>CM056725.1:2062361-12062361 GCA_029844215.1 Przewalskia tangutica
CCATCACTTCGCCATGGCCGATGTCGCATTTTATTGAATTTCTAAGCCTAAGAACTAAATTCATGAATTTTTACACTTTGGCGGTATTATCATTCGATTGGCCTAAAATTCGGTTGACGGTCTCACGATTGGCCCAAAATTCACCCATTCTATCAAAAATAGGTTGGTGATCGACATCCATAACTTTGTAATAGCCAACGCCACATATTATTGCATTTCTAAGCGTAGAAACTCAAATTGTGATTTTTGCACTTTCGAGATATTACCACATGAATTTTCTAGAGTCCCGACGACGGTCTCGATTGGCCTAAAATTCACCTACTATCAAAAATAGGTTGGTGATCGATACCCATAACTTTTTCATAGCCAATGTCACATATTATTGCATTTCTAAGCGTAGAAACTAAAATTTGTGATTTTCTTGCACTTTCGGTGGATATTAGCACATGAATTTTCTTGATTCGGTCGACGGTCTCGATTGGCCTAAAATTCACGACCTATGAAAATAGGTTGGTGATCGACACCCATAACTTTTTCATAGCCAACGTCACATATTATTGCATTTCTAAGCGTAGAAACTCAAATTCGTGATTTTTTTGCACTTTCGGTGGATATTAGCACATGAATTTTCTAGAATCCGGTCGACGGTTTCTTATTGGCCTAAAATTCACCCAGTGTATCAAAAATAGGCTGGTGATCGACACCCATAACTTTTTCATAGCCAACGTCACATATTATTGCATTTCTAAGCGTAGAAACTCAAATTCGTGATTTTTTTGCACTTCGGTGGATATTAGCACATGAATTTTCTAGAGTCCCGACGACGGTCTCTGATTGGCCTAAAATTCACCCAGTCTATCAAAAATAGGTTGGTGATCGACACCCATAACTTTTTCATAGCCAACGTCACATATTATTGCATTTCTAAGCGTAGAAACTCAAATTCGTGATTTTTTTGCACTTTCGGTGGATATTAGCACATGAATTTTCTAGAATCCGGTCGACGGTCTCTGATTAGCCTAAAATTCACACGGTCAATCACAAACAGTCTTGTGATCGATACCCATCACTTCGTCATGGCCGATGTCGCATTTATTGAATTTCTAAGCCTAAGAACTAAATTCATGAATTTTTACACTTTCGAGTATTATCATTCGTGGCCTAAAATTCGGTTGACGGTTTCTGATTGGCCCAAAATTCACCCATTCTATCAAAAATAGGTTGGTGATCGACATCCATAACTTTGTCATAGCCAACGTCACATATTATTGCATTTCTAAGCGTAGAAACTCAAATTCGTGATGTTTTTGCACTTTCTGGTGGATATTACCACATGAATTTTCTAGAGTCCGACGACGGTCTCGATTGGCCTAAAATTCACCCGATCTATCAAAAATAGGTTGGTGATCGATACCCATAACATTTTCATAGCCAATGTCACATATTATTGCATTTCTAAGCGTAGAAACTCAAATTTGTGATTTTCTTGCACTTTCTGTGGATATTAGCACATGAATTTTCTTGATTCGTCGCCTCTCGATTGGCCTAAATTCACCGATCTATGAAAAATAGGTTGGTGATCGACACCCATAACTTTTCATAGCCAACGTCACATATTATTGCATTTCTAAGCGTGAAACTCAAATTCGTGATTTTTGCACTTTCGGTGGATATTAGCACATGAATTTTCTAGAATCCTGGCCGACGGTTTCGATTGGCGTAAATTCACCCAGTATCAAAAATAGGCTGGTGATCGACACCCATAACTTTATCATAGCCAACGTCACATATTATTGCATTTCTAAGCGTAGAAACTCAAATTCGTGATTTTTTTGCACTTTCGGTGGATATTAGCACATGAATTTTCTAGAATTCAGTCGACAGCCTCTGATTGGCCTAAAATTCACCCATTCTATCAAAAATAGGTTGGTGATCGACACCCATAACTTTTTCATAGCCAACGTCACATATTATTGCATTTCTAAGCGTAGAAACTCAAATTCGTGATTTATTTGCACTTTCGGTGGATATTAGCACATGAATTTTCTAATCCGGTCGACGGTCTCGATTAGCCTAAAATTCACACGTCAATCACAAACAGTCTTGTGATCGATACCCATCACTTCGCCATGGCCGATGTCGCATTTTATTGAATTTCTAAGCCTAAGAACTAAATTCATGAATTTTTACACTTTCGGCGGGTATTATCATTCAGATTGGCCTAAAATTCGGTTGACGGTCTCTGATTGGCCCAAAATTCACCCATTCTATCAAAAATAGGTTGGTGATCGACATCCATAACTTTGTCATAGCCAACGTCACATATTATTGCATTTCTAAGCGTAGAAACTCAAATTAGTGATTTTTTTGCACTTTCTGTGAAATTACCACATGAATTTTCTAGAGTCCCGACGACGGTCTCTAATTGGCCTAAAATTCACCCAGTCTATCAAAAATAGGTTGGTGATCGACACCCATAACTTTGTCATAGCCAACGTCACATATTATTGCATTTCTAAGCGTAGAAACTCAAATTCGTGATGTTTTTGCACTTTCTGGTGGATATTAGCACATGGATTTTCTATAATCCTGGCCGACGGTCTCGATTACCTAAAATTCACCCGCTTATCAAAAATAGGTTGGTGATCGACACCCATAACTTTTTCATAGCCAACGTCACATATTATTGCATTTCTAAGCGTAGAAACTCAAATTCGTGATTTTTTTGCACTTTCGGTGGATATTAGCACATGAATTTTCTAGAGTCCCGACGACGGTCTCTGATTGGCCTAAAATTCACCCAGTCTATCAAAAATAGGTTGGTGATCGACACCCATAACTTTTTCATAGCCAACGTCACATATTATTGCATTTCTAAGCGTAGAAACTCAAATTCGTGATTTTGTTGCACTTTCGGTGGATATTAGCACATGAATTTTCTTGATTGAATTGCGGGTGCAGTCTCACGATTGGCCTAAAATTCACCCAGTCTATCAAAAATAGGTTGGTGATCGACACCCATAACTTTTTCATAGCCAACGTCACATATTATTGCATTTCTAAGCGTAGAAACTCAAATTCGTGATTTTTTTGCACTTTCGGTGGATATTAGCACATGAATTTTCTAGAATCCGATCGACGGTTTCTGATTGGCCTAAAATTCACCCAGTGTATCAAAAATAGGCTGGTGATCGACACCCATAACTTTTTCATAGCCAACGTCACATATTATTGCATTTCTAAGCGTAGAAACTCAAATTCGTGATTTTTTTGCACTTTCGGTGGATATTAGCACATGAATTTTCTAGAATCCGGTCGACAGTTTCTGATTGGCCTAAAATTCACCCAGTCTATCAAAAATAGGTTGGTGATCGACACCCATAACTTTTTCATAGCCAACGTCACATATTATTGCATTTCTAAGCGTAGAAACACATGAATTTTCTAGAGTCCCGACGACGGTCTCTGATTGGCCTAAAATTCACCCAGTCTATCAAAAATAGGTTGGTGATCGACACCCATAACTTTTTCATAGCCAACGTCACATATTATTGCATTTCTAAGCGTAGAAACTCAAATTCGTGATTTTTTTGCACTTTCGGTGGATATTAGCACATGAATTTTCTAGAATCCGATCGACGGTCTCTGATTGGCCTAAAATTCACACGGTCAATCACAAACAGTCTTGTGATCGATACCCATCACTTCGTCATGGCCGATGTCGCATTTTATTGAATTTCTAAGCCTAAGAACTCAAATTCATGAATTTTTACTTCTACGTATTAGCATTCGATTGGCCTAAAATTCGACGGTCTCTGATTGGCCCAAAATTCACCCATTCTATCAAAAATAGGTTGGTGATCGACATCCATAACTTTGTCATATCCAACGTCACATATTATTGCATTTCTAAGCGTAGAAACTCAAATTTGTGATTTTTTTGCACTTTCGGTGGATATTAGCACATGAATTTTCTAGAATCCGGTCGACGGTTTCTGATTGGCGTAAAATTCACCCAAAGGTATCAAAAATAGGTTGGTGATCGACACCCATAACTTTATCATAGCCAACGTCACATATTATTGCATTTCTAAGCGTAGAAACTCAAATTGTGATTTTTGCACTTTCTGGATATTAGCACATGAATTTTCTAGAATTCGATCGTGACCTCCGATTGGCCTAAAATTCACCCATTCTATCAAAAATAGGTTGGTGATCGACACCCATAACTTTTTCATAGCCAACGTCACATATTATTGCATTTCTAAGCGTAGAAACTCAAATTCGTGATTTATTTGCACTTTCGGTGGATATTAGCACATGAATTTTCTAGAATCCGGTCGACGGTCTCTGATTAGCCTAAAATTCACACGGTCAATCACAAACAGTCTTGTGATCGATACCCATCACTTCGCCATGGCCGATGTCGCATTTTATTGAATTTCTAAGCCTAAGAACTAAATTCATGAATTTTTACACTTTCGGCGGGTATTAGCACATGAAATTTCTAGAGTCCCGACGACGGTCTCTGATTGGCCTAAAATTCACCCAGTCTATCAAAAATAGGTTGGTGATCGACACCCATAACTTTTTCATAGCCAACGTCACATATTATTGCATTTCTAAGCGTAGAAACTCAAATTCGTGATTTTTTTGTACTTTCTGTGGATATTAGCACATGAAT
This sequence comes from Przewalskia tangutica, assembly GCA_029844215.1. NCBI lineage: Eukaryota > Viridiplantae > Streptophyta > Magnoliopsida > Solanales > Solanaceae > Przewalskia > Przewalskia tangutica. The sequence continues at coordinate 2,067,046 of CM056725.1, forward strand.
TTTCTAGAATCCGGTCGACGGTCTCTGATTAGCCTAAAATTCACACGGTCAATCACAAACAGTCTTGTGATCGATACCCATCACTTCGTCATGGCCGATGTCGCATTTTATTGAATTTCTAAGCCTAAGAACTCAAATTCATGAATTTTTACACTTTCGGCGGGTATTAGCATTCTGATTGGCCTAAAATTCGGTTGACGGTCTCTGATTGGCCCAAAATTCACCCATTCTATCAAAAATAGGTTGGTGATCGACATCCATAACTTTGTCATAGCCAACGTCACATATTATTGCATTTCTAAGCGTAGAAACTCAAATTTGTGATTTTTTTGCACTTTCGGTGGATATTAGCACATGAATTTTCTTGATTCAAGTCGACGGTCTCTGATTGGCTTAAAATTCACCCATCTATCAAAAATAGGTTGGTGATCGACACGCATAACTTTTTCATAGCCAACGTCACATATTATTGCATTTCTAAGCGTAGAAACTCAAATTCGTGATTTTTTTGCACTTTCGGTGGATATTAGCACATGAATTTTCTAGAATCCGGTCGACGGTTTCTGATTGGCGTAAAATTCACCCAGTGTATCAAAAATAGGCTGGTGATCGACACCCATAACTTTATCATAGCCAACGTCACATATTATTGCATTTCTAAGCGTAGAAACTCAAATTCGTGATTTTTTTGCACTTTCGGTGGATATTAGCACATGAATTTTCTAGAATCCAGTCGACAGCCTCTGATTGGCCTAAAATTCACCCATTCTATCAAAAATAGGTTGGTGATCGACACCCATAACTTTTTCATAGCCAACGTCACATATTATTGCATTTCTAAGCGTAGAAACTCAAATTCGTGATTTTTTTGCACTTTCGGTGGATATTAGCACATGAATTTTCTAGAATCCGGTCGACGGTCTCTGATTAGCCTAAAATTCACACGGTCAATCACAAACAGTCTTGTGATCGATACCCATCACTTCGTCATGGCCGATGTCGCATTTTATTGAATTTTAAGCCTAAGAACTAAATTCATGAATTTTTACACTTTCGGCGGGTATTATCATTCAGATTGGCCTAAAATTCGGTTGTGGTCTCTGATTGGCCCAAAATTCACCCATTCTATCAAAAATAGGTTGGTGATCGACATCCATAACTTTGTCATAGCCAACGTCACATATTATTGCATTTCTACGCGTAGAAACTCAAATTCGTGATTTTTTTGCACTTTCGGTGGATATTACCACATGAATTTTCTAGAGTCCCGACGACGGTCTCTGATTGGCCTAAAATTCACCCAGTCTATCAAAAATAGGTTGGTGATCGATACCCATAACTTTTTCATAGCCAATGTCACATATTATTGCATTTCTAAGCGTAGAAACTCAAATTTGTGATTTTCTTGCACTTTCGGTGGATATTAGCACAATTTTTCATGATTCGGTCGAGTACTGATTGGCCTAAAATTCACGATCTATGAAAAATAGGTTGGTGATCGACACCCATAACTTTTTCATATCCAACGTCACATATTATTGCATTTCTAAGCGTAGAAACTCAAATTCGTGATTTTTTGCACTTTCGGTGGATATTAGCACATGAATTTTCTAGAAACCGTCGACGGTCTCTGATATGCCAAAAAATCACCCAGTCTATCAAAAATAGGTTGGTGATCGACACCCATAACTTTTTCATAGCCAACGTCACATATTATTGCATTTCTAAGCGTAGAAACTCAAATTCGTGATTTGTTTGCACTTTCGGTGGATATTAGCACATGAATTTTCTAGAGTCCCGACGACGGTCTCTGATTGGCCTAAAATTCACCCAGTCTATCAAAAATAGGTTGGTGATCGACACCCATAACTTTTTCATAGCCAACGTCACATATTATTGCATTTCTAAGCGTAGAAACTCAAATTCGTGATTTTTTTGCACTTTCGGTGGATATTAGCACATGAATTTTCTAGAATCCGGTCGACGGTCTCGATTAGCCGAAAATTCACATCGTCAATCACAAACAGTCTTGTGATCGATACCCATCACTTCATGGCCGATGTCATTTTATTGAATTTCTAAGCCTAAGAACTAAATTCATGAATTTTTACACTTTGGCCTGTATTATCATTCGGTTGGCCTAAATTCGGTTGTGGTCTCGATTGGCCCAAAATTCACCCATTCTATCAAAAATAGGTTGGTGATCGACATCTATAACTTTGTCACAACCAACGTCACATATTATTGCATTTCTAGCGTAGAAACTCAAATTCGTGATTTTTGCACTTTGGTGGAAATTACCACATGAATTTTCTAGAGTCCGACGACGGTCTCTCGATTGGCCTAAAATTCACCCGATCTATCAAAAATAGGTTGGTGATCGACACCCATAACTTTGTCATAGCCAGCGTCACATATTATTGCATTTCTAAGCGTAGAAACTCAAATTGTGATTTTTGCACTTTCGGTGGATATTAGCACATGGATTTTCTATAATCCCAGGTTTGCCTCTCGATTGGCCTAAAATTCACCCAGTTTATCAAAAATAGGTTGGTGATCGACACCCATAACTTTTTCATAGCCAACATCACATATTATTGCATTTCTAAGCGTAGAAACTCAAATTCGTGATTTTTTTGCACTTTCGGTGGATATTACCACATGAATTTTCTAGAGTCCCGACGACGGTCTCTGATTGGCCTAAAATTCACCCACTATCAAAAATAGGTTGGTGATCGATACCCATAACTTTTTCATAGCCAATGTCACATATTATTGCATTTCTAAGCGTAGAAACTCAAATTTGTGATTTTCTTGCACTTTCGGTGGATATTAGCACATGAATTTTCTTGATTCGGGTCGACAGTCTCTGATTGGCCTAAAATTCACCCAGTCTATGAAAAATAGGTTGGTGATCGACACCCATAACTTTTTCATAGCCAACGTCACATATTATTGCATTTCTAAGCGTAGAAACTCAAATTAGTGATTTTTTTGCACTTTCGGTGGATATTAGCACATGAATTTTCTAGAATCCTACGACGGTTTCGATTGGCCTAAAATTCACCCATTCTATCAAAAATAGGTTGGTGATCGACACCCATAACTTTTTCATAGCCAACGTCACATATTATTGCATTTCTAAGCGTAGAAACTCAAATTCGTGATTTTTTTGCACTTTCGGTGGATATTAGCACATGAATTTTCTAGAGTCCCGACGACGGTCTCTGATTGGCCTAAAATTCACCCAGTCTATCAAAAATAGGTTGGTGATCGACACCCATAACTTTTTCATAGCCAACGTCACATATTATTGCATTTCTAAGCGTAGAAACTCAAATTTGTGATTTTTTTGCACTTTCGGTGGATATTAGCACATGAATTTTCTTGATTCATGTCGACGGTCTCTGATTGGCCTAAAATTCACCTCATCTATCAAAAATAGGTTGGTGATCGACACCCATAACTTTTTCATAGCCAACGTCACATATTATTGCATTTCTAAGCGTAGAAACTCAAATTCGTGATTTTTTTGCACTTTCGGTGGATATTAGCACATGAATTTTCTAGAATCCGGTCGACGGTTTCTGATTGGCGTAAAATTCACCCAGTGTATCAAAAATAGGCTGGTGATCGACACCCATAACTTTATCATAGCCAACGTCACATATTATTGCATTTCTAAGCGTAGAAACTCAAATTCGTGATTTTTTTGCACTTTCGGTGGATATTAGCACATGAATTTTCTAGAATTCAGTCGACAGCCTCTGATTGGCCTAACATTCACCCATTCTATCAAAAATAGGTTGGTGATCGACACCCATAACTTTTTCATAGCCAACGTCATATATTATTGCATTTCTAAGCGTACAAACTCAAATTCATGATTTATTTGCACTTTCGGTGGATATTAGCACATGAATTTTCTAGAATCCGGTCGACGGTCTCTGATTAGCCTAAAATTCACACGGTCAATCACAAACAGTCTTGTGATCGATACCCATCACTTCGCCATGGCCGATGTCGCATTTTATTGAATTTCTAAGCCTAAGAACTAAATTCATGAATTTTTACACTTTCGGCGGGTATTATCATTCAGATTGGCCTAAAATTCGGTTGACGGTCTCTGATTGGCCCAAAATTCACCCATTCTATCAAAAATAGGTTTGTGATCGACATCCATAACTTTGTCATAGCCAACGTCATATATTATTGCATTTCTAAGCGTAGAAACTCAAATTCGTGATTTTTTTGTACTTTCGGTGGATATTAGCACATGAATTTTCTAGAATCCGGTCGACGGTCTCTGATTAGCCTAAAATTCACACGGTCAATCACAAACAGTCTTGTGATCGATACCCATCACTTCGCCATGGCCGATGTCGCATTTTATTGAATTTCTAAGCCTAAGAACTAAATTCATGAATTTTTACACTTTCGGCGTATTATCATTCATTTGCTAAACTTCGGTTGACGGGCTCTGATTGGCCCAAAATTCACCCATTCTATCAAAAATAGGTTGGTGATCGACATCCATAACTTTGTCATAGCCAACGTCACATATTATTGCATTTCTAAGCGTAGAAACTCAAATTCGTGATTTTTTTGCACTTTCGGTGGAAATTACCAGATGAATTTTCTAGAGTCCCGACGACGGTCTCTGATTGGCCTAAAATTCACCCAGTCTATCAAAAATAGGTTGGTGATCGACACCCATAACTTTGTCATAGCCAACGTCACATATTATTGCATTTCTAAGCGTAGAAACTCAAATTCGTGATTTTTTTGCACTTTCGGTGGATATTAGCACATGAATTTTCTATAATCCGGTCGACGGTCTCTGATTGGCCTAAAATTCACCCAGTTTATCAAAAATAGGTTGGTGATCGACACCCATAACTTTTTCATAGCCAACGTCACATATTATTGCATTTCTAAGCGTAGAAACTCAAATTGATTTTTGCACTTTCGGTGGATATTACCACATGAATTTTCTAGAGTCCCGACGACGGTCTCTGATTGGCCTAAAATTCACCCAGTCTATCAAAAATAGGTTGGTGATCGATACCCATAACTTTTTCATAGCCAATGTCACATATTATTGCATTTCTAAGCGTAGAAACTCAAATTTGTGATTTTCTTGCACTTTCGGTGGATATTAGCACATGAATTTTCTTGATTCGGGTCGACGGTCTCTGATTGGCCTAAAATTCACCCAGTCTATGAAAAATAGGTTGGTGATCGACACCCATAACTTTTTCATAGCCAACGTCACATATTATTGCATTTCTAAGCGTAGAAACTCAAATTCGTGATTTTTTTGCACTTTCGGTGGATATTAGCACATGAATTTTCTAGAGTCCGGTCGACGGTTTACGATTGGCCTAAAATTCACCCACTATCAAAAATAGGTTGGTGATCGACACCCATAACTTTTTCATAGCCAACGTCACATATTATTGCATTTCTAAGCGTAGAAACTCAAATTCGTGATTTTTTTGCACTTTCGGTGGATATTAGCACATGAAATTTCTGTAGTCCCGACGGTCTCTCGATTGGCCTAAAATTCACCCATCTATCAAAAATAGGTTGGTGATCGACACCCATAACTTTTCATAGCCAACGTCACATATTATTGCATTTCTAAGCGTAGAAACTCAAATTTGTGATTTTTTTGCACTTTCGGTGGATATTAGCACATGAATTTTCTTGATTACGATCGACGGTCTCGATTGGCCTAAAATTCACCCATCTATCAAAAATAGGTTGGTGATCGACACCCATAACTTTTCATAGCCAACGTCACATATTATTGCATTTCTAGCGTAGAAACTCAAATTCGTGATTTTTGCACTTTCGGTGGATATTAGCACATGAATTTTCTAGAATCCGACCGATTTTTCGATTGGCGTAAATTCACCGGATGTATCAAAAATAGGCTGGTGATCGACACCCATAACTTTATCATAGCCAACGTCACATATTATTGCATTTCTAAGCGTAGAAACTCAAATTCGTGATTTTTGCACTTTCGTGGATATTAGCACATGAATTTTCTAGAATTCGATCGGCTGACCTCCGATTGGCCTAACATTCACCCATTCTATCAAAAATAGGTTGGTGATCGACACCCATAACTTTTTCATAGCCAACGTCATATATTATTGCATTTCTAGCGTGAAACTCAAATTCATGATTTATTTGCACTTTCGGTGGATATTAGCACATGAATTTTCTAGAATCCGATCGACGGTCTCTCGATTAGCCTAAAATTCACACGGTCAATCACAAACAGTCTTGTGATCGATACCCATCACTTCGCCATGGCGATGTCGCATTTTATTGAATTTCTAAGCCTAAGAACTAAATTCATGAATTTTTACACTTTCTGGGTATTATCATTCGATTGGCCTAAAATTCGGTTGACGGTCTCGATTCCAAAATTCACCCATTCTATCAAAAATAGGTTTGTGATCGACATCCATAACTTTGTCATAGCCAACGTCATATATTATTGCATTTCTAAGCGTAGAAACTCAAATTCGTGATTTTTGCACTTTCGGTGGATATTACCACGTGAATTTTCTAGTCCCGACGACGGTCTCTGATTGGCCTAAAATTCACCCAGTCTATCAAAAATAGGTTGGTGATCGATACCCATAACTTTTTCATAGCCAATGTCACATATTATTGCATTTCTAAGCGTAGAAACTCAAATTTGTGATTTTCTTGCACTTTCGGTGGATATTAGCACATGAATTTTCTTGATTCTGGTCGACGGTCTCTGATTGACCTAAAATTCACCCAGTCTATGAAAAATAGGTTGGTGATCGACACCCATAACTTTTTCATAGCCAACGTCACATATTATTGCATTTCTAAGCGTAGAAACTCAAATTCGTGATTTTTTTGCACTTTCGGTGGATATTAGCACATGAATTTTCTAGAATCCGGTCGACGGTTTCTGATTGGCCTAAAATTCACCCAGTCTATCAAAAATAGGTTGGTGATCGACACCCATAACTTTTTCATAGCCAACGTCACATATTATTGCATTTCTAAGCGTAGAAACTCAAATTCGTGATTTTTTTGCACTTTCGGTGGATATTAGCACATGAATTTTCTAGAGTCCCGACGACGGTCTCTGATTGGCCTAAAATTCACCCAGTCTATCAAAAATAGGTTGGTGATCGACACCCATAACTTTTTCATAGCCAACGTCACATATTATTTCATTTCTAAGCGTAGAAACTCAAATTCGTGATTTTTTTGCACTTTCGGTGGATATTAGCACATGAATTTTCTAGAATCCGGTCGACGGTCTCTGATTAGCCTAAAATTCACACGGTCAATCACAAACAGTCTTGTGATCGATACCCATCACTTCGCCATGGCCGATGTCGCATTTTATTGAATTTCTAAGCCTAAGAACTAAATTCATGAATTTTTACACTTTCGGCGGGTATTATCATTCAGATTGGCCTAAAATTCGGTTGACGGTCTCTGATTGGCCCAAAATTCACCCATTCTATCGAAAATAGGTTGGTGATCGACATCCATAACTTTGTCATAGCCAACGTCACATATTATTGCATTTCTAAGCGTAGAAACTCAAATTCGTGATTTTTTTGCACTTTCGGTGGATATTACCACATGAATTTTCTAGAGTCCCGACGACGGTCTCTGATTGGTCTAAAATTCACCCAGTCTATCAAAAATAGGTTGGTGATCGATACCCATAACTTTTTCATAGCCAATGTCACATATTATTGCATTTCTAAGCGTAGAAACTCAAATTTGTGATTTTCTTGCACTTTCGGTGGATATTAGCACATGAATTTTCTTGATTCGGGTCGACGGTCTCTGATTGGCCTAAAATTCACCCAGTCTATGAAAAATAGGTTGGTGATCGACACCCATAACTTTTTCATAGCCAACGTCACATATTATTGCATTTCTAAGCGTAGAAACTCAAATTCGTGATTTTTGCACTTTCGGTGGATATTAGCACATGAATTTTCTAGAATCCGTCGACGGTTTCGATTGGCCTAAAATTCACCCAGTCTATCAAAAATAGGTTGGTGATCGACACCCATAACTTTTTCATAGCCAACGTCACATATTATTGCATTTCTAAGCGTAGAAACTCAAATTCGTGATTTTTTTGCACTTTCGGTGGATATTAGCACATGAAATTTCTAGAGTCCCGACGACGGTCTCTGATTGGCCTAAAATTCACCCGATGTATGAAAAATAGGTTGGTGATCGACACCCATAACTTTTTCATAGCCAACGTCACATATTATTTCATTTCTAAGCGTAGAAACTCAAATTCGTGATTTTTTTGCACTTTCGTGGAAATTACACATGAATTTTCTAGAGTCCCGACGATCGTCTCGATTGGCCTAAAATTCACCCAGTCTATCAAAAATAGGTTGGTGATCGACACCCATAACTTTGTCATAGCCAACGTCACATATTATTGCATTTCTAAGCGTAGAAACTCAAATTCGTGATTTTTTTGCACTTTCGTTGGATATTAGCACATGAATTTTCTAGAATCCGGTCGACGGTCTCTGATTGGCCTAAAATTCACCCAGTTTATCAAAAATAGGTTGGTGATCGACACCCATAACTTTTTCATAGCCAACATCACATATTATTGCATTTCTAAGCGTAGAAACTCAAATTTGTGATTTTTGCACTTTCGGTGGATATTACCACATGAATTTTCTAGAGTCCCGACGGTCTCGATTGGCCTAAAATTCACCCGATCTATCAAAAATAGGTTGGTGATCGACACCCATAACTTTTTCATAGCCAACGTCACATATTATTGCATTTCTAAGCGTAAACTCAAATTTGTGATTTTTGCACTTTCGGTGGATATTAGCACATGAATTTTCTTGATTACGTCGACGGTCTCTCGATTGGCCTAAAATTCACCCACTATCAAAAATAGGTTGGTGATCGACACCCATAACTTTTTCATAGCCAGCGTCACATATTATTGCATTTCTAAGCGTAGAAACTCAAATTCGTGATTTTTGCACTTTCTGGATATTAGCACATGAATTTTCTAGAATCCGATCGACGGTTTACGATTGGCGTAAAATTCACCCAGTATCAAAAATAGGTTGGTGATCGACACCCATAACTTTATCATAGCCAACGTCACATATTATTGCATTTCTAGCGTAGAAACTCAAATTCGTGATTTTTGCACTTTCTGGATATTAGCACATGAATTTTCTAGAATTCGACGTGACCTCGATTGGCCTAACATTCACCCATTCTATCAAAAATAGGTTGGTGATCGACACCCATAACTTTTTCATAGCCAACGTCACATATTATTGCATTTCTAGCGTAGAAACTCAAATTCATGATTTATTTGCACTTTCGGTGGATATTAGCACATGAATTTTCTAGAATCCGATCGACGGTCTCGATTAGCCTAAAATTCACGGTCAATCACAAACAGTCTTGTGATCGATACCATCACTTCGCCATGGCCGATGTCGCATTTTATTGAATTTCTAAGCCTAAGAACTAAATTCATGAATTTTTACACTTTCGGTATTATCATTCGATTGGCCTAAAATTCGGTTGGCCTCTACGATTGGCCAAATTCACCCATTCTATCTAAAATAGGTTGGTGATCGACATCCATAACTTTGTCATAGCCAACGTCACATATTATTGCATTTCTAAGCGTAGAAACTCAAATTCGTGATTTTTTTGCACTTTCGGTGGATATTACCACATGAATTTTCTAGAGTCCCGACGACCTCTCGATTGGCCTAAAATTCACGATCTATCAAAAATAGGTTGGTGATCGATATCCATAACTCTTTCATAGCCAATGTCACATATTATTGCATTTCTAAGCGTAGAAACTCAAATTTGTGATTTTCTTGCACTTTCGGTGGATATTAGCACATGAATTTTCTTGATTCGGGTCGACGGTCTCTGATTGGCCTAAAATTCACCCAGTCTATCAAAAATAGGTTGGTGATCGACACCCATAACTTTTTCATAGCCAACGTCACATATTATTGCATTTTTAAGCGTAGAAACTCAAATTCGTGATTTTTTTGCACTTTCGGTGGATATTAGCACATGAATTTTCTAGAATCCGGTCGACGGTTTCTGATTGGCCTAAAATTCACCCAGTCTATCAAAAATAGGTTGGTGATCGACACCCATAACTTTTTCATAGCCAACGTCACATATTATTGCATTTCTAAGCGTAGAAACTCAAATTCGTGATTTTTTTGCCCTTCGGTGGATATTAGCACATGAAATTTCTAGAGTCCCGACGACGGTCTCTGATTGGCCTAAAATTCACCCAGTCTATCAAAAATAGGTTGGTGATCGACACCCATAACTTTTTCATAGCCAACGTCACATATTATTGCATTTCTAAGCGTAGAAACTCAAATTTGTGATTTTTTTGCACTTTCGGTGGATATTAGCACATGAATTTTCTTGATTAAGTCGACGGTCTCCGATTGGCCTAAAATTCACCCACTATCAAAAATAGGTTGGTGATCGACACCCATAACTTTTCATAGCCAACGTCACATATTATTGCATTTCTAGCGTAGAAACTCAAATTCGTGATTTTTGCACTTTCGGTGGATATTAGCACATGAATTTTCTAGAATCGTCGACGGTTTCGATTGGCGTAAAATTCACCCGATATCAAAAATAGGTTGGTGATCGACACCCATAACTTTATCATAGCCAACGTCACATATTATTGCATTTCTAAGCGTAGAAACTCAAATTCGTGATTTTTTTGCACTTTCGGTGGATATTAGCACATGAATTTTCTAGAATTCAGTCGACAGCCTCTATTGGCCTCAAATTCACCCAGTCTATCAAAAATAGGTTGGTGATCGACACCCATAACTTTTTCATAGCCAACGTCACATATTATTGCATTTCTAAGCGTAGAAACTCAAATTCATGATTTTTTTGCACTTTCGGTGGATATTAGCACATGAATTTTCTAGAATCCGGTCGACGGTCTCTGATTGGCCTAAAATTCACCCCGTCAATGACAAACAGGCTGGTGATCGAGATCCATTACTTCGTCATCGGCGAGGTCGCATTTTATTGAATTTCTAAGCCTAAGAACTAAATTCATGAATTTTTACACTTTCGTGGTATTATCATTCGATTGGCCTAAAATTCGGTTGACGGTCTCTGATTGGCCCAACATTCACCCATTCTATCAAAAATAGGTTGGTGATCGACATCCATAACTTTGTCATAGCCAACGTCACCTATTATTGCAGTTCTGAGCGTAGAAACTCAAATTCGTGATTTTTGCACTTTGGTGGATATTACCACATGAATTTTCTAGTCCCGACGACGGTCTACGATTGGCCTAAAATTCACCCAGTCTATCAAAAATAGGTTGGTGATCGATACCCATAACTTTTTCATAGCCAACGTCACATATTATTGCATTTCTAAGCGTAGAAACTCAAATTCGTGATTTTTTTGCACTTTCGGTGGATATTAGCACATGAATTTTCTAGAATCCGGTCGACGGTCTCTGATTGGCCTAAAATTCACCCAGTCTATCAAAAATAGGTTGGTGATCGACACCCATAACTTTTTCATAGCCAACGTCACATATTATTGCATTTTTAAGCGTAGAAACTCAAATTCGTGATTTTTTTGCACTTTCGGTGGATATTAGCACATGAATTTTCTAGAATCCGATCGACGGTTTCTGATTGGCCTAAAATTCACCCAGTGTATCAAAAATAGGCTGGTGATCGACACCCATAACTTTTTCATAGCCAACGTCACATATTATTGCATTTCTAAGCGTAGAAACTCAAATTCGTGATTTTTTTGCACTTTCGGTGGATATTAGCACATGAATTTTCTAGAGTCCCGACGACGGTCTCTGATTGGCCTAAAATTCACCCAGTCTATCAAAAATAGGTTGGTGATCGACACCCATAACTTTTTCATAGCCAACGTCACATATTATTGCATTTCTAAGCGTAGAAACTCAAATTCGTGATTTTTTTGCACTTTCGGTGGATATTAGCACATGAATTTTCTAGAATCCGGTCGACGGTCTCTGATTAGCCTAAAATTCACACGGTCAATCACAAACAGTCTTGTGATCGATACCCATCACTTCGTCATGGCCGATGTCGCATTTTATTGAATTTCTAAGCCTAAGAACTCAAATTCATGAATTTTTACACTTTCTGGGTATTATCATTCGATTGGCCTTAAATTCGGTTGTGGTCTGATTGGCCCAAAATTCACCCATTCTATCAAAAATAGGTTGGTGATCGACATCCATAACTTTGTCATAGCCAACGTCACATATTATTGCATTTCTAAGCGTAGAAACTCAAATTCGTGATTTTTTTGCACTTTCGGTGGATATTACCACATGAATTTTCTAGAGTCCCGACGACGGTCTCTGATTGGCCTAAAATTCACCCAGTCTATCAAAAATAGGTTGGTGATCGACACCCATAACTTTGTCATAGCCAACGTCACATATTATTGCATTTCTAAGCGTAGAAACTCAAATTCGTGATTTTTGCACTTTCGGTGGATATTAGCACATGAATTTTCTATAATCCCGACGGTCTCGATTGGCCTAAAATTCACCCAGTTTATCAAAAATAGGTTGGTGATCGACACCCATAACTTTTTCATAGCCAGCATCACATATTATTGCATTTCTAAGCGTAGAAACTCAAATTCGTGATTTTTTTGCACTTTCGGTGGATATTACCACATGAATTTTCTAGAGTCCCGACGACGGTCTCTGATTGGCCTAAAATTCACCCAGTCTATCAAAAATAGGTTGGTGATCGATACCCATAACTTTTTCATAGCCAATGTCACATATTATTGCATTTCTAAGCGTAGAAACTCAAATTTGTGATTTTCTTGCACTTTCGGTGGATATTAGCACATGAATTTTCTTGATTCGGGTCGACGGTCTCTGATTGGCCTAAAATTCACCCAGTCTATGAAAAATAGGTTGGTGATCGACACCCATAACTTTTTCATAGCCAACGTCACATATTATTGCATTTCTAAGCGTAGAAACTCAAATTCGTGATTTTTTTGCACTTTCGGTGGATATTAGCACATGAATTTTCTAGAATCCGGTCGACGGTTTCTGATTGGCCTAAAATTCACCCAGTCTATCAAAAATAGGTTGGTGATCGACACCCATAACCTTTTCATAGCCAACGTCACATATTATTGCATTTCTAAGCGTAGAAACTCAAATTCGTGATTTTTTTGCACTTTCGGTGGATATTAGCACATGAATTTTCTAGAGTCCCGACGACGGTCTCTGATTGGCCTAAAATTCACCAGTCTATCAAAAATAGGTTGGTGATCGACACCCATAACTTTTTCATAGCCAACGTCACATATTATTGCATTTCTAAGCGTAGAAACTCAAATTCGTGATTTTTTTGCACTTTCGGTGGATATTAGCACATGAATTTTCTAGAATCCGATCGACGGTCTCTGATTAGCCTAAAATTCACACGGTCAATCACAAACAGTCTTGTGATCGATACCCATCACTTCGTCATGGCCGATGTCGCATTTTATTGAATTTCTAAGCCTAAGAACTCAAATTCATGAATTTTTACACTTTCGGCGGGTATTAGCATTCTGATTGGCCTAAAATTCGGTTGACGGTCTCTGATTGGCCCAAAATTCACCCATTCTATCAAAAATAGGTTGGTGATCAACATCCATAACTTTGTCATATCCAACGTCACATATTATTGCATTTCTAAGCGTAGAAACTCAAATTTGTGATTTTTTTGCACTTTCGGTGGATATTAGCACATGAATTTTCTTGAATCCGGTCGACGGTTTCTGATTGGCGTAAAATTCACCCAGTGTATCAAAAATAGGCTGGTGATCGACACCCATAACTTTATCATAGCCAACGTCACATATTATTGCATTTCTAAGCGTAGAAACTCAAATTCGTGATTTTTTTGCACTTTCGGTGGATATTAGCACATGAATTTTCTAGAATCCGGTCGACGGTCTCTGATTAGCCTAAAATTCACACGGTCAATCACAAACAGTCTTGTGATCGATACCCATCACTTCGTCATGGCGATGTCATTTTATTGAATTTCTAAGCCTAAGAACTCAAATTCATGAATTTTTACACTTTCGGCGGGTATTAGCATTCTGATTGGCCTAAAATTCGGTTGACGGTCTCTGATTGGCCCAAAATTCACCCAGTCTATCAAAAATAGGTTGGTGATCGATACCCATAACTTTTTCATAGCCAATGTCACATATTATTGCATTTCTAAGCGTAGAAACTCAAATTTGTGATTTTCTTGCACTTTCGGTGGATATTAGCACATGAATTTTCTTGATTCGGGTCGACGGTCTCTGATTGGCCTAAAATTCACCCAGTCTATGAAAAATAGGTTGGTGATCGACACCCATAACTTTTTCATAGCCAACGTCACATATTATTGCATTTCTAAGCGTAGAAACTCAAATTCGTGATTTTTTTGCACTTTCGGTGGATATTAGCACATGAATTTTCTAGAATCTACGATCGACGGTTTCGATTGGCCTAAAATTCACCCACTATCAAAAATAGGTTGGTGATCGACACCCATAACTTTTTCATAGCCAACGTCACATATTATTGCATTTCTAAGCGTAGAAACTCAAATTCGTGATTTTTTTGCACTTTCGGTGGATATTAGCACATGAAATTTCTAGAGTCCCGACGACGGTCTCTGATTGGCCTAAAATTCACCCAGTCTATCAAAAATAGGTTGGTGATCGACACCCATAACTTTTTCATAGCCAACGTCACATATTATTTCATTTCTAAGCGTAGAAACTCAAATTCGTGACTTATTTGCACTTTCGGTGGATATTAGCACATGAATTTTCTAGAATCCGGTCGACGGTCTCTGATTAGCCTAAAATTCACACGGTCAATCACAAACAGTCTTGTGATCGATACCCATCACTTCGCCATGGCCGATGTCGCATTTTATTGAATTTCTAAGCCTAAGAACTAAATTCATGAATTTTTACACTTTCGGCGGGTATTATCATTCAGATTGGCCTAAAATTCGGTTGACGGTCTCTGATTGGCCCAAAATTCACCCATTCTATCGAAAATAGGTTGGTGATCGACATCCATAACTTTGTCATAGCCAACGTCACATATTATTGCATTTCTAAGCGTAGAAACTCAAATTCGTGATTTTTTTGCACTTTCGGTGGATATTACCACATGAATTTTCTAGAGTCCCGACGACGGTCTCGTATTGGCCTAAAATTCACCGATCTATCAAAAATAGGTTGGTGATCGATACCCATAACTTTTTCATAGCCAATGTCACATATTATTGCATTTCTAAGCGTAGAAACTCAAATTTGTGATTTTCTTGCACTTTCGGTGGATATTAGCACATGAATTTTCTTGATTCGGGTCGACGGTCTCGATTGGCCTAAATTCACCATCTATGAAAAATAGGTTGGTGATCGACACCCATAACTTTTTCATAGCCAACGTCACATATTATTGCATTTCTAAGCGTAGAAACTCAAATTCGTGATTTTTTTGCACTTTCGGTGGATATTAGCACATGAATTTTCTAGAATCCGGTCGACGGTTTCTGATTGGCCTAAAATTCACCCAGTCTATCAAAAATAGGTTGGTGATCGACACCCATAACTTTTTCATAGCCAACGTCACATATTATTGCATTTCTAAGCGTAGAAACTCAAATTCGTGATTTTTTTGCACTTTCGGTGGATATTAGCACATGAAATTTCTAGAGTCCCGACGACGGTCTCTGATTGGCCTAAAATTCACCCAGTGTATCAAAAATAGGTTGGTGATCGACACCCATAACTTTTTCATAGCCAACGTCACATATTATTGCATTTCTAAGCGTAGAAACTCAAATTCGTGATTTTTTTGCACTTTCGGTGGAAATTACCACATGAATTTTCTAGAGTCCCGACGACGGTCTCTGATTGGCCTAAAATTCACCCAGTCTATCAAAAATAGGTTGGTGATCCACACCCATAACTTTGTCATAGCCAACGTCACATATTATTGCATTTCTAAGCGTAGAAACTCAAATTCGTGATTTTTTTGCACTTTCGGTGGATATTAGCACATGAATTTTCTATAATCCGGTCGACGGTCTCTGATTGGCCTAAAATTCACCCAGTTTATCAAAAATAGGTTGGTGATCGACACCCATAACTTTTTCATAGCCAACGTCACATATTATTGCATTTCTAAGCGTAGAAACTCAAATTCGTGATTTTTTTGCACTTTCGGTGGATATTACCACATGAATTTTCTAGAGTCCCGACGACGGTCTCTGATTGGCCTAAAATTCACCCAGTCTATCAAAAATAGGTTGGTGATCGACACCCATAACTTTTTCATAGCCAACGTCACATATTATTGCATTTCTAAGCGTAGAAACTCAAATTTGTGATTTTTTTGCACTTTCGGTGGATATTAGCACATGAATTTTCTTGATTCTGGTCGACGGTCTCTGATTGGCCTAAAATTCACCCAGTCTATCAAAAATAGGTTGGTGATCGACACCCATAACTTTTTCATAGCCAACGTCACATATTATTGCATTTCTAAGCGTAGAAACTCAAATTCGTGATTTTTTTGCACTTTCGGTGGATATTAGCACATGAATTTTCTAGAATCCGGTCGACGGTTTCTGATTGGCGTAAAATTCACCCAGTGTATCAAAAATAGGCTGGTGATCGACACCCATAACTTTTTCATAGCCAACGTCACATATTATTGCATTTCTAAGCGTAGAAACTCAAATTCGTGATTTTTTTGCACTTTCGGTGGATATTAGCACATGAATTTTCTAGAATTCAGTCGACAGCCTCTGATTGGCCTAACATTCACCCATTCTATCAAAAATAGGTTGGTGATCGACACCCATAACTTTTTCATAGCCAACGTCACATATTATTGCATTTCTAAGCGTAGAAACTCAAATTCATGATTTTTTTGCACTTTCGGTGGATATTAGCACATGAATTTTCTAGAATCCGGTCGACGGTCTCTGATTAGCCTAAAATTCACACGGTCAATCACAAACAGTCTTGTGATCGATACCCATCACTTCGCCATGGCGATGTCGCATTTTATTGAATTTCTAAGCCTAAGAACTAAATTCATGAATTTTTACACTTTCACGGTATTATCATTCGATTGGCCTAAAATTCGGTTGACGGTCTCTGATTGGCCCAAAATTCACCCATTCTATCGAAAATAGGTTGGTGATCGACATCCATAACTTTGTCATAGCCAACGTCACATATTATTGCATTTCTAAGCGTAGAAACTCAAATTCGTGATTTTTTTGCACTTTCGGTGGATATTACCACATGAATTTTCTAGAGTCCCGACGACGGTCTCTGATTGGCCTAAAATTCACCCAGTCTATCAAAAATAGGTTGGTGATCGATACCCATAACTTTTTCATAGCCAATGTCACATATTATTGCATTTCTAAGCGTAGAAACTCAAATTTGTGATTTTCTTGCACTTTCGGTGGATATTAGCACATGAATTTTCTTGATTCGGGTCGACGGTCTCTGATTGGCCTAAAATTCACCCAGTCTATGAAAAATAGGTTGGTGATCGACACCCATAACTTTTTCATAGCCAACGTCACATATTATTGCATTTCTAAGCGTAGAAACTCAAATTCGTGATTTTTTTGCACTTTCGTGGATATTAGCACATGAATTTTCTAGAATCCGGTCGACGGTTTCTGATTGGCCTAAAATTCACCCAGTGTATCAAAAATAGGTTGGTGATCGACACCCATAACTTTTTCATAGCCAACGTCACATATTATTGCATTTCTAGCGTAAACTCAAATTCGTGATTTTTTTGCCCTTCGGTGGATATTAGCACATGAATTTTCTAGAGTCCCGACGACGGTCTCTGATTGGCCTAAAATTCACCCAGTCTATCAAAAATAGGTTGG
Source organism: Przewalskia tangutica (assembly GCA_029844215.1). NCBI lineage: Eukaryota > Viridiplantae > Streptophyta > Magnoliopsida > Solanales > Solanaceae > Przewalskia > Przewalskia tangutica. Next base: position 2,085,105 of record CM056725.1, read on the forward strand.
TGATCGACACCCATAACTTTTTCATAGCCAACGTCACATATTATTGCATTTCTAAGCGTAGAAACTCAAATTTGTGATTTTTTTGCACTTTCGGTGGATATTAGCACATGAATTTTCTTGATTCATGTCGACGGTCTCTGATTGGCCTAAAATTCACCCAGTCTATCAAAAATAGGTTGGTGATCGACACCCATAACTTTTTCATAGCCAACGTCACATATTATTGCATTTCTAAGCGTAGAAACTCAAATTCGTGATTTTTTTGCACTTTCGGTGGATATTAGCACATGAATTTTCTAGAATCCGGTCGACGGTTTCTGATTGGCGTAAAATTCACCCAGTGTATCAAAAATAGGCTGGTGATCGACACCCATAACTTTTTCATAGCCAACGTCACATATTATTGCATTTCTAAGCGTAGAAACTCAAATTCGTGATTTTTTTGCACTTTCGGTGGATATTAGCACATGAATTTTCTAGAATTCAGTCGACAGCCTCTGATTGGCCTAACATTCACCCATTCTATCAAAAATAGGTTGGTGATCGACACCCATAACTTTTTCATAGCCAACGTCACATATTATTGCATTTCTAAGCGTAGAAACTCAAATTCATGATTTATTTGCACTTTCGGTGGATATTAGCACATGAATTTTCTAGAATACGGTCGACGGTCTCTGATTAGCCTAAAATTCACACGGTCAATCACAAACAGTCTTGTGATCGATACCCATCACTTCGCCATGGCCGATGTCGCATTTTATTGAATTTCTAAGCCTAAGAACTAAATTCATGAATTTTTACACTTTCGGCGGGTATTATCATTCAGATTGGCCTAAAATTCGGTTGACGGTCTCTGATTGGCCCAAAATTCACCCATTCTATCAAAAATAGGTTGGTGATCGACATCCATAACTTTGTCATAGCCAACGTCACATATTATTGCATTTCTAAGCGTAGAAACTCAAATTCGTGATTTTTTTGCACTTTCGGTGGATATTACCACATGAATTTTCTAGAGTCCCGACGACGGTCTCTGATTGGCCTAAAATTCACCCAGTCTATCAAAAATAGGTTGGTGATCGATACCCATAACTTTTTCATAGCCAATGTCACATATTATTGCATTTCTAAGCGTAGAAACTCAAATTTGTGATTTTCTTGCACTTTCTGGATATTAGCACATGAATTTTCTTGATTCGGGTCGACGGTCTCTGATTGGCCTAAAATTCACCCAGTCTATGAAAAATAGGTTGGTGATCGACACCCATAACTTTTTCATAGCCAACGTCACATATTATTGCATTTCTAAGCGTAGAAACTCAAATTCGTGATTTTTTTGCACTTTCGGTGGATATTAGCACATGAATTTTCTAGAATCCGGTCGACGGTTTCTGATTGGCCTAAAATTCACCCAGTCTATCAAAAATAGGTTGGTGATCGACACCCATAACTTTTTCATAGCCAACGTCACATATTATTGCATTTCTAAGCGTAGAAACTCAAATTCGTGATTTTTTTGCACTTTCGGTGGATATTAGCACATGAAATTTCTAGAGTCCCGACGACGGTCCTCGATTGGCCTAAAATTCACCCACTATCAAAAATAGGTTGGTGATCGACACCCATAACTTTTTCATAGCCAACGTCACATATTATTGCATTTCTAAGCGTAGAAACTCAAATTCGTGATTTATTTGCACTTTCGGTGGATATTAGCACATGAATTTTCTAGAATCCGGTCGACGGTCTCTGATTAGCCTAAAATTCACACGGTCAATCACAAACAGTCTTGTGATCGATACCCATCACTTCGCCATGGCGATGTCGCATTTTATTGAATTTCTAAGCCTAAGAACTAAATTCATGAATTTTTACACTTTCTACGGTATTATCATTCAGTTGGCCTAAAATTCGGTTGACGGTCTCTGATTGGCCCAAAATTCACCCATTCTATCAAAAATAGGTTGGTGATCGACATCCATAACTTTGTCATAGCCAACGTCACATATTATTGCATTTCTAGCGTAGAAACTCAAATTCGTGATTTTTGCACTTTCGGTGGATATTACCACATGAATTTTCTAGTCCCGACGACGGTCTCGATTGGCCTAACATTCACCCACTATCAAAAATAGGTTGGTGATCGACACCCATAACTTTGTCATAGCCAACGTCACATATTATTGCATTTCTAAGCGTAGAAACTCAAATTCGTGATTTTTTTGCACTTTCGGTGGATATTAGCACATGGATTTTCTATAATCCCGACGGTCTCGATTGGCCTAAAATTCACCCAGTTTATCAAAAATAGGTTGGTGATCGACACCCATAACTTTTTCATAGCCAACATCACATATTATTGCATTTCTAAGCGTAGAAACTCAAATTCGTGATTTTTTTGCACTTTCGGTGGATATTACCACATGAATTTTCTAGAGTCCCGACGACGGTCTCTGATTGGCCTAAAATTCACCCAGTCTATCAAAAATAGGTTGGTGATCGATACCCATAACTTTTTCATAGCCAATGTCACATATTATTGCATTTCTAAGCGTAGAAACTCAAATTTGTGATTTTCTTGCACTTTCGGTGGATATTAGCACATGAATTTTCTTGATTCGGGTCGACGGTCTCTGATTGGCCTAAAATTCACCCAGTCTATGAAAAATAGGTTGGTGATCGACACCCATAACTTTTTCATAGCCAACGTCACATATTATTGCATTTCTAAGCGTAGAAACTCAAATTCGTGATTTCTTTGCACTTTCGGTGGATATTAGCACATGAATTTTCTAGAATCCGGTCGACGGTCTCTGATTGGCCTAAAATTCACCCAGTTTATCAAAAATAGGTTGGTGATCGACACCCATAACCTTTTCATAGCCAACGTCACATATTATTGCATTTCTAAGCGTAGAAACTCAAATTCGTGATTTTTTTGCACTTTCGGTGGATATTAGCACATGAATTTTCTAGAGTCCCGACGACGGTCTCTGATTGGCCTAAAATTCACCCAGTCTATCAAAAATAGGTTGGTGATCGACACCCATAACTTTTTCATAGCCAACGTCACATATTATTGCATTTCTAAGCGTAGAAACTCAAATTCGTGATTTTTTTGCACTTTCGGTGGATATTAGCACATGAATTTTCTAGAATCTGATCGACGGTCTCTGATTGGCCTAAAATTCACACGGTCAATCACAAACAGTCTTGTGATCGATACCCATAACTTCGTCATGGCTGATGTCGCATTTTATTGAATTTCTAAGCCTAAGAACTCAAATTCATGAATTTGTACACTTTCAGCGGGTATTAGCATTCTGATTGGCCTAAAATTCGGTTGACGGTCTCTGATTGGCCCAAAATTCACCCATTCTATCAAAAATAGGTTGGTGATCAACATCCATAACTTTGTCATATCCAACGTCACATATTATTGCATTTCTAAGCGTAGAAACTCAAATTTGTGATTTTTTTGCACTTTCGGTGGATATTAGCACATGAATTTTCTAGAATCCGGCTGACGGTTTCTGATTGGCGTAAAATTCACCCAGTGTATCAAAAATAGGCTGGTGATCGACACCCATAACTTTATCATAGCCAACGTCACATATTATTGCATTTCTAAGCGTAGAAACTCAAATTCGTGATTTTTTTGCACTTTCGGTGGATATTAGCACATGAATTTTCTAGAATTCGACGACCTCTGATTGGCCTAAAATTCACCCAGTCTATCAAAAATAGGTTGGCGATCGACACCCATAACTTTTTCATAGCCAACGTCACATATTATTGCATTTCTAAGCGTAGAAACTCAAATTCGTGATTTTTTTGCACTTTCGGTGGATATTAGCACATGAATTTTTTAGAATCCGGCGACGGTCTCTGATTAGCCTAAAATTCACACGGTCAATCACAAACAGTCTTGTGATCGATACCCATCACTTCGTCATGGCCGATGTCGCATTTTATTGAATTTCTAAGCCTAAGAACTAAATTCATGAATTTTTACATCGCTTACGGTATTATCATTCTGATTGGCCTAAAATTCGGTTGACGGTCTCTGATTGGCCCAAAATTCACCCATTCTATCAAAAATAGGTTGGTGATCGACATCCATAACTTTGTCATAGCCAACGTCACATATTATTGCATTTCTAAGCGTAGAAACTCAAATTCGTGATTTTTTTGCACTTTCGGTGGATATTACCACATGAATTTTCTAGTCCCGACGACGGTCTCGATTGGCCTAAAATTCACCCAGTCTATCAAAAATAGGTTGGTGATCGATATCCATAACTCTTTCATAGCCAATGTCACATATTATTGCATTTCTAAGCGTAGAAACTCAAATTTGTGATTTTCTTGCACTTTCGGTGGATATTAGCACATGAATTTTCTTGATTCGGGTCGACGGTCTCTGATTGGCCTAAAATTCACCCAGTCTATGAAAAATAGGTTGGTGATCGACACCCATAACGTTTTCATAGCCAACGTCACATATTATTGCATTTCTAAGCGTAGAAACTCAAATTCGTGATTTTTTTGCACTTTCGGTGGATATTAGCACATGAATTTTCTAGAATCCGGTCGACGGTTTCTGATTGGCCTAAAATTCACCCAGTGTATCAAAAATAGGTTGGTGATCGACACCCATAACTTTTTCATAGCCAACGTCACATATTATTGCATTTCTAAGCGTAGAAACTCAAATTCGTGATTTTTTTGCACTTTCGGTGGATATTAGCACATGAAATTTCAAGAGTCCCGACGACGGTCTCTGATTGGCCTAAAATTCACCCAGTCTATCAAAAATAGGTTGGTGATCGACACCCATAACTTTTTCATAGCCAACGTCACATATTATTGCATTTCTAAGCGTAGAAACTCAAATTCGTGATTTTTTTGCACTTTCGGTGGATATTAGCACATGAATTTTCTAGAATCCGGTCGACGGTTTCTGATTGGCCTAAAATTCACCCAGTCTATCAAAAATAGGTTGGTGATCGACACCCATAACTTTTTCATAGCCAACGTCACATATTATTGCATTTCTAAGCGTAGAAACTCAAATTCGTGATTTTTTTGCACTTTCGGTGGATATTAGCACATGAAATTTCTAGAGTCCCGACGACGGTCTCTGATTGGCCTAAAATTCACCCAGTCTATCAAAAATAGGTTGGTGATCGACACCCATAACTTTTTCATAGCCAACGTCACATATTATTGCATTTCTAAGCGTAGAAACTCAAATTCGTGATTTATTTGCACTTTCGGTGGATATTAGCACATGAATTTTCTAGAATCCGGTCGACGGTCTCTGATTAGCCTAAAATTCACACGGTCAATCACAAACAGTCTTGTGATCGATACCCATCACTTCGCCATGGCCGATGTCGCATTTTATTGAATTTCTAAGCCTAAGAACTAAATTCATGAATTTTTACACTTTCGGCGGGTATTATCATTCAGATTGGCCTAAAATTCGGTTGACGGTCTCTGATTGGCCCAAAATTCACCCATTCTATCAAAAATAGGTTGGTGATCGACATCCATAACTTTGTCATAGCCAACGTCACATATTATTGCATTTCTAAGCGTAGAAACTCAAATTCGTGATTTTTTTGCACTTTCGGTGGATATTACCACATGAATTTTCTAGAGTCCCGACGACGGTCTCTGATTGGCCTAAAATTCACCCAGTCTATCAAAAATAGGTTGGTGATCGACACCCATAACTTTGTCATAGCCAACGTCACATATTATTGCATTTCTAAGCGTAGAAACTCAAATTCGTGATTTTTTTGCACTTTCGGTGGATATTAGCACATGAATTTTCTATAATCCGGTCGACGGTCTCTGATTGGCCTAAAATTCACCCAGTTTATCAAAAATAGGTTGGTGATCGACACCCATAACTTTTTCATAGCCAGCATCACATATTATTGCATTTCTAAGCGTAGAAACTCAAATTCGTGATTTTTTTGCACTTTCGGTGGATATTACCACATGAATTTTCTAGAGTCCCGACGACGGTCTCTGATTGGCCTAAAATTCACCCAGTCTATCAAAAATAGGTTGGTGATCGATACCCATAACTTTTTCATAGCCAATGTCACATATTATTGCATTTCTAAGCGTAGAAACTCAAATTTGTGATTTTCTTGCACTTTCGGTGGATATTAGCACATGAATTTTCTTGATTCGGGTCGACGGTCTCTGATTGGCCTAAAATTCACCCAGTCTATGAAAAATAGGTTGGTGATCGACACCCATAACTTTTTCATAGCCAACGTCACATATTATTGCATTTCTAAGCGTAGAAACTCAAATTCGTGATTTTTTTGCACTTTCGGTGGATATTAGCACATGAATTTTCTAGAATCCGGTCGACGGTTTCTGATTGGCCTAAAATTCACCCAGTCTATCAAAAATAGGTTGGTGATCGACACCCATAACCTTTTCATAGCCAACGTCACATATTATTGCATTTCTAAGCGTAGAAACTCAAATTCGTGATTTTTTTGCACTTTCGGTGGATATTAGCACATGAATTTTCTAGAATCCGGTCGACGGTCTCTGATTAGCCTAAAATTCACACGGTCAATCACAAACAGTCTTGTGATCGATACCCATTACTTCGTCATGGCCGATGTCGCATTTTATTGAATTTCTAAGCCTAAGAACTCAAATTCATGAATTTTTACACTTTCAGCGGGTATTAGCATTCTGATTGGCCTAAAATTCGACGGTTTCTGATTGGCCTAAAATTCACCCAGTCTATCAAAAATAGGTTGGTGATCGACACCCATAAATTTTTCATAGCCAACGTCACATATTATTGCATTTCTAATCGTAGAAACTCAAATTCGTGATTTTTTTGCACTTTCGGTGGATATTAGCACATGAATTTTCTTGAATCCGGTCGACGGTTTCTGATTGGCCTAAAATTTACCCAGTGTATCAAAAATAGGCTGGTGATCGACACCCATAACTTTTTCATAGCCAACGTCACATGTTATTGCATTTCTAAGCGTAGAAACTCAAATTCGTGATTTTTTTGCACTTTCGGTGGATATTAGCACATGAATTTTCTAGAATCCGGTCGACAGTTTCTGATTGGCCTAAAATTCACCCAGTCTATCAAAAATAGGTTGGTGATCGACACCCATAACTTTTTCATAGCCAACGTCACATATTATTGCATTTCTAAGCGTAGAAACTCAAATTCGTGATTTTTTTGCACTTTCGGTGGATATTAGCACATGAATTTTCTAGAATCCGGTCGACGGTCTCTGATTAGCCTAAAATTCACACGGTCAATCACAAACAGTCTTGTGATCGATACCCATCACTTCGCCATGGCCGATGTCGCATTTTATTGAATTTCTAAGCCTAAGAACTAAATTCATGAATTTTTACACTTTCGGCGGGTATTATCATTCAGATTGGCCTAAAATTCGGTTGACGGTCTCTGATTGGCCCAAATTTCACCCATTCTATCAAAAATAGGTTGGTGATCGACATCCATAACTTTGTCATAGCCAACGTCACATATTATTGCATTTCTAAGCGTAGAAACTCAAATTCGTGATTTTTTTGCACTTTCGGTGGATATTACCACATGAATTTTCTAGAGTCCCGACGACGGTCTCTGATTGGCCTAAAATTCACCCAGTCTATCAAAAATAGGTTGGTGATCGATATCCATAACTCTTTCATAGCCAATGTCACATATTATTGCATTTCTAAGCGTAGAAACTCAAATTTGTGATTTTCTTGCACTTTCGGTGGATATTAGCACATGAATTTTCTTGATTCGGGTCGACGGTCTCTGATTGGCCTAAAATTCACCCAGTCTATGAAAAATAGGTTGGTGATCGACACCCATAACGTTTTCATAGCCAACGTCACATATTATTGCATTTCTAAGCGTAGAAACTCAAATTCGTGATTTTTTTGCACTTTCGGTGGATATTAGCACATGAATTTTCTAGAATCCTACGACGGTTTCGATTGGCCTAAATTCACCACTATCAAAAATAGGTTGGTGATCGACACCCATAACTTTTTCATAGCCAACGTCACATATTATTGCATTTCTAAGCGTAGAAACTCAAATTCGTGATTTTTTTGCACTTTCGGTGGATATTAGCACATGAAATTTCAAGAGTCCCGACGACGGTCTCTGATTGGCCTAAAATTCACCCAGTCTATCAAAAATAGGTTGGTGATCGACACCCATAACTTTTTCATAGCCAACGTCACATATTATTGCATTTCTAAGCGTAGAAACTCAAATTCGTGATTTTTGCACTTTGTGGATATTAGCACATGAATTTTCTAGAATCCGTCGACGGTTTCGATTTGCCTAAATTCCACCACTTCTATAAAAATAGGTTGGTGATCGACACCCATAACTTTTTCATAGCCAACGTCACATATTATTGCATTTCTAAGCGTAGAAACTCAAATTCGTGATTTTTTTGCACTTTCGGTGGATATTAGCACATGAAATTTCTAGAGTCCCGACGACTCTCTCGATTGGCCTAAATTCACCCGATCTATCAAAAATAGGTTGGTGATCGACACCCATAACTTTTCATAGCCAACGTCACATATTATTGCATTTCTAAGCGTAGAAACTCAAATTCGTGATTTATTTGCACTTTCGGTGGATATTAGCACATGAATTTTCTAGAATCCGGCCGACGGTCTCGATTAGCCTAAAATTCACGCTCAATCACAAAGAGTGTTGTGATCGATACCCATCACTTCGACATGGCCGAGGTCGCATATTATTGAATTTCTAAGCCTAAGAACTAAATTCATGAATTTTTACACTTTCTGGGTATTAGCATTCTGATTGGCCTAAAATTCGGTTGACGGTCTCTGATTGGCCCAAAATTCACCCATTCTATCAAAAATAGGTTGGTGATCGACATCCATAACTTTGTCATAGCCAACGTCACATATTATTGCATTTCTAAGCGTAGAAACTCAAATTCGTGATTTTTGCACTTTCTGTGGATATTACCACATGAATTTTCTAGAGTCCCGACGACGGTCTCTGATTGGCCTAAAATTCACCCAGTCTATCAAAAATAGGTTGGTGATCGACACCCATAACTTTGTCATAGCCAACGTCACATATTATTGCATTTCTAAGCGTAGAAACTCAAATTCGTGATTTTTTTGCACTTTCGGTGGATATTAGCACATGAATTTTCTATAATCCCCGACGGTCTCGATTGGCCTAAAATTCACCCATTTATCAAAAATAGGTTGGTGATCGACACCCATAACTTTTTCATAGCCAGATCACATATTATTGCATTTCTAAGCGTAGAAACTCAAATTCGTGATTTTTGCACTTTCTGGATATTACCACATGAATTTTCTAGAGTCCCGACGACGGTCTCTGATTGGCCTAAAATTCACCCAGTCTATCAAAAATAGGTTGGTGATCGATACCCATAACTTTTTCATAGCCAATGTCACATATTATTGCATTTCTAAGCGTAGAAACTCAAATTTGTGATTTTCTTGCACTTTCGGTGGATATTAGCACATGAATTTTCTTGATTCGGGTCGACGGTCTCTGATTGGCCTAAAATTCACCAGTCTATGAAAAATAGGTTGGTGATCGACACCCATAACTTTTTCATAGCCAACGTCACATATTATTGCATTTCTAAGCGTAGAAACTCAAATTCGTGATTTTTTTGCACTTTCGGTGGATATTAGCACATGAATTTTCTAGAATCCGCCGACGGTCTCTGATTGGCCTAAAATTCACCCAGTCTATCAAAAATAGGTTGGTGATCGACACCCATAACCTTTTCATAGCCAACGTCACATATTATTGCATTTCTAAGCGTAGAAACTCAAATTCGTGATTTTTTTGCACTTTCGGTGGATATTAGCACATGAATTTTCTAGAGTCCCGACGACGGTCTCTGATTGGCCTAAAATTCACCCAGTCTATCAAAAATAGGTTGGTGATCGACACCCATAACTTTTTCATAGCCAACGTCACATATTATTGCATTTCTAAGCGTAGAAACTCAAATTCGTGATTTTTTTGCACTTTCGGTGGATATTAGCACATGAATTTTCTAGAATCCGGTCGACGGTCTCTGATTAGCCTAAAATTCACACGGTCAATCACAAACAGTCTTGTGATCGATACCCATCACTTCGTCATGGCCGATGTCGCATTTTATTGAATTTCTAAGCCTAAGAACTCAAATTCATGAATTTTTACACTTTCGGCGGGTATTAGCATTCTGATTGGCCTAAAATTCGGTTGACGGTCTCTGATTGGCCCAAAATTCACCCATTCTATCAAAAATAGGTTGGTGATCAACATCCATAACTTTGTCATATCCAACGTCACATATTATTGCATTTCTAAGCGTAGAAACTCAAATTTGTGATTTTTTTGCACTTTCGGTGGATATTAGCACATGAATTTTCTTGAATCCGGTCGACGGTTTCTGATTGGCGTAAAATTCACCCAGTGTATCAAAAATAGGCTGGTGATCGACACCCATAACTTTATCATAGCCAACGTCACATATTATTGCATTTCTAAGCGTAGAAACTCAAATTCGTGATTTTTTTGCACTTTCGGTGGATATTAGCACATGAATTTTCTAGAATTCAGTCGACAGCCTCTGATTGGCCTAAAATTCACCCATTCTATCAAAAATAGGTTGGTGATCGACACCCATAACTTTTTCATAGCCAACGTATTATTGCATTTCTAAGCGTAGAAACTCAAATTCGTGATTTATTTGCACTTTCGGTGGATATTAGCACATGAATTTTCTAGAATCCGGTCGACGGTCTCTGATTAGCCTAAAATTCACACGGTCAATCACAAACAGTCTTGTGATCGATACCCATCACTTCGCCATGGCCGATGTCGCATTTTATTGAATTTCTAAGCCTAAGAACTAAATTCATGAATTTTTACACTTTCGGCGGGTATTATCATTCAGATTGGCCTAAAATTCGGTTGACGGTCTCTGATTGGCCCAAATTTCACCCATTCTATCAAAAATAGGTTGGTGATCGACATCCATAACTTTGTCATAGCCAACGTCACATATTATTGCATTTCTAAGCGTAGAAACTCAAATTCGTGATTTTTTTGCACTTTCGGTGGATATTACCACATGAATTTTCTAGAGTCCCGACGACGGTCTCTGATTGGCCTAAAATTCACCCAGTCTATCAAAAATAGGTTGGTGATCGATATCCATAACTCTTTCATAGCCAATGTCACATATTATTGCATTTCTAAGCGTAGAAACTCAAATTTGTGATTTTCTTGCACTTTCGGTGGATATTAGCACATGAATTTTCTTGATTCGGGTCGACGGTCTCTGATTGGCCTAAAATTCACCCAGTCTATGAAAAATAGGTTGGTGATCGACACCCATAACGTTTTCATAGCCAACGTCACATATTATTGCATTTCTAAGCGTAGAAACTCAAATTCGTGATTTTTTGCACTTTCGGTGGATATTAGCACATGAATTTTCTAGAATCCGATCGACGGTTTCTGATTGGCCTAAAATTCACCCAGTGTATCAAAAATAGGTTGGTGATCGACACCCATAACTTTTTCATAGCCAACGTCACATATTATTGCATTTCTAAGCGTAGAAACTCAAATTCGTGATTTTTTTGCACTTTCGGTGGATATTAGCACATGAAATTTCAAGAGTCCCGACGACGCCTCTCGATTGGCCTACAATTCACCCCCGCTATCAAAAATAGGTTGGTGATCGACACCCATAACTTTTTCATAGCCAACGTCACATATTATTGCATTTCTAAGCGTAGAAACTCAAATTCGTGATTTTTTTGCACTTTCGGTGGATATTAGCACATGAATTTTCTAGAATCCGGTCGACGGTCTCTGATTAGCCTAAAATTCACACGGTCAATCACAAACAGTCTTGTGATCGATACCCATCACTTCGCCATGGCCGATGTCGCATTTTATTGAATTTCTAAGCCTAAGAACTAAATTCATGAATTTTTACACTTTCGGCGGGTATTATCATTCAGATTGGCCTAAAATTCGGTTGACGGTCTCTGATTGGCCCAAAATTCACCCATTCTATCAAAAATAGGTTGGTGATCGACATCCATAACTTTGTCATAGCCAACGTCACATATTATTGCATTTCTAAGCGTAGAAACTCAAATTCGTGATTTTTTTGCACTTTCGGTGGATATTACCACATGAATTTTCTAGAGTCCCGACGACGGTCTCTGATTGGCCTAAAATTCACCCAGTCTATCAAAAATAGGTTGGTGATCGATACCCATAACTTTTTCATAGCCAATGTCACATATTATTGCATTTCTAAGCGTAGAAACTCAAATTTGTGATTTTCTTGCACTTTCGGTGGATATTAGCACATGAATTTTCTTGATTCGGGTCGACGGTCTCTGATTGGCCTAAAATTCACCCAGTCTATGAAAAATAGGTTGGTGATCGACACCCATAACTTTTTCATAGCCAACGTCACATATTATTGCATTTCTAAGCGTAGAAACTCAAATTCGTGATTTTTGCACTTTGGTGGATATTAGCACATGAATTTTCTAGAATCCGTCGACGGTTTACGATTGGCTTAAATTTACCCCAATCTATCAAAAATAGGTTGGTGATCGACACCCATAACTTTTTCATAGCCAACGTCACATATTATTGCATTTCTAAGCGTAGAAACTCAAATTCGTGATTTTTTTGCACTTTCGGTGGATATTAGCACATGAAATTTCTAGAGTCCCGACGACGGTCTCTGATTGGCCTAAAATTCACCCAGTCTATCAAAAATAGGTTGGTGATCGACACCCATAACTTTTTCATAGCCAACGTCACATATTATTGCATTTCTAAGCGTAGAAACTCAAATTCGTGATTTTTTTGTACTTTCGGTGGATATTAGCACATGAATTTTCTAGAATCCGGTCGACGGTCTCTGATTAGCCTAAAATTCACACGGTCAATCACAAACAGTCTTGTGATCGATACCCATCACTTCGTCATGGCCGATGTCGCATTTTATTGAATTTCTAAGCCTAAGAACTCAAATTCATGAATTTTTACACTTTCGGCGGGTATTAGCATTCTGATTGGCCTAAAATTCGGTTGACGGTCTCTGATTGGCCCAAAATTCACCCATTCTATCAAAAATAGGTTGGTGATCGACATCCATAACTTTGTCATAGCCAACGTCACATATTATTGCATTTCTAAGCGTAGAAACTCAAATTTGTGATTTTTTTGCACTTTCGGTGGATATTAGCACATGAATTTTCTAGAATCCGGTCGACGGTTTCTGATTGGCGTAAAATTCACCCAGTGTATCAAAAATAGGCTGGTGATCGACACCCATAACTTTATCATAGCCAACGTCACATATTATTGCATTTCTAAGCGTAGAAACTCAAATTCGTGATTTTTTTGCACTTTCGGTGGATATTAGCACATGAATTTTCTAGAATTCAGTCGACAGCCTCTGATTGGCCTAAAATTCACCCATTCTATCAAAAATAGGTTGGTGATCGACACCCATAACTTTTTCATAGCCAACGTCACATATTATTGCATTTCTAAGCGTAGAAACTCAAATTCGTGATTTATTTGCACTTTCGGTGGATATTAGCACATGAATTTTCTAGAATCCGGTCGACGGTCTCTGATTAGCCTAAAATTCACACGGTCAATCACAAACAGTCTTGTGATCGATACCCATCACTTCGCCATGGCCGATGTCGCATTTTATTGAATTTCTAAGCCTAAGAACTAAATTCATGAATTTTTACACTTTCGGCGGGTATTATCATTCAGATTGGCCTAAAATTCGGTTGACGGTCTCTGATTGGCCCAAAATTCACCCATTCTATCAAAAATAGGTTGGTGATCGACATCCATAACTTTGTCATAGCCAACGTCACATATTATTGCATTTCTAAGCGTAGAAACTCAAATTCGTGATTTTTTTGCACTTTCGGTGGATATTACCACATGAATTTTCTAGAGTCCCGACGACGGTCTCTGATTGGCCTAAAATTCACCCAGTCTATCAAAAATAGGTTGGTGATCGATACCCATTACTTTTTCATAGCCAATGTCACATATTATTGCATTTCTAAGCGTAGAAACTCAAATTTGTGAATTTCTTGCACTTTCGGTGGATATTAGCACATGAATTTTCTTGATTCGGGTCGACGGTCTCTGATTGGCCTAAAATTCACCCAGTCTATGAAAAATACGTTGGTGATCGACACCCATAACTTTTTCATAGCCAATGTCACATATTATTGCATTTCTAAGCCTAGAAACTCAAATTCGTGATTTTTTTGCACTTTCGGTGGATATTAGCACATGAATTTTCTAGAATCCGGTCGACGATTTCTGATTGGCCTAAAATTCACCCAGTCTATCAAAAATAGGTTGGTGATCGACACCCATAACTTTTTCATAGCCAACGTCACATATTATTGCATTTCTAAGCGTAGAAACTCAAATTCGTGATTTTTTTGCACTTTCGGTGGATATTAGCACATGAATTTTCTAGAATCCAGTCGATTGTCTCTGATTGGCCTAAAATTCACCCAGTCTATCAAAAATAGGTTGTTGATCGACACTTATAACTTTTTCATAGCCAACGTCACATATTATTGCATTTCTAAGCGTAGAAACTCAAATTCGTGATTTTTTTGCTCTTTCGGTGGATATTAGCACATGGATTTTCTAGAATCCAGTCGACGGTCTCTGATTGGCCTAAAATTCACCCAGTCTATCAAAAATAGGTTAGTGATCGACACCCATATCTTTTTCATAGCCAACGTCACATATTATTGCATTTTTAAGCGTAGAAACTCAAATTCATAATTTTTTTGCACTTTCGGTGTATATTAGCACATGAATTTTCTACAATCCGGTCGACGGTCTCTGATTAGCCTAAAATTCACACGGTCAATCACAAACAGTCTTGTGATCGATACCCATCACTTCGTCATGGCCGATGTCGCATTTTATTCAATTTCTAAGCCTAAGAACTCAAATTCATGAATTCTTACACTTTCGGCGGGTATTAGCATTCTGATTGGCCTAAAATTCGGTTGACGGTCTCTGATTGGCCTAAAATTCACCCATTCTATCAAAAATATGTTGGTGATCGACATCCATAACTTTGTCATAGCCAACGTCACATATTATTGCATTTCTAAGCGTAGAAACTCAAATTCGTGATTTTTTTGCACTTTCGGTGGATATTAGCACATGAATTTTCTAGAATCCAGTCGACTGTCTCTGATTGGCCTAAAATTCACCCAGTCTATCAAAAATAGGTTGGTGATCGACACCCATAACTTTTTCATAGCCAACGTCACATATTATTGCATTTCTAAGCGTAGAAACTCAAATTCGTGATTTTTTTGCACTTTCGGTGGATATTAGCACATGAATTTTCTAGAATCCGGTCGACGGTCTCTGATTAGCCTAAAATTCACACGGTCAATCACAAACAGTCTTGTGATCGATACCCATCACTTCGTCATGGCCGATGTCGCATTTTATTGAATTTCTAAGCCTAAGAACTCAAATTCATGAATTTTTACACTTTCGGCGGGTATTAGCATTCTGATTGGCCTAAAATTCGGTTGACGGTCTCTGATTGGCCCAAAATTCACTCATTCTATCAAAAATAGGTTGGTGATCGACACCCATAACTTTTTCATAGCCAACGTCACATATTATTGCATTTCTAAGCGTAGAAACTCAAATTCGTGATTTTTTTGCACTTTCGGTGGATGCACATGAATTTTCTAGAATCCGGTCGACAGTTTCTGATTGGCCTAAAATTCACCCAGTCTATCAAAAATAGGTTGGTGATCGACACCCATAACTTTTTCATAGCCAACGTCACATATTATTGCATTTCTAAGCGTAGAAACTCAAATTCGTTATTTTTTTGCACTTTCGGTGGATATTAGCACATGAATTTTCTAGAATCCGCTCGACGGTCTCTGATTGGCCTAAAATTCACCCAGTTTATCAAAAATAGGTTGGTGATCGACACCCATAACTTTTTCATAGCCAACGTCACATATTATTGCATTTCTAAGCGTAGAAACTCAAATTCGTGATTCTTTTGCACTTTCGGTGGATATTAGCACATGAATTTTCTAGAATCCGGTCGACGGTCTCTGATTGGCCTAAAATTCACCCAGTTTATCAAAAATAGGTTGGTGATCGACACCCATAACTTTTTCATAGCCAACGTCACATATTATTGCATTTCTAAGCGTAGAAACTCAAATTCGTGATTTTTTTGCACTTTCGGTGGATATTAGCACATGAATTTTCTAGAGTCCCGACGACGGTCTCTGATTGGCCTAAAATTCACCCAGTCTATCAAAAATAGGTTGGTGATCGACACCCATAACTTTTTCATAGCCAACGTCACATATTATTGCATTTCTAAGCGTAGAAACTCAAATTCGTGATTTTTTTGCACTTTCGGTGGATATTAGCACATGAATTTTCTAGAATCCGGTCGACGGTTTCTGATTGGCCTAAAATTCACCCAGTGTATCAAAAATAGGCTGGTGATCGACACCCATAACTTTTTCATAGCCAACGTCACATATTATTGCATTTCTAAGCGTAGAAACTCAAATTCGTGATTTTTTTGCACTTTCGGTGGATATTAGCACATGAATTTTCTAGAATCCAGTCGACTATCTCTGATTGGCCTAAAATTCACCCAGTCTATCAAAATTTGGTTGGTGATCGACACCCATAACTTTTTCATAGCCAACGTCACATATTATTGCATTTCTAAGCGTAGAAACTCAAATTCATGATTTTTTTGCACTTTCGGTGGATATTAGCACATGAATTTTTTAGAATCCGGTCGACGGTCTCTGATTAGCCTAAAATTCACACGGTCAATCACAAACAGTCTTGTGATCGATACCCATCACTTCGTCATGGCTGATGTCTCATTTTATTGAATTTCTAAGTCTAAGAACTCAAATTCATGAATTTTTACACTTTCGGCGGATATTAGCATTCTGATTGGCCTAAAATTCGTTTGACGGTCTCTGATTGGCCCAAAATTCACCCATTCTATCAAAAATAGGTTGGTGATCGACACCCATAACTTTTTCATAGCCAACGTCACATATTATTGCATTTCTAAGCGTAGAAACTCAAATTCGTGATTTTTTTGCACTTTCGGTGGATAATGCACATGAATTTTATAGAATCCGGTCGACAGTTTCTGATTGGCCTAGAATTCACCCAGTCTATCAAAAATAGGTTGGTGATCGACACCCATAACTTTTTCATAGACAACGTCACATATTATTGCATTTCTAAGCATAGAAACTCAAATTCGTGATTTTTTTGCACTTTCGGTGGATATTAGCACATGAATTTTCTAGAATTCGGTCGACGGTCTCTGATTGGCCTAAAATTCACCCAGTTTATCAAAAATAGGTTGGTGATCGACACCCATAACTTTTTCATAGCCAACGTCACATATTATTGCATTTCTAAGCATAGAAACTCAAATTCGTGATTTTTTTGCACTTTCGGTGGATATTAGCACATGAATTTTCTAGAGTCCCGACGACGGTCTCTGATTGACCTAAAATTCACCCAGTCTATCAAAAATATGTTGGTGATCGACACCCATAACTTTTTCATAGCCAACGTCACATATTATTGCATTTCTAAGCGTAGAAACTCAAATTCGTGATTTTTTTGCACTTTCGGTGGATATTAGCACATGAATTTTCTAGATTCTGGTCGACGGTCTCTGATTGGCCTAAAATTCACCAAATCTATCAAAAATAGGTTGGTGATCGACACCCATAACTTTTTACAAGCCAACTTCACATATTATTGCATTTCTAAGCGTAGAAACTCAAATTCGTGATTTTTTTGTACTTTCGGTGGATATTATCACATGCATTTTCTAGAGTCCCGACGACGGTCACTGATTGACCTAAAATTCTCCCAGTCTATCAAAAATAGGTTGGTGATCGACACCCATAACTTTGTCATAGCCAACGTCACATATTATTGCATTTCTAAGCGTAGAAACTCAAATTCGTGATTTTTTTGCACTTTCGGTGGATATTAGCACATGAATTTTCTAGAGTCCCGACGACGTTCTCTGATTGGCCTAAAATTCACCCAGTCTATCAAAAATAGGTTGGTGATCGACACCCATAACTTTTTCATAGCCAACGTCACATATTATTGCATTTCTAAGCGTAGAAACTCAAATTCGTGATTTTTTTGCACTTTCGGTGGATATTAGCACATGAATTTTATAGATTCTGGTCGACGGTCTCTGATTGGCCTAAAATTTACCCAGTCTATCAAAAATAGGTTGCTGATCGACACCCATAACTTTTTCATAGCCAACGTCACATATTATTGCATTTCTAAGCGTAGAAACTCAAATTCGTGATTTTTTAGCACTTTCGGTGGATATTAACACATGAATTTTCTAGAATCCGGTCGACGGTCTCTGATTGGCCTAAAATTCACCCAGTTTATCAAAAATATATTGGTGATCGACACCCATAACTTTTTCATAGCCAACGTCACATATTATTGCATTTCTAAGCGTAGAAACTCAAATTCGTGATTTTTTTGCACTTTCGGTGGATATTATTAGCACATGAATTTTCTAAAATCCGGTCGACAATTTCTGATTGGCCTAAAATTCACCCAGTCTATCAAAAATAGGTTGGTGATCGACACCCATAACTTTTTCATAGTCAACGTCACATATTATTGCATTTCTAAGCGTAGAAACTCAAATTCATGATTTTTTTGCACTTTCGGTGGATATTAGCTCATGAACTTTCTAGAATCCGGTCGACTGTCTCTGATTAGCCTAAAATTCACACGGTCAATCACAAACAGTCTTGTGATCGATACCCTTAACTTCGTCATGGCCGATGTCGCATTTTATTGAATTTCTAAGCCTAAGAACTCAAATTCATGAATTTGTACACTTTCAGCGGGTATTAGCATTCTGATTGGCCTTAAATTCGGTTGGCGGTCTCTGATAGGCCTAAAATTGACCTAGTCTATCAAAAATAGGTTGGTGATCGACACTCATAACTTTGTCATAGCCAACGTCACATATTATTGCATTTCTAAGCGTAGAAACTCAAATTCGTGATTTTTTTGCACTTTCGGTGGATATTAGCACATGAATTTTCTAGAGTCCCGACGACGGTCTCTGATTGGCCTAAAATTCACCCAGTCTATCAAAAATAGGTTGGTGATCGACACCAATAACTTTTTCATAGCCAACGTCACATATTATTGCATTTCTAAGCGTAGAAACTCAAATTCGTGATTTTTTTACACTTTCGGTGGATATTATCCAATTCTTCCCCTAACCTAACCCCCACGACCCACCTACCCTACCCCCCCTCTCGGCCCTGGTCCAGGCATCAATCCCCACCCCCACCATCGATACCACCCCCTTAATACCCTCGGAAACCCGACCCAAAACCCTGACCCGACCCGACCCGGAAGCCCAACCTAAAAACCCAACCCAGAAAAATATACATACCCCCAAAACCCTACACACACACCCTATACCACAAACCATCACCCCTTTAAAACCTAAAACCGTGACCCCACCTACCACGGTAACCCGTACCACACCACCCACCCAGGCCCAAGCCCAAAACCCAAACACAAAAAATACAAACCAAGAAATCCCAAGTCCAAATTCAATCTCGGATACGGGCTCAACTACTCAACCTCAAACAAAATCAAATACCAAACACATAACCAATTCAAAGCCCACAACCTCAAAAACCCCTACTGCCCAAAACTGGCTTAAAAATGCCTTCTCATTCCCTCCACAACCTTGTACTCTAAATAAATCTTCATCTGATATACCTTCCAATAACCCTACCACTGCCAAATCTTTGGACACTGATAGTGAGAGGAGGAGGTGGTGTGAGACGGATGGAGAAGTTTCTAAGGATAATGATTATGAGCACAAGTGGTCAAAATCAGATATAGCATTAGTTCGGGAGGCCTTTGATAAGGAAATGGAAATAGAAGGAGATTTCTGTGGTATGACAAAGTTTGAGGATGTTCTAAAGGACACCCTAAGCAGTCGAAACTCACACTTCACTGTAAAGGAATATTTGGAGATGTTTGTCCCCTCAGAAGAAGATAGACAGGAATGGGCCATGGAAATGTTTGAACCAGAACCAAGCCCACTTGTTGTTGATGAAGGTTCTGAGGAAGACATACTGGACGATGAGGAGCTTCAGATAGCACTTGGTCACATGTTTCATGGAGTCTGTGATGCAGCAGATATGTTTGCAGAGATGAGGAGTATAGATGAAGCAACTGCCAGAAAGCAAGGAGCTGAGACTTCGTCATCACATACACTACATCAAAGAAAACAAGCTAGAAAGCCGGCTATCCCGTCATCCATAACTACAAGGTCAAAGAAGAAATGATTCTTTATAAGGGATTATTAGAAGACAATGAGGAGAAGGTACTTGGGTTAGAAGATTTTATAAGTACAGAGTTTAGATTCCCTAGATTTGTTCTTATATTGCTACTCTACCTTAGTATCATCATTTGTAAAATCATCATAGAGTACATTATTAACTCTATGATGATCATAGCCTATCTTATTTTAGCTTCTTTTTTTTTTACATTCGGGATAGACCTATGCTTTGCCTAGACAGGACTAGCAGGCGAAGTAAAGGACTATCCCTTTATTAGTTTGTAATTCCCTTCTGGGCACCACTTTCTTTTCTGTTATTAATAAAATAACCTGGGCCAACGTGCCTAGATGATTACTCAAAAAAAAAAAAAAAAAAAACTAAACCCTAAACCCTAAACCCTAAAACCCCAAACCCCAAACCCCAAACCCCAAACCCCAAACCCCAAACCCCAAACCCTAATAATTAACCACTCAACGGCTAAATAAAGCCAACATTTTATCCAACAACATTTGGCCCAATGGTCAAAGGTTAGGCTAAGGATACCATGTGTGAGAGGTCAAGGGTTCGATTCCCCATATCAGCAGAGGTGAGATTAATTGCCTTACCTGCAGGGGCAAAGGGAGTAGCTAACCCTAAGTCTCTAACACGGATGGAAATACTTATAAAAAATCCTCCAAACGTGTAGGGAGAAGCGGCGGGCGTTCCGTAGGTCTAGGCCGGAGGGGGGGTCTGTTGATAAGGAGGATTCGAACCCGAGACCACGCGCTAAAAATGACTAATAATTAACCACTCAACGGCTAAATAAAGCCAACATTTTATCCAACAGCATTTGGCTCAATGGTCAAAGGTTAGGCTAAGGATACCATGTGTGGGAGGTCAAGGGTTCGATTCCCCATATCAGCAGAGGTGAGATTAATTGCCTTACCTGCAGGGGCAAAGGGAGTAGATAACCCTAAGTCTCTAACACGGATGGAATTACTCATAAAAAATCCTCCAAACGTGTAGGGACAAGCGGCGGGCGTTCCGTAGGTCCAGGCCGGAGGGGGGGGGGGGTCTGTTGATTGATCGGTGTATTTTATATACACCTTTTGAGTCAGTTTTAGTTAATCTTTTGTCCCATTTTGCATATATAAGTGTCGTATTAGGATAGTTTTTCGTTCTTTTTAGTCAAAGTGGTTAAAATGGCCAAATGGCGGAAAAGGAGCAAAAAGAGGGCAAAAGAGGAGATGTCAGAGCTGGAAACAGAGAAAGTGGCGAACGAGGGTAAAATCTGGACGGTAGCGCGCCTCCTGCAATCAGGCTGGCGCGGCGCCACTATTCGAAGAGGTCAGAAGACGCAGCGCCGCGGCGCCCTCAGCCAACAACAGAAGGGCCGCGGCGCCTAAACCACCGAGAAGCTACAGAGTTCCAGTAGCGCGCTCGCAGCGAATATCGGCCGCGCGCCAAAACACCCGACGGATTGCAGAACTTTGGCCATGGCGCTGCGCAGGGCCGCGCGCTTGTCGCATGCGGCGCCGACGCGGAAAAATTAGGTCTTTTGACAAAATTCTGGGCCAGGCCTGAAGGAAAAGAGGGAGGCGGTTTTCAGCCTATAAAAGGAGAACCCTAGGCAGTTTTTAAGGGTTCCCCTTCTTGCACAACACAAGACTTTTGCTTGGAGATTGGATACCATTAGTTTAGTAATTTCTTTTCCCTTTCTTGTTCTTTATTTCAGTTTTGTATGATGAACTTTGAATTAGTTCTTGTCATGTCTATGGCTAGGAACTAATTCTCTTATAGGGCTTTCCATGTTGAATTGCTAGAAACTTATGTTATAAATTAATGCATGCTTATGGTTATTTTTCTTATTGTGAGATCTATCCAATAATTGAGTTGAATTCTTGGTAATTAATTGACAACTAATTATCACTATATGATTTCTAATCAGATTCCGAAAGGGGGGGATTGTGAATATGCTGTAAGTTGGGTAGACATTCTTGGATTGGGGATGAAAATACCTCAATTATTTATGTAGCGTTGATGAGAGGCTTAACAACCCTAATTTTGCGCATTGTGCGTGACGGTCAACTAGGTTTTTGTTCTTAATCCTCCTATAGAGTTATCCTTATCACTGAAAGGTAGGTAAGGTGTGATCTTTGAGGTTGAGTGTTTATATAACCCTAACGGGAGTATAAAACGATTTCGTAAACCTGCTTTCTCCAAAAGAAGAATACCATAAGTTAATGCATTAGTAAGTAGCATAAGCGGATAGTAAGGATACATGGAAGCCCTATTCTCATCACCACTGAAGTAAATCTTTATATAGCTTGCATAATTCTTAGTTATAAACAACAAATCAATTATCAATTCACCAAATAGATACTAGAAAATAGATAGTTGGTAATTGAACCATAATCCTTGTGGACGATATTCGGTCTTATCAAGACTATACTACTTGTCACGATAACGTGCACTTGCGTTTAAAGTGTTTGCATCTTACCGCGCATCAAGTTTTTGGCGCCGTTGCCGGGGATTAGGCAATAGTTCAATATCAAATTTATCTATTTTTAATTTCTAATTTGGTTTTTATTCTTTGTTAATTTTTGTATTTTTCTATTTAGTTTATTTTATTTTATTCTTTTTCGTTTTATGTATTTATTGTGTGAAAACAAGGGTGCCGTGATCCGTTGTTGGTTTTGATGCATCTCAGGGATCCTCAAGACATGGATTTCATTGTCAATATGATCGAGCTCCAACCATAGAGGAAGAGAGAGAGGAATTGAGAAGTCATACTCGTCTCACTAAGTATCAAGCGCGATTCGTGGACGAAATGAGATTGGCCATAAAGAAGCCGAAGCGCAAATAGGAGAACTCACGTCATTTTTAACAATAACAACAATTTGAGGAGTCTGAACCAAACCCAACTATTGAGGAATCTGGTGAGATAGTTGGTGTAGAAAGGAAAAGATTGCGAGATCCAATTATTTACCTTCGACTCAGAGAAATCCTTTTTCTTGCACCTATTACAGAAGAACCACCACTAGCTATCACGGCTGATCCCGAATTAGGAAGCCCATACCAGCAAGGGTACCCCCTAGAGTTGAGAGATGTAGAGAATTTCACGGATTCCTACGTTATAAAAAGCATAAAAGACAAGTCTGTCTTGTGTACTTGGGGGATAATTGTATGTTTAAGGTTCTTGGTTGAGGAAATAGTTATAGGTGTCACGACGGCAGATCGCGATCGTGCCCTACAGGCACCTTACAGTATACATCGAGATAATCACGGAACATACATGAAACTTATAAATAAAACATCGGAAGTAAAACAACAGGTTAGCCGATAGGGCTACCTTCCTGAACATATATAAATACAACCGAAGCAGTTGCCTCATTTCTTTTACAAACTGACCCACAATATGTGACTACAGACCTCTAAGAATTTTAACATAACAACTGTGGCGGGACAAGGCCCCGCCGTACCCCTGAATAAACATAAACGTGACAACTCCGGAACACTGGAGCCATCTCGACTTGCTGAACCGGGATCCTAAGCTCGCGGATCCTGACAATCACCTAAACTGCGGGCATGAACGCAGCCCGGCGGGTCGATAACAAAATTTAATATGGAATGGAAATATAACGTCTGATGAAATGATCATAATCGCATAAAAGAATGACAAGGACAAGTATAAAAATACATACCAGATCCTGCCGTGTCATTACCACTTATGAACTTAATCGTAGCTTATTATCTTCTCCCATTTTTCCATAAAAGTATAGTCAAATTCTTACGTACATACTTAAGAAAACTCATCAAGTTCATAAACATATAACTTACGTATCTTGCATAACCTAATCCGTCCCTTTATGGAGGAACGCCTATATCGGCTTACCAACTGGGACGCGCGATAAAATCACATAAGTCGCCCACGGCGTATCTGCATAAACATAGGAGGCTCATGATCAAGCAGGGCCACCCGCCCGCAGTATCATTAAGCGGTCCTACTCCTGGGACTATTTCACCCGCATAGATCCTGTGGACCCGCATGAGGTATTCCTCGTGATAGTCAGACTACCGCACGGGACTATTTCACCCGCGTAAGCCCATGGACTCGCATGAGGTATTCCTCGCATAGTCAGACTACCCGCATGGGACTATTTCACCCGCATAAGCCCATAAGGACTCGCATGAGGTATTCCTCGCATCATGGGTAGCAAATCCACGGAACAGGTGGTATAACGTCTTGGGGGTTTACCCCTCATTTATACTCTTACCCTGAAGAAGGTGGTATAACGTCTTGGGGGTTTACCCCTCATTTATACTCTTACCCTAACTCAACCGGCCATCATACATAACATAAGCCCTATCGGCTTATCATACGTAACATAAGCACTACCGACTTATCATACATAACTTAAGCACCACCGGCTTATCATACATAACATAAGCACCACCGGCTTATCATACATTACATAAGCAAGTTAAGAAATCCCCTAACTTCTTATTAGCTTGTTCATAAACACTCATTTTTGTTTACTAAAGGCACTAACATGTCATTATAAAATCCGGGAATTTAACCCAACGTACTACGTGCCTCTACTCCTTTAAAATGATTCTCTTTCAAATAAAACTTCCAAGATACTAATAACCGTAGTATCAAGTCATATCTACTTTTCACGACAAGTCACAATACTTTTTAGAAATACATTTATAGGCTTCTAAATCAAGTGACTTCTT
The DNA here is from genome assembly GCA_029844215.1 of Przewalskia tangutica. NCBI lineage: Eukaryota > Viridiplantae > Streptophyta > Magnoliopsida > Solanales > Solanaceae > Przewalskia > Przewalskia tangutica. Next base: position 2,110,377 of record CM056725.1, read on the forward strand.
TCTTTGAAACCTTAAGCAATTGGTACCTTTAAAACAATTTGCCCTTCTTTATTTCAAATCATTTCTTTGCTTACATTACTGAAGAAAACCATTCTTTTAATCTTCCATAAAGTTGTTATAACCAACTTCCCATAAAGCCGTTATAACTCTTTATGTCTTAGACAAATTCATTCCTTTTATGACCAAGAAACTTATACTTTCAATTCAAATCACATAGCTTTCAAAATACTTCAAGTCTCTTATCTTTTAAGAAAACAAGTTTCTTAACTTTAGAAAGGCAAGAAATCAATACTTTCCAAATCAAGTATTCTATACTTTTAATATCAATTCATTTCTTCCTTTAAGAATCAAGTCTCATAACTTGAAAAATAAAGTCCCTTAACCTTTTAACAATTGAGGTCCATAGTCTTAAAACTTCATACGTAAATCCTTATAAATTAAGTAACATATACTTGGTGCGTTGTGAATAAGTTATACTTATTTATAACTATCTTAATCAAGTAGCCATGATCTAGAAAATGTAATACAATTTTGTCTTATCTTAGCTTCTATGCAGATGGAGAATTCTACTTGTTTTAACATAATTAATTGTCATTACATTTTCCTTTATTAACGCTGCAATGGCTTGTTCGATACTTATTCTCATTCGTGCCGTAAATTAGCCAAGTCAACTTGGCTCCAAATACCCCCTAACGACTCTTACCAACATCCCCCATAAGACTTGGTAAGAACTTAGGATAACTTAGACATAACCTTTACGTAGAGTAAATCAACATACATACCTCTTAACTTCTAAGAGTAGAAGGAATCATGAAATAGTACTACATGTATATTCCATACATAGAATCATGTCAAAAGAAGGAAAAGGTTCACATACCTCGCGACGATTGTCGACAAGTAGCAAAATGCTCCAAAGTACATCAACCTTGAGCTACTCCATTCTTTAAGTAGGATACGCTATACTTAGTACTTCAACCTATCATGGTCACAATACGTCCATTAACCTCTTACTTCAAACGTAGAATATTCTAAGTGCTAAGTCGCCAAATTCTACGGAAAATCGGACAGCACTTCCTTTGTTTTTACTTACTTTGCCACCTTTTTCAAGGCCGAATACAATAACCAAACAGCCCCAATTGGCTCACAATTTCTATAAGGTACTCGATACAAATAAAACTAAACATTCCAAGTGGCTCACAATTTAGAAAGTAGTCCAATACAAATGAAAAACAAACTAAAAGTCCAAATTCGGCCACCTTGAGTTCAACCTTACCAATTCTTATCAAATTTCCATTTCAATCCAAATTGGTAGCATAACATGATATCAAGTCGTATTTGATTATAATAACCATAATCTTTAAGTAAGTAACATGCGACGATTTTAGTAACGACTAAATTGTAATCCAACTTAACATGGCTTACATACATTTCGAATTTCCCAAGGCTACAATCAATCCATAATCCTTATAAACTTCAACACATATACTACATACTAGCAACATGTAAAGCTAACAACATAATAAATAATCTTGTAACACTTTCAAAGAACAAGATTATACCTCGACGATTCTTAATCCAAATTCCAATCCGAAGTCGCTCCTTAGTAGTTTAGAACCTCTCCAAGACACTTCAATCCGCTTGTTGATACCCTTAGAACAACACCAACAATTATCCTTCAAATCCCCAAACAAAACCTAGAAAGACCATTAGGTTTTCACTTTGCGACTAACCCGAAAACTCTCTTTTTCCAAGATTTTTCTATAGAGATGTGTTTACAATACACCTAAGAACCTTGGTTTAAAGTGTGGAATCAAATGGACAAGAAACGATTTTTTTTCCTTCTTGAAGGACATGAACCCGTGAGCCTCCTCTTGAGCTCTTCAATTTTTTTCATGAATTTTTCTAAGTGTTGGGCACACTTTTGCTACTAGAAGTGTAATATAGCACATTGGAGGGTTAAGATGCAAACAATTGGGTGGTTTGGATGAGTTCTTAGTAAATATCAAGACTATGTGGGTCCTTGACCAAGTCAACATTCTCAAGCTCATTAATTGGAAGACTTAGTCATCCTAAGGCTATGGTCAATGACCATTGTGGCCATGCCTAATTTCGTCCAAGGCATTCTAAAGGGGGGGGGGTGACACGTGTCGCCCTCCCATTCGTCACAACAAAACGTTTTCCGACAATTTCATAATTCCGATAAATTTTCTTACAAGTCTCAAATCTTAACACTTGTGAGTTCTTACGTACGTTCTTACACCATGTCCTGTAAATACGGGGTGTAACAATAGGGAAATTGAGACCTATAGCAATAAATCTGCGAATTGCAAGTAGTTCGCAGAAGGGTCCAATGAGCACTCGTACCGGTTAATTGCGTCCGGCTAAAAGACGTTAAAGACAGCGCTTGTTGGGAGGCAACCCAACGTTTTCAATTATGTTATTTTAATTTCTGTCTTTAGTTTATTTTATTTTGTCTAAGAACAGTCTCACGGTCTTGGGTTCTTGTGTTTGTGTTGTGATTGATAGGTACAGGGAAATAAATCAAGGCGAAATCAAGAAAAGCCGAATTTCGAAAAAGCGGGTAGCGCGCCAAAAGAATCAACAGCGCAGTTTAGCACGCGGCTAAAAATTCCGAAAAATTTGCCAAATTTAGGCGTCATGCGCAGAAAATCCCGGCGGGCGCAGAGTTCAGCCGCGGCTAAAATCGAACACTGGCGGGAATCCAGAAACTTAAAAACGCCCAAAAATCAGATTTTCCCCAATTCCAAATTCAAAAACCTAACCTTCCCTCTCCAAAAACCCACGAAATTCCAGAAATTTGCCCGCAAATCCTCCACAAATCCAACCCAACCACAACCTAAACTCTTAAATTCCCAAAAACCCTTAGCCATCTTGTTACACCCCGTATTTACAGGACATGTTTTAAGAACGTACGTAAGAACTCATAAGTGTCAAGATTAGAGACTTGTAGGAATTTATAGGAATTATGAAATTGTCGGAAAACGTTTTGTTGGATTTAACGGGAGGGCGACACGTGTCACCCCCCCTTATGATGCCTTGGACGATTTAGGCATGGCCAATATGGTCATTGACCATAGTCTTGGATGACAAAGTCTTGCAAGTAGTGAAGCTTGACAATCTTGACCAAAGTCAAAGGTCCCACAAGCCTTGATATTTAAGTAAAGCTCATCCAAACCACCCATTTGTTTGCATCTTGACCCTCCAATGTGTTTTATAATACTACTAGTAGTGAGACTTAGTCCAACACTTAGAAAAAAATTGAAGAGAATTGGATGAACTCCACATTGAGCTCTCGGGTTTGAGAGGGACCAAGGAGAGAAAAAAATTCGTTTGTTGTCTATTAAGCTCCACACTTTAAACCAAGGTTCATGAGTGTTATGTAAGTGTATCTCAATAGAAAAATCCCGGAAAAAGAGAGTTTTCGTATTAGTCGCAAAGTGAAAACCTAGTGGCTTTCTAGGTTTTGGATTGGAGGTTTGAAGGAAAGTTGTTGGTATTGTTCTAAGGGTCTCAAGTAGCGGATTGAAGTGTCTTGAAGAGGCTCTAAGTTGCTAAGTAGCGACTTCGGATTTGGAAGTTAGATTGAGATTCGTTGAGGTATAATTTTGTTCTCTTTAAGTGTTACAAGATTATGTATTGTTAGCCTTACATTTTACTAGCATGAAGCATATGTGTTGAAGTTTATAAGGATTATAGATCGATTGTAGTCTTTGAAATTCGAAATGAAATGTAGGCCATGTTAAGTTGGATTACAATTTGATCGTTGTTAGAATCGTCACATGTTATTGACTTGAAGCTTATGGTAGTACTAACCAAATGCGACTTGATATCTTATTATGCTACCATTTTGGTTTGAAATGGAAATTGGATAAGAATTAGTTTGGTTGAACTCAAGGTGGCCGATTTTGGACTTGTAGTTTGTAGTAGTTGGTTAGTCATTTGTATTGGACTATCTTCTATTTAATTGTGAGCCAATTGGGGCTGTTTAGTTAGTCATTTGTATTGGACTATCTTCTACTTAATTGTGAGCCAATTGGGGCTGTTTGGTTATTGTATTCGACCTTGAAAAAGGTGGCAAAGTTAGTAGAAACAAAGGAGGTGCTGTCCGATTTTTCCGTAGGATTAGTGACTTAGCACTTAGAATGATTCTGCGTTGGAAGTAAAAGGTTAATGGACATATTGTGACCATTATAGGTTGAAGTACTAAGTATAGCGTATCCTACTTGGAGAATGGAATAGCTATCAAGGTTGGAGTACTTTGGAGCATTTTGCTATTTGTCGACAATCGTCGCGAGGTATGTGAACCTCTTCCTTCCTTTGGCATGATTCTATGTATGGAATATACTTGTGGTATCCTTTCATGTTTCCTTCTACTCTTAGAAGTTAAGAGGTAGTTATGTGAATTACCCTATGTAGAACTTTTCCTATCTTTTGAGCATGACTAGTTGCACGTATGTAGTACGGTAGACGTACAAGACTATGACATTCTTTACTTGTTTTATGTGATGCCAAGTCGGGTGGGTTAGGAGATTAACTCACTTCTTTGAAAATAGTAAGGATGTCTTAAGTTGATTTTAAAGTTAAGGGACTTGAAGAGTTTTAAAGTATGTGATACTTGTCCCGTTTTAAACGTATAAGTCCCTTGGATAGGAAATTGTTTATGGCTAAGGTATAAAGTGAATATAACGGCTTTATGGGAAGTTAGTTATATTTGCCTTATGGAAAGATAAATGACTTGACTATGTAAAAAGGCAACTTGATTTTACGGCATCAATTGCCTAAGGTTTTATATAAAAAGGAGTCGAGTTGATTTGGCTAATTTACGGCACAAATGAGTATAAGTATCGAATAAGCCATCATAAGCGTTAATAAAGGAAAATGTAATGACAATCCATTATGTTAAAACAAGTAGAAATCCTCCATCTGCATAGAAGCTAAGATAAGACAAAATTGTATTACATTTTCTAGATCATGGCTACTTGAATAAGATCGTTATAAATAAGTATAACTTATTCACGACGCACCAAAGATTTGTTACAAATTTTAAAAGAGTTTACGTATGAAGCTTTTAAGACTTTGAAACTTGTTTTCTAAAAAGTTAAGAGACTTGATGTATTTTGAAAGTTAAGAGATTTGATTTGAAAGTATAAATCTCTTAGTTATAAAAGGAATGAGTTTGTCTAAAACCATAAAGGGTTATAACGGCTTTATGGGAAGTGGGTTATAACGGCTTTATGGAAGGATAAGAGAATGGTTTTCTAATAACGTAATCAAAGGAATAACTTGTATTAAGAACGGCAAATTGGTTTAAAGGTACCAATTGCTTAAGGCTTTTAATAAAAGAAGTCACTTGTTTTAGAAGCGGTGTTTGTATTTCTAAAAAGGTATTGTGACTTGTCTTGAAGGTGAATAGGACTTGATACTACGTGTTAGTATCTTGGAGCTTTACATAGAAAGGAGTCTTTTATAAAAGAATGCACGATGTAGTACTTTGACTTGTTAAAAGAGAATTATTCTATGTATGCCTTGATTAGTACTTTGGCTTGATAAAATGAGAATTATCCTATGTGTGCCTTGATAAGTACTTTGGCTTGGTTAATTGAGAACTTGCCTATATGTCTTTGGTAATAGCCTTTGAGTGCAAGTATTATGTTTTATTAAGTTGTCGCGACTCGGTTGAAGGGTCGGATGTCTTGTTGTAAGTTCTTGGGACGCATCGGTGATGTGGGGTTCCACGGTATGCTTCCGTTATTTGTAGCACTTGGGTTAAATTCGGATTTTATAAAAGACATGGTAGTGCTTATGTCTTGTTTGATGGTCGGTCGAGATAGGGTAAGAGTATAAATGAGGCAAGCCCCAAGACGTTATACCACCTTCTCCGGTAAGAGTATAAGTGAGGGTAAACCCCAAGACGCTGTACCACCCGCTTTATGTGTTGTTTGACGACCTACGAGATAGGGTAAGAGTATAAATGGCGGCAAGCCCCAAGACGTTGTACCACCTTCTCGGGTAAGAGTATAAGTGAGGGTAGACCCCAAGATGCTATACCACCGCTTTACCACCTTCTCGGGGTAAGAGTATAAGTGAGGGTAGACCCCAAGACGCTATACCACCGTGGGACTTGGTGTTCATGTATGCCTATTGGTGTATTATTATACCTGGTATCGGCGGTGATGTGGGATTCCACGCGGGATATATATATATGTATTGTGTATGTATGCGCCAAGCGGTGAGGTGGGATGCCACGCGGCGCGTCACATGGTTATATTTTACACTAATAGTCGGCGGTGATGGGGATTCCACGGGCATGCTTTGATATTAGTGTGACTTGATCGCGTCCCAGATTGGGCCGGGCAGTATATGTGTCCCTCCGTAGTGGGCCGGACTATGTTATGAAAGATAAGTAAGGTATATGGTAATGAACTTAATGATTCTTTTTCTAAATAATGCGTAAGAACGTGACTATAACTTTTATTGGGAATGGAAAGGATAGTAAGGTACGATTAAGTTCATAAGTGGTAATGACACGGCAGGATCTGGTAAGTATTTTTATACTTGTCCTTGTCATTCTTTTGTACAGTTATGATTTGTTTACTGTACGTTATATTATGTTCCATATTCACTGTTGTTATCGACTTCTTCGTGGCCGCGTCATGCCCGCAGTTTAGGTATTACGCCATTGGATCCGCGAGCTTAGGATCCCGGTTCAGCAAGTTGAGATGGCTCCAGTGTTTCGGAGTTGTCACATTTATGTGTATTCAGGGGTACGGCGGGGCCTTGTCCCGCCACAGTTGTTATGTCAAAACTCTTAGAGGTCTGTATTCACATTTTGTGGGTCAGTTTGTAAAAGAAATGAGGCAACTGCTTCGGTTGTATTTATATATGTTCAGGAAGGTAGCCCTACTCCGCTAACTCCGTTGTTTTACTTACGATGTTTTATTTTTAAGTTTCATGTATGTTCGCTGATTTTCTCGATGATTACACGAAAGCGTGCCTGTAGAGGCGCCACGCGTCCCGGGTCGGGTCGTGACAAAAGTGGTATCGAGCGATTAGTCCTCGGAAAGTGTCTACAGACCGTGTCTAGTAGAGTCTTGATTATCGGTGTGTTGTGCACCACATCTATAATCAGGAGGCTGCAGGACATTTAGGATTGGTTTCCATTCTTCTCACTCTGAGATCGTGCCATAGAGCTGTGTTGTTAGGGTCGTCTCTCCCTAACGAGTTATGTTGATTGCAGCTACGAGAAAGGCAGCAGTGACCCAGGAAGGACTATGTGGATTGCGTATCCAGGTAGGTAATGATTATAGTATAGTTGGTATTGTGACATACATCTATACGGAGTTATGTATGAGGGTCAGACGCGTGTTGCCTAGAATGATTTTAGATTACCAGGAATCGGTAAAGACTAACTAGATACCGGGAAGGTATGGAATAGTTAATGAATTTTCGCCAAGGTCTTGTGGTTTATTTTGAGATTATTGGGAAAGGATGAGCTGTCTGATAGGGTAGTGAACCCTTAAGAAGCCATATTAAGGAACCTAACGGAATGTCATGTTAATAGATTAAGCTGCGTAGTATGCTTAAGAGAATTATACGGATGAGGCCTGTATAGAGTAAGTAATGGTTGTTGTGATCGAGACAACATGGTTATGATTTTATGAGAAGTTTTTATACCCGTTATTGGGGGATTGGTAAGGTAGGCTTGGAGCATGGAAATTGCGAGCCTAAGAATATTGATAACTGCCGAGACCTTAGATGTATAAGGCTTTCTCTGGCAATAAGATTTTAAGTCAGACCAAGGATAAGAGTTAAGTGCGACGCTGAGTAGGTTCGAGGACCTGTTACGGGTCTCCCCATATCCTGGAATGGAGTGGGATCAGTTGGTAGTAGTTCCGCCACGTGGCGGTCACGGCGGGCGCAAGGCCCAAGTCTAGTTAATTGTTTTACGGGTTCGTGGACGCGTTCCACCGGAACCAGGTCATGAAAGCCGGAAATGACCTTATATTGTTTTATAGAGTGACTCCAAAGATTAGAGGCCAGAATCGGTATGGAAGTTATATATGTATACTAGTATGAGTTGGGAGTACGGAAAGAGTACGACCAGTAAAAAAAGATAGCAACCAAGTGTAAAGGAATAGATCCTGAATCCATAAGAACCTTTCGAGGTAACTACACCCGTGAGTGTTTGGGGTGGTAGCTGAGCGGGAATATGAGATTTTCCCGGTGATGATACAGTCGTCAGACCCTTAGTAGACCGAGTAGAGAGGATTATGACAGGCTTTAAGGTCATTATGAGTATGGACTAGTTGGCTTTATAAGTGCCAAGGTTGACATCTTAGCATAAGTATTGTTATGTGGCCATGTGTGGCATTGTTGGTATGTCGGGGTTGTGAGAAGAAGCTATGTCGCTTATTATAAAGATTGACTCCGAAAGAACATTCGGGGACGAATGTTTCTAAGGGGGGAAGAATGTTACACCCCGTATTTACAGGACATGTTTTAAGAACGTACGTAAGAACTCATAAGTGTCAAGATTAGAGACTTGTAGGAATTTATAGGAATTATGAAATTGTCGGAAAACGTTTTGTTGTGACGAACGGGAGGGCGACACGTGTCACCCCCCCTTATGATGCCTTGGACGATTTAGGCATGGCCAATATGGTCATTGACCATAGTCTTGGATGACAAAGTCTTGCAAGTAGTGAAGCTTGACAATCTTGACCAAAGTCAAAGGTCCCACAAGCCTTGATATTTAAGTAAAGCTCATCCAAACCACCCATTTGTTTGCATCTTGACCCTCCAATGTGTTTTATAATACTACTAGTAGTGAGACTTAGTCCAACACTTAGAAAAAAATTGAAGAGAATTGGATGAACTCCACATTGAGCTCTCGGGTTTGAGAGGGACCAAGGAGAGAAAAAAATTCGTTTGTTGTCTATTAAGCTCCACACTTTAAACCAAGGTTCATGAGTGTTATGTAAGTGTATCTCAATAGAAAAATCCCGGAAAAAGAGAGTTTTCGTATTAGTCGCAAAGTGAAAACCTAGTGGCTTTCTAGGTTTTGGATTGGAGGTTTGAAGGAAAGTTGTTGGTATTGTTCTAAGGGTCTCAAGTAGCGGATTGAAGTGTCTTGAAGAGGCTCTAAGTTGCTAAGGAGCGACTTGGTTGGAAGTTAGATTGAGATTCGTTGAGGTATAATTTTGTTCTCTTTAAGTGTTACAAGATTATGTATTGTTAGCCTTACATTTTACTAGCATGAAGCATATGTGTTGAAGTTTATAAGGATTATAGATCGATTGTAGTCTTTGAAATTCGAAATGAAATGTAGGCCATGTTAAGTTGGATTACAATTTGATCGTTGTTAGAATCGTCGCATGTTATTGACTTGAAGCTTATGGTAGTACTAACCAAATGCGACTTGATATCTTATTATGCTACCATTTTGGTTTGAAATGGAAATTGGATAAGAATTAGTTTGGTTGAACTCAAGGTGGCCGATTTTGGACTTGTAGTTTGTAGTAGTTGGTTAGTCATTTGTATTGGACTATCTTCTATTTAATTGTGAGCCAATTGGGGCTGTTTAGTTAGTCATTTGTATTGGACTATCTTCTACTTAATTGTGAGCCAATTGGGGCTGTTTGGTTATTGTATTCGACCTTGAAAAAGGTGGCAAAGCTAGTAGAAACAAAGGAGGTGCTGTCCGATTTTTCCGTAGGATTAGTGACTTAGCACTTAGAATGATTCTGCGTTGGAAGTAAAAGGTTAATGGACATATTGTGACCATTATAGGTTGAAGTACTAAGTATAGCGTATCCTACTTGGAGAATGGAATAGCTATCAAGGTTGGAGTACTTTGGAGCATTTTGCTATTTGTCGACAATCGTCGCGAGGTATGTGAACCTCTTCCTTCCTTTGGCATGATTCTATGTATGGAATATACTTGTGGTATCCTTTCATGTTTCCTTCTACTCTTAGAAGTTAAGAGGTAGTTATGTGAATTACCCTATGTAGAACTTTTCCTATCTTTTGAGCATGACTAGTTGCACGTATGTAGTACAGTAGACGTACAAGACTATGACATTCTTTACTTGTTTTATGTGATGCCAAGTCGGGTGGGTTAGGAGATTAACTCACTTCTTTGAAAATAGTAAGGATGTCTTAAGTTGATTTTAAAGTTAAGGGACTTGAAGAGTTTTAAAGTATGTGATACTTGTCCCGTTTTAAACGTATAAGTCCCTTGGATAGGAAATTGTTTATGGCTAAGGTATAAAGTGAATATAACGGCTTTATGGGAAGTTAGTTATATTTGCCTTATGGAAAGATAAATGACTTGACTATGTAAAAGGCAACTTGATTTTACGGCATCAATTGCCTAAGGTTTTATATAAAAGGAGTCGAGTTGATTTGGCTAATTTACGCACAAATGAGTATAAGTATCGAATAAGCCACTGCGGCGTTAATAAAGGAAAATGTAATGACAATCCATTATGTTAAAACAAGTAGAAATCCTCCATCTGCATAGAAGCTAAGATAAGACAAAATTGTATTACATTTTCTAGATCATGGCTACTTGAATAAGATCGTTATAAATAAGTATAACTTATTCACGACGCACCAAAGATTTGTTACAAATTTTAAAAGAGTTTACGTATGAAGCTTTTAAGACTTTGAAACTTGTTTTCTAAAAAGTTAAGAGACTTGATGTATTTTGAAAGTTAAGAGATTTGATTTGAAAGTATAAATCTCTTAGTTATAAAAGGAATGAGTTTGTCTAAAACCATAAAGGGTTATAACGGCTTTATGGGAAGTGGGTTATAACGGCTTTATGGAAGGATAAGAGAATGGTTTTCTAATAACGTAATCAAAGGAATAACTTGTATTAAGGAACGGCAAATTGGTTTAAAGGTACCAATTGCTTAAGGCTTTTAATAAAAGAAGTCACTTGTTTTAGAAGCCGGTGTTTGTATTTCTAAAAAAGGTATTGTGACTTGTCTTGAAAGGTGAATAGGACTTGATACTACGGGTGTTAGTATCTTGGAGCTTTACATAGAAAGGAGTCTTTTATAAAAGAATGTACGTATGTAGTACTTTGACTTGTTAAAAGAGAATTATTCTATGTATGCCTTGATTAGTACTTTGGCTTGATAAAATGAGAATTATCCTATGTGTGCCTTGATAAGTACTTTGGCTTGGTTAATTGAGAACTTGCCTATATGTGCTGGTAATAGCCTTTGAGTGCAAGTATTATGTTTTATTAAGTTGTCGCGACTCTCGGTTGAAGGGTCGGATGTCTTGTTGTAAGTTCTTGGACGCATCTGACGGTGATGTGGGTTCCACGGTATGCTTAGTTATTTGTAGCACTTGGGTTAAATTCCGGATTTTATAAAAGACATGGTAGTGCTTATGTCTTGTTTGATGGTCGGTCGAGATAGGTAAGAGTATAAATGGCGGCAAGCCCCAAGACGTTATACCACCTTCTCCGTGGTAAGAGTATAAGTGAGGGTAAACCCCAAGACGCTGTACCACCCGCTTTATGTGTTGTTTGACGACCTCGAGATAGGGTAAGAGTATAAATGAGGCAAGCCCCAAGACGTTATACCACCTTCTCCAGGTAAGAGTATAAGTGAGGTAGACCCCAAGATGCTATACCACCGCTTTACCACCTTCTCCGGGGTAAGAGTATAAGTGAGGGTAGACCCCAAGACGCTATACCACCGGGACTTGGTGTTCATGTATGCCTATTGGTGTATTATTATACCGGGTGTCGGCAGTGATGTGGGATTCCACGCGGATATATATATATGTATTGTGTATGTACGCCCGGCGGTGAGGTGGGATGCCACGCGCGTCACATGGTTATATTTTACACTAATAGTCGGCGATGATGGGGGATTCCACGGGCATGCTTTGATATTAGTGTGACTTGATCGCGTCCCAGATTGGGCCGTGCAGTATATGTGTCCCTCCGTAGTGGGCCGGACTATGTTATGAAAGATAAGTAAGGTATATGGTAATGAACTTAATGATTCTTTTTCTAAATAATGTACGTAAGAATGTGACTATAACTTTTATTGGGAATGGAAAGGATAGTAAGGTACGATTAAGTTCATAAGTGGTAATGACACGGCAGGATCTGGTAAGTATTTTTATACTTGTCCTTGTCATTCTTTTGTACAGTTATGATTTGTTTACTGTACGTTATATTATGTTCCATATTCGGCACTGTTATCGACTTTCTTCGTGGCCGTTCATGCCCGCAGGTTTAGGTACACAGTTGTGGATCCGCGAGCTTAGGATCCCGGTTCAGCAAGTTGAGATGGCTCCAGTGTTTCGGAGTTGTCACATTTATGTGTATTCAGGGGTACGGCGGGGCCTTGTCCCGCCACAGTTGTTATGTCAAAACTCTTAGAGGTCTGTATTCACATTTTGTGGGTCAGTTTGTAAAAGAAATGAGGCAACTGCTTCGGTTGTATTTATATATGTTCAGGAAGGTAGCCCTATCGGCTAACCTGTTGTTTTACTTACGATGTTTTATTTTTAAGTTTCATGTATGTTCCGCTGATTTTCTCTGATGATTACCTGAAAGGGTGCCCAGGTAGGGCGCCAGTCGCGGTCCCGGGGTCGGGTCGTGACAAAAGTGGTATCAGAGCAGTTAGTCCTCGGAAAGTGTCTACAGACCGTGTCTAGTAGAGTCTTGATTATCGGTGTGTTGTGCACCACATCTATAATCAGGAGGCTGCAGGACATTTAGGATTGGTTTCCATTCTTCTCACTCTGAGATCGTGCCATAGAGCTGTGTTGTTAGGGTCGTCTCTCCCTAACGAGTTATGTTGATTGCATTTCTGAGAAAGCGTGATGACCGGGAAGGACTATGTGGATTGCGTATCCGGGTAGGTAATGATTATAGTATAGTTGGTATTGTGACATACATCTATACGGAGTTATGTATGAGTCGGGCAGCGTGTTGCCTAGAATGATTTTAGATTACCAGAATCGGTAAAGACTAACTAGATCTGGGAAGGTATGGAATAGTTAATGAATTTTCCAAGGTCTTGTGGTTTATTTTGAGATTATTGGGAAAGGATGAGGTCATGCGATAGGGTAGTGAACCCTTAAGAAGCCATATTAAGGAACCTAACGGAATGTCATGTTAATAGATTAAGCTGCGTAGTATGCTTAAGAGAATTATACGGATGAGGCCTGTATAGAGTAAGTAATGGTTGTTGTGATCGAGACAACATGGTTATGATTTTATGAGAAGTTTTTATACCCGTTATTGGGGGATTGGTAAGGTAGGCTTGGAGCATGGAAATTGCGAGCCTAAGAATATTGATAACTGCCGAGACCTTAGATGTATAAGGCTTTCTCTGGCAATAAGATTTTAAGTCAGACCAAGGATAAGAGTTAAGTGCGACCGGTAGGGTCGAGGACACATTCTGGGTCTCCCATATCCGGAATGGAGTGGGATCAGTTGGTAGTAGTTCCGCTACGTGACGGGGTCACGAGGGCGCAAGGCCCAAGTCTAGTTAATTGTTTTACGGGTTCGTGGACGCGTTCCACCGGAACCAGGTCATGAAAGCCGAAAATGACCTTATATTGTTTTATAGAGTGACTTCAAAGATTAGAGGCCAGAATCGGTATGGAAGTTATATATGTATACTAGTATGAGTTGGGAGTACGGAAGAAATGCGACTAGTAAAAAAAGATAGCAACCAAGTGTAAAGGAATAGATCCTGAATCCATAAGAACCTTTCGAGGTAACTACAGTGAGTGTTTGGGGTGGTAGGCGGCGGGACTATGAGATTTTCCGGTGATGATCTGATCGTCGGACCCTTAGTAGGCAGTAGAGAGGATTATGACAGCTTTAAGGTCATTATGAGTATGGACTAGTTGGCTTTATAAGTGCAAGGTTGACATCTTAGCATAAGTATTGTTATGTGGCCATGTGTGGCATTGTTGGTATGTCGGGGTTGTGAGAAGAAGCTATGTCTTATTATAAAGATTGACTCAAAGAACATTCGGGACGAATGTTTCTAAGGGGAAGAATGTTACACCCGTATTCTGAGACATGTTTTAGAACGTACGTAAGAACTCATAAGTGTCAAGATTAGAGACTTGTAGGAATTTATAGGAATTATGAAATTGTCGGAAAACGTTTTGTTGTGACGAACGGGAGGGCGACACGTGTCACCCCCCCTTATGATGCCTTGGACGATTTAGGCATGGCCAATATGGTCATTGACCATAGTCTTGGATGACAAAGTCTTGCAAGTAGTGAAGCTTGACAATCTTGACCAAAGTCAAAGGTCCCACAAGCCTTGATATTTAAGTAAAGCTCATCCAAACCACCCATTTGTTTGCATCTTGACCCTCCAATGTGTTTTATAATACTACTAGTAGTGAGACTTAGTCCAACACTTAGAAAAAATTGAAGATTGGATGAACTCCACATTGAGCTCTCGGGTTTGAGAGGGACCAAGGAGAGAAAAAATTCGTTTGTTGTCTATTAAGCTCCACACTTTAAACCAAGGTTCATGAGTGTTATGTAAGTGTATCTCAATAGAAAAATTCCGGAAAAAGAGAGTTTTCGTATTAGTCGCAAAGTGAAAACCTAGTGGCTTTCTAGGTTTTGGATTGGAGGTTTGAAGGAAAGTTGATGGTATTGTTCTAAGGGTCTCAAGTAGCGGATTGAAGTGTCTTGAAGAGGCTCTAAGTTGCTAAGGAGCGACTTGGTTGGAAGTTAGATTGAGATTCGTTGAGGTATAATTTTGTTCTCTTTAAGTGTTACAAGATTATGTATTGTTGTTAGCCTTACATTTTACTAGCATGAAGCATATGTGTTGAAGTTTATAAGGATTATAGATCGATTGTAGTCTTTGAAATTCGAAATGAAATGTAGGCCATGTTAAGTTGGATTACAATTTGATCGTTGTTAGAATCGTCGCATGTTATTGACTTGAAGCTTATGGTAGTACTAACCAAATGCGACTTGATATCTTATTATGCTACCATTTTGGTTTGAAATGGAAATTGGATAAGAATTAGTTTGGTTGAACTCAAGGTGGCCGATTTTGGACTTGTAGTTTGTAGTAGTTGGTTAGTCATTTGTATTGGACTATCTTCTATTTAATTGTGAGCCAATTGGGGCTGTTTAGTTAGTCATTTGTATTGGACTATCTTCTACTTAATTGTGAGCCAATTGGGGCTGTTTGGTTATTGTATTCGACCTTGAAAAAGGTGGCAAAGTTAGTAGAAACAAAGGAGGTGCTGTCCGATTTTTCCGTAGGATTAGTGACTTAGCACTTAGAATGATTCTGCGTTGGAAGTAAAAGGTTAATGGACATATTGTGACCATTATAGGTTGAAGTACTAAGTATAGCGTATCATACTTGGAGAATGGAATAGCTATCAAGGTTGGAGTATGTCACACCCCGAAATCCGAGCCCGTGACTGGTGCCTTACCCCGGGCACCCTAGTGATCCAACATCAGAGAAAACCAGCGGAAATAAAGACTTTAAACATGAAATGAGAGACATACTAAATAAACAGGCCAACCAAACAGTTGCCTTCAGTATATATATATATATAAAAGCGACGATTATCCTTTTACAAACCACACAACGATTACTCTGCACCTCTAAGATTTATACAACAACTATGACGGGACAGGGCCCCGCCATACCCCTGAATGTACAAGAACCTACGACTCAGGGAAACATACCAAAAGATAAGCCTCCGGAGAAACGGAGCTTCCCAATACGCTGAACGGTGATCCTAAGAGCGGGGATCAACGACCGATGTACCTCTACCTGCGGCATGAACGCAGCCCGAAGAGTCGATGCAAGTACAGTATGTGAAATCGTAAAATCGTAAATGAAATAATAATAGCCTATAAAACAGGAGACATGTATGATAACCAAAATACAAGACGCAACATAAGCGATCAAGTCGTGACTCACGCCTCAAAGTCACCACTCAAATATAACCATGGGACTCACGCCACAACATCCATCATGTTCGCATCATGGCCGCATGCCGGAATACAGCATCGGTGTAGACATGTCCATGATGCAACAATAATGACAAGGCCGCATGGCACGTACCGGAATCTGACGTCGGTGTAGACATGCCCATGTAACCTCAACAACAATATCTGGTGGTCAACCTGCGCGTACGCCACATGCCCCGAATCTGACATCGGTGTAGACACGCCCATGGAACAAGAATAACCATATATCGGGTAATCAACGGCGCGTGGCCACATGCCGGAATCTGACGTCGGTGTAGACATGTCCATGTAACCACAATAACAATATATCACGCACCAAAGCTATCACAAGCAAGCTCAAGCAAATTACCATACCTCTAAACTTTCATAAAAGATCCATTCTTTCTCAAAGAGTCACTGATATCAACACTTGCACAACAAATGCTATCTCAACAAGCATGGCGAGCTACACAACAACAAGCATAGGCAAGTTACACACAACTCAAGGTACTTCCATTTTATATCATAGTCGGGTTTTAACCTAAGTACTATGTGCGTTAAGTCCTTTTAAAGAGATACATTCCTTTTATAAAAGTCACCCGATACGTAGTATAAAACTAGAGTGATTCACATTATTAAGTAAAACTGAACACTTTCCTTTTAAAATCAAGTAACAACGTTCTTTTCCTAAGTTCGGTTTGCCTACTTTCAATTACTCAAGCCTCTTACTTTAGAAAGGTTTCATAGTTCGTAGTTTTAATCCTTAAAACAATTTAAGAAACATATGCCACGTGTGAGTAGTTTATTCTTGTTTATAACAATCTTATTACAATGACCATGATCTAGGAAATGAAATATCATTTTGTCTCATCTTAGCTTCTATGCAGATGGAAGTTTCTCTTGGTTTTAATAATACTTAATTATTCAAAACACTTCCTTTTATTAACGCCGCAGGTGGTTTGTCGATACACATCCCGATTCGAAATCAAGAAACATTCTTAAGCCGTTATACCTAACTTCCCATAAAGCTAGTATAACTCTTAAGTTTTCAAAACCAAGTATTACTCTTCTTTTCAAAACGATTTAAATCTCTTGAAATACTACAAGTTCTTTATTATCACACATCAAGCCAGTTATAAACAAATCATTTACCTTTTTTTTAAAAAAAACCACAAAGTATTTTCTTATCTACATAAAGCTGTTATAACCAACTTCCCATAAAGCCGTTATAACACTTTATGTTTCAAACCAATCAAATACATTTAACACATGTACGTCTACCGTACTACATAGTTCACACATATCATGCTAGAAGAGATAGGAAGAGGTTCACATACCTCGCGACGAGTTTCGACTAATAGCAAAACGCTCCAAACAGTCGACTACTCCTCAAGCCAAGTAAATCGCGCCACACGTAGTACTTCAACCTATAAGGCCACAAGGCGCTTATTAATATCGCAGAACTTTCTACAGAAAATTCGGCAGCACCTCCCCACACAGCGTAAATCTCCTCTCTATCGGTAGGCTATCAAGCCAACCGAGGTTAACACATCTAACCGGACGAGTACAATTCTACAACACAGTAATGCTACACAAGTCTACTGTAATACAGTCCTATGTAATTACAGTTCAGTTCAGTTCTTAATTCTTCAGGCTTAAGTCAAAAGACATTGCCACAATACTAAGTATAGTTCTATATATAGTATACTTCAACTATATATTCTAACAACATGTAATTTCCAATTACAACAGAAGGACAGTAGTAATTACCTCGATAAGACCAAACTTATCCAAGTTTAATGTCGCTGAGCAAGGTTTAGCTCTACTCAGGTGTGCTCCAAACCGCTCCAAACAACCCTTAAGTTCTACTCAACTTCTACTAAACACTTCAACCGACTATGAAGGTTTTCTTTAGGGTTTCGTTTTTAAGACCGAGGAAAGTATAATGGTATTTTTAGGGCTTGTATAAGTATAACCTTGGAATACTACAAGGTATTTGGGCCAAGGTATTAGGACATTATAACAATACTTTGGAGAGTATTTCTATACCACAAAGGGGGGGTATTTATACGAGACAACTAGGCTAGGGGGTAGAACTCTCGCCAACAAGGCCTTCACAGGAGGGGCTCTCGCCATGGGAAGAGGAGGCTAGGACGAGAACACCACAAGAGAGGGGAGGGAGAATTTAACACTTAGAAATATTTTTAGGATGAAGAAAGTCTTCAAAGAGGGGGGTATTTATAGTACAAGCCAAGGCCAACCAATGGCCAAGATTGAGCCAAGTGTGGTGCAAGTGTAGGCCAAGATTTACCACACACAAATATCCTACCAACTCCCTTGACCAAACAAGCACAAAAACGCAAGCTTAGCCATTTGGCCGTCCAACCTCTTCCGATGTGAGGGTGACACACGCCACCCTCCCGTTGGTCCAAAATGTTACGCCTCTAAAAATCCGCAAAAATTAAATATGACATAGCCTAATTTTCCCAACAAAAGTCGGAAACCGTTTCGTCCAAAAACGACTCTAATCGGGTGTTGTGAGCAAAATTAATTCGCCAAGCCACTTTGTAGTTCGAAATTTCTACGCACGCCCCCACGCATATACTGGAAATACGGGGTATAACATTCTCCCCTCCTTAGAAACATTCGTCCCGAATGTTCCTTCTAAGGCTCAAAACAAACGCGCGCCAGTATAGTCTTCACTACTATACTTACGAGAACAAACCTGCCACATCTGGCCACAGAAACACCCACTCAAAATACTTATATCCAAGTCCACGAGGAAACACCTCTAACATCACCGCAACCACCTCTCTCCGGGGTCCTACAATATACTTCCTTCGCACCTTCTCTTTACAAAAGAAATGATACCACTTTTTCATAATGTCGCACACAGCCCAGCGACCCAACAAAAGGTACCACATTTCCGATACTGCTTCAGTTTCCAAAACTCGGGGTACACCCTATCCACAGTCTGCTGGAACAAGCCTGAACCAACTATCTGAACCTTGCCAACATCGAACCAATCGACCGGCAACTTACACCTCCGCCCCTACAAGGCTTCACAAGACGACATCCGAACACTGAAATGGTAGCCAAAACACTTCTCTCCAAAGGAGACAACGATCCTCACAGCTACCCCTGACATCAAAACCTGGCCCGAGGGTGAATACGATACAGAGACTCACCTGAGTTCCCAACTCTGCCTGGTAAAATTCTTAGAAAACGAAAATAGCCACCACCTGGGCTTCACTGTCTGTCATAAGGTGAAGGTAGGCACCCCGTGCAGCCTTACAACCTTTCAGACAACACCAACACTGCCGAGGGAACGACCGATCAAGAACACGATAGTCGCCCCATCGGCCCGACCACTGGTCGAACGCATCCACGAACTCGTACGCTGGTCATCTAGACTTGGGCCTAGCACCCTCGTGACCCTACCACCTGGCGGGACCACCCAGAGCTGACCCCACCTCATTCCGGGCTACGGGTTGACACGCAACACGCCCTCAACCCGACCCTCCATCACGCCAACTCTCTAGTTCTCGATCCGAACAATCTTACCTATTCAAGTCATGAAAGCTACCACTTCCATCTCACATTACCCAGGGACTGATCACACAAATATATATCCCACGCACACTACGCACTCTGATAAAGGTCAAACATAAAATAGATCTTTTACTCAAGACGACCTCACTCGTAAGGTCTCAATCGTGACATAGTCTAGGGTTCACACTTACCATGACCCCATACTTAACCTCCCAACTAACCATGTTTTCTAACTCACAATTTACACAACGCTATTCGCACATAGCACATAATAATGAGATCATCATAACAGCATACCAAGACTCTAGAGGGTTAAGGATATACCTGAAGCTACCGCTCCACTCTAATCATAGGCCTGCCCTGCAGGGCGCATAACTGTAGAAGGTGATGAACCAGCCACTGATCCTGAAGGCTGAGTCGTGCTGCCTGAACCTCTCCTATAAGCACAGTCTCTCTTCACATGGCCCTGACGGCCGCAGGAATAACAAGCTCCTCGTACTACGACACTTCAAATGCGGTCTACCACATCGACCACACCGAGGTAGGGTGATCGATTCGCCAACACCCTACTCCTCAACATTCAAACACAGGAGCCCCGACCGCCCCGAATCTCCCAAAGGTCCCGGGCGTGCGGAGACCACTGCGAAATGGCGAGGCGCATAACTAGTCTCACGAGGCGGTCCGCCTCGAAAATCACCAAAGGACCTCGCTCTCGCCCTCTTATCGCCGACCTTGATCATTCCGTCGATTTCTCCGCCTCACCCCAAGTGCATAAGCTCGCATGCGGCAATGTCCATGCCCTGAAGAGCTACACTGAACAACTCGCTAGGTAATCATCGAGCCTCAGAACATATCGGTGCACTCGATCCTCCATACTAGCTACTAATGCGAGGACATACCGGCTAATGAGTCGAACTCCACATTGTACTCCCGAACCGCACGCCCGTTCTGCCGCAACACCAAAAATCTGTCGACCCGAGCCCTCCTTATCTGCGGAGGCAAGAAGTGTGCAAGAAAAGCCTTTGAGAACTCGTCCCACAAGGCCGGAAGTGCATTCTCTCCCCGGGACAGCTCCCACGAATCAAACCACGATCATTCGGTATCACGCACCGACGCGAACCTTGACCACCGACTCGGTCTCCGATGCCTTGATCACCCTACGATCCGTCAGAATCGCCGGATGAACTCTCGCGGATCATCCTCGTGCCTCGACCCGTAAAACTCGGCGGCTACAACTCGTAAAATCTCGTAGCCTCAAACTATTCGCTCTCGTGCACCACAGCCGCTGAACTGAATCGCCGATCCACTGTCCTCATATTCGCCACGATCACGCCGCATCGCCATCTCCTTGTACTTCAACTCCTTCGCCTGTGCCGCCGGACCGAGGCTCAGTATCAGAGTCTCAGCACCATCGCCGCCGCTCTAAACTCACTGGGCCGGGCGCGCAAAACTCGACGTCTCAAACACTACTCGTATCGACTGCTCGCGCTCGTACTCCTCTGAACCACACTAGCAGCCTCGGCAGCCTTGCCGCTTCTCGGCCGCCGCTGCGTGGAGGCATAATCGTGAAAATGAAATACGCCGAGGGTCCAACTTACAACACGCCTCTAAGGCACGATCTCGTAATGAGAAGAATGGAAACCAACCCTAAATGTCCTGCACCTCCGATTATAGATGTGGTGCACAACACACCGATAATCAAGACTTACTAGACACGGTCATAGACACCTTCCGAGGATTAATTGCTCGATACCACTTTGTCACACCCCCAAACTGAGCCCGTGGATCGTGCCTTACCCCGGCACCCTAGTGATCCAACATCGAGAAAACCAATGGAAATAAAGACTTTAAACATGAAATGAGACATACTAAATAAAGCAACCAAACAGCTTGCCTTCAAGATATATATATATATATAAAGCCCGACAGCTTATCCTTTTTACAAACCCCGCCACAACAAAGCATGCACTCTAAGATTTATACAACAACTATGACGGACAGGCCCCGCCATACCCTCGAATGTACAAGAACCTACGACTGGAAACATACCAAAAGATAAGCCTCCGAGAAACGGAGCTTCCTAATACGAACGGTGATCCTAAGAGCGGATCAACGATCGATGACTCTACTGCGGATGAACGCAGCCCGGGCGAGGTCGATAACAGTACCAAGTGTGAAATCAGAAATATCAGAAATGAAATCATAATAGCCTATAAAGCAGAGACATGTATGATAACCAAAATACAAGACGCAACATAAAAGTTAGCCAAGTCGTGGACTCACGCCTCAAAGTCACCACTCAAATATAACCACGGACTCACGCCCACAACATCCATCATGTTCGCGTCACGGCGCGTGCCCCTAATACAAAGACGGTGTACATGTCCATGATGCAACACGACAAGGCCGCATGGCCACATGCCCCGAATACAAAGACGGTGTAGACATGCCCATGTAACCTCAACAACAATATATCGGGTGGTCAACCTCGCCGCACGCCACATGCCTAATACAAAGATCGGTGTAGACACGCCCATGGAACAAGAATAACCATATATCGGTAATCAACCCGACGCATGGCCACATGCCCCGAATACAAAGATCGGTGTAGACATGTCCATGTAACCACAATAACAATATATCACGCAACCAGCTATCACAAGCAAGCTCAAGCAAATTACCATACCTCTAAACTTTCATAAAAGATCCATTCTTTCAAAGAGTCACCTGATATCAACACTTGCACAACAAATGCTATCTCAACAAGCATAAAGAGCTACACAACAAAGAAGCATAGGCAAGTTACACACAACTCAAGGTACTTCCATTTTATATCATAGTCCGTTTTAACCCTAAGTACTATGTACGTTAAGTCCTTTTAAAAGAGATACATTCCTTTTATAAAGTCACCCGATACCGTAGTATAAAACTAGAGTGATTCACATTATTAAGTAAACCGTAACACTTTCCTTTTAAAATCAAGTAACAACGTTATTTTCCTAAGTTCCAGTTTGCCTACTTTCAATTACTCAAGCCTCTTACTTTAGAAAGGTTTCATAGTTCGTAGTTTTAATCCCTTAAAACAATTTAAGAAACATATGCCACACGTGTGAGTAGTTTATTCTTGTTTATAACAATCTTATTACAGCAGCCATGATCTAGGAAATGAAATATCATTTTGTCTCATCTTAGCTTCTATGCAGATGGAAGTTTCTCGGTTTTAATAATACTTAATTATTCAAAACACTTCCTTTTATTAACGCAGTTGGTTTGTCGATACACATCCCGATTCCCAAATCAAGAAACATTCTAAGCCGTTATACCTAACTTCCCATAAAGCTAGTATAACTCTTAAGTTTTCGAAAACCAAGTATTACTCTTCTTTTCAAAACGATTTCAGAAATCTTTTGAAATACTACAAGTTCTTTATTATCACACATCAAGCCAGTTATAAACAAATCATTTACCTTTTTTTTAAAACAAACCACAAAGTATTTTCTTATCTACATAAAGCTGTTATAACCAACTTCCCATAAAGCCGTTATAACACTTTATGTTTCAAACCAATCAAATACATTTAACACATGTACGTCTACCGTACTACATAGTTCACACATATCATGCTAGAAGAGATAGGAAGAGGTTCACATACCTCGCGACGAGTTTCGACTAATAGCAAAACGCTCCAAACAGTCGACTACTCCTCAAGCCAAGTAAATCGCGCCACACGTAGTACTTCAACCTATAAGGCCACAAGGCGCTTATTAATATCGCAGAACTTTCTACGTAAAATTCGCAAAGACCTCCCCGCCACAACAGAATCTCCTCCTCTATCGAGGCCGCTATCAAGCCAACCGTGGGGTTAACACATCTAACCTGACGAGTACAATTCTACAACACAAGAATGCTACACAAGTTCATCAGAATACACCCTATGTAATTACAGATTGGGATTCTTAATTCTTCGTGCTTAAGTCAAAAGACATTGCCACAATACTAAGTATAGTTCTATATATAGTATACTTCAACTATATATTCTAACAACATGTAATTTCCAATTACAAATGTATGACAAGAGTAATTACCTCGATAAGCCCAAAATTATCCAAGTTTAATGTCGCTACCGAGCAAGGTTTAGCTCCTACTCCGTGTGCTCCAAACCGCTCCAAACAACCCTTAGAAGTTCTACTCAACTTCTACTAAACACTTCAACCGACTATGAAGGTTTTTCTTTAGGGTTTCGTTTTTAAGATCGAGGAAAGTATAATGGTATTTTTCCAAGCTTGTATAAGTATAACTCGAATACTACAAGGTATTTGGGCCAAGGTATTAGGACATTATAACAATACTTTGGAGAGTATTTCTATACCACAAAGGGGTATTTATACGAGACAACTAGGCTAGTGGGTAGAACTCTCTACCAACAAGGCCTTCACAAGGGAGGGCTCTCGCCATGGGAAGAGGGAGGCTAGGACGAGAACACCACAAGAGAGTGAGGAGAATTTAACACTTAGAAATATTTTTAGGATGAAGAAAGTCTTCAGAGGGGTATTTATAGTACAAGCCAAGGCCAACCAATGGCCAAGATTGAGCCAAGTGTGGTGCAAGTGTAGGGCCAAGATTTACCACACACAAATATCCTACCAACTCCCCTTGACCAAACAAGCACAAAAAAACGTGCAAGCTTAGCCATTTGGCCGTCCAACCTCTTCCAATGTGAGGGTGACACATGTCACCCTCCCGTTGGTCCAAAATGTTACGTCTCTCGGAAAAATCCGCAAAAATTAAATATGACATAGCCGGAATTTTCCCAACAAAAGCTGTGAAACCGTTTCGTCGAAAAACGACTCTAATCGGGTGTTGTGAGCAAAATTAATTCGGCCAAGCCACTTTGTAGTTCGAAAATTTCTACGTACGTCCCCACGTACATACTCTGGAAATACGGGGTATAACAGAGTATTTTGGAGCATTTTGCTATTTGTCGACAATCGTCGCGAGGTATGTGAACCTCTTCCTTCCTTTGGCATGATTCTATGTATGGAATATACTTGTGGTATCCTTTCATGTTTCCTTCTACTCTTAGAAGTTAAGAGGTAGTTATGTGAATTACCCTATGTAGAACTTTTCCTATCTTTTGAGCATGACTAGTTGCACGTATGTAGTACGGTAGACATACAAGACTATGACATTCTTTACTTGTTTTATGTGATGCCAAGTCGGGTGGGTTAGGAGATTAACTCACTTCTTTGAAAATAGTAAGGATGTCTTAAGTTGATTTTAAAGTTAAGGGACTTGAAGAGTTTTAAAGTATGTGATACTTGTCCCGTTTTAAACGTATAAGTCCCTTGGATAGGAAATTGTTTATGGCTAAGGTATAAAGTGAATATAACGGCTTTATGGGAAGTTAGTTATATTTGCCTTATGGAAAGATAAATGACTTGACTATGTAAAAAGGCAACTTGATTTCTGGCATCAATTGCCTAAGGTTTTATATAAAAAGTCGAGTTGATTTGGCTAATTTACGGCACAAATGAGTATAAGTATCGAATAAGCCACTGCGGCGTTAATAAAGGAAAATGTAATGACAATCCATTATGTTAAAACAAGTAGAAATCCTCCATCTGCATAGAAGCTAAGATAAGACAAAATTGTATTACATTTTCTAGATCATGGCTACTTGAATAAGATCGTTATAAATAAGTATAACTTATTAACTACGAACCAAAGATTTGTTACAAATTTTAAAAGAGTTTACGTATGAAGCTTTTAAGACTTTGAAACTTGTTTTCTAAAAAGTTAAGAGACTTGATGTATTTTGAAAGTTAAGAGATTTGATTTGAAAGTATAAATCTCTTAGTTATAAAAGGAATGAGTTTGTCTA
Source organism: Przewalskia tangutica (assembly GCA_029844215.1). NCBI lineage: Eukaryota > Viridiplantae > Streptophyta > Magnoliopsida > Solanales > Solanaceae > Przewalskia > Przewalskia tangutica. The sequence continues at coordinate 2,135,819 of CM056725.1, forward strand.
AAACCATAAAGGGTTATAACGGTTTTATGGGAAGTGGGTTATAACGGCTTTATGGAAGGATAAGAGAATGGTTTTCTCTAATAACGTAATCAAAGGAATAACTTGTATTAAGGAACGGCAAATTGGTTTAAAGGTACCAATTGCTTAAGGCTTTTAATAAAAGAAGTCACTTGTTTTAGAAATAGGTGTTTGTATTTCTAAAAAGGTATTGTGACTTGTCTTGAAAGGTGAATAGGACTTGATACTACGGTGTTAGTATCTTCGAGCTTTACATAGAAAGGAGTCTTTTATAAAAGAATGCGTATGTAGTACTTTGACTTGTTAAAGAGAATTATTCTATGTATGCCTTGATTAGTACTTTGGCTTGATAAAATGAGAATTATCCTATGTGTGCCTTGATAAGTACTTTGGCTTGGTTAATTGAGAACTTGCCTATATGTGCTGGTAATAGCCTTTGAGTGCAAGTATTATGTTTTATTAAATTGTCGCGACTCTCGGTTGAAGGGTCGGATGTCTTGTTGTAAGATTCTTGGGGCGTCTGCAAGCGGTGATGTGGGGTTCCACGGTATGCTTCCGCTATTTGTAGCACTTGGGTTAAATTCTGATTTTATAAAAGACATGGTAGTGCTTATGTCTTGTTTGATGGTCGGTCGAGATAGAGTAAGAGTATAAATGAGGCAAGCCCAGACGTTATACCACCTTCTCGGGGTAAGAGTATAAGTGAGGGTAAACCCCAAGACACTGTACCACCACCTTTATGTGTTGTTTGTGGCCAGGTCGAGATAGGGTAAGAGTATAAATGAGGGCAAGCCCCAAGACGTTATACCACCTTCTCGGGGTAAGAGTATAAGTGAGGGTAGACCCAAGATGCTATACCACCGCTTTACCACCTTCTCCGGGTAAGAGTATAAGTGAGGGTAGACCCCAAGACGCTATACCACCGGTGGGACTTGGTGTTCATGTATGCCTATTGGTGTATTATTATACCTGGGATCGGCGGTGATGTGGGATTCCACGCGGGATATATATATATGTATTGTGTATGTACGCAGAGCGGTGAGGTGGGATGCCACGCGCGTCACATGGTTATATTTTACACTAATAGATGTCGACGGTGATGGGGATTCCACGCATGCTTTGATATTAGTGTGATTTGATCGCGTCCCAGTTGGGTAGGCGAGATATGTGTCCCTCCGTAGTGGGCGGACTATGTTATGAAAGATAAGTAAGTTATATGGTAATGAACTTAATGATTCTTTTTCTAAATAATGTACGTAAGAACGTGACTATAACTTTTATTGGGAATGGAAAGGATAGTAAGGTACGATTAAGTTCATAAGTGGTAATGACACGGCGAGATCGTAAGTATTTTTATACTTGTCCTTGTCATTCTTTTGTCTGATTATGATTTGTTTCTCAGACGTTATATTATGTTCCATATTAAATTTTTGTTATCGACCCGCCGAAGTGCGTTCATGCCGCGAGTTTAGGTACACGATTGTGGAATCGCGAGCTTAGGATCGGTTGCAAGTCGAGATGGCTCGGTGTTTGAGTTGTCACATTTATGTGTATTGAAGTGCAGCGGGGCCTTGTCCATACGCTTGTTATGTCAAAACTCTTAAGTGCAGTATTCACATTTTGTGGGTCAGTTTGTAAAAGAAATGAGGCAACTGCTTCGGTTGTATTTATATATGTTCAGGAAGGTAGCCCTATCGGCTAACCTGTTGTTTTACTTACGATGTTTTATTTTTAAGTTTCATGTATGTTCCGCTGATTTTCTCTGATGATTACCTGAAAGGGTGCCCAGGTAGGGCGCCAGTCGCGGTCCCGGGGTCGGGTCGTGACACATCTCAACCAACAAAGCTCCATTCCATAGCCTCAAACCACCAATTGAAACAAGAACAAGCTTGAAGCTTCTCATAAAAAGGTAATCTTTTTCTGTTCTTGAATCATTTACTGAAGTCACAGGAGGTAGTAGTTTGAAGGAGTATTGTAGTTGAAGTAATTGGGTACTGAAAAGTTGATTGTGAAGTTTAGAGAAAAGAGTAGAAAAGGAGTGTGGGTATTGGGTAGAAAAGTTGAAGTTTGGGGGTGTTGTGTTCGCTGCTAGTTGTCAATTGTGTAGGAAACATTTGTGCCACTAAATTGCAAGCTCCAGAAACTGTTTTAACCATGGCCACCAGGAAAAGAAGAGGCTCCACCTCCACCACAACCCCACAATATGATGAAAATAGGTTTGTGAGCTACCAAGCCTACCAAAGATACAAAAAGCTTGATACCAGACCCTTAATACCAGAAAGGGGAATGGACTACCAGAGAGAGTCATATGGGGAAGAAGATGTTTATGAGCCCATTCGGGCGATGATTGAGTTAAGGGATTGGAGGAAATTTGTGAATCCGGAGAAGATAGCACCAGTAAACACAACAATGGTGCGTGAATTTTATGTCAATTTTCCGGAGAAGGTGGAAAGGGGATGCTTTGTAAGGGGACGTTATGTGCCTGTGACAGTAAGATATAAATATACAATTGAAAGCGATTGATGTTGAAGAAAGAAGTGATTGGAATCACTTTAGAACATGGTCTAGAAGCATTGACCACATCGACCGAATGCGTTGCAGACAAGTGAGCTACCATGGGGCTGTTTTGATATTGGAAGAAATGGGTCAAGACCGAGCAGTGTCAATTCAACAAAGTAGCCAAAGGTTGACTATATTTCATCGGCGCGCGTGATTCCATCCACGCACTTCACCGCAGAGTGCGGAGGATAGGATTAAACTGATATATGGAATTATGAGGGGGTTGACGATTGATGTGGGGAAAGAAATAGTGCAGAGCATTGAGGAAATCAGCAGGTTGGTAACAACAGGCGGATTAGGACATGGCTCAGTTATCACCAAACCATGTCACATGAGTGCAGTCCCAAAACTACCCACTGACACTCATGAGAAAACCAGCCGTGTCCCATGGGATAGTGCACTCTTTCCTGCACCCAAGCCCCCAAAGCGGCGGACGGATAGTACAACCAGCAGCAGAGGCCGCCATGGACGAAGATGAGCCTGAAATAGGGGCTCAATATGAGGCAGGACCTAGCCACCGGCCAACCACAGGAGCAGAACCTCCAACGCCCACGATGGAGCAATTGTATCAAAATCATATGAGGATGATGCAGACGCTGCTGCTCTCTCTCACGTTGCTGCCACCATCCGTTCAAGGTAAGCCTTTCATCTATTTTAACTTTCAATTTAAACGACAAATGATACCCGTTGGACTAATTCCAGTATTTTCTTAATAGTCAAAGGAAACCTATACAATCTAATTGCTATGCCCTTAGCTCAATTTCAACTAAACACAACTTAATGAACTGAAATTGAAATTGCAAGTTTGTTGTGGGACAATCTTCTAGTATATTATGAAAGCAACGATTACAACAAAAAAAAGGCAGGCCGGTGCACTAAGCTTTCGCTATGCGTGGGGTCCGGAGAAGGACCGGACCACAAGGTTCTATTGTACACAATCTTACCCCATATTTGTGCAAGAGGCGATTTCTACAGCGACAACAACTTTACGAGTTACTACAAGGCTCCCTTCATCGATTACAACTTAAGTTTCACCACTTTTTAGGAAGAAGAAATCTTCTCTGGTACTAGATGAAAATGCACTAGGTAAATGTGTCATACCTGATGTCTGAATAGAGAAAGTTACTTAGATACGGTGCATGCGTAACACTTCAATTTATCATGAATTAGTAAACCTATTAACTAATTATGATTAACTGATACCATTTATTTGAAAAACACAAATTTTTTCTATTTTTTACTAAAAAAAGCTTTCTATTTCCCATGACTTAGGAAAAAGGTTTTCTGAAGAGCAACTATTTTGAAGTCTGCTGGAGTAATAAAAGGCACGAGGTTACCACGAGCATGTTCTAATCCTTTCACTAATCACGGCAGCACGTCCACTACCGTGAACTATCTGACGTCTCTACTCTGCCACATAACTGGGCAGCACATCGCTTCGCCACCACAACTTCGCCAATCACTATGGATTTTGGCGACAATGATTTTGAACTGAGGGAGATTCAAAGGCTCGATGGCCACACTGATAGGGTTTGGTGTGTTGCTTGGAAACCGGATACTGGAATCAATGGTGTTCCGGCTGTACTCGCTTCCTGCAGTGGCGATAAAACCGTACGAATCTGGGAACAGAACTCCATCGGCTCTTTTCAGTGCCAGGTTTGAATCTTTTGTTTCATTTCAATTTTAACATATTTATCATTTGCACACTTATTAAGGTATGATTTGCTTTAGTCTTGTGATAAACAAATTAAAGTGTTTGCTAAATTTGTATTTTGCAAATGCTATAATATGCATATATTGTAACATTCTGAAGGAGTAGTAATAAATAATTTCCACTGGTTTGAATAGAACGACACATTTATTCCCATAACAATAGCACTTTCTGGTTGATATACCACAAAAAACAGATACTCTATCAAAGTGAACATTAATTAACAGAAGTTTTGGACAATCTTAGCGGAGAGAACCGTGCACTAAGATCAGCTGGATACAATAAAGAGTTACCAATACAATCCAAAACTCTTTAATAATTAATGATATAAACTTTGTTAATAACTTGTTAACTATGAAGTTCTGGTTCTGTTCAGATACACCTGGTGAGCATTTACCATTTGAACTAGATGTTCAATAGATTTTTGCTCCTCTTCACACAAATAACATCTAATCGTCTTCTTTGAAGTTTATCTTGAAAGCTTCCCAGACTGCAATCCAGCCAAAACATGCTACTTTTATGGGGGCTTTAGTCTTCCAAACCATCTGCTACTAGTATCTTCGTCAAATCTAAAAAAATTGCGAAACAATCACCAATCTTCTTAAAAATTATTTTATGACCATATATGAATCGGAAAGATACACTTAGCACCCTTCTTAAAACAATCCCTATAATATGACTCGGTTGCGGATACACCCCTTGTATTTCAAGATCATACACTTAGCACCCTTATACAAGGAAATCCTACACAAATATTAGTTTACATGACATTTTTCTTTTATAAGGTTGTTAAGTGTTTTGTTTTGAAAAAACATGAGGTATATCATAACTAAGTATATTAAAATACAATAACTAAAAACAAATTAAAGTTACATAAGAAAGTTCTCATTTATTTAATTTTACGAAATTTAAGAAAGAAAATAATTTTTCCATTGAATTTCTTTAATTGCCCTTTGGTTAAAAAGAAAATAAATACTTTTTGAAGCATTGTAACAACAACATACCCAGTGAAATCACACAACGTGGGATCTGGTTTTGAAGCATTGTATCATTCAAAATTTTAAGTTGAATATACTGCAAATTACTTAATAAGAATAACTCTCTTGCATCTTAAACGTGTAAGCTATTTGTACTTTTTTAAAAACTTATACTCCCTCCGCCTCATTTATGTGAACATATTTCCTTGTTGGTCCGTTTAAAAAGAATGTCCGTTTCTAATATTAGAAATAATTTAACTTAAACTTTCCATTTTACCCTTAATGAGAAGCTTTTATAGGCACACAAATGTTAGGCATGTTTAAGAACACAAGTTCCAAAAGTCTTATAACCATAATTTTTTTAAAAAGTGCAACCCGGTGCACAAAGCATCCCGTGTTGGTAGGGTCCGGTGAATGGCCGCACCGTAAGGGGTGTGATGTAGACAACTTAATTTAATGCAAGCATTAGTGGCTGCTACCAGGCTCGAACCCATGACCTATAGGTCACACGGAGACAATTTTACCGTTGCTCCAAGGCTCCCCTTCAACTACAAGTTTTAAAAGTCTTCTTTTATTCTTATAATCTGTCTAGTCAAATAATTCACATAAATTGAAATTGAGGGAGTAATATATAGAAATTTCTCTTTTTGCTTATACTTTTACTTTGAATTTTATTTAATAAAGTGCTTGTTTTGGATTGAGGCTTAGTTGTTATTGTTGTTATAAGGGTGTAAGTGTTTGATTTTGAACAATAGGAATAATACCGTTTTATGTTTGCAGGATTTCCATAGACGTCCGAGTGCAAAGTTATGACCATATAAAGTTTGATCAATTTACAACTTATATTTGATATGTCAATACGTTCGGGCTGACGGGGGACTGGCTGGGGGCTGGCTGGGGGACTGGGGGGGCTTTGGGGGCAAATGCATTCGGTCCATTCGGTCCAATAAACCGGACCGGACCGAAAATGACCTGGACCGGACCGAGAAATTCGATCCGGTCTTCGGTCCTAGTGATCTGGGTTTTCGATCTTCGATCCGGTCCAGTTTTAACCTTTTGTGCACCCCTATCTTCACATACAGGAATATATGAATCAAATCTATAAATTAAGTTCAGAAATTTACCTTTTTCTTTCTTTGTTACCCGTAGTGGGCGTGGCTGACTAAAACTTCCACTAAATTCTCTTCAAATCAAAGCCCTTTTATTTTCTTTTTTACGTATCCCATGGGCAAGGCCCATTGTATCCCTTCTTTTTTTTAATTCCATGCAGATTCCTTCTTTTGGGCTTTTAGCCCATTTACTTATATACTTGTTTTTGCCTTTTTTGGTCTTTGTTTTAAATTTTTTTATTTTTTCTTTTACCTAAATACTCATTATTAAATATGAGGTATTACATTTGAATGAATGCAAGACATCTGTCTAATTCAAGTGTCTAATATATTTGACGACAACCAATTGACGATTATTTCTAATATGTGAATGTTTATCTTCCTTCACTTTTTTGTTTGGTACATTGGAAATACTAAATCTCTCATAATTGTTAAGAGCAAAAACTTCATATCATTGATTTCAGACTTTTATTTTAGGAGTTCAAGTATGATTCAGTATTTTATTGGATAATGCATCAGTTGTACTATTCGTATTTGATCAAGAATAAGCTCTTCAAGCGGATAAGCTAATAGTACGTAAGGCTAGAGTTGTACCTACCGTTTAAAACACACATAGGCATAAGCCAACATACACATTCAAATTCACATTTTCACTTCTTTTCTAGAGAATTATGCACAAGAGAGAACATAGCACATTGAGGACGATGGCAAGCTGAAATCAGACTTTAACTTCATCTAAATATATTCAAGGCATCACATATCTTAAGGGATTTAGGTTAAAAGATTCTTATACATTGTGGTCTATGTTAACTTGATACGGCACAAACAAGATTGACATCCAAATATTAGACCATTTAACATAGATTCAGCCACACTTTAGTCTCACAACTACATATAGACATTCTAGCAAGTTTAACACACATTCTTTAACTATTTATGCTCCCCAATTATATTGACACTGAGTATACAGGTTTCAGACTTGTGGTAAAAGGATGAACTAAAGCTCTATACTCAACCAGTTCGAATAAGACAGTAATGTTGTTTTAAGGTCATATGTTCATGGAGACTTAAGTGACAGACCAAATGTGTATATTTTTATGCTATCAGAGACATCATTGGAACATGGAACAAGGAAACTAACAGACATTTTTTGCACCTTACACAATCATACACTCATCATTTTAAAGATAAAAAGAGATTTAGCTAATTCATTCTTTAATGTAACAGCAACATAGGACAAAAACAACTACTCATAAGCTAGAACGTGAATCGACATAGTGGAGGCATCTCACAAGCAGGGGAAAAAGTAAGTAAAAAAGACATTGATTATGCTTCACATATAAGACTAGAGGAAACTAAAAACATCTTATGACCAGCGAATCAAACCAAAATTAAACGAAATTAAAGGAAAATCATAGAAATGCTAGAATAAAAGGGGAGTTACTCAACTAACAGCCCAACATAATTATAATGAAACATCTACACCCCAAACTAATAATGAACTTAAACGGACCTTTTGGTGCCGCGACGGGAATAACGAGAGTTGACGAACACTCTTTCACCGAATAATCTTCTGACGAATGGAAAAGTGACCAAAAGTTTAACTATGAGCGAGAACTTCCTCGAAACTCAAGGCTTCGCCTGGTTTCTGAGTGTTCAAGCTTTTAGGGAAATATTCGGATTAGATAAGAGGAAAGAGATGGGACTTACAAAAAAAATTGATTTTTCGCACATGGAGCCTGCAAGCTTGGAGTGTGGGAAAAGGAAAAGGCGTATGTCAGAGGTAGGGGTGGCAAAATTAGCCCAAACCCAAATGACCCGCCCAAATTTCATGTGTTTGGGCAAGAGTAATTTTGATGATGGGTTGGTTTGAAATTTGGCCATTACCCATCATAAATCAATACCAAATGAAATGGCATGATGCCCAAACTTGACCCATCAAAATACTTAATTTTAATTATTAGAGTTCCACTCTAGATTAAGATTTTTATTTAAAAATAATTATTTAAAAATTCTTTTATTATTTCGGAACAATAAAAATACACCAACGCACCCCAACCACACTATCCATCAACCCTACCTCCTCCCCTACATCAACCCCCACTCAAGCACTGAACCACCCTCACATCTATGCCCATACATTTCCTACACTACCCCACCCACTTCTACCCCACCTAACCCCACATACGACCCTACCCCCCAATCCACCCCGCCCTACCCCACCCCCACTCCATCCTCAAATTTTTATTTCATATTTTTTTTATTTTTATAAAAAAAATATTAAAAATATGAAATTTTTACTTACCTGCCCCTAACCCACCCCCCACCCCCCCCCCCCCCACCCCGCCCTCAAATTTCTATTTTATATTTTTTGTTATTTTTATAAAAAATTATTAAAAATATGATTTTTTCTTACCTCCCCTCCACCCCCACCCCCACCCCATTTTCAAATTTCTATTTCATATTTTTTGTTACTTTTATAAAATAAAAATAAATGATTTTTTTGCTACCTCCCCCTACCCCTCACCCCCACGTAGGGCTGTTATCAGTCCGGTTCGGTCCGGGTATCGACATACCAGAACCGAACCAATAAGATTACCAGTCCAGACCGATAAGAATTCGGTCCTGAAAAGAGATCCGGGACCGGACCGATACTTTATCGAGTGTACCGATCCGTCCGATAAGGTTACGATTCGATATTGTTTCCATTCAAATCGGTCCAAAATACTAAAATCTCTGCTTTACTTAAAAATCTCAACTTTACTTATAATATTTTTATAAAAATCCCTGCTTTACTGCCTTACATAATACATATTAACAAACTTAAAGCAATATATAATAGCAATATTCCAAGGATTGATCATCAATTCATCATCCCAATTCTCAAACTATTCTAAGGATATCAGATCGGGACTGATCACATATAAGTTATCGGGTAATTAGACCTGGTTGTCGAATCAGATCCTTATGTCTGGTACTCATATCCGGACCGTTAACTTTTCGATCCGAGTATCAGTCCGGGTATTTCGGTCCGGTTCTCGGGTGGTTCTCGGGTTATCCAGACCGATAACAGCCCTACCCTCACCCCATTCTCAAATTTCTATTTTATATTTTATTACTTTTATAAATAATTTATAAAAAATATGATTTTTTTTCTTACTCCGTTCCTATCCCCACCTACACCTTCCACCTCCACCTCATCCTCAAATTTATATTTCATATTTTTTTGCTTTTATAAAAAATGAAAAAAATCTTTAAAATATTATTCTTATTTTAAAAATATAGATATGGAAAAATCAAATATCATACAAAATAAAATAACATCATAGAAGGTAAGTTTGAAATTTGTAAAAGAAATGGATAAAGTTGGGCAATTTGGGTTATGACCCATCATTTAGCTCATCTTGACCCGCCCATCTTAGCCCATGTAAGTTTTGGACGGGTTGGACATTGGCCCATCTAGAACTTCAGCCCATCTTGACCCGCCCAAACGACCCATCTGTCACCCCTAGTCAGAGGTGACGGGTGAGGGTTAGTGAGGTGACGGTGGACAGAGTATGGGGGTGTCGGTGAGATGATGGGTACGGGGTGTGGGTTGCTGGCTTTTAGGGTGTTCATTAGACAGGGTAAAGGGGATGTAGGGTTTGTCGGTTTGGTTAGAGGCTTAGAGCTTTTAGGCCAACAAAGAGGGTTGGGTCGGGTCGACGAGTGGGATTGGATCTCGTGAATTGGGCTGCCGAGGGAAATAATGGATGGTGGGTTGGGTTTGTTTTGGGTTGTGGTTAAAAATGTAAAAAAGAGCTTATTAATAAAACAAAGTGCTTTTAAAAAATTGTAAATTATTTAAATAAAATGACGATATGAATATAATATTTGTGGAATGCTTAATTAAAATAAAAGATGTGATGCCTATTTTTGCAAAAAATAAAATAACACAATATTAAGGTAAAACTATGAGTATTTTATAAAAATGCAAAATGATAGTAAAAATGTGGATAATAATAATAAGGGTTATAAATACTAATTTAATTTTAGCATAATAATAAAACATAATATTTAGGAGAAATGGTAAACACTTAATTTAAATAAAAAGTGTGATGCTTATTATTTGCAAAAAATAAAATAACATAAAATATTAGGATAAAACAATTATGATAACCATATTAAAGACGAAACATAGAATAAATACGAATATACGTGCATCTCAAAAAATTGTTTTTGGGGTTTTGAAATATTAAAAATTGTAGCCGGGTAATTGAAAAGGAGGGACAAAATTGGGTGTTAACAGCATGCCCTCTTTGGCTGGAGACGATGAAAGAGTTTTCTGACAAAGATATTGACTGATTAGCCAATTTTGTCCTCATTGACGGGATTAAAATAACACGGGTGGAGGTGAAGCTCCGGGGGAAAATTGACTTATAGGAGAATCGAGACGCCGGAGTCGGTGCGGATTCAGAAAATAATGTCCCAGTGTCGAGTTACGAAGACACTGGTTACGAACGCGACAATATCTCAGGAGAGTGAAGTGGCGTCTAGAAACGGTTGTTAATTTCTGCAGGAAAGTCTCGCTTCTTGACAGACTACAGGAAATACACCGGTCTATCACAAATAGGCTGCTAATCGAGACACATTACTTCGTCATGGACGACATCACTTATTATTGTATTTCTAAGCCTAGAAACTCAAATTCGTGATTTTTGAACTTTCAATGAGTATTAGCACACATGTTTTCTAGAATCTTATCCACGATTTCTGATTGTCCTGAAATTCTATCGGTCCACAAAGAGGTGATTGACACTAATTACTTTGTCATGGCCGACATCGCTAATTAATTCATTTCTAAACCCATAAACTCAAATTTATGATTTGTTTCACTTTCGGTGGGTATTAGCACATGATTTTTTTGGAATCCTATCAACGGCCTCTGATTGGCCTAAATTATGTCACTCCATCACAAATAGGTTGTTGATCGACATCCATTACTTCATCATAGCTGAAGTCATTAATTAATTCATTTATAAGCCTAAAAACTTAGATTTATTATTTTTTGCACTTTCAGTGAGTATTAGCACATAATTTTTTTAGAATCAAGTCGATGGTCTCTGTTTGTCCTGAAATTCTACTGGTCTATCACAAACAAGTTGGTGATCAACACACATTACTTCATCATGGTCGAAGTCGCTTATGATCACATTCCTAAGTCTATAAACTTGGATTCATGATTTTGTGCACTTTCAGTAGGTATTAGAACACGAATTTTCTATAAATTTTGTCGACGGTCTCTGATTGGCCCAAAATTCAACCAACTCAGCACAAATAGGTTGTTGATAGATATACATTACTTCGTCAAGGGTAAAGTCACTGATTAATTCATTTCTAAGCCCAAAAACTTGAAGTCATGATTTTTTGCACTTTCGATGAATATTAGCACATAGATTTTCTAGAATCTTGTTGACGGTCTTTGATATACCTGCAATTTTATCGATCCATCACAAACAGGTTGGTGATCGACACTCATTATTTCATCATGGACGAAGTCACTTATTATCGCATTTCTAAGCTAGAAACTAGAATTTATGATTTTTTGCACTTTTAGTGGGTATAGCACACAAATTTTCTAGAATCATGTCGGTCGTCTCTGATTGGCCTGAAATTCTACTTGTCCATCACAAATAGGCTGGTGATTGACACTCATTACTTCGTCATGGCCGACGTCTCTTATTATTGCATTTCTAAGCCCATAAACTAGAATCTATGATTTTTTGCACTTTCGGTGTGTATTAGCACACAGACTTTCTAGAATTCTATCGACTATCTTTGATTGTCTTAAAATTATACCGGTTTATCACAAACAGACTAGTGATCGACAACTATTACTTCGCCATAGCCTACGTCGCTTATTATAGCATTTTAAGCCCATAAAGTAAAATTTAATATTTTTTTCACTTTCGGTGGGTATTAGCACACGAATTTTCTAGAATCCTGTCGATGGTCTTTAATTGATCTGAAAATCTACCGATCCAAATTAGTGATCGACACCAATTACTTCGTCATGAACGACATTACTGATTAATTAATTTCTAAGTCCATAAAATAGAATTCATGATTTTTTACACTTTCGATGGATATTAGCACATAGTTTTCTAGAATCTTGTTAACGATCTCTGATATACCTGAATTTCTATCGGTCCATCATAAACAGGCTGGTGATCGACATTCATTACTTCATCATAACTGAAGTCGCTTATTATCACATTTATAAGCCCAGAAACTATAATTCATAATTGTTTGCACTTTTAGTGGGTATTAACACTCAAATTTTCTAGAATCTTGTCGACTGTCTCTTATTGACCTGAAATTCTACCTATCCATCACAAACAGGATGATGATTGACACTCATTACTTCGTCATGGCCGACGTCGCTTATTATTGTATTTCTAAGCCCAAAAATTAGAATTCAAGATTTTTTGTACTTTCGGTGGGTATTAGCACACAAATTTTCTATAATCCTATCGATGGTCTGTGATTGGCTTGAAATTCTACCGGTCCAACACAAACAGATTGGTGATCGACACCCATTACTTAATCATGGACGACATTGTTGATTAATTAATTTCTAAGCCCATAAAGTAGAATTCATGATTTTTTTGCACTTTCGATGGGTATTATGTTACACCTCGTGAGTTTAGGACAATAAGTAAGGACGTAATTAAGGAAAATAGAATTCGAGTATTGAAAATTAATATACTTAAGGATGTGATTATAGAATAATTTTTGGTAATGACGAATGCGACGCCGGAAAATTCTTTAGTAATGGTGGTATATATACATATATAATTTCCGTTATGGATTAGTAAGGTATATAAGATACGACGATAAGAATTTAAGGCAACGAGTGTTGAGATTAATTGAAGGAGGGGTTAAGATTTATTACTTGGGGTTGTTTTTAACTAAGAGGGCATTAAAGAGGGCCAAAGTGTAAGTCTAAACAAGTATTTTCAGATTTCATTAAAATACCAAAACTCTTCTATTCTAATTTCAATTTCATTCTAAACACCAAGTTCATCTCCTCCTCTCTCAACCCAAATCCGAAAATTGCACTATTCTTAGCAAGAATTGAAGTCATTCTATAACCTTCTTCCTAGATTAATCCATCTAACAATTAGAAGCCCAAACAGGAACCAAAAATAGTGAGTTTTTCGGGATTTTGGGGCAGACTTTTAGTCAACTTTTGAGGAATATATATCCTAGTATATTAGGAGTTTTTGGGTGTTTCAAAGCCTAAAATGAAGTTCGTCGAGTCTAGTTTCCAACGCAACAAACCTCTCATCGATAGGACACCGGAGTAGAGAGTTATGGACGTTACAAATTCAGCTGACAGAACAGTGGGCATTTCACCACTGCTGCCCGCGATTTGAGCCTCAATTTTCGGATTTTTTAGACGAATTTGTGGAAGAAAAATATGTTAGAATGTTGGGTTAACATTGTAGAACACATGCATGTCAATTTGGATTTGAAGAAGTGACAAAATTGGACAAGAATTTGATGCAAGTTGGGACAAAAATCGGGCGTTGACGTTTTGGGATCGTTGGGACCAATTTAATGTATGAAATTCTTCTTTTTATGGAGTATTTGGAAGATTAAGTGATGTTGTAACTAAGGGATTAACTCTTGATAAAGAAAGAACTTGAAATTTGAGATTGCATGTGAATATTTTGGGGTGTTAATGTCGATTGTGGACTGTTTTGTATATATGGGTTTGATTATTGTTGTTGTTAACATTATCACTAATTGCATGTTGAGAATTGAAAATAGATCATGATGTTTAAGTTATAATTGGTTCTATGAAAGTATTGAAATATGAATTGAATTTTAAGGAGTTAAGAAAAAGAGCTTGGGTAATGTGGATATTGGCCGAAAAATTGCTTGAAATTATTGAAAATTGTTGTGATGTATTAGGGGCTGTTTTTGTTAAGTTATAATGATGGAAAAATAAGTTATGAACTTATAAATACGTTGTGGTAATTGCCAACACATATCTTAAAGAAATTAAAATGTAGTAAGGTGATATGTTGCAAACTAGAAGACTTGCACTCTTGATGGTTGTATTCCATAAATGTAAGGAGAAAGAATGCATAACTATGGTGTAAATAGAGTATATGGACTGATTTTGTGATATCTTGGAATTGTGACTTGTTAATTGGTATTGTTGTCATCTGTTGAAAATTGTGGATGTACATATAAATAGGGGAAATGCTGCCCAAATTTTTATAGAAAAGAGAGTCGTTATTCGATATAAAGTATGCTAGTAATCATAGAATTGACGGACATATTACCATTATTATAGGTTGAAGCACTAGACGGGACGTATTCTAATATTGAGTTGATTAGTTCGACTAAAAGGTATGTGAAACCTTTCCTTCTTTCTTTTGGCATGATTTTTATGAAAGTACGGCGGACGTACTTAACTCCTACCAGTTTAGTTTTAAAAATGATTATTTACTAATGATTATGATTTCAGTAACAGAGTTTATGGTAATAATTTTATTAAGAGTCACATAATGATTTTAATTGCATACAGTTGCTCATGATATCTACTCGTGCTAAGTTTTACTATTTCACTCCACTGAGTCCCGGGCCAGGTCATGTTCGTGCTACCACGCATCATTCATCGAGTACCTCACCTGAGTCGAGACACGTTATATATATATATATATATATATATATATATATATATATATATATATATATATTACATCGAGTTCCTCCATAGAGGGCCGAGACACGTTACACGCGCAGATACAGATTCCATCGAGTCCCTCCATAGAGGGCCGAGACATGTTATACAGTTTTATATATAGACATGAGCATGATGATTTATGATTCAGTATACATGATATGATTTTCGCATACGATTCTCGCTTATGAAATTTGATGACTCTCTGTTTTACTTGGTACAGTTGTTATTCAGTTTTCAGTATTTTATATTTTACATACTCAGTACATTATTTCGCATCGAATTTCTCTCATGGGGGTCGTTCACGCCCGCAGTTCAGTGTCCAGATAGTGACCTCCGGTTTAGGACTTCAGACATGCAGCTTGGAGAACTCCTTTGTTCCGGAGCCAGCTATTTTGGTACAGATTTTCATCTTTCAGACTTATGCATATTTTGGGCACGACGGGGCCCTGTCCCGTCATATGTCAGTATCGTACTCTTAGAGGTCTGTAGACAGTTGTGGGTTGGACGTTAGTACCTTGTTTTGGTTTTCGATGTTGTTATACTCTGTATTGGGATGTTCTCGGTTATACCTGTTGTTATTTAGTGGCAGCCTTGTCGGCTTGCCTATTTTGACTGTTCCTTTGTGTATATGATGCTAGTTGGTGGAAGCCTAGTCGGCTAGCCTGTTGTGTTTGTTGATTAGTTGTGTATGGCAACCTTGTCGGCTCGCCTATTTTGGGGATATATTATAGAAGCAGCGTTGTGCTGCCGAAATTTCTATAGATATCGGTATTAATTGGATTAAGAGTGACAGGTCAGTAATGACGTCCAATTAGGACGTTTAGTCGCGGCCCGTCGGGTCAGGTCGTGACAAAAGTGGTATCAGAGCAGTTAGTCTCTAATATCTACGCATCGTCTAGTAGAGTCTTGTGTATGGATATGTTGTGCACCATACTTATACGCAGGAGGTTGCCGAACATTTAGGATTGGTTTCTACTCTTTCATCTCGTATATCGTGCAATAGAGCTATGTCATTAGGATAACCCCTCTTTCTAATAATTATCAGGTTGCATTTATGTCTCAAAGACAACGACATGGCTCGAAGGGAAAATCGAGTTATTCGACTTGACTTGCGTCAAGCCATAAGTGGAATTGAAAGAGTTTGAAGAGAAGTATGATGACCGTGCTGGAGGTACTAGGTCCACGTCAGGTAAGTTAACTCTTCAGAATCTTCTATATACTGAATAAGGGATGGTATCGTCAAGGATTGGGACTAGGAGCAATGTCCGAGGTTACGTATGTATACTAGAATATGTTGGAATTATGAAAAGTACGACAAGTAAGAAATAAGTGAATAAGTGTTAAAAGAAGTGGAGTTGCTTACAATTACGAGTAGTGAAGAGATCCCTTTCAGACCATGAATGAGGTGTCGACTTGTGAAATGAATTGCAGTAGTCTCTATCTTACGAATTGGTATTCCGTTATGCTACGTTATCTGCTCTATAGTTACGGAGATTGAATTTTTCCTTCCAAAGATAGAAAATGAAGCTTACCTACTATTTTCTCCTTCATACCTTTAATTAAATGTTGAGCTCTAATTGTTAGAATCTGTGACGATTTTATGGTATACCATGTTGCTGGACTATGTGAAGGTAGGAAACTGCAAAAGAACGTTGTTCTCAGGTAAGAATAAGAAGAGACTATTACTTACGGAATAATAAGATTGATATAAGGGAATGAAAGTATTTTTCTTACTTTGGACCGAATGTTGGGAAGTATTGGACATAGGGACCATTTGGGTTTCTTTCGCAAATAACTTAGAACTTGGAAATGATAAGCATCCTATTGGTGAATAGTTGTGCCAAGCATTTTAAATATCGTAACCTCTAGAGTTCATATTTTCAGTTAAGAAGTTATTTGAAGGATTGGTAACCAAGATATGTATTCATGCACAGTTTCAATGCATTAGTTCACGCAGAATACTAAGATGGGACTATTTGGTCTCTTGGAACCAAAGGTTAAAAAGGGAAGAAGCTCATAATACCTCGCTTAATTTGCGTAGTGGGTGATCTTCTAAGTACTAATCTTACCGAGCATCCAAATGGAGGAATATGGTTATTGTGGAAGTCCCATCTCTATGAAGTAGATATTAAGTTGTACAGAATAATGAATATACTGCGGGGTAACACCTAGGGGTACAAAGAAAAGTTTTTATGTGACCTTGGTGTATGTGTTTAATGATGTGGCTCTTAAAAAGAAAACTGTGGTTAGACATTAGAAGAGTGAAGTGTCATGTCGCTAATACTGAGATAAGGGATTTTAAGCAGTATGTAGCAGATTATGGTGAAATGAGAGGCATGCAGGGTGTATAGCAGCACTTACTAATCAAGAATGAGTTGATAACCTACATGCTTCTAAGGTGCCTTTCAAGAAACCAGGTCTATATGAACATTCTCTTGGGTTAATTGGATGAGAAATAGGCATAAAGACTTAGTATAAGTTCAGATACTTTAATAGGTGAAGGTTGAATCCTGAATTTCTACAGACCATAATAGAAGGATGGAAAACAGATAAGAGAGGTGCAAGCTATAGATGAATTCAACGAAGTGATAATAGATATTCAGTGTGATGTAGCCAAAGTGACGAATGTTGACGTAGCCAAAGACATAACTGAATTAGTAAGTCCAACGAGAGGATAAAACAAATGCCACTTGAGAAGGCAAACAGTAATAATGCAAATAAGGAGGAATAAAGAGATACTGGGGAAGAATATGGAAATAAATAGAATAAGGAAGACGACGATGGTAAGGTGGTAGAAGTAAAACAACTCATTAAGGACCCACAATTGATAAAAGAATCAAAGGCAACTCTTACTACTAAAGAACAAGTTGAAGGAGTTTTTGTAGCAGCAAAAGTTAATGAGGAGCGTAATGTTGACAAGAGTCGGGAGGTGTGTACCAATGGTAACAACTCTAATAATAGTAACGCAGTAATATTAGAGGAAGATGGGATGATGATGTCCAATGTGGAGCAGAACATGGCAGTGGAAGCGGATATGTCTATCCTGAATATATTGATCAACAGAGAAACTTAATCAGAGATAATATGAGGGATAATTAACATGACAAACTTAAGGACTCATTGGTAAAGGAGTTACATGAACTAGGTAGATATACTATGTATATGCAAAGAGTGATGACAGGCGTCGTCTCAGGATAGTTTTTACTATATTGTCGACGATATGAGGGATTCTTGGCTAGTTAGTGGGGATTTCAATGTTATTATAAATGGAATGGAGACAATAGGCGATCTTCATATATATCCTGCAGAGCGTGGGGATTTTTTTGCATTTTGTATTAATTCATGTAAAATGTTTGAAACTGAATTTAAAGGAGTCCTTTTAAGTAGTGGAATGAAATAGCCGTTAATGACATGTTCTTTTAAGAAGTTCGATAGAATGTTGGCAAACATTTATTTTAGCTTGGGTTGGACAGAATATGAAACATTCTTTTAGGCGCTAAATCAAAATTGGCACACTGTTGTTGATTAAGATGATTTCGTTTCTTTTATACCGAAACTGAAGAATGTCAAGACTGTCCTATTATTATGGAGTAAGGAAACTTTTGAAGATGTTTTTAAGAAACTAAGTTTTAGGGAGGATATTGTTAGATTTAAAGAGGAGTTGTTTGAAGAATTTACAACAGAAGCAAATGGAATAATTTTACAAGGAGTTAAGGCAGACTTTGAAAGAGTATGAAGAAGCTTCTGGTCATTTGATCAATAAAAGGAGAGTTCTGTTTATATGCATGCTAAGACTCCTAGTAACCTGATTCAGCAAGAAAAAGGTATTACTGATTTCACAAGGAACATTTCCATTCATGTATTTAGGATATCCAGATTACATGTTAGAAAGAGGAAGATAGACTATCTTTGAATTAATTAAGAAGATTAAAGACAAGTTACGTGCTTGGGAAGAAAAATTGTTGTCACCACGAGGTAAAACAGTTGATTACTAGTGTATCACAGTGTGCCTATACACATACCGCTCGCTATAAGACTTGCAAAATGTGTGATCAAAGATATACATACAAATAGTTGTAATTTTCTTCCGTGTATAGTAAGGATGATGTTAAGGCTAAGCATCGTTTACATGGTTAAAAACGTACTTGCCTAAGGATGATAGTGGATTGGGATTCGCACCTCATTTTGGATATATTAAATGCATTGTGTAAAAGCTATGATGGAAATCTAAGACCACCAACTCTCTATGAGTTAACTTTCTAGGTACATGTACTTGAAGCATTACCTCACATGTGCAACGGGAAGGTGATTCTCAGGCCTTGGAAATGGGTGTTGAGGTAAAGGATAACATTGAACAAGAAATATGGTGGGAAACAAAGAGTGGACCGCTAACATTTGATTTGATAATCGTACCAAATTGGAAACATTACACTATGTACTACTATCAAAGTTTCTTATTGATGAAAGGGTGGAAGATTTCAAAAGAACTGTTATGTGGGAATTGATGAGGTTTGTCAAAGCTAGGACAGTATCTACCAGATGACATTGTCTCACATGTCACTACATACTTGGTATATACCCTGTGGATAATCCTTGGTGGATAATGACAAGTTCTAGTAAATTTACCGTGTCAAGTGTATGAGATTTATTGAGATAAAGATCCTATCCTTCTGAAGTATATAGGTAAATGTGGGTTAAAAGAATGTCATTCAAGGTATATTTCTTTCTATGGACGATGTGAAATCTAAAATTTCAGTGGATAAAGTGTTGCATAATATTGGAATTAATATAGTATCAAGATGCTGCTGATATAATGTCTTACATCAAGGAATGAGAGATCCTTATTTCGTACAAGGAAGTTGTCAAATCTCTATGGAACTATGTTAACAATGCAGCGGGTATACACATGAATTGTCGTCATGATTAAGCATGCAGTACATATTTGGGAGAAACATTACATATCATTTACAAATTAAAGCAGGTGTACAAGGTAGTACCAGCTGGAATGTTGTGGCAAATTCGAAAATAGAGGAGTATAACACCGCATGGAGACTCTTTAACTTTGTTCAATGTATTACATAAGATTCAGTTGAATGTTCACAGGTAATTTGGTTCCTTAACGATTTTGAATTGATGAATTGCATGTGTGTTATATTGTGGCCCTGTGAGGCATCTGTTGGTTTGTTGGATATATGTGAATAGACATAGTTACAAAGGAGACTCTGCCGAAATTTTTCTGGCATAAGACTTGTTATGAACATTCGAGGACGAATGTTTCTAAGGGGGAAAGAATGTTACACCTCGTGAGTTTAAGACAATAAGTAAGGACGTAATTAAGGAAAATAGAATTCGAGTATTGGAAATTAATATACTTAAGGATGTGATTATAGAATAATTTTTGGTAATGACGAATGCGACGCCAGAAAATTCTTTAGTAATGGTGGTATATATACATATATAATTTCCGTTATGGATTAGTAAAGTATATAAGATACGACGATAAGAATTTAAGGCAACGAGTGTTGAGATTAATTGAAGGAGGGGTTAAGATTTATTATTTGGAGTTGTTTTTAACTAAGAGGGCATTAAAGAGGGCCAAAGTGTAAGTCTACACAAGTATTTTCAGATTTCCTTAAAATACCAAAACTCTTCTATTCTAATTTCAATTTCATTCTAAACACCAAGTTCGTCTCCTCCTCTCTCAACCCAAATCCGAAAATTGCACCATTCTTAGCAAGAATTGAAGTCATTCTATAACCTTCTTCCTAGATTAATTCATCTAACAATTAGAAGCCCAAATAGGAACCAAAAACAGTGAGTTTTTCGGGATTTTGGGGCAGAATTTTAGTCAACTTTGGAGGGATATATATCCTAGTATATTAGGATTTTTTGGGTGTTTCAAATACCTAAAATTAAGTTCGTCGAGTCTAGTTTCCAACTCAACAAACCTCTCGTCGATAGGACACCGGAGTAGAGAGTTATGGACGTTACAAATTCAGCTGACAGAACAGTGGGCATTTCGCCACTGCTGCCCGCGATTTGAGCCTCAATTTTCGGATTTTTGAGACGAATTTGTGGAAGAAAAATATGTTAGAATGTTGGGTTAACATTGTAGAACACATGCATGTCAATTTGGATTTGAAGAAGTGACAAAATTGGACAAGAATTTGATGCAAGTCAGACAAAAATCGGCCGGGCAAGCGACGCTGGGATCAAGCTTGGGACCAATTTAAGGTATGAAATTCTTCTTTTTATGGAGTATTTGGAATATTAAGTGATGTTGTAACTAAGGGATTAACTCTTGATAAAGAAAGAACTTGAAATTTGAGATTGCATGTGAATATTTTGGGGTGTTAATGTCGATTGTGGACTGTTTTGTATATATGGGTTTGATTATTGTTGTTGTTAACATTATCACTAATTGCATGTTGAGAATTGAAAAGAGATCATGATGTTTAAGTTATAATTGGTTCTATGAAAGTATTGAAATATGAATAGGATTTTAAGGAGTTAAGAAAAAGAGCTTGGGTAATGTGGATATTGGCCGAAAAATTGCTTGAAATTATTGGAAATTGTTGTGATGTATTAGGGGCTGTTTTTGTTAAGTTATAATGATGGAAAAATAAGTTATGAACTTATAAATACGATGTGGTAATTGCCAACACATATCTTAAAGAAATTAAAATGTAGTAAGGTGATATGTTGCAAACTAGAAGACTTGCACTCTTGATGGTTGTATTCCATAAATGTAAGGAGAAAGAATGCATAACTATGGTGTAAATAGAGTATATGGACTGATTTTGTGATATCTTAGAATTACGACTTGTTAATTGGTATTGTTGTCATCTGTTGAAAATTGTGGATGTACATATAAATAGGGGAAATGCTGCCCAAATTTTTATAGAAAAGAGAGTCGTTATTCGATATAAAGTATGCTAGTAATCATAGAATTGACGGACATATTACCATTATTATAGCTTGAAGCACTAGACGAGACGTATTCTAATATTGAGTTGATTAGTTCGACTAAAAGGTATGTGAGACATTTCCTTCTTTCTTTTGGCATGATTTTTATGAAAGTACGACGGACGTACTTAACTCCTACCAGTTCAGTTTTAAAAATGATTATTTACTAGTGATTATGATTTCAGTAACAGAGTTTATGGTAATAATTTTATTAAGAGTCACATAATGATTTTAATTGCATACAGTTGCTCATGATATCTACTCGTGCTAAGTTTTACTATTTCACTCCACTGAGTCCCGGGCCAGGTCATGTTCGTGTGCAGTCATGCATCATTCATCGAGTCCCTCACTGGAGGGACGAGACACGTTATATATATATATATATATATATATATTACATCGAGTTCCTCCATAGAGGGCCGAGACATGTTACGCTCGCAGATACAGATTACATCGAGTCCCTCCATAGAGGGTCGAGACATGTTATACAGTTTTATATATAGACTTGAGCATGATGATTTATGATTCAGTATACATGATATGATTTTCAGACATGATTCTCAGTTTTATGAAATTTGATGACTCCTTGTTTTACTTGATACAGTTGTTATTGGGCCAGATTTTATGTTTTACATACTCAAGACATTATTTCGCATCGAATTTCTCTCTGAGGTCTGCTCATGCCCGCAGGTTCAGGTGTCCATATAGGTGACCCTCCAACTTAGGACTTCTGTACAGCAGTTGGAGAGCTCCTTTGTTCCGGAGCCAACTATTTTGGTACAGATCTTCATCTTTCAGACTTATGCATATTTTGGGCACGACGGGGCCCTGTCCCGTCACATGTCAGTATCGTACTCTTAGAGGTCTGTAGACAGTTGTGGGTTGGACGTTAGTACCTTGTCTTGGTTTTCGATGTTGTTATACTCTGTATTGGAATGTTCCCGGTTATACCTGTTGTTATTTAATGGCAGTCTTGTCGGCTTGCCTATTTTGACTGTTCCTTTGTGTATATGATGCTAGTTGGTGGCAGCCTAGTCGGCTAGCCTGTTGTGTTTGTTGATTAGTTGTGTAAGGCAGCCTTGTCGGCTCGCCTATTTTGGGGATATGTTATAGAAGCAGCGTTGTGCTGCCGAAATTTCTATAGATCTCGGTATTAATTGGATTAAGAGTGACATGTCAGTAATGACGTACAATTAGGACGTTTAGTCGCGGCCCGTCGGGTCAGGTCGTGACATATTAACACATAGATTTTCTAGAATCTTGTTAACAGTCTGTGATATACCTGAAATGCTATCAAACCATTACAAACATGCTGGTGATCGACAATCATCACTTCATCATGGTCGAAGTCGTTTATTATCGCATTTCTAAGCCTATAAACTAGAATTCACGATTTTTTGCACTTTCAGTGGGTATTAGCACTCAAATTTGCTAGAATCATGTCAACTGTATCTTATTGGCCTGAAATTCTACCTGTCCATCACAAACAGAATGGTGATCGACACTCATTACTTCGTCATGGCTGACGTCGCTTATTATTGCATTTCTAAGCCCATAAACTAGAATCTATGATTTTTTGCACTTTCGGTGGGTATTAGCGCACACATTTTCTAGAATTATATCGATTGTCTTTGATTGTCTTAAAATTCTACCGGTCTATCACAAACAGGCTAGTGATCGATAACTATTATTTCGTCATAGCCGACGTCGCTTATTATTACATTTTTAAGTCCACAAAGTAAAATTCAAGTTCTTTTGCACTTTCGATGGGTATTAGCACACACATTTTCTATAATCATGTTGATGATCTCTGATTGGCCTGGAATTCTACCGATCCAACACAAACAGATTGGTGATCGACACTCAATACTTCATCATGGACGACATTGTTGATTAATTAATTTCTAAGCCAAGAAAGTATAATTCATGTTTTTTTGCACTTTCGGTGGATATTAGCACATATATTTTCTAGAATCTTGTCAATGGTCTTTGATTGTCTTGAAATTCTATCGGTCTATCACAAATACTCTAGTGATCGACACTTATTACTTCGTCATGACCGGCGTTGCTTATTATTGCATTTTCAAGCCTATAAACTAGAATTCAAGATTTTTTGCACTTTCGGTGGGTATTATTGTTAGCAATATTTCGAATGCTCACGCAAGCCCACACATCGTTCACAAGTAATATAGTATGTAAGACCGAATATCATCCACATAGACTGGTTTTTAAGTACCGTTCATCTGTTTTATGTTATCTATTTGACAATCGATATTTGATTGGAGTTTTTATTTAACTACTAGAATAATTGCAAGATTTAAATTAATAAAGTTGTAATCAAATTAGGGCTTTCAAAATTCTCGACTATCCACTTTCTTCAATCCTTAATGCAACTAAAATGATTCTTCTTCTTCGTTAAGATAGCGGTTAACTAGACTGTCTTATATTCCGGTTATGACATATAATCACTCAACCTTGTGCAGAACCCTTCTATATTTCTATGATAGGATTTACCACATATGAGGATTAAGAACAGTAACCTATAATGCTACACAAGTATCGGGGTACTTTCGTCCGCGATTTTAACCTATGTCTAGTCAATTACAGCATATCCAAATCTCTCCATTCGGTTTTTGATTCCAAATCATATAGGTTATGATAACTAGTGATCAATTAATTATCAAACATTCATACCAAATATTGACTAAATCTTAATCAAGCGAAGAAGAAATCAAACTACTGCATTAATTTCTCTTATAACAGTTTCAAGCGATTCATAAGGAAAGCCCTAATAGAGTGTTTAGCTCCTAGCCATAGTCACACTAAGAACTAATACAGAATCCAACATGGACTGAAATAAATCAAAGAAAAGAGAAAAGAAAATAACTTGAACTAGGTCTCTAATCTTGATGCCTTCAAGAGTTGTGTTGTGGAATATATACAAGGATTCCAAGCGTTTCATAGCATTAATACATATGGCTTAAATATCCTCTAATTTTCGTGTCCTATGGACCAATCTGCCCTTAGCCAATTTGCCTTCGGAACTGAAATTTTCCGCGTTGGCACCGCGGTTCTGCATACCGGCACCGCGGTGCCGAAACTCCTGCAGCTTCTCAACACAAATGGCACCGCGGTACTGCCTGATGGCACCGCGGTGCTGAAAGTCCTGTGGCTCCTTGGTAAATATGGCACCGCGGTTCTGCCTGATGGCACCGCGATGCTGACTTCTTTCGCTCTGAGTTGCCAATTTTTGTCCTTTTAGCCTTGGGAGCACCTTTTCTGCCCATTTCTCGTTCCTTTTTGCTATTTTGCCTTTTTGCATCGCTGTTACTCAAAAGAAAGAAAAACAAATCTACTACTATACTAAACACAACAAAAATGAGTAAAATATCAACTAAAAATGACTCAAAAGGTGTATACAAAATACGCCTAACAAACACCCCAAAACTTACCATTTGCTCGCCCTCGAGCAAAGATCAAAACAAAGCAAAGACACATAAATAAAAGACTCAAAGACTCAAATCAAGCAGCTGCACAAAGACTTAGAAACACATGAACGTCAGTTGGGATAATATGCATGAACATATATAGCATGAATTCAACAATCTAGAATTTCAAGTCAGATATTTCGCAAATTCATTTCAATCACAAGTAATGGAAGCATGAATATCTAACTTATCCATGTCATCATTTAGTTCTACGGGCTTGTGTACTTACTATTCTCCACTAATCATAGACATAGATACTAGAGATCCTCTGGACTTTTCAGGATTGTAATGTAGGCTTAGGCAGGGTAGGCAAAAGTAGGCATTTAGGCTCAATTTACGTACCATAAGCGTTTTTCTCATTCAACCGTTTTGTCCTTCTTTTTGGTATTCTTTTCAGTTCATACCTATCATTCCCTTTTTCTCTTTTTGAGAGCATGAATCAATTCATATAGGCACCCCCAAACTTAAGTTTTTACATTTTTTTATTGGGGTGCATCACTTTTTCACTCTCTTTTTGTATTCCTTTTTCACTCTTTTTTATCCCAATTTTTCAATTACTGCTTATGGCACACGAGGGAATCATGGAGTGTAAAAAAACCAATATATTTTAGGCTCAACGGGGCTGACTAGGAATACAATTTATTGTCAAGATAGGTAATGAAGGCTAAGAAGGGCTATTAAAAAAATGTCTGAATCATCTCCCTAACATGTACATCTTAACTATTTCGTCTGAATCATCTCCCTAACATGTACATCTTAACTATTTCGCCTTAAATAGCAAGCAAGCAGACTTCCCAGACATTTTTCACTTGACAACACATAGGCTAAGCCTTAAATATTCTAAATAATCAAATTTTCATGAATTTTTGGCATATCTAACTTAAGCACACAGATTTTAGCTTCTCATTCCATTACATTATCTCACTTAGTTCACTAGGCGTTCCAAAAGCACAACATGCATGATCATAAAAAAAATTGACTCACATAAAACACAAAAATAACAAAAGACTCACACATAAAACACAAAACAACAAAAGACTCACAAAAATAAAATAAAATGAAAACTCCCCCCCCCCCCCAAACTTAAACAACACATTGTCCTAAATGTGTAAAAGACTCAAAAATTCAAATGGGACGACTTACATACATACAGTGACTCAAAATGGTGGTGGTGGCGGCGGATACTGCATTGTCCATTTTAGTGCTTTTTATTTTCTAGAAACGTGTTCAGGCACCGCGATTACGCATCGCATCGCGGTGCACGAACTCTTGTGGCGCTCGATCTTTCTCGGCACGCTGCGTCTGAAACTCCTGATTCAGTATTTTCCAGCGTTATTTTCCTGCTTCATGTCTCATTCCTTCACTTGCATCACCACATAACAAAATATCAAAAGTGAGACTGTTCTAATTAAACTCAATTGCGTAATTTAAAAATTGGGTTGTCTCCCAAGTAGCGCTGTCTTTAACGTCTTGTAGCCGGACGCAGGTACTCATTAAATCATTGGGGTATTTTAACCCCACTACCTATCCATTTCAAAATCATCATCCTCTTTCTCACTTTGCTTTTATTTTTCACATGAGGGGGTTCAGTAAGACTTACCTATTCGACGGCTTCCATGGCATTCATTTGTGTTTCAGCATTCTTGCTGACCTGTGGGTTCACCGTTGTATGAATGATTTCCCTAGCTTTGGCATGTGCTGGTTGAACTGTTGTGTCAGTTGTGCTGACTGCGAAACACTTGTTGATGGCTTGAAATTCAATGGTGGAATTGAACACTTTGAACACCATCTCTTCATCCTGAACCCTTAGTCTCAGTTCTCCCTCTTCTACATCAATCAGGGCTCTCCCAGTTGCAAGGAATGGTCTCCCCAAAATGATGGATATTTCATCATCTTCCTCCATATCAAGAATAAGGAAGTCTACTGGGAAGAAGAATTTCCCCACCTTGACCAACACATCTTCTATTATGCCTCTGGGGTGCACTACGGTTCGGTCGGCCAACTGCAAATTCACTGTGGTTGGTTTGGCTTCACCCAAACTCAATCTCTTGAAGACAGATAGAGGCATGAGATTGATACTGGACCCTAGATCACACAACGCCTTGTTGCATGTCACCTTACCAATAGTGTGGGGCAAGGTGAAGCTCCCTGGATCCTTCAGCTTAGGAGGCAGTTTCTTTTGCAGGATAACACTGCACTCCTCTGTCAAAGATATTGTCTCATAATCCTCTAGCCTTATCTTTTTTTCAAGTATCTCTTCATGAATTTAAATTATGCTGGCATCTGTTCTAGTGCTTCAATGAAGAGGATATTTATGTGAAGCTTCTTAAACACCTCCAAAAACTTGAAAAACTGCTTGTCAATTGCCTTCTTTTGTAACCTCTGAGGGTAAGAGATTCCATCAACGTACTCCCTCAAAGGTGTTCGTTGAGCTGTCTCAACTGTAGGGCGGTCCTCAGTGACCCCCCCATTCTCTACCTCAGCTGCTTTCTCACACTCCTTCTCACTTACCACTGTGGGCAGGGGAGCAACCTGCTCCAACTGTTTTCCTGTGAAGTCATAAATTATTGTTACATTTTTCACATTCGAGGACGAATGTTGCTTAAGGAAGGGAGAATGTGAAGTCCCAAATCATTGTTACAATAACAAAAAAATAACATAGTACAAAAAGAAATTATTCTCCTCAAGAAATTGAAGTAATTATACTATCAGTATACAACACTTCGATCCTATTTTATATCTATGTTACGTCCATTTAAATGGGGGTCCAATTTGAAAGTTATTTTATATCTATGTTACGCCCATTTAAATGGGGTACAATTTGGAAGCTTATATAATAACATTATGTGTCTACTCTAATATAATATAAAGGATATATATTAGTAAAAGAAAGACATTTACATGAATTGCCTTTGGGAGCAAAAGAATAATAAAAAGAAGAGTCAATGTATCTGTTTCATTTCTAGCCATTAAGAGGAACAAATATAAAATTTACAATTTTCACGTTTTTATTGTTCAGTCCAAAGGGTAAAGAAAAGAAGAGTCAATGTATCTGCTTCATTTATAGCCATTAAGACGAACAAATATTTACGTTAGTGTTCAGCCATCAAATGCACATTTTTTTCCTTCCCCCTCATCTTTAATTTCCCTCTAACTCTTGTCCTTCCACCTCCTTTATGTTACACACAATCACCTCAAGTATATGGTACTTATACACAAATAAGTATCTAGCACAAAGGATAGTAAATCAGGAAAAAAAAAGAACCAAGTGAATAAGAAGAAAATAAATCTGGAAAAATACCAAGAGGGCAAGAAGAACAAGAATCAAAATACTAGGGAGCAAGGATCATTTTAGCAACCGAACAACAATCATTTTCACACCTACAAGGTGAGTTTTCTCACTCAGAAATTCTTGGTAACATTCTTTATTTTAAGTTCAATACATGTTAGAATAAGAATTGAGTGTTGAAAAGAAATAATGAGCTTTTGATTGTTTAGACAACTAGTTGCATCATGAACTTTACGAACTAGTTTCACCGAGTTATAATTGTTAGAATTTGATGAAATTAGAAAGAATGGTACACCTCTCTATTATGATCATATAGAACCAAAAATGAGGTAAAATGGACATACCGTTTAAAAGTTATCATAGTTCAAAGTTCCTGCCTTAGATTTAGCCGGAATTCGGAAAGACATAATTACGGACTATTTTTATTGAGTTTTACTTATTAGAATTATATAAAACTTTACATGGTTGTAGTTTGTAAATATCTCTGTTACGGACAGATATAGCTAAAGAGGGGTTAAAACGGACTTACGAGTTGAGAGTTATTGTAGTTTGAAGTTGCTGCCTCGGATTCATCGAAATCCATAAGGGCAGGACGTTGAAACGTAAAACTGTACAAATATGTGAGAAATATGAAAATTGGTATTAAATGAAAGTTCTAGAGATCTCTGTTGTGGACATTTTGAGACCTTACGGAGGTCTATCCGACTTACGGATTGAGAGTTATCGCTGTTTAAAGTTTTTGCCTCGGGTCTATCAAGATCCAGGAAGGGCATCGAATAAAAGTGTAAAACTGTACCAAATGGTACAGAATATGAAAGGATGGTTTACATGGAGACGTGTAGCTCTCTGTTCTCGTTGTTTTGAGATTTTATGGGGCTTGAACGGGTTTACAGATTAGGAGTTATGACTATTTTAAGATTTGGTTCTGTTTAATAAAAATTCTGCCGAAACAAATTTTATGTGGCTGTTTTGAGGATAAGTTTGTGTTAGTTACCCAAAGTAGTTTTAAATGAAATTTGGTACAATGAAAGATCTCCGTCTTACCTTAGTTTCAGCTTGAGAAACACTTTAGTTTGAGCTATGTTTGAAAAGTTACAATCATACAAGTATGAATGGCGGAATGTTGGGAAAGAGAATATTATTTATTTGACCCTCTGAAAAATATGAAAAGTGAATACGTGTTCACATAAATATATAAATATATAATGGATCGGGTTGCACGCCGCAACAAAACGTAAAGTAAATACGGGTTCACAAATACGTAAACATAATGGATCGGGTTGCATGCCGCAACAAAACTGTCACGACCCGACCCCGGGCCCGCGACTGGTGCCCTACCTGAGCACCCCTTTCAGGTATACATCAGAGAATAGCAGCGGAACATACACAACTCATAAAAAAACTTAGACATTAAATAACA
The DNA here is from genome assembly GCA_029844215.1 of Przewalskia tangutica. Classification (NCBI taxonomy): domain Eukaryota; kingdom Viridiplantae; phylum Streptophyta; class Magnoliopsida; order Solanales; family Solanaceae; genus Przewalskia; species Przewalskia tangutica. The sequence continues at coordinate 2,166,096 of CM056725.1, forward strand.
ACAGGCTAGCCGATGAGACCACCTTCCGTAAAAATATACTTAATCCACAAGTAAAATGGTACAACTCTTTTTTTTCTCTTTACAACCCAAATCTACAAGATATGACTACAGACTTCTAAGAATAACAACTGTGTTGGGACAGGGCCCCGCCATACCCCTGAATGTACAACACTCGACAATACCAGGGATCTGAACCAAGGATAAGCCTCCGGAGTAACGGAGCTTCTCAACAGCTGAATCAGTGATCCTAAAAGTGAGGATCAACAACCTGTATACTCTACCTGTGGCATGAACGCAACCCCCCGAAGGAGGTCAGTACAATATGTACCGAATATGTGAAACGGAAAGTACTGTGATGAAATCATAAGTCTAAAATAAAGATGGAGACATGTATGATAACTCAATTAACAGTACATTGTGCCTTACTAACAATGAGAGTAAACAAGAGTATACTTTACTGCATAAAAATAGGATATTCATGATCAAAGTAGGGTCACCCGTCCGTAGTATCATTAAGCAATCCTACTCCTGGGACTATTTCACCCGCATAGGTCCTACGGACCCGCAATGGAGCGATACGCACCGCATGGGACTATTTCACCCGCATAGGTCCTACGGACCCGCAATGAAGCGATGCGCTCCGCATGTGACTATTTCACCCGCACAAGACTATTTCACCCGCTTAGGCCCGGTGGGCCCGCAATGAGTACAAACGTCGCACTCGCATCATGGGTAGCAAATCCATGGAATTAGTAGTAACCCGGGGCTTTACCCCATAAGAATAACTTAAACTAGCACAACCGGCTATCATACATAACATAAGCACTACCGGCTTATCATACATAACATAAGCGCTACCGGCTTATCATAATATAAGCAAGTTAAGAAATCCCCCTAACTTCTTATTAGTCTTATTCATATACACTCTCATTTTAGTTTACTTAAGGCACTAACATGTCATTATAAAATCCGGAAATTTAACCCAAAGTACTACGTACTTCTATTCTTTTAAAATGACTCTTTTCATATAAAACTTCCAAGATACTAGTAACCGTAGTATCAAGTCATATCTACTTTTCAAGACAAGTCACAATACCTTTTAGAAATACATTTATAGGATTCTAAATCAAGTGACTTCTTTCTTTTAAAACCTTAAGCAATTGATGCCTTCAAATCAATTTGTCTTTCATTAATTCAAGTCATTTATCATTACTTACATTACTTAGAGTAAACCACTCTTTTAACTTTCCATAAAGCTATTATAACCAACTTCCCATAAAGTCATTATACTAGCTTTATACCTTAGATACTTACATTCTTCTTTATAACCAAGAGACTTAAACTTTCCAAACAAAACAAGTATCATATACTTTCAAAATATTTAAAGTCTCTTAACTTTTAGAAACTAAGATATCCTTAATATTTTTGAACAAGTGAGTTAATTCCCTAACTCAACCAACTTGGACATTCTTAAGATAAGCCAAGGATATCAAATGGACTTGATTCGTCAAAATCTCGTACGTCTACCGTACTATATATTTACAACTATTCATGCTCAAGAGATAGGAAAGTTCCACATACCTCTTCGGTTCAATCCACGTGCCAAGTCCAATATGCCGTACGTAGTATGTCAACCTATAGTGACCATAATACGTCTATTAACTTCTAACTTCAAACGTAGAATATTCTAAGTGCAAAGTCACTAAATTCTACGGAAAATCGGACAGCACTTCCTTTGTTTCTACATACTTTTCCACCTTTTTCAAGGCCCGAATTCAATAACCAAACACGCCACATTTAAGGCTCAACAATGTAGTTAACAATAGGGGATTACACGCCTAACAAGACGTGTAAAATTCCGCCGCACAATTATATCAAACTAGTCAAAAAGGCAATGTCATTCTCGGCCACAAGGTGCAACAACATACCATCCTTTCCAATTCCTTTTCAATTCAAGTTGTTTAGTATAACATGTTATCAAGCCGCAATCGATTATAACTACTACAATCTTCAAGTAGATAACATGCGACGATTCTAACTATCGACCGAATTGTATATCAATTTCAAATGGCTAGAATGTCATTTCGGCTATAAGCTTATACTATCCATACCACTTATCAATCTTCTATGCATATACCTCATGCTAGTAAAAATGTAAGGCTACAACAATATGTAATCTTATAATACTTAAGAGAACAAGATTGTTACCTTAACGAGCCTTAATCCAACTTCAAGATCCGAAGTCGCTCCCTAGCAACTTAGAGCCTCTCATTGACACTCCAATCCGCCACTTGAAGCCATTAGAAGATCACAAACAACATTCCTTTAACTTCCAATCCAAACCTAGGAAAGTGACTAGGTTACCTTGCGACTAATAAAAAAATGATATTTTTCCGGGATCTTTCTATTGAGATACCCTTACAATACCCTTAGGAACCTTGGTTTAAAGTGTGGAGCTTATTGAACAATAAACAAATTTTTTTCTCTTTTGAAACCCATGAACCTGATGCGCGAAAAGATGCACACACTTAAACGCAAGTGCACGTTATCGTGACAAGTAATATAGTCCTGGTAAGACTGAATATCGTCCGCAAGGATTAGGGTTCAAGTACCAACTATCTATCTTTTGGTATCTATTTGGTAAATTGATAATTGAGTTTGTTGTTTATAACTAAGAATTATAAAGACTAATTTAACTAATGGGTTTACTTCAGTTGTGATGGGAATAGGGCTTCCATGTCTCTTCAACTATCCGCTTATGTTATTTATTAATGCAATGAATTATGGTCTTCTTCTCTCGGAGAAAGCAGGTTTACGAAATCGTTTTATATTTCCGTTAAGGATATATAAACACTCAACCCCAGTATTGCACCTTACCTACCTTTCGGTGATAAGGATAACTCTATAGGAGGATTAAGAACAAAAACCTAGTTAACTGTCACGCACCATGCGCAAAATTAGGGTTTTTAAGCCTCTCATTAACGCTACATAAATAATTGAGGTATTTTCATCCCCAATTCAAGAATGTCTACCCAACTTACAGCATATTCACAATCTCTCCTTTCGAAGTAAATTAGAAATCATATAGTGATAATTAGTTGTCAATTAATTACCAAGCATTCATAGCAATTATTGGATAAATCTCTCAAAGAAGAATAATAACCATAAGCATGCATTAATTCATAACATAAGTGTCTAGAGAATTAACATGGAAAGCCCTATAAGAGAATTAGTTCCTAGCCATTGACATGACAAGAACTAATTCAATGTTCATCATACAAAAACTGAAATAAAGAAGGAAAAAGGAAAAGAAAGTACTAAATTATGGTCTCCAATATCCAAGAAAGAATCCTTGTATTGTGCAAGAAGGGGAACCCTTAAAAACTGCCTAGGGTTCTCCTTTTATAGGCTGAAAACCGCCCTTAACTTTTCCCTGCAGGCCTGGCCCAAAAAATTGTCAAAACCCTGATTTTTCCCGCGTCGGCGCCGCGGCCCTGCATTCGGCGCCGCGGGGCCGGAACTTCTGTGGTCCTTCGGGTGATTTGGCGTCGCGGCCCTGATCTCTGCTGTTCGAGCGCCGCGGCCGCAACTCGTAGCCTCTCGATGATTAGGCGTCGCCCTCGCTGGGCGCGGCTCGGGTCTTCGCAGCCTCTACGATATTGGGCGCCGCGCCCTCGCTGATCGCAGGAGGCCGCGCGCCGGTCTGGTTTCACTGTTCGCCAATTTCTGCTTTTACTGGAACTTCCACTTTTGCCCTTTTTCAGCTCCTTTTCCGCCATTTGGCCATTTTAACTACTTTGACTCAAAAGAAATGAAAACTATCCTAATACGACACTTATATGTGCAAAAAGGGACAAAAGATTAACTAAAACTGACTCAAAAAGTGTATATAAAATACACTGATCAAATACCCCCAAACTTAACATTTGCTCGCCCTCGAGCAAAGATAGAAAGAAAGAAATAAAAGACTCAAGAAACGAAAAATAAAAGACTCACTGACATTGATCACTTTTGCTGCATTAGTGTTAACTAGAAAAACATGAAGGTTAGCAGAATAATATGCAGGAACATATAGCATGAAATTTCAGCACACTAAACACATTAAGCTAGATATTTCGCAAACTCATATTTATCATGCTTAATGGAAGTCAATATACTAAATCATGCATATAAATTCAAAAATCCTATGGCATGCTTACTTGCTATTCTCCACTAATTCTGGATATGCATAACAGAGATCTTCAGGACTTTAAGGGTTGTAATGTAGGCTTAGGTATAGGTAGGTAAAAATAGGCATTTTAGGCTCATTCTGTGTACCATAAGCTCTTAGCTTTTCAGTATTTCCCTTTTCTTTTTGTTCTTTTCTTCATTTCAATTCTATCTTTTCCCTCTTTTGTTTTGGGAAAGTGAAGTATATAATAATGACAAGCACCCCCAAACTTAGGCTTTTGCCTATTTCTTATTACTTTTTTATATTGGGGTGCAACAGGCTTATTCACTCTTTTTGTCTCTTTTTTAACACACAATGTATTCCACTATTTCATATTTTTACTTATGGCACAATTTTGTGGGAATATAGGGTGTCAAAGAAGAAGTTTCAATTTTTAGGCTCAATGGGGCTGACTAGGGATATTTTTAAAGTACGGGATAGAAAAGAATGGTAAGAATTGGCTATCAAAGAAATGTCTGAGTCATCTCCCTAGCATGCATATCCTAACTATTTCGCCTCAAATAGCAAGCAATCATAACACATAGATATTCATCATTTAGCATACATAATTCAAGCAAGAAACTCCAAATAGACAGATTCTGTGAGTTTTTGGCATATCTAACCTAAGTGTTTAGATAGTTGCTTCAATTCCATTACATTATTCCACCTTACTTCACTAGGTGTTTCTAGTAACTACAGCATACATGATCTTTGACAGGCAATTATGACTCAAAAAGAAAAAAAAATTGGTGACTCAAAATATACATAAAACAATCAAAAAGACTTAAATAAAACATAACATGACACAAATAAAACAAGACCAAATAAAACACCCCCAAACTTAAATCACACATTGTCCCCAATGTGTGTAGACTCAAAGACAGTAAAAGAAATAAGACACTTACAAACTTTGGCTAAAATGGTGGTGGTGGCGGTGGATAATGCATCGACCATTGGTTGAACAGGGAACTCATCTCGTCAAACTGCTGGTGCAACTGTTGTTGCTCCTGCCTCAATTCTTGTTGCCCTTGTCGCAACTCATGTTGTCCCTGTCTCAACTCATTTTGTCCTTGTATCATTGTGTCGAAATGTTGCATCATCATTCTCTGGTTCTGGAGCACTTGCTCCATCATAGGCACTGGAGGTTCTGCTTCTGTGGTTGGCTGGTGGCTAGGTCCTGCCGCATATTGAGCCCCTATTTCAGGCTCATCTTCGTTCATTGCGGCCTCTGCTGCTGCTGCTGGTTGTACTCTTCGTCTGGCTGCTGGGGGGCTTGGGTCTGGGAAAGAGTGCACTATCCCACAGGACACCGGCAGTTGGTTTCTCTACGAAAGACGATGGGTAGAGTTGGGACCCCATGGAAGGCGCATAGATTAGTGATAAGTGAGCCATGTCCCACTCCACCTGTTGTCACCAACCTGCTGATTTCTTCAATGCTCTGCACTATCTCTTTCCCCACATCAATCGTCATCCCCCTCATAATTCAAGATATAAGTTTAATCTCATCTTCCGCACTCGTGAAGTGCGTGGATGGAATCACGCGTGTCGACGAAATATAGCCAACCCGTCGCTTTGTTGAATTGGCACCGCCGATCTCTTGATCCATTTCTTCCAATATCAAAAGCAGCCCCAGGGTAGCTCACGGTGTCTGCAACGGCATTCCAGTCGATGCGGTCGGTGCTTCTAGACCATGTTCTAAAGTGATTCCAATCACTTCTTTCTTCAACATCAACCGTCTTCAATTGTGCATTTACATTCTCTGCTGTCACAGGCACATAAACTCCCCTTACAAAGCATCCCCTTTCCACCTTCTCCGGAAAGTTGGCATAGAATTCACGCACCATTGTTGTGTTTATTGGTGCTATTTTCTTCGGATTTACAAATCTCCTCCACCCCCTTAACTCAATCATTGCCCGAATGGGCTCATAAACATCTTCTTCCCCAAATGACTCCCTCTGGTAGTCCATTCCCCTTTCTGGTATTAAGGGTCTGATATCAAGTTTTTTGTATCTTTGGAAGGCTTGGTAGCTCACAAATCTAGTATCATCGTATTGTGGGGTTGGGGTGGATGTGAAGGCTCTTCTATTCCTGGTGGCCATGGTTAAAAATAGTTTCTGCAGCTTACAACTTAGTGGCACAAATGTTTCCCAACACAATCAACAACTAGCAGTTAAACACAACACCCCCAAACTTCAACTCTACTATCCAGTACCCAACCTCCTTTTCTACTCTTTCTCCAAACTTTACAATCAATTTTTCAGCACCCAAACTACTTCACAACTACAATACTCCTTCAAACTACTACCTCCTGTGACTTCAGTAAAGATCTCAAGAACAGAAAAAGATTACCTTTTTATGAGAAGATTCAAGTTGTTCTTGTTTCTAGTGGTGGTTTGAGGCTATGGAATTGAGCTTTGTTGTTTGAGATAGCTAAGGGTTTTTAGGAATTTAAGAGTTTTGGTTGTGGTTGGGTTGGATTTGTGGAGGATTTGTGGGCAAATTTTTGGATTTTCGTGGGTTTTGGAGGGGGAGAGTTAGGTTTTGGTTTTGAATTTGGGGCAAATGATTTACGCGTTTTAAGTTTCGATTTCGCCGCGCCATCGCTTTTAGCCGCGCGCCAATCTTCTCGCTCTCGGGACTTCTGCGCTGCTACGCATGGCGTCGCGGCGCCTAAACTTGGCAAATTTCTGATTTACTGCCGCGCTCGCTCGATGCGGGCGCTTTAAACTTCGCGCTTTTCGCTTCTTTTGGCGCGCGCCGCTCAGCCGCGGGCGCTTACCCACTTTTCTGGAATTCTTGGTTTTTCTTCAGTTTTTTTCGCCCTTCAATGTATTTGCCTATACCTGTCAATCAAACTCAAACACTAGAACCCAAGACCGTGAGACTGTTCTAGACAAAATAAAATAAACTAAAGACAGGAATTGAAATAACATATTTGAAAACGTTGGGTTGCCTCCCAAGTAGCGCTGTCTTTAACGTCTTTTAGCCGGACGCAAGTTCCTTCTTTTAATAAACGTGGGGTGGGTCAAGCCCACAACTAATCCATTTTCTCCACATTTTACGTTTTCTTTTTCTTCTTTTCGTCTTAGCATTATCAGTAAGGGGGAGTTCAGGAACACATACCAGCTTCTGTGGGGGTTTGGCAAACCATGCCTGCTTTCGTGGGCTCATCTCCCTTTGGTTGACTTGTATTGGCTCGCAAGGGGTTTTGATGGTGCTGATTGCAAAGCACCCACTCATGGTTGGTGGCTCAATGACGTGTTTAAAAACTTTAAACACCATTTCTTCATTCTCCACCCTTAATGTCAGCTCTCCTCTTTCAACATCAATCAAAGCTCTCCCCGTTGCTAGGAATGGTCTCCCCAATATGATAGGGATTTCCGCATCTTCTTCCATATCAAGAATGAGGAAGTCTGCAGGAAAGAAGAATTTTCCCACTTTAACAATCACGTCCTCAATCTTTCCTCTTGGATGAACCACTGTCCTATCGGCCAGCTGCAGGCTTACTGGGGTCGGTTTGGCCTCACCCAACTCCAATCTTTTAAATACTGATAAGGACATCAGATTTATACTTGCTCCTAAATCACACAGAGCTTTGTTGCATGTCACCCTACCCACTGTGCAAGGTAGTGTAAAGCTCCCTGGGTCTTTTAGCTTTGGTGGCAACTTTTTCTGCAAGATAGCACTACACTCTTCTTCTATTTCGTATTCTGCCAGCTTCTTCTTCTTCCCCAAGATCTCCTTCATGAACTTGAAATAGGAGGGCATTTGCTTTAATGCTTCTATGAAAGGTATGTTGATATGCAGCTTCCTGAATGTCTCCAAAAATTTGGAGAATTGTTTATCAACCGCCTTCCGCTGTAGTCTCTGGGGGAATGGGATCTTCTCGGTATACTCCTTCTCTGGAGTTTTCTCTACCACTGGGCTTGGTTCAATCACCTTCTCTTTTTCTATCTCTGCCTTCTTCTCAACTACTGGCTGAGGTGACTGCTGCTCCAACTGTTTGCCACTTCTCAATTGTACTGCCTGGCATTGCTCCCTTGGATTTACCTCTGTGTTGCTTGGCAATGTCCCCTGTGGCCTGCTGTTTGCCTGCTTTGCTAGCTGACCCACTTGTGTTTCCAAGTTCCTGAATGAGGATCTAGCTTCTGTCACGAACTGGGTCTGGGCGTTGGTAAGTGCCAACAAAGCTGCTCTCAGCTCATCTGGCTTCTCTTGCTGAACTGGTGCACTGAACTGTTGAGGCTGTGGGGCCTGAATGAAGGGCTGCTGACTTTGGTTCTGCTGGTTCTGGTACTGGCCCCTATATTGATTCTGCTGCCCCTGGTCTCCTCTCCATGAGAAATTTGGGTGATTCCTCCACCCTGGATTATAAGTGTTGGAGTAGGGGTTGTTCTGTGGCCTCTGATAATTACCCACGGCCTGACACTCTGCCTGCTCCATTGGTATATTATTGGGATCAGCTGAAGGACACCTATCGAATGTATGTGGGCCACCACATATCTCACAGCTTTTAGGCATCTGCACCGCATTCACTGACACTGTATGTTGCTGCAACTGTTTCACCAAAAGGGCCACTTGGGCATTCAAGGCAGCAATAGCATCTATTTCGTGGACTCCCACTGTTCTTCTCCCACTTGTCGACCTCTCTTCTGTGACATGGTTGTTGGTGGCCATATCTTCTAATAACTCGTGAGCGTCGTGGGCTGTTTTCCTCATGAATGCCCCACCTGCTGCTGCATCTATAATGGTTCTGGTTGTACTGCTCAGTCCGTTGTAGAAGATGTGGACCAATGGTGTGGGCACTTTTTCTGTAAATCTTTGAACCTTTCCCAAGCTTCATATAAGGACTCTCCATCTGCTTGGTAGAAGTTATTCAGCTCCCCTCTCAATTTTGCTGCTTTGCACGGGGGAAAGAACTTGGCTAGGAATTTCTGTGCCAGCTCTTGCCATGTAAAAATCGAATCGGCCGGCAGGGAATTTAACCATACTTTTGCTCTATCCCTGAGTGAGAAGGGAAAGAGCCTCAATTTGACGACATCATCAGTAACGCCGTTATATCTGAAAGTTGCACATAGCTCCAAGAAATTAGCTATGTGCATATGTGGATCCTCCGATGGCAGTCCTCCGAATTGCACTGTGTGCTGTACCATGCTCAGAATCCCGGTTTTATCTCGAAGTTGTTGGCTCCTATTGCAGGGAGCCTAATGCATGTCTGTGCTCCATTCACTCTTGACAGCACATAGTCTCCCAAACTTCTTTCTGGCTGGATTTGGACTCTCTCCTCGACATCCATAGGTACTTGCCGAGGTATTCCTGGATTGGGCTGATTTTCACCTAGCCCTTCTCTCATCATGTTGTTTTGAACACCGTCCATCTCTATCAAAGTTGCAATCCGCTGATTCTTTCTGTTCTGTTTGCAGGTTTTCTCAATCTCTGAATTGAAGGGAACAAGAGTGTCTGCTCCTCTTCTCCTTCGCATAAACTGATTTCCTGAAATAGATCAAAAACAAGCAACTAATCACGGTACCCTGATTTCTTTCCGAAAAATAACAAAAAAAAACGTAAAAATTAAAAATAAAATAAAAATAAAAATTAAAAACCAAATTAGAAATTAAAAATAGACAAATTTGATATTGAACTATGCCTAATCCCCGGCAACGGCGCCAAAAACTTGATGCGCAAAAAGATGCACACACTTAAACGCAAGTGCACGTTATCGTGACAAGTAATATAGTCCTGGTAAGACCGAATATCGTCCGCAAGGATTAGGGTTCAAGTACCAACTATCTATCTTTTGGTATCTATTTGGTAAATTGATAATTGAGTTTGTTGTTTATAACTAAGAATTATAAAGACTAATTTAACTAATGGGTTTACTTCAGTTGTGATGGGAATAGGGCTTCCATGTCTCTTCAACTATCCGCTTATGCTATTTATTAATGCAATGAATTATGGTCTTCTTCTCTCGGAGAAAGCAGGTTTACGAAATCGTTTTATATTTCCGTTAAGGATATATAAACACTCAACCTCAGTATTGCACCTTACCTACCTTTCGGTGATAAGAATAACTCTATAAGAGGATTAAGAACAAAAACCTAGTTAACCGTCACGCACCATGCACAAAATTAGGGTTTTTAAGCCTCTCATTAACGCTACATAAATAATTGAGGTATTTTCATCCCCAATCCAAGAATGTCTACCCAACTTACAGCATATTCACAATCTCTCCTTTCGAATTAAATTAGAAATCATATAGTGATAATTAGTTATCAATTAATTACCAAGCATTCATAGCAATTATTGGATAAATCTCTCAAAGAAGAATAATAACCATAAGCATGCATTAATTCATAACATAAGTTTCTAGAGAATTAACATGGAAAGCCCTATAAGAGAATTAGTTCCTAGTCATTGACATGAAAAGAACTAATTCAAGGTTCATCATACAAAAACTGAAATAAAGAAGGAAAAAGGAAAAGAAAGTACTAAATTATGGTCTCCAATCTCCAATAAAGAATCCTTGTGTTGTGCAAGAAAGGGAACCCTTAAAATATGCCTAGGGTTCTCCTTTTATAGGCTGAAAACCGCCCTTAACTTTTCCCTGCAGGCCTGGCCCAAAAAATTGTCAAAATCCTGATTTTTCCGCGTGTGTGCGCGCCCGCGTCAGCGCGCGCCGGAACTTTTGTGGTCCTTCGGGTGATTTGGCACCGCGGCCCTAATCTCTGTTCGAGCCGCGGCGCGCTGAAACTTCGTAGCCTCTCGATGATTAGCGCGCGCCTCGCTTTGCGCCGCCACTCTGGGTCTTCGCGGCCTCTGCGGATATTGGCGCGCGCCACAGCTGCGAGGCCGCGCCGGTCCCTGGAACTTCCACTTTTGCCCTTTTTCAGCTTCTTTTCCGCCATTTGGCCATTTTAACCACTTTGACTCAAAAGAAATGAAAACTATTCTAATACGACACTTATATGTGCAAAAAGGGACAAAAGATTAACTAAAACTGACTCAAAAAGTGTATATAAAATACACTGATCAGAACCCGAGAGCTTCTTCAATGTCAAGAACAAGTTTCTTGAAAATTTGGCTAAGTGTGGGAGCTTGTCTTGCTAGTAGTGTTACTATATAACAACATGGAGGGTCAAGATTAAAACAAATGGGTGGCTTGGAAGCATTTCACTTAAAGATCTAGCCAAGTGGCCCTTGGACTTAGTCAACAATGTCAAGCTCTTAGACTTAGCAAGACTTGGTCATCTTAATTATGGTCAAATGACCATTTTATCCATGTCCAATTCGTTCCAAGACCAACTAGGGGTGACATGTGTCGCCCTCCCATTCGTCGCAATATTTCGTTTTTTGACTATTCCATAATTCCGATAAATTTTTACTAGTCTCAAATCTTAACATTTTGAGTTCTTACGTACGTTCTTATAAACATGTCCTGGAATTACGGGGTGTAACAAAAACGTAAAGTGAATACGCGTTCACAAATACGTAAACATAATGTATCGGGTTGCACGCCGCAATAAAACGTAAAGTGAATACACGTTCACAAATACGTAAACATAATGGATCGGGTTGCACGCCGCAACAAAACGTAAAGTGAATACATGTTCACAAATACGTAAATAAAATGGATCGGGTTGCACGCCGCAACAAATATGAAAGATGAATACGTGTTCACCTATATATAAATACTTTGGATCGGGTTGCACGCCGCGACAAATATGAAAAGTGAATACGCGTTCACAAATATATAAATGCAACAAATATATGGAAATGCAAGGGAATGTCTTAGCGTATAATACGAGATAAAATAAGGTGTTAGTTAAACTAAGAATTTCCTATGAGGAGTTGCTGCATATTTAAAAGTGTTGTAACCAAATATGTTTTTGCAATATGCTTATTACGTTATAATGTGATTGCACTTGAAATATTGTGGTGTTACTTTGAATTGCAGGGTAAGGTCCTCACTCAGCCCCGGATGGTAGGGCTGACTCTTTATTTAACATGTTTCAGGAAAGGGTGATAGAGGAAAGACTCCACGTCAAGGCTAGCGAGCGTCTCGCAGCCTCTTTGTCATACCAAAATCCATTGCTTCGGACTTGGTACTTGTCGTAGTTAGTATGTAGTTGAAAGGTTCGGGAAATGCCCGTGTGGATTGTCTCCTTTCAAACTTGGAATAATCATTCTCATTATGTCTAGTTAGAAATAATATTTGCACGAGTATGGGCTCGCGTTACTTTTAAGGAAATTCATAAGAAGTTCTTTTACTTCTATTATTGTTATTTATAGTTCCGCATTTAAATATAAGTCTAAATTTCAAAATAAAGAGAATTAAATGGTGTTCCTGGTGAGAAATAATTATCCAGGTGCCATCACGCCCTAAGTAAAGGATTGGGAAAAGTCGGGGCGTGACAAGTTGATATCAGAGCTAAACCAGGTTAGGAGATTCTAGGAAGTTTCTTCGAGTTGGGTGTTTGAACGGTTACTTATTGCGACGGTGTGCGCGCCACCTTAGTAATAAGTGAACGGAATAACATCCTAAAGTTTTCCTTCTTTCAAACTCTTCTCGTGCCTATCTTGAGTCTTTTTCAAGACTTGATTCTTATACTACCTCTTTCACCCGGGTTAGGAAGAAGATTGTACAACGTTATACTGACCAATAATTGTTGTGTAGATGGTGATTATAAGGCGAGTTCCAACAAAGAGGGAAGTACTCGAGGAACAGGCAAGGGAAATGCAAGCTCAGAAGGAATTCATGCGTCGTAAGATGAACTCGGGAGATGATTTTAACGAGTATATGGGCGGCACAATCGTACTTTGTGCGTGTTTGCTTAGGAGTAGACATAAGAGGCGTTCCTACGACCCGACCTTCTTCAACTTTCCGATTGGAGTCATATTACAGATAATATTCAACACTGTCCCGGAAAAATCTTAATCCTCATTCAGAGGGGCAAATATGCTAAGATGAGATGTTACAGAAGATTCCTTGACCAAATTTCTATTTCAGGTAATAGTAGTAAGGGAAAGAACGAGCGAAATGGAAAGGGAAGCAAGAAAGAAGGTTCACAGGGAGTTGAATGCCAATTGGTAGAATATGCGAATTATGCGGTTAAGCCCTTTAGAACGTGTTATAGTAGGTGCATGTTCGAGTAAGAGAGCTACAGGGAATGACATAGAATGACATGCTCTGATGTATTGTAATGTCATGAAATATTTTCAAATATGAGGAATGAAGCATTATTAATGCAAGTTATGAGTTGTCGTTATTGTTTAGTTAATCTGCATTTCCTTGTGGTGTTGCATGCTTATGAACTATAAGAAAATTTTAGGAGCTAGAGTAAACATTCCGTCTTCTAAAATTTGAGTGTGTTTGTCTTCACAGAAAATGGTGAATTCACAAATCCCGGGGGCTCAAGAGGAAGTTCATCACGAAGCTCATGTACCTCCAGTTGACGTAGTGGTGTCTGAAGGAAGCAGAGAAAATGTCAGAGAATATGTTGGAGAGAACGAGAGTCAAATGGTCCAAGAAACGGTGGGACAAAAACTAGATAGACTCATAGAGTTAATGACAGCTGCAGTTCCACACATGGTTCCGCCCGCACCTAGTGTCTCTATCATAGCCTCGAACCAGAACCAGACGGCCTAGGGACCGATTGCGGCTGCACCACGGACCGAGAGTGTAGAAGCTCAAGCAGTACCTGATAGGCTATGGGCAAACTTTATGAGAAGAAGAGAACCACTTTACTCATGGAAGGGCCCCAAGGCCGACCCGGTAGTATTCCTCGATGAAGTCGAAGACTTAATGTTCACATTGGGATGCGTGGAGACGCAGGGCATCAACTTGGTAGGCGCACGACTAGTGGATGATGCGGGGGTGTGGTGGAGAAATTTTAGGAAAAATCATCCCCCGATGTCACCACCAATGACTTGGGGAGGGTTCAGAGCGGCATTCATTGAGAAATTCATGCCTAATACGCGCAAGGTTGCGCTCAGACGGGAGTTTGAACAGTTGAAGCAAGGTGACCGCAGTGTACAAGAATATGATACACAGTTCGTGAGGTTATCGGCATACAACACACATGTCGTCCCTGCAGAAAGGGAGAGAGTCAAGCGATTTGTTGAGGGTTTAAACCCAAACATAGCAGAGAAGGCGGTGGCGTTAGCCAACGATCGAACTTATCTTCAGATTGCCGATATGGCTATGAGGGTAGAAGGTTTTGCTAAAGCAAAAAGAGAATATTCGCAGAAGAGATTTCGGACGTCAGGATCATTTAATCAGAGTCAAAATCAGAAGCAAGAGTTTAGTAAGGGATCTTCAGGACCGAACCAATCTGTGGGCCAGTCCCATTTCAAACCTAAGGGGAACATTTGGTTTAATCACAAAGAGAGCAATGACAAGGCCACCAACCCTAACATAGGAGGTGACAAACCGATTTGTAAGATTTGTCAAAGGAAACACATTGGAGAATGTCGGCTCTTAACGAAGGCATGTTATAACTGTGGAGAGTCATGCCACTATGCCAGGGATTACAAAAAAAGGACTTAAACTCAATCTATTCAGGGGAGGTCAGAAGCAACCACAGCTAGGGCTGCACAAAAGTCAGTCCGGACCGAACCGGACAGAGAAATTCGGTCCGGTCTTCGGTCCCTTTGAATTGAGATTTCGGTTTTCGGTCCGGTCCGATCCAGGTTCGGTCCGGTCCGGACCGAAAATTTTAATTTTTTTTTTATAATATATATAATTCATAATATATATTGAATTATATAATTCCTAATATATATAATATATATAATTTATAATTTTCTAAATTCCTAATATATATAATATATATAATTTATAATTTTCTAAATTCCTAATATATATAATTCCTAAATTTCTAATATATAATATTATATAATTCCGGGTCGGGTTCCGGGGCCCGATTATTTTTTAAAATTGAATTTTTAATACTGAAATTGACATTCTCGGACACGTTGCCACAAAATTTTTACATTGAAATTTATTGTACATCGCGAGATATTTAGATTTGAAAATGGGAAAAACGTAACGATTTGGGGGAAAAGTGAAATTGAGGGGCAAGATGGATGTTTTTTGGAGAAATTGGCGGAATCAAACAGCTTCAGCAGGTTGGCCGCTCCCGTATCGAAAAAATACGCGAAATCAATTTTTTTTTAGGTAAAACGGACGTCCGAGCGCAAAGTTATGACCATATAAAGTTTGATCAATTTACAACCTATATTTGATATATCAATACGTCCGGGCTGGCGGGGGGCTGACTGGAGTCTGGGGGGGGGGGGGACTTGGGGGCTGGTGCATTCGGTCCGAAAAACCGGACCGGACCGAGAAATTCGGTTCGGTCTTCGGTCCTAATAATCTGGATTTTCGGTCTTCGGTCCGGTCCGATTTTAACCTTTTGTGCACCCTAACCACAGCTGTCTACAGGGGAAATCAGGGAAACCAACCCCGCCAGAGTCAGAGAGGTCAACAACCCAACAATTCTAATCGGCTCTATGCTTTGCCCAGAGGAATGAGGCAGAAGCATCTAATGCGGTGGTCACATGAATTTGCTGGTCTCGAGTATTCCTGCATTTGTATTATATGATCCCGACTCTATATTTTCATATGTTTCAATGGGTTTTCCTAAGAATTTACACGTAGAACCTTCTTATTTAAGTGAACATTTTGAGGTTATGACACCAGTAGGGGCCTCAATTTGGGCCTCTCGGGTGGTAAATAATTTCCCATTAGAAGTGAGTGGCAGGGGAACAATGGTGAACCTAGTACTACTTGATATGGTAGACTTCGACGTCATTTTGGGTATGGATTGGTTGTCGACATGTTATGCCATGTTAGATTGTCGACGAAAGATAGTGAGATTAACTTTTCCCCGAGAACCAGAAGTTGTTATAAGGGGTAGGATTGGAATATCCTCAGGTCAGTTTATTTCCTACCTTGGGGCTCAAAAGTTATTGAGAAGTCACAGAGTGAAGTACGCATATCTGGCTAATATAGTAGATACCCAAAAAGAATCCCCAGCGGTGAATGATGTTCCTATTGTACGAAATTTTCCGGAGGTTTTTCCTGAAGATCTTCCAGGCCTTCCTCCGGATAGAGAATTGGAGTTTGCTATAGAGTTAATTCCGGGTACAAGACCCATTTTTATTCCTCCATATCGAATGGCTCCAGCTGAATTGAGGGAGTTAAAAGAACAATTGAAGGATCTTCTGGATAAAGGCTTTATAAGGCCTAGTGTTTCCCCTTGGGGTGCACCAGTCCTGTTTGTTAAGAAGAAAGACGGATCGCTACGAATGTGCATCAATTATCGGCAACTCAATAAGGTCACGATCAAGAACCGATACCCATTACCAAGAATCGATGATCTTTTTGACCAACTTCAGGGAGCTAGCTATTTTTCCAAGATTGATCTCCGTTCATGATATCATCAGCTGATAATAAATCCGGATGATTGATCGGTGTATTTTATATACACTTTTTGAGTCATTTTTAATTAGTATTTTACTCATTTCATTTATGTTTAGTATAGTATTAGGGTCATTTTCCTTTCTTTTGTATCACAACGGTCAGAAATGGAAAAATGGCGAAAAGAAGATGAAATGAGCTTAATTGAGATGGAATTGCACACTTAAAGTGGCCAATAAATGAAGTCTAAGAAGTCCCGGGAAGTATAAAAAAGATCAGACGAAGCCGGATGAAAACTGGACGACGAAGCGAAGAACCGCCGAAAAAATGCCACCGGTGCTGACCACTGAAGTTGTCCGAAACTCTCGGATTTTCAGCGTGGCTCCATTGCGAGGGCCACGGCGCGACGCGTATTTTTGACGTTTTGGGCGGGTGACACGTTTTCAGGGTCCAAAAGGGATAATTTTTCCTACCTACATAATCCCTAACCCTTGACCTAAAGGATTCTTGGGCTATATATATTCTCTACATCATTCTCTAGAGGGGGATTCATCCATCCATTGTACATACAACACAACTTATGAGGCTAATATTGGAGGCTTTTCAAGTATTTTCTTTTCTTTCTTTTGCTTTGTTTATTTCAGTTCATGTATGGAGATTATATTAGTTCTTAGCGTGACTATGGCTAGGAGCTAATTACTTTATTAGGGATTTCCTTGTGATTCACTTGAAACTCTATTCATGAATTAATATATTAGTGTGGTTTCTTCTTCACTTATTTAAGATTTATTCAATAGTTGTTTTGATTGCTTGATAATTAACTGATCACTAGTTATCATCACTTATATGAGTTCTAATCGAAATCCGAAAGGGGAGATTGTGAATATGATATAGTTGAATAAACATAGGTTTAAATCGTGGATGAAAGTACCCCGATACTTGTGTAGCTTAATAGGTTATTGCTCTTAATCCTCCTTTGTAGTCAATCTTGTCATCGAAAGATAGAAGGATTCTTCATTGGGGTTGAGTGTTTATATTACTTTAACAGGAGTATAAAACGGCTTAGTTAACTTGCTATCTTAACGTAGAAGAAGAAGTCAGTTTAATTGTATTAAGGATTGAATAGAGTGGATAGTTGATGATCTTGGAAGCCCTAATTCTCTATCATAACTGATTTAAATCAAAGTATTTTCATAATTAGTTTATTTCCTGCAATATTAGTTTAGAATTCCAACCCAATTAACGTTAACCAAATAGAAACTAAAGCATAGATAATTGGCACTTGAAAACCAGTCCCTGAGGACGATATTCGGTCTTACCTAGACTATAACGATATGTGCATTTGCGTTAAGCGTGTGTATAAATCGCACATCAAGTTTTTGGCGCCGTTGCCGGGGACTCGCGTACTTTTAATATCGATTTATCTATTCTTATTTCTAATTTGGTTGCTCTAAGAACAAGTTTCTAACTTGTTCTGCGCACATCAAGTCTCACGGTCTTGGGTTCTTGTTTTGTGTTGTTGGATGACAGGTGGACTGAAAGCTAACTCTGAGGAAAAAGGAGCAAAAATGCTGGAAAAAAAAGAAAAGTCGTCGTCAGCGCCACGGCGCCCAGAATCAGCGTCGTGGCGCCGGAACTTCAGAGAGCCACAGTACTTGGGGCGCCACGGCGCCGAATCTCAGGGTCGTGGCGCCGAAAGTTCCGAGAGTCAGACGCAGTGCAAATTCCAGAATTTTTCCTCCCAGACCTCCATTATGACCGTTGTGTTGTGTCAGTAAGTTGTCCCTATTTTTAGTCTTCACACATTGGGGACAATGTGTCGATTAAGTTTGGGGGGGTGTCTTATATTTTGTTTTATTGTTTTGAGTCTTTGTGATTTGTTTTGTGTGTTTTTAAGTATTTTTTGAGTCATATTTTTTTTTAAAAGATCATGCATGTTGTAGTTACTTGAAACGCCTAATGAAGTAAAGTGGAATAATGTAATGGAATTAGAAGCAACCATCTGAACACTTAGGTTAGATATGCCAAGAATTCCTGAAATCAAAAATTATTTGGGGTATCTTGCTTGATTTATGCATTGTTAGTGATTAAACATATGTGTCTGCTTGCTTGCTATTTGAGGCGAAATAGTTAGGATATGCATGTTAGGGAGATGACTCAGACATTTCTTTGTTAGCCTTTTCGTACCATTTTTTGCCTATCCATGACATTACAATTGTATCCCTAGTCAGCCCCTTTGAGCCAAAAATAAGATCTTTCTTTGACACCTTATAATTCCATAGTTGTGCCATAAGTGAAAAATTGAGATGATTGGAATATAAAGTGTTGAAAAAGAGACAAAAGAGATTGAACAATTTTGAAGCACCCCAGTGAAAAAAAATAGGCAAAAGCCTAAGTTTGGGGGTGTCTGCTATTCATCATACACCTCATTCTCTCAAAACAAAAGAAGGGAAAGATAGGTATGAGGTTAAAAAGAGAATCAAAAAGAAAAGGGAAGAATTGAAAAGCAAAAGAGCTTATGGTACGTAAGATTGAGCCTAAAAGCCTATTTTTATCTACCCCTGCCTAAGTTTATATTACAACCTTGAAAAGTCCTGAAGATCTCTAGTATGTGTATCCATGATTAGTGGAGAATAGCAAGTGAACATGCCATAGAATTTTGAAATTGACATGCATAGTTAGGTATTTTTACATCCATTGAACATGATTGAATTGAATTTGCGAAATATCTGACTTGAGTGTTTAGAATGCTAAAAATCCATGCTATATGTTCCTGCATATTATCCTACTAACCTTCATGTTTTTCTAAGTGACAATTGTGCAGCAAATTGATCAGTGTCTTTGAGTCATTTTATTTTCTTTTCTTTCGTGTCATTATTTCTATCTTTTTTAGCTTTACTCGAGGACGAGCAATGATATATCCAAAACAACCTTTAGAACCCGATACGGCCATTATGAATTCTTGGTCATGTCTTTTGGGTTAACCAATGCCCCAGCGGCTTTTATGGATTAAATGAACAGAATATTCAGACCATTCTTAGATTTTGTTACACCTCGTAAGTTAAGGCAAGGATTAAGAACGTCGTTAGGATTAATATTTCCAATTATCAAATTTAAATATATTCTACGTGCTAATACGGATTAATTTTTAGTAATGACGAATGCGACGCCGGAAAATTCTTTAGTAATGGTGGTATATATACATATATAAATTCTGTTATGGACTAGTAAGGTAGATAAGTTACGACGAAAAGAAATTAAGCCAACGAGTGTTGAGATTACTTGAAGGGGAAATTAAGATTTATTGCTTGGAAGGTTGATTTAACTTAAATAGACAAATAAGGGACTAAAATGTAGTATTTAAGGGACCAATGTATAATTTAAAGATTAACTTTCAGATTTTAAGAGACCTACCACCTTCTGAACTTTATTTCAAAACCTTTGCTTTCAAAATTCATTTCTCTCCTTCCCCTTTGCTTGAAGCAGCCGAGAACCCCACAAATCCAGAGCCAAAGTTTAAGTTTTTTTTCATCTCTATCTTCTTAAGTTAATTCCTCCATAAATTCTAAGCCCAATTTGAGCACCCAAAAACAATGGGTGTCACACACTGCTTGGCCGGATTTGGCTAAGGATTTTCAACTTTGTTTTGAGAAATTTTTGGAGGAAAGCATGTGCAAATGATGGGGTAACAACATAGAACACTTGCATGTTGATTTGGGACTAAAGAAGTGTGAAAATTATAGCAAAACCATGACCGAAACAGTGGCTAAATCGAGCCACTGCTGGACTGATTTTTGAGCAGTTTTTCCAAGAGTTTTAGGCAAGTTTTTAGCATGGTAACCAGGTATAAATGATGGGTTAACATACTGGGATGGATGCATGTTGAATTGGAGTTAAAAATGAAGAATTGGGCAAGAAAAGGACCAAAACAGTGGCATTTTTCGCTGGGACAGTGAGCAGATTTTCGGAACTGCTTGACAGATTTTTAGTCAAATTTGGAAGGAAATATCTCCGAGTATATTAGTAGTTTTTGGGTGTTTCAAAAGCCTAAAATGAAGTTCGTCGAGTCTAGTTTCCACAGCAACAAACCACTCGTCGATAGGACACTGGACTAGAGAGTTATGGACGTTGAAAAAGTCCAGCTGACGAAGTAGTGACTAAAAATCGGGACTGTTTTGGGGATTAAATTATGGTATGAAAATTCTTCTTTCTATGCTATAATCAAAGTTGCATATTGTTGTAGTTGAAGTAATGGACTTGTGTTAGGAAGAAATCTTGAATTTAGACAATGCATGTGGAATTTGGATGTTGAACCGAAATTGGACTATTTTGGGCATGCGTTGGATTTGTATGTTGTGTTGTAAATTCCATTACTAATTGCGTGTAAAAAATGGAATAACTTGTGAAGATTTAAGATGTGTTCATTATATGGAATTGTTGGAAAATAAGTTGGATTATTAATTAAGGAAAGAGTAAATGGTTGCATGTTAAATGACCTAAAACTCATGAATAACTTTCGGACATTGTGCGACCATTTACGGGCTGTTTTGGTGTCATATAATCGTTGTTGCTATTATTGACATCGTCACTAATTGTGTGTTAACAATTGAAAGAAGCATTGGTACTTGGTGATGTAATTAGTTATATAAGGTGATGCGAGACGAAATGGATTTAAGAAACCAAGAAAGGAATTATGAAATCTTTTTAGACATTGTCGTAACATTTTAAGTATTGAATGAATATGGTAAATAGGTGCGATAATCACCTTGATGATTTAAATTATTGTCTTTCATAAGTAACGAGAAAGGGGTTATATGACGGCGTATATGCGATATATGGAGCCTAGTTAGATTACATATTGAAATGGTTGGATTGTTGGTTGATTTAAATTATTGGTTGATTTGAATTGCTGGTTGATTTGGATTGTTGGTTAATTGTGGATACGCACATAAACAGAGGAAATGCTGCCCAAATTTTATAGAATTAAGGAAGTCGTTATTCAAATAACTTACGTTAGGAGTCCTAAAATTAATGGTCTTATTATTATTATTATAGGCTGACATACTAGACGAGGCGCATCCTAGTTTTACATTGATTGAGCGACGAAGAGGTATGTGAGACTATCCTTCTTTCTTTTTGGCATGATTTTAATGAAAGTACGACGGACGTACGTAATTCCTATAAGTTCAGTTTTAAAGGATAATTGTTGATTAGCGTCTATGATTTTCAGTAAAAGAGTTTATTATGATGATATTATCGAGAGTCAAAGATGATTTTTAATTGCATATGGTTGCTCATGATATCTAATCGTGCTAAGTATTATTGTTTCACACCATCGAGTCCCGGGCCGGATCATGTTCGTGCGCAGCTTTACAAAATTCATCGAGTCCCTCACTAGAGGGCCGAGACACGTTATATACAGATTTTATCGAGTCCCTCCATAGAGGGCCGAGACATGATATACGCACATATACAGACTTCCATCGAGTCCCTCACTAGAGGGCCGAGACATGTTATACAGATTGATATACAGACATAGACATAGTGATAGTATGAGTAAGCATTCATGATTTCTGATATGACTCTAATTTTTGTTAAGCTTGATGACTCTCTATCTTTACTAGACACAGTTGTGATTTCATTTTCAGTATTTCATGTTTTATATACTTTGTGCATTATTTCGTACTAACCCCTTTCTCGAAATTTGCGTTCATGCCATGAGTTAGTGTTGAATAGGTGACCCTCTAGTTTAGGACTTCTGTACAGCAGTTGGAGAGCTCCTTTGTTCCGGAGCCAGCTATTTTGGTACAGATCTTCATCTTTCAGACTTATGCATATTTTGGGCACGACGGGGCCCTGTCCCGTCATATGTCAGTATCGTACTCTTAGAGGTCTGTAGACATTTGTGGGTTGGACATTTGTACCTTGTTTTGGGTTGTAATGTTGTTGTATTCTATGTTGGGGCGTTCCCGGTTATTCATGTTGGTTTCTAGTGGCAGCCGCGACTAAGCGTCCTAATTGGACGTCCTTGCTGACCTGTCACTCTTAATTTATCTAATACAGAGATTTATAGAAATTTCGGCAGCACAACGCTGCTTTTACAACATATCCCTAAAATGGGCGAGCCGACAAGGCTGCCAAAACAACAACAAAACAACAATCATAATAGGCTAGCCAACTAGGCTGCCACCAACCAACATCACGTGCACAAAGGCATAATCAAAATAAGTAAGCCGGCAAGGCTGCCACTAGATAACAACATCAAAAACCCTAAACAAGATACAAACGTCCAACCAACAACTTTCTACAGACCTCTAAGAGTGCAATACTGACATATGACGGGACAGGACCCCGTCATGCCCAAAATATGCATAAGTCTGAAAGATAAAGTGCATGCAAAATAGTTGGCTCGGAAGAAAGGAGCTCTCCAGTATTGTCTGTAAATCTTAGGCGGAGGGTCACCTATCTCAACACTGAACTGCGGGCATGAACGCATCCCAGAGAGGGGTCGATCTGAAATAATGTACTGAGTATGTAAGACATAAAATCCAAAATAACAATCGTACTAAGTAAAACAAAGAGTCATCAAATTTCATAAAGCGAGAATCGTATGCGAAAATCATATCATGTATCTTGAATCATAAATCATCATGCTCGTATGCGTATACAAAATCAGATAACATGTCTCGGCCTCTATGAAGGGACTCGATGGAATCAGATCTGCACAGAACGTGTCTCGGCCCTCTATGGAGGAACTCGATGTAATCTGTATATATATATAACGTGTCTCGGCCCTCTAGTGAGGGACCCGATGAATCATGCATGGTTGCGCAGCATAACATAACCCGCCTCATCATGGAGTGAAATAGTAACACTTAGCACGAGTAGATATCATGAGCAATCAGATGCAATTAAAATCATTATGTGACTATTAATAAAATTATTACCATAAACTCATTCTTGAAATCATAATCACTAGTAAATAATCATTTTTAAAACTGAACTGGTAGGAGTTAAGTACGTCCGCCGTACTTTCATAAAAATCATGCCAAAAGAAAGAAGGAAATGTCTCACATATGTCACGACCCGAACCGGGCGTGGATCGTGCCTACCCTGCACCTAGCGATACAACATCAGAGAAAATCAGCGGAAATAAAAACTAAAACATGAGACGAGACATAAAGTATGAAACAGGCTAACCCAAACGATTACCTTTCAAACATAAATGAAAACTTGAACAGTTACATCCCTTACAAACTCTGCCCACAACAGTGCTACAGACCTCTAAAAATTTTAAGACCATAATGACGGGACAGGGCCCCGCCATGCCCTGAATATACAAAAGTCTACAACTTCAGGGAACCGTACCACAGGACAAGCTTCCGGAGATATGGAGCTTTCCGAGAACCGAACAACGATCCTAAGAATGCGGATCAGCAAGTTATGTACCTCAACCTGCGGCATGAACGCAACCCCCCGAAGGAGGTCGATCTGACAGTACCAAGTATGTGAAATCAAAAATCATAAATGAAATCATAATAGTCTATATAAAGCGGGAGACATGTATGATAATCAAACTACTGACCACAACATATAAGCGATCATATCAAGATAGGGACTCATGCGTGAAATCATCACTCAAATACAACCCGAATTTAACCCGCACAATGGCCGCGTGCCCGGCGTCACCTCGGTATAAGCATGGCCCTGGAACCGTCTAGTGGGCCCATACCGTGGACCATCAACGTGTCGGTATGCCCAAAGGAGATAACAAGATAACAATCCTCGCGGAAGCATACGTGGGCTACCCAACGTGTCGGTATGTCAAACAACTAACAAAACAATACTCATGTGGAAGCATAACCGGGCTACCCAACGTGTCGGTATGTCAATCAAATAACAAGATATTACTCACTGTGGAAGCATACCCGTGGGCTACCCAACGTGTCAGTATGTCCAATCAAATAACAATAATAACACCCCTAATGGAAGCATACCCGTGGGCCTCCCAACGTGTCAGTATGTCCATCAAGAACCAGATAGTCGGCCCTCCAACGAGAGACGCGGTAGCACAGAAATACAACACTTGCACAACAAAAGCTATCACAACAAGCATAGGCCAGTTCAACGTACTTTCATTTCATGTCAACAATTCCGGGTTTCAACCCCAAAATACTACCTACTTTTATTCCTTCAAAACAAGGACCTATTTCTACGTAAAAGCCACACGATACTAACACCCGTAGTATCGAACACATTCAGGTTTAAATCAAGCACCTTAAACACTTTTTAGCACAACGTCAAGTATACCATTTAAAAATCCAATAATGAATCCATTCCTTTACTCCTATAAAGTCATTATAACTAACTTCCCATAAAGCTGTTATAACACTTCATGTTTTAAAACAAGTCAAGACAAAACCATGCCTTTCTTTTAAAACAAAACACTTCAAATTCTTAAGTCTCTCTTCTTTTAGAAATCGAGTTCCTTACCTTGGGATTTTTAAGAACATCAAAACTTGATTACAATAATTCTTATTAGAGCAGCCATGATCTAGGAAATGTAATACAATTTTGTCTTATCTTAGCTTCTATGCAGTTGGAGGTTTCTACTGGTTTTAATATGATTAATTGTCATTACTTCTTTCCTTTATCGACGCTGCATTGGCTTGTTCGATCCTTATTCCCATTTTCGAAATTTATGTAACGTTGTTCTTTTAAAAATCAAGTACTCATTTCTCACGAATGAGGTTTCACACTTTTCAACACCATTTAGGTCAATCACAAGACAAGTCTCTTATCTTTTGAAATCAACAAACCATTTTTTTACCTACATAAAGTGGTTATAACAAACTTCCCATAAAGCCGTTATAACACTTTATGTTTTAAACCAACCAATTACAACTATAAGCCCTTATGAGACCAAGAGGGCTTATTCATTAACCACCGAGTACTTATTACTAACGAATAAGATTTTCCTACTTTTTCAAACAATCAAGACCTTTACACTTCATATCAAGTCAAGGCACAAAAGGGAAATTTAATTCCTTTAACACACGTGCGTCTACCGCACTATATATTTCACAAATAGTCATGCTGAAGAGGATAGGAAGAATCACATACCTCGCGACGATTATCGACGGTTAGCAAAATGCTCCACAGTACTATCTCCCTTAAGAAGAATATGCTACACGTAGTACTTCAATCCTATAAGGGTCATAAAACGTCTATCAAACTCTAGCTTCGAACGTAGAATAAACTAAGTGCAAGGTCCCTACATTCTACGGAAAATCGGACAGCACTTCCTTGTTTCTACTTACTATGCCACCTCTTTCAAGGCCGAATTTCAATAACCAACGCCACATTTAAGGCACACAATTCAGCTAACCACAAAGGGGATTACACGCCTTTACAGGACGCGTAAAATTCCGCCCCACAATGATACAAAATAAACCAATAATTTCCATGCCAATCTTGGCCAACAATATAACCAATACTAACCCCCTTTCCAATTCTTTCTAATCCAAGTTCTTAGGTCTAACATGATATCTAGCCCTAGACATCTTCAACAACTACATTCCCCCTTTACAACATGTGACTACCCAATTAGTAACCAAATTGAAGTTATCATCTTAAGGTTAACATGCCCATTTTCGGTTTCAACAAGACAACAAGATCCAAATCTATTCAAATATAACAGCCTCAGGCTCAATTCTAAACTACTAAAATATAACAGCCTCAGGCTCATTTCTAAACTACTAAAATATAACAGCCTCAGGCTCATTTCTAAACTACTATAACAAGTATAACTCATATCCAAGAGAAGGGGAAACTTTTACCTTTGGAGAAACCCACAAAAGCCCCTTTCTTCCACTTCTTTTCCGTCAAACGTCTACCAGCGCTTCCCACAAGTTTACCCACACTTTTCCTTCTTGCCGCCGCTCCAACAATTTCTCCTAAGGCAAGGTTTTCTTCAAAATCTAGAGAGAAAAGGGAGAGGGTTTCTTAGGAGGGTTTCCAAGATGAAATGGCCAAGTCTTCCAAGACTTGGCCCTAAAATAGGACCTTATTCTGGTCAAAATGATGGGAGGGACACTTGTCACCCTCCCATAGGCTTTTAACAAAATATCCCCTGATTTTCGCCCTTTACCGCAGAAAAATCCCGCCTCGGCGCCGCGGCCCTGCATTCCGGCTCCGCGGCGCTGCAACCTCCGCGGACTCAAGATAGCCGCGCCACTGCACTCGTGCACTTCGCACTGAATCGCCGCTGCTTCGATCGCGCACCAAACTTGAAACTTCCATAACTTTTGACTCCGATGTCCTATCGACGAACGGTTTGTTGCGTTGAGAACTAGATTCAACAGACTACACACTAGGCTCTTTAAACACCTAGAAATTCTTAACAACTGGGGTACAACACTCCAAGGTAGACTCAAAATCCGTCCAACACATGTTTGCCCACTTATCTTTCCACTTTCAAATCTTATATTCCTTGGTATGTTCTTATCTTATCTTCTTGAATTTACGGGGTGTAACATTCTCCCCCCCTTAGAAACATTCGTCCCGAATGTTCCTTCTAAGTCTCCAAAACGCAGACGCCGGTATAGTTTTCACTACTCCACTCACAAAAGAATCAGTTATGCCACTCATGGCCATAATATACAAATCACGCAAAAACTCTAAATTCCAGCCAAAGAGGGATCATCTCTAATATCACAAAAACTTCCACCACTCCTGGACTTATCACCCGAATATATTCCCCGTATACTATGTAATCCGACAAGGATAACTGTAAAATCTTTTACTCTAGCCGGCCTTACCTCTAAGGTCTCGATTGTTATAAATTCTAAAGTTCAAAGTTTTCTCATCCCCAGACTTACCTTTTTCACTAATCAGGCTTCTAAATCACATTTTTAACACAAAGTTATCCGAACATAACACTTAACACATCACCATAACATCAATGCATACTAGTCTCTAGAGGGTTAAGAATATACCTGTAACTATTACTTCACTTCCCCTTTTTGTCGTTCTACTCATGTTCCTTCGCACTGCGCACAAAGGAGGAGATGAATCGACCATCGATCCCGAAGACTGAGTCTCTACATCCGCGCTACCTCTGGTTGGACAATTTCTCGCAAAATGGCCCTGCTGGCCGCATGCAAAACAAACTCCCATTCCAGCACGACACTCCCCATCATGGAGCCTACCACAACGAGGTAGGGGTGGTCCCATATTACTAACGCCCTCGCTCACCAAAAACTCAAACCGAGCCCGACTGCCCGGAATCTCGACGCATACGAAGGCGTGGCGGAGCACTCCGTACTGGCGGAGGCGCACAACTAGTCTGCTGAGGCCGCCGCTCGAAGGTCACGAGAGGACCTCGCCGCTGCCTCTTCGCGATCTTGGTTAATCCGTCGACCTCTACGCTCCTCACACCCAAGTGCATAAGCCTGCATGCGGGCAATATCCATGCCCGGCTGAAGAGCTACTCCCGTGCAACTCTCTGCTAAGTAGTCATCGAGTCCTGTGACATAACGGTGCACTCTATCCTCCATATCTGCCACCAGAGCGGGGACATACCGAGCCAATGAGTCAAACTCTACATTGTACTCCCGAACTGTGCGCCCTCTTTGTCTCAAAGATCAAAAATCATCGGCCGTGTCCTCATATCCATGGAGGCAAGAAATGGCCAAGGAAAGCCTCGAGAACTTCGCCCTGACGGTGGAGTGCATGCTCCCCGGACAGCCTCACGAATCAAACCCGATCGGCTGCGGTATCACGCGGCCGATGTGAACAAAACCACCGACTCGGTCTCCAAGCCTTGATCACTCTCGCGATCAGAATGGCGTCGGATGAACTCCTGCGGATCATCCTCGTGCCTCGACGTAGAACTCGGGTGGTGAAACTCGAAAATCCGTAGTCTCAAACTATCGATCTCGGGTGAACCATGGGTCTTCTTTGGGCTAACTGCGTCGATCTATCCTCGTGCCTGGCCACGATCCTGGCCAATAACTGGGCCATCTCCCTGTAACCCATCTCCTCTGCCCCAGGCTGTGGGACTGGAGGCTCAGGTGCCGTGGTCTCAGTAGAGACCGCTGCTGCTCTACTCGCAGCTCCCTCTGCTGCCTTGCCCTTCTGGGCTCTGGTTGCCTTGCGTGGAGGCATCACTGGTATACAAAGAATACGTCAGAGGGAGTCCAACTTATAACACAGCTCTAAGGCACGATCTCGAGTGAGAAGAAGGAAACCAATCCTAAATATCCTATAGCCTCACGATTATAGATGTGGTGCACAACACCGATAACCAAGACTCTACTAGATACGGTGCGTAGACACTTTCCGAGGATAACTGCTCGATACCACTTTTGTCACGACCGAACCGGGCCGTGGTCGTGTCTTACCGGGCACCCTAGCGATACAACATCGTAGAAAATCAGCGGAAATAAAAACTAAAACATGAGACGAGACATAAAGTATGAAACAGATAACTGACGGTTACCTTTCAAACATAAATGAAAACTTGAGCGATTACATCCCTTACAAACTCGCCCACAGTCTACTGCACTCTAAAAATTTTAAGACCATAATGGCGGGACGGGGCCGCCATGCCCTGAATATACAAAAGTCTACAACTTCAGGCAGTACCACGTGATAAGCTTAGGAGATATGGAGCTTTCAGGAACCGAACAGCGATCCTAAGAATGCGGATCGCCAGTTATGTACCTCAACTCGCAGATGAACGCAACCCCGAAGGAGGTCATAACAGTACCAAGTATGTGAAATCGAAAATATCAGAATGAAATCATAATAGTCTATATAAAGCAGGAGACATGTATGATAATCAAACTACAGCACCACAATATATAAGCAGTCATATCAAGATAGGGACTCATGCCCGTGAAATCATCACTCAAATACAACCCGGGAATTTAACCCGCACAATGGCCGTATGCCCCGGCATCTCACCTCGGTATAAGCATGGCCCTGGAACCGTCCTAGTGGGCCCATACCCGTGGACCATCCAACGTGTCGGTATGCCCAAAGGAGATAACAAGATAACAATCCCTGTGGAAGAATACCCGTGGGCTACCTAACGTGTCAGTATGTCCAAACAACTAACAAAACAATACTCACTGTGGAAGCATAACCGTGGGCTACCCAACGTGTCAGTATGTCCAATCAAATAACAAGATATTACTCACTGTGGAAGCATACCCGTGGGCTACCCAACGTGTCAGTATGTCCAATCAAATAACAATAATAACACCCCTAATGGAAGCATACCCGTGGGCCTCCCAACGTGTCAGTATGTCCATCAAGAATCAGATAGTCGGCCCTCCAACGAGAGACGCGGTAGCACAGAAATACAACACTTGCACAACAAAAGCTATCACAACAAGCATAGGCCAGTTCAACGTACTTTCATTTCATGTCAACAATTCCGGGTTTCAACTCCAAAATACTACCTACTTTTATTCCTTCAAAACAAGGACCTATTTCTACGTAAAAGCCACACGATACTAACACCCGTAGTATCGAACACATTCATGTTTAAATCAAGCACCTTAAACACTTTTTAGCACAACGTCAAGTATACCATTTAAAAATCCAATAATGAATCCATTCCTTTACTCCTATAAAGTCATTATAACTAACTTCCCATAAAGATGTTATAACACTTCATGTTTTAAAACAAGTCAAGACAAAACCATGCCTTTCTTTTAAAACAAAACACTTCAAATTCTTAAGTCTCTCTTCTTTTAGAAATCGAGTTCCTTACCTTGGGATTTTTAAGAACATCAAAACTTGATTACAATAATTCTTATTAGAGCAGCCATGATCTAGGAAATGTAATACAATTTTGTCTTATCTTAGCTTCTATGCAGTTGGAGGTTTCTACTGGTTTTAATATGATTAATTGTCATTACTTATTTCCTTTATCGACGCTGCATTGGCTTGTTCAATCCTTATTCCCATTTCCGAAATTTATGTAACGTTGTTCTTTTAAAAATCAAGTACTCATTTCTCACGAATGAGGTTTCACACTTTTCAACACCATTTAGGTCAATCACAAGACAAGTCTCTTATCTTTTGAAATCAACAAACCATTCTTTTACCTACATAAAGTGGTTATAACAAACTTCCCATAAAGCCGTTATAACACTTTATGTTTTAAACCAACCAATTACAACTATAAGCCCTTATGAGACCAAGAGGGCTTATTCATTAACCACCGAGTACTTATTACTAACGAATAAGATTTCCCTACTTTTTCAAACAATCAAGACCTTTACACTTCATATCAAGTCAAGGCACAAAAGGGAAATTTAATTCCTTTAACACACGCAAGGCCTACCGCACTATATATTTCACAAATAGTCATGTCAAGAGGATAGGAAGAATCACATACCTCGCGACGATTATCGACGGTTAGCAAAATGCTCCACAAGACTATCTCCTTAGAAGAATATGCTACACGTAGTACTTCAATCCTATAAGTGGTCATAAAACGCCTATCAAACTCTCTAGCTTCGAACGTAGAATAAACTAAGTGCAAGGTCCCTACATTCTACGGAAAATCGGACAGCTATTCCTTGTTTCTACTTACTATGCCACCTCTTTCTAGGGCGAATTTCAATAACCAACGCCACATTTAAGGCACACAAAGGGGATTACACGCTTTACAGACGCCAGAAATTCCGCCCCACAATGATACAAAATAAACCAATAATTTCCATGCCAATCTTGGCCAACAATATAACCAATACTAACCCCCTTTCCAATTCTTTCTAATCCAAGTTCTTAGGTCTAACATGATATCTAGCCCTAGACATCTTCAACAACTACATTCCCCCTTTACAACATGTGACTACCCAATTAGTAACCAAATCAAGTTATCATCTTAAGGTTAACATGCCCATTTTCGGTTTCAACAAGACAACAAGATCCAAATCTATTCAAATATAATGACCTCGGGCTCAATTCTAAACTACTAAAATATAATGTTCAGTGCTCATTTCTAAACTACTAAAATATAACAGCCTCAGGCTCATTTCTAAACTACTATAACAAGTATAACTCATATCCAAGAGAAGGGGAAACTTTTACCTTTGGAGAAACCCACAAAAGCCCCTTTCTTCCACTTCTTTCCACAAACGTCTACGGCAGCTCCCACAAGTTTACCCACACTTTTCCTTCTTGCCGCTCCAACAATTTCTCCTAAGGCAAGGTTTTCTTCAAAATCTAGAGAGAGAAAGGAGAGGGTTTCTTAGAGGGTTTCCAAGATGAAATGGCCAAGTCTTCCAAGACTTGGCCCTAAAATAGGACCTTATTCTGGTCAAAATGATGGGAGGGACACTTGTCACCCTCCCATAGGCTTTTAACAAAATATCCCCTGATTTTCGCCCTTTACCGCAGAAAAATCCCGCCGCGGCGCTTCTACTTCCGAAAAGTTCCAGCATTCCAGCGCCGCGGCGCTGCAACCCCGCGACTCCAAGACAACCGCGCCGCGCCTCAGATCTCGGCCGCTGCACTGAACCGAAATCGCCGCTTGCCCGATCGCGCACCAAACTTGAAACTTCCATAACTTTTGACTCTGATGTCCTATCGACGAACGGTTTGTTGCGTTGGGAACTAGATTCAACGGACTACACACTAGACTCTTTAAACACCTAAAAATTCTTAACAACTGGGGTACAACACTCCAAGGTAGACTCAAAATCCGTCCAACACATGTTTGCCCACTTATCTTTCCACTTTCAAATCTTATATTCCTTGGTATGTTCTTATCTTATCTTCTTGAATTTACGGGGTGTAACAACATACCACTTAGGCGAGCTACTCAACTCAATATTAAGGTATGCCTCGTCTAGTACTTCAACCTATAATAAGGAATGATACGCTCGTCAATTCTATGATTTCTAATGTAAGTTATATGATTAAAGGCTCTCTTATTCCTATAAAAATTTGGGCAGAATTTTATTTGTTTATGAGCGTATCCACAATTTTACCAATATCCAAATCAACCAACAATTCAAATCCAACCAATAATCCAATTCAAACCAACAATCCAAATCAAACCAAAATCATTATCATTTTCATACGTAGTCAAAATTATCTAAAATATTCCATTTATCAACTTCAATAACCAAGGCAACTACTACATCTATTTCTCATAGTAGTCAATCATTTAGTTACGTTATAATTATTCATGGGAGCAATCCAATCTTCTAACAATATCGTCAATTCAAGAATGTGCAAATTAACACTTTTCCACACTTTAATCCTTTTAAGGCATGTATAGATAACTACCTTAATATATATGCATGTTTGTAGCTTATTTTTAAACACTAATTCAGCCCGTAATATGTCACCACAATGTTCAACAATTTACATCAACTTTTCGGCCAACACCTATTTCAATTTCCAAATTCTTCCAAAATTCCTTACCTTTCAACTAAGCCTCCAACACTTCATATACCAATTATACTTAATCCATCAAGGTTCCACCTAAATTTTCACATGCAATTAGTAATAACATACCAATACAATTAATAAGTTCCAATGTACGCCCAAAAATGGGTTCTAAATCGATTTCGACCCCTAATAATCGCATGCATTGTCTTCTTTCTAATTCTTCTTTCATAGATAATTCTCCTAACTATAATATCAATTAATCTATCAAATATCAAATGAAAGGGGTAAATATTTACCAATTTTCGAGCTCAAAACAGCCCCCTTCGAGCAGCCACTGCCCCAACGATTTTTGCCCCCTTTTTGTCGACTTTTTGCCCGAATTCTTCTCTTCTCCAACTCCAATTCAACATGCATCCATCCCACTATGTTAACCCATCATTTATACATGCTTGCCATGCTAAAAACTTGCCTAAAAATTCTTGGAAAAACTGCTCAAAATCAGTCCAGCAGTGGCTCGATTTAGCCACTGTTTTGGGCTAAACTTTTGGCTTCAATGTGTAGGATAATTTAGGCTATGGGAATGGAGTAAAAAGCTTGAATTTTTCTCTTGCAAATGGGGAGATTTTGGACCTAGGCTTGTGGAAAAGGGAGAGGAAGATTCAATTTTTGTATTGAAGAAAAGAAAGATGAACTTGTTGGGCATTTTAAGTGCTAATTTTCAGATTTTCTAAAAGTGCACTTAGGTCCCCCTTCTTTTTTACACTTTAACCCTCCAAGTGCTTATTAAACTAATTTAATCCCCAAAGTAGTAAACCTTAATCTATTTCTTTAAATCTTGATCTCCGTTTCTTTTAATTCCCACAATATGTAATAATCCTCAAAAGAAAAGTATAAATAACTTATCATTTTAAATACTCATTGACGTGTTCGTAGCTTGTATAATTATATCTCATACCCCTTATCCGAATCTTAACCTTAATGACGTTCTTAATCCTTGTCTCAACTTACGAGGTGTAACATTCTTCCCCCCTTAGAAACATTCGTCCTCGAATGTTCATATCATGTCTCAGGTTATAGAAATTTCGACAGAGTCTCCTTTATAATAGTGTCTATCCATCTATACCCAACAACCCAACAGATGCCACACATGGCCATAAATAAACACATATATACAGTTCACCAACACCATAATCAAATAAGGGAGTTAGATTGAATTACCGGGAGGCATGGGGAATAAGTGAGGATACTTCCTCTTCATCTCGTCCTCTGCCTCCCAAGTCATTTCCTCTCTATTGTTGTTCCGCCACAACACCTTGACGGACGCAACATCCTTAGTTCGCAGCCTCCTGACTTGGCGATCCAATATGGCCACATGATTCTTCTCATAGGACAACTCCTCAGTCACGTGGACATCGTCCACTGGGAAGACTCTGAAAGGATCGCCAATATACTTCTGTAGCATAGACACATGAAAAACTGGATGTACTGCTTCCAAGTCTGAGGGTAAGTCCAACTCATAGGCAACCTGGCCTACTCTGCGAATGATCCGATAAGGCCCAATATACCTCGGGCTAAGTTTCCCCCTCTTCCCAAATCTCATCACACCCTTCATGGGTGATACCTTCAAGATTACCCAGTCGTCGATCTGAAACTCTAAGTGCCGACGCCGATTATCAGCATATGACTTCTGTCGACTCTGAGCCGCTAGTAATCTCTCTTGTATGAGTTTCACCTTATCGAAAGCCTACTGAACTATGTCTGGACCAATCAACTGAGTCTCACCTACGTTAAACCAACCAATGGGCGGCCTGCACTTCCTCCCATACAAAGCCTCACACGGGGCCATCTGAATGCTAGAGTGGTAGCTGTTATTGTAAGCAAACTCAATAAGTGACAAGTGATCATCCCATCTACCTCTAAAATCAATAATACAAGCCCTCAACATATCCTCCAGTGTCTGTATGGTATGCTCTGCCTGCCCATCCATCTGAGGATGAAATGTTGTGCTGAGACTCACCTGCGTTCCCAATCCCTTCTGAAATGATCTCCAGAAGTTAGCCGTGAACTGGGCTCCTCGGTCAGATATGATAGATATGGGAACCTCATGCAGCCTCACTATCTCCCTGATGTATAATCTAGCATAGTCCTCAGCTGAATAAATAGTCCGGACTGGAAGAAAATGGGCTGATTTTGTCAGCCTATCTACAATAACCCAGATGGAATCACACTTTCGCTGGGTACGAGGCAAACCTGTAATAAAATCCATATTAATTACCTCCCACTTCCAAGTCGGGATTTCTATCGCCTGTAGTAGCCACGAACTCGATGCTCGACCTTAACCTGCTGACAATTCGGGCACTGAGCAACAAACTCTGCTACGTCTCTCTTCATGCCATCCCACCAATACCAGCTCCTAAGGTCATGGTACATTTTTGTCGACCCTGGATGAATAGAATAACGGGCATTGTGTGTCTCGCCCATAACTCTTGTGCAAAGATCGCAACGTCCGGTACACATAACCTACCCTCATACCGTAGCACGCCATCAGAGGCTACCTCAAATAAAGTCTTCTCCTTTCGGAGAGCTGCATCTCTATATCGTACCAGAGTAGGGTCCTCATACTGACATCCCTTCACCTTTTCTATGACAGAAGACTCAACAACTCCTTGGACAAGAATACTACTATCTTCAGAATCCGCCAACCGGACTCCAAGACTAGCTAGCCTGTGAATCTCTCGAACCATCTCTTTTCTGTCCGGCTGCACATCTGACAAGCTACCCATAGATCTTCGGCTAAGAGCATCTGCCACAATATTGGCCTTCCCTGGGTGGTACAAGATATCAACGTCATAATCCTTCAACAACTCAAGCCACCGCCTTTGTCTCAAATTCAGTTCCTTCTGCTTAAAGATGTATTGAAGACTCTTATGATCCGTGTAAATATCGACATGGACACCATACAAGTAATGTCTACATATCTTCAAGGCATGAATCACCGCTGCTAGCTCTAAATCATGAGTGGGATAATTCTTTTCATGTTTTCTAAGCTGTCGGGAGGCATAAGCTATAACTCTGCCATGCTGCATCAACACGCAACCTAACCCGACACCTGAAGTATCACAATAAATCACATACCCGTCTAACCCCTCCGGAAGAGTCAGAACTGGGGCCGAAGTCAACTTATCCTTCAATAGCTGAAAATTGTTCTCACAAGCATCGGTCCACTGAAACTTAGCTGCCCTCTGGGTTAGCTTAGTCAAAGGCGTTGACATCGAGACAAAATTTTCCACAAACCTCCTATAATACCCTGCTAGACCCAGAAAACTACGTACCTCAGTAGGTGTAGTGGGCCTGGGCCATGTTTTCACCGCCTCAATCTTCTGAGTATCCACCTGAATACCATCCGCCCCGACGATATGTCCCAAGAATGCCACTGAGGCTAACCAGAACTCACATTTCGAAAATTTGGCATACTGTTGTCGGTCTTGGGAGGACTCAATCTTGTCCCCAAATGGTCTGCGTGCTCCTGCTCTGAGCGAGAATATACCAGGATGTCATCAATGAATACTATAACAAATGTATCCAAAAATGGTTTGAACACCCGGTTCATTATGTCCATGAACACTGCTGGGGCATTAGTCAACCCAAATGACATCACCCTGAACTCATAATGCGTCTCGGTCTGACGCGATCTTCACGATATCGCCTCTCTAACCTGCACCGTGATAACGGATCGTGAGTCTATCTTCGAGAAATACTTAGCACCCTGCAACTGATCGAACAAGTCATCAATCCTGGGGAGGGGGTACCTATTCTTGATGGTCACCTTATTCAGCTGCCTATAGTCAATGCACATCCGCAGTGAACCATCATTCTTCTTTACAAATAGCACAGGGCACCCGTGGCGACGCCTAATGGCCTTTTCTAATGAATCGCCGCTCCTTCAACTTCTTCAATTCTGCAGGTGTCATTCTATAAGGGGGAATAGATATTGGTTGGGTACCTGGCAATATATCTATACTGAAATCTATCTCCCGCTCTGGAGGAAGACCTGGGAGATCATCTGGGAATACATCCGGAAACTCACTGACTATTGGAACTGACTGAAGGGCCGGTACCTCGGCCTCCGTATCATGTACCCGAACTAAGTGATAAATACACCCCTTTCGAACCATCTTCTTTGCCTTGAGGTATGAAATAAACTTACCCCTCGGCGATGCGGTATTCCCTTTCCATTCAATAACCGGTTCGTGCAGGCGGAATCAAACCAACTTCTCTCGACAATCAACGTTGGCAAAACAAGAGGCCAACCAATCCATACCCATAATAACGTCGAAGTCGATCATATCCAACTCTATCAAATCTACTGAGGTACGACGGCTATATATCACCACCGAGCAATTCTTATACACACGCCTAGCTATAACCGAATCTCCCACCGGTGTATCTACCTCGAATGATTCTATTGGCTCAGGTTCTATCCATATCCTACTAGCAACAAGAGGGGATATATAGGACAAGGTGGAACCTGGATCAATCAAAGCATACACATCATAGAAAAAGATCGATAATGTACATGTGACAACATCTGGTGACGCCTCCTGGTCGCGTCTACTGGCATGGCATAAATGCGGTTTGAATGACCGTTAGAACTAGGACCTCTGCCACGACCTCTACCCCGTCCAGCTGGTTCCTGAGTACCCTGCCCGATAGGGCGCATAGCTGTGAATGACGAACCCGCAACAGAACCCATAGGCTGAGCCATACCCTCTGAACCACCTCTAGAAGGACACTCCCTCATCAAATGGCATGGATTGCCGCAAGAAAAATAAGTACCAGTATCAATGCGACACTCCCCCGGATGACGCCTGCCACACTGTGAACACTGAGGGAAAGATGGCATCCATCGGCGTAACCCACGCTCGCGTGATCTCATGCCGGGAGCCCCGACAAGCTCTGAATGCCCGGCGATCAAATCGTCCACCAGAAGTCTATGAGGGTGTACTCTGTGCTGGTTGGGAAGAATACCGATGGGCTGCCGCCGAAGTCACTGAAAACCCTGCCGTCCGTCCTCTTGGCGGATCTCTATCGACCGCTTCCGCCGTCTCCTCTATGTCGCTCGCCGATCCCTCGCAAAGCTCTGCGTCCGGCAATATCCATAGTCGGTGAAGTGCGGTGTCAAGCACCCATCAATAAGATAATGGTCAACCCATCACATAACAAAGGCACCACTGCCATGTCTGCTACCATAGTAGGTGCGTACCGGGCCAAGGAGTCGAACTCCAAGCTATACTCTCTAACCGTCCTCCCATTCTACCACAACTGTAGAAACCTGTCGACTCTTGCCGCCTCATCTCTCGCGAGGCGAAAGTGGCGAGAATGCTTCAAAACTCATCCCACTGCGGGAGGAACACCTCGCCCTAGACAACTCCAGACTCAAAACGGTTGGCTGCTACATCGCGCAACCAGTATGAGGCCAATATAATCGACTTCGATCTCTGAAGCCGGATCACCTCAATGTCCTCTGCGTCGCGGATGAACTCATGAGATCATCATCGGGCCTTGACCAGAAACTCCGTGGATCGACTCAGAAATCTCTAACCTCAAACTATCTCGCCAGGATTAGCGCCGGCTCTTGCCTATAACTCGTCCGCCACTATCGCGCAATAATCGGATCGTTCTCTCAAATCTCCATCCTGTGCCGTGCAGGAGGCGAAGGCTCGAGTACCGGAGTCTCGGATACGGGTGATGTTGCCCCCTGAGAGGGAGCCTCTAGAACTGGTGACGAGGCAAAACTCGTCGTCGGGGGCACACTCTCAGGAGTAGACCGGTGTGGGACACAGTAGCTCTGCATGCGACTAGTGTCCCTCATCAGATTTGCCCTTCTAGGCCACGGACGCCTTCCTCGGAGGCATAGCTGCAAACATAGTAAATTATCAGAAAACGGATCATCCTAATAACACATCTCTATAGCACGATCTAAGAGATGGAAGAATAGAAACAATCCTAAATGTCCGACAGTCTCCTGTGTATAAGTATGGTGCACAGTATACCCATACACAAGACTCTACTAGATACGGTCTGTAGACATTCCGAGGAATAACCAATCTGATACCACTTTGTCACGACCCGACCCGACGGGCCGCGACTAAGCGTCCTAATTGGACGTCCTTGCTGACACCCGACGGGCCGCGACTAAGCGTCCTAATTGGACGTCCTTGCTGACCTGTCACTCTTAATTTATCTAATACAGAGATTTATAGCAATTTCGGCAACACAACGCTGCTTTTACAACATATCCCTAAAATGGGCGAGCCGACAAGGCTGTCAAAACAACAACAAAACAAAACTCATAATAGGCTAGCCGACTAGGCTGCCACCAACCAACATCACGTGCACAAAGGCATAATCAAAATAAGTAAGCCGACAAAGCTGACACTAGATAACAACATCAAAAACTCAAAACAAGGTACAAACGTCCAACCAACAACTGTCTACAGACCTCTAAGAGTGCAATACTGACATATGACGGGACAGGACCCCGTCATGCCCAAAATATGCATAAGTCTGAAAGATAAAGGTCTGTACCAAAATAGCTGGCTCCGGAAGAAAGGAAGTCTCCAACTGTTGTACAGAAATCCTAGACTGGAGGGTCACCTATCTGAACACCTGAACCTGCGGGCATTTAACGCAGCCTCAGAGAGGGGATCGATCTGAAATAATGTCTTGAGTATGTAAAACATAAAATCTGGCCAAATGAATAACAATCGTACAAGTAAAACAAAAAGTCATCAAATTTCATAAAACTGAGAATCATGTCTGAAAACCATATCATGTATACTGAATCATAAATCATCATGCTCGTGTCTGTATATAAAACAGTATAACATGTCTCGGCCCTCTATGGAGGGACTCGATGAAATCTATATCTACGCGCGTAACGTGTTTCGGCCCTCTATGGAGGAACTCGATGTAATCTGTATATATATATATATATAACGTGTCTCGGCCCTCTAGTGAGGGACTCGATGAATGATGCATGGTTGCGCACGAACATGACCTGGCCCGGGACTCAGTGGAGTGAAATAGTAACACTTAGCACGAGTAGATATCATGAGCAACTGTATGCAATTAAAATCATTATGTGACTCTTAATAAAATTATTATCATAAACTCTGTTACTGAAATCATAATCACTAGTAATTAATCATTTTTAAAACTGAACTGGTAGGAGTTAAGAACGTCCGTCGTACTTTCATAAAAATCATGCCAAAAGAAAGAAGGAAAGGTCTCACATACCTCTTAGGCGAACTACTCAACTCAATATTAAGGTATGTCTCGTCTAGTACTTCAACCTATAATAAGGAATGATGCGCTCGTCAATTCTATGATTTCTAATGTAAGTTATATGATTAAAGGCTCCCTTATTCCTATAAATATTTGGGCAGCATTTCCTTTGTTTATGAGTGTATCCACAATTTTACCAATAATTCAAATCAACCAACAATTCAAATCCAACCAATAATCCAATTCAAACCAACAATCCAAATCAAACCAAATAATCATTATCATTTCCATACGTAGCCAAAATTATCTAAAATATTCCATTTATCAACTTCAATAACCAAGGCAACTACTACATCTATTTCTCATAGTAGTCAATCATTTAGTTACGTTAGAATTATTCATGGGAGCAATCCAATCTTCTAACAATATCGCCAATTCAAGAATGTGCAAATTAACACTTTTTCACACTTTAATCCGTTTAAGGCATGTATAGATAACTACCTTAATATATATGCATGTTTGTAGCTTATTTTTAAATACTAATTCAGCCCGTAATACGTCACCATAATGTTCAACAATTTACATCAACTTTTCGCCCAACACCTATTTCAATTTCCAAATTCTTCCAAAATTCCTTACCTTTCAACTAAGCCTCCAACACTTCATATACCAACTATACTTAATCCATCAAGGTTCCATCTAACTTTTCACATGCAATTTGTAATAACATACCAATACACTTAATAAGTTCCAATGTACGCCCAAAAATGAGTTCTAAATCGATTTCGACCCCTAATAATCGCATGCATTGTCTTCTTTCTAATTCTTCTTTCATAGATAATTATCAATTAATCTATCAAATATCAAATGAAAGGGGTAAATTTTTACCAATTTTCGAGCTCAAAACAGCCCCCTTCGAGCAGCCACTGCCCCCAACGATTTTTGCCCCTTTTTTGTCGACTTTTTGCCCGAATTCTTCTCTTCTCCAACTCCAATTCAACATGCATCCATCCCACTATGTTAACCCATCATTTATACATGCTTACCATGCTAAAAACTTGCCTAAAAACCCTTGGAAAAACTGCTCAAAATCAGTCCAGCAGTGGCTCAATTTAGCCATTGTTTTGGGCTAAACTTTTGGCTTCAATGTGTAGGATAATTTAGGCTATGGGAATGGAGTAAAAAGCTTGAATTTTTCTCTTGAAAATGGGGAGATTTTGGACCTAGGCTTGTGGAAAAGGGAGAGGAAGATTCAATTTTTGTATTTTGAAGAAAAGAAAGATGAACTTGTTGGGCATTTTAAGTGCTAATTTTCAGATTTTCTAAAAGTGCACTTAGGTCCCCCTTCTTTTTTACACTTTAACCCTCCAAGTGCTTATTAAACTAATTTAATCCCCAAAGTAGTAAACCTTAATCTATTTCTTTAAATCTTGATCTCCGTTTCTTTTAATTCCCAAAATATGTAATAATCCTCAAAAGAAAAGTATAAATAACTTATCATTTTAAATACTCATTAACGTGTTCGTAGCTTGTATAATTATATCTCATACCCCTTATCCGAATCTTAACCTTAATGACGTTCTTAATCCTTGTCTCAACTTACGAGGTGTAACACTTATATGCCAACAGGTGAAAGCTGAACATCAAAAACCTGGCGGACTACTTCAGGACATTAGAGTCCCCATGTGGAAATGGGAGGCGATTCACATGGATTTTGTAACTGGTCTACCGAAAACTCGAGAAGAGTGTGATTCTATTTGGGTGATTGTTGATCGGCTTACAAAGTCAGCCCATTTCTACCGGTCAAGACTACGTATCGCGCACCACAGTACGCACAAATTTATTTGAAGGAGATTTTGCGGTTACACGGGATTCTGTTACAAATTATTTCAGATAGGGGTTCCTAGTTCACCTCACACTTTTGGCAGAGTTTCCAGCAGGGTCTTGGGACAAATGTTAAGTTGAGCACGGCCTTCCACCCGCAAACAGATGGACAAGATGAGCGAACAATTCAAACATTTAAGGACATGTTGCGATCTTGTGTGTTAGATTTTCAGGGAAGCTGGTTGGACCATCTCTGTCTAATTGAGTTTGCCTGCAACAATAGTTTTCACTCTAGTATATAAATGGCCCCATTTGAGGCATTGTATGGACGAAAATATAGATCTCCACTGGGATGGTTCGAGGTGGGTGAGACGCAACTGTTCGGACCTGAAGTCATTCAGGAAACAAATGATAAGGTTCAGATGATTCGGGAGCGGATCAAAATAGCTCATAGCAGTCATAAGTCCTATGTGGATCATCAGAAAAGAGATCTTGAATTCCAAGAGGGGGAGAAAGTATTTTTAAAAGTGTCCCCAATGAAGGGAGTGATGCGCTTTGGTAAGAAAGGGAAATTGAGCCCAAGGTTTATTGGGCCATATGAGATCTTGCGAAGAGTGGGGAATGTGGCTTACGAATTAGCACTTCTACAAGAGCTGGAAGCAGTGCATCCGATATTTCATGTGTCAATGTTACGAAAATACTTGCACGATCCAAGTCACGTCATCCTTCCCAGGAGATAATTCTTAATGAGGAGCTACAATATGAAGAAGTTCCGGTGGAAATACTTGATAGGAAGGTTAAGCGCCTTAGGAATAAAGATATTGCTTCCGTGAAGGTCCTATGGAGGAACCACTCCACCGAGGAAGCCACCTGGGAAGCCGAGGACGCGATAAAAGTCAAATATTAATTCCTCTTTGACTAAGGTAATAAAAAAAAATGTTACATAGTACTTCATATGTGTGCTATTTGCGTGTCTATATGCATGTGTTACAACCTTATTTCACATTCGAGGACGAATGCTGCTTAAGGAAGGGAGAATGTTAAGTCTCAAATTAGTGTTACAATAACAATAAACATTATTGTGTCTATGTGATTATGTTACGACATTATTCACATTCGAGGACGAATGTTGCTTAAGGAAGGGAGAATGTTAAGTCCCAAATTAGTGTTACAATAACAATAAACATTATTGTCTCTATGTGATTATGTTACGACCTTATTCACATTCGAGGACGAATGTTGCTTAAGAAATGGAGAATGTGAAGTCCCAAATTATTGTTACCTTTTTCACATTCGAGGACGAATGTTGCTTAAGGAAGGGAGAATGTGAAGTCCCAAATTATTGTTACAATAACAAAAAAATAACATAATACAAAAAGAAATTATTCTCCTCAAGAAATTGAAGTAATTATACTATCAGTATACAACACTTCGATCCTATTTTATATCTATGTTACGTCCATTTAAATGGGGGTCCAATTTGAAAGCTATTTTATATCTATGTTACGCCCATTTAAATGGGGTACAATTTGGAAGCTTATATAATAACATTATGTGTCTACTCTAATATAATATAAAGGATATATATTAGTAAAAGAAAGACATTTACATGAATTGCCTTTGGGAGCAAAAGAATAAGGAAAAGAAGAGTCAATGTATCTGTTTCATTTCTAGCCATTAAGAGGAACAAATATAAAATTTACAATTTTCACGTTTTTATTGTTCAGTCCAAAGGGTAAGGAAAAGAAGAGTCAATGTATCTGCTTCATTTATAGCCATTAAGAAGAACAAATATTTACGTTAGTGTTCAGCCATCAAATGCACTTTTTTTCCCCTCCCCCTCATCTTTAATTCCCCTCTAACTCTTGTCCTTCCACCTCCTTTATGTTACACACAAACACCTCAAGTATATGGTACTTATACACAAATAAGTATCTAGTACAAAGGATAGTAAATCAGGAAAAAAAGAACCAAGAGAATAAGAAGAAAATAAATCTGGAAAAATACCAAGAGGGCAAGAAGAACAAGAATCAAAATACTAGGGAGCAAGGATCATTTTAGCAACCGAACAACAATCATTTTCACACCTACAAGGTGAGTTTTCTCACTCAGAAATTCTTGGTAACATCCTTTTTATTTTAAGTTCAATACATGTTAGAATAAGAATTGAGTGTTGAAAAGAAATAATGAGTTTTTGATTGTTTAGACAACTAGTTGCATCATGAACTTTACGAACTGGTTTCACCGAGTTATAATTGTTAGAATTTGATGAAATTAGAAAGAATGGTACACCTCTCTATTATGATCATATAGAACCAAAAATGAGGTAAAATGGACATACGGTTTAAAAGTTATCATAGTTCAAAGTTCCTGCCTTAGATTTGGCCAGAATTCGAAAAGGCATAATTACGGACTGTTTTTATTGAGTTTTACTTATTAGAATTATATAAAAATTTACATGGTTGTAAATCTCTCTATTACGGACAGATATAGCTAAAGAAGGGTTAAAACGGACTTAAGAGTTGAGAGTTATTGTAGTTTGAAGTTGTTGCCTCGGATTCATCGGAATCCAGAAGGGCAGGACGTTGAAACGTAAAACTGTACAAACCCGTGAGAAATATGAAAATTGGTGTTAAATGAAAGTTCTAGATCTCTCTGTTGTGGACATTTTGAGACCTTACGGAGGTCTATACGACTTACTGATTGAGAGTTATCGTTGGTTAAAGTTTCTGCCTCGGATCTATCGAGATCCAGAAAGAGCATCAAATAAAAGTGTAAAACTGTACCAAATGGTACA
Source organism: Przewalskia tangutica (assembly GCA_029844215.1). NCBI lineage: Eukaryota > Viridiplantae > Streptophyta > Magnoliopsida > Solanales > Solanaceae > Przewalskia > Przewalskia tangutica. Next base: position 2,211,054 of record CM056725.1, read on the forward strand.
GAATATGAAAAGATGGTTCACATGGAGATGTGTAGCTCTCTGTTCTCGTCGTTTTGAGATTTTATGGGGCTTGAACGGAATTATAGATTAGGAGTTATGACTATTTTAAGATTTGGTTCTGTTTAATAAAAATTCTGCCGAAACAAATTTCATGTGGCTGTTTTGAGGATAAGTTTGTGTTAGTTACCCAAAGTAGTTTTAAATGAAATTTGATACAGTGAAAGATCCCCGTCTTACCTTAGTTTCAGCTTAAGAAACACCTTAGTTTGCGCTATGGTTGAAAAGTTACAATCATTACAAGTATGAATGGCGGAATGTTGGGAAAGAGAATATTATTTATTTGACCCTCTGAAAAATATGAAAAGTGAATACGTCTTCACATAAATATATAAATATATAATGGATCGGGTTGCACGCCGCAACAAAACGTAAAGTAAATACGCGTTCACAAATACGTAAACATAATGGATCGGGTTGCACGCCGCAACAAAACATAAAGTGAATACGCGTTCACAAATACGTAAACATAATGGATCGGATTGCACGTCGCAACAAAACGTAAAGTGAATACACATTCACAAATACCTACACATAATGGATCGGGTTGCACGCCGTAACAAAACGTAAAGTGAATATGTGTTCACAAATACGTAAATAAAATGGATCGGGTTGCACGCCGCAACAAATATGAAAGATGAATACGTGTTCACCTATATATAAATACTTTGGATCGGGTTGCACGCCGCGACAAATATGAAAAGTGAATACACGTTCACAAATATATAAATGCAACAAATATATGGAAATGCAAGGGAATGTCTTAACGTATAATACGAGATAAAATAAGGTGTTAGTTAAACTAAGAATTTCCTATGAGGAGTTGCTGCATATTTAAAAGTGTTGTAACCTAATATGTTTTTACAATATGCTTATTACGTTATAATGTGATTGCACTTGGAATATTGTGGTGTTACTTTGAATTGCAGGGTAAGGTCCTCACTCAGCCCCGGATGGTACGACTGACTTTTTATTTAACATGTTTCAGGAAAGGGTGATAGAGGAAAGACTCCACGTCAAGGCTAGCGAGCGTCCCGCAGTCTCTTTGTCATACCAAATCCATTGCTTCGGACTTGGTACTTGTCGTAGTTAGTATGTAGTTGAAAGGTTCAATTTCAGTATCTCAGGAAATGCCCGTGTGGATTGTCTTCTTTCAAACTTGGAATAATCATTCTCATTATGTCTAGTTAAAAACAATATTTGCACGAGCATGGGCTCGCGTTACTTTTAAGGAAATTCATAAGAAGTTCTTTTACTTCTATTATTGTTATTTATAGTTCTGCATTTAAATATAAGTCTAAATTTCAAAATAAAGAGAATTAAATGGTGCTCCTGGTGAGAAATAATTATCCAGGTGTCATCACGCCCTAAGTAAAGGTTTGGGTCGTGACATTTCCACTCCTCAACAACACTGTTTGACACTGCTCTCTAGGATTTACCTATGTATTGCTTGGGAGAATGTCCTGCGGCATGTTGGTTACCATCTTTGCAAGTTGTCCAACCTGTGTTTTCAAGCTCATGAGAGAGGACTTTGTTTCAGACATGAACTGATTCTGCGAATTAGTGAGTGTAAGCAATGCAGCTCTCAGTTCATCAGTCTTCTCCTGTTGTATAGGTGGTCTAAACTGCTGGGATGAAGTGGCCTGATTTTGCACATGCTGGTTCTGGTAACCACCTTAATATGATTGTTGCTGAGGCTGATCGTTCCTCCACGAAAAGTTAGGATAATTTCTCCACCATGGGTTGTATGTGTTGGAATTATAAGGCCTCTGACAGTTCTCAACCGCCTGTACCTGCTCCATTGTCATATTATTAGGATCCACCGCTGTGCATCTGTCAAAGGAATGCGGTCCACCACAAATCTCATAATTCACAGGTAGCTGGACTGCATTCACAGACATGGTGTTATGCTGCAGTTGCTTCGTCAAAAGGGCCACATGTGCGTTCAAGGCAGTGATGGCTATGCCCATAACCTTCCTGCTGGTCGCTGACATGACATCTGCCCCTTGATGATTGTTGGCAGTCATATCTTCCAGTAACTCATGTGCCTCATTGACACTCTTTCTCATGAAAGCACCCTCTGCTACAGCATCAATGATGGTACGAGTAGTACCACTCAGCCCATTATAAAAAATGTGGACTAACATCCACTTCTCAATGTCATGATGTGGGTATTTCCTTTGCATATCCTTGAATCACTCCCATGAATCATAAAGTGATTCACCATCCACCTGATAAAATTTGTTCAGTTCTCCCCTTAACTTTGCTACTTTGGAAGGAGGGAAGAACTTTGTTAGAAACTTTTGGGCCAGGTCCTGCCAGGTAGTGACGGAGTTGGTAGGCAGTGAGTTCAACCAGCTTTTGGCTTTATCCCTCAGTGAGAACGGGAAGAGCCTCAGTCAAATGACATCGTCAGTAACGTCATTGTATTTGAAAGTGGCACACAGCTCCAGAAAGTTTGCAATGTACATGTGGGGATCTTCATATGGCAGTTCCCCAAATTGTACTGTGTTCTAGACCATGCTCAGGATGACTAGTTTGATCTCAAAGTTGTTGGCCCCTATAGCTGGGAGCCTGATGCAAGTCTGTGTACCTGTGACCGTGGGAAGAACATAGTCCCCCAAACTTCTCTCTGCTGGGACCTATATTGGATCTCCTGCATTTTCAGGAACCTCATTGTCCGCCTCATTCTGATTTGGTTCGTTGTTCATGGTCACTGACTCAGATATCCTTTTATTGCGCCTATTTTGTTTGCACAATTTTTCGATTTCAGGGTTGAAGGGAACAAGTGTATATGCTCCTCTCCTTCTTCGCATACACTAAATTTCTGAAACAAATCAAAATCAACAAACTAATTAAGTCACACAGTTCTAACAGTAAAAATAAAAAATAAAATAAAGCCAAAGTAGAAATAAAAACAGATGATTCGATATTAGATGTACGCCAGTCCCCGGCAACGGTGCCAAAAACTTGTTAGTGATATTTCGAATGCTCACGCAAGTGCACACATCGTTCACAATTAATATAGTATGTAAGACCGAATATCGTTCACATAGACTGGTTTCCAAGTACCGTTCATCTATTTTATGTTATCTATTCAGCAATCGATATTTGATTGAGTTTTTTATTTAACTGCTAGAATAATTGCAAGATTTAAACTAATAAAGTTGTAATCAGTTATGAATGAATTAAGGCTTCCAAAATCCTCGACTATTCACTTTCTTCAATCCTTAATGCAACTAAAATGATTCTTCTTCTTCGTTAAGATAACGGTTAACTAGACTGTCTTATATTCCGGTTATGACATATAACCATTCAACCCCAGTGCAGAACTCTTCTATATTTCTATGATATGATTTACCACATAGGAGGATTAAGAACAGTAACCTATAATGCTACACAAATATCGGGTTACTTTTGTCCGCGATTTTAACCTATGTCTAGTCAATTACAGCATATTAAAATCTCTCCTTTCGGTTTTTGATTCTAAATCATATAGGTTATGATAACTAGTGATCAATTAATTATCAAACATTCATACCAAATATTGACTAAATCTTAATCAAGCGAAGAAGAAATCAAGCTACTGCATTGATTCATGAATAACAGTTTCAAGCAATTCATAAGGAAAGCCCTAATAGAGTGTTTAGCTCCTAGCCATAGTCACATTAAGAACTAATACAGAATCCAACATGAACTGAAATAAATCAAAGAAAAGAGAAAAGAAAATAACTTGAATTAGGTCTCCAATCTTGATGCCTCAAAGAGTTGTGTTGTGGAATATGTACAAGGATTCCAAGATTTTCATAGCATTAATCCCTATGGCTTAAATATTCTCTAATTTTCGTGCCCTATGGACCAATCTGTCTTAGCCAATTTGCCTTCGGAACTGAAATTTCCCACGTTGGCATTGTTGTGCATCTGACCGCGGTGCCAAAACTCTGTAACTCGGACAAATGGCACCGCGATCTTGCTGATGGCACCGCGTTGCTGAAAGTCCTGTGGCTCATTGGTAAATATGGCATCGCGGTTCTGCCTCATGGCACCGCGGTGCTGACTTTTTTCGCTCTGAGTTGCCAACTTTCGTCCTTTTCGCCTCGGGAGCACATTTTCTGTCCATTTCTCGTTTCTTTTTACCATTTTGCCTTTTTGCACCGCTGTGACTCAAAAGAAAGAAAAACAAACATACTACTATACTAAACACAACAAAAACAAGTAAAATATCAACTAAAATGACTCAAAAGACGTATACAAAATACGTCTAACAATTATTAGCACATATTTTTTTTAGAATCTTGTCGTTGGTCTCTGATTTGCCTGAAATTCTACTAGTCCATCACAAACAAGCTGATGATCGACACTCATTACTTTGTCATAGTCGAGTTTGCTTATTATCGCATTTCTATGCGCAGAAACTTGAATTCATGATTTTGTGCATTTTCAGTAGGTATTAGAACACAAATTTTCTATAATTATGTCGACGATCTCTGATTGGCCTGAAATTCTACTGGTCCAACACTAATAGGCTGGTGATCAACACACATTACTTCGTTATGGACGACATTGCTGATTACTTCATTTCTAAGCCCAAAAAGTAGAATTCGTGATTTTTTACACTTTCAGTGGGTATTAGCTCACATATTTTCTATAATCTTGTTGATGGTCTCTTATTGTACTTAAATTCTATTGATTTATCATAAATATGCTGGTGATCGACACTAATTACTTCATCATGGTCTATGTCGCTTATATTGCATTTCTAAGCCCAGAAACTAGAATCTTGAATTTTTGCACTTTCGGTAGAGATTTGCACACGAATTTTCTAAAATCTTATCAACAATCTCTAATTGGCCTCAAATTCACTCGATCCATGAAAAACAAACTGGTGACACTCATCATTTCGTCATGACCGACATCATTATTATTGTATTTCTAAGCCTAGAAACTCAAATTCATGATTTTTCTCACTTTTAGTGTGTTAGCACAATAATTTTCTAGATACATGTCGATTGTATTTGATTGGCCTGAAATTCACCCTATCCATGACAAATAGGCTTGTGATTCACATATTACTTTGTCATGGTCGACGTCGCTCATTATTGCATTTCTAAGCCCATAAGCTCAAATTCGTGATTTTTTACACTTTTGACGGGTATTAGCACATAAATTTTCTACATTCCTATCGACGGTCTTTGATTGACCTAAAATTCACCCGATCTATAAAAATAGACTGGTGATTGACACTAATTATTTCTTCATGGCAGACGTCGCTTATTATTGCATTTCTAAGCCTAGAAACTCGAATTCATAATGTTTTACACTTTTGATGGGTATTAACACACATATTTTCTAGAATCATGTCAATTGTCTCTGATTGGCTTGAAATTCACCAGGTCCATGATAAACAGGCTTGTAATCGACATATATTACTTCGTCATGCATGACGTCATTTATTATTGCATTTCTAAGTCTAGAAACTCAAATTCGTGATTTTTTGCACTTTCGGTGGGTATTAGCACAGAGGTTTTCTAAAATTTTGTCAATTATCTCTAATTTGCCTAAAATTCACCCGGTCTATGAAAAATAGGTTGGTGATCGACACCCATTACTTTTTCATGACCGACGTTGTTACACCCCGTAATTCCAGGATATGTTTAAGAGAATGTACGTAAGGAATCAGGACTTTAAAAATTGGTACGAAAGGAAGAATTATTTTTCTGAAGAAAACTCTTCCGAACTTCGGAAAGGAAAAATGTTCGTTGATGAGAGTTAGATTCTCAAATGGACCAAGTCAAAGGGTCAAGTTGAGCTTGATATAATTGACCACATCTTCACCACACATTTGTTTTGATCTAAGCCCTTGGTTGTTGTATATATCACCTACTAATGCAAGACTAGTTTCCAACACTTAGAGAAAAATCAAGAATCTTGATAATGCTTAAGGGTGCTCTCGGCAATGGGCTCTCAAGAACAAGGAAATTTTGCAATCTTGCTTCATAAATCCCAATATTCAAACCCAAGATCCCCAAAGGTATTCTAAGGATATCTCAATACAAAAATCCCAGAAAAACTACGTTTTTACGTTAGTCGCAAGATGAAAACCTAAGGTGTTCTTCAACTTTGAAGTTGGAATTTGAAGAGAAGTTGGAATTTGAAGCGAAGTTGTTTATGAACTTCTAAGGATTGTTTGGAGTGGATTGGAACGTAAAGAAGAGGAGCTAAAGTGCTAAGGATCGACTTTTGATCTTGGATAAGATTTGGGCTTAAAGAGGTAATAATCTCCGTCTTGCTATTGTAATTCAAGATTTCATGTTGTAGTAGTTGATAGATGAGCATGTGATATTTAGCATGAAGATTGATAAGTGTTATGGAATTTGGAAGCTTAAATCCGAGATTGGCATGTTAACCATTAAAATTGGAAATCAATTTAGTCGATAGTTATAATCGCCGTATGTTATTTAAGGAAAGGAATATAGTCGTTATAATTGATCATGACTTATATTACATGTTGGAATAACGACTTGGATTAGAAAGGAATTGAAAAGAAATAGATGTTGTTGTTGTCCTTGATATTGCCGAGAATTGCCTAAAGATTATGGACTGTTTTATATTAAATTATGGGGCAGAATTTTACACGTCCTGTTAAGGCGTATAATCCCCTTTGGTTAGCTGAATTGTTGAGCCTTAAATGTGGCATGTTGGCTATTGATTTGGGGCCTTAAAAAAGGTGGAAAAGTACGTAGAAACAAAGGAAGTGCTGCCCAAATTTCTGTAGAATAAGAGACCTAGCACTTAGTATTATTCCACGTTGATAAGCTAGGAGTTGATAGACATGTTATGGTTAATATATGATGAAGTACTACGTATAGCGTATCCTACTTGAAGGGTGGAATAGCTATCAAGGTTGAAGTACTTGGGAGCATTTTGCTACTTGTCGATAGTCGTCGCGAGGTATGTGAACCTCTTCCTTCTTTTGGCATGTTCTATGTATGAAATATACATGTGGTGTTATTTCATGATTCCTTCTACTCTTAGAAGTTAAGAGGTACGTATGTTGATTTACTCTATGTAAAAGGTATGTCTAAGTAATCCTAAGTTCTTACCAAATCTTATGGGGGATGTTGGTAAGAGTCGTTAGGAAGTATTTGGAGTCGAATTGACTTTGCTAATTTACTGCACTAATGAGAATAAGTATCGAACAAGTCATTGAAGCGTTAATAAAAAAAATGTATCGACAATCAATTATATTAAAATGAGTAGAATTCTCCATCTGCATAGAAACTAAGATAAGACAAAATTGTATTACATTTTCTAGATCATGACTGCTTTAATAAGATCGTTATAAACGAGTATAACCTATTCACAGCTCATAAAAGTATATGTTACTTGGAGTTTATGTTATGAAGTTTTACGACTATGAACCTTGATTTCTTAAAAAGGTTATGAGACTTTATTTTTCAAGTTATGAGACTTGATTCTTAAAGGAAGGAATGACTTGATTTAAAAAGTATGGTTTCCATGATTTATTTCAAAAGTTAAGATACTTGATTTCAAAAGAGAATGTAACTTGAGTTTTTAAAAGAAGAAGTTTATTGATTTAAAAGAGAAGGTGTGACATGATTCTTTTATAAGTATTCATGTATGTAGTACTTTTGGGTTTAGTTTTCCCTAATGTAATATGAAATAAAAAGTGCTTTAAGTTCTCCAAAATGAAAGGTTGTTATAATAGCTTTATGGGAAGTTGTTATAACGACTTAAGAAGAAGTAAGAAAAGATGGTTTAAAATGTTATGGATACGATACACCGCGTCCCGTAATGGTAGGCAAGATACCTTTATGGGCGAACTATATGACTTTACGCGTCCCGTAACGGGCGGCGATACCTTTACGGGCGGACTTATGTGACTTTCTGCGTCTCAGTTGGTAGGCGGTATACCTTTATGGGCAGACTTACGTGACTTTACCGCGTCCCAGATTGGGTCGGGCAGTATACCTTTATGGGCAGACTTACGTGACTTTACGCGTCCCGTAATGGGCGGACAAGATACCTTATGGCGGACTATATGACTTTACCGCGTCCCAGATTGGGTCGGGCAGTATACCATTATGGGCAGACTTATGTGACTTTACCGTGTCCCAGAATGGACCGGGCAGTATACCTTTATGGGCAGACTTACGTGACTTTACCGCGTCCCAGATTGGGCCGGGCAGTATACCTTTATGGGCAGACTTACGTGACTTTACGCGTCCCAGATTGGGCCGGGCAGTATACCTTTATGGGAATACTTACGTGACTTTACCGCGTCCCGGATTGGGCCGGGCAGTATACCTTTATGGGAAGACTTTTAGGAATTCACCGTGTCCCGCAAATGGGTCGGGTTACGTTATCACGTATGGATAATCAAAGTGAACTCCAAAATTGAGACATCCCTCCATAAAGGGCCAGATTATGTTATGCAAGATACGTAAGTTATATATTTATGAACTTGATGATTTTTCCTAAGTATGTATGTAAGAATTTGATTATAACTCTTATTGAAAATGGGAAAAGATAATAATGTGTGATTAAGTTCATGAGTTGTAATGGCACGGTAGGATCTGTTATTTTCTTTTTATACTTGCCCCTGTCATTCTTTTGTACAATTATGATTTGTTTACTGTACCTTATTTGATTTCATACTTGCACTGTTATGCGACCCCTTCGAGGTGCGTTCATGCCCGCAGGTATTAGGTACACAGGTTGGTGATCCTCGCTCTAGGATCTCTGTTCAGTTTTGGGTAAAAGCTTCATTCACTCCGGAGGCTTATCTTTGGTTCAGATCCCTGGTATTGTCAGTTATTGTACATTCAGGGGTATTGCGGGGCCCTGTGTAAAATCCGGAAAAAAATAATAATAATATATAGTTGTGGTTAGGTTAATAAATAAATATATATATATATATATATAAGAAAACAAAGAAAATAAATTGCATGGGATAGAGTTAGTATTAAAAATTGGATAAATAGATAGATGAAATGAAAATAAAAAAATAAAAAAAAAAAAAAAAACATGCAGAATGCACGTAAGCCCCCTTCCCTTTACCCCTCCCCCCCTTTTCATTTCCCTTCAATCTCTTGGCTTTCTCCCTCTCATAAGTTATGTAATCATCCCCACTTATACATTGTATTTACACACAAACAAAGTACATGACATAAAGGTTAGAAAATCAGAAAAAAAAAACAAGTCAAAAGAAGAGGAAAAAATACCAAGAGAGCAAGAAGAACAAGAAGCAAAATACTAGAGAGTAAGGATAATTTTAGCAACCACACAACAATAATATTCACACTTACAAGGTGAGTTTTCTCACTAAGAAATTCTTGGTAACATCCTTTATTTTTAGTTCAATACATGTTAGAATAAGAATTGAGTGTTGAAAAGAAATATTGAACTTTTGATTGTTTAGACAACTAGTTGCGTCATGAATTTTACGAACTGTTCTCACTGAGTTATAATTGTTAGAATTTGATGAAATTATAAAGACTTGTACACCTCTCTAATATGATCATATAGAACCAAAAATGAGGTAAAATGGACGTACGGTTTGAAAGTTATCATAGTTCAAAGTTCTTGCCTTAGATTTGGTCGAAATTCGGAAAGGCATAATTACGTACTGTTTTTATTGAGTTTTACTTATTAGAATTATATAAAAATTTACATGGTTGTAAATCTCTCTGTTACGGACAGATATAGATAAATAGTTATTAAAACGGACATACGAGTTGAGAGTTAATGTAGTTTGAAGTTGATGCCTCGGATTCATCGGAATCCAGAAGGGCTGGACGTTGAAACGTAAAACTGTACTAATCTGTGGGGAATATGAAAATTGTTGCTAAATGAAAGTTCTATCTCTCTCTGTTGTGGACATTTTGAGACCTTACGGGGGTCTATCCGACTTACGGATTGAGAGTTATCGCTGTTTAAAGTTTCTGTCTTGGGTCTATCGAGATCCAGGAAGGGCAGCGAATAAAAGTGTAAAACTGTACCAAATGGTACAGAATATGAAAGTATGGTTCATATGGAGACGTGTAGCTCTCTGTTCTCGTCGTTTTGAGATTTTATGGGGCTTGAACGGGTTTACATATTAGGAGTTATGATTATTCTAAGAATGAGTGTCGTTTAATAAAAATTTGCCGAAATAAATTTAATGTGGCTGTTTTGAGGATAAATTTGTGTTAGTTACCCAAAGTAGTTTTAAATGAAATTTGGTACAGTGAAAGATCCCCGTCTTACCTTAGTTTCCGCTTGAGAAACACCTTAGTTGGAGTTATGGTTAAAAGTTATAATCGTTACAAGTATGAATGACAGAATGTTAGAAAAGAGAATAGTATTTATTCGATCTTCTGAAAAATATGAAAAGTGAATACGTGTTTACATAAATATATAAATATATAATGGATCGGGTTGCACGCCGCAACAAAACGTAAAGTGAATACGCGTTCACAAATACGTAAACATAATGGATCGGGTTGCACGACGCAACAAAACGTAAAGTGAATACGTGTTCACAAATACGTAAATATAATGGATCGGGTTGCACGCCGCAACAAAACATAAAGTGAATACGTGTTCACAAATACGTAAATATAATGGATCGGGTTGCACGCCGCAACAAAACGTAAATTGAATACGCGTTCACAAATACGTAAATATAATGGGTCGGGTTGCACGCCGCAACAAAACGTAAAGTGAATACGCGTTCACGAATACTTAAACATAATGGAGCGGGTTGCCGCAACAAAACGTAAAGTGAATACGTGTTCACAAATACGTAAATATAATGGATCGGGTTGCACGCCGCAACAAATATGAAAGATGAATACATGTTCACCTATATATAAATATGAAAAGTGAATACGCGTTCACAAATATATAAATGTAATAAACATATGAAAATGAAGGTGAATGTCTTAAAGTATAATACGAGATAAAATGAAGTGTTAGTTAAACCGAGAATTTCCCATGAGGAGTTGTTGCATATTTAAAAATGTTGTAACCTGATATGTTTTTGCAATATGCTTATTACGTTATAATGTGATTGCGCTTGGAATATTGTGGTGTTACTTTGAATTGCAGGTTCTCACTCAGCCCCAGATGGTAGGGCTGACTCTTTATTTAACATGTTTCAGGAAAGCGTGATAGAGGAAAGGCTCCATGTCAAGGCTAGCGATCGTCCCGCAGCCTCTTGTCATACCAAGTCCATTGTTTGGGCTTGGTACTCGTCGAGTTCGTAATGTCAGTTCCAATGTCTCGGGAAATGCCCGTGTGGAATGGTCTCCCTTCCAACTTAGAATAATATTTGTCAGTATGTCTATGTAGAAACAATATTTGCACGAGCATGGGCTCGCGCTATATTTTCAATAAAGTTATAAACAAATTTCTTTATTGTTATTTTTATTAATAGCTCTGTATTTGAATATAAGTTTAAATTTCTAAATAAAGAGAATTAAATGGTGCTCCTGGTGGAAAATAATTGTCCAGGTGCCATCACGCCCTAAGTAAAGACTTAGGAAAAGTCGGGGCGTGACAAGTTGGTATCAAAGCTAAACCAGGTTAGGAGATTCTAGGAAGTTTATTCGAGTTGGGTGTTTGAACGGTTACTTATTGCGACGGTGTGCGCGCCACCTTAGTAATAAGTAAACGGAATAACATCCTAAAGTTTCACTTCTTTCATACTCTTCTCGTGCCTATCTTGAGTCTTTTCAAAGACTTGGTTCTCGTACTACCTCCTTCAAAGGATTGTGGAAGGGAGTGTACAACGATAAAATAACCAGATGTGATCGCACCACCACCGAAAGGTAGGAGAGGTACGAGATAGACTATGGGGCAAATTTTGTGAGAAGAAGGAACATATCTATACAGGGAAGGACTACAAGTCTAACCCAATAGTATTTCGATGAGGTAGAAAACCTCGCTTACGAGGATGTGTGGAGACGCATGACGTCAATTTGGTAATCGCACGGTTAGTGGACGACACACGGGTGTGGTGGAGAAATTTTAGAAGAAATTATTTTTCGATGTCACCACCAATGACTCGGGGAGGGTTCAGAGCGGCATTCATTGAGAAATTTATGCCTAATACGCGCAAGGATGCGCTCAGACGGGAGTTTTAACAATTGGAGCAAGGTGACCGTAGTGTACAATAATATGATACACAGTTCGTGAGGCTATCGGCATACAACACACATGTCGTCCCTACAGAAATGGGTAGAGTCAAGCTATTTGTAGAGGGTTTAAACCCGAACATAGCAGAGAAGGTGGTGGCGTTAGCCAACGATCGAACTTATCTTCAGATTGTCGATATGGCTTTGAGGGTAGAAGGTTTCGCTAAAGCAAAAAGATAATATTCGCAGAAGAGATTTCGGACGTCAGGATCATTTAACCAGAGTCAAAATCAGAAGCAGGAGTTTAGTAAGGGATCTTCAGGACCGAACCAATCAATGGGCGATCTTATTTCAAGCCTAAGGGGCACAGTTGGTCTAATTACCAAGGTAGCAAGGACAAGGCCACCAACCCTAACACAGGAGGTGACAAACCGATTTGTAAGATTTGTCAAAGGAAACACAATGGAGAATGTCGGCTCTTAACGAAGACATGTTATAACTGTGGAGAGTCGGACCACTATGCCAGGGATTGCAAGAAGAGGACCCAAACTCAATCTATTCAGGGGAGGTCAGAAGCAACCACAACCGCTCTGGGAAATCGGAAACCAACCCGCGAGTCGTGAGGTCAACAACCCAACAATTTAATCGGCTCACGCTTTGCCCGTAAGAATGGCGAAGCATCTAATGCGGTGGTCACATGTATTTTGCTAGTCTCGAGTATTCCTGCATTTGTATTATACGATCTCGGCTCTACATTTTCATATGTGTCAATGGGCTTTGCTAAGAATTTACACGTAGAACCTTCTTATTTAAGTGAACCTTTTGAGGTTATGACACCAGTAGGGGCCTCAAATTTGGGCCTCACGGGTGATAAATAATTTCCCATTAGAAGTGAATGGCAGGGGAACAATGGTGAACCTAGTACTACTTGATATGGTAGACTTCGACGTCATTTTGGGTATGGATTGGTTGTCGGCATGTTATGCCATGTTAGATTGTCGGCGAAAGATAGTGAGATTAACTTTTCCCGGAGAACCAGAAGTTGTTATAAGGGGTAGGATTGGAATATCCTCATGTCAGTTTATTTCCTACCTTGGGGCTCAAAAGTTATTGAGAAGTCACAGAGTGGAGTACGATATCCGCTAATATAGTGGATACCCAAAAAGAATCCCCAGCAGTGAATGATGTCCCTATTGTTCGAAATTTTCCAGAGGTTTTTCCTGAAGATCTTCCAGGCCTTCCTCCAGATCGAGAAGTGGAGTTTGCCATAGAGTTAATTCCGGGTACAAGACCCATTTCTATTTCTCCATATCGAATGGCCCAGTGAATTGAGGAGTTAAAAGAACAATTGAAGGATCTTACGGATAAAGACTTTATAAGGCCTAGTGTTTCCCTTGGGTGCACGATCTGTTGTGAAAAAGAAAGACGGATCGCTCGAATGTGCATCGATTATCGGCTCAATAAGGTCACGATCAAGAACCGGTACCATTACCAAGAATCGATGATCTTTTGACCAATTTCAGGGAGCTAGATATTTTTCCAAGATTGATCTCCGTTCGGGATATCATCAGTTGAAAATAAATCCAGATGATATATCCAAAACAGCCTTTAGAACCTGATACGGCCATTATGAGTTCTTGGTCATGTCTTTTGGGTTAACCAATGCCCAGCGGCTTTTATGGATTTAATGAACAGAATCTTCAAACCATTCCTAGATTTGTTCGTGATTGTGTTCATAGATGATATCCTAATCTACAGTAAGAGTGTTGAAGAACATGAAGAAAGATCGAGGTAGTGCTTCAAGTCTTGAAACAGAAGAAACTATATGCTAAATTTTCAAAGTGTGAATTTTGGTTGGAAAGGTAGCCTTTTTGGGTCATGTTGTGTCAAGGATGGAATTATGGTAGACCCCATAAAATAGAAGCGATGAAGAAGGCCAAACCGACCACTCCGGAGGTTAGAAGTTTCTTGGGTTTGGTAGGTATTATAGAAGATTCATAAAATGTTTTTCTAGTCTTGCTCCTTTGACCCGGTTGACTAAAAAGCGGTTAAGTACCGAGTCGAAGCATGTGAAGCAAGTTTTGAAACTAAAGGAATTGTTGACTCTGCACGATCCCAACCTTACCATCGGGACAAGAAGGGTTCGATCCTATTGTGATGCCTCCAGTTGGGTTAGGATGTGTCTTGATGCATTTGGAAAGGTTATTGCGTATGATCTAGACAATTGAAGATACATGAGAAGAATTACCCAACTCATGACTTGGAATTAGTGCGGTGGTGTTTGCCTTACGAATATGGAGACATTATTTGTATGGTGTGCATGTGGACATATTTACAGATCATAAGAGTTTGCGACATAACCACGAAGGATTTGAATCTCGACAAAGAAGATGGTTAGAGTTGCTTAAGGATTATGACCTTAGTATTCTTTACCATCACAGGAAAGCTAACGTGGTGGCGACGCTCGATGGGAGATCAATGGGCGGCAGCCCATTTGGCAATACAAAGAGGGTATTGTTCGGGAGGTACAAAGATTGGGAAACCTCGGGGTTAGCTTAGCGAGATCGGTGAAGGTAGGGTGGTGGTACATGATACCTCGCATCTGCCTTAGCCGAGAGATAAAGAAAGTCGGTTTGAGGATACGAGTTTGTTGGATTTCGGAGAGGATCCAACAGGAAAACCTTCACGATTTACATTGGGAGATAATGGCGGAACCGCCCGGTATAAGGGTAGGTTATGTGTTCCTAAGGTAAAGGATCTAAGGAGGAAGATCTTAGGTGAGGGTCACAACACAAGATATTCCATTCATCCAGGGTCAACAAAAATGTATCGGGACCTCAAGGCAAATTGCGGTGGGACGGGATGAAGAAGGGCGTTGCGGAGTTTGTCGGGAGGTGTCTTATATGTCACAGTGAAAGTGAACATCAAAACTCGCGGATTACTTCAGACATTGGGGTCCCCATGTGGAAATGGGAGGCGATTCATATGGATTTTATAACTGGCCCACCAAAACTCGAGAAGGGTATGATTCTATTTGGGTAATTGTTGATCGACTTACAAAGTCACCATTTCTTAAATTCGAGACTACGACGCGCACCACAAGACACACGATTTATTTGAAGGAGATTGTGCGGTTACGAGATTCCCTTACAAATTATTTGGATAGGGTTCCCAGTTCACCTCACACTTTTGGCAAAGTTTCCAGTGGTCTCGGACAAAAGTTAAGTTACGCACTTTCCACCCGCAAACAGATGGGCAAGTGGCGAACAATCCAAACACGAGGGCGTGTTGCGATCTTGTGTGTTAGATTTTCGGGAAGCTTGTTGGACCATCTATGTCTAATTGAGTTCGCCACAACAATAGTTTTCACTCTAGCATACAAATGGCCGTTTGAAGCATTATATGGGCGAAAATGTAGGTCTCCACTGATGGTTCGCGGTGGGTGAGGCCTTCGTGTTCGGACACTGAAGTCATTCAAGAAACAAATGATAAGGTACAGATGATTCGGAGCGGATCAAAACAGCTCATAGTCGTCATAAGTCCTATGAGGATCATCGGAAAGAGATCTTGAATTCGAGGGGAGAAAGTATTTTTAAAAGTGTCCCCAATGAAGGGAGTGATGCGCTTTGGTAAGAAAGGGAAATTGAGCCCAAGGTTTATTGGGTCATATGAGATCTTGCGAAGAGTGGGAAATGTGGCTTACGAATTAGCACTTCCACAAGAGCTGGAAGCAGTGCATTCGGTATTTCATGTGTCAATGTTACGAAAATACTTGCACGATCCAAGTCACGTCATCCTTCCCCAGGAGATAATTCTTAATAAAGAGCTTCAATATGAAGAGGCTCCGGTAGAAATACTTGATAGAAAGGTTCAACGCCTTAGAATAAAGATATTGCTTCCGTGAAAGTCCTATGGAGGAATCACTCCACAGAGGAAGCCACCTGGGAAGCTGAAGATACGATGAAAGTCAAATATCCATTCTTATTTGACTAAGGTAATAAAAAAAATGTGTTACATAGTACTTCATGTGTGTGTCATTTGCGTGTCTATATGCATGTGTTACAACCTTATTCTCATTCGAGGACGAATGCTCCTTAAGGAAGGGAGAATGTGAAGCTCCAAATTTGTTACAATAACAATAAACATTATGGTGTCTATGTGATTATGTTATTATTGTGTCTATGTGATTATGTTATTATTGTGTCTATGTGATTATGTTACGACCTTATTCACATTCGAGGACGAATGTTGCTTAAGGATTAGAGAATGTAAAATCCGGAAAAAAAATAATAATAATATATAGTTGTGGTTGGGTTAATAAAAAAAAAAAATATATATATATATATATATATATATATATATAAGAAAACAAAGAATAAATTGCATGGGATAGAGTTAGTATTAAAAATAGGATAAATAGATAGATGAAATGAAAATAAGAAAATAAAAAAAATAAAAAAAACAAAAAAAAAAACAAAAAACATGCAGAATGCACGTAAGCCCCCTTCCCTTTACCCCTCCCCCCTTTTCATTTCCCTTCAATCTCTTGGCTTTCTC
The DNA here is from genome assembly GCA_029844215.1 of Przewalskia tangutica. NCBI lineage: Eukaryota > Viridiplantae > Streptophyta > Magnoliopsida > Solanales > Solanaceae > Przewalskia > Przewalskia tangutica. Next base: position 2,227,808 of record CM056725.1, read on the forward strand.
CCTCCCATAAGTTATGTAATCATCCCCACTTATACATTGTATTTACACACAAACAAAGTACATGACATAAAGGTTAGAAAATCAGAAAAAAAAACAAGTCAAAAGAAGAGGAAAAATACCAAGAGAGCAAGAAGAACAAGAAGCAAAATACTAGAGAGTAAGGATAATTTTAGCAACCACACAACAATAATCTTCACACTTACAAGGTGAGTTTTCTCACTCAGAAATTCTTGGTAACATCCTTTATTTTTAGTTCAATACATGTTAGAATAAGAATTGAGTGTTGAAAAGAAATATTGAACTTTTGATTGTTTAGACAACTAGTTGCGTCATGAACTTTACGAACTGTTCTCACTGAGTTATATTTGTTAGAATTTGATGAAATTCGGAAGAATTGTACACCTCTCTAATATGATCATATAGAACCAAAAATGAGGTAAAATGGACGTACGGTTTGAAAGTTATCATAGTTCAAAGTTCCTGCCTTAGATTTGGTCGAAATTCGGAAAGGCATAATTACGGACTGTTTTTATTGAGTTTTACTTATTAGAATTATATGAAAATTTACATGGTTGTAAATCTCTCTATTACGGACAGATATAGATAAATAGTTATTAAAACGGACTTACGAGTTGAGAGTTATTGTAGTTTGAAGTTGCTGCCTCAGATTCATCGGAATCCAGAAGGGCAGGACGTTGAAACGTAAAACTGTACTAATCTGTGGGGAATATGAAAATTTTTGCTAAATGAAAGTTCTAGATCTCTCTGTTGTGGACATTTTGATACCTTACGGGGGTCTATCCGACTTACGGATTGAGAGTTATCGCTGTTTAAAGTTTCTGTCTCGGATCTATCGAGATCCAGGAAGGGCATCGAATAAAAGTGTAAAACTGTACCAAATGGTACAGAATATGAAAGGATGGTTCATATGGAGACGTGTAGCTCTCTGTTCTCGTCATTTTGAGATTTTATGGGGCTTGAACGGGTTTACAGATTAGGAGTTATGACTATTCTAAGATTGAGTGTCGTTTAATAAAAATTTTGCCGAAATAAATTTCATGTGGCTGTTTTGAGGATAAATTTGTGTTAGTTACCCAAAGTAGTTTTAAATGAAATTTGGTACAGTGAAAGATCCCCGTCTTACCTTAGTTTCCGCTTGAGAAACACCTTAGTTGGAGTTATGGTTAAAAGTTATAATCGTTACAAGTATGAATGACAGAATGTTAGAAAAGGGAATAATATTTATTCGATCTTCTGAAAAATATGAAAAGTGAATACGTGTTCACATAAATATATAAATATATAATGGATCGGGTTGCACGCCGCAACAAAACGTAAAGTGAATACGCGTTCACAAATACGTAAACATAATGAATCGGGTTGCACGCCGCAACAAAACGTAAAGTGAATACGCGTTCACAAATACGTAAATATAATGGATCGGGTTGCACGCCGCAACAAAACGTAAAGTGAATACGTGTTCACAAATACGTAAATATAATGGATCGGGTTGCACGCCGCAACAAAACGTAAAGTGAATACGCGTTCACAAATACGTAAATATAATGGGTGGGTTGCGCGCGCAACAAAGCGTAAAGTGAATACGGCGTTCACGAATACGTAAACATAATGGACCGGGTTGCGCGCAACAAAGCGTAAAGTGAATACGTGTTCACAAATACGTAAATATAATGGATCGGGTTGCACGCGCAACAAATATGAAAGATGAATACATGTTCACCTATATATAAATATGAAAAGTGAATACGCGTTCACAAATATATAAATGTAATAAACATGTGAAAATGCAGGGAATGTCTTAACGTATAATACGAGATAAAATGAAGTGTTAGTTAAGCGAGAATTTCCCATGAGGAGTTGTTGCATATTTAAAAATGTTGTAACTGATATGTTTTGCAATATGCTTATTACGTTATAATGTGATTGCGCTTGGAATATTGTGGTGTTACTTTGAATTGCGGTAAGGTTCTCACCGGCCCGGATGGTAGGGCTGACTCTTTATTTAACATGTTTCAGGAAAGCGTGATAGAGGAAAGACTCCACGCCAAGGCTAGCGATCGTCCCGCAGCCTCTTGTCATACCAAGTCCATTGTTTCGGGTTTGGTACTCGTCAGGTTCAGAATGTCAGTTCCAATGTCTCGGGAAATGCCCGTGTGGAATGGTCTCCCTTCCAACTTAGAATAATATTTGTCAGTATGTCTATGTAGAAATAATATTTGCACGCGCATGGGCTCGCGCTATATTTTCAATAAAGTTATAAACAAATTTCTTTATTATTATTTTTATTAATAGCTCCGTATTTGAATATAAGTTTAAATTTCTAAATAAAGAGAATTAAATGGTGCTCCTGGTGGAAAATAATTGTTCAGGTGCCATCACGCCCTAAGTAAAGACTTAGGAAAAGTCGGGGCGTGACACCCTGTCCTGTTACAGTTGTTATGTCAATACTCGTAGAGGTCTGTAGTCATATCTTGTGGGTCAGCTTGTAAAAGAAAAAGGATGTAACTGCTTTTGGCTTTGTATATATATATATATATATATGTCCAAGGAGGTAGCTTTATCGTCTAGTTTGTTGTTTATTTTCCTGTTAATGTACGTTATGAGTTTCATGTATATTCCGCTGATTTTCTCTGATGTATACCTGTAAGGGTGCCCAGGTAGGGCACCAGTCGCGGGCCCGAGGTCGGGTCATGACAGACGTCGCTTATTTATTGTATTTATAAGCCAGAAACTCAAATTCTTGATTTTCGCACTTTTGATGGATATTATTAGCACACATATTTTCTACAATCATGTCGCTTATCTCTGATAGGCCTGAAATTCATCCGGTCCATGAGAAACAAACTTATTACCACACCCATTACTTCTCCATGGTAGACGTTACTTATTATTGCATTTTTATGCAAGAAACTCAAATTCGTGATGTTTTACACTTTCGGTGGGAATTATCACATAAATTTTCTAGGATCATGTCGACGGTCTCTAGTTTGCTTGAAATTCACCTGATCTATCACAAACATGCTGGTGATCGAGACACATTACATCATCATGGACGACATCGCTTATAATTGTATTTCTAAGCCCATAAACTCAAATTCGTGATTTTTTGAACTTTCAATGGATATTAGCACACATATTTCCTAAAATCTTATCGATGGTCTCTGATTGTCCTGAAATTCTACTGGTTCATCACAAATAGGCTGGTGACCGACACTAATTACTTCGGCATGACCGACATCACTAATTCATTCATTTCTAAACCCATAAATTCAAATTTATGATTTTTTACACTTTCGGTGGGTATTATCACATGTATTTTCTAGAATTCTATCAACGGTCTCTGATTGGCCTAACATTCTACCACTCCATCACAAATAGGCTGGTGATAAACACCCATTACTTCGTCATGGTTGAAGTAGCTGATTAATTCATTTCTAAGCCCAAAAACATATTTATTATTTTTTGCACTTTCTGTGGGTATTAGCACAAGAATTTTCTAGAATGTTATCGACAGTCTCTGATTGACTTGAAATTGTCTCGGTTCATCACAAAAAGGCTAGTGATTGACACAACAATTACTTCGTCATGGCCGACGTCACTGATTAATTCATTTCTAAACCCAAAACTCATATTCATTATTTTTTCCACTTTCATTTGGTATTAACACACATATTTTCTAGAAATTTGTCGACGGTCTTTGATTGACCTAAAATTCAACCGATCTATCACAAATGAGTTGGTGATCGACACTCATTACTTCGTCATGGCTGAAGTGGCCGATTAATTCATTTCTAGGCCCAAAAACTAGTTTTCATGATTTTTGCACTTTCAGTGAGTATTAACACACTGATTTTCTAGAATCTTGTCGATGGTTTCTGATATACCTGAAATTCTATCGGTCCATCGCAAACAGGCTAGTGATCAACACTCGTTACTTCATAATGGCTGAAGTCACTTATTATCACATTTCTAATCCTAGAAACTAGAATTCATGATTTTTTGCACATTCGGTGGGTATTAGCACACAAATTTTCTAGAATCATGTTGACGGTCTCTAATTGGCCTGAAATTCTACATGGCTGACGTTGCTTATTATTGCATTTCTAAGCTCATAAACTCAAATTCGTAATTTTTTACACTTTTGATGAGTATTAGAACACATATTTTCTAGAATCATGTGAGTTGTCTCTAATTGGACTGAGATTCATTCGATCAATGACAAACAAGATTTTTTGCACTTTCTGTGGGTATTATCACATGGATGTTCTAGAATCTTGTCGATGATCTCTAATAGGCCTGAAATTCTACTGGTCCATCACAAACATGTTGGTGATCAACACTCATTACTTTGTCATGACCGAAGTCTCTTATTATCGCATTTCTAAGTCCAGAAACTTGAATTCATGATTTTTTTTGCACTTTCGATTGGTATTAGAACACAAATTTTCTATAATTCTATCCACAGTCTCTAATTGGCCTGAAATTCTACCAGTCCAACACAAATAGGCTGGTGATCAATACTCATTAATTCAACCCGTTACTTTGTCATGGTCGATGTTGCTGATTAATTCATTTATAAGCCAAAAAGTAGAATTCGTGATTTTTGGCACTTTTGGTGGGTATTAGCACACATATTTTCTATAATCTTGTCGACGGTCTCTAATTGTCCTGAAATTCAATCGGTTCATCACAAACAGGCTGGTGATCGACACCTATTACTTCGTCATGGCCAACGTCTGTTATTATTGCATTTTAAGCCCAGAAACTAGAATTCTTTATTTTTTACACTTTCGGTGGAGATTAACACATGTATATTCTAGAATCCTATCGACAATCTCTCATTGGCCTGAAATTGTACCGGTTCACCACAAACAGGCTGGTGATCGACACCACTTACGTCGTCATGAATGACGTCGCTGATTAATTAATTTCTTAACCTATAAAATCATATTTATGATTTTTTTGCACTTTCGGTGGGTATTAGCATACTGATTTTCTACAATCTTGTTAATGATCTTTGATTGGCCTAAAATTCTACCGATCCATCACAAACAGGCGGGTGATGTCGATGATTAATTCATTTCTAAGCCCAAAAACTCATATTCGTGATTTTCCAACTTTCGGTTGGTATTATTAATTTATTTCTAAGCCCAAAATCTCAGATTCATGATTTTTCCACTTTCGGTTGGTATTAACACACATATTTTGTCACATGTTGATTGACCTGAAATTCACTCAGCCCGTGATATATAAGCTGGTGATCGACACCAATTACTTCGTCATGGTTGTCATAGTTGATTAATTCATTTTTAAATCTAGAAACTCATATTCAAGATATTTTCACTTTTGTTGGGTATTAGCACACAAATTTTCTAGAATTTTGTTGACGGTCTCTGAGTGGCCTAAATTCTACTGTTTCCATCACAAATAGTCTAGTGATCGACACTCATTACTTCGTCATGGCCGAAGTCACAAATTAATTCATTTCTAAGCCCAAAATCTAGAATTCAAAGCCATGCCAAACAAGCCAAAGTCAAGTGTCACGACCCGAACCTCAGGCCCGCGACTGATGTCCTACCTGAGCACCCTTCTATCCATACAACATAAGAAATCCACGGAAGCTAAATAACACTCATTTTTTTTAAAACAAACAAAGGCAAAGCCGACAAGATCGCCAATATATATATAATCAAACGAAACTACAACTGTACCCAGGTCCACACCACATATGAATACAGACCTCTAAGAGTTTGACAACAACTATGACGGGACAAGGCCCCGTCGTACCTCTGAATAACCATAATACTGTAATACAAACTCCGTACCAAAATGATAAGCTCCGGAACAGGGGAGCTATCTCAAAAAAAGCTGGGCACGGATCCTAAGCTCGAGGATCTCCAAACTGAATACCTATACCTGCGGGCATGAACGCAGCTTTCCGGCGGCCGCAAGACAACAGGTATCAAGTATGTAAACAAGAAGTACAGTAAATCAGATCATAACGGTACAAAGTAATGACAGGGGCAAGTATGAAAACCAAATACCAGATCCTACCGTGTCATATAAAATAAGCCAATTGTACCTTATTCAAAGAGAATTATTTTTAAAACCATGTATGTCTAGTCATGTAATCCTATACTCTATATACATCTCATGAGAATCTATCCCGCACCGTGAATACAAGTTCACGGACAATTCACATGCACGAATAGCTATATGAGTAAACATATGCAAGTTAAAACAATCTTTGACTCTCATTAGAACAAATATAATGTACTCTCTTTTTAGAAAACCCAATACAATACCATGCATTCCTTTTTAAATAACCCAAGACAATACCGTTTTCACAATAAGAGTTATATCATAATCATGGACGTTCTCACATGATTCCCGTAAGTGTATATAAGTCATAATCATGGACATACTCACATGATTTCCGTATAATATCTAAGTCATAATCATCGACATTCTCACATGATTTCCGTATAATATCTAAGTCATAATCATGGACATTCTCACATGATTTCCGTATAATATATATAAGTCATAATCATGGACATTCTCACATGATTTTCGTATAATATATATAAGTCATAATCATGGACATTCTCACATGATTTTCGTATAATATATATAAGTCATAATCATGGACATTCTCACATGATTTTCGTAGAATATATATAAGTCATAATCATGGACATTCTCACATGATTTTCGTATAATATATAAGTCTTAATCATGGACATTCTCACATGATTCCTCGGGTAGGTACATGCGACGTGTCCCGGCCCACCATGAGACTCGGTGTAACAATGCAATCATATGACAATTTAAACCATCTTCTGACTTCCCACAAAGTCATAATAACAAACTTTTATTTTAGAAAACTAAGGCACTGCCACATCTTCTTTTTACACAAACCGAGGCACTATCACCTCTTTCCTTTTAATAAAACCAAGACACTATCATGTGATGTAACATTAGGGAGTTGGACTCCAACAATACTAAGTACATCCATCCTTTTTTTTAAAAAAGAATCCTCTCATGTAATAAACCCCAAGATACTAGCACCCGGAGTATCAAGACACTTCTACTTTCAAAATCAAATAATCTATACCTTTAAAGTCATTTCCACTTATAAAATAAATCAACTTATACTTTCAAAACCAAGTAACATATACTCTTAAAATCAAGTAACATATACTTTTTAAATTTAACTCGAGGCTTTAAAATCAAGTAATTTGTACTCTTTAAATCAAGTCACTTACATCTTTTGAAACCAAGTCATTTATACTTCATATAACTCAAGTCGCTTACTTTCAAAATCAAATCATATATTCTTTCAAAATAAATCAAGTCTCATGACTTTCAAAACCAAGACAAGTATACTTCAATAAGCAAGGCTAGTATACTTCAAGAATAATCATGCCAATAGAAGGAAGTTAGTTCACATACCTCAGCGTTCTTCTACCAACCCGCTAAGTGGAATACGCTCACGTAGCACTTCCACCTATAACGACAATAACATGTCTATTAACTACATGCCTTTAAGGGTAGGTTAGAGACTTAAGGAACACTCCTATTTCTATGAAAAATTGGGCAGCACTTCCTTTGTTTGTACGTACTTTTCCACCTTTAAAAAGGCCCAATTTCAACAATAACCAAGCCCCGACTAAGGGCACAATCAATAGTTAATCCAAAGGGGATTACACGCTACTAGACGTGTAAAATTCTGCCCCACAATCATATGTAAACAGTCTATAAAATGCATATAACAAGGTTCAATAATTTCCATACCAATTTCGGCCACAACGTCACCACTCTATGACTCTTTCCTTAATTCTTAATCCAACTCACCTTCCAACAATTCCATATAACAAATACATCTTTAAACATCAATGTTTCCTTTCAATTCTCAACATGCAATTAGCAACCATAATAACAACAATAACACTTTAATCCAATATATACAACATGGTCCTAAAATCGGCTACAACACTAAATTTGTCACATGCATTGCCTAGACTTCAAGTTTCTCTCAACATACATTCATTAATTCAATTATAACAACATGCAACTCAAATTATATCATAGAAGGGATAATTTTATACCTCGAACAAAGCCAAAACAATCCCTAATTCGAACTCACTGCTTCGCCGAACAACCCACAATTTTATCAACTTTTCTTGCCTAATTCATCACTTTTTCAACTCCAATTCAACATGCATACAATCTATGATGTTAACCCATCATTTATACACATTTTATCTTCCAAAAATTTGTCTCAAAAACTTGAATTTCTCTGCTCAAAATCGGCCAGCAGTGGCGAAATTCACTGTTCTGTCAGCTGAAATTGTAACGTCCATAAATTTCTACTCCGATGTCCTATCGACGAGAGGTTTATTGAGTTGAAAACTAGACTCGACGAACTTCATTTTAGGCTTTTTAAACACCTAAAAACTCCTAATATACTAGGAGATATACCCCTTCAAATTTGATCAATCTGCTTGTAATTGCAAGCGGTGGCGAATTCGCCATCGCTTTCACGATTTCTCTTTTTTTTTTTTTGGAAATTTGTAAAGTGATTTAATCTTGGGGAAGGGATTACAAAACTTCAATTTGGTGAGGAGAGGGTGAAATTTTCGGCTAGGCTTGAGGGGGAAAAGAGTTGAACACGGTGTTTGAGAAATGAAAATGAAATGAAAATGAAATGGAAATGTGAAGGGTTTTGTATAAGTCTTGAAACAATTACCCAAATCTGATTTTTTTTAAAACTTACACTTTGGTCCCTTAATACCCTCTTAGTTTAAAACAAATCCCAAGTAATAAATCTTAATCCTACTCCTTTTAATCTTAACTCCCGTTTCCTTTAATTCCCGGAAATTTCATAAGGTCTCGTATTCTCCATATCATAATTCTTATAATACGTTACTAACCCATAACGAGAATATATATAATTATCATCTTCAATTTCCATTGTCACGCTCGTAGTAATTAGAATTTTTTCGGAATCACATTCTTCGTATACCAACTTCCTGATTAGCATATATAAACATACTTACTAACCAATATTCGCATCCTATTTCCTTAATTACGTTCTTAATTATTGTCTTAACTTACGAGGTGTAACATCAAGCCAAGCCAAAGTAAAGCAAAACAGACCCAAGCTAAGCCAAACCAAAGTCGAGCCAAGCCAAGTCAAGCCCAAGCGCAAGCCCAAACAAAGCCAGGCCAAGCTAAAGCCCAAGCCAAGCTAAAGCACAAGCCAAGCCAAGTCTAGCTAAGCAAAAGCCAAATCCAATCCAAGCCAAAGCCAAAGTCAAAGCCAGGACAAGCAGAACTAAGCCCAAGCCCAAGCTAAGCCAATCCAAGCCAAGTTAAGCTAAGACAAAGTCAAGACTTAGGTTTGGGCTTGGGTTTGGCTGGGCTTGACATGGCTTGGGCTTTGGCTTGGCTTTGTTTGGTTTGGTTTCGTTTGGCTTTGCTTTAGCTTTGGATTTGGCTTGGATGGGCTTGGCTTAACTTTAGCTTGGCTTGGCTTTGGCTTGAATCTGGCTTAACTTGGCTTGGCTTATCTTGGCTTGTGCTTAGGCTTGGTTGATTTGGGCTTGACTTTAGCTTTGGCTTGGCTTAACTTTGGCTTGACTTGGGCTTGGGTTTTGCTTGGCTTGACTATGGCTTTGGCATGGATGGGCTTGGGTTTTGCTTGGCTTGGCTATGGCTTTGGCATGGATGGGCTTGGCTTAGCTTTGGCTTGGCTAGGCTTGACTTGACTTGAGATTTGCTTGGCTTGGCTTTGTTTTTTATTGGCTTTGACTTGTCTTAGCTTGGATTGTATTGGCTTAGCTTGGGATTTGGCTTGGCTTGGCTTTGGCTTGGCTTTGGTTTTGGCTTAGGCTTTGGCTTGGCTTTGCTTGGCTTTGGCTTGGCCTTAGCTTGGGCTTGATTGGGCTGGGTTTATACTTGGCTTTGGATTTGGCTTGGCTTATCTTGGCTTGGTATGACTTGGACTTGGGCTTGGTTGGGTTTGGATGAGCTTGACATGGCTTGGGATTAGGCTTTGGCTTGGCATAACTTTGGCTTGGCTTATTTTTGGCTTTGGCTTGGTTAGGCTTAGCTTAACTTTGGCTTGTCTAGGATTGACTTGGGCTTGGCTTGGCTTGTCTTTGGCTTGGTTTTGGATTTGGCTTGGCTTGACTTGGCTTTGGCTTGTCTTTGCTTGACCTGACATGTGCTTGACTTGGCATGACTTGGGCTTGGCTTGTGCTTGGGATTGACTTAGCTTGGGTTTGGCTTGGATTTGGCTTGGGCATGGGGTTGACTTGGCTTGGCTTGACTTTGGATTTGGCTTTGGCTTGGGATATGCTTTGCTTGGCTTGACTTGCCTTTGGTTTGGATTCACTTGACTTTGGAATGTCAATTCAAATTACCCCGAGCCCCGACACACCGAACCCCTGATGATATACATCGATATTGAGACATACATTACCTCAGGATTTATACACTGAAATCTATCGTATATCTTCACATTTGCTTGGCTTGGCTTTTGCTTGGCTTGAATTATGATATACAATAGATTTCAATGTCAAAATCCCGTGGTAATGTATGTTTAAATGTCAATTCAAATTACTGAGCCCCGAACCGGGAATAGCGCACCCCTGTTGATATATAATATATTTCAATATCAAAATCATGTCGTAATGTATATAAGAATGTCAATTCAAATTACTCTGGGTCCCGAGCCCCGAGCCCGGAACCGCGAACACCAAAATAAATTTCAATGTCAAAATCCCTTGTAGTGGCGAAAATCACAAAAGTTTGCACTAAAATCATAAAGTTTCGCGCGAAATGATTTCACGTGATATTTTGCACTTTCTGCACGTTTTTTTATTTTCACGTGAAATTGCAAACTTTCATAAAATTTAATGCGAACATCATAAAATTTGCGCGATATTTTGAAATATTCGTGCTAAATCTTTTGATTCTCATGTAAAATTTTCAAAAAATCGTGTGAAAATTACAAACTTTCACGCCAAAATTTATTTTTAATTAAAGTTTGCAATTTTTGCGTGATATTTTATGATTTTCAAGCGAATTTTTATTTTTTGAAATTTTCACGTGAAAGTTCGCAATGTTCACGTGAAAGGTTGCAATTTTGGCAATTTTTGCGTGATATTTTATGATGTTTGCGCAAATATTGGAAAATATCACGCGAAATAAAGTTTTGCGCGATATTTTAAAATATTTGTGCGAAATATTTTGATTTTCGCGGGTAAATTGAAAAATATTAAGTGAAAATCATAAAGTTAGCGCAAAAATTTAAATCTTCTGCTCGAAAGGTTACAATTTTCGCTTGAAATTTTAGGATTTTCACTTGATATCATCCAATTTTCGTGCGAAAATAAATATTTTGCTATTTTTGCGTGAATTTTTATGATTTTTTGACGTGATATTTTATAATCTCTGTGGAATTTTATGATTTTCGCATGAAATTTCATTATTTTTATGAGATATTTTCCCTCGAAAATCTTAAAATTCGCGTAAAAGTCATAAAAAATTGGGTGAAAATTGTCAATTTTTTAAAATTCTTTTCGGGTGATATTTTGCTATGGATGAATTTATATATTTTGTGAAGTATATGCATCTCCGAAACAGTCTATATAACCATAGCAACGTCGATTCCATTCTCATGTCTGCTCTGTCCTAGAGAACTGGTGGCGGTCTTTGTGTACAACGGACGACTAGGGTGAAGGCAGGAAAATCTTATTAATACCAAGAAAATAGATATCGAAATTAGGGTTTCTGGCCGATACATTAAACATTTGGTATGTCCCTTTTTTGCCAAAAACTTAAATTTAGGTTTAAAATTGGTTAAGCCGATGGTTTTGAGTAGAGTTCTTGTTGTTGTGTTGTTTCTTACTTCGTTTGATTTGTGGGAAATTTTCCCTTCTTGGGTAATCATTCACTGGGTTGTTGTTGGTGGTGAAAGGGCATGGTTATGGGGTTTGCGTGTCTGCAATTTGAGTTCAGTTTGCTTTTTCAACAGCGAGTAGTGTTAGGGGTTTAGTTATGCATTGCTTTCATTTTCCCAATGGTAGTAAGATTATGGTTGCGATCATCTTGGACACATACATTCTTTGGTGATTTACTATGTTTTGTAAGAAATTACTGTTGTCAGGCTGCTGCTTTGAGGTTTTTTGTTTGTTTTGCTTTTTTACTTTTTCTTATTATCACTCTTGGATAGAATTATTATTAGCTTAACTTAATTTTAGAGTATTTAATTCTTGGAATGTTCTCATGTCTTTGGCCTGTTATGCAATGTCTATTGGCTTTTACTACTATATAATAACAAAAATTATGGCATTTAATAATATGTATTTTGCATTTCAGGTCTAGTTGCAAAAGAATTAGCATCTTGGTGGAAGAAGTCGTTATAGGATCATCAAGGGCTGAATCTGTGTGGTAAAAGTAGAGGAAGCAGGTCTGTGAGTGGAGACGATTATGGCCTTGGTAGAATCAGTCAAAGTAGAGCCTCTAGCAGTTCAAGAAAAGGACGAGGAAGTTGAATTTGTCTGGGGTAGAAAGAGAGGTATTGGTGGTAAGAAGAAGGAGGTGCAGTTTTATGAATCTTTTACCTATGATGGTGTGGAATATGCTTTATATGACTGTGTATACATGTACAAGGAAGGTCAACTTCCTTACATTGGTATGATCATAAAGATATGGGAACATCCTGACAAGTCTAGGAAGATAAAGATTCACTGGTTTTTTCGACCATCAGAGATCTCGTATCACCTAAAAGACGTAAAGGTAGCTGAGAATGAAGTATTTATTGCCTCTGGTGAAGCCACTGGTTTGGTTAATGTTAATCCTTTGGTGAGCGTGCTTTATATCATTGCATTTTCTTTCTGTCTGCTTTTACTTAAATTAAAAATAGCTATTAACTACCCCATGGTTCGTCACCCACTTTGTTAATTACTTGGCCAAACCATTGGATGCAAAAGATTCTTCCCTGATGATACGTGAAGGCGTTTGGTCGTCTCTTTCTAGTGGGGACTCTTCTCCCAATATGAATCTGTCCATTTCTGAGTTCGCATATAGCTATTGTCAATATCACGAGCTTAACATTATAATTTTTCATATTTTAGTGAATGCTGCCTCATAACTGTAAGAGAGTTGGCTGCTTTAACTCCTTGTCGATTAACTTGACCAGGAAGCTATTTCTGGCAAATGCAATGTTGTCTGCATTTCAGAGGACAACAGAAATCTGCAACCATCAGATGAAGAGGTTAAGATGGCTGACTATGTCTTCTACCGTGCTTTTGATGTGGGAAATTGTACAATTGTGGATAAGATGGATGACAAAGTTGGTGGGCTGGATGGTATGTGCCTCAGCTCCCTGGGTAGTCCTCTCTTTGTTGTGTCGCCATAGTATAAGTTTCGTTGTAATGGAATAATATAAAGTTGCTTTTCGGTTCCATTATATTTTTTCGTGTTAGATTAATCTCTTATGCAAATTTGTTTACATTTTGGTACAGTCAAGTATGTTTTTAACAGGAAAGAGGGTCAAAAGGCCAGTCATGTCCTCAAACTTGCTTCTGACCAGAAAGATGTCAAAACTGCAGTGGAATATCGAGCTAATGAGGAGTCCTTCGGGCTAAAGCCACAGAGTTATCTTGCAACTGCCAAAGCGAGTCATTTAATTGGAAAAAGTGATGTACCAAGTTCTGTGGTTAGACATGATGACTTGCAGAGAGATACAAATGTTTTACGTGTTAATCAGGAAACAACTAAGAAAGAGAATTCCGTCCTTGGTGAGAAAAACTCTCATGATCTGCGAATTGCCAAAACTGCTGGAAAATCAAGTCATTTAGTGGAAAGAAGTGATGTAGATGCACAAAGTTCACCGATTAAAGAGGATGCGTTACATGGGGATGCAAATGATTCTCACATTGAGCAGCAATCAACAATGAAAGGAAATGCTGCACCGGTGCTGATTGTTAACAGCAAAACAGCCAATACCATTGCTCACAAGCAAAATACTTTAAGTGAAGAAAATGCACGTTGCATAGTTAAGAATGACAAGGATGATAAAAAAGTTAATAAGCCTCCAATAGAACTTGTAGAAGCTGGTGAAAGAGGAAAACCTCCGAAGGATCTTGACATTTTGGACGATAGGCCTTCAAAACGAATAAAAGTAAATGGTTCTGTGACACTATCAGAGGACAAGGGTGGGAACAGCGTACGAAATTTCACTGTTTGCAGAAATGACAAAAAGGTTATGGGAACTAGTGCTGCTCCTTCTGAAGAAGGAAAGAAATCTAGAGATAGTAAGCCTTCTGGTGGACCAGACGAGAACATGAAGATCAGAAAGGATAGTGCTGCCTTGGATATCAGACCTCCGAAGAAAGCAAACGTTGACTTCCTTAAAGTAAAAGAAGATAGAGATAAAAGTAACATGCCAATAGGTAAACCTGTTGATAATATAGGCAAGTTGCCTAAATTATCTGCTGGAACATCCCCAAAGGAAGTTGAGAGAACGGAAGGCAAGGGCTTTGAAGTCACTCGGAGACCTATTGCAGTAAGTTTTGCCTCGAGCAATGTCGTTTTCTTGCGAAGTTCAATTTGTTACTAGATAAAATTGCACACAACCTATTCTACTTTTTCTTTTGTGAATCCGATGATGTTAGTTTTGATAAAGAACGGAAGCTTTTCTTTTTGATGATACCATGGTGGTATTACATGGAATTACATACTTCTCCATGCTAACGAGAAGCTTTTGGACCATCTTCTCTTTGATTGCAGTCAAGCATATGAATAGAGCAAGCCTTATCAAAAAAAGAGAGGTCTCATAGTAGGTCCATGAAGTAGCTTCTAATTTGACCTATACAAATTGTAACTCAATAAATTTGCTATATAGCAATAAAGAATGAGAGTTTAGGTGGTAATGGGAAAGTGTTGCATGACTAGGAATTAGAGGAGTTCTTTCATAGGATATATGATCAACCCATTGGTAATGAAGGGGAGGATAGGATGGTATGGTTAGAGGGCGAAGTGCAATGTCTTTTATGGTGAAAGTCATCTTATAGGGAGCCATGCATAGTTGGGGATAAGAGGGGAAGAGAGTATTGATTATTGTGCTTCCAAACCCGTACTAAGGTGTAATTCTTTGCGTGGCACATTATAAAATTCTGACGGTATTTGAGGAAAGGATTTTCGCATATTACTACATATTAGATTCACAACGTTGCTTGAGAAGCTTGCATTTCCTTTATGCAAGGTGGACTTAGGTGAAGCCGAAGGTAAACGTGGTGATGATCAATGGTTGGAGATCACCGAGGATAGAGTAAGTTGCGCGGACTCTTCACTTTCGATGCCGCACCCGTGTTGGATTCTCCAAAAATACACTACTTTTGGAGTATCTGACACGCACCCGTTTGATATTTTTGAAGAGTCCGAGCAACATAGCCGATAGACAAGGAAAAGAGGACACCTTGGAAGACAATACTTCTATGTACTTTGGATTGTCTTAAATGAGAGGAAAACAAGAGCGCATTGTTCGCATGTGAAGAATTACTATGAATTCTTTTATTTTGCATATATTGATTTGGTGTTAATAAGAAAATTACCAATTTCTATATGTGAGTCTATTTATTTGAAAATCGTGGTTGAGCCACTCACTAAGTTTGTAAATAGATTTACACCATTTTGGTGTGACATCACCAAAACCAATGTTGATTTATTGTTAAAAAACTAGAGAATTAGATTCTAGTAACTAAGGCTATTTGTTTTTAGGTTTAAATCTTAAGCATTCAGATTTTAATGGTTAAGTGCGTTTGTTTGTTTATTTTAGAATCATTTAATGGATCTGATGATAAAGATCTATAACAAAGCCTTAATATTATTAAGATGATTATTCAAAGATTTCTACAAAGATGGCAGGTCACTGCTACTCAATCCACTTTCACGACTAACCACCATCACCCACCATTATCAACTACAGTCGTGGTCAACACCTTTCATTATCAACTACTACCCACCACCGCAACCACCATCCTCAACCACAACTGTTGCAGCCAATCACCACAATTAGTCGTCACCACTAGTAGTAACACTCATAGTGCAAAGAATGATATATTGTTTTGCATTCTCTTTGCTCCATTTCATAACCTCCTGTCTCCACCTATGTTGTTACAAATAAAATTTAAGCTTGTTAAAGTGGGAATTTGGACGATGCAGCCTAGGAAATTTTATTCCAAATATTAAGAGCACTAAATCTTTCTAGAGAAAACAAGTAGAATTGGAGGTAAGAGTAAGAATCAATGGTCTAACATTAGCTAAGTGGAAGATAGTACTTATTCATTATACTAGCATGCTTATCTATAGTAGACATATGCCTTATTTGTTTAAATATGAATTATTCAACTCTCAGTATATTAGCACATTTGTTTTTTTCCCTTTCACAACCACTTATTAGCCTTTGATAGGTCTGAAGTATTTAGATCTTGTATACTCTCAATATTCTTAAGATGTTCACTTAAAAATCTACAGCCAGAAAATCGACGTTCACCTAAAAAGTCACGTGAATGTAACTTCTTACCACTAAACTATTTATTACTATGACTAACCATCACCACATAGCTACCTCCACAACTGTCAATCAGTACCACTAAACACCTACACCATCGACCACTAGCAACAACCACTAGCCACAACCACCAACCACTTGTACCGCTAGCGTTACGCACAACCATCATTCACCACCACCCCTTTCTTTCGCACAATCGCGTTTTAAGACATTGGGTGAAATCCAACATTTGAAACTTGCTTCCTTTTGAGTACGGCAACAACTATACTTTAGGCCCATACAAGTTGGGTCGGCTATGTGAATCCTTACTACTTCATTTAAGCTCAACTCATGTTATCATCGTAGCAAATAAAATAAAAGTGAAAAACATGTTTAATATACATATGTATTTAGATAAAATAGCAATAATGATAATAGTATTAGAAGTTCGTTAGCAAGTCTAAAACCTATTCCCAACTAGTAGATATCACCTATATGAGTCTTTTCCTATATTGTGCTCCAATATTTTACTAAATCTGCGTTGATTCAAAGGATTTCTAGGTCTTTCAAAACAACTTCCTTCCATGTGATTTTAGGTCTACCCGTCCCCTTTTACCACATTTACTCACCATAATTTCACACATAAGGACCGATGAATCTATAGGATGACGCACGACATGACCATGCCATCTCAAATGGCCTCAGTTTTCCTCAATGGGTGCTACTCGCACCTCCTGCCAAATGTGGTCATGTTCTTAAAATTATCTAATGGTGTATTATCGCACATTCATCGCCCCACATCTTGAATATATTTAGATTTTCGCGGCCCAACATTTACTACCGTATAACATTTCAGTTTTAGCTGTTCTATATAACTTACCTTTCACTTTGCTTGTGTCACATAACACCCCGGTAGCACATCTCTATTTCTACCATCGGAATTTAGTCCAATCAATTCAGGCAGATGAGAATGCACAATGAACATCTCAGGATTTTATTGCCGTCAAAGATATAAAAAGAGATGCTAAGTTCAAGTAATTATGGAGAGTTAAGATGATAGTTATATACTTGTGAGACTCATAATTTTGTAAAAACTATTTAGTGGATAATTATGTTTTTTTCGGATGGAAAAAATGGACGTTTACTAATAAAATATGTGCTTTTTCCCCTTTTATCTTTTTTTTGCTGGTGAAATAAATGGTTTTAGTTGCTGCTATCTAGTGTATATGATTTGATTATAATGTCATCATCCTTTTTCCTACTCGAGATTTCCTGGTATAAATGATTTTTTTGAGACTTTAAAAAAAAATTCAGATTCATGTAATCTGTTGTGAGATGATATTAGATTATTGATATGGTCTGGTGGAAATTTATGCAGCTTCTCTCAATCATGGCTGCAAAGCTTGTTTTATTTATTATCTTTTTATTCAAATATCAAACTTATGTATCCTACTTGTTATTACAGGAGTCAAGCAAGTGGTTTAAAGCACCAGTAAGTGATCCTATCCTCGATCCTATTTTATTTAGCCAATCAAGTAACTCTATCAGATACGCGGATTATTTCTAGGAAATATGTAGCTTGTCGCATGTCATAAATATATGTGAAATTTTTTGAAATGGCATGTTGTGACCTATTTGAGCTTAGAATTGATTCTTTTGCTCTTTGAGTGATTCATTTAATCAAGCTTTTCTCTCCCTATGGTATCATGGCCTAGTTGATTAAACATAAAGTTTGATGGCTTATGTGTTGCTCGACATGGATGAGAGAATGCAAAGGACGTTGGGGAACTGTGACCCTAAGTTGCGTGAACTCTCTGTTTTGGGTGTCGCCCCTGTACCAGATACAAGGATACGAGTGTGGGATACGTTTCAGATACGGTCGACCAACTTCGGATACTTTGATTGGAGTACATCGAAAACTTGGAGGGAAAATTGATATTTGATTTCTCAAAATTAAAGATAAAATGGATTTAAGATTAAAGGGAAATGACATACCTTAAATATTATAGTATTTTTGTCTCATTTTTGCTGCTGTGTTTTAAAGAAACCAAGAATTCAAAGTCGTGTTCTGAGTTTGGAGGGTAGACAGTAGCAACGATATATCTTTATAGCTCTATTTTTTATAATTTTGAATTTTCTTAGCGAATTCCCGCACCCGTATCCATACCCGAATACGCACCTCTGAATCTTAAAATTTAGATTGTGTTGAATCCAACTATCGGATACGTACCCGTATCGGATACCGGATACCCGCTCCCGAGTCCGAGCAACTTAGGTGTGACCTCAATCGAATTGCTTGAGTCATCTTTGAATCCTTGGTCTTTGGCATGTTCTTTTATTACTAAAGAAATATAAGTCATCAATAAGGGTTAAAAATTATCCTTAGGCTAGGACAAATTAATTGCATAACAACTTTGAGTAGCCTTCTTTTGACTTTGGGTTTTTTAGTTTATTCGAGAATTGTTCTCTGTTACAGCGTTTACTAAGTAGTTTCAAATTCCTTTTGAAATAAAAGCTATTGTGAATTCAATGAATAAAACTACGACGCTTCATTTTCATGGGTTGAATTGAAAATTTCAGCGATTTTGCTTTTTCAATCTTAGTTGTGGAGTAACTGGTAAAGTTGTTACCATGTGACCAGGAGGTCACAGTTCAAGCCGTGGAAATAGTCTCTTGCAGAAATGCAAAGTAAGACTGCGTAAAATAGACCTCTGTGGTCTGATCCTTTCCCTGACTCCGCACATAGTGGGAGCTTAGTGCACTGGGCTGCCATTTTTAATCTTAGTTGTGAAATATAATTTTGCTCCACCTTAAGGATAACTAAGGGATCTAGGAGGGGATCTTGGAATTTCTCTATAAGGGTGAACTATTTTTGAATACCATACTAATGAAGTCTCCAAACCTCCGGTTTGTTGTTAACTTCGCCATGTGTCTTGTCAATCAATACTATGTCCCCGAATGTCTTGTCAATCAATACTATGTCTTCTGCAAATAATATACACTATGGTGCCTCCCCTTTAAATATGCCATATTAATTCATCCATCACCAAGGAAAATAAAAACGAGCTAAGAGCTGATCCCGGGTGAAATCCTATTTCAACTGGGAAGTGTTTCATGTCTTCTCCCACTGTTCTTATGCGGGTTCTGGCTCCATCGTACATGTCCTTAATTGCTCTAAGATATGTCACACGCACACTTCTAGACACCAAGTATCTCCATAAAACTTCCCTAGGAACTTTGTCCTATGTTTTTTCTAAGTTTATGACCACCTTTTTTATTTTTGTATTCTATCCCTATACTGCTCCAACAATCTCCTTAAAAGATGAATTGACTTCCGTAGTTGCTCGCCCCGCCATGAATCTAAATTGATTTTAAGAAATAGAGACATCCCTCATCCTCATTTCACCAACCTCTCTCGAACTTTCATAGTGTGTCTTAGTTGTTTAATTAGTACCGCTATAGCTGTTGCAATTTTCCGTGCAAACAACCTCTTGCAGAAATGCAGGGTAAGGCTGCATACAATAGAGCTTTGTGGTCCAGTCCTTTCCCGGGCCTCATGCATATCAGTAGCTTAGTGCACCGGGCTACCTTTTTTAGTTGTTGCAATTTTGAATATCACCCTTGTTCTTGTGCAACTGGATCATTGTACTCCACTTCCATTCTTCGGGCATTTTAGTCGTCCTAAAAATAACATCAAACAACCAGTCAACCACTCAATACCTACCTTGCACGTGTTCTTTCAAAAATCCACAAGAATCTCGTCTAGCCCGATTGCTCTTCGCCCTCTCGTTTTACTGATTGCCCTCTTGACCTCAAACTTTATTCATTTACAATACCCAGAATCTCGACGGCTCTCAAAGCGTTCTAAATCACCCATGTGTGGAGCTCTAACAACATTCTTTTAAGATTGAAGGTTTCCCGGTGGAGATATGTTTAACACATTGGAATTGTTAGTTTATGTGACGTTGCCTACTTTACGATCGCTGCCCAATCAAAGTGCTCATGCTTTTGGATAATATAATCTATTAGATTGTTTTCATGCTTTTGGATAATATAATCTATTAGATTGTATGATTGACTTTTTGTATGTGAATACTGATATCTTTTTTGTAATTAATAAGATGCCATCGTTTTCATTGTCTTTTTCTTCTTTTCATATTTAGCCATGGGAGGAGGTGATGCAAACATCAAATGAGCAAGGGACACTTATCTTATTAGAAAATTTGAATCCTGACTATACATCAGGAGAGGTGGAGGTAATACCCTATTCCTATATTCCATGCCAAGTAACTTCTGATAATATTTATTTTGACTTACACCTGTGATTGTTTTTATGTGAGTATATCATGCTTCCCTTCTTTTGGGATAAAGTATCATGCTTCTTGTGTATTTAAAAGGAGAAAAGCGCAAAAAAAGATGAGGTCCGTAGGGCTTGAAGCAGAAATCGACAAGGTAAAGTAAAGCACACACTTTTTTAAAAGTGAAGCTCAAAATATACATTATTAGAAAAGGACCATACCTATATGAATTTATATAGTAATCAAATTTCAATTAAGATAGCCAATTTCAACATCCAAAGTACAATAATGCCGATTTTGGTCAATCTCTCTATGTCGAGATTCAAAGAATTAGACATTTCTTATTGGTATCGTTTTGTGCTTCATTATTTGAAGCACACCGTGACACCCAACTTAGGAAAGTGTCTAACATCAGATGTGAGATGCTGAGTATATAAGTATGCCTTACACCTTAGTGGCGCGTTTTAAAGTCGTGCGGACCTTGGCCCAAAGCGAACAATATCACTAGTGGGTTGAGCTGTTACATATGGTATCAGAGCCACTCATGTGTTAGCCTAGTCGGTGTGGACCGGAGTTCAACCGAATTTAGGCAAATCTCGGATAAGCGGGGCAAACCTCAATGCTGAGTCTAGGTAAATCACATGCGGCGGGGCAAAGCTCAGTGAGGAGCTGAGTCCATCAGAGTGTATGTGACACCCCATTTTAGGAAAAGTGTCCCATATCGACAACACACATGAGAGATGCTGAGTATATAAGTAAGCAGACCTTATACCTTAGTGACGCATTTTAAAGGCATACAAGCCTATGCCCAAAGCGGATAATATAGGGCTGAGCTGTTACAAACATAGTTATCTGAAGCGTATGACTTCACTGACGAAGCGATTCCTTTGCTTTATATCGCTTCATAACTTCACCGATGAAGCGATGGCTTTTCACAACACTGCAGGGCTCGAACAATTTTCTCCGTTGCTTTGTGGCCATTGACTAAATGTAAGGTTATGCGTTATTATCCTTTATATTGCTTGTTTCCCTCTTACTTTTTAACTACCTTATCCTAGAAATTGTCTTGCAATCGTCTCTTGAACCTAATATTATGATAGTTATAAATCCTCCTCTGGCAAACAACTAACTTTTTCGTCAGTGTTTATGTGAAGTTGACACGAGCAACCCTTTCTCTTGGTCCTTGGTGCAAAAAGTGATCTTTTTTTTGATGACTTCTTATCAATTTATACGTATTCCCACATAAGGGACCTTTTCATTCAATAAACAAAAGAAAGGGTTATGAGCACACCTTTTGATGCTCGTGCTATGTATGTGATAAAAAATATCAAGTTGATACCTAGGAACGATGTTTTAGGAGAATGCTATGATAAATGGAAATGTGACACATTGAAACAAAATAGGATGGTTCATGTGGAGAAGTGCTACCACTATGTCATGCCATGGAATTACATACCAAAGTGAAAAATAAGTTTCTGTAGCACGGTTGTAAGACTAGCAGTGTCATGTGGGAGTAAAATGTCGGGCCTCTAAAATCTAAAAGATCCGCAAGATGAGTCACAAAAATGCAGATGTTAAGATGGATGTGTGGTCATAGTCGTCAGAAGGTGAAAGTGGCGTAGAGGATAAATCGGAGCTTGAGATGATTTGGTCGTATCCTACGTCGGCCTCCAGTTGCACGGGTTTGTAGGGGTAAAACTATGAGGATTGAAAGTGTTAAAGGAGACAAACTAGACTCAAAATCACATGAAAGGAAATTGTCTCAAATGACTTCCAATCGTGAAATCCATGCACTAGGAGTCTTTTAGTCTTATAAAAAACTTATATGTCAAGTGGAATATGTACGTAACTTTTGATGCCTAAAGAGTCTAAAATTTTATTATATTTGATTCAAACTTTAACGGAGCGACATGGACAATGAGAATTCATATAGTTAGTAACTTTGGTTGATAGTGTTGTAGATGTTGAACTTTAAACCCACTGTTTTCATGTTTGCATTCGACTTCCTTGTGGCTGAGAATTGGCATGATAGGCCCACCGCGATTATATTAATTTTTCAATTTGCCTGCTTGTTGCAATCCTGATTGAATTGTCAGATTTACCACACTCTTTTTTCTTGTATGAGGGCTAGAGGAAACAAAGAGAGTAGATAATAAACACTAAAATCTCTTATCCTTTTTTCTTGTATGAGGGCTAGAGGAAACAAAGAGAGTAGATAATAAACACTAAAATCTCTTATCTTCTGTGTGATATAAATAAACACTAAAATCTCTTATCTTCTGTGTGATAATAAAAGCACAATTTTCTTTTCGACCATTCATTCTGATGTATTAAGGCCCTAGTCAAACACCTTCTTTGTCTAGTAGTCGATGGTTTGTTACTTTCATTGATTGTTGCACTAGAATGACATTTGTATATATGTTACAAGCCAAAAGTGAAGTTTTCTCCTGTTTTCAGTCATTTCATAAGATGATTTGTACTCAGTTTGGGGCTAAGATAAAGATCTTAAGAACTGGTAATGGCACGGAATACATGGATTAAACTTTTGGAGCTTACTTGAAGTCTTTTGGGATAATCCATCAAACTAGTTGTCCTTACAAAGAAAAATATGCATTTGTTAGAAGTAGTAAGATCCCGTTTGTTTACCATGAATCTGCCGAAGCCTTAGAGGGATGCCATTCTAGTAGATGCCTACCTCATCAATGGAATGCCACTTAAACCTCTCAATTTTCGGAGTCCTTTGGAAGCTTTAAAGGGTGAAAATGACTGTAATGTTCCTCTAAAGATATGTGGGTGTGTTTGTTTTGTTCATACTAAGAACTTTGGGAAACCTGAACCTAAAGCTCTTAAATGGGTTTTTATTGTGTATTCTCTAACACAAAGGGTACAGAAATGCTATCACCCTCCTAGGAGATTATTTACCTTTTGTGAATCTGGATCATTGACACTACTGCGACAAGGGAAAGTGAAATTGGAGAAAGAATTTGGGGGGAGACCGTTGGGAGTTTGGATAGGCATGATTTGATAACTTACTCAAGGAGAAATAGAGCAGAAAAATTCATCATGCAATCTGAAGTCAAACCTTCTTCTTGTGGTGAGTTACGTACATTTCCTAATGAGTTAAATTTGCCTATTGCTCATAAGAAAGGAGTCATATCTTGCACCAAACACTCTTTATCTAGCTTTGTTTCCTATAATTCTGTGTCCCTCTTATAGAGCCTCTGCCTCGTCTATTTCTTCTCTGTCTATTTCCCAAAATTGGAGGGAAGCTTTTGCAAATTCTAAATGGAAGCAAGTTGTGATAGAAGAAATAAAGGCCTTATTAAAGAATGAGACTTGGGAACTTGTCGCATCATCACCAAACAAGAAGTTGGTTGGTTGCAAATGGGTCTTCATTGTAAATCATAAAGCTGATGGTTCCATTGAAAGATTCAAAACAAGATTGGTGGCTAAAGGATTCACTCAGACTTATGGAGTGGATTATCAAGAGACATTTGCTAATGTTGTAAAAATGAACACTATTAGAATTCTTTTGTCTTGTGCCGCTAATCATGTCTGGGACTTACAACAGTTTGATGTGAAGAATGTATTTCTTCATGGAGACTTAGAAGAAGAGGTGTACATGAAGATTTCTCTGGTTTTGGCACTGAACAAAGTCAAGGAAAGGTATGCAGACTGAAGAAAGCTTTGTATGGACTGAAGCAGTCTCCTAGAGCTTTGATTTGACAGATTTTACAAAGCAATGATCTCTTTCGGTTACCAACAAAGCAATGCTGATCACACCCTTTTCATAAGACATCAAAAGGGTAAACTCACTCTTCTCATAGTTTATGTTGATGACATAGTAATGACAGGAGATGACAAGGAGGAGATGACATGATTGAAGAAGTTATTGGCCTAGGAATTTGAGATCAAGGATCTGGGAAAATTACAGTACTTTTTGGGAATCGAGGTTGCTAGATAAAATAGAGGAATCTATATTTCTCAAAGAAAGTACATTCTGGATCTCTTGAAAGAAATTTGTATGACAGGTTGCAAGCCAGCAACATCACCTATTGAAAGCGACTACAAACTACAAAGTGGAGTTGGAGAGTCAGTTTATAAGGAGAGATATCAGAGGCTGGTTCGAAGACTCATTTATCTCTCTCACACTAGACAAGACATAACCTATTCAGTCAGTCTGGTGAGTCAATTCATGCAGGATACCCTAGATCCTCATATGCAAGATGTCTTTCGCATTTTGCAGTATCTGAAGTCTGCTCCAGTTAAAGGTCTACTTTCTCCCGACATGGTCACCTCAAAATAGAAGTCTTTATAGATGCAGATTAGGCTGGATCTCTAGATGGCTGAAGATCTACATCCGGTTACTATACACTCGTAGGAGGAAACGTGGTTATTTGTTACTTGGAGAAGCAAGAGGCAAAGTGTAGTTGCTAGATCAAGTGCAGAGGTAGAATATAGAGCTATGGCCCAGGGCGCTTGTGAACTTTCATGGTTATAAATGGCTACAAGAGGAATTGAGATTGTCTGAAAAAAGGAAACTTTCCTTGTATTGTGACAACAAGCTGCAATCAGTATAGCTCGAAATCCAGTACAGCATGACTAAATAACAACATAGTTGGTCCAACCACCACTTTGTAGAACTTGCCTTTAAGTTTTGCTGGCACCTTCTAATCACACAGTACTCCCGATGCGAGCCTCCATTTCATCCATCCTGCACCAATACGACGTGTGACATCATCGTCAATCTCCTCATTTTCTTGGATAATAGACCCGAGATACTTGAAATTTTCTTTCTTTTGGATGACCTGGGTACCAAGCCTCACTTCCATGGCAGCCTCGTGCGGTACATCACTGAACTTGCGCTCCAAGTACTCTGTCTTGGTCCTACTCAACTTGAACCTTTTAGACTCCAGAGTTTGTCTCCAATCCTCCAGCTTAGCGTTAACTCCGCTACGAGTCTCATAAATCAGAACTATGTCATCCGCGAATAACATACACCACGACACCTCACCTTGAATTTGTCGTGTCAATTCATCCATCACCAGACAAACAAAAACGGGCTAAGAGCTAATCCTTCGTGCAACCCATCACAACTGGAAAGTGCTATGAGTCTCCTCCCACTGTTCTTACCTTGATCTTGACTCCATCATTTTCCTCATGAATGGAGGCCAGTGTTGCCAATGCATCCGCACACTTCTTTTTTCTCTGAGTAGCGGAGAGAAGTCCTTGATCGCCCTAGTTACACCTCTAGTCTCCAAACATCTCCAAAGAACCACCCTTGGAACAAATACCATGTGTATGTCCTTCCTCTCCCTATACACTAGTCTTCGTACAAGATGGAAGACCAAAGAGTAATCAAAGATGAAATTTTGAAATTTTACCAAGCTTCTTACAAGGAGAATGAGCAGAAAGCAAGCTTCGAAACTCTAAGCAGGTAGAGAAAATTTGGCTAGAAAGAGACTTTGAAGAAGAAGAGGTGAGAGCAGCCTTCAACTCGAGGGCCTGATGGATACTCAATGGCCTTTTACCAAAGTGTGGGATTTCGTCAAGGATGATATTATGGGAGCTCTTAACCATTTTCATCAGCATTGCCACGTCAAATCCAATAATGCCTCCTTTATAGCTCTTATCCCAAAAGGGAAGGGAGCCTTGCACCTTAGAGACTTCAGGACTATAGGTCTCACAGGGAGTGTTTATAAGTTCTTGGCCAAAGTTTTAGCTGAGAGGCTCAAAACAGTGATATGGAAATTGGTGTCAGGAGAACAAAAAACCTTTCTTAAGAATATGCAGTTCACTGATGCCTCTTTGATTGCAAATGATATGCTAGATGGCAGACTAAAAGCAGGAACACCTGGGATTTTATGCAAACTAGATGTGGAGAAAGCCTTTGATAAAATGAGCAGGGTCCTACCTGTTAGACATGCTGAAGCAAATGGGTTTTGGAGATAGATGGATCAAATGGATCAAATACCGTCTTTCAACAGTAAAATACCCCTTTCTGGTGAATAGGGGGCCAGTTCTTTTCTCTCCTAAAAAAGGAATAAGACAAGGATCCTCTTTCTCCGTTCTTATTCACTCTAGCCATGGAGTGTCTGAGCAAAATGCTGGACAAAGCCAAAGCAAATCACTGGATTGAGAGTTTCAAGGTGGAAAGCAGCCCTCTTTTTTGGGGCAGAGACACTTCAAGTTCTTTATCTGAATCTAACTATCATGATATTTGAAGCTATTTATGGGCTTCACATTAACATGATGAAGAGCAAGATTTATCCTGTCAATGAAGTTCCAAACTTGAATGTCCTGGTAGGGATCCTGGGGTGTGACACAGGCTCATTCCCTTCTACTTATCTGGGCCTCCCTTTGGGTGCAAGCTATAAAGCAACTGAGGTTTGGAATGGAGTGGTGGTTAGGTTGAAACGAAGCTGGTAAACTGGAGTATGCAATATCTATCTATGGGAGGAAGGTTGACTTTAATCAATAGTATATTGGACAGCATACCTACTTACATTATGTCCCTTATTCCAATGCCATATGAGGTAAAGGAGCAGCTAGATGGCCTAATAATGGCATTTCTATGGGAAGGAAACAATGAAGATCATAAATTCCATCTTGTGAAATGGGATAAGGTCATAATGGCAAGGGGGAGGTTTGGGAGTCAGGTATCTTAGCAAGCACAACAAAAGCCTTCTTTTGAATTGGTGGTGGAGATATATCACACATCTATGGAAGAAAGTTGTGAATGCAAAATATGGCAAGCTGGATGATTGGTGCACCAGCTTTAAACTCTCAGGATTAGTTCTTCAGAGAAGTATCCTTTAAAGTTGGAAATGGCTCTGAAGTCAAGTTTTGGAAAGACAAGTGGGTGACCAATCAACCCCTCAAAAACTCTCACCACATGATATTCTTTTTAGCTATAGAACCTGACTCATTTGTAGCTGATAATAGGGATAGCAACACTTGGGATATTCACCTAAGAAGAAACTTGCACGACTGGGAGTTGGAGGAACTAACTGATCTATATAGGTTACTGGCAGAGTACTCAATGAATCATCAACTTCCAGACAGCTTAAGGTGGGGGAATTTAAAGAAAGACGTCTTCACAGTTAAAGCAAACTACAAGTATTTGAATGCAACAGAGGAATTAGCAACTTCTTGGCCTTGGAAGCTGGTTTGGAAGACAAAACTCCCTCCCAAAGTTAAATGTTTCACCTGGACAGCCCTTTACAATGCTATTTTAACTCAAGACAATCTCATGAAGAGAGACATTACAGTGGTCAGCATGTGTTTTATGTGTCACAACAACTTAGAGACAGTAAGTCATTTGCTATTGCATTGCCCTGTGGCAGCTGATCTTTGGATTATTTTTTTTGGCTATTTCTGAAATTAGTTGGACAACCCCCTTCTGTCTAAAACAAGGAGTTGAAAGTTGGAGTTTGCTAAAAGTAGACAAGTCCATCAAGAAGATCTGGAAGATGATCCCAGCAGCATTTTTTTGGTGTATATGGACTGAAAGGAACAAAAGACGTTTTGATGAGACTTTAACTCCTAACTGCTCTCTTAGGTCCAAGTGTTTGATGAATGTCTTTAGTTGGAGCAATCTTTCCCTGTAAATGATGTCATCCCCCTTTTAAATTTTATCATCTCCCTCTAAGCGGCTTAGCAGCCTTGAGTTTTGCTTCTGGTTCTCAACTCCCAACTCATACTTGTTTTTTGCCTGGAGTTATAACCATATGATTTGTAATCATTTATGCATCTTCTTGATGCCTTTTGAATACAATAACTTACTTTATCAAAAAAGACTCTTTGGCGGGAAAGAAGTAAGGCATACTTTGAAGGAAAGATGGTGCAGATTCATAGAGTCAATAACAAATGCCTCAAAAATTTATTCTTATGGTGTTCCAATAGTACTCTAGATAGGATGGATCATTATTTGGATTTTCTGAATTTCTTAGGGGGTAATATGTAGCGTGACTGATGATAGTTATGTAGTTCTGCTTTGTACTTTGCTTATGTACTAGCTTGGTTCCAGATTAATAAAAGACTTTACTTATAAAAAAAGATGAAATTTTAATTGAGTGATTAATATTATGACACATTACTATATTTCCTTAAATGAGAAGCTTTTTATAGCTGACGCAATTACAACTTACCGCGGACATGACCTTAGATAGAAGGTTGTGGAGGACACATATTAGGGTAGTCGGGTAGTAGGTAGCGCTTATCCTTCCATACTAGTGGTCGTAGCATTTCTTCGTTAGTTTTATGTCCTTACGTATTTCTTCCGTAATTTCTTGTCTTTTGATTTTTGGTAGTATTTAATGTTCTCGTTCTTCGTGTAGCACACTATTTTGACCTTATTTGTTATTGATCTACTGTTTTATTGTTATTGCTTTATTATTTTGCTCTTAGCCGAGGGTCTATTGGAAACAGCCTTCCTACCTTCCAAGGTGGGGGTAAGGTCTGCGTACAATCTACCCTCTCCATACCCCACTTTGTGGGATTACACTGGGTATGTTGTTGTTGAGAAGCTTTTTATAGCCACAAATATATTATGACATGTTTATGGCCACAAGTTTCAAAAGCCTTATAGCCAACAAATGCTATGGTATATTTAGTACTACAAAATTATGAAGTTTCTTTTTTTTTTCTCTCTCCGTACCGAGTCAAACTATGTCAAACAAATTGAAACTGAGGGAGTACATTTTTAGTTTCTTATTCCTATTCATTGGAAAGTTGATTGGTGATGTTTCCTTAACAACAACATACCCAGTCAGATCCCACAACGTGGGGTCTGGGGAGAGTAGAGTGTACGCAGACCTTACCTTATCTTGGTAGGTAGAGTGACTGTTTCTGAGAGACTCTCCTTAACTATTAAATAAATCACTTAACGAACTATATTTATCTCTAGTGATGCTCTGTTTATTGATTGAGCTCATAGGCGATGATGCTCTGTTTATTGATTGAGCTCATAGCGATGATGATCTTGCCTCAGTGCTATGGTGCCTCTATTAAATCACCTCCTAGGTGAGGCGAATCACCGACTTGGCAGTCATCTAGCCTTGGGGCTTGAGCATACTTTAAATGAGCCCTTAACAACAATTTCCGTTGCCCTCCATCCTATTATCCCCGGGGCTTTTCCAACTTGTGGACTGGTGCTCCTACCGAAGCTCGGAGTTCCCATGACGAGGCGGGAAAGTTTTCAAGGGAAATTATGGTTTGTCTGGTGAAAGCAAATGGTTGTAATACACACACTGTGCTCATAATATGCACTTTCCCGTCGTCTCTTGTCCTCTTAGTTTCCTATCTATCCAGCCTTATCTTTTCTTATTAGCACTAACTGTTTGTTGGGAGGGGGCTGGCTAGTGTACTCTTTAATTTTGTATGGTTATCTTGTTGGTACCGACATTTGTGTTGATAATGTTATAGGATATTATCTGGCATGCATGTAGGGAAAACTGCACGGCCAAAATGGTTCAGCGCACTGCTTTCTCTAGTCCGTACTCTGGTATGTTTTTATGGGACTGGTTTATTTTTGTCTGTCAAAATGACATGAAGTTTATGTTTTCTTCTTTCACCTTCCTAGGGGAGTGTGGGCAGCTTATTGTCGAAGAAACACTGCTTTATGTTCATGGCTAAATCCTGTGTACTTGCCTTTGAACTTATTTCTTTTGATGTGGTAGGTAGAGCGTTAGTTGCCTTCAAAACAAGTGAAGCAGCAGAAAGGGTCAGTAAAACGTTGGTTGATGGATGCTTAATGGTGTCAAATCAGAGGTATATATTCAATTTATATTCAAGATTGTTTTGTACTGTTTTGGTACATTGTTGTCTTTTTGTTCTTTTCTTGCCTTGTCATTAGGAGAAACATGGGATGTCAATATACAATTTTTTAGGCGTTATATGCATGTTTGGCGAAATACCTAGATTTGTCAGTTAGATGACTGAAGTGTGTTTTGTGACCACAAGACAAAACATGTGAAATACACTTGCTGGTGACATGTCAAATGAACCAATCATTGGATGACACCTGTTATTTTTTAATGATGATGGTGTTTGGGCCTGCTTGTGTGCACCTTCGACTAATTTTACTCGGTACCTACTATCTCCCACCAACACAAGTATCAGCCTATCACTTGGGCTGGGCATATGGGAAAAAATCACCAAGGGTCCCATCTTGTATTGGATTTGGTGTAATTACTACTCCATCCATCTCAATTTATGTGGCACCATTTGACTTGGCACGGAGTTTAAGAAAGAAAGGAAGACTTTTGAAATTTGTGGTCCAAAATAAGTCTTAGATATTTGTGTAGCTATAAATTATCCAATAAAGTAAAATTGTTTCTAAATATAGAAAAGTGATATTCTTTTTGGGACATACTAAAAAGGAAATGATGTCACATAAATTGGGACATTACACAATCTAGTAATTATCAAAACCTAGTTGTTTGTCATAATGTGATTACAAGTGTAATTACAAACGTAATTTGGGCTGCACAAGTGTATTTACAAATGTAATGTTTGGTTGCAAAAGTGTAATTACATAGTTAGATCTTTTAAATTTTAAAAATAGAAAAGTTAATTATCTAAAACTAAACGTTAATGTTTGATAAATACGTGTCTATATAAGAAATGGGTCTTGCTAACATACTACATGAAGGTAGTAAGTTAGCAAGATACCCATTTTTACTTTACCCAAAATAACCCTAACAATACACTGACAATATTTTAATAAGAGGGACGATTATGTCTTTCACCAGAAATTCAACCTATTCTTTCCCTCCCCTCTTAGAAATTCATGTAGTATGTTAGCAAGACTCCTAAGAAATATGCCAGATACATAAACAACCCCTTAAATTTGGCAGAAAATTCCATTTGCACACTTCAACCAAGACTTGTACCAATTAGACACTCCAACATCTATTAAAGTGTGTGTATTAAACACATATTTGACACTTTTAAATTAGTCCTAGTGTGGATGCTACTCTCTTCTGAAGCTAAAAACAAGAATTAGTCCTAGTGTGTGGATGCTACTCTAAGCTAAAAACAAGACCAATAAAAATGTTACATGTCGGCAAAAAAATTAAGAGACTGTCTATCAAGAAAAACAAATTTTCTCTATCCTTCCTCTCGTCTCTGTCTATCAAGAAAAACAAATTAAGAGACTGCACATAAAATAGTAGATGGTGTGTTGCGGTGAGAAGAATTAATTTCCAGCTAGTATTTCAGATCTTTGATAAAAACAACATACCAAGTGAAATTCCACAACGTGGATCTAGAGAGGGTAGAGTGTACGTAGACCTTGGTAGGTAGAGTGGTTGTTTCTGAAAGACCCTCGGCTTAAGACACAACATAAACACAAGCAAAGCAAGAGAAACGGTCAGACCCGGACAAGAAATTTAAAGCAGTATGTCAATGATTGTAATAAAAGCGCATAAGTCATGACAAAACATTCTGAAAAAAGAAGCAATCACTAACGCATGTAGATAAGATAAACAAAATACACGAAAGAACACACATCAGCAGAAATCAAATTACAGAGGACTATAAAGCAATACTGCATCTACTAGTACGATAGGCTAAGCAGGTCTACAGTAATACCACTACAACTATCAGTATGTAAGCGTAAGTAGGATTACGCTCAACTACCTACTACCCTTCTACCCTAATATGTGTCCTCCACAACCCCCTATCTAAGGTCATGTCCTCAGTAAGTTGCAACTGCGCCATATCCCGTCTAATCACCTCTCCCCAATACTTCTTCGGCCTACCTTTGCCCTTCTGAACCCGTCCATAGCCAACCTCTCACACATCCGCACTGGGGCATTTATGTCTCTCCTCTGCACATGTCCGAACCATCTCAACCTCACTTCTCGCATCTTATCCTCCACTGTGGCACTCCCACTCTGTCCCGAATATCATCATTTCTAATCCTATCTCTCCTTGTATGCCCACACATCCATCTCAACATCATCATTTCCCCAACTTTCATCTTTTGGATGTGTGAAGTCTTGACTGACCAACACTCCGTCCCATACACCATAGTCAGTCTAACCACCGCCCTATAGAACTTGTCTTTAAGTTTTGGTGGCACCTTTTTATCACACAATACTCCTGAACAAGCCTCCATTTCATGCACTTGCACCAATACTATAACATCATCATCAATCTCTCCATTTCCTTGGATAATGGACCCGAGATACTTGAAACTTTCTTTCTTTGGAATAATCTGCGTACCAAGCCTCACCTCCACGCTTGTCTCTAGGTCGCTCCCGTTACTGAACTTGCCTCCAAGTATTCTGTCTTTGTCCTACTCAGCCTGAACCCTTTAGACTCCAGAGCATGTCTCCAAACCTCCAACTTAGCGTTCACTCCGATGCGGGTCTCATCAATCAGGACTATGTCATATGCGAATAAGATACACCATGACACCTCCCCTTGAATTTGTCGCGCTAGTCCATCCATCACCAAAAGCAAATAGGAATGGACTTAGAGTTGATCCATGTTGCAACCCCATCATCACTTGAAAGTGCTCCGAGTCTCCTTCTACTCTCCGTACCTTGGTCTTGGCTCCATCATACATATCCTTGATCGCTCTAGTATACTCCCCAGGTACACTTCTAAACATCTCCATAGAACCTCCCTAGGGAATTTGTCGTATGCCTTCGATGAAAATCATATGTAGGTCCATCTTCCTCTCCCTATACTGCTCCACCAACCTCCTAGATGAATGACTTTTGTAGTCGAACGTCCCGTCATGAATTCAAACTGGTTCTCAGAAATAGACACGTCTCTTCTCACCCTCATTTTCACGACCCTTTTTCAAACTTTCGGCTTAGCAGCTTGATACTCCTATAGTTGTTGTAACTCTGGATGTCACCTTTGTTCTTGTACAAAGGAATCATCATACTCTACCTCCACTCTTCGGACATTCTTGCCGTCTTAAAGATGACATTAAACAATTTAGTCAGCCACTCCAAACCTGCCCTGCCTGCGCTCTTTCAAAATTCAACTGGAATCTCATCGGGCCCGGTCGCTCGTCCCCTCCGTATCCTGCGAACATCACCCTTAACATCCTAACCTTAATACTTCTGCAATATCCAAAATTCCCATACCTTCAGGTAGGTGTTCTTTTTCTGGTAGGACACCCTGTAAACAACTGTGTCAACCTTGACGGTAGTTTTAGGTGGAATTGTACTACTGTTCACTATATGCTTGAACTCCACATGACCGAGCTCTTTGGTCACCCTTTTTTTTAAGTCTTTTACTTGCTTTAGTTTTAGAGAAACTATCATAATAGCTGCTACCTTGTTTCAAATTAGGCAGGTATAAGTACGATTTTTCGAGGAAAACAAATCCCCTCTAGTTCTTGAAAAAGTATAGCATGACTAAGTTGTTAGTACTTATATTTCTATTCAGTTTCGCATGTGTTGTGTTTCTTTGTTTTTACATGGTACTTGACTGTAGCAATGGTTTCATGATGGAGACTGGAAAGGGAGGCCCGGGTGTTAATTTTTAGAGTGAAGAAGTTGTGAAGGGCTTTCAAACGTGAGTTGTGGATAAAAATATGATGGTCAGCTCTGTTTTCAAATTTGAAAATTGAAGAAGTCGGGCAATAGTGGTGGAATTAAGAAGGGATTAAAGGAGGAAGAAGATAGGTGTGCAGAGAGAAAAGATGTTAGGGTATTTTTCTTTAGGTACCTCAACATTATTTTACTCAATTCACGCGCTCAAAATAAGTGAAACTAACGTTTTGTGCCATGTTATCTTTTGTGTTTACTAGACACACTTTAATAGATGTTGGAGTGTCTAATTGGTACAAGTCTTAGTTGGAGTGTTCAAATGGAATTTTCTGCCTACTTTAAGGGGCTGCCTATTTATTTGGCCTAAGAAATATTACTGAACTTTATCTCTATTGGTAGGGATGCAAGATACATATTATTTTAAAAATATAATATCAAATTATTGTAGATTTGTACTGAAATTGTAAAAAATAATTGATATGTAGTTTTTAAATAAAAATATTTTAGTTGAATTAATTAATAAAAATTCTAACTAAATCACGGATTGCATGTTTGACAAAAACAAATATTTACCACCATAATTTAATAACATTGTATAAGACAATTTTGTACATGACTCATTTCCTTCTATAATTAGGAGGTATAGCTTCAACAAATTAGAATGGTAACGCTGTTAAGCGAAATGAAGAAATAAATTGAAAAAATAAGAAAGAAACAAAGTATGAGAACTTGCAATGAAGCACATGAAGTAAAGTTTTGGAATGAGAAGTAAATAATTGAAAGATAAACAATGAAGAATAATATATTTGAAAAAATTGAGAATTTTAAAAGGAAATAAAAAACAAACTAAAAAAAAGAGATAGAAATAAAAAATAAATTAAAAAGAATAGAATTTAAAATTAAACAAAATAGAAGGAAATTAAAATATAACCTTGTAATTGCACCATGCAATTAGTGGTGTTCATGTTTTTGGTCTTTTTATTCTTAAAGAAGCATGCCAATTAAGCCGGTTTTCCAAATGTTGGAATCAAACCAAACAAATTAAGTCTGTTTTTCGTTGTTTCGGTTTTTGTTTATTTTTGCTTAATTCGGTTTCTTATTTTTTTAAAATATATGAAAACTTAGCGGGAGCTTAGTGCATCGGGCTGCCCCTTTTTTTAATAAAAATATACTTCCAAACACATATTAAGTTGACTATGATGACACTACCAAATCATTTACTCCTTAAGAAAAGAAAAATATTATATATGTAGTTTTTTCTAGAAAACATATGCATTGTTCAATAACTTAGTCATTTCCAAGGAACTTAAAATTATTTTATGATGAATTAGTTGTGATTTATCAAGATATCTTGATGATAATTGAATTAAATAATGATTAAAATTAAAGGGCTCAAAGATATGTTATTTTGAACATGAAATAGATTATTGAAATTATCAAAATAAAATCTACAAATCAAACTAGGAAGTAAAGGTGAACACTAGATTACAAACCAAGAGTGCAAAAGATGAGATGTATTGTGAAATTTTATATTGTTACATAAAAATATACATAAATATGTGTGCAATTCTAAATAGGTATTTATATAATCGGGCTGGTTCGATTTTTCGGGTATTTTCTGCTTAAAACCAAAATCGAAACCAAGTCAAACCAAAAAGGTGTATTTTTTCGTCAGTTTGATTCAGTTTTTCGGTTTCCCATGAACACCCTTACATGTAAATATCAGCAATTCTCAACCCCCCATTGAGAATTGAAGAGTGTAATTACTCCCCCTCAATTACATGTTTGGTCGGAGAAACATGTCAAAAGTAATTACACCCAATTACGCTCAATCCCAATTAAAAGTTTGCTTTCCAAACAGGCTCCAAGTGTTTTTTTATTTATGCTTGGATTTGAATCTGAGACCTAATGGTTCTTCCCCACTTCATTTGTCACTAGGTCACGCCTTTGGGTGTGCACCCGTCTTTTTAAAAAAAAATACAATCTTTTAAAAACAAACAAACAGAAAAATTTCGCTCTCCCCACGCCCCAACCCTCATCCATTCCTTCTATTCTTTGTATTTCTCCAAACAACCAGACACAAATCACCTAAAGAAGAAAAAAATAAAAATATATATGTAATGCAAGGAAAAAGTAACAACTTCATTCTTAATGATATCCTTAACAATTAATATATCTTCTTTCTAATCATATTTTGTTTCGTACCGCTCTTTTCAAGATAGAACTTATGGGCAGCAATGAGATTTAAGGCTTAATGTCTTACCTGCACTGAAGACAGCATATGCGACGCCTAGCGCGTACACTGAGCTTCTCTCAGTGTCGGTGCTTAAGCGCACTCAAATGAGTCTTGACAACTTTGGTTTAATAAAGTGTTTAATTTATGTTATCTGTTACCATCTTCAAAGGAAAGTGTTAATATATGTTAATTTGAACTGTTTGAGGGAGAAAACATTTAGTGAAAGTTAACGATTTTTCAGGCAAGAATAAAGATGATAGTTGAAGTTTTTTTTTTTTATCAAGGATGATAGTAGGTCAAGTTATTTTTGTAGATTGTGTTTTTTGAGTGAACCTGATACGGAACTGTGTAATAGTAAACATGTTTGACTTGGATGATTTCCCGTTGCTTTAAGGCTTCTTTATTGCACAGGCCGCTCGTTGCTAGCTTTGTAACTCTTCCGAAAATGGAAGGAAACACTCCATTTGCTGGACATCTATGTGTTGATAAACTAAGACTACAATTGCAGCGGGAAATGGTCAGTCACTGCCAATCCGCTCTGTATCTTTCCCCTACCCCCACCCTAGCAAAAACAAGACTTATTTACCATTCAGTCATGTTTGTCTAACTTAATACAATCGACTTTGTTATTCAGAAAGAAGCAGTGTCTACTTCTCATTGTTCTCAGCCCAACACCATAGAGCATGAAATGGGTAATGAGTGGCGCTTACTGCAATCAAGATCTGACAGCTGGTGGAATAGGCTCTATAGGGTCTGGATCTAGTTTGTCGTTTTCCAAGTTTGGATCAGTATTGTTCTTCTTGTATCTTAAACAACATTCTGAGAGCTCTCTTTAATTGTTTGTTCTAGCAACAAAAAGAGGAACTAAGAAAAACCGCGTCAGAACTCAAGAGACAATGAGAAGCTACAGCTTTGTACATAGTGTACTTGTGGTTAGTATCCCTTTCTGGCACGTAATATGCTGTATTTATCTTGTTTTCTTATTGATGGATTTTGTGAATTATATATAGCCTAGGAATATATACAAATGTTATGGAGATTGTGATATATGCATCAGAAAAGGGTAAAAAATGCCTCTTAATGTATTGGACCCAAATTGCCCTTGACGATAATTTTCAGGTTAAAAATGCCCCTACATCCACCTATTGGAACCGGAATTGCCCTTAACGTTAATTTTCGGATTAAAAATGCCCCCCTCTTAACGGAACTATGAGATGACAACGAAAAAGAACTTGTTCTCTTTTGAATCCACATTCAGTCGCAACACGTGAAGCATCGAAGGAACTGTACGAACAAATGCTTTCTAGTTATTTTGGGTTAACCCGGATGAGTCGGGTTATTTATGGGTTGGGCCTTACATCCACGTGGACCAATAAATTAGTACTACACATTTAATTAAAGTCCACATATGACATCTCGTTTTAATGGTTGGGACATTTTTTTACCACAAAGGACAATTGAGATCCAATATGTAAGAGGGCAAATTTCATTTCCAAGACGTTAGGGGCATTTTGACCCTTTCCGTATTTGAATTTGAAGATTGTCACATCATGATGGCACCATTTCGAACATTATCTTATCTGAATGTTGTCTACATATGAAGAGAAAAAGAGGCAGTGTTTGTCCATGAAACAAGTATACCGGATGAAAGTTGTTGATCTTTGCAAAATAAAATGTGACCGAGACGATAAAAAGCTTTCTGTTGTAAAAATGGATAATTCAATGATTATGGGCCAAAAGTGGCATCATTATGTAGGATCAGCTATTTGTAGGACGAAGAGTCTCAATAGAGAATTTGTGGTAAACTTGTTTAACTTTATCTCGTGCATAAGATATGCATAGCATGGATTTTCTTAATTTTCTCATATTTGAGCATTATTAGTGAACCTTTTTTTGCCTTTGCTCACAACTGGATCATCAATAGGGAAGGTAATATTTTAATAAAGCTGTCTTTAAAGTAACGTTAATATTTACACTCTTGGCCCAAATTGAAAATGTAATGCTGTTTTTGCTTCTATGGTTTGATGAATATTGTGAAGAATTACATTAGATAAAGCGTGTAAACTGTACTGTTTTACATGGGTTTATGTTTTAGAGCTAAACCATATTAATGTTTTCTTTTCTTGTTTTCTTATTGACTGTTTTTTTATGTTGGAAAATACTGATTTGCGTCTTTCTGGAGCTGACTTCTTCTGGTAATGGTGTTCTTTCAATAAGTTCCATTGGAGCTCTGCAAGATTTTTGCTCGATTGACACATGCGGTTAGTATCTCTCTACTTTATTCAACCTTAAAGCTGCATGTTCAGTGATATTACTGTATTAACTGGAAAATGTCTAAACGAGGATTCTTTTCTTTTCCACCAAAGATGGAGTGAAGTTATTTAGTTCCAATAAATGTTATTGAACTGAGAGTAAGAACCATTACTCCTAGCTTTAATGTAACAAGAGCAAAGGCTCTGTAACAATTTTGTAGAGAATAGAAGAGAGGGGAAGAAATAATTGAGAGAAGAAAGGAAATTTCTGATTTCCTATATGATGCCAAAACACAGTACAAGAGCTGGACTAAATAACAAATGCAGTGAAATGAATCTGACGACTACACACTTGGCCCATTCTCACTTGGACACTTTCCTCTAGAGTAACAAACTCCTAGGACTTAATTGCAATTACAGACATGAACTAAACTAAACATTAAGGACTCAACTGTAAATAAAGAAATACTATTAAACTTAAATCAGATTTGAATTGCCCTCTTTTCCTAACTTTCCATTCTCCTTCAAAACCTTGCCCTCAAGGATCAAAATTAGGGAACTGAGACTTGATGAAATTGTAGTCTCCCCAAATGGACTCTTCTGGCAATAAATTAGCCTACTGAACAAGGATTTGAGTAGCACCTTTGTTTTCCTTTTTGACTATCCTCCTATCTAAAATGGCAATAGGTTCTATCAGTGGTTGATCCTCAGTAGAACAGATGGGAGGATCAATAGAGGGAACCACCTTAGGCACTATCTTCTTCTTGAGTTGAGATATGTGAAAAACTGGTTGGATCTTAGCAGTAACAGGTAAGCTCAATTTGTATGCTACAGGCCCTATCTTTTTAATGATTTGATAGGGTCCATAGAACTTGGAAGCCAGCTTCAAGCTCTTCCTAACTGCTACTTTAGAAAAAGCCAATCACCTTCTACAAATTCCCTTTCAGTTCTCTTCTTTTCTGCATAAAGCTTCATCCTGCTCTGTGCTTTCTCTAAGTTGTCCTTTAGAATCTTTGCCATCAGCTGCCTTCCCTTCAACACTTGTTCAACAGTAGCTACTTGAGACTGAACAATCAATTCAAAAGTAAGTTGTGGAGGCTCATAACCATACAACACTTTGAATGGTGTCATCTTCAATGCTGTATGGTAATTGCTGTTATTACCAATATTCAGCCAAGGACATGCACTTGTTCCACTCTTTGGGCTTGTTCCCAGTCATGCATCTCAAGTAGTTCTCAAGGCATCTGTTTAACCTTTGTCTGTCCATCTGTTTGTGGATGGTAGGCAGAACTGTATAACAGTTGTACTTGCAGTTTCTTGAACAACTCCTTCCAAAAGTTGCGAACAAAGATCTTGTCTCTGTCAGTGACAATACTCTTTGGCAGCCCATGCAACTTGTAAATAGAATCCATGAAAATTCTAGCTACTTGAGATACTGAAAAATGATGAGATAAAGAGAGAAAGTGACCATGCTTGCAGTATCTTGGCCCTCTGATTTTGGTAATCCTTCCTCGAAATCCATTGAGATGTGCTCCCAAGCTTTCTCAGGAATTGGAAGTTGCTGCAGTAAACCTGGATAGGCAACTTGCTCATCGTTGAACCTTTGACACACATCACTTTCTTGTACTGTCTTCTTAACATCATTCACCATCAATGGCCAATAAAAACAGCTTTGATCCTCTGATAAATAGCCATGACACCTGAGTGCCCACCTAGTACAGATGCATGAATTGTGTTTATGAGCTGTTGTCTGAAGTCACCATATTGCCTACCCAGACCTTGCCCTTGTACCTTACCACACCTTGCCCTTGTACCTTACCACACCTTGCCCTTGTACCTTACCACACCTTGTTGTACAGTGATGTCTAGGTTACTGTTGGGATTAGTACTGGCTTGTGAAATGGCTTGTAGGATGTCTTGATCTCCTTCATAACTAGCCAAGATTTCTTCCATCCATTTGGGTTGTACTCCAGTGACACTTCCTGGACAGTGCATCTGCTACTTTGTTTTCTACCCTTCTTATATTGGATTTCATAACTCCAGGCCATTAGCTAGCTTAGTCAAGCCTTTATGCTGCAAGGAAGTGGTAATTTTCTGCTCCTGCAAAAACTTTAAACTAAACTGGTCAGTCTTGATTAGGAAGTGGTGTAGATGCAAGTATTGCGTCCATCTGTCCACTGCTAACAGTAGAGCTATCGACTCTTTTCCATAAGTAGATAGCCTTTGATGCCTCTTGCTCAAAGATTGGCTCATGAAAGCCAAAGGGATCTTTTCTTGCATTAGTACCGCTCCCACTCCAGTGTTACAAGCATCAACTTCCAGCACAAAGAACTTATTGAAATCAGGCAGTGCTAACACAGGAGCACTGTTCATTGCTTCCTTGAGGTTATTGAAAGTTGTTGTGGCCTCCTCATTCCAATGAAATCTTCCTTTCTTCAGTAAGTTAGTCAGAGGCTTACTGATTTGAGCATAATTCCTCACAAATTTTCTATAATATCCAGTTAAGCCTAAGAATCCTCTCAACTCCTTAAGTGACTTAGGAACAGGCCAGTCAAGCAGTGCAGACACCTTAGCTTTATCAGTACTCACCCTATCCCCTGCAATAATGTGCCCATATATTCTACTTGGGACTGTAGCTGGATACATAGTGAGATTCATTCAGTAAGGGGTTTATGATTGTCATGTAGCTAGAGTTGATACTGATCCACAATACCATTTTGCAACTGTTTGTTAAACTCATCCACACTATCTTGTGGTCTAAGGTTGGCAAACCTTCTACAAACCTCAATACAAAATTTATGACAGGTGATTCTACTTCTTTGATTGACCAACTGTCAAACCAAATATCCACCCTATCATTCACAT
Organism: Przewalskia tangutica; assembly: GCA_029844215.1. Classification (NCBI taxonomy): domain Eukaryota; kingdom Viridiplantae; phylum Streptophyta; class Magnoliopsida; order Solanales; family Solanaceae; genus Przewalskia; species Przewalskia tangutica. The sequence goes on from CM056725.1 coordinate 2,269,564, forward strand.
TTACTGAAGCATAGCTTAATTTTTCATGTTCAGAGATATTGTAAAGCTCGAAGAACTTTTCACAATTTCTCAGCCAACTTCTAGGGTTAGTTCCATCAAAATCTTGAAAATTGATTTTGGGTTTTTGGTGATATGGAGTTTCAGGCTGAGCAGCAGGGGTATGTAATAAAGGAGGGCAAGAAGAATAAATTGGATTTTGGAACAAAGGGGGGGACTAGAAAACAGTGGTGCCGGTGGGAAGGTGAAACCTCTACCAACAGGTTAAGTGGAAGGGGTAAAAGGAGCTTGAGAAATAGCAAAAGGAGATTTGCTACCTGAAGTTTGTCCTGATTCGTAGACTGCCGGAACTGATGGTGTTCCATCAGGGGTCGCACTGACAGTGACAGTGGTGGTGACCGGTGACGTCGGAACTGAGCTTGTCGGTGGAACCAGATTCATATTCGATAGTATAAGCTCCAATATCTTGTTTGTTTCGCGGGTTTCATCCAACTGGAATTGAAATTGATTCTGGTTACTTTCGAGTGATTCAAACCTCTTACTTGTATCCTCCACGAACACCGATAACTGAGTTCGCATCGCTTTCATTTCATCTTGTAACCCTTGCAGCTCCGGTGACTGCGTCATTGAAGTCCGGTGAGCCGTCGGCCCAGTCAACTCTAATACCATTTGTAACAAGAGCAAAGGCTCTGTTACAATTTCGCAGAGAATAGAAGAGAGGGGAACAGGAAATTTCTGATTTCATATATGATGCCAAAACACAGTACAAGAGCTGGACTAAATAACTGATGCGGTGAAATGAATCTAAGTATCTAACGACTACACACTTGGTCCATTCTCACTTGGACACTTGTCCTCTAGAGTAACAAACTCCTAGGACTTGATTGCAATACAGAAATGAACTAAACTAAACTAAACTAAACATTAAGGACTCAACTGTAAATAAAGATACTATTAAACTTAAATCAGATTTGAATTTCCCTCTTTTCCTAACATTTTAATGATGTAGTGTATCATGTGAGAGAGGACCATTCCTCCGTGCTATCGTGATGTGACCTAATATTCTTATCATTACTTGAAAAATGTGCCTTGTGTTAATTTGGTTGTTTTTTGCTTGACAGGTTCGGATAGATGACTACTAGATAATACTCAGTCCTCCAGGAATCTGGCCATTTTTTATGACTACTAGAAACTCATTCCTCCAGGAATCTTGGCAATTTTTGGTTGTACATATAAGAAACAGACATGCATTTCTGTGTATTTGCCTTTTCTCTGTCATATTCTCTACTTGCTAAAGTTGTAAGGGCTGAACCCCTTTTTCTTTCTGTGATTTGTGTACCCTAATCCCTAACATCATGCTCGGGGCAATTGATTAATGTTAAAGTTGCTAATTTACCTGGCAGCTACATGCATATTTCTATCAGAAATTTTGCTCCATGAACTGCTTTGGCATAATGTATTGTTCAGAATCTGTTTAGAAATAGAAAAAATTATCTCTAATCTTTGGTGCCGAATTAGAGGTAGCAAGTGGAACTAAAGTCTCAACATGTTCCAATTGAATGCCATTGGATTCATCTGTTTATTGCTAATCTTGGCAGCAAGTATTTAGTTTGAACATGTATTTTATACGGGAACGATTAAACTATTGCTTCTTCCTTGTTGACCAAAATACTTTTTCAGAAGTAGCTTGTTCAACTGGTGACAACAGTCATAAACCTAGAAATGGATATTACATCAAGTGGATTTAAGTAGGATATTGAAATCAAGAGCAGATATTTCGTTTGTGTTTTGGACTTCCATGAACTAAAAAAAGCGTAATACCGTGTGCCTTTAGAAAGATCACCATTGACGAGAAATATGTAGTAGTATCATCTGTTTATTATGCCAAGAGACTCAGGTCGTTCAACTAATCAACTCGATAGTGCAAATTGGGGAACTTCATAGTGGCAACATTTCCATGTAATCAAGTGCATGTATGTGCTCCACTTCGTTTGTGTTATTTGCATTGCTATAATTAACATTGAGCATTTATTTTCATGCAACATGTTAAAGTTTCATATCATTTACAATCGCCATTTACACTTCTCAGCACAAAATGGGTATACAAACAGATGCATTCATTTGTAATTTAATGAATACCCTCAATCTGTCCCATAGATTGTTCCTTTGTTCTTTTTCTTTTTCGGTACATAGATTTTTCCTTTGTTCACATATATGAAATCCATACGTCAGTTAGTATACGTGCTAAACCATCACTTCTCCCTTTGATCAAACAGTGTAGTAATTGGGTTTCTTCACTAATCTTATCAGCAGTGTATTTGTTTGTATCCCATATAAGCCAAATTTACCATCTTTAGCAGATTGATAATTATTTAGTGGAGCCATCTTGGAGCCATATTATAGCATAGTTTTGTACGTTGGATTCGTTGTAAGTTAGTTGACATAAGTTTAAGGGAGAAATTTTCTTTTGTTTTCACGGCTTTGAAATTTGGGTCGTGACAACTCCCTTCTCCGAACCCTGCGCATAGCGGAAGCTTGCATTAACTGTTCGTTTTAATTTTTTTACTCTAGAGACCTTTAGTGAGAAAATGATTATTATACGTTATGTTAGTGCTCCCTATACTCTTCAACAAAATGGTGTATCCGAACGGTAAAATTGAACCCTAAGAAAATGATGAACTCAATTCTTTTAAATTCGAATTTATCTGATAACATGTAGGGGAAAGTTGTCTTATCTTCATGCTATGTTCTTAATAGAGTCTCTCTTAAAAAGTTGAGATTTCTGAATGTATGGGGTGTTTGGCTTGTAGGGTTTTGTTGGGTTCGTGTACGCAACAGAATTTGAAAATTTTGGTTTCAAACCCAACAAGATAACAAATTGCAGGATGATTATGTAATGATAAATCAATACAAACATACAACATGTTATGTAACCGTAATGCATCGAAAGAACACTTACGGTTTTGCAAATTTGAAATCTTCAAGTGTAATCCGAGGGTGAGCACACAATAGTTCCTCGATTGCAAGTTCTGAAAACTCCGATGTAATTTCTCTTTCGGAAAGCTAGGAAATTCGACAGAGTTTCGGGAGAGAATAATCTTAATGAATTAAGTGTTAGTGTCTTAGAATAATGATGGAACCCTCTATTTATAGCTGTGTAACACGCACCTAGGGTTTCCCATTGGGCCAGGCTAAAACATCGAGGCAAAGTGGGTTAGTCAGTCGGACCCAGGCGGCGCCGCAGCCCTAGTCCAATTTTGCCTCGTTTTCATTTTTAATTAAATCCGAAATCCAATATCGACTTAATTAAATAATCATTATTCATTCAAATGTCTCGATCATAATCGAACATTTATATTCTCTCTCATTACATCCTTAGATCGACAGAATAATTGACTTAGTGTTACCCTACAGGCTTTCACATATCGACACTAATCACATTAGGGTCTACACGGAACTCCTAGACGGCACCGGAAGACGAACTCAATATGTGAAGTATAGTTACACGAATCTGGTAAACTGAACCTCTATGTGGGAAGATAAAATCTTTTCATTCATGACACACTCGATCAAGCTTAGGACCTGCCAAGTGTCTATCCAAATGCTTGATCATTATATCTCATCTATATTAGCTGACAACAAGACATATCATAGATATGTCTACTCCGTTGGCCAACGACTTAGTCAACCTAGTACCATATGAGAATATGAGCGTTCTCTCGAATATACATTCTAGGAATAAATCCTAATCTTGGCTCAACTACCACCTTTAATCTACGTCGCAATGTACCAAATATAAGTCGTGTCTCAACCTATAAGACATTTGAGCTTAGGACAGGATCAAAGTACATTACTCTGTAGACAAAGTGCGTATCGACCTCAAGTCTAAGGACTTCTATCTCCCACACGCTGATCATACTTTAGACATTGTATAACAAACAATATATCAGCAGGGTATACCAAATACTTCCTAAGTATCCATGTGTCCATCATGAGTTACCATAACTCGTAGCAGGTGAGACATACTACATCCTCTAAGGATATGATGCATACCACATGTCGACTTATCACATATCATCGATATCACATTTTCGATGATCATTAGTCGAGGCTGTTTTAAGAGTTATGCTATAATATTAATATCTCACACTATTAATAACCACGTAACCTCTAGGGATGCATATTGTAGAATATTATAAACAATCAACTAATAATTCAATAAATACAAATGCCAAAATATTAATCTCCATTAATAAAATACGAATGTGTATAAAGTACATTTGTCCTAATACAGATTGTCTCTAGGACATAAATATACTTTCAATCTCCCACTTGTCCTAGAGCCAATCACCAACATATCTATTGCCCATATTCTCAAAATGACCATTATGCTTAACCATGCTTAATGGTTTAGTGAATGGGTCAGCAAGATTATCGTCTGTGGGTACATAGTCTAATCTAATATCTTCAGTCTCCACCATCTCCCTGAGTATGTGGTACTTCCTTGGTACATGTTTGTTTCTGTTTATTGATCTTGGCTCCTTAGCTTGTGCAATCGCACCAGTGTTGTCACAATAAATAGTTATTGGACAACTAGCACTCGAAACTACCCCTAGTTTCTTCAGGAACACAAAAATCGCGACAACCTCTTTACCAACTTCCGATCCAAAAATTTACTCAGCTTCAGTTGTCGAATCAACAATTATAGTTTTTTTGGAACTTTTCCTGCTCACTGCTCCACCATTGAAAATGAACGTGTAACCCGACTGAGATTTGAAGTCATCAATATCTGTCTGAAAGCTATCATTAGTGTACACAGTACAAGATAGCTTTTCTTTTCCACCATAGATCAAGAAGTAATCTTCAGTTCATCTAAGATACTTAAGAATACTCTTGACTTCTTTCCAGTGTTCATCCCCAGGATTATGCTGGAATTTGCAAGTCATACTAAGTGCAAAGGCCACATTTGGCCTAGTACAAGTCATGTCATATATGATTGATCCTATAGCTGAAGCATATGTGATCCTCTTCATGCGCTCAAGTTCTACAACATTAGAAGGACTATCCTTCTTAGATAGCTTGATGTCTTGACCCATAGGTAGACCGCCTTTTTTGGAATTCCCCATAGAAAAACGTCTAAGCACTTTGTCTATATAGACCGATTGTGACAGCCCTAACAATCTATAGATCCTAATTCCCAAAATATAGCAGGCTTCACCTAAATCCTTCATCATGAAGGTACTGAAAAACCACTCATTGACTGACTGCATGAGAGTCTAATTGTCTCCCATTATCAATATGTCATCTACATATATAATAATGAAGACAATACTCACATCATTTGGTTTGCACTCAGATGAAAAAACCATTGGGTTATTTCATATACACTTCCTCAATTAGATTACCATTGAGGAAAGCAATTTTGACGTCCATCTGCCAAATGTCATAGTCATAATATGCAGCTATTGCAAGCAAAATCCGAATGGACTTAATCTTAGCAACATGTGAAAATGTTTCATCATAATCGACCCCAGGTAAGTCTGTACCTTGCCAAATGCATCAATCTTCTTTTGAAGACCCATTTGCATCCTATGAGTTTAAACCCACTTGGCAAATTAACCAAGTTTCACACTTGATTGACGTACATCGATTCCATCTCGAATTTCATGGCTTCTTGTCCTCTCTTCGAATCAATGTCCGATATTGTTTCGTTATAGGCTGTAGGTTCATCGTCGTCGGGAATATCTATCTCACTATATGTTTCCACAAGTAGATTTAGTCTTTCAGGAGGACGATGAGTCCTAGTGGACCTACATAGTTGATTGTTTTGCAGTTCAGTGCTAGGTATGTTCTGACTGTGAGAAAGTTCTTATGTGTTGGTTAATTCACCAACATGAGAGCTTTTAGGAATATCATTTTCATATCTTTTCTGAATGGGAGGAGGTACAACCATTTCATTTGCTCCCAAGGTCTGTGTATGAGGACCTTACATTTCTGCATTGTCCCTCGCAACACTCCCACTGGCCGAAGGGCGTACTCTAAGCACCCAATTGTCACACCCCGAACCCCGGGCCCGTGACTGGTGCCCTACCTGGGCACCCTTCTACCTTAACAACTAAGTACATTGCGGAAATTAGTAACAACTCATTTTTTTTTTAAAAATAAACGTACGTGCAAGGGCAAAGCCGACAAGGCTGCCATATTTACATAAACAATGATACAACATCGCATACGAGTCCAATCCCACATATGAATACTGCACTTAAGAGTTATATCAACTATGACGGACAAGACCCCGCACTCCAAAATCTGCATAAAGCTCAGATCAAGGATATATACCAAAAGATAAACTCGAACAGAGGAGCTATCCAAAACCCCGAAGCAGATCCTACGCCGCCGATCACCGAACAGCAGACCTAAACTCGCAGATGAACGCACTTCGGGCGAGGTCAAGACGAAGAATGTACCAAGTATGTGAATGTAGTATCGTAATAAAATCATAACATAAACAAAGCGGAGACATGTATGATAGCCAACCTACGATATAATACATAAGCGATACGCCAAGTCGTGACGCAGCCCTGAGTCATTACTCAAATATAACCACGGGTCTCACGCCATAACATCAATCATGCCCGTGGAATCCTTCCTCACCGCCACAATCCATGATATAGTACAACACCAATAGGCATACATGAACACCAAGTCCCACCTGGTATAGCATCTGGGGTTTACCCTCACTTATACTCTTACCCCGAGAAGGTGGTAAGCGGTGGTATAGCATCTCGGTGTACTTCACATATACTCTACCGGAGAAGGTGGTAAAGCAGTGGTATAGCATCTCAGGGTGCACTTCACATATACTCTACCTGGAGAAGGTGGTAAACAGTGGTATAGCATCTTGGGGTGTACTCTCACATATACTCTACCCTCGAAGGTGGTAAAACAGTGTGGTATAGCATCTTGGGGTGTACTTCACATATACTCTTACCCTATCTCGATGACCATCAAACAAGACATAAGCACCACCATGTCTTTTATAAAAGAATCCGAATTTAACCCAAGTACTACAAATAACGGAAGCATACCCGTGGAATCCCACATCACCGCTTGCGACGTCCCAAGAACTTACAACTGCATACCAATTCTTCAACCGAGAGTCGCGACAACGTAATTAAACATAGTACTTGCACTCAAAGGCTATTACCAACACATATAGGCAAGTTCTAAATTAACCAAGCCAAAGTACTTATCAGGGCACAAGTAGAATAAATTCTCATTTAACAAGCCAAAGTGCTAATCAAGGCATACATAGAATAATTCTCTTTTAACAAGTCAAAGTACTTATTAAGGCATACTTAGACAAATTCTCAATTTATCAGGCCAAAGTACTAATCAAGGCATACATAGAATAATTCTCTTTTAACAAGTCAAAGTACTTATCAAGGCACACTTAGACAAATTCTCAATTTATCAAGCCAAAGTACTACATACGCATATCTCTTTTATAAAAGACTCCTTTCTATGTAAAGCCCCAAGATACTAACACCCGTAGTATCAAGGCGTGTCTATTTTTCAAAGTAAGTTACTACACTTTTAGAAAACTCATTTCGAAGCTTGAAATCAAGTAACTCCAAATTTTCACAATCTAGGCAACTTATGCCGATTTAATCAAAATAGACAACTTTCTAAACCTTCCATAAAGCCGTTATAACCAACTTCCCATAAAGCCGTTATAACCCTTTATGGTTTTAGACGATCCATTCCTTCAATAACCAAGAGACTTATACTATTAAAACCAAGTATCACATACTTACAAATCAAGTTCTTAACTTTCAAAATACTTCAAGTCTCTTACTAGTTAGAAAACAAGTTTTCTTCTACTTTTAAACCTCAAGTAACTTCACCCTTAACGCAAGTTACTTCTCTTAAATCATGTCATTTCTCCTCTTTTAAATCAAATAAGTAAATCACTCCTTTGACTTCTAAAGTCATTATAATGACCTTTAGGTTTTAGAACTAAGGCATTAGTCAAAAGATTTGGAAAACCACTTCCTTTTCAAGTCTCTATGTACTTTAAGAAAAATACCTTCACTTTTAAGAATCCAAACTTCCCTAAGGAAATGGATTATACTACTTACAATTTAAACATCAAAGTACACCCTTAAGTACATAGAACAAATTCTATCTTAGGCAATCCAAATACAAGCAAGGAATGGATCATTCGAGTAGAACTTACTTTCTTTATTCTAAGGAATCATGCTAGAAGAGAGATAGTTCACATACCTTTCGCTAAATACACAAGCTGCCGAATACACCGTGCGAGAAGTGTCAACCTATAATGGTCACAACAAGGCTATCAACTTCTAGTCTCTATGTAGAATAATACTAAGTATTTAGTCTCTAATTCTACGGAAAATCGGCAAGACTTCCTTTGTTTCTACTCACTTTGCCACCTTTTCAAGGCCGAATACAATAACCAACATGCCACATTTAAGGCTCCAAGCAACAATCAAACAAAGGGATTACACGCCTTACTATACGTGTAAAATTCCGCCCACAATTCATACGAAATAGCCTAAGGCACACTAGCCAATTCTCTACCAACTTCCATAAAGAACACTAAGTCCTTTCCAATCCTTTTCCAATTCCAAGTTCTAAGGTCTAACATGTTATATAGTCTAAACAACTTCAACAACTACAATTTCCTTCTTTATACAACATGCGACGCTTAGACTAATAATCAACTAGAATTGAAATCTTAAAGTTAAACATGCTAGATTTCGGATTAGGGTTCCAATAACCAATATCCTTATCAATACTCATACTATATATCTCATGCTTGCTAATAACCATAGCTACAATCATAAGTAAGCCTTAACTATTAAAACGACAAAATTTATACCATTCAAAGCCCTTAAAATTTCCAAGATCCAAAATCGCGCCTTAGCAATTCTTAGCTCCTTTCCTTAGGTTCCAATCTGCTCCAAGCACTCCTTAGAGGCCTATGAAGAACCCATCTTCAAGTTCCAACTTCAAAGTTGAAGAACTCCCTTAGTTTCCGCCTTGCGACTAACGTAAAAATACGTTTTTTCCGAAATCTTTCTATTGAGATATCCTTACAATACCCTAAGGGACATTGGGTTAAAGTCTTGTGGCTAATGGATCAAAACTATAAAATTTTTGTGGGGGATACAAGGTGAACCCGAGAGCATGTAGTGAAGACAACAAGGTTCTCTAATTTTTCTAAGTGTAAAATGAGCTTGTCTTGCACTAGTAGTATACTTATAACACAATGGAGGGTCATGACTTAAACAAATGTGAGGCTAGGATGAGTTTCACTGGATCAAGCCTAGGTGGACAAGTTGACTGGTCAACAAACTCAAGCTAGCAAGACTTATCTTCCAAAGTGGTCAATGACCATTTTACCCTTGTACAAATTTCGACCAAGCCATGTGGGGTGCCACGTGTCGCCTCTCTCATTCGTCCATAAAATTCAGTAACCCTCGGGCCCCGCAAAACGTAAAATTTCCTGGGGCCCCACGTGACCAAATCCACAAAATAAATTTCCAAAAGTTAAGAGTTCCATACTCTTCAAATAATGCATTTTGAGAATCCAATTCTCAACAACGAACATTTTTCCTTTCCGACGTCCTAAGATTTTCCGTCGGAAAAACAATTCTTCCTTTCGCACATATTTCCAAGTCTTGTGTTCCACACGCACTTCACTTACACTGCCCCGAACTTACGGGTGTAACATTCTTCCTTAGAAACATTCGTCCCGAATGTTCTTAGTCGATTATCAAGCTATACAAACTCCAGATAAACTCTATACTATGCCTATCAATCAAAATCAGACAAGACCAACGATGTCACACACGGGCCACCATATAACATACGTAAACATAATAATGGACCTTCCGTCCGTGGTCCCTTCTCACAAAACCCAAAGGTTACAGTCTTCCCAAACATGGGATCCTTAGAGGTTCCTTTCTTTCCTTACTTGTCATACTTCCTCGTACTTTCAAACTCATCTAGCCAGACGTACAAAATCTCAAATTCTGCTTGCTCCCAATCCTGGAGTTACTAACCAACCCGCCATTTTGCTACTTGAATTTCCTGCTAAGGCTCTTCTCGGTCCTTACGACCTAGTTAGGTGGAACGATCCACGAACTCGTATAACGATTAACTCAACTTGGTCCGCATCCCTGACCCTATCACATAATCTGACCATTTCTATCCGACATTCACCCGATTCCATACTATCGGTTGACCCAAATGAGTCTATAACCCGACTCATCGTCACACTTAACTTCTTGTTCTTAGCCCGAAATAAATCTCTCTCTTATCTCAAGGTACTTCTTACCCTATCCCCTAATTACTAGAGGTTCACACATAGTTCAAGTATTTCTACCGTACAATCTTCCCTATTGGTCTTACACTGTCAGGGGGCAATTACTACGTGTGAACTCTACACAACTATAGTCTCAGTTCACTTACCATTCTTGTCAACATTCTTAACTCCACACCTTAGTAATCAAAGTATTCCTACCTCTGGGGAACTATCACTTATAACTGCTAGCAACACAAGGAAAACATATATGCTAGGGCAAAATCTGAATCTATCAAAGCACGTATGATTCAAAAGAGTCGAAATATACCAGACTCTACGCGATGTCGCCTCCTTATCCTGTCCAGTAGTCACGTCATCTATGCGGTTCAAAGGACCGCCAGAACTATAAACTCCCCCCTGACCTCTACCACGACTGGCTGACATCCAACACTCGCCTCGGGGACGACAATGCGGAGGAAGGGAACCAACTACCGCCTCAAAGGTGAGCCACCCTACCGCGCTCCTTCTAACCGGCATCCCACTTCTTGTGGCCCGGACGCCACAATAGTAACAACCATCTCGTGTCATAACGGCATTTCCCGAATGATGCTTACCACATCCGATACATCGAGGAATAGGTGGCCTCGGCCGGAAGGTCCTCTCGCTCTCGGTAACCTCGACCCGGGAGCTGGACTGCTCTAAATACCTTGGGGTCAAATCTCCCACCGTGAGCTGCGGGGTATGTACCGGGTAGGTCGACGACACTCACTCGCCGAGGCACTCGCCCAAAACTCACCGGATAACCAACCGGTCTAGCCTCTTCTTACGATCTCCGCTGCCCTCTTCCTCTGTACACTGTCTGCATCGCCGACCAACTCCCTTGCCCTTCTGAGCGGCTGTTGCCCTCCTTGGAGGCATAGTCAGAATAACAAAAATACGCGAGAGGAATCATCTTACTAACACAACTCTATGGCACGATCTCGAGTGAGAAAAATAGAAACTAACTCCTAAATGCCCCGTAGCCTCCTGTTTATGGGTGGCGCGCAACACACCGATAAGCAAGACTCTACTAGACACGGTATGTAGACATTCCGAGGACTGACTGCTCTGATACCACTCTGTCACACCCCGAACCTCAAGCTCGTGGATCGTGCCCTACCAGGCACCTTCTACCTTAACAACTAAGTACATTGCGGAAATTAATAACAGCTTATTTTTTATTTTTTTTTTAAAAATAAACGTACGTGCAAGGGCAAAGCCGACAAGGCTGCCATATTTACATAAACAATGTGACACAACATCGTATACGAGTCCAATCCACATATGAATACACTCAAGAGTTATATCAACTATGACGGACAAGACCGCCGTACCCAAATCAGACAAAGCCTGCATCAAGGATATATACCAAAAGATAAACTCGAGCAGAGGAGCTATCCAAAACCTCGAGCAGATCCTACGCTGCCGATCACCGAACAGCGTACCTAAACTCAGCAGATGAACGCACTCGAAGGAGGTCAGTACGAAGAATGTACCAAGTATGTGAACAGAAAGTACTGTAATAAAATCATAACAGTCTAAACAAAGCAGGAGACATGTATGATAGCCAACCTACGATATAATACATAGCGATACGTCAAGTCGTGGACGCAGCCCTGAGTCATTACTCAAATATAACCATGGGTCTCACGCCCATAACATCAATCATGCCCGTGGAATCCTTCCTCACTGCCGGCAGTCCATAATATAGTACAACACCAATAGGCATACATGAACACCAAGTCCCACCGGTGGTATAGCATCTTGGGGTTTACCCTCACTTATACTCTTACCCCGAGAAGGTGGTAAGCGGTGGTATAGCATCTCAGGGTGTACTTCACATATACTCTACCCTAGAAGGTGGTAAAGCAGTGGTATAGCATCTTGGGGTGTACTTCACATATACTCTACCTGAGAAGGTGGTAAACAGTGGTATAAGCATCTTGGGGTGTACCCCTCACATATACTCTACCCTGGAGAAGGTGGTAAAACAGGTGGTATAGCATCTTGGGGGTGTACCCCTCACATATACTCTTACCCTATCTCGACCGACCATCAAACAAGACATAAGCACCACCATGTCTTTTATAAAAAGAATCCGGGAATTTAACCCAAGTACTACAAATAACGGAAGCATACCCGTGGAATCCCACATCACCGCTTCAGACGTCCCAAGAATCTTACAACTGCATACCACCCTTCAACCGAGAGTCGCGACAACGTAATTAAACATAGTACTTGCACTCAAAGGCTATTACCAACACATATAGGCAAGTTCTAAATTAACCAAGCCAAAGTACTTATCAGGGCACAAGTAGAATAAATTCTCATTTAACAAGCCAAAGTGCTAATCAAGGCATACATAGAATAATTCTCTTTTAACAAGTCAAAGTACTTATTAAGGCATACTTAGACAAATTCTCAATTTATCAGGCCAAAGTACTAATCAAGGCATACATAGAATAATTCTCTTTTAACAAGTCAAAGTACTTATCAAGGCACACTTAGACAAATTCTCAATTTATCAAGCCAAAGTACTACATACGTACATTCTTTTATAAAAGACTCCTTTCTATGTAAAGCCCCAAGATACTAACACCCGTAGTATCAAGGCGTGTCTATTTTTCAAAGTAAGTTACTACACTTTTAGAAAACTCATTTCAAGCTTTGAAATCAAGTAACTCCAAATTTTCACAATCTAGGCAACTTATGCCGATTTAATCAAAATAGACAACTTTCTAAACCTTCCATAAAGCCGTTATAACCAACTTCCCATAAAGCCGTTATAACCCTTTATGGTTTTAGACGTATCCATTCCTTCAATAACCAAGAGACTTATACTATTAAAACCAAGTATCACATACTTACAAATCAAGTTCTTAACTTTCAAAATACTTCAAGTCTCTTACTAGTTAGAAAACAAGTTTTCTTCTACTTTTTAAACCTCAAGTAACTTCACCCTTAACGCAAGTTACTTCTCTTAAATCATGTCATTTCTCCTCTTTTAAATCAAATAAGTAAATCACTCCTTTGACTCCCCTAAAGTCATTATAATGACCTTTAGGTTTTAGAACTAAGGCATTAGTCAAAAGATTTGGAAAACCACTTCCTTTTCAAGTCTCTATGTACTTTAAGAAAAATACCTTCACTTTTAAGAATCCAAACTTCCCTAAGGAAATGGATTATACTACTTACAATTTAAACATCAAAGTACACCCAAGGAAGTACATAGAACAAATTCTATCTTAGGCAATCCAAATACAAGCAAGGAATGGATCATTCATGGAGTAGAACTTACTTTCTTTATTCTAATGAATCATGCTGTAAGAGGAGATAGTTCACATACCTTTCGCTAAATCCACAAGCTAAGCCGAATACACCGTACGTAGAAGTGTCAACCTATAATGGTCACAACAAGGCTATCAACTTCTAGTCTCTATGTAGAATAATACTAAGTATTTAGTCTCTAATTCTACGGAAAATCGGGCAGCACTTCCTTTGTTTCTACTCACTTTGCCACCTTTTTCAAGGCCGAATACAATAACCAACATGCCACATTTAAGGCTCCAAACAACAATCAAACAAAGGGTATTACACGCCTTACTATACATGTAAAATTCCGCCCCACAATTCATACGAAATAGCCTAAGGCACACTAGCCAATTCTCGGCCAACTTCCATAGCAACACTAAGTCCTTTCCAATCCTTTTCCAATTCCAAGTTCTAAGGTCTAACATGTTATATAGTCTAAACAACTTCAACAACTACAATTTCCTTCTTTATACAACATGCGACGCTTAGACTAATAATCAACTAGAATTGAAATCTTAAAGTTAAACATGCTAGATTTCGGATTAGGGTTCCAATAACCAATATCCTTATCAATACTCATACTATATATCTCATGCTTGCTAATAACCATAGCTACAATCATAAGTAAGCCTTAACTATTAAAACGACAAAATTTATACCTTTCAAAGCCCTTAAAATTTCCAAGATCCAAAATCGCGCCTTAGCAATTCTTAGCTCCTTTCCTTAGGTTCCAATCCGCTCCAAGCACTCCTTAGAGGCCTACAGAACCCATCTTCAAGTTCCAACTTCAAAGTTGAAGAACTCCCTTAGTTTCCGCCTTGCGACTAACGTAAAAATACGTTTTTTCCGAAATCTTTCTATTGAGATATCCTTACAATACCCTAAGGGACATTGGGTTAAAGTCTTGTGGCTAATGGATCAAAACTATAAAATTTTTGTGGGGATACAAGGTGAACCAGGAGCGTGTAGTGAAGACAACAAGGTTCTCTAATTTTTCTAAGTGTAAAATGAGCTTGTCTTGCACTAGTAGTATACTTATAACACAATGGAGGGTCATGACTTAAACAAATGTGAGGCTAGGATGAGTTTCACTTGGATCAAGCCTAGGTGGACAAGTTGACTTGGTCAACAAACTCGCCTAGCAAGACTTATCTTCCAAAGTGGTCAATGACCATTTTACCCTTGTACAAATTTCGACCAAGCCATGTGGGGTGCCACGTGTCGCCTCTCATTCGTCCATAAAATTCAGTAACCTCGTGGCCCCGCAAAACGTAAAATTCCTCGTGTGGGCCCACGTGACCAAATCCACAAAATAAATTTCCAAAAAGTTAAGAGTTCCATACTCTTCAAATAATGCATTTTGAGAATCCAATTCTCAACAACGAACATTTTTCCTTTCCGACGTCCGGAAGATTTTCCGTCGGAAAAACAATTCTTCCTTTCGTACATATTTCCAAGTCTTGTGTTCCACACGTACCTTCACTTACACCTGTCCTGAACTTACGGGGTGTAACACCAATCTTCACCAAATGCTCCCACTAAATTCTTGTCTTGGTCATTCGGCAATGATAGTCCGAATTCGGTCAGCAATTTCGCATACGATGAAAGTCAATGGATTCGTAATCTCGTGTACGGATCAAAACCCGTCAAGTTTTCTAAAAGTAGGCATGATAAAATTAGGGTCCAATTGGCCGATTCAACCTCTATGTTATCTCGTGGTTCTTGAACTTCTTCAAGTTCTATCTCTGTGCAACTCTGTTCCTTGTTGACATATTCTTCTTCAAGAA
Organism: Przewalskia tangutica; assembly: GCA_029844215.1. NCBI lineage: Eukaryota > Viridiplantae > Streptophyta > Magnoliopsida > Solanales > Solanaceae > Przewalskia > Przewalskia tangutica. The sequence continues at coordinate 2,285,032 of CM056725.1, forward strand.
AAGTTGCGTTCCTAGAAACAATGACCTTATGTTCTCCAGGAAGATAGAAGTAGTATCCCTTAGTTTCCTTTAGATACCCCACGAAGTAAGATTTCTCACTTTTGGTTTCCAACTTATCAGTGCACATCTTCTTAACATATGCAGGGCAACCCAGGGTCTCACATGTTTAAGAGATGGCTTCTTGCCACACCATATCTCATATGATGTCTTTTCCACTGATTTGGAAGGAATTATGTTCAGAACATATATTGAGGTTTGTATAGCATATCCCCAAAGGTATGTTGGTAGAGCTGAGAAGCTCATCATGGATCAAACTATATTCAATAGGGTTCGGTTTCTCCTCTCGGCAACACCATTCATCTGTGGTGTTCCAGGAGGTGTCCATGCTGAATGAACTCCATGTAGCTTTGAGTAATCTAGAAATTCATTGCTTAAGTATTCACCTCATCGATCAGATCGAAGAGTCTTGATACTTTTTGCGAGTTGTTTCTCAACTTCAGACTTGTACTTCTTAAACTTTTCGAAGGCATCAGATTTATGTTTCATAAGATACACATATCCATACCTTGTCAAGTTGTCAGTAAAAGTGATGAAGTAAGAGAAACCTCATCTAGCTTGAGTAAAAAATGGTCCACTTACGTAGCTATGTACCAACTCAAGTACATCTTTGGCTCGCACACCTTTCCCAGAAAGGGGCTTGTTGGTCATCTTACCTTTCAAACATGATTCACAATTACCATAAAAATACAAGTCAAATGGTTCTAGGTAGTCAAGTTTCCTTAACCTTGATATCATTGTTTGATTGATATGACCAAGTCTACAATGCCAAAGGTAGGTAGAATTTCGATTACTTATTTTAGCTCATTTGTTTTGTACATTGAAAATTTCTCGACGTACATGTCTTGTCCACCAGAGGTAGAAGCACCTGGTGCTTTTCCTTCTCCTGGTGCAGTGCAATCCTTCTTCTAATGCCCCTTCATGTTACAATTGAGACATATATCCTTGCCCGGAATCACCCTCTTCTTATTCACGCATCTCTTAGGCTTCATAGCTGAGGGCGCAACGATTGCTTTGCCCTTCTTCTTCTGCCATTCCTTGCTTTTCGGCTTGGGTCGGCTAGAAGAGCTCACCACGAGCTCATATTTGCCTTTGGTAGTTGAAGATTCAAAGGTCTTGAGCATGTCATGCAGCTCCGACAGACTCGCCTTCGTTCTGTTCATATTGTAGTTTACAATAAAATTCTCGAACGAACAAGGGAAAAAGTTTAGGATGAGGGTGTAAGCGACGTTATTCTGCAGCTTTATACCAATCGAGGACAACCTTTCTATCAACCCTATCATTTTCAACACATGCTGAGGCACTTGGCTCCCTTAGCTTACACTTGAAGAGTTTCTATCAATAACTCAAATTCCATATTTTGGGACTGAGAGTCACAAAGTCTCTTCAAGTGTTCGAGCATTTCGTTAGAGCCCATGTTCTCATGTTGTATCTGTAGTTCCACTGACATGGAAGATGACATGACGTATTGTGCAGAAGTGGCGTCATCTAGGTGTTTCTGGTAGGCTGCCTAATATAAGGCGTATTCCACAGAATCTTCGGCATGCACTATGGGGGATACTTTGTCCAACACATTATTCAATTCTTTCTAGCCTTAGGACAATCCTTAGATTCCTAAGCCAGTCCATATAGTTGGTTCGGTGAGTTTGTTCATTTTCAATGATAGGCTCGACATTTTGATAATCCGAAGAGGTTAGATAGACAGGAAACTACAATCAAATTTATTTCCTATTATACAAATTCGTTTATAGACTAATAAACATGGTATTTTGTTTGATTAACTCTCACTATTTTAGCATACTTCTACGACCCCAAGATAGAATACAGACCTATAATTTATTTTAAGGTCATAATTGGCCAAGATCCAAACTTATGCTATATCCGTGTTTGCTTTGGCTGATAACTTCAATAGAACACTTTGGTAGGTTCTAAACCAATTGCAAAATTTATTTGCAACTCTTGGTTGATTAAATGTATTTCATTTTAATCATGCGTCCTTAGATTAGTCCGACACTTTGGCACCAAGATTTGTCTAAGCAAGCCAACCTCATTACACGACTGCGTTTATGTATCTAAGTAAACTTGACCTTTGTGAGCACACACTTTAGTGTAAATATCCACAAAAATTTATCATCTACTTTTACATTTAACACATCTATGAAAGAGCCTGAGTCCTCGTAGACTTAGAGCAAATGCTTTGACATAAATACTCGTATCGCCGAAAAGGATTTTACACTATAACAATTATAATGGACGACACGTTTTAATATAGACTTGTATTTAAAGTTTGGGGAACATTTCCAATTTCGGGGATTTCAACCAAGATCAACATTCATGTCATATCCAATATGACATCCTATCATGCAATTTCTAAAACACATTTAGATGAGAAACCATCAACTCAATAGACATGATATTAGATGATTTTAATCAATTACTGGGCGCCGCCTATCCAGACAATTATAGCGGACACTATAATTTTAATCAATTACTGGGCGCCGCCTACCCAGACATTTACAACGGACACTATGCTAATAATTAAATGAACGCATTTAAAACACTTAGCACATATTTGTATATTATTCAATAATATACAATTAATGATAATCATGAGTTACTTTGTCTAAACTCTAAAATCTATGTCTATGCCAAACAATCCCTTAATATTTTTTGATTTTAAAACTATTTTCAGGGAATTTCTGCAAACTTTCAGAATTTACAGTTTAGTTCCTTAAAAATTTAAAAATTCAATTTGAACCCATTTAAATTCAGAAAATCCAATTTTAACTTTGGAAAGTATTTTCAGATTTCAGGGACCTCTCTGCAATTTCTAAAATTAAAATTTTTAATTTTCAGAAACTTTAGTTAATTACAGAATTGTCCGAAAGGACCAAATCTGTCTAATTAAAAAGTTTTAATTTCAGTTTCTGATTCAGGAAATATATTTTTTTAAATTACCGTCGGCGCCGCGGCGCCTAACAGGCAGTGACAAAAAAAATTCAATTTTAAGCTTTCAGGATGAACTGCGCCGCGACGCTCCAAAACGGAGCTGCGTCGTTTTTGACAAACCTAGGCAGCGCCGCGAAGCTCCATCGTGGAGCCGCGGCGCCTCTGTCCCAGAAACGCAAAATTCTGCAATTCCAAAACCTTTAAACTGGTTCAGGATCAGATTTGCAGATTCAACCTCGCACCCCTTCACCATCAAACAACACGTTCATCGACCATCATCCAATCCCTTCTCATTTTTTCGCTTCAGTGCACCATGTTCGTTATGAACCGGTTACACACATCAATTTAGAAGAGTTAGATTGAAATGACTTCCTCGATTGCATCATTGGGTGGCGCCTACTGTAATTTAAAAATAGAAAATATATTTATGTCCTAGAGACAATCTATATTAGGACAAATGTACTTTATACACATTCATATTTTATTAATGGAGATTAATATTTTGGCATTTGTATTTATTGAATTATTAGTTGATTGTTTATAATATTCTATAATATGCATCTCTAGAGGTTACGTGGTTATTAATAGTGTGAGATATTAATATTATAGCGTAACTCTTAAAACATCCTTGACTAATGATCATCGAAAATGAGATATCGATGATATGTGATAAGTTGACATGTGATTTGCATCATATCCTTAGAGGATGTAGTATGTCTCACCTGCTACGAGTTATGGTAACTCATGACGGACACATGGATACTTAGGAAGTATTTGGTATACCCTGTTGGTATACTGTTTGTTATACAATGTCTAAAATATGATCAGCGTGTGGGAGATAGAAGTCCTTAGACTTGAGGTCGATACACACCTTGTCTACAGAGTAATGTACTTTGATCCTGTCCTAAGCTCAAATGCCTTATAGGTTGAGACACGACTTGTATTGGGTACATTGCGACGTAGAGTAAAGGTGTTAGTTGAGCCAAGATTAGGATTCATTCCTCGAATGTATATTCGAGAGAACACTCAGATTCTCATATGGTATTAGGTTGACTAAGTCGTTGGCCAACGCAGTAGACATATATATGGTATGGTCTTGTTGTCAGTTAATATAGATGAGATATAATGATCAAGCCATTTCGATAGTCACTTGGCAGATCCTAAGCTTGACCGAGTGTGTCGTGAATGAAAGGATTTTATCCTCCCATATATAGGTTCAGTTTACCAGATTCGTATAACTATACTTCACATATTGAGTTCGTCTTTCGGCGCCGTCTAGGAGTTCCGTGTAGATTCTAATGTGATTAGTGTCGATATGTAAAGACCTGTAGGGTAACACTAAGTCAATTGTTCCATCGATCTAAGGATGTGATGAGAGAGAATATAAATGTTCGATTATGATCGAGACATTGAAATGAATAATGATTATTTAATTAAGTGAGATTGACTTACCTGATTTCAAACGGGTAATATATGATCTACGGCCTTTGACATTATTTTTGGTTATGCGTAAAATAGTATTGCTTATAGATTTTTTTTAATGACTATTCTATTTTTTTAATATAGAAATGCTGAATTTTTAGCATGTTTTTTCATTGAAAATATAATATGTCAAGTGGTGTGCATGATAATGTTTCTACCTCTATGTCTGTTGATTTATCTACTGTCTTTCTCTAGTGGTGTAGCTAATGAGCATGAAAATGAAGCTAGGAGTAAAAGACTTAGAAGTTAGAATTGAAACTACCTTTTGTCCTGACTTTATCGTTGCTTTCTAAATTAAGAACTTTGATATTGATAGTTTGATTGATTGATTAGTTTTTTTTTTTTTTTTTTTTTTTTTTTTTTAAAAAAAAGAAAAGATTGATTGATTAGTATATATCTATTTGATTGAACAAGTCCTAAGAGTTATGATAAAGCAATAAAGTCAATAAATGTAAATTTATGCAAAATTGTCATTAAAAGTGAATTAGATTCTATAATTTCTACTCTGGTACTCATTTGAATTGTTTGTAGGTTATAAATCCACAAGTGGATATATAAGAAGAAATTGAATTATGATGGTTCAATTGAATATAAAGATATACTTGGTTTTAGGGGTCTTGATCAAAACAAAGAAATTGATTATTTTAATAATTAATATAAAATAGCGATAATTAGAACTCTTAATGTATTAACCGCTTTTTATGATTTAATAATACATCAAATGAATGTTAAAAAATAACTTTCTAATGGTAATTTTAAGGAAGAGATCTATATAAAACAACTTGAGGGGTCTGTAATCCTATGATAGGAGAACAAAGTATATAAGTTTAAAAGGTTTCTATATGATCTAAAAGAGACACCTAAAAAGTGGTATAAAAGGTTTTTTTTTTTTTGTTGACGAAGGAACCTGCAGCCGCTACTCTTTCGAGTGCGCACAGGGTAAACCCCGGACTGACGCAGTAGCCTGCAAACCACGTCAGCCAGGTAAACCACACTTGGCAAGCCATGTGTGACAGGCTCAACCAAGAAGGTTTATGCAGGGGATCGAACTCGTGACCTTGCGGTCCCGCGCTCTACTGCTACACCAACTTGGCTACCCTTGCGGGTTGGTATAAAAGGTTTAACAATACATTAGTGAGCAATGAATTTATTATTAACTAGATTGCTAAGCACGGACCAACATTTTATATTTTCAAAGTGTTGGGTGTTAGAAGTTTGAATAGAAAATGTGGGTATTGTTGGAACTTGTACAAGAAAGAAGAATAAGTGCTAAAAATATTGGCCAAGCGCCGCGACGATATATGTCCAGTGAGCAGGAAAGATTTATCGTGCTCAGCGCCGCATCGCCAAAATTTCAAAGAGCTCTGACAGTAATTAGTGCCGCGGCGCTAAGAGGAAGAGCCGCGGCGCTGTCCAACGGTAAAATTTCTGGAATGGTTCAAAAGTTGTATCTATTCACAACAGTCACAACCTTTGATATGAAAGATTGCATATGTTCGAATATACTGCTTTATAAAGGTTGATGATCACTTGATTGAGATAGAGAGTCAAGAGATGAATTAATCTTAGAAACAATCAATATGTGAATCATAAGATCTCATTGCTTCTTCTTCTTTTTTCTAAAGTTTATTTCTGAAAATCATAAAGTAAATTCGCCAGGGTCAAGTTTTTGTGCGAGAACTTACACCAAGATAGTTGTATCGTCTAGATAGACGTCCAAGAACTACAACATAAGTGGGACGAATTTCTGTCTTAGGACACTGCGAAGCAGGCCTCTATCTATCAAGTTAGTGTTTGGTTTTATAATTGCTGAATATTTTGTTTAATTATTATTATATAATTATTTTGTTTGATCGAAGATACTAGATTGGGTATAACAATCTAAGATATAAATTCTAATCAAAAGATTCTTCTTCTTGATTAGTCAAAGATGGATCAATCTGGATCTTCAATGGTGAAAAATCATGTTGAGAAACTTGAGAAATTCAAGGGTTCTGATTTCAAACACTGACAACAAAAGATGTTGTTCTATTTGACAACTCTCCATGTGGCGAATGTGTTGACTGCTGAGGCTCCTATGGCACTGCCAGAAGGAGAAGGGGAGGATGCTCCTACTGAGGCAGAGAGGGCCGAAAATATGAAAGCAATTGAGACTTGGGAGAGTGGAGAGTTTCTTTGCAGAAAATATATTCTCAATGCCTTGGATGACTCTCTCTATGATATCTACTTCACGTTCAAAACGGCAAGGGAGTTATGGCAGTCATTGGAGAACTGTTGAGATGTTTCTAGATACTTACGCAAGTGTACGTATCGTTCAAGTAATAAAGATATGTAAGACCGAGTTTATCGTCCACAGAGACTGATTTATTAAGTACCGATTATCTATCCTATGGTATCTATTTGGTTGACGTTCTCTAGTTTGAGAATTATAACTACGAATTATGACTAATTACATGAAATAAACTACAGATTATAAGCCTTTGGGTTTGTAACAGTTATGAAGAAAATAGAGCTTCCAATCTCCTCAACTATCCACTCTTTCACGTGTTAATGCAATGTTACTGATTCTTCTTCTTATTAAGATAGCAGGTTAACTAATCTGTCATTATATTCCGGTTAGGACATACAATAGCTCAACCTAGTGCAGAAACCTTATATATTTCAATGATAAGTTTTACCACACAGGAGGATTAAGAACAATAACATTTAAATACTACACAAGTATCAGAGTACTTTCGTCCACGATTTTTAACTTATGTCTAGACAATTACATCATATTCCAATCTCACCTTTCAGACTTTTGATTTGAAATCATATAAGTGATGACAATTAATAGCTAGTTAATTATCAAGCAATCATAACAATATTAAATACATCTTAATACTCTGAAGAAGAAATCAATAACTAATGCATTAACTATATGAAAGAGCTTCAAGAAGATTCGATGGAAACCCTACTAAAATATTTAGCTCCTAAACATTGTCATGTCAAGAACTAAATTACAATCCAACATAAACTGAAATAAAGTAAGGAAAAGAAAATAACTTGAACAATAAGATGTCTCCAATTGTAGCTTGTAGCCATCGTTCTCCTCTCCAAAGAAGAATATTCTAATAATGACAGGGTTTAGGGTATTTATATCTGAGAAAAACCTTGCTTCAGACCCTTTTACCCTCGTCCAATTTCGACCCAACTTTTCTAAATATACGCGTCGGCACCGCGGTGCCTCTGCCTAGCACCGCGGTGCTAATTCCTCATGAAATAACTGGAGCTTACTGGAAACATGGCACCGCGGTGCCTTCGGCGGTGTTTCAGTTTCAGACTTTCGGAAATTTTTACGCCTCGGTGCTAATTTTCTTGACCGCGGTTCCTCTGACACCGCGGTGCTGCTTGGCCAGGCACCGCGGTGCCTCTCCAATTTTCTTCCGGTTCCGCCTGATTTATTCTATTTTTCTTGGCACTTCTTAGGCTTCATTTCTCGGGTTGTGCTTGTGCAATTTTTCATCTCAATTAAGCTCATTTCATCCTCAAAAGTGGTATTTCTCCTTTATGACCGTTGTGACACAAAATGAAGGAAAAACACACCTAACGCTATACTAAACACAGAATAAAAGAGTAAAATACTAATAAAAAAGACTCAAAAACGTATACAAAATACACTTAACAAACACCCCCAAACTTACACTTTATTCGCCCTCGAGTAAAACACAAAACAAAAATAAAAACAAAAGACTCAATGACCTGAATCAAGTATCTATAGCAATACTTCTTCAAAATCATGGATGAAAGTTGAGATAATATGTTACAACATACATATCATGAATATTTAGCAATCTAGGGTTTCAAATTAGATATTTCGCAAATTCACTTAGATCATGATCAATGGAAATACAAACACCTAACCTATGCATGTCAATTTCATTCCATCTTTCCCAAAATGCTATAGATATGTCTACTTGCTATTCTCCACTAATCATAGACATACATATTAGAAATCATCAGGGCTTTCACAGGTTGTAATGTAGGCTTAGGCTGGGGCAGGTAAAAGTAGGCATTTAGGCTCAATTATGTACCATAAGCATTTTTCATTGAACTCCTTTTTCTTCTTTTTGACTATCTTTTTAATCTCACTCCTATTTTCTCTCCTCTTTTCTTTTGAGAGAATGAGATACATTATAAATAACAAGCACCTCCAAACTTAGGATTTTGCATATTTTTCATCGGGGTGCATCAAATTTTCACTCTCTTCTTGTTTCTTTTTCAACACTTTTCATCCCACTAACTTTCAATTATTACTTATGGCAGAAACAGGGAATCATAGGGTGTCAAAGAAAGATCTTATTTTAGGCTCAAGGGGGCTGACTAGTGATACAATTTATGTCAGGATAAGTAATGAATGATCAGAAGGGCTATCAAAGAAATGCCTGAATCATCTCCCTAAATATGTACATCTTAACTATTTCGCCTCAAATAACAAGCAAACATATTTTTTAGACATTTTCAACCTTTCTTTCCATATCTGACACACATAGGCTAAGCACCAATATCTCAAATAATCAGATGTAATGAATTTTTGGCATATCTAACTTAAGCACACAGATTTTTAGCTTTTCATTCCATTACATTATCCCAATTAATCCACTCAATATCTTTAGCAACTACAACATGCATGATCCATAAAAAATAATTATGACTCAAAAACACATAAAACAACACAAAGACAAATAAAAAAGACTAAAAAACAATAAGATAAAATAAGACATCCCCCAAACTTAATCGACACATTATCTCCAATGTGTGAGGACTAAAAAAAATAAATGGACAACTTACTGACACAACACAGCGGTCATAACGGAGGTTTGGGATGAAGGACAAATTACTGTGCACATTGCCGAAGGAGGAACCGCGGTCCCTTGACCCTGCACCGCGGTGCTAATTCCGAAAAAATTCCAGTGTCCTCCAGTTTTCTGCATTGTGAAGCCTTTGCCCTTCGGAGTGTGTCCATGCCTTTATCTGTCATCCAAAAACACTAACATACCAGATCGTGAGACTGTTCAAGACAAAATAAAATAAACTAAAACAAAAATTGAAATAAATATATTGGGTTGTCTCCCAAGTAGCGCTGTCTTTAACGTCTTTTAGCCGGACGCATGTTACTTACTAACTCAAAGGGGTAGAGTGTCCCCTCCACATATCCACTTTAGCACCATTTTCCTCCTTCTTCTCCTTTTCTTTTTCACATGACTTATTTCAGGAGGGTTCATTCCTTTGTTCTCATCCACCATATCATTTACGGGTGCATAATTCTTACCATCAAGGGCATCAGTACCCTTGGAACTTTCATGAGTAACACACGAAAGATAATAACACTTTTTTTTCTTAAAGCAAAGGCAAGGCCGATAAGGCTGTCATATATATATATATATATACCATACCCAACTGGGTCTACACTACACTGTACAACAACATGAATATAACTCTCACCAGTCCAACCTACATATGAATACAGACCTCTAAGAATTCGACACAACTGTGACGGGACAAGGCCTCGTCGTACCTTTTAATACCTAGTCATAAAGATAAGCTCCGGAACATTGGAGCTATTCAACATGCTGAACAAGGATGCTAAGCTCGCGGATCCACAACTGAGTACCTAGACTCGGACATTTAACGTAGCCCCAGGGCGAGGTCGATAACAAGTACTAAGTATGAAATCAAATAAAGTCTGATATTAAAATCATGGTTGTGTACAAGAATGACGAGGCAAGTATAGAAAATCAAATACCGGATCCTACCGTGTCACATAACCTAAAGCCAATCGCACTTGTATCACTGTACTATAACAACTCCAAGAGTCGACTGTGTCTTTCAAGAATATTATATCACACAGTCCAAATACAAAGCAGGAAACAAGTATGATAACCAAATTAATCAATAAGAGTAATGAAAATCAACTTCATCTTTTAAAAGATCATTTCACAATATATAAGCAGTCATGCTAAGTCAGGGACGCATGCCCTCAAAATCATTACTCAAATATAATCATGGGTCTCACGCCCCTAATATCAATCATGCCCGTGGAATTCCTTCCTCACTGTCGGCAGTCCATGATATAATATAACACCAATATGTGTACCGGAACACCAGATCCCGCCTGCGTCATAAAATTGACCGGGCCAAGTACGGAAGCCAACTACCAATCCACATGCATGTATGAAAAACCAATTAACAGTACACAATGCCATAGTATATACGAGAGTAAATAAGTGTAACCTGGTCGGTTCTGAATAGACAACCAATGATCAAACTAGGGCCATTCGCCCATAGTATCATTGTGCAAATCCTAATCCTGGACTACCCCCACTTCAGTCCGCATAGGTCGCGTGGACCCGCATGAGGTATTCCTCGCATCGGGGGCAGCAAACCCGCAGTAATTCCTGGACTACCACCCCTACAGTCCGCATAGGTCACGTAGACCCGCATGAGGTATTCATCGCATCGGAGGTAGCAAACCCGCGGAATATGAACAACGTAACATGGACAAGGATTTAAGTGATAATATACAACGCAACCGGCCATCGTAAACAACATAAGCAAGTTAGGAAAACCTCCTTAACACAACAACAACTACGACCAACCAAAGTCCTTTTCCTTAATTCATTTTAATCCAATTCTCATTACGACATGTTATATAAGTTATACAAACTATCAACAACTATAGTTCCTTCATTATATAACATGCGACAAGTGTTATTAACAACAATAATAACCAACGAATCCAACGACGACAAACATGCCTAGTCTCGACCAACTCTTCCAAAGTAGGACATGCACACTTTATTTGCCATATCTTCCTTAATGAAAGTTCATCCATATACTATAACAATGAGTAATATCCAATTACTGCGGAAAAAGAAGAATTATTACCTCATTTTTAGCCTTAAAATCGTCCCGGGCAGAACGCTATACTTTGGTCCGCAGTTTTCGTTTCTCTCCACTTCTTCAAGTTCCAATCACATATATGTATCCCCCACAACCTTAGGAGAAACTTCTCTTCACGTTTCACTTCCAAAAAGTCGACGTAACCTTAGGGTTTCCCACCTTCTTCTCTCGGCCCAATGGAGATTTGAGGTTAAAGGAGTGTTATCTTGGCTTAACACTTGGTTAGGGACCTTAATCTTGTATCACACAAGTTAACAATGGAATATTGAACATTTTTTGCTCATCAAAAGGCCTCTTGGCCGAGAGCCTCTCAAAGAGGAGAGAAAGATGAAATATTTTCTAAGTGTTGGAAGACAAGTCTTGCAAGCCCTCTCTCTTGTATATATAATGTAACTCATGGCATGAGATCATGACAAGTGTATGGCCTAAGTGTAGCAAGACAAGTGAAGTGAGACCCACATGTCCACTTGTCTTCAAAATATCTAGCCAAGTCAAAGTCTTCTGACAAGAGCGGGAATGGGGTGTGCCACGTGTCACCCTTTGATTCGTCCAAAATATTTTCATATCCTAAAAAGTCCATAATTGGCCAAAATATCGGAAAACTTGTGGGCCCCACAAAAACGTAAAATTTCCCGGGTGGGCCCCACATGACCAAATCCAAAAATAAAAATCCATAAATCCGATAAATTCCATAAGTCACATTTACCAATTTTGAGAACCCAATTCTCATTATTAAACACTTTTCCTTCACGGGGTTCGATAATTTTCCTTAAGAAAATGTAACAATTCTTTCCTTCCAAAATTCAAATCTTATTCCCTTAATCATATCTTCAAATCAATATCATGGAATTACGGGGTGTAACATTAGAGGGCTTGCAAGACTTGTCTTTCAACACTTAGAAAATATTTCATCTTTCTCTCCTCTTTGAGAGGCTCTCGGCCAAGAGGCCTTTTGATGAGCAAAAATTGTTCAATCTTCCATTGTTAACTTCTGTGATACAAGATTAAGGTCCCTAACCAAGTGTTAAGCCAAGATAACACTCCTTTAACCTTAAATCTCCATTGGGCCGAGAGAAGAAGGTGGAAAGCGTCACGACCGACCGGTTCATGACATCGTGCCCTACACTGGCACCTGCTCGTATTCTTCAGAGAATAGCAGCGGAACATACATGAAACTAAAAAAAATAAAATAACGAGAAAATTAAACCACAGGTTAGCCGATAAGGCTACCTTCCTGGACACATATACATATACATAACAACAGCAGTTACATCCCTTTCTTTTTACAAACCGACCCACAACATGCGACTACAGACCTCTAAGAATTAAAACTGCGGCGTGACAGGGCCCCGCCATACTCCTGAATGTACATAAGTCTACCACATCAGGGAAACCGTACCAAAAGATAAGCCTCCGGAGTGAAAGGAGCTTCTTTCCAAAAATCGAGAGATCCTAAAAGCAAGGATCACCAACTCGTACCTATCACCGCGGCATGAACGCAGCCTGGCGGGTCGATAACAAAAATTTGTATGGAAATGAAATAAAATGCAATAACCAAATCATATCTCAGTAAAAAGAATGTCATTTTAACTCCCAAATCAATCATATATTAACCGCTCCTTTCCTTCTTTCAATAAGATTTAACAACATATTCTTACATACTTACTTAAGAGTTAATCCCGCTTTTTCACATAACTTACATATCTTTTCATAACGTAATCCGCCCATTTATGGACACGGTGCATCGTGGAATCATATAACATAATCCGCCCGCTCGCTGCATCTTGTGGAATCATATAACATAATCCGCCCGCCCGGGCCTTGCATCGTGGAATCATATAACATAATCCGCCCGCTGTGGGCTCGGTGTCGATGACGTAACCCTACCATGTGTAGGCTCGGGGTAATATGGCGTAATCCGCCTATGTGTAGGCTCGGTGTATCTCATAACGTAATCCGCCTATTTGTAGGCTCTGTATTTCATAACGTAATCCGCCTATTTGTAGGCTCTGTATCTCATAACGTAATCCGCCTATTTGTAGGCTCTGTGATTTTCCTTACATAACATTTTTAAACCATCTTATTACTTCTTCTTAAGTCGCCATAACAACTTCCCATAAAGTCGTTATAACAACCTTTCATTTTTAGAGAACTTAAGACACTTTTATTCTTACAACACTTAGGAAAACGGGATCCAAAGATACTACGTACATACATACTTAAAAAGAATCAGACGCTTAAAACTTCATAATCCTTAAAAGACAATCATAGTTCTTAGTCTTCAAACTTCATAACATACTTCCTTTAAAGCCCAATTACTTATACAAAAACATATAAAGTTCCATACCTTCCAAAACCAAGTAATTTATTCCTTAAAATCATATAACTTCAAGTCATTTTCGAACATAAAATCCACTTACTTACTTTAAACAAATCAAGACACATAGCCTTTAAATCAAATCTCATAACTTCCTAACCGTTCTTACCAACGTCTCCCATAAGACCTAGTAAGGACTTAGGACAATTTAAACATACCCTTAACTTAGATTCAACCATGTAACTACTTCAACTTCTAAGAGTAGAAGGAATCTTGAAATACTATCACATGGAGATTTCATACGTAGGATCATGCCAAAGAAAGAAGAGGTTCACATACCTCGCGACGATTGTCGACAAGTAGTAAAATGCTCCAAAGTACTTCAACCTTGAGCTATTCCATTCTTCAAGTAGGATACGCTATACATATTTCTTCAACCTATCATGGTCACAATACGTCCATTAACCTCTTACTTCAAACATAGAATATTCTAAGTGCTAAGCCGCCAAATTCTACAGAAAATCGGACAGCACCTCCTTTGTTTTTACTTACTTTGCCACCTTTTTCAAGGCCGAAATACCATAACCAAACAGCCCCAATTGGCTCACAACAATATAGAAGGTAGTCCAATACAAATGAATAACTAAACAGCCCCAATTGGCTCACAATTTAGAAAGTAGTCCAATTTTCGGCCATAATGAATACAACAATACCAATTCTTATCCAATTTCTATTTCAATCCAAATTGTTAGCCTATCATGATATCAAGTCGCAAACGATTACAATTACTATAATCTCCAAGTCAAAAACATGCGACGATTCTAATACGACTAAAATCGTAATCCAACTTACATGGCTTACATTTCATTTCGGATTAAGCTACAAGCAATCCATAATACTTATAAACTTCAACATACCAACTTCATGCTATCAACATGTAAAGCTAACAACAACAATATAAATACATAATCTTGTAACATCTTAAAAGACAAGATTATACCTTAACGATTCTTAATCCAAATCCAACCAAGTCGCCTTAGTAGTTTAGAGCCTCTCCAAGACACTTCAATCCTCTTGTTGAGACCCTTAGAACCACACCAATAACTTTACTTCAACTTCCAATCCAAAACCTAGAAAGCCACTAGGTTTTCACTTTGCGACTAACCCGTAAGCCATCTTTTTCCAAGATTTTTCTATTGAGATACGCTTACAATACACTCAAGAACCTTGGTTTAAAGTGGGGAGATTATTGGACAAGAAACAAATTTTTTTCCTCCTTTGATCAACCAAACCCGAGAGCACCTTGCCTAAGTTCTTCAATTTGTGCAATTTTTTCTAAGTGTTGGCTCTCTCTAGCACTACTAGTAGTAATATATAGCACCTTGGAGGGTTATGATAATAACACATGGTTGGTTTGGATGTAGTCTTGCTAAATATCAAGACAAGGTGGGACCTTTGACTTTAGTCAATAAACTCATGCTACAAGTTGCAAGTCTTAGCCTTAAAAGACTTATGGTAAATGACCATGCCATTTCGTCCAAGGCATCATCTAAGGGGGGGTGACACGTGTCGCCCTCCCATTCGACACAACACAAAGTTTTTCCGACAATTTCATAATTCCGATAATTTTTTTTTACAAGTCTCAAATCTTAACACTTGTGAGCTCTTACGTACTATCTTAAAACATGTCTTGTAAATACGGGGTGTAACATTCTTCCCCCCTTAGAAACATTCGTCCCCGAATGTTCTTTCGGAGCTCAATCTATCATTCCTTGACATAGTCTCATAAACTTGCACTTAGCAAAACCTAATTATGCCACATATGGCCCTAATATACCGCACTTGCATATTTATCCATCACAAACCAAACGAGGAAACAATCCATAGTGTGCATCATCACTATATACTCACATTCAAGGCCTAAAAGATTATCTTTTCGCACTTCCAACTTACTTCTAAAGATAATGACATAATTTCAATATTATCCGCTCTTGATACTTAAACATAAAATAACCTTATCATGCATACAGATCAGAAAGGGCCAAGATATACCGAATTCATATAGGCGGTTCAAAGGACCGCTTAAATCGGGAACTTCCACCACGACCGCCACGGCCACGGTGGATGAACATCCCGCCTAGCCACCAAGGCGAAGAACCCGCAATCGATCCAAAGACTTTTCTATCCCTCCCGCAACTCTCCTACTAGGACAATCCTCAACATATGGCCCCGACGGCCACAGTGCAAAACAGCACCAGATGACGACGACATTCCCATGGTGATGCCGCCACACCGTGAACATCGAGGGAAGAGGGCCTGATCGCCTAGAACCCATGCGCGATACGAATCAAGCTCGAGCTCGACCGGCCCCGATTACCCGGCCGATCTAACCTCCGCCGTAAAATCGGGAAGGAGCACTCGTGTCGGATGAATCTGAGACCTAGTCGCCGCCGAGGCTCTCCGCCGAATATCACCCCGAACCCTCGCTGCTCGCCTCTCTTGGCCGGCTCGTCTGGCCTGGTCCTCTCTCCTCGCCTCAATCCTCAGTGCATATGTCTGCATCCCGCAATATCCATTCTCGGTGAAGGGCCACTCCTGTGCAAGCGTGATCATATAACGGTCTAGTCCCATAACATAGCGATGGACTCTATCGGCCATGTTAGCCACAATAGTGTGCGATACCTAGCCAACGAGTCAAACTCTGGTGTACTCGATGGTCCTCCCATTCTCGCCTCAATGATAAGAACCTATCCACACGGGCTCTCTCATCTCGTGAGGCAAAAGTGACCAAGAAAGGCCTCTGTGAACTCATCCCAAACCGCCGACGAGCATCATCACCTCTCGAAAGCAACCACGACTCAAACCAGGTTCAACGCGATATCGTAACCCAGAGGAGGCTAGCGTAATGCATACGCCTCAAGCCCTAAGAACTGCGTGGTCCGTAGTGCCGAATGAACTCCTGCGGATCCTCATCGCACTCGAACCATAAAACTCGTGTGGATGACATCCCGTAAAATCCCTAATCCGCAAACCGTCACTAAAGCGGGTCGCTCGCTTTGCCGCCGCCATACTATATCGTCAATAACCGACCGCTCCCCGTAGTCTCTATACTCGCACTGGCCGGGAATCGAGGCTCGCACGAACCTCGAGCTACCGCCGCCGCCTCCTCTAAAATCGCAGCGTGGCTGAACTCGCCGACCGCTTACTACCTCGTGCATAGTCCAGGCTCGAGCCTGTAACCTTCGAGTACCGCCAGCCTCGCTGCTGCTTGCCCTTCTGGGCCCTGGTAGCTTTCCGTGGAGGCATAGCTGTTTCATAAGAAGAGGTCAGAGAGGATTCAACCTAATAAGACAGCTCTACTGCACGATCTCAGAGAGAGAAGAATGGAAACCAATCCTAAATGTCCTGTAGCCTCCTGATTATAGATGTGGTGCACAACACACCGATAATCAAGACTCTACTAGACACGGTCTGTAGACACTTTCCGAGGACTAACTGCTCTGATACCACTTTTGTCACGACCCGACCTCGCTCGCATCGTGCCCTACTGGGCACTGCTCGTATTCCTCGAGAGAATAGCAATGAACATACATGAAACTTAAAAAAATAAAATAACGAGAAAATTAAACCACAGGTTAGCCGATAAGGCTACCTTCCTGGACACATATACATATACATAACAACAGCAGTTACATCCCTTTCTTTTTACAAACCGACCCACAACATGCGACTACAGACCTCTAAGAATTAAAATCACAAGTGACAGGGGCCCCGCCATACCCCTGACTGTACATAAGTCTACCACATCAGGGAAACCGTACCAAAAGCTAAGCCTCCTGAGTGAAAGGAGCTTCTTTCCAAAAACTGAACAGAGATACTAAAAGCAAGGATCACCAACTGTACCTATCACTGCGGGCATGAACGCAGCCTCGGGGCCGATAACAAAAATTTAGTATGGAAATGTAAATAAAATGCAATAACCAAATCATATCTCAGAAAAGAATGTCATTTTAACTCCCAAATCAATCATATATTAACTGCTCCTTTCCTTCTTTCAATAAGATTTAACAACATATTCTTACATACTTACTTAAGAGTTAATCCGCTTTTTCACATAACTTACATATCTTTTCATAACGTAATCCGCCCATTTGCGGGACACGCGCATCGTGGAATCATATAACATAATCCGCCCGCTGGGGCTCGGTGTCTCGTGGAATCATATAACATAATCCGGCCCGCCTGTGGGGCTCGGTGTACTGTGGAATCAAGTAACATAATCCGCCCGCCGCGGGCTCAGACGATGACGTAACCCTACGTGTAGCTCGGGGTAATATGGCGTAATCCGCCTATGTGTAGGCTCGGTGTATCTCATAACGTAATCCGCCTATTTGTAGGCTCGGTGTATTTCATAACGTAATCCGCCTATTTGTAGGCTCGGTGTATCTCATAACGTAATCCGCCTATTTGTAGGCTCTGTGATTTTCCTTACATAACATTTTTAAACCATCTTATTACTTAACTTCTTAAGTCGTCATAACAACTTCCCATAAAGCTGTTATAACAACCTTTCATTTTTAGAGAACTTAAGACACTTTTATTCTTACAACACTTAGGAAAACGGGATCCAAAGATACTACGTACATACATACTTAAAAAGAATCGTATCGCTTAAAACTTCATAATCCTTAAAAGACAATCATAGTTCTTAGTCTTCAAACTTCATAACATACTTCCTTTAAAGCCCAATTACTTATACAAAAACATATAAAGTTCCATACCTTCCAAAACCAAGTAATTTATTCCATTAAAATCATATAACTTCAAGTCATTTTCGAACATAAAATCCACTTACTTACTTTAAACAAATCAAGACACATAGCCATTAAATCAAATCTCATAACTTCCTAACCGTTTCTACTAACGCCTCCCATAAGACCTAGTAAGGACTTAGGACAATTTAATCATACCATTAAATTAGATTCAACCATGTAACTACTTCATCTTCTAAGAGTAAGGAATCTTGAAATACTATCACATGGAGATTTCATACGTAGGATCATGCCAAAGAAAGAAGAGGTTCACATACCTCGCGACGATTGTCGACAAGTAGTAAAATGCTCCAAAGTACTTCAACCTTGAGCTATTCCATTCTTCAAGTAGGATACGCTATACATATTTCTTCAACCTATCATGGTCACAATACGTCCATTAACCTCTTACTTCAAACATAGAATATTCTAAGTGCTAAGCCGCCAAATTCTACAGAAAATCGGACAGCACCTCCTTTGTTTTTACTTACTTTGCCACCTTTTCAAGGCCGAAATACCATAACCAAACAGCCCCAATTGGCTCACAACAATATAGAAGGTAGTCCAATACAAATGAATAACTAAACAGCCCCAATTGGCTCACAATTTAGAAAGTAGTCCAATTTTCGGCCATAATGAATACAACAATACCAATTCTTATCCAATTTCTATTTCAATCCAAATTGTTAGCCTATCATGATATCAAGTCGCAAACGACATAATTACTATAATCTCCAAGTCAAAAACATGCGACGATTCTAATACGACTAAAATCGTAATCCAACTTACATGGCTTACATTTCATTTCGGATTAAGCTACAAGCAATCCATAATACTTATAAACTTCAACATACCAACTTCATGCTATCAACATGTAAAGCTAACAACAACAATATAAATACATAATCTTGTAACATCTTAAAAGACAAGATTATACCTTAACGATTCTTAATCCAAATCCAAATCCGAAGTCGCTCCTTAGTAGTTTAGAGCCTCTCCAAGACACTTCAATCCTCTTGTTGAGACCCTTAGAACCACACCAATAACTTTACTTCAACTTCCAATCCAAAACCTAGAAAGCCACTAGGTTTTCACTTCATGACTAACCCAGTAAACCATCTTTTTCCAAGATTTTTCTATTGAGATACGCTTACAATACACTCAAGAACCTTGGTTTAAAGTGGGGAGATTATTGGACAAGAAACAAATTTTTTTCCTCCTTTGATCAACCAAACCCGAGAGCACCTTGCCTAAGTTCTTCAATTTGTGCAATTTTTTTAAGTGTTGGCTCTCTCTAGCACTACTAGTAGTAATATATAGCACCTTGGAGGGTTATGATAATAACACATGGTTGGTTTGGATGTAGTCTTGCTAAATATCAAGACAAGGTGGGACCTTTGACTTTAGTCAATAAACTCATGCTACAAGTTGCAAGTCTTAGCCTTAAAAGACTTATGGTAAATGACCAAAATGACCATGCCATTTCGTCCAAGGCATCATCTAAGGGGGGGGGGGGGGTGACACGTGTCGCCCTCCCATTCGACACAACACAAAGTTTTTCCGACAATTTCATAATTCCTATAATTTTTTTTTACAAGTCTCAAATCTTAACACTTGTGAGCTCTTACGTACTATCTTAAAACATGTCTTGTAAATACGGGGTGTAACAGAAACCCTAAGGTTCCGTCGACTTTTTGGAAGTGAAACGTGAAGAGAAGTTGCTCCTAAGGTTGTGGGGGATACATATATGTGATTGAAACTTGAAGAAGTGGAGCGAAACGAAAACTGCGGACCAAAGTATAGCGTTCTGCCCGGGACGATTTTAAGGCTAAAAATGAGGTAATAATTCTTTCCTTCCAAAATTCAAATCTTATTCCCTTAATCATATCCTCAAATAAATATCATGGAATTACGGAGTGTAACAACAGTCTTTGAGGGTAAGGAATTTTGTCAGTATACTCTCTCGTCACTGCGGGTGGAGCCTTCTCAATAGGGCGGTCATCAGTAACCCCCTCCTTCTCTGCCTCAACTGCTTTCTCCAACTCACTCTCTTTTTCACCCACTGATTTAGGTGCAACCTGTTATAACTGTTTTCCGCTCCTCAGTCTTATTGCCTGACACTGCTCCCTTGGATTGACCAATATCGCTGGGAAGAGTTCCTTGTTCTCTATTGTTCAATATGTTCGTGTCACGACCCGACCCGATGGGCCGCGACTAAACGTCCTAATTGGACGTCACTACTGACCTGTCACTCTTAATCCAATTAATACCGAGATCTATAGAAATTTCGGCAGCACAACGTTGCTTTTATAACATGTCCCCAAATAGACGAGCCGACAAGACTTCCTTACACAGCTAATCAATAAACAAAACGGGCTAGCCGACTAGGCTGCCACAAAATAACAACAGGAATAACCGGAAACATCCCAACACAGGGTATAACAACATAAAAACCCAAAACATGGTATAAACGTCCAACCCACAACTATCTACGCACTTAAGAGTACAATCGACATATGACGGGCGACAGACCCGCTGTGCCCAAAATATGCATAAGTCTGAAAGATAAAGGTCTGTACCAAAATAGCTGGCTCTGGAACAAAGGAGCTCTCCAACTGCTGTACAAACGTCCTAAACTGGAGGGTCACCTATCTGAACACCTGGACCTGCGGGCATGAACGCACTTCAGAGGAGCGGGTCGACGAAATAATGTACTGAGTATGAAAGCATGAAATACTGTAATCAAGATCATAACTGTGTCCTATAAGGTAGAGAGTCAACTGTATCATAAAAGAATGAGAGTCATACCCGTACTCATACATGCTTAGTCATAAAATCATCAGATATAAATGAATAAATAAACTGCCCGGCCCTTGGGTGAGGGACGCGGTGGAATATACTGTCATGGGTATTTGTACCCGCATCACGGATGCATGTCCGTGGAAGCATCATATAAATATACATAAACTGCCCGACCCTCTAAGGAGGGACGCGGTGAATCATCTTGAAATCGTACGCGAATCGCGGCCGACGCGGTGAAGTAGAGAAATGACTCTTAGCACGAGTAGATATCATGAACAACTGTATGCAATTTAAATCATTTCTTTGACTCTCATTAAAATCATTAAGTAAACTTCTTACTAGAAAATCACAGGTACTTTTCATAACTGATGTTACTAAGAATAAGACTGTGAATGAGTCATGTACGTCCGTCGTACATTCCCTTGTATAATATTCATGTCAAATGAAAGAATCAATAATCACAAAAATCATGCCAAAAGAAAGGAAGATAGGCTCACATACCTTATAGTCGAGCTAACCAACTCACTATTAGAATATGTCTCGTCTAATACTCCAACCTATAATAATAACATTAGGCCTGTCAACTCTATGATTCCTAACGTAAGTTAAATTGAATGACGACTTCCTATTCTTACAGAAATTTGGACAACACTTCCCTGTTTATATGTACATCCACAAATTAACCAACAAGCCAACAATACCAAATAACCAAGTCATAACTTTAGAATATAACCCCAAATAGTCCATATACTTGGTACACACCTTCATTATATATCTTTTCTCCTTACATTTATGGGATACAACAATAAGAGGGCAAGTCTTCTAGTTTGCAGCACATCACCTTACTTCAATGTAATCCCTTTACGACATGTATTAGTAATTATTACATTAAACATGCTTCATTGTAACTAAACTTTCAGCATTATAACTTTACCAAAACAACCCTTAAAATGCAACACCATATGTCCAATAATTCCATGAAATTCTCGGTCAACACCACAATACCAAACTCTTTTCATGATTCCTTAAAATCCAATTGGAGTCTTTTAAATCTAATTCATATTTCAAGAGTTACATATAACTATTACAACATAAGTATTAATGTTTCCTTCAACTCAACATGCCATTAGTGACAATAATAATAGCAACAATTAAACCCAAGGTATAAGATAGCCCAAATTTGGTCCAACAATAACATGTCATAATTCCATAACTTCCTCTTAATTCTCTAGAATCCAATTCACCTTTCAATACTTCAATTTAATCAATTACAACTTATATATCAAAATTCTTTTCAATTTCAACATGCAATTAGTGACGATAATAACCATAACAATAATCAAATTTGAGGGACTAAAACAATCCATAAATCGGCACACCCCATTCCAATCGGCTTAACAACATCAACAACAATCACATGCATGTTCTTATTTACAATTCTTCTTTAACACGAGTTTATCCCTTAACTACAACTATCATTTAATCTTCCAAATACTCTATGAAAAGAAGATTTTTTACCTTAAAATGATGGCCAAAACAGTCCACTGGTCGCGGTAATTTACCCTTATTTTTGCACCATTTTTATCCTTTCTTCAACTCCAATTGACATGCATGCATTCTACTAGTTTAATCCATCATTCTTACATATTTTTCTTCCAAAAATTCTTCTCCAAAATCTAAAATTCCTGGGCATTATTTTCGGCCAGGCAGTGGTGTTTTTTTTACCCACTGTTTGGTGCTAATCTTAGCTTGGAACTTAGTAGGAGGATTTAATCTTGGAATGGTGTTAAGAAATCTTTAACTTGGCTATGGAGAATGAAGTATTTTTGGTCGGAGAAGAAGGAGAGAAGAGAAGTGAGGGAATGTGAAAGTGTAATTTGAAAATAGTGTATTGGAAATGAGGGAACCTTGGCTTTTGTGGACTGAAAATGTTTGGCATGCTTGCACGTTTTTGTGTGCCCAAAGTGCTGAAAATTCTTGCATGTTTGCACAATTCCCACAAGTTGTGGCTCCCACTTGTCATCCTTCCTATTAAAATTAAACCAACAATTAATTAATCTTCCAATACCACTTCATCTAAATTTGAAAATTCCATGTCCTAGTATTGTGTTGCACGACACTTAGTCCTTAATTCCATTAGGGATATACAACTTATTTTTATAAATTCTCATCGTCACACTTGTTGTATCCAAATTTAATTCGGGGTCACTTGCGAATATTAATTTCCGCCTTAGCATATGTAAATATACTTTATATCCAATTTTTGAATCTTATTTTCCTAATCATGTTCTCAATTATTGACTTGAAATTACGGGATGTAACAGTTCGCCAGCTGTCCCATCTGTGCCTCCAAGTTTCTGATGGATGACTTAGTCTCTGTCATGAACTGAGTCTGTGAATTTGTGAGTATCAATAGTGCTGCTCTTAGCTCATCAAGCTTCTCTTGTGGCTGCTGAGATGAAGAGGCCTGAAACTGTGCTTGCTGCCCTTGGTCATTTTTCCACGAAAAATTTGGGTGATTTATCCACCCCTGATTGTATGTGTTGGAGTAGGGTTGTTGTAGGGCCTCTAAAAATTTTCCACTGCCTGAACCTGCTCTATAGGCACATTATTCAAATCCACTGCTGTGCACCTATCAAAAATATGGGGACCCCCACAAATCTCACAGCTCATTGGTGTCTGAATGACCTTCACAGACATGGTATTCTGCTACATCTGCTTTGTCAAAGTGGCAACCTGCGCAGTCAATGCAGTGATAACATCCAACTCATGAATCCCAGCCACTTTCCTGCTGTTTGTAGCTCTTTCATCGGCCCCCTGATGGTTATTTGTGGCCACGTCTTCTAGCAAATCATGTGCTTCATTGACACTCTTTCTCATGAATGTTCCTTCTGCTGCAGCATTAATGATGGTACGAGTTGTACCACACAGTCCATTGTAAAATATGTGGACTAACATCCACTTCTCAATCCCATGATGTGGGTATTTCCTTTGCAAGTATTTGAATTGCTCCCATGCATCATAAAGTGACTCTCCATCCAGTCCCCGACAATGGCGCCAAAAACTTGTTGCGATATTTCTAGATGCTTACGCAAGTGTACGTATCGTTCAAGTAATAAAGATCTGTAAGACCGAGTTTATCGTCCACTTAGACTGGTTTATTAAGTACCGATTATCCATCCTATGGTATCTATTTGGTTGACGTTCTTTAGTTTGAGTATTATAACTACGAATTATGACTAATTGCAGGAAATAAACTAAAGATTATAAGCATTTGGGTTTATAACATTAGGAAGGAAATATGACTTCCAATCTCCTCAACTATCCACTCTTTCACGTGTTAATGCAATGCTACTGATTCTTCTTCTTAGTAAGATATCAGGTTAACTAATCTGTCATTATATTCCGGTTAGGACATACAATAGCTCAACCTAGTGCAGAAACCTTCTATATTTCTACGATAAGTTTTACCACACAGGAGGATTAAGAACAATAACCTTTAACTACTACACAAGTATCGGGGTACTTTCATCCGCGATTTTTAACCTATGTTTAGACAATTACAACATATTCCAATCTCACCTTTCAGACTTTTGATTCAAAATCATATAAGTGATGACAATTAATAGCTAGTTAATTATCAAGCAATCATAACACTATTGAATAGATCTTAATACGCTGAAGAAGAAATCAATAACTAATGCATTAACTATATGAAAGAGCTTCAAGAAGATTCGATGGGAACCCTACTAATGTATTTAGCTCCTAAACATTGTCATGTCAAGAACTAAATTACAATCCAACATAAACTGAAATAAAGTAAGGGAAAAAAATAACTTGAACAATAAGATGTCTCCAATTGTAGCTTGTAGCCGTCTTTCTCCTCTCCAAAGAAGAATATTCTAATAATGGCAGGGTTTAGGATATTTATATCTGAGAAAAACCTTGCTTCAGACCCTTTTACCCATGTCCAATTTCGACCCAACATTTCTGAAAATAAGCGTCGGCACCGCGGTGCCTCTGCCTAGCACCATTGTGCTAATTCCTCATGAAATAAGTGGAGCATACTGGAAACATGGCACCGCGGTGCCTCAAGTCTGGACCGCGGTGCCTTCGGCGATGTTTTAGTTTTAGACTTTCAGAAATTTGTACGCCTCGGTGCTAATTTTCTTGACCGTGGTTCTCCGCACCGCTGTGTCGCTGTGCACCGCGCTCTCTCGATTTTCATCCTGGTTCACTTTGATTTGTTCTATTCTTCTTGGAATTTCTTAAGATTCATTCCTTGGGCCGTGCTTGTCCAATTTTTCATCTCAATTAAGCTCATTTCATCCTCAAAAGTGGTATTTCTCTTTTATGATCGTTGTGACACAAAATGAAGGAAAAACACACCTAACTCTATACTAAACACAGAATAAAAGAGTAAAATACTAACAAAAAAAGACTCAAAAACGTATACAAAATACACTTAACAAGAACAAGTACAAGACTGAGGTTGCTTGTTCAAAGAAGTTCGTCATTGTCAAGTTCTTGAACTTCAATATGAGATATGCCAAGCCTGTTGTCAAGCAAGTGGAGGAACTCCAAGTAATTGTTCATGAGTTAGATGTTGAAGGTATGGGTCTTAACTCGAATTTCCTTGTTGGTTCTATTATTGAAAAATTACTCATTCTTGGAAGGATTTCAAGGTTTATCTTAAGCATCTAACCGTGGTTATGAACTTTGAGCAATTGGTTCTCAAACTTCGAGTTGAAGAGGACAACCGGAAGAATGAAAAGGCTGATGCTATTTCCTTGGAACATAATTCTAACATGGTTGAAGGCAGTCCATCTAAGGACAAGTTTCAGAAGGGCAAGGGCAAGATTGTTGTAGCCAAGCCACCTTTTGTTGCTAGGAAAAATGCACTCGCCCCACAAAGGTACAAAACATTCAAGAAACCACAAATGTGAGTGTCACGACCCAACCCCGGGTCCGCGACTGGTGCCCTACCTGGGCACCCCTTACAGGTATACATCAGAGAATAACAGCAGAACATATAAAACTCATAAATACTAAAACAGTAAATATCAACAGGTTAGCCGATAAGACCACCTTCCGTAAAATACACGTGAACCAAAATAAAATAAACCAGTACATTTTTGTTCTTAAAAACCCAATCCACAATGTGACTACATGCCTCTAGGAATAACAACTGTGACGGGACAGGGCCCCGCCATACCCCTGAATATACAACAACCGACCATACCAGGGATCTGAACCAGGGATAAGCCTCCGGAGTAATGGAATTTCCCAACAGCTGAACAGTGATCCTAAGAGTGAGGATCAGCAACCTGTATACTCTACCATGCAGATTTAACGTAGCCCTCAAGGAGGTCAAGACAACATGTACCAAATATGTGAAATCAGTATCAGAATGAGCTCATAAGTCTAAAATAAAGCCGAGACATGTATGATAACTCAATTACTGTGATCAGGCCTTACTAACAATGAGAGTAAACAAGAGTATACTTTACTGCATAAAAATAGGAGGCTCATGATCAAAGTAGGGTCACCCGCCCGTAGTATCATTGAGCAATCCTACTCCTGGGACTATTTCACCCGCATAGGTCCTGTGGACCCAGAATGAGGTAACTTCTCGCATAGTCAGATCCGCCCGCATAGGTCGTGTGGAACCGCATTGAGGTATTCCTCGCGATAGGACTATTTCACCCGACAGACTATTTCACCCGCTTAGGCCCGGTGGGCCCGCAATGAGTACAAACGCCGCACTCGCATCATGGGTAGCAAATCCATGGAATTAGTAGTAACCCGGGGCTTTACCCCGTAAGAATAACATAAACTAGCACAACCGGCTATCATACATAACATAAGCACTACCGGCTTATCAAACATAACATAAGCGCTACCGGCTTATCCTAACACAACATAAGCGCTACCGGCTTATCATACATAACATAAGCGCTACCGGCTTGTCCTAACATAACATAAGCGCTACCGGCTTATCATACATAACATAAGCAAGTTAAGAAATCCCCCTAACTTCTTATTAGTCTTATTTATATACACTCTCATTTTAGTTTACTTAAGGCACTAACATGTCATTTTAACAATCCGGGAATTTAACCCAAAGTACTACGTACTTCTACTCTTTTAAAATGACTCTTTTTCATATAAAACTTCCAAGATACTAATAACCGTAGTATCAAGTCACATCTATTTTTCAAGACAAGTCACAATACCTTTTTGAAATACATTTATAGGTTTCTAAATCAAGTGACTTCTTTCTTTTAAAACCTTAAGCAATTGATGCCTTAAAATCAAATTGCCTTTCATTATTTTAAGTCATTTATCATACTTACATTACTTAGAGTAAACCACTCTTTTAACTTTCCATAAAGCTATTATAACCAACTTTCCATAAAGCCATTATACTAGCTTTATACTTTAGACAAATACATTCTTCTTTATATCCAAGAGACTTATACTTTCAAAACCAAGTATCATATACTTTTTTAAAATACTTTAAGTCTCTTAACTTTTAGAAACTATGATATCCTTAATATTCTTAAACAAGTGAGTTAAGTCCCTAACTCAACCAACTTGGACATTCTTAAAATAAGCCAAGGATATCAAATGGATTATATTATCAAAATCTCGTACGTCTTCCGTACTATATATTTACAACTATTCATGCTCAAGAGATAAGAAAGTTCCACATACCTCTTCGGGCCAATCCACTTGCTAAGTCCAATATACCGCACGTAGTATGTCAACCTATAATGACCATAATACGTAAAACTGTCCTTTTACGTGGGGGTGAGAACTTATCTCCCTTAAATAAACTTTCCTTAGAGTCACAACCCTAATCACCGGGTCCTCTTGCGGTCCTATAAATATCTAATCATCAAGAACCGCCTTAAAATTGTGTAGATTTTCAAAACCTACCAAAGATGTCTTCTGTTTTCTGCAGGCAACACTCGTACTTATCTTATTCTTGCTTGCGCGCTATCCTGAACTTATCCGGAAGGTCGTGGCCCTGACCGCCACTCCAAACCAACTCCAAGTACCCCCAAGGGCACTTAAAATAAACTCCTTCAAATTCAAGTACTTCTTACCTTCTGCCTCAATTCACCTCAATGAACAAGTCACACAGACTTATAAAAAAAACAATGATGTCAAAGAAGGAAGGATGATTCACTGGTTACCACCACTTCTCTTCCTTTCCACTCGATAACCGGCTTACCGGAAAACTGGTACCGAATCAATCTCTCTCTGTAGTCAACGTTGGCATAACAAGAGGCCAACTAACCCGTACTCATAATGACCTCAAGGTCTGACATGTCAGCTCTACTAGGTCTGCTAGGGTCCAACGACTGTATCGTTACCGGCAATTATTATCTACCCGCTCAGCTACCACCCAACACTCACAGGTGTAGTCACCTCGAAAGGTTCTCATGGATTCAGGCTCTATTTATTTACACTTGGTTGATCTCTTTTTCACTGGTCGTACGCTTTCCGTACTTCCAAACTTATACTAACATACGTACATAACTTCCATACTAAATCTGGCCCCCAATCTTTGGAGTTACTAAATTAAACAATATAAGGCCAGTTCCGGCTCTCACAACCTGGTTCCGGTGGAATGCGTCCACGAACCCATAAAACGATTAACTAGACTTGGGCCCTGCACCCTCGTGACCCCGTCACGTAGCGGGACTACTACCAACTGATCCCATTCCATTTCAGGCTATGGGGCGACCCTTAATAGGTCCTCAACCCGACTCAGCGTCACACTTAAATCTTATCCTTGGTCTGACTTAATTTTTTTTGTCTACCCGAGAAGGCCTTATATACCTAAGGTCTCGGCGGTTATCAACATTCTTAGGCTCGCAATTTCCATGCTCCAAGCCTACCTTATCAGTTCCCTCATAACCGGGTACAATAACTTCTCATAATACCATAATCGTGTTGTCTTGATCACAACAACCATACTTACTCCATACGGATCTTATCTGTACCATTTCTTAATCATATTACATAGCTCAATCTATTAACATAATCTTCCATTAAGTCCCTTAATTAAACTTCTTAAGGGTCCATTTCCTTCTCAGACAGCTCATCATCTCCTAATTATCTCAAATTAGTACGTAAAACCTTGATGAGAGTTCACTAAACTGTTTCATACCTTCCCGGTATTTATTTAGTCCTTACCAATTCCTGGTAATCTAAAATCATTCTAGGAAACACATATGTGACCCTCATACAAAAATCCGTATAACTGTACGTCAAAATACCAACTATACTACAAATATTACCAACCTGGATACGCAATCCACATAATCTTTCCTGGGTCACTGCTTCCTTTCTCGTAGCTGCAATCAACATAACTCGTTAGGGAGAGACGACCCTAACCACACAGCTCTATCGCACGATCTTAGAGTGAGAAGAATGGAAATCAATCCTAAATGTCCTGCAACCTCCTGATTATAGATGTGGTGCACAACACACCGATAATCAAGACTCTACTAGACACGGTCTGTAGACACTTTCCGAGGAATAACTTCTCTGATACCACTTTTGTCACGACCCAACCCCGGGTCCACGACTGGTGCCCTACCTGGGCACCCCTTATAGGTATACATCAGAGAATAGCAGCAGAACATATAAAACTCATAAATACTAAAACAGTAAATATCAACAGGTTAGCCGATAAGGCCACCTTCCGTAAAATACACGTGAACCAAAATAAAATAAACCAGTACATTTCTGTTCTTAAAAACCCAATCCACAATGTGACTACATGCCTCTAGAAATAACAACTGTGATGGGACAGGGCCCCGCCATACCCCTGAATATACAACAACCGACCATACCAGAGATCTGAACCAGGGATAAGCCTCCGGAGTAATGGAGTTTCCCAACAGCTGAACAGTGATCCTAAGAGTGAGGATCAGCAACCTGTATACTCTACCTGCGGCATGAACGTAGCCCCCCGAAGGAGGTCAGTACAACATGTACCAAGTATGTGAAACTGAAAGTACTGTAATGAGCTCATAAGTCTAAAATAAAGTTGGAGACATGTATCATAACTCAATTACCAGTACACTGTGCCTTACTAACAATGAGAGTAAACAAGAGTATACTTTACTGCATAAAAATAGGAGGCTCATGATCAAAGTAGGGCCACCCGCCCGTAGTATCATTGAGCAATCCTACTCCTGGGACTATTTCACCTGCATAGGTCCTGTGGACCCGCAATGAGGTAACTTCTCGTGATAGTCAGATTCGCCGCATAGGTCGTGTGGACCCGCATGAGGTATTCCTCGCATAGGACTATTTCATCCGCACAGGACTATTTCACCCGCTTAGGCCCGGTGGGCCCGCAATGAGTACAAATGCCGCACTCGCATCATGGGTAGCAAATCCATGGAATTAGTAGTAACCCGGGGCTTTACCCCGTAATAATAACATAAACTAGCACACCCGGCTATCATACATAACATAAATACTACCGGCTTATCAAACATAACATAAGTGCTACCGGCTTATCCTAATACAACATAAGCGCTACCGGCTTATCATACATAACATAAGCGCTATCGGCTTATCCTAACATAACATAAGCGCTACCGGCTTATCATACATAACATAAGCAAGTTAAGAAATCCCCCTAACTTCTTATTAGTCTTATTTATATACACTCTCATTTTAGTTTACTTAAGGCACTAACATGTCATTTTAACAATTCGGGAATTTAACCCAAAGTACTACGTACTTCTACTCTTTTAAAATGACTCTTTTTCATATAAAACTTCCAAGATACTAATAACCGTAGTATCAAGTCACATCTATTTTTCAAGACAAGTCACAATACCTTTTTGAAATACATTTATAGGTTTCTAAATCAAGTGACTTCTTTCTTTTAAAACCTTAAGCAATTGATTCCTTAAAATCAAATTGCCTTTCATTATTTTAAGTCATTTATCGTACTTACATTACTTAGAGTAAACCACTCTTTTAACTTTCCATAAAGCTATTATAACCAACTTCCCATAAAGCCATTATACTAGCTTTATACTTTAGACAAATACATTCTTCTTTATATCCAAGAGACTTATACTTTCAAAACCAAGTATCATATACTTTTTTAAAATACTTTAAGTCTCTTAACTTTTAGAAACTATGATATCCTTAATATTCTCAAACAAGTGAGTTAAGTCCCTAACTCAACCAACTTGGACATTCTTAAAATAAGCCAAGGATATCAAATGGATTATATTTTCAAAATCTCGTACGTCTTCCGTACTATATATTTACAACTATTCATGCTCAAGAGATAAGAAAGTTCCACATACCTCTTCGGGCCAATCCACTTGCTAAGTCCAATATACCGCACGTAGTATGTCAACCTATAATGACCATAATACGTCTATTAACGTCTTACTTCAAACGTAGAATATTTTAAGTGTAAAGTCACTAAAATTCTACGGAAAATCGGACAGCACTTCCATTGTTTCTACATACTTTTCCACCTTTTTCAAGGCCCGAATACAATAGCCAAACACGCCAAATTTAAGGCTCAACAATGTAATTACCAATAGGGGATTACACGCCTACAAGACGTGTAAAATTCCGTCCCACAATTGATATCAAACTAGTACAAACTACAAGGTCAATTCGGCAACTTGAGGTACCACAACACAAATTATTATCCAATTCCTTTTCAATCCAAGTTGTTTAGTATAACATGATATCAAGCTGCAATCGATTATAACTACTACAATCTTCAAGTAGGTAACATGCGACGATTCTAATTAACGACCAAATTGTATTTCAATTTCAAATGGCTAGAATGTCATTTCGGATTCTAGGCTTCTACTATCCAAATCACTAATGAATCTTCAACACATAATACTTCATGCTAGCTAAAATGTAAGGCTACAACAATATGTAATCTTATAACACTTAAGAGAACAAGATTGTTACCTTAGTGAGCCTTAATCCACTTCAAGATCCAAAGTCGCTCCCTAGAAACTTAGAGCCTCTCCTTGACACTCCAATCTGCCACTTGAAGCCCTTAGAAGATCACAAACAACTTTCATTTAATTCCCAATCCAAACCTAGGAAAGTGACTAGGTTTTCACCTTGCGACTAATACGAAAACGCCACTTTTCCGGGATCTTTCTATTGAGATACCCTTACAATACCCTTATGAACCTTGGTTTAAAGTGTGGAGATTATTGGATAACAATTGAAAATTTTCCTCTTGAAAAAGTGCCATTGCCGTGAGCTTCACTTAGAGAGCAAGAACAAGATTTAAATTTTCTCTAAGTGTTGAAAATGACAAAGTCTTGCACTACTAGTGTAGATAAATACTACATTCAAGGGTCTAGATTGGAACACTTGTGTGGCTTGGATACCTTTCACTAGGATCAAGTCCAAGTGGCCCTTTGACAAGTCAACAATATCAAGCCTAAGTCTTGCAAGACTTGAACATCTTAAAAAAATTGGTCAAATGACCATTCTATCCATGCCCATTTCGTCCAAGACCACTAAGGGGGTGACACGTGTCGCCCTCCCGTTCGTCGCAATATTTCGTTTTCCGACGTTTTCATAATTCCGATAATTTTTTTTACTAGTCTCAAATCTTAACACTTTTGAGTTCTTACGTACGTTCTTCTAAACATATCTTGGAATTCCGGGGTGTAACAGGGAGTCTGTTGGGTGTGTGGT
Source organism: Przewalskia tangutica (assembly GCA_029844215.1). NCBI lineage: Eukaryota > Viridiplantae > Streptophyta > Magnoliopsida > Solanales > Solanaceae > Przewalskia > Przewalskia tangutica. The sequence continues at coordinate 2,318,122 of CM056725.1, forward strand.
AAACCTGGGCATAGAGCAAAGGATTGTCGCCTTCGCAAGAACCAAAGAGGTGGTGCTGGAGGTTCGAGTAATTACAACCAACCCAACCGTGCTGAGACTAGAAAACAATTCATTGGTGTTGTTGCTGCTCAAGTAAATTTGGTTGCCAATTCAACAAACTAATGGATGGATACAGATGCTTATATGCATGTTTGTTCTGTAAAGGACATGTTTACATCCTACCAGCCCATCAAGGATAGAGAATCTTTGTTCGTGGGGAATGCTGCTTCTGTGAAAGTTAAAGGAAAAGGGAAGGTGATTATGAAACTCACTTCCGGGAATGATTTTGTGCTCACTAATGTGTTGTATGTGCCTGAAATTTGTAAGAATTTAATCTCTGGTCCTATTCTTAGTAACAAGGGCTTTAAGATTATGTTTGAATCAAACAAATTTGTACTCACCAAAGGTGGGATGTATGTAGGAAAGAGTTACCTCAGTGAGAGGCTCTTTAAACTATCTGTTGTACCTACTATGAATGATGTTATTATTAATAAAAATGCAGGCACTAGCACTGCCTCTATGTACATGGTTGATTCCCCTTCCTTATGACATTCAAGATTAGACCATGTTAATTATCGCTCTTTACAAAGAATGATAAATTTAGACATGTTGCCAAAATGTTCTATGAACAAAATGACTAAGTGTGGAGTATGCATAGAATCAAAACATGCAAGTCATCCTCACAAATCTGTAGACAAATCAAATGAAGTGCTTGGTTTAATTCATAGTGATTTGTGTGATTACCAAGCAACCCCATCTCGTGGAAGAAAGAATTATTACATATCATTCATAGATGATTGAAATAGATATTGTTATGTATACTTAATACATACCAAAGACGAGGCTTTGAACATGTTTAAAACATACAAAGCTGAAGTGGAGAACCAACTTGAGAAAAGAATTAAAATTCTAAGGTAAATGTGGTGAATATCAATCTAATGACTTTAACGAATTTTATTCTACTCATGGTATAGTTCATCAAACCACAGCACCATATACTCCAAAACAAAATGGAGTTGCCGAACGCAAAAATAGAACATTGAAGAATATGATAAATTCAATGTTGGTTAGTTCGGGAGCACCTCTTAGCCTATGGGGAGAGGCATTACTTACTGCAAATATGATATTAAATAAAATTCCTCATAAAAAAGTGATCAATCTCCTTATGAATTGTGGAAAGGTCGAATGCCTACTTTTAAAAGGATGAAAGTGTGGGGTTGCCTAGCGAAAGTTCACGTTCCCTTACCAAAGAGAACTAAACTTGGACCAAAAATAGTGGATTGCATATATATTAGCCCTACCAATATAGTGCAGATTATAAGGTTTTGGTTTATCATTCCGATGTTGAAGGTATTCACAAAAACACAATTATGGAATCTGCTCAAGCAGAATTCTTTGAGGACATGTTTCCTTACAAAGACAAGGAAAAGGATAAAAGTGTTCCTAATTATAGGAAGAGAACGTTGCCTCAAGATGAGTCAAACCAAAACATACAAAATGATACAAGTAATACTTCATCTGTTCAAGAAGAAATTTCTGAACCAAGGAGAAGTAAATGTGGAAAAATTGCCAAAGATTTTGGACCGCACTTTATGACCTTTTCCGTTGAAGGAGAACCCCAAACATATAGGAATGCTATTGAATCATCCCAAGCACTTTATTGGAAAGAGACTATCCAAAGTGAGGTAGAATTCATTGTGTAAAATAATATATGGAAATTGATTGATCTTCCTCCGGGATAAAAACCAATAGGCCATAAATGGATTTTCAAACGGAAATTAAGGCCTGATGGTACTATAGAAAAATACAAAGCTCGTATAGTAGCCAAATGGTTTCGACAAAAAGAAGGTGTAGATTTCTTCGATACGTACTACCAGTAACTAGAATTACTTTCATTAGGACGTTAATTTCTATAGCGGCTATTCACAATTTGGAAATACACCAAATAGATGTGAAAACTGCATTCTTGAATGGTGAATAAGATGAAAATATTTACATGGAACAATCCGAAGAGTTTGTTGTTAAAGGTCAAGAAAAGAAAGTTTGTAAATTGATTAAGTCTTTATACGAACTTAAACAAACTCCAAAACAATGACATGAAAAGTTTGATAATACACTATTATCAAATGGATTTCAAATAAATGAATGTGACAAATGCTTCTACGTTAAAAAATGTAAGAATGCATGTGTCATTATATGCTTATATATTGATGATATGCTAATTATAGGAACAAGTAAGGATGTAATTAACCAAACTAAAAAGATGTTGCATACCGCATTTGATATGAAAGATATGGAAATAGCGGATGTCATTCTTGGTATTAGAATTCAAAAGAGTTTTGTGGTTACATACTAACTCAATCTCATTATGTTGAGAAGGTCCTTAGAAAGTTTTTCACTATGACGATCGACCGATTGTTACACCATCTGATCCCGCTAGTCACCTTAAGAAGAATCAAGGTGAAAGTGTGTCTCAATTGGAATATATAAACTAAATGAATCACTGACTGAGTTTTAGATAAAGAACATATTAATGATAGAAATATTAAAAAAATCACCATCGCTAGCAATAGACCACTTCAAAAATACAAAAGAGCAGAGTCATTTACATAATATAGAATTCATATCTCAAAAAGGAAAGAATGAAAATTTAACAGTTTATGTGGAAAGCATCTTGTCCCAAAACAGTAGGTATCTAAATTTTATTTTCTAGCTTGCATAATTACAATCAACAGACTCATTAGATCTGTAGAAATCTGGTGATATTCACTGAATATACACCTTGTATGTAAAAGTTGGAGGAACACAGATGAAGCAGAAGCATTAATATTCAGAATATAGAGAAGTGAAGAAGAAGAAGAAGAGGAGAGTAGATGAATCTAAATTTTCCATTAATTTGAGTAGTTCATAATGTGGATATTACATTGATATATATAGATACTTGTATAATGGTTATAGTTAATAACTAACTTGTAACTACTCTTAACAACTTCTCTAACTTTCTAACTACTTTGCTAACTTCTTAACTTCTTTGTTAACTAACTTCCTACCTTCTTAACTATTCTTTTAAGTTTATTTTATGTCTCAATAGTCTCCCTCAAGCTGGATGCTGTGAATATATTCAACAATCCAAACTTGGAACATATATGCTGATGCTGAATCCTACTCAATCCTTTGGTGAGTAAATTTGCTGGTTGATTTGTAGTGTTGATGTATTTTGTATGTATTACTCATTTATGAATCTTTTCTCTTATGACGTGTACGTAAATTTCTATGTATTTTGTCCTTTCATGAAATACAGGATTTGCAACAATTTGCATTGCTGATTTGCTGTCTGTGAACACCACCACTGATAGACTGGTATTAGTTCCAATTTCTTCTAGTAGTCCAATTATCCAGGTTATCTCAGCAACTGTACTCTTGTACTCTGATTCAGTTGAGCTTCTAGAAATGGTAGTTTATTTCTTTGACTTGTATGATATAAGAGAATCACCAAACTTAACAATATAACATGTGAATGACTTTTTTGTTTGGGGGCAAGCAGCCCAATCTGTATCACAATATGCATTCACTGTTTGGTTCCTTACTTGACATAAGTATACCTTGTCCAGACTGATTTTTTAAGTATCTCACAATTCTTAGTGCTGCATTGAAATGCTACTTCTTTGGTTGCTGTAACAACTGACGGAGTATTTGTACACTATATGCTATATATGGTCTTGTAATTGTGAGATAGAGTAGTTTTCCTATCAGCCTTTGGTATGGACTGATATCCTTTAATACTTCATCTTCTGCTGTTGATTTTTCATTTCCTGTTTCCTGCAGTTCCTGAATATACTCATCATATTCCTTAGTGATCAGTTTCACATTATAATCAATTGGTGTGTTTATAGGTTTGGTTGCTGCTAGGCCAAGTTCTGAAATCAATTATAGTGTATACTTTCTTTGATGCATTAGGATTCCTTTTTCTGATCTTGCAAACTCTATACATAAAAAAATATTTTAATTCTCCCAGGTCCTTCATTTTGAAGGCTTGTTGTAGAGCTTATTTTGTCTCCTTTATTAGTTTTATGTTATCTCATGTGATCAACATATCATCCACATATACTAGTACTAAAGTTATTCTTTTGTCAGTTTTTTTAAGAAACAACGAGTGACCAAATTTTGACTGTCTGAACTTCATCTGATTTAGTGTCTCTGTGAGTTTAAAGTTCTATTATCTTAGTGCTTGTTTGAGTCCATACAAGGATTTGATCAGTCTGCATACTTGTTTGTCCCCCTGACTGATAAATCCTTGTGGTAGTTCCATATATATTTCATCATTGAGATCTCCTTGAAGAAAAGAATTGTACACATCCATTTGATGTATGTACCAATGTCTAGATGTTGCCATTGATAGAATGGTCCTAACAGTTACCATCTTTACCACAAGAGAGAATATTTCTTGATAGTCAATTCCTTCCTTTTGACTATGTACTTTGGCCACAAATTTGGCTTTTAACCTTTCAATTTCTCCTGTTTCTTTGTATTTTATTTTATATATCCACTTGCACCCTATAGGAGTTTTTCCTTCTGATAATAATACAATATATCATGTGTGATTATCCTGTAATGTGTTTATTTCAGCTTTTATGGCTTCTATCCATCTTGGATCTTTAGAGGCTTCATTATATTTTTTAGGTTTTGTTACCTCTGATAGAGCAGTAAGAAAGGCTCTATATTTTGATGAGATAATAACATATGATATATAATTAGCTATAGAGTATAGTACTTTTGTAGATTCAGGTTTCTTTGTGACAAAGTCTCTCAACCATATTGGTGGTTGTTTTGATCTGGTGGATTTACTGATAGATGGATTGGGTTGTTGTAGCTGAGCTTGACTAGGAGCTTCATGTGGTATAATTTCTGAACCAGATATTTGATTCATATCTGCAGATGATATATTTTGGGATTGTCACGACCCGAACCGACGGGCCGTGACCCGGTGTCCTACCTGGGCACCCTTATACCCACCTGTCACATATAATCACACGGATACCAATGATAATGTAAACATCGGTAATAAACCTGTCTCCCGAGGAGTCACAGCTAATTCATATAACAAAATAGGCAAGCGGACGAGACCGTCACTGTACATAGAGATATCCAAAATGGCTCAAAACCGTACACATATACAAAAACACATCTACCACCCACAACTGTCTACAGACCTCTAAGAATATGATAATGAAACATAACGGGACAGGACCCCGTCGTGCCCCTAAATATGCATAAGTCCGAAAATAAGGTTATGTACCAAAATGACTAAGCCCCGAAACAATGGAGCTATCCGAACAGCTGAACATGAATCATAGACTGGAGGATCACCAAACTGAGTACTTGTACTGCGCATTTAACGCAAATTTCAGAGGAAAGCGGTCAAGACAAATAATGTATCGAGTATGTAAAACATGGCATCAGAATAAGATCATAACTAGCCAAAGTATAACATGAGACATGTATAATAATCAAAATACCAATACAATCGTGCATATAAAATGAGAGTCAATCAGGCCTTATAAAATGGTAGTCAATCAGGCCTTATAAAAATGAGAGTCAACTGTATGTCCATATCATATACCCTACCCGGCCCATTATGGGACTCGGTGAATGAAGTCATATACATATATATACCGTACCCGGGCCCCTAGTGAGGGTCTCGGTGAAATCTTATAATGTTCACATACCGTATCCGGCCCATTCTGGGACTCGATAAAATCACGTGGATGCCTGTCAACGTATATCGTACCTGGCCCATTCTGGGGCTCGGTAAAATCATCATATACATACCCGGCCCGAGACTCGGTGAATTCATATAATCATAATCAACACGAATAGAATATCATGAGTAACTTTATACAAATTAAATCATCATTTGACTCTCAATGGAATAAATAGAATAACTATCACTTAGGCACTAGCATATCATGTATCATTAAGAATTAGGATTCAATAGAATTATGTACGTCCGCCGTACACTCATTTTATATAAATCATGTCAAAAGAAGAAATGATAGTTTCACATACCTTATTGTCGAACTAACCAACACTATAATTAAAACTCGTCTCGATTAGCACTTCAACCTATAACAATAGTAATTCGTTCGTCAACTATGATTCCTAGTATAAGTTATGTCGAATGACGACTGTCTTTTCTATAGAAATTTGGGCAGCACCTCCCCTATTTATATGCACATCCACAACTTACAAACAAAGCCAACAATACCAATAACAAGATGCAACTTAAAGATATAATCAAAACAATCCCAAATACTCCATATACGCCATTATAATACATTCCTTCTCTTTACGTTCATGGAAGACAACAACTACAACACTTAAGGTGATTAATACACCTATTTCTCTTGTTAATTCAGCCCCTTAAACCATATTAAAACATCCTTTAAAAACAGTCCATCAATTCTAGCAACAACAACAAGAGTGCAAGTTTTATAGTTTGCAACATAACACCTTTCTACACTTTAATTCCTTTAAGACATACATTAGTAATTACAACAACATATATGCATGTTTATAACTTACATTTCCAGTATTCTTACTTCAACAAAACAACCTTTAAAACAAGACAACCACGTTCAACAATTTCATGGAAGTCTCGACCAACAACAACATAATTTCCCAACTCTTCTCTTAACTCCTTAAAATCCAATTTCCATCTTTTAACACTTTCATATAATCAACTATAACCTTCAATATCAAGGTTTCCTTTAATTTTTAACATGCAATTAGTAACAATGATAACAACAACAACAAATCTAATGTACACAAAATCAGTCCCCAAAAATCGGTAACAACATCACAACAATCACATGCAATCTCTTATTTCCAATTCTTCTTTAACACGAGTTTATCTCTTAACTACAACATCATTTAATCTTTCAAATAATCCATAAAAAGAAGAATTCTTACCTTAATTTTAGCCCAAAACAGTCCCTAAAAATTGGTCACTGTCCCATTGTTTTCTTCACCATTTTCACAATTTCTTCAACTTATATTGACATGCATGTATTCTATAAGTTTAATCCATCATTCTTACATGTTTTCTTCCAAAATATTAATCTTCAAAACCACAATTTCTTGGACAGTTTCGATCCCAGCAGTGTCGATTTCACCACTGCTTTGTGGAGTTTCTATGGCTTAGAACTTGTAGAGAAACTTAATCTTGGAATAGGAGTTGGTTTAGTCTTCAATTTGGCTATGGAAATGAAGTAAAAATCTGTGGGAGAAGGAAAGAGAGAAGAGAGGTTGAGGGAAAATGTTTTTCGAAAAAAAGGGGGTGGGGAAATGAGGGTGCATGTTTAAATGTGAGCATGCTGAAATTTAATTGGCATGTTGGATGTTATGCCATCTCGTTCCACGCATTAATCATCCCTTCCGAATAAAATTAATCCCACAATTAATTAATCTCCCACATAATCAATCCTATATATAAAATCTGAAAATTCCATGCCCTAATCACAATATACACGACACTAAATCCATACCACATGTGTTGCATTCAAAATTATTCCGGGATCACATCCTTTGTATACTAATTTTTGGATTAGCATTTATAAATATACTTTATATCCAATATTCGAATGTTATTTTCTTAATTACGTTCTCTAATTGTCGCCTTAAAATTACGAGATGTAACATTCTTCCCCCTTGGAAACATTCTTCCTCGAATGTTCATAAGAGGTCTTATGCTATAATTTTTTTGGCAGAGTCTCCTCTATAACTCTACCTACCAACCTATATTCAGCAAACTCAAAGATGCCTCACAGGGCCACAATATATCACATATGTTATTCACCAATAAAAATAGTTAAGTAAGGAATCAAATTACCTATAGGCATAGGGAACAAGTGAGGATACTTCTTCTTCATTTCGTCTTCTGCTTCCCAAGTCATCTCTTCCCTATTATTATTTTGCCACAGTACCTTGACGGAAGCCATATCCTTAGTCCGTAATCTTCTAACCTGACGATCAAGTATAGCGATGAGATTTTCCTCATAAGATAACTCCTTCGTCACATGAGCATCATCTACAGGGAATACTCTAGAAGGATCACCAATACACTTACGCAACATCGATACATGAAAGACTGAGTGTACCGCTTCCAAATTAGATGGAAGATCCAACTCATAGGAAACCTTGCCTACCCTAAGGCCCAATGTATTTTGGGCTAAGCTTCTCTTTGTCGACTCTGGGCTGCTAATAATCTCTCCTGAATAAGCTTCACCTTATTAACAACTTGCTGAACCATGTCTGGGCCGATTAACTTAGTCTCGTCTATGTCAAACCAACCAATAGGTGACCTGCACCTCCTCCCATATAAGGCCTCGTACAGGGCCATCTGGATATTAGAATGATAGTTGTTATTATAGGCAAACTCAATGAGTGGTAAATGATCATCCCAGCTACCTCTAAAGTCAATAGTATAGGCTCTCAGCATATCCTCAAGTGTCTGAATAGTACGCTCAGCCTGCCCATCAGTCTGAGGATGAAATGTTGTGCTAAGACTCACCTGTGTCCCCAATCCCTTCTGGAACGATCTCCAAAAGTTAGCTGTAAACTGGGATCCTCTGTCCGAAATGATAGATGTGGGAACCCCATGAAGTCTCACTATCTCCCTGATGTACAATCTCGCATAGTCTTCAGCTGAATAAGTAGTCATGACTGGAAGAAAATTAGCTGATTTCGTCAGCCTATCCACAATCACCCATATAGAGTCACACTTCCGCTGAGTGCGAGGTAAGCCTGTAATGAAATCCATATTAATCACTTCCCATTTCCAAGTTGGGATCTCCATCTCCTGCAACAAACCACCAGACTTCTGATGCTCGACCTTAACCTGTTGACAATTTGGGCACTGAGCAACAAACTCTGTTATGTCCATTTTTATGTCATCCCACCAATACAAACATCTGAGGTCATGATACATCTTCGTTGACCCTGGATGAATAGAATAACGGGCATTGTGTGCCTCTATCATAACCTGCCGTCGTAGCCCTGCAACATCAGGCACACACAATCTACCCTCATATCGTAGCACTCCATCAGGTGCAACCTCAAACGGAGTCTTCTCCTTTCGAAGAGCTGCATCTCTATACTGTGCTAGGACAAGATCCTCATACTGATGCCTTTTTACCTCTCCTATGATAGAGGACTCAGCAACTCCTCGAACAACAACTCCACTATCTCCAGAATCAGCCAAACGGACTCCAAGGCTAGCTAGCTAGTGTATCTCACAAACCATCTCCTTCCTGTCTGGCTGCACATCCGTCAAGCTACCCATAGATCTACGGCTAAGAGCATCTGCTATAATATTTGCTTTTCCTGGATGGTATAAAATATCAACATCATATTCCTTTAGCAATTCTAGCCACCGTCTCTGTCGTAAGTTCAACTCTTTCTACTTAAAGATATATTGGAGACTCTTGTGATCCGTATAAATATCAACATGAACTCCATACAAATAATGTCTCCATATCTTCAAGGCATGAATCACCACTGCTAACTCTAAATCATGTGTAGGGTAGTTCTTCTCGTGCTTTCTTAGTTGTCGGGAGACATAAGCTATAACTCTGCCATGCTGTATCAACACACAACCTAGTCCAACACCTGAAGCATCACAATAAATAACATAATAATCTAGTCCCCCAGGAAGAGTTAGAACTGGAGTCGTAGTCAACTTGTCTTTCAACAACTGGAAGTTGTGCTCACAAGCATTCGTCCACTGGAACTTAGCTGCCTTCTGAGTTAGCCTTGTTAAAGGCACTAAAATAGAGGCAAACTTCTCCACGAACCTCCTATAATATCCCGCTAACCCCAGAAAACTGCGTACCTCAGTAGGCGTCGTAGGTCTGAGCCAAGTCTTTACCGCCTCAATCTTCTGTGTATCCACCCGAATACCATCAGCTCCGATAATATGCCCCAAGAATGCCACCGAAGTCAACCAAAATTCACACTTAGAAAATTTGGCATACAACTTCTGGTGTTGGAGCACCCTCAGTACTGTCCTCAAATGGTCCACATGCTCCTCTTTTGAACGCGAATAAACCATAATATCATCAATGAATACAATAACGAACATATCCAGGAATGGCTTGAACACCCGGTTCTCAAATCCATAAATACTGCTGGAGAATTGGTCAGCCCAAAAGACATCACTCTGAAATCATAATGTCCAGACGTCCCGAATGCCTTTAGGAATATCCGCCTCCTTACCCGCACTGATGGTAACTCGACCGCAGTCTATCTTTGAAAACACTTAGCACCTCGCAATCGTCAAATAAATCACAATCCTGAGGAGGATACCGTTTCGATTGTTACCTTATCCAGCTGCCTATAATCAATACACATACGCATCGATCCATCTTTATTTCTCACAAACAATATCGACGCTCCCCAAGGTGATGTACTAGGTCTGATGAAGCCTTTTTCCAATAAGTCCCTCAGTTGATCCTTCAATTCCTTCAACTCTGCAGGTGTCATTCTATAAGAAGGAATAAATATATGTTGGGTACCTGGAAATACATCTATTGTGAACTCTATCTCCCGTTCTGGAGGAAGACCTGGAAGATCATCTGGGAATTCAAACTACCGGAACTGACCGAAGAGCTGGTACCTCTGCCTCCATATCATGCACTCGAACCAAATGATAAAGATAACCTTTCCTAATCATCTTTCTTGCCTTGAGGTATGAAATAAACTTACCCCTCGGTGATGTTGTATTCCCCTTCCACTATATAATTAGCTCGCCTGGAAACTGAAATCGAACCAACTTCTCTCTACAATCGACATTAGCAAAACAAGAAGCCAACCAATCCATACCCATAATAATATCAAAGTCAGTCATGTCTAACTCTATCAAATCTGCTATGGTATGACGACTATATATAACCACCGAACAATTTTTATATACATGCTTAGCTATGACCGAATCTCCTACCGGTGTAGCTACCTCGAATGGTTCTATCGACTCAGGTTCTATTCTGATTCTACTAGAAACAAGGGGAGATATATATGACAAGGTGGAACCTGGATCTATCAATGCATATACATCACGGAAAAAGATCGATAATATACCTGTAACCATATTTGGTGACGCCTCCTGATTGTCACGCCCCGAATTCCGGGCCCGTGACTGGTGCCTTACCCCGGGCACCCTAGTGATACAACATCAGAGAAAACCAGCGGAAAATAAAACACGAGTCATGAAACAAGAGATATAATAAATAAACAGGCCAACCAAAACAATTGCTTTCAAGATATACATAAAAACCCAACAGCTTATCCTTTACAAACCCCGCCACAACAAAGGCATGCACTTAAGATTTACAACAACTATGACGGACAGGCTCTCGCCATACCCTCGAATGTACAAGAACCTACAACTCGTGGAAACATACCAAAGATAAGCCTCCAAGGAACTGAGCTTTCCAACACGCAAATGAGATCCTAAGAGCGGATCCACGATCGATGTACTTCTACTGCAGATGAACGCACTCAAGGAGGTCAAGATAACAGTACCAAGTATGTGAAATCACAACATCAGAATGAAATCATAATAGCTTAAAAAGGTGAGACATGTATGATAACCAAAATACAAGACGCAACATAAAGTTAGCCAAGTCGTGACTCACGCCTCAAAGTCACCACTAAATATAACTACGGGTCTCATGCCCACAACATCCATCATGTTCGTGATCATGGCCGCATGCCCGACATCGTGACGGTAGACATGTCCATGATGCAACACACAATAAGGCCGCATGGCCACATGCCCCGAACATCGTGACGGCAGACATGCCCATGTAACCTCAATAACAATATATCGTGGTCAACCCCGCCGCACGCCACATGCCCCCGAATATCGTGACGGTAGACATCGCCCATGTTGCGCACAACCATATATCGGTAATCAACCCGCCGCACGGCCGCATGCCCCTAATCGTGACGGCAGATACGCCCATGTGACATCAACAACAAGACAAGAATCAAAATGGAAACATACCCGTGGAATTCTCCATCACCGCCAAAGACGCCCAAGTAAGTTCTCAATAAGTCAACCGCCTCTATCGAGACGCCAGAATACGTAAATACCACACTTGCACAACAAAGGCTATCATCACAAGCATAGACAAGTTTCACAACAACAAGCATAGGCAAGTTTCACAACAACAAGCAAAGGCAAGTTTCACAACAACCAAAGAAAGGCAAGTTTCACAATAACAAGTAAAGGCAAGTTTCACAACAACTCAAAGTACTTTCATTTTATACAAAGTCCGGTTTTTAACCCCAAAGTACTACATACGCTAAGTTCTTTTAAAAGAGATCCATTACTTTTATAAAAGTCACCCGATACCGTAGTATTAGAATGACCAACCCACATTCCCTTTTCAAAATCAAGTAACAACATTCTTTCCTAAGTTCCAGCTTGCCTAGTTTCAATTACTCAAGCTTCTCATTTTCAAATGGTTTCATAGTTTCCAACTTAATCACTGATTCCTTTTAGAACAATCGAGTAATATATGTCTCACGCGAGAGTAGGTTATTCTTGTTTACAACATTCTTATTACAAAGAACATGATCTAGAAAATGTATATCATTTTGTCTCATCTTAGTTTCTATGCATTAAGGTTTCTACCGGTTTTAATACAATTCATCATTATTCAATACATTTTCCTTTATTAACGCCGCAGTTGGTCCTGTCGATACACATTCCGATTTCAAATCAAGAAACATTATCCCTTTAAATAAAACCAAGTACTCATTACTCACGAATGAGGTTTCACACAAACATTCACATTAAAACAAATAAGTTAAGTCTCTTATCTTATAAGATCAAGTCTCTTAACTTCTAACATCAAGAAACCATTTTCTTTACCTCTCTTAAGACATTATACCTAACTCCCATAAAGCTAGTATAACTCTTTTTAAAACCTTTTAAAACCAAGTGTTACTCTCTCCTTCCAAAACGATTTATAAATCTTTGAAATACATCAAGTTCTTTATTATAACTAGCCGCTTATAATTCACATCGCTTACCTTTTAAAACCACAAAGTATTTTCTTACCTACATAAAGTCGTTATAACCAACTTCCCATAAAGCCGTTATAACACTTTATGTTTTAAGAACAATCAAACACGCTTAACACACGACGCTCACCGCACTACATAGTTCACACATATCACGCTGTAAGAGATAGGAAGAGGTTCACATACCTCGCGACGATTATCGACAATAAGCAAAAGCTCCAAGTACTACAACCTTGCTAGCCCTTTCCACTCCTCGAGTAGAATACGCTACTCTTAGTACTTTCACCTATAAAGGTCACAAACGCCTATTAACCCCAAAACACAAGTTTCTATCTTTCTACGTAAAATTCGAAGACTTCCCCGCAACAAACAGAAATCTCCTCCTTTATCGAGGTCGCTACCAAGCCAACCAGGGGTTAACACGCCTAACCGACGCTGCATAATTCTACTACACAAGAATGCTACATAAGTCTACCGTAATACTTCTAGGTAATTACGCTCGCTTCTTCTTTATTATCCTTCTACGTGATTACTGCTCAATTCTTTATTCTTCAGCTTAAGTCAAAAGACATTGCCACAATACTAAGTTCAGTTCTATATATAGTATACAACAACTATATATTCAACACTTATGTAATTTCCAATTACAATAGAAGGACAAGAGTGTTTACCTCGATAAGCCCAAAATTATCCAAGTATAAAGTCGATCCCGAGCAACGCTTAGCTCCTACTCCGAGCGCCCAAACAACCCTTAGAAGTTCTAACCAACTTCTACTTACAACTTCAACAACGGGTGAAGATTTCAGTGGTTTCGCTTGTGGCTAAAGGAAGTATAATCGTATTTTCTGGCTTTTGTATGTTGTAACCTGGGAATACTACAAGGTATTCAGCCAAGGTATTCGACATTACAACAATACTAGAGAGTATTTCTATACCACAACAAGGGTATTATACTAAAACAACTAGGCTAGTGGGTACCCCACTGCCAGACACCACAAAGCTGAGTGGAGGCTCTCGCCAAAGGCCTTAACCAAGCGGGAGTGGTGTGGACGATTTCAAGGTCGAGTGGAGGGAGAGATTTTTAACACTTAGAACAATTTTGGATGAAGAAGTTCATCAACACGGAGGGTATTTATAGTGAAGAAATGGCCAACCAATGGCCAAGATTCTTCCAAGTGTATAGCAAGTGTAAGGTCAAGATCAAGCCACGTGCTCAGGTCCCACTTGCTCATCAACTACACAAAAATATCCTACCTAACCCTTGACCAAAATCGGGCAACAAAAACGCGCCAAGAATGGCCATTTCGCCGCCCCTTTGCTTCCAATGCGAGGTGACACATGTCACCCTCCCGCTGGTCCAAAATGTTTCGCCTCTAAAAATCCGCAAAATTATAAATGACATAGCCGAATTTTCCCAACAAAAGTCGTGGAAACGCTTTCGCCGAAAAACGACTTAATCGTGTTGTGTACAAATTTCAAACTTGCCTAACTTAAGGCTCAAATTTTCTACGCACGCCCTCACGCACATACTCCAAAATACGGTATAACATTCTTCCTTAGAAACATTCGCCCCGAATGTTCCTTCTCAAGTCTCAACACAAACACGCGCCAAGATAGTCTTCACCGCTATACGCATTTAAAACAATCATGCCACACCGCCATGAAATAACAAATGCACAAAATACGAAATCCCAAGTCCACGAGGAATCACCTCATATCACAAAAGTTCCCACCAAGGTCTAACATATACTCCTCCGCACCTTCATTTCACAAAAGAAACGATCACACTCGCTCACTTCTCCCCTACCTCGTCTGCACTGCTCAACACTCGAACTCTTCCCAAGACACGCACCACACTTCGGGCCAACACTGCTTTCCAACCTCGAGTCACTACCTCCAAACTTGGTCATCTTACTAACCTCGATTTCTAAGGCCATTCTCGCCTTCACGAACTGATTCTCGCCGAACGATCCACGAACTCATACGATGGTCATCTAAACTGGGCCTAGCACCCTCGCGGACTCGCCACCCGGCGACCACCCGAGCTGACCCTTCCTCGAACGGACGCTGGTTGGCCCGCAACATGGCCCCAACCCGACCCATCAGAAGCGCCAACTTCCGCTCCGACACGGAACACACCGCTAAGCTACCACTTCCATCTCACACTAACCAGATTTTTTAATCACACTATAACACAAAGCTATCCGAACATAACACTTAACACATCATTAACATCAATACATACAAGTATCTACTGGTTAAGGATATACCAAACTAGGCGTTCAAGGACCGCTAAAATCGAACTTCCCCGACTTACCGCGGGCCCGCAATCGCCTAGTAGTTCAGGCTATCCTACCGCTACTTCGGCCTGGAGCCTTCGTTATATGGCCCCGCTGGCCGCAAGAATAACAAGCTCCTCGTACTACGACACTCCCGAAATGCGGTCTACTACATCGACCACACCGAGGTAGGGTGATCGTGACCGCCAACACCCTACCTCGAACATTCAAACTCGGGAGCCCCGACCGCTTCCCGAATATCCTGGCGGTCCCGGCGTCGCGGAGACCACTCGCAATGGCGAGGTACATAACTAGTTCGGCCGAGGCGTCCGCCGAAGTCGCCAAAATATCCGCCGCTCGCCTTCTTCTCACGAAAGCGTCCACCTGCCGACCGCGCCTCGCACTGCGCACGAGCTCAATGCGGCACGTCCATGCCCTACCAAGAGAAACACCCAACAACTTCTCGCTAGGTAATCATCGAGCCTCAGAATATATCGGCACTCGATCCTCCATACTAGCTACTAACGCGGAACATACCGCCAATGAGTCGAACTCACATCAGACTCCCGAATCAGACGCCTGCTCGCCAACATCAAAAATGTTTACCGAGCCCTCTCATTTGCGAGGCAAGAAATGTGCCGAAGGCCCCCAAAACTCGCCCCAAACGGCCGGAAGTGCATGCTCTCCCGAAAGCTCCCACGAAGTCAAACCAATCGATCGCAGATCACGCACCGACGCGAACTAAATGTCACGCACTCGCTCAAGCTTGATCACCCGCACGATCCTTCTCAGAATCGACGGATGAACTCGCGATCATCCTCCCGCCGACCAGAAACTCAGCGGCTACAACTAAGGAAATCCTGTAGCCTCAAACCGCTCGCCTCAGCGCATCTACAAAGCCGCTGAATCGAATCGCCAAGGCCCAAATTTATCTCATATTCGCCACAACTCGCCAATAATCGCCATCTCTCGGACTCATCTCCCGCCTGCATCGCGGACCGAGGCTCGTGTATCAGAGTCTCAGCAGCCCATCGCCGCGCTTAAACTCGCTGGTGCCGGGCGGCGCCGCAAAACTCGCCGTCAAGCACTACTCGTATCGATCGCTCGCGCTTCGCATTCTCAATCCCACTAGCGCCTCCTACCGCTTTGCCCTTCTTCGCCTCGCCGTTTTCGCAGGCATAATCGTAAAACGAAACACGCCGTAGGGTCCAACTTACAACATGCCTTCTAAGGCACGATCTCGTAATGAGAAGAATGGAAACTAATCCTAAATGTCCTATAGCCTCCTCGACATAGATGTGGTGCACAACACACCGATAATCAAGACTCTACTAGACACGACCAGAGACACTTTCCGAGGACTAATCGCTCGATACCACTTTGTCACGCCCGATTCCGCCCGTGATCGTGCCTTACCCCGCACCCTAGTGATACAACATCGTAGAAAACCAATGAAAATAAAACACGAGTCATGAAACAAGAGATATAATAAATAAACAAAGCAACCAAAATAGCTTGCCTTCAAGATATACATAAAAACCCAACAGCTTATCCTTACAAACCCCGCCACAACAAAGCATGCACTTAAGATTTACAACAACTATGACGGACAGTGGCTCGCCATACCCCGAATGTACAAGAACCTACAACTCGTGGAAACATACCAAAGATAAGCCTCCAAGGAACGGAGCTTTCAACACGCCAAATGAGATCCTAAGAGCGGATCCACGATCGATGTACTTCTACCGCAGATTTAACGCAGCTTCAAGGAGGTCAAGATAACAGTACTAAGTATGTGAAATCACAACATCAGAATGAAATCATAATAGCTTAAAAAGGTGAGACATGTATGATAACCAAAATACAAGACGCAACATAAAAGTTAGCCAAGTCGTGACTCACGCCTCAAAGTCACCACTAAATATAACTACGGGTCTCACGCCCACAACATCCATCATGTTCGTGATCATGGCCGCATGCCCCTAATATCGTGACGGTAGACATGTCCATGATGCAACACACAAGCGCCGCACGCCACATGCCCGGACATCGTGACGGTAGACATGCCCATGTAACCTCAATAACAATATACCGTGGTCAACCCCGCCATACGCCACATGCCGAATATCGTGACGGTAGACACGCCCATGTTGCAAGACAACCATATATCGGTAATCAACCCGCCGCACGGCCGCGACGCCTAATATCGTGACGGCAGATACGCCCATGTGACATCAACAACAAGACAAGAATCAAAATGGAAACATACCCGTGGAATTCTCCATCACCGCCAAAGACGCCCAAGTAAGTTCTCAATAAGTCAACCGCCTCTATCGAGAGACGCCAGAATACGTAAATACCACACTTGCACAACAAAGGCTATCATCACAAGCATAGGCAAGTTTCACAACAACAAGCATAGGCAAGTTTCACAACAACAAGCAAAGGCAAGTTTCACAACAACCAAAGAAAGGCAAGTTTCACAATAACAAGTAAAGGCAAGTTTCACAACAACTCAAAGTACTTTCAGTTTATGCCAAAGTCCGGCTTTTAACCCTAAAGTACTACATACGTTAAGTTCTTTTAAAAGAGATCCATTACTTTTATAAAAGTCACCCGATACCCGTAGTATTAGAATGACCAACCCACATTCCTTTTCAAAATCAAGTAACAACATTCTTTCCTAAGTTCCGGTTGCCTAGTTTCAATTACTCAAGCTTCTCATTTTCAAATGGTTTCATAGTTTCCAACTTAATCACTGATTCCTTTTAGAACAATTGAGTAATATATGTCTCACGAGAGTAGGTTATTCTTGTTTACAACATTCTTATTACAAAGAAATCATGATCTAGAAAATGTATATCATTTTGTCTCATCTTAGTTTCTATGCAGATGAAGGTTTCTACCGTTTTAATACAATTCATCATTATTCAATACATTTTCCTTTATTAACGCTCGCAGGTCCTGTCGATACACATTCTGATTTCCAAATCAAGAAACATTATCCCTTTAAATAAAACCAAGTACTCATTACTCACGAATGAGGTTTCACACAAACATTCACATTAAAACAAATAAGTTAAGTCTCTTATCTTATAAGATCAAGTCTCTTAACTTCTAACATCAAGAAACCATTTTCTTTACCTCTTAAGACATTATACCTAACTCCCATAAAGCTAGTATAACTCTTTTTAAAACCTTTTAAAACCAAGTGTTACTCTCCTTCCAAAACGATTTATAAATCTTTGAAATACATCAAGTTCTTTATTATAACTAGCCGCTATAATTCACATCGCTACCTTTAAAACCACAAAGTATTTTCTTACCTACATAAAGTCGTTATAACCAACTTCCCATAAAGCCGTTATAACACTTTATGTTTTAAGAACAATCAAACACGCTAATACACGTACGCTCACCGCACTACATAGTTCACACATATCATGCTGTAAGAGATAGGAAGAGGTTCACATACCGCGACGATTATCGACAATAAGCAAAAGCTCCAAGTACTACAACCTTGCTAGCCCTTTCCACTCCTCGAGTGTAATACGCTACTCTTAGTACTTTCACCTATAAAGGTCACAAACGCCTATTAACCCCAAAACACAAGTTTCTATCTTTCTACGTAAAATTCGCAAAGACTCTCCCGCAACAACAGAAATCTCCTCCTTTATCGAGGCTCGCTACCAAGCCAACTGTGGGGTTAACACGCCTAACCTGACGCTGCATAATTCTACTACACAAGAATGCTACATAAGTCTACTGTAATACACTCTAGGTAATTACAGCTTCTTCTTTATTATCCTTCTACGTGATTACTGCTCAATTCTTTATTCTTCGTGCTTAAGTCAAAAGACATTGCCACAATACTAAGTTCAGTTCTATATATAGTATACAACAACTATATATTCAACACTTATGTAATTTCCAATTACAATATAAGGACAGAAGTGTTTACCTCGATAAGCCCAAAATTATCCAAATATAAAGTCGATCCTGAGCAACGCTTAGCTCCTAATCCGAGCGCTCCAACAACCCTTAGAAGTTCTAACCAACTTCTACTTACAACTTCAACAACGGTGAAGATTTCAGTGGTTTCGCTTGTGGCTAAAGGAAGTATAATCGTATTTTCCGGGCTTTGTATGTTGTAACTCGGGAATACTACAAGGTATTCGGGGCCAAGGTATTTGGACATTACAACAATACTAGTAGATTATTTTTATACCACAACCAGGGTTTTTATACTAAAACAACTAGGCAGTGGGTACCCCACGCCAGACACCACAAAGGGGAGTGGAGGCTCTCGCCAAAGGCCTTAACCAAGTGGGAGTGGTGTTGACGATTTCAAGGTCGAGGGGAGGAGAGATTTTTAACACTTAGAACAATTTTGGATGAAGAAGTTCATCAACACGGAGTGGTATTTATAGGTGAAGAAATGGCCAACCAATGGCCAAGATTCTTCCAAGTATAGCAAGTGTAAGGTCAAGATCAAGCCACGTGTTTGTGGGTCCCACTTGCTCATCAACTACACAAAAATATCCTACCTAACCCTTGACCAAAATCGGGCAACAAAACGCGCAAGAATGGCCATTTCGCCGCCCCTTTGCTTCCAATGCGAGGTGACACACGCCACCCTCCCGCTGGTCCAAAATGTTTCGCCTCTCTAAAAATCCGCAAAAATTATAAATGACATAGCCGGAATTTTCCCAACAAAAGCTGTGGAAACGTTTCGTCGAAAAACGACTCTAATCGGGTGTTGTGTACAAATTTCGAAACTTGCCTAACTTAAGGCTCAAATTTTCTACGTACGTCCTCACGTACATACTCTGAAAATACGGGGTATAACACTGATCCTGCCTACTAGCCAAAGAATAAATGCGGTTTGAGGGACCGCCAGAACTAGAAACTCTACCACGACCTCTACCACGGCCTGCTGGCATATGGACACCCTGCCCTATGGGGCGCATAGCTATAGAAGATGATGAACCAGCAACCGATCCAGTAGTCTGAACCATACCACCCGTACCACATCTATAAGGACACGCTCTCATCATATGGCCTTGACGGCCGCAAGAAAAATAAGCACTTGTACCAGAACGACATATCCCAGAAAGGGACCTACCGCACCGAGTACACTGAGGCAAAGGTGGCCTCGACTGACTCGAACCCCTGTTCATCTTTGAACCTGAAGCCCTGGAGCTCTGACCAGCTTATGAATACCCCGTGCGGTCAAATCTCCTACCCATAGACTGTAGAGGTGCACTCTGTGCTGGCGGGGAAGAATATCTGGCATGCTGTTGAAGCTTCCCGCCTCGAGACTCACCCGAATACCCAACTGACCTAGTCCTATTATGCTGGCCTCTGTTGTGATCCCTATACGGCTGACGTCCCATGTGTCTGTCTTCTGGCTGAAGAGCTACCGCTATACAACCGTCAATCAAATAGTGGTCTAGTCCCATCACATATCGATGCACTCTATCCGCCATATCAGCCACAATGGTAGGCGCATACCTAGCCAATGAATCAAACTCGAGGCTATACTCCCGAATGCTCCTGCCACCCTGCCTCAACTGTAAGAATCTATCGACTTTGGCTCGTCTCATCTCTGGAGGCAGAAAGTGGCCAAGGAATTCCTCTGTAAACTCATCACATACAGCTGAAGGAGCACCCTCACCCCTAGATAACTCTCAAGACTCATACCAATTTATAGCTACATCCCGCATCCGATATGAAGCCAACTCAAAAAACTCAGCCTCCGAAGCCTTGATCACCCTCAATGTAAGCTACATCTGTCAGATAAACTCCTGCGAGTCATCCTCAGGCTTTGACCCGAAAAACTCTGGAGGATTACAACTCAAGAAATCACGAATCCTCAAATCACAAATCGGGTCAACTTCCTCGCCCTCGCTCACGAGCCTGCCCCGCCACTAATCTGGCCGCACAATCGCATCTCTCATGGCTCGCCTCTTCGCCTCAAGCAAGGAGCCGAGGTTCAAAGCGTGGCCTCGAGCCGGTGATGATTCCCGAATCGAGGCTCGAGGTGGCGATGTAGCGCAGCTCGCCGACCGAGGTACGCCTCGTGCATAGACCGGGTACGACTCGTAACTCTCGGCTTGCTAGTAGCTCCTCGCATCGATTTGCTCGCCGCCGCTTTCTTCGGAGGCATAGCTGGAAATATAATAATACGTCAGAGAGGGATTATCCTAATAACATAGCTCTATTGCACGATCTATGAGATGAAAGAATAGAAACAATCCTAAATGTCCGGCAGCTTCATGCGTATAAGTATGGTGCACAACATACCCATACACAAGACTCTACTAGACACGGTCTGCAGACATTCCGAGGATGAACTGCTCTGATACCACTTTTATCACGACTCGACGGGCCGCGACCCGGTGCCCTACCTGGGCACCCTTATACCCACCAGTCACATATAATCACACAGACCCCAAGAATAATATAAACATCGGTAATAAACCTGTCTCCCAAGGAGTCACAACTAATTCATATAATAAAATAGGCAAGCCGACGAGGCCGACACTGTACATAGAGATATCCAAAACGGCTCACAACCGTACACATATACAAAAACACATCTACCACCCACAATCGCTTCATGCACTCTAAGAATACGATAATGAAATATGACGGGATAGGGCCCCGTCGTGCCCCTAAATATGCATAAGTCCGAAAATAAAGTTTTGTACCAAAATGACAAAGCTCCGAATCAATGGAGCTCTCCGAACAGCTGAACATGAATCCTAGACTGGAGGATCACTAAATCAGTAATTGCACTGCGGGCATTTAACGCAGCCCCGAGTAAAGGGGTCAGACAAATAATGTCGAGTATGTAAAACATGAAGTACTGTAAAGAAGATCATAACTGGCCAAAGGATAACATGAGACATGTATAAAAATTAAAATACCAATACAACTGTGCCATATAAAAATGAGAGCCAACTAAGCCTTATAAAAATGAGAGTCAACTGTATGTCCATATCATATACCGTACCCGACCCATTATGGGACTCGGTGAATGAAGTTATATACATATACATACCGTACCCGGCCCCCTAGTGAGGTTCTCGGTGAAATCTTATAATGTGCACATACTGCATCTACCCATTCTCGGGACTCGGTAAAATCACGTGGACGATCGCCCACGATATCGCATCTGACCCATTCTGGGACTCGGTAAAATCATCAAATATATATACATACCCGGCCCGAGACTCAGTGAATTCATATAATCATATCCAGCACGAATAGAATATCATGAGTAACTTTATACAAATTAAATCATCATTTGACTCTCAATGGAATAAATAGAATAACTATCACTTAGAAAATAAAGGCACTAGCATATCATGTATTATTAAGAATTAGGATTCAATAGAATTATGTACGTCCGTCGTACACTCATTTTATATAAATCATGCCAAAATGAGTCTAATCCCACATATGAATACAGACCTCTAAGAGTTATACTGAACTATGACGGGACAAGGCCCCGCCGCATCTACAATCGCATAAAAGCCTCAGACAAGGAACTATACCAAAATGATAAACTCCGAACAAATGGAGCTATCCAAAACTCGAGCAGGTCCTACACTGCAGATCACCAAATCAAGACTAAACTCGCAGATGAACGCAGCTTCAAGGAGGTCAAGACGGGAATGTACCAAGTATGTGAAATCAAAATATCAGAATGAAATCATAATACTAAACAAAACAGAGATATGTATGATAGCCAACCTACAAGACACAATACATAAGCATATATCAAGTCGTGACGCATGCCTCAAAGTCATTACTAAAATATAACCACGGGTCTCACGCCATAATATCAATCATGCCCGTGGAATTCTTCCTCACCGCCATCATGATATAATATAACACCAATAAGCATACATGAACACTAAGTCCCACCAGGTTCAAAAAAATCAGACGGGCTAAGTAGGAAAACGATCCACCGATCCAACTCAGATTATAAACTGACGGCAAGTACGAAGCCAACTACCAGATTCCAAGGCTAACAATCGACGGGGCAAGTACGAAAGCTAACTACCAGATCCAACCTGCACGGGCAAGTGCGAAAGCTATCTACCGGAGCCTATCGTACCAAACTGGGCTATAGCACTGACGGGGGCAAGTACTAAAGCTATCTACCAGAGCCATCCTGCGTCAGCCACCGACGGGGGCAAGTACGAAAGCTAACTACCAGAGCCATCCTGCGTCAAAACCTCATGGAGGGCTAATCCATGGAATAACAATATCCCTCGTGGTCGCATGCCCCGGAATACCACATCGTATAAGCATGACCATGGGGTAACACAAACAAATTCGGGAATCTAACCCGCCTCCTGGTCACATGCCCGGAATCCCACATCGTATAAGCATGTCCAAGGAGTAACACAAATAATGGAAGCATACCCGTGGAATCCCACATCACTGTCGGTACGTCCAAGTAAACTTACAACAAGACAGCCGACCCTCCAACCGAGAGTCGCGGCAACGTAATAAAACATAATACTTGCACTCAAAAGCTATTAGCAGCACACATAGGCAATTCTCAATTAAACAAGCCAAAGTACTTATCAAGGCACACATAGAATAATTCTCAATTAAGCAAGTCAAAGTACTACGTACGTACATTCTTTTCAAAAGACTCCTTTCTATGTAAAATCCCAAGATACTAACACCCGTAGTATCAAGGTGTGTCTATTTTTCAAAGTAAGTTACTACACTTTTAGAAACTCATTTCGAAGCTTGAAACCAAGTAACTTCAAATTTTCACAATCTAGGCAACTTATGCCCATTAATCAAAATAGACAACTTTCTAAACCTTCCATAAAGCCGTTATAACCAACTTCCCATAAAGCCGTTATAACCCTTTATGGTTTTTTTAGACAATTTCATTCTTTTTATAACCAAGAGACTTATACTTAAAACCAAGTATCACAAACTTTCAAATCAGGTTTCTTAACTTTCAAAATACTTCAAGTCTCTAAATCTTTAGAAAACAAGTAGCTTATACTTTTAAATCCCAAGTAACTCATACCTTTAAAACAAGTTACATCTCTTAAATCATGTCGTTTCTCCTCTTTTAAAACAATTAAGTAAATCACTCCTTTGACTCCCCTAAAGTCATTAAAACGACCATTAGGTTTTGGAACTAAGGCACTAGCCAAAAGGTTTGGAAACCACTTCCTTTTCAAGACTCTATGTACTTTAAGTAAAATACTTTCACTCTTAAGAATCCAAACTTCACTAAGGAAATGGATTATACGACTTACAATTTAAACATCAAAGTACAATCAAGGAAGTACATAGAACAAATTCTATTTTAGGCAATCCAAATACAACCAAGGAATGGATCATTTAAGGAGTAGGACATACTTTCTTTATCTTAAGGAATCATGCTAGAAGAGGAGATAGTTCACATACCTTTTCGGCTAAATCCACAAGCTAAGCCGAATACGCCGTACGTAGAAGTGTCAACCTATAATGGTCACAACATGACTATCAATTTCTAGTCTCTTAACGTAGAATAATACTAAGTATACGGTCTCTTATTCTACGGAAAATCGGACAGCACCTCCTTTGTTTCTACCTACTTTGCCACCTTTTTCAAGGCCGAATACAATAACCAACACGCCGCATTTAAGGCTCAAAACAACAACCAATCAAAGGGGATTACACGCCTTACAATACGTGTAAAATTCCGCCCCACAATTCATATCAAGTAGTTTAAAAATCCAAGCCATTCTCGGCCAACTTATAACTAACAACACAAGTCTTTTCCAATCCTTTTCCAATTCCAAGTTCTAAGGTCTAACATGTTACATAGTCATAAACAACTTCAACAACTACAATTTCCTTCTTATACAACATGCGACGACTTAAACTAATAATCAACTTGAATTGTAATCTTAAGGCTAAACATGCTAGTTTTCGGATTAGGGTTCCAATAGCCAATACACTTATCAAACTTTATAATATAAAACTCATGCTTGCTAATATCCATAGCTACAACAATAAGTAAATCTTAATTACTAAAACGACAAGATTTATACCTTTATAAGCCCTTAAAATTTCCAAGATTCAAAGTCGCTCCTTAGCAAATTCTTAGCTCCTTTCCTTTACGCTCCAATCCTCTATTGAAGCCCTTAGAAGTTCACCACCAACTTCTCTTCCATTTCCAATCCAAAACTAGGAAAACTACTTAGGTTTTCGCCTTGCGACTAACGTGAAAACGTCGTTTTTCCGCAATCTTTCTATTGAGATATCCTTACAATAACCTTAGGGACCTTGGGTTTAAGTCTTGTGAACAATGGATCAAAACTACAAATTTTTTGTGTGGGACTTAGGGCAAACCCGAGAGCAACTATAGCAACAAGAAAATGTTGTGTAATTTTCTAGGTGTTAGAAGAGCTTGTCTTGCACTAGCTTAGTATTTATAACACTATGGAGGGTTTAGATTGCAACACATGAGTGGCTAGGATGAGTTTCACTAGGATCAAGCCCAAGTGGCAAGTTGATTTTGGTCAATAATATCAAGCTTTGAAGACTTATCTTCTACCATGGTCAACGACCATTTTACCCTTACCAATTTCGACCAAGACCATGTGTGGGGGTGCCACGTGTCGCCCTCTCATTCGTCCATAAAATTTCGTACCCCTCGTGGGGCCCACAAAATGTAAAATTCCTCGGGTGGGCCCCACGTGACTAAATCCGTAAAAATAAACTTCCAAAATGTTAAAAGTTCCATATTCCTCAAATAATATATTTTGAGAATCCAATTCTCAACAACGAACATTTTTCCTTTCCGACGTTCGGAAGATTTTCCGCCGGAAAAACAATTCTTCCTTTCGTACTAATTTCCAAGTCTTGTGTTCCTTACGTACCTTCTCTTATACATGTACTGAACTTACGGGGTGTAACAGAAGGAAAGAGAGAAGAGAGGTTGAGGGAAAATGTTTTTCGAAAAAGGGGGTGGAAAAATGAGGGGTGTATGTTTAATGTGACCATGCTGAAATTTAATTGGCATGTTGGGTGTTATGCCATCTCGTTCCACGCATTATCATCCCTTCCGAATAAATTAATCCCACAATTAATTAATCTCCCACATAATCAATTCTATATATAAAATCTGAAAATTCCATGTCCTAATCACATTATACACGGCACTAAGTCCATACCACATGTGTTGCCTTCAAAATTATTCCGGTATCACATCCTTTGTATACTAATTTCCGGATTATAATTTATAAATATACTTTATATCCAATGTTCGAATCTTATTTTCTTAATTACGTTCTCTAATTATCGCCTTAAAATTATGAGGTGTAACAGTGATGATATATTTTGGTTATTTTCTGGTTGGTTATTTCAGGTTGGTTATTTTCTAGTGTGAGTATCTCTTCTTGGTAATTTACTATAGGTATAGACATGACTGTATCTGTGTCATTAGTCTTATCATATTGACCATCTAGGAATATTGGTTTTCTGGTCTGTTGGTTTTGAAAGAAAATTCTGTCTTCCTGAATGTGACATATCTGTTGATCAGAAAGTTTTTATTTTGTAGGTCATACAGGATATACCCTTGTTGGTTTCAGAATATCCCATCATAGCACAAGTTCCTACTTTAGATTGTAGTTTATCAGATGTAGATAAATCTTTTGCAAAACAAAGACATCATAACACTTTGAGATGACTAATTGCTGGTTTTTTCTTGTAGAGTTTCTCATAAGGAGTTATACTATTTACTGCAGAAGGTAATCTATTAATTAGATACACAGCAGCCTGTACACATATCCCCCAAAATGTTAATGTTATATTTTCCTGGAGTCTTATAGCTCTAGTTATATCCAGTATATGTCTGTATTTTCTTTCTGCTACCCCATTTTGTTGTGGTGTGTAGGCACATGATCTTTGATGTATGATACCTAATGTGAAATATATTTGTACATATTTCATTTATAAATTTTGTTCCATTGTCAGTCCTAATGTCAAAAACTTGATGCGCGATTAGATGCACACACTTTAAACGCAAGTGCACGTTATCGTATCAAGTAGTATAGTCTTAGATAAGACCGAATATCGTCCTCTAGGATTAGGGTTCAAGTACCAATTATCTATTTTCTAGTATCTATTTGGTGAATTAATGAGTGATTGGTTGTTTATGACTAAGAATTATAAAAGCTAATTAAATATAAAGATTTAATTCAGATATGATGAGAATAGGGCTTCTATGTATCCTTACTATCCGCTTATGCTACTTATTAATGCATTACTTATGGTATTCTTCTTTTGGAGAAAGCAGGTTTACTTAAATCGCTTTATACTCCCGTTAGGGTTATATAAACACTCAACCCCAGATTATTCCTTACCTAACTTTCACGATAAGGGTAACTCTATAGGGGATTAAGAACAAAACCTAGTTGACCGTCACGCACAATGCGCAAAATTAGGTTGTTAAGCCTCTCATCAACGCTTACAAATCTAATTGAGGTATTTTCATCCCCAATTCAAGACTCGTCACCCAACTTACAAAGATATTCACAATCCCCTTTTCGTAACTGATTAGAAATCATATAGTGATAACTAGTTGTCAATTAGCTACCAAGAATTCAACTCAATTATTGGATAGATCTCTCAATAAGAACAATGACCATAAGCATGCATTAATATATAACATAAGTTTCAAGAAATTCAACATAGAAAGCCCTATAAGAGAATTAGTTCCTAGCCATGAATATGACAAGAACTAATTCAATATCCAACATCAAAACTGAAATAAAGTAAAAGAAAGAAAAGAAAATTACTAAGAATGAGTCTCCAAGCCAAGCATCCAAGGGTTGTGTTGTGGAATATTTACAAGATGGATTGGTGGAAGGATGGATGTAGAATGGTGAATGGTAGAATGGAGAATGAATTCTTCTGGCGGTGTAGACTATTTATAGAGCAAGAATCTTTGTGTGAAGGGTTAAGGATTTGTGTAGGTAGGAAAAGTTATTAGAATCCTTTTAGGTAAGGGTTTTTAGGTAGGAAAAGGTTTCTCTTTAGGTAGAAAAAATTATCCCTTTAGGAAAGAAAAGTTATCCCTTTAGGATTCTGAAACATGTCAAATTCGGCCCAGCACTTCACAATTCCCGCGTCGGCGCCAGATATCAGCCATACTAAATTCAGCAACTCTCGACTTTCAAGACTTACGCCACAGCCATGCCAGCTGCATGGCGCCGGTGACGTTTTTCTGTCGAATTTCCGTTTCGTCGTCTTTTTCTCGTCCGGACTTCTCGATTTTCTATAATTCTTAACTTAGACTTCATTTCTTGGCCCTTTGAGTGTGCAATTCGATCTCTTTTATGCTTATTTCATCTCCTTTTCGCCATTTCTCCATTTCTGACCGCTGTGACACAAAAGAAAGGAAAACGACCCTAATACTATACTAAACATAAATAAAATGAGTAAAATACTAACTAAAAATGACTCAAAAAGTGTATATAAAATACACCGATCAAATACCCCCAACCTTAACCTTTGCTCGCCCTCGAGCAAAGATAAAAAGAAAGAAATAAAAGACTCAAGAAATAGGAAAATAAACAGACTAATGACATTGATCACTTTTTGTCATTGGTGTTACTTAGAAAAACATGAAGATTAGCGTAATAATATGCAGAACATATAACATGAAATTTTAGCACATTAAACACATTAAGCTAGATATTTCGCAAACTCATATTTATCATGCTTAATGGAAGTCAATATACTAAATCATGCATATAAATTCAAAAATCCTATGACATGTTTACTTGCTATTCTCCACTAATTCTGGATATGCATAAAAGAGATCTTCAGGACTTTAAGGGTTGTAATGTAGGCTTAGGTGGTTGGTAAAAATAGGCATTTAGGCTCATTTTTGTGTACCATAAGCTCTTTAGCTTTTCAATTTTTCCCTTTTTCTCTTGATTCTTTCCTCACTTCAATTCTATCCTTCCCCTCTTTTGTTTTGGGAGAGTGAAGTATACAATAATGACAAGCACCCCCAAACTTAGGCTTTTGCCTATTTCTTATTACTTTTGTATCAGTGCAAATGACTTTATTCACTCTTTTGTTTTCTTTTAACACAATGTACTCCACTGTTTCGTATTTTCACTTATGGTACACTTTGTGGGAATATAGGGTGTCAAAGAAGAAGTTTCAATTTTTAGGCTCAATGGGGCTGACTAGTGATACTTTTAAAGTTCGGGATAGAAAAGTGTGGTAAGATTTGGCTATCAAAGAAATGCCTGAGTCATCTCCTAACATGCATATCCTAACTATTTCACTTAAATAGCAAGCAATCATACCACATAGATATTCATCATTTAGCATGCATAATTTAAGCAAGAAACTCCAAATAGACAGATTATGTGAGTTTTTGGCATATCTAACCTAGGTGTTTAGATAGTTGCTTCTATTCCGTTACATTATTCCACCTTACTTCACTAGGTGTTTCTAGCAACTACATCATACATGATCTTTGATAGGCAATTGTGACTCAAAAAGGAAAATTTTTTGGTGACTCAAAATAAACACAAAAACAATCACAAAGACTTAAATAAAACATAACAAGACACAAATAAAACACCCCCAAACTTAAATCACACATTGTCCCCAATGTGTGCAATACTCAAAAAAAATATGGACAACTTACTGACACAACACAGCGGTCATAATGGAGGTCTGAGAGGAAAATTCGAATTTGCACTAAATATGGCTCTCTGGTTCTGGCGCCGCCCCGAGATTCAGCGGCCGCTGCTAAGATCGTGGCTCTTCTGGTTACGCGCCAGCTCGATCAGCCGCACGACGATCGCTTTTCCTTTTTTTTTTTCCAGCCTTTGTTGCTCCTTTTTCCTCGGTTTCACTTTTCACCCACTGTCATCCAACAACACAAAACAAGAACCCAAGACCGTGAGATCGTTTCAAGACAAAATAAAATAAAATAAAGACGTAAATTGAAATAACATAATTAAAAACATTGGGTTGCCTCCCAACAAGCCGTTTTTAACGCCTTTTTGCCGACGCAATTAACCTTTCCGAGTGCCCATTGGATCCTTCTCGCGAACCGCTTGCAATCCGCAGAGTTATTGTTGCAGTCTCACTTCAACTACAACAATTGCTTCAAACAAGTGGCCTCAAATATACGATTATCCCCAAGTATACAAGACATGCTTGTTTTTAGGTTCTTCTCTAATGTAGGATCTGAGATTCCCTACATCTTTCAACTCTGGGGTGCCCTTGATGGTATTGACTTCGTTTGGGAGTCAACTTTGATACCGTGGTGTTTCTTCCGCAATAGGTACAAGAAAAAGATTTTCCAAGGAATCCAAGAAGGTGAATAATGGATCTCTGCACTCTTCTCCTTCTCTACACCAACCGCCTTGCAGATTCTCAATAGTTGAGTGTGATTCAGGCTCCTCAATTTGATGTTCGCTGTTGAATATGATCGCGAGTTCTGCTATTTGCGTTTCCAACTTCTTTATGCCCAACCTCATTTCGTCCATGAACTGAGCTTGAGATCTCGTGAGACTGAGTATAACTTCTCGCAATTCCTCCCTCTCTTCCTCTATGGTTGGAGCTCGATCATATTGACAGTAGAAATCCATGTCTTAAGGATCCCTGAGATGAATCAAAACCAACAACGAATCACGGCACACTTGTTTTTTTTTTTTTTTCAAAAGAAAATAAAATAAATAATTCAAAGAAACAAAAATAAAAACCAAATTAGAAATTAAAAATAGATAAATTTGATATTGAACTATGCCTAATCCCCGACAACGGCGCCAAAAACTTGATGCGCGATTAGATGCACACACTTTAAACGCAAGTGCACGTTATCGTATCAAGTAGTATAGTCTTAGATAAGACCGAATATCGTCCTCTAGGATTAGGGTTCAAGTACCAATTATCTATTTTCTAGTATCTATTTGGTGAATTAATGAGTGATTGGTTGTTTATGACTAAGAATTATAAAAGCTAATTAAATATAAAGATTTAATTCAGATATGATGAGAATAGGGCTTCTATGTATCCTTACTATCCGCTTATGCTACTTATTAATGCATTACTTATGGTATTCTTCTTTTGGAGAAAGCAGGTTTACGAAATCGTTTTATACTCCCGTTAGGGTTATATAAACACTCAACCCCAGTATTATTCCTTACCTAACTTTCGCTGATAAGGGTAACTCTATAGGGGGATTAAGAACAAAAACCTAGTTGACTGTCACGCACAATGCGCAAAATTAGGGTTGTTATGCCTCTCATCAACGCTACAAATCTAATTGAGGTATTTTCATCCCCAATTCAAGACTGTCTACCCAACTTACAGCATATTCACAATCCCCTTTTCGTAACTGATTAGAAATCATATAGTGATAACTAGTTGTCAATTAGCTACCAAGAATTCAACTCAATTATTGGATAGATCTCTCAATAAGAACAATGACCATAAGCATGCATTAATATATAACATAAGTTTCAAGAAATTCAACATAGAAAGCCCTATAAGAGAATTAGTTCCTAGCCATGAATATGACAAGAACTAATTCAATATCCAACATCAAAACTGAAATAAAGTAAAAGAAAGAAAAGAAAATTACTAAGAATGAGTCTCCAATCCAAGCATCCAAGGGTTGTGTTGTGGAATATTTACAAGATGGATTGGTGGAAGGATGGATGTAGAATGGTGAATGGTAGAATGGAGAATGAATTCTTCTAAGGGTGTAGAGACTATTTATAGAGCAAGAATCCTTTAGGTGAAGGGTTAAGGATTTGTGTAGGTAGGAAAAGTTATTAGAATCCTTTTAGGTAAGGGTTTTTAGGTAGGAAAAGGTTTCTCTTTAGGTAGAAAAAATTATCCCTTTAGGAAAGAAAAGTTATCCCTTTAGGATTCTGAAACATGTCAAATTCGCCCAAAGACTTCACAATTCGCTTGCGCCATGCACAGATATCAGCTACCAAATTCAGCAACTCTCGACTTTCAAGACTTTGGGCGCCACAGCTACAGCTGGCCACAAGCGCCGGTGACATTTTTCTGGCGAATTTCCGTTTTGTCGTTTTTTCGTCCGACTTCGCCCGATTTTCTCTATAATTCCTTAACTTAGACTTCATTTCGCCCTTTAGTGTGCAATTCTATCTCTTTATGCTTATTTCATCTCCTTTTCGCCATTTCTCCATTTCTCGATCATTGTGACACAAAAGAAAGGAAAACGACCCTAATACTATACTAAACATAAATAAAATGAGTAAAATACTAACTAAAAATGACTCAAAAAGTGTATATAAAATACACCGATCAGTAGACACATGATCTTTGATGTATGATACCTAATGTGAAATATATTTGTACATATTTCATTTATAAATTTTGTTCCATTGTCAGTCCTAACAATTTTTACTGTTTTATTGAATTGAGTCTGTACAAAACTGAGAAATTGTTGCATAACCACACAAACATCTGACTTTAGTTTCAGCAAATATATCCATATCATTTTTGTACAATCATCTACTACTACTACTACTACTACTACTATAAGAAAGTATTTCTTTTCATTATAAGTAGGTACTTTATATGGTCCCCAAACATCCATATGAACAAGATCGAAACTAGACATACTAGTGTTATTACTGATATGAAAAGGTAATCTACATTGTTTAGCACAAGGACATACATTGCAGTTTTCACAGTACTGGATATGTCACCAAGTTTAGCTCTAATCAACTTACTTAGTACATTGCTAGAAGTATGTCCAAACCTTTTATGCTACAATTCTATTTCTTCTTTAGTCCTACTAACAATATCCTTAGACTGCTTTACATGTAATCCTAATTGCAGTTCTTCTTTTAAAGATTCTCTTGATCTCTGATCCACTAATATGTATAGACCATCTTGTAGCCTACCAATCTCCTTCACCCTCCCACTATAAAGATCCCGAAATACACAGAAATCAGGTAGAAGGTTGCAGCACATGTAATTCTATGGTTAGTTGAGATACAGACATCAATTTAAACTTAAACTGTTGCAAATAAAACACATTCTTAAGACAACTTCTGTTAGAAATGGTGCTTGAGCCTATATGTGTTACTTTAGCCCTTTCTCCATTAGTTAGGTGTACTTGCTTATGATCAGATGTGTTCTCTATTATAATTACTTTATATAGCATTTGTAAATCAGAAACTATATTATTTGTGGCACCAGTGTCAATAATCTATTTTTTTAAGTATGTTAGTTACAGACAATACCTTGGTATCATTCATACTTGTTGCATTGGTTGCAGTCTGTGTAGCATGTGCTTCTTGTTGTGACTGAATAAATCCATTTTGTTCCATGTTTTGATTCATCAGCTTGACTATTTTCTCATACTGAGCCTGAGACATCACTGGAGCTCTTTGACCCTGCCACTTAGAATTTGTTGATGCACTGAATTCTTGATTGTCACTGTTTCGACCTACATTCTCAGTTTCAGTAGGTTGTGTATACAAATTGTGTGCAACATACTCATTTCTTTTTCACTTAAAATTTGGAGGATAACCAACTACCTTGTAGCAAGTTTTCTTAGTATGTCCCCTTATTTTATACACTTCACAGAATAGGTTGACATGCTTCTTAAATTTCTGTATATTAAAACCTGTTCTAGAGTACGTAACAGTAGGGTCATGGTTCACCTTGTGACCAAAACCATTGGGGCCAACACCTAACAGTCCTGCAGACTTGGCTGATATTGATTTTGACTCTCATCACTGGTGATCATAGAGTAAGCTTTGTTCACAGTAGGTAAAGGGGACATCAACAAGATTTGACTCCTTGCTTGCATGTAATTCTCATTTAACCCTATCAAGAACTGATACAACTTTTGTCTTTGAAGGTATTCCACAAACTCCTTAGACTTGGGACATCCACAACTACGAGGAGGAACCAAGGACTGAAATTCTACCCAAAGAGTCTTCAACTTAGAAAAATATTCTGCCACACTAGAATTTCCTTGAGATAATGTGGCTATTTCCCTATGAAGATCATATGTTCTTGAACCATCTAGTTTGTCAAACCTCTCTCTTAAATCCTCCCAGACTTCATATGTTGTATCTGCATACAAAACTCCACTAAGAAGACCACTTGAGACTGAATTCATCAGCCAAGCTTGTACCACAACATTCACCCTGTCCTATTGATCCCATAACTCTTCTCCATAGCTCTCTTTCTTACATTTTCCATTTACAAACCCAATTTTATTCCAACCAAGTAAAGTTATCTTCATAGATTTACTCCAGAGTGTATAGTTCTTTGATCCAAGAAGCTGAAAGGATATCAGAGATACTCCACTAACATCATAGGACTACAGAAATAAGGGATGATTATGATCCAAAATTGTGGTGACAGTAGTGACCCTGGGGTCTCTCTTGGTACTCTGTTATTGTTCCCAACATAAGGTATTTCTTCGGTGTTCATTGAAGATTGATGTACACTTTTAGAGACAAGAGGTAAAGATGAAATCAAGAAGATGAAGTAACATACAAAAAAATGTGTCAAGAGAATGAAGTAACAAAACAATCAGAATTTTTCTTTTTAACTTTCTGAGACAACTGATGTGAACTTACTATTTAGAAATATTTCAAGAGTTTATAATCAAGATGATGATCAGAAGAAAATTAGATTCTCAACTTGAGATGAAGGAACAAAGTCTAACAGAAACAGAAACCATAATTTCAGAAATTATAATTTTAGATAACTCAAGAAATTAACCTGCTATATTATATGTGTCAAGAACTGTAAATTTCTTTAGATTGTGGTCGCGGAAGCTTGGTACAAGTTTCAGTATTGATCGTAGCTTTGATACCATGTAGAAATCTGGTGATATTCACTGAATGTACACCCTGTATAAAAAAGTTGGAAGAACACAGATGAAGCAGAAGCAAAAGCAGTAATATTCAGAAGATAGAAAAGTGAAGAAGAAGAAGAGAGTAGATGAATCTCATATTTCCACTAATTTGAGTAGTTCATAATGCGGATATTACATTGATATATATATAGATACTTGTATAATGGTTATAGTTAATAACTAACTTGTAACTACTCTTAACAACTTCTCTAACTTGCTAACTACTTTGCTAACTTCTTAACTTCTTTGTTAACTAACTCCCTAACTTCTTAACTGTTCTTTTAAGTTTATTTTATGTTTCAACAAGATCTCCATTAAGCAGATCCATATCAGGCAAAGTTATCAGAGTAAACAATAAATTTAGCTTTTCAATTCAAACAGCCACATGCAAGAGCAACTGAAATCTAACATTAGCATAGCATATTTAGGAACTCAAAGAAATGTCTCAATTCCATATTTACAATGAATCAATCACAAACCCTTTGGCTTAAGTACACATTTGTTTATTCTAATTCAATTCAAAGAAGGTCAAGAACAATGTAGAAATGACTTCAAAAGAAAACCAGATAAAGTGTTATTTCTCATAATCTATAATCGTCTTCAGTAAACAGTTAAATAGGGTCACTTTTTGTCACATCTTTCCCTTGTGTACATGTTCTATCAACTCTTCAACGCTAATCTGCAGTTATCAGGTAACATAGGGAACTATATCCTAAATGTAAAAATGCATAAATCAAAAGAGTATGTTCAAGCGCCTTTACAGAGAAAGATGAATGACTTGTAACAAAGACAACAAATTAAGAAAAATATCAAACAGGATAGACATGGTACACATTGAGGAACAAAGAGGCAAGAGACAATAGAATACATAGGACAAAGGAAAAGAATTATTCTCTAATTATCTTTTTGTCACTACAATTGGCTATTGAAATATTCTTATCTTCCGTTTCTTCTATTTGGTATTCGAAAGCATGACTATGTTATGAGTGATTACTCAACAGAATGTAATAACTTGAAAAATATATATCGGGGAATGGTGATTTTAGCTGTTAGCAGTGAAAAGATAAATCATAGCTATGTCAAAGTTGAAAACCAACTACCACCAAAATGCATCGGTAGTCTTCCATTAGAATAAGAAGAGTTGCAGAAAGCGATAAAGGAAAACAACTTGAAATATAGAAACAATAATAGAAAACTGGCTTGTGTTATCAGTTTATTTTCTTCTATTGAGCCAATAGATACCTCTCCTATCCCAGGCTTCCTAGCATTTGAACCTTCATAAATGTAGTTATCTCTTCAATTTTTCTAAAAGGGTGCTAGCAGGATTCCAAACAAAAACTACTTTAACATACCTCCTAACATTGTTTATGAAGTCATGGCCAAGGCAAGACTTACTATTGAACTTTCTCGAACTGTTTTTCTTTTAAGAACCAACAATGTCTTTAAAAGTATATATATTTCATAGCACAACAAACAAAAGATTAATAACTATAAGAAGTTGGACAGTAATGTAGCAGTGATAGAAGAATATAATTACTTTCCAAGTCAGGCATATTATGGAACATTTTGCAACCACACCTATAATCCTAGGTCTTCTACACCACCAAAATCACTACAAGTAAAAAACTTAAATGATATGAGAAGAATTGAGTCTAATTACACCTAAATTGAAATCCCATGTTTCTATTTCAAGCTTAAATCTTGATGCAGTACTGGTACATGGCTTGTTGACTTATAAATAATAGTAGAAAAGAAATACATGTATTTTTCGCAACAACAAAAATTATTGCATGTCGTTGCAATAACATCAGATTAAAAAAAAATTCGCAACAACAACAATAATATATTAATTTTTTGTTGCCATTTACATTTTTTATCAACAACATATTTATTGTTGCTAAAGTTTTATTATCAATTCTATACTTTCTTGTAGTGTATCCTAAGATAGATGGTAGGATCAGATAGTGTGATTATATGCATATATGTGGATGACAAGTTAATCTTTTACTCTAATGTATGTGTTGTTAATGAAACTAACAACCTTTTATCTACTCAATTTGAAATGAACGGCTTAGGAGAAGCAGATGTGGTTTTCGGGGTTAAAAAACGGGTAATGGCTTCTTGTTGTTAGTCTTATTATAGTGAGATAATATTTAAAAAATTTGATTGTTTTGATGTAGCTCTTGTGAGAACTCCCTATGATCTAACATGCACATGAGAAAGAATAAATGTTTTAGTGTTTCTCAAATTGAATATGCTAAAGTAATTTATCGTGTAATATTTCTCATGAATTATACTTGACTTGATATAGCTTATGTTTTTAGTATATTGATCAATTTTTTATGTTGTGACTCACATGAGGCAATTGAAATTGCTAAGAGTAGTGTGTACAGTGAAAAAAGAGATACATTCGCGTTAGACATGGTGCTGTCAAGTAATTATCCAAGCATGGTTTTATTTCTTTGGTATTTATAAGGCCCGAGAAATATTTGACGGATCCGTTAACCAAGGGTTTAGAGAATAATTCTTGAAATGTTGAGGGCCCATAGATTGAGATAAGTATGGTGGATATCCGTTTGTTGGTCAAACAAAGCCATATGAGTTCTCAATATACATTACATATCGTATCCCTATTGCGTGTGTTAGTGCTTTGTGAGGTTGAGTTAACTCTTAAAATATGACATATTTTATTGTGTAGTGCTTTTGAGAAGCACTTAATGTGTTTACTTAAGTTGTACTCTTAATGTTTTCATAACACATTGTGGTGGTGCTATTGAGAAGCAATTAATGAACTCACCGCTTGATATGAGAAAATTGAGTTGTTTTTTGCTCTTAATGATTCCATAGCTTCATGGTATTCTATATTGAAGATAGATTTGATGAAATCACCTATGTGAGTGAGTGTAAATATTTGGCCTTTTTTTTTAATAAAAAATTGGGTTATTTTTCTAAGGAGGCCATGAAAGCATTATGTTAGTATCGTGAGTTTGCACGAATGTGATATGTGTTGTGGGGTTCTCAACATATGTGCATTCAAATAAAAAATATTGATATTTAAGTATATGTTCCTTTCTTTTGCTTAGGAATTATTCATATTCTTTTGTCTTTGCATTTGTGGAGTATTGTTGATATTTGTACTAACTCTAAAGTTTTATTTATGAGTGCACGTGTTTGGAAGAGTTGTTAAATCTTGTAGAGTGACATGCCTTAGTGATTTACAACGGAG
The DNA here is from genome assembly GCA_029844215.1 of Przewalskia tangutica. Lineage (NCBI taxonomy): Eukaryota > Viridiplantae > Streptophyta > Magnoliopsida > Solanales > Solanaceae > Przewalskia > Przewalskia tangutica. The sequence continues at coordinate 2,356,679 of CM056725.1, forward strand.
TCTGACAATGACTTGTGTCATGACACATCATTAATTTGATAAGTTGATTCTATCATTTTATTCAAAACATTTATTAATATTTTCAACATATTTGTTATAGCGAAGAAAAAATAATAATGAATGTAAATGACACAAACAATTTAACGTGGTTCACTAACAATGTGTTAGCTACGTCCACGGGCAGAAGAGAGAAAAACTTTATTGATCTTGAGGAATACAATTTTTGGGATTTCTCTGAATTGTATTTCAGATTGCTTATTAGGTTATGACCTATGAAGTTTATATAGAGTACCCCTTACACAGACTAAGAAAAGGTTTTCCAAACAGAAAAGGAAAAGGTTTTTCAAACAGAAAAGAAAAAGGATTTCTAAACATGATATAAACCTAATATGCCCGGATTCAAGGCATATTTCAACAAATCTCCACCTTGACTTGAATCCTATCCCAAATAACAGATGTACCAGATGCACCATTATAGTGCCATATGTACTAGACTACTTATGCTCCAGATTTTGCCCTCAAGGGGAAATCAACAACTCCTAACATTGAGCAAGTCCAAACAGTGTTGGAACTTGCTGTGTGAAATCGACTTTGTGAACATATCAGTTGGGTTATCAGCAGTACGCACTTTGTTCACCTTGATTCTCTTCTCACTTCTCAGAAAATGATACCTCACATCAATGTGCTTAGTCCTCTCATGATGGACTTGATCATTTGCTAAACAAATTGCACTGAGATCGCGATGGCGTGGCCCGATCTGATGTGAACTGAATCGCCGATCAATCCTTTCAACGATTTCCTCGCTTCGGTAATGCCATGTACTGCTTCAGAGTCGATAAAGTCATCAGAGTGAAAAGTAGTTTTCCAATCGACAATTGAACCAAGAGTGAAAACATAACGGTCGTAGATCTTCATCACAACATCTCCAACATAGTCATAGTCTAAAAACCCTGTCACCAAACACTCTGTATCACCTCCATAAATGAGACCAACATCAGACGTACCTTTGAGGTACCGAAAAATCCTCTTCACAGCTTGGCAATGCTCTTTGCCAGGCTTACTCATAAACCTGCTAACAACACTAACAGATTGTGCAAGATCAGGTCTAGTGCAGACCATTGCATACATCAAGCTTCCTACTGCACTAGCATAGGTGTCACGACCCGACCTCGGGCCCGCGACTGATGCCCTACCTGGACACCCTTATAGGTATACATCAGAGATAATCAGCGGAACATACATAAAATTTGTAACGTAAATAAACAAGACATAAACAACCGGTTAGCCGATAAGGCTACCTCCCTGGATATATGAATACATAGCCAAAAGCAGTTACATCCTTTTTGTTTACAACCCAACCCACAAGATATGACTACAGACCTCTAAGAATTTTGACATAACAACTGTGACGGGACAGGGCCCCGCCATACCCCTGAATGTACATAAATCTACAACATCAGGGAAACCGTACCAAAAGACAAGCCTCCGGAGAAATGAAGTTTTCTGACACGATCGATGATCTAATAGTGAGGATCCGCAACTCGCTTTACCCTACTGCGGCGTGACGCAGCCGGAAGAAAATTCGGTCTGAAAATATGTACCAAGTATAAGAACTGAAAATACTGAGATGAAATCATATAGTCTAAAATAAAGCCGGAGACATGTATGATAACCAAATAACAGTACACCACACCTTATTAACTCTGAGACTAATGAGAGTATCTTTTGCCGTTTAAAAGTAGGTAGGTTATGATTAATTTAGGGCTTACCCGCCCGTAATACCATTATGCAATCCTATTCATGGGAATTTAACCCGCATGGGAATCGAACCCGCATAGGTCACGTGGACCCGCAATGAGTATATGTGGATACCCGCATCGTGGAGAGCTAGCCCACGGAATAGTCATGGGAATTTAACCCGCATGGGAATTTAACCCGCATGGAAATTTAACCCGCATGGGAATCGAACCCGCATAGGTCACGTGGACCCGCAATGAGTATATATGGATACCCGCATCGTGGGGAGCTAATCCCACGGAATCGAACACACAAGTTTCTTGAAAAGTTTTCTAAGTGTGGAAGAAGTCTTGCTACTAGTGTAGTAATATACTACTTTCAAGGGCCAAGATTAAAACACTTGTGTGGCTTGGATGAAGAAATTAAAATATCTTGTGTCCACTTGACTTGGTTGACTTGGTCAATTTTCTCAAGCTTGATCATCCACATTAGGCTACTTAACCTTGGTCACAAGACTACTTAATCTTGGTCAATATTTCGATCAAGCCTATGTAGGGGTGACACGTGTCACCCTCCCATTCGTCACAATATTTTGTTACCCGACATTTCCATAATTCCGATAAATTCTACAAGTCTCAAGTCTTAAGGTCCTGTTTTCTTACGTACGTTCTTATATACATGTCCTGGAATTACGGGGTGTAACATTTTTTCCCCCTTAGAAACATTCGTCCCCGAATGTTCTTTCGGAGTCAAACTAATTAGATAGCGACATAGTCTCCTTTTACTACACCCTTCATACCAAATATGCCACCCATGACCACATAACAATACTTAAACAAATACGTCAATTAAAACTGACAAGTAATGGAAATGAATTACCTGAAGGTGTAGGGAATAAGTGAGGATACTTCTTCATTATGTCCTCCTCTGCCTCCCAAGTCATCTCCTCTCTATTAACATTTCGCCACAAGACTTTGACTAAGCCACGCCTCGTCCGCAATACCGACCTGGCGATCGAGTATCGCTATGGGACTCTCCTCATACGATAATCCTTCTGTCACATGGACATCGCTAGCTGGGAAAACTCTCGATGGATCTCCGATACACTTCCGCAACATAGAAACATGGAAGACTGGATGTACTGCCTCCAAGTCGGACGGCAGTTCCAACTCATATGCAACCTTGCCTACTCTACGGAGGATCTGTTAAGGCCCAATGTACCTTGGGCTAAGCTTCCCCTTCTTCCCGAACCTCATCACACCCTTCATGGGTGATACCTTCAAGACTCAATCGTCAACCTGAAACTCCAAGTGTCAACGCCGATAATCTGCATAAGACTTCTGCCGACTCTGAGCTGCTAATAGTCTCTCCTGGATAAGCTTCACCTTATCCACAGCCTGCTGAATCAAGTCTGGGCCAACTAACTGAACCTCGCCCACGTCGAACCAACCAATCGACGACCTACACTTCCGCCCATACAAGGCCTCATATGGCGCCATCTGAATACTGGAATGGTAGCTGTTGTTATATGCAAACTCAACAAGAGGCAAATGATCCTCCCAGCTACTCATGAAATCAATAACACAGGCCCTCAACATATCCTCGTTGTCGGATAAGACGCTCTTCCCGTCCCGCTTGCCCGAGGATGAAACGCAGATCGAGACTCACTTGTGTCCCTAACCCCTTCTGGAAAGACCTCCAGAAGTTAGCCGTAAACTGGGCTCTTCTGTCTGATATAATAGATATAGGAACTCCGTGCAGTCTCACAATCTCCCTGATGTAAAGTCTAGCATAATCCTCAGCTGAATACGTAGTCCTGACTGGAAGAAAGTGGGCTGATTTCGTCAGCCTGTCTACAATAACCCATATGGAATCACATTCCTCTGAGTACGAGGTAACCCTGTAACAAAATTCATGTTGATCACCTCCCACTTCCATGTCGGAATCTCGATCGCCTGTAATAGCCCACCGGGCTTCTGGTGCTCAACCTTGACCTACTGACAATTCGGACACTGAGCAACAAACTCTGTTACATCCCTCTACAGTCCATCCCACCAATACATACATCTGATGTCATGATACATCTTAGTCGACCCCGGATGAATAGAGTAACGAGCACTATGTGCCTCTCCTAGAACCTGCTGACGAAGTCCTGCAACATCGGGAAAACACAATCTGCCCTCGTACCTTAGCACCCCATCAGGTGCTACCTCAAATAAACTCTTCTCCTCTCGAAGAGCCGTATCTCAATATCAGACGTAATCGATCTCATCGCCGCTCTTCACCTCCTCAACGATGGAAGACTCGACAACCACTAACCCGCACTCCCACTATCATCCAGACGACCAACCGAACCCCAAGGCTCGATACCGATGGATTTCACGAACCATGTCCCGCCTATCCGTCGTACTCTCGGCTGCACTCCCCATAGATCTACGACTCAGAGCATCTGTAACCATGTTAGCTTTTCCCGGATGGTATAGGATATCAACATCATAATTCTTCAACAACTCTAACCACCATCTCTGCCGTAAGTTCATCTCCCTCTGCCTGAAGATGTACTGGAGGCTCTTGTGGTCAGTATAAATATCCACATGAACCCCATATAAATAATGCCTGTTGACACCCAATTTTGACCCTCCCGTCCAGTCATTGAACTATAAAATTAGACTAATTTTGTAAAATAATTTTTTAGGATTTTTATAATAAAATGCAGCGATAAAACATAAATACATGCATAAATAAATAATTTAATAATGGCGTCGCGTCTTACTTAGAGTATTAAGCACTTAGAGTCCCGCACCCGCATTAATTAATTTAGCAGTGACGTCGCGTCAAGTAGCATAGCCGCAAGAGATTTTCATAATCATTTGAAATCAATTTTTTATCTAAATACATGCATTTAATAAATACGCATTTATAAAAGCTTTAAACAATTCTTAAATATCATACTTGCATTTAACATTTAAATAATTTAATCTAAACTCAATTCATTTTTAATTTAACTCCGCGATAATGCACAATAATAAGTTTTAAATAATAGCGTCGCATTTATAAAAAGCATTAAGCAGTCCTTAAACAATTTAATGATAATCTAAACCCCATTCAATTTTTAAGTTAACATAATGAATCAATTTTAATAACGGCATCGCATATAAATATTGAGCACTAATTAAACAACACGCCCGCATTTATTATCGTAATAGTTTTATAACTCGAAATTAGACTAATTTAGCACCTAAATAATTAGACTAATTTAGCACCTAAATAATTAGACTAATTTAGCACCTAAATAATTAGACTAATGTAGCACCTAGATAATTTAATCACAATTTATTAATTTTTACCACTAATTAACTAATTAATACACCTAAAATTAAACTAACTAATTTAATACTAACCTATTCCTACCCAGCCCACTACCGCCTGGCCCAATCGTCCGCAACCCGCTAGCCCACTACCTACCCGGCCCACGACCCGCAAGCCCACAGATCTTATACTTCAGCCCTTACACCTCGTCTCTCCGCTATCACGCACAAACAAAACCTAAAAAAAAAAAAACACTCGCCGCCTCCATCACCTGTTACACCCTATATCAGCCCATATCACGCCCAAATCTCGCCGAAATCGCACCCTCATAATCAGAAACTTACAAAAAACAAGTCTTACACCAAAAATAATCCAGTACCTACCATAACTGAAGACATACTAAATCAATACGGCAATCAGCACAACTCTCGTCCAAAAATAAGCAGCCAAATCTGTCCGAATCACCCATTAATGGTAAGAAATATCTCACGAATCAATCCTTACCAAAGCTTTTACATGCAGTCCAAATCGCACCTATTTTAGAACCCAATTTGAGGCTATATAAACCCATCTCTATACACTTGAAAAGGAATTCAGAAATTGAGAGAAAACAGGCAGGAATAATTCGAAATTAGCATTCTAGAGCAAATAATCAGAATCCTCAAGCTTTTGAGAAGTTTCATTCTTTCGCATAACCGCAATAAATCTCCGAGTGGCTTCGACGACTTGATACGCTGCCTCGGTTCGCTGCCCGGAGAAGGTAAAAATCCACTCCCTCTCGACTTTTGTTCATTTTGTATTCTTTTGTGCGAATTTGTGTTAAACATGTGTTAGTTCATTCATGTTGTCGTATTCGTTAATGTAGGAACGTGACATTGAATAAGTTTGCTTTAATTAATATGGATGCATAATATCTAAATGTTAGGATACTGTTCTGAGGTGTGATATTCAGTCGACTCCCGATTTAATCGCTCAGTTGTGTGCTTATTTGTATTACAGCATCATGTCCTGTGTAACTATTGTGATGGTTGTTCGCTTAAATATATGTTAGTTTGATTTTATTAAGATTAATTGTATATCCGGTATGTTATGAAATAGATGAAGTAAAGAAATTAGTCCAAGTATTGAGACCATCCAACGTGTTTTAATATGAATCAGTCTCAGTTGGTCTTTGCGTAAGAATAGCCTAGCTTGAATCTATCCTGTACAAGTTGAGTGTATGCTGGCTACGACTGATAAGTTGATTACACTTATGCCTTTTCCTGTTAAGTGTAAACTGCCTCCATGCTAATATGCTAAATACTCTGAAATAATATTGTACTTTGATTGTCAAGATTACTTGCATGCTGTCTAATCCGTTCTAATCTTAAAACTATCGCGATTTGTAATACCTATCAGTCTCCTCTGTAGAATGAAAGAACAAGTGAGTTTGATTAAGAGCATCTGTGTTAGCAGCTTGTCCGATGCAATCATAGTTATTACGGGTTAATTTTAGTCATATGATGCGTATAGTCCAGCTTGTAATCTTGTTTCTCTCCTACAAATATGTGTGGAGTAATGAAAGCAGTTAAGATAACTGAGGTTGCTTAAAGGGTTCAGAAAATGATATCATTAACTAATTCCATGCTTGCCTGTTTACCTTGAGTTAAAGATGCAGTAAAACATGTAAGGATGTCCTCCTTTTTCTTTAGAAAAACTGAACAGAAGAATGTTAGTATTCAGTCACCATATGCCCCTGTTTTGCTTCTTACTTTTGTTTCTACCTATTGCTTGCATCTGACTGGTTATCTAGAGCATATCCGAGTACCTGCTGCAGCAGGAATACTGACTGCATCCTGTTAAAACTATATCTGGGGAGCTGCCTTTGTTCTTTTCTCTTAAAACCTGAAAATCTTTTCGTTCGGGGCTGTTTCGTGGGTCTGCTGCTGTTTATCTACTGCCCAAGTGTAAATTATATCGAATCTCACGCATAGTAGTTCTCTGTTTGCACTTGGATAATTAAAGGACTTGTGTTAGTTTGCATTTTGAATATCTAGCATGTTCATACAACTCTAAGTACCCCTGCCTTGGCATCTGCAATTGTGAATTGGTATTAGGTGTGTTCAGCATAAAGTAAGCATACCTCTAAGTATATCGCACATATATATTCTGAATATCTTGCATATATATATATATCAATCTCCGCATACATCTGTTTGAGCTTATATGGAGATCTGGCCTATTTGTATGGATTAATAAATATTTGAACAATTACTAATCCTTATCATTTTTCTTATTTTACATGAAACGCAATGCCTTGGAGCAAAGGGGGAGTCTCAATACGAGACTCGCCGCAACTCATGAAGACTCGCATTTATGTGCATTCTCTATCCGTATCGGAAATTCCAACCTGCCGGCGAATGCCATCGCCATTCCTTCGAGTCCCTCTTATCATTTTCTACCCCGCCCCCATTCATTTATTTATTGTAAATTTTTGTCTAACACTAATTAATTAGCATTTAGAATAGTCAAACCTTGAATCAATAGCTAGAAATGAGTTTGACTTATTTACCTTAAATTAATTATTTTTAGGTTTGCCTTGCCTTGTTATAGTTATAACAGACCACTTAATACCCCACATTTGCATAATAAGCTAGGATATTATTTTCCAAGACGTTCTCAAAAACCGTGTTATAAATTTCTATTAACACAGAATAAGAAACACGGTAGTTGCATAGTAGCCACATTGTCTTATTACAATAGTATTACACTACCATGCTAAGCAATATATACCCTTTAGATAAAATAATACTTGCATCTAATATAGTATCTTAATTACATATTTCTTTTTCAGAACTAGCCTTAACGTTCATATATGAACTTAGCAAAAAAAAAATGATGAAATAAAATATTACTCTCCCTCTTAAACGTTTTAATACACCCTTCACTTAGCATAATAATCACCTTAGGTTTGGCAGGACAACCGCAAGTTAGCGGATCTTAGAGGGTGCCTAACCCCTTCCCTCCAGATTAATAAAGAACCCTTACCCAGAATCTCATTAAGTTTAGCAGACCATAAAGAATGGAGTTAGTGTTGACTTTAACCTAAGTTGACATTTAGGTGTCCTAATTCACCCAAATTAATTAGGTGGCGACTCCGCGAACCCTTAGCATTTTTAGCACCCTTTTAAACTTTAACATTCTTTAGCATTCTAGCAACCCTTTAGCATCTTTTAAACATCTTTAAGCCCTTTTACATTTTAGTATCTTTTTAGCATTTTATTTATTTTTATTTTCTAACCTTTTTTTTAAGCAGCAGGAGCTAGAAAATAATGCCGCGGTCGAAAAAGGGCGCGACAGAAATGGCGACTCCACTGGGGATTTTAGGTTCTTAACCACAACAGACCTAGGGTTATTATTTGGCATTATTTTTGCATTTAATTTTCGCGTGCTGTATTTTGTTTTATTCATCTTAATTGCTATTTGCTTTACTGCTTTCCTTAAACTGGCATTCCGCTCATATTTCTTCCACTCTGGAAAATTCACACAATCACACACTCACGCTACCGTGGTGTGCTCGCGACCGCAAATTTCTTTCAAAAATATCCAAATTTTAGGAGAGAGTTGGCGCTGCGAGTTAGATCGGTTCGTCTCGATCACCGCGTAGCCTTTCTCACTCGAGTTGTCCGCTCGGAACTCAAGGCCTAGTAAAGACAAATCTTAGCAACTCGTGATAGAGCTATACCACCCTTTATTTTAGGGCATGCATGCATTTACCTTAGGTGGGTCAATCCTGGCATCGACACCACAATTAGGAAAACACCAAACTTGTCGACGGGTTTCAACCCAACGACCAACCAAAGATATTATGTGTAGCGTGGCAATGACAGACAAATCCAAACCCAATCATGACATGCCGAAATTGGGAAAAGTGCACCGTCATTTGGTCGCCATTTCCAACAAAGGCATTATAGTTGGACGACTTGGACAAATCCGTCATAATCTCGCATAAGTGACGCTAGGCTTACCTGGCATAAAGAGGTCCGCATGCATGTTTGGAAACGTTTGAATATGCTATGTGCAATATATCTGCGACATACCTGCAAATTATGTGCTTTATGCTAACACCGTTTGTTGCATTTTTAGAAAGATTTATCATCCCCCCAAAAGGTCGATTTGTATTTGACTAAGCAACGACAGAGCGAATATTTCGCAAGATCAAAGGCACGGTCCAACGATACGACCGATTCAAGGGCATTTGAGCAAAACGAGTAACTTGTCTTGGTTCCTATAGCAAAGCAGGGTCTCGAAAGAAAAGCAACATAGATCCGATCAAGCCTCGCCAATACCACAAAGAATAGCAACTACGCAGCCAAATCGTAAGGCCTAAACATAACATACAAGCAACTACATCAAGACCCACGTTAGCCGGACAATCTTTTCAAACCGGGACCATGTAGGAAACTGCATGGATCGTAAGTCCAAACAAAGCCGTGCACGCGATATCAAGGACAAGCGCGCGGTCGATACGATCGACCCCCAAAACTCACAAATTTTCTTTGAGCGCAGTTCTTCATATTAATGTATGCGAAAAGTGCAATAGCCGAAATGTAAAATACGCGAAAGGTTTCTTCAGACGCGTATAGAAAAAGCAAAGAAATGCAGAGGATGACAACAATCCAATGTACGCAGCAAAAGCAGCAGAATCAGAAAGGGGCATCAACAATCATCAGTCAAAGTTCAAAGTTCCGCAACAAAACCTAGCGCATCAACTCGGGCATTAAGTCAAATCGCAACCCACGATCGCACACAAAGAAAGGCATCATGGCAATTCGTCACCGCAACGTTCAAAGATGTCCGCAAAGACAACATCTCGTGGATGACATCTCTACCCATAAAATTGCACTTCATATGTATTTATCATTTCATTTAAACAGGTATACACTAACGTTTTTCTCAAGCTTAGCTTGCAGGAGCATTTATTCTACAGAGCAAGAATGACACATCCAGCAACGACGCGATCGCAAGTCCACGCAACGACGCCAAAGAAGAACACGCATGCATAACGACGTAATCGAAGTCCACGCAACGACGCCAAGAAGAACACGCCCGCATAACGACGTAATCAAGAAGTCCACGCAACGACGCCAAAGAAGAACACGCCCGCATAACGACGTAATCGCAAGTCCACGCAACGACGCCAAAGAAGAACACGCCCGCATAACGACGAATCAAGAAGTCCATGCAACGACGCCAAGAAGAACACGCCCGCATAACGACGTAATCGCAAGTCCATGCAACGACGCCAAAGAAGAACACGCCCGCATAACGACGTAATCGCAAGTCCACGCAATGACGCCAAAGAAGAACACGCCCACACAACGACGTGATCAGCACAGCAAGTCCACGCAACGACGCCAAGAAGAACACGCCCGCATAACGACGTAATCGCAAGTCCACGCAACGACGCCAAGAAGAACACGCCCGCATAACGACGTAATCAGCAAGTCCATGCAACGACGCCAGCAGCAACACGTCCAGACAACGACGTAATCAGCAAGTCCACGCAACGACGCCAGCAGCAACACGTCCAGACAACGACGTGATCAGCAAGTCCACGCAACGACACCAAAGAAGAATACGCCCGCATACCACGCATCGCGACAAAGAAGTCCACGCAACGACGCCAAAGAATAACACGCCCAGTGCAACGACGCATCAAGACAACAAGTCTACGCAACGACGCCAAGAAGAACACGCCCGCATAACGACGCTATCAGCACAACAAGCCCAAAAACGACGCCATCATCAGCATATCACATCCACGCAGGGACGATTTCTATACTCCCGAAATTGCATTTCTTACGCATGCTTTATTATTCTGTCTTAGCAGTTATGCACTAACTCTTTCTTGAGCTTTAGTCTACAGGGGGCAATTGCAGCAAGGACAACATACCCGCATTCACTTTCGCAACACGCCTGCGGCAAAGACGAAATCACAAAGATTCGCAACATCGCATCAACACAAAGCAGCATCACACTTTGCAGATAACATTTTTACTCACAACTGCATTACTTTTAAAATTATACATCATCATTTTTCGCTTTAACAGCTTATGCACTAACCGCTTGTTCAAGTCTTAGCATGCGTACAGGAGCACAACGTGGATTTTCTCTAAATAACCGGCAATTTGTTGGGGCCAACCTTCCCAACGACGCGTAGCGCCTGCCGCCGGCCCACTCGCTTCCACATCACCAGAACCCAAAGACCACAAGCCATAGCAAGACACCCTGTGTTCGCCGCTTATATTCTTTTACTTTTTACACCATAGCCCGGTCATCATAACTCGACACCGACATTTTAAGTCCGCTTAGCCCGCTTGGTGTTTTGACCACGGTAGTCCAAATGTCGCCATAACTCGACACCGGGACAGCCTTCAGTCCGCGTTAGCCCGCCCGTGTTTCGACCACGGTAGCCCAAAGGTCGCCATAACTCGACATCGGGACAGATTTTGATTTTTGCGCCACCTTGTCTACCGCCAAAGATTTTTGCACTCAAGATCGAGACAAAATTGGCATGAGTCAACGCTTTGTCCAAGATTCTTCCATCATCTCCATACAAAGAGGACAAATTGTTGACACCCAATTTTGACCCTCCCGTCAACCATTTAACCATAAAATTACACTAATTTTGTAAAATAATTTTTTAGGATTTTTATAATAAAATGCAGCGATAAAACATAAATACATGCATAAATAAATAATTTAATAATGGCGTCGCGTCTTACTTAGAGTATTAAGCACTTAGAGTCCCGCACCCGCATTAATTAATTTAGCAGTGACGTCACAAGTAGCATAGCCGCAAGAGATTTTCATAATCATTTGAAATCAATTTTTTATCTAAATACATGCATTTAATAGCGTCGCATTTATAAAAGCTTTAAACAATTCTTAAATATCATACTTGCATTTAACATTTAAATAATTTAATCTAAACTCAATTCATTTTTAATTTAACTCCGCGATAATGCACAATAATAAGTTTTAAATAATAGCGTCGCATTTATAAAAAGCATTAAGCAGTCCTTAAACAATTTAATGATAATCTAAACCCCATTCAATTTTTAAGTTAACATAATGAATCAATTTTAATAACGGCATCGCATATAAATATTGAGCACTAATTAAACAACACGCCCGCATTTATTATCGTAATAGTTTTATAACTCGAAATTAGACTAATTTAGCACCTAAATAATTAGACTAATTTAGCACCTAAATAATTAGACTAATTTAGCACCTAAATAATTAGACTAATGTAGCACCTAGATAATTTAATCACAATTTATTAATTTTTACCACTAATTAACTAATTAATACACCTAAAATTAAACTAACTAATTTAATACTAACCTATTCCTACCCAGCCCACTACCGCCTGGCCCAATCGTCCGCAACCCGCTAGCCCACTACCTACCCGGCCCACGACCCGCAAGCCCACAGATCTTATACTTCAGCCCTTACACCTCGTCTCTCCGCTATCACGCAGAAACAAAACCTAAAAAAAAAAAAACACTCGCCGCCTCCATCACCTGTTACACCCTATATCAGCCCATATCACGCCCAAATCTCGCCGAAATCGCACCCTCATAATCAGAAACTTACCAAAAACAAATCTTACACCAAAAATAATCCAGTACCTACCATAACTGAAGACATACTAAATCAATACGACAATCAGCACAACTCTCGTCCAAAAATAAGCAGCCAAATCTATCCGAATCACCCATTACCCATTAATGGTAAGAAATACCTCACGAATCAATCCTTACCAAAGCTTTTACATGCAGTCCAAATCGCACCTATTTTAGAACCCAATTTGAGGCTATATAAACCCATCTCTATACACTTGAAAAGGCATTCAGAAATTGAGAGAAAACAGTCAGGAATCATTCGAAATTAGCATTCTAGAGCAAATAATCAGAATCCTCAAGCTTTTGAGAAGTTTCATTCTTTCGCATAACCGCAATAAATCTCCGAGTGGCTTCAACGACTTGATACGCTGCCTCGGTTCGCTGCCCGGAGAAGGTAAAAATCCACTCCCTCTCGACTTCTGTTCATTTTGTATTCTTTTGTGCGAATTTGTGTTAAACATGTGTTAGTTCATTCATGTTGTCGTATTCGTTAATGTAGGAACGTGACATTGAATAAGTTTGCTTTAATTAATATGGATGCATAATATCTAAATGTTAGGATACTGTTCTGAGGTGTGATATTCAGTCGACTCCCGATTTAATCGCTCAGTTGTGTGCTTATTTGTATTACAGCATCATGTCCTGTGTAACTATTGTGATGGTTGTTCGCTTAAATATATGTTAGTTTGATTTTATTAAGATTAATTGTATATCCGGTATGTTATGAAATAGATGAAGTAAAGAAATTAGTCCAAGTATTGAGACCATCCAACGTGTTTTAATATGAATCGGCCTCACTGGTCTTTGCGTAAGAATAGCCTAGCTTGAATCTATCCCGCATAAGTTGAGTGTATGTCGCTACGACTGATAAATTGATTACACTTATGCCTTTTCCTGTTAAGTGTAAACTGCCTCCATGCTAATATGCTAAATACTCTGAAATAATATTGTACTTTGATTGTCAAGATTACTTGCATGCTGTCTAATCCGTTCTAATCTTAAAACTATCGCGATTTGTAATACCTATCGCCTCTCAGAATGAAAGAACAAGTGAGTTTGATTAAGAGCATCTGTGTTAGCAGCTTGTCCGATGCAATCATAGTTATTACGTTAATTTTAGTCATATGACGCGTATAGTCCAAATTTGTAATCTTGTTTCTCTCCTACAAATACGTGGAGTAATGAAAGCGCTTAAGATAACCGAGGTTGCTTAAAGGGTTCGTAAAATGATATCATTAACTAATTCCATGCTTGCTGTTTACCTTGAGTTAAAGATGCAAAGAAACATGTAAGGATGTCCTCCTTTTCTTTAGAAAACTGAATGTAAGAATGTTAGTATTCAATACCATATGCCCTGCTTTGCTTCTTACTTTTGTTTCTACCTACCGCTTGATCCGATCGTTATCTAGAGCATATCCGAAGTACCGCAGCAAAGAATACCGATCGCATCCTCGTTAAAACTATATCCGGGAGCCGCTTTGTTCTTTTCTCTTAAAACTCAAAATCTTTTCGCTCGGTCGCTTTCGTGGGTCTCATTGTTTATCTACCGCCAAGTGTAAATTATATCGAATCTCACGATAGTAGTTCTCTGCTTGCACTTGGATAATTAAAGGACTTGTGTTAGTTTGCATTTTGAATATCTAGCATGTTCATACAACTCTAAGTACCACTTTGGCATCCGCAATTGTGAATTGGTATTAGGTGTGTTCAAAGATAAAGTAAGCATACCTCTAAGTATATCGCACATATATATTCTGAATATCTTGCATATATATATATATCAATCTCCGCATACATCTGTTTGAGCTTATATGGAGATCTGGCCTATTTGTATGGATTAATAAATATTTGAACAATTACTAATCCTTATCATTTTTCTTATTTTACATGAAACGCAATGCCTTGGAGCAAAGGGGGAGTCTCAATACGAGACTCGCCGCAACTCATGAAGACTCGCATTTATGTGCATTCTCTATCCGTATCGGAAATTCCAACCTGCCGGCGAATGACATCGCCATTCCTTCGAGTCCCTCTTATCATTTTCTACCCCGCCCCCATTCATTTATTTATTGTAAATTTTTGTCTAACACTAATTAATTAGCATTTAGAATAGTCAAACCTTGAATCAATAGCTAGAAATGAGTTTGACTTATTTACCTTAAATTAATTATTTTTAGGTTTGCCTTGCCTTGTTATAGTTATAACAGACCACTTAATACCCCACATTTGCATAATAAGCTAGGATATTATTTGCCAAGACGTTCTCAAAAACCGTGTTATAAATTTCTATTAACACAGAATAAGAAACACGGTAGTTGCATAGTAGCCACATTGTCTTATTACAATAGTATTACACTACCATGCTAAGCAATATATACCCTTTAGATAAAAGAATACTTGCATCTAATATAGTATCTTAATTGCATATTTCTTTTTCAGAACTAGCCTTAACGTTCATATATGAACTTAGCAAAAAAAAATGATGAAATAAAATATTACTCTCCCTCTTAAACGTTTTAATACACCCTTCACTTAGCATAATAATCACCTTAGGTTTGGCAGGACAACCGCAAGTTAGCGGATCTTAGAGGGTGCCTAACCCCTTCCCTCCAGATTAATAAAGAACCCTTACCCAGAATCTCATTAAGTTTAGCAGACCATAAAGAATGGAGTTAGTGTTGACTTTAACCTAAGTTGACATTTAGGTGTCCTAATTCACCCAAATTAATTAGGTGGCGACTCCGCGAACCCTTAACATTTTTAGCACCCTTTTAAACTTTAGCATTCTTTAGCATTCTAGCAACTCTTTAGCATCTTTTAAACATCTTTAAGCCCTTTTACATTTTAGTATCTTTTTAGCATTTTATTTATTTTTATTTTCTAACCTTTTTTTTAAGCAGCAGGAGCTAGAAAATAATGTCGCGGTCGAAAAAGGGCGCGACAATGCCTCCAAATCTTCAAGGCATGAATAACTGCGGCCAACTTTAAGTCGTGAGTAGGGTAATTCCTCTCATGATTCCGTAGCTGCCGGAAAACATAGGCTATTACCTTGACGTGCTGAATCAATACGCACCCTAGCCCGATACCCGAGGCATCACAATAAATCACATAACCCTCTATCCCCTCGGGAAGAGTAAAGACTAGAGCCCTCGTCAACTTTTCCTTCAACAACTGGAAGCCCTTCTCACAAGCTTCCGCTCATCGAACTTAGCCGCTTCGATTCAACTAGTCAAAGCGCTGATATCGGTTAATCGCTCTACAAATCTACGATAATAACATGTCGCACCTGAAGTCGCACACTTCCATCGAGTAAGAGGTCTCGCCAAGTTTTAATCGCCTCACCTTTGTCAGACAACTCAACACCGCCGCCCCGATAATGTGCTCCCAAGAATGCCATTGAGGCCAACTAAAACTCACACTGAGAACTTGGCGATAAATCGGCCCGAGGACTCCAAGTACCGCCTCAAATGATTCGTGACGCTTCGATCTACGAGAATAAACCAGATGTCATCAATGAATACTATAACAAACGATCCAAAATGGCTTGAACACCCTTCATCAAATCCATAAATACCATCGAGCGTTAGTCAAACCGAAAGACATCACCGAACTCATAATGCCCATACCGGTCCTCGAATACGATCTTCGGATATCCGCCTCTAACTCGCACTGATGATAACCCACCGCAGTCTATCTTGAGAAACACTCGCACTCGCACCGGTCAAACAAATCATCAATCCTAGGAGAGGTATCTATTTTTGATGGTTACCTTATTCACCGTCAGAGTCAACACACATACGCAGCGTCCCATCATTTTTTTTTTACAAACAAAACCGGCGCTCCCCAGGGAGAAATACTAGGCCTAATAAAGCCCTTTTTCAGCAAATATTTCAACTGGTCCTTCAACTCCCTCATGCGACCGTTCAGGGCGTGGTCGTGCCTTACCCGCACCCAAGTAGACATACATCGAGTAACCAAATAATATAAAAACAAGACATGAAACAATATGAAGTGAAAGCAGTTTATCGAGAAAAGTTGCCTTTCGGCATATATATATAAAAACTTGAATAGCGATATCCCTTTTACAAACTCGCCACAATGTGATTACTGCACTTCTAAGAATGTTATAACAATGGCGGGACGGGGCCCGCCATACCACGAATGTAAGTACTCTACAACGACAGAGGCTATACCAAAGATAAGCCTCCGAGACACGGAGCTTCCCAAAACGCCAATCGTGACCACATGGCGAGGATCAACAATCGGTGTACCTACTGCGGCATGACGCAGCCCCGGAAGAGGTCGATCTAACAGTACCAAGTATGTGGCGAAAATCAGTAAATGAAATCATAATAGTCTATATAAAGCAGAAGACATATATGATAACCAATTTACGATACACAATATGCGATCATGTCAAGTCGGGGACTCACGCTTAAAGTTGTCACGCCCGAACCGGGCAGTGGTGGTGCCTACCCGGCACCCTTACCTTAACAATACAAGTAAACAATGAAATTAAATAACACCTCATTTTTTTCTTTTAAAACAACCGATGCGTGCGGCAAAGCCGAAAGGCCGCCATATATACATAACCAAAAGACACTACACCGCATACGAGTCCAATCCACATATGAATACGCACCTCTGGAGTTAAATCAAATGTGACGGACAAGGCCCCGCTGTACAAAGCATAAAGCTCTTGAAGGACATATACCAAAAGATAAACTCACGGATAGAGAGCTATCCAAAACCACGGCGAGGATCCTACACTGCCGATCACCAAACAAGCGTACCTAAACTGCGGCGTGAACGCACTTCAAGGAGGTCGATGCGAAGAATGTACCAAGTATGTGAACAATAAATCAGAATGAAATCATACGATCTAAACAAAAGCAGAGACATGTATGATAGCCAACCTACGATACAAAACACATAGCGGTCATATCAAGTCGGACGCAAGCCCTCAAGGTCACTACTACTCGGATATAACTATGGGTCTCGCCCATAATATCAATCATGCGTGGAATCTTTCTCCGCCAGATCCATGATATAACATAACATCAAGTCCCGGTGGTATAGCATCTTGGGGTTTACCCTCACTTATACTCTTACCCCGAGAAGGTGGTAAAGCGGTGGTATAGCATCTTGGGGTTTACCCTCACTTATACTCTTACCTGGAGGAGGTGGTATAACGTCTTGGGGCTTGCCCGCCATTTATACTCTTACCACTATCTCAACCTGATCAAACAACACATAAAGCAGGTGGTACAACGTCTTGGGGTTTACCTCACTAATACTCTTACCGGAGGAGGTGGTATAACGTCTTGGGGCTTGCCGCCATTTATACTCTTACCCTATCTCGATCGACCATCAAACAAGACATAAGCACTACCATGTCTTCTATAAAAATCCGAATTTAACCCAGTACTACAAGTAATCTAAGCATACCCGTGGAATCCACATCACCGCTTCAGACGTCTCAAGAATCTTACAACAAGACTGACCCTTCAACCGGAGTCGCGACAACTTAATAAAACATAATACTTGCACTCAAAGGCTGTTACCAGCACATATAGGCAAGTTCTCAATTAACCAAGCCAAAGTACTTATCAAGGCACACATAGGATAATTCTCATTTTATCAAGCCAAAGTACTAATCAAGGCATACATAGAATAATTCTCTTTTAACAAGTCAAAGTACTTATCAAGGCACACTTAGACAAATTCTCAATTTATCAAGCCAAAGTACTAATCAAGGCATACATAGAATAATTCTCTTTTAACAAGTCAAAGTACTTATCAAGGCACACTTAGACAAATTCTCAATTTATCAAGCCAAAGTACTAATCAAGGCATACATAGAATAATTCTCTTTTAACAATTCAAAGTACTTATCAAGGCACACTTAGACAAATTCTCAATTTATCAAGCCAAAGTACTAACCAAGGCATACATAGAATAATTCTCTTTTAACAAGTCAAAGTACTTATCAAGGCACACTTAGACAAATTCTCAATTTATCAAGCCAAAGTACTAATCAAGGCATACATAGAATAATTCTCTTTTAACAAGTCAAAGTACTTATCAAGGCACACTTAGACAAATTCTCAATTTATCAAGCCAAAGTACTAATCAAGGCATACATAGAATAATTCTCTTTTAACAAGTCAAAGTACTTATCAAGGCACACTTAGACAAATTCTCAATTTATCAAGCCAAAGTACTACATACGTACATTCTTTTATAAAAGACTCCTTTCTATGTAAAGCTCCAAGATACTAACACCGTAGTATCAAGGCGTGTCTATTTTTCAAAGTAAGTTACTACTTTTAGAAAACTCATTTCAAAGCTTGAAATCAAGTAACTCCAAATTTTCACAATCTAGGCAACTTATGCCGATTAATCAAAATAGACAACTTTCTAACCTTCCATAAAGCCGTTATAACCAACTTCCCATAAAGCCGTTATAACCCTTTATGGTTTTAGACATATCCATTCCTTCAATAATCAAGAGACTTATACTATTAAAACCAAGTATCACATACTTACAAATCAAGTTCTTAACTTTCAAAAATACTTCAAGTCTCTTAATAGTTAGAAAACAAGTTTTCTTCTACTTTTTAAACCTCAAGTAACTTCACCCTTAGCACAAGTTACTTCTCTTAAATCATGTCATTTCTCCTCTTTTAAATCAAATAAGTAAATCACTCCTTTGACTCCCCTAAAGTCATTATAATGACCTTTAGGTTTTAGAACTAAGGCACTAGCCAAAAGATTTGGAAACCACTTCCTTTTCAAATCTCTATGCACTTTAAGAAAAATACCTTCACTTTTAAGAATCCAAACTTCCCTAAGGAAATGGATTATACTACTTACAATTTAAACATCAAAGTACACTCAAGGAAGTACATAGAACAAATTCTATTTTAGGCAAATCCAAATACAAGCAAGGAATGGATCATTCAAGGAGTAGGACTTACTTTCTTTATTCTAGGGAATCATGCTAGAAGAAGAGATAGTTCACATACCTTTTCGGCTAATATCCACAAGCTAAGCCGAATACGCCGTACGTAGAAGTGTCAACCTATAATGGTCACAACAAGACTATCAACTTCTAGTCTCAACGTAGAATAATACTAAGTATATGGTCTCTAATTCTACGGAAAATCGGGCAGCACTTCCTTTGTTTCTACTCACTTTGCCACCTTTTTCAAGGTCGAATACAATAACCAACACGCCACATTTAAGGCTCCAAACAACAACCAAACAAAGGGGATTACACGCCTTACAATACGTGTAAAATTCCGCCCCACAATTCATACGAAATAGTCTAAGGCACACTAGCCAATTCTCGGCCAACTTACATAAAGAACAATAAGTCTTTTCCAATCCTTTTCCAATTCCAAGTTCTAAGGTCTAACATGTTATCTAGTCATAAACAACTTCAACAACTACAATTTCCTTCTTTATACAACATGCGACGCTTAGACTAATAATCAACTTGAATTGTAATCTTAACGCTAAACATGCTAGTTTTCGGATTAGGGTTCCAATAGCGATAAACATATCAAACTTCATACTATATAACACATCTTGCTAAAATCCATAGCTAAAAAAATAAGTAAGCCTTATCTATTAAAACGACAAAATTTATACCTTTCAAAGCCCTTAAAATTTCCAAGATTCGAAGTCGCGCCTTAGCAAGTCTTAGCTCCATTCCTTAGGTTCCAATCCGCTCCACGCACTCCTTAGCGGCTATGAAGAACCCATCTTCAAGTTCAACTTCAAAGTTGAAGAACTCCCTTAGTTTCGCCTTGCGACTAACGTAAAAATACGTTTTTCCAAATCTTTCTATCGAGGTAACCTTACAATACCCTTGGGGACATTGGGTTAAAGTCTTGTGGCTAATGGAGGAAAATTACAAAATTTTCTTGTGAGGAGGCACAAAGCCGAGAGCTCCCATGAAGAACAAGGTGTGTGATTTTTCTAAGTGTAGAAATGAGCTTGTCTTGCACTAGCTTAGCACTTATAACACTATGGATGGCTTAGATAAAAACACTTGTGAGGCTAAGATGAAAATCACATGGATCAAGCTTATGTGGCAAGTTGACAAGTCAACAATGTCAAGCTTAGCAAGACTTATCTTCCACCATGGTAAATGACCATTTTACCCTTGGAATAATTCGACCAAGACCATATGGGGTGCCACGTGTCGCCTCTCATTCGCCCATAAAATTCCGTAACTCTCGTGGGCCCCACAAAACATAAAATTCCTCGGGTGGGCCCCACGTGACCAAATCCGTAAAAATAAATTTTCATAATATTAATAAGTTCCATACTCTTCAAATAATGTATTTTGAGAATCCAATTCTCAACAACGAACATTTTTCCTTTCCGACGTCCGGAAGATTTTCCGTCGGAAAAACAATTCTTCCTTTAGTACAAGTTTCCAAGTCTTGTGTTCCTTACGTACCTTCACTTACACATGTCCTGAACTTACGGGGTGTAACAAAAGTCATCACTCAAATATAACTATGGGTCTCATGCCCACAATATCAATCATGCCCGTGGAATTCCTTCTTCACTGCCGGCAGTCCATGATATAAAAACACCCAAGAAATACACATGAACACCAGGTCCCACCTGTGTCATAATAAAACCGTACGGGGTAAGTACGAAGGCATAGCCGACTACTAAAACCCACAGTACCAACAATGCTATAAAATCAGATCACGAGGTCTTTCTGCATCGCGCCATACGGTCGGCCGCCACTCGCCTCGTGATCGATGTGCGCGTCTAATCCTGGAACTTACCGCAGCTCCGCATAGGCCACCTAGGCCCGCATGAGGTATTCCCCGCATCGAGGGTAGCTACTCTCGGCATCGCCCCGACTCGTGAGTCCGCGTGGCCACATAGACCGCATGAGGTATTCCCCGCACACTAACACGGAACTCTCGTATCTCCGCATAGGTCCTGGACCCGCATTGAGGCATCCTCTCGTGACGGGGCAGCTTAACCCCCGGTATAACATGTCAAGAGGTGAGTGGTACAATACTAACATAATGGCTTATCGTTAAACAACATAAGCACAATAAGAATAACCTCTTTATACAAACGTTACAAGATACTAACACACGTAGCATCATAACATGTTTACTTATCAAACCAACAAGAAAGTATTACAAGGCTATCACAAACCAACATAGTCAAGTTATTCACACAAGGTACTTTCTATTTTATGTCAACAAGTTCGGGTTTATATCCCCAAAGTACTTCATACATTAACTCTTTAAAAAAGATCCGTTTTTTTCACAAAAGTCGCACGATACCCGTAGTGTCAAAATAGAGTGACTATCTTTTTAAGTAAACCAAAACAATTTCCCTACCTTCTTTTTGAACCAACTTAAGACAAAAGCATGCCTTCCTTTTTAAATGAAAACACTTCAAATTTTCAAGTCTTTGTCTTTTATAAATCAAGTCCTTACTTTGAAATTTTTAAGAAAATCAAAACTTGTTTATTAATGATCTTATTAAAGAAGCCATGATCTAGGAAATGTAATAAAATTTTGTCTTATCTTAGCTTCTATGCAGATGGAGGTTTCTACTGGTTTTAATAATACTTAATTAGTCAATACATTTTCCTTTATTAGCGCTGCAGTGGTTTGTTCGATACTTATTCTCATTTCCGAAATCAATACAAGGCTTTCATAAACAATTAAGTAAACCGTCCCTTTTATCTCTCTTAAGTCGTTATACCTAACTTCCCATAAAGCTAGTATAACTCTTAAGCTTTTTTAAAACCAAGTATTACTCTTCTTTCAAAAACGATTCTTAATTCTTTCGAAATACTTCAAGATTCTTATTATTTAAAACTCAAGTAAAAAAACATCGAAGTAAAACCACGTTCAGTTAACACACGTACGTCTACCGTACTATATATATTCTTTTAAAATATCATGCTCAAGAGGATAGGAAGAATCACATACCTCCTCGGCGAAATCCATCTGCCAAGTCGAATATGTCGAGCGCAGAGTATCAACCTATAATAGTCAAATACGTCTATCAACGTCTATACTACTCTGTAGAATATTCTAAGCAGAAGGTTCTTATTTCTACGGAAAATTGGGCAGCACTTCCCTACCCGTCAAACTACACAAGTCTACTGCAATACAGTCCTATGTAAGTACAGTTCAATTCTCTTCTTTTATACCATCCTTCTATATATCTTATACTCAATTCTAAACTACTATATGTAATTTCCAATTACAATAGAAGGACAAGATTATTTACCTCGATAAGCCCAAAATTATCCAAGTTAAAATGTCGATCCTGAACAACGTTTAGCTCCTATTCCGTACGCTCCAATTCGCTCCAAGAAACCCTTAGAAGTTCTAAACAACTTTTACTTAAAACTTCAACCAACTATGAAGATTTTCCTAGGGCTTCATTTTGTGACTAAAGGATATAAAGTAGCATTTCCGGGCTTTTTAGTATAGATGTAACTTTGGAATACTACAAGGTATTTTGGAATAGTAACAATACTTGGAGAATACTTTTCTACCAAAAGGGGGGGGGGGGGTATTTCGGCCGAAAGCCTTCCTAAGGGGGGAGGAGTTTGGACGAGAGCTTCACAAAGGGGGAGAGGGATTTTGAGACTTGGAAAATGTTTAAGTGATGAAGAATAAGTCTTGCACACAAGGGGTATTTATAGGGAAATCAATGGTCAAGATTCAAGCATGTGGATGGTGGAGATTTGGACAAGTGCTACCTTATCTATCTACTTTGCAAGACTTTTGACCAAAGGTTTTAAGCCTTTAAAATGAAAAAAAATGTGCACTCCATTTCGTCCACCTAACCGTCCACTTGAGGGTGACACATGTCGCCCTCTCGTTGGTCCAAAATATTTCATCTCTCGGAAAAATCCAAAATAAATATATTCCTGAAAACGTAAAATTCCTTTACAAGGTTCGGAAAATTTTCCGTCGGAAAAACAAATCTTTTTCGTGGATGTGCACAATTTCGACCTTAACAATAATTTGGGCTTACAAAATTGTACGTACGTCCTTACATACATACTCTGGAAATACGGGGTATAACATTCTTCCCCCCTTAGAAACATTCGTCCCGAATGTTCCTTCTAAGTCTCTAATCACACCAGCACCGGTAAAGTCTTCACTACTATACTTACAAAACCAATTATGCCACACCTGGCCATAATACCACATACGCGCAAAAACTCACATCCAAGCCAACGAAGAATCACCTCCAATAGTATAACAATACCATTAGCTCCACCTATGGTCCAAAGGATACTCCCTTCGCACTTTTACTTCACAAAAGAGATGATCACTTCTATTCTCCTAACACAAGTTCATTCCTTCCCTTACTCGTCGTACCCTCCTCGAACACTCGAACTCTTATTAATAAACTTACCACATTTCTGTTATTGCTTCAGTTTCCATAATCTCAGGGTTACTATCTCCAACTTGGTTATCATAAACTGGGAATATTCTGGATGGTTCTCCGATACTTTTCCGAACATATCAACATGAAAGACCGGACGCACTGCCTCCTACGTCGGACGGAAATGCTAACTTATAGGCAACCTGGCCTATTTTTCCAAATGATCTGAAAACGCTCAAAGTACCTCGGGCTAAGTTTCCCCTGCTTTCCAAATCTCGTCACGCCCTTCCGGGGTGGTACCTTCAAGAAAACCCACCGTCAACCTGAACTCCAAGTGTCGACGCCGATTATCCGCATGACTTCTGTTGACTCTGAGCTGCCAATAACCTCTCCTGGATAAGCTTCACCCTATCCACATCCTGCTGAATCAAGTATGGACCAACTATCTGAACCTTGCCAACATCGAACCAATCGACTGGCCACCTACACTTCCGCCCATACAAGGCTACATAAGGCGACATCCGAATACTGGAATGGTAGCTATTATAATACTCACTCAACAAGAGGCACATAATCCTTACTGCTACCCCTGAAATCAAAACACCGACCCGAGGGTGAATGCAATACTGAGACTCACCTGAGTTCCTAACCCCGCCTGGTAAAACTTCCAGAAAAAGAAATAGCCGTAACCTGGGCTCCACTGCCTGTCATAAGGTGAAAGTAGGAACCCCGTGCAGCCTTACAACCCTCCCGATATATAACATCTCACATAACCCTCTGCCGAGTAAACGGTCCTGACTGAAAGATAAGATGGGCTGACCTCATCGGCCCGACTACTGGTCGAACGCATTCACGAACTCGTACGCTGGTTAACTAAACTTGGGCCTAACACCATCGTGACCCTATCACATAGTGGGACCACCACAAATTTTCCTTACTTCAAACCGGGCTGCGGGTTGACCCGCAATCTGGCCTCAACCCGACCCATTTATTGCGCCAAGCTCTTGTTCCCCGATCCGGAACAATCTCACAATCAAGTCATGAAAACCTAGTGGTCTTCTTAGCTCAGCTACCCTCTTTCATTTCACACTACTCAGGGACTTATCATACAAATAAATCCCACGTATACTATGCACTCTGATAAATGTCAACATAAATAAATCTTTTACTCGAGATGGCCTCGCCTCTAAGGTCTCCACGTATAAAACTCTAAGACTCACACTTTCCCTATCCCCAATCTTACCCTTTTAACTAATCATGATTTCTAATCACAATTAACACAATGCTATCTGAACCTAACACTTAAAATATACTCATCTTATCACACATACTAATCTCTAGAGGGTTAAGGATATACCTGTATCTACTGCTTCACTCCCCTTTGTCGTTCTAAACAATCCTGCCCTGTTGGGCGCATAGCTAGGGAAGGTGATGAACTAGCCACTGATCCTGAAGGCTGAGTCTCTACATCCGCGCCACCTCTGGTCGGACAATTTCTCGCAAAATGGCCATGCTGGCCGCAAGCATAACAAGCTGTCGAAGTAGTACGACACTCCCCACAATGACACCTACCACAACGGCCACACCGAGGTGGGGGTGGCCTACTCTGGCTAACACCCCTTCCTCTCCGAACCACTGAATCCGCAACTGATCTGGTAGGCTGAGTCCTCCTACTTGCATCCCTCCTACTTGAACATTCTTTCGTCACATGGCCCTGACGGCCGCAGGTAAAACAAGCACCAACAAAAAGACGACATTCCCGGGATGGCGCCGCCTGTATGAACACGAGGAAATCGAAACCGGGTGGAACCTACGTGTATCTGTGAACGAAGCCCGAGCTCGACCAACTCCGCGTACTCGAACGCCCCAACCCCGCGGAGGACCACTCTGCATGGCGGAGGTGCGTATCGATCTACGAGGCGATTCGCCTCGAAAGTTACCAAAGGACCTCCGATCCGCCTCTTCGCTCTTCGTTAATCCGTCGATCTCTACGTTTCTCGACTGCTGCGCATAAGCGTCGACGCAGCCATGCTCATGCATGACTGAAGAGCTACTCTTACACAACCCTCCTTTAGATAATCATCAAGACCCGCGATAAATCGGTACATAATATACTCTCTGGTTGCTAAATCCCTAGATAGTAACAGGGTCGTCTCTTTGCAATCCATACTTTCCACTACTGGTCGTGGAACTGAAGGTTTAAATATCATGGCCGCAGTAGGAACTGCCATTGTCTTAAACTTCTGGGCGGCGACGAGCGTAACTCCCGAATGAAGCACCACCTCAGGTGACGATTGGGCCTGTGCCCTCGTAACCCTATGTGCTCTACTCGCAGCTCGCTCGGCTGCCTTGCCCATCTGGGCCCGGGTTGCCTTGCGTGGAGGCATAACTGGTAAGGGAAAGAAATACGTTAGAGGGGTCCAACTTATAACACAACTCTAAGGCACGATCTCAGAGTGAGAAGAATGGAAACCAATCCTAAATATCCTATAGCCTCCTGATTATTGGTGTGGTGCACAACACACCGATAATCAAGACTCTACTAGATACGGTCTGTAGACACTTTCCGAGGATTAACTGCTCTGATACCACTTTTGTCACGACCCGTTCCGGGGCCCATGACTGGTGTCTTACCCGGGCACCCAAGTAGACATACATCAGAGTAACCAGCGGAATATAAAAACAAGACATGAAACAATATGAAGAATGTTTAAGTGATGAAGAATAAGTCTTGCACACAAGGGGTATTTATAGGGAAATCAATGGTCAAGATTCAAGCATGTGGATGGTGGAGATTTGGACAAGTGCTACCTTATCTATCTACTTTGCAAGACTTTTGACCAAAGGTTTTAAGCCTTTAAAATGAAAAAAACGTGCACTCCATTTCGTCCACCTAACCGTCCACTTGAGGGTGACACATGTCGCCCTCTCGTTGGTCCAAAATATTTCATCTCTCGGAAAAATCCAAAATAAATAAATTCCTGAAAACGTAAAATTCCTTTACAAGGTTCGGAAAATTTTCCGTCGGAAAAACAAATCTTTTTCGTGGATGTGCACAATTTCGACCTTAACAATAATTTGGGCTTACAAAATTGTACGTACGTCCTTACATACATACTCTGGAAATACGGGGTATAACACCTCAACTCCGCAGGTGACATCCTGTACGGTGGAATAGATATAGGCCGAGTGTCTGGCAACATATCAATGCAGAACTCTACCTCCCACTGGAGGAATACCTGGGAGATTATCTGGGAATACATCCGAAAACTCTCTAACCACCGAATCGATCAAGAATCGCACTCGGCCTGACGTAATACCCGAACCAAATGATAGATGTACCCTTTCTGAACCATCTTCCTAGCCTTGAGGTAAGAAATAAACCTACCACTTGGCGATGCGGTATTGCCCTTCCATTCGATAACTGGCTCACCGGAAAACTGGAATCGGACCAATCTGTCTCTACAGTCAACATTGGCATAACATGAAGCCAACCATTCCATACCCATAATGACATCAAAATCCGTCATCTCCAACTCTATCAAGTCTGCTAGGGCCTGACGACTGTATATGAATATCGGGCAGTTCTTATACACCCGCTCAGCTAACACCGAATCACCCACTGGCGTAGCTACCTCAAAAGGCTCTATCGACACCGGCTCTATCCCTATTCTATCAGCAATAAGAGGGGACACATAGGACAAGGTAGAACCTGGATCTATCAAAGCATAAACGCTACAAAGATGAAATCAACAATATACTGCGACGACATCCGAAGCCTCCGTCCCGCTGATCTAAAGAATATATGCGGTTCTGTGGACCGCTAGAACTAGGACCCCTTCCACGACCTCTGCCGCGGCCTGCTGGCCCGTGAACACCCTTCCCTCCGGGGCGCATAGCCACGGAAGATGAAGACCCAACAACTGACCCTGTAGGCTGAACCATACTACCCGTGCCTCCCTTGTACGGACATTCGCTCACCAGATGGTCTCGGCTGCCGCATGAAAAATAGGATCTCGAAGTAGCATGACACTCCCCAACATGGGACCTCCCACATCGGACACACCGAGGTAGGGGTGGCCTCGTCCGGCTAGTACCTCTGAACCTCTGTGAACCTGCCGCCCTGGAGCCCTGACTTGCTCCCGAATAACCCGGCTGATCAAACCTCCCGCGAAATCGGGAAGGAGCACTGCGTGCCGAATCAGAGACCTAGCCTATCACTGAGGCTGTCCTCCTCGAAAGTTACCTCAAATCTGTCATCTCGCCTCTTGGCCGGCCTGGTCCGCTGGTCCTCTCTCTCGTTTTCAATACCTCGCAGATGTTCGCATCCCGCAATATCCATACTGGTGAAGGGCCACTCCTGTGCATGATAACCATATAGCAGTCTAGCCCCATCACATAGCGATGAACTCTATCAGCCGTGTCAGCCACAATAGTGAGCGCATACCTGGCCAACGAGTCAAACTCCAGGTTATACTCTCTGATGGTCCTCCCATTCTGCCTCAACGTCAAGAACCCATCAACGCGGGTCTCCTCATCTCATGAGGCAAAAAGTGATCAAGGAAGGCCTCTGTGAACCCATCCCAAACAGCTGGAGGAGCACCCACACCCCTAGAAAGTTCCCATGACTCAAACCAGTTCAACGCAATATCGCAGAACCTAGTTAAGCTAGACCACTGACTCGGTCTCCGAGGCCCTGAGTACCTGCATAGTCCGCTGTATCTGCCGAATGAACTCCTGAGGATCATCCTAGATCTCGAACCATAGAACTCGGGTGGACTACAACCCAGAAAATCCTGAATCCTCAAACTGTCGGCTCTAGGGTTAGCTACCAGCTCCTGTCGGCGCTGCCCTGCCACTATGCTAGTCAATAACCTGATCTTCTCTCCATAATCTCTATACTCCGCCCCGGCCGAGGACCGAGGCTCGTATCGGAACCTTTGAGCCGCGTCGCTCGCTCCTCTAATACCGCTGCGAATCGGTCGCCGCCTGGGCCACAACCTCAGGCATAGTCTGGGCCTGAGTTTTGGTAACCCTTTGTGTACCACTAGCAGCTTCTGCTGCTGCCTTGCCCTTCTGGATCCTGGTCGCCTTCCGTGGAGGCATCACTGATACATAAGAATAGGTCAGAGAGGATTCAACCTAATAAGACAGCTCTACTGCACGATCTCAGAGAGAGAAAAATGGAGACCAATCCTAAATGTCCTGCAGCCTCCTGGTTATAGATGTGGTGCACAACACACCGATAACCAAGACTCTACTAGACACGGTCTGTAGACACTTTCCGAGGACTAACTGCTCTGATACCACTTTTGTCACGACCCGACCCCGGGCCCGCGACTGGTGCCCTACCTGGGCACCCTTACAGGTATACATCAGATATAATCAGCGGAATATACATAAAATTTGTAACGTAAATAAACGAGACATAAACAACCGGTTAGCCGATAAGGCTACCTCCCTGGATATATGAATACATAGCCAAAAGCAGTTACATCCTTTTTGTTTACAACCCAACCCACAAGATATGACTACAGACCTCTAAGAATTTTGACATAACAACTGTGATGGGACAGGGCCCCGCCATACCCCTGAATGTACATAAATTTACAACATCAGGGAAACTGTACCAAAAGACAAGCCTCCGGAGAAATTGAGCTTTCTGACAATTGATCAGTGATCCTAATAGTGAGGATCCGCAACCTGCTTACCCCTACCTGCGGCATGAACTCAGCCCCCGGGGAAAGGGGGTCAGTACAAAATATGTACCAAGTATAAGAACTGAAAATACTGAGATGAAATCATATAGTCTAAAATAAAGCTGGAGACATGTATGATAACCAAATAACAGTACACCACACCTTATTAAATCTGAGACTAATGAGAGTATCTTTTGTCGTTTAAAAGTAGGTAGGTTATGATTAATTTAGGGCTACCCGCCCGTAATACCATTATGCAATCCGCATGGGAATCGAACCCGCATAGGTCACGTGGACCCGCAATGAGTATATGTGGATACCCGCATCGTGGAGAGCTAGCCCACGAAATAGTCATGGGAATTTAACCCGAATGGGAATTTAACCCGTATGGGAATTTAACCCGCATGGGAATTTAACCCGCATGGGAATCGAACCCGCATAGGTCACGTGGACCCGCAATGAGTATATATGGATACCCGCATCGTGGGGAGCTAATCCCACGGAATCGAACAATGTCAAGGGAATTTAACCCATAGCATAACACATGATTGCCGGCCCTCAAGCGAGGGACGCGGTGATATGGAAACATAACACTTGCACGAATGTCTATTATGAGCAACATATGCAACTTAAATCATTTAGGACTCTCATTAGATTAAGGTGAATCATTTTTCATTTCATAAGACTCAAGGCACTAGCATGTCATGTCAAATTCGGGAATTTAACCCCAAGTACTTCACCTTTTAGAAATTCAAACCCAAGCTTTTAAAGTCAAGCACTTCTATTTTCACAACCTAGGCAACTTATGCCTATAAATCAAGTAGACCAATCTCTTAACTTTACATAAAGCCGTTATAACTAACTTTCCATAAAGTCGTTATAACTATTTATGTTTTAGACAAATAAATCATTTTCATCTTTTAAAAACAAGTGAGTTAATTCTCTAACCCAACCAAACTTAGACATTCTTAGATTAAGTCAATGACATCAAAATGAAACCGAATTCCTTTAAAACTTGTATGTCCACCGTACTATACATTTGTAAAACTCATGCTCAAAAGACAGTGAAAGTTCTACATACCTCTTCGGTTCAATCCATTTGCTAAGTCCAATATGCCGCACGTAGTATGTCAACCTATAATGACCATAATACGTCTATCAACTTCTAGCTTTCTAACGTAGAATATTCTAAATGTAAAGTCACTTATTCTACGAAAAATTGGACATCACTTCCTTTGTTTCTACGTACTTTTCCACCTTTTTCAAGGCCCGAATTTAACAACCAAACATGCCACATTTAAGGCTCAACAATTCAGCTATCCAAATGGGATTACACGCCTTACAAGACGTGTAAAATTCTGCCCCACAATTCATACAAAACAATCCAATATTAAATATCATTCTCGGCTACAAAGTACAACCACATAATATCCTTTCCAAATCCTTTCAATCCATATTGTCGTTCTAACATGTTATATAGTCGCAAACAACTTTAACAACTATAATCCCTTCTTTATATAATATGCGACGACTAAAACTTATAACTAAATTGAATTACAATATTATGGCTAATCATGCAACTTACGAATTTGCTTCCAAATATTCCATAACACTTATCAATCTCCATTATATATATATCATGCTTGTTTATATATATATAACTACAACAACATGTAATCATTAATCATTAAGACGACAAGATTGTTACCTTGATAAGCCCTAATCCAACTTCAAGATTCAAAGTCGCTCCTTAGTAACTTAGCTCCTTTCCTTTACGCTCCAATCCGCTATTTGAAGCCCTTAGAAATTCATAAACAACTTCCCTTCAATATCCAAACAAAACTTATGAAAACAACTTAGGTTTTCATCTTGCGACTAATGTAAAAACGTAGCTTTTCCGGGATCTTTGTATTGAGATATCCTTATAATACCCATAGGAACCTTGGATTTAAGTATTGTGAATTATGAACAACAAACAAATTTTTTTTCTTCTTCTTGTTGAGCTTAGCCGAGAGCTCCTAAAGAAAGCACACAAGTTTCTTGAAAATTTTTCTAAGTGTGGAAGAAGTCTTGCTACTAGTGTAGTAATATACTACTTTCAAGGGCCAAGATTAAAACACTTGTGTGGCTTGGATGAAGAAATTAAAATATCTTGTGTCCACTTGACTTGGTTGACTTGGTCAATTTTTTCAAGCTTGATCGTCCACATTAGGCTACTTAACCTTGGTCACAAGACCACTTAATCTTGGTCAATATTTCGATCAAGCCTATGTAGTGGGGTGACACGTGTCACCCTCCCATTCGTCACAATATTTCGTTACCCGACATTTCCATAATTCCGATAAATTCTACAAGTCTCAAGTCTTAAGGTCCTGTTTTCTTACATACGTTCTTATATACATTTCCTGGAATTACGGGGTGTAACAATAGGGAACTCGAGACATGTACTCATTCTCCTCAGCTGATTTAGGTGCAAAAGCAACAGACAGATGTGCATTTGTAGCACTGGGAGTATCTATAGGCTTTGCTGTAGACATGCCAAACCTTGACAAATCTTCTGAATGTAGCCTTTCTGTGACAAGAAGAGCTTCCCTCCGCTTAGATCCCTATAGATCTCCATTCCCAGAATTTTCCGAGCTGCACCCAAATCCTTCATTCAAACTCGGCACTGAGAAGATCCTTCAATTTCTGGACATCAGACTTGTCCTTCACAGCTATCAACATATCATCTATATACAGGACCAAGCAAAGAACTGTTTGCTGACCTGTTGTAGTAAACACAACAATCATATGGACTTCTATTATAGCCAATCTCTATCATATAGTTGTCGAACCTTTTGTACCATTGGCTCGGAGAGTGCTTTAGCCCATACAAAGACTTCTTCAACTTGCAAACATAGTCCTCCTTACTAGGAACCTGAAACCCATCTGGTTGAGTCATGTATATTTCCTCCTCCAACTCTCCATGTAGGAAAACTGTCTTCACATCTAGTTGTTCAAGTTCCAGATTCTGATGTGCAACTATTACTAGTAGCACCCTGATGGAAGTGTGTCTGACCACTGGCGAGAAAATTTCATTGTAGTCTACCCCCTCTCTCTGAGTGAACCCCCTAGCTACCACTCGAGCTTTATACTTGATACCCTCAATAGGTGTTCCTCCTTCCTTCTTCTTGTAGATCCAGTTGCAAGTGACAACTTTTCTATCTTGCGGTTGCTTGGCTAACTCCCAAGTCTTATTCTTATGGAGTGACTCGATCTTCTCTCCCATAGCAGCAAGCCATTGGGAAGATTCAGTACATGTAAATGCTTCTTTGTAAGTGGATGGCTCATGTGAGTCAGGATCCACTTCTTCAGCAACTTGCAATGCATAAGCTACCATGTCTTCAAAACCATACCTTCTGGGAGGTATTCCATAATTTGCTCTCTTTGATCGATCAAGAGCCAAATTGTGCTGATTTGCTGCTGGTAATGAAGATCCTGATGATTCTGCTTCTGACTATGGCTGTTGGACTTCATATGATGGTTTACCCTCATCTGGAGTGACTTGTTGCTCCACATGTTTCCCAACACTGCCACCAACTATAGACTTCACAGTAGGGTTAAACATAGAATTTTCATCAAAAACTATATTCCTGCTCAGTCTAACCCTCTTCTCAGATGGGGACCATATTCTGTAACCTTTAACACCATCCCCATAACCCACAAACACTCCCCTTTTAGCTCATGGTTCTAATTTACCCTCATTCACATGATAATAAACATTGCAACCAAAAACTCTCAAGCCAGAGTAATCAGCAGACTTACCAGACCACATCTCAAAAAGAGTTTTGAGATGTATACCTGTGTGAGGTCCACGATTTATCAGATATCAAGTTGTACTAACCGCCTCTACTCAGAATGTCCTAGTTAGTCCAGCATTAGAGAGCATACATCTAGCTCTCTCCAGAAGTGTCTGATTCATGCGTTCTGCTACACCATTTTGCTGTGGCATCTCTCTGACTGTATGATGCCTAGCAATCCCTTTTTTTCTGCAAAACTCATTGAACTCAGAACAACAAAATTCCAGACCATTATCAGTTCGCAGTCTTTTGATCTTCTTCCCTGTTTGATTTTCCATTAATGTCTTCCACTGCTTGAAGTTCTTGAAAGCTTCACTTTTATGATTCATAAAGAACACCCAAGTCGAAATCATCAATAATTGTCATAAAATATATGTGACCTCCTAGAGACTCCATCCGGGAAGGACCCTAACAATCAGAACGGATGTAATCAAGTGTGCCTTTTATTCTGTGTATTGCTTTGGGAAACTTGTTGCGATGTAATTTTCCGAATACACAATGTTCACAAAACTTAAGATCCTCGACCTTGTGACCACAAAGAAGATCTCCTTTTGACAAAATTTGCATCCCTTTCTCGCTCATATGCCATAACTTGGTCAAGTTTTCTTTATCAACCTCTGAGCATGCAACAACAACAGAACCTGATAACGTAGAACCTTGAAGGAAATACAAGGTACCACGTTTTATGCCCTTCAGAACCATATTTGAATCCTTGCAGACATATAGAACTCCATCTCCACCTCGAAATCTGAACCCCTTGCTATCTAACATGCTCAATGATATCAGATTCTTTATCATGGATGAAACATGCATGACGTCATTCAATGTGCAAAATTTACCATCATGTGTTCGAATTTTAATAGCCTATCCCAACCGTTTTGTAAACAGAACTGTCAGCCATAGAAACATTGCCACCATCCACTTGCTCATATGTTGTAAACCACTCCCTGCGCGGATATATATGGTAAGATGCTGCTGAATAGAGGATCCACACATCATTGTGATGCGTGTACTCATTAGCAACTAGAGCAATATCATCTTCAGAGTTGGTATCTGCTACAACAGTAGTACCTGTCGGATTATTCCGCTGCCTCTTCTTCTTGGGACAATCAGATTTCCAGTGTATCTTCTCCTTACAGTAATGTTACACCCCGAAATTTCAGGTCATATATTAGAATATTCTACGTTGAAGCTAGAAGCTAATAGACGTATTATGGTCGTTATAGGTGGACATACTACCGACGACATATTGGACTTGGCAAGTGGATTAAGCCGGAGAGGTATGTGGAAACTTTCTTATCTCTTGAGCATGAGTAGTTATAACTGTATAGTACGGTAGACGTACATGATTTAAATGAAGTAAATTCATTCGATTCGCTTGACTGGTTATAAGAATGTCTAAGTTGGTTGAGTTAGAGAATTAACTCACCTGTTACTAAGGAAAGGTTATAAGAATGATTTATTTTAATAAGGTAGACAAGGATGTCTTGATGTGGAAAGGTATGGAATACTTGATTTGAAAGTATTGATTCTGGAAATATTCTAAAGATAAGAAACTTGTTTTCTAAGCTAAGAAACTTGAAGTATTTTGAATGTTGTGTAGCTCGGTTTGAAAGTGTAAGTCTCTTGGTCATAAAAAGAATAAAGTTATCTTGATTTCGGAAATGAGAGTAGTTGTCCTTGGTTGGTTTAAAACATAAAGTGTTATAATAAGCTTTATGGGAGGTTAGTTATAACGACTTTATGAAAACAAAAGAATGGTTTTATTATTGGATTTAAAATGGTAACTTGACATTTGTTTTAAAAAGATATGAGACTTGATTTCCCACGTTATGGGACTTGATTTAAAAGTAGGAGACTTGAAAATTTGAAGTTTTGAAACTTATATTATTTTGAGAAGTGATTTGGTTTAAAAAGAAGGCATGGTATTGTCTTGACTTGGTTTAAAAAGAAGGCATGGTATTGTCTTGGTTTATTTAAAAAGAAAGTATGGAAATTGTTTTGGTTTACTTAAAATAATAGTTACTCTATTTTGATACTACGGGTGTTAGTATCATGTGACTTTTGTGAAAGAAATTGATCTTTTTAAAGAGATAAAGTACGTAGTACCTTGGGGTTAAAACCCGGATTTTTGGCATAAAATGAAAGTACCTTGAGTGTGAGTAACTTGCCTCCGTTAGCTTGTGATAGTCTTGTTGTACAAGTATTGTATCCTTATGCTACCGCGTCTCTCGATGGAGGGCCGGTCATGTTATTCTTGATCATTTTGGGTATACTGACTCGAGGGAAGGTCCACGGGTATGCGGCCGTGATGAGGGTTCGTTCCCTGTTGATAGTGTTATTCCATGGACTAGCTCCCCATGAGGTTTCCTGATGCAGGAGGTATCTGGTAGTTAGCCCTCGTACTTGCCCCGGTCGTAGCTGATGCAGGCGGTATCTGGTAGTTGGCTTTCGTACTTGCCCCGATCGATGTTATGGCGAAGTCTCGTGATGCAGGAGGTATCTGGTAGTTGACTTTCGTACTTGCCACGACGTGACGCAGAGGTATCCGTAGTCGACCGCACTTGCCGCCCGGCGAAGTGAGTTGTTATAGCGCTTTATGACGAAGTCTCGTGATGCAGGCGGTATCTAGTAGTTAGTTTTACTTGCCCGGCCGGCGTGATGCAAGTGGTATCCGTAGTGGCTTTCGATTGCCTTGGCCACCAGGGTACAGTTATATAGTATTGTTGATACGGTAGGTTCTGGTAGCTGACTTTCGTACTTGCCCCGGTCAGTTGATGATGCAGGGTGGATCTGGTAGCTATGCCTTCGTACTTGCCCCGTACGGTTCTTATGACACAGGTGGGACCTGGTGTTCACGTGTACTCCTTGGTGTTGTTATATCATAGACGACCGACAGTGAGGAATGAATTCCACGGGGATGATTGATATTGTGGGCGTGAGACCCATAGTTATATTTGAGTGATGACTTTGAGGGCATGAGTCCCTGACTTGACATGACTGCTTATATATTGTGTATTGTAGTTGGTTATCATACATGTCTCTTATTTTATATAGACTGTTATGATTTCATTCTGATATTTTCATTCCACATACTTGGTATCTCACAGATCGACCTCTTCTGGGCCGTTCATGCCGCAGGTAGAGGTACACCTGTTGTTGATCCTCGCTCATAGGATCACAGTTCCGCATTTAGGAAGCTCCGTTTCTCCAGAGGCTTATCTTTTGGTATAGTCCCTGTCATTGTAGGTACTTGTACATTCAGGGGTATGGCGGGGCCCTGTCCCGTCATAGTTGTTGTTACATTCTTAGGGGTCTGTAGTACTGTTGTGGGCAGGGTTGTAAAGGATAACTGTTCAAGATTTTATTTATATATATATGCAGTAAGGCGACTTTTTGGTTAGCCTGTTTTTGTATCACTGTTTATTTTTCATGAGTTTTATTTTCTGCTAATTTTTCTTTGATGTTTTATCACTAGGGTGCCCGGGGTAAGGCACCAGTCGCGGGCCCGAGGTCGGGTCGTGACAAAAGTGGTATCGGAGCAGTTAATCCTCGGAAAGTGTCTACAGACCGTATCTAGTAGAGTCTTGATTATCGGCGTGTTGTGCACCACTTTATGTCGAGGCTGCAGGATATTTAGGATTGATTTTCATTCTTCTCACTCTGAGATCGTGCCTTAGAGCTGTGTTATAAGTTGGACTCCCTCTGACGTATTCTTATGTGCCAGTTATGCCTCTACGCAAGGCAACCAGGGCCCAGAAGGGCAAGCGGCGAGAGAGCTACTGAGTAGAACACGAGAGGATGCGAGGCACAGCCTAGTCATTACACGGTGGTACTTCATACGGAGTTACGTGGCCGCGCCCGGCCCAGCAGAGTTTAGCGCATCGGCAGCAGTTTCTACTGAGGCCAGGATATCGAAGCCTCTAGTTCCACGACCAGGAGCAGAGGATATGGATTACAAGGAGATAGCCCAGTTACTAGCTAGGATCGTGGCTAGGCATGTGGACAGACGAGAGTCGGAGGATCCGTGTATCGATGGTTCACCACAGATCCGATAGTCCGAGACTTGGGATTTCTTGAGTTGCAATCCACGAGTTCTATGGATCGAGGCGAGGATGATCCTCGGGAGTTTGTCGACGATTGCGGCGGATCATGAAAGTGATCAAGGCCTCGGAGGCAGTCGGTGGTATTGGGTTCACGTCGGCCGCGTGATGCTGCGATCGTGGTTTGATTCATAGGAAGCGTCGGGAGCATGCACTTCCAACTGGGTGGGACGAGTTCTCAGAGGCATTTCTTGCACACTTCTTGCCTTCGCAGATGAGGAGAGCTCGAGCAGATAGATTTTTGATGTTGAGGCAGAACGGGCGGACGGTTCGGGAGTACAATGTAGAGTTTGACTCGTTGGCTCGGTATGTCCCCTCTTTAATGGCAGACATGGAGGATAGAGTGCACCGTTATGTCACAGGGCTTGATGATTATTTAGCAGAGGGTTTCACGGGTGTAGCTCTTCAGCCGGGCATGGACATTGCCGCGTGCGAGCTTATCTGCGTGACCCGAAACGTAAGTCGGCGGAATGACCGGATCAGTAAGAGGCGAGACGGCGGCGAGGTCCTTTGGTAACTTTCGAGCGGACCGCCAAAGAGCTAGTTATGCACCTCGCTTGATTCGAGTAGTCCTCGCGATCTTGGCGTCAGGGTATTCGGAGGCAGTCGGGGCTCGAGTTTGAGTTTCGAAGTGGGGGTGCTAGCCGGATAAGGCCACCCTTACCTCATTGTGGCCGTTGTGGTAAAATCCATAAGGGGGAGTGTCGTGCTAGTATGGGAGATTGTTATACTTGCGGCCGACAGGGCCATTTTGGAAGGATTGTCCGACCAGAGGTAGCACGGATGTAGAGACTCAACCTGCGGGATCAGTGGCTGGTTCATCACCTCATTTTGCTATGCGTCGTGCAGGGCAGGATTATGATTAGAGCGACAAAGGTAAAGTGAAGCAATAGTTACAGGTATATCCTTAACTCTCTAAAGATTAGTATGTGTGATAAGATGGTTACATGTTAAGTGTTATGTGCGGGTAGTTTTGTGTAAATTGTGATTTAGAAAGCCTGGTGTTATACCCCGTATTTCCAGAGTATGTACGTGAGGACGTACGTAGAAAAGTTTGAGCCTTAAAGTAGGCAATGGCCGAAAATTTTGTTCACAACTACCGAAAAGAATCGTTTTTCGACGAAACGTTTTACACAACTTGCGAAGGGAAAATTACGGCTATGTCATTTATATTTTTTGCGGATTTTTCCGAGAGATGAAATATTTTGGACCAACGAGAGGGCGACACTTGTCACCCTCTAATTGGCGGATTCTTGGGCGTCCATTGGACGATTTGAAGACTTGGGTTAGGTAGGATATTTGTGATAGTTGGTGTGGTAGATGGATAAGGTACACATGGGTAAATCCTCACCCTACACTTGCCTACCACTTGGCTTGATCTTGGCCTTTGAATTCCCTATAAATACCCCCCCCCCCCTTTGTGAAGACTTCTTCATCCACAAAATCTCTAAGTCTTAAAAAACCCTTCCCCCTTTGGAGAGGCTCTCGTCCTTTGAGCACCCCTCCCCCCTTTTGAAGGCCATGGCGAGGTACACCCACTCCTTGTGGTGCAAAGCCGAGAGTACCCCCCCTACCTTAAGTTGTTTTCGTAAAATACACCCCGCCGTGGTAGAAATACTCTCAGTATAGTTACTGATTCCAAAATACCTTGGCCCAAATACCTTGTAGTATTCGAGTTACCTATACTAAAAGCCCGAAATACTATTATACTTCCCTTGATCACAAAAACGAAACCCTAAGGAAAATCTCCATAGTTGGTTGGAGTATTAAGAAGAAGTTGCGTAGAACTTCTAAGGGTTGTTTGGAGCGGGTTGGAGCACCCGGAGTAGGAGCTAAACGTTGCTCAGGATCGACTTTAAACTTGGATAATTTTGGGCTTACCGAGGTAAATAATCCTATCCTTCTATTGTAATTGGAAATTACATACTGTAGTTGTATAGAAATGAATATAAGATTCATAGAAGAGAATTGAACTGTAATAGAAGGATATTACAGAATAGACTTGAACTGGAATCACATCAGAAGAATATTCTACAAGAGTAGTCTAGGCATTGATAGACTTGTATAACCCTTATAGGTTGATTGATCTACGAGTAGCATGTACTCTTGAAAGGTGGGCGAGGCTAGCGGGTTATAGCCGTGGGCGTTTTGCTAATAGTCGATAATCGTCGCGAGGTATGTGATCCTTCCTATCCTCTTGAGCATGATATTTTAAAAGAATATATATATAGTATGGTAGGCGTCGTGTGTTAAGCGAGCGTAGTTATCTGGCAATGTCTTTTGACTTAAGCCTGAATAATAAGAATCCTGAAGTATTTCAAAAGAATTAAGAAACCTTTTTGAAAGAAGAGTAATACTTGATTTTAAAAGCTTAAGAGTTATACTAGCTTTATGGGAAGTTAGGTATAACGACTTAAGAGAGATAAAAAGAATGGTTTATTAATTTTAGAAGTTAAGAGACTTGATCTTAAAAGATAAGAGACTTGACTTAAGTAATTAATATGAGTTTTTGTGTGAAACCTCATTCGTGAGTAATGAGTACTTGGTTTGTAAAAGGAATAATGTTTCTTGATTTGGAAATGAGAATAAGTATCGAACAAACCACAGCAGCGCTAATAAAGGGAAATGTATTGACTAATAAAGTATTATTAAAACCAGTAGAAACATCCATCTGCATAGAAGCTAAGATGAGACAAAATGATATTACATTTCCTAGATCATGGCTGTTTAAATAAGATTGATTATGAACAAGAATAACCTACTCACATAGAAGGCATATGTATCTCAAATTGTTTTAAAAGGAGAATTATATCATTAAGTGATTAAAACTATGAACTACGAAACCTTTCGAAAATGAGAAACTTGAGCATTTGAAATTAGGCAAACTTGAACGTTTGGAAAATAATATTGTTACTTGTTCTACAAAGGGAAGTGTTTTGGTTTACTTAAAAGGATAGTCACTCTATTTTTATACTACGGGTATTGTGTGACTTTTGTGAAAGAAACAGATCTTTTAAAAGAGTTAATGTATGAAGTACTTTGGGGATAAAAACCCGAAATTGTTAACATAAAGTAGAAAGTACCTTGTGTGAATAACTTTATTGTGTTGGTTTGTGATAGCCTTGTAATACTTTCTTGTTGATTTGATAAGTAAACATGTTAGGATGCTACGTGTGTTAGTATCTGGTGATGTTTGTGTAAAGGGGTTCCCCTTGTTGTGCTTATGTTGTTTAACGATAAGCTGTTATGTTATTATATCACATACCCCCTTGACTTGTTATACCGAGGGCTTGCCACCCTAGATGCGGGTCTATATGGCCTATGCGTTCTATGTGACTATGCGGATCAGCGGTATGCTCCAGGATTGATCATTTCGGGTGTATATCCGTCACGGGGATGCCTATGCGATGCAATGTGACTATGCGGTCTATTGAGACTATGCGGTGCGGGAGTCGAGGAGAATGCAGGGGTTAGCTACCCCGATGCGAGAATACCTCATGCGGTGCATGTGTGACTATGCGGGCCGCGGAAGTCGAGATTAGGCACGCATAATGATACTATGGGCGATTGGCCTTGCTTCGATCATTCACGGCCTAGAAAAGACCTGTTACAGTTTATCTACCTTGCTCTTGTTCATGTTGTGGCATTTTGTGCAGTTGAACTGGTTGTATTTGCAAATGGTTTTAAATACTTTGATTTTACTACCGTACTTTACAATTTCACATACTTGGTACCTGTTATCGACCTCCTTGAAGTGCGTTAAATGCGCAGGTAGAGGTACACCAGTCGTTAATCCTCGCTCTTAGGGTCACAGTTCAGCGTTTGGGAAGCTCCGTTTCTTCGGAGGCTTATCAGTGGTATAGTCCCCTGTCGTTGTAGATACTTACATTCAGGGGTATGGCGGGGCCCTGTCCCGCCATTGTTGTCATATCATTCTTAGAGGTGCAACACCTGTTGTGGCGAGTTGTAAAGGATATCGTTCTAGTTGTTATACATATTTATGCGAAAAGGCAAGTTTTCTCAGAATGGCTATTTCATATTTCATATTATGTCATGTCTTGTTTTATATTCCGCTGATTACTCTGATGTATGTCTACTTGGGTGCCCGGGTAAGGCACCAGTCACGGGCCCGGGTTCGGGTCGTGACACCTGGTTAGTAGAAAAGGTAAGTTTGGGGACATGGAAATTGTGAGCCTTAGAATTTTGATAACTGTGGGAACCTTAGATACAGGGCCATCTTGAGTGAAAGATTTTACGGGTGATCTTTGTCGAGGAACATAGTATACGTGGGGTATATTTGGGTGATAAGTCCATGAGTGGTGTGAAATGATAGTGGGTAGTTAAGCTAAGGAAACCCCTAGGTTTTCGTGACTTGAATAGTGAGATTGTTCCGGACCGGGAACAAGAGTTTGGTACGTAATGGGTCGGGTTGAGGACCAATCGCGGGTCAACCCGCAACCCGGAATGAAGTGAGGTAAGTTTGATGTCACGACCCAACCCCGTGGCCGCGACTGGTACCCTACCGGGGTACCCTGTCAGGTATATGTCAGAGAATAGCAGCGGAACATACATAACACATAACTTATAAAAAAAAAAAAAGTAAACATCACTGGCCAACCGATAAGGCTGCCTTCCATAAACATACTTAAACAAAGTATAGTAGTACAACTGGTTCTTATAGCCCAAAACATATATGTAATCACAGACCTCTAAAGATAACAACTGTGGCGGAACAGGGCCCCGCCATACCCCTGAATGTACAAAATACCTATAGCATCAGGGAATGTCCGTACCAATAAACAAGCTTCCGGAGGAATGGAGCTTCTGACACCGGAATAATGATCCTAT
Organism: Przewalskia tangutica; assembly: GCA_029844215.1. Lineage (NCBI taxonomy): Eukaryota > Viridiplantae > Streptophyta > Magnoliopsida > Solanales > Solanaceae > Przewalskia > Przewalskia tangutica. The sequence goes on from CM056725.1 coordinate 2,399,290, forward strand.
GAACGAGGATCCACAATCTGCTTACCCTTACCTGCGGCATGAACGCAGCCCCCGAGGAAGGGGGTCAGTACACAATATGTACCAAGTATGTAAAATTGGAAAATACTGTAATAATGATATCATAAGTCTAAGAGTAAGCTGGAGTCCTGAAGGACAATCAAAATACCTTTTACTGTGCCTTACTAACAATGAGAGGGACGAGTATTTATATAATACTGCATAAAATAGGGGCCTTAGGATCAAAACAGGGTACCTCGCCCGTAGTATCAATAAGCACCCCTACTCCTGGGACTATTTCACCCGCATAGGTCCTGTGGACCCGCATGAGGTATTCCTCGCATAGTCAGGTACCGCGCGTGGGACTATTTCACCCGCATAAGCCCATAAGGACTCGCATGAGGTATTCCTCGCATCATGGGTAGCAAATCCACGGAACAGGTGGTATAACGATCTTGGGGACTTACCCCTCAGATATACTCTTACCCTGAAGCAGATGGTATAACGATCTTGGGGACTTTCCCCTCAGATATACTCTTACACTGAAGCAGCTGGTATAACGATCTTGGGGCTTGCCCGCCGGATATACTCTTACAAGAAGGTGGTATGGCGATCTTGGGGCTAGCCCGCCGGACATACTCTTACCCTGGAGAAGGTGGTATAACGATCTTGGGGCTTGCCCCTCAGATATACTCTTACCCTAGCTCAAACTGTCATCATATCATAATCATAAATAAGTTAAGAAAACTTATAACTTCTTATTAGCCTTGTTCATATATCCTCTCATTTTAGTTTACTTAAGGCACTTAATCATATCTTTAATAAAAAGAAAACCGAGAATTTAACCCAAGTACTACATACTTCAACTCTTTTAAAAGTGACTCCTTTTCATATAAAACCTTTGGGCAATTGATGCCTTAAAATCAATTTGCCTTTCATAAATCAAATCATTTGTCCTTACTTATCTCACTTAGAGTAAATCTCTTCTTATCAACCTTTTATAAAGCTAGTAAACCAACTTCTCATAAAGTTGTTATATTAACCCTATACTTTAATAAAATCATACTTTTTCCTTAACCAAGGGACTTATACATTCTTAAAACGAAACAAGTCTTTATATACTTAAAACAAGTAAGAATACCAAATCTTGTACGTCTATCGTACTACATAGTTACATCTATTCATGCTCAAGAGATAGGAAAGCTTCACATACCTTGTTGATCAATCCACTTGCTAAGTCCAAACTACCGCAAGTAATATGTCAACCTAAAATAACCATGGTACGTTTATTAACCTCTAATTTCAATGTAGAATAATCTAAACTCAAAGCCACTAAATTCTATGGAAAATTGGGCAGCATTTCCTTTGTTTCTACATACTTTGCCACCTTTCACAAGGCCGAATTTATCATCCAAACGCCACATTTAAGGCTCAACAATCCAACATCTCAAAGGGGATTACACACCCAAACTCAACAATTCACTTAACAATTCTAAGGTAGTTTTTAGGCTACAACATGCTCATAATATCTTCTTAACCAATTCCTTCATATACAAACCATAGTTCTTACATGCAATGAGTCTAAGAGCATTATTTACTACCACAAGTTCTTCCTTCTTAACATGCAACACTAAGAACTAATTCTAAAGGAATAAATGTTACCTTAAAGCTTTAACCAAATTTTCCAATCACTTGCTAGCTTTCCGAAGCATACCACAAGCTTCCCTTTTTGTTCTTAACTTTTCAGATTTTTCCTTAGGCTTGGATTTCCTTTTGGAAATGTAGAGAGAAGGATGAGCTGATTTTTAGAGAGAGGGAGAGAAATTGGAAGATGAACTCTCAGTACTTTCGGCTCATGACCTGCGTCCGTGCGGCCACACTCGCGCTTTGTCAAACACATTTACGCCGACTGCGCACTGAACTTGTAATTCTCATAACTTTCTACTCCGACGTATTATTGACGAACGGTTGGTTGCGTTGGAATCTAGACTCGACGAACTACGCCCTAGGACTTTGAAACACTTAGGAACTCTCAATGTACCGGGTCATAACCCGCCTTAAAGTTGACTAAAATCCCGTCCGGAATAATCCGTCAACCTATCCTTTGAAAATTTTAAGTCTTACATGCTTTTGTACGCTCTCATACGTAGGGTCAGAACTACGGGGTATAACATTTGAGGTGGTCCCTCTAGGTGATAAGATCACGAGGGTGCTAGGCCTAAGTTTAGGTAATCATCGTACGAGTTCGTGGATGCGTTCGACCAGAATCGGATCATGAAGGCCGGGAATGGCCTTAAAGGAAATTGAAGCTAGTAATGACCAGTTGGAGGTAGTAACCCCGAGATTTTGAAAACTGAAGCAATGACGGAAATGTGGTACGTATACTAGAAAGAGTTCGGGTGTACGAGGAGGGTACAACGAGTAAGAAAAGAAGCGAACATGTGTTAAGAGAAGGGAAGTGATCATTTTTGTGAAGAGAAGATGTGAAGAGAGTATCCTTAGACTATGGGTGAGAGCTAATAATGTTGTTATACGCTTTAGAGGTGATTCCTCATTGGCTGGGATTTAAGTTTTTTTCGTGGTTATTATATTATGGCCATATGTGGCATAATTGATTTTGTAGGTGTAGTAGTGAAGACTATACCGGCGCATGCATTTTGGAGACTTAGAAGGAACATTCGAGACGAATGTTTCTAAGGGGGAAAGAATGTTACACCCCGAAATTTCAGGTCATGTATTGGGAACGTACGAAGGGAAATAAGAATTGAAATTGGAAAGATAAGTTGACAGAATGTTTTTGGACAGTTTTTTAGTCAACTTTGGAGCGGTATATCTCCTAGTTCATTAGGAGTTTTTAGGTGTTTCAATAGCCCAGTATGAATTTCGTTGAGTCTAGTTTCCAACGCAACAAACCGCTCGTCGATAGGACATCGGAGTAGGAAGTTATGGAGGTTACAAGTTCAGTGGGCAGACGAACAGGAAAGTGTTTTGATCCCAGTGCCACGGCCGGATCTGAGGGCGCCGGATGTCTTGGTGTATTCGAAGTTGCTGCGCCATTGCGCAGCGCGCCGTATGTCTTTGGGATTTCGGAAGTTTCAGCGCGGCTGACTGCGAGCATGGCGCCAGCGAAATTTCGCGAAGCAGGAAATCGAAGATATTTTGTTAAAGGCACATGGGAGGGTGACAAGTGTCCCTCCCATCCTTTTGACCAAGAGAAGACCTTATATTATGACCAAGTCTTGAAGACTTGGTCATTTGCAAAGGTTCCTCCTAAGAAAATCCCCTCTTCTCTCCCAAAAATTGATAAACCCTAGGTGTGATGAAATTTTTGGAAAGACGACAAAAAGGAATTATGTTGGCAAGCTTGTAGAGGGTTTGTGTGGGTGATTTTAACGTGAAGAAGATTTCGGAAAGAGGGCTTATTGAGGTAAAACCTTCACCTTCTCATGTAATTGAAGATTACAAGTTATAGTAGTTAAGAAATGAGCATGTGGTTTAAATATTAAAGTTGAAAAGATTTGGATCATGTCGACTTGTTGAAAACCGAAAATGGGCATGTTAGTCACTAATGTTGTAATCAATTCGATTGTTAGCTAAAATCGTTACATGTTATATATAGAAGGGCATATTGTTGTTATAATTGGTTATGACTTATATAACATGTTGAATTAACGAGTTGAATTGAAAGGATTTGAAAAGTTGATATGTGAGCATGTTATAGCCAAGGAGTTGCCTTAAACTAGTTGGATTGTTTTACTATGAATTTTGTGGGGCAGAATTTTACACGTCCAAGTTAGGCGTGTAATCCCCTTTGTATTGTTGGATTGTTGGGCCTTAAAAGTGGCGTTTGGATATTGAATTCGAGCCTTGAAAAAGGTGGAAAAGTACGTAGAAACAAAGGAAGTGATGTCCAAATTTTCCGTAGAATAAGGGACTTTACAATTAGAATATTCTACGTTGAAGCTAGAAGCTAATAGACGTATTATGGTCGTTATAGGTGGACATACTACCGACGACATATTGGACTTGGCAAGTGGATTAAGCCGGAGAGGTATGTGGAAACTTTCTTATCTCTTGAGCATGAGTAGTTATAACTGTATAGTACGGTAGACGTACGTGATTTAAATGAAGTAAATTCATTCGATATGCTTGACTTGTTATAAGAATTTCTAAGTTGGTTGAGTTAGAGAATTAACTCACCTGTTACTAAGGAAAGGTTATAAGAATGGTTTATTTTAATAAGGTAGACAAGGATGTCTTGATGTGGAAAGGTATGGAATACTTGATTTGAAAGTATTGATTCTGGAAATATTCTAAAGATAAGAAACTTGTTTTCTAAGCTAAGAAACTTGAAGTATTTTGAAAGTTGTGTAGCTCGGTTTGAAAGTGTAAGTCTCTTGGTCATAAAAAGAATAAAGTTATCTTGATTTCGGAAATGAGAGTAGTTGTCCTTGGTTGGTTTAAAACATAAAGTGTTATAATAAGCTTTATGGAAAGTTAGTTATAACGACTTTATGAAAACAAAAGAATGGTTTTATTATTGGATTTAAAATGGTAACTTGACATTTGTTTTAAAAAGATATGAGACTTGATTTCCCACGTTATGGGACTTGATTTAAAAGTAAGAGACTTGAGAATTTGAAGTTTTGAAACTTATATTATTTTGAGAAGTTATTTGGTTTAAAAAGAAGGCATGGTATTGTCTTGACTTGGTTTAAAAAGAAGGCATGGTATTGTCTTGGTTTATTTAAAAAGAAAGTATGAAAATTGTTTTGGTTTACTTAAAATAATAGTTACTCTATTTTGATACTACGGGTGTTAGTATCATGTGACTTTTGTGAAAGAAATGAATCTTTTTAAAGAGGTAAAGTACGTAGTACCTTGGGGTTAAAACCCGGATTTTTGGCATAAAATGAAAGTACCTTGAGTGTGAGTAACTTGCCTATGTTTGCTTGTGATAGTCTTGTTGTACAAGTATTGTATCCTTATGCTACCGCGTCTCTCGATGGAGGGCCGATCATGTTATTCTTGATCATTTTGGGCATACTGACTCGAGGGAAGGTCCACGGGTATGCGGCCGTGATGAGGGTTCGTTCCCTGTTGATAGTGTTATTCCATGGACTAGCTTCCCATGAGGTTTCTGATCGGGAGTTATCGGTAGTTAGCCACCGTGCTTGCCTCGGTCGTAGGCGATGCAGCGATTATCCGTAGTTGGCTTTCGTACTTGCCCCGGTCAGTGTTATGGCGAAGTCTCGTGATGCAGGAGGTATCTAGTAGTTGGCTTTCGTACTTGCCCGGTCGGCGTGGCGCAGAGGTATCGGTAGTCGACGCCCGTCTTGCCGGTCGGCCGTAGGTTGTGTTATAGCGATTTTATGGCCGAAGTCTCGTGATCTGACGGTATCGGTAGTTAGCTTTAAATACTTGCCCGGTCGTGACGTGATGCATGTGGTATCCGGTAGTGGCTTTCGTACGCCCGATCGGCCGTGATACGATTATAGTATTGTTGATACGGTAGGTTCTGGTAGCTGACTTTCGTACTTGCTCCGGTCAGTTGATGATGCAGGGTGGATCTGGTAGCTATGCTTTCGTACTTGCCCCGTACGATTCTTATGACACAGGTGGGACCTGGTGTTCACGTGTACTCCTTGGTGTTGTTATATCATAGACGGCCGACAGTGAGGAAGGAATTCCACGGGCATGATTGATATTATGGGCGTGAGACCCATGGTTATATTTGAGTGATGACTTTGATGGCGTGAGTCCCTGACTTGACATGACTGCTTATATATTGTGTACTGTAGTTGGTTATCATACATGTCTCCTGTTTTATATAAACTGTTATGATTTCATTACAGTATTTTCAGTTTCACATACTTGGTACATGTTGTACTGACCTCCTTGAGTGCGTTAAATCTGCGGTAGAGGTACACACTGTTGTTGATCTTCGCTCATGGGATCACGATTCGCGTTGGGAAGCTCCCTTTATCCGGAGGCTTATCTTTAGGTATAGTCCCATGGCATTGTAGATACTTGTACATTCAGGGGTATGGCGGGGCCCTGTCCCGACATAGTTGTTACGATTCAAAGTGCATGTAATCTTTGTTGTGGGCAGGGTTGTAAAGGATAACTGTTCAAGATTTTATTTATATATATATGCAGTAAGGCGACTTTTTGGTCAGCCTGTTTTTGTATCACTGTTTATTTTTCATGAGTTTTATTTTCCGCTAATTTTTCTCTGATGTTTTATCACTAGGGTGCCCGGGGTAAGTGATCGGTATATTTTATATACACTTTTCGAGTCATTTTTAGTTAGTCTTTTGTCCCTTTTTGTACAAATACGTGTCGTATTAGGATAGATTTTCTTTCTTTTGAGTCAAGTTGGTTAAAATGGCCCAATGGCGGAAAAGAAGCGAAAAGAGGGCAAAAACGGAGGTTCCAGAGCTTGAAATGCGAGAAAGTGGCAAACAGCGAGACATTGCAGTGGCATGGCCTCCGACCAACAGGGCGAGCGCCCGGCGCCCAATATCGAGGCTGCGAAGTTCGAGCGCGGCGCCTCTGAAAGCGAGTGCAGGGCCGCGACGCCTAATCACCAGAACAACGCAGAAGTTCCGGCCGCGCGCTGATTCGCGAACGCCGACGCGGGAAAAATCAGGTTTTGGACGATTTTATGGGCCAGGCATGAAGGAAAACCTTAAGGGCGGTTTTAAGGCTATAAAAAGAGAACCCTAGGCAGTTTTCAAGGGTTCCCTTTCTTGCACAAACACAACACATCTTGGAGTTCAAGATTGCAGACCATTCTATTGTAATTTTCTTTCTTTCTTTTTACTTTATTTCAGTTTTATGTTGGATATTGAATTAGTTCTTGTTATGTCTATGACTAGGAACTAATTCTAATATAGGGCTTTCCATGTCAATTCACTTGAACCTTATTTTATGAATTAATGCATGCTTATGGTTGTTCTTCTTATTGTTGAGATTTATCCAATAGTTGTTTTGAATGCTTGGTAATTACTTGATCATTAATTATCATTATTTATATGATTTCTAATCAAACTTCGAAAGGAGGAGGTTGTGACTATGCTGTAGTTGGGTAATCATAGGTCGAATTGGGGATGAAAATACCTCAATTACTTGTGTAGCGTTAACGGGGTTTAAATACCTAAATTACTTGCGTAACGTTAACAGGGTTTTTGTTCTTAATCCTCCTATAGAGTCATCCTTATCACCGAAAGGTAGAAATGAGCGCTACTGGGGTTGAGTGTTTATATAGCCTTAACGGGAGTATAAAACGGATTAGTAAACCTGCTATCTCCAAAAGAAGAAGAACCATAATTCATTGCATTAATAAGTAATATAAGCGGATAGTTGAGGAGACTTAGAAGCCCTATTTCCATCATCACTGAAGTAAACACATAGTTAATTAGTCTTTATAATTATTAGTCATAATCAACAACTCAAATATCGGTCACCAAATATATAACAAATAATAGAAGTTGGTACTTGAGCACTAATCTCTGAGGACGATAACTCGGTCTTCAAGACTATATTACTTGAGTCGACAACGTGCACTTGCGTTAAAGTGTGTGCATTAAATCGCGCATCAGTAAGGCACCAGTCGCGGGCCCGAGGTCGGGTCGTGACAAGTAATTACAGACATCATTTGGTTTTGGACCTTTAGAAAATAATTTCTTGGACTTCTTCTCCCCCGGATTTCTATGTCCATGACTTCCACTGACTACTAACCCAAAGACTGATTATCTGCTGTACGTGACACGCCAGCGGACTCCCAGTATGGAGAGGCGATCTCACCTCCTCAGAGACCACGAGATCTTTTCACAATGAGCAGTATGCGAAATTTTCGTACGATAATGGTAAAGATACTAACAGAATCAATGCAGCATCTCCATCCTCAACTTTCACATCAATATTACGCAACTCTAACAAGATTGTGTTTAGTTGATCTAAGTGATCTCGAAGAGGCATACCTTCCTGCATTCGTAGACTGAACATACGTTGCTTCAGAAGCAACTTGTTGGTTAAGGACTTCGTCATATAAAGACTCTCGAGCTTGACCCATAGATCATGCGCGATTTCCTTCTCCGCGACCTCAGTGATAATATCATCAGCAAGGCTCAACATAATTGTTGAATGAGCCTTCTCTTCCAGAACGATCATCTCAGCGTTAATGAGTTTTGCCGGCAGCGCCCAAAGTCCTTGTTGTTTTAACAAGACTCGCATCTTGATCTGCCACAGACTAAAATTATTTCTCCCCGTAAATTTATCGATTTTCACATTCATTCCAGACATCTTTCAAACAAACAAATTTGGTTCTGATACCAATTTATTATAGCGGAAACAATTAAATAGAAGAAAGAATAATAATGAATGTAAAGGACAGAAACGATTTAACGTGGTTCACTAACAATGTGTTAGCTACGTCCATAGGCAGAAGAGAGAAAAACTTTATTGATCTTGAGGAATACAATTTTTGGGATTTCTCTGAATTGTATTTCAGATTGCTTATTAGGTTATGACCTATGATGTTTATATAGAGTCATAACTACGGTATGAAAAGATTTTTCAAACAGAAAAGAAAGATTTTCCAAACGAGAAAGAAAAGATTTAAACGTGATATAAGCCTAATATCTAATTCAGCGTATTTCAACAATATTCAATATTAAGTCATATTATAGGGGTGTATAGTATAATTAACGGTTTGGTTATATTTAAAGGAATTAACTACAAATTTGAAATGAAACTGTCGGACAAGCAATTGTCTTTTCCACGGTTGGGAGAGGCGTATATTAATGTTGAGGAAGGTGGCATGCAATTTCTTGTCCTAGAGTCAATTAACTTGTGCATACAGCCACGTTGGTTCATTTTAGGAGACTACTTGCCACCAAAATTGAAGTGTCGGTTGGAGGTTGGTGTCGCTTAAAATAAAATCATTTTTCTTTCTTGACTTGTGTGGTGGTCCTAGGAAACAATATTATTCACCAATCCCCCAGTCAAGTCTCCCCTTTAATTACCTCAAGTGAATGATGATAAAAAAACTTGATGGATGAAAAGTAAAGCATACCTTTATTGAATCTTGACCTTTACTTGTATATCTCCCTCTTTGGTGGCCATTATTATTTAGTATAGTAAAATAGGTTGAATGAGAGCAGTAGTATCCCTCTATCTTGCCATGTGTGTGATTTCTGAAGAAGCGATTAACCAGTTTGAAGCTTTAATGGAGCAAGGTAATACTATACTATACTATACTATACTATAATATACTAGATCTCTCCTCATAATGTTTACTGACTCCTTTCATTTTGAGCAGTTGATGAAGCACTCATAACTACTTTTAAGGTTTGATTTTCTTTCTCTCTGATATGCCCCTTAACACTATGTTATGTTAGACTTTAATTTCATTTACTTGCTTCTTCATTTTCTTTTAATTATGTGACAATGCGGACAAATATACCAAGACACATATCTTAAAAAGAAATATTTAATTTGCTTTTGTTAAGATGGTCTTAATTTTCAAGGACGTTTGTAAAGTAGACAACTAGAGGGTCATTGGAAACAGTCTCTGCCCACAAAGGTAGAGCTAAATTCTGCGTACATCCTACCTTTCCAGACCCCACTTTATGGGATTACACTGGGTATGTTGTTGTTGTTTGTTTGTAAAGTAGACAACATTTGGCCTTTTTCTTGATTTTGGAGTTAAGCAAAAATGTCTTAGAAGATTAGTGATGTGTCGTTATTGGAATTCTTAATTTAGGACTTTTAGTTGTCTGTTAAGACTAGTCATACTTAAACCTGATAACTGATTCACCATATAGCCTTGTGACTTCTGTAATCCTATTTTGTTCTTTCTACACCGCTAACTAGAATTGTAAAATTGGTTCTGGTATTTTACCTATTAAAAAGAAAAAAAAAATGAATGAAGCATTTCATATGTTCTCATTGATTTTAAGCCAGTTAGTGCGGATTACCCTCTACTCGCTGCTCCTTTGTGGCACGTAAATGCATATTTTTACTGCTTTTTTGTGACATTTTTGCAGACTTATATTTTTCTTTCATTTTGTTCATAGGGCCTAACAAACCCAACTGATTTCTGCCATTCCTGTTGTAACATTTACATTTATTTTTTGGAAAAGGATTAAAGTGAAAGAAACTAATAGACTTACCAAAAAACAACAAGTTAAAGAAACTAAGAAAGCTTACAACAACATCATACCCAGTGTAATTCCATAAGTGGGGTCCGGGGAGGGTGGTGTGTACGTGGACCTTACCCCTACCTTGTGAAGGTAGAGAGGTTGTTTCCGATTAGACATCCCAAAAAGCTTTCTGAATGTTCACTCATTGGATAAGAGAAACTTTTTGTTAAAATAGAGGAAATTTACTATTCTTATATCTTATTTGGTGAAAGCAATGAGTTCTTTTTGAGAATTGATGTTCTGAGATCATTTGGTGAAGTTTCTCGCATTTGGAATTGGTACTAGACGATTCTGGAATATTGTGTTGCCAGAGTATTAGCAACTAAATTAGTTTCTCGAAAATATATCATATCCAAATGGAACACTAAAAATGAGTCATAGTTGTCATTGTGTGTGACTCTTCTTATTCAGCTAAAACTTTTAAGTGAATGATAGAATCAGTCGAAATTAGATTGGTCATTCATTTTCAAGTTTGGATCTATGCCACTGTGTTATAATGAATGGTTCATTAGATGATCATTTTCCTCTACTTTGCAGAATATTCATCAAGGCTGTCCAAGGGACACATATGTGCGCTTCCTAACAGCAAGAGAGGGAAATGTTGCAAAGGCTCATGCAATGGTCAAAACCTATTCTTTTAGACTTTTGAAATTTTACCTTCCATGTATGGGATTAAATGATCAGGTGTATCTGATACTTTTTTCAAATGTTTCAGTTGGTTGATTCTTTGACGTGGAGGGTCCAAAATGAGATAGATGATATTTTAGCTGTGAGTATTATGGAATCTTGTTGTTGTTGTTATAGCAATCACTTTTAGAGGTTTCTCTCTATATCAAGTGTAGCCTTTACTTTATATAGGAGCTTAGTGCCTAACACTGTGCTACTAGCTTGGCTGTGATAAGTGTTGTTAGACAAGATGTTTTGCTTTAGAAAAATAAAAACTAGCAAAACTGAGAAGACTTTATATGTGGGTTTTATGGTGGTATAGACCAGTAGAAATATTTACAGAAAATCGCTGCCTGCTCTGATCGGAAATTGTGCTTCCTGAATCCTTCTTAGGATCGTGCACACACAGATACTTCTTCACTAGAACTGGTTGTATTTATACTATTATACATTCTTTTACACAAGAATTTATCCTATTATATTTTAACTATAGTTGAAACTTGAACGCATCCTGGAAAGTTTTGCTATTTTGCAAATTACTATCTAATTGAATCTAATGTTGACTCATTTGTAATTGTTATCTCAGAAACCTATCATTCCTACTGAACTTTACAGAGCAATTCGTGATTCTCAACTAATAGGAATGCCAGGTTACACAAGAGAGGTATCCATTCATGACACATTATCTTTTTGCTATTGATGCTCCTATGGACTTCATAACTATATGAGAACTCGATTTTCCTCTTTTTCAGGGCCTTCCAGTATTCGCTTTTGGTGCAGGTCTCAGCACATTTGACAAAGCATCTGTAAGGGTTAATATTCTTATCTTCCCTCAAGGCTGTAAGATTTCATGTGCATTTACTTATTCAAGAACTACTTGTCGAGTAACGGATGTTTGATTTGTGGATAAATGATAATGGAGGTTTACTGATTGGTTTCAAATTATAGAACACTTATTGGCTGCATTTTTCTGTCTTTTTCTTTCTTTCTTGGGGAGGGATATTATTTCTTGACCAGTAAGTTCAAATGTGTTTGTGAGACTAACTATGCCTTGTCTATAGCATTAAAATTGCCAAGGATTGGGGGACGAAATACAGATGGACATGATATTTTATTAAATGTAGTAATTTTTTGCGTAGGCTGCAGCTACCCAAAACATTTGCAAGAAGTATCTCCATAACTGTCTAAAATTATATGAAATAATCCCTCACCTTGTGTGTGAACCTTCACATTGAAAATTAACTCGTATACTCAATATAGTTGAACACAACAGTGATTTATTGCTATAATCAAAGAAAAAAGGAACGAGCAAACCATAGCAGAGCGGCGAAGATGAGAAACAGTTTGCAGTGTGTAAGAAGAAAAGTGTAGCACCAGCAAAGAATGAAGAGTGTAGAAGAAGAGGAGGAAAATATAGGGGCAGTCGTAGTAGTTTGTCCATAAGAAAATATACAAAAAGAGTAAAGGTATTGGGCGTTGTCCATGCCCAACTGTATCCCCATTAGAGTCCAAATCTAATTCACAACCATAAGTCAGCTATGTCCATTCACCTACCAATTGATGTATATAAATGGTCTTTTATTTGCAATTTTACTTCCCATCCTCTATGCTTTATCTCTAATCTCTGATAAGTAGAACCAGAGTAAAGGAGAAATGTTCAAATAGTAATCGATTATGACATAATAACAGGTTTAGCAGTTTCATATCTATATAGTATGGTTTTTCAATTGGTCCATCTCGTTCGATTGCATAAGATAGACTAAACCATGGCAAGACTTGCCAGAAAAATGGTATTTGTGCAGACTGTTTGCAAAAGTGCGTTGCTATTGGACTTCTCCAAAAACAATATAGCACCGGTCTTATCAGTCTTGATATGGATGGAACTTTTGTTTTCTGCCTCTTAAGCCTATACCATCTGATAAAACTTTATATGGTTTATGTTGAATTAGGATCATACTTTCATGATAGTTATGTTCCGTGAGGTAATCATGATCTTACACGTTGTATTAGTGACATAGTTTAGTTAATAACTTAGCTGACATTTGACCTATCAATCATGCCCCCGGTATATCTGTAATATTAGGTCTAACTGACCAGTTACCTCATGGACATGCACTGGTAACTTCCGTGTACTTTGCCCCCTGTTATACGTTTCTTTAGCTTGGTTATTTAGTTCTCAGTTTTCTTTTTTTATTTGCTTTATCCTGGGGGAGGGAGGTTCTGTGTTTGGAACTCTTCGGTTTTCCATGTTTTAATTATTGCTTTCATTGTTTTAACTATATTTCTGCTAATAAAAAAGTAACTAGAATTCTTCATCCCAGGTCCATTATTATGTGCAATCACACATTCAGATCAATGAATATCGCGATCACATGATTCTGGTAAAAAGGATTCATAAATCACTTTCCTTTGTGTATGTGTGTGTGTTTTAATCCCTTACATTTTACTAAGTTGGTTCATCTGTCACAGCCTGCTGCAACTAAGAAGTATGGGAAACACATCAGCAAATCTCTGAAGGTTTTAGATATGACTGGCTTGAAACTTTCAGCTCTAAACCAAATAAAGGTATATTGCATCAAGAGTTCTAATCTTGTTTGGTTGGGTCTTTCATAGTATGAAGAAATGGCCTTTGGTTCTAAATTAACCCCATAAGCTAGCTCATGGGGGGAGGATTACGCAGACCACAACACATTCCCTCAATCAGTATGGGACTAACATTCCTCCACACGCTTGGGACTGGAAAACTGGAGCGTGAATAACATAGTATGAGGGCCCAAGAAACACAACAACGGGGATCGATGAGTCTGGGTTTGATACCATGTCAAGAAATGGTCTTTGGGCCTTAACTTAATCCCAAAGTTAGCTCGTGAGGGGAGGATAACCCCATACCATATAAGGAGACCACAACCCATTTTGTCAACGAATACAGGACCTAAGTGCAATATTATTTGATGATCCATGAAATTGGGGGAAATTTGGACCGTTGCTGATCGTTGATGTAGAAGCCTTCATTTTTACCGAGTAATTATTTTCTTAACACTCTTCGCCTAGCGCAAAGAACACATATAATTCTTTTTTGCAGAAGACTTTGTAATTGCAGGACTTCTGTCTATGTCTAACCATATGGGCTGATGCATATCTTTATTTGAGAGTTACCTTGGAACCATTCCTGTAAATATTTGGAGCAAAATATACTAACTTAATGTTATTGCTATCATTCAGCTATTGACTATAATTTCCTCCATCGATGACCTAAATTACCCGGAGAAGGTAGTTGCATACTACATTGTGAATGCTCCCTATATCTTTTCAGCTTGTTGGAAGGTTTGTCTCTTGTTTATACAAGTCTCTTTCCTTTTCTTTTTTGTTATTCTTTTATCTATTATTTCTGCAAATTAGTACAAATTACACGTTGAATGGCTAAATTTCTAACTTGTTGTAACATATGAATTCATTAGGTCGTCAAGCCGCTTCTGCAGGAGAGAACCAGAAAAAAGGTTCAGGTTTTATCAGGTTGCGGACAGGATGATCTATTGAAGGTAGCGGTTCTTTTACAATTGTTTTGTTGTCATTTTCTTTATCTTCTAGGAGGATGTAGTAACTTTCTGATTATAAGAACGGGTGGAGAACTAATAAAGAAAACATCTATTGGGCATGTCACTAGAAAATGTTATACTCATCCAAACACTAGGTTAGAGAAACAAGCAATGCTAATTAGTTGTAACTTGGAATAATACCACCTCTGCCACCTGTCAAATATACCTCTATGGTAACTACCTGATAGCCTGTGGTGTAACCTCATGATTATGAGTGTGCCACTTGAATAAACAACTTCTGGTCTCACTGATCTGTTGGGAAAATTATCAATATCATGTGTTATTCATTTGCAGAGTTGTTGAGAGACCTAACCCTGTCTGGTCTGTTAACTCGTGTAGATCATGGACTATTCGTCGCTCCCCCATTTTTGCCGGAGAGAAGGTTCTGGATCTTCCAGATACTCAGGCAGCTCGAATGAAAATTGTTATTCCTTGGATCATCCATTCCACCGGCAACATTATGATTACATAAAGCAGCAGGCATTGCTTCGAAGACCTGTTCGGCCTGTTAAACAGGGCTCTGTCCATGTGGACTTTCCTGATGCTGTCACGGAGGGGACTGAGTTTGTTCAGACATTGGCATCAGAATTTCAAAAATTTGGAAAGCAAAATGGGCTTGCTCAATCACTAGATGACCTTAATATTGATGATCATCTAGCATATAAAGTTCGGCTCCAATAACATTCTAAACTAAGAGTTTGGGTCATTATGCACTTTTACCGGCTAACAGTTCTGGATCCTCATGCTAGTATAGTATTAATAACCCATGCAGTATAGCAGAGGTTTTTTTCTAATTAGAAGCCTTAAATTTTAATATGTTCTAGTTGCACGAAGTGCATTTTCAGTATAAAATTACCAAGTATAGGGATACGTGGTTGACATTTATTATTGTTATATGTTAGATGAACATAGAGGTATATGTTGCTCGAGCTTTTGTAGGAGCTCTTAGTAGTTATCACATGTATTAATAAAACTATTTATCCATCTATGATGCTGGCCCTTCTATGTATTGCTTTATGATATAAATAATGTCCAGCACAATCCTGAAAGCTGGTTGATGATTTACATCTTTGAGGAGACCTGTTTTTTTTGTTTATCTGATATCCAATTTGTGCATTATGACAGGACCGGACTAATTGTAAGCAGTCTTTAGTATAATAATGGGAACGATGAAGACTACAAAGTTAGTTTAGCACTTTAGCTAAAGGCATCATACTAACTGAAGCAAAAAGATTAAACTAGCTTTAAAGACATTTTATACATAGTATCTGCACGTCTCACTGCAAACAAATTGGTGAAAGTAACAGAAATGCAGCATAAACGCAAACAAATTGGTGAAAGTAACAGAAATGCAGCATAAACGAAACAAATTTCCCATATGGGAGAGTTGGAAGTTTGGTTTTTGTATCTTTCAGTTATGTACAAGCAATCATTCAGTGCTCCTTTTGCCATATTTAGAAAAGCTTGGAGTTGTTTATTAAAACTAAAAGAAATTCCCATATGGGAGCCTTGCTTGATTTCTGGATGATCACAAAACTCTGTTTCTTCCTTGCTATTAGAAGATTCTCCAGCTTCGTGTTCTTGCTGCTTTTGATGTTTTTTTCCGCAATTGGCCCTCAACGACCTTTTTGGCTGTCTCAGCCATCTCTGCCGCCTTTAAAGCTTCCTTGATTGCAACTTCCATGTCCTGCTTCTCTTTTAGACCTGCCTCCACTTTCATGAGAACTTCCTTTTCATTGGCAGTGATGGTTTCTACTTGAGCCATGGCAGCGGTATTTGATCTTTCCTTTAGACTCTGAGCTTGACACATCAGAAGTGTCCATCTTGTGAATCTGATCACTTGTGAGCGTCTCTGCAGCTTTCGCCTCTTCAGCATCTCTTAGTGCAAGTTTCATTTTTTCCTCTGCTTCCTTGGCTGCAGCTCGAGCTGTGACAGCTTCTTGTCTGTGTAATTCCACGTTCTTCTTCATCTCTTCTGCCTCCTGTAGAAACTGAACAGCCTCAGAAGTAAACTGTTGGATCCGTGAATTAGCAGAATCTCCCTTTGGCTTTATTGCTTCGAGCTCTTTCTTGCTGTTATCAAGATCTAACCGCAAGTTCTCAGCAAGGGCTTCTGCTTGATCTGCCTTCTTCTTAAGTTGAGAGTTATCGCCCTTCAAGCTATCTAATTCTGCTTGAAGGGAATCCACCAGGCTTCTTAACGACCTTTCTTCTGCAACTATATCTTGAAATGTGTTTTTAGTAAGATGAAGCTCTGAACTTGCTTTGGTAGAAGAATCCAAATCCGAGGCACGGACATTGCTGAGTTGTTCTTGTAAGACTTGAATCGCCTTATTAGTTTCCTCCAGAAAATGGGAGTCTTGTTTGAGAGCCTTGAATTGCTTCTCTGCTTCTTCCTTGGCTTCTTTATCAGCAACATTAAGCAGCTTTTCCTGCTCATTCAAATTAGGGAGCTCTAGTTGTGTGGCTCGTGCATTTGCAGCTTGGGTTTCCTCAATGGCTGCTTGCTTTGATTTGCATAATGTTTCGAGCTGGCTTGTAAGTTCCTGCAAAGTTGTCTTGGCATTTTGGAGCTCACGGAGAGCATGGCCTTTTGTAGTCTCAGTGCTTCTTATCTGTTGTTTGAAGCTGTCAAGTTCTCTGAGGGCCACGTTAAGCTGTCTCTCCTTCTCCTGCACCCTCTACGTACAGATTATATAAACCACAATTACGTACATTATAGAAGTGAATGGTTGAATATATTTAACTCTAATAAACATACATGCATACCTCTTCAGCAGTTTTTGATTTCTTAAAGGTGATAGCAGGCTTAGCCTTGGGGGAGGAAGCAGAACCAGAAGTAGCAGTACCAGTTTCTCCGAACAAAGTAACAGCAGCTCTGACGGATTGAAAAGGCGATCTGGTGTCGATATCTCCCACCTCACTTCTAAGGGAACCACCTATGCAGTTTCGGGTTACTATTATTCTTGGAGAACCAGATGGACTACTCGTTGGAGAAGATGTGTATCTTGGAGATCCTCCTGACGACCCCCCATTTTGCCTACGGTTTCTCAACATTCTGTAATTTCGATCTCCTGCTGAATCCTACATGTTTGTTAGTGAGCCTTTAATTTCAGAATTGATTATTGGTTCTAATAATAGATCCATAATGAAAAAACTCTCCGATCCTCGTAATGAGGCACAAATGGTATCATCTCATAGTGTAAACATGTATATTATAGAAACAATTGTATCCCTACCCATAATAGAATATTTTCATATATTGTGTAAATATAATTATGGTAAGACTAGGATTCCTCTTTTGTATAGGTTTAGGATTCCTATTATATAAGGGATGAACATTGTACTCTATATATACTTTGATATTAATGAAAGACTCCCAAGGGAGATTAATATCATCTTACATGGTATCAAGAGTCTAACACAAAATCCTAGAATTTTTCTTTGTGTGAGCCGCCGCCGCCGACCAGCCCTCCCTCCCACTCGGGCAGTTCCGCCGCAATTCCTCCCCCCTCTCCTCCTAAAATTCTTGGTTTTTTTTCTTCTTTTCTCTCTTCTCTAAATGGATACTCAGGATTACGCTTCTGATTCTGACACATATACCTCCACAAATCTCACCACTACGTCGTCATCCTCTTTTCATCCGCCACATTACAATATCAAGAATTATATTCTCATTCTTGATCAAGAAAGCGATCGATAATCTCGCAGGTTGAAGCGTTCGTAATCATGCATGTCTCTATAACGTGTTTGACCACATCGACGACACTATTCCGCGCCCTCCGGAGGTTAATGAGTCTACTTGACGTCATCTAAACGTCGGCGTCAAACAGTGGATTTAGGGTAGTATTTCTCAGGATCTTCTTCTTACTATCATAAAATCTGGTGCCACAACCCGTGATTTATGGAACCGCTTGAAGGAAATCTTTCAAGATAACAAGCACACTCGTGCGGTATATTTGGAGGAACAATTTAACAATACACGCCTTGAAAATTTCTCCAACATGACTGAATATTGCAGACAGTTGAAACTACTGGCGGATCAACTCTCCAACGTCGACACACATGTCTCGGACACTAAGATGGTGTTGCAATTGATTGCAGGCCTTCCTAAAGGCGACTATGATACATTAGTCGACATAATTCAACAGGCAGATCCGCTTCCCAGTTTTAACAAAGCTCGTTCGCATTTGTTGCTCGAAGAGACTCGTCGTGCTAAGCAGGATGAGCACACTCAGAAGGCGTTAGCTGTCGAAACACGCCCTCAAGATCCAACACCGCCATAAAACTCTCAATCGCACCAGGGACGCGATGGCAAAAATCGCGGCAGAGGAGGACGTGGTCGTGGTAGGGATCGCAGACAGCAGAATCGGCAGCAGCGACAACAGGCCAGTTGATTCGGGCGCCAGCGATACCGTATAAGCGCGCGCGGCCTCGCGATTCGGCAAAGACCACCGTCTAGCATGACACCTAATGAGCTGGTCGGGCCTTGGTATCTCAACGTAAACGGCGACAACAATCATACGGACTCTGGAGCCACTTCTCACCTCTCCCGGTCTGCAGGTAATATTCTCAAACTGTTTGGTTTAAAGCATCCTCAATTTGTGACAGTTGATAGTGGTCACCGCATTCCAATAAAGGGTTATGGTACATCCTACATACCACCTCCTCATCCATTCTCCCTTCAAGATACCATATATGCCCCACATATGATTAAGAATCTAATCTCTATCCGTAAATTCACTTGTAATAACTCTGTCTCCGTTGATTTTGACCCTTATGGTTTCACTGTGAAGGATCTTCATACGGGGACACCTCTTACGAGATGCAATAGCACGGGGGATCTCTATCTATTCACTCCCACCTCCGCTGTCAGATCTAGCTCTCCCGTCTCTCTAGCGGCCATTTCTTCTTCCACATGGCATAATAGGCTTGGTCATCCAGGAGCCCCAGTTTTTAATTTTCTTAGAGGCAATAATTTCATTACTTGTAATGGGAAGCTTGCCCAAAACTGTGTTTCTTGTTCTTTAGACAAACATACTCGTCTTCCGTTTAAGTCATCCACTAGTGTCACTTTTACACCCTTGATATTATACATGCCGATTTATGGACATCACATGTTGCTAGTTCTCTCGGTCATAATACTATCTTATCCTGCTAGATGACTTTTCTCACTTTGTTTGGTTGTATCCTCTCAAATTTAAATCGGAAGTGTTTGTCAAATTTCTTGAGTTTCGAACATTCATTCAAATACAATTTGAAAAAGGTATAAAATCTTTTCAGTGCGATAATGGTCGTGAATTCAACAACTCTATGTTTCACCGTTTTTGTACTAATAATGGCATGGTTTTTCGCTTCTCCACCTTTGCACCTCCTCACAAAAGCGGTAAAAAGAAAGAATCATCTGCACCATTAACAATATGATTCGCACTCTTTTGATTCATGCCTCCCTACCTCCATCTTTCTGGGTCTATGCTGCTAAAATGTCAGAATACGTTCTAAATATTCTCCCAACTAGCACCCTTCACAATATGACCTCTACCAAATTCTCTATCATAGAGTCCCCTCTTATGATCATCTCCGAATATTTAGTTGTCTATGCTATCCTAACCACCTCTCACGCCCTGCCAAACTAGCCCCCCGGTCCACTCCTTGTGTCTATCTAGGCTTCCCGCCGAACCATAGGGGCTATCTATGCTATGACTTATCCACTCGTCAGATCCACATCTCTCGACACGTCACATTCAACGAGACCACATTCCCGTTTTCGAATCTTAAAAAGTTCCAAAAACTGGATTACTCTTTTCTTGACGAGCCTGTCATCTCTCCCATCATCCTAAGTCAACTAGAGCATAACCGTTCTTCTTCAGCATCAGCGCCGCGGTGCCAAAACTCCTGCGAACAGGTCCCTGATTCACCGTCGACAGCGCCGCGTCCCAGTGCTGAGGCACCACGGCGCCAAAACATCAGAGAGGTCTGTCAGTCCTCCAGCACCACGGCGCCACCGACGGTTCCCTCCAGCGCCGCGGTGCCTACTCCGGCGTCTGTACCTCCTTTCTCTGTATCCAACAAATCCCTCCGCCTTGGAACCTACTACTATCCCCACTCACCAAATGGAAACTCGTGCAAAGCATGAAATCTTCAAACCCAAAGTCCAATTTAACATGCGCCAAACCATTTCACGATTCCAAGAACCCTATATTGGTCAAACAAGACCCTAATTGGAATGCGGCTATGACTGAGGAATTAAATGCTTTAACTAAACATCACACATGGGATCTAGTACCTAGACTTGAAGGGGTGAATGTGATTCATTGTCTGTGGCTATTTCATCACAAATTCATAGACAGTAGAGATCTTGAGAGGTATAAGGCAATACTTGTGGCTAATGGCACAAATCAGCAGGAGGGCATTGATTGTGGTGAGACCTTCAGCCCGGTTGTCAAACCGGCTACCATCCGCACAGTTTTGAGTATTGTCATGGGCAAACACTGGCCGATCCATCAGCTTGATTTGAAGAATGAATTCTTACATGGGATCTGAGAGGCGATACGTCGTGCGCCGTGATTCACTCGTCAGCGATTCCTCACTACGTGTGTCGTCTCCGTAAGTCACTATATGGCCTGAAACAGGCCCCCCGTGCGTGGTACGATCGCTTTGTCAGGTATATCTTGCAGATTGGGTTTGTATGCAGAAGAGATTGTGTACAGGGCTAAGATGGCAAACTGCAAAGAGGTGCCTACTCCAGTTGATTCTAAATCTAAGCTCAGTGCCATGGATGGTGCTCCAGTCTCCGATCCTACTCTGTATAGGAGCCTTGTAGGTGCACTTCTGTATCCCACCTTCACCAGGCCAGACATAGCTTATGTTGTTCAGCAGGTGTGTTTATTCATGCATGCCCCCAGAGAGTCTCATTTCACTGCTCTTAAGCATATCATTCGATACTTTAAGGGCACTCTTGATTATGGTTTGCACTTATACCCCTCTGCTCCAAACAGGTTACTTTCATATACGGATGCATATTGGGCAGGGTGTCCGGACACGCGACGCTCCACCTCCGGCTTTTGTGTTTTTTAGGGGATAATCTGATTTCTTGGTACGCGGCGGCGAGCTACCTATCTCGCTCGATCACAGAAATTTGATCTGAGGCGTTGCAAATGTAGTAGCTGAGATTTGTTGTCTCAGAAATTTACTGTTAGAACTTCAGTGTCCTTTGCGTCAGACATCTATTGTGTACTGTGATAACATCTCTGCCATCTATTTGTCTCATAATCCGGTTCAACATCAGCGAACTAAGCACATTGAGATAGACCTACACTTTGTTCGTGAGAAAGTTGCACTAGGCCATGTCAGAGTGTTACATGTTCCATCATCCTATCAGTATGCAGATATATTTACCAAAGGACTTCCCAGACAGTTATTTCTTGACTTCAGATCCAGTCTCAGCGTCCAGCCTCCTCCCGATCCGACTGAGGGGGTTTGTAAACATGTATATTATAGAAACAATTGTATCACTACCCATAATTAGAATATTTTCATATATTGTGTAAATATAATTATGGTAAGACTAGGATTCCTCTTTTGTATAGGTTTAGGATTCATATTGTATAAGAGATGAATATTGTACTCTATATGTACTTTGATATTAGTGAAAGACTCTCCAAGGGAGATTAATATCATCTTACACCTACAAATGGTTTATTCACAATTCTCTTATGTTATGTATCACATATCTTAAAAAGGCTAGCCACCATATTATGTAGTATAAGGCATGCATGGCATTGTGTGTGGTCTCTCGACAATGTAATAATGAAGGCTCTGATCCTGCAATTACGTTTTCTGATCCAAAGTTCCAAAGCAAACCTTTCATGATCAACTAGAACCAGCATTAATATTATGTTCCTTTGAGAGAGATGGCGGATTCAAGATTATTTTTCACATTGTTGGTGGAATTTATAATCAAATGATGGTAGAAAGGTAAAAATTAATGTAGGTACCTGACAAATCAGCGACCGACTCACCTCTTCTCCTTGTTCGTTGAAAAAGGAGAAGTCAGGATCCAACAGATAGCCTTAATTATGGCTAATGTTTTATCATAGGTATCTCTTAACCTTTGTGTTTGTTACTTATATATGGAAGGAAGTATATGGTAAAAACTCAAAGCTGCAACTTCAGGACCGTCTTTCCCCCCTGGAAGAAAATGATATATATAAATAGGGTAGGGGTAAGAAAAAGAATGGCTAGGAGGAGGGAGCTATAGGTTCATATATCTATAATTTCTTTTACTGCATCATGCAATGGGAGAATATACGAGATTTGTCTTTTTTCTTGTTTAGTCTTGTTTGTTGTTGTTCCTTTCCAAGAAGATTTTGCGGTATTTGAGGAATAAGCGCAAAACGAAATGCTCACCATGCAGATGGTAGTTGAGGGAGAAAGGACTGCAAAAATGGCACATGTGAGGTCTAAGGGATATATTCTCTTTAAGGTATGGTACATTATCTCTGTTTACACAGGTCACCATCCTAATTTTCAGCTTTCTTTTAGTAATTTTTTAACCCTCCGTAATCCCCTCTCCGGATCTCTTTTGTACTCTCTAATCTACTGTCTCCTCCCAGTCGGTCCTTTGAACAAAAATCCAGAAACTTGGTCTTCATTCCAAATGGATCCACGACGACGTCCTTGAAAATATATATGTCCTAGAAACAATCATTTTAGGAGCACATGTACTTGAACATATTCATATTATTAATAAGATTTGTACTTGGCATTTTACAATTATTGAATTATTATTTGATTGTTTATATTATTCATTAATGTGCATCCCTTGAACTTACATTGTCATTGATAGTGTGAGATATTAATGATAGAATGTAGTTCTTAAAATAGCCTAGACTGATGATCATTGAGAATGAGATATCAATGATATGTTGTAAGTCGGCATGTGGTCTGCATCACATTCTTAGAGAATGTAGTATATCTCACTTACTACTAGCAATAGTTGCTAGTGATGGATACTCTTAGAGGAGTATTGACATACCCTGCTGATAAACTATTTGTTATACATGTCTAGAGTATTATCAGCATGTGGGAGATAGAGGTCCTTAGACTTGAGGTCAATATCGCCTTGTTTACGGAGCAATGCACTTTGATCTTGTCCTAAGCTCAAATGTCTTATAGGTTGAGACGCGGCTTGTATTGGGTGCATTACGAAGTAGATTGAAGGTGGTAGTTGAGCCAAGAATATGATTCATTCCTCGATTGGAATTTCGAGAGAACACTCAACTTCTCAGAGATGTTAGGTCGACCAAGTCATTGGCCAATGCAAGAGACATATCTAGGATATGATCTAGTTGTCGACTAATATAGATGAGATAAAGTGATCAAGCCATTTGGATAGACACTTGGCAAATCTTAAGCTTGATCGAGTGTGTCGCGAATGAAAGGAATTTATCATCTCACATAGAAGTCTGTTTACTTAAGTCTTGTAAACGTATTTCACATATTAGATGCATCACGCGTGGCGTCTGGGAGTTAGTGTGAACCTTGATTTGATCAAGTCTTGATGTGTGAAGGCACAAAGGTCACACTAAGTCGATTGTCTTTTCGGTCTAAGGGTATATTGAGAGAATGTAAAATATCGGATTTAGAATCAAGATATTTTATTTAATAATAAATTATGGGATACTTTTCATTTGATGAAAATTATATAATTAAGTCAAAATTAAATCTTGAATTTAATTAGAACTAAAACGTCTGTAAAATAAATAGAGTCGCGCGATGGTGGGCCGATTCGCCCACTGCAATTTGGATTTGGGTCAGGTCTTGAAACCTGATCCAAATCTGATTTGGTTTAGGGTTTCCTCCACTATATATTTGGCACTTAACTCATAATTTCATATAACTCACTTTCCACTTTCTGAACTCAGAAAATAAAATTCTCTCAAACCTCTGCTAAAATTTCCTAGCTTTCTTGGGCAAAGGAATATACTGAAGCAAGGCTTGCACCCGGATTGACAATCGCGTGCGCTCCCTTTAGTAAAGACTAACAAAGCTTAAACTGTAAGTTTTCTTCCTGTCTTTGCAAATTATAATTATCGCATAATCATACCAGAAACGTTTGTTGGAGCAAGTAAGTTTACTCAAAATTTTAAACTTCCGATGTGTCTTACTTGTGTGTTTTACACCCAACAAATCCCTACAGTGGTATCAGAGCCCAGGCTGATTTAATGATTATACGATAATCTTTAATAACGATAATCTTTAATAACGATATATGGGATAATTAATTGTTTTGATTTAAAATTAATTTTCAGAATTTATTAAAAAAAAATAAAAAAATTGGCGTGAACAGTAACCGACACTGTTCACGGCATGAATAGTGTCCGCGGTCATTGTTCCGGCGTGAACAGTGATTTCCGATGATTTTTTGGCGACTCGACGTGTACTAACACCGTCTCCACTATTATCGAAAAATCCACTTCTTAAGATGGTCGATAAAGGTGTTGAGAGGTGGCGAAACGCGATGAAGACGCCGGAAAAAGTTGTCGGAAACCGCCGACGGCGGGACTGTTTCCGGCCACCACGGGCGATGAAATCATTAAGTAATAATACCATCGTGTTCGTCTCGACGAGAGGAATCTAATGGTGGTAGTGTTGCTCGGCAACGATGACCGAAAAAGAAGCACCACCGACGGTTTTAGAAACCGCCGACGGCGGCACCAATTCTGGCCACCGTGGGCCACCAAATCGGTGGTGAAAACCACCGGTGAGTTCGTCCCGATGTGTGTCATCGTTTGGTGGGTTTTAATTCCGTTAATTTCCCCCCGAAATCCGAATCCCAAATTTGATTTGGGGTTGAAATTGGTTTTGAAAATTTAAAATAGTTTGAGGACATTTTTGCAATTAAAATTAGGGTTTTAAAATTGAAGATTGGTCCTTAAACAAATCTGAAAATATTTTAAGTTCTGAAAATTACAAATTAGTCCCTGAGATATTTTCTTGGATTTTAAAAGTTTTAAAATCGTGATTGATCCACAGGTCAATCTGTAAATTTCAGAAAAGTAGATTTGGTCCCTGGGTAAATCTGTAAATATTTTAAGGTTCTGAAAATTGCAGAATTACCCCTGAAAATTAAATTTTAATTTCTGAATTATTAAGGAATTTGTTTGGATGAATGAAAATTCCTAAAATTGAAAATTGAGTTTAAATTTTGAATTTAAATATTTTCTAAATTGAAACAAATTAATTAACCCACAATTATTGTTATTTGGCATATTATTTGATAATGTGTGCACAAATTAATTGTTTCTCTTAATTGTTTAATTAATTGTCATTTAAATAATTAGAATAGAGTCCGCATATATATGTCTGGGTAGGCGGCGCCCAGTATTTTTAGTCCGCAATTATTATGCAGGTAGCGGCGCCCGATTGTTTACTTTCAATGACCGCTATAATTATGCAGGTAGGCGGCGCCAATATCTGATTAAAACCATCTTATATCATGTCTATTGAGTTTGATGGTTTCCCATCTAAATGTGTTTAGAAATTGCATGATAGGATGTCATATGATGTATGATATAATAGTTGATCTTGGTCATAACCCTGAATTAAAAATGTTCCCCAAATTTAATACAAGTCTCATTTAAAATGAACGTGTCGTCCGTTATAATTGATTGTGGTGCAAAATCCTTTTCGGCGAGATGAGTATTTATGCCCCAGCATTTGCTCTAAGTCTACGAGGACTCAGACCCTTTCATAGATGCATATAAATATTGTAGTAGGTGATAAACCTTCGTAAGTATTTACACCCCAGTATTTTCTTGATGAAGGCTAAGTCCGCTTAGATGCATAATTGCAGTCGCATAACGGGGTTGACTTGCTAAATGTCTTGGCGCCCGATGTCGGACGCAGATCGAATTATTTAGAACATTCGGTCAACCAAGAGTTGCAAATTGTTTGCAATTGGTTTAGAGACCTACCAGATCGTGTTGTTGAAGTTATCAGCCTCAGCAAACGCGGAGACAACATGAGTTTGGATCTTGACCCATTATGACCGTATTTGATATGAGTCTGTATTCTTTATGGGGTAAAAGAGTATGTTAAAATAGTGGGAGCTAATTAAACTAAAGACCATGTTAGTTAGTTAATGAATGTGTTTAATAGAAATTATATTAAAGTATTAATTTCAAGACTATCTTTTCTTCAGTTATAATGTCGAATCTGTCACTTAAAATGTTGGTTGAAACGAACAAGTTGAATGGAGCCAATTTTCCTGACTGGTTAAGAAACCTGCGTTTGGTACTGCGATTAGAAAATATTGAGTATGTATTGGATACATCACTCCCTACAGTTCCTGCTGAAGATTCTGAAGAGTATGCTCTGTTTGACAAAGCAACCTATCAGAAATATCTTGATGATGTTGTTGCAGCACAATATGTTATGCTATCTTGTATGACTCCAGAGTTACAAAGACAACATGAAAACGTTGGGCCCCAACGAGATGCTAGAACACTTGAAGAGTCTCTATGATTCACAGTCTCAGACAATGGAGTATGAACTGTTGAGAGATCTCTTTAAGTGTAAGCTGAACGAAAGGGGTCAGGTGTCACAACATGTTTTGAAGATGATTGGATTAATTGAGAGGTTGGCTTCGATTGGAACGAAGTTGCCTGCAAATGTTTCTGTTAATCTAATCTTGAACTCGCTTCCTAATTTCTTTGAGAACTTCATTGTGAATTACAACATGAATGGAACGAAAGCAAGTCTCCCAGAACTTCATAATATGTTGAAGACCTTCGAGTCGTCCACCTCCAAAGGTAAAGTTGTGCTCATGGTGGGCTCATCTAGCAAGTTCAAACCTAAGGGTAAGAATATGCAGAAGAAGAAGAAGGGTAAAGCGGTTGCCTTGCCAAACCTGAGCCTATGAAACCTAAAGGAGTTGTTCGAAAGAAGGCTAAGATAACTGCTGATGTTTGCCTCAATTGTAAGAGAAAGGGATATTGGAAGAAGGACTGTACAGCCCCAGGGGGAGACAAGGCACAAGGTGATGGCCCTGCTGGACAAGGTATGTTTGTTATTGAAATAAATATGTCTATAACTAATTCTCACTGTTGGGAATTGGATACCGCTTGTGGCTCACACATTTGTAATAATGTGCAGGGGCTAATTGACAGGAGAAAGGTTGGACCTTGGGAAGTAGATCTACGCGTTGGCAATGGAGCTAGAGTTGATGCGGAACGCGTGGGGACTTATAGACTAGATTTACCTTCAGGTTTTTGTTTTAGAACTTAATAATTGTTATTTTGTTCCGTCTTTGACGAGAAATATTATTTCTATCCCTATGTTAGACATTGAGGGGGTTTCCTCACATATTACCAATGGAAATTATGTTTTATCTTATGATGGTTTTATTTGTGGAAATGCTCCGCTTGTGGATGGATTGTATGTTCTAAACTGTAGCCATGAAATTTTCAATATACAAAATAAAAGAGCTAAAATAAGTAATCAAAGAAATTTCACCTACTTATGACATTGCAGACTTTGTCACATCAATGAATCAAGGATAGCAAGATTGAGGAAATTAGATTACTTAGAACCATTTGACTTAGAGTCATATGGTGATTGCGAATCTTGCTTAAGAGGAAAGATGACAACCAAATCACTTTCTGGTAAAGGAGTACGTGCCAAAAAGGTGCTTGAGTTAGTCCATACCGATGTATGTGGGCCTTTTCCAACTCAAGCTAAGGGATGCTTTCTTTATTTCATCACTTTTACAGACGATTTCTCAAGGTTTGGGCATGTGTATCTTATGAAACATAAGTCTGAAGCTTTTGAGAAATTCATGGAGTACAAGTCAGAAGTAGAGAAGCAACTTGAAACAAGTATTAAAACTCATCGATCAGATGAGGAGGTGAGTACTTAAGTAAAGAATTTCTAGATTACTTGAAGCTTCATGGAGTCCATTCAGAATGGACACCTCCGGAGCATACAAATGAATGAATGGTGTTCTTTGAGATGAGAAATCGTACTTTATTAGATATGGTTAGATCCATGATGAGCTTCTCAGCTCTACCAACATACCTATGGGGATATGCATTGCAAAGCTCAATCTATATTTTGAATAGAGTTCCATCAAAGTCAGTAGAGAAAACTCCATATGAGATATGGAATGACAAGAAGTCAGCACTTAGACACATGTGACCCTGGGGGTGCCCTGCATATGTAAAGAAGTTGTTCACTGTCAAATTGAAATCTAAAAGTGAGAAGTATTATTTTGTAGGGTATCCTAAGGAAACAAGAGGGTACTACTTCTATCTTCCTGAGGAACATAAAGTAACTGTTTCCAGAAATACAACTTTCCTTGAAGAAGACTATGTCTACAAGGAACAGAGTTGCAACAAGATAGAACTTGAAGAAATTCAAGAAGTACAAAATAATGTAGAGAATGACCCCTTTTCAAATAACCTAGACAAGGATTCAGTGGGAGTATTTGATGATGATTGGGTACTTAGAGTCGCCGCCACGATGGGAGTGTTGTGAGGGATACTGCAGAAATGCAAGACCCTCATGCACAACCAATGGTAGATGACACAATAGTTGTGCATCATCCTATTCAAATGATATTCCTGAAAGTTCTCAAGGTGGTGGATTGTCCAACACACAAACATCTTCTCAAAATCAAAATACAAAGAAACACCGAACGCAGAATGTTCAACTCCGTAGGACCACTAGGACTCATCGTGCACCTGAAAGACTTAATCTCCTTGTTGAGACATATAATGAGATAGATATTCCTGATGATGATGAGCCTACTACCTACAGCGAAGCAATGTTAGATATTGATTCACAGAGATGGCAAGAAGCCATGAAATCCGAAATGGAGTCTATGTACATAAACCAAGTATGGAACTTGATTGACTTGCCAACAGGGGTTAGACCCATAGGATGCAAATGGGTCTTCAAGAAGAAGATTGATGCATATGTCAAAATACAGACTTATAAAGCAAGATTGGTGGCTAAAGGTTATAATCAACGGCCTGGGGTCGATTATGATGAAACCTTTTCGTCTGTTGCAAAGATTAAGTCCATTCGGATTTTGCTTGCAATAGCTGCATACTATGATTATGATATTTGACAAATGGATGTTAAAACTGTCTTCCTCAATGGTAATCTAATTGAGGAGGTGTATATGATCTGACGAGGGTTTTACATCAAGACTCAACCCAAAGCGATATGCAAACTACAAAAGTCCATTTATGGACTTAAGCAAGCCTCGAGTTGGAACATTTGTTTTGACAAAGCGATCAAATCGTTTGACTTTGTTAGAAGCGATGAAGATCCGATGCGTTTATAGTAAACGCACAAATGAGCATTGTCTTCATTGTTATATATGTAGATGACATATTGATAATGGGAGACAATAAGGCTCTCATGCAATCGATCAAAGAATGGTTATCGAACCTTCATGATGAAGGACTTGGGTGAAACTCGCTACATTCTTGGAATTAGAATCTGAGAGATAGACTTAATAGATTGTTGAAATTTCACGATCAGGTATACATAGACAAAGTGCTAAAACGTTTCTCATGGAAAATTCCAAGAAAGGGAATCTTCCTGGGTCAAGGCATCAAGTTGTCAAGGAAGGATTGTCCTTCCACGGTTGCGAACTTGAGCGCATGAAGAGAATCTCACGTCTTGACTATAGGATCAATCATGTATGTCATGACTGCATAAGGCCGGATGTGGCCTATGCACTTAGCATGACTTGCAAATTCAGCGAGAATCACGGGAGGAACACTGGAAAGCAGTCAAGAGTATTCTTAAGTATCTTAGACGAACTAAAGAATATTTCTTAGTCTATGGCGGACAAGAAGAGCTAGTAGCTACTGGGTACACTGATGCTAGCTTCCAGACAGATCTTGATGACTTCAAATCTCGATGCAGTTATGCCTTCATTTTAAATGGTGGAGTAGTTAGTTGGAAGAGTTCCAAGCAAGCTACAACTGTCGATTCGACAACAGAAGCCGAGTACATTGCTGTATCGGAAGCTGGTAAAGAAGCTGTCGCGATATCCGAGTTCTTAAAGGAATTAGGGGTTGTTCCAAGTACCAGTTGTCCAATAACGATTTATTGTGACAACACTGGTGCGATTGCTCAGGCTAAGGAACCAAGATCAACGAATAGAAACAAGTATGTACCAAAGAAATACCACATACTCAGGGAGATGGTGGAGACAAAAGAAATAAAGATAGACTATATTCCCACCGATAATAATCTAGCAGACCCATTTACTAAACCATTAAGCTTAGTCAAGCATAATGGTCATTTCGAAAATATGGGCATTAGATACATTGGTGATTCGCTCTAGGCCAAGTGGGAGATTGAAAGTATATATGTCCTAGAAACAATCATTTTAGGAGCACATGTACTTGAACACATTCATATTATTAATAAGATTAATATGTACTTGGCATTTTGCAATTATTGAATTATTATTTGATTGTTTATATTATTCATTAATATGTATCCCTTGAACTTACATTGTCATTGATAGTGTGAGATATTAATGATAGAATGTAGTTCTTAAAATAGCCTAGACTGATGATAATTGAGAATGAGATATCAATGATATGTTATAAGTCGACATGTGGTCTGCATCACGTTCTTAAAGAATGTAGTATATCTCACTTACTACTAGCAATAGTTGCTAGTGATGGACACATGGATACTCTTAGAGGAGTATTGGCATACCCTGCTGATAAACTATTTGTTATACATGTCTAGAGTATTATCAGCATGTGGGAGATAGAGGTCCTTAGACTTGAGGTCAATATCGTCTTGTTTACGGAGCAATGCACTTTGATCCTGTCCTAAGCTCAAATGCCTTATAGGTTGAGACGCGGCTTGTATTGGGTGCATTACGAAGTAGATTGAAGGTGGTAGTTGAGCGAAGAATAGGATTCATTCCTCGATTGGAATTTCGAGAGAACACTCAGCTTCTCAGAAATGTTAGGTCGACCAAGTCATTGGCCAATGCAAGAGACATATTTAGGATATGATCTAGTTGTCGACTAATATAGATGAGATAAAGTGATCAAGCCATTTGAATAGACACTTGGCAAATCTTAAGCTTGATCGAGTGTGTCGCGAATAAAAGGAATTTATCATCTCACATAGAGGTCTGTTTACTTGAGTCTTGTAAACGTACTTCACATATTGGGTCCGTCACCGACATCGTCTAGGAGTTCCGTGTGAACCTTGATTTGATCAAGTGCCGATGTGTGAAGGCCTAAAGGGTCACACTAAGTCGATTGTATTTTCGGTCTAAGGGTATATTGAGAGAATGTAAAATATCGGATTTAGAATCAAGATATTTTATTTAATAATAAATTATGGGATAATTTTCATTTGATGAAAATTATATAATTAAGTCAAAATTAAATCTTGGATTTAATTAGAACTAAAACGTCTGAGAAAATAAAAGAAGTCGCGTGATGGGCCCATTCGTGATCGCCCATCGCAAGTTGGATTTGGGTCAGGTCTTGAAGTCTGATCCAAATCTGATTTGGTTTAGGGTTTCCACCACTATATATTTGGCACTTAACCCATAATTTCATATAACTCACTTTCCACTTTCTGAACTCAGAGTTCAGGAAATAAAATTCTCTCAAACCTCTGCCAAGATTTCCTAGCTTTCTTGGGCAAAAGAATATACCGAAGCAAGGCTTGCACCCGGATTGACAATCGTGTGTGCTCCCTTTAGTAAAGACTAACAAAGCTTAAACTGTAAGTTTTTTTCCTGTCTTTGCAGTTATAATTTTCGCATAATCATATCAGAAACGTTTGGGAGCAAGTAAGTTTACTCAAAATTTTAAACTTCCGCTGTGCCTTACTTGTGTGTTTTACACCCAACAAATCCCTACAGTCCTCCCCATCGCTCAACTTTGATCATATCAATATTCTTTCTGAACTATTATAGCGTAGTTGGAAGATTTAAAAATAATAACTTTTTAGTATCTCGAGTTATATATAGAGAGAGAGAAAAAAAGAAGTTTCAATTTTGTAAGAAGTTATTGAAAGTATATGTATGTTCTAGAGACAATCTGTATTAGGACATAATGTACTTTATATACATTCGTATTTATATTAATGATGATTAATATTATGGCATTTGCATTTGTTGAATTATTAGTTGATTGTTTATAATATTCTATAAATGCATCCCTAGAGTTTACATGTTTATTAATGATGTGAGAGTTGATATTATAACGTAACTCTTAAACTACCTCTACTAATGATCATTAAGATTGGAATATCGATGATATGCGATAAGTTGACATGTGGTCTGCATCATATCCTTAGGGGATGTAGTATGTCTCACTTGCTACGAGTTATGGCAACTCGTGATGGACATATGGATACTTGCTGAAGTATTGGTATACCCTTCTGATGTATTGTTTTGTTATATGTCTATATGTCATCGGCGTGTGGGAGATAGAAGTCCTTAGACTTAAGGTCGATATCACCTTGTTTACGGAGTAATGTACTTTGATCCTGTCCTAAGCTCAAATGCCTTATAGGTTGAGACAAGGCTTATTTTGGGTACGTTACGAAGGATATTAAAGGTGGTAGTTGAGCCAAGATTAGGATTCATTCCTCGAATGGATATTCGAGAGAACACTCAGATACTCATATGGTATTAGGTTGACTAAGTCGTTGGCCAACGCAATGGACATGTCTTTGATATGGTCCTGTTGTCAACTAATATAGATGAGTTATAATAATCAAGCTATTTGGATAGACACTTGACAAATCCTAAGTTTGATTGAGTGTATCATGAATGAAAGGATTTTATCTTCCCACATAGAGGTTCAGTTTACATGTTTCGTGTAGCTAAAATTTACATATTGAGTCCGTCTTCCGGCGCAGTCTAGGAGTTCCGTGTAGACCCTAACGTTGTTAGTGTCGATATGTAAAGGTCTAAAGGGTAACACTAAGTCAAATGTTCCGTCGATTGAAGAATGTAATTAGAGAAGAGATTATATATATGTTCGGTTGATGATCGAGATATTAGAAAGAAAATATAAAACAATGTAGAAAATGGAATAGGGTCGCGGCGCCACTTACTCAGGGCTGTGGCGCTAATGTCATGCGGGTCCGAGTTGGCCCAGTTTGCTGAGTATTTATGGGCTGACCCATTTGGCGAACCCTGGTTGTCCTTTTCAGCTATAAATAAGAGGGTTTCCCTCACATATTTTCTACACCAAAAGCAAGAGACTAATCTCTTCTAAAGCTCTGCTGGAATCCCTAGCATTCCAAGAGTTAGAAAATTACATCAAAGTTTTGACTTGCAAATCGAGGGACATTTGCGTGCGCACCCTCGGACTACACAAAGCCTCAAGTTTCAGATTGCTATCTACATATGTAAGTCTTCGTTCGAAGTATTACATTCTTGTTTTATGTTATTTACATTATATAATCATACTACAGTTTGACCACCATGTTGGATTTGAAACATAAATTTTCAAATTTCACTGCGTGTACGAACCCGACAAAACTCCTACAGTGGTATCAGAGTCTGGGCTGTTTTGTGTGATTATATGATCAATATTAATGATAATATGGGTTAGGATTTGTTTAGATCTAATTTTATGTCATTAAAGGCTTTAAAATCCTAAATCTTTATAACGCATAGTCCTTGGACCCGGATCTGTTAAAACAATGATGTAATCGAGGAATTCATTCCAATATATAACTCTTCTAAGTTGATATGCGTTATCCGGTTCGTTTAGAGCATGATGCATTGAAACGAAGAACGAGAAGAAAATTGGAATGATGGTCGATGAACGTATTGTTTAATGGTGATGGCTTGGCAAGTGACAGATCTGAAAATCTGACCCTAAACCAGTTTTAGGAGTTCGGATTTGCGTTTCTGGAGGCAAGGCATCGCAGCTCCACCATGGAGCGCCGCGGTGCCTGCTAGGGTTTTGTGGCAGCGCTGCCCAGATAACGCCAGAGGCGCCGTGGTGATGTTCATCCAGAAAGCTTAAAATAATTTTTTGGACTTATCGCCTGCGAGCGCATACGACGAGACGATCTGCAGGATTCCTTTCAAAGCCACCGTGCTCGCCCCTGGGCGGTCATGCCGACTGTAATTTTAAAAAAATCTAATCGAATCAAGTTTTAATATTCTGATTCTGAAGATTTCATAATAACAGAATCTGAAAATAAAAGGTTTTAATTGGACAGATTTGGTCCTTTCGGGCAAATCTATAATTAAATAAAGTTTCTAAAAATTAGATTTTAAGTTCTGAAAATTGCAAACAAGTCCCTGAAACCTGAAAATATTTTCTGAAAGTTGAAATTGTATTTTCTGAATTTAATGGGGTTCTACTTAAACATTTAAATTCTTGAGGGGCTAAACTATAAATTTTAAGAGTTTGCAGAATTCCTGAAAATCAGGAAATATTTAAGGACTGTTTGGCATAGACATAGATTTTAGAGTTTAGACAAATAGACTCATGATTATCATTAATGGTATATTATTCTATAATATACAAATGTGTTAAGTGTTTGAATGTGATGCATTTAAATTATTAGCATAGCGTCTGCAATTATTGTCTGGGTAGACGGCGCCCAGTAATTATTTACTTTCAATGACCGCGATAACTGTCTGGGTAGACGACACCCAGTACTTGATTAAAACCATCTTATATCATGTCTAATGGGTTTGATGGTTTCCCATCTAAATGTGTTTAGAAATTGCATGATAGGATGACATATGATGTATGACATGTTTATTGATCTTGATGAAATCCCCGAAAATTGAAAATGTTCCCCAAACATTAAATACAAGTCTAAATTAAAACGCGTCGTCCATTATAATTGTTAGGGTGCAAAATTCTTTTCGGCGATACGAGTTTATGCCAAAGCATTTGCTCTAAGTCTACGAGGACTCAGGCCCTTTCATAGATGTGTTAAAGTAAAAGTAGAGGATAAAATTTTATAGGTATTTACACCAAAGTGTTTGTTTGCAAAGGCTAAATTTACTTATGTACTTAAACGCAGTCGCATAATGGGGTTGACTTGTTTAGATGAATCTTGGCGCCAAAGTGTCTGACTAATCTAAAGACGCAAGATTAAAATATAAAATATTTAATCAAACCAAGAGTTGTGAATAAGCTTTACAATTGGTTGAGGACCTACCGAAGTGTGCTATTGAAGTTATCAGCCAAAGCAAATGCGGATATAGCATATGTTTGGATCTTGGCCCATTATGACCTTAAATGATTTAGGTCTGTATTCTACCTTGGGGTCGTAGAAGTATGCAAAATAGTGGGAGCTAATTAAACAAAAGGTCATGTTAAATTAGCATATAATGAATGTGTATAATTAGGAGAATACATTTTGATTGCATTTATCCTGTTCTATCTATATCTTCAGAATGTCGAACTTCTCAATGAAAATGCTAATGGAATCAAACAGATTGACTGGACCCAATTTTATAGATTGGCTCAGGAATGTAAGAATCGTCCTGAGACAAAAGAAAATTGAGTATACATTGGACCAGGTATTCCCTACAGTGTCTGCGGAGGACTCTGTCGAGTATGCCACCTTTGATAAAGTGGCTTATCAGAAACATTATGATGATGTCATTTCAGCTCAATGTTTGATGTTGTCTTCTATGTCACTTGCATTACAAAGACAACATGAGAACATGGGGCCCAATGAAATGTTAGAACATTTGAAGAGTCTCTATGACTCTCAGTCTCAGACCATGGAGTATAAGCTGCTCATAGAACTCTTTAAGTGTAAACTCATTGAAGGGGGTCAGGTGTCTCCACATGTACTGAAAATGATTGAGTTGATAGAAAGGTTGGCCTCCATTGAAATAAAGTTTCATGACAGAGTTGCATCCACCCTCATCCTACATTTACTTCCACGATCGTTCGAGAGTTTCATCATGTTACACCTCATAAGTTTTAGGTGATAATTAAGAACGCCATTAAGGAAATTAAAATACT
Source organism: Przewalskia tangutica (assembly GCA_029844215.1). Taxonomy (NCBI): domain Eukaryota; kingdom Viridiplantae; phylum Streptophyta; class Magnoliopsida; order Solanales; family Solanaceae; genus Przewalskia; species Przewalskia tangutica. The sequence continues at coordinate 2,435,779 of CM056725.1, forward strand.
TAAGGATGTGATTCCGGAATTTTTTTTTGTTACAACGAGCTTGACAAGGGAATTGAAGATGATTGTTGTATATTCCCGTTATGGATTAGTTACATATTATAAAAATTACGACATGGAGAATACGAGACCTTATGAAATTCACAGAAATTAAAGGAAACGGGAGTTAAGATTAAAAGAAGTGGGACATAAGATTATTTAAGAGGAAGAAGTGGACCAAAGTGCAAGAGAGGGAAACTTATTTTCAGATTTTTAAAGACCTAATTTTTAATCCATTTTCACTAATTGCAACCAGAATTTTCTGTCCATCTCTTCCTTTTCTCTCCACACAAGAATCATCCTCCCCCTTAGCAAAATGACCAAATTCACTCCTCTTTCATGGCTAATCTTTTCTACACAAAATAGAAGCCAAAAATTGGAGGAAAACTGGGCAGAAAATCGGGATTTACTGGCAGATTTTCAGTCAACTTTGGAGGGGTATATCTCCTAGTATATTAGGAGTTTTTAGGTTTTTCAAAAGCCTAAAATGAAGTTCGTCGATTCTAATTTTCAACTCAATAAATCTCTCATCGATAGGACATCGGAGTAGAGAGTTATGGACGTTACAATTTTAGCTGACAGAACAGTGAATTTCGCCACTGCTGGCCGATTTTGAGCAGAGAAATTCAAGTTTTTGAGACAAGTTTTTGGAAGCGAAAATGTGTATAAATGATGGGTTAACATCATAGATTGTATGCATGTTGAATTGGAGTTGAAAAAGTGAAGAATTAGGCAAGAAAAGTTGATAAAACCGTGGGTACGAATTAGGGGCTGTTTTGGCTTTGTTTGAGGTATAAAATTCTTCCTTTTATGATATAATTTGAGTTGCATGTTGTTATAATTGAAGTAATGAATGTATGTTAAGAGAAACTTGAAGTTAAGGCAATGCATGTGACAAATTTGGTGTTGTAGCCGATTTTAGGACCATGTTGTATACATTGGATTAAAGTGTTGTTGTTGTTATTATGGTTGCTAATTGCATGTTGAGAATTGAAAGGAAATCTTGATGTTTAAAGATGTATTTGTTATATGAAAATTGTTGGAAGGTGAGTTGGATTAATAACTAAGGAAAGGGTCATAGAGTGGCGACGTTGTGGCCGAAATTGGTATGGAAATTATTGAACATTGTTATATGTATTTTATGGACTGTTTTAGTATGATTGTGGGGCAGAATTTTACACGTCAAGTTGGCGTGTAATCCCCTTTGGTTGCTGCTTTGTTGTGCCCTTAAATGTGGTTTGTTGGTTGTTGAATTCGGACCTTAGAAAAGGTGGAAAAGTACGTATAAACAGGGGAAGTGCTGCTCGAATTTTTGTGGAATAGGAAGTTGTCATATGATATAAAGTATACTAGTAATCCTAAAAATTGACAGTCATATTACCATTATAATAGGTTGAAGTGCTACGTAAGGTGTATTCCACTTAGCAGATTGGTAGAAGAACGAAAATGTATGTGAACTATCCTTCCTTCTTTGACATGATTTATTTTGAAAGTTATGAGACTTGACTTATTTGAATGTCATGAGACTTGATTATTGAAAGTTAAGAGACTTGATTTATTTTGAAAGTTATGAGACTTGACTTATTTGAATGTCATGAGAATTGATTTTGAATGTTATGAGACTTGATTTATTTGAAAGCTAAGTGACTTGATTTTCAAAGTATATGAGACTTTATTTGAAAGTATATGAGGTTTGATTATATGAAGTACAAGTGACATGATTCTATATGTAAGAGTGACATGATTTTATATGTATAAGTGACTTGATTTATTTGAAACCTAAGTGACTTGATTTTCAAAGTATATGAGACTTTATTTGAAAGTATATGAGGTTTGATTATATGAAGTACAAGTGACATGATTCTATATGTGAGAGTGACATGATTTTATATGTATAAGTGACTTGATTTAAAGAGTAGAAGTTACTTGATTTTAAAATCTTTAGTTGAATTTAAAAAGTAGAAGTACTTGGTTTTAAGAGTATATGTTACTTGATTTAAAAAGTATGTTACTTGATTTTGAAAGCAGAAGTGTCTTGATACTACGGGTGTTAGTATCTTAGGGTGTATTATATGAAAGGATTCTTTTTAAAAGAAAGATGTGGTAGTGCCTTAGTTCTCTAAAATGAAAGTTGTTATAATAGGCTTTATGGGAAGTTTGTTATAATGGTTTTATGGAAAGTCAAGAGATGGCTTAAAATATTATGGAAATCATGTGAGAATGTCCATGATTACAAAATAAATCTTCTTGTGAAAATTGTGTAAGTTGGATCATGTGAGAATGCCCATGATTACAACATAAATCTTATTATGAAAATTGTGTAAGTTGGATCATGTGAGAATGTCCATGATCACAACATAAATCTTATTGTGAAAATTGTGTAAGTTGGATCATGTGAGAATGTCCATGATTACAACATAAATCTTATTGTGAAAATTGTGTAAGTTGGATCATGTGAGAATTTCCATGATTACAACATAAATCTTATTGTGAAAATGGTATAGTGGAGATCATGTGAGAACGTCCCTGATTATGACATGAATAATATATGTGTATGATTCTACGGGCAGGTGTCCCTGATTTTGACATGGCTTTCATATTTGTGAAAAGGTATGGGTGATTTTGGTATTTTGAAAAGGTACTCTTCTGTTATATGGCACGGTAGGATCTGATATTTGATTTTCATACTTGTCCCTGTCATATTTGGCCTGTTATGATTTTATTTACAGTACCTTACGTTCACATACTTGGTACATTATTGGTGTACTGACCCCCTTCTCCGGGGGGCTGTGTTCATGTCCGCAGGCGTAGGTACGCAGTCGGGTGATCCTTGCAGTTAGGATCTCATTTCAGTATTTTGGGATAACTCCATTGTTCCGGATCCTATCATTTTGGTACGGAGTTTGTATTACAGTATTATGTTTATTCAGAGGTACGGCGGGGCCTTGTCCCGTCATAGTTGTTGTCAAATTCTTAGAGGTCTGTATTCATATGTGGGGTGGACTTGGGTACAGTTGTAGTTCCGTTTGATTATATATATATTGGCGGCCTTGTCGGCTTTGCCTTTGTTTGTTTTAAATAAAAAAAAGTGTTCTTTAGCTTCCGCGGATTTCTTATGTTGTATGGATAGAAGGGTGCTCAGGTAGGGCACCAGTCGCGGGCCCAGAGTTCGGGTCGTGATACATCATTAACTACAATATGAATGGAACTAAGGCGAAGTTGCCGGAGTTGCACAATATGCTGAAAACCTTTGAATCTTCGGTCTCCAAGAGCAAACCTATCCTTATGGTTGGCTCCTCTAGTCATCCCAAACCGAAAGGTAAGGAACAACAGAAGAGGAAGGCAAAGTTGTGGTTGTGCCCGCGACAATGAAGCCCAAATGAGGGGCGAAGAAGAAGAAACTCCCGGCAACGGATGTGTACATGAACTGCAACAGGAAGGGGCATTGGAAGAAGGAATGTACTGCTCCAGGAGGAGGAAAGGCACCTGGTGCTCCATCCTCTAATGGACAAGGTATGTTTGTAATTGAAATTAATCTATCTATAAATGATTCTCATTTCTGGGTACTAGATACCGCTTGTGGCTCACACATTTGTACAAATGTGCAGGGTCTAACTAATAGCAGGAAGGTCGGGCCTCGAGAGGTGGACCTGCGCGTCGGAAACGGAGCACGAGTTGATGATGAGCGCGTGGGAGATTATAGATTAGATTTAGCTTCCGGCAAAATTTTAATGTTAAACATATGTTTTTATGTTCCTTCATTGACGAGGAATATTATTTTCATTCCTGTTCTTGACACTGAGGGCTTTTCCTCAAGCATTAATAATGGCAATATGATTTTGACTTATGATGATGTTGTGTATGGAATTGCGCCTCTTGTGAATGGATTATATATATTAAACTGTCGCAGGGAAATTTTCAATGTACAAAATAAAAGAGCTAACTTAAGTGAAAGAAATTCTACCTACTTGTGGCATTGTAGACTTGGTCATATCAATCAAACGATGATAGAATGGTTGAGGAAATTAAATTACCTTGAACTATTTGACTTACAATCTTATGGTAACTGTGAATCCTGTTTGAAAGGTAAGATGGCCATTAAACCTCTTTCTGAAAAGGGAATTCATGCCAAGGAGGTGCTTGAGTTGGTACATACTAATGTATGTGGACCATTTTTTACTCAAGCTAGAGAAGGTTTCTCCTACTTCAGTACTTTTATAGACGACTTATCAAGGTATGGATATGTGTATCTTATGAGACACAAATCTGAGGCCTTCGAAAAGTTTAAGGAGTTTAAGTGTGAAGTTGAGAAACAGCTCTCAAAGAGTATCAAGACTCTTCGATTTGATCGAGGAGGTGAATACTTAAGTAAATAATTTCTAGATTACTTAAAGCTTCATGGAGTTCATTCTGAATGGACACTTCCTGGAACACCACAGATGAATGGTGTTGCCGAGAGGAGAAACCGAACCTTGCTTGACATGGTTCAATCCATGATGAGCTTTTAAGCTCTTCCTACATACCTTTGGGGATACGCTATACTGACCTCAATATATGTTCTGAACAGAGTTCCTTCTAAATCAGTTGAAAAGACGTCATATGAGGTATGGTGTGGCAGGAAGTCATCACTTAGACACATGAGGCCATGGGGGTATCATGTATATGTCAAGAAGTTGATCACTGATAAGTTAGAGTCAAAGAGTGTGAAATGTTACTTCGTTGGGTATCCAAATGAAACTAAGTGATACTATTTCTATCTTCCTAGCGAACATAAGATCTTTGTTTCTAGGAACGCAACTTTTCTTGAAGATGAATATGTCTACAAGGAAGAGAGTTGCACAGAGATAGAACTTGAAGAAATTCAAGAATAAAGTAACATAGAGGTTGAATCATTTCCAGATGATAAAGGCAAGAATTCAGTGGGAGCTTTTGGCGAAGATTGGGTACTCAGGGTACGCCCTTCGGCCAGTGGGAGTGCTACAAGGAATAATGCAGAAATGGAAGATCCTCCTACACATACCTTGGGAGCAAATGCACCAGTTGCACCTCCTTCCATTTAGAAAAGACATGAAAATGATATTCCTGAAAGCTCTAATGTGATAATGGGAGATAATAAGACTCTCTTGCAGTCAGTTAAGGATTGGTTGTCCAAGACCTTCATGATGAATTACTTAGGTGAAGTCTGCTACATTCTGGTAATTAGGATCTATAGAGATAGACCTAATAGATTGTTGGGATGTCATAGTCAATCTATATAGACAAAGTTCTTAGACGCTTTTCAATGGAGAATTCTAAGAAAGACGGTCTTCCAATGGGTCAAGGCATCAAGTTATCTAAGAAGGGTTGCCCTTCTAGTGTTGTAGAACTTGAGCGCATGAAGAGGATCCCATATGTTTCGGCTATATGATCAATCATGTATGCTATGACCTGTACTAGGCCAGATGTGGTATTTGCACTTAGTATGACTTGGAAGTTCAGTGAGAATCTGGTGAAACATCGAAGCGATTAAGAGTATTCTTAAGTATCTCAGACGTACTAAAGATTACTTCTTAGTCTATGGTGGAGATGATAAACTAGTTGTCACTGGGTATACTGATGCTAGTTTCCAGACAGATGTTGATGATTTCAAATCTTAGTCTGGTTACACGTTCATTTTCAATGGAGGAGCAGTGAGCTGGAAGAATTCCGAACAAGCTACTACTTTTGATTCGACTACTGAAGCGGAGTACATTGCTGGATCGGAAGTTGCTAAAGAAGTTGTCGCGATTTCTGAGTTCCTAAAGGAGCTAGGGGTTGTTCCGAGTGCTAGTTGTCCAATAACCATTTATTGTGACAACACTGGTGCAATTGCATATGCAAAGGAACCAAGATCAACAAACAGAAATAATCATGTGCGGAGGAAGTACCACATTCTCTGAGAGATGGTGGAAGATGAAGCTATTAGGATAGATTATGTTCTCACATACAATAATCTAGTAGACCCGTTTACTAAACCATTAAGCTTGGTAAATCATAATGGTCATTTTGAGAACATGGGTATTAGATATGTTGGTGATAGGCTCTAGGCCAAGTGGGAGATTGAAAGTATATGTATGTCCTAGAAACAATCTGTATTAGGACAAAATGTACTTTATACACATTCGTATTTATACTAATGATGATTAATATTATGGCATTTGCATTTGTTGAATTGTTAGTTGATTGTTTTATAATATTCTATAAATGCATCCCTAGAGTTTACGTGTTTATTAATGATGTGAGAGTTGATATTATAATGTAACTCTTAAACTACCTCGACTAATGATCATCGAGATTGTCATATCGATGATATGCGATAAGTCGACATGTGGTCTGCATCATATCTTTAGGGGATGTAGTATGTATCACTTGCTACGAGTTATGGCAACTCGTGATGGACACATGAATACTTGTTGAAGTATTGGTATACCCTTCTGATGTATTGTTTTGTTATATGTATATATGTCATCGGCGTGTGGGAGATAGAAGTCCTTAGACTTGAGGTCGATATCACCTTATTTACGGAGTAATGTACTTTGATCCTGTCCTAAGCTCAAATGCCTTATAGGTTGAGATAAGGCTTATTTTGGGTACGTTACGAAGGATATTAAAGGTGGTAGTTGAGCCAAGATTAGGATTCATTCCTCGAATGGATATTCGAGAGAACACTCAGATACTCATATGGTATTAGGTTGACAAAGTCGTTGGCCAACGCAATGGACATGTCTTTGATATGGTCCTGTTGTCAACTAATATAGATGAGTTATAATAATCAAGCTATTTGGATAGACACTTGACAAATCCTAAGTTTGATTGAGTGTGTCATGAATGAAAGGATTTTATCTTCCCACATAGAGGTTCAGTTTACATGTTTCGTGTAGCTAAAATTTACATATTGAGTCCGTCTTCCGGCGCAGTCTAGGAGTTCCGTGTAGACCCTAACGTTGTTAGTGTCGATATGTAAAGGTCTAAAGGGTAACACTAAGTCAAATGTTCCGTCGATTGAAGAATGTAATTAGAGAAGAGATTATATATATGTTCGGTTGATGATCGAGACATTAGAAAGAAAATATAAAACAAGGCAGAAAATGGAACAGGGCCGTGACGCCAAAGGCTCAGGGTCGCGGCGCCACTTACTCAGGGTCGCGGCGCTAAATGTCCTGCCGGTCCGAGTTGGCCCAGTCTGCTGAGGTTTTATGGGTTGTCTCATTTGGGAACCCTAGCTGTCCTTCTCAGCTATAAATAAGAGGGTTCCCCTCACATATTTTCTACACCAAAAGCAAGAGACTAATCTCTTCTAAAGCTCTGCTGGAATCCCTAGCATCCCAAGAGTTAGAAAATTACAGCAAAGTTTTGACTTGCAAATCGAGGGACATTTGCATGTGCACCTTCGAAAAGCCTCATGTTTCAGATTGCTATCTACATATGTAAGTCTTCGTTCGAAATATTACATTCTTGCTTTGTGTTATTTACATTATATAATCATACTACAGTTTGACCGTCATGTCGGGTTTGAAACATAAATTTTCAAATTCCGCTGCGTGTACGAACCCGACAAAACTCCTAGAGTTTTCGATGAGTCATATGAAGTATTCTTACGTTTGTTCTGCTTCCTTTCTCTCTTTCTATTTAGTTTTGGCATTCAATGAATTAGCATGCACCCTCATCCGTTTGCTCCCACACAAAATATATAGTATATAAGTTTTTAAATTGGAAGTCTTGGAGGAGATACTATCTTCTATCTGATCGCAAGAGATTCCTAAGATGTTCCAACCAGTCGGCATTCTTCAGTGGTATATGTTGCCTGTTGGTGCTTGCTTCAATGGTTTGAAAGTATAGAAAAAACTGTAAAAGTGGAATATTTGGTAAACAAGGTCATAAATCTAAACAAATTCCAGTAGAATAAATATAGAGTTCAAGTTACCTTTATACTGTTATTTTGACTATTTTCCTTATTTAGAAATCAAATATTACGAAAGTGAAAACATATGAGATTTACTAATAAGAGGCTTTAAAGTTACCTGATTGTGTAAAAAAAAAACACCAACAGACGGTGGATATTAGTTAAACCCTTTTCTCGTATGGTCATTGCATCGCAAGAGATTTGAGGTAAAAAGCAGGTTTAATATTATGAAACAAATTTAGTTTGCTATAACGATAATCTTAATACATTTTGCATTACTAATATCAACTAAACCTGTGTAGAATAGAACGAGTACGAATATGTGTTTTAATAAAGTCCAGTGCACTAAGCTCTAACTATGTGCGGGGTCGGGAAGAGCCGGACCACGAGGATCTATTGTACGCAGCATTACCCTGTATTCCTGTAGGAGGTTGTTTCCACGACTTGAACGTGTGACCTCCTAGTCACATGACAACAATTTTACCGGTTATTTCAAAGCTCCCTTCGTGTATTTTAACAATACATGGATAAAAATATTTAAAAATAAAAAAGATGCCCTTAAATTAAGTAATACATGCATACCATTCCATGTACTATATTCACAACATATCAATCCCAACATTATTATTTGCATCATACATAATACATGCATTATAATCACCCGCAACCAATATGTGAACCAGGCCACACTTGATGGTTTCAAACTTATACAGAGTGTAATTTCTTCTTTTTTAATTTCAGGTTACTAGCTAACTTAGAAGAAATTTATTATAGTTGACTTTTAGGAAACAAAACGTTTCTCAGCTTTTATGCATACATAGAACTTCAATTCTTCTAGATTTCTTAAAGATAGCAGTCGAAATGATGATGAGCTTAACCAAAAATATAGAATAGCAATCCCTATTGCAATAACGGAACCAAATCAGAACTGATATCACATAGCAATGGTATTTTAATCCATCAGCTGGCTGCTGTTAGCTATTGAAAAAGACTAGGGGAACAATGTTCTAACACGGATTTAGCTGGAGCACAAGCACACACCATTATGAATATATGATACATTTGAGATACAACTAAAGCTACAGCACCGGCTCTCCTACTGGACACATCACACTAAACACATGCTAAATCTTTGAGATCCTTTTCCACCTGCAACAGGAAAGTAAACAATTTTAACTTCACCAGATCAATCTCCAAGTCTTACTTAGAGGGAAGATTGATCAATTTGATCTTCAGTTCTATATCCCCAGAATCCACATCACAAAGCCTCAACCAGACGTCTTGCACGACCTCACCATTCACCCAATTAATACTGCTGTCCGCTGCTAGACAGTTATCACTCTCTGGGATAACCTTCCTCAGTGTTGTCCCTTCACTGGTAACTCCAAGAATCTTTCTCAATCTACCAGAAGCAACTAAAGGCTGAAGGCTGAGATGAGCATTTCCCATTTTGTCATCCGCCTTGAAACGGTCTTTATCAAACACTTCCTGTCACAATTGAAATTTTGTATGTCGAAAAGAACTTTACATATAAATTGGCTGTCACGACATTGAAATGATCCCATTTGAGGTAGTAAATATACAACCCTGAAGACTAGGCGTTAGAAAAGCCTAGTGAAAATGTTTTTTTTAGTATAGAACAGTACTTTTCTTACATCTACGTTTATCTTTAACATACATGTAAATATCACAGAAGCATAGAAAAGAAAAACTGTGAGTGTGCGCGTGTGCCACCCACTACAAAGCAGATCAAAGGATAGTAGAGCAACTGAAGCTCAGTCATAGCTAGTTTCATAGAATGCACCAACTATATAGCGGATAACCTAAGTACCTGTTTGGTTATCTGTTCAAACATTAGAATAACAAAATAAAATTTAACTATACCAATCACTTTCTTTGATAAGAATGACAAGATCCTCTAATAACTCTAGCTCCCAAATCACAAACTTTACCATGAAGGAAGGAAAAATAGTTAGTACAAAATAGTATGGATGCGGAAGAGAAAAATACATCTTTGGACAATAAGCTAAAAGGGAATAGTTTCTTCTCCCCATACCCTGTAAATCCCCCTCCCCACTGCTTGATTGTTTCTCTATTTGTTTCGTCAGCTTAGTTTCATCAAATTATCTGCACTATCACGCCACTTGGAGGTGGAAAAATTACACAAAAAATGGGTGAGATAATTTTTACCTATTCCAAAGTGCATAATCACTTAAGTTTTCACCATTCGGAAATTTGCCTTTATATCATCTTTCACACAATTAAATATGCTCATGGTGTAACATGGAGGAACTCCCAAACCAACTAATGGTGGCCACCTCTCAAAAGATGACCAAATTAACGTCCTAAAAAAGTCCTCTGTTGCGTTTAATATTTATGCATTCAAACCATGACTAACTCCTATTAAATTACTTCAAAGCATCATATTTTTCTTGTTCACTCAATATTGTGGTGTAAGTCTTGAGCACGAACAATCCCAAGACAAATTCCTATGAAGAATAATATATTGCATGGCTGCTTTAACCAGATAATACACCTTGATCAACATCCACAAGTTCCATGTTGTGTACTTTCTTCAAAATATAATTTTGCCCCCAGAGTTACTAGCATATAACACCTCAGCAGCAAAATGACAGCTTAAATATCACTTATCTCAACATGAAAGATATCATATGCCTTGATACTGCACAGAGACGTTCCTTCACTTGGAAAAAGAAGTTTCCAGGTCATGAAAGTTCATTAAACTCTCAAGAGGCAGCGTGTTCATTGGAGAAAGACTACACAACACCAGCTTGTTGTATTAAAATCTTGTCCAAACTGGAAAAGATGGACCTTTGAGTACTGTTGTTTCCCTGTGAGACCTTTCTCTTAGTCTTTCCGATCACTCACTTCAATCTAAGTTTTCCTCTTTTATACTCTTTATTAGATGTATAAGGTTAAGCTTGTGGCGTCTCATGCATCAACATTTATCGAATTATCATCCTCGGCCTTTTAATTCAGAATTAGTAATTTATGATCATTTCCTTACAAGTGATCCATATAGGATCCAGTGATACTTTGGTTTTTCCTTAAATGGTCCTTTCCCATTATAACACTGCTAGATTTCTGTTAGTATTTACTGTATCCCGTGTCTGGCGTAGCATAGTATTTTGTTGTAGTTACTGTTTCTTTTTCCTATTTGATGTTTTATTGTTGTTGTTGCATTGCTTTATTCTTAGCTGAGGATCTATCGGAAACAACCTCCCTACCTCTCAATATAGGGGTAAGGTCTGCGTATTTTAATACAATAAGTTGATGTTGTGTAGTCTTTCTCCAATGAACACGCTGCCTCTTGTCCAAACTGGAAAAGATGGACCTTTGAGTACTGTTGTTTCCCTGTGAGACCTTTCTCTTAGTCTTTCCGATCACTCACTTCAATTTAAGTTTTCCTCTTTTATACTCTTAATTAGATGTATAAGGTTAAGCTTGTGGCGTCTCATGCATCAACATTTATCGGATTATCATCCTCGGCCTTTTAATTCAGAATTAGTAATTTATGATCATTTCCTTACAAGTGATCCATATAGGATCCAGTGATACTTTGGTTTTTCCTTAAATGGTCCTTTCCCATTATAACACTGCTAGATTTCTGTTAGTATTTATTGTATCCCGTGTCTGGCGTAGCATAGTATTTTGTTGTAGTTACTGTTTCTTTTTCCTATTTGATGTTTTATTGTTGTTGTTGCATTGCTTTATTCTTAGCTGAGGATCTATCAGAAACAACCTCCCTACCTCTCAATATAGGGGTAAGGTCTGCGTACAGCCTACCCTCCCCAGACCCGACTTGTTCCTAAACTTAAAGGCAAGTTTATAGGGTGGTGGTTAGACCGACTATGTTGTATGAGGCGGAGTGTTGGCCAGTCAAGACTTCGCACATCTAAAAGATGAAAGTTGCGGAGATGAGGATGCTGAGATGGATGTGTGGACATACAAGGAGAATGATGATATCCGGGACAGAGTGGAGTGGCTTCGGCGGAGGATAAGATGCGGGAAGCGAGATTGAGATGGTTCGGTCATGTGCAGAGGGGAGACACAAATGCCCCAGTGCGGAGGTGTGAGAGGTTGGCTATGGACGGGTTCAAGAGGGGTAGAGGTAGGGCGAAAAAGTATTAAAGAGAGGTGATTAGACGGAATCTGGCACATGTGCAACTTACTGAGGACATGATCTTAAATAGGAGGTTGTGGAAGACGGATTATGATAGAAAGGTAGTAGGTAGTTGAGCGTAGTCCTACTTACGCTTACAAACTGGTAGTTATAGTGTTATTATTGTAGGTCTGCTTAGCCTATCATACTAGTAGACGCAATATTACTTTATAGTCCCCTATCGTTTGATTTCTGCTACTATGTGTTCTTTAGTGTACTTTATTTATCTTATTTACTTGCGTTGGATACTGCTTCTTTTTCCAGAATGCGCTATCATGACTTATTCTTTTGTTACCAACATTTTCATACTGCTTTAAATTTCTTGTCAGGGTCTGAGCGTTTCCCTTGTTTTGCTTGTGCTTATGATTTGTCTTGAGCCGATGATCTTTTGGAAACAGTCGCTTACCTACCAAAGTAGAGGTAAGGTCTGCGTGCACTCTACTCTCCCCAGACCCCCACGTTGTGGGATTTCACACTGCTAGATTCCGTTTTATACTATTCTATTACTCAGATATACAAACATCACAAGTAAGGTAGAGCTGTAACATTTACACATCATCCCTTAGCACAATTTGAGATAAAGTAAATGAATTTGAGAGGTTTACCAATTTGAGAAGCTCAGCAGGTTCAGAAATGGAAAAATCAAATTCTTCATTCCAAACAGGATTAAGGCAACTATTTTTTACCTTGGTTCTTGCAATCTGGTACAACAAATAGATGCAGTAAGAATGAGGTGGTGGAAGTAGGTAAACAAGTGACAATTCCACATTGATACACAGCTTAAACATATATTCCCTTCCTTTCAAAATGTTTGTCTTGTTTTGACTTGATACGGAGTTTAAGAAAATAAAGAATCACGGACTTTAAGAAAGTAAAAAAAACTTGAATGTGGTCTTAAATTAAAATTAAAGATGGGAAGAATATACCAAAATGTCCTTTAATGGTCTTAAACTGAAATTAGAGAGTTGTCACAAAAGCAAAGAGACAAATATTTTGAAACATATTACATCAGAATTGGATTATGTTTAATTGTATTTAATTGTATTCACCCGAGTCTCCCGTTATGCGCGGAGTCAGGAAAAGGACCGGACCACTAAGTCTAACCTTGCATTTCGCATTTCTGTAAGAGGATGTTCTACGGTTTGAATTTATGAGCTCATTGTCTACGAGTTACTCCATGAACTCTGGACCAAAAAGGAAAGTAAGAAGATAAATATTGAGTAAAAAAGAAATAGACAACCTGATTACCAAGCTTGAGAATCACATAGGGATCACTGCTGTTGAAGTCCCTAATAACCAACCGTCTTCCTTGTACAACTCTCACTTTTAGCTGTCCACATTTGTCTCCCATACTCAACTCTTCAATACAACACTTGAAAAAAGAACCCTATTACACCCCAAAAAAAAAAAAAACAAGACTGACACACCCAGATAGATGTCTTCAAATGAGATGTTTGAGAGTTAGGTTGAATTAATTACTTACACAATCTTACTTATAGATTTCATTTACAACCTTAATTATTCTTTTCACGCGCTTTCCTCCTGTCCCCCTATCTATTTTCATTTTTTTACTTTATTTGACCATTTCCCTTTTGGAGTCCGTCTGATTATTCATACATTTTTTTTTTCCCTTCACTTTTACTCGTCACCATATTAAAATTATATTTTCACTTATACTTAAAAAATTTAGTATATTAAAAAAAAAAAATATATATATATATATAGGGCTGGCGATGTCTTGGCGGCCCGATCCGTGCCCTATTAAATAAAAATAAAAAAATTTAGAAGTCCGGGCTCGAGCAACTGACATGGTATGGTCACTTGGCCCGCCGACTGGCAGTCCGATCCGCCCCGATCCATGATTACCAAAAATAGCGTTGCGATAATTGGCTATTTTACATTTTGGCCGTTATTGCAACGGCCATTTTTGCTTCCCACTCCCAACCCCTACCCCATTTATATTTATTTTTAACCCCTAAGTTACTATATTTACACTTTAACCCAATTTTCCAACTAGAAATACCTCATTTTCTCTTCTTATTTCTCACAAATCTTCCTACAATCTCTAATCTCTCAAATCTCAATCAATCTATTTATATACAACATTGTCTACTACATATTCGCTCTATTTATTAATTTGAGAATTGAGAGTGATGTTGGCAACTAGCTTGAGGATTAATCTATCGAGCAAAGTTTCAATTTTCAACCTCTCTCTATTACACATCGACTCTACGTCGGCGTTTGGTACATTCGTTCTCTCATTAAATTATTATTTTATTTTTATTTCATTTAGCACATTTAATTTCATTATCTTTAACTTTTTAAGTCTTTAACTATTTATTACCATAATTAAAATGAAAATAACAAAAAATGTTTTGGGCAAGGCCTTAGGTATGAAGAAGCGAGGGCAAGTACTTTCTAGTATTCCTAGACAAGATGATTTTATAGATCCTGAACTGTTTCCTGAAATACCATATGATCTTGACACATATGTTTATCCTCAAAATGAAGAAGATTTTAATTTAGATGACACTCTAGATGATGATACACCTACTAATGTAGATGATGATACACCCACTAGTGAAATGCCTCATATCCCCCTAGTATGAGACGAGGTCCGACAAAACGACCATTAAAATCAGATGTATGAAAATATTTTCACAGGGACGTACCGAATCAAGTAGATATATGTAAAACTTGTAAATTTGTTTATTCTTTTAAAACTGGACAAGGTAATGGTGGGACGGGGGGTTTAGCAAGACACCTATTGCAAAAACACAAAACCTTGCATGCCCAATATCTTATTGAAAAAGATGGTGAGCAAGCGTCCTCTCAATCGGGACAAGGTTCACATCTCGTCTGGACAAAGTCTGGTCAAATTAACCTATGGCGGGGAGTTGTAGGCCCTAAATACGATAAACATAAAGATAGGGAAGCCTAGCAAAATTAGTTGTTGTGGAGGGTTTGCCTTTTCATTTCTGATAAATGCGGTTTTATTCATTATATTAGAGATATGTATAATCCTGCTTATAAAGGTTTTCCTAGATCAACGGTTAAGAGAGACGTGTTTAAATTTGCACGCGAATATCAATAATATTTGCGTTATTCATTATATCATTTAAATTGCAAAGTCGCTCTAACTTTTGATATAGGTCGTAGTACTAACGGCCATGATTATTTAACGGTAACCTGTCATTTGATAGATTATAAATGGTCTATGCAAAAACGTATTTTAGCATATAGATATATAGATAGTAGGCACACTGGTGAGTTTATATCACAAAATATTTATTTAGTCTGCGATTATTACGGAATAACTGATAAAGTTATGAGTATTACATTAGATAATGCAGATTCTAACAATTCTGCCATTTATGTTTTAAAAGAAGTTTTAACTCCGTCTTTTCCAAAACATTTTCATATCAAATGTGTGTGTCATATTTATAACTTAGTTGTAAAGGATGGTCTTTCACTTTTTCAAGATATTCTTGAAAAAATACAATTTGCTATAAACTTTATTTTTAAAAATAATAGAATTCAACAGAGAAAAGAATATAAAAAAACTTGTCACGATTGTGGACTATCTTACAGAAAAAATTTCGAAGAAGTACCAACTAGGTGGAATTCTTTATATGACCAACTAGTTGTTGCTTATGACTATAGAAAACTTATCACTTTATTTTTTAACGCTCATACTCAAAATCCAAATGATATGATTATGGATAATGATTGGGACAAAATTAAAGAACTTATTGTATTTCTAGAGAATTTTCAACGAGCAACAAAAGAATTTTCTACTTTATATTATCCTACTATTTCAACTATGTTGTTTTATATAGCTATAATATTTTTATTTCTTAAAGAATATATGGAAAAATCTGCTTATAAGGCAGTTATTAAAAAAATGTTTATGAAATTAAAAAAATATTTTATTTCTATTCCCCCTATTTATATTATTGGTGATGTATTAAACCCGACTATTAAAGTAGACGGTTGTAAAAGTCTTATTGAAAATATTTATAACTGTATGAACGTACTACCACCTCCAACTCCCAAAAATTTAAATGTTGAGCCACTTATTGAACAAACGCTAGAAGAAGTGTTGTATAACGTAGAAGATGAATGCAAAAAAGTATATCGGCATTACCAGCAAGAAAGTGTTAGTAACCAACCGGCTTTCGTACCATCTTCTTCTGTTTCAACACAGCCTCAAAAAAGATATGTTATTTCATGACGATTGAAAGCCTCGTAAATAGAATGTGCGCAGTAGCACTGCTAACCAAATTAGCGAGTTCGATGTTTTTGTTTTGCAGGGCACTTTACCTTACCAAGCAGTTGTCAATGAAGACGGAAAGGAAGACTTGCTGAAATATTGGATGCAGAATGAGAAGACATTTCCGACACTTTCAATGATGGCCCGAGATATTTTGAACATTCAAGCGTCATCAATCGCTTCTGAAAGCGCTTTTTCTGCAGGCAGATTTCAAATAGGAGAGCACAGACACTCATTAGCCGGAGACAGCTTGGAGATGACGGTACTATTCAGAGATTGGATACGAGCGGAGCGAAAAAGGTGCGGTCACCCAGAGATTAACGAAGAAGAAGACGAAAACTACAACGACATCTTATCTGAAGGCATGAGTAGCGACGTGGAACAATTTGACCAAGATATACCAATTCCAACCGAAGAACCACACGAAATTATAAAGAAACTAGAAAAAGTATTTTCAAATTGGTAATATATTTCATTGCAATTTTAGTATTTTTTTAATTTTTTCTATGTCTTTTGCAAAAAATTTCAACAACAGTACACTACAATGTTGTAATTCTGAATCTTGTATATTTCAATGAAATAATTAATAATATAAGAGGCACAAAAACAAATTTTTGAGATTTTTTTACACTCTTCTTGTCTTTGTTTAATTATTTAGTTTATAAATATATATGAGTATAATACTATAATAGTATAATATGAGTATATGACTATCACTATATGACTATCACTATATGACTATATGTTACTTTGTTAGTAATTTAGTATTTTTAATTTAGTGGAAAAAATTTAAAAAAAAACCCTCATTCCGTCCCGTCCCGACCGATGCCCATCGGACGGGTGACGGATCGACACGTGATCGCCCCGGTACCGGTCCCGCTGGCCCGCCTCACCCACTTCGCTCCTCGTCCCGACTCGCCCCGACTCCCGCCTATCCCGATCCTAGTGGGTCTGCCATCGCCACTATATATATATATATATATATATATATATCACACTTAGCATTAATTACTTATTTCTTAAATCATTCTCAAAACATAAGAGTAAACATCAATTAATATGGGTATTGTGTTTGTTGGTGTTACAGTGGATTTATGGAAATAGTATACAACTATCACTAGTGCTTAAAAAGGATAATTAATTATAATTTCAATATAATAGGCTTGAAGCCTAACATCCGTTGTCACAACATCAATGAGTGTTGATGATCTTGATCTTCGGTCTTTGATACTTCCTGAAGTCTTGAGATCTTGGTTAAAACTGCAGCAAGCCCCTTTGAGAACAACAATAACAATATATTTAGAATCTGGAAATATAACAAGATAATTGGCTTGTTGAGTCGACCAAATTCTTGATCTATCCTTAAGATAATATTACCCCGTATGTCCCTTCAACGGTGTAATGGCAACTTATCTCCCAAGATAAAACAGCAATCAAACAAATGAGCAAAGGAAAATCAAGTGTTCGCTAGAATAGATGGATCTTTGAGTGTGTAAGATTGCAAGAAAGGAAGAGATTTCATCAAGTCTGAAATCATCCAAGCGTAGAGAGTATTTCTCTTATGTTCATTGTGTATATTGTGTGTGTCACTTCTCAAATCTGAAATAAGGCATGGTTATATAGTTTAAGAAGGAGGGGGGTGTTAATTGGGTGTTAATGATTGGTAAAAGGGTTGTTTATGAGGCTCAAAGAAGAGACAAAACGTTCAGGAATAAGTGTCCAACGTTCCAACAACTTAATGGCATTAAACCTCTTAAAAATGCCTGCAGCGCCGCGGCCATGCAGGCTGGAGCCGCGGCGCCTAAACTCCTGAGAGTTGGCGCCGTGGCCCTAGAGCCGCAGCGCCGGCACTTTCCAGAAACTTCAAGGACCAACCCATAATTATAATAAAGTCTGGGGTCCAAAAAGATAATGTCAGAACAGCCCCACAGCCCGACCCGAACCGGGCGGGTGGGCCTAGTCTCGAACCCAAGCACACCTAGGTCCTCCCTCCTTCAAACACATGGGTTACCCCTTGGGGTCCCAATCCCTTATTTAGTTTAGAGACTTATAACATGAACAAATCTTCCTTTTACTACCGATGTGGTAGATTTGTCACACACCACTCTTTCATGTCTCAAACACCTTACTTCGCGGATCAATATCTCTTCCATTTTTCAATGGAATTTGACAATTCTTGGCCCTACGGTCATCTACTCACTTAGTAGATTACACACATGTAAAGAATCAGGTTCTCCAACATATGGAACCATGATATTTAAGTCATTGAATATGGATGGACCTAACCTCCACCAAAGGCAAATTTCCAACAATCTCCTCTTGAAAGAGATTTTGGTGCACACACATGGTGCCTTCTTTCAGCAATTTTTTTGGCGAATCAATGTTGCATCTGGAGAGGTAGCCGGAGCTTTGAACCTTCCATAGTAGAATACCATCGGACATATTTACTGCGATGTGAACGTGATGTCTTGAACCGTCAGTGTTTAGTATATGCCAAGACAATGGTATCAACACAACATCTTTCCTACTCAATCCTTTTTTATGTTCTGTCCGTCGTGGGTCGTGGACACACGTGGATTCTTAAGTATGTTCATTTGAGGCGGCATGTCCTCGCACTTAAATAGGTGGTCTCCTACAAGGTATCCTGCAATACCCCACTTTACAAGTGTTAGGCACCATTAAAAGTTTCTCGAACATAACCTCAATTGTTGAGGATCATTAAAGGTTTTTGGAAGCTTAACCTTTACCCCCTCTACAGGTAGCACTTAATGTCTATCACGTAAATGGCTTTGGATTATGTTTCTTAAGAACCATTATTCAAAGTGCTCTTGCTTTCATCGAAGTGCTCAAATGAACCTTTACAGTTTAGTTTTCCCATTGAACCTTATCCCTGGGATCTCCAGTCCGTAAGGTTGGGTGTCCACTATATCGTTTCTTATTGATTGGGTTTTAAGCCAATTCCTGACAAAGCGTAACCTTGATCTGTGAAGGTCTACTATATTCTCCTTTGATTAGTAATCAAGGAAGTGTTACCCGTGAAGATCAACTGTCATTCGGTCTTATGTCTGGGACAGATATGTCCAAACACCGTCATTCGTGCTCTTACAGTGTCAAACTAGAGCAGACACGAGTTACTCCCAAGAAGGGATATCCTCTAAGTGGTTGTGAAGTTACTCAATTTCTCATCATCCTTTGTGCAAATCCATGACCTCCATTTTCATCATGAATCGGCCGATGCAATATTTGCTTAGAGGATTTTCCTAAGACACACCATGCACATTTAGTGTTCCTCAAGCCTTATGTCTAGTTTGCATCATTTTGTTCTCCCAGAACCACTGGACATCAAGAATATTATAAATCATAGATAGGCGAATAATTCAGATGTCGTCACATCTGACTTAACGCCTTTTGTTGATCATTTCCAGAATTACGAGTGAACCTTAGTTCAACTGGTTCTTCTGTTATGAACCAAGACCAGGTCAATTGTAGTGTGACCTGAGCATATATCTCCTGGCATATGGGTGCACCATGATTTCAAATCCATTGGTGACTTCAATGAGACTGTCTAGCTCCTCATAGAGGAGTTTGGAATCAGACCAGTCCGTTAGATGTCTTAGGGATTCCAAACCTAAGATGTCATCTGTGTCACGACCCGACCCCGGGCCCGCGACTGGTGCCCTACCTGGGCACCCTTACAGGTATACATCAGATATAATCAGCGGAACATACATAAACTTAACATGAAATAAATAACAGGTTAGCTGATAAGGCTACCTTCCTGGATACATCTAACTATGTAAAACCAAAAGCAGTTACCTTTTTTTTTATAAAGCGACCCACAAGATATGACTACAGACCTCTAAGAGTTTTTAACATAACAACTGTGACGGGACAGGGCCCCGCCATACCCCTGAATGTACATAATCTACAACATCAGGGAAACCGTACCCAAAAGATAAGCCTCCGGAGTGAATGGAGCTTCTTCCCAAAAAATGAACAGAGATCCTAAGAGCAAGGATCACCAACTTGTGTACCTAACACCTTCGGCATTTAACGCAGCCCGGGCGGTCGATAACAAAAATTTAGTATGGAATGTAAATAAGGTACAGTAACCAAATCATAACTGTATAAACGAATGACAGGGGCAAGTATAAAAAAATGAAATAACAGATCCTATCGTGCCATTTTAACTCCTGAAATCAATCGTACATTAACCGTTCTTTTCCTTCTTTCACTGAGAACTAATCATCATATTCTTACATACATACTTAAGAATTCAATCAAGTTTTTCCACATAACTTACATATCTTACATAACATAATCCGACCCTTTATGGAGGGACTTCTTATTTGAGAGCTTACTTTGATTATTCATACGTGATAACGTAATCTGGCCCATTTGCGGGACACGGTGTACTGATGAATCATGTGGCATAATCCGGCCCGGCCGCCTTGCATCGTGGAATCATGTAGCATAATTCGCCCGCCTGTGGGCCTCGGTGTAAGATGACGTAACCCACATGCAGTAGCTCTGGTAATATGGCGTAATCCGGTCTATGTGTAGGCTCGGTGTATCTCATAACATAATCCGGCCTATTTGTAGGCTCGGTGTATCTCATAACATAATCCGGCCTATTTGTAGGCTCGGTGTATCTCATAACATAATCCGGCCTATTTGTAGGCTCGGTGTGATTTTCCTTACATAACATTTTTAAACCATCTTTTTCACTTCTTCTTAAGTCGTCATAACAACTTCCCATAAAGCTATTATAACAACCTTTCATTTTAGAGAACTTAAGACACTTTTATTCTTGCAACATTAGGGAAACTAAACCCAAAAATACTACGTACATACATACTTAAAAAGAATCATAAAACTCCTTTCTTTTTAAAGCTCAAGTCACATACTCTTTTGGAAACCATCTTCTTAACTTTTGAAATAAATTAAGAAGCCATACTTTTTAAAATTAAGTCATTTCCACTTATAAAATCAAGACTTATAGTCTTAAAACCTCGTAGCATACACTCTTTAAAATCATGTGGCTTATACTTATAAAATCATGTCATCTATACTTTAGAAATCAAGTCCCATAACTTGAAAAATAAAGTTTCATAATCCTTTAAAGAAAATCAAAGTTCATAGTCTTAAAACTTCATAACGTAAACTCTTAAATTAAGTAACATATACTTTTATACGTTGTGAATAGGTTATACTCGTTTATAACGATCTTATTAAAGCAGCCATGATCTAGAAAATGTAATACAATTTTGTCTTATCTTAGCTTCTATGCAGATGGAGAATTCTACTCATTTTAATTTAATTGATTGTCGATACATTTTCTTTTATTAACGCTGCACTGGCTTGTTCGATACTTATTCTCATTCGTGCAGTAAATTAGCAAAGTCAACTCGACTCCAAAATACTTCCTAACGACTCTTACCAACATCCCCCATAAGACTGGGTAAGAACTTAAGATAACTTAGACCTACCTTTTACATAGCGTAAATCAACATACGTACCTCTTAACTTCTAAGAGTAGAATGAATCATAAAATAATACCACATGTATATTTCATACGTAGAATCATGCCAAAAGAAGGAAGAGGTTCACATACCTCGCGACGATTATCGACAAGTTGCAAAATGCTCCAAAGTACTTCAACCTTGAGCTATTCCATCCTTCAAGTAGAATACGCTACTCGTAGTACTTCAACCTATATTAATAATAACATGTCTATCAACTCCTCACTTAACGTAGAATCATACTAAGTGTAAGGTCTCTTATTCTACGGAAAATCGGGCAGCACTTCCTTTGTTTCTACGTACTTTTCCACCTTTTTCAAGGCCCGAATTCAATAACCAAACGCCACATTTAAGGCCCAACAATTCAGCAAATACAAGGGTATTACACGCCTAATAGGACGTGTAAAATTCTGCCCCACAATCAATATAAAACTGTCCATTCCTTAAGGCACATTCTCGGCAATAACACTATCCATAACAATATCAATTGTCTTTCGATTTCCTTTTTCAATCCAAGTTGTTATTCCAACATGTTATATACATAATAACAATTACAACAACTATAAATCCTTTCTTCCTTAACATGCGACGATTGTAACTATCGACCAAATTGATTACAACATAAATGGCTAACTTGTCCATTTTCGGTTTTAACACGTCGACATGATCCAAATCTTTTCAAACTTCAATATATATACCACATGCTCATTTCTTAACTACTATAACATGAAATCTTCAATTACATTAAGAAGATGAAGACTTTACCTCAATAAGCCCTAATAATGTCCAAGCGTAAAAGTCGATCCTTAGCAACTTTTAGCTCCTCTTCTTATGTTCCAATCCACTCCAAGCACTCCTTAGAAGCTCATGAAGAACTCCTCTTCAAGTTTCATCTTCAAAGTTGAAGAACACCTTAGGTTTTCGCCTTGCGACTAACGTAAAAACGTCGTTTTCCGGGATCTTTCTATTGAGATATCCTTACAATACCCCTAGGAACCTTGGGTTAAAGTCTTGTGAATTATGATCCACAATTGCAAAAATTTGTGTGGGAACTAGCCTAAACCCGAGAGCAACATAACAAGCTCAAAGTTCTCTTATTTTTTTCTAAGTGTTGTGAGCTAAGTCTTGCACTAGTGTAGTATATATAAAATAATGGAGGGTCAAGATTATAACACTTGTGTGGTCTTAGATGAAGATATTTAAATATCAAGCCAAGTGGGCTCTTGACTTAGTCAATTATCTCAAGCTCTTAGCTTGCAAGACTTGGTCATCTATACTTTTGTTACACCCCGTATTTACAGGACATGTTTTAAGAACGTACGTAAGAACTCATAAGTGTTAAGATTTGAGACTTGAATTTTTTTTTTAGTATATTTATGGAATTGTCGGAAAACGTTTTATCAGGATTTGAATGGGAGGGCGACACGTGTCACCCCCCCTTATAGATGCCTTGGACGAAAATAGGCATGGCCAATATGGTCATTGACCATAGTCTTAGATGACAAAGTCTTCCATTTAATGAGCTTGAGTTTCTTGACCAAAGTCAAAGGTCCCACTTGGGTCTTGATATTTTAGAAGACTTCATCTAAACCACCCATGTGTTTTTATCATAACCCTCCAAGGTGCTTTATATTACTACTAGTAGAGAGAGGGAGTTTAACACTTAGAAAATTTTACACAAAATTTGAAGAGCACATTGGGGGTCTCGGGTTCACCTAGGGGAAAGAAGAAAGAATTTTCGTTTCTTGTCCATTTGTTTCCACACTTTAAACCAAGGTTCTTAGGTGTATTGTAAACACATCTCAATAGAAAAATCTTGGAAAAAGGTTGTTTACGGGTTAGTCGCAAACGAAAACCTAATGGTCTTTCTAGGTTTTGTGTTGGAGTTTTGAAGGATAATAGTTGGTGTTGTTCTAAGGGTCTCAACAAGCGGATTAAAGTATCTTGGAGAGGCTCTAAACTACTAAGGAGCGACTTCGGATTGGAGTTGGATTAAGAATCGTTAAGGTATAATCTTGTCTTTTAAAGGTGTTACAAGATTACATATTATTGTTGTTGTTAGCTTTACTTGTTGCTAGCATGAAGTTGATAGGTTGAAGTTATAAGTATTATGGATTTCTTGTAGCTAAATCCGAAATGTTATACAAGCCACTTGGAAATTGGATTACTAATTGGTCGTTTTTAGAAATCGTCGCATGTTACTTACTTAAAGATTATGGTTGTTATAATCAAATGCGACTTGATATCATGTTATGCTACCAATATGGATTGAAATGGAAGTTGGGTAAGAATTGGTTTTGTTGAACTCAAGGTGCCGATTTTGGACTTGTAGTTTGTATTAGTTGGTTATTCATTTGTATTGGACTACCTTCTATATAATTGTGAGCCAATTGGGGTTGTTTAGTTAGTCATTTGTATTGGACTACCTTCTATATAATTGTGAGCCAATTGGGGTTGTTTGGTTATTGTATTCGGCCTTGAAAAAGGTGGCAAAGTTAGTAGAAACAAAGGAGGTTCTGTCCGATTTTCCGTAGAATTGGTGACTTAGCACTTAGAATAATTCTACGTATGAAGTGAGAGGTTAATGGACGTATTGTGACCATTATAGGTTGAAGTACTAAGTATAGCGTATCCTACTTGGAGAGTGGAATAGCTATCAAGATTGAAGTACTTTGGAGCATTTTGCTACTTGTCGACAATCGTCGCGAGGTATGTGAACTTCTTCCTTCCTTTGGCATGATTCTATGTATGGAATATACTTGTGGTATCATTTCATGTTTCCTTCTACTCTTAGAAGTTAAGAAGTAGTTATGTGATTTACTCTATGTAGAACTTTTCCTATCTTTTGAGCATGACTAGTATGTAGTACGGTGAGACGTCTGAAGACTATGACATTCTTTACTTGTTTTATGAAATGCCAAGTCGGGTGGGTTAGGAGATTAACTCACTTCTTTGAAAATAGTAAGGATGTCTTAAGTTGATTTTAAAGTTAAGGGACTTGAAGAGTTTTAAAGTATGTGATACTTGTTCCGTTTTAAACGTATAAGTCCCTTGGATAGGAAATTGTTTATGGCTAAGGTATAAAGTGAATATAACGGCTTTATGGGAAGTTAGTTATATTTGCCTTATGGAAAGATAAATGACTTGACTTTAGTGAAAAGGCAACTTGATTTTACTGGCATCGCTTGCCTAAGGTTTTATAAGAAAAGAAGTCACTTGTTTTTGTGTTCTGGTAATTGTATTTCTAAAATGTATTGTGACTTGTCTTGAAAGACGGATAGGACTTGATACTATAGTTGTTAGTATCTGGGAAGTTGTAATTGAAAAAGAGTCTTTCTAAAGGAGTAGAGGCGCGTAGTACGTTGGGTTAAATTCGGATTCTAGATGACATTATCGACCCAGAACGGGCCGCAAGATACCTATACGCGCACTATATGACATTATCGACCCGAGAACGGGTCGCAAGATACCCATACCGCGCACTATATGACATTATCGACCAGAATGGGCCGCAAGATACCCATACGCGCACTATATGACATTATCGACCCGAGAATGGGCCGCAAGATACCTATACGGACGCACTATATGACATTATCGACCAGAATGGGCCGGCGATACCTATACGCGCACTATATGACATTATCGACCCAGAATGGGCCGCAAGATACCTATACGCGCACTATATGACATTATCGACCCGAGAACGGGCCGCGATACCCATACGCGCACTATATGACATTATCGACCCGAGAACGGGCCGCGATACCTTTACGCGCACTAGATGACGTTATCGACCCGTGATCGGGCCGGCAAGATACCTTTACGCGCACTATGTGACCTTGATCGCATCCTAGATCGGTAGGGTAGTATAGGTGCCCTCCCAAAGCGGCCGGATTATGCTTATGAAAGATAAGTGAGTTATATAGTAATGAACTTAATGATTCTTTTCTAATAATGTGCGTAAGAATGTACGTAAATTTTATTAAGAATGAAAAAGATAATAGGGTGCGATTAAGTTCATAAGTGGTAATGACACGGAGGATCCGTATGTATTGTTTTATACTTGTCCTTGTCATTCTTTTGTACGCTTATGATCTGCATCAGACGTTATTTCGCTCCATATTCGCACTGTTGATCGACTTCTTCGGGGCTGCGTTCATGCCCGCAGTTTTAGGTACCAGTTGGTGATCCGCTCTGGATCTCGGTTCATTGTTGGGAAAAAGCTCCATTTGCTCCGAGGCTTTATCTCTTGGTACGGTTTCCCAAGTAGTAGATTCATGTATATTCGGGGTATGGCGGGCCCCGTCCCCGCCATTGTTATGTTAAAAACTCTTAGGTCTCAGAGTTACATTTTGTGGGTCGCTTTGTAAAGAAAGGAGGCAATCGCTTGCCAGTATATATGTATGTCCGGGAAGGTAGCCCTATCGGCTAACCTGTTGTTTCACTCGTTGTTTTATTTTATAAAGTTTCATGTATGTTCCACGATTATCTCGATGTATACTGTAGAAGTGCCTGTGTAGGCACTGGGCCGCGGCCCGGTCGTGACAACTTTGGTCAAATGACCATTTTGCCCTTGGCATATTTCGAACAAGCCTAAGTAGGGGTGACACGTGTCGCCCTCTCATTCGTCCATACAATTTCTTAACCCTCGTGGGCCCCACAAAACGTAAAATTTCTCGGGTGGGCCCTACGTGACCAAATCCGTAAAATACATTTCCACAATGATAATAAATTCTATACTCCTCAAATCTTGCATTTTGAGAATCTAATTCTCATCAACGAACATTTTTCCTTTCCGACGTTCGGAAAAACAATTCTTTCTTTCGTACCAATTTTCAAGTCTTGTGTTCTCGCGTCTATTCTCTTATTCATGTCCTGGAATTACGGGGTATAACAATCTGCAATACCCATATCCTTTCATGTTGAAACACATATTTCAGGAGAAATGTTTTGTGCCAAAACTTTAGGCATGTTTCAGCCCGCACAGAGATTTGACAAGCCGACAGACTTTCTTCTCTTTCTTGGAACCTCAAACCCCTCTGGTTGTTTCGTATTACTTTCTTCTTCCACTTCCGGACTTATGGTTTTCCAACTGTTGGCTTTTTAATATCAGAGTCAATGTTTATGTAGTCAGATTCACTATTTATGTTCCATCTGAAACTCCCAGGACCAAAATGTAGACATTTCCGGGAACATAAGGGATTTCAGGAAGAAGCCCAACAGTTTCAAACCCAATTCTCCAGTTTAAGAATATT
Organism: Przewalskia tangutica; assembly: GCA_029844215.1. NCBI lineage: Eukaryota > Viridiplantae > Streptophyta > Magnoliopsida > Solanales > Solanaceae > Przewalskia > Przewalskia tangutica. Next base: position 2,462,972 of record CM056725.1, read on the forward strand.
ATCTTAACATCCATGTCATGTATCTTTATGCGGAGTTCTATTAAGAATCGCATTAGCGGTAAGGATCGTCTTGCATCTTGGGTGTACAAGTCTGCGCTTGGCTAACACCATTTAGTCTGATGTGAGTAAGGAGCAGTCGTTGGATCAACAATGCTTCACATTCTCCCCCTCTATCACTATGAATTTCTCAATTCGTAGATTTTTAGCTTCTGTTCCCGAAGCACCGCGGCCCTGCCTGAGAGGCGCCGCGGTTCCTGAATTTGGTCTGGTCAGCACCGTGACCCTGCAGGGAGGCGCCGCGGCGCTAAAACTTCAGAGATTTTATGGTGTCGCCGGCACCGCGGCCCTGCAGGGAGGCGCCATGGCTCAGAAACTTCAGAGAGTTTTCTGACTTTGCCGACGCCGCAGCCCTTTACGGCTCCGCGGCGTTTCTGACTCGTTTCATCTTTGTTCTTTAACAAAGGATGCAATATGTTGTATCATTATCGATTAAGATCACGACGTACTTGTCTCCCCCCTTTATTTGTACAAACTTCAAATCACTCATGTAAGGGTTACCAAGTTATAGAGGAGCGGTGCTTCTTTCGTTATTCCTTTGACGGGACGGAAATGTGATTTTGCCTTTTTGTCTACCTCACATTCAGTTTGTATTGACGGACGACAACAATATCAATCTCGTTGGTTTTTAAAAGAACTTCTATTTTAACGTGTCTTAATCTATGATGACATAGATGCACGGATTACAAACATATCATCCACTTGGCTACAGTTTTACTATACCAATTTTGGTTATTATTGACCTGAGGGACATGAGGCGAAAGACTCAAGCCATATTGTCCAACAGTGCCCTTGAAACCAAGTGTTGGACATGTATCCCCTCGTTTAAGAGTGATCTCATTCCTTAAGTCCTTTTGAGGACAACCTCTTTAGTTTCTTCTATTTTAAAGGTAGTGTTGCTTCACATGAACAACCTTTTGCCCGTGGTTAGGGCGTAACCGGATCATATATGATCTAGACTCTTTGGCCCACTCCAGTTGCCTTGGTAGACTGAGTGTCCTATTTTCTTTTTTGCCTTTCTTTTGGCCTTCAGATCTATTGAGATCTGGTAACTCTGAACCACTCCAGTCGTCCGTAGGCTTTGTATGACTGAGTGTCCACTACTATCCTGTCAAAAGACGGATCTTCTGTCATAAATGGTGACAGGATTCTCACTAGTCCTCTAGTCCTTGTCTTTAGTCCTCTAGTTCTTGTCTTTAGTCCTCTAGTCCTCTTTCATGCTTAGGATTGTCCATAAAATCATTTGATTATAATCTAAGTCCATATCTTTTAGGCCATTGCTTATAAATGTCCAATATTCCTTTGGAAGATAAGTGAGATTAAACATTCTGGTTTTAAGGCGTAAGGAATATAAAGAAATATTTTCATATTTTTAGTCTTATTCAGTTCATTTTAATCAGTCCTCTTTTAATCTTATTTTTTTACAAGGAATAAATAATTAAATCATACCTTTGGAATTTGTCCCACGTTCGTCACGTGTCCAAATCATCCTTACCATAAGATGGAGGCTTCCTGCTACAAGATGAAATATCATCTCTAGCCTTCTCCTCAAGTTCCAATTGACATCCTCCACTTTTGTAGACACTTGTTTACACCACTCTCGGGAGCGGTGACAACAACTCTTTCTTGACCCTTAGCCTTGCCAACAAGACCATCAATACCATTTTTAAGTTGAAGATCAATGATTGAGATCTCACCTTTGACGAAATAGATTTGTAACTGTCGTCAAAGAGAGACCCAAACTCGGACCAGAATTGGTGGCCCTCCTCTTTCTAGCACTAGTACAATATTATCTTAAGACTGTTGGTGTTACAGTGGATTTATGAAAATAGTATACAACTATCACTAGTTCTTAGAAAGGATAATCAATTACAATTTCAATATAATAGGTTTGAAGCCTAACATCAATTGTCACAACATCAATGAGTGTTGATGATCTTGATCTTCGGTCTTTGATCCTTCCTTGAAGTCTTGAGATCTTGGTTGAAACTGCAGCAAGTCTCTTTGAGAACAACAATAACAATATGTTTAGAGTCTGGAAATATAACAAGATAATTGGTTTGTTGAGTCGACCAAATTCTTGATCTATCCTTAAGATAATATTGCCCCGTATATCCCTTCAACGGTGTAATGACAACTTATCTCCCAAGATAAAACAACAATCAAACAAATGAGCAAAGGGAACTCAAGTGTTCGCTAGAATAGAAGGATCTTTGAGTGTGTAAGATTGCAAGAAAGGAAGAGATTTCATCAAGTCTGAAATCATCCAAGTGTAGAGAGTATTTCTCTTATGTTCATTGTGTATGTTGTGTGTGTCACTTCTCAAATCTGAAATAAGGCATGGTTATATAGTTTAAGAAGGAGGGGATGTGTTAATTGGGTGATAATGATTGTTAAGAGGGCTATTTATGAGGCTCAATGAAGAGCCAAAACGTTCAGGAATAAGTGTCCAACGTTCCAACAACTTAATTACATTAAACCTCTGAAAAACGCCTGCAGCGCCGCGGCGCCTAAACTCCTGAGAGTTAGCGTCGTGGCCCTGCAGCCTGGAGCCAGCGCTTTCCAGAAACTTCAAGGACCAACCCGTAATTATAATAAAGTCTGGGGTCCAAAAAGATAATGTCAGAACAGCCCCACAGCCCGACCCGGACTAGGCGGGTGGTGGTGGCGCGCGTGCGGGTCTAGTCTCGAACCCAAGCACACCTAGGTCCTCCCTCTTTCAAACACATGGGTTACCCCTTGGGGTCCCAATCCTTTATTCAGTTTAGAGACTTATAACACGAACAAATCTTCCTTTTACTACCGATGTGGTAGATTTGTCACACACCACTCTTCCATGTCTTAAACACCTTACTTTGCGGACCAATATCTCTTTCATTTCTCAATGGAATTTGACGATTCTTGGCCCTAAGATCATCTACTCACTTAGTAGATTACACACATGTAAAGAACCAGGTTCTCCAACATGTGGAATCATGGTGTTTAAGTCATTAAGATGGGCGGATCCAACTTCCACCAAAGGCAAATTTCCAACAGTGTTAAATATAATATCAATTATTGTCTCTGTGCAAAGTTCAAACTAGATCAGTAAAAGTGAACGGAGAAAGCAAATTTTATTATTATTATTATCCAGAATTCTTTTACCGAACTATATTACGGAATAGTTATAAAGCTTTTGATCAACCCAATTACAAATTTGATTAAGAGGCGCTAAAGATAAAAGATCAATTAGATATCCTTGAAGATTATTTGTCAATCTCTAAAAGAGTATTGAGTAGAGAATTAATTATCACCGAATTTGGACTAGACATATGTCATATGTAAATACCTTCTTAAGCCACAAATATATAGAACATCTGATAAAGAGATTCAATCTTCAATATTTCCATAATAGAAAAGGTAGTAATTGTTAGAATTCATTAAGAAGATCGAGAATCCATTCATGGGGAAAAATATTTCTTGCTTCATTTACTAATTTGTAAAAATAGTTTTGCCGTAAAGTATTATAAATGATTTTTAGTTACCAAAATTGTTGGAAATGTTTTTACAAGTCACTTTTTATAGAGTATCATGGTGAAACTCGGAACTGAGAGAAATATATGGCTTCAAAAAGGACATAGTAGTGAAGGTTTTTGTCGATTTAGACACTGCATTATTTAATCTTTATGAATTTTTAGAGGAAATAGATCATTTGAAGTTTTGGTATTTCCTCATATTTTGCACGATCAAATATATATCCAACGTGATATTTAGTTTTCGCATATAGGATGAAATATGTTACCTTACTTGTTTTAAGCGTAGCGCATGTGGAATAATAAAGAGCAGTAAGGAAAGGACATGGCTCACAAAAGTAGAACATACCATGACCTAGACCTCTGGAGGATTTAACCCCAAAACGACACTGCAATGTGAGCTTGTGAAAATTCAAGTTACAAACTTTGTAACCTAGAAACTTTAAACTCTAAAAACTATCTTACTAATCTCTCTAGACTAGTAAGACAACTCCAAGTTGATCCCCAATTTGAAGTTGAATTTGACTAACTGCTTATACCTAACAATATGATTCTATGAAAGCGGATAAAGGTACAACTCGAAGATCAATCCTAATACAAGAATCTAGACTCAAAAACTGTAAACATAAACTTTGTAACACATCTTCTTTAATATTCTTCGTCGTATTAGGTCGCACTAATGAAATCAGAAATCTCTCAGTATGCTTGATAGAGTTTGCTTAAGTTTTTAAGTTTATCTCTTTGTGAGTGCGTCATTTTCTTCAAGGCAATACTTGGATATATATATATATATAACAATTGTTTTTCATCACGTCGGCTGACCTAAACCCTACATGATACGGCATATCGTGTAAAATAGCGTTTGATTTGGTTTGGATTCTTGTCCTTCAAGCAGCTTTAGTTTTCTTGTAGGAATTCAAACTATAATTATGGTAAAAAATCTTGCACCCTTTTATGCCAAGTCTTTATCATAAAACCACAAATTTTACTCGCAGTAGGACTTTGAGAAGGAACACATTCTTGGATCTGGTCCTCGCATTTGTTCTTGTCAACTCTGTCTCGCTAGTGTGTCTGATAAGAAACATGTTCTTGGTTCATTCAACTTCTGCCCTGATTTATCCAACTTTATACTGCATCTATCTGTTGGATAGCTTAAGTCTACGGACCTGGTTCATTCACTTTGTGTATTCTCTCTGTCAATCATCAAAACTAACACTTGTCGTTAATGTCAACATGTCCACCCTCAAAGTGCTTGACCATTCAGAAGTTTTGGATGATATGGACCATGTCACGCTGAACGGTATACTCCGTGACATGATGATTCTTGAGAACCAAATTCTACTTTGGGTTCTCAAAAGTTATTAGTTTGCATCACGTGGTATTGTCAATGCAGATAGTGAATTTTATTGACAGCACTTCCTTAGTATCTTTTGTTGCGTTGTTGTCCATCATTGAGAATAATACCGACTTTGGAGATGATCCATTGTATGTAACAAAGGATAGTGATTTAGTTGATGTCGATCAACCCTTCCACTTACTTGAGGAATTGTGCAACGCCTTTGTATATGAATACCCAGTTTTAGATACCTTGTAGCCTTTCAAAAGTTGATCAAATACATTTTTAACGCCCCCCCCCCCCCCCCCCATAAGCTCCCCCTTTGCTTCTTTGGTGTCTCAAACTCGCAACCTTCAAATTGAAAGCGGATGGTGTTTACCATCTGAGCAACCCCTCTTGTCAAAGTTGATCAAGTATTATTTTTTATTTACCAAACAAGTTAGGAGTTTTTTCTCGTTAGTAACAAGAAGACGAATGATAGTGTAAGAATGAGGGTAATAAGTGTAAAATGGTGAAGTATTGTAATTAAAGACTGATTTGAAAGCAAAAACTAGATTGTTAGAAATCAATTTCTCTTTCTTTTTAAGCTTAAGCCATCCAAATTCATAATTAGTTTTTATTGGCTAGATTACTGAAATATTTCTTCACTCTATATTTTATTTTCGTCCATCGCATTGGTGTAGGGTGGATGAAATTAATGATCGTATTAGGAGTCTTGCATGATAAGAAGGTGTCATCGAAACTTAAAAACAAGTTCTACCTAGTGGTGGTTAGACATTCTATGTTGTATGGGGCAAAGTGTTGGTCAGTCAAGAAGAAGATGAAAGCTATGAAAATGAGGAGGCTGCGATGGATGTGTGGGGTATACTAGGAGAGATAATTAGAAATAAAAATATCTCAAACAAGGTAGGAGCGACCTCGGTGGAGGATAAGATGCGGAAAGCGATACAGAGATGGTTAGGACATGTGCAGATGAGATGCACGGATGAGTGCGGAGGTGTGAGATATTGGCTATGAACAATTTTAAATGGGGATGATCATATGGATGTGTGGTCATACTTGAAGAGACATGATTAGAAACGAATTTTTATGGGACAAGGTTGGAGTGGCCTCCATGGCGGACAAGATAAGAGAAGTGAGACTGAGGTGGTTCGGGCATGTGAAGAGGAAGTGTGAGGATGCGCCAGTTAGGAGGTGTGACAGACTTGTGATACCAGGAGTTAGGAGAGGTAGAGGTAGAGGTAGATCGAAGAAGAACTGGGGAGAGGTGATTAGAAAAGACATGAACAACTCCAGCTGACTGAGGGCATGACCCTATATAGGAAGATTTGAAGGTCGCAGATTATGATAGAAGGTTAGTAGGTAGTTGAGTTTTGTCGCACTGTGTGTGAGAGGGGTAGGGGCTAGCCTCTCTTTTGCTCTTCTCTGTTTCTTTGTAGTATTATTTAGGTTTTGTGTAGATCCATACTCTTACGTGAGTATTCATATGTGTTGCTTTATTTATTTATTATTGTTATCTTGCTATCTTATTTTCCTTGAATTTCGGTATTAACTACGTTCTTTTTAGCCGATGGTCTATCGGAAATAACTTTTCTACCCCACAAAGTTAGAGGTAAGGTTTGCGTACATCTTACCCTCCCCAGACCCCATTAAGAGGTATTACACAAGGTATGTGTCACGACCCGACCCCGGGCCCGCGACTGGTGCCCTACCTGGGCACCCCTGTCAGGTATACATCAGAGAATAGCAGCGGAACATACACAACATACATAAAAACTTAGACAGTAACCAACAACAGGCTAGCCGATAAGGCCACCTTCCGTAAAATATACTCAATCCAGAAATAGAACAGTACATTTTTCTTTTCTTTACAGCCCAATCCACAATGTGACTACAGACCTCTAAGAACAACAATTCTGGCGGGACAGGGCCCCGCCATACCCCTGAATGTACAACAACCGACAAATACCAGGGATAAGCCTCCGAAATGAAGGAGCTTCTCAACAGCTGAACAGTGATCCTAAGAGCGAGGACCAAGAACTCAGTACTTTACTGCTGGCGTGAACGCAGCCCGAGAGGTCGATCAACATGTACCAAATATGTGAGCCCAGAAATCGTAATGAAATCATAAGTCTAAATAAAACTGGAGACATGTATGATAACTCAATTAACAGTACACTGTGCCTTACTAACAATGAGAGTAAATAGGAGTATACTTACAATATAAAGTAGGAAAGCTCACGATCAAAGCAGGACCACCCGCGCGATGTCATTAAGCAATCCTATTCCGGGACTATTTCACCGCATAGATCGCGTGGACCGCATGAGGTATTCCTCGCATAGGTGTACCGCCCGCGTGGGACTATTTCACCGCGTAAGCCCATAAGGACTCGCGTGAGGTATTCCTCGCGTCATGGGTAGCAAATCCGGAAACAGTGGTATAACGTCTTGGGGTTTACCCTCATTTATACTCTTACCACAAGCGGTGGTATAACGTCTTGGAGGTTTACCCTCATTTATACTCTTACCCTAGCTCAACCGGCCATCATACATAACATAAGCCTACTGCTTATCTGATAAATAAGCAAGTTAAGAAATCCCCCTAACTTCTTATTAGCCTTATTCATATACATTCTCATTTTAGTTTACTTAATGCACTAACATGTCATTATAAAATCCGGGAATTTAACCCAAAGTACTACGTACTTCTATTCTTTTAAAAATGACTCTTTTTCATATATAACTTCCAAGATACTAATAACCGTAGTATCAAGTCATAACTACTTTTCAAGACAAGTCACGATACCTTTTAGAAATACATTTAGGCTTCTAAATCAAGTGACTTCTTTCCTTTAAAACCTTAGGCAATTGATGCCTTAAATCAAATTGCCTTTCAATAAATCAAGTCATTTATCTTTCCATAAAGCCAATATAACCAACTCCCCATAAAGTCGTTATATTCACTTTATGCATTAGTCAAGTACAATTTCCTATCCAAGGGACTTATACGTTTAAAACGAAACAAGTATCGCATACTTTAAAACTCTTCAAGTCCCTTAACATACTTAAATTACTTAGAGTAAACCACTCTTTAAACTTTCCATAAAGCTATTATAACCAACTTCCCATAAAGCCGTTATACTAGCCTTATACATTAGCAAATTACATTCTTTCCTTATAACCAAGAGACTTAAACTTTCCCATAAAACAAGTATTAAAATACTTTCAACATACTTAAAGTCTCTTAACTTTTGAAAACCAAGATATCCTTAATATTTAAACAAATGAGCTAATTCCCTAACTCAAACCACTTGGACATTCTTTAAAGTAAGCCAAGGATATCAAATAGACTAGATTGTCAAAATCTTGACGCTCTGCACTATACATTTACAACTTAATCATGCTCAAGAGATAAGAAAGTTCCACATACCTCTTCGGTTTAATCCACTTGCTAAGTCCATTTCGTCGTACGTAGTATGTCAACCTATAATGACCATAGTACGTCTATTAAGGCCTTACTTCAAACGTAGAATATTATAAGTGTTAAGTCTCTAAATTCTACGGAAAATCGGATGACACCTCCTTTGTTTTTACTAACTTTGCCACCTTTTCCAAGGTCGAAATACAATAACCAAACAGCCCCAATTGGCTCACAACAAAATGAAGGTAATCCAATGCAAATGAATAACCAAACAGCCCCAATTGGCTCACAATAATATATAAGGTAATCCAATGAAAATGAATAACCAAACAACCCAATTGGCTCACAATAAAATGAAGGTAATCGATGCAAATGAATAACCAAACAGCCCAATTGGCTCACAATAAAATGAAGGTAATCCAATGCAAATGAATAACCAAAGCCCCAATTGGCTCACAATAATATATAAGGTAATCCAATGAAAATGAATAACCAAATGCCAATTGGCTCACAATAAAATAGCAATACCGATTCTTATTCAATTTCCATTTCAATCCAAATTGGTAGCATAATAAGATATCAAGCGCGATTGATTCTAGCTACTACATTCTCCAAGTAGGTAACATGCGACAATTCAATTTATCGATCAAATTGGATTTCAATTTCAAATGGCTAAATATGACATTTTCGGATTTTGAGCCTCCAATTCCATAACACTTATCAAACTTCATAACACATATCACATGACCACTTATAACTTATCATAACATGAAATCTTCAATTACAAAAGTAAAACGAAGATTATTATACCTCAATTAGCCCAAATATGCTCCAAGAGTACAAGTCGATCCCTAGCACCTTTAGCTCCTCCTTCCGACATTACAATCCACTCCAAGCCACCCTTAGAAGCTTATGAAAAACTCATCTTCAAGTTTCAACTTCAAAGTTGAATAACCCTTTAGGTTTTCGCCTTGCGACTAATACGAAAACACCATTTTTCCGGGATCTTTCTATTGAGAAACACTTACAATACCCTTAGGTACCTTGGTTTAAAGTGGGGGAATTATTGGACAAAAATTGGAAATTTTTCCTTCTTGAAACACCTCAAAACCGTGAGCTCCCTAAGAAGCAAAACAAGTTTCTTGAAAATAATTCTAAGTGTGGGAATGACAAGGTCTTGCACCTACTAGTGTACATATATAACACAAGGAAGGGTATAGATTAGAACACTTGGGTGGTTTGGATGAGATTCACTAAATATCAAGCTTAAAGTGGGGTCATTGACTAAGTCAACAATGTCAAGCTAAATTGTCTTGCAAGACTTGGTCTTTTAATTTATGGTCAAATGACCATTTCCTCTATCACATTTTCGTCCAAGACCATTAAGGGGGGGGGGGGTGACACGTGTCGCCCTCCCGTTCGTCGCAATATTCCGTTTCCCGACAATTTCCAAAATTCCGCTAAATTATAACATGTCTCAAATCTTAACATTTTTGAGTTCTTACGTACGTTCTTATAAACATATCCTGAAATTCCGGGGTGTAACAGTATGTTTTTGTATACATCATATAATAGCAGTTCGACAACAACAACAACAATACACCATGTGTAATCCCACAAGTGGGATCATATAATAGCAGTTCCTTTGTTTTATTTTATGGATCTTAGTTTAATTAGTCACGAAGTTTAAGAAAGATGGATACTTTTGAATATTATCATTTTAAACTAAAAATGTGTATAATGTATCAAAAAAATTGAATCTTGTGGCCTAATATTGTCACATCCCAACCTTGGGATGGTGGTTGGCACCCAGCGCCCGAAGGCCTGAGTGTACCACTATAGTATCCGAACCCTGTAACATAAACTTGGGCACACAATGCCTCAAAATAACCATATGATACAAGGCTGGATAACAACATGTACGCAGAAGATACAAGGCCACGACATACCAACATCAACTATACATAGGTCTGCAAGCCTCTAAAAATAACATGTACATACCATATGTTGGGATAAAGCCCCGTCATACCCCAAAACACTAGTAGCATATATAAAACAGTACATAAGGACTCTTGTACTGCAACTCCCAGAGAAGGGAGTGCGATAATATCACAGCTGAGCCGATCACCTACTGAGGAGGAGCGTCACTCTATCTATCTATACTTGTGGGCATGAAATATAGTGCCTCATAAGGGACATCAGTACAAAATATGTATTGAATATGTAGGGCATAATCAACTGTAAATAAGCCAACAATAGATAAGGAAATGAGAGATACCACCTCAAACGTATAATGCAACAGTACGTCAAACTATATAGATATATGTACTAATCATGTATATAACATTGTAGGCCTATGAGGGCAATGTCATCAATGTTAAGTATGTATAAGTTTCGTATAACGTCATAGGTCTCTAAGGCCAATATCATCAATGTTATATGTGTATAAGATGTGTATATAACGCCATAGTACTCTGAGGGCAATATGAATCCATAATATATATATATATATATGACTGACAACTGAAGGACATGTCATTCTTACCAATTCAGTCAGAGTGGTGTAAGGTTGTTATACATGCGATCAGTCTTATGAGACTGACATACTTATCATTACATGACCTTATAAACTTACAACTCATGAATAAACTCTCTGAGAACGATATTATATGATCTTGACTCAACAAAGAGTCTTTAAGTTATCAAGAATGGAATTGCTATAGGGTAGCGTTTCGTTTACATCATGTTTATATAGATTATACCAAAAGAGAAAGGAAATCCCTACATACCTTATCGAAGAAGTGAGTTATGTCCAGTGAAGCCTCGCACTCCTTACAGATAGTTATCTATATCATATAAAGAGTTAATATTAATATCGAATCCAAATCCTATAAAGAAACTCACTTAGGCATCCTTCGACAACTTCAAACATATAGGGTTCTTTAGACTTCATTTATAAAAAAAACTTTATATAATCTGATCCCATAATCTTTTCAACCGTGCCTTCCTTAACCCTTCAGCATATGTAACCAATTTTATTACCAACTTTACCTTATATTTCAAGTAAAATAATTCAACAACTTACATAACCCTGATTCCAAAGGTTTACGAGTTTTGACTATGAGAATCCTTGCATAAATTGTTTCAAATCATCAATTAAGCATAAGAATCGATAGAAGAGGATAAAACTCACCTTTGCACGTAGATATATCCTTCAAATAGTAGGTTGTTCCACTTATAAGAGTTTTCGAAATTGGTTCTACGAGTAGAAGACAATTATCACGTAACCACGGGATTTACTATGTTGATTACACTTGATTTGTCTTGGGGTTGATCTAGGAATGATCCAACACCTTAGAGAAGATTTTTTGGGTGTGACTTAGGGTTAATTGGGGAGAAAATAAGTTCAAATGGTTGACCAAAACATTATATACCCGACTGAAAACTTGAACCACCCCTATTTGACGACCGGATTGATGGTCTATCAATCTGGACTGGACTGTCAAACCATTCTTGTGGTCTGACATCTTGCAGGCCATTTGACGGTTTAGAATGGCCCTTTTGACAGACTGTCAACCTTGCCGTCAAAATGCACAGTTCTCTGATTTTGTTGAAACGTATTTTCTTCGATCAGTTTAACTTTCATACACTCTGGAACTTCCATAAATAATATATAAACCTTCGTTACCATTCCGTAAGGTCGTACCTCTTCCCGAAATATCGGTATCAATCGGTGAAGTGATGAAACTTGAAACTTACAAGGTGTAACATCATTCTCTCTTAAAACATTCATCCTCAAATGTTGATGATTGCCCTAATGCTAGGATTTTGGAAAATTTTCTGCAGAGATTAACTAGTAAATATGGCTACCCAAAACTTGTCAAGCAACTCAAAAAGATAACTAAAGCTGCACAGGGCTATTGAATAACATACTATTATCTAATCGGCCTCACACGACCGTCTATATTGATAAAAATCAAAGAGGGTTAGGCACAACTCACTTTAACTTTCCTTCGTCGTACTCTGAGTTGCATCTGCCATATTTGTCTCAACATCAGCACATAAACAAAGTATATGATTTAATATCGATGGATAAAATAGGAGTAAGAAAATTGTATCGCACGAGTGTCGTTATAGACCTGGGATTTGGAACAAATAAGGATATCGAGACTTCATATCTTCTTCGGCCTCCCAAATCATTTTTTCCACATTATTATTTCTCTAAAGCACTTTCACCAAATCTACTTCTTTGGTTCGTAGCTTATGAATTTGGTGATCCATAATAACGATGGGAACTTCTTCATACAACAGGACCTCTGTGACATGAACATCCTTAATGGGGGTTATGCGAGAAGGATCACCTAAGCATTTGCAAAGCATCGATACGTGGAATACAGGGTGAACTGCTTCCAATTCTGGGGGTAACTCAAGCTTATAAGCCACTTGGCCGACTCTTTGAATAATATGATATGGCCCGACGTACCTGGGCTAAGCTTACCCTTCTTACCGAACCTCATTACGCCCTTTATAGGCGACACATTTAGAAATACCCTATCTCCTATAGCAAATTCCAAATCACAACATCGGTGATCTAAATAAAACTTTTGCTGACTCTGAGTTGTCAATAGTCACTCCTGAATCAATTTCACTTTTTCTACAGCTTGTTGTACCAAGTCAGGTACTAGTAGTTTTGTCTAGCCAACATTGAACCAACAAATAGGAGACCTGCATTTCCGCCCATATAGTGCCTTATATGGCGTTATCTGAATACTAGAATGGTAGGTATTATTATTATAGATGAACTCAACAAGTGGCAAATGGTCTTCCCATCTTTTTTTTGAAGTCTAAAACACAAGCTCATAACATATGTTCTAGAGTCTAAATAGTACGTTCAGCCTGTCCATCGGTCTGTGGATGATAAGCAGTGCTAAGATTAATCTGAGTACCCAAACCCTTCTGAAAAGATCTCCAAAGTTAATTGTAAATTGTATGCCTCTATCAAATATAATAGACACTGGGATTCCATGAAGTTGAACTATCTTTTTAATATAAATCTTGGCATAATCCTCAGTCGAGTTAGTGGTTTAGACCAATAAAATAAGCCGACTTTGTAAGTCTATCCACGATAACACATATGGAATCAAATTTTTGATGAGAATTAGGTAGACCCATAATGAAATCCATATTAATATCATCCCATTTCTATGTTGGGATCTCTATATTCTGCAATAGTCCTCCAGGTTTCTGAGGCTCTATCTTCACTTGTTGGCAATTTGGGCACTGAGCGACAAATTATGTAATATTCTTCTTCATATCGTTCCACCAATAGATCTTTCGGAGGTTATGATACATCTTTGTCGACCCAAGATGAATGGAATACCTGAACTGGTGAATTTCATCCATGATTTGCTTCCAGAGCCCTCTTACATCCGGTACACAAATCCAACCCTGATACCTAAGGACCCCGTCTCTTATAAGTTCCAATATCGGCTTATTTTGCAGAGGAATTCCCTCTTTCATTCAGACTAACTCGGGGTTATCAAGATGTCTTTCTTTCACTTCCTATCAAGGTTGATTCTACAGTAATCTGCACTACCGTTCCTCCATCATCCATGTCCAAAAGTCACACATTTAAACCGGATAAGTGACACGGTTCTTTGGTCATTTCTAACTGGTTGGATTTAACCCCATCCAAACTCTCCATAGACTTATGGCTTAAGGAATCCGCTATAACATTGTAATCCTTTAATAACTCCAGCCACCTTCTTTGCCTTAAATTCATCTCCTTTTGACGAATCTATATTGTAGACTCTATTGGCCTATGAATATGTCAATATGGACTCCGTATAGATAATGACGTCATATATTTAGATCAAATATAACAGCTGCCAATTCCAAATTGTGAGTCTGTAGTTTTGCTCATGCTTCCTTAATTGCCTCAAAGAATATGCAATGACCTTCCCACGCTGCATCAAAACACACCCCAACCTTATTTTGGAGGCATCGCAGTACACCATATAGCCCTCTGATCCCTCAGGTAATGCCAACACAGGCGTCGATATCTATTTTTCAACTCCTGGAAACTTTTTTCACAAGCCTCTGACCACCGAAACTTGGTTGCTTTATGCGTTAGTTTTATCAATGAATGGGAAATAGGAAGAGAAGTTCTCTACGAATCTTCGATAATAACCTTCCAAGCCCAATAAACTATGTACCTCTGTAGGAGTTATAGGTCTCGGTCAATTCTTTACTGCCTCGATCTTCTGACCATCCACCTTGATGCCTTCGTCTGACACCACATGACCCAAATAAACCACTGAGTTTAACCAAAACTCACATTTAGAAAACTTAGTGTATAACTCGTGATCCTGAAGTATTTGTAATACCAATAGCAGATGATCCGCATGCTTAACTTTCAATCGAGAATATACCAAAATGTCATCAATAAAAACTATTACGAATATATCAATATATGGTTTAAATACTCGGTTAATTAGATCCATGAAGGTTGTCGGCGCGTTAGTCAAACCAAAAGACAATAAAAAACTCGTAGTGGCCATATCTTGTCTGAAAAGTCATCTTTGGAATATATTTCTCCTTAACCTGTAGCTGGTGATATCCAAACCTGAGATCAATCTTTGAAAATACTTAGCGCCTTATAACTGGTCAAACAAATCGTCAATTCTGGAGAGCGGGTACTTATTTTTAATAGTCACATTATTCAATTGACGGTAATCAATACACATTTTTAAGAAACTGTCTTTCTTACAAACAAATAATATTGGCGCACCCCACGGAGAAGTATTGGGCCTGATAAAGCCTTTTTTCCAGAAGATCCTCCAATTGAGCTTTTAATTCTTTTAACTCGGTAGGAGTCATTCGATATGAGAGAATAAATATAGGTTGGGTATCTGGGAGTTCGTCGATAGCGAACTCAATTTCCCTTTCGGGAGGAACACCAGGAAGTTTATCAGGGAATACGTTAGGAAATTCAGTAACGACGGGGATTGACCGAAGAGTTGGAGGCTTTGCCTCGCGTCCTGAACTCACACGAGGTGAAAGATATACCCTTTTGAGATCATCTTTTGAGCCTTAATGTAGGAAATATACCTACCCTTTAGCGTTGCTATATTGCCTTTCCATTCAATGACCGACTCATCTGGAAAATTAAAGTGAATGACTTTCATCCAACAAACGACATTAGCATAGCAAGAATCCAGTCAATCCATGCCCATGATAACATCAAATTCCACCATTTCTAACTCATTCAATTCGGTTATAGTATGACAATCATCGATCTTTATATAAAAATCCTTATACACCTGCCTAAAAACTACAGGTTCACCCACATGCATAGACACTTCAAACAACTTATGTAATAATTCACTCTCTTCCACACTTACCAGCAACAAAGGGTGTAATATAAGACAAAGTGGAATCCGGATCTATCAAAGTATATACGTCAAAAGAGAAAACAGATAAGATACATGTAACCAAATCTGGGGATGACTCAAGGTCCTGTCGACTTGATAAAGCATAGATGCGGTTCTGGGGACCGTTCAAACTAGATGTTGCTCTTCTGTCTCTGCTCCTACCAGTCGGTGCCTGCGTAGTCTGCCCTAAAGGGTGTACTGATGAAGAAGAAGTTATTGGTTGTGCCATACTGCCTTCACCTCTCGTCGAACAATCCCTGGTAAAGTGCCTTAGGTAACCACAAGAATAACATATATCTATCTCTCAGTGATATTGCACTGGATGTGCCCTGCCACACTGGGCATATCGGGGTAGAGGTGGCCTAAACTAAATTCAATCTCCTCTATGCTGCAGGCTGGGTGCCCGTGAGCTCTGACCTTGACCAAAATAAGTGGTTGAATCACGACGCTGGCCTTGGAACTGTGATGGCGTATTGGTCATCAGATAAGATGGATGTCTAGGAAAATGAGGCCTAAATCCTCCTCGAAACCCCTCACTGCATCACCTTTGGACTGAGCCCTTTTGTGTTGGCCCCTATCATACTCTTGATCAGCCCATTGTTGCCTTTTATGATCCTATAAATTTTGTACGTAGGTCTGAATATGGGAGACATCAATATTTAGATTCAGTGAAGCTTTCATGTACTCATTTACTAAATGAGGCCCTAAATCATTAACAAATGAATATACTCGATGGCTCATATCAGCAATAATTATGGGAGCATACCTAGCCAAGGAGTTGAATTGCAGGCTATATTCTTTGACACTCATATTACCCTGCTCCAAATGTAAAAACCTATCTCGATTGGCTCGTCGAAGCTTGACTTGAAGATACTGTTGTTAAAACACTTCAGAGAACTTCCTCTAACCCAAATGTGGGGCCTAAGATCCCTGAGTCTGCTCCCAAGTCTCAAAACAGGTTGCGGCCACATCCCGCAATTTGTAGGAAGCCAACTCTGCTGTCTCAGCATCCATCATATGCATAACTCATAAGGTCTGCTACATCTTATCTCAAAAATTATGTGGGTCTGCATTGGGATATGTCCCTGTAAATATTTGAGGGTCTAAGTTAACAAAATCCTGAACTCTCACACTCACAACTCTATCAATAATATTGGGGCCTGAGAGGCCATAAGTCGAGTCAATAGTTGCACCACATTCCGTATATCTAGGTCTTGATCGGGGGAAACTGAAGGAGGAACTGGAGGTACATCAGCTCCCCATGTCCCTTTAGATGTGGTAGTGGGGGTGGAGTCTTGGAGGCCCGAGATACCGCCTCATCTTGGTGCTTGTGTCTCCGCGGATCAGCGGGTGGTGCTTGACTGGCACCCTCTCCCGCCTCCTCATCAACTCATCGCAGAGTCTTTTATCGTCTTATAGTAATAGGTATAACTAAGAACATAAACAAGATGGGGATTAAGAGTGAAACACTTATAATTTAACACTATCGCATGATCTAGAATAGGAGTAAAAGTAACCATCATAAATATCATGTAGCCTCCTGCTTATAAGTGTGGTGTACAACACACTCATAAACAAGACTTTACTAGATATGGCTTGCAGACTACCTAGGACAGACCTGCTCTGATACCAAGTTTTTCACATCCCAACTTTGAGGGGGTGGCACCCATCACCTGAAGGCCTGATCATACCATTGTAGTATTTGAACCCTGTAATATGAAATTTGGGCCAACAAGGCCTCAAAATAACCATATGATACAAGACTGAATAGCAACATGCACGTAGAAGAGTCCTAACAGGATATATGTCACTAGATGAATGTACTGATAACAAGAAGGCTCGACAAGGCCATGACATATAAACATCCATTATACATAGGTCTGCAAGTCTTTACAATTAACATGTACATACCAACAGGTCGAGACAGGGCCCCGCAATACCCCCAAAACATTAGTAGCATATATAAAATAGTATCTAATGACTTATGTACTGCAACTCTAAGGAAGGGAGTGCGACAATATCATAGCTGAGCAGATCACCTACTGAGTAGGAGTGTCGCTATGTCTATATGTAACTGCAGGCATGAAACAAAGTGCCCCAGAGGGACATCAGTACGAAGGATGTACTGAATATGTAGGGCATAATCGACTATAAATAAACCAACAATAGTCAAGGAAATGAGAGATACCACATGAAACTTATAATGCCACAGTACTTCAAACTGTATAGATATGTATACTAATCACATTTGATACACTCAAATTACATCCCCGAAAATGATGTAAAGCGGTCGAAGCAAATATAGAATCCTACAAAGGTTGGGGTTGAATCCCATAGGGAATACGACGAGAAAAAGTACAATTCAAATATAAACCTCGATACTTAGTCTATATTTCAAAGGTGTTGAGAAATAATATTTGTTTTGATTAAAATCAACTTTTCAATTCAAATATGAACTAATTGTAAATTTATAATTCAAGTAAGGAGATGACTAGGGTTGTGTTCCATCTAGGTGGATTAATGTAATTGAGGATATGCTTGATTTCAATTGAATGCCTATTATACTAGATGATGGACCAATTGAAGGTTTATACCTAATTTTCCAACCTAGGAGATAAATTTCATAACTAGGCTTTTCCAAGCCCTAGAATGTGCTAATCAATACACACATTCAATTATCATTACCCATTCTATTCCTAGCTTTGAGTATTATATAGGACTTAAAGTCCTAAATCTATGTCATTAATATTTTCCCCACTAATTATTCTTTTCCACGCAATAAATAGTTGTGGGGCACTACCAAAGTTGGCCGCCATTGATATCAATACATAAAGAAGCATTAATGGAGTATAACATTGATACATAATCTAGTCAAACATTAAAACACTCAAATCATTAATCACGCTCTTTGAGGTCCACAACCCTAGCTAAGTATTTAGCTACTCATGATAATTAAAACAAAAGCATTAAATTGATATGAAAATATTATCACGTAAAAGTAATTAAGAACTAAGATGAATTTGAATCCAAAGATGTTGTTTAATCCTCCTCAAAAGCTTAAAAACAAGAATAATGTAATGTTTTGAGCATTGGAAATACAAATTCATATGGAATGATGAGGCACAAAACCTTAGGAACTATTTAAAGCCTCCAAAATTCATGCTCCAAAATTGGACAAAATTTCCCCCGCGTCACCATATGCGAACCTCAACCCACATCGCAAACATGACTTGCGGTCCACAAGCCATGTTCTTGTACTGCAGCTTATGTCAATTTTTAGGTCTTTAGTGACATGATCTGCGGTTCGCAGACATGACATGTGGTTCGCAGGTCACGCCACAGACCAAGCTTTTCTCTTGTTAAAATTCATGAGGTTCCTATTGTGGTATGCGATCCTTCTGCATTCCATAAATAATATGTGGTTCACAAGTCATATTTTTGGCCTTTTTGCTCTTTTTTTCTTGTATTTCGTGTTCGCACTCTTTGTCCTATAAAACAACACATATACATAAAAAATGACGTAAAATTTATTTTAAGATAAATAAAAGCATAAGTAAAAGACATCAAATATATCGTGATTTCACAGTACATCAGTATATAACGTCGTATGCCTCTGAGGGCAACGTCATCAATGTCAAGTATGTATAAGTTGTGTATATAATGTCATAGGCCTCTGAGGGTAATATCATCAATGTTATATGTGTATAAGACGTGTATATAATGTCATAGGCCTCTGAGGGCAATATGTATGCATAATATATATGTATGACCGACAACTGAAGAACATGTCATGCTTACCAATTCAGTCGGAGTGATATAAGGTCATTATACCTGCGATAAATATCATGAGACTGACATCCTTATCATTACATGACCTTATCAACTTACAACTCATGAATAAACTCTCTGAGAACGATATTATATGATCTTGATTCAACAAAGAGGCTTCCAGTTATCAACAATGGAATTGCTATAGGGTAGCGTTTCGTTTACATAATGTTTATATAGATTATACCGAAAGAGGAAGGAAATCCCTACATACCTTATCGAAGAAGTGAGCTATGTCCCGTGAAGCATCGCACTCTTTACAGATAGTTATCTATATCATATAAAGAGTTGATATTAATATCGAATCCAAATCCTATAAAGAAACTCACTTAGGCATCCTTCGACAACTTCAAACATATAGGGTTCTTTAGACTTCATTTATAAAGAAAATTCATATAATCCGATTCCATAATCTTTTCAACTGCACCTTTCTTAACCCTTCATCATATGTAACCAATTTGATTACCAACTTTACCATATATTTCAAGTAAAATAACTCAACAAGTTACACAACCCAGATTCCATAGGTTTATGAGTTTTGACTATGAGAATCCTTCCATAACTTATTTCAAATCATCAATTAACCATAAGAATCGATAGAAGAGGATAAAATTCACCTTTACACATAGATATCTCCTTAAAACAATAGCTTGCTCCACTTCTACGGGTTTCCGAAATTGGTTCTACGAGGAAAAGATGGTTATAACGTTAACCACGGGATTTACTACGTTGATTACACGTGATGTGGCTTAGGTTTGATCTAGGAATGATCCAACACCTTATAGAGGATTTTGGAGTGACTTAGGGTTAATTTTTTTGGGAGAAAATAAGGTCAAAAAGTCAATCAAAATATTATATACCTGACTGAAAATTTGCACCGCCTCCATTTGACGGTCCGTCAATCTAGATCGTCAAACCATACATGTGGTCTGACATCTTGCAGGCCATTTGACGGTTCAGAATGACCCTTTTGACGGTCCGTCAAAATGCACAGTTTTCTAATTTTGTCGAAACATATTTTTTTTTATCCGTTTAACTTCCATAAACAAGCTATAAACCTTTATTCGTCAGGTCATACCTCTTTTCAAAATATCGATATCAATTGGTGACGGAACGTGAAACTTACAAGGTGTAATAAATATGTCATGTAGCATGTCGGAAATTAAAAAGTACTTTGTATAAAAAGTAATATTATTTTTAAATATATGAAAAAAAAGTAAGATACATAAATAATAACAAAAAGAGTGTTTACTAATTTTGAGGCCTCAACATTTTTGGGGCCTAATGCATGTGCTTTACTTGTTAGGCTTAAACCGGCAGTGGATCGATGTGTCAAGTTGAATGTCCTTTGACCTAATTGTCACATGCTTGGCGTGGATGGCAGTAAGGTTAGTATCTCAATATTATGCATTAAGTAGATCTGATCAACCTCTAGAAGAGTCGACATCACATGAGTGTGAAGATGGAAATCAGTATGAATCTTTGTGACAAGTTGAATCCCTGGATTTTTTTCCTTCGGCAGACTCCTATAAATAGTACATGAACTCAATTAAAGTAAGTGCATGGCATATGCCTCGTATATATATATATATAAGCGTTACTACTTGATTGTGATTAATTAAGAATATTGTTGTATGAACGTGGATCGTATCTCAATAAATAACGTAACTTAGTTAAAACTATGACAAATTGATATGATTTAATATATGTACCGTATTTGAGTAATTAAAATTTTACTCTTACGCGTGCTTGTTTATTTATTGAAACTACCTTTTTCTGAAAATTTGATCAACCATAAGTTATTATTTTCACAATTTCCACGCATATATGTAAGGGTTGTACGGTACATAGCAATAAGAAAATTAACTTATTTTTTGAAGAACATTCTTTGAAAAATGACTTCTATCGTACCAAACATACCATTAAATTGAAACTTTAAAAACTTGTCACAAAGCACAAAAAATCATTTCCTCAATTTGGCAGAGTAAAGATTTACCCCCTCAATATGAAACATAGACTCACAAAAAGAAATATCAATAAATTATTCATTGCTATAAATTAAAGTAGGAGAAATATATGGGCTATGAATATTTGAGAAAGATAAAAGCAGCACCATGAAATATGCTCTGTAATTAAAGTGCTCCAGCAAGTCCAAGTAGCATAGCTTACTGTCATTTCATTTAATCTAAAAGTTTATTTGCTTTTTCACCTAGAAGATATGTATTTCTTTCTGATTTTCAAAACGAAAAATTATCTAGCAGCAAGCACATATTTTGGATTGTATAAATGTTCAAAGATTCATTTAGATTTTCTTGATCATATGAAACAAGCTACTATGTTAATTGTGAATATATTTTGGACGTGCGGTTTGCTTGTTACGGACAAGGTATGACTCTGTCAAAGAATCAAGGAAAAACAATACAAAATACTCAAATAAGATAAATATTTATCCGGTCATACCCCTCATAAACTACTACAACAACAACATATCCCACAACGTGGGGTTTGGGATGGTAAAATGTATGCAGACCTTACCTCTACATTGGTAGGTAGAGCGGTTGTTTCCGAGAGACCCCTCATAAACTAATTTACTTCTAATCAGCTGATCGGAAATATTTACCTGGATACTCCCTCACCCAAAACTCTTATTCCATGATACCATCTCAGTATTTTTATGTACTATGATAGTATCATGGAGAACTGAGAGAGTGTCTCATTAAGGACTGAAGCAGTCCTCCATGATACCATCTCAGTATTTAAAATATACTGAGATGGTATATAAGAAATAGGTACCCAATCAGTGTATTATATATGGTATATTAGTTTCATAGAGGGATGACGACTGTTTTGAAGAAATGAAAAGTCTTTTGTGACACCATGATATATAAGAAATAGGACGATACTATGTTGTTAACATAGTTTTGGAAGCACCCGGATAATGATTTGATTTTTGTTTTGAAGAAATGAAAGAAGTAATTTGTGACACCATGGTATATAAGAAATAGGGTGATACTATGTTGTTAACATAGTTTTGGAAACATCCGGATAATGATTTGATTTTAGGGGCACATTTTCGGGTAATTGTTTTGCCTACGGGGCGGGGCGCATCCATGTACTTTCCCCAAGAACCAACGCGTTAAGCAAATCTAGAGAAGTATCAAATCATATTATTATAAATCGAGTTGTTGAGCAAAAGGGGAAGACTAGATCTTAAACTTACTTTGTATACAATAGGTAAATATAATCATGTTAGGTAATTAAACGGGAATCTCCCAAATAGTGGTAATCAGGTTTATAATTGTGCATATATAGATAAAATATCCAGAGAGAAAACGGACTTCGAGTGGCGCCTCTAAATTCTCAAAGCTAATTCTTACCGCCTGGCAATAACAAATGTTTAGATTCAGAAGCAAATAAAAAACGAAAAGCTTGCAAATGTTACTAATTCCATACACCACAAATGCTTACAAATCTACAGTTCACAAGAATCCACGGGTCATATAAAAGGAGGAACTACGAACAGGTGTGATTCTATTACTACTCTAAACAACAAAATATACAAAATGAAGACACAAAACTACAACATAAACCGAGCTGCAACACAGGATCGGCTAGTTGGGTAAGTTAATGCCAACTTACTAAACTACAGCTGTACAATACCTAAGACAACTGATATTGACTCATATCAGTTACCTCTAGACCGCAGCTACACAAACTGTGGGAATGCACATTCTTGTCCTTACTTCCTACCTTTTAATAAACCTGTGCCCTACCATTTTCTCTGTGGTAAACTGTACTTCATAAACTTATTAATGTCACTGTTAATAGTATTATCTTCTTGCAGCAAGCTTCTTAGGATGACGGTTGGCTTGATGCCACGTGCTCTCCAGGATGCTGCATTTCTACAAATCATTAGCCAGGATCACATGATGGCCTTTTCTGCTGGTTTACTTCCCTCCAGCCGATTTCCCTGCACGTTGTTTCCACGTGCTCTGTGTATGACAATAATTTATTACTAAACTATCAGTCATGAAGAATTTTAAGTTTCAATAAATAGTGAATAAGAATAGGAATTACAAGTAGCTCATCGTCGGATAATTCTGCATCAGATTTAACAGCCGAACTCCCTTCAGAGTCGCCTCGATCAGTTGAATGACTGTCCGCATCATCTCCTATACTCCCATGAGAATCTGATCTTTCAGCATCATCATTCGACTTCTCTGTAGATACATCTGCCTGTGGTTTCTCATGTAAAGAAGAGATCTCCTCGTCCGATCCACGAGAATCCTGAGGGGTGCCAGATTCATCCTCAAATTCTTTATTCTCTCCTTCTGATTCTTCATCACCACTCGACCTGTCAGCATCAGTCCCTGGTTTCCCATCAGAGTATGACATCTCATCCTTGTCAGACAGTTCCTGTTCAGACGAACTCTCATGTGTACTCTCTTTCTGCTCACTTTCTGAATTACCTAATAAAGCCAAATGTCAGATTAGAAAGTTAGGGGAGCATCATGAATAATATAACGGGGAAACTGTCAAAATTATTCGACCTCAGCAACTAAGACATAATGGAAGCTCTGATACTACTAGAGAACATTATAAAATTGATTTAGCAGTAATAGTTAAGATTACTGAAAATGGATCATTTGGCAGGAACACAACAGGGAAAGGAATCCAGTGGAATGGGACAACAAAGTTTAAGATCATCAAGTAAATTAACACAGGAGCTCCTAGTGACAACTCGTAAGAGCAGAAACAGATGCCAGTGTAGAGTAAATGCAACACGAGTACCATGGTTATCCTCAACCATTCAAACTCATTGATTACAAATTTACAACAAGGCTATTTCTGGGTATCACGAGAAACCAAAAGAGAGTGATTAGAAGAACGTCTCTTTTCATACTCTAGATTGAAAATTAAGAGATAAAAATTTCTATTTCCCTCCTACTTTTGAATAGTTGTGGCACGAGGACAAATTATTGCCCAGATTTCTGAAAATGTCCCTTTTTAGGCCACATTTATTTTAGTACCTATTTTAAAATGTTGTGCAAATATAACCCTTGAAAAAATCCCTTTCGGGGAAGGTTAGACTCGAGTCTAATATTTACTCATATATTGCTCAACCTTACCAACAAAACATTAGATTGTCATTGTCGTCTAATCTTTGCAATAACTTACAAAAATTTAAACCGTCGTCTACCGTTTTCTCACAATATTTTCAGTTGAAGTTGCAAGAGAAATAAAAAGAAGGCAATTTACTAACAGCTGTCACAAAAAGGGAAACAAGCAAAAGTTTCTGACTTTATAGATACTTGTAATTTCTTTCCAATATATATCTCCCATTTTCAAGTTTTTTTTTTCTAATGATGGAGTTTGTTTTAAAGCATTTCAATGAGGCTTTGGATTCCTCAATCTTCCAATCCTGAAGATCTCTTCTGGAACTAGAGGTGCCAAAAGGATGTTCCCTTCTTGTACAATCCAAATATGTTGGACGGATAACCCTTTTGGCATGAACCTCTGTAGATGTTTGGGAATGTGGGTCAATCTTGTCTCCACACCATCTGTGATAAAAAAAAAAAAAAGTCTCGTCTCCACACCACTTGTATCCCTTGAAATTAACCCTAGTCCCATCCCCTATCTTGAAAGATATATTGCCACTAAAGTATCCCACTCGTTCAAATATTTCTTGTACTCATAACTTCAGGCTATGGTTTGAACCGTACGATGGGAAAATGATGGAACCAAGATGGGGAGTGTAGAAAGTGTTTTGAAAACTAAGCAAGGCATAAGAAGAGTCTTGGGAAAAATTAGAGTCGGACGCTACTCTACGGAGCATGTTTAAAGTGAGTTTGCAGCAAGCCTCACTTAAACCGAGTTTACAGATAAATCTATAAAGAATTTGGGAAAACTTCCTTCATGAAAGTTGTAACCATTTGAAATACCTTTCCATCCATATAAGGTCCATGTCAAACGAAGTTCTGTATGAAAGTTATGGCCGATTTACTGAGGACGTGTAAAATGAAAATCCCGATTCTTGTAGGATTAGGTTTTAAAGCTCAAGCCTTTTATGATAACCTATAAATACAACCCTAAAACGTTTTATGTGGGGATTTTTTACCAGAGCTGCTACCAAACACCTAAGGTAAGTTCTTATTCAAATCCCTATGTCAATTACATTAAGTTAACACTATATTAACACCGAATCATTATTTGGAATCGCTAGATTTTAGAAAAATACCTTCAAGGTCGAAATTGGAATGGAGCTTTGAAATGTTTGCAAAAAGGTAAGCCCCTAAATCATTAATAGATTATATGGAGTTATTATTATGTTTTAGACATTTAATGGTTGCGGAGATGAGGATGCTGAGATGGATGTGTGGGCATACAAGGAGAGATATGATTAGGAATGATGATATCCAGGATAAAGTAGGAGTGGCTTCGGTGGAGAATAAGATGCGGGAAGCGAGGTTGAGATGGTTCGGGCATGTGCAAAGGAGAGACACAGATGCCCCAGTGCGGAGGTGTGAGAGATTGGCTATGGACGGGTTCAGGAGGGGTAGAGGTAGGCCAAAGAAGTATTGGGTAGAGGTGATTAGAAGAGATATGGCGCATGTACCGAGGACAAGACCTTAGATAGGGGGTTGTGGAGGACACGAATTAGGGTAGTAGATAGTCGAGCGTAGTCCTCTTTACGCTTACAAAATAATAGTGTAGTATTATTACTATAGGCTCGATTAGCTTGTCACACTTATAGGCGCATTATTGCTCTATAGTACTCTGTAGTTTGATTCCTGCTGCTATGTGTTCTTTAGTGTAATTATTCATCTTATTTAGTTGTGTTAGCTACTGCTTCCTTTTTGGTAGAATGTCCTACCATTGTGTATTTGATTTTTATTATTTGCTGTCCAAAATGCTTTAATTTCTCGTCTGAGTCTGATTGTTTCTTATACTTTGTTTTGCTTTGCTTGTTTTGCCTGATTATTCTCTGTCTTGAGCCGAGGGTCTCCCGAAAACAGCCGCTCTACCTACCAAGGTGGAGGTGAGGTCTGTGTACATTCTACCCTCCCCAGACCCCACATTGTGGGATTTTCACTGGGTGGTTGTTTTAGACATTTAATGGTTGATATATCATGAAATAGGATTGATTTAGACACACTCCATCAAACGGAAAACCCTAGTAATTTTTTTTGTAGATTTTCCCTCCGACCAGCCAGCTTCCTTTGGCGTTTTCCGATAAATTAACCGTTGGATCGAGCCCAAATTTTAACGGAGTGGTCACAACATATAGGTCTTAAATGTGAACGGTGGAGATCGGATTTGGAGATCCAGAGCAGTGTTGTTTGAGCTATGAACAGTAGCTACGAAAATCGGTGAAAACTCTTCTAAAGGATTCAAGTTCAAAGCTTTGGATTTCTTATTCAATAGCTCATACCTTTTCTTCAAGTTTTGGAGCGACTAAGGTATGTAGAGCTTCTATCCACGTGTGGGAATATCTATTTTCTTCCAATGCCTCGTTTTCGGATTTGTGGTTGTTGTTGTAATCCATGAATGCATGCTTTGAATTCCATGAGTTCTTAAATTACAAGTTATGAGCATTGTTACTCCGTCCTTGAAACATGTTTTTCATGATTTATACAAGTTATATGATATATCTATTTCACATGCTAAATTATGATTTCAAACCATGCTTCACAAGTTGCTTTCATGAAATTCATGGGCTTACAAGCCACTATTTTTAGGTACATGTTTTAGAAGTTGCATAGATAGCCTGAAACTACGTATGCCACCGTAGGATAAGGGTCGCTCCGCCAAAGGACGATTCCTTCAAATTGCAGATTGGATCCTTTCATGACATGTTCATGTCTCACACCCCGTCAAGATATGGGAGCGCTCTGCTGGTCGGGCCAGGTACCAAACTCCACGTACTCACGTGGTGATTCATATTGTCGGTTATACTACTGCTCTTGCTCTCCCCACAGATATACAAATATACGGATATACGATTTTACAGACATGCAATTTTACAAATTTTATACATGTTTTTACACGCATATGAGATCACGTTCATATTCAGTTTCATGTTCTTTTTATTTCATGTATTCCTTCAGTTGCTTTACGTACAGTACATTTCAAATGTACTAACGTCCCTTCGCATAAGGCCTGCAGTTCACGATGCAGGTGCTGAGTTTCAGGACGACGGATTTGCTCGTTAGGATTGCTTCAGTACCAGTTATTTGGTGAGTCTCATCTCATTCGGGGTGTCAATCTATTTATGTTTATGATTATGCATTATAGGAGAGGTATGTAGTTCTGCAGTCGGACTCATGTTCAGAGGTTTCATAGACTAGTTTAGTATGTCATGTCAGCATTGGTTTTCAAACTTAACAGGTTTTCAGATACTTCCACAAAATATATATTTTCATTTATATTCAGTATTCAGTTTGCATGTTTATTATCATTTTAGTGCATGCTTTGGATGTTCATGTTGATTCAACAGCCATGTGATTCGCTCGGATCACATGCAATCAAGCACTGAGTGTCGTATTTCGCTCAGGCCATGGTTCGGGAGTTACATTTTTCCAAAGGCCACAACTGAAAGAAACTTTCCACTTTCTTCGATCAATTCCCATGAGACTAAAGAAAAGGTGGTAACTTGTTCTTTGGGTCAAAAATTAACTTAGAGAAGTACTCTAAACTTGGAGGAACTTTCATATCCGACCAAATGAGGTGTTTGTTCTTTCCTTAAAGAAAGAGATGGCATTTGCTGCATTTTAAATCATCAAATGCCACTCATCTTCCCATTCAACATTCCATCACTCTGATAGTTCCTAACTCTTATATTTTTCACCTCAGGATATATCCAATTATCTCTCCATCAGAAAATAACTTTGCAAAACTATTGCCTCCTTTCCCACCCTCATCAGCCACCTGATAGACTCCACCCTCTTAAAAACCTAACCATACCCTCCCCTCCATGTCTGTAAATGACTTCCAGACTCTCTCTCTCCCCCTCCCTCCCTCCCTTCATTTGTTGACCATTGCATAACAGAATATACCAAGCAGCAAATGATATGATTAAGTAGAATGACAACAAGAATAATAAATCAAGAAATTGAAAGCAAAAGAGAATCACAAGAGCCTTACCTGAGCTTAAATTGTCCACCTTGGACTTTGAGCTTGCCAACGGCTTGCCTAAAAGCAGGCTTCTTCTGCTCAAAGAAGATTTTGATGGGCCTTTTTGTCCATACTTCAAATTCTTCCTTGGAGTTCTCTTCCCTTGTACTTGCGATAATGGAGGCCTGTCAGCAAAATAGAATGCATAAGGCAAATAGGAAATACACAAACAAATTATGCAATCAAGTTACAGAATCAAGCTCACATCTTATCTGTCTCTTTCTTTTGCCTGGAGGTAGCAAGAGCTTTATTTTTCCTCTCTCCAGATCTGCAGTCATTAAATGCAGACGAGGTTAAAGATATTTATAATTCCTCTATGATGCAAATACACAAGGCGCCGGAAGACATAAAACAAAACTAAAAGGGGACATATAAATGAAGATATCCACTTATTCCCACAGCTTATTTGCATAATGCACAAGACTTAAAAGAGCTACTTTATGCTAAGTCAACAATTCTTCCGTGAAAGGCATTAAAAGTTCAAGATTTAGAAAAGAATTAAGGTAGTTGTCAACACTTAATAATAGTCTGGAACAACAAAGGCAGAAATACTCATTATACCAACCCATCTACTTCAATGGGGAGAAGAACTATACAACCTGAGGTATGATATCCACAGCATTCAACAAGAGAAGTATCATCAACACAATTCAAACACTCAACAATACAATTCCAAATTTTCAAGCACCATATAAAACGGAATCCCCTGAACTTACAAGAAGAAAAGGAATTGCAATAATCACAAAAAGAATTTTTTTTAAAAACGTAACTACTAAAGCGAATGAATCACTTACGCTTTCTCATAGCGTGAAACCTTTTTGGAATTTGAACCCTGTAAATGGTGTCCAAATGCGATCAGAAAGCCACAATGCATGGCTTCACTGTAAGAATAAAAATAAAAAGTTTGCAAGGATGAAGTAACTCTAAAAGGAAAAGTGTACCTTCACAGGCTTCTGCACACCACCAACAAGCTCCCAACACTCCTTTTCCAATCGGATGACTTCTACATCACCATCCTCATATAGCACCTTTGGTACATTTGATAACAAATCATAGCAAAGAATCAATAGAAGGTGACATATTAAAAAGAATTGCAGTAAGTTCATTAACTATAGAAATCAAAAAACTGATGTATTGGAAATGCAGCTTACAACGTGTTTGCTTTTCTGAGTGTCAAAAGACTTAACAACGCCTTCATAGAACCTGTCAAATACTTGGAGTTAGAACACTAACCTAATAATCTTGAAGGCCACATTAACCAAAATATCAGACCACAATCAGAGTAAAGATTATAGAAGAAAACTCAGACAAAATCTCCATGATCTATAAGCACAATAGTAATGGAAAACAAACAACAAAAGTTGAGCAAAAGAATAAAGAGGATATGAGAAGAAGCAACAATGATAACCATGATGCGTTAAGAGCACAAATAAACATCTCTACGAGTATTGCTCCAAGGCAATCAACGAGCCTGATGAAAAATAAGCATTAAAAGAAGTTTAACCATGCAAGGAAAAAACAAAAAGGAATGATATCCAAGAAAGCTGTGGCAGAACATAGCTTGAAAGAACTAGAAAGAACATTTACTCTTCTCGAGTTAAGAGCTACTTACTTCTTATCCATGGGCCACCAAACTTTTATTCTGCAACCAATCAAGCCCACAGTGGGAGTTGTATCACCTTTTGACGTGCACTAGAGAAAATCCAGGTAAAGCATTAACAAATAATACGTTCAGAAAATATGCAAATATTGCAGACGTGAAACTTTGGATTAGAAAAAAGAAAAAGAGGTATAAAACAGCACAAAAGTTGCAAAACTATACCTAAGCCAGCTTCCTTAATAAATGTTAACGAAATTAAATAAACAACAAACAATTAGTTATATATATAACCTAAACAATACACCATTGGGCAGAATCATAGATAATCCACACAATTAAGTCATTTGGTGAAGAGAATCAACACGACTACAACAGATGCTAGGGGAATATTTATATTTAGTAGGAATACAAGCATGCAGAGTCAGTGTAAACATTTCGTGCTCTCCTCCTAAGGGCATTTTTACAACCGCGCCTGAGAAAGTTAATTACTAGGCCCAAAGTAGCATTAGATAAAAGGGGAAACTTCAAAACAGAGATGAAGGTGCAACGCTTAGTCAGTATACGGTTGAAAAGGAAAAAGACACTTGGGAAAATAACTCCTTTGGTTTTGTTTCACCCCCCCCCCCCCCCTCCCCCAAATGAAGAGTTAGAAGTTTATTGAACCTTTTTTGCCTCAAAAACTATGTCATCACCATTCTGGTGCTTTAGACTTCCTGTATTCTACAGATTATTCGCAACCAATTTGTTAGTAGAATATGATTATCCACAGACCGGCTATCAATAAAGCTGATTGTTAAAAAAAAAGTCCAAAGCTTTTTAGACAATAACTCTTAGCTTGATAGTCATATGTGATGTTTATCCTTTGTGGTGCAGGAATCAAGGGGACGGAACCAAAAAAGGACAGCTCACTTGTTATTGTTCATACTATATAATATGCACTCTCAAAACCTCCTATAAAAGGAACTTATGCCACACCAATTGATAGAATATTTCTGGTAGGGGCACCATAAAAGTTCTGTACAGAGGAAAAACTTAACACAGCATGTCTGACTGATGAAGTTTTGAAGAAAAAGGGTAAAATCATAGTTTCCGCATGATTTCTTTGCAAAGAAACAGATGAGACTAACAACCATCTATTTCTGCATTGCAAATTCACAGAACAAATATGGCACTTTTCCTCAGCCTCAGAGACAAAGTGGACCATGCCTGAGTACACTGCAGACTTACTAAGCTGTTGGATCAGAAGAGGAGGTAGCAAAAGCCACAAGAAGTGGTGGAGGATAATACCCCAATGCATCTGGTGGACTGTTTAGAGAGAAAGAAATGAGAGATGTTTTGAAGATAGATCCAATTCCATTCAAAAAGTCAAGTGGAATTGTATAGTATCTTTTTTTTTTTTGGTGTAAAGAGGAAGGCATAGAAGATTTAGATCAACTTGTAGACTTGTTAGAATCATTGTAAGTATTTCGTCTTACTCTGTTTGTTACTTTTTAAAGGTCCGGAATACAATATTTACCAGTTTAAAAAAAGTGCTACATTCGCTCCTAGTACCAATGTGCTAGAAAGCAACCATGTAAAACTGGTCTAATACTCATTTGTACCTTATTATTTTTTGATAAGGTAAATAATTTTATTGGCAATTATGGAAATTCCGTGTACAAGACATATACCAAAAGAAGAGAACCTACACCAAAATATGGTTCTCAAAAAAAGAGATCCAATTCTACATTGCATTTTTACAAAATACTACTTTGCATTTTTACAAAATCTTGTTCCACCCCTTCAAAAGCCCTCCTATTTCTCTCTTTCCAAATAACCCACATGATTACTAAGGGGGCAACAATCCATGCCCTTAGGTTTCTCTCACCCCCTCCTGTGAGTCCAACTTTGCAAAACCTCCTTCACTGTGCCCAGCATCACGTATTGCATCTCAAACAAATTAAGAGCCACCCTTCATAAACTATTAGCCATTTTGCAGTGCAATAGAAGATGATCTACATTTTCGCCCGAGCTCTTGCACATGAAGCACCAACTTATATAGGTGATCCTCGTCTTCCTCTTTTCCGCCGTTAAGATCACACTCCTTGCGCCAGCCACACAAATAAACACATCTTATTATTGTTACACCTCGTAAGATTAAGGCGATAATTAAGAATGTCATTAAGGAAGTAAGATTCGAATATTGAAAATTAGTATACAAAGGATGTGAGTTCGGAAAAATTTTGGTTACAACGAGTGTGACGTTGGGAACTTATAATGATAGTTGTATACTCCCGTTATGGATTAGTGTTGTATTATAAGAATTACGACATGACATGGAGAATATGAGATCTTATGAAATTCTCGGGAATTAAAGGAAGCGGGAGTTAAGATTAAAAGAAGTGGGGTCCAAGATTTAATTAGTGCTTGAGAGATTAAATTAAGAAGACAATTAGGGACCAAAGTGTAATATGTAAGGGACCAAAGTGTTATATTAAATTTTCAGATTTTTAATTCCCTTAAAAACCTAATAACACTTCATCTTCTCCACCTCAAATTCAAGACAACACCCTCTCCCTCTCTTCTTCTCCCTAGGGCCGATTTTGCCCCATTTCCATAGCAACACTTGTAGTTTTATCTCCTCTTCTTAGACTACATTATTCACCAAAAATTAGAAGCCAAAACAACACCCAAAACAGTGGGCAAAAACGTTAGACAACATTGGAGAAAGTCGACCCACTGGCCGAGATTTTAAGCCCAAAAACATGGGTATTTGAGATGAATTTTTGGAAGAAAAATGTGTAAGGATGATGGGTTAACATTGTAGGACACATGCATGTCACTTTGGAGTTGAAGAATTGGAAAATTTGGTGAAGAAAAACCAATAAAACAGTGAAGTTCCGAGTAGGGACTGTTTGGACATTTTAAGGTAATATATTCTCCTTATAGTTTAAATAAAGTTGCATGATGTTGTAAATTAAGGAATGAAATTGTGTTAAGAGAAAACTTGAAATTTAGGCGATGCATGTGACTAATTGGGTGATTTGGCCGAATTTGGGACTAATTTTAGTACGATCGGATTTAATTGTTGTTGTTATCATTGTCACAAATTGCATGTTGATATTAAAGGAAATCTTGATATTGAAAGTTGTAATTGATTATAAAAGTGTTGAAAAATGAATTGGATGTTAAGGTGTGGAAAGAAGAGCTAAAGTAGTGTGTTCTTTGACCATAACATCTAAGAAAATGTTGGACATTGTCGCGTTGTAGTTAGGAGCTGTTTTCGTTGGAAAATTTATGGCTTTAGAGGCTGATTTTGTTAAGTTGAAGTGCTGGAAATTTCATTAAGAAGATGCATGAACAATGTGGTAATTGCTAGCCTATGTCTTAAAGGATTAACGGTATAAAAAGGTGTAGGCAAGTTTCACATTTCCCTCTCGTTGTTGATTGAAGTGTGGACTGTTTTAATGGACTATTTTAACATGATTAAAGGAGTTAGATTGACATGAGAAATAGGTGCTTTAATCACCTTAATTGTTGCTTTGATTATATTCCCTAAATGTAAAGAGAAAGACTGTATTATGGTAGCGTATATGAAGTATATGGGATTGTTTTGGTGTATCCTTGAATTGTATCTTGTTGCTGGTGTTGATTGACCTTCTTGGTAAGTTGTGGATACATGTATAAAATAAGGGAGGTGCTGCCCAAATTTCTATAGAAAAGAAAGTCATCCTTCGATATAACGTACGCTAGAAACCATTAAGTTAACGAACGTATTACCATTATTATAGGTTGACGTGCTAGACGAGACGTATCTTAATATTGGGTT
The DNA here is from genome assembly GCA_029844215.1 of Przewalskia tangutica. Taxonomy (NCBI): domain Eukaryota; kingdom Viridiplantae; phylum Streptophyta; class Magnoliopsida; order Solanales; family Solanaceae; genus Przewalskia; species Przewalskia tangutica. The sequence goes on from CM056725.1 coordinate 2,497,141, forward strand.
GATTAGTACGACTAAGAGGTATGTGAACTCTTCCTTCTTTCAGCATGATTTATTGAAAGTACGGCGGACGTACATGATTTCTACACAGTCTATTTCCGTCTATTTCCTAAAGATGATTTAAATGATATATGACATGATAGTGTCTTTCATTTATTCCACTGAGAGTCAAATTAATATGTATAAAATTACTCATGATATTATATTCGTGCTGGATACGATTATATGAATTCACCGAGTCCCTCAGTAAAGGGCCGGCAATGTATATAGATATGATGATTTCACCGAGTCCCTCACTAGAGGGTCGGCAATGTATATAGACAGGAGGATTTCATGGACATGTATCCATGATGCAGGTATACATACCCATGATAGTATATGTATGATTATTCCATGGACATGTATCCATGATGCGGGTATAGATACCCATGATATTATTTATATGATTATTCCATGGACATGTATCCATGATGCGGGTATAGACACCCATGATAGTATATGAATGATGATTCCATGGACAGACATTCATGATGCGGGTATAGATACCTGTGATAGTATATATATATATATATATATATATATATATATATATATATATGATTATATGGACAGGCATTCATGATTCTGATATGACTCTCATTTTTATAAGGCACAGTCGACTCTCATATTTTCATATATGGCACAGTTGGATTTGGTATTTGAATTTCATACTTGTCTCATGTATGTTCTGGCCAGTTATGATTATCTACTTGTACTTTATGTTTCATATACTCGATTTCTTTCAGATCGACCCCTTTCTGAAGTCGCTCATGCCCGCAGTACAAAGTGTGCTAAGTTTGGTGATCCTCCGGTCTAGGTTTCTGTTCAGCTGTTGGGAGAGCTCCTTGATTCAGAGCTTGTCATTTTGGTACAGAACCATATTATTTTGACTTGTGTATATTTAGGGGCACGACGGGGTCCTGTTCCGTTATATGTTGTTATCCTTCTCATAGAGGTCTGTAGACAGTTGTGGGTTGTACGTGAATGGGTTGTATTATGTTTTGGTCAGTTGTATCGCTATACTTCCTTTTATTTTGTGGGGATGTTTTCGTATTTAGTGGCAAATTTCGGCTCGCCTATTTGATATATTGATCGATTGTGACTTCTGAGATGTGTTCATCCACGGTAAAAGCACTTTTGGCTTGCCTACGCGATACGGGTTGTCATTGAAGCGTTATGCGATTCTATATTATTTTGATATTGGTTGGATTACGTGGCAGGTTAGTATAATGACGTCATTAGGGCGCTTAGTCGCGGCCCGTCGGGGCGTGTCGTGACAGAAGTGGTATCAAAGCCAGGTTGGTCTAGTAGAGTCTTGTGTATGGGTATGTTGTGCACCATACTTATACGCAGGAGGTTGTCGGGCATTTAGTATTGGTTTTTATTCTTTCGTCTTATAGATCGTGCGATAGAGCTATGTCATTAGGATAATCCCCCCCCCCCTCCCTCTAACGAATTATTGTGGTTACAATGATGTCTCCAAAGAAAGCGACAGCAGCCCAGAAGGGAATATATGGACTTGGTATACAGGTTGGTAAGATTGTTGCATAGTTGGTGTGATGATGATGTGCGTGTTGACTGAAGTGATTATGGGTTATCATGAGTTGGTTAAGCTTTAATAATTGTTTGAAAGGTAACGTAAGCTTGGGAAGCGGAATGTTGAGAATCTTGGAATATTAAGTAACCATTGAGACCTTAGATATCCAAAGCCCTCTTGAATATGATATTTGACGCTTGAGCTTGGTTAAAGTATGTGGTGTATGGGATTGTTCAAGGATATGCATGTCTAGACTTAAGTGTTGGTTTACTTGACTGAATTGTATCTATGCAGAGATGAGTGGGATCCTTTGAGGGTTTTTGCCCATGTTAAAGTGAAGGAATGAATTTGTAGATTAATATGTTTGGTCAACACTTTATACTTATAAGGTATGTTTCAGTTGGTTGGGTAAAATATAAATAGTTCCCAAAGAGGATATGTCTGTTATTAGATAACTGATAAATGTTCCATGCTGATTTACAATAATCTGTACAGTCGAAGTAGAACAAAACAGGTTAATTTCAAAGTTGTTTAGTCATGTATTGGCCACTTAGTTAATTTAATGCTTAACATTGTTAAGTTAAAGCTGTTAATTATGTAAGGAGTGTCTAAACTTGAGTTAATGGATTGACATGTGGAGTGAGATTGGTTTTAGCCATGTGTTGTTTGAAACTAGTTTGGCAACGTGTAAGTTGTTTAGTCATATTATTTACTTGAAATAGGTGTCATTGATTAAGAACAAGATTAGTCGTCCTATTTAAAAAAAAGTAACAACTTGTCTTATATCATCTAATATGATAACTTAAAACTAGAAAAGCATGAGTTAAGTAGGTTGGTATTTGATTGAGTTAAAAACAAAGAAATGATGACAACACGTTTATATGTTATAGTTAAAGTCTTATTATAGACCAAACATATTAGGATAAGTGTTTGATTAATTTGTAATCTAGTTTTATTAAGATATTTTGTAGGCTTATATGTAATGATGTGGTATTGTTAATGTGCTTCAAGGCTGGATTAGCTAAAAAGTACCGTGATTTATGGCATAATATTTTACTCATTTAGAAAATGCTTATAGGGGACCTGGGAATTGGCTTGAATCCATCATGGGAATGACACAGTAGAAGCATGACAAGTTGTATTAATTTATTACTGTTTTAACATCTGAACATCCATGCTTTGGTTACTATGTGTCTCTCCTAACCCCCAAAGAATGATAAGGTAAAATGGTGGCTAGTATGCTAGAACTGATCTACCAAGTTCTAAAATATATTCCCCTGTTAGCTAGGTCTAAATACCTTGCCAGTCTGCCTGGATGACCTTTAGAGCTCCTTAATCCAGATCTTGCACCTTGTAAGCTTGCATATTGTATTTATGAACTCTTTTAGGCTCAATTATGGATTTGTCAATCTCAATTTCAAATGATAGTGTGTTTGACTTGTGTGTACTGGTAGATGTCTATTTTAGACCTTCTGCTCATATCTTGAACAAAACAACCCCCTATGTGCCTTAATATGACTTTGTTTTGTCTGTATGTTGATTGTTTTGAAAGCCCTTTACTTGCTTTGGTCTCAAATGATATCCATAACCATGTCTACTTGTACCTAGGTTCAGTTTAATAAAAATCTTAAATGTCTAAGGATCTTAAAATGAAAAGAGATTAGCTATAGTGTCATGTTAGGTGTTGTGTACATATACTTGTATATCCATGCCAAGACTACTAATTTGAAGTTTCATCACTTAGTTTACATTTCTGTTTAAGTAAAAACCTAAAGTTTGAAATTCCATACTAACACTTGGTCTGTGTGTGGCCTAAGAAAAGAAAGCAAACGATTAGAATCATGTACTGTTCATTTGTAAGTCATGGGGAGAGTTTTAATAAGTCTTTGTTTAGTCTTGTTTGTTCTAAAATGCCGAGTATGTCGCCCCTCCCCAGAATTTGTATTTACTCTTCCTTGTTAATTTCTTTTCATTTTATTAAGTCATGTGATTTACAGTATGTTTACATGTTGATGAACTTGTTTGAATGATTTAAAGACTTTTGGAGCATGATAATTGTATAAGAAACATGTAATAGCTTACAAGTCATGTGTTAGTACTGTGCTTAGTTTAGGTTTAAGAATGGGCTCCAACCATGATACTTCGTTGGTTATAATAAACTGTATGTGGCTTAACCCAACCATTATCATCACTGTTGTAGGGGGACTTAGTAGTAATACGGAATGTGAAATTGATTTGTGGAATGCTTAATGACCATAAAAATGAAGTATGACTGTTGTTCTGCTTAATGTTATAGTTGAGGGCTGTAAGTTATTAGAATGATGTCATAGCATCATGTTTAGATGGTTGTCTGCATTTGCTTGCGTATCCAGTTAACTTAAGTTTGAATCACTTATCTTGAAATCTATTATAATAGAACTGGGCACAACTAAATTACTCTGGTTTAACCTCGTTTTAATTAAAATTGGAGATCATGTGTTGTTGCGCTAATGTGTAGTTTGTATCATCTCTAAAAGGAATATAGATAAAGTTCGAAGCATGCCTACTCACTTAAAATGATAGTTGCAAAAGGGTCAATTTGACTGTTGTCTTCTGTTTGGTGAACTAGGAATGAGGACCTTACGCCTAAATTTGAGTTTTTGCCTATTCTGGTTTATTTTCAATATTGTGCATTAAACATATTATGTTGTTCTCTGTCTTGGTCCCAATGTCACGTGTTGAGTCATAAATGGAATTTAAAGGCACCATGAACAGTCTACTAAGTTACTAAAGGACTAGAGACATCTTTGGGTTTGCTGAGTATAGGTATAGTTATAGAAGAGACTATGTCGAGATTATATAGCATGAGACATATTATGAACATTCGAGGACGAATGTTTCTAAAGGAGGAAGGATGTTACACCTTGTAAGATTAAGGCGATAATTAAGAACGTAATTAAGGAAGTAAGATTCGAATATTGGAAATTAGTATACAAAGGATGTGAGTTCGAAAATTTTTTGATTACAACGAGTGTGACGTTTGAAACTTATAATGATAGTTGTATACTCCCGTTATGGATTAGTGTCGTATTATAAGAATTACGATATGGAGAATACGAGACCTTATGAAATTCTCGGGAATTAAAGGAAGCGGGAGTTAAGATTAAAAGAAGTGGGGTCCAAGATTTAATTAGTGCTTGAGAGATTAAATTAAGAAGACAATTAGGGACCAAAGTGTAATATGTAAGGGACCAAAGTGTTATATTAAATTTTTAGATTTTTAATTCCCTTAAAAACCTAATAACACTTCATCTTCTCCACCTCAAATTCAAGACAACACCCTCTCCCTCTCTTCTTCTCCCTAGGGCCGATTTTGCCCCATTTCCATAGCAAAACTTGTAATTTTATCTCCTCTTCTTAGACTACATTATTCACCAAAAATTAGAAGCCAAAACAACACCCAAAACAGTGGGCAAAAACGTTAAGACAACATTGGAGAAAGTCGACCCACTGGCCGAGATTTTAAGCCCAAAAATGTGGGTATTTGAGATGAATTTTTGGAAGAAAAATGTGTAAGGATGATGGGTTAACATTGTAGGACACATGCATGTCACTTTGGAGTTGAAGAAGTGGGAAATTTGGTGAAGAAAAAACCAATAAAACAGTGAAGTTCCGAGTAGGGACTGTTTGGACATTTTATGGTAATATATTCTCCTTATAGTTTAAATAAAGTTGCATGATGTTGTAAATTAAGGAATGAAATTGTGTTAAGAGAAAACTTGAAATTTAGGCAATGCATGTGACTAATTGGGTGATTTGGCCGAATTTGAGACTAATTTTAGTATATCGAATTTAATTGTTGTTGTTATCATTGTCACAAATTGCATGTTGATATTAAAGGAAATCTTGATATTGAAAGTTGTAATTGATTATGAAAGTGTTGAAAAATGAATTGGATGTTAAGGTGTGGAAAGAAGAGCTAAAGTAGTGTGTTCTTGGACCATAACATCTAAGAAAATGTTGGACATTGTCGCGTTGTAGTTAGGAGCTGTTTTCGTTGGAAAATTTATGGCTTTAGAGGCTGATTTTGTTAAGTTAAAGTGCTGGAAATTTCATTAAGAAGATGCATGAACAATGTGGTAATTGCTAGCCTATGTCTTAAAGGATTAACGGTATAAAAAGGTGTAGGAAAGTTTCACATTTCCCTCTCGTTGTTGATTGAAGTGTGGGTTGTTTTAATGGACTATTTTAACATGATTAAAGGAGTTAGATTGACATGAGAAATAGGTGCTTTAATCACCTTAATTGCTGCTTTGATTATATTCCATAAATGTAAAGAGAAAGACTGTATTATGGTAGCGTATATGAAGTATATGGGATTGTTTTGGTGTATCCTTGAATTGTATCTTGTTGTTGGTGTTGATTGACCTTGTTGGTAAGTTGTGGATACATGTATAAATAGGGGAAGTGCTGCCCAAATTTCTATAGAAAAGAAAGTCATCCTTCGATATAACATACGCTAGAAACCATTAAGTTAACGAACGTATTACCATTATTATAGGTTGACGTACTAGACGAGACGTATATTAATATTGGGTTGATTAGTTCGACTAAGAGGTATGTGAACTCTTCCTTCTTTCTTTTGGCATGATTTATTGAAAGTACGGCGGACGTACATGATTTCTACACAGTCTATTTCGTAAAGATGATTTCAATGATATATGACATAATAGTGCCTTTCATTTATTCCACTGAGAGTCGAGTGATGAATTAATATGTATAAAATTACTCATGATATTCTATTCGTGTTGGATACGATTATATGAATTCACCGAGTCCCTCAGTAAAGGGCCGGCAATGTATATATATATATGATGATTTCACCGAGTCCCTCACTAGAGGGCCGGCAATGTATATAGACAGGAGGATTCCATGGACATGTATCCATGATGCGGGTATACATACTCATGATAGTATATGTATGATTATTCCATGGACATGTATCCATGATGCGGGTATAGACACCCATGATAGTATATGTATGATGATTCCATGGACAGGCATCCATGATGCGGGTATAGATACCCAGGATAGTATATATATATGTGATTATATGGACAGGCATTCATGATTTTGATGACTCTCATTTTTATAAGGCACAGTCGACTCTCATATTTTCATATATGGCACAGTTGGATTTGGTATTTGAATTTCATACTTGTCTCCTGTACGTTTTGGCCAGTTATGATTATCTACTTGTACTTTATGTTTCATATACTCGGTACATTCTTTCAGATCGACCCTTTCCTCGAGGGTCGTGTTCATGCCCGCAGTACAGTGCTCGGGTGATCCTCCGGTCTAGGTTTCTGTTTCAGCTGTTGGGAGATCTCCTTGATTCAGAGATTGTCATTTTGGTACAGAACCATATTATTTTGACTTGTGTATATTTAAGGGCACGACGGGGCCCTGTCCCGTCATATGTTGTTAACCTTCTCATAGAGGTCTGTAGACAGTTGTGGGTTGTACGTGAATGGGTTGTATTATGTTTTGGTCAGTTGTATCGCTATACTGCCTTCTATTTTGTGGGGATGTTTTCGTATTTAGTGGCAGCCTGGTCGGCTCGCCTATTTGATATATTGACTGGTTGTGACTCCCTCGGGAGACAAGTTCATCCACGTGTAAAAGCATCCTTGTCGGCTTGCCTACGTGGACATGGGGTTGTCATTGCAGCGTTATGCTGCCGGATTTTATATTATTTTGGTATTGGTTGGATTACGTGGCAGGTTAGTATAATGACGTCAGTAGGGCGCTTAATCGCGGCCCGTCGGGTCGGGTCGTGACAATTAAAGCATTCTCATTTCTAGAATGGATAAATCCATAATCATATATGAGTATCCATGACATCACTAAGATCCTCCAAATTAAGGCAATCTCTACATCAACTATCCGATGGCTATATTTATTTAGCTTTCTTCTAAGACAAAGGGACAATCCACTACTCATCTTGGCAGTGCACCTCCTTGTAAACCAGGAGCTAACATTCAAATTTGCAAGAGATAAAAGAAAACGAAGTCCCCACACAGTATAGGGAAGATGCATTAACACAGTTATGTTAAGTTACAAAGGGATCAAAGGTACTAAAGAAATTCAAACCACATTCGTCAAGGGAATGTAACAGAACTGCAAACAATGTTTTGTATAAGGTTTTCGCGGATCAATCAGATTGAGTTACAATTTACAAAAGATAGAATATATCCCTTTAACAGTTAGTCATAGAGGTTGGACCATAGAGTTTAGCAGGGAACCAGTACAGATCACCAAACAATACGCCAAATTATTTATAATCCAAAAGTTAAATCTTATCACTACCATGTAAGTTAATATACACCCACAATATATTATTTTCATTACAGAGGGACAAGTATCAGATACACTCAGAAACATGTCTAAGAGTGGGTGGGGCGACAAAGCAGCAACTATACAGATGGGAAGACTTACCTTGGCCAGTCCAGCTACACTTCTCTTCTTCTGTTTCTTGTGAGATCCTAACTTGTTATTACTTTGGATATGTGTATTAACTGCTTCTGTGTTTCCTTTACTTTTCTGCAGGAGCAAACAAACAAGGAGAACTCAAAGAGATGAAATTATATATCTAGTTTGTAATCAATTCTACTATTAAAAAAACTTACTTTCACTTCACGGTTGTCCATTCCAACTTCATGAGTGTCACCAGAATTCTTATCAGTAGCTTTACGAGTTTGTTTAGGTGGGAGGCTTGTTTTCTTCCTGATAGATGATGTTAATAGGTCTGACTCTTCAGGTTGAAAAACGTTTTCTTCGGAGGACTTATCTTCTGACATGGATTGAAGATCATCCTCCTCTTCAATAGAACCCTTGAGTCTCGGAGGAAGTTTATGGACCGAAGAAGAAGAAGATCTTTGTCGCTTTACGCCTTTTGGTACAGAAATATCAGTTCCTGTTTTTCTTTTCTGACGTTTATTGCTGACTTTAGTTATGACTGCAGATTCTTGGCCATTGCTTGCATCCAACTTATTATCATCACCACCATTATTTGAATCTATCTCCCTCACCACTTTCAAGATGTCAACATCATTTTCAGTTCTCACCTCAGCAGGTGAAGAATCATCCTTTACCTCTTTCCGCATCTTAGACCTAGCTTTAAGCCGTTCCATTATTTTTCCCAAAGGCACCTCATTTCCTTCGGCTTCACTATCTTTCATAGACTCGTCTTCAGTAATTTCTGACTTCAGCTGGTGATAAGAAAGTGGAAGAATTATAATCAGTCAGCAGGTGATCATTATCACTAGCAAAACAATTGTTAGTATCAAAGCTTACTGTTCCGTTAGTTTCAAACTTGATTGATTCGAAGTGAACCATGACGCTCTCATCAGCCAACCATGTCTTAACTTCAACCTGTCAAATCACAGAAAGTGAACATCACACATTTTATGTTTTAAGGAAGAAAAGTTCAGATATAAATATAGATGAAGCAAACACAAAGATAAAAGTACGCAACACTTTTTTTGAAGAGATACATAAGATTCATCATTATAGAAACAGGCACTAATCATTCATGTGGATGCCTTGATGTTGTAACTATTGCTGGGATCATGTTTTGATCCCACTTTGCATTATGTGGACAATTTGGATGGGAAGAAACAATAGGTGCTTTGAAGTTAAAAAAAAAACATCATACTGTTGCTGTGAAGTATAGCATACAAAATTAATACTGTTGGTGTAGGAGCAGTACGCTGGAAGCTCCATCATTTCTTTTGGATTTTTTGGATGCCTTGATGTTGTAACTGTTGCTGGGATCAGTTTTAATCTTTTGTACTATTGCAGTACCTTCTTGGTACTAAACCGTACTAAAATTATCTTCATCAAAAAAAATAGAAACATACACTACTGCCAAACAAAGCCTAAATACTGATGAATATCACTTTTCCAGCCATTCAACCTGTGAAATATAGTTATATTGAAATGTGAAGGTCTATTGACACAAATAATAAGCAGCATCTAACATGGCATACCAGAGACTGGTCCTTCTCTTCATCCTTCTCATGTTGTTTGTAAAGTGACGGAGGTAGTGATACTGATGCTTTCAACTCCTTAAGATCATCCTGGTTAGGAACTAGCCGATTTGTAATCGACAGGCCAAGGTCTGAGACAGCATATGAGTTCTGCAAAAGTATTCAGACAATCAAACAGCAGGACAATCTAAGCTGTCCACACTTATCGTTGTTTCACTTGTGCATATATTCAGCTCTCACTAAGTGATAGAAGATTGAAGAGTAGAATGACAGGCATTGATACATTTAAACAAGCATCAGCTATCCTTCCTTACCTTTGATTTTGTGGAATCTACTGCATCTTCTGAACGCTTTATACTGTGAAGGATAGAATTAATCGTTAAAATGCTTTCCTTCTCTATACTAATACCACCTTCAGATTTCCCCTCTTCATCTCCATACACCAACATTGAGAGGAAAATGTGCAATTGCCTGACACAAAACATTCACATATATTTCAACAAAAATTAGAGCTTTGAGAACCAGGATTTCTCGGATGCAGCTTCTGAATCTACATAAAATGGTATCACAATGTACTTCCATTAGCCAAACTTGCAGACAGACGACATACAGTGCCAAACAACTTAATTACAGTACAACTGACTTCATATAAAGGATTTGGGTACATCTTTAAAAGGTCAGTATGCCACTAATGGATCCAATATTGGAACTCCAAATGTGCCCAGCTGGCCCGAAGTCAAATAGTGAGATGAGTATGCCTAGAGTTGCAAACAAATGCTTATTTATAGGTATTACAAATAAGCTTATCAAAAATGTAAATATGCGATAACATGTTTTGGATTCTTTCAAAAGGTCATCTTACTATGTTCATAAAATGAAATGCTTAGTTCAAATTAAACTATTCCACCTCCAACATGAAAACATCAGCAAATACTGAAATAAATTATAAACTTCTAAATCTATTCACAGACGCATAATAATAACATGTTTTTTATATGAAAATAGTAAATGATTTTGTTATGGATTACCAAGAAGGTACCAAAAAGGAGACACATATCAACAACAATATGCCCTCATTAGAAAAAAATGAGGAACATTCTATTTATCTTAGCATGTTCAACCCCAATGCTACAGTTGCTGAATGTAAGTCCAATCAGGGGTCGAACGTACTATTTAGGAGGAATTGCAATGACTGGGAACTTGGATGAGTCTTCCAACTACTCCAACAACTTGGACCTCCACTGATGACACATAACAGGGAATATAAAATGCTTTGGAAGGGAAGGTAGATCCACTGTAAAGTCTTGCTACTCCTTGTTGAATAGACCCCCTACCAGTTCCCTCATTCCCTCTTGGCCCTGGAGACTAATATGGAAGAGTTGTGCACCTTACAAGATCAACTGTTTCACATGGCTCGTGGCTAAGGAAGCCTGCCTAACACCACATAATCTACAAAGAGGACACATGATATTTGCAACAGATGTGCGCTGCGTGAAGAACAATATGAAGACACAAACCGCCTTTTTTTACGATGTAAAGAGGCTTCGCGGATTCAGAATATGCTCCTGTGTGCTGGATCTCAAATGGACAATGTCGAAGACTACCTCACAGTTTTTGCAAAGCTGGAGAAGTGCTGGGATCAGCAAAACACCCCTCAAAACATGGAACTCCATACCAACAGCAGGCTAGTCTAGCGGATCAAACTAGAGAGAAAGGAATTCCAGGACTTTTTATGACAACAAGGTTTCTACACTTGGTCTTTAAGTTAATCTACTTTACTTTTGGAACAGCATGGCTGTTGTAAATGTTCCTAAAGCCATGTTAAATTTCATCAACTCATAATTCAACTTGTGAAGTATTACTGTGTAGGTTGATGATTTTGGATGTAACTACCAGCACCCCCTGGTTTTTACTCAATAAAATTACCTTATCAAAAAACAAAGAAGGAGAGAATTAAAAAGCAGAAAACATTAAAGGTAAGAAAAAAAACTCAAACCGTAGACATAAGTTCAACAGTCAAGGCGCTATACATCCAGAGTAGATGATAAGCACCCTTCTTTACCTCCAGGAGAAGTAGTTTAGCCATTCAGTCATGAGGATTAACACACGAGAAAGTGACACCAACGTTTAAAATATAGATCATCGAGTGTTGTCAATAGTAGCAAATGCAGATTTAATTTCCCATTATTACATTCTCTTTTTCCTTCTTTGTTGGACAAGTACAGGCTGTACAAATTCCTTGTACCAAATCAGCATAATTTTTTAATTTATTCAAAAGTAATTGGTGACATCAGGCACCTTCTTTCCCAGTTATATCAGATAAGGGTACAGCTCGTTGGGCCAACCTATTCTTCAAATAAACAACCAGTATACGCTCCCTCCCAACCCACAAGAAAAAAAGCCAATTCTCCAAGCACCGCCTTTCTGTGGGATAAGTTACAACAAGAACTACATTTACATGAGTCCCTCATGTATTGTCAATAAACAAGTACTAAGAGCTTACTGTAATGCATAATCCCAGTAAACTTCTATAGAAAGATCTGGTGAAGAGAAAACAAAATCCTATGGTAGCCTATGCTATGCAAGTAAACAACTCTTACGCACTCCCATTCCTCCCAAAAAAAAATCCAATACACCAAGCACCATCCTTTTGTGTGTGTGTGTGTGGGGTACTGCAAGCGCTACACTTAGATGAAGTCCACCATGTACTATTTCAGTAAGCAAAGTACTAAGAGCTTACCAGAAACAACATAATTGCGGTAAGACTTCTATAAGTGGTAAAAGGAGAGGGGGAGTTAAGCAAGTAATCCTGCTTATGAAGTGAAGATCAAATACAACTAACGTCAGCATCTACAGATATGTAGGCTGATAACAGGTTTCATCTAATCGTGAGAAAAATTGGAAAAAAAAATCACGGAAATGCATTTTGAGTCAGCCTCAAGCTCTTTAAAGTTCTATAAATGCAACAATCAATAAGACCAGGAAACACTTGTACCTATAAGTAGGTTCAAATACTTTAACATCCTCGCATTCGTCAATGTTAGGAAATGAAGAATGATGAGCAAGAGCATGGACCAAGTATGGTAGAATATATTCTGGGTAAGAAACTGGGGTAGTAGCTTCAGATTGCGCAGAAAGTTGACGTGTCTTCCCCTGCTGATAGATCTGAATAACATCACTTAAGTTGTTCTTGATCTGTCAATAATTGGGAGATAACAAAGTCATTAACAAGTAAGTAAACATATAACCAAGAGAGCCCTGCCACCAGTACAGCAATCGCAAGTCATACCTCTTCAAAATCTGGCTGCTGAAACCAAAAGTCAAGTAAGAAGGCACAAGTATACTTTGGGTCCAAATAACGATCCTTTAGGTATTGGTGGACTTTGTTGAGGAATAACTTCTTTACTTGAGGGAAACTGGCCTAGTAGCATTAACAGTTAAAAGAAATACTTATTCATACAATTTGTCTCTAAAAAGCTAACGGGGGCTTTGTCATCTATTTAAGGTATTGTAGATGGTAGAAACTTCACCTCTGCTGTCCCAAGAGTAAGGTAAAAGACATCCACGGGAATCTTGTGGTCCCAGTGCTTTGATAGACGAAGCATAGCTTTTGCTGCAGCAAGTCTTAAATGGGCCTTATCAACAGAACTGCAAAATGCCAAAGATAAGAGAAAATGAAGCCAAATCTCCTATGGAATAAAGCCTTGAAACAAACTAAGCAAAGGACATTCATCTACTCCCAAAACCACCAAAAGAGGGTGATTCCTGCACGGTAGCAGTACCTTGACTTAATTTGCACTGAGATTTCCCCAAAAGAGAGTATGTTTTTCAGGATTCCCAACAAGTCATCAACCCCCAACCGAAGGTTGGCATCCTTCACTGGTAAATAACTTTTGACCAGTGTCTTAATTCCAAATATCTGCATATCAATATTGAATGAAAATGGCAATCTATCCTTTAGAATATGGTCATAATTCTGAAAATAGTAATGGAAGTTAACCAAACCAGTGAAATCTGACCTTCATTGAACAAATCTCACTTCGGTCCTCCCAACTTTCTTTGGCTTTACCTTCTGATATCTGAAAAGAATAGTTTGCCTTTAGATGAATGCTAAAAGAGGAGGTAAACAATGTCGCAAAATTTGGCATTAATTCAGGAAGGCATACATGACTAAGCTCTAATATGTTTTTCTTTATGAAATGCTCAATCTCTTTCTCCCTTGTCTCAAAGACTGGCATAGCGGTCTGTGCAATACATCCAAGAGATTGTAGCACAGCAGGTAAATGTGACTTCTCATCTAGCATATCAACAAGTCTCTGCACATTACACAAGTAATGTAATACCCAAATATTTCACCAACATATGATGAAGATAAAGCTCAAGAGAGGATAAATCAATAGGCAGTGATTTATATGGGTATAGTGAGATTATGACCTACCTTATATAGAACAGAAAGTGATTTGAGCCCGTCATCCTTCATTATTGATGCAAGTGCATGTATAGCATATTTGGCCTGCCTCCGGCTTCCCTCCAAGCAAATCCTCTCAAGCATAAGGTCTAATGACCTGTAAGTTACAAGCATAACATTTCAGTATATCGCAGAAAGGAACTAGCACCAAAGCAAGAAAGCTTCAAATGTGAACCTTGAAGAATCTCCCAATTTTTCTCGGATGGCTCCACCAGCCTTTGCCAAAACATGCAAGACACCTTCTTTAATTATCTCATTATCATCTTCAAGCAGATGTATCAAATCTTCCTCAATTCCACTAAGCAGCAATGGACTAAAACGTGCAAGAATCTGCAATGTTCATCAAAGAAATACATGAATTGAAGGAAGACGCAGAAAAGGAAATTATGTACTTCCTAAACATGGATAATTGATTAAATTAGAGATGACACTTTCTTAGTGACATCTGATGGTAGTAACTAGTAATGCATCGAGTTGCTCACGATTTATAGGGCACTATAATGTTAGGCCGACTCTTGAGGATGCAATAGTTCTGCAAGCAAGACAATCATAGATGCCTGTGAGGCACCACTATTACCAGCTACAATGTTACCATAATATAGCCTATAGGGCATGCCTATCAATATAACCCATTTTGAACATCCAACGCTTCAACCAAAAGCGCCTTCCGTTCCAATTCTCTCCTTTATATGTCATAATAAAGCCTAGCAAGCAAAAATGAGGACAAGAAAAATAAATTTATATAGAAGAAGCAAGTTAGTACTAAATTACCACAAGAAGATGTGTGCAAGACAGAATCAAATCGGTGCTTCCAGCAGATTTCTGTATGTTAGTCTCCTGAAGGATTTCTTTTACATGCTCCTTGTTGAAAAGTATATATGAGCACTTTAATGAAAGTGTGCCCAGAAAGTCATAGAGCCGATGCTTCTCACCAAGGATCTTAAGCAATTCATCCTGACAGAGAAAACATCATAAGGAAACTGTCATGTACTCATACATACCTATGCATTTCAGCGGCTTTAATATACCAGTAGACAAAACAAGAAGTGAGAACCCTACATTATAATCAAAACTAGGTATTCTCCTTACCCGAGAACTAGAAGCTCGAATAGAGTTACTGTTTGGATCAAGGAGAGCTGTTAATAACCTCCAGACATTAGCATCTTTTAACTGATCAAGAATCTGAAAGCTCTCTTCAGCCTTTCCAGGATCAATGAAACAACGAGACATGATGCGGAAGCAAAATACAACTTTTTTTTGGATCTCAGTGGCATCGCCATCCTGCAATTATTTTACATTAAAGTTCTGTTAGCCATTTATTGTTCACTTTTAGCCTTTTATTGTTCAGGAACAAAGAGTGAAAGAGTTGCAAACCTGGTGCATCTGCCTTAAAGAAAGATACCTCCTCATCTCTTGCTGCAACCTGCAGCGCCATCCAAAACTCAATGAATATGTAGTTCAGGTTGTACTACAAAAGTGAGGAAAGGACAGAAACAACTTCCAGGAACACCTGACATCAAGATCCATTCATGACAAACCTTTGTTTCTGCTCCAGCAGCTTCTCAAGTGCTCTAACCTCGACTTTATCAAAACTCGAGAAAACCCTAACCCAGTTTTTAACTTTATCCCTGACTGAGAATTCATTAGGGAATAAGGATGAGCATAGAATGTGCTCAATGATGTCTGATCTGTAGAAAAAACAGTAGTCAATAACACATTTACCGGGTGCTTGTCAGATGGAACCTGGTTAAAAAAAGCATAATTTCTGATGTTGCAGTTTCAGATTCAAAAACTCCAATTTAAGGTGTGCCCAGAACAAGTTACGAGTGTGGAGTCCCAACTTTAGGACCTATAGTATAACTTGGGGTTTGTGTTTCCATTAGAAGCTTCACTTTCCAAATGCTTAAGATTCCCAAAAAAAAACTTAATACTTTAATTCCTAATTTCTCATCATTTAGCTACGGAAATAATTGATCTTTCACTCATCAAAATCATAATTTATCATTCCGCAAACAACAATTCAAGGAAGGTTACCTGAAATCTTTATCATAAAAACATCTTAAAATCTTCCCAGGGATCCAGTCATAGTCGTTGCCTTTAACTGAGCTACTGGAAGAGTTTGAGCAATAGATTTTGTATATATCAGACAGCCTCTCCAGTGTGTATCTTTTAACAAGAAGCTGAATACATAAGATCAGACAGCTATCAGAAGATGGAGTAAGAATGCATTAATTGCCAATGTCAAAGTCAACTAGACTCTTAAAACTAGACATGTTACATACAGATTTATCTCGAATGCGCTCTGCTACCAGCTTAATTGTATCAACCTTCATGGAAGCAAGGGCATTACATGCCGCATCACAAAGCACGGCAACAACTTGTTTGCGCACATTTTCATCATAATCCAACAGTCGGTCCCGGAGGACAGCTGGAACATGTTGCAAGTAGATTACCAACTGAATACATAAATATAAAGGAAGGAAGGATTTCCAATTTACTTACAGATGATCTGAGGTGTTTCTTGTCTAAATGGATTTGACAGCAGACATTCCTTGACATGTTCTAGAACAGACATTCTGACCTCAACTATTCTATCAGTAAGTCTCTTCAGAAATTCCACGAAAATTGGTTGAAAGGCTTCAGAAATAGCAGATCCCGACAGAGCAAAAATATCCCCAACTAAGTGCACAGCTTTTAATCTTACATCCAACTGATCTGTCTGTCATGTTCAAGCTTGTACGTTAGATCGTCAGAAGTAAGAAAGGGAAGAAAAGATCTCGTTTACATATGAAGAAAAATGAATCTAGGTACATATCTTGAGTTGGTCAACTACTTCAAGACTGACATCTGCAGATATTCTACAACAACAAAACTAATAGCTAAATTCCATTACACTACACCAACTACCTTAAAAGGCCGACCAAGCAATTTAGAGAGAACAACGAAGGATAGTAAATTACAACAATCAATAATAAGTTGTCAAGACAATTTGGGTGTTAATTGGGCTATGCCTAGCTCTATATGGATCTGTCAAACAATTGGATGAATGTGGGGAAGAGAAATGGTGAGGAAGATTGGTGGAAGATCATCCCAGCATGCATTTGGTGGATAGTATGGAAAGAGAGAAACTCAAGCTATTTTGCAGATACTAGCAATTCCATTCAAAGAATTAGGATGAATTGTCTTAGTTTATTCTATTTTGGTGTAAACAGAATTTATGGGGGGAAGTAGGAGACTTGGTAGATCTAATTGGCAAGTGTGTAAAGATTATAGATCTAGATAGGAGCTTTTTCCCCTTTTTTCTCTTTTGATGTTTGTATAGTTTAAATCCAGCTGCAGTTATGGTGCTGAATTTATACAGTTATTTAATACAAAAGGTTACATTTCTCAAAAAAAAATGTCAACACATGTTTGAAAACTAAAGCACGGATTAACATAATTTCCATTACTTCACAGAAAATAAGATGATCCAAATGACAGAGATGGAAAGAAGAAATTAATGCACCAGTAGCTCTCCTGTGATGTAGGGAACAACTCCTGATAAGATCTGAGGAGCACAACGGTAAACATCATAAATGACTTCATGGTAGTCAATTTCAAATGTTGTTGGCCTGCTGTCTCCAGACATAGAAGATACAAGAAACTGCTTTATGCTGGGCTCAAATTTTCCTGAACACTGCTCTATCACCTTCATAGCAAGCTCCCTTCCGGCTATTGTAACATCCTGACAGAAATTGTTAAAAGCAGTTCTTCAGGATAAAGCACCCAAAGAGGGAAAAAAACTTCTGCTGATATTTCATCATACAACACAAAAACTTACCTTCTTATGGCGACCTAGAACCGACAAAATGACATGTAAAAGATCCTCCCGAATATCTTCACACTCTTCTATGAGAACAACCATAATAGTTTGCATTGACGTCAGAATACTATCTTGATGCTCGTCCCTGCATATGTGGTGTACAAGAAGGGAAATTATTGAATTAGGGGGGAATTGAAGCAACAAAAATCCAGATACAACAGTTGCTACAACAACAACAACAACATGCCTGTGAGATTTGGGGAGGGTAGATACAACAGTTGCTATAATTTTAAAGTTTTCAGATAAATTTCATCATCACTGCATATATTTTCATACCTTCATCATGATGTGTGCTTTTATCATATTACTAAATTAAGTACCCCACGTTTAGATATGCAGTGAAACTTACCTTGTTTCACCTTCAGTTTTTTCACATAAGTCACAGTCTCACTATATTATTTCGTTGATCTAACGAAACACTTAGAAATAGGGTAAACAAAAAAAAGAAAGCTTTACCTGTTGCTTGTTACCAAAAAAAAAAAACTGATGAATATGGCACAAAGCAAAGTGACTGGAAGAAGTTGATCAGACAATTGTGACATAATTGGGAGGCGAAAATGGCTATTCTGACCATAAAATATATATTAGACCTTACTAGATTTATGATACGTGATTGACAAACTCCTTGCAGTGCAACTAATTTTCGGAAATAAATTCTTCTTCAAGGTGTAATACTTTCTCCCACCTATTTTGACCCCGCTCCCCACCTTTTTTCTCACTTACCGTCATGTTTCCTTATCATTTCCCTCTCTTCTTTGTATAGCAGGGTTTGATCTTTCTCCTTCTCTTATATCTCACGATTTGACACGTTCAAAGCAAAAGGAGGCAAATAGTGTTTGACCCTACTAAGACCTTCCAGCACAATTGAGTATAAGAGAAGTTTTCATATCAACAATACACAAAGACAACAGCTAGAGTCCACACCATCCAATTGAATGGAAATGTAAACAAAAATTTGGCTGAGTATGCATAAGGTAGAGCCAATGAAAGAGAAAAAGGAACACATGAGTGGTGGTTAGATCGACTATGTTGTATAGAGCGGAGTGTTGATGAAGGTGGCCGAGATGAGGATGTTGTGATGGATGTATGGGCATACTAGAAAAGATAGTATTAGAAATGAAGTTATCCGGGACAAGATGGGAGTGGCCTCGGTGGAGGATAAGATGCGGGAAGCGAGGCTGAGATGGTTCGGACATGTGTAGAAGAGATCCACCGATGCCCCAGTGCGGAGGTGTGAGAGGTTGTGTATGATGGTTTCAGGACCCAACCCATTTAAAATGAGTTAGATATACAATCCATTTAAAATGGGTCCAATATGGGTCAACCCATATTATCCACTTAAAATATGGGTAACTCAATGGGTAAAATGGATAAATCCCACCACTTTAGTAAAACAAGTCTCACAAGTGACATTTCACCAACCACCCTACCACCACCCAACCCACCCCACCACCACCCAACTCACCTCCCCCCTCCCCTCCCCACCACAACGACTTATTGATAACATTATAATATTTATTTTTGTTTACCACACCACCCACCCTCCAAAAAAATTAATTTTTCTTTAAAAAAATTTTTTTTTTTTTTAAACCTACCCCCCCCCCCCCCCCCCGACCCCAACACCCTTCCAAAAAATCTAATTTTTCTTAAAAACTTTTATTTTGTTTTTCTACACCACCCACCCACCCCGCATCCCTACCCCTCCTGAATTTTTACTTCATATATTTTATTTTACTTTTATAAAGAATAAGAAATTTGCGTATAGGTGGTGAGTTGTGGTTTGGGGGAAGCAAGGAGGCGGGGTGAGGGTAAGAAATAATTTTCAATCTTTTATAAAAGTAAAATAAAATATATGAAGTATAAAATTTGGGAGGGGGGTTAAGTGAGGCGGCAATGTGGGGTGGGGTGAGGTTGGGGCAGGTGGTGGTGTGGGATAAGGATGAGTGAAGATGAAGTGCATTCGAGGGTGGTGGGGGTGGGATTTGGGTGGGGTGGGTGCAATGGGGTGGGAATGGTGGGGCTTGGCTGAATATTTTTCGAAAAATGTTTCTAGGAGGTCATGTCATTGGAAAACTTTGAAGTTTCATTCTTCCCGCAAATGTTGAGGTGCAACTATGTACTAGGGATTAGATTTGTGGACAAGAAGGTAAATTAATTTTCTCCATATTAGATACATGAACCCAACATCTTTAAAATAACTTAGATAATATGGACATCCATATTATCCGTCACGTTAACCCATTTTTTATCCATGTTAAATATGGTGGGTCGTGTAATTGATTCATTTTTTATTAACCCGCTTTTTACCCGCAACAATTCGACCCAACCCACCCGTTTGCCACCCTTGTAGGCGTAATGGTACCCTTTAAGTTTTTTCTTTTTATCTCTGCCATTATCTGCTCCATCTTTTACTTGATTACGATATTAGTTTATTGCAGTTATTATTACTTTTCTTCGTGATGTTTATTCTATAGTATCATGCCTTGATTTCTTTACTTTGTCAATTTTTCTGACATTTTTTATTGTGCTTTCTCTTGAGCCGAGGGCCTTTCAGAAAGATCTACCTCCCAATGTAGAGGTAAAGTCTGCGTACATTCTATCTCACTTTGTGGGATTACACTGGGTACGTTGTTGTTGAGAGGATACATGTTTGAGTTGATAATCTTGGGAAGGAAACAAACAATTCATTAGTAAATGTCCCAATAACATTATGAGTCTTATCAAAAAGTTAATAAATGTCATATGCATTGTAAGGTGGCGCTAGGTCTATGGAGGGTGGTTTTGAACTGTTTCAAATCACAGTAGGTGACGTCAGGTACAATAAGAGAGGAGTCGCATAGCTGGGCATTTAAAGCAGGAAAAGAAGACCAAGGGCATGAGAGATTGCCCCTTTGGCCCTCATGAGGGTGGTATGAGAGGAGAGTTAGGGGTACATTTAGACGGATTGAAGATGACTTGTACATTCGCAGAATAGCTTCTTGTGTTTTTTTTTATGCACAAATCAGATCCCATTTGTATAAAAGAATAGGTGTCTTTTGTAGAGGCACATTTTTAAGGTATGTTCCCCGCTTATAAGAATAGTGCTTGAATACAGGAGTTTTTCCCAGGATTAATATAATTCCTTACCTTACTAAAAAAGATGCTAAATGACATCAAAGACCAGAAATTCATAACATTTTGTTTTAAACAGAATAAAGCATTACAACTTCTAGCAGTTGAGCCAAATTCTTCAGAGAGGCAAGAGAACGCAGAAGCACTTAAATACTAGATAAAGCTACAATGTATGCTACAATATTTACTGACAAGACCTTAAATACAAGATAAAGCTCACCTGACAACATTGAGAAAAGTACGGAACATTTCATTGATAAGATCATCACACTCGAGATCCAGCATTACAACACATGATCTATACCTTGCTAGAGTTTCTAAGATGACAACTCTTCTTCCAAAGGATGGACTATTTATATCACCTAAGCCGCTGAAAGTGCTGACAATCAAATGGAAGATGTCCTGACTCGAATCAAAGCACAAAACAGGTTTTCAGTTGCTCCATGGGAGGGCACATAAATGTGACACCGACTCTCTTTACCATAATATTATTATTACCTTTAGAACATCATCACTGTAAGGAGCTTCAGGTGCAGTAATTCTTGTTATCTCACAGATACAGGTGGCAACAAGAAGCTTAACTTCCCTATCTTGATGCTTTAGGAGTTCTGGTTTAACTATAGCAGCTTGTAAGGGCTGCATGGCCTCCAACATAGCTTTTGGCGGTGACTGCTCCAACTCAGAAAGAAATGCTGAACCTTGCTGCTTGTGAAAAAACCAATCATACATTACAAGTTTGTAATAGATTCAATCAAGCATTACTGCATCGGAAAGGTCAAGCACATAACTGAATCTCAAGTGTGCGAAACACAAACCTTAAAGCGATCAGGAGGTTACAACAAAAGCAGTTTGAGAATAGAAAACTACTTCTTTAAAACCCATATGCAATAGACAATTATCCAATATCTCCTTTTAGAAAGACAAGTAAAACACTCATAGCCAATCGCACAAAAAGCAAACAAGTTAAACCAAGTAAGATCATATTAAAAACTGTACTGGATCTGTACATCCAGTAAAATTGAAGAAAAACTGTGCTGGATACATAGAGCACAAGACTTTTTTTTACAAGGAAAGAGCTCAAGACTTTTTAAAATTGGATAAAAATACATAAAGTTTTACGAGGAATAGCACTCAAGATAAGTGCCCAACACAAGAATAAGACCCAAAAGACAACAAACCAATTACAAGCACACATCAATTTGCAAACTGACCCAAAGAAGCAAACACCAAAAAGACCCAAAAGCAGACAAAACCTCAAAAGATTGATTTGCTCATCGACTCTTGAGACAAGAGACTGGATATCAAGACAAGAACAGTCAAACTACAGTTAGCTCAAAGTTGGGACAAGATCATCATCAGAGTACCACTTTGATGCAGTAT
The DNA here is from genome assembly GCA_029844215.1 of Przewalskia tangutica. Classification (NCBI taxonomy): domain Eukaryota; kingdom Viridiplantae; phylum Streptophyta; class Magnoliopsida; order Solanales; family Solanaceae; genus Przewalskia; species Przewalskia tangutica. Next base: position 2,519,565 of record CM056725.1, read on the forward strand.
AACCATTAGTACGGTGTTAAAAAGAACCTACAACTAGAAAAGTAGCAGCAAGCAAAGTGTGCAAAATGTTAAACAGAGAAGGTCCCAAAGCGCACAAAGATGGTGGCTTCCAATAATCGGAAATGACACTCATAGCAGGCAATTAACTAGTTGATCAACTGATGTAGAGCACATGCAAACTTTAAAAAGTAAATGGAAAAACACGTAGAATTGGACGGACATCATTTGAAGAACTAAAGATCAACATTAACATGTCTCTGTTGATGTCGGGTGAGCAAGTTCCTGGTTGAAATTTAACTGCAATGTGTCATTACAACTGGATGTGCTTCCCGGCACTATGTTTGGGTGCCAAATTCTAGCATCATATCTTCTAAATTTTTTATTACCATTTTAAAAACATAAATTTGTTATACCCCGTGGTTCAGGCCGTGCGTATGGGGCCGTGCGAAAGGAGTTAGGACTCGAAATCAGAAAATTTCGGTCAGGGGCCTCAGCGCAAGGCCAAGGCGGAATTGGGCATGCGCGGAAGTTCCGGAGTCCGCAGGTTGCGGCGCGGGCGCCGATCGCAGGGCCGCTGGCGCCATGCGGAAATCTGCGGAAAAACTTAGGAAAATCGATCTTTTCTTTTAAAAGGCCATGGGAGGGTGACAAGTGTCCCCATCCGATTTTGCATGCATTATATTGACCAAGTCTTGAAGACTTGGTCATCTTTCATCTCTCTTAGACCAAAGCTCTTCCTTCTCTCTTAAAAATTTCAAGCTCCTTCTCTCTAAAATTCCAAGAGATATTCTAGCCTTAGGAAAAATGAAAAGTAAAGGCAAGAAGGAAGCTTGTGGCTAGCTGTGAAGGGTGTTGTGGTGGTGTTCTTGGAAAGGAAGCTAGCAAGTTGTTGGAAATTTGGCTAAAGCTCTAAGGTAATGATTCTTCCTTTATAATTAGTTTTTAGTGTTGCATGTTAAGAAGAAAGAACTTGTGGTAGTAAATAATGCTCTTAGAGTCATCAAATGCAAGAAATGTGGTTTGGGTATGAAGGATTTGGATAAAGAGGTTATGTGAGCATGTTGTAGCCTAAAAATTACCTTAAACTTGTTAAGATTAATTGTTATAATTTATGGGGCGAAATTTTACACACACAAGTTTAGGTGTGTAATCCCCTTTGTGTTGGTTTGGATGTTGGGCCTTAAATGTGGCGTTTGAGTGTTAAAAATTGGTCTTTGAAAAGGTGGCAAAGTGAGTAGAAACAAAGGAAATGCCGCCCAATTTTCCATAGGAATTAGTAACCTTGAACTTGGAAATATTCTACTTTGAAACTAGAAGTTAATAAACGTATTATGGTCATTATAGGTTGACGTATTACGTGCGATAGTTGGAATTAACAAGTGGATTGACCGAAGAGGTATGTAGAGCTTTCCTATCTCTTGAGCATGAGTAGTTGTATCTATGTAGTACGGTATAATGTCAAGATTTGATAATCTTCACTTGTTTTGAAGTATATGATACTTGTTTCGTTTTAAAGGTATAAGTCCTCGACATAGGGAAATGTGTTTGACTAACGTAAAATGTTAATATAACGGTTTTATGGGAAGTTGGTTATATTAGTTTGGGAAAAAGATAAATAAAGAAGGGTTTACTTTACATAAAATAAGCAAGGGGAAAATGAGTTGAATTTGTGGAAGGTAAATTGTTTTAAGGCATTAACGGCCTAAGGTTTTAAAGGAAATGAAGTCACTTGATTTAGAAGCTTGGGATATTTTCTAAATGGAAAATTGTGACTTGTTTTGAAAGTGGTTGTGACATGATACTATGGGTATTAGTATCTTGGAAGTTTTATATAAAAAGGAGTCATTTCGAAAAAGGTTTACGGTATGTGATACTTGGGTTAAATTCCCGGATTTCTCTTAAAAAGACATGTAGTGCCTTAATGAGCTAAAATGAGAGGATTTATATTAATAATGTTCATAAGAAGTTAGAAGATTTCTTATCTTGTTTATATTCTGATAAGCCGGTAGCGCTTATGTTATGTATACTAGCCGGTTGTGCTGATTTATGTATTATTATTGTTATCACTGAGTATTCTGATAAGTCGGTAGCGCTTGTGTTATGTATACTAGCCGGTTGTGCTGATTTATGTATTATCATTGTTATTACTGCGTATTCCATGGATTTGTTACCCATGATGCGAGTGCGGCGCTTGTACTCATGCGGGCCCACCGGGTCCACGCGGTGAAATAGTCCCGTGCGGGTCCACAGGATCCATGCGGGTGAAATAGTCCCACGGGTGAAATAGTCCCATGCGGCGGATGGCCTTATGCGGATCCACGGGATCCGTGCGGGTGAAACATCCCGAGAGTAGGATTGCTTAATGATACTACGGGCGAGAGATCTGTTTGATCATGAGCCTCCTATTTTTACGCATATTATACTTATACTTGTTACTCTCATTGTCGAAGGCAGTGCAACATAATTTGATTTTTATCTATAACCTCGGTGTATTTTGGACTTATGATATTACTACGGATTTTCCGATTTACATACTTGATACGTTGTGTGCGACCCCAATTTGCGTTCATGCCGCAGGTAAGGGAAAGCAGGTGGTAGATCCTCATTCCTAGGATCTTTTACTCAGGTGTCAGGAGCTCCATTTCTTCGGAGGCTCGACTTTTGGTATGGTTCTCCCTGGTGTTGTTGATGTTTTGTACATTCAGGGGCATGACGGGGCCCTGTCCCGTCATAGTGTTACTCATTCTTAGAGGCCTGTAGTCTTGTCATAACTTGGTTTGTTTAAGGATGTAACTGTTCGGTTTTATGTACTTTTGAGGTAGCCATTTTGGGCTAGACTATTTTATATCATTATGGTTGTTTATTGTGAGTTTATATTCCGCTGATTTTCTCTGATGTTGTGTCACAAGGGTGCCCGGATTAAGGCACCGGTCACGGATCCGGAGTCGGTCGTGACAAAAGTGGTATCGAGCGATTAATCCTCGGAAAGGGTCTACAGTATCTAGTAGAGTCTTGATTATCGCGTTAGGCACCACATCTATAATCGTGAGGTCTGCAGGATATTTAGGATTGGTTTCCATTCTTTCACTCTAAGATCGTGCAATAGCTGTGTTATAGGTTGAATTTCCTCTGACGTATTTTTCCTGTATCAGTTATGCCTCCACGCAAGGCAACCGCGGCCCAGAAGGCAAGGCAGTAGAGGGAACTACTAGTAGGGCACCGAGGGTTACGAGGCACAGCCCGATCCTTACGGATGAGGTGTTTGACGGCGAGTCTACAACGCCGCCAACCCCAGTGAGTCCGAGGCAAAGCCAGCCATCGAGGCCGCGGTACTGAGCCTCGATCCAGCGGCGGCGCAGGATATGGGCTACGAGAGATGGCCTGTTATCGCCAGATCGTGGTCGAACGAGGATAGCCGAGATGCAGCCCATTGCATTCGTAGTTCAAAGACAGAGTCGCTAGCTGAGGCGAGGGACTTTTGAGTTGCACCACCGAGTTTTATGGGTCGAGGCACGAGGATGATCTCGTGAGTTTATCAAGCGATTCTGACGGATCATGAGGTGATCGGCTTGAGACCGAGTCGGTGGTATTAGGTTCGCATCGGTGCGGGACAACTGCGATTGGTAGTATGATTCATGGAAGCGTCGGGGAGCATGCGCTTCCGGTATTTGGGGCGAGTTCTCGAGGCGCATTGCCATTTCTTGCCTCGCGGATGAGAGGGCTCGGCCGATAGATTTTGACATCGAGACGAGTGGCGGGCGGTCCGGAGTACAACGTGGAGTTTGACTCATTGGCTCGGTATGTGCCGCTTTGGTAGCGAGACATGGAGGGCGAGTGCACCGCTATGTCACGAGACTCGATGATCACTTGGCGAAGTTGCAGGAGTAGCTCTTCACCGCATGGACATTGCCGCGTGCGAGCATATGCGCAGGTGTGAGAACGCGGTAGCGGATCGGCAGTATCGCCAGAAGAGGGCGGGAGCAGGTCCTCTGGTAGTTTTAAGGGTAGACAACCCGGCAGCGAACTGTTGCACCACAGCCGGTCGAGCGCTCCTCCGCATCTTCGGGCGTCTGAGTATTGAGGCGGGAGCGGGGTTCGAGGCCGGGTTCCCGGAGGACGAGTTCCGTCGAATAAGGCCACCTATACCTCGGTGTGGTCGATGTGGCGATTGTCATTATAGGGTTGCCGTGTTACTCCGGAGCTTGTTATTCTTGCGGCGGCGAGGCCATTTGAGAGAGATTGTCAGGCAGGCGGCGGGAATATGATGGCTCGGTAAGCGAAGTCGATGGTGAATCGGATCTTCGTCTTGGTGGCAATGCGCCGGGCGAGGTGTTCACGCCGGCGGCGCGGCGAGTCGTGGCGAGGGTTCGATTCAGGTCCTCGAGCGCATCTATGCTATGTCGATCGTCGGGACGGGGCGTCACCGATGTCGCAGTACATTATTGGTTTCTTCTTTGTGATGTATATGCTTTGATAGATCCGAGTTCTACCTTGTCTATATATCTCCTCATATTCTTTGGTAGAATAGGGGTAGAGCCCGAGTCCATAGAATCTTTTGAGGTGGCTACGGCCGTAGGTGCCGGTGGTAGGCGGCGGGTATATAAGGCTTGCCCGGTGACTATAGATAGTCGTCGGACTCAGTGACTTGATAGAGTTGGATATGACGACTTTGATGTGATTATGGGTATGGATTGGCTAGCGTCTTGCTATGCCAATGTGGGTATCTGAGAGAGACTAAATGCAGTTCGGTTTCTGGTGGCCGGTGATCGAGTGGAAAGGGAATCTTTGCATCGTAGGGTAGGTTTATTTCTTACCTCAAGGCTAGGAAGATGGTGCGGAAAGGGTATATTTACCATTTGGTTGGTGTTTGATCTCGAGAATGAGATCTAGGACCTTGATCAGTTCGGTTGTTAGCGAGTTTCAGACGTATTCCCGACGAGCTTAGGGTATCCTCCCGAGAGGAGATTGAGTTTTGCATTGATTTGGCGCGACACTCGACCGATATCTATTAGCCATACGAATGGCACTGCCGAGTTGAAGGAGTTGAGGACCGGTGAAAGATTTCTTTGGAGAAAGGCTTTATCGAGCTAGTATTTCTCCACAGGAGCGCCGGTGTTGTTTGTAAAGAAGAAGGATGGAAGCAGCTGCGTATGTGTGTTGATTACGAGCGGTGAATAAGGTAACTATCAAGAACAGATATCCCTCCCGGGATTGATGATTTGTTTGACGATTGCGAGTGCGAGATGTTTTTCCAAGATAGACTGCGTTAGTTATCATCAAAGTCTGCGAGTTAGAGAGCGTATATCGAAGATCGCATTCGGGACCGATATGGGCACCATGAGTTTAGGGTGATGTCTTTCGGGTTGACAACGCCTTGGCGGTGTTCATGAATTTGATGAGCGGGTGTTGAGTCATTCTTGGATATGTTCGTTATAGTATTCATTGATGATATCTGGTTTATTCGCGCGCAGTAGGAACATGCGGATCATTTGAGGATGGTATTGGAGTCCTCGAGGCCGCGATTGTATGCCAAGTTCTCGAAATGCGAGTTTTAGTTGGCTTGATGGCTTTCTTAGGCCATGTTATGGGTAGATGGTATTGGGTTGATCGTCAAAGATTGAGGCGATCAGACTTGGCCTAGACCAGCTACACCGACGGAGTGCGGCTTTTGGGCACTTGCGAGTTATTATCGGAGGTTTGTGGAGAAGTTTGCTTCCATATCAGCGCCTTTGACTAGTGACTCGGAAAGCGGTATATTTGATGGACGGATGCTTGTGAGGAGAGTTTCCGATTACTAAAGGAGAAATTGGCAGCCTTGATCCTTACTCTTCCAAGGGCTTAGATGGATATGTGGTTTATTGCGATCGTCAGTGTCGGGCTTGGAGTGCGTCTTTGATGCAGCGAGTTATAACTTACGCGTCTCGACAACTTAGGAAGCCGAGAAAAACTATCCCACACATGATTTGGAGTTAGCGTGATGATTCATGCCTTAAAGATGCGGAGACATTATTTGTATGGGGTTCATGTGGATATTTACGGACCACAAGAGCCTCGATATATCTTGACGGAGGAGGTGAACTTGCGGCGAGGCGGTGGTTGGAGGCTTAAGGATTATGATGTTGATATTCTATACCCCGGGGAAGGCGATGTAGTTGCGGATGCCGCTTAGTCGCGGTCGATGGGTAGTCTATCCGATGTCTGGGGGAAAAAGGATATGGTCAGAGATTAAATCGGCTAGCGAGCCTTGGGGTTCGTTTGCTTGGATTCTCGATAGTGATGGAGTTCGAGTTCGAGAGGTTGCCGAGTCTTCCATCGTCGAGAGGTGAAGAAGCGGCGACGATATGAGGATCCGATTAGTGCGGTATCGAGATCCGCTCTTGAAGAGAAGAGTCTATTTGAGGTAGCGCTGATGGGCGCTAAGGTTTGAGGCGATTGTGTGTTCCGATGTGACAGACTTCGTCGTGATTTTGGGAGGCCTGCGGTGCTCGTTATTCTATTCACCGGTCGACTAAGATGTACCATGACCTCGGTGTGTGTATTGGTGGGATGGCACGAAGAGGGCGTGGCGAGTTTGTTGCCTGATGTCCTAATTGTCGGTGGTCGAGTTGAGCACCAAAGCGGTGGGCTATTGCGAGCTATTGATATTCCGACTTGGAAGTGGGAGGTGATAAATATGGATTTTATTGAGGCTACCTACCACTCGGAGAAGCATGATTCCATTTGGGTGATTGTCGGCGGTGTGAAATCGACCCATTTTCTTCCGATCGGGGCGGCGTTCTCGGTGAGACTATGCGGATTATATATTAGAGATTGTGAGGCGCGAGTCGGTGTCGATTATATCGGATAGAGAGCCCGGTTCTCGGCTAACTCGGAGGTCTTTTCGGAAGGATTAGGGACCAGGTGAGTCTCGATCGCATTTCACCCTCGGTAGCGGGCGAGCGCTATCGAACAACGAGGATATCTGCGGGCTTGTGTTATTGATTTGAGGTAGGTGGGAGGATCATTTACCTCTTGTGGGTTTGCTTATAACAACGGCTACCATTCTAGTATTCGGATGGCGCGCCTTATGAGGCCTTATACGGGAGAAGTGCAGTCACCGATAAATTTGGTTCGAGGTAGGAGAAGTTCGATTAGTCGGGCGGACTTGGTTCAGTGACGATGGATAAGGTGAAGCTTATCGAGGCGGTTATTAGCGGCCAGTCGGCGAAGCAGTATGCGGTCGTGCGTCGACACTTGAGTTTGAGTACATGATTGGGTTTTCTGAAGGTGTCACCCGTGAAAGGCGTGATGAGATTTGGAAAGAAGGAAAACTTAGCCCAGTACATTGGGCCTTATCAGTTGTCCGGAGGTAAGCGAGGTTGCTATGAGTTGGATCTGCGTCCGATCTAGAAGCGATACATCCGATGTTTCATGTGTCTATGTTGCGGAAATGTATTGGAGACCCATCCCAAATCCGATTCGCGAGGTTCGAATGTAAGAGGAGTTATCGTATGAGGAGAGTCCATAGCGATACTCGATCGTCGGAGTTAGGCGATTACGGACAAAGGATGTGGCTTAGTCGAGTCTTATGGCGGAGCGAGCAGAGAGGAGATGGCGTGGGAAGCGAGAGGATGACATGATGAAGAAATATCCTCACTTATTCCCTATACCTCCGGGTAACCACGTTCTAAATTGTTGGTCTTTAAATTTAGTAATTATGCTTGAGTTTTGTTGTGGCCGTGTGGAGCGTCTTTATTTGAAAAAAAAGGAATAGTTAAGAGAGTCTATGTCGATATTGTGATTTGAGTAAGCCTAGAAGGAACATTCGGGACGAATGTTTCTAAGGGAGAATGTTATACCCGTGGTTGAGTCGTGCGTGTAGGGTAGTGCGAAAGGAGTTAGGACTGAAATCGAAAATTTCGGTCAGGCCTCGTGTAGCCGTGGGCGAAGCGCGCGCGCTGAATTGGGCGCGCGGAAGTTCCGAGTCCACAGAGTTGCGGCGCCGATGCGGGCAGCGGCGAAATGAAATCGCGGAAAAACTTAGGAAAATCGATCTTTTCTTTTAAAAGGTCATGGGAGGGTGACAAGTGTCCCCATCCGATTTTGCATGCGTTATATTAACCAAGTCTTGAAGACTTGGTCATCTTTCATCTCTCTTAGACCAAAGCTCTTCCTTCTCTCTTAAAAATTTCAAGCTCCTCCTTCTCTCTAAAATTCCAAGAGATATTCTAGCCTTAGGAAAAATCAGAAAAGTAAAGCGAGAAGGAAGCATGGCTAGCTTGTGAAGGTTGTTGTGGTGGTGTTCTTGGAAAGGAAGCTAAGTTGTTGGAAAAATTTGGCTAAAGCTCTAAGGTAATGATTCTTCCTTTATAATTAGTTTTTAGTGTTGCATGTTAAGAAGAAAGAACTTGTAGTAGTAAATAATGCTCTTAGAGTCATTGCATGCAAGAAATGTGGTTTGGGTATGAAGGATTTGGCTAAAGAGGTTATGTGAGCATGTTGTAGCCTAAAAATTACCTTAAACTTGTTAAGATTAATTGTTATAACTTATGGGGCAGAATTTTACACACCCAAGTTTAGGTGTGTAATCCCCTTTGTGTTGGTTTGGATGTTGGGCCTTAAATGTGGCGTTTGAGTGTTAAAAATCGGCCTTTGAAAAGGTGGCAAAGTGAGTATAAACAAAGGAAATGCTGACCAATTTTCCATAGGAATTAGTAACCTTGAACTTGGAAATATTCTACTTTGAAACTAGAAGTTAATAAACGTATTATGGTCATTATAGGTTGACGTATTACGTGCGATAGTTGGAATTAACAAGTGGATTGACCGAAGAGGTATGTAGAGCTTTCCTATCTCTTGAGCATGAGTAGTTGTATCTATGTAGTACGGTATACGTACAAGATTTGATAATCTTCACTTGTTTTGAAGTATATGATACTTGTTTCGTTTTAAAGGTATAAGTCCCTTGGACATAAGGAAATGTGTTTGACTAACGTAAAATGTTAATATAACGGCTTTATGGGAAGTTGGTTATATTAGTTTGGGAAAAAGGTAAATAAAGAAGGGTTTACTTTACATAAAATAAGCAAGGGGAAAATGAGTTGAATTTGTGGAAGGTAAATTGTTTTAAGGCATTAACGGCCTAAGGTTTTAAAGGAAATGAAGTCACTTGATTTAGAAGCTTGGGATATTTTCTAAATGGAAAATTGTGACTTGTTTTGAAAGTGGTTGTGACATGATACTATGGGTATTAGTATCTTGGAAGTTTTATATAAAAAGGAGTCATTTCGAAAAAGGTTTACGGTATGTGATACTTGGGTTAAATTCCCGGATTTCTCTTAAAAAGACATGTAGTGCCTTAATGAGCTAAAATGAGAGGATTTATATTAATAATGTTCATAAGAAGTTAGAAGATTTCTTATCTTGTTTATATTCTGATAAGCCGGTAGCGCTTATGTTATGTATACTAGCCGGTTGTGAAGATTTCTTATATTATTGTTATCACTGAGTATTTTGATAAGCCGGTAGCGCTTATGTTATGTATACTAGCCGGTTGTGCTGATTTATGTATTATCATTGTTATTACTGCGTATTCCATGGATTTGCTACCCATGATGCGAGTGCGGCGCTTGTACTCATGCGGGCCCACTGGGTCCATGCGGGTGAAATAGTCTCATGCGGGTCCACAGGATCCATGCGGGTGAAATAGTCCCATGCGGGTGAAATAGTCCCATGCGAGGCGGATGGCCTTATGCGGATCCACAGGATCCATGCGGGTGAAACAGTCCCAGGAGTAGGATTGCTTAATCATACTACGGGCGAGAGATCCTGTTTTGATCATGAGCCTCCTATTTTTATGTAGTATTATACTTATACTTGTTACTCTCATTGTCGATGAAGGCCGCGGCAACATAATTTGATTTTTATCTATAACCTCGGTGTATTTTGGACTTATGATATTACTACGGTATTTTCGATTTTACATACTTGATGCGTTGTGTCGACCCCTTCCTGGGCTGCGTTAAATCTGCCGCAAGTAAGGGAAAGCAGGTGGTAGATCCTCATTCTTAGGATCTTTTACTCAAGGTGTCAGGAGCTCCATTTCTTCGGAGGCTCGACTTTTGGTATGGTTCTCCCTGGTGTTGTTGATGTTTTGTACATTCAGGGGCATGACGGGGCCCTGTCCCGTCATAGTGTTACTCCTTCTTAAAGGCCTGTAGTCTTGTCATAACTTGGTTTGTTTAAGGATGTAACTGTTCGGTTTTATGTACTTTTGAGGTAGCCATTTTGGGCTAGACTATTTTATATCATTATGGTTGTTTATTATGAGTTTATATTCCGCTGGTTTTCTCTGATGTTGTGTCACAAGGGTGCCCGGGTTAAGGCACCGGTCACGGATCCGGGGTCGGGTCGTGACAAAATTACTAATGACATCTCAGCTAGGAAACTCCCACATCGGCAAAACACAAGAAAGATGTTGGGTATATAAGTAATCAAGTCTTACACTCTAGCGATGCGTTTTAAAGCCGCGAACTTAGGTACAAAGCGGACAATATCACTAGTGGGTTGGGCTATTACTGGTATCAGAGCCACTCATGTGTCAGCCGATGGTGGTTCAGAGTTCAATTGAGTTTAGGCAAATCCCGGATAGGCAGGGCAAACCTGGAGTCTAGGCAAATCCGATGCGGTGGGGCAAACCCAAGTGAGGACGCTTAGTCCATAAGCGGACCAGCTAGGACAATCCCACATCGACAAAACACAAGAGAGATGCTGGATATGTACGTAAGCAAGCCTTACACTCTAGCGACGTGTTTTAAAGCCGTGCGGGCATAGGTCCAAAGCGGACAATATCACTAGTGGGCTGAGCTGTTACAATGAGTGTAAAAAAGGTTTAAGAAATTCATCAGAAAAGGTTTTACAGAAGTCTAAATTTTTATGCAAGCAGGGGGAGTTTATATTTTCTGGCTTAATTAATCACTCAAGGGATAGAATATCTTAAATGAATGATCCATATAATGGTATTAGAAATGAAGAAAGAGATATCTTTACCTTTTCCATTTGCAAGAATCAAGTGTCACCTTCGATAAGGATCAAGAAAGGGTGTCACCTTATTGTGCTTGTTGTACTTAGTCAAGTCATTCATGCATCAATAAGCAAATTAATCAAGAAGCATAACTTTGCTAGTCAACTTCAACAAAGGTGAAAAACAAGGACATACAAATAAAAATAATATCTCCAACATTCCCCTCCATCCATAACCAGAGATCTCGGTTCGAGCCTTGAGAATGGAGTTATCTTTGGTAGGGAGCGCTTTAATCCCAAAGTGGAACTTCCCGGCACGAATCGGGATTAATCGGGTACCGGACACCGGGTGGAAATTAAAAGGTCATACCAAACAGAAAACTAAAGAGGCCGGTCTACGGTAAAAGCAATCCAAGCAAATATATCGACCAAAATTGACCGAAAACCATGACCAATGCACAACTTTCCTTTGCTATTTGCTTTAGAAGATCTCAAATAGAACAAAGAAGGCACTGCAACTTGCAGGACAGATACAGAACCAGTTTTGGTAATTATCAGCTTTAGATACCATTAACTAAATGAGCACACACCCCTGCACTGATAGGTATATATACATCATTATAACCAACTCTTAGTCAAGTAATTTTTTTAAATTATTCCTTAACTGCTACTAATTGGGATTAAGGTTTGGTTGTTGATGCTACACTTAAATTAGAATGGTGTTTGCACGTATTATCACAGTAAGAGACTTGTATGTTCGCGCAGGGTGAAGTGTTAGATCTAGAGAATCTCTACTTCTAGGGAAAAACTTGGTCTGGCATAAAAAAAAATTATTCAGAAGCAGTAGTTTAGGATTGAAACTTAGTAGATTGACTGATTGATTGATTTAACTGTTATTAACCAAAGCCCTTGCTGAAGACTGTTCATTTTCTATCAGAGCCTCCTGAAATTACAGCTTCCATCATACTGAGCTGATCCAGATGAATACTCTTAGTACAGTAGCCATTAAATCAATCCCTCTTTGAAGAATTACACGTATTTAGAGAGAGCTGCTTTGGTCAGCCAGATACTTCTTAAGCAACAGAATTTTACTTCAAATTGTTGCTAGCACCAAAATCAGGACATTTTGAGAGACTAGCAGCATGACACTTGTTCTCTGCATTAAGTTTCCAGAGGCCGCTAAAACTCTGTGTTTATGATGTGGTGTAACTACCAAGATAACTGCAAGGTTTCTCATCCCCTTTTATTATAAAAACAAATTAAGTCATGGGTTGTATCCTTGTAGAGGATATGACCATTTTCTCATCAGTGAGCTGGTAAATATGATGTAGTGTCTAGTATGAACTAAGATGCCTTACTTTGGTTTGGAGTTAAACTCAAACTACAGTGGAATATGTCTATCCTAGTGGCACTATAGCAGGATGAAAAAATAATTCCAGCATTTCGGAATACAAGCTTCCTAGAGCCCTGTGTATTGAGCAAACTGACGCATAATATATAGGTATTCATCCAGCACACTGTATGAAGAAAACAAGTTCTCCAGCATGGTGTATACACATGCTTGTATATTGAAAGTGAGAGAAAATCCATTAAAGCTTTAATTACTGCGAAGGAAGCTCATCTGCAACCTAACGTCAAAAGCTTTAGAGTTGGATTCTTAATTCACTTAAATAGGAAGAAGTTAATGAAACTTTCCCCAAATTAAGAAATTAGAAAAGACAACAAGCCATCAAGAATCATTAGAACAAATCGTACTTCACATAAAACTGAAAATCCAACATACAGAATGGTTCACAAGTAGAAAGGGTAGCTAAATACATACTACCTCCATCCCAAATTATATGAAGGTTACCAATTTAGGGAGTCAAACATCTTTTTCTTTGACTTAATTTTAAACATAAATTATTCGAGTATTTTATAATAAATATAGATATTTGGAAAGTGGAAACTACATAAAAAATATTATAAATTTGCATAATTAATAATTCATAATATATGAAAAGAGTTGAAAAAAAGCGTAGTCAAAGAAATGATTGTTTGACTCCCCAAACTGAGTAACCTTCGTATAAATTGGGACGGAGGGAGTAAATGAAAGAAGAAACTAAAAGTGGGAAAAGGCCCAAATTTCACATCATAGATACAAAAGAAGAAAGCTTTATCCAATTTCACCCACTTTTGGGGTAAAAGGAACCCTAATTCAATTGAAATAACGTGCAAGACTGCATGAGCTTCAACTCTGTAGTAAGTTGGGTTCTATCCCTAAACCTTACTTGACCCGTGCACCACTTAGCCTCATTTGACCATGGTTCCTTTAGTTAATATTAGATACTACATTTTAAGAATTGAGTTTAGTCGAGTGACATGGTTTTACGTGCCCCTTATTTATACCTAAATTCACCTCCATGGCAATTTGACCCTAATTCAACTGAAATAACGAACCCTAATTCAACTGAAATAACGAACCCTAATTCAACTGCATGAGCTTCAATTCAAGCAAAAACAAAAAGAAATCACAACACAAGTGGAAGCACAGCATTGAATGTGAGTAATTAAAAAACAAAATTAAGAAGTATAGTATTTGGGAACCTTTAAGAGCTTGATAAGAGAGTCTTTAGTAGTAGGAGGAGGAGAGTTGTCAAGCTTGGATCCAAGCTCCTTTAGCTGAACTTGGAGCTTAGAAGCCATTAATTGTCTCTGTCCCAACACACACACACACACAGTTTAGCTCCGGAGGTGTAGGGGAAGTTGAAAGAAAGCCGACACATCCACGAACCCCTGACTTCAGTACATATTTATCCCCAGATTTACTTTAACTCAACTGCTTCTGGTTTTTTTATTTTTATATGCCCCTCTATTTCATCCTATTTCTATATGTTACCCGAAAGTTTCAATTTAATATATCCGCTTTTAGTGTCTTCTCCTTTCAAATTCTTGCCTTTAGTTCTACTATCATTTCTTTTTTTATCTGTTTCAAAAAAAAAAAATCATATTTCTATACTTAGAAATAAATGTCTAATTTTGAAATAAGTTACTGTAAGATGATATTAATCTCCCTTGGAGAGTCTTTCATTAATATCAAGGTATATATAGAGTACAATATTCATCCCTTATACAATAGGAATCCTAAGTCTATACAAAAGAGGAATCTTAGTCTTATCATAACTATATTTACACAATATATGGAAATATTCTAATTATGGGTAGAGAATATATTGTTTTCTATATTTACACGTTTACATACCCCCTCAGTCGGAGTGGGAGAAGGTCGGACGCTGAGACTGGATCTGAAGTCAAGAAACAACTGTCTAAGAAGTCCTTTGATAAATATGTCTGCTGATAGGATGATGGAACATGTAATACTCTGACATGGCCTAGAGCAACTTTCTCACGAACAAAGTGTAGGTCTATCTCAATGTGCTTGGTTCGCTGATGTTGAACCGGATTATGAGACAAATTGATGGCAGAGATGTTATCACAGTACACAATAGATGTCTGATGCAAAGGACACTGAAGCTCTAACAGTAAGTTTCAGAGCCAACAAATCTCAGCTACTACATTTGCAACGCCTCTGTACTCAGCCTCGACACTGGATCTAGATAGGATAGCTCTGATACCATGTAAGATGATATTAATCTCTCTTTGGGAGTCTTTCATTAATATCAAGGTATATATAGAGTACAATATTCATCTCTTATACAATAGAAATCTTAAATCTATACAAAAGATGAATCATAGTCTTACCATAATTATATTTACACAATATATGAAAATATTCTAATTATGGGTAGGGATTATATTGTTTCCTATATTTACACGTTTACAGTTATAGCTATACATTTATATAAGACTTATTTTGAATCATATATTTCAAAAGTCTTCCTTTTTTTGAACCTCGCATCAAGTCAAATGGTGTCGCATCAATTGGGACGGAGTCATTAATACATTTTACACGTGTTGACAAATCTTAAGTAATCACGTATGATTGTCTATTATAATTGAACACGTTAACGTATAAATGGTTTGATTATAATATATTATAATTTGTTTTGTTGTTAGAGAAACAATCTAGCTTATCAGCAAAAAATATGTAATACTTATTCTTCAAAAGAAAAGTATTTAAAAACTTTTTAAATTAATATACTTATAAAATAAATTTTTAATTCATTTAAAAAAATTGAGAAGGAATTTGCAGACGAACTTTACAAAAAGAACTTTGTTATAATGTGAGACATGTAGAATAAATATTAAGTATTCCATTAGTCTATTTTTATGTAAAGATATTATTTGGAATAAGCACGAAATTTAAGAAGTCATAAAAAGATTAATATGCAAGTTGAATATATACAGAATGTCAAAGATATACCCGCAAGGATAGTCAAATTGGTGTAGCAGTAGAGCGCGGGACCACAAGGTCACGAGTTGCATAAACCTTCTTGCTTGAGTCTGTCACACATGGCTTGCCAAGTGTGACAGAATGACGTGGTTTGCAGGCTATTACGTCAGTCTGAAGTTTACCCAGAGCGTACTGCGGGTTCCTTCGTAAAAAAAAGAATGTCAAAGATATTCTCTTAAATAAGTAAATGATTATGATTTATGTGTCTTTTCAGTTTCTTTCAATTTATAATAAAACTCATGTAACTTTTGTAGGTGTTTGGCCATAGATTTCAAATACTACTTTTTATTATATTTTGAAATTTATGGAGTTTGAAGTGGAAGATAAAGTTATTTTTAGTTATATTTCTTGTAAATAATATTTAAAATAATGTTCATACTTGAATGTACTTAAATATAATTTTAAACGTGAAAATTGGGTACTAAGATTTAGTGAGTCCAAAGTAGTCATATTATTAGTAGGTGTTTGGCCACAAAATTTTAAAGTTGGAGTTGTGTTTGGTAATAGTCTTGCAAATATATTTGGTTATTGGAAGGTACTTTTTCTTAAAAATATGAAATACTATGATTTATAACCTCTAATTTTTAAAAACTAGTAAAATCACCCAACGTAATTAATAAACATAACCATTGTGTAAACATTGTCATCAATCATTTCCTATTACATTAAGAATGATTTATATAGACTTTCTTTAATACGAAATATAATCAAGTTCACAATTATTCGTATCTTCAACAAGTTCACATTAAAAATAATTTATATATAATTTTCATGATGAAACGTTAATTTTCAAATAAAGTAAACACAAAAAGTAGTACAATAAATATTTTTTATGGCCAAACCCAAAACTAGTATTACTAGTCTTAAATTTAATTAGGGGTGGTCAGTGGGTAGGGGCGGGACATGCGGGATTGGGCGGGATGGAATTTGGGGGGACGGGATGGGGAGTTAGGATCGTGTCTTGGCGGATAGTGGGTTGGAATTGGCGGGAAGGGAAGAGGTCCATCCCGTCTCACATCCCGCCGGAAGAGGGGGGCGTGATTTGAGGGGTCGGGTGGAGTGGGGGAATTTGGAGGGATTTTAATTTTTTAGACACTTAAATAATTGAACAACATAGTGAATAAAAGATCTCAATGTTGTTTTTGTGCTTCTTATATTATTTAATAGAAATATGATTTATTTTGTAATAAAATTTCAAAATTGCAATTTTGTTTCGTAGTTCAAAAGTTGCAAATCACATAGTAAAATTGTCATTAAAAAATGTAAACATCGGTAATAAACCTGTCTCCCGAGGAGTCACAACTAATTCATATAACAAAATAGGCAAGCCGACGAGGCCGCCACTATACATAGAGATAGCCAAAGTGGCTCACAGCCGTACACATCTACTACCCACAACTGTCTACAGACATCTAAGAATACGATAATAATATATGACGGGACAGGGTCCCGTCATGCCCCTAAATATACATAAGTCCAAAAATAAGGTTCTGTACCAAAATGACTAAGCTCCGAATCAATGGAGCTCACCGAACAACTGAACATGAATCTTAGACTGGAGGATCATCAAACTGAGTACATGTACCTGCGGGTATGAACGCAGCCCCCCGAGGAAAGGGGGTCAGTACGAAATAATGTATTGAGTATGTAAACATGAAGTATTGTAAAGAAGATCATAACTGGACAAAAGATATTAGGAGACAAGTATAATAATCAAAATACAAGTACAAATGTGCCATATAAAAATGAGAGTCAACTTGTGCCTTATAAAAATGAGAGTCAACTTTTGCCTTATAAAAATGAGAGTCAACTTGTGTCTTATAAAAATGAGAGTCAACCGTACCCGGCCCCCTAATGAGGGTCTCGGTGAAATCATATCATATATCGTACCCGTCCCATTATGGGACTCGGTGAAATCATCATCTGTGCACATCTTACACCCCGTAGTTCCAACACATAAATAAGAGAACATACGTAAGACGTTAAGGTTTAAATCGTGAAACGATAGAAGATACACTTTTTCCTTAAGAGAAATTTCGGAAACCCGTGAAGGAAAAGTGTTTAATAATGAGAAGTTGATTCTCAAATTTGGTATTTGGGACTTATAGAATTTATTGAAATTTTATTTCCAGATTTGGTCATGTGGGGCCCACCCGGGAAATTTTACGATTTTGTGGGGCCCACAAAGTTTTCGATATTTTGACCAATTATTGAGATTTTGGAAGATGAAAATATTTTGGACCAATTGGGGGGCGACACGTGTCACCCCCACTTGTCTTGGAAGACTTGGCTTGACTTAGATATTTTGGAGACAAGTGGAGGTGGATCCCACTCCACTTGTCCTTCATCTTGACATTACATATGGATTCATCTTGACCCTTGGTTGTCTTATAAATACAAGGGGAGGTGCAAGACAAGTTCAACACTTAGAAAATTTTGAGCAAAATCTTTGCTCTCTAAATGGTGCTCTCGGCCAAGGTTGGACAGATTTCAGTCAACTTTGGAGAGGTATATCTCCTGGTATATGAGGAGTTTTTAGGTGTTTGAAAAGCCTAAAATGAAGTTCGTCGAGTCTAGTTTCCAACGCAACAAATTGTTCGTCGATCGGACATCGGAGTAAAGAGGTATGGACGTCACAAGTTCAGCTGAAAAAACAGTGAGCAAAAACGCTACACTAGGCCGAAAATGAGGGTGAAACCCTAGGCTTGTTCGTCGACTTTTCGGAAGCAAAACTTGAAGAGAAGTTGGTTATAAGATTGTGGTGGATGCTTGTGTATGATTGGAACATAAATAAAATGAGCTAAACGTGCTAAGGATCGACTTTAAACTTGGATTACTTTTGGGCTATATTGAGGTAAGAATCGTTTGTCATCTTAATGTAATGGAAGATTGCATATTTTTATAATTAACGGATGAACCAATGGTTAAAAGAACGAATAGTAAGAAGTTCATTACACTTGTTGACATCTTATAATGAAGGAAATGTTGTTATTGATAATTTATACGAAGTATATAACATGTCGGATGAGAATTAGATTGTAGAAGTTTTGGAAAGAACTTGATATAATGTTGTTGTTGTTGGCCGAGAATGGCATATTGTTGTTGTATATGTGGGGCAGAATTTTACACATCCTAAGTTGGCGTGTAATCCCCTTTGGTTACATGTTGGTTATGCCCTTAAGTGTGGCTTGTTGATTGTTGAGATTCGGGCGCTTGAAAAGGTGGAAAATGCGTATAAGCGGGAAGTCGCCCAAATTTCCGTAGAATAAGTGACCTTATACTTGGTATTATTCTGCCTTGGAAAGCTAGAAGTTGATAGACGTATTATGGTCATTATAGGTTGACATTCTACGTGCGGCGTTTTCTACTTGGCGTGTGGATTAGCCAAAGAGGTATGTGAACTTCTTCCTTCTACCGACATGATTATTCTTGAAGTATACTTATCTTGTTATTTGGAGTATACGTGACTTGTATTTATTGAGGTATACTTGTCTTGTTATTTGGAGTATACGTAACTTGTTTCTTGAAGTATACTTGTCTTGTCATTAGGAAGTATTCATGTTATTGATTTTATGCTAAAAGCATGTCTAGATTATTCCTAAGTTCTTACCAAGTCTTATGGGAGATGTTGGGTAAGAGTTGTTAAGAAGTATTGGAGTCAAGTTAATTGTGTTAAAGAGAAAAGAGTTCTTGATTCAAAGAGTGAAAGTTGTTTTACTTAAAATACTTTGGGCTTTAAAAGTGGAAGTAGTTCTACTTATAGTACTTGAGTTTTAAAAAGGAAATTGTTCCTATTCTCTTAAAAGTACTTTGAGTTTTAAAAGGGAAGTTGTTTCTATTTCATTAATAGTACTTCGAATTTTCAAAAGAATTCCAATTTCCTAATGTTATTTTGTAAGTACGGTGGACGTACTTGATTTAAAGAAAATCGGTTTTGTTGTAAAAGAAGTTACTTGATATTTGAAAAGTATAGAATACTTGATATTTGAAAAGTATAGACTACTTGATACTTGAAAGTATAGATTACTTGACTTGGAAAAGTATTGATTACTTGAATTATTTTAAAAGATTATGAGACTTGATTCTTGATTTCTTTAAAAGATTATGAGACTTTATTTTTCAAGTTATGGGACTTGATTTCTAAAGTTAAGAGACTTGATGATTTTGAAAGTTAAGAGGCTTGATTATTTTGAAAGATTAAGAGACTTGATTGGTTCTTAAAGTATAAACTTGATTTCGAAAGAGTATGAAATCTTGAGTTTTAAAAGAAGAAGTTTATTGCTTTAGAAAGAATAAATGACTTGATTTCAAAAGAATAAAAGTAGCTTGATAATGAAAGTCTATGTTACTTAATTTTGAAGGTAGAAGTTACTTGATTTTGAAAGAAGAAGTAACTTGATTTTGTATAAGCTACTTGATTGATTTAAAGAGAACAAATGATTTGATTTGGAAAGAGTAAGTGACTTGATTTAAAGGCATAAGTTACTTGGTTTTAAAAGTATAAGTTACTTAAGTTTAAAAGAGTAAGTAACTTGGTTTTAATAGTGAAAGTGTTTTTGGGTTCAACTCCCTAAACATTGCATGAAACGATTCTTTTATAAAGAATAGACGTACATAGTACTTTGAATTTAAATCCCGTACATGATATGGTAGTGCTTTAGTTTTCTAAAATGAAAGTGTTATAACGACTTTATGGGAAGTTTGTTATAACAAGGTTTGTGGAAAGTCAAGAGATGGTTTAAAATGTTGTAAGAAAATTATGGGAGAATGTCCATGGTTAAGTCCTTAATATAGTACATAATATGTGACACTTTGATTTTCAAAGATGTTTTAAAGTAATACGTGATGTCTATTGCCCTGATTTGTCAAACCATGTCTTAGAAAGATACTTAGTATGATAAGTGTCTTGATGATGGTTTCAAAATGATACATGTATTGGATTCTACTTCCCAGTGATACATGTAGTATTTGGGCTTTTCTAAAAATGGAAATTTAGTTTATAAAGTGAATGTACGGCTCACGTACATTGTTGTAACGGACTTTAATCCTTAGTGATGCAAGTGTGATAGTGCCTTGGTGTTATAAAATGAAAGACTTGTTAGTGTCTTGTTTGTTTTAAAAAAAAAAAAGACATGGTATTGTCTTGGTTATTTTAGAAAGGAAGACATGATATTGTCTTATTTGTTTTAAAAGGAAGGCATGGTATTGTCTTGGTTATTTCATAATGGAAGGCATGATATTGTCTTGTTTGTTTTAAAAGGAAGGCATGATATTGTCTTGGTTGTTCAAAAAGATGGTGCCTTCATTTTGTCTAATGAGAGTTAAAGATTACTTAACTTGCATAAGTTGTTCATGATAGCCATTGGTGCTAGTGTTATGAGTATAATTGCGGGGTAAACCCCCAAGACATTATACATCTCCTGAGTATAATTGCTGGGTAAACCTGATCGGTGTATTTTATATACACCTTTTGAGTCATTTTTAGTTAGTCTTTTGCCCATTTTTGTACAAATATGTGTCGTCTTAGGATAGATTTTCTTTTGAGTCATAATGGTTTAAAGTGGCACATTGGTGAAAATGAGCGAAAAGATGGCAGAAACAGAGGTTCCAGAGCTCAAGAAGCTAAAAAGTTGACAACCCGGGCGAGAAACAGGGCGGCGGCGCGGCGCCACCAACCAGCAGCAGCAGAGCGCCACGGCTCCCAAAGAACAGAGAGTCGCGGAAGTTTCGGCGCTGCGGCGCCAGTTGCAGGGCTGCGGCGCCAAGCCGGGAAAATTGTCAAATCCGAATTGGAATGGGCAAAGGCCAAGAAGGAAAAGGTTTGGAACGTTTTTGAGGTTATAAAAAGGACCTTTTAGGTCAGATTTGGAGAATCCACACTTGACAATTCATCACAACTTGGAGATTAAGATTGGAGACTTACTTTTGTGTAATTTCTTGTTCTTTATTTTATTTCTTTTTAGTTTATGTTGGATATTAGTTTAGTTCTTGACATGTCTATGGCTAGGAACTAACTTAATTTAGGGCTTTTCATGTCGAATCGCTTGAACCTCGTTCTTATGAATTAATGCATGTTTTGGTTTCTTCTTATTATTGTTGAGATTTATTCAATATTTTTTTTGATTGCTTGGTAATTAATTGATCACTAATTATCATAACTTATATGATTTCTAATCGAAAGCCGAAAGGGGAGATTGTGAATATGCTATAGTTGAATAAACATATGTTAAATCGTGGACGAAAGTACCCCGATACTTGTGTAGCTTAATAGGTTATTGATCTTAATCCTCTTTTGTAGTCAATCTTGTCATCGAAAGTAGAAAGGTTCTACATTGGGGTTGTGTTATACCCCGTATTTCCAGAGTATGTATGTGAGGACGTGCGTACAATTGTTTAAGCCCTAATTAGGTTTAGGAGGAAATTGTGAACTTTCGACGGAAAAGATTCCGAACCTTGTGAAGGAAATTTTACGCTTTTAATATTTTAACCGATTTCGGATTTTTCCGAGAGATGAAATATTTTGGACCAATAGGAGGGCGACATGTGTCACCCTTAGGTGGCATTGGTTGGACGAAAATGGTGGGCAAGTGGCCAAGTCAATAAGTCAAGTCTTGCAAGATATTTTCTTTGGGATAGTGGGAGTAGGTGGACGTTTTTTTTGGGCAAGTGGGGGAGGCCTTGTTGGACGGTTTTCTTGAGCAAGTGGATGGCCACATGGCTCATTGTTGTGGTGGACATATGTCACGACCCAACCCCGGGGCCACGACTGGTACCCTACCGGGGTACCCTGTCAGGTATATGTCAGAGAATAGCAGCGGAACATACATAACACATAACTTAGAGAAAAAGGTAAACATCACTGGCCAGCCGATAAGGCTGCCTTCCATAAAACATACTTAAACAAAAGTATAGTAATACAACTGGTTCTTATAGCCCAAAACATATATGTGACCACAGACCTCTAAAGATAACAACTGTGGCGGGACAGGGCCCCGCCATACCCCTGAATGTACAAAATACCTATAGCATCAGGGATTATCCGTACCAATAGACAAGCCTCCGGAGAAATGGAGCTTCTGACACCGGAATAGTGATCCTAAGAACGAGGATCCTCAATCTGCTTACCCTTACCTGCGGCATGAACGCAGCCCCCGAGGAAGGGGGTCAGTACACAATATGTACCAAGTATGTAAAGCTGGAAAATACTATAATAATGATATCATAAGTCTAAAAGTAAGCTGGAGTCATGGAAGACAATAAAATACCTTTTACTGTGCCTTACTAACAATGAGAGTGACAAGTATATATATACAATACTGCATAAAATAGGGGCCTTAGGATCAAAACAGGGTACCTCGCCCGTAGTATCAATAAGCACCCCTACTCCTGGGACTATTTCACGTAGATAGTCCTGTGGACCCGCACGAGGTATTCCTCGTGATAGTCAGACTACCGCGTGGGACTATTTCACCCGCATAAGCCCATAAGGACTCGCATGAGGTATTCCTCGCATCATGGGTAGCAAATCCACGGAACAGGTGGTATAACGATCTTGGGGACTTACCCCTCAGATATACTCTTACCCCGAAGCAGATGGTATAACGATCTTGGGGACTTTCCCCTCAGATATACTCTTACACTGAAGCAGCTGGTATAACGATCTTGGGGCTTGCCCCTCAGATATACTCTTACACCAAGAAGGTGGTATGGCGATCTTGGGGCTAGCCTCGGACATACTCTTACCACGGAGAAGGTGGTATAACGATCTTGGGCTTGCCTCGATATACTCTTACCCTAGCTCAAATCACATCATATCATAATCATAAATAGGTTAAGAAAACTTATAACTTCTTATTAGTCTTGTTCATATACCCTCTCATTTTAGTTTACTTAAGGCACTTAATCATATCTTTAATAAAAGAACACCGGGAGTTTAACCC
Organism: Przewalskia tangutica; assembly: GCA_029844215.1. Classification (NCBI taxonomy): domain Eukaryota; kingdom Viridiplantae; phylum Streptophyta; class Magnoliopsida; order Solanales; family Solanaceae; genus Przewalskia; species Przewalskia tangutica. The sequence continues at coordinate 2,542,899 of CM056725.1, forward strand.
AAGTACTACATGCTTCAACTCTTTTAAAAATGACTCTGCTTTATACATAAAACTCTTGGGCAATTGATGCCTTAAAACCAATTTGTCTCACCATATACTTATCTTACTTAGAGTAAATCTCTTCTCATTAACCTTTTATGAAGCTAATAAACCAACTTCCCATAAAGTTGTTATATTAACTCTACACTTTAGTAAAATCATATTTTCCCCCTAACTAAGGGACTTATACATTCTTAAAACAAAACAAGTCATTATATACTTAAAACAAGTAAGAATACCAAATCTTGTACGTCTACCGTACTACGTAGTTTCATCTATTCATGCTCAAGAGATAGGAAAGCTTCACATACCTCTTTGGTCAATCCACTTGCTAAGTCCAAACTACCGCAAGTAATATGTCAACCTAAAATAACCATGATACATTTATTAACCTCTAATCTTAATGTAGAACAATCCAAGTTCAAAGTCACTAATTTCTATGGAAAATTGGGCAGCATTTCCTTTGTTTCTACATACTTTGCCACCTTTCACAAGGCCGAATTTATCATCCAAACGCCACATTTAAGGCTCAACAATCCAACATTTCAAAGGGGATTACACACCTAAACTTGGGTGTGTAAAATTCGCCCAAAAAGGTACAACAATTCACTTAGCAATTCTAAGGTAGTTTTAGGCTACAATATGCTCATAATATCTTCTTAACCAATTCCTTCACATTCAAACCATAGTTCTTATACATGCGATGAGTCTAAAAGCATTATTTACTACCACAAGTTCTTCCTTCTTAACATGCAACACTAAAAACTACTTCTAAAGGAAGAAATGTTACCTTAAAGTTTTAGCCAAACTTATTCCAAATATTTTGCTAGCTTCCTTGCCAAGAACACCACCACAACAACACCAACAAGCTAGCCACAAGCTTCCTTCTTTCTTTTACTTGTTTCAGATTTTGCTTTAGGCTTGACTTTCTCTGGGAAAGTTAGAGAGAAGTGAGCTTAAGCTTTAGAGAGAGAGAGAATTGGAAGATGACCAAGTCTTCAAGACTTGGTCAATATATTGCATGCAAGAAATCAGATGGGGGACACTTGTCACCCTCCCAAGGTCTTTAAAAGAAAAATCGACTTTTAAGTTTTTCCGCCCAAAATCCGCCTCGGCGCGCTGAAACCCCATGACCTCTGCGAACTTTGGCGCTGCGACCCTGTCCCGGCGCCGCGGCCCTGCAACTTCAGCGACCTCTCAGTACTTTCGGCGCCGCGGCCCTGCATCCGGCGCCGCGGCCCTGTCGCCTTTGTCCGAAACACCTTTCTGTCCGACTGCGCACTGAACTTGTAATTCTCATAACTTTCTACTCCGACATCCTATCGACGAACGGTTGATTGCGTTGGAATCTAGACTCAATGAACTACGCCCTAGGCCTTCGAAACACTTAGGAACTCTCAATGTATCGGGTCATAACCCGCCTCGAAGTTGACTAAAACTCGCCCGGAATAATCCGTCAACCTATCCTTTGAAAATTTTAAGTCTTACATGCTTTCGTACGCTCTCATACGTAGGGTCAGAACTACGGGGTATAACAACATATGTCCCAATGTTGTGGTGGACATATGTCCCAAGGTTGTGGTGGACACTTGGTGGAAGACTCCACTCACACAAGCTATCTAATCTACACCCTCCACTTGCTTTAATCTTGGTCATTGAAGGTTCTATAAATACCCCCCTCTAGTGCAAGACTTCTTCATTCACTTAACATTTCCAAGTCACAAAATCCTTCCCCCTTAGTTGCTAGTTCTCATCCAAAAACCCCCCTCCCCCCTTGTCTAGTTGTTTCGTCCGAAACACCCCCTTCCCCCCTTCCTTGTTGTTCTCGTCGAAATACCCCCCCCCCCCCTTGGTAGAAAAGTTGTCTTCAAGTATAGTTACTATTCCAAAATACCTTAGCCTAAATCCCTTATTATATTCCAAAGTTACCTCTATACTAAAAGCCCGGAAATACTACTATATTCCCTTTAGTCACAAAACGAAACCCTAGGAAAATCTTCATAGTTGGTTGAAGTATTAAGTAGAAGTTGGTTAGAAACTTCTAAGGGTTTCTTGGAGCTATCGGAGCGTGCAAATTAGGAGCTAAACGTTGTTCAGGATCGACATTTAATCTTGGATAATTATAGGCTTATCGAGGTAAATATCTTTATCCTTCTATTGTAATTGGAGATTACATGTTGTAGTAGTTCAGAATTAAGTATAAGATATATAGAAGGAGGGTATAAAAGAAGAGAATTGAACTGTACTTACATAGAATCGTATTTCTGATGACTTGGGTAGTTTGACGGGTAGGGAAATGCTGCCCAAATTTCCGTAGAATTAAGAACCTACTGCTTAGAATATTCTACAGAGTAGTCTAGACGTTGATAGACGTATTTGACTATTATAGGTTGATACTCTGCGCGCGACATATTCGACTTGGCAGGTGGATTGAGCCGAGGAGGTATGTGATTCTTCCTATCCTCTTGAGCATGATACTTTTGAAATATATAGTACGGTAGACGTACATGTGTTAACTAAACTTGGTTTTACTGATGTCTTTTGACTTGAATTTTAAATGATAAGAATCTTGGAAGTATTTCAAAAGAGTTATGCATCATTTTTGAAAGAAAAGTAATACTTGATTTTAAAAAGCTTAAGAGTTATACTAGCTTTATGGGAAGTTAGGTATAACGACTTAAGAAAGATAAAAAGAACGGTTTACTTATTTGTTTATGAAAGTCTTGTATTGATTTCTGGAAAGTGTAGTAAGATGGTTTGATAAGTAAACATGTTATGATGCTACGTGTGTTAGTGTCTTGTGATGTTTGTGTAAGGGGGTTATTCTTGTTGTGCTTACGTTGTTAAGCGTTAAGCCCGTTATACTGCTATTATATCACATACCCCCCTGACTTGTTATGATGTCGAGGACTTGCCACCCTCGATGCGAGGAATACCTCATGTGGGTCTGCGTGACCTATGCGGAGCTGCGGGAGTTCCAGGATTGATCACTCCGGGTGTGTTACGCCGATGCGGGTCTATATGGTATATGCGGTCCACAGGACTATGCAGACCGAGGTCCGGAGGATGCGGGTTAGCTACCCCGATGCGAGAATACCTCATGCGGTGCATGTGACCTATGCGCGATGCGGAGTTCCAGGATTAGGCACGCATAATGATACTATGGGCGATTGGCCTTGCTTCGATCATTAGCGGCCTAGAAAAAACCAGTTACATTATATCTATTTTGCTCTTGTCTATGCTGTGGCATTATGTGCGGTTGAATTGGTTGTATTTGTAAGTGGTTTTAAAAAATGCTTTGAGTTCATTTCAGTACTTTACAGTTTCACATACTTGGTACCTGTGTACTGACCTCCTTCGGGGGGCTGCGTTCATGCCGCAGGTAGAGGTACTCCTGTTGTTGATCCCCGCTCCTAGGATCGTCGTTTCTGCTTTTTGGAAAGCCCCGTTTCTCCGGAGGCTTGTCTTTTGGGTATGATCTCTCTGCCATTGTAGCTTTATGTACATTCAGGGTATGGCGGGGCCCTGTCCCGCCATAGTTGTTTACATTCCTAGAGGTCTGTAGTCCTGTTGTAAAGTTGGGATGTAACTGTTCACTCTTGATGTATATATACATGCCGAAAGGCAATCTTTTCTTGGATAAATTGTTCTCATTTCATAATTGTTTCATGTCTTGTTTTTATATTCCGCTGGTTACTCTGATGTATGTCTACTTGGGTGCCCGGGTAAGGCACCAGTCACGGGCCCGGGTTCGGGTCGTGACAGGTTGAGTGTTTATATTACTTTAACATGAGTATAAAACAGCTTAGTTAACCTGCTATCTCAAAATAGAAGAAGAACCATAATTATTTGCATTAACAAGTAAAGCGAGCGGATAGTTGAGGAGATTTGGAAGCCATATTTCCATCATATCTGAAGTAAAATAAAGTAATTTAGTTAGCACCTATAATCATAGCTACAAACAATTCATCAAATTATCGGTTACCAAATAGATACCACAGAATAGAGATTGATAATTGGACACGAATCCCTGAGGACGATAACTCGGTCTTCTAGACTATATTACTTGTCACGACACGTGCACTTGCGTTTAGTGTGTGCATAAATCGCGCATCAAGTTTTTGGCGCCGTTGCCGGGGATTGGCGTAGTTCAATATCATTTTATCTATTCTTAATTTCTAATTTGGTTTTTATTAAATTTTTTTATTGGTGAAACCGTGCGCCGTGATCTGTTTGTTGATTTTGATCTGTTGCAAGCATCTAGTTTATGCGAAGGAGAAGAGGAGCAGATACACTTGTTCCCTTCAACCCGGAGATTGAAAAGACTTGCAAGCAGAACCGGAGAAACAAACGAATCTTGGACTTAATAGCAATGGGAGACTTGCAGAATAACAATGAGATGAACGAAGGGTTAGGTGATTATCAACCTAACCAGAGGATGCCCCAGAGGTTACCAATGGATGTGGAAGAAAGGGTCCAGGTCCAAGCTGAGAGAAGCTTGGGAGATTATGTGCTGCCAAGGGTGAATGGAGCATAGACTTGCATCAGGCTCCCAGCAATAGGAGCAAATAATTTCGAAATCAAGCCTGCGATCCTGAGTATGGTGCAGAATATAGTTCAATTCGGAGGGTTGCCATCTGAAGATACTCATATGCACATAGCAAATTTCTTGGAGCTATGCGCAACGTTAAAGTATAATGGCGTTACTGACGCCGCCATCCGATTGAGGCTCTTTCCCTTCTCACTCAGGGATAGAGCAAAAGTGTGGTTGAATTTCCTGCCTACAGATTCTATATTCACATGGCAGGAGTTGGCACAAAAGTTCTTGGCAAAGTTCTTTCCACCGTCCAAAGCAGCTAAGCTGAGAGGAGAATTGAACAATTTTTACCAAGCCGATGGAGAGTCACTCTATGAGGCTTGGGAGAGATTTAAAGATTTGCAGAGAAAGTGTCCACATCATAGCATTGAGCTGTGGAATTTGGTCCATATTTTCTACAATGGGCTAAGCGGGACCACAAGAACCATCATTAACGCAGATGCAGGTGAAACCTTTATGAAAAAGACACCACATGAAGCCCATGATTTGCTAGAAGACATGGCCACCAATAACTATGTGACCGACGACAGAGGGGTAAGTGGAATGAGAGCAATAGGAGTTCATGAGATTGATACGATCACAGCGTTAAATGCACAGGTTGCTCTCTTGACCAAGCAACTGCAGCAGAACACAGTGTCAGTGAATGCAGTTCAGATGTCATTGAGTTGTGAGATGTGTGGGGGTCCTCATACCTTTGATAGGTGCCCATCATCAGACCCCAACAACATCCCTATTGAGCAAGCAGAATGTCAGGCAGTGGGAAATTACCAAAGACCCCAGAACAACCCCTATTCAAATACCTATAATCCAGGGTGGAGAAATCACCCTAACTTTTCATGGAGGGGTGATCAAGGGCAGCAGAACCAGTTTCGAGGCCAATACAAAAATCAGCAACCATTTAACCAGGCCTCATCTTCACAACAATTCAGTGCACCTGCTCAACAAGAAAAGCCAGATGAGTTGAGAGCAGCCCTGTTGACACTCTAAAAATGGAAATTTAGTTTATAAAGTGAATTTACGGCTCACGTACATTGTTGTAACAGACTTTAATCCTTAGTGATGCAAGTGTGATAGTGCCTTCGTGTTATAAAATGAAAGACTTGTTAGTGTCTTATTTGTTTAAAAAAAAAAGGAAGACATGGTATTGTCTTGGTTATTTTAGAAAGGAAGACATGGTATTGTCTTATTTGTTTTAAAAGGAAGATATGGTATTGTCTTGGTTATTTCATAATGGAAGGCATGGTATTGTCTTGTTTGTTTTAAAGGAAGGCATGGTATTGCCTTGGTTGTTCAAAAAGATGGTGCCTTCATTTTGTCTAATGAGAGTTAAAGATTACTTAACTGTTACACCTCGTAAGTTTAAGACAAGGATTAAGAACGTCATTAAGGATTAAGATCAATTTTTGAATTTAAATATATTTTACGTGCTAATACGGATTAATTATTGGTAATGGCGAATACGACGCCGGAAATTTCTTTAATAATAATGGTTTATATATACATATATATTCCGTCATGGATTAGTGACGTATTATATAAGTTACGACAACAAGGATACGAGGTCTTATGAGAATTTTCGGAAATTAAAAGAAGTGGGATCAAAGTTTTATTAAGTAATTGGGAGATTAAGTTAAGAAGAGAACATTAGGGGCTTATGTGCAAATTACATTTTTTCAGATTTTTTTCTTTTTGTGCACTACAACTTAAGAAATATTTTCATCTCCCACACTCCATTTTCAACATTCTCTCCCTCTCACTATCAAGAACTCCGCATTTTCCATAGCCAAAGTTAAGCTTTTATTCCCTCTTCCTAGATTAATTATTCTACACAAAGTGAAGCAAACAATAGCCCAAACAGTGGGTTACCGTGGCAGTGCTGGCCGAAAATTGTAGCCCAGATTTTTCAAGTTCTTGGACAATTTTTGGAAAGAAAAACATGTTAGAATAATGGGTTATCATATTGGAGGTGTTGCATATTGAATTAGAGTTGAAGAAGTGTGAAATTGAAGCCAAAATTGGACCAAAACAGTGAGCAAATAGGTTGGGCAGTGAGCAGATTTTTTTCGGGACTGCTGGACAGATTTTTAGTCAAATTTGGAAGGGAATATCTCCTAGCATATTAGGATTTTTTGGGTGTTTCAAAAGCCTAAAATGAAGTTCGTCGAGTCTAGTTTCCAACGCAACAAACTGCTCATCGATAGGACACTGGAGTAGAGAGTTATCGACGTTACAAGTTCAGCTAACGAAGCAGTGGCTAAAAATCTGGACAGTCACGTTTTTGGGGACTGTTTTGGTAAAATTTGAAGGTATGAAATTCTTCTTCTATTGGTGAAAATGTATCCCTTTTACTTGATATTTTATAGATTAATTGATATTATAGTTAGGAGAATTATCCATGTCAAAGAAGAAAGGGAAAGAAGACAATGCATGTGAATGATAGAGGTCGAAACCGATTTAGAACCTATTCTTGGCGTATGTTAGAATTGAGTAATTGTGTTGGTATGTTATTACTAATTGCATGTCAAAATTTAGATGAAACCTTGATGTTTAAAGTTAAAGTTGTTAATTGAAGTTGTTGGAGATTAATTGGAAAGTAAGGAATTTTGGAAAAAGCTTTGGATTTGTAAAATGTTGATATGACCGGAAAGTTGATAGAAATTGTTGAAAATTTCGATAATGTATTACAGACTGAATTAGTGTGTGAATATAAGTTACTACGTGCATATTTATTGAGGCAATTATCTATACATGCCTTGAAAGGATTAAAGTATAGAAAAGTATTAAATTCACATTCTTGAATTGGCGATGTCGTTAAGAGATTGGATTGCCCCATGATAATTCTAACGTGACTAAATGATTGACTAACATGAGAGGTAAGTGTATAAATTTCCTTGGTTATTGAAGTTGATAAATTGAATGTTTAGATAATTTTGACTACATATGGAAATGGTAGTGGTTATTAGTTTAATTTGGATCATTGGGTTGATTTAGATTGTTGGTTTGAATTGGATTGTTAGTTGGAGTTGAATTGTTGGTTGATTTGGATTATTGGTAAAATTGTGGATACGCACATAAACAAAGGAAGTGCTGCCCAAATTTTTATAGAAATAAGAAGTCGTTATCTGGATAAATTACGTTAGAGACCGTAGAATTGACGAACGTATTGTCATTATTATAGGTTGACATACTGGACGAGGCATATCTTAGCATTTAGTTGATTTGCTCGCTTAAAAGGTATGTAAGACCTTTCCTTCTTTTTTTTGGCATGATTTTTATGAAAGTACGGCGGACGTACTTAACTCCTACCAGTTCAGTTTTAAAAATGATTATTTACTAGTGATTATGATTTGATATGAGTTTATGGTAATAATTTTATTGAGAGTCATATAATGATTTTAATTGCATCTGATTGCTCTTGATATCTACTCGTGCTAAGTGTTACTATTTCACTCCACCGAGTCCCGCCGATCATGTTCGTGCGCGGCCGTGCATCATTCATCGAGTCCCTCACTAGAGGGCCGAGACACGTTATATATATACACAGATTACATCGAGTCCCTCCATAGAGGGCTGAGACACGTTATGCGCGCAAATACAGATTCCATCGAGTCCCTCCATAGAGGGCCGAGACTTGTTATCTGATTTTATATACAATCGCGAGCATGATGATTTATGATTCAAGATACATGATATGATTTTGAGCATGATTCTCGGTTTATGAAATTTGATGACTCTGCTTTACTTGCGTACGATTGTTATTCATTTTGATATTTTATGTTTTACATACTCAATACATTATCTCATCGACCCCCTTTCCTCGGCGGCGTTCATGCCCGCAGTTCGTGTGTTGAGATAGGTGACCCTCCGCCTAGGACTTCAGATTGGAGAGCTCGCTTTGTTCCGAGCGCTATTTTTGGTACTGCACCTTTATTTTGAGACTTATGCATATTTTGGGCACGACGGGTCCTGTCGTCATATGTCGATATTACACTCTTAGAATCTGTAGACGATTGTAGGTTGGACGTTTGTACCTTGTTTTGGGTTTTGATGTTGTTATCTAGTAAGCGCCTTCACGCTTGCTTATTTTGATTATGCCTTTGTGCACGTGATGTTGGTTGGTGACAGCCTAGTCGGCTAGCCTATTATGACTGTTGTTTTGTTGTTGTTTTGGCAGCCTTGTCGGCTCGCCCATTTTAGGAAAATGTTGTAGAAGCAGCGTTGTGCTGCCGAAATTTCTATAGATCTCTGTATTAGATGGATTAAGAGTGGCAGATCAGTAATGACGTCCAATTAGGACGTTAGTCGCGGCTCGTCGGGTTGGGTCGTAACAAAAGTGGTATCAGAGCAGTTAGTCCTCGAAATGTCTACAGACCGTGTCTAGTAGAGTCTTGTGTATGGGTATGTTGTGCACCATACTTATACGCAGGAGGCTGCCGGATATTTAGGATTGGTTTCTACTCTTTCATCTCGTAGATCGTGCAATAGAGCTATGCTTTTAGGATAACCCCCCGCTCTTCCTAATAATTATTGTGGTTGCAGTTATGTTCCAAAAGACAGCGACAGTGGCTCGGAAGGGGAAAATCAGAGTAAATCGGACTTGACTTGGTGCGTCAAGCCATAAGGGAAGTGAAAGAGTTTGAGTAGAAGTATGATGACCAGGTTTGGAGATACTAGGTCAACGTCAGGTAAGGTAACTATTCAGAATCTTTTACGTACCAAATAAGAGAATAAGTTAACAATTCATCACTTAAGGGATGGTATCATCAGGGATTGGAACCAAGAGAAGTGTCTGAGGTTATGTATGTATACTAGAATATGTTGGAATTATGGAAAGTATGACAAGTAAGAAATGAAGTTGTTTATAATTACGAATAGTGAAGAGATCTCTTTCAGACCATGAATGAGGTGTTGACTTGTGAAATAAATTGCAGTAGCCTCTATCTTACGAATTGGTACTCTGTTATGCTACGTTATCTGCTCTATAGTTGCAGAGATTGAACTTTTTCTTCCAAAGATAGAAAATGAAGCTTACCTATTCTTTTCTCCTTCATACCTCTAATTAAATTTTGAGCGCTAATTGTTAGAATCTGTGACTGTTTTATGGTATACCATGTTGTTTGACTATGTGAAGGTAGGAATCGCAAAGAATATTGTTCCCATGTAAGAATGAGAAGGGGCTATTACTTCTGGAATAATAAGATTGATAGATAAGGATGAAAGCATTTTTCTTACTTTGGATCGAATGTTGGGAAGTATTGGACATAGGGATTAATTGAGTTTCTTTCGCAAATGAATTAGAACTTGGGAATGATGAGCATCCTATTAGTGTATAGTTGTGTCAAACATTTTAAATATTGTAACCTCTGGAGTTCATATTTTCGGTTAAGAAGTTATTTGAAGGATTGGTAACCGAAGTATGTATTTGTGCACAGTTTCAATGCATTGGTTCACGCAGCACAACCGGCGAGCAGAGCCAAGCCCAACCATTACAGTCAGGAGACGCGTGGGCGTGACGTCCTGGAAGCGGACGTGTAAAGCATCATATCAGAATGCTAAGATGATGTTATTTGATCTCTTGGAAGCCTCATCTCGACGAGGTAGATATTAAAAGCTATACATAATAGTTGGAACACTGCGGGGTGACACATAGGGGTATAAATAAAAGTTCTCATATGACCTTGGTGAATGCGTTTAATGATGTGGCTCTTAAAAAGGAATTGTGGATAGATATTGAAAGGTTACATGGCGGATCACGAGGACCATAGGCAATAATGAGTGATTTCAACTGGACATTAATATGGAATAGAAGAGTGAAGTGTCATGTCACTAAGATTGAGATAAGGGAATTTAAGCAGTAGGTAGCGGATTATGGTGAAATGAGTGGCAAGCAGGGTGTATAGCAGCACTTACTAATTAAGAATGAGATGATAACCTACCTGCTTCTAAGGTGTCTTTCATGAAACCAAGCCTATATGAACATTCTCTTGAGTTAATTAAGTGAGAAGTAGGCATAAAGACTTAGTATAAGTTCAGATACTTTAATAGGTGAAGGTTGAATCCGGAATTTCTACAGACCATAATAGAATGATGGAAAACAGATAAGAGAGGTACAAAGATATAGATGAATTCAACAAAGTGATAATAGAAACCCAGTGTGATGTAGCGAAAGAGACAAATATTGACGTAGCCAAAGACACCACTGAGTTAGTAAGTCCAACGGGAGGATAAAACAAATGCCACTTGAGGAGACAAGTGGTAATAATGCAAATAAGGAGGAACGAAGAAATACTGGAGAAGAATGTGGAAATAAATAGAATAAGGAATACGACGATGGTAAGGTGGTAGAAGTAAAATAACTCATTAAGGACCCACAATTGATAGAAGAATCAAAAGTAACTCTTACTACTAAAGAACATGTTGAAGGAGCTTTTGTAGCAGCAAAAGTTAATGAGGAGCGGAATGTCGACAAGAGTCAGGAGGTGTGTACCAATGGTAACAACTCTAATAATAGTAACGCAGTAATATTAAAGGAAGATGGGATAATGATGTCTAATGTGGAGCAGAATATGGCAGTGGAAGCGGCTATGTCTATCCTAAATATAGTAATCAGCAGAGAAACTTAATCAGAGATAATATGAGGGATGATTAACATGACAAACTTAAGGACTAACTGGTGAAGGAGTTACATGAACTAGGTAGATATACTATGGTATATGCAAAGAATGATGCATTGGGAAGGTTGTCTCTGGGATAGTTTATACTATATTGTCGACGATATGCATGATCCTTGGCTAGTTAGTGGGGATTTCAATGTTATTATAAATGGAAGGGAGACAATAGGCGATCTTCATATATATCCTGCAGAGCGTGAGGATTTTTGCATTTTGAACTAATTCATGTGAAATGTTTGAAATTAAATTTAAAGGAAGTCCTTTTAAGTAGTGGAATAAAAGAGCCGATAGTGACTGTACTTTTAAGAGGTTCGATAGGATGTTGGCAAACATTTATTTTAGCTTGGGTTGGACAGAATATGAAGCATTCTTTTAGGCGCTAAATCAAAATTGGAACATTGTTGTCGATTAAGATGATTTCGTTTCTTTTATACCGAAACTGAAGAATGTCAAGACTGCCTTATTATTATGGAGTAAGGAAATTTTTGGAGATGTTTTTAAGAAACTAAGTTTTAGGGAGGATATTGTTAGATTTAAAGAGGAGTTGTTTGAAGAATTTCCAACAGAAGCAAATGGAATGATTTTACAAGGAGTTAAGGTAGACTCTGAAAGAGTATGAAGAAGTTTCTGGCCATTTGATCAATAATAGGAGAGTTCTATTTATATGCATGCTAAGACTCCTAGTAACTTGATTCAGTAAGAAAAAGGTATTACTGCTTTTCCAAGGGAAACATTTTCATTCATGTATTTAGGATGTCCAGTATTACATGTTAGAAAGAGGAATATAGACTATGCTGAATTTATTAAGAAGATTAAAGACAAGTTACAGGCTTGGAAAGAAAAATTGTTGTCACCATGAGGTAAAAGAGTGTTGATTAATAGTGTATCACAAGTGTGCCTATACACATACTGCCTGCTATAAGACTTGCAAAATGTGTGATCAAAGATATACATACAAATAGTTGTAATTTTCTTCTGGTGTATAGTAAGGATGATGTTAAGGCTAAGCATTAGTTTACATGGTTAAAAACGTACTTACCTAAGGATGATAGTGGATTGAGATTCAGACCTCATTTTGGATATATTAAATGCATTGTGTAAAAAGCTATGATGGAAATCTAAGACCACCAACTCTCTATGGGTTAACTTTCTAGGGAACATGTACTTTGAAGCATTACCCTCAATATGTGCAACGGGAAGGTGATTCTCAGGCCTTGGAAATGGGTGTTGAGGTAAATGATAACATTGAACAAGAAATATGGTGGGAAACAAAGAGTGGGACCGCTAACATTTGATTTGATAATCGTACCAAATTGGAAACATTACACTATATACTACTATCAGAGTTTCTTATTGATGAAAGGGTGGAAGATTTCAAAAGAACTGCTATGTGGGGATTGATGAGATTTGTCAAAGCTAGGACAGTATCTACCAGATGACATTGTCTCACATGTCACTACATACTTGGTATATACCCTGTGGATAATCCTTGGTGGATAATGACAAGTTTTAGTAAATTTACTGTGCCAAGTGTATGAGATTTGTTGAGATAAAGATCCTATCCTTCTGAGGTATATATGTAAATGTGGGTTAAAAGAATGTCATTCAAGGTATATTTCTTTCTATGGACGATGTGCAAATCTAAAATCCCAGTGGATGAAGTGTTGCATAATATTGGAGTTAATATAGTATCAAGATACTGCTGATATAATGTCTTACATCAAGGAATGAGAGATCACTTGTTTCGTACAAGGGAGTTATCAAATCTCTATGGAACTATGTTAACAATGTAGCGGGTATACACATGAATTGTTGTCATGATTAAGTATGCAGTACAGATTTGGGGGAAACATTACATACCATTTACAAATTAAAGCAGGTGTACAAGATAGTACCAGCTGGAATGTTGTGGCAAATTCGAAAATGGAGGAGTATAGCACCGCATGGAGACTCCTTAACTTTGTTCAAGGTATTACATAAGATTCAGTTGAATGTTCACAAGTAATTTGGTTCATTGACTATTTTGAATTGGTGAATTGCATGTGTGTTATATTGTGGCCCTGTGAGGCATCTGTTGGTTTGCTGGATACAGGTGGATATACATAGTTATAAAGGAGACTCTGCCGAATTTGTTTTCTCGCATAAGACTTGTAATGAACATTCGAGGACCAATGTTTCTAAGGGGAGAAGAATGTTACACCTCGTAAGTTTAAGACAAGGATTAAGAACGTCATTAAGGATTAAGATCAATTTTTGAATTTAAATATATTTTACGTGCTAATACGGATTAATTATTGGTAATGGCGAATACGACGCCGGAAATTTCTTTAATAATAATGGTTTATATATACATATATATTCCGTCATGGATTAGTGACGTATTATATAAGTTACGACAACAAGGATACGAGGTCTTATGAGAATTTTCGGAAATTAAAAGAAGTGGGATCAAAGTTTTATTAAGTAATTGGGAGATTAAGTTAAGAAGAGAACATTAGGGGCTTATGTGCAAATTACATTTTTTCAGATTTTTTTCTTTTTGTGCACTACAACTTAAGAAATCTTTTCATCTCCCGCACTCCATTTTCAACATTCTCTCCCTCTCACTATCAAGAACTCCCCCTTTCCCATAGCCAAAGTTAAGCTTTTATTCCCTCTTCCTAGATTAATTATTCTACACAAAGTGAAGCAAACAATAGCCCAAACAGTGGTTCTGTGGCCGATCTTGGCGAAAATTGTAGCCCAGATTTTTCAAGTTTTTGGACAATTTTTGGAAAGAAAAACATGTTAGAATAATGGGTTATCATAGTGGAGGTGTTGCATGTTGAATTAGAGTTGAATAAGTGTGAAATTGAAGCCAAAATTGGCTCAAAATGATGAGCAAATCGGTGGGCGATGAGCAGATTTTTTCGACTGCTGGACAGATTTTTAGTCAAATTTGGAAGGGAATATCTCCTAGCATATTAGGATTTTTTGGGTGTTTCAAAAGCCTAAAATGAAGTTCGTCGAGTCTAGTTTCCAACGCAACAAACCGCTCGTCGATAGAACACTGGAGTAGAGAGTTATCGACGTTACAAGTTCAGCTGACGAAGCATTGGCTAAAAATCTGGACAGTCACGTTTTTGGGGACTGTTTTGGTAAAATTTTAAGGTATGAAATTCTTCTTATATTGGTGAAAATGTATCCCTTTTACTTGATATTTGATAGATTAATTGATATTATATTTAGGAGAATTATCCATGTCAAAGAAGAAAGGGAAAGAAGACAATGCATGTGAATGATAGAGGTCGAAACCGATTTAGAACCTATTCTTGGCGTACGTTGGAATTGAGTAATTGTGTTGGTATGTTTTTACTAATTGCATGTGAAAATTTAGATGAAACCTTGATGTTTAAAGTTAAAGTTGTTAATTGAAGTTGTTAGGAGATTAATTGGAAAGTAAGGAATTTTGGAAAAAGCTTTGGAATTGTAAAATGTTGATATGACCGGAAAGTTGATAGAAATTGTTGAAAATTTCGATAATGTATTACAGACTGAATTAGTGTGTGAATATAAGTTACTACATGCATATTTATTGAGGTAATTATCTATACATGCCTTGAAAGGATTAAAGTATAGAAAAGTATTAAATTCACATTCTTGAATTGGCGATGTCGTTAAGAGATTGGATTGCCCCATGATAATTCTAACGTGACTAAATGATTGACTAACATGAGAGGTAAGTGTATAAATTCCCTTGGTTATTGAAGTTGATAAATTGAATGTTTAGATAATTTTGACTACATATGGAAATGATAGTGGTTATTAGTTTAATTTGGATCATTGGGTTGATTTAGATTGTTGGTTTGAATTGGATTGTTAGTTGGAGTTGAATTGTTGGTTGATTTGGATTATTGGTAAAATTGTGGATACGCACATAAACAAAGGAAGTGCTGCCCAAATTTTTATAGAAATAAGAAGCCGTTATCTGAATAAATTACGTTAGAGACCGTAGAATTGACGAACGTATTGTCATTATTATAGGTTGACTTACTGGCGAGGCATATCTTAGCATTTAGTTGATTTGCTCGCTTAAAAGGTATGTAAGACATTTCCTTCTTTCTTTTGGCATGATTTTTATGAAAGTACGGCGGACGTACTTAACTCCTACCGATTCGCTTTAAAAATGATTATTTACTAGTGATTATGATTTGATATGAGTTTATGGTAATAATTTTATTGAGAGTCACATAATGATTTTAATTGCATACAGTTGCTCATGATATCTACTCGTGCTAAGTGTTACTATTTCACTCCACTGAGTCCCGGGCGGATCACGCTCGCGACCACGCATCATTCATCGAGTCCCTCACTAGAGGGCCGAGACACGTTATATATATACACAGATTACATCGAGTCCCTCCATAGAGGTTCGAGACACGCGCTGTGCAGATCTGATTCCATCGAGTCCTCCATAGGCCGAGACATGTTATCTGATTTTATATACCGACATGAGCATGATGATTTATGATTCAGTATACATGATATGATTTTCAGACATGATTCTCAGTTTTATGAAATTTGATGACTCTTTGTTTTACTTGGTACAGTTGTTATTCAGTTTTCAGTATTTTATGTTTTACATACTCAATACATTATCACGTACTGACCCCCCTTTCCTCGGGGGGCAGCGTTCATGCCCGCAGGTTCAGGTGTTCAAATAGGTGACCCTCCAGTCTAGGACTTCTGTACAGCAGTTGGAGAGCTCCTTTGTTCCGGAGCCAGCTATTTTTGGTACAGACCTTTATTTTTCAGACTTATGCATATTTTGGGCTCGACGGGGTCCTGTCCCGTCATATGTCAGTATTACACTCTTAGAGATCTGTTGACAGTTGTGGGTTGGACGTTTGTACCTTGTTTTGGGTTTTGATGTTGTTATCTAGTGGCAGCCTTGCCGGCTTGCTTATTTTGATTATGCCTTTGTGCACGTGATGTTGGTTGGTGGCAGCCTAGTCGGCTAGCCTATTATGACTGTTGTTTTGTTGTTGTTTTGGCAGCCTTGTCGGCTCGCCCATTTTAGGGAAATGTTGTAGAAGCAGCGTTGTACTGCCGAAATTTCTATAGATCTATGTATTAGATGGATTAAGAGTGGCAGATCAGTAATGACGTCCAATTAGGACGTTAGTCGCGGCTCGTCGGGTTGGGTCGTGACATTAACTTGTATAAGTTGTTCATGATAGTCATTGGTGCTAGTGTTATGAGTATAATTGCGGGGTAAACCCCCAAGACATTATACATCCTCTGAGTATAATTGCTGGGTAAACCCCCAAGACATTATACATCCCTTGAGTATGATTGCGGGGTAAACCCCCAAGACATTATACATATTCCGTGGATTTGCTCCCCACGATGCGAGGAAACTACCTCATGCGAGTCCGTAGGGCTCATGCGGGTGAAATAGTCTCATGCGGGTGAAATAGTCCTATGCGAGGAAATTACCTCATGCGGGTCCACGTGATCTATGCGGGTGAAATAGTCCTATGCGAGGAAATTACCTCATGCGGGTCCACAAGACCTATGCGGGTGAAATAGTCTCAGGAGTAGGATTGCATAATGATACTACGGGCGGGTGGCCCTAGATTGATCATAAGCTTCCTAGTTTAAAGCGGTAAAGTTTACTCTACTTTTTAAAAAAAAGGCACAGTGTACTGATATTTGAGTATTGTACTTTTACATGCCGACGGTGATGTTGGAATTCCACGGGCATGCTTATCTGATGATGGTGGTATATTATACTTGTTACATGCTGATAGTGATGTTGTATTCCACGAGCATGCTTCTGTGATATTATATGTTGAGGGCAGGTGTCCCTGATTTTGACTTGGCTTTCATATGTGAAAGTGGTATGGTGTTATAGCAGTACAGTGATACAAGGTAAAGTTGGCTCTGATTGTTATATGACACGGTAGGATCTGGTATTTGATTTTCATACTTGCCCCTGTCATTCTTTTGTACAGTTATGATCTTGTTTACTGTACTGCATTTCCGTTTCATACTTGGTACCTGTTGTACTGACCTCCTTCGGGGGTTGCGTTCATGTCTGCAGGTCTAGGTACTCAATTGTGGATCCGCGAGCTTAGTATCCTGGTTCAGCATTTTGAGATGGCTCCAATGTTCCGGAGCTTGTCATTATGGCTAGGTATATTCAGGGGTACGACGGGGCCTTGTCCCGTCACAGTTTATTGTTCAAATTCTTAGAGGTCTGTATTCATATGTAGGTTGGACTGCCTAGAGTTGTATTTACATTGTTGAACAGTGTAGAACCTTTCTGGTGATTTTTATTATGGCAGCCTTATCGGCTTTGCCTGTGTTTAAAGAGAAAAAAAAGAGTGTTATTTATCTTCCGCGGTTTATTATGTTGTATGAATAGAAGGGTGGCCATGTAGGCCACCAGTCATGGGCCCGGGGTTCGGGGGCGTGACAGCACATACCGTACCCGGCCCATTCTGGGACTCAGTGAAATCATCATCATATATATACATACCCGGTCCGAGACTCGGTGAAGTCATATAATCACACCAGCACGAATAGAATATCATGAGTAACTTTATACAAATTAAATCAGCATTTGACTCTCGATGGAATAAATAGAATAACTTTTACTCAGAAAATCAAGACACTATCATATCATGTATCACTAAGAATTAGGATTCAATAGAATTATGTACGTCCGTCGTACACTCATTTTATACAAATCATGCCAAAAGAAGAAAGGATAGTTTCACATACCTTATTGTCGAAATAACCAACTCTATAACTACAACTCGTCTCGATTAGCACTTCAACCTATAACAATAGTAATTTGTTCGTCAACTCTATGATTCCTAGTATAAGTTATGTCGAATGACGACTCTCTTTTCTGTAGAAATTTGAGCAGCACTTCCCCTATTTATATGCACATCCACAACTTACAAACAAAGCCAACAATACCAATAACAAGATGCAACTTAAAGATATAACCAAAACAATCTCAAATACTCCATATACGCCATCATAATACATTCCTTCTCTTTACGTTCATGGAAGACAACAACTACAACAATCAAGGTAATTAATACATCTATTTCTCTTGTTAATTCAGCCCCTTAAACCACATTAAAACAATCTTAAAAACAGTCCATCAATTCTAGCAACAACAACAAGAGTGCAAGTCTTATAGTTTGCAACATAACATTTTTCTACACTTTAATTTCTTTAAGACATGTATTAGTAATTACCACAACGTATATACATGTTCATAACTTATATTTCCAGCATTATAATACAATCAAAAGAGCCCCTAATACATCACAACAATCTCCAACGATTTTCATGTCACGGTTCACCACAAAAAAATCCATAACTCTTCTCATAACTTCCTTAAAATCCAATTTCATATTTCAATACTTTCATATAACCAAATACAACTTTAAATATCAATGTTTCCTTTAATTTCAACCTGCAATTAGTGACAATAATAACAATAACAACAATCAAATCCAAGGTATACCAAAACAATCCCCAAAATCGGTAATAACCATTCCATTTGGCTCAACAACATTAACAACAATCATATTCTATCTCTTATTTCCAATTTTTCTTTAACATGAGTTTATCTCTTAACTACAACATCATTTAACTACAATAACTCAAATAATAAGAAGAAATCTTACCTTAGTTTAGCCCAAAACAGTCCCTAAAGTCACGACACTGCCTCATTCCTTTTTGCACCATTCTTCACCATTTTACCACTTCTTCAACTTAAAATGACATGCATGTATTCTACAAGTTTAATCCATCATTCTTACTTGTTTTTCTTCCAAAATGTTCATGTTCAAAACCATAATTTTTTGGACAATTTCGGGGGGGGGGAGGGGGGGCAGATTACCGATTTTTGCCACTGTTTTTTGGGAGTTTCTATGGCCTAGAACTTGTAGAGGAACTTAACCTTGAAATGGGAGTTGCTTGAAGCTTATCTTAGCTATGGAGGAAAGTAGAAAATCTGTTTGGAGGAGAGAAGATGGAAGGATGATGGAGAGAGACTGATTTTCAAAAATGTGGGGAGAAGGGAGAGGCATGGGTACATGTGGGTTGATAAAGCCAATGCATGTAGGGGCCTAATGCCACTTGGAGGGCACAAGGTGCCATTTGTCTTCCACTAATCCCCAATTATCCTTCTTGCTACTAAACATTAGTCCCATACTTAGTTAAATGTTACACCCCGTAATTCCAACGCATTAATAGGAGAACATACTCAAGGAACCAAGGTCTGAATATTGGAAGGATAATATGATTACATTTTCCTCCGGAAAAAATTCGAAAAAAATGTGAAGACAAAAAAATTATTAACTTGGAGTTAGATTCCCTAATATGGATTTATGGGCTTAGTATTGAATTATGAAGTAATTGAATTGATAATATGAGGTCCGTCAAAATTTCACAATTTGGGGGGGGGGGGGGGGGGGCGAAAATTTTATGTATTTTTGGCTAAGTGTTGGATTATTATTTTGTGAAGTATGAGTGAATAAGAGGGTGACATGTGTCCCTCCCCACTTGTGTAGCAAAGCTCTAATTATATATATGTATATGTATATGTATTGCAAGAATGACTAGAAAGGAAGATATTTTTCATCCAAGTGGACAAGTGTGGAAGATATTTATGAGATATTTTCATCAAGACAAGTGGACCACTTAGGTCCCCCTCCACTTGTAAGATTTCATCTATATAAGAGAGGTGATAGCATATTCACAAATATCTCATCTTCCCAAAAGCTTTCTCTTCTCTCTTCTCTTAGCCTTGTATTTCGAGATTTTTCAAGCAAGAACTGCAAGAACAAGAGTTGATTATTCTCCTAGATTAAGCACCCTAACCAAGTTTTAAGCCAAATTAACTCTCCAAGGTGTAGTAACCATGGTGTGGCCGAGAGTTGCCTTCAAATTTCTAGGCTTGGAGATGAACTTTTTGGAAGTAAAACAAGAAGGGAAGATGGTTACAAGTTTGTAGTAGATTCATGTGTGTGATTGAAACTTGAAGAATAAGGAGCTAAGATTAAACTATGGACCGACTTTAAGTGGATTATTTTGGGCATATTTAAGGTAAGGATTATTCCTCCTCTTGAAGTAATTGGATATTACATGTTGTAGTAATTAATGGATGAACTTGTGATTAAAAAGAATGGAGAATAAGAAGTACATATCACAATCTTGGCATGTTAGCCGATTGTGGACAATTTTGGCGTGGTCGGATTCATTGGTTATGGTGGTTGTTAACATCACATATTACATGTTAAAACATGAAGGAATCTTGTTGTTAACAAGTTGATATAACTTATATAAAAGTATTGGAATATAAGTGGATTATAAGAGGTTATGGAAAACATTTTTGGTTATAGTAGTTGGCGGAGAATACTATAAAACTGTATTAATGGACTGTACTAATAGATTGTATTAGTGAACTGTACTAATGGACTATATTAGAGAACTGTTTTAGCGGACTATTTTACATAATTAAGGGATTATTTTTACGTGAGAAATAGGTGTGTGAATCATCTTGGTTGTTGTTTTATAGTGCCCTTAATTGGTGCCTTGGTTATTGACGAAATTGACATTCTTGAAAGGTGGAAAAGTACGTATAAACGGGGGAAGTGCTGCCCAAATTTTATAAAAGAAAGGAGATTCATTGAGTGGTATAAGTGTATACTAGTATCATACAGTTGATAGAAGTGTTATTATCATTATAGGTTGAAGTACTACTTGTGGCGTATTCTACTTAGCGTGTGGATTAGCCGAAGAGGAATGTGAACTCTTTCTATCTTCTTTGAGCATGAACCTTATAAAGTGATACTTGATATGATAAGTGTCTTGAATTTTCAAATGAGGATTTTAAATGAATTCGGATTTCATTGTGGTGTTTGTTTGATTTGGAAAGAATAGGTTACTTGATTTTAAAGGTGTGAGTGCCTTGATTTTAAAAGAGTAAGTTACTTGCGTTTAAAAGTATACTTGTCTTGACTTTAAAAGTATACTTGTCTTGACTTTAAAAGTATAAGTCACTTGGTTTAAAAAGTGTAAGTTACTTGATTTAAAATTGAAAGTGTCTTGATGCTACAAGTGCTAGTGTATTGGGGTTTATAAATGAAAAGGGTGTGCGGCGGACGTACATAGTTCTATTTGGTTATTTTAAAAGGAAAGCATGGTACTGTCTTGATTATTTTAAAATGGAAGGCATGGTAATTGTCTTGGTTATTTTAAAAGGAAGGCATGATATTGTCTTGGTTGTCTAAAATGATGGTTGTTCATTATATATATATATATATATATAATGTCACCGGGAGAATAATATATTGTCATGGGATTCTAACCCACATACATCTGCAAGTTAAATAATCTTTGACTCATTACAATAAAATGAACAACCATCATTTTAGACAACCAAGACAATATCATGCCTTCCTTTTAAAATAACCAAGACAATTACAATGCCTTCCATTTTAAAATAATCAAGACAAAGATTATTTAACTTGCAGATGTATGTGGGTTAGAGTCCCATGACATTATATTATTCTCCCGGCGACATTATATATACATACATATATATATATATATATATATATATATGTATAATATATATATATATATATATATATATATATGTATGTATATATATATATATATATATATGTATGTGTATATATATATATATATATATATGTATGTATGTATATATATATATATATATATGTATGTATGTATATATATATATATATATATATATATGTATGTATATATATATATATATATATATGTGGGTTCGAGTCCCATGAATTATATCATTCTCCCGGTGACATTATATATGTATGTGGGTTAGAGTCCCATGACATTATATCATTCTCTCGACGACAGTATATATATATGTATATGGGTTAGAGTCTCATGACATTATATCATTCTTCCGGCAACATTATATATGTATGTGGGTTAGAGTCTCATGACATTACATTATTTTTCCGGCGACATTATATATAGATGTATGTGGGTTAGAGTCCTATGACACTATACTATTTCATGGACTATCTCTCCATGATTTGGGTTCAAATCACATGTCACCATATATACATATGTGGGTTTGAGTCCCATGATGCTATATACATATATATGCGGGTTCGAGTCCCGTGATAGTATATTCTGAGGGTAGGAGTCCCTGATTTTGGCATGACTTGCATATTTTGAAATGGTAATGATTTCATATTGAAAGGGGTACGGTTGATTTCATATTTTGAAATGCTATTTATTTCATAAATTGAAATGGCATGGTGGATATTGCTTTTAAAAAGGCATATTTTTAAAAGGCTCAATTGACTCTCGTTTGTTTATATAAAGTACAGTGGTACAGTGATACAAGGTACATTGGTTTTTATTTTATATGGCATGGTTGGAGTTGGTAAGGTTTTTACTTGTCCCTGTCATCTTTTGGCCAGTTATGGTTTATTAACTGTACTTTATGTTTACATACTTAGTACTTGTTGTACTGACCCCCTTCGGGGGGCTGCGTT
Organism: Przewalskia tangutica; assembly: GCA_029844215.1. Classification (NCBI taxonomy): domain Eukaryota; kingdom Viridiplantae; phylum Streptophyta; class Magnoliopsida; order Solanales; family Solanaceae; genus Przewalskia; species Przewalskia tangutica. Next base: position 2,565,776 of record CM056725.1, read on the forward strand.
TCATGCCGCAAGTTTAGATACGCAGTTTGGTGACCCTCGCTCTTAGAATCTCTACTCAGTTTTGAGAAAAGCTCCATTATTTCGGAGGCTTGTCATGTTGGTACGGACCCTGGTATTGTAGGTTTATATACATTCAGGGGTAGGGCGGGGCCCTGTCCCGTCGTAGTTTGTTGTTCAAACTCTTAGAGGTTTGTATTCATATGTGGGCTGGATTTGTGGGAGTTGTGTATATTGTTGGCTAGTTGTACTACTCTGTTGTAGGGATGTTCCCGTTTATATATATAGCGGCAGCCTCACCGGCTTGCCTTGTTGCTACATATACAGTTTTCATTTATTATTTGGCCTATGTCTTGTGAGGGAATAAGAGGGGTGCCTGTGTAGGGCACCGCCATGCCCGGTTCGGGTCGTGACAAAAGTGATATCAGAGCAGTTAGTGCTCGGAATGTCTACAGATCGTGTCTAGTAGAGTCTTGGGTATGTGTATGTGTGCACCATACTTATACACAAGAGGCTACATGATATTTAGGATTGGTTTTTATTCTTCTTACTCTGAGATCGTGCAATATAACTATGTCATTAGGATATTTCTCTCTAGCGTATTTGTGCTTTCAGCTATGCCTCCAAAGAAGGCAACAATGACCCAGGAAGGAATATATGGACCTTGTGTACAAGTTGGTAAAATTATTGTATAGTTGATATAATGATATGCATCTATACAGACGTATTTATTTGGGGTTATGTGTGTGTTGTCTGAAGTAATTATGGATTATCATGAGCTAGTTGAGCTTTAATAATTACTTGGAAGGTGTGAAACAGTGTAGTGAATCCACACCAAGGCATATATAGGTGTGCTAAGTTGAAATATTTAGGAGGTGATGGGTTGTTGAGAGGGGGATGAACTCTTAGGAGGTCATGTTAATTGACTTAATGACATATCATGTTGTTAGATTAAGCTATGTTGAATGCTTAAGTGATATGTACGAATGATATTCGTATGGAGTAAATATGATTGTTATGATTAAGACAACATGATTTTGAGATTATGAGAAGCTATCTTACCCGTATATGGGGAGAGGTAATGTAAGCTTGGGAAGCAAAATATTTGAGAATCTTAGAACATTAAGTAATTGTATAGACCATAGATACAATGCCTTCTTGAGTGAAAGATTTTACGGTTGATCTTGGTTGAAGTACATAGTATACGTGAAGTATATTAGTGTGATGATTCCTAGGTTTGAGTATAAACCACTTGTGATTTTTTTGTTGATGATTGTTGAACCTATTGGGAATTTGTATAGCTTGAGACCTTGGATGAACATTCGAGGACGAATGTTTCTAAGGGGGAAGGATGTTACACCCCATAATTTCAAGGCATTAATAGGAGAACGTACTAAAAAAACTAAGGTTTGAATATTGGAAGGATAGTATGATTACATTTTCCTCCGGAAAAATTTCGGAAAAAATGTGAAGACAAAAAAATTATTAACCCGGAGTTAGATTCCCTAATGTGGATTTATGGGCTTAGTATTGAATAATGAAGTAATTGAATTGATAATATGAGGCCCGTCAAATTTTCACAATTTCGGGGGGGGAGGGGGGTTCAAAAATTTTAAGTATTTTGGCTAAGTGTTAGATTATTATTTTGTGAAGAGAATTATGAGCGAATAAGAGGGTGACATGTGTCCCTCCCCACTTGTGTAGCAAAGCTCTAATTATATATATGTATATGTACATGTATATGTACATGTATTGCTAGAATGACTAGAAAGAGAGATATTTTTCATCCAAGTGGACAAGTGTGGAAGATATTTGTGAGATATTTTCATCAAGACAAGTGGACCACTTAGGTCTCCCTCCACTTGTAAGATTTCATCTATATAAGAGAGGTGATAGCATATTCACAAATATCTCATCTTCCCAAAAGCTTTCTCTTCTCTCTTCTCTTAACCTTGTATTTCGAGATTTTCAAGCAAGAAGTGCAAGAACAAGAGTTGATTATTCTCCTAGATTAAGCACCCTAACCAAGTTCTAAGCTAAATTAACTCTCCAAGGTGTAGTAACCATGGTGTGGCCGAGAGTTGCCTTAAAATTCCTAGGTTTGGAGATGAACTTTTTGGAAGTAAAACAAGAAGGGAAGATGGTTACAAGCTTGCAGTAGATTCATGTGCGTGATTGGAACTTTAAGAATAAGGAGCTAAGATTAAACTATGGACCGACTTTAAGTGGATTATTTTGGGCATATTTAAGGTAAGGAGTATTCCTCCTCTTGAAGTAATTGGATATTACACGTTGTAGTAATTAATGGATGAACTTGTGATTAAAAAGAATGGAGAATAAGAAGTACATGTCACAATCTTGGCATGTTAGCCGATTGTGGACAGTTTTGACGTGGTCGGATTCATTGGTTATGGTGGTTGTTAACATCACATATTACATGTTAAAACATGAAGGAATCTTGTTGTTAACAAGTTGATATAACTCATATAAAAGTATTGGAATATAAGTGGATTATAAGAAGTTATGGGAAACAGTTTTGGTTATAGTAGTTGGCGGAGAATACTATAAAATTGTATTAATGGATTGTATTAGTGGACTGTACTAATAGACTGTATTAGTGAACTGTACTAATGGACTGTATTAGTGGACTGTTTTAGCGGACTATTTTACGTAATTAAGGGACTGTTTTTACGTGAGAAATAGGTGTGTGAATCACCTTGGTTGCTGTTTTATTGTGCCCTTAATTGGTGTCTTGGTTATTGATGAAATTGACCTTCTTGAAAGGTGGAAAAGTACGTATAAACGGGGGAAGTGCTGCCCAAATTTTTATAAAAGAAAGGAGATTCATTGAGTGATATAAGTGTAAACTAGTATCATGAAGTTGATAGAAGTGTTATTATCATTATAGGTTGAAGTACTACTTGTGGCGTATTCTACTTAGCGTGTGGATTAGCCGAAGAGGAATGTGAACTCTTCCTATCTTCTTTGAGCATGAACCTTATAAAATGATACTTGATATGATAAGTGTCTTGAATTTCCAAATGAGGATTTTAAATGAATTCAGATTTCATTATGGTGTTAGTTTGATTTGGAAAAAATAGGTTACTTGATTTTAAAGGTGTGAGTGCCTTGATTTTAAAAGAGTAAGTTACTTGAGTTTAAAAGTATACTTGTCTTGACTTTAAAAGTATAAGTCACTTGGTTTAAAAAATGTAAGTTACTTGATTTAAAAGTGAAATGCCTTGATGCTACAAGTGCTAGTGTATTGGGGTTTATAAATGAAAAGGGTGTGCGGCGGACGTACATATTTTTATTTGGTTATTTTAAAAGGAAGGCATGGTATTGTCTTGGTTATTTTAAAATGGAAGACATGATAATTGTCTTGGTTATTTTAAAAGGAAGACATGGTATTGTCTTGGTTGTCTAAAATGATGGTTGTTCATTTTATTGTAATGAGAGTCAAAGATTATTTAACTTGCAGATGCATGTGGGTTAGAGTCTCATGACATTATATTATTCTCCCGGTGACATTATATATATATATATATATATATATATATATATATATATATATATATATATATATATATGTATGTGGTTAGAGTCCCATTACATTATATCATTCTCCCGGCGACATTATATATGTATGTGGGTTAGAGTGCCATGACATTTTATCATTCTTCCGGCGACATTATATATGTATGTGGGTTAGAGTCCCATGACATTATATTATTTTTCCGGCGACATTATATATAGATGTATGTGGGTTTGAGTTCCATGATACTATACTATTCCATGGACTAGCTCTCCATGATTTGGGTTCAAATCCCATGTCACCATATATACATATGTGGGTTTGAGTCCCATGATGCTATATACATACATATGCGGGTTCGAGTCCCGTGATAGTATATTCTGAGGGTAGGAGTCCCTTATTTTGGCATGACTTGCATATTTTGAAATGGTAATGATTTCATATTTGAAAGGGGTACGGTTGATTTCATATTTTGAAATGGTATTTATTTCATAAATTGAAATGACACGGTGGATCTTACTTTTAAAAAGACATATTTTTAAAAGGCTAAGTTGACTCTCATTTTTTAATATAAAGTACAGTAGTACAGTGGTACAGTGATACAATGTACATTTGGCTTTTATTTTATATGGCATGATTGGAGCTGGTAAGGTTTTTACTTGTCTCTGTCATCTTTTGGCCAGTTATGGTTTATTAACTGTACTTTATGTTTACATACTTAGTACTTGTTGTACTGACCCCCTTCGGGGGGCTGCATTTCATGCCGCAAGTTTAGATACGCAGTTTGGTGATCCTCGCTCTTAGGATCTCTACTCAGTTTTGGGAAAAACTTCATTATTTCGGAGGCTTGTCATGTTGGTACGGACCCTGGTATTGTAGGCTTATATACATTCAGGGATAGGGCGGGACCCTGTCCCGTCGTAGTTTGTTGTTCAAACTATTAGAGGTTTGTATTCATATGTGGGCTGGACTTGCGGGAGTTGTGTATATTGTTGGCGGTTGTACTCATCGTGTTAGGGATGTTCCCGTTTATATATATAGCGGCAGCCTCACCGGCTTGCCTTGTTGCTACATATACTGCTTTCATTTATTATTTGGCCTATGTCTTGTGAGGGAATAAGAGGGGGTGCCCAGGTAGGACACCAGTCGCGAGCCCGGAGTTCGGGTCGTGACATTAAAAATCTGAAATTTTCGAATGGACCCCCCATCTTCTCAATGTCAACACATTTTTTATAATACAACATTAATCCAAACCTCCATTGAGAAAGTTCAATTTCTAGTATTAATTCTCGTCGCCACATATGTTATATCCAAAATTATTCCGTATTAGCATATGTAAATATATTTTATATCCAATATTCGAATCTTACTTCCTTAATTACGTTCTTAATTATCGCCTTAAAACTACGAGGTGTAACAACATAGTCAACCATGTTTTTTTTTCTAATTTTGTCACAATCTCTTGAGGATCTTCTGTTGGAATTGGAAGTTGTTGGTCAAATTGTTCGTCGTCGCTTTCTGCTCCCTCAGATAAGATTTCGTTATAGTTGTAGTCGTCTTCTCGTTGATCTTTTGTTGACCGCACTTTCTACGCTCCTCTCTAATCCAATCTCTGAATAAAACTACAATCTCCGAGTTGTCTCCCGCCAATGAGTGTATGTGCTCTCTAAAAATGTGATAAGTTTCAAAATTTTATCTCAATCATCATCTACAAGCATATCTATTGGATATTGATTATTGGCGTTAAATAATAATATTATAGGTCTTATATACTCGTTAGCAACAAGTAGTTGCTCATACAGAGAATTTCACCTATTCGAAACTTTTTCTAGAATTTTTCTATAAGGTTATCCACAATCATGATAAATTTGTTATACTCTTTGCGTCTTTGTATTTTACAACAATATACCCAGTGAAATCCCATAACATGGGGTTTGAAGATGATATAATGTACACATATCTTACCTCCATCTTGATAGGTAGAGCGGTTGTTTCCGATAGACTCTCGGCTCATGACAAGCAAATCAAAAAAATAGCTGACTCGATCAAAAAATTAAAGAAGTAAGAAAATGAGATAAACCAACGCGAATACACCATGATATCGCATCATGAAAGAGATATGGTAACTAACACATATAAATGATATGATCCAAATATAAATAATGGATAACAGAAGAAATAAAATTAAAGAAGACTATAAAGCATTACTACGCCTATTCGTATGATATGCTAAGCATGCCTACAGTAATAACACCACAACTATCAATTTGTAAGTGTAAGTAGGACTACATTCGACTACCTACTACCCTTCTACCCTAATATGTGTCCTCGACAACCCCTATCTAAAACCATGTCCTCATCGACCTCGAGAAGACATACGATAAAGTCCCTAGGGAGGTTCTTTTGAAGATATTTGGAGGCTAAAGGTGTACATGTGACATACACTGGGGCGATTGAGGATATGTATGATGGAGCCAACACCAGGGTACGGACACTGGGAAGAGACTCAGAGCACTTTCCTGTTATAATGGGGATGCACTAGGGATCGACTCTTAACCCATTCTTATTACCTTTAAAAATAAAGTGTATAGCAAATTGTACTTTATCAAGGATGTTTTTAAAATGTTTTAGGTCATCTTTTACAACTAAATTATAAATATGACATGCATATCTAACATGAAAAAATCGAGAAAAGATAGAGTAAATCGAGTTTTTAAAATGTTTACAGCATAATCATTAGAAGAAACATTATCTAATGTAATAGTCATAATTGTATTAGTAATTTTATAATATTCACAAATTTCATGAATATTTCTTGAAATAAAAGCTCTAGTGTGTCTTTCATTAATATATCTATATGTTAATATACGTTTTTGCATAACCCAATTCTGATTTATCCAATGACATGTGACAGTTAAATAATCACTACCGTTAGTACGACCTATTTCAGAAGTGATAACCACTTTGCCATTAAAATGATACAATGAATAACGTAAATACTGTTGATATTCATGGACAAATTTAAAAACATCTATTCTAACAGTTGATCTATGAAAACCGTTAAAAGAAGGATTATATGTTTATCTAATGTAATGAATAAAATCAGGAGAGGAAGAAAATGAAAAAGGCAAACCCTCCACAACAACTAATTTTACTAAATTTTCCCTATCTATGTGTTTATCATATTTAGGACCTATAATTTTCCGTCATCGGGTTAATTCGACCATATACTTGATCGGAGACACTATGTGAACCTTGTCACGACTCAGAAGGCATTTACACATACGATTTTTCAGCCATGTATTGATTATACCTTGCTTTGTGAGAGTTTTCTACATGTCTTATTAAACCTCCCATCCCACTTTGACATTTTTCAGTTTTAAATTTATAAACTTCGTGACAAAATTTATATATAGCTAGTTGATTATCAATGTCACTATAAAAAAATCCATATAACTGATTTAAATTTTGGTTGTTTTTTGCCTCGACTCATACTACGGGAATATGAGGCATTCTAGTTTCAGGTTGAGACTCAGTCTGAGCCTGAGGTGGAGGTGCATTAGTAGGTCTGAGCCTGAGGTAGAGGTGCATTAGTGGGTGTGTTATCTAAATTGTATTCTAATTCATTTTATAGATTAACGTATGGATCAGATGTAGAATACACCTCATGATCTAGTGGTATGTTAATATTAACATTTAAAAATTAGTTTCATCTATATTCATCGTAATTATAATTAGTAGAAGATGCGCCCTTACTCCTATTACCCCTAGTACCTTTACCAGAAAGACGTCAATTTCGTTGCATTATAATTATGCAAATAAATAATTAAAGATAATAAAATTAAGTACGATAATTAAAATTAAGTAACAATAATAATTTAAAGAAAGAACGAAGGTACCAAACGCCGACGTGTAAACGATGTTAAAATTAAAACTTTGCTCGATGATCCTCAAGCTAGTTGCCAACTTCACTCGCAATTTTCGAACTTTGATAGAAAATAACAAATAAAATATAATATTTAGTAGACAATGTAGACTTGTAGAGATAGATAGATTGTAGGAAGATTTGTGAGAAAAATGAAGAGAAAAATGAGGTATTTATAGTTGAGAAATAGAGTTAAAGTGTAAATATAATAATTTAGGGGTTAAAAATAAATATTAAGGGGTAGGGGGTCTATGGGGGTAGTGAGGGCCAAAATGACCGTTATAGCAGATGCTAACGGCTAAAATTGAAATTGAGTCGTTGTGCAGCGACGAAAATTGAAAATGGACCGTTGTGCAATAACTTTTTCTGCAAAGGAGAGGGGATGGGGCGGGCCGGGGTGGGCAGGATTGGGAAGGGCCTGACGAATCCTAATCCCGTCCCGAGTTCGATCCCCAATCCCAATTTTTTTTTTGGAACGTGGTTGCGGGAGCGGGATGTCCAGCCCATTGGACACCCTCAGTCTTAATTAACAATTTGAATAATTCCCCAAAATAAAGCCTTCCGTTTCCGGGTCAAGAGTGGAGGCCCCAAGTTCTAGATCCCCAATGTTGAGCATTGGGTGGAAAACAATGGAGTCCAAGGCAGTCGATCTCGATCAGCAGCCCCTGTCAAAGAATGCACAGAAGAAGCTGTTAAAGCAGCAAAGATACGAATCCAAAAAGGCTGAGAAAAAAGCACTGTTGAAACAAGAGAAGAAGATAGAAGGTGAACGCAAACGTAAAGAATGGGAAGAGAAACTTGCAGCCGCCGCCACCGAACAGGAGAAGCAACAGTTGATAGATTCGAGGAAGTGTTTAAGGAAACAGAGAATGGAACAACGTTCACACGATAAGGAAAATAAGACGAGGAGACTCACCAACGCTAAACAAAATGGACAAAATGTTGTGATTGATCTCGAGTTTGATAATCTCATGAACTCCTCGGAGCTCCATAGCCTCGTTCAACAGGTTAGAAGTAAGGGGGGGGGGGGGGGGTCAAAAAATATAATTTCATTGTGGATTCATATATTTGTTGTAATTCTTTTCTAGGTATCCAAAATTTTATTGGACGCTTTATCCTTATTGAGTTGATTAAATAAGGTTTCTGTGACAGTTGCACTTGAATCTAGAATTAATTGTTCCTGTTTCTTGCTGCTTTACAAATGCACTTTTACTTTACATGTTTGAAGCGAACAAGCTAAAGCTATTGGACTTATGGCAGATCATGTACTGTTATGCGGTGAATGGAAAATGCACTTCTCCTGCTCACCTTTGGTTGACTGGCTGTCAAGGAGAAATGCAACATCAGTTGCAGAGATTACCAGGATTTGACAAGTGGATAATTGAGAAGGAGAACCGTCCATATATTGAGGCATTCCAAGATCAGAAGGAACACCTTGTATATCTCACTGCAGACGCAGAAACAACACTAGACGTCCTTGATCCAAAACATATATATATCATTGGTGGGTTGGTGGATAGGAATCGGTGGAAAGGGCTAACCATGAAAAAAGCAGAAGACCAAGGGATTCAAACAGCAAAACTCCCAATAGGAACATACCTGAAGATGTCTAGTTCCCAGGTATTTTCAGTGTTGTGAATCATTGAGCTACTTCTTTCTGTTGCCTTGAGACCCTGCATTGTGAACTATGTTAATGAGGTAATATATGAGTGCTTGTGACCTTCTTTATGTTTGACTATTGTTTTTGCTGGTTAAGACGACTATTTGAGGTATGCTGCTACACTATGTGCCTCAATTAGTTCACCTGAAAAACAGAAATGTCTAATAAGGTTCTAGATATGTCTTGAAGCTGAAGTGTAAAGACCCTTCTCCCTGTATCTATCCTGGAAGAAGATCTAACGACCGTTCTGTGATTTGCTATATAAACTTTTAGATTCAAATTGTTGCTGGGTACTTCATAGTGGTTGAAACTTCCTAGATCTGAGAGTTCAAGATCGAATTATTCAAGAGGCATTGAGTGAGCATAGGACATGCATACTAGTCTAAGAGACTACGGCTGTTGAGGTTTATCTTGAAGCTAAAAGAATTTGTTTGTGTTTCCTTCAGTATATGTCACACCACTTTAAGCTATCCACTTCATGTTAATAGTTCAATATTACCTCGATAAATATCTCAAAGATGTTGGACCAGTAATTATTTTATACGTATTTAGTGGCACCATTTTTCTTTCTAGTAATATTTTGGTTCATCATTTTGAGCGTATATTTTGTCAGAGAAGTAGCAACCTCTCTACCTTCCAAGGTAGGGGTAAGGTTGTACGTACATTCTACCCTCTCCAGACCCCACTTATGGGATTACGTTATGTTGTTGTTGTTATTTTGTCAGAGAAGAGGTTTCAATATTAGCAACATAAATGATCCAGTAGCATATCCAGTAGCAACATGAATGATCCAGTAGCGTATCAGTGAAATTTGAAGCCACTGGGCAGATGCATGAATAGTGATTATTATATCTTTTGGTACAAGTAGTGCTTGAAAATTCACCTCATATTTGTGTACCCCGCCAATCCCGTCCGCTCTCAACCTGCTTTAACCATCCCATTTAAAATATGGATAAATTTGGGTCAAGTGGTATTGAACCCGTAATAGAATGGGTTGAAAACGGGTTTAAAACAGGTCAAGAGCCATTTGTCGGCTCATTTTGCTCATCTTAATCAATCGTCATCCTCTCCTACTTCGTACATCAAATCATCACTCCGTAACATGAGAAAGTCAGAAACCAAATGATTAGTGTAAAAGGGATAGCATAATGGTTTATTTTAGAAGAAAAAATTAAATCTCTTTTTTACTTGAAGAAAATTAAGATTTGTAAAGTATTGAATTGTTTCTGGCTTATGAGTTTAAGTTATATTTTTCCATGCATCTTTAAAATTTCCGATAAGAACAAACTAATTTCACAAAATATTTGAAATAATTACACCTATAAATTAACAATAATTAAGACCTCTGAAACCAAAATATTTCAAGTCAAAGAACTGAACACAAATATGCTAAAGTAATGAGAAACGGGTGGATATTTTTTAATCTACTGGCAAAATTCCATAAAGTGACATTTTCAAATTCTTTAATTATAAAACAAGATTAAGAAAATATCTCTATCTTGACAAGAAAATATGAGACAATTTCTTCTTTTGAAATATCAAATAAGGCCAAGTAAATATTTGTCAATATGGCCATATAGACCCAGATACAGATTACTATAAAAAGGGTAAAGCGTATCCTGGTTTGACAAGTATTACACATAAGGATGTTAACTACTAATGAAGTGGAGGAAAACCATGGAGTCTCAGCTTCAAATCCCAGCAGAAGTAAAAAAAAAAAACACTAGGTGATTTTTTACTTTTGCCCAAGCTATGGTGGGCAGGGTTACATGGTACTTGTGTTGGGGGAGGTAGCAAGTACCCGATAAAATTAGTCGAGGTGCGCATAAGTTGACCCAAGCACCACTCTCATTAAAAAAAACTAATATTAGAGTGAATTATGAGATGTTCAGAAACATCAAAATATCTACATACTACAATGAGGAAAACCAAGATTCTTTGAGATGTGTATGTATATAATATGGGTCACTCTATTTCCAACCACCTTATTAATATGGGTTGGTTGAGTTTGATCAATTTTTGCTCAAGTTTTTGACCAACCCATTTACCACCATTACCATACAACTAATACGTGGGCGATTCTGTCATTTTAGTAAAGCAAAATGGTCGGTAGGCGGTTTGATGCTAAAAGTGCAGCATAAATGATGACACCACTTCCAACAAATATAGACTCCAACTTAAACCAACAATTAACTGCATATGTTATCGATCCTGTGTTCTCATGTATTACTTTTTGCCTTTTATTTTTGTTGACTCTTTTTGAAATATTTTTATCTTAGCCAAGAATTGTGAAGATATAGTTAAAGTTGCTACATCTTAAATGCCCTGAGATCACGGCCTTTGTGATGACACATGAACAGCCCTTTTGCTTACCTAACAAATATATCTGCTTACTTAATAAATAGGATTAAGAGGCTTATAGTTGTATTGTTCCTGTAATTGATTACCAAGATATCTCAACTTGATTTCACTTTCTTAATATTTTTAAGCTTTGTTTTGCTTTGATTCTGGACACACATTATTGCATGATCTAATTTTATAGAATGGATAATGTTATGCTTGTAGAATCTGTTTCTGCGTCGATCATATGTTGTATGTAAAATAACGGAGAATATAATGCAAACATTAAAATATATGATGGCGTTGAGCATCTCTTATGCTTTGTCTTGAGCCGAGAGTCTTTTGGAAACAACCGCTCTACCTACCAAGGTAGAGGTAAGGTCTACGTACACTCTACCCTCCCCAAACCCCACGTTGTGGGATTTCACTGGGTATGTTGTTGTTGTGTTGAGCATTTCAGTAGAGTGCCTATAAAGGTTTAGTGTATGTGGGGCTCTTGCATCTTGAGAAAACAGATATGCACCAGATCTTTTCATCTGATTGGTGGTAACTTAGGGAAAGTCCATATGCTCCATCTTTTTGTGAGACTGGTGACATGGTCAATAATATATTCTCTTTTGGCTTAAGTCATCCACCGCCCCTTAAAGTTGTCCATAGATTTCACTTAGACACCTCAACTAAGACTTGTACCTATTGAACACCTCTACCACTCCGAATTTGAACTAGACACTTTTTGCTGACATGGCTAAGTGGGTATGTTCCACTCTCCTTGGGCGCGTCCAGAAACTCAAAAATGGTTAATTCATTTTATTTTTTCCTTTCTCTTTTTTATTTCCTCTTGGTAGCAACACCGCCACTGTCTCACCATCCTCCTCCGTCTCTTGGGTTCTGTTCATCTTTGATGAACTGGATTTGTTTGATTTTGTTCGATATATTGCTTACTCTGTATAAGATCTGGCTGTGTGCCTGTCTCCTTGCCGTCGAAGCAACCCGTTGAGTATTGTTTCCCCTTCTCCGACCTCCATCTCTCCTATTGTTACTAGATCTGTCCCTATTTGAGCCGGTTTTTACTTTTATGACTGTTTTTGCACTTTGTTTGGCCAGAGCTGTTCGTTTTCCGGCATAACTCCATGAATTCCGGACTGATTTCATCAAAATTAACAACCAACAAAAATGAACCATGTGAAAAAAGTATAAATTATAGCAAATCTACTACTTGAAAGTAAGAACTGAAAATAGAAAATTTTGTTGGCAAAGTTTGGTCACCGAAGCTTTGATTGCAAAATTCCTCTGGCGACGTCCTTGCTCTCTTCCCTTTTCTTTTGGCTTTATCTCTTCTCTTTAACTCAACTTAAATTAGGGAGGAAAAAGGGGATTTATTGTTGGTGAGGTGGGGGGATGGCGGCTGGGGGTTTGACGAGGAAGCCGATGATTGTTTGGGCTGGGGGTGGGGTCCAGTCCTCTTATTTTAAAACTATTTTTAATGAGTTAAATAGGTTTTAAAATAACATGTTTTAAAAAAACAATTTAGTTTTTAATAATTGTTATGAATCCAAATGTCATGTGTCCTTATTTAATTAGTCGTTTTGCCACATCATCCGCGAGTTGACTACAACTTTATATTTTTCACTGGTTGTCAAAAAAGTGTAAGTGGTTCAAATTCCGAAGTGGTAGAGGTGTTCAATATGTACAAGTCTGAGTTGAGGTGTCCAAGTGGAATCTGTGGACAATTTTAAGGGGAGGCGGATGACTTAAGCCTTCTCTTTTCACTGCCAATATATTGTCCTAACATGTATTTTTTCTTATGCAGGTCCTTACAGTCAATCAAGTGGTAGAGATACTTCTGAAATACTTGGAGACAAGAGACTGGAAAACTTCTTTCTTTGAAGTGATTCCACAAAGGAAAAGATGTGAGGGTGATAATGATATTGAACGGGAAGAAGATACTGAAGGGAAAGATGATCACGAGTTTAAAATACATGATATAGAACGGGAAGAAGAAACGGAAGGGAAAGATGACCACAAGATTAAAATACATGATATTGAACGGGAAGAAGAGACTGAAGTGAAAGATGATCACCAGTTTAAAAGACAGTGCATTGAGAGTTGAATCAAAAGTTTCCATTAGATTATATCGGGATAGTTTTTGGTATCATCTAGTTCTCCAGAACTTGTCCTGCGAGAAGGCAATTACAGTAAGTTAGCCTTGTTGAGAATGTACTTGTCTTTAATTTTTATTTGACTTTATTCCTTCTTCGTGTTGCTCCTCATCTTTTGAGTACATAAGCATGTGGAAAGGATAATCTTGTTGTATTATGCCTCAACTAACTTGAGATGGCAAACAGATATGCTTTTCTTCTAGTAGATTTGATCAAAATAGTTTGTTCTAGCCAAGTGTTCTTCCTGCTAACATTTGCGTTGTGTAATCCATTACAGCAAATTGATTAAGGCCCAGAGGGGTAGTACTATACAGATTTGGTTTGTTGCAACTCTTTTAGTCCATTACAGCAAATTCTTCGTGTTGCTCCTCATCTTTTGAGTACATAAGCATGTGGAAAGGATAATCTTGTTGTATTATGCCTCAACTAACTTGAGATGGCAAACAGATATGCTTTTCTTCTAGTAGATTTGATCAAAATAGTTTGTTCTAGCTAAGTGTTCTTCCTGCTAACATTTGCGTTGTGTAATCCATTACAGCAAATTGATTAAGGCCTGTTGCAACTCTTTTAGTCCATTTGATGTTTGAGTCCTTTATCACTGTAATGCCAGCATATACTCATGAATGGAAAACTTGGCGTTTGATTGGCTTCAAGGATTTTGCATCAAAATATATACAAGTCACAAGCAAACACCAACCAAATACTCAAAATAGATAGGTAGCAAAATATACAAACAGATAATTGGAAGCCATCATTTGGCTCACTTAGTTCGAAAGAAACATTCCTAAACTTTGCAAAGAACTATCCTAGACTGGTACTGGGTGTAAATTAAGTAACATCCCAACAAGATTGAGCGAAAAGACAGGTCTACTTTCTTCACTGCTCTTGAAGTACAACTACATCTTAATTCCGTCAGCAGAGAAACTCACTCCTTAGTCCTTACCCTCCTCTGCAGGAGAGACAACCTCACTTTCCACAGCAGCCACTGCACCCTGAGAAGTGCTTCCATTTGATGCACTCCCCTGCATATAACCGTTGCCCATTGGTGGTGGATACGCAAAGTAACCATGGTGATGAGCCATTGGAAAAGGAGGCAGCTGATAGGGTGTCATGCTGGGATCAACCATTGGACGCTTCAACAGCAAATGCTCCCCTCTCAAGGATCCACGCTCACCACCATCAAACTCACGATAACGATGCAAGTACAAAGTCAAGGGTTCAATGTAGTCATCAAAACCAAGCTTGCTCATGGCCCAAAGCACATCTTCAGCGGTGATAGTCTTGCGCTGCTCACGCTGGCAACGATCGTTGGCTTCACCAGTGATGAAGCTTATGAACTCAGAGACACATTCTTGGATGGTCTCTTTGGAGTCATCAGAAATCTTTGCATGGGGAGGAAGGATCCTGCGCATGATTCTGATCACGTTTGCTATTGGCATGAATCGGTCTTGCTCCCGAATGGTGCATTCAGAATCTTCTACATTGTTGTTATTGTTTGTATTGGCCTGGTTGAGATGAGCAGGCAGTCCCATGCTCATCTCCGTAGCTTAATTTCACACAAACAACAAAGCATCAGAGTGAAATGAAATATATCATCAAAATCTTCTAATACATGAAATTTCATCACAACTAGGCTTTTAGTTCAGGCTCTACTAACTAAAGATTAAGGGTGTGTTTGGTATGGAGGAAAATATTTTCAAATTTTTTCATGTTTGGTTGGTCAATTTTTTTGAAAAATATTTTCTCTAGGAAAACAAGTTTCTCAAAAATGAGGAAAATGGCTTCCTTAATGGAAATAAGAAAAACAAGTTACAAAGTCATGACATTTCAAGTTTATTATTTTCTCCCCACTCGCTCAACGCCCCCACCCCTTGACTATCCCGCCACCCCCACTCCCCACCCCACCCCATAATGTTTTATTAGATTACATACAAATACTTTTGAGATAATATATATTTTTTTTCTTACCAAACACTAGAAAATAAGTAAGAAACTCAAGAAAACATTTTTCATCATACCAAACACACCCTAAGTCACATTTGTTATTACTTCAGGTAACTTTTCAAGTATTGAATAAACAAAACTAATATCGGATATATGTACTTTCACCAATTAATTAGCTGGATATCAGAGTAGTGTAGGGACGAGGCATTTTGGACAATATTCATGTAAACTCCAAATTATTATGATGGTGTGAATACAGACTAAATTAAACTAACAGAAAACGCTTCATAGTCATAGTTTTCTTGGTCTGCTCTCCAACTAACCCCACCATGTGTCAAACCATCCAAACTTGCCTTTGATAGAAAGGCTTTTTCTTTTACCATAATATAATTATGATAGGAATAAAACAAATTTTATTGTAACGGATATAAGACTACTAATTTATGAGTTGTTCTCAAAAAGTGGGATTTTTTTAAACCAATATAATAGGCATGCAGTAGCAACAATTTTTATGCCAAAATTAAAGCCTTTATGTTAAACAGCTAAGTTAACTGGGTTTTAATGGTAAGACTGGCTAGCTTTTGACGGTTTCTTCTTTTTTGGAGGGGAGCCGAGAGGGTATGTTATAAGTGACACGTGTAAAAAAGGGGTAGAGACGACATACTATAGGTTAAAAGATTGCATGCATGCCACTTGTTTCCCTTTTGTCTTTAAAAAAATAAAAAGAAAACCAGAAATGACCGATCACCATCACCGTGAATCTGTTCAAAGATCGATATATATAACACCTAGCTACCATTGCAAACGGTAAAGAATGAATCTGTCTCTTAACACTTCCGGGACTCAAAAGCTAGCTTGTAGGGTGATGATTGTCCAAGTTCATATAAGCAGGACGGATCTACATCCCCGGTAGTGGTTGTTCGAAAAATATATTCACAACGTTGTATAAGGAAATGAGCATGCTGTGCTTGTTCCAAATTGGAAAATAGCACTGAACGGAGTTGCTCCGCCACTGCATATAAGAAGTCCGTGTTCCCTTTTTATTTCCGATGTGAAATTTTTAACACTTCCGGAACCTAACATCGATGAACATAGAATTGAAATGAGTATGACTCTCATACCATATAAAAAATGAATCTTGGGTTTAACTCAACCCAAAAACTAGCTTGTAAGATGAAGATTGTCCAAGTCTATATAAAGAGTTCATGTTTTCATTCCATTTTCGATGTGAGACTCTTAATACAACAACCACTCAAAAATGAAAGTTGTAATAATAAATGGAATAGCTTACTCATATATCCGTGTACGTATATATAGTTAATAAGAAATAAGTACTGATTACATATAGTCCCTAAAGACGGACGTATAGCTGATGATAGAGCAATCTAAGATACGGTACACAAGTCCCTTTTGCTCTTTTTATTTATTTTGGGTCAAGGAATGCATATATAAGGAGTGTGTGTGCTTCAGCATAAAGCTTATAAGCTTGACAAATTCATATATAGATATAGCTCGATGTATACTCTCTAACCATACATAAATTTAAATAAAATGAAGCTGAAACTTGAAAGGAAACAATTACTTAGAAATTAATCCTAGCTAGTACAACATTTGGACTACAATGAGTATATAGCTAAAAGATGGTCCATATATATATGGTGTTGCATTGGTGAAAGTATTTCGCTTTTAGTCGAAGTCTATCGAAAATAACCTCTCTATCCCACAAAGGTAAATGTAAGGTTTGCGTACATCGTACCTTCTCTACACTCCACCGTGTGAGATTAATATTGTTGTTTCATTTGTAAAAGTAAAGAAAAGTTATATAACGTACGTACCAGCATGGGGAGGGGGAGGGATTAATGGTTGTGGGAATCTACGATAGCCATGAAAGCCTCCATTTGCTGATCCCCCAGCATTTGTATTATCCATCTCTCTCCCTAGAACTCTAGTACTATTAACAAAATTATGAAGAGCAAATATATATGGCTCTTGGGAAGTAAGTGCCCACATATATAGTTATAAATATTTAAGAGAAGGGGGAGACGTGGCAGAAGGGGGTGTAGTGAACGAGAAGAAGTTATTCGCCAAGTTAAATAGACTTTCACAGTTGGGCAGATGAGCATTGACCGTGAGACAGTAATACTACTACATTTGGCCATTTCCCTTTTTACTTTTCTCTATTCTCAAAATTTATAGTTCCAATCCAATTCAAACTTTTTTTTTTTTTTGATATTCAGGTTCTCCATTTGCGTCAGACTAATCCTGGAGGTAGTCCCTCAACACTATTATCATTAAATCGCGGGATGTGCTTCAATAATCAGGATTTGAGAACGGACAACCGATAGCACCTACAAGGATCAACCCCAGAAGAAAGCAGAATGTTCTGAGAATCGATTACACGCTGCAAGTGTCCAGAGCGTCTTAAACCCCCTCTTTTGCCATTGGACCGTGCCACGGGGACAATCCAATTCAAACATAACTGAATGGATTCTATGTGCTCATTAATATCATGATCAAATTAAAGTAACTATCAAATACTCTAGTTTCATAACCCCAACGTTAGTAAAAGCAAAATCGATGGGATTACTTTTTGTTGTTGTTGTTGTTGTTGATATACGTACGTATGTCAATGTATATACTAGTCCAATCCGGTATATCACGAATATTTGTATTCGACGCGACTGCACATTGAATCTGATATTATAGTCCAAAACAAACATGTGAAAATGTATATATATATATCGTACCTCCATCGAAGCATGTTTTAATTTTATTACTATATCCATCTCAAATTATTTATCGTTTTTTTGTTACACGCCCCTTAAGAAATATTAATTAGAAGAGTATTTGATCTACTTTACCCTTATTTATATCTAAGTTACAATCTTATCTCTATTAAATATTTACTCTATTTATGTGTCATCTTCATTAATGATAAAAGGTAAAATGGAGAAAAAATAATTAATTATTTTTTAAACTTCTAAAACGACAAATAATTTGAGATAATTATTTTTAATAATCACGACAAATAATTTGAAACCATGTGTTTTATTTTTTCATTAAACTATTTGGCATATTCGTAACTCAACATTTTAACATATCATTAATGTTGCTTTACCTTTTACGCGCCACACAAGTGTAAATTCGTAAAGCTAATAATCACGTCATCAATAATAAACATAAATATAATTTCATTTGTATACACTTTATATACACTTTTATTGATATACTTTTGCACTAGCACTACCGTCAAACCTCTCTATAATGACAACACTTGTCCGAAAATTTCATAGCCCCTATAGTACCTCTCTATAATGACAACGCTTGTCCGAGAATTTCATGTCCGCTATAGTGATGTGTTGTTACATATGTATAATAACATTTTATGTTTAGATTTCATTTAGCCGTTATAAACGAAAGTACGCAAAAAAATGATTTTATGCACTTTTTTATAAGTTATAAACGAAAATAATATAATCGTTAATTTAGAATTTCATTTAATTTTCATATCTCATTAATTAAAAATTAAAAAGACTAATAAATTACAAATAAATCCATGACTAGTTGTACCATACCGATAAAGAGTTGAAATCTAAGGAACATATGCATTTAGAATTAATTGAGAATTTAAATATAATTTCAAGTTTGACGTAAGAATTCTACAATTGTAAGTTGT
Organism: Przewalskia tangutica; assembly: GCA_029844215.1. Lineage (NCBI taxonomy): Eukaryota > Viridiplantae > Streptophyta > Magnoliopsida > Solanales > Solanaceae > Przewalskia > Przewalskia tangutica. The sequence continues at coordinate 2,585,012 of CM056725.1, forward strand.
TTTGTAAATTCATGTCTCTTAGCCATAATAACTTTTGAATTGACGAAAACTTTTGTCCAAATTTTCAGCCAAAGGGAATTTAATAGTTTTCTTTGAAAGGTTGTCTAAAAGATTAACAATTGATTCTTCTATCCCAAGTAGCAATAGGTTGCGGCTATTCATCAAAACTTTCGTTGTCACCTTTTGTATCAGTTGTCTCTTATTCTTCCACTCCAACCACTTGTGTAATAATCTCTTCATCAGTGTAAATTTCAAAGATTGGAAGAGTTGCATCAAATTTCGTATAAATGGTAGCATCCATTGCTTGATTGATGTTATGAGATGAGATTTGAGCTATATGTGATGACACACTTCCAACATAAATTTTCACTATTAATAATTGGGTTTTCATATGTAGGTAGAATTTCGGTATTTCTCCAACAACGGAGAATGATATTTCTGCAATTGTAGGTTGTTTCATAAATTCCAGCCTTTTAGTTATAATATAACGCTTGAATTGACGAATATTTTTGTCCAAACTTTCAGCAAAAAAAATTCAATATTCTCTTTGATAAATGCCATAAATATTTTGATTATTTTTTATACATAATATACTTCTTACAAATATTATTACACAATATTTGAGTATGACTGTTATAGAAATGTAATTTTATAAAGAGTAGACCGCTATAATAAATGTTATTGTTGTTATAGGTAAAGTGTTGTTATAGAAAAGTAAAATATAATATGAAGAATCGATTCTGGAATCAGGTTACTATAGTGAATGACAATTACAAAGAGGTTTGACTGTACCACATTAGAATTTGAATATTATTTAATACAATTCTCTAGACAATACAAGTTAGATGTCTATATATAGTATTTTGTTTTAATCATTATCCATATCAGATGATTGTCATTAATTATCCATAATAAAATATTGATTATTTATGCTTTATTATTGCTCTCTTGTTTTAGAAAAAAATTATTGATTAATGCTTCTCCTAAATCTGCTATACAATTTTTTCTCTTTTTTTTTGTCACTTTATTCAAAACAAAGTGTGAAAATGAAAATTAAGCGGCATGTAACAATTTAAAGCTAATCGTCACGTCCTTTGTGAAACAACACTGTCGAAAACTACTTATATAAAGCACAAGCCACTTACCATTGCATCATATATAACTCTTAATATATCTATACTTCTTTGAAAGCAATACTATGACACAAGAAGTGGAGCAATGTCAATGGGGAGTTGGTTCAATATTGATGATGTTAGTTGTGGTGATTTGTGTTCTATTTCTACCATTGTTTATAGGTCCGATTCAGCCACCTTCTTTTCTTATCCTCCTCGTGTTCCCTGTTGCAATGGCTGCCATTTGGATTTATCTCTCTCATGCCTCCAAATCTGATGAATAACTCAATATATAGTACTACCTTCTTGCAATAATTTTTCTTTAGAGATTTTAATATATAGTTAATTATTATATGTTACTATATACCAGTCGAGTGCCTTCACATCGCTAAATTGAATAGTCAAATGTGGTGAAGGCAAGTGGAATTACCATTGATAATTGAGTTTGAGCAAGAGATATTAAAGGGAAAAGATTTACCTGATGATTGTTTTGAAAGTATGTATGTCTTCGAGACAATTTATATTAGGGACAAAATGTACTTGAACACATTCATATTATTAATGAGATTAATATTTATGACATTTACAATTATTGAATTATTATTTCATTGTTTGCAATTATTCATATATGTGCATCCCTTGAACTTATGTTGTCATTAATAGAGTGAGATATTAATGATAGAACGTAACTCTCAAAATATCATCGACTAATGATCATCGAGAATGAAATATCGATGATATGCTATAAGTCGACATATGGTCTGCATCACATTCTTGGAGAATGTAGTATGTCTCACAGCTACGAGTAATGGTTACTCGTGATGGACACATGGATAATTTGGAGAAGTATTGACATACCCTGTCGATAAACTATTTGTTATACATGTTTGTAGTGTTATCGGCGTGTGAAATATAAAGGTCTTTTGACTTGAGGTCAATACGCACATTGTTTATAGAATGATGTACTTTGACCAAGTTCTAAACTTAAATTCCTTCTGGATAAGATACAACTTGTGTTGGGTGCATCAGAATGTAAATCAAGGTGGTAGTTGAGCGAAGAATATGATTCATTCCTCGATTGAAAATTCGAGAGAGCACTCAATTTCTCAAGTGTTATTAGGTTAAAGTCACTGGCCAGTGCAAGAGACATATTTAGAATATGGTCTAGTTGTCAACAAATAAATGTGAGATAAAGTAACTAAGTAATTTGGATAGACACTTGACAAATCCTAAGCTTAATCGAGTGTGTCGTGGATGAAATGAGTTTATAGTTCCGCATAAAGGTTAAGTTTGTTGGATTCATGTAAACGTACTTCACACATTGAGTTCGTCACACGACACAATCTAGGAGTTTAGTATGGACCTTAATTAGATTAATGTCAATATGTGAAGGCATGTAGGGTCACACTATATGCGAGTGTTTCTTCGATTTAAGAGTGTATTGAGAAAATATTAAACATTCGATTGAGAATCGAGATATTTAATTTATAATAATTATGGAATATTTCTATTTGATAGAAATTATTTAATTAAGTTGAATTGAATTTCATATTTAATTAAATGTATTGGATATATTATATGAGTACTCAGACAAATACAAAGAAAAAATTGGACCAGAAATTACTGACTCAAATGGGAACCTTAGCCGTCCACATGAGGCGTGTGAAGTGGACCAACTGGTCCACTGAATAGTAACATGGGCCCAGTTTTCATGTTTAGATTTTATCCTGAACTCCTATATATATATAACACATACCCCATAACTATTTGGTTAGAGAAAATAACTTCTCAGTTCCTCAAAGCAAGAATTCCTAGCTTTCTTGATTAGGAGATACACTGGAGTTAGAACTTGCAGTGGGGGATTTAAATCGCGTGGATACTTTAGTTTTGAATCCAACGTTCAAAAACATGTAAGTTTTTTTCTATCGTGTTTTGAACATAAAATAGGTGATTATCGTATAAGCCATGTCAGGAATATTATTGGGTAAGAAAAATTTCAAACTTCCGATGTGCTTACGAACTCAACAAATCCCTACAGTGGTATCAGAGAACATGTTTGTTTAAATGATTATACAATAATCCGTAATAACAATTACGTTGGATAATTAATTGTTTCAATTTATAAATATGATTTTTAAAAGAAAAAAACCAGGAACAGTGTCGCCGACAGACATCCACTGTTCCGCGACGGCAGTGGTTTTCCGGCGGGCTTTTCTGGCGATTCGATGTTGTTCTACCACAATGTCTCCACTATTATCGAGAAATCCACTTTATAAGATGGTCGATAAAGGTGTTGAGAGGTGATGAGATGCGATGTAGACGCTAGAAAAGCAACCGGAAGTCCGCCGACGGGCATGTTTTCGGTCACCTCGGGATTCGAAATGGTGAAGTAATACCACCACTGTGATCGTCTCAACGAGAGGAATCGAACGGTAGTGGTGTTGCACATCGAAAGCCATAGGAAAAGAGCCATTGTCGACTGTTTTGGAAATAGCCGACGACGGCTTAATTTTCGGCCGCTGTGGGCCACCAAACCAGAATTAAAAATTATCGATGTATTCGGCCTGACGTGGGATGTCGACCGGTGGTGTTTAATTTCGTCAATTTTGCCCGGAAAATGAATCTCCAAATTTGATTTGGGGTTGGATTAATATTGAGAATTTGAAATAGTGTAGGGACCTATTTGCAAATAATATTAGGGTTTTAAAATTGCAAACGGTCCCTGAGCAAATTGGAAAATATCTAAGTTTCAGAAATTACAAATTTGGTCCCTTTTTTTTTTGGAAATTTAAAAGATTTTAAAATCAGCAGATTTGGTCCTTGGGGCAAATATGTAAATTTCAGAAAAGCAGATTCAGTCCCTGAGTAAATCTATAAATTTTAGAAAAGCAGATTTGGTCCCTGGGGTATATCTATAAATTTCTGAAAAGCAGATTTGGTCCCTGGCGAATTTGTAATTATTTTAAGGTTATGAAAATTGCAAAAAATAAACCCTGAAAATTAAATTAAATTTCTGAATTATTAAGGGACTGTTTGGATGAGCAGAAAATTCCGAAAATTGAAATTTAAATTTTAAATTTGAATTTAAATATTTTCTAAATTGAAATAAATTAATTAACCCACGATTATTGTTATTTAGCATATTATCTGATAATATGCGCATAACTAATCGTTTCTCCTAATTATTTAATTGATTGTCATTTAAATAATTAGTATAGAGTCCGCATATATATGTCTGGGCAGGTGGCGCCCAATATTTATTAGACGACATCATGCATGTCTTGGTAGGCGACACCCAGTATTTGTCGGACTGCATTGAGTCATGTTTGGGTAGGCGACGCCCAAATACATGCTTTATTTGATATAGCACACGTAATAAGGATCTTGATAAAACCAAGATTAAAATATTCTCCAATTTAATATAAGTCTGATTTGGAATCCACACATCGTCCATTATAATTGAATGAGTGCAAAATCCTTTTCGGCTATAAGAGTATTTACACCCTAGTGTTTGCTCTAAGTCTACGAGGACTCAGACTCTTCATAGATGCACGTGTTTGCAGCAGTGAGTGAGAAACCTTTGTGAGTATATGTGCCCTAGTGTTTTCTCTACAAGGCCAAACTTGCTTAGATGCACGATTGGAGTCGCGTAACGGGGTTGACTTACTTAGTTATGCCTTGAGGCCCTAGCGTCGAAATAATCTAAGGGCACAGATCGATTGTTTAGAACAGTCGGTCAAACCAAGAGTTGCAAATTGTTTTGGTGACCTACCAGGTTGTATTGTTGAAGTTATCAGCCCTAGCAAATGCGGAGACAGTATAAAGTGGATCTTGGACCATTATGATCATATTTGATAAGAGTTCGTATTCTTCCACGGGGTCGTAGAATATGTGTCACGATCCTAATTGGACGCCATTACACTAACCCGACACGTAATCAACTCACCCTTAAGGGTAATAGAAAATTTTGGCAGCACAACGCTGCATCTATAACATATACCCAAAATAGGTGAGCCGACAAGACTGCCTTAGACAACTATCCAATCATCACAACAGGCTAGTCGACTAGGCTGCCACCAAATAGCATCACATAAACAAAGGAGTAATCACAATAGGCAAGCCAGCAAGGCTGCCACTATATGCAGGAACATAACAAAACAAGTGCAGCAATACAGCTAGCTCAACCGCATAAACGTTCTACACAAGTCCAAAACACATCTATCACTCACAATTGTCTACAGACCTCTAAGAGTACAATACTGACATATGACGGGACAAGGCCCCGTCGTGTCCAAAATATACATAAGTCTGGAATGTAAAGGTTTGTACCAAAATAACTGACTCCGGAACAAGGGAGCTCTTTTAGCGGCGGGTAGATGTCCTAAACTGGAGGGTCACCTAACTGATCACCTATACCTGCGGGCATGGACGCAGCCCCCCGGGGGAAAGGGGGTTAGTACGATAGATGTATCAAGTATGCGAAACTGAAAAATACTGTAATTGAAATCATAATAGTTCAACGTATAACAAGAGGCAAGTATGAAATCAACATAACAGTATAACTGTGCCTTATCAAATGAGAGTAATGAAAATCAGTTCTTACTTTTCCAAAATGTGCAAGTCTTGCCAAAATCAAGAACTCCTATCCTCAGGATATAATAGCACGGGACTCGAACCTGTCTAGGTACATATATATCATGGGACTCGAACTCAAGTAAGTATGTATATATCATGGGACTCGAACCCAAGTAAGTATGTATATATCATGAGCAACTATATGCAATTAGAAATCATCTTTGACTTTCGATAATATCATCATAATAAGCTCTTTACTGAAAATCATAGGCACTTGTCATAAAAAAAATCCTTTAAAACTAACTTTGTACAAAATCATGTACGTCCGTCGTACTTTTATTAAAATCATGTCAAATGAAAGTTTGTTTCACAAAATTATGCCAAAAGAAAGAGGGATAATCTCACATGCCTCTTAGTCGCTCAACCAATGTAAAACTAGGATGCGCCTCGTCTAGTACGTCAGCCTATAATAATAATAAGACCATTAATTCTAGGACTCCTAACGTAAGTTATTTGAATAACAACTTCCCATTTTTATAAAAATTCGGACAATACTTCCCCCGTTTATGTGCGTATCCACAATTAACCAACTATCCAAATCAAACCAACAATCACAACCATTTCAATATGTAATCTAATTAGGCCCCATATACTGCATATACGCCATCATACAGTCTCCTTACTCCTTATTTATGAAAGACACCAATTTCAACCATCAAAGTGACTATCACACTTATTTACCATGTTCATTCAATCCTTAAAATGTTACAACAATGTCTGAGATTCTAAAACTCTTTTCTTAGTTCCTTAAATTCCAATTCATCTCGCGTCACCTTATATAACTAATTACAACCCAAAGTACCAATATTTCTTTCAATCATACCATACAATTACGACGATAATAATAATAATAGTAACAATTAATCTTGCACCAAAACAGCCCGTAAATGTCACATAATGTCCGAGAATTATCCATGAATTTTAGGTCATTAACATGCAACCATTTTAACTCTTTTCTTAACTCTTAATCTTACTTTACCTTTCCATCAATTTCATATAACGATTATATCTTTAATCTTTACACTTTCTTCCATTTTTAATACGCAATTAGTGATAAAATTTACAACACAACAAATGAATCCAACATATACCCGAAACAGCCCAATTCGGCTCACACCCAAAATTGACATATGCATTGTCTAAATTCAAGATTTCTTCCTAACACAAGTCTATTACTTCAACTACAACAATATGCAATGTCAATTATAACATAGAAGGAAGAATTTTCATACCTTAATTTAATCCCCAAAACAGTCCCGATTTTTAGCCACTGCTTTGTCAGCTGAACTTGTAACGTCTATAACTCTCTACTCCGGTGTACTATCGACTAGAGGTTTATTGAGTTGGAAATTAGACTCGACGAAATTCATTTTACCAGTCGCGGGCCCGGGATCGGGTCGTGACAAGGAACCACTCAATTACAGAGATATGGTAAGGTATGTGTGTATGTCTACCATGTACCAAAAAGTCTTTCTTGTTTTGTATCTACTTTAGAACCTAAGAATATTTCAGAAGCACTCAAGGATAACTGTTGGATTCAAGCAATACAAGAAGAACTTGAACAGTTCTCTCAAAATGAAGTATGTGATTTAGTTCCACGCTCAAAGGATATCAATGTAATTGGAACTTAATGGATTTTTAAAAATAATTCAGACGAATCAGGAACTGTTGTTAGAAACAAAACTCACCTAGTTGCTCAAGGATATACTCAGGTCGAAGGGATTTATTATGATGAAACATTTGCTCTTGTGACTAGAATTGAGTCAATTAGACTACTATTTGCCATTGCTTGCTATCTAAAGATTACACTTCATCAAATGGATGTAAAAGTTGCTCTCTTGAATGACTATATTTATAAGGAAGTCTATGTTGAACAACCTAAAGGATTTGAAGATCCTCACCATCCACAGTTTGTATACATGCCTTGTATGGATTGAAACAAGCTCATCGTTCTTGGTATGATCGTCTAACTCACTTTCTTCTTGAATTTGGGTTTCAACGTGGTGAATTTGATTGTACTTTATTCATCAAACATCATGGTGTAGATACTGTTATTGCTCAAATCTATGTAGATGACATAATTTTTGGTTCGACCTCACGACCCTATCTTAAAACATTTGTTGAAGCAATGTCATCAATATTTGAGATAAGCATGATTAGGGAACTAACTTTTTTTTTAGGTTTGCAGATAAAGCAAAGTGAAGATGGAATCTTCATCTCCCAAATCAAGTATGCCAAGAATCCAGTTAAGAAATTTGGATTAGAAAATGATAAACAAATGAGGACTCCAATGGAATCATCGCAGAAGATATGCAAAGATGATGTTGGCGAAAATGTCGATCTAAGACTGTATCTATCTATGATAGGTAGTCTTCTATGTCTCACTACTAGTCGTCCCGATATAATGTTTAGTGTTTGTGCATGTTCTCGATTCCAAGACTATCCCAAAATCTCCCACTTAAATGCTTTAAAACGTGTCATTAGACATGTTGTCGGTATATGTGAGTTAGGAATTTGGTATTTCTAAGACACTAATTCTAATCTAATAGGATATAATGACTCGGATTGGGCTGGTGATGTGGATGATAGAAAGAGTACAAGTGAATGTGTTTTTATCTTGACAATAATCTTGTTTCTTGGTATAGTCGTAAACAAAATTGTGTCTCACTTTCAACTGCTGAATGTGAATATGTAGCAGCTAAAGTTACTGCTCTCAATTGATGTGGCTAAGACACATGTTAGACGACTATGGGTTTTCAAGTAATATCATAGTTTGTATTATGATATTTTGAGTGCTATAAATATTTCAAAAATCGAGTTCAGCACTCTCGTACAAAACATATTGATATCAGACATCATTTTTAAGAGATTTGGTTGAAAAATAGCTCGTTCAAATTGAACATGTTGACACTCTTCATCAACTAGCTGATATTTTTACAAAAGCTTTGGTCCATGAGAGATTTTCTAGTTTGAAGAAATCTCTTGGTTTATGTAATATCTAAAAAGACATGTTTGGTGAATGTTGGCTGAAATGTGTCTAACATTTCGGGTGATATTTACCTTTGTAATATCATAATCTGATTATTGCTACTGCATAGGGTATTAATTTTGGTCACCCAAGCATGATTCTAAAAAATAATATGATTCGAATGTGATACCGTTTTCTGCGATGATATTTGATATCATAAAAAAAGGATCAAAATGAGGCAAAGCCTTTACTAATTTTTGGCAAATGTGCAAAATGGGTAAAGACCTTGAAATGATACTGTTACTATTCTATAGGAGTATCAAGTGATTAAACAGAAATTATGAGGATACTAAATAAGTATTCTTATTTTTTACACAAAATAATTTTGTATGTGTTTTATGATTAGATCAAGGACACAATGAAAAAATATTACATTGATCCAGTGGTTAAACTCATAAAAATACATATAAAATATGTCTTATTTTTGTTGCCAAAACAAAAAGTTCTCGCGGGATCATATTCTTGTGTTGTCCAAAATGTTGTCAACATTGTTGTTGACATTCTCAGATAATGATATTTGTTGGGATATTGTTTGTAACTGACTTTCGAAAAATCAGTTTTTATATTTCCTATTTTGATGCCATGTTCTTAATTGGAATTCAAACTTTTAAATAATTAGATCAAAATCCAAATTTTGATGTTTATATTTTTCCAAAACTTTAGGTGCAAGCATTTGAATACAATTCAAACACCTAAAACCAAGGATATTTATTTTGTCAAGAGTATAAAATCTTCTTCATTTGTTCTTCTTTTTGTTGTGTCTTTTCCCTGAAAAAAAGGGAAAAGATCACATCACATTCGGTTAAATCAACCAAAACCGATGGATTCATCACATCATTCTTCATTACTGTAAGGTCCGGAAAAAAATAATAATATATAGTTGTTGGTTGGTTTAATAAAAATATATATTTCATAATCTTTTTATAAGGACTACATGGCATGTTAGAAATCTATTAGTTGGCAAAATATATAATTCATAATCTTTTTATAAGGACTACATGGCATGTTAGAAGTCTATTAGTTGACAAAATATATAATTCAATCCTTAAAGACTTCAAGAATTAACCACATTAAAAAAATCTGCATACACATTTCTTTGGTAAGGAAACAACCTACTTCCCTTCCTCTCCCCTTTAACTCCCCTCCACTCTTGGTTTTCCCCCTCCCATAAGTTATACAAACACCCTTACTTATACATTATACTTGGCACAAACAAAGGACTAGCACAAAGAATACAAAATCAGAAAAAAAAAAACAAGTGAACAAGAAGAGGAAAAATCTGAAAAACATCAAGAGAGGAAGGAGAACAAAAATAGGAATACTAGGGAGCAAGGATCACTTGTAGCAACAGAACAACAATCCTTTTCACGCTTACAAGGTGAGTTTTCTCACTCAGAAATTCTTGGTAACATCCTTTATTTTAAGTTCAATACATGTTAGAATAAGAATTGAGTGTTGAAAAGAAATATTGAACTTTTGATTGTTTAGAAAACTAGTTGCGTCATGAACTTTACGAACTGTTCTCACTGAGTTATAATTGTTGGAATTTGATGAAATTCGGAGGAATAGTACACCTCTCTAATATGATCATATAGAACCAAAAATGAGGTAAAATGGACATACGGTTTGAAAGTTATCATAGTTCAAAGTTCATGCCTTAGATTTGGTCGAAATTCGGAAAGGCATAATTACGGACTGTTTTTATTGAGTTTTACTTATTAGAATTATATGAAAATTTACATGGTTGTAAATCTCTCTGTTACGGACAGATATATATAAAGATTTATTAAAACGGACTTACGAGTTGAAAGTTATTGTAGTTTGAAGTTGCTGCCTCGGATTCGTCGGAATCCAGAAGGGCAGGACGTTGAAACGTAAAACTGTACTAATATGTGGGGAATATGAAAATTGTTGCTAAATGAAAGTTCTAGATCTCTATGTTGTGGACATTTTGAGACCTTAAGGGGGTCTATCCGACTTACGGATTGAGAGTTATCGCTATTTAAAGTTTCTGCCTCGGATCTATCGAGATCCAGGAAGGGCAGCGAATAAAAGTGTAAAACTGTACCAAATGGTACAGAATATGAAAGAATGGTTCACATGGAGACGTGTAGCTATCTGTTCTCGTCGTTTTGATAATTTATGGGGATTGAACGGGTTTACAGATTAGGAGTTATGACTATTATAAGATTGGATGCTGTTTAATAAAAATTCTGCCGAAACAAATTTTATGTGGCTGTTTTGAGGATAAATTTGTGTTAGTTACCCAAAGTAGTTTTAAATGAAATTGGGTACAGTGAAAGATCCCCGTCTTACCTTAGTTTCCGCTTGAGAAACACCTTAGTTGGAGTTATGGTTAAAAAGTTATAATCGTTACAAGTATGAATGACAGAATGTTAGAAGAGAGAATAATATTTATTTGATCTTCTGAAAAATATGAAAAGTGAATACGTGTTCACATAAATATATAAATATATAATGGATCGGGTTGCACGCCGCAACAAAACGTAAAGTGAATATATGTTCACCAATACGTAAATATAATGGGTCGGGTTGCACGCCGCAACAAAACGTAAAGGGAATACGTGTTCACAAATACGTAAATATAATGGATCGGGTTGCACGCCGCAACAAATATGAAAGATGAATACATGTTCACCTATATATAAATATGAAAAGTGAATACGCGTTCACAAATATATAAATGTAATAAACATGTGAAAATGCAGGGGGATGTCTTAACGTATAATACGAGATAAAATGAAGTGTTAGTTAAACCGAGAATTTCCTATGAGGAGTTGTTGCATATTTAAAAATGTTGTAACCTGATATGTTTTTGCAATATGCTTATTACGTTATAATGTGATTGCACTTGGAATATTGTGGTGTTACTTTGAATTGCGAGGTAAGGTTCTCACCACTTGGATGGTAGGTGACTCTTTTATTTAACATGTTTCAGAAAGCGTGAAAGAGGAAAGGCTCCACGCCAATGCTAGCTATCGTCCCGCATCCTCTTGTCATACCAAGTCCATTGCTTGGGCTTGGTACTCGTCGAGTTCGTAATGTCGGTTCGGTGTCTCGAAATGCCCGTATGGAATGGTCTCCCTTGCAACTTAGAATAATATTTGTCAGTATGTCTATGTAGAAACAATATTTGCACGAGTATGGGCTCGCGTTATATTTTCAATAAAGTCATAAACAAATTTCTTTATTGTTACTTTTATTAATAGCTCCGTATTTGAATATAAGTTTAAATTTCTAAATAAAGAGAATTAAATGGTGCTCCTGGTGGAAAATAATTGTCAGTGCCATCACCTAAGTAAAGACTTAGGAAAATTTGGGGCGTGACAAGTTGGTATCAGAGCTAAACCAGGTTAGGAGATTCTAGGAAGTTTCTTCGAGTTGGGTGTTTGAACGGTTACTTATTGCGACGGTGTGCGCGCCACCTTAGTAATAAGTAAACGGAATAACATTCTAAAGTTTCCCTTCTTTCATACTCCTCTCGTGCCTATCTTGAGTCTTTTTCAAGACTTGATTCTTATACTACCTCCTTCACGCGGGTTAGAAAGAAGATTGTACAACGTTATACTGACCAATAATTGTTGTGTAGATGGTGATTATAAGGCGAGTTCCAACAAAGAGGGAAGTACTCGATGAACAGGCAAAGGAAATGCAAGCTCAAAAGGATTTCATGCGTCGTAAGATAAACCTGGGAGATGATTTTAACGAGTATATGTGCGACACAATCGTACTTTGTGCGTATTTGCTTAGGAGTAGACAGAAGGGGCGTTCCTACGACCCAACCTTCTTCAACTTTCCGATTGGAGTCATATTACAGATAATATTCAACTCTGTCCCGGAAAAATTCCGATCCTCATTCAGAGCGGCGTTCATTGAGAAATTTATGCCTAATACGCGCAAGGATGCGCTCAGACGGGAGTTTGAACAATTGAAGCAAGGTGACCGCAGTGTACAAGAATATGATACACATTTCGTGAGGTTATCGGCATACAACACACATGTCGTCCCTACAGAAATGGATAGAGTCAAGCGATTTGTAGAGGGTTTAAACCCGAACATAGAAGAAAAGGTGGTGGCGTTAGCCAACGATCGAACTTACCTTCAGATTGTCGATATGGCTTTGAGGGTAGAAGGTTTCGCTAAAGCAGAAAGAGAATATTCGCAGAAGAGATTTCGGACGTCAGGATCATTTAACCAGAGTAAAAAATCAGAAGCAGGAGTTTAGTAAAGAATCTTCAGGACCAAACCAATCTGTGGGCCAGTCTTATTTCAAGCCTAAGGGGCACAGTTGGTCTAATTACCAAGGTAGCAAGGACAAGGTCACCAACCCTAACACAGGAGGTGACAAACCGATTTGTAAGATTTGTCAAAGGAAACACACTGGAGAATGTCGGCTCTTAACGAAGACATGTTATAACTGTGGAGAGTCAGACCACTATGCCAGGGATTGCAAGAAAAGGACTCAAACTCAATCTATTCAGGGGAGGTCAGAAGCAACCACAGCTGCCTACAGGGGAAATCAGGGAAACCAACCCCGCCAGAGTCAGGGAGGTCAACAACCCAACAATTCTAATCGGCTCTACGCTTTGCCCAGAGGAATGAGGCAGAAGCATCTAATGCGGTGGTCACAGGTATTTTGCTAGTCTCGAGTATTCCTGCATTTGTATTATACGATCCCGGCTCTACATTTTCATATGTGTCAATGGGCTTTGCTAAGAATTTACACGTAGAACCTTCTTATTTAAGTGAACCTTTTGAGGTTATGACACCAGTAGGGGCCTCAATTTGGGCCTCTCGGGTGGTAAATAATTTCCATTAGAAGTGAATGGCAGGGGAACAATGGTGAACCTAGTACTACTTGATATGGTAGACTTCGACGTCATTTTGGGTATGGATTGGTTGTCGGCATGTTATGCCATGTTAGATTGTCGACGAAAGATAGTGAGATTATCTTTTCCCGGAGAACCAGAAGTTGTTATAAGGGGTGGGGTTGGAATATCCTCAGGTCAGTTTATTTCCTACCTTGGGGCTCAAAAGTTATTGACAAGTCACAAAGTGGAGTATGCATATCTGGCTAATTTAGTGGATACCCAAAATGAATCCCCAGCGGTGAATGATGTTCCTATTGTTCGAAATTTTCCGGAGGTTTTTCCTGAAGATCTTCCAGGCCTTCCTCCGGATAGAGAAGTGGAGTTTGCCATAGAGTTAATTCCGGGTACAAGACCCATTTCTATTCCTCCATATCGAATGACCCCAGCTGAATTGAGGGAGTTAAAAGAACAATTGAAGGATCTTCTGGATAAAGGTTTTATAAGGCCTAGTGTTTCCCTTGGTGCACGATCTGTTTGTGAAAAAGAAAGACGGATCGCTCGAATGTGCATCGATTATCGGCACTCAATAAGGTCACGATCAAGAACCTGTACCCATTACCAAGAATCGATGATCTTTTGACCAACTTCGCGAGCTAGCTATTTTTCCAAGATTGATCTCCGTTCGGGATATCACCAGCTGAAAATAAATCCAGATGATATATCCAAAACAACCTTTAGAACCCGATACGGCCATTATGAGTTCTTGGTCATGTCTTTTGGGTTAACCAATGCCCCAGCGACTTTTATGGATTTAATGAACAGAATCTTCAAACCATTCCTAGATTTGTTCGTGATTGTGTTCATAGATGATATCCTAATCTACAGTAAGAGTGTTGAAGAACATGAAGAGCATCTGAGGGTAGTTCTTCAAGTCTTGAAACAGGAGAAACTATATGCTAAATTTTCAAAGTGTGAATTTTGGTTGGAAAAGGTAGCCTTTTTGGGTCATGTTGTGTCAAGAGATGGAATTATGGTAGACCCCCAGAAGATAGAAGCAGTGAAGAACTGGCCAAAACCGACCACTCCGACAGAGGTTAGAAGTTTCTTGGGTTTGGCTGGGTATTATAGAAGATTCGTAAAAGATTTTTCTAGTCTTGCTGCTCCCTTGACCCGGTTGACTCAAAAAGCGGTTAAGTACCAGTGGTCGGAAGCATGTGAAGCCAGTTTTCAGAAACTAAAGGAATTGTTGACTACTGCACCAGTTCTAACCTTACCATCGGGACAAGAAGGGTTCACAATCTATTGTGATGCCTCTAGAGTTGGGTTAGGATGTGTCTTGATGCAGTTTGGAAAGATTATTGCGTATGCATCTAGACAGTTGAAGATACATGAGGAGAATTACCCAACTCATGACTTGGAATTTGCTGCGGTGGTGTTTGCCTTACGAATATGGAGACATTATTTGTATGGTGTGCATGTGGACATATTTACAGATCATAAGAGTTTGCAGTACATAACCACGTAGAAGGATTTGAATCTCCGACAAAGAAGATGGTTAGAGTTGCTTAAGGATTATGACCTTAGTATTCTTTACCATCCAGGAAAGCCAACGTGGTGGCCGACGCTCGATGGGAGATCAATGGGCAGCTTGGTCCATTTGGCAATACAAAAGAGGGTATTGTTCGAGGTACAAAGATTGGGAAACCTCGGGGTTAGCTTAAGCGAGATCGGTGAAGGTAGGGTGGTGGTACATGATACCTCATGATGCGCCTTAGCTTCGTAAATAAAAGAAAGTCGGTTTGAGGATACGAAGTTTGTTGGATTTCGGAGAGGATCCAACAGGAAAACCTTCACAGCTTACATTGGGAGATAATGACGGAACCTTCCGGTATAAGGGTAGGTTATGTGTTCCTAAGGTAAAGGATCTAAGGAGGAAGATCTTAGATGAGGTCACAACACAAGATATTCCATTCATCCGTGGTCAACAAAATGTATCAGACCTCAAGGCAAATTATTGGTGGGACGGGATGAAGAAGGACGTTCATGAGTTTGTCGGGAGGTGTCTTATATGTCACAGTGAAAGTTGAACATCAAAAACCTGGCGGATTACTTCAAGACATTGGAGTCCCCATGTGGAAATGGGAGGCGATTCATATGTATTTCGTAACTGGTCTACCGAAAACTCGAGAATGGTATGATTCTATTTGGGTGATTGTTAATCGGCTTACAAAGTCAGCTCATTTATTACCGGTCAAGACTACGACGCGCACCACAAGACACGATTTATTTGAAGGAGATTGTGCGGTTACACGATTCCCTTACAAATTATTTCGATTAGGGTTCCCGATTCACCTCACACTTTGGGCAAAGTTTCAGCAGATCTCGACAAAAGTTAAGTTAAGCACGGCTTTCCACCCGCAAACAGATGGGCAAGCCGAAACAATCCAAACACTTGAGGGCGTATGTGCGATCTTGTGTGTTAGATTTTCTGAAGTTTGGTTGGACCATCTATGTCTAATTGAGTTCGCCTACAACAATAGTTTTCACTCTAGCATACAAATGGCCCCGTTTGAAGCATTATATGGACGAAAATGTAGGTATCCACTTGGATGGTTCGAGGTGAGTGAGACGCAATCTCGGACACAAGTCATTCAAGAAACAAATGATAAGGTACAGATGATTCGGGAGCGGATCAAAACAGCTCATAGTCGTCATAAGTCCTATGCGGATCATCGGAAAAGAGATCTTGAATTCCAAGAGGGAGAGAAAGTATTTTTAAAAGTGTCTCAATGAAGGGAGTGATGCGCTTTGGTAAGAAAGGGAAATTGAGCCCAAGGTTTATTGGGTCATATGAGATCTTGCGAAGAGTGGGGAATGTGGCTTATGAATTAGCACTTCCACAAGAGCTGGAAGCGGTGCATCCGGTGTTTCATGTGTCAATGTTACGAAAATACTTGCACGATCCAAGTCACGTCGTCCTTCCCGTGAGATAGTTCTTAATGAAGAGCTTCAATATGAAGAGGTTCCGGTGGAAATACTTGATAGGAAGGTTAAGCGCCTTAGGAGTAAAGATATTGCTTCCGTGAAGGTCCTATGGAGGAATCACTCCACAGAGGAAGCCACCTGAGAAGCTGAAGAGGCGATGAAAGTCAAATATCTATTCTTATTTGACTAAGGTAAAAAAAAATGTGTTACATAGTACTTCATATGTGTGCCATTTGAGTGTCTATATGCATGTGTTACAACTTTATTCACATTCGAGGACGAATGTTTCTTAAGGAAGGGAGAATGTGAAGCCCCAAATTAGTGTTACAATAACAATAAACATTATTGTGTCTATGTGATTATGTTATGACCTTATTCACATTCGAGGACGAATGTTGCTTAAGGAGGAAAAAATGTAAGGTCCGGAAAAAAATAATAATATATAGTTGTTGGTTGGTTTAATAAAAATATATATTTCATAATCTTTTTATAAGGACTACATGACATGTTAGAAATCTATTAGTTGGCAAAATATATAATTCATAATCTTTTTATAAGGACTACATGGCATGTTAGAAGTCTATTAGTTGACAAAATATATAATTCAATCCTTAAAGACTTCAAGAATTAACCACATTAAAAATATCTGCATACACATTTCTTTGGTAAGGAAACAACCTACTTCCCTTCCTCTCCCCTTTAACTCCCCTCCACTCTTGGTTTTCCCCCTTCCATAAGTTATACAAACACACTTACTTATACATTATACTTGGCACAAACAAAGGACTAGCACAAAGAATACAAAATCAGAAAAAAAAACAAGTGAACAAGAAGAGGAAAAATCTGAAAAACATCAAGAGAGGAAGGAGAACAAAAATAGGAATACTAGGGAGCAAGGATCACTTGTAGCAACAGAACAACAATCCTTTTCACGCTTACAAGGTGAGTTTTCTCACTCAGAAATTCTTGGTAACATCCTTTATTTTAAGTTCAATACATGTTAGAATAAGAATTGAGTGTTGAAAAGAAATATTGAACTTTTGATTGTTTAGAAAACTAGTTGCGTCATGAACTTTACGAACTGTTCTCACTGAGTTATAATTGTTGGAATTTGATGAAATTCGGAGGAGTAGTACACCTCTCTAATATGATCATATAGAACCAAAAATGAGGTAAAATGGACATACGGTTTGAAAGTTATCATAGTTCAAAGTTCCTGCCTTAGATTTTGTCGAAATTCGGAAAGGCATAATTACGGACTGTTTTTATTGAGTTTTACTTATTAGAATTATATGAAAATTTACATGGTTGTAAATCTCTCTGTTGCGGACAGATATATATAAATATTTATTAAAACGGACTTACGAGTTGAAAGTTATTGTAGTTTGAAGTTGCTGCCTCGGATTCGTCGGAATCCAGAAGGGCAGGACGTTGAAACGTAAAACTGTACTAATATGTGGGGAATATGAAAATTGTTGCTAAATGAAAGTTCTAGATCTCTCTGTTGTGGACATTTTGAGACCTTAAGGGGGTCTATCCGACTTACGGATTGAGAGTTATCGCTATTTAAAGTTTCTGCCTCGGATCTATCGAGATCCAGGAAGGGCAGCGAATAAAAGTGTAAAACTGTACCAAATGGTACAGAATATGAAAGAATGGTTCACATGGAGACGTGTAGCTCTCTGTTCTCGTCGTTTTGAGAATTTATGGGGATTGAACGGGTTTACAGATTAGGAGTTATGACTATTATAAGATTGGATGCTGTTTAATAAAAATTCTGCCGAAACAAATTTTATGTGGCTGTTTTGAGGATAAATTTGTGTTAGTTACCCAAAGTAGTTTTAAATGAAATTGGGTACAGTGAAAGATCCCCGTCTTACCTTAGTTTCCGCTTGAGAAACACCTTAGTTGGAGTTATGGTTAAAAAGTTATAATCGTTACAAGTATGAATGACAGAATGTTAGAAGAGAGAATAATATTTATTTGATCTTCTGAAAAATATGAAAAGTGAATACGTGTTCACATAAATATATAAATATATAATGGATCGGGTTGCACGCCGCAACAAAACGTAAAGTGAATATATGTTCACCAATACGTAAATATAATGGGTCGGGTTGCACGCCGCAACAAAACGTAAAGGGAATACGTGTTCACAAATACGTAAATATAATGGATCGGGTTGCACGCCGCAACAAATATGAAAGATGAATACATGTTCACCTATATATAAATATGAAAAGTGAATACGCGTTCACAAATATATAAATGTAATAAACATGTGAAAATGCAGGGGGATGTCTTAACGTATAATACGAGATAAAATGAAGTGTTAGTTAAACCGAGAATTTCCTATGAGGAGTTGTTGCATATTTAAAAATGTTGTAACCTGATATGTTTTTGCAATATGCTTATTACGTTATAATGTGATTGCACTTGGAATATTGTGGTGTTACTTTGAATTGCAGGGTAAGGTTCTCACTCAGCCCCAGATGGTAGGGCTGACTCTTTATTTAACATGTTTCAGGAAAGCGTGATAGAGGAAAGGCTCCACGCCAAGGCTAGCGATCGTCCCGCAACCTCTTGTCATACCAAGTCCATTGCTTCGGGCTTGGTACTCGTCAGGTTCAGAATGTCAGTTCCAGTGTCTCGGGAAATGCCCGTGTGGAATGGTCTCCCTTCCAACTTAGAATAATATTTGTCAGTATGTCTATGTAGAAACAATATTTGCACGAGTATGGGCTCGCGTTATATTTTCAATAAAGTCATAAACAAATTTCTTTATTGTTACTTTTATTAATAGCTCCGTATTTGAATATAAGTTTAAATTTCTAAATAAAGAGAATTAAATGGTGCTCCTGGTGGAAAATAATTGTCCAGGTGCCATCACGCCCTAAGTAAAGACTTAGGAAAATTTGGGGCGTGACAATTACAAAAACCCTAAATCTTCAATACCTTCTTCTCCAATCTCACACATGAATACATCACCAATGTCAACACCTATGTCCACCAACACCAATGACAACACACCAATGAGCATTAGTCTTTCACATTGCTCAGCCATTGTTCTTAGTTCTATTTAAGAACCCTTGGAGATCAGTTACCATGAGGATGAAAATAACCCCATTGATATGTACACAACTCCTGATGTTTCTGTCCTAGGAAAAAAGTTCAGCTCTTCATCATTTCCCTCCAGAAGATCAAGCAGAGTGTTTGAAAGAACATTCCAACCAGAACCTGCTGTCAAGAAGTCCAAGTTCGAGTTCAAAGTTCCTGCTTGTTCAAGCAATGATACAAATAATATGGACTTCGAACTATCTTTCGAGGATACTGAAGAAGAAACTCCAGTCGTAGATCATCAAGATGAACCACAAATTTATGATACTCAACCCGAGCCCTCAATCTCTGTTCCTCAATGTGCATCTGATGATGAGGAGATTCCAGACGACATCCCTTGAAAAGGTTCTGTCCCGAAGGAATTCCCAGTATATCAGACCTGATGCTGCCCAAAATGTTGTCAAGAATGCCACAACATCTCAAACAACATTCCAACAGACATCAGAAGAGACTTCAACACAATCCTCCTCCAGCGACACTGAATCAGAATCTGAAGATGAGGTAAATGCATTTTCTGACAAGTTATATTCCCAAGCAAGCTTTGACAGATGGAATTAGTATATGAATATAATTATTAGGGCAGAAAAGGTAGTAGACTTAGCCTCTTGTGCTGAATATGGGTTGATTGAGTTTCTAAAAGATTGTAAGCTTTGGGAATGTATACATCTATAACAAAATTTATAAGTTTACTCCTCTAATTATCAATCAATGTTTGGGGACTGAGTTTGAAGTTGAAAGCAGTACTACTCAGAGAATGACTGAAAACATGGATTAGATAATAGAATACCTCACATGAGAAATAGTGAAGAAATGGACTTCTCATTGCTCTGCCTCAAAACTCACTACATTATTTTCCACTCTTCATAATATTGTTATTCACAACTAACTTCCATCACTAAATGAGTCAATAGTAACAACGGATCAAGCCTCACTGCTATACAAAATAGGGAAAGGATTAAGAGTTGGCTTAGGGAAAATGATATTCTATCAAGTAGCTAACCTGGCTGAAAAAGAATCACCCCTGGCCCTACCCTATCCATCACTAATCTATCAATTTCTAGTCAATCAAGGCTTTTATCACCACCTGACCCGACGGGCCCTCGACCCGGTGCCCTAATTGGAAACCATTATACTAACCTACCACATATAATCCGACTGATACCAAGAACAATATAAAAATATGAAATGAACCTGTCTCCCGAGGAGTCGCAGCTAATCAATCATAACCAAATAGGCAAGCCGACAAGGCTGCCACTATATACATAAATATCCAAAACAAATCACAACTGTACAGCTGACCAAAACACGTCTACAACCTACACATGTCCAACTCACACATGACTACAGACCTCTAAGAATATAACAGTGAAAGATGACGGGACAGGGGCCCGCCGTACCCCTGAATATGCATAAGTCTATAGCAAGGATCTGTACCAAAATGACTAAGCTCCGGAATAATGGAGCTCTCCAAACAGCTGAGTGAAAATCCTAGACTGGAGGATCACCAAACTGAGTACTTATACATGCGGACATGAAACGCAGCCCCTCCGGGGAAAGGGGGTCAGTACGAATAATGTACCGAGTATATGAAACATGAAGTACTGTAAAAAAGATCATAACTGGCCAAAAGATGTCATGAGACAAGTATAATAATCAAAGATATCAATGCACCTGTGCCTTGTGAAATGAGAGTCATCTATGTCCATATAATATACCGTACCCGACCTAATATGGGACTCGGTGAATGAAGTCATATACATATACATACCGTACCCGGCCCAATGTGGGACTCGGTGAATGAAATCATATACATACCGTACCCGACCCACTAGTGAGGGTCTCAGTGAAATCATATAATGTGCACATACCGTACCCGACCCATCATGGGACTCGGTAAAATCATATCCGTGGATGTCTGTCCACATAAAATCGTACCCGGCCCATTCTGGGACTCGGTCAAATCATCATATATATACATACCCGGCCAGGGACTCGGTGAAATAATATAATCACATTAAGCACGAATAGAATATCATGAGTAACTTTATACAAATTAAATCATCATTTGACCCTCGATGGAATAAATAGAATGAACTATCACTTGTAAAATCAAAGGCACTATTATATCATGTATCACTAGGAATTAGGATTCAATGGAATTATGTACGTCCGTCGTACACTCATTTGTATAAATCATGCCAAAAAAGAAGAAAGGATAGTTTCACATACCTTATTGTCGAACTAACCAACTCAATATTTAGAATACGTCTCAATTAGCACTTCAACCTATAACAATAATAATATGTTCGTCAACTCTATGATTACTAGTATACGTTATATGTATCGAATGATGACTTTCTTGTTATATAAAATTGGGCAGCTCTTCCCCTACTTATATACACATCCACAACTCACAAAAAAGTCAACAACATCAATAATAAGACACGTCTCAAGGTTATAACCAAAGCAGTCCCAAATAATCCATATACGCCATCGTTATACATTTTTTCTCTTTACATTCAAAGAGTACAACAACTACAACAACCAAGGTGATTAATACACCTATTTATCATGTTAATCCAGCCCTTTAATCCATATTAAAACAACCTTTAAAAACAATCCATACTTCTAGCAACAACGAGAGTTCAAGTCATATAGTTTGCAACATAACACTCTTCTACACCTTAATTCCTTTAAGAAATATATCCGCAATTACAATAATGTATATGCATGTTCATAGCTTATAATTTCAGCGTTATAACGCAACAAAACAACCTTAAATTTGATACAACAATACCCACGATTTTGGGAAAGTCTCGGCCACAACAACATAATTCCACAACTCTTCTCTTAACTCCTTAAAATCCAATTCATATTTCAACACTTTCATATAACCAATTACAAATTTAAATATCAAGGTTTCCTTCAATTTTAACATGCAATTAGTGACAATGATAACAACAACAACAATCAAACCCAATGTATACAAAACATCCCAAAATCGGTAACACCAATTCCAATCGGCTCAAGTACAACACCAATACAATCACATGCATTTCTTACTTACAATTTCTCTTAACACAAGATCATCTCTTAACTACAACATCATTTAACTTCCAATTACTCTATAAGAAGAAGAAATCTTACCTCAACTTAGCCAAAACAGTCTCTAGTGTCTCGACATTCACTGCTCCATTGTGCACCATTTTTTCAACTTTTAATGACATGCATGTATTCTTTATAAGCTTGAAACCATCTTACTTACATGTTCTTCTTCCAAAATTTTCATCTCCAGAGCTAAAGTTTCTTGGGCTAGCATTCAGCCAACATGTTATCAAAACCCACTAGTTGGGGAGTTTAACATGGCATAGAACTTTGTAGAGAACTTAATCTAGGAAGAGGGAGTTTATAACTTAGCTATGGAGGTTAAGAACAATCTATTTTTGGGAGAGGGGAGAGAGGATAGAGGGCTGATTTTCGAACTAAAGGGGAGGGAATGAGTGGGACATTGGTCTAAGTGAGCATGAGCCTATGCATGTGCTAAAAAATGTGATAGATGGCACAAGTTCCCATAATTTGCCCATTTATTAGCATCCTCTGCACTAAAATTAATTCCACAATTAATAAATCAATCTCCCACATAATCAATCTTCTTTTAAATCCTGAAATTTCGATATAGTCCTCATATTTCTCGATGTCACAATTTCATTTTACACGACATAATCCTTAACCCCATTGGGAAAATTCAATCCACTAGTATTAATTTTCGTCGTCACATTCGTTGTATCCAAATTTATTCCGGGATTACATTCTTGTAAACTAATTTCCAATACTTGAATCTTATTTTCTTAATCACGTTCTCAATTTATTACATTAGAATTACGTGGTGTAACATCCTTCCCCCCTTAGTTCCTCGAATAATCATCGTAAGTCTTATGCTGTAAAAATTTGGCATAGTCTCCTCTATAACTATACCTACCAACCTATATTCAGCAAACTCATAGACGCCTCACAAGGCCACAATATATCACATATATCATTCACCAATCAAAATAATCAAGCAAGGAATTGAATTACCTGCAGGTATCGGGAACAAGTGAGGATACTTCTTCTTCATCTCGTTTTCTTCTTCCCAAGTCATATCTTCCTTATTATTGTTCTGCCATAATACCTTGACGGAAGACACATCCTTAGTACGTAACCTTCTAACCTGACGATCAAGTATAGCTATGAGGCTCTCCTCATAAGACAACTCCTCTGTCACTTGAACAGCATCTACAGGGAATACTCTAGAAGGATCCCAATACACTAATGCAACATCGATACATGAAAGACTGGATATACCGCTTCCAAATCAGATGGTAGATCCAACTCATAGGCAACCTTGCCTACCATACGAATAATCTGATAAGGCCCAATGTATCTCGGGCTAAGCTTCCCCTTCTTACCAAACCTCATCACACCCTTCATGGGTGACACCTTCAGGAATACCCAATCACCAACCTGAAACTCTAAGTGTCGACGTCGATTATCTGCATATGTCTTCTGTCGACTCTGCCAACAATCTCTCATGGATAAGCTTTACCTTATCAACAGCTTGCTGAATCATGTATGGGACGATTAACTTAGTCTCGCCTACATCGAACCAACCGATAGGTGATCTGCACTTCCTCCCATATAAGGCTTCGTACAGTGCCATCTGGATACTGGAATGGTAGCTATTATTATAAGCAAACCCAATAAGTGGTAAATGATCATCCCAACTACATATGAAGTCAATAATATAGGCACGCAACATATCTTCTAATGTCTGAATAGTACGCTAAGCCTACCCATCAGTCTGAGGATGAAATGTTGTGCTAAGACTCACATGTGTCCCCAATCCCTTTTGGAACGATCTCCAAAAGTTAGCTGTAAACTGAGCTCCTCTGTCCGATATAATAGATTTGGGCACCCCATGAAGTCTCACTATCTCCCAGATGTATAATCTCGCGTAGTCTTCAGCTGAATACGTAGTCCTGACTGGTAGAAAATGGGTTGATTTTGTCAGCCTATCCACAATAACCCATATAGAGTCATACTTCCGCTGATTATGAGGTAAGCCTGTAATGAAGTCCATATTAATCACTTCCTATTTCCAAGTTGGGATCTCTATCTCCTACAGTAATCCACCCGGCTTCTGGTGCTCAACCTTAATCTGTTGATAATTCGGGCACTGAGCAATAAACTCCGTTATGTCCCTTTTCATGTCATCCCACCAATACAAGTATCTGAATTCATGATACATCTTTGTTGACCCTGGATGAACAGAATAACGGGCATAGTATGCCTCTCCCATAACCTGCCGTCGAAGCCCTGCAATATCAAGTACACACAATCTACCTCCATACCGTAGCACCCCGTCAGGTGCACCCTCGAATAGGGTCTTCTCCTTTTGAAGAGTTGTATCTCTATACTGTGCCAGAACAGGGTCCTCATTCTGATATCTCTTTACCTCTTCTATGATAGAGGACTCGGCAACTCCTCGAACAAAAACTCCACTATCTCCAGAATTAGCCAAACAGACTCCAAGGCTAGCTAGCCGGTACATCTCACGAATCATCTCCTTTCTTTTTGGTAGCACATCCGTCAAGCTACCCATAGATCTACGGCTAAGAGCATCTGCCACAACATTTTCTTTCCCTGTATGGTATAGAATATCAATATAATAACCCTTTAGTAACTCAAGCCACCGTCTCTGTCATAAATTTTAACTCTTTCTGCTTAAAGATATATTGGAGACTCTTATGATCCATATAAATATCAACATGAACTCTATATAAATAATGCCTTCATATCTTCAAAGCGTGAATCACTGCCGCTAACTCCAGGTCATGAGTAAGATAATTCTTCTCGTGCTTCCTGAGCTGTCGGGAGGCATAAGTTATAACCCTACCATGCTGTAAGAAGGGGAAGCTTAGCCAGAGATATATTGGGTCTTATCAGATTATTCGTAGGGTAGGCAAGATTGCCTATGAGCTGAATCTACCATCTGATTTGGAAGCGGTACATCCAGTATTTCATGTATCGATGCTTGCGTAAGTGTATTGGTGATCCTTCTAGAGTATTCCCAGTAGATGATGTCCAGGTGATAGAGGAGTTATCTTATGAGGAGAGCCCCATATTTATACTTGATCGCCATGTTAGAATGTTACGTACTAAGGATGTGTCTTCCGTCAAGGTTTTATGGAGAAACAATAATAGGGAAGAGATGACTTGTGAAGTAAAATATGAAATGAAAAAGAAGTATCCTCACTTGTTCCCTATGCCTGCAGGTAATTCATTCCTTACTTGACTATATTGGTTGGTAAATAATACATGTGTTATATTGTAGCCCTGTGGGCCATCTTTGGATTTGCCGAATATAGGTTGATAGGTATGGATATAGAAGAGACTATCGAAAACTTTTGCAGCATGAGACCTGTTATGAACATTCGAGGACGAATATTTCTAAGGGGGGGGGGGGGGGGAGGATGTTACACCTTGTACTTTTGAGACAATAATTTGAGAACGTAATTAAGAGAATAAGATTCAAGTATTGGAAATAAAGTATATTTACATATGCTAATAAGGAAATTAGTATGCAAAGAATGTAATTCCGGAATAATCTTGAATATAACAAAAGTGACGATGGAAATTAATACTAATAGTTGTATATTCCTAACAAGGTTGGACTAGGTGTCGTGTATTATGAGACTAGGACATGAAATTTTTAGATTTTATATAAGATGGGTCATGTGGGAGATTGAATTATTAATTGTGGGGTTAATTTTAGTGGACAAAATCGTGGGAGCTTGTGCCACGCGTGGAACAAGGCCAAACAAGCCAATAACTTTCAGCCCTTAGACCCATGCTCACTCATTTTCCCCACCCCCATTTTGAAACCACTCCCTTCCATCATCTCATTCTCTCCAAAACAGATTTCCCCTCATTCTCCATAGCCAAGAATAGACCACATTAACTGCCCTTACAAGATTAAACCCTTCTACAATTTCTAAGCAATGGTAAACACCTAAACAGTGGGTCACAGTAACATGCTGGCCGAGAATGGCCCAAAAAACATAAGCTTTGGAGATGAACAATGTTGGAAGAAAAACATGTAAGTAAAATGATTTCAGATCGGATCCCGGACACGCGAGAGCCCAGCCCGGGAGGAATGCATGGTTCCCTGGCGCTTCGGGAATCCTAGACCTGTAAGAGCTAGACTCTCACGAGGTTACAAGCTTATAAAGAATGCATGCATGTCCTTAAAAGTTGAAGAAATGGTGCAAGAATTGGAGCAGTGAAACCGAGACATTTAGGGACTGTTTTGGCTTAAGTTAAGGTAAGTTTCCTTCTTCTTATTAAGTAAATGGAGTTCAATGATGTGGTAGTTAAGAGATGAACTTATGTTAAGAGAAATGAGAAGAAAGAAAATGTATGTGGTTGTTGTTGATGTTGTTGTTGCCGATCTTGGGACTATTTTTATTACATTGGATTCAATTGTTGTTGTTGTTATTATCGTCACTAATTGCATGTTAAAGATTGAAGGAAATCTTGATATTTAAAGTTGAAATGGTTTATATGAAAGTATTGAAATGTGAATTGGATTTTAAGGATTTATGAAAAGAGTTATGGTATTATGGTTGTTGGCCGGGACCTTCATGAAACTGTTGGACGTTTTTTTTGTCGAATTTAGGGGCTGTTTTGTGGAGTTAGAATGCTAGAAATTTTAGTTACAAATATGCATGTATATTGTAGTAATTGCTAATGTATATCCTAAAGGAATAAAGGTATATAAAGGTGTATAAAAGCTTCACATTGCACTTTCGTTGTCATTGTTGTATCTCTCGTTGTCGTTGTTGTGTCTCTCGTTGTTGTTGGAATATGGACTGTTTTGAGGGTTATTTTGATATGATTAAAGGGGCTGAATTAACATGAGAAATAAACCCTTCCTTGCCCCATTTAATGCTTTTCCATCAACTGAAGCGGGAAGAGAAGGAATTAATCACCTTGGTTGTTGTAATTGTTGTACTCCATGAATGTAAAGAGAAAGAATGTTAACGATGGTGTATATATAAGTTTATGGGACTGATTTGGTTATGACATTTTGACGTGTCTTATTATTGATGTTGTTGACCTTGTTTGAGAGTTGTGGAAGTGTATAGGTAGGGGAAGTGCTTCCCAATTTTATATAACAAGAGAGTCATCATTCGATACATATAAAGTATACTAGTAATCATAGAGTTGACGGACATGTTACTATTATTATAGGTCGAAGTGTTAATCGAGACGTATTCTAAATATTGAGTTGGTTAGTTCGACTATAAGGTATGTGAAACTATCATTTCTTCTTTTGGCATAATTTATATGAAATGAGTGTACGACGGACGTACATGATTCCATTGAATCCTAATTCCTAGTGATATTTGATATGATAGTTGCCTTGATTTTACAAGTGATAGTTAATTCTATTTATTCCATTGAGAGACAAATGATGATTTAAATTGTATAAGGTTACTCATGATATTTTGTTCGTGCTTGATGTGATTATATTATTTCACCGAGTCCCACATTGGGCCGGGTACGGTATGTATATACATAATGATCTTATCGAACCCCAGAATGGGCCGGGTACGACATGTGTGGACAAGCATCCACGAATATGATTATTTCCCCGAGTCCCACGATGGGCCGGGTACGATATGTGCGCACTGGACATGTATCCACGTATATAGATGTGGACAGACATCCACGTATATGACTTTATTCACCGAGTCCCAGAATGGGCTGGGTACGAAATATGTGGACAGGTATCCACGGATATGGTATATTATATGGACATGTATGACTCTCATTTCATAAGGCACAGATGCGTTGGTATCTTTGATTATTATACTTGTCTCATGACCTCTTTTGGCCAGTTATGATCTTCTTTACAGTACTTCATGTTTTATATACTCAGTACATTATTTCGTACTGACCCCCTTTCCCGGGGGGCTGCGTTTCATGCCTGCAGGTACAGGTACTAGGTTTGGTGATCCTCCAGCTTAGGATTTCTGCTCAGCAATTTGGAGAGCTCCATTGTCCCAGAGCCTAGTTATTTTGGGTACAGATCTTCTTGATATAGACTTATGCATATTCAGGGGTACGACAGGGCCATGTCCCGTCAGATTTCATTATCATACTCTTAGAGGTCTGTAGACATGTGTGGTAGACACATGTGGGTTGTGGTTTGTTTTGGACATTTCCATGTATAGTGGCAGCCTTGTCGGCTCGCCTATTTTGTTGTGATTGACTAGTTGTGACTCCTTAGGAGACAGGTTCATTTTGATATATATATATATATATATATATATATATATATATATATATAAGCGGTATGAGTCAGCAACTTACTTTTACAAATTTTTTACATTGTCCTTGGTATTAGACTGATTATATGTGGCAGGTCAATATAATGTTGTCCAATTAGGGCATCGGGTCGCGGCCCGTCGGGTTGGGTCGTGACAACAGTGGTATCAGAGCAGTTCGTCCTCGGTATGTCTACAGACCGTGTCTAGTAGAGTCTTATGTATGGGTATGTTGTGACCATACTTATACGCAGGAGGCTGCCGGATATTTAGGATGTCATCTTTTCTTCTTACTCTAAGATCGTGCGATAAAGCTATGTTATTAGGGTAATCTCTCTCTGACGAATTATTATGTTTTCAGCGATGCCTCCAAAGAAAGCGACAGCTTCCCAGAAGGGAAAATCAGTAGCATGAGCTACTAGTCAGATCCGGAGAGTTACTAGGGCCCATGCGCAGCTACGCCTGAGATTTGTACTCCAGTTGGCGAGCTCTGCTACACCGTCACCTCCAGAGGAGCTTAGAGCAGCAGCGGCTTCAGTTCAGAGGGTGGCATCACCGCCCGGCTCGAGGCCCCGGCACTGAGCCTCGGCTCCTCGGCCAGGGGGGAGGATAGGGCCTTGAGAGATGCGGTTCGGTGACGGCAGTTAGTGGCGAGGCGGACATGAGCGGGGACTAGGAGTTGACCATAAAGCTGATAGTTTGAGGATTCGTGACTTCCTAAGTTGTAATCCTCCAGATTTTTTCGGGTCAAAGACCGAGGATGATCCACATTAGTTTATTCGACAGATGCAACGTACATTGAGGATCATCAAGGCTTTTGAAACGGAGTCTGTTGAGTTAGCTTCATATCGATTACGGGATATAACTACTAATTGGTATGAGTCTTTGGAGTTATCTAAGGGTGATGGTGCTTCTCCAGCAGTATGGGATGAGTTTACAGAGGTCTTTCTTGGCCACTTCTTGCCTCCAGAGATGAGGAGAGCTAGAGTTGATAGATTGTTACATTTGAGGCAAAATGGCAGGAGCATTTGAGAGTATAGTCTGGAGTTTAATTCGTTAGCTAGATATGCGCCCACTATTGTAGCTAAGATGGCAACACCATTATGTGATGGGACTAGATCGCTATTTGACTGATGGTTTTATGGCAGTGGATCTTCAGCCAGGTATGGATATTACTCGGATACAAGCATATGCACAGGGGGTAGAGGACCGACACAGAGAACGTCAGCCTGATAGGGATCACGACCGAGGCCAGCATAAGAGGGCTAGGTTATTTGGATATACTAGTGAGTTTCGAGGCGGGCAGCCTCAGCAGCATGTTCGATATTCTTCCCAGTCAACACAGAGTGCACCCCCACAGTCCACAGGCAGGAGATTTGACTGCACAGGGTATTCAGGAGCTGGTCTGAGCTCTCGGGCTTCAGGTTCACAGATGAATAGGGGTTCTAGTCAGTCGAGGTCACCTTTGCCTCGGTGTTCTCGGTGTGGTAGGTCCAATTTTGGGGAATGTCGTTTTACTACAGGTGATTGTTTTTCTTGCGCCGCTAAGGCCATATAATGAGAGAATGTCCTTATAGATGTGGTACAGGTGGTATGGCCTAGCCTACTGGATTAGTTGTTGGTTCGTCTTTTTCTATAGCTATGTGTCCCGCAGAGCAGGGTGTTCATATGCCAGCCGGCAGTGGTAGAGATCGTGGCGGAGTTTCCAGTTCTAGCGGTCCCTCGAACCGCATATATGTTTTGGCTAGTAGGCAGGATCAGGAGGCGTCACCAAATGTGGTTACAAGTATATTATCGATCTTTTTCTGAGACGTATATGCATTGATAGATCCAGACTCCACCTTATCATATATATCTCCCTTTGTTGCTAGAAAATCGGAATAGAATTTGAGTCGATAGAACCATTTGAGGTAGCTACACCGGTAGGAGATCCTGTCATAGCTAGTATATAGAAATTGTTCGGTGGTTATATATAGTCGTCGTACCATAGCAGATTCGATAGAGTTAGACATGACTGAATTTGATGTTATTATGGGTATGGATTGGTTGGCTTCTTGTTATGCTAACGTCAATTATAGAGAAAAGATGGTTCGCGAACCAATTATAGAGTGGAAAGAGAATACAACATCGCCGAGGGGTAAGTTTATTTCATACCTCAAGACAATGAAGATGGTTAGAAAATGATATATTTACCATTTGGTTTGAGTATATGATATGGAAGAGGAGGTACCGGCTCTTCAAGAAGTCCCGATAGTTAATGATTTCCCAGATGTATTCCTAGATGATCTTCCAGGTCTTCCTCCAGAACGGGAGATAGAGTTCAGTATAGATGTGCTACCAGATACCCGACCCATATCTATCTTCCTTATAGGATGGCACCTGCAGATCAGAAGGAGTTAAAGGAGCAGTTGAGGGACTTGTTGGAGAAAGGCTTCATCAGGCCTAGTACATCACCTTGGGGAGCACCGATTTTATTTGTGAGAAAGAAAGATGGATCGCTGCGGATGTGTATTGATTATAGGCAGCTGAATAAGATAACCATAAATAACAAGTATCCCCTGTTGACACCCAATTTTGTCCCATCTTTACTGAACATTTCATTTAGATCGTCCTTTTATCTCCAATTAATTTTACTATGCTTCTCAATCTTGAAAATCATCAAAAAATAAGTAGTTTTAATATTCTTCACTAATTATCGCATAATTTTACAATATCGAGTATTGCATTTTTTATAATTAAAATATAAGCAAAACAATTTTAATATCTCGTCGTCAGTATTGATGATCGATTTTCTCTTAATATGTTCTTCAATTACTAAATTAATCATTTTCTATGAATATTATATTCAAAATTAAATACATGTATTAAATCTTTTGTATCGTGTTTTATGCGTGCGCATTTTTAAATTAATTATGTTGAAGGAAGCATATTTTAATTAATTAAGAGATTTGGACTAATTATCTATTAATCTTCCAACAATAAAACATCTATTTTCTACCCAATTCTCAAACCTTTAATTCCTAAACCCAACAAAATTTCACAAACCTTTTCAAATTTATAACATTACCTTCAGCCTTTAATCCCAACTCCTCTCTAACTAAATAACACCCTAACTAAACACTCTTCAACCTTTTCCAGCCCAAACCTTTTAATTCCTAAACCCAGCAGCCCACAAACCTAATCAGCCCACCTAAATAACTTTAGCCCATTTATTTCACCCTTATTTCATCCAAGACCGCCCAAACCCTTTTCCAAACTTGTCGGCCCACACCCTAATTCCCCCATAACCGGCCTACATCTAATCCCCCAACTGAAATTAAACCAAACAATCCCTTCACAACCAGCAAACCCAAATCAAACCAGAACGCCCCTTTACCCAAAATCCCCGAAAATTCGATCGATATACACCAACACCACTCTTTACCCGCCGGATAATCCACATCGCCGACGCCACCAGTCGCCCATCCCTTCACCCCTGACATCGCCGCATCAGACTTTACCCATCGAACCCGTCACCCATTATCTGCAACACTCCCTAAAATCCGCGATTTTACATCTCTGTACATGGACATCACCATGCCTTGTGTCCTTCGTCTGCAAGCTCGAGCCATGCGCCTGGTACGACCAGTAGCAATAGCTCTCAGGTCTTCTATCAATCCCTTTAATTCAAAATTTAACCGTTGGAAGAAGGGATTGAGGCTTCTGAAATGGGTATAAATACAACCCCTTTGGGCTGTGTTCGAGGGGAAGAAAAAGGATTCTGCGTTTAAAGGCTTAGAACAAAACTCATATTCTTACTTGGAAGGAAAAAAAATCAGAAAGAAAACTTTCTCTTTTACTCCCAAGCTTTGAATCCGAAAATCTGCCTATCCCTAAACTTCTGCTTTACTAGTCACATAAACAACACCAATTCTCTGAGCGCAATCGACGAGTCGAAACGCCGCCTCGGTTCGCTGCCCGGAGAAGGTCAGTGAACTCACCTTCTTGCTAATAATTTTGCTATTTAATTCGTAATGATATTTTCTGTATGATGTGATTGTGTGCCTCTACCAAATATGCATTAATGACTACTTTAGAACATCGAACTAGCTATTAAAAAATGACTAAGAGGATGCTAATTCTATTTTTGTATTCTGCTGTGATGTTTGTTATTTAAGGGCATTTGGATTCTGTTGTAGTATCAATTGAATGAGGTTTAAATCTGCAAGGACGTATGTCATCTGCAATCCAAAGATAAAAGGCTTTAGTTCATCGTCAAGTTATATATACACTTAGGCCAAAACTATGTGTCCATTTCTGTTTAGCTTCTGATGGTGATTATATAGGCATGTTACATTTATTTTAAGAAATCTGAATCATGGATAGCATCTGTTATTTTCGGAATCATTGTCATCCTAAGCTTCTATTGTATGTCCAAGTCTGTAGTCCTTGTTATTTTCCAATTTTGAGTTAATGAAGTGTAACGTTGGAACCTGTGTGTTGTATCCCATGTATACTAGTCTAACGAGCCATCACATCTTGCCTTCATTCACGTATGTTGGAAATTTGTCTAGGACCTTATTAAACATGCTAGTCTAAGTTGACGCATACATAAAACACTTAGGAACTTTGCATTATACAATGACTGCCTTTGTTAAAATATTAAAGGGAAAGTTTGAAATTGAATCCCCTGCATACATTCTGAAATTCAGTTTAAATGAATATTTACTCGATTAATTCGGTCCTGCATTGTCTGTTTAAACTGAGTCAAAGTGCAGTAGATATAGGGACATGTAAATCACCTATTCAAGCATACTGTATATATAGGTTTGGTATGTGTCATCAAGAGTATCATGTTGCACATGTCATCTTGGTTTTGTCGTGAGGTTCATCGCATATGCATCCATCCTTCGCTTAAAAACTGCAACTCCACGTTGGGCGGTGCTCTTTTATTTGGGCTCGCCCGTATTTTATGTGTTGATTTTCTTTGTTCTTCCACAACGAAGGAAAGGAACTAAAATGGCCATCGTTTGGGCTTGATTTTCTTCAAATGGCGAAATAAAATGATTCAAAAAAAAATGTTATAACCTATGTCAATCTTTATTTATTATTTGATGGTTGGATGTATACTAATCCTTATCTTTTCTTTATTTTACATGAAATGCGTCGAGCAACGTAAGAGTCTTGTTATGAGACTCATCATGGCTATCATCAAGTGAAGACCCGCCCAACACGTTGCATCTCCCTGTTTGAATTCCTAAACAAAATAGTATGATGACATCGTCACTCGCTTTAGTCGCTTTAATTCTTTAAATTCCGTCATCTTTATTGTCGTCTTGTTACTTTATTATGTAACCCTGTATAATTATTGAAATGCTTAGAATAGTTAGGCCTAGATTAACAATTAAAAAGGGGGTAGTTCTAAAATCGGAAACCCAACGCTAGATTATTTTAGGCTCGTTATACATGTCTAAGCTTTCAAAACAATTTGGTCACCTTTTATTTGTATGATTAATCATAAAAAAATAAGGTTTTACTTTTACCTAATTCGCTAAAAAATAAACTTTCACAAAAAATCATCTCTTGGTATTATAAATAAAATTGTTTTCTCTTTACTTTCAATTGCCAAAACATAAGTATTTTACAAATAAAATAAACATATTTTTACCTATACATGTATTTTTATAAACAAGTCTTACAACTCTTTTATGTTGTCAAGAATGCGTCTTTTATTATTAAAAACTTGCAACGTCTTTTATTTAACATTTATAAAAGATTACATGTTAGCACAATAATATTAAACCTAAGTTTGAACGGATAACCGCAAGTTAGCGGATCTTAGAGGGTGCCTAACCCCTTCCCTTTAGGATAATAAAGAACCCTTACCTAGAATCTCACATAGCTTTCGCAGACTCTTTAAAAATGGAGATCATTCGTAGTATTTTATGCTACATTTTCAGTGTCCTAATTCACTATAATAATTAGGTGGCGACTCCTTTAAAATGCATTTCAGGAATCCAACCGCAGCGTGCGATAATCCCGTTTCCGACTCCGGTTGAAATGGGGTGTTACAGCATGGCGACTCTGCTGGGGATTTTAGGTTTTTAACCACAACAAACATAGGTTAATTTATTTTCTTTATTTTGCTTAAATTACTTCCTTTATGTTTTATACTTATTTGCTTTTATGTTTTCCCTAAATTATTCTGCTTTACATATAAATATTTTGCATATTGTCTTAAACTGCTATTTGATACCGCTTTCCTTAAACTGGCATTCCGCTCATATTTCCTCCCTTACGGAAAATTAACACTATCACACACTACACGCGAGGTGCGCTTTGCACACCCGCAAATTTCTTTCAAATACCCAAATTTAGGAGAGTTGGCATTTTACGCGGAGAATCCGGTCCAACCGGTGGCCGCGTAGTCTTCTCACTCGAGTAGTCCACTCGGGAACCTTGCGTCCAGTAAGCCAAAATCTTAGAAAACTTAAGATAGAGCTATACCACCCTTTTATATTAAGACATGTATGCATTTACCTTAGGTGGGTCGGTCCTTGGTATCGACGCCACAGTTACAAAAACACCAAAACTTGTCGACGGGTTTCTCAACCCAATGACCAACCAGCATATTATGTGTAGCGTGACAATAATGGGCAAAATCCAGGCCTAATCATGACATGCCAAAAGTGGGGAAAAGTGCACCGTCATTTGGTCGCCATTTCCAACAGAAGCATTACAGTTGGACGACTTGGATAAATCCATCATAACCTCGCATATGTGACGTTTAGGCCTACCTCTGGCATAAAGAGGTCCCAAACATGTTAGAGCACGCACTTGATTTGCAATTTGCTTATTGTTATATATTGCCTGCAATTCTTTGCATATTATACTAACTTGGTTTGCTTCATTTATTAGAAGGTTATTTTTGCCTAGCTTTTCCCCAAAAGGTTGATTCACGTTGACTGGTAAAAGCACAATCATAAATGACTAATCCAGAAGCACCAGAACGAAACAACTCAGGACTCGTCCCAGTTCCTGTAGAGGATGCAGAGGCATTAGAAAGGAGAAACACCAATGATCAACACCTCGCCAATTGGAACTACGTGTGACCTGATTCCCACGGCGGGATACGTAGGCGGCCATTTCGGTCTCGGTCCCACCTTTTAGAAAAAAATTCTAATTTTTCATCTATTAAGAATCTCCTTATTTTGTCACACTATGAACTACGTCATGACCTGATTCCCTCATGAGGATACGTAGGCGGCCTAAATCGGCTTCGGTCACACCTTTAGGAAACCTTCTCTTATTTTGAAAATAACGAAAATACACATAATATACAAAACAACCCCTTTGAGACCCACTTTAGGCCAAACACCCTTTGAATATTCAGAACTGGGACAAGGTAGGAAACCAGGCAGGGGTTATGAGTCCAAACAAGGCAGACGTCCGAGCATCGAGAATCAAAACTACAAAGTCAATGCGAATCAACCACCCCCCCTCAAACTCACAAATTTTCTTTGAGCGCAGGTTCTTCATGTTAGCAGAAGCAGACAGACATCAACAATCAAATCCCACAACAAAGTCTAGCGATCACCTGCCTAGAGTCAAATTGCAATCCATGCAGTGCACAAACGCACAACAAAGACATCATTACAACATCTCAGCATTCACATCATCTGGCATATCAGGGACGACATCTCTACCCACATAATTGCCTTTCTCATATATTTATCATTCTGTTTTAAACAGTTATACACTAACTTTTTCTCAAGCTTAGCTTGCGCGAGCGCTTATTCTACGCGAGCAGAAGAACACGTCCAAAACGACGCCAAGAGCAACATGTCCAGTGCAACGACGCATCGCGACAACACGCCCAAAACGACGCCAAGTCCAAAACGACGCCACGCCCAAAAACGACGCCAAGTCCGAAACGACGCCACGCCCAAAACGACGCCACGCCCAAAACGACGCCACGTCCAAAACGGCGCTAAGTCCAAAACGACGCCACGCCCAAAACGACGCCAAGTCCAAACGACGCTAAGTCAAAACGACGCCACGCCCAAAACGACGCTAAGTCAAAACGACGCCACGCCCAAAACGACGCTAAGTCCAAATGACGCCACGTCCAAAACGACGCCACGCCCGAAACGACGCCAAGTCCAAACGACGCTAAGTCAAAACGACGCCACGCTCAAAACGACGCCACGCCCGAAACGACGCCACGCCCAAAACGACGCCAAGTTCAAACGACGCCACGCCCAAAACGACGCCACGCCCAAAACGACGCCAAGTCCAAAACGACGCTAAGTCCAAAACGACGCCACGCCCAAAACGACGCTAAGTCCAAACGACGCCACGCCCAAAACGACGCCAAGTCCAAAATGACGCCAAGTTCAAAACGACGCCAAGTCCAAAACGACGCCACGCCCAAATGACGCCACGCCCAAAACGACGCTAAGTCCAAACGACGCCACGCCCAAACGACGCCACGCCCAAAACGACGCCAAGTCCAAAACGACGCCACGCCCAAAACGACGCCACGCCCAAAACGACGCCACGCCCAAAACGACGCTGCAGTTCAAATGACGCCACGCCCAAAACGACGCCACGCCCAAAAACGACGCTAAGTCCGAAACGACGCCACGCCCAAAACGACGCAAGTCCAAAACGACGCCACGCCCAAAAACGACGCCACGCCCAAAAACGACGCCAAGTCCAAAACGACGCCAAGTCCGACAACGACGCCAAGTCCGAACACGACGCCACGTCCGAAAACGACGCCAGTCCGAAAACGACACCACGTCCGAAAACGACGCCACGTCCGAAAACGACGCAAAGCTCGAAACGACGCCACGCTCAAACGACGCCAAGTCCAAACGACGCCACGCATTTAAAATGACGCCACGTCCAAAACGACGCCATAAGCATATCACATCTACGCAAGTGACACTTTCTACTCTAAAAATTGCATTCTTGTTCATGTTTTATTACTCGCCTTAGCGCATGCACTAACTCTTTCTTGAGCTTTAGTCTACACGGGCGCTGGAGTAAGTGACAACATATCAAGATTCACAACGCAACGCTGTCGTGCAAGCGGCGAAATCACAAAGATTTGCAAAGCAGCATCGCATTTTCGCAAGATAGCATTTTCTACTCGCACAGTTACATTGCTTATAAATTCATGCGTTATCATTTGCCTTAACAGTTATGCACTAACCGTTTGTTTAAGTCTTAGCATAAAGGAACAAGAGCACAACGTGGAACTACCTCTTACGGCGAACCGAAGCAATTTGTACCTCGAACGTCGATCCGCTCTCCCCCAGCATCCTGCAACACCAATGACCCAGTGTCATCATAATTCGACACTGAAATAAATTTTTAAATCCGCGTTATCCTTGGTTTAATTTTTTCTATTGTCACAGAACCCAGCGTCATCATAATTCGACACTGGGACAATTTTTAAATCGCCCGCTTTGGTTTTAATTTTCTAAATACAAAACCCAATGTCATCATAATTCGACATCGACAAATTTTGAGTCCGTGATCACCGCCTTGGTGTTTTGCCATGGTAGCCCAAATGCCATAACTCGACACCGACAAAATTTTGAATTTCATACGCCTCGTCTTAATCGCCCAACATTTTTAATTCTAAGGATCGAGACTAAATTGGCTTTAAGTCAACGTCTTTGTCCGAAGATTCTTCCATCATCTCCATACAAAGAGGGACAAGCTGTTGACACCCAATTTTGTCCCATCTTTGCTGAACATTTCATTTAGATCTTCCTTTTATCTCCAATTAATTTTACTATGCTTTTCAATCTTGAAAATCATCAAAAAATAAGTAGTTTTAATATTCTTCACTAATTATCGCATAATTTTACAATATCGAGTATTGCATTTTTTATAATTAAAATATAAGCAAAACAATTTTAATATCTCGTCGTCAGTATTGATGATCGATTTTCTCTTAATATGTTCTTCAATTACTAAATTAATCATTTTTTATGAATATTATATTCAAAATTAAATACATGTATTAAATCTTTTGTATCGTTTTATGCGTGCGCATTTTTAAATTAATTATGTTGAAGGAAGCATATTTTAATTAATTGAGAGATTTGGACTAATTATCTATTAATCTTCCAACAATAAAACATCTATTTTCTACCCAATTCTCAAACCTTTAATTCCTAAACCCAAAGAAATTTCACAAACCTTTTCAAATTTCATAACATTACCTTCAGCCTTTAATCCCAACTCCTCTCTAACTAAATAACACCCTAACTAAACACTCTTCAACCTTTTCCAGCCCAAACCTTTTAATTCCTAAACCCAGCAGCCCACAAACCTAATCAGCCCACCTAAATAACTTTAGCCCATTTATTTCACCCTTATTTCATCCAAGACCGCCAAACCCTTTTCCAAACTTGTTTACCACACCCTAATTCCCATAACCGCCTACATCTAATCCCCCAACCAAATTAAACCAAACAATCCCTTCACAACCAAAGAAACCCAAATCAAACCGTAACGCCTTTACCCAAAAATCCCGAAAATTCGATCGATATACACCAACACCACTTTACCCGCCGGATAATCCACATCGCCGACGCCACCATCGCCCATCCTTCACCCCTCGACATCGCCAAGATCGACTTTACCCATCGAACCCGCTACCCATTATCTGCAACACTCCTAAAATCCGCGATTTTACATCTCTGCATACGGACATCACCATGCTCAGGTCCTTCGTCTGCAAGCTCGAGCCATGCGCTACGTACACTAAGAGTAATAGCTCTCAGTCTTCTATCAATCCCTTTAATTCAAAATTTAACCGCTGGAAGGCGGATTGAGGCTTCAAATGGGTATAAATACAACCCCTTTGGCCGTGTTCGGGGGAAAAAAGGATTCTGCTTAAAGGCTTAGAACAAAACTCATATTCTTACTTGGAAGGAAAAAATCGTAAAGAAAACTTTCTTTACTCCCAAGCTTTGAATCCAAAATCGCCTATCCCTAAACTCGCTTTACTAGTCACATAAACAACACCAATTCTCTGAGCGCAATCGACGAGTCGAAACGCCGCCTCGGTTCGCTGCCCGGAGAAGGTCAGTGAACTCACCTTCTTGCTAATAATTTTGCTATTTAATTCGTAATGATATTTTCTGTATGATGTGATTGTGTGCCTCTACCAAATATGCATTAATGACTACTTTAGAACATCGAACTAGCTATTAAAAAATGACTAAGAGGATGCTAATTCTATTTTTGTATTCTGCTGTGATGTTTGTTATTTAAGGGCATTTGGATTCTGTTGTAGTATCAATTGAATGAGGTTTAAATCTGCAAGGACGTATGTCATCTGCAATCCAAAGATAAAAGGCTTTAGTTCATCGTCAAGTTATATATACACTTAGGCCAAAACTATGTGTCCATTTCGCTTAGCTTCATGGTGATTATATAGGCATGTTACATTTATTTTAAGAAATCAATCATGGATAGCATCGTTATTTTCGGAATCATTGTCATCCTAAGCTTCTATTGTATGTCCAAGTCCGTAGTCCTTGTTATTTTCCAATTTTGAGTTAATGAAGTGTAACGTTGGAACTCGTGGTGTCAGATCCCATGTATACTAGTCTAACGAGCCATCACATCTTGCCTTCATTCACGTATGTTGGAAATTTGTCTAGACCTTATTAAACATGCTAGTCTAAGTTGACGATACATAAAACACTTAGGAACTTTGCATTATACAATGACCGCTTTGTTAAAATATTAAAGGAAAGTTTGAAATTGAATCCCGCATACATTCTCAAATTCGGTTTAAATGAATATTTACTCGATTAATCTTGGTCCGCATTGTCTGCTTAAACCGAGTCAAAGTGCGTAGATATAGGACATGTAAATCACCTATTCAAGCATACCGTATATATAGGTTTGGTAGGTGTCATCAAGAGTATCATGTTGCACATGTCATCTTTGTTTTGTCGCGAGGTTCATCGCATATGATCCATCCTTCGCTTAAAAATCGGCAACTCCATGTTGGGCGGTGCTTTTATTCGGGCCTCGCCTGATTTTATGTGTTGATTTTCTTTGTTCTTCCACAACGAAGGAAAGGAACTAAAACTGGCCACTGTTTTGGGCTTGTTTTTCTTCAAATGGCCGAAATAAAATGATTCAAAAAAATGTTATAACCTATGCCAATCTTTATTTATTATTTGATGGTTGGATGTATATTAATCCTTATCTTTCCTTTATTTTTACATGAAATGCGTCGGAGCAACGAAGAGTCTTGTTATGAGACTCATCATGGCTATCATCAAGTGAAGACCCCGCCCAACACGTTGATCTCCCTGCTTCGAATTCCTAAACAAAATAGTATGATGACATCGCCACCGCTTTAGTCGCTTTAATTCTTTAAATTCGTCATCTTTATTGTCGCCTTGTTACTTTATTATGTAACTCGTATAATTATTGAAATGCTTAGAATAGTTAGGCCTAGATTAACAATTAAAAGAGGGGTAGTTCTAAAATCGGAAACCCAACGCTAGATTATTTTAGGCTCGTTATACATGTCTAAGCTTTCAAAACAATTTGGTCACCTTTTATTTGTATGATTAATCATAAAAAAATAAGGTTTTACTTTTACCTAATTCGCTAAAAAATAAACTTTCACAAAAAATCATCTCTTGGTATTATAAATAAAATTGTTTTCTCTTTACTTTCAATTGCCAAAACATAAGTATTTTACAAATAAAATAAACATATTTTTACCTATACATGTATTTTTATAAACAAGTCTTACAACTCTTTTATGTTGTCAAGAATGCGTCTTTTATTATTAAAAACTTGCAACGTCTTTTATTTAACATTTATAAAAGATTACATGTTAGCACAATAATATTAAACCTAAGTTTGAACGGATAACCGCAAGTTAGCGGATCTTAGAGGGTGCCTAACCCCTTCCCTTTAGGATAATAAAGAACCCTTACCTAGAATCTCACATAGCTTTCGCAGACTCTTTAAAAATGGAGATCATTCGTAGTATTTTATGCTACATTTTCAGTGTCCTAATTCACTATAATAATTAGGTGGCGACTCCTTTAAAATGCATTTCAGGAATCCAACCGCGTAGCAGTAATCCCGTTTCCGACTCCGGTTGAAATGGGGTGTTACAGCATGGCGACTCTGCTGGGGATTTTAGGTTTTTAACCACAACAAACATAGGTTAATTTATTTTCTTTATTTTGCTTAAATTACTTCCTTTATGTTTTATACTTATTTGCTTTTATGTTTTCCCTAAATTATTCTGCTTTACATATAAATATTTTGCATATTGTCTTAAACTGCTATTTGATACCGCTTTCCTTAAACTGGCATTCCGCTCATATTTCCTCCCTTACGGAAAATTAACACTATCACACACTACACGCGAGGTGCGCTTTGCACACCCGCAAATTTCTTTCAAATACCCAAATTTAGGAGAGTTGGCATTTTACGCGGAGAATCCGGTCCAACCGGTGGCCGCGTAGTCTTCTCACTCGAGTAGTCCACTCGGGAACCTCAAGCCCAAGAAGCCAAAATCTTAGAAAACTTAAGATAGAGCTATACCACCCTTTTATATTAAGACATGTATGCATTTACCTTAGGTGGGTCGGTCCTTGGTATCGACGCCACAGTTACAAAAACACCAAAACTTGTCGACGGGTTTCTCAACCCAATGACCAACCAGCATATTATGTGTAGCGTGACAATAATGGGCAAAATCCAGGCCTAATCATGACATGCCAAAAGTGGGGAAAAGTGCACCGTCATTTGGTCGCCATTTCCAATGTACATTACAATGGACGACTTGGATAAATCCATCATAACCTCGCATATGTGACGTTTAGGCCTACCTCTGGCATAAAGAGGTCCCAAACATGTTAGAGCACGCACTTGATTTGCAATTTGCTTATTGTTATATATTGCCTGCAATTCTTTGCATATTATACTAACTTGGTTTGCTTCATTTATTAGAAGGTTATTTTTGCCTAGCTTTTCCCCAAAAGGTTGATTCACGTTGACTGGTAAAAGCACAATCATAAATGACTAATCCGTATACCCGTAACGAAACAACTCAGACTCGCCCCGCCTCGTAGAGGATGCAGAGGCATTAGAAAGGAGAAACACCAATGATCAACACCTCGCCAATTGGAACTACGTGTGACCTGATTCCCACTACGGATACGTAGCGCCATTTCGGTCTCGGTCCCACCTTTTAGAAAAAAATTCTAATTTTTCATCTATTAAGAATCTCCTTATTTTGTCACACTATGAACTACGTCATGACCTGATTCCCTCATGAGGATACGTAGGCGGCCTAAATCGGCTTCGGTCACACCTTTAGGAAACCTTCTCTTATTTTGAAAATAACGAAAATACACATAATATACAAAACAACCCCTTTGAGACCCACTTTAGGCCAAACGCCCTTTGAATATTCAGAACTGGGACAAGGTAGGAAACCAGGCAGGGGTTATGAGTCCAAACAAGGCAGACGTCCGAGCATCGAGAATCAAAACTACAAAGTCAATGCGAATCAACCACCCCCCCTCAAACTCACAAATTTTCTTTGAGCGCAGGTTCTTCATGTTAGCAGAAGCAGACAGACATCAACAATCAAATCCCACAACAAAGTCTAGCGCATCAGCTCGGGCCTAGAGTCAAATTGCAATCCATGCAGTGCACAAACGCACTACAAAGACATCATTACAACATCTCAGCATTCACATCATCTGGCATATCAGGGACGACATCTCTACCCACATAATTGCCTTTCTCATATATTTATCATTCTGTTTTAACAGTTATACACTAACTTTTTCTCAAGCTTAGCTTGCAGGAGCGTTTATTCTACAGGAGCAGCAGCAACACGTCCGAAAACGACGCCAGTAGCAACATGTCCAGGCAACGACGCGACGCGACAACACGCCCAAAACGACGCTAAGTCCAAACGACGCCACGCCCAAAACGACGCCACGCCAAAACGACGCCACGCCCAAAACGGCGCTAAGTCCAAAACGACGCCACGCCCAAAACGACGCCAAGTCCAAACGACGCCAAGTCCAAACGACGCCACGCCCAAAACGACGCCAAGTCCGAAACGACGCCACGCCCAAAACGACGCTAAGTCCAAAATGACGCCACGTCCAAAACGACGCCACGCCCAAAACGACGCCAAGTCCAAACGACGCTAAGTCCAAACGACGCCACGCCCAAAACGACGCCACGCCCAAAACGACGCCACGCCCAAAAACGACGCCAAGTCCAAAACGACGCCACGCCCAAAACGACGCCACGCCCAAAACGACGCCAAGTCCAAAACGACGCCAAGTCCAAAACGACGCCACGCCCAAAACGACGCCAAGTCCGAAACGACGCCACGCCCAAAACGACGCTAAGTCCAAATGA
Organism: Przewalskia tangutica; assembly: GCA_029844215.1. Lineage (NCBI taxonomy): Eukaryota > Viridiplantae > Streptophyta > Magnoliopsida > Solanales > Solanaceae > Przewalskia > Przewalskia tangutica. Next base: position 2,629,524 of record CM056725.1, read on the forward strand.
CGCCAAGTTCAAAACGACGCCAAGTCCAAACGACGCCACGCCCGAAATGACGCCACGCCCAAAACGACGCCAAGTCAAAACGACGCCACGCTCAAAACGACGCCACGCCCAAAACGACGCTAAGTCCAAAACGACGCCACGCCCAAAACGACGCCACGCCCGAAACGACGCCACGCCCAAAACGACGCCAAGTCCAAATGACGCCACGCCCAAACGACGCCACGTCCGAAAACGACGCCAAGTCCGAAAACGACGCCACGTCCGAAAACGACGCCAAGTCCGAAAACGACGCCACGTCCGAAAACGACGCCACGTCCGAAAACGACGCCAAGTCCGAAAACGACGCCAAGTCCGAAAACGACGCCAAGTCCGAAAACGACGCCACGTCCGAAAACGACGCCAGTCCGAAAACGACACCACGTCCGAAAACGACGCCACGTCCGAAAACGACGCCAAGCTCGAAAACGACGCCACGTCTGAAACGACGCCAAGTCTGAAACGACGCCACGTACGAAAATGACGCCACGTCCGAAAACGACGTCATAAGCATATCACATCTACGCAAGGACACTTTCTCTACTCTAAAAATTGCATTCTTGTTCATGTTTTATTACTCTGTCTTAGCAGTTATGCACTAACTCTTTCTTGAGCTTTAGTCTACATGGGCAGTTGGAGTAAGGACAACATATCCGCATTCACAACGCAACGCTGCGTGCAAGGGCGAAATCACAGCATTTGCAGCAGGCATCGCATTTTCGCAAGATAGCATTTTCTACTCGCACAGTTACATTGCTTATAAATTCATGCGTTATCATTTGCCTTAACAGTTATGCACTAACCGTTTGTTTAAGTCTTAGCATAAAGGAACAAGAGCACAACGTGGAACTACCTCTTACGGCGAACCGAAGCAATTTGTACCTCGAACGTCGATCCGCTCTCCCCCAGCATCCTGCAACACCAATGACCCAGTGTCATCATAATTCGACACTGAAATAAATTTTTAAATCCGCGTTATCCTTGGTTTAATTTTTTCTATTGTCACAGAACCCAGCGTCATCATAATTCGACACTGGGACAATTTTTAAATCTGCTTCCGCTTTGGTTTTAATTTTCTAGCGTCACAAAACCCAGTGTCATCATAATTCGACACTGGGACAAATTTTGAGTCTGCATCACCGCTTGGTGTTTTGCCATGGTAGCCCAAATGTCGTCATAACTCGACATCGACAAAATTTTGAATTTTGCGTCAGTCTCGTCTTAATCGCCCAACATTTTTAATTCTAAGGATCGAGACTAAATTGGCTTTAAGTCAACGTCTTTGTCCGAAGATTCTTCCATCATCTCCATACAAAGAGGGACAAGCTGTTGACACCCAATTTTGTCCCATCTTTGCTGAACATTTCATTTAGATCTTCCTTTTATCTCCAATTAATTTTACTATGCTTTTCAATCTTGAAAATCATCAAAAAATAAGTAGTTTTAATATTCTTCACTAATTATCGCATAATTTTACAATATCGAGTATTGCATTTTTTATAATTAAAATATAAGCAAAACAATTTTAATATCTCGTCGTCAGTATTGATGATCGATTTTCTCTTAATATGTTCTTCAATTACTAAATTAATCATTTTTTATGAATATTATATTCAAAATTAAATACATGTATTAAATCTTTTGTATCGTGTTTTATGCGTGCGCATTTTTAAATTAATTATGTTGAAGGAAGCATATTTTAATTAATTGAGAGATTTGGACTAATTATCTATTAATCTTCCAACAATAAAACATCTATTTTCTACCAAATTCTCAAACCTTTAATTCCTAAACCCAAAGAAATTTCACAAACCTTTTCAAATTTCATAACATTACCTTCAAATCTTTAATCCCAACTCCTCTCTAACTAAATAACACCCTAACTAAACACTCTTCAACCTTTTCCAACCCAAACCTTTTAATTCCTAAACCCAGCAGCCCACAAACCTAATCAGCCCACCTAAATAACTTTAGCCCATTTATTTCACCCTTATTTCATCCAAGACCGCCCAAACCCTTTTCCAAACTCATTTACCACACCCTAATTCCCCATAACCGGCCTACATCTAATCCCCAACCAAATTAAACCAAACAATCCTTCACAACCAAAGAAACCCAAATCAAACCAGAACGCCCATTTACCCAAAATCCCCGAAAATTCGAGCGATATACACCAACACCACTCTTTACCCGCCGGATAATCCACATCGCCGACGCCACCAGTCGCCCATCCCTTCACCCCTGACATCGCCGCATCAGACTTTACCCATCGAACCCGTCACCCATTATCTGCAACACTCCCTAAAATCCGCGATTTTACATCTCTCGTATACGGACATCACCATGCTCAGGTCCTTCGTCTGCAAGCTCGAGCCACGCTACCGTACGACCGAGCAATAGCTCTCAGTCTTCTATCAATCCCTTTAATTCAAAATTTAACCGCTGGAAAGGCGGATTGAGGCTTCAAATGGTATAAATACAACCCCTTCAATTGTGTTCGAGGAAGAAAAAGGATTCTGCGTTTAAAGGCTTAGAACAAAACTCATATTCTTACTTGGAAGGAAAAAAAATCAGAAAGAAAACTTTCTCTTTTACTCCCAAGCTTTGAATCCGAAAATCTGCCTATCCCTAAACTTCTGCTTTACTAGTCACATAAACAACACCAATTCTTCCGAAGCAATCGACGAGTCGAAACGCCGCCTCGGTTCGCTGCCCGGAGAAGGTCAGTGAACTCACCTTCTTGCTAATAATTTTGCTATTTAATTCGTAATGATATTTTCTGTATGATGTGATTGTGTGCCTCTACCAAATATGCATTAATGACTACTTTAGAACATCGAACTAGCTATTAAAAATGACTAAGAGGATGCTAATTCTATTTTTGTATTCTGCTGTGATGTTTGTTATTTAAGGGCATTTGGATTCTGTTGTAGTATCAATTGAATGAGGTTTAAATCTGCAAGGACGTATGTCATCTGCAATCCAAAGATAAAAGGCTTTAGTTCATCGTCAAGTTATATATACACTTAGGCCAAAACTATGTGTCCATTTCTGTTTAGCTTCTGATGGTGATTATATAGGCATGTTACATTTATTTTAAGAAATCTGAATCATGGATAGCATCTGTTATTTTCGGAATCATTGTCATCCTAAGCTTCTATTGTATGTCCAAGTCTGTAGTCCTTGTTATTTTCCAATTTTGAGTTAATGAAGTGTAACGTTGGAACCTGTGTGTTGTATCCCATGTATACTAGTCTAACGAGCCATCACATCTTGCCTTCATTCACGTATGTTGGAAATTTGTCTAGGACCTTATTAAACATGCTAGTCTAAGTTGACGCATACATAAAACACTTAGGAACTTTGCATTATACAATGACTGCCTTTGTTAAAATATTAAAGGGAAAGTTTGAAATTGAATCCCCTGCATACATTCTGAAATTCAGTTTAAATGAATATTTACTCGATTAATTCGGTCCTGCATTGTCTGTTTAAACTGAGTCAAAGTGCAGTAGATATAGGGACATGTAAATCACCTATTCAAGCATACTGTATATATAGGTTTGGTATGTGTCATCAAGAGTATCATGTTGCACATGTCATCTTGGTTTTGTCGCAGGTTCATCGTATACGATCCATCCTTCGCTTAAAAACTGCAACTCCACGTTGGGCGGTGCTCTTTTATTTGGGCCTGCCCGTATTTTATGTGTTGATTTTCTTTGTTCTTCCACAACGGCGAAAGGAACTAAAATGGCCATCGCTTTGGGCTTGATTTTCTTCAAATGGCCGAAATAAAATGATTCAAAAAAAAATGTTATAACCTATGTCAATCTTTATTTATTATTTGATGGTTGGATGTATACTAATCCTTATCTTTTCTTTATTTTACATGAAATGCGTCGGGAGCAACGAAGAGTCTTGTTATGAGACTCATCATGGCTATCATCAAGTGAAGACCGCCCAACACGCCAGATCTCCCTCGTTTCTAATTCCTAAACAAAATAGTATGATGACATCGCCACTCGCTTTAGTCGCTTTAATTCTTTAAATTCCGTCATCTTTATTGTCGTCTTGTTACTTTATTATGTAACCCTGTATAATTATTGAAATGCTTAGAATAGTTAGGCCTAGATTAACAATTAAAAAGGGGGTAGTTCTAAAATCTAAACCCAACGCTAGATTATTTTAGGCTCGTTATACATGTCTAAGCTTTCAAAACAATTTGGTCACCTTTTATTTGTATGATTAATCATAAAAAAATAAGGTTTTACTTTTACCTAATTCGCTAAAAAATAAACTTTCACAAAAAATCATCTCTTGGTATTATAAATAAAATTGTTTTCTCTTTACTTTCAATTGCCAAAACATAAGTATTTTACAAATAAAATAAACATATTTTTACCTATACATGTATTTTTATAAACAAGTCTTACAACTCTTTTATGTTGTCAAGAATGCGTCTTTTATTATTAAAAACTTGCAACGTCTTTTATTTAACATTTATAAAAGATTACATGTTAGCACAATAATATTAAACCTAAGTTTGAACGGATAACCGCAAGTTAGCGGATCTTAGAGGGTGCCTAACCCCTTCCATTTAGGATAATAAAGAACCCTTACCTAGAATCTCACATAGCTTTCGCAGACCCTTTAAAAATGGAGATCATTCGTAGTATTTTATGCTACATTTTCAGTGTCCTAATTCACTATAATAATTAGGTGGCGACTCCTTTAAAATGCATTTCAGGAATCCAACCGCGTAGCAGTAATCCCGTTTCCGACTCCGGTTGAAATGGGGTGTTACATCCCCTCCCCAAGATTGATGATTTATTTGACCAGTTGAGTGTTTTTCGAAGATAGACTTGCGGTCAGGTTATCATCAGGTGCCGGTAAAGGAGGCAGAAATTTCGAAGACAACATTCAAGATCCGATACGGACATTATGAATTTAAAGTGATGTCTTTTGGGTTGACCAATGCTCCAGCAGTATTTATGGATCTCATGAACCGAGTGTTCAAGCCATTCCTAGATATGTTCGTTATTGTATTCATTGATGAAATTCTGGTTTGTTCACGTTCAGAAGAGGAGCATGCAGACCATTTGAGAACGGTACTGAGGGTGCTCCAGCACCAGAAGTTGTATGCCAAATTTTCTAAGTGAGAATTTTGGTTGACTTCAGTAGCATTCTTGGGGCATATTATCAGAGCTGATTGTATTCAGGTGGATACGCAGAAGATTGAAGCAATAAAGACTTAGCCCAGACCTACAACCCCTACTGAGGTACGCAGTTTTCTGGGGTTAGCCGGATATTACAGGAGGTTTGTGGAAATGTTTGCCTCGATTTCAGCGCCTTTAACAAGGCTAACTCAGAAGACATCTAAGTTTCAATGGACGGATGCTTGTGAGCAAAGCTTCCAGTTGTTGAAAGACAAGTTGACTACAGCTCCAATTATGACTCTTCCTGGGGGACCAAATAGCTATGTTATTTATTGTGATGCTTCAGCTATTGGACTAGGTTGTGTGTTGATGCAGCATGGCAGGGTTATAGCTTATGCCTCCCGATAGCTCAGGAAGCATGAGAAGAATTATCCTACTCATAATTTGGAGTTGGCAGCAGTGATTCATGCCTTGAAGATATGGAGACATTATTTATATGGAGTTCATGTTGATATTCATACAGATCACAAGAGTCTCCAATATATCTTTAAGTAGAAGGAGCTGAATTTACGACAAAGACGGTGGCTAGAGTTATTAAATGATTATGATATTGATATCTTATACCATCCAGGGAAAGCAAATGTGGTAGTAGATGCTCTTAGTTATAAATATATGGGTATCTTGACGGATGTGCAGCCAGACAAAAAGGAGATGGTTTGTGATATATACCGGCTAGCTAGCCTTGGAGTCCGTTTGGCTAATTTTGGAGATAGTGGAGTTTTTGTTCGAGGAGTTGCTGAGTCCTCTATCATAGAAGAGGTAAAGAGACATCAGTATAAGGACCCTGTTCTGGCATAGTATAGAGATGCAGCTCTTCGAAAGGAAAAGAGACTATTCGAGGTTGCACCTAATGGGGTGCTACAGTATGGCAGCAGATTGTGTGTACCTAATGTTGCAGGGCTACGACGACAGGTTATGGGAGAGGCACATCATGCTCGTAATTCTATTCATCCAGGGTCAATGAAGATGTATCATGATCTTAGATGCTTATATTGGTAGGATGACATGAAAAGAGACATAGCAGAGTTTGTTGCTCAGTGCCCGAATTGTCAACAGGTTAAGGTTGAGCATCAGAAGTCTGGTGGATTATTGCAGGAGATAGAGATCTCAACATGGAAGTGGGAAGTAATTAATATGGATTTCATTACAGGCTTACCTCATACTCAGCGGGAGTATGACTCTATATGGGTGATTGTGGATAGGCTGACGAAATCAGCCCATTTTCTTCTAGTCAGAACTACGTATTCAGCTGAAGACTATACGAGATTATACATCAGGGAGATAGTGAGACTTCATGGAGTTCCCACATCTATCATATCGGACATAGGAGCTCAGTTTACAGCTAACTTTTGGAGATCTTTCCAGAAAGGATTGGGGACACAGGTGAGTCTCAGCACAGCATTTCATTCTCAGATTGATGGGCAGGCTGAGCGTACTATTCAGACATTAGAAGATATGTTGCGTGCATGTATTATTGACTTTAGAGGTAGCTGGGATGATCATTTACCACTTATTGAGTTTGCTTATAATAATAGCTATCATTCTAGTATTCAGATGACACCATACGAGGCCTTATATGGGAGAAAGTGCAGGTCACCTATTGGTTGGTTCGATGTAGGAGAGACTAAGTTAATCGGCCCAGACATGATTCATCAAGATGTTAATAAGGTGAATCTTATTCAGGAGAGATTATTGGCAGCCCAGAGTCGACATAAGTCATATGCAGATAATCGACGTCGACACTTAGAGTTTCAGATTGGTGATTGGGTATTCCTGAAGGTGTCACCCATGAATGGTGTGATGAGATTAGGTAAGAAGGGGAAGCTTAGCCCGAGATACATTGGGTCTTATCAGATTATTCTTAGGGTAGGCAAGGTTGCCTATGAGCTGGATCTACCATCTGATTTGAAAGCGGTACATCCAGTCTTTCATGTATCGATGCTACGTAAGTGTATTGGTGATCCTTCTAGAGTATTCCCAGTAGATGATGTTCAGGTGACATATGAGTTATATTATGAGAAGAGACCCAGAGCTATACTTGATCGCCAGGTTAGAAGGTTACGCACTAATGATGTGTCTTCCATCAAGGTTTTATGGCGAAACAATAATAGTGAAGAGATGAATTGGGAAGCAGAAGACGAAATGAAGAAGAAGTATTCTCACTTGTTCCTATGCCTGCGGGTAATTCATTCCTTACTTGACTATATTGGTTGGTAAATAATACATGTGTTATATTGTGGCCCTGTGATGCATCTTTGGATTTTCTAAATATAGGTCGATAGGTATGGATAGAGAAGAGACTCTGTCGAAAACTTTTGTAGCATGAAACCTGTTATGAACATTCGAGGACGAATGTTTCTAAGGGGGAAGGATGTTACACCTCGTACTTTTGAGACAATAATTTGAGAACGTAATTAAGAGAATAAGATTCGGGTATTGAAAATAAAGTATATTTACATATGCTAATAAGGAAATTAGTATGCAAAGAATGTAATTTCGGAATAATCTTGAATATAACAAAAGTGACAATGGAAATTAATACTAATAGTTGTATATTCCTAACAAGGTTGGACTAGGTGTCGTGTATTATGAGACTAGGACATGAGATTTTTAGATTTTATATAAGATGTGTTATGTGGGAGATTGAATTATTAATTGTGGGGTTAATTTTAGTGGACAAAATCGTGGGAGCTTGTGCCACGCGTGGAACAAGGCCAAACAAGCCAATAACTTTCAGCCCTTAGACCCATGCTCACTCATTTTCCCCACCCCCATTTTGAAACCACTCCCTTCCATCCTCTTCTTCTCTCCAAAACAGATTTCCCCTCATTCTCCATAGCCAATAAAAGACCGCATTAACTCCCCTTACAAGATTAAGCCCTTCTACAATTTCTAAGCAATGGTAAACACTTAAACAGTGGGTCACGGTAACATGCTGGCCGAGAATAGCCCAGAAAACTTAAGCTTTGGAGATGAACAATGTTGGAAGAAAAACATGTAAGTAAGATGGTTTCAAGCTTATAAAGAATGCATGCATGTCCTTAAAAGTTGAAGAAATGGTGCAAGAATTGGAGCAGTGAAACCGAGACATTTAGGGACTGTTTTGGCCTAAGTTAAGGTAATATTCATTCTTCTTATTAAGTAAATGGAGTTAAATGATGTGGTAGTTAAGAGATAAACTTGTGTTAAGAGAAATGGGAAGAAAGAAAATGCATGTGATTGTTGTTGATGTTGTTGTTACCGATTTTGGGACTATTTTTATTACATTGGATTCAATTGTTGTTGTTGTTATTATCGTCAATAATTGCATGTTAAATGTTGAAGGAAACCTTGATATTTAAAGTTGAAATGGTTTATATGAAAGTATTGAAAGGTGAATTGAATTTTAAGGAATTATGAAAAGAGTTATGGTATTATTCCATTGAGAGTCAAATGATGATTTAAATATTATAAGGTTACTCATGATATTCTGTTCGGGCTTGATGTGATTATATTATTTCACCGAGTCCCACATTGGGTCGGGTATGGTATGTATATACATGATGATCTTACCGAGTCCCAGAATGGGCCGGGTATGACATGTGTGGACATGTATCCACGAATATGATTATTTCACTGAGTACCACGATGGGCCGAGTACGATATGTGCGCAGTGTATAGGTATCCACGTATATATATGTGGACAGACATCCACGGATATGACTTCATTCACCAAGTCCTAGAATGGGCTGGATACGATATATGTGGACAGGTATCCACAGATATGGTATATTATATGGACATGTATGACTCTCATTTCATAATGCACAAGTGCATTGGTATCTTTGATTATTATACTTGTCTCATGACCTCTTTTGGCCAGTTATGATCTTCTTTACAGTACTTCATGTTTTATATACTCAGTACATTATTTCGTACTGACCTCCTTTTCTCGGGGGGCTGCGTTTCATACCCGCAGGTACAGGTACTCAGTTGGGTTAGCCTCTAACTTAGGATTTCCGCTCAGCGATTTGGAGAGCTCTATTGTCCCGGAGCCTAGTTATTTTGGGTACAGATCTTCTTGATATAGACTTATGCATATTCAGGGGTACGACGGGGCCCTGTCCCGTCAGATTTCATTATCATACTCTTAGAGGTCTGTAGACATGTGCGGTAGACACGTGTGGATTGTGGTTTGTTTTGGACATTTCCATGTATAGTGGCAGCCTTGTCGGCTCGCCTATTTTGTTGTGATTGACTAGCTGTGACTCCTCAGGAGATAAGTTCATTTTGATATATATATATAAGCGGCATGAGTCAGCAGCTTACTTTTACAAGATTTTTACATTGTCCTTGGTATTAGAATGATTATATGTGGCAGGTCAATATAATGGTGTCCAATTAGGGCACCGGGTCGCGACCCGTCGGGTCGGGTCATGACAAAAGTTGTATCAGAGCAGTTCATCCTCGGGATGTCTACAGACCGTGTCTAGTAGAGTCTTGTGTATGGGTATGTTGTGCACCATACTTATACGCAGGAGGCTGTCGGATATTTAGGATATCATCTTTTCTTCTTACTCTAAGATCGTGCGATAGAGCTATGTTATTAGGGTAATCCCTCTCTGACGAATTATTATGTTTTCAGCGATGCCTCCAAAGAAAGCGACAGCTTCCCAGAAGGAAAAACCAGTAGCAGGAGCTACTAGTCAGACCCGGAGAGTTACTAGGGCCTATGCGCAGTCTATGCCTGAGATTGTACTCCAGTCGGCGAGCTCTGCTACACCGTCACCTCCAGAGGAGCTTAGAGCAGCAGCGACTCCAGTTCAGAGGGCGGCATCACCGCCAGCTCCCGAGGCCCCAGCACCTGAGCCTCCAGCTCCTCAGCTAGGGGCGGAGGATAGGGCCATGAGAGATGTAGTTCAGCTACTGACCAGATTAGTGGCAGGGCAGACCCGCAGACAGGGACTAAGAGTTGACCATAGAGCTGATAGTTTGAGTTCATTACTTCCTAAGTTGTAATCCTCCAGAGTTTTTCGGGTCAAAGCCCGAGGATGATCCACAGGAGTTTATTCGACAGATGCAGCGTACATTGAGGATCATCAAGGCTTCTAAGACAGAGTCTGTTGAGTTGGCTTCATATCGATTGCGGGATATAACTACTATTTGGTATGAGTCTTTGGAGTTATCTAGGGGCGAGGGTGCTCTTCCAGCAGTATGGGATGAGTTTATAAAGGCCTTCCTTGGCCACTTCTTGCCTCCAGAGATGAGGAGAGCTAGAGTTGATAGATTCTTACATTTGAGGCAGAATGGCAGAAGCATTCGAGAGTATAGTCTGGAGTTTGATTCGTTGGCTAGATATGCGCCCACTATTGTAGCTGAGATGGCAGATAGAGTACACCGTTATGTGATAGGACTAGATCGCTATTTGACTGATGGTTGTATGGTAGTGGATCTTCAGCCAAGTATGGATATTGCTCGGATACATGCATATGTACAGGGTGTTACACCCCGTAAGTTTAAGGTGATAATTAAGAACATAATTAATAATTAAGATTCGAATATTGGGTATAAAGTATATTTATATATGCAAATTCGGAAGTTAGTATACGAGGGATGTGATTCCGGAGAATTTTTTTGGTTACTACGAGCTTGACAATGGAAATTATAATGATAGTTGTATATATTCCCGTTGTGAATTAGTAACATATTTTATAAATTGTGATAACAAGGATATGGGGTCTTATGGAATTTTCAAGATTTAAAAGAAGTGGGACATAAGATTGATTAATTGTGGGAACATGGGCTAATTATGCAATTAATAAAAAATTAGCAGACTAAAACACCTTAAGACCTATTATCTTCCAACCTTAATTCAAAAACACTTCATTTTCATTTTCATTTTCTCTCTTCCTTCTTTCCTAAGCCCAGCCGAGACCCGCCCCTAATCCATAGCTTAGGATTGAAGTTTTTCATCTCTTATATTCCTAGATTAATTCCTCTATAATTCTAAGCCAAGTTTTAACACTCAAAAACAGTGGGTAAATCGAACTGCTGGGCCAAATTAAAGCTGGCAAATTCCAATTTTTTGAGACGAATTTAAGGAAGAAAAACATGCTAGGAAGATGGATTAACATTGAAGAATGTATGCATGACAATTTGGAATTGAAAAAGTGAAAAATTGGGCAAGAAACTCGATGAAACAGTGCTGGAATTCCATGGACTATTTTGGCTTCAATTTAATGTATAAAATTCTTCTTTCTATGATATAATTAGAGTGCATGTTGTAAGAATTAAAGAAATGAATTGTGTTAAGGGAAAATTGGAATTAAGACATTGCATGTGAATGGTTTGAATATTCTAGCTGATATGAGGACTAATTTTACTAATCTTGGAATTGTCGTATTCGATTATTGTGTTGTGAAGTTCGTCGCTGCTTTGCATATTGAAATTGGAAGAAAATCTTGACATTTTAAGTTTTAGTTGTTCATAAGGAAGTATTGGAACAAGAATTGGACTCTAAAGAATTAAGAAAAGAATTGGTTTTGTGAATGTTGGCCGAAGACTTGCTTGAAATTGTTGGATATTGTCGCGTCGAGTTAGGAGCTGATTTTGTGAAGTTTAAATGTTGGAAATTTGATTATAAGCATGTATATATATGTTGTGGAAATTACTAATACACGTCTTGATCGGTGGATTTTATATACACCTTTTGAGTCTGTTTTAGTTAGTCTTTTGTCCCATTTTGCACATATAAGTGTCGTATTAGGATAGTTTTTCTTTCTATTGAGTCAAAGTGGTTGAAATGGCCAAATGGCGGAAAAGGAGCAAAAAAAGGGCAAAAGAGGAGATTCCAGAGCTGAAAACAGAGAAAGTGGCGAACGAGGCTGAAATCGGACTGCGCCGGCCTCCTGCGATCGAAGCGGCGCGGCGCTATTATTCAGAAGCTGCGAAGATCAGCGCCGCGCGCCTCGAAGACAGCGAGGCGCGGCGCCTAAACATCCAGAAGCCACGGGAGTTGCAGCGCTCCTCGACAGCGAATATCGGGCGCGGCGCCAAAACACCCGAAGTATTGCTGAACTTTAGCCGCGCGCCGACAACAGTGGCGCCGACGCGGAAAAATTAGGTCTTTTTGACGGATTTTTGGGCCAGGCCTGGAAGGAAAAGAAGGGAGGCGTTTTAAAACTATATAAGGAGAACCCTAGGCAGTTTTTGGGGGTTCCCTTTCTTGCCAAACACAAGTGTTCTTGCCTAGGAGATTGGAGACCCAAACATTAGTAATTTCTTTTCTTTTTCTTTTCTTTAATTCAGTTTTTGCATGATGAACTTTGAATTAGTTCTTGTCATATTCATGGCTAGGAACTAATTCTCTTATAGGGCTTTCTATGTTGAATTTCTTGAACCTTATGTTATAACTTAATGCATGCTTATGGTTATTATTCTTATTGAGAGATCTATCCAATAATTGAGTTGAATTCTTGGTAGCTAATTGACAACTAGTTATCACTATATGATTTCTAATCAGTTACGAAAGGAGGATTGTGAATATCTTTGTAAGTTGGGTAGACGGTCTCGAGTTGGGGATGAAAATACCTCAATTAGATTTGTAGCGTTGATGAGAGGCTTAACAACCCTAATTTTGCGCATTGTGCGTGACGGTCAACTAGGTTTTTGTGCTTAATCCTCCTATAGAGTTACCCTTATCGTGAAAGTTAGGTAAGGAACAATCGGGGTTGAGTGTTTATATAACCCTAACGGAGTATAAAGCGATTTAAATAAACCGCTTTCTCCAAAAGAAGAACACCATAAGTAATGCATTAGTAAGTAACATAAGCGGATAGTAAGGATACATAGAAGCCCTATTCTCATCACATCTGAATTAAATCGTTATAATTAATTAGCTTTTATAATTCGTAGTTATAAACAACCAAATCAATTATCAATTCGCCAAATAGATACTAAAAAATAGATAGTTGGTACTTGAACCCTAATCCCAGAGGACGATATTCGGTCTTATCTAAGACTATACTACTTGATACGATAACGTGCACTTGCGTTTAAAAGTGTGTGCATAAATCGCGCATCAAGTTTTTGGCGCCGTTGCCGGGGACTAGGCAATAGTTCAATATCAAATTATCTATTTTTAATTTCTAATTTGGATTTAATTTTCATTTTTTTATTATTTATTTTTAGTTTCTACGAAAATCAGGGTGCCGTGATTCTTTGTTTGTTTTTGATCTTTCTCAGGATATCAGTTTATGCGAAGGAGAAGAGGAGCTGACACTCTTGTTCCCTTCAATCCGGAAATTGAGAAAGCCTGCAAACAGAACAGAAAGAATCAGCGAATTGCAACGTTGATAGAAATGGACGGTGCTCCCAACAATAACAGGATGAGAGAAGGGTTAGGTGAAAATCAACTTAACCCAGGAGATCCTCAGCAAGTGCCAATAGATATGGAGGACAGGGTTCGAATCCAGCCAGAAAGAAGTCTGGGAGATTATGTGCTACCAAGAGTGAATGGAGCACAGACTTGCATTAGGCTCCCTACAATAGGAGCCAACAATTTCGAAATAAAACCAGCGATTCTGAGCATGGTGCAGCACATGCGATTCGGAGGCTGCCGTGAGGATCCACGTATACACATAGCAAATTTCTTGGAGCTATGTGCCACTTTCGATATAACGGCGTTCACGATGATCTTGTCAGTTGAGGCTCTTTCCCTTCTCACTCGAGGATAGAGCAAAAGTATGGTTGAATTCACTGCGGTGATTCGATATTTACATGGCATGGTAGCACGAAATTCCTAGCCAAGTTCTTTCCACCGTAAGCGGCAAAATTAAGAGGAGTTGAACAACTTCTATCAGCGATGGAGAGTCCTTATATGGCGTGGGAGAGATTCAAGGATCTACAGAGGAAGTGTCCACACCATTGCATTGAGTTGTGGAACTTGGTTCATATTTTCTACAACGGTGAGCGGCACCACGAGAACCATCATAGATGCACGTGCGGTGGGCATTCATGAGGAAAACGACCCGCGGCACGAGTTATTAGAAGATATGGCACTAACAACCATGTCATCCGAAGAGAGCAACCGGTGGGAGAAGAAGCGTGGGGTCCATAAGTAGATGCTATTGCCTTTGAACGCACAAGTGGCTCTTCTAGCGAAACAATTGCGGCAACATCGTGTCGGTGAATCTTTGTGCAAGCTAAAAATCGTGAGATATGTGGCGGCCCACACATTTGATAGGTGTCCTTCATGGATCCCAACAACATCCCAATGGAGCAGCGAGTGTCAGCGGTAGGTAACTACCAGAGGCAACGAACAACCCCTACTCAAACACTTATAATCCGGTGGAGGAATCACCCAAACTTCTCATGGAGAGAGATCGGGGCAGCAAAATCGATGCGGGCAGAAACCAATATCGAAGCGTGAGAATCGGTATAGGGGCGATGCAGGCAGAACGATGCAGAATCAATGACCGCTTCACTCAAGCCCCCGGCCTCAGCGGCTCGATGCGGTCGGCAAGAAAAACGGATGAGCTTAGCGGCCATGGCAAGACTCACCAACGCCCGCACGCAATTTATAACAGATCTAGATCCTCGTTGAAACTTGGAAACACAGTAGGGCGGTAGCAAAGCGGTAAACATCGGGCCACGGGGACATTGCAAGCAATGCGAGGTAAATCCGAGGAGCAATGTAAAGCGATGCGGTTGAGAAGTGGAAAACAATTGGAGCAACAACGCCTCGATCAATAGTTGAGAGAAGCGAGTTAGAAAAAGATAAAGCGGTGAACCTAGCCCGATGATAGAAAACTCCGGAGAAGGTATCTGAAAAGATTCCTTTCCCCGGAGATTACAAAGGAAGGCGGTCGATAAACAATTTTCCAAATTCTTGGAGGTATTCGAAGTTGCACATCAACATACCGTTTATAGAGGCTTTGGAGCGGATGCCATCTTACTTGAGTTCATGAAAGAAATCTTGGGAAAAAGAGGAAAGCGGCGAATATGAGATAGTAGCACTAATGAGAAGAGTGTAGTGCTATCTTACAAAAGAAATTGCCACCAAAGCTAAAGGACCTGGAAGCTTTACACTACCATGCACAGTGGGCGGGGTGACTTGCATGAGCACTTGTGTGATCTAGTGGCGAGTATAAATTTGATGCCCTATCGGTTTTCAAAAGATTGGAGTTAGGAGAAGCCCACCCACGCTGTGAGTCTGACTAGCCGACGGGACGGTGGTTCATCCACGAGGAAGATCGAGGATGTGATTGTGAAGCGTAGGAAAATTTTTCTTTCTGCAGATTTCCTCATTCTGGATATGGAAGAAGATCGTAAATCCCGATCAGATTGGGGAGGCCATTCCTAGCAACGGGTAGAGCCTTGATTGACGTTGAAAGAGGAGAGCTAACGCTAAGAGTGGAGAACGAAGAGATGGTGTTTAAAGTCTTTAAACACGTCATTGAGCCAAGAACTGTAAGTGGGGGTTTGCAATCAACACCACCAACCCCATGCGAGCCATTGCAATGCAACCAAAGAGTGATGAGCCCAAAGCAAGCATGGTTTCTTTGAGATGACACTAAATGAGGTAATTGTTCCGGAACTCCTACTACCGATAATGCTAAAAAGAAAAGGAGAAAAAGGAAACGCCAAATGTGGCGGAAATGGATTGGTTGGGGACTTAATCCACCCCAGGGCTAGTAAGTCTAAGGAACTTGCGTCCATTAAAAGCGTTAAAGACAACGCTTGTTGGGAGGCAACCCAATGTTTTCAATTATGTTAGTTGAATTTACATCGTTATTTTATTTTAGTTTGCCTAAACGATCTCACGGTATTGGATCTTGTTGTTGTGTGATTGTAGTCTGAGAAATTAAACCGGGCGAAATAAATCAAGAAAAGCAAGGATTTCGAGAAGCGGGTAAGCGCGCGCGCCAGAAGCGAGGCGCGGCGCCAAAGATCTGAAACAGCTCGGAAGTTTAAACGCGGCGCCGAGCGAGGCAGCGCGGTAATTCGAAAGTTGGCGAGTTTAGAGCGCGGCTCCGGGAAGCGAGCGGCGCGAAAGTCCCGGAAGGGCCTTGATGTTTGGCGCGCGGCTAAGCGAACGCGGCTCGGCGGGAATCCAAATTTAAAACGCCAAACTCAGATTTTCCCCAATTCCAACTTCCAAAACCTAACCTTCCCTCTCCAAAAACCCACGAAATTCCAGAAATTTGCCCACAAAACCTCCACAAATCCAACCCAACCACAACCTAAACTCTTAAATTCCCAAAAAAACCCTCAACTATCTCAAACAACAAAGCTCCATTCCATAGCCTCAACCCACCAATTGAAACAAGAACAAGCTTGAGTCTTCTCATGAAAGGTAATCCCTATCTTTGTTCTTGAATCCTTTCACTGAAGTCATAGGAGGTAGTAGTTGGGAAGAGTATTGTAGTTGGAGTAGTTTGGGTACTGAAAAGTTGGTTGTGAAGTTGGAGAAAGGAGTAGAAAAGAAGGTTGTGGGTATTGAGTAGAAAGATTGAAGTTTGGGGGTGTTGTTTTTTTTTTTTTTTTAGCTGCTAGTTTTTTTTTGTGTATGAGACGTTGTGCCACTAAGTTGCCACTAAGTTAAAAGCTCCAGAAACTGTTTTAACCATGGCCACCAGGAAGAGAAGAGGCTCCACATCCACCCCAACACCCCAATACGATGAAAATAGGTTTGTGAGTTACCAGGCCTACCAAAGATACAAAAGACTTGATACTAGACCCGTAATTCCAGAAAGGGGAATGGATTACCAAAGGGGATCCTATGGGGAGGAAGACGTTTATGAGCCCATCCGGGCTATGATAGAGCTAAGGGGGTGGAAGAGATTTGTCAATCCGGAGAAGATAAAACCAGTGAATACAACAATGGTGCGGGAATTTTATGCAAACTTTCCGAGAGGGCGAAAGGGTGCTTTGTAAGGGGAAATTATATGCACTGTATTTGCGAAGCAATAAATACAACGCTAAAAGCAGTTGATGTTGAAGAAAGTAGCGGTGGAACCATTTTAGAACATGGTCTAGGAAGCGTAGCGGCGATGGCGGAATAATATTGCGAACACGATGAGCTACCACGAAATTTCTTTTGAGATCGGAAGGAATGGATCTAGAAACCGGCGGTGCCAATTCAACAAGGCGACCAAGGCTTGGTCGTATTTCGTCGATGCGCATGATTCCATCTACGCACTTCACGAGTGCGAAGCGAGATTAAGTTGATTTATGGAATTATGAGGGCGATAATTGATGTGGGAAAAGAGATAGTGCAGAGCATCGAAGAAATCAGCGAGTTGGTGACAATGTGGATTGGGACACGGTTCACTTATTACCGCCTATGCCACATGAGTGCGATCCACAACTACCCACGAATACTCATGAAAGAAACCAATGCCGGTGTCCTATGGGATAGTGCACTCTTTTCCAGACCCTAGCCCCCCAGCAGCCAGACGGAGAGCACCACCAGCAGCAGCAGCAGCAACAGAGGCCGCCATGGATGAAAATGAGTCTGAAATAGGGGCTCAATATGAGGCGAGACCCGACCGGCCAACCACAAGCGAGAACCTTGAGCCACAATGGGGCAATTGTACCAACACTGAAGGAGATGATGCAGACGCACAAAGCGATAGTACAAGGGCGACAGAAACAAGGCAACAAATCGACGAAATGAGTGCCTTGTTCAACCAATGGTCGATGATTATCCACCGCCACCACCACCATTTTAGCCAAAGTTTGTAAGTGTCGTTTTCTTTTCGTCTTTGAGTCTACACACACATTGGGGACAATGTGTGATTTAAGGTTGGGGGTGTGTTTTTGTGTTTTAGTTTTTATTTGTGTGTCATGTTATGTTTTATTTAAATTTTTCTATTTGTTTTATGTTTATTTTGAGTCACAAAAATTTTTTCTTTTCTTGAGTCATAATTGCACTGTCAAGATCATGTATCTTTGTAGTTGCTAGAAACACCTAATGAAGTAAGGTGGAATAATGTAAAGGAATTGAAGCAACTATCTAAACACTTAGGTTAGATATGCCAAAAGCTCACATAATCTGTCTATTTGGAGTTTCTTGCTTAAGTTATGCATGCTAAATGATAAATGTTTATGTGTTATGAGTGCTTGCTATTTGAGGCGAAATAGTTAGGATATGCATGTTAGGGAGATGACTCAGCATTTCTTTGATAGCCATTCTTACCATTCTTCTCTATCCGCACTTTAAAAATATCCTAGTCAGCCCCATTGAGCCTAAATTTGAAACTTCTTCTTTGACACCCCATATTCCCACAAAATTGTGCCATAAGTGAAAATATGAAATTGTGGAGTACATTGTGTTAAAAAGAAGAAACAAAAAGAGTGAACAAGTTTGAGGCACCCTAATGGAAAAGTAATAAGAAAGAGGCAAAAGCCTAAGTTTGGGGTGCCTATTTGTATAATACACTTCACTCTCCCAAAACAAAAGAGGGGAATGATAGAATTGAAGTGAAGGAAAGAATCAAAAGAAAAAGGGAAAAATTGAAAAGCCAAAGAGCTTATGGTACAGAAAAATGAGTCTAAATGCATATCTTTACCAACTCCTACCTAAGCCTACATTACAACCCTCAAAGTCCTGAAGATCTCTTTTATGTATATCCAGAATTAGTGGAGAATAGCAAGTAAGCATGCCATAGGAATTTTTGAATTTATATGCATACTTGAGTACACTGACTTCCATTTAAGCATGATAAGTATGAGTTTGCGAAATATCTAGCTCAATGTGTTGAAATTCCATGCTATATGTTCCTGCATATTATTCTGCTAACCTTCATGTTTTTCTAGTTAACATCTATGCAAAAAAAAAAGTGATTAATGACAGGGAGTCCTTTATTTTTCATTCTTTTGAGTCTTTTATTGTATTTCTTTCTATCTTTGCTCGAGGGCGAGCAAAGGTTAAGTTTGGGGGTATTTGATCGGTGGATTTTATATACACCTTTTGAGTCTGTTTTAGTTAGTCTTTTGTCCCATTTTGCACATATAAGTGTCGTATTAGGATAGTTTTTCTTTCTATTGAGTCAAAGTGGTTGAAATGGCCAAATGGCGGAAAAGGAGCAAAAAGAGGGCAAAAGAGGAGATTCGGAGTAAAAGCAGAAAGTGGCGAAACGGTGAAATCGAACTGCGCGCGGCTCCTGCGATCGAAGCGGGGCGGCGCCCTATTATTCAGAAGCAGAAGATCCGCGCGCGCCTCGAACTGAGCAGACGCGCGCCTAAACATCCGAGAAGCCCACGGAGTTGCAGTAGCCGGCTACGCCGAGCAGCCGAGATATCGGCGCGGCGCAAAACACCCAAGTATTGCAGAACTTTGTAGCGCGGCCCCAGCCAATGAAGGCGCAGCGCCGCGGAAAAATTAGGTCTTTTGACTGATTTTGGGCCAGCACGGAAGGAAAAGAAGGGAGGCGTTTTAAAACTATATAAGGAGAACCCTAGGCAGTTTTTGAGGGTTCCCTTTCTGGCCAAACACAAGTGTTCTTGCCTAGGAGATTGGAGACCCAAACATTAGTAATTTCTTTTCTTTTTCTTTTCTTTAATTCAGTTTTTGCATGATGAACTTTGAATTAGTTCTTGTCATATTCATGGCTAGGAACTAATTCTCTTATAGGGCTTTCTATGTTGAATTTCTTGAACCTTATGTTATAACTTAATGCATGCTTATGGTTATTATTCTTATTGAGAGATCTATCCAATAATTGAGTTGAATTCTTGGTAGCTAATTGACAACTAGTTATCACTATATGATTTCTAATCAGTTACGAAAGGAGGATTGTGAATATCTTTGTAAGTTGGGTGACGGTCTCGAGTTGGGGATGAAAATACCTCAATTAGATTTGTAGCGTTGATGAGAGGCTTAACAACCCTAATTTTGCGCATTGTGCGTGACGGTCAACTAGGTTTTTGTGCTTAATCCTCCTATAGAGTTACCCTTATCAGCGAAAGTTAGGTAAGGAACAATACTGGGGTTGAGTGTTTATATAACCCTAACGGGAGTATAAAACGATTTCGTAAACCTGCTTTCTCCAAAAGAAGAACACCATAAGTAATGCATTAGTAAGTAACATAAGCGGATAGTAAGGATACATAGAAGCCCTATTCTCATCACATCTGAATTAAATCGTTATAATTAATTAGCTTTTATAATTCGTAGTTATAAACAACCAAATCAATTATCAATTCGCCAAATAGATACTAAAAAATAGATAGTTGGTACTTGAACCCTAATCCCAGAGGACGATATTCGGTCTTATCTAAGACTATACTACTTGATACGATAACGTGCACTTGCGTTTAAAAGTGTGTGCATAAATCGCGCATCACGTCTTAAAGAATTAAAGAGTAAAAAGGGGTATTAGGTTGAAGATTGTAGGACTTGCACTATTTGGTTGTTGTTGTTGTCGCTAGAGTTGATGGATTGTTTTAAGATTCTTCTAATATGGATTAAGGACTGAATTAACATGAGAAATAGTTGGATTAATCACCTTGGTCGTTGTAGTTGTCGTATTGCATAAATTTAAAAGAGAAAGAATGTATTATGGTAGCATATATGAAGTACATAGAACTAATTTGGTTATATCTTGGAATTGTGCTTAGTTACTGGTTTGGTTGGCATTTGTTGTAAATTATGGATGTACATATAAACAGGGGAAGTGCTGCCCGAATTTTTATAGAATAGGAAGTCGTCATTCGATATAAAGTATGCTAAGTGATCATAGAATTGACGAGTGTATTACCATTATTATAGGTTGACGTACTAGACGAGATGTATCTTAATATTGAGTTGATTAGTTCGACTAAGGGGTATGTGAACTATTCCTTCTTTCTTTTGGCATGATTTTTATTAAGTAAACATACGGCGGACGTACATGGTTTCTATACAGTTTAATTCCTAAAGATGTTAGTTATGAGAAGTGTCTATGATTTTTCAGTAAAGAGCTTATTATAATGATTTATTGAGATTCAAATGATAATTCTTAATTGCATATGGTTACTCATGATATATGTTACACCTCGTAAGTTAAGACAATAATTAAGAACCTCATTAGGAATAAAGATCCGAATTTGGAAAATTAAGTATATTCTTACATTTTAATATGTAATAATTTTGGTTACAACAAGAGTGTCAGTGGAAATGGAAAAGGATAGTCGTATATATATTCTCGTTAAGAATACGAAACCTTATGGAATTTCCGGGAATTAAAGAAAATGAGAATCAATATTTAAAGAAGTGGGTTTAAGATTTATTACTTGGGGAATTAAATTAGTTAAGACGACACTTAAAGGGGCAAAGTGTAATTGTAAGGGGGACCAAAGTGTATTTACTTAAAATCTGAAAATATTTAATTTATACCCTAATACCTTTCATTTTTCAACTAAAACACAAGTCAAAATTCTCTCCTCCTTCTTCATTTCCCTTGGTCGAAAATTCCCCCCTTTCCCTAGAAAGAAAATTAAATTTTTACTTCATCTTATTAGGCTAGTTATCCTACATAATTAAGCCAAGAAATTAGAACATTTAAATCACCCAAAACAGTGGGCATTCTCGGCTTCTCTGACCGAGAATTGTGGGGGTGTTTTCTACAAGTTTTTGGTGAAATTGTTGGATGTGAAGCATGTATAAATGATGTATTATCATAGTAGAGATGTTGCATGTTGAATTGGGGTTGAAGAAGTGTGAAATTAAAGCAAAAAATTGGAGCGAAAACAGTGGCAAAATCGGGACTGCTGGGCAGATTGTTAGTCAACTTTGGGAAAGCATATATCCTAGCATATTAGGAGTTTTTTAGTGTTTCAAAAGCCTAAAATGGAGTTCGTCGAGTCTAGTTTCCATAGCAATAAACCAATCGTCGATAGGACACGGGAGTAGATAGTTATGGACATCACAAGTTCAGCTGACGAAGCAGTGGTTAAAAATCGGGACTGTTTTGGGGATTAAATTAAGGTATGAAAATTCTTCTTTCTATGCTATAATTGAAGTTTCATATTGTTGTAGTTGAAGTAATGGACTTGTGTTAGGAAGAAATCTTGAATTTAGACATTGCATGTGAATAATTTGAATGTTGTAGCCGATATTAGGACTAATGTTACTAATCTTGGAATTGTCGTATTCAATTATTGTGTTGTGAAATTCGTCGCTACTTGGCATGTTGATATTGGAAGAGAATCTCGACATATAAGTTATAATTGTTCATAAAGAATTATTGGAACAAGATTGGACTCTAAGGAATTAAGAAAATGATTGGTTTTGTAAATATTGGCCAAAGACTTGCTTGAAATTTTTGGATATTATCGTGTCAAGATTAGGGGCTGATTTTGTGAAGTTTAAATGTTGAGAATTTGACTATGAACATGTATATAAGTTATGGTAATTACTAATACATGTCTTAAAGAAAGTAAAGTGTAAAAAGAGTGTCATGTTACAAATTATAGAACTTGGTTATTGTTGTTGTCATTAGAGTTGATGGATTATTTTAAGATTGTTCTAATACGGACTAAGGACTGAATTAACATGAGAAATATGTGTAGTAATCACCTGGTTTGTTGTAGTTGTGATATCGCTTAAAAATAAAAGAGAAGGAATACGATATGATGACATAAATGGAATATCTGAGATTATTGTGGTTATATATTTGAGGTATGACTTGCTGTTGGTATTGCTGGCTTGGTTTGAAATTTGTGGATGTACATATAAACAGGAGAAGTGCTGCCCAAATTTCTGTAGAATAGGAAGTCTTCATTCAATTTAACTTATGTTAGGAATCATCGAGTTGACAGGCCTAATGTTATTATTATAGGTTGGAGTATTAGACGAGACATATTCTAGTAGTGAGTTGGTTAGCTCGACTATAAGGTATGTGAGACTATCATTCTTTCTTTCGGCATGACTTTGTGAAAGAACTTTCATTTGACACGATTTTAATAAAAGTACGGCGGACGTACATGATTTTCTACAAAGTTAGTTTTAAAGGAAAATTGTTATGATAAGTGCCTATGATTTTCAGTAAAGATCTTATTATGATGATATTATCGAAAGTCAAAGATGATTTCTATTTGCATATAGTTGCTCATGATATCTACTCGTGCCAAGTCTTATTACACATTCACCGAGTCTCTCATACAGAGGGTCGGCACTATATTGTATGTTCCAGGTTCGAGTCCCGACTATTATTATTATATTACTTGGGTTCGAGTCCCAAGCGGGTTAAACTCCCGGATTACTATTATTCCATGGATTAGCTCTCCATGATGCGGGTTCGAGTCCCATGACATTATATTATTTCATATACTTACGTGGGTTCGAGTCCCACGATATATATACTTACTTGGGTTCGAGTTCCATGATATATACATATTTACTTGCATTCGAGTCTCATGATATATATATGTACCTAGACGGGTTTGAGTCTCGTGCCATTATATCCTGAGGATATGAGTTCATGACTTTGGCATGATTTGCATATTTTGAAAAAGGTAAGAACTGATTTTCATTACTCTCATTTGGTAAGGCACAATTATACTGTTAAGTTGATTTCATACTTGCCTCATGTTATACGTTGAACTGTTATGATCTCAATTACAGTATTTAGTTTTCAGATTCACATACTTGGTACATCTATCGTATTGACCCCCTTTTCCCCGGGGGGCTGCGTTCATGCCCGTAGGTACAGGTGATCGGTTAGGTGACCCTCCAATTTAGGACATCTACCGCTGCTAAAGAGCTCCCTTATTCCGGAGCCAGTTATTTTGGTACAGATCTTTACATTCCAGACTTATGTATATTTTGGGCACGACGGGGTCCTGTCTCGTCATATGTCAGTATTATACTCTTAGAGATATGTAGACAGTTGTGGGTGATAGATGTATTTTGGACTTGTGTAGAACGTTTATGCGGTTGAGCTAGCTGTATTGTTGCACTTGTTTTGGGATGTTTCTGTATATAGTGGCAGCCTTGCCGACTTGCCTATTGTGATTACTCCTTTGCTTATGTGATGCTATTTTGTGGCAGCCTAGTCGGCTAGTCTGTTGTGATGGTTGGATAGTTGTGTAAGGCAGTCTTGTCGGCTCGCCTATTTTGGGTATATGTTATAGATGCAGCGTTGTGCTGTCGAAATTTTCTATTACCCTTAAGGGTCAGTTGATTACATGACAGGTTAGTGTAATGGCGTCCAATTAGGGCGTAGGGTCTCGGCCCGTCGGGTCGGGTCGTGACAAAAGTGGTATCAGAGCAGTTAGTCCTCGGAATGTCTACAGACTGTGTCTAGTAGAGTCTTGTGTATGAGTATGTTGTGCACCATACTTATACACAGAAGGCTGCCGGACATTTAGGATTAGTTTCTACTCTTTCATCTCATAGATCGTGCAATAGAGCTATGTCAATAGGATAATCCCCCCCTCTTCCTAATAATTATTGTGGTTGCAGTTATGTTCCAAAAAGCAGCGACAGTGGCTCGGAAGGGGAAAATCAGAGTAAATCGGACTTGACCTAGTGTGTCAAGCCATAAGAAAAATGGAAGAATTTGAATAGAAGTATGATGACCAGGTTTGGAGATACTAGGTCAATGTTAGGTAATGTCACTCTTCAGAATCTTTTACGTACTAAATAAGAAAATAAGTTAACAATTCATCACTTAAGGGATGATATCATCAGGGATTAGAACCAGGAGCAATGTCCGAGATTACGTATGTATGCTAGAATGTGTTGGAATTATGGAAAGTACGACAAGTAAGAAATGAGTGAACAAGTGTTAAAAGAAATGAAGTTGTTTATAATTATGAGTAGTGAAGAGATCCTTTCAGACCATGAATGAAGTGTCGACTTGTGAAATGAATTGCAGTAGTCTGTACGTTATTGCTCTATAGTTACAGAGATTGAACTTTTCCTTCCAAAGATAGAAAATGAAGCTTACCTATTCTTTTCTCCTTCATACCTCTAATTAAATTTGGAGCGCTAATTGTTAGAATCTGTGACTGTTTTAGGGTATACCATGTTGTTGGACTATGTAAAGGTAGTAAACTGCAAAAGAACATTGTTTCCATGTAAAAATGAGAAGGGGCTATTACTTCTAGAATAATAAGATTGATATATAAGAATGAAAGCATTTTTCTTACTTTGGACCGAATGTTGGGAAGTATTGGACATAGGGATTAATTGAGTTTCTTTCGCAAATGACTTCGAACTTGGGAATGATGAGCATCCTATTAGTGTATATTTTTGTCAAACATTTTAAATATTGTAACCTCTGGAGTTCATATTTTCAGTTAAGAAGTTATTTGAAGGATTGGTAACCAAGGTATGTATTCATGCATAGTTTCAATGCATTGGTTCACGCAGAATGCTAAGATGGTGTTATTTGGTCTCTTGAAAGTCTCATCTCGATGAGGTAGATATTAAAAGCCGTACAAAATAGTTGGAACACTGCGGGGTGACACATAGGGGTATAAATAAAAGTTTTCATATGACCTTGATGAATGCGTTTAATGATGTGGCTCTTAAAAATGAACTGTTAATAGATATTGGAAGGTTACATGGCCAGATACAAGGACCATAAGCAATAATGAGTGATTTCAACTGGACATTAAAATGGAATAGAAGAGTGAAGTGTCAGGTCGCTAAGACTGAGATAAGGGATTTTAAGCAGTAGGTAGCGGGTTATGGTGAAATGAGTGGCAAGCAGGGTGTATAGCAGCACTTACTAATTAAGAATGAGATGATAACCTACATGTTTCTAAGGTGCCTTTTATGGAACCAGACCTATATGAACATTCTCTTGAGTTAATTAGGTGGAAATTAGGCATAAAGGCTCAGTATAAGTTCAGATATTTTAATAGGTGGAGGTTGAATCCTGAATTTCTACAGACCATAATAGAAGGATGGAAAACAGATAAGAGGGGTACAAAGATATAGATGAATTCAACGAAGTTATAATAGATATTCAGTGTGATGTAGCCAAGTGACAAATGTCGACGCAGCCAAAGACACAACTGGGTTAGCAAGTCCAACGAGAGGGTAAAACAAATGCCACTTGAGGAGACAAACAGTAATAATGCAAATAAGGAGAAACAAAGAGATACTGGGGAAGAATATGGAAATAAATAGAATAAGGAAGACGACGATGGTAAGGTGGTAGAAGTAAAACAACTCATTAAGGACCCACAATTGATAGAAGAATCAAAAGCAACCCTTACTACTAAAGAACATGTTGAATGAGTTTTTGTAGCAGCAAAAGTTAATGAGGAGCGAAATATTGACAAGAGTCAGGAGGTGTGCACCAATGGTAACAACTCTAATAATAGTAACGCAGTGATATTAAAGGAAGAATGGATAATGATGTCCAATGTGGAGCAGAACAGGGCAGTGGAAGCGGATATGTTTATCTTAAATATATTAATCAGCAGAGAAACTTAATCAGAGATAATATGAGGGATGATTAACATGACAAACTTAAGGACTCACTGGTGAATGAGTTACATGAACTAGGTAGATATACTATGGTATATGCAAAGAGTGATGCATTGGGAAGGTTGTCTCTGTGATAGTTTATACTATATTGTCGACGATATGAGAGATCCTTGGCTAGTTAGTGGGGATTTCAATGTTATTATAAATGGAAGGGAGACAATAGGCGATATTCATATATATCCTGCAGAGCGTGAGGATTTTTGCATTTTGTATTAATTCATGTGAAATGTTTGAAACTGATTTAAAGGGAGTCTTTTAAGTAGTGGAATAAAGGAGCCGATAATGACTGTACTTTTAAGAGGT
Source organism: Przewalskia tangutica (assembly GCA_029844215.1). Taxonomy (NCBI): domain Eukaryota; kingdom Viridiplantae; phylum Streptophyta; class Magnoliopsida; order Solanales; family Solanaceae; genus Przewalskia; species Przewalskia tangutica. The sequence goes on from CM056725.1 coordinate 2,656,548, forward strand.
TCGATAGAATGTTGGCAAACATTTATTTTAGCTTGGTTTGGACAAATGGAAGTGGAACATGTAATAAGAACAAGTTTATACCATGCCCCTTAGTTGTTAACTTATGGTGATCAATCTATGCATGTGAGCAAACCATTTAGATTCCTCAAGTTTTGGACGGAATATGAAGCGTTCTTTTAGGCGCTAAATAAAAATTTGCACACTGTTGTTGATTAAGATGATTTCGTTTCTTGTATACCGAAACTGAAGAATGTCAAGAATGTCCTATTATTATGGAGTAAGGAAACTTTTGGAGATATTTTTAAGAAACTAAGTTTTAGGGAGGATATTGTTAGATTTTAAGAGGAGTTGTTTGAAGAATTTCCAACAGAAGCAAATAGAATGATTTTACAAAGAGTTAAGGCAGACTTTGAAGGAGTATGAAGAAGCTTCTGGCCATTCGATAAAAGGAGAGTTCTGTTTATATGCATGCTAAGACTCCTAGTAATTTGATTCAGCAAGAAAAGGTATTACTGATTTCACAAGGGGAGCATTTCCATTCATGTATTTAGGATATCCAGTATTTCATGTTATAAAGATGAAGATAGGCTATGCTGAATTAATTAAGAAGATTAAAGACAAGTTACAGGCTTGGGAAGAAAAATTGTTGTCACCATGAGGTAAAGCAGTGTTGATTACTAGTGTGTCACAAGTGTGCCTATACACATACTGTCTGCTATAAGACTTGCAAAATGTGTGATCAAATATATACATATAAATAGTTGTAATTTTCTTCTGGTGTATAGTAAGGATGATGTTAAGGCTAAGCATTGGTTTACATGGTTAAAAACGTACTTGTCTAAGGATGATAATGGATTGGGATTCAAACCTCATTTTGGAGATATTAAAGGCAAATATGTAAAAAGCTATGATGGAAATCTAGGACCACCAACTCTCTATGGGTTAACTTTCTAGGGAACATGTACTCTAAGAAGCATTACCCTCAATATGTGCAACGGGAAGGTGGTTCTCAGGCCTTGAAAATGGTTGTTAAGGTAAAGGATAACATGGAACAAGAAATATGGTGGGAAACAAAGAGTGGGACCGCTAACATTTTATTTGATAATCGGACCAGATTGGAAACATTACACCATGTACTACTATCAGAGTTTCTTAATGATGAAAGGGTGGAAGATGTCAAGAACTACTACGTGGGGATTGATGAGATTTGTCAAAGCTAGGACAGTATCTACCTGATGACATTGTCTCACATGTCACTACATACTTGATATATACATAGTCCTTGGTGGATAATGACAAGTTCTAGTAAATTTACTATGTCAAGTGCATGAGATTTGTTAAGATAAAAATTATATCCTTCTGATGTATATAAGTAAATGTGGGTTAAAAAAATGTGTGTCATTCAAGATATATTTCTTCCTATGGACGGTAGGGAAATTTAAAATTCCAGCGGATGAAGTGTTGCAAAGTATTGGAATTAATATAGTATCAAGATGCTGCTGAGGTAAGTTTTACATCAAGAAATGATAGGTCACTTGTTTCTTACAAGGGAGTTTGTCAAATCTATATGGAGCTATTTTAACAATGCAGCGGGTATACACATAAATTGTCGTCATGTTAAGCATGCAGTGCAGATATGGTGGACACTACATGCCATTACAAATTGAAGCAAGTGTACAAGGTAGTATCAACTATAATATTGTGGCAAATTTGAAAATGAAGGAATATAGCACTGCATGGGGGCTCTTTAACTTTGTTCAAATTTGATTCCATACTTAACTATTTTGAATTGGTGAATCGCATGTGTGTTATATTGTGGCCCTGTGAGGCATCTATTGGTTTGCTGAGTATAGGTGGATAGACATAGTTATAAACGAGACTCTGTCGAAATTTTTCTAGCATAAGACTTGTTATGAACATTCGAGGACGAATGTTTCTAAGGGGGGAAGGATGTTACACATCGTAAGTTAAGACAATAATTAAGAACCTCATTAGGAATAAAGATCCGAATTTGGAAAATTAAGTATATTCTTACATGTTAATATGTAATAATTTTGGTTACAACAAGGGTGTCAGTGGAAATGGAAAAGGATAGTCGTATATATATTCTCGTTAAGAATACGAAACCTTATGGAATTTCCGGGAATTAAAGAAAATGAGAATCAAAATTTAAAGAAGTGGGTTTAAGATTTATTACTTGGGGATTAAATTAGTTAAGAAGACACTTAAAGGGGAAAAGTGTAATTGTAAGGGGGACCAACGTGTATTTACTTAAAATCTGAAAAAAAAATTTAATTTATACCCTAATACCTTTCATTTTTCAACTAAAACACAGGTCAAAATTCTCTCCTCCTTCTTCATTTCCCTTGGTCGAAAATTCCCCCCTTTCCCTAGCAAGAAAATTAATTTTTTACTCCATCTTATTAGGCTAGTTATCCTACATAATTAAGCCAAGAAATTAGAACATTTAAATCACCCAAAATAGTGGGCATTCTCGGCTTCTCTGGCCGAGAATTGTAGGGGTGTTTTCTACAAGTTTTTGGTGAAATTGTTGGATGTGAAGCATGTATAAATGATGGGTTATCATAGTAGAGATGTTGCTTGTTGAATTGGGGTTGAAGAAGTGTGAAATTAAAGCCAAAAATTGGAGCGAAAACAGTGGCAAAATCGGGACTGCTGGGCAGATTGTTAGTCAACTTTGGGAAAGCATATATCCTAGCATATTAGGAGTTTTTGGATGTTTCAAAAGCCTAAAAATAAAGTTCGTCGAGTCTAGTTTCCATATCAATAAACTAATCGTCGATAGGACACGGGAGTAGAGAGTTATGGACGTCACAAGTTCAGCTGACGAAATAGTGGTTAAAAATCGGGATTGTTTTGGAGATTAAATTAAGGTATGAAAAATCTCTTTCTGTGCTATAATTGAAGTTGCATATTGTTGTAGTTGAAGTAATGGACTTGTCTTAGGAAGAAATCTTGAATTTAGACATTGCATGTGAATAATTTGAATGTTGTAGCCGATATTAGGACTAATGTTACTAATCTTGGAATTGTCGTATTCGATTATTGTGTTGTGAAATTCGTCGCTACTTGGCATGTTGATATTGGAAGATAATCATGACATATAAGTTATAATTGTTCATAAAGAATTATTGGAACAAGATTGGACTCTAAGGAATTAAGAAAATGATTGGGTTTGTAAATATTGGCCAAAGATTTGCTTGGAATTTTTGGATATTATCGTGTCAAGATTAGGGGATGATTTTGTGAAGTTTAAATGTTGGGAATTTGACTATGAACATGTATATAAGTTATGGTAATTACTAATACATGTCTTAAAGAAAGTAAAGTGTAAAAAGAGTGTCATGTTGCAAATTATAGAACTTGGTTATTGTTGTTGTCATTAGAGTTGATGGATTATTTTAAGATTGTTCTAATATGGACTAAGGACTGAATTAACATGAGAAATATGTGTAGTAATCACCTGGTTTGTTGTAGTTGTGATATCGCTTAAAAATAAAAGAGATGGAATACGTTATGATGACATAAATGGAATATCTGAGATTATTGTGGTTATATATTTGAGGTATGACTTGATGTTGGTATTGCTGGCTTGGTTTGAAATTTGTGGATGTACATATAAACAGGGGAAGTGCTGCCCAAATTTCTGTAGAATAGGAAGTCTTCATTCAATTTAACTTATGTTAGGAATCATAGAGTTGACAGGCCTAATGTTATTATTATAGGTTGGAGTATTAGACGAGACATATTCTAGTAGTGAGTTGGTTAGCTCGACTATAAGGTATGTGAGACTATCATTCTTTCTTTCGGCATGACTTTGTGAAAGAACTTTCATTTGACACGATTTTAATAAAAGTACGGCGGACGTACATGATTTTCTACAAAGTTAGTTTTAAAGGAAAATTGTTATGATAAGTGCCTATGATTTTCAGTAAAGAGCTTATTATGATGATATTATCGAAAGTCAAAGATGATTTCTATTTTCATATAGTTGCTCATGATATCTACTCGTGCCAAGTATTATTACACATTCACCGAGTCTCTCATATAGAGGGTCGGCACTATATTGTATGTTCCGGGTTCGAGTCCCGACTATTATTATTATATTACTTGGGTTCGAGTCCCAAGCGGGTTAAACTCCCGGATTACTATTATTCCATGGATTAGCTCTCCATGATGCGGGTTCGAGTTCCATAACATTATATTATTCCATATACTTACGTGGGTTCGAGTCCCACGATATATATAATTACTTGGGTTCGAGTCCCATGATATATACATACTTACTTGGGTTCGAGTCTCATGATATATATGTACCTAGACGGGTTCGAGTCCCGTGCCATTATATCCTGAGGATAGGAGTTCATGACTTTGGCATGATTTGCATATTTTGAAAAAGGTAAGAACTGATTTTCATTACTCTCATTTGGTAAGACACAGTTATACTGTTAAGTTGATTTCATACTTGCCTCATGTTATACGTTGGTATTATGATCTCGATTCTGATGATTAAGTTTTCAGTTTCACATACTTGGTACATCTATCGTACTGACCCCCTTTTCCCCGGGGGGCTGCGTTCATGCCCGCAGGTACAGGTGATCGGTTAGGTGACCCTCCAGTTTAGGACATCTACCGCTGCTAAAGAGCTCCCTTATTCCGGAGCCAGTTATTTTGGTACAGATTTTTACATTCCAGACTTATGTATATTTTGGGCACGACGGGGTCCTGTCTCGTCATATGTCAGTATTGTACTCTTAAAGGTCTGTAGACAGTTGTGGGTGATAGATGTGTTTTGGAATTGTGTAGAACATTTATGCGGTTGAGCTAGCTGTATTGTTGCACTTGTTTTGGGATGTTTCTGTATATAGTGGCAGTCTTGGCGGCTTGCCTATTGTGATTACTCTTTTGCTTATGTGATGCTATTTGGTGGCAGCCTAGTCGGCTAGCCTGTTGTGATGGTTGGATAGTTGTGTAAGGCAGCCTTGTCGGCTCGCCTATTTTGGGTATATGTTATAGATGCAGCGTTGTGCTGCCGAAATTTTCTATTACCCTTAAGGGTCAGTTGATTACGTGACAGGTTAGTGTAATGACATCTAATTATGGCGTCGGGTCGCATATGGTTACTCATGATATATACTCGTGCTAAGTGTTATTACTTCACCTCACCGAGTCCCGGGCCGGCTTATGTTCGTGCACAGCCTTGCATTGTTCACTGAGTCCCTCACTAAAGGGCCGAATTATGTAGGATGCATCCATAGATGAGATGATGACACCACCGAGTCCCAGTATGGGCCGGATTATGATATGATTCCATCGAGTCCCGCATTATAGGGTCGGATTATGTTATAGGTATATGTATCTGATGACTATACTGACATGCATTCATGGTTTTTGATTTGACTCTCCTTTTTATAAGGCACATCTGACTCTTATTGTTTACGACACAGTTAGATTAGGATTCTGATTCTTATACTGGTCTCCTGTTATTTGTTGGCTACTTATGATCTCATTTACCGTATTTCTTGTTTTACATACTCAGTATATTATTTTGTACTAACCCCCTTTCCTCGGGGGGCTTCGTTCATGCCCGCAGGTACAGGTGTTCAGTTTGGTGATCCACCGGTCTAGGTTCCTGCTCAGCTGTTTGGAAAGCTTCTTTGATCCAGAGCTTTGTCATGTTGGTACAGAACCTCTTTTTAGACTTATATATATATTTAGGGGCACGACGGGGCCCTATCCCGTCATATGTCGTTATCCTTCTTATAGAGGTCTGTAGACAGTTGTGGGTTGTACTTATGTAGAGTTATAAATCTGTTTTGGTCAGCTATGTTATTGTACTCTGTGTTGGGGTGTTCCCGTGTATATGTGATACTATTTGGTGGCAGCCTTGTCGGTTTGCCTATTATATTGTGTTGGCTAGTTGTGACTCCCCAGGAGACAGGTACATTCTTGTGTAAAGGCAGCCTTGTCGGCTTGCCTATTCTGGCATATGTTATTATTATAGTGTTTTGCTGCCGTATTTCATACTCCTTAAGTGTTAGTGGGACTATGTGTGACATGTTAGCATAATGGCGTCATTAGGGCGTTTAGTCGCGGCCCGTCGGGTTAGGTCATGACAAAAGTGGTATCAGAGCAGTTAGTCATCGAAATGTCTACAGACCGTGTCTAGTAGAATCTTGTGTATGAGTATGTTGTGCACCATACTTATACGCAGGAGGTTGCCGGACATTTATGATTGGTTTCTATTCCTTCATCTCTTAGATCGTGCAATAGAGCTATGTTATTAAGATAATCCCCTTTCTGACGACTTACTATGTTTACAGCTATGCCTCCGAAGAAGGCGACAACGGCCTAGAAGGGCAAATCTACAGCGGGGGATACTAGTCATATTCAAAGAGTTAACAGGTTCCGTACTCAGTCTATGCCGAGATCGTGCCCGATCGATGAGCTCCATTTGCCACCTCAGAGGCTCGATTCGGCAACATCACGATTTCGAGGCCGGCACACTGAGCCTCGCCTCACCGGCCGAGGCGAAGGACAGATCCATGAGTGCAGATGCTGACTAAGTTAGTGGCAGGGCAGACTTATAGACAGGGACCAGGAGTTCACCCCATAGCATATAGTTTGAGGGTCCGTGATTTCTTGAGTTGTAGTCCCCCAGAGTTTTTTGGGTCAAGGCAGAGATGATCCACGAGAGTTCATCCGGCCGAATCTGACGTCGTTGAGGTAATAAAGGCTTGAGACCGAGTGCATCGTGTTGGCATCATATCGGTTGCGTGACGTAGCTCTTAACTGGTATGAGTCGTGGGAGCTATCTAGGGGCGAGGGTGCTCCTCCAGCCATATGGGATGAGTCGCGGAGGCCTTCCTTGACCACTTTATACCTCCAGAGATGAGGAGGGCTAAAGTTGACAGGTTTCTAAACTTGAGGCAGAGCGGTAGGAGCATTAGAGAGTACAACCTTGAGTTTGATTCATTGGCCAGATACGCACCCACTATTGTAGCAGATATGGCAGACATGGTGCATCGCTATGTGATGGGGCTGGACCACTATTTGATTGATGGTTGTATGGCAGTGACTCTTCAGCTGGGTATGGATATTGCTCGTATCCAAGCATATGCACAGGGGGTTGAGGACCGACATAGAGGACGACAGCCAGACAGAGGTTATAGCAGGGACCAGCATAAGAGGGCTAGGTTGGCAGCTTATTCTGGTGAGTCTCGAAGCGACGGCCCGGCCGCAGTCGACATTCATCTCGGCCGGCGCAGTGCTCCTCTGATCTACATGTATGAGGTTCGACCGTCGAGTATTCGAGGCCGGCGAGCTCGGGGCTTGAGTTCTCGGAGGAGCAGGGGTTAACTCGATTGAGGCCATCTTATCCTCGGTGCTCTCAGTGTGGTAAGCTTCATGTTGTGGAATGTAGTTCGACCATAGGTGATTGCTTCTCTTGCGGCCGTCAGGGACATATGATGAGAGAGTGTCCCTACAGGGGTGGTTCAGGTGGTATGGCTCGGCCTACGGGGTCGGGTGTTGGTTCGTCATCATCTATAGCTATGCGCCCCACCGGGCAAGGTATTCAGATGCCAGCAGGCCATGGTAGAGGTTGTGGCGGAGTTTCTAGTTCTGGAGGTCCTTCGAACCTCATATATGCTTTGGCCAGTAGACGTGATCAGGAGGCGTCACCAGATATTGTTACATGTATACTATCGGTCTTTTTCTGTGATGTATACGCTTTGATAGATCCAGGTTCAACTTTGTCCTACATATCTCCTCTTGTTGCTGATCGGTGTATTTTATATACACCTTTTGAGTCATTTTTAGTTAGTCTTTTGCCCATTTTTGTACAAATACGTGTCGTCTTAGGATATATTTTCTTTCTTTTGAGTCATATTGGTTTAAAGTGGCCCATTGGCGGAAAATGAGCAAAAAGAGGGCAGAAACAGAGGTTCCAGAGCTCGGCGAAAGTTGGCGGCAAGACGCAGCAGCGGCGCCTCCGGCCAGCGAGTCGAGCACGACGCCCAATTTACTGAGCCTGGAAGTTTCGTGCGCCGGCTGATTCTGGCATGGCGCGAAGCGGGAATTCTGAAATATTCGAATGGGAATGGGCCAAGGCCTGAAGGAAAACCTGGAAAAACATTTTGAGGCTATAAAAGGCAGCCTTTAGGTCAGAATTAAAGGTTCCCACCCTTGCCAATTCACATAACTTTTGAAGATCAAGATTGGAGACCACTTCTTAGTAAATTCGTGTTCTTGTTTTATTTTCTTTGTAGTTTATATTGGATTTTAATTTAGTTCGTGTCATGTCCATGGCTAGGAACTAACTTAATCTAGGGTTTTCCATGTCAATTCACTTGAACCTTATTCTTATGAATTAATGCATGTTTTTGGTTCTTCTTCTTGTTATTGAGATTTATTCAATATTTGTCCTGAATGCTTGGTAATTACTTGATCACTAATTATCATAATCTTTATGATTTCTAATCGAAAGCCGAAAGGGAGATTGTGAATATGCTGCAGTTGAATAAACATAGGTTAAATCGTGGACGAAAGTACCCCGATACTTGTGTAGTATTAATAAGTTATTGTTCTTAATCATCCTTTATATTCAATCTTATCACCGAAAGGTAGAAGGGTTCTATATTGGGGTTGAATGTTTATATTACCTTAACAGGAGTATAAAACGGCTTAGTTAACCTGCTATCTCAAAATAGAAGAAGAATCATAATTAATTGCATTAACAGTAAGATAAGCGGATAGTTGAGGAGATTTGGAAGCTCTATTTCCACCATAATTGAAGTAAAACCAATTAGTCTAGTTAGCATTCTTAATTATAGTTATAAATATTCTATCAATCATCGGTCACCAAATAGATACCATAGAATAGAATTTGAGAATTGAACACTAATCCCTGAGGAAGATAACTCGGTCTTCTAAGACTATATTACTTGACACGACACGTGCACTTGCGTTAGTGTTATACCCCGTATTTCCAGAGTATGTACGAGAGGGCGTACGTACAAAGTTCAAGCCTTGAGTAGGCATAAGGGACGAAATTTGTGCACAACTAGCGAAAAGAATTGTTTTCCGACGAAAAGTTTTCCGGACCTTGCGAAGGGAAAATTACGGTTACTACATTTAAAATTTTTGCGGATTTTTCCGAGAGATGAAATATTTTGGACCAACGAGAGGGCGACATGTGTCACCCTTAGGTGGTAAAAGTTGGACGGTTTGGGAGGGAGTTGGTGGCACGTTTTTGGTGTGAAAAAGGCCTTAAACATTTGGTCAATGTTTGGCTAGATATTTTGTGTAGTAGATGAGAAAGTGGGACCCACACAACACTTGTCCAAATCTTCACCCTACACTTGCCTACCACTTGTCTTAATCTTGGCCATTGAAAGTCCTATAAATACCCCCCCTTGAGTTGAAGACTTCTTCATCCACTCCACATTTTTCTAAGTCTTGAAAATCCCTCTCCCCCTTAGTGTAGCTCTCGTCCAAGAGCTCCCCCTCCCCCTTTGTGAAGCCTTGGCCGAAACAAACCCCCCCCCCCCCTCTTGAGTTGTTCTCGTGAAATACCCCCCCCCCCCTCTTGGTAGAAAAATACTCACCAAGTATTGTTACTATTCCAAAATACCTTGGCCCAAATACATTGTAGTATTCCAAGGTTACCCCTATACTAAAAGCCCAGAAATACTATTATACTTCCCTTCAGTCACAAAAACGAAACCCTAAGGAAAATCTTCATAATCGGTTGAAGTATTAAGAAGAAGTTGCGTAGAACTTCTAAGGGTTGTTTGGAGCGGGTTGGAGCACCCAGACTAGGAGCTAAACGTTGCTCAGGATCGACATTTAAACTTGGATAATTTTGGGCTTATCGAGGTAAATATCCTTGTCCTTCTATTGTAATTGGAAATTACTTACTGTAGTTGTATAGAAATGAGTATAAGATATATAGAAGGATGGTATAAGAGAAGAGAATTGAATTGAAATCACATCAGAAGAATATTGAAGAAGATTGAACTGTACTTACATGGGGATTGTATTTCTGATGAACTTGTGTAGTTTAACGGGTAGGAAGTCGCCCGATTTTCCGTAGAATAGAGAACCTCTGCTTAGAATATTCTACTGAGTAGTCTAGACGTTGATAGGCGTATATGGCCTTTATAGGTTGAAAGTTCTGCGAGTAGCATGTTCTACTTGAAAGGTGGACAAAATGGCTAGGGTTATAAGCGGTGGTGGGCGTTTTGCTAATTATCGATAATCGTCGCGAGGTATGTGATTCTTCCTATCCTCTTGAGCATGATATTTTAAAAGAATATATATAGTACGGTGACGTCGTGTGTTAAGCGAGCGTGGTTTCTTGCGATGTCTTTTGACTTGAGTCTAAATAATAAAGAATCTTGAAGTATTTCAAAAGAATTAAGAATCGTTTTTGAAAGAAGAGTAATACTTGGTTTTAAAAGCTTAAGAGTTATACTAGCTTTATGGGAAGTTAGGTATAACTACTTAAGAGAGATAAAAGGAACGGTTTACTTAATTGTTTGTGAATGCCTTGTATTGATTTCGAAAATGAGAATAAGTATCGAACAAACCACTGCAGCGCTAATAAAGGGAAATGTTTTGACTAATTAAGTATTATTAAAACCAGTAGAAACCTCCATCTGCATAGAAGCTAAGATGAGACAAAATGATATTACATTTCCTAGATCATGGCTGCTTTAATAAGATTGTTATGAACAAGAATAACCTACTCACACATAAGGCATATGTTTCTCAAATTGTTTTAAACGTGAATTATATTATTAAGTGATTAAGACTATGAACTACGAAACCTTTCGAAAATAAGAGACTTGAGTCTTTGAACTTAGGCAAACTTGAACTTTTGGAAAAAGAAGGTTGTTACTTGTCTTTAAAAAGGGAAATTGTTTTGGTTTACTTAAAAAGATAGTCACTCTATTTTTGATACTACGGGTATCGTGTGACTTTTGTGAAAGAAACGGATCTTTTTAAAGAATTAATGTACGTAGTACCTTGGGGTTAAAACCCGAACATGTTGACATAAAATAGAAAGTACCTTGTGTGAATAACTTGACTTTGTTGGTTTGTGATAGCCTTGTAATACTTTCTTGTTGGTTTGATAAGTAACATATTATGATGCTACGTGTGTTAGTATCTTGTAACGTTTGTGTGAAGAGGTTATTCTTATTGTTATACCCCGTAGTTCCAGGGTATGTATGCGAGGACATACGTACGAGAATACGACAGAAATATTGGAAAGAAAGGAAGATGTGATTTTTTTTCGACGGAAAAGTTTCCGGTTTTTGTGAAGAAAAAGGTTCGTTAATGGGAATTGGATTCCCAGATTTGGTATTTGAACTTCTCGGATTATATTAGAATTTTGAGATTTTATTTTCGGAAATGGCCACGTGGGGCCACGGAGAAAATTTACGGTTTTGTGGGGCGCTTTGTTTTGAGGTTTCCGCTTTTTGGATATTTTGAAGACGTAATATTTTGGGCGAATCGAGGGCGACACGTGTCACCCTGTGTGGCCATGTGGTAGAAATGGTGTGACAAGTGGTAGCCACATGTCACCTACTCACTGGCGAAATGGCCTTACACTTGGCACCCAATTTCGTTGGCCATGTGGTGTGGTGGGACCACACACATGGCCCAATCTTGGCCATACACTTAGATGGATCTTGACCTCCATTGTTATAAATAGACCCTTGGTTGATGAATAAGTTCATCTCACTGAAAGCTTCCCAAGAGCAAAATACTTCCCTCCTTTGTATTGGTTTCGTCCCACCCTCCCTTGTGTAGAATACTTGGTGTATTGTGGTATAATTCCAAATACACTAGCCTAGTATCCCTAGTAGTATTCCAAAGTTGTTTAAATACTAGGGCAGGAAATCCTACTTTATTAGAAAGTCGCAAAATGAAACCTAGAAAAACCTTCATAGCTTGGTTGAAGTGTTTAGAGCTGTTTAGAAACTTCTAAGGGTCGCTTGGAGCGGGTTGGAGCGTAAGGACTTGGAGCTAAACGTTGCTCGGGATCGACATTTAATCTTGGATAATTTTGGGCTTATCGAGGTAATGATTTATGCCACACTGTGTAATTGGATATTACATGTCAGAGTAATGCATAGTTGAGTATACTATATTTAGAATGAGTATTGAACTGTATTTACATAGGGATGTATTCTGATGATCGTTGTATTATTGTGAAGCGATTTGAACACGTCAGGTTAGGCGTGTAATCCACTGAGTTATTGGCACAGTAGCGGGCCTTGTTAGGAGGAGATTTATGTGATTTCGGGAGAGGTCTTTGCGAATTTTCTCGCGAAAAATGGAACCGTGTGTTTAGAAGTTAATAGACGTTTGTGGCCTATATAGGTGGAAGTACTACGAGTAGCGTATTACTTGATGAGTGGAAAAGGCTAGCGGGTTCTGATCTTGTGGGCGTTTGCTTATTATCGATAATCGTCGCGAGGTATGTGAACCTCTTCATATCCTTTCTAGCATGATGTTTTGTAAACTATGTAGTACGGTAGACGATACGTGTGCTAAGTGTTTTGGTTGGTTTAAACATAGGGTGTTATAATAGCTTTATGGGAAGTTAGTTATAACGACTTTATGTAGGTAAAAGAATGGTTTATTGATTCGAAAGTTAAGAGACTTGATCTTCAAAGATAAGAGACTTGACTTATAGGCGACTTGATTTTGAAAGTTAAGAGACTTGATCTTCAAAGATAAGAGACTTGACTTATAACGACTTGTTTTTGGAAAAAGAAGTAACTTGATTTTAAGTATAGGTTACTTATTTTGAAAAAGTACATTATTTGGGTTTTAAAGAATACTTATTGTTGTTTTAAAAGGAAAGAGACTTGTAGAATTGAAGAGTTTTTGGTTTAGAACATAAAGTGTTATAACAGCTTTATGGGAAGTTAGTTATAACGACTTTATGAAAACAAAGGAATGGTTTTATCATTGGTTTTAAAATGGTAATTTGACTTTAAAGGGAGAAGTGTTTTGGTCTAAAAAGGAAGGCATGTTATTGTCTTAATTTGGTTTAAAAAGGAAAGTCTGGACGTTGTTTTGGTTTAATTAAAATATTAGTCACTTTATTTTCTTATACTACGGGTATTGTGTGACTTTTGTGAAAGTAACGTATCTTTTAAAGAGTTAATGTAGAAAGTACCTTGTGTGTATAACTTGATTGTGTTGGTTTGTGATAGCCTTGTAATACTTTCTTGTTGATTTGTTAAGTAAACATGTTAGGATGCTACGTGTGTTAGTATCTTGTGATGTTTGTGTAAAGGGGTTTCCCCTCGACTGCGCTTAAGTTGTTTAACTATCAGCCGTTATGTTGGTATTGTACCGCTCACCTTGACATGTTTCCGGAGGTTAAGCGCCTCCGTCGGGGTAGACTCGGTGATGCAGGACCATGATTCGAGAATACCTCATGCGGGTCGGGGACCTATGCGAGCTACGAGTTCGAGTTAGTGTGCGGCCTTTATGGTCACGCGGTCTATGTGGCCACGCGATCGCGAGTCCAGCGGATCTTAGGAGTAGCTACCCTCGATGCGGGGTTATACCTCATGCGGGCCTATGAGGTTGGCCTATGCGAGTCTGCGAGGAGTTCGTGGCTAGACGCGCATTTTGGAATCTGCGGGCGTGTGACCGGCTTTGATCATGTGGGTCTAAGCAGATCTCATGATACGATTTATGACCTTGTTAGTACTATGGGTGTTAGTAGTCGGCTATGCCTTCGTACTTACCACATGCGGTTTTATTATGACACATGTAGGACACCGTGTTCATGTGTACTCCAGAATGTTTTATATCATGGATCACGGCGGTGAGGAAGGTATTCCACGGGCATGAGTGATGTTGTGGGCGTGAGACCCATTGTTATATTTGAGTAATGACTTTGAGGCACGAGTCACGACTTGACATGACTATTTATGTATTGTGGATGTAGTTTGGTTATCATACATGTCTCCCCTTTATATAGACTATTATGATTTCATTTACGATTTTTACAAGTTTCACATACTTGGTACTGTTATCGACCTCGCCCGAGTGCGTTCATCCGCAGTAGAGGTACATCGGTTGTTGATCCGCTCTTAGGATCACAGTTCACTTTTGGGAAGCTCCGTTTCTCGGAGGCTTGTCTTTGGTATAGTCCCTGTCGGTGTAGTTACTTGTACATTCGAGGGTATGGCGGGCCCCGTCGTCATAGTTATAGTTACATTCTTAGAAGTGCATGTAATGCTTGTTGTGGCGGGGTTGTAAAAGGATTTAACTGCTCGTGTTGATATATATATGTATATATTTCAGGAAGGTGACCGTTTTGGTTAGCCTAGTTCATGCTTTATGACTTGTCTCATGTTTTAGTTTTTTTTATTTCCGATTTTCTCGATGTTATATCACTAGGGTGCAGGGTAAGGCACGATCACGGGCCGGATCGGTCGTGACAAAAGTGGTATCGAGCGATTAGTCCTCGGAAAGTGTCTGCATCGTGTCTAGTAGAGTCTTGATTATCGGTGTGTTGTGCACCACATCTATAATCGGAGGCCGCAGACATTTAGGATTAGTTTCCATTCTTCTCATTCCGAGATCGTGCCTTAGAGTTGTGTTGTAAGTTGGAATCCTCTGGCGTATTCTTATGTACCCGCTATGCCTCCGCGCAGAGCAACCGGGGCCCGGATGGGCAAGCGGCGAGAGGAGCTACGAGTTGAGCAGAGGGTTACGAGGCACAGCCCGGTTCTTACCCGAGATAGTACTTGACGACGAGTTTTTATGATGCCGCTAGCCCAGAAGAGTTAGAGCGGCAGCAGTTTCTATTGAGGCCACGATACCTAAGCCTCCAGTTCCACGGCCAGGAGCCGAGGATATGAGTTCAAAGTGATAGCCCAGTTACTAGCTAGGCTAGTGGTGGAATTAGATCAGACGGGGCGGTGGTTCCGCGATATCGATGATTCCCCTAGATCCGATGATGCGAGACTTAGGGATTTCTTGAGTTGCGATTCGCGAATTCTATGGATAGAAAGTCGAGGATGATCCTCGGTGTCGTACTTGTTGGGAGATTGTTATACCGTGGCCGTCGGGGCCGTATGATGGGAGGATGTCGGTAGGAGGTTACGGAGGATGACTCACCACGGGTCGATCGCGAGTTCGATTGTTCGGGAGAAGGGGTGTTAGTCGGATGAGGTCACCCTACCTCGTTTCGGCCATAGTAGTAGACTCCATTATGAGGAGTGTCGCATCGCCGGCGACTTTTGTGTTTGCGGCCAATAGGGCAATTTGGTGAGAGTTTGTCGACTGGAGGTAGCACAGATGTAGAGCCTCGACGCCGGGATCGATGGTGGTTCAACACTTATATAGCTAGGCGCCTGCAGTGGGATTATGATTAGAGCGGCAAAGGAAAGTGAGCGATGGTTGCGAGAGATATCTTTAGCCCAGGAGATTTTGTTTATGATATTATGGTGGAGTACATGTTAGGTGCTATGCGGATAGCATTGTGTTAAGTGTGAATTAGAAAACATGGTTAGTTGAAAGGATAAGTATGGGGTCATGGAAGGTGTGAACCTTAGAATAGTACACGTTGAGACCTTAGATGTAAGGCCGTCTTGAGAAAAGGATTTTACGGTTAATCTTTGTCGAAACACTTGGTATGCGTGAAATGTTTTGAGGGATATTTTCATTGGGATGTGTAAGGTGAAAGTGGTAGCTTTCGCGACTTGATAGGTAAGATTGTTCGGATCGGGAACAAGAGTTTGGTGCGATTATGGGTCGGGTTGAGGACCGTTCGCGGTCAACCCGCGGCGAAAGAGATGTGGTCAATTTGTGGTGATCGCTTTGTGATAGGATTACGAGGTGTTAGGTCCAAGGTTAGTTAACCATCGTACGAGTTCGAGGATGCGTTCGACCAGTAGTCAGGCTGATGAGGTCAGCCCATCTCGTCTTTTAGGCAGGACTATTTACTCGGCGGATGGTGGCGATATGTTATATATCGGGAAGGTTGTAAGGCTGCACGGGATTCCTACTTTTATGACATGACGGTGGAGCCCAATTTTTCGGCTATGTCTTTTGTGGTCCGAGGTGTTACGAGCGGGGTTGGAACTCAGGTGAGTCTCGATATTGCATTCACCCCGGGTAAAGCGGAAGAACGTAGCGTTTTACCCGTATAGTTAAGAATAGGTTGCGGGCGATGTTTTGATTTCAGGGTAGCCGTGAGGATTGTGTGCCTCTTGGGTAAGTGAGTTTTATGATAGCTACCTTTCAATGATTCGGATGTCGCCTTATGAAGCCTTGTATGGCGGAAGTGTAGGTTGTCGATCGATTGGTTCAAGGTTGGCAAGGTTCAGATAGTTGGTCCCTACTTGTTTCACCGTGATGTGGATAGGGTGAAGCTTATCGGAGGAAATTGTTAGCGACTCGAGTCAACGTAAGCGTGGTACGTTTATTAGGAGGAGTTCGAGTTACGAGGAGAATGCGGCGAGTAAGGGAAGAAGTGAACATATGTTATGAGCGGAAGTGGTCATTCTGTTGTGAAGATCACGAAGGAGTATCGTTTGATCATGGGTGAGAGCTTTTGAGATGATTGAGGTGATTCCTCGTTAGCATGAAATGGAGTTTTGCGCATGTTATATTCGGCCATTGGTGGCATGATCGGTTTTGTAAGTGTAGTAGTGGAGACTACAGCGGCATATGTATGTTTAGAGACTTAGAAGGAACATTCGGGACGAATGTTTCTAAAGGAAGAATGTTATACCCGTAGTTCCGTGGTATGTATGCGAGGACATACGTGCGAGAATCTGACGTAAATATTGGAAAGAAAGGAAGATGTGATTTTTTTCACGGAAAAGTTTCCGGTTTTGTGAAGAAAAGGTTCGTTAATGGGAATTGGATTCCCAGTTTGGTATTTGAACTTCTCGGATTATATTAGAATTTTGAGATTTTATTTTGGAAATGGCCACGTGGGGCCCACGGAGAAATTTACGGTTTTGTGGGGCGCTTTGTTTTGAGGTTTCCGCTTTTTGGATATTTTCAAGACGTAATATTTTGGGCGAATCGAGGCGACACGTGTCACCCGCGTGGCCATGTGGCGAAATGGTGTGACAAGTGGCTAGCCACTTGTCACCTACTCACTGGCCGAAATGGCCTTACACTGGCACCCATTTCGTTGGCCATGTGGTGTGGTGGGACCCACGGACACATGGCCCAATCTTGGCCATACACTTAGATGGATCTTGACCTCCATTGTTCTATAAATAGACCCGCTTGGTTGATGAATAAGTTCATCTCACTTGAAAGCTTCCAAGCAAAATACTTCCCTCCCTTTGTATTGGTTTCGTCCACCCCTCCCCTTGTGTAGAATACTTGGTGTATTGTGGTATAATTCCAAATACACTAGCCTAGTATCCCTAGTAGTATTCTAAAGTTTTTAAATACTAGGAGCAGGAAATCTACTTTATTAGAAAGTCGCAAAATGAAACCTTTGAAAAACCTTCATAGCTTGGTTGAAGTGTTTAGAGAAGTTGTTTAGAAACTTCTAAGGGTCGCTTGGAGCGGGTTGGAGCGTAAGGACTTGGAGCTAAACGTTGCTCAGGATCGACATTTAATCTTGGATAATTTTGGGCTTATCGAGGTAATGATTTATGCCCCCCCCCCCTATTGTAATTGGATATTACATGTTGTAGTAATGTATAGTTGAGTATACTATATTTAGAATGAGTATTGAACTGTATTTACATAGGGCTGTATTTACAGTAGACTGTTGTATTATTGTGAAGCAGATTTGAACACGTCCGGTTAGACGTGTAATCCCCTGGGAGTTATTGGCCTGGTAGCGGGCCTTGTTAGGGGAGGAGATTTATGTGATTTCGGGGGGGGAGGTGCTGCCGAATTTTCTGTAGAAAATGGAACCGTGTGTTTAGAAGTTAATAGACGTTTGTGGCCTATATAGGTGGAAGTACTACGAGTAGCGTATTCTACTTGATGAGTGGAAAAGGCTAGCAGGGTTACAGTACTGTGGAGCGTTTTGCTTATTGTCGATAATCGTCGCGAGGTATGTGAACCTCTTCATATCCTTTCTAGCATGATGTTTTGTAAACTATGTAGTACGGTGAGCGTACGTGTGCTAAGTGTTTTGGTTGGTTTAAACATAGGGTGTTATAATAGCTTTATGGGAAGTTAGTTATAACGACTTTATGTAGGTAAAAGAATGGTTTATTGATTCTGAAAGTTAAGAGACTTGATCTTCAAAGATAAGAGACTTGACTGCTAGACGACTTGAGTTTGTAAGTTAAGAGACTTGATCTTCAAAGATCCGAGACTTGACTTATAACGACTTGTTTTGGAAAAGAGAAGTAACTTGATTTTAAGTATAGGTTACTTATTTTGAAAAAAGTACATTATTTGGGTTTTAAAAGAATACTTATTGTTGTTTTAAAAGGAAAGAGACTTGTAGAATTGAAGAGTTTTTGGTTTAGAACATAAAGTGTTATAACAGCTTTATGGGAAGTTAGTTATAACGACTTTATGAAAACAAAGGAATGGTTTTATCATTGATTTTAAAATGGTAATTTGACTTTAAAGGGAGAAGTGTTTTGGTCTAAAAAGGAAGGCATGTTATTGTCTTAATTTGGTTTAAAAGGAAAGTCTGGACGTTGTTTTGGTTTAATTAAAATATTAGTCACTTTATTTTCTTATACTACGGGTATTGTGTGACTTTTGTGAAAGTAACGTATCTTTTAAAGAGTTAATGTAGAAAGTACCTTGTGTGTATAACTTGATTGTGTTGGTTTGTGATAGCCTTGTAATACTTTCTTGTTGATTTGTTAAGTAAACATGTTAGGATGCTACGTGTGTTAGTATCTTGTGATGTTTGTGTAAAGGGTTTCCTCATTTGCGCTTAAGTTGTTTAACTATCAGTAGTTATGTTGGTATTGTACCGCTCGCCTTGACATGTTTAGGAGGTTGGCGCCTCCGTCGGGGTAGACTTCGAGCGATGCAGGACCGTGATTCGAGAATACCTCATGCGGGTCGAGGACTATGCGAGCTACGAGAGTTCGAGTTAGTGTGCGGCCTTTATGGTCACGCGGTGCATGTGGCCATGCGGACTGAGTCGAGCGGATCTTGGAGTAGCTACCTCGATGCGGGGTTATACCTCATGCGGGCCTATGAGGTTGGCCTATGCGGAGTCGCTGCGAGTTCGGGGCTAGACGCATTTTGGATATCTGCGAGCGTGTGACGGCTTTGATCATGTATGATGCAAACAGATCTCATGATCTGATTTATGACCTTGTTAGTACTATGGGTGTTAGTAGTCGGCTATGCGCCTTACTTACCATGCGGTTTTATTATGACACAGTGGGACACGGTGTTCATGTACTCTTGAATGTTTTATATCATGGATCGCCGGTGAGGAAGGTATTCCACGGGCATGAGTGATGTTGTGGGCGTGAGACCCATTGTTATATTTGAGTAATGACTTTGAGGCATGAGTCCACGACTTGACATGACTATTTATGTATTGTGGATGTAGTTTGGTTATCATACATGTCTCGCTTTATATAGACTATTATGATTTCATTTACGTATTTTTACAAGTTTCACATACTTGGTACTGTTATCTTGACCTCGCCCGGCTGCGTTCATCCGCAGTAGAGGTACATCGGTTGTTGATCCGCTCTTAGGATCACGGTTGACTTTTGGGAAGCTCGTTTCTCGGAGGCTTGTCTTTGGTATAGTCCTGTCGGTGTAGTTACTTGTACATTCGTGGTATGGCGGCCCTGTCCGTCATAGTTATGGTTACATTCTTAAGTGCATGTAATCTTGTTGTGGCGGGGTTGTAAAAGGATTTAAGCTGTTGTGTTGATATATATATGTATATATTTGGAAGGTGACCGTTTTGGTTAGCCTAGTTCATGCTTTATGACTTGTCTCATGTTTTAGTTTTTTTTATTTCCGCTGATTTTCTCTGATGTTATATCACTAGGGTGCCCGGGGTAAGGCACCAGTCACGGGCCCGGGATCGGGTCGTGACACTTATTGTGCTTATGTTGTTTAACGATAAGCCGTTATGTTAGTATTATATCACTCACCTCTTGACATGATCTGGGGTTAAGCGCCCGTCGCGAGTATACCTCATGCGATGCAGTGTGACTATGATTCGAGAATACCTCATGCGGGTCGGGGGCTATGCGAGCTACGAGTTCAGTTAGTGTGCGGTCTATATGGCCATGCGGTGCATGTGGCCATGCGGACTACGAGTCGGGGCGATGCGAGGTAGCTACCCGATGCGCGGAATACCTCATGCGGGCCTATGTGTGGCCTATGCGGGTGCGAGAAGTTCCAGGATTTGACGCACATTGATACCGAGGCGAGTGGCCCGCTTCGATCATATGGCGCGGTCTAGAAAGACCTCGTGATACAGTTTTATAGCATTGTTGGTACTGTGGGTTTTAGTAGTCGGCTATGCCTTCGTACTTACCCCGTACGGTTTTATTATGACGCAGGTGGGACCTGGTGTTCATGTGTATTCCTTGAGTGTTTTATATCATGGACTGCCGGCAGTAAGGAAGGTATTCCACGGGCATGAGTGATGTTGTGGGCGTGAGACCCATTGTTATATTTGTGTGATGAATTTGAGGGCGTGAGTCCCTGACTTGACATGACTGCTTACATATTGTGTATCGTAAATTGGTTATCATATATGTCTTCTGTTTTATATAGACTATTATGATTTCATTTCTGATATTTTGATTTCACATACTTGGTACTGTTATCGACCTCCTTCCGGCTGCGTTCAATCTGCAGCGGTAGAAGTACACGATCGTCGATCCTCGCTCTTAGGATCACAGTTCAGCGTTTTGGGAAGCTCCGTTTCTCCGGAGGCTTATCTTTGGTATAATCCCCTGTTGTTGTAGGTACTTACATTCAGGGGTATGGCGGGGCCCTGTCCCGTCGTTGTTGTTATAACATTCTTAGAGGTCTATAGTACTGTTGTGGGCAGAGTTTGTAAAAAGGATGTAACTGTTCGTGTTCAGGTTTTTTTTATATGTTTATGCCGAAAGGCAACTTTTCTCAGATAAACTGTTCTCACTTCATATTATTTCATGTCTTGTTTTATATTCCGCTGGTTACTCTGATGTATGTCTACTTAGGTGCCCGGGTAAGGCACGATCACGCCCGGTTCGGTCGTGACAAAAGTGGTATCGAGCGATTAATCCTCGGAAAGTGTCTCTGAACCGTATCTAGTAAGTCTTGATTATCGGTGTGTTGTGCCACACCAATAATCGTGAGGCTATAGGATATTTAGGATTGGTTTCCATTCTTCTCACTCTGAGATCGTGCCTTAGAAAGTGTGTTATAAGTTGGACCCTTCTAACGTATTTCCTTCCGTACGATTATGCCTCCGCAAGGCAACCGGGCGAAGAGGCAAAGCGTGAGGCTGCGAGTAAATCTGAGAGGTTACGAGCACAGCCCAATCATCACCGAGGTGGTACTTCATTCGGGAGTTCTGCGTCGCGGCCAGCAGAGTTTAGCAATGGCAGCGATTCCTCTGCGGCCATGAGATTTGAGCCTTCAGTTCCACGACTGGGAACAGAGAATATGGATTACAAAGGAATGGACTTGTTACTAGCCAGGATTTTAGCAACCAGAGAATATAGGGTGCACCGATATATCACGGGTCTAGACGATTATCTAGTAAAGGGTTGTACAAGAGTAGCTCTTCAGTCAGGCATGGATATTGCCCGCGTACAGGCTTATGTGCAGCACACAGAGGAACGTAGAGATCGACGGATTAACCAAGATCAGCAGAAGAGGGCCAGAACAGCAAGGTCCTTTAGTAACTTTCAAGGCGAACCGCCTCAGCAGCAGAATGGATATGCACCTCCGCCAGTGCAGAGTGGTCCTCCACAGGGTTCAGGATGTTCAGGGTATGCCGTAGTTGGTCAGAGCTCTAGGGCTTCCGGTTCCACACTATCTGAGAGGTTCTAGCAGTAGGTTGATTTTCCCTCGGTATTCACGCGATGTGGCGTCATCCCGGGGAAAGTCGTCTTTTTGTTGGTGCTTGTTTTACCTGCGGCCGTCAGGGCCATGTGTCGAAAGGATGTCCTAGTAGGAGGGATGCAAGTAGAAGGACTCAGCCTACCAGATTAGTTGCGGATTCAGTGGTTCGGAGAGGAAGGGTGTTAGCGGAGAGGCCACCCCACCGGTGTGGCGTTGTGGTAGGTCATTGTGGGAGTGTCGTGCTTCTTCGACTTGTTATGCTGCGCGGCAGCGAAGCCATTTGCGAGAAATTGTCCAGGCCAGGTGGCGCGGATGTAGAGACCGCCTTTGAGTCGGTGGCTAGTTAAATCACTTTCCTAGCTATCGCCCAGCAAGCGTGATTGATTAGAACGACAAAAGGGGAGTGAAGCAGTAGATACAGGTGTATCCTTAACCCTCTAGAGATTGGTATGCGTGATAAGATGAGTATATTTTAAGTGTTATGTTCTGATAGCATTGTGCTAATTGTAATTAGAAGACAAGGTTAGTTAAATGGGTAAGATTGGGGACAGGAAAATTGTGAGCCTTAGAATATTATACGTGGAGACCTTAGAGGCGAGACCATCTTGAGTAAAAAAAATTATTTTTATGTTTGACCTCTATCGGAGTGCATAGTATACGTGGGATATATTTGTGTGATAAGTCCCTGAGTAGTGTGAAATGAAAGAGGGTAGTTGCGCTAAGAATGACCACTAGGTTTTCGTGACTTGATTAGTGAGATTGTTCCGGATCGGTGAACAAGAGCTTGGCGCGAAGTGGGTCGGGTTGAGGCCATGTCGCGGGTCAACCCGCAGCCCGGATTGGGGTGGGGTCAATTCGAGGTGGGCCCTCCAGGTGGTGGGGTCATGAGGGTGTTAGGCCCCAGTTTAGTTAACTATCGTACGAGTTCGTGGATGCGTTCGACCAGTAGTCGGGCCGATGAAGTCAGCACATCTTGTCTTTCAGTCGGGACTGTTTACTCGGCGAAGGGTTATGCGAGATGTTGTATATCAGGAAGGTTGTAAGGCTGCACGGGGTTCCCACTTTGTATGGCAGGCAGAGGAGCCCAGGTTACGGCTATTTCTTTTTCTAAAGGTTTTACCATGCAAGGTTAGGAACTCAGGTGAGTCTCAGTATTGCATTCACCCTCAGGCCGGTGTTTTTGATTTAAGGGGTAGCTGTAAGGATTATGTGCCTCTTGTTGAGGGAGTATTATAATAGCTACCATTTCAGTATTCGGATGTCGCCTTATGAGGCCTTGTATGGACAGAAGTGTGGGGTTGCCAGTCGATTGGTTCGATGTTGGCAAGGTTCAGATAGTTGGTTCATACTTGTTTCAGCAGGACGTGGGTAAGGTGGAGCTTACCCAGAAGAAGTTATTAGCAGCTCAGAGTCAGCAGAAGTCGTGCGGATAGTCTGCGTCGACACTTGGAGTTCAGGTTGACGGTGGGTCTTCCTGAAGGTACCACCCCGGAAGGGTGTGACGAGTTTTGGAAAGCAGGGGAAACTTAGCCCGAGGCACTTTGGGCCTTTTCAGATTATATGGATACATGTATGTAAAACGGATCTGGATCTGGATCTAGTAGGATCCGGTCCAGATCCTACCCGTTGCCATCCCTACTCATAACTTACCACATTTCTGTTATTGCTTCAGTTTCCAAAATCTCTGGGTTGCTACCTCCAACTTGGTCATCATTACTGGGAACACTCTGGATGGATCTCCGATACTTTTCCGAATATAGCAACATGAAAGACTGGACGTACTGCCTCCTAAGTCGGACGACAATGCTAACTTATAGGCAACCTGGCCTATTCTACAACCATATCCATAGGGTCCATAAAATCATATCCAAATCCAGATCCATCGGATCCACGGATCGGATCTGGATTCAAATCAAAGTGACTGATTATTAAGTTATACCTTCTAATCAGTCCAAATTTTCTAGAAAAAGAGTCAATTTAATTTAACGAAATCATGGGAATGCATCCGTAAATTAGGACTAAATAACATTATTGACAATTGTTATGCCTATTGGCTATTGCTGTAGTGAGAAACAATCCTCTCAATACCTAAGCTACTACATAAGTACCACATAAATGATTAATATAATGATTAAAGAATAACACGCAAAACGTGTCTCAATTAAAAAAATAATGGCCTTCGGCCCTTTGAATATAAAATAAAATTAAGATTACAAAGGATTCGGTGTCATGATATATAAATAATAAATGTATAATTAATTTAATAAAAAACGGATTCACGGGTCGGATCTGGACCGGATACGGATCTCAAAGACAAGATCCAGATCCAGATCCGATCCATCATAAACGGATCCGGGTCCGATCCGGATCCGTCGGGTCCAAACTTTGAATATCCATATCCTATAAAACGGATCTGGATTCACCGGATCCGGATCGGGCCCGGGATCCATTGCCATCTCTAGTTATGAGGAAGAGTTCGAGTGTACGAGGAGGGTACGACGAGTAAGGGAAAAAGTGAGCATGTGTTAAGAGAATAGAAGTGATCATTTCTTTTGTGAAATGAAGGTGCGAAGGGAGTATCTTTTAGACCTTGGGTGGAAGTTTTGTGAGGCTAGAGGTGATTCCTCGTGGACTTGGATTAAGTATTTGCGCGTGTGTTATTCTATGGTCAGGTGTGGCATGATTGCTTTCGTAAGTATAGTAGTAAAGACTATACTGACGCATGTATGTTTTGAGACTTAGAAGGAACATTCGGGACGAATGTTTCTAAGGAGGGGAGAATGTTATACCCCGTATTTCCAGAGTATGTACGAGAGGGCGTACGTACAAAGTTCAAGCCTTGAGTAGGCATAAGGGACGAAATTTGTGCACAACTAGCGAAAAGAATTATTTTCCGACGAAAAGTTTTCCGGACCTTGCGAA
Source organism: Przewalskia tangutica (assembly GCA_029844215.1). Classification (NCBI taxonomy): domain Eukaryota; kingdom Viridiplantae; phylum Streptophyta; class Magnoliopsida; order Solanales; family Solanaceae; genus Przewalskia; species Przewalskia tangutica. The sequence goes on from CM056725.1 coordinate 2,681,514, forward strand.
GGGAAAATTACGGTTACTACATTTAAAATTTTTGCGGATTTTTTCGAGAGATGAAATATTTTGGACCAACGAGAGGGCGACATGTGTCACCCTTAGGTGGCAAAAGTTGGACGGTTTGGGAGGGAGTTGGTGGCACGTTTTTGGTGTGAAAAAGGCCTTAAACATTTGGTCAATGTTTGGCTAGATATTTTGTGTAGTAGATGAGAAAGTGGGACCCACACAACACTTGTCCAAATCTTCACCCTACACTTGCCTACCACATGTCTTAATCTTGGCCATTGAAAGTCCTATATTGGGTATAAAGTATATTTATATATGCAAATCCGGAAGTTAGTATACGAGGGATGTGATTCCGGAGAATTTTTTTGGTTACTACGAGCGTGACAATGGAAATTATAATGATAGTTATAGATATTTCCGTTGTGAATTAGTAACGTATTATATAAATTGTGATAACAAGTATATGAAGTCTTATGAAATTTTCAAGATTTAAAAAAAGTGAGACATAAGGTTGATTAATTGTGGGAACATGGGCTAATTATGCAATTAATAAAAATTAGCCCACTAAAACACCTTAGGACCTATTATCTTCCAACCTTAATTAAAAAACACTTCATTTTCATTTTCATTTTCTCTCCTCCTTCTTTCCTAAGCCCAACCGAGACCCACCCCTAATCCATAGCTTAGGATTGAAGTTTTTCATCTCTTATCTTCCTAGATTAATTCCTCAATAATTCTAAGCCAAGTTTTAACACCCAAAAACAGTGGGTAAACCGAACTGCTGGGCCAAATTAAAGCTGGCAAATTCCAGTTTTTTAAACGAATTTAATGAAGAAAAACATGCTAGGAAGATGAATTAACATTGTAGAATGTATGCATGACAATTTGGAATTGAAAAAGTGAAAATTGGGCAAGAAACTCGATGAAACAGTGTTGGAACTCCATGGACTGTTTTGGCTTCAATTTAAGGTATACAATTCTTCTTTCTATGATATAATTGGAGTGGATGTTGTTAGAATTAAGGAAATGAATTATGTTAAGGGAAAATTGGAATTAAGACATTGCATGTGAATGTTTTGAATATTGTAGCCGATATGAGGACTAATTTTACTAATCTTGAAATTGTCATATTCGATTATTATGTTGTGAAGTTCGTCGCTGCTTTACATGTTGAAATTGGAAGAAAATCTTGACATTTAAGTTATAGTTGTTCATAAAGAAGTATTGGAACAAGAATTGGACTCTAAAGAATTAAGAAAAGAATTGGTTTTGTGAATGTTGGCCGAAGACTTGCTTGAAATTATTGGATATTATCGCGTCGAGTTAGGGGTTGATTTTGTGAAGTTTAAATGTTGGAAATTTGATTATAAGCATGTATATATATGTTGTGGCAATTACTAATACATGTCTTAAAGAATTAAAGAGTAAAAAGGGGTATTAGGTTGAAGATTGTAGGACTTGCACTATTTGGTTATTGTTGTTGTCGCTAGAGTTGGTGAATTGTTTTAAGATTCTTCTAATATGGATTAAGGACTGAATTAACATGGGAAATAGGTGGAGTAATTACCTTGCCGTTGTAGTTGTCATATTGCATAAATGTAAAAGAGAAAGAATGTATTATGGTAGCATATATGAAGTACATGGAACTAATTTGGTTTTATCTTGGAATTGTGCTTGGTTACTGGTTTGGTTGGCATTTGTTGTAAATTGTGGATGTACATATAAACAGGGGAAGTGCTGCCAGAATTTTTATAAAATAGGAAGTCGTCATTCGATATAAAGTATGCTAAGTGATCATAGAATTGACGAGCGTATACCATTATTATAGGTTGACGTACTAGATGAGATGTATCTTAATATTGAGTTGATTAGTTCGACTAAGAGGTATGTGAACTATTTCTTCTTTCTTTTGGCATGATCTTTATTAAGTAAACGTACGGCGGACGTACATGGTTTCTATACAGTTTAATTCCTAAAGATGTTAGTTATGAGAAGTGCTTATGATTTTTCAGTAAAGAGCTTATTATAATGATTTTATTGAGAGTCAAATGATAATTCTTAATTGCATATGGTTACTCATGATATCTACTCGTGCTAAGTATTATTACTTCACCTCACTGAGTCCCGGGTCGGCTTATGTTCGTGCACAACCTTGCATTGTTCACCGAGTCCCTCACTAGAGGACCGAATTATGTTGGATGCATCCATAGATGTGATGACTCCACCGAGTCCCAGTATGGGCTGGGTTATGATATGATTCCACCGAGTCCCGCATTAGAGGGTCGAATTACGTTGTAGGTATATGTATCTGATGACTATACAGACAGGCATTCATGGTTTTTGACTTGACTCTAATTTTTATAAGGCACAGCTGACTCTTAATGTTTACGGCACAGTTAGATTTGGATTCTGATTTTTATACTGGTCTCCTGTTATTTGTTGGCTACTTATGATCTCATTTACAATATTTATTGTTTTACATACTCAGTGCATTATTTCGTACTGACCCCCTTTCCTCGGGGGGCTGCGTTAATGCCCGCAGGTACAGGTGTTCTGTTTGGTGATCCACCGGTCTAGGTTCCTGCTCAGCTGTTTGGAAAGCTCCTTTGATCCAGAGCTTTGTCATTTTTGTACAGAACCTCTTTTTAGACTTATGTATATATTTAGGGTCACGACGAGGCCCTGTCCCGTCATATGTCGTTATACTTCTTATAGAGGTCTGTAGACAGTTGTGGGTTGTACTTATGTAGAGTTATAAATTTGTTTTGGTCAGCTATGTTATTGTACTATATGTTGGGGTGTTCCCGTGTATATGCGATACTATCTGGTGGCAGCCTTGTCGGCTTGCCTGTTATATTGTGTTGGCTAGTTGTGACTCCCAGGAGACAGATACATTCTTGTGTAAAGGCAACCTTGTCGGCTTGCCTATTCTGACATATGTTATTATTGTACTGTTATACTGTCGGATTTCATACTCCTTAAGTGTTAGTGGGACTATGTGTGACAGGTTAGCATAATGACGTCATTAGGACGTTTAATCGTGGCCCGTCGGGTCAGGTCGTGACACAGGGGGTAGAGGACCGACACAGAGGACGTCAGCCTGATAGGGATCACGACAGAGGCCAGCATAAGGGGGCTAGGTCGATTACATATTCTGGTGAGTTTCGAGGTGGGCAGCCTCAGCAACATGTTAGATATTTTCCCGATCGGCCTGAAGTTCACCCCGATCCGAGCGGGAGATTTGACCGCGAGGTATTCGGGAGTCGGGTCGAGCTCGCGGCTTATTCACGCGAATGAACAAGGGTTCTAGTCTGTCAAGGCCATATTTGCCTCGGTGTTCTAGGTGTGGTAGGTCCCATTTTGGGGAATGTCGTTTTACTACAGGTGCTTGTTTTTCTTGCCGCCGCCAAGGCCATATGATAAGAGAATGTCCTTATAGAGGTGGTACAAGTGGTATGGCTCAGCCTACTGGATCGGTTACTGGTTCGTCTTCTTCTATAGTTATGTGCCCCGCAGGGCAGGGTGTTCATATGCTAGCAGGTTGTGGTAGAGGTCGTGGCGGAGTTTCCAGTTCTAGCAGTGACTCGGACCGCATATATGTTTTGGCTAGTAGGCAGGATCAGGAAGCATCACCAAATGTGGTTACAGGTATATTATCAATCTTTTTCCGAGACGTATATGCATTGATAGATCCAAGTTCCACCTTATCATATATATCTCTCTTTGTTGCTAGTAAAATCGAAATAGAATCTGAGTCGATAGAACCATTTGAGGTAGCTACACCAGTGGGAGATTCTGTCATAGCTAAGCGAGTATATAGAAATTGTTCGGTGGTTATATATAGTCATCGTACCATAGCAGATTTGATAGAGTTAGACATGACTAAATTTGATGTTATTATGGGTATGGATTGGTTGGCTTCTTGTTATGATAACGTCGATTGTAGAGAAAAGATGGTTCGATTTCAGTTTCCAGGCGAACCAATTATAGAGTGGAAAGGGAATACAACATCGCCGAGGGGTAAGTTTATTTCATACCTCAAGACAAGGAAGATGGTTAGAAAAGGGTATATTTACCATTTGGTTCGAGTACATGATATGGAAGCGGAGGTACCGACTCTTCAGTCAGTCCCGGTAGTTAATGATTTCCCAGATGTATTCCCAGATAATCTTCCAGGTCTTCCTCCAGAACGGGAGATAGAGTTCAGTATAGATGTGCTACCAGATACCCGACCCATATCTATTCCTCCTTATATGATGGCACCTGCAGAGCTGAAGGAGTTAAAGGAACAACTGAAGGACTTGTTGGAGAAAGGCTTCATCAGGCCTAGTACATCACATTGGGGAGCACCGGTATTATTTGTGAGGAAGAAAGATGGATCGGTACGACGGGGCCCTGTCCCGTTAGGTTTCATTATCATACTCTTAGAGGTCTGTAGACATGTGCAGTAGACACGTGTGGGTTGTGGTTTGTTTTGGACATTTCCGTGTATAGGGGCAGCCTTGTCGGCTCGCCTATTTTGTTGTGATTGACTAGCTGTGACTCCTCAGGAGACAAGTTCATTTGATATATATATATAAGCGGTATGAGTCAGCAACTTACTTTTACAAGATTTTGTTATACCAGTGGTTAGTGCGGATCGCGATCGGGGCCTCAGCGCGCGCCTGGCGAGCGCGGCGCCAGCGGGTGATTGTAGGCGCGGCGCGGAAAGCAGGCCATGGCGCGGAAGATCTGAAGGGTCGAAGTTTTCAGCGTCGCGCCGCTGCGAGCAGGCGGGTTCTGCGAGTTAGTGGAAATTTACGCCTTTGTTTTGTTTTAAAAGAGGTCATGGGTGGGTGACAAGTGTCCACCCATCTGATTTGCATGTCTTTTATATTGACCAAGTCTTGAAGACTTGGTCATCTTTCATCTCTCTCTCTCTAAGCTAAAAGCTCCCCTTTCTCTAGAAAATCAAGAGAAACTCAAGCTTAAGGAAAATCGAAAAGTGTGATAAGAAGGAAAGTTATTTGCAAGCTTGTGGAGGTTATTGTGGTGGTGTTATTGAAAAGGAGGCTAGCAAAATTGTTGGAATAGTTTTGGCTAAAGCTCTAAAGGTAACATTTCTTCTCTTGTAGCTAGTTATTGGTGTTGCATGTGAAGAAGAAGGAACTTGTAGTAGTAAATAATGCTCTTAGAATCATTGCATGTAAGAAAAATGGTTTGGATATGAAAAGATTGGTTAAGGAGATATTATGAGCATGTTGTAGCCTACAAACTACTTTAGAATTGTTAAGTGTATTGTTTTACCTTATGGGGCAGAATTTTACACACCTAAGTTTGGTTGTGTAATTCCCTTTGAAATGTTGGATTGTTGGGCCTTAAATGTGGCGTTTGGATATTGAATTCGACCTTGAAAAAGGTGGCAAAGTATGTAGAAACAAAGGAAATGCTGCCCAAATTTCCTTAGGAATTAGTAACTTGAACTTGGAATTTCTACATTGAAATTAGGGGTTAATAAACGTATTATGGTCATTATAGGTTGACATATTACGTGCGGTATTTCGGACTTAGCAAGTGGATTAACCGAAGAGGTATGTGGAACTTTCCTATCTCTTGAGCATGAGTAGTTGTACCTATGTAGTGCGGTGAGCGTCTGAGATTTGATATCTTTCACTTGTTTTAAAGTATATTGGTACTTGTTTCATTTTAAAAGTATAAGTCCCTTGGATTTAGGGAAAATGTATTTGACAAAGGAATAACGCTAATATAATGACTTTATGGGAAGTTGGTTATATTAGTTTTTGAAAGGTTCACAAAGAAAGGTTTACTCTAATTAAAACAAGTACGGGTAAAGGATTTGAAACTATGGAAGGTGAATTGATTTTTAGGCATTGGTTGCCTAAGGTTTTTAAAAAAGAAATGAAGTCACTTGATTTAGAAGCCTATTATATTTCTAAAAGGAAATGTGACTTGTTTTGAAAGGAAATCGTAACTTGATACTATGGTGATTAGTATCTTGGAATTTTTGTATAAAAGAGTTATTTCCTAAACGGTTAGAAGTACATGGTACTTGGATTGAATTCGGATTTTTATTAAAAGACATGTTAGTGCCTTAGGTATACTAAAATGAGAGGATATATTGATAATGTTAATAAGAAGTTAGGGGATTTCTAAACTTGCTTATGTTATAATAAGCCGGTAGCGCTTATGTTATGATATGATAGGCCGGTAGTGCTTATGTTATGATATGATAGGCCGGTAGTGCTTATGTTATGTATGATAGGCCGGTAGTGCTTATGTTATGTATGATAGCCGGATGAGCTATGTTATATATATATTATTATGGGGTAAACCCCGGGTTATTATTTATGCCATGGATTTGCTACCCATGATGCGAGTGCGGCGCTTGCACTCATGCGGATCCGGACCACAGGATCCATGCGAGTGAAATAGTCCCATGCGAGTACGGCGATGGTACTCATGCGGGTCCACAGGATCCATGCGGGTGAAATAGTCCCATGCGGGTGAAATAGTCCCATGACGAGGCGGATGACCTCATGCGGGTCCACAGGACCCATGCGGGTGAAATAGTCCCAGGAGTAGGATTGCTTAATGATACTACGGGCGAGGTACCCTGTTTTGATTATGAGCCTCCTATTTTTATGTTGTAAGATTTATACTTGTTACTCTCATTGTTAGTAAGGCACAGTGCAAGGAAATTGATTTTTATCTATGACTCCAGCGTATTTTGACTTATGATATTATTACGGTATTTTCCAGTTTTACATACTTGGTACATAATGTGTACTGACCCCCTTCCTCGGGGGCTGCGTTACATCTGCGGTAAGAAGTAGCGGTGGTGGATCCTCATTCTTAGGATCTTTGCTCAGTGTCGAAGCTCCATTACTCGGAGGCTTGACTTGATTTTTAGTACGGTTCTCTCGGCGTTGTAGGTTTTGTGTACATTCGGGGTATGGCGGGGCCTGTCCGTCATGGTTGTTACAAACTCTTAGAGGCACGTAGTCAGGTTATAAATTGGGTTATTAAGGATGTAGCTATTGATTCTGTTTTATTTATGTTATGGAAAGGTAGCCATTTTTGGGTTAGCCTATTTTATCTTATATGGTTCTTGTTTGTGAGTTTATTTCATTGGTTTTCTCGATGTTGCATCACGAGGTGCGGGGTAAGGCACGATTCTGGATCAGGTCGGTCGTGACAAAGTGGTATCGAGCGATTAATCCTCGGAAAGGGGCTACAGCCGGTATCCAGGAGAGGCTTGATTATCGGTGGGTTGTGCACATCTATAATCGAGAGCTCTGAGATATTTAGGATTGGTTTCCATTTCTTTCACTCTAAGATCGTGCAATAGGAGGTGTTATAGGTTGAATTTCCTCGACGTAAATTTTGTATGTATCGATTATGCCTCACGCATGGCAACCGCGGCCCGAAGAAGCGGCGGAGAACTACTAGTTGGACAAGGGTTACGACGAGCCCGGAACCTTACGAGATAATGTTTGGCGGCGAGTTCCACGGCGTCGTCAACCCCACGAGTCGGAGCAACAGCGGCTGCTCACGAGACTACGGTACACGAGCCTCGGTTATGCGGCTGGAGCGAGAGGATATGGGCTCTGAGAGATGGCGATTATTGGCGGAGATAGTGGCTACGCGTGAGGGCGAGCGGGAGGCGGCGGTTCGTGTACCGTAGTTCCTCGGTCGATAGCGTGAAACCGGGACTTCTTGGCCGCGGCCCGCGAGTTTTATGGGTGAGGCACGAGGATGATCCTCGAGAATTCATCAAGCGATTCTGGGATCATGAGGTGATCAAGGCCTCGGATCCGAGTTAGTTGTGTTGGGTTCGCGTCGGTGCGTGATACCATGATTGGTAGTTTGATTCATGGGAGCTGTCGGGGCGGCATGCGCTCGGTGTATGGGGCGAGTTCTCCGGCATTTCTTGGTCATTTCTTTCCTCGCGGATAGGAGGGCGCGGTAAACAATTTACGACATTGAGGCGAGTGGGCGGGCGGTCCGAGTACAACGTCGAGTTTGACTCATTGGCTCGATATGTACCCACTTTAGTAGCGGATATGGAGGGCCGAGTGTACCGCTACGTCCACGGGGCTCGATGACTATTTGGCGAGAGAGTTATGCGGAGTAGCTCTTGGTAGGGCATGGACATTGCCGCGTGCGAGCTATCTGCGAGGTGTGAGAGCGGCAGCGGATTGATAGGTATCGGCGAAGAGGCGGGGCAGCGGCGTCCTCTAGTAGTTCTCGAGTAAACGGCCTCGGCGTGACCGGGTTTGCATCACGGCCGGTTGAGCGCTCCTCCATCTTCCGGTCGTCTGAGGTATTGAGGCGGGGCGAGGCCCGAGCTTGAGTTTCGAGGAAGCGAGTTCGGTCGAATGAGGCCACATATGCCTCGGTGTGGTCGATGTGGTGATTTCCATTATGAAGTGTCGTTTTCCTCCGAGAGCTTGTTACTCTTGTGGCGGCGGGGCCATTTGAAGAAGATTGTCGTCGAGCGGCGGGAATGCCATGGTTCGGTAAGCGAGTTCGATTCTTTGGTCTTTGTCTTGATGGTTGGCGCCGGGGCGAGTGTTCACGGCGGCCAGCGGCGAGGCGGTCGTGGCGGGGTTCGATTCAGCGGTCCTCGAACCGCATTTATGCTATGTCCGGCCGCCCGGGACGGAGGCGTCACGATGTCGTCACGGTACATTGTTGGTTTCTTCTTTGTGATGTTTATGCTTTGATAGACCCGGTTCTACCTTGTCCTATATATCTCCTCATATTCTTTGGTAGAATAGGGATAGAACCGAGTCCATAAAACCTTTTGAGGTAGCTACCCGATGGGTGATTCGGTGGTGGCCAGGCGAGTGTATAAGGCTTGCCCGGTGACTATATCTGATCGTCGGACTCTGGCGGAAACTTGATAGAGTTGGATATGACGGACTTTGATGTGATTATGGGTATGGATTAGCTAGCGTCTTGCTATGCCAATGTGGTAGAGAGAGGTTAGTTCGGTTCGATTTCGGTGGCCGGTTATCGAGTGGAAGGGAATCTTGCATCGTAGAAGTAGGTTTATTTCTTACCTCAAGGCTAGGAAGATGGTACGGAAGGGTATATTTACCATTTGGTTGGGAATTGATCATCGAGGTGAGATCTGGACCTTGATCGATTCGATTGTTAGAGAGTTTCGGACGTATTCCCGGGCGAGCTTAGGGTATCCCTCACGAGAGGAGATTGAGTTTTGCATTGATTTGGCGCGGACACTCGGCCGATATCTATTCGCCATACGAGGATGGCACATGCGAGTTGAAGGAATTGAAGGACCGGTGAAAGATTTCTTGGAGAAAGGCTTTATCGGGCCAAGTGTTTCTCCTGAGGCGCCAGATGTTGTTTGTTAAGAAAAAGGATGGGGCAGCTGCGTATGTGTATTGATTACGGAAGGTGAACAAGGTAACTATCAAACGATATCCTCCCGGGATTGATGATTTGTTTGACCGATTGCGAGTGCGAGATGCTTTTCCAAGATAGACTGCGATCGGTTACCATCAGTCTGAGTTAGAGGCGGATATCCGAAGATCGCATTCGGGACCTGTATGGGCACTTATGAGTTCATGGTGATGTCTTCCGGATTGACCAACGCTCGTGGTATTCATGGATTTGATGAATAGGGTGTTCGAGACATTCTTGGATATGTTCGTTATAGTGTTCATTGATGATATCTTGGTGTATTCGCGCCTGAGCGAGGCATCTGGTCATTTGAGGCGGTAGGAGTCCTCGAGGAAGCGGCGATTGTATGCCAAATTCTCGAAATCACGAGTTTTGGGTAGCCGGTGGCTTTCTTAGGGCATGTTATGGGTAGATGGTATTGGGTTGTCTGACTAAGATTGAGGCGATCGAACTTGGCGAACCAGCTACAAGCGGAGTTACCGCGACTTTTGGGCTAGCGAGTTATTATCGGAGGTTTGTGGAGAAGTTTGCTTCCATGTCGGCGCCTTTGACTAGGTGACTCGAGCGGCTATATTTGATGGGCGGATGCTTGTGAGGAGAGTTTTGATTCTTGAAGGAGAAGTTGGCCGCCCGATTCTTACTCTTCACGAGGGTTTGGGCGGATATGTGGTTTATTGTGATGCGTCGGGTGTCGGGCTTGGAGTGCGTCTTTGATGCGGCCGGCAGGTTATAACTACGCGTCTCGGCGGCAGGAATCATGAGAAGAACTATCCCACGCATGACTTAGAGTTGGCGTGATGATTCATGCCTTGAAGATGCGGAACCTTATTTGTATGGAGTTCGTGTGGATATTTACACGAACCACGAGAGTCTCGGTATATCTTGACGGAGGAGTGAACTTACGGCGAAGGCGGTGGTTGGGCTGCCAAGGATTACGATGTTGATATTCTATACCACCGAGAGAAGGCCAACGTAGTTCTGGATGCCGCAATCGCGGTCGATGGGTAGTCATGCGATGTACATCCATGGAAGAGGAATATGGTCCGAGAGTTACATCATCTAGCGAGCCTTGGGGTTCGTTTGGTTGATTCTGATAGTAAGGGAGTACGGGTTCGAGAGGTTGCCGAGTCTTCCATCGTCGAGGAGGTGAAGAAGCGGCGATATGAGGATCCGATTTTGATGCGGTATCGAGATGCGCTTTTGAAAAAGAAGAGTCTATTTGAGGTAGCGCGGATGGGGTGCTAAGATTTGAGGCGGTTGTGTGTCCGATGTAGCGAGACTTCGTCGGGTTAGGAGGCACCGCGGTGCTCGTTATTCTATTCATTCGGGGTCGACTAAGATGTATCATGACCTCAGATGCGTGTATTGGTGGGATGGCCTGAAGAGGGACGTGGCAGGTTTTGTTGCCTGATGTCTAATTGTCAGCAAGTTAAGGTTGAGCACCAGAAGCCCGGTGGGCTGTTGCAGGCTATTGATATTTCGACTTGGAAGTGGGAGGTGATAAATATGGATTTTATTACAGGGTTACCTTCCACTCAGAGGAAGCATGATTCCATTTGGGTTATCGTCGACAGGCTGACGAAATCAGCCCAGTTTCTTCCGATCGGGGCGACTTTTGGTAGGATTATGCTAGGCGTATATCGAGAGATCGTGAGGCGCGGAGTTCCTATATCGATTATTTACAGAGGAGCCCGGTTCTGGCTAACTTACGGAGGTCTTTCGAGAAGGATTAGGGACACAGGTGAGTCTCGATGCAGCGTTTCATCCTCGGGCCAAGCGGACGGTAGCGCACTATTCGACAACGAGGATATCTTTGCGGGCTTGTGTTATTGATTTCGAGGGTAGTGGGGCGATCATTTACCTCTTGTGGAGTTTGCTTATAACAACGGCTACCATTCTAGTATCGGATGGCGCCTTATGAGGCCTTATATGGGAGAAGTGTAGGCCGATAGGTTGGTTTGAGGTGGGAGAAGTTCGATTAGTCGGGCGGACTTGATACGGCGATGGATAAGGTGAAGCTTATCCGGGAGCGGTTATTGTCGGCTCAGTTCGGCGAAGTCATATCACGGATCATCGGCGTCGACACTTGGAGTTTTAGGTAGATGATTGGGTCTTCCTGAAGGTATCACCCATGAAGGGTGTGATGAGATTTGGGAAGAAGGGGAAACTTAGCCCAAGGTACATTGGGCCTTATCAGATTATCCGTAGGGTAGGCAAGGTTTCCTATGAGTTAGATCTGCCATCCGATTTGGAGGCGGTACATCCAGTTTTCCATGTGTCTATGTTGCAGAAATGTATTGGAGATCCATCTAGAGTGCACCCGATTCACGATGTCCAGGTGACAGAGGAGTTATCGTATGAGGAGAGTCCATAGCGATACTCGATCGTCAGGTTAGGCGACTTCGGACAAAGGATGTGGCTTCCGTCAAGGTCTTATAGCGGAACGAGAACAGGGAAGAGATGACGTGGGAAGCGGAGGAGGACATGATGAAGAAATAACCTCACCTATTCCCTACACCTCCAGGTAACCCATTTTCCTGCTTGTTAGTTTTGATTTAGCAATTGTGCTTAAGTATTGTTGTGGCCGTGGGGAGCGTCTTTATTTGCAAAAGAGTAGTTAAGAGCGTCTATGTCGATTTGTGATTCGAGTAAGCCTAGAAAGAACATTCGGGACGAATGTTTCTAAGGGGGGGAGAATGTTATACCCCGTGGTTAGTGCGGATCGCGATCGGGGGCCTCGTGCGTGGCTCATGGCGAACATGGCGCCAAGGCGGGTGATTGTAGGGCCGCGGCGCCAAAAGATCTGAAGGGTCGCTGAAGTTTCAGCGTCGCGGCGCCGACTGCAGGGCCGCGGCGCCGAGGCGGGTTCTGCGAGAGTTAGTGGAAATTTCTGCACTGTTTTGTTTTAAAAGAGGTCATGGGTGGGTGACAAGTGTCCCACCCCATCTGATTTTGCATGTCTTTTATATTGACCAAGTCTTGAAGACTTGGTCATCTTTCATCTCTCTCTCTCTCTAAGCTAAAAAGCTCCCCCTTCTCTCTAGAAAATCAAGAGAAACTCCAAGCTTAAGGAAAATCTGAAAAGTGTGATAAGAAGGAAAGTTATTTGCAAGCTTGTGGAGGTTATTGTGGTGGTGTTCTTGAAAAGGAGGCTAGCAAAATTGTTGGAATAGTTTTGGCTAAAGCTCTAAAGGTAACATTTCTTCTCTTGTAGCTAGTTATTGGTGTTGCATGTGAAGAAGAAGGAACTTGTAGTAGTAAATAATGCTCTTAGAATCATTGCATGTAAGAAAAATGGTTTGGATATGAAAAGATTGGTTAAGGAGATATTATGAGCATGTTGTAGCCTACAAACTACTTTAGAATTGTTAAGTGTATTGTTTTACCTTATGGGGCAGAATTTTACACACCTAAGTTTGGTTGTGTAATCCCCTTTGAAATGTTGGATTGTTGGGCCTTAAATGTGGCGTTTGGATATTGAATTCGACCTTGAAAAAGGTGGCAAAGTATGTAGAAACAAAGGACATGCGGCCTAAATTTCCTTAGGAATTAGTAACTTGAACTTGGAATTTCTACATTGAAATTAGGGGTTAATAAACGTATTATGGTCATTATAGGTTGACATATTACGTGCGGTATTTCGGACTTAGCAAGTGGATTAACCGAAGAGGTATGTGGAACTTTCCTATCTCTTGAGCATGAGTAGTTGTACCTGTGTAGTACGGTAGACGTACAAGATTTGATATCTTTCACTTGTTTTAAAGTATATTGGTACTTGTTTCATTTTAAAAGTATAAGTCCCTTGGATTTAGGGAAAATGTATTTGACAAAGGAATAACGCTAATATAATGACTTTATGGGAAGTTGGTTATATTAGTTTTTGAAAGGTTCACAAAGAAAGGTTTACTCTAATTAAAACAAGTACGGGTAAAGGATTTGAAACTATGGAAGGTGAATTGATTTTTAGGCATTGGTTGCCTAAGGTTTTTAAAAAGGAAATGAAGTCACTTGATTTAGAAGCCTATTATATTTCTAAAAGGAAATGTGACTTGTTTTGAAAGGAAATCGTAACTTGATACTATGGTGATTAGTATCTTGGAATTTTTGTATAAAAGAGTTATTTCCTAAACGGTTAGAAGTACATGGTACTTGGATTGAATTCCCGGATTTTCTATTAAAAGACATGTTAGTGCCTTAGGTATACTAAAATGAGAGGATATATTGATAATGTTAATAAGAAGTTAGGGGATTTCTAAACTTGCTTATGTTATAATAAGCCGGTAGCGCTTATGTTATGATATGATAGGCCGGTAGTGCTTATGTTATGATATGATAGGCCGGTAGTGCTTATGTTATGTATGATAGGCCGGTAGTGCTTATGTTATATATGATAGCCGGATGAGCTATGTTATATATATATTATTACGGGGTAAACCCCGGGTTATTATTTATGCCATGGATTTGCTACCCATGATGCGAGTGCGGCGCTTGCACTCATGCGGATCCGAACCACATGATCCATGCGAGTGAAATAGTCCCATGCGAGTACGGCGATGGTACTCATGCGGGTCCACAGGATCCATGCGGGTGAAATAGTCCCATGCGGGTGAAATAGTCCCATGACGAGGCGGATGACCTCATGCGAGTCCACAGGACCCATGCGGGTGAAATAGTCCCAGGAGTAGGATTGCTTAATGATACTACGGGCGAGGTACCCTGTTTTGATCATGAGCCTCCTATTTTTATGCTGTAAGATTTATACTTGTTACTCTCATTGTTAGTAAGGCACGGTCTGAGAAATTGATTTTTATCTATGACTCGGCTTATTTTGACTTATGATATTATTACGGTATTTTCGATTTTACATACTTGGTACATATGTGTCTTGACCCCCTTCCTGGGGCTGCGTTCAATCTGCGCGGTAAGGGTAGCGGATGGTGGATCCTCATTCTTAGGATCTTTGCTCAGTGTCGAAGCTCCATTACTCGGAGGCTTGACTTGATTTTTGATGCAGTTCTCCACAGCGTTGTAGGTTTGTGTACATTCGGGGTATGGCGGGGCCTGTCCGTCATGGTTATTACAAACTCTTAGAGGCACGTAGTCGGTTATAAATTGGGTTATTAAGGATGTAGCATTGATTCTGTTTTATTTATGTTACGGAAGGTAGCCATTTTTGGGTTAGCCTATTTTATCTTATATGGTTCTTGTTTGTGAGTTTATTTCCATTTGGTTTTCTCGATGTTGCATCACGCGGTGCGGGGTAAGGCACCAGTTACGGATCCGAGGTCGGGTCGTGACAATTTTTACATTGTCTTTGATATTAGACTGATTATATGTTGCAGGTCAATATAATAGTGTCATTAGGGCATCGGGTCGCGGCCTGTCGTGTCGTGACAAACACACAACCTAGTCCAATACCTGAAGCATCACAATAAATAACATAAGCATCTGGTCCCTCAGGAAGAGTTAGTGTTAGAGTCGTAGTCAACTTGTCTTTCAATAACTGAAAGCTTTGCTCACAAGCACCAGTCCATTGAAACTTAGCTGCCTTCTGAGTTAGCCTTGTTAAAGGCGCTGGAATCGAGGCAAACTTTTCCACGAATCTCCTATAATATCCTGCTAGCCCCAAAAAATTGCGTACCTCAGTAGGTGTCGTAGGTCTGGGCCAAGTCTTCACTGCCTCAATCTTCTGCGTATCTACCCGAATACCATCAGCTCCGATAATATGCCCCAAGAATGCTACTGAAGTCAACCAGAATTCGCACTTAGAAAATTTGGCATACAACTTCTGGTGCTGGAGTACCCTAAGTACCGCCCTCAAATGGTCTGCATGCTCTTCTTCTGAACGTGAATAAACTATAATATCATCAATGAATACAATAACGAACATATCTAGGAATGACTTGAATAATCGGTTCATCAAATCCAAAAATACTACTGGAGCATTGGTCAGCCCAAAAGATATCACTCAGAATTCATAATGCCCGTATCGGGTCCTTAATGTTGTCTTCAGAATATCTGCCACCTTTACCCGCACCTGAAGATAACCTGACCGCAAGTAACTTCAAAAAACACTTAGCACCCTGCAACTGGTCAAATAAATCATCAATTCTGGGGAGGGGATACCTGTTCTTTATTGTTACCTTATTCAACTGCCTATAATTAATAAACATCCGCAGCGATCCGTCTTTCTTCCTCACAAATAGTACCAGTGCTCCCCAAGGTGATGTACTAGGCCTAATGAAGCATTTTTCCAACAAGTCTCTCAACTTCTCCTTTAACTCCTTCAGTCCTCTACCCCCTGTGCATATGCCAGCATCCAAGTAATATATATACATGGCTGAAGAGCCACTGCCATACATCCATCAATCAAATAGCTATCCAGTCCCATCACATAACAATGCACTCTATCCGCCATATCAGCTACAATAGTAGGCGCATATCTAGTCAACGAATCAAACTCCAGACTATACTCGCGAATGCTCCTACCACTCTGCCTCAAATGTAATAATCTATCAACTCTAGCTCTCCTCATTTCTGGAGGCAAGAAGTGGCCAAGGAAGACCTATGTAACTCATCTCATACTGCTGGAGGAGCACCCTCGCCCCTAGATAACTCCCAAGACTTATACCAATTAGTAGTTATATCCCGTAATGATATGTAGCCAACATAACATACTCCGTCTCAGAAGCCTTGATGATCCTCAATGTACGTTGCATCTGTCGAATAAACTCCTACGGATCATCCTCGGGCTTTGACCCGGATAACTCTGGAGGATTACAACTTAGGAAGTCACGAATCCTCAAACTATCATACTTATGTTCAACTCCTAGTCCCTGTCTGCGGGTCTATCCTGCCACTAATCTGGTCAGCTGCTGAACTGCATCTCTCATGGCACTATCCTCCGCTCCTGGCTGAGGAGCTGGAGGCGCAGGTGCTGGGGCCTCGGGAGCTGGCGGTGATGCCGCCCTCTGAACTGGAGTCGTTGCTTCTCTAAGCTCCTCTGAAGGTGACGGTGTAGCAGAGCTCGCCGACTGGAGCACAATCTCATGCATAGACTGGGCATGGGCCCTAGTAACTCTCCGGATCTGACTAGTAGCTCCTGCTACTGATTTTCCCTTTCCCTTCTGGGAGTTTTTGCCTTCTTCGGAGGCATAGCTGAAAACACAATAATTCGTTAGAGAGGGATTATCCTAATAACATAGCTCTATCGCACGATCTTACAGTAAGAAGACAAGATGGCATCCTAAATGTCTGGCAGCCTTCTGCGTATAAGTATGGTGCACCCGTACACAAGACTCTACTAGACACGGTTTGTAGATATTTCGATGATGAACTGCTCTGCCACTTTTGTCACGATCCGACCGACGGGCCGCGACTCGGTGCCCTAATTGGACACCCTTATATTGACCTACGACATATAATCCGACTGATACCATGAACAATATAGAAATCTAAAATGAACCTATCTCCCGAGGAGTCGCAGCTAATCAATCATAACCAAATAGGCAGCCGACAAGGATGTCACTATATACAGAAATATATAAAACAAATCGCAACTGTACAGCTGACCAAAATACGTCTACAACCCACACACGTCCAACCCACACATGACTACATACCTTTAAGAATATAACAATGAAAGATGACGGGGTAGGGCCCCGTCATACCCCTGAATATGCATAAGTCTATAACAAGGATCTGTACCAAAATGACTAAGCTACGGAACAATGGAGCTCTCCAAACAGCTGAGCTAGACTAGAGGATCACCAAACTGAGTACATGTACCTGCAGACATAAAATGCAGGCCCCCCGGGGAAAGGGGGTCAGTACAAAAAATGTACCAAGTATATGAAACATGAAGTATTGTAAAGAAGATCATAACTGGCCAAAAGATGTCATGAGACAAGTATAATAATCAAATATACCAATGCATATGTGCCTTATGAAATGAAAGTCATGTATGTCCATATAATATACCGTAACCGGCCCAATGTGAGACTCGGTGAATGAAGTCATATACATATACATACCGTACCCGGCCCAATGTGGGACTCGGTGAATAAAATCATATGCATACCGTACTCGGCTCTCTAGTGAGGGTCTCGGTGAAATCATATAATGTGTACATACCGTACTCGGCCCATCATGGGACTCGGTAAAATTATATCTGTGCATGTCTGTCCACATAAAATCGTACCCGGCCCATTCTGGGACTCGATCAAATCATCATATATATACATACCCGGCCTGGGACTCGGTGAAATAATATAATCACATTAAGCACGAATAGAATATTATGAGTAACTTTATACAAATTAAATCATCATTTGACTCTCAATGGAATAAATATAATGAACTATACTTGTAAAATCAAAGGCGCTATCATATCATGTATCACTAGAAATTAGGATTCAATGGAATTATGTACGTCCGCCGAACACTCATTTATATAAATCATGTCAAAAGAAGAAAGGATAGTTTCACATACCTTATTGTCGAACTAACCAACTCAATATTTAGAATACGTCTCAATTAGCACTTCAACCTATAACAATAATAATATGTTCGTCAACTCTATGATTACTAGTATACGTTATATGTATCGAATGATGACTTTCTTGTTATATAAAATTGGGCAGCACTTTTGTTACACCCCGTAATTCCAGGACATGTATATAATAACGTACGTAAGAAATCAGGACGTTAAGATTTGAGACTTGTAGAATTTATCGGAATTATGAAAATGTCGGGAAACGAAATATTACGCCGAATGAGAGGGTGACACGTGTCACCCCCTTGCATGGTCTTGGTCGAAATGGACCAAGGGTAAAATGGTCAAATGACCAACGCAAGATGATCAAGTCTTGACAAGCCAAGGCTTGACATTGTTGACCAAGTCAATGAGCCCACTTGACTAGATATTTAAATCTCCTTCATCCAAATCCCACAAGTGTTTTAATCTTGACCCTACATTTTATTATATATCCATCCTAGTAGCAAGACAAGTCTTAACACTTAGAGAAAAAATCAAGAAACTTGAGCTAGACATTGAGAGCTCTCGGGTTTGCCCATTTCTCCACACACAAAAAATTATGTTTGTTGTTCATAATTCACAATACTTCAACCCAAGGTTCCTAGAGGTATTATAAGGATATCTCAATACAAAGATTCCGAAAAAGCTACGTTTTTACATTAGTCGCAAGATGAAAACCTAAGTTGTCTTCATAAGTTTTGATTGGAAATTGAAGGAAAGTTATTTATGAACTTCTAAGGGCTTCAAATAGCGTATTGAAGCGTGAAGGAAAGGAGTTAAGTTGCTAAAGAGCGACTTTGAATCTTGGAGTCTTATTAGGGCTTATCAAGGTAACAATCTTGTCGTCTTAGTGATTAAAGATTACATATTGTTGTAGTTATGGATATAAACAAGCATGAGATATATATAATGAAGATTGATAAGTGTTATGGATATTGAAACCACTAATCCAAAACTAGCATGTTTAGCCTTTGAGATTGAAATTCAATTTGGTTATTAGTTTAGTCGCCGCATGTTATATAAAGAAGGAATTATAGTTGTTAAAGTTGTTTGCGACTATATAACATGTTAGACTTAACAACTTGGATTGAAAAATAATTGGAAAAGACTTTACATTGTTGTTGCATGTTAGCCGAGAATGGCATTGACTATTGAACTACTTGGTATTAATTGTGGGGCAGAATTTTACACGTCCTGTAAGGCGTGTAATCCCCTTTGATTGGTTGATGTATTGAGACTTAAATGTGGCATATTGGTTATTGAATTCGGGCCTTGAAAAAGGTGGAAAAGTACGTAGAAACAAAGGAAGTGCTGTCCAATTTTCCGTAGAATAAGTGACTTTACACTTAGAATATTCTACGTTAGAAAGCTAGAAGTTGATAGACGTATTATGGTCATTATAGGTTGACATACTACGCGCGGCATATTGGACTTAGCAAGTGGATTGAACCGAAGAAGTATGTGGAACTTTCTTATCTCTTGAGCATGAGTAGTTATAAATGTATAGTATGGTAGACGTACGAAATTTAAATTAATTCAGTTTCAATTGATATCCTTGACTTGTTTTAAGAATGTCCAAGTTGGTTGAGTTAGAGAATTAAGTCACTTGTTTTAAAGGTTAAAAATGTCTTAGTTCCTAAAGCATAAAGTTAGTATAACGATTTTATGGAAAGTTGGTTATAACAACATTATGGAAAGTTAAAGATAAATGACTTGAAATAAAGAAGGGCAATTTGATTTAAAGGCATCAATTGCTTAAAGTTTTAAAGTAAGGGTCACTTGATTTAGAAGCCTAAAAATGTATTTCTAAAAGTGTAGTGACTTGTTTGAAATGTAGACAAGCCTTGATACTACGGGTGTTAGTATCTTGGGAATTTTATACGAGAAAGAGTCATTTTTAAAAAAGGATAAAGGTACGTAGTACTTTGGGTTAAATTTCCGGATTTTTCATGACATGTTAGTGCCTTAAGTTAAATAAAAATAAGAGTGCATGCTAATTAAAGTCTAATGAGAAGTTAAGGGATTTCTTAACTTGCTTATGATATTTACGATAGCCGGTTGTGCTTATGTTATGATACTTATGGTAGCCTTAAGTGCTAGTTTTATGTAAATTTTGCGGGGTAAACCCCCGGGTTACTTCTTATTCCGTGGATTTGCCCATGATGCGAGTGCGGTGTTTGTACTCATTGCGGGTCCACCGGGCCCATGCGGGTGAAATAGTCCCATGCGGAGCAAATTGCTCCATTACGGGTCCACAGGACTTATGCGGGTGAAATAGTCTCAGGAGTAGGATTGTTTAATGATACTACGGGGGGTGGCCCTACTTTGATCATGACCTTCCTATTTTTACGCAGTAAAGTATACTCTTGTTTACTCTCATTATTAGTAAGGCACAGTGTACTGTTATTTGGGTTATCATACATGTCTCCAGCTTTATTTTAGACTATATGATTTCATTTCAGTACTTTCAGTTTTACATACTTGGTACATCTGTTGTACTGACCCCCTTCCTCGGGGGTTGCGTTCATGTCGCAGGTAGAGGTAAGCAGGTTGTGGATCCTCACTCTTAGGATTACTGATCAGTTGTCAGAAGCTCCATTTCTCCGGAGGCTTGTCTTTTGGTACGGTTTCCCTGATGTTGTACATTTATGTACATTCAGGGGTATGACGGGGCCCTGTCCCGTCACAGTTGTTATGTTAAAACTCTTAGAGGTTTGTAGTCATATCTTGTGGGTCAGTTTGTAAAAGAAAGGAGGTAACTGCTTTCGGTTATGTATTTATATATCCAGGGAGGTAGCCTTATCGGCTAACCTGTTGGTTATTCCTTATTGATTTTTTTTATTATTAAGAGTTATATGTATGTTCATTGATTTTCTCGATGTATACTGTAAGGGTGCGGGTAGGCAACGCGATCGCGGGGTCGGGTCGTGACAACTTTCGCTACTTATATACACATTCACAACTCACAAAAAAGGTCAACAACATCAATAATAAGACACGTCTCAAGGTTATAACCAAAGCAGTCCCAAATAATCCATATACGCCATCGTTATACATTCTTTCTCTTTACATTCAAAGAGTACAACAACTACCACAACCAAGGTAATTAATACATCTATTGCTCATGTTAATCCAACCCTTTAATCACATTAAAACAACCTTTAAAAACAATCCATACTTCTAGCAACAACGAGAGTTCAAGTCTTATAGTTTGCAACATAACACTCTTATATACCTTAATTCTTTTAAGACTTATATCCGCAATTACAATAATGTATATGCATGTTCATAGCTTATAATTACAGCATTATAACTCAACAAAACAACCTTAAATTCGATACAACAATACCCACGGTTTTGGGAAGGTCTCGGCCACAACAACATAATTCCACAACTCTTCTCTTAACTCCTTAAAATCCAATTCATATTTCAACACTTTCATATAACCAATTACAAATTTAAATATCAAGGTTTCCTTCAATTTTAACATGCAATTAGTGACAATGATAACAACAATAATAATCAAACCCAATGTATACAAAACAGCCCCAAAATCGGTAACAACAATTCCAATCGGCTCAACTACAACACCAATACAATCACATGCATTTATTACTTCCAATTTCTCTTCACACAAGTTCATTTTTTAACTACAACATCATTTAACTACAACATCATTTAACTTCCAATTACTCTATAAGAAGAATAAATCTTACCTCAACTTATCCAAAACAGTCCCTAGTGTCGCGGCATTCACTGCTCCATTGTGCATCATTTCTTCAACTTTTAATGACATGCATGCATTCTTTATAAGCTTGAAACCATCTTACTTACACGTTCTTCTTCTAAAATGTTCATCTCCAAAGCTAAAGTTTCTTGGGCTAGCATTCAGCCAGCATGTTGCCGAAACCCACTGGTTGGGGAGTTTAACATGGCATAGAACTTTGTAGAGAACTTAATCTAGGAATAGGGAGTTTATAACTTAGCTATAGAGGTTAAGAAAAATCTATTTTTGGAAGAGGAGAGAGAGGAGAGAGGGCTGATTTTCAAACTAAATGGGAGGGAATGAGTGGGACATTGGCCTAAGTGAGCATGAGCCTATGCATGTGCTGAAAAAACGTGATAGAGGGCACAAGTTCCCATAATTTTCCCACTTATTATCATCCTCTCCACTAAAATTAATCCCACAATTAATAAATCAATCTCCCACATAATCAATCTTCTTTTAAATCCTGAAATTTCGATATAGTCCTCATATTTCTCGATGTCACAATTTCATTTTACACGACATAATCCTTAACCCCTTTGGGAAAATTCAATTCACTAGTATTAATTTCCGTCGTCACATTCGTTGTATCCAAATTTATTTCGGGATTACATTCTTGTAAACTAATTTCCAATACTCGAATCTTATTTTCTTAATCACATTCTCAATTTATTACCTTAGAATTACGGGGTGTAACAGCTTTGAGCCTCAAGGTGATGATATTTTAGGGAAAGAATCAGAGGTGTATCAGTGAATAAAGCAATCTTAAAAAGCAAAGAAATGGTTATTGATCTTCCTTGGAAAAAAGAAGCTAACATTGAGAATGTTGCCAATAATGTTTCCAACATTCAAGGCAACACTGGTTCAAGACAGTCAGTACTATCTACTAATTGGCTTGTGGAGCAAATTACAAAAATCAACTCACAAATTACTGAGATTGACATTGCTATGGATGCCTTAGTAAAATCGAAAGACCAATTCTTATTATTGCTTTCTTCCCAAAAAGGGGGAGATGACTCTACTGTGCAGAGGGAGGAAAAAACTGAGAGTTCTACTGCTATGGATGCTGATCTACAAAGAGAAGAGGTTGTTGGAAGGAAAGTCTTGCTGACAAGGCTAAGGCTTAAAGCAGAAATTGAAGCAGCAAGGCAAAAGACTGAAGCTGAAGTCGAAGCTGCCAGACAGAGGGAGGAGCAAGCTGAAGTCATGCAAAGTAGAAAGCAGTTGGAAGCTACTACTGATGCTTGACATGCAAGGGAGATGTGTTGTTGTTGCTGTTGTTAAAAAGGTGGAATGCTGGTTATTGTTTGTTTTGAAAAATTGGGATGTAATTAACAATGATCTGACAATTTTTTTTGTTTTGAATGATGTAATTAAATGACTATGTTTTAGTATTTCTAATCCTATATGAATGACATATATAGGTGCTTCTTGTATATGTTGTGTTTATATACCATCACATGTTAATGGAGAGCATTATTGTAATCACAGATGTTGGGACAACATCTACGACATTGTCGTAAGTCACTTGCACATAATAAAATAGGTTTTGTGAAGAAAAATAAAAAGGAGGAGAATATTAATGTTGGGTTTGGTGTTGTGATATTTTTCCAACATATTATTTTTTGTACTAAGTTAAAATAAAAAATGTTGGAACAAATGTCATGACATTCGGACCAACATTCTGTGAAACGGTTTTGCCTTACTTCACAAAACTGAAGATCTCATGGGATTTTTACCACGATGGTAAAGTGACTTGACAAAGAGTTTTGGAGCTGATGAAAAACATAGGAAGACTAAGTCAAATTCGTTTCTAAGCTTGGGGAACAAGTCCAAGAAGTTAGAGGATCTTGCTCCACAATCTTCTCCAAAAAACTTTATCGGTTGCTCACCTTTCCCTCAACCTCTACAATGATTCAATGAACTTTTCAAGGAAGATCCTCTACTATAAATAGAGAGGCAACATCAGTGAATCGATATCCAGAAAAAGTTAGAAAAAAATATCAAGAGAGCTCTCCGATATATTCATCAGAAAACTGGATCACAAGTGTTGCCTGAGCGTGTCGACAACATTCTGTCCAACATTATAATTGGTGCCCAAATTCTAGATTTGTTCTTTATTAAAACAATTGTAATGAGATGTTGTCTATATCTATTAAGGTAGATTTTCAGGTAGAAGTCATTTGCGACTTCAACTTTGTAATTCCTTTTTTATTATTTTGTAATATTATAAAAGAATGAATTTATTCAATTGTATATAAATATATACAATACTTTCGGTCATTGACCGTCATAGGTTATATTCAATATAATCTATGTAAATATTAAACTTTTGTGTTCTTTAGATTTTCGCTACATTTACTCTTAAAGTTTTTCTGTTTTATCGAAGTGTTGTCACTTGTATCAGACGATATTATCGCTGACATATGCAAACTATATTAGCATTCGAGTGAGTTATTTCCAATTTATTTTTATTGTTCCATAGTATACTCTCAGGACCCAATAGTTATCATTTGGGTCCTAAGCAAAAGCCTACTGCCAACAAGTCTTATGTACAAGTTAAATGGAAACCCCCTCCAAAAGAATTCTTTACTTCAAATACTGATGGTTCTTCCCTCGGTGCTAAAGGGAAAAATGGAATTGGAGGAGTTATATGCGATTCCACAGGAAATTGGATAGTTGGTTTGCAGGTGAGGTGGACTGCCTAACTGCTATGGAAGCAGAAGCATGGTTATTGCTTCGTGGTCTTCAATCGGTCACCACGCGCTGCTCCTGCAACTACACATCAATGTTGATGCACAATATTTACTAACTCAACTGCATGTAAATCCTAATAACTCCACACCTATCTTTGATGATTGCATGTATCTCCTGAGCAACTTGCATGATCCAAAACTCGTTCATGTGTACAGAGAGCAGAACTCTATTGCAGATCAACTAGCACGTTTTGGTACAACTCTGAAATGGAATTAGGATCTTCGAGTGGCCTCCTCTCTTTGTTAAAGATCTCTACACAGCAGATCAGGGAGGCGTCCTACACACGAGAGCTATCAACTCAGCTACAATGTCAATCCAAGCCAAGGAATGTCTTCAATTCTTTGTAATCTGAACTTTTGTAACACAACATCAAAAGCTAGCCGTAGTAATAGTATTAGTTGTAGCACTAATGATAGGCTAGCTATAGACGCAACCAACTTGTATAATGTTGGACCTACTGCTGTTCTTGTTAAGAATAACACATCAGATATGGAATGCAAACATGAACTCTTTATATGAATTTGAACAATTCTCACTTTACAAGCTAGCTTTTGTGGTTGAGTTAGACCCAAGATTTTAATATAATATAAACTTCATCTTTTCTACCAAAAAAGAAAACATAATAGTTTCGTTCAGTTTTTGGGGGCTAAAATGTTTTTTTTTCTTAAAGAAAAACATTGTTTCTTATATTTGACGAATTTAGACACCAAAATACATATAACTTTCGAGCAAGTTCTTCTACAGTTGAATAACACTAAATACGAACTCTTCATCCCTACTATACTACCTTTTTCCTTCTCTTCTTCCTCTTTGAAATAGTGTGTTCAACTATAAATACAAGTTAATTATCTCCCTCTTATGTTGTTTATTTCATCTTCCTCTTTGAAATAACAAAATAATTGTTAGAAAATATGTAAGTTAATGTGTTCTTCACATAATCTTTAAACAATCTCATATCAAATATTCGAAATAATTGTTTTACTATATAGAAATATGGGTAGAGATATGAGATCGACATTAGCTTGTGGGGAATTTAAATTATTATAAGGGTATTTTAGTCATTGAACAACACATACCCTGAAATTGAACTACACGTCGCCACCGCATAAGCTAGATAGCCACCTGCTTTTGCAACTATCTGAAATCTTCTCTGTTCATTATTATTTTACAATCTCTCGTGAACATTTCTCCTATAACAGATGGATAAGAGTATTTGACTTCCCCTTGCAACTTCACATATTTAAGAAAGCCAATTGCCGTGTTGCATGTAAAATAACCATCACTAATGTATTCCTTTCAACACTTAAATGTTTCAAAAGGATATTGTTCGGTCTCGGGGTAATACTATCGAATAATTAAAGATTAAATCGAAAGTAAAATAATTCGTAGGTTGAAACAGTTTGTAAATGTCGTTGACAATGTCGTCCGACACAAGTGACGACACTTAGATAAAAATAGAAAAATCTTTGAAGAGTAAAATGCAGCGGATATAATAAAGAACACAAAAGTTTAAATTTACATAAATATATAACCTATGACGGTCAGTGACCGAAAGTATTATATATATATATATATATATATACACAATTGAATATATTCCTTCTTTTACAATCTTACAAAATAATACAAAATGAATAAAAAGGTTTAAGTCGCAGATGAATTATGCCTGAAAAATTTAACTAAATAGATATAGACAACATCTCATTACAATTGCTTCAATAAAGAACAAATCTAGAATCTAAGCAGCAATTATAATGTTGGACATAATGTCGTCGAAAGGCTCAGGCAACACAGTTGATCCGGTTTTTTGATCGAGATATCAGAGAGCTCTCTTAATATTTTCTTTTGATTTTTCTGGATCTCGATTCCTTGATATAGCCTCTCTATTTTATAGTAGAGAGTCTTCCTTGAAATGCTCAATGAATCGTTGTAGAGGTTGAGCTAGAGTTTGTTGGAGAAGAATGTGGAGCAAGTTCCTCATAACATCAAACCCAACATTAATATTCTCCCCCTTTTTGTCTTTCTTCACAAAACAATTTTTTTTAGTGCGAGTGACCTACGATAAATGTTAATGCTCCCCCTCAATCTGTGATGACATCTAAACTCAACATATACAAGACAATATATGTACGTCATTCATATATATATATATGATTAGACGTACCCAAGTATAGTCAATTAATTACATCCCAAAACAAAAACAACTGTTAGATTGCATCATCCCAAGATTACACAGTAACCAATCAGTAAACAACCATTGTTTAGTACATGCCAAAAAAACAGTAACCAGTATCCAACCATTAACACCAGCACACATCCTTGTATATCATGAATCCGTAGTAGTTTCTCTTCTTCCTCTTTGAAATAGTTTGTTCAACTATAAATATTGTTGGAATATATTGGTAATAACAAGGAACGGGAAAGTCACAACAACAACCAATGTGAACAAAGAAACTTGTCTCGCTGAGTCGATCGATGATCAATCTTTCTTTAA
Organism: Przewalskia tangutica; assembly: GCA_029844215.1. Lineage (NCBI taxonomy): Eukaryota > Viridiplantae > Streptophyta > Magnoliopsida > Solanales > Solanaceae > Przewalskia > Przewalskia tangutica. The sequence goes on from CM056725.1 coordinate 2,708,496, forward strand.
GATAACATTGCCCCGTATATTCCTTTCAACGGAGTAATGACAACTTATCTCTCAAGATAAAACAGCAACCAAACTAATGAGCAAAAGAGACTCAAGAGTTCGCTATAGAAAGAAAGATCTTAGAGTGTTTGATTGCTAAAGAGGAAGAAAGTGACAATGCGTCTACGATTGAGATAAAGCAACTGAGACTATTGCTCTTAAGACTACTGATGCAGTGACAATGCGTCTATGATTGGCTATGCCAACTGGAAATGTTTGGTATGATTCAGAAAAGAGGATCTTGAATATTGTCGACAGGTAGCAGTTCAAAATGGTAACCTTTCTCCTAGAAGCGTGGAAAAGAAAAAATATTATAAGACAAGGGAGAACAACAGCTGGAATGAAATAAATGATGGTGGTGTTGCTGCAATAGTAGATGGGGCTATATCTACAGTTGTAACTTATGCAACTGTTATACCCCGTAGTTCAGGCCATGCGTATGAGAACGTACGAAAGGGATTAAAACTTAAAATTTTAGAAAGATAGGTTGACGGATTGTTTCGGACGGGTTTTTAGTCAAATTTGAGGCGGTTTATGTCCAGTTGCATTATGAGTTCCTAGGTGTTTCAAAGGCCTAGTACGTAGTTCGTTGAGTCTAGTTCCCAATGCAACCAACCGTTCGTCGATAGGACATCGGAGTAGAAAGTTATGGAAGTTACAAGTTCAAGACGTGATCGGACGAAAAAGTATTTCGATCGAGCACGTGGCAGCGGCCGGATGCAGGCGCGCGCGATGTTCTGAATGTTCGCTGAAGTTGCAGCGCGCGGCGCCGAGCATGGCCGCGGAAGTTCGAAGGTTGGCGAGGTTTCGCCACGGCCAGACGCGCCGAAGCGGTTTTTCGCGACTGGGCAAAACAGTGGTTTCGGTTCAGGGTACAGCGGCGCTGACGCAGGCGCGCGCGTTGCACGGGGTTCATTGGGTTGCAGCGCCGGCCTGAATCTGGCATGGCGGAATGCAGGAATTTCTGAAGTGGGCGCCCAGGGATTTTTCTGCGGTAAAGGCTGAAATCAGGGGATATTTTCGAAAAGGACCCATGGGAGGGGGACAAGTGTCCCTCCCATCCTTTTGACCACGAAAAGGGCCCTATTTTAGGGCCAAGTCTTGGAAGACTTGGCCATTTCATTTGGAAACCCTCCCAAGAAATCCTCTCCCTTCTCTCTAGATTTTAATGAAAACCTAGCCTTAGAGGAAATTGTTGGAGCGATGGCAAGAAGGCAAAGTATGGGTGAACTTGTGGGAAGCGCTGGTGGGCGTAGTTGACGGAAAAGAAGTGGAAGAAAAGGGCTTTTGTGGGCTATTCCAAAAGGTAAAAGTTTCCCCTTCTCTTGGATGAGTTAATACTTGTTATAGTAGTTTAGAAGTGAGCCTGAGGCTGTTATATTTAAGTTTGAATAGATTTGGATCTTGTTGTCTTGTTGAAGATGTCTAGGGCTAGATATCATGTTAGACCTAAGAATTTGGATTGGAAAAGAATTGGAAAGGATTTAGGTTTGGTTATATTGTTGGCCAAGAATGGCATGGAAATTATTGTATTATTGTGGGGCAGAATTTTACACGTATTGTTAGGCGTGTAATCCCCTTGTATTTTTGCTGAATTGATTGAGCCTTAAATGTGGCGTTGGTTATTGAATTCGGCCTTGAAAAAGGTGGTAAAGTTAGTAGAAACAAAGGAAGTGCTGTCCGAATTTCCGTAGAATTTAGGGACTTTGCACTTAGATTATTATACGTTCGAAGCTAGAGATTGATAGACGTTTTATGACCTTTATAGGATTGAGGTACTACGAGTAGCGTATCCTACTTAAAGGGTGTAGCTGTGGAGCATTTTGCTAGTTGTCGACAATCGTCGCGAGGTATGTGATTCTTCCTATCCTCTTCAGCATGATTATTTGTAAAATATATAGTGCAGTAGATGCACGTGTGTTAAAGGAATTTGATTTCCCTTGTTGTGCCTTGACTTGGTATGAAGTGTAAAAGTCTTGATTGTTTGAAATAGTAGGAAAACCTTATTCGTTAGTAATGGGTACTCGGTTGTTAAGAAATAAGCCCTCTTGGTCTCATAAGGGCTTATAGTTGTAAATGGTTGGTTTAAAACATAAAGGGGTTATAACGGCTTTATGGGAAGTTGTTATAATCACTTTATGTAGGTAAAAGAATGGTTTGTTGATTTCAAAAGATAAGAGACTTGGTTTATAATTGACCTAATTGGTGTTAAAAAGTGTGAAACCTCATTCGTGAGAAATGAGTACTTGGTTTTTAAAAGAATAATGTTACATAAATTTCGGAAATGGGAATAAGAATCGAACAAGCCAATGCAGCGTTAATAAAGGAAAAGGTAATGACAATTAATTATATTAAAACCAGTGGAAACCTCCATCTGCATAGAAGCTAAGATAAGACAAAATTGTATTACATTTCCTAGATCATGGCCGCTCTAATAAGAATTATTGTAATCAAGTTTGATTTTCTTAAAAAAATTCAAAGTAAGAAACTCGATTTCTAAAAGAGAAGAGACTTAAGAATTTGAAGTGTTTTGGTTTAAAAGAAAGGCATGGTTTTGTCTTGACTTGTTTTAAAGCATAAAGTGTTATAACAGCTTTATGGGAAGTTAGTTATAACGACTTTATGGAAATAAAGGAATGGATTCATTATTGGATTTAAAAATGGTAACGTGATTTTGGGAAAAGAGGAGTAACTTGTTTTCAAATATTGAACTCTTTGTGATGGAAAAACATAAGTGGCTTGGTTATAAAAGGTAGGAGTACCTTGATCTTAAAGGGGTTAGATACTTGGGTTTTAATGGTATACTTGACGTTGGGTTAAGAAGTGTTTAAAGTACTCTGAGTTGTGTGTAACTTGCCTATGCTTGTTGTGATAGCCTTGTTGTGCAAGTGTTTGATTGTGTGCTACCGAGTCTCTCGATGGAGGGCCGGCTATCTGGTTGATTGATGGACATACTGACACGTTGGGTAGCCCACGGGTATGCTTCCACTATATTGATCCTCTTGGACATACTGACACGTTGGGTAGCCCACGGGTATGCTTCTATTAGGAGTGTTATCTTGTTATTTGTTTGGACATACTGACACGTTGGGTAGCCCACGGGTATGCGTCCACAGTGAGTATTATCTTGTTATTTGTTTGGACATACTGACACGTTGGGTAGCCCACGGGTATGCGTCCACAGTGAGTATTATCTTGTTATCTTCTTTGGGCATACTGACACGTTGGATGGTCCACGGGTATGGGCCCACTAGGATGGTTCCATGGTCATGCTTATACCGAGGTGAGATGTCGGGGCATGCGGCCATTCTGCGGGTTAAATTCCCGGGTTGTATTTGAGTGATGATTTTACGGGCATGAGTCCCTGACTTGACATGACTGTTTATATATTGTGGACTGTAGTTTGGTTATCATACATGTCTCCTGCTTTTTATAGACTATTATGATTTCATTTTACAGTATTTTCAGTTTCACATACTTGTACTGTTATCGACCTCCTTGGGGCCGTTCATGCCGCAGTTGAGGTACATAACTTTGCGATCCAAGCTCTTAGGATCGCTGTCCAGTTCTCGGAAAGCTCTATTTCTCCGGAGGCTTTGTCTTTTGGTACGGTTCCCTGAAGTTGTAGAACTCTTGTACATTCAGGGGTATGGCGGGGCCCTGTCCCGTCAGTGTTGTTATAAAATTCTTAGAGGTCTGTAGTACTGTCGTGGGCAGGGTTATAAGGGATGTAACTGTTCAAGTTTTTAGTTATTTGCGAAGGTAACCGTTTTGATTAGCCTGTTTTCTCTTTTCACTGGTTATCTTGTATGAGTTTTTATTTCCGCTGATTTTCTCTGATGTTGTTGTATCACTAGGGTGCCCGGGGTAAGGCACCAGTCGCGGGCCCGAGGTCGGGTCGTGACAAAAGTGGTATCAGAGCAGTTAATCCTCGGAAAGTGTCTATAGACCGTATCCAGTAGAGTCTTGATTATCGGTGTGTTGTGCACCACATCTATAATCAGGAGGCTATATGGTATTTAGGATTGGTTTCCCTTCTTCTCACTCTGAGATCGTGCCTTAGAGCTGTGTTATAAGTTGGACTCCCTCTGACGTATTCTTTGTATACCAGTGATGCCTCCACGCATGCAACGAGCCCGAAGGCGGCGCAAACAGGCGGAGTGCGAGTAGAGCAGCAGCGGTCTCTACTGAGACCACGGCACCTGAGCCTCCAGTCCCACAACCTGGGGCAGAGGAGATGAGGTACAAGGAGATGGCCCAGTTGTTAGCCAGGATCGTGGCGAGACACGAGGATAGGTTGGATGCAGCAGTTCCAGTTCCAATAGTACCCGTAGTTCACCCGAGATCAGATAGTTTGAGACTACGGGATTTACTGAGTTGCAGCCCGCCTGAGTTCTACGGGTCGAGGCCTGAGGATGATCCGCAGGAGTTCATCCGACAGATTCAATGATCGCGAGTGATCAAGGCTTCGCGACCGAGTCGGTGGTTTTGTTCACATCGGCCGTGCGTGATCTGCGATCGGTTTTGATTCCTGAGCCGCCCCGGGGAGCATGCGCCTCCAGCTGTTTGGAACGAGTTCTCAGAGGCTTTCCTTGGCCATTTCTTGCCGCCAGATGAGAGCACGCCGGCAGATTTTGATGTTGAGACGCAGAGGCGCACGCTCGAGTATAATGTAGAGTTTGACTCATTGGCCCGGTATGTCCCCGCTTTGGTGGCCAATATGGAGGATAGAGTGCACCGTTATGTCACCGGACTCGATGATTATTTAGCGGAGGGATGCACAGGAGTGGCTCTTCAGCCGGGCATGGACAATGCCCGCATCCAGGCCCACGCGCGAGATCGAAACGTAGGGTCGCGAAATAACCAAGATCGCGAGGCAGGCGGACGCAGGGTCCTCTGGTGACCTTCGAGACAGCATTTCAAGAAGGTTAGTTATGCGCCTCCGCCAAGATGCAGTGCTCCACCACGCCTTCGGGGCGTTCGAGATTCCGAGCGGTCGGGCTCGAGTTTCGAGTTTGGGGGAGCAGGGACGTTAGTCAGATGGGACCATCCCTACCTCGTTGTGGCCGTTGTGGTAGGCTCCATGATGGGGAGTGTCGTGCTGGAATGGGAGTTTGTTTTACATGCGGCCAACATGGCCATTTTGCGAGAAATTGTCCAACCAGAGGTAGCGCGGATGTAGAGACTCAGCCTTCGGGATCAGTGGTTGATTCATCTCCTCCTTTTGTGCGCCGTGCAGGGAAGGAACATGAGTAGAACGACAAAAAGGGAAAGTGAAGTAATAGTTACATGTATATTCTTAACCCTCTATAGACTAGTATGCATTGAGGTTATGGTGATGTGTTAAGTGCTATGTTCGGATAGCTTTGTGTTAAAGTGTGATGTGGAATCCTGGTTAGTGAAAAAGGGTAAGTCTGGGGATGAGAAACCTTGAACTTTAGGATTTATAACAATCGAGACCTTAGAGGTAAGTCCGGCTAGAGTAAAAGATTTTACAGTTATCTTTGTCGGGGTACATAGTACGGGGAGTATATTCGGGTGATAAGTCCATGAGTGGTGGAAGCTTTGGTGATATTAGAGATGATCCCTCATTGGCTGGAATTTAGAGTTTTGCGTGATTTGTATATTATGGCCATGAGTGGCATAACTGATTCTTTTGTAAGTGCAGTGGTGAAGACTATACCCGCGTCTGCGTTTTGGAGACTTAGAAGGAACATTCGGGACGAATGTTTCTAAGGAAGGGAGAATGTTACACCCCGTAAATTCAAGAAGTTAAGATAAGAACATACCCCGGAAAATAAGATTTGAAAATGGAAAGATAAGTTGACAAACATGTGTTGGACGGATTTTGAGTCTACCTTGGAGTGTTGTACCCCAGTTGTTAAGAATTGTTGGGTGTTTTAAAAGCCTAGTGTGTAGTCCGTTAAATCTAGTTTCCAACGCAACAAACCGCTCGATAGAGGCACGAGTCAAAAGTTATGGAAGTTTCAAGTTTGGTGCGCGATGGTGCAGTTTGCAGCGTCAGGGTACAGCGCAGCGCACGGACGCGTGGCGCGGTTGTGGGGGTTCGTGGGGTTGCAGCGCCAGCGGCTGAGACGCAGGCGCGGAATGCAGAATTTCGGAAGTGGAAGCGCGGCCGTGGCGCGCGCCAAGGCGAGATTTTTCACGGAAAGGTGAAATCAGGGGATATTTTCGAAAAGGACCCATGGGAGGGGGAAAAGTGTCCCTCCCATCCTTTTGACCAGGAAAAGGGCCCTAATTTAGGGCCAAGTCTTGGAAGACTTGGCCATTTCATTTGGAAACCCTCCCAAGAAATCCTCTCCCTTCTCTCTAGATTTTTAAGAAAACCTAGCCTTAGAGGAAATTGTTGGAGCGGCGGCAAGAAGGCAAAGTATGGGTGAACTTGTGGGAAGCGCTGGTAGGCGTAGTTGACGGAAAAGAAGTGGAAGAAAAGGGCTTTTGTGGGCTATTCCAAAAGGTAAAAGTTTCCCCTTCTCTTGGATGAGTTAATACTTGTTATAGTAGTTTAGAAGTGAGCCTGAGGCTGTTATATTTAAGTTTGAATAGATTTGGATCTTGTTGTCTTGTTGAAGATGTCTAGGGCTAGATATCATGTTAGACTTAAGAATTTGAATTGGAAAAGAATTGGAAAGGATTTAGGTTTGGTTATATTGTTGGCCAAGAATGGCATGGAAATTATTGTATTATTGTGGGGCAGAATTTTACACGTATTGTTAGGCGTGTAATCCCCTTGTATTTTTGCTGAATTGATTGAGCCTTAAATGTGGCGTTGGTTATTGAATTCGGCCTTGAAAAAGGTGGTAAAGTTAGTAGAAACAAAGGAAGTGCTGTCCGAATTTCCGTAGAATTTAGGGACTTTGCACTTAGATTATTATACGTTCGAAGCTAGAGATTGATAGACGTTTTATGACCTTTATAGGATTGAGGTACTACGAGTAGCGTATCCTACTTAAAGGGTGTAGTTGTGGAGCATTTTGCTAGTTGTCGACAATCGTCGCGAGGTATGTGATTCTTCTTATCCTCTTCAGCATGATTATTTGTAAAATATATAGTGCAGTAGATGCACGTGTGTTAAAGGAATTTGATTTCCCTTGTTGTGCCTTGACTTGGTATGAAGTGTAAAAGTCTTGATTGTTTGAAATAGTAGGAAAACCTTATTCGTTAGTAATGGGTACTCGGTTGTTAAGAAATAAGCCCTCTTGGTCTCATAAGGGCTTATAGTTGTAAATGGTTGGTTTAAAACATAAAGGGGTTATAACGGCTTTATGGGAAGTTGTTATAATCACTTTATGTAGGTAAAAAAATGGTTTGTTGATTTCAAAAGATAAGAGACTTGGTTTATAATTGACCTAATTGGTGTTAAAAAGTGTGAAACCTCATTCGTGAGAAATGAGTACTTGGTTTTTAAAAGAATAATGTTACATAAATTTCGGAAATGGGAATAAGAATCGAACAAGCCAATGCAGCGTTAATAAAGGAAAAGGTAATGACAATAATTATATTAAAACCAGTGGAAACCTCCATCTGCATAGAAGCTAAGATAAGACAAAATTGTATTACATTTCCTAGATCATGGTCGCTCTAATAAGAATTATTGTAATCAAGTTTGATTTTCTTAAAAAAATTCAAAGTAAGAAACTCGATTTCTAAAAGAGAAGAGACTTAAGAATTTGAAGTGTTTTGGTTTAAAAGAAAGGCATGGTTTTGTCTTGACTTGTTTTAAAGCATAAAGTGTTATAACAACTTTATGGGAAGTTAGTTATAACGACTTTATGAAAATAAAGGAATGGATTCATTATTGGATTTAAAAATGGTAACGTGATTTTGGGAAAAGAGGAGTAACTTGTTTTCAAATATTGAACTCTTTGTGATGGAAAAACATAAGTGGCTTGGTTATAAAAGGTAGGAGTACCTTGATCTTAAAGGGGTTAGATACTTGGGTTTTAATGGTATACTTGACGTTGGGTTAAGAAGTGTTTAAAGTACTTTGAGTTGTGTGTAACTTGCCTATGCTTGTTGTGATAGCCTTGTTGTGCAAGTGTTTGATTGTGTGCTACCGAGTCTCTCGATGGAGGGCCGGCTATCTGGTTGATTGATGGACATACTGACACGTTGGGTAGCCAGCGTATCTTCCACTATATCTGTTATACCAGTGGTTGAGCTGGACCGCGATCGAGTCTCAGCGCGCGGCCGAGGCGAAGCGCGGCGCTGGCGAAGTGATTGTAGGGCGGCCGAAAGTCGGGGCCGCGGCTCGAAAATCGAGTCGCTGAAGTTTCAGCGCCGGGAAGCGAGGCGCGCCGAAAGATCCGGCGTCCGCAGGAGTTGCGGCGCGCCGGGAAGCGCAGCCAGGCGGGAAATTGGCGGAAAAACTTAGAAAATCTGATTTTTGTTTTAAAAGAGGCCATGGGAGGGTGACAAGTGTCCCCATCCGATTCAGAATCGTGCAATATAATTGACGAGGCTTGGTCACTTTTCCATCTTTCATCTTTACTCTCTCTCTCTCTCCCAGGCTTGAGCTCCCTTCTCTCTAAAACCTCAAGAGGTGTTCTAGCCTAAGAAAATCTGAAAAGTTAAAGGCAAGAAGGAAGCTTGTGACTAGCTTAGAAGTGCTATTGTGGTGGTGTTCTTGGAGAAAAAGGCTAGCAAGGTGTTGGAATAAGTTTGGCTAAAACTTAAGGTAACATTTCTTCTCTTGTAGTTGGTATTGGGTGTTGCATGTTTAATAGGAAGAACTTGTAGTTGGAAAAATGCACTTAGAGTAGTTGCGTAAGAAATGGGGTTTGGTTATGAAAGAATTGGTTAGGGGGATTTTATGAGCATGTTGTTGCCTAAATACTACATTAGACTTGTTGGGATTAGTTGTTGTAACTTGTGGGGCTGAATTTTACACACCAAAATTTAGGTGTGTAATCCCCTTGGTGTTGGTTGGTTGTTGAGCCTTAAACATGGCATTTGAGCGTTATAAATCGACCTTGGAAAAGGTGGCAAAGTATGTAGAAACAAAGGAAACGCTGCCCAATTTTCCGTAGGAAATTGGTGACTTTAGCTTGGAAAAATTCTGCATTATAATTAGAGCTTGATAAACGTATTGTGGTCATTTTAGGTTGACATACTACGCGGTAAATTGGACTTAGCTTGTGGATTGACCAAGAGGTATGTGGAGCTTTCCTATCTCTTGAGCATGATTAGTTGTACGATGTAGTGCGGTGACGTCAAGATTTGAAAATCTCCGTTTGATATAAGTATTTGATACTTGCTTCGTTTAAAGAAAAGTATAAAAATCCTGGACTTAAGGAATGTGTTTTACTATTGTTTAACTCTAGTATAACGGCTTTATGGGAGTTGGTTATATTAGTTTGTGGAAGTTTAATGGAGAAAGGTTTTGATGATTTGAACTTGTGGAAGGAAAATGGTTTTAAGGCATGAAGTGCCTAAGGTTTTACAAGAAATGAAGTCACTTAATTTAGAAGCTTGAGATAGTTTTAAAAGGAAATGTGACTTGTTTTGAAAAGAAATCGTAACTTGATACTATGGTGATTAGTATCTTGGAATTTTTGTATAAAAAGAGTTATTTCTTAAAAGGTTAAGTATGATACTTGGGTTAAATTCCCGAATTTTTATTAAAAGACATGATCGTGCCTTAGGTATACTAAAATGAGAGGATGTATTAATACTATTAATAAGAAGTTAGGTGATTCTTAACTTGCTTAAGTTATGATAGGCCGGTAGTGCTTATGTTGTGATGTGATAGGCGGTAGTGCTTATGTTATGTTTAATAGCGGATGAGCTATGTTATATATATTTATATTGTTACGTAAACCCGGGTTATTATTTATGCCATGAATTTGCTACCCATGATGCGAGCGGCGCTTGTACTCACGCGGATCCGACCATAGGATCCACGCGGTGAAATAGTCCCACGCGAGCACGCGCGATGGTACTCATGCGGATCCACGGGATCCATGCGGGTGAAATAGTCCCACGCGGGTGAAATAGTCCTATGACGGCGGATGACCTCATGCGGGTCCACAGGACCTATGCGGGTGAAATAGTCCCAGGAGTAGGATTGCTTAATGATACTACGGGCGAGGTACCCTGTTTTGATCATGAGCCTCCTATTTTTATGCTATAAAATGTATACTTGTTACTCTCATTATTAGTAAGGCACAGTGCAACATAATTTGGTTTTATCTATAACTTTAATGTTTTGGACTTATGATATTACTACGATTTTCCGCTTTACATACTTGGTACGTCAGGTATCGACCCCTTCCTGGGCTGCGTCATCTGCAGGTGGAAAAGCAGGGGTAGATCCTCGTTCCTAGGATCTTGTACTCAGGTGTCAGGAGCTCCATTTCTTCGGAGGCTCGACTTTTGGTATGGTTCTCCCTGGAGTCGTTGTTATTTTGTACATTCAGGGGCATGACGGGGCCCTGTCCCGTCATAGTGTTATTCATTCTTAGAGGCACGTAGTCTTGTCGAACTTGGTTCGTTAAGGATGTAATCGCTCGGTTTATGTACTTTTAGGTTAGCTTGATTTGGGCTAGACTATTCTATATCTTAATGGTTGTTTATCTTGAGTTTACATTCCATTTGGTTTTCTCGATGTTGTGTCACTAGGGTGCGGGTTAAGGCACCTGGTCACGTCCGGTTCGGTCGTGACAAAAGTGGTATCGAAGCGATTAATCCTGAAAGAGTCTACAGCCGTATCTAGTAGTCTTGATTATCGGTGTGTTGCACCACATCTATAATCGTGAGGCTGCAGGATATTTAGATTAGTTCCCATTCTTTCACTCTAAGATCGCGCACAGAGCCGCTATAGGTTGAATTTCCTCGACGTATTTTTCTGTATCGATTATGTCTCCGCGCAAACCGCGGCGGCCCGAAGCGCAAAAGAGAGGAACTACCGCAGGGCACCGAGTCACGAGGCACGAGCCGGCCCTTACCAGACGAGGTGTTTCGGACGGCGAGTTCTACGACGTCGCCAACCCAAAGAAGTCGAGGCGGCGCAGCGGATCGCCGAGACCGCGTACGAGCCTCGATCCAGCCAAGCGGCGAAGGATATGGGCTGAGAGATAGCCCGATTCGCCGAGATCGTGGCGAGCAGAGAGAGGATAGCCGGAGATGCAGCTCCGGCCGCACCGTAGTTCACCAGTCGCTAGCGAGGTCGAGACTTTGAGTGCACCACCGTAGTTTTATGGGTCGAGGCACGAGGATGATCCGCGGAGTTTATCCGACACCGCAGAGGATCAGCGAGGTGATCGGGGCTTGAGACCGAGTCGGTGGTATTAGGTTCGCATCGGCCGCGGACACCGCAGCTTGATCGGTATGATTCGTGGGAAGGCCCCGGGGAGCATGCACATCCACTGTTTGGGACGAGTTCGAGGCGTTTGGCCATTTCTTGCCACCGCAGATGAGGGCTCGCCGATAGATTTTGACGCCGAGACGAATGGGCGACGGTCCGAATACAACGTGAGTTTGATTCATTGGCTAGGTATGTGCCCGCATTGTAGCGCACATGGAGGAGGCGGTGCACCGCTATGTCACGAGACTCGATGATCACTTGGCCGAAGTTGCTGGGGTGGCTCTCCACCGCATGGACATTGCGTGCACGCAGCACATGCTCGGGTGTGAGAACGCAGGGCCGACGGATCGGCAGTATCGCAGAAGAGGCCGAGACAGCAGGTCCTCTGGTAGTTTTAGGGTAAACCCCAAAGAAGAAACCAGATTTGCACCACAGCCGGTCCAGAGCGCTCCTCCACCATCTTCGGACGTCTGAGTATTCGGGAGCGGGAGTTCCGTGGCGGGTTTCGGAGGACGAGTTCGGTCGATGAGGCCACCTATGCCTCGGTGGTCGATGTGGTGATTGCCATTATGGGGGGTGTCGTGTTCCTCCAGGAGCTTGTTATTCTTGCGGCCAGCAGGGCCATTTGAGGAGAGATTGTCCGTCCAGGGGTGGCGGGAATATGATGGCTCAGCCGACAGGTCGATGGTGGATCCTCATCGTCGATGGCGTCGCCCGAGAAGTGGTGTTCACGACGCAGGCCGCGCAGGGTCGTGGTAGAGGTTCCAGTTCCAGCGGTCCTCAGAACCGCATCTATGCTATGTCGATCGTCAGACCGGAGGCGTCACCAGATGTCGTCACAGGTACATTGTTGGTTTCTTGCTGTGATGTTTATGCTCTAATAGATCCAGGTTCTACCTTGTCCTATATATCTCCTCATATTGCCAGTAGAATAGGGATAGAGCCCGAGTCCATAGAATCCTTTGAGGTGGCTACGCCGTAGTGCCGGTGTTAGCTGAGCGGGTATATAAGGCTTGCCCAGTTACTTTAGATGGTCGTCAGACTCTAGCTGACTTGATAGAGTTGGACATGACAGACTTCGATGTGATTATGGATATGGATTGGCTAGCGTCTTGCTATGCCAATGTGGACTGCAGAGAGAGGTTAGTTCGGTTCCGGTTTCCTGGTGAGCCGGTTATCGAGTGGAAGGAATACCGTGATCGCCGGCGGTAGGTTTATTTCTTACCTCAAGGCTAGGAAGATGGTACGGAAGGGTATATTTACCATTGGTTCGTATTCGACATCGAGAGTGAGATACCGACCTTGATCGGCCCTGGTTAGAGAGTTTCAGACGCTTCCCAAACGAAGCTTCCGTATCCTCCCGAGAGGAGATTGAGTTTTGCATCGATTTGGCACGGACACTCGACCGATATCTATCCCGCCATACAGAATGGCACCTGCCGAGTTGAATGAGTTGAAGGACCAGCTGAAAGATTTGCTGGAGAAAGGCTTTATCAGGCCAAGTGTTTCTCCCTGGGGAGCACCGGTGTTATTTGTAAAGAAGAAAGATGACGCCAGATGTGTATTGATTGACGGTGAGAACAAGGTAACTATCAAGAATAGATATCCCCTCCCCAGGATTGATGATTTGTTTGACCAGTTGCAGGGTGCGAGATGTTTTTCCAAGATAGACTGCGTTACGTTATCATCAAAGTTAGTTAGAGGCGGATGTCCCAAGATCGCATTCAGACTGTATGGGCACTATGAGTTCAGGGTGATGTCTTTCGGGTTGACCAACGCTCCAGCGGTATTCATGGATTTGATGAATAGGGTGTTCAGGCCATTCTTGGATATGTTCGTTATAGTTTTCATCGATGATATCTTGGTGTATTCGCGCACGAGCGAGCATCTGGTCATTCGGCGACGGTGTTAGGAATCCTCGTGGCCGGCGATTGTATGCCAAGTTCTCAAATGCGAGTTTTGGCCGGCTTCAGTGGCTTTCTTAGGACATGTTATCGAGCCGATGGTATTCGGGTTGATACAAAGAAAGATCGAGGCGTCAAGACTTGGCCTGCACCCACTACACCGTATGCGGCGCAGCTTTGGGCCTCGCAGTTATTATCGGAGGTTTGTGGAGAAGTTTGCTTCTATTTCAAAGACCTTTGACTAAGCTAACTCGTATGCGCTATGTTCGTGGACGGATACTTGTGAGGAAAGTTTCGGTTGCTAAAGGAGAAGTTGGCGACCGCCCCGTTCTTACTCTTCCGGAGGGTTTAGATGGATATGTGGTTTATCGCGACGCCGTGTCGGGCTTTGCGTCGCCGACGCAAAGACGCAAGGTTATAGCTTATGCATCCCGGCTTAGGAAACATGAGAAGAACTATCCCACACATGACTGAGCCGGCAGCAGTGATTCATGCCTTGAAGATCCGAGACATTATTTATATGGAGTTCATGTGGACATTTACACGCACCACAAGAGTCTCCGACATCTTCACCGGAGGAGCCGAACTTGCGCAGAGCGGTGGTTGGAGCTACTTAAGGATTACGATGTTGATATTCGTACCACTCGGGAAGGCCAATGTAGTGGCGTATGCCTTAGTCGCAGATCGATGGGTAGTCTATCCGATGTTCGCAGCAGAAAAGGGATATGGTCCGAGAGCTACACCGCCAGCAAGCCTCGGGTTCGTTTGGTTGATTCCGTTAGTAACGGAATTCGGTTCGAGAGGTCGCCGAGTCTTCCATCGTCGAGGAGGTGAAGAGCGGCGATATGAGGATCCGATTCGCACGGCATCGAGACGCAGCTCCGGAAGAGAAGAGTCTATTCGAGGTAGCACGGATGGGTGCTAAGATTCGAGGGTCGGCCAGGTGTTCCCGATGCGGACAGACTTCGCCAGATTCGAGGAGGCACACGGCTCGTTATTCGATTCATCCGGTCGACTAAGATGTACCATGACCTCGTGCATATATTGGTGGGATGGTTTGAAGAGGACGTGGCGGTTTTGTTGCCCATTGTCCTAATTGTCGGCGAGTTAGGTTGAGCACGAAGCGGTGGCTATTACGTGCTATTGATATTCCGATGGAAGTGGGAGGTGGTCAACATGGACTTTATTACAGGTTACCTCGCACCTGCAGGAGACATGATTCCATTTGGGTTATTGTTGTGGTGACGAAATCACCACTTTCTTCCATCGGACGACGTTTTCAGCGAGACTATGCCGATTATATATTAGAGAGATTGTGAGATTGCACGAGTCCCTGTCGATTATATCGAGATAGAGCCCGGTTCACGCTAACTTCGGAGGTCTTTCCGGAAGGAATTAGGGACACAGTGAGTCTCAAGACGACGCTTCATCCTCGTGACGGCCGGACAGGCCGAGCGCACTCTCCAGACACTTGAGGATATGCTGCGGGCTTGTGTTATTGATTTCGGGGGTAGCTGGGAGGATCATTTACCTCTTGTGGAATTTGCTTATAACAACAACTACCATTCTAGTGTTCGATGGCGCCTTATGAGGCCTTATACGGGGAAGTGCGCAGTCACCGATAGGTTGGTTTGAAGTGGGAGAAGTGCGATTAATCGGGCGGATTTGGTTCAAGCATGGATAAGGTGAAGCTTATCCAGAGCGGTTATTGGCGACCAGTCGGCGTAAATCATATGCAGATCATCGGCGTCGACACAGAGTTTGAGGTTAATGATTGGGTCTTTCGAAAGTGTCACCCATGAAGCGGTGTGATGAGATTTGGGAGGAAAGAAACTCACCAAGGTACATCGGGTCATCGTTGTCCAAGAGTGGGCAAGGTTGCCTATGAGTTGGATCTGCCGTCCGATCTTGGCGGTACATCCGGTTTTCACGTGTCTATGTTACGGAAATGCGTTGGAGATCCGCTTCAGAGTGCACCCGATTCAGATATCCAGTGACAGAGGAGTTGTCGTATGAGGAGAGTCCCATAGCGATACTCGATCGTCAAGTTAGACGACTCGGACGAAGGAGGTGGCTTCCGAGGTTTTATGGCGGAGCGAACGAGAGGAGATGGCGTGGGAAGCGGAGGATGATATGATGAAGAAATACCCACACTTATTCCCTATACCTCCGTAACCCCTTCCTACCGATTGGTGTTAATTTAGTTGATTATGCTTGAGTAATGTTGTGGCTCGGGAGCATTCTTATTTGCAAAGGAATAGTTAAGAAGATATGTTTATATTGTGTTTTGTGTGAGGCTAGAAGGAACATTCGGACGAATGTTTCTAAGGGAGAATGTTATACCAGTGGTTCGCCCGACCGCGATCCCGAGTCTCAGTGCCATGGCCGGACGAGGCGGCGCCAAGCGGGTGATTGTAGGCCATGCCGGAGTCGTGGCCGCGACTCGAAAGATCGAGTGGTCGCTGAGTTTCAGCGCGCGCCGGGAAGCAGGCGGCGCCGAAAGATCCGGAGTCCGCAGAGTGCGGCCATGGCGCCGGAAGCAAGGCCTGCGCCGAGGCGGAAATTTGGGCGGAAAAACTTAGAAAATCTGATTTTTGTTTTAAAAGAGGCCATGGGAGGGTGACAAGTGTCCCCATCCGATTTTCAGAATCGTGCAATATAATTGACCAAGGCTTGGTCACTTTTCCATCTTTCATCTTTACTCTCTCTCTCTCTCCCAAGGCTCGAGCTCCCTTCTCTCTAAAACCTCAAGAGGTGTTCTAGCCTAAGAAAATCTGAAAAGTTAAAGGCGAAGGAAGCTTGTGACTAGCTTAGAAGTGCTATTGTGGTGGTGTTCTTGGAGAAAAGGCTAGCAAGGTGTTGGAATAAGTTTGGCTAAAACTTAAGGTAACATTTCTTCTCTTGTAGTTGGTATTGGGTGTTGCATGTTTAATAGGAAGAACTTGTAGTTGGAAAAATGCACTTAGAGTAGTTGCATGTAAGAAATGGGGTTTGGTTATGAAAGAATTGGTTAGGGGGATTTTATGAGCATGTTGTTGCCTAAATACTACATTAGACTTGTTGGGATTAGTTGTTGTAACTTGTGGGGCTGAATTTTACACACCAAAATTTAGGTGTGTAATCCTCGTGTTGGTTGGTTGTTGAGCCTTAAACATGGCATTTGAGCGTTATAAATCGACCTTGGAAAAGGTGGCAAAGTATGTAGAAACAAAGGAAACGCTGCCCAATTTTCCGTAGGAAATTGGTGACTTTAGCTTGGAAAAATTCTGCATTATAATTAGAGCTTGATAAACGTATTGTGGTCATTTTAGGTTGACATACTACGTGCGGTAAATTGGACTTAGCTTGTGGATTGACCGAAGAGGTATGTGGAGCTTTCCTATCTCTTGAGCATGATTAGTTGTACCAATGTAGTACGGTAGACGTACAAGATTTGAAAATCTCCGTTTGATATAAGTATTTGATACTTGCTTCGTTTAAAAGAAAAGTATAAAAATCCCTTGGACTTAAGGGAATGTGTTTTACTATTGTTTAACTCTAGTATAACGGCTTTATGGGGAGTTGGTTATATTAGTTTGTGGAAGTTTAATGGAGAAAGGTTTTGATGATTTGAACTTGTGGAAGGAAAATGGTTTTAAGGCATGAAGTGCCTAAGGTTTTACAAGAAATGAAGTCACTTAATTTAGAAGCTTGAGATAGTTTTAAAAGGAAATGTGACTTGTTTTGAAAAGAAATCGTAACTTGATACTATGGTGATTAGTATCTTGGAATTTTTGTATAAAAAGAGTTATTTCTTAAAAGGTTAGAGGTACATGATACTTGGGTTAAATTCCCGAATTTTTATTAAAAGACATGATCGTGCCTTAGGTATACTAAAATGAGAGGATGTATTAATACTATTAATAAGAAGTTAGGTGATTCTTAACTCTTGGTTATGATAGGCAGTAGTGCTTATGTTGTGATGTGATAGGTAGAGTGCTTATGTTATGTTTAATAAATGGATGAGCTATGTTATATATATTTATATTATTCACGTAAACCCCGGGTTATTATTTATGCCATGGATTTGCTACCCATGATGCGAGCGCGCCAGTACTACGTGCGGATCGGACCATAGGATCCACGCGGGTGAAATAGTCCCACGCGAGCACGCTGACAGATTTCACGCGATCCACAGATCCATGCGGGTGAAATAGTCCCACGCGGTGAAATAGTCCTATGACGGCGGATGACCTCACGCGGGTCCACAAGACCTATGCGGGTGAAATAGTCCCGCGAGTAGGATTGCTTAATGATACTACGCGCAGGTACCTGTTTTGATCATGAGCCTCCTATTTTTATGCTATAAAATGTATACTTGTTACTCATTATTAGTAAGGCACGGTCTGACATAATTTGGTTTTATCTATAACTTTAATGTATTTTGGACTTATGATATTACTACGATTTTCCGCTTTTACATACTTGGTGCGTTGTGTCTCGACCCCCTTCCTGGCCGCGTTCACGCCGCAGGTGGAAAGAGTGGTAGATCCTCGCCTAGGATCTTGTACTCAGTGTCGTGAGCTCCATTTCTTCTGAGGCTCGACTTTTGGTATGGTTCTCCCGAGTCGTTGTTATTTTGTACATTCAGGGCATGACGGCCCCGTCCCGTCATAGTGTTATTCATTCTGAGGCTGTAGTCTTGTCAGAACTTGGTTCGTTAAGGATGTAACTGTTCGGTTTATGTACTTTTGGGTTAGCCAGTTTGGGCTAGACTATTCTATATCTTAATGGTTGTTTATCTTGAGTTTACATTCCGCTGGTTTTCTCTGATGTTGTGTCACTAGGGTGCCCGGGTTAAGGCACCGGTCACGGGTCCGGGTTCGGGTCGTGACAATATCGATCCTCTTGGACATACTGACACGTTGGATAGCCCACGGGTATGCTTCCTGTTACACCCCGTATTTACAGGATATGTTTTAAGAACGTACGTAAGAACTCACAAGTGTTAAGATTTGAGACTTGTAAAAATTTATCGGAATTATAGATTTTTTCTGAAACGAATTATCAGGCGAATGGGAGGCGACACGCCACCCCCTTAGTGATGTCTTGGACGAAATACATGGGCACAAGGGTCATTTGACCCTTGTTAGCAAGACAAGTCTTGCAACTTGAAAGCTTGAGAAAGTTGACTTGATCAAGGGGACCACAACACTTGATATTTATTAAGACTTCATCCAAATCACCCATTTGTCCACACCTTGACCCTCCATGTCCCTTTATAACACTACTAGTAGCAAGAGTGTGTCCAACACTTAGAAAATTTCATGAAAATTTGAAGAACTCTTGGAGAAGCTCTCGGGTTCCCTATCTTTGAAAAGGAAAAAAATTTGTTCCTTGTCCATTCAACTCCACACTTTAAACCAAGGTTCTTGAGGGTAGTGTAAGCGTATCTCAATAGAAAATCCCTAAAAGAGAGTTTTCGTATTAGTCGCAAAGTGAAAACCTAGTGGCTTTCTAGGTTTTGGATTAGAAGTTTGAAGGAAAGTTGTTGGTATGGTTCTAAGGGTCTCAGTAGCGGATTGAAGTGTCTTGAAGAGTCTCTAAGTTGCTAGGAGCGACTTCGTATGGAGATGGTTTGAGATTCGTTGAGGTATACTCTTGTCTCTTAATAGTGTTACAAGATTATATATATAATTGTTATTGTTAGCTTTACATGTTGCTAGCATGAAGTTGTTAAGTTGAAGTTTATAAGTATTATGGATTACTTGTAGCTTAACCGAAATGTTATAAGCCACTAAGTTGGATTACTAATTGGTCGCTCATTAGAAATCGTCGTGTTACTTAATCGAGATTATTGTAGTTTTAATCGTCATGACTCGATATCATGATTATGCTACCAATTTGGATTGAAATGGAAATTGGATAAGAATTGATGTTGTAGATTCTTAAGCCGAATTGGCCTAGTAAGTTGTATTAATTTGATATCGTTTGTGGCGGAATTTTTACACGCCCGTAGGCGTGTAATCCCCAGTGTTGATTTCATTGATTGGGCCTTAAATGTGGCGTGTTTGGTTATTGTATTCGCCTTGAAAAAGGTGGCAAAGTAAGTAGAAACAAAGGAGGTCTTTGTCAGATTTTCCGTAGAATTTAGTGACTTAGCACTTAGAATATTCTACGTTTGAAATAAGAGGTTAATGGACGACGTGACCATTATAGTCAAGTACTTAGTATAGCGTATCCTACTTGAAGGATGGATTAGCTATCAAGGTTGAAATACTTTGGAGCATTTTGCTACTGTCGATAATCGTCGCGAGGTATGTGAACCTTTTCCTTCCTTGGCATGATTCAATGTATGGAATATACTGAGGTATCATTTCATGTTTCCTTCACTCTTAGAAGTTAAGAGGTGGTTGTGTGATTTACTCTATGTAGAACTTTTCCTATCTTGAGCATGACTAGTTGCACGTATGTAGTACTGCAGAGACGTCTGACACCTTGATATCCTTTACTAGTTTTATGAATAGCCAAGTCGGTGAGTTAGGAGATTAACTCACTTCCTTGAGAGTATTAAGGATGTCTAATGTTTTATTAAAGTTAAGGGACTTGAAGAGTTTTAAAGTATGTGATACTACGTATAAGTCCCTTGGATAGGAAATTGTTTTTGGCTAAGGTATAAAGTGAATATAACGGCTTTATGGGAAGTTAGTTATATTTGCTTTATGGAAAGATAAATGACTTGCTTTTAGTGAAAAGGCAACTTGTTTTTAAGGCATCAATTGCCTAAGGTTTTATAATAAAAGGAGTCACTTGTTTTCTAAAGGTTAAGAGACTAATTGTATTTTTGAAAGTTATGAGAATTGATTTGAAAGTATAAAATACTTGGTTTCAAAAAGTAGAAGTCTCTTGGTTATAAAAGGAACGTGTTGGTCTAAACCATAAAGGGTTATAACGGCTTTATGGGAAGTTGGTTATATGACTTTATGGAAGGTTAAGAGAATGGTTTTCTAATGAAGTAATTAAAGAAATAACTTGTATTAAGGAAGAGCAAATTGTTTTAAAGGTACCAATTGCTTAAGGTTTTTAATGAAGAAGTCACTTGATTTAGAGTGAATTGTATTTCTAAAAGGTATTGTGACTTGTCTTGAAAGGTGGATAGGACTTGATACTACGGTTGTTAGTATCGGGAAGTTTTATTTGGAGCGAGTCTTTTGAAAGAATGCGTCGTAGTACTTTGACCGCTTAAATTGAGAATTTGTCTAAGTGTGCCTTGATTAGTACTTTGGCTTGATAAATTGAGAATTTGTCTAAGTGCTCGATAAGTACTTTGGCTTGTTAAATGAGAACTATTCTATTTGTGCCTTGATTAGTACTTTGGCTAGTTAATCGAGAATTAACCTACGTCTTTACGTGATAGCCTTTGAGTACAAGTATTATGTTTTATTATGTTGCCGCGACTCTCGATTGGAAGGCCGGTTGTCTTGTTGTAAGTTACTTGGACGTACCGACAGTGATGTGGGATTCCACGGGTATGCTTCCGTTATTTGTAGTACTTGGATTTAATTCCTGATTTTTATAAAAGACATAGTAGTGCTTATGTCTTGTTTGATGGCCTGGCCGAGATAGGGTAAGAGTATAAGTGAGGGCAAGCCCCAAGACTGCACCACCTTCTCCAGGTAAGAGTATAAGTGAGGTAAACCCCAAGACGCTGTACCACCCGCTTATGTGTTGTTTGTCACGGTTGAGATAGGGTAAGAGTATAAATGGCGGGCAAGCCCCAAGACGTTATACCACCTTCTCCGGGGTAAGAGTATAAGTGAGGGTAAACCCCAAGATGCTATACCACCGCTTTACCCCGCCTCCGTGGTAAGAGTATAAATGGTGGTAACCCCAAGACGTTATACCACCGCTGATTGATGTTATGGGCATGAGACCCATGTTTATATTTTACACTTATACCGCCGACGGTGATGTGGGATTCCACGCGGGAGATATATATATGTATTGTGTATGTGTACGACGGTGAGGTGGGATACCACGCGCGTCACACGGTTATATTTTACACTTATAGTCGCTGCCGATTGGGATTCCACGCCACACTTTGCTATTTTGTGTGACTTGATCGCGTCTGGATCGGGTAGTAAGATACGCGTCCCTCCATAAAAGGCCGGATTGTGTTATGAAAGATAAGTAAGTTTTATGGTAATGAACTTAATGATTTCCTAATCATGCATATAAGAGTGTGATTATAATTTTTATTGAAAATGGGAAAAGATAATAAGGTGCGATTAAGTTCATAAGTGGTAATGACACGACAGATCCGTATGTACTTTTATACTGTCTCCTCGCCATTCTTTTGTACGATTATGATTTGTTTATCAGACGTTATATTCTGCTCCATATTCTGCACTGTTGTGATCGACCTTTCGGCCGTTCACGCCCGCAGTTTTAGGTACCAGTGTTGGTGATCCTTGCTTTAGGATCTCGGTTCGATTTTGAAAGCTCCATTTGCTCGGAGGCTTAGCTCTTGTACGCTTTTCCACGATGTAGTAGATTCATGTATATTCGTGGTATGGCGGCCCCGCCCCGCCACGATTATTATTCCTGAAGTCCGTATTCACATACGTGGTTGGGCGGTAGAACCGAGTTGTACTTTTGATTATGTTTATATTATAGAAGCGCGGTCCGACGGCCAGCACGCGACGCTTTTATTTACACACGTGTTTATGTTGTGTATGTTCACGCTATTCTCTCGATGTATACGAACGGTGCCCGTAGTGGCACCGCCGCGCCCGGTCGGGTCGTGACACTTCCATTAGGAGTGTTATCTTGTTATTTGCTTGGACATACTGACACGTTGGGTAGCCCACGGGTATGCGTCCACAGTGAGTATTATCTTGTTATTTGTTTGGACATACTGACACGTTGGGTAGCCCACCGTACGCGTCCACGCGAGTATTATCTTGTTATCTTCTTTGGGCATACCGACACGTTGGATGGTCCACGTATGGGCCCACTAGGATGGTTCCATGGCCACGCTTATACCGAGTGAGACTTGCCGGCACGCGCCATTCTCGGAGTTAAATTCCGTCAGATTTGAGTGATGATTTTACGCATGAGTCCACGACTTGACATGATCGCTTATATATCATGGATCGTAGTTTGGTTATCATACATGTCTCTCGCTTTTATAGACTATTATGATTTCATTTTACAGTATTTTCGATTTCACATACTCTGCACTGTCAGATCGACTCCTTCTGGCCGTTCATGTCGCAGTTGAGGTACATACTGCCGATCCGCACTCTGTGATCGCCGTCCGTTCCTGAAAGCTCCATTTCTCCGGAGGCTTTGTCTTTTGGTACGGTTCCCTGAAGTTGTAGAACTCTTGTACATTCAGGGGTATGGCGGGGCCCTGTCCCGTCAGTGTTGTTATAAAATTCTTAGGTGCAGAAGATGCGTAGGCGGGGTTATAAGGATGAATCGCTCAAGTTTTTAGTTATTTGCGAAGGTAACCGTTTTGATTAGCCTGTTTTCTCTTTTCACTGGTTATCTTGTATGAGTTTTTATTTCCGCTGATTTTCTCTGATGTTGTTGTATCACTAGGGTGCCCGGGGTAAGGCACCAGTCGCGGGCCCGAGGTCGGGTCGTGACAATCTATGTCTAATCCAAACAATCTCTTAAATATTTTCTAATTTTTAAACTGATTTTTCAGGGTATTTCTGCAATCTTTCAGAATTTACAGTTTAGTCCTTCAAAAATTTAAAATTTCAATTTGAACCCCTTTAAATTAAGAAAATCCAAATTTAATTTTCAGAAAATATTTTCAGGTTTCAAGGACATGTCTGCAATTTCAAAAGTTTAAAAAATCTGATTTTCAGAAACTTTATTTAATTACAGATTTGTCCAAAAAGACCAAATCCGCTTATTTAAAAAGTTTTAATTTCAGATTCTGAAACTTTTAAACTTCAGAATCTGAATCTGAAACCTTAAAAACTTCAGTTTCTGATTACGTATTTTTTTGTTACTGGAGCCTCGGCGTCGCGACCCTAATTGGGTGACGCCGCAACGTCCTAGAGGCAGTGACCAAAATTAAGATTCTGAATGAACAGCGCCGCGCCGCTTCGTCAAACCCTAGGCAGCGCTGATACTCCATTGCGGAGTCGCCACAAAAACCCTAGCAGGCGCCGCAACATCTCTATCCCAGAAACACAAAATCTGTATTTCTGAAACCCTAAAACTTGTTCAGGGTCAGATTTGCAGATTCATCCTCGTACTCCTTCACCGTCAAACAACACGTTCATCAACCATCATTCAATCCCTTCTCGCCTGCTCACAGATTCACAGAATCGTAACCTAAGCGATGCACATTGACTTAGAAAAGTTAGATAAGAATGACTTACTCGATTACATCATTGTTTAACAGTTTAGGAAACAAGGATTATGCGTTCTTAAGATATTAGGTTTTAAAGCTTCTAAACGACATAAAAAACTAGATTTAAATAAATCCTAACCCATATTATTATTAACTATTATTACATAATCACACAAAACAGCCCATGCTCTGATACCACTGTAGGGTTTTGTTGGGTTCGTGTACGCAACAAATTTTGAAAATTTTATGTTTCAAACCCAACAAACTACGAACTGCATGATGATTATGCAATAATATAACACATGTAATCATAACCGTAATACATCGATAGTAAACTTACGATTTTATAAATCTGGAGTTTTTTCGTATAATCCGATGGTGCGCGCGCAACTGTTCCTCGATTGCAAGTTCCAAGAACTCTGATGTAGTTCCTCCTTCGAACAGCTAGAAAATTCGATAGAGATTCGAGACAATATTTTAAGACTAAGTCTCAAAGACTTAGAATGATTATGTGAATCATGTGTATGGAATAACGATGATTCCCCTATATTTATAGCTATGTTTTAGGTTAAAAGCGAAGCTAGGGTTTCCCGTGGGCTAGGCCCAAGAATTTTTTAGAGCATTTTCGATTAGTTAAATCGAAAATCGAACGGTTAAGGACCCTAAATCGATTAATGAAAATCAATAACAAGTATCTTATTGATTTCATATCGGTTTAGCGTGTTTACGAATTGAAAACTAATAAACCAAATCGTTAATCTACAACCAAACTGAATCGACCGTTAAACAACTCTACAGTTTTCCCTATACTTTCCAGTTCTATTTTGAATTGAAACATTTCAATTTCTCAACTTGCAATACATTCCTTTAACATGATATGTGTGATTTATGTTTTAAATTTAAAAGTCGTTAGTTTTGCGATTATCTTATTTTTATTATATAAAAATTAAGCTCGAAGATTGCATTAATAATAACCGGACAAAATAATAAAAATAAAATGAAGTAGAAAAAAGCAAGTTATCACTGCCTAAAATTAGTTGTATTTTGTATTACTAGTCCCTTCGTTTGGCCCAAATAGGAGTGTGCTTCCGCCTAACGACTGGTTTCCACATCCGTCGTAATTGGGTTCCCTCCCTCCCTCTATTAGGGTTTTTCCTACACCTATTTATTTTCTAGTTTACGATTAATGTTCAATTGTTGTATGTATAGATTATAATTGGGAATTTCAGTAGCACCTGGAAATGCTCTCATCCTAATCCTTATTTTATATGTGGCAGCTACTACTCCTTTTTCACAATGCTCTTAGTGTTATTTTCATTTTCATAATGGTTTGAATTTCTTTCTTGTCGTTATCTTATGTTTTCTCTTGAACGGAGTCTTTCGGAAACAACCTCTCTACCCCAAAGGTAGAGTTTTGGGTAGAGTTAAAGGTCTGCGTATACTCTACCCTCCCAGACCCCACCGTGTGTGATTACACTGGGTATGATGTTGTTGTTGTTGATTAATTTCTACCTTCTTTTAGGTTTTCCTTGAGTTGGTGAAGAAACAGCAAATCTGAGGTGGATACACTTTCTTTTTCGGTTTCTGCTCATTACCTTAGACAGGTATATTTTTGTTTTACTATACTTGAGAAAAATGATGATTTGACTGATCTTTTTTTAGTTCCTTTTAGTAATTCGTATATTTAAAAATACTTTATCTGAGGTGTCCTTATGCCGAGTTTCTATCAGAAACACCTCCCTACATCCCAAGGTAGGGTTAAGGTCTGTGTACACTCTACCCTCCCCCAGATCCCACTTTGTGAGATTTCACTGGGTTGTTGTTGTTGTTTATCTGAGGTGATTTTAATGGATTGACATGGTAGGATTCCTGTAACCCTTGTTCCACATCGGGGTGTAGTTTTTGTTCGCTTGTTTGTTGCATTTTGCTTTTATAGTATATGACGGCACTCCTTGTTTAAGGAGGAGAATGAGTTAATTAAAAATGATGATTTGACTCATCTTTTTAGTATATTTAAAATACTTTATCTAAATGGAGTGACATGATAAGATTCCTATAGTTCATCTTTGGGATTGAGGTGTAGTTGTTGTTCATTTGTTTATGGGCAGAGTTACCCGGTCCATGTGCTTGTGGGTGGTAGCAGGGACCCAATGGAATAATCGAGGTGCACGCAAGATGACCCTGACACCACCATCATCAAAAAAGGAAAAAAGAGATAAAAAGAGGAAAAACTAAAGAAAGCAACAACAACTTGAGTATGCGAACAAGTTGGAAATCAGAAAAATAGAGTTCAAAAACACTTGAGAGAAGTCTAGTTAAGGATGTAGGATAAACATTCTTCATTCTTCAGTCCTCCTCTCCTTCTGGGTTTTTACCTTTCCTTGTGTTTGGAGCTGCATTTAAGCCTCTTTGTTTGGCAACGTTGATGGTTTGCCATAGTAATGGATCCTGTAAGACATTTAGTCATGGAAAATAGTTGCACAGAATTGCTGAGTGATTGACAGGCCCTGGGCAGACAATCACTTATCAACACCTATGTAGCACGGACACGCGAGAGGTGTCCGATAGGACACGGACACGGACACGCGGAAACGGCAATTTTGAAAAATAGGGGACACGACACTACAGGACACTACAGTAAAAATAAATTAAAAATATTTTTATATATATATGATATAATATATAAAATACTAAAATTAATATTTTTAAAGCTTCACATTCATAAATAAATTATAAAATTTATTTCAAATTTGTTATATACCAAAATACCAAATTAAATATGTACCAAATTAAAAAGAAACATTCATAACAAATTAACAATCAATCAAAATATTCAATACATAATATAATTCATAAGACCATAGTCCATAAACTAATACATAAGTATGTCCCAAGACCCAAATTCAAATAAATATAAAACATGATTTTGTCTCTAACAAATATCCATACATGAGTTTGGCTCTGGTACATCGTCTCTCTTTGTCCGGGTCTTCTGATTGCAATAGTCTTTCTTCTAACTCGGGCTCACAAGAGACAATTCAAAGAAACTCAAGAACACTGTATCCTCCAAAGATCCAAAAGTATCCCCACCAACATCCCAAAATTTAGTTTTACCCTCTCTATATTGGGAGAAACTCCTAGATAACAAACGGAGATGTTGTGGACAAAGACTAGATCTTCAAAGACGCTTTGGAGTTAACTTATTCCTTTTCACCGAGTGAATAAAAGAATAAGTACTCCAATTTCGCCACAACAAGAAGAAGAGCAGTCAGCCCAAGCACTTTAAAAGCCAACCTTGAAGTAGGGACAAGCGGCACCATAATTAGCCCACCAATTGCAAGGTTCCATGTACTACTCGTCGAGGCGCACTAATATCATCAAAAGGGCCAATTTTAAGAGAAAATTTACCAAACTCTTCAGAACCTTCCTGTAATCATCGGCATTTGGAAATAACCGACGAAAACAATTCTTTCTTTCCGTAGAGAGTTCATTATCCCTATGAGGAGGATTTCTTGTTGGGTCTTCTTGAAGCCATTCATCACTATAGAACCTTCAAAAATAAATAATAATTTTGTCAAGTATTAGAATTTATCAATCTAAATTCTCAAACTCAAATTAAAATAAAAAAGTGCATAAGTAAAATAATAAAGAAATATAATACCTTGGATTTGGAGTGAGATAAACAATGAAGAGGGGTGTTGTTCTTACCCCAACGAGCTAGGAGAATTTGGTTGACCACATCAAAGAATCTTGATTGCTCATCTACATTATTACCTTCATGTTTATAAATTGCAATCTTAACCTTTTCAATCATGGTGTCCCACATCTCATACACCAAGTGGAGACAAGGTTTATCCGTGTCACAATATCTAATCATATCATGAATGGGAGCGGTAAACTCAAGAATATAAGCCACCTTCGTGTCCCACCAATCTTCATTTAACACCAATTCTCTTACATACCTTGCTTTGGTTTGGTCATCTTCCTTGTATGAAGTCCATTGTTCACTTGTGACCATTGCCACTAAAGCACGTCTAATAAGCTTCATTCTCCAAGCATAATAATCATAGAAGCAAAACGAGTGTTGCAAATGTAAAGCAACTTAAGAGCACTAAAACGATTGTAAATTGCCAACCTCATTGAATGATTCATGATAAAATTATTTATTTGCAAAGCATCTTCATGGACATCCATGATCCAAGAGCACTCAACATATGTTTGTTGATTCTTTCCACATTCTTCGTTCACAAATATTTTTAAAGCAAGATTAAGAGCAGTGTACAACACACGGAGTCCAATAAATATGTGGTACATACCTTCAATTAGTTCTCCAGCACCCTTGCAATTTTTAGCATTATCTGTTATAACTTGGACCACATTCTGATGGCCCACTTCATCAATTACCTCTTTCATCAACCTAGAGATAAAAAATTTATCCTTCTTCTCACCCTCACAATTCACAGATTTAATAAACATAGGACCCTTGTTAGAAACAACCATAAAATTGATCAAAGGTCTCCTTTGGGGATCACTCCACCCATCAGTCACAATACTAACTCCATTCCCTGTCCAAGATTTTCTAATTGGCTGCAACAACGTATCAACATAATTTTTTTCTTGTTGAAGAAGGGTAGTTCTCAATTTATTATATCCTGGAGCTACATAACCACTCAAATTATGATTTCTCGCAAAGGTAAATGCACTCATAAAGTAGAGATTTCTTGCGAGATTAAAAGGTAATCCACCCGTAAAAAACATCCTTGCAATTTCACAATCTAGTTGAGCCCTAGCTTGCATGTCAAAAGCTTTATCTACAGTGTTTGCATTACCTTTTCTTTTTTTAAAAAGGTTAGCAAATTCAGTAGAAGTACTATCAGATTGGGAGGGGATTGATCCAGAAGGAAGTGAAACTTTTTTGATCGCCGCTAAAGCTTTTTGTCTATCAAATTCTTCCTCCTCTTTTTTCATTTTTTCCCTATCCTGACTTGACACTTTTTACAACCGATGCCTTTTCCAGTAATGTTCATCCAGTGTGCTTTTACCCTAGTATATGTTCCTTGTTTTTGTAATCCACAAAAATCACATGTAAACGAGTAATTACCTCCTCCGCTACTACGTTTTTCAAGTCTAGTTACATATTTCCATAAAGGACGATCCTCGATGTCATCACATGAAGATGAAGATATCGATGGCACACTAGCACTACCACTACCGCTACCACTTTGGTAAATATTAGAAGCCATAATAAAAACCTGAAAAATACATAATATACAAGTTTACTTATAAAATTAAAAAAATTAAAATATTAATTATTAAAGAATAAAGACTTAAATTCCATACAGGATTTCAAATCGATCGCCGAAACCAAACTTCGCGAGCAGAGTCGCGAGCGATCAGCCGCAGCCGCAGCTCCGTCGCAGAGAGTCGCGATCGCCGCAGCTCGACCAGCAGCCGCGAGCTCGCAGCCTCCCGTCGCAGCTGATCCAGCCGCAGCTCCGTCGCAGTAGCCGCGCATGCTCCGTCGCGAGCTCCCGCAGCCGCAGCGAAGGGCGGCCAAAGACAGTCGATTTTCTGATTGAAGATTCTAGGGTTTTTTTAATTTTTAAGCTTTTTACACTTTTTTGTAATAGCCTTGTCCCGTACGTGTCCGAAACGTGTCCCGTACGTGTCCGAGCCGTGTCCGAGATTTTTTTTTTTTTTTGGCTGGGCCCACGCGGACACGTTTCCGAGCCGTGTCCGCCGCGTGTCGTGTCCCATGCAGTGTCCGACACGGACACCTCACCCTAAATGAGGTGTCCGTGCTTCATAGATCAGCACGAATGTTTAATCAAGTATAGGTTTTCTCCCTATTTACCAGTAAGTAATACTAAAGAAGATGATCCCTTATACAATGGTTATACAAGTTAAAAAATGGACCCATAAACTAGGTTTTCATGTGAGCTGGAGATTTATGTTCATTATTGTATTCTATGCTGAACTAGATACCAGGGTCCAGGCTATCCCGGGATGTCTGAATGTTTAGCCAATACCCTCTAATCATGCTACTCCTGATGAACTTAACTATGTAGGTTGAATACTTTTTCTGATAGATGAATTTGTTGGGTTATTTGATTAAATATGATGTATTACTCATACATGATAAAACTTTTAAATATTTGGCCAGTCCCCATTGGCTCTTCTAAGTTGAACAGTTAGGGATTAAATGAAAAATTATCTCTATGATTCAAAAGGGTGAAATTAAAATTACATAGAAAAGAAGTCGTCACGTGCGTGGTTTAGAAAATGAAATGTAACATGATGGAGCTGTCCGTATTGTAGTCAACTTAAGTCTTTCTTACAAAGGAAGGGCTGACACTTGTCATGGGACCTCTTGTTTAATTTTATTAAATTGTTTCCATTCAATGTGATTGGCAAGGCAACACTTTCTTTGACAACAATTACGTCTCAATCCCAAGCAAGTTGGAGTGGTGTGTATATGAATCCTCACAGTTCATTTCACTCCAAATTAAATCTCTGACAAGATTAAGAGACTGTTAGAAAACATTGGACCTAAAGTAAACGTACTAACATGTCTATAACTTAATCCTTACTACTTGGTGTCGCTTATATAAATCTGATTTCTTCCGTTGTGCGCTATTTCTAGCTACGTTTGTATTGGATTTTAAGAGATTGCTTCCTTCCATGTGATTTTAGCTTGTTCTCTTATTAACACCTTGACTAACCATTGGTTCACTTCACACCTATATATCAGTACATCAGGAGGTCGACATAGAACATGACTATATCATCTCAAGCAACTTTCTCTCATTTTACTTCTTTATGTGTGCTACTTGTACCTTATGCCAAGTATGACATTTTAATATTTTATAATCTTGTATGACTGTACATTCATCTTAACACCCACATCTTTGTTTCACTCATTTCGTGGATATGTTTTTTTGATAAAGTAAAAGTATTTTCATTCATAAACATGGCCATAAAATAGCCGTATACAAGGGGTATACCAAAAGGTAGAGAATCTACAAAACGATATGATTCTTTACAAACACTACCCAATCCTCTATACAAACGAAAAAATGTGGTTGAATAAGAGAAAGTAGAAGGGAAATCCCCTTCCTTTCCACTCCTTAAAGTCTCGTTGCTTTCCACTCCTTACAGAGGCAAGTTCTTTATAATACGATAAAGAAAGAGTAGGAGAAAGCAAGAAAGAACTATCTGACTTCGCGGATAAGAAATCAAGGACTTGTCGGTAGATCAGCTAGCTCGCGCTCTAGTGGAACTTTTTGTGTGCACCAAAAGGAAATAAGGGAACGGAGACTACTCCTCAATTGATAAAAACTCGCCTTTACTCCATCGAAAGCTCTCCTATTTATCGAAAGCTCTCCTATTTATCGAAAGCTCTCCCATCTCTCTCCGGACAATCCACATTAACGCAAGTGGAACCACGTTCCAAGCCCTACGTCTTCTCCTTCTCCCGCTCTTCCAACTGAACAACAGATCTTTCACAGTATTTGGCATTACCCATGGAGTGCCAAACCACCTAAACATAAAAAAAGGTAGCCCGATGCACTAAACTCTCGCTATGCGCGGGGTCCGGGGAAGAGCCGGACCACAAGGGTATCTTTACACACCATAATCTCATTGTCAAGTCACAATGTAGAAGAAGGCGATTCACGTTCTCACCTGCCTCCTTACACATGTAACACCAACTGACGCAAACCATCTTCCGCTTCGTGAGATTTGCCGCTGGATAAAATTATTTCGTGGATATGTTGGACTTTAGATGCTCAATATACATTACCATATAACATCACAAGTCTTATAAATGTTCTATGGGACTTGCCTTTAGGTATCCTTCTATTAGATAGCACTTTGATTGCTTTCCTTCAACTTCTTTGACAAATGATAAATTAAATCCATTTATAAGGCATATGTATGGTGTAGATTCTCTCCTTTTGGTATACGGCTTGTATACGGATATTCCCCCATTTGTTAATAAAATTATTTACCTTTTCAAAAAATAATAAAAAATAAGGCACATGTACTAACTGATTTTCATCTACTGAACTTTTTAATTTTATAACAATTTCTGCTGAATGTCTTATCAACTTTTTTCTACATAACACTTTGATTGCATATAAAACTTTCTTCTTCAACAATAAAATATTTATACTTCGACTACTTAACTGTTGGGTGATGCAATGTAAATTGGAATGAGTCTCATTAATTTCACCACATACCAACAACAATCAGAAGAGGGTTTGTCAGTCTCTGCATCTATAAATTAATAAAGTATTAAAATTTTCTCATGTTGTAGACCATATTCTTACAGTTTTAAACAGAGGATCTTATCTTTCCAAAATAGAAGTTGCTATTAGGGGTTTTATAATGTCCAGAAATCTTGGACATTCTAGTTCCAAACTTTTACATCCCAATTTTTTGAAATATAGCTTACGCAAAAGAGTTTGTGGAGATCTTAGAGTGTTGTTTGTGCCTTGTATTGATTATTTCTACAGTTGTAGGCAAGAGCTGTGGATGGTATGGTTCTCTACTTCTTGCATTGTGTGTAACCTTAATCTTTCCATCTATCTTCTTTTTAAGTACTTCACTTTGTTAGTTGTCCTGCTCAAAAAAGTACTTCACTTTTTTAATTAATTGCGATGTTTGGCTAAATATCGTGTACATCGGCAGTTCCACTGTGTACTTTGCTCATCTTGCTAAGCTTTGATTGGGAGAATAACCTAGACACCACCGTCATAAAGAGAAAAGAAACGAAAAAGAGAACATTTTTTTTTTACTGAGGTCCAACTACTAAGTGAAAAATTAGGGAATTTATTTGATGTCTTGTTTTGCTTTGAGGAGACTTGGCATTATGAGTACATATTCCTTTTTTTACCAAAACAGAAATTGTTAGGTGCAAAAAATATTGAGAGAATGTCAAACGTTTGACTCGATGGATGTTTTTAATAGCATTGATTGAAGAGATGGCTGGCCCTTAAATGTGGGATATGATTATTACATGATTTGATCTTTAATTTGAAGGTTGGGTGCGACTTTTCTTTGGGTTTTATATTTAAAATTGACATGATTTCGTGGTTTCCTAATTGTAGGTTTTTTGAACCTGCTCTCTTTGATTATTTTCTTCATAAAATCAATTTCCTAATTCATATTTTTCATGTTTATCTGGTATTAGCAGGGATTAAGAGCCCAAGGATTACTTTACCTGGAGGATGGGTGGTGATGTTTTTGATGGCCAGCTATTGGCAGAAAAACTGTCTAAGCTTAACAGTTCACAACAAAGCATAGAATGTATCCTTTTTGTTTGTGAAGATTTTACTTCATGCACATATTGCTCTGTTATTTTCTAACAGAATTCATGGATGAGTAATTTGGGATCTGACTTGGTAGCAGGGGATTGTCTTCCCATTTCCAATTTTAATCTATAACTGCCACTGTTGTTAGCTCTTAAATCCTAAAATCTATGTCCTCCTTGACTTAACTACTTGAGCTTTTTAGCTGCTATCCTTGTAACTAATTCTTTTTTCCTTTTTAGTGTAAGTAATTAAATTTATATCCCGTCTAAAATGAGATAATTTTAGAGACATTCTCGTGGTTGAAAATTACGCTTAGCTCTTGAGCTTTTTGTGACCCTATTGTACATATTTAAACTCCATCTTAGTGCTACTTCACAAAAATAAGATTTAGGAATTAGGACTGTGAAAAAGAGCTCTAATTTGCTTTCACCATATTGTATATAAAAAGGAGACAGTTCATATATGCATACTTCTCTTGTAAATTCTATAACTTATATCTTATTTTTGAACATAATACTTACAAAACACGTCTTCTCACCTTATAAAAAAACAAAAGCATGTCTTCTTTTAAATGTAAATTATTAATAGTGCTTAATTTTCACAATTAATTATCTTTGGTATTTTGGCAAATTCCTTATAAAAATTAATATTAGTTAAATTTTGTATTTATAATAAAATTAAATATTAACACAAAATATTAAATATTAACGGTTGAAGACATAACCAAATAAATAGAAGTGTGCTCTCTCTAACAGTTTAAGCTTTGGATAAGATGGTCACACAACTTTAACATGGTATCAGAGCAGGTATAGGTCCTATATTCGAGTCTCATCACCATCCTTTAAAAAAAAATTCCACATGCTTGATTCAATTAGGCCCATACGCGAGTGGGCGTGTTGAAGACATAATAAGCTAAATCAAATTCTGCTCTCTCATAACTTAAGCTGTTAGATGAGATGATCACACTTTAATTAACAAAGGTCAACATGCCATCATTAGTTTTTTTTTTCTCTTTTTCATTTCAATTATCCTTCCATGTAGTCGTAGTATTACTCTTATAGTTTCTTGTCCTTCAATTTTTTGCTACTATTTGTTGTTTCTTGTTCTTTGACTATCTTATTACTTTGTGTTTGTTACTGCTCCTTTTTGTGGTCGTTACTACTCTATCATGCTTTTATAGTATGTTGCCATGTTTTATTTGTTTCCGTTATTTTTTTCCGTTTTGAATTGCTTGTCTTATGCCGAGGGTCTACCGGAAAAAACCTCTCTACCTCCCAATGTAGAGGTAAGGTTTGCGTATACTTTACCCTCCCCAGAACTCACTGTTTTTCACTGGGTATGTTGTTTGTTACATTTCAAATATGTTAAATGCTACTCTATAAGTTCAGGTTAGCAAATTATTTTGGAAAGTATATTATAAAGTTACTTAAGTTGGATGATTAAAATTAATATACGAGTAAAATGGATACTGTGAAATGCCACTCCGTTCTTTGCTTTACTCACTTCTCGTCTTTTGTCCTTTGGATCGTTAGTTCAAGTGCTTCAGATCATATGACTGGTAATATACATTTGTATTTCTATCTTTATGTCCCTTTATCACCACCTATTGTCACCCTTGTCAATGGTATCAAAACCACACTAGGGGCATTGTTGGGTCTCCGTGAATGCCCTTTTAGTCTAATTTTTATTAGCAAAACTTACAATTGCTTCCGGTTGTTGCACAACCTTTTGTAACATTTGTTTTGGTGTTGGACTGTGGTACCACACATACAATTGACAAGAGATGCGAGTCCCAAGTCTCTACTATCTCTCATGTGCTTCCTCTTCCACCTTGTGCACTGCCAATGAGCCTCTTTACCTACCTTTCTAGGTTCCAGTAATTTTTCATGTTGTCACTTCCTTATCTGTCGTATCATATGGGGAAGGAGAAATGTAGTTATGCCTTAAAACAAGTAGAAGTCGTGACAAGTTCCCTTTTGAACTTGTTCATTTTGATGCTCGGGGGCCTAGTTCTATTAGTTGTTTAGTGGTTTGTAACTTTGTATTACTCTGTTCGATGACTATTCCCGTTATACTTAGCTTTTCGATGAATGAGATTTTTGTGCCGAGATTAGGAATGCCTCGAGCCAATTTAAAGAATTCTGACCTCTTAAAGAATGCTTCATTAGTCCGCGTCTTCATACTTCTCGACAAAATGGAACAATTGATCATTTAATTGGTACGATATTGAATTGATTACTGAAGTTCTCTTTAGTTGGGAAGTAGCTGGAGCTGGAGCAGATGATAGAAATAGATGGAGGATGGTCCCTACTTGCATTTGGTGAACAATTTGGAAAGAGAGGAACTCTAGATGTTTTGGAAACAACGGTAACACTTTGCAGATGATCAAACTTAATTGTATTAAGCTTTTTTGTTTTTGGTGCAACCAAATTTACCCAGAGGATACTATATCTATCTTAGACACATTAGGTTCCTGTTAGAAATGTAGACTGGTTTTGCTATCTTTTGCTCACTATAAATATGGTTTCAGTACAACCTGTGCTGTTTTGTGTTTAATACATACAAATGTTACCTTCTCGAAAAATAAAAAAAGAGCAGTCACAACGATCATTGGGAGAAGAGGAGTGACTTAAGCTACCAGAGGTGAGAAGCTGTATATCAGGAAAAGGAGCAGCTTTGGCTATCTTTTTGCGACGTTGGTTGTCAGAAAAAAAGAACATTGGTGATTGGACATGAGACGGAGAGAGAATAGTAGATTTGTGCCAAAGACTCTGTTGAGAATATAACTAAATGATAAACGTGTGCTCTCTCTAGCAACTTAGCTTTTAGATGATATGGTCTCACACTTCATGGTATCAAAGTAGGCAAAGGTCGTGGGATCAAATCTCACTGCCACCCATTATTATCAAAAAGAATTTACACGTGATTGGCCCATGATAAAGGAATCAGGCCTGCACGTGAAGGGGCGGGTTGATAATATAACTAAATAAATAAAAGTGTGCTCTCTAACAAAAACTTTTAGATGAGATAGTCACATACTTCAACATACACACAAAAAAAGTAAAATTAATAGGGCTGGTGGCATTAGGCTTTCCATATGTAGCGATTAAAAAGCTATTTGAGTTTCTATCAAGGTCAGAGAGGTAATGATATGATATTGAATCGATTGGCCATTTCATCTAAAATGCTAATATATCGTGAGAAGAACATTTCTATTTATTTAATTATTATTAAACACACCTCCTCATGTATGAACATGATTCTTTTTCTTGGACCTGGCACATGGAAACACTTTGTTATTGAGTGGCTGCGAGACTTTAGTCGAGGATCTCTGTCTGCTTTGGTACTATCTAAAGGAAGAAAAATAAGTAGGTATTTTCTTGAGGTTGTTTGTTGACAGCTAATAATAGGGGCTCTTGTAGAATATGGCACAAGAAGGTAAGTGATTATTTTTCTACTTTGAAGTAGTAGATAATATTCTCGAATATCATACAATTTTATCGCAGTGTTTTGCTAATATATTACAATAAATTTGTTCATGTTGCGAATCGAGAAAACCATGTAGGTATATCTCTCCGGATAGAGATATAAACAATCATGGATAATTAAGTTATGAGATCCTACCAATATTTGATAAAAAGTTCTAGTCGATTTTTTTTTCTCGTATCAAAATATTTTTAATTTACAGAGGCTAGTGTATTTTTTTAAATCTAGGACATGTCTCTTTAGTTTTGTTAATTTATAGTAGATTTCAATGTACCTAATATTTTTATTTGTTAATGAATAAAAAGTTACAAGATCATTTGAGAAGTGTCAAGTGCTAACAATGATTGAAGGAATGAGCTGTTGCCTCCGTATGGTCTTAAGCAATATTCTCTCGTGAGCTAATTTAATAAACCATTTTTTAAACTTGGCAGAAGAGACAAACTGATTTCAATTCTTGGTTAGTCCAATATTGGGTCCCTGTGCTATATTCACGCTTTGGATGTATGGGAGTACGGGGAAGTGTTAAGTGTCCCACGTTGGTCGAGTCAATCTCCTTAAATAATTGCGCAATGCTCACCTCAACAAGCTTTGGTGGTTGAGTTAGACCCAATGTTCATTTTCTAAACAAGATGGGCACACTTTTTATTTTTGAATATATCTTATGTCGTAAAAATAGTGTAACTTCTATTTTTTCGGGAAAGTATTATTCAATAACGATCATAATTGGAGGGAATATTTTTGTACTTGTAGCAGAAACACTGTTCCGTCTTTAGGAAACTTTTTGTATTATGAAGTGCTATTTTTAGAGTGGTTGTTTCAGCTTTGGTACAATTTCCTTTAACACATTATCAGCTTTATCACGCTGGTGCATTTCACATCGTAAGAAAGCCAAGCAGATCGTTGAAACGTGGGATAAATCGTTCAGATCTGCACAGCGGGAGCAATGTGTTTCATTCCTGTACTTATCCAATGATATTCTGCAAAATAGTCGGCGCAAAGGCAGTGAGTTTGTTAATGAGTTCTGGAAGGTCCTTCCTGTGTCTCTGAAGCATGTTTTTGAAACCGGTGATGAAAATGGGAAGAAAGTGGCTTCTAGACTGGTAATCTCTTTTCTGCTTTCTGGTAGGTGTATTTATATGTTGTTTAGTTAGGATTTATTCGCAAATGAGAAATCAACTGTGCATCAGTTAGCCTGAAGCTAGGAAAATTGTGTGAAGATTCTTTATCTTCATATATATTTGTGTTGTTGGAAGTTGGCTGATAATGCCTAGAGCGGTTGTTTGCAAATATAGTACTCAACGGGAGTCGGGGTCGAATCCCACGGGGAACTATGTATAGGAATACTAAGAGAGCAAATAAAACCGATCAATGGCAGTCACAAGGGATTTGGAACCTAGGATCTCAAACTCAATTCAAGTCCACTAATTGCATTGCCTAAACTTCACTAATTATGCTTAAGTCAATGTTAATAGCTTTGAAATGCAGTTACCAATTAGAGTCTCCCAACAACAAATAAGATTCTTAGTTACTGATTAATGTTCCCAACAACTAGTGAGTCTATCTTAGTTAATTCTCACGAATTCACTGTTACCTTTATAAAAAAAAATCTAACGGATTCAACTAAGAACATCAAGTATATCCAATTATGGCTACAAGAATGAATTGGTCCATCCCTAGCCTCGATCAAATGTAGTCGAGATTAAATTAGTCTATTAATTAATTCAAAATCCTTGTTGGTTAATCTAAACCCGACCTTAGTTCCCCTTTCTTAAGTTTAAACTGAGGTAAATGGAAGTATCTTCGGCTTGGCCAAACCTTTGGAAAACAAACAAATCAAATAACAATTAACCAATTCCTTAATAAGCAAGAAATCGTCACTACATTCAATGAACATGGGAGTAATTCAAACCCTGGTCATGAAGTCTCCCAAGTCCCAACTACTATGTCCATACCGGCAAAATAAATCAACTATGTTTAGATGGAAGATATTTCGAAGATTGGTCTAATTTTATTCAGAAAAATGGAATTGTATATTATCATTGTTTTTTTGGTGTAAACAACGTTGTATAGAGGATGCAGATCAAATTGTAGTTTTTTTAGGTTCTTTGGAAAGTTTATTTTCTCCAGTTTGCTCACTTTTTGGAGGTTGCTAGCATACCCTTAATGCTGAGAAATACAACTTTACCACAGTTTCAAAATATAAAATAAAATCAAGCACGTTTAGTACCCCAGACCCAATTGTGTGATTACACTGGGTATGTTGTTGGATAAAGGAATAGAGAACTCTCAAAGTGTAGCTCCAATTTTTATGTGTAATAGAGAGGTCGAAAGCTACAACCATCTCCTTTTGCATTGTCCAGTGGCCAACGAGATTTGGTCATTATTCTCTATCATATGCCATACTCTGTTAGAAAGCTACTCTCTCCGCCCAATTTATATGAGGGTGTTTGACTTGGCACGAAGTTAAAGCATGAAAAAAAGATTTTTGGAACTTGTGTCTAAAATAAGTATAGATATTTGTATGACTAGAAAACATTTCATTAAGGGTTAAATGAGAAGTTTAAAGTTAAATTGTGAGTAAATACTGAAAGGTGTCATTCTTTTTGGGACTGACCAAAAATGAAAGTGCCACATAAATTAGGACAGAGGGAGTATTAAACTATTGGGGGTTCAAAGGAATCAATAAGCAAATGAATAAAATTTGGAGTACAGCACTTGCTTGTGTCTATGGGTTGTATGGAATGAAAGAAATGACAGTTGTTTTCAAGGGAAAACAGATACCATACAATAGCTCAAATACAGATGTTTGTGGTTGTAGGCTTTTTGGTGAAATCTCTAAGGATTGTATAGATACTTTACAGGAGCAAATTTTTGTATAGTGGAATCCTCTCTTTGTTTTTGTTTGTTATGATGGATTCTTTTACAATGTACTGCCTTTGCACTTTCTTAGTGCCAGACTGCTTTGTCTTATAATATATTGCTTACTTTCCCTTTCACAAAAAGTGCAGGCTCCAATCACCACAGTTATAAAAACAAGTGAGATCCAATCTTCAATCCATGGTGGATTGTTGAAATCCTCTCCCAAGACTTTGTTCTTAGCCAAAGATATGAAAAACACCACTAGAACGTCAATTTATGGTATCCAAGTTATTTAACAAGTCCTAAACTGTCCCTCCGGAGTAAAAAACGTGGACCACATAATATTTTGTGGTCAACAATTTTTCGGGTTCAACCTTCATGCGCTCCACTCAGTAGCACACTTTTCTTCTAAGTTGCGCGGACTCTATGTTTTTGGTATTGTTCCCGTCTCGATACAGGGGATAGGGTGCGGGAGCGGGATATGTCCGGGATACGATCAACCAACTTCGGATACTTTGTCGGAGTACATCAACAAATCTAGGGGAAAATTGAGATTTTGATTTCTCAAAATTAAAGATAAAACATGTTTAAGATAAGGAAAATGACATACCTTCAATTTTATAGTACTTTTGTCTCATTTTTGCCGCTTCGTGTTTCAGAGAAACAAAAAATTCAAGGTCGTTTTCTGAGTTCTAACGGTAGACAGCGGCAGCGATATATCTTTATAGCTCTTTTTTTAGTTATAATTTTGAATTTTTTTAGCCGAATTTCCGCACCCGTATCCATACTTGGATACACACCCCCGAATCTTGAAATTTAGATTTCGCCGAATCTGACACTCGGATCCGTACCCGTGTTGGATACCCGCACCCAAGTCCTAGCAACATAGCTTTTCTTAAAGCGTGGTCAACATAATATTTCGTGGACCACAAAATCCCAATATTCGAAATCCACCTCAGTAGTTTCCAAATAGCGCGGTCTACATAATATTTCTTGGTTAACACTTTTCTGCTACCTTGGAATAACGTTATTTTCTGTGGTCCATATTCCTCCAGTTTTATGATTTCTATACAATACCGGATCTACAATTCATTATCGTACAATAACAGAAAATTAAAAATTTTATGCTATGTTGTGCGGTGCGGCGGGGGGCGGGTTTATGCGGGGAGGGTTAAAGTCTTCACGGGTCTATGCGGGTTTTCCCCACAATCACCCCGCCCCGCACCACTTGCCATCCCTATATACACACCTAAACTTTGCGACCTTCCTTGTACCCCATTTTATTTTTCGAAATGAGCTTCCCTTCCCTTCACTGTTGGCTCTTATTATAAGAGGTTTCTAGTGAGAGGAATGTACTTTCCCTCATGACTCCATTTGTATCTCTAAAGCACCGTGGCAGCAAGGAGGAGAGTCACCTATGTCAGTTGGTGCTTTATGTGTAGAAGTGCAGGCGAAAGTGTAAATCATCTTATTTTGCATTGTAAGGTGTCTTGTCAGTTATGAGGGTGACTCTCAATTTGTTTAGGATGCAATGGGTCATGCCGGATACAATGTAGGAGGCTTTGCAAAGGTAGACTCGTAGAATGGGGAAGAAAAGCCTGACGGCATGGTGCCTTGCCCCCTTAACGATCATGTGAGTCATTTGGAAAGAGGAATAGGAGGGCATTTGAAGGGTTGGAACTTGATTTTGTTAAAATGCAGTGTAGTGCTTTGTCCTAGTTCGTTTTGGTGTACTTATGAGGTCCCAATTTGTATAGAGGATTAGATCTCTTTTGTTGACAGCCATTTTTTGATGTAGGTTCTCTTCTTTTAGTATATAATTATTACATAATAAAATTATTTACCTAATCAAGCAGCGATAACAGGGGTAGCTTGAAGCACTGTATTTCCATCTAAGAAATTAGCGTTTCAATCTGCTATATACCATCTTTCTCTACTGTAGCTAATTAGTTTCAATTCCCAACCTGTTTTATTTGCTTGATCTCATCTGAGAAGGAACCAAAGCAACAGGAAAAGAGTGAATGAACAAAGAAATGGTAAAAGCTAATTGGTTAGTTAATTTGTCTTTAAAACATGAATATTTAAAAGAAGTGAATGAAAAAATAAAAGGAAAAGGTAAAAAAATGTAAAACGAAGTCAAATCTGACGTGGCTTTGATGTGGTGGCGCGTGTAAAACGCCGCCAGCCTCAACACTGATTTTTTATTTTCAAGGGGTAATTTATAAGCATTTTCCAAAAAATAAACAAATTTAAATGATAGAATATGATGTTAGAACTGTTTGTAACCTATATATGAGTGCAGATATCTGTTGGGTTTATGATGCTACATGCATGCAGGTCAAGATGTTAATATATGGTATCAAATTTTCTTTTGTGAAGGCATGAATTTGAACATTATTCTCATTTTTTTGACAAGAAAGTTACTTGTAACAATTTCTCATAGATTTTATATTTTGCTTTCACTACGTAGCTAGAGAAATATTATTACTAGCAGCGAGGTTAAAGCTTCCGCAACAGGCTTTACAAGCCTAAAGAACTTCAAATTGTAATATTATGTCGTATTCTTCTGCTAGTTTG
The DNA here is from genome assembly GCA_029844215.1 of Przewalskia tangutica. Taxonomy (NCBI): domain Eukaryota; kingdom Viridiplantae; phylum Streptophyta; class Magnoliopsida; order Solanales; family Solanaceae; genus Przewalskia; species Przewalskia tangutica. The sequence goes on from CM056725.1 coordinate 2,750,355, forward strand.
TGTAAAATCACCTTCTGGTGGTACTCGAGTGGTGTCAACTGTTTGCATTGAAGTTTGAGAAGTCTCTCATTCCCATTATTATTAAGGGGCATCATTTTGCTCTGTGTACCTGGTTAAGTTGCCGTTGACAACACAAAAAAAGGATCAATTACAGACATGGCTATTAGTATTTGTTGTCTCGTTTGCATGTATCTTCTATTGTGCTGTCATATTTTCACTTGTTATCTTGCTTCAAACGCTTTCTTTTACCCCGCAAAGGTAGGGGTAAGGTCTGCGTACATCTTACCCTCCCCAGACCCCACTTTGTGGGATTATACTGGGTACATTTTTCTTGTTGTTATCAGAAGTAAAAAAAGGCTGTGCAATTTCAATCTAATTCCAATTAGTTCATTCCAAAAATGTCTTGCAACGGTTTCTAATTAGGCGACGAGTCCTAGAAGAAAATCCACTTACATTCTCGGACTCCAGTAGAATTCTTGCAACATGGGAAAAGCCACGAGTAGAAAACTGTCTTACTCTACTCCAATGCTTGGAGAATGCCCTTATATCTCTCATCTTTGACAGCCCTTTAAAGGTTTGTCTAGAACCTGGACCTCATGGTGATGAAAGCACACCTTAGTGTCTTGGAAGCGCTTGACATGTCATCTTGGTTTATCAAGACAAACTACTTTAGATCTGCAATTACTTAGAAACTTCTTCACAATGTCTCTTTTTTTGTTGAGAAGGTAACAGTTCTTCTTCACAATGTCTCTTTATTTTCGTCTTAATGATTTTAAGCCTTGGTGTAGTTCTTAAGCTTACCATCAGTCGAAGCCCATATCACCTTTTTACTTATTCCCTTCCCTTTCTGCCTTTTTTTTTGCGGGTAATGTCAGGTTGATATATGGGAAGAGAGAAAAGTTTTTGGATCCAGGGCTCAGAATCTTAAAGACGAAGTGTTGGGCAAGAGTCCAGCTCCGTCAGTAAGCAACGGGAAGAGCTCAAATCCTATCAAAGTTGTGAAGAAGGATGCTCATGCAGTAAGGATTGTGAGTATCAGATTAAAATCTTCTGTTCAAATTCACGCTGGGTTTGTTATCATGGTTGTTGTACAGGTAATCTGAATATTTTTTTAATTTCAACATCAGAAATTGGCTGTTGGCTGTACTCCAGAAAAAATCATAACAGCATTCCAACTAGTTCATGATGAAAATGTGAATGAGGAAGATGCTTTGAACAAGTGTAAAGATGCAGTTTTCCGCGTTGGGGAAATGGAGAGTGATATTGAAAACCTTTCCTCCCAAGGTAAAATAGTAATTGGCTGCTGGAATAAAGCAACTCAAAGTGAAGAATAGCTCAGTCTTTTCTCTCTTAAATTGATGTAGCATATCCATTTTGTGTCATTGTTTAGTTATAGTGGAGACATCTCTTGCATTCTTGGCACAAGATTTTCAAGTTAATTGTTGCTGTAAGTGGAGTATTTGCTCAGTATGCCAGCTATATGACGGTCTATACTTTGACAGAAATTTCTGGTGAAAAGATGATTTAGCACCCAAGGGTGTGACCTAGTGGTCAATGAAGTGGAAGGAGAACTATCAGGTCTCAGGTTCAAATCCCGGTGGAGGCAAAAATACTAGGTGATTTCTTTCCATTTGCCTAAGGCTTGGTGGGCAGAATTACTCGGTACCTGCGCTTGTGGGAGGTAGCAGGTACCTAGTAGAATAGTCGAGATACGTGCAAGCTGGCCTGGACGCTAGCAGGTCTTTCCTAGAAGTTCATAGCCAACAACCTTTTGCTCTTTGAAGTAATCAATACTTTTGACGACTGATGCAAGTTGTTATCTATCTTTTGGAGAATCACATTCCTGATTTCTGTTTAGGTAGGAACATGGAGTCATTCCCCTTAAGCTAGCATGTGGCAAGTGAATGAGACGTCATAAGATCCACGAAAGTTGGATCTTGAGCACTTCCACCTTATAAATATGAAAATTGTTTATGTCTAGTGTCCATACCTTTGTATTATCGGTTTATTTCAGCAAGTGACGGCCTGGAACTTTTAATCTACACTATTTATTTTTAGCTTGTTAATATTTGATTATTTATCAACTAATTAATTAAACTCAACATTCTAGCTATCAAGAACGTTCACTGTCTTTAGTGATAAGTAGAATTTGTTTCAAAGCAGTAAAAGTGATACAATCAAACCTCTTTACAACGACATCGTTTGTCTGGATATTGTTTGGCTGTTATAGCGAAATGTTGTTATAGGGACATAATACAACATAACATGAAACGGTTAAAAACCGTTTTTAAAATGGAATTTTAGTTTTCCAAATAAGCTACCAAGGCCATACCACTGTCAATGAATCATCTTTAGTCTTATTCCAGTCTAAGTTGCGCTTTGACCGGAGTGCAACATAATATGGGGGGGAAATTGAGATTTGATTTCTCAAAATTAAAAATAAAACGGATTTAAGATAAGGGAAATGACATACCTTATAGTATTTTTGTCTCATTTTTGCTGCTTCGTGTTTCAAAGAAACCAAGAATTCAAGGTCGTGTTCTGAGTTTATATGGTAGACAGTAGCAACGATATATTTTTATAACTCTATTTTTAAAAATAATTTTGAATGTTCTTAGCCGAATCCCCGCACCAGTATCCATACCTTGATATGCACCCCAGAATCCTATAATTTAGATTTTGCCGAATGTGACACTTAGATACGTACCCGTATCGGATACCCGCACCCGAGTCCGAGCAACTTAGATTCCAGTACACTGAGTGTACTTAACAGTGAAAATCCCCTTACTACACAACTTCTAGACTAGTTTGTCTGGTACATTGGAAGTGCATGTAACTGTAACCAAAACCTGAAACATACTTGTGACTATCAATTTCCCATTCATTTAAGGCTCTCCTGAGTTCAGAACCCATCCTTGGTCATTCCTGACATGGGCAACTCTAGCATCCTTTTGAAGACTAATAGGATATAAATCAGGGTAAAGTTTCAAGGTTGTTTGGCCAATCCAATGATCTTCCCAAACCCAAAAGAAAGTTTTTACACCATCACCAACCTTTATATACATGTTGACACTGCAATCAGGTTCAGGCCACACCCTTCTAATTGTCTTCCAAAAACTGCATCCATAGGTGATGATTGCGAATTCTGAGATTCTTAATTCCCAACCACCCTGCTTTTTACCAAGTGTCAGGGTATTCCATCTCACCAGATTATAATCTCTCTTTTTTTTGAAACTGGTAACTGTAACTATATTTCATCATGAGCAAAACAGTACATGGGTTGTACTGAAACCATATATACAAGAGAACTCCAAAATTCTATTGTCCTCTGACTATATTGAATCTAAAACATCAATGATAGAGACAATATCATTTGAGTATATCTGATTACACCAAAAACATAACAACAAAATGTAATTCAGCTTGACTTTCTGCATGCAGGGACAATTCTCGAAACATCTAGAGTTCCTCTCCTTCCATATTGTCCACCAAATACAAGCAGGGACAATTCTCCATCTACTTCTGTCTTTTGCCTGCAAACCTGCTTCCTCCCAACTCTTTAATGCTTCTGAAACCTTACCAGGCATAGTCCAATATATGCCTTTCAGGTTTAAGAATAATCTCTCTTTTCTTTGTTGCCTTGCCAAAGGAAATCCCTTCTCAATATGTTAATCTTTTCTCTGTAACCCTAGGAATGGGAAACAAAGGCATCATATAGGTGGGAAGTGTATCCATTACTGAATTAATCAGTGTCATTCTACCCCCAGAGACAAAAATATAGGAATTTGAATCAAGGGTGTTTTCAGTTATTTCTTATTTGCTAATTGCTATCATACTTGGATAAGTATTTTTTCTCAAAGAAAACACTTGCCATCCTATGAGATTGTGATTTGCAAAGTATTTCCATTATCATGTAAGTCACCGTGCAAAGATATCATGTATTACCCAGGTATGTTAATTTGGATATAACTTCAAGCAAATATGTTGCTTGGATTCAAGGTGGTTTGGAGCTAGTTGCTTAAGTGCATTGTTAATCAATTTAAAAAAGATATTAGGAGGGAAATTTATTAACTATAGCTGGATTTAAAGGTGGAGTGTAGTGTTGCGAATAAACAACAACCGGGTTGGCTTTTCTTTATCAGAAATAACAATCGGGTTGGCTTTTGTAAGATTTATAGATGAACTCGAAGAAGCTGTTAGAGTTCAAGGTAACAGGAAGTCTGGATTTTTGTTTATACTTGCACGGCTTAATCATGAACTCCTCACTGGCAGTATTTCTCTTTCCTGCTATCACTTATTGTTATTTTTGAACTAGAAGTCCTTCTTGAGCTAAGTAATTGGTTCCTTTTAAAACTTCTGATATTGTGTTTTCTACTGACTGTTGCTCAGGAAATCTCCAGGGTTCTGAATTGATGGATACGATGCAAGAACAGGAAAATATACTTCAGCAATGCATCAGCCACCTTGAGAATGCTGAATCATTGAGAGTTACATTGGTTTCTCAGCTGAAAGATGCACTTCAAGATCAAGTACAGTATTTCCCTTTATCTCCCACCTACCCCCCACCCCCAAAAAAGGCAGCCCGGTGCCGCACCCCAAGGGGTGTGATGTAGACAGCCTAACCTAATGCAAGCGTTAGTGGCTGCCCTCTGTGACTCCTATCACTAGGATTTCATAATCCTTTCTAGACCTTCTATCGTTTACCTTATATTTGATAAGGTGTTTATAGCAGAGAAGAATTACACAATAATTACATGACTGTTTCACATCCTCCTGTTGGCCGCTAACCAAGTTCAGTGCCTTTATTTTTCTATGTTCGCATTTCTATCTCAACACTCATGTCAACCCTAACGATTTTTTTTCTTCAGGAATATAAGCTAGAGTTATTACGCAGTGGGCTGCAGGTAGACTCAATCCAATCTTTTATTGCTCACATCTATTTATATTTTATCCACTCACGAATAAAGGGGTCAGAAAATTAGGAAGAGATGTGCAAAGAAACCACAGTGCACGGAGAATTGATTTGTGTTGGAATTATCTTACATATAGTATAATTTAGTGTTGAGCAAATTTGTTTCTTTGCTTTGCGTTGAAGAACAGTCAGATATAGAGCAGTTTCTGGACTCATCCAATGATGAAGTCTGAATTCTTGAGGAAAGTTAAGTTTTAGAAGAGGCAAGGTGCGGAGACTAGTTTTTTATGCTTTGCGACCAGCCAAATGGACATATCATACCTTTTAGATTCTTATTTAGTGTGCATGGTTTTTCTTTAGATTTTATAGGTTTCCCAGTTTCCAGTACTAGGACCAAAATGTGATATCAGAATTCCTGTTGTTTGCAGAGCAATCTGAGTAAGGTAGTTATGAGTTATGTATGTTTAAGAATCTATATTGATTTTAATAATTTGTAGCTGCTGTGAATAGGTAATAGTCTTTTTCCCTTTTGATTCATTATTACATTTCTTTTATGTAAATTTGGATGCGGAGACTGCTGCTACAGTTGATCTTGTGTAGTGTGTCTTTGACGACTTACATAGGGTGATGGGTTGGGAGTACAATAGCCTAGGCTGTGGTTCCCTTCAGTTATTAAGAGGTTCTGGAGTTATGGAAGAAGGTTGAAAGGTTTTTGTCACCATTTGATTGGGCATGGGAGATGTTGAAGCAAGTGACCAGATTTCTCGTTTGACAGGAATCTGAGAGGAGGAATAGTATCCACCAGAGCTTTATTTTGTAAAGCTTTGGTTTCAGGGTGGAAATTTGATGGTTGTAGGAAAAAGCATCGCTTGAGGTTTTTTTGGGTGACCACGCGATGATTTGAGAGAAGGCAAGCATGGCGGGACGCTTGAAGTTTCACATCGACACTGAAATTGATGGCGTGTTGGGGTGAAGTTGGGACTGGAAATGGATAAGAGTGAATGAGCTGTCCAACATGTAGACATTAACTTTTTCTAGTTTGAATTGTCTGAGGTGTAGGATATGTTTTTTTCAATTTTTGAATATTATTTGGAAGGAGGTTGAAGAACTGAGCCCCTCATATTGACGGGTGACTACTAGTGAAGAGTCACTCATCCAGAACTTAACTTAAGAACAGAAAACTTTCCAAAATTTTGCTGGTTAGAACGCCATATACAAAAGCTGCCAAATGGGCTAATGCAAGTATGCATTAATTTACAAGTGCAGCTTCCTTTGGAATGATCCAAAAGAAAAATGGGTCAATGGGACTGTTGAAGCCATTAGCAATTATTTCTCAGCATGATTGGCCTTAGGTGGACTATGCCAAAGTCCACAGTTGACCTTCGGAGGTGTTGGCACAATCAGGGCAGTAATGTAAGACAGAAGAACCGGTTGAACAGGATCCCACCTTGCATTTAGTGGACAGTTTGGAAGGAAAAGAATGCTAGGTTTTTTGAAGTTAGTTGCAATTCAATTCAGAGGATAAATATATGAATTGCACGAGGCTTTTGCACTTTTGGTGTAAAGAAATTTTTGTGAATAATGATGAATCCATACTAGACATTATAGAGTCCTTGTAAGAAGAACAAGGACATGTTTTTCACTTGAAGCCAGTGTGCTGATGAGTAAAACAATCATTACCTTTCATTAAAAAAAAGTTGAAGCCATACTAATTACATTGGTTAAAAGTGTGATTTCTCTAACAATTTAAGTTTTTAGATTACATGGTCACGCTATCCAAAATAGTATTAGGGTCAGCAGAGGTATCGAGTTTAATTCTGATTGCCTCACATTATTAAAAAGAATTTTCATGTCATAAGCCGGGCCCGCGTATGAGGGGTTGTATTGAATACATAATCAATTAACTAAAGTGTGCTATTTCTAACAAATTAAAGATTAGACATAATAATAAAATCGACCAAAAAAAAGATAAGACACAATGATTAACTAAAAGTGTGCTACTTTTAACATATTAAGCTTTTAGACGAGGTAGTCAAACTATTCAACATTAGACATATTAAGCTTTTAACTAAAAGTAAACCCAAAATACAAACAGAATAAGGATGATTCTTCAATAATCTCAATTGCGCTGCATGATTAGGCACTTTTTCCTTTGCCATTACATTACATTCCAGTTTTCAGAACTCATGTTTGTTATTTGGCAGTCTTTTTTCCTACTATTCTCATTTCTCATGACTTCATCTTCTTAGTTGCATGAGATTCCTAAAATATTCTAACATTTTTTGTTTTGCTATCCTGGATCTGATTTTATTTTTTTGAAACTGGTAACTGTATATTCTGGATCTGATATTCTCCCAAACCCTTTGATCACATCCAGAATCCTGACCAGCTGTATTGCATGCATTAGTTTTGTTGGCTTTGCCATGTTTATCGGTTCTTTGGTTGCTCTTGTAAATTGCATGCCTTTGCATCCCATCACTACATATGCCTAACAACTAAAAATTTCACCCATTCAACCCTATCCAATTTTAATCTATACCGATGTTTTCAAAAGTCAGCTTCGTCGCTTAAAGTAATTGAATGGTAATGGAAGAGTTACTAAAATAACACTTAAAAGTTAAAATAAGTTTGATAGATAATATTATTAATTAAATTATATTTTAATACTTGAAATGGTAAATGATATTAAATATTTTAAAACTCTCCAACATGAATGTTACACAAATGTGCATTGTAAGGAGGGAATACTCTAGTCAAGCTAGGAGTCTCACCATTAGATTCCACATAATAATACAATATCTAGTGAGTGAATTAGGAAAATAATCTCCATAAAAGTAATGCAGTGTTTGGTTGGCCATGTAAGTAGATATAATCAGTGCATAACTTTATGCAACACTTGATTAACAATATTAAGTAATAGTTGCATTAAGCTTTAGTAGACATGTACTATTTTACGCTGGATACTACTACAACAACAACAACATACCCAGTAAAATCCACCACGTGGGGTCTGGGGAGGGTAGAGTGTACACAGACCTTACCTCTACCTTGGTAGGTAGAGCGGCTGCTTTCGGGAGACCCTCGACTCAAGACATGCGTAATCACAGACAAAGCAAACGTTGCATAGCAAGATAAACGGTCACAGACAAGAAATTAAAGCTATAGGAACATGCTGGTAACAAAAATCGAATACGATATGGTAGCACGTTCTGTCAAAAGTAAGCAGTAGGTAACGCAAATAAATAATATGAACAAAGTACACTAGAGAACACATAGCCGCAGAAATCAACTACAAGGAATATAAAGCAATACTACGTCTATAATTGTGATGAGCTAATTATAGAACTATCTTTTTGTGGGCGTGAGTGGGACTACGCTCGACTATCTACTACCCTTTAACCCTAATACGTGTCCTCCATAAACCCCTATCTAAGGTTATGTCCTCAGTAAGTCGCACATGCGCGATCACTTCATGAGCTTTTGATTATTATAGGGCATTGGATGCTAAAATTAGTAACTTAAGTTACAATTCAATGTTATGAGTACATTCACGTATATTAAGCAACTTTTGTATTATCTTAAACTATGCTCTTCATTTCGCGAAGCATGTGCTTCACTTCTCAATTAACACCCTCTCAGGTTTGTAGCCTTTTGTGCTTTTCGGTTTTGATTATATTGTTCTACACTCATTTTTCTTCAAGAAGAAATTGTTTCTTGAACAAATGTTTACCCTGCAATAGTAATTTCTTACCCTGTTTGTCATTTTGTGTGACTAGAAGTGGACAACTATTTTGTTTTTGAAGAAGACTGACTTCATTATCCTGGTTGTCATTATGTGTGAGTAGATGTAGACAACAATTTGCAAGATGACTCAACTTCTCAAGGGAATGTGTGTCTCAATTCAGGAGTGTGTGTGTGGGGTGGGGGGGTAAGCATATCATTTTCAAGCATGCCATTTTGCATCTTCTAAGAAACATGTTACCACTATAATACTCGTTGCCTTCCAAATTTCCCCATTTATTCCAAAAAAAGAGGACAGCCCGAGTGCAGCGCATGATGTATGGGTTAGGCGTACGCCACTGGTTCGAACCCTGCCGCGGACAAGAACTTGCTATTTAAGTGGAGAAAGGTAGAGGGGTGGCCACATTATCCACTGAGTTTCTTCTTGTCCCGTTGGCCCTTGGGATTTTCTTGGTTATCAAAAAAACTTCACTTGATGAGATAATTAAGATTCTAACGACATTATTTTGGACATTTTCCAGCACGACTCTTTAATGTTATAACTCTAAATCTCTGTCTTAGGTGTAGGTCTTGGTCAAATAAAGGGGTCGGAGATTGTGTTCTTTATCTTTCCTGAGTCTTTTTACCTTTGATTTAGGTCCCCGTTTATGCTTTTAAAGTTTGGTTTCTGTCCCTAAGAAGAGTGACTAGAGAGGAATCAGAAGCAATGTCCTGTTCGTGTCAAGCAGGGTGAAGGAGTGGTCCTGATACCTGTAATGACTCGTCTCAATTTTTCCTCCATAATATCATCAGATAAAACAATCAATGTATGTAGGGGTGAAAATCTATTAAATCAACTTGCTCGGATTTTTAGCCTGCTCAATGCTCGCACTGGCATAGCAGACCAGGCTGATTCTCTTGAACTATTATCATTGAATGTAGCATGCTCATGCTAATGACATGATTTCGAATGCTTGGCATTGGTGTGCAAGCACCCTCAGTCATTGGTGGAATTGCACTAAACCCCGGCATGATTGTGTATCATTTTCTTCCACATTTTGTATATAGGCATGTCTCTCTTCCTTTATGTGTAAGCTGTGGATATTTGAGTTCTTATAGTTTGAAGTCTTTGGGTTTCTCAAGAACACCAGAGATGCAAAACACGTGGCCTTGTCTAAACAAACGATGACTTTCGATTCTTAATCGACACAGGTTTCGGCATTGTCGTTCAACCAGTTCGATAAGTAGTCTTAAGACTGCCATATTTTTCATTTTTTTACCCTGAATCATTGGATAGCTTGTATAAATGAGAACTGCTTATATGGTTCCATCTTTGGTTCTCTTGAATTTTCTATGCCGCTATCCTGTTCTTAAAGGTGAAAATATGTTATAATTTGTTTCATGATTCTTAGAAGATAATTTTCTCTGGTGTCTCCATTTTCTTGCATCACATACAAACTAATGCTATTTCAGTGATGAGGTTGGTATTGACACAGCTGGTTGACATTCAGGTTGCGCGTGGTCAGATTGAACTAGCAAAAAATGTAAGATGGAGGCTGACCTCTCCCAGTGTTGCTATTCCACCATTGGATACTGGTATCCTTCCAATTGAAGTCACAAGAGAAATTGAATCAACCCCACCTTCAGTGCCTTTAACCAACATACCTCCTCTGCCTCCACCTCCCAATTCCGTGACTTCTTTTGCAAATTCCACAACTAATGAAGAGGAAAGCAAAAGGGCGGCAGCAGCAGCTGTTGCAGCAAAACTTGCTGCTTCAACGTCTTCTGCTCAAATGTTGACCTCTGTTCTTTCATCCCTTGTTGCTGAAGAAGCTGCCTCACTGAGCAGTGGATTGAAATCAACTGGCTTCTCGTCTAGCTTACCTTTTGTATCCCCAGAGAAACGACTCAAGTTAGACAAGCCAATGATTTTTTCTGATATGTACAGTTCCGAAGGGGGTAGCTCCACTTACTTCAATTCATCACAGCAATTGATTATTAGCATTCCTCTTGCCCCGTCCTCAGGTTTGCAATCTGTGTCCCAGCCAAACCAGATGCAAGCTCCATTCCCACCCCCACCACCTCCACCACCTTTACCTCCAGCAAATTCCCCTGCAAGTCAGTTAGTTCAATCTGCAGCTATGATGATGGGGGTGATGCCATATGGATATAGTGCCGGACTTCAACCTCCTCTGTCTTCTCAAATTGCAATGGGACTGAGGCCGCCTCCTCCACCTCAGCAAGCACAACAGCAACAACTGCAGATTCAGCAGCCACAATCTCAGCAGCAGCCTGCTAATGGTGGATTTTATCGTCCTCCTGGTATTGGATTCTATGGACAGGCCCATCAGCAGACCACACCAGCAGCACCCCGGCAGTAAATCCCTTTGGATTAGGGAGTGCGTTGTTACATTGTACATTAATAGTAAAAGTAGACTAGATGTAGTTACTGTTTTCCTCATCTTTTCATACTTCTTCTGCACCCGACATCCTCTGCAATACCCACCCCCTCCTTCAAACCAAGGTACCCTCTTTTGTTTTAGTATTGGGTGCTTTGCATCCTTTAAGCGTACCTGTAACCTTATGTAGGTGCTGTAAAATTAGCTGCAGATTGATTGTTCATGTACTTAATATCTTCAGAACCAGGAGGAGAAAGAAACTACTAGGTGAAATTTTAACTTGTTTCTGCTTTGTTGGCCTGTCTATGGACAATTCTCACAAATGCCCTTCTTTCGGGGTGGTCTTTAATTTTTGCCCTTCCCCCAAAATTTCCTTGGTTTTGGGTTTGAATCACAGTTCAGTAAAAAAAATAAAAATCGCAAGGCTGAGTTTGGATTTTGCAAGGCTTGAGACAATTTGTAAAGTAAACTATATGCCTTGCGAATCCTTTTTTAATTTTTGACTGAACGGGGTTCAAACCCGGGACCTTGCGTTATTTTCAGCCATTTTCTTAAGCTAAGGGAAAAAGCTAAAGACCGACAAATTGAGGGCCAAAAATTAAAAACCAGTGCCTTTGAAGGGTTAATCCGTGCAAAAAAGTGTAGTCCTTTTGAATGTTTGAAACTATGGCTAATCATGCGATTTAACTTGGGTTCTACACTGTATTTCAGGGATATATCCTCCCAAATACATCTGCCAGTAAAACCGAAACCACATTAAGTTTGCAAGTTAAAGGTAAGGGGGCTTGAACTTCATTAAATTTTCCCAAATACTTAAGGCCTGGTTTTTAAAGAATGTAAGATGACTGTCAAAAAATTGACAGAAAAGACTATGAAACAATAATAGCTATCATAACTTAACAGAGTTTGGGGCAAGAGTACCTTTACGCTGGTTCATAAAAATTTATGTGCTAATACCCACCGAGAGCTCTTATATCATGAACTTGGGTTTCTGGACCCCGAAATGCAAAAATGAGCAATGTGGTCACAACAAAGTTGTGAGTATCGCTCACCAGCCCATTTGTGATGAACTAGTCAAATTTCACGCCAATCATAGTCTGTTGCGCTAGTTCATAAAAATCCATGTGTTAACACCCACCAAAAGCTCATGATACGTAAGGCAAAAAAATAGGGAAGCTAATTGTGTGTGTTTGGAGGTGCATAGCTCCCACAGATAACAATCTTTGTTGTCCAGAATAATTTGTTCAATTGGAACTGATTTCAGTTATTCTGGTATTCTAAGCGTCTGCTTTGTGTTTGTGGTGCTGGTAAGCCTGTCTGCTTTCCACCTTAACCAGAAGAAGAAAGAAAGCGAGGTACGTGTCGATTTCCTATTAGCTTGTGTAACTCATGTCACCTAACGAATCAATTAGCTGTACTGATGAGCTAGTTTGCTAGGTCAGCCTAACCAAGGAAAGCTCATGTATCGAAGTGGCAAATGGGCTTGTTAACAATACTCACAGCTTCGTCGTGACCGACATCGCTTATTTTTGCGTTTCGGGACCCAGAAACTCGAATTCATGATATAGGAGCTTTTGGTGGGTATTAGCACATGAATCTTTATGAACCAACGCGACAGACTCTGATTGGCGTGAATTTCTACCGATCCACCATAAATGCATTGGTGAACGATACACACAGCTTTGTCGTGACCGACATTGCATTATTTTGTGTTTCGAGGCTTATAAACATTAATTCATGATATATGAGCTTTCGGTGGGTATTAACACATAAATTTTTATGAACCAATGCTACAAATGTTTTTGGGCGTGAAATTCAACCAGTTCATCACAGATGGCCTGGTGAATGATAATCAAAGCTTTATGGCGTTCTCCATTGCTTATTTTTGCGTTTCGGGGAACAAAAACCCGGTTTCATGATATAGGAGTTTTTGGTGGGTATTAGCACATGTATTTTATTAACCAACACGATGAAATCTAATTGGCGTGAAATTCAATCGATCTATCACAAAAGGGCTAGTGAACGTTACTCATAGCTTCTTCGTGACTGACATTGCTTATTTTTGCTTTTCAGGGTCTAGAAATCAGAATTCATGATATAGGAGCTTTCAGTGGGTATTAGCACATGGATTGAGCCAAAGTGACAGACTCTGATTGGCGTAAAATTCGGATGGTCCATCACAAATGGGTTGGTGAACGATACTCGCAGCTTGTTTTTGTGATCGACATTGCATATTTTTGCGTCTCGAGGCTCAAAAAACTGAATTCATGATATAGGAGCGTTCGGTGGATATGAGCACCTGAATTATTATGAACCAACGTGACAGACTTTTTTTGGCGTGAAATTTGACTAGTCCATCACAAATGGGCTAGTGAATGATACTCACAACTTCATTGTATCCGAGTTGCTTATTTTTGCGTTTTAGGGAACAAAAACCCGATTTCATGATAAATAACCTTTTGGTGGGTATAAGCACATGAATTTTTATTAACCAACGCAACGGGCTCTGATTGGCGTGAAATTCGACATGTCCATCTCAAAAGAGCTGTGAACGCTACTTAAAGCTTCGTCGTAACCGACATTGCTTATTTATTCATTTTGAGGACCAGAAATTCAAATTCGAGATATAGGAGCTTTCAATGAGTATTAGCACGTGAATTTTATGAACCAATGCAACAAACTCTTATTAGCATGAAGTTCGATCGGTACATCACAAATGGGCTTGCGAACGATACTCACAGCTTCGTCGTGACCAACATTGCTTATTTTTTCGTTTAGGCCCAGAAATTCGAGTTCATGATATAAGAGTTTTTGGTGGGTATAGCACATGGTTTTCATTAACCAACGCAACAAACTCTTATTGGCGTGAAGTTCGACCGCTCCATAAATAATGGGCTAGTGAATGAAAATCACAACTTCGTCGTGACCGACGTTCTTATATTTGTATTTTGAGAATCTGAATTCATGATATAAGAGCTTTTGGTGGATATTAGCAAATGGAAATTTATGAACCAATGCAACAGACTCTTATTGGCATGAAATTATATCGGTCCATCACAAATGGCCCAATGATTGATATTCACAGCTTCGTCGTGACAGTCGTTGCTTATTGTTGCGTTTCGAGACTCAGAAACCTGAATTGATAGGAGCTTTTGGCTTGTATTAGCCCATTAAATATTAACAACCAGCGCGACAAACTCTTTTTGGCATGAAATTCGACCGGTCCATCACTAATGGTTCTTCGTGTCCGACGTCACTTATTTTTGCGTTTCAGGGTACACAAATCTAAATTAATAATATAAGAGCTTTCAGTGGGTATTAACATATCGATTTTTATAAACCAGCGCAACGAACTCATATTAGCGTGAAATTCGTCCAGTCCATCACAAATGGGTTGGTGAACGATACTCGCAGCTCCGACATGTCCAACATTGCTTATTTTTGCATTTCGAGAAACAGAAACCCGGATACATAATGTAGGAGCTGTTGGTGGGTATTTGACGCATTGGTGGTAAGTGGATGGCACAATGTGATGATCGTGCACCCAGGGACGACCAAGAAGAGCGTTGTAAGATGTATCGATATCTATGACGAGGAATTCCGTGATTTCTTTGATGTCGCTATTCACAGTCTGTTACTTTTTACTGCACGAGACTCGAAAGGGCAACAAACACACAACTTCGACTTACATACTACTGAGAAACGAGCCAATAATTCAAAAGAAGGGGATTCATTTATGAGTCGGGTAGGTACATCATCAGATGTTACAATAAAACGTATATAACTTTTTGTTGGTAGAACCACTCTATTGTCGACTTCTAATAAACGTGATTGACCCAATTCTAGATCATCTTCTGGAATCGTATAACTGTCAAAAGTGAGTGACTGTTCATCCCAATTCAAAGTTTCTTGCATTTTCCGATGTAGTTGGCGATAAGAGCTTCTTATGAGCCTGAATGTCATCTTTACCTTAAAGCTGCTTAAGATTATTAAACAACACTATTCGACTTGATGCGCTGAGAGAGATGAAAAAGGATTTTCGATGTAATGGAGACCAGGAAAGAGGGAAGCTTCAGTCAGCCTTAAGACATGAAATCGTCATTCTCCTTACTACAGACTCTAATTGGCATAAAATTTGACCAATCCATCACAAATGGGCTAGTGACCGATACTCTCAACTTCATCATGACCGACACCTCTCAACTTCATCGAGACCGACATTGCTTTCCAGGCTCTAAAACCCAAATTTAAGATATAGGAGCTTTCAGTGGTTATTAGCACATGAATTTTTATGAACCAACGCGACAAACTCTTTGGCATGAAATTTGATAGGTCCTTCAAAAATAGGTTGGTGAATGATACTCACAACTTCGTCGTGTCCGATGTTGCGAATATTTGCGTTTCGGGGAGCAGAAACCAAAATTCATGACATGAAGCTTTTGGTCGGTATTATCACATGAAATTGTATGAACCAGTGCAACGAACTCTGATGGGTGTGAGATACAATCAGTCCATCACAATGGGCTGGTGAACAACACTAACAGCTTCATCACGACCGACATAACTTATTTTTACATTTTAGGGCTCATAAATCTTAATTCATGATATATGAGCTTTTGGTTGGTATTAGTACATGAATTTTTATGAACAAGCGCGATGAAAACTTATTGGCGTGAAATTCGACTAGTCCATCACAAATGGGATGGTGAACGATACTCACAACTCTATGCATTAACTACCACAAGAAGCTAGAGGAGCAGTGATGATGGATAAGTCTCAACTTGCCAACTTTAGAATCAGACAAACAAAGATGAAATGAAGATGAACCACAACAATACAGGCAGGAGGAGGAGCTGCAAGCAGAAGAAGGTTAAACACAAGCATACAAGAAGGAGCCTGATTTTTTGTAGAGAATGGTAGCCATTTTTTGCTGGACTCTTGGTAGTACCTTCATCCTGAATGTAGTACATGTCCAATGTAAAAGTAGTAGACTTTTCATTTTCTTTAGTTATGATGTTCCATAAGTATATAGGTTCTGGGAGCATCCTTTTTGATGAGAACATAGCTAATTAGAAGTTGTCCTCTAATTAGTAGTGTTCTCAGTAGTGAAAGGCACCATTCTGATAGTTGAGAATGCTTAAAAATGTAAAAAGGGAGACATGACGTAGACCTCCTCCCATGTGTATTTTGATGTTCAATTAACAAGGTAGGGGTCAATGCCAAACCCCCCAAATGACAATAGACCCTACAGGGTGTGGAATTTGGCTTTAAAAAAAAATAATACTTACAGCTTTGTCATAACTGATGTTGCTTATTTTTGCGTTTCGAGGCCCAAAACCCCAGATTGGTGATATAGGAGTTTCAGTGGACATGTATTTTTTATGAACCTGCATGATGGACTCCGTTTTACGTGAAATTCAACCGACTCATCACAAATGGGATGATGAATGATACTCCAAGCTTTATTGTAATTGACGTCGCTTATTCTTGCGTTTCGGAGAACAGAAACCCAATTTCATGATATAGGAGCTTTCATGATATAGGAGAACAGACTATGATTGGTGTCAAGTTTCATCGGTCCATCATAAATGGGCTAGGTGAGCGTACTAACAGCTCTATCGTGACCGACGTTTGCTTATTTTTTGCGATTCGAGGCCCAGAAACTCGAATTCATGATATAGGAGTTTTCAGTGGGTGCACATGAATTTTTATGAACCAGCGCGACGAACTCTTATTGGCGTGTTCGACTGGTCCCTCACAAATGGGCTGGTGAACGATACTCACAGCGGACGTCACTTATTTTTACATTTTGGGCCCCAGAAATATGAATTCATGATATAGGAGCTTTTGGTTGGTATTAGCACATGGATTTTTATGAACAAGCGTGATGAAAAATTATTAGCGTGAAATTCGACCGGTCCCTCACAAATGGGTTGGTGAACATTACTCACATCCTTGTCGTGATCGACGTCACTTATTTTGCGATTCGAGGCCCAAAAGTCTGAATTCATATAGGAGCTTTAAGTGGGTATTAACACATCGATTATAATGAACCAACGCGACGAACTCTGATTGGCGTAAAATTAGACCGGTCAATCACAAATGGGCCGGTGAACAATACTATTTTTTATCAGGTAAAAGATTTCATTGATTATAACCGGGCCAACTTAGTCGTATACACGTGATAAACCAAAAAAGGAGAAACCTACAAAATATGATTCTCTCGAAAATACACCCAATCCTCTATACAAATAGTGAACAATACTCATAGCTTCGTCGTGACCGACGTTGATTATTTTTGCGATTCGAGGCCCAAAAACCCGAATTCATGATATAGGAATTTTCGAAGGGTATTAACACGTGGATTTTATGAACCAACGCAAGACTTTGATTGTCGTGAAATTTGACTGTGCCTTCACAAATAGGATTACTTATTAGGCGGATAATTATGCTTAATAGTTCGACTTATCGGCTTTTAAATATACTAATCCGCTAGCCAACCGATAGGATATCGATTGGTTTTCGGTATCGAGTCAACAATTATCGGGCGGTGTATCGGATAAATCTAAAAGAATAACTTTAAATGTTGTAATTAATAAACAAATAAATTAAAGAGAGTTTCCTGCTGAAGAGCAGTTCCTCTTTCATCAAGCTACTCTTTTAACTAAGCAAAAACTAAGTCTAAACTCAGAACTATAATTATGAGCACATACACTTCTGCATATATTTTACTCATTTCCAAATGAAGCGAGGTCAATTGTAAATAATCTGTAAATTAAAGTTCATGCTCCTAGAGTAAAGATCAATTTATCAGCTTCCACTCTTTTAATCTCTTAGAAATCAAAGACCCTAAATTACTTGCAAAGAGCTATAAGTCTACTGAACAAGGTTAACTGTTCATCCCATTCCCATCAATATGCATTACCAATTTTATTTTTTTAAAAGGTCCTTTGCTACGTAAGTATTACAGTGAAATATGTAAGGAACACTACCATTACCAGAATCAGAGTATTTCAGCAAAGCGCCATTCTTGGAAAGAGCAAGCTTAGCATCGCCTATCCGAAGAACAAATTGAGAAGATATGTTGTTCGTTTACAACACATATTTTATATACCTAGGGGTAAAAATATAAAAATGATAATTCTTAACGGGTTAACGGTTTACCAATAAGAAAATTGAGTAATCCGCCCCCGAACCGTTAACTATAAAATTTTAATTCATTTATCAACCGTTAATCCGATAATCCAATACCAATAAGCCAATTTTGCAGTTGAGTTATCGGTGTTGAGAAATATGAATGAACATACATAATGATATTAGGAGAGTTAGTTACAAAAGTAGTTACAAGGGTAGTTAGAAGAGGAGCCTATAGGAGCCTTATACTTACATATTAGTGCCTAATGTCACCGGGAGCGAGTTGGTAGGTGTCACGACCCTACCTGACGGGCCGCGACTAAACGTCCTAATTGGACGTCATTACTGACCTGTCACACTTAATCCATTTAATACCGGGATTTATAGAAATTTCGATAGCATAACACTGCAATGATAACCCCTGTCCACGTAGTCAAGCTGACAAGGCGACCTTACACGTGAATGAACCTGTCTCCCGAAGGAGTCGCAATTAACCAACACAATATATACAAGCAAGCCGATAAGGCTGCCACTAGATAATAACAAGTATATCCGGGAACATCCCAACACAGAGTAGAGCAACGTCGCAAACCAAAACGAAAGTACATACAACCACCCCAGAGCCGTCACGGACCTCAGAGTACAATCTTGACATATAGCTAACAGGCCCCGTCGTGCCCAAAATATACCTAAGTCCGGAATGTAAGGATGCATACCAAAATAATCGCTCGGAACAAGGGAGCTCTTGGCCGGTAGATGTCCTGTTTGAGGTCACCTATCTGAACACCTGAACCTGCGGGCATGAACGCAGCCAGAAAGGGGTCGATGAAATAATGTACTGAGTATATAAAACATGAAATACTGAAAATGAAATCACAATTGTGTCAAGTAAAGATAGAGAGTCATCAAGCTTAACAAAAATGAGAGTCATATTAGAAATCATGAATGCTTACTCATACTGTCACTATGTCTATGTATGTATATCAATATGTATAACATGTCTCGGCCCTCTAGTGAGGGACTCGATGGAAGTCTGTATATGTGCAAATATCATGTCTCGGCGTCGGGTCGTGACAGTAGGGGGCCTGAAATCTTGAGAATGGATCAAGGAAATCCTGATGCTCCGCCAGCTATTCCTCATGCTGAACAGGTTATGGGGGATCTGGATCTAGCCTTGCGATTAGGGCCGCCGAGAGCTTCTCAGAAAAGTAAGCAAGTAAACAATCGTATTTCCGCCCCTTTCCAAATAATCAAGCAAGCGAAAACGGCTTTCACACCTCTCCTGTAAGTAATAGTTTT
Organism: Przewalskia tangutica; assembly: GCA_029844215.1. Classification (NCBI taxonomy): domain Eukaryota; kingdom Viridiplantae; phylum Streptophyta; class Magnoliopsida; order Solanales; family Solanaceae; genus Przewalskia; species Przewalskia tangutica. Next base: position 2,769,819 of record CM056725.1, read on the forward strand.
CTTAGAACTGCTACGCTTATAAGAGAATAGTTCTATTATAACAAGTCATGGAATGCCTTTCCAACGCAGGTTCCACTCCCCTCCTTACTTATAGGAAAGCGAGTTGCTTTCAGCTATTCCTGATTACCGATTTGCTCTGGCTGAACGATTGTAAACCGCTCCGTTTTCCTTATAGTAATAGTTTTCTTAGAACAACGTAACAACTAATTTCACTATTCTATTATAAGCGTAGCAGTTTTTCTTTCCGTTCCAAACGCCTAGACGACGTTTTTCTTCCTAATACTAATAGTAATGGAGACCAGGAAAGAGGAAGCTGATCGACCTTTAAGGCATGGAACGCCTTTCCAACTTCCACGCCTCTCACATTCGTTCGAGTTGCTTCGTTCCTTTCCCTTCGTCACCTCACTCAAACCTAAAACGAGTGGCTTTCAACTCCTCTTCTTAACTTACAGTAAAGCGAGTGGCCAACACTCCTCTCTCTTCATGAACACAGTCAATATATACTGTGTATACAGATGTGTATAATCTGTGTATATCATATCACAATTCTACAAATACTCACTGAATTCAACATGGTATCAAATCCTAGATCAACAATAAGAGGTGGTATCAATTCCACAACCATTCTCAGATTGATCGACTGATTTCTGGTGAAGTTATATTTCTGTTCTTCTGTTTCTGTTTCTCTCCTATTTCTGTTTCTCTCCTGTTTCTGTTTCTTTCTCTTCTGCTATTACTCTGAGTAGTAAACTTCTTCTTCATAACACTATCTTGTGGAATACAAGTTCTATCAAGATTGAATAAATCTAGAAAAAAAACCCTGCTGAACACAGAAAGTTTCTGTCTGTTTCTGGTTTTCATTCTTCTTCTTCTTCTTCTTCTTCTTCTTCTATTCTGTCTACTTCTTGTTCTTCTGATATTGTATACTCTGAGAAATACTATCTTGATTGTGCAATACAAGACACTATCAATATTGAGTAAATCTAAAAAGGAAAAAAATCGTGCTGTTCACAGATTACAGATTTTTGAATACTTCTTGTTAGTCTATCTTCTCTCTTATATTATTCTTGATATTGGGTCATAGAACAATATTTAGAATCTGAAATAACCAGAAAACCAATAAAGACATAAGTTTAGTCTTCTTTCTTGTTCTTGACTCTTAAAAGATCTACCAAGAAATTCAAATTCTTATCTGACTTGTTCTTGATGTTTAAAAATTCTACCAGTCTTTCTTGTTACTCTAAAAAATAGATACAGATGATAGAAATCATCTTGACGACATTAGTTCAGAATCTTCTTCTCTTCTGCTTCTTTTCAAAAAAAAAGTTCTAGTTGGACACAGATTCTAACATGTTGTTGTACAAAGACAAAGAAAGGGATAACAATGCGTTCCTGGATATTGCTGGTGTTAAAGATAAGTCAAAAATAGTTCTAGTTGGAGATCCACTCCTGGATATTGCTGGTGTTAAAGATAAGTCAAAAATAGTTCTAGTTGGAGATCCACTTAGCCAAGAGAAACGGTACGTTGAGATGAGAAAGAATGCCAAGATGGAGAAGACTGCTAAAACTATATCAGAAATCAATTTTGAAGTCGATAGGCTTGCTGGACAGGTGTCTGCGTTTGGAACAATAATTTCCAAAGGTGCAAAAGTTGTAGAGAAGGATTTGGTTAATGTGATTGAGTTGTTGATGAATCAACTACTTAAACTGGATGGTATTGTAGCTGAAGGTGATGTTAAATTGTAGAGAAAAATACAGGTGAAAAGAGTGCAAAAATATGTTAAAACACTAGATATGTTGAAGATTAAAAATTCAGCGCCATCAAGCAAAGGGAATCACATTCCAAAACAGGAATCCTCCCCGTCTCCTCAACAACATCGTCACCAGCGTAGCAGCATCATGAAGAGGCTAGAATCAGATAATACTGTGATTTCATCAATCTGCATGTGTAGTCTACTTCACGCTCTTTTGTTTCTTTCCATTTATCGCAACAGTTGCATATGCCATGAGATTTGGAGATGGAGCATCTGAAAATGATATCAAGACTCTTCCTAAGTATAGATACGGTCAACCTAATACTTCAGAGAACCTTGTAAACATGAAGACGGAAAAAGACCACTTAATATCACAGTTCAACAGTAGTGACTCTGTACCTGAGCTTGCTCTTCAACCAGATGATTATGAGTGTTGCATCTGCCTTTATAAATATAATAATAATCATGCTTCTTCTGCTCAACCTCGATTCAATTGGGATTTGCTCTGAGTAAATCAGTTTAGCAGTCTCATCATTCTCGGGCTCTCAATTGTCAAACAAGAGTATTAACTCCACAATGAAAATGCCAAAAATAGGGGCTTTCTCACAACAACAAGGAACCAAGAATGCTCAATCTGGAAGTTTACTGAAGAAAAGTATGTGTAACATCAGTATTTGAAGTTCAAGTTAGGTGTATTGATCTTCACCACACCTAACTAGAGGGGGAGTGTTGAGAAATATGAATGAACATACATAATGATATTAGGAGAGTTAGTTACAAAAGTAGTTACAAGGGTAGTTAAAAGAGGAGCCTATAGGAGCCTTATACTTACATGTATAAATACCCTACAAGTGTACTCAATGTGAGATAACTCAGAAATAATAAAAGACCACAAGAGTCTTCTTCATCTCTTCCTCTCTTCATCTCTTCCCCTCTTCTTCTCTTCCTTCATGCGTGTACTGCATCTTCTTCTTTCTTTCTTTCTTACAGATGTGTATAATCTGTGTATATCATATCACAGTTCTGCAAATACTCACTGAATTCAACAATCGGTAACTGTTCGCTTTTGAACAACCCTAATCACAAATGGCCTGGTGAATTATACTCACAACGTCATCGTGTCTAACGTCGCTTAATTTTATATTTCAAGGCCAAGATATCCGAATCCATGACATAGGAGATTTCGATGGGTATTAACACATAATTTTTTACGAACCAGCGATAGACTCTTATTGGCGTGAAATTAGACCGGACAATCACAAATGAACTTTATCGTGACCGACATCACTTATTTTTTGCATTTTGAGGCCTCGAAACCCGAATTGATGATATAGGAGCTTTTGGTGTGTATTAGCACATTGAGTTTTTATGAACCAACGCGACATACTCTTTGTCGTGAAATTTGACCGGTCCATCACAAAAGGGCTCGTGTCCGACATTGCTTAGTTTTGCGTTTTGAAGAACAGAAACCCAATTCCATGATATAGGAGCTTTCAGTGGGTATTAGTATATAGATTTTTATGAACCAGTGCGACGGACTCTGATTGACGTGAAATTCCACCGCTCCATCCCAAATGGGCTGGTGAGCGATACTCGCACATTTGTCGTGACCGACATTGCTTATTTTTGCATTTCAGGGGCCATAAATCTGAATTCATGATACAAGCGATTTCGATGAGAATTAGCACATGAATTTTTATGAACCATCATGAGGGACTATGATTGGCGTGAAATTCAATAGGTTCATAAAGAATGGGCTAGTGAACAATGTTCACAACTTTGTTGTGACCGATGTCACATATTTTTGCGTTTCGAGACCTAGAAACCCGAATTGATGATATAAGAGCTTTTGGTGTGTTTTAACACATTGAATTTTTATGAACCAGCGCGACATATTCTTTAGTGTGAAATTCGACAGGTCTATCACAAATGAGTTGGTGAACGATTCTCACCGCTTTAGCGTTACTTACTTTTGCGTTCAAGGCTTATAAATCCAAATTCATGATATATGAGCTTTTGGTGGGTATTAGCACATGAATTGTTATGAACCAACACGACACACGTTTTGGCGTGAAATTTGACCGGTCTATCACAAATGGACTGGTGTACCGTGTATGAAACTCACATCTTCATCGTGTACAACATTGCTTATTTTTGCCTTTTGGATAACAGAAACCCGAATTCATGATATAGGAGCTTTCAGTGGGTATTAGCACATGAATATTTATGAATCAACCTGACGAACTCTGATTGGTGTGAAATTCGACCGATCCACCACAACTGGGCTGGTGAACGATACTCACAGCTTCGTCGTGACCGGCGTCGCTTAGTTTTGCATTTCGAGGCCAAGAAACCTGAATTGATGATATATGTGCTTTCGGTGAGTATTAACACATGAATTTTTATGAACCAACGTGATAGACATTGATTGGTGTAAAACGGTCTATCACAAATGGGTTGACGAACGATACTCGCAGATTCATCGTGACTAACATTGCAAATATTTTTGTGTTTTGAGGCTCAGAAACTAGAATTCATGATATAGTAGCTTTCAATGGGTATTAGCACGCGAATTTTATGAACTAGCGTGACAAACTCTTTGGCGTGAAATTCGACTAGTCCATCACACATGGGCTGGTGAATGATAATCATAGCTTCATTGGGTCCAACGTTGCTTATTTTTTCATTTCGGGGAACAGAAATTTGAATTCATGATATAGGAGTTTTCTGCGTGTTAACACATGAATTTTATATGAACCAACACAACAGACTCTGATTGGCGTGAAATACAACTTGTCCATCACAAATGGACTGGTGAACGATACTCATAGCTTTGTCGTGACCGACGTTGCTTATTTTTGCATTTCTGGGCCAGAAACCCGAATTCATTATAAAAGAACTTTCGATGGGTACTAGCACATTAATATTTAGGGAAGAAGTCCGATATTATTTTTACAAGCTTTTTGAGTTTAGGGTTTTCTAGTTCCGACTTTCCTAGTCAAGTTTTACTATTTCATTAATTCAATAAGAGTAGAATTCGTATCTCATGCTATTTGGTAGAGAAAATGGCCAAATGCCCCCAATGTATAATCGGATTTTCAACTACACACATACTCTTTACGAGGGTCGTATTACCCCTGCACCGTTTACAAATAGAATTTTTACCTTCCTAAATGCTTACGTGGCAAAGTGAGAGTGAGCCCGAAAAAATACTAAAACTTTATTTTGAATATTCCTTTAAATAAATATATGTATTTTTCCTTATTTATTCCTATCCCAATTCTAAAAAGTTTTTCCTTATTTTTAAAATTTGTGCACTTGACTTCTTCTATATCACCACCAAATGCCGACGTGCTTTTCCATCTCCGTCGCCGCAGCTTCTGCCACCACCCTTTTCCGATTCTCCTTCCTCCTTTCTACCCTCGCCACTTTCTCGACGACCGCCGCTTGGCCTTAACCTGCACTCAATTTGATTGACTTGATTCGTCAATCTCTTCGACGGACGCTTCCGTGCCAATTTTGTTCTTTGACGAGTGTTTTGAGGTCAATTTCGGATTCTAAGTCGTTAATAAATGAACAAAAGAGATTTATGGAGAGGTACGAGTAAATGTCTCCGAGGTACATGTTTTTCAAATGGGTTTCGTCAATCAGGGAAAGAAGTTGAGCGATGTCGTTTGGGGCAGTGAGATCTAGGGCTTCGTAGTATTTTAGAAAGTGACGGTGCATTACCTCGATGTGAGAAGCAAAGAAAATTCGATCGGAGGTGGAGGATGATGGCAGAGCTGAGGAAGGAGGACGAAGAACCCAAATAGAGTTGTATCAGAAATGTATTGAAAATAAATGTATGATTGAAGATGAAATTTAATGTGTTAATGGAGGAGTGAGTTCACCTATGGCGTTGTGGATGTTGTAGAAGAAAAGAGTTTTTAATTGAGGAAAGAAATTAAAAACAAAATAATAATTTAACTGAAATTTACAGGTGTGTACTTCCTCCATCAAGGTTGAGAATGGTCTAAAAATTGTTATTTGGACATGTCAAACCCCTCTTAAGAACCTTTTCCCCAAACTTTATTCTATCAGTTTGCAACAAAAACCAAAGGTTAATCAGATGGGATGAACCTAATTCTTAGGAGGGCTTTAAATGACTGTGAAATTGACAAAGTAGCAAATCTGCTACAAACTCTAGAAGCTTTCAACTGAAGTTCCTACAAGCTAAGTTGGAAGCTGAATAGCAAAGAGACTTTCACTGTTAAATCTGCCTACTGGAATCTAAATCACAATACCTCCATTACAGTGTTGTGGCCCTGTAAACTCAATTGAAAAATCAAGACCCCCCCATAAGGTATCTTGTTTTACATGGCTTGTGGTTAAGAGAATATGTCTAACACATGAGAAATTACAGAGAAGAGGTTTCCAGATTTGCTCTGAATGTTCTTTATGTGGACTAGATGGAGACACTAATGAGAACCTATTCATCCATTGCAAGACAACAACAAATCTTGGCACATGTTCTTTTGTATCAGTTGGGTCATGCCCAGAACCACTTTTGACCTACTTAGTAACTGGATGGAGATTGGGAAAAGACGTGGAGGTGAGAATTGGTGGTAATTGACTCCTGCCTGCATATGGTGGATAGTTTGGACAGAGAGAAACTCAAGAATTTTTGAAGATACAAGCAATTCCATTCAAAAAATTAGGATCAAGTGTCTTAGTCTTTTTTACTTTTGGTGCAAACACAATCTTTTGGGGGATACATGGGATTTGATAGATCTAATAGGAAATTGTAATCTTGCAGCTTTATAGTTCTAAACAGTCTTCTTTTGGCTCTTATATGAGTTTGTAATTACCCTTTTCAGCACTACCCAAGTGCTGCCTTTTGATAAATATACAAGATTGTTACCTTTATCAAAAACTAATACATATGTGGGTGTGGCTTTTTAAGGGTGTAAAAATTCCTTTTTTAAATAGTCCAGGGTAATAGAAAGCCCGTAAAGAATAGATTTGTAGTTGGTAATCCGGTTATACCTTTGTGTGTGGGTGTGTAGGGTGGGGGATGGGAGTGGGGGGCATTTGGTCATTTTTTCCTATTTGGTATATAGTTGGTATATTTTGTTCTTTTTTATATAACATTATTAATATTATTGAGAGTTCATTACACCAGTAATGACTGCTTGGGATTTATCTTCGAAAAAATTCTTTTAAGAGATAATATTAATTCTGTGTTTGATATCTTAATTCTGTGCTGAAGGACCAATACTAATCTCTGGAAGTTTGTGGTTTGTACTTTTTCACCAACAGCTCATCAACTACATGAAGTGATTGAGAACATATTCTCAAGGCAATAACATTGAAAATAGTACTCCCCCGTCTAAAAAAGATTGACCTAATTTGACTTGGCATGAAATTTAAGAAATAAAGGAAAAACTTTTGAAATCTGTGGTTCAAAACAAATCTTAGATATTTGTGTGGCCGTAAATAATTTCATAAACTTAAATTATTTCTAAATATAGAAAGGTGTCAATCTTTTTTGAACAAACTGATAAGCAAAATAGGCCAATCTTTTTGGGATAGAGGGTGTAATATTTTTCTTTGGGAAAAGAGTCATATTTGTTATCCAACTTTCGAAAAAGGGTCATATTTGCCCTCCGTTAAAGTATGAGGTCAAATATGCCCTTTCCGTTAGCTAAGTTGTCACATTTTCCCTCCATGGACGAAATTCCACGTGGATGCCACATGGGATCCACGTGGAGGGTGGGACCCGTCTTCCTTTTCAACCGTCGCCACCACCGACACTCATAACCCATCCCACCACAGATCCGGTACCCAACCCTCACCCGAGATCCGCAGCCGCCACCCCTGCACCGTCACCGATTCATCTATGGTGTTTAAACACTTGTTGAGAAACCATCAACCGTCGAAACGCCGCTGCAAGAGAACCCTTTTCATCGGCGAAACAACCGCTACTAGTACTTTGTCTAGAAACAAAACCTCCGTCAACAGGACTCCCAGATGATTCCTCCGTCCCGACGGAACATTACGCCCAATGTTCAAGTCAATAACAAATCTGTTACATCCATTGGATTTCTGGGAACTGCACGAAGGTGGACTTGTGGTTGTGGAGGTAATCTCTGGTGGGACAGTGGAGATTATTCTGAGAATATTAAGCAGACAATTCTGTGCTTTTGAACAACCGTCGCGTTTCGCTACACAAACAAGATGATGAAGAACAATTGTTTACATGTTGATCGGAATGATGGTTTCTCAACAATTGATAAGAACCCATTTTCGCCGATCCAAATCAAAAGTGTGGTGGCGGCAGCGGTTGAAGAGGAAAATGGGTCCCTCCACGTGGATCCCATGTGTCATCCACGTGGATCACATGTGACATCCACATGAAATTTCTGTCCAGGGCAAATGTGACAACTTTTCTTGGAAGAAGCGTATTTGGCGCCGTATTTTAACGGAGGGAAATATGACTCTTTTCAAAGTTGGATAATGAATATGGCACCGTTTTCTTTTCCTACACAACTAGCAAGAAGGACCAACTAAAAAATTACTTTTCTTCTGTTTTCAATCCAAACTAAGCAAAAGAGAATATTTAAACCTCCACCTTCTGTTCCCTCGTTTCCTGAAGAAGATTTTAGTACCAAGATGAATAATTGAGAGAGAGAAGACCATGCATCCCAACCTCTGAACCTGCTGTACCCACACTGATTTTTTCCAATAGTTAGATAACTTCGCCCTCCAACATCAATTTTACACTTCAGAAATATCTCCACCCAAGAATGTTTTGGACCATACATATCATAGCCAACAGTGAACCACATGTCCAATCACATAAAAATTATCAGCTAAAATTGCATTGCCGCTCAAAGGGCTTAACTTGTTATGGGAAAGAAGTGACTAATGTGTTGGATATTTCGTACGCACATGTGCATCCGGGGAATAGTTGAACTAACTATTACAAGTGATCTAAAAGCTAAGCTAAGGAGATCATTATAACATTATTACAACAAGATCATCTAGTTACAATCATTATGAACTAGTTTCTTGAATCTCTGTGTCAACCACCATCAAGTCTCGTGACGTGGTGTTTGTAGATTCAATAGCTTCATGCTTCATAAGACTATCTTTGGCAACTTGAACTACTGCAAGCTTTTGATCCTTTTGTCTGAAATAAGGACTCAAACAATAAATTGGTTAGGTTTCACCACACGCTGAGTCAAGGGATGACCCTTTCTCTTTAAGACAATATTACCTCGTATACATACTTTTACGTTAGTAGGGCATTCGTCTCCCAAGATAAAGCAGCGTCTTACGAAAAAGATATATCGAAGAACACAAATATGGAATTGCTAAGAAAATGATTGACTCAGAGATCTGTTTGAACTTTGTGGTGTAACAAGTTCACAACATCTTGAAGTAGCATACTTGAGAAGTGTGTAAGACTTCATCTGAAATGAAGTGCATGAGGCTTTCTGAATATGAAGTGTTAGACACACTTAGACACTCTTAGACTCCTCTTTTTTCCTTATAAAATTGATCCACAAAGGCCTCAATTTATAGGACAAAGTTGCCTCTTCACTTGCAATGTGAATGCTTTAATGAGGGTTCGTTGAGCCAAATAAAGAATGTGTGAACACTCAAACCAATGACTCACATAATGGAGGTTCATCCTTCCAAACCCAACACAAAATTCAAGAGAAACTCTTAAATTTCCGTCTCCCGATTCACTGCCCGGAAAGCGCCGCGACCCTGCTTGGCTGGTGCTGCGGCGCCACGCAGCCAGTAACATTCTGCCCATAGGGCGCCGCGGCGCTCCACCGCCACGGCTCGGTCCGTCCGGCTCCGCGGTCCCACCCGTTCCATCTTACACTTCGCACAATCCTTTCTTCGTTAACCGACGTGGAATATAGGTTATTGTCGACAATAACCGTCCATCATTCTATGTCTCAAACACGTTACTCTTACGTGTGTCAATATCTCTTTCACTAAGGAAATTTGTGATATTTAACCCCACATGTGTGGAAACAAGGTTTCCGACGTGTTGCGCGCCTTATGTTTGATTCATAAATGACGGGATAAACTTATTCCCCGTTAGTAAAATTTCCAACATAATGATCATTGATCAAAATATCAAATCCATATTCTTCCTCAATCTTTTGAGAAAGCTCCATAATCCTCATTTCTTTCTTACTAAAGAAAAAAGGAAAGAGTAAGAACTTAACTCTTGTGCAGTCTCTTTCATGTACACTGACAAATTTAGACTGTGTGCATGAAAAATACCACTGAAAATCTGGAACATTGAGTTACTGCAAAGCAACTTATCCACAAAGCTAATTGATATTCCACTACGGAGACAAAAAGTGAAGTAAATGGATGACAGGCATGGGTAATAATATAAAAGTTATTCCTAGAAGCAAACAAATTTAACTGTGTTGAAGAAGAAGGCAAATTCTGACCTTCCCGAACAAAACTTCCATACTGTGCTATGCACAAATGACAAAATGCCAAGAAGTCGTGTCTCTCTTCTGTTTCCCTACAGCAGTATGAAGAATTTAGGGCAATTACTACATCAAAAAGAAAATGAAGCTTGCAAATATTACTAAAATAACCATCACAATTGCTTGCTTAAACATTAGAAATTTAAATGGCCTGACATTGTTCAGAAATAATATATAGCCATCCGAAGCCCTAGACCAGTTGGTCTTGAAGGCAGAGGGTATCCTCATTGGGTGGTGTGGGAGAGGCAGTCACAAGTTGAAACCCAGAATAACCTCGATCGGGGTTTACCATGCTTGTATTTCGAAAGAAGCGTGTGGGTTCGCCGTCAACAAAAATAAAATAAAATAATATATAGCCTAGAGCACCACCAAAGTTGAGCAACTCTGCCATTTAATTTACTTTTTATTCTAAACTTTTCCATTTTCTTTTTTTTCCTTGATAAGAGCAATAATTAGATTAAATGGGATATGATTTTCTACCAACACACCCAATCTTCTCCACATAAAGGAACACCAAAACGTTAGAATAAATGCTGTGCTTAACAGAAGATTTTTTTAATTCAGTCTCTAATGAAAGATCAATTTTCCAGAGCTAGCTGCTTTTCAGTGCATTGTTCTGAAGAAGCCGTTTTAAGAGGAATCAGTAAGAGGGTTTCAGCAAAAGAATATTTGAGCAGCAGATATGCTAGGAAAGTGACCAACTGTAATCTCTGTTATCCTTTTCTTTCTAAAACAATAAGAGAATTGCAGAAAAGGTTAGGCAATTCTTATACGATATATGTAATCTGTTTTTAAAAGAAAAAAGTCTACAGAGTAATTGAATTATGAGTCCTTTTCAAGAGAAAACCATATCAGAATGAATTCAAACCTTCAGTAGAAATTTCATGTTAAGATCTTTCTCATTTTCTTTGCATGAATTGTGATACTTTAATTGCCTCCATTCTTGGTGAATTTTATATAAGTAGTTGCTAGCATGGAGTTGGGTGTGACCTAGTGGTCAATGAAGTGAGTTGAAAACCATGACGTCTCATGTTCAAATCCTAGCAGAGACAAAAAACACTATTTTTTTTCCATCTGTCCTAGCCTACAGAGTTACCTTATACCTGTTGCTGGTTGGAAGGTGACAGATATCTCGTGGAACTAGTCGAGGTACGCACAAGCTGGACTCGACACCACAGTTATTTAAAAAAAAAATCAGCATGGTTGGAAATTGCACTAGAAATTCCATACCTTTTCCCTGTGACAGAGGAGTTCCAAAATCCGTGCTCCAACAGCATAACCAGCATCCTCTAACCATTTTCCAGAAGACCATTATCATCCACAAGAATGCAAGGTGCTTTAACGGAGAAGGGAAACTGGTTACTTAAAACAACTATAATTGTCCAAAAGTCCTTTAAATATAAGAGTTCAGAATCTGCTAAGCTCAAATTAGTGTAGAATTCTTCTTATTAAAATATTAGAGTTAGTTTGATGGATTTGAATTCTTGAAACTTGTAAAATTGCAGGGAGGATAAATATAACTTACAAGATGCTTGAATAGATTCATTGCATTGAATGTAGTAAAGATGTTAAAAACAATTTAAAATAAGCCGTTATCGTACAATGTTTAGATATAAGGGTTGAAACTGTTAATTAACAGTTAGAATATTATCGAAGTCGGAGAAATTGAATTGGATCCACACCAAAGCCTACCTATATTCAACAGTCTGCAACAAGATTGGTTCTGGTTAGGGGAGAAATGAACACTTTTCAAGTTATAACAAAAACACTTGTGTCAAACAGCAAGATAAAGCCTAATGCACACCAGAATCTGCTAAAATGACAGTCACAACAATTATAGACCAAGTAAATTTCAATTTTTCACTTTTTGGCGTCTTTTTGAAGGGGAAAAAAAAGCTACAGTGGTTTTAGCTGTTGAAAACCATTATGGAAACAAGGTGTTGGGTTCCGGGGTTAACTATGGAATAGTAAGAGACAAACTGAAAGTAAAATAAAATTAAATGCTAATACAGTTTGCAAATGTCAGTGATAATTGTTAGGTGTATTTTATATACACTTTTTGAGTCATTTTTAGTTAGTATTTTATTCATTTCGTTTATGTTTAGTATAGTATTAGATGTGTTTTTCCTTTCTTTTGTGTCACAGCGGTCAAAAATGGAGAAATGGCGAAAAGGAAAGGAAATGAACATAATTGAGATGAAATTGCACACTAAAAGGACCAATAAATGAAGTCTAAGAAGTCTCGGGAAGTATAGAAGAGATCAGACGAAGTCCGGATGAAGAATCAGAAAATTGTCAGTGCGCCTCGGCGTCGTGGCGCTGCCCGGCCTTGTGGCGCCCAATTTCTGCGAGTACTGATTTTGCTTTGCAGTAATTTCAGCGCCCGTGGCTGACTATGAACCGCGCCAACGCGAGATTTTTGAGTTCTGGGCCGAATTTAACATGTTTTCAGAGTCCAAAGGGGATAACTTTTCCTACCTACAAAACCTATAGAATCCTTAAAACCCTGCTCATTATAAATATACCTCCTCATACCATAATTCATCCATCTTGTAAATATTTTACAACACCATTCAAGGAGACAAGACAACTTTGGAGGCTTTTCAGTATTATTTTCTTTCTCTTTTCTTTGCTTTTATTTCAGTTCATGTTGAAGATTGTATTAGTTCTTAGCGTGACTATGACTAGGAGCTAATTACTTTATTAGGATTTTCCTTGTGATTAGCTTGAAACTCTTATTTATGAATTAATACATTAGTCTGGTTTCTTCTTCAATTGTTTAAGATTTATTCAATAATTGTTTTGAATGCTTGATAATTAATTGATCACTAGTTATCATCACATATATGATTTCGAATCGAAATCGAAATGAGAGATTCTGAATATGCTATAGTTGAATAAACATAGGTTAAAATCGTGGACGAAAGTACCCCGATACTTGTGTAGTTTAATAGGTTATTGTTCTTAATCCTCCTTTGTGGTGAATCCTACCATCGAAAGATAGAAGGGTTCTGCATCGGGGTTGAGTGTTTATATGTCCTAACCAGAATATAAAACGGTCTAGTTAACCTGCTATCTTAACGTAGAAGAAGAAGTCAGTCTAGTTGTATTAATGATTGAATAAAGTGGATAGTTGAGGATCTTGGAAGCCCTAATTCTCCATCATAACTAATTTATTTTCATAATTAGTTTATTTCCTGCATTAGTTTTAATTATTAGTATAAAAACACAAACAAATTAACGTTAACCAAATAGATAACATAGAATAGATAACCGGTATTTGAAAACCAGTCTTTGAGGACGATATTCAGTCTTACCTTGACTATATTACTTGTAACGATACGTACACTTGCGTTAAGCGTGTGGATAAATCGCTAACAAGTTTTTGGCGCCGTTGCCGGGGACTGGCGTACTTTCAATATTGATTTATCTATTCTTATTTCTAATTTGGTTGCTCCAACAAGTTTCTAACTTGTTCTGCGAGCATCTTTTTATCAGTTTTTTTTTGTTTTTCTTATTTTGCAGGTAAATTTCGTGTGTTAAAAAAAATTAGGACACATGGACTACTACTACTATCAGGGGCAGTGGAGTCATCAACAACTGCTTAACCCACAGGTTCTAGAGGAAGATCTAGATGAGTTGCAGGCAGGCATACTCAGGCTTAGTTTATGGCTGAGACAAGGGTTTCCCTCAACAATTTGGAGACACAAATAGGGCAGTTAATGGATTGGATGATCAATACACCTCAAGAAAATATGTCTAGCGACACCATTGTGGGAAGTGGTAAGCAAGGTGAGGATCCTTAACCACACCAAGCTGTTGAGGAATTTGGAGAGATAGTTGGTGTAGAGAAAGATGAGGTTTTCGAGATCTAAATTTTCACCTTTTTGGATTCCTTGGAATTCCCTTTTCCTGTACCCATGACTGAAGAAATACCATCAACTATCATTACTGAGCCCCAACCAGAGAGTCCATACCCTCAAGGGCACCCCCAAAAGCTGAGAGATGTAGGGAGTTTCACTGATCCCTACCTTATAGAGAGCCTAGAAGACAAGCTTGTCTTATGTACTTGGGGGGCAATCTTAGATCTGAGGCCATTGTTTGACAAAAGTGTTGTAGGAAAATTGAGACCTGCAACAATAACTGTGCGGATTGCAAACAGTTCGCAGAAGGAGCCGCTGGGCACTAGTAAAGGTTAACTGCGTCCGGCTAAAAGACGTTAAAGACAACGCTTGTTGGGAGGCAACCTGTTACACCTCGTAAGTTTAAGACGATAATTAAGAACGTCATTAAGGATTAAGGTTTCCAATTTTATCGGATGTACATATATACTACGTGCTAATACGGATTAAGATTTGTGATAGCGAATGTGGCTTAAATCTCTTTAGTTATGGGGTATTAACATATATATATATTCTTCCGTTATGAGTTAGCAAGGTATAAAAGATACGAGAATAAGAAATTAAGGCAATGGGAATTTAGATTAAAAAGATGTGGGATTGATTTAGTTAAATACTTAGAGGGGCAAAATGTGACATCTAAGGGGGCTAAAGTGTATTGTTTAAAAATATGAAAATGAGAACTTAAATTGCCCTAATAAGTTCATTTTCACTTAGAATAAAGGTTTTTTCCCTCCCTTCTCTCCCTACCTTGCTCGAATTTCTCCCCCTTCCCTAGCAAGAAAAATTAAGTTCTTACTCCATCTTAGTAGACTAAATCATCCCACATAAAATTTTCAAACCAAAAGCACACAAAATAGAGGAGGAAAAATCTGGCAAAACAGTGGGCAATTAACGCCACTGCTGCCGATTTCCAGCCCCAATTTTTCAAACTTTGGGGATAAATTTTGAAGGAAAACATGCATAAATGATGGGTTAACATTGTGGGGTTCATGCATGTTGGATTGGAGTTGAAACGACGACCATTTGGCGAAGAAAAACCGACGAAACCGCGGGTATCGCGGGCTGGACAATAGGCTCGGTTAGGGGGCTGTTTTGGTGATTAAATTGAGGTAATAATTCTTCCCTTATGTTATAATTGAAGTGCAGGTTGTTGTAGTTGAAGTATTGAAATTGTGTTTAGAAATAAACTTAGACTAAGAGAGAATGAGAATAAGAATTGCATGTGTTGTCGGAGTTGTGGTTACCGATTTTTGTAGATGGTTTTGGCACCTTGAATTCAATTATTTTGTATTGTAATGTTATACCCCGTATTTCCAGAGTATGTATGTGAGGACGTACGTACAATTGTTTAAGCCCTAATTAGATTTAGAATGAAGTTGTAAACGTTCAACGGAAAAGATTCCGAACCTTGTGAAGGAAATTCTACGTTTTTAATATTTTAACCGATTATGGATTTTTTCCGAGAGACGAAATATTTTGGACCAATAGGAGGGCGACATGTGTCACCCTTAGGTGGCATGTTTGGACGAAAATTGTGGGCTTGTGGACAAGTCAAATAGTCAAGTATTGGAAGATATTTTCTTTGGGTTAGTGGGAGTAGGTGTGGGCGTTTTTGTGGGCAAGTGGGGGATGGCCTTGGACGATTTTTTGGGTGCAAGTGGATGGCCATATGGCTCTTTGTTGTGGGGGACATATGTTCCAATGTTGTGGTGGACATATGTCCCAATATTGTGGTGGACACTTGGTGGAAGACTCCACTCACACAAGCTACTTAATCTACACCCTCCATTTGTTTTAATCTTGGCCATTGAAGGTTCTATAAATACCCCCCTCAAGTGCAAGACTTCTTCATCCACAAAAACAATTTCCAAGTCTCCAAAAACTCCCTCTTCCTTGTTGAAGTTCTCGTCCCAACTCCTCCCTCCTTTTTCTAGTTGTCTCGTCCGAAACAACACCCCCCCCCCCCTTGATAGAATTTCTCTTCTAGTATTGTTACTATTCCAAAATACCTTAGCCCGAATCCCTTGTAGTATTCCCAAGTTACCTCTATACTAAAAGCCCGGAAATACTACTTTATATCCATTAGTCACAAAACGAAACCCTGAGGAAATCTTCATAGTTGGTTGAAGTATTAAGTAGAAGTTGTTTAGAAACTTCTAAGGGTTTCTTGGAGCTATCGGAGCGTGCAAATTAGGAGCTAAACGTTGTTCAGGATCGACATTTAATCTTGGATAATTTTGGGCTTATCGAGGTAAATATCTTGTCCTTCTATTGTAATTGGAGATTACATACTGTAGTTGTATAGAAATAAGTATAAGATATATAGAAGGAGGGTATAAAAGAAGAGAATTGAACTGTACTTACACATGGGTGTATTCTGATGGCACTTGTGTAGTTTGTGGGTAGGAAGTCTTGCCCAATTTTCCGTAGAATAGAGAACCTTACGCTTAGAATATTCTCTGAGTTCGGGATGATCACTCGGGTGTGTTACCGATCGAGGTATACCTCATGCGATGCAATGTGACTATGATTCGAGAATACCTCATGCGATGCAGTGACTATGCGGTGCGAGTCGAGAAGGATGCCGCGGGTTAGCTACCCCGATCACGAGAATACCTCATGCGGTGCATGGGACTATGCGGTGCGGGAGTTCGAGGATTAGGCACGCATAATGATACTATGGGCGATTGGCCTTGCTTGATCATTAGCGGCCTAGAAAAGACCGATTACATTATATCTATTTTGCTCTTGTCTATCTTTGTGGCACTATGCGCGGTTGAACTGGTTGTATTTGTAAATGGTTTTAAAATACTTTGATTTCATTTCGATACTTTCTGATTTCACATACTTGGTACTGTTATCTTGACCTCGCCGAGTGCGTTCATGCCGCAGGTAAGGGAAAGCAGGTGGTAGATCCTCATTCTTAGGATCTTTACTCTGGTGTCAGGAGCTCCATTTCTCCGGAGGCTCGACTTTTGGTACGACTCTCCCTGGTGTTGTAGATATTTTGTACATTCAGGGTATGGCGGGGCCCTGTCCCGCCATAGTTGTTTACTTCCAGAGTCTGTAGTCTGTTGTAAAGTTGGGATGTAGCTGCTCCGTTGATATGTATATACATGCGAAAGCGACTTTTCCTTGGATGAAGCGTGTCTCATTTCATATTGTTTCATGTCTTGTTTTTATATTCCGCTGATTACTCTGATGTATGACTACTTGGGTGCCCGGGTAAGGCACCAGTCACGGGCCCCGGATCGGGTCGTGACAAAAGTGGTATCAGAGCAGTTAATCCTCGGAAAGTGTCTACAGACCGTATCTAGTAGAGTCTTGATTATCGGTGTGTTGTGCACCACACCAATAATCAGGAGGCTATAGGATATTTAGGATTTGTTTTCATTCTTCTCACTCTGAGATCGTGCTTTAGAGTTGTGTTTTAAGTTGGACCCCTCTAACGTATTTCTTTCTTGTACCAGTTATGCCTCCACGCAAGGCAACCCGGGCCCAGAAGGGCAAGGCAGCCGAGGGAGCTGCTAGTAGGACATAGAGGGTCACGAGGGCCCAGGCCCAGTCTATACCCGAGGCGATACCTCAGACAGTGAGTTCCACGACGCCGCCCGGCAGGTTTAGAGCGCGGCGATGGTGATGAGACCACAATACTGCGCCTCCGGTCCCACAACTGGAAGCGAGGAGATGGGTTCTGAGAGATGGCGATTACTAGCGAGATTATGGCGGAACGAGGATAGGTGGGCCGGCGATTCGATTCAGCGTACCAGTGGTTTCACCCGAGTCGGATAGTTTGAGGCTACGGGATTTTTACGAGTTGTATCCGCGAGTTACGGGTCGAGGCACGAGGATGATCCGCGAGTTCATCAAGCGATTCTGACGGATCGTGAGTGATCGAGGCTTGGAGACCGAGTCCGTGATCTTCGGTTCGCATCGGCCGCGTGATACCGCAATGATCGTGGTTTGATTCGTGGGAGCTATCGGGAGAGAATCGCCTCAGCGGTATTGGGCGAGTTCTCGAGGCATTTCTCACTCATTTCTTGCGCCACGCGATGAGAAACGCGGGCCAGATTTTTGATCTTTGGCGCAGAGCGCCTGATTGAAGTACAACGTGGAGTTCGACTCGTTGGCTCGATATGTCCCCTGCATTAGTAGCGCGAATGGAGATGCAGTGCACCGCTACGTTACGGACTAGATGACTATTTGGCGTAGTCTTGCTCGGGTGTGGCTCTTGGTAGGGCATGGACATTGCCGCGTTCGCTCACGCAGGTGCGAGGCGTAGAGGCGATGGGTCGACAGATATCGCCGAGAAGAAGGCGAGCGGCGGATCTTTTGGTAGCTCTCGGGGTGGGCGGCCTCAGCGATCTAGATTTGCACCACGGCCCTCGAGCACTCCTACCGTCTTGGGGCGGCGAGTATTGAGGCGGTCGGGGCCCCAGGACTTCGGACTTCCAGGGTAGCAGAGGTGCTAACCGATCGGGACCACCCCCCCTCAGTGTGGCCGATGCGGTAGATCCCATTACGGGAATTTTGGTCCTACTTCACGAGTTTGTTATGCTTGCGGTCAGCAGGGCCACTATGCGAGACATTGTCCGACCAGAGGCAGATCAGATGGTAGGGGTCAGCCTACAGGGTCTTTCCCCGGGTCTTCTTCACCTACGGTGATGGCAGGGTGCTCAGGGACCAACAGTTCACGGTAGAGGTCGTGGCAGGGGTCCTAGTTCTAGCGGTCCTCAGAACCGCATTTATGCCTTGTCCGGTAAGCGGGACGGGAGGCATCGCGGATGTAAATCGCGGTACTTTATCGGTTTCTTGTTGTGACGTGTATGCCTTGATAGATCCGGGTTCTACTCTGTCCTATATATCTCCCCTTATTGCTAGTAGGATAGGGATAGAGCCTGAGTCCATAGACCCTTTCGAGGTAGCTACGCCAGTGGGTGATTCGGTGGTAGCTCGGTGGGTATATAGGGCTTGCCCAGTGACTTTATGCGATCGTCGGACCTGCCGACTTGATAGAGTTGGATATGACCGATTCGATTTGATCATGGGTATGGATTGGTTAGCTTTGCTACGCCAATGTAGGCTGCGAGGAGAGTGATGCGGTTCGATTTCTGAGGCCGGTTATTGAGTGGGAGAACACCGTGTCGCCGGCGGTAGGTTTATTTCTTACCTCAAGGCTAGGAATATGGTGCGAAGGGTATATCTACCATCTCATTCGGGTGTTTGATCTTGGCGGCGGTACCAGATTTTCGATCGATTCGAGTCGTGAGTTCCCGGATGTATTTCAGACGACCTCGGGTATCCTCCCGAGAGGAGATAGAGTTTTGTATCGATGTCTTTGCGGACACTCGGCTATTTCCATTCCACCATACGAATGGCACCGCCGAGTTGAGAGAGTTGAAGGACCGGTGAGAGATTTCTTTGGAGAAAGGGTTTCATCGAGCCTAGTGTTTCTCCCCGGAAGCGCCGGTATTGTTCGTGAAGAAGAAGGGCGGGGCGTTGCGCATGTGTGTTGATTACGACGGTGAACAAGGTGACTATTAAGAACAGATACCCCCTTCCGTGATTGATGATTTGTTCGATCGGTTGCGAGTGCGAGATGTTTCTCAAGATTGATCTGCGATCGGGCTATCATCAAAGTGCGAGTTAGAGAGGAGGATGTCCCAGGATCGCATTCGGACCGTGCGAACACTATGAGTTCGTGGTTATGTCTTTCGGTTTGACAATGCTCGTGGTATTTATGGATTTGATGAACCGAGTGTTCAATCCATTTTGGATACGTTTGTGATAGTATTCATTGATGACATCTTGGTTTATTCTCGCCAGAGCGGGATCACGCAGAGCATTTGAGGCGATCTTTGAGTTCTCCAGACCGGCCATTTATGCGCCAAGTTTTGAAGTGTGAGTTCGTTGACTTCTGGCATTTCTTGGGCACATTGTAGGTGATGGTATTCGGTGGATACGGCAAGATCGAGCGATCGAGGAGTTGGCCTAGACCTACTACTCGGCAGAGTGCACAACTTTACGGGCCTTGCAGTTACTATCGGAGGTTCGTGGAGAAGGTTGCTTTATTTGGCACCTTTGACTAAGCCGACTCGAGAAGGAGCTAAGTTTCGATGGGTGATGCTTGTGGCGGTGGTTTCCGATTCGAAGGAGAGGCGACGACCGCCCGGTTCTTACACTTCCGCAGGTCAGACGGCTATGTGGTGTATTATGATCGTCGAGCATCGGGCTTGGATGTGTGTTGATGCAGCGAGGAAAGGTTATAAGCGTCACGCATCCCGACTTAAGAAGCATGAGGAACTACCCCCCATGATTTGGAGTTGGCGGTGATTCACGCCAAGATCCTGGAGGCACTATTTGTATGGAGTTCATGGATATTTACACGGACCACAAGAGCCTCAGTATATCTTCGGCAGGAGTGAACTTACGACAGAGACGGTGGTTAGAGTTACTCAAGGATTATGATGTCGATATCCTGTACCACCCATGAAAGGCCAATGTTGTGGCAGATGCCCTTAGTCGTAGGTCAATGGGGAGTCTATCAGATGTGCAGTCAGAGAGGAGGGGCATGGTCCGCGAGTTGCATCAGCTAGAGAGCCTTGGAGTCCAATTGATTGATTCTGATAGTAGTGGGGTTCGAGTTCGAGAGGTTTCCGAGTCTTCCATCGTCGAGGAGGTGAAGAGGCAACAGTTTGAGGATCCGATTTTGACCCAGTATCGTGATACGGCTCTTCGTGAGGGGAAGGGTCCTTTAGAGGTAGCACCTGACGGGGTGCTAAGGTTTGAGGGTAGGTTGTGTGTTCCAGATATTGCAGGACTTCGGCAGCAGGTTCTAGGGGAAGCACACAGCGCGCATTACTCTATCCATCCGGGGTCGACAAAGATGTACCACGACCTCAGATCTGTGTATTGGTGGGATGGCTTGAAGAGGGACGTTGCAGAGTTTGTGGCTCAGTGCCCGTGTTGTCAGCAGGTAAAGGTAGAGCACCAGAGGCCTGGTGGGTTGTTGCAGACGATAGAGATCCCGACCTGGAAGTGGGAGGTGATCAACATGGACTTTATCACAGGGTTACCTCGCACTCCGAGGAAACATGATTCTATTTGGGTTATCGTCGGACAGTGTGAAATCAGCCCACTTTCTTCCGATCGGGGCGACTTTTAGTAGAGGATTATGCCGGACTTTACATCAGAGATCGTGAGACCGCATGGAGTCCCTATTTCTATCATATCGCATGCAGGAGCCCAGTTACGGCTAACTTCGGAGGTCTTTCCGTAAGGTATTAGGACGCAGTGAGCCTCGATCGCATTCCATCCTCGCATGCACGGACAGCAGATCGTACTATCCGCACTCGAGGATATCTTTGCGAGCCTGTGTTATTGATTTCAGGGGTAGCTGGGAGGATCATTTGCCTCTAGTAGAGTTTGCGTATAATAATAGCTACCACTCCAATATTCAAATGGCTCCTTATGAGGCCTTGTATGGGAGGAAGTGCAGATCGCCGATAGGCTGGTTCGATGTGGGCGAGGTGCAGTTAGTCGGGCTAGACTTGATGCAGCAGGCAGTGGATAAGGTGAAGCTTATCCAGGAGCGGCTATTGACAGCTCAGAGTCAACAGAAGTCGTATGCAGATCATCGTCGTCGGCATCTGGAGTTTGAGGTTGATGATTGGGTTTTCCTGAAGGTGTCACCCATGAAGGGTGTGATGAGGTTTGGGAAGAAAGGGAAGCTCAGCCCAAGGTACATTGGGCCTTATCAGATTGTCCGCAGGGTAGGCAAGGTTGCCTATGAGTTGGATCTGTCGTCCGATCTGGAGGCTGTGCATCCGGTTTTTCATGTTTCTATGCTGAGGAGATGTATCGGGGATCCATCTAGAGTGCACCCGATTGACGAGGTGACCGAGGGGTTATCGTATGAGGAGAGTCCCATAGCGATACTCGATCGTCGGGTTAGGCGGTTGCGGACGAAGGATGTTGCTTCCGTCAAGGTCTTATGGCGGAACGAGAACAAGGAGGAGATGACGTGGGAAGCAGAGGAGGACATGATGCAGAGGTATCCTCACTTATTCCCCACACCTCCAGGTAAATCACTTTCCTACTTGCTGGTTTTAATTATCATATATGCTTAAGTGTTGTATTATGGCCATGTGTGGCATTTGCAAACTGTTTAAGTTATGAGGAACTATATCGTTATCTGTCTTAAGAAGGAACATTCGGGACGAATGTTTCTAAGGAGGGGAGAATGTTATACCCCGTATTTCCAGAGTATGTATGTGAGGACGTACGTACAATTGTTTAAGCCCTAATTAGGTTTAGAATGAAGTTGTAAACGTTCAACGGAAAAGATTCCGAACCTTGTGAAGGAAATTCTACGTTTTTAATATTTTAACCGATTATGGATTTTTTCCGAGAGACGAAATATTCTCGACCAATAGGAGGGCGACATGTGTCACCCTTAGGTGGCATGTTTGGACGAAAATTGTGGGCTTGTGGACAAGTCAAATAGTCAAGTCTTGGAAGATATTTTCTTTGGGTTAGTGGGAGTAGGTGTGGGCATTTTTGTGGGCAAGTGGGGGATGGCCTTGGACGATTTTTTGGGTGCAAGTGGATGGCCACATGGCTCTTTGTTGTGGGGGACATATGTTCCAATGTTGTGGTGGACATATGTCCCAATATTGTGGTGGACACTTGGTGGAAGACTCCACTCACACAAGCTACTTAATCTACACCCTCCATTTGTTTTAATCTTGGCCATTGAAGGTTCTATAAATACCCCCCTCAAGTGCAAGACTTCTTCATCCACAAAAACAATTTCCAAGTCTCCAAAAACTCCCTCTCCCTTGTTGAAGTTCTCGTCCCAACTCCTCCCCCCTTTTCCTAGTTGTCTCGTCCGAAACAACACCCCCCCTTGATAGAAATGTCTTCTAGTATTGTTACTATTCCAAAATACCTTAGCCCAAATCCCGTTGTAGTATTCCCAAGTTACCTCTATACTAAAAGCCCGGAAATACTACTTTATATCCATTAGTCACAAAACGAAACCCTGAGGAAATCTTCATAGTTGGTTGAAGTATTAAGTAGAAGTTGTTTAGAAACTTCTAAAGGTTTCTTGGAGCTATCGGAGCGTGCAAATTAGGAGCTAAACGTTGTTCAGGATCGACATTTAATCTTAGATAATTTTGGGCTTATCGAGGTAAATATCTTGTCCTTCTATTGTAATTGGATATTACATACTGTAGTTGTATAGAAATAAGTATAAGATATATAGAAGGAGGGTATAAAAGAAGAGAATTGAACTGTACTTACATAAGACTGTATTTACAGTAGACTTGTGTAGTTTGACGGGTAGGGAAGTGCTGCCCAATTTTCCGTAGAATAGAGAACCTTCTGCTTAGAATATTCTACAGAGTAGTCTAGACGTTGATAGACGTATTTGACTATTATAGGTTGATACTCTGCGCGCGACATATTCGACTTGGCAGGTGGATTTCGCCGAGGAGGTATGTGATTCTTCCTATCCTCTTGAGCATGATATTTTTGATATATATATATAGTACGGTAGACGTACGTGTGGTAACAAAAATTGGTTTTACTCTGATGTCTTTTGACTTGAGTTTTAAATAATAAGAATCTTGAAGTATTTCAAAAGAGTTATGAATCAATTTTGAAAGAAAAATAATACTTGGTTTTAAAAGCTTAAAGAGTTATACTAGCTTTATGGGAAGTTAGGTATAACGACTTAAGAAAGATAAAGGGAACGATTTACTTATTTGTTTATGAAAGTCTTGTATTGATTTCTGAAAAGTGTAGTAAGATGGTTTGGTAAGTAAACATGTTATGATGCTACGTGTGTTAGTGCCTTGTGATGTTGTGTAAGGGGGTTTTTCTTGTTGTGCTTACGTTGTTAAACGATAAGCCTGTTGTACTGTTATTATATCACATACCCCCCTGACTTGTTATGATGCCGAGGACTTGCCACCCTCGATGCGAGGAATACCTCACGCGTGCGCGTGACCGTGCGAGTCGGAGTTCCGTAATGATCACCCGGTGTGTTACCCGACGCGAGGTATACCTCACGCGGTGCGTGTGACTATGATTCGAGGAATACCTCACGCGATGCGTGTGACTATGCGGTGCGGGAGTCGTAGGATGCCGGGTTAGCTACCCCGATCACGAGGAATACCTCACGCGGGTGCATGCGACTATGCGGTGCGGGAGTTCGAGATTAGGCACGCATAATGATACTATGGGCGATTGGCCTTGCTTCGATCATTAGCGGCCTAGAAAAGACGATTACATTATATCTATTTTTGCTCTTGTCTATGTTGTACTATGCGGTTGAACTGGTTGTATTTGTAAATGGTTTTAAAATACTTTGATTTCATTTTAGTACTTTACAGTTTCACATACTTGGTACTGTTATCGACCTCGCCGCCGCGTTACGCCGCATGTAAGGAAAAGCAGGTGGTAGATCCTCATTCTTAGGATCTTTACTCTGGTGTCAGGAGCTCAATTTCTCCGGAGGCTCGACTTTTGGTACGACTCTCCCTGATGTTGTAGATATTTTGTACATTCAGGGTATGGCGGGGCCCTGTCCCGCCATAGTTGTTTACTTCCTTAGAGGTTTGTAGTCCTGTTGTAAAGTTGGGATGTAATTGTTCACTGTTGATATGTATATACATGCCGAAAGGCAGCTTTTTCCTTGGATAGACTGTGTCTCATTTCATATTGTTTCATGTCTTGTTTTTATATTCCGCTGATTACTCTGATGTATGACTACTTAGGTGCCCGGGTAAGGCACCAGTCACGGGCCCCGGATCGGGTCGTGACATGTAATATGGTTACTAATTGCATGATGAACTTGAAAGGAAATCTTGATAGTTTAAGTTGTAATGGTTATATGGAATTAGTGAAATACGAATTGGGTATAAAGAGTTAAAAGAAGAGCCAAGACAATGTGTTTTGAACCATAACATTTAAGGAATTGTTGGACCTCGTCGTCGCGACTTAGGGACTGTTTAGGGGATAATTTGGTGGTGTAATAATGCTGGAAATTTCATTGAGAATATGCATGAACAATGTGATAATTGCTTACGTAAGTCCTAAAGGAATTAAAGTATAAGAAAGTGTAGAAAAGCTTCACATTTCCCTCTCATTGTTAACTAAAGTGTGAGCTGTTCTCATGGATTATCCTTTAATACAGATTAAGGGCTGGAATGACATGAAATAAGTATATAAATTCCCTTGGTTATTGAAGTTGATTAATGGAATGTTTAGATAATTTTGACTACATATGGAAATGATGGTGATTATTAGTTTAATTTGAATTATTGGGTTGATTTGGATTGTTGGATTGAATTGGATTGTTGGTTAGAGTTGAATTGTTGGCTGGGTTGGATTGTTGGTAAATTGTGGATACGCACATAAACAAAGGAAATGCTGCCCAAATTTTTATAGAAATAAGGGAGCCGCTATTCATATAACTTACATTAGAAATCATAAAAATGACGAGCATATTATTCCTTATTATAGGTTGAAGTACTAGACGAGACATACCTTAATATTGAGTTGATTAGAACGCAAAGAGGTATGTGAGCCTATATTCCTTTCTTTTGGCATGATTTTGTGAATTATTGATTCTTTCATTCGACATGAATATTATACAAGGGAATGTACGACAGACGTACATGACTCCTTCATAGTCTTATTCATAGTAATCTGAGTTATGAAAAGTACATGTGATCTTCTTGTAAGAATTTATTTAATGATTTTAATGAGAGTCAAAGAAATGATTTAAATTGAATACAGTTGCTCATGATATCTACGCGTGCTAAGAGTCATTTTTCCACTTCACCGCGTCCCGGGCTGGGCAGATTCGTGCACATATATCAAGATGATTCACCGCGTCCCTCACTAGAGGGCCGGACAGTTTATGTATACATATATGATGATTCCACGGACAGGCATCCGTGATGCGGGTACAGATACCCATGATAGTATATTTCACCGCGTCCCTCACCCAAGGGCCGGACAGTTTATTCATTTATTTACATCTGATGATTTTATGACTAAGCATGCATGAGTACTGGTATGACTCTCATTCTTTTATGATACAGTTGACTCTCTACCTTACATGGCACAGTTTGATCTTATTTACATTATTTCATGCTTAAATACTCGGTACATTATTTCGTACTGACCCCCCTTTTCTCGGAGGGTTGCGTTCATGCCCGCAGGTTCAGGTGTTCAAATAGGTGACCCTCCAATTTAGGGCTTCTATTCAGCAGTCGGAGAGCTCCTTTGTTCCGGAGCCAGCTATTTTGGTACAGATCTCTATCTTTCAGACTTATGCACATTTTGGGCACGACGGTCTGTCCGTCATATGTCAAGACTGCACTCTTAAGTGCAGAAGCGATTGTGGTTGGACGTTTGTACCTTGCTTTGGGTTGTAATGTTGTTGTACTCTGTGTTGGGGCGTTCCCGGTTATACTTGTTGTTATCTAGTGGCAGCCTTGCCGGCTTGCTTATTTTGACTATTCCTTTCTGTACATAATGTTGGTTGGTGACAGCCTAGTCGGCTAGCCTGTTATGATTGTTGTTCTGTTATTGATTTGGAAACCTTGTCGGCTCGCCCATTTTGGGGAGATGTTGTAAAAACAGCGTTGTGCTTCCGAAATTTCTATAGATCTCGGTATTAAATGGATTAAGAATGACAGGTCAGTAATGACGTCCAATTAGGACGTTTAGTCGCGGCCCGTCGGGTCGGATCGTGACAAAAGTGGTATCAGAACGGTTAGTCCTCGGAATGTCTACAGACCGTGTCTAGTAGAGTCTTGTGTATGAGTATGTTGTGCACCATACTTATTCACAGGAGGCTACCGGACATTTAGGATTATTTCTATTCTTCCATCTCTTAGATCATGCTATAGAGTTGTGTTATTATGATGATCTGTTTTCTGATAGTTTACTATATTTACAGCTATGCCTCCGAGGAAGGCGCCAGTGGCCCAGAAGGGAAAATCTACATTAGGGGACACTAGTTGGGTGGAGAGCTACCAGGTCCCGCACACGATCTACTTCTGAGAGTGTGCCCCCGATGACGAGTTCTGCCTCGTCACGATTCAGCAGGCTCCTCTCAGTGGCAACATCACCGTGTCCGAGACTCCATACACTGAGCCTTGATTCCCGGCCGAGGCAGGATGGAGATTTGAGAGAGACAGTCCAACTATTGGCAAGGATAGTAGCGAAGCGGCTTACGAGCGAGCCGACGATTAACCCAGAGGCGACAGTTTGAGGGTTAGAGACTTTCTGAGTTGCAGTCCGCCGGAGTTTTATGGGTCAAGCCGCCAGATATAGAGGACGTTGAGAGTGATCAGGGCCTCAGAGACGGAGTCCGTTATACTGGCCTCATACCGGTTGCACGATATAGCAATCAACTGGTTTGAGTCATGGGAGTTGTCCAAGGACGAGGGTGCTCCTCCTGCAGTATGGGATGAGTTTTCAGAGGCATTCCTTGGCCACTTTCCCTCCAGAGATGAGACGGGCCAGGGTCAACATGTTTCTACAGCTACGGCAGAATGGGATGACGGTTAGAGAATATAGCCTAGAGTTTGACTCCTTGGCTCGGTACGCACCTACTATGGTAGCAGACATGACAGATAGGGTACACCGTTATGTGATGGGGTTAGACCATTATCTTATTGATGGGTGCATGACATCAACGCTTCAGCCAAGCATGGATATTGCTTGTATTCAGGAATTTGCGCAGGGTATCCAGGCGCGACACATAGGGAGACGGCTGGATAGAGACCATGGTAGTAGCCAGCATAAGATAGCCAGATCAGTTGGGTTTCGGTGATTTCGGCGGGCGACCTCAAGAAGATACCGTATTCCTCGGCCAAGACAGAGTGCTCCTTCACAGTCTTCTGGTAGGCGATATGACTGCACGGGGTATTCAGGTCAGGGTTCCCAGGCTACAGAATCACAGATGCACAGGAGTTCTAGTCAGTAGAGGCCACCGTTGCCTCAGTGTTCTCAGTGTGGTAGGCATCATTCTGGGGTATGTCGTTTTACCACGGGGAGTTATTTTTCTTGCGGCCGTCAGGGCCATGTGATGAGAGAATGTACCTCTAGAGATGGTGCGGGGGGCATGGCTCAGCCTACGGGTTCTATTGCTGGTTCATCGTCATCTATAATTATGCGCCCCATCGGGCAGGGTACTCAGACATCAGCTGGTCGTGGCGAGCGTGGCGAGTTCGATTCTGGCGGTCCTCGAACGCATTTATGCGACCGATGAAGCGCGATCGAGGCGTCGCGGATGTTGTCACAAGTACATTATCGGTATTTTTCTATGATGTGTATGCTTTGATTGATCCAGGTTCCACCTTGTCCTATATATCCCCTCTTGTTGCTAGTAGGATAGGGATAGAACCTGAGCCGATAGAACCATTCGAGGTAGCTACACTGGTGGGAGATTCGGTTATAGCTAGGCGTGTGTATAAGAATTGCTCGGTGGTGATATATAGTCGTCGTACCTTAGCAGATTTGATAGAGTTGGATATGACCAACTTCAACGTTATTATGGGTATGGATTGGTTGGCTTCTTGTTTTGCCAACGTTGATTGTCGATAGAAGTTGGTTCGATTCCAGTTTCCAGACGAACCGGTTATTGAATGGAAATGGAATACCGCATCGCCGAGGGGTAAGTTTATTGCATACCTCAAGGCAATGAAAATGGTTCGAAAGAGGTGTATTTACCACTTAGTTCGGGTGCATGATCGGTGTATTTTATATACACCTTTTGAGTCATTTTTAGTTAGTATTTTACTCATTTTATTTATGTTTAGTATAGTATTAGGGTCGTTTTCCTTTCTTTTGTGTCACAGCGGTCAGAAATGGAGAAATGGCGAAAAGGAGAGGAAATGAGCATAAATGAGATGGAATTGCACACTAAAAGGGCCAAGAAATGAAGTCTAAGAAGTTCCGGGAATTATAGAGGAGATCAGACGAAGTCCGGACGAAAAAAAAGACGACGAAACGGAATCCGCCAGAAAAACGTCACCGGCGCCGCGGCGCCTGGCAGCAGCGCCCAATATGCTGAAAGTTCCGAAAGTTGCTGATTTTCAGGCGCCGCAGCTCCAGTCTGCAGGGCCGCGGCGCCGACGCGGGATTTATGAAGTTCTGGGCCGAATTTGACATGTTTTCAGAGTCCTAAAGGGATAATTTTTCCTACCTAAAGGGATAACTTTTCCTACCTAAAAGGATAACTTTTCCTACCTTAAAACCCTTACCTAAAAGGATTCTAATAACTTTTCCTACCTACATAATCCTTAACCCTTCACCTAAAGGATTCTTGGTCTATAAATAGTCTCTACATCATTAGAAGAATCCATTCTCCATTCCACCATTCATCATTCTACATCCATCCATCCACCAATCCATCTTGTAAATATTCCACAACACAACTCTTGGATGCTAGAAGGCTTGGAGACTCGTTCTTGAGTATTTTTCTTTTCTTTCTTTTTACTTTATTTATTTCAGTTCATGTATGGAGATTATGTTAGTTCTTAGCGTGACAATGGCTAGGAGCTAATTATTTTGTTAGGGATTTCCTTGTGATTCTCTAGAAACTCTTATTCATGAATTAATAAATTAGTTGATTTCTTCTACACTTATTGTTGAGATTTATCCAATAGTTGTTTTGAATGTTTGGTAATTACTTGATCATTAATTATCATTACTTATATGATTTCTAATCAAACTTCGAAAGGAGGAGGTTGTGACTATGCTGTAAGTTGGGTAGACATAAGTCAGATTGGGGATGAAAATACCTCAATTACTTGTGTAGCGTTAATAGGGGTTTAAATACCTAAATTTATGCTATTTGCGTAACGTTAACAGAGTTTTTGTTCTTAATCCTCCTATAGAGTCATCCTTATCACCGAAAGGTAGAAAAGAGCGATACTGGGGTTGAGTGTTTATATAGCCTTAACGGGAGTATAAAACGGATTAGTAAACCTGCTATCTTAACATAGAAGAAGAAGTCAGTCTAATTGTATTAAGGATTGAATAGAGTGGATAGTTGATGATCTTGGAAGCCCTAATTATCCATCATAACTGATTTAAATCAAAGTATTTTTATAATTAGTTTATTTCCTGCATTATTAGTTAGAATTCCAATTCAATTTACGTTAACCAAATAGATACCATAGGATAGATAATCGGTACTTGAAAACCAATCCTTGAGGACGATATTCGGTCTTACCTAGACTATATTACTTGACACGACAACGTGCACTTGCGTTAAAGTGTGTGCATTAAATCGCACATCAGTGCATGATACGGAGGTCGAGGTACCGGCCCTTCAGTCAGTTCCAATAGTCAGTGAGTTTCTGGATGTATTCCCAGATGATCTCCCAGGTCTTCTTCCAGAGCGGGAGATAGATTTCAGTATAGATGTATTGTCAGGTACCCAACCTATATCCATTCCCCCTTATAGAATGACACCTGCAGAATTGAAGGAGTTGAAGGAACAGTTGAGAGACCTATTAGAGAAGGGCTTTATTAGGCCTAGTGCATCTCCATGGTGTGAACCGGTGCTATTTGTAAAGAAAAAGGATGGTTCGCTGCGGATGTGCATTGATTATAGGCAGATGAACAAAGTAACCATCAAGAATAGATACCCCCTTCCCCAGATTGATGATTTGTTCGATCAGTTGCAAGGTGCGAAGTATTGCTCGAAGATAGATCTGCGATCCGATTACCATCAGGTACGGGTTAGAGAGGCAGATGTCCCAAAGACTGCGTTAAGGACCCGGTACGGGCATTATGAGTTCAGGGTGATGTCGTTTGGGTTGACTAATGCTCCAGCAGTGTTCATGGACCTAATGAACCGGGTGTTAAAACCATTTTTGGATACATTTGTTATAGTATTCATTGATGACATCCTGGTATATTCTCGCTCAGAGCAGGAGCACGCAGACCATTTGAGGACAATACTTGAAGTCCTCCGGCACCGGCAGTTGTATCCCAAATTTTTCGAAATGTGAGTTCTGGTTGGCCTCAGTGGCATTCTTGGGGCATATTGTCGGGGCAGATGGTATTCGTGCGGATACTCAGAAGATTGAGGCAGTGAAGACATGGCCCGGACCCACTACACCTACTGAGGTACGCAGCTTTCTGGGACTAGCAGGGTATTACATGAGGTTTGTGGAGAAGTTTGTTTCGATCTCAACACCGTTGACTAAACTAACCTAGAAGGCAGCTAAGTTTCAGTGGACTGATGCTTGTGAGCACAGTTTTCAGCTATTGAAGGATAAGTTGACTTCGTCCCCAGTTCTGACTCTTCCGGAGGGGTTAGATGGGTATGTGATTTATTGTGATGCTTCAGGTGTCGGGTTAGGTTGTGTGTTGATGCAGCATGGCAGAGTTATAGCTTATGCCTCCCGACAACTTAGAAAAGATGAAAAAAATTATCCCACTCACGATTTAGAGCTAGCAGCGGTGATTCATGCTTTGAAGATAATGGAGACATTACTTGTATGGTGTCCATGTTGATATTTACACGAATCATAAGAGCCTTCAATACATCTTTAAGCAGAATGAACTGAATCTGAGACAGAGGCGGCGGCTTGAGTTGTTGAAGGATTATGATGTTGATATTCTGTACCACCCAGGGAAGGCCAACGTTGTGGCAGATGCTCTCAATCGTAGATCCATGGGTAGTTTGTCGGATGTACAATCGGACAAGAAAGAGATGGTTCGACAGATTCACAGGCTAGCCAGTCTTAGAGTCCGGTTGGCGGATTCTGGAGATAGTGGTATTCTTGTTCGAGGAGTTGCTGAGTCCTCTATCATAGAAGAGATAAAGAGATGCCAGTATGATGATCCTGTTCTGGCACGGTATAGAGATGCAGCTCTCCGAAAGGAGAAGGCTTTATTTGAGGTGGCCTCTGATGGTGTTCTACGGTATGAAGGTAGGTTATGCATACCAGACGTTGCAGGACTCCGTCAGCAGGTTATGGGTGAGGCACACAATGCCCGTTATTCTATTCATCCAGGGTCGACGAAAATGTATCATGACCTTAGGAGCTTGTATTGGTGGTATGACATGAAGAGCCGTGCGAGTTTGTTGCTCGATGCTCAATTGTCGCGAGTTAAGGTCGAGCATCAGAAGCCTGGTGGGCTACTACAGGCGATAGAAATCCCGACTTGGAAGTGGGAGGTAATTAATATGGATTTTATTACAGGTTTGCCTCGTACTTAGCGGAAGTGTGATTCCATCTGGGTTATTGTAGATAGGCTGACAAAATCAGCCCAATTTCTTCCAGTCCGGACTACTTATTCAGCTGAGGACTATGATGGATTATACATCAGGGAGATAGTGAGGCTGCATGGGGTTCCCATATCTATCATATCTAACCGAGGAGCCCAGTTCACGGCTAACTTCTGGAGATCATTTCAGTAGGGATTGGGAATGCAGGTGAGTCTCAGCACAACATTTCATCCTCAGACGGATGGCGGTGGCGAGCGTGCATACGCATAATCGGAGGATATGTTGAGGGCTTGTGTTATTGATTTTAGAGATAGCTAGGATGATCACTTGCCACTTATTGAGTTTGATTACAATAACAGCTACCACTCTCTAGCATTCAGATGACCCCGTATGAGGCCTTCTATGGGAGGAAGTGCAGGTTGCCCATTGGTTGGTTTGACGTAAGGGAGACTCAGTTGATTGGTCCAGACATGGTTCAGCAAGCGGTCGACAAGGTGAAACTCATACATAAGAGATTACTAGCGACTCAGAGTCGACAGAAGTCATATGCTGATAATCGGCGTTGGCACTTAGAGTTTCAGATCGACGATTGGGTATTCTTGAAGGTGTCACCCATGAAGGGTGTGATAAGATTTGGGAAGAGAGGGAAGCTTAGCCCGAGGTATATTGGGCCTTATCGGATCATTCGCAGAGTAAGTCAAGTTGCCTATGAGTTGGACCTACCCGCAGACTTGGAAGCAGTACATCCAGTTTTTCATGTATCCATGTTGCGAAAATGTATTGGTTACCCTTCCAAAGTTTTCCCAGTGGACGATGTCCAGGTGACTGAGGATTTGTCCTATGAGGAGAATCCCGTGGCCATATTGGATCTCCAAGTCAGGAAGCTGCGGACTAAGGATGTTGCGTCCGTCAAGGTGTTGTGGCGGAACAACAATAGAGAGGAAATGACTTGGGAGGCAGAGGACGAGATGAAGAAGAAGTATCCTCACTTATTCCCCATGCCTCCAGGTAATTCAATCTAACTTCTGTAGCTGATTATAGTATTGGTGAACTGTATATGTGTGTTTATTTGTGGCCCTGTGTGGCATCTGTTGTGCTGCTGAATATAGATGGATAGACACTATTGTAAAGGAGGCTCTGCCGAAATTTCTAGAACTTGAGACTTGTTATGAACATTCGAGGACGAATGTTTCTAAGGGGGGGAATAATGTTACATCTCGTAAGTTTAAGACGATAATTAAGAACATCATTAAGGATTAATGTTTCCAATTTTATTGGATGT
This sequence comes from Przewalskia tangutica, assembly GCA_029844215.1. Classification (NCBI taxonomy): domain Eukaryota; kingdom Viridiplantae; phylum Streptophyta; class Magnoliopsida; order Solanales; family Solanaceae; genus Przewalskia; species Przewalskia tangutica. Next base: position 2,803,535 of record CM056725.1, read on the forward strand.
ACATATATACTACGTGCTAATACGGATTAAGATTTGACAATGCCGAATGTGACGCCAGAAATATCTTTAGTTATGGGGTATTAACATATATATATATATATATATATATATATATATATATATATATATATATATATTCTTCCGTTATGAGTTAGCAAGGTATAAAAGCTACGAGAATAAGAAATTAAGGCAATGGGAATTTAGATTAAAAAGATGCGGGATTGATTTAGTTAAATAAACACTTAGAGGGGCAAAGTGTGACATCTAAGGGGGCTAAAGTGTATTGTTTAAAAATCTGCAAATGGGAACTTAAATTGCCCTAATAAGTTCTTTTCACTTAGAACAAAATCAGGTTTTTTTTTCCTCCCTTCTCTCCCTACCTTGCTCGAATTTCTCCCCCTTCCCTAGCAAGAAAAATTAAGTTCTTACTCCATCTTAGTAGACTAAATCGTCCCACATAAAATTTCCAAACCAAAAGCACACAAAATATAGGAGAAAAAATCTGGCAAAACAGTGGGCAATTAACGCCACTGCTGTCGATTTCCAGCCCCAATTTTTCAAACTTTGGGGATAAATTTTGAAGGAAAACATGCATAAATGATGGGTTAACATTGTGGGGTTCATGCATGTTGGATTGGAGTTGAAACGACGACCATTTGGCGAAGAAAAGCCGACGAAACCGCTGTATCGCGAGAGATGATAAAGGCTCGGTTAGGGGTTTGGTGATTAAATTGAGGTAATAATTCTTCCCTTATGTTATAATTGAAGTGCATGTTGTTGTAGTTGAAGTATTGAAATTGTGTTTAGAAATAAATTTAGACTAAGGGAGAATGAGAATAAGAATTGAATGTGTTGTCGGAGTTGTGGTTACCTATTTTTGTAGATGGTTTTGGCACCTTGAATTCAATTGTTGTATTGTAATATGGTTACTAATTGCATGATGAACTTGAAAGAAAATCTTGATAGTTTAAGTTGTAATGGTTAAATGGAATTAGTGAAATACGAATTGGGTATAAATAGTTAAAAGAAGAGCTAAGGCAATGTGTTTTTGAACCATAACATTTAAGGAATTGTCGGACCTCGTCGTCACGACTTAGGGACTGTTTAGAGGATGATTTGGTATTTCTTTGATTTTGTGAATTATTGATTCTTTCATTCGACATGAATATTGTACAAGGGAATGTACGGCGGACGTACATGACTCCTTCATAGTCTTATTCATAGTAATCTGAGTTATAAAAGTACATGTGATCTTCTTGTAAGAAGTTATTTAATGATTTTAATGAGAGTCAAAGAAATGATTTAAATTGCATACAGTTGCTGATGATATCTACTCGTGCTAAGAGTCATTTTCCACTTCACCGCGTCCCGGACCGGGCAAATTCGTGCACATATATCAAGATGATTAACCGCGTCCCTCAATAGAGGGTCGGACAGTTTATGTATACATATATGATGATTCTACGGACAGACATCCGTGATGCGATGAATACCCGACAAGATATTCCATCGCGTCCTCACCCTTTGGCGGACAGTTTATTCATTTATTTACATCTGATGATTTTATGACTAAGCATACATGAAATGCTATGACTCATTCTTTTATGAATCTGATTGACTCTACCTTACATGACACAGTTTGATCTTATTTACATTATTTCATGCTTACATACTCAGACATTATTCTGCATCGACTTTCCTCGGGCCGTGTTCATGCCCGCAGGTTCAGGTGCTCAGATAGGTGACCCTCCAGTTTAGGTCTTCTATTCAGCAGTCGGAGAGCTCCTTTGTTCCGGAGCCAACTATTTTGGTACAGATCCCTATCTTTCAGACTTATGCACATTTTGGGCACGACGGGGTCCTGTCCCGTCATATGTCAGCACTGTACTCTTAGAGGTCTTTAGACAGTTGTGGTTGGACGTTTGTACCTTGCTTTGTGTTGTAATGTTGTTGTACTCTGTGTTGGGGCGTTCTCGGTTATACTTGTTGTTATCTAGTGGCAGCCTTGCCGACTTGCTTATTTTGACTATTCCTTTGTGTACATAATATTGGTTGGTGACAGCCTAGTCGGCTAGCCTGTTATGATTGTTGTTCTGTTATTGATTTGGCAACCTTGTCGGCTCGCCCATTTTGGGGAGATGTTGTAAAAACAGTGTCGTGCTTTCGAAATTTCTATAGATCTCGGTATTAAATGGATTAAGAGTGACAGGTCAGTAATGACGTCCAATTAGGACATTTAGTCGCGGCCCGTCGGGTCGGGTCGTGACACAACCCAATATTTATTAATTAAGTTATTTCAATTTCTGTTTTTAATTTATTTTATTTTGTCTTGAACAGTCTCACGGTCTTGGGTTCTTGTCTTGTGTTGTTGGATGGCAGGTGGACTAGGAGCATACCCCGAATAGAAAAAGGAGCAAAAACACCGAAAACAGGGAAAAGTCATCATCAGCGCTGTGGCGCCCACATGCAGGGCCACGGCGCCAGAAGTTCAGAGAGCAATTCCCGTTGATAGCGCTGTGGCGCCAAAATGCAAGGCCACGACGCTGAAAGTTCATAGGCCCAGACGCAGTGCAAATTCCAGAATTTTTCCTCTCATACCTCCGTTATGACCGTTGTGTTGTGTCAGTAAGTTGTCCCTATTTTTTAGTCTTCACACATTGGGGACAATGTGCCGATTAAGTTTGGGGGGATGTCTTATTTTGTTATGGTCTTGTTTTTTATTTTTTTTTTATTTTTTGTCTTTGTATTTTTTTGTGTGTTTTTGAGTCATAATTTTTTTTTATGGATCATGCATGTTGTAGTTGCTAAAAATATTGAGTGGATAAAGTGGGATAATGTAATGGAATTAAAAGCGACAATCTGTGTGCTTAAGTTAGATATGCCAAAAATTCATGACATCTAATTCTTTGGAATATTTGTGCTTAGCTTATGTGTGTCAGTTATGGAAAGAAAAGTGGAAAATGTCTAGAAAATTTGTTTGCTTGTTATTTGAGGCGAAATAGTTAAGATGTACATGTTTAGGGAGATGATTCAGACATTTTTTTGTTAGCCCTTTTGACCATTCATTACCTACCCTGACATAAATTGTATCACTAGTCAGCCCCTTTGAGCCTAAAATAAGATCTTTCTTTGACACCCTATGATTCCATGTTTGTGTCATAAGTGATAATTGAAAGTTAGTGGGATGAAAAGTGTTGAAAAGGAAACAAAAAGAGAATTGAAAATTTTGATGCACCCCAATGAAAAATATGCAAAAGTCTAAGTTTGGGGGTGCCTGTTATTTATAATATATATCATTCTCTCAAAAGAAAAGAGGGGAGAAAGTGGGTACGAAACTAAAAAGGAAATCAAAAAGAAGGAAAATGAGTTGAATGAAAAGTGAGACTGTTAGAGGAAGGCGAAACTTTGGGCAGTAGTCATATATATTATTCTCTTACTGCTACATCGTCCACCGAGCTATTCCCAATACTGGTCTTCATTCAATGCTAGCATCTCTGTACGTAATTGAGCCTAAATGCCTATTTTTTACCTACCCCTGCATAAGCCTACATTACAACCCTTGAAAGTCCTGATGATCTTTAATATGTATGTTTATGATTAGTGGAGAATAGCAAGTAAACAGGTCTATAACATTTGGGAAAGATGGAATGAAATTGACATGCATAGGTTAGGTGTTTGTATTTCCATTGAACATGATCTAAGTGAATTTGCGAAATATCTAACTTGAAATTCTAGATTGCTGATTATTCATGCTATATATGTTCTAACATATTATCTCATCTTTCATCCATGATTTTGAAGAAGCATTGGTATAACTATTTGATCCATTTCATAGAGTCTTTGTTCGTTTTGTTTTGTCTTTGTTTAGAGTTTTACTCGAGGACGAACAAAGTTTAAGTTTGGGGGTATTTTTTAGGTGTATTTTATATACAATTTTTGAGTCATTTTTAGTTAGTATTTTATTCATTTCGTTTATGTTTAGTATAATATTAGGTGTGGTTTTCCTTTCTTTTGTGTCACAGCGGTCAAAATGGAGAAATGACGAAAAGGAAAAGAAATGAGCATAATTAAGATGGAATTGCACACTACAAGGGCCAATAAATGAAGTCTAAGAAGTCTCGGGAAGTATAGAAGAGATCAGACGAAGTCCGGACGAAGAATCAGAAAATTGTCCAGTGCGCCTCGTGCCGTGGCTGCCAGCCGCGACGCCCAATTTCCTGCGAGTACTAATTTTGTTGCAGTAATTTCAGCGCCGTGGCGCCTGTCTGCAGGGCCACGGCGTCAACACGGGATTTTTGAGTTCTGTAATATTCAGTCTTACCTAGACTATATTACTTGTAACGATACGTACACTTGCGTTAAGCGTGTGGATAAATCTCTAACAATAATGTCGTCTGACACAAGTGACAACACTTCAATAAAACAGAAAATTTTAAGAGTAAATGCAGCCGAAATATAAAGAACACAAAGATTTAATATTTACATAGATTATAATGAAAATATAATCTATGACGGTCATTGACCGAAAGTATTGTATATATTTATATACAATTGAATAAATTCCTTTTTTACAATATTACAGGATAATACAAAAAGAATTACAAAGTTGAAGTCGCAGATGACTTTTGCCTGAAAAATCTACCTAAATAAACATAGACAACATCTCATTACAATTGCTTCAATAAAGAACTAATCTAGAATATGGGCAGCAATTATAATGTTGGACAAAATGTTGTCGACACGCTCAGGAAACACATGTGATCCAGTTTTCTGATAAATATATAGGAGAGCTCTCTTGATATTTTTTCTAACTTTTTCTGGACATCGATTCACTAATGTAGCCTCTCTATTTATAATAGAGGGTCTTCCTTGAAATGCTCATTGAATCGTTGTAGAGGTTGAGGAAAGTTGGGCAGCTGATAAGGTTTATTTGAGAAGATTGTGGAGCAAGATCCTGTAACTTCTTGGACTTGTTCCCCAAGATTAACAACGACTTTGACTTGGTCTTCCGATGTTTTTCATCAGCTCCAAAACTCCTTGTCACGTCACTTTACTATCGTGGTAAAAGATCTCACGAGATCTTTAGTTCCGTGAAGTTAGACAAAACAGTTTCACATAATATTGGTCTGAATGTCGTGACATTTGTTCCAACATTTCTGATTTTAACTTAGAGCTGAAAATAATATGTTGGGCGAAATATCACATCACCAAACCCAACATTAACATTCTCCCCCTTTTAGCCTTTCTTCACAAAACCTATTATATTCTGTGCAAGTGACTTACGACAATGTCATAGATGTTGTCCCAACATCTATGATTACAATAATGCTCCCCCTTAACATGTGATGACATATAAACACAATATATACAAATAGCACATACATATGCAACATATAGGATTGGAAATACTAAAATTTAGTCATTTAATTACATAATCCAAAACAAAAAAATTGTCATATTATTGTTTAATTACATCCCAAATTTTCCAAAACAGACAATAACCAGCATTCCACATTTTAACAACTACAACAGCCAAATAGTATCAACCCATATCCCTTGCATGTCATGCATCAGTAGTAGCTTCCAGCCGTTTTCTACTTTTGCATGACTTCAGCTTGCTCTTTCCTCTGTCTAGCTGCTTCGGTTTCAGCTTCAGTTCTTTGTCTTGCAGCTTCAATTTCTGCTCTAAGCTTTAGCCTTTTCATCAAGACTTTTCTTCCAACTGTCTCTTCTCTTTGCATGGCAGCATTCACAACATCTTCTGCAACAACAGATTCTCCACTTGTGCCTTCACCAGCCATCCTCTGCTCCCCATGTTCAGCTTCAGCTTTTTCTCCCCCTTTTTGTGAAGAAAGCAGAAGTAGAAAATGGTCTCTCGCTCGAACTAGTGCATCTCTAACATTATCAACTCCAGAAATTTGTAAATTGATTTTAGTAATCTGCTCCACTAACCAATTTGTAGATAGTTCATACTGTCTTGGACTTGTGTTTCCCTGAATGTTAGGAACATTTCTGACAACATTTTCCCTAGCTGCTTCTTTTGTCCAGGGGAGGTCAATCACTCTCTCTTTTCTCTTAAGTATAACTTTATTGACAGTGTAGAGTTCAGGAGCTTTCCCAAAAATATCTCCTCTCAAAGGCTCTAGTCCTTGGCTAGTTAATATTTTGAAAACCAGAGAGGGAAAAGGTAGGATGAAAGTTGATTCTTTTTCTGCTAGGTTAGCAACTTGATAGAAAATTATGTTGCCTAGATCAACTTTGAATCCTTTATCAATTTTGAAGAGTAGCGAGGCTTGTGCAGATGTGGCAATTGATTCATTAGAGAGGGAAGCCAATTGTGAATTGCTATTTTGTGGAGGGTTGAAAATAGAGCAGTGAGTTTCGATGTTGGGCATCTAGGGATCCATTTCTTAAGTATACCTCCAGAGATATATTCGATCATTGTATCACTGTTTTCTGTGATTCTTTCTGTCTCTCTCACTTGCTCATCATTTAGTCTCATACATTGATTGATGACTGAAGGAGTAAACTGATATACTTTGTTATAGAGATAAACCTTTTCAAATTTCTTTGAAGAGGTATCTCTATAGCAGAGTTCAAATTCGCATAGAATAGCCTTACAATCTCATCAACATAAGGCTTTTTACCAGTAACAGTGCCTAGGAGCTATTTGTCTTCAAGAAAAACTCTACCAAGCCATACTCAGAATAAAAAGTATGTCTAATTCTCTTTCTGACCTTATTACTCTATTTCTATAGAAATCACATTTATCATGTTTATTTTTAGAGTAAAGTTTGCCGGAGAAAACATTTACCTAACTGTTTGTATCAGACAGGTTTGGGCTGTTGAATTCTGAACTGTTGGTGGAAGTAGGATAGTGTGCTTCTTCATAAGTTGGCTGAAATATTGCCTGAGATGTTGTGACATCTGGGGCAACATCTGGAACAACACTTGATCTTGTAAATCTGGGAATTATTTCAATGGTGTTTCATCAGGAATTTCCATTGCTAGTGGTACATCTTGATGTTCAGACGCAACAGTTTTCGATGGTACATCAGCAGATTCTTCAGGAGCAGCAAAATCTTCAGGTTCTCCTTGGGTTTCTTCTGAAGACATCTCATAATCCATGTTTTCTGAATCACTGCTCGAGCAGGCATGAACCTTGGTTTGAAACCTGGATTTCTTGGTGACAGGTTCCTGTTGGACAATTCTATCAAACACCCTGCTTGACCTTCGGGTAGGGAAGGGAAAAAAGTTTGTCCTCTTGCCTAGTGTGAAAAAATCTGGAGTAGCATCCACATCTATGGGGTTATTGTCATCCCCAGGGTAACTGATCTCCAACTTGAAAAGAACTAAGAACAATGGCTGAGCACAGTGGATAACTTGTGCTCATGGGAGTGTTGTCTGTGGTGTTGCTGGACATAAGTGTTGACATTAGTGATGTATCCATGGATGAGATTAGAGAAAAAAGTATTGAATGTTTAGGGTTTTGGGGTTTTTTTGGTTGATGAGTGAAGCAAGAAATCCATCGGTTTGGTTGATTTAACCTAGAGTGATGTGATCTTTTCCCTTTTTTTTTTATTTCGGAAAAGACTAAAAAGAAGAACAAATGAAGAAGATTTTATACACTTGGCAAAAAATATCCTTGGTTTTAGGTGTTTGAATTGTATTCAACTGCTTGCACCTAAAATTATGGAAAAAGATAGACATCAAGATTTGGAATTTGATCTAATCATTTAAAGGTTTGAATTTCAAAAAAAAATGGCATAAAAATAGGGAAGATAAAAACTGATTTTTCGAAAGTTAGTTACGAATAATATCCCAACAGATATCATTATCTGAGAATGTCAATATCAATGTTGATAACATTTTAGACAACACAAGTTATGATCCCGCAAGAACTTTTTGTTTTGGCAACAAATCAGGACATGTTTTATATGTAATTTTATGAGTTTAACCACTAGACCAATGTAACATTTTCCCATTATGTCATTGATCTAATCATAAAACACATACAAAATTATTTTTTGTGTAAAAAATAAGAGTACTTATTTAGTATCCTTATAATTTCAGTTTAAGTACTTGATACTCCTATAGAATAGGAATAACATCATTTCAAGGGCTTTGCCCATATAGCACAATTGCCAAAGATTAGTAACAAGCTTTGTCTTATTTTGATACTCTTTTTTTATGATATCTAATATCATCACAGATAACGGTATCACTTTTGAATCATATTCTTATTGAGGATCATGTTTGTATGACGAAAATTAATATACTATACAGTAGCAACAATCAGATTATGATATTACAAAAGTAAATGTCACCTGAAATGATAGAGACATTTCAGCTAACATTCACCAAACATGCCTTTTTAGAGATTACAAAGACCAAAAGATTTCTTCAAACTAGAAAATCTCTCATGATCCAAAGCTTTTGTAAAAATGTCAGCTAGTTGATGAAGAGTGTCAACATGTTCAATTTGAACTAGTTGTTTTTCAATCAAATCTCTTAAAAAATGTTGTCTGATATCAATATGTTTTGTACGAGAGGCTGAACTGGATTTTTAGAAATATTTATAGCACTCAAATTATCACAATACAAAACTAAGATATTACTTGAAAAACTATTGTCGTCTAACATATGTCTTAGCCATATCAATTGAAAGCAACAACTTCCAGCTGCTACATATTCAGATTCAGCAGTTGAAAGTGAGACACAATTTTGTTTACGACTATACCAAGAAACAAGATTATTACCAAGATAAAAACATCCTCCACTTGTACTATTTCTATCATCCACATCACCAGTCCAATCCGAGTCACTATATCCTATTAGATTAGGATTAGTGTCTTTGGAATACCAAATTTCCAACTCACATGTGCCGACAACATATCTAATGACACATTTTACGACATTTAGGTGGGAAATTTTGGGACAGACTTAGAATCATCACATAAACAAACACTAAACATTATATCAGGATGACTAACAGTGAGATATAGAAGACTACCTATCATAGATCAATAAAGTGTTGGATCGACATATTCGCCAACATCATGTTTGCATATCTTCTATGATGATCCCATTGGAGTCCTCGTTTGTTTAGCATTTTTCAATCCAAATTTCTTAACTAGATTCTTGGCATACTTGTTTTGGGAGATGAAGATTACATCTTCACTTTGCTTTATCTGCAAGTCTAAGAAAAAAATTAGTTCCCCAATCATGCTCATCTCAAATGTTGATGACATAGCTTCAATAAATGTTTTAAGGTAGGACTGTGAGGTCGAACCAAAAATTATGTCATCTACATAGATTTGAGCAATAACAATATCTATATCGTGATGTTTTATAAATAAAGTACAATCAGCTTCACCACGTTTAAAACCAAATTCAAGAAGAAAGTGAGTTAGACGACCATACCATGCACGAGGAGCTTGTTTCAATCTATACAAGTCCTTTTTGAGCTTGTATAAAAAATGTGGATGGTGAAGATCTTCAAATACTTTAGGTTGTTCAACATAGACTTCCTTATCAAGATAATCATTCAAGAAAGCACCTTTAACATCCATTTGATGAAGAGTAATCTTTATACAACAAGCAATGACAAGTAGTAGTCTAATTGACTCAATCTAGCCACATGAGCAAATGTTTCGTCATAGTCAATCCCTTCGACCTGAGTATATCCTAGCAACTAGACGAGCTTTATTTCTCACAACAGTTCCTGATTCATATGACTTATTTTTAAAAATTTATTTAGTTCCAATTACATTGATATCTTTTGGGTGTGGAACTAAATCCCAGACTTCATTTCGAGAGAATTGTTCAAGTTTTTCTTGCATTGCTTGAATACAACAATTATCCTTAAGTGCTTCTGAAACATTCTTAGGTTCTAAAGTAGATACAAAACAAGAAAGACTAACCTTTTGGTACATGGTAGACAAGCACACATACCTTACCATATCTCTGTAATTAAGTGGTTCTTTTCCTCTTATTCTTACTCCTTCAAACACTCCCCCTATCACTTGACATGTAGGATGATTCTTCCTAATCCTTGATGAGGGGTCCCTGCGTACTTGATCTAGCAATTCAGTATTTGGTACCTCAATTGCACCTTCTGTGATCTCTGGTTCAGGTTCAGATGTTGCTTCAGATGTGGTAACATTTGGGGCAACATCTGGCTCTTCAGTAGTCTGTGCATTCTCCACTGACACTATAACATTATTTTCAGATGTATTCCCTGTAGAATCAGAAAAGTCATCAAAAACAACATTCACAAACTCTTGTACAGTTTTGGTCCTAAAATTATACACTCGATAAACATGACTATTTTGAGAATACCCCAGAAAAATTCATTTGTCACTCTTAGAGTCACCTTTGCCAAATGGTCTCTATCATTTAAAAAGTAACAAACACACCCAAAAACATGAAAGTAACGCAAGTTAGGTTTCTTTCCATTTATTAGCTCATAGGGTGTCATTTTTGTTTCAGGCCTAAGATAGAATCTATTTGTGATGTGACTTGCAGTATTCAAGACTTCAACCAAAAAATGTTTTGACATTTTCTTAGAACTAAGCATAACTCTAGCCATTTCTTGTAGTGTTCTATTCTTCATCTCTGCTATACCATTCTGTTGAGGAGTTTTGGGAGCAGAAAATTCATGAAAAATACCTTTTTTTTCACAAAATTTTGAGAACAAGTTATTTTCAAATTTCTTTCCATGATCGGACCTAATCCGAAAGATAGGAGAATGAAACAAATTTCTTATCCTAGAGTGCAAGAATTTAAACATGACAAAAATTTGAGATTTTTCTTTCAAAAATATATATCCATGAGTACCTAGAAAAATCATCTACAATCACATAGGAATACCTCATTCCCCGTAAACTTTCTACCTCAATTGGACCCATAAGATCCATGTGTAGTAATTGGAAACAGTGAGACGTACCTGAATGTTGTCTGTTATTCTGGACAACATTATGGCACACACGAGTTTGCTTACCTTTTAAACAATCTTTACAAACCACGGTTTTACCTTTAGGACTCAGTTTATGAATGCCTCTTACCGCCTCATAGACTATCAATCTTTCTAAATTATGGTAGTTTACATGCCCTAACTTTTGATGCCACAGTGTTGTGTCATCTGTCCTAACATTATTGCATATTTCTTGTCTTCCAATAAGATATCAATTGTCACTTGTTCTTGTACTTGTCATCACACAAATGTTAGCTTCATTTGTAACTACACAAGCATTCTTATTAAACTTTACCTCAAGATTCTCGTCACATAGTTGACTTATGGTAACCAAATTAGCCATTAGCCCTTCAACATGTAAGACATTCTTTAAGGCAGGAAAGCCAGGAACATTTAAGATCCTTTTTCTAATTATCTTGCTTTTACTGCCACCTCCATAAGTTACATTACATCCAATGAATGACTCGCAGTTCTTTAGACACTCTTTTATACCTGTGAACATCCACTATCAAAGTACCAAGAACCTGCAATGTTAGTCCTTAAAGCAGTTATCACAACATTACAAGTTACATTCATTTTGGGAACCCAAACTCTTGTAAAACATTTTTTAATTTTAGGCTCAGAAATGTTGCTTCGAATGTTGTCTGAGATGTTGGACAGTCTTTTAGGCAATATTTTACTCACAGAATTCTGAAGTTTGAAACAATATGGTTTTAAATGACCAGGGGAGTTATAGTGATGACACACAAACTTTCTATCTTTTGACATATATGAGAACTTATTATTCAAACCATTTTCCTTTACAAAGCATACTTTCTCATTTTTGTCAAACAAACTAGAGCATATTGCTTTAAGAGAGTTTTTAAACCCAATACATGCATGTGAATGTTTACTGAGACTGAGTATCTCATTCAGTTTAGAAGTCTTTGAGTTGAGCTTACGGAAGTTTGCTTCCGCTAGATTCAACTTTGCACTTATCTGACCAAATTCAATGTCTTTTTTGGTAAGTGCAACCTCTAAACAGGTTATTGTGTCTTTTAAATCTGCATTCTCAAGAGTTAAAGATTTTAACTTTGTGTCAGTGGATTCTATGATTAAGTCTTTACAAAGTTTTTGTAATTCCTTAATCATGTCGTCTTTAGAGTCAACTTGATTTTCAAAGCTAGTCTCAATACTAGAAACAAAATCACTAAAGCAATTAACATCAGGATAGTTAAAGTATTTATACCTCACAGATGTTGTTGGAAATGTCGATGTTGTCGCTGATGTTGACGCAAATGATGTGACATTTGGGATAACACTGTCGACGAAATTTTCCTCGTCTGATAAGGATTGTTCCAAAACAGTAGCCATCATTGCTTGTGACTCCATCTCTTGATCTCCTTCCTCTTCTCCTTCATCATCACTAAGGAACACCCACAAACTTTTACCAAAATTTCTCAAGGTATTTGCACATTCATTGGCATAAGGACCCCATCCTGAGCATGCATGACATTGCACGGTTTCAAGTAGTTTGGGATCAAATTTGGTACGATCTGGATTGGTTCTCTTTAGTTGATTTCTTCTTTGAACTATATGAAGGGATTTAGTGGACTTTTGATTGAAGTATTGGTTTTGGTGTTCTTTGGATTTGAACTTATTTCTATCATTGTTGAACTTCCTTACCATCAAATTCAATTTTTGAGTAAGGAGGACAACATTTGCACCATCACAAATTTCTTCAAAATTCTCATCCTCTTCTTCGATTTGACTCTCCAAGGATTTGACTTGAAGTGTTATATCTTTACTCTTGTACAATGTCCTTTGATTCTCAATGTTCATCTAATAGGTTTTGAGAATACTTATTAAGGTATGAAGGTCCATTATAGCAAGATTATGAGCTTCTTCAATCGCACAAATCTTTATATTGAACTTTTCAGGAAGAGAACAAAGTGCTTTTTCCACGAGTTGAGTGTTGGTCAATGGAGCACCAAGTACTTGACATTCATTAGAGATGTCAATCAACTTTTCAAAATAGGTTTTAATGTCCTCCGTTCCTCCATCCTTAAACGTTCATATTTACACATGAGCATACGAAGCTTCGTTCGACGAACACTAGAGCTACATTCACAATGAGTTTGTAAAGTAACCCATGCGTCTTTGGTCGTGGAACAATTTTGTATTAGTTTGAACATGTAAAGATCAACTCATCCAAAAATGACATTTAAGACCTTTTCGTTGAAGCTTGCATTGTTGGTTTCTTCCGCGTTCCATTCGCATTCAGGTTTAACAAGTATGTCAATTTCCTCATTCGGTGGTAGCATTGGAACAACATATCCATTGGTGATAGATCTCCATGCCCTAACATCAATTGATTTGATATGAGAACGTAGTCGAATCTTCCAATAGACATAGTTTGAACCATCTAAAATAGAAAGTCTACCAATTGTTGGATTAGCCGGATCCATAGTTGTAAATAACAGGACCAAACACTTATTGTGTTAAGTGTCTGCTCTGATACCACTTGTTAAGTCCCGAGGGTTAACTATGGAATAATAAGAGACAAACTGAAAGTAAAATAAAATCGAATGCTAATACCGTTTGCAAATGTCAGCGATAATGTCGTCTGACACAAATGACAACACTTCGATAAAACATAAAACTTTAAGAGTAAATGCAGCGAAAAATTAAAGAACACAAATGTTTAATATTTACATAGACGTGTATTGTATATATTTATATACAATTGAATAAATTTCTTCTTTTACAATATTACAAGATAATACAAAATGAATTACAAAGTTGAAGTCGCAAATGACTTCTGCCTGAAAAATCTACCTAAATAAACATAGACAACATCTCATTACAATTGCTTCAATAAAGAACTAATCTAGAATATGGGCAGCAACTATAATGTTGGACATAATGTTGTCGACACGCTCAGACAACATTTGTGATCCAGTTTTCTGATGAATATATCGGAGAGTTCTCTTGATATTTTTTCTGGATATCGATTCACTGATGCAACCTCTCTATTTATAGTAGAGGATCTTCCTTGAAATGCTCATTGAATCGTTGTAGAGGTTGAGAGAAAGTTGGGCAGCCGATAAGGTTTGTTGGAGAAGATTGTGGAGCAAGATCCTCTAACTTCTTGGACTTGTTCCCCAAGCTTAGCAACGGCTTTGCCTTGATCTTCCCACGTTTTTCATCAACTCCAAAACTTCTTGCCACATCACTTTACTATCGTGATAAAGAATCCCACGAGATTTTTAGTTCCGTGAAGTAAGGCAAAACTGTTTCACATAATGTTGGTCCGAATGTCGTGATATTTGTTCCAACATTTCTGATTTTAACTTAGAGCTGAAAATGATATGTTGGACGAAATGTCACAACACCAAACCCAACATTAACACAAGGAATAAACACTACAAAATTTATCAGCCAGTAAAATGAACAAACTGTAACTTGAAGAGAAAAATTGTCTGAGTAATCAAGTGAAGAATCCATAGACTTTCAAGAAAGCGTTCCTAATTTAATAACAAAGAATATATGGTATTATCAAAACCCCTCATAAATTATACACTACTGAGGCAAAAAAGCAACAAAGCTAAGGCATCACTAGAACTAGACAGCAGTACATGCTCCATACTTCCATCAGATATAATCAAAGAGGAACTTTACAATAGCTTGCAGAAAATTTTGGTTCCAATTCTTAACGGTAGGTAAGTTTCATAACCACCTCTTTTTTTGGATTAGTGTGTTCCATAAGGAACTATTTTGTAGTATAAAGAAGGAATACATAAACAAGCTAGCCTAATTTACTCTGAGTCCGACGAGTCAGGATTTGAACTCTGCCTGACACTCTTCTTGGTCTGAGCTTTGGATTTTGATAAAATTCTTGACGATTCACCCTCAAAAATGATAACTTCAGCTTTAGCTAACCTCTCTTCAAGTTCCTCGGTGCTAAAGTCATCCGTGCCCCCTAGCTCATCAAATCCAACCTATTTTCCATGGAGCCAAATCATGGAAAGATAGCACGAAGAGACGATTATAAGATAATGGCTCAGAATTAAGAACAAACAAAATAAGTCCAAACATGTAAAAATGAAATGAACTGCAAGTACTTTAAGTTTATTGTTAACTGGACATACCACATAGTTATCCACTTTAGCATTTTTAATGACGGCAAGGGTTGGAAGAACAACAATTCTGAGCTTCTCTGCCAAGTATGGGCTTTTCTCTGCATTAATTTTCACAAAACGTGTCTCTACATGCTGTTTTGCCAGTATGCTCAGATGCTTGTCCATCACCTGCAATAAAAAACTGTGTGCATTATTGTCTCCTAATTCTAATTCCCCAAGTGAAAAACAACCTAAATTCATCCTTCTTGTCTTTTAAAAACAAAATATCTCAAGTAAAGTGCAGAAGTATACAAAAGCCAATAACAATCTTCATAGGACAATTCAAACTAAAAGTAAATGAGGAAAACTAAATAATCTATACTGATTGAACGAAATAAACGCAGAACATAACCAATACACACATTATATGTCAATTGGAACTTGGAAGAGGGGCGACTTCGCCCGTGAACCTGGTCTAAGATTCCTAATTGTCTTAGTGCACACACTATCAGCTGTTGAACATTTCTTTCGCTCTCTTTCCTTTTTCTTTTGGCCAAATACATAAACAACCCCTTAAACTTGACACAAATTTTCATTTAGACACTTCAACTAAACATGTTTCCTTTTAGACACCTAAAGTATGTCCTAAATGTACCTATTGAACACCTCATTCACAATCTCAACAAAATTGAAGTGTGTGATATTCACCTGCTTTTGACATGGCAAATCATCTAATTAAAATATGACACGTGGTTATCCCATTTTTCCTTTTTTCCACTTAATTCCACTCCCTGTGGCATTACAGACCGTCATAGTATGAGAAAGAAGGCTCTTGCTTTCTTCACCTTTTTTAGAGCCAAATTGAAAGCTTCCAGTAATGGAATTGTGAATAATAAAATTCTCCATCATTTTTTTTTAAACTGAAATTGAAAGTTTCCAGAACTTGGGCTGGGAATAAATGGATGCGAAATCAAGAACTAGAAATGGACTAGTCGGACTGTTTTCTGAAATTTGGAGAAACACACGTACCGATCAATCGTCCAACTCACAATACCAAAATAACCCAACAGTTCCCATTCTTAATTTATTCGTACATCATGACAAGTAGAAAATTAATCCAAACGGAACATCCAAAAAAATGTGAAAATCAAGCTCCTTTGTGTTTTTCCTCATGGCTCAAAACATCCGTGAAGTGACCAGAACAATGACTAGTCTCTGCCGGGAAACAGTTCATGTTAATATTAGGTGGAGATATTTGACAAAGTTTTAATCTGCAGATATTCTTTTTCGTTTCAATTGAGAAAGAATCATTATTTGCTCAATTAGACGAAGCCGATGTTTTTCCTCGAAGAATTTCATCTCCATTGATGAAAGAAGCTATATGGGGTAGTTCTATGGTTTGAAACTGAAATTCCTTTTTCTCGTTTTCTGAAGATTCTGGCTGGGTGGTGTGGGGGTATCTGGGTTTTCGGAAGTCTGTACAAATAATGATGGAGATGCAGTAGTGGCTGAGACGAGATGGAGAAGGTAGAAGAGGAAGAAAGGGAAAAAAGGAAAAGAGTTACATTTCAACATTCACGCGCTCAATTCTATGTGAAAGTCATTCTTTGTGCCACATAAGCAAAAGGTGTTTAATAGGTACATTTAGGATATACTTAGGTGTCTAATAGGAAACAAGTTTAGTTAAAGTGTGTAAATGGAAATTTGTGTCAAGTTTAAGGGGTTGTATATGTATTTGGCCTTTTCTTTTTCTACTTAAGTTGTTTTCATTAGATGCTGAACCAAGTGAGGCTTCTAGAGAGCAGGGTCAGTTGTAAAAGCAAACATTGAGGTAAAGACAATGTTGACAAGTAACAAAGTTATTGCTAGATCAAGAACAATACACACACTAACATACATAGGGGAAATCTGGACTAAACATAAGCCACATTTTGATTCCCTTTTCTTTCTTTCATGGCTCTCGAAAATAAGTCCGTTCTATTACACAGGGTACAGTGTCTCATACAGTCATAAATCTACAGTGAAAATAATGTAGTGACATGTAGAGGTTGCTAGATCTCAATTTAAGGAAAAATCAAGTTTAGTATGTTCCGCAGTCCTACATGTGTTAACCTCGCTAGAGTAAAACATCTGCGTATCTGACAAGCCTCAAGGGGAAAATTGTATGCATATGATTTACAAGGAAGAAGCAAAATCTGGAGCTGCATCATTCTGGAAAAATCGGTATCAATAGAAGGGGTGGAAAACAGCAAGTATCACAAGTCCTCATGGAACAGACCTTTGGAGAGATCATGAAAGGGTGAGAGATATTGCAAAGCAAGTCAAATTCAAGGTGGGGAGGGAAACACTAGTAGAAAACTAAATCTTGGGGAAGCAATGGTGTGGGAATAACACTTTTAAACTATGTTGCTCGGACCCTTCATAAATGTTGATGGTGCATGTGGGATTCTCCAAAAGTAGTGCATTTTTGGAGAATCCGACACGGGTACGGAGACATTTTTGGAGAGTCCGAGCAACATGACTTTTAAGGCATTGTCAAGCAGCTTTTGCAATCTCAACAACTATATAAAAATACAATGGTGGGTGATGTGTCAAAGGGGAAGGAAACTTTTTGTTTGGGCAAGCAGCTTGGGAGCTATGTTGATGCTCAAAATAAAAAACTGAGGAAATGGATATGCATAAGTTGGTGCTTTCTTATGCAAGAGAGGCAGGAGAAATGTGAATCGCCTTATGATACAATATAAAGACCTCTAATTCAGAATAATTGAGCCGATTGCTCCACCTTTAACCGGAATGATTGAACAAATTGTGCTAGTCAGGTTAGTCTTAATACAACAATCATGCCAATTTGTGTTGGATAAAAGTTATCCCCAATCAATTTGTCTCGAATACAAGTTATCACTTATCCCCAAATTGTTTTATAATCCACTGTAGTTTGATTTTTGTTGATATGTGTTCTTTAGGATATTTTGTTTATCTTATTTAGTTGTGTTAGCTGTTGCTACCTTTTGTTCGAATACATTTTATACTATTTTAATTCCTCTCTTGCTTTACTCATGCTTTGTTTTGATTGACTTGCTTGTGATTATGCTTTTTCTTGATCCGAGGGTCTCCCGGAAACAGTCGCTCTATCTAAACAAGGTGGAGGTATCCCAGACCCCACGGTGTGGGATTTTACTGGGTATATTGTTGTTGTTGTAAAAGTTATCCCCAAGTTGCAAATCTAACATGTAAGTTGCAGAAACAAATTGTATAATGCATACATTGATGAAAGCTGATAATTAATTCATATAGCAGCAAACGAACTTACCTTGCAAGGCCAATTTTCACGGTAAAAATGGCAAACAACGCGTTCACTAGCCTTAACTAGAGAGAAAAACTCCTTCTCGTTTGGGATCTCGGAGTACTCCCCGTGTCCAAGAGACATCCATCGACTCCTTTTCTCAGCCATTTTCTTCATCTGTTGCAATCTACGTTCTCTCAATACCTCTATATCATCTAAATCTAACCGATCCAGGGCCGAAATCTCTTCATCAAGCTTGTCCTCTACCGCCTTTGCAACCGTAAGCACTTGCTTCTCAACTATCTGCAAATCACACAGATCAACAACACCACACATTGGGGTCTGGGTAAGTAGGATGTACGCAGATATCTCTCGTATGCATAAATTGAAGGCAAATATAGTATGAATAGATTAAATGTGCAATAATAGAGTACCTGTTGAACCTTGTCCATGGCTAGGAAAATTGAAAACAGAAGAGTAATATGTTATTCACCAAGTTTAAATTGTAAATGTTTTCTTCTGCTTTTTCGTAAGAGATGGATTGGACCGACCCGGCCCCATTAACCCTCTGATTTCAAGTAACCCATCCGTCTTAGGACTTAGGATAAGGGTGTACATTTTAGGACCGGACCGCTGGATTCCGGTCCGGTCCGCGGTCCTTTAAAATATAGGATTCTGGTTTTCGGTCCGGGTAGGGTAAAACCTGGAATATTTCAGTCCGGACTGGAATGGACCGGTTCCAATTTTTTTTTTTAAATTGAATTTCCAATAATGAAATTGACATTCTCGGACACATTACCACGAAATTTGGATGTTGAAATCTATTGTATATCGCGAGATATTATCACATAAAAAGGAAAATTAGTATCCGATTTGGGGGGAAAGTGAACTTGATTGGCAATACAGATGTTTTTTGAGAAATTGGCTGCTCCATTTGTCCGATTCCGTCTCGAAAAATACTCGAAATCAATTTTTTTTAGGTGAAACGGACGTTGAGCGCAGAGTAATGACCATTTAAAGTTTCACCAATTTACAACTAGTTTACTTTCTTCTCTTCCTACCTATAGTTTATGTCAATGTTTCAGGAATGTCCAAATAGAAAATATAAATGTGGTGTGTAACTTTAATTAATGAGTAGTTCACTAGTTCGTATACGAACCAAGTACATTTGTTGATTTTCTTTAAGTTAGTCATATTTAATGAAATAAAATATATTGAAGGATAAGGAAAAAAACAAACATATTTAATGAGATTGATAAACGAACACATTATTAAAATTTTACAATTAAAAATTGCATTAAAAAAAATATGTCCAATCGGTCCAAAACCCGGACCGGAATTTTCAGGTCCGGTCCTCGATCGAAAAATCCGGATTTGATTAGGTCTATTAGATTCGGTCAGGTCGATTACGGGCCAGGTGTACACCCCTACTTAGGAATACTTTCTTTTCGAGAGTACAATAAACACAAAAAAAAAATCATGAAAAATGGTTTTGAAAATGTTTCATTTTATAATAATAAAAAATGTGTTTGGTTGTTGGATAAAAGTTTTTATGAAAAAAATGCTATTAAAAAATATTTGTCATGAATTTTTTGAGTACTTAAAATTAATAATATATCTTAGTATTAATTGGAGCTAGGGATGGTAACAGAGCGAGACGGGTTTGACGTTATGCACGGTAAGGTGGGTTTGATGTTATGCGGGTGTGGGGCGTGCTAAAACCATTTTTTGAAAAACTAATGCGGGGCAGGTTGCGGGTTTGTTGTCTTCATTTATTTATTTTCATGTCGTGTTTCCTCCCTATTTTATATAATGCTTTTCCTTAATAATTACTTCATCCATCTCAATTTATGTGGCTAAAGTTATAATTAGAGATATATTTAAAAATATAATCCAAGTTTCCCACTCGAAGGTCCACTTGCAACTTTGAGAGAAATTTCAGCAGTGCTGAATCTGCTGCAAAAAGACAGAAGGTCGATACAGCTGCTTCTGCGGTATCTAGCAATGATTGGAATGATTCAGACTTTAGCTGGACCACGGAAGATGATGAGGAGAAGATGCCATCGACTGAACTACTGATGCGCGATTTATGCACACACTAACGCAAGTGCACGTGTCGTGTCAAGTAATATAGTCTAGAAGACCGAGTTATCGTCCTCAGGGATTAGTGTTCAATGCTCAAATTCTATTCTATGGTATCTATTTGGTAACCGATGATTGATAAATTGTTTATGACTATAATTATGAAAGCTAATTAAACTACGTTTTTTTACTTCAGTAATGGTGGAAATAGGGCTTCCAAATCTCCTCAACTATCCGCTTAACTTACTTATTAATGCAATTAATTATGGTTCTTACATTTTGAGATAGCAGGTTAGCTAAGCCGTTTTATACTTCTGTTAAGGTAATATAAACACTCAACCCCAATATAGAACCTTTCTACCTTTCGGTGATAAGATTGACTATAAAGGAGGATTAAGACCAATAACCTATTAATACTACACAAGTATCGGGGTACTTTCGTCCACGATTTAACCTATGTTTATTCAACTATAGCATATTCACAATCTCCCCTTTCGGCTTTCGATTAGAAATCATACGGATCATGATAATTAGTGATCAATTAATTACCAAGCAATCAAGACAAATATTGAATAAATCTCAACAACAACAAGAAGAACCAAAACATGTATTAATTCATAAAGATAAGTTTCAAGTGAATTGACATGGAAAGCCCTAGATTAAGTTAGTTCCTAGCCATAGACATGACAAGAACTAAATTAATATCCAACATAAACTGTAAAGAAATAAAACAAGAAACAAGAAATTACTAAGAATAGGTCTCCAATTTTGATCTCCAAAAGTTGTGTGACTTGGCAAGAAGAGGAACTCTTAAATCTGACCTAAAGTCCTCTTTTTATAGTCTCCAAAACGTGATGGCAGGTTTTCCTTCAGGCCTTGGCCCATTGTCATTCGAATTTGCAATTTTTCCCGCCTTGGCACCGCGGCGCCGGAACTCCTGCAGCTCTCTGAATATTGGGCGTCGTGGCCCTCTGACTCTGCTGGCTGGAGGCGCCGCGGCGCCGCCCTATTTTGTGCCCGGTTTGCCAACTTTCTCGTTTTTTGAGCTCTGGAACCTCTATTTCTGCCCTCTTTTTGCTCCTTTTTCGCTAATGAGCCACTTTAAACTAATATGACTCAAAAGAAAGAAAATCTATCTTAAGACGACACGTATTTGTACAAAAATGGACAAAAGACTAACTAAAAATGACTCAAAAGGTGTATATAAAATACACCGATCAACTACCAACAGAAACTCCAGCGTCACCATCGTATTCTAATCTCTTTGTTCCTAATACAGTGGATTCGAGTGAAGAGCAAGAAATACCAGATGATACGCCTTTAAAGAAGTTTTGCCCCGAAAGAGTCTTTGCAAAGCGATGATTGAGAGGCGTGGAAGATACCCAGATGTTGCTGAAAATGTCACAATATCTCCGTCAACATCCCAACATGTGACAAAAGAATCAAGTTATCCAACCTCATCGAGAAAATCTACAACTGAATCGGAAAATGATGTACATCCTTACTTAGATAAATTTCTAACTAAAGAAAAGTGTGAATATTGGTCAAAGTTTAAAAATAGAACTATCAGAACAGAAAAAGTAGTGGACATTGCATCATGCACTGAATATGGTCTGATGGACTTCTTTACCGAAAGAAATCTACTAGGCTTTGTCAATAACAAGTGTCCATACGTTGAAGATATTGTGAGGTTATTTTATGCTAATCTGGAAACTAAAATGGAAAAGGTCGAATCGAAGAAATTTGGCAAGATTTATCTCCATGACAAGTTTTACGACTTCACACCTACCACAATCAACCAATATTTGAGTCTGAATGATGGATTGGAAAAAGAAGAAAGGGATGTTGTAAATGACAGCGATGAAGTGATTACCTATATCACTGGAGGTGTTTTGAAGAAATGGGTGTCAAGGTGTCCAACGTCGAAGCTTACCGCATTGTTTGCTATCTTACACAAAATTGTTATATATAATTGGCTCCCCTCAATGAATGAGTCAATTGTAACTATAGAGCAAGCAATACTCCTTTACAAGATAGGAAAAGGTTTACGAGTCTAGGAAAGACAATATTTCAACAGATTGTAAATTTGGCTGAAAAGGACTCCAACATAATCCTACTATTTCCCTCATTGATCTTTAAAGTTCTGACATCTCAAGGGTTCAAACCACCAAAGAAAGATATGATAAACAAAAAACCTGAGGTGTATGTTGTTAATCAAACAGTACTGAGGAGCACGAACAGAATCATTGATCTGCCTTGGATAAAGAAGCTGGAAGTGAGGATGTTGCCAGAAATGTTCCTGACATTCCGAGCGACGCATGATCGATCTTGTCTCTTGCTGGTTGGTAGAGAAATTGCAAAGATCAACTCGCAGATAGATGAAGTTGATCATGTCAGGGCAGCATTAGTTCAAGCCAGATACCACTTTCTGTTTTTGCTTTCTTCCCAAAAAGGGGGAGATGATGATAGTACTATACAAAGGGAGAAAGAATGAGATGAAGCAGGGAGAGACAAATCTAAAGAATGAGAGGAAGCATGGGGAGACAAAGCTGAAACTGGACAGACAAAAGAACAAGCTGAAAGCAGCAGGGTTGCATCTACGCGAAGAAGATCTCGTCGATCACCTGGTACTGGTGCAGGGGGAGATAGGCAGTGAAGTTAGAAGAAGTAGAAAGAGGCTGGAATCTACTACTTCAGTCGAACTTCTTAGAAGACTGTTGTCGACGAGTTGTTATGTCTGGGATGCTGCTGTCAGAGACTGTTGCTACTGTTGCTTTTGCTACTGAATATGGTGATGGCTAAGGCTGAATGATCCATTCTAAACATTGAAATGTTTTTAAGACAATCTTTGATACTTTTTTATTTTTGGGTTGTAAAGTTCTATGGATGACGATTATGTGAATACTGTCATGGATGTTTATTTTTTCTAATCCTATATGGTATATATATGTGTATATTGTATATGTTTTGTTTCACAGGTTAAGGGGGAGCATGTATGCTGCCGTCGCTATAAGTCACTTGCACTTATTCGATTAGGTTTTGTGAAGAAAGACAAAGAGGGGGAGAATGTTAATGTTAGGTTTTGTGTCATAACATTTTTTCTAACATATCATTTTCAGAGCTAAGTTAAAATCAGAAATTGTTGGACCAAATGTCTTGACATTTGTGACGACATTCTGGTAACTGTTTTGCCTATCTTCACAGACTATTTTTCAGGAAATTGTGACTGTTTTATCACATGGAAAATTGACTTGGCAAGGAGTAGTTGGAGCTGATTGCAAATGAGGAAGACCAAGTCCAATAGGAGCGTAACTTAAGGAGCAAGACGAAGAAGAAATAGTCCAAGCAGTTGGAGAGTTTCGTGGCTTACGCTACTGCCTCACGTGCTCCTATTTTAGCTCAACTTCTACAACTTTGTTGAGAGTCTTTCAGGAACTCTCCACTATAAATGAGAGGTCACTTGAGGATCCGATATCGAATTTTAGAGTGAAAGCGATAGAGAGCTCTCGAAATATCGATCAAAGAGATGGATCATTTGTGTTGCTGAGTTTGTGGCGACATGCATCGTAGACATTATAATTGCTCTTTAGATTCTAGATTTGTTCTTTTATTGAAGCAATTGTAATGAGGTGTTGATCACTTCTATTTAGATAGATTTTTCAGATATAAGTCATCTCTGACTTAACAATTTTTTAATTCCTTTTGTATCATCTTGTAACATTGTAAAGAAGGAATATATCAATTGTATATACATATATACAATACCTTTGGCCATTGACCATCATGAGTTATATTAATATATAACCTATGAAAATTAAACTTTTGTGTTCTTTATCTATTTCCGCTGCACTTTAAATTATTTCAAAGGTTTTCTGTTTTTATCCAAATGTCATCACTTATGTCAGACGACATTTTAGCTGACATTTGACACTGTTTCTGCATACGTTCAATTCTACTTTGCTGTTTGATTTTTTTTATTCCATAGTATTAACTCACGGGACCCAACAATTTATTTACTATTTCCGTACATTCATCGTACAACTCACATATATGAGGTCCATAAATAGCGCACAAAAACTTTTTACAGAATTAAAATAATATGTGGACCGATACATTATGGTATCAAGGAATCTTGGTATATTTCGATTACAATAGTATGTATCGGTCTTTATTCTAATCATACAAAAATATAAGTTTGTGAACTATGAAGTGCTACTTTGCTACAAGTTTCTGATTGTGGTATCAACAATTTTTACGTTTAATTTTTAGATCATGTTACAACCTCAGTCATATAATTTCTTATAAAAAGTATCGAATCATATGGATTCTGTTTTCCTATTTAACTTACAAGAAATTGCACGGTTTTCCCTTCAAATTGACTGGTTTTTAATTTTTGCATCTTCTAAAGCATAAGTTATTTACGTAATCCAGCACAACTTGTATCTGATTCTTTAAAGAACTTATGTCCCTAATAACATACCCTTTAACTTGTGTGGCAATAAAATAAAATAAAATAATTATTGCAAGTTACGTTATTTTTAATTTACCTTAACACTCAATATATGACGTATGACATGCATCAACGTCTCAAATATTTTGGGGGTCTTGTTCTAATTCGTAAAAGTGGACCCTTAATATAAGTAAATATACGATTTCAATAATTAGAAATTATTTTAAATTGTAAATAACAACTCAATACAACTTCAAGTTAATCAACCCCTACTTTGATTGAGTTAAGACCTGCGAATTATGGTCCTTTACAGTAATACTACTTAATAAATAAAAAAAGAGGCCACTAAAAAATTTCATTTTTCGGCGCTGCATGCGATCGCATACCGTGAACGACCGTGATGACATGATGTACTATAAGCAAAATTTATACTGTCACCGTGATGACATGATTTAGAGTTTGGTCCCTCACCACTACCACCCTTCCCTACCAACTTTGGCACTAAATTTCTAAAAGAATCACACATTTTTTTAGCACTAATAATGTTGGCCTATGACTTTTCTACATCATCGGTATCAGTTACAACAACAACAATTTATACCCTTTATAGTCTTATAAGTGAGATCTGAAAAAAATATTATATATGCAGACTTTATTTCTATCTTGATATAGGGAGATAGACTTTTTCGATAGACCATCGGCTCAAAGAAAATATATCATCGCTATCGGTTTGGTTTTATCTATTCTCCCTCGTTCTCATAAGTTCTTTGATTTAATTTCAAATATATTAGAGACTAAAAAAGAGCACATTAGAAATTAAAGAACAAAACCTTAAAAAAATTATATCACCTTTTAATTAATATAAGTAGGTGATATTGAGCGATCGTCTCATGATAATTTTGTGTACTGTATTCTCTCGAAAATTTCAAGATCATTTGGCCACTTCTAAGCGATTAGATTAATAGTCCACGAGGTAAGATTGACGTTTCATTCATGCACTAAATTAAGATTTTATAATTAGTCTTGTCCATTAATTATAGGTGGTATATTTAGCCTTTATCATTTTCACTTTGTACACCATTTTTTTTTTTTTGATAATCGAGGTTTCCAGGCTTGCGCCTGACTACTTCACTGGTATTACCCAGACGACCTCGAGGTGATGGCACCGGTCCTTCAACAACATCACCAGTAAATCGCGGGATGTGCTCTAGTGGCTAGTTTCTGGGAGCGTACAACTGATTAATGAGACAAGGTCAAATTCCCCAACATGCAGAATTTTTTCGAGCCTGCGGGGAATCGAACTCACGCTGTCCATGCCAGAACGCCTTATAGCGCCCATGCTTTATCACTGGACTATTCCCCGGAGGACTACTTTTTACACCACCTTTGGTAGAAGAGGAACCCGGGGAAAAGATTTATGATTACGAATTAGGTAAAATAGAATAAATATTCTTAACGTGGGATTTTCTAATGTGAATTCGAATTTAATCGAATCCCAATATAAATATCAGACATCGAGTGAAAAATAAAAATAAAATAGAATATAAACTTAAAAGAGAACATTAGTTAGGAATCAAATGACAAATTTGTAGGATTTTATTGGGTCTAAAATACATAAGTAAGACACAACGGAAGTTTAAAATTTTGTTAACTTACTTACCCCCAACAATTTCGTCTGTATGATTGTGTTACAATTGAAATCTGCGACAGATAAAAGTAGACTTGCAGTTTGTGTTATCCGAAGTCTCTACTAGAGGGAGAGCGCGCGATTATCCTTTCAACCGCAAGCCTTTGCTGTGGTATATTCCTCCGTCAGGAAAGCCAGGAAATCATGACAGAAGTTTGAGAGGATTTTATTCTCTGAACTCTGGGTTCAGAAAGTAAAAATTAAGTGTTAATTCAATGTATAGAAATTATGGGTTAAGTGCTGAATATATAGGGGATATTCTTGTACAAATCAGACTTGGATTAGACTTAAAAACCTGATCCAAATCTGAGTTGCGATGGGCGATCGGTGGGCCATTTTGTCATACCATGTGCCATGCTACTCCTGATTTTAACATTTCAGCACATTTTAATTTTAATTATATCCAAAATCTAATTTTGACTTAATTAAATAATTTTCATCAAATAGAAATTATCCCATAATTTATTATTGGTTAAAATATCTCGATTCTAAATCGAATATTTTATATTCTCTCAATATACCCTTAAACCGAAAAGACAATCGACTTAGTGTGACCCTTTAGGCCTTCACACATCGACACTTAATTAAATTAAGGTTCACACAGAACTCCTAGACTGCGCAATATGACGAACTCAATATGTAAAGTACGTTTATAAGACTCCAGTAAACATAACCTTTATATGAGATGATAAATTCTTTTCATTCGCTACACACTCGATCAAACTTAGAATTTGTCAAATGTCTATTCAAATGACTTGATCACTTTATCTCATCTATGTTAGTCGACAATTAGATCATATCCTATGTCTCTTGCATTGACCAATGATTAAGTAAATACTGTTTTAGAGTGATATTACAAATTATCTTAAAACACTTTCTTATTAAATAACATTTTCTTAGTAACCTAGGAAAGGTTAGATGTGACTATCAAAGCCTAGTACCCCACAGATTTAAGTGGCTGCCAATTTTGATGATATCACTGATTTTATTCCTACTTTCTTAGATTCTGAGAAAGCCTACTTTATTCCTTCAATTTTACAAAAAAAAAATCTCAATAAGACATATCCCCCCATCTTCCTTCCAGACTATTTTCACTAAAACTATATAGTATATACTATCTTCTCTCCACAAAAAATCATTTTTCAGCAAAAGGATCAACCATGGGAGGTGACAAGGTTTGTTCATGATTCTTCCATATATAACTCTATTGTCTAATTCAATAATGTGTGAGGAAATACTGAATTTTTATATTTGAAAAAGATTTCGACAGAAATATCTGACGGTTAATAAAGAATAGCATATATGATTTGATCATATAATCATGCTTTGTTTTTTCTCCTATTGTCTTTTCAGTTGCACATATAGCTCATTCTTGCATAATATGGTTCAGAAAATCTTTCTATACGAGCTTTGATTAATTGTGTGTGAATAATTACTTGATCAGTACTAATTAATAACCCCATAATCGTGTATATTGTATATTGAAGGATTCGGTCCAGCCCAAAATTGGTATATTATATGTATATTTAACACCATCTTACTTTAATTTTTGTTTAATTTAATAGACCACCATAATGGTACTCAAGGTTGATCTTCAGTGTTCTAGCTGCTATAAGAAGGTCAAAAAAGTTCTCTGTAAATTCCCTCGTAAGTCTCTTTTTCTTGAATTTTTCAATATTATGATGAAGAAGATAGTATAAAAGCCCAAGGAGCCCGAGAAGCCCGAGAAGCCTAAGACGCCCGAAAAACCTAAAGAAGTTGAGAAGCCCAAGCCCAAAGAAGCTCCTAAACCTCAACCGGTTACTCCAACACCACAACCACCAGCACCAGAGCCCGTAATGATACTGTCAATGCCAATTCAAGAATACCCACCGCCGCCATCAGGATATTGTTGTGGACAATGTTACGAAGGTCATACCGGGGGCCCATGTTATTACGGGTACGGGAGATCGGTCCCTCCGCCCCCACCAGAATATTGTTGTGGACAATGTTATGAAGGTTATATCGGGGGCCCATGTTATTACGGGTACGGGAGACCGGTCCCTCATAACTATGGATATAGCTATGGTCCTGGGCCGTATGGCTACGGAAGGGGTTGTCGTGTGAGCAGATGTGATGAGTACTTGAATGATGAAAATGCCACAGGATGCTCAATTATGTAATGTGGCCCAATTGGGCAGCTTGATTGTTATTGGGTCATTCATTATCTGGGCTCATCAATATACCTTTTGATTGGGCTCCTCTTAATGTGGTTGTCTTTTTCTTTACAGATGAAAAATGTATAGAAATAGGCTTTTTCCTTGTTTTCTTTTTCTTTTGTGAAATAGAATAAAAGTCGTTAACCATATTGTTGGTAAAGCTTTGATTAATAAATGCCATTTTCACCATTACTAGTGGGATAATTACAAGGAAGTCTCTCAATTGGACATGACTTACCATATTGTATATTAGTCAATTAAGTTACTTAAGTCTACATAATAAGAGTGTTATCTTTCTTTCTTTTTTTTGGAGCAAAAGAAGTATTGTACAAACCAATTGTTCTAGAATTAGAGTAGGTCTTCAATATTTAAGTAAAAACTTAAAAAAAATTATAATTACAATTTTGTAAGTAAATTTTTGATTTGGTACTTCATGTCTTTGGCTCTCCAACTAAATCGGTTAGGAGATCATTCATTTTTGAAATGACAAAGAGTCATTGCAGATTGTTGTCGTAAAAAATAAGAAAACATTATATTATATCACATGCAAGTGAGTTGGCAATGATATTAAAGGAACTAATTTGTCGAGGAAAAAAGGAGGGGATGCGCATTTGCTTGAAATAATTTTCAAATTTTTATTCGTGAAAAATATATATGAATATTGATAGAATTGTATATTCTGTGTATTCCAGAATATGATTTCGATTCTATGCATCAATTACAATCAGAATCATACCATAGGCAATCAGAATCATATCAAAGGAAGATAATACCTAGTATTTATTCTAATCTACAAGATATGATTCTGATTGCCTATGATATGATTCTGATTGTAATTGATGCATATAATCGGAATCATATTTTGGAATACACATAATATGTG
The DNA here is from genome assembly GCA_029844215.1 of Przewalskia tangutica. Lineage (NCBI taxonomy): Eukaryota > Viridiplantae > Streptophyta > Magnoliopsida > Solanales > Solanaceae > Przewalskia > Przewalskia tangutica. The sequence goes on from CM056725.1 coordinate 2,833,193, forward strand.
ATTCTATGAAATATATTGATTACCTCATAGATAACTTCAATATAGTTCGTTTTCGAAATAAAAATAGGTGTAATCACCTTCTACCTAATTTTTCAAAAAATGTAGTACATGAAGCTTCTTAAGATGGACAGTTTCCCACATGATTTATAAAAGACACTTGTGGCGCTTTTTCTTTGCTTATGGATGAATTAGCAAGTGGCTCCCTTAAATAGAGGTTTCTTGCTAGTCTTGTATGAAATGTTTTTTTTGTAGGGAGTATTTTTTTCATAAATGGGCTCTATCTGGCGCAAATGTGGATATAGTTGGGTTCCAATGCGAGTACCGAACACCGAATAGAAAATTAAAAAAAACAAGTGAATACATACTCCAAAGTTTAGAGGTAAATTGTTCAAAATCCTAAATTTTTAAGGGTCCTCTTCATAAAATACAATCATTCACCTCTCTCAAGCACCATAGTTGACAAGGCAGCAAGGCTAAGCTTTGCTCCAACAAAAATGGCATCTACTCCAAGCTCTACACTCTCTCCTCTCTATGAAAAATCCAACATCTTTTGTCGTTAAGTTCACAAATGGCCTCGCTTAATGAAAGTGTTAAAAAATCATTTTCCATCAAAAAAAATTACTAGACAAAGTTTTTGTTATTGATAGAATCATATATTCTGTGTATCCCAAAATATGATTCAGGGATTGAGGCATGAGTCATTAAGGTTCGAATAATGTTGTTAATGGATCAGATTTTTCTTTCAGCTTTTCCATTTGAGAAGAAGTGTGTGGACAGAAAAAACAAAAAGAAATTCCATTTGATTGACTGAGATTAAAAAAAGGACCATTAGCATATTCTCTACCATTATCACATTAAATATTTTTCAACTCCCGTTTGAATTGAGTTTTAATGTAGGCTCGAAGTTTATGAAGGTTGAGTATACTTGTGATTTTTTTGAGATAGGAAAAGTCTATAGGAAATTCAAAAAATCATCTAAGTATAACGCATAATATTTGTGACCCACAGAGCTCAAAACAGGAAAAGTCCATAAATCGCTATGCAATATGTCAAAAGGCATAGAGGTAGAGTTATAAGAAACAACAAATGTCAACTTAACATGTTTACCAAGAGGATATGAATGAAAAAAACTAGAGTTTCTTATTTTGGTACATTCAATAAATTTATTTCGCCTAAGAGAGTCTAAAACAAATATTCCCGGGGTGACCTAAACGATCATGCCAAATAGAAGGCGATAAAGCTGCAAACGTGGATGGAGAGACTGCTTGATTAGTGGTGGTGGCGGTGATGGGGTATAGTTCGCCCTGACCATTACACCTCATTATTGTCATCCCCGTCTGAAAATTCTTCACAGTAAATCCAAAAGGATCAAATGAGATAGAAACTCAATTATCAATAGTAAATTTACGAACTGAAACTGATTTCTTGATTAATTTAAGATCATGAAGGACATTTTTCAATACCAATGGAGGGTGAGGGGCTTTTAATTTTGCACTATCAAAACCACGAATCGGAATAAAGTGACCATTTCCAACAATTATAGTATTATTTTTGCACGAATTAGAATAAGACGAGAAATTACATTGCTCTGATACCATAAAGGATGAATGAACTCAATTAGTGAGTTTTCATTGATGATTATTTACAATATATATACTGATATACATGTGTTATATTAGGCTATAAATCAAAGAAAGATAATAACTAGTATTTATTCTAATCTACAAGATAATACATGATATAATTCTGATTGTCTATGATATAATTCTGATTGTAATTGATGCATACAATCGGAATCATATTTTGGGATACACATAATATGTGATTCTATCAGTTATCTACTGAGTATAAGTAGTGAATATAAATTAGTTTAACTTATAATACAAAAGTTCATGATATTTTAAAACAGTAAAACTACTCAAATTGATCACAAATTCTATCTTATAAACAAAAATTAAAACTCTATGCCTAATGGACAATAGAAGTTCCTAGCGAATTTTTCAAGTTAAAGTTATCTTTAAAAGATTTTATTAAGTGAATACAAATATACACTTTCAGAAACATCCCACTGTCATTTTTTTCTAAAAGTTTAGGTGGTAGATTTTCAAAAACCTAAACTTGTTAGGGGCAATATGTAAATCTTCCATTTCTCTGAGAGTTGATAAGGCGGCACCTCTACAGCCTAAATTCACACACAAAAATGGCCTATACTCCAAGCTCTACACTAACTCCTCTCTATGAATCCAACATCTTCTTCAACTCCTTCACTTTCCCCCTCAAACTTTACAAATCTTCTATCCGGACCCCCAAAGTTTCATTACAGGAACAACCCCACATCTCAAATCCTAATAATTCACAAAACCCAGATAGAAAAAGCAAGATTTGGGTCAACCCGAAAAGCCCACGAGCTACTGAACTCAAACAAATGTCTTACGATTTCAGGTACACTTCATTAGTGAAAATAGCTGAGTCTTTAGATTCTTGTAACCCTTTAAAACACGGTGTCTATAATGTCTTAGCTACTTTGGGTGACAAAATAGTCGAACAAGATGCAGTTGTTATATTAAATAACATGTGTAATAGTGAAACTGCGTTGTTGGCATTGAAGTACTTTCAAGAACGGTTGAAATTGAGTAAAGAAGTGATTATTTATAATGTTACTTTGAAAGTATTGAGGAAAAATAAAGATTTGGATAGAGTAGAGAAGGTGTTTGATGAAATGCTTGAGAGAGGTGTAAAGCCTGATAATGTTACTTTTTCGACTATTATTAGTTGTGCTAGACAGTGTAATTTACCTGAAAAAGCGATAGAATGGTTTGAGAAGTTGCCATCTTTCTGGTGTGAACCGGATGATGTTACGTATTCTGTGATGATTGATGCTTATGGTAAGGCTGGTAATGTAGATATGGCGTTGAGTTTGTATGATCGTGCGAGAACGGAGAAATGGCGTATAGATGCTGTGACGTTCGCGACATTGATTAGGATTTATGGTTCGGCGGGGAATTTTGATGGGTGTTTGAATGTGTACGAGGAAATGAAAGCACTTGGTGTAAGGCCTAATATGACTGTGTATAACAGTTTGTTGGATGCTATGGGAAGAGCTAAGAGGCCATGGCAGGCAAAGAACATATACGCGGAAATGATAAACAAAGGGTTTGAGCCAAGTTGGGGTACCTATGCTTCCCTTATTCGGGCTTATGGTAGGGCTCGTTATAGCGAAGATGCTCTTAAAATCTATAAAGAAATGAAGGAGAAGGGATTGGAGCTGAGTGTCGTGCTGTATAATACTCTTTTGGCAATGTGTGCTGATGTCGGACTTACAGATGAGGCTGTTAATATTTTTGAGGAGATGAAAAGCTCAGGGACTTGTCAACCTGACAGCTGGACATACTCTTCTCTAATCACCATCAACTCTTGTAGTGGGAAGGTCTCGGAGGCGGAGGCCACATTGAATGATATGATGGAAGCAGGGTTTGAACCAAATATTTTTGTCTTGACCTCACTCATTCAGTGTTATGGAAAAGCAGGTCGGACGGATGATGTCGTAAGAACGTTCGATAGGCTATCAGATTTGGGTTTATCTCCAGATGAGCGGTTTACTGGTTGTCTTCTTAATGTGTTGATGCAAACAGCAAAAGAAGACCTTCATAAGCTGACTATCTGCCTTGAGAAGGCAAATCCGAAGCTTGGTTATGTGGTGAAACTCCTGGTGGATGAAGAGGTTGTTGAAGAAGAAGGGGCTTTTAAGAAAAATGCTGCTGAACTTTTGGATTCTGTAACTACGGATGTCCGGAAAGCTTACTGCAACTGTTTGATTGACATATGCGTCAACCTTAATAAGTTGGAGAGAGCTTGTGAGTTGTTAGATATTGGGCTAACTCTCAACATCTATACTGATATTATGTCTCGAACTGAAACTCAATGGTCTTTACAATTGAAGAGCCTCTCGCTTGGGGCAGCTTTAACAGCATTGCACATCTGGATGAGTGACTTGAACAAAGCACTTGAAGATGGAGAGGAGTTCCCATCACTGCTTGGAATCAACACAGGACATGGAAAACATAAATATTCCGAGAAAGGTCTGGCAGGTGTATTTGAGTCGCACCTTAAGGAGTTGAACGCTCCATTCCATGAGGCACCTGACAAGGCTGGGTGGTTTTTGACTACAAAGGTTGCAGCTACATCATGGTTAGAGTCTAGACGTGTTCAAGAGGTTGTTGCTGCTTAGCAGTGGCTTAGATTCTTTATTCTCTGGCCTTAATGATTCTTGTGTTACAGAAATTTTGTACTCTTACGTCTGAAAGGTACCTTTAGTAGATTATTCGTTGTTTAGGATACCTCTTGTTTCTAGATGGGGAGTTTTGAATTTTGAGTCCAGTAGCTATCCAAGTGTATCTCTTGCAATCAGCAATAGAAAAAGAATTTGAGGAAAAATGAATGAGATATCATATTATTATTGATTCTACCATATTATTTTTTCATATCTTGCATAGTACTAAATGTAGGGTTTTGTCGGGTACGTACACGCAATGGAATTTAAAAATTTATGTTTCAAACCCGACAGACGGTCAAACTGATGGATGATTATATAATGAAAACACAGAAACTGTAATGCGTCCATAGAACACTTACAGTTTGCAAATCTGGAATCTTCTTCTTCAAATGTATACCGAGGGTGAGCACTCAACTGTTCCTCGATTGCAAGTCCAAGACTCCGATGTAATTACTCTTTCGGAAAACTAGGAAATCCGGTAGAGTTTTAGCAGAGAATAATATTTGTGAATTAGGTGTATTAAAATAATGATTGAACCCCAAAAATCAGTTAGGATTCCCAAGTGGGCCAGGTCCAGAAACCAAGGCAGAGTGGGTCACTCGGATCCACTGGGCACGTGGCGCCGCAGCGCTCAATGGGTGGCGCCGCGACCCTTGGTCCTTTGAGCCGCGGCCCTAGTCCAATATTGCCTCGTTTCTATTTTAATTAAATCTGAAATACAATCTCGATTTAATTAATTAATCATTATTTATTCTAATATCTCGATTATAAATCGAACATTTATATTCTCTCTAATTACATTCTTGAATCGACGGAACAATTGACTTAATTTACCTTACAGGCCTTCACATATCGACACTAATAACATTAGGGTCTACACGGAACTCCTAGACGACGCCGGAAGGCAAACTCAATATGTGAAGTATAGTTACACGAAACCTGTGAACTGAACCTCTATGTGGGAAGATAAAATCTTTTCATTCACGACACACTCGATCAAGCTTAGGATCTGCCAAGTGTCTATCTAAATGGTTTGATCATTACATCTCATCTATATTGGGTAACAACAAGACCATATCATAGATATGTCTACTGTGTTGGCCAATGACTTAGTCAACCTAATACCATATGAGAATCTGAGTGTTCTCTCGAAGATACATTCGAGGAATGAATCCTAATCTTGGCTCAACTATCATCTTTAATCTACGTCGCAATATACCTAATACAAGTCGTGTCTCAACCTATAAGACATTTGAGCTTAGGACAGGATCAAAGTACATTACTCTATAAATAAGGCGTGTATCGACCTCAAATCTAAGGACTTCTATCTCTCACACGCTGATGATACTTTAGACATATATAACAGTACATCAGCAGGGTATACCAATACTTCCAAAAGTATCCATGTGTCCATCACGAGTTGTCATAACTCATAGCAGGTGAGACATACTACATCCCCAAAGGATATGTTGCAGACCACATGTCGACGTATCACATATCATCGATATTTCATTCTCGATGATCATTATTCGAGGCAGTTTAAGAGTTAGGTTATAATATTAATCTCTCACATTATTAATAACCACGTAACCTCTAGGGATACATTTATAGAATATTATAGACAATCAACCAATAATTCAATAACTGCAAATGTCATAATATTAATCTCCATTAATATAAATATGAATGTGTATAAAGTACACTTGTCCTAATACAAATTGTCTCTAGGACATAAATATACTTTCAATCTCCCACTTGGCCTAGAGTCAATCACCAACATATCTAATACATATGTTTTCAAAATGACCATTATGCTTAACCAAACTTAATGGTTTAGTAAATGAGTCTGCTATATTATTGTTTGTGGGAACATAATCTAATCTAATATCTTGATCTCGCGTCTCTGCAGTATGTGGTACTTCATTAGTACACGCTTGTTTACATTTGTTGATCTTGGTTCATTTGCACGTGCGATTGCACGATGTTGTCCTGATAAATGGTTATTGGACAACTAACACTCGGAAACGACCATAGTTCCTCGGGAACTTCGTAAATCGCGGCCTCTTTCTTTACGACTTAGATCCAAAGAATGTACTCGGCTTGGTTGTCGAATCAACGATTGTAGCTTGTTTGGAACTCTTCCACTCACTGCTCGCATTGAAAATGAGCGTGTAACGGTGAGATTTGAAGTCATCAACATCTGCGGAAGCTAGCATCGGTATATCCGATGTAACTAGCTTTTCTTCTCTCCGCATGGACGAAGTAATCTTTGAATGCGTCGAGATACTTAAGAATACCTTTGACTGCCTTCCAGTGTTCCTCACCAGGATTCTGCTGGAACTTGCAAGTCATACTAAGTGCAAAGACCACATCTGGCCAAGTACAAGTCATGACATACATGATTGATCCTATAGCCGAAACATATGGAATCCTCTTTATGCGCTCAAGTTCTACATCACTAGAAGGGCAATCCTTCTTAGATAACTTGATGCCTTGACCCATAAGAAGACCGACTTTCTTGGAATTTTTCATAGAAAAACGTCTAAGCACTTTGTCTATGTGGTATTTGTGGCAACAATCTATTAGGTCTATCTCTATAGATCCTAATTCCCAACATGTAGCAGACTTCACCTAAGTCCTTCATCATGAAGGTATTGGACAACCACTCCTTCACTGACTGCATGAGAGTCTTATTGTCTTCCATTATCAATATGTCATCAACATATATAACAATGAAGACTATACCCTCATCATTGCGTTTGCTATAAACACAAGAATCTTCTTTGCTTCTAACGAAATCAAATGATTTGATAGCTTTGTCAAAGCAAATGTTCCAACTCATTGAGGTTTGCTTAAGCCCATAAATGGACTTCTGTAGCTTGCACACATCATTTGGTTTGGACTCAGATGAAAAACCTTTGGGTTGTTTTATATACACTTCCTCAATTAGATTACCATTGAGGAATGCAGTTTTGACGTTCATCTGCCAAATGTCATAGTCATAATGTGCAGCTATCACAAGCAAAATCCGAATAGACTTAATCTTAGCAGAAAAGGTTTCATCATAATCGACACCAGACCGCTGATTATAACATTTAGCCACCAGTCTAGCTTTATAAGTCTGAACCTTGCCTTGCATCAATCTTCTTCTTGAAGACCCATTTACATCCTATGGGTTTAACCTCATTTGACAAATCAACCAAGTTCCACACTTGATTGACGTACATAGATTCCATTTCGGATTTCATGGCTTCTTGCCATAACTTCGAATCAAAATGTCCACCATTGCTTCATTGTAGGTTGTAGGCTCATCATTGTCGGGAATATCAATCTCACTATGTGTTTCCACAAGTAGATTTATTCTTTCTGGAGGACGATGAGTTCTTGTAGATCTACGGAGTTGATCGTTTTGCAGTTCAGTTCTAGGTATGTTTTGACTGTGAGAAGGTTCTTGTGTCTTGGTTGATCCACCAACATGAGAGTTTTCAGGAATATCATTTTCATGTCTTTCCTGAATGGGAGGAGGTTCACTCACTGCACTTACTCCCAAGGTCTGTGTAAGAGGGTTTTGCATTTCTGCATCATTCATCGCAACACTCCCACTGGCCGAAGGGCGTATCCTAAGTACTCAATCTTTGCCAAAAGCTCCCACTAAATTCTTGCCTTGATCATTCGGCAAGGATTCAACCTCTATGTTACTTTGTTATTCTTGAATTTCTTCAAGTTCTATCTCTATACAACTCTCTTCCTTGTAGACATATTCTTCTTCAAGGAAAGTTGCGTTCCTAGAAACAATATCTTATGTTCGCTAGGAAGATAGTAATATTATCCCTTAGTTTCATTTGGACAATATCTTATGTTCGCTAGGAAGATAGTAATATTATCCCTTAGTTTCATTTGGATACCCCACGAAGTAACATTTCTCACTCTTGGATTCCAACTTATCTGTGAGCATCTTCTTGACATATGCAAGGCATCCCCAGAGCCTCATATGTCTAAGAGCCGGCTTCTTGTCACACCATATCTCATATGACGTCTTTTCAACTGATTTGGAAGGAACCCTATTCAGAACATATATCTAGGTTTGTATAGCATATCCCCAAAGGTATGTTGGTAAAGCTGAAAAGCTCATCATGGATCGAACCATATCAAGTAGGGTTCAGTTTCTCCTCTCGGCAACACCATTCATTTGTGGTGTTCCAGGAGGTTTCCATTCTGAATGAACTTCATGTAGCTTCAAGTAATCTAGAAATTTTTTACTTAAGTATTCACCCCCTCGATCAGATCGAAGAGTCTTGATACTCTTTGCGAGTTGTTTCTCCACTTCACACTTGTACTCTTTGAACTTTTCGAAAGCCTCGGATTTGTGTTTCATAAGATACACATATTCATACTTTGTCAAGTCGTCTGTAATAGTGATGAAGTAAGGGAAACCTTCTCTAGCTTGAGTCGGAAATGGTCCACATACGTCAGTATGTACCAACTCAAACACCTCCTTGGCTCGTATCCCCTTTCCAGAAAGAGGCTTATTGGTCATCTTACCTTTCAAAAATGATTCACAATTACCATAAGATTTCAAGTCAAATGGTTCTAGGTAGTCAAGTTTCCTTAACCTTGGTATCATTGTTTGATTGATATGACCAAGTCTACAATGCCACATGTAGGTAGAATTTCTTTTACTTATTTTAGCTCGTTTGTTTTGTACATTGGAAATTTATTTTATTTCAATGACGTACATACCTTATCCACTAGAGGTAGAAGCATTTGGTGCCTTTCTAGTGCAGTGCAATCCTTTCTTCCAATGCCCCTTCCTATTACAGTTGAGACATACATCCTTGGCCGGAATCACCTTTTCTTCTTCACACCTCCTTTAGATTTCATTGCTGAGGGCACAACGATAGTTTTGCCCTTCTTCTTCTGCCATTCCTTACCTTTCGGCTTGGGCCGGCTAGAGAAGCTCACCATGAGCACAACTTTGCTCTTGGAAGTTGAAGATTCAAAGGTCTTTAACATATTATGCAGCTCCGGCAGACTCACCATAGCTCCGTTAATTATGTAGTTAACAATGAAGTTTTCGAACGAACGAGGGAGTGAGTTCATGATGAGGGTGGAAGCGACGTTACTCCGCAACCTTATACCAATCGAGTCGGCGCTACATCGGCCGTATCATCTTGACACGTCTGAGACAACGCTCCTTTCACTTAGCTTACACTTGAAGAGTTATATTAACACCTCATATTCCATAGTTTGGGACTGAGAGTCATAGAGATTCTTCAAATGTTCGAGCATCTCGTTAGGGCACATGTTCTCATGTCGTCTTTGAAATTCCACAGACATGGAAGACAACATTACGCATTGTGTTGAAGTGGCGTCATCTAGGTTCTTAGGGTAGGCTACCTTATCAAATTAGACATATTCCACAGAATCAACGGCAGGGACTATGGGGAATACATTGTCCAATACGTATTCTATCTTTTCTTGTTTTAGGACAATTCTTAGATTTAGCTAGTCTAGATAGTTCGGTCCGGTGAGTTTGTTCATTTCAATGATAGGCTCGACATTTTGAAGATTTGAAGAATTCGATAGACAGGAAAATACAATTAAAATTGATTTCCCTATTATACACATTCATTTTAGGCTAAATTAACATGGCCTTTTATTTAATTAGCTCCCACTATTTTAGCATATTTCTACGACCCCAAGGTAGAATACAGACCTAAAATTATTTTAAGGTCATAATGGGCCAAGATCCAAACCTATGCTATATCCGCGTTTTCTTTGGCTGATAACTTCAATAGCACATTTTGATAGGTACTAAACCAATTGCAAAGCTTATTTGCAACTCTTGGTTGATTAAATAATTCATTTTAATCATGCGTCCTTAGATTAGAGCGACACTTTGGCGTCAAGATTTGTCTAAGCAAGTCAACCTCACTACACGACTGTGTTTATGTATCTAAGTAAACTTGGCCTTTGTGAGCAAACATTTTGGTGTAAATACCCACAAAAGTTTCTCATCTACTTTTACATTTAACACATCTATGAAAGAGTCTGAGTCTCCGTAGACTTAGAGCAAATGCTTTGGCATAAATACTCGTTTCACCGAAAATGATTTTGCACTCTAACAATTATAATGGACGACGCGTTTTAATTTTAGACTTGTATTCAATGTTTGGGGAACATTTTTTCAGTTTTCGGGGATTTCAACCAAGATCAACATACATGTCATATTTCATACGACATCCTATCATGCAATTTTTAAAACACATTTATATGGAAAATCATCAACCCAATATGCATGATATAAGATGGTTTTAATCAACTACTGGGCGCCGCCTACCAGACAATTATAGCGGTCATTATGTAAATCAATTACTGGGCGCCGCCTACCCAGACATGTATAGTGGACACACTTAGCACATTCGTATATTATTCAATAATATACAATTAATGATAATCATGAGTCTATTTGTCTAAACTCTAAAATCTATGTCTATGCCAAACAATCCCTAAATATTTTTTGATTTTACAATTTTGATTTTCAGGAAATTCTGTAAACTTTCAAAATTTACAGTTTAGACTCTCAAGAATTTAAAATTTTATTTTGACCCTATTAAATTCAGAAAATCCAATTTTAATTTTCAGAAAATATATTCAGGTTTTAGGACCTGTCTGCAATTTTCAGAATTAATAAAAACTGATTTTCAAAAACTTTATTTAATTACAGAATTGTCCGAAAGGACCAAATCTGTTTAAAAAGTTTTAATTTCAGATTCTGAATATTTTAAACTTTTAGAATCTGAATATTTAAAACTTTAGTTTTTAATTCCGATTTTTTTTTTGAAAATCCCCGTCGGTGCTGCGACCTTTGTGGGTGGCGCCGCGGCGCCTAAAAGGCAGGAAGTCAAAAATTTAATTTTTAAGCTTCGGGATGAATGGCGTATGGCGCTCAAAAGCAGGCTGCGCCTCTGAAACCCAAGCGTCGCGTCGTCGCCACCAAAACCTAGCAGGCGTCGCGGCGTCTCGATCCCAGAAACGCGAAATCTATATTTTTGAAGCCCTAAAACTGGTTCAGGGTCAGATTTCCAAATTCATCCTCGTTCCCCTTCATCATCAAATATCACGTTCATCGACCATTGTTCAATCCCTTCTCGTTCTTCGTCTCAATGCACCATGTTCATAACGAATCGGTTACGCACGTTGACTTAGAAGAGTTAGATTGAAATAACTTTCTGGATTACATCATTGTTTGATAGATCCGGAGACAAAGATTATGCTTTCTTAAGATTCAAGGTTTTAAAGCTTCTAAACGATAAAAAATATATTTAAACAAATCATAACTCATATTATCATTAATAAACATTATTTAATCACACAAAACAGCCTAGACTATGATACTATCGTAGGGTTTTGTCGGATTCGTACACGTAGCGGAATTTGTATGTTTCAAACCCTACAGGCGGTCAAACTGATGGATGATTATATAATGAAAATATATAAACTGTAATGCGTCGATAGAACACTTAGTCAAGCATAATGTTCATTTCGAAAACATGAGCATTAGATACGTTGAAGATTGGCTCTAGGCCAAGTGGGAGATTAAAAGTATATATGTCCTAGAGATAATTATTTTAGGGACACATGTACTTGAACACATTCGTATTATTAATGAGATTAATATATTTATGGCATTTGCAATTACTGAATTATTATTTGATTGTTTGTATTATTCATTAATGTGCATCATTTGATCTAACGTTGTCATTGATAGTGTGAGATATTAATGATATTGCGTAGTTCTTAAAGTAGTCTTGATTGATGATCATTGAGAATGAGATATCAATGATATATTATAAGTCGACATGTGGTCTGCATTACATTCTTAGAGAATGTAGTATGTCTTACTTACTACTAGTAATAGTTGCTAGTGATGGACACATGGATACTCTTAGGAGGTATTGACATGCCCTGCTGATAAACTATTTGTTATACATGACTAAAGTATTATCAGCATGTGGGAGATAGAAGTCCTTTGACTTGAGGTCAGTACTCACCTGGCTTGAATTGGGTACATTCGATACAAACTGAGGTGGTAGTTGAGCCAAGAATATGATTCATTCCTCGATTAGATATTCAAGAGAACACTCAGCTTCTCAGTGATATTAGATCGACCAAGTCATTGGTCAATGCAAGAGACATATCTAGGGTATGATCTAGTTGTCGACTAATATAGATGAGATAAAGTGATCAAGCCATTTGGATAGACACTTGGCAAATCCTAAGCTTGATCGAGTGTGTTGCGAATGAAAGGAACTTGTCATCCCACATAGAGGTTGTGTTTACTAAGAGTCTTGTAAACGTATTTCACATATTGAGTTCGTCATATGGCGCAGTCTAGGAGTTCCGTGTGAACTTTAATTTGATTAAGTGTCGATATGTGAGGGCCTAAAGGGTCACACTAAGTCAATTGTCTTTTCGGTCTAAAGGGTATATTGAGAGAGTATATAATATTCGATTCAGAATCGAGATGTTTTAACCAATAATAAATTATGAGATAAATTCCATTTGATGGAAATTATTTAAATAAGTCAAAATTAGATTTTGGATTTAATTAAAATTAAAACGTGCTGAAACCATAAAATAAATGGGGTAGTGCCGCGACGCTGGTGCGCCAGTGGGTCAGTCCGACTGGTCCACTACAATTCAGATTTTGGGCTAGGTTTTTAATCCTAATCCAGTCTGATTTGTATCCTAATCTCCCCTATATATTCAACACTTAACCTCATAATTTAGATTACACAAGTTACTGAACTTGACAGAAATTACATTAAATTCTTACTTTTTGGACTTAGAGTTCAGGAATTAAAATACTCTCAAACCTCTGCCATGATTTCCTGGCTTTCCTGACAGATGAGTATACCGTAGCGAAGGCTTGCACCCGAGGAGACAATCGCATGCACAACTTTTAGTAGAGACTTAAGAATATCAACTGTAAGTTTGTTTCTCGTGTCTTTACAGGTTTCAATTGTAACGTAATTATACATGAGACGGAATTGTTGGGGCAAGTAAGTTAATAGAATTTTAAACTTCTGATGTGTCTTACTTGTGTGTTTTAGACCCAACAAAACCCTATAATGGTATCAGAGTCCCGGCTGGTTCAATGGTTACGTAACAATTGAAAGACATAATAATATTGGTTAAACGTAAAATTGATTTTAATTTGAATTAAAACAAGGCTATAAGAAATCTGACATACTTTGACTGAGCGATTAACCTTTGTAATCACCCTAAATTATCAACTACGCTAAATCGAGGAAGTCATTCCGTTTTAGCCTGGCAATGAAGCTTGTGCGAAACGATTCATTGCGAACATGGTGCACGACGAAGAACGTGTAGGAATGGATGATGGTCGACATGTGCGTAATTGATAGTGGTGGGTGGTAGTAAAGGACCCGTAATTTGAAACCTAAATTAGATTTAGGGGTTGGATGAATTTTAGAAAATCAGCACGGAATCGCTCTGAAAAGGACGTCGGCGCCGCGACCCTATTGTAGGGCACCGCGACGCCAGTTGGGGTTTACGGCGGCGCCGATCACGGTAATTTTAGGGGTCATGATTAAAAACTTCATTTTGAAATTCGAACTCTGCAGGCGAGCGTCGTGGCCCATAGTGGAGCTGCGACCACTAATTCCGTAAGCGAAACCAAAAGTTTACGCTGTTAACATTTGCGGCGCTGATTTCGAATGCTAAAATCTCAGCTTTTCGAAGTTTAATCCATGATTATTATTACATAATATGTTGGTATACTGTTTACGTGCTAAATGATCGTCATTTACCTTACTAAGTTTAGAGTCCGCAAATCATGTTTGTGTAGGCGGCGCCCAAGACTAGTTTAGTGTCTGCAATCATGCTTGGATAGACGACGTCCAAAACTAGTTTAGAGTCCGCAATCATGCTTGGGTAGGCGGCGCCCAAATACATGTTTAAATGCTTTGAGTAATGTTTGAAACATGTAATAGTTGATCTTGAATATAATCCTAAATTAAAATGTTCCTCAAAATTTAATACAATTCTCATTTAAAATGAACGTGTCGTCCGTTATAATTGATTATGGTGCAAAATCCTTTTCGGCGAGATGAGTATTTATGCCACATCATTTGCTCTAAGCCTACAAGGACTCAGACCCTTTCATAAATGCATATAAATATTGTAGTAGGTGATAAACCTTCGTGAGTATTTACACCCAGTGTTTGCTCGATGAAGGCAAAACCCACTTAGATACATAATTGCAGTCGCATAACGGGGTTGACTTACTAGACTGTCTTGGCGCCCCAGTGTCGAACAACTGAGGGACGCAAATCATATTGTTTAGAACATTCGGTCAATCAAGAGTTGAAAATTGTTTGTAATTGGTTTAGAAACCTACCAGATCATGTTGTTGAAGTTATCAGCCTCAGCAAACGCGGAGACAACAGGAGTCTGGATCTTGGTCCATTATGATCGTATTTGATATGAGTCTGTATTCTTTTATGGGGTAAAAGAGTATGTTAAAATAGTGGGAGCTAATTAAACTAAAGACCATGTAAATTAGTTAACGAATGTGTTCAATAGAAATTATGTTAGAGTGTTAATTTCAAGTTTATCTTTTCTTCAGTATACAATGTCGAATATGTTACTTAAAATGTTGGTTGAAACAAACAAGTTGACTGGAGCAAACTTTCATGACTGGTTAATAAATCTGCGATTGTTGTTAAAACTAGAAACAATTGAGTATGTGTTAGACACATCATTCCCACCAGTCCCTGCTAATGATTCTGCTGAGTATGTCCTGTTTGACAAGGTGACTTATCAGAAACATCTAGACAAAGCTACCCTGGCACAATGTATAATGTTGTCCTCCATGACTGTAGAGTTACAGAGGCAACATGAAAATATGGGTCCCAACGAGATGCTAGAACATTTGAAGAATATTTATGACCCACAGTCTCAGACAATGGAGTATGAATTGTTGAGAGATCTCTTCAAGTGTAAGCTGAACGAAGGTGGTCCAGTGTCAGCACATGTTCTGAAGATGATTGGGTTAATAAAGAGGTTGGCTTCGATTGGAACGAAGCTGCCTATAAATGTCTCTGTCAACCTAATCCTGAATTCGCTTTCTGGTTCATTTGAGAATTTTATTGTGAACTTCAACATGAATGGAACCAAGGTGAATCTTCTAGAACTTCACAACATGCTAAAGGCTTATGAAGGGGATTGCAATGATCCAAGATGAGACAAGGCACTGGGTGCTTCTGGACCTGCTGAACCTGCTGGTCAAGGTATGTTTGTCATTAAAACAAATATGTCTGTAACTAACTCTCACTGTTGGGTATTAGATACCGCCTGTGGCTCTCACATTTGTAATAATGTGAAGGGTCTAACTGACAGCAGAAAGATTGGGCAGTGGGAGGTTGATCTACACGTTGGAAATGGAACATGAGTTGATGTTGAACGGGTGGGAACTTATAGACTAAATTTACCTTCTGGATTTTATTTAGAACTTAATAATTGTTATTTTGTTCCCTCATTAACGAGGAATATTATTTATATCCCAATCTTAGACATTGAGGGTTTTCTTCATTCATTTCCAATGGCAGTTATGTACTGTCTTTTAATGGTTTTGTTTGTGGAAGTGCTCCGCTTGTGGATGGATTGTATGTTCTGAACTGTAGTCGTGAAATTTTCAATGTACAAAATAAACGAGCTAAAATAAGTAATCCAAGAAATCCCACCTACTTATGACACTGTAGACTTGGTCACATCAATGAATCAAGGATATCAAGATTGAGGAAATTAGATTACCTAGAACCATTTGACTTAGAGTCATATGGTAATTATGAATCTTGCTTAAGAGGAAAATATGACAACCAAATCACTTTCTGGGAAAGGGGTGCGTGCCAAAGAGGTGCTTGAGTTAGTCCATACCGATGTATGTGGGCCGTTTTTCAACTTAAGCTAAGGGAGACTTTCTTTATTTCATCACTTTTACAGACGATTTCTCAAGGTTTGGACATTTGTATCTTATGAAACATAAGTCTGAAGCTTTTGAGAAATTCATGGAGTACAAGTCAGAAGTAAGAAGCAACTTGAAACAAGTATTAAAATTCTTCGATCAGATCGAGGAGGTGAATACTAAAAGAGTTTCTAGATTTCTTGAAGTTTCATGGAGTTCAATCGCAATAGACACCTCCCGGAACACCACAAATGAATGGTGTTGCTGAAAGGAGAAATCATACCTTATTAGATATGGTTAGATTCATGATGAGCTTCTCAATTATACCAACATACCTATGGGGATATGCATTACAAAACTCAATCTATATTTTAAACAGAGTTCCATCAAAGTCAGTAGAGAAGACTCCATATGAGATATGGAACGACAAGAAGTCAGCACTTAGACACATGCGACCCTGGGGGTGCCCTGCATATGTAAAGAAGTTGCTTACTGAAAAATTGAAATCTAAAAGTGAGAAGTATTATTTTGTGGGGTATCCTAAGGAAACAAGGGGATACTACTTCTATCTTCCTGGCGAACATAAGATAATTGTTTCCAGAAATACAACTTTCCTTGAAGAAAACTATGTCTACAAGGAACAGAGTTACACCAAGATAGAACTTAAAGAAATTCAAGAAGTGCAAAATAATGTTGAGAATGAACCCTTGTCAAATGACCTAGGCAAGGATTCAGTGGGAGTATTTGATGATGATTGGGTACTTAGAGTATGCCCTTCAGCCTGTGGGAGTGATGTGAGGGATAATGCAGAAATGCAAGACTCTCATACACAACTAATGGAAGATGACACAATGGTTGTGTATCATCCTATTCAAAATGATATTCCTGAAAGCTCTCAAGGTGTTGGATTGTCCAACACACAAACACCTTCTCACAATCAAAATACAACAAACATCAAACCACGGAATATTGACTCAGTAGGATGATCGTGCACCTGAAAGACTTAACCTCCTTGTTGAAACACACAATGAGATAGATATTTCTGATGATGATGAGTCTACTACCTACAACAAAGCAATGTTAGACATTGATTCACAGAGATGACAAGAAGCCATGAAATCCGAAATGGAATCCATGTACATAAATCAAGTATG
This sequence comes from Przewalskia tangutica, assembly GCA_029844215.1. Lineage (NCBI taxonomy): Eukaryota > Viridiplantae > Streptophyta > Magnoliopsida > Solanales > Solanaceae > Przewalskia > Przewalskia tangutica. The sequence continues at coordinate 2,850,612 of CM056725.1, forward strand.
AAACTTGGTTGATTTGCCAATAAGGGTTAGACCCATATGATGCAAATGAGTCTTCAAGAAGAAGATTGATGCATATAGCAAGGTACAGACTTATAAAGCAAGATTGGTGTCTAAATGTTATAATCAACGGCATGAGGTCGATTATGATGAAACATTCTCACATGTTGAAAAGATTAAGTCCATTCAGATTTTTCTTGCAATAGTTGCATACTATGATTATGATATTTAGCAAATGGATGTTAAAATTTCCTTCCTCAATGGTAACCTAATTGAGGAAGTGTGTATGATACATCCGGAGGGTTTTACATCTAAGACTCAACCCAAAGCAGTATGCAAACTACAGAAGTCCATTTATGGACTTAAGCAAGCCTCAAGAAGTTGGAATATTTGCTTTGACAAAGCAGTCAAATCGTTTGATTTTGTTAGAAGCAAAAACGACTCATGCGTTTATAGTAAACGCACAAATGAAAGTATTTTCTTCATTGTCATATATGTAGATGACATATTGATAATGAGAGATAATGAGACTCTCATGAAATCAGTCAAAGAATGGTTATCCAGCACCTTCATGATGAAGGATTTGGGTGAAGCCTGCTACATTCTTGGAATTAGGATCTACAGAGATAGACCTAATAGATTGTTGGGGCTGTCACAGTCCGTATACATAGACAAAGTGCTAAAACGTTTTTCTATGGAGAATTTCAAGAACGGAAATCTTCCTATAGGTCAAGGCATCAAGTTATCAAAGAAGGATAGTCCTTCTACTGCTGCAGAACTTGAACGCATGAAGAGGATCCCATATGACAACTATAGGAACAATCATGTATGTCATGACCTGTACAAGGGCATATGTGGCCTATGCACTTAGTATGACTTTCAAATTCCAGCAGAATCTTGGGGAGGAACACTGGAAAGCAGTTAAGAGTATTCTTAAGTATCTTAGACGAACTAAGGAATATTTCTTAGTCTATGGTGGACAAGAAAAGCTAGTAGCTACTGGGTACACTGATGCTAGCTTCCAGACAGATCTTGATGACTTAAAATCTTAATTTGGATATGCCTTCATTTTAAATGGTGGAATAGTGAGTTGGAAAAGTTTCAAGCAAGCTACAACTGTTGATTCAACTACTGAAGCCGAGTACATTGCTGGATCGGAAGCTGGTAAGGAAGTTGTCGCGATATCTGAGTTCTTAAAAGAACTAATGGTTGTTCCAAGTGCCACTTGTCCAATAACGATTTGTTGTGACAACACTGGCGCGATTGCGCAAGCTAAGGAACCAAGATCAACGAACAGAAACAAACATGTACCAAGGAAATACCACATACTTAGGGCGATGGTGAAAACTGAAGAAATAAAGTTAGACTACGTTCCCACAGATGGAAATCTAGCAGACCCATTTACTAAACCATTAAGCTTAGTCAAGCATAATGGTCATTTCGAAAACATGGGCATTAGTTACGTTGGAGACTGGCTCTAGGCCAAGTGGGAGATTGAAAGTATATATGTCCTAGAGACAATCATTTTAGGGACACATGTACTTGAACGCATTCGTATTATTAATGAGATTAATATATTTATAGCATTTGCAATTAATGAATTATTATTTGATTATTTGTATTATTCATTAATGTGCATCCCTTGAGCTAACGTTGTCATTGATAGTGTGAGATATTAATGATAGATGTAATTCTTAAAGTAGCATCGACTGATGATCATTGAGAATGAGATATCAATGATATATTATAAGTCGACATGTGGTCTGCATCACATTTTTAGAGAATGTAGTATGTCTCACTTACTACTAGTAATAGTTGCTAGTGATGGACACATGGATACTCTTAGGAGGTATTGGCATGCCCTGCTGATAAACTATTTGTTATACATGTCTAAAGTATTATGGAGATAGAAGTCATTTGACTTGAGGTCAATACGCACCTGGTTTGTAGAGTAATGTACTTTGATCCTGTCATAAGCTTAAATTCCTTATAGGATAAGACATGGCTTGAATTGGGTACATTCGATACAAACTGAGGTGGTAGTTGAGCCAAGAATATGATTCATTCCTCGATTAGATATTCGAGAGAACATTCAGTTTCTCAGTGATATTAGGTCGACCAAGTCATTGACCAATGCAAGAGACATATCTAGGGTATGATCTAGTTATCGAATAATATAGATGAGATAAAGTGATCAAGTCATTTGGATAGACACTTAATTTATCGATATGTGAGGGCCTAAAGGGTCACACTAAGTCGATTGTCTTTTCGGTCTAAAGGGTATATTGAGAGAGTATAAAATATTCGATTCAGAATCGAGATGTTTTAACCAATAATAAATTATGAGATAAATTCCATTTGATGAAAATTATTTAATTAAGTCAAAAATAGATTTTTGGATTTAATTAAAATTAAAACGTGCTGAAACCTTAAAATAAAAAGGGCAGTGCATCGACGCTGCTATGATGATGGGCGATCAGTGGTCGTGTAGTCGAAGTACAGGCGGTTTTTAATCTTAATCCAGTCTGATTTGTATCCTAATCTCCCCTATATATCTAGCACTTAACCTCATAATTTAGGTTACACAAGTTACTAAACTTAACAAAATTTACATTAAATTCTTACTTTTTGAACTTAGAGTTCAGGAATTAAAATACTCTCAAACCTCTGCCAAGATTTCCTGGCTTTCCTGACAGAGGAGTATACCGTAGCGAAGGCTTGCACCCGAGGAGACAATCACGTGCACATCTTTTAGTAGAGACTTAAGAATATTAACTGTAAGTTTGTTTCTCATGTCTTTACAGGTTTCAATTGTAACGTAATCATACCAGAGACAGAATTGTTGGGGCAAGTAAGTTAATAAAATTTTAAACTTCCAATGTGCCTTATTAGACCCAACAAAACCCTACATTTGGCCCCATTGGGTGCGATGTATAGCGAATGATGCACTCCCCTTTGACTTTCTGAAAGAATTAAACAATAAATTGTTTATCATATTCCACCTCCGACGGTGCCTTAAAATAGTCTTGATGATTAAATAATTGAAGTGTTTTGACTTCCATATAATAGTTTAATCTTTCTTGTTCTTGAAACTAATTAATAATGCAGGGTGCTTGAAACTAATTAATAATGCAGGGTGCTGCAAACAATAAAATGCTTAGTTTAATGTTGCTTTTGGACGAAAAATGAAGGTGACCTGCACGTTTCTTTGTCTGGGACGTGGTATCATATATTATAGCATCTCTATATATAGAACAGTTATTCAATTAGTCTTAATGTCCATGCAATTAATCATGGGGAACTGCATTAATATACAGAAAGAAAAAGCTCTGAGTTTAGAGGAAGAAGATGAAGTGCTGGAGAAAACGGTCATTTTCTCCCAGCAATCCCAGAAGCTGACTAGCGCGGAGGTTTATTATCTCTTTGATAGTTGCAAGAGACAGAGAATCAAGATTGTATTGACGAAAGAGCAGCTGGAGATATTTTTGAATAATGTTAAAGATCTCCAATCTGGAAAAAACGTTCGATCCTTCAGGGGAAGAAGAAGTAAGAAATGGAGGCCATGTTTAGATACAATTCCAGAGTTGTCGAGTTAGCTCCATCTCTTTACCATTTTTGTATATGTTCAAAACCAGCACCACTTTTCCCGAATTCTAGCGTTGTACATGAAAAGATGAACAAACTAAAGTATTTTTGAACAGAGGAGACATCAAGAAACTCCACCGGACGTCAGCACGAGCTTGCTCACATTACCAGTCTCAAGCTGGATAAAGGAGGGTTGCGGTAGGCTGGCAGCCCGCGTAAAACTAGCCAATTAACGATGAATCCTCACATTATGTCGCTAGAAAATATTGAGAATTTCTAGCAATTTTTGCTCTCATTTTACATAATATCGTTGGTGAGGATTCATACATTCAACATCAACTTGTTTGAGATTATGACATTGTTGTTGTTGTAGACGAGATATCAAGAAGATGGCCATTTTTGCCTGCCATCTCTTAGTTTAATTATAAAGGCTACGAGATATGAAGCTTCACTTTCACCTATTGTTTATTACTTCTATTACAGGCCCCAAAACATGAAGTCTTTGTTTCTTGATTGTAGCATTTTACATGAACGGAAGAAATAATAAAATTTCTGAAACTTGAATGCATTTGTTCCACTCTCTAATATGAGCGATGGGATTTTCGAATGGTTACAGCTTATCAAAGAAGGGTTAGGCAAAACGAATCAACCAGAGTTAATAACAATATGGAATCACTCTCCAAAATATGACTGAATTAGTTCCTCACTTTACAAATTAATCAGAACTTTATTCTGTAGCTACTCATAACTCACTCACTCACATTTTGTATATACAAGTATTGCAAGAATATAGCACACTGACGAACAAGGGAATATGACCGATTTTTTTCTACCAACATATGTATCTTCTTCAAGACGTTTTGAAACTAATGGAGCTGCAGAACAAAACGAAGTAATATCGTTTGAGTGATGTGATTTCTCCATAAGAATTAGTGTAGAAAAAGAGAGGAAATGCAGGCCTTGTTAATGAGTTTATGCTTCTTGTAGTATCATCTGTCTTTGTTGATACTAAATCTTTCTCTCTTATAGCTTCTTCTCTCTTCATTTTCCTAGATTCGACTTCTATGGCTTTGTTTAATGTCTCAATCTTCTTCATTAGCATCTGCAAACCCCATATAAAAGAAAAAGATGAATGGAAATGGCGATATTTCTATTATGTATTTGATGGTGTACAGGGCAAGAAAAACTTTGTTTAGGGCGATACTTTACCTTAATTTCTTCATCTTTAGTATTCAAAGCAGATTCTTTTGTTTCACAGAGTTTCCTAAAAAATAGTACCTCTTTCTGAAGCCTATCATACAAAAAACCAGATACCATATCGTTATCATTGCTCTCACTGCTTCCAGTGTTGTTCTTATTCTCTTCATGTTCACCAGTCATGTTCTTGATTTTCTGTTTATCTGTCATTTCCCTGCTGTATACGTGCCCGTTAGAATTTTCTATGATTTCTGCATTTTCCTTTTCAGCACTGTCAACAACCTTATTTCGCGAAGCCCATAGGCTCTTCTTCACTAAGCTATCTCCGAAGCCTTCCTTGTTGAATTGCTTCGTAGCATCATCTCTTCTTTTCTCTAAACTTTGCTGCCCGGAACTCTTTTTGATAGTAGACGCCCTGGTTGAGACATTGATCTTTTTTTCAATCCTGCATTGCTTGACAAAATACTAAACAAATGATTAGTCTTTTGAGGTTTTGAAGATCCATTAGGAATGACAGACAAACTTGTTGCTTGCTTCAGCCCTTCTTCCAAAGTCCTAAGCCTCAATTTTAGCTTGTCCTATAGGCAAATGTTTAACAAATGAGAGACCAATACATCAGGATATACAATCAGACCTCTCTATAACAACATTTCACTATAACATAGAGAGAATTACCTGGCTGATTTGCTGCATTTTTCTGTAATACCAATTGTTTTCTGTGGAACTAATCTTCATGTTATGTTATATTTTATGTTCTCTGTAACAACATTTCGCTATAGCAACCGAAAAATATCAGGACAAAGCCTTAGCCGTTCTTTCTGATACAGAGAGCTTGTCTCTTAGTCGTTGCATTTCCGCCTACAATCCAAATGCACAAAATTACTTAAAGAAATTTACTAATTAAGTATGATAGCTCATTTGATTAGACTTATTAGTATATTGTTCTAGTTACCTGCAACAGCCTTCTCTCTTCTAGCCATTGTTTAACAGGCATGACTTTGTCATTCTCATCTTTCCACTTGTTTGCCACGACTGTTGCTACTCTATTTGCTGATATTTTGAGTCTTGCTAGTTCCCTTTCCAATGTCCTCTTCTCCTCCTACATGTTCATGAAAAGCTCCAATCAGTTGATCAAGAGTAATTAAGTTCCGCGACTTTGATTGATTGTTTTCGCGGTGTTTTTACTTGTAGTTCAGAAATTTGTCTCTGGCAGTCACGGATCTTGTTAGCAGCTGCACCTCCAGCAAGAATTGCCTCTTCAAGCTCTTTAATGGTTTGAGTAAGCTTTTCAACTTCTAAAATCTTTTGACGGTTCATCTTATCAAGTATTTTGTGTTCCTCCTGCAGATGAGGAGTAATTCATATTTATGCTATCTATTAACTTGTTATCTATATTGCTCGGACTTTTCAAAAATGTTGTTGCAATCTGTGTCTGTGTCTGTGTCTGATCCTCAAAAAATGCACTACTTTTAAAGGATCTGGCAAGCACCCGTCAACATTTTTGAAGTGTCCGAGCAACGTAGCTTGTTATATTCTGGTTTTGTAACTCATGCCTGGCAGATTTCAATTCGTCTTCTCAGCTCAAAGTTCTGATTCTGACATCTTCAACTATTAGTGCTCTTTCAAGAGCACTTTTTAGTATCATTTCTGCTTCAAGCAATGCTGATTCTTTTGACTTGTTTTGTCTTTCCAAAGCCCTTATATCTTCCTGTAATGCTGCAATCTTGAAAAAAAAACACAAAAAAGACAAGTTAAAGGCAACACAAAACAGAAACTTTTGGAATGAAATTTCATCATTTCGATATACAGTCAAACCTCTCTATAACAACATCGTTTGTTCGAATATTTTTTGGCTGCTATAGCGAAATGATGTTATATAGAATATATGATATAACATAACGTGAAAAATCAGTTCTAAAGAGAACTTGACCGTTATAGTGAAATGTTGTTATCGAGAGGACTAACTGTATATACGTACCTCATTCTTATCCATCTTAATCTCGGCTTCAAGAGGAGCAACAATGGACTCAATAGGAGGCGAATCATCGTCCTTCTGGTCTGCATACACTCTTCTAAGAGTTGATTCAGCAGCATATTGTGCAGCCAGAGCTTCTTTCTTCTCATAACTGAGATTCTTGATATCAAGATTCTGCATTATTTGGTCAGGACCAAAAATACTTAGGACTTTCTTTAGTAAAAGTGCACTAAGCTCCCGCTATGCGCGGGGTTCGGGGAAGGTCCGGACCACAAGGGTCTATTGTACGCAGTCTTATCTCACATTTCCGATGTAAATTAAATGGCCGTTTTCCTAATCAGACTAGGAAAATAGATAAAATGACAGACCTTTTGTTCAAGAAGGTTTTCAGTTTTTATTCCAGTCTTTGAACTTTACTTCCAACCTGCAAAAAATTGGAATTGGATTATCAAGTAAATTATGGTAAGCTTAAGGATAATAAATAAATGTGCAGCTTTGTGTAGCTTCATCTTTTTAGAAGTCTTTCATCTTCATACTTATAAACTAATATTTGCTACATTAAGCCACTGAACTCTACCGGTTGTAATAGTAAAGTTGTAAAACACAATAAATTAAAGTAAACGAACTTTGTTCATTATAAAATAAAATTACAAAACTCCTATTATAACAGTGTCACCTTAAATCTTAATGTATAGGTTTTATCATTATAGAAATTTAGAGTTTGTTCAGTACTAATATAGTTTTGTAATTGTATTAACTTTAATGTAATATGTAAGTTCAGTTGCTTCAATATATAAGTTCAGTTGTTATAATGGTAAAATTAACCGTTCATCTCTTCAAGTGCCTTATCTTTGAGTGCATCTGTTGCTTTCAAAACCTTTGAGCTGCTCCAAGTTCTCGATCCTTCTCTGAAAAATAGTTTCAAAATCAAGAACTGAAAGTAATTCAATAACTTGGAATTTACTATTATGTATAGGCATCACAAATGTCTCTCTTTAAGTTACAAAAAAGAACAATTGCTAAAAATGAAAATACTTTAGCTGAAATCCAAGCTTTTCAGAAAGCCACTCAAATCAATTACATGAAAATGAAAGATTACCTAAAGCAACTATGTTTTCTATGTTAGCCAATTAAAAACACAGAATTCCTGAACTTTTTACAGTATAAAGTGAAATCTAGAGATTAAAAAGAGTTTTAGATCTGTTATAGTAGGTGACTTATTTTATTTTTAAAACCATAATCCAACTATTTATGAAGAGTCATATGTACTCATCTTTATCCGAAGCCCTGCAGGTTAGTGCTTGAAGGCGAGAGGATATCTCGATGGAGTGGTGTGGGAGGCAGAGCAGAGTATGAAAATTGTTGTAAAAAATTAGTTATTTTAAATTATTTAAATGATAATGATAGAGAGAATCAAAATGCAATATTTTCATACCTCTCCTGGTCTCCCCGGACCCATCCTTTCCCTCCAGACTCCCAGAAAAAAGTGAAGGAAAAAAAATCCCATGTTTTACTTTATTCATCGAAAAACAGATGATCAAGATTGACTAAAAAGAAAAAAACTTAAACCTTAATATAATACAAGTTGAAGTCAGTTACCATCGTTGATTGCATTCATTCAAGGGGGGGGGGGGGGGGTGCTATGTTATCTTATCTGTCTAATCTTGATGAACGAGTTAATTCAGTACTTGTGTTAGTGGAGATAACAAGTACTCGATGAAATAATTGAGGTGCATGTGCGCAAGAAGAGATTTTGGGTAATTATGAAATAATATGGTTTAATTATGAAATATTCATGAAGATTGTCTTTTATAGAACCAGAAAAGAAAGCAGAGAAGAAAATGGAGAGAGCTAGGTGGCATTTAATTTATAATTAGAAAATATAGTCAAAGTAAAATAAGAAAGACAAATGTTTACCTTGATAAAACCTCTTACTTAACAGTTAACACTAAGCAATCGGTTGAACGTTAAGCACTCCTTAAAACATTGGTTTTTGGTGAACTTAATAACAAGTCATTGATAAAACACCAAGAAAATGAGGTATTGATAATGTAAGATTGTATTAATTTTTATAGAGCCTTTTTCATTAATATAAATATTTATAGGTGTACAATATTGAATCCTTCGAAAGTAAGTATTTCAACCCTACAATAATTACATAATACAAAATATGGTAAATATGTACCCTAAATATTAATTTACACGTTTGCTAATACAACACCTCAGTCGGAGCGGGAGGAGGCCAGACGCTAAGACTGGATCTGAAGTCAAGAAATAATTGTCTAGGAAGGCCCTTTGTGAATATGTTCGCATACTGATAGGAAGAAGGTACATGCAAGACCATGATATGCCCAAGAGAAACCTTCTCACGAACAAAGTGTATATCCATCTCAATATGTTTGGTTCGCTGATGCTGGACCGGATAATATGACAAGTATACAGTGGATATATTATCACAATAAACTAAAGAAGCCCTACATAATGGACACTGAAGCTCTAAAAGTAGGGTTCTAAGCCAACAAATCTCAGCAACAACATTGACAGCGCCTCTGTATTCTGCTTCTGCACTAGACCAGGACAGTGTGGGTTGCCTCTTGGAAAACCGCGAAATAAGATTGTCCCCTAAGAACACACAATAGCCTGAGGTAGAACGTCGCGTGTTCGGACACCCTGCCCAATCAGCATCCATATATGCTAACAACCTGGTCGGGATGATGGGTAGAGATGCAAACCATAGTCAAGTGTGCCCTTAACATATCGAATGATACGTTTGAGGGCTGTAAAGTGAAGCTCCCTGTGGGCATGGAGAAACAAGCATAACTGCTAAACAACATAAGCAATGTATGGTCTCGTAAAAGTGAGGTATTGTAGGGCACCTGCGAGACTCCTGTAGAGAGTGGGATGTGACACCGGATTATCAGGGTCGTTCCTGGGTAATTGATGGCCATGGGCGAAACTCATAAATGCGGTCTTTTAAAAAAAACATATATTATATTATTTTTAGTATATATAAAATAAAATCAAATAACTTCATCTCATAAATTATAACTGAATTCATAATTAGTCACAACTGAAGTTCTTCTTTAATTTCTACTCAAGCAAATTATAAAGGCGTACTAACCTTTAGATTGTCAAAATGTGACCTCAAATTCTTCTATTAACAACCTGTTGATAGGAAAAGATAAAAATCAATCCCATAGTTAGAATATATAATGGACAAATAAAAGTATAAAACTTAAGATGTACCTCTCAAAGCTTGATTTTTCAATAAATCTTCAATAACAAATTGAAACTATTACAATACTTTTACCAGGAGAACACAAAAAAAGAAAACAGCTAGTACTTTACTACTTATTGAACATTAATCTTCTTGCATTCTTAGCAGCAAAATAATCGATTAGACTGAATTGTGTGTCCTCGAGATACTTTAAGATTCTTTAAGATTTTTCTACCAAAAAAAGATATTTTATTTAATCTGATAGCGCAAGCAACAAAAAAGGAACAAGAAATTCATAATCAGGCATCGGTTGTTAAATGTTCATAAGACAGTCATATACAATTACCAAAAGAAAACCCACAGCTTCTATAACACTAGGGTTCACCCATATCTAGAAACATAAGTAGATCAAGTTAAAAAAAATCACATTTGATTCGAAACACAAAAAAGTGTGTATCCATTGCAACACATATCTTGAACTAGTTCATCCATACAACAATCTAATCTAATCGAATCAACAACTACTAAGATCGGCTTAATGAACCCTATATATCAATCCGTTGTCTGCTTCTTGTAAGATTAAAAACGGATCCCAAAACGGCAAAATCTATAAATTCTCTAAATCTTGCACTAATCTATATGTTAACATACAAATCTCTAAACAAACTAAAAAGAGACACCGAACCTGATGTAACTAAAAAAGAGACACTAAACAAGAGCTTATTCATTGCAACACAGATCTTCAACTAGTTCATCCATACAACAATCTAAATGAATCAAATCAACAACTATAATTACTTCTCTATCCCAAACTAGTTAAGATCGGCTAGAGGCTCTATATATTTTGAGACCCTGGGCGCTTGCCGGTCCGCCTACCCCAGGGCCGGCCCTGCGAATTATCATCCAAAGCATTGAGCTTTGATTTAGAATCAACTGGAGTACTCAGGATCTTGCAATTTGTCATTTTAGCCTTGTACACAATCTCCTCGAGCACCATTAATTTACACGTTTGCTAATAGATGACACAAAATTGAAAAAAAAAGGGTTCAAACTAATGAGAAGTGGCTTAAAAGTATAAAAAATATATTCGATGAATCAAAACTATTTCTTGAAAGATTAACAGCCCAGCTCATCTTTGCTTTTAAGTATGAATGATCTAATCGGATTGATGAAGATAAAATGGAAGGGAAAAAAACATATTTCACTACTAAAATATTTTCCCAAACAATTGTCATACTAAAAAACAGACTGATTTTACAAAAACGTATCTTTTTAAGTCATTATTTTCAAAATTACCTTTCCAAATAGCTTAGGCCATTCAATTTCACAAACCAAATAACATAGTCATCTAACTTTTATAATAACTTATAAGATATCAGACCGTCCTCTAACGTTTTTCCAAAAAATTATTAAACAAATACTGCAAAAAGGGAAAATTGATAAAAAATTCCAAAAAATGTGCACAACAATATCAATATGCAATATTGTTAACTACAAAACACATCAAGTGAATTCTTAGAAAACAAAACACATCAATCACGGTACCACACCAGTTTGTGTTACAAAACAAATACTGTTATAAAGCAACATTTTACCTACAAAACACACCAGTTTCCCTGAAATGTCTTAACATACTATGTCACTCTCAATTCATCTTTTTGATGATTTCATACTCTGATGAGATGAAGGCAGCCCAACTAAAGGCAGCCCACTACAACTAAAAGGCTGCCCACTAAGTCGAAGTCCAGCAGCCCATGCCCATAGGCCTTCCTTCTAGTAGCTTCCCATTTTAGTATAAGTATAAATATAATACTTGTAATTTGCTTCATTCAGATTTTATGAAAGAGAAATAGAAAAGCTTCCTCAAACGTTTTTTTTCTTCTTCTTCAACCTCACTCTCATTCACTTTCTGCAGTGCAAGTTGATAATTGCACACTCTAACATGATATCAGAGCCGTGTAGTGAATTGAATCTGCGCGATTAGTTTGTTTTCTCAGAGTTACCGATCTTATCGATTTCAAGTTCTGTTACAACAATCATTTTCTTTTGCTTCATTCTCATCTTCGTATGGCTCCTGTCACGACAGTAAATGTGGAGGAAACTCCAAATTTGACTTCAATTCCAGTGGATCATAATCATCCACTGTTTTTAAGTGGATCCGACTCAGCTGGTGGTTTACAAATCGAAATACAGTTGATAGGCATGGATAATTACACCTTATGGAGTAGAATGATGCGGTTGAACTTACTGACTAAGAACAAAATTGGATTCATTGACGGATCGATTAAACGAGGTACTTACGGTGCTGATTTGACTCAACAATGGGATCGATGTGATGCGATGGTCATGTCGTGGATAATAAGAAATGTAAACAAAAATCTGCTTAGCGGAATTCTGTACAAGTCTTCTGCATCTGCAGTTTGGAAAGATCTGCGTGAACAATTTGATAAAATAAACCTATCTCGCGTTTATCAGCTGCGAAAAGAATTAGCGATGTTTCATCAAGGTGTATCTCCTGTGGCGACTTACTACTCTAGAATGCAGGACATATGGGATGAAGTTGATTCTATAGTTCCAGTTCCAATCTGTGATTGCACAAGTCCTAAGGAATATGTAACTCACCTAGGACTTCAGAGATTGCTGGAGTTTTTAATGGGACTAAATGACGGGTATAATCAGGTTAGGAGTCATATCCTCCTAATGACACACATTACTCTTTGGAACTGTGCCTATGCGATGGTCGCACAAGATAAAAGTCAAAGGCTACTCAATGGGAAATATACAGGGAGTGAAATTTCTGAACATTCAGCTATGCTCAGTAAGGCTTCCACTTCACAGAATTATAAATCGAAGTCTTATTGTGATTTCTGTAAAATAAAGGGACATCATCGAGAGATATGTTACAAGCTACTATACTACTGTGGCTATTGCAAGAAGAATGGTCACGTTAAAGAAAAATGTTATAAACTCAATGGTTATCCAGATGACAACAACAACAGGAACAGAAAGACAGCAAGTGTAGCCATGGCTGGGGAACCACAAGACAGAGGTTTTCAGCTTGGCAAGCGAATCAAATACTATCGACAGAATGACAGCTTATCTCGGGAGCGGCGTGATCACTTCACGGCGTCTTTGAGATCCTCGTTTCTCGAGAAATATCAGCAAGTGGTTACACTGCTTAATCATCAAGCTGGTCGACCTCATGGTAATACTCCAACTCCTAAAGCTCATATGGCAGGTATTCCTATTACTAAGGATACTTATAGTTGGATTGTTGATTCTGGGGCAACTAACCATATGGTTACTGATAAAAAGTTGATTGATAAACCTGAGATTACGAACACAAAGTTATGTACAACTGGTGTGACAAGGCAACAATTATACAGACTGATAGTTGTAGGTTAAATGGAGGTGAACTAATTCAGAATGTTCTATGTATACCAAGTTTCAACTTCAACTTATTGTCTGTTTCGAAGTTGACCAGAGAATTACATTATAGTGTCAAGTTCTTTCCTGATTTCTTTGTTTTACAGGATCTCCTCACTGGGAAGGTGAAGGAGATTGGTAAAGAAATAGATGGCCTCTACATACTACAGTCTAGAAGAGGGGTGACAGGACATGTCCATTCAGCTATTACACACACAATGAAGGAGATACAAGCAGAATTATGGCACAAAAGGATGGGACATGTTCCAATGTCTATGCTCAGAAAAATAGATGAGTTTCATAATAAGTCCAGATTTACAATAAGACACTGTGATATATGTCCTAGGGCTCGACAGACTAGGAAACCATTCCCTATTAGTATAAGCGAACTGAATATCCTTTTCAGCTTATGCACTTTGATGTATGGGGGCCTTATAAGGTTCCCACTCATAGTGGCATGAGATACTTCTTAACTGTTGTAGATGATTTTTCCAGATGGACTTGGATTTTTTTGCTGTGTGTAAAGTCTGATGTGTCCACTATCCTCAAGAACCTGTTTACAGAAATAAAAACTCAATTTAACAAGATTGTTAAATGTGTAAGGACTGATAATGGGACAGAATTCTTTAACTCTGCCTGTTCTGAGTTGTTTAGTCAATTAGGTATCATACATCAGAGTTACTGTGTCTATACTCTTCAGCAAAATGGGGTGGTTGAAAGAAGGCACAGACATATATTAGAGATTGCAAGAGCAATCAAGTTCCAGGGGCACTTACCAACAGAGTTCTGGAGGGAATGTATCAAGGCAACATTATATGTAATTAATAGAATACCATCTGTGGTGATTGGGAACATTTCACCTTACGAGAGATTATTCAACAAACCCCCATCCTTAGCTCACATGAGAGTTATAGGGTGTTTGTGTTATGCAACAAATCTAATGAGGAAGGACAAGTTTGATAGTAGAGTGACCAAGGCAGTTATGCTTAGATATGCTACTACTCAGAAAGGCTATAGGCTGTTAGCATTGGACAGTAATGGATATCTTTATAAGCAGAGATGTTAACTTTCATAAAGATATATTTTCATTTGAGACATTCAAGGCAGCTGAAAGGAATGATGGATCACAACTAGACAATTCTAGTTTTGATCTCTATTCTGGATTGTCTGGTGGTTCTGGAGATTCCTCAACTGAGGCTCTTGGAGATGGTTCAAGGCAGTCTAATACAATTAACCCTGTTGAAATTAGTTGATGTTGATGCAGGTGAAATTGCTCAGACACCAGGAGGATCTGATGCAGGTGAAAATATTCAGACATCAGGAGGACCTCACAGTCCTTCTTCTTGCTCAGATGCTAATACACAGAATACAGATGTGCAGGAGAATACTGATCAATCACATATTACAGGATCATTTAGACTGAGAAGACCACCAACATGGATGAAAGACTTTGTCTCACACTCAGACACTGTCAAGTATCCATTGTCTAATTATCTCAGTTATGCAGGCCTATCAATGTCTTACCAAAGTTGTGTAGCAAAGTTGTCTGAGGATCATGAACCACAAAGCTATTCTGAGGCAGCAGGAGACAAGAGGTGGGTAGATGCCATGAAGGCAGAGATTAAAGCCCTGAAGGATAATAATACTTGGAACATAGTAGAGTTGCCCACTGGCAAGAAGGCTATTGGCTGTAAATGAGTGTACAAGATCAAGTATAGAGCCAATGGAGAGATAGAAAGGTTTAAGGCAAGATTGGTTGCCAAAGGATATAACCAAAGGGAAGGAATATACTATCAAGATACTTTTTCACCTGTGGTGAAAATGGTCACTGTGAGAGTTGTTATCTCAATTGCTGCAGCAAAGGGATGGAGTATACAACAGATGGATGTATTTAATGCATTTTTGCAAGGAGATTTACATGAGGAGGTCTACATGTGTATTCCACAGGGGGTGGTGCATAAACAAGAAAAGGTTTGCAAGCTTGTTAGATCACTCTATGGCTTGAAATAGGCCTCAAGATAATGGAACATAAAACTTGTCACTGCATTGGTGTCTGCTGGTTTTCATCAAAGTCCTCTGGATCACTCTCTTCTCACAAAGAAGGTAGATGGCAAGATAGTGGTAATCTTAGTATATGTGGATGACTTGCTCATCACAGGAGATGATGATCTGTTGATCACAGAGACAAAGGCCACACTGCAGAAACACTTCAAAATCAAAGACATGGGTGAATTAAGGTACTTCCTGGGTTTTGAGTTTGCCAGGAACAAAAGTGGGATAGTAATGCATCAACGCAAATATTCTATGGAGTTGGTGGCTGACATGGGGCTGGCAGGAGCCAAGCCAGCAGGATCTCCTATGGAATGGAATTCCAAATTAACATCTTATGTGTATGATAAGCAGTTGCAAGATAAGGCAGATGGTTCAGGTGGTCCTCCTGATCCTCTTCTGACCAATCCCCCTGAGTATCGAAGACTGGTTGGAAGGTTGTTATACTTGACCAACACGAGACCAGATATAGCATTTGCAGTTCAAAATCTCAGCCAATTTATGCAAGCACCCAAGACTTCACATATGATAGCAGCTGAAAGGGTGGTCAGATACGTCAAGCAGGCACCAGGGTTGGGCATTTTCATGCCAGCTGCAGATTCTGGGATCATGACTGCTTATTGCGATGCAGATTGGGCTTCGTGTCTTCACACAAGGAGGTCAGTTACAGGGTATTTGGTATTCTTTGGTGCTTCCCTTATCTCTTGGAAGTCGAAGAAGCAGCATACCATTTCGCGAAGCTCGGCTGAAGCAGAATACAGAAGCATGACATCTGTGGTTTCTGAGATTGTGTGGATTTCTGGGCTGTTTGATGAGCTGAATACAAAAGTGCAACTACCTATTCCTATATATAGTGATAGCAAGTCGGCCATCCAAATTGCGTCAAATCCAGTCTTCCACGAGCGCACAAAACATATCGACATAGATTGTCATTTCATTCGGGAAAGAGTCCAACGAGGTTTGGTATCACCACTGTACATCAACACAGAAAATCAGCCCGCAGATTTACTTACAAAAGGATTATTGCAGGGGCAACACACTCATTTGTTGTCCAAGCTAGGTGTCAAAAATTTGTTCTTAGCACCTAGCTTGCGGGGGAGTGATGAGATGAAGGCAGCCCAACTAAAGGCAACCCACTACAACTAAAGGCAGCCCACTAAGTCGAAGTCCAGCAGCCCATGCCCATAGGCCTTCCTTCTAGTAGCTTCCCATTTTAGTATAAGTATAAATATAATACTTGTAATTTGCTTCATTCAGATTTTATGAAAGAGAAATAGAAAAGCTTCCTCAAACGTTTTTTTTCTTCTTCTTCAACCTCACTCTCATTAACTCTCTGCAGTTTGATCCACAAACTGGATCAAACATGCAAGTTGATAATTGCACACTCTAACATACTCTTCCACCTCTTTCTTTGATTTTCTTGACGTATAACGTTACCCTCAACATCTTAAAAATTAAACTATCAGTTTAGATTGTCTGTCGGAATTTAGGACCAAAAAGGGGCGATCAACAAAAATTTCTGCTTATACTTGTTCATGGCTTATGAGTTTCGTTTTTCCTTTTAAGGTCATTACTTGTGAAGTTTGATATTGAAGTCTTAAGAAATTTTAAGCTTTCTACTTACATTTGTTTTTACGCAGATTATCCCTCATATGGACTTATCTTTAATTTTTGCCCCTTAAATCAGTGCTCTTAAATTTTGCATCTATTTTTTATTTAATGAAAAATTGTGGGTCAAAATACTCTTATTCGTACGTTTACGAAACCAGAAATTCTAATTCGGACCCCAATTTAGTAAAAAAAAATCGCAAGGTAATGTCTGATGAAGAGCAAAAATTAAATGTTAGAGAAAATTATTAATTAATATTAGAATATTGTATTAATGGAGTATCATATATATATATATGGTAGATAATGAATAGTATTAATGTAGTATTATTATAGGAGGATATTAGGTAAGACTTATTCTTCCTAATAAATGTTACCTTGTGTATATAATATTACCTTATGAGATGAATGAAATTGAGGAAAGTATTTCAAACTTCTTACATGTATCAAGAGATTAAGGAAAAAGATCCAAAAAATATTATTACTTATTTTTTCTTCCAAATTTGGTCTTCCTTCTTCCTCCAAGAACCCTAACTCCCTAAGTCGCCGAAATTTGCTTCTTAATTTTTTTTCTTTTCTCGGTCTCCATTGTTAATCACCCCTAACCATGTTTGAATCAAAATCATCTTTCCACCCAACCCTTATCGTCTCAAACATTAAATTACATGTTTTCGTCAAACTAGAAATGAAAACTGTTTATTATGCAACATGGGCGGAGTTATTCAAAATATGTTGTAGGGCTCACAAAGTTCTTCATCATATAATTTCTTCGAAAGATGATACAACAAAGGATCTACCGTCCGATGCAGACAAAGAATTGTGGGATACCCTTGATGCCACAGTTCTTGGTTGGAGTCTTCTTGGGATATCCTACTAATCACCGTGGTTACATGTGTTATGACATTTCTTCCAAACGAATGATTATATCTCGTCATGTAATCTTTGATGAAACACAATTTCCTTTTGCTAAGATACATGACACCGGGACTCATACTTATGATTTTTGGATGATGATAAACTTCCGTATCTAACTCATTTTTTCCACAGCTAGGGATCCACAAAAACTGTTGGACCCACTAGACCAAGGAACAATGGTCCAGCCATGAAAATTCCAATCCAGCGAATTGGGCCATCAGTTCCAAGGCCCAGTGACGGGCCATCTCCCACAAATATCCAGCAACATTCTTCATTGGGCCAGTCCATAATTCCAGGCCCAATAACACATTATAAACACAATCAGCCCACTGCCAGACTTGGTTATACCGCACTGGGCAGTGGCGTCCAGCCCACTGCCTTACCCTCGGCCAGTGGCGTCCAGTCCACTGGACACGTCACTCGTCCGGTCACCCGTAGTCAATATGAAATTATAAAACCCAATACCAAATACAGTCTACACACCCAAGTCTCCAAATTACCTTTGCCTCGTGACCCAGTGTCTGCTCTAAAAGACCCAAATTGGAAAATGATCATGGATGATGAATATCATGCTCTAATTAAAAATAGGACGTGGGAGTTAGTACCTCATCCATCTAATGCAAATATAATTCGGTATATGTGAATTTTTAGTCATAAAGAAAAATCTGATTGATCTTTTGAGCGGCATAAGACCCATTTTGTAGATGATGGGAATCAACATGTTGGACTCGATTGCGGAGACACATTCAGTCCAGTGGTCAAACCAACAACAATCAGAACAGTTCTTAGTCTTTCTCTCTCAAAGGATGGTCACTTCATCAATTGGATGTCAAAAACGCCTTCCTCCATGGACACTTGAGTGAGATTGCTTACATACACCAACCATTGGGATACAGGGATTCTCAATATCCCAATCATGTGTGTTTGCTGAAAAGAATATTATATGGACTAAAGCAGGCCCCTTGATATAAGCGGTTTGCAGATTTTGTGTCCAACATGGGTTTCTCACACATCCGTTCGGATAATTCTCTGTTTATTTATCGACAGGGTACTCAAACAACTTATCTTCTTTTGTATGTAGTGATATTATCCTAACAACATCTTAAGATTCTCTTTGCATAAGTATCATGTCACAACTTAGTTCCGAATTTGCTATGAAAGATCTTGACCCACTACACTATTTTCTAGGAATTGTTGTGACACGACATGCAGGTGGATTATTTTTATCCCAAAAGAATTATGCCTCTGAGGTCGTGGAACGCGCTGGAATGTCTACTTGTAATTCTTCGGCAACTCCAATAGACACCAAGTCAAAATTGAGTGTCATCTCTAGCAAACCTTTTGCCGATCCAACATTATACCGCAGTTTGGCAGGAGCTTTGGAGTATCTCACATTCACCAGGCCGGATATTACATATGCAGTACAAAAAGTGTGTCTCTTCATGCATAATCCGATGGAAGAACATATGCATGCCCTATAACGCATTCTACGATATATTCAGGGCACTCAAGAATATGGGTTACATCTTTACCCGTCATCCATTTCCAAATTGGTTACTTACACAGATGCAGACTGAGCAGGATATCCGGACACCAAACGTTCCACTTCTGGTTATTGCGTCTTTCTCGGTGACAATTTAATCTCATGGGCTTCCAAAAGGCAAGCCATAATATCACGCTCCAGTGCTGAAACTGAATACCGTGTTGTTGTCAATGTTGTGTCTGTCTCATGCTGGATTCAGAATATGCTACTTGAGCTTCATTGCCCCATTCTGACAGCCACTATGGTCTACTGTGATAACATTAGTGCGATATATCTCTCAGGGAATCCAATTCATCATCAACGCACTAAACATATTGAGTAGATATCCATTTTGTCCGTGAAAAAGTGGTGCGCGGATAAGTGCGAGTGTTACATGTTCCGACGCGACATCAGATCACAGATATCTTCACGAAAGGACTTCCACTGATATTATTTGAAGATTTTAGGGACAGTCTCAGCATTCGCCGGCCTCCAGCTTCAACTGCGGGGGAGTGTTAGAGAATATTATTAATTAATATTATAATATTGTATTAATGGAGTATCATATATATATATGGTAGATAATGAATAGTATTAATGTAGTATTATTATAGGAGGATATTAGGGGATAGAATAGGAGGATATTAGGCAAGACTTATTCTTCCTAATAAATGTTACCTTATGTATATAATATTACCTTATGAGATGAATGAAATTGAGGAAAGTATTTCAAACTTCTTACGTTAAAGAACAAGAATTTGAGGTGCTAAAGACCACCCCGAATAGGAGCATTTGTGCGAATGACTTATATAATACACATTAGTCAAGGTGTATGCATCTCATACTTTTTTACATTAATAAGCGCAAGTTCAGTTCAGGTTCGCCAAATGGTGTTCAATCTCTGCCTTCTGGGCTCTGAGCTTTTGTTACAAGCCTCACTCAATACTTCTTTGTTATTTTCGTAAAAATTTCACCGGCCGCTTGTTTTGACATTGCGATTTAATTTTTACGCGTTTAACATTTACCCACTTGAGATATGTTGTGTTTGTAGTTTCATATAGTTGAAGTTCAGTCATTTTTTTCTAAAGTTCAAGCAAATATGATTAGACTTCAGTTAATTTTGTCTGACTTCAATCATTTCTGAAGTTAAAATAACTAAACTTCAACGATATATGGATGAAATTCAGGTAAAAACTGACTAAAATAGCGACATATAACTTATGTTGCTAAACAACACAAATCTCTCACTAATTTTATTTAATGACGGATTACTAATAGATTATCAAGTTATATTAACTATGTACGAGCTATCTGCTGATAGATTAGCGAAAGTTAATGATTCAATTTTATTGTTCTTACTACTAAACACATTAGCATAAAACTTAAACTCATTGGATTATATATTCAATAATATTGTGTTGCTACTTCTAGCTTGTTGTTGCTTACTTTGAGCTGCCACGCCTTATATTCATGGACTTAATTAGTTTTTCTTAACTTTTTGCCTTTGCCTTACAATATGTATCTTAGCTTAATACTAGTAATCAGAGAGTTATCTAACATATTTTCTATATTTTTATTTGGAAAATTATCTTTCCAAATATCGTTAGACTATTCAATTTTATAAACAAAATATTAGACTATCATTTAATTTATATAATAACTTGTAAGATTTTAGATCGTGCTCTAAATCGAGAGTAGAGTTACAGGAAAAGTCGTCTGATGGAAAACGACTTTCACTCTAACGTTTTCTCAAATTTTAGTTTGCTAAAAGAGGTTTTAGACTGTGGTCTAAAAGATCTAGAAATTTCAATACTTCAAAAAGGGATAAATGGTGAAAATTTCTAAAAAAAAACATACACACTGAATAGTCTATAAATTGTGTTTACTTTCGATTGAAAGACGTATTCATAATTTTCATACGAACCTCAATCTCAAATAAGTTGAAGTCAGTTATATATATATTCTAATTTACCATATTTCTTCATTTAAATTTATTTCGAGCCAACAAAAAATTCATAAGTATTATACCACTTAAAAAAATCATATCATGAGAATTGAGAACCATTTTAACTCTCCTATTTATTGTAAAGAACACACACGCAAAAAAATGTTTTGATGCTCTTGTATGTTACAGCTGTATAATTAGCTTAGCTGGCTATTTAATTGTTTTCACTCCATTTTTTTTTTTAATAATCCGTGCCTGAGCCATTCAGATTCCATATCGCTAAGATTGCACAAGATCAGACTAGCTCTGGAGGTGATGGACCGGCCCTTCAGCACCCCACCACCAGGTAAATCGCGGGATGTGCACCCGTATTGCGTCCAACGGATCAATGCTACAAGGTTGACCCCCCCCCCCACAAACCCCATCCACAAGACTTGGCGGAAATCAAACCCACACTGCAATATGTCCGCGCGGTTTTTAGTGCGCAGGCTTAATCACAAATATATGTCCCGGAGGGCGATGTAATCGAACCTGTGACCCTAAGGCCACAAGTTCAACCTTCGTTCAGCTTGCTGGACGATTCGGACTGTTTTCACTCAATTATTGATCCGAGAAAGTTCTCTGTCATTGAACTAAAACCTTTGAAAATGAAATAATTTAATCAACAAGTATCTTATCATTTATGTTAATCAATATTCTTTGCTCTAACTTGTTATTTAAGTACTCAACTGGGAATAACAATCATTGAATCTGTTTCAAACATCACGCAATTAAATTAGAATTAATATTATAGTCATTTCTTCACTAGAAAGTGACTGCTAACAATTTTCTATAAAAGAAATGTCCTTACATTACCAATATCATTAATCATTCATGTGCCAGGTAACAATATTAGTAATTCCAAATAACATAATATATTCATTTTTAAATGAGATTAAGTTATATGCATCGTGTGTGTAAAGTTTTTTTTTACATTATCACGTCACTTTATCAGTTATAACAGCTATTTTTTCTTATTTTCAAGATTACAAATCAAATTTTTTTTTAATGTAAGATTACTTGTAAATATTCTTGAGTGACTTGAAAGGTATATGTAACTTAAACCCCTTTTTTTTTATTCCTTTGAATATGGTACGGGATTCTAATTGTTCTCAAATAGTATAATATATCCCAGAATTTATTGCTTAAATTAGTGATACATGCGTCTATTTAATCTCAATCTTGATCATTCCATCATCTATGCTCAAATTAAATTTTCAGAAAAAGTTTCTCCGACCCGAGGCGCCGATCGGGAAAGTAATAAAGAGACGTTAAACGTAATTCTAGAAGGGCAAAAAAACCGAGTTCTTAGCCCTGACTAAGAAAATGGCTTTGAGCCATTCTTTTCAATCTGCATGCACTATAGTTTTAGGTCATGGGAACAAGTTAAGTCAAGAAAAAATGGAAGTTGGAAAAAAGATGAACAATTTTCAGATGCCACTTCATTATCCACGTTACAAGAAGGGAGATTATGAGAAGATGGAAGAATGGAAGTTGGATATTCTTCTCAAGCAATATGGTTTCTTGAATTTTAATGGGACTTTGGAGGAGAAAAGAAAATTTGCAATGGGTGCATTTTTATGGCCTGATAAACTTTGAATATATAATTTTGCAGACCTACTGGCAAAAATGGAATGAAGCGAGCATGTTTGGGAAACTTGTTTGTGCTTCAAAGTGCCACTATTTGTAATGACATTATTTTAGTATTTGATATTATGCATCTATCTTAGTTTTTTTCAAGAAACTTTGAATATATGTCTGTCTTCTTCACTTCTCAAGTTATATATCGATCATATGGAAACACTAGTTATCTTTGCATTCTAATTTTCATGTGCACTATTTCTGTAAATGTGTTGCAAGACAGTTCATTGCCTCAAGAAGAAATTTATTGTCATTCAGCAAATGTAAATAAGATGCATTTCTTGAAGATGATAAAACTCGATACCATAATTTATTTTTGCAATCAATGGAAACAAATTCTTTTTTAATGTCAGCTCTAGCCCTTTAAAATTAATAACGCTATCAATTGAATATGAAGTGCGAGTTTGGTGATATGTCGCTCGAGAATGTGAGTAAAATTGTGGTTACAAGGAAATAGGGAAAGTAGCAACAACAACAAAGATTATAAATCTGGAATGGAAAATAAGAAAGAGGTTGGTTGAGTCGATTGATGTTCAATCTGTCTTAAGACAATATTGCCCCGTATTAATCTCTTAACGACGATTGACAACTTGTCTTCCAAGATAAAACAACCACAAACACTTGAGTAAAGGATAACTCAAGAGTTTACTATAAAAGAAGAATATGTGAGTGTATGAAAGATTGCAAGAGAGGAAGAAGACCTTACCCCCTCCCCCATTAAAAAACCCTCAGCCGCCCAACAAGAGGGCAGCCGCACAAGCCTGTCATGACCCTCTCCCTTTTCATTTTTTTTTAAACACTCCCACGTCACTCTCCCTGATCCCCTTCCCCGCTGTCATGTTCTGGCGAACCCAACACCCTCAGCCGCCCAACAACAAGACAGCAGCCGCACACCCCTACCCCTATCTCTCATCTACAGCCACCATCATCTCTCTTACACACAATTCCCATATCTCCATTCCCGTCGCCGAACTCCTAACCCCCCTCTGCCCATCGTCGACCACCATCACTCTCCCTCGCCCTCTCAAACACTCAGCCACACCTCACCCCTCCCCTGTCCCCTCAACTCGTCAACCAACCCACTGCCCGTCACCTTGCTCCCGTCGAACACCCTTCCGCCGGATCTAACAAGCCGCACCTCACCCCTCCCCTGTCCCCTCAACTCGTCAACCAACCCACTGCATGTCACCTTGCTCCCGTCGAACACCCTTCCGCCGGAGCTAACCACCGCGACTCTCGAACCCTCACCACTGTCAAACCCATAGAACGTCGGAGCTCCGGCGAATGAGCTTCAACGAACACCCTTCGGTTCGTTGTCGACCATGGCCTCTATTGTTGTTCGGATGTGGTCGAGATCGATTTGTATGATGTATGGCGGGACATATACCTTTTCTGACGACTCTTGTGAATGGAGTCGCTCCGGTATTCTTGCCGTTGAAGTGACGCCGCCCATTTCCCGTTTGTTCGGTTTATATCTTGTTTGGTATGTTGTTGGTTGTGGACTGATTTCTCCTTTTTCGGGTAACTGGCCGGAGTTTTTAAACTCCGGCGACCTCCATTGCTTTGTATTTTATATATAACTGTTGTGTATTTGTTGGTTGGACTGATTTTTAGAGTTTTGGTATCTGGCTAGAGTTTGCAAAATCCGACGAAATTCGTTGGTTTATATTCTGGCCCGATTACTGCGTTCAGTTTGTGGTTTAATTGATATGATTATTAAGAACTGGTCGGAGTTTTAAGACTCCAGCGATGTTTCGAAAGTTCCGGCGAACTATGTCACTGTTTACTTCTACTGTTCTGGTGAACTTTTGCTATTTTCCGGTGTGTTTGTTGTGTTGTTATTGTTGTTCTTCAGTCGCTGTTTGGAATGTTTTTTGACAATATTGCCCTTTAATTCATTTTATTAAACTGATTCTGAATGAGATACTACACTTGATGGCCAATGAAAAAGCTATCCGTCGATTTTTGAGGCCTCCACAGTTGCAAAAATGGAAAATAAAATAAATGAAGCTTTCAGGGCAATGATGATTTCTTCCACTTACACCGGATAACCAACATGCGCTGGCAGGGCGAATTCTCGCAGCCGCACTTGTTTAGGATGTCCCACTTTATTTTTATATATTTGAGCCCTCTGTGTTTAAAACTATTACTGTTTTGGCGCGGATCTAAAGGTTTTTATTTATTTTATTGTTTCTAGCAATATTGGCCGATGGAGGAATCTCCGTCTGATTTCCAAGGCCTTCTCTGTACAAAAGACGGAGTTATTTTTTGCTTTGCTTATTAATTCTTGTTATTGCTTTTTAAATTGTTTATTCTATTACTAACACTTTTACTAAGTGTTTATGCAGGTACCTAGAGATCATCTTGTGCGGAAGGCCTAAAAAGGGCTAAAAGATGTCCCGGAGTTTTATTTTATGTCGCATTTAATTTTAGTTTTATTATTCAGTATTGCATTTTATTTTAATTGTAAATTATGAGAAATGCTTAGAGTATGTAGAATAAAAGCCAATATATAATTAACCTAGGTTTGAACGGATAACCGCAAGTTAGCGGATCTTAAAGGATGTCTAACCCCTTCCCTTTAGGATAATAAAGAACCCTGATCCAGAATCTCATTAATTTCGCAGACCATTAAATGGAGATTAATTGCAGTATTTTTTTTGCAATAAATCAAGTGTCCTAATTCACTTAAATAATTAGGTGGTGACTCCTTAAAATCAGCATTATTGCTCCATCCAGGGAACCGCGCCAAAGAGCAACGTTGCGGATACCGTTCAGATCCCGAGGTAAAAAACGGGCGCGACAGACGTCATTCTAGACATCGGAGAGTAGGTGTCAAAATAATCAAGACCCTCCTTTTGGCGATAGCTTTTTACTACCAGTATGGCCTTGTATTTGTCTATAGATCTATCTGCTTCCAGCTTCCGTTTGAGTATCCATTTACACTCTAACGGTTTGTTTTCTGGAGGAAGATCAACCAACTCCCATGTATGGTTGTGCAGGATGAATTCTATCTTACTCTCTACAGCTTCTTTCCAGAGATGTGCCTCTGGAGTTGACAATGCTTCAGAGATTGTCCGTGATTCATCATGAACCATATAAGCTCAAAGTCCAAACCGAAGGACTTATCTTGCCTGGACCTTTTTCTTCGTCTTGGTTCCATCTCTGGACCCTCCAAGTCCTGAGTATCTGGAATACTGGATCCCGAATAATCAGCCACTTCATAGTTCGCTGGATCTGAACCATTTATATCCTGGTAGTCAATGACTCTTAAATCTTGTGAGGTTTGCTCATAACTTCGTTTGAGAGAGGTTATGTCTCTTTCCTTTCTAGGAAACGACTCTTCAAAGAATCTAGCGTTCCTTAATTCCATAATTGTATCCACGTGAATGTCGGGTACATCTGACTTATGCACTATGAAGCGATAAGCACTATTGTTACTTGCATATCCAATGAATATGCAATTTACAGTCTTAGGTCCAATCTTGACCTGCTTTGGCGTAGGTACTTTAACATTTTTGATGCGCGTAATATGCACACACTTTAAACGCAAGTGCACGTTATCGTATCAAGTAGTATAGTCTTAGATAAGACCGAATATCGTCCTCTAGGATTAGGGTTCAAGTACCAACTATCTATTTTATAGTATCTATTTGGCGAATTAATACTTGATTGGTTGTTTATAACTAAGAATTTCAAAAGCTATTTAAATGTAAAGAATTACTTCAGATGTGATGAGAATAGGGCTTCTATGTATCCTTACTATCCGCTTATGTTACTTGTTAATGCATTACTTATGGTGTTCTTCTTTTGGAGAAAGCAGGTTTCTGAAATCGCTTTATACTCCGTTAGGTTATATAAACACTCAACCCCGAGATTGTTCCTTACCTAACTTTTCGATAAGGGTAACTCTATAGGAGGATTAAGCACAAAAACCTAGTTGACCGTCACGCACAATGCGCAAAATTAGGGTTGTTAAGCCTCTCATCAACGCTACAAATCTAATTGAGGTATTTTCATCCCCAATTCAAGACCGTCTACCCAACTTACAAAGATATTCACAATCCTCCTTTTGTAATCGATTAGAAATCATATAGTGATAACTAGTTGTCAATTAGCTACCAAGAATTCAACTCAATTATTGGATAGATCTCTCAATAAGAATAATAACCATAAGCATGCATTACTTTATAACATAAGGTTCAAGAATTCAACATAGAAAGCCCTATAAGAGAATTAGTTCCTAGCCATGAATATGACAAGAACTAATTTCATGTTCATCATACAAAACTGAAATAAATTAAAGAAAAAGAAAAGAAAATTACTAAGAATGAGTCTCCAAGCCAAGCATCCAAGGGTTGTGTTGTGGAATATTTACAAGATGGATTGGTGGAAGGATGGATGTAGAATGGTGAATGGTAGAATGGAGAATGAATAATTCTTCTAATGATGTAGAGTATTTATAGCCAAAGAATCCTTTAGGTGAAGGGTTAAGGATTTGTAGGAAAAGGAAAAGTTATTAGAATCCTTTTAGGTAAGGGTTTTAAGGTAGGAAAAGTTATCCCTTTAGGTAGGAAAGGTTATCCTTTAGGTAGGAAAATTATCCCTTTAGGATTCTGAAAATATGTCCAATTCGGCCCAGATTTCATAAATCCCGCGTCGGCGCCCATGTTCGGATTAGCCATGGCGCCAAATTCAAGCAACTCATCTGACTTTCAAGACTTTGGCGCAGCTGTTCTTCCGGCCATGGCCGGTGACATTTTTCTCGCGAATTTCCGTTTGCCGTCTTTTCGTCCGGACTTGCTCGATTTTCTCTATAATTCCCGGAACTTCTTAGACTTCATTTCTTGGCCCTTTTGTGTGCAATTTCATCTCTTTTATGCTCATTTCATCTCCTTTTCGTCATTTCTCCATTTTTGACCGCTGTGACACAAAAGAAAGGAAAACGACCCTAATACTGTACTAAACATAAATAAAATGAGTAAAATACTAACTAAAAATGACTCAAAAAGTGTATATAAAATACACCGATCAAATACCCCCAAACTTAACCTTTGCTCGCCTCGAGCAAAGATAGAAAGAAATAAAATAAAGGACTCAAAGAACGAAAAAAATAAAAGACTCACTGCCATTGATCACTTTTGTTGCATTAGTGTTAACTAGAAAAACATGAAGGTTAGCAAAATAATATGCAGGAAACTATAGCATGACATTTCAGCACAGTAAGCTAGATATTTCGCAAACTCATATTCATCATGCTTAATGGAAGTCAATATGCTAAATCATGCATATAAATTCAAGAATTCCTATGGCATGCTTACTTACTATTCTCCACTAATTCTGGATATGCATAAAAGAGATCTTCAGGACTTTAAGGGTTGTAATGTAGGCTTTAGGTAGGGGTTGGTAAAAATAGGCATTTAGGCTCATTTTTTGTACCATAAGCTCTTTAGCTTTTCAGTATTTCCCTTTTCTTTTTGTTCTTTCCTTCACTTCGATTCTATCTTTTCCCTCTTTTGTTTTGGGAAAGTGAAGTATATAATAATGACAAGCACCCCCAAACTTAGGCTTTTGCCTATTTCCTATTACTTTTTAATTGGGGTGCAACAAGTTCATTCACTCTTTTTGTCTCTTTTTTTTAACACAATTTATTCCATTTTTTCACATTTTTACTTATGGCACAATTTGTGGGAATATAGGGTGTCAAAGAAGAAGATTCAATTTTTAGGCTCAATGGGGCTGACTAGGGATAATTTTAAAGTCCGGGATAGAAAAGAGTGGTAAGAATTGGCTATCAAAGAAATGCCTGAGTCATCTCCCTAACATGCATATCCTAACTATTTCGCCTCAAATAGCAAACAATCATAGCACATAGGTTTTCATTATTTAGCATGCATAATTCAAGCAAGAAACTCCAAATAGACAGATTTTGTGAGTTTTTGGCATATCTAACCTAGGTGTTTAGATAGTTGCTTTTATTCCATTACATTATTCCACCTTACTTCACTAGGTGTTTCTAGCAACTACAGCATACATGATCTTTGACAGGCAATTTTGACTCAAAAAGAAAAGAAAAAAAAAAAAAAATTTTGGTGACTCAAAATATACATAAAACAATCAAAAAGTCTTAAATATGCCAAACTTAAATAAAACACCCCCAAACTTAAATCACACATTGTCCCCAATGTGTGCAAGACTCAAAGAAAATAAAAGAAAAATGACAACTTACTGACACAACACAGCGGTCATAACGGAGGTCTAGGATGAAAAATTCTGGAATTTGCACGGAAATATGGCTCTCTGAAGTTCGCGCCGCGAGATCTGAGATACGCGCTACTGCTAGTCTTGTGATTCTTCGAGATTCTGTGCGCGGCCCGATTTTAGCCATGGCCGATCGAAGCTTTTTCATTTTTTTCAGCGTTTGTTGCTCCTTTTTCCTCGGTTTCAGCTTTCAGTCCACCTGTCATCCAACAACACAAAACAAGAACCCAAGACCGTGAGACTGTTCAAGACAAAATAAAATAAAATAAAGACAGAAATTAAAATAACATAATTAAAAACATTGGGTTGCCTCCCAATATTGTTGTCTTTAACGCCTTTTAGCGGACGCAATTAACCTTTCCGAGTGCCCATTGGATCCTTCGCGAATCGCTTGCAATCCGCAGAGTTATTGTTGCAGTCTCACTTCAACTACAACAATTGCTTCAAACAAGGGCCTCAAATATACGATTATCCCCAGTATACAAGCGTGCTTGTCTTTTAGGTTCTCTCTAATGTAGGGATCGTGAGATTCCCTACATCTTTCAACTCTAGGGGTGCCCTTGATGGTTTTGACTTCTGTTTGGGAGTCAACTTTGACACCGGTGGTGTTTCTTCGCAATAGGTACAAGAAAAAGATTTTCCAAGGAATCGAAGGTGAATAATCGATCTCTGCACTCTTCTCCTTCTCTACACCAACCGCCTTGCATTCCTCAATAGTTGGGTGTGATTCGTGCTCCTCAATTTGCTGTTACTGTTGAATATGATCGCGAGTTCGCTATTTGCGTTTCCAACTTCTTTATACCCAACCTCATTTCGCCCATGAACCGAAGTTTGGGACCTCGTGATCGAGTAGAGTTTCTCGTAATTCCTCCTCTCTTCCTCTACGGTTGGAGCTCGATCATATTGAAGAGAAATCCATGTCTTAAGGATCCCTGAGATAAATCAAAACCAACAACGAATCACGGCACCTCGATTTTTTTTTTTTTTTTTTTTTTTAATAACGAAAAACGTAAAAATAAAAAAATTAAAACCAAATTAGAAATTAAAAATAGATAATTTGATATTGAACTATTGCCTAATCCCCGGCAACGGCGCCAAAAACTTGATGCGCGTAATATGCACACACTTTAAACGCAAGTGCACGTTATCGTATCAAGTAGTATAGTCTTAGATAAGACCGAATATCGTCCTCTAGGATTAGGGTTCAAGTACCAACTATCTATTTTATAGTATCTATTTGGCGAATTAATACTTGATTGGTTGTTTATAACTAAGAATTTCAAAAGCTATTTAAATGTAAAGAATTACTTGGATGTGATGAGAATAGGGCTTACATGTATCCTTACTATCCGCATGTTACTTGTTAATGCATTACTTATGGTGTTCTTCTTTTGGAGAAAGCGGGTTTCTGAAATCGCTTTATACTCCCGTTAGGGTTATATAAACACTCAACCCCGTATTGTTCCTTACCTAACTTTCACGATAAGGGTAACTCTATAGGAGGATTAAGCACAAAACCTAGTTGGCCACGCACAATGCGCAAAATTAGGGTTGTTAAGCCTCTCATCAACGCTACAAATCTAATTGAGGTATTTTCATCCCCAATTCAAGACCGCTTACCCAACTTACAGATATTCACAATCCTCCTTTTCGTAACTGATTAGAAATCATATAGTGATAACTAGTTGTCAATTAGCTACCAAGAATTCAACTCAATTATTGGATAGATCTCTCAATAAGAATAATAACCATAAGCATGCATTACTTTATAACATAAGGTTCAAGAATTCAACATAGAAAGCCCTATAAGAGAATTAGTTCCTAGCCATGAATATGACAAGAACTAATTTCATGTTCATCATACAAAACTGAAATAAATTAAAGAAAAAGAAAAGAAAATTACTAAGAATGAGTCTCCAAGCCAAGCATCCAAGGGTTGTGTTGTGGAATATTTACAAGATGGATTGGTGGAAGGATGGATGTAGAATGGTGAATGGTAGAATGGAGAATGAATAATTCTTCTAATGATGTAGAGTATTTATAGCCAAAGAATCCTTTAGGTGAAGGGTTAAGGATTTGTAGGAAAAGGAAAAGTTATTAGAATCCTTTTAGGTAAGGGTTTTAAGGTAGGAAAAGTTATCCCTTTAGGTAGGAAAGGTTATCCCTTTAGGTAGGAAAAATTATCCCTTTAGGATTCTGAAAATATGTCCAATTCGGCCCAGATTTCATAAATCCGTCGCGCGGCCATGCATTAGCCATGGCGCTGAAATTCAAGCAACTCATCGGGACTTTCAAGACTTTGGGCGCCATGGCTACAGTTCCTGTGGCCATGGTGACATTTTTCTCCGACTTCGCTGCGTCTTTTTCTCGTCCGGACTTCGTCTGATTTTCTCTATAATTCCCGGAACTTCTTAGACTTCATTTCTTGGCCCTTTTGTGTGCAATTTCATCTCTTTTATGCTCATTTCATCTCCTTTTCGTCATTTCTCCATTTTTGACCGCTGTGACACAAAAGAAAGGAAAACGACCCTAATACTGTACTAAACATAAATAAAATGAGTAAAATACTAACTAAAAATGACTCAAAAAGTGTATATAAAATACACCGATCAATTTTCCAGACAACCCCAAACTTTAAAGTATTTGTAGTTGGGTTTCTTTTCTTTTCATAGCTCATATGGAGTCTTGCCATTACCCTTATGAGGGACCCTGTTAAGAATCTTGAAAGCAGTAAGGATGACTTTTCCCCACATTTCTTGGGGAAGGCCTGAATCGATGAGTAATGCGTTCATCATTTCTTTTAACGTACGGTTCTTGCGTTCAGCAACCCCGTTTGATTGAGGTGAGTAAGGAGACGTCGTTTGATGAACAATGCCCGATTGAGCACAGAGTTCTTCAAAATGCGCTACATATTCTCTCCCTTTATCGCTACCGATTGATTTAATCCGTCCGTTTAGTTGGTTTTCAACTTCTGCTTTGTAACGTTTGAATGCTTCAAAGACTTCATCTTTACTTTTGAGTAAGTAAAGGTAACAATACCTTGTGCTATCATCTACGAAGGTCACAAAGTACTTGGTCTCCCCTCTAGTTTGTGCGAACTTCAAATCACATATATCCGTGTGTATGAGTTCTAGAGGAGCGGTTTCCCTTTCGACTGATCTAAATGGACTCTTTGAAAGTTTTGTCTCTACGCACACCTCACACTTACGTTGAAGGTTTACATCGATAGAAGGCAACAACTCCATCTTTACCAACCTTTGGATAGATTGATAGTTTACATGTCTTAATCTATGATGCCATAAACTAGAAGACTCAAGCAAGTAAGTAGAAGTATCAATTTTATTGATAATAGGTGCAACCATTACAGAAGAAACATTAACCTTAAAGAGACCTTCACAGACGAGGCCTCTTTATACAAATACTTCATTTTTAGTGATTACAAACTTGTTAGATTCAAACACTAGCCTAAAACCAGCGTTCACCAACAGCGGTCCATAAATTAAATTTCTTCGAATTTTTGGGACATGCATCACCTCCTTCAGAGTCTGCTCCTTTCCGGATGTCATCTTCAGGATCACCTTTCCTACCCCCAGCACCTCTGAAGAAGCATTGTTACCCATGAACATATTCTAGTCCCTGATTGGTGTATATGTGGAGAAGGCGTCTTTATTGGAACATATATGATGGGTAGCACATGTGTCCATCCACCATTGCATAGGATTCTCAACGAGGTTTGCTTCAAGAACCACCACCGAGAAGTCCTCAATCATATCGCCAAGAAGAGTATCTTCGACGATGTTAGCCTTGGTCTTGCCTTTGACATTCTCTTGATTCGCATGCTTGAGTTTGCGTCACTCATTGGCCATGTGACCAGGTTTACCACAGTAATGGAAAGTCCCTTTAAACTTTTCAGTTGTTGGGCCGTTACCGTCCTTCTGGAATTTTCGCTTCTTGCTAGAACTCCTTTTGACTTCCGTCAGGTTTGCCTTTGCCTCAGCAGGTTGTTTTCCCTTTGGCATAGCCTTCTTATTATCCTCCTGAATTTGGAGTTTGATAATAAGTTCTTCAAGGGTCATTTATGTCGTTTTGAGTTTTAGGTAACTCATTCCACGAGGGAGGTAGTTTTTCAATTAACGAGCCAACCAGGAATTGATCGTTCGGCTTCAAACCTTCCAAGTCCAGGTGATATACAATCATTTGAAATTCCTAAACTTGAGATGCAACAGTCTTGTTGTCCAGCATTTGAAATTTCAGAAATTTTTCAATGATGAACTTCTTGGATCCCGCATCTTGTGCGTTGTATTTCTTCTGAAGCTTGTCCCACAACCCTTTTGTAGTGCCAACGGTACTATATACCGTGTAAAGAGGATCGGACAAGAAATTCAGGATGTAGTTCCGACAAAGGAAATCACTATGACTCCAGGCATCTAGAGTCAATTTCATGCCATTAGTGACATGGATATCTTGACCCCCTCCCGCCGATTCATTTGGCTGAGAGTTCACTTCATCTCCAGTTTTTTATGGATCTTCGGTTAGGAAGCGAGATACTCCCATAACCGTAAGAAAGAACAACATCTTTTGTTGTCATCTCTTGAAATTTATTCCCATGAACTTCTCAGGACGTTCATGGTGAAAGCCAGCAGGTGGTGGAACGGTGGTGTTCCCATTAGCAGTGGTGTTGGCACTAGTTGTGCCATAAGCAGTGGTGTTGAAGACATTGGAGTTGCCTTAAGCAGTGGGGGATGTTTCGCCGTTAATTGATTGCTTCCAGTCATGTTGTTATTGCTAACAACGAATATTGTCTTAAGAATGTGAGTAAAATTGCGGTTACAAGGATATAGGGAAAGTAGCAACAACAACAAAGATTACAAATCTGGAATAGAAAATAAGAAAGAGGTTGGTTGAGTCAATTGATGTTCAATCTGTCCTTAAGATAATATTGCCTCGTATTAATCCCTTAATGACGATTGAAAACTTGTCTCCCAAGATAAAACAACCACAAACACTTGAGCAAATGATAACTCAAGAGGTATTAAATATTGCAAGATAGGAAGAAGGTTTTCAGATTTCAAGTGTGTTTCAAATGAGCTTTGAGCCTCATTTTATAGTGTTTGAAGATGCCTCCTCATCTAGCCAAGTAATGGTCTTGATTAACCATGTAATGGCACTTAATTGAGGGGTGTAATTCAGCCAAATAATGGTTGAATTCAAGTGTCAATTCGTGGAGACTTAATGCTCGAAGATCAGCCCAAAAGTCAGAAACTTTCCACCTTCCGTCGTGCCCACTGCCTTCGCAGCGTCGCGGCGCCAAAACTTCAGAGAGTTTACTGTCCCCGTCAGGGCCGCGGCTCCGACGTTGAGGTCACGCGGTGTCACGCCCATTTTCGACCGCGACATTTTTTCTAGCGAACCCTGCTTAAGTAAAAGGTTAGAAAATAAATGCTAAATGTGCAAAAGAATGCTAAAAGTGCTAAAAAGATGCTAAAAAGTTTAAAAAGGGGCTAGAAATGCTAAAGGGTTCGCGGAGTCGCCACCTAATTAATTTGGGTGAATTAGGACACCTAAATGTTAACTATGTTAAAGTCAACATTAACTCCATTTTAATGGTCTGCTAAACTTAATGAGATTCTGGGTAAGGGTTCTTTATTATCCTAAAGGGAAGGGGTTAGGCACCCTAAAGGATCCGATAACTTGCGGTTGTCCGTTCAAACCTAGGGTAATTATTATGCTAAGATGCATGTTTTGAAAAGTATTTAAGTAAAAATATAGGAAGTATTTTTGCTAGCATAAAAATGTGAGATTTGTTTTAAAATATATAAAGCTAGTTCTAGCTAAAATATGTATTATTATGTGCAAAGATGATTTATGCATTTATGACGCATTAGATAAGATACATGTGTTGTAGCAAAATCTTATTATGACGAAATGTATACTTATAAAATAAGATGTGAAATATATATTATGCAAACGCTAACAAAATAATTTTTAATTATGAATGTTAGTAAGAGTTTATAAAGAAATTAATTTATGATGCTAAGGATTTAATAGCGAGTGATGTTTTAGCTACGTGAATATTTATGTCATTTTAGTATGGCTTAGGCAATGCATAACTAATCATAAAAATAACTAATTAAAGGAGAGTGAATTTCTAGCGTCAAACTATTTTTCTAATGACAATCCAAAGTTTAATTATTCTAAGTGTACTACTAGTAGCGTAATGTTAGACAAATAGTTACAACAAATAATAGGGTGAGGATATGAATTAATAATGACTCGAAGAAACGGCGAGGCCATCTCGCCTATGGTTTGGAGTTTGTGATGCGGAGAGGATGAAGCACATAAGATGCGGGTCTTCATTTATTGTAGCTTATGAGGAGTTTCACAATGAGACTCTTCGTTTAGCTCCGATGCGTGTCATGCAAAAGAAAAGAAGATAAGGATTAGTATATATCCTAATTACTTGAATCATAAAAATCTATACACACATAATCTATATTTATACGTAATCAGCACATAAAGATGTGTAAATCAGTCAGTGAATAGAATGGCGCAGCTGCTGCAACAACCAGCAAACAGTAAGATGCAGTAAGGCAAACAATATGCAGCAATAGAGAAAACAAATATGCCGGCTGATGCGCGTTAAGATGCACACACTTTAAACGCAAGTGCACGTTATCGTGACAAGTAGTATAGTCTTTGATAAGACCGAATATCGTCCTCTGGGATTAGGGTTCAAGTACCAACTATCTATTTTCTAGTATCTATTTGGCGAATTGATAATTGATTTGGTTGTTTATAACTAAGAATTATGAAAACTATGTAAAATATAAAGATTTACTTCAGATGTGATGGGAATAGGGCTTCCATGTATCCTTACTATCCGCTTATGCTACTTACTAATGCATTAACTTATGGTATTCTTCTTTTGAAGAAAGCAGGTTTACGAAATCGTTTTATACTCCCGTTAGGGTTATATAAACACTCAACCCCAGTATCGCACCTTACCTACCTTTCGGTGATAAGGATAACTTTATAGGAGGATTAAGAACAAAAACATAGTTGACCGTCACGCACAATGCGCAAAATTAGGGTTGTTAAGCCTCTCATCAACGCTACATAAATAATTGAGGTATTTTCATCCCCAATCCAAGAATGTCTACCCAACTTACAACATATTCACAATCCCCCCTTTTCAGAATCTGATTAGAAATCATATAGTGATAATTAGTTGTCAATTAATTACCAAGAATTCAACTCAATTATTGGATAGATCTCTCAATAAGAAAAATAACCATAAGCATGCATTAATTTATAACATAAGTTTCAAGAAATTCAACATAGAAAGCCCTATAAGAGAATTAGTTCCTAGCCATTGACATGACAAGAACTAATTCCATGTTCATCATGCAAAACTGAAATAAATAACAAGACAGGGAAAATAAATTACTAAACTAATGGTGTCCAATCTCCAAGCAAAAAGTCTTGTGTTGTGCAAGAAGGGAAATCCTTAAAAACTGCCTAGGGTTCTCCTTTTATAGGCTGAAAACCGCCTCAACTTTTCCCTGCAGCCGTGCCCAATCCGCCTAAAACCTATTTTTTCGTCGGCGCGCGGCCTGCAGCATGCGCCCGGGGAAGTTCTGCAATCCGTCGGGTGTTTTGGCGCGCGGCCTCGATATCTCGCTGTTCGAGGCGCGGCCGCAACTCTGTGGCTTCTGATGTTTAGCGCGGCCTGCATCTGTCTCTCGAGGGCGCGCGACTGAGTCTTCTGCAGCCTCTCTGAATGGTGGCGCCATGCCTGCTTTTACTGCGAGGCCGCGCGCTGGTCTGGATTTTAGCCTCGTTCGCCACTTTCTCTGCTCACTGCATCTCTCTTTGCCCTCTTTTTGCTCCTTTCCCGCCATTTGGCCATTTTTACCACTTTGACTCAAAAGAAAGAAAAACTATCCTAATACGACACTTATATATGCAAAATGGGACAACAGACTAACTAAAATTGACTCAAAAGGTGTATATAAAATACACCGATCAAATACCCCCAAACTTAACCTTTGTTCGCCCTCGAGCAAAGATAGAAAGAAATAAAATAAAAGACTCAAAGAACAAAAAAATAAAAAAAAAGGACTCCCTGCCATTGATCACTTTTGCTGCATAAATGTTAACTAAAAAAAAACATGAAGGTTAGCAGAATAATATGCAGGAATCATATAGCATGAAATTTTCAAAGACACTAACTACACGTAAGCTAAATATTTCGCAAACTCATATTCATCATGCTTAATGGAAGTCAATATACTAAATCATGCATATAAATTCAAGAATTCCTATGGCTTGCTTACTTGCTATTCTCCACTAATTCTAGATATGCATAAAAGATATCTTCAGTACTTTAAGGGTTGTAATGTAGGCTTAGGTAGGGGTTGCTAAAGATAGGCATTTAGGCTCATTTTTCTGTACCATAAGCTCTTTTGGCTTTTCAATTTTCCCCTTTTTCTTTTGATTCTTTCCTTCACTTCAATTCTATCATTCCCCTCTTTTGTTTTGGGAGAGTGAAGTGTATTATACTAATAGGCACCCCCAAACTTAGGCTTTTGCCTCTTTCTTATTACTTTTCCATCAGTGCATCAAACTTGTTCACTCTTTTTGTTTCTTCTTTTTAACACAATGTACTCCACTATTTCATATTTTCACTTATGGTACAATTTGTGGGAATATAGGGTGTCAAAGAAAAAGTTTCAAATTTAGGCTCAATGGGGCTGACTAGGGATATTTTTAAAGTACATGATAAAAAAGAATGGTAAGAATTGGCTATCAAAGAAATGCCTGAGTCATCTCCCTAACATGCATATCCTAACTATTTCGCCTCAAATAGCAAGCAATCATAACCCATAAGTATTTATCATTTAGCATGCATAACTTAAGCAAGAAACTCCAAATAAACAGATTCTGTGAGTTTTTGGCATATCTAACCTAAGTGTTTAGATAGTTGCTTCAATTCCTTTACATTATTTCACCTTACTTCACTAGGTGTTTCTAGCAACTACAGCATTCATGATCTTTGACAGGCAATTATGACTCAAAAAAAGAAAAATTTTGGTGACTCAAAATAAACATAAAACAAATAAAAAGACTTAAATAAAACATAACATGACACACAAATAAAACACCCCCAAACTTAAATCACACATTGTCCCCAATGTGTGCAAGACTCAAAGAAAAAGACACTTACAGACTTTGGCTAATATGGTGGTGGTGGCGGTGGATAATACTTTGAATTCCGTGAGGGGGGGGAGCATTCTTGGTGTTTTGGTTTGGCGATAGGACCTTCGGCTCAGGGTGTCTTCCAGAATTCAGATTTTCCGTTGGCGCCAGCCTCGCAATCAGCGCGCGAAACTTCGGGCGTCTTCTCGATCATCCGCGCCGCGGCCCTGCAAATGGGCGCCGCGGCGCTATGGCTGATTTTTCTGGGTATCCTTGGCTTCTCTTCATTTTTCGCCTTCCACATCCTTGGCTTTCACCTGTCAACACAACATAGACACAAGAACCCAAGACCGTGAGACTGATCAAGATAAAATAAAATAAAATAAAAACAGAAATTGAAATATCATAATTAAAAACATTGGGTTGCCTCCCAAGAAGCGTTGTCTTTAACGTCTTTTAGCCGGACGCAAGTTCCTTGTTATTTTAAGGTATGAGAAGTTACCAAGTTCATGTATTCCATTTCATTGATCAGGTAGGGTTTTAACCTCTGTTCGTTTACTTTGAAGGCGCTCCTCTCTCCTTTTATTTCAATCGCCCATACGGGAATACTCTTACCACTGTGTATGGTCCTGTCCAACGTGATTTTAACTTGCCTGGAAACAATCTCAACCTTGAGTTAAATAACAGCACCTGTTGTCCTTCTTGAAAGTCTTTTGGTATCAAATTCTTATCGTGTCATGCTTTCGTTCGTTCCTTATAGATCTTTGCATTCTCATAGGCATTGTGTCGGAATTCATCTAATTCGCTTAGCTGTAGTAGCCTCATGTGTCCTGCTGCCGTGGTATCCATGTTTAACTTCTTCATTGCCCGGATGCTCGTGTTCCAACTCCACCGCAAATGACATGCTTTACCAAAGACTAATTTATAAGGTGACATACCAATTGGTGTTTTGAATGCTGTCCAGATGCCCATGTCGTCATCCAATTTGATAGACCAGTCTTTCCTTGAGCCGTTCACCGCCTTTTCCAATATGCTCTTTACTTCTCTATTTGATACTTCCGCCCATTAGCTTGAGGTGATAAGCGGTTGTAGTGCGGTGGTAAACTCCATATCGGGAAAGCAATGAATTCACCGTGCCTATTACGAAATGACTTCTTCACACGATGAGAGCTCTTGGGGTCCGAACCGTGAAAATATTCTTTTGGAGGAATTTTTGAACGATCTTGCTGTCGTTTTCTTTGGTGGCCATCGCTTCTACCCATTTGGACACATAGTCAATCGCCGTAAGGATATATTGATTTCAAAGGATGGCGGGAATGGCCCATGAAATCGATTCCCACACATCGAATAATTCTACTTCTAATATCCCTTGCGAAGGCATTTCGTTTCGTCTTGAGATGTTCCATGTTCTCTGACAATTATCACATCTCTGCACAAAGGTATGGGCATCCTTAAAGAGTGATGGCCAATAAAATCCGCATTGCAATACCTTTGCCGTTTCGATGCCCCAAAGTGTCCACCACATGATAAGGTGGCAACGTGAGAACTCACGATCTCTTCCTCCGTATACATCGCCGATGACTGGTCGACAAATGTTTGTATAACATCGTTCCTCCCAACAAGAATGTTTTACTCAATAAAACTTCTTCACTCATGCCTTGACAAGCCCGGGGTAGTACTTTAGCCGCAAGAAAGTTAACAAAATCAGCGTATCAAGGTAAATTAGAATTCATACTTACTCAAATAGTTGTTCGTCCGAAAGTGATCATTTATTTGCACATCCTCGTGTTCGCTCTCTGTGTTTTCCGTCTTGACAAGTGGTTCCAATCAATTCTCTGCCTTTCTTATCACGAATCTTTACGCCAAATTCTTGTAGTAGGACCCATCGAACGAGGCGAGGCTTCGTGATCCTTCTTTGTCATCAAGTACTTTATACAGAGTGGTCGCTGTATACTATCACTTTATTCCCGATCAAGTATGGCTGAATTTCTCAAACGCATATACTATAGCTAGTAGTTCTTTTTCAAGAGTTGCATAATTTAATCGTAAGGCCATTTAGAGTTTTACTAGCATAGTAAATGGATCTAAATAACTTGTCGATTCTCTGTCAAGCACCGCTCAATCGCATAGTCGCCAGATCGCACATTAGTTCGAATGAGCTCGGTTTGGTGCAATGACTATGGTCTTTGAAATGAGCTTCTCGAGCGCTTGAAATGCGGATAAGCATTCTTTATGAAGTCGAAGGCAACCCCGTCATTAACAATGTGGAAAGAGGCTTTGAGACTTTTGAAAAATCCTTGATAAATCTTCTATAAACTCGCATGTCCGAGAAACTTGACTCCTTTTGTTGATCATCGAGGTGGTAGATTTTCGATCACGTAAATCTTTGCTTTGTCCACCTCAATACCTTGGTTTGATATTTTGTGTCCCAAGACGATTCCTTCGTTACTACGGTTGACACTTCTCCCAATTTAGCACAAGGTTAGATTCTTCACACCGGCTTAGCACTGCTTCTAAATGCCTTAAACACTCATCAAATGATGCTCCAAATACTGAAAAATCATCCATAAAGATCTCTATAGTTCTCTCTACCATATCTGAGAAAATTGCCATCATACACCTCTGAAAAGTTGCAGGTGCATTGCAGAGTCCGAATGGCATCCTTCTGAAAGCAAATGTACCAAAAGGACAAGTGAATGTGGTCTTTTCCTGATCTTCTGGGGCTATTGCAATCTGGTGATACCCTGAGTATCCATCCAAAAGCGAGTAGTTATGCCTCGCAAGTCCGCCCAACATTTGATCTAGGAATGGCAACGGAAGTGGTCTTTTCTAGTTGCTTTATTCAACTTGCGATAGTCAATGCAAATTCTCCATCCGTGACCGCTCTCGAGGGTATGAGTTCATTTCTTTCGTTGGTCACCATCGTTATTCCACCCTTTTCGCACCACTTGACCGGGCTTACCCATGTGTCGCTCGGATATGGGTAGATTACTCGCATCGAGCCATTTTAAGATTTTCTTCTCACTACCTCTTTCATGTTTGGGTTTAGTCGCTGGGCTTCGATGGATGGTCCGCTTCCTCATCTAGACGGATCTTATGCATCGTTGATGGACTTATCCCTTTATGTCCGCTAATGTCCATCCAATGGCCCGCCAGGATTCTTTAGTACTTTAGCGCTTTGTCAATCTCTTCTGGATAGGTGGCATGAAATGATCACCGTAAGGTTTTTTCTTCACCTAGGTATGGTATCAGATGATTGGGTGGGTTTTTAACTCTAACTCGAGCCTTCTCGTGGATGGTAATGATCTTTCCGTACTGGCCCAAGCTCTTCATACTTCCTTGTATCCCATTTTTCATAAGCATTCATCCAATTTGCATACTCCATCAGATCTGGATAGTTTCTACTATCATCATCCCATGTGGTCAGTACTTCTTCAAGCATATCATCATATCCGAACTCTTTGGTCGACATCGCTTCTTCGCTAAGGTCAATGGTCGAGCGCTTATCCTTGGCCTCTGAAAAAGTTGCTGCCAAACACATTGAAAATCACCTCTTCTTTGTCTACTCAAGCTTCAATTCCCTTTGAACATCAACGAGTACCGCCCCGTGGCTAAGAAGGGTGCGCCAAGTATGACGGGATTCCATCGTTATCTTGTATGTCTAAGATGACAAAGTCGCGGGAAGATGAACTTGTCCACCTTCACTAAAATATCTTCGATGACTCTCCTGATGAACAATTGAGCGGTCACTAACCGCAGCGTGATGTTCGTAGGTCCGATTTCTCCCATTTCTAGTTTGCGTAAAACTAGATAGGCATCGATTTATGCTCGCTCCCAGTCGCATGCTGCTTTCTCGACATTCAAACTTCTCAATAGTACATGGGATGGTAAAGCTCCTGTGGTCTTGTAACTTCGAGGCGCTTGTCTCCGTAAGATGACACTACATTCCTCGACCAACATCATCGCTTCGTAATCCTCTATCCTCCTCTTTTGCTAAGCACATCCTTCATTTAACTTGACGTAGCTCGGCATTTGTTCTAATGCTTCAAAGAACGGGATATTGAGTTGCAATTGTTTGAGGACCTCCACGACCGAGAATTGCTTGTCGGTGCATGTTTTTAATTTCGAGGATACGGTATCATCACCCTGGGGTGCGGTCGCCACGGTGCCGATTTCTCCATTTACGGTTCGGCGCGCCCGATCTTTCTACCGCGGTGCTCACTTTCCTCAGACGCTTGGATGCCGTAACCTTCAGATCGTTTCAGATTGCCTCGTAACTTTCGCCGCGCCCGCTTATCGCGCCACTGCACCGCGAACTCTCTATCTCCCTTAATTCGACATCCTTCAGGTCAATTGCCTGACATTGTGTTTCCTCATTGCCTACCTCAGGTGCAGATTGCTCTTCATATGTTTCGCTGTTGAATATGATCGCGAGCTCTGCTATTTGCGTTTCCAATTTCTGCATGGCCATTCTTGTTTCGTCTATGAACTGATTTTGGTACCTCGTGAGGCTGAGTATAGTTTCTCTTAATTCCTCCCTCTCTTCCTCTATGGTTGGTTCTCTGTCATATTGACAGTAAAAATCCATATTTAAGAATTTCCTGAGATAGATCAAAACCAACAAAGAATCACGGCACCTCGAACTTTCCGAAGATATAAAAAAAAAAAAAAAAAAAACAAAAACGTAAAAAAATTTAAAAATTAAAAACCAAATTAGAAATTAAAAAGTAGATAAAATTGATATTGAACTAATGCCTAATCCCCGGCAACGACGCCAAAAACTTGATGCGCGTTAAGATGCACACACTTTAAACGCAAGTGCACGTTATCGTGACAAGTAGTATAGTCTTTGATAAGACCGAATATCGCCCTTCCGATTAGGGTTCAAGTACCAACTATCTATTTTCTAGTATCTATTTGGCGAATTGATAATTGATTTGGTTGTTTATAACTAAGAATTATGAAAACTATGTAAAATATAAAGATTTACTTCAGATGTGATGGGAATAGGGCTTCCATGTATCCTTACTATCCGCTTATGCTACTTACTAATGCATTAACTTATGGTATTCTTCTTATGAAGAAAGGTTTACTAAATCGCTTTATACTCCGTTAGGTTATATAAACACTCAACCCCAATGATCGCACCTTACCTACCTTCTCGTGATAAGGATAACTTTATAGGAGGATTAAGAACAAAACCTAGTTGATCGTCACACACAATGCGCAAAATTAGGGTTGT
Source organism: Przewalskia tangutica (assembly GCA_029844215.1). Classification (NCBI taxonomy): domain Eukaryota; kingdom Viridiplantae; phylum Streptophyta; class Magnoliopsida; order Solanales; family Solanaceae; genus Przewalskia; species Przewalskia tangutica. The sequence goes on from CM056725.1 coordinate 2,894,429, forward strand.
TAAGTCTCTCATCAACGCTTACATAAATAATTGAGGTATTTTCATCCCCAATCCAAGAATGTCTACCCAACTTACAAAGATATTCACAATCCCCTTTCGTAACTGATTAGAAATCATATAGTGATAATTAGTTGTCAATTAATTACCAAGAATTCAACTCAATTATTGGATAGATCTCTCAATAAGAAAAATAACCATAAGCACGCATTAATTTATAACATAAGTTTCAAGAAATTCAACATAGAAAACCTATAAGAGAATTAGTTCAGCCATTGACATGACAAGAACTAATTCCATGTTCATCATGCAAAATCAAATAAAGAACAAGAAAGGGAAAAGAAATTACTAAACTAATGGTGTCCAATCTCCAAGCAAAAAGTCTTGTGTTGTGCAAAGGGAACCCTTAAAACCGCCTAGGGTTCTCCTTTTATAGCCGAAAACCGCCTCAACTTTTCCTCGCAGCCGTGCCCAAAATCCGTCTAAAAACCTATTTTTTTCACGCCGCCGCGTTCGCATGGGCGCGCTAAGTTCTCGCAATCCGTCGGGTGTTTTGGCGCCGCGCCCCGATATTCGCATGCTCGAGCGGCACGCAACTCCTGTGGCTTTCGGATATTTAGCGCCGCGCCGCATCTCGTCTTCGAGCCGCGGCGCCGAAGTCTTCGCAGCCTCTCAATGGCGTCGCGCCGCTCGCTGCCGCAGTGAGGCCGCGCCTGGTCTGGATTTTAGCCTCGTTCGCCACTTTCTCTGCCACCGCATCTCCTCTTTTGCCCTCTTTTTGCTCCTTTCCCGCCATTTGGCCATTTTTACCACTTTGACTAAAAAGAAAGAAAAACTATCCTAATACGACACTTATATATGCAAAATGGGACAAAAGACTAACTAAAATTGACTCAAAAGGTGTATATAAAATACACCGATCACCGACCCATTACTGTAAATTTGAATTAAACATGCAACCATTCTTATGCAAAGCCCACATTTAATGTTCTCTAAATTCAAAGGAAGGCAATATTTAGTCTTACTGATAAGAAGCCCAATCGAACAAGTACCAACCATTAGACATCAAGTTTACCAGACACCACATTAATACATTCAGGTTTCTTTTACATGAGGACTTAACGTGATCATACAGGCAGATTACTGATACATAAAGAGCCAACAACACACCGGGCATGGTCAAACTACTTTCATGATTTCCAGGACTAGAAAAACAAGGTTCAGTTTGCACATATTTAGAAGATACTAATAAACCAAGTTCACATATCATTTTTATAATTGAAGATGGATAAGGCTGCCTTTGTAGAACCAACATAACAGTTATACATACATATTAACCTTAACCCAATGATTTCCTAATTCGAACTAATGTCAACTATCATAATAGATACAGAAGGCAGGGGTGATCAATTATAGTCTCAAAGGGGTTAACATGTTTCTTAGACTACTACAAAAACCTTAAATCTGCTTATCCAATTGATGCACCTCAAACCAACATCATATGAACTTAATAGCTAAAAATAGTTAAGACATACCAAAATAAGCATGCTGATCATTTACAATTACTCGGGAAAATCACACAGGACACAGTAAATCTTAACCTAGCATATTATGTATATGTGGGCCTGATTGTACACAAACAGCCATCAAACAACATGGACCTAACTAACACAACCTTAAAATCAACATGATAAACACTTAAACCCCTAGATATGCATAGTGAACAACTAGCCATGATCTTAGTTTACTCGCAGTTCAAATGAACATACAAGTTAACATGCCAAATAATAACCTAATAAACACAAACAACAACTAGGTTCATAGTGTCACAATAAGAGTCTAACAATGGTCTAAAATGATTACACTCTTTATTACCAGTACTACAATGATTAGTACTTAGCTGAAAATATTAAAACGTAGGCAAGTTGTACGTGCGTAATACTGGACTGGCATATATGAGACGCCATACACAGACATAGTCAAAGTAGTATTTACAAGCCGTTTCATGCACCATGTCTGTAATTTAATGACTCGAAATAAACAGGTTCGTCACCACCAACATTTCAGGATTTAATCTGGACATCTCATAGGATCTTAATCTTGCCCACATATGCCAAGCAAACTCACAGAGGATACATAGTACATGACACAGTGAATTTAGGCATCAATAGTCCAGCGAACATGTTAACAAACAGTTTTAACAACGCGTATCAGTGGACACAAATACGAACAAACTTAACGCAAAAACACACAACAAGACAGAATAAGACTGAGAAGATTTTGAGTTTACCTTCTCCGGGCAGCGAACCGAGGCAGCGTATCAAGTCGCCGATACCACTCGGAGTGTTCTGTGGTTATGCGATTGAAGGTGATAAAAGGTTGTTTCTGAATTTCTGCTTTTGTGCTATTAGGGCTAAGATGTGCGGAACTAGTGTGCTAGGTGTTCTTGCGGTTGTATTTCAATTGTCTTGAAAGGTTTTTTTTCCTCCGTCTCGCCGATTGGGTTGTTAACTGCTGCTAGGGGGTGTCCAATCCGATGCCCATCGGTCTTGCATGCTCTCCCCTTTTATAGTCCCAATCTTGGGTTCTAATGTTGGTAAGCTATCGATATCATTCTGGACTGATTTTTGTGCGATTTCGTACTGATTTCGTGTGATCTTTGACGAGATTTGGGTAGACTTTGTGAAGATTCTCAGTAAGACCATGGTATGGATTACCAGATCTTCAGGCGTGAATCGCGGTCGTTTGCATGGCTTAGGTGTGAGTGGCGATTTTGGGTTTAGGGTTAGGTTTCGCTTCGTATTGTGGATGATGGGAGGAGGGTGAGGAAAATAAGGTCGTGGGCTTTGACCGTAAAGGAAATAAGGTCTTGGGCGATTGGCTCATGTAGTGAGTCATGCTTTATTAAATTAGGGTATTAGTTTTAGGAGTTAATTTTAGGTAATAAGTATTTAATTAGTGGTAAGTTATTTAAATTGTGATTAGATTATTTAGGTGCTTCATTAGTCTAAGTTCGAGATTAAAATTATTACAAAAAATAAGACGGGCGTGCTATTTAATTAGTGCTTAATGTTTTAGAATGCGGCGCTATTATTTAAAATTATTTATTGTGCATTATTTATCATTATTTAAAATAAGTTATGAAATTGCTTTGCGTATTAATAAATGCAATTATGCTACTTGACACAACGTCATTGCTAAATTATTTATTTTATGTATTTATTAATTATTTAAGAATTGTTTGACAGGACTTAAAATTAATAAATGCGGGCGCGAGACTCTAAGTGCTTAATACTCTACGTAAAATGCGGTGTTATTATTAAATTGTTTATTCATGCCTGTATTAATGTTTTATCGCTGCATTTTATTATAAAAAATCATAAAAAATTATTTTGCAAAATTAGTGTAATTTTATGGCTAATGACTGGGCGGGAGGGTCAAAATTGGGTGTCAACAACTTGTCCCTCTTTGTATGGAGATGATGGAAGAATTTTCGGACAAAGACTTTGACTCGTAGCCAATTTTGTCTCGATCCTCAGAATTACAAAAAATTTTGGGCAATTAAGACAAGTGCCGACGCGACTAAACCGCCCCAAAGGTCGAGTTATGACGACATCGGGCTACCATGGTCAAACACCAAGCGGACTAACGCGACTCAATTTGTCCCAAAGGTCGAGTTATGACGACATCGCCGCGTGCTAAAAATAAGCAAAAATAAAATTAAAAATAATTGGCTTGAACCTGGGGTGAACTGCTATCGACTTATGGTGCTGAGTTTTATGGTGATGTGGAACGAGTGGACCGACGCTTGAGGCCGCGTCTGCCATTAGTTGGGAAGGTTGGCCTCCCAACAAATTGCCCCGGTTCGCTGTAAGAGAAAATCCACGTTGTGCTTCTGCCCTTGCATGCTAAGACTTAAACAAACGGTTAGTGCATAACTGTTAAGGCAAAATAGTAGTGCATGAATTTATTGATTATGTAATTGCGTGAGTAGAAAATGCTATCCTGCAAAAATGTGATGCCTGCTGCAAATGCTGTGATTTTCGTCCTTGCACAGACGGGTTGCGATTGTAAATGCAGACATGTTGTCCTTGCTGCAAATGCCCCTGTAGACTAAAGCTCAAGGAAGAGTTAGTGCATAACTGCTAAGACAGAACAATAAATCATGAATAAGAAATGCAGTTTGAGAGTATAGAATTCGTCCCTGCGTAGATGTGATATGCTGATGATAGCGTTGTTTTATGGCCGTATTGTGATGAAGATGACACCGGTGCTCAGGCGTGATGTAGATGATGCCGGTGCTCAGGCATTGATGCAGATTTACGCTCGTGCATCGACGCAGATGACGCGGTGCTCGGGATGTTGACTTAAATAACGCCGTGCAAAGCGTGATTTAGATGACGCCGTGCTCGAGCATTGATGTAGATAACGCCGCTCAGCATTTGACTTAAATAACGCCGCTCAGCGTGATTTAGACGATGCCGCGCTCGTGCATCGACGCACGACGCCTGCTCAGCGCCGACTTAAATAACGCCGTGCTCAGCGTGATTTAGATGACGCCGTCGACATCGACGCAGATGACGCCGCTCGGACATTGATGCAGATGACGCCTGCTCAGCGTAATAAGATGATGCGCGTCCGCGACGAGATATGAGGTCGCCGCCGCATAGCCTAATAAGATCAAGTCGCCGAGTGGACGCGATATATGGGTCGTCGTTGTTTAGAAGAAATATAGATAAGGTCGTTGCATAGGCGTAATAAGATGGCGTCGTTGATAGACGTAATTGAGCTAACGTCGTTGTGCAGCCATAATAAGAAGACGTCGTTGATAGACGGAATAAGAGGACGTCATTATGTGGACGCAATAAGATGAACGTCGTTGAATATACGTAATAAGAGAAACGTCGTTGTATGGACGCAATACGATGAACATCGTTGAATAGACGTAATAGAAGACGTCATTGATAGCCGTAATAGGGGGACGTCGTTGTGTGGACGTAATAAGATGAACGTCGTTGAATAGACGTAATAAAGAAATAACGTCGTTGGATAAACGTAATAGACGTCATTGATAGCCGTAATAGGAGGACGTCATTGTGTGGACGTAATAAGATGAACGTCGTTGATAGACGTAATAAAGGATGTCATTGATAGCCGTAATACGGCGACGCCATCGCGTGGACGTAATGTTGATCCGACGCCGTTATGCGGACGTATTGCCGACGTCGTTTTGGACTTGTTGTGCTGATAACGCCGCGTTGCACGGATGTGTTGCTACCGGGCGCCGCTGCGCATATACATCGATCACGCCGTTGTCCGGACGTGGCGATAGCGCCATTTTCGGACTTGTTGTTGTCGATAACGCCGCGTTCGGACGTGTTACCGCTAGCGCCGCCGCAGACATAATGTTGATCACGTCGTTGTATGGACGTGTTGTTGATGACGTCGTTTTCGGACTTGTTTCGTTTTGCTGATAAACGTCGTTGCATGGACGTGCTGCTGATGCTCCTGTAGAATAAATGCTCCTGCAAACTAAGTTTGAGAAAAATTAGTGTATACCTGATACGCCTGATGAATACTGAGATGTTGTCCTTGCACGGACATGCTAAACGCTGCAACTGACGAATTGCCATGATGCCTTTGTTGTGTGCGTGGGTTGCAAATTTTGACTTTATGCCTGAGCTGATGCGCTAGACTTTGTTGCGGAATTTTGAATTCTGACTGTTGATTGTCGATGCCCATTTCTGTTTCTGCTGCTTCTAGTGCGGACTTGAACTTTGGATTGTTGTCATGTCCTCTGCCTCTGCTGCTTCTTTCTATTTCTGCGAAGAAACTTTTTGTCGTATTTTGTGCTTTGGCAGTTGCACTTCCTGCTTCTGTTAATATGCAAGACCTGCGCTCAAAAAAAATTTGTGAGTTTGGGGGGGTCGATTCGCATTTGACTTCGCCGACTTGTTCCCTGACATATGCGTGCCTGGCCTGTTTGGACTTGCAACCCCTGTCTGGTTTCCTACCTTGTCCCAGTTTTGAATGCGCAAAGGGTGTTTGGCCTAAAGTGGGTCTCAATGGAGCTGCTTGTATGTTGTGTGTATTCTCGTTATTTTCAAAATGAAGGGAAATTTTCCTAATGGTGTGACCGAAGCCGATTTAGGCCGCCTACGTATCTGCCAAGGGAATCAGGTCGAACGTAGTTTCAATTACAAGTAAAAGAGTAATTGGGATTTTCTAAAGGTGGGACCGAAGCCGATGTGGCCGCCTACGTATCCGCCAAGGGAATCAGGTCACACGTAGTTCCAATACATGAAAACTCAAGCAAAACATTATGAAAACTTAGATATGAGTCTTAAATTATTCTGCCAAACTAAATTGCTCTTTCTTATCCGGGCTCTAGGCGGACCAGAACAAGGGTGCGAATCCAACCAATACGCCTTCTTGCTCTGCATCATGGCTGGCTGGGTCTTCATGCTCTGCTATCGCATTCTTCTTACGCTGCATGCTTGAATAAATGACCGATTCAGCGGAGCGTTCGCCGTGAACATTTCTCTTCCTTTGGGTTCATCAGACTCATCGGGAGGCCTCATCCACCTGAATGACTCCCTCTTTGATTAACTCCTCTATTTTGTCCTTGAGTGTATAGCAATTTTCGATGTCGTGCCCCTCGACACCGGAGTGGTATGCACAATGTTTGGATTTATCGTGTCCTCGGGAAGTAGGCCTGGGGATATTTCTGGGAATTGGCTGGAGTATTCCTGTGGCTTTCAGTTCCTCATACACTTGGGTTATGGATTCGGCTAAAGGTGTACGGGTTCTGGTTGGATTTCTCTCAGCATTCATGCGGGCTCAAGATGTTTAGCGGATCGCCTTTGGCGCGACGATACACGGGTGGGTATCGCAAGGGGTTGTCATATGTATTGCGAAAATAGGTTCGTGGTGGCCTTTGGTTTGTGTTTGGCTGGAGCATAATAGGCATTTGGTTTTGTGTGGGACGTATGGGTGCATTGTATATTGGCTGAATGGGATATGTAGTAAGCGGGTACTGGTAATAATTTGGAGGATTTTGACTGTTTTGGTTATTTGCAGTGACGAGTATTTCAGTGATGTTTCTGAGCCTTTTGATTTCGGCCTGCAGTGTTGTCATTTGCTGTGGTAATTGGGCGAGGTGTTCGATCGGGTCTATGCTGCTTTTCTCTTCTGAGACCCCTGCTTTGCCTATAGGAACCAAGACAGGTTCCGACTCATTCTGCTCAAATGCCCTTGAACCAGTCATGTCGCTGGACCGTGCCTTTGCTCTTGTGAAATATCGATGCTCTGTCATTGCTTAGTCAAATACAAATCGACCTTTGGGGGAGATAACAAATCCTTTAGACAACATGTAGCAAACTGCGTTAGTGTAAAACACGTGATTTTGCAAGAGTGTAAAAACATTTAGCAAGTACATGTTGCACATAAATTGTCACATTGCAAGCGAGTCCTAACATGCATGGGGACCTCTTTATGCCAGAGGTAGGCCTAAACGTCACTTTTGCGAGATTATGATGGATTTGTCCAAGTCGTCCAACTGTAATGCTTTTGTTGGAACTGGCGACCAAATGACGGTGCACTTTTTCCAATTTCAGCATGTCATGATTAGGCTTGGATTTGTCTATCATTGTCACGCTACACATAATATGCTGGTTGACCGTTGGGTTGAGAAACCCGTCGACAAGTTTGGTGTCTTCCTAATTGTGGTGTCAATGCCAAGGACCGACCCACCTAAGGTAAATGCATGCATGCCTTAAAATAAAGGGTGGTATAGCTCTATCCTGAGTTGCTAAGATTTGGCTTTACTAGACGCAAGGTTCCCGAGCGGACAACTCGAGTGAGAAGGCTACGCGGCTGATCAGACGAACCGATCTAACTCCGCGCAGGCGCCAACTCTCCTAAAATTTGGATATTTTGAAAGAAATTTATGGTGCGCCAAGCACACCAAATGCGTGAGTGTGTGATAGTGTGAATTTTCCAGAATGGAAGAAATATGAGCGGAATGCCAGTTTAAGGAAAGCAGTAAAGCACATAGCAATTAAAGCAAATAAACAAAATACATTACATAAAAATTAAATGCAAAAATAGTGCCAAATAATAACCCTAGATCTGTTGTGGTTAAGAGCCTTAAATCCCCAGTGGAGTCGCCATTTCTGTCACGCCCATTTTCGACCGCGACATTTTTTTCTAGCGAACCCTGCTTAAGTAAAAGGTTAGAAAATAAATGCTAAATGTGCAAAAGAATGCTAAAAGTGCTAAAAAGATGCTAAAAAGTTTAAAAAGGGGCTAGAAATGCTAAAGGGTTCGCGGAGTCGCCACCTAATTAATTTGGGTGAATTAGAACACCTAAATGTTAACTATGTTAAAGTCAACATTAACTCCATTTTAATGGTCTGCTAAACTTAATGAGATTCTGGGTAAGGGTTCTTTATTATCCTAAAGGGAAGGGGTTAGGCACCCTAAATGATCCGCTAACTTGCGGTTGTCCGTTCAAACCTAGGGTAATTATTATGCTAAGATGCATGTTTTGAAAAGTATTTAAGTAAAAATATAGGAAGTATTTTTGCTAGCATAAAAATGTGAGATTTGTTTTAAAATATATAAAGCTAGTTCTAGCTAAAATATGTATTATTATGTGCAAAGATGATTTATGCATTTATGACGCATTAGATAAGATACATGTATTGTAGCAAAATCTTATTATGACGAAATGTATACTTATAAAATAAGATGTGAAATATCTATTATGCAAACGCTAACAAAATAATTTTTAATTATGAATGTTAGTAAGAGTTTATAAAGAAATTAATTTATGATGCTAAGGATTTAATAGCGAGTGATGTTTTAGCTACGTGAATATTTATGTCATTTTAGTATGGCTTAGGCAATGCATAATTAATCATAAAAATAACTAATTAAAGGAGAGTGAATTTCTAGCGTCAAACTATTTTTCTAATGACAATCCAAAGTTTAATTATTCTAAGTGTACTACTAGTAGCGTAATGTTAGACAAATAATTACAACAAATAATAGGGTGAGGATATTAATTAATAATGACTCGAAGAAACGGCGAGGCCATCTCGCCTATGGTTTGGAGTTTGTGATGCGGAGAGGATGAAGCACATAAGATGCGGGTCTTCATTTGTTGTAGCTTATGAGGAGTTTCGCAATGAGACTCTTCGTTTAGCTCCGATGCGTGCCATGCAAAAGAAAAGAAGATAAGGATTAGTATATATCCTAATTACTTGAATCATAAAAATCTATACACACATAATCTATATTTATACGTAATCAGCACATAAAGATGTGTAAATCAGTCAGTGAATAGAATGCAAACGCTTTGCAACAACCAAAGAAACAAGAAGATGCAAAGAAGGCAAACAATATGCAGCAATAGAGAAAACAAATATGCCGGCCCATTACTGTAAATTTGAATTAAACATGCAACCATTCTTATGCAAAGCCCACATTTAATGTTCTCTAAATTCAAAGGAAGGCAATATTTAGTCTCACTGATAAGAAGCCCAATCGAACAAGTACCAACCATTAGACATCAAGTTTACCAGGCACCACATTAATACATTCAGGTTTCTTTTACAGGAGGACTTAACGTGATCATACAGGCAGGTTACTGATACATAAAGAGCCAACAACACACCGGGCATGGTCAAACTACTTTCATGATTTCCGGGACTAGAAAAACAAGGTTCGGTTTGCACATATTTAGAAGATACTAATAAACCAAGTTCACATATCATTTTTATAATTGAAGATGGATAAGGCTGCCTTTGTAGAACCAACATAACAGTTATACATACATATTAACCTTAACCCAATGATTTCCTAATTCGAACTAATGTCAACTATCATAATATATACGTATATGGGGGTGATCAATTATAGTCTCAAAGGGGTTAACATGTTTCTTAGACTACTACAAAAACCTTAAATCTGCTTATCCAATTAGACAGACCTCAAACCAACATCATATGAACTTAATAACTAAAAATAGTTAAGACATACCAAAATAAGCATGCTGATCATTTACAATTACTCGGGAAAATCACACAGGACACAGTAAATCTTAACCTAGCATATTATGTATATGTGGGCCTGATTGTACACAAACAACCATCAAACAACATGGACCTAACTAACACAACCTTAAAATCAGCATGATAAACACTTAAACCCCTAGATATGCATAGTGAACAACTAGCCATGATCTTAGTTTACTCGCAGTTCAAATGAACATACAAGTTAACATGCCAAATAATAACCTAATAAACACAAACAACAACTAGGTTCATAGTGTCACAATAAGAGTCTAACAATGGTCTAAAATGATTACACTCTTTATTACCAGTACTGCAATGATTAGTACTTAGCTGAAAATATTAGAACGTAGGCGCATTATGCGCGCACATCGATCGCATATATGAGACGCCATACACAGACATAGTCAAAGTAGTATTTACAAGCCGTTTCATGCACCATGTCTGTAATTTAATGACTCGAAATAAACAGGTTCGTCACCACCAACATTTCAGGATTTAATCTGGACATCTCATAGGATCTTAATCTTGCCCACATATGCCAAGCAAACTCACAGAGGATACAGAGTACATGACACAGTGAATTTAGGCATCAATAGTCCAGCGAACATGTTAACAAACAGTTTTAACAACGCGTATCAGTGGACACAAATACGAACAAACTTAACGCAAAAACACACAACAAGACAGAATAAGACTGAGAAGATTTTGAGTTTACCTTCTCCGCAAATAACCGAGGCAGCGTATCAAGTCGCCGATACCACTGGAGTGTTCTCGTGGTTATGCGATGAAGGTGATAAAAGCGTCGCTTTCAATTTCTCGCTTTTTGTGCTATTGGGGCTAAGATGTGTGGAACTAGTGTGCTAGGTGTTCTTGCGGTTGTATTTCAATTGTCTTGAAAGATTTTTTTTCCTCCGTCTCGCCGATTGGGTTGTTAACTACTGCTAGGGGGTGTCCAATCCGATGCCCATCGGTCTTTCATGCTCTCCCCTTTTATAGTCCCAATCTTGGGTTCTAATGTCGTAAGTTATCGATATCATTCGACCGATTTTTGTGCGATTTCAGATCGATTTCGTGTGATCTTTGACGAGATTCGTAGACTTTGTGAAGATTCTCGAAGACCATGGTATGGATTACCGATCTTCAGCGTGAATCGCGGGGTTTCGGCGATGGCTTAGGGTGTGAGTGGCGATTTTGGGTTTAGGGTTAGGTTTCGTTTCGTATTGTGGACGATGGGGAGGGCCGAGAAAATAAAGTGGGCGTGGGCTTTGACCGTAAAGGGAAATAAGGTCCGAGGCGTATTGGGCTCATGTAGTGGGCTGCGTTTTATTAAATTAGGGTATGAGTTTTAGGAGTTAATTTTAGGTAGTAGGTATTTAATTAGTGGTAAGTTATTTAAATTGTGATTAGATTATTTAGGTGCTTCATTAGTCTAAGTTCGAGATTAAAATTATTACAAAAAATAAGACGGGCGTGCTATTTAATTAGTGTTTAATGTTTTAGAATGCGGCGCTATTATTTAAAATTATTTATTGTGCATTATTTATCATTATTTAAAATAAGTTATGAAATTGATTTGCGTATTAATAAATGCAACTATGCTACTTGACACAACGTCATTGCTAAATTATTTATTTTATGTATTTATTAATTATTTAAGAATTGTTTGACAGGGCTTAAAATTAATAAATGCGGGCGCGAGACTCTAAGTGCTTAATACTCTTCGTAAAATGCGGTGTTATTATTAAATTGTTTATTCATGCCTGTATTAATGTTTTATCGCTGCATTTTATTATAAAAAATCATAAAAAATTATTTTACAAAATTAGTGTAATTTTATGGCTAATGACTGAGCGGGATGGTCAAAATTGGGTGTCAACACGCGACATTTTCCGACTCGTTTCATCTTTTTACACATCGTAGTACACTTCTTCCTTTATTTACCAATGTGAAACCATTGTTATTTGGTCTATAACTTTCCATCATTTTATGTTTCAAACATATCGTATATGTATCAATATCTCTTTCATTAAGAAAATTTGCGATCTTTGGTACAACATGTGCACGTATGTGGAAACGAGGTTTCCGACGTGCGAGACCCCAATTATTCGAGTCATGAATAATAGAATTACTTTATTTCAAATTAATAAATTTCCAAGAGAGAATCCCTCTTTCTAGTTTCCATTAGAATCATGGATTACTCCTCCCGCACCACCAATATTTAGTCTTTCATTATAAGCTCCGTTGTCAATATTAAGTTTGTAAAGTGAACGGAGGCGGCGGGATTCATTTTATGAAAATGGTGTCCTTGGGGACAATTACTAGTGCATTGATTTGTAAGGCAAAAATATTTGATAGCTCGTTGAAAAACCTTCAATATATCGTGTTATTGTAAGTATAGAGGGAGTATTATAATTAACTTGGAGAAACCTTCATGCATTGAAAGTAACTGTTATTGATACAATAGCAGTGTAACACACTGGCCAAGACGGTCCAGGCCCTATATATATATATATACACATTGGCCAAGGTGTCGTGTGTGTCTCAGACTTTACATTAATAAGCAGTTCAGGTTCGCCAAATGGTGTTCAATATCTGTCTTCTGGGATTTGGCCTTTTCTCACTACAAGCCTCTCAGTCAATATTTCTTCGTTATTTCCGTAAATATTTCTCGGGTAATCTGTTTTGACATCATACTTTAATTTATACTCATTTTTTTATTTTTTTTGCACCTATAGCACTTCAGATATGTGGTGTCTGAAATTAGACTTGACAAAATCAAACTTCAAAGAAAATGTATGAAATTTCATATGCTTAAAGTTAAGTCATTTTCATTTAAAGTTCATGCAAAAAATAGTTGGACATTAGCTAATTTTGCCTGACTTCAACTATTTATGAAGTTCAAATAAAAATACCTGAATTTCAGTTATATACAAATGAAATTCAATAAAAAAAATAACTAAACTTCAATCATATAAAACTTCAGACACAATGTTTGAAGCTTGAAATTAGACGTTATCAAGACTAACTTCAGATACCGGAAGTTTGAAGTTGTCAACGTGTAAAAAAAAGGTACAAATAAATGGCTATGTCAAAATTGGGTATCCGTACACTTCACCCGTTATTTCTTCTCAGTAACGTAATACTTTCTTATTCCAAGAGGATCAATTTTTCATTTGCATTACTCAAATAAAATTTTTATACACACATACTGATGATAATGGTGTCCAAGTTAAATTAATTTGTGCGTATCTTGACTATTTCATTTACCTGTTACATGTTGCCTCCTACCGGCACATGTATCAAGTAACTCTCTCTTTCTCTCTCTTTCTCTCTCTCTCTCTCTCTCTCTCTCTCTATATATATATATATATATATATATATATATAAAGACTTGAACAGATTGAAAGAAATCATCCAGTAGTAGTATTTTTCTCATCTGCTCATTTTGAACGCAAAATCTCATGATTTCTTCTTTGCTTTATTGACCACTAAATCAAGTATTCTTTAAGTACTAAAACAAAAAATTTATATATTAGTGGTTCTTGTTGAATGTTGAGTAGTAATTATAGAGAGATTATAAATGTCTTGTTAAAAAAAAGAAGCAAAGAAAATGAATAAAGGATGTCAAGAAATGAACAGTGAATTCACTGTTCATCAGCCGGTAAATGAACAGTAAATTCACTGTGCATCTTGGGGAAAATCAGAATTTTTTTGCCTATAAATAGAGGCCTCTTCATTCTCATTAAAATCATCCTAAAATTAGAGAGAAACACAAAGAGAAATATTCTTAGTGAAATATTAAGAAATAAAAGCTTTTGAGAGAGAATTTTGGTGAGAAAATTCTCCGGTCTAATTAGGATTGGGTTGTGAATCTGAGTGTTGTAAACACTGTTGTAATATTTCTCCCTAAATAAAAGATCTACAGCAGTCCGGAGACGTAGGCAAAATTGGCCGAACTCCGTTATCAATTGTGTGTGTTATTTATTTTTCGCTTACATCACGGCGTAAGAAGGTTTTGTCTAAAAAGATTGGTATTTAAGTGGTCCATTGTGTTCCTCCAATCTTTCCTGGGAACCTTTTTACAAAGGTCGGATTTGAGATTCAAATCCTAACAATTGGTATCAGAGCAACAGGTTATGATGTGATTCAGAAACGATGGGAGGCGAAGATGGTTCGACGCACGACATCGGTAAATTTGATGGTACAAATTTTGCGTTCTTGAGAATGCAAATTGAAGATTATTTATATGGCAGAAAGCTTCATGAACATCTGAGTCCGAAACCAGAGGAGATGAAGCAAGCAGATTGGGATCTCCTCGACAGACAAGTTCTAGGAGTCATTCGGCTGACGCTTTCGAAGAACGTGCTCACAACGTAGCGAAGGAGAAGACCACCGCAGACATGATGAAGGTGTTGTCTAACATGTATGAAAAACCTTCGGCAAATAATAAGGTATTTCTCATGAATAAACTATTTCATCTAAAGATGATGGAAAATGCTCTTGTTGCTGTACACGTAAATGAATTTAATACCATTGTAAATCAATTGTCATCGGTAAAAATTGATTTTGATGATGAAGTGCAAACTTTAATTTTGTTGGCATCCCTACCAAATAGATGAGAGCCAATGAGAGCAGCGGTTAGTAATTCTGTCGGCAGTGACAAACTAAAGTTCAACGATGTTAAGATCGTATACTTGCTGAGGAGGTGCGCAGGATAGATTCTGGAGAGGCATCGACGAGTTATGCTTTTAATGTTGAAAACATAAGCAGAATCTATGACAAAAACTACAACCGAAATAGAGGCAGATCGAAGTCAAGGAATGGAAGGGGTCAATCCAGACCAGGACGAACATTTGAGTGTTGGAACTGTGGAAAACTAGGTCACCTCAAGAAGAACTGCAGGGCGCCAAAGAAGGAGGACAACAAGGGGGCTGGAATCAACGCTGCTACGGAAGACGTTGGCGATGCGTTGTTGCTTGCCAACACCGATAGACTTCGTGCTTGACACAGGAGTGTCCTTTCATACCACCCCACATCATGATATAATGACGAACTACGTGGCTGGGAATCTCGGCAAAGTTTATTTAGCAGATGGAGAGCCGCTAGACGTTGTTGGCACGAGAGATATTAATTTGAAGATGTCAAATGGATCCTCGTGGAAGATTACAAAAGTTAGACATGTTCCAAAGCTGATGCGAAACCTTATCTCAGTGGGTCATCTTAATGATGATGGACATGATCTCAACTTTAGTAATGAGTCTTGGAAGGTGGCGAAAGGTGCTATGGTAGTTGGCCGAGAAAATAAGATTGGTACTCTATACATGACAACTAGCTGTCGTGATACTGTTGTTGTGGTTGACAACACAAAAAAGACAGATTTATGGCATTGTCGATTGGGGCATATCAGCCAGAAAGGGATGAAGTTGTTGGTGACAAATGGCTTAATTCCGGAGCTGAAGACGGTAGACCTTCATACGTGTGAGAGCTGCATTCTCGGAAAATAGAAGCGAGTAAGCTTCTCAAATGCAGGCAGGGAATTGAAGGCCGAGAAGATGGAATTGGTGCACATAGACGTGTGTGGACCTACCACTGTCCTCTCTCTTGAAGGATCACACTACTACGTGACCTTCATTGATGATTCAACCAGGAAAGTATGAGTTTATTTTATGAAAAATAAATCCGATGTGTTTAGTGTATTCAAAAGATGGAAAGCCATGGTCAAGAATGAAACAAACCTCAA
Organism: Przewalskia tangutica; assembly: GCA_029844215.1. NCBI lineage: Eukaryota > Viridiplantae > Streptophyta > Magnoliopsida > Solanales > Solanaceae > Przewalskia > Przewalskia tangutica. Next base: position 2,910,245 of record CM056725.1, read on the forward strand.
GTTAAAGTGTTTGAGGTCCGACAACGGCGGAGAATACACTAATGCTGATTTAAAACGGTACTGTGCTGATAATGGGATCAAGATGATGAAAACTATTCCTGGAATGCCGCAACAAAATGGAATAGCCGAAAGAATGAACCGAACGTTGAGCGAGCGTATTCGGAGTATGAGAATACACTCTGGGTTGCCCAAGACATTCTGGGCAGATGCAGTCAATACCGCGGCCGTCTTAATTAACCGAGGACCGTTAGTTCCTTTGGATTTCAGAATTCCAGAAGAAGTCTGGAGTGGCAAGAAGGTAAATCTTTCATTTCTGAAAGTGTTCGGCTGCTTATCATATGTTCATATTTATGATATGGCTAGAAGCAGGCTTGATCCAAAATCAAAGAAGTGTTACTTTATCGGCTATAGTGACACCGAGCTTGATTACCGATTTTGGGATGAACAAAATCGGAAGATCATCCGAAGCAGGAATGTTGTATTCAACGAAGAGGTGATGTACAAAGACAAGTAAATTCATAATGTCATGACACGAAATCGGAAATAGTCAATTTGAGGGACTTCCCGACACTTGAGCCGCAGCCAGGTGCAGCCGAGACAGAGGAACAAACAGTCCGAGAAGGTGCTGATTCTGAAACAAATCAGCAGACGCCAATCACAGAACTGCGTAGATCATCCAGGATCAGGAAGCCGATTCACAGGTTCTCTCCATCCCTCAACTACATTCTGCTCACTGATAGAGGGGAGCCGGAATGTTATGAAGAAGCAATGCAAGTCGATGAATCGACTAAGTGGAGCTGACAATGAAAGATGAGATGGATTCACTATCGGCAAATCATACATAGGAGTTAGCCGAGTTGCCAAATGAGAAGAGGGCATTGCAGAACAAATGGGTTTATCGGATAAAGAAAGAACCTAATGGAAGCAAGCGTTATAAAGCAAGGCTGGTTGCAAATGGATTTCAACAGAAAGAAGGCATAGATTATACGGAGATCTTTTCTCCCGTAGTCAAGATGGTTATTATCAGAACTGTTCCTGGATTGGTAGCAAAGGAAAATCTACATCTGCAACAGATGGACGTGAAAACTGTCTTTCTTCACGGTGATCTAGACAAGGAAATCTACATGCGACAGTCAGAGGGATTCAAGGTCAAAGGAAAGGAGAATCTGGTGTGCAAACTTCAAAAAAGTTTGTCCGGACTAAAACAAGCTCCAAGACAATGGTATTTAAAGTTTGACAGCTTTATGAAGAAAGCTGAATTTTCAAGGTGCGAGGCAGATCACTGTTGTTACTTCAAGAAATTTGAAGAGTCATACATGATACTGCTACTCTATGTTGCCGACATGCTGGTCGTAGGAGCAGACCTACATGAGATAAATCGGCTTAAAATGAAGCTGTCAGAAGAGTTTGCAATGAAGGATTTAGGAGCCGCAAAACATATCCTTGGGATGAGAATCAGCCGAAGCAAGGAGGGCATCAAACTCTCACAAGAAGAATATGTGAGGAAGGTTATCAAAAGGTTCAACATGCATGATGCCAAGCCAGTCAACACTTCCTTGGCTGAACACTTTTGATTGTCAAAGGATCAGTCACCGACAACCGAGGATGAGAAGAAGCAGATGGAAAATGTACCTTATGCATCTGCTATCGGCAATCTTATGTATGCAATGGTATGTACGAGGCCAGACATTGCACATGCATTGGGAGTTGTCAGCCGATTTATGAGCAATCCGGGAAAGCAACACTGGGAGGCTGTGAAGTGGATATTCAGATATCCGAAGCGGCACTGAATTGACCAGTGTTTCCGAAAATCAAAAACAGGATTGCAGGGGTATGTTGATGCTGACAACTGTGGTGATGTTGATAGCAGAAAGAGCACATCCGGGTATGTTTACACCTACGGAGGTACTGCAATTTGCTGGGTTTCCAAGTTGCAGAAGATAGTAGCTCTCTCTAGCTGTGAGGCTGAGTACGTTGCTGTGACGGAGGCCACAAAGGAGATGATGTGGCTACAATCTTTTATGCGGGAATTGGATCAGGACCATGAGAGAAGTGTGCTATATTGTGATAGGCAAAGTGCCATTTGGCAAAGAACCCAATCTACCATGCTCGAACGAAGCACATACAACTCCGGTACCATTTCATCAGATCAACTTTGGAAGATGGAGCGTTAGTGCTTGAGAAGATCGTAGGGAGTCAGAATCCAGCAGACATGTTGACAAAGGCAGTGACGATAGACAAACTGAAGCTATGTTTAGCTTCAGTTGGCCTGCACGAAGTATGAAACTAGGAAAGAGTTGATGCATCGATTAAAGTGTGAAGAAAAATTGAAATTAGTCTTTAAGTGGGAGAATTGTTGGGTTAAAAGCATCAAGCAAAGAAATGAATAAAGGATGTTAAAATGAGCAAAGTGAATTCACTGTTCATCAGTAGAAATGAATAAAGAAATTCACTGTTCATCTTGGGAAAAATCAGAAATTTTTTGCCTATAAATAGAGGCATCTTCATTCTCGTTAAAATCATCCTAAAATTAGAGAGAAACATTAAGAGAAATATTCTTAGTGAAAGCTTAAGAAAGAGAAGCTTTTGAGAGAGAATTTTGGTGAGAAAAATCTCCAGTCTAATTAGGATTGGGTTGTGAGTGTTGTAATATTCCTCCCTATATAAAAGATCTGCAGCAGTCCGGAGACATAGGTAAAATTAGTCGAACTCCGTTATCAATTGTGTGTGTTATTTATTCTTCGCTTACATCATTGCGTAAGTAGGTTATGTCTAAGGAGGTTGGTATTTAAGTGGTCCATTGTGACCCTCCAATCTTTCCTGTGAACCTTCTTACAAAGGTCGAATTTGGAATTCAAATCCTAACATGTCTAACTGTCCACTTCACGGGGTATATAATGACTTAAGTCCAGGAATGTTTTCAAGCAGTAGTTGTAAATATCAACTCATTAGTCGTAGGGTTCATTACTCGATGTGACTTAATAGTTAGTATCTTAATTTTCTGGACTCCAACTGGTACTTAATTTTCTGGAGTAATATTTTTCACAACATTTGACAAGCAATCCAACTAGTTTTCTTCCTTAAGGGTGTGTTCGGTATGGGCGAAAATATTATCCTTGAAAAATAAGTGAATTTCTACATATTTTTTCACGTTCGTTTGATTGATCGAAAATAAGTGAATTTCTTACATATTTTCTCATGTTGGGTTGGTTTGTAGAAAATATTTTTAAAAAATTATTCACCCAAGCACCATCTAACCCACCACCGCACACCCCCACCACCAACCCCACTCAACACCCACCACCCGCCACAAGCACCCCCACCCACCACCCAACCAAATTCCACCTCCAACACCCTCGAACACACTTCTTCTTCACCCATCTCTATCTCACACAACCACACCCAACTCTACCCCACCACCACCCAACCACCCTATGCACACCCCCACCCTCTCCAACAATTTTTTTTTAATTTTCTACACCACTCCCCCATCCCCGTTGCGAACCCCCTACCCCCGTCCCACCTACACAATTATTTTTATTTTCAACATCACCCCACCCTACACTCCGCTTGAACCCCCATACCCCCCACAATTGTTTTTTAAAAAAAGTTTTAAATTCATTTTTTGGGTTTTCTACACCAACCAACCCGCCCACCCTACCCCCCTGTTGGGAAACTCCTCCCCCACCTATTTTTTTAAAAAAAAAAATTAAATTCTTTTTTAATTTTCTACACTAACCCAACACCCCTCAGACCGCACCACCCCTCAAAAAAATTATTTTTTAAAAAAGAGTTTCAACTTTTTTTGTTTCTACACCACCCACCAATCCACCACCCCACCCCTCATTCCCGTGTCCCGCACCCCTACCCCTTCCAATTTTTCTAGTTCATATATTTATTTTACTTTTATAAAGCATAAAAAAATTACTTGGTTAAATTTGGTGTGTGTGGGTTATGATTGGGGGGTGATTTCACAGCAAGGGGTTGAGGGAAGGGGTCAAGAGGTGGGCGTTCGCAAGGGGTGGGGTGGAAAAAACAATTAATTTTTTTGGGGGGTTTCGGAGGGTGGGGTTTGGTGTAGAAAACCCAAATAAATTTTATTTTAAATGGATGGGGGGTTCCAGGGGCGTTGTAGAAAACAAAAAAAAATTAAAACTTTATGGTGGTGGTAGTGGGGGTCAGGGGGATTATAGAAAATCCAAAAAAGTAATTAAAACTTTTTTTAAAAGAAATTAGGGGAAGGGGGAGGGGTTCCGCAGCTGGGGGTGGGGAAGTTGGTGTAGAAAACAAAAAAAAAATAGAATTTAGAACTTTTTATAAAAGAAAAATTGGAGGGTGGGTGTTCGTAGCGGGGGGTGGTGCGGTGTAGAAAAAAAAATTAAAACTTTTTTGGGGAGGGGGTGTTGTAGTAGGGGTCTGCAGCAGGGGAGGGGAGTGGTGTAGAAAACCAAAAAAATTAAATTTTTCTCAGGAGTGGGGTTACGGGGTGGATGGGGTGCATAGGGTAGTCGGGTGGTTGGGTGGTGGTGGAGTAGTTGGTTGAATGTCATTTGGAGACTTGTTTTCCCTACTTTCAATAGGAAAGTCATTTACCTCATTTTTGAGGAACTTGTTTTCCTAAAGAAAATATTTTCAATTTTTTTTAACCAAAAAAACATGAGAAAATTAGAAAACATTTTCCAGAAAGTGTTTTCTTCCAAAGCGCATTTGAATTAGCGGATTAAAAATAACTGATAAATTAGTATTCAAAATAATTTATAAAATAAACAGTTACGCATTTGAATAAAAGTGTTGAAACTGATAATTATAAATTATGTTTCACAAAACATATTAGGAATAAAATAAGCTGAGAAGTCAAAATTGAGGATAACCAACCACGACTTATGACTAATTTTGATTTATACACTTTTCATATTTGTTAAACGCATAAATAAACAAAAAAGTGATAATATGCTAGTTTAATTAGCTTATAAATTAACTTAGCAAAATACCTTTTAATTAGATCAATAAATTTTGAATATCGGATAAAAAAAAAGAACAGTCTGATGTACTAAGCTCCCGCTATGCGCGAGGTCCGGAAAAAAGCCGGTAAAAATTTAAAATTTTGAATATCGGATGATTGTAAATAAAATGTAGTGTGGATAAAAATGAGAGAATTAATGAAACAAAGAAAGTAAGTAGAGGTATACATAGCAATTAGATTGGGGTGATGCATACCATACTTCACTAGTTGGCTTTCCCATCACTAATGAATGAAATCCGATATGTCTGCCAACCTAAGGTTAATTCATTTCTTATCTTATCAAAGTGCAAATTGGCATTCACTACCCTTTCAAAAAAATAATGCAGTCATCTTCTTCGCATTCTATATATTTTATGCATTATGGAAGGAATGGAAAAGATAGTGACACTTGAATTAGCTGTGAATAACTACTTAAAATTCATCAACTTAATTTAAATGAGCGAAGGTGAAAGGTTATACCTTTATATTTTCGAACTCTTCAAAAACATCGATGAATGTTTGTCCGATCCTTCAAAATTATTACATTATGTAGGTGGCTGACGAATCCTTTAAAAGTAGTGCATTTGAGAGAATCCAACTCTTTAAAATTAACAATGGTTGCGTGTCAGATCCTTTGAAGTAGATATTTTGAGAGGATCCGACTCTTTACGATTATTGACAGATACATGTTGGATCATTCAAAAATAGTACATTTTGAAAGACTTTGACTCTTTAAAATTATTGATAAGTGTGTTGCGATATTTCTAAGTGCTTACGCAAGTGTACGTATCGTTCAAGTAATAAAGATCTGTAAGACCGAGTTTATCGTCCACAGAGACTAGTTTATTAAGTACCGATTATCTATCATATAGTATCTATTTGGTTGACGTTCTTTTAGTTTGAGAATTATACTAAAAATTATGACTAAGTGCAGAAAATAAACTAAAGATTATAATACTTTGGGTTTATAACAGTTATGAAGGGAATATGACATTCCAATCTCCTCAACTATCAACTCTTTCACGTGTTAATGCAATGCTAATGATTCTTCTTCTTATCAAGATAGTAGGTTAACTAATCTGTCATTATATTCCGATTAGGACATACAAGAGCTTAACCTTGTGCAAAAACCTTCTATATTTCTATGATAAGTTTTACCACACAGGAGGATTAAGAACAATAACCTTAATTACTACACAAGTATCGGAGTACTTTCGTCTACGATTTTAATCTATGTCTAGACAACTACAACATATTCAAATCTCACATTTCAGACTTTTGATTTGAAATCATATAAGTGATGACAATTAGTAGCTAGTTAATTATCAAGCAATCATAACAATATTGAATAGATCTTAACAATTGAAGAAGAGAGTAATAACTAATGCATTGACTATATGAAAGAGCTTCAAGAAGATTCAATGGAAACCCTACTAAAGTATTTAGCTCCTAAACATTGTCATGTCAAGAGCTAAATTACAATCCAACATAAACTGAAATAAAGTAAAGGAAAGAAAATAACTTGAACAATAAGATGTCTCCAACTGTAGCTTGTAGTCGTCGTTCTCTTCTCCAAAGTAGTATCCCCTAATAATGACAGTGTTTATGGTATTTATATCTGAGAAAAACCTTGCTTCAGACCCTTTTACCCTTGTCCAATTTCGACCCAACTTTTCTGAAAATACGTGTCGGCACCGCGGTGCCTCTGCCTAGCACCGCGGTGCTAATTGCTTCAAAAATCTATGTTGGCTACTGGATTGGATGCACCGCGGTTCTGCCTCCAGGAACCGCGGTTCCTTCGACGACGGAAATATTTTCGACTCTCTGGAATTTTTATGCCTCAGTTCTAATTATCTTGACCGCGGTGCTGCTTGGCCAGGCACCGCGGTGCCTCCCAGATTTCATGGCCTAATTCCGCCTGATTTATTCTATTCTTCGTTGTACTTTTTAGGCTTCATTCCTTGGGCTGTGCTTGTGCAATTTGCATCTCAATTAAGCTTATTTCGTCTTCAAAAGTAGCATTCTCTCCTTCATAACCGATGTGACACAAAATGAAAGAAAAACAACCTAACACTATACTAACACAAACGAAAAGAGTAAAATACGAAACTAGAAAGGACTCAAAAGAGTGTATAAAATATTCTCAACAAACACCGCCAAACTCACATTTTACTCGCTCTCGAGTAAAGCATTAAACAAAAAGAAAATAAAATAAAAGACTCAATGAAATGGATCAAGTAGTTATTGCAATGTTTCTTCAAAATCATGAATGAAAGTTGGGGTAATATGTTCGAACATACATAACATGAATATTTAGCAATCTAGAATTTCAAGTTAGATATTTCGCAAATTCAATTGGATCATGATCAATGAAAATACAAACACCTAACCTATGCATGTCAATTCATTCCATCTTTCCCAAAACGCTATAGATCTGGTTACTTGCTATTCTCCGCTAATCATAGACATACATATTTAGAGATCATCAGGACTTTCAAGGGTTGTAATGTAGGCTTAGGCTGGGGTAGGTAAAAGTAGACATTTAGACTCAATTATGTACCATAAACATTATTCATTCAATTCTTTTCCTTATTTTTGACTTTCTTTTTAATCTCATACATATCCCCCCCCCCCCACCCCCCTTTTCCTTTGAGAGAATGAAGATTCATTATAAATAACAAGCACCCTCAAACTTAGACTTTTGCATATTTTCATTGGGGTGCATCAAATTTTCACTCTCTTTTTATTTCTTTTTCAACACTTTTCATTCCAAGAGTTTTCAATTATCACTTATGGCACAACTGTTACAGCCCGTAAATTCAAGAGAATAAGATAAGAACGTACGAAAGGAAGTAAGGTTTGAAATTTGGAAAGATAAGTTGGCAAATGTTGTAGGGAGATTTTCAGTCAACTTTGGAGCAGCATATCTCCTAGTTCATTAGGAGTTTTTAGGTGTTTCAAAAGCTTAGTATGAAGCTCGTTGAGTCTAGTGTCCAACGCAACAAACCGCACATCGATTGGACATCAGAGTAGAAAGTTATGGACGTTACAAGATCAACTGGCAGAAGAGAGGGAAAATGTTTCAGTCAGGCGCCACAGAGCCACGGCGCCGGCAGCAGGGCTGCGGCGCCGTAAGTCCTGAACCCCTCTGAAGTTGCAGCACCGCGGCGCTGGCTGCAGGGCCGCGGCGCCGAGGCGGGATTTTTAGCGAAAGTATAAGTCTCTTGGTCATAAAAAGAATGAATTTGTCTAAGACATAAAGAGTTATAACAGCTTTATGGGGAGTTAGTTATGAAGGCTTTATGAAAGGATAAGGATGTCTTAGTTTCTAAAGCATAAAGTTAGTATAACGGCTTTATGGGAAGTTGGTTATAACAACTTTATGGAAGGTTGAAGGAATGGTTTCCTTGAGTAAGGTAAACAATGATTAATGACTTGAAATAAGGAAGGGCAGTTTGATTTAAAGGCATCAATTGCTTAAAGTTTAAAGTAAGGGTCATTTGATTAGAAGCCTAAAAGTATAATTCTAAGTGTAGTGACGTATGTGAAATGTAGATTAGCCTTGATACAACGAGTGTTAGCATCTTGGGGTTTTATATGAGAGTGCCTTGAGGTTATAAAATGAGATCCATTTGACATGTTAATGAAAGTCTAAAGATTTTATGAACTTGCCTATACTCGCTTGTGATAGCCTTGGAGTGCAAGTATTATGTTGATACGCTGCCGTGACTCTCAGTTGGAGGGTCGGCTGTCTTGATGTGAAATTATTTGGACGTACCGACATTGATGGAGGATTCCACGGGTATGCTTCCATTGTGATTGATCCATGGACATGCTTGCGATGGAGGATTCCGGGGCATGCTACCATGATGCGGGTTAAATTCCCGGATACGATTATTACTCCATGGATTAGTTCTCCAGGAAGTCATGTACCCGAGATGAGGGATTCCACGGGCATGATATATATATATATATATATATATATATATATATGTATGTGTATCGCCTGTAAGCGGTGAGGTAGGATGCCACGGGCGCGTCACATGATTACATTTTACAATTTCGGTTGTCAGCAGTGATGTAGGATTCCACGGGCAGGAGATATATATATATATATATATGCTTTGTATGTGTGTACGCCGACAGTGAGGTAGGATGTCACGGGCGCGTCACATGGTTATATTTTACGCTTGCGGTTGTCGGCAGTGATGGGGGATCCCACGGGCACGCTTTGGTATTTGAGGGCTTGTGTCCCTAGCTACGGTGTGACTACTGTTCATGTGATAAAATAGTCTTTAAAAGGTATTGTGACTTGCTTGAAAAGTAAATATGACTTGATACTACGGTTATTAGTATCTTGGAATTTTTATATGAAAAAGAGTCATTTAAAAGAATAGAAGTACGTAGTACTTTGGGTTAAATTCCCGGATTTTATAATGACATGATAGTGTCTTAAGTAAACTAAAATGAGAGTGTATATGAACAAAGTTAATAAGAAGTTAGGGTATTTCTTAACTTGCTTATGTTATGTACGATAAGACGGTAGTGCTTATGTTATGTATGATAAGCCGGTAGTGCTTATGTTATGTATGATAAGTCGGTAGTGCTTATGTTATGTATGATAGCCGGTTGTGCTAGGTTATGTTATTCTTGCGGGGTAAACCCCCGGGTTACTACTTATTCCATAGATTTGCTACCCATGATGCGAGTGCGGCGTTTGTACTCATTGCGGGCCCACCGGGTCCATGCTGGTGAAATAGCCCTATGCGGGTGAAATAGTCTCATGCGAGGCGGATGACCTCATTGCGGGTCCACATGACCTATGCGGGTGAAATAGTCCCATGAGAGGCAGATGACCTCATTGCGGGTCCACAGGACCTATGCGAGTGAAATAGTCCCAGGAGTAGGATTGCTTAATGATACTACGGGAGGGTGGCCCTACTTTGATCATGAGCCTCCTATTTTTATGCAGTAAGGTATACTCTTGTTTACTCTCATTGTTAGTAAGACACATTGTACTGTTATTTGAGTTATCATACATGTCTCTAGCTTTATTTTAGACTTTATGATTTCATTACGATTTCTCTGGGCCACATACTTGGTACATGTTGTACTGACCTCCTTCGGGGGGCTGCGTTCATGCCGCAGGTTGAGGTGCATAGCTTGTTGATCCGCACTCTAGGATCACTGTCCAGTTTTTGGAAAGCTCCATTTCTCCGGAGGCTTTGTCTTTTGGTACGGTTTCCTGAGGTTGTAAATTCATGTACATTCAGGGGTATGGCGGGGCCCTGTTCCGTCACTGTTGTTATGTCAAACTCTTAGAGGTCTGTAGTCATATCTTGTGGGTCACTTTGTAAAAAAAAATGAGGTAACTGCTTTTGGATTTGTATATATCCAGGAAGGTAGCCTTATCGGTTAACCTATTATTTATTCTTATTAAGTTTATGTATGTTCCGCTGATTATCTCTGATGTATACCGTAAGGTGCCTGTAGGGAAACGATGCCGGGCAGTCGGGTCGTGACAACAACAAAGAAATTATAGGGTGTCAAAGAAAGATCATATTTTAGGCTCAACGGGGCTGACTAGTGATATAATTTATGTCATGGTAGGTAATGAATGGTCAGAAAAGCTATCAAAGAAATGCCTGAATCATCTCCCTAAACATGTACATCTTAACTATTTCGCCTCAAATAACAAGCAAACAGATTTTCTAGACATTTTTCAACCGTTCTTTCCATAACTGACACACATAGGCTAATCATAAATATCTCAAATAATTAGATGTCATGAATTTTTGGCATATCTAACTTAAGCACACAAATTTTTGCTTTCAATTCCATTACATTATCCCACTTTTATCCACTCAATATCGTTAGCAACTACAACATGCATGGTCCATACAAAAAATTATGACTCAAAAACACATAAAACAACACAAAGACAAATACAAAATACTCAAAAACAATAAGACAAAATAAGACACCCCCAAAACTTAATCGACACATTGTCCCCAATGTGTGAAGACTAGAAATAAAGGGACAACTTACTGACACAACACAGCGGTCATTGATCGGTGTATTTTGTATACACCTTTTGAGTCTGTTTTAGTTAGTCTTTTGTCCCATTTTGCACATATAAGTGTCGTATTAGGATAGTTTTTCTTTCTATTGAGTCAAAGTGGTTGAAATGGCCAAATGGCAAAAAAGGAGCAAAAATAGGGCAAAAGAGGAGATGCCAGAGATGAAAACAGAGAAAGTGGCGAACAAGGCAAAAATCCGAGTACGCGGCGCGCTTCCTCGCAGCAGGTCGCGGCGCCATCATTCGCAGAAGCGCGAAGATCCAGCGCGCGCTTAAACAGGCCGCGGCGCCACTATCCGCAGAGGACAGAAAACTAGCGCCGCGCGCTCGAAGACGAAGCGCGGCGCCTAAACATCCGAGGAGCTACAGAAGATTCAGCGCCGCGGCGCCCTCAAACAGCAGATATCAGGGCCGCGACGCCAAAACACCTGACGGATCGCAGAACTTCCAGGGCCGCGGCGCCCATCTGCAGGGCCGCGGCGCCGACGCGAAAAAATTAGGTCTTTTGACGGATTTTTGGGCCAGGACTGCAGGGAAAAGAAGGAGGCGTTTTTAAACCTATATAAGGAGAACCTAGGCGCTTTTGAAGGGTTCCTTTCTTGACAACACAAGATTTTCTTGCTTGGAGATTGGAGACCTAAACTTAGTAATTTCTTTCCTTTTTCTTTTCTTTAATTCAGTTTTTGCATGATGAACATGGAATTAGTTCTTGTCATCTTTATGGCTAGGAACTAATTCTCCTATAGGGCTTTCTATGTTGAACTTCTTGAAACTTATGTTATAAATTAATGCATGCTTATGGTTATTTTTCTTATTGAGAGATCTATCCAATAATTGAGTTGAATTCTTGGTAGCTAATTGACAACTAGTTATCACTATATGATTTCTAATCGATTAAAAAGGGGATTGTGAATATCTTGTAAGTTGGGTAGACAGGCTTGAATTGGGGATGAAAATACCTCAATTAGTTTTGAAGCGTTGAGAGGCTTAACAACCCTAATTTTGCGCATTGTGCGTGACGGTCATCTAGGTTTTTGTTCTTAATCCTCCTATAGAGTTACCCTTATCAGCGAAAGTTAGGTAAGGAACAATACTGGGATGAGTGTTTATATAACCCTAACGGGAGTATAAAACGATTTCGTAAACCTGCTTTCTCCAAAAGAAGAACACCATAAGTAATGCATTAGTAAGTAGCATAAGCGGATAGTGAGGATACATAGAAGCCCTATTCTCATCACATCTGAAGTAATTCTTTATATTTACTTGTCTTTAATAATTCTTAGTTATAAACAAAACAATCAATCATTAATTCACCAAATAGATACTAGAAAATAGATAGTTGGTACTTGAACCCTAATCATAGAGGACGATATTCGATCTTATCTAAGACTATACTACTTGATACGATAACGTGCACTTGCGTTTAAAAGTGTGTGCATATTACGCGCATCAAGTTTTTGGCGCCGTTGTCGGGGATTAGGCATTAGTTCAATATCAAATTTCTCTATTTTTAATTTCTAATTTGGTTTTATGTATAGTTTTGTTTTTTTTAATTTTGTTTGTTTTATGTAGTTATTGTGTGAAAACAAGGGTGCCGTGATTCTTTGTTGGTTTTGATGCATCTCAGGGATCCTGAAGATATGGATTACTACTGTCAATATGATCGAGTTCCAACCATAGAGGAAGAGAGGGAGGAATTACGAGAAACTCTACTCAGTCTCACGAGGTCCCAAGCTCAGTTCATGGACGAGATGAGATTGGGTATAAAGAAGTTGAAAACGCAAATAGCAGAACTCGCGATCATATTCAACAGCGAACAGCAAGTTGAGGAGCCTGAATCACACCCAACTATTGAGGAATCTGGTGAGATAGTTGGTGTAGAGAAGGAAAAGATTGCAGAAATCCAATTATTCACCTTCTTGGATTCTGTGGAAATTCTTTTTCATGCACCTATCACAGAAGAAACACCACTAGATATCACGAATGACTCCCAATTAGGAATTGAATACCATCAAGGGCAACCCCCAGAGTCAAGAGATGTAGAGAATTTCACGGGTTCCTACAAAATAAGAAGCCTAAAAGGCAAACTCATCTTGTGTGCTTGGGGGATACTTGTATGTTTAAGGCCCCTGTTTGAACAAATAGTTATAGGGAAATTGAGACCTATAGCAATAAATCTGTGGATTTCAAGCAGTTCGCAGAAGTATCCAATGGGCACTCAGAAAGGTTAATTGCGTCCGGCTAAAAGACGTAAAAGACAGCGCTTGTTGGGAGGCAACCCAACGTTTTCAATTATGTTATTTTAATTTCTGTCTTTAGTTTATTTTATTTTGTCTAGAACAATCTCACGGTCATGGGGTCTTGTGTTTGAGCTGTGACTGATGCACAGGAATAAAGCGAAAGAAAAGCAAGGATTTCGAGCGGGTAAGCGCGCGCTTCGCAGAGCATGCCGCGCCGCCAAAGAGCCAATGCGCCTAGAGCGCAGTAGCCAGCGCGCCGTGAGCAGAAAGTCCCGGAAGGCGCAGATGTTTGGCCGCGCGCTGGCGGAATCGAAACTTAAAACGCCAAAATCAGATTTTCCCAATTCCAACTTCAAAACCTACCCTTCCCTCTCCCACACCCCACCAAATTTCAGAAACCCTCCCACACATCCTCCACAATCCAACCCAAACACACTCAAAACTCTTAAATTCCCAAAAACCCCAACTCTCTCAAACAACAAAGCTCCATTCCATAGCCTCAACCCACCAATTGAAACAAGAACAAGCTTGAATCTTCTCATCAAAAGGTAATCCCTATCTTTGTTCTTGAGTCCTTTCACTGAAGTCATAGGAGGTAGTAGTTGGGAAGAGTATTATAGTTGGAGTAGTTTGGGTACTGAAAAGTTGGTTGTGAAGTTGGAGAAAAGAGTAGAAAAAGAGGTTGTGGGCATTGTTGAAGTTTGGGAGTCTTTGTCATTGCTAGTTGTTGAGTGTGTAGGAGACATTGTGCCACAAAAATTAGAAGCTGCAGATTTTGTTTAAAAATGGCCACCAGAAAGAGAAGAGGATCCACATCCACCCCAACCCCACAATACGATGAAAATAGATTTGTGAGTTACCAGGCCTTCCAAAGATACAAAAGGCTTGATACCAGACCCGTAATTTCAGAAAGGGGAATGAATTACCAAAGGGGATCATATGGGGAGGAAGACATTTATGAGCCCATCCGGGCTATGATAGAGCTAAGGGGGTGGAAGAGATTTGTCAATCCGGAGAAGATAACACCAGCGAATACAACAATGGTGCGGGAATTTTATGCAAACTTTCCGGAGAGGACAGAAAGGGGGTGCTTTGTAAGGGGAAATTATATGCCTGTGACGGCGGAAGCAATAAATGCGACTCTAAAGACAGTTGATGTTGAAGAAAGTAGCGATTGGAACCATTTTAGAACATGGTCTAGGAGCAGCAACAACATCGACTGGAATAACATGCGAACCTGATGAGCTACCACAGGGTTGTTTTGAGATTGGAAGAAATGGATCTAGAAACCGGCGGTGCGATTCAACAAAGCAGCCAAGGCGTGGCTATACTTCATTAGCGCCCGCATGATTCCATCTACGCACTTCACCAGAGTGCCAGAAGACAGGATTAAGTTGATTTATGGAATTATGAGGGGGATGACAATTGATGTGGGAAAAGAGATAGTGCAGAGCATCGAAGAAACCAGCAGGTTGGTGACAACAGGTGGATTGGGACACGGCTCGCTTATTACCAGCTTATGCCACATGAGTGCGGTCCCACAACTACCCACAAATACTCATGAAAGAAACCAACTGCCGGTGTCCTATGGGATAGTGCACTCATTTCCAGACCCCAACCCCCCAGCAGCCAGAAGGAGAGTACAACCACCACCACCAGCAGCAGCAGAGGCCGCCATGGATGAAGATGAGCCTGAAATAGGGGCTCAATATGAGGCAGGACCCAGCCACCGGCCAACCACAGGAGCAGAACCTTCAGAGCCCACAATGGGGCAATTGTACCAACATCAGATGGAGATGATGCGGACGCGCAAAGCGTAGTACAAGGACCGGCGAAACGAGGCAACAAATCAACGAACTGAGTGCCTTGTTCAACCAATGGTCGATGCACTATCCACCGCCACCACCACCATTTTAGCCAAAGTCTGTAAGTATCCTATTCTCTTTTATTGTCTTTGAGTCTTGCACACATTGGGGACAATGTGTGATTTAAGTTTGGGGGTGTGTTTTGTGTTTTTGTGTTTTAGTTTTTATTTGTGTGTCATGTTATGTTTTATTTAAGTCTTTTTATTTGTTTTATGTTTATTTTGAGTCACCAAAATTTTTTCTTTCTTGAGTCATAATTGCCTGTCAAAGATCATGTATGATGTAGTTGCGAGAAACACCTAGTGAAGTAAGGTGGAATAATGTAAAGGAATTGAAGCAACTATCTAAACACTTAGGTTAGATATGCCAAAAACTCACATAATCTGTCTATTTGGAGTTTCTTGCTTGAGTTATGCATGCTAAATGATAAATGCTTATGTGTTATGATTGCTTACTATTTGAGGCGAAATAGTTAGGATATGCATGATAGGGAGATGACTCAGGCATTTCTTTGATAGCCAATTTTTACCATTCTTTTCTATCATGTACTTTAAAAATATCCCTAGTCAGCCCCATTGAGCCTAAATTTGAAACTTCTTCTTTGACATCCTATATTCTCACAAATTGTGCCATAAGTAAAAATATGAAATAGTGGAGTACATTGTGTTAAAAAGAAGAAACAAAAAGAGTGAACAAGTTTGATGCACCCCAATGGAAAAGTAATAAGAAAGAGGCAAAAGCCTAAGTTTGGGGGTGCCTATTAGTATAATACACTTCACTCTCCCAAAACAAAAGAGGGGAAGGATAGAATTGAAGTAAAGAAAAGAATCAAAAGAAAAAGGGAAAAATTGAAAAGCCAAAGAGCTTATGGTACAAAAAAAAATGAGCCTAAATGCCTATCTTTACCAACCCCTACCTAAGCCTACATTACAACCCTCAAAGTCCTGAAGATCTCTTTTATGCATAGCCAGAATTAGTGGAGAATAGCAAGTAAGCGTGCCATAGGAATTCTTGAATTTATACGCATGATTTAGCATATTGACTTCCATCAAGCATGATGAATATGAGTTTGCGAAATATCTAGCTTCATGTGTTTAGTGTGCTAAAAATTTCATGCTATATGTTCCTGCATATTATTCTGCTAACCTTCATGTTTTTCTAGCTAACATTTATGCAGCAAAAGTGATTAATGACAGGGAGTCTTTTATTTTTCGTTCTTTGAGTCTTGTTATTTTATTTCTTTCAATCTTTGCTCGAGGGCGAGCAAATGTTAAGTTTGGGGGTATTTGATCGGTGTATTTTGTATACACCTTTTGAGCCTGTTTTAGTTAGTCTTTTGTCCCATTTTGCACATATAAGTGTCGTATTAGGATAGTTTTTCTTTCTATTGAGTCAAAGTGGTTGAAATGGCCAAATGGCGAAAAAGGAGCAAAAAGAGGAGATGCCAGAGATGAAAACAGAGAAAGTGGCGAACAAGACAAAATTGGACCAGCAGCGCGCCTCTGCGATCAGCGAGGGCGGCGCCCATCATTCGTAGAAAGCGCGAAGATCCAGCGCCGCGGCTAAAAGCAGTCGCGGCGCCCACTATCCGAAGAGCGAAACTAAGCGTGGCGCCTCGAAGACGAAGCGAGGGCGCGGCGCTAAACATCCGAGGAGCTACAGAAGATTCAGCGCGCGGCTACCAACAGCGAATATCGGGCGCGGCGCCAAAACACACTGACGGATCGCGAACTTCCGAGCGCGGCGCCCATCTGGGCAGCGGCGACGCGAAAAAATTAGGTCTTTTGACGGATTTTTGGGCCAGGACTGCAGGGAAAAGAAGGAGGCGTTTTTAAACCTATATAAGGAGAACCCTAGGCAGTTTTTGAAGGGTTCCCTTTCTTGACAACACAAGATTTTCTTGCTAGGAGATTGGAGACCTAAACTTAGTAATTTCTTTCCTTTTTCTTTTCTTTAATTCAGTTTTTGCATGATGAACATGGAATTAGTTCTTGTCATATTTATGGCTAGGAACTAATTCTCCTATAGGGCTTTCTATGTTGAACTTCTTGAAACTTATGTTATAAATTAATGCATGCTTATGGTTATTTTTCTTATTGAGAGATCTATCCAATAATTGAGTTGAATTCTTGGTAGCTAATTGACAACTAGTTATCACTATATGATTTCTAATCAGATTCTGAAAAGGGGGGATTGTGAATATGTTGTAAGTTGGGTAGACAGGCTTGAATTGGGGATGAAAATACCTCAATTAGTTTTGTAGCGTTGATGAGAGGCTTAACAACCCTAATTTTGCGCATTGTGCGTGACAGTCAACTAGGTTTTTGTTCTTAATCCTCCTATAGAGTTACCCTTATCGTGAAAGTTAGGTAAGGAACAATCTGGGTTGAGTGTTTATATAACCTAACGGGAGTATAAAACGATTTCAGAACCTGCTTTCTCCAAAAGAAGAACACCATAAGTAATACATTAGTAAGTAGCATAAGCGGATAGTGAGGATACATAGAAGCCCTATTCTCATCACATCTGAAGTAATTCTTTATATTTACTTGTCTTTAATAATTCTTAGTTATAAACAAAACAATCAATCATTAATTCACCAAATAGATACTAGAAAATAGATAGTTGGTACTTGAACCCTAATCCTAGAGGACGATATTCGGTCTTATCTAAGACTATACTACTTGATACGATAACGTGCACTTGCGTTTAAAAGTGTGTGCATATTACGCGCATCAGTCATACAGAGGTCTAGGAGGAAGGACAAATTACTATGCACACTGCCGAAGGAGGAACCGCGGTCCCTTGACCCTGCACCGCGGTGCTAATTCCGAAAAAATTCCAGTGTCCTCCAGTTTTCTGCATTGTGAAGTCTTCGCCCTTCGGAGTCAGCCCCTGCCTTTATCTGTCATCCAAAAATACTAACATACCAGATCGTGATACTGTTCAAGACAAAATAAAATAAAATAAAACAAAATTTAAATGACATAATTAAAACCATTGGGTTGCCTCCCAAGTAGCGCTGTCTTTAACGTCTTTTAGTCGGACGCAGGCTACTTACTAGGTCTAGGGGGTAGAGTATCCCTTCCACATATCCACTTTAGCACCATTTTCCTCCTCAATCTCCTTTTCTTTTTCACAGGGCTCATTTCAGGAGGGTTCATTCCCTTGTTCTCATCCACAACATCATTTACGGGTGTATAATTCTTACCATCAAGGGCATCAGTACCCTTGGAACTTTCATGAGGAGCCTTTTTATCAACTACACCAACAGCAAAGCATCTAGAATCGACTTGAGGTTCAGTGGGCTGCTTGAAAACTTTGAACACCATTTCTTCACCTTGAACTCTGAGCTTTAACTCCCCCTTTTCGACATCAATGAGTGATCTCCCTGTGGCTAGGAATGGTCTACCAATGATCATGGGCATATTTTCATCTTCCTCCATGTCTAAAATGAGGAAATCAGCATTAGATGAATTTACCCACTTGTACCAACACATCTTCAATAATTCCTTGGGGATGCACAACTGAACGATCAGCTAGCTGCAGGGTGACTGTAGTTGGCCTTGCCTCCCCCAAACCAAGTCTTTTGAACACAGAGATGGGCATTAGGTTGACACTTGCCCCCAAGTCACACAAGACTTGCTTGCATGTCACATTCCCTATGGTGCAAGGTAGGGTGAAACTCCCTGGATCTTTCAACTTAGGGGAAGTCTCTTCTGCAAGATAGCACTTCACTTCTCTGTCAGCGTTATTGTCTCATAGTCCGCCAGCTTTCTCTTCTTAAATAGGATGTCTTTCATGAGTTTCACATAAGCTGACATCTGCTCTAATGCTTCAGTAAATGGGAGATTGATATGGAGCTTTTTGAAGACCTCTAAAAATTTGGAAAATTTCTTGTCTAAGGACTTCTTTTGCAGTCTTTGAGGGTAAGAAATTTTTTCAGTATACTCCCTCATCACTGCGGATGGAGCCTTCTGTAACACCTCATATTCCGGGTAATGATTTAAGCACATAGACGTGGGTAAGTGGACCCGAACCTCAGGGAAATTAGTGTATTAAAGACGTGATCCCAAATAATTTTTGGATTTAACTAGTACAATAACGGGGAATAAAATAATAGTTGAATATCCCCAAGAAGGTTGCGGACTAGTGTCATTTTATGAGAATTGTGACATTGGGTACACGAAGGTTTTATAAGTCGTCAAGATTTAAGTGAATTGAGATCTAGAATTAAATTGTGTGTATAATTAATTAAAAGCGGGGGACCTATTTTATTAAAGCAATACGTGTTGTCTTATAAGACAACAACGCAGTGCTAGTGACTAAGTTATAAAAATTAGTGCTGGCAATATTTCAAGCCTTCCAATTACTTCATCTCTTTCATTTCTCTTCAATTCTTCAAGCTTCTCCATCTCCCGGGCTTTTACAGATATTATTTTCTGGAGAAGAGATTGTTCCATTTTATCAGAAGGAGTAAATCCAATTGGTAGCCTCTGAATTTTTTATCAAAATTGGAAGATTTTCTATAAGTTTTCATATAACCAAAAATGGGAGAAATTTGTGGTGTTCTGGGTTGTAGTTCCGGTAGAGATTAACCTTACACAAGTTGAAGAACTCAGAAACCCAAACAAGAAACCAAAGTTTCGAGGCAGTTCCGGGTGTCGAAATTCTGGGCCTTCTATTTCTGCTCGATTGGCTTGACGAAATCTGATAGTAGTGAAAGGTTCTCCGATGACTTTCATCGCAACTCCTAATAGAGGTAATATTTTCTATTCCTAAGTTTATACCTATCATAGGGCATGATTCTTACTAAGTTCTAGGTCGATTATTGTAAATAGTAAGTTGATTGGTTATTGGAGTTGTACGTATATAATTTGTGATTGCATGTGAAATTATTGGGTTGTTTTAGACATTGAAGTTGTAAGGAGGAGAATTGGAAAGGTTGATTGAGTTACTAGATGTATAGAACTTCAGATAGAAGAAGCATAGATTCTACGCGAATAAGGTGTTCGATAAAATGTCTCAATGAGTTGGTTAATAGTATATTGATTCGATTTCAATGTAACCTTTCTTAAAATGTGGTTATTACTAGTTCTAAGGTGATTATCGAGAATGTTGGATTATTAGTATCGTCGAAATTGTTGACACATATATTGGGAATTGCATGAGTGCTTGCTGGACTGTTTTAGAGATTATAGCAGTATGAGAATGAATTAATAAGGGTTGGGTGTTCGCTGGATTATCTTAACGAATCTGTTTTCATTATTAAATTATGTGTGATTTAAATCGTTAATAGGATATGGAAAATCATTCGTAGAGTTTACAAGAAGTCATGGGAACTTAGAATACATTCGACAAGAGGTATGTGAAACTCTTCCTTCTTTCTTTTTGGCATGATTTATTGAAAGTACAGCGGACGTACATGATTTCTACACAGTCTATTTTCTAAAGATGTTAGTCATGAGAAATGCCTATGATTTTTCAGTAAGAGTTTATTATAATGATTTCATTGATAGTCAAAGTGATGATTTAAATTGTATAGTTACCCATGATACTTTATTCGTGCTGGATATGATTATATGAATTCACCGAGTCCCTCACTAAATGGTCGGGACACGTTATATATATATATATATATATGATTCCATGGACATGTATCCATGATGCGGGTATAGATACTCATGACAATATATGTGATTCCATGGACATGTGTCCATGATGCGGGTACAGATACCCATGACAGTAGATATGATTCCATGGACATGTGTCCATGATGCGGGTATAGATACCCATGACAGTAGATATGATTCCATGGACATGTGTCCATGATGCGGGTATAAATACCCATGACAGTAGATATGATTCCATGGACATGCGTCCATGATGCGGGTATAGATACCCATGACAGTAAATATATATATATATATATATATATATATAGTATGATTATATGGACAAGTATTCATGATTACTGATATGACTTTCATTTGTATACGGCACAGTTGGATTTGGATTCTGATTTTTATACTTGTCTCTTGTTATCTGTTGGCTACTTATGATCTCATTTACAATATTTCATATTTTACATACTCAGTACATTATTTCGTACTAACCCCCTTTCCTCGGAGGATTGTGTTCATGTCCGCAGGTACAGGTGCTCAGTTTGGTGATCCTCCAGTCTATGTTTCTCATTCAGCTTTTGGATGAGCTCCTTTGATTCAGAGTTTTGTCATTTTGGTACAGAACCCTACTTTTGCTGACTTATGTATATTTAGAGGCACGACGGGGCCCTGTTCCGGCAGATGTCATCATCCTTCTTATAGAGGTCTGTAGACAGTTGTGTGTTGTATATCTGTGGTTTAGTCATATGAAAATTGTAGATAGGTTTTTTCAGCCGTACTATTGTATTTCGTTTTGGGATGTTCCCGTATATAGTGGCAACCTTGTCGGCTTGCATCCTTTGTTATATTTGCTTAGATGTGACTCCTCAGGAGACAGGGTTGGTTGTGTGTCAAGGCAGCCTTGTCGGCTTGCCTAACCGGACATGTGTTATGTTTGCGGCGTTATGCTGCCAAATTTCATATTGTCCTTAGTGTCAGTCTGATTACGTGACAGGTTAGTATAATGGTGTCATTAGGGCGCTTAGTCACGGCCCGTCGGGTCGGGTCGGGTCGTGACACCTTCTCTAAAATAGGGCGGTCATCAGTAACCCCCTCATTTTCTACTTCAACTGCTTTCTCCAACTCTCTCTCTCTCTTTTTCAGCCACTGATTTAGGTGCAATATGTTCTAAATATTTTCCGCTCCTCAGGCTTATTGCCTGACACTGCTCCCTTGGATTCACCACAGTATCGTTGGGAAGGTTTTCTTGTTCTCTATTATTCAGCATGCTCGCCAACTGTCCAACTTGTGCCTCCAATTTCGGATAGATGACCTAGTTTCTGTCATGAAATGGGTCTGCGAGTTTGTGAGTGTTAGCAGTGCTACTTTTAGCTCATCAGACTTCTCTTGTTGTTGCTGGTTCTGGTATTGGCCCTTAAACAGTGCTTGTTGCCCCTGTTCATTCCTCCATGAAAAGTTTGGGTGATTTCTCCACCCCTGATTATATGTATTGGAGTAAGGGTTGTTGTAGGGCCTCTGAAAATTCTCCACTGCCTGAACTTGCTCCATGGACACATTATTTGGGTCCACTGTTGTGCATCTATCAAAAGTATGGTGACCCCCACAATTTCGCAACTCACAGGTTTCTGAACCGCTTTAACTGCCATGGTACTCTGCTGCATCTGCTTTGTCAAAGTGGTTACCTGCGCAATCAATGCAGTGATAACATCTAGCTCATGAATCCCAGCCATTTTCCTACTGTTCACTGCTCTCCCATCGGCCCCCTGATGGTTGTTTGTGGTCATATCCTCTAGCAAATCATGTGCCTCATTGACACTCTTTTTCATGAACGTACCTCCTGCTGCAACATCAATGATGGTACGAGTTGTACCACACAGCCCATTGTAAAATATGTGGACTAGCATCCACTTCTCAATCCCACGATGTGGGCACTTTCTCTGCAAGTCTTTAAACCGCTCTCATGCATCATATAGTGATTCTCCCTCCAGCTGAAAAAAGTTATTCAACTCACCTCTGAGCTTCGATGCCTTAGCTGGGGGGAAAGAACTTGGCAAGAAATTTCTGGGCTACGTCTTGCCATGTAGTGATGGAGTTCGCCTGTAATGAGTTCAGTCAACACTTTGCTCTATCCCTGAGTGAGAATGAGAAGAGTCTCAACTGAATGACATCATCAGTAACACCATTGTATTTGAAAGTTGCACACAGCTCCAGGAAATTTGCTAGATGCAAATGAGGATCTTCAGACGGTAATCCCCCAAACTGAACTGAGCTTTGAACCATGTGCAATATGGCTGGTTTGATTTCAAAATTATTGGCTTCAACGGCTGGAATCCTGATGCAAGTCTGCACCCCTGTGATTGTAGGCAACACATAGTCCCTCAAGCTCCTTTCTGCAGGGACTTGTCTTAAAATAGGCGGTAACTCATCATCCATCAAATTGTTGTTTCGCTGATCTCCCATTGCTAAGGAATCAACTGCTCTTTTCTATTTTCTGTTATGTCTGCACAATCTCTCAATCTCTGGGTTCATAGGGATAGGAATGTCAGCTCCTCTCCTACTCCGCATAAACTAAGTTCATAAGACTAATAAAAAACAACAAACAGATCACGACAAACAATACTAAAGCAAAATAAAAATAAAAATAAAAATAAAAATCAAATTAGAAATAAGAATAGATAAATCGATATTAACAGTACGCCAGTCCCCGACAACGGCGCAAAAAACTTGTTGCGATATTTCTAAGTGCTTACGCAAGTGTATATATCGTTCAAGTAATAAAGATCTGTAAGACTGAGTTTATCGTCCACAGAGACTGGTTTATTAAGTATCGATTATCTATCCTATAGTATCTATTTGGTTGACGTTCTTTTAGTTTGAGAATTATACTAAAAATTATGACTAAGTGCAGAAAATAAACTAAAGATTATAATACTTTGAGTTTATAACAGTTATGAAGGGAATAGGGCATTCCAATCTCCTCAACTATCCACTATTTCACGTGTTAATGCAATGCTAATGATTCGTCTTCTTATCCATATAGCAGGTTACTAATCTATCATTATATTCTGGTTAGGACATACAAGAGCTCAACCTTGTGCAGAAACCTTCTATATTTCTATGATAAGTTTTACCACATAGGAGGATTAAGAACAATAACCTTAATTACTACACAAGTATCGGGGTACTTTCGTCCATGATTTTAACCTATGTCTAGACAACTATAGCATATTCAAATCTCACATTTCAGACTTTTGATTTGAAATCATATAAGTGATAACAATTAGTAGCTAGTTAATTATCAAGCAATCATAACAATATTGAATAGATCTTAACAATTGAAGAAGAGATTAATAACTAATGCATTAACTATATGAAAGAGCTTCAAGAAGATTCGATGGAAACCCTACTAAAGTATTTAGCTCCTAAACATTGTCACGTCAAGAGCTAAATTACAATCCAACATAAACTGAAATAAAGTAAAGGAAAGAAAATAACTTGAACAATAAGATGTCTCCAATTGTAGCTTGTAGCCATCGTTCTCTTCTCCAAAGTAGTATCCCCTAATAATGATAGGGTTTAGGGTATTTATATCTGAGAAAAACCTTGCTTCAGACCATTTTGCCCTTGTCCAATTTCGACCCAACTTTTATGAAAATACGCATCGGCACCGCGGTGCTAATTGCTTCGAAAATCCCTGCTGGCTACTGGATTGGCTGCACCGCGGTTCTGCCTCCAGGAACCGCGGTGCCTTCGACGACGGAAATATTTTCGACTCTCTGGAATTTTTACGCCTCGGTGCTAATTATCTTGACCGCGGTTCTATAGCACCACGGTGCTGCTTGGCCAGGCACCGCGGTGCCTCCCTGATTTCATGACCCAATTCTGCCTGATTTGTTCTATTCTTCGTGGTACTTTTTAGGCTTCATTCCTTGGGCTGTGCTTGTGCAATTTACATCTCAATTAAGCTCATTTCGTCCTCAAAAGTAGCATTCTCTCATTCAAAACCGCCGTGACACAAAATGAAAGAAAAACAACCTAACACTATACTAACACAGACGAAAAGAGTAAAGTACGTAACTAAAAATGACTCAAAAGAGTGTATAAAATACACTCAACAAAGTGTGTGTTGGATCCTTTACAAATAGCTCATTTTGAGAGGATTCAACTCTTTTAAAATGACGATATATACACGATGAATCCTTAAAAATAATGTGTTTGGAAGAGTGTTTCTTCAAACATATCAATGGGTACGTGTTGAATACTCAAAAAATGGTATATTTTGAGAAGATTCAACGTGAAAGTATTTTAAAAAGCCCGAGCATAAATGAGGTTCTTTCTCTAATCATGATCTTAACATTTAAAAGAATTTGACTGGCGCATGAACTACTACTAGTATTTAATACACCTTCTTCGATATGAATAAGGGAAAAGGGTCATATTTGACCTCAACATTTAGAAAAAGGTTTGTATTTTCCCTCCGTTAACGTTTGGGGTCAAATATGACCTCCGTTAGTCCAAACCTTTTAAATTTACCCATTTTTAACGGATCCGCCACGTGGCAGATATGTGGAAAGTCAGTTGAGTATTGCTGGAGTTGCTGGACATCGTCGGTGGGCGGCTGTCCAGTCGCCGCCGCGGCAATGCCGCATACCATCGCCGGAAAAATGGTGAAAATCCCAAAATTGAGAGTTGAACTTTGGGAATTAGTGTATGTTGTAGAGAATGATGAGACGAACTCATTAATACCACCCACAGTCCTCGACTCTACCGGAGCTGATCGAAAAAAGCCAAAAACCCATCGGATTTTTTGATTTGGTCGACCGCGAATTCGGTAAGAATTGAAGGTCGTGGTTGGGTGTAGGACGTCGGCCTTGAGACGGCGAGTCTACTGGCGTCGGATTTTTTAATTTGGTCGACCGGCGAATTGGGTAAGAATTGAAGGTCGTGGTTGGGTGTAGGACGTCGTCCTTGAGACGACGAGTCTACTGGTACCAACCACGAACCTCAAATGTATCTCAGGTCGCCGGAAAATGAGCGGCGACGTTTAGGATTTCAAGGATTTCGATTTGAGTGTTATTGCGATTTAGTAAGAATCGAGCAACGTGGGAGGTGTCAAAATGACGGGGATGATATGGGGAGTCTGTTGGTGCCACCATCGGACCTCGCAGTTGCCGGAGATCACCGAAAAATGCGAAAACCCGAATCGGAAAACAGGATATTTTTTTATTTGAAATCGCCGGCGATTTAGGAAGAATCGACTGTGGTGGTTTGTATGGAATTAACGGGCTTGACGAGACGAAGCTATTGGACTATGTCTCATCCCCGATGGATGCCGGAGTTAGCCAGAGCTACCGTGGTTTGACCGAAAATTTCAATGTGTCGTCCACGTATCCGTCACATGGTAGATTCGTTAAAAATGGATAAATTTAAAAGATTTGGACTAACGGAGGGCATATTTGACCCCAAACGTTAACGGAGGGCAAATACAAATCTTTTTCTAAAGGTTGAGGACAAATATGACCCTTTTCCCTATGAATAATTATAGCAAATTTCAAGAAGAGGACTGTCAAGTCTAGTAGTACGATCATGACTTATAGATTTACTCTATTTCAATTTATGTGACACCCCTTTATAGTTTTTAAGGGATGTGCAAAGTCATTAGTAGACAAATAAAAGTGATCGAAGTGAGTAAATTCTTTATGACTTATTTAAAATCACAATTTTTTTTTTAAAAATCTTTTATTTTAAATTTTATGTACAATCAAACACTATCACATAAATTTAGACGAAAAGATAATTAATTAAACGCAATTTATTAGGCCCTAGACATATAACTATATGGGCAACAGGCAGTGAAATGAAAGGTGGTCATTTATAGTCACAGGTAGTTACTGGAAAATGGAGGCAGCTATAATTATTTGATCCCCATATACATTATTATCCTTTGAATGACAAGTACGTGTTAGAACAAGCCCATAAATCCACTAGCTATACCAATATTATAATATAATGTTATATCAACTTTGGCCACTATAAATTTCTCCTATCCCTCTATAGTTAGCACACACAAAATCTATAAGTTTGGTTCTTGTTCATTCTCAGATAGTACTACTTTTTCTTCTTTGTTTTCCTCTCTTTTCCTAGTTAAAATATTTTCATATTAAGTTTTTATTCAATCTTGTGTGTCATTGTTCATATTTTTTTCCTTATTTGCAGTTCCACTACATTGAAGAACACACAAGGGCTGAAATATTGAATGACAATGAAGAGCCTTGTTATGGTCTATATGGTTTTGTTGCTAGTTTCATTCTCTGGTATATATATATTTTTTTGAGTTTAAGTTTTTTTTTTTGGATAAATAAATAATATATTACTAGAAATCGGAAAGTACAATCGATCATTGATGGTTCTCAAGCCTCATGTAAAGCACGAAAATACAATACAAGAAAATAAAATGAACGCAATACAAATAAACTCAATCTTTGAGGGTTGAAATACTCTTCCACTTCTCAAACTTGCTTCTTGGCTTTATTCTTAATAAAATTCTTCCTTGAAGTAACCTCCTGCCATCCAACATTATCCGCATAAAGTGGTGTCTGCATGTACACACTCGGTGAATTCTCAACACCCGTAGCACTTCTAAAGGACCCCGGAACGAAAGGAGTGCTAGACCCCCTCGTGCTGCCTCGGCAAAGGTCTTGACTTGATTAAAATCCCTATTTCCCACCACTGTTGCGTTGGGAACATCATGTTCATCCCGCAAACGGTGTTCATCAAATTGATTCTCACCCGGAGCTCGATCAAGATTCGAAGCTGCATCGACACTTCCGGGCATAGAGGGCATACTCGTATCCTCGCCATTCTGAGGCAAAACATTCAAATTTTGAGGTCGGGAAATCTCCATAGGCTTCATTTGTTTCTCCAACTTCTTACACTTTAAATGGCTATGCCCAAATGTTTGGCAAAGAAAACAAAAATCCGGATAATGCTCATATTCCACTTTTTGAACATACATAATATTACTCGGTAGTTTTACTCTAAATTCCGTGACTGGCTCCTTGCTAACATCGACTTCAATCAATACTCGTGCATAGTTCATTTTGGACCTCTCTTTAGTAAACTGATCCGTGTATAGAGGCATTCCAACACCGCGATGCAATTTTACTCAAACCGGTTTCACTCCAAACCGATAAGGGGATGTCACGTATTATATACATTGTTGGCGGAGAATTTTTTACACATTAGGTTACCTTTATTTTTACCTGTTATAGCCGTTGGCATATTTATTTTAAAACAAGTCTCACATTTTTTATATAAAATTTAGGTTTTAGTTTTATTTTTATATTCTTATCTATGTGGTTTTGTTGCTCGTTTCATTCTCTGGTATATATATGTGCTCTCCTCTTTCCTTCTCCCTTCATTGCTTTCTTTTAAAAAAGTTATAATATAGTCAATGCAAGTCATTTGTATGTTACAACTTACATCTCATTTTATATTTGTTATAGCACGTAATTTATCTAATTTTAAGATTATAATGATAGTAAAGGACAGTCCGGTATACTAAACTCGTGCTATGTGCGGAGTCGAAAATGATCAAACTACAAAAATCTATTGTACGCAGTCTTACATTTTTGTAGGAAGCTTTTTCCATCCACAACTCAAATCCGATGACATGCTAGTGGAAAAAATTATTTATACTAGCAATGCATATAACTTAATTTCTTGTTATTTAATTATTTATTTATTTAAACAACCATAAAAGTGGTTGATTTTAGTTCTTGAAGCTCCTATATCTTTGACAAAAATAATTTTTTGCCAGCAAATAAAAATCTAAACTTTGTTTACTACATTTAATCTACCTCCATGCATGTATACATACACTCTACTACGCTATCTTCTAGTAGGTTTCTATTTGGGTAAAATCTTTTGGATTTTTTTAAAACAATTCCATTGGTTTGGTTAAAATTCTAGTATCTATCTTAATGTTCAAGTCCCTGAGAATCTTGAAACAAGTGTTGTTTATCTTTTGATGGTGCAGTTATACACATTAATCATGCATTGAAACTAGTTCATGAAGAAGGTGGTGCTATTCAAGAAAGAGCCCTTATTCCCAGGCAAATATACACAGTCACTCCTGCTAGAAAGTTACTACTCTTGCCTGGTAATATTTTTTATATATACAATATAATTTTAGAACGAAAAGTGTCCATTCTATCACCCTTTCACATGCATGTACTATCTTCTTTTTCGAAAAACGTAAAAGGAAATTTGTGAATGAATAGATATATTATGTATCAAATCAATTGTAAAGTTGATTAGTCAATATATGAGAAATGCTAAATACTTACTACTATGATTTAGTATCCTTTGTCAATCTTGTTATTTTCCCAGCTTATGAATTTTACACAACAAAAGCTATCTCCCAAGTCCTAATAAATGTTGAAACTTGCGTGGATGGAAGAAGAAATCAAGTGATTAAAATTTATTTTTGGAATTTAGGACGAAGGGCCGCGGTTCCTGATGGAAGGACCGGGGTGTCTGCTTTCCAGTAAGTCACTGGAATTTTTCGTCGAATTAGTACCTAGGTGCCTTGTCGAAGGGACCGAATGGTTAGAACCGGGGTGCCTTGTGGAAGGACCAGGGTGCCTGGATGACAGTAAGTCACTGGAAAGAAAAATCGAATTAGCACCGGGGTGCCTTGTGGAAGGACCGCGGTGCATCGACGGAATTTTCCAGTTTTGAACCAAAAGTTGTATTTCTTCACATAAAGTCATAACCTTTGAACTAATGGTTGCATCCGGTCGAAATTCATGATATATAATGCATGTAGATCACTTGTTTAAGATACACATACATTTAACAACATCTAATCTTCTGATTTAATAATCAAATCATTAGATGATCATTGTTGTTTCTTCTTCCTCTTTAAGAAATTTCTGAAGAACACATAAAGTAGATTCGCCAGGAGTGAAGTTCTTGTGCTAGAACTATCACTCAGATAGTTGTATCCTCAAGGCAGACGTCTGTTAAACTGCAACACAAGTGGGGACAAATTTTTTATCTTAGGACACTGCGTCGAGTAGACCTCTATCTACAAATAAGTTAGTATGTGCTTATATTTTTGTTGAACATTATTGTTGTCGATTTCAATATACTTGAGTTATTTGTATTGTGGTTTATACATTGAAGGTCTAGATTGACACTAACAATCTAAGACAAAAAATTCTCAGAAAATTCATTTTTCTGATTGTGAAAAGCTTGCAAAATTTTCAGAGAATACACTTCCTGATTTGCAAAAGACGGATCAATCTGGATCGTCAATGGTGAAAAACCATGTGGAAAAATCCAAAAAAGTCAAGGGTTCTGATTTCAAACGCTGGCAACAAAAGATGTTATTTTATTTGACCACTCTTCATGTGGCAAATGTATTGACTGCTGAGGCTCCAACGGCATTGCCGGAAGGAGAAGGGGAGAATGCTCCTACTGATGCGGAGAGAGCCGAAAGGCTGAAGGCTATTGAGACTTGGTGGAGCCAAGAGTTTCTGTGCAAGAACTACATTCTCAACGCCTTGGATGATAATCTCTATGATATATACTTCACGTTCGGTTCAGCAAGGGGGTTATGGAAGTTATTGGAGAACAAGTACAAAACTGAAGTTGCTTGTTCTAAGAATTTCATCGTCGGAAAGTTTCTAAACGTCAAGATGAGCGATGCAAAGCATGTTGTCAAGAAAGTGGAGGAACTCCAAGTCATTGTTCATGAACTAGAGGTTGAAGGTATGAGCCTTAACCCGAATTTCCTTGTTGGTGCTATTATTAAAAAATTACCTCATTCATGGAAGGATTTTAAGGTTTATTTGAAGCATCTAGCGTAGAAAATGAATTTTAAGCAAATGGTTCTTAAAATTCGAGTTGAAAAGGATAACCGAAAGAATGAAATGGCTGATGTTGTTTCATTGGAGCTTAAAGCCAACATGGTTGAAGGCAATGCTTCTAAGTACCGATTTATTGGTGTTATTGCTGCACAAGCAAACATGGTTACAAATTCAATTGATTGGTGGATGGATACGGATTCAACAAGGCATGTATGTTCTGAAAAGGGCATGTTTTCATCATACCAGACCATCAAGGATGGAGAACCAATGTTCATGGGAAATGTCGTTGTTGTAGAAGAGAAATGAAATGTGACTTTGAGGCTCGCTTCCGGGAATGATCTTGTGCTCACAAATATGTTGCACGTGCCTGAAATTTGTAAGAATTTAATTTCTAGGCATGTTCTTAGTAACAAAGGCTTCAAAATTGTAATTGAATTTGACAAATTTGTACTCACCAAAGGTGGGGTGTATGTAGCAAAGGGTTACCTCAGTGAATGACTCTTCAAACTAAGTGTTGTACCTACTCAGGCAATTGCCATTATTAATGAAAATACAGGCACTAGCACTGCTTCTATGTATATGGTTGATTCCCCTTCTTTATGACATTCTCGATTAGGTCATGTTAGTTATCGTTCTTTACAAAGAATGGTAAAGATAGACATGTTGTCAAAGTGTTCTATGAACAAAATGACTAAATGTAGGGTTTGCATAGAATCAAAATATGCAAGTCATCCTCATAAATCTGTTGTGAAATCAAATGAAATGCTTGGTTTAATTCATAGTGATTTGTGTGATTACCAAGCGACCCCATCTCGTGGAGGAAAGAATTATTATATATCATTTATTGATGACTGCAGTAAATTTTGTTATATATACTTATTACATATCAAAGATGAGACTTTGAACATGTTTAAACATACAAAACAGAAGTGGAAAACCAACTTGACAAAAGAATTAAGATTCTAAGGTCAGACCGAAGTGGTGAATATACGACAAATGAGTTCAAAGAATTCTGTTCTACTCATGGTATAGTTCATCAAACCACTGCGCCATATACTCCACAACAAAATAGAGTTGCCGAACGAAAAAATAAAACATTGAAAATATGATAAATTCAATGTTGGTTAGTTCGGGTGCACCTCTTAGTCTATGGGGTGAGGCATTAATTATTGCAAATATGATATTGAATAGAATTCCTCAAAAGAAAAATGATCAATCTCCATACGAATTATGGAATGGAAGATTGCCTACTTTCAAAAAGATGAAAGTGTGGGGTTGCCTAGCAAAAGTACAAATTTCTTTACCAAAGAGAACTAAACTTGGACAAAAAACAGTGGATTGCATTTATGTTGGTCTTGCCAATAATAGTGCAGCGTATAAGTTTTTGGTGTATCATTCTGATGTTGAAGGTATTCACAAGAACACGCTAATAGAATCTGCTGAAGCAGAATTTTTTGAGGATATATTTCCTTACAAAGACAAGGATAGAAGTGTTCCTAATAATAAGAAAAAGACACTGCCTCAAGATGAGTCATACCAAGACACTCAAAACGATGATAATCTTACTTCATCGGTTCAAGAAAATTTTGAACCAAGAAGAAGTAAACGTGGTAAAATTGTCAAAGATTTTGGACCGGACTTTATGACCTTTTCCGTTGAAGGAGAACCTCAAACGTATAAGACTGTAATGGAATCATCCGAAGCACCTTATTGAAAGGAGGTCATCCAAAGTGAAGTAGAATCCATTATACAAAATAATACATGGATATTGGTTGATCTTCCTCCGGGACAAAAACCAATAGGTCATAAATGAATTTTTAAACGGAAGTTAAGACCTGATGGTACTATAGAGAAATACAAAGCTCGGATAGTAGCCAAATGATTTCGACAAAGGGAAGGTGTGGATTTTGATACATACTCACCAGTGACGAGAATTACGTCTATAAGGACGCTAATTGCGATAGCAACGATTCACAATTTGGAAATTCACCAAATGGATGTGAAGACTGCATTTTTGAATGGTGAATTGGATGAAGAAATATATATGGAACAACACGAAGGGTTTGTTGTGAAAGGTCAAGAGAATAAAGTCTGTAAGTTGGTTAAGTCGTTATATGGACTTAAACAAGCGCCAAAACAATGACATTAAAAATTTGATAACACATTATTATCAAATGGGTTTCACATAAATGAATGTGATAAATGTGTATAGAATGCATATGTCGTTATATGCTTATATGTGGATGATATGCTAATTATGGGAATAAGTAAGGATGTTATTAACCAAACTAAGAAGATGCTACATACCACTTTCGATATGAAAGATATGGGAATAGCGGATGTCATTCTTGGTATTAGAATTCAAATGAATTATGAGGGTTATATACTAACTCAATTCCATTATTTTGAGAAGGTCCTTAGAAAATTTGGACACTGTGATGATAGACCGGTAGTTACGCCATTTGATTCCGCTTGTCATCTTAAGAAGAATGAATGTGAAAGTGTGTCTCAATTGAAGTATACACAACTTCTTGAAAGCTTGATGTACATAATGAATTGTACGCGACCGAATTTAGCATATACAGTGAGTCGACTTAGTCGATACTCACACAATCCTGGAAATGATCATTGGGTAGCACTAATAAGGGCACTACGATATCTAAAGCATACAATGAACTATGGGTTGCATTATACAAAATATCCTCCCGTGTTAGAAGGATATTGCGATACTAATTGGATTCCCAACCATTCAGAAAGTAAGCCACAAGTGGGTATGTATTTACACTTGGTGAAGCGTCAATATCATAGAAATCATCAAAACAAACGGTAAATACGAGATCAACTATGGAAGCAGAGTTTGTAGCCTTGGATAAAGCTGTCGAAGAGGCATAATGGCTAAGAAACTTCCTAGAAGGTATTCCGTTGTAGACAAATCCAGTGACTGTCATTTGCATACATTGTGATAGTATGGCAGCCCTGATGAGGGCAAAGAATCAAATATATAATGGCAAATCAAGGCACATAAGACGACGTCATAATACAATACGAAGCTTGCTGAAAAATGGAATAATTTCTATTGATTATGTAAAGTCAAAGGACAATACAGTGAATCCTTTGACAAAAGGCCTTACAAGAGAGCAAGTCGTATTTACATCGAGGGGAATGGGCTTAAAGTCAATATAATGAGTTGTGAACTGGTGGAATCCTAACCTATCATAATTGGAGATCCCATGATTTAGGTTCAATAGACAAACTAGATGGAGAAGACTCAAGGAGCATAAAACACACATATGTTCATTCCTATGGTGTACTAGTATGCTAAATCCATTGACGTTAAAGGGCTGAAATTTTGTTTTTAATAATATTAATAGCCATTATGATGGGACAATACAGACTATTCTTGATTAATATGACCTATGTGAGATTGATGTGGGGTCGCATCTGGAGAACTGAGATGGCTACGTTCTCTAGAAATTCTCATGAAGAAGGAGTTGTTCATGACCGAAACGAACACAATCGTAAGAATTGAAATATGTTGATATGATATGTGTAATACTTATTGTCTCGGTTTACTACAAAATGTGAATAGTTCAAGGCACTTCGTCCACTACTTCACAAGTAGACCCGATAGGTATTCACTACGAAAGGTTCAAGTCCAAAAGACACTTTTTTCCGATGCATGTCATATCTCGTTTGACAGAAATAATGAGAAGTTACTTTTATCTTATTTTCTACCACATGTGGGGTATTGTTGGATTTGTGAATAGAAAATGTGGGGTATTGTTGGAACTTGTGTGGATTGAAGAAGAAAACAAGTGATTAAAATCTATTTTTGGAATTTAGGACGAAGGGTCGCGGTTCCTGATGGAAGGACCGGGGTGCCTGCTTTCCAGTAAGTGTTGGTTCGATTTTACAAATACTCACGCAAGTGCACATATCGTTCACAAGTAATATAGTCTGTAAGACCGAATATCGTCCACAAAGACTAGTTATCAAGTACCGAACTTCTAAACTTTGGTTTCTATTTGGCAATCGGCAAATTGTTTAGTTTAATAACTAAGAACTATAGTTAAAGCAAAGTGCAGGAATTTAAACTGAAGTTGGTAATACTATGGGTTTATAACAGTTATGAAGGGAATAGGGCTTCCAATCTCCTCAACTATCCACTCTTTCACTTGTTAATGCAATGCTAATGAGTCTTTTTCTTATTAAGATAGCAAGTTAACTAGTTTGTCATCATATTCCGGTTAGGATATACGAGAACTCAATCTTGTGCAGAAACCTTCTATATTTCTATGATAGATTTTACCACACAAGAGGATTAAGAACAGTAACATTAAACACTACACAAGTATCGGGGTACTTCGTCCATGATTTTAACCTATATCTAAACAATTACATCATATTCAAATCTTTCCGCTCAGTTCTTGATTCGAAATCATATAAGTAATGATAATTAGTAGCTAATTATTTATCAAGCAATCAAAGCAATATTGAATAGATCTTAATAAAGTTGAAGAAGAAATCAATTAACTAATGCATTAACTATATGAAAGAGCTTCAAAAAGATTCGACGGAAACCCTACTAAAGTAATTAGCTCCTAAACATTGTCATGTCAAGAACTAAATTACAATTCAACATAATTGAAATAAACTATGGGAAAAGAAAAGAAATACTGTGAACTAAAGTCTCCAATTGTGGCCTCAAATCTGCCTTGAGTTGTGTTGTTTGATAGAATGTCCAACCTCCCTCACTAAACTAATCCCTAGGGCTTAAGTATGTTGCAAATTTCGTGCCCTATGGACCCTTCTGCCCTTGGCCAATTCTAACTCGGATCTGAAAATTCGTGCCTCGGCACCGCGGTGCCGAAAGTCCTGCAGCCTCTCAAGAATATGGCACGCGATCTTTGCTGAATAACCCGGTGCCAAAAGTTTTCAGGTCTCGATCTTTTAGAACCGCATTCGCTTCCGCACTGGTGCTTTGTTTTGCCTTCGTTCGAATCATCAATTTTCAACTTTTTTCTGCCTCGGGACCTCCTTTTATGCCCACTTTTCGCTCCTTTTTGCCATTTTGCCATTTTGCCTTTTTAAACCGCTATGACTCAAAAGAAAGAAAAACGACCCTAATACTATACTAAACACAACAAAAATAAGTAAAATACTAACTAAAAATAACTCAAAAAACGCATACAAAATACGCCTAACAGTAAGTTACTGGAATTTTTCGTCGAATTAGCACCTAGGTGCCTTGTGGAAGGACCGGGATTAGGGGTGCACAAAGGGTCAAAACCGGACCGGACCGGACCGAAGACCGAATCTTCGGATTCTCCGGACCGAAGACCGGACCGAATTTCTGGTCGGTCGGTCGATCGGTCAATTCGGTCGGTCGACTCTTGGACCGAATCCCCACTCCCAGTGATCCCACTCCCGGCCGATCCCCAGCCCCACACGGTCCACTCCCAGCCCGGCCCAAGTCCCCTCAGACCCACGGCCCCACCCCGCGCAGCCACCGCCACTCCCGGACGTATGAAATATAGGTTGTAAATTGATCAAACTTTATCTGATCATAACTGCGCTCGGACGTCGATTTTACCTAATTGTTTTTGATTTCGCGTATTTTTCGATACGGGGTGGCCAAACTTCTTAAGTAGTTTGATTCGTCCGATTTCTCCAAAAGCGTCCATCTTGCCTCAATTTCTCTTTTCCCAAATCGTTACGTTTTTCCCATTTTCAAATCTAAATATCTTGCGATGTACAATAGATTTCAACGTAAATATTTCGTGGCACCGCGTCCGAGAATGTCAATTTCAGTATTGGTAATTCAATTTTAGAAAAATAAATCGGGCCGGAACTTCTAAATTATATATATATTATATATTAGGAATTTAGAAAATTAGGAATTATATATATTATCTATATTATGAATTATATGAATTATATATATTATATATATTAGAAATTATATATATTATATATATTAGAAATTATATATATTATATATATTAGAAATTATATATATTAGGAATTTAGAAAATTAGGAATTATATATATTAGGAAGGAATTTAGAAAATTAGGAATTATATATATTATATATATTAGGAATTATATATATTAAATATATTATATATATTAGGAATTATATAAATTATATATATTATAAAAAAATTAAAAAATTAGTCCGACGACCGACTGACCGACCGGACCGGCCCGAAAACCGAAAGAAGTTTTTAAGGACCAAGATCGATCGATAATCTCGGTCCGGTCAAAGAGGTTTGGTCGGTCGATTTTTCGGCCCGACCAAATTGTGCACCTAACCGATGCTCGGATGACGATAAGTCACCGAAAGAAAAATTGAATTAGCACCGGGGTCCCTTGTGGA
Organism: Przewalskia tangutica; assembly: GCA_029844215.1. Lineage (NCBI taxonomy): Eukaryota > Viridiplantae > Streptophyta > Magnoliopsida > Solanales > Solanaceae > Przewalskia > Przewalskia tangutica. The sequence goes on from CM056725.1 coordinate 2,947,309, forward strand.
AGGACCGCGGTGCCTTCGCCGAAATTTTCCAGTTTTGAACCAAAAGTTGCATCTATTCACATAGAGTCATAACCTTCGGACTAATGGATGCATATGATCAAAATTCATGCTATATAAAGTATGTATATCACTTGCTTAAGATACACAATAAAATTAACAATATATAATCTTCTGATTTAAGAATCAAATCATTGGATGATCATTGTTGCTTCATCTTTCTCTTCAAAAAATTTCTGAAGAACACATAAAGTAGATTCGTCAAGAGTGAAGTTCTTGTGCTAGAACTATCACTCAGATAGTTGTATCCTCAATGCAGACGTCCGTTAAACTGCAGCACAAACGAATGCGAATTTTTATCTTAGGATACTGCGTCGAGCAGACCTCTATCTACAAATAAGTTAGTATGTGTTATGCTTTTGCTGAACATTATTGTTGTCGATTTCAATATACTTGAGTTATTTGTATATTATTATGGTTTATACATTGAATGTCTAGATTGACACTAACAATAAGTCCTTTATCATTTCCCGTTACCTAGGTGAATAATTTCATGATTTAAAAAGGAAATACTTATCAAAAGATATGATGTAAAAGAAAATAAATTTAGCTTTATTACCTTATAGGTAAATCAATTTTACCTGTAAAACTTGTATTGTTGAGCACTTCGAACTAGTAGCTAGATTGCTTAACTTCATCTAATTCTTTTGGAGCATTGAATAGATATTGGTGACGGTGATGGTACTGGCGATGATGGTGATATTGGTGGCGGTGATGGTACTGGTAGTGATGGTGATGTTGGTGGCGGTGATGGTACAAGTGGTGGCGATGGTAATGGTGGCGATGATGGTACTGGTGGTAATGGTGGTGATGATGGAGGTGATGGTTCAGAGAACAGAATAGGGCCAGCATCATGTTCAAAAGACAACATCGTCATAAACCAAGGTGACACACCACCACTTCCGAATGGCATTCCCACGTACACCGTCATAATCGAGAACGTTTGTTTCTCAGGAAGTTGTAGTGTTTCCAACATTCACTTGAGCTGTGGTTGGTTCAGTTCAGCAAGGCTTATAAATCCCCGACTTTTCAGGAGACTTAGCTATAACGACTGCCTTGTCAACGACGGAGAGCCTTTCAGTACTGGACAATCCCTCACTTTTCAATATGCCAATACCTTTAAATATCCTCTCTCTGTATCTTCCATTGCCTGCTAAATCAAATGGTTTGTAAAAATGTAGTACTTCTTTTGGGAACAACTTGTGTATGGTATTACTAGTATCTTAGTTTTGTAATTTATGGCATCAATGCAAATAATGTTTATTTCAAATTCTCAGTATAGTTGTGCTTAACCAATATTTGGGTTTCGAGTTGAATGCCCATTGAAGGGGAGCCTTGGAGCAACGGCAAAAAAATGTCTCCATATGACTTTTGTCACGGGTTCAAGCTGTGGAACTAGCAACTAATCAAAGTGAATATCTTGATATGTTGTCACAGCCTCACAGGTTCAAGCTATGGAACCAGCTACTAATCTAAATGAATACCTTGATATGATCTTTGTCACGGGTTCAAGCTGTGGAATCAGCTACTAATCAAAATGAATACATTTATCATATGATCTTTGTCACGGGTTCAAGCTGTGGAACCAGCTATTAATCTAAATAAATACCTTGATATGACCTTTGTTACGGAATCAAGCTGTGGAATCAGCTACTAATCAAAATGAATACATTTATCATATGATCTTTGTCACGGGTTCAAGCTGTGGAACCAATTATTAATCTAAATAAATACCTTGATATGACCTTTGTTACGGAATCAAGTTGTGGAATCAGCTACTAATCTAAATGTATACCTTGATCATGGCTATTTTGGGGTGAATTTAGAAGCTACATGGGGTTTGAAAGCAAAATCAAATCCATAATTAAGTTCCTCATGGATCAAGTTTGATCATATGAATATGATGCACATCTGCTTTGTTTTAGAATTTCCTCAACCGCTACAACTGCACTTCAATCCAAAAAAACTGGGGTCGACTATATCAATCCTCGCCGATCATGTCGTTCATTTAGCCTAATCTCAAACAGAACCGCAAAACCAGATCAAATTTGATTGGAAAAGCTGATTTTATCAAATAGGGAAGCATTACAAACTGAAATCACACTGGTCTCAACAATAAAATATCAAGAAAGTACACTAAAACAAACAAACAACAACATACCCAAATGTGCTCCCACAAGTGGGGTCTGGGGAAGATAGGATGTACGCAGAGCTTACCCCTAATATTGTGGGGTAAAGAGGTTATTTCCGATAGACTATTTGCGAAATAAAAGACCAAATATACAAAAACAGAATACAACACTAAGTTGAAGGCAATATATATATATATATATATATCATATTATTGAATTCAAGCATAAACATACAAGGAAAAATCCCTCTTTATACATAAACGAAAACTCAAATCTAATAGTTATAATCATAACTAAAATCAGTAATACCAACCATAGCTGATACCACTTGAGTAACAATATAAAAGCTTCCTCCCATAATAATCAAGATTAAAATAGCAGAAATGGGGTTCTTTAAAAGCTCATAAATAGGCTCAAAAACAGCCCATAAAACTCCAGTACTAACTGTTAATGCATAAATAGCATATCTCCTCATATTATCCCAAAACTCTTCCATTAATGGACCTTCAGGACCTAAAGCCAATGCTTGATATTTATCATCAAACCCCATTAAAAACAACACTACACCAATAGATACAGCTCCCAATACCAAAAGTTTTGATCTTTTCTCACTTAAACTAACTTTGGACTCAAAAAGTTCAGTTCTTGATAGTTTCTTGGACTTGGACAAAGTTTGCAAAGCTATTGGTTTCACTATGTTTCTTTGGTAAATTTGTCTTTTACCATATGGTAATTTTGGGGGTTTAATTGGTGAATTGTTCTTGAATAGTTGAATGAGTAATGGAAGATTAGAGTGACTAGAATGGAGTTGAAGTTTCATTTTTTTTGAGAGAGAGAGCAATGAAAGGTTGTGATTTTAGTTTGTTATTTATACCTTATCTTCTTTCTCTTATCTTATGAAGTGGCTTTTTAAACCAAACAGATTGAATTCAAGGCCCAATTATATATTATGTAGTATTTTTGCTCAGTCCCTTTCGAAGGCACTGATGTTTAATTTTTGTCCCTCCAATCGTTAATCTTTAATTTTTATCTTTCTTTTCAAAAAATAGGTGAAAATAACCCGAGATTTCAGGTTTGAACCCCCGAAGTCAAATATTAAAAAAATTGCAAGCCTGCTTTCAGGCATAAGGTAAACTCTGTCTTAAGGTAGAGTTTGTCTTATGCATGAATCCAAACTCTGCCTTAAGCCTTGCGATTCTTTTTTAATTTTTGACTGAATTGGGATTCGAATCCAGAAGCCAATGATATTTAGGGGAAAGAAAAAAATTAAAAATTTCTAATTTGATGTGAAAAAATCAAAGACCATCCCTAAATAAGGATATTTCTGTGAATTGGCAATTCAAGGCCTAATTATATATCTTCGTCTGTCAACCCAAGCCCACATTGTTCTTGGGCCTTGAATTTAATCTGTTTTGTTTGAAAAGGCCCATTCATAAAAGGGAGAAGAATTGAGGCATTTTACCAAAAGCCTAGTTGCATTGTGTATTTTTATTAGACAAAAAAGGAGGCTAATAGAGCAATTAGATTTAATCAAGGATGTACTATATGTGATTAATTACAAGTGATCATTTGCCTTTTAAGTTATAGTCAAGTAATGTAATCTCAGGAGCTAACCATAATACAAACACGGAGTAATAATTTTTCTTAGAATTTTTACTACTCCCCTCTTTAAACTTAGTTAATAAGCTAGCGTTTCATCATAGATTTTAGATCAGATTTTTAAATTTTATCTTCAAATACTCAAAATTTTAAGTTTCAAGTTTCAAAATCTATAGTCAAACGGTATGTAAAAATATATCTCATAAGTATATAAAAATTTATTATTTTAGAATTTAGAAAAAAACATCTCGAATTGTTTTCTTTTCAAATTCTATCATTTGTTCTATATGTTGATATTTTTGATGTCTTATTTTATTGCAATTTTTTAATGACCTATAATTTTTTGAGCCGAGGTCTGTCGGAAACCACTTTTTTGTCTCTACGTTAGAGGTAAGATATGCTTAGTTACAATCTCAAGAACACATTTTGTGAGATCTATTGTGTGTGTTGTTGTTGTTGTCATTTTTACCCAGGCCAAAAAACTCAAAAGCTTCAATTTTTGTTTCTCTCTCTTCTTCTTGTTTGCTCCCACATGTCTCACACAGTGGCTCTAACTCTAAGAAGTTCAAACAAACCAAACCATTTCTCAACCTTTTGCTTGTGTTGTCAACAATGGCACTTCTTGTTCTTTTACTCTTTACTCTAACCATCACCCATTATACAAACAAAAAACACCCAACTCATCATCATTCATCACCCTTTCTCTTTGGCTTTTTCCCCTTGTCTTGCTATTTTCAGGTCAGTTACACTTAGTTTACGTGCTTATCTTTTCGTTCTTGAATTCTGCCTTCTTTTTCAGGTTCTTTTTTGTTGCTTTGTTTCCTTTTTCCAACCCTAAATGCTCATTTATTGTTGCAAGTGTGATCACTTGATTTCTAGTCAATGCTGCTTCAATGTTGTATGCTTATGTTCGATATATAGAAGATCCATCTCTATAGATATATCTACATCCAGAAAGCCCTATGCTTTGGAAGAAACTTCTACAGTGGGAAGGGTTTTTGATTGATCAAAAAGAAGAATCTACTTCAAACGATATGCCCTTAGGCACGGCCATACATAAGATAGAAATCACACTTGGAAAGGGGGGACAATTAGCTAGAGCAGCGGATGAGATAGGAGCAGAGTCGTGAAAAGAGCTAAAAGCATTCTCTACATACGAAAGCACCAAGTACATTTGCTTATGAAAGAAGAGCAGCTTATTTTGTAATAGATTTTTAACCTCCCTTCGGGAAGTAAGAGCAATTTTCCCTTGACTTGCGCCAGTTCCAGTCATGAAATGACTTTTCCCCTACTCTTTTCATTCACAATCTCTCTGCCCACCGCTCTCCCTGTGGGTCGAGCCTCCTTTTCAGTCGCCCTCTACAACTAAGTCAGTTGAGCTCTTTCGGCTCCTAGACCAGCAGTGTCTTTCCTCCCGTTGGTTTGCTTACTTAAATATATGCATCCTTAGAGTCCGTCCATTTTTTTTGGAAAAAAATGGAAATGCTTAATCTTTGAAAATCATCAACACCTTTTTTGTTTTTTCACGTTGGTTTGTGCTTCATTTGTTGTGAATTTGGTTCTTGAAAAAAATAAAAATATGTTCTTTGTAGCTGAGTTGTGTTGAGAGTTTTGCGGAATTAAGGTTAGTTAATCTCTGAATTAAGCTTCTTTATTCATCTTTATTGTTGTTATCGGGTACATCTCTTTTCAATCGGAAACAACCTCTCCTGTAAAGTAGAGGTAAGGTCTGCCTACACCCTGCACTCCCAAGACCCCACTTGCGGGATTACATAGGGTATGTTGCATCTTATCTTGAGTTGAGGGTCTACTGGAAACAACCTCCTAACCTTCACAAGGTAGGGGTAAGGTCTGCATACACTCTACCCTCCCCAGACCCTACTTGGTGGGATTATACTGGGTATGTTTTTGTTGTAATCTCTGAATTAAGCAAAACTCTGTCTGTGTTTCACTTGGGTTTGTGCTTTGATGCTGTTTTTCTTTTCATTCTTTGTGTTTGATGTTTACATTCATTTCTGTTTTTTTAATAGGTGGTAATGCTTTGCCACTTTTTTGAATGGGTCCTAAATTGCTACTGTTTATTCCTGTTTGCTCTTGAATCTTTAGTCCAAAGTGATTGTTTATGTTTCTGGATGAGGATTGATTATCTCAGGAAGTCACATTTCTTCTTGATTTCAATTTCCTTTAACAAAGAAAGTGACTTTCTGAGATAATAACTAATAGTTGAGTGACCATATGAGAAATCAACTCTTATGGAATAATAACTATAAGCTGTTTTCAATTAATCCAAACTGTTTCTCTGTGGCATCACGATGGTCGCCGATAATCATGTATTTGTCGTAAGTGTGATCAGTTAATGTCTGGTCAATGCTGTTGTTGTATGTTTATGTAAGTACATGGTTAATCTTTGAAAATCAGCAAAACCCATTTCGTTTTTCACATGGGTTTGAGCTTCATTGTTGTTTTTTCATTGTGAATTTGGTCCTTTGGTTGGTAATTCTTGAAAAAAAAATCTGTTCTTTGTAGCTGCAAAAAACTCGAGTTGTATGGAATTAAGGTTAGTTAATATTTGAATTAAGCTTAAATCTGTCCGTGTTTCACTTGGGTTTGTGATTTGATGCTGTTTTTTCATTGATTATATGGTCATCAGGTGCTACTTGTTGCAAAAATCTGTTCTTTGTGTTTGATGGTTTAGCTACATTCATTTCTGTTTGTTCGTGTTTGTTTTAATAGGTGGTAATGCTTTGCTACTTTTCGACCGGGTCCTAGATTGTAAAAGAACTAAGGCAGAGGCGGATCCAGGATTTTAATTTTATGGGGTCAAACTCATTATATTTTTAAAATTACGGGTTTAGACATACTATTTGTTGCAATGTTAGTCAATTTTTGCACATAAATTTATGCTCCGCATCAAAAGAACCGGGTTCAGAATATTGTTTGCTCTTGAATCTTTAGCCCAAAATGATTGTTCATGTTCTCGATTAATCCAAACTGTTTCTCTGTGGCATCAGGATGGCTGCAGAGAATCATGTATTTATTTCGTTGGAAGAGCACATTATTTCTCAGGAGAAAGGCCATCGCATTGTGCACTACTACTTGAAGGATTTCTCGGGGGAGAAAATCCTTTCTGTGGTGGGTACTGAAAGAAGTATAAGGCACATGATGTATGTTGTCTCAGCGGATTATTTGGATGCTTTCGGGCAGACAAAAACCATAAATTCTGGAACAAAGTGGCATGCAAAACGAGACGTAGTGGAATGGCTGGCATTTTTTATCTCAAAGAGTCACCGATCATCAGCTAATTCAAGTATGTATAAATCATGTAGCAGTCTAAGATTTCAGTTACATGAGATTTTCAGTATTTAGCATTTCCGGAAGAAGTGTAGATTATCACTTTGATGGGTTAATATCAATCTCACTTTTCGTGAACTCTTGGTTTGCTACAGTGCTTTGCAAATTAATTTGTAGATGAAACTATCTTATTCTTTGACAGGAAAGAGACTAAATTATGTCGCGATTATTGTTTCCATGAAGCCTCCCTCCCGTGGGTTTTTGGGGAGGGAGACAGTGAAAATATTTCTGGTTCCATTTTATTATGGGATTTTTGTTCCCGACTTCAGTTTTCTAGGCACAAGCTGGATATTCAATTTACTTGTGCATCTAGATTTTGTGCTTCCCTTGTTGAGAGACTCTTCTGTACTTTCTTCACCAGGCAATAGACAAATAGTCATACAGACTAGGGGTTTCTTTGCTATCATTACAACAACAATAACAACATACCCTGTGAAATCCCACAATGGGGTCTGAGGAGGGTAGAGTGTACGCAGACCTTACCTCTACCTTGGTAGGTAGAGCGACTGTTTTCGAGAGACCCTCGGCTCAAGACAAAGCACAAGCACCCAAGCTATCATTAAGTAATAAAAATGACGTGATTAGCACCCAAGAGTGTGGCCTAGTGCTAGCAATGAATTGTAAGATTCGTAATATTCGGCGAAGATAAGTTAGGTTCAAATTATCCGGTCAATCGATATTTGTTAGTCTTTTTCAGGCTATACTTCTTACTATCTAAGACAGGTGGACTGATTTCAATTTTATTTTCTTTTTATTTAATTTATTCCCTATTATATTGAAGGAGCTCTAGCCCATTGGGTTACTCAACTTTTGCTATGAAGAAATAAGTAAATAAATATATTCCCTATTGTCGAGCAATTACTTCTTTGATTCTAAACCTTAACATCCTTCTAGGCCCAGTGGAAGACCACTAGGTACTATTGGCATCTTGAAGTTGGCCTTACAAGCTCTAGTCTTCCGGATGGCTCATATTATGCATGATGTAGCAAATGTTGTCCTTTCACAATGTTACAGTGCATTTTAATTGAAAGTCCATGTGATCTTGCAATGAATCAAATAACAGGTCATGTAGCGATCACAAACAACTTTTCCAGCCGCGAATTTTTACCGATTCTTCTTTCATTTATCAGAACTTATCCGAATCTCCACCAAGATCGTACTTTGCTCTGTCCAATTATTTAGATGACAGAGCTAGTGAGAATTTTTGGGAAGCCAACCTATTAATAATACTGGTCCAACTTTGCCTTGACAAATATTGGCTCTATGCCTCTACCCAACACTCCCTGGAACTATCAAAAGTTTTGCTTCCTCCCTCATCGATCCAACTATTCATATTACTTAGCTTTATTAGCTAACATATTTGCTAATATTGATCCGGGGGAGTATTTTAGACTCATACTTCGGTAAACTAAGTACAACAAGAATCTTATTTGTGGCACCCCGGGTGTGGCCTAGTGGCAGAAGGAGAATCATGATGTGTCAAGTTGTATCAGCGGAGGCAAAAATCACTAGGTGATTTCTTTTGTATGCCTAAGCCTTTATGGACAGAGTTACCTTGTACCCGTGCTGGTAGGAGGTAGCAAGTGCCCTGTGAATAGTCGAGGTGCGCACATGTGGTGGATACCAGCGTCATAAAAAAAGGAATCTTTTTCCCAATACTTCCTAATTAAGAGTAAGAAAATGAAGCTCGTTATGTTTATAACTTGCCAACTTTACTTTTTAGAAGAACTTTAAAATGATTAAATTCCCAAAAACCAAATGCTTAATCACTACTCATCACTCTTTATACCTGTTCCAAACATGCCCATGTAAAGTACTAACTTATTATTTAACTCTATTTATTAAAGGTACTTGATCTAGTTTTACTACAAAGCCATCTCCCATGTAATAGTTATAATTAAGATACTATTTTATTATTATAATCGTGGTGTTTGGGTCAGCTTGCACACCTAGACTAATTCCACGAGGTACCTGCTACTTCCAACCAGCACAAGTACCGGGTAGCTCTGTCTACCAAGACTTGGACATATATGAAGAAATCACATAGTATTTTTGCCACTGGGATTTGAACTTGAGATCTCATGGTTCTCAACCCACTTCATTGATCTCTAGGCACACCCTTGAGTGTAGTTATATAAGATGCTTCATATTAGATCTCACAAGTTTTTGGATTTTCTTATTAGTTACCAAAACATCAAGTATTTAGTGGTTACATTAACTCTAAAGTATTAACAACAAATGACCCTGGAGTTGTTTGGGACAGTGATTTCATAAGCGGAAAAAGGTTATTACTAGGTTGCTAAGGATCTTGACATCTAGTAAGAGAAGTTAGGATGCCATATTTATGTTATCATGATGGAGAATGGATCACTAAAAATGTCAAGATATTTCCATATATGCACTGTATTATGTGGCAAATTTATGAAGATTGAGTTCAGACATGTCCCTCGAATTTTTTGGATCATTGTGCAATGTCTTAATCAAATGTCTAGTGGCATGATCAAACTTGATGATCGTAAGTTATGTCCTTCATCGCGATCTCGGATGAAACTATCCATGGAATCGTGCGCCGTGTAAAATATATATCATTTCCGTTCTTAACCGAAACCTGTGTTAAGCTATCTCGGAACCTTGTGGGATTAGGAGTAAAACATCCCGAGGTTGGCACATCTCCTTGAGCATGGAGAAGCATTTGGAACCCAATTTGTTTCCTTAGAGCCGTTTCTTTTTCCGTCCCCCCATTCCGGCATAGCACTTCGCTTCCGGTTCTTTGGAAGAATAAACTTACGCCTCCATTCTTCATTGATTTGGGTGATTATCAACATGTGTGTGGAGCCTAGAGAGGAAGATTGCTTAAAACGAATATACATTTTTAAATTGAAACATATAATAATGAGTTGGATGAGAAGTAATTTCTTATCGGTCCAATACCCAAATCTTTGAACTTAGTGTGCGAAGAAACATCTATAACTTTTGGAAAATTTGGAATCCTTACACAACAGATGGACCAAGAACCCAATGTACTCTTATTCTAAAGTGTACAAGGCAGAAGAGATGTGAATCATTACTCGTTTTCTACAATTTTGGCTTGAGTTGTGACCTTCATGGCATTAATTTTCATATGGGAGGTCCCCGATTCTCATGAATCTTTTTTGTACATGTGATGTTACAAAATTTAAACATATCATTTAATAAATCAAAATGCATGGTGGAGCGCAATACTTATCGTGCTATTGGTTATGTTATTACAACAACAACATACCCAGTGTAATCCCACAAGTGGGGTCTGGGTAGGGAAGATGTACGCAAATCTTACCTCTGCTTTTGCGGGGTAGAGAAGTTGTTTCTGATAGACCCTATTGGTTATGTTATTATTCATACAATAGTAGCACACATTGAATTTACGCTTCCTTATATCTTAAGTTATGCATCATATTTTAATCACGGTGAAATTGACACCTCACTAAGAAACTCCTTTTCTTTTGATGTCATTAACATCATGAAAGAAATTCTTTTCTTAGTTAGTCGGCATATTTTCTATCTTAAATAATTTAAAGAAGTTTTAAGTAAGCTAAGTTAAGAAGATCTACCACACTCTTACTTCATGCAATGCAATTTGATATGTTATCGAGATTAAGAAGCTAATTATCTCTAGGTATCGAGCTGGTATAAATAGAAAGCTATAGTAGAAACGTTAAAGGAGAATCCCGTAGAAAAAAAATAGTATTTTAAATCGAAATGTTATGAATTACTTCCTCCGTCCCAATTTATGTGACACTCTTTCTTTTTAGTCAGTCCCAAAAAGAATGATATCTTTCTATATTTAGTAACAATTTAACTTTAAACTTTTCAATTTTACCCTTAACGAGATGATTTATAGCCACACAAATATCTATGGCTTGTTTTAGACCACAAGTTTCAAAATTCTTCCTTTCATTCTTAAACTCCGTCACATAAATTGGTGCGGGAGGGAGTATTTAAACTGTTAAAATTGTGTAGAAACTCTGCGTATGTGAATAGTTGCCTTTTACTTTTTGGACCAATAGCTATCTTCTGACCACTGTTTCTACCTTAAGTAAGCATTCATTTACCCAATGGATAGATTGGAAGTATTAGATTAGCTAAATCTTTACCTGGTAAAAAGAATTTGAGTACAAGAAAGGGTGTGACTGTGTAGTACCAAAATGCCCACTTCCACGTGTTTGACTGCACTTGTGGTAGACACATATAAATACATCCATTGCTTAGTGTCTCAGGATTCTCAATGGTGTATCTGACCCGAGTCTGTCTTTTCTCATTTGTCGATTTTAATAGTATTGGTGTTCCACAGAGGAGATCGAGGTAAAAGTTTCGTTATCCTCAACATCTATACTCTTTTTTCCCCTGATAAAATCTAATAATGTATATCTTTCTTTTTCGTGATACAATCAATTTTAACTCTTTGACAGAAAAGGGAAAGGGGTTTTACAGTTCTCGGCCTTTTGTTTAATCAGTACTTATTCTAATTGATAGGTGAGATAATCGATGAAGAATGTCTGGTGATGATGCTATTCTCCTTTCTTTTTCTCGATAGCACTAGTAAATCTTTTGTGTGTGTTTCATGTAAAAGTAGATGGCATCGTTGCTCTAAAGTTATTGAGATATGCAATGGGGATGTTTTATATACAATTCAACTTGTAAGAAATATTTAGAATTGGAAAATCTTCCTTCCTCTCATTCATCCCAAATCGTTACAATATATACACTAAGTAACAATTAATAGGAAGATTAAGTCTTCCTTAAAATCCTCCTACCTATCCCATAATATATTCTTATTCCCTATATTAATACTATTCTATTTAATACATAATACTACTTACCATTTACAAAAGATTCTACATAATTATATTATTAATAGTAATTAATAATATTCTAACACTCGCAATGGTTTTATGAGGGCGAATCCGAGATCGTCCCAAATTCTTCAAATAAGATCAGCGGAAGCCCTTTTGTGAATATATCTGCAATCTGATGTCGCGTCGGGATATGTAACACTCGCACCTGTCCGCGAGCCACCTTTTCACGGACAAAATGAATATCTAACTCAATATGCTTAGTGCGTTGATGATGGATTGGATTTCCGGAGAGAAAAATTGCACTAATGTTATCACAGTATACCATGATGGTCATCTTAATAGACAACGAAGCTCAAGTAAAAGATTCGAATCCGGCGTAGTCGACACAACATTGGCTACCGCGCGTGATTCGACTTTCAAAGATCGAACGTGATACGGTGGGTTGCCTTTTGGAGGACCATGAGATTAAATTATCACCGGAAGAAGACGCATAGCCGAGCGGTGGGCGTCGATGTCTGACATCCCGCCTACCGTGATCTCAGGTGACAAGCTTGGTCATGGAAGACGAATGCGGATGCAATCCATAATTCGAGTGCCACGAATATATCGCATAATACGCTGAGTGCGTGATATGTTCTTCCATCGATTGTGCGTGAACAAACACACTTGTTGTCTGCGTATATAATATCCGCCCGTGAATGTGAGATATTGTAAAGCTCCCGCCAAGCCGCGATACTGATGTCAGTTGGCAAAAGGACTACCGGATGTGGCACTCAATTTTGACTTGGTATCTACCGGAGTTGCGAAGGTTTGCAAGATGACATTCCGGCCGTTCTACGATTTCGATGCATACTTCTTCAGGAAAGAAATAAACCACGTCGTGACGTGTCACCGCAATTCCTAGAAAGTAGTGAAGTGGACCAAGATCCTTCATAGCAAATTCGAACTCACTGGTCATGATATTCTGCGAAGAGAGTCTCAAGAGGTCATAGGATAATATCATCTACATATAAGAGAATATAAGCGATGATTTCCTGTTGATAAATAAATAGTGAATTATCCGAACTACTGTTTGAGAAACCCATGTTGAACACAAAATCGCAAACCGCCAGACTCAAGTCCCGGGAGCCTGTTTGAGTCCATATATTGATTTTTAAGTAAACACACATGATTGGGATAACGAGAATCTGTACTGATGGTTGGTGCGTGTATACGATTTCACTCAAATGTCCATGTAAGAAGTCATTCTTGACATCCAATTGATGAAGTAACCATTCTTTTGAGAGGGCTAAACTGAGAACAATTCTGATGGTTGCTGGTTTAACCACTGGACTGAATGTCTCGCCGCAATCTAATCCCACCGCTGAGTCTTGCCATCACCTACAAGTCGCCTTATGCCGCTCAAAAGAACCATCGATTTTTCTTTATGGCTAAAAATCCACATGTAACGAATTATATTAGCATTAGATGGACAGGTACTAACTCCCATGTCCTATTTTTAATTAGAGCATGATATTCATCATCCATGGCCATTTTCCAATTAGGATCTTTTGAGCAAACGGGGTTCTACGCGCAAAGGTGATTTGGAGACTTGAGTGTGGAGACTGTATTTGGCATTGGGTTTTGTAATTCCATGTTGACTACGAGTGACCGGCCGGTTTAGTGGGCGATGAATCGACGCCATCGCCGGAGTGAGACAAGATGAGTCAACGCCATCGCCATATTATTGCTAATTTCTCCACCGTTCAGACCGAATGCCGAGTATTTTGTGTGTAGTTGGGCACAGGGCTCGAGTTGGAGATTGGCCCAACCAAGCGGGCACCGTTTAAAGTAGGGGTTCTCGTTCACCGGGCCTTGAATCGATGGCCCAGCTTTGGATCAGATTTTTGTGGGTCCCGGCCGTGGAGGAAATGAGTTAGATACGGGGCCTATCATCATCCAAAAATCATAAGTATTTGTCTCGTGTCATGTATCTTGGCAAAGGGAAATTGTGACTCATCAAAAATTACATGACGACATATAAACATACGTTTGGAAGAAATGTCATAACACACGTAACTACCGGTGATTCGTAGGATATCCCAAGAACACATGGAGTAGGCAGGGGTTGAAGTTTTGTGATTGTGGTGGATGGAAATAGGGTAGCAAAGACATCCAAGTACTCTCAAATGATGATATGAGGGCTCTCGTAAATAAAGTATTTTTAGTGGAGCTTGGTAAGACATGTTTTGTGGGAAGGATATTTAACATGTAGGTTGCCATTTGAAGTGCATTGATGCCAAAAAATGGGGGTATAGAAGCATGAGCAAGGATGTTCTCACAATATTGTTAATGGTTCTAATTTTGCTCCGCCTTCCCATTCTGTGAAGATGTGAGGACAAGATAAACGAAATTGTAAACCATTTGTTTTGAAAAATCCCAAAACTGATTATTGTCAAGTTCTCCCATTGTCACATTGAATACTTTTAATCTCCTGTTCAAACCGAGTTCTGATAAATGCTCTAAAATTTAGGAAAGTGGAAAACACTTGTGATTTTTTCGACAAAGGAATGCCCACAAATAATTGTGAGTAATCATCAAGAAACAAAAATAGTATCTATGACCGAGGAACTCAAAATAGGTGATGTCCAAATATCACAATGTAAAATATCAAATGGCATAGTAGTACGAAGTAGAAGAAGTAAATGGCAACCTAACATGTTTACCAAGAACACAAGCTCGACACTTATTCAAAACATGAGTTCGAGTACAAGAAATAAAATTGTTTTGTTTAAGAGAGGCCAATACAAACTCCCTGATGTCCCAATCGTTCATGCCATAGTGATGGAGCCAAGATCGCAAAAGTGGAAGGAACTTTAGATCGTGGATTTGGTAAACTTATTCGATAGAGCTCCTCGCTATCACATCTCGAGAAGCTTCCCCATCCGAAAGTCATGTACGGAAAAACCAAACGGGTCAAATTTAACAGAACCCAATTATCACTAGTAAACTTCCTAATGAAACCAAATTTTTATTAATTTGGGAGCATGCAGACATTTTTAAAACTAGTGGCGGGTGCGTGACGATGTGTTCGACCCATAACCTTTTATTGGAATTGTATGGCCATTTCCACAATAATACCATTTTCTTTGCTCAAATTATAATAGGGTGAGAGTGTACTGGGGACGCCGTCATATGTGGACGAGCCCGAGTCCATATACCAATTAGAATCCTGGATTGAGTCCAAGTGTGCATAGCCTTCGCTTCAATATCCGTAGGACGGGTCATGGTTGAACGAGCCTCCCGCCATTCGCCGGCGAGGCCCAAAATCGCTATCGTCATACGCTCAAGAGACTCAGCCGACCGGGCTCGCCTAATCATTTCGCCAAGAATGACTCGCGACCGGGCTCGGCTCGCTGGCCGCTCGCCGGTGCGGTCGCTGGATTCTCTCACGGGCGGTTGTCACATCGCCATCGGGCCGCTTGGTTTGCTCGCCCGCATCTGCTCGACCATCAAGCTGCCAGCTGGCCGCCGCTGCCATTGGAGCCGCCGCCCGGTGGTTGCCGCCGCCGCCGGAGTTGCTGCTGCCGCCATAGCCTCCGCCATAGCCTCCGCCGGAAGCCGCGTTGCCGATTTCCGCCGCCACCTAATTCCGCGACTTCACCTTTATTATTTCCGCGATTTCCACCCTTCTTATTATTATTACCACGTATCTTATTTTGTGAAGAATAGTCAAAATAATTACCTTCATTTGAATACGTGGCAACCATGGCGGAATTTGTTGAAACCTTCTTAATTAAACCCGATTCTTCAAGAACAAGCATGGATCTTGCTTGATAAAACTTTGGTAAGGGATTACTTTGACGGATTAGAGTCCCCACGCCACTATAAGCATCCGTGAGACCGGAAACTAATCAGAAACTAACCTGGTTGTCGAATCGTGAACCTACGTTTCTCAATTGATCTGCCACCACTTTGAGACGTTGACAGTAGGTTGAAACGTTAGGGAAGTCTGTCATGACAATGGTTGAAAATTCTTGTTCCAACGCAACGGCACGAGAGTTCTAATTATCTTGAAAAATGTCTCTCAAGCGTTCCCATGCCACCATGGCAGTAGAATCTGGTTCCATTATTGTATGCAACAAGTCTGTGGATATTGTTGCATAAATCCAACCAAGAACCGTGACATCGCGGTATCCCACAATTCTTTATGCCTGCACGATTGTTCCGTTGTTGTACCATTTTTGGTGGAATTATATGATGAACTTTGAGCCCTACAACATATTTTGAACAACTCCGCCATGTCAGCGTAGTGAGCTTTCCATCTCTAGTTTGACAGAAATATGTGTTTTGATATTGGAAATAGTAAGGGCTGAGTGAAACGAAGATTTTGATTCAGACATGGTTGACAACAATAATGGAGAAAAAAATAAAGTATAACAATGGAGAAAACAAATTCGGTTGGAAGGATGGGGAAGATGACCGAATTTGGAAGGAAAATTTTATTTAGAATAGGATCTTTGAATTACCTTCTGATACCATGTAAGAAATATTTAGAATTGGAAAATCTTCCTTCCTCTCATTCATCCCAAATCGTTACAATATATACACTAAGTAACAATTAATAGGAAGATTAAGTCTTCCTTAAAATCCTCCTACCTATCCCATAATATATTCTTATTCCCTATATTAATACTATTCTATTTAATACATAATACTACTTACCATTTACAAAAGATTCTACATAATTATATTATTAATAGTAATTAATAATATTCTAACACAACTAATAGTAAGGTCATCCTTCTCAAAAAAAAATGGAGGTCACAAAATGTCTGATTGTGGTCTTGCTGCTGTCTGGCTGCGATCTGTTTCATTTCCAAATAGGGTAGAATTTTTAATAAACCTAGTTGATCAGTATGAGTCTGTCCTTTGTTTTTTGCGCCATTTTAGAAATTTCACTTGAATAGTTAACCTTTTCTCTTTTATTTTTATTTTATGTCTTGATGTAGCAAAGATCTATTGTGTTGAATGTGCTGTATGCAGTTTGCATCTTTTTTAAAATCTTTTTTCTTCCCTTTTCCATTTTCTGCTTATGCATCTACATGTGATCCGTAATATCTTTCATATTTGGTAATCTTATTAATGTTGATGCATTTTTCAACTTCCTCTGTATGCTTTGCTTTTAATTGCCGTTGGTGTATATGTTTTGTGTTGTGCTTTGATATTCATCTACCTTTAAGCACAATCCCAATTAAATACTAGCCGATTTTAGAGTAGATATTTTAAGGAAATGTAGGCCAGGCGGCTGAACTTTGTTGAATTAAGTCCTCTAATTATAGCTCGGGATCATTTATACTTGCCTTTGATTTGATATACTTGGTAAATGTTGTCATAATATTGTTGCCATACTTCAGTTATGAATTATGTATTCTTCTTGACGGTTATATGCTCATGAAAAATTAAAGCTTCTTGATTCTTTATTCTTTAGTAAATTTGACTTCCCTTATCTTGTAGATACCTCGACAAGTGAAAGGAGAAGTGCTTCCATGGCTGGTTTATCTAATAAGGTAATATGTTGATCCATGTTGTGAAATTTGTTTCAACTTTTTTAGTTACAGTTACTGAAGGGGAAACCATCTATTCCAGGGCGAACTTCCTAGCAAATTTAAAACAAAGAAATCAGATATTTCTTGGTCAGGTACTGCTTGGACCTGCTCCGGAAAACTTAAGCATTACCCTTCCTTTTGCCGAAATGGAACTACAATAACTGTAAGCACTTTATAGCATTAAATCAGTTCCTTGACCTCATATTTCTTTTCCTTCTACCTGTAATCTCTTAGTTTTCTGCAGGTTAATTCCTTTGCTATAGTCATGGGCGAAGAAGATAGTCACTATACCTAGGTTACTTGGAAGATTTCTATGAGAACAAGAAGGGACAGAAAAAAGTTGAAGTGCAGTGGTTTCAACATTTCCAGGAAGCCCAGTGTGTAATTCCTCAGCTTGAGGGACACCCTAGAGAAGTGTTTAACACGTCTCATGTTCAGGTGATCTATGCCGAGTGCATCGATGATCCTGCTACAGTTTTGACTCCTCGAGATTACGAGTTCGTGTCCCGGAAAGTTTGTCCTCTGGTGTCTATATGTGCTTTAGGGAATTCAGAAACAACAAGGTCATGCATTCTCTCTGAGTAAACTGGATGGGTACTATAATCAAACGAAATTTACCCTGTTACGCAGTCAGCAGAAGTCAAAGGGTCATAAGTTGCATGAAGTAAAAGATATAACCCGTAAAGATCCTTCAAGGCAAGCGAAACTGGAGAGTCAGGTAGCAAAACCCGAACAAACTTGCCCAAAGATAGAAATAAAATTGCCAAGCAAAGGACCAGTTGGAGTTCAGCTTGTTGAGCCTCAATGTAAGCCGTCTTTTGAAGTTGGTGACAACTTAGAGGTTCTTAGCCAGGATAGTGGCATGAGAGGCTACTGGTTCAGGTGTAAGATCTTACAGGTATCACAAAAACGTCTTAAAGTTCAATATGATGACATCCTGGACTGTGATGGTCCTGAGAATCTTGAGGTACCTAGTTTATATCCAGTAATATTTTAAACTGGACCTTGGAGAACATATACGAAAAGTAGAAATTTGAATCTATTTTATGAACTACTTACATATATTGACTTCTCACCTTGCTTGATTATAGGAATGGGTTCCTTCCTCCAGAGTTGCAGACTCTGATAAATTGGGCATGAGATACACAGGACACCTCACAGTTCGGCCCCGGCCTCCGGAGGGTTCTTCTGACCATTCTTTTGAAGTAGGAGCTGCAGTTGATGCTTGGTGGTCTGGCGGGTGGCGGGTGGTGAGCTGCAGTTGATGCTTGGTGACCTTCGACGCAGTCATCTTCAGGTTTACTTCCTTGGTAAGGTTCATGCTGTCAAAACTTGCATCCCCATCCTCTCTTACTAAAAAAATGTAACAGTCCCAAAGAGCACCCAAAAACTAAAAAGTTATTACTTGGTATCATATGTCTAAACTCAGCATTGTCATAAATTGGCTTTCTAACAGCAGTGGCAAAAGTTTTCTTCTGGCTAATTTGTGTCTGGAATTTAATGTTCAATGTCGGTCATGGCCTGATGACCAAAGATGTTTTTTTCCTAATAATAGGTGAGAACGAATTGTTGGATATTGAAAGGAAGAACATGAGGATTTCAAGAGATTGGATAAATGACAAATGGATGGAAGATGAGGGAAAGAAAGACACAAAATAACTTAGCACGAGACATTGCACGAATATATTTTGTTACACTACTTCATGCATCCTATTGGAAAATAACTTAAAATTATGTAATCAAAGTTGTCATATAACATATTACGTGTATTATCGGTTATATACTCATATGAAGCACGGGCACGACACAAAACAACAACATATCAAAGTAATTTTACAAGTGGAGTCTGGGAATGTGGTGTGTACGAAGACCTTATCCCTAAAGGTTATGTATGATAAACTTTCGGTTCAAATAAAGCAGGTTTGAAAAGGAAATGCAGTAGTAAAGAAGTCATTGGAAGAATTTCATTTTGCGTGGGAATAAGCCTCTCCACATGCTTCTTACCCAAATCATCCATCTTATCTGACTCAAGTTTCTTGACATTGTCCTCCATACTTTACCACTTTGTTATGTACTTAGGGTTTGTAAATTGAAAAGATGAATTGAAGACAGGGAAGTTTTATTAATATCTATCAGCTCAATATTACAATGGAAACTCTGAAAATATCTCCATGGCAACACCTTGAGCTTGACTGTAATTCCTGAAAGAATTTGGAAGAAGATAAGAGAAGCCAGCTGGATTAGTTGAACTTTGACAACTCCAACCAATTGCTGACTAAATCTGAGCCCTTGAAATTAAAACGCAAGATCTAATCTGAACCGTCCGTCTGAGTCGGCACGTGGATAGTGAGTAGCTCTCCCGTCTCCACGTATCTTTGGTCATCTAATATCTAAATGGAACCCTAAATCCCCAATTTCTCCGACCATAACACACACAGAAGAGATTGAGGTAAAGGTTTCGTTATACTTCAACATCTATGCCATTTTTTTCCTTCACTGATAAAGTGTAAAAATGTATATCTTTTTTTTTTTTACTGATACAGTCAATTTTAACTCTTGAAAGTAAACCTTTTCTCTTTTATGTCAAAGATCTATTGTGTTCAACAGAAAAGTGCAGTGGTTTCAACATTTTCAGTATGTAATTCCTCATGCTGAGTGTATCGATGGTCCTGCTACAGTTTTGACTCCTAGAGATTACGAGAAATATATCCATGGTCCGAAACTGGAGAGTCAGATAGAAAAAGCCGAACCAACTTTCACGCCCGAAATTAAAAATAAAATTTCCAAGCAGAGTACCGGTTGGAATTCAGCTTGTTGAGCGTCATTTGTATGAGGTCTTTTAAAGTTGGTGATAACTTAGAGGTTCTTAGCCAGGAGACTGGCATGAGAGGCTGCTGGTCTTACAGGATCACAAAAACGTCTGAAAATTCATACGATGACATCCTGGACTGTTATGGTCCTGCGAAGCTCGAGGCACCTTAATTGCTG
Source organism: Przewalskia tangutica (assembly GCA_029844215.1). NCBI lineage: Eukaryota > Viridiplantae > Streptophyta > Magnoliopsida > Solanales > Solanaceae > Przewalskia > Przewalskia tangutica. The sequence continues at coordinate 2,967,859 of CM056725.1, forward strand.
CAACTATAACTTAAAGTTTATATGCAGTATTATTTGTAATTGGACCTTGGAGAACATATACAAAAGTAGAATTATCACAAAAATGGAAGATTGACGTCAGCAATATCCCTTGTAGAATTGTCTGAAATCAGTTCTTCTTACCTTCAAGAAAATCATTACATCATCACTTTTTTAGTTTAAGCACATTGTTATCTTGATTCTTCTTCGAGTGTTGAGAAGTTGACTCCATTTTTTGTCTCGGATACCACAACCTTAGGAGCCATCTGATGGTTCCCGGACTCTTTGATACTGCACTTGAAAACCTTAGGTAAAGTTGAGTTTATGAAAGACTTCTTCACTCAACTTCCATCCATTTGTCATCTATCCAGTCTCTTGAAATCCTCACGTTCATCCTTTCAATCTCCAACAATCTGTTCTCACCTATTATTGGGAAAAAAACATGTTTGGTCATCAGGCCATGACCGACATTGAACATTCGAAGTTCCCGACACAAATTAGCCAGAAGAGAACTGTTGAGATATACCACATATATACATTGTATATATATGTGGTTAGTTAGTGGTTAGTTTAGATATTTTTTATTAGAGATATTTTGATTAGATAAAGGGTTAGTTAGTCATTAACTTCTATAAATAGGACTACTTTGTATTTTCTCCTTAAGCAAAATTATTAATAGAAAGAATACACAGAAGCTCAATTAAGAGACCCAAAAATATTTCTCTCTAGCTTTCTTCTCTTTCTCTCCATCGTTCTTCCTCCACTGTATTCCTCATCTGTTTCTGTTTGGATTCTACTTCATTCATAAACTTAACATGGTATCAAAGCCTACCGATTCGTAGGACCTTCATATCACGCAATCGATCGAAGAAACGGATAGAAATTTCTAAAAATCAAAAAATCAAAATCGAAGAAGAAATTGAAACTGATCGAAGAAATCGATGCGAAGGAACTGAATTGAAGAAATTGAAACTGGAGGAAGATCAGTGATATTGGAATCGATTCTGAGAATTGCGATTTCCTGTTCTGAAAATCAGAATCGCGAAGCATCGATTCGACTCGAAGTCGAAATCGAAGGAGCTAATAGAGCATATTGAGGAGGAATTCAGAATCGATCGAGAGAAGTTGAAAAATTGAAAAACAAAAGCGCGATTGCGATTTTCTTCCGAAAAATTGAGAATCGAAAATTGAGGTAATCTCTATAGTATATCGATCGGATTTGTTGCGAGTGACAACAGAATCGACAGAGAATCAAAGTCGGTTCATTCTATTCTACTTACTTTTCGATTATCGCATTTGTCAATTTAGTCGGATGAAGATATTATCGTTTTATGCGGATACACTCCGCCTTTGGCTATCGTTGTGATGTCGCAGATCGCCGAGGATAGTCGAGTTTCTGGAAACTCAACTTTATTTAGTTTGTGTTGGTGAATTGACGAAATTGGAGGAAAATTGTCGAGTTCGTCGTTGTTGTTGTTTTCTGTTCCAGATTCTAGAACTATATCGTTCGTTGCTTGTGTTGGCTGGTTGTTGATGCTTCTACTGTTGTTGTTAGTTTCTATTCGTGTACGTGTTGGTATTGTTGCTGAGGTTTCTAGTATTGAAGCAGCAAGCAGTTGGTGAAGCAAATAATGGATTTTTAGTTGCTGCTGTTGGTGGAAAATGATGTGCAGTAGCAGCTATTGCTATTTGCGATCGCTGTGTGCAGTTGCATTATTAGTTGTTCTCATAGTTGAATATTACTACATGCACCTGAGTCAGTTAGTGTAGATATTGTTGCTGTTGTCTTTTACCTGTTCTGTGTGATCGTTTCAGGGTGAGCAGGTGTAAGTGTTGCTATTGCAACTCATGATAGGGATATTAATGGAGGAGTTCTATGGTTGAGTGGATCATAAGAGTAGGAAATGTCTATCGATAGGAGGATCGAGGAGTTCTTAGCGACAAATAGACTAAGAATTGAGGGATACTTCGTCGAAGACAATATGGATTGAGTGAGATTGCGTGATGAGAATCGAGAGATTCTCTAGTCCAAGCGAGACTAGAGAACGAAGGGTTCTTGCCGCTTATTAAAATAGTTGGCGTGATGAGAATCGAGAGACTCTAGTCCGAATGAGACTAGAGAACGAGGGGTTCTTGCCGTCGTTTTTACATAAGGAGAATCGAGGGAGAATAGTAAAGTTATGAACCTCTGTTCAGACAGCACGGAGAAGAGGAAGGCTGAGTGAAAACCTTGTTTTAGCCATTTGCCACCTATAAGAGAGAAATCATTGTACCAAAGGAGAATCCTCACTCTTGCTCGGACAGAAGACAGGCCCCACTGTGATACCTCGTGCAAGTTCCTTTTCATTCCTCATGCACTAAGAAGTAGCAAAGTTTTCCGTAGTTGTGGGACTCTCGCCAGTATTGACCTCTTTTCTTGAGTTCAGGGTAAGCTTTCACCAGAACGTGTTTATGGATTTGTGATCAATAAAAAGTACCACCGGATTCTGAAAAAGTGCTATCTGAGCCCGTTTTCCGAGGGAATGTCGGATGAGACACTATTTGGCCTTCTTTTCGAGAATCGACCTTTAAACTAAGCCAAAAAGCCGGATTTCCAGCTTTTCACACAGCATTACCCGGATTATTGCCGATCATCTTGGGCCGATTCCGAGTGAGACTAGAGAAGAGAAGTTCTTCGTTGTTGTTGTGGGAGTTGAAAGCTCCTACTTGAAAAGGTTAATGCTGCAGCTACTGGTTTTTTGTTGTGGTTCTTCATTGTTTTGTGTTGAACACTGCTGAGTTGCCTATTTACTTGGCAAATTCGGTGAACCGTATTGAAGCTGCTGTTGTGTAGCAGTAATGAAGCTTCTGCTATCGTTGCTTCTGCTAAATGATGCTTATTTTGAGGGATCTTGTTTGCAAGCTGTGTTGCTGCTTGTATTTCGCCGCAAGATCGCTTTTCTTTGTGTGAAATCGTGCGGTGTTGTTGATCTTTGCGATGTATGATGGCCGCAATGCCCATTAAATGGCACCTCTGCTAATCGCCGCTAAACCTTAATGTGGTGTCGCTTAGAAATGGATCGTGACGGGTCGCCGCGTATGTGGAATCTGGGAGGAAAATTGACTGCATTAGCAATCCTAGCACTGCATACCCGATTCCAGTCCATGTGGAAGAGGTTGATGATATTATTAGTGTTGCTCAATATGTTTTAGTTGTGGAAAAGGAATCAGTGTTCCAGCGACTAGCAAATGATCAGTTTTGCAAGAGGAACCGTTGCATTGTGATAACAGGAAGGGGTTATCCTGATGTTCCCACTAGGAGATTTCTGCGTCTCCTCACTGACAAGCTGCATTTGCCAGTGTACTTCCTGGTAGATTGTGATCCATATGGCTTTGACATCTTAACTACATACAAATTCGGTTCTTTGCAAATGGCTTATGATGCAATGTTTCTACGTGTCTCTGGGATACAATGGCTCGGAGTATTTGTCCAAGATTGTGACAATTATGGCATTCCACAACAACGTCTTCTTTGACTGCAGATGATAAGAGAAAGTTAAAGCAATGTTACCTAGACATTATTTGCAAAGAGAAGTACCAAAATGGAGTGGTGGCTATTACTATTATTGCTGTTTTTCTTTAGAAGAAGTGTTTTGCTATTGCTTCCAAGCTAGGACTGAAACTGCTGTTTTCAGTGCCTAGCTTGAGGTGAGTGTTGAGATATACTACATATATACATTGTATATATATGTGGTTAGTTAGTGGTTAGTTTAGATATTTTTTATTAGAGATATTTTGATTAGATAAAGGGTTAGTTAGTCATTAACTTCTATAAATAGGACTACTTTGTATTTTCTCCTTAAGCAAAATCATTAATAGAAAGAATACACAGAAGCTTAATTAAGAGCCCCAAAATATTTTTCTCTCTAGCTTTCTTCTCTTTCTCTCCATCGTTCTTCCTCCACTGTATTCCTCCTCTGTTTCTGTTTGGATTCTACTTCATTCATAAACTTAACAAGAACTTTTTGCACTGCTGAGTTAGAAAGCCAATTTATGACAATGCTGAGCTTAGACATATGATATCAAGTAATAACTTTTTAGTTTTTGGGTGCTCTTGGGACTGTTACATTTTTTTAGTAAGGGGGGGGGGGGGATGCAAGTTTTGAAAGTATCAACCTTACCAGGGAAGTAAACCTGAAGATGACTGCTTCGACAGACATTAAAACCAGCAACAACACCTTCCCACCACCCGTCAGACTGCCAAGCATCAACTGCAGCTCCTAATTCAAAAGAATGGTCATAAGAATCCTCCGGAGTCCGGGGCCGAAGCTTAAGGCATCCTGTGTATCTCGTTTAGCTGAGAACAGATTGTTGGAGATTAAAAGTAAGAACGTGAGGATTTCAAGAGATTGGATAGATGGCAAATGGATGAAAGTTGAGGGAAAGAGAGACATAAAGTCTTTCATAAGCTCGACTTTACCTGAGGTTTCCAAGTGGTAAATATTTTGACTTGTAAGTTTTAGTATGTGTTTTACATATTGGCCCAGAAGTTGGTATGCTCTTCTATTGTGGACTTCATTATCAGATATTTACAAGAGTTATAGGTTTATGAAGTTTCCTTTGAGTATATGTTTTCTATGGTGCTCGGACTCTAAAAAAATGTGTCCCGCCCATTTTTCACTCTTTTTTTCTTGAAAAAACTATTACTACAACTTTTTTATTTTAGATGATGAGCAAAATGTTATTACAATTTAACCAACTAGTTTCTCTTGAAAAGCTTACTCTTTTTCTTTTGAAAAATGCAGATAAGTATTTTACACCAAATTGTATATTTTTTAGTGTTTCCATATTGGCAAAAAGCTCTTACATTCTTACCACTAAAACTCTAATTTTGTGCCTATTTGTTTTGGCGCATCCTCAGTCTTGTAGCTTAAAAAACACATGCTGGTTGCTCAAAATATTTGATGATGGATCTGATATTTTTCTTCTTTTTTGTTGGTGTTATTGTATCTACGTAATTTTGGTTATAAGATACTAGATTTTATGATGTTATTAATGGAAGGTTATGTAAAATCTCTGCTTCTTCAGACATTCTTACCCTAGGTTACAAAAATAATCCTGGAAAGAGTCGGGAGTTTCAAGTAATCAATATAACATTTTACGTGTTTGTTCAACTATCGAGAAGAATATTATCAATTCACATACACCACAACAATAACATACCAGTGTAATTCTACAAGTGGGTGTGCGAGGATGGGTTGTATGATTTTATCCCTACCTTGTGCAGTTAGAGTTAGAGAGGTTGTGCCTGATAGACCTCAAGTAAATTATATTAAAGTAGGTTTGAAAAGAAAATACATGAAGTCATTTTTTATTCCTTCATCGTCAAAATTTATGCAACACAACACAATATTTCTTTGAAGAATCAAATTAGTTTCTCTTTATTATGATTTCTTCAACTATTCATTCAACTTAATAATATACTCCATCTGTCTCGTTTTTACATAATACATTTTTCTTTTTAGTCTGTCCCACTAAGAATGATTCATTTCTATGTTTAGAAATAATTTAATTTAAAACTTCTCCTTCTACCATCAATGAAATGATTTACCGCTACACAAATATCTATGATTTGTTTTAGATCATAAATTTTAGAAGTCCTTTTTTTTCTTAATTCCCGTGTCAATTCAAACTATATCACATAAATAAGAACGAATAGCGGACTGGCCAGTGGGCGAAAGGGATGGCGGGGCGACAGATCGAGTTAGCATGACAAGCGGCCGTCCGAAGCGGACGAGATCGAGTCCCGCCCTCGCTCCGTTGGGCGGACGGCCGACTACGAACGCTTTTTTGGCACTTAATTAAAAAAAATATATATATAAACAACTCAATAATTGAACAAGAGTGTAATAAAAACATCCTAAGGTTGTTTTTGTGTCTCTTATATTATTTAATAGAAATATGATTTTTTTCTAATACATTATACATATTGTCACGCCCTTTTTCGGCCGCGACTTTATCCTAAAAGCGAATCTCCTGCTTAATAAAAACATGTTAGAAAATAAATAACAAAAATACTAAATGTGCAAAAGAGTGCTAAAATGTTAAAAGGGTGCTAGAAATGCTAAAAATGTTAAGGGTTCGCGGAGTCGCCACCTAATTAATTTGGGTGAATTAGGACACATAAATGTTTAACTAGTTTAAAGTAAAACATTAACTCCATTTTAATGGTCTGCTAAACTTAATGAGATTCTGGGTAAGGGTTCTTTATTAATCTAGAGGGAAGGGGTTAGGCACCCTCTAAGATCCGCTAACTTGCGGTTATCCTGCCAAACCTAGGTTGATTATTATGTTTAAAGAATGCATGTTTTAAAAATATTTGAAGAGAAAGATGATGCAAGTGTTTATAAAAAGGATGCATTTTGATACAGATTTATAAGGCTAACAATACATGTAAAGTCCGAAGATATGCATTTATTTTTATTTATAAAATAAATGATGCCAAGTTGATTTATAGACTAAATGTATGCATTTACTTGAAAATTTGATTTTTTATATATATGGCATAGTGCAAAAGACGATTATCATTTGGCAAAGTTTAGTCATGCATGGCAACCCTAAAATAATTAACTTAAAGGGAAGCAAATTTCTAGTATCCAACTACTTGCTAATTTATTGATTCAAGATTTAATTATTCTAAGTGTTCTAATAATTAATGTAGCGTTAGACAATTAATTACAACAAATGAATGAGGGCGGGATAGAAAACCAATAAAAGGCGACTCGAAGGAGTGGCGATGTGATTCCGCCTGTGGTTTGGAATTTCTGATGCGGATAGCAAGATACACACAAAGGCGGGTGAATGCATATCTTCAATTGATGGAAGGCACAATGAGTCTCGCTATGAGACTCCTCACTTTTGCTCCGATGCATTTCATGTAAAATAAAAGAAGATAAGGATTAGTATATGCCCAAATTTACTTAACCAAAACAAATACTTGGCACATAGCTTTATTTTTAAAAGCACACACATGCATAAAGCCCAAACAAAGGATAATAATCAGATAGGGATAAGCAAGCAGATGGCAAAGGAAATGAGCATGTATGTAGACTGCATAACCGGCTGCTAGTATTATACGCAACCCCTAATAATTCCAAGTAAAGACAAGTGAACAATAGACTTAAGTGATTCCCTATTCTCGAAGCCATCTTATCAAGCAAGCATATGAAGAGTAAGCAGCCACAAACAGAGGAGCGAAAGGGGGCAGCAGACAGGCCCAAGTATTGGAGTATTTAAGTAAGACAAACGTGCTCCACATAGACTAATCCACACCTTTAATAGGCAATCTAGGCATAGACAAATACTATCAAAGGTATGGACTTTTTAGCCTAACAAAAGACTTAGTCAGATTAATCACATTCAAAACATTTAGGCAATTTCAAAGTCTCAACTACACATATGCATGCTAAAAAAAACAGAATTATAAAAATATGTATGCAAGCAAGAACTTATGATTAACATGGTATAACTGCTTTCGATAACAGAGATGCTAACACAAATGTCATTTATTGACCCAGTAGACATGATATCACACAAAAGGACTTGGGGAAGGTATCATACATTGGCATGAGTTTATTTATATGTAAACATGTGAGAGCGGTGGCGATTGTCCGTAAAAACATGAGACAAGCAAGGTGCAGAAAATGACTATTTAAGAAAGTGGTTCTGGACATATGACATGAATTATCTTTAAACTAAACACATACAGTTATGATTAGGCTACATTAGACATGCTGATATTTTAAAATCCAACCAGACCTAGCTCAGAAAGACATACACGGTTACATAAACATACGTCGCCGAATAAAGCTATGCAGTTCAAACTATCTGCTGATGATGGGATATTCAGTCTCATGCTAACACAAATTCAGTCATGGTAAAACATCAACTCCAAGCTAGTTTAACAAGCATATGACATAATCAGAGCCTAGACGGATCGCTATTCCTCAGGAAAAACTACTAATCAGCAAGTGTTCTAAACATTCTCTAACTTATTCATATTTTGAAGGTTCCTACATGACAACCAGAGGTTGAAATGGCTTGGTGTGAGATCCCACCAGTCATTCAACCACTTCAATGCCATTTGAAAATATCAAACAAACCTTAAACTAACAAGATAGTCATTTATCCAACTAATCATACAAAAATCAGCCACTAAACAGTGGTTCGAACAAACTAACCATTAACCCGATGAACATCAACAATATATAATTTAATTTAACATGCTTAACGATTAACCTAATAAGCTTAAACCATAACTAATTCTAACTGAAACACGATCAGTAATCACATGAACATACAAATATAAGTTTCATACTCTAAATTAAACAAAGGAATAAGATAAAAGGGGATGTGTTTACCTTCTCCTGACAAATGACCCGGCAACAGATCAAGTCGCTCGGTCCACTCGACGGGTTTCGGGTTTTGGGTTTGCAATGCGAATGAAAGGGCAAGGTTTTGTTTGTCGGTTTTTGGTCGAACTAAAAGAAAGCGGATTCGAACCTTTATTCTCGCGATGCTAATTCTCCGGTCGACTCACGACTCGATGCCTTCTTTGTGTTCTCCCGCTCGCTCTGTGTTCGACCGATGCCCTGAATCCATGTTATGGGTCTCCTCCCTTTGCATGTGCTTAAATAGCCCTCGTTTGAGTTCTAATATTGGTAAGTAAATAAAGGCGGATTTTGGACGATATTGGTGCTGATTCGTATTGATTTGCTACTGATTTTGTGTGATTCGAACGGGTTCTGATTTGAAGGGATTTGGTTAGTTATGGTAAGAAATCGTTGGCTGGGTGTGTGTGGATAAAGGAAAGCCCGGATTCTCCGGCGAGAAATCCGGGCATGGCGGCGAAGGTGTGGCGAACTAGGGTTTCGCGTAAGGGCTGCTGGGTTTCTTTTTAAGTTTGGGCGATGAGGGAGAGACGATGGGTATAAGGGTTGCTGAACGTTTAAAGGGGTGAGTTGGGCGTGGGCTTGCGGGTTGTCTGCGTCACGTCGCGGGTTTGGGCAGCGTGCATGGTGAGTTAGTTAATTAGGGTATTAGTTTTAGGTTAGTGTTTATAATTAAGTGTTAGTTTTAGGTGCTATTTAATTAGTGTTTAATTAAATTAATAAATTGTGCTCAAATTATTTAGGTGCTTCATTAATCTAATTGTTATAATAAATGCAGGCGTGTTATTTAATATTTTAACGCGCGCTATCATTTAAAATCTTATTATTGTGCATTATTGCGAAGTTAAATTAAAATGAATCGAGTTTAGGTTAAATTATTTAAATGCTAAATGCAAGTATGATATTTAAGAATTGTTTAAAGCTTTTATAAATGCGACACTATTAAGTGCATGTATTAGTTTTAAAATGATTTTAAAATTACAAATGATTATGAAATTCTCTTGAGTATTAATAAATGCGGCTATGCTACTTGACACGACGTTGTTGCTAAATTATTTATTTTATGTATTTATTATTAATTAAGAATCATGACAAGGCTTAAAATTAATTAATGCGGGCGCGGGACTCTAAGTGCTTAAAACTCTACGTAAGACACGAGGCCATTATTAAAATGTTTATTTATGCCTGTATTTATGTTTTATCGCTGTATTTTATTATAAGAAATCATAAAAATTATTTTACAAAATTAATCTAATTTTATAGTTAATGACTGGACGGGAGGGTCAAAATTGGGTGTCAACAGCTGTCCCTCTTTGTATGGAGATGATGGAAGAATCTTCAGACAAAGACGTTGACTCATAGCCATGTTTGTCTCGATCTTCAGAATTGCAAAAATGTTGGCGGTAGACGCGCCGATTTAAAAATCAAAATCGCCCCAAAGGTCGAGTTATGACGACACTGGGCTACCATGGTCAAAACACCAAGGCGGGCTAATGCGGACTCAAAGTTGTCCCAGTGTCGAGTTATGGCGACGCTGGGCTACCATGGTCAAAACACCAAGGCGGGCTAACGCGGACTCAAAGCTGTCCCAGTGTCGAGTTATGATGACACTGGGCTATGGTGCAAAAGCAAAAAAAAATAAAAATAACTGGCTTGAACCTGGGGTGTACCGCTATGGCTTATGGTGCTGAGTTCTATGGTGATGTGGAGCGAGTGGACCGACGCTGAGGCCGCTTCGCCATTCATTGGGAAGGTCGCCCCAACAAATTGCCCGGTCAGAAGAGAAAATCCACGCCAGGCTCCCGCTCCCGCATGCTAAGACTTCAAACAAACGGTTAGTGCATAATCATAAGGCAAAATGATGATGCATAATTTTAAAAGTAATGCAATCGCGTGAGTGTAAAAGGCTATCCCGCAAAATGTGATGCCGTGTTGACGCGGCCGCAAATGCCGTGATTTTCGCCCTGCACGGCCGTGGTTGCGATTGTGAATGCGGATATGTTGTCCTTGCCGCAATCGCCCTCAGACTAAAGCTCAAGAAAGAGTTAGCATAAATCGCTAAGACGTAATAATAAAGCATGAGTAAGAAATGCAATTTTGAGAGTATAGAAATCGTTTCGCGTAGACGTGATATACCGGCGACGCCGCTCGGGTACGGGCGCCGTTTTTGGACTTGTCAGGCCGATAACGCCGCTGTCAACGCGCCGCCGGGCGCTGCTGCAGAACGCACGCCGGCGATGTCGCCGCTCGACATAACGCCGCTAACGCCGCTTGGACGTATCACGCGGCGTTGCGTGACGCCGATGGACGACGCCGCCGTCGGACGCGCCGCCGGGCGCCGCTGCAGACGCACGCGATGATGTCGCCGCCGACACACGCCGATAACGCCGCCGCCGGACGTATTGCCGCCGGGCGCCGCTGCAGACGCACGCCGATGGCGATGTCGCTCGACATAACGCCGATAACGCCGCGTTCGGACGACATCGCCGGGCGCCGCTGCAGACGCACGCCGGCGATGTCGCCGTTCGACATAATGTTGCTAACGCCGCTGTTCGACGTATTACCGGTGGCGCCGTTGCGCAGACGCTGGCGTCGACGACGCCGCCGCTCGGACGCGGTTGCTATTGGCGCCGCGCGCAGACGCACGCCGACGGTGTCGCTGTTCGACACAACGCCGATAACGCCGCTGCACGGACGTATTGGCCGGGCGCCGCTGCAGACGCAATGTCGACGATGTCGCTTCGACATAACGCCGATAACGCCGCCGCTGACGACGCCGGGCGTTGCTGCAGACGCTGACGCCGATGACGCCGCCGCTCGGACGCCGCCGGGCGCCGCGCAGACGCACGCCGACGGTGTCGCCGCTGACACACGCCGATAACGCCGCTGCACGGACGATTGCCGCCGGGCGCCGCTGCGCAGACGCAATGTTGATGGCGTCGCTGTTCGACACAATGATGATAACGCCGTTATACGGACGATTGCCGACGGGCGCCATCGCGCAGACGCAATGTCGATGGCGTCGCTGCTCGACATAACGCCGATAACGCCGCTGCTGGACGACATCGCCGGGCGCCGCTGCAGACGCAGTCGGCGACGCCGCTGTTCGGACGCGTTGCCGCCGGGCATCGCCGCAGACGCACGCCGATGGTGTCGCCGTCGACACAACGCCGATAACGCCGCTGCACGGACGATTGGCCGGGCGCCGCTGCGCAGACGCACGCCGGCGATGTCGCCGCCGACACACGCCGATAACGCCGCCGCTCGGACGTATTGCCGGGCGCCGCTGGCGCAGACGCACGCCGGATGTCGCCGCCGACATAACGCCGATAACGCCGCGTTCGGACGTATTGCGCCGGGCGCCGCTGCAGACGCACGCCGGCGATGTCGCCGCCGACATAATGCTCCTAACGCCGCCGCTGATGTATCAGCGGCGCCGCTGCGCGACGCCGATGCCGACGACGCCGCGTTCGGACGTGTTGCTATCGGGCGCCGCCGCAGACGCACGCCGACGGTGTCGCCGTCGACACAATGACGATAACGCCGCTGCACGGACGTATCGGCCGCCGGGCGCCGCTGCAGACGCAATGTCGATGATGCCGCCCGACATAACGCCGATAACGCCGCTGCTGGACGACGTGGCCGTGGCTGCCGTTAGACGCGAGCGATGACGCCGCTGCTCGGACGTGTTGCCGCCGGGCCGCTGCCGCAGACGCACGCCGGTGTCGCCGTCGACACAACGCCGATAACGCCGCCGCACGGACGTATCGGCCGGGCGCCGCTGCAGACGCAATGTCACGGCGTCGCCGCTCGACATACGCCGATAACGCCGCGTTCGGACGTATCGGCGATGGCGCCGCTGCAGACGCACGCCGGCGATGTCGCTGCCGACATAACGCCGATAACGCCGCTTCGGACGACGCCGCCGGGCGCCGCAGACGCACGCCGACGATGTCGCCGCCGGACATAACGCCGCTAACGCCGCTGCTGACGATTGCCGGGCGGCGTTGCTGCGACGCCGGCGTCGATGACGCCGCTGTCCGGACGTGCCGCTATCGCCGCGCAGACGCACGCCGACGGTGTCGCCGTCGACACAACGCCGATAACGCCGCCGCACGGACGACGGCCGCCGGGCGCCGCTGCAGACGCAATGTTTACGATGTCGCCGCTCGACATATTGCCGCCGGGCGCCGCTGCAGACGCACGCCGGCGATGTCGCCGCTCGACATACGCCGATAACGCCGCCGCTCGGACGACCGCCGGGCGCCGCTGCAGACGCAGCGCCGGCGACGCCGCTGCTCGGACGCTAGCCGCGCCGGGCGCTGCAGACGCACGCCGATGGTGTCGCTGTTCGACACACGCCGATAACGCCGCTGCATGGACGTGTTGCCGCCTCGTAGAATAAATGCTCGCAAGCCAAGCTTCGAGAAAACGCGTTAGTGTATACCGCTAAACAATGATATACGAAGCGCAATTTTACGGGCAGAGATGTCGCCCCGATACGCCGATGAACGCCGATGTTGTCCTTGCACGGACATGTTAAATGCCCCAAATGACGAATTGCCATGATGCCTTTGTTAGGTGCGATGCGTTGGTCGCACATTTGACTTTATGCCTACGCCGACGCGCTTAGCCCTTGCGCAATTCGTAGTTCGACCGCTGATTGTCGATGCCTTTTTCTCGCTTCACGCTTCGACGCGACTTTGAATTTTGGATTTTTGTCATATCCTTCGCTCATTGCTTTTCTCGCGAAGAAACTTCGCCGTATTTTCGCTGGCTATTGCACTTTCTGCTTCTGTTAATATGAAAAGACCTGCGCTCAACGAAAATTTGTGAGTTTTGGGGGGGGGGTCTATTCGTATTTGACTTTGTCGCCTTGTTCTTTGATATCTGCGTGCCTGGCCTGTTTGGACTTGCAACCCCTGTCTGGTTTTCTACCTTGTCCCAGTTTTGAATGCGCAGCGGTTTCGAGACCTCGCTGCCTATAGGAACTAAGACAGTTCCGACTGCTCGCTTCAAATGCCCTTGAATCGGTCATGTCGCTGGACCGTGCCTTTGATCTTGTGAAATATCGATGCTCTGTCATTGCTTAATCAAATACAAATCGACCTTTGGGGGAGATGATAAATTCTTTAGACTACATGTAGCAAACTGCGTTAGTGTAAAGCACGTGATTTTGCAAAAGTGTAAAAAATTTAGCAAGTACATGTTGCATATAAATTGTCACATTGCAAGAGAGTCCTAACATGCATGGGGACCCTTTGATGCCATGGGTAGGCCTAAACGTCACATATGCGAGGTCATGATGGATTTGTCCAAGTCTTCCAACTGTAATGCTTTTGTTGGAAATGGCGACCAAATGACGGTGCACTTTTCCCAATTTCAGCATGACATGATTAGGTTTGGATTTGTCTATCACTGCCACGCTACACATAATATGCTGGTTGGTCGTTGGGTCGAGAAACCCGTCGACAAGTTTGGTGTCTTCCTAATTGTGGTGTCGATGCCAAGGACCGACCCACCTAAGGTAAATGCATGCATGCCCTAAAATAAGGGTGGTATAGCTCTATCTTAAGTTTCTAAGATTTGGCTTTTCTAGACGCAGCGTTCCCGAGCGACAACTCGAGCGAGAAGGCTACGCTGATCGACGAACCGATCTAACTCCTGCAGCGCCAACTCTCCTAAAAATTTGGATATTTTTTGAAAGAAATTTGGTGCGCCAAGCACACCAAATACGAGTGTGATAGTGTGAATTTTCCAGATCAAGAAATACGAAATAATGCCAGTTTAAGGAAAGCAGTAAAGCAGGTAGCAATTAAAATGAATAAAACAAAATATAGCACAACCAATTAAATGCAAAATAATGCCAAATAATAACCCTAGATCTGTTGTGGTTAAGAACCTAAAATCCCCAGCGGAGTCGCCATTTCTGTCACGCCCTTTTTCAGCCGCGGCTTTATCCTAAAAGCGAATCTCCTGCTTAATAAAAACATGTTAGAAAATAAATAACAAAAATGCTAAATGTGCAAAAGAGTGCTAAAATGTTAAAAGGGTGCTAGAAATGCTAAAAATGCTAAGGGTTCGCGGAGTCGCCACCTAATTAATTTGGGTGAATTAGGACACCTAAATGTTTAACTAGTTTAAAGTAAAACATTAACTCCATTTTAATGGTCTGCTAAACTTAATGAGATTCTGGGTAAGGGTTCTTTATTAATCTAGAGGGAAGGGGTTAGGCACCCTCTAAGATCCGCTAACTTGCGGTTATCCTGCCAAACCTAGGTTGATTATTATGTTTAAAGAATGCATGTTTTAAAAATATTTGAAGAGAAAGATGATGCAAGTGTTTATAAAAAGGATGCATTTTGATACAGATTTATAAGGCTAACAATACATGTAAAGTCCGAAGATATGCATTTATTTTTATTTATAAAATAAATGATGCCAAGTTGATTTATAGACTAAATGTATGCATTTACTTGAAAATTTGATTTTTTATATATATGGCATAGTGCAAAAGACGATTATCATTTGGCAAAGTTTAGTCATGCATGGCAACCCTAAAATAATTAACTTAAAGGGAAGCAAATTTCTAGTATCCAACTACTTGCTAATTTATTGATTCAAGATTTAATTATTCTAAGTGTTCTAATAATTAATGTAGCGTTAGACAATTAATTACAACAAATGAATGAGGGCGGGATAGAAAACCAATAAAAGGCGACTCGAAGGAGTGGCGATGTGATTCCGCCTGTGGTTTGGAATTTCTGATGCGGATAGCAAGATACACACAAAGGCGGGTGAATGCAGATCTTCAATTGATGGAAGGCACAATGAGTCTCGCATGAGACTCTCACTTTTGTCTGATGCATTTCATGTAAAATAAAAGAAGATAAGGATTAGTATATGCCCAAATTTACTTAACCAAAACAAATACTTGGCACATAGCTTTATTTTTAAAAGCACACACATGCATAAAGCCCAAACAAAGGATAATAATCAGATAGAGATAAGCAAGCAGATGGCAAAGGAAATGAGCATGTATGTAGACTGCATAACCGGCTGCTAGTATTATACGCAACCCCTAATAATTCCAAGTAAAGACAAGTGAACAATAGGCTTAAGTGATTCCCTATTCTCGAAGCCATCTTATCAAGCAAGCATATGAAGAGTAAGCACAAAACAGAGGAAATGAAGTGGCAAGCAGACAGGCCCAAGTATTGGAGTATTTAAGTAAGACAAACGTGTTCCACATAGACTAATCCACACCTTTAATAGGCAATCTAGGCATAGACAAATACTATCAAAGGTATGGACTTTTTAGCCTAACAAAAGACTTAGTCAGATTAATCATATTCAAAACATTTAGGCAATTTCAAAGTCTCAACTACACATATGCATGCTAAAAACAGAATTATAAAAATATGTATGCAAGCAAGAACTTATGATTAACATGGTATAACTGCTTTCGATAACAGAGATGCTAACACAGAGGTCATTTATTGACCCAGTAGACATGATATCACACAAAAGGACTTGGGGAAGGTATCATACATTGGCATGAGTTTATTTATATGTAAACATGTGAGAGCAGGTAAGCGATTGTCGTCCGTAAAAATACGACAAGCAAGTGCAGAAAATGACTATTTAAGAAAATGGTTCTGGACATATGACATGAATTATCTTTAAACTAAACACATACAGTTATGATTAGGCTACATTAGGCATGCTGATATTTTAAAATCCAACCAGACCTAGCTCAGAAAGACATACACGGTTACATAAACATGTCGGGCCAAATAAAGCTATGCAGTTCAAACTATCTGCTGATGATGGGATATTCAGTCTCATGCTAACACAGATTCAGTCATGGTAAAACATCAACTCCAAGCTAGTTTAACAAGCATATGACATAATCAGAGCCTAGACGGATCGCTATTCCTCAGGAAAAACTACTAATCAGCAAGTGTTCTAAACATTCTCTAACTTATTCATATTTTGAAGGTTCCTACATGACAACCAGAGGTTGAAATGGCTTGGTGTGAGATCCCACCAGTCATTCAACCACTTCAATGCCATTTGAAAATATCAAACAAACCTTAAACTAACAAGATAGTCATTTATCCAACTAATCATACAAAAATCAGCCACTAAACAGTGATTCGAACAAACTAACCATTAACCCGATGAACATCAACAATATATAATTTAATTTAACATGCTTAACGATTAACCTAATAAGCTTAAACCATAACTAATTCTAACTGAAACACGATCAGTAATCACATGAACATACAAATATAAGTTTCATACTCTAAATTAAACAAAGGAATAAGATAAAAGGGGATGTGTTTACCTTCTCCGACGACAAATGGCAGCGTATCAAGTCGTCGGTCCACTCGACGGTTTCGGTTTTGGGTTTGCAATGCGAATGAAAGGGCAAGGTTTTGTTTGGTTTTGGCTGGAACTAAAAGAAAGGGATTCGAACCTTTATTCTTGCGATGCTAATTCTCTGGGTGCTGACTCCCTGACTCCCGATGCCTTGCTGTGTTCTCCCCGTCTCTGCTCTGTGTTCGACCGATGCCCTGAATCCTTGCTATGGGTCTCCTCCCTTTGCATGTGCTTATATAGCCCTCGTTTGAGTTCTAATATTGGTAAGTAAATAAAGGCGGATTTTGGACGATATTGGTGCTGATTCATATTGATTTGCTACTGATTTTGTGTGATTCGAACGGGTTCTGATTTGAGGGGATTTGGTTAGTTATGGTAAGAAATCGTTGGCTGGGTGTGTGTGGATAAAGGAAAGCCCGGATTCTCCGGCGAGAAATCCGGGCATGGCGGCGAAGGTGTGGCGAACTAGGGTTTCGCGTAAGGGCTGCTGGGTTTCTTTTTAAGTTTGGGCGATGAGGAGGCGATGGGTATAAGAGCCGAGCGTTTAAAGGGGTGAGTTGGGCGTGGGCTTGCGGGTTGGGCTGCGGGTCACGGGTCGCGGGTTTGGGCCAGGGCGTGGGCTGGTGAGTTAGTTAATTAGGGTATTAGTTTTAGGTTAGTGTTTATAATTAAGTGTTAGTTTTAGGTGCTATTTAATTAGTGTTTAATTAAATTAATAAATTGTGCTCAAATTATTTAGGTGCTTCATTAATCTAATTGTTATAATAAATGCAGGCGTGTTATTTAATATTTTAGAATGCGGCGCTATCATTTAAAATCTTATTATTGTGCATTATTGCGAAGTTAAATTAAAATGAATCGAGTTTAGGTTAAATTATTTAAATGCTAAATGCAAGTATGATATTTAAGAATTGTTTAAAGCTTTTATAAATGCGACACTATTAAGTGCATGTATTAGTTTTAAAATGATTTTAAAATTACAAATGATTATGAAATTCTCTTGAGTATTAATAAATGCGGCTATGCTACTTGACACGACGTTGTTGCTAAATTATTTATTTTATGTATTTATTATTAATTAAGAATCATGACAGGGCTTAAAATTAATTAATGCGGGCGCGGGACTCTAAGTGCTTAAAACTCTACGTAAGACACGATGCCATTATTAAAATGTTTATTTATGCCTGTATTTATGTTTTATCGCTGTATTTTATTATAAGAAATCATAAAAATTATTTTACAAAATTAATCTAATTTTATAGTTAATGACTGGACGGGAGGGTCAAAATTGGGTGTCAACACATATACAATTGTCAAAATTTACAAATTTATAGTGTCGTTCAAAAGTTGCAAATAACATAGTAAAATTGCAATTAAAGAAATTACATTTTCAAAAAAACATGTTCTACTTTTCTTATAATTTCATGTGGTTCTTCGGTTGGAATTGGTATTTGTTGGTCAAATTGCCCCACTTCGCATTCCTTTTTCCAAGGGGATGTCACGGAGATGTGGTAAAAAAATTGGTTGAAGATTTCGAAAGGAGGTCTAGCACCTGAAATATAGAACATTCTTGATCCTTCCTTTTACTGGGTCTAGTTCCCTCAGGATCCCTTTGATCTTGTAGTTCCGTAAAGCAAGAAAACGGCTGCAGGGCCCCTGCTTCGGTACTCATACCTTCAGATAAGATGTTGTTGTAGTTTTCGTATTCTTTTTCATTGATCTCCGGTTGGTCGCACCTCCTACGCTCCGCACGAATCCAGTATCTGAATAAAACTGCAATCTCCAATGAGTCTCCCGCCAATGAATGTATGTGCTCCCCTATTTGAAATCTTCCCACAGAAAAAGCGCTTTCAGGCGTTGTTGATGACACTTGAATGTTCAAAATATCTCGGGCCATCATTGAAAGTGTCGGAAATGTCTTCTCATTCTCCCTCCAGTATTTCAGCAAGTCTTCATGTCCTTCTTCATTGACAACTGCTTGATACGGTAAATCACCCTGCAAAACAAAAACATCAAACTCGCTAATTTGGTTAGTAGTGTTAGCACCACACATTTTATTTCTGAGGCTTTCAATACTAGTCGCAGAAACAACATATCTTTTTTGAGGTTGTGTTGAAGAAGAAGAAGATGGTACGGAAGCCGGTTGGTTGCTAGCACTTTCTTGTTAGTAATACTTGTATATTTTTTTGCATTCATCTTGTATGCTAGACAACACTTCTTCTTTGGTTTGTTCAATAAGTGGTGGATCATTTGAATTTTTGGGAGTTGGAGATGGTAATACTGCTATACAATCATAATTAGTTTCAATAAGTGTTTTACATCCGTCTATTTTAATAGTTGGATTTAATACATCACCAATAATATAAATAGTGGGAATAAGAATAAAATATTTTTTATTTTGATAGACATTTTTTTAATAGTTGTCTTATAAGCTGGTTTAGCCATATATTCATTAAATAATAAAAATATGAGAGTTATATAAAACAATATATACCGAAAAAATCTTTTGTTGCTTGAAAAAAATTCTCTAAAAATACAATAAGTTCGACAATTTTTTTCCAATCGCTATCTACAACCATATAAGTTGGTTTTGATTATGGACGTTAAAAAATAAAGTTATAGGTCTTCTATAGTCATAAGCAACAAGTAGTTGATGACACAAAGAATTCCACCTAGTGGGTACTTCTTCGAAAATTTATCTGGTAGTTGACAATCGTGACAAGTTTTTTATATTCCTTTTTTCGTTGTATTCTATTATTTAAAAAATATATAATTTATAGCAAATTGTATTTTATCAAGAATGTCTGTAAAAAGTGATAGACCGTCCTTTACAACTAAATTATATATATGATACACACATCTTATATGAAAATGATCTTGGAAAAGATGGAGTTAAACTATTTTTTAAAATATTAATAGCATAATTATTAGAAGAAGTATTATCTAATGTAATAGTCATAATTTTATCAGTTATGTCATAATAATGGCAAACAGAATAAATTTTTTCTGCAATAAAATTACCAGTGTGTCTATCATCTATATATCTATACGCTAAAATACATTTTTTCATAGACCATTTATAATCTATCCAATGACATGTTATAGTTAAATAATCATGACCGTTAGTACTACGATTTATATCAGACGTAATAGATACTTTGCCAAGAAAATGATATAATGAATAACGTAAATATTGTTGATATTCGTGTGCGAATTTAAATACATCTCTTTTAACAGTTGATCTAGGATAACATTTATAAGCAGGATTATACATTTCTCTAATATAATGAATAAAATCAGGAGATTCAGCAAATGAAAAAGCAAACCCTCCACAACAATTAATTTTGCTAGTACTTCCTTATCTATATGTTTATCGTATTTAGGCCTACAATTTCCTCTGTCACATGGTTAATTTGATCATGTACTTTGTCCGGGACAATATGTGAATCTTGTCCCGATTGAGGGGGCGCTTGCACACCCTTTTTTGAGCCTCATATTGGGCATACCTAGCAGGGTGTTTTTGTTTGATGTGTCTCATTAAACCCCTGTCCCACCCTGACCTTGTCCAGTTTTAAAACTAAAAATCACTTTACAAATTTTACATATAGCTACTTGATTTGCTACGCCCCTAATAAAAAATTGTCATGCATATGATTTTAATGGTCGTTTTGCTGGACCTCGTCTCATACTAGGGGAATATGAGACATTTCAGTTGAAGGCGCATTAATGGATGTGTCATCTACACTAGTGGGTGTGTCATCATCTAGATCATCTTCTAAATTAAAGTCTTGTTGAGTTTCAGAAAATATTTCATCGTCTAAATCATATGGTACTTCAGAAAAAATTTCAGTATCAACAAAATCATCCAGTCTAGGAATATGATCCTGTCTAGGAATAGGATGACTAGAACTAGAAGAAGTACCCTTGATCTTATTACCCCTACTAGTAGAAGTATCTGTAATCATACGTTTAAATCATTCCATTATAATTATGCAAATAAATAATTAAAGATAATGAAATTAAGTGCGCTAAATAAAATGAAGAAACAATAATAATTTAATGAAGGAACGAATGTACCAAACGACGACGTAACGTCGACGTGTAATCGAGAGGTTGAAAATCGAAACTTTGTTCAATGGATGATCCTCAAGCTAGTTGCCAACTTCATTCCCAATTGAATAAATAAAATTGAATATTTAGTAGACAATGTAGAATTGTAGAGATTGATTGAGAGATTGTAGGAAGATGAAGAGAAAATGATATATTTATAGTTGAAAATTGGGTTAAAGTATAAATAAAATAACTTAGGGATTAAAAATAAATATAAATGAGGTAGGGGGAGGGGGGAGGCAAAAAATGGCCGTTGCACAACGACCAAAATGTAAAATGGCTCTTGGTGCAACGACTATTTTTGCAAAGGGGAGTTTTCGGGCGAGACGAGGGGCGGGGCCGGGGCGGGATCGGGTCGGGACTTGGAGGGCCTGGAGCGGGACGAGGCCATGTCCCGTCCCGGGTTTGAATCTCGGTATCAATTTTTTTTTAAAGGGGGTCGGGGCGGGACCGGGTCATCCTGGCCCACTGGCCAGCCATACATTAACCATTGAAAAATCTTTAAAGGATCTACAACATTGATAAAACATTAATTGAATTATCCAAATAGAAAACAATTACACCTTCATTTATTAATAAGTAATATATGTAAGATTCCATACCTTCATCATCCACATCTTCATCAACACAAATGGTTGGACATTCAACTAAGTTTGATGTAGTACTAGGAACTTCATATACGAATAAATTCACAATTAAAAAAAATAGGAATCATGGGTAGGGTACAGGTAGGGTACATCCATATCCTTAATCGCCCCTAACTCACCCTCAGACAGTCGGGTTAATACCCTACCCGACCCATGGGTCGGTCAAAACGGATAATTACCCGCGTTGATCGGATAGGGTAGGGTAGAGTAGGGTGGGTCGGGTCAATTTTGCCATCTCTATGGGCAACTACATTTTGTCCAACGTTCTTGTGTTGTTATTTCTATTGTGCTCGTATCCTACCGGCAGTGCCTTAGGCTAACCTGGATTTAACTCAGCATCGTACACCACGTGTCACATTATAATTCATACAATTGACTTATACGAATTTTGCCCTATACAAGTAATCATATACATTTGCTTTCTGTGGACAATGCACTTTTACTTGATAACTAACTTTACACTCGTTTGTTTATCCGAACTAATTTACAGGAGATTGTTGGTTTGCCAAACTGCGGAGTTTTTTTTGGCTAGCTGCGCGGAGAGGCGTATCACGAAGGAAAGGAAAAGGCAGTTGAACTATAGTTATGTAAATTTGGACTGTTTGAAATTTCATCATTATGTAGTTTAGGTGATTAAATTTGGTCTTGGTTGAGATTTTATCATGTGCAGTTTAGTGCCCTACTTTGATATATAATTTGAACTCTTCGACATTGTTGTTGAAATGAAGTTATAGTCCTGGAAAACAATTAAAGACTCTTTTATCTTGTCATTACCAAGGGATGTGTTACTAACTTGGATCCAGTAGAAAGCAAAAAACTTGGATTCAGAACCTTAAGAAAACACAAAAGCCTAACTAACCGAACCGGCACCAATTGCTTGTTTAAGTTTTAAACAGTGACCTCAAGTGCTGTTGATTTGACAAAACTTGTAACAATTGAACATTGGATGATCCGTCAAAACTTGTACTCCCTTCGTTTCAATTTAAGTGTCTTATTTTTCTTTTTGGTTTGTCCTAAGAAGAGTGTCTCTTTCTATATTTAGTAAGTCTTGACAAGTGTCTCTTTCTCTATTTTTTAAACTCTGTGTCTAATCAAACTAAGACATTTAAATTGAGACGGAGAGTAATAAAATTATTCTCAACTTTTGACACGCCTGTCAGACTTGAAAATTGGGATTGTTTTTGCAAAAAATCCTCTAAAACGGGGATAAAACTTAAACAATGCATGTAAAAAGGCATGTTGACTAAACTTTGAAATACTTTTTTCAACTTCAACCAAATATTGTCCAAACACTCAACAAATCTAAATTTATAATTAGTGGTTTCACATCGGCTAGAGCGTACCAAAATAATAAACATGAAAAGTATAAGAAAAAAAGAATACCATACATACATATGGCCCTCCTGAACTTTGGTCATTTTTTTAATTACACACTTTAATTTTGTGTAAACTTTAGTATATGCCTGAATTAGTTCCTAAGTGATATTAGTACCACCTTTTCGGGCCACCAGACACACCTATAAGCAAAGGTGAATTGTTAAAAGTCCCACATCGGAAATTGAATTGGAACATAAACTTTATATATGGACTTGGAAAATCATCACCATACAAGCTAGCTTTTGGGGTTGAGTTAGACTCAAGATTCATTCTTTACATGGTATCAGAGCCAAGACTCATTTCAAATTATATGTTCACCGATGTTGGATCCCCAAATTATGTCATTCACGCTCCAGTTAACAAGGTCTGGGCGTGCGGGGAGTGTTAAGCATCCCACATCGGATATGAAATGAAAACATGGACTCTTTATATATATTTGGACAATCCTGATCCTACAAGCTAGCTTTTGGGGTTGAGTAAGACCAAGATCTATTCTTTACATGGTATGGTGTGTGTTAAGAGTCCCACAATCGACCCTACAATAACATGGGAATGGTGGGGGTGTTAAGAGTCCCACAATAAAAAATGAAATGGAAACATTGACTCCTTATATGGACTTAAGCTAATTTTTGGGGTTGAATTAGGTTCAAGATTCATTCTTTATAGTCCTTGATCCATTTTGTTATCCAATACATCGCAAATGGTTATGGAAGAGGAGTAGAGTTTGGAGAAGAATTATGGTGGCAAATGTTGAAGAAGTTGACAGCGACAACGAAATTAGGGGAAGATGACTAGACTGGGGTTGGAAAACATATTTCACTTTTAAAAAAACATGAAACATAACGTATCAATAAGTTTTAACATTCATACCAAATAAAC
Source organism: Przewalskia tangutica (assembly GCA_029844215.1). Taxonomy (NCBI): domain Eukaryota; kingdom Viridiplantae; phylum Streptophyta; class Magnoliopsida; order Solanales; family Solanaceae; genus Przewalskia; species Przewalskia tangutica. The sequence continues at coordinate 2,991,686 of CM056725.1, forward strand.
ATACTTGCTAATCCAAAATTATGCAAATTATTCATTGATGACGTTTGTTATCATTATCACAAACCATAATTCTATTTATAGATAAGTTTGGCACAAGATTTTTTTATAATGAACTAATTACTATATTATCCTAAAATCATAGTATGATATTTTACTAACAACTATTAATAACATAATTAATAGCTACTACAATTCATCAAATTACAATTATGCACAAAGATCCATCCGTGCAAGAAGAAAAAATGTTAACCCGCAAGGGTAGCCAAGTTAGCAGAAGAAGAGCGATGGCGGGATCGCCACGAGTTCGATCCCTGCATAAACCTTCTTGTTGAGCTCACACATGGCTTGCCAAGTGTGGTTTACATGGTCGACGTGGTTTGCGCCATGCGTCACACCGGTTTACCCTGTGCGCACTCGAAAGAGTAGCGGCTGCGGGTTCCTTCGTCAACAAAAAAAAAAAAAGAAGAAAAAATGTTATAGTAACTAGAGGGAGACATTTTTATAATATACAAAAGCTTAGGGTATTTTTTTTAAAAAAGTCAAAGGTATCATGTTGTTAGAATGTGTTATCATGACGTATTCAATTTTGTTATCAGTTCATACTGCTTTAATTCCATGTCTGAGTCTGACCGTTTCTCTTGCTTTACTTTGCTTTGCCTGTGATTATGCTTTGTCTTGAGCCGAGAGTCTCCCGAAAACAACCGCTCTACCTATCAAGATGAAGGTAAGGTCTGCGTACACTCTATCTTCCCCAGACCCCACGGTGTTAGATTTCACTGGGTATGTTATTGTTGTTTTAAAAAAGTCAAAGGTTAGATCTTGGGCGAAAGTAGATTTGGATCAGATTTTGGAATTTGAAGATTTTGTTTTCAAAATCATTCAAAATTTTATGGCCAAACAGATATTAGAAAAAATATTTTAAAAAACTACTTCCAAAATCTATGGTTAAACTGGAGTTTAGTTAAAATTTAGGGGGTCATATGTATTATCCCAAAGAAAAAATATTGTATACTCCTAATTTATTTAGCATCATGTGATTAATTCTCAAATATCTCCCAAGTTTAAACGCTCCCTAAAATTTGAATTCAGACAGCGCCCAAACTATCTTCTTACACACACACACACGGTGACACAAACCAAGAAAATGCTCACAGTCCTAAAATTCAAACCTTAATCTCTCCAAAAACACTAAAGTTACAATCTTTTTCTTACAAACTTAAACCTCAACAATGTCTTTAATCAAACCATCATCTCGCTATGCGAAAACAAAAACATCATTTGATTCTTCAAGATCTTCAACTAAATCTGACCCTTCTTCATCTACAGACCTTACACGAAAACCCCACAACAACGCGATAATCAAAATCAAGAATCGTTCAAATGGTGTTACTCAAACTACCCATCAATCCAATTTCAGCTCAATGGTCAAGAAATTCGTTGAACACAAATCTGTGAAAAAGGCTCAAATGGTTATTCCTGTGGATTTTATAGCTGAAGATTTGAAGAAAACGGCAAAAAGGGGTAGTGGTTTGAGTGCTTTACATAAGAAGTTGTTTAAAGGTTCTTCTTCTTCTGGTGGTGGTGTGAAAAAAGAAGAAGGAAGCGCGAAAAAGGCGTTGACCGAGGTTAAAGGGAATACAAGGACATTAGGAATGGTACTTAGAAGTGAGAGGGAGCTGTTAAGTATGAATAAGGAGCAAGAGGATCAGATTATTGAGCTTAAGTTGATGCTTGAGGAGAAAAATCGAGAGGTACTATAAATTTGTATATCATATAGTTTTAATGTTGCTTTTGAATCTTGATTTTTGAGGCTAACTTTGATTTAAATAGTTTGATCAACAGGTTGGGATTTGTTTAAAAGCTGTGCCTTTTTAAATTATTTTTGGTAAATTTTAGGTCAAGATGATAACATTTTGGCTTTTAATTCAAAGATTTTAGTTGTGTGGTATGTGGAATTTTAAGAACATTGGAGGCGTAATTTGGCATCATAACTGCATTTTTAAGTACTTTCTTTTGTGAAAGTGGTAATCAATGTCTTTGGTGTCGGAGGTTTATGAACTTGAAAATGCTGCAATTATTTTGTTCAAGATGGCATTTTTATTGTTTAAAAAAATGCAGGAATGGGAGCCTTGGAGTTACTGGTAAAGTTGTTGTCATGTGACTAGGAGGTCACGGGTTTAAGCCGTGGAAACAGCCTCTTGCAGAAATGCAGGTTAAGGCTGCGTACAATAGACCCTTGTGGTCCGGCCCTTCCCCGGACCTGCGCATAGCCGGAGCTTAGTGCACCGGAATTCCCTTGTTGTTCAGATGACATTTTTATTGTTGCAAAATGTGGGATGATATTACTTTTGATGGCACATTGGTTGTTTGTCAATAAGATGGAGTTATTCCTTGTTTCTAATTGAATATACGCGTATGTTACTTTAGTTGATACTTGAAATGAAAAGAATAAAGAGGTGCTAATTTTGTATATCATATAGTTTTAGTGTTGCTTTTGGATCTCATTTTGCTATTATAGCATAAACTTTTGTAAGGGAGGCTTCTTCCTGTGCAGCTTAATTTTTGGAGCTAACTTTGATTTAAACAGTTTGATCAACAGCTTGGGATTTGTTTAAAAGCTGTGCCTTTTGAATTATTTTTGGTAAATTTAGGGGCAAGATGCAAACTTTTTGGCTTTTGTATTCAAAGATTTTAGTTTTTGGTATGTGGTTCTTTTAAGAACATTGGAGGTGTAAATTGGCATCATCCCTGTATTTTTTAGAAGTATGGTAATCAATGTCTTTGGTGTTGGAGGTTTATAATCTTAAAATGCTGTAATTATCTTGTTCAAGATGGCGCTTTTATTGTTGCAAAATGAGGGATGATGTTACTTTTGATGGCACATTGGTTGTTTATCAATTAGTTGGAGTCATTCCTGGTTTCTAATTGAATATACATGTATGTTACTTTAGTTGATACTTCATGAGAAAAAATAAAGAGGTTCTATATTTGTATATCATATGTTTAATCTTCGTAGCATAAATTTTCGTACAGTAAGCTTTCTCCGTGCATCTTAATAATTGGAGACTAACTTTGAATGGAGTGTTTTACCAACAGGTTCTTCTTTAATTAGTTCAATAGTTGTGGCCTTTTGAATTATTTGGTACATTTTATGTCATGGTGCAATTTCTTTGTCTATCCAGTCAAAGAGTTTATCTTTTGATATGCTGATATCATGAATAGACTTCCTGTTCAAGATGGCACATTTGTTGTTGTAACATATGTTTTTATATGTTACCACTTTGCTTCATTTTCTGATTTGCTCATAATACTGACAGGTTGAGAAGCTTAAGGATTTGTGCTTAAAGCAAAGGGAAGAGATAAAGTCGCTGAAAAATTCCATACTGTTCCCAGACGTTATGAATTCTCAAGTTCAGGATTATTTGGAAAAGCAGGGTTCAGAACTCAAACAGGCAAAGCAGCTTATACCAAATCTTCAAAGGCAGGTCACTTCTCTTACAGGGCAACTACAATGCCTAGCCGAAGATCTCGCTGAGGTAACAATATAAGTCGTTATTGCCTGTCATCAGCTTTATATGAATCGTTAGTACTGTTTGTTTGTTTGGATCTTTCTATTGTCTAAAGCACAAATTCCTATGTATCGTGTATTCTGAAAAGCTGCACCATTACTTATGACAAACAAAAACTAGTTAAACTCAGTCAAGTTTGCTATTGATCTTCAAAATGAAATGCAACCGCACCAAGCTAGAGTTTGCGAATGTGCTTCAAAGTTTCAAAATATCTGAGAATCTCCTTGTTCGAACGCTCCATGAACTCTTAAATATGTCCTATAAGGATATTACAGAATATAATATGATTTTCTACCTCACTGATGAACCATAAAGGGCTCCATGACATGAAAAAGTCAGTATCGTTCTTGGTTGCTGCTTGTTCCATCAAGATGAAAAATATGGAAGAATACTCTATGGATCTAGTTGACATATACTTTTTCCAATATTTTCCTGTTTGCCTGTTGAAAGTCAAACTATCACTTCTGTGTTTCTTAAAATGATTTGGAGGAAGCTATATGTTGGGAACTTGCATCATTTCATTACCCATATAGCCTATGGGAATAAATTGTTTAAGAGGGTTATTTGTTGTGTAGTTTACCTTCTGATTGGCGTAAAACACTCTCTTGTTTCTTTTAATTACGCTACTCAGTTGATACCGCAGTTTTGGTTTGGTCCCCATGTGCTTTGGATGTAATAATGCAAATATCTCCGGTTTTATCATAAGACCAGCATTAGATTGTTAGAGAAAGTGGCTGATACTATAATTTTCACAGGTCAAAGCAGACAAATATGCTATAAGAGGGAGCTATGATTCTCTTGATAGCCCTCCAGGATATGATCAAGAAGAAGCAGCTAATTCTCTGGTAAATATATCTAAATAACGTGCAAAATATTCAAATGCAACATGAAATTTGTTGTGAACAAATTACCAATATATCTTAGAAAATATCCTTTAATAATCCTTCCGAAAGAAATTTGACATGAATGTGCATGTTAGACATTCGCTCCAGGGGGGTAATTAGGTTTCTTTGTTTCTATTAGGAATTCAGCTCTGAGGATCACACGATTCCCGGCAGTCCAGATGATATGTTTCTCAAGGATGTAAACCCCTGCTTAACTCCTTATTACGCCAAGACAAAGTCCAAGGTGAGTGTCTCATGACCCGTGAAATACCTGCAAAACCATTTTCAAGATACTTCGTGAATTGAGAATGAAATTGTGCTTGCAAGAACTTGATGCTTTCTTTGAAGCTCAGGGAATTTGCTTGTAAAGTTCTAAAGTTATCAGATATAACCTGAATTTTTCTATTGCTTTGAGATATCTTCTTGATACATAGTGTTATGCTCATATAATGAAGGTGACTTGTGTTTCAGTGTCTAACATGTTATCTTTTAGGAATTCGAGGACTTCAATTCTCCTGATGCTAAAGATTTGGTAAAAAGCAATATTCAAGTGTATCATGAAGCTGGCTACAATTCTTGTGTAAGGAAGTTGTCGAAAAGTTCAGATTGTCGCCAATGCTCCAACACAAGCAACAAATCAACTCGTGCAGCTCGCAGATCTGATGAAAGCAAATGCACATATGGAAAGCAGGTTCACAGCAAGTACTACTAAGTTGTCCTCAATCCTTAAGGTTGTTGGTGAATGCATCATCATGTCAATTCCCGTTTCCTTCTCTCCTTCTCGACATATTTCAGAAAATCAATCTGCTTGAGCTGCCAGCTAGATCTCCATTCTTAGTAATAGACCAAGTTCTGGTCAGCATACATATTGTTGGTATCTTATAAGATATGCTGGCCTATTTCCAGTAGTCCATCAAACCCGAGTAGTCATGATTATGCTTTTCAAACTCTTGTAGTGAACTGCATGATTTGATAATAAGATGATGAGATCATGTGATGCACTTGTATATTTTAAGCGATCCTTCCACTATATCTGGTTAACAATATTGTCATATCAGTGATGCTATACAAGTACACTCCTAATTAGGGAAGAATTTATTCGATGACATGGACCGTCGTATTTTCAAATATTCTAACTATTGTTAGATCATGTTGTCTCCAGATGATTTATGGTTCCAAACAACTGGAGGAATTTGGATTATGCAAATTTTTCTGTAATGATATTGCATCTTTATGCAAGTAACTGATGGCAACTAATCTAAAAGATAAAAGCATTTGTCTTCACCATCTACTATGGATATGTGACTGTATTCTTTCTATACATGTAATGTATGTTTTAATTGTTTGTTATGTCCAAATTCAAATGGTTAAAATATCTTTAGTTGGATTTTCATTAATTGCCTCAATTATTGATGAATTTTATTTTTGGTCCTTGTAATATATGGCTAAGCACATTTAACCTTACCTAAAATATGTGTTGTTAGTCCCTTTATAGTTTTCTATCGGAAACAACCTCTTCAGACCCACTTGTGATATTACATTGAATATATTGTTGTTGTTGGTTCCTTTATGATTTATATAAGAAAAATATGCGACATTTAGATTATTACTCAAGTATGGACGTACAATACAAATTTAACACAATCCATTGATAATAATTGAATGATTTAGTACTTAATAATTCTTTAAATTGGTAGAGATTCATAGTCAAAGGGATCACCTACACGTTTATTGAAATTAAATGTGCTCACAAGGATTCAAACCACAATATGTCAATAGAAAATATACACTCCATATGCTATTCAAGGGAAAACATAAAACTTAAGAAAGAGTATAGAGAAGGAAAAGAAATTAACATAACAAGGTAGTACAGCCAATCAAGAGAGAATGTTATCACAAACTTATTTATTGTTTGGTTGAAAATGCAACTATAACATTAATAAAGATTTGCTTCTGCACTTAAAGTTTCATTTTTTTTTTCTGGAGAAATTAAGAGCTTCAATCTTCATAGTGTCCCACCACCATTAATAGCCATCTTCACAACCTGGAAAATAACTGCAAATCCAAAAGGAAAAAAAGAATTTATCCCATCAATTTGAGAAACTTGGAGCCAAATTCTAGATTTTTTTTTTAGTATCATACCTAGAATTTGAATCTACGACCTAAAATAATTTTTGAACCCCGTTTTACCACTCCCTAAAATCTTTTCTTATATCACGAAGGATTCAACCATTCATAACTGAAAGAAATAGTCACTTGATTATTGTCATTAATTGAAAGATAATATATACATTTTATATATTTTCATAATAGAAAAATCATATTCGTATTCTACTCCTAAAATCTTATTCTATTTGAAGACTAACTATACAATTATGGTAAGTGTACAAGACTAATTAAGATACAAGATGGGCCACTCCCCGTGATAGGCCACTGCCCTTTGAACCATGACTTACTATGATATACACTAGGTGTATATCATGTATCTTTAACACATACCCACAGTTATAGCGGGTTGTCTTCGAACGCTGAGACTGTCCCTAAAATCTTTAAAAAGGACCGAGGGAAGACCCTTTGTAAAGATGTCTGCAATTTGACATCTGGAAGGGACATGTCAGATGCGTACTTGTCCACGAGCTACCTTTTCTCAAACAAAGTGAATGTCCATCTCAATCGATATGCTTAGTGCGCTGGTGCTGAACCGGATTACCAGAAAGATAGATGACACCCACATTATCACAATACACCAAGGTAGCTTTCTCAATAGGACAATGAAGCTCTAAAAGAAGATTATGTAACCAACATGATTTAGAAACCACATTGGCTACCCCTCGATATTCAACCTCTGCACCGTAACGTGATAAAGTCGACTGACATTTTGCAGACCAAGAGACCAAGTTATTACCAAGAAACATACAATAGCCAGATGTAAACCGTTTGGTGTCTGGATATCCTCCCCAATCAACATATGTATACGAGACAAGTGTAGATGTCGACGAAGGATATAAATGTAAGTCATAGTCAAGTGTCCCCTGGATGTACCTAATAATGCATTTAAGTGCATTCATGTGCTCAGCCCTAGGATCATGCATAAACAAACACACATGTTGTACGACATACGTAATATCCGGTCTAATGAAAGTCAGATACTGAAGAGCACCTGCCAGACTGCGATAGCGGGTCGGATCCTCGTACAGGGAGCCCACCATAGCACCCAACTTGGGCTTAGTATCAACTGGAGTGAAAGTGGATTTACAGGATGACATCCCAACCCTTTCAATGATCTCAACTGCATACTTTCTCTGTGATAAGAACAATCCATCTGCATGATGACTAACCGCAATCCCCAAAAAGTAACTCAAGGACCCCAAATATTTCATGGCAAACTCAGAACTGAGCATTTTCATGATAGACTGACGTAATGCATCAGTAGAAGCAGTCAAGATATTATCATCCACATATAAGAGTATGTAAACCAATGAAGAATCACGACGATATATGAACAATAAATTATTAGACCTGTTGTGAGAGAAACCAATAGTCGAAACATAGTCTGCAAACCTCTTATACCAAGCCCTCGGGGACTGCTTAAGTCCATATAAGGACTTATTCAACAAGCATACATGATGATGATATTTGGGATCCCTAAACCCCAAGAGTTGATGCATATAAATTGTCTCCTTGAGATCACCATGTAAGAAAACATTCTTCACATCTAACTGATGAATGTGCCATGCTTTCGAAAGAGCTGGTGAGCACGGTGCGAGTGGGCGGTAGGCGAGAATGGGCGGCCAAGATCGTCCAGAAACTCAAGCATTAACTGGGCTGAAAAGATGGCCCAATTGTTGGACCCAGTTCAGAAGGCATTACGGGAGGACCAGTGGGCCCACTGCCCGTTGGCAGATTCGGAGCACAGGACATGTCCGATAAATGGTGGATAATATATGGGGAGATACCATCATCCAAAAAATTATATGAACTAGGAACGGGACTACATACTTTAGTAAATGGAAATTGAGACTCATAAAAAATAACATGACGACTAATGATGATTTTATTAGATGATAAATCAAAATATTTGTAACCACGGTGATTAAACGGATAACCCAAAAACATACAAGGGATAGAACGGGCCTGCAATTTATTAATTGTGGTTGACGAAAACAACGGATAACATAAGCATCCAAAGACCCTAAGATGTGAATACAAATGAGTCTTATTATATAAAATTTGAAGAGGAGACGAATATGTCAAACCTTTGGAACAAAGAATGTTAAGAAGATATGTAGCCATTGTAGAGCATGATGGCAAAAATACGAGGGTACTGAAGCACGAATTAATAAAGTGCGAACAATGTTATTAATGGTATCAATTTTGCGTTCGACTTTCCCATTTTACGAAGAGGTATGAGGACAAGAAAACCGAAAATTGATCCCATTAATTCTCGAAACATCCCATTATCATATTCTTTGTCATTATCACATTGAATATTTTTATTACCCGTTCGAATTAGGTTCGAATGAATGCTCTATATTTTAAGAAGATAAAAAAAACTTGAGATTTTTTCGCTATCGAAAACGTCCATAAAAATTTAGAATAATCATCCAAAAAAAGAACGTAATATCGATGATCCAAAGAACTAAGAACAAGAGACGTCCATAGATCAATATGTCAAATGCCATTAAAGTATGAGAATTAGAGTCTATAAATGACGACTTAACAATTTTTCCTAAAGAGCAAGCTTGATAATTCGGAGTACTACGCGTACCCTTACAAGAAATAAAATTATTTTTAGCTAAGCAAGACAAAATAAATGACCCTGAATAACCGAGACGTGCATGCCACACAGAAGGAGCAATAGCCGCAAAAGTAGATGGCAAGACTTGACGCGAAAAACTGGATGTGGGTGTGATAGGATAAAGATCTCCCCTACTATCACATCTCATGGGAGGAATTCCCGTCTTGAAATCTTTCACAGAAAACCCAAAAGGATAAAAATAAACAGAAACCCAATTATCAGTGGTGAATTTACGAACAAACACCAAAATTTTAATCAATTTAGGGGCATGAAGGACATTTTTTAAGACAAGGGGTGGATGGAGGGAGACAAAGTTTTATGACTATAACCCTGAATTGGAGTTGAATTACTATTACCAACAATTATACCATGATTACTGCTCAAATTGGAATAAAACGAGAGAGTACCTTAGTCGGATGTCATGTGAATGGTTGCACCAGTGTCCATGTACCAATTTTCGTAAGGAGGATTTAATCCAAGAGTGTGCATCATAGCCTCAACATCGGTCGGGGTGGGCCCACTGTGTTATAGGACTGAGGATGCCAGGGCCCAAGTACACCGACTTGCTGCCTCGGCCCAGAAGGATATTGGTATCTTTGTTGGATCGTATTTCGGGCAAGGCGAGTTGGCACTGAAAATTGCTTCTTGATCGGCGGCGATGCAGGACCACTTTGTTGGACGATGGTGTTGAGCCATCGCCCAGTCGAGCCAGCGTCGATTGGCCCAAGTCGAGACCAGTTGGGTGGTGGCCCAATACTATTGGGGCGGGACCCACTTCCGCCACTACTACGGTCGGAACCACCGTGTTTGCTGCCACGATTTTCCCGTTGTTTTTTTTGATTATTTTTGCCGCCACCGTGAGCACGGGTTTGGCCTGAGTATTCAATAAAACCTAGAATATTTGTGGAGGACGTCATTATGACTACGAGGCTAGTACCGATAGCCGCCTTCTTAGCCAAACCGACTTCTTCCAACGTAAGCATGAAGCGGGCTTAATAGAATTTCGGGAGAGGATTACTTTGGCTAAGTAGAGTCCCAACGCTATTATAGGCCTCGGAGAGGCCATCCACCATCTGTAGAATAAGACGATTATCACTTATGGACTACCAACGTTGCGGAGTTGGTCCGCCAATTATTTCAACCTTGAACAATAAACTGAGACATTCGAGAAATTTTCCATGTTGACGTTGGAAAATTCCTGCTCAATCGTAATAGCCCTGGAAGTTTTATTATCTTGGAATATGTCACGCATCCAATCCCAAGCTTCCATTTCCTTAGCATCCGACTCAATAATTGTCTGTAGTAGGTCGGCGGAGATAGTGGAGTAAATCCACTGAAGAACAGTGGCATCAAGCGTTGTCTATAACTTAGAATCATCCTCGCATTTGGGTACCTCCGTATCCTCAGGAGCTGCGGAGATTATGTGAAGGATGACTTGATGCAGTGTGCGTGAAACTTGAACAATTCAGCCCACGTCGCGTATCAGACAGTTTCTATTTCAAGAACAAGAAGGATGTTATTCTTGATGTTAGAAACTGTAAGGGTAGGATGAAACGTGTTCTTAAATGTAGACATACTGGTAGAAAAATATGTGATAGAGGAATTTTGAAGAAATAAATTTGGAGGACACAAAGGCACGGAAACCGAGGAGAAAGTGGCGAAAGCAAGGAGGAAAATTAACCTAGACTTTTGATACCATGAAAGAAATAATTCCTTGATTATTTTCATTAATTGAAAGACAATATATACACTTTAAATATTTCCATAATAGGAAAATTCTATTCTTATTTTACTCCTAAAACCTTATTCTATTTGGAGACTAACTATACAATTATGATAAGTGTACAAGACTAATTAAGATACAAGATTAATACACATTATATACTGAAATTCGTGATGGGCCACTGCCCTGTGAACCATGACTTATCGTGATATACACTAGGTGTATATCATGTATTTTTAACAATAACCTAAAAAAAAGTTGTTTTTGCTCTCTATTTATAGGAGATTCAATTGATCCACCTTGCCCGCCTTAGCTCCGGCTCTGGATATATGTATTTTTACTTGTACTAAAGTTCATACTCAATTGTCATTGTTAAGTGTCATACATCGGATATGGAATGTGAACATGGACTTGAACAATTCTCACCCTACAAACTAGCTTTTGGGGTTGAGTTAGGCCCAAGATCCATTCTTTACATAGTATCAGAGTCAGACTCATTTCAATTCTTTGTTCACCGATGTGTAAAATCTCAACATAATAACGTCGTTTGTCTGGATATATTTTTGATTGCTATAGTAACTATTGTTATAGAGAATATATAATATAACATAACATTAAAAATAAGTTTCAGAAGAAACTTGATGGTTATAATAAAATATTAACGGATAGTTGTTATAGAAATATCTGACTCTATGTATATACATTACAACTTATGAGTTTTTGAAATTCGGTTGACAAGCAACAACAATAACAACATACTCAGTGTAAACTCACACAGTGAGGTCCAAAGAGGGTAAAATGTACGCAGACCTTACCTCTACCTTGTGGAGTAGAGAGGTTGTTTCCGATAGACCCTCGGATTCAGTTGACAAGCCAACAAGAAAAAAAGTATTAGATAGAAAATTACAAAGCTAAATGAAGAAATTTAACTAGAAATTAAAGATTAGAGAGCTTACAAGATCCTATGACCAAAACAGCAAAGAGTGCAAGAACAATGTGTGCTGGTTCCAGTTTGTTCTTCCCTGTTAGAGGATTCAATCCTCTCCTTGTTATGTTCTTCTCAAACTTAGCCACTTTCCTCTCTGCAACTCTTTTTGATGTAGTCTGCCAATTTTTGAAAGAAGAAAAAACAAATCATTATCATTTTATCTTTACTCCCATGTACGATTTTTGAAATCGAGAATGTTCGATCGCGACCGCGGCATAAAGGTATTTTCCCTCCTCTCTGTTAGTCGATTTTGTTCTAAGGAAAAAGCTACTACCCAATTCACCAATTCACTCTAGCATATAAACCAGAGAACGACAGTTATTTAGTCTAAAGAGTACCCAATATGGAGGTGACTTTTGTGCTATTCCTTATCTTGAAATCAATGTTAAACACATGAAATTCGATGCTTTACTTCCTCATTCTAAGTCCAGGGGGACCTCTTACAAAGGAACGTCAGCCAGAAAAAGGCGTGGAAGCCCCTGGTTGACTTGAATCAGAGACCTCGCCCGTGAAGTAAATCATCGCACCTACGGTCCAACCAATTAGGAGAGAATCAATAGATAATCGATGGTGTTCGGGTCAACTTGCGTGCATTCGATTAATTCAACGGGAACAAATTATTATTTTTTAATAATCGCGGTGTCCGGACCAGCTTCGCGCTAATAAGAAGGGATGTTTCTTTTCTTCCATTGATAGAAGTTTAACTAGAAAAAGACTCCCCCTGTTACTTTTGAGAAGAAAATCGTTGGTTTGACCGACGAACTACATTGAAAACTAGACCTTTTCTTTTTAATTTGAAGCAAGATTTTTGGAAAGTAACAATTCCATTGAGTTTGCTCTCGAAAAACTTGTTGCGGATTAGTTCGTTTTGTGCCATCGACGGAATCAACTTAAAAGCGCAGATTAATCTTTTTAGTTGAGGTTGACACCTCAACTAATTCCACGAGAACAAATCACTATCATTATCATCAATTTCTTTAAAATATCACAAGGGAAAAGAAGATAAAAGAAAAGTAAATTTCTCAAAACCAATTAGTAATTTTTTCTTTGTGTGGCTTAACTATTTTTCTTTAGATAAAAGTGAAATATTTCACCTTTCTAGTGTTTTTTAAAGAAATAATTCCACCTCCACATCTATGACAAAAAGAAATGTGGTCAACTTACGATCTCGGGTTCCCAAAAGCTCCGATTTTGATTTTTTAAAAGAAAATGTTAAATCAAGTAAAAGAAATAACAAGAACAGGCAAAGTAATTGAGGTAGTGGAAAAAGTAACCTTAATTTAATTGTACAAACAACAGGAATATATTTTTGTCAGGAAAAAAAGGACAAGGAAATAATAAGTACAAGGTTCTTATCAATTTTGTTGGAGGGCGTTTGCAAGATTTGTTTTCTTCTTACCAACTTATGGATGGTACTTCAGTCTACGATATATATATAAGATCCATCTATATAGATATCATCATCTACATCCAGAAAGCCGTATGCTTTGGAAGAAGCTTGTACAGTTTGGGAAGGGGGGACACGACTCAATTATTTTATCGAATATCTATTATTTTTCATTGGTATAAGTATCGGATATTCCTACATTTTTGGGACTTCTACAAGAATTAGAAGGAAAAAGAATAATTTGATCTAAAACTCCCATAGATAAAAAAAGCTAAGTACTTACAAAATCCAAATAAACGAGAATGATCGTGGTAGTTTGATAGTCAATGATCAAATCATGATGAACCCTCTTTGGATGATACGAAAGATTCATATAACTGAATTCAACTAGTTTGGAATTGAAACGTAAAAAGAAATTACAACAAATGAGAGAAAGAAAATCCAACATAAATCCCAAGAATTAGAAGAAGAAAAAAAAAAGAGAAGAATTATTTTACCATTTTTTTGTGTTCTTGTTTTGCTTCAATGCAGTGTAAGTTGGAGGCTGTCAAAACCTGTAAGAATCCGAGAAAACCTAAGACTTATCTGTGAAAAAGAAAGAAAAACTTTTGTTTGTGTGCGTTATATTGTGCTTTCTTACTCTAATTTAATGATTTCTTACTCTAATTTAATTTGGCTATGCATTAATTGCTTTCATGCTTTACTAGCCAAATTTAGCTTATATGACAGGTCAGTATCAAGTAACAATGTTTCATTCTTTCTTAATTGCCAAAAATATAAAGTATAAGTTAAGTAAGTTGTTTACACAGAATCACTACCTAATCTATTCGAAAACATCCGAGAAAATTGAAGTTATACACCATCTCCTAACACTATTATTTCCATACATATTGCATATCTTCATCCATTGTAATTCTGGTTGCCCTAACTTGGCAAATGCCGCCGACTGTGCGGCGGCCGCCACGGCGGTCAGTGTCAAGTAGGTCATCAACGGCAAATTTAAGAAAATAGGATATATCAGTGGTCAGTAACGAATTTAGAATTTAAATTTCATGGATTCAAATTGTATGGACATTATAAATTTTCTAAAATGTAGCTAAACCAAAAGACATAATGACGGGATAGGACTAAGAATTATAGTACCATTGTAGAAGATGTAAATACAATAGAAGATGTAAATACAATCACAAAGACACATGTGCCATAATTCATAGTTAGTTATGGTAGTTAGAGTTGGTTAGACATTTGTTAAGTTTGTTACAACTGTAGTTAGAATAGTTGTTAGTTGTTAATTCATTGTTAAGAGAATTAGGAGTATAAGTGTATATATATACTCTGTTTATTAGATGAGAGGTAACTAATCATTCTTTTCTTTCTCAATGCAATATACGATCCTTTTTCTCTCACTTCTCTTCCTATCTCTCTCGATAACCGCTTCTCTTCTCTTCTCTTCATTTCTCTTCCTCTTCTTTCACTTCTTCTTCATCTGAATTCGATCATCTGTATGTAAATATGTAAATCAACATGGTATCAAAGCCAATCGATCGATGTTGCAGTAAGATTTAGAGGAAAACAGATCTGGATCATTTTTCTTCTTCGATGCATGCAGTAGAATTCAACTTGATCGATTAGTCATTGGATTTTGGATCGTTTAGGAATTACTCTTAATTTCTGGTTTGAGGAGTATCTGGATGGAAGAATTTGTCTGAATAGATGCACAATTGCGGACATGCAAGTGAAGAAATCAAGCAATTGAAGAAATAGAAGGATTGCTGTTCAAATTGAACATAATATTAGCAAATTTTTGTGTTGAGAATTGAGGTTTTCTGTGTTGAATGTTGAAAATTAGAGAATCACATATACGTGATTGTGGAATTCAATAGACATGGGAAGTCAAGGAGAAAGTGTGGTAAATACAACATCAACAACCTTCACAGTCATTGACCACAATCATCCTCTCTATCTCTTCCCTTCAGATGCACCGGGATCTTTAATTATTGGTGTAGTACTGAATGGGATGGATAATTATACGCTGTGGAGTAGGGCGATAAAGTTGGCATTGCTTGGTAAAAATAAAATAGGTTTCATCAATGGAACAGTTATAAGGGAATCATTCGATGGGGAACTTGCAAATCTGTGGGATAGGTGCAATGTGATCGTGGTATCTTGATTGATGGGCAATGTGAGCAAGAGTTTGCTTACTGGAATGCTGTTCAACTCCAACTCACACACAATATGGAAGGATTTGAAAGACAGATTTGACAAGATCAACAGTGTAAGGACCTTCCAGTTGCAGAAGGAGATTTTTACT
The DNA here is from genome assembly GCA_029844215.1 of Przewalskia tangutica. Classification (NCBI taxonomy): domain Eukaryota; kingdom Viridiplantae; phylum Streptophyta; class Magnoliopsida; order Solanales; family Solanaceae; genus Przewalskia; species Przewalskia tangutica. The sequence continues at coordinate 3,007,346 of CM056725.1, forward strand.
ATGAGACAAGGTACTATGTCATTATCTACATATGACTCAAAACTAAGAGACTTATGGGATGAATATGACTCGATTATGCCACTGTCTAATTGTTGTCCAAAGTCGAAGGAGTTCATAGATCATATACAATATCAGAGATTGCTTCAGTTTCTAATGGGACTGAGTGATAGCTACAGTCATGTTAGAAGCCAAGTTATCATGATGCCACAAATACCTAATTTGAATCAAGTATATGCAATGATTAATCAAGAAGAGATCCAAAGGATAGTTGCAGGATCAACTAGAATGTTACAGGACACAATGGAGTCAATGGATATGCTCACAACTAGGAGTGAAAATGTGAAGCAAAAGAAGCCATATAATACGAATGCGATGTGTGATTACTGTCATGTTAAAGGGCATTTCAAGGTAGATTGCCTCAAATTGATGAAGTGTGACTACTGTCACAAGACTGGACACATACAAGATTATTTCTATAGATTACATGGATATCCATAAAATTTCAAACGAAAGACAATGAGGGCAAACATAGTGACAGGGGTGTTTGAAGAAACTGGACAAGGAGGACAGACTAATGATGCACTGTACCAGCATTATGCAAGGCAGAATCAGAACCAGTTCCCTCCAAACCATCACCAACAGCTGCTCAACATAATTGATCAGTTTACACGAAGCCAAAGACAACAACTGGTTAACATGATCAATGATAAAAATGAAGCATAACAGTCCAATGCTAGTGCCAACATGGCAGGTAAACTTAATACCGATGATGCATTTATAAAATGGATATTAGACACAGGTGCGACTAATCATATGGTTAGTAATCAAGGATGCCTATATAATAGTCGTATGGTAGAAAATGCAGGGAGAGTACATCTGCCTACTAGAGAATCAACAAACATTACACATGTGGGAGACTGTGACTTAGGAGGAGGTGACATTCTTAAAAATGTTTTATGTCTACCATTTTTCAAGTTTAACCTCATGTCTATCTCAAAAGTGACAAGAGAACTGAATTGCAGTGTCTCTTTCTTTCCATATTATTGTGTATTCTAGGATCTCTCATCTGAAAATGTGAAGGGGATTGGTAATGAAGATGAAGGTTTATATGTCCTGAGCTGGGGTGTACAGAATAATGAAGAAAGGCAGCATAATAAATGCTTAGCAGTGTCTAAGCAAGTTGATACAACTACATGACACTAGAGATTATGCCATGTGCCAATGGCTGTCATAAGGAAGATTTCAGAAGTTGTCTCAGGTTTTAAAAATAAGGCTTCTTGTATTTTGAATAGTTGTGAGGTATGTCCTTTGGCTAGACAGAGCAGAATTCCATTTTCTGTTAGTTCTAGCATTACAACAGGACCTTTTCAATTACTTCATATGGATGTATGAGGACCATATAGAGTTAAAACATATAATGGAATGAGGTTGTCTAACTATTGTGGATGACTTATCTAGATGGAATTGAGTCTTTTTAATGAGACCTAAAACAGATGTGATCACATTACTATTAGGTGTATTTTGTATACACCTTTTGTGTAATTTTTAGTTAGTATTTTCCCATTTTTTGTTCAAATAGGTGTCATGTTAGGTTGTTTTACTTTCTTTTGAGTCACAGCGGTGCAGTATTTTGTATACACCTTTTTGTGTCATTTTTAGTTAGTATTTTCCCATTTTTCGTTCAAATAGGTGTCGTATTAGGTTGTTTTACTTTCTTTTGAGTCACAGCGGTGCAAAAAGGCAAAATGGCAAAAAGGAGCTAGAATTGGGCAGAAAAGGTGCTCCCGAGACAAAAAGAACGAAAGTTGACAAATCAGGACGGAGGATTTTCAGCACCGCAGTGCCAATATGCAGAATCGCGGTATCATTATTACTGAGAGACTGCATGACTTTCAGCACCGCGGTGCCGATATACAGAACCGCGGTGCCGGTGCGAAAAATCTCAGTTCCGAAGAAGGATTAGCTAAGGGCAGATTGGTCCATAGGGCACGAAATTTGGAACATATTTAAGCCCTAGAGATTAATGCTATGAGAGGGGGCCATTCTACAACATAGCACAACACAAGACAACAAGGGAGGCTACAATTGGAGACTTAGTTCGCAGTAATTTCTTTTCTTTTATTTTTAATTCAGTTTATGTATGGATTTTGTGTTAGTTCTTAGCGTGACTATGGCTAGGAGCTAAACACTTTATTAGGGCTTTCCTTATGAATCGCTTGAAACTTCTATTCATGAATTAATGCAGTAGTTTGATTTCTTCTTCACTTGATTAAGATTTAGTCAATAATTGGTATGAATGTTTGATAATTAATTGATCACTAATTATCATAATATATATGATTTCGAATCAAGAACCGAGAGGAGAGATTTGGATATGTTGTAATTGACTAGACATAAGTTAAAATCGCGGACGACAGTACACCGATACTTGTGTAGCATTATAGGTTACTGTTCTTAATCCTCCTATGTGGTAAATCCTATCATAGAAATATAGAAGGGTTCTGCACTGGGGTTGAGTGATTATATGTCCTAACCGGAATATAAGACAGTTTAGTTAACCGCTTGCATTAAGGATTGAATAGAGTGGATAGTCGGGGATTTTTGAAGCTCTAATTCATTCATAACTGATTACAACTTAAATAGTTCAGTAATTCTTGCAATTATTCTAGTAGTTAAACAAAAATCCAACTCAAATATCGATTGCCAAATAGATAACATAAAGTAGATGAACGGTAATTAGAAACCAGTCTCTGAGGACGATATTCGGTCTTATCAGACTATATTACTTGTCAACTATGCGTACGCTTGCGTGAACATTCGAAAATCGCTAAAAAGTTTTTGGCGCCGTTGTCGGGGAATGACGTACTTCTAATATCGAACCATCTATTTTTTTATTTCTAATTTGGCCTTATTTTTATTTTTACTATTAGAACCTTGTTGCCTTGATTTTGTTTGTTGATTTTGGTCTATTGCATGAATCTAGTGTATGCGAAGAAGGAGAGAAACATATACACTTGTTCCCTTCAACCCCGAAATCGAAAAATTGTGCAAGCAAAACAGGCGTGAGAAAAGAATTGTTGATTTACTAACCATGGAAAATCAGCAGAACAATAACGGGGTACCTGACGAGGGGTTGAATAATGAGGTACCGAATGCCATGGGACAAGTCCCACCACCTGCAGAAATGAGCTTGAGAGATTATATTTTGCCCACGGTTACTAGTGCACAAACATGTATCAGGCTCCCAGCAATAGGGGCAAACAACTTTGAGATTAATCCAGTCATCATGAGCATGGTCCAGAACACAGTACAGTTTGGGGGATTGCCATCTGAAGACCCCCACATGCACATTGCCAACTTTCTGAAGCTGTGTGCCACTTTCAAATACAATGGCGTTACTGACGATGCCATTAGACTGAGGCTCTTCCCGTTCTCACTTAGGGACAGAGCCAAGAGCTGGTTGAACACACTACCTGCCAACTCTGTCGCCACCTGGAAAGACCTCGCCCAAAAGTTTCTTGCAAAGTTCTTCCCACCTTCAAAAGCGGCAAAGTTAAGGGGAGAGTTAAATAATTTTTACTAGGTGGATGGTGAGTCACTCTATGATGCATGGGAGTGATTTAAGGATCTGCAAAGGAAATGCCCACATCATGGCATAGAGAAGTGGATGTTAGTCCACATTTTTTATAATGGGCTGAGTGGTACTACTCGTACCATCATTGATGCTGCAGCATGGGGTGCCTTCATGAGAAAGAGTGTCAATGAGGCACATGAGTTACTGGAAGACATGACTGTCAACAATCATCAAGGGGCAGATGACAGGTCAGTGAATAGCAGAAAGACTATGGGTATACATGAATTAGATGTCATCACTGCTCTGAATGCATAAGTAGCCCTTCTGACGAAGCAACTGCAGCAAAATACTATGTATGTGAATGCAGTCCAGATGCCAGTAAATTGTGAGATTTGCGGTGGACCGCACTCCTTTGACAGATGCACAGCGATGGATCCCAATAATTTGCCAATGGAGCAGGTTCAGGCAGTTGGGAACTTTTAGCGGCCTTATAATTTCAATACATACAATCCAGGGTGGATAAATCACCCTAACGTTTCGTGGAGGAACGATCAGGCCCAACAGCAACCATATCAAGGTAGTTACCAGAACCAGCAATGACAGAATCAGGCTACCTCATCCCATCAGTTTAGACCACCTACACAGTAGGAGAAGCCTGATGAGCTGAGGGTTGCATTGCTTACACTCACTAATTCGCAGAATCAGTTTATATCTGAAACCAGGTCCTCTCTCAGGAACCTGGAAACGCAAGTTGGGCAACTGGAAAAGATGATAACCAACAGGCCGCAGGGTACACTCTCAAGCAATACAGAGGTCAATCCAAGAGAGCAGTGTCAGGCAGTGTTGTTAAGGAGTGGAAAGCAGTTAGAGCAAGTTGCTCCCCAACCCGCAGTGGTTCATGAGAAAGAGGGCGAGAAAGCACTTGAGGAAGAAAATGAGGGGGTCACTGAGGACCACCTACAGTTGAGAAAGCTCCACCAGCACCTTTGAGGGAATACACTGATAGAATCTCTTACCCTCAAAGGCTCCAGAAGAAGGTCATAGACAAGCAGTTCTCCAAGTTCTTGGAGGTATTTAAGAAGTTGCACATTAATATCCCCTTCATTGAGGCGTTAGAATAAATGTCCGCATACTTCAAATTCATGAAGGAGATACTTGGGAAGAAAAAAAGGTTGGCGGATTATGAGACAGTAGCGTTGACAAAGGAGTGCAGCGCCATTATACAAAAGAAACTGCCTCCTAAGTTGAATGATCCAGGAAACTTCACACTGCCCAGCACTATTGACAACGTAACATGCAACCGGGCACTGTGTGACTTAGGGGCTAGTATCAATCTCATGCCTCTGTCTGTATTCAAGAGATTGGATTTGGGGGAATCCAAACCAACCACAGTTAATCTACAACTGGCTGACTGAACCGTGGTCACCCCAGAGGCATAGTGAAAGATGTGCTTGTCAGGGTGGGAAAGTTCGTCTTCCCAGCAGACTTCCTTATTCTTGAAATGGACGAAAATGATGAAATACTCATCATTTTGGGGAGACCGTTCCTAGCTACTGGTAGAGCCCCAATCGATGTGGAGAAGGGAGAAATGAGGCTAAGGGTTCAGGAATAAGAAATGGTATTCAAGGTGTTTAAATCCACCATTGAGTCACAAAGCCAAGAACAGTGCTTCAGATAGCACAACCGATTCAAAGCCAAGGCCTCAGACCAAAATTAGGGAGATCATCCCTACATCTGTGAACCCACAGGCTAGTTTGAAAGCTGCAACAAAAGTAGATGACATGAAAGCTGACAAACAGGTAAATCCTACTGAACCTACTACTGTGAAGAAGAAAAATAGAGTGAGGAAGAGGGGAATGATTTTTAAGTAGATAGGTTGTGGGGTTATTTTACCCCAATGATTTGATAAAGAACCTGCTTCCGATTACAAGACGTTAAAGACATCGCTACTTGGGAGGCAACCCAATGTTTAAATTATGTAATTTAGTTTAAATAGAACAGTCTCACTTTTGGTATTTTTGTTGTGTTGTGATGCCAGGTGAAGGAATTCCACTAAGCACGAAGAAAAAAATGGAAAATACGGAAACGAGGCAGCACCGCGGTGCCATTGTGCAGGACTGCAGTGCCTAATATTAAGAAAGGTCGTAGGAGTTTATGCATCGTTGTGCCATTATGCAATACTGTGGTGTCGAATGATCAGAGGGGTCACAGTACTTTTGGCACTGCGGTGCCGTTAGGCAGTACCGCGGTGCCGGGACGGGATTCAGAATTAAAAAGCCTCAAATCCCCAAATCCTTTCCCACACAAACACAAACCCTTCCTCCCTCTACAAATTCCGAAATTCCACTCATTCTATCCACAAAAATTCCCACAAACTCTACCAAATTCTTCAAAAATCCCTACACACCACCCCATTAAGAACCCTCATATCTTACACCATCATCATTCCTTCCATTTGGGTCAAGAAATTGGTAAAGAACGACTCTTCAAAAAGGTAATCTTCATCATTGTTCTTGCAATTTCAAGGCTAGTAGGAAAAGTAACTTGCAAGTTTGGGGGTGGTACGTACTGTGGTGGTAGGGTGTTTGTTGCGGTGGTTGTTCGTTGTGTAGTTGTGTGGATTGAGGCGTATTGTGGTGTAGTTGTTGTGTATTGCTATTGTGGACCGATGTTTGGTTGGTTATTGTTGATTGTGTGAAGTGTTAGTTGTTGGGACACCTCGAGGAAACAAAGGAGACATTGCCGAAAATTTTCCAACAACCTTCACAATGACTTCTAGGAAAAGAACCGCCCGAACCACCTCTTCTCCATCAGCTCCAGACTAGGATGTTACTCGATTTACCAACAAACAGACGGAAGATCGATATAACAAGATTAGTACTAGGGCATTGATACCAGAAAGAGGCATGGACTACCAGGCCATGCCATTTGATGATGATGACTACGAGCCTATTGGGGCCATGATTGAGACAAATGGGTGGAAAAGGTTGACCAATCCAGAGAGGATCCCACTTCAGAATTCTAGCCTTGTGAGGGAATTCTATGCGAATTATCCCGTGTAAAGGGATGGAAGATGCTTTGTTAGAGGGAAATATGTGTCCGTGAGTTATGAAGTTGTGAATGCGCTACTAAGGACCTATGACGTTGAGGACCAAGGCGATAATCCATACCACTTCAGTTGTTGGTCAAGAAACATAAACCACATCATGTGGAATGTAGTTAAAGAGACATTGTGCTACCCAAGCGCTGAGTTTAATTTTGCCCGCAACGGATTCAGGAGACTTGCCCGGTGCCAATTTAACAGAACATCCAGATGATGGCTATATTTCGTAAGTACTCGCTTGATTTCGTCAACTTATTTCACCAATGTGCCCACAGACATAATCAAGCTCATCTATGACATCATGACGGGCATGACAATTGACGTTGGGAGAGAAATAGTGCAAAACATAATGGAGATTAGCAGGCTGACTACAACTGGCGGGTTGGGACATGGGTCACTCACTTCTGCCTTATGTGATAGGCATGGAGTCCCAACATTCAACACGGATATTCTTGAGAAGAGTCAGTCTCATGTGACCTACTATTTAGTGCACTCTTTCCTTGACCCAAATCCAGGACCAGCAGCAAGAAGGGGCCCAGCAGCAGTAGATGATGAAGAGCCTGAGGCAGAGGCACACAATGAAACAGGCGAAAACAACTATCAACCTCCCCTGTCCTTGGAGCCTCCAATGCCAATGATGGAGCAGATGCTCTTGAACTAACAAAGGATGTTGAAAAATCAAGAGCAAATGATGCAAGGCCATCAACACCTGACCCAGCGTGTTGATAATTTGAGTTTCATGTTCACCTAATGGTCAATGCAGTATCCGTCGCCACCACCACCAATTTGAGCCGATGTAGTAAGTCGTCCCTTTTTAATTTTTGAGTCTTTTACACATTTGGGACAATGTGTAGTTTAAGTTTGGAGAGGAGTTTTTATTTTATTTTTGTGTCTATTTTGAGTCTTTTGTTTGTTTTTGTGTTTTATGTGAGTCAATTTTTTTTATGATCATGCATGCTGTGCTTATTTGGAACGCCTAGTGAACTAAGTGGGATAATGTAATGGAATGAGAAACTAAAAGCTATGTGCTTAAGTTAGATATGCCAAAAATTCATGAAAATTTGATTATTTGGAATATTTGATGTTTAGCCTATGTGTTGTCAATTGAAAAATATCTGTGAAGTCTGTTTGCTTGTTATTTGAGGCGAAATAGTTAGGATGTACATGTTTAGGGAGATGATTCAGGCATTTCTTTGTTAGCCCTTCTTACCATTCATTAACTACCTTGCAATAAATTGTATCTCTAGTCAGCTCCGTTGAGCCTAAAATAAGTTGTTTTCTTTGACACCCCATGATTTCTTCGTGTGCCATAAGCAATAGTTGAATAAAGGGATGAAAAAGAGTGAAAAAGAAATACAAAAAGAGAGTGAAAAATTGATGCACCCCAATGAAAAAGATGTAAAAGCTTAAAATTTGGGGGTGCCTATGTGAATTGTTTCATGCTCTCAAAAAGAGAAAAGAGGAATGATAGGTATGAACTGAAAATAATACCAAAAAGAATGACAAAATGGTTGAATGAGAAAAACGCTTATGGTACGTAAATTGAGCCTAAATGCCTACTCTTACCTATCTCTGCCTAAGCCTACATTACAACCCTGAAAAGTCCTGATGATCTCTAGAATGTATGTCTATGATTAGTGGAGAATAGCAAGTAAACATGCCCATAGAACTAAATGAAATTGACATGCATATGTTAGGTATTCATGCTTCCATTGGTTATGACTGGAATAAATTTGCGAAATATCTGACTTGAAATTCTAGATTGCTAAATTCATGTTATATCTGTTCCTACATATTATCTCAACTGACGTTTATGTGTTTCTAAGTAACCTTGTGCAGCTGCTTGATTTGAGTCTTTGAGTCTCTTTGATTTTGTTTCTTTGTTTTTTTTTGTTTTGATCTTTGCTCGAGGGCGAACAAATGTTAAGTTTGGGGGTGTTTGTTAGGTGTATTTTGTATACACCTTTTGTGTCATTTTTAGTTAGTATTTTCCCATTTTTCGTTCAAATAAGTGTCGTGTTAGGTTGTTTTTCTTTCTTTTGAGTCACAGCGGTGCAAAAAGACAAAATGACGAAAAGGAGCGAGAATTGGGCAGAAAAGGTGCTCCTGAGACAAAAAGGACGAAAGTTGGCAAATCAGGACGGAGGATTTTCAGTACCGCGGTGCCAATATGCAGAACCGCGGTATCATTATTACTGAGAGGCTGCAGGACTTTCAGCACCGCGGTGTCGATATACAGAACTGCGGTGCCGATGCGAAAAAATCTCAGTTCCAAAGAAGAATTGGCTAAGGGCAGATTGGTCCATAGGGCACGAAATTTGGAACATATTTAAGCCCTATGGATTAATGCTATGAGAGGGGGGGTCATTCTACAACATAGCACAACACAAGACAATAAGGGATGCTACAATTGGAGACTTAGTTCGCAGTAATTTCTTTTATTTTATTTTTAATTCAGTTTATGTATTGATTTTGTGCTAGTTCTTAGCGTAACTATGGCTAGGAGCTAAATACTTTATTAGGGCTTTCCTTATGAATCGATTGAAACTTCTATTCATGAATTAATGCAGTAGTTTGATTTCTTCTTCACTTGATTAAGATTTAGTCAATAATTGGTATGAATGTTTGATAATTAATTGATCACTAATTATCATAATATATATGATTTCGAATCAAGAACCGAGAGGAGAGATTTGGATATGTTGTAATTTACTAGACATAGGTTAAAAAAGCGGACGACAGTACCCCGATACTTGTGTAGCATTATAGGTTATTGTTTTTAATCCTCCTATGTGGTAAATCTTATCATAGAAATATAGAAGGGTTCTGCACTGGGGTTGAGTGATTATATGTCCTAACCGGAATATAAGATAGTTTAGTTAACCGCTATCTTAACGTAGAAGAAGAAGTCATTCTAATTGCATTAAGGATTGAATAGAGTGGATAGTCGAGCATTTTGAAAGCCCTAATTCATTCATAATTGATTACAACTTAAATAGTTCAGTAATTCTTGCAATTATTCTAGTAGTTAAACAAAAACCCAACTCAAATATCGATTGTCAAATAGATAACATAAAGTAGATGAACGGTAATTAGAAACCAGTCTCTGAGGACGATATTCGGTCTTATCATACTATATTACTTGCCAACGATGCGTACGCTTGCGTGAGCATTCGAAATATCGCTAACAATTAGTCAAGAATTTCTTTATTGAAATCCAACTCAGTTTGATACAAAAATTAGAAGAACAAGGTCAGATAATGGGACTGAGTTTTTCAATCACAACTGTAAAGACTTATTTCAACAATATGGTGTGTTTCATGAAAGTTATTGTCCATAAACACCACAACAAAATGATGTGGTAGAGAGAAAATATATACATATACGTGAAACCGCTAAGGCCATCAAGATCCAGGCTAGTATTCCAGATAGGTTCTGGGGTCACTGTGTGTGGGGGGGGGGGGGGGAAGTATATATTATAAACAGAATACCATCCACAGTCATACATAATAAATCACCTTATGAAGTACTATACAACAAATTTCCATCACTCTCTCATTTGAGGGTTATAGGTTGTTTATGCTTTGCAACTATTCTACATAGGCATGACAAATGTAGTCCTCGAGCTGTGAGAGTTGTTCTTCTAGGATATGGCAGTGCACATAAAGGTTATAAACTATATGATTTGGAAAACAAATTAGTTTTCATGAGCAGGGATGTGGTCTTCATGGAAACAAAATTTCCATTCAAAAATACTGAAGCTGACAGGGAGATCTCTATTCAGTCAAAGGATCATTTTAACTTTGGTGATCTAGTCTCTCCACATAGAGTTGAGGTTCCACAGCATGGCTCAGGAACTTTGCAAGATGCAGTGGCACCTGATGAAGGTAGTGATGATCCAGCAGTCAGTATTAACAGTGATATTTCTGAAGTTCCAGATTCTCACAATGCACCAGCATGTGTATCAGACACCAGGAGGTCCACAAGAGCAAGTAGACCTCCCATTTGGCATAAAGATTATATCACTCAACAAGGATCCAATACTTGCTTATATTTCATATTAGATGGGATGAATTATACATGATTATCATCCAAGTATCAAGCCTTTTTGACACAGATGTCTATGGATGCTGAGCCATAGAATTACTCAGAGGCAGCTAATGATGACAGGTGGGTTGTTGCAATGAAGGATGAGATTCAAGCATTGGAGGACAACAAGACTTGGGAGTTGGTCCATCTTCCACCTAATAAGAAGGTCATTGGGTGTAAATGGGTATACAAGATCAATTATAAGGCAACAGGAGAAGTTAAGAGATTCAAGGCTAGACTAGTGGCAAAGGGATTCAACTAGGGATGTCAATGGGGCGGGGCGGGGAAGGGTACCCCGTACCCGTACCCACCACCTAAAACACACCTCCACCCCCGCCCCACCACCCATCACGGGTAGTAATTCCTCCACCCGTCCCCGCCCCACTTACTCCGCGCGGGTACCCACTTACCCGGCGGGTACCCATTAATCTCATTCCCTTTTTCTGACGGTTCCGAAAAAATGATTAACTAGTTTCCAGAATTCGCCTTGTCAAAAAGACAAACCCAACTATACACAGAGCTCTCCAGGTTGACTTTTGAATCTCTCAGTTAACCATCTTTCCACTGCAAGATCAAGGTTTTAACATAGCATAAATGCTCGTTGAAAAGTTGGCAAACATTAAAACACAAATTATGGGCATTCCAAGGTTAGAGTTGTTTCATCCACACATGCAAGCCTAACCTAAGCATACATCCTATTAAACTTACTATTTTCATATACCAGAGATGCAAATGGACAATAAAAGTAGATTAGCCTACTAATATTATTTTCAGGATTTCCATAATTAGGAGCATGAAACTCAGTTGTTGACAAAGGGGAAACTAAACAACAAGTAAATGGAAGAGGTTCTTTCATGATTAGTACAAAGCCATTTTATAAACAAAGGGACGAGGTACATTCAGGATCAGTACACTACTGTTTATATAAAAAAATAAAATGGAAAGAGGTACTTTCATGATTTCAGGACACGGTGCGGGTTGGCTCAAGTCATATTTTAAATCAAAGGGCCAAATTAATTCATAAATAGCCTAATTAAACTAATAGACGATACGGATATAGGCGGTGCGGGTACGGTCGGTGTGGGTACGGGGCGGGTAGCGGGGCGGGGCGGGTGCGGGGCGGGTAGCGGGGCGGGGCGGGTGCGGGGCGGGTCTTATATGAAATCCACCCCGCCCCACTACCCGTGGCGGGTAGCACTTTGATACCCATACCCGCCCACCACCCACCAAACCATCCCCATACCGCCCCATGGAGGCGGGTGCGCGAGCGATACCCGTGTTACCACCGACATCCCTAGATACTGACAAAAGGAGAAATGGATTATCATGAGACATTCTCTCATGTGGTTAAGATGACTACTGTCAGGACTATTATAGTTGTGGCAGCTGCTAAACAATGGGTCATCTATCAAATGGATGTCTATAATGCATTATAACAAGGAGACTTACATGAAGAAGTTTTCATGAAAATGCCAGATGGATTCAACATCTCAGGAGGACAACCTAAAGTGTGCAAGCTGCTCAGGTCTTTGTATGGTTTAAAACAGGCTTCTCGACAGTGGAACATTAAGCTAACTTCAACCTTAGTTTCCTCAGGTTTTCATCAGAGTAACTGTTAGCGATATTTCGAATGCTCACGCAAGCGTACGCATCGTTGACAAGTAATATAGTCTGATAAGACCGAATATCGTCCTCAGAGACTGGTTTCTAATTACCGTTCATCTATTTTATGTTATCTTTTTGGCAATCGATATTTGAGTTGGGTTTTTGTTTAACTACTAGAATAATTGTAAGAATTACTTAACTATTTAAGTTGTAATAGTTATGAATGAATTAGGGCTTCCAAAATCCTCAACTATCTACTATATTCACTCTTTAATGCAACTAGAATGACTTCTTCTTCTACGTTAAGATAGAGGTTAACTAAACTGCCTTATATTCCGGTTAGGACATATAATCACTCAACCCCAGTGCAGAACTCTTCTATATTTCTATGATAGGATTTACCACATAGGAGGATTAATAACAATAACCTATAATGCTACATAAGTATCGGGGTACTGTCGTCCGCGATTTTAACCTATGTCTAGTCAATTACAGCATATCCAAATCTCTCCTCTCGGTTCTTGATTCGAAATCATATATATTATGATAATTAGTGATCAATTAATTATAAAACATTCATACTAATTATTGACTAAATCTTAATCAAGTAAAGAAGAAATCAAACTACATCATTAATTCATGAATAGAAGTTTCAAGCGATTCATAAGGAAAGCCCTAATAAAGTGTTTAGCTCCTAGTCATAGTCACGCTAAGAACTTACACAAAATCCATACATAAACTGAATTAAAAACGAAAGAAAAGAAATTACTGCGAACTAAATCTCCAATTGTAGCCTCCCTTGTTGTCTTGTGTTGTGTTATGTTATAGAATGACCAACCTCTCATAGTATTAATTCCTAGGGCTTAAATATGTTCCAACTTTCGTGCCCTATGGACCAATCTTCCCTTAGCCAATTCTTCTTCAAAACTGAGATTTTCCAGCCTGCGTGATTCTGCATATGCAGCGGTGCCGAAACTCCTGCATCTTCTCAGCAAATATGGCACCGCGGTTCTTCATAGTGGCACCGCGGTGCTGAAAGTCCTGTGGCTTCTCAATAAATATGGCACCGCGGTTCTACATATTGGCACCGCGATGCTGAAAATTCTTCGTCCTGATGTGCCAACTTTCGTCCTTTTTGCCTCGGGAGCACTTTTTCTGCCCAATTCTCGCTCCTTTTCGCCATTTTGCCTTTTGGAACCGATGTGACTCAAAAGAAAGAAAAACAAACATAATACTATACTAAACACAATAAAAACGAGTAAAATACTAACTGAAAATGACTCAAAAGGCGTATACAAAATACGCCTAACAGTAACCTGGATTATTCTTTGTTTACTAAACAACAGGAAGACAAACTTGTATTAATATTGATATATGTTGATGACTTGTTGATCACTGGCAATGATCGACCATATATTCAATCCACCAAACAGGCACTGCAAGCTATTTTCAAGATCAAGGATTTGGGAGAGCTCAAATATTTTCTTGGCATTAAATTTGCTCGAAGCTCACAAGGGATACTTATGCATCAGAGAAAGTATGCCCTGGAGCTAATTTCTGATTTAGGCTTAGCAGGGGCTAAACCTGTACTCTCTCATGTGGAAGTAAATCAAAAACTTACCACTGATGAATATGCATTCCTTACATCTTAAGCTTCTTCCCAAGACTCTACATCCAAATTAGTCCCTCAGGATTCTTTATTGTCTGATCCTAGCTTATATTGAAGGCTTATTGGGAGGCTTCTATACCTTACTAACACCAGGCCCGACATTGCTTTTGATGTCCAATACCTCAGTCAGTTTATGCAGAATCCTAAGCATTCTCACTTGGAAGCAGGATTGAGGTTAGTAAGATATATTAAAAGTACTCCATGGTCTGGTATTCTTCTTCACAGTTCCAGCACCTCTCAGCTGCAGGTCTTCTGTGATGCTGATTAGGGTTCTTGCCTCAGCTCTAGAAGGTCTGTCACTGGTTACTTGGTATTATTTGGCAACTCTCCCATTTCATGGAAATCGAAGAAACAAACTACCATTTCTAGAAGTTCAGTTGAGGCTTAATATAGAGCACTTGCTGCTTCAGTAGCTGAAGTGGTTTGGCTTACTATATTATTTTCAGAATTGGGAGTCTCGATTTAGTTGCCTATATCTATCTTCTCTGACAGCAAGTTTGTCATACAGATTGTCGCTAATCCTATTTTTCACGAGTGCACCAAGCATATCGATATCGACTGTCACTTTATTCGGGAGAAAGTGAAGGATGATCTTGTACATTTCACTTACTTGCCCTCTGCTGAACAACCTGTCGATTTGCTTACAAAGGGTCTTAGCATTGCTCAACATTCCTATCTAGTTCCAAGCTAGGGATGAAGAATGTCTTCATTTATCCTAACTTGCGGGGGGGGGGGGGGGGTGTAGAAGATGTAAATACAATCACAAAGACACATATGTCATAAATCATAGTTAGTTATGGTAGTTAGAGTTGGTTAGACAGTTGTTAAGTTTGTTACAACTGTAGAATAGTTGTTAATTCATTGTTAAGGGAATTATGAGTATATGTTTATATATATACTCTGTATATTAGATGAGAGGTAACTAATCATTATTTTCTTTCTCAATACGATCCTCTTTCTCTCACTTCTCACTTCCTCTTCCTATCTCTCTCGATAACCGCTTCTTTTCTCTTCATTTCTCTCTCGATAACCGCTTCTCTTCTCTTCATTTCTCTTCCTCTTCTTTCACTTATTCTTCATCTGAATTCGATCATCTGTATGTAAATATCTAAATCAACAACCATTGGAAAATAAAGGGCACTCGTGGGGACATCTCTAATGATGAACCATTTCGATAGTATGAGAGTTGTTGTGCCGTGAGGCACGACCATGAAAGTAATGACAAAAAAAAGTTATGTAGTTGGACTATATGGTCTGTTTGTTGTCAATTTTGCTTAAAATTATATTAGAAATTTTAGTGATTTTTCGCATATAAATCATGAAGCAGTACTATGTAATTGGACCATATTTTCTATCCGTTCGAGTATTACTTTTTTGTCAAATTTTTTAATGATTTCTCGCATAAATTAGTGTTGAATTTGGACCAGATGATCAGACCATGAAGTATTGACTAGTTGAATTTGGATCAGAACCAGTACCGGCCCTGAGACAAAGCAGTCAATGCAATGGCTTAGTGGCATCATTTTTTGGAAAAAATTTAGGGCATATTTTTTGGGGGGAAATCACTATTAAATACAACAATAACCAAAATTTTAGGGGTCAAAATACACATTCCTCACATATTTTTGGACTTTAAAGAATCTCTAATAAAGAGTGATTTTGTTTCTGATATCGATGGAAATGTCTTATTTCTTGAGTTAAGCATTCTAAAAGAATGCATACCCGCAGAAATTAAAAAAACAATTGAGATGTTGAACTTTTTGAAGAGTATGGATGGTTGCTACCCGAATGTCACGATTGCTTATAGAATTTTGTTAACTATATCAGTGACAATCGCTTCCGGAGAAAGAAGTTTTTCAAAACTGAAGTTGATCAAGTAGTATCTTCGTTCGACTATGTCACAATAAAGGTTGAATGGACTAGCTATGATATCAATTGAGAAGGAAATGCTAGTGAATTCCAATTTCGAAAGCTTGATAAATGATTTTGCTAGCAAAAAGGCGAGAAGGATAATGTTTCAATAGCAATGCTCGTATACTCATCAGGTAATATTCTTGTTACTTAGCTATACAATTTTGAATAAGGTTGCAACCTCTATTTTTATTATATTAGGTTAATAATCATGTTAATTTTTTTTATTCATGTGTTTAAGTAAGTCTAGCTACTTGTTAACTATTTTTGATGGGGGCGGGGGCAAAAAAATTTGTGCATCCCAAATCTCAGGGCCACGACCAGGCTATTATTTTTAGGCGGTCATAGATTTTGCTAGGATTCTCTCTAAACTTATTTGGGTTGTGACTCACTTCTAAATTTTATGCGTTATGAACTGTCTATGAATTTAATGGTTTCACTACTACTACAACAAATCACCTCAAAGAGGGCGATTTTTTTAACCAAAAAGGACGACTAAAAAGTGTCCTTTCAGTTCGAACCAAAAAGGGCGACTATAATTTCACCAAAGGGGAGACTTTTTCAAGTCGCCCTTTTTGGTTATCACCAAAGGGGGCGACTTGAAGTCGCCCTTTTGGTCATGGCCAAAGTCAAGTCGCCCTCTTTGGTCTAAATCAAAAGGGGCGACTTTTTCAAGTCGCCCTTTTTGCTCCACTTTATATTTTGCTTTTATTATTTATTTTTATTAAGATATAAACAACTGAGACCTTTTGAAAGAACACAATATAAAATACGATGAGAAATATCATCTTTCGTGATTTTTTCATCTCCGTTGCTATCCGCCCTATGATAATTAATCACACATAATATCATGGTCAAGTAAAATGTTATAATGAGTACAAATGAAATAACAAATTATATTATCACGTTCTAATATTTTCTTTTTTCAAACGTTAGTTTTCTTCTTTCTTGTTTTCCAACATTCAATCTCCACTGAATGCATATATCATAGTATATAAATATTATGACGTACTAATATTTTCTTTTATTATTTATTTTTAATAAGATATAACTAAATATGTATTTTTCTTACTTTTGAAATTTTAATTTATCTAAACTTTTATTCCACTGCCCATAAATGTTTCGATGTTTAAATTTATCTATCATATTTTATTAAAAAAATCAAATTACTACAAAATATAAAAAGATAATGTATATATATATATATATTTGAACCGATTTGTTATAGTGTTGATAATATATTTAACATTTTAATTAAAGGCGATTTTGATCTATTATTTCTATTACTAATAGATGAAAATATTAAAAGCCCTCCTTTCAAATTAAGTCGCATTATAGACTTTCGTTCCTCATAATTCCCTTTTAGATTTTTTCCTAATTTAAATCCATAAAATAAATATCCAAAATTATGAATATCCGGTTAATAAGATATCCGAACTATTCGGAACGAATCCGATCCTAAATGATCCGAAAATTACAAATATCTGATTTTTGGATATCCGAAATATTCGGATCCGAATCCGATCCGAAATTATCTAAAAATTACGAATATTCGATTTTTTGGATATCCGAATCCGATCAGAAATTATTCAAAAATTATGAATATCCGATTTTTTGGATATCTGAAATATTCGAATACGAATCCGATCCGAAATTATCTGAAAATTACGAATATTCGATTTTTTGGATATCCGAAATATTTGAATCCGAATCCGATTCAAAATTATCCGAAAATTACGAATATTCGATTTTTTGGATATCCGAAATATTTGAATCCGAATCCGATTCAAAATTATTCGAAAATTACGAATATTCGATTTTTTTGATATTCGAAATATTCGAATCCGAAAATTACGAATATCCAATTTTTTGGATATCCGAATCCAAAAGATTTATGATTATAAGGAATATAAATATAATAAGAAGAGCTTTATTTCAAGTGAAACTTCCAGATAAATCCAAGGTCTTGGATTCAAGATTTTAATAGAGTTACCTTTAGTAATTCATATAAGGAATTCATGTTTTATTCCATTATTGACGTGAGACTATTAACACCGATGAATAAAAAAAACAAGACAAATAAACACCATGCAAACAAGAAAAGAGAAAGAAATTAAATTTACACAAGAGCTTTCATATCTGTGAATTTAGCAATTTTCTCAATAGAGAAAATCACTTTAACTTGTGTATCAGTTCCAATGAGAGCAGCACCAAGAATTGCTAAACCACAAATTACACACCTTAACACAAGTTCTGTAACTCTCACTCTCCTATCAATCACCTTCAAATTATTCCCATGATAAACTGCAACATTTCCAGGACTAACTCCAACTCCCAAATAACTCATCTTTTTTTTTTACTAACTTTTATATATCGACAGTATTAAAATATTCGCACTATCATATAACTGCAAGAAATTATTCATAAAAATATAGGCCATTTCGGATAAATATTTTTCCCAAATAGACATAGAGTGTTATTTCCCCGAAGAAATTTAGTACTCTCTCCGAATCAACAAGAGTGTCCACTTAGACATTTGCACACCCTTTAAGAAAACACTAACTTCTAGGAAAATATAGGTAATCTGACTAAAAGTCTAAAATGCTTCTAATTAAATAGTTATTGAGATTTGGTCATCTAACACTTAATAAGAATAAATTTGAAAAAATAAGATTAATTATTTTTTTATTTGATGAATGGATATTCTTTTTTACTAAAAAAAATAAAAGTTAAGTATGTTGCCTTGATCTTTCTTTGTCTCGAACCCCATACCCCTATAATAATGGTAGAGTCAGGGGTGGCCCCAAAGCGCTGTTGCAATTACTTCTTTTTCATTTGCAGAATAATAAGGAGATGTAGAGTGGATTGGGTAGTGGCTTCTCCCTTAGAACAAAATCGACTAATAGAGAGAGGGAAAAATCCCTTTATGCCGTTCCCCAGGTCAAGATACCATTTTCTCTTCACTTAACCCATCAACATCATTTGGTAAGCTAAAGTTTGCTGATGGCTCCCCAATCATGGCTACTAATAAAATAAGACTAGAAACCAAAAATCAAACGAAATAGTAGGTATACAGAAATTGCCCAATGTTTCCAAATTAGTCCAACTTCGTACCTTTCTGGCATAAACCGTATATCTCAGAGAGGTCGTATTTCTTTGGGTTGGTAGTAATGGAATGCTTTCATTATCTAAAATAAAGAACGGCAGGTACCCACAACTGTCGTAACGAAGGAATGAATCTATTAAGTGGGAAAGAGCCCTCGTAAGGCCGTACAACACTGAGAGTTCTCCTGGTCCCGAGAGAACCCGCGATGTTAGCGATTAGTCAGTCCGGGTCTAGCTAGTCTTGCACTTCACCCAGTGCATTTGACTATTGCTACGGTCATCAACCGCAGCATTGAATTGAGACTTTCCACCTTGCTTTGGACTTGAATGGATCGAACTTGAACTCCGGGTGACTGGATCGCCCCGGCGGGGTCACTCTGACGCAGAGGGCCCTGAGAAGCTTGAACAAGTAATTCAAGGAGGATTGAAACAATCTCGATAAACAATGTTGACCAAGAAAAAGGCCAGTAAGAAAACACTCTCCCAATCAATTCTACAGATACCATCAAATCTCAGTTTCCGAAATACCACATCAGCCATATCACCACTAATCCTAGGTTATCAGGGCACTAGAAACTATAAGAAGAGAGGCGAAAAGTAATATTAATAAGGACGACTGATAAGGAGGCTCGACTATAAAAAACCTTGTTATCACAAGTCTTGTTGACTCAGCCAGAAATGGATGATGATTCGACGTTCTCTAGAGTCAGTATTCGTAGCGGGGACTGGTAGCATGCTTAGAGGAAGAAGTGAACACGTCTTTTACTCGAAGGGAGTAAAATACTAAAATGTAGGAGTGTAGTATGTGTTCTCTCTCACATAAAACAAATCTTTCATTTTACCACGTGTTACAAATAGGGGGGAAATACCTCCACTTTCATGCATAATAATGCAATAATTGGGATAATAAGAAAAACAATAAATGGAACCTGATCTTCCAATTGAATGAAGGCTACTAAATTTTCTGGGAAGAGACAACAGTTACTTGTCCCAAGGTGCAAAGAAAGATAACGATGATAAATTGCCTTAAATTTTCTGCTGAATTATAGTGTGGTGGTATTTATTTCATGCATAGCAAAAGGGACACAACAAGGTGTTTTATATTGTATTTCCCTTGGACCAAAAAAACTATTTTTCCTTATTTTTTTAGTATTTTTATTTAAATTTTGATTGAACAAATAATACAGTATTTTTTGTTTCTCATTCGGTGTTTGATACTCACTTTGAGATTGCAATTAATTTAGATTCATATCGCGTAATAAGGCTTGTACAAAATCTTTGAAAAATCAAATCCAAAACCTATAATTAAGGGTGAAAACAGTAAGTTTACGGAAACTAGATAGCTTTTATCGATCAATTTTGTATGCTACAACCTAGATTCACACTCTGAGTTACACAATGGGTGTGCGGGAATAGTAAACTACTATCACTAGTGCTTTGAAATGGTAACAACATGATTACAATACAATAGGCTTGAAGTCTAACAAGTGTTGTGATAACAACAAGTCTCGTGTTCTTGATCTTCTGTCTTGAATGGTTCTTGAGTCTTGGATATTCGTTGAAACTGCAGAAAACCCCTTGATATTTATAACCTGAAACTAAAAGACACTAAATCTGGTAGTGTTATAGTTGTGTTGCTGAGTTCAGTGATATTCACTTGGTCCTTAAGACAATATTTCCCCGTATAAATCCTTTAACGATAATTGACAACTTGTCTCCCAAGATAAAACAACAACTAAAAAAATGAGCAAAGAAAACTCAAGTGTTTCTCAAGAAGAACCTTTGAGTGTGTGAATGTATGCGAGAGAAGAATAAGTTCAAAAAAATATGAACCATACAAGTATAAAGTGTGTTCTACAATTGAGTCAATGGCCTCAATTTATAGTGTGTGTAAGATGTCTTCTCATCAAGCCAACTAATGGCAATCAAGACCGTGTAATGACACTAAATAAGAGGTTATAATTCAGCCAAATAATGGCTGAATTCAAGTGTCAAGTAATGGAGGATTAATGCTCCAAAATCAGTCCAAAGGTCAGAAATTCCCGTCTTCCGCCGATCACACTGCTTCCGAAGCGCCGCGGCGGCTCAGGAAGGCATCGCGGCGGCTCAGGGAGGCATCGCGGTGCCTGAGCTCCAGTGACCAAATATCGAATTAACGTCGCGACCCTACCTTTGGGCGTCGCGGCCCTTAGGGTGGTGGCGCTGCGGCGCCCCGAATCTACGGAGGTGTCGCGACCCTTTTCCGATAGGTTTCGATCTTACACATCGTACATTTATTTCTTCATTTACCAACGTGGAACATGCGTCATTTGGCCAATAACTGTCCATCAGTCTATGTCTCAAATATTTCACTTATGCACCAATATTTCTTTTACTAATGAAATTTACGATACTTGACAATATGTGTGCACGTGTGTGGAAACAACATTTCTGACGTGCGAGACCTCAATTGTCTGAGTCATAAATAATGGGTTAAACTTAATTCCACATTAGCAAATTTCCAACAATCCCTTCTTGAAAGAGATTTTGGCGCACCCACATGGTGCCTTTCTAGCAATCTTTCGGCGGATCGATGTTGCATCTGGATAGGTAGCCATGGCTTTGATCCTTCCATAGTAGAATACCATCGGACATACTTACTGCGCGGTGAACGTGATGTATTGAACCGTCAATGTTTAGTGTATGCCAAGACAATGGTACCAACACAACAACTTTTCTTACTCTGTTTTTCTTAATATTTTGTCCATTGTGGCCGTGGACACGCTTGGATTCTTAAGTGTGTTCATTTGAGGTGGTCAGTCCTCGCACATAAATAGGTGGTATCCTACAAGGTATACTGCTATACCCCACTCCACGAGTGTTTGAAACCATTAAAAGTATTCCTAAACCTAACCTCAATCGTTGAAGATCATTAAAGGTTTTGGAAACTTAACATTTACCCACACTGCAGGTAGCACGTTAATGTCTATCACGGGAATGGCCTTGGATTCATGTTTTTATGTATAAATCATTATTCGAAGTGATCTTGCTTCCACCGAAGCGCTCAACTGAACCTTTACGATTTAATTTTCCCATTGAACCAAATTCTTGGGATCTCCCGTCAGTATGGTTGGGTATCCACCGTATCAGTTCGTATTGTTTGGATTTTAAGCTCATTCCCCTAGACCGACAAAACTTTTGATCTTTGGGTAATCCTTTAATTAAAGAGTTCGTTATATCCTTTGATTTAGTAATCTAGGATGTGTCACCCGATCAACTGTCATACGGTCTTATGTCTACGACAAATATGTCCAGACGCCGTCATACGTGCCCTTGCAGTGTATAACTAACGAAGGCACGAGTTACTCCCGAGAAAGGACATCCTCTAAGAGGTCGTGAAGTTACTCAACTTCTCATCATACTTTGTACAAAGCGATAAACTCTTTGTCACGACCCAACCCCGGGCCCGCGACTAATGCCCTACCTGGGTACCCTTATAGGTATACATCAGAGATAATCAGCGGAACATACATGAACTTAACAAGAAATAAATAACAGGTTAGCCGATAAGGCTACCTCCCTGGATATATGTAAATCCAAAAGCAGCTACCTCTTTTTTTTTTACAAAGCGACCCACAAGATTTGACTACAGACCTCTAAGAGTTTTGACATAACAACTGTGACGGGACAGGGCCTCGCCATACCCCTGAATGTACATAAATCTACAACCTCAGGGAACCGTACCAAAAGACAAAGCCTTCGGAGAAATGGAGCTTTTAAAGAACTGAACAGTGATCCTAAGAGTGCGGATCAGCAAGCTATGTACCTCAACCTGCGGCATGAACGCAGCCCCGAAGAAGTCGGTACAAAATATGTGCGGTATGTGGCCGAAATCTGTAATGAAATCATAATAGTCTAAAATAAAGCTGAGGACATGTATGATAACCAAATTAACAGTACATTGTGCCTTACTAACAATGAGAGTAAACAAGGATAAACTTTGCCGGTTTAAAACAAGGATAAACTTTGCCGGTTTAAAACAAGAAGCTCATGATTAACCTAGGGTCATCCGCCCGTAGTATCATTCTGCAATCCTACTCCTGGAACTATTTCACCCGCATAGGTCGTATGGACCCGCATGAGGTAATTTTCTCGCATAGATTGTATCCGCCCGCATAGGTCGTATGGACCCGCATGAGGTAATCTCCTCGCATAGGACTGATCTGCCCCGCATGGGACTATTTCACCCGCATAAGCCATACGGACTCGCATGAGGTATTCCTCGCATCGTGGGGAGCAAATCCACGGAATATGCAAATGCAACAAGCCCGGGGAATGACCCTGTAATGAAACAATACATCACTAGCACAACCGGCTATCATACATAACATAAGCACCACCGGCTTATCATACATAACATAAGCACCACCGGCTTATCATACATAATATAAGCAAGTTAAGACATCCTCTAACTTCTTATAAGCCTTAATTATCATGCACTCTCATTTTATTTAACTTAAGGCACTAACCTGCTATTAGAAATCTGGAAATTAACCCAAAGTACTACGTACTTCCGTTCCTTTAAAAATAACTTTTTATATATAAAAATCCCAAGATACTATCACTCGTAGTATCAAGCCTTGTCTACTTTTCAAAACAAGTTACTACACCTTTAGAAATTCATTTCAAGATTTTGACACTAAGTAACTTCTACATTCACAACCTAGGCAACTCGTGCCTATAAATCAAGTAGACACTCTCTTAACCTTCCATAAAGCCGTTATAACTAACTTCCCATAAAGCCGTTATAACTCTTTATGTTTATACAATTACATTCTTTTTGGAAACCAAGAGACTTATACTTTTAAAACCAAGTATCATATACTTTCAAATCAAGTTTCATAACTTTCAGAATACTGTAAGTCTCTTAACTTTAGAAAACAAGTTTCTTAACTTTAGAATAGTTCAAGTAATCAATACTTTCCATACCAAGTATTCTATACATTTTCAAGTCAAGAAATCTTTGTTTACCTTATTAGAATAAACCATTCTTTTAACTTCCCATAAAGTTGTTATAACCAACTTCCCATAAAGCCGTTATACTAACTTTATGTTTTAAAAACTAAGACATCCTTAACCTTTAAAACAAGTGAGTTAGTTCTCTAACTCAACCAACTTGGACATTCTTAAAAAAGTCAAGGATATCAAATGAAACTAAATTCATTTAAATCTCGTATGTCTACCGTACTATACATTTATAGTTACTCATGCTCAAGAGATAAGAAAAGTTCCACATACCTCTTCGGTTCAATCCACTTGCTAAGTCCAATATGTCGTACGTCGTATGTCAACTTAAAATGACCACAATACGTCTATTAACTTCTGACTTCAAACGTAGAATATCCCAAGTGTAAAGTCACTTAATTCTACGGAAAATTGGACATCACTTCCTTTGTTTCTACATACTTTTCCACATTTTTCAAGGCCCGAAATCAATAACCAAATGCCACATTTAAGGCTCAACACATCAACCAATCAAAGGGGATTACACGCCGCACAGGACGTGTAAAATTCAGCCCCACAATCGATATCCAAATAGTCCAACATTTCAATTCCATTATTGGCTACAATGCAACCACAATGTAAAGTCTTTTCCAATTCCTTTTTAATCCATGTTGTTTAGTCTAACATGTTATATAGCCGCAATCGATAATAACAACTACCATCTCTTCTTTATATACATGCGACGACTAAAACTAATAATCAAATCGAATTACAATCTTAAGGTTAAACATGCAACTTTCAGATTCCATCCAAATATTCCATAACATTCAATCTCCATGTATATGTCTCATGCTTGCATAATATATATATGACTACAATAATAAGTAACCTTTAATCACTTAAGAGGACAAAGTTGTTACCTTGATAAGCCCAAAATAGTCCAACAATCTCGCCCACTTTAGCCCCTTTCCAAAATTCTTCTTCCCGCTAAAATCACCTCTACGAACCCCCTACAAGCTCGCCAACATATTTCCTTCTTGTTGCCTTTCCAAAAATCTCATTTAGGCTTAGGGTTTTTCTCACAATTTCTTTGAGAGAGAAGAGAAGAGGAATTTTTATTTGGATGAAATCTTGCAAATGATTTTAATCTTGCAAGACTTGGTCATATATAGCCTCTATCTTGTTATACAAGTTGGGAAGGACACTTGTCGCCCCTCATAGGTCCTTTACATAAATATCTTCTAATTTTACCCCATTTCCGCAAAAAATCCCGCCGCGGCCCTGCAGCCGGCGCCGTGGCGCTGCAACTTCAGACAGTTTCAGGGCTTACGGAGCCGCGGCCCTGCATCCGGCGCCGTGGCGCCTGACCCTTTCTCTTCTGTCAGCTGATCTTGTAACGTCCATAACTTTCTACTCTTATGTCCTATCGACGAGCGGTTTGTTGCGTTGGAAACTAGACTCAATGAACTTCATACTAGGATTTTAAAACAACTAAAAACTCCTAATATTCTAGGAGATATACTGCTTCAAAGTTGACTGAAAATCTGTCAAAAAAATATTCTGCCAATTTTTTTTTCTTTTTCCAAATTCGAATCTTATTTCCTTTCGTACGTTCTCATCTCATCCTCTTGGAATTACGGGGTGTAACATTCTTCCCTCCTTAGAAACATTCATCCTCGAATGTTCTTTCGGAGTCCAATCTAAACGGATATTGGCATAGTCCCTTGACTACACCCAACATAAACACACTTGCCACACATGGCCACATAACAATACTTATGCTAAAACGTCAACCTGAACTCCAAGTGTCGACGTCGGTTATCTGCATAAAGCTTTTATCGACTCTGAGCTTGCTAATAATCTTTCCTGGATAAGCTTCGCCTTATCCACAACCCGCTGAATAAAGTCCGGGCTAATTATCTGAACATCGCCTACGTTGAACCAACCAATCGGCGATTCTACACTTTCTTCATACAAAGCTTCATACAGGGCCATCTAGATACTGGAATGGTAGCTTTGGTTATACGCAAACTCAACAAGAGGTAAATAATCCTTCTAGCTAACTCTTAAATCAATAACACCGGTCCGCAACCTATCCTTAAGTGCCTGGATAGTACGCCCTGCCTGTCCGTTGGTCTAAGGGTGAAATGCCACACCGAGACTCACATGTATCCCTAACACCTTCTGGAAAACCTCCAGAAGTTAGTCGTAAACTGAGCTCATCTGTCTGATATCATAAATGTAGGAACCCCGTGAAGTCTCACAATCTCCCTGCTATATAATCTAGCATAAACCTCAGTCGAGTAAGTGGTCCTGACCGGAAGAAAATGGGCTCATGTCGTCAGCCTGTCTACCATAACCCATAAGGAGTCGCACTTCCTCTGAGTACGATGCAACTCTGTAACAAGATCCATATTAATTACCTCCCATTTCTAAGTCGGGATCTCAATCGCCTGTAATAGCCCACTGGGCTTCTGGTGCTCAACTTTGACCTGCTACTAATTTGGACACTAAGCAACAAACTCTGCTACGTCCCTCTTCAGGCCATCTTACCAATACATACATCTGAGGTCATGATACATCTTAGTCGACCCCGAACAAAATAGAGCAAGAAGCACTGCGTGCCTCCCCTAAAACCTGCTGACAAGTCCTGCAGCATTGGGCACACACAATCTTTCCTCATATCACAGCACCCTATCCGGTGCTACCCATATAGGTCATCCTCCTCTTGGAGAGCCGTATCTCAAATTCGCCCTAGCACTGGATCTTTATACTGTCGCCTCTTCACCTCCTCAACGAGGGAAAACTCGGCAACCTCTCGAACCTGAGCCCCACTATCATGCTCCCGTAGCTGCCGGGAGATATAGATTGTTACCCTATCGTGTTGCATCGGCACACAACCCAGTCAAACACCCAAAGTATTACCATAACAACCTAACCCTCTAGTCCCTCAAGCCTCAGGAGGGGTTAGAACTATAGTCGTGGTCAGCTTACTTTCAAATACCTGGAAGCCTGTCTCATACTTCCGAAATATTCGGGGATATAATCTCAATTATGATTCATGTTTCCATTTCTCTGTTACAACCAAACTTGGTCACTATACTTAGATTCGATTCCTTTCCTTGACTCATGGCTAAGACTTCCTGCCCATCACAATTTAGGGGGAGATTTCCTTGCTCTCGTCAAGTAGTAATCCTATTTTTCTCTCCCAGCTCATAGAGCTTAAATTCAGGTGTTCAACCTCAATTCATGGTATTACATAACCCAATGGCTTGCCAAGATTTCTTATCGTTCGAGTGTCAACTCGTCTTACCTTTATTTTCCATTTCAAGTTGCCCTGGGGTATCTTACTTCCCCGTATTTTTCCTATTATCCTTCTCGTCAGTACAGATTTTTCCACCTTTCCTCGAGGTGTTCCTACTGCCCATCATTCACTAATGGTCTTTATACTAGTCTGGGGTAATCATATCTCGTGCAACTTACATAACCATAGTTGCATTCTTTTTTTTTATCCTAGTCATAACCCTTCCTTATGCTTATTATTAGAAAAAATATTTCTATCTTGATTCATGATCATACAGTTTCATTCATGCGTACTACCTGCATTTACATCCTTACGACACTTTTCAACCATTTCCTAGTGTCGTCCTCAATTACCCCAACCCGATACCTTCTTTCCAAGGTTATTGTAACCTATTGCATAACGAGGTCGGGTACTTTACCAGTCCCATATCTATGGCTTAAATAATATGGGTACGCATAACCCTCAATAATACGTAGAACTAACTTCTTACGTGGGGGAGAGAGCTTATCTCCCTTCACCATCTTAATCATCAAGTGCCACCTTATAATCGTATAGATTTTTAAGACCTATCCATGATATCTTATGTTCTCCTCAGGCAGCACTCGTACTTATCTTATTCTTGCCTTGCGCATTTTCCTAAAATCATTTAGAAAGTCGTGGCCCTAACCGCCACACTAACAACTCCAAGCACCTCCAAGGGAACTTAACATAAAATCCTTCAATGATCGTATGTTCTTATCTCTGTATCTTAACGTTTAAATTCAAATCAATCCCTTCAATGAAACAAGTCACATAGACTCCTCAATTTATCATGTCCAAGAAGGAAGGAATAACTTACATATACTAACACTTCCATTTCAATCGATAACCGGCTCACCGGGAAACTAGAATCGAACCCACCTCTCTCTACAGTCAATATTGGCTTACTAGAAGTCAACTAGTCCATACCCATAATGACCTCAAAGTCCGTCGTATCCAACTTTACTAGGTCTGCTAGGGTCTGACGATTGTATCATCACCGGGCAATTTCATATACCTGCTCAGCTACCACCCAATCTCTCACGGTGTAGCTTCTTTGAAAGGTTCTTATGGATTCAGGCTCTATTCTTTTACACTTGGTTACTCTCTTTCTTACTGGTCGTACTCTTTCCGTACTGCCAAACTTATTCCAGCATACGTACATAACCCCCATACTGATTCTGGCCTCCAATCTTTGGAGTTATTATATCGAACAATATAAGGCCATTTCCGGCTCTTACGACCCGGTTCCGGTGGAACACGTCCACGAACCCGTAAAACAATTTACTAGACTTGGGTCTTGCACCCTCGTGACCCTGTCACATAGCGGGACTACTACCAACTGATCCCACCCCATAAACGGGTACACTAACATTCTCATAATACCATAATCGTGTCGTCTTGATCACAACAACCATTACTTACCCCACACGGATCTCATCCGTACTATCCTCTTAAGCATACCACGTAGCTTAATTTACAAACATAGTCTTCCATTAGGTACCTTAACATGATTTCTTAAGGGTTCATTACCTTCTCAGACAGCTCATCATCTCCTACTTATCTCAAATTAGTACGTAAAACCTTGATGAGAATTCATTAAACTGTTTCATACCTTCCCGGTATCTATTTAGTCCTTACCAATCCTTGGTAATCCAAAATCATTCTAGGCAACACGCGTCTGACCCTCATACATAAATCTGTATAGTTTTATGTCACTATACCAACTATACAACAAGTATTACCAACCTGGATACGCAATCCACATAATTCTTCCTGGGTCACTGCTGCCTTTCTCATAGCTGCAATCAACATAACTCGTTAGGGAGAGACGACCTAACAACACAGCACTATCGCACGATCTCAGAGTGAGAAGAATGGAAACCAATCCTAAATGTCCTGCATCCTCCTGGTTATAGATGTGGTGCACAACACACCGATAACCAAGACTCTACTAGACACGGTCTGTAGACACTTTCCGAGGACTAACTGCTCTGATACCACTTTTGTCACGACCCAACCCCGGGCACGCGACTGGTGCCCTACCTGGGCACCCTTATAGGTATACATCAGAGATAATCAGCAGAACATACATGAACTTAACAAGAAATAAATAACATGTTAGCCGATAAGGCTACCTCCCTGGATATATGTAAATCCAAAAGCAGTTACCTCTTCTTTTTTTACAAAGCAACCCACAAGATATGACTACAGACCTCTAAGAGCTTTGACATAACAACTGTGACGGGACAGGGCCCCGCCATACCCCTGAATGTACATAAATTTACAACCTCAGGGAACCGTACCAAAAGACAGCCTCCGGAGAAATGGAGTTTTCCAAGAACTGAACAGTGATCCTAAGAGTGCGGATCAGCAAGCTATGTACCTCAACCTGCGGCATGAACGCAGCCCGAAGTCGATTACAAAATATGTACGGTATGTGGCCCGAAAGTATTGTGATGAAATCATAATAGTCTAAAATAAAGCTGGGGACATGTATGATAACCACATTAACAGTACACTGTGCCTTACTAACAATGAGAGTAAACACGGATAAACTTTACCGGTTTAAAACAGGAAACTCATGATTAACCTAGGGCCATCCGCCCGTAGTATCATTCTGCAATCCTACTCCTGGACTATTTCACCCGCATAGGCCGTATGGACCCGCATGAGGTAATTTCCTCGCATAGACTGTATCCGTCCGCATAGGTCGTATGGACCCGCATGAGGTAATCTCCTCGCATAGGACTGGTCCGCCCCGCATGAGACTATTTCACCCGCATGAGCCCTACGGACTCTCATGAGGTATTCCTCGCATCGTGGGGAGTAAATCCACGGAATATGCAAATGCAACAAGCCCGGGGAATGACCCCGTAATGAAATAATACATCACTAACACAACCGGCTATCATACATAACATAAGCACCACCGGCTTATCATACATAACATAAGCACCACCGGCTTATCATACATAACATAAGCACCACCGATTTATCATACATAACATAAGCAAGTTAAGACATCCTCTAACTTCTTATAAGCCTTAATCATCATGCACTCTCATTTTATTTAACTTAAGGCACTAACCTGTTATTAGAAATTCGGAAAATTAACCCAAAGTACTACGTACTTCCGTTCCTTTAAAAAGAACCTTTTTTAGATAAAAACCCCAAGATACTATCACTCGTAGTATCAAGGCTTGTCTACTTTTCAAAACAAGTTACTACACCTTTAGAAATTCATTTCAAGGTTTTGACACTAAGTAACTTCTACATTCACAATCTAGGCAACTCATGCCTATAAATCAAGTAGACACACTCTTAACCTTCCATAAAGCCGTTATAACTCTTTATGTTTTAGACAATTACATTCTTTTTGGAAACCAAGAGACTTATACTTTTAAAACCAAGTATCATATACTTTCAAATCAAGTTTCATAACTTTCAGAATACTTCAAGTCTCTTAACTTTAGAAAACAAGTTTATTAACTTTAGAATAGTTCAAGTAATCAATACTTTCCAAACCAAGTATTCTATACATTTTCAAGTCAAGAAATCTTTGTTTACCTTATTAGAATAAACCATTCTTTTAACTTCCCATAAAGTTGTTATAACCAACTTCTCATAAAGCCGTTATACTAACTTTATGCTTTAGAAACTAAGACATTCTTAACCTTTAAAACAAGTGAGTTAGTTCTCTAACTCAACCAACTTGGACATTCTTAAACAAGTCAAGGATATCAAATGAAACTAAATTCATTTAAATCTCGTATGTCTACCGTACTATACATTTATAGCTACTCATGCTCAAGAGATAAGAAAAGTTCCACATACCTCTTCGGTTCAATCCACTTGCTAAGTCTAATATGACGTACATCGTATGTCAACATAAAATGACCACAAGACGTCTATTAACTTCTAACTTCAAACGTAGAATATCCCAAGTGTAAAGTCACTTAATTCTACGGAAAATTGGACAGCACTTCCTTTGTTTCTACATACTTTTCCACCCTTTTCAAGGCCCGAAATCAATAACCAAATGCCAGATTTAAGGCTCAATACATCAACCAATCAAAGGGGATTACATGCCGCACAAGACATGTAAAATTCAGCCCCACAATCGATATCCAAATAGTCCAACATTTCAATTCCATTATTGGCTACAATGCAACCACAATGTAAAGTCTTTTCCAATTCATTTTTAATCCACGTTGTTTAGTCTAACATGTTATATAGCCGCAATCGATAATAACAACTACCATCTCTATTTTATATAACGTGCGACGACTAAAACTAATAACCAAATCGAATTACAATCTTAAGGTTAAACATGCAACTTTCAGATTCCATCCAAATATTCCATAACATTCAATCTCCATGTATATGTCTCATGCTTGCATAATATATATATATATATGACTACAACAATAAGTAACCTTTAATCACTTAAGAGGACAAAGTTGTTACCTTGATAAGCCCAAAATAGTCCAACAATCTCGCCCACTTTAGCCCTCTTTCCGAAATTCTTCTTCCCGCTAAAATCACCTCTACGAACCCCCTACAAACTCGCCAACATATTTCCTTCTTGTTGCCTTTCCAAAAATCTCATTTAGGCTTAGGGTCTTTCTCACAATTTTCTTTGAGAGAGCAGAGAAGAGGAATTTTTATTTGGATGAAATCTTGCAAATGATTTTAATCTTGCAAGACTTGGTCATATATAGCCTCTATCTTGTTATACAAGTTGGGAGGAAAACTTGTCGCCCTCCCATAGGTCCTTTACATAAATATCTTCTAATTTTACCCAATTTCCGGGAAAAAATCCCGCCGCGGCCCTGCAGCCGGCGCCGTGGCGCTGCAACTTCAGACAGTTTCAGGGCTTACGGAGTCGCGGCCCTGCATCCGGCGCCGTGGCGCCTGACCCTGTCTCTTCTGTCAACTGATCTTGTAACGTTCATAACTTTCTACTCCGATGTCTTATCGACGAGTGGTTTGTTGCGTTGGAAACTAGACTCAATGAACTTCATACTAGAATTTTAAAACACCTAAAAACTCCTAATATTCTAGGAGATATACTGCTTCAAAGTTGACTGAAAATCTGTCAAAAAAATATTCTGCCAATTTTTTTTTTCTTTTTCCAAATTCGAATCTTTTTTCCTTTCGTACTTTCTCATCTCATCCTCTTGGAATTACGCGGTGTAACATTCTTCCCCCCTTAGAAACATTCGTACCCGAATGTTCTTTCGGAGTCCAATCTAAACGGATATTGGCATAGTCCATTGACTACACCCAACATAAACACACTTGCCACACATGGCCACATAACAATACTTATGCTAAAACGTCAACCTGAACTCCAAGTGTCGACGTCGGTTATCTGTATAAAGCTTTTATCGACTCTGAGCTTGCTAATAATCTTTCCTGGATAAGCTTCGCCTTATCCACAGCTCGCTGAATCAAGTCCGGGCTAATTATCTGAACCTCGCCTACGTTGAACCAACCAATCGGCGATTCTACACTTTCTTCATACAAAGCCTCATAAAGGGCCATCTGGATACTGGAATGGTAGCTTTGGTTATACGCAAACTCAACAAGAGGCAAATAATCCTTCCAGCTAACTCTGAAATCAATAACACCGACCCGCAACCTATCCTCAAGTGCCTGGATAGTACGCCCTGCCTGTCCGTTGGAATTACGGGGTGTAACACTCTTATTCCATCACGAATCAGCCGATGCAAATTTACTTAGAGGATTTTCCAAAGACACACCATGCACATCCACTTGTGGCTTTGGTGTTCTTCAAGTCTGATGTCCAGTTTGCATCACCGAGTTCTTCCAGAACCGCTGGACATCCAGAATACAATAACACATAGACAAATGAATAGTTCAGATGTCGTCACATCCGATTTATCGCTTTCTATCAATTATTACCGGTGAACCTTAGTTCAACCAATATTTTTTATGAGCCGATACCAGGTCAGTTGTAGTGTGTAAGATATATTGAACTACATGTGACCTGCGCATATCGCTCTTGGTATATGGGTGCACCATGATTCCAATCACTCCCATGATTCAAATCCATTGGTGATTTCAATGAGACTGTCAAAACACCTCACAGATGAGTTTGGAATTAGACTAGTCCACTTAGATGTCTTAGAAATCACAATTCCTATGATGACATCTGCAATACCCATATCCTTTATGTCGAAACATTATTTCAACATACTTCTAGGATACTCTTTGTGATCAACATGTCATTTACGTAAAGACATATCATAAATGAGTTAGAATTACCTTTTCATGTAGACACATTTGTCACACTCTTTAATGGAGAAGCCCTTCGATAGTAGAGTACTATCAAGGTTTTTGTGCCATTACTTCGGAGCTTATTTCAGCCCGCACAGAGATTTGACAAGTCGACAGACTTCTCTTTCCTGGAACCACATACCCATCGGGTCGTTTCATATCAATTTCTTCTTCCACTTTTGGACTTTTGTTTTTTCCACTGTTGGCTTTCTAGCTTCAGAGTCAATTGTAGTCAGATTCATTGTTTCTGTTTTATCTGAAACTTCCAGGACCAAAATATAAATATTTCAGGGACCAAAATGGAAGTTCAGGAACAAGCTCAACATTCCATCAAACCAACTCTCCTGTTAGGAAGGTTGTATCAATATCCATGTCATGCAAGACTACAGTGGCTTGGATGTTATGCTATTTACAGTGGAGCACATGTCCAAATAGACGAGGCCTTCTACTCGTCAGTAGATCCATCTACTTTGTACTCAATTTGAGTATCCACTTTTACAACCCAGAGGTTCTTTTCCCGGAGGAAGATCAACCATCACACAAGTGTGGTTCTATCTGATGAAGTCTATTTCTCTCTTTTAGCTTCTTTCCAAAGCAGCGCTTTTGGAAATGACAATTCTTTATAATTGTCCATGGTTCTTTGTCAACCATATAAGCTAGAAGTCCTGGAACCAGTCTTTGTCCTCTCTTTTTGCTCTATCTCAGTTCAACATCTAGAATCCCTGAGTTCTGTAGATTTGGAACATTAAGTTCCGGATAGTCAACAACTTTCGCGTCTTATATATCTGGAACGTCTAGTTCCGTACAATCAGGCACTCACAGGTTCTTGTTAACCTTGAGCAATTATTTTTTTTCCTTCTCAAGGAAAGTTATCTTCAAAGAATTCAGCCTTCTTTGATACCAAGATGCGATAAGTACTACCGTTATTTGTAAATCTAGTGGATATGCAATATACAGTCTTAGGTCTAACTTGACCTGTTTTGGCTTAGGTATTTCAACCCTTGCCACACTACCCCATATATATATGATTCTTTCTATGTCTCACATGGAGGATTATTCTTATCCTTATGCGAAGTTCTATTGAGAATCGCATTAGCGGTAAAGATCACCTTGCCCACAGACCTTGGGTGTATGGTTTAGTGCTTGGCTAATACCGTTATACTGAAGTGAATAAAGAGCAGTCGTTTGATGAATGATGCTTCACATTCTCCCCCTCTATCCCTACAAATTCCTTAATCCGTAGGCTTTTCAACTTCTGCTTTGCAGCGCTCATCCGCTTCAACAACTTCATCTTTGATTTTTAACAAACAAAGGGTGCAATACGTCGTACCATCGTCAATGAATATCACAACGTACTTGTCTCCCCCCCCCCCCCTCTATTTGTACAAGTGTCAAATCACCCACGTAGGCGTGACTATGTTATAGAGGAGTGGTGCTACTTTCGTTATTCCTTTGAAGAAATAGAAAGGTGATTTTGCCTCTTCACTTACCTCATATTCATTTGAGGGTTTGTGTCGACAGACGACAACAATCTCAACTTAATTAGTTTTGAATGACTTTCTATTTAACGAGTCTTAATCTATGAAGACATAGATGCACGAATTACAAATATATCATTCACTTGGCTACAGTCTTACTATACCATTCTTAGTTATTATAGACCTGTTGGACCAGACTCAAGCCAGTTTGACCAACAACGTCCTTGAACCAAGTTTAGGACATGTATCACCTCTTGTTAGAGTGATCACATTCCCTTAAGTCCTTTTGAGGACAACCTCCTCAACTCCTTTTATTTTAGAAGTGACATTACTTCACATGAACAACCTCTTGCCCATGGTTATGGCGTAACTAGATCGTATGAGATCTAGATATTCTATCCCACTTCAGTTGCCTTGGCAGACTGAGTGTCCAATTTCTGCCTTTCTTTTGGCCTTCAAATCATTTAAGATTTGGAAATTCTGGCACACTCTAGTCGCCCGTAGGCTTTATATCACTGGGTGTCCAATATTGTCCTATCATAAGATGGATCTGGCCCACTCCAGTCACTTGTAGGCTTTGTATGACTGAGTGTCCACTACTATCCTGTCAAAAGACGAATCTTCTATCGAAAACAGTGACAGGTTTGTCTCTAGTCCTCTAGTCATTGTCCTTAGTCCTCTTCCCTTGCTTAGAATTGTCCATAAATCCAGTTTATTACAATCTAAGTCCATTCTTTTTAGGCCATTGTTTATAACAGTCCAATTATAAATGGGAAGATGAGTGAGATTAAACTTCTGATTTTTAAAGTGTAGAGAAGTTTTAACCAAAAAAACCCTTCATATTCATAGTCTTGCTTTATTCACTTTTATTCAGAAATTATCTTTAATCTCAATTTTGACAAGGAATAAAAGGTTAACTCATACCTCTTGGATTCTTTGTCTGGGACAGATGTAGACATTATGCTGCAAGATATAACATCATCTTCAGCCTTCTCCTCTTGTCCCAGTTGATATCCTTCACCTCTCGTGGACGCTTGTTTCCACCACTCTCGGGAGCGGTGACAACAACTCTTCCTTGATCCTTAACATTATTAGCATGACGATCAGCAGTATCTTCAAGTTCAGGATCATCAACAAAGATCTCCCCTTTGACGGAAACAGATCTGTAACTATCGTAAAAGAGAGACCCAAAACTAGGACCAGATTTATTGACAGAGATAGTGTTTGAATTGTTTATAAAACTGTCAACAGAACTGGCTTCAACAAGAAAACCACAGCCAGATTTGGGATCACACCGGCTGGCAAACATCTTTCTAGTACTAGTACAGAAATTGTCTTAAGATTGTGAGTTACACAATGGATGTACGGGAATAGTAAACTACTATCACTAGTGCTTTGAAAGGGTAAATAACATGATTACAATACAATAGGCTTAAATCCTAACAAGTGTTGTGATAACAACAAGTCTCATGTTCTTGATCTTCTATCTTGAATGGTTCTTGGATCTTTGGATCTTCGTTGGAACTATAACAAACCCTTGATATTTATAACCTGAAACCAAAAGACACTAAATCTGGTAGTGTTATAATTGCGTTGTAGAGTTCAGTGATATTCACTTGGTCCTTAAGACAATATTGCCCCGTATAAATCCTTTAACGGTAATTGGCAACTTGTCTCTCAAGATAAAACAACAACTAAACAAATAAGCAAAGGAAACTCAAGTGGTTCTCAAGAAGAACCTTTGAGTGTGTGAATGTATGCTAGAGAAGAAGAAGTTCAGAAAAATTTGACCAAAAACAAGTATGAAGTGTGTTCTACAGTTGAGCCAATGACCTCAATTTATAGTGTGTGTAAGATGTCTTCTCATCTAGTCAACTAATGGCAATCAAGACCATGTAATGGCACTAAATGAGAGGTTATAATTCAGCCAAATAATGGCTGAATTCAAGTGCCAAGTAATGGAGGATTAATGCTCCAAAACCAGCCCAAAACTCATAAATTCCCGTCTTTCGTCGATCACACTGCCTCTGAAGCGTTGCGGCGCCTGAGCTCCAGTGACCAAACATCGAATTAGCGTCGCGGCCCTGCCAGGCGCGCGGCCGGGAGTGGTGGCGCGCGGCTCCCGGCTCTGCGAGGCGTCATGACCGCACCGACATGTTTTGATCTTACACATCGTACATTTCTTCCTTCATTACCAACGTGGAACACACGTCATTTGAACAATAATCGTCCATCATTCGATGTCTCAAACGTTTCACTTACGTACCAATATCTCTTTCACTGATGAAATTTACGATACTTGACACTATGTGTGCACGTGTGTGGAAACGACGTTTTCAACGTGCGAGACCTTAATTGTTCGAGTCATAAATAATAGGTTAAACTTAATTTCACATTAACAAATTTCAAACACACATTGCATGATTAATTTTATAATAATGTCGTGTGAATGCGTAGTTTGGAAAATATAAGGAAAAAGAGAAACAAAAATCCCAGAGTTGCTGGAATCACGAGGACCACACATGACTGTTTACTTAGTGAAAGTGGTGGGGCATTATTTGCCAAACTATTTTTTTTTCTTTACTCGAGGTTCAATACTTATTTTGAATTTGATTAATTCATATTCATGTGGGAAAGTTTTACCTAAAGAGTAAAGCATTTTCTGTCAATAATTACATCATTTTTGGAGTTTGAATATGAGAGAAGTCTCATTAAAAACGAAAGAATACCTACATATCCAGAAAAGCTTGCTCAACTATTTAAATTGTGCACATTTATATGATTCAAAGTGTAAAGTCGAAAAGCAAATGCAGTAGCAGGTACAACTACTACATCCCACTAGCAGGCGTGGTTTCAATCTTTTTTTTTTTTTTTTTTTTTTGATAATCCAGTGCCGGGGTGGCGTTAAATGCTCGCTAAGATCTCTGCAATCTGCACTAGGCTCATGTAGGTGATGGGACCGGCCCTTCAGCACCCCACCACCAGGTAAATCGCGGGATGTGCACCCGTAATCAGTGTCTGCTTGCGTCCAACGGATCAATGCTACAAGGTTGACCCCCCCACAAACCCCATCCACAAGGCTTGGCGGGAATCAAACTCACACTGCAACATGCCCGCGCGGCTTTTAGCGCCCAGGCTTAATCACAAGTATATGCCCCGGAGGGCGATGTCCTAGTGAGAATCGAACCTGTGACCCTAGGGCCACAAGTTCAACCTTCGCCCAGCAAGCTGAACGATTCGGACGACGTGGTTTCAATCTTATAATTATAAGTACTAAAATTAGAAAGAATTCCTTATATGCAATTAAGATGCTTATTGTGTATAGTCATGATCAGGACGAAGCCATAATTTTAGTTTAGGGGGGGGGGGGGGTCTATTTATATTTAAACATAATTAAAATATATTACAACAACAACATATCCAAGGAGCCTCAACCTTGGTATCGACGAATCACCAGTCTTTCTTTTAGGGTATTATCCGCTGGAGATCTGGTGTTGTAGTTTTCCAGTGAATGTTAATCACAGATTCAATAATGACCTCGATGAGTTTTCATTTTTTGAAACGTATCTATGATATCTTCATTATCAACTTCAGCAAATACGTCTGTCTCAACATAGGTAATCATGCTGTCATTCAACCATTGATCTCCCATTCTGTTTCGTAATTTATTCTTCACAATATTTATTGTAGAAAAAGCTCTCTCTACCGTCGCAGTAGCAACAGGTAGTGTCAATGTTAATTTCAAAAATAAATAAATTAGAGAGAACACCTTATCTCTTCTTGTTTCAACCATTTGCAGAACTCTGCAAGCTGACTAATCCCTTTTAAATTAGAAAATTTTGTTGTAGTACGCATATCGACAATATAAGTCTCAAGTTGATCATCAAGTACCACCAAGTCCATCTCAGAAAAATCATTTGGATAAAAAGTAGCTAAGTGAATAAGCTTGTTCTTGTCAAAAGCTGAAAATGAGTCACTTGGATGTAAACATGTCATGGAAAGAAGCAACTCAGTGCTAGTCTCGTTAAAACGATTCTCCAATTTCATAAGTTGCAAATCTATGACTGCACAAAATATCTCAACACGATGGTGATGTAAATTTGTTATCTTCGGATCTTTTAAATCGCGGCCAGTCGGCGAGCGAACATTTCATCCATGTTAC
The DNA here is from genome assembly GCA_029844215.1 of Przewalskia tangutica. Taxonomy (NCBI): domain Eukaryota; kingdom Viridiplantae; phylum Streptophyta; class Magnoliopsida; order Solanales; family Solanaceae; genus Przewalskia; species Przewalskia tangutica. The sequence goes on from CM056725.1 coordinate 3,046,653, forward strand.
ATACATCAATATCATGCTTCTTGCAGAATGAAAAAACTTGATCAATTAAAGAATTCCACCCATTAACCCTCATGTCTTGTAGTAGTAGCTTGCAAACTCTAACCAAGTTCATTGCATTAACAATATCTTGATCTTTCCTTCGTAGTGTCTGTGATAATTCGTTTGTGATTCCTAATAGTGTTCTCATTAGACTGAACACAAAATCAAACTTCTGCAAGGCTTCAGATAAAATCTTAGCTTCATATTTTTGGTCCTGGGTTGCTCCATCTTCCTCTATCCTCTCAAGTACATCTATCACAGGCGAAACATACTGACTAAAGTACCATAATGCGATCCTCAGCGTGTATCTCCGGTTTTGATGAGGGTACTTTCTTGATTGAGGCCTCGACCACTCGACATTTTACCTAAATCAAGTGCTTCAATTATTTTGGTAGATTGTTGTTCTCGAAGAATATCACGGCGCTTGCATGAACCTCCAGCAACATTGACAACATTGCTTACTAGAAAAAATAAACCAGTGATTTCCAAATGTTTTTCCGCCACGGCTACAAGAACTAGTTGAAGTTGATGAGCAAAACAATGAACATAATAAGCACTATTATTTTCATTCAAAATAAGTGTCTTGAGGCCACCAATTCCCCCTTGCATATTACTAGCCCCGTCGTAACCTTGCCCACGCAATATAGAGATGTTTAAACCGTACCTTGAAAACATGTCATCAAGTGTTACCTTAAGTGAGAGAGATGTAGTACTTTGGACATGATCAATACCTAAAAACCTCTCAGTTATATATTATTTCATGTTCACATAACGTATCACAACACTCATTTGCTCTTTACTTGATACATCACGATACTCATCAATAAGAACCGCAAAAAATGCATCACCAAGATCACTAATAATAATTTTCATAGCTTCAGTTGCAGCAGCATTAACAATGTCCTTTTGGATATCAGGTGAAGTTAACTTCAAATTCTCAGGAGCATTTTCCAATGTAATAGCTTTGATGCTTTCATTGTGATCGGCAAGAAACTGCAACAACTCGCGGAAGTTTTCTTTATTCATTGAAGCTTCACCTTCATCATGGCCATGTAATGCAAGGCCTTGTCTCAAGAGAAATCTAATACAATCAATTGTTGCAACCAAGCGTATCTTATAACTTATCTTAGTTTGGTCTGAATGTTTGAAGATGATAGCCTCAAGATGTTGCTTTTTATCCAACAAAACTTGATGCTTACTCCAAGCTTGTCTGTGAGCACTATTAACTCCTCCTACATGAATTGTCAATTTTTTTTCCGCCCAATTTGTGAATCCATTGCCAACAAACGAGTCACCACCTGCTTGATCTCCTACATTAGGTTTAAAAAGATAGCAAGACAAACAATATGTTGCATCTTTGCTTATATTGTAGTCCAACCAATTAGAAAATTCATCAAACCATGCAGGATTGAATCTTCGTGGCTTTTTGTTTTTCCCAAAATTAGTCTCAGAAAATTTATGGTTCCGAGGTTGACAAGGCCCTTTTATAGCATATGCTCTTCGAACTTCATCTTGAATGTTATGATCGTAATTTAGGATTCGAATTCGTAATCCAGGGTCTGAAGGAAGAACGGTAACTCGATTTCAATGCGACTTTGTTTAGAGCTATCAACATTGTTCTTCTCCAAAGTAGATGATGACTCCAAAGTTGGTTTTCTCCTAGTTAGGTATTTATCCATATCTGTTAAAATTAAATAAATCAATAAAGAGACTTAAATAAAATTAATTTTACAATTACACAAATATAAACCCTAAAACCCAAAATTCACCCTATAAAATCAAATATGTATACATCATATATAAAATATACATGAACACATAATCAATAAACAAACAAAGCTAAAAGACCTTATAAAATCCCCAAATCTAATGTTCAATATAAATAAAATTTACCTTGATGATGACTGATGAGTGGTCGATTTTAAATGGAATAATGAGAGACGCAAAGTACGTTTGTGAATCTCTTGAAATTTTTGTAAGTAGCTTAGTTGAGATTAGTGGTTGTGAAGAAGAGGGTTGAGAGTTGAGAGTTGAGAAAAGGGTGCAGTTGAGACCAAAAAAAAATCGTGAGGACTGAGGGGGAGCTTGGGCAGTGGGCCTAATATCATAGAAATTTTACTTGTAGTATAAAAAAAAATTAAAATTTTGAGGAGCCCGCCTCCCCGGCTCGGGTGGCTCGCTTGGTCATGAGCGTCTTTGGACCCGTGCGAGGTGTGTTACACACAAGGCCTCCCGAAAAACGAAAAATTTTAGGGCCCCATTTTTCATTTTTTATTAAGCAGTATTAACCAGATTTTACTGTAAAGGCCTATAATTCGCAGGTCTTAACCCAATTAAGGGTCTACTTTTACGAATTAGAACAGAACCCTCAAAATATTTGAGACGGACATGCGTATAGTACTTTAACAATCTAATAGAAGTGGAAAAAAACTAATTCTACTTTTTACCTACTTTTTTTCCGTTTAGCTTCGACTTTATTCGAGAAAAAAGACTAATTAACATAATTGCAACGAATCTTGAACATGCAAGTTGCCTTTAATCTTTCACTATCTGAACATGCAAGTTGGACATGCGATCTATCTCATTCCGCCTGAATCTCCGAAAACTAAATCTTGAAAATTACAGTTATCATCAGCTCGATCCAGGAAACAGTAATTCTCAACCTTTATGTATTATTTCCTTACCGATTGAACACAACCAAATATCATAAAAAAGTGCTCGTACTACAAGAAAAGACTTATTTTGTGGAGGGTTTTTCTTAATTTTGTGGCGGTTTTCAACCTCCGCAAATGGAATTGTGGCGGTTTTAAGAACTGCCAAAGTTATGTGCGCCACGACACATTTTGTGGCGATTTTAAAAAACCTCCACGATGACCTCCGCAAATTGAAAGTGTAATTAGTGGGGGTTTTAAAGTCAACTAAGGGTGGTTTGTGACCTCCACAACATGATTTTAATACTCCAAGATATTTAATATATGGAGGTTTTAAATTGTCACAATTTGATTTTTTTTTTTTAATAATTAGTGGCGGTGTATAACCGCCACAATATAAGCTTTCTATTTAAAAACATTTTAGAATGTTGGGGTCTACAATCTCCATAATATAATTTCAATATTTTATAAATTTAATTTGTGGGGGTTACAAATTGATTATTGAAATGTGTTTTCTTCTCATTAAAAAAGTTCATTGCGTGATTAAATAAGACCAAACTTGTATAACAATATGCATATCAAATAAATAATTTACTTAATAATATATAACATGAATCAAACTTCATAAAAATAATACATAATAGCAAAAGTCACAAATTCAAATACTTTACTACCTAAGAAACTGAAGCAATATAAACTAATGTATGCTAAAAGTCACTACTATTTCATAGAAGCAAATGTGATTCCATACTAAAATAAATAAAATTCCAAGTATTAGTTGATCATTTCCATTGATGTCACCAAATGATTCTCTTATATTCACTGGTGAAGTAGATTCACTCCCGACATCGTCGCTAGGCTGAAATAATAAAAAAGCATATTCGATGAGAAATTTAAAAGCTAACGTCTAACTAATTATAAAAGAATATGCAATACATTAACTAAATTAGGTTAAATGGAGCATTAGAGAAGGGAAAGCAATTCAGATATCTGATAAATACAATAGTTTTGAACCGTAAAGGATAACATAAAAAGTAAACAACCATTGAATATAAGATTTTTTTTCTAACACTCTATTTAAGTGACTTATTCTTCTATTGTTCTTAATGAACTTATAAGCAATAGACACAAAAAACTGTCACTTTACTAAATAATTTGACATAGGTGGTTCAACATGTTCATTATGTTTCAATAATTCAACCAACCCACATGAAAAGATAACAGAGAAAACATATAACACAAAATAGAAATTCCAATGTTATTACTTGTGGTTAAGAAGCAAAGAGATTGGAAAATTCTTAAGGAACCCCTCCTTCCTTGAATATCATGTAATCCTTTAGCGCAGTCAAGGTTCCTTCTAATTGGGACTCCAAACACGCAACCTTTTAATGCAAATAATTAGAAGTTGCAGATGACGCGTCAAAGCTAGTTGAAGTGTTCAGATCATTAGAGACCCGTCCAGCAGGGCGTGCAAATGTTGGTCACTGTTCGCTGCATCTTTACCATCTTCTACAATACCAGAAAGGCAAATAAACAGGGAATTTAGTTTATGATGTTGACAAGTCCAAAGGGGGCAAGAACAACATTTGATTGAATACACAACAAAGAGAAATACATGAACTGAATCCACTGAATTCAACTAACTTTGATAGACAGTACTTAAGCTTGTCTTGCATAAACTCTATTAACCAATTAAATCACTGGCCAAGGGTTCATAAAACATTTACATACCTGATGAACCATTTGTTAATTCCACAACACTTTTGGCATCAGAACTCTGCTTATCATCATTCGAGTTAGCACCTTTGGTAGCCCAGTTGCAACGTATCTGCCTACTACCAAACCATTTGCCTTCAAAAACAAAGGAGAAATAAAATGCACACAATCAGCCATTCAGACTAGAAGCAAGTTTATATATTTAAACTTAAGGTTAATGTAAATGAAATCTTATAGCTCCCCACTTCTTCGGGATGATCTATAACATACACATATTGAGCGAAGTAAAATGTGTAAGAAAAATCGCCCAAATGTTCCCTACCTGTCAAATCGTTGATGGCACTTTGAGCATCCTGCAAAAACAAGTCAGTTATAGCAAATATCAAAGAGGGGATCAAAAAGAAACATGAAGCTATATATCAAAAAAGTTACATGTTGGTTACGGAAAGAAACAAATCCAAAACCCCTAGAACGTCCAGTCTTTTGATCCCACATTACCCTTGCATCATTGTCATAAAAAAGAGACAATTAGCCGCAGAATATTACACATTGCCAACCCTATCATTTTTTGCCCCATGGATGCATTCTACACCTACTGGAGTAAATGTATTAAAGGCATGATACAATCAGTAGGTTAGATTGAAGAACAGAATGAACCTTCTGACATTTTTTTAGGATAGATTCAGATAGGAGAATGACACTTATGAGCAACTAGGGTAAACAGAAAAGCAAGCAAACAACATTGCATCAGTAACTTCAGGGCTCAGAACACCAACAAATATATTAAAGTGACCTGCAAAAGACAGAATAACACTCTTCACACAGGTTCACGAACTAGCACCAAAAAAAGAAAATGGCCGAAGTGCAAAGTTAATTGAGAAGTTAACATTGATAGATAGAAACTGAAACTTACTTGGCGTGTCCTCTCTATGTCCACTGGCAAATGCCCAATTAACTTTAATAGGCTGTCCAAACCTGTAACGACGGAGTAAGGGTCACAGCAGAACCAAGGCCAAGTTCAATATAGAGAACTCATAAATTTACTTACAGATGCCTTCCATTAAGGGTGACTATAGCAAGTGCAGCCGATCTACGATCATAGTAGTGCATGAAACCATAAGATGACTGCATGAGAGAGCATACTTGTCAATTACAGAGGTCAGAAAGAGAGAAAAAGGTCTACAATACTTAAAGAGAAGAGAAAGGCGGAAGCCCTAGTCGCAGGGAATTCAGACAAAGCTAAACAAGGAGAGAAGAATATAACCTTTTTCTTCCTTATCAGCTTGCATCCTTCCACAAGACCAGTACTTAAGAAAACTTCCTGAAGAAGAGGTTCAGTCACTTGCGGGTGAATATTCCCGACGAACCTGCATTTTCTCAGAAACAAAGAAACTAAAAGATTTTAAAAAAAACAGAGGAAAAAAATACATGAAGCTTTTTAAATTAAAGTGTTTGGAAGGTGTTGAGGTAACATACAGATGCATAATAATGAGTTTCAAGTCGTTTAGCGGTAACACTAACTATGTTCAGAGTTGAGCATTTAAAAAAATAGTTGTGTACTCTGAAGTTACATGAGTAAAAATATCATCTCACGACAGTCCACAGCAGCACAATTCTCAGTGCGCAAGGAATCAATAGTTGCAACATGACTTTCCAGTTGCCTCCGCAGCTCCTACATGAGTACAGAACAACCATAACAATATACAAGATTTCTTTATTGTTACTGTCATCCTCCTTGATGGGGAGCCTCGTGTAAGTCATAGCGTGTTGCTTCCCACTGAGGCACTGCCTAAGCGAGGTAAAGATAATCTCTGCTATACCTTGATTTAGGGCTTAAGAGCCTAAAGTGTGATTTTTAACAACACTTCTCACAAGTCCATTTCAGGAACAAATCAATTATCTATGTTTTCCTTCAAGACCAAATCAAAACAAAGTTAGTTTCAGTAATGAAATATCCAAAACTGGAAAGATTAAATTGTCAGTTAATACAACTTTCATAAGACATATCAGAAATAATGACTAAGCAATTTCTATTCCTTTAATATGTAATTAAGAATTACACCTTCAAGCTAAAACAACACAACAGCCTAATTTCACAAACGTAAGTGGGACATTTAAATTGCCAGTTAATATAACTTACTAAAAAGGTGAATCTAAAAAGCAAAATTAAAGCAAATGGAGAATTACATCATTAATCTCAACAAAATATTTTTAATTACACAATTTTTCGAGTTGTAGAACTCTAGACCTCCTGAAATAAAGTTGTATGTTTGATCAAGCTTTTTTTCAGAAGTGTTTCTGTTTATTAGAAGTAGTTTTATAAAAACTGTTTCTAGAGAATCTGTTAGGTTGTTTGACCTATAATTTAACTAGGCATGGAGTTTAAGAAATAAATGAAGAATTTTAAATTAAAAATGTATATACATGTACTAAAATTTTATTTAATCTTGTGGTTATAAACTTAGACATGTAGGATCTTTGAATTGTCAATTTGTGGAAAGAGACACTTTTTTTGGGACAAACCAAAAAGGAAGGTAAAACACTTAAAATATGACGGAGGAAGTATATTATTTTTGTTTATAGCATAAAAAGTATAGGAAATTAATTATTTGCGTAATTTTTTTTATAACAGCAAAAAATAAGATCTAAACATCAAATGACACTATACATATATAACAATACATCACTATAGCGGTCATGAAATTTTCAGACAACGCTGTTATTATAGAGGGGTTGGACTGTAATTGCTCCTTCAATCCAATTAAATTGGACCCAATTTTCTCCTTAGTGTAGGTGTTTACTTCGGGTAGTACACGCAGCGGAATTTGAAAATTTATGTTTCAAACCCGACGACGGTCGAACTGCAGTATAATAAGCAATGAAAAATACAAACACAAAGTAAATGTAAAACTTCGAACGAAGACTTACATTTTGAAAGCAGTCAGCCAAGCAGTTGTATCTTCAAACTTTGTGTAGTCCGAGTGTGCACACGCAAACGTCCATCGATTTGTAAGTTCAGAGAACTGTGATGTAAATTGCTAAGTCAGGAATGCTAGGGATTTTGACAGAGCTTTAGAAGAGATTTACCTCTATTAGGTTTAGTATTTGGAATGGGAGGTAAGCCCTCTATTTATAGTTGTAAACAGAGGCATAGGGTTTCCATGGGCTGGGCCCAACAGAAAATCAGACTGACAAAATTGCGAATCGCTGTATCACGACCGCGTGTCGCCTGTTTGGCACCGCGGTCCCAAAACAGGGCACCGCGGTCCTGTCCTATTTTTCAGTCTTTTCCCATTTTAATGTCCCGATCATCAACCGAACATATATGTATAATCTCCTTCTAATTACATCCTTCAATCGACGGAATATTTGACTTAGTGTTACCATTCAGGTCTTTACATATCGTCACTAATTACATTAGGATCTTCACGGAACTCCTAGACTACGCCGGAAGACGAACCCAATATGTAAAGTTTAGCAAGACAAAATATGTGAACTGAACCTATACGTGGAAAGATAAAATCCTTTCATTCATGACACACTCAATCAAGCTTAGGATTTGTCAAGTGTCTATCCAAATGGCTTGATTATTATAACTCATCTATATTAGTTGACAACAGGACCGTATCACGTATACGTCCATTGATCGTCAATGACTTAGTCAACCTAATACCATATGAGTACCTGAGTGTTCACCCAAATATAAATTCAAGGAATGAACCCTTTCTTGGCTCACATACCACATTTAATCTTCTTCGTAATGCACCCAAAATAAGTCGTGTCTCAAACTATAAGGCATTTGAGCTTAGGACATGATCAAAGTACATTACTCCGTAAACAAGATGATATTGACCTCAAGTCTAAGGACTTTTATCTCCCACACGCCGATGACATTATAGACATATAACAAAACAGTACATCAGCAGGGCATACCAATACTTCAACAAGTATCCATGTGTCCATCATGAGTTGTCATAACTCGTAGCAAGTGAGACATACTACATCCACTAAGAATATGATGCAGACCACATGTCGACGTATCACATATCATCGATATCCCAATTTTGATGATCATTAGTCGAGGTAATTTAAGAGTTATGTTATAACATTAATTCTCACATCATTAATAAACACGTAACCTCTAGGGATGCATTTATATAATTTTATAAACAATCAACTAATAATTCAACAAAGGCAAATTGTCATAATATTAATCATCATTAATATAAATATGAATGTGTATAAAGTACATTGTGTCCTAATACAGATTGTCTCTAGGACATACATATACTTTCAATATCTCACTTGGCCTAGAGTCAATCACCAACATATCTAATACTCATGTTCTCAAAATGACCATTATGCTTCACCAAGCTTAATGGTTTAGTAAACGGGTCTGCTAGATTATTGTCTGTGGGAATATAATCTATCTTGATATCTTCAGCCTTCACCATCTCTCTCAGGATGTGGTACTTTTTTGGTACATGTTTGTTTCTGTTTGTTGATCTTGGTTCCTTTGCATGTGCAATCGCACCAGTTTTGTCACAATAAATAGTTATTGGACAACTAGCACTCGGAACAACCCCTAGTTCCTTCAGGAACTCAGAAATCGCGACAGCATCTTTAGCAGTCTCCGATCCAGCAATGTACTCCGCTTCAGTAGTCGAGTATGCAGTAGTAGCCTGTTTGGAACTCTTCTAGCTCACTGCTCCTCTGTTGAAAATGAAAGTGTAACCAGACTGAGATTTGAAATCATCAACATCTATCTGAAAACTAGCATCGGTATACCCAGTGGCAACCAACTCATCAACTCCACCATAGACTAAGAAGTAATCTTTAGTACGCCTGAGGTACTTGAGAATACTTTTGACTGCTTTCCAGTATTCCTCGCCAGGATTCTGCTGGAACTTGAAAGTCATACTAAGTGCAAAGGCCACATCTGGCCTAGTACAGGTCATGACATACATGATTGATCCTATAGCCGAAGCATATGGGATCCTCTTCATGCGCTCAAGTTCAATAGCGTTAGAAGGGCAGCCCTTCTTTGATAACTTGATGTCTTGACCAAAGGAAGACCGTCTTTCTTGGAATTTTCCATTGAAAAACGTCTAAGCACTTTGTCTATGTAGACTGACTGTGACAGCCCCAACAATCTATTAGGTTTATCTCTATAGATCCTAATTCCCAGAATGTAGCAAGCTTCACCTAAATCCTTCATCATGAAGGTCTTGGACAACCAATCTTTAACTGACTGCAAGGGTCCTATTATCTCTCATTATCAATATGTCATCAACATATATAATAATGAAGACAATACCCTTATCCTTGCGTTTGAAATAAACACAAGGATCATCTTTGCTTCTGACAAAATCAAAAGATTTGATAGCATTGTCCAAGCAAATGTTCCAACTCCTAGAGGCTTGCTTAAGTCCATAAATGGACTTCTGTAGCCTGCACACATCATTTGGTCTGGACTCACATGAAAAACCCTCGGGTTGTTTCATATACACTTCCTCAATTAGATTACCATTGAGGAATGCAGTTTTGACGTCCATCTGCCAAATGTCATAATCATAATGTGCAGCTATCGCGCAAGCAAAATCCGAATAGACTTTATCTTAGTCACCGGTGAAAAGGTTTCATCATAATCCACACCAGGACACTATGTAAAACCTTTAGCCACTAGTCTAGCTTTATAAGTCTGAACCTTGCCAGATGCATCAATCTTCTTCTTGAAGACCCATTTGCATCCTATGGGTTTAACTCCATTCGGCAAATCAACCAAGTTACATACTTGATTGATATACATAGATTCCATTTCGGACTTCATGGCTTCTTGCCATCTCTTCGAATCAATGTCTAGAATTACTTCGCTGTAGGTTCTAGGCTCGTCATCATCTGGAATATCTAGCTCATTTTGTGTTTCCACAAGCAGATTTAGTCTTTTCGGATGACGATGAGATCTAGTAGACCTACAGAGTTGATTGTCTTGCAGTTCAGTTACAGGTATGTTCTGATTGTGAGTAGGTTCTTGTGCCCTGGTCGATCCACCAACATTAGAGCTTTCAGGAATATCATTTTCATGTCTTTCCTGAATGGGAGGAAATGCAACTGGTGCACTTGCTCCCAAGGTCTGTGGCGGAAGATCTTACATTTCTGCATTACTCCTCGTAGCACTCCCATTGGCCGAAGGGGGTACCCTAAATACCCAATCTTCGCCTAAAGCTCCCACTGAATTCTTGCCTTCATCATCGGGCAAGGATTCAACCTCTTTGTTACCTTGTTCTTGAATTTCTTCAAGTTATATCTCTGTGCAACTCTCATCCTTGTAGACATATTCATCTTCAAGAAAAGTTGTGTTCCTAGAAACAAATATCTTATGTTCTCCAGAAAGATAGAAATAGTATCCCTTAGTTACCTTCGGATACCCAACAAAGTACATTTCTCACTTTTAGATTCCAACTTATCAGTGATCAACTTCTTGACATATGCTGGACACCCCCCAGGGCCTCATGTGTCTAAGTGATGGCTTCTTGCCACACCATACCTCATATGTTGTCTTTTCGACCGATTTAGATGGAACTCTGTTTAGAACATATATTGAGGTCAAAATAGCGTATCCCCAAAGGTATGTAGGAAGAGCTGAAAAGCTCATCATGGAACGAACCATGTCAGGCAAGGTTCGGTTTCTCCTCTCGGCAACACCATTCATCTGTGGTATTCCAGGAGGTGTCCATTCGGAATGAACTCTATGAAGCTTTAACTAGTCAAGAAATTCTTTACTTAAGTATTCACCCCCACGATCAGATCGGAGAGTCTTGATACTATTTGAGAGTTGTTTCTCAACTTCACATTTAAAACTCCTTAAACTTCTCAAAAGCCTCGGATTTGTGTCTCATAAGATACACATATCCAAACCTTGATAAGTCGTCTGTGAAAGTGATAAAGTAAGAGAAACTCTCTCTAGCTTGAGTTGAAAAAAGTCCACACACGTCTGTATGTACCAACTCAAGCACCTTCTTGGCACGGATTCCCTTTTCAGAAAGAGGTTTAATGGTCATCTTACCTTTCAAACAGGATTCACAGTTACCATAAGATTGTAAGTCAAATGGTTCGAGGTAATTTAATTTCCTCAACCGTTCTATCCTTGTTTGATTGATATGACCAAGTCTGCAATGTCATAAGTAGGTAGAATTTCTTTCATTTAACTTAGTTCTTTTATTTTGTACTTTAATTTCAATGATGTACATACCTTATCCACTAGAGGTAGAAGCATCTTGTTCTATTCCTCATAGTGCAGTGCAGTCCTTTTTTCCAATTCCCTTTCTATTACAGTTAGGCATACATCCTTGGCCGGAATCACCTTTTATTCTTCACACCTCCCTTAGGCTTCATAGATGAGGGCGCAGTGACTGACTTGCCCTTCTTCTTCTACCATTCCTTACCTTTGCTCTTGGAAATTGAAGATTCTAAGGTTTTTAACATGTCATGCAGTTCCGGCAGAGGGTGGAAGCGACGTTACTCCGCAGCCTTATGCCAATCGAGGTCATCATTTCTATCAGCCTTATCATCTTCAACATATGATGAGACACTTGGCTCCCTTCACTTAGCTTACACTTGAAGAGTTCTATTAACACCTCAATTTCAAAGTTTGGAACTGAAAGTCATAGAGATTCTTCAAATGTTCGAGCATCTCGTTAGGGACCATGTTCTCATGTTGTCTCTGTAGTTCCACTGACATGGAAGACAACATGACGCATCGTGCTGAAGTGGCGTCATCTAGGTTCTTATGGTAGGCTACCTTATCAAATATGGCATATTTTGTAGAATCATCAACGGGCACTGTGGGGAATACTTTGTCTAATACGTATTTTATCTTTTCTTGCTTTTAGGACAATTCTTAAATTTCCTTAGCCAGTCTAGATAGTTCGGTCTGGTAAGTTTTTCATTTCAACGATAAGTTTGACATTTTGAAGTTTTGAAGATATAGATAGACTCAGGAAAATGCAATCAACATTCATTCTCCTAATTTATACACATTCATTATAGACTAATTTAACATGGCCTTTTGTTTAATTAGCTCTCACTATTTTTCATACTTCTACGACCTCATGGTAGAATACGGACCTAAATCAATATAAAAGTCATAATGGGCCAAGATCCAAACATATGATATATCTGCGTTTGCTTTGACTGATAACTTCAATAGCACACTTTGGTAGGTCCTCAACCAATTGTAAATCAACTCTACAACTCTTGGTTCGATTAAATATCTTTCACTTTAATCTTACGTCTTTAGACTAGTCCGACACTTTGGCGCCAAGATTCATCTAAACAAGCTAACCCCATTACACGACTGCGTTTAAATGCCTAAGTAAATTTAGCCTTTGCAAGCAAACACTTTGGTGTAAATACTTACAAAATTTTATTATCTACTTTTATTTTAACATATCTATGAAAGGGCCTTGGTCCTCTTAGAATTAGAGCAAATGCTTTGGCATAAATACATTTATCGCCGAAAAGGACTTAACACCCTAACAATTATAATGGACGACGCGTTATAATTAGACTTGTATTTAATGTTTGGGGAACATTTTTAGTTTTCGGGGATTCATTCAAGATCAACAATCAAGTCATACATCATATGACATCCTATCATGCAATTTCTAAACACAATTAGATGGGAAACCATCAAACCCAATAGGCATGATAAAAGATGGTTTTAATCACATACTGGGCGTCTTCTACCCAGACTGTTCACAACTATATGTTATTAGTTCCTTTTTGTCAATATATTCAAGATTTCTTTTAAGTATAAAGTTCACAAATTTATGTTATGTTTCTTTCATTTAGTACTTTCTTGTCAATATATTCAAGATTTTTTTAAGTATAAAGTTCACAACTTTATGTTATTTTTCTTTCAATTAGTACTTTTTTTTATTATAATCAAGATTTCTTGGTTTTCCTTGTTTTTTTTCTTGCAGTTTCAAGCACCAAATCTTCACATAAAAGCATATTGGATTATGCAGATATAAGAACAAGTACTACAAATTATGAATATGGATCTTCCTCAACAACATACAATTCAATTAATCAATCCAATATTTGTCAAAATTTTAGCACTAACATGTTGTTTAACAACTGCATTGGAGTTCAAGAATTTGGAGATTATAATGAGCTTCCATTAGACTATGAAGATTGGAGTCAAGATGATTATACAAAGTGTTTAAATGATATGTTGAATCAAAGTGTTGCAGCATTGTACTATGGTTATCAGCCAAATCTTGGATTCGACGTGATTAAGATGGCTAAAAATCCCAAAGCCTCGCGATTATTGCAAAAGTTTCTTGAGCTGAATAACTATTACTACATACAAAGGATACTTAATGAGGTTCTTGATTCTTTCTTCGAGGTGATGATCGACGAATATGGACACGTTTCTTCCTAAAACTTGTTGAGTTCTGCACCGATGAACAGATGAAACTAATTCTCATAACATTTCACTATCATGTGGATTTGTTTGTACAAACAGCCTTCATGAAATATGGGTGAGTAAAGCTTTGTTAAGTTAATTACTTAAATTTTTTAATATTGGCTTAACTAACATTTGTTCCTTTTGATTTTGACAGTTCAAAGACCATTCAAACTTTAAAAGCCTCAAAAATAAACCTTTGGCCAAGTATTACTCAGAAATTGTGTCTTTGAAGTTAGTTGAACTGATGAGTCATCGAACAGGACGATACGTTGTTGAACAGTGTTTCCCTCTCTTCAATGAGAAGCAGAATGAGGTAAATCTGTAACATATTTTGGTTTCTTTTCATATGTTTTTTTCTTTTAGCTACAAGTTATAGTCTAAATATGAATGTTCACTTGTGAATTTGCTTACTGATTTTCAGGTTCTGTACCGGGGGATTATTAGTTGTTTCAGAGAGTTAGCTACAAATGAAAGTGGATGTGCATCTTTGAATGTTTGCATCAATTGTATCACTAACCCTTTCAAAAAAAAACTGCTTGAAAAAAGTGCAAACCAGTCAGGTTACCTTGCCAATGATCCTTGGGGGTAAGTAATAACATATAGTTTCCTCCCTCCGTTATTCATACGCTTGCCATTATCAAATCGTCTCATATTAATGGTGGTCAAGTACGGACTAGGTTGATTCCAAGTGATGTCCAAATTTACTCCTCTACTTTTGACTATGGTTTAAATTACCTCCCTTACAGTCAAGAGCATATACGAGACGATTTTTCTATCAACAAGGGGTAAAATTAAGATATTTCCTATAGTATAAGGGTAGTTTTCACCCTTTTTCCTTTCTTTTACTACTTTTGGCTGGTTTATGGTTTATTTTAAGAATTAGTGTGTTCTTGTTACAAGCAAATCGTCTCGTATTTTCCCTTGACTTCAACGGAGGTCCAGTACGAACGAGGTGTATTCCAACTGTCAAAATACTTCGGAAAATATGTCCAAATTTACTCCTCTACATTTGACTGTGGTTTAAATTACCCTTTGTTATACTTCAAGTCAGAGATCCCTTAGAGCCAAGAGAAGATACAAGAAGATTTGCTAACCGCATGGGGTAAATTATAATATTTCATATAGTAGAGGGGCTATTTTCACCTTTTTCATCCTTTTTCCTGTCTGTCACAACTGTTAGCTGGTTTCTGGTTTATGTTAATAATTTGAGTATGTTCTTGTTACAACAGGAACTATGTTGTGCAGCATGTTCTTGAACTCAGGGACGAAGATATTTCGAGTAAGATATTCAGTCAACTTGAGAAGCAGTACTTAACACTAGCCTTCAAAAAAGGTGGTAGCCATGTTGTTGAGAAATGCATAGTCATCAAAATCTGGAATGATTTCAGTAGTTGATGTTCTTCTAACTGATGAAAAAGCACTAGTTCAACTAGCCAAAGATCCCTTTGGCAATTATGTGATTCAGAAAGCATTGAAATCCACAAAGGTAAATAATACATCTCGTCCTTTTATTGGTACAGTCAAACCTCTCTATAACAACGTCGTTTGTCTAGATACCTTTTGGCTGCTATGGCTAAATGTTGTTATAGTGAACATATAATATAACATAACATAAAAAATGGTTTTGCTATGAAGGAAGATTGTTATAGAGAGGTCTGACTTTAATAGAAAATCAAACATGGTTGGAAATAACTGATGTAAGATTCATTTGTGTCTGTTCTTGCAGGAGCATAGAGAGGAAACGCGACATCAAGCTTTAGCCGGAGTCCTAATGGCAAAATCTAAATTCAGTTTCTCAGAGAGCCTGGAATTCATATTCAAGACACTGTTGAGGAGGACAATCTTGTTTCTGTGTTTTTTGTTTATCTTACTTCTGTATAATCTGTCTCTTTTGTTAGTACTGTGTAACACAAGGGTGAATCTGGGATGATGCAAATCAGTGTCTAGAATTGTAGTGTTAGTGTTATAATCTAGTATTTGTTTGAGATTTGTAGTAATATTTTGTAAGAACTTTTGTGTGTAATACAAAAGCATTTGTTTATCTATATTATGTCCAATAACCTGACATCTTTTATGTTTTATGCACTTAGGATAATTGCTATAGTTTGTGTTTGAGGCAAGAAATTTATTTCTTAAGACTTAAAATAGTGTATTCATTACTTAAATTTAAACATGACATCGTAAAGCACTTATTATCAACCACATTTGGAGTTAAAAGATTGTAACTTGAAAAAGAAAATCAGATAAGTTTGTTTGAGTGGCTATATTGAATTAACAAACAAATGTTTTGGTGGTTTTATGAAGAAAGCTAATTTTAACATGGTAATTTAGATTGATGTGCACTTTTTCCCCTCTTTCTTTTTTTTATATGGAAATCTTGACCATTATTTTTTAATTTCTTTTTATATTGGAAGAATGTACACAGAAAACAATTAGTAAAAAGAATAACCATAGACGAACCATTTCATTTTTTGCACTTGAAGGAGCACCCCTCCCCAAAACATGACATGGAAGTTCAGTCGTGATTTTTTTTTATAACTATGATGTTGGAGCCAACTTGCTCGCAATCCTACAGAATACTAGAGACCTCTTACCAACACAAATATCGAGTAACTCTCAAAGGCTTTGGCAAATGAGAGACTTGGAAGTACAATAGTTGGTTAACATTTCTAAGCAAATGGCCTATAAACAACTACATAGATATTGGAAGTGCAAAGCTCCTTGGAAGAAAAGTGGCATCGTCAATATCCTATTATATTGCAAAGACAGTGCTGCTGAAATATTACAAAATAGAGCTGCATTCAACCTTCTGAGACTCTAGAACACTTCTAGTAGCCTCTTTGACCACTTGTCCACTCACGTAGTGCTTGCGGCACACAGGCATATATACTTCTGCTCCTGCAATCAACTCCGTTCTCGTCTCCTCTGTCTTCCTCAAGGTGAAAGAAGCACGATTACCGCAAAGTTCACATTGTGCAGTAAGTTTGGTCACAGTATCAGCAATTGGTATTACGTCAAGAACTGAACCAAAGCTCCTTCTGCAAAACCCAAAATATGATCCACTACAGATCAGTACATTTGCAACTTAGAATCGCATTCAGTACATATGAAGTATTTCAAGCTGATTACATTAAAGTGCACAGAGACTAAACGGAAGTAGTACCTTAGATAGTCACCATCTAGTCCAGCAACTATCACAATCTTGCCATCATGGTCAGCAACTTCCGTACAGAAATCATACAGATCCTCAAAAAACTGAGCTTCATCAATGCCAATGACCTCTAACTGAAACCATGTATACAGAGAAAAATGAGTAATGACAAAAGTCAAAATACAGTATTGTGACATACTAGCAAAGAAAGTTCACTGAGCAACTTTCGAAACTAGTGCTTCATGATTATACCATTTCTTCTTACAACTAGGGGTTATTTAGAAGGTTGGAGCCCCTAACTTTTCAAGAATTAAATATTACCCTTCAAATGTAAATTTTTTGGAAGAACGCACTCAAAAGTAGACTTTTTGCATTGAGAAGGTCCTACACTAATCATCTAATATATTAGCATCCCAATATTTTCCCGTTGTAGTGTTACCTTACTATATGCTTCAGAACCACATCTTTGTTTGAATGACGATAGATTAGCTAAAGGCCAGCATGGCAATCTGTCCCCATCATGTGTCACAATGGAATCCGACCCATATCTTGTATCCTTGTCCGACTTTATAATTGCTACACTTCTGCAGAGAGGGGAAAATAGCACGACAATTAAATTTAAATCAAACAATTGACATGAGAACATCAGGAAGCCTTAAAATCTCTATCAAGATCATCAAATTTCTAGCAGCACTACAAAACTCAGAGGTTTGCATGCTTCGTGGATCCAAATTATGTCCTTAATTCTAATATCGAACTTTTGATATCTCGAAGGTAATTCTATAACAAAGAATTATGTGCAGTTGTCTACCATAATAAACTAATAACTCTAAAAGAACAGTGAATGCTCCAGAGGAACTGGTTTAAATGACCATGAGCCTATAACCTTAACCCCCTTGGGGCCTACCCTGAACAGGAAGAGAAAGAATTTGAACAAAATTACTAGAACCCGTCTCAGAACAAAACGTATTAAATGGTTATTCACACAACAAATGTATTGATCTATCTCTTGTTCAGAGTAAAAGTCATAGATTGGTTAAGATTCTAAAATCTTTCAAACACTGCCAACAATCGAACATTTCATGTATAGCCTAAATGTAGCTTAGTGACAACATAGAGTGATCTGCTTAACCACTGGACATAGCATATAACAAAATAAATACAAATTGAAAGACAAACTTTACATGAAATGTTTCTTAGAATGCCCTAAATTCATCGTCTATGGGCAGCATTGGTTAGAATATGTATCGTAGAAGAAATAAACTCATTTGCTATAAGTTCAAATTATGATGAGGCATGGCTGTTTAAGCATTTATTATAAACTAGCCAA
This sequence comes from Przewalskia tangutica, assembly GCA_029844215.1. Lineage (NCBI taxonomy): Eukaryota > Viridiplantae > Streptophyta > Magnoliopsida > Solanales > Solanaceae > Przewalskia > Przewalskia tangutica. Next base: position 3,065,015 of record CM056725.1, read on the forward strand.
CTCTATTGTTATAGCAAAATAGTCTAAATTGACCCTAAGAGGACATGTTTTCTTTGGTAAACTTGTTTTACGAACTGCATCGCATGAACCGAGATCCATCACATTACTTGGTAGGCAATCTATCTGTTTATTCACATACATGTTCCTCTTAGAAGCAAATAGCAAGTCCCTTCTTGCCAAATCGCACCATCTTGTATCAGTTGAAACTGTTGGGAGAACACAATCCAATTTTCGCATTCAAAGGCAAATGGAAACTCCACAGAAGATTTCTAACTAAATTGCCCCTTTAATAAGACTCTTTGCAATTAAGTGGCTGAGTATTCAACCAAACAATCTATATTGATGTTGGTCCTTTCCTTTTAACTAAGTAAATCTGGAACATCGCCAACGTCTTTTAAGACACCTGTCATATCTTTGACCAATTTATATATCTTATCTGTCTGTTCATGAGCATTATGTTCCATAAAGAAGAAATGTGCTTGTCTTTGAACCTCAATCATGCTATAACCAGGTTCCTTTTTCACCCCTGTGTCCTTCATCAGTCTCCTTATCTCCGCAACATTGTTCCACAAACCAAATGAAGCATAAGCATTAGACAAGACAACATATTTGCCAGCATTCTCAGGCTCCAAATCAAAGAAATTTTGGGCAGCAAGTTTTACCATCTCGATATCACCATGAATCTTACAAGCCCCAAGTAAGGCACCCCATAATACCGGGTGGTCCCCACAACACGAGTTTTTGACAAACTCGTGAGCCTCTTGTAATCTTCCAGCACGGCCCAAAAGATCCACAATAGCTGCATAGTGTTTTCCTCTCGGTCGAAGCCCGTAATCTCTCGTCATTGATGAAAAATACTCCTTACCTCTTTCTACTAGACCTCCATGACTACAAGCAGAAAGAACTGCAAGAAACGTAACATGGTTTGGCCTAAATCCTTCATCGATCATCCTATGAAACGATTCGAGAACATCTTTTATTCTTCCGTTTTGTCCGTACCCGGATATCAAAGCAGTCCATGTTATCACATTCCTTTCTAAGGACTTACTAAACACAAGATAGCCATCAGATGGAGAACTACACTTGAAATACATGTCCATAAGCGCACTATTAACTACAATATTTCCACTAATTTGGCTTTTAATCAACAATGCGTGTGCTTGCTTGCCCTGATCTAGGACAGCTAAAGCGGCACAGGCTCTAAAGACTGACGAATATGTATACTGATCTGGAAGTAAATCTCTCTGTTTCATATTATGGTAGAGACTCAAGCCTACTTCCTCCATGCCCTTCTGCACGTATCCGGCGATCATAGCGTTCCACGAAATTAGACATTTGAATTGCAGCTTATCAAATATGGCGTGTGCTGTATCCAAGTCTCCTGCTTTTGCATACAAAATTAACAACTTAATTGTCAGATACTCATTCGGAACAAAGCTGAGAACAATCATTTGCCAATGGACTCTTTTCCCTTTCTTATACGCTTGCCGAAAAATACACTCTTGCAAAACAAGGGAATAAGTTTCTGCCTCCACCTGTACACCGGAGCGGCACAATATTCCAACTGCTTCAGCCACCCTTCCTGAGAAACAGAGACCTTTTATTGTCTCATCCAAATAGAGGGAATTCTTTACGCCGTTGGCCTGAAAACTGGGAATATTACCAACCATGATTTCAATTCAAATTTACTTCCTCAACATGAGAGACGCAAAGAGCATGGAGATTTCAAAACCCCAGGGAAGAATGCAAAGGAAACAGCAAAAAGCCCAGTGAAAAACAACAAAATTTAGAAAAAAAAGGAGACAATCATTAAATGAGAAAGATGAAAGGTTTAGTAACAAGAAAACTTCGCAAACTTTTAACATCTAAGAACTGCAAGGAAACCGAGTCCACATGGCAGCACGGAAATTTAGTGCTGCAACAACTTTCTTTCCTTTTTTGTTTTGGTGGTGGTGGGGTTGTAACTTGTAAGTTCCAACATAGAGCACCCTCACTGAAGATGATCATATGAATGACTAAGTCGGAGCTCGGGTGTTAAACTCTTGCCCAACAATGTCCTTAAACTCATGAAAGATATCTTTACAGTTATCCGTTCAATCAAATACACAAAAACTTGGTCTTGGAGAAATATCGCACAATATGGCAACACGCAGCTGAAAAAATGCTTTTGTATGTTACTGAATACCATGTCATTCTCCCCATGCCACTGTTAAGCTATCAACCAAAACCAATTCTGAGGCAAGAGAAACATTGGCTTCGATGCATCATCGTCCATGTTTCATTTTAAGGTATATATAGTACATCAAAGTCTCAGGATACTAGCCAAAATACCTACTTATATAAATTCTACAAAGCTTGTAAGACACTATAAGGTAAGTAGCTAAGTAGATATACAGATCCTCATAGGAGGAACCTAAACAGATATATATATGATGGCCCAAAAGAACACTTGAGGCACACTTTCTGCTCCAACAGATTAATACTCCCTTCATCCCAATTTACATGGCACACTTTACTTTTTTAGTTTATCCCAAAAAAAAATGTCACATTTCTATAACTAGAAACAACTTTAAAATTCCTAGATTTACCCTTAATGAAATGATTTGTAGCCACACAAGTTTGTTTTAGACCACAAATTTCAAGAGTCGTGCTTTCTTTCTTAAAACTTTGTGCCTAGTCAAACAGTGTCACATAAATTGGGACGGAGGTAGGTATTAAAGCCAAAGAACAGATATTTTATCCCAAAAACAAAAAAGCCTCACAGAGGTGCAAAAATATGAACTTTAAATATGCAAAGCATTTCATTACATATAAAATCAACAACAACAACATATAAGGTAGAGTGTATGCAGACATTACCCTACCTTGGGAGGTAGAGACGTTTTCGATAGACGCTTGGCTCAAGATAAAGAAACAACAAAGTAGATCAACAAGTAAAAGGAACAATAACTACAAGAAAACAGTATGCTAAGCTAATAACAAGCGACAGTAGATAGTAACAAAATTCGAAGGATAAGAAACTGCATGAAAATACTACGGCTACTAGTAAGGAAAGAAAAGCGGGACACACTCTACTACCTATTAACTTTATACCCTAATCCATGTCATTACATACAAAACCAAGACACAAAAACCAAATTAGAAACATAAGAGAATCCTAACCTGCCATTGCTTCTTTCAGACTTGATCCTCTTTAAAAGAGTAGTAGTTTTTCCAGCAAACATAGGACCAACAATCACATGAACCTCACCAGAACCCGAACCCAAACTATGCAAGACCCTAACTTGACTATGGTTTTGCACAGTACAACATCTAAAGGAACAAACTTTACTCACGGGGTTTATTATTTTACCATAACTAGGGTTCTTGAAAGTACTAACAAGAACCCCATATCTATTGTATACTAAAATGGGTTCTTGAAAATGAAAACAGGAAGATAAAGGAATGGTATTGGGTCTTGAAAGTACTGGGAAAAGAAGTGATTTCATTCTTGACAATGTAAACATGTAGTATGAAATTTTTAGTCTTTTGAGTTGAAATTGTTCAAAATTTCATGGGAATTTGAGTGAAATTGATGAGATAAGAAAAAAGGGGCAAGGGTTTTAAGGGTTTTAGGTTGTTGGCGTGGAGGGAAAATGGAGGACTTTGGAAAGAAGATGGAAACCAAGAGGTGGGAAATAATAAATCTTACTCGGAAGATTTAACAAGATTTAACTTAGGGTAACAAAAAAATCACTTAATTAGAAATGATCTTGTCTTAAAATGTGATTAACTAAAATTGGAACTGAATTCTAATTTTTAAAATTTATAATTTATTACAAAATACATAAAAGCTCATACACATTATACAAAAACCTCTTCTAACTCATACACATTATACAAAAACTCCTTCCAACCCAATTCCCCACGACCCCTGTCTCTCTCCGTTGCTGCTGCAAAAAACCGGCGACCACCATTGTTGTTGTTCGTTCCTCTCTCTCCATTGTTGTTGTTGCTGCTCATTTCTCTCTCTATTGTTGTTGTTTCTCTATTCATTCTCAGGTAAACTTTTTTTTTCCACTTGGTTCAAAAGTTAGGGTTTTGAAATCAGAGTATGAAAATGATGATTTTGGTTAGAGAAGATGAAGAAGAGCATGAGTTTTTCTTGAATGTTGTTTATTTTGTTGTAGTTTCGTGTATTTATTGCACTTGTTGGGGTTTGTGAGTTTGTAAATAGTGGTTGTGGTTGTGAAATTATGGTTTTTGGTGCTGTTTTTGTTCTTCTTCTCCTTGTTGTTTCGAAAAAAAAGACTTGCAATTTTGTTGATGTTTTACAACAACTGAGGTTACCTGTTGTATCAAATTCAGCACTTGTTTGACAGTTGCAAACATCTGCTGAGGTTGTATGGTTTGGTGTATTTTGTTTAAGTTGTGAGTGAGATTTGTAATGGTTGTGTGTTTGTAGTGAAATATAGATGTTTTGTAGTTAAATTTAGATGTTTTTGCTATTGTTGTTGTTGTTGTTGCAGCAAATTAGCACTTGTTTGACAGTTGCAAACATCTGTTGAGGTTGCATGGTTAAAAAAAATCTTATTTGGTGTATTTTGTTTAAGTTGTGAGTGAGATTTGTGATGGTTGTGTGTTTGTAGTGAAATATAGATGTTTTGTAGTTAAATTTAGATGTTTTTGTTGTTGTTGTTGTTGTTGCTGTTGCAGCAAATTCAGCACTTGTTTGACAGTTGCAAACATCTGTTGAGGTTGCATGGTTAAAAAAAATCATATTTGGTGTATTTTGTTTAAGTTGTGAGTGAGATTTGTGATGGTTGTGTGTTTGTAGTGAAATATAGATGTTTTATAGTTAAATTTAGATGTTTTTGTTGTTGTTGTTGCTGCATGCGGTTTAGAAAAAGTTTTGATTTTATCCAACAGCTGCTGGATAAAATCAAAACAATTGTTGAGGTTTTTGCAGCATCTGAAGCAGTTGTTGTAGCATATTAACAAGCTGTTGTAAAAAATCAAAACAGTTGCTAAGTTGTTGCTACTGTTTTTCTATTTTCAACAGATTAAGATTATGCTGCAACAAGTAATAAGTTGTTGCAACAACTTCGTATTTTGTTGCAACATATTATTAATCTGTTGCAACAACTGATTACTTGTTGCAACATATTTCTTTTCTCTTTTTACTTTGAATGTTGCACTAACCAATTAAAATTGTTTTTCTATCTCATGTGTGTAGATAAAATGGCTCCAGTTGAAAGAAAATGAGAGAAACCAACTGAGGGAGAAAGTAGTAAAAGAGCTAAGGTGCAAACATCATTAGATAAACTTGTGACTGTTATTTATCAATTAACAAATGAGGAAAGAGTTAGTGAAATTGGGGCTTCAGAAAGAGAGGAAATCCACGAAACCTCTGTTGGGCATGAAGAAGAAAGTGATAAAAATGAACAAAGTGAAGAAACTATAGAAGAAAGTGAAAAAGATGATGAAAAATCTGCTGAAGGAGATGAAGAAAATGAAGAAAATGTTGAAGGAGATGAAGAAGAACGAGATGAAGAAGAAGTAAGTGAAGAAGAAGGAGATGAAGGGGATGAAGGAGGTGAAGAAGATGCAAAAACTGAAACTGGTAATGAAGAAGAAGAAGAATCAACAGATCAGACCTTGGCCGAGTTAAGAAGAAAGGAAACATAATATGGATGTCAATCTTGTTGAGTCTTCTAGTATTGCCACAGATTCCAATAGACCTTCGATTGAGGAGGTCGTCAAGAGTTTCAGCATTGAAAAGTACGGTGTGACGATGCCGCTGAATGAAAATAAGGATTTGTCCGGTGATTTTATGGTTAGATCAACCATGGGAAAGGGCTTTGACACCTTCACGGGCATTCTCTGGCAGCAGGATTTAGAGAATTTCTTTAGGGCTAACTGTTTTGGGCTCTATTTAGATTTGCCTGAAGATACCGGTGCCCGATTTCAAATGACAATGGTTTCTGAGCTTTTGAAGCGTAAGATTATTTATGATAGAAAAGATGAGATTTGGATCAATTACTGTGGCATGCCGGTTTGCTTTGGCATAAAGGAGTTTGCCATAGTTACCGGATTGAGATGTTATCCTTGTGATCCTCCTCCTACTGTTGTATTAACCAAGTCATCCCGGACGCCCAAGGCAGCCAAGAAAGTAAAGGGTTCCAAAGCTAAGAATGATGTCTCTTTGGTAAACTTAGTGGGAAAGAGCTACATTGAAAAGAAATTGTTGCAAGACTTGGAGCCCAAAACTTTCTCAAAAAAGCACAATGAGGCACTGTGCTTAGTTTGGTTTATGCACAGTGTTCTTTGGGAAGAGACGTAAACTACAACATACCGCTTGGATTGATTAAACTTGTTGAGGACTATGATGCCTTCAACAACTATGTCTGGGGTTTTCAAAGCTTTAGCTTGACTGTTGAATATTTGATAAAGAATTTGAAGCCAACGGGGAAGACACAAAACCTATATGGCTTCCCTTGGGCTTTCATGGTAAATTTTCTTTAATGTTTTACCTTTTTTTTATTTTTTATTTCAATCACTATTTTGATTTTTATGGCATCTTTTTTTCTAAGCTTGGGCATTTGAAGTCATTTTTCACCTCAGGCATCAAGTCAAGGAATACTCCGAAGAAGTTACCTATCCAAGAATTCTTAGATGACTCACTGCTAGGAACAACACAAAATTGAGTGTTGACTTTTTCAACCCCCCTAAGGAAGCTGTAAGCATTAGAACACAACAAATGACTAGGTGTTGCAACAACTTTTATAATCTGTTGCAACAACACATGCATCTGTTGCAACAAGTTATGCATCTGTTGGACATAAATAACCTGTTGCAACAAGTTACCCAACAAATGAATCTGTTATAACATGCAACTAGTTTTTTATAACAGATGAGTAACCTGCTGCAATAAGTTACTCATCTGTTGAAAAATGTTCAACAGATGATAAACCTGCTGCAACAAGTTGATAATCTGTTGGACCATTTCCAACAAGTACCACACATGTTGCAACATATCACTTTATTTGCTAATTTGATAACTTCTGAATCTGTTACAGTAAGTTTTTACAACAAGTACAACAATCTGTTGCAACAAATTACTAATCTGTTGTACAATATCCAACAAATGAGCAACTTGATGCAACAAGTTACCCATATGTTGTAAATTTTTCAACAGATGAGGTACCTGCTGCAACAAGTTACCTATCTGTTGAACATTGCCCAACAGATGTGTAACATTTTGCAATAACCTGATAAATTGTTTTAAATAGGTTTTGTTTTTTATGATTTAGCACCATTATGATATATCTATTTTTTTGTTGTAGGTTGTGAACCCATGGCTTGTCCCAACAATAAGAGAGTTGGAGATGTCATGTCTTGTCACCTTTGTGCCCATAGAATCTGTGTCTGACAGATTGATTGATGGGTTCAAAGGAGAATTGGCTGGAGTGACAGCCATCACTAGGGTTGATGATGTTATAGCTGGTGGTGGTGGTCATGTTATTGTTGGTGTTGGTGGTGATGTTGTTGTTGATGTTGTTGGTGGTGTTGACGATGTTGGTGTTGTTGTTCAGCCTGTTGATGTTGTTGTTGTTGGTGGTGGTGGTGTTGGTGATGATGTCCTATCAAGTATTGCTGGGGAAAAATTAAGAGATGATGATACTAATATTGGTGGATTTACTCCAGTTCCTGGACTGAGTGATTTTTTCGGATTTGGTGGTAATTTTAGTGGTGGTGGATTGAGTGGTAGAAGATTTGTTGATGTTGGTGCCGGTACTTCTAAGGTGCCCTCACGTGCTTGTGAGTGCACCACTTGCAAGGACAAAATGAATAATTTGATTAGAAAGGTGGAGGAATTGGTGCAGGTCCAAGAAGCCACAAACACTTATATGCAGAGGTTGATATCCAAGAGAGGTATCATACCATCAAAGAATCTTTCCTCACTGTATACTCATGTTCATGCTCGGAGGAGGGGCAAAGCAATTGCCAAGGCACTTGCATCAGTTAGATCAAGAAGATCTGTTGCTAATCCCAGTAAGTCAATTGAGACTCCTCTTCTTGATGTTGGGCCAAAAGTGCTAAAGAAGGTGGACATTTTCAAGCCTGTACATGCCCAAAGAAAGAAAAAGATTGATACTGCAATCAAGTCCAAAAAGAGTGGGAGAACCATGTACTCAATGCATGAATTTGGAGCAGCAGACTTCAAGGCTCTGACAAGCATGGAAATTTGATGGGAGGATTGGGTAAGTTTCAACACTTGTATATATCTATCTAATTCAGTATGTTGTTGAAACAAGTAGATAATCTGTTGCAACAAGTTAACTAGTTGTTGCAACCGTTCCTTTATTTTGTTGAATCTGCTGCACCAAGTTAACTGTTACACCTCGTAAGTTAAGACGATAATTAAGAACGTCATTAAGAAATAAGATTCGGATATTGGATATAAAGTATAGTAATACAAACTAATTCGGAAGTTGACATTCAAATGATGTGAATTCGGAAAAATTTTGGTTACTACGTGTGTGACATGGGGAATTTAAAATGATAGTTATATGTATTCCCGCTATGAACTAACAACATAGTATGTAAGTTACAACGACGAGGATACGAGTTCTTATGAGTTTTTCAAGATTTAAAAGAATTGGGACATGAAATTAATTATTGGTGAGAAGTGGACCAAACTGTAGAAAACAATTTTCAGATTTTAAGAGTTCAAGAAAACCCTTTCATCTTTTATCTCACTTCACAATTCATTTCAACAAAACTCTCCTCTCCTCCTTCTCTTCCATGGACGAAAATCACCTTCTTCATAGCCAAATTGAAGACAACAATTTCCTCTTCCTAGATTAACTCATTCATCTAATTTCTAAGCCCAAAATTAGCACTCAAATCAGTGGCGAAAATACCCAATGCTGGCCGAAATCTTAACCCAAATATTTCCAGATTTTAAGATGGAATTTTGAAGGGAAAACAGGTATAGATGATGGGTTAACATTGTAGATTGTTGCATGTCGATTTGGAATTGAAGAAGTGTGAAATTGAAGCAAACAATTAGAGCGAAAACAGTGGCAAAATCGGGACTACTGGGCAGATTTTTAGTCAACTTTGGAAGGGAATATATCCTATAATATTAGGAGTTTTTGGGTGTTTCAAAATCCTAGAATGAAGTTCGTCGAATCTAGTTTTCAACGCAACAAACCGCTCGTCGATAGGACACCGGAGTAGAGAGTTATGGACGTTACAAGTTCAGCTGACAAAGCAGTAGCTAAAACTCGGGACTGCTTTGGAGATTAAATTAAGGTATGAAAATTCTTCTTTCTATGCTATAATCAAAGTTGCATATTGTTGTAGTTGAAGTAATGGACTTGTGTTAAGAAGAAATATTGAATTTAGACAATGCATGTGGAATTTGAATGTTGAGACCGATTTTAGGACCCATTTCGTGTACATTGAAATTAAGTGTTATTTTGTTAGTATTGTCACCAATTGCATGTTAGGATTGAAAGAAATCTGGAGATTTAAAGTTGTGATTTATTAAATGAAAGTGTTGGAACAAAAAGTGGATATTAAGAAATTAAGAAAAGAAATGGAATTCTTATTGTTGTTACCCGAAACTTCCATGAGATTGTTGGACGTGGTTGTCTCGTGTAAAGGTTGTGTTGTTAAGCTATAATGATGAAATATAAATCATGAACTTGTGGTAATTGCCAATACATATCTTACAAAGAACTAAAGTGTAGTAAGGTGAGGTGTTGTAAACTAGAAGACTTGAACTTTTGTTGGTATTGTTAGAATTTATGGACTGCCTTAATGGACTACTTTATTATGGATTAAGGGTTGGATGAATAGGATAAATAAGTGAACTAATCACCTAAATTGTGCTTGGATTATATTCCATGAAGGTAAGAAAAAGGTTGGGTAATGATGGTATATGTCAAGTATGTGGGCTATTGTGATTATATTCTTAAGTGATGACTTGTTATTGGTATTGATGGCTTTTTGGTTAATTGTGGATACGCACATAAACAGGGGAAGTGGTGCCCGAATTTTTATAGAAATAAGGAAGTCGTTGTTCAAATAACTTACGTTAGAAGTCCTAAAATTAATGGTCGTATTACTATTATTATAGGCTGACATACTAGACGAGACATATTCTAGTATTGCATTGGTTGAGCGACTAAGAGGTATGTGAGACTATCCTTCTTTCTTTTGGCATGATTTTGTGAAACAAACTTTCATTTGACATGATTTTAATAAAAGTACGACGGACGTGCATGATTTTCTACAAAATTAGTTTTAAAGGAAAATTGTTATGACAAGTGCCTATGATTTTCAGTAAAGAGCTTATTATGATGATATTATCGAAAGTCAAAAATGATTTCTAATTGCATATAGTTGCTCATGATATCTACTCGTGCCAAGTCTTATTACACATTCACCGAGTCTCTCACATAAAGGGTCGGCACTATATTGTATGTTCCGGGTTCGAGTCCCAGCTATTATTATTATATTACTTGGGTTCGAGTCCCAAGCAAGTTCAACTCCCGGATTATTATTATTCTATGGATTAGCTCTCCATGATGCGGGTTTGAGTCCCATGACATTATATTATTTCATATACTTACGTGAGTTCGAGTCCCACGATATACATACTTACTTGAGTTCGAGTCCCATGATATATATACTTACTTTGGTTCGAGTCCCATGATATATATATACCTAGACGGGTTCGAGTCTCGTGCTATTATATCCTGAGGATAGGTGTTGATACCCAATTTTGACCCTCTCGTCCAATCATTAACCATAAAATTACACTAATTTTAAAGCACCGCAAAACAATTATTTTATTTTATTTTATTTTATATAATAATAATACGCAATAATAAAATATTTAATACATGGACAAATAAGCATTCTCATGACGACGTCGCATTTATAAAGCATTAAACCCTAATAACACCGCAAATGATTTTTAAAATTTTAATAATAATACATGCATATAAATATATTTATAAATAATTAACAGTGACGTCGCGCCAAATAGCATAGCCGCATTTATTAATACGCAAAGCAGCGTCATAATTTCTGTAATTATTCAAAGCATAAATTAATTAATAATGCACAATAAATAAATTTTAAATAATAGCGTCGCATTTACAAAAGTATTAAGCAGTCCTTAAATATCATTTGCCTTTAGCATTTAAATAATTTAATAATAACACCGCATTTTACGCACTTAGAGTCTCGCGTCTGCATTTATTAAATTCAAGCCCTGTCATAATTCTTAAATGATAATTAATAATAAATACATAAAATAAATAATTTAGCAATGACGTCGTGTCAAGTAGCATAGTCGCATTTATTAATACGCAAAACAATTTCATAACTTATTTTAAATAATAATGCACAATAAATAAGATTTTAAATAAATAGCGCCGCATTTTAAAATATTAAGCACTAATTAAATAGCACGCCCGCATTTATAACAATTAGATTAATAAAGCACCTAAATAATTTAATCACAATTTATTAATTTACCACTAATTAACTAATTAAGCACCTAAAATTAATAACGCTACTACCCTTAATTAAATACCCAATACCTAAATAATACCCCAGCCCACGTTGCCCCAGCCCACTCTCCTCAGCCCAGCACCTCTCTGCCATTATACTCAGCCCATTACCCTCATTTCCCCTTTACCTTCTCGTCCATAATCCACAAGCCTAAAAAAGAAAAGACCCAGCATTTCTTACTCATCCTCTCCCTCACGCTAAAACCTAACGACGCCCTAAACCTAAAAACCCGTCGCCGCCATGCCCGGATTTCTCGCCGGGGAATCCGGGGTTTCCCTTTACCCACGCACACCCAGCCAGCTCTTCTTACCATAACTAAACCAAATCAGAAATCCTTTACCTTACCATAACCTGCACGAATCGCACTAAATCAGTAGTGATTTCTTACCATAATCAAGCATGAATCAGCACAAAATCTCGTCCAAAATCAGCCTAAACCTTACCCAAACTTAGAACCCAAACGATGGCTATATATAAAGCACATGCAATAGGCATTCGTAGAAGAGAGCGATGGGGAGAGCGATCAACAAAGAATAATCGATGTGCATAGGAAGTTAGGGGCTCAAGACTCGACAATTAGCAATGCAAAGAATAGAGTCCAAACCCTTCCTTTCAATATCAGCCAAGAAATCAGCAAACAAGCTTACCCTTTTTCGCATCGCAAAACCAAAACCCTTCGAGTGGACCGACGACTTGATACGCCTCGGTCATTTGCCTGAGAAAGGTAAATTAGAATCCCTCTCAGTTTGCTTTACTTTCCCTGTTTTCGCGTGTTTTATCATCGATTTAATTCGGCTGTTTGTAAATATCTGAGTATGATGTTTTTGTCAATCTGTCTGTAATTGATTCAGTTTACTAAAATATTGTTAGATTTATATCTAATATTGTATGTCAAAATAATGTTAATAACTTGTTGCAGACATTATTGCAAGTTTGAGGTTTAGTTACCGATTCACTGTCTCGCCATGTCTTGGTTTAAATTCAAGCACCTGTCTGTTTGTCAACATGCTTCTGATTTTGTTCATGGATCGCCAGGTCAAATTGGTCATGCATATTAAGAATAGTCTTTTCCTAGTTTACATTGTATGTCCTTTCTCTGCTTGGTTGTTGTTAGATTGGAAGGGGCTAAGCCAAAATATGAACTTTAAAGTATAGTTATTTGTAGTGTTGATAGTCTTTTTATACTGAAAGTTTACGTGCCATTCTCCTGCTTAATTATTTGATATCCATCATGTTCAGTTGCAATAATATGGATGATATGTGTGAATTAGTAAAGGAATGTTTGAATTTTAAATAGTCCTTAACGCTCTAGAATATCTACTAATTAAGGGGTTTATCAAAACTCGAAACAAAGTCGTCCAATCTCTTTTGTATTCTGGACTGATTTGTGTAACACTGGAATTAGCCTTTGCTGTTTATGTTTTGCTGGTATACTCATTGCAGAAACCTGTTATTTTTAACTGGAAGTAGTACAATAATAATCAGACCTTAACTGTTGAATAGCCTATTTGTGCTTTGACTTGAGCATTCTGTATATGTGGAAATGGGTATTTGCCTGGGCCTGTCTATTATCCCTTTCTCTCCTCTGTTTATGGCTGCTTATTGTCCCCATCTGTTTACTTGACGAAATGGCTTCAAGAACAGGGAATCACTTAAGCCTATTGCTTACTTGCCTTTACTTAGAATTGTTGGGGTTGCATATAATACTAGCAGCTGGTTTATGCAGTCTACATACATGCTCATTCTTATTTCTTTTACCACCTGCTAGCTGCCCATCCCCATATGATTATGTCCTCTGTTGGTCTTTGCTTAAATATAAAGTGCTTGTTTGTTAAACACATTTGGGGCATATACTAATCCTTATCTTTCTTTTTGCTACATGAAATGCACCGGAGCAAAAAAATGAAGAGTCTCCCGGCGAGACTCATCACGAGCTACTTCAAACGGAAACCCGCGTCTATGTGCATCCGCATTCGCATTCCTGCTTCAGAAATTCTTAAGACAAAAATAGGATAAGATGATGTCGCCACACATCTCGGAAGCCGCGATCATATCCAACTTCTATCTTATTTGTTTAAATTGTTGCCTAATTATTTAACTTTGTAATTAATAGGTTGTCTAGAACAATTAATCCTTGAACACATAAAGGGGGGGGAAGGTAATTTAAAATTAGAAGTGCATTTCTACTTTATGCCTTTTAGGATTGTTATGCATGTCTAAATTTTGCCAAAGTAATCTAAATGATTCAACTTGCATCATAAAACCAACATTTTGTTTTCTTATTAAATTCATAACAAATTGCCTCCTAAAATCTCAAGAATCATCTTAAGCACTTTTTATATAATATCATACGCAGGTTAGGCAAGATTAATTTAGCTAGCAGTACACATAATCGGCCCATAAATAATCTTTGCATGCACACATAATCGGCCCATAAATAACTTTTGCATGCACACATAATTAGTTCACAAATAACCTTTGCATCATTTTGTTGGCCTTAGTCTTATAAACTTTATAAAAATATTTTGAGGCATCTTTTATATTTGCAAAACAAGCATTTTTAAACATAACAATTACCCTAGGTTTGGCAGGATAACCGCAAGTTAGCGGATCTTAGAGGGTGCCTAACCCCTTCCCTCTAGATTAATAAAGAACCCTTGCCCGGAATCTCATTAAGTTAGCAGACCATTAAAATGGAGTTAATGTTTACTTTAAACTAGTTAACATTTAAGTGTCCTAATTCACCCAATTAATTAGGTGGCGACTCCGCGAACTCTAGCATTAGCACCTTTTAGCATTTGAGCACCCTTTAGCACTTTTTTTAGCATTTAGCATCTTTTGCACTTTTAGCATTTTAACACCTTTTTAAGCACTCTTTGCACTTTAGCATTTATTATTTATTTCCTAACATCTTATTTAAGCAGGAGTTTTAATAAATGTCGCGGCCGAAAAAGGGCGTGACAGAAATGGCGACTCTGCTGGGGAATTAGGTTCTTAACCACAACAGACCTATGGTTATTATTTGGCAGTATTTTTGCGTTTAATTTTGTGTGCTGTATTTGTTTAATTGCTATCTGCTTTACTGCTTTCCTTAAACTGGCATTCCGCTCATATTTCTTCCACTCTGGAAAATTCACACAATCACACACTGCATGCGAGGTGCCCTCGTGCATCAAAGAAAATTCTTTCTTCAAAATCCAAATTTAGGAGAGTTGGTAATATACGTGGAGTGTCCGGTCTAACCGGTGGCCGCGTAGCCTTCTCACTCGAGTTGTCCGCTCGGAAACTTTGCGTCTAGAAAAGCCAAATCTTAGCAACTCGGGATAGAGCTATACCACCCTTTATTTTAAGGCACGATGATTTACCTTAGGCTGGGTGGTCCTCGCATCGACACCACAATTAAGAAGACATCAAACTTGTCGACGGGTTTGTCAACCCAACGACCAACCAGCATATTGTGTGTAGCGTGACAATGATAGACAAATCCAAACCTAATCATGTCATGCTGAAATTGGGAAAAGTGCACCGTCATTTGGTCGTCATTTCCAACAAAAGCATTACAGTTGGACGACTTGGACAAATCCGTCATAATCTCGCATAAGTGACGTTTAGGCTCACCTCTGGCATAAAGGGGTCCCCATGCATGTTAGGACTCGCTTGCAATGCAATAATTTATGTGCAACATGTTGCTTGCTAAATGTTTTTACACTTTTGCAAAATCACGTGCTTTACACTAACGCAGTTTGCTACATGTTGTATAAATGATTTATCATCTCCCCAAAGGTCGATTTGTATTTGACTAAGCAATGACAGAGCATCGATATTTCACAAGATCAAAGGCACGGTCCAGCGACATGACCGATTCAAGGGCATTTGAGCAGAACGAGTCGGAACCTGTCTTGGTTCCTATAGGCGAAACAGGGGTCTCAGAAAAGAAAAGCAGCATAGATCCAATCGACCACCTCGCCCAGTTACCACAACAAATAGCAACCCTGCAGGCTGAAATTAAAAGGCTCCGAAACCTCACCAGAGCACTCGTCACTGCAAATAACCAAAACAATCAAAACCCTCCAAATTATTACAGACCGCTACTACATATCCCATTCGGCCAATATACAATGTACCCATATATCCCACACAAAACCAAATGCCTAATATACTCCAGCTAAACACAAACCAAAGGCCACCACAAACCTATTTTCGCAATACATATGACAACCTCATGATACTCCACACGTGTATACGCTAAAGCCAAAAGCCCGTCCACTAAACATCTTCGCACCCCGCCTAAATGCCACAGAAAGGCCAGCCAAAGTATACACCCATTTAGCCGAGCCTTTGTCGCAGTTGTACGAGAGGTTGAGGTTTGCAGGGATACTCCAGCCAATTCCAAATAATGTGCCCAATCCCAAGTCCAAAGCTCATGATGGGAACAAAAGTCACAGATACCATTCTCGAGTCATCTGACACGATACGGGAAGGTGTTATACACTCGTAGACAAAGTAAGGGAGATGATCGCGAGGAGTCATTCAAAGCGAGGATGCCTACAACAATGAGTACAATTAACCCCTAAGGAAGAGGTGTTCCTCGGCCGTAACCCGCTCCGCCTGAATCAATCATTTATCCAAGCATGCACCATGCAGAAGCCAAAAGAAGGAGATACCGATAGCAGAGCATGAAGACCCAGCCAGTCACGATGCAGAGCAAGAAGGCGTATTGGTTGGATTTGCACCCTTGTTTTGGTCCGCCTAGAGCCCGGATAAGAAAAAGCAATTTAGTTTAGCAGAATAATTTAAGACTCATATTTAAGCTTTAATAATGTTTCGCTTAAGTTTTGCTTGCAATCGAACTACGCTCGACTGATTCCTCAAGTGATACGTAGGCGGCCATATCGGCCTCGGTCCCACCTTTAGAATTTTACCCAACTTCGCTTGTAATGAACTACGTCGTGACCTTATTCCCTCATGTGGATACGTAGGCGGCCTAAATCGGCTTCGGTCACACCATTAGGAAACTTTCCCTTCGTTCTGAAAATAACAAGAATACACATAACATACAAGCAACTACATTGAGACCCACTTTAGACCAGACACCCTTTTCAAAATCGGGACAATGTAGGAAACTGCATGCGGTTGCAGTCCAAACAAAGCCGTGCACGCAGATGTCAAGGAACAAGGCGGCGAAGTCAAATACAAATCGACCACCCCCCAAACTCACAAGTTTTCTTTGAGCGCAGGTTTTTCATATTAACAGAAGCAGAAAGTGCAATAGCCGAAGCAGAAAATACGGCAAAAAGTTTCTTGGCAGAAGCAGAAAGAAGTAGCAGAGGCAGAGGATATGACAACAATCTAAAGTTCAAAGTCCGCACTTCAAAGCAGTAAACGTAGCGGCCATCGACAATCGAATAAAATTCAAAGTTCCGCAACAAAGCCTAGCGCATCAGCTCGGGCACAAAGTCAAATTTGCAACCCAACAAAGGCATCACGGCAATTTGTCAGTTGCAGCGTTACCATGTCCGTGCAAGGACAACGTCTCAGTATTCATCTGGCGTATCATGGACGACATCTCTACCCATAAAATTGCACTTCTCATATATATTTATCATTTTGTTTAAACAGGTATACACTAACGTTTTCTCAAGCTTAGCTTGCAGGAGCATTTATTCTACAGGAGCAACAACAACAC
This sequence comes from Przewalskia tangutica, assembly GCA_029844215.1. Taxonomy (NCBI): domain Eukaryota; kingdom Viridiplantae; phylum Streptophyta; class Magnoliopsida; order Solanales; family Solanaceae; genus Przewalskia; species Przewalskia tangutica. Next base: position 3,082,275 of record CM056725.1, read on the forward strand.
GCCCCAAGAACGACGCGTTATCAAGACAAAGAAGTCCGAAATAACGCCAAAGAAGAACACGCCCGCATAACGACGCGTGATCGCGATTATGTCTACGCAACGACGCCAGCAGCAACACGCCCGTGCAACGACGTTATCGCGACGACAAGTCCAAAACGACGCCAAGAAGAACATCGCCCGCATAACGACGCGGATCGCGATTATGTCTACGCAACGACGCCAAAGAAGAACACGCCCAGTAACGACGTTATCGCGACAAAGAAGTCCGGAACGACGCCAAAGAAGAACACGCCCGCATAACGACGTGATCAACATTATGTCTACGCAACGACGCCAGCAATAACACATCCAGTAACGACGCGTTATCAAGACAAAGAAGTCCAAACGACGCCAAAGAAGAAGACGCCCGCATAACGACGTGATCGCGATTATGTCTATGCAACGACGCTCGCAAAGAACACATCCGTGCAACGACGCGATCAAGACAACAAGTCCAAAACGACGCCAAGAATAACACGCCCAGTAACGACGTTATCAAGACAAAGAAGTTCAAACGACGCCAAAGAAGAACACGCCCGCATAACGACGTGATCATCATTATGTCTACGCAACGACGCCGCAAAGAACACGCCTAGGCAACGACGTTATCAAAGACAAAGAAGTCCGAAATGACGCCAAAGAAGAACACGCCCGCATAACGACGTGATCGCGATTATGTCTATGCAACGACGCCGCAAAGAACACGCCTCAGCAACGACGTTATCGCGACAACAAGTCCGAAACGACGCCAAAGAAGAACACGCCCAGTAACGACGTTATCATCGCAGTTAAGTCCGAAAACGACGCCATCAAGAATATCGCCCGCATAACGACGTGATCAGCATTATGTCTATGCAACGACGCCAGAAGCAACACGCCCGCATAACGACGTGATCGCGATTATGTCTACGCAACGACGCCAAAGAAGAACATCGCCCAGTGCAACGACGTTATCGCAACAAGTCCGAAACGACGCCAAAGAAGAACACGCCCGCATAACGACGTTATCAGCACAACAAGTCCGAAAACGACGCCAAATCCGAAAACGACGTCATCATCAGCATATCATATCTACGCAGGGACGATTTCTCTGTTCTCAAAATTGCATTTTTCTTATTCGTACGTTATTATTATGTCTTAGCAGTTATGCACTAACTCTTTCTTGAGCTTTAGTCTACAGGGGCAGCTGCAGCAAGGATAACATATCCGCATTCACAATCGCAACACGTCCGTGCAAGGGCGAAATCACAACATTTGCAGCATCGCATCAACACAGCAGGATAACATTGTCTACTCACAGTGGCATTGCTTTGAAAATTATGCATCATCATTTTGCCTTAACAGTTATGCACTAACTCTTTCTTGAGTTTTAGTCTACAGGGGCAGCTGCAGCAAGGACAACATATCCGCATTCACAATCGCAACACGTCCGTGCAAGGGCTAAATCACAACATTTGTAGCGTCGCATCAACACAGCAGGATAACATTTTCTACTCACAGTGGCATTGATTTAAAAATTTTGCATCATCATTTTGCCTTAACAGTTATGCACAAACCGTTTGTTTAAGTCTTAGCATGCAGGAGCAGGAGCACAACGTGGATTTTCTCTACAAATAACCGACAATTTGTTGGGGCCAACCTTCCCAACGAACGGCGTAGCGCCTGCCGCGTCGGTCCACTCGTTCCACATCACCATAAAACCCAGCACCATAAGCCATAGCGGTACACCCCAGGTTCAAGCCAGTTATTTTTATTTTACTTGTTGCACCATAGCCCAGTGTCGTCATAACTCGATACTGGGACAAATTTTGAGTCCGCGTTAGCCCGCCTTGGTGTTTGGACCATGGTAGCCCAGTGTCGTCATAACTCGACACTGGGACAGTTTTGAGTCCGCATTAGCCCGCCTGGGTGTTTGACCTTGGTAGCCTAGTGTCGTCATAACTCGACACTGGGACAATTTTAAGTCCTCGTCAACCTTGTCTTAATTGCCCAACATTTTTTGCAATTCTGAAGATCGAGACAAAATTGGCTATGAGTCAACGTCTTTGTCCGAAGATTCTTCCATCATCTCCATACAGAGAGGGACAAGTTGTTGACACCCAATTTTGACCCTCTCGTCCAATCATTAACCATAAAATTACACTAATTTTAAAGCACCGCAAAACAATTATTTTATTTTATTTTATATAATAATAATACGCAATAATAAAATATTTAATACATGGACAAATAAGCATTCTCATGATGACGTCGCATTTATAAAGCATTAAACCCTAATAACACCGCAAATGATTTTTAAAATTTTAATAATAATACATGCATATAAATATATTTATAAATAATTAACAGTGACGTCGCGCCAAATAGCATAGCCGCATTTATTAATACGCAAAGCAGCGTCATAATTTCTGTAATTATTCAAAGCATAAATTATTTAATAATGCACAATAAATAAATTTTAAATAATAGCGTCGCATTTACAAAAGTATTAAGCAGTCCTTAAATATCATTTGCCTTTAGCATTTAAATAATTTAATAATAACACCGCATTTTACGCACTTAGAGTCTCGCGTCTGCATTTATTAAATTCAAGCCCTGTCATAATTCTTAAATGATAATTAATAATAAATACATAAAATAAATAATTTAGCAATGACGTCGTGTCAAGTAGCATAGTCGCATTTATTAATACGCAAAACAATTTCATAACTTATTTTAAATAATAATGCACAATAAATAAGATTTTAAATAAATAGCGCCGCATTCTAAAATATTAAGCACTAATTAAATAGCACGCCCGCATTTATAACAATTAGATTAATAAAGCACATAAATAATTTAATCACAATTTATTAATTTACCACTAATTAACTAATTAAACACCTAAAATTAATAACGCTACTACCCTTAATTAAATACCCAATACCTAAATAATACCTCACCATCGCCTCAAATTCACTCTCCTCATTCAAAGACCCTCTGCCATTATACTCAGCCCATTACTCTCATTTCCCCTTTACCTTCTCGTCCATAATCCACAAGCCTAAAAAAGAAAAGACCCAGCATTTCTTACTCATCCTCTCCCTCACGCTAAAACCTAACGACGCCCTAAACCTAAAAACCCGTCGCCGCCATGCCCGGATTTCTCGCCGGGGAATCCGGGGTTTCCCTTTACCCACGCACACCCAGCCAGCTCTTCTTACCATAACTAAACCAAATCAGAAATCCTTTACCTTACCATAACCTGCACGAATCGCACTAAATCAGTAGTGATTTCTTACCATAATCAAGCATGAATCAGCACAAAATCTCGTCCAAAATCAGCCTAAACCTTACCCAAACTTAGAACCCAAACGATGGCTATATATAAAGCACATGCAATAGGCATTCAGAAGGCAGAGCAGTGGGGGAGAGCAGTCCAACAGCAATAATCGACAGGCATAGGAAGTTAAGGGGGCTCAGCACCCCGACAATTAGCAGCGCAAAGAATAGGGAGTTTGAAACCCTTCCTTTCAATATCAGCCAAGAAATCAGCAAACAAGCTTACCCTTTTTCGCATCGCAAAACCAAAACCCTTCGAGTGGACCGACGACTTGATACGCTGCCTCGGTTCGCTGCCCGGAGAAGGTAAATTAGAATCCCTCTCAGTTTGCTTTACTTTCCCTGTTTTCGCGTGTTTTATCATCGATTTAATTCGGCTGTTTGTAAATATCTGAGTATGATGTTTTTGTCAATCTGTGTGTAATTGATTCAGTTTACTAAAATATTGTTAGATTTATATCTAATATTGTATGTCAAAATAATGTTAATAACTTGTTGCAAGGCATTATTGCAAGTTTGAGGTTTAGTTACCGATTCACTGTCTCGCCATGTCTTGGTTTAAATTCAAGCACATGTCTGTTTGTCAACATGCTTCTGATTTTGTTCATGTGACTGCTTGTGTCAAATTGGTCATGCATATTAAGAATAGTCTTTTCCTAGTTTACATTGTATGTCCTTTCTCTGCTTGGTTGTTGTTAGATTGGAAGGGGCTAAGCCAAAATATGAACTTTAAAGTATAGTTATTTGTAGTGTTGATAGTCTTTTTATACTGAAAGTTTACGTGCCATTCTCCTGCTTAATTATTTGATATCCATCATGTCCAGTTGCAATAATATGGATGATATGTGTGAATTAGTAAAGGAATGTTTGAATTTTAAATAGTCCTTAACGCTCTAGAATATCTACTAATTAAGGGGTTTATCAAAACTCGAAACAAAGTCGTCCAATCTCTTTTGTATTCTGGACTGATTTGTGTAACACTGGAATTAGCCTTTGCTGTTTATGTTTTGCTGGTATACTCATTGCAGAAACCTGTTATTTTTAACTGGAAGTAGTACAATAATAATCAGACCTTAACTGTTGAATAGCCTATTTGTGCTTTGACTTGAGCATTCTGTATATGTGGAAATGGGTATTTTCCTGGGCCTGTCTATTATCCCTTTCTCTCCTCTGTTTATGGCTGCTTATTGTCCCCATCTGTTTACTTGACGAAATGGCTTCAAGAACAGGGAATCACTTAAGCCTATTGCCTACTTGCCTTTACTTGGAATTGTTGGGGTTGCATATAATACTAGCAGCTGGTTTATGCAGTCTACATACATGCTCATTCTTATTTCTTTTTACCACCTGCTAGCTGCCCATCCCCATCTGATTATGTCCTCTGTTGGTCTTTGCTTAAATATAAAGTGCTTGTTTGTTAAACACATTTGGGGCATATATTAATCCTTATCTTTTTTTTGCTACATGAAATGCACCGGAGCAAAAAAATGAAGAGTCTCCCGGCGAGACTCATCATGAGCTACTTCAAACGGAAACCCGCGTCTATGAGCATCCGCATTCGCATTCCTGCTTCAGAAATTCTTAAGACAAAAATAGGATAAGATGATGTCGCCACACATCTCGGAAGCCGCGATCATATCCAACTTCTATCTTATTTGTTTAAATTGTTGCCTAATTATTTAACTTTGTAATTAATAGGTTGTCTAGAACAATTAATCCTTGAACACATAAAGGGGGGAGGGAAGGTAATTTAAAATTAGAAGTGCATTTCTACTTTATGCCTTTTAGGATTGTTATGCATGTCTAAATTTTGCCAAAGTAATCTAAATGATTCAACTTGCATCATAAAACCAACATTTTGTTTTCTTATTAAATTCATAACAAATTGCCTCCTAAAATCTCAAGAATCATCTTAAGCACTTTTTATATAATATCATACGCAGGTTAGGCAAGATTAATTTAGCTAGCAGTACACATAATCGGCCCATAAATAACCTTTGCATGAACACATAATCGGCCCATAAATAACCTTTGCATGCACACATAATTAGTCCACAAATAACCTTTGCATGCACACATAATTAGTCCACAAATAACCTTTGCATCATTTTGTTGGCCTTAGTCTTATAAACTTTATAAAAATATTTTGAGGCATCTTTTATATTTGCAAAACAAGCATTTTTAAACATAACAATTACCCTAGGTTTGGCAGGATAACCGCAAGTTAGCGGATCTTAGAGGGTGCCTAACCCCTTCCCTCTAGATTAATAAAGAACCCTTGCCCGGAATCTCATTAAGTTAGCAGACCATTAAAATGGAGTTAATATTTACTTTAAACTAGTTAACATTTAGGTGTCCTAATTTACCCAATTAATTAGGTGGCTACTCCGCGAACCCTAGCATTAGCACCTTTTAGCATTTGAGCACCCTTTAGCACTTGTTTTAGCATTTAGCATCTTTTGCACTTTTAGCATTTTAACACCTTTTTAAGCACTCTTTGCACTTTAGCATTTATTATTTATTTCCTAACATCTTATTTAAGCAGGAGCTTTTATAAAATGTCGCGGTCGAAAAAGGGCGTGACAATAGGAGTTCATGATTTTGGCATGACTTGCATATTTTGAAAAGGTAAGAACTGATTTTCATTACTCTCATTTGATAAGGCACAGTTATACAGTTAAGTTGATTTCTTACTTGCCTCCTGTTATACGTTGAACTGTTATGATTTTAATTTCGATTTTTCGCCACATACTTGGTACATCTATCGCATCGACTTTTTTTCCTGGCCGTGCTCATGCCCGCAGTTCAGTGTTCGAGATAGCGACCCTCCAGTTTAGGACTTCTATTCAGCAGTTGGAGAGCTCCATTGTTTCGGAGCCAGCTATTTGATACAGAACCCCTTTATTTTGATTGTATATATTTTATGGGCACGACGGGGTCCTGTCCCGTCTTATGTCACTATCGTACTCTTAGAGGTCTGTAGACAGTCGTGAGTGATAGATTGTGTTGGACATGTGAAGAACGTTTATGCGGTTGAGCTAGCTGTATAATTGTGCTTGTTTTGGGGATATTTCCGTATATAGTGGGGCAGCCTTGCCGGCTTGCCTATTATGAATGTTTCTTTGTTTGTATGATGCTATTTGGTGGCAGCCTAGTCGGCTAGCCTGTTGTGATTGTTGGTTAGTTGTGTAAGGCAGTCTTGTCGGCTCGCCTATTTTGAGGATATGTTATAGATGCAGCGTTGTGCTGCCAAAATTTCTATAGATCTCGCTACTAAACGGATTAAGAGTGACAGGTCAGTAATGACGTCCAATTAGGACATTTAGTCGCGGCCCGTCAGGTCGTATCGTGACAAAAGTGGTATCAGAGCAGTTAGTCCTCGGAATGTCTACAGACCGTGTCTAGTAAAGTCTTGTGTATGAGTATGTTGTGCACCATACTTATACACAGGAGGCTGTCGGACATTTAGGATTGGTTTCTACTCTTTCATCTCATAGATCGTGCAATAGAGCTATGTCAATAGGATAATCCCCCCCCCCCCTCTTCCTAATAATTATTGTGGTTGCAGTTATGTTCTAAAAGACAGCGACAGTGGCTCGGAAGGGGAAAATCAGAGTAAGTCGGACTTGACCTGGTGTGTCAAGCCATTAACTCTTCAGAATCTTTTACGTACCAAATAAGAAAATAAATTAACAATTCATCACTTAAGGGATGATATCATCAGGGATTAGAACCAGAAGCAATGTCTGAGATTACGTATGTATACTAGAATGTGTTGGAAGTATGGAAAGTACGACAAGTAAGAAATGAGTGAACAAGTGTTAAAAGAAATAAAGTTGTTTATAATTACGAGTAGTGAAGAGATCCTTTCAGACCATGAATGAAGTGTCGACTTGTGAAATGAATTGCAGTAGTCTCTACGTTATCTGCTCTATAGTTACAGAGATTGAACTTTTCCTTCCAAAGATAGAAAATGAAGCTTACCTATTCTTTTCTCCTTCATACCTCTAATTAAATTTGGAGCGCTAATTGTTAGAATCTGTGACTGTTTTAGGGTATACCATGTTGTTGGACTATGTGAAGGTAGGAAACTGCAAAAGAATATTGTTTCCATGTAAGAATGAGAAGGGGCTATTACTTCTGGAATAATAAGATTGATATATAAGAATGAAAGCATTTTTCTTACTTTGGACCGAATGTTGGGAAGTATTGGACATAGAGATTAATTGAGTTTCTTTCGCAAATGACTTAGAACTTGGGAATGATGAGCATCCTATTAGTGTATAGTTGTGTCAAGCATTTTAAATATTGTAACCCCTGGAGTTCATATTTTCTGTTAAGAAGTTATTTAAAGGATTGGTAACCAAGGTATGTATTCATGCACAGTTTCAATGCATTGGTTCACGCAGAATGCTAAGATGGTGTTATTTGGTCTCTTGGAAGCCTCATCTCGATGAGGTAGTTATTAAAAGTTGTACAGAATAGTTGGAACACTGCGGGGTGACACATTGGGGTATAAATAAAAGTTTTCATATGACCTTGGTGAATGCGTTTAATGATGTGGCTCTTAAAAATGAACTGTTAATAGATATTGGAAGGTGACATGGCCAGATACAAGGACCATAAGCAATAATGAATGATTTCAACTGGGCATTAAAATGGAATAGAAGAGTGAAGTGTCAGGTCGCTAAGACTGAGATAAGAGATTTTAAGCAGTAGGTAGCGGGTTATGGTGAAATGAGTGGCAATCAGAGTGTATAGCAACACTTACTAATTAAGAATGAGATGATAACCTACATGCTTCTAAGGTGCCTTTCATGAAATCAGACCTACATGAACACTCTCTTGAGTTAATTAGGTGGGAAGTAGGCATAAAGGCTCAGTATAAGTTCAGATACTTTTAGGGCTGGTCACACGCCGCCCACCGGATCGGACGGCCTGGATGGAGAGGAGGCGGTCCGGCCGGGCCAAAGCGGACCGGTACTAGCAGGACGATACCGTGTCCCATCCCAGCACGGCCCCGCGCCTGGTCGGCCTGCCTGACGGACGGGCGGTTTTTTTTTTAATTTTTCCACTAAATTAAAAATACTAAATTACTAACAAAGTAACATATAGTCATATAGTGATAGTCATATACTCATATTATACTATTATAGTATTATACTCATATATATTTATAAACTAAATAATTAAACAAAGACAAGCAGAGTGTAAAAAAAACATCCCAAGGTTGTTTTTGTGCCTCTTATATTATTAATTATTTCATTGAAATATAAAAGATTCAGAATTACAACATTGTAGTGTACTGTTGTTGAAAAAAATTGCAAAGACAGAAAAAAATACTAAAATTGCAATGAAATATATTACCAATTTGAAAATACTTTTTCTAGTTTCTTTATAATTTCGTGTGGTTCTTCGGTTGGAATTTGTATATCTTGGTCAAATTGTTCCACGTCGATTCTCATGCCTTCGATAAGATGTCGTTGTAGTTTTCTTCTTCTTCGTTAATCTCTGGTGTGCACTTCTTCACCCCGCCGTATCCAATCTCGAATAAATGCCGTCATCTCAAGTCGTCCGCTAACGAGTGTCTGCTCTCCTATTTGAAATCGCTGCGCAAAAAGCGCTTCGTAGTGATTGATGACGCTTGAATGTTCAAAATATCTCGGGCCATCATTGAAAGTGTCGGAAATGTCTTCTCATTCTGCATCCAATATTTCAGCAAGTCTTCCATTCTGTCTTCATTGACAACTGTTTGGTAAGGTAAAGTGTCCTACAAAACAAAAATATCGAACTCGCTAATTTGATTAGCAGTGCTACCACCGCACATTCTATTTCTGAGGCTTTCAATACTGTCCGCAAAAACAAAGATGTCTTTTTGAGGTCGTGTTGAACCGTAAGATACGAAGCTGGCCAGGTTACTAGCACTTTCTTGCTGGTAATGCCGATATACTTTTTTGCATTCATCTTCTACGCTATCCAACACTTCTTCTTGCGTTTGTTCAATAGGTGGCTCAACATTTAAATTTTTGGGAGTTGGAGGTGGTAGTACGTCCATACAGTTATAAATATTTTCAATAAGACTTTTACAACCGTCTACTTTAATAGTCGGGTTTAATACAACATCAATAATATAAATAAGGGGAATAGAAATAAAATATTTCTTTAATTTCATAAATATTTTTTTAATAGTTGCCTTATAAGCATGTTTTTCCATATATTCTTTAAGAAGTAAAAATATTATAGCTATATAAAGCAACATAGTTGAAATAGTAGGATAATATAAAGTAGAAAATTCTTTTGTTGCCGGTTGAAAATTCTCTAGAAATACAATAAGTTCTTTAATTTTGTCCCAATCATTATCCACAATCATATCATTTGGATTTTAATTATGGGCGTTAAAAAATAAAGTGATAGATTTTCTATAGTCATAAGCAACAACTAGTTGGTCATATAAAGAATTTCACCTAGTTGGTTCTTCTTCGAGAATTTTTCTGTAAGATAGTTGATCAGTGTATTTTATATACACTTTTTGAGTCATTTTTAGTTAGTCTTTTGCCCATTTTTGTACAAATATGTGTCGTCTTAGGATACATTTTCTTTCTTTTGAGTCATAATGGTTTAAAGTGGCACATTGGTAAAAAGGAGCAAAAAGAGGGCAGAAACAGAGGTTCCAGAGCTCAAAAAGCTAGAAAGTTGGCGATCCGGGCGAGAATGCGGGCCATGGCGCTCCAACCAGCAGATCGAGCGCCACGACGCCAAAGCATGCAACCGCAGGAGTTTCGGCGCCGCGGCACCAGTTGCAGGGCCGCGACGCCGAGGCGGGAATTCTGCCAAATCCGAATGGGAATGGGCCAAGGCCAAGAAGGAAAAGTTGGTAAACGTTTTCTAGGCTATAAAAAGGACCTTTCTAGGTCAGATTGAGGGTTCCCACTTTGGACAATTCATCACAACTTGGAGATCAAGATTGAAGACTACTTTTGTGTAATTTCTTTGTTCTTTATTTTCTTTTTAGTTTATGTTGGATATTAGTTTAGTTCTTGACATGTCTATGGCTAGGAACTAACTTAATTTAGGGCTTTCCATATCGAATCGCTTGAAACTCATTCTTATGGATTAATGCATGTTTTGGTTTCTTCTTAATATTGTTGAGATTTATTCAATACTTGTTTTGATTGTTTGGTAATTAATTGATCACTAATTATCATAACTTATATGATTTCTAATCGAAAGTCGAAAGCGGAGATTGTGAATATGCTATAGTTGAATAAACATAGGTTAAATCGTGGACGAAAGTACCCCGATACTTGTGTAGCTTAATAGGTTATTGCTCTTAATCCTCCTTTATAGTCAATCTTGTCATCGAAAGATAGAAGGGTTCTATATTGGGGTTGAGTGTTTATATTACCTTAACAGGAGTATAAAACGGCTTAGTTAACCTGCTATCTCAAAATAGAAGAAGCATAATTATTTGCATTAACAAGTAAGATGAACGGATAGTTGAGGAGATTTGAAAGCCCTATTTCCACCATATCTGAAGTAAAATAAAGTAATTTAGTTAGCATCTATAATCATAGTTATAAACAATTCAACAAATAATCGGTTACCAAATAGAGACCATAGAATAGAGGTTGATAATTGGACACTAATCCCTGAGGACGATAACTCGGTCTTCTAGACTATATTACTTGTCACGACACGTGCACTTGCGTTTAGTGTGTGCATAAATCGCGCATCAAGTTTTTGGCGCCGTCGCCGGGGATTGACGTAGTTCAATATCATTCTATCTATTCCTCATTTCTAATTTGGTTTTTATTTTTTTATTATTTATTACTATATTTTTCTCTTTTTATTCATGAAACCGTACGCCGTGATTCGTTTGTTGATTTTGATCTGTTGCAGACATCTAGTTTATGCGAAGGAGAAGAGGAGCAAATACACTTGTTCCCTTCAACCCGGAGATTGAAAAGACTTGCAAGCAGAACCGGAGAAACAAACGGATTTCGGCTTTAATAGCAATGGGAGGCTTGCAGAACAACAATTAGATGAACGAAGGGTTAGGTGATCATCAACCTAACCAAAGGATGCCCCGGAGGTTACCAATGGATCTGGAAGAAAGGGTTCAGGTCCAAGCTGAGAGAAGCTTGGGAGATTATGTGCTGCCAAGGGTGAATGGAGCACAAACTTGTTCAAGCTCCCAGTAATAGGAGCAAATAATTTCGAAATCAAGCCTGCGATCCTGAGTATGGTGTAGAATACTGTTCAGTTCGGAGGGTTACCATCGGAAGATCCTCATATGCACATAGCGAACTTCTTGGAGTTGTGTGCAACTTTCAAGTATAATGGCGTTACTGACGCCGCAATCCGATTGAGGCTCTTTCCCTTCTCACTCAGGGATAGAGCAAAAGTTTGGTTGAATTCTCTGCCTACAAATTCTATATTCACGTGGCAGGAGTTGGCACAGAAGTTCTTAGCAAAGTTCTTTCCACCGTCCAAAGCCGCTAAGCTGAGAGGGAGTTGAACAATTTATACCAAGCTGATGGAGAGTCACTCTATGATTCAAAGATTTGCAGAGGAAGTGCCCACATCACAACATTGAGCTGTGGAATTTGGTCTATATTTTCTACAATGGGCTTAGCGGGACCACAAGAACTATCATTGACGCAGCTTCAGGTGGAACCTTCATGAGGAAGACAACACATGAGGCCCATGATTTGCTAGAAGACATGGCCACCAATAATCATGTAACAGAGGACAGAGGGGTGAGTGGAAGAAGAGCAATAGGAGTTCATGATATTGATGCCATCACATCGTTAAATGCACAGGTTGCTCTCTTGACCAAGCAACTGCAACAGAACACAGTGTCAGTGAATGCAGTTCAAATGACATTGAGTTGTCAGATGTGTGGAGGTCCTCATAACTTTGATAGGTGTCCATCAGCAGACCCCAACAACATCTCTATCGAGCAAGCAGAATTCCAAGCAGTGGGGAATTACCAAAGGCCCCAGAACAACCCCTATTCAAATACCTATAATCCAGGGTGGAGGAATCACCCTAACTTTTCATGGAGGGGTGATCAAGGGCAGCAGAACCAGTTTCGAGGCCAATACCAAAATCAGCAACCATTCACTCAGGCCTCATCTTCACAACAATTTAGTGCACCTGCTCAACAAGAGAAGTCAGATGAGTTGAGAGCAACCCTGTTGACACTCACCAACTCGCAGACCCAGTTCATGGCAGAGACAAGATCCTCTATCAGGAATTTGGAGACGCAGGTGGGACAACTAGTAAAGATGGCAAACAACAGGCCACAGGGAACTCTGTCAAGTAATACAGAGATGAACCCCAGAGAACAGTGTCAAGCGGTGCAGCTGAGAAATGGAAAGCAGCTAGAACATCCTACATCCCAGTCTGTGGTAGGACAAAGAGTAGATGCAGAGAAGGAGAGTGTTACTGAAGACCGCCCTATGTTAGAGAAAGTTCCAACAGTCCCAGTGAGGAAATACATTGAGAAGATTCCCTACCCTCAGAGGTTGCAAAGAAAAGCAATTGATAAGCAATTCTCCAAGTTCTTGGAGGTATTCAGAAAGCTGCACATTAACATTCCGTTCATTGAGGCATTAGAGCAAATGCGTACTTATTTTAAGTTCATGAAGGAAATTCTTGGGAAGAAGAAGAAGCTGGCTGAGTATGAAACAGTGGCATTGACAGAGGAATGCAGTGCCATCTTGTAGAAGAAATTGCCCCCCAAACTCAAGGATCCAGGGAGCTTCACATTGCCTTGCACAGTTGGCAGGGTGACATGCAACAGGGCCCTTTGTGATTTGGGGGCCAGCATAAATCTCATGCCCTTGTTCGTTTTCAAGAGGTTGGGGTTGGGTGAAGCCAAACCAACCACTGTGAGCTTGCAGTTGGCAGATATGACAGTGGTGCACCCCAGGGGAATGATTGGAGATGTCTTAGTTAAGGTGGTAAAATTCGTCTTTCCTGCGGACTTCCTCATCCTTGATATGGAGGAAGATGATGAGATCTCTATCATATTGAGAAGACCATTCTTGGCAATTGGGAGAGCCCTGATTGATGTGGAGAAGGGCGAGCTGACACTCAGAGTGGAGAATAAAGAGATGGTGTTCAAGGTGTTTAAACACATCGTTGAACCCCCAGTCATAAGCAAGTGTTTTACAGTAAGCACTGTCAGCACATCGGTTGAGCCAGCACAAACCAAAGTAAGGGAAATAAGTCCGCCAGAACAGGTGAGCAACGTTAAACCTTCTCTTGAGAAAAATGAGAAAAAGAAACATAGAAGGCGGAAGCGAAAAATGTTTATGAAATGGATAGACTGTGGGGTTAACTTACCCCATGTCTCTTGATAAGGAACTTGCGTCCGGCTAAAAGACTTTAAAGACGGCGCTACTTGGGAGGCAACCCAAGGTTATTTTATTTTATGCAATTTAGTTTTAGTTAGAACAGTCTCACGGGAGGTATTGTTTGCATGTTGTGATGACATGTACAGGGCCAAAACAAAAATTGGAGGATGAAAACGTGAAGAGAAAATCAGCTCGGCGCCACGACGCCACGCAGTGGCCACACCAAAGTCCGTATGTCTCGAAGGTCTCGAAGTTTGGCCATGCGCTAAGTCACTGAGTGCCACGGCGCCGGAAGTTCAGAGGATCACAGATGTTGGGCGCAACGACGCCGATATCAGGGCCACAACGCCGCAACGAAAAATCTGAAAAATAAAAGAGCCCTAGAAACGATTTCCCTCTTCCACTCTGACGGGATTTCTGACGTTATCTGCCATGCATTATCCGCCGCCACCACTTTAAACCAAGTCTGTAAGTTGTCCCATTTTTCTTTTATTTTTTTAGTCTTGCACATATTGGGGACAATGTGTGATTTAAGTTTGGGGGGGTGTTTTATGGTTTTTTGAGTCTTTTTGATTTGTTTTGTGTATTCTTGAGTATTTTTTTAGTCATATTTTTTTTAAAGATCATGCATGTTGTAGTTACTGTAAACGCCTAGTGAAGTAAGGTGAATAATCTAATGGAATTAGAAGCAACCATCTGAACACTTAGGTTAGATATGCCAAAAATTCATGAAATCAGACTATTTGGGGTATCTTGCTTGATTTGTGCATTGTTAATGATTTAACCTATGTGTATGCGTGCTTGCTATTTGAGGCGAAATAGTTAGGATATGCATGTTAGGGAGATGATTCAGGCATTTCTTTGTTAGCCCTTTATTACCATTCTTTGCATATCCCTGAAATTCAAATTGTATCCCTAGTCAGCCTCATTGAGCCTAAAAATATGACCTTTCTTTGACACCCTATAATTCCATATTTGTGCCATAAGTGAAAAAATGAGATGATTGAAATATAAAGTGTTGAAAAAAAGACAAAAGAGAGTGAACAATTTTGATGCACCCCAAATGAAAAAATAATAATAAATAGGCAAAAGCCTAAGTTTTGGGGTGTCTGTTATTCATAATACACCTCATTCTCTCAAAACAAAAGAGGGGAAAGATAGGTATGAAGTGAAAAAGAAAATCAAAAGAAAAGGGAAGATTAAAAGAAAAAGAGCTTATGGTACGTAAGTTGAGCCTAAAAGCCTATTTTTACCTACCCCTGCCTAAGCCTACATTACAACCCTGAAAAGCCCTGAAGATCTCTAATATGTGTATTCATGATTAGTGGAGAATAACAAGTAAACATGCCATAGGATTTTGAAATTAACATGCATAGTTATGTATTCTTACTTCCATTGAGCATGATTAAAGTGAATTTGTGAAATATCCGACTTAATGTGTTTAGAATGCTAAAAATTCATGTCATATGTTCATGCATATTATTCTGCTAACCTTCATGCTTTTCTAAGTAACAATGATGCAGCAAAGTGATCAATGTCTTTGAGTCATTCTATTTTCTTTTCCTCGTATCTTTATTTCTTTCTTTTGATCTTTGCTCGAGGGCGAGCAAAGGTTATGTTTGGGGGTATTTGATCGGTGTATTTTATATACACTTTTTGAGTCATTTTTAGTTAGTCTTTTGCCCATTTTTGTACAAATATGTGTCGTCTTAGGATAAATTTTCTTCCTTTTGAGTCATAATGGTTTAAAGTGACACATTGGTGAAAAGGAGCGAAAAGAGGGCAGAAACAGAGGTTCCAGAGCTCAAAAAGCTAGAAAGTCGACCGGGTGAAATGCGGCGCCACGGCTCCAACCAGCGATGATCGAGCGCCATGGCGCCCAAAGTATAGAGAGCCGCAGGAGTTTCGCAGCCGCGCCATTCTGCGGCCGCGCGGCGCGAAATTCTCACAACCGAACGGAATGGGCCAAGGCCAAGAAGGAAAAGTTGGTAAGCCTTTTCTAGGCTATAAAAATGACCTTTCTATGTCAGATTGAGGGTTCCCACTTTGGACAATTCATCACAACTTGGAGATCAAGATTGAAGACTACTTTTGTGTAATTTCTTTGTTCTTTATTTTCTTTTTAGTTTATGTTGGATATTAGTTTAGTTCTTGGAATGTCCATGGCTAGGAACTAACTTAATTTAGGGCTTTCCATATCGAATCGAAACTCATTCTTATGGATTAATGCATGTTTTGGTTTCTTCTTAATATTGTTGAGATTTATTCAATACTTGTTTTGATTGCTTGATAATTAATTAATCACTAATTATCATAACTTATATGATTTCTAATCGAAAGCCGAAAGGGGAGATTGTGAATATGCTATAGTTGAATAAACATAGGTTAAATCGTGGACGAAAGTACCCCGATACTTGTGTAGCTTAATAGGTTATTGCTTTTAATCCTCCTTTATAGTCAATCTTGTCATCGAAAGATAGAAGGGTTCTATATTGGGGTTGAGTGTTTATATTACCTTAACAGGAGTATAAAATGGCTTAGTTAACCTGCTATCTCAAAATAGAAGAAGAAGCATAATTATTTGCATTAACAAGTAAGATGAGCGGATAGTTGAGGAGATTTGGAAGCCCTATTTCCACAATATCTGAAGTAAAATAAAGTAATTTAGTTAGCATCTATAATCATAGTTATAAACAATTCAACAAATTATCGGTTACCAAATAGAGACCATAGAATAGGGGTTGATAATTGGAAACTAATCCCTGAGGACGATAACTCGGTCTTCTAGACTATATTACTTGTCACGACACGTGCACTTGCGTTTAGTGTGTGCATAAATCGCGCATCAATAGTCCACAATCGTGACAAGTTTTTTTATATTCTTTTCTCTGTTGAATTCTATTATTTTTAAAAATAAAGTTTATAGCAAATTGTATTTTTTCAAGAATATCTTGAAAAAGTGAAAGACCATTATTTACAACTAAGTTATAAATATGACACACACATTTGATATGAAAATGTTTTGGAAAAGACGGAGTTAAAACTTTTTTTAAAACATAAATAGCAGAATTGTTAGAAGCTGCATTATCTAATGTAATACTCATAACTTTATCCGTTATTCCGTAATAATCATAGACTAACTAAATATTTTGTGAAATAAACTCACCAGTGTGCCTACTATCTATATATCTATATGCTAAAATACGTTTTTGCATAGACCATTTATAATCTATCCAATGACAGGTTACCGTTAAATAATCATGGCCGTTAGTACTACGACCTAAATCAGAAGTTAGAGCGACTTTGCAATTTAAATGATATAATGAATAACGCAAATATTGTTGATATTCGTGTGCAAATTTAAACACGTCTCTCTTAACCGTTGATCTAGGAAAACCTTTATAAGCAGGATTATACATATCTCTAATATAATGAATAAAACCAGGCGATTCAGGAAATGAAAAAGGCAAACCCTCCACAACAACTAGTTTTGCTAGTGCTTCCCTATCTTTATGTTTATCGTATTTAGGGCCTACAACTCCCCCCGTCATAGGGTTAATTTGACCAGACTTTGTCCGACAAGATGTGAACCTTGTCCCGATTGAGAGGACGCTTGCTCACCATCTTTTTCAATAAGGTATTGGACATGCAAGACTTTGTGTTTTTGCAATAGGTGTCTTGCTAAACCCCCCGTCCCACCATGACCTTGTCCAGTTTTAAAAGTATAAACAGATTTACAAGTTTTACATATAGCTACTTGATTCGGTACGTCCCTGTGAAAATATTTTCATACAACTGATGTTAATGGTCATTTTATCGGACCTCGTCTCATACTAGGGGGGATAGGAGGCATTTCACTAGTGGGTGTATCATCATCTACATTAGTAGGTGTATCATCATCTAGAGTGTCATCTAAATTAAAATCTTCTTTATTTTGAGGATAAACATTTGTGTCAACATCATATGATATTTCAGGAAACAGTTCAGGATCTATAAAATCATCTTGTCTAGGAATACTAATAAGTACTTTGCCCTCGCCTTGATACCCAAGGCCTTTCAAAACATTTTTTGTTCTTTTCATTTTAATTATGGTAATAAATAGTTAAAGACTTAAAAAGTTAAAGATAATGAAATTAAATGTGCTAAATGAAATAAAAACAAAATAATAATTTAATGAGAGAACGAATGTACCAAACGCCGACGTAGAGTCGATGTGTAATCGAGAGAGGTTGAAAATTGAAACTTTGCTCGATAGATTAATCCTCAAGCTAGTTGCCAACTTCACTCCCAATTCTCAAATTAATAAATAGAGTGAATATGTAGTAGACAATGTTGTATAGAAATAGATTGATTGAGATTAGAGAGATTAGAGATTGTAGGAAGATTTGTGAGAAATAAGAAGAGAAAATGGGGTATTTAGAGTTGGAAAATTGGGTTAAAGTGTAAATATAATAACTTAGGGGTTAAAAATAAATATAAATGGGGTAGGGGGATTGGGGGAGTGGGGGAATCCAAAAATGGCCATTGCAATAATGGCCAAAAGGTAAAATGGTCGTTATTGCAACAGCTATTTTTGGAAAGTGGCGGGACCTGCATCGGATCGCCTGCCCAGAGGATCGGGCGGGACCATACCATGTCCCGTCGGTTCAGGTTCTGACCCGCTAATTTTTTTAAAAATTTAAACGGTCGCAGACGGACCGGACCGGTCGATGCAGACGGTCGGCCCGACCATCGCCAGCCCTAGATACTTTAATAGGTGGAGGTTGAATCCTGAATTTCTACAGACCATAAAAGAAGGATGGAAAACAGATAAGAGAGGTACAAAGATATAGATGAATTCAACGAAGTGATAATAGATATTCAGTTTGATGTAGCCAAGTGACAAATGTTGACGTAGCCAAAGACACAACTGAGTTAGCATGTAGATGAAGTCATGCTTCTAATGCGTATGAGGCAAATCAATTTCCCAGAGTACTATGATTCCACTGACATAATCCTGGACCTCAACTTTTACAACAACATTGTTACACCTCGTAAGATTAAGACGATAATTAAGAACGTCATTAAGAAATAAAATTCGGATATTGGATATAAAGTATATCTTATATATGCTAATCCGGAAGTTGGTATTCAAGGGATGTGAGTCCGGAAAATTTTAGTTACAACGAGCGTGACAAGGGAAATTGTAGAGAAAATATTGTATATTCCCGTTATGGATTAGTAACGTATTATATAAGTTACGACAACGAGTATATGAGGCCATATGGAATTTTTAAGACTTAAGAAATGGGATATTAGAGTAATTAATTAGGGGAGATGAGACTAAGTTGCAAAAATAATATGTTAGCCCACATAAACCCTTGTCTTCCGTTACATTACAATTTCAAAAGAAAAGAAAGACTCTCCTCTCCTCCTTCCCTCATTACAAACAAGAAACCTCTTCCATAGCTTTGATTCTTCTCCAATAGATTAAATCATTCTACGGATTATAAAGCCAAGGAAACTCAAAAAAAAAAAAAATGGCAGAATCTTGTGCAGATTTTTAGTCAACTTTGGAGGGGTATATCTCCTAGTATATTAGGAGTTTTTAGGTGTTTCAAAAGCTTAAGATGAATTTCGTCGAGTCTAGGTTCCAACTCAATAAATATCTCGTCGATAAGACATCGGAGTAGAGAATTATGGACGTTACAAGTTCAGCTGACAGAACATTGAGGAATTTTCGGCACTGCTGGCCGATTTTAGGCCCAGATTTTCCAAATTTTCGGACACTATTTTGGGAGGAAAAATGCATAAAAATGATGGGTTAACATTGTGGGATTCATGCATGTTGAATTGGAGTTGAAGAAGTGAAGAATTAGGCAAGAAAAATCGATAAAACTGTGGGTAATTCGGGCTGGGCAGTAGCCAAACTTGGGGGACTGTTTTGAGCATAAATTAAGGTAAAAATCATTCTCCTTATGGTATAATTGTAGTTTCATATTATTGTAGTTGAAGATATGAACCCATGTTAAAGAAGAATTGGAATTAAGAGGTTGCATGTAATTATTTTGGGTAGTTACTGATTTGTGGGACTATTTTGTGTCCATGAAGTTTGAATGTTGTTGTTGTTAGTATTATCACCTATTGCATGTTGAAATTGAAGAAGAAATTTTGATGTTTAAATTTGTAGTTGGTTATATGAAAGTATTGAAGGATGAATTGGATTCTAAGAAGTTAAGAAAAGAGTTATGGTAAAATGTAAAAAGGTATTATGTTGCAATTAAAGGACTCGCACTCTTGTTGTTAATTGTTAGAATTGATGGGTTGTTTTAGTGCTTAAGATATAAGTTATAAATATGTATATATGATTGAGGTAGTTACCTATTCATGTCTTGAAAGAATTAAGGTATGGAAAAGTGTTATTTCACATTTTTGAACTCTCTATGTTGCTAGAAGATTGGACTACTTAAGTGGACTGTGTTAACGTGACTAAAGGATTGGATGAACCTGATAAAAAGGTGTAGTAATCACCTGGCTGGTTGTAATTGTGATATTGCATAAATATGAAAGATAAGGAATATGCTATGATGACATAAATATAATATCTGAGATTATTGTGGTTTTATCTTTGAGTTATGACTTATTGTTGGTATTGCTGGCTTAGTTTGGAAATTATGGATGTACATATAAACAGAGGAAGTGCTGCCCGAATTTGTATAGAATAAGGGAGTCGTCTTTTAATATGACTCACGTTAGGAATCATAGAGTGGACATGCATGTTGTTATTATTATAGGTCAATGTGCTAGTCGAGGGGATTATTAGATATTCGAATTGATATAGACGACGAGGCATGTGAGACTATCCTCTCTTCTTTGGCATGATTACTTTAAATTATCTTTTCTTTCTTTTGGCATGACTTTGTGAAAGACTTCCATTTGACACGACTTTAATAAAAGTACGGCGGACGTACATGATTTCCTACAAAGTTAGTGTTAAAGGATAGTTGTTATAATAAGTGCCTATGATTTTCAGTAAAAGAGTTTATTATGATGATACCATCGAAAGTCAAAAGATGATTTCTAATTGCATATGGTTGCTCATGATATCTACTCGTGCCAAGTCTTATTATACATTCACCGAGTCCCTCACATAGAGGGCCGACAACATGTTGTATATTCCGGGTTCGAGTCCCGACTATTATTATTATATTACTTGGGTTCGAGTCCCATGACATTACATTATTCTATATACTTACGTGGGTTCGAGTCCCACGATATATATATACTTATTTGGGTTCGAGTCCCATATTATACATATATACTTAGGCGGGTTCGAGTCACGTGCTATTATATTCTGGGGGTAGGAGTCCCTGATTTTGGCGTGACTTGCATATTTTAAAAAGGGTAAGAACTGATTTTCATTACTCCCATTTTGATAAGGCACAGTTACACTGTTATATTGATAATTCTATCGAGTCCCTCACTACAGGGCCGAGACATGTTATATACATACATATGGACATGATGACTCTATGGGTAAGCATTCAGGATTTCTGATATGATTTTTTATTTCATATGGAACAGTTATGATCTCATTTTTAGTATTTCATATTTTCCATACTCAGTACATTATTTAAATTTGACCCCTTTCATCGGGTGCGTTCATGCCCGCAGTACGTGTTCTCGAGTTGGTGACCACCGTGCCTAGGACTCCTACTCAGCTGATTAGAAAGCTCCTTTGATCCAGAGCTTTGTAATTTTTGGTACAGAACCTCTTTTTGATCTCATGTATATATTTAGAGGCATGATGGGGCCCTGTCCCATCACATGATGTTATCCTTCTCATAGAGGTCTGTAGACGGTTGTGGGTTGTACTTATGTAGACTTATGAATCTATTTTGGTCAGCTATGTTATTGTACTCTGTGTTGGGATGCTCCAGTGCATATGTACATTATTTGGTGGCAGCCTTATCGGTTTGTTTATTATATTATGTTGGCTAGTTGTAACTCCTCAGGTGGCAGGTACAGTCTTGTGTAAAGGCAGCCTTGTCGGCTCGCCTATTCTGGCAGATGTTGTTGTTACGGCGTTGTGCTGCCGTATTTCATACTTCCTTAGTATTAGTTGGATTATGTATGATAGGTTAGTAGAAGGGTGTCATTAGGTCGTTTAGTCGCGGTCCGTCGGATCGGGTCATGACAAACATGTCCAAGAGGTACGCAGAATTGACAAAAGAAAGTACAATTCCAAATGTCATGCCTTTGAAGCTGGTTAGACTTGATGAATTCAAGTGGGGTGATGATATGGTCTATTATTGTAGGGGTGTCAGACCCTACCCGGGAGACTGCTCGTGGGCTGGTGCAAAGAGGGTTTTAACAGTGATGAATATTAATGCCACACATTTTGTCACTCTCGAATTCATGATTGAAGAGGGAGTGGTAAATGTGTATGATTGCAACGTTCCTGTCTACGAAGAAGCTGATTTCTTTTGTTTCATGGAGCCGGTAATGGAATTGTGGCCCAAGTTATTGTAACAGAGTGGAATGTTCGCACACTTTCCTGCAAAGTTACTCAATGAATCATGGGAATTCAATAGGCTACAGAATCTCCCCCACAATGTCACTAGTAGGGCATATGGTTCGTTGCCAATTTCTTTTATGGAGGCTTTGCTTACCAGTACAACTGTGACAAAACCCGAAAGTTTAATCAGCGACAACTCTGTAGGGAAGATGCAATGGAGATGGGCATTAGGTGTCATTGAAAAGGTGTTGGAGCCCTAAGATGGGTTGATAAACAGTTCATTGATTTTGCGTTTTTTGGAGCCAAAATGTGGGTTGTTGAACAATTTAAGTATATATTAGGATTTTTTATGACATTATGTAATTTAAGTATATATTAGGTGTTCAGTACTTTTCTAAGACATTTTGTTAAGTATATATTAGGTGTTCATTATTTAAGTTGTGTTCAATACATTATGTTCAGTGGTTTAAGTAGTTTTAAACAAGTCACAAAATCTAACAGCTGTTGAAGAAGTTGCAACAACTGACCCATTTGTTGCAACAAGTTTTTAATATGTTGCAACAGATGAGTAAGTTGTTGCAACAAGTTTGTAATTTATTGCAACATATGGTTCAGTTATTGCAATGTATGGGTCAGTTGTTGCGACAAATCTAACTGATGTTGAAGAAGTTGCAACGACTAACTCATCTGTTGCAACAAGTTTATAATCTGTTGCAACAGATGAGTCAGTTATTGCAACAGGATGTAAATTTGTTGCAACAGATAGTTCAGTTGTTGCAACAGATGGTTCAGTTGTTACAACATATGGGTTAGTTATTGCGATAAATCTAACTGCTGTTTTAGAAGTTGCAACAAGTTGATAATCTGTTGCAACAAGTTTGTGATCTGTTGCAACAGATGAGTCAGTTGTTGCAACAAATCTTTCAATTGTTGAAGAAATTGCAATAACTAACCCATCTGTTGCAACAAATTACAAATTTGTTGCAACAGATGAGTTAGTTGTTTCAACAAGTTAATAATATGTTGCAACAAGTGCATTATCTATTGTAACGGATGAGTAACCTGTAAAAAACTTCACATTTGGTAAATAATAAGTCCTGACTCAGAATACCATCAAATTGGTTAGGAACATTTAGTAAATAATAAGTATCATTGGTTTTCGTTGTTTACACCTAAATATGGGTGAATCAAGTAGTTCTCATCAAATTACATCAACGATCGCTCGATTTGGGAAGTATACGCTAAGTTGATCATATGTCCTGACTCAGAATACCATCAAATTGGTTAGGAACATTTAGTAAACAATAAATATTATTGGTTTTCGTTGTTTACACCTAAATATGGGTGAATCAAGTAGTTCTCATCAAATTACACCAACGATCGCTCGATTTGGAAAGTATACGCTTAGTTGATCATATGTCCTGACTCAGAATACCATCAAATTAGTTAGGAACATTAAGTAAACAATAAATATAATTGGGTTTTCATTTTTTACACCTAAATATGGGTGAATCAAGTAGTTCTCATCAAATTACACCAACGATCGCTCGATTTGGAAAGTATACGCTTAGTTGATCATATGTCATGACTCAGAATACCATCAAATTGGTTAGGAACATTTAGTAAACAATAAATATCATTGGTTTTCGTTGTTTACACCTAAATATGGGTGAATCAAATATTTCTCATCAAATTACACCAACGATCGCTCGATTTAGAAAGTATACGCTTATAATTTCTCATCAAATCAATGAAATTACCGTCTAATCCATTAAGGATGTTAGTAGATAAATATATTGATCACTAAATATCATTGAATCCCTTTGTTTAACACTAAATATCATTGGTTCCCTCTGTTAATAACTAAACATATGTGTCTTATATCTTAGTTGTTGCAGCAATTTCATGATATGTTACATCAATTACATAATCTGCTGCGGCAATTGCATAATTTATTACAGTAGTTGCATAACCTGTTGCAACAAGTACATAATCTGTTACAGCAGTTGTATAATCTGTTGCAACAAGTACATAATCTGTTGCAGCAGGTAACATAGCTGTTGAACAAGTCATATCACTTGTTGGATGAAACAACTCATTCCATTTATTGGATGAAACAAGTTAAGGACTTTCTGCAACAACTCATTCCATTTGTTGTAAAAACTCAAAACACTATAGGAACTTACTGTAACAAGTCATGTCACTTGTTGGAAAACCAAGTTAAGTTAGTTGCTGCAACAAGTTCGATTACTGGTTGGAAAAATCCCAACAAGTTACACAGCTGTTGCAACAGAATTTTTACTTGGTGAAAACTGTTCAGAAATTGCAAAACCACATAACATATATTGATGATTTGAGCAAGATCAACATATTATTTAAACTAAATTTACTAACAGAAACAACATAAAAATGTCATAAAATCCAATTTCACAAACACAAACAATAATTATTATTATTACAAGACATTGCAAATTTAACAACTAGGGAACAATTCGGTTTGAGCATGTAGTTTTTTTATGGTCAGCTGTTTTGCATATGGAGCATTTATTTTCCTCGTTGCAAGTGATTCCCCGATTCCACGCCTCCTCTTTGTCCATCTTCTTTCCGGTTCGCTCGGATCAACATGTGGATGAGGTATTTCTCTCTCTAAAATCTCAATAGGAACTTCCCAAGATTCTTCAGAAGGCACGGGATTTATTTCCTCACAGTATGCAATTATGTAATTCTCCACCCTGTAATATGAAGATGAGTAGTCATAAATCCACCTTCCAAAGTCTTCACCATATTGGACTCGAAGCGCTGCCATAGCATGTGGGCAAGGTATTTTGTCCAGGTAAAAAACTCTACAAGTACAAGATCTTATTTGCAGATCGACTATTGCAATTGAACCGTGGTCGATGACGCTAAACTTGTAGTTGACAATTTGATGGGCCAATAACTTATTACCCAAGTTGACAAATTTTGATTTTTTTCCATTAAGGAAACAAAGATGGTTGGTGAGTCGTTGAACTCCATACACCTCTCATGAAATTTCTCAGTAAACCTCATGTTTATGGAATCAAATAGAGCAGTAATGGAAAATTCTCTTTCAACATTGAACATTGAGTTCACCGACTCAGCAACGTTTGTCGTCATAAAATCATACCTGACAAAACAAACATATTAGTGTTGGAACATGTGGCTGAGGCTCAGCTGTGTCAAAAATCACAATAGGTGATGATTAGGTTCACAAAATCATCGAACATAACAACTCTTTGGACAGTCATCACTATCGTCTCTAACGTATCACTACCCTTCCATCGCCAAATATATCGATTATTCTTCTCGATCCATTCACCATGACAATCAACCCCTATTGTTATTGAGTCTCTCATTAGTGGTGTTCGAGGTACATGAAGATATTTTGTTTAACAAAAAATTGGTCATGAGAGTACATACCAATCTAAAACAAAATGAAATAGCTGCAGCAGTTGTTCCAACAAATTATTGACTTGTTGGAACAAGTGGACTACTTGTTGCAACATGTAATAAAATTATTGCAACAAGTCACTAATATGTTGGAGTCAACTTTATTTTTTGGAGGTAATGTTTCAGACTGTTGAAGATGTCCAACAGATTATCGAGTTGTTGCAACAAGTAATATACTTGTTGCAACAAGTAGTATACTTGTTGCAAGTCAATAATCTGTTGGAAGCAGCTTCAGTTTTTAGGGTTCTGTTTCATACAAAAACTGAAGTTGACTCCAACAGATAGTTGAGTTGTTGCAACAAGTGGAACATCTGTTGCAACAACTATACAACTTATTGCAGCAAGTCAATAATCTGTTGGAAGCAGCTTCAGTTTTTTGGTTACGTTTCAGACAAAAATTGAAGCTGACTCCAACAGATAGTTGAGTTTTTGCAACAAGTGGAACACCTGTTGCAACAACTATACAACTTGTTGCAGCAAGTCAATAATCTGTTGGAAGCGGCTTCAGTTTTTTGGGTTATGTTTCGCATAAAATCGCCGACTCAACAGATCGCTGAGTCGCGAGTTATTTATTTAACAATTACAACAACTTCATAATCTGTTGTAGAAGTTGCAACAACCACATTATATGTTGCAACAACTACAACAACTATTGTAAGTTGTTGGAAAATTAGTAAATTTATACCTAGGTGAAAAATTGAAATAAAATAGCATTGTTGTACTTACCAAATGAGCGGAAAACACTTATGAAGTAATTGACAGTGCTACACCAATAAAATTCAGTCAAAAAATTGGAAAATCGGGTGGTCACATTTTTTTCTTTCGTGAGCAACAATGGCGGACGAAGAAGAAGAAAGCAGAACAATGAAATGAGTTATGAAGTAATTCTCAGTGCTATACGAATGAAATCCAGTGAAAAAGTTGCAAAATCAGGTGGTTTTGTTTTTTTCTTTCTTGAGCAAAATTCAGTCAAGACGAAGAAGAAGAAGAAGAAGAAGAAGAAGAAACGAGCAACAGAATAAGAAGAAGAAACAAGAAGAAACATCAAGAAGAAGAAGAAACGAAGCAAAAGAAGAAGAGTAAAAAATGGTGGAAACAGCGCAGACAAACAGAAAATTTGGTGCATTTTTTTGGCTCTGTAGGGTTTATATGGGTTGGGTCAAAGTGTTAAAAATAAAACTTGGGGGAAAACTGTAAGAAATAAAGCTTAGGGTCAAAGTGTTAAAAATATAACTTTGGGGTGAGTCAAAACTCTCTAATCACTAATTCAAAGTTTATCACCCCTACTCAATTAAAAAAACTAGACTTACCCCAACTCAATTTTAAAACCTATTTGTCACCTATAATTAAAAGGCCCAACTTACCTACCAATTGACCACAACACGATGAGGCGACTCTCTTAATAAAAATTCTTGGGTTCAAGTTAGCTTTACATCGCGTCAATTCGAATATAATCAAGTTTTAATGCTAATAACGAACATCGAATAAAAAATAAAAAATA
This sequence comes from Przewalskia tangutica, assembly GCA_029844215.1. Classification (NCBI taxonomy): domain Eukaryota; kingdom Viridiplantae; phylum Streptophyta; class Magnoliopsida; order Solanales; family Solanaceae; genus Przewalskia; species Przewalskia tangutica. The sequence goes on from CM056725.1 coordinate 3,109,465, forward strand.
CATTACCTACCAATTGTACATTGTAAAAGGGTGGATTTTGATTACTATATGGTCTAATTTTTAATATGATTATTACAATAATTATGTAATTACTACTTTTATTAAAATATGTAGGGTTTTGTCGGGTTCGTGTACGTAACGAAATTTGAAAATTTGTGTTCCAAATCCGACACACGGACGAACTGAATGATGATTATGTAATGATATAAACATACAAACATGTTATTAATCGTAATAATTCGAACGAAAACTTACGGTTTGTATAATCTGGAATCTTTAAGTGTGTACCGAGGGTGAGCACGCAATAGTTCCACCATTGCAAGTTCTGAAAACTCCGATGTAATTTACTTTTTCGGAAAGCTAAGAAATCCGGCAAAGTTTCGGGAGAGAATAATCTTAATGAATTAAGTGTGTTAAGGGCACGTTTGGTACGTTGTATTAAGTTGGGTATCGACAAAAATAATCTGACGTTTGGTGGGCGTTTTGATCGACTGTATCTTATTTCTAAAAATAATACAGTCCAACTGCCATTTTTGAGACTCATCTAGCTGGTGGGTCTCCCCTGTACTGTACTAAAAATAAAAAATACGGTCCATTATATATTAATACACTAATGCCGTCCATTATATATTAATACAGTCCAGTCCAATACAGTACAGTCCAGTCCAATGAAATTAGTACAGTCCAACGTATCAAACGAGCCCTAAGTGTATTAGAATAATGATGGAACCCTCTATTTATAGCTGTGTAAAACGCGGCTAGGGTTTCCATGTGGGTCAGACCCAAAATCAAGACGAAGTGGGTCAGTCGGGCTACCCACTGGACTGGCAGCGTCGTGGCCCTCAATGGGTGGCGCTGCGGCGCTAAGGCATCGCGGCCTTTGGTCCCATGTATCGCGGCCCTAGTCCAATTTTGCATCTCCGATTTTAATTAAATTTGAAATCTAATCTCGACTTAATTAAATAATCATTATCCATTCAATGTCTCGATCATAAATCGAACATTTATATTCTCTCTCATTACATCCTTAGATCGACAGAACAATTGACTTAGTGTTACCCTACAAGCCTTCAGATATCGACACATTACATTATGGTCTACACGGAAATCCTAGACGACGACGAAAGGCGAACTCAATATGTGAAGTATAGTTACACGAATCCTGTAAACTGAACCTCTATGTGGGAAGATAAAATTCTTTCATTCACGACACACTCGATCAAGCTTAGGATCTGTCAAATGTCTATCTAAATGACTTGATCATTATATCTCATCTATATTAGCTGACAACAAGACCATATCATAGGTATGTCTACTGTGTTGGCCAACGACGTAGTCAACCTAAGACCATATGATAATCTGAGTGTTCTCTCGAAGATACATTCGAGGAATGAATCCTAATCTTGCCTCAACTACCACCATTAATCTACGCCGCAATGTACCCAATACAAGTTGCGTCTCAACCTATAAGACATTTGAGCTTAGGACAGGATCAAAGTACATTACTCTGTAGACAAGGTGCGTATCGACCTCAAGTCTAAGGACTTCTATCTTCCACACGCTGATCATACTTTAGACATTGTATAACAAATAATATATCAGCAGGGTATACCAAATACTTCCCAAGTATCCATGTGTCCATCTGTTGGGCGGATATTTCCAGGTGCTCAACGCAAGTGTACGTATCGTTACAAGTAATATAGTCTGGTAAGACCGAATATCGTCCTTAAAGACTGGTTATCAAGTACCGATTATCTAAGCTTTAGTTTCTATTTGGTGAACGTTAATTTGTTTGTATTTTTATCTAATAACTAATACTAAGTAATTGCAGAAAATGAACTAATTATGATAATACTTTGGTTTAAATCAGTTATGATGGAGATAGGGCTTCCAATATCCTCGACTATCCACTCTTTTCAATCCTTAATGCAACTAGAATGACTTCTTCTTCTATGTTAAGATAGCGGTTAACTAGACTGTCTTATATTCCGGTTAGGATATATAATCGCTCAATCCCAGTGCAAAACCCTTCTATATTTCTATGATAGAATTTACCACATAGGAGGATTAAGAACAATAACCTATAATGCTACACAAGTATCTGGTACTTTAAATCGCGATTTTAACCTATGTCTATTCAATTACAGCATATCCAAATCTCTCCTCTCGGTTTTTGATTTGAAATCATATAGATTATGATAATTAATGGTCAGTTAACTATCAAACATTCATACCAATAATGAATAAATCTTAATCAAGTGAAGAAGAAATCAAACTAATGCATTAATTCATGAAATAGAGTTTCAAGCGATTCAATAGAAAAGCCCTAATAAAGTAATTAGCTCCTAGACATTGGCATGCTAAGAACTAATATAAAATTCAACATAAACTGAAATAAAACAAAGGAAAGAAAAAGAACTTGAACCAAAGTTGTCTCCAATCTTGTGTTGTAGCCTCCTTCTTAGCCTCCAAAGTAGAATAAAAAATATGTACAAGATGCCCTCTTTAGGTCAGGGTTTTAGGAATTTATAGTCTTGAGAAAAATCACGTTTTGGACCCTTTTGCCCTTCGAAAATCGACCCAGAAAATCAGAAATCCCGCGTCTGCATCACGTCCTGCAGAATGGAACTGCGGTGCCGAAAGTACTGCAACCTGTCTGAATATTAGGCACCGCGGTGCCGGTGGCTTCCCATTCTGGATTTTCTGATTTTTCGTTATTTTCTCGTCCGGACTTCGTCTGATTTCTTCTATACTTACCGGGACTTCTTAGGCTTCATTTCTTGACTTTTTATTGTGCAATTTCATCTCAAATGAGCTCATTTCATCTTCTTTTTGATATTTCTCCATTTATGACCGTTGTGACTCAAAAGAGAGAAAAACGACCATAATACTATACTAAACACAAACAATATGAGTAAAATACTAACTAAAAACGACTCAATAAGTGTATATAAAATATGCCTAACACCATCATGAGTTACCATAACTCGTAGCAGGTGAGACATACTACATCCTCTAAGGATATGATGCAGACCACATGTCGACTTATCACATATCATCGATATCCCATTTTCGATGATCATTAGTTGAGGTTGTTTTAAGAGTTACGTTATAATATTAATATATCACACTATTAGTAATCACGTAACCTCTAGAGATGCATATTATATAATATTATAAACAATCAACTAGTAATTCAATAAATGCAAACGATAACAATACGAATGTGTATAAAGTACATTTGTCCTAATACATATTGTCTCTATGGCATAAATATACTTTCAAAATATTCAAGTTGTGAACGTCTGGGCCCACCTTTAACTTTCGAAACTCAGGGATAAAGTGTTCACTCTTATACCCTTCTACACTTGAATATTAGAATTAGTTCGCTTAGAGGAAAGCTGAAATCTAAAATATTAAATTACTACTTAACAATGATTTTTGTTAAAATTTCTCGTTTCTACCCTAATTCACCGCAATTGTTAGTTCTATTATTTGATAACTTGAGTTTGCTCAGATGGTAAGCATCATCTACCTCTAAATTCTGAGGTTGTGGGTTCCAGTCACCAAAGAAATAAAAAGAAAAGATCTTGGGGAGGGGTAAAAAAAAAGTTCCATTGTAAAAATTATCTGGTGAACTGAGTTTCGATGTTATTAAGAGTTCAATGATGAAAATGAGATGGAAATACAATAAAAATTATATAGTATTGTTTTTTTTCTATAGAAGTGGATAAAGTCACAATCTTTTTTTGTTATCAAATTTCTAAAGGATAAGTTTTAAAAGATTATAATCAGAAGAGTAAACTATGTTAATATCAATTAGTAATAGAATAAGGCAAAAAGAAAATCTATTAATAGATCTAGTTCATTCAAAGAGATAAAACCATTGATCTCATGTTTTAAATTTTGAAACAGAAATGATATAGCAACAACAAACTGTCTAATACAATAGCAATAAATTCGCCTCATGATCAAGCATATAACAAGAAAAATAGTGATTACTATTATGAGAATTTGGTTCTTAGGAAAGTTTTTTCTTTTACCTCTTTTGATCTTTTGGCAAAGCAAATAGTCTGAGAGTACACGAAAAGGATATTGTAACCAACTATCTAACTAAGGATCAGGGGCGGAGCTAGATAGGCATGAAAAATTAAGAGATTTTTGTTGGTGTTGACTTGAATCTCAAATGACGGAATAAGGCGGCAGAAGCGAATAACAATCGCGGTTGAAGCTTGACTATAGCCGATAGGCTAACAGTAAACTTGGCTACATCTTTGTTTGGTTTCCGATGATAAGTGGTATTGTACCTATTTCTTTGAAATATCGCTTGTAAAGCATCCAGAAAAGGCTCTTTTTATTTTATGAGTCAAGAGCTAACTAGCAATAAAATGGATATGCCGCTAGGCCCACTTCTTATCCCGAAATGGACATTCACAATTCTTATTTTACTCGCTCCTCTGATCTTGATTGGTCATATATACTAACATTTTGCTCTTCCTTAGCAACGGAAAATGAGTCTATCTATCTGCCTCACCAATAAGGTGAAAATTTAGGTAACCAAACAACTGAACTACTAAATTCATATTACTATCTTATAAGTTTAGTTCAACTACAAAAATAATAATTAATCATCTAAAATAGTTATTGACTTGTAAGATTAGAAAGTCTTAAACAGTATTTATTTATTTTAAAAAAAGTTGGCACGAAGAATGAAGGGACGGTTGGTAAGTTACTGTAAATTAGTTGTCATTTTGAGTTTTCTTAAAAATATAAACAAAATTGCGTTATTTCATTAATCTCTTCGATTTGTTTGCCTCATCCATGTGTATATGCATTATATTAAATTAGTTGTCCGCATGGGCGTAGCTCAGTTGGTTCCAAGGTGGTAGATTGTCTCCACGTAGGCAGGTTCGAGCTCTGACAACCGCAGTGTGAGAGTTTCAATCCTCCTTTGTGGGGGATGACTTATTGTGGACACAAGACACTATGTCTCTCACCTAGTGGGTCGCTAAGTCATCATGATTTACCCCCTCCACCAATCTCAGTCGGGCCGGGGGGTGAGGGCCTGTGGGCGAAGAATTTCACCTATTTTGCCCCCAAGTATATTAAATTAGTATAAAACTAATATTCTTTTTTGTATTTTGATTAAATCTAAGTCTACCTGTTTTTATTCCTTTTTTAGATGAATAGGCAAACAAGGAATCCAATCTGTCCAACACACATTTCCCACTTTCTTCTCATTTTTTTATTCAAAAAGTTGGATAAATAAGTGAGTCTTGATGTTAAAAAAATAAAATTCTTATCTTATTCGAAACGCAGTTGAAAAAGCCATTTCATCTATAAAGATTATCGATTTTGCCCTATATATTTACAGCTTCTTCTATTTATTTTTTAATCTTTCTTGAAAAATAAAAAATTTAGTCTCGCAATTATTGCTAACTTCCAATTTTGGTCCTAGTGACATCTGACTTAATACATTAACATTCAATTAACAAAAAATGTATATTTTTATCCCTTTAGGTAAGAATTACGTTATATTTAGACTGTTTTTAGAATTATATTATCCTCAAATATTGGGTAATAATATAAATTTAACACTAGATATAGATCATTAAGTAGTGTAACGGTTAATAATTCGGTATGAAAGTAGCAAAAAGTGTATTTATTTAATTAATTAAAGATTTTACGTACAACAACAACATACCCAATGAAATCCCACAACGTGGGGTCTGCGGAGGGTAGAGTGTACACATACCTTACCTCTACCTTGGTAGGTAGAGCGGATGTTTCCGGGAGACTCTCGACTCAAGACAAAGTATAATCATAAGCAAAGCAAGAGAAATGGTCAAACACATACAAGAAATTAAAGTAGTATGAACATGCTGATAACAAAATCGAATACGTCTTGGTAGCGCATTCTGACAAAAGGAAGCAGTAGCTAACACATATAAATAAGATAAATAAAGTACACTAAAGAATACATAGCAGCAGAAATCAAACTACAGAGGACTATAAAGTCATACTGCGCCTATAAGTGTGATAGGCTAATCGGGTCTACAGTAATAATACTACAACTACCATTTTGTAAGCATAAGTAGGACTACGCTCGACTACCTACTACCTCTTTACCCCAATCAGTGTCTTTCATACCCCATATCTAAGATAATGTCCTCAGTAAGTTGCATCTGCGCCATATCCCATCTAATCACATCTCCCAAATACTTCTTCGACCTACCTCTACCCCCCTTCCGAACCCGTTCATAGCCAACCTCTCACACCGGGACATCTGTGTCTCTCCTCTACACATGTCCGAACCATCTCAACCTCACTTTCCGCATCTTATCATCTACCGAGACCATTCTCACTCTATCCCGAATACCACTATTTCTAATCATATCTCTCCTTGTATTCCCACACATCCATCTCAGCATCATTATCTCCGCAACTTTCATATTTTGGATGTGCGAAGTCTTGACTAGCCAATATTCTGCCTCATACAACATAGTCGGTCTAACCACCAACCTATAGAACTTGTCTTTAAGGTTTGGTGGCACATTTTGTCGCACAAGACTCTAGATGTGAGCCTTCATTTCATCTACCCTGCCCCAATACGATGTGTGACATCGTCATGAATCTCTCAATTCTCTTGGATAATAGACCTGAGGTACTTGAATCTTCCTTTTTTAGAATGACATGAGTACCTAACCTCACATCTACGTCTGTCTCAAGGTCGCTCCCGCTGAACTTTCACTCCAAATATTCTGTGTTTGGTCCTACTCAACCTGAACTCTTTAGATTCCAGAGTTTGTCTCCAAACCTCCAGCTTGGTATTCACTCCGCTGCGAGTTTCATCAATTAAGACTATGTCTTTTGCGAATAACATACACCATGGCACCTCCCATTGAATTTATCGCGTTAGTCCATCCATCACCAAGGCAAATAGGAATGGGCTAAGAGTTGATCCCTGATGCAGTCCTATCATCACTGGGAAGTGCTCCGAGTCTCCTCCTACTGTCAGTACCATAGTCTTGGCTCCATCATACATATCCTTGATCGCCTTAGTGTACGTCACATGTACACTTGTAACCTCCAAACATCTCCATAAAACCTCCCTAGGGACTTTGTCGCATGCCTTCTCGAGGTCGATGCAAATCATATACAAGTCTATTTTCCAAATAAGATGAATAGCTTCAGTAGTCGAACACACCGGCATGAATCCAAATTGGTTCTCGGAAATAGACATGTCTCTCATCACCCTCATCTCCATGATTCTTTCCCAAACTTTTATAGTGTGCTAAGCAAATATCATAAGAATCACGATTAAATTTTTGCTAATAATTAAAGGAACATAAGTGTATTCCTTCTTCTTCTTCTTTTCCTTTTGTATTATATATATATATGTGTGTGTGTGTGTATTTAGACTATTAATAAGTGAAGGTTCATGGAACTATGAAGGGTATTCCCATAATTTCAGCTGAAGGATATTCCCGCAATTTTACATAGGCTGACTTTTCCCCTCCTTCTACAAGGTTCATGGATATTCCGGTAATTTCAACTGAAGGGTATTCCGGTAATTTTACATAGACTGCCTTTTCCCCTCCTTCTACATACATCCTTTTATATAGCTAGCCTAATTTTTTGGTCCAACTTTATCCTTTTCCCAATCTTTATCCTTTTCCCAATCTTCCACTACTAAACCCAAGTATGCTTCTCCCCCTTCAAAACTTCAAACGTAGTATTTATAATTCTTTATCTATGTATCTCTTGATTTTTCTCCCTTTCATTTTTGTGTTGTATTGGTTCTCTCTTCCGTCTTCCAGTACTCCCACTATGTTGTGTATTGGTTCTCTGTCTACTGTTCCGTCTTCCACTACTCCCACTGTCTTGTACTTTGACAAGCTATTTGAAGTTGTAACTACCCACTTGTGTTGAGTTGGGAGAAATAGCTTCACAAACCCATTTTTCCAAAGCGAAAAATGGAAAATCTCTGTTCAGACATCTTTTGGAAATTTGTAAATAAATCTAATATTTTCTTTTGAAAAATATTATTCGATTTCAGCTATGAACATCACTTGGAATTTGCACGTCCCTGCCTACGAACTTGAATTGAATTAATAGTTGGCTTTTAAAAATAAAGTCAACCTCAGAAATTTAATTTATTTTTATTTAGACTATTAATAAGTGAAAGTTCATGGTACAACGAAGTATTGCTGAGCTTATTTTGACCTCCTAAACTTGGCCTAGAGTTTCATACACGTTATCAAACCACACCACAATTTCCCTTTTAAATTTTCTTTCAATTTTTCCCCCTTAGCTTCTTTCGCAATATTAATTTAGTGCACAAGTAAAAGTGAATTGATGACTGAAATGAAAGAATAAGGATATGGTGAAATTCTGTTTCTAAATCTGTTGTGCCTAAGTTCGCAGGCGTGCACACGTAATAACAATTTCCTGTCGTACAAAGAAATTGACTGTTATTATGATGGGGATTATAACGTCTATTTCGTTAAATTGTGTTTTATTTAATCCATTATAATATATAATAAAATTACCTACTTTTTCCATCCACTTAATTGGCATATAATGGTCCTACAATTTTCATCATGCAGTTGTTTGAAAAATACAATGCTTGAGCCACAAATAACATTTGCGACTTAAAGGTAATTTTGCCTTTGATTTCACATTATTATTAAATACTGAGTTACTCTGTATATCCACATTTGATCAGTTTTTTTAACAAGATCTGAGCAGATTAAGCGTCTATTTGATTTAAATTTATTTGAGTAATTATTTAGTAACTTCCCTGTCAAAAGCCATCTCAAGGGAGAGATACCATCAATGTGAGTATAATTTTTTGGCCAGAGATACCACCAATCTGATTTCTGTAATTGCTTCTGTTTATATTTTATTACTATTTTTTATTTTTAATTGTATGGGTCTGTCTGCTGTAAAAAAATATTAAATTTAAACTATGCCAAAAAAAAATCCCTTCTAACTAAGTACTTTGAAATCAGATGTCTGACAAAAAAAGAAAGACGAACTACGTCCAAATGGAGAAAAATCTTAGACGTCGTATTGCCTATAAAGAAATGACGCCTAACCAAAAGGCAGCACTTCTAGAACGACGTCGGGTAGAATATGCTGCGAGAAGACATACTCTCTTAAAATATTCTATTCCTAATTGTTCTCCTCAGAAAAACATGATTTCCGGAGAACATGCTCTGCTCATTCAAGAGCCACCTTCTTCTTCTCGAATTGGTTGGGTAAATCAAACTTTGTTTTTACTTCGCCGCTCTATTTACGCTACATCTTACAAAATTAAAATATTTCAGGCCGCAAATCAACACATGTAGGTTGTTGGAATATCAATCCACTACCTTCCTATCCTGCTATTTTAAAAAAGGTCTCAAATTGTAGATTCTGCAAAGCCAAAACATTTCAATATGAAACTCCAAGCTTTTGTTGTAGTAATGGTTCAGTAAAATTAGTCTCACACCAACTACCTCCTGAATTAAAAAGTTTCTACTATGCCAACTCCGATGAATCCAATCATTTCCGTACTTATATTAGAACATACAATAATATGTTCACATTCACTTCACTTGGAGTCAAATATGATAAGGAATTAGCACAAAAAACTCAAGGAATCTACACATTCAAAGTTTAAGGACAAATGTATCATTTTCTTAATAGCCTCACTATTATAGATAACAATGTAAGAAATTTACAACTTTATTTTTACGATAATGACAATGATATAGTTAATAGAATGGCCTTTTCAGAAAATATCAATAGCTCTGTTATTGCGAAATTGGTCGATATTCTAAAAATTAATCCATACTCTGTTTTCCTAAAATCTCTAACACATATTCCAGATTTATCCAACTTCTACATCGCACTTAAATGTGATTCTGCTTTGGACCAACGAACATACAACTTACCCAGTGTTTCAGAAGTTGCAGCTATATGGACTGATGAAGAATTAGATAGTCCTGCTTCTACACCACATATTCGTGTTTACACACATAGCAACACTAACCAACTGTTTCACTATTACTATGGTTGTTACGATGCATTACATTATCCTTTATTGTTTCCCTATGGTGAAAACGGTTGTGGTATTCAAAGAGTTATACAGAAAACAAACTTCCCCAGAAATTCCCCTTCGTGTAAACATCAGACCATTCCAAGTGTATCCAACATGACTTCAATTGATGATATCTTGATATTGAACAAGAAATTTTGCACAAACAAAGACAGAAAAAAACAATGTATCTTGTCGTGAATATTACTGTTACAAACTTCAAATTAGAGATGATGAAGAAAATCATACTTTACATTCTGGGAGACTATTCCAACAATTTTTTGTAGATCAATACATAAAAGTAGAAACACAAAGATTAGACTTCTTGTTATTCAATCAAGATTTATTTCGAATTGAAGTATTAGCAGGACTTATTGATCTTTTAAGATTAGGAGAAAGAGATGCTTCAAATATTGGTAGGAAAACATTCCTTCCTGCTATCTTTACTGGGGGTCCTAGAGATATGCGACGTCGATACATGGATGCCATTGCATTAGTACAACACTTTGGAAAACCCGATATTTTTCTAACCATGACATGTAATCCTGCATGGCCAGAAATAGAAGATTTCTTACTATCAACTGATGAAATACAAAATAGACATGATTTAATAAGCCGAATATTTAAAGGAAAACTAGAAGAACTAAAATCCGATATAGTTAAAAAAAAAAATCGGAAAAGTTACTGCTTTTATGTACTCTATAGAATTCCAAAAAAGAGGTCTTCCTCATGCACATTTCCTTATTATACTTGAAGATGAGTATAAATTATTAACACCTGAGGCTTATGATAGAATTGTTTGTGCCGAACTACCAAATCCTGATACAAACCAATATTTACATTATTTGGTTATTAAGCATATGATGCATGACCCTTGTGGAACTTTAAACCCTACAAATTCGTGCATGAAGAAAAAGGGATATTGTAAATTTAAATACCCCAAAAGTTATGCCAATGAAACATCTAAAGGTGATAATTCATATCCAATATATAGGAGACGAAATACTGGAAAATTTGTAAAAATTCGAGCCCAATATCTTGACAATTCATGGGTAGTTCCTTACAATCTATATCTACTAAGCAAGCTTAATTGTCACATAAATGTTGAAGTTTGTGCAGATATTAAAGTTGTTAAATATCTCTATAAATACATTTGTAAAGGGCATGATAAAATTGCTTTCAATATACAAAGTAGTGACACTAATAATACAAACATAGATGAAATAAAGGAATATAGATCAGGTAGATGGGTATCACCTCCAGAAGCTATGTGTCGTTTGTTTGCGTTTCATATCAATGAGATGACTCCCAATGTATACCAACTTCAGCTACATCTTAAAAATCAACAATTTGTTTCCTTTAAAACGACTACAAATCTAAATTCGATACTTAAAAACCCTGCAAGTCGAAGAATAATGTTGACATAATTTTTTTCAATGAACGAGCAAAATAAACATGCCATCGAACTTAACTTATTGTACAAAGAATTCCCAGAACATTTTGTTTGGTTATTATAAAATGTGGTCACGTCGAAAACAAGGTTATGCTATTGGACGTATTATTAGTTGTCATCCAACAGAAGGAGAAAGATACTACCTTCGATTATTATTGATGAATATACGAGGACCAAAATCATATGAAGATCTCAAGACCGTAAACGGAAAATCCTATTGCACATTTAGAGAATCTGCAGAAAAAAGAGGATTGTTAGCTTCTGATAATAACTTAATTGAATGTATGTTAGAAGCTGCAAATTACCAAATGCCTTATAGTCTACGACGTTTATTTGCTACACTATTAGTATATTGTAGTCCTACTAATCCAAACGAATTATGGAAAAGATTTGAAAGCTCCATGTCTGAAGACTTTACAACTATGCCAAACACACAAACCAAAAACATTCGTTATTTAGTTCTAAGCCACATAAATGATATATTGCATTCAATGGGATGGAATATCAATCAATTTAAACTCACATCAGAAAATATTACATCTTTCACATCTTCTAGAATAATAAAGAAACATAATTGTAACAGAAGAAGATTTACTACTATATAAAAAACTAAATAAAGAACAAGAACAAGCGTACATCATACTTCATAAAATATTCTTAAATGAACCAGGAGCATTCTTTATTGATGGGCCTGGAGGAACGGAAAAAACCTTTTTATACCGCGCTTTATTAGCTACTGTACGATCAAAGGGATTTATAGCTTTAGCCACAACAACTTCTGGTGTTGCAGCTTCAGTACTCCCTGGAGGTCGAACTGCTCACTCACGTTTTAAACTTCCTATTCATGTAGATGAAAATTACTATTGCAATATAAGTAAACAGAGTTCACTTGCATTTTTAATTCAAGATGTAAAACTGATAGTATGAGATGAAGTATCAATGGCTAGGAAAAAACTTGTTGAGACTTTTGATTCACTCTTGAAAGATCTTATGGGTATAAATACACTATTTGGTGGAAAAGTCGTAGTTTTTGGAGGCGATTTTAGACAGACTTTACTTGTTGTGAAAAGCGGAACAAAAAAGGATTTCATACGTGAATGTTTATTGTATTCAAATATCTGGGATCATCTTCAAAAATTCAATTTGACACAAAATATGCGTGCACACAACGATCCTACATTTTGTGACTATTTACTAAGAATTGGAGATGGAAGGGAAGAAGTTAATGCAAGTGATAAAATTGAGATTCCAAAATCATTTCTTATTCCTTTTACGAATGAGAAAGATTCATTACATATTTTATTCAAAACTGTTTATCCCAATCTAGAGATGCTCATGTCTGATATATCCTCCGTAACATCACGTGTTATCTTAACGATCAAAAATGATTTCGTAAACGAAATTAATCAAATGTTCGTAGATGAATTTCCCACAACTGTTGTGACATTCATTGGAATTAATGAAACTATAGAGCCAAAAGATCAAAGCCAATTTGAAGATTTCCTCCATATTTTGAATCCTACCGGCTTGCCTCCTTATAAGTTAGTTCTAAAGCAAAATTGTCCGGTTATACTACTACACAATTTAAATCCTGCTGAAGGTTTATGCAATGGTACACGCTTAATTTGTTCTGATTTCAAAATTCATATTATTAGTGCTAAAATTGCAACTGGTGACTTTAAAGGAAAACATATTTTTATTCCTCGAATACCATTGTTATGTTCACAAGACGAAAAATTGCCTATTCAATTTAAAAGAACACAATTTCCTATTCGACTATGTTTTGCTATGACTATAAATAAAGCTTAAGGTCAAACACTAGATTCCATAGGAATTTATTTACGTGAACCTGTCTTTTCCCACGGTCAACTTTATGTTGTTTTATCAAGAGCAAAAAGTTCTGTGTAAAGATATTAATCCGACCCGCAACAATAGACGATCTCGATGATCATTCTACCTACAATATAGTATATAATGAAATTATCCACAAAGCATTCTCTTAAGACTTTGAAAAAACTACTAACTATTGATATAACATATGTAAGTTATTACTTGCATTTACATTTTTCACCAAACTTACTTTTTCTATCGTACTATTTCATTGTTTAACCAACTTTAATTATTTTTCAGGAGATATAAAATGACACAACGACTTGGTATATATGCAATCACTCCTGAGATACCGGACTGGACCTGTAAAGTGCAAGTTGTGGATATATGCAAACCAGCAGAAGGTTCCCACCGAAAGATAAAATATTTGAACATGATCTTTCAAGATGAACAAGTACTTCCTTTTTCTACCAAAATCAACTATTTATGTCTATGTATGTATAATATTTTCAAATCAATTACTTACATTGCCTATGTATATTTGTTTGGTTATTTATTTACGAATCATTCACAGGAAGATCAAATAAAAGCTATTATTTACGGTGATGAAATCTCCTTTTATCAAGATATATTCAAGTTGTTCCACACCTATTTGATAACGGGTGCGCGCATACAAGTACCAAATTTGAGATATGAAAGACCCTTGCATACATTTGAGTGGATTATTGACAAAAAAACCATAGTTGATGCGATTGAAAAAGATAGTCCAGATGAGGATGAATTGCCACTGCCGATAAAGTTGAATCTTACATCATTTGAAGACATCAACAATCAAGCCTCCCAATCTACGAAAGAGCAGCTTAAGGACGTAGAATTTAGTATGGTTATATTACTTCTTTTCAGTTTAACTTTTGACACATTCATCTATTAAATACAAATTGTTTTGCCAAAAGATATACTCGCAATTGTTGTCCGCTGCTTTTCGCCAAGGTTTGTTGCAAAAGTCCAGAAAATATTTCAAGAACTCATTCTCATCAATACTAAGTAAGTTCATTTGTAAATTCTCCAAAATCCTTATTGTTTTACAATTAAAAATATCCGACTTCTTTACCTTTTTCCATGTAACCAGCAAACAAGCTTTAACCTTCACACTATGGGAAGAAACTATTATTGAGGACGAAGGCAAAAAACTCTTTGACCAATAGATATACATCAAAGAATTAAGGTTCTTCATTATTATGATGTCCACCACTCACTTTTTCCATCATTTGTAATTTCTGATGGGGATTGGATTACGAGTTTAATTTGCTGATTAACTGGATATTCTTGAACGTTAAAACTTGAGTCAATATAATAGTTTCAGCTAACTGGCGAATATGCTCCTCATAATAATCTTACTTATCAAAATTGGGTGTAGTAGCTTGTTGACGTTGGCCTGAATGGATGTTATGGAAATAACATTTTGTAGGATCTTGGCTTTGTTTGCTAAATTAGAGTCTGTCATTTGCGACTCGTACTCTTGGGTGATTCTGCTGTTGGTAAAAGCTACATTGTTCTGCGCTTTGTACGTGGTCAATTTGATCCAACATCTAAGGTATTAATATGTTACTTTAAAATAATAAATGTGTTCTTATATCATGTGACATATAGTTATTGTATTCGGTTCCTACCTCCCACCTTTTTATTTCCCTTCTGGTGTGTGTTTTAGTGTATGTTATGTATCTCATGTTTTTCAAAAGATCATTTATAATTATTGCTTTGATGATTTTAGGTGACTGTAGCAACTTCTTTTCTCTCTCAAATAATAGCCTTGCAGGACTCAACTACAGTTAAATTTGAAATATGATCCACAGCAGGTCAAGAGAGGTATTGCCAGCCAAGTTTTATATTGAATTTGTCTCTGACTATTTCTTTTGATTACCAAAAAATCCCTATCAGTTAGCTGCCCAACCCTTCACTCAAAATAAAACTGAGAAGTCCCTAATGATTGACAAAAAATAATTGTAAAGAAGACCTTCAAGTTCTGTCTGTGTGCCATTATATTACCGAGGTTCTGCTGTTACAGTTGTTGTGTATGATATTACGAGCCCCCAGTCTTTTACCAAAGCACAATACTGAATCAAGGTATTTCTCTTAATGAATGGAAGAGTGCCTTCTATCCCTTCTGTTTGATATTCGTGTTTGCATTAGATGATAGCAACTGTATAACAGACTGCCATTTGATCTGATTTGATTTTCACTTGCAATAATCTTCTTGCTGATTTTTATCATAGGAAAGATAAACATGCAAACGCATGTGCAACTCTTAGCATCTCTCACCTCATTTTTAGTAGTAAAAGCAATTTTGTTTTTACAAAACATTAGTTCAGGTTTCTACTATTTTGCATTTCAAATCTGTCAGATACTATATTACTATCAACGACATAACATTTCAGACCATAATGCTAAGGAGGTTGTGTACACAATTTAAAACATCACAAAGTTTATGTTCATCAAGTTCAAGGCAAAGAGAATGTTTTGTATTCAAATCAATTCTAATAGGCATTCTTTTACAGATTATTCAACTGTCATTAAAAGTGTCTCCACAACACCCTACAAAGACCACATCCTTTTGCTGGAAGTTGCTGATAGTTAATTATTGATTTCTGGTTTCTCATTCATATATAAAAGACATAACATAGTGTTAGATAGCAGGGCATTGTACCTTGAGGTTGGTACTGGCAGTGCTTGAGCAGGTTTATTTTTAAAAAAAAATTCTTGCAGTATGTAAATTATGTGTTTGTTGCTATAAATTAATTGTAAAGTTTGTTCTTTTCTGTGGTTTTAAGATCAGTTTTGGTGAAAAATTCATGGGCTTTGTGTTGAAGTTGGCTTAATGGTGTGGATGTTAGTACTGGTAGTGCTCAAGCAGGTGTTCTTGACTGGTATATTTCTTTACACGTTTATTTCAACTTTTTAATTTCAGCACTCATTTATTCCAACCCTCTCAGAGAGTGATGCTATACCTTAAACATTGCATTACATTTTGCAGGTTTACCAGGATACTATACAAGTTCCTCTTCTCTTTTTCACAATCGACAACAACTAATTGAATCAAGATTGTACCCGCTTACACCGACAACATCAAAAATTCCACAACTTTCCTGTTTCTAGCAAGCTTGGCAATGTAATAATATAACTTTGTTCCGTACAATATGAAACATATTATCTTATAAGTAATATTTAACTTGATGATACTGTTTTCTTTTTTTGTGTTAAACTCCTACAAAACAAATAACGAAGTACCTTGCAACAATCAAACCACTTTTATATAACAACTTTCGCCCGTGCCTTGCACGGGCCCGGGCCATCTAGTATATATATATGTGTGTATTTTTAAAAGTTTTGACGTAACATGTGACTTAGTCCATGTTTTTGGGTTGTGGTTCATGCCTTTCCACCACATGAAGGAATGATGGAAGCTTGGTATAATTCTAATATTCATGAATAATTAATATTTAAGATTAATTAATTCGTCTTGTTTATAGGGGCACATAACTTGGTAAAAAATGAAAATAGTTAATGTTGCCAATTTATAAAATGATATATATTCTCACTTTAATTGGTGAGATTAATTATTTATGTATCTAAAATTTGGCCTTTAATTTCTACGATTTACGTAACTCTTGTAAACGATTAATTGTTAAAGAAGCAATTTCTGCCTAATTTGAAGCTAGTTCCTACGTTTCTTAAGCAATCGGTATTATAATATTGTATGTGGATAAGATATTCGAGATACTACATATGTCAAACATTTTGACGATAATAGCACTTTTAATCCACTAGTTATTGTAAATTCTAATGTGATAAACTACTATATGTAACAAGAAAATTTGTGTTAGTTCATCCGAAGCAGCAGAGGGTATCCTCATTGGGTGGTGTGGGAGAATTGGCAGTTCAAACCCTGCAGTAACGCCGGCCCGCCGCTCTTGGAGAGTGCATCACCGGCTTGCCAAGTGTGGTTTAAGCTACCGACGTGGTTTGCGCTATTGCGTCGATCCGGTTTACTGCACTCGAAAGCGTGAGCGTGAAGGCAATGCACGGGTTCCTTCGTCAACAAAAAAAATTTGTGTTAGTTCGTTTGATTAAGGACACATTATCCTACTCTAATATCTTTAAAGAAAATCCGGTTTGCGATCTCTCACATATTATTATCTCATTTAAAATGGTAAGTCTATAATTTTTCAACAAGAACTTGAATGGCGAAAGACATCCAAAATCTTGTATTTTGATAATTTGTCAATGATTATCTAAATGTAGTAGGTAAGAATTTTATTGTCGCGACCTATATGGGATGAAATGATAGATGACAAAAAGATAAAAATGTATTTGTGAAAATGCACCACGAAGAAATGTGGTGAGATGGTTAAAACTCATTCATCATTGATAAGAGGTTTCAGGTTCAATCCTTAAAAAAGAAAGCTTTTTGATAGAAAGTTGTAGACATCAAAATTTTGTAGGACTCTACAAGACGAGATCATTCCATCTTCAAACTCTAAGTCTGTTAAAATTTCTTGGAGGCTACTCTACCCTAACTCACACATATATAAGGGGTCATATTCCCTGAAAAAGCATCTAAAAATCCCACAAATTCATGGGATATTCATAAAAAAATCAAGGCATGATAGGCATCAAATATTGTCTTTCACAAAGCCAAAGCCGCAAAAATCAAGGGATACTCTTCATCAAGATGAACTCGAAGTGCTGCCATGGCGTTCTTGGAGATCAAATACACCCCAAGAAAGTCCACATCCAAATCATCCTACATTCGAGAAATACGCCACTAACGACCCTCGAATTACGGAAAAGAAAAATATGAGATAAGAATCAAGGGAATAAACAGATTTGTACTCACAATCTTGATAAATAAATTATTTTGTGGTTGTAATTTATTTTCTGTATTTTAAAATTCGTTGCAAACAAATTGACACGCACAGTGGGACCAAGTATGCTCTTCATCCCTTCTCTCACAAATTAAATTTGCAGTGAAAGATGAAATCTCCATTTTTATGGTTACTTCAAGTTTCGTCTCTCAGTTTCGGCAAGTCTACATTCTGACAAGCCTTGAAGTTGGGGGCACTTGTAGACATCGCAATTTATAGGACTTTACAAAACAAGTACATTCCATGTTCAAACTCTAAGTCTGTTAGGGTTTCTTGGAGGCTACTCTACCATAAATCATAACTCACACCTATATAAAGGGACACATATTCCCCTGAAAAGACATCTTGAAAATCCCACAAATTCATTGGATATTTACAAAGAGATCAAGACATCAAATACTACTTTTATCAAATTGTCTGACATTCTTGGAGATCAAATATATCACAAGGATGTGCGCTACTAACGACCCTCGAATTATGAAGAAGACAAATATGAGAGAAGAATAAATGAAATAAACAGATTTGTATTGACAATCTTGATATATAAAATTATTATTTTGTGGTTGTAATTTATTTTCAGAACTTGAAATTATGTTGCAAACAAATTGGCACACCCAGTGGATCAGTTCTGCCCTTCATCCTCACAAATCAAATCTGCATAATTTGAACCACAAAAGATACTTCAAGTCTCGTCTTTGTGTAACACCCCAACCTTGGGGGTGGCCAGCACCCAGCGCCCTAAGGCCAGAGTATACCGATATTGATACATGTGACATGTATACTAAATTAGGGGTCGACGAGGTCTCTGACATATACTTTAACTAAATAAGAACAAACCACCTACACTCAGAAAAGGTCCAAACCATGCATATATACAACAAAGTCGACAAGGCCAACACATGCATAATAAATCTACTAAGCGGCCGACGAGGCCATACACGACTATCACACATATATAACTGTCTACAATCCTCTAAGGAATATACTGACAATAACTGATCGGAATAGAGCCACGCCATACCCAACTATATACATATGCACAATTGTCATACCTATCAACTCACTACACAACTCCAGCAGAAATGAGCATGAAAACTCTAGCTGAGTCAAGTCCTACTATGTGTAAAGCATATGTATCCCAACATGTACCTGCGGGCATAAAACGCAGTATCCCAAAAAAGGACATCAGTACAAAAGATGTACTAAATATGTAAGACAGATAACCAATATAAATAGAAGGTACAATATATGAGATGAGGGTACAAAAGTCAACCTGAACTCATAATCAGCCTCCGAGGGCCTACCTGTCATAATCATAAAATGCTTGTCTGTAAAAATCTAGCCGCTCAGTAGGGCCATATAATGTAATGTCCATCCTCACTGTGGGGCAAATTATATCATAATACATATATATCGTACCCGACCTCGATGAAGACTCAGTCGTACCCGACCCAAATGTGGGACTCGGTAATATCAAAACCAACTACAGTTGGGTGCACATATACGTGTCATACCCGACCGACTATAGCATGGCTCGATATGAAATAGCTACATATATATAAGTGCAATGCAATACAGACTCTGAAAGGAATTAGGAAACCAATCGAAGTGACTCGAGCTTGTTATCCTCCAATTATAGTTATGTAATTGTGTATGTATTACTAACTGAAAGTCAGCAATGATCATAAGAAGTATAAGGTTTAAGAGATTATCAAGTCGAGAAAATGCTTCGGGAATAGAACAACAAGACTTATAAATGGCAACAATATGATACAAAAGTAATCGTCAACTTTAAATTTAAGAGTAGAGCTCCTTTTGAAGGGACGTCGTTGTGGTGATACTTATTCGTCGATCATGCCAAAAGAATAAAAGTGTATACCTTAACATACCTTGTCATTGACCCAACAATCGTCCTACAAGTCTTCACTCCTCGTACGGGTGATTATTTATGTCACATAAAAATTGATATCAATATTGAATCCAAATTCCATATAAAGACTCGTATAAATATCTTATCGACAACTTCGAATACCTCAGATTCTTAAATTCTTTTACAAGGAATTCTCATGTAATTCAATCTCACGGTTTCAATAAAAAATACAATTTCCACATAAATTTATTTAGGTGTTCTTCGATAATTTTAGCATATATCATCCCCTTAAGCTTTTTTATATGAAAAAAAGCTAATGTGATTCAACTTCACAATCCTTCAAATCAAACTTTCCTTAATCCATAATATACACAATCAATATCATCATCCAATTTAACTAATTCTTAGAGTAAAATAGCTCAACAATTCATATTACGAAGATTTCATAATTTTTGCAAAGTTTTGATCATGAAAACCTTTTCATAACTTCTTCCAAACCACCAATCAACCATAACCATAGATAGAAGATGATAGAATTTACCTTAATACTTCATAATTTTCTCAAAACAGTGAGTAATCTGATTTGTAAGGGTTTGCTTTCCAAATCCAACTTTGTATGGAGAATAAGATTATTATGATAATCACGGGCTTTATCACATTACCATTTCATAATAAGCTTCGATTTTAACTTAGGGATGTTGGAGTATGCTAGATAGGGTTTGGGGAGGGTGTTAGGGTTTGATATGAAAGAAAAATAATCAGTAAATTAGGAATTACCAATATAATTCTGTAACCAAAACTGCACCGACGCAGATTGACGGTCCATCAATCTTCTTGTCAACTGCCTAGAAAATTTACGGTCCAGCCTGCACTTTGACGGTCCGTCAACACTGCCATCAAAACGTATAGTTTTCCAATTTCGTCGAAACATATTTCCTTTGATACGATTAGTTTCCAAACACTCTGGAACTTCCATACTCAAGCCTTAAACCTTCATTACCCTTTTGTAAAGTCGTACCTCTTCTCGAAACATCGGTATCCTATCAACATCACGACGGAATGTGAAACTACGAGGTGTAACATCTTTGTAAATGTTGAAAATATTCTAACTCCTAAATTTTCGGCATAATTTCCTTTATAAACAGGACTATCCAAACCTATCAAGCAACTCAACATATATTCAATGTCATATTGGGCAACACATTATCAAAATAACATCAATCGGCATCACACGACCGCTTATACTTGTAGAAATTAAATATGGTTCAACCGTAACTTACCTTAACATATTTTTGTTGACATCCAATCTTCACTTGCTACATTTGTAAACATGACTATCCAAACCTGTCAAGCAGCTCAACATATATCCAATGTCATACCAGGCAACACATTATCAAAATAACATCAATCAGCCTCACATGACGGCTTATACTTGTAGAAATTAAAGAGGGTTCATCCATAAATTACCTTAACATCTTTTTGTTGACATCCAAGCTACACTTGCTACGTTTGCTTCAGAAATATTCATTACATATGGTACATGGTTCAACTTGATAAATCGAATAGAATATGTGAATTGTATCGCATGAATATTAACATGAAGCTAGAGTCTAGGCCACTCGAGTAGAGCGATTCTTAGGTTCCGTGACCATTATGATAGAGTTCTTTTTTTGAACCAAAATTACCTTAACCTATCATTCGAACAAGCTATACTAACATTTCACTACTAGTACATCATCGAATCTAAATTAGTCGTGTAGTTCTCTTACATCATTATCTGGTGACTGCACTTTATCAATATTCACCATATAAGTGTTAAAACGCAGCAGGGAAGAGAATTAAAGCTCTCCTATGTACAATAATGGAGAATGAAAATGGAGAAGAAGAGAGATTTGCAGAGCTTTCGTTTATTTTCTGTAAGAAGAAGAAGGAGTTAAAAAACCTTACAATGTGTAGCCTTCTAATATATCCTAAGGGTAAAACAGTAAACTACCAAGGGGAAGGGCAAAACGGTAAAGTACTTAAAAATGCAATAACAGCAAAATTGAATGCTCATGTTCCTAACAGCAAAATGGAATGTTACTATTCTAATTTCTAACTTCCCTCAACACGCGCCGAAGCTGACATCTTGAAAATAAGTTCTTCAGGCCAAGCTTGGATAGCAAATAAGAATGATGACCCTGGGTGAGTCCCTTCGTGAGCACATCAGCAGGCTGATCCTCAGTTGGAACATAGACAGTGGAAATCAGTCCCTGATGTATTTTCTCACGGATGAAATGACAGTCAATGTCGATGTGTTTCGTACGCTCATGGAAAACAGGATTTGCAGCAATTTGGATAGCCGACTTGCTGTCACAGTGCAGGGGAACAGGCAAATGCAAGGAAATACCAAGATCCGCAAACAACCCAGATAGCCAAACTATTCGCCACGCCAGGCCATACTCTCGTATTCGAACCGCCGAGCTCCCGAGATGGTCCGCCGCTTTTTGATTTCCAGGAGATTAAGGATGCTCCAAAGAAGACCAGATATCCCGTAACAGATCTTCTAGTGTTGAGGCATGAAGCCCAATCAGCGTCACAATAGGCAGTTAACTGGGTGGAACTTGCGGAGGACAAGAAGATTCCCAAACCAGACCTTTGATGTACCTTACCACCCTCTGTGCTGCCAGAAAATGAGATGCCTTGGGGGCTTGCAGAAATTGGCTCAGATTCTGGACAGCAAAGGCAATGTCTGGTCGAGTATGGGTTAAATATAAGAGGCGACCAATCAATCGTTGATAGCTGACTGGATCGTCTAACAGTGGATCATTGTGTAAATCAGCAGAGGAATCTGCAGCGACATGTTTATCATAAAGAGAAGAAGTCAGCTTGACATTCATCTCCATAGGAGAACCAGCAGGCTTTCCTCCTGTGAAGCCCAAATCACCAATCAATTCTAGAGCATATTTACGTTGATGCATCACTATCCCAGTCGCATTTCTGGCAAACTCCAGCCCCAAAAAATATCGTAAGTCACCTAAATCCTTAATTTTGAATTTCTGCTGAAGCAAAGATTTAGTCTCCTGAATGAGGAGTGCATCATTCCCTGTGATAAGTAAATCATCCACATACACAAGCACCACCACCAATCTGTGAGCATCCTCGTGAATAGAGAGTAATCCAGATGACTCTGGGCAAAGCCAAAAGAAAGCAATGATGTGGTGAGCTTTATGTTCCATTGGCGAGAAGCTTGTTTCAGTCCATAGAGGGACTTCAACAGCCTACAAACTTTTCCTTGCTGGTTAGTAAACCCCTGTGGGAGTGTCATATAGACCTCCTCTGTGAGATCCCCTTGCAAGAAGGCATTGAAGACATCCATTTGATATATATACCACCCCTGTGAAGCAGCGACTGAAATGACAGATCTTACAGTTACCATTTTTGCCACCGGGGAAAAAGTATCTTGATAATCTATGCCTTCCTTTTGATTGTAGCCCTTTGCCACAAGCCTTGCCTTGAATCTTTCAATCTCACCAGTAGCCTTATACTTGATTTTGAACACCCATTTGCAACCTATAGCCTTCTTTGTAGCAGGGAGGTCTATCACTTCCCAGGTATGGTTGTCCTCCAAAGCCTGAATTTCAGACTTCATGGCCTCTATCCATCTGCTGTCTTTTACTGCTTCACTGTATGACTGTGGTTCATACTCTTCTGATTCCTTGACCAAATAACTGTGGTAGGTTGAGGATAAGCCTGCATAACTGAGAGAAGCAGACATTGGATATAGACATGCCTGCATACCCTTTGAACTTGCTGCAGGCTGAATGAAGTCCTGCATCCATGATGGTGATCTTCTAGTTCTGTCAGATCTCCTGATTGCTGGAGTCTGTACAGTTGGTGAAGTAAGGGAATCACTTTCAGAAGGAAGGAGGTCTGAATTGCCTGAGTTATCTGTTGCAGTAGGAAGGGAGTCTGAGTTGTCTGCTGAGGTTCCACAATTAGTTTCTTCCACATTTGTATCTTCAGTCTGAGTTGTTGGCCTGTCTGCTCCATCTGACCCAGCATTTGGTTGGTTTCTACTGCCTTCATTGAACTCCTTGTCTACATGCTCTTCAATAACTGTAGGAATAAAGCTGCCAACCTCTGGATTAATGTCTTTCTGCTGAGTTTTGAAGGGAAAGATATTTTCATAAAATGCCACATCTCTGCTCACAAAAACAGTGTTAGTAGTGAGATTTAATAATTTGTAGCCTTTCTGCCTAGATGAGTATCCCAGTAACATTGATTTGATGGCCCTAGTGTCAAACTTGTCCCTCTTTTGCAAATTGGTTGCATAACAAAGACATCCCAAAACTCTTAGATGTGAAAGATTAGGAACCCTTCCATACAATCTTTCATATGGTGAAACATTGCCTAATACCACAGATGGGATCCTATTGATCACATATACAGCTGATTCCACACATTCTCCCCAGAATTGAGATGGCATATGACTTTGAAATTTGATAGCCCTGGCAATTTCAAGTATGTGTCTATGTCTTCTTTCCACTACTCCATTTTGTTGAGGAGTATGTGGACAGGAGCTTTGATGCAGAACTCCCAATTGTGTAAATAATTCACTACAAGATCTGTTAAAGAACTCTGAACCATTATCTGATCTAACACCTTTAATACATGCTCCAAATTGATTTTTTACCATTATGCTGAAATTCTTAAGAATGGTAACAACATCAGACTTGACATGAAGCAAGAAAATCCAAGTCCATCTAGTGTAGTCATCAACAATCATAGGAAATATCTCATACAGATAAGTGGGAACCTATATGGTCCCCATACATCAAGGTGTAACAATTTGAATGCACTATCAGTTCTACTACTACTCACAGGAAATTTCATCCTAGTTTGTCTTGCCATAGGACAGACTCCACAATGTTGTATAGTGAAGTTGGACTTATTTTTGAAACTATCTATCTTTCTAATGACACTCATGGGCACATGTCCTAGCCTTCTGTGCCAAAGCTCTGCATTCAGCTCATCTACTGTCATTCCTGCAGTGTATGCCTTTGCCTTCATACATTCTAGACTCCTTCCTCTTGACTCCAACATGTATAAACCATCTACTTCTCTACCAATCTCCTTCACCTTCCCAGTGAAGAGATCCTGTAACACAAAGAAGTCAGGAAAAAACCTTGCACTACAATTCAGTTCTTTTGTTAACTTCGAAACAGAAAGTAAGTTGAACTTGAAACTTGGTACACATAACACATGTTTTATAATGTCACCTCCATTTAACCTGCAATTCCCGGGCCAGGTAATCAAGCCGTGTCCCCAGCTGGCACCGCACTCTCCCTGCATTCTCTAATGTATCAGGTTGTTCAATCATTTTTCTATCATTTACCATATGGTTAGTTGCTCCTGAATCAACTATCCATGAACTTTCTTTGTCAAGTGCAAGTTTACCTGCCATATGAGCTTTATGAACAGGTGGTGGACCATATTGTGGTCCTGTTTCGACTGGATGCATCATGGCTTTTATCTCCTCAAGCTTCTCTGGAGTGCATATCCTTAGCAAGTAGTTGAGGTGCTCCTGTTGATCCTGAGACATATGTCTGCATCCTCCATATCCTTCCAACCGGCATACCACATGGCTACATTTGCTACCTTCTTTCTTCCCTTATAATCCAATGGATATCCTATCAGCTCATAACATTTTTCTTTGACATGTCCTTGTTTTTTACAGTAATCACAATACATCAGCTTGAAACATCCTTGTCTAGTATGTCCCTTCATTTGACAATAGTCACAAAAAGCATATGACCTTCTCTGCTGCTTGTTGTTTCCGAGAATCGATCGCCAAGCAACATTCTCGTGTTTTCCTCCATGTGTTGTCCTTCTGCTATATGTTTCTGGCTCTCGTCCTGTGCAATCATTGCATAAGCTTGATTTACACTAGGAGTAGGAGACATCAAAAGTATATGGCTCCTAGCCTGATTATAACCGTCATTCAATCCCATTAGAAATTCCAATAACCTTTGATTAGACAAGTGCTCTATGTATTCTCTTGGACTTGTACAGTCGCATATTGGTGGAGGAATTATCGAGTCGATCTCGTCCTGCAGGTCCTTCAATCTAGAGTAATAGGTCGACACAGGGGAAACTCCTTGAGTTAACATTGTGAGCTCTCTCTTCAATTGATAAACTCTAGATAGGTTTATTTTGTCGAACCTTTCCTTTAGATCCTTCCACACTGCATAGGCAGTCGACCTATACAGTATACCACTCAGTAGGTTCTTATTAACATTCTTCATAATCCAGGAGATGACTACAGTATTGCATCGATCCCACCGCCGCACTAGGACAGACCGAATGTGTCTCGCTAATTGAACCATCTATGAATCCAATTTTGTTCTTCGTCAATAGGACCAGCCATAGATCGACACCGTAGGTATAGTTTTCCATACCTGCCAACTGAATCTCCATTTGTATTGCTCCCGCTGTGTCCGATGCTCCTAGGAAGAGAGGATGATTGTGGTCAGCTATGTTCTCTACTGTCATAGCTGAATCTGTTGTAAATGTGTTGAAGTTGTCCATATAAATGCTCAATCAACTGAAATTGTAAGGAGCGATGCAAATGTAACCTCAAAAACTCAAAAAAACTTAAAACCAGATCTGAATTTCGTAAGGATTCAGCGAACCGTGATTGATCACGATGTGTATAATCTCATCACAAGGCTTTGATACCATGTTAAAACGCAGCAGGGAAGAGAATTAAAGCTCTCCTATGTACAATAATGGAGAATGAAAATGGAGAAGAAGAGAGATTTGCAGAGCTTTCGTTTATTTTCTGTAAGAAGAAGAAGGAGTTAAAAAACCTTACAATGTGTAGCCTTCTAATATATCCTAAGGGTAAAACAGTAAACTACCAAGGGGAAGGGCAAAACGGTAAAGTACTTAAAAATGCAATAACAGCAAAATTGAATGCTCCTGTTCCTAACAGCAAAATGGAATGTTACTATTCTAATTTCTAACTTCCCTCAACAATAAGAGGGGATGGGTTTAAATAACATATTTTGTAGGCACAAAGTGTAATATGGTGATGAAGAGTCGTGGTACGATGAACACCAAAGTCGAGGACGTGAAAATAACAGAGTTGTTTGAATCCAATCATCTTTTTCTCATTTCTTCTTCCTTCTTCCTCAATAATATCCTTATATAATACATGAGTTTTAAGCAGCCTACTAGCCTTGAAAATTCTTTTATTGATAGATTTCTTTTCCACCTTTCCTTGAAGCAAATGCTAAATAAGTGTCTCTGATTGAGAATAGACTATGTTCACGGGTTAGTGCCTTTCACAACTAAATTCGATACTATGATCCTGATTACGCTTAGCTGAAATCTTCTTTCCTTGTCAAGTTAAGTCTTGTTTTTAACATCAAATTTATTGGTTCACTTTCTTGTTGGTCTAAGTATTCTCTCATAATTTATTTCCTCAGATCTGATACTGTTTCCTTGGATTCTATTCCCTTTTCATAACTTGATAAGAGTTCTATTATCTTGTCATGCATAGCTCTTTGTTTATCACTCTGATAACATATCCCTTTAGTAACCATCGATTCTTGTTCCGGATTCTTTCCAAATTCCATACATTCCTCATCTGCCTGTGTCTGGTGGCTTGAAATAGGTTCCTTATTGAACACATTAGGATGAGGCAAAGAAAATCTTGACTATTTAGAGCTTCTCTCAACTGGTTCTTCCATAAGCTTACTTTCCATAAGGAGCGATTATATAATGGCTTGAGATAGTATCCAAAACCTTTGACCAAACTTTGATTGTATAACTAGACTTAATTATTACCATGCAGACTAACGAGTCACTTTGGCATTAATGTAATGTCCAACCTCACTGTGAGTCAAATCATATCATAATATATATATATATATATATCGTATCCGGCCTCGATGGGAACTCGATCGTACATTGCCCATATGTGGAACTCGGTAATATCAAAACCAACTACAGCTGGATGAACATCTACGTGTCGTACCCGATTGACTATAACGTGGCTTGGTATGAAAATAACTACATATATATAAGTGCAATGCAAGATAGACTCTGAAGGGCCTTAGAAAATCAATCGAAGTGACTCGAGGTCATTATCCTCCGATTATCGTTATGTAATTGTGTCTGTATTACTAACTGAAAGGCAGCAATGATCATAAGAAACAAAAGGTTTAAGAGATTATCAAGTTGGAAAATGCTTCGGGAATAGAACAACAAGAGTTATAAATGGCAACAATATAATACAAAAGTAATCGTCAGGTTTAAATTTAAGAGTAGAGCTCCTTTTGAAGGGACATTGTTGTGGTGATTCTTATTCGTCGATCATGTCACAAGAATAAAAAAGTATGCCTTAACATACCTTGTGATTGACGCAACAATCATCCTACAAGTCTTCAAGCCTCATACGGGTGATTATATATGTCACGTAAAAATCGATATCAATATTGAATCCAAATTCCATAAAAAGACTCATATAAATATCTTATCGACAACTTCGGATACATCGGATTCTTAAATTCTTTTACAAGGAATTCTCCTGTAATTCAATCTCATGATTTTAAAAAAGAAACACAATTTCCACATAAATTCATTTAGGCGTTCTTCGATAATTTTAACATATATAATCCTCTTAAGCTTTTCTTATACGAAAAAAATCTCATGTGATTCAACTTCACAATCCTTCAAACCAAACTTTACTTAATCCATAACATACACAATCAACTACATCATCCAATTCAACTCATTCTTAGAGTAAAATATCTCAATAATTCATATTACGAAGAATTCATAATTTTTGCGAAGTTTCTATCATGAAAACTTTTTCATAACTTCTTCCAAACCACCAATCAACCCTACCATAAATAGAAGAGGATAAAATTTACCTTAATACTTCACAATCTCCTTAAAATAGTGAGCAGTCTAATTTGCAAGGGTTTGTTTTCCAAATCCAACTTTGTATGGAGAAGAAGATTATTATGTTAGTCACGGGCTTTATCACGTCACCCTTGCATAATAGGCTTCGATTTCAACTTAGGGATGTTGGAGTATGCTGGAGAGGGTTTGGGGAGGGTCTTAGGGTTTGGTATGGAAGAGAAATAATCCGCAAATTGGGAATTCCAATATAAACCCGTATCCAAAACTGCACCGACGCAGTTTGACGGATCGTCAAAAGTTTGAAGGTCCATCAATCTTCCCGTCAACTGCCACGAAAATTAACGGCCTAGCCTGCACTTTAACGGTTCATCAACTCCGCTGTCAAAACGCACAATTTTTTTATTTTGTCAAAACATATTTCCTTTGATCCGATTAGTTTTCAAACACTCCGAAACTTCCATACTCAAGCCTTAAACCTTCATTACCCTTTCATAAAGTTGTACCTCATCCCAGAATATTGATATCCTATCAACATCACGTCAGAATGCGAAACTATGAGGTGTAACACTTTGAGTTTCAACAAGTCTACACTCCGACAAGCCTTGAAGTATGGGGCATTTGTAGACGTTGAAATTTTACAAGACTCTACCAGACGAGTCCGATTCATCATCAAATTCTAAAGTCTAGTTTTAGGGTTTCTTGAAACTACTCAACCCTAAACCCTAGCTCACACCTGTAAAAAGGGGCACACATTCCATTGAAAAGGCGTCTCGGAAGTTTCATTAACTCATGGAATAATCACAATGATATCAAAATCTTGAATATCTCATAAATTAATGGGTATTTATAAAAAAATCATACATTAAATCTCAAAATTACTGGGATACTCACAGAGAGATCACGACATCAAATACTGTCTTTATCAAACTATCTGACGTTCTTGGATCAAATACATTACAAGGAGGTCTTCCAAACGTTTGAGAAATATGCTACTAATAGCCCTCGAATTACGAAAAAATATTAGGAGAGAAGAATCAAGAGATTAAATAGATCTTGTACCCGCAATGTTTATCAATAAAATATTCTTATTTCTTCGTATTTTTCTTGTCTTGATTATTATTTTCAGGAACAAAAAATGACCAAGTCTGCTCTTCATCTCTTCTCTCACAAATCAAATCCGCGGTTAAAGATGGAAGTTCCATTTTTATGGATACTTCAAGTCTTATCTCTCAATTTCGGCAAGTCTACACTCCGACAAGCCTTGAAATAGGGGGCATGTGTAGACATCAAAATTTTGGGACTCTACAAGACGAGTCCATTACATATTCAAACTCTAAGTCTGTTAGGATTTCTTGGAGGTTATTCTACCCTAAACCCTAACTCACACATATATAAAGGGACATATATTCCCTGAAAAGGTATCTAAAAAATTCCATAAATTCATGAGATATTCATAATTAGATCAAGGCATGATAGGCATCAAATATTGTCTTTCTCAAAGCGACAAAGATCAAGGGACGCTCTTCATCAAGATCAACTCGAAGTGCTGCCTTGACGTTCTTGGAGATCAAGTACACCCCAAGAAAGTTCACGTTCAAATCATCATACGTTCGAGAAATATGCCACTAACGGCCCTCGAATTACAGAGATAAGAATCAAGGGAATAAACAGATTTGTACTCACAATCTTGATAAATAAATTATTTTGTGGTTGCAGTTTATTTTCTATATTTGAAAATTCGTTTCAACAGGAGCGTTTCACGTTCCTAATGAATCTACCCGATACGTATCTAGCTTAGTCGGACTAATAGGTTTTGAATACCGAATGATTGAAAGAAAAGTAATTGTGAGAATATAGCAAAATGATTTTTAAGAATAAATAAGTTATTTAGTACTATTACTATACTAGAAAATGTTTCTTTTGAGTCAATGGTCTATCAGAAACAGTCTCTGTACCCAGAAAGATAGAGATAAGGTTTGCGTACATCCTACCCTCTCAGATCCACTTATGGAAATACACCGGATATGTTGTTGTATTATTATACTAGAAAACCAAATGTATATTAACCAGAGGAGTGAATTTTAGTTTATTTCCTTCAAAACTAATGAAACTAGGGAAAAAAATGGAAAAAGAAAAATGTAAGACAATTATCTGAAAATATTGACAATCAGTGGACTAAATATATAAAAAAGAAAATTTACGAAGAAGTAAATGTCAAGGTAATATTTACTGTTCAGTTAGTTATATTTATGGGGGAAAAGCAGTTTTAAAAATTCAAAAATCTATTTATATAAAACAATGTTAAAGTCATCATCTTCCGTTCTCCTTTCGGCTTCTGCATTTTCTCTCACACACGAGAGAGAAATGATAGCCAAAGAACGCTCTCTCTCACAATATTAGGATACAACATATATACACCAACATTGCGGAGGAACTCTTTAGGTTTTTGAGACATTAGATTTTCATCAATAATTGCGTTACTCAAGGTGACATTTTCGCTTTTGCTTCGTCCACCTTCCCTCACTCGGAGGCTTCTCTCTAAGGCGGAACACTCCCCGATATATGTATTTTTACATCTCAGGACTTCGACTTAATCCCGTTCAAAGAAATATACAAAAAATATATAAATAAATATATTTTATATAGAGTCTATCGAAATCAGTCTATCTGCCTCACAAAGATAGATGTAAGGTTTGCGTACATTCTACCATCCTTAGATTCACTTTGTGTGTTTACACTGAATATGTTGTTGTTGTAAATATTTAACGACAATAATAGCAACATACCCAATTTAATCCCACTTTTATGGGGTCTGGGAAGGATAGGTTGTACGCAGACGCCTACCTTAATAGGTAGAAAGACTGTTTTCAATAGACCTCCGGCTAAGAATAGAACAATATAACAATAACAATAAAATAATAGAACAATAACAAAACAGATCAAATAAAAAAAGGAACAATAACTACAACAAAACAATATGTTACGCCAGGAACGAGAGATGCTAACTATTACTTTCTCCGTCCAATTTTAAGTGTTTTAATTTCCTTTTTGGTCTGTTCCAAAGAGTCTCTTTCCACATTTAGTAAGTTGACAGTTCAAAGATCCCACACGACAAATTTATAACCGCAAGATTAAAGAACATTTTAGTACATTATATATATCTTTAATTTAAGATAGCAAGATTCAAAAACCTCCCTTTATTTTTAAATTATGTGATTAGTCAAACTAAGACACTTAAATTGGGGTAAAGGGAATATCATAAATCAAAGTACAAGAAATTATAGGGGGAAATGACAGCCTGTGCATTAAGCTCTCGCTATGCACAAAATTCGAAAAAGAATCGGACCACAAGAATTTATTATGCGCCGTCTTAACTTCATTATTTTCACGGCTGGAAACGTGAATCCGTCAAGAAATTATAGAAGTAATATACTATTTATATATATATAGACAGTGTTAGCCATTTCAGAAGTAAAATCAATCTTTCTTACACCACTCTCTCTTTTCTCTCATCCCTTTTTTCTCTCTCTATAACAACTCCATTTTTGTGTGTTTTGGTGAATTTAGAACGTTTAGAGAGGATAAAAAGAGGGCCTTTTAAGCCCCTCTTTCTATATACGCCTCTCTAATCGATCTTGAATAACACCCATTTCTCTTCTTGGCCTTTGTCTATTGGTAAAAAATTCAATCTTTGATCTGTTTATTCATGTTTTATGTTCAAAGTTTTAATCTTTTTGGCTTTTTTAAGGATTTTGGCTTGTGGGTATGTTGCTTTTTGGTCTATACTGTATTAGTTTAATGTTTTATGTTATAAAGTTTTGATCTTTATTGCTTTGTAGAGAATTTTGGATTATGGGTATGTTGATTCTTGGTCTATACGGTGTTAGTTTAGTGTTTTTTTGTTATAAAGTTTTGATCTTTATTGCTTTATAGAGAATTTTGGATTATGGGTATGTTGTTTCTTGGTTTATTGTTCATGTTTTATGTTATAAAGTTTTTATCTCTATTGGTTTCTGTTTTGTGGAGAATTATGGTTTGTGGGTGTGTTGATCTTTGATCTGTTGAAGATCAGATGTTCTCTTGTTATAGCTGATTATTGGAATCTATTGTGTTAATGAAATCCTCTTTTTTTTGTTTTACTAATCTGCATTTTGATGTTCCGAGGGTCTATCGGAAACAATCTCTCTAACTCACAAAGGTAGGGGTAAGGTCTGCATACATCGACCCCACTTGTGGGATCACACTGGGTTTGTTGTTGTTGCATTTTGATGTTCATATTGAATTGTTGCATTGATGGGGTAATGGATTCTTGATTGTTAAGGTTGTTAGAGTAGCAGAACTTTAAGTTGAATTATCCAATTTGATGAGTTTGTTGAGATCCTTTGTTATTCTTTTTACTTGGTGAAGTTAGTGATCCGAATTTCGGATTGAAGATCTATTCTTGATTATGTTTAGTTTCATTTTGATGATTATGAGTGGTATTTTTTGATGTGTAGAATGGAAATGGAGCTTGGTAAATTGTTTGTTGGGGGAATTTCTTGGGACACTAATGAAGATCGTCTCAAAGAATATTTCCAAGCTTTTGGCGATGTGGTTGAAGCCGTGATCATGAAAGATCGGATCACTGGGCGTGCTCGTGGTTTTGGTTTTGTCGTTTTTGCAGACTCTTCGGTTGCCGAAAGAGTTGTCAAAGAAAAACATATCATTGATGGTAGAACTGTAAGTAATATGTGCCCAATATAACATTTGGACTTATTATTAGAATTTAGTGTAAAAATTTCAAATTTATGATAATGGTAATTGTTATTTGCTAACTGTTAAAAGTTCATGGACGAAAGTTTATGAAGGGTGTATCTGGATGATTCGATCTGATAACAACAACAACAACATGCCTAGTGTAATCCCACAAGTGGGGTCTGGGGTGGGGAGGGTAGAGTGTACGCATACCTTACCCCTACCTAGGGAGGTAGAGAGGTTGTTTCCGATAGACGCTCGGCTCAAGAGAAAGCATATCAAAGCAGGTCAAAAAGGACATAACGAAAGTAAACTATAGAAAGCAAGACAAAGCATTTCGGAAAAGGACAAGGAACATCAATTAAGTGTTTCGATCTGACAAATGTTTACTATTACCATAGTTAATGTGATTGCCGCTATATGTATTAATTGAAGTTAAATTGACTAGCTTGAGATGAGCTGTACTGAATTAACAGTTCTAACTAACAAATGTTGCACGGAACTAAACTACGGAAATAATTTGAACTTTGAAATAGTACATGGAGATGTAGACAAGAAGCACGGTTAATGAAATCAAGCAGATTAGTTCGTAGGATTTGGGGTCTGGCCCTTTTTCATCTCTTCTGGAATTTCTTACATAATCAATTACCAGCACACTTGTATTTGTAGCAATTTAATGAAACCGTGTTATAAGAATGAACTTCTGCTAAGGACTTTCGATAACTTGTTACTCTCTCCATCCCAATTTATGTGACACTCTTTCCTTTTTAGTCAGTCCCCAAAAAGAATGACACATTTCTATAGGAACAATTTAACTTCAAACTTTCCGTTTTACCTTTAGTGAGAGGATTTATAGCCACATAAATATGTAAGGCTTATTTTAGACCACAAGTTTTGAAAGTCATCATTTTTTTCTTAAACTCTATGTCCGGTCAAACACCTTCCCATTTTACCTTAATGTATACATTTTTACTATTTCCCTTTGATCTCCAGGTAGAGGCGAAGAAGGCTGTTCCGAGAGATGATCAACACATCACCAGAAACAATGGGAGTACACAAGGCTCTCCGGGTCCCACTCGCACTAAAAAGATTTTTGTTGGAGGTTTGGCGTCCTCGGTCACCGAGAGTGACTTCAAGAATTACTTTGATCAATTCGGGACAATCACGGATGTTGTGGTGATGTACGATCACAACACACAAAGACCAAGAGGCTTTGGATTCATCACTTATGACTCGGAGGAGGCAGTTGATAAAGTTCTATACAAAACGTTTCATGAACTTAACGGTAAAATGGTTGAGGTTAAGCGTGCAGTACCCAAAGAGCTATCACCTAGTCCATCCCGAAGCCCGTTTAACGGACAGAATTATGGTCTGAACAGGGTAAACAATTTGGTTAACGCATATACTCAAGGTTATGTTAATCCGAACTCGATCGGAAATTATGGAATGAGAATGGAAGGCAGATACAGTCCACTTACTGCTGGTCGGAACGGCTATTCTTCCTTTAATCCCGCTGACTTTAATATCCCAACAGGCATAGACTCCACATTGAACCCAAACTATGGTGGAAGTGGAACTTTTGGTTCTAATTATGCACGTGGTGGATTCAGTTCCTTTTACAACGGGAATTCAAACAGGTACAACGGTCCTGTCGGGTTTGCCTCGGGAAGGGTTGGAAGCGGTTCAATCTTGAATTCAGTAGGATGGAACCTGTGGGTCAACAAGAGTGTTAATTATGGAACAAATTCCGCCAACTCTACTGATTTTGTTGGCTCTGGAAGCGTGGCTGCGGGATATGGAACTTTAGGGGGTCTCGGAACAATTTGGGGTTCCTCTTCAATTTCGGGTCAAGGTGGAGGAAATGGTTCTTTTGGCAGTGGCAACATTGCTAACAGTGGCGAAGCAGGTGGGGCCGGGTATGGACGAAACTCGGTAAACAATGCTGTCAATACATCACCTCATGCTGGAGCTTTTGGCAACTTGTATGGTAATGTAGGTGCTTCGCTTTATGAGGACTCAGCATGGCGTTCAGCATCTCCAGAACTAGATGGCTCTGCTTCCTTTGGTTATGGACTCGAGAATGCAGACTCACTCGGTTACATTGGTGGTTATAGTGTTGCAAATAGATCAAATAAAGGTAAAGGAACTCCTCATCTTTTCACTTTTAGCTAATTGTCGTAATGTCTTTTCAATGAATGCACTAAGCTGGTCTGCCACGAATCACACATCATTGCTCCTATTGCTTATTGTGCTCTTAAGTTAACATCGTCACCTTCAGTTTGACTTCATCTTTACACCTATGCTTAAAAAGAAGGGGGGGGGGACCCAAAAAATTATGTTGGGTGTTTGGCTAAGCTTATAAGCTGGGTCAAACTAGCTTATAAGCACTTTTTAGCTTCTCTACGCGTTTGATAAACACCAAAGTACTTATAAGCTAAGATCAGTCAACTTATGATTTTTCAGCTTATAAGCACTTCGGTTTGACCAAGTATTTTATTATTTTATCCTTGATATTTTTTTTAATTCTCAAAATATCTCTCCCAAAGCAAAATTCTTAACTTCCTCTTCACTCTGTATCCGTCATTACTCCTTTTCTTTTCAAAGGCTCTTTTAAATTCATAATTTTTTGCAAAAGATTTAAGGGGATTTTAGTCATCTAACATAAGAACAACTTATCAACACTTTTTTACCAAACACATAATTGCTTATTTATAAAATCAATTTCAGCACTTAAAAATGGCTGTCCAACGGGGCGGGATGGGGCGGGGTCGGGGTCTGGCGGGGTCGGGGCTGGCGGGGTGTGCCGCCACCCCGTCCCGATCCAGAGGGGGTCGGGGTCAGGGTGGGGTCGGGTGGGTCATTTTTGTATTTGTCTTTAAATTAAATAAATAAATAACATACATACACAACAATATAGTTTAATAAAAACATCCCAAGACTGTTTTTGTGCCTCTTATATTATTCGATTAGAAGTATGACTTTTTTTTTTGTAAAACAATTTCAAAATTGCAACTTAGTGATATTGAAAGTTGCAAATAAATAACATAGTAAAATTACAATTAAAAGAATTACATTTTAAGAAACACATTTTCTAGTTTCTTTATAATGTTTTGTGGTTCTTCGGTTGGAATTGGTATATCTTGGTCAAATTTGACGACGTCGCTTGCACATCCGTCGGATAAGATTTCGTTGTAGTTGTAGTCTTCTTCTTCGTCGATCTCCGGTTAGCCGCACTTCCTACGCTCCGCACGAATTCAGTCTCTGAATAGAACTGCAATCTCTAATGAGTCTCCTGTCAATGAATGTCCGTGCTCCCCTATTTGAAATCTTTCCGCAGAAAATGCGCTTTCGGACGCTGTTGATGACGCTTGAATGTTCAAACACATCTCGGGCCATCTTTGCTAGTGTTGGAAAATTCTTCTCATTATCCCTCCAGTATTTTAGCAAATCTTCACGTCCCTCTTCATTTTCAATTGTATCGAACGGTACAATACCCTGCAAAACAAAAACATCAAACTCGCTAATTTGGTTAGAAACAGTACCACTAAACATTCTCTGTCTGAGGCTTTGAATACTAGCCGCAGAAACAACATGTCGTTTTTGAGGTTGTGTTGAAGAAGAAGAAGATGACATGGAAGTCGGTTGGTTGCTAGCACTTTCTTGTTGGTAATGTGTATATACTTTTTTACATTCATCTTGAATGCTAGACATCACTTCTTCTCTACTTATTTCAACAGGTGGTGGGTCATTTGGATTTTTAGGAGTTGGAGGTGGAAGTGTATATATGCAATCGTAAATAGTATCAACAAGATTTTTACAACCGTCTATTTTAATAGACGGATTTAATACAGCACTAATCAAAAATATT
Source organism: Przewalskia tangutica (assembly GCA_029844215.1). Classification (NCBI taxonomy): domain Eukaryota; kingdom Viridiplantae; phylum Streptophyta; class Magnoliopsida; order Solanales; family Solanaceae; genus Przewalskia; species Przewalskia tangutica. The sequence continues at coordinate 3,147,139 of CM056725.1, forward strand.
TGGGGAATAGGAATAAAATATTTTTTCATTTTTTAAACATTTTTGTAATAGGTTCCTTATAAGCTGTTTTTTTTTCATATATTCACTAAGTAATATAAATATTAGAGCTATATAAAATAACATTGATGAATTAGTAGGATAATAAATCCCGAAAAATTCTTTGGTAGCTATATAAAATTTCTCTAAAAATACATTAAGTTCTAAAATTGTATCCCAATCGGAATCTATAAGCATATCACTGGGATTTCGATTACGGGCGTTAAAAAATTGGGTTATAGGTTGTCTATACTCATAAGCACACGTAGTTGGTTGTATAAATAATTTCATCTAGTGCATACTTCTTCGGGAACTTTTCTGTAAGGTAGACCACAATCGTGACAAGTTTTTTTATATTCTTTTAGTCGTTGTATTCTATTGTTTTTAAAAATATAATTTATAGCAAATTGAATTTTCGCAAGAATGTCTTCAAAAAGTTTTATACCATCCTTTGCAACTAAGTTATAAATATGACATGCACATTTTATATGAAAATTATCTGGAAAAGATGGATAAGACAGTTTTTAATCTTCTAACAGCAGAAGTATTAGAAGAAGCGTTATCTAATGTAATAGTCATGACTTTATCACTTATGCCATAATAAACGCAAACAGAATAAATATTTTCTTGAATATAAATACTAGCCTTTCATCAATATATCTATATGCTAAAATATGTTTTTGCATAGACCATTTATGGTCTATCCAATGACATGTTACAGTTAAATAATCATGACCGTTAGTACTACGTCCTATATCAGATGTGGGGTAATGATATAAATAATAACGTAAATATTGTTGATATTCGTGTGCAAATTTAAAAACATCTCTCCTAACAGTTGATCTAGGAAAGCCGTTATAAGCAGGATTGTACATTGATCTTATATAATGAATAAAATTAGGAGAATCAGGAAATGAAAAAGGCAAACCCTCCACTGCAATTAATTTTGATAGTTCTTCCCTATCTTTCATTTTATCGTATTTAGGGCCTATAACTGCCCCCGTCATAGGGTCAATTTGACCCTGTACTTGGTGCGGACATTATGTGATGTTTGTCCTGACTGAGAGGGCATTGTTTCACCCTTCACTTGAGCCTTATATTCATCCCACCTAGCTTTGTGTTTGGTACTTAAATGCGTAGTTAAACCTCCCGTCCCGCTCTGACCTTTTCTCATTTTAAATTTATAAACAATTTTAAAAATTTTGCAGGTAACAACTTGATTTTGTACGTCTCTATCAAAAAAAGTCCATACATGTGATTTTAATTTTCCTTCTGGTGGACTTCGTCTCATACTAGGGGGAATAGGAGACGTTCCAGTTTGAGGTGCATTAGTTGGCGTGTCATCTAGATTAGTTGGTGTGTCATCTAGATGTTCTTTTAAATTAAACTCTTGTGGATTTTCAGAAAATAGCTCATCATCTAGATCTACTGGTACTTCAGGAAAATTTTGAGTATCAATAAAATCATCCTGTATAGGAGGAATAGGATGACTAGAAGGACTTTTGCCTTGTCACCCCTACTAGAACCAGAAATAACTTTACCCAACATACCTCAGACACCTTTCATTTTAATTTATATTAATAAATAGTTAAAAATAATGAAATTAAGTGCGCTAATTAAAATAAAGAAACAATAATAATTTAATAAATGAACGAATGTACCAAACGTCGACGTAACGTCAACGTGTAATCGAGATGTTGAAAATTGAAACTTTGCTCGATGGATGATCCTCAAGCTAGTTGTCAACTTCACTCCCGAGTCCCGAATGAATAAATAAAATTGAATATTTAGTAGACAATGTAAACGTAATGAGAGATAGATTGAGAGATTTTTAGAAAGATAATAGATTGTAGGAGATTTGTAAGAAAGAATGAAGAGAAAATGAAGTATTTATAGTTGGAAAAATTGGGTTAAAGTGTAAATATAATAACTTAAGGGTTAAAAATAAATATTAGGGGTAGGGGGAAGGGGAAAAGGGCCGTTGTCCAACGACTTAATTTTCATCAAAGCCATTGGCAACGACTAGAAAGGGGAGGGGGAGGGGTGGGGTGGGGTCGGGGTCGACATTTTTTCTCGACCCCGTACCATTCTGATCAGATATCCAGATACCTCTACCGCTACAAATGTGGGGTGCCTGGCCTGTGATGCCTACCCCACTGGACAACCCTACTTAAAACTGTTTTTCAACACATAAAGCTTATCAACTATTGTTGAGCTACACTAAGTGTATACCACATATATACATTGTATATATATGTGGTTAGTTAGTTAGATACTTTGGATTAATTAGATATTTTGTTATTAGTGAGATATTATTAGTAGGGGTCTAATTTCTTATAAATAGGACTAGATATTTTGTAATTAGGTTTGAGCAATAGTAATGAAATCACAGAAGAGCGTTTTGGCTCCCAATATCGCGACTTCCTCTGCTCCAAAATGTATCGACCTTCTCTTCTGCCTTTACTCACCTCTTCACTTCTTCTCGATTGCCTTTTCCCTTGCAAACTTTAACATGGTATCAGAGCCAGTGGAGGGAGATCAATCGAAGAGAAACTAGAAAATCAGAATCGCTGGGAAAAAAATAAATCATTAAGGAACGAAATCGCGGTTTTCTTCGAAAATCAAAATTGTGAAAAGCGAATCGTTATAGGAAGCGAATCAAGGAATCAAGAAAATCAGAAGCAATTGAAAACGAAAAAATCGAAATCGCGATGCGAAGGATCTGAAAATCAAAATCGCAATTTCGTCTAAAAATCAAAATTGAAGATCGATTGAGAGATCGAAGCGGTTGTTTTCCAGATTAGAGTGACAACACAGAGTGATTCTCTCTGGATCAAATCGAATTCTGAAACATACTGAGAGAAATTAGCGATCGCGAAGGGACTGAAGATCAGAATTGCGACGCAATCGAAATCGACAAAGTATTGAGGTAATCTCTGCAAGATATAGGTCGATTCTGTTGCGAGTGACAGAGAATCGACAGAGAATCGAAGATCGCCGAAAATATTTCTAAAAATTCAACTTTATTTTCGTATTGTTAAAATTGGTTCTTGTGTTGGTGAATCGTTTAGTGTTGATAAAGTTGTATTTGTGTTAGTGAGTTGACGAATTGGAGGAAAAATGTCGAGTTCGTCGTTGTGTTGGCTTGATGTTGCTGTTTCTACTGTGGCTACTAATGTGGCTTATTGTTGATAGTTGTTGTTATGTTAGTTTCTATTCTGTGTTGGTGTTGATCGAGCTGCTGTAGCTGTTATTGTTGCTACTGCACCGACTGAAATTGTTGTGTTAGTTTTCATTTCTGTGTTGGTAAATTGGAGAATTGTGTAGCAGTACTGAAGTTGCTGCTGTTTTGCTAATGTTGGAGTTTTTGGCTAATGGAAACAATATTGGTGTTATGGATGTTAATGGATTTCTATGGTTGAGAAGACCATAGAGTAGGAAATTTCTATCGATAGAAGCTATGAAGCACGGACACCTCATTTAGGGTGAGGTGTCCGTGTCGGACACTTGGGGGGACACGAAACGCGGCGGACACGCCTCGGACACGTGTCCGGGACGTGTCCGAGTGGGCCCAGCCCAATTTTTTTTTTTTTTGCTCGGACACGGTTGGGACACGGCTCGGACACGTACGGGACACTGCTGCGAGCCTGCGACAGCTGCGACTTGTCGGCGAAGTCGGCTGCGACTGCTGCGACTTGTCGGCGAAGTCGGCTGCGACTGCTGCGACTTGTCGGCGAAGTCGACTGCGACTCCGGCGACTTCCCGTCGCGACTCCGGCGACTTCCCGTCGCGACTCCGGCAACTCTGCGAAGTCCAGGTCCGGCGAGCACGACTTCTTCCGGAGTTTCTCGTCTACAGGAGAAAAGGCTGCTGCTGCTTGGATTTTCTTTTTTGCTTTTGGTTTTAGATTTTAGGTTTTAAGTTTTAGGTTTTGTTTTGTTAGGAAATCATTGTGCTAGGGAAATTATTTGGGCTGGGGAGGTTCTGGACGAATTAAAAGGGAAAGTTGGGCCTTGCGGGTTTTGGGCTAGGGAATTAAATGGTTTGGGTAGAGTTTTAAAAAAAATAATTACTAAAGTATAAATTACTTAGGCACTTTTTTATTTTAATTTGAGATTGATAAATTCTAATACTTAGCAAAATTATTATTTATTTTTGAATTTGGTATTTTGGTTATTTGGTATATAACAAATTTGAATTAAATTTATAATTTATTTATGAATGTGAAGCTTTAATAATATTAATTTTAGTATTTTATATATCATATATATATAAAAATATTTTTTAATTTATTTTTACAGCCGTGTCCCTGCCGTGTCGTGTCCCCTATTTTTCAAAATTGCCGTTTCCGCGTGTCCGTGTCCGTGTCCTATCGGACACCTCTCGCGTGTCCGTGCTACATAGGATAGAAGGATAGAAGGATCGAAGAGTTTTTAGCGACAAACAGACTGAGAATCGAGGGATACTTCGTCGAAGACAACATAGATTGTGTGAGATTGCGTGATGAGAATCGAGGGATTCTCTAGTCCAAGCGAGACTAGAGAACGAGGGGTTCTTGCCGCTTATTAAAATAGTTGGCGTGATGAGAATCGAGAGATTCTCTAGTCCGAATGAGACTAGAGAACGAGGGGTTCTTGCCGTCTTTTTTGCATAAGGAGAATCGAAAGATTCTCTAGTCCGAGCGAGACTAGAGAACAAGAGGTTCTTCATTATTGTTGTGGGAGTTGAAGCTCCTACAGTTAAATGCAGAAACTGCTGATGTTGTTGCTTTTACCTACTGTTATTGCTAGGATCAGTGGGAATGATTCAGGATATTTTGTTGTCTATTTTGGTTGCAGTGTTTGCAGCTGAGGTTGCTGCAGTAGCAGGACTGATTTTGTGTTGGTATTGTATGGGGTACTCACATGAATAGTTAAGATCAGTGGATTCTGAAAATGAATTTGCTGGAAGTGTGCTGCAGCTGCTGGAAAATGTTGGTGTTGTTGTAGCTAGAATTGTGTTGCAGTTGCTGGAAAATATTGTTGTTGTAGCTACTGAAATTTTGCTCACTGGTGATGATTACTGCTACTACTGCTAGTTCTTATGCTCTGCTGGGATCTCAAATACCACGAGATGCTGGTGATTGTTGACAAGTTGAGGAAAGCAGGTGCTATTATTTTGGGGAAAGCAAGTCTAAGTGAAATGGTATAAGTTTCGTTCTCTTAGTGGAGTTCCTAATGGCTGGTGTGCTCGATCTGGACAAGGAGTGAATCCTTATTGCCCATCTGGATCACTATGTGGATCGAGTAGTGTCTGTGCAATATCTGTTGCTGTAAATATGGTGGCAGTATCTAGGAACCTGAGTTGGAGATAGCCTTCTCCATCTCTGATGTGAGAGCCACTTATAAGGATGCTACTGCAGGGGGTAAGGAACTACTACCTGCTGAAATGTTTGTAGCTTGTAATATTCCTTTTATCACTATGGTGGATAATGCTCGAGAAAGGGAAAAGAACTGAAGCAGTGAATGACGATGCAGGAGGATGGTCTTCTTTCTGTGTTGCTGATATTCGATACTATTGCTGTCTCGTATTGCTTCCAAGCTAGTACTGAAATTGTTTTCGATGCCTAGCTTGGGGGGGGGGGGGTGTTGAGATACACCAAGTGTATACCACATATATACATTGTATATATATATGTGTGGTTAGTTAGTTGTTAGTTATAGATACTTTGGATTAATGAGATATTTTGTTATTAGTGAGATATTATTAGTAGGGGTCTAATTTCCTATAAATAGGACTAGATATCTTGTAATTAGATTTGAGCAATAATAATGAAATCACAGAAGAGCGTTTTGGCTCCCAATATCGCGACTTCCTCTGCTCCAAAATGTATCGACCTTCTCTTCTGCCTTTCCTCACCTCTTCACTTCTTCTCGATTGCCTCTTCCCATGCAAACTTTAACAACTATCTACAATCAGCTAATCCAAACGAGCTCTTAGCCGTTCATTGGGCTCAAGTTGGTTCTGGCAAATCTTAATCTAAGTTGCAATTTGGTGGCTGGTGAATGAGATACCATGGGCTAAGCTAGAACCAAACCACACACAACGATGATTTCGTTTCTTGCTATGCTTATATGTATGCATCAACTGATTTGTTTCATTTGCATCACAGTTACTTACATATGTTCTTTGATTTGTGATTCAGGAATTGCTGCCTAAGAAGATATTATCGTATGGAAGTTTGGATATAGAAATGCTTAATATAGGTGGAAAATACAGCTTGAGCCAAAGTCGTGGATGTGGATTACGTGCGTGTATTCTCTTTGAAGAAATACTTCAGTTTAGAGGTACATTTCACTTAGAGCTAATTCAGTACCTGCTATAGAAAGAACTTCTCCCAATCAACCTTTACAAAGGAAAGGGACTTCTCGTGTAAGGTTTGAAGTTTGAACGTAGATTCTTTAGTATAGTTCATTTTGCTTCTCATTTTTTCCTTGTCCCTTGCATATGGTTGAGATGTAAAATTGGATAGCGGAATATACTTACGAGATAATTGTACCATTGCATTATCTGATGAAAACAATGAGACGTAAAAGCAGATTGTTCGTTCTTTCATCGGATTCTTTTCTTTATTCTTTTTCTTTTTCATACTGTAATGTTCCAGCAAACTTGCTGGCTGTTGTTGAAATTTGATTATCTCTATTATGAAGTTTTCAGCTTATTTAGTGTAGAAAACTTGTGTAACAAATGCTTGCTATGCTCCTAAATGATATTTGTAGAACTATCTCTTATGGTTTGAGCTTTATTTCTGGTGATTTGTTGTAGCCAATTCTTCACAAATTTGGCAGTTCTCGGATTTGAGTTGGGGATAATAGCATTTTTAGTTCCTAAGTTAGGAATATACATTTACAAGTTAGAAATTGCATATGCTGCTTAATTATTCACAAGTTAATACAATTAAACACATGCTGGATAGGCAACACATTACACTATTTTTCCTGTCTGCGACTTTTGAAATACCCCAAACTCTTGCCTCATAGACATAACTAAATATTACAATTATATATTCTACCCGATTGACAATAGAGATAATTTTTATAAAATTGTTTAGCCGTAAAAAAATTAAGACCACTTCTTATGAGGTCTTTTTCTGCAATTTCTTGGAATTTGGATAGTTGAGTTAATATGTTACGGATACCATATGATCGTAATCGAAACTGTGAATTCGCCCCTATTTATAAGAGTGAGAGGTGAAGCTCGCATGGACATAACTCAGTTGGTTTCAGTTGGTTTCAGGGTGGTAGATTGCCCCCAAGTAGGCAGGTTCGAGCCCTGACAGTCGTAGTGTGAGAGTTTCATACCTCCTTTGTGGGGGATGACTCCTTGTGAGCACCAGGCACTGTGTCTCCCACATAGTGGGCCGCTGAGTCACCATGATTTACCTCCTTCACCAATCTCTATCGGATCGGGGGGTGGGGGCCCTGTGGGCGAGGGATTCGCCTTTTTTTTTTCCAAAAAAAAAAAGTCACCTCTCACTCATCTTATAAATAGGGGCAAATTCACAGTTTCGATTACGAGTTTACATTAATTCAATTTTTTTTTGCCATACTATGTATATATGTTCAGATGTGGGAGAGTGACTGGTGAGTTTGAGAGATGGTGAGGTAGAGTGCTATCGGCTGATGGTGTGAGAGAGAGGAGAGGGTTGGCGGCTGGTGGGTAGGTAGGGAGAGATGGTGAGGGCGGTTGGGGGTGAGTGTGAGGGATGAGGGAGAAAGTGAGAGTTAAGGGGGTAGACGACTGGGCTTTGTTTTAAAGGGGTAGGGGTGTGCGGCTGCCCTAGGTTTCTTTTAATGGGGGGTAAGGTTTTTATTTATAGGGGTATTTAGGTTTAGGATTTTGGGTATTGGGTATTGGAGGGAAAGGATGAAAGGCGTATTGGGCTTCATTTTTGGGACTCGCCATGATTGGATCGGTCCAGATTGTTTCGATCGGATAGTTTGACAAAAATGCAAAACGGATTAATTATTTTAAAAGAAAAATTGTTTAAAGGTACAAAATTATCAAAATAAAAATGCCGATGCTATAATAATAAAATGCAATATTTAATAAATGTTTAATGCCTAATTAAAAGAAAAAATGCAGTGCCAATTAATTATTTAAAGAGATGCAAACATTATTAAAATAAAACGACGGTGTAATAACAATAGACACATGCTTAATTTAAAATAAAAGATGTCATGTCATTTTGTAAAGAAATAAACATAGAATATTATGTAAAAAATGCAAAAATGATGATTGAAATGCGGTGTCCTAAAAATGCTTAAAATTGCAAGAAATGACTAAAAGATGGGTCAAAATTGGATGTCAACAATCGCATAATTTAATTTTGCTCACAAATATTTAATGGAAAAAGGGTCATATTTGCCCCTCCGTTACAAGTATGAGTCAAATATGCCCTTCAGGTTAGCAAAAGGGTCATATTTGCACGTGGACGCCACATTGGATCCACGTGAAAGACACATGGCGGGTGGGATCCGACGTGACATCCACGTGGGATTTCCGTCCAATTGAGGGCAAATATGACCCTCTTGCTAATCTGAATGACATATTTGACCTCATATTTATAACAAATGGGCATATTTGATCTCATACTTTAACGATGAGCAAATATGATCCTTTCCCCTCCAAAAAATTATAAATATTTGACTAATATTCAATTATTATTGTATATATTAACTTGAAGTCGTCGTAGAAAAATTAAATTCTAAATCTTACCTGTTTCTGCTTATAATTTTTTTCAAGTTAAAAATATGTTAGGGACCCATAAAGATATCTGGATAAAGAGTGGGCCACAAGAAATATGATATTTGGTCAGCGGTCCATGGGCCCATGACTGACTGGACCATCACCGAATTATATATAAGCAATTAGACACTACATAATGGACAACTTGTGATTGTGTATGCCATATTTTTTATTTCTCTATTTTTATATATAAACAATTGGTTTGGGGAAAAAGAAATTGGATGGATACGATAGGGTATTAAATATAGTTCCTCTAAGGACTTAAAATCATAGTGGATGCTATCAATATTTTTTTTTACCACTCTACCCAAACCCTTCGACCCTTCTTTCTCAAGGGGGGCCCGATGCACCATATTTTCTCATTTCGTCATTGCTTATTCATTTTAGGCCGAAGTGTTTGGTCTTTCCTTTTTGTGTCAGCTCAGGCTTTGCTGACCTATCACGTGATATATAGAAGAAAGTATGAAGAAAGTAAATAGAGCATACCGCATAAAGATTCTAAATATGAAAACCCCCCTCATGTAGTCGTTGGCCTTTCCTAGCCCCCTCGTTTGCTTCTGGCAAAGCTACGAGTTCATGAGCAAGTGAAAACGAACCATGCTCCACAAAGAAAATGACCCTCTCAAAGTCCTTGTGTAGGCTAGGTGCTAGTGCTTTACATCGATCCAGTGAAATCCCATAAAGTCGGGTTTAGGGAGCGCTGATGCTTTACTAATATAATAAAAAGTGTAGCTCTTTTGCTGAGCGAGCTAGTATTAGTTTCAATTTCACCAAAAGTCATCTTTTTACCTACTACACTATTCATGAGTTTATTCTACCCTAAAAACTTAAAGAAAATAGTATAGAATGTTCATTTATATTATTTACTAATACTCATTATATAAATTTGATACATCAAATTAGAGAATAAGCATAAATTAGAAAGCACATATAAAAGAGAAGAAGCTGTACCAGTGCATTATTCAAAAACTGACGGCTCAAAAACAAACCATCAAAAAAAGGTTCTCCACTTTGGATAATTTACATTTTTTTTCTAATGGAAGTTTGTTTTCCCCATAGCACAGAATAAAATCTAACTTCTTTGTTTTCCACCATAATATTTCAAAAGGCAACAATAGATATTGAATTACAACAGGGCAGAAAATAGATGTTAACAAGAGCATCCTCCTTGCTTCGTTTGTGCCTCTGCTTCTTGGTTTTCGTCTGCCTGCAAAACCACGGTTTTTCCATTTGCCAGTCGCCCGGAATCCTTTTTTTGGAGTTCTTGCGATTGAATGACCTTCCGGCTCAAGATATTATAGATCTCTTTAACGACTGTTTGAAAAGCTACAGCTACATTCGAAGAATCCAAAGCTGATGTTTCTATAAAGAATAGACCTTGTGCCTCGGCTAAGGATTTGCCTTCAGCTGTTGTGACCTCCCTCGCATCTTTCAGATCAGATTTATTGCCAACGAGTATTGTAACAACGTTCATATCAGAATGAGCTGTCCATACAAGCACTAGAAGATGAGCGAAATAGGAAATGCACAACATATAGACATTGGAAAAAAACTCAAAGAAGGATCAATAATCTAAACCATTTTAAGATTAGTCATTCATGAGCACAATATTGAAACATAACCCGATACAACTTTTTAGAGTATGCAAGTCAAACTACAATCAAACTTCTCTATAACAGCGTCATTTGTTCCGATATTCTTTTGGCTGATATAGCAAAATGTTGTTATAATCAGACCTATCAATAACAACCATCCAATAACAACATTTCACTATAACAACAACTGTGGAACTGAGATTTCATGTTACGTTATATTATATGTTCTCTATAACAATATTTCACTATAGCAGCCAAAAAATATCGGGACAAACGATGATGTTATAGACAGGTATGACTGTATAACCAAACATGAAAGATCGGTTCCAAAGTTTATAGTGAAATGTTGTTATAGAGAATGTCTTACTGTAATTATAAATAATTAAAAACAAAAGAGTAAATAACTTTGTTATATAACTTACTCTGAAGTTCGTTAAGCCATCGACCAATATTATCAAAAGTTTGGCGTCTACTAATATCATAAACCAGAAGAGCTCCGACTGCTCCTCTGTAATATGCAGAAGTTACGGCCCTAAACCGTTCTTGACCTGCTGTGTCCCATATCTGTGCTTTGACCTCCTTTCCATTTATGTCCAGCTTTTGGGTCTGGAACTCTACTCCTATTGTCGATTTTGAGTTGGGATAGAATTCATCACGAGCAAATCTAGCAAGCAAATTTGATTTCCCAACAGCTGAATCACCAATCAAAACAATCTTGAAAAGGTAATCCTCCGTTTGTGCTTCCTCGGAAAGAAACGCCATTTCTTCTTTGTGTAAAATGGCAGCTAGAATATCATATTTTCTTATTTCATAGCTAAACACCAAAAACAAGAAATTTAAAGCACAAATAGGCAGAAGGCCCGGCCTCAGGGAAACTTTCAAGGCAAACTTCCTCTAAACGGACAGCTTTTGAATACCTGCATAAGAAGGAAAAGAAAGAAACTTAAAACATCAGCAAAGAATCCGGTCTAAACTTTGCTTTCTTATAAAACAATGTGTTATTCTTCTGGAAGATTCTTCAATAGGATACAGTCTAATTACAAAAGGTAAGGAAAAAGGAAATTATACAAGACCAATCAGCTGTTGCTCATTTAATTAATGCCCCGTCCTTGCCACCTCCCACTTCCCTTGCTTCTTGTTGCAGACTTTTTAAGCACAAACCTAGAAGAAAATTGAAAGAATCCAGTCAAAATTGAGCTTGCAGAATATTCATTTCTGGTTGGTGACTAAGAAAGCCAATTTTGTTGTCTCCGAAGAGTCAATTAATTCAATCTAAGTGACCAAGTCATACCAAAACAAACAACTCCCTAGTAATGCAAAAGGTCTACTAATCATTGTGTGACATTCAATAGAAAGGGATAAAACTGCAACTTATTGATAGAGTTATCATGCAGGAAGGATTTTTTAACAGCATAAAGGACACATAGGATCTCATGCCACCAGAAAAACAGATGCAATGCCCGAATATAGTCTAAACATCATCTACGAAAAATTAAGAATATTCGCCTTTAAAATTGATATGTTTACAAAATGTGACCAGTGGAAATATCCGTCAGGCCAGACTTGAGCCATAAAAGGACTTAGTGATGACAGGTGTGCCTAAAAAACAGCTTGTGGTTCACAAAGTGCTCTCTTGCTAGTCTTGCAAGACGTCACTCTGAGCTATAATTAAAAGCATTAAAGCACATTATTGAACTGTGTTATAATTTTTTGACAAGTATTTGACAGTGATATTGTAATTTGTCTTCTTTTCCGCACGCTGGAAAAGATTTAGAGTTTGACTTCCAATCTAGCAAGCTTGCGATCCATGGAGAAAATTGATCATTTTTGGTCATGCATAAATTGCCAGAGCTAACTGCTAATGGAAAAACTGAAGCTTTTACTTCTGCAAAATCTTCAAAATGCAACAACATCAACAACAACGTACCCAGTGTAATCCACAAGTGGGTTCTGGGGAGGGTAGAGTGTAAGCAGACCTTACTCCTACCTTGGGAGGTAGGGAGACTGTTTCCGAAAGAGCCTCGGCTCAAGAAAAAGAACAAAATCTTCAAAATGCATTTTTAAAAAGAAGCAAGCAAAAGAGATAATCACCCCCTTGTGGCCCACTTCTCAACATCTCCCCTCAGGCAAAAGCCTAAAAGACAATTAGGAGTTCTATCTCCCAAAGGAAAGTGATTTAGAATTAAAACTTGGTCTCTAGATGTTGATTTGCGCTTGTTTAGATTCAGACAGATAAAAGCTTAATCAAGTCAATAAAATATGCAAATACAACCTTCAGCAGATAGTATCAACGATCTAATTCAAGGCAACTGCATACACCTCATCCACAAAATACACCCTCAAAAGATCCTAGCATCCATGAATAGGAGACAATCACCATCACGTGTAAATTACTTTGACCAAGAAAAGAAAATTGTCCTAGGGGAAACGAGGCATTCTACAGTCCTCGGCATTCCTGTTTACTTCACCCAATAAAGGCAATAAATTTGAGGGACATTCTTGTGATATGGTCACAAAGACCAGATTTTTTTAGCTTGCGCCAAACTCGATTAATCCGCGTGTACCCGCTACCTCCATATCAATACAAGTATCGGGTAATTCTATCTACCAAAGCTGACATGTGGGAAGAAATCACCTACCATTTTCTGCATCGGTTAGGATTTAAACACTGATCTCACATGGTCCATTCCAATTTTATTGACAGCTAAACCATACCCTAGATCGCTAGTCACAAAGACTATATATTAACATGTGAAGCAAAACTCCTATACGAGACCCGTAGAGTTAATAATTTCAATAACAAGCCACACTTGCATAGACATTTACAACAAAGTTAATGAGGTCACATAAACAAAGACTTTTTAGCAAGAAGACATTGAAAAAGTATGCGTCTCTCCATTGATAAACATATCCTAACTGATCCAACTTTTAATAATTGCTGTCTCATCATGACCATTGGAAAGACTCAACATTGTATGTACATGACACCACAACAATTGCAAAAGTAAACTGTTTTTTTTTAACATGCCAAAACAGTATTTTAGTACCAACATTATTTAAGTGAAACATATATATATATATATACTCCTCTGTCTCAATTTATAAGGTCCAAAAAAGAATGACACATTTATATATTTAATAATGATCCAACATTAAATTTACCTTTATATTCTTAATGAAATTATTTCTAGACACACGAATTTCTATGGATTGTTTTAATTCACAACTTTCAGTCAAAGACCTTCGTATAAAATAACATGGTGAGTACATAATGAGAAGTGACATTACTGTTTGATTTACCCATTAAAGATAAAAAAGATACATGCTACACTAAGTACAATTATTTTCCACATTCTTATAATGCTCCTTTACACCGGGTACGTTATTGTTATTATTTTACTCTCATAAGGCTCCCAAATCCAAAAATAACAAAAAAAGTTTCAATCTTTCATTTTCATAACAAAATAACTACAGATATTTACAAGTTCTAGCACAAAAATAAAAAATTTCACCATAAACTAGATTCTTGAAACTACAAAATAAACTATAAAAAAATAAAAAGAAACAATTTTGACACATACCCACTTCTTTATATGATGAAAAGGATCATACCCTTTTATCAATCTCTCAAGATGTGATCAAATCAAGAACCATTGATAATGCAGATCAATTGAAAAAAATGGCTATAAAGAGTGATTTAAAAGAAATGTGTTGAAAAAACACAAGAATCAAATGATTAATATAATATTTTTTGTAATTTTTGGAGAGATTGTGTTGGGTTTGAAAGATGCAGGAAAGTATGAAATGGGGAAGAGAGAGTCATAAATGGGCTTTGTAATTTGGGTCTGTCTTCTAATGGGTTGGAAATTTATGATGTATGAGGCACAAGTCAAAACTTGTATGAGATTCCTCTCATAATTTGCCAAGTGAAATTTTGGGTCCCATTTTAAAAAAAGGGCTTCTCTTTCTCTTTCTAGTTTTTAGAGTCAACCCGATTCGGCCCTTATAAATCAGACCATTAGGTCGACTTCCATACCAAAGAAACCAGCTCTGCCTCTTTCTTTCAAACCAAAATCTTAGCCCTAAACTTCCATACACATTTCAAACCGTAATCTGAGTTTCATCTTTCGGTCTTAGCCCTAAATCTTACTTTAAAATTCTCACTGTGTGCAAACCGAAATCTGAGTCCTAAAATCGTTCTGAACTAAGAAAAATCACTGTGTGCTCTAAAATTGTTGGTTTCGTTGCTGAGCTACAGGTGAAAAAATTGCATTGGTATAGTAAAGCAGGGAGCTACTTTGCTACTTGTAGATGTTCCTCAACACACCATCATCGGTATTGATACCCAGGTAGGTCTGTATTATTTTTTGGAATTTGCTGTTTGATTATTTTATTATAAATTTGAGGTGTTTTGTTATTTACAGATGTTTTCGACCGGGCCTAATTTCAAAGGTGTGAAGATGATTCCTGTTGTATTTTTATTTCTAATTGTTACAGATCTTATGAAACCTGGGAACGATCAATATGTTCATCGGCATGCCAATGGGTAATGAATCTTAGTTTTTTTAGCTATCTTTATTGTGATTTGTGTGCTGCTTTGAGTTTTTAAATGTGAGTTTACTGATTTTAAAATTGGGTTATATTGAAAGGATGTAACGACTCACATTGCGATTAAGGATGAAAGAGGAGTTACTTTGGTTGATTTCAATGTGGGAAAATCTGACCGGAGTGGACACAAGGCCAGTGGAAAGCATATTTGTGAACTTAACTCACACTATCAAAGCTATGGAGCCATTTTTCTCTGTTTTCCTATCTGTTATGTTCTTAGGCGAGGTGTGCTTTAGAGTTTAGATGAACATCCTTTACATTTCTATATCAAGATCTTGCATTCATTTGTGACAGCAAGGCGAAAAAACTATTTTCAGCCTTTTCCCCCCCTATATTTTCATCTTAATTCAGATTATATTTATGCTTTCAGTACTTTAAAAAGAAAAGATATTTTAGTTGTTTGTCTACTGTCTTAATATAGTTAAAGACATTGGATCTGTCTTGTTTATGCAGTTCCCTACCATATGAGTTTTGTCTTCTCTTGTACCAATTGTTGGTGGAATGGGACTGGCATCTATGACTGATGCATCTTTTAATTGGTGAGGGATTCGACTATTCTATGTTATATAATGCCATATGATTTTGTTGCTTTTTTAGTATATAAATAGGAGATATTTTAGATCAGGTTATATTCCAAAATTTAGTATTCAGATCCCGTGTTGTGTTTCTTGCTTCGTTTTGGTTGGTTTCTGAAATGCTGAAAGTTAAAGTTTTAATTTATTTTACAGGAATCATTGGATAATATTACTCTCTTTTCAATAATCACGATCATGTCCTTTTTCTTGCTGGCCCCATACGCTCTTTTCACGGAAGGTGTCAAGTTCACTCCCGCATACCTGGAAGCTGCAGTAAGTGATATATTAAGTGGAAATTTATACTGCTTCTTCCTCTTTGCTTACTGTGAGTCTTTTTCATTATTCCATTGTACATAAATTGAAGCAACTAGTTTGAAAACTTTTGTTATTTTCCTTTGGTGCTAGGGAATCAATGTCAACCATCTTTACACAAGGTCTTTCATTGTTGCTCTCTGCTTCCATGCTTATCATCACAATGATAATATTATTATCGCCTATTTGTGAACTTGACAAAGGATTATGCAAACTATTCCTCATATGGTATTGTCTTATCAGCTCGTAAATTTATATGTGGATAATGACACATTAGTTCTGTACCCTTCACCTTCAGCACCATAAATGATATGAACTGCATAGAATGACAATTTAGATGATGAAAATTAGATTGCTACCATCTATTTAGGAAGTTAAATCTGATTCAGTTGCATATACGATTACTTGTGATCTGACTTTGTATTTAGATTTATTATCTTATCTCCTGATTTTTTTTTTGTATTTCTTCATTAGCTACAGAACTAATGTGATGATTTCAATAAAGACCTAAGGGTGAAGTTTAGTGGAAGATGTAATTGCAGAGACAACTATCACATCTGATGCCACAACTACATCTTGTTGTTTCTTTCTATATGAATTTATCTTAAGGATATCACCAACTCTGACTTGGAATTTTGGTTGCAGGTCTAAAAACTTTTGCTAAAGCTATTCCTAATGGAGTTGAGGATGTAGTTGGTGATTCAACTCGGAATTAAATTTTGCAACTGTTGATAGTTCTTAATCAGCTATTGAATAAATATCTCGACATGCAATGAGATTATTTAATTTAAAGTTGTAATACTCTTAATCAATTTGCAATATGATTACTGTAAAATAAAAAGAAGGATGGAAAGAAGTAGAGAGGGCTTTTGTCTCTCATTTCTGAAGAAAAATTTACACTAATTAAATATTTATAATCTTTGTTTGATAGTGAGAGTTTGATGTTGTTAAAAGAGTACTATCATTTAGTTGTTCAACTAATGTCATGGAAATAAATTTCTATTACACTGCAAGTAAAAGGTCAACTAATAGTCATGTAATGACACTTATTGAGAAGTTTCATTCAGCCAAATAATGGCTGAATTCATGTGCCAAGTAATGGGGAATCAATGCCCCAAATCAGCCCAAAAGTCAGAAATTTTTCAGCTTTCCGTCGAGCATTCTGCCTCCGAGGCGGGCAGGCAGACTCCAGTGACCGACCAATCAATTAGCGTCGCGGCCATTCACGGCTTTGCAGAGATTTCCGACTCATTTCATCTTTTACACGCCGTACACTCCTTTCTTCATATACCAACGTGATACATGTCACGATCCGACGGGCCGCGACTAAGCGCCCTAATGACGCCATTATACGAACCTGTCACTTAATCAGACCGACACTAAGTACAATATGAAATTCGACAGCATAACGCCGCAATCATAACACATGTCAGAATAGACAAGCCGGCAAGACTGCCTTTCACACAAATAACCCTGTCTCCTGAGGAGTCACATCTAATCAAGTATAACGAGGGACGCAAGCTGACAAGTCAGTCACTATATACGAGAACATCCCAAAACAAAATACAACAACACATATACCAAAACAGGTTTACAACTCCACATACGTACAACCCACAATCGCTCTGCATATCTATGAAGGATAACGGCATATGACGGGACATGGCCCCGTCGTGCCCCTAAATATACATAAGTCTAAAAAAGAGGTTCTGTACCAAAATGGCTAAGCTCTGAATCAAAGGAGCTCTTCAAACAGCTGAACGAAATCATAGACTAGTGGATCACCAAACTGAGCACCTGTACCTGCGGGCATGAACGTAACCCCCCGAGGAAAGGGGGTCAGCACGAAATAATGTACTGAGTATGTAAAACATGAAGTACTGTAAATGAGATCATAACTGGCCAATAGATAACATGAGACATGTAAGATTATTAAATACCGATCTAACTGTGCCATAGAAAATAGAGAATCATATCAGTAATCATAAATATTTATCCATATAATCATCCTATATATATCTACTGTCATGGGTATCTATACCCGGATGCATGTCCATGAAATCATATCTACTGTCATGAGTATCTATACCCGCATCATGGTTGTATGTCCATGGAATCATATCTACTGTCATGGATATCTATACCCGCATCATAGTTGTATGTCCATGGAATCATATCTACTGTCATGAGTATCTATATCCGCATCATGGATACATATTCATGGAATCATATTTACTGTCCTGGGTATCTATACCTGCATCATGGATACATATTCATGGAATCATCATACATATACTATCATGGGTATCTATACCCACATCATGGATACATATCCATGGAATAATCAATATAACGTGTCCCGACCCATTATGGGACTCGGTGAATTCATATAATCATATCCAGCACGAATAGAGTATCATGAGTAACTATACAATTTAAATCATCATTTTGACTCTTAATGAAATCATTATAATAAACACTTTACTGAAAAATTATAGACATTTCTCATGACTAACATCTTTAGAAAATAGACTGTGTAGAAATCATGTACGTCCGCCGTATGTTTACTTTATGAAAATTATGCAAAAAAGAAGAAGAAATAGTTCACATACCTCGTCGTCTATGTCAACTCGATAATCTAATAATCGCCTCGACTAGCACCTTGACCTATAATAATAACAATATGCCCGTCAACTTTATGATTGCTAACGTAAGTTATATTGAAAGACGATTCTCTTATTCTATAAAAATTCGGGTAGCACTTCCCCTGTTTATATGTACCTTCACAATTTACAACAAATGCCAACCAAACCAATAACCAGTCATATCTTAAAGATATAACCAAAACATTCTCAAATACTCCACAAACGTCATCATAATACATTCCTTTCCTTTTCGTTCATGGAAGATAACTACTACAACAATCAAGGTGGTTACTGCATCTATCTCTCATGTTAATCCATATTAGAACAACCTTAAAGCAGTCTATCAACTCTAGCGACAACAACAAGAGTTCAAGTCCTATAATTTACAACATAACACCTTTTTTATACTTTAATTTTCTTACGACATGTATTAGTAATTAATCACAACATATATACATGTTTATAATCAAATTTCCATCATTTTAACTCCACAAAATCAGCCCTTAATACCTCACAACAATGTCCAATATTTCCATGTAAGTTTCGGCCAACAACAACTTAATTCCATATTCTTTTCTTAACTTCTTAATATCTAATTCATGTTTCAATAGTTCCTTATGAACAACTATAACTTAAATATCAAGATTTTCTTCCAATTTCAACATGCAAAGCATCGACAACTTCACAACACAATAATAGAATACGACAATTCCAATATTAGTAAAATTAGTCCTAATATCGGCTACAACATCCAAAATATTCACATGCAATGTCTTAATTCCTATTTTCCCTTTAACACAAATTCATTTCCTTAATTCTAACAACATGCACTCCAATTATATCATAGAAATAAAAATTGTATACCTTAAAATGAAGCCAAAACAGCCCCTACGAACCAGTCACTGTGCCCTCAATTTTTGCTTAAATTTTACACTTCTTCAACTCCAAATTGACATGCATACATTCTACAATGTTAATACCTCCTTCATACACGTTTTTCTTCCCAAAAACTTGTCCAAAAATCCGAAATTTCTTGCTCAAATTCGGCCCAACAGTCCCGATTTCCTGCCTAATGTTTTCTCAAATTTTTGGCTTCTAATTTAGGTGAACATTCTTAATCTAGGAGGGGAATTGAAAGCTTAATAAATTTTAGCTATGAGAATGGGGGGAGAGAGAGGTCTCGGCTAGGGGGAGAGAGGGGAGGGAGATGGAGAAACTTTGGTTTGAATTTAGAATGAAAGAGATGAAGAGTATAAGTTTAATAAAAATCTGAAATTCTTTTATTACACATTGGTCCCAAGTCCCCCAATTAATAATTTTTAAACTCACTTCTTTTAAATCTTAACTCCCGCTTCCTTTAATTCCCGAAAATTTCATAAGACCTCGTATCCTTGTCGTCGTAACTTATATAATACGTTGCTAATTCATATCTGGAATATATATAACTATCATTTCAATTTCCATTGTCACGCTCGTTGTAACAAAAACAATTTCGGAATCACATCTTTTTATATACGAACTTTCGTATTAACATATGTAAGTATACTTTATATCCAATATTCGAATCTTACTTCCTTAATGACGTTCTTAATTATAGTCTTAAACTTATGAGGTGTAACATCCTTCCCCCCCTTAAAAACATTCGTCCTCGAATGTTCATCATATGTCTCATGCTATAAAATTTTTGGCAGAGTCCCCTTTATAACTATGTATATCCACCTATATTCAGCAAACCAACGGATGCCTCACAATGCCACAATATAACACACATACAATTCACCAATTACTAATATCAAATAAGGGGTTGAATTGAATTACCTGGAGGCACAGGGAACAAGTGAGGATACTTCTTCTTCATTTCATCTTCTGTCTCCCAAGTCATTTCCTTCCTATTATTGTTTCTCCACAATACCTTGACGGAAGCCACATCCTTTGTCCGTAATCTCCTGACCTGGCGATCAAGTATGACTATGGGGCTCTCCACATGCGACAACTCTTCTGTCACCTGGACATCATCTACTGGGAAGACTCTGAAAGGATCACCAATACACTTACGTAGCAGTTCTTTGACATCTTCTACCCTTTCATCAATAAGAAACTCTGATAGTAATACATAGTGTAATATTTCCAATTTGGTACGATTATCAAATCAAATGTTAGCGGTCTCACTCTTTGTTTCCGACCATATTTCTTGTTCAATGTTATCCCTTACCTCAAGAACCATTTTCAAGACCTGAGAACCACCTTCCCATTGCACATATTGAGGGTAATGCTTCTTAGAGTACTTGTTCCATAGAAAGTTAGTCCATAGAGAGTTGGTGGTCCTAGATTTCCACCATAGCTTTTTACACAATGCCTTTGATATATCAAAATGAGATCTGAACCCCAATCCACTATCATCCTTAGGCAAGTACATTTTTAACCATGTAAACCAATGTCTAGCCTTAACATCATCCTTACTATAGACCAGAAGAAAATTACAAATATTTGATGTATCTCCTTGATTACACATTTTGCAAGTTTTATAGTAGACAGTATGTGTATATGCACACTTTGTAACACACTAGTAATCAACACTGTTTTACTTCATGGTGACAATAATTTTTCTTTCCAAGCATGTAACTTATCTTTAATCTTCTTAATTAATTCAGCATAGTCTATCTTCCTCTTTCTAACATGTAATACTGGACATCCTAAATACATAAATGGGAATGTTACCCTTGTGAAACCAGTAATATCTTTTACTTGCTGAATCAAGTTACTAGGAGTCTTAACATGCATATAAAAAGAACTCTCCTTTTATTGATCAAATGGTCAGAAATTTCTTCATACTCTTTCAAAGTCTGCCTTAACTCTTTGTAAAACCATTCTATTTGCTTCTGTTGGAAATTCTTCAAACAACTCCTCTTTAAATCTAACAATATCCACCCTAATACTTAATTTCTTAAAAATATCTCCAAAAGTTTGTCTGCTATATGCAGATGAAGTAGTTTTAACATATCTCAAATATTTTACTTGAAAGGTAAGAATACATCTCATTCTGAATTTCAAAGCACTTTTGTCAGTGTTGCCTAACTACCTCATGGAAAGATTCATGCTTAAAACAAAACTCAAGAACTTGAATGGCTTGACAAAATGCTGATTTTGTATACCACATGACAATAGCACAAGAACATGATCAAATCCTATCCTAGATAAATGATCAAATTCTATAAAATCAAACCATTGCTGAAATAGATCATTGTTAAGCATTCTGTCCAGTCTTTTAAAAATACATTCCCCATTTGTTCTCCCATTCCACCAAGTGAAGAGAATGCCTTAATAGCCAACTTTATTCCGTTCACAAGAATTAATACATAAAGCAAATTCCTCATATTCATAAGGATAAACTGGTAACCCTCCAATTTTCTCCTTTTCATTCAAGATCACATTGAAGTGACCCCTATCTGCGAATGTGCCATCACTCCTTCATATATATATTATAAACTATTCCACAAAGCTAACCTCTCCAAAGCATCATACTTAGCATAACAAGAAGTCAACCAATCCATACCCATAATAACATCAAAGTCAGTCATATCTAACTTTATCAAATCTGCTATGGTATGACGACTATATACAATCACCGAACAATTTTTTTTTATATACATGCTTAGCTATAACTGAATCTCCTATCGGTGTAGCTATCTCAAATGGTTCTATCGACTCAGTTTTTATCCCAATTCTACTAGCAACAAGGGGAGATATGTATGACAAGGTGGAACTTGGATCTATCAATGCATATACGCCACAGAAAAAGACTGAGGATATACATGTAACAACATCTGGTGACGCCTCCTGATCACGTCTACTGGCCAAGGCATATATGCGGTTCGAAGGACCGTCAGAACTAGAAACTCCACGACAACCTCTACCACGGCCTACTGACGTCTGAATACCCTGCCCGATGGGGCGCATAGCTATAAATGACGATGAACCAGCAACCGAACCCGTAGGATGAGTTATACCACCTGCACTGCTCCTATAAGGACATTCCCTCCTCATATGGCCTTGACGGCCGCAAACAAAACAAGCACCAATAGTAAGACGACATTCCCCAAAATGGGACCTACCACACTGAGAACACCGAGGCAAATGTGGCCTCACCTGACTAGAACCCCTGTTCCTCTGAGAACCGAAAGCCCTGGAGCTCTGACCGACTTCTAAATACCCCGGATGGTCGAATCTCCTGCCTGTGGACTGTAGGGGAGCACTCTGTGCTGGCTGGGATGAATATCTAACCTGCTGCTGAGGCTGCCTGCCTCGAGACTCACTTAAATAACCTGCCCACCTAGCCCTCTTATGCTGGTCCCTGTCATGACCTCTGTCTGGCTGCCGCCCTCTGTGTCGGTCCTCAACTCCCTGTGCATATGCCTGGATCCGAGTAATATTCATACCCGGCTGAAGATCCACCGCCATACAACCATCGATCAAATAATGATCCAGCCCCATCACATAGCGATGCACCCTATATGCCATATCTGCTACAATAGTGGGTGCATATCTGACCAATGAGTCAAACTCAAGGCTGTACTCCCTAATGCTCCTACCGCTCTGCCTCAAGTTTAGAAACCTGTCAACTCTGGACCTCCTCATCTCTGGAGGTAGGAAGTGGTCATGAAAAGCCTTTGCGAACTCGTCCCACATGGTTGGAGGAGCACTCTCGCCCCTAGATAGCCCCCACAACTCATACCAGTTAATAGCTACATCACGCAACCGGTAAGAAGCCAACACGACAGACTCAGTCTCTGAAGCCTTTATCACCCTTAACGTACGCTGTATCTGTCGGATGAACTCATGTGGATCATCCTCGGGCCTTGAACCGAAAAACTCTGGTGGACTACAACTCAAGTAATCACGGACCCTCAAACTATCTGCTCTGGGGTCAACTCCTGGTCCCTATCTATAAGTCTGCCCTGACACTAACCTAGTCAGCAGTTGTACCACATCTCTCATGGCTCTGTCCTCTACCCCTGGCTGAGGAGCTGGAGGCTCAGGTGTTGGGGTCTCAGAAGCTGGTGATATTGCCCCCTGAAATAGAGCTTCTGGAGGTGGCGACGAAACAGAGCTCGCCGACTGGGGTACAATCTCTGGCATAGACTGAGTACGGGACATGGTAACTCTATGAATCCGACTAGTATCCCCCGCTGTAGATTTGCCCTTCTGGGTCGATGTCGCCTTCTTCGGAGGCATAGATGTAAGCACATTAAGTTGTCAGAGAGGGATTATCCTAATAACATAGCTCTATTGCACGATCTAGGAGATAAAAGAATGGAAACCAATCCTAAATGTCCGCCAGCCTCCTGCGTATAAGTATGGTTCACAACATACCCATACACAAGACTCTACTAGATATGGTGACATTTCAAAGATTAACTGCTCTGATACCACTTTTGACACGACCCGATCCGAAGGGCCGCGACTAAGCGCCCTAATGACGCCATTATATGAACCTATCATGTAATCAGACCGACACTAAGTACAATATGAAATTCGGCAGCATAACGCTGCAATCATAACACATGTCAGAATCGGAAAGCCGACAAGGCTGCCTTTCACACAAATAACCCTGTCTCCTGAGGAGTCACATCTAATCAAGTATAACGAGGGACGCAAGCCGATAAGGCTGCCACTATATACGGGAACATCTCAAAACAAAATACAATAATACATATACCAAAACAGGTTTACAACTCCACATACGTACAACCCACAACTGTATACAGACCTCTAGGAGAAGGATAACGACATATGACGGGACAGGGCCCCGTCGTGCCCCTAAATATACATAAGTCTAAAAAATAGGTTATGTACCAAAATGGTTAAACTATGAATCAAAGGAGCTCTTCAAACAGCTGAACGGAATTCTAGACTGGTGGATCACCAAATCGAGCACTGTATTCATGCGAACGCAAATTTCGAGGAGCGGTCGATAAAATTATGTCTCGAGTATGTAACATGGCATCTTAGAACGAGATCATAACTGACCAATAGATAACATGAGACATGTAAGATTATCAAATACCAATCTAACTGTGCCATAGAAAATAGAGAATCATATCAGTAATCATGAATACTTATTCATATAATCATCCAATATATATATATATATATATCTACAGTTATGGGTATCTATACCCGTATCATGGATGCATGTCCATGAAATCATATCTACTGTCATGAGTATCTATACCCGCATCATGGTTGTATGTCAATGGAATCATATCTACTGTCATGGGTATCTATACCCGCATCATGGTTGTATGTCCATGAAATCATATCTACTATCATGGGTATCTATACCCGCATCATGGATACATTTCCATTGAATCATATCTACTGTCTTGGGTATCTATACCCGCATCATGGATACATATCCATGGAATCATCATACATATACTATCATGAGTATCTATACCCGCATCATGGATACATATTCATGAAATAATCAATATAACGTGTCCCGACCCATTATGAGACTCGGTGAATTCATATAATCATATCCAGCACGAATAGAGTATCATGAGTAACTATACAATTTAAATCATCATTTTGACTCTTAATGAAATCATTATAATAAACACTTTACTGAAAAATCATAAGCATTTCTCATGACTAACATCTTTAGGAAATAGACTGTGTAAAAATCATGTACGTCCGCCGTACGTTTACTTTATGAAAATCATGCAAAAAGAAAGAAGGAATAGTTCACATACCTCGTCGTCTATATCAACTCGATAATCTAATAATCGCCTCGACTAGCACATTGACCTATAATAATAACAATATGCCCGTCAACTCTATGATTTCTAACGTAAGTTATATTGAAAGACGATTCTCTTATTCTATAAAATTCTGGCAGCACTTCCCCTGTTTATATTTACCTCCACAATTTACAACAAATGCCAACCAAACCAATAACCAGTCATAACTTAAAGATATAACCAAAACATTCTCAAATACTCCACAAACGCCATCATAATACATTCATTTACTTTTCGTTCATGGAAGATAACTACTACAACAATGAAGGTGATTACTACACCTATCTCTCATGTTAATCCATATTAGAACAACCTTAAAGCAGTCTATCAACTCTAGCGACAACAACTAGAGTTCAAGTCTTATAATTTACAACATTACACCTTTTTTATACTTTAATTTTCTTAATACATGTATTAGTAATTAATCACAACATATATACATGTTTATAATCAAATTCCCATCATTTTAAATTCACAAAATCATCCCTTAATACCTCACAACAATGTCCAATATTTCCATGTAAGTTTCTGCCAACAACAACATAATTCAATATTTTTTTCTTAACTTCTTAAAATTTAATTCATGTTTCAATAGCTCTACAATGTTAATACCTCTTCAACTCCAAATTGACATGCATACATTCTACAATGTTAATACCTCCTTCATACACGTTTTTCTTCCCAAAAACTTGTCCAAAAATCCAAAATTGCTTGCTCAAATTCGGCCCAACAGTCCCGATTTTCTGCCTACTGTTTTCTCAAATTTTTGGCTTCTAATTTAGGTGAACATTCTTAATCTAGGAGGGGAATTGAAAGCTTAATAAATTTTAGCTATGAGAATGGGGGGAGAGAGAGGTCTCGGCTAGGGGGAGAGAGGGGAGGGAGATGGAGAAACTTTGGGTTGAATTTAGAATGAAAGAGATGAAGAGTATAGGTTTAATAAAAATCTGAAATTCTTTTATTACACATTGGTCCTAAGTCCCCCAATTAATAATTTTTAAACCCACTTCTTTTAAATCTTAACTCCCGCTTCCTTTAATTTCCGAGAATTTCATAAGACCTCGTATCCTCGTCGTCGTAACTTATATAATACGTTGCTAATCCATATCGGAAATATATATAACTATCATTTCAATTTCCATTGTCACGCTCGTTGTAACCAAATTTTTTCCGGAATCACATCATTTTATATACTAACTTCCGTATTAACATATGTAAGTATACTTTATATCCAATATTCGAATCTTACTTCCTTAATGACGTTCTTAATTATCGTCTTAAACTTACTAGGTGTAACAAAATACTCGTCATTTGGCCAACAACCGTCTATCATTTCATGTCTCAAACATTTTATTTACGTACCAATATCTCTTTCACTAAGGAAATTTACGATCATTGGTACAACGTGTGTACGTGTGTGAAAATGACATTTTCGACGTGCGGGGCCCCAATTGTTTGAGTCATAAATAATAGAACAAACTTTATTTCACGTTAATAAATTTCCAATAATCCCCTCTTGAAAGAGATTTTGGCGCACTCACGTGGTGCCTTTCTAGCAATCTTTCGGCGGACTGATGTTGCATCTGGATAGGTAGCCGTGGCTTTGAACCTTCCATAGTTGAATATCATCGGACTTACTTATTGTGCGATGAACGTGATATTTTGAACCGTCAGTGTTTAATGCAAGCCAAGACAACAGTACCAACACAACAACTTTCCTTACTCTGTTCTTCTTTAATGTTTTGTCCGTTGTGGCCGTGGATACGTCTTGGATTCTTAAGTGCGTTCGTTTGAGGTGGTCTGTCCTCGCACTTAAATATGTGGTCTCCTACAAGGTATTCTGCTATACCCCACTTCATAAGTGTTATAAACCATTAAAAGTTTTCTCAAACCTAACCTCAATCGTTGAGGATCATTAAAGGTTTTGGAAACTTAACCTCTACCCACACTGCATATAGCACTTAATGTCTATCACGAGAACGACCTTGGATTCATGTTTCTTTGCAGAAATAATTATCTGAAGTGCTCTTGCTTCCACTGAAATGCTCAACTGAACCTTTACGATTTAGTTTTCTCATTGAACCTAGTTCCTGGTATCTCCAGTCAGTAAGGTTGGATATCCACCGTATCAGTTTATTGATTGGGTTTTAATCCCATTCACCTAGACAGGCAGAATATCTAATCTCTGGATATGCCCTTAGTCAAAGGGTCTGTTATGTTTTTCTTTGATTTTATATAATCAATGGAAATAATACATGTGGTGATCTCCGAACGATCTTATGTCTCTATAGAATATGACGAGATTTGCCATTGTACATAGAACTCAGTGCCCTTTCTAGAGCCGACTGGCTGTCGCAGTAGATTATTACAGAAGGTACGGGTTTATCCCAACAAGGGATATCCTTTAAGAAGTCATGAAGCCACTCATCTTCTTCTCCTATTTTGTCTAAAGCAATGAACTCTGATTACATCGTGGATCGGGCGATGCAAGTTTGCTTAGAGGATTTTCAAGACTCAGCCCCACCACCAATTGTAAATATATACTCACTGGTGGACTTGATGTTCTCAATATCAGATATTCAGTTTGCATCACTGTACCCATCTAGTACAGTTGGATATCTTGAATAATACAACCCGTAATTTTGTGTGTATTTTAGGTATCGTAGTACCTGACTCAATGCTTTCCAGCGATCGTCATTTGGATTACGGGTGAACCTAACCAACTTGTTGACTACATACGCGATATCAGGTTGAGTGCAATTTGTGATGTACATCAAACTACAATCACCTGCGCATATCGCTCCTAACATACGAGTGTACCATGATTTTTATCAATCTTTTGATTTATATCCAGTGGTGACGTTATCGTCGAACTGTCGAACATCTCAAATTTTCTCAACACATCCTCGATGTAATAAGACTGAGATAAGACCAGTCCACCAAATGTCTTAGATATCTTGATCCCTAAGATGACATCTACAATATCCATATCTTTCATGTCAAAATATTGTTTTAACATGTTTTTAGTCTCTAGGATTAACCCAGGACTGCTCTCTGTGATCAACATGTCGTCTACATAAAGGCATATCATGACGAACGAGTCAACATTTCCTTTCGTGTAGACACATTTATCACACTTATTAATGGCGAACCCTTTCAATAGTAAAGTACTATCAAATTTCTCGTGTCATTGCTTATGGGCCTGTTTCAGCCCATACAGAGATTTGACAAGCCGACAAACTTTCTTCTCTTGTCCTGGAACCACATACCCCTCGGGTTGGTCCATATAAATTTCTTCTTCCAAATCACCATTTAGGAATGCTTTCTTGACATCCATTTGATGTATTTCAAGCTCCCGCAATACGGCGATAACTATGAATACTCGTATGGATGTTATTCTAGATACCGGAGTGTAGGTGTCAAAGTAATCAAGACCCTCCTTTTGTCGATAGTCCTTGAATACCAACCTGACGTTGTACTTGTCTATAGATCCATATGCTTTCAACTTCCGTTTGAGTATCCATTTACAACCCAACAGTTTATTTCCCGGAGGAAGATCAACCAACTCCCAAGTATGGTTATGCAAGCCCATCTCACTCTCTATAGCTTCTTTCCAGAGCGGTGCTTCTGGAGTTGACAATGTTTTAGCAATTGTCCGTGGTTCGTCATGAATCATATAAGCTACAAAGTTCGGACTGAAGGACTTATCTTTCATGGCCCTTTTGCTTCATCTCGGTTCTATCTCTGAAACCTCCAAGTGCTGAGAATATGAAACACTAGATTCTAGATAATCAGCCACTTCGGAGTCCACTGGATCTGAACCGCCTAGATTCGGGCAGTCAATGACTCCTGGATCCTGAGAGCTTTGTTCATAACTTCGTTTGCGAGAGGTTATGTCTCTTTCCTTTCTAA
Source organism: Przewalskia tangutica (assembly GCA_029844215.1). Classification (NCBI taxonomy): domain Eukaryota; kingdom Viridiplantae; phylum Streptophyta; class Magnoliopsida; order Solanales; family Solanaceae; genus Przewalskia; species Przewalskia tangutica. The sequence goes on from CM056725.1 coordinate 3,176,412, forward strand.
GAAATGAGTTTTCAAAGAAACTGACATTCCTTGATTGTACCCACATGGATGTCTGGTACATCTGACTTATGCACTAAGAAGCGATAAACACTACTATTGTTTGCATGTCCGATGAATATGAAATCTACAGTCTTAGGCCCAGTCTTGACCTGTTTTGGCTTAGGTACTTCAACCTTTGCCAGATAACCCCACACCTTCAAGTATTTGTAGGTGAGTTTATTTCCTTTCCATAGCTCATATGGAGTCTTATCCTTACCCTTATGTGAGACTCTATTAAGAATTTTATTAGCAGTAAGGACAACTTCTCCCCACATGTTTTTGGGAAGGCCGAAATTGATGAGCAAGACATTCATCATTTCCTTCAAAGTACAGTTCTTGCGTTCAGCGACACCATTTGATTGAAGTGAGTAAGGAACCGTCGTTTGATGAACAATGCCCGATTGGGCACAATATTCATCAAAATACGTTACATATTATCCCCCTCTATCACTATGAATTGATTTAATATGTACGCTTAGTTGGTTTTCAACTTTTGCTTTGTATCGTTTGAATGCTTCAAAGGCTTCATCTTTACTTTTTAATAAGTAAAGGTAATAATACTTTGTGCTATCATCTATGAATGTCACAAAGTACTTGTTCCCCCTCTAGTTTGAGCAAACTTTAAATCACATATGTAGGTGTGAATAAGTTCTAGAGGAGCAATTTTCCTTTCGACGGATAGAGACTCTTTGAAAGTTTTACCTCTAAGCACACCTCACCCCTACGTTTATAGTTTACGTCGATAGACGACAACAACTCCAATTTTACCATCCTTTGGATAGATTGATAGTTTACATGTCCTAGTCTATGATGCCATAAACTGGAAGACTCAAACAAATAAGAAGAAGACTCGATTTTATTAATAAAAGGCATTAACTTTGAAGAGGCCTTCACAGACGAAGCCCCTTCCTATAAAAGTTCCATTCTCAGTGATTGTAAATTTATTTGTTATACCCCTTAGTTCTGGCCATGCGTATGAGAGCGTACGAAAGGGGTTAAGACTTAAAATTTTCGAAAGATAGGTTGACGGATTGTTTCGGACGGGTTTTAGTCAACTTTGAGGCGGGTTATGACCCGTTACATTGAGAGTTCTTAGGTGTTTCAAAGGCCTAGTACGTAGTTCGTTGAGTCTAGTTTCCAACGCAACCAACCGTTCGTCGATAGGGTATCAGAGTAGAAAGTTATGGAGGTTGCAAGTTCAGTGCGCAGTCGGACAGAAGAAAATTCGGACAGGAGCCACAGGGCCGCGGCGCCGGGAAGCAGGGCCGCGACACAGGAAGTGCTGAGGGGTTGCAGGGGTTTCAGCAACGCGGCGCCGAGGCGGGGTTTCTGGCGGAAAAATTGAGGAAAATCAGATTTCTTCTTTTAAAAAGGCCATGGGAAGGTGACAAGTGTCCCCCCCCCCCCATCTGATTTTTGCATGTCCTATATATTTACCAAGTCTTCATCTTTCAAAGCTCCTCTCTCTCTCTAAGTTAGAAGCTCTCCCTTCTCTCTAGAATTTCAAGAGGAAATTAAAGCTTGAGGAAAAATCTGAAAAAGTGTGGCAAGAAGGAAGCTTGTTGGCTAGCTTGTAGAAGTATTGTGGTGGTGTGTTTGGAAAGTAGGATAGCAAACTTGTTGGAATAATTTGGATAAAGCTCTAAGGTAATAATTCTTTTCTTGTAGCTAGTTTTTAGTGTTGCATGTGAAGAAGAAAGATTTTGTAGTGGTAAATATTGCCCTTAGATACATTGCATGCAAGAAATATGGTTTGGATATGAAAGGGTTGGATAAGAATGATATGTAAGCATGTTGTAGCCTAAATACTACCTTAAAATTGTTAAGTTAGTTGTTTTACATTGTGGGGCAGAATTTTACATATCCAAGTTTAGGTGTGTAATTCCCTTTGAAATGTTTGGATTGTTGGGCCTTAAATGTGGCGTTTGGATGTTGAATTCGGCCTTGAAAAAGGTGGCAAAGTATGTAGAAACAAAGGAAATGCTGCCCAATTTTCCATAGAATTTAGTGACTTTGAACTTGGAATATTCTATGTTGTAGCTTGAGGTTATTAAACGTATTATGGTCATTATAGGTTGACGTACTACGTGTGGTGTATTGGACTTAGCAAGTGGATTAACCGGAGAGGTATGTGGAACTTTCTTATCTCTTGAGCATGAGTAGTTATACTATATAGTACGGTAGACGTACGTGTTTTGAATAAAGTAAATCCTTTGGTATAGTTGAAGTATTTTGAAAATTGTGTAAACTGATTTGAGGTATAAGTCTCTTGGTTAATAAAAGAACGAAATTGTTTATAAGGAGTTATAACGGCTTTATGGGAAGTTAGTTATAACAGCCTTATGAAAGGATAAGAACGTCTTAATTTCTAAAGCATAAAGTTAGTATAACGGCTTTATGGGGAGTTTGTTATAATAACTTTATGGAAGGTTAAAGAGTTGGTTTTCTTGAATAAGGTAAACAAAGATGAAAGAATCGAAATTAAGTAGGGCAATTTGATTTAAAAGGCATCAATTGCTTAGAGTGTAAAATGGGAATTTTTATGTGAAAAAGGGATCTTTTGAAAGAGTTGAAGTACATAGTACTTCAGGTTAAATTTCTTCGGATTTGATTAAGTAATAAGAAGGTTCCTTAAGGTCAATAATGAGATTTATTTTATTAATGAAAGTCTAAAGAAGTTATGAGTTTACTTGGACGTACCGTCAGTGATGGAGGATTCCACGGGTATGCTTCCATTGTCTTAGTATGGGTTTGCTTGGACGTACCGTCAGCGATGTGGGATTCCACGGGTATTGTTATACCCCGTAGTTGCAGGGTATGTATGTGAGGACGTACGTACGAGAGTACGGCAGAAATTTTGAAAAGAAAGAAAGATGTGAGTTTTCGACGGAAAAGTTTCCGGTTTTTTGTGAAGAAAAAGGTTCGTTAATGGGAATTGGATTCCCAGATTTGGTATTTGGACTTCATAGATTATATTAGAATTTTGAGATTTTATTTTCGGAAATGGTCACGTGGGGCCCACGGGAGAAATTACGGTTTTGTGGGGCCCGCTTTGTTTTTGAGATTTCCGGTATTTTGGATATTTTCGGAAGACGATATATTCAGGCGATCGGGGCGACACGTGTCACCCCGTGGCACCCTGGCCGATTTTACCTTTGTGCACAACACCCATTGAGTCGTTTTTCGACTAAACGCTTTACATAACTGCGAGGAAAATTCCGCTATGTCTTTTCTTATTTTTGCGGATTTTTCCAGAGGCGAAACATTTTGGACCAACGGGAGGGTGACATGTGTCACCCTCACAACGGAACAGTGGGCGACTTGGCCGATTTGGAGGGAAAGTTGTGCTAGATATTTGTGTAGATATTTGTGGGGTTTTAAGGAGTAGGGCTAGGGTGCACTTGGCTTGATCTTGGCCTTACACTTGCCTTGCACATGGCTTGATCTTGGCCATTGGTTGGCCTTTGGTTTTGCTATAAATACCCTCCTCGTGAAGACTTATTCATTCACTCCTCACTTTGTCTAAGTCTTGAAATCCCTCCTCCTCTAGTAGCTCTCGCCCCAAGCCTCTCTCCTCCCTCCTCCTCGTGGCCTGGGCCGGCGGTTCCCTCCCCTCATGGTGCTAGCCAGGGTACCCCCTAGCCTAGTTGTTTTCGTATAATACCCCTTGTTGTGGTATAGAAATACTCCCTAGTATTGTTATAATGCCCAAAATACCTTAGCCTTGTACCTTGTAGTATTCCAAAGATACCTCTTTACGTAGAGTCCTAAATACTACCTTTTGTCCTTTTTAGTCTCAAACCGAAACCCTAAGGAAATCTTCATAGTTGGTCAAGTATTTGAGTAGAAGTTGGTTAGAACTTCTAAGGGTTGTTGGAGTGGTTTGGAGCGCACTGAGGAGCTAAACCTTGCTCAGATCGACATTATAACTTGGATAATTTTGGGCTTATCGAGGTAATTATCTTGTCCTCTATTGTAATTGGAAATTACATGTTTGTTAGAATATATAGTTGAAGTATACTATATATGGAACTATACTTAGTATTCGCAATGTCTTTTGACTTAAGCCCAAGAGTAAAGAATCGAATCAATCAGATTTACATAGGATCAGACGAAGAGACTTGTGTAGAATTGTACACGTCCGGTTAGGCGTGTAAACCCCTGGTTGGCTTGGTAGCGGCCTCGATAGAGGAGAGATTACGCTGTTGTGTGGGGAAGGTGTCACGAATTTTCTATAGAAAGATAGAAACTTGTGTTTTGGGGTTAATAGACGTTTTGACCTTTATAGGTGAAAGTACTAAGAGTAGCGTATTCTACTCGAGTGGAAAGTGGCTAGCAGTGCGTTGTAGTACTTGGAGCATTTTGCTTATTGTCGATAAATCGTCGAGGTATGTGAACCTCTTCCGCCTTTTCTAGCATGATTGTTGTGAACTATGTAGTACGTAGACGCATACGTGCTAAGTGATTTGGTTGGTTTAAAAACATAGGGTGTTATAATAGCTTTATGGGAAGTTAGTTATAACGACCTTATGTAAGTGAAAATGGTTTCTTGATGTTAGAAGTTAAGAGACTTGATCTTATAAGATAAGAGACTTAACTTATTTGTTTTAATGTGGATGTTTGTGTGAAACCTCATTCGTGAGTAATGAGTACTTGGTTTTTAAAGGGATAATGTTTTACCGATTTCGAATCGAACGTATCGACGCACCACCGCAGCGTTAATAAAGGAAAATATATTGAATAATGATGTGTTGTATTAAAACCAGTAGAAACCTCCATCCGCATGTAAGCTAAGATGAGACAAAATGATATTACATTTTCTAGATCATGGTCTGTAATAAGATCGTTATAAACAAGAATAAACTACTCACATATATGACATATGTTACTCAATTGTTCTAAAAGGAATCAAGTGATTAAGTTTGGGAACTATGAAACCATTTGAAAACGAGAAGCTTGAGTAATGAAACTAGGCAACCGAACTTAGGAAAAGAATGTTGTTACTTGATTTTTGAAAAGGAAGGTGGGTTGGTCATTCTAATACTACGTATCGGGTGACTTTTATAAAAGTAATGGATCTCTTTTAAAAGAACTTAACGATGTAGTACTTTGGGGTTAAAACCCGACTTTGGCATAAAATGAAAGTACTTTGAGTTGTGTGAAACTTGCCTATGCTTGTTGTTGTGAAACTTGCCTATGCTTGTGATGATAGCCTTTGTTGTGCAAGTGTGGTATTTCGTATTACCGCGTCTCGATAGAGGCGGTCGACTTGTTGAGAACTTACTTGACGCGTCTTGGCGGTGATGGAGAATTCCACGTATGTTTCCATTTTGATTATCGTCTTGTTGTTGATGTCACATGGACATGTCTACACCGACGCAGAATTCGGGGCACGCGGCCACGCGGTCGGGTTGACACCGATATATTGTTATTGTGGTTACATGGACATGTCTACACCGACAGACTCCGGCACGCGTTACGCGGTCGGGTTGATTACGATATATTGTTATTGTGGTTACATGGACATGTCTACACCGAGGTAGAATTCCGGCACGTGGCCACGCGGCAGGTTGATCACCCAAAGATATTATTGTTGATGTCACACGGACGTGTTCACACCGAGGTAGAATTCCGGCACGCGTGGCCGGGCATTGGTATTATTGTTGCATCATGGACATGTCTACACCGATGCACTCCGGCATGCGCCACGACGCGAACATGATTGATGTTGTGGGCGTGAGACCCATAGTTATATTTGAGTGATGACTGAGGCGTGAGTCCTCGATCGATATGATCGCTTTATGTTGTGAATCAGTTTGGTTATCATACATGTTCCCGCTTTATATAGACTAGTATGATTTCATTACAATATTTTTACGCTTTCACATACTTGGTACTGTTATCTCGACCTCCTTCGGGGCCGCTCATGCCGCAGTAGAGGTACATCGGCCGTGGATCCCCGCCTAGGATCACGATCAACAGATTGGGAAGCTCCGCTTCTTCTGAGGCTTATCATTTGGTATGAGTTCCCTGAGTTGTAGGATCTTGAACATTCGTGGTATGGCGGCGGCCCCGTCCCGTCATAGTCGTTGTAAATCTTAGAGGTCCGTAGTATCGCTGTAAGCGGGGTTGTAAAAGGATTAAACTGCTCGTGTTTTATGTATATCTTGAAGGCAACCGCTTTGCTGGCCTGCTTATTATTATATCTCTTGTTTCATGACTCATGTTTTATTTTCCGCCGGTTTTCTCTCGATGTTGTATCACTAGGGTGCCCGGTAAGACACCGATGAACGGCCCGAACGGTCGTTACAAAAGTGGTATCAGAGCAGTTAATCCTCGGAAAGTGTCTACAGACCGTGTCTAGTAGAGTCTTGATTATCGGTGTGTTGTGCACCACATCTATAATCAGGAGGCTATAGGACATTTATGATTGGTTTCCATTCTTCTCATTCTGAGATCGTGCCTTAGAGCTGTGTTGTAAGTTGGACCCCTCTGACGTATCTCGTTTTTACCAGTTATGCCTCCGCGCAAGGCAACCAGAGCCCAGGAGGGCAAGGCAGCCGAGGGTGCCGCTAGTGAGATACTGAGGAGTACGAGCGCGCAGCCCGCATAAGACTGAGGTTGTGCTTCAGACGGCGGGTTTTGTGACGCCGCCAGCCCCAACAGAGGTTAGAGCCGCAAAGAATGGGCCGCCGAGACCGCAGCACTGAGCCTCCAGTCCCACACCGGGCGAGGAGATGGGTTACAAGGAGATGGCCCGATTCCGCCGTGGTCATGGCCGATATGAGGATAGGCCGGACGCAGCAGCCTGGGCCCAAAGAGCACCGATGGTTCACCCCGAGCAGATAGTTTGAGGCTACGGACTTTCGAGTTGTAGCCCGCCGAGTTTTATGGGTCGAGGCACGAGGATGATCCGCAGGAGTTCATCCGGCAGCTACACGATCACGCGGTGATCAAGGCTTCAGAGACCGAAGTCTGTGACCTTTGGTTCGTGATCGGCCGCGTGATACCGCATCGATTGGTTTGATTCACGGAGCTTTCGGGAGAGCATGCACTCCAGCAGATGGGATGAGTTTTGGGGCTTTCTCACGCACTTCTTGCCTCCGCAGATGGCGAGGGCACGCCGGCAGATTTTTGATGCTTAGACAGAGCGCGACGTTCGGGAGTACAATGTGGAGTTCGACTCATCGTCTTGCACGTCCCGGCGTTGTAGCTAGTATGGAGGATAGAGTGCACCGATATGTTACGAGGCTCGATGATTACATGTCGAGGCATGTTCGTGAGTAGCCCTTCACCGGGCATGGACATTGCCCGCACGCAGCTCATGCACCGATGTGAGGCACGGAGAGGTCGACGGAATGACCAAGATCGCGAAGAGGCCGTAACAACAGGTCCTTTGGTGACTTTCGAGGCGGACCGCCTCGGAAGATACTAGTTTTGTACCTCCGCCAGGCGAGTGGTCCTCCACAACCTTCAGAGTATTCGAGCGGTCGTGGCTCGAGGTTGAGTTTCCGAAGTAAGGGTGTTGGCGGATGCGGTCACCCCTACCTCGGTGGTCGATGTGGTAGACCGCATTTCGGGAGTGTCGTGGTGCGGGAGCTTGTTATTTTTGCGGCCAGTGGCCATTTTGCGAGGAATCCGACCAAGGGTAGCACGGATGTTACGACTCACCACGGATCGATGGTGGTTCATCGCTTTCTACGGTTATGCGCCTGCAGTGGTGCCTATGATTAGAGTGGAGCGGTAGCTTCAGGTTTATCCTTAACCCTCTAGAGTTTTGGTATGCTTGTTATGATGGTCTCATTATTGTGTGCTATGTACGAATAAGCGTTGTGTTAATTGTGAGTTAGAAAACATGCTTAGTTGTGAGGATACGTATGGGGGCATGGTAAGTGTGAACCTTAGACTATGTCACGACTGAGACCTTAGGGGTAAGGTCGTCTTGAGTTGAAGATTTATTTTTGACCCTTATCAGAGTAGTAGTATACGTGGGATTTATTTGTGTGATAAGTCCGTGGGTAGTGTGAGATGGAAGTGGTAGCTTTCATGATGTGAATTAGTAAGATTGTTCCGGATCGGGGAACAAGAGTTTGGCGCGGTTGGGGGTCGGGTTGAGGACCATTTGCGGGTCAACCCGTAACCCGGTTTGGGGTGGGGTCAGTTCTGGGTGGTCCCGCCAGGTGGTAGGGTCACGAGGATGCTAGGCCCAAGTTTGTATGATCATCGTATGAGTTCGTGGACGCGTTCGACCAGAAGCGGTTCGTAAAGGCCGGGAATGGCCTTAAGGAAGTTTGAGGTTAGTAAGATGACCAAGTTTGGAGGTAGTGACTCCAGAGATTTTCGGGAACGGAAGTAATGACTGAAGTATGGTACGTACTGGGAGAGTTCGAGTGTTCGAGAAGGGTACAACGAGTAAGGAAGGAAGAGAACGTGTGTTAGTTCGTGGCCAAGCTGTGGCGTCGGCAACTTGTTAGAGAAACTTTATCGTTATTCGACTTGAGAAGGAACATTCGGGACGAATGTTTCTAAGGAGGGGAGAATGTTATACCCCGTAGTTGCAGGGTATGTATGTGAGGACGTACGTACGAGAGTACGGCAGAAATTTTGAAAAGAAAGAAAGATGTGAGTTTTCGACGGAAAAGTTTCCGGTTATTTGTGAAGAAAAAGGTTCGTTAATGGGAATTGGATTCCCAGATTTGGTATTTGGACTTCATAGATTATATTAGAATTTTGAGATTTTATTTTCGGAAATGGTCACGTGGGGCCCACGGGAGAAATTACGGTTTTGTGGGGCCCGCTTTGTTTTTGAGATTTCCGGTATTTTGGATATTTTCGGAAGACGATATATTCTGGGCGAATCGGGGGGCGACACGTGTCACCCCCATGTGGCACCCTTGGCCGATTTTACATTTGTGCACAACACCCGGTTGGAGTCGTTTTTCGACGAAACGTTTTACATAACTTGCGAGGGGAAAATTCCGGCTATGTCTTTTCTTATTTTTGCGGATTTTTCCGAGAGGCGAAACATTTTGGACCAACGGGAGGTGGCGTGTGTCACCTCACAATGGAAACAAGTGGGCGCACTTGGCCGATTTGGAGGGGCAAGTTGTGCTAGATATTTGTGTAGATATTTGTGAGGGTTTTAAGGAGTAGGGGCTAGGGTGCACTTGGCTTGATCTTGGCCTTACACTTGCCTTGCACATGGCTTGATCTTGGCCATTGGTTGGCCTTTGGTTTTGCTATAAATACCCCTCCCTTGTGAAGACTTATTCATTCACTCCTCACTTTGTCTAAGTCTTGAAATCCCTCCCCTCCCTCTAGTAGCTCTCGTCCTAAGCCTCTCTCCCTCCCTCCTCCTTGTGGCCTTTGGCCGAGAAGGGTTCCCCTCCCCCCTTTGTGGTGCTAGCCGTGGGGTACCCACTGCTAGTTGTTTCGTATAATACCCTTGTTGTGGTATAGAAATACTCCTAGTATTGTTATAATGCCCAAAATACCTTAGCCTTGTACCTTGTAGTATTCCAAAGATACCTCTTTACGTGAGTCCTAAATACTACCTTTTGTCCTTTTTAGTCTCAAACCGAAACCCCAAGGAAATCTTCAGTTGGTTGAAGTATTTGAGTAGAAGTTGGTTAGAACTTCTAAGGGTTGTTTGGAGTGGTTTGGGCGCACTGAGTGAGCTAAACCTTGCTCAGATCGACATTATAACTTGGATAATTTTGGGCTTATCGAGGTAATTATCTTGTCCTCTATTGTAATTGGAAATTACATGTTTGTTAGAATATATAGTTGAAGTATACTATATATGGAACTATACTTAGTATTCGCAATGTCTTTTGACTTAAGCTCAAGAGTAAAGAATCAACTGTATTTACATGGGGTGTATTGCGGTAGACTTGTGTAGAATTGTACACGTCAGGTTAGGCGTGTAAACCCCTGGTTGGCTTGGCGGCCTCGATAGAGGAGGAGATTACGCTGTTGCGGGAGGAAGGTCTTTGCGAATTTTCTATAGACAGATAGAAACTTGTGGTGTGGGGTTAATAGACGTTTTGACCTTTCTAGGTGAAAGTACTACGAGTAGCGTATTCTACTCGAGGAGTGGAAAGGGCTAGCAGGTTGTAGTACTTGGAGCATTTTGCTTATTGTCGATAAATCGTCGCGAGGTATGTGAACCTCTTCCGCTCTTTTCTAGCCTGATTGGTGTGAACTATGTAGTACGGTCGACGTACGTGTGCTAAGTGATTTGGTTGGTTTAAAAACATAGGGTGTTATAATAGCTTTATGGGAAGTTAGTTATAACGACCTTATGTAAGTGAAAATGGTTTACTGATGTTAGAAGTTAAGAGACTTGATCTTATAAGATAAGAGACTTAACTTATTTGTTTTAATGTGGATGTTTGTGTGAAACCTCATTCGTGAGTAATGAGTACTTGGTTTTTAAAGGGATAATGTTTCTTGATTTGAATCGTAATGTGTATCGACAGGACCACTGCGGCGTTAATAAAGGAAAATATATTGAATAATGATGTGTTGTATTAAAACCGAGAAACCTCCATCCGCATAGAAGCTAAGATGAGACAAAATGATATTACATTTTCTAGATCATGGTCTTTGTAATAAGATCGTTATAAACAAGAATAAACTACTCACATATATGACATATGTTACTCAATTGTTCTAAAAAGGAATCAAGTGATTAAGTTTGGGAACTATGAAACCATTTGAAAATGAGAAGCTTGAGTAATTGAAACTAGGCAAACTGGAACTTAGGAAAAGAATGTTGTTACTTGATTTTTGAAAAGGAAGGTGGGTTGGTCATTCTAATACTACGGGTATCGGGTGACTTTTATAAAAGTAATGGATCTCTTTTAAAAGAACTTAACGTATGTAGTACTTTGGGGTTAAAAACCCGGACTTTGGCATAAAATGAAAGTACTTTGAGTTGTGTGAAACTTGCCTATGCTTGTTGTTGTGAAACTTGCCTATGCTTGTGATGATAGCCTTTGTTGTGCAAGTGTGGTATTTCTGTGTTACCGCGTCTCTCGATAGAGGGCCGGTCGACTTGTTGAGAACTTACTTGGACGTGCTGGCAGTGATGGAGAATTCCACGGGTATGTTTCCATTTTGATTACTGTCTTGTTGTTGATGTCACATGGACATGTCTACACCGATGCAGAATTCCGGGGGCATGCGGCCATGCGGTCGGGTTGATTACCCGATATATTGTTATTGTGGTTACATGGACATGTCTACACCGATGCAGAATTCCGGGGGCATGCGGCCATGCGGTCGGGTTGATTACCCGATATATTGTTATTGTGGTTACATGGACATGTCTACACCGAGGTAGAATTCCGGGGGCATGTGGCCATGCGGCAGGGTTGATCACCCAAAGATATTATTGATGTCACGTGGGCGTGTCACACCGAGGTAGAATTCGGGCATGTGGCCGTGGGCATTGGTATTATTGTTGCATCATGGACATGTCTACACCGTCGCGAATTCCGGGGCATGCGCGCCGTGATGCGAACATGATTGATGTTGTGGGCGTGAGACCCATAGTTATATTGAGTGATGACTTGAGGCGTGAGTCCTCGATCGATATGATCGCTTTTATGTTGTGAATCAGAGTTTGGTTATCATACATGTCTCCCGCTTTATATAGACTAGTATGATTTCATCATTCTGATTTTTCTGATTTCACATACTTGGTACTGTTACCTCTCCTTCGGGCCGCGTTCATCTGCCGCGGTAGAGGTACATCGGCGTGGATCCCCGCTCTTAGGATCACGATTCGTATTGGAAGCTCCGTTTCTTCGAGGCTTATCTTTTGGTATGTGTTCCCGAGTTGTAGGTTCTTGTACATTCGTGGTATGGCGGGGCCCCACGACGTCATAGTCGTTGTAAATCTTAGAAGTCCGTAATCTTGTTGTGGCGGGGTTGTAAAGGATTAAACTGTTCGTGTTTTATGTATATCTTGAAGGCAACCGTTTTGGTTGCTTTTATTATTATATCTCTTGTTTCATGACTCATGTTTTATTTTCCGGTTTTCTCGATGTTGTATCACTAGGGTGCGGGTAAGACACGATGCGGGGCGGGCGGTCGTTACGGTATGCACCTTGGACACGCTTACGATGAGGATTAGGGCATGCAGATGAGGGTAAGAGTATAAATGAGGGTAAGTCCCCAAGACGTTATACCATCTTCTTGGTAAGAGTATAAATGAGGTAAACCCCAAGGCGTTATACCACCGCCTGTGGTAAGAGTATAAATGAGGGGTAAACCCCCAAGACGTTATACCACCTATTCCGTGGATTTGCTACCCACGATGCGAGGAATACCTCATGCGAGTCCGTTGAGGCTTATGCGGGTGAAATAGTCCCATGCGGGTGAGTACAGCCTATGCGTGGAATACCTCATGCGGGTCCACAAGACCCATGCGGGTGAAATAGTCCCAGGAGTAGGGGTGCTTAATGATACTACGGGCAGGTGACCTGGCTTTGATCATGAGCTTCCTATTTTCTTGCAGTATGGTATATACTTGATATTCTCATTGTTAGTATGACACAGTGTACTGTAAATTGATTATCATACATGTCTCCAGTTATTTTAGACTTATGAGGTATTTTCAGTATTTTTCCAGTTTCGCATACTTGGTACCTGTTGTACTGACCTCATTCGGGGGGCTGCGTTCATGCCGCAGGTTGAGGTTCGTAGCTTGCTGATCCGCACTCTTAAGATCACCGTTCAGTTCTGGGAAAGCTCCATTTCTCCGGAGGCTTTGTCTTTTGGTACGGTTCCCTGAGGTTATAGACTTTTGTACATTTAGGGGGTATGGCGGGGCCCTGTCCCGTCACAGTTGTTATTCCTAGAGTGCAGAGTCACATTTGTGGTTTGAGTGTAAGAACAAGTTGTCTTGTTATACTTTTGATTAGGTATACTTTTATGGAAGCGCACTTATCGGCTTGCGGTGATGTTTACTTTATATAGGTTATGTGTTATGTATGTTCATTGCTATTCTCTCGATGTATACTGGATGCCCGGTAGGGCACGCCATGCCCGGTGGGTCGTGACAAAAGTGGTATCGAGCGATTAGTCCTCGAAAGTGTCTACGCATCGTGTCAGTAGAGTCTTGATTATCGGTGTCAGGCACCACATCTATAATCGTGAGGTCGCAGGACATTTATGATTGATTTCCATTCTTCTCTCTCGAGATCGCAAGCAGAGTCGCCCTACTAGGTTGAATCCTCACTGACCTCTTCTTATGTACCAGTTATGCCTCCACGCAAGGCAACCAGAGCCCAGAAGGGCAAGGCAGTTGAGGGAGCTGCAAGTAGGACGCAGAGGGCTACGAGGGCACAGGCCCAGTCTTTACCGGAGATGATGTTTCGGGCGGCGAGTTCCACGACATCGCCAAATTTCACGAGTTCAAGGCGCAACGGCATCGAGACCGCTGCACGAGCCTCCGCCCACACCGCGAGTATAGGGATTACGGAGAGCAGATCAGGTTGTTGACTAGCATTGTGGCAGGGCAGCACCGCCAGGAGCCGGTGGCTAACCCTAGATCCAACAATTTAAGGATTCAGGACTTTCTGAGTTGTAATCCACCCGAGTTCTATGGGTCGAGGTCTGAGGAGGATCCTCAGGAGTTCCTTCGGCAGGTGCGGCGGACTATGCAGGTGCTTAGGGCCTCGGAGACGGAGTCCGTTGTGTTAGCTTCTTACCGGTTGCGCGATATTGCGTTGAACTGGTTTGAGTCGTGGGTGTTGTCAAGAGGTGTGGGTGCCCCTCCAGCTGTTTGGGATGAGTTCACGGAAGCCTTCCTCGGTCACTTTTTGCCTCCCGAGACGAGGAGAGCCCGCTTGGATAGGTTCTTGGCATTGAGACAGAATGGGAGGACCATCAGGGAATACAACCTGGAGTTTGATTCATTGGCCAGGTATGCGCCCACTATTGTGGCGGACATGGCGGACCGAGTTCACCGCTATGTGATGGGGTTAGATCGTTACATGGTTACTGCATGTCTGGGAGTGGCTCTTCAGCCAGGTATGGATATTGCCAGGATGCAGGCGTATGCACAGGGGATTGAGGACAGGGAGAGTGAGGGCCAGGACGATAGGGTTTCAGGATAGCTTTCAGGATGGACCGCCTCAGCAGCAGGTTGGGTCTACATTTTCGCCGACGCAGAGTGCCCCTTCCCGGTCTTCCGGCGGGTGGTTTGACCGCCGGGGATATTCAGGAGCAGGTCAAGGCTCCATGGTTGCAGGTTCACAGGTGTCCGAAGATAGCAGCCATGGGAGGCCACCTTTGCCTCGGTGTGGTCACAGTGGTAGATCTCATTTTGGGGAGTGTCGGACTAGATCGACAGCTTGTTATGCTTGCGGCCAACAGGGCCATTTGGCGAGATCGTCAGACCGAGTGCTTGGTGGGATGGCGCGATCATTGGATCGATCGGGTTCTTCACCTTCAATGGCTGGAAGGATGTTCATACACGCAGCGCGCGGCCGTGGTAGTAGCGATTCTCGATTTAGCGGTCCTCGACCGCCTATGTGACGTCAGGTATATCTTTGACCCTTTAGAGATTAGTATGCATGATGGGATTATTGTAGGGTGGAATGTCATGAATGGATAATATTAAGGTTAAGTAGGTATGCTAGCAGTAGGTTGGAAGTACGATAAGAGAATCATTTTAGGCCTTGAATGGGAGTAAGATAGCGTTGGTGCACCTTTGAGATCTGTTTTCTTGTTTGATAGTGATAGATGGATATGCGTGTGCGATATCTTAGGACCATAAGTGGCATAATTAAGTTCCATTAGTGTAAAGTACGAGGATGTACCGAGGAATATTAGATTGGCTCCAAAAGAACATTCGGGGACGAATGTTTCTAAGGGGGGGGGGGGGGGAGAATGTTATACCCCGTAGTTCTGGCCATGCGTATGAGAGCGTACGAAAGGGGTTAAGACTTAAAATTTTCGAAAGATAGGTTGACGGATTATTTAGGACGGGTTTTAGTCAACTTTGAGGCGGGTTATGACCCGTTACATTGAGAGTTCTTAGGTGTTTCAAAGGCCTAGTACGTAGTTCGTTGAGTCTAGTTTCCAACGCAACCAACCGTTCGTCGATAGGGTATCGGAGTAGAAAGTTATGGCGGTTGCAAGTTCGGTCTGTGATCGCAAGAAAGTTCGGACAGAGCCACGTGGCCACGCGGAAGTCTTGAGGGGTTGCGGGTTTCACTCTACGCGCCGATCGCAGGCCGCGCGCCGAGGCGGGGTTTCTGGCGGAAAACTTGAGGAAAATCAGATTTCTTCTTTTAAAAAGGTCATGGGAGGGTGACAAGTGTCCCCCCCCCCCCATCTGATTTTTGCATGTCCTATATATTGACCAAGTCTTGAAGACTTGGTCATATTTCAAAGCTCCTCTCTCTCTCTAAGTTAGAAGCTCTCCCTTCTCTCTAGAATTTCAAGAGGAAATTAAAGCTTGAGGAAAAATCTGAAAAAAGTGTGGCAAGAAGGAAGCTTGTTGGCTAGCTTGTAGAAGTATTGTGGTGGTGTTTTTGGAAAGGAGGATAGCAAACTTGTTGGAATAATTTGGCTAAAGCTCTAAGGTAACAATTCTTTTCTTGTAACTAGTTTTTAGTGTTGCATGTGAAGAAGAAAGATTTTGTAGTGGTAAATATTGCCCTTAGATACATTGCATGCAAGAAATATGGTTTGGATATGAAAGGGTTGGATAAGAATGATATGTAAGCATGTTGTAGCCTAAATACTACCTTAAAATTGTTAAGTTAGTTGTTGTACATTGTGGGGCAGAATTTTACATATCCAAGTTTAGTTGTGTAATTCCCTTTGAAATGTTTGGATTGTTGGGCCTTAAATATGGCGTTTGGATGTTGAATTCAGCCTTGAAAAAGGTGGCAAAGTATGTAGAAACAAAGGAAATGCTGCCCAATTTTCCATAGAATTTAGTGACTTTGAACTTGAAATATTCTATGTTGTAGCTTGAGGTTATTAAACGTATTATGGTCATTATAGGTTGACATACAACGTGTGGTGTATTGGACTTAGCAAGTGGATTAACCGGAGAGGTATGTGGAACTTTCTTATCTCTTGAGCATGAGTAGTTATACTATATAGTACGGTAGACGTACGTGTTTTGAATAAAGTAAATCCTTTGGTATAGTTGAAGTATTTTGAAAATTGTGTAAACTGATTTGAGGTATAAGTCTCTTGGTTAATAAAAGAACGAAATTGTTTATAAGGAGTTATAACGGCTTTATGGGAAGTTAGTTATAACGGCCTTATGAAAGGATAAAAACGTCTTAATTTCTAAAGCATAAAGTTAGTATAACGGCTTTATGGGGAGTTTGTTATAATAACTTTATGGAAGGTTAAAGAGTTGGTTTTCTTGAATAAGGTAAACAAAGATGAAAGAATCGAAATTAAGTAGGGCAATTTGATTTAAAAGGCATCAATTGCTTAGAGTGTAAAATGAGAATTTTTATGTGAAAAAGGGATCTTTTGAAAGAGTTGAAGTACATAGTACTTCGGGTTAAATTTCTTCGGATTTGATTAAGTAATAAGAAGGTGCCTTAAGGTCAAGAATGAGATTTATTTTATTAATGAAAGTCTAAAGAAGTTATGAGTTTACTTGGACGTACCGTCAGTGATGGAGGATTCCACGGGTATGCTTCCATTGTCTTAGTATGAGTTTGCTTGGACGTACCGTCAGTGATGTGGGATTCCACGGGTATGCACCTTGGACATGCTTACGATGAGGGATTCCGAGGCATGCAGTATGAGGGGTAAGAGTATAAATGAGGGGTAAGTCCCCAAGACGTTATACCACCTTCTTCAGGGTAAGAGTATAAATGAGGGGTAAACCCCCAAGACGTTATACCACCTGCTTCAGGGTAAGAGTATAAATGAGGGGTAAACCCCCAAGACGTTATACCACCTATTCCGTGGATTTGCTACCCACGATGCGAGGAATACCTCATGCGAGTCCGTTGAGGCTTATGCGGGTGAAATAGTCTCATGCGGGTGAGTACAGCCTATGCGAGGAATACCTCATGCGGGTCCACATGACCCATGCGGGTGAAATAGTCCCAGGAGTAGGGGTGCTTAATGATACTGCGGGCAGGTGACCTGGCTTTGATCACGAGCTTCCTAATTTCTTGCAGTATGGTATATACTTGATATTCTCATTGTTAGTAGGGCACAGTGTACTGTAAATTGATTATCATACATGTCTCCAGTTATTTTAGACTTATGAGGTAGTTTCAGTATTTTTCCGCCGCATACTTGGTACTGTTATCGACCTCCTTGGGCCGTTCATGCCGCAGGTTGAGGTTCGTAGCTTGCTGATCCGCACTCTTAGGATCACCGTTCAGTTCTGGGAAAGCTCCATTTCTCGGAGGCTTTGTCTTTTAGTGCACGGCTCGAGGTTATAGACTTTGTACATTCGGGGTATGGCGGGGCCTGTGTCACAATTGTTATTCCTGAAGTGCGTAGTCACATTTGTGGTTTGGGTGTAAGAACAAGTTGTCTTTATTATACTTTTGATTAGGTATACTTTTATGGAAAAGGCACTTATCGGCTTGCCAGTGATGTTTACTTTATATAGGTTATGTGTTATGTATGTTCCGCTGCTATTCTCTGATGTATACCTGTCGGGGTGCCCCGGTAGGGCACCAGTTGCGGCCCCGGGGTCGGGTCGTGACATTATTGGACTCAAACACTAGCCTAAAACTAGCATTCACCAATAAAGGTCCAGAAATGAAATTTCTTCTAATTTCTAGGACATGCATCACCTCCTTCAGAGTAAGCTCTTTTCCGGAAGTCATCTCCATGATCATCATTCCTACTCCCAGCACCTCGGAGGAAGCGTTGTTTCCTATGAACAATTTCTTGTCAGTGACTGCTGTATCTATGAAGAAGTCTTCTTTGTTAGAACGGATGTGATGGGTAGCACCCGTGTCCATACACCACTGCATAGGATTCTCAACGAGGTTTGGTTCAAGTACCATCGTCGAAAACTCCTCAATCATATCATCAAGAAGCGTGTCTTCGACGATGTTAGTCTTAGCCTTGCCCTTGACTTTCTCTTTATTCTCATTCTTGAGTTTGCGGCAATTCTTGATCATGTGACCAGGTTTCCCTCAATGATGCCAGTTCCCCTTAAACTTCTTAGTTGTTGGGGTCTTACCATCCTTTTGAAACTTTCGCTTCTTGCTCGTGTTCCCTTTGGCCTCCGCCAGATTTGCCTTTGCCTCAGCGGGTTGCTTACCCTTAGGCATGACCTTCTTATTATCCTCATGAATCTGGAGTTTGATAATAAGTTCCTCAAAGGTCATCTCCTTTGTCTTGAGTTTTAAGTAACTCATAAACTCATTGAATGAAGTAACTTTTCAATTAACGATGCAACAAAAAATTGCTCATTTGGTTTCATTCCTTCCAAATTCAGGTGATGTAAAATCATTTGAAATTCCTGGACTTGGGACATCACAGTTTTGGTGTTCACCATTTAAAATTTCAGAAATTTCCCAACGATGAACTTATTAGTACCCGCATCTTGTGCGTTGTACTTTTTCTACAGTTTATCCCACAACTCTTTGATAGTGCCAACGGTGCAATATACCGTGTGGATATGATCGGACAAATAATTCAAAATATAGTTGTTACACATGAAATCACTATGACTCCATGCGTCAAGAACCATCTTCATGTTGTTAACAACATGGATACCTTGACCCCTTCCAGCCATTTCATTTGGCTGAGGGTCCGTTTCATCTCCAGCTTGTGGAGGATCTTCTGTTAGAAAACGTGTCATTCCCATAACAGTAAAAAAGAACAACATCTTTTGTTGCCATCTCTTGAAGTTGGTGCCCATGAACTTCTCTAGGTGTTCATGGTGGAATCCGGTGGATGAGGAACTGTAGCGTTCCCTTGAGCAGTGGCAAAAACGTTGGTTGAGCCTTGTGCTATAGTGGGAATGTACTAGGTGAGCTTTGAGCAGCGGTGGGAAAGGTATTGGGTTGCCTTGAGCAGCGGTGGGAAAGGTTTTGGGGTTGTCTTGAGCAACAACAGAAGATTGAGTAGCAAATTGTTTGCCTCCAGTCATCTTCCTCGTCACTTATATCAAATATTGTCTTAAGATTGTGAGTAATATTGTGAATACAACAATTGGATGAACGGGAAATAAATAGTTATTACAAAGATTACAATCTGAAAATTAGAACAAAGAACAAGAAGTTTGCTGAGTCGAGTGATATTCACTCTGTCCTTAAGACATTATTGCCCCGTATATATCTTTTTACGGTGATTGACAAGTAGTATCCCAAGATAAAACAACAATGAACAAGTGAGCAAATAAGTCAAATATTTACCAAAAGAAGAACCTTTTGAGTGTGTGAAAGAAAACTTAGAGAGGAAGAAGCACTCAGAAATTTCTGATGGCAAGTGTGTTCTTCAATTGAGCCAAGAGTCACAATTTATAGTGTAAGAAAGATGACCTCTCATCTAGCCAACTAATGGCAATCAATAGCCATGTAATGACACTATTGAGAGGTTTCATTCAGCCAAATAATGGCTAAATTTTAGGGGTGAGCGGGTCCAGATACTCTACCATTTTTTAACTACCCGAACCCTACGCGGTAAAGACCGATTCCTAAATTTACTACCCGGAACCTACCCGTATCAATCATTACCCGAAACCTATCCGACCCTGCGGTTCCGGGTAGGTTCCGGGGTACACGAGAATCCAAACAAGAGCTTCCAATTATCAAACACTATGCAGATCAAAATACTATAGTAACATGGACACTAAGTTCCATTAAGCATTAGCAACATACAACATTAGGAGAAAAAACAATTAGATAACATTAGCTTGGTAAAACTTAATATTTGAAGGATACTGACATCTCTAGCAATATCTTTAAAGTAACCACGACAATAAAAGAAAACTAAACAGGCAAACAAACATTTGAAATAGATAGATAGAAGACATACTGCTGCTGCGAGATGCGTTGCGAGACTGCGTGTGTAGTGGTTAAAGTTAATGGAGAGGCTACTGTGCTTAATGATACAATGTGGGTGGAGTAGTTAATGGAGAGGCTGTTGTGTACTAGTGCTTACTGTTGTGCTTAATGATAGAATGAAAATTAGGTCATGAGTTGTGTATTAGGGGTGAGCGGACTGGGCCTAAAAAATAGGGAGTGGGTTCTGGGTGTATAAACTGGACGGACTGGGGCACTGGGCTAATAAATTAAATGTTCCAAAGCCCAAAACTAAATAATTTAAATCGGGGTGGATTAATAGGACCAGGGTGCGGTCTCTATTTTTCAGTCGAACCGACGATATCGGTTACTAATTTTACTACCCGGAACCTACCCATTATTCTAATATATCTATCCGGAACCTACCTGTTAGTGTCGGTTCCGGTCGGGTATCTGAGTACTCCGTACCCGTGCTCACCCCTACTGAATTCATATGCCAAGTAATGGAGAATCAATGCCCCAAACCAGCCCAAAATTCAGAAAACTTTTCAGCTTCCCGTCGAGCATTCTGCCTCCGAAGCGCCGCGGCTCTGACTGGGAGGCGCTTCGGCTCCCGTGACCAACCAACCAATTAGCGCCACGGCGCTCCGGCGCTGTGGCCCTTCACGATAATTTCTGACTCGTTTCATATTTTACACGTCGTACACTCCTTCATTCATTTACCAACGTGAAACACTCGTTATTTGGCCAACAACCGTCTATCATTTCATGTCTCAAACATTTTGTTTACGTACCAATATCTCTTCACTAAAGAAAATTACGATCATTGGTACAACCTGTGCACGTGTGTGAAAACGACGTTTCCGACGTGTGGGACCCCAATTATTCGAATCATAAATAATAAAATAAACTTTATTTCACGTTAATAAATTTCTAACATGTACTAGATATGTTATTGTTGTAGTCGAAGGGAATAACGATGTATTTGAGTGGAATACACCATGTCCTCCCCCTGCTCAAGACACATGCATATTGATTGTGACACTGATCTTAGTCCATTCATATTACAGAAGGAATGGCAAATTAATGTGCCTGCAAAAATTGGCCATGTTGTCTTTCTTGCTGCTACACAAATTAATGACAAAATCATTACAACTTTTCTTTGCTAATATCTGATGATTTTTTTTGTTAATAGATTCTTTTGTTTAGGATTAATGATGTACGGTCTAAAATTTGGTGGATAATAAGTTTGTTCACTATTTTCCAGTAAAATATCAAAATTTTATCAAGGGTAGAGTTCTGAATCACAAGTTCTTTCATAACTTGTTCCTTTTATCATTTGTAAATTTATAGTATTACTTTATAACGTATATAAGATAAAATCGTAAATTATATCAAATAAATAACTCATGATCCTTGCGGATCGAATCATCAATTATAAAAAATAAACTTTAAATATTTGAGGTCTTTTTCTTGAAATAAGATCTCAATTCTGGTGACGGTTTCACTATATAGCTTACAACCACAATCCTTCTTAATTATTGAAAGAATGAATCCCTTGATAAAGACATATATATACAAAACTATCATAAATTAATATACATGTATGCTTTGCTTTGGGCCTTGGTCACATTCTAAATATACATACAATATACATGTATCTCATGTGTATATTGTATGTATATTTAACACACCCTGCAGTCATAGCGGACGGTCTTCGTATGTTGAGACTGTCTCTAAAATCTTCAAAAATGACAGAGGGAAGACCTTTTGTAAAGATGTCTGCAATTTGATAACTGAAAGGAACATGACAGACGCGTACTTGTCCTTTAGCTACCTTTTCTCGAACAAAGTGAATATCCATCTCTTTATGTTTAGTGCGCTGGTGCTGAACTGGATTACCAGAATGATAGATGACACTTATATTATCACAATATACCAAGGTAGCCTTCTGAATAGGACAGTGGAGCTCTAAAAGAAGATTGTGTAACTGATCGGTGTATTTTATATACACCTTTTGAGTCTGTTTTAGTTAGTCTTTTGTCCCATTTTGCACATATAAATGTCGTATTAGGATAGTTTCTCTTTCTTTTGAGTCAAAGTGGTTAAAGTGGCCAAATGGCGGAAAAGGAGCAAAAAGAGGGCAAAAGAGATGCGAGCCGAAAGCAGAAAGTGGCGAACAAGGCAAAAATCGGACCAGCCGCGGCCTCCCGCAATGGAAGGTCGCGCGCTATCATTCGAAGAAAGCGCGAAGATCCGAGCCGCGCGCTAAATCGTGGTCGCGCGCCACTATTCGAGAGGCGAAGACTGGCCGCGCGCCTCGAGCAGATATCAGGGCCGCGGCGCCCAAACACCCGACGGATCGCAGAACTTCCGGCGCCGCGGCGCCCATCTGCAGGGCCGCGGCGCCGACGCGGAAAATTTAGGTCTTTTGACGGATTTTTGGGCCAGGCCTGGAAGGAAAAGAAGGGAGGCGTTTTAAAACTATATAAGGAGAACCCTAGGCAGTTTTTGAGGGTTCCCTTTCTTGCACAACTCAAGATTTTCTTGCTAGGAGATTGGAGACCTAAACATTAGTAATTTCTTTCCTTTTTCTTTTCTTTAATTCAGTTTTTGCATGATGAACTTTGAATTAGTTCTTGTCATATTCATGGCTAGGAACTAATTCTCTTATAGGGCTTTCTATGTTGAATTTCTTGAACCTTATGTTATAAATTAATGCATGCTTGTGGTAATTATTCTTATTGAGAGATCTATCCAATAATTGAGTTGAATTCTTGGTAGCTAATTGACAACTAGTTATCACTATATGATTTCTAATCGATTCAAAAGGGGATTGTGAATATGTTGTAAGTTGGATAGGCGATCTTGAATTGGGGATGAAAATACCTCAATTAGATTTGTAAGCGTTGATGAGAGGCTTAACAACCCTAATTTTGCGCATTGCGTGACGGTCAACTAGGTTTTGTGCTTAATCCTCCTATGGCGTTACCACTTATCGTGAAAGTTAGGTAAGGAACAATGCTGGGTTGAGTGTTTATATAACCCTAGCGGAGTATAAAGCGATTTCAGAAACTGCTTTCTCCAAAAGAAGAATACCATAAGTAATGCATTAGTAAGTAACATAAGCGGATAGTAAGGATACATAGAAGCCCTATTCTCATCACATCTGAATTAAATCTTTATATTTAATTAGCTTTCATAACTCTTAATTACAAACCAAACAATCAATCATTAATTCACCAAATAGATACTAGAAAATAGATAACTGGTACTTGAACCCTAATCCTAGAGGACGATATTCGGTCTTATCTAAGACTATACTACTTGATACGATAACGTGCACTTGCGTTTAAAAGTGTGTGCATA
The DNA here is from genome assembly GCA_029844215.1 of Przewalskia tangutica. Classification (NCBI taxonomy): domain Eukaryota; kingdom Viridiplantae; phylum Streptophyta; class Magnoliopsida; order Solanales; family Solanaceae; genus Przewalskia; species Przewalskia tangutica. The sequence continues at coordinate 3,199,811 of CM056725.1, forward strand.
TTACGCGCATCAAGTTTTTGGCGCCGTTGCCGGGGATTAGGCATTAGTTCAATATCAAAATTATCTATTTTTAATTTCTAATTTGGTCTTTAATTTTTTATTTTTTATTTTTTTTTAATTTTTACGTTTTTTTTGCTATTTTTTTTTAGAAAATCAGGGTGCCGTGATTTGTTTTCTGTTTTTGATCTATTTCAGGCAATTAGTTTATGCGAAGGAGAAGAGGAGCAGACACTCTTGTTCCCTTCAATCCAGAGATCGAGAAAACCTGCAAACAGAACAGAAAGAATCAACGGGTTGCAACGTTGATAGAGATGGACGGTAATCTAAACAATAACAGGATGAGAGAAGGGTTAGGTGAAAATCACCCTAACCCAGAAAATCCCCATCAAGTGCCAATAGATGTGGAGGATAGAGTCCGAATCCAGCCCGAAAGAAGTTTGGGAGATTATGTGCTGCCAAGAGTGAATGGGGCACAGACATGCATTAGGCTCGCACAGAGCCAACAATTTTGAGATAAATCCAGCAATTCTGAGCATGGTACAGCACACCGTGCTATTCGGAGGACTGCCATCGGAGGATCCACACATGCACATAGCTAATTTCTTGGAGCTATGTGCCACTTTCGATATAACGGCGTCGATGATGATGCCGGGTTGAGGCTCTTTCCCTTTTCACTCAGGGATAGAGCAAAAGTATGGTTAAATTCCCTGCCAGCCGATTCGATATTCACATGGCACGAGCTGGCACAGAAATTCCTAGCCAAGTTCTTTCCGCCTTGTAAAGCAAAGAAAGCGAGAGGAGTTGAACAACTTCTACCAAGCTGATGGAGAATCTTTATATGAGGCGTGGGAGAGGTTCAAGGATCTACAAAGAAAGTGCCCACACCATTGCATTGAGTTGTGGAACTTGGTCCACATCTTCTACAACGGCCGAGCAAGACAACCAGACCATCATATGCGGCGGTGGAGCATTCGTGAGGAAAATGCCCGCGATGCTCATGAGTTATTAGAAGATATGGCCACTAACAACCATGTCACTAAAGAGAGGGCGACAAGTGGGAGAAGAACTGTGGGAGTCCACGAGATAGATGCTATTGCTGCCTTGAATGCCCAAGTAGCTCTTCTAGCAAAACGATTCAAGAACATACTGATGTCGGTGAACGCGGTACAAATGCCTAAAAGTGTGAGATATGTGGTGGCCCACATACATTTGATAGGTGTCCTTCGGATCCCGATAATATACCATGGAGCGGCGGAATGTCAGCGATGGGTAATTACGAGGCAACAAAACAACCCTACTCAAACACTTATAATCCAGGTGGAGGAATCACCCAAATTTCTCATGGAATGGAGGGCAGGAATCAATATCGTGAGCGCAATCCGAATCCGGCGGCGCAGATGTCGAGGCGGCGAGAATCCAACCAAGGGCCGATGCAGAACCGCAAGCAGAACCGTAACCGCCTTCATTCAAGCCCCACAGCCTCAACAGTTCAATGCACCGGTTCATCAAGAAAAGCCAGATGAGCTTAAAGCAGCTTTGACAACAATTGCCAACGCCCAGACGCAGTTTATGACAGAAGCTAGATCCTCGTTCAGAAACTTGGAAACACAAGTAGGACAGCTGGCAAAGCAGGTCAACGTCAGGCCACAGGGGACACTGCCAAGCAACACAGAGGTGAATCCGAGGGAGCAATGTAAAGCAGTGCAGTTGAGAAGTGGAAGACAATTGGAGCAACAGCCACCTCAACCAATAGTTGAGAAGGAAGCAGAGTTAGAAAAGGAGAAGGTGGCTGAACCTAGCCCAGTGATAGAGAAAACTCCGGAGAAGGAGTATACAGAAAAGATTCCTTTCCCCCAGAGACTACAAAGGAAGGCGGTCGATAAACAATTTTCCAAATTCTTGGAGGTATTCAGGAAGCTGCATATCAACATACCTTTTATAGAGGCTTTGGAGCAAATGCCGTCCTATTTCAAGTTCATGAAAGAAATCTTGGGGAAAAAGAGGAAACTGGCGGAATATGAGATAGTAGCACTCACAGAAGAGTGTAGTGCTATCCTACAAAAGAAGTTACCACCAAAGCTAAAGGATCCTGGAAGTTTCACACTACCGTGCACAGGCGGTGGTAAGTTACCATGAGCCTTATGCGATTTAGGGGCAAGTATAAATCTGATGCCCTTATCAGTTTTCAAAAGATTGGAGTTGGGAGAGGCTAAACCAACTACTGTGAGTCTGCAACTAGCCGACAGGACAGTAGTTCATCCACGAGGCAAGATTGAGGATGTGATTGTGAAGGTAGGAAATTTTTTCTTCCCTGCAGATTTCCTAATCCTTGATATGGAAGAAGATGCGGAAATCCCTATCATATTGGGGAGGCCATTCCTAGCAACGGGTAGAGCCTTGATTGACGTTGAAAGAGGAGAGCTAACGCTAAGGGTGGAGAATGAAGAAATGGTGTTTAAAGTGTTTAAACATGTCATCGAACCACCACCCATGAGTAGGTGTTTTGCAATCAACACCATCAAACCCCCATGCGAGCCCTTACAGTGCAACCAAAGAGTGATGAGCCCCAGAAAGCAGGCATGGTTTGCTGAAATGACACTAAATGAGGTAAATGTCCCGGAACTCCCTACTACTGATAATTCTAAAAAGAAAAGAAGAAAGAGGAAACGCCAAATGTGGCGGAAATGGATTGGTTGGGGACTTAATCCACCCCAAGGCTATTAAGTCTAAGGAACTTGCGTCCGGCTAAAAGACGTTAAAGACAGCGCTACTTGGGAGGCAACCCAATGTTTTCAATTATGTTATTTTAATTTCTATCATTAGTTTAATTTTATTTTGTCTAAGAAATTTCACCAGATTGGATCTTGTTGTTTGTGTGATTGACAGGTACAGGAAATTAAACCGGGGGACGAAAAGCCGAATGAAAGCCAGGATTTCCAGAAAAGCGGGTAAGCGCCGCGGCGCCCAGGAGCAGGGCCGCGGCGCCAAAAGATCTGAACAGGCTCGGAAGTTTAAGAGCCGCGCCAGCGAGCAGGCGCGGTAGAATTCCGAAAGTTGGCGAGTTTAGCGCGCACCTCCATGAGGGCGCGCAGAAAATCCCGGGCGAGCGTAAGAGCTTGGCGCCGCGCGCTAAAATCGGCGCGCGCGGCGGGAATCCAGAAACTTAAAACGCCCAAAAATCAGATTTTTCCCAATCCCAACTTCAAAACCCTAACCTTCCCTCTCCAAAAACCCACGAAATTTCAGAAACTTTCTCACAAATCCTCCACAAATCCAACCAAACCACAACCTAAACTCTTAGATTCCCTAAAATCCCCAACTATCTAAAACAACAAAACCCCATTCCATAGCCTCAATCCACCAATTGAAACAAGAACAAGCTTGAGTCTTCTCATCAAAAGGTAATCCCTATCTTTGTTCTTGAATCCTTTCACTGAAGTCATAAGAGGTAGTAGTTGGGAAGAGTATTGTAGTTGAAATAGTTGGGTACTGAAAAGTGATTGTGAAGTTGGAGAAAATAGTAGAAAAGGAGGTTGTGGGCATTATTGAAGTTTGGGGGTGTTGTCACTGCTAGTTGTTGAGTGTGTAGGAGACATTTGTGCCACTAAATTGAAAGCTCCAGAAACTGTTATACCCATGGCCACTAGAAAAAGAAGAGGCTCCACATCCGCACCAACCCCACAATATGACGAAAGTAGGTTTGTAAGCTACGAAGCCTCTCAAAGATACAAAAAGCTTGATACCAGACCCTTAATACCAGAAAGGGGAATGGACTACCAGAGGGCGTCATTTGGAGAAGGAGATGTTTATGAGCCCATTCGGGCGATGATTGAGTTAAGGGAGTGGAGAAAATTTGTGAACCCGGAGAAGATAACACCGACAAACACAACAATGGTGCGAGAATTTTATGCCAACTTTCCGGAGAAGGTGGAAAGGGGTTGCTTTGTAAGGGGAAGCTATGTGCCTGTGACGGCAGAAAATATTAATATGCAATTGAAGACAGTTGATGTTGAAGAAAGAAGTGATTGGAATCACTTTAGAACATGGTCTAGAAGCATTGACCACATCGACTGGAATACCGTTGCAGACACCGTGAGCTACCAGGGAGCTGCTTTTGAGATTGGAAGAAATGGATCGAGAGCACTGAGCAGGTGCCAATTCAACAAGGTAGCCAAGGCTTGGCTGTATTTTGTCAGTGCCCGCATGATTCCATCTACGCACTTCACCAGAGTGCCAGAAGACAGGATTAAGCTGATTTATGGAATTATGAGGGGTCTGACAATTGATGTGGGAAAAGAGATAGTGCAGAGCATCGAAGAAATAAGCAGGTTGGTGACAACAGGTGGTTTGGGACACGGTTCACTTATTACCAGTCTATGCCACATGAGTGCGGTCCCACAACTACCCACAGATACTCATGAAAGAAACCAATCGCCGGTGTCACATGGGATAGTGCACTCTTTTCCGCACCCACAAAGAACGGACGGAGAGCACCACGGCGGCGGCAGCAGCAGAGGCAACCATGGATGAAGATGAGCACGAAACAGGGCTCAATGAGGCGAGACCCGGCCACCGCCAACCACAAGCGCAGAACCTTCAGAGCCCACAACGGGCAATTATACCAACACCGGAAGGAGATGATGCAGACCTTGCAAGCGATAGTACAAGGACAGCAGAAACAAGGCAACAAATCGGCGAAGTGAGTGCCTTGTTCAACCAATGGTCAATGCATTATCCGCCGCCACCACCACCATTTTAGCCAAAGTCTGTAAGTGTCTTTTTCTTTTATTTTCTTTGAGTCTTACACACATTGGGGACAATGTGTGATTTAAGTTTGGGGGTGTTTTATTTGTGTGTCATGTTATGTTTTAATTAAGTCTTTTTCTTTGTTTTATGTTTATTTTGAGTCACCAATTTTTTTTTTTCTTTTTGAGTCATAATTGCCTGTCAAAGATCATATATGCTGTAGTTGCTAGAAACACCTAGTGAAGTAAGGTGGAATAATGTAAAGGAATTGAAGCAACTATCTAAACACTTAGGTTAGATATGCCAAAAACTCACATAATCTGTCTATTTGGAGTTTCTTACTTGAGTTATGCATGCTAAATGATAAATGCTTATGTGTTATGATTGCTTGCTATTTGAGGCGAAATAGTTAGGATATGTATGTTAGGGAGATGACTCAGGCATTTCTTTGATAGCCAATTCTTACCATTCTTTTCTATCCTGTACTTTAAAAATATCCCTAGTCAGCCCCATTGAGCCTAAATTTGAAACTTCTTCTTTGACACCCTATGTTCCCACAAATTGTACCATAAGTGCAAATATGAAATGGTGGAATCAATTGTGTTAAAAAAGAGACAAAAAGAGTGAATGAGTTTGTTGCACCCCTGATAAAAAAAGTAATAAGAAAGAGGCAAAAGCCTAAGTTTGGGGGTGCCTATTAGTATAATACAATTCACTCTCCCAAAACAAAAGAGGGGAATGATAGAATTGAAGTGAAGGAAAGAATCAAAAGAAAAAGGGAAAAATTGAAAAGCCAAAGAGCTTATGGTACAGAAAAATGAGCCTAAATGCCTATCTTTACCAACCCCTACCTAAGCCAACATTACAACCTCAAAGTCCACGAAGATCTCGTTTATGCATATCCAGAATTAGTGGAGAATAGCAAGTAAGCATGCCATAGGAATTCTTGAATTTATATGCATGATTTAGTATATGGACTTCCATTTAAGCATGATAAGTATGAGTTTGCGAAATATCTAGCTCAATGTGTTGCAATTTCATGCTATATGTTCCTGCATATTATTCTGCTAACCTTCATGTTTTTCTAGTTAACATCTATGCAGCAAAAGTGATTAATGACAGGGAGTCCTTTATTTTTCATTCTTTTGAGTCTTTTATTGTATTTCTTTCTATCTTTGCTCGAGGGCGAGCAAAGGTTAAGTTTGGGGGTATTTGATCGGTGTATTTTATATACACCTTTTGAGTCTGTTTTAGTTAGTCTTTTGTCCCATTTTGCACATATAAATGTCGTATTAGGATAGTTTCTCTTTCTTTTGAGTCAAAGTGGTTAAAGTGGCCAAATGGCGGAAAAGGAGCAAAAAGAGGAGATGCCAGAGCTGAAAACAGAGAAAGTGGCGAACAAGGCAAAAATCCAGACCAGCGCCGCGGCGCCTCCTGCGATGAAGGGCGCGGCGCCTATCATTCGAAGAAAGCGCGAAGATCGAGCCGCGGCGCTAAATCGAAACGCGGCGCCACTATTCGAGAGGCGAAGACTTCTGCGCGCGCTACGCCGCAGCGAATATCGGGCGCGGCGCCAAACACCCGACGGATCGCAGAACTTCCGCGCGCGGCACCCATCTGCAGGCGCGCGCCGACGCGAAAATTTAGGTCTTTGACGGATTTTTGGGCGAACTGGAAGGAAAAGAAGGAGGCGTTTTAAAACTATATAAGGAGAACCCTAGGCGGTTTTGAGGTTCCTTTCGCACAACTCAAGATTTTCTTGCTAGGAGATTGGAGACCTAAACATTAGTAATTTCTTTCCTTTTTCTTTTCTTTAAATCAGTTTTTGCATGATGAACTTTGAATTAGTTCTTGTCATATTCATGGCTAGGAACTAATTCTCTTATAGGGCTTTCTATGTTGAATTTCTTGAACCTTATGTTATAAATTAATGCATGCTTGTGGTAATTATTCTTATTGAGAGATCTATCCAATAATTGAGTTGAATTTTTGGTAGCTAATTGACAACTAGTTATCACTATATGATTTCTAATCGATTACGAAAAAGGGGATTGTGAATATCTTTGTAAGTTGGATGCAGTCTTGAATTGGGGATGAAAATACCTCAATTAGATTTGTAGCGTTGATGAGAGGCTTAACAACCCTAATTTTGCGCATTGTGCGTGACGGTCAACTAGGTTTTTGTTCTTAATCCTCCTATAGCGTTACCCTTATCAGCGAAAGTTAGGTAAGGAACAATCTGGGTTAGTGTTTATATAACCCTAACGGGAGTATAAAACGATTTCGTAAACCTGCTTTCTCCAAAAGAAGAATACCATAAGTAATGCATTAGTAAGTAACATAAGCGGATAGTAAGGATACATAGAAGCCCTATTCTCATCACATCTGAATTAAATCTTTATATTTAATTAGCTTTCATAACTCTTAATTACAAACCAAACAATCAATCATTAATTCACCAAATAGATACTAGAAAATAGATAACTGGTACTTGAACCCTAATCCTAGAGGACGATATTCGGTCTTATCTAAGACTATACTACTTGATACGATAACGTGCACTTGCGTTTAAAAGTGTGTGCATATTACGCGCATCAGTAACCAACATGACTCAGAAACCACATTGGCTACCCCTCGATACTCGGCCTCTGCACTTGAACGTGAAAGCGTGGATTGACGCTTGGCAGACCATGAGACCAAGTTATTACCTAAAAACATACAATATCCAGACGTAGAACGTCGGGTATCCGGACAACCACCCCAATCAGCATCTGTGTAGGAGACAAGTGTAGACGTCGACGAAGGATACAAACGCAAGCCATAATCAAGTGTTTCCTGAATGTACCTAAGAATGTGTTTGAGCGCATTCATATGTTCAAGTCTGGGATCATGCATAAACAAACACACCTGTTGTACTGCATATGTAATATCAGGCCGCATGAACGTAAGATACTGTAGGGGCCCTGTAAGACTACGGTAGCGGGTGGTATCCTCATAGGGGGAGCCAGATGCAGCATCCAGTTTGGGTTTAGTATCAACTGGAGTAGAAGTGGACTTACAGGATGACATCCCAGTCCTATCAATGATCTCAGCTGCATACTTCCTCTGTGATAAGAACAGTCCTCTTGCATGACGAGTGACAGCAATCCCCAAAAAATAAACACAATGACCTTAAGTCTTTCATGGCAAACTCAGAGCTGAGCATTGTTATGATGGACTTTCGCAAAGCATCAGAAGAGACAGTCAAAATAATATCATCCACATATAATAGTATATAAGCCATGGAAGACTCCCGACGATATATGAATAATGAATTATCATACCTGCAGTGAGAGAACCCAATAGTCGAAACATAGTCAGCAAACCTCTTAAACCAAGCTCGTGGAGACTGCTTAGGCCCATGAAAGGACTTCTTCAACAAACAGACATGATGAGGATATCTAGTATCTCTAAACCCCCAAGGGCTGATGCATATAGATTGTCTCCTTGAGATCACCATATAGGAATACATTCTTCACGTCTAGCTGATGAATGGACCATGATTTTGACAGAGTCAAGCTGAGCACAGTGTGAATGGTAGCCGGCTTGATCACCGGGCTAAATGTCTCACCATCATCTACACCAACCTACTGAATCTTACCATCACGTACAAGTCGAGCCTTATGTCTTGCAAAAGAACCGTCAGAATTATCCTTATGAGAAAAAATCCACATAGACCGAATAATATTAACACCAGTTGGACGGGGTACCAACTCTCACGTCTTATTATCAATAAGAGCATTATATTCATCGGTCAGGGCAATCTTTCAATTTGGGTCATTTAAGGCAGACACAGAATTACGGGGTAAGAGTGATTTAAGAACATTAGAATTTAAATTAAAATGTCTTTTTGATTTAAAAATCCTCCGTTGACTTCGGGTGACCGGACCATGACTTGGGGATGGATTGAGTGAATTTTGGGAATTGTCGGGGGTTGTGACGGATCGCCAGCGGTGGGCTGTTGGCCCAACGCCGAACCCGTTACTCTTGGGCCGAAGAAGGAATGGAATGGGCGGTATCTTGGCCAAAATTGGTGAAGGAAGGCCCGATTCTTGGACCCATCTTAGCGATTGAGGCGATGGCGTTTGGGGCCAACGGAAGTGGGCGGCCATGGATTCGGGGCTTGTGATGTGTCCGAAAAATGGTGAATTAAATACGGTGATATGTCATCATTAAAAAAATTATACGAACTAGGCACAAAATTATTGACCTTATTAAATGGAAATTGGGACTCATCAAATATTACTTGACGGCTAATAATGATTCGATTAGATGATAAATCAAAGCATTTATAACCACAGTGATTAGACGAATATCCCAAAAACATACAAGGGGTAGACCGGGCCTGAAGTTTATTAATAGTGGTGGAAGGAAAAAGTGGATAACACAAGCAACCAAAGACCCTAAGATGTGAATACGAATGAGTCTTATTATATAAAATATGAAGAGGGCACGAATATGTCAAACCTTTATAAGGAAGAATATTAAGCAGATATGTAGCCATTTGTAGAACATGATGCCAAAACTACGGAGGGACAGAGGAATGAACAAATAAGGTGCAGATAATGTTATTTATGGTATGAATTTTACATTCAGCTTTCCCGTAAAGACGTATGAAGACAAGAAAAATAACAATTTATCTCATTGTTAGCACAAAACTCTCAAAACTCCCCATTGTCTTATTCTTTGTCATTATCACATTGAATATTTTTTTATTTTCCGTTCGAATTGAGTTCGAATGAAAGCTCTAAATTTTACGAAGATGGAAAAAACTTGGGATTTTTTCGCTATTGGAAACGTCCATAAAAATTTAGAATAATCATCTAAGAATAAAACATAATACCGATGACCCATAGAACTGAGAACGAGAGATGTCCATAAATCGCTATGAATAATATCAAATGGCATTGAAGTATGAGAATTCGAAGTTACAAATGGCAACTTAATAATTTTTCCTACAGAACAAGATTGACAATTTGGAGTACTACACGTAACCTTACAGAAAATAAACTTATTTCTATATAAAGTAGATAAAATAAACGACCCCAGATGACCTAGACGAGCATGACACAAGTAAGGAGCAAGAGCTGCGAAAGTGGATGGCATGACTTGACGCGAGAAACTGAGACTTGGTGTGATTGGATAAAGATCTCCCCTACACCTCATGAGAGGACACCCCGTCTTGAAATCCTTCACAGAAAACCCAAACGGATCAAAATCAATAGAAACTCAATTATCAGTGGTGAATTTACGGACAGACACCAAATTTTAAATTAGTTTTGGGGCATGAAGGGTATATTTCAAGACAAGTGGTGGATGGGAGGAGACAAAGTTTTATGACCATAACGTTAAATTGAAATCGAATTACCATTATCAATAATTATACCACGATTCCGCGCCCTCAGAGACCAGAAGCAGGGCCGCGGCGCCTAAACATCCGAGGAGCTACAGAAGATTCAGCGCGGCGCCTCGCATACAGATATCGGGACCGCGCGCTCGCAGCCAGATATCGAGCCGGCGCCAAAACACCCGACGGATCGCATCTTCCGGCCGCGCGCTATCTGCAGGGCCGCGGCGCCGACGCGGAAAAATTAGGTCTTTTGACGGATTTTTGGGCCAGGCCTGCAGGGAAAAGAAGGAGGCGTTTTTAAACCTATATAAGGAGAACCCTAGGTAGTTTTGAGGTTCCCTTTCTTGACAACACAAGATTTTCTTGCTAGGAGATTGGAGACCTAAACTTAGTAATTTCTTTCCTTTTTCTTTTCTTTAATTCAGTTTTTGCATGATGAACTTGGAATTAGTTCTTGTCATCTTTATGGCTAGGAACTAATTCTCCTATAGGGCTTTCTATGTTGAACTTCTTGAAACTTATGTTATAAATTAATGCATGCTTATGGTTATTTTTCTTATTGAGAGATCTATCCAATAATTGAGTTGAATTCTTGGTAGCTAATTGACAACTAGTTATCACTATATAATTTCTAATCAGTTACGAAAGGGGATTACGAATATGTTGTAAGTTGGGTAGGCGGGCTTGAATTGGGGATGAAAATACATCAATTAGTTTTGTAGCGTTGATGAGAGGCTTAACAACCCTAATTTTGCGCATTGTGCGTGACGGTCAACTAGGTTTTTGTTCTTAATCCTCCTATAGAGTTACCCTTATCAGCGAAAGTTAGGTAAGGAACAATACTGGGATGAGTGTTTATATAACCCTAACGGAGTATAAAGCGATTTCAGAAACTGCTTTCTCCAAAAGAAGAACACCATAAGTAATGCATTAGTAAGTAGCATAAGCGGATAGTGAGGATACATAGAAGCCCTATTCTCATCACATCTGAAGTAATTCTTTATATTTACTTGTCTTTAATAATTCTTAGTTATAAACAAAACAATCAATCATTAATTCACCAAATAGATACTAGAAAATAGATAGTTGGTACTTGAACCCTAATCCTAGAGGACGATATTCGGTCTTATCTAAGACTATACTACTTGATACGATAACGTGCACTTGCGTTTAAAAGTGTGTGCATATTACGCGCATCACTGCCCCGGCCCACCTGCATGATGAGAATACTATGCCTGACCCGAGAGAGGACTCAAGAACCGGGCTGGTCAATGAAATCAGCCCGGTTCCGGATAGTATGCGGATTGTTTGTCGCCGATCTCGCGTGGCCCACTGCCACTTTATAGGGGGCCACTGTGGGTCCCAGGACTGGTGCTGCTGCTGATCGCCACTAGGGGCTGATCCGCCACCGCCACTGTTCCGGTTGCCGCCGCGATTCTTGCCATTATTTTTCCGATTATGACCATTTTTAGCACCGTCATTATTGTGATTTTGGCTTGAGTTGGTGGAGTCGAAGGAGGAAAATTGGACTCAGTCATCATGATGACGGGAATAGCCCCTATAGCCGCCTTTTTAGCAAAATCCGCTTCTTCCAATGTGAGCATGAAACAGGCTTGATAGAATTCTGGAAGGGGGTTACTTTGACGAAAGATCGAAGCAACACCGTTATAGGCCTCAGATAACCTGTAATCATCTGTAGAATGAGATGACTATTAGTAATCGGAGCACCCACGTTGCGAAGCTGATCCGCCAAGTCCTTGAGTCGTTTACAATAAGATGAAGCGTTAGTAAAATTCGCCATAACAACTTGAGAAAATTCCTATCCAAGGGTAACAATGCGAGAATGAATGTTATCTTGGAAGATATCACGCAATCGATTCCAAGCCTCCATAGCTGTGGAGTTGGATTCCATAATCGTCTGTAAAAGGTCCATGGATATTGTGACATAAATCCATTGAAGAAACTTTGCGTCAAGCGTGACCCATAATTTTGGATCATCCGCTTTGATGGGTACATCCTCATCTTCGGTTGTCTCATCCCCGTTTTAGGAGTCGGAGGGATGATGTGGTGAAGAACTTGATGAGCCATTGCAAGAACACTAGGAAGAACACTCTTGATATTAGAAACTGTGAGGGCAAGAAGAAACGTGTTTTTATCAGTCATGGTGAATAAAACACGAAGATTCGGAGAAGAGAATTTGTGAGGGAGGAATAATGTGTTTCGGGTTCTGGAAATCCGAGGGGGGGGGGGGATTTGTTGTCACGGTATTCAAGAAAAATTGAGAAAGAAGTTTGAAGCGGAAGCAAGGAAAATAACCTAGACTCTTGATACCATGAAAGAATTAATCCCTTGATTATACTTATTGATGAAAGACATATATATACAAGTTACAATAGGAAAATCCTTTTCCTATTCTACATCTAAAACCCTATTCTATTTGAAGACTAACTATATAATTATGGTAATATTACAATACTAATTAAAGTACATGACTAATAAAGAAAACTACCATAAATTAATATACATGGGCCTTGCATTGTAGCGATGAAATTTGCACAAAATTGATCGGGCCAACCGACCAGAAATTGATCCATCTTGGTCCTGTATTTTCATAAATCGGTTTCGGTCGGTCCGGTCCGGTCAGTCGATCGGTCGAATTTTTATTTTTATTTTTTATTTTTATTTTTTATTTTTATTTTTTATAATATATATAATATATATAATTTCTAATATATATAATATATATAATTCCTAATATATATAATATATATAATTACTAATTTTCTAAATTCCTAATATATAATATATATATAATTAGAATTCGGGTTAGGGCGTTTTTAAAAAATTTAATTACCAATACTGAAATAGACATTCTCGGACGCGGTGCCACGAAATTTTTACGTTGAAATCTATTGTACATCGCGAGATATTTAGATTTGAAAATGGGAAAAAGCAATGCGATTTAGGGAAAAGAGAAATTGAGGGGCAAGATGGACGTTTTTGGAGAAATCCGGTGAAGTTGGTCCGTTTGGGATTATTCGTCTCGAAAAAATACGCGAAATCAAATTTTTTTTTAGATCAAACGGACGTCCGAGCGCAAAGTTATGACCATTTAAAGTTTCACTAATTTACGACTTATATTTGATATGTCAATACGTCTGAAATTTGGTGAGAAATTTGTTGTGAAGTGGTGGGGATGTGGGTGGGAGTTGTGGTGAAATTTGGGTTTGAGTGGGTGGTGAGGTGAGAAATTTGTGGTGGCGTGAGGGCACTGGGGAGAGGATCGGTCGATGAAGCCAGGACCGAAAATGACTGACCGGACCGACCGAAATTCGGTCCGAGAATCAGTCTCGGTCCTCGATGCCGTCCGGTTCGGTCGGATCGATCGGTTTGACCACTGCGACCACTAGGCAGCGATGCGACCTCAGCGGTGGGCCTTCACGGATTGGTGTGATGCGACCTCACTGCTTTGCTTTGGGCCTTGATCACATTCTAAATATATACAATATACATGTGTCTCATGTGTATATTGTATGTATATTTAATAATTATGTATTCTTTTCACCAATAAGAACTGGACTATTTCCAAACTTTTGATGGAATATAGACAGAAACAAATTCAAACTTTTAACTTGATGGACTCGATTTTTGAAAACTTTAATATTGAATTTATTGTACTTTTAAATTATGAGTTTAAAATTTATATTTATTGAAACTAACGTGAATTATGAATTAATTACATAAACAAAAATTGTATACTCACAAATAGAGGTGTACACCGGTCCAGAACAGGAATGGACCGGAACCGGAATCCGAGATTTTTCCGGATCGAGGAATATTCCGGGCCGGACCAAAAAATTTCGGTCTGGTCCAGGTTTTGGACCGGTTGGACCTATTTTTTTTAAATGCATTTTTAATTGTAATTTTTTAACAATATGTTCGTTTATCAATCTCATTAAATATGTTTGTTTTTTCCCCCTTATCCTTCAATATATTTTATTTCCTTAAATATGACACCACATAACACATTTATATTTTCTATTTGGACATTCCTGAAGTATTGACATAAAATATAGGTAGGAAGAGAAGAAAGTAAACTAGTTGCAAATTGGTGAAACTTTAAATGGTCATAACTTTTCGTTCGGATGTCCGTTTGACCTAAATTGTTTTTTGATTTTGTGTATTTTTTCGAGACGAAACCGAACTAAACTGCCTAAAGGCGGTTTGATTCAGCCGATTTATTCCAAAACGTCCATCTTGTCAATCAATTTCACTTTCCCCCCAAATCGTTACGTTTTTTCCATTTTCAAAGCTAAATATCTCGCGATATACAATAGATTTCAACGTTCAAATTTCGTGGTAATGTGTACGAGAATGTCAATTTTAGTATTGGTAATTCAATTTTTTTTTTAAAAACCGGTCCATTCCGGTCCGGACCGGAAAATTCCCGTTTTTATCCTACCCGGACTGGAAAACCGGAATCCCACATTTTGAAGGACCGGGGACCGGACCGAAGTCCACTGGTCCGTCTATTCCGGTCCGGTCCGAAAATATACACCCCTACTCACAAATCATGAGGTAGCATGTATATGATGGGCAGGATTATTTGGGCCTTCGTTTGTTTTGATAGAAACCTTTTGTTTCCGATATTTTGGGGCCATGTTTGGATATTTCCTATGGATAATTTGCATCTATTTACCGGAATGGATCTAGAGGTAGGTGATCTTAAACTTTTGATCTTGATTGCTCCATAAACATAACTTCAAGTTTAACAAGTTTGACCAATGGACAACACTTTAGATTTTTGATCTTGAAGGGTTTCCGATGGGGCAAGTGGGGGTTAAAATTTTAAAAAGGATAGGAAAGAATTTATACTTTGGATAATTCGCAGAGAAGGGATATTTTGAGGTCGATATTTAAATTTTGTCACCACTTTTGATATTTGTGGTGAACTGTTTTTTTTAATCTTTTTTTTATTACATAGGAGGTGGGAAAGGAGAAATGGGGATGGGATTACAACGTGGAGATTCAAACCCTCACTAACAAAGTGAAAGTTCATGTAGTCAACCAACTGAGCTATTAGATCCCTACATGAACTGATTATTTTAAGTTTAATATCTGGACTAAAATAGTTGAGCGACATAAATGATAAAGAGACATCAGCAAGCGTAATCAAAACTAGTGAACTATGATATACAAGTCATGACATACCAGTATACATTCGATCACGTTGAATCGTTGTTTTCAAGGCTACAACAAGGGAAAAAGGGATTCAAGTTATAACAAACCGATATGACTTCATGTTATATACAACCTAATTGTCATATTGGCTACTCACTAATTATATCGGATCGTGTCAACTATACGAGAATATATTATAGTGTAATCATTCAGGGAATTAACTCCCCGAGCAATTTCTTGTGATACTACTTTTACAAAAATTATTATTCACTTAAAGTTAAAAACAAATTAACTGTACATAAAAAATCATTTAACTTACCCCGAAATTTGAAATATGTAATAAATCCCATTTGAAATACCTTATCTTGTAGTGTTCATATCCTTTTCATAGGATCATGATTCATCTTTTACCTTAACAAAACATGAAAATTTATCTTACTTATAATTACGTTGTTTTAAATGTCAATTAATTACTTATAATTTATCTTGTAGTGTTCATATCCTTCAGAAGGTACTTATTTTACGATTTGTATCCCTAAAGTTCTTCTAAATCAAATACTCATATATCCTCGATAGAGATAATCATATCTTCAGCTTTATTTGTACAATATTTAATCGGATTGCTTATGTGGGAATAAAGTGTGGAAATAAAGGAAATGAGAATATAACAACAACAATAATAAAAAATTAGAAATTTGGAAATGATAAAAAAAGAGGGTTTGCTGAGTCGACCAAATTCTTGATCTATCCTTAAGATAATATTGCTCTGTATATCCTTTCAACGGTTGTATTGACAACTTATCTCCAAAGATAAAACATCAATCAAACAAATGAACAAAGGGAACTCAAGTGTTTGCTTAGGAAGAAATATCTTTGAGTGTTTTGTGATTGCAAGAGAGGAAGACAACTTTAGAGAATTGCTTAGTGAATGTGTATCTTGCAATTGTGCCAAAGACATCAATTTATAGGTAGATGAATTTGTCTTCTCAATTACCCAAATGAATGGCCATCAATGTCAAGTAATGACCATTGATATTGAGGTTAATTCAGCCTAGTAATGGCTGAAATTAATAGCCAAATAATGGAGATTAATTGCTCCAAAGTCAGCTCAAGAATCAACCTTTATTCGCTTCCAATGTTACTGAAAAACGTCGAAGCACCGCGGTGCCTAAATTCCAGTAAGTCACTGGAATCGAAAACCGAATTTGCACCGCGGTGCCTCCAAGCACCGCGGTCCTGTCCTTGTGGCACCGCGGTGTCTCTCCATATTTCCGTGGCGATTTCTGATTCATTTCATCTCTTTTCACATTTCTTCCTTTCATTTACCAACGTAAAACCAATGTCATTTGGCCAATACCCGTCTATTATCTTACGTCTCAAATAATTCGTATACGTACCAATATCTCTTCCATTTAAGGAAATTATGATCTTTGGCACTATAGTGCACGTGTGTGGAAACAACGTTTCCGACGTGCGGGGCCCCAATTGTTCGATTCATAATTAATAGGATTAACTTTATTTCACGTTTAATAAATATTTTCAACAATCCCCTCTTGGAAGAGATTTTGGTGCACGACAAGGTGCCTTTCTAGCAATCATCCGGCGGATCGACGTTGCATCTGGAGAGGTAGCCGTAACATTGAACCTTCCATAGTAGAATACCATCGGACATATTTACTGCGCGGTGAACGTGATATCTTGAACCGTCAGTGTTTAGTATATGTCAAGACAATGATACCAACACAACACCTTTCCTACTCAATCTTTCTAGTGTTTTGTCCGTCGTGGGCCGTGGACACCATTGGATTCTTAAGTGCGTACATTTGAGGCGGCATGTCCTCGCACTTAAATAGGTGGTCTCCTACAAGATATCCTGCAATACCCCGCTGCACGAGCGTTAGGAACCATTAAAAGTTTCCCCAACCTAACCTCAATTATTGAGGATTATTAAACGTTTGGAAACTTATCCTTTACCCCTCTACATGTAGCACTTTTTGTCTATCACGGGAATGGCCTTGGATTATGTTTCTTAAGAAGAAATCATTATCAGAAGTGCTCTTGTTTCCACTGAAGCGCTCAACTGAACCTTTACAGTTTAGTTTTCTTATTGAACCTTATCCCTGGGATCTCCAGTCTGTAAGGTTGTGTGTCCACTATATTGATTCTTATTGATTGAGTTTTAAGCCTATTCCCCTAGACAGGCAGTACATCTGATCTCTGGTCATTCCCTTCGTCAAGGGATCTGTGATATTTTCCTTAGATTTTACAAATCAATGAAAATAGCATTTGAGGTGATCAGCTGTCTAACATACTCATATCTCCTGTCAAATATGACGAAACTTACCGTTGTAAATAGAAATTTATGCCCTTCCTAGAGCCGACTGACTATTGCAGTGGATCATTACAGAAGTCACATGTTTATCCCAACATGGAACATCTTCTAAGAAACCATGAAGCCATTCAGCTTACGGATGAGTCTTGCCAATTTATTGACTGCATACGCGATATCAGGTCGAGTGCAGTTTGTGATATACATAAAACTCCCAATCACCTATGTGTATAGCTCCTGGCGTACTGGCACACCAAGACATTTGTCAATCTTTTGATTTCTATCCAATGGTGTCGTTACCGGTGAACTGTCGAACATCTCAAACTTCTTCAGCACATCCTTGATGTAGTGAGATTGAGATGAGACCAATCTGTTAGTTGTTTTAGAGCTCTTGATCCCTAAGATAACATCTACGACACTCATATCTTTCATGTTAAAACATTGTTTTTAGCACATTCTTAGTCTCTAGGATTACCCTAGGACTGCACCCAGTGATCAACAAGTTGTTTACATAGAGGAATGTTATGCCTAATGAATCGGTCATTAATTATGCCTAATAAATTGGTCATTACTTATGCCTAATGAATTGGTCATTTCTTATGCCTAATGAATCGGTCATTTCCTCTTCATGTAAACACACTCGTCACACTTGTTAATATAGACCCCTTTCAATAGTAGGGTACTATCAAATTTCTCGTGCCATTGTTTAGGGCCTGTTTCAGCCTGTACAATGATTTGACAAGCAGACATACCCTTGTCTCTTGTTCTGGAACCACATACCCCTCTAGTTGGTCTATGTATATTTCTCCTTCCAAATCATCATTTAGGAAGACCATCTCGACATTTATTTGATGTATTTCAAGATACCGCAAGGCGGCGATAGTTGTGAACATACATATGGATGTCTTAGATTTGTATTTGTCCATAGACCCATTGGCATTGTTGGTTCTCAACTTTTATTTTGTGGCGCTTAGATGTTTTAGAAGCTTCGTCTTTACTTTTAAGTAAGTAAAGGTAGCACAACCTTGTGCCATCATCCAAGAAAGTCACAAAGTACTTGTTCACCCCTCTAGCTTGAGCGAACTTCAAAACACATATGTTTGATGTGTGTGAGTTCTAGAGGGGCGGTTTCCCTTTCGATGGATCTAAGGGGACTTTTTGGAGAGTCTTTGCCTCTATGCCCACCTCACACTTATATTGAGAGTTTATGTCGATAAACATCAATGATTCCAACTTTACCAATCTTAATATAGATTGATAGTTGACACGTCTAATTTATGGTGCCGTATATTAGAAGACACAAATAGGTAAAAGGAAGGCTCAGTTTTATTGATAATAGAAGGCAGTACAATTACATTATTTTCCTTAAAGAGGCCTTCACAGACGAAGCCCCTTTCTAAGTAGACGGCATTATAGGTGTAGCATTAACCTTAAGGAGACCTTCACATGTGAAGCCCCTTCATACAAATGTTCCGTTTTTAGTGATTACAAACTTATTAGCCTCTAGCACTAGTCTAAAACTAGCATTCACTAATAAATTCCAAAAATTAGATTTCGTCGAATTTTTGGGACATGCATCACTTCTTTGAGAAACAGCTCCTTTCCGGACGTCATCTTAAGGATTACCTTTCTTACTCCCAGCACCTCTGAAGAAGAGTTGTTGTCCATGAACAAATTCTTATCTGTGACTGGTGTATATGTGGAGAAGACGTCTTTATTAGAACAAATGTGACCGGTAGCACCCGTGTCCAACCACCATTGCGTCAGATTCTCAACAAGGTTTGCTTCTAGAACCACTGCTGATAATTCTTCAATCATATCATCTAGGAGCGTTTCTTTAATGATGGTTACCTTATCCTTGCCTTTGGCCTTATCATGTTTTTGCTTGCGGCAGTCTTTGGCCATATGATCAACTTTACCACAATAGTTGCATGTTTCTTTAAACTTTTCAGTTGTTTGGGACTGACCATCCTTCTGGAACTTTCGCTTTTTGCTTGAATTCCCTTTGACTTCCGTCAGATTTGCCTTAGCCTCATTGGGTTGTTTTCCCTTTGGCATGACCTTCTTATTGTCCTCTTGAATATGAAGTTTGACAATAAGTTCATCTAAGGTCATCTCCTTCGTTTTGAGTTTCAAGTAATTCATAAACTCATTCCACGAGGGAGACAGCTTCTCGATTAATGCCCCAACCAAGAATTGTTCGTTGGGCTTCAATCCTCCCAAGTCTAGGTGATGTAGAATCATTTGAAATTCCTGGACTTGGGATGACAGACTTTTGTTGTCCACCATTTGAAATTTCATAAATTTCCCAATGATAAACTTCTTGCTACCCGCATCTTGGGTGTTGTACTTCTTTTGTAGTTTGTCCCACAACTTCTTGGCAATTTCAACGGTACAATATACTGTGTAGAGAGGATCGGACAAACTGTTTAAAATGTAGTTCCTGCACATGAAATCACTGTGTTTCCATGCATCACAAACCATCTTCATGTCGTCATCAACATGGTTACCTTGACCCCCTCCCGCCAAATCATTTGGCTGAGGGTCCATGTCTTTCCCAACTTGTGGAGGGTCTTCGATTAGGAAACGCTTTAATCCCATAACCGTCAGGAAAATAGCATATTTTGCTGCCATCTCTTGAAATGTGCACCCATGAACTCAGGACGTTCATGGTGAAAACCAGCGGGAGTTGGAGCAGGAGCACTCTCTTGATCAGTAGCAAAGGCGTTGAGAACACCTTGAGTAGCACCATAGGTGATGTGAATACCTTGAGCAACAGCATATGTGTTGTGAATTCCTTGAGGAGCAGTGGGAGCACTAGTTGTGCCAAACGTATTGTTGACACCAGTTATGCCAAACGCAGCAGGTTGGAAGGCATTTGGAATGCCTGGATTAGTGGGGGAGTAGACAGAGTCATTGCCTTGAGTGGTAGGATTGACACTAGTAGTGTCAAAAGCAGTGGAGTTGAAAGCATTGAAATTGCCTTGAGTGGTGTTCGAATTTCCAGTGTTGATTTGATCTTCAACAGACATTGTTGTTGTTGAAATAGCCAATATTATCTTAAGCTTGTGGGAACAAAGTGTGGAAATAAAGGAAATGAAAATATAACAACAACAACAACAACAAATTAGAAATCTGGAAATGATAAAAAAAGAAGGCTTGTTGAGTCGACCAAATTCTTGATCTATCCTTAAGATAATATTGCCCCGTTTATCCTTTCAACGGTTGTAATGACAACTTATCTCCCAAGATAAAACAACAATGAAAAAAATGAGCAAAGAGAACTCAATTGTTTGCTTAGAAAGAAAGATCTTTGAGTGTTTTGTGATTGCAAGAGATGAAGACAACTTTAGAGAATTGCTTAGTGAATGTGTGTCTTGCAATTGTGTCAAATGCATCAATTTATAGGTAGATGAATTTGTCTTCTCAATTACCCAAATGAATGTCCATAAATGTGAAGTAATGACCATTGATATTGAGGTTAATTCAACTTAGTAATGGTTGAAATCAATAGCCAAATAATGGAGATTAATTGCTCCAAAGTCAGCTCAAGAATCAGCTTTAATTCGCCTCCAACGTTACTGAAAAACGTCGAAGCACCGCGGTTCCCTCGGGAGGGAACCGCGGTGCCTAAATTCCAGTAAGTCACTGGAACGAAAACCGAATTTGCACCGCGGTCCTAGGTAGAGGCACCGCGGTGCCTCTTCATATTTCTGTGGCGATTTCTGATTCGTTTCATCTCTTTTCACATTTCTTTCTTTCATTTACCAACGTGAAACCAATGTCATTTGGTCAATAACCGTCTATTATCTTACATCTCAAACAATTCGTATACGTACCAATATCTCTTTCATTTAAGGAAATTATGATCATTGACACTATATGTGCACGTGTGTGGAAATAACGTTTCCGACGTGCGGAGCCCCAATTATTCGATTCATAATTAATAGAATTAACTTTATTTTACGTTAAATAAATATTTTCAACCGCTTATAATAATACGTATTGTTTTCCTTAGAAAGATAGCATATAACTTCACAAAATGCTAAAATTATTCAGTATTCCATACAAATAGAATACAGAGCCAAAGGAAGTGCCATTTTGGTACTTGTCTAGTTGTTACTATATATTTCTTAGGTTATTTTATATTAAATACAGCTGTATTGATAACACAATAATTTATACTCTTCCAATCAAATATATTATTTTAATAGTGATATATTGTTTTATTTGGACTATTTGACTAGCATGGATATATTTAGGTTAAAAGGAAGAACAGTTGTCGCAATGATAGTAGTGTTGGAAATATAATTAAGTAATAAGAATATGTTTTTTCTGACCATTGAATTTTTACTGGAGATAATCATACACGAGTTCTTAGGTTTGAGTTTCATCGCCGACCACCATTACTAGGAAAAAAATTACACATACCAGAAGGATAGCTAAGTTGGTGGAGTAAAAGAGCGCGGGACCGAAAGGTCACGAGTTTGATTTTCCCTGCCAATACATTCTTGGTTAAGCCCTGTCACACATGGCTTGCCAAGCGTGATTTGTCTGGCTGACGTGGTTTGCAGACTATTGCGTCAGTCCAAGGGTTTATCCAATGCACACTTATAAAAAAAATAGCGACTTGCGAATTTTCTGTTATCAAAAAAAAAAAAATTACACATGCTTGGTTTATTAAAAATAGCCAAGACATCACTTGAAGTGGCATGTCAAGGGTGAGATAATCACATGTGAAGTCATAAGCTCGAGCTTCAGTCACCATTAAGAAAAAGTTCATGTTTTTAGCTCATGAAAAAAATAAATTAACACGTGAAGGAGCATGTCGAATATATGTTTGTAAATAACAAGTGTATACACAGTTAAAGTATATATGGGCTTCGTCGTGTGAGCTCATCAATTGTGGGGTTCTTCCCCTTTTCCATTGTATATTTGATAAATATTAAACTTAGGTTTGTACCTAAATTAATAGTGTAATATTATCATAATTATAAAGTTAGTATTATTATAGAATAAGAATTCTTATGTAGAATAGGAAAAGTATCTTCCTTGTAACTTGTATATATGTCTTTCATTAATAAGAATAATTAAGGGAATTATTTCTTTCATGGTATCAAGAGTCTAAGTTATTTTCCTTGCTACCGCTTCTCAAATTTCTTCTCAAAAATACCGTGCAAATCCCTCCCAAATTCTCGGTTTTTTCAGCAAAAATCGGAGACCTCCTTCTTCGTTTCTACAAATTTTCTTCTCTGAATCTTGTTTGTTCTATCCCTATGACTGATAAGAACAATTTTCATCATGCCCTCTCACTTTCTAACATCAAGAGCGTCATCCCTATTGTTCTTGAAAACGTCCAATATGAGACGTGGGCGGAGTTATTCAAGATTCATGTTAAAGCACATAAAGTTCTTCACCACATCATCCTTCCTGCTCCTTCAAAAGAGGGTGATAAGGCGACTACATCTAATGTGCTCACTAAAGAAGCAGACCCAGAATTATGGGACATGCTTGATTCCAAGGTTCTTCAGTGGATTTATGCCACTATTTCCTTGGACCTTTTGCAGACGATTATGGAACCCAACTCCACAGCTATGCCGGCGTGGGATCGATTGCGAGATACATTCCAAGATAACAGTCATTCTCGGATTGTTATCCTTGAGCATGAATTTTCACATGTGGCTATGGTGAATTTTCAAAACGTTTTTTCTTATTGCAAACATCTCAAGGACTTGGCAGACCAACTCAGCAACGTGGGTTCTCCTATTCTAATAGTCGTCTAGTTCTTCAGATGGTTGCAGGCCTGTCAGAGGCCTATAGCAGTGTTGCTTCAGTTATTCGTCAGAGTAACCCCCTGCCAGGATTTTATCAAGTCCGTTCTATGCTCACTTTGGAAGAAGCCGGTTTGACTAAGAAAGTAGCGCTTGGGGCCAGTCCTGTCGGCATGATAACTGCTTCCAACTTTCCTCCTTTCAATCCAGCCAACGTGACCCAAAATCACAATAACGGGGGTGAAAAGAAAGGCCAAAATCGGAAGAATAATGGCAAGAACCGTGGCGGCAACAACGGGGGCAACCGTCAACAGCAAGAATAATCCGAACCCACAGGCCCCGATCGATGGCGATGGGTCCTGGTCCCTTTAACGGCTACCGATATCGGCCAGATACGTCGCGGCCCGGCTTCTCCCCGATTGCACTTTAGGGTTCGGACGGCGTATGGCGGTCCCCATCCTAGTATACTTGGGCATCGCCCCCATCAGGCCCACCACGCAGTGTGACACACTCAGACCGACATCAAGCGATGCACACTTGGCCCGACTCAACCGCACTTAATTGTACACGGACACCCATGGACACGGCGCCACTACGACATCCGATCAAGGTATTCCAATTTGAGCACTAATCGTGGTATAACTGTTGGTAATGGCAGTTCTATTCTAATTAAGGGTTATGGTCATAAAATCTTGTCCCCTCCTCATCCACCACTTGTCCTGAAAAATACCCTTCATGCCCCAAAATTAATTAAAAATTTAGTATATGTCCGTAAATTCACAACTGATAACTGAGTTTCTATTAATTTTAATCCATTTGGATTTTCTGTAAAGGATTTCAAGACGGGGAGTCATCTCATGAGGTGTAACAGTGGGGGGGACCTCTATCCAATCACACCAAGTCTCAGCGTCTCGCGTCAAGCTATGCCATCCACCTTTACATCTCTTGCTCCTTTCTTGTGGCATGCTCGTCTAGGTCATCTGGGGTCGTCTATTTTATCTTCTTTAGATAGACAAAAGTTTATTTCTTGTTTAAGGGTACACGTAGTACTCCACTTTGTCAATCCCGTGCTTTGTGAAAGATTATTAAATTACCATTTGTAGCTTCGAATTCTAATACTTCAATGTCATTTGAAATTATTCATAGTGATTTATGGACATCTCCGATTCTCAGTTCTATGGGTCATCATTATTATGTTATATTTTTAGATGACTATTCTAAATATTTATGGACGTTTCCAATTGCGAAAAAATCTCAAGTTTTTTTCATTTTCATAAAATTTAGAGCTTTCATAAGAACACAATTCGAACGGGAAATCAAAAACATCCAATGTGATAATGACAAAGAGTATGATAATGGGGAATTTAGGGAGTTTTGTGCTCAAAATGGGATAAATTTTCATTTTTCTTGTTCTCATACGTCTTCACAAAATGGGAAAGCTGAGCGAAAAATTCGTACCATTAATAATATTCTCCGCACTTTATTGGTTCATTCTTCCGTTCCTCCATTATTTTGGCATCATGCACTACAAATGGCTACCGATCTCCTCAATATTCTTCACTCTAAAGGTTTGACATATCCATCCCCTCTAAAAGTGTTATACAATAAGACTCCGTCATACACTCATCTTAGGGTCATCGGATGCTTATGTTATCCACTATTTTCATCCACTACAATCAACAAACTTCAGGCATGTTCTACTCCTTATGTATTTTTGGGTTTTTCGTCAAATTACCGTGGTTATAAATGTTTTGATTTGTCCTCTAAGCTAATCATCATTAATCGTCATGTTCTCTTTGATGAATCCCAATTTTCCTTCTCTAAAGTAGAAAAACCTATGTCTAGCTCTTATGATTTTCTGGATGATGCTATATCCCCCTATGTTCTCCGACATTTTTCAGGTTTGCCAGAAAATATGCAGGTTCCCCAAAACCCGTCCTTAGCGTCGCGGCCCTGCACAGGGGCGCCGCGGCGCCAAAACTCCTGCGACCTTCCCAGTTCTTCTGGCGTCGCGGCTCTCGCCCCTAGCACCGCAGAGCCCTCGACGATAATTCCTGGAGTTTCCAAAAATTCCCAAAATTCACCCAATTCAGCCCGGAGTCATGGTCCAGTCACTCGTAGTCAATGGGGTATTTTTAAACCAAAAAAATATTTTAATTTGAATTCAAATGTTCTTAAATCCTCATTACCCCGTAATCATGTGTCTGCTTTAAATGACCCTAATTGGAAAATTATCATGATCGAGGAATATAATGCTCTTCTGATAATAAGACGTGGGAGTTAGTACACCGTCCATCTGGTGTTAATATTATTCGGTCTATGTGGATTTTTGTTCATAAAAAAAATTCTGATGGTTCATTTACAAGGCATAAAGCTAGACTTGTAGGTGATGGTAAGACTAAGCAGGTTGGTGTGGATTGTGGTGAGACATTTAGCTCAGTGGTCAAGCCGGCTACCATTCGCACTGTGCTCAGCTTGGCTCTTTCAAAATCATGGTCCATTCATCAACTAGAAGTGAATAATGCTTTCCTACATGGTGATCTTCAGGAGACAGTGTATATGAATCAGCCTTTGGAGTTTAAGGATACTAGATATCCTTATCATGTCTGTCTATTGAAGAAGTCCTTGTATGGACTTAAGCAGTCTCCACGAGCTTGGTATAAGAGGTTTGCTGATTTTGTTTCGACTATGGGTTTTGCTCACAGCAGGTCTGATAATTCATTATTCATATATCGTCGTGGTTCATCCATGGCTTATATACTACTATATGTTGATGATATTATCTTGACTACCTCTTCTGATGCCTTGCGCAAGTCCATTATGACAATGCTCAGTGTTGAGTTTGCCATGAAGGACTTGGGCCCATTGAGTTACTTTTTGGGGATTGTTGTAACTCGTCATGCAGGTGGATTGTTCTTATCACAGATAAAGTATGCAGCAGAGATCATTGAGAGGGCTGAGATGTTATCCTGTAAGTCCACTTCTACTCCAGTTGATACTAAATCCAAGTTGGGTGCAGCAGCTAACTCTCCATATGAGGATCCAGGCCATTATCACGATCTTGCAGCGCCGCCCGATGTCGGCGTTCACACGACTTGATATTACATATATCGTACAACAGGTGTTTGTTTATGCATGATCCTAGAGTGGAACATATGAATGCGCTCAAACGAATTCTTCGGTACATTCAGGGTACACTTGAGTATGGTTTGCATTTGTATAATTCGTCGACGTCTACACTTGTCTCCTACACAGATGTTGATTGGGGTGGTTGTCCTGATACTAGACGGTCTACGTCTGGCTATTGCATGTTTTTAGGTAATAACTTGGTCTCATGGTCTGCCAAGCGTCAATCCACGCTTTCACGTTCAAGTGCAGAGGCCTAGTATAGAGGGATAGCCAATGTGGTTTCTGAGTCATGTTGGTTACGAAATCTACTGTTAGAGCTTCATTGTCCTATTGAGAAGGCTACCTTGGTGTATTGTGATAATATAATTGTCATCTACCTTTCTGGTAATCCAGTTCAGCACCAATGTACTAAACACATAGAGATGGATATTCACTTTGTTCGAGAGAAGATAGCCAAAGGACAAGTACGTGTCTGCCATGTTCCTTCAAGATATCAAATTGCAGACATCTTTACGAAGGGTCTTCACTCGGTCCTTTTTAAAGATTTTAGAGACAGTCTTAACGTACGAAGACCGTCCGCTATGATTGCGGGGGGGTGTTAAAGTATATATGGGCTTAGCCGTGTGAGCCCATCAGCCGTGAGGTCCTTCCCCTTTTCTATTGTATATTTGGTAAATATTAGACTTATGTTTGTACCTAAATTAGTAGTGTAATATTACCATAATTGTAAAGTTAGTATTCTTATAGAATAGAGATTCCTAGGTAGAATAGAAATAAGATCTTCCTTGTAACTTGTATATATATGTCTTTCATTAATAAGAATAATCAATGGGATTATTTCTTTCATACACTCTAATAAACTAAACTTATAAATGAGAAGATTGTGAGTTACACAATGGATGTATGAGAATATTATTCAACTATTACTAGTGCTTAGAAAAGGTAAACAATATGATTACAATACAACAGGCTTGAAGCCTAACAAGAGTTGCGACAATCACAACAAGTTTGATGATCTTGGTCTTCGTTCTTGAATGCATCTTTGAGTCTTGGATCTTGAGATCTTCGTTGGAACTGCAGCAAGCCCCTTGATCTTTATAACCTGAAACCAAAAGACAATAAATCTGGTAGTGTTACAAGGTTTGTTGAGTCGATTGATGTTCAATCTTTCCTTAAGACTATATTGCCCCGTATAAATCACTTAACGACCATTGACAACTTGTCTCCCGAGATAAAACAGCAACAAACAATTGAGCAAAGGATAACTCAAGTATTTACTAGAAAAAAGAACTTTGAGTGTGTGGATGTATGCTAGAGAGGAAGAAAAACTTAGAAATTCTGAAATTGTGTGTTCTTCAATTGTGTCAATGACATCAATTTATAGTGTGATCAAGATCTTCCCAAATATCCAAGTACTGGCCTTCAATGCCATGTAATGACCTATAATTTGAGGTTATAATTCAGCCAAATAATGGAGAATTAATGCTCCAAAGTCAGCCCAAGAGTCAGTTAATTTTCGTCCCCAACGGTCACACTGGTGCCGAGGCGCTTCATGTCAAGTAGCTTCCCAGCGCCACGGTCCTTGGGAGGAGGCGCCGCGGTGCTCCAGGCTGGGTCTCGCCACAGCCCTTCACGGCTCCGCGGCGATTTCTGACTCGTTTCATCTTTCACACATTGTATACTTCTTCCTTCATTTACCAACATGAAACCACTTGTTATTTGGTCAATAACCGTCTATCATTTCATGTCTCAAACGTTTTGTTTACGTACCGATATCTCTTTCACTGAGAAAATTTACTATTCTTGGTACAACGTGTGCACGTGTGTAGAAACGACGTTTCCGACGTGTAGAGCCCCAATTATTCGAGTCATAAATAATATGATATTTGGGACATATGACCTTTGTCATGTTCTTGGGGCTCAAGGTAGGATTTGAATAGATTTTTATGTAAAAAAATAACATAATCAATTAAGTCAGTTATTTAAATCGTTAAACCAAACCAAATCAAACTATATTAGTTTTTATCGATTTTTTAAAATATATTCTTTACTCGTACCTTCAATGCTCTAATTCAATAGCACCAAAGAGCAAAACATGGAATACCTGCGTAAAAGAAAAACTGAAATTTCACTATATCTTGAATTTAATTCAAGATAATCATAAAATTGAGAGTCAATATATAATGGACTGTATTTTTTTTAGTACAGTCCGGGGAGACCCACCTGCTAGATGGGTATCAATAATGGAAGTTGGATTGTATTATTTCTAAAAATAGTACAATTCAGTGCGACTGAAAATGTCCACCAAATGTTGTATTATTTTTTTGTCCAGTATAATCTAACTTAATACAGCGTATCAAACGTGTCCTATGTCTTTTCAAAGAAAGGATCTTTTTGAAGGTAACAATCACCCACCTAGTAAAAAATAAAAATTTAAATGAACTCTTCTTTTTCAAGTTATTTTGTTCCATGATAAAAAATTGAGTGTATTAGGATATCCCCCTTCCTTATATGCCAATATGCATTTAATTTTAAACAAAAGGTCACTCTAGAAAAGGTACTTTTAGTAAATGGAAATAGGTGATAATTTTGGAAGTCAATAAAAAAATTATCTTGTCACTTTTCCTTTTGTGCAAAATTCTTATTGTATAGTACTTACTTTTTATGTGTGTATGTATTTAGGAGGGAACCACTTCATGTTCGGAATGCAAACTGAGACTTTATATTAAAGGATAAACGAATTTCATCTATCCCATTATAATCTTTTAACGATATTTGTAAATTGTTTCCCTAAAATTGGAAGCACCAAAGAAGAGATTTTTTAAGGGTTGTTTGCGTGATGTTTTCGTTGGATTTTAATGCTGGAAATTTTGTTAGTTATGGGCTGTTTTTGCTGAATTAGAATATTGAAAATTTAGATATAAACATGCATATACATTGTGGTAGTTGCTACTCCATGTCCCAAAGGAATAAAGATGTAAAAAGAGGATACATTGCTCTCTTGTTGTTGTTGGATTATGGACAATTTTTAAGGACTGTTCTAACGTGGTTAAAGGAGTTAGATTAACATGAGAAATTGGTGTATAAATCACCTTGGTTGTTATGGTAGTTGTATTCCATAAATGTAAAGAGAATGTATTATAGTAACGTATATGGAGTATATGGGACTGTGTTGGTTATATCCTTAAGTTGTGACTTATTATTGGTGTGGTTGGTTTGTTTGTAAGTTGTGGATGTGCATATAAATATGGGAAGTGCTGCCCAAATTTTTACAGAAAAGAGAATCGCCATTCGATATAAAGTTTGCTAGTAATCATAGAATTGACGGACGTATTACCATTATTATAGGTTGAAGTACTAGACGAGACGTATTCTAATATTGAGTTAGTTAGTTCAACTAAAAGGTATGTGAAACTATCTTTTCTTTCTTTTAGCATGATTTTCATAAATGAGTGTACGGTGGACGTACATAGTTCTAATAAATCATAATTCTTAATGATACATGATATGATAGTGCCTTGATTTTCTAAAAGTAATAGTTATTCTATTTATTCCATTGAGAGTCAAATAATGATTTAAATTGCATTGGTTGCTCATGATAGATATTCGTGCAAAGTGTTATTATTCCACCTCACCGAGTCCCGGGCCGGCAATGTTCGTGCGCAACTCCTTGCATTTGTTCACCGAGTCCCTCACTAGAGGGCCAACAATGTTTATATATATGATGATTCCATGGACATGTATCCATGATGCGGGTACATGTGCTCAGTTTGGTGATCCTCCAGTCTAGGATTCATGTTCAGCTGTTTGGAGAGCTCTATTGATTCGAAGCTTAGTCATTTGGTACAAAACCTTATTTTTGACTTATACGTATTTAGGGGCACGACGGGGCCCTGTCCCGCCATATTTCATTATCGTATTCTTAGAGGTCTGTAGACAGTTGTGGGTGGTAAATGTGTTTTGGACTTGTGTAGATTGTAATGAGTTTTGGCCAGTTGTACTATTGTACTCGTTGTGGAATGTTTCCGTATTTAGTGGCGGCCTTGCCGACTTGCCTATTTTGATATGATTTACAGATTCCTACATTATCCTTGATATTCGTGTGATTATATGTGACAAGTGAGTGTAAGGGTGCCCAGGTAGGGCACCGGGTCGCGGCCCGTCGGGTTGTGACATCATCCTCACCACATCATCTGATGCTCTCCGCCGGTCCATTATGTCTCTCCTTTCCTCTGAGTTTGCTATGAAGGATCTGGGGTCATTGAGTTATTTTTTGGGCATCTCTGTCACTCGACATTCTGACGGCCTATTTCTGTGTCATAAGAAACACGCCGAAGCCTATTTCTGTGTCATAAGAAACACGCCGAAGAGATCATTGACCGTGCAAACATGACATCTTACAAACCATCTCACAAGCCAATAAATACAAACTCCAAGCTCAGGAGTGATTCCGCCCCACCCATATTCAGAACCACTCACTATCGCAGCTTGATTGGGGCCCTGCAGTACCTCATATTCACAAGACCTGACATATCATATACCGTGAAACAAATCTGCCTACACATGCATAATCCGATAGGAGCACACATGCATGCCCTCAAACGTATTTTACGATACGTTCAAGGTACACTTCACTTCGGATTACATCTATACAGGTCCTCGCCATCGGGTCTCACCGCTATTCTCGATTACTCGATCGTGGATGTCCCGACATCCGACGCTCCACGTCTAGTTACTGTGTTTTCCTAGGAGATAACCTATTGTCTTGGTCTTCCAAAAGGCAACTTACACTATCCCGATTCAGTGTCGAAGCAGAGTACATAGGTGTCGCCAACGTCAGCTCTGAGTCTTGTTAGATCTGTAACCTTATACTTGAGTTTCATTGCCCGATTCAAAAGGCAACATTGGTCTACTGCGATAATATTGTCACGCCCCGACTTTTCCTAAGTCTTTACTTAGGGCGTGATGGCACCTGTACAATTATTTTCCACCAGGAGCACCATTTAATTCTCTTTATTTAGGAATTTAAATTTATATTCAAATACGGAGCTATTAATAAAAATAACAATAAAGAAATTTGTTTATGACTTTATTGAAAATATAACGCGAGCCCATACACGTGCAAATATTGTTTCTACATAGACATACTGACAAAGATTATTCTAAGTTGGAAGGGAGACCGTTCCACACGGGCATTTCCCGAGACATTGGGCCGACATTACGAACTGTGAGTACGAGCCCAAACAATGGACTTGGTATGACAAGAGGCTGGGACGATCGCTAGCCTTGGCGTGGAGTCTTTCCTCTATCACGCTTTCTGAAACATGTTAAATAAAAAGTCGACCATACATCTTGGTGAGAGAACTACCTGCGATTCAAAGTAACACCACAATATTCCAAGCGCAATCACATTATAACGTAATAAACATATTGCAAAAACATATCAGGTTACAACATTTTTAAATATGCAACAACTCCTCATGGGAAATTCTCGGTTTAACTAACACTTCATTTTATCTCGTATTATACGTTAAGACATTCCCCTGCATTTCCACATGTTTATTACATTTATATATTTGTGAACGCGTATTCACTTTTCATATTTATATATAGGTGAACATGTATTCATCTTTCATATTTGTTGCGGCGTGCAACCCGATCCATTATATTTACGTATTTGTGAACACGTACTCACTTTACGTTTTGTTGCGGCGTGCAACCCGATCCATTATGTTTACGTATTTGTGAACGCGTATTCACTTTACG
This sequence comes from Przewalskia tangutica, assembly GCA_029844215.1. Lineage (NCBI taxonomy): Eukaryota > Viridiplantae > Streptophyta > Magnoliopsida > Solanales > Solanaceae > Przewalskia > Przewalskia tangutica. The sequence goes on from CM056725.1 coordinate 3,232,122, forward strand.
TTTTGTTGCGGCGTGCAACCCGATCCATTACGTTTACGTATTTGTGAACACATATTCACTTTACGTTTTGTTGCGGCGTGCAACCCGGTCCATTATGTTTACGTATTTGTGAACGCGTATTCACTTTACGTTTTGTTGCGGCGTGCAACCCGATCCATTATATATTTATATATTTATGTGAACACGTATTCACTTTTCATATTTTTCAGAAGATCGAATAAATACTATTCTCTTTTCTAACATTATGTCATTCATACTTATAACGATTATAACTTTTTAACCATAACTCCAACTAAGGTGTTTCTCAAGCGGAAACTAAGGTAAGACGGGGATCTTTCACTGTACCAAATTTCATTTAAAACTACTTTGGGTAACTAACACAAATTTATCCTCAAAACAGCCACATGAAATTTATTTCGGCAGAATTTTTATTAAACAACACCCAATCTTAGAATAGTCATAACTCCTAATCTGTAAACCCGTTCAACCCCATAAAATCTCAAAACGACGAGAACAGAGAGATACACGTATCCATGTGAACCATCCTTTCATATTCTGTACCATTTGGTACAGTTTTACCCTTTTATTCGCTGCCCTTCCTGGATCTCGATAGATCCGAGGCAGAAACTTTAAACAGCGATAACTCTCAATCCGTAAGTCGGATAGACCCCCGTAAGGTCTCAAAATGTCTACAACAGAGAGATCTAAAACTTTAATTTAGCAACAATTTTCATATTCCCCACATATTAGTACAGTTTTACGTTTCAACGTCCTGCCCTTCTGGATTCCGATGAATCCGAGGCAGCAACTTCAAACTACAATAACTCTCAACTCGTAAGTCCGTTTTAATAACTATTTATCTATATATGTCCGTAACAGAGAGATTTACAACCATGTAAATTTTCATATAATTCTAATAAGTAAAACTCAATAAAAACAGTCCGTAATTATGCCTTTCCGAATTTCGGCCAAATCTAAGGCAGGAACTTTGAACTATGATAACTTTCAAACCGTATGTCCATTTTACCTCATTTTTGGTTCTATATGATCATATTAGAGAGGTGTACCACTCCTCCGAATTTCATCAAATTCTAACAATTATAACTCTGTGAGAACAGTTCGTAAAGTTCATGACGCAACTAGTTGTCTAAACAATCAAAAGTTCAATATTTCTTTTCAACACTCAATTCTTATTCTAACATGTATTGAACTAAAAATAAAGGATGTTACCAAGAATTTCTGAGTGAGAAAACTCACCTTGTAAGTGTGAAGATTATTGTTGTGTGGTTGCTAAAATTATCCTTACTCTCTAGTATTTTGCTTCTTGTTCTTCTTGCCCTCTTGGTATTTTTTCCTCTTCTTTTCACTTGTTTTTTTCTGATTTTCTAACCTTTATGTTATGTACTTTGTTTGTGTGTAAATACAATGTATAAGTGGAGAGTTTTCTATAACCTATGGGAGGTGAAATGACAAGAGTTGGAGGGGGAATGAAAAGGGGGGGAAGGGGTAAAGGGAAGGGAGTACGTGAGTTTTCTGCATGTTTTTGTTTTTGTTTTTATTTTTTATTTTTTTATTTTCATTTCATCCATCTATTTATCCAACTTTAACACTAACTATATCTCATGCAATTTATTCTTTGTTTTTTCATATATATATATATATATATATATTAACCCAACCACAACTATATATTATTATTATTTTTTTTTTCCGGATTTCACATTCTCTCCTCCTTAAGCAACATTCGTCCTCGAATGTGAATAAGGTCGTAACATAATCACATAAACACAATAATGTTTATTGTTATTGTAACAAATTTGAATTTGAGGCTTCACAAATATTAATGCGATATATCTTTCCGGCAATCCCGTCCAACATCAGCGCACTGAACACATTGAGATAGACATTCATTTCATTCCTGAAAAGGTTGCTCTTGGTCAAGTTCGTGTCATTCATATTCCTTCTAAATATCAGATTGCCGACATCTTCACCAAAGGACTTCCGTGCATACTATCTGGTGATTTTCAAGCCAGTCTCAGTATTCGTGAACCTCCCGCTTTGACTGCGGGGATGTAATAGAATTGTCACACACATAATCCTGCTAACAACATTGTGATAGCTGTACCCGCAAGGGTAGCCAAGTTGGTGTAGCAGAAGAGTTTCATTGCCCGATTCAAAAGGCAACATTGGTCTACTGCGATAATATTAATGCGATATATTTTCCGGCAATCCCGTCCAACATCAGCGCACAATTCTAATTGAGATAAACATTCATTTCATTCCCGAAAAGGTTGCTCTTGGTCAAGTTAGTGCCATTCATATTCCTTCTAAATATCAGATTGCCGACATCTTCACCAAAGGACTTCCGTGCATACTATCTGGTGATTTTCAAGCCAGTCTCAGTATTCGTGAACCTCCCGCTTTGACTGCGGGGATGTAATAGAATATTTTCCGAATATTTTTTCATTAATTGTATATCTCTTATTTTAGGTAGAATTGTATTCTTATTGTAATTATGTATTCTATTTTAGGTAGAATTATATTTCCTATTGTAATTAGATTGATTAGTTATCTACTTAAATATTTTTATACAACTATATATATATCGTATATTAATGATAAATAAAAAGAACATATTTATTTACCTCTCATATGACTATTTAGCTAAACTCTTCACGCATGTCACACACATAATCCTGCTAACAACATTGTGATAGTTGTACATGCAGAATGGCCAAGTTAGTGCTTGATGAAGCGCGGGCCATAGTCGCGAGTTCGATCCTGCATAAACCTTTTTGGTTGAGCGCCATGTGATTAATCGGTGGCGTGATTTGCGGTATTATTGCATCACCGGGTTTCTGTCTTGTACTTCGAAAGAGTAGCGGTTGCGGGTTTCTTCGTTTAAAAAAAAAAAAAAACATTGATAGCTGTGACTTGCGAGGAATAAATAGTGTATTCGTATTCGATTTTATTCTTAATTCTATAAATTCTGAATAACGGACACACAAAAAAAAAACAGATAGTGCATTTTTAATTTATTTGTTTTTCCCAATAATAAAGTCATTATTTTGGGCATCATTATCAATGCAAAAACAGTTTTCTAGTACAAACATGCATTAAATTTGTTCTCATAACTACTTAATTTTTGGTGTTGGCCTTTGTTTTCTTCTGAATTTTAGAGAGAAATAAATGAGTCCACTTATCATGGGAAGTCGTTACGGTTCAAAATAATACTTTAATTCAATGATTTGAAATTAGTAAATTCCCATAAATCAGGAATTTCCAAAAAAATAAAAATGAATTACATTTTGGCATATTTATTCCACGTGAATTTTATGAATTCTTGGGAGCAATTTGCCATCCTGGAACCAACTGAGCTACACCCATGCGGGTTTGAATTTTATGAATTCTGATTCTATAAAATGACTTTAAGTTCTAAAAACTGAATTTCATATATATATATAAAAAAATCAATGAATTTCACAAAGGTTTTAGATAAACTTATAAGTTGTCTTGCTCCAAACAATTACTTTCCATCCGAGGTGTTTGGCCAAGTGGTCATTACATTAAGGGTATTGGTGCCTTGGGTCTCGAGTTCGATTCATGTGAGGAGACTAACAGCGCCATAAAAATCCATCCACTGTTCGCGCATATGGCCTTGCGGTGCACTCCGTAGGCCGGATGGAGGTGGGTTTTCTTGTGTGTGGAGCGCGATGATGCGGTGGGGCTGACTAGTATAAAAGGTTTACCCTCAAAGTTTTATCCGAGGTGTTTGGCCAAGTGGTCATTACACTAAGGTATTCTGCCTTGGTCTCGAGTTCGGTCTCGCGACCAATGAGACTAGAACTAAGCCTCATAAAAAATCCGTCCACTTTTCGCCTGCACGCCTTGGGGTACCCTCTCCGTAGGGCCCGGCTGGAGGTGGGGGGTCTTGTGTGTGGAGCCGCATTGATGCGGTGGGATGACTAGTAGAAAAAGTTTACCCTCAAAGTTAACATGAGGTAGCCAAGTTGGTGTGCGATGGCGCGGGGCCATAGTCGTGAGTTCGATCACTGCATAAACCTTCTTGGTTGAGCATCGCCACGTGGCTTGCCAAGTGTAGTTGTCGGTTGGCGTGGTTTGCGGCTATTGCGTCGGCCGGGTTTACCACATGCGCTCGAAAGAGTAAGCGGTTCATTCAAAAAAAAAAAAAAACAATTACTTTCCTAAGGACGCTAGAATTTACTCCTAATTCTACATTTATTATTACTATAATTAAAGTCAAAATATATAAACTTCAAATTTTGAGAGAATATTTTAAGGAAGTATTAAGAAAGAACTACAAAACTGATGAGATACATGTCTTTTGAATTTCATAAACTACTTTGAGTGAATGCCAAATATAAAATTTATAAATTATTGAATGAATTCATAAGAATTTTGGATAAACTTTCTTGAACTTCAAAATCAAGAAAGGATAAACATATTACAAAATCCTAATCATATTGACTAAGAATTTCTTATCCTTTTTGACTTCGGTTACACATAACTTCTCTCACTTTATATCTTATTCTTATCGACAAAGCAGAAAAAAAAGGTCGTGGGGTTGTGAAAAAGACTACAAAATCTTATTTTTCTTGTTTTAATTTTCAATCCCAATTGTCATTCTGTTCTTTGTTTTCTGTGTGTTCATAATCTCAGTCTCCTTATTTTTCTTGTTAAGTCTCAATCTCAATTAAAAAGCTTAGTTCGATGCACTTAGCTCCCGGTACCACGGATCTTAAGACCCGGATATATTGTATGCAGTATTATCTTGGGGGGTTGTTTCCACGAGTCTCAATCTCAGTTGTCATTGTTTTGTTTTCTTATAGATTTATTTGTATTTTTTGGCATAGTCTCAATAGTGTATTTTCCCACTATTTTCTTGATTCTGCATGATTGTCTTTTTTGATGTTTTTATAGGCATCCCTGTTTATTCTCTGTATAAAAGTTTAAGTAAGAAGAGAATCAAATGTTATTTTTGTACAATAGATAAGCATAAAGTAACAATTATTGCTTTTATAGAATTAGTATGACCAATTGCTGTTTTTGCTTTGTTTTGGATAAGTTGGAATATGAATGGTCTTAATCAGTATATCCATTGTAGAAAATTCTCCTTCTTTTTTTGGTCATAGTGCCTACTTTTATTGCAATTTGTATTAATGAATGAATTTGATCTCCAGCAACTTGGATGAACTTTTATGTATTGGATAATATATGTGATTTTTTCTCTTGAGAAAAATGAGTATTTATTAAAGGTGAATTGTTTGTTATTGCCTTATTGACAGGCACTTTGCAGTGAAGATTCCTCTCGAGTATAGCAGAGGGTTGACACCGGGATACTATGGAAGGGGGTCACAAAGCAGATAAAACGGAGTTTACAGAATGCTGGAGGACGACATGGAAAACGCCTTACATTATGCGTCTCGCCTTTTCCGCTGGCATCGGAGGGCTGCTGTTTGGTTATGATACTGGTAAATGACAACTGTTTGTAGTACTTTCTTGTTGTTAGAAGTCAAGAATTCCGCTAAAGGCTATTTGACCTATATATACAGTATAGTTTTCCGTCGATGGGTGGCCTACTGATCACCCGTTACTTGATGTAGCTGCCCCCGTGTTCAACATGTTGTAGAAACTGATCTTAGTCAATAAATCACTTGTGATAAGATGTAAATAATTGTTAAGTGTAGCAAAGTTACTTGTCTCTTCTTTTAATTTTAGCTTACTGTGATTTTCTTGCAAACAAGGTGTGATATCTGGTGCATTGCTTTATATTCGGGATGACTTCAAATCTGTCGACAAGCATACTTGGTTGCAAGTAAGTGACTTACTCTCCTTTATATGTTAGTTCAATTTGATTATTTTGTGAAATCAGAATAACATGTTTTTTTTTCCATTAAAAATGTAGGAAACCATAGTAAGCATGGCGGTTGCAGGGGCGATTTTCGGGGCAGGATTTGGTGGCTGGTTGAATGACAAGTATGGTCGGAGAAAATCGATTCTTTTAGCAGATATTTTGTTCTTTGTTGGTGCGATCGTCATGGCATCTGCCCCGGTACCTTGGGTGATAATTATTGGAAGAGTACTCGTCGGTTTAGGAGTTGGAATGGCTTCCATGACTTCACCACTTTATATCTCGGAAGCTTCCCCGGCTCGGATTAGAGGAGCTTTAGTTAGCACGAACGGTCTACTAATTACGGGAGGACAGTTTCTTTCGTATCTTATCAACTTAGCATTTACAAGGGTAATAATACATGTTGAAACTCTTTTTGAAGTTTTTTCGTCAATTGGAAATGTTCCTGTTTTGGAATGTTTTAACTGATTTGTCTGTATCACTTTTAGACGAAAGGAACTTGGCGATGGATGCTTGGCGTAGCTGGTCTTCCTGCTCTTATTCAATTTATTCTAATGTTGTCCCTTCCCGAGTCGCCTCGATGGTTGTATAGAGCGGTAGGCCGATCACCTCTTTTTAATCTTCTCAGTTTTAGCCATTCTCTCGTCATTGCCACGATTAATTGTCATGTCTGCTGACTTCTCTGCAGGGCGAGAAAGACGAAGCTAAGGCTATCTTAGAGAAGATATATCCCGCTCATGAAGTAGAAGACGAGATGAGAGCTTTGGAGGCTTCGATCGAAATAGAGAAGGCCGATGCAGATTTCCTCGGAGGTGGTATTTTTTCGAAAGTCAAGAGTGCTTTTAGTAACACCGTTGTTCGTCGGGGTCTCTATGCTGGTATAACTGTCCAGGTTGCACAACAATTTGTCGGGATCAACACAGTCATGTATTACAGTCCGACCATTGTACAACTAGCTGGATTTGCTTCTAACAAGACAGCATTAGCTCTCTCGCTCATAACATCTGGTCTTAATGCTGTGGGGTCCATTATCAGTATGTGTTTTGTCGACAGGTTTGGGAGGAGGAGGTTGATGATTTTATCCATGGTTGGTATCATAGTGTGCCTAATCATATTGTCTGTTCTCTTCATGCAAGCTTCTTCACATGCACCGCCAATTAGTGCCTTCGAGTCGAATCACTTTGGATCAAATTCAACATGCTCGGCATTTCTAAATGGTCCAGGCGCATCATCCTGGAACTGTATGAGTTGCATACAGGCTTCCTCAGATTGTGCTTTCTGTTCTAATGGAGACAACAAAGTAAGTTTTGTTGATTTTGCCGTTATATTACTGAATCCATATTAGAAAACGGGCATCCTCATTGATTCCCTTTGGTGTCATTATCAAAATCCTTGTTATGTTTGTCCAAAATATGCATTTTCAGTAACGGACACACCTTATACCCCAAGGTGTCATGCGACATTGCTTTGCCGGAAAATTTTACTATTTCATTTGCAGAAACAATACTATTTGAAATGAAATCTGTTTATATACAATACTCCACTTAAAAATATAAAAAGTAAACGTCAATTTGTGACATTAAGTAAAGTTTTAGTACCTGACAATCCTGAAGTCAAGTTGTGACAATAGGCCGACACAGCTTACACAAAATCTTGTGTTTTGCAAATTGTCATTCTTGGCTTTTTGTTCCTTTTTTCGCGTTTCTACCATCGATATTGACAGTAATTTTTTATCAGTATCATCCTGGTGCATGCTTGGCTCTAAATGATCACGTTAAAGGTTTATGTCGATCAGAAAGACGTGAATGGTTCACGAAAGGTTGTCCTAGCAAGTTCGGGTTCTTTGCAGTGATGCTTCTCGGATTGTACATCATATCATACTCTCCAGGTATGGGAACAGCCCCATGGATCGTCAACTCCGAGATATACCCCTTAAGATACCGAGGCATTGGTGGTGGAATCGCGGCTGTCTCCAATTGGGTATCTAATCTTATTGTGAGCGAGACATTCTTGACGTTAACCGAGGCGATTGGTTCAGCCGGTACCTTTCTTCTATTTGCTGGATTTTCAATAATTGGCCTAATAGCCATATTCTTTCTGGTGCCTGAAACAAAAGGCTTACCTTTTGAGGAAGTTGAGAAAATGCTTGAGAAAGGCTATAAACCGAAATTGTTTGGCAAGAAAACAGAGGAAAAATCCGATGCCAGCTAAGTTTAATTTTAGTCCATAATCTTAATTAGTGTGACATTTTTTACTGGTAATTTGTCTCTGATTGTCAGATTATGGCAAAAAAAAATAAGCTTAAGTGAAAAATATATGATTATCAAGTTGATTGTTTTATAGTAGAGAAGAATAGTTTGGTGTTTTAATTATGTTCTTGACAGTTCACGGTCCTATTAATATTTCTAATTTTTTTGTCCTACTGATCTTTATTTCTTTTTCTCTGCTTAAAGAATTATGGTCACCATTTGCATGTTGTCCCTATTTTTAAAATTTATGCAAATATAGTCCTTGAGAAATTACCCTTCGGGACGACATTAAGTTGTCATATAATGCAATAACTAACAAATGTTAGACCACATTAAGATTTTCATTTCACTCAAAAGAAATCTTTGGGTGATAGACTCAAAGCTCTTGCAAAAGAAATTAAAAAAAAGTCATTTATTAAACAAGCAAATTTCACTATATTATAGATCTTAAGAGACAATTTAGATGGGCCAAAGTTTGTTCAAGCCTATGATTCTTACTTTGGGCCAGATTTATAAGCCCAAATCGTCTATGAAGTTCTTGTGCAAGCCTCGACAGGCTAGATTTTCTGGGCCGTTCGGTCCAACTTAACGATTTTTGTGTTTGATATCGAAGTAGTCATTATTCAAGATAAAATGGTAATCAGTGAAAATCCCATAATGTGGAGTCTGGTGAGGGTAGAATGTACACATATCTCACCTTGGTAGGTAAAGCGGCTGTTTTCGGGAGACCCTCGGCTCAAGACAAAGAATAATCAGGCAAAGCAAGCAAAGAAAAACAAAGTATGAAAAACGATCGGACTCAGACGAGAAATTAAAGCATTTTGGACAACAAATAGTAAACATCAAATACGCAATCGTAGGGTATTCTACCAAAAAGGAAGCAGTAGCTAACACAACTAAATAAGATGAATAAATTACACTAAAGAACACATAGCAGCATGAATCAAACTACATAGTACTATAGAGCAATAATGCGTCTATAAGTGTGACAAGCTAATCGAGCCTATAGTAATAATACTACACTATCATTTTGTAAGCGTAAAGAGGACTACGCTCGACTACCTACTACTTCTTGCTGTCTAATCTGTCTCCACACTATCTAAGGTCATGTCTTGATAAGTTGCATGCGTCATATCACGTCGATCGCTCTCCCCAATCTTCTTTGCACTCTTTCTACTCGAACCGCCGCCAACCTCTCAGTCCAACTAATAAAATAATATGTATTTTATTATTTTTTGACAGTAATAAAATAATAAGTTTTTAGACTTAGCATATTTATGAAATTATCGCATATATTTATCGTTAAGATATTAAAACGTTGAATTCTGCCGAACTAACTATATGATGGTTAAATCCACCATTGTCTGCAATTCTATCGAGTATTGTCCGCATTGTTCTTAGTCAAGTTTTCTCCAAGACTTATTCAACACCGTGCGAAGCACAACTAATTTCACTTTTTATATATATAATATATGGTATTCGATACTCATTTAATTCAACTAATTTAAATTTGCACCGCGTAAAAATGGACTATATAAAAATCGGAAGACCTTTAGTAAATTATTTTTAGGTCCAAGCGATGAATCAAAAATCTTCCCTACACCCACAAGCAAGAATCTCCTAGAATTTCGCAAGGGAAAAGTAGCCTACCTGGAATGCTGCATCATCAAGAGCTGAGTGATTATGTCAGTAATCAAGATATCAACCATGTTGGGTCCCGATGGTAATACTATGAAATAATTAAAAAACAAATCGAAAGTAAAATTGCTTGCATGCTGAAACAGTTTGCAAATGTCGTTAACAATGTCGTCCGACACATAGATAAAAACAGAAAAAATATTTGAAGAGTAAAATGCAGCGAAAAATAATAAAGAACACAAATGTTTAAATTTACATAGGTTATATTTTTAATATAACCTATGATGGAAAATGACCGAAAGTATTGTATATATATATATATATATATATATATATATATATATACAATTGAATATATTCCTTCTTTTATAATATTACAAAATAATACAAAAGGAATAAAAAGGTTTAAGTCGCAGATGACTTATGCCTGAAAAATCTAACTAAGTAGACATAGACAACATCTCATTACAATTGCTTCAATAAAGAACAAATCTAGAATCTAAGCAACAATTATAATGTTGGACAGAATGTCGTCGACACACTCAGACAACACTTGTGATCCAGTTTTCTGATCGTGATATCGGAGAGCTCTCTTGATATTTTCTGGATATCGATTCCTGGATGTAGCCTCTCTATTTATAGTAGAGAGTCATCCTTGAAATGTTCAATGAATCGTTGTAGAGGTTGAGAGAAAAGTGGGCAGCTATCAATTTGTTGGAGAAGAATGTGGAGCAAGATCCTCTAACCTCTTGGACTTGTTCCCCAAGTTTAGCAATGCCTTGGACTTGGTCTTCCCACGTTTATAATAAACTCAAAAGTTCTTTGCCAGGTCACTTTACCATCATGGTAAAAATTCCACGAGATCAACTTCAGTCCGTGAAGTAAGGGCAAAACTGTTATCAGAATGTTGGTCTGAATGTCATGACATTTGTTCCAATATTTTCTGATTTTAACTTAGTACTGAAAATGATATATTAGGTAAAATGTCATAACATCAAGCACACCATTAACATTCTCCCCCTTTTTGTCTTTCTTCACAAAATGAATCTTTTCAGTGCAAGTGACCTACGACAAATGTTAATGCTCCCCCTCAAGTTGTGATGGTATATAAACTCAACATATACAAGATACATATATATATATATATATATATATATATATCATTTATATAGGATTAGAAATATTTAACAACTTAGTCAACCATAATAATCCAAACAGAAACACAGAATAATTTGTCAGATCATTACATCCCAAAATAAAATAAAACAGTGACTACATAATCAAAATTGTCTTATACAACCCAAGTCAGCAATTTACATAACCAAATCAGTAACCAATCATAGTAGCAACACATCACAACGTCACACACCTCCCTTGTATGTCAAGCATTAGTAGTAGCTTCCAGACGCTTTCTACTTACGCGATGCAACAACAAAAAACCGATCACTTCTCGGCTCCTGCGTTGCCTCTTTCGTAATGTAACAGCTTTCATCGGATTAACAACATCCTCCCCTGTTCTCCAGAATTCTCTCCCCCTTTTTGGGAAGAAAGCAACATAAGAAGATGATCTCTTACTTGAACAAGGGTTTCTCTAACAGTATCAACCTCTGAAATTTGAAGGTTGATCTTTGCAAACTGATTCACGATCTATTATGTGGTCAATGGAGATTCTCTTGATTTTGTGTTGTCAAAAATATTGGTGGCATTTCTTTCAACATCAAGTTGGTATTGCCGATAAGGTATGTGAACTATCCTTCTTCTTTTGGCATGATTTATATGAAGTGAATGTACGGCGGACGTACATAGTTTTATTAGATCTTAATCCTTAATGGAAGATATGATAGTGCCTTGGTATTTTCTAAAATGAAAGACGTGATAATGCCTTGATATTTTCTAAAGTGAAAGATGTGATAGTGCCTTGGTGTTTTTATAAAATGAATGTACGGTGAACGTACATAATACTTTTGGATTCAAGTCCCTAATGATACATGATATGAATCTTTTTATAAAATGAATGTACCATGGGCGTACATAGTACTTTTGGGTTCAAGTCCCTAATGATACATGATATGACTCTTTTTATAAAATGAATGTACGGTGAACGTACATAGTACTTTGGGTTCAAGTCCCTAATATTACATGATATGATAGTGCCTTGGGTTTTCTAAAATGGAAGTTCATTTTAATGATTTATATGAAATGGATGTACGACGGACGTATGTAATTCCATTTAAGCCTAAGCTATGGTAATGCATGATATGATAAGTGTCTTTGATTTTAAAAGTGATAGTTCATTCTATGTATTCCATTGAGAGTCAAAAGATGAATTAATTTGCACATGGTTGCTCATGATAGCTATACATGCAAGTGGTAGTATTTCATTTTACCGTGTCCTAGAAAAGGGCAGGGCAGTATATGTATATGAAAATGGTTACCGCGTCCCAGAAAAGGGTTGGGCAGTATATGTAGATGATTATACCGCGTCCCAGACAGGGCTGGGCAGTATATGTAATTATTTATAATGTTACTGCGTCCCAGAAAGGGTCGGGCAGTATATGACTAAGTGTTTACCGCATCCCAGAAAAGGTCGGGCAATATATGTGCACCACGTCTTTCACTTGAGGGTCGGGCAGTATATGTATATGATTCCATGGACATGCATCCATGATGCGGGTATAGATACCCATAACAGTACATGATTATCTAGACAAACATTTATGATTTTGATGTGACTCTCATTTTTAAAAGACATAGTTGACTCTCATTTTTATAAAATGCGGTGATCTGATGGTACAATAGTGCGATGAAATGCGATCGCGATGGTATAATAGTGGTACAAAGTGCGAAGTCTGGTACTTTGATTATCATACTTGTTTACTGCCATATTTTGGTTATTATACTTGTCAGTATGATCTCATTTACAGTACTTTATATTTACATACTTGGTACATGTTGTACTGACCCCCTTCGGGGGGCTGCATTCATGCCAGCAGGTATAGGTACTCAGTTTGCTGATCCGCGAGTTTAGGATCCCCACTTAGCTTCCATTCGAGATAACTCTATTATTCCGGAGCTTGTCAATTTGGTACAGTATTGCTATGATAGACTTATGTATATTCAGGGATACGGCGGGACCTTGTCCCGTCATAGTTCACTGTATTAACTCTTAGAGGTCTGTAGTCATGTGGGTTGTATATGTATTTGGCCAGTTGTACAATTGTACTTGTTTGGGATGTCCCCGTATTTAGCGGCAGCCTCGTCGACTTGCCTTTGTTGACATGATTTACAATTTATATATGTTCTCTGGCCCCAGTTGATTATATGTGTTGTGTTGATAATAAGGGTGCCCAGGTAGGGCACCAGTCGCGGACCCGTCGGCTTGGGTCGTGACAAAAGTGGTATCAGAGCAGTTAGTCCTCGGAATATCTACAGACCGTGTGCAGTAGAGTCTTGACTATCGGTGTGTTGTGCACCACACCTATAAACAGGAGGCTACAATACATTTAGGATTGGATTCTATTCTTCTTACTCTAAGGTCGTGCGATAGAGCTATGTTGGTAGGAAACTCCCTCTCTAACGTATTATTGTGTTGCAGTTATGCCTCCAAGGAATGCGACAGCGGCCCAGAAGGGAATATATGGACCTTATGTATAGGTTGGTAAGATTTTTGTATAGTTGATGTGATGATGATGTGTGATCGGTGTATTTTATATACACATTTTGAGTCATTTTTAGTTAGTATTTTACTCATTTAATTTATGTTTAGTATAGTATTAGGGTCGTTTCCTTTCTTTTGTGTCACAGCGGTCAGAAATGGAGAAATGACGAAAATGAGATGAAAGGAGATGAAATGAGCATAAATGAGATGAAATTGCACACTAAAAGTGCCAAGAAATGAAGCCTAAGAAGGTCCGGGAAATATAGAAGAAATCAGACGAAGACCGGACGAACAAAGGACGAAGAAACGAAAAATTCGGAAGAATGCCGTCACCGGCGCCGACCATTGAAGTCGTCCGAAAGCTCTCTGATTTTCAGGTGTCGTGGCGCCAGCTGCAGGGCCACGACGCCGACGCGGGATTTCTGAGTTTTTTGGCCGAATTTGACACGTTTTCAGGGTCCAAAAGGGATAATTTTTCCTACCTACATATTCCTTAACCCTTTACCTAAAGGATTCCATAACTTTTCCTTAACCCTTTACCTAAAAGATTCCATAACTTTTCCTACCTACATAATCCCTAACCCATTACCTAAAAGATTCTTGGGCTATAAATAGTCTCTACATCATTAGAAGAATTCATCAATCACCTATCCCATTCTCCATCCACCATTCCATTCCATTCCATCTTGTAAATATTCCACAACACAATCCTTGGATGCTAGAAGGCTTGGAGACTTGTTCTTGAATATTTTTCCTTTCTTTCTTTTGTTTTGTTTATTTCAGTTCATGTATGGAGATTATATTAGTTCTTAGGGATTTCCTTGTGATTCACTTGAAACTCTATTCATGAATTAATATATTGGTTTGTTTCTTCTTCACTTATTTAAAATTTATTCAATTGTTGTTTTGATTGCTTGATAATTAATTGATCACTAGTTATCATAACTTATATGATTTCTAATCGAAAACCGAAAGGGGAGATTGTGAATATGCTATAGTTGAATAAACATAGGTTTAAATCGTGGACGAAAGTACCCCGATACTTGTGTAGCTTAATAGGTTATTACTCTTAATCCTCCTTTGTAGTCAATTTTGTCACCGAAAGGTAGAAGGGTTCTCCATTGGGTTTGAGTGTTTATATTACCTTAACAGGAGTATAAAACGGTCTAGTTAACCTGCTATCTTAACGTAGAAGAAGAAGTCAGTCTAATTGTATTAAGGATTGAATAGAGTGGATAGTTGATGATCTTGGAAGCTCTAATTCTCCATCATAACTGATTTAAATTAAAGTATTTTCATAATTAGTTTATTTCATGCATTATTAGTCTAAAATTCTCAATCAATTAACGTTAACCAAATAGATACCATAGGATAGATAATCGATACTTGAAAACCAGTCCCTGATGACGATATTCGGTCTTACCTAGACTATATCTATGAATACCTAGAAAAGAATATCTACAATCACATATGAATATCTATGAATACCTAGAAAAGAATACCAATCAATTAAAGTTGAGACTTTTCTTTTAAAAAGAATATCTATGAATACCTAGAAAAGTCATCTACAATCACATATGAATATCTCATGTCTCCTAAGTTGTCTACTTCAATTGGACCCATAAGATCCATGTGCAAAAGCTGAAAGTAGTGAGACGTACCTGAATGTTGTCCGTCATTCTGGGCAACATTATGGGTGACACGAGTTTGCTTACCTTTTAGACAATCTTCATAAACCATTGTTTTATCTTTAGGACTTAATATAGGAATTCCTCTTACTGCCTCATAAGAAATTAATCTTTCAAGGTTACGGTAGTTGACATGTCCTAATTTTTGATGCCACAAAGTTGTGTCATCTGTCCTAACATTATTGCAAATCTCTTGTTCTCCAACAAGATAACAATTGTCGTTTGTCCTTGTACCTGACATTACACTTTGGTTAGCTTCATTTGTAACTATACAAGAATACTTATTAAACTTTACCTATAGATTGTCATCACACAATTGACTTATACTGACTAGTTAGCCATTAATCCGTCAACATGTAAGACATTTTCCAAGGCAGGAACACCAGGAACATTTAAGGTTCCTCTTCCTATGATTTTACTTTTGCTACCACCTCCTTACGTTAAATTTCATCCACTGAGTGACTCGTAGTTCTTTAGACACTCCTTTGTCCCTGTCATGTGACGAGAACATTCACTGTCGAAGTACCATGAACCTGAAATGTTAGTCCTTAGAGCAGTTATAGCTACATTACATTTCACATTTATTTTGGAAACTCAAACTCTCTTAGTACCTTTTACCTTTCTGGACTTAGGAATGTTGTTTCGAGTGTTGTCCGAGATGTTGGACAGTCGTCTTGACAACATTCTGCTCCTGGAATTCTGAAGTTTGTGACAATATGGTCTTATGTGCCCTGGAGAGTTGCAGTGGTGGCACACAAACTTCATATCAGTTGATGCGACTGGAAACTTATCTTTCGATCCTTTTTCTTTTACAAAACCTATCCTTCCAGTTTTGTCAAATAAATTAGAGCATATTGTATCAAAAGAGTTCTTGTATCCAATGCCTGCATATGGTGGTTGAATAACCCTTAGAATCTCATCCAGTTGGAGGTACATGTGTTGAGTTTATGGAAGGTTTCTTCAGCTAGATCCAACTTTGCACTAATCTTACCAAATTCAAGATCCTTTTTGGTAAGTGTAACCTCTAAACGGGCTATTGTGCATTTTAAACCTGCATTCTCAAGAGTTAAAGATTTTAACTTTGAGTCAAGTTGTTTGGATTCTAGGATTAAGTCTTTACAAAACTTTTGTAATTCCTTAATCATGGTGTCCTTGGTTTCAACTTGATCTTCAAAGTTAGTCTCACTACTGGAAACAAAACCACTAAAGCAATTTACATCAGGATAGTTAAAATATTAATACCTTTCGGATGTTATTGGACCTGTAGATGTCGTCGCTGATGTTGACGCAAATGTGGTGACATTTGGGACAACACTATCGATGATATTTCCATCGTCTGAAAGAGATTGCTCGTAAACAGTGGTCAGCATTTCTTGTGAATCTATTTCTTGATCTCCTTTCTCTTCTTCTTCTTCTTCTTCTTCTTCTTCGTCACTAAGAGAAACCTACAGACTTTTACCAAATTTTCTCAAGGTATTCACACATTCATTGGCATAATGACCCCCACCCTGAACAAGCATGGAATTGCACAGTTTCACGTTGTTTGGGATCAAATTTGGTTCGGTCTGAATTGGTTCTCTTTAGTTGATTTCCTCTTTGTACTATATGAAGAGAGTTAGTGGACTTTTTATTGAAGCCTTGGTTTTGGTGCTCTTTGGATTTAAATTTATTTTTATCATTATTGAACTTCTTTACCATCGAATTGATCTTTCGAGTAAGGAGGGCAACATTTGCACCATCACCAATTTCTTCAAGATTCTCATCCTCTTCATCGATTTGATTCTCTAAGGATTTTACTTGAAGTGCTACATCCTTGCTTTTATATAATGTTTTTTGATTCTCCATATTCATCTCATAAGTTTTGAGAATACTCATTAAGGTATGAAGGTCCATTGTAGCAAGATTGTGAGCTTCTTCAATCGCACAAATCTTTATATTGAACTTTTCAGGAAGGGAACGAATTGCTTTTTCCACAAGTTGAGTGTTGGTTAATGGAGAACCAAGCACTTGAGATTCATTAGAAATGTCAATCAACTTTTCAAAATAGGTTTTAATGTCCTCCATCTCTTTCATCCTTAAACGTTCATATTTACTCATGAGCATACGAAGCTTCGTTCGACGAACACTAGAGCTACCTTCACAGTGAGTTTGTAAAGTATCCCAAGCATCCTTGGCTGTGGAACAATTTTGTATGAGTTTGAACATATAAAGATCAACCCATCCAAAAATGGCATTTAAGACCTTTTCGTTGAAGCTTGTATTGTTGGTTTCTTCCACACTCCTTTCAGATTCAGGCTTAACAAGAATGTCGCCTTCCTCATCCGGTGGTAGCATTGGAACAATATATCCATTGATAATAAATCGTCATGCTCTAACATCAATGGATTTGATATGAGAGCGTAGGCGAATTTTCCATTAGACATAATTTGATCCATCTAAAATAGGAAGTCTACCAATTGTTGGATTAGTCGGATCCATAGTTTATATAACAGGACCAAGCATTATTTAGTCAAGTGTTGACTTTGATACCACTTGTTGGGTTCCGGGGGTAATACTATGGAATAATAAAAAAATAAACCGAAAGTAAAATTGCTTGTATGCTGAAACAGTTTGCAAATGTCGTTAACAATGTCGTCCGACACAAGTGACGACACTTAGATAAAAACGGAAAATCTTTGAAGGACTAATGCCTGAAAATCTAACTAAGTAGATATAGACAACATCCCATTACAATTGCTTCAATAAAGAACAAATCTAGAATCTAAGCATCAATTATAATGTTGGACAGAATATCGTCGACACGCTCAGACAACACTGGTGATCCACTTTTCTGATCGTGATATCGGA
Organism: Przewalskia tangutica; assembly: GCA_029844215.1. Lineage (NCBI taxonomy): Eukaryota > Viridiplantae > Streptophyta > Magnoliopsida > Solanales > Solanaceae > Przewalskia > Przewalskia tangutica. The sequence goes on from CM056725.1 coordinate 3,250,074, forward strand.
GAGCTCTCTTGATATTTTCTTTTGATTTTTCTGGATATCGATTCCTTGATGTAGTCTCTCTATTTATAGTAGAGAGTCTTCCTTGAAATGCTCAATGAATCGTTGTAGAGGTTGAGAGAAAAGTGGGCAGCTTGACAGAATTTGTTGGAGAAGAATGTGGAGCAAGATCCTCTAACCTCTTGGAATTGCTCCCCAAGTTTAGAAACGCCTTGTACTTGGTCTTCCCACGTTTATAATCAGCTCAAAAGTTCCATGTCAGGTCACTTTACCATCGTGGTAAAAAATCCCACGAGATCAGCTTCAGTCCGTGAAGTAAGGGCAAAACTGTTATCAGAATGTTGGTCCAAATGTCATGACATTTGTTCTAACATTTTCTGATTTTAACTTAGTACTGAAAATGATATGTTAGGTAAAATGTCATAACATCAACCCCAAAATTAACAAACCACATAAATCGGTAGTAAAATGTTTAAAGAATGAATTTTGAGTCTAACTCAACCCCAAAAGCTAGCTTGTATGGTGAGTATTGTTCAAGTCCATATAAGGAGTTCATGTTTTCATTCCATTTCCAATGTAGGACTCTTAACACTCTTCACACATTCATACCTCGTTAACTGAAGCGTGAACAGTATAATTTGGGGTCCAACATCGGTGAACAAAGAATTGGAATTGGTCTGTCTTTGATACCATGTAAATAATGCATCTGGGGTCTAACTCAACCCCAAAAACTAGCTTGTAAAGTGAGGATTGTCCAAATTTATATAAAGAGTTCATGTTTCCATCTCATTTCGAACGTGTGACTCTTTAACAAAATGGTTATGGATCCACAATAGTTTCACTTAATCAACATTCCACAACTTAGACAATCACACAAAAGCTTATTAGAAGAGCAAAAGGGTATTGTTTTGTTAAATAAATGACGAAAAATTGAAAGATATAGGAGGGAAATACTGACCCATCCAAACAGCAAGACAAATGCCAAGTTGTATTGTTTGTGCCAGCTAATGCATTTCATAAAAGGGACAATGGCTACTACAGTATTTTTTTACCAAACAAGGTAATCTGTTGTGGGGTTGGTGGCTGCCATTATTATTCATCATATATATATATAATCTCTGTGCATGCACTAAAACCTTTTCTTTCTAGGTCCTACCCTACACCACCTTCAATCCCCTTTGCCACAAAAAAAATACTCTGTTCTAATACTGCTAAGTTATGTCATTTGAATTCTTCAAAAAAATTGCACTCAATAATTTCTTTTTATCTATTCAAATTTTGATGGACAAAGTTATACGGTACTGTGAGAGGTGTATAAGTTGGTATGAATACCACCATTGTCCAAAAAAACACATAAATATTTGCTTTTGAACACACAAGTTTAAAAGTATAGTGAGTACAGCGCAAAAACTACAAAAAATTGAATCGATTAAGTTAAAATTCTAAATCGGCTTCTAATATATACAAGAACTTATCCCATGCTTTAACTTCTTTCAACATTTCATTTTCATGTTAGCTCCTCCCATACCTCAATGGCTATAGAAGTGAAGAACAAATTAATAGCACACGTGACCACAAAATATGAGCATACGATCTATTAATTGGTATGGCTTAATTGTTATGTTATACCCTCTTTGGCATTACAAGATTTTCATAAACCAAAGAAGTTATACATACTCTATGCAATTTCATTTTATGCAGGCATGACCACTTACAGTAGCAACAAAAGCATTTTCTGCACCTTCTGCAAACCAATTAACTACCTCATAGTCTACAATCAGGAGACTAGTTCACTGTCAAAGAAATTACTACATCAATCAACGAGTTCAAGATTGACAGAATTATTAAGTACTTGTATTGGTGGAAAATAATAAGCAATCTATATAATTAATCGAGGTGCATAAACTAACTCGAACAACACATTTATTGGAAAAAAAAATCAAACAATTTATAAAGTAGCAAAGATCTTTCAATTTTTTCAATCTTAAATAGTTCTTCATATAAGCTTCTGTTTCCGAGGGTCTAGATAAAGGTAAGATCTACATATACTCTACTATTTTCAGACCTCACGTTGTTAGATTTCACTGAATATATTATTGTATAAGCTTCTGTTTCATTTGACTGTGCGCATAGGAAAGGGGTGTGGCATAATGCAATACTTTGACAGCATCATTCTTGATACTTAGAATTCAAACTCCGCCTATGAAAGATTGTTCATATTATTAATTCCAAGCGCGAATAAAAAACGAGATACATAGATTGACAAGCAATGAAAACTAGCTGATTTATAATGAAGCCTCACAAAATGAGATTTTATGATTAGTGAAGATTCATATAGTCTGTCCCAAATTGTTTAGAATTGAAATGTGTTCGTTGTAATTGTAATCTTAATACTTGGGAAGGATGAATGACTTGATACCTCTGTACACCTTATGGGAGAAGGGAGTAGGAATTACAAGGGAGGACCACATAGCACATGAAGGGGAAGAAATACTCAAAAGGTCACATCCCAATTTGATTAATGAAAGGCTCAATAGAGTTTAGATTAAGTTTTGGAGTATTCAAGAAATGCATGAAATAAAGGGGTCAAAGGTTGGAGGACCAAACAATGGTTGGCTAACCAACCCATATGAACCCACCTCAATTGACTAAATTCTAAGCAACCTTGCCAGCTAAAAGTCACTCAGTGACATAGGAAATAGAAAAAGATGAGCATAGAAAACTCTTTATTTTTTATAATCATCCAGTGTCCGAAATTTACTGACCAGATAAATCTGAAATTTCTTCATTAAAAAGCTCGAACCAGAGATTTTTGAATTTATTTTTGGATGGTGGACAAAAACTAAAGATGCACTAGTTCTGTTAAAGTTTGGATCAGTTCCAAACTGAGAAGAGAACGGAGAAGAGAAGTGAGGAGCATGAGGAGACAGTGAGGAGCATAAGTCCGATATTGGAAGCAAAGTGCTCTTCTATTGATTCTATTATTTCTGCTCAACAATACAATGAGCCCAAAGGCTTTATACAATGAAGAAAGACTAGAGGACTAGAATATAAAATGACCATAAGGTCCTTGACACACAATATATATATCCATGCTAGAGGGATAATAACCCAAATTCTCACCAAACCAAAAAGAAAACTAGGCAAACAACCATCTGCTCCCAAAAAACCCAGCACCAGTTAAATAATTCAAGAAGGATATGAGTACCCCCCTCCTCTAATACCTAGTAAAAAATAAGGTCATATTTTCCTCACTAGCTTCTAATATTATTATTTTTATTTATTTATCATCAGACATCAGAGCCATTACTCCCAAATTCCTAAAACACTCTGTACAAACTCTTCAAAACACTTCTTCCTATAGACACAACAAAACCATTACAGTGGAAATACCAGTCTAAAACTACAATTTCTCTTAAGGAGTTGAACTTGAAGCTTCTTCTCTTGGTTCTCGCAAGTATCGCAGTAGTGTTTCTGCCTGCAGATAAAGAAAAAAAACCAAACCATTAAGGTCTTTCCATAACAAGAATATGCCAAGAATAATACAGCTTTCAACTCTTGGACTAAAAATGCATATGCAAACTATAACATCAGTGTCATTGAAAGCAACATTGCAGCAGTATTTGTTCCATACGTTACTCCAACAAGTACCAGAAAGTTCAAATGAAAAATCATCAAAATAAAGTTTAAAGTGTGGCTCAGTTGAAAGGATAGCAACCCACACCATACAACCGTAATCTCCAATATTTCACTTTCATTCTTTCTTCATTTGTTGGACATAGTTCCCCATACCCATCTTCCAAATCAAAACATCCGAATATTGGAACACTCCATGTGACATGTTTATGATTATATGAGTTCAAAGTTATCTTAGTAACCATTAAAAATTCAATCTTTAGTCCAAATTTAAGGCCTTAGTTAACTACTGAGGTACAGATTAGTTGTTCATAAAAAATAGCAACATTCATACAAATTGCTATAATAATAATTCCTTCTCCTGAAATGTCTTAGTATTAATTTGAAGGGGAAAGAACTATTGGTTCTTTACTAGGAGTATTACACTAAATTACTAATGCCATAAAAGTTCAGTCTTTAAACAATATAACTACTACAAAGTGCTAATACTGACCAAGATTTGTTTTTCCAAGAACTTGAGTGAACAGTTCTATGTTGCTCGGACTCTTCAAAAAATGATGGACACACGTTAGATCCAAAGAGTTGGAGCAACAAAGGACTGGTGGATCAAGAATTCAAACTATGTTACTAGGAGTATTACACTAAATTACTAATGCCATAAAAGTTCAGTCTTTACGCAATACTACTACTACTACAAAGTATTAACATTGACCAAGATTCTTTTTTTTCTTCAAGAACTCGAATAAAGTTGCTCGAATTCTTCAAAAATATCGACGGGCGCCCGCTAGATCCTCCAAAAGTAGTGTACTTTTTAAGCATCCAGCACGGGTAAGACAATATTTTTGGAGAATCCGAGCAACAAAATAGGACTGGTGGAACAAAATTTTGAAAAAGCTCACCTTGTGCTTAGCTTTAGCAGTTCCATTCTGAGACAAGGCAACAAGAGGAGGAATTCCACCTTCCCTAACAAGAAATCCTCTATTTCTAACACTATCAACACAAAGCTGCAACAATGTCAAAACAGCAAATTCCTTTCCTTTATCTGACCCATCTTCAATAGCTTCAACAAGTGCAGCAATTCCACCTTGTTCAACAATAGCTTCTTTCCCTAAATCAAATTCACATAAAATATTCAACACCACCATAGCCTTTTCAGCTAATCCATTCCCTTGTTCACTAACAAGCCCAACAAGTGGCTTCACAACACCAGCACTAATCGCTCTTTCCTTATTCAACTTAACTGAACAAAGCTTATAAAGGGTCGTTAAAGCATCTTTTTTCCCTCTATTTGTTCCATTCATCAACAAACATACTAATGGTGGAATAGCACCACAAGAACCAATCGAAACCTTCTTCTCGTCATCTACTAAAGCTAAACTTAACAACGCACAAGCAGCATTCTGTTTCGACGTATCCGTACCTGTTTTTAAAACATAAATCAACAGTTTTATCACTCCTGTATCATTTAAGATCAATGCCTTATTCGGCTCATGTAATGATAAATTTAACAGAGCTGTTACAGCATGTTCTTGTGTCCCTGAATCCGTACACTTAAGTAGCTGTATAAGTGCATTAATCGCACCTGATTCCCCTATTAACGCCCGATTATCCGCTCGATTCTTGGCTAATAATCTTAATTTAGCTGTCGCAGATCTTTTTACTGCTAAGGATGGAGACCGTAAACTGTCAACACATAGTTTCACCGTAGGTAAAAGATCCTCAGGTGAAATACTCTCTATTATCTCCGTCGAAAACTTCTCTCTATCTAAGAACCCTAGACACGGTTCGGGTTCAGGGTCGGGTTCGGGTCGGGTCAAACCCGGATCCGGGATATTTGCGAGTCGGTGTAACTCGCCAGAGATATCACTGCTACAAGCGGATGAGAAATCACTGAAAGCTTGAGAAAGTTGTAGAAAGGTTGAGATATCTTCTTCTTCTTCTTCTTGGTGGATTTCTTGAGGCTTTTTTGTGAGTTCGTTTAAGCGAATATCGATGATGGAGTCGGTTAGGTTGTCGGAAATGGAACCGGAGGAGTAATAGGTTGATCGGATGGTTCTCATAGACCGGCCCATTGAACGGTTTATTTTGGCTGAAGATGGTGGTGGGGTGTAGTAATAAGGACGTGTTTGGATGGAATGAACATTACTAGAGTGAGAATGAGAATCTTCAAGGGAAACCATTGTTTTGAGATTTTTTTTTTAAAAACACAGCCAAACAGAGCGTAAAATGGGTGTTTTTAAAGAGTGTAGTTTTAATGGTGGATTGGAGAGTATAGCTTTGAAGAAATGATAAAAATGGCGGATTTATAGAAAGGATGAGAATGAGTGGATTTGGTGGCTATGATTTTTTATTTTAGTGCTAAAATGACATGTCCGTGTTGTCTATTTAGCATCACAGCTAAGGGCAAAAACTTAATACCCGATTTAGCGTAACTATTTTTTAATATAGTAAATTTGTTATAAATATATTATAAATTTATATATCTTTTAATATTTGATATAAATAATTGTTAAATATGATTGATAAATATATCTATCAACTTATGAATCTATTTTTACAAAATATAAATTTATGAGTCAACTATTACATTTAAAAACTTTGAAATCATGATTGGAAATTCCAAATCAGGTCTTTTTGGATGATTTGGAATCGCATGTCCAAACTCCTACTTAGTTTGTTTCCCAATTTATACGACATGTTTGATGGCTATGAAATTTAAGTATTTTTTAATAATAAGAATAAAAATATACCCAGTGTAATTAAATAAGTAAAGTATGAAAAAAGCAGATTACATGCGGACATTATTTCTACCTCACGGAGATAGAGATTGTTTTCAGAAATAACGTAATTATTATGAAAGAGAAAATACAATAGTAAAGAAAATATGACAATTAATAAAGAAAATAATATATATCATTCAAAAAAGGAATTGCAACAAATGTGCGATAGCCGAAAATAAAAATATTTTCTTAAAAGAAAAAAATAAAAATAAGTTATAAAAATAAAATGTATTTACGTTAAAAACAAATTAAAAAGAAATGTGTGCCACCTAAAATGAAACAAATGAAGTAGGATATTAAAGTGGTTTTTATTAAATGACACAATGGTTTGCTTCTTGAATTTTCAGCTGATAGGGTTATTTCCCATAAGCATAATGTATCCACTCACTGATCTCCTTGAGTTAGGGCATGCTTCCCAACCTAAGTCACAAAATACAGTGATGGTATTGTCTGGTTTCTTGAATATGTAGATCCCCAAGGTAGGGTCATTCTTCAAGTATCTTAACACATGCAGTGCAGCCTTGAGGTGAGGCTCTCTTGGTGTCTGAAAGAACTGTCTATGATGTTGTACACTATAAGCAATGTTTAGCCTAGTGTTGGTGAGGAAGTTAAGTTTTCCTATCAACCTTCTGTAATAAGTAGGATCACCCAGTGCAATTCCTTCAGCTGACTTTAATTTGATTGCTGAGTTCAGTGGGGATGTTGTTGTCGTATAGTTGAGACAATCAAACTCCTTGATTAAGTCTACAATAAACTTTCTCTGAGATATTAGTACTCCGTCTGGCATATATAGGATCTCCAATCCTAAGAAGTAATGAAGTCTCCCTAGGTCCTTTATTTTGAATTGATCATGTAAGTAGGACTTCAAGGCTGTGATTTTTGTCAAATCTGTCCTGATTAATATCACATCATCAATATAGACTGCTACAAACACTACAGCAGTCCATGTTTCTTATAAAATAATGAGTAGTCACTAGTAGAATGTGAGTATCCTCTTGAACATAATGCTTTTGTCAACTTTTCATACCAATGTCTACTAGTTTACTTCAATCCATACAATAATTTTTTAATTTACAAATCAGTCCCTTGTCTTCTACTTTGAGTCATTGTGGGATGTATATATATACTTCTTCATGGAGGTCATCATCCAAGAATGCATTATTGGCATTCAGTTGGTATAGCTCCCCTCCTCTTTTGACTGCCAGGCTTATAAGTGTTGATTATTTCTGGTGAGAATATTTTATTGTAGTATATGCCAGCCTGCTTTGTGTAACCTTTCACTATCAGCCTAGTCTTGAATTTCTCAAACTCTTTTTTTTTTTTTGATAATCGAGGTTTTCAGGCTTGCGCCTGACTACTTCACTGGTATTACCCAGATGTCCTTGAGGTAATGACACCGGTCCTTCAATACCATCACCAGGTAAATCGCGGAATGTGCTCCAATGGCCAGTTTCTGAGAGCGTACAATTGATCAATGAGACAAGGTCAAATTCCCCAACAAACAGAGTACTTAAGAGTGTTTCCTCGTGTTTGCGGGGAATCGAACCCACGCTGTCCATGCCAGAGCGTCTTATAGCGTCCAGGCTTTACCACTGGACTATGCCCCGGAGGACAATCTCTCAACTCTTTCATCTGCCTTATGTTTTATTTTGTATACATATTTGCATCCTATGATTCTCTTTCCTGCAAGTAAATATATCATATAAGGCATTAAATTCAAGTATTTTTACTGACTGCCAAACAGGACTTAGAACTGCTTTCTTATATGAGACTGGTTCACTATCATGAGTGATGTTTCTCACTAGTTTCCGACTTTCAGTGTTAAAAGTGGCAAGTGAAACATGGTTGTTTGCATTAGGTGGTAAATTAGTCAGAGCTTGTTCAGTGGCTTTTGGTAGACTGTAGGTTAGGTAGGTTACATTTGTACTCAATGAGGTATGCAGGTTTGGTATGGACTCTAGTGGTTCTTTTAGGTGCAGGTTGAGTTGATGGTGTGTTGAGCAATGTAGATTGTGCAGGTTCAGGTTCTGCTAAGTTAGATTGTAAGTGCTCAGATGGTTTAGTAGGTGAAGTAATAGTGGTGTCATGTTGGGTAATTGGATCACTAATGGTTTGTCTATTTGCATCAGGAGTAGCATGTTATTGTCAAAATACATTCTCTAGCATCTCATAGGAACTCTTGATTGATACAGTAAGGATCTTGTAGTTCAAGCAAGTGCTTGTGCTTTGTTTCCACCACACCATTTTATTGTGGTGTATATGAATGAATTCTTTGGTGTACAATTCTTTTTTCTTGAAGAAAGTTTGTTGTTTCTTTGTTAATAAATTCCATACCATTATTTATCCTTATACTCTTGATAGTAACTTTGAACTGATTTTTATGAGGGATATGAAAGCCTTCAGGGCTTGTAGAGTGTTGCTTTTGCAGCTTAGCAACCGAGTCTATATGTGGACCTGCTAAAATCATCAACTATGGTCATAATGTACTTTTGGTTTTCATGGGTAGATATATGACCCCCACAGATCCATATGGATGAGGTCAAAAATATTTGATGAGAAAGGTGTTGATTTGGAAGGAAAATGTAATCTTGTTTGTTTGGCCAGGAGGCATATGATACATAAAATGGTTGTTTATGTGAGAAGGTTAAGGGTATGGTGGTGATACCTCTCATTTTCACAAAGGGAACATGACCTAGTCTATTTTGCCACAAGTAGTCTACACTATTTCCATGAGATATGCTTGATGCAACTGTTATCAATCTGTATTGCAAAATCGTTGAAACAATAAAAAATAATTTCTGAAAAAATATTTAAGAATTAAAATCGAGTCCACTGAATGCACAGTGTGTCTTTAAGAAAATTATTCCTCTCAAGTACCCGAGGTTAATGGAATATTTTCTTCCAGGATAGAACGATCTTACTCACCGGTGTATCGGTACCTAGAACAACGGTGTCATCGAACCACTCAATGACAGTAAACTACTTGGAATTTATTTGTGCCGAAGAAGAAGATTTGAAGTTCAGAAAATTCGTTAGTAAAATTCTGAGGAATCAAACGAATTTATAGCCATGGAAGTACTGTTTCTGAAGGTTTGCAACCCTTCTGAACAGAAACTTTAAAAAAGGTGGGAAATTTAAATAAAATATGGGAAAGAATCGGGTCGCGGGTCAGACACGCGGATCCGGGTCACTAACGGGTAGGATTGGATAAGTTAATTCATTAATTAAATAAATAATTAAAATTAAAGAAAATTTGGTCCAAAAAGATTATCAATCAGATCCAAATCCGAAGCCGAGCCGAGCGACGACGACGGCGCGAGGGGAGACCCTCTTCTTAACCCTTTAGCAACAAGAAGGAGTACTTCTACTTTTAAGTAGAAGAACTTTTCTTTCCACTACCAATGAGGGACAAATGCTCCTTTTATAAAGCAAGAGGGAACTTCCTCAATTTCCCATTCAATCTATCAGTCACGACTTTGTTTGATCTCCTTGAACCTAGATTTTGGGATCTCCAGTCTGCTAGGTAGAGTTACCGCCATGATGACTTGTCCTTAGCCTTAAACTCATTCCCTTAGATGATCTTTCAACCTCCTCTCTAGATAGGCCTTTTGTTAGCGGATCCGATACGTTATCTCTTGACTTTACGTAGTCAATCGTGATAACACCACTAGAGAGTAGCTGTCTAACGGTATTGTGTCGCCGTCGAATATGACGCGATTTTCCGTTATACATAACGCTCCCTGCCCTACCTAATGTCGCTTGGCTATCACAATGTATACATATATGTGCCAAAGGTTTGGGCCAAAATAGAATATCTTCCAAGAAATTTCGGAGCCATTCAGCTTTTTCACCGGCCTTGTCTAAAGCTATAAACTCAGATTCCATCGTAGACCGAGCGATGCACGTCTGTTTGGATGATTTCCAAGACACTGATCCACCCCAATTGTGAAAACATATCCACCCGTGGATTTAACTTCAGATGATCCGGTGATTCAATTTGCATCACTATATCCTTCGATCACGACGGGGTATTTTTTATAATGCAAATCATAGTTTTGGGTATGTTTCACATACCCCAAAACTCGTTTCATTGCCATCCAGTGAGTTTGATTGGGATTACTTGTAAACCGACTCAATTTACTAATAGCACATGCTATATCTGGTCACATACTTGGTAAGATGTAAAGTCCGGGAAAAAATAATAATATATAGTTGTTGGTTGGTTTAATAAAAATATATATTTCATAATCTTTTTATAAGGACTACATGGCATGTTAGAAATCTATTAGTTGGCAAAGTATATAATTCATAACCTTTTTATAAGGACTACATGACATGTTAGAAGTCTATTAGTTGACAAAATATATAATTCAAGCCTTAAAGACTTCAAGAATTAACCACATTAAAAAAAATCTGCATACACATTTCTTTGGTAAGGAAACAACCTACTTCCCTTCCTCTCCCCTTTAACTCCCCTCCACTCTTGGCTTTCCCCCTCCCATAAGTTATACAAACACCCTTACTTATACATTATACTTGGCACAAACAAAGGACTAGCACAAAGAATACAAAATCAGACAAAAAACAAGTGACCAAGAAGAGGAAAAATCGAAAAACATCAAGAGAGGAAGGAGAACAAAAATAGGAATACTAGGGAGCAAGGATCACTTGTGACAGAACAACAATCCTTTTCACGCTTACAAAGTGAGTTTTCTCACTCAGAAATTCTTGGTAACATCCTTTATTTTTAGTTCAATACATGTTAGAATAAGAATTGAGTGTTGAAAAGAAATATTGAACTTTTGATTGTTTAGACAACTAGTTGCGTCATGAACTTTACGAATTGTTCTCACTGAGTTATAATTGTTAGAATTTGATGAAATTCGGAGGAATTGTACACCTCTCTAATATGATCATATAGAACCAAAAATGAGGTAAAATGGACGTACGGTTTGAAAGTTATCATAGTTCAAAGTTCCTGCCTTAGATTTGGTCGAAATTCGGAAAGGCATAATTACGGACTGTTTTTATTGAGTTTTACTTATTAGAATTATATGAAAATTTACATGGTTGTAAGTCTCTATGTTACGGACAGATATATATAAATATTTATTAAAACGGACTTACGAGTTGAGAGTTATTGTAGTTTGAAGTTTCTGCCTCGGATTCGTCGGAATCCAGAAGGGCAGGACGTTGAAACGTAAAACTGTACTAACCTGTGGGGAATATGAAAATTGTTTCTAAATGAAAGTTCTAGATCTCTTTGTTTTGGACATTTTGAGACCTTACGGGGGTCTATCCGACTTACGGATTGAGAGTTATCGCTCTTTAAAGTTTCTGCCTCGGATCTATCGAGATTCAGGAAGGGCAGCGAATAAAAGTGTAAAACTGTACCAAATGGTACAGAATATGAAAGGATGGTTCACATGGAGACGTGTAGCTCTCTGTTCTCGTCGTTTTGAGATTTTATGGGGCTTGAACGGGTTTACATATTAGGAGTTATGACTATTCTAAGATTGGGTGTTGTTTAATAAATATTCTGCCGAAATAAATTTCATGTGGCTGTTTTGAGGATAAATTTGTGTTAGTTAACCAAAGTAGTTTTAAATGAAATTTGGTACAGTGAAAGATCCCCGTCTTACCTTAGTTTCCGCTTGAGAAACACCTTAGTTGGAGTTATGGTTAAAAAGTTATAATCGTTACAAGTATGAATGACAGAATGTTAGAAAAGAGAATAGTATTTATTTGATCTTCTGAAAAATATGAAAAGTGAATACGTGTTCACATAAATATATAAATATATAATGGATCGGGTTGCGCGCAACAAAACGTAAAGTTAATACGCCTTCACATATAAGTAAATATAATGGATCGGGTTGCACGACTCAACAAAAAGTAAATTGATTTTTTTTTCACAAATACGTATATATAATGGATCGGGTTGCACGCCGCAACAAAACGTAAAGTGAATACACATTCACAAATACGTAAACATAATGGATCGGGTTGCACGCGCAACAAAACGTAAAGTGAATACGTGTTCACAAATACGTAAATATAATGGATCGGGTTGCGCGCAACAAATATGAAAGATGAATACGTGTTCACCTATATATAAATATGAAAAGTGAATACGCGTTCACAAATATATAAATGTAATAAACATGTGGAAATGCAGGGAAATGTCTTAACGTATAATACGAGATAAAATGAAGTGTTAGTTAAGCGAGAATTTCCTATGAGGAGTTGTTGCATATTTAAAGATGTTGTAACTGATATGTTTTTGCAATATGCTTATTACGTTATAATGTGATTGCGCTTGGAATATTGTGGTGTTACTTTGAATTGCAGGGTAAGGTTCTCACTCAGCCTCAGATGGTAGGGCTGACTCTTTATTTAACATGTTTTGAAAGCGTGATAGAGGAAAGGCTCCACGCCAGGCTAGCGATCGTCCATGACCTCTTGTCATACCAAGTCCATTGCTTGGGCTTGGTACTCGTCGAGTTCGAATGTCGGTTCGATGTCTCGAAATGCCCGTGTGGAATGGTCTCCTTCCAACTTAGAATAATATCTCACAAGATGTCTATGTAGAAACAATATTTGCACAGTATGGGCTCGCGTTATATTTTCAATAAAGTCATAAACAAATTTCTTTATTGTTATTTTTATTAATAGCTCGTATTTGAATATAAGTTTAAATTTCTAAATAAAGAGAATTAAATGGTGCTCCTTGTGGAAAATAATTGTCACGGTGCCATCACGCCCTAAGTAAAGACTTAGGAAAATTTGGTGTGACAAGTTGGTATCAAAGCTAAACCAGTTAGGAGATTCTAGGAAGTTTCTTGAGTTGGGTGTTTGAGCGGTTACTTATTGCGGCCATGCGCGCCACAAGTAGTAAGTAAACGGAATAACATCCTAAAGTTTCACTTCTTTCATACTCTTCTCGTGCTATCTTGAGTCTTTTCAAAGACTTGGTTCTCGTACTACCTCCTTCAAAGGATTGTGGAAGGAGTGTACAACGATAAAATAACCGGATGTATCGCACCACCAGAAAGGTAGGAGAGATTTACTTTAAGTAAGATAAGTAAGGACAAGTAACTTGATGCTATGGTTATTAGTATCTTGGAAGTTTTATATAAAAAAAAAAAAGTCATTCGTTTTAAAAGAGTATAAGTATGTAGTACTTGAGATTAAATTTCTGATTCTTTTATTAAGACATGTTAGTGCCTTAAGTGAACTAAAATGAGAGGATATATTAATAATGTCAATAAGAAGTTAGGGATTTCTTGACTTACTTATGTTATGTAGGATAGCCATTGAGCTAGGGTAAGAGTATAAATGAGGGTAAACCCCAAGACGTTATACCACCTTCTCGGGTAAGAGTATAAATGAGGGTAAACCCCAAGACGTTATACCACCTTCTCCGGTAAGAGTATAAATGAGGGTAAACCCCAAGACGTTATACCACCTTCTCAGGGTAAGAGTATAAATGAGGGCAAGCCCAAGACGTTATACCACCTTCTCCGGGGTAAGAGTATGAATGAGGAAAGCCCAAGACGCCATACCACATTCTCCGGGGTAAGAGTATGAATGAGGAAAGCCCCAAGACGTCATACCACCCGCTTGTGGTAAGAGTATAAATGAGGAAAATCCCAAGACGTTATACCACATTCCGTGGATTTGCTACCCATGATGCGAAGAATATCCTCACGTCAGCTTATTTCCTACCTTAGGTCTCAAAAGTTATTAAGGAGTCACAAAGTGGAGTACGCATATCTGGCTAATATAGTAGATACCCAAAAAGAGTCCCCAACGGTGCATGATGTCCCTATTGTTTGAAAAATTTCGAAGGTTTTTTTCCTGAAGATCTCCCAGGCCTTCCTCCGGATAGAGAGGTGGAGTTCGCTATAGAGTTAATTCTGGGTACAAGACCTATTTCTATTCTTCCATATCGAATGGCCCCAACTAAATTGAGAGAGTTAAAAGAACAGTTGAAGGATCTTCTGGATAAAGGATTTATAAGGCCTAGTGTTTCCCCCTGGGGCGCACCAGTCCTTTTTGTGAAGAAAAAAAAGATGGATCACTCCGAATGTGCATCGATTATCGACAACTCAATAAGGTCACGATCAAGAATCGATACCCATTACCAAGAATCGATGATCTTTTTGACCAACTTCAGGGAGCCAATTATTTTTCCAAGATTGATCTTCGTTCGAGATATCATCAGATGAAAATAAATCCGAATGATATATCAAAAACAGCCTTTAGGACCTGATATGGCCATTATGAGTTCTTGGTCATGTCTTTGATTAACAATGCCCCAGCAGCTTTTATGGATCTAATGAACATAATCTTTAAACCATTCTTGAATTTGTTCGTAATTGTATTTATAGATGATATCCTAATTTACAGCAAGTGTGTTGAAGAACAGGAAGAGCATCTGAGGGTAGTGCTTCAAGTCTTGAAACAGGAGAAACTATATGCTAAATTTTCAAAGTGTGAATTTTGGTTGGAAAAGATAGCCTTTTTGGGTCATGTTGTGTCAAGGGATGGAATTATGGTAGACCCCCAGAAGATAGAAGTAGTGAAGAACTGGCCAAAAACCGACCACTCCGACAGAGGTTAGAAGTTTCTTGGGTTTGGCTGGGTATTATAGAAGATTCGTAAAAGGTTTTTCTAGTCTTGCTGCTCCTTTGACCCGGTTGACTCAAAAAGCGGTTAAGTACCGATGGTCGTGAGCATGTGAAACAAGTTTTGAAACTAAAGGAATTGTTGACTCTGCGCACTCCTAACCTTACCATCGGGACAAGAAGGGTTCACAATCTATTGCGATGCCTCCAGAGTTGGGTTAGGATGTGTCTTGATGCAGTTTGGAAAGGTTATTGCGTATGCATCTAGACAATTGAAGATACATGAGAAGAATTACCCAACTCATGACTTGGAATTAGTTGCGGTGGTGTTTGCCTTACGAATATGGAGACATTATTTGTATGGTGTGCATGTGGACATATTTACATATCATAAGAGTTTGCAGTACATAACCACGCAGAAGGATTTGAATCTCCGACAAAGAAAATGGTTAGAGTTGCTTAAGGATTATGACCTTTGTATTCTTTACCATCACAGGAAAGCTAACGTGGTGGTGGCGACTCGATGGGAGATCAATGGGCAGCTTGGCCCATTTGGTAATACAAAATAGGGGTATTGTTCGGGAGGTACAAAGATTGGGAAACCTCGGGGTTAGCTTAACTGAGATCGGTGAAGGTAGGGTGGTGGTACATGATACCTCGCAGTCTTCCTTAGCTTCAGAAATAAAAGAAAGTCAGTTTGAGGATACGGAGTTTGTTGGATTTTGGGAGAGGATCCAACAGGAAAACCTTCACGCTTTACATTGGGAGATAATGACGGAACCGCCGGTATAAGGGTAGGTTATGTGTTCCTAAGGTAAATGATCTAAGGAGGAAGATCTTAGATGAGGTCACAACACAAGATATTCCATTCATCCGTGGTCAACAAAAATGTATCGGGACCTCAAGGCAAATTCGGTGGGACGGGATGAAGAAAGACGCGTTGCGAGTTTGTCGGAGGTGTCTTATATGTCGCAGTGAAAAGTGAACATCAAAACTCGCGGATTACTTCAGACATTGGAGTCCCCATGTGGAAGTGGGAGGCGATTCATATGGATTTCGTAACTGGTCTACCGAAAACTCGAGAAGGGTATGATTCTATTTGGGTGATTGTTGATCGACTTACAAAGTCAACCCATTTCTTACCGGTCAAGACAACGTATCGCGCACCACAGTACACACAGATTTATTTGAAGGAGATTGTGCGTTACACGGATTCCCTTACAAATTATTCCGGATAGGGTTCCCAGTTCACCTCACACTTTTGACAAAGTTTCAGCAGGTCTCGGACAAAAGTTATGTTAAGCACGGCTTTCCACCCGCAAACAGATGGGCAAGTCGGCGAACAATTCAAACACTTGAGGCGAGTTGCGATCTTGTGTGTTAGATTTTCGGGAAGTTGGTTGGACCATCTATGTATAATTGAGTTCGCCACAACAATAGATTTCACTCTACCATACAAATGGCCCGTTTGAAGCATTATATGGACGAAAATGTAGGTATCCACTTGGATGGTTCGAGGTGGGTGACGCAATCGCTCGGACCAAGTCATTCAAGAAACAAATGATAAGGTACAAATGATTCGGAGAGGATCAAAACAGCTCATAGTCGTCATAAGTCCTATGCGGATCATCGAAAAAGAGATCTTGAATTCCAAGAGGGGGAGAAAGTATTTTTAAAAGTGTCCCCAAGAAGGGGAGTATGCGCTTTGGTAAGAAAGGAAAATTGAAGCCCAAGGTTTATTGGGTCATATGAGATCTTGCGAAGAGTGGGGAATGTGGCTTATGAATTAGCACTTCCACGAGAGTGGAAGCGGTGCATCCGTGTTTCATGTGTCAATGTTACGAAAATACTTGCACGATCCAAGTCACGTCGTCCTTCCCAGAGATAGTTCTTAATGAAGAGCTTGATATGAAGAGGTTCCGGTGGAAATACTTGATAGGAAGGTTAAGCGCCTTAGGAGTAAAGATATTGCTTCCGTGAAGGTCCTATGGAGGAATCACTCCACAGAGGAAGCCACCTGGGAAGCTGAAGAGGCGATGAAAGTCAAATATCTATTCCTATTTGACTAAGGTAAAAAAAAAAAATGTGTTATATAGTACTTCATATGTGTGTCATTTGAGTGTCTATATGCATGTGTTACAACTTTATTCACATTCGAGGACGAATGTTTCTTAAGGAAGGGAGAATGTGAAGCCCCAAATTAGTGTTACAATAACAATAAATATTATTGTGTCTATGTGATTATGTTATGACCTTATTCACATTCGAGGACGAATGTTGCTTAAGGAGGAAAGAATGTAAAGTCCGGGAAAAAATAATAATATATAGTTGTTGGTTGGTTTAATAAAAATATATATTTCATAATCTTTTATAAGGACTACATGGCATGTTAGATTAGTGTTACAATAACAATAAACATTATTGTGCCTATGTGATTATGTTATGACCTTATTCACATTCGAGGACGAATGTTGCTTAAGGAGGAAAGAATGTAAAGTCCGGGAAAAAATAATAATATATAGTTGTTGGTTGGTTTAATAAAAATATATATTTCATAATCTTTTTATAAGGACTACATGGCATGTTAGATTAGTGTTACAATAACAATAAACATTATTGTGCCTATGTGATTATGTTATGACCTTATTCACATTCGAGGACGAATGTTGCTTAAGGAGGAAAGAATGTAAAATCCGGGAAAAAATAATAATATATAGTTGTTGGTTGGTTTAATAAAAATATATATTTCATAATCTTTTTATAAGGACTACATGGCATGTTAGAAATCTATTAGTTGGCAAAGTATATAATTCATAACCTTTTTATAAGGACTACATGACATGTTAGAAGTCTATTAGTTGACAAAATATATAATTCAAGCCTTAAAGACTTCAAGAATTAACCACATTAAAAAAAATCTGCATACACATTTCTTTGGTAAAAACAACCTACTTCCCTTCCTCTCCCCTTTAACTCCTCCACTCTTGGCTTTCCTCCCATAAGTTATACAAACACCCTTACTTATACATTATACTTGGCACAAACAAAGGACTAGCACAAAGAATACAAAATCAGAAAAAAAACAAGTGAACAAGAAGAGGAAAAATCTGAAAAACATCAAGAGAGGAAGGAGAACAAAAATAGGAATACTAGGGAGCAAGGATCACTTGTAGCAACAGAACAACAATCTTTTTCACGCTTACAAAGTGAGTTTTCTCACTCAGAAATTCTTGGTAACATCCTTTATTTTTAGTTCAATACATGTTAGAATAAGAATTGAGTGTTGAAAAGAAATATTGAACTTTTGATTGTTTAGACAACTAGTTGCGTCATGAACTTTACGAACTGTTCTCACTGAGTTATAATTGTTAGAATTTGATGAAATTCGGAGGAATTGTACACCTCTCTAATATGATCATATAGAACCAAAAATGAGGTAAAATGGACGTACGGTTTGAAAGTTATCATAGTTCAAAGTTCCTGCCTTAGATTTGGTCGAAATTCGGAAAGGCATAATTACGGACTGTTTTTATTGAGTTTTACTTATTAGAATTATATGAAAATTTACATGGTTGTAAGTCTCTATGTTACGGACAGATATATATAAATATTTATTAAAACGGACTTACGAGTTGAGAGTTATTGTAGTTTGAAGTTGCTGCCTCGGATTCGTCGGAATCCAGAAGGGCAGGACGTTGAAACGTAAAATTGTACTAACCTGTGGGGAATATGAAAATTGTTTCTAAATTAAAGTTCTAGATCTCTTTGTTTTGGACATTTTGAGACCTTACGGGGGTCTATCCGACTTACGGATTGAGAGTTATCGCTCTTTAAAGTTTCTGCCTCGGATCTATCGAGATTCAGGAAGGGCAGCGAATAAAAGTGTAAAACTGTACCAAATGGTACAGAATATGAAAGGATGGTTCACTTGGAGACGTGTAGCTCTCTGTTCTCGTCGTTTTTAGATTTTATGGGGCTTGAACGGGTTTACATATTAGGAGTTATGACTATTCTAAGATTGGGTGTTGTTTAATAAATATTCTGCCGAAATAAATTTCATGTGGCTGTTTTGAGGATAAATTTGTGTTAGTTACCCAAAGTAGTTTTAAATGAAATTTGGTACAGTGAAAGATCCCCGTCTTACCTTAGTTTCCGCTTGAGAAACACCTTAGTTGGAGTTATGGTTAAAAAGTTATAATCGTTACAAGTATGAATGACAGAATGTTAGAAAAGAGAATAATATTTATTTGATCTTCTGAAAAATATGAAAAGTGAATACGTGTTCAAATAAATATATAAATATATAATGGATCGGGTTGCACACCGCAACAAAACGTAAAGTGAATACGCGTTCACAAATACGTAAACATAATGGATCGGGTTGCACGCCGCAACAAAACGTAAAGTAAATATATGTTCACAAATACGTAAATATAATGGATCGGGTTGCACGCCGCAACAAAACGTAAAGTGAATACACATTCACAAATACGTAAACATAATGGATCGGGTTGCACGCCGCAACAAAACGTAAAGTGAATACGTGTTCACAAATACGTAAATATAATGGATCGGGTTGCACGCCGCAACAAATATGAAAGATGAATACGTGTTCACCTATATATAAATATGAAAAGTGAATACGATCACAAATATATAAATGTAATAAACATGTGGAAATGCAAGGGAATGTCTTAACGTATAATACGAGATAAAATGAAGTGTTAGTTAAACCGAGAATTTCCTATGAGGAGTTGTTGCATATTTAAAGATGTTGTAACCTGATATGTTTTTGCAATATGCTTATTACGTTATAATGTGATTGCACTTGGAATATTGTGGTGTTACTTTGAATTGCAGGGTAAGGTTCTCACTCAGCCCCAGATGGTAGGGCTGACTCTTTATTTAACATGTTTCAGGAAAGCGTGATAGAGGAAAGGCTCCACGCCAAGGCTAGCGATCGTCCCGCAGCCTCTTGTCATACCAAGTCCATTGCTTCGGGCTTGGTACTGCCAGTTCGTAATGTCGCCCAGTGTCTCGGGAAATGCCCGTGTGGAATGGTCTCCCTTCCAACTTAGAATAATATTTGTCAGTATGTCTATGTAGAAATAATATTTGCACGAGTATGGGCTCGCGTTATATTTTCAATAAAGTCATAAACAAATTTCTTTATTGTTATTTTTATTAATAGCTCCGTATTTGAATATAAGTTTAAATTTCTAAATAAAGAGAATTAAATGGTGCTCCTGGTGGAAAATAATTGTCCAGGTGCCATCACGCCCTAAGTAAAGACTTAGGAAAATTTGGGGTGTGACATAAGAACTTAGGATAACTTAGACGTAACTTTTACATAGAGTAAATCAACATACATACCTCTTAACTTCTAAGAGTAGAAAGAATCATGAAATAGCACCACATGTATATTCCATACATAGAATCATGTCAAAAGAAGGAAAGGGTTCACATACCTCGCGACGATTATCGACAAGTAGCAAAATGCTCCAAAGTACTATAACTTTGTTAGTTTTTCCACCCTTCAAGTAGAATACGCTACTCGTAGTACTTCAACCTATAATGGCCATAATACGTCTATTAACCTCTAGCTTCAAACGTAGAATATTCTAAGTGAAAAGTCACCAAATTCTTAAAAATCTGACAAAGACTTCCTTTGTTTCTACATACTTTTCCACCTTTTTCAAGGCCCGAATTTAACAACCAAACATGCCACATTTAAGGCCCAACAATTCAGCTATCCAAAGGGGATTACACGCCTTAACAGGACGTGTAAAATTCTGCCCCACAATAATACAAAACAATCCAATAATTCCATGCCATTCTTGGCTATAATGTATCATACTACAAAGTCTTATCCAATTCCTTTTCAATCCAAGTTGTTATTCTAACATGTTATATAGTCGCAATCAATTATAACAATTATAATCCCTTCCTATACAACATGCGACGACTAAAACTTATAGCCAAGTTGAATTACAATCTCAAAGACTAAACTTGCTAGTTTCGGATTAGTGGTTCCAAAATTCATAACACTTATAACTCTTCACAATATATATCACATGATCATTTCTAACTTATCATAACATGGAATCTTCAATTATAATAGTAAAACGAAGATTATTACCTCTTTAAGCCCAAATCTTATCCAAAACCTAAAGTCGATCCTTAGCAACTTCAACTCCTTTTCTTGACGTTTCAATCCGCTGTTTGCAACCCTTAGAAGTTCACAATTAACTTCTTTTCAATTTCCAACTTCAAAGTTGAAGAACACCTTAGGTTTTCACCTTGCGACTAACGTAAAAACGTGGTTTTTCCGGGATCTTTCTATTGAGATATCCTTACAATACCTCTAGGAACCTTGGTTTAAAATATTGGAATTATTGAACCACAAATGAATTTTTTTTCTTCTTCTTAGAGAGCAAAGCCGAGAGCTTCATAAGCCTAGCTCAAGTTTCTCTAAAAAATTTCTAAGTGTTAATACAAGTCTTGCTACATGGATGGTTATATAAAACATTTGAGGGTCTATATTAGAACAAATGTGTGGCTTGGATGAATGAGATTTAAATATCAAGCCAAGTGGGCTCTTTGACTTAGTCAATAATGTCAAGCTTGGGCTTTGCAAGACTTGATCATCTTTGTCTTGGTCATTTGACCATTTTAGCCTTGGTCTAAACGTCCAAGACCTTCAAGGGGGGGGGGGGGGGTGACACGTGTCACCCTCCCATTCGTCGCAGTATTTCGTTTCCCGACAATTCCATAATTCCGATAAATGTTTACTAGTCTCAAACCTTAACGTCTTTGAGTTCTTACGTATGTTCTTATAAACATGTCCTGGGATTACGGGGTGTAACAGTATTGACCTCAAGTCAAAGGACCTCTATCTCCCACATTCTGATAATACTCTAGACATGTATAACAAATAGTTTATCAGCAGGGTATGCCAATACCTTCTAAGAGTATCCATGTGTCCATCACTAGCAATCATTACTATTAGTAAGTGAGACATACTACATTCTTTAAAAATGTGATGCAGACCACATGTCGACTTATAATATATCGTTGATATCCATTCTCAATGATCATTAGTCGATGATACTTTAAGAACTACGCTCTATCATTAATATCTCACCCTATTAATGACAACGTAAGCTCAAGGGATGCACATTAATGAATAATACAAACAATAAAATAATAATTCAGTAATTGTAAAAGCCATAAATATATTAATCTCATTAATAATGTGAATGTGTTCAAGTACATCTGTCCCTAAAATGATTGTCTCTAAGACATATATACTTTCAAGTAAATCACATTAAGGTTGGCATGTGAGAGACATTAATTATGTGTACTTCGACAAATCTAATTTGAATCAGTAATCTAATAGGAGTAATTAGAATCAGTAATTAAATTAATTCAGTTTCGTATCACGTATCACTCAATAAAAGAGGAAGTTAAGAGTGTTAAATTGCGGGTCCTATGAATAACATTAATGAGTTCAGCACATACTAGTGATTTAGACTATATGTATGAATTAATATCTAAAACAATGATAGAAAAGTAGCATTTTGGTTTGAAACCATAGCTTATCAAATGAAAAGAGAAATATTTCATCATGTTAAAGATTGAAAAGGAATACTAATCTAAATAAGGCCCCATATTATGAATTTGATCAAGGCAGAATAGACTATGTTAACAAATGATCATGTAATTTCCCGATTTTCCCTTCAAATGAACTGATCTTTAATTTTGTTCCTCAAATGAAACTTAGACCTATTGAAGCATAAGTTCTTTAAAGGATCCATCACATGTTACGTCAAATTCTTTAAAGAACTTATAAATTATGTCGAATTCTTTAAAGAACTTATGCTCCAATAAACATAAGTTCCATTTAAGGGGCAAAAATTGAAGACCGTCACAAAATAGGAGCAATAGTGCAAATGACCCATAAATGAGTGCGTTAATAATCCGTTCAAAGATTACTTGGCTGAGATGTACTGGATCAGATGAGCTAAAGGTAATAGCTAATCCGCCCAACTCTTGCCAAGTTTTAATTTTTTGTAATTTGTTTGACTACTAAATACTTTTTTCCTTATTCTAACTAAATGGCCAAACAATAAAATTTAAAAATATTTTGTCAAGATTTCTCATGTATTAATTTGAGTTATCTATTTAGCTCAACTCAGTTCCACATTTTAACTGAATTGAGTTAAACATGTCAAAATAAGCCGAATCAATAAATGAGCAGTTTATTGATCCGTTCAAATTTGAAACATATGTTTTTGAGCTAATTTTGCCATATTTAAGAAAAGTGTTTCCTACCAAATAAAAATTATTTTCAAATATCAAACCAGATGGAGATTTCTGATTAGCGAGGAAGGATATTCACCCATCTCACCACTCATTTTAGTGGTGAAATAAGCAATTTTACTACTAAAGTAAATGAAATGATAAGAACTAAGAAGATAAAATTTTAAAGGTTAGTGCCATTTACCATGATTATGACTATCACTTTGATAAAATAAAAAACGTGTAAACGTGGTAATAATCTCACCCTTTTAATTGTGGTATTGGTAAATTAGTGGAATTAAGTGAGGATCATAATTACCATCCCACTAAAAAGTTTTTATAAAGGTGTAACACAAGAAATTAAAGATTTGACTAGCAAGTACACTGTACATGTGTGAACATGTTCACTTAATTAGTGTTAAATATAGTAGTTATACCGTGATATACACTTAATGTATATCATGGTTTTGTCCATAATTAGTTAGTATATTCCGTGTATATAGACCATATATAGGAATAGGTTTTAGGTAATATTGTACATTAATTAGTATTGTATACTTACCATAATTATAGGAGTCTTGTACTACTAGAATATGATTTTGGGATTAGAATAAGAATATGTTTCTATTACGGAAAGTTATAAATTGTATATATACACGTAACTAACTAATTATGGACAAAACTGTGATATACACTAAGTGTATATTCACGGTATAACTACTAAATTTAACAATTAGTGAAAGTAATTAGTACTTTAAGCTATCTTTAAGTTAGTTTTCCTATACGAAAGCAGGAAACTTTAATCTTTATGTACTAAGTTATAGTTAGTGGTAATGATGTTATTGTCACAGTTAAACCTAGGATATTTTACGAGGTCAATGATGGCTAAGAGAGTCAGAGAGACCTACAACGTTATTTGCTCCACTTTATAATGTCTTTTTTGTCACTTGTCGATCAGGGCGAATTTTGAATTTTATTTTCTAAAAAAGTTAACTTTTTGAATTTTTAATAATAAATTGTTTGTATATATTAAATAACTTCTTAATACAAATATAATGGAAGAATTGATGCGCCCCAAGAAATCCTTCTCTACATAAATTCTATATATATATTGTACATTTGGGAAAATATTAATCAAGGAATTACTTTTGTACATGATATCAAGAGTCAAAGAGCATTTGCCCTAACTCTTACCTCCTGTCACACGATTTTCCTCTCTTCTTTCTCATTGCTTTTCGGCCAACCCTAGCAAAATTCTAAACCACTTTTGTTCCAGCAACAAAACCCTAGCCGCTTTTCACACACCACCACCTCTTTGGCTAATTTTCTCCGAAACCCTAAGGGTTTTTCCCATCTCACAACATCAAACACTCTCTCTTTCATTCTTTCGTTTGATTTCTTGTGAAACCTATGACCGAAAAACAAATATTTCATCCCGCTCTTTCTGTTAATAACGTCAAGAACTTTATCTCCATAATTCTTGAAATGGAGAAAGGGCAGTATACCTCTTGGGCAGAATTTTTCAAAATTCATTGTCGTGTCTATGAGGTGATTGACCATATCATCCCATCCAAGTCACCGTTGGATACCCCTACGGTGGACAAGAAATTATGGTCTCATTTAGATGCTACGGTCCTTCAATGGATTTATGGCACAATTTCGAATGATCCCGTTCATACCATCTTAGAACCAAATTTTACGGCTAAACAGGCGTGAGAAAGATTAGAAAATATTTTTCAAGATAACAAAATGTCTAGGGTCATTTATCTTGAACACCAATTTACAAATATTAAATTGGATGATTTTTCCAACATCTCAGCCTATTGCCAAGAATTAAAAGTACTTGCGGACCAACTGTCCAACGTTGGTTCGCCCGTGACAAAACAAAGTTTGGTACTTCAGTTGATTGCGGGATTGAATGAACAATATGATAGTGTTGCTACGTTCATTAAACAAAGCAATCCATTATCTCCCTTTTACGAGGCTCGTTCACGGTTAATTCTCGAGGAAACAAGGAAAGCAAAGCAGCATCCTCGGGAGCAACCACCGCCGGCACTGCTTTTGTCTCCACCAACTCTTCTTCCACTGATTTGGAGTCCCAAAATTTTGGTTCGGGGGGCCACGATAATCGTTCTAATAATAATAAAAACCGAGGGTCAAACCGTAACAATAAAGGAAAAATAATGGTGGAAAAGAATGGGGGATGGGCGGTGGCCAGACTGGGCTGTGGCGGACTAACAGTGGTGGCAGATAGTGGAGGCAGTACCCACCATGGTCTTGGGCCCCACAGTGGACTGCCTGTCATGCCCATATCCGACCTCTTCATGGGCCCAACCTCCTCCTTCTTCAAATCTCCAACCCGGTATTCTTGAATCTCGTCTGCTCAGGCACCATCTTCGGTCGGTTATGCACCCACAGACATTGAACAAGCCATGGACAGTATGCATCTGAATATTCCCGATGAATCGTGATACATGGACACAGGGACTACGTCACACATGGTGACATCTCAAGGTAATCTCTTTTCTTATTGTAATATGAACAATAATAAAAATATTATTATCGGCAGTGGGCAGAAAATTCCAATTCGTGGTATTGGTCAGGTAACACTACCCTCTCCACACCCACCATTACACTTGAAAAACGTCTTACATGCACGGAACCTAATTAAAAACTTGATTTCTTTTAGACATTTTACAACTGAAAATAATGTTTCTATCAATTTTGATCCTTTTGGCTTTTGTGTGAAGGATTTTCAGACGGGGATGTCACTTATGAGATGCAATAGCACGGAGGACTTGTATCCCATCACCTTTTTTTTCAAAAATAGCATGAACAAACCATCAACTTTTGCTGTCATTTCTCCTACTGTATGACACAATCGATTGGGACACCCAAGAGCACAAGTTTTTAATAATTTTAGGAAGAATAATTTAGTTTTGTGTAATAATCCTTTGGACTTTGTTGTTTTCCACTCTTGCGTGTTTGGTAAATATGTTAAACTTCCTTTTCCATCTTCTACTTCCAATACTTTTATGTCGTTTGATATTGTGCATTGTGATTTGTGGACATCAGCGATTTTAAGTTGTGCAGGTCATTAATATTATATGTTATTTCTAGATGACTATTCGATTTTTTTGTGGTCTTTTCCATTAGGACATAAATCACAAACCTACACCATTTTAAAACAATTTAGTGTCTTTATCAAAACTCAATTTGGCAAAAGCATTAAATGTTTTCAATGTGACAATGGGGAGAATTCAGAAATGCCCACTTTAATGAATTTTGTCACCAAAATGGGATGTCTTTGCGTCTTTTGTGTCCACATATCTCACAACAAAATGGGAAAGCCGGAAGAAAATTTTGAATAATTAATAATATGATTCGCTCTCTACTTGTGCATTCTTCCACACCACTTAAGTTATGACACCATGCACTTCAAATGGCTACATACCTTTTAAATATTATTCCTAGTAAACTACTATCCAATGTGTCTCCTACACAACTGTTATATCATCGTGTCCCATCGTTTACAAAGTTGAGGGTGTTTGGTTGTTTGTGTTATCCTTTGTTTCTATCTTCTTGAATTACTAAGTTGCATACTCGTTCAACTCCTTGCGTCTTTTTGGGATACCCACAAAATCATAGGAGATATAAATATTTAAATTTGATGAATGGGAAAATAATTGTTTGTCGTCGTGTGAGTTTTGATGAGTCTCAATTCCAATTTGCTAGATCTTATGTGGCATCCTCACCTTCAAATGATTTTTTTGGACAATGGATTACATCCCATTTTACACCACCACCTTACTATCCAACCACACGTGGAACAACCTCAACAAAATGCCTAACACCCTTCGGCCCAACCGCTACATAGGACTGGACCGAGGACCTCAACTTTATTATCACTGGTCATGACCCAGTCCGGTGTACGTGAAATTCCAGCTCAAGGAGGGCAGTCCATAACCACAACCTCAAGCCCAACCATTCCCGGAGCCCAGCCACAAACTGCAACACCTAGTCACTTGGGCCAACATCTTTCCCCTCGGTCCATGACATACCCGAGCACCAAACTGCCAAACCAGAAACGGAACATTCTCAGACCATTGAAACTCGTGCCATGCACGAGATTATTCGGCCCAAACGTCACTTTAACCTACTATCCTCTGTTCAACCATCACCTCTACCAAAAAATTCCAAAGCTGTCTTATCCGACCCGAATTATAAAGATGTCATGTTAGACGAATTTAACGCTCTTATTATAAATAAGACGTGGGAATTAGTATCGTGTCCGTCTAATGTGAACATCATTCGGTCTATGTGAGTTTTTTGTCATAAGAAAATTTTTGATGGTTCTTTTGTGAGATACAAATCTCGTCTTGTTGGTGATGACATGTCTTAACAACTTGGGGTAAATTGTGGTGAAACGTTCATTCTGGTAGTTAAGCCAGCAACTATCCGGACTATTCTCAGCTTGGCTCTTTACAAATCTTGGACCATTCACCAGTTAGATGTTAAAAATGCGTTCTTGCATGGCAACTTACAAGAGACAATACACATGTATCAGTCATTGATTTTTCGAGATTATACCCGTCCAGATCATGTTTTCCTATTGAAGAAATTCTTATATGGTTTGAAACAAGCTCATCGGGCATGGTATAACATGTTTGATGGATTTGTTTCCAAGATGAGATTCTCTCACAGCAAGTCTGATCAATCATTGTTCATTTATTGGAAAGGCGCTGACATGGCGTATATCCTTTTGTATGTCGATGATATTATTCTCACAACATACTCCATTATGCTTCGCCAGTCCATTATGTCCATTCTTGCAAGAGAATTTGCAATGAAGGACTTGAGTCCGTTGAATTATTTTCTTATCATTGTTGTCTCACAATATGCAGGTGGCCTGTTTCTCAGTCAAAAGAAATATGCCAAAGAAATAATTGACAAAGCAGAGATGTCATCCTGCAAACGCTCACATACTCCAGTGGATACAAAGGCAAAATTGAGTAATGATGTCGGAACTCCATACATCAATCCTACCCATTACCGGAGCCTTACATTATCTAACCTTTACAAGACCAGATATTTTCTATGCGGTTCAACAAGTTTGCTTACACACTCATGCTCCAAAAGAGGAACATATAGGGGCTCTCAAAAGGATTCTGCGGTATGTTAAGGGTACTCTCAATTTCGGGCTTCATCTGTATAATTCTTATATCTCGAGTCTTTCGGCCTACACAGATGCAGATTGGGGTGGCTGTCCAGGCACACATCGTTCCACTTCCAGCTATTGTGTGTTCTTGGGTGACAATCTCATTTCATGGTCCTCGAAATGCCATTCTACACTGTCTCGGTCAAGCGCCGAGGCAGAATACCGAGGGGTGGCCAATGCTGAATCATGTTGCTATGTAATCTACTACTGGAGCTCCATTGTCTGATTAAAAGGGCAATAGTGGTCTATTGTGACAATGTGAGTGAGATCTACTTATCTGACAATCATGTTCAGCATCAACGCACGAAACACTGAAATAAATATCTTATTTGTTCGCGAGAAAGTTGTCCGTGGTCAAGTCCGTGTTCTCCATGTACCGTCCCGTTATCAGATTGCTGATATCTTCACAAAAGGTCTTCCGCGCGTACTGTTTGATGATTTAAGGGGCAGTCTCAATATCCGAGCACCTCCAGCTAAGACTGCCATTTTTTATAATTGATTGTAGGATATATTGTAATTATAATTCGCATCTTATATTTTAAGTAAAATTAGATTTGTCTTCCATTATTCAAGACTAGGATGATTGTATATATATTGTACATTTGGGAGAATATTAATCAAAGAATATTATTTTTCTACACACCGGGCATAATGATGGTGTGGGGGAACCCAAATTTAGATAGGTGAAAGATCCATAATCAATTACTACCCATGAACTTTTTTGAGGGGAAGGAGGGGTTTAATTTTTTACGAGGACAAAATTAATAATATTATAAATCATTTCCAATAAAAATGATACTGGTTTTTATTCTTCGCTTTTGTTTTAATGTTATTCTTTTAATATTAGTTAGTCTTACAAGATAATTATTGCCGTCATTCTCAAGGTTACGTACTTCTGTATTTGTTTTATTTTACTTAATCTCTACTATCAGAGTCTTAGGTATAAGGTCATAGCATAATTAATGTTATACAGCTAATTTAAGGCATTTATTTTATTAAAATATACGCCATGTTTTGCCCTATTTGCACAAAAGAAAATGAGAAACTCATGTACTTATTTTTGCGTGTATGCATCTCCATCATGCGAATAAAGATACCGGCCCGCAGATAGATCAATTAAAGGCAATAACTTGGCTCACGTCACCACTCAGTCAACTCCACTCGTCTCATCAAACCATTGACTCAAGTATTAATTATGTAACATTTCAGGTTTTCATACTAGTTCCTGAATCGTTCTAAGCAAATAAATCGAAATTGAGGAGGTTTCACGTTTTGCGAAAGTGATCGAGGGGCCTACTTCAAGAAACCTTAACCCCGAGATTAAATGGGAAACTGAAAAAGCATCCTTAATGAAAATGCAGTATGTAGAAATACATTTCCATCCATATAAAGAGCAGGTCAATCAGAGATCAGAGCAAGGAGATACGATCGTTGCAAAATGGCGAATAGTGAGGTGCATAAGATTCGATAGAATCAGTTAAGTTTACGACAAGTCTACCTTAGAGCCCAATTTCGTGAACATCCGTTGATAATTTGAGAAAACTTAAAACATGAAAGTTGTAGATCTTTGAAATATCTTTCCAATGTTAGGTCGCTAAGCTCAGACAACGCTCTATACAAAAAGTAATGCCTATTTTACTGAAGATAGTGCAGCGGCACCCTCGCGTCGCGATCCAAAGCCCTCACTGACATATTTTTGCCGTTGTGCGGCACCCCTGCGAAGCGAGGATGCCGCGGGAGTCCGGATTTTTCAATTTTTGCATTTTATTTTATATTTAAGGTTGATGTTATTTCCCCAACTTTCCCCAAACAGGAAAAATAACCTAGAAAGAAATAGAACTAGTCCCAAGCCTACAAAACACTTCAAGGTAAGTCATAATGAAGTTTCTAAGTTGATTCCAATCCCACAATACCTTACAACATGATTAAATCCTTCAAACTCATAGATAATCGACTGAGGCTTGAAACTAGACGAAAAAACCCTAGAATTCAAAGTCAAGAGAATTGAACGTCAAAAAAGATAATATCTTCATCCTTTAATTGATCATAGTATTGTGTTGGTGATTGTATATTATAAGTTCATGAGATATGAGTTGATGGATTTGGTAGAAAAATATGAACAATTATAGGTTTGGGTTGTTGATGGTTGATTATTGATTAAGGGCATTGAATATCCTATGGGTGATGAGGAATGATGAAAATCATAGTATAATGAGATGGTGTTATCATCTAGGAACATGGGAATAGGTTATTGGGTGTAGAAACACCATTAATAAGAGTTGTGGCGCTTTATGTCCACCAAGTATTTGGTAAAATATCTAGAAGGACAAAAGATGAGTATTATTGCTAATATGAAATCCCTTTGACTCGTATTGTTTTAGATTAAAGTTGAACAGAGACGAACGTTCTTTTACGCTTAAGAGCAGAAAATTAAGGTATGTGAGACTAACTCTCTATGTTTGGGAATGTTTGTGACTCTCCCTGCGCCTCATTCTTTATGACTATTATGAATTGCCTCAGAAAGTCGTTATGCCTTAGTTCCATGAATAGTTGTAGAACTTTATTTCTCTAGATGACTTCGTTCATGATTATCATTCTGAATGTCGTGAACTCAGTACATAATTAGTATAGACTTGTGTTCGATACCCATGAGTCACAGTCATGAAAACTCAGTATCGTATGGTCAGTCAATGCTTTACACTCCATAATCAGTTCATGAATACATGTCTCAGTTCATTATTATACAGTATTTCAGTATTATGTAATTCAATAGTTCAATATCATGTATTACAATATGATTCTCAGATCCTTATTTTATATTCCTGAATGTTGAACACATGTATTTGGGCCTGAGGCTGTAGTTTATGTTTTATGCATCTTTGGGTCTGAGGCCATAGTTATGTATACATATACTTGGGCCCGAGGTTGTAGTTTGTGCACTTATATTGGGCCTGAGGCAATAGCTTATTTATTTAAATAATTGGTTCTTCGTTCAGGATACTGAGTACTTATGTTCAGTTACAATTTTTTTCAATTTCATATTTACTCATGTTTATTGTTTTGGGTTTCCCCTATCCCGAGCACCACACAACTATTTATTCTTTCAGTTAGTTTTACATACTAGTGCAATTCAAATGTACTAACATCCCTTTTGCCCGGGGCCTGCAACACTTCACAGTGCAGTAAATGACTTTCAAGAAGATGTATGTGCACGCTACGATCTGTGGTATCAGTTGAGTTGGTGAGTCCTAGTTTTTTGGGGCCTTATCATTTATTTTACAGTCTTTATAGCTTACTACAGACAATCATGTATGTCGAGGCTTTGTCCCGACAAACAGTTAACAATTAGACAAACATTTAACAATTAGCATCTCAGTACTCTTCAGAGGCTTCATAGACTATAGTAGTAGTGAGACAAGAGTTCATCAGATTTTCATGTTTGTCGTGTTGGCACTTTTACTATATTCAGACTTATTCAGTATTTTTTGCACTTAATGATTATTCAGACTTTTAGTTCATCAGCATGTGTTAGTTTAATTCCCCTTTCAGTATGTTTTGATATCACATGTTGATTTAGCCAGCCAGTGGTTCGCTTGATCACATGCAGCCAGACACCGAGTGTCGTGTTACGTCCAGGTCATGATTCGGGGCGTAACAAATTATTACGTTAAAATAATTCAAAATACTCTTAATGTGCTGCGATATTGTCTCGATCAGTATAAAAGCTAAAAGTAGCGAGTCTCCAAGCCCGCCTATTTTGTCAAAAAGGTCTCACACCATTAATTGTTTTTTTAATTTTTTTATATATATACCTACTTTTTTTTTTCCGCTACCAATATGAAATTTCGTCACTCACGGTCTCCCAACGCTTTACTAACTAATGCAAATAATTTGAATCAACATATCTATCACTCTTAAGAAATTAGATAATTTCCTCGCTTTTCCCAATTTTACCTTTTTTATGTTAGAAAATGTGTCATGGTATTATTATATATTTTGGAAGTAGTGATTTCCAAATATTTGTTTAGTAAAAGTAGGAGATCGATAATAAAAATGGGGTAGATCTTTGAAAAATCATTTCTATAATTCAATTGTAACAAATTGTTTTGTATTCTCACGTTGTAACTCACCTCAAGAACTTTCACATTTTAATTCTAGACATGCTCTTTTGTCTTATTTGTACTACCTTTAGTCTCCCAGACGAAAACAATAAATAATACTTCATCCGGTTTCAAAATATTTATCTTACTTTAGTCCGTTTCAAAATATTTTTCTCTTTCATTTTTGACAACTCCTTTAATTTTAACTTTCAAAATACTTCGAGCGATGGATTCTACTTTACGTTTCTTTGTTTTATTATATTCTAAACAATAGTATATAGATAATACTTACCTTTATCTTTTTTCCTATAAACATTTTTGTCATAGCACAGTTATTTCTGTTAAGTTAGGTTTACATAAAGGTATAAATAGGGCTGTTACCGAGCCGAATAATGCAGATATTCGATTCGGCTCGAAAATATTCGAACCTTAGGTTCAATTCGGCTCGAACTCGTCGAATCTTAGAAATTAAGGCTCGATTCGGGTTCGACAACAGTTAAGGTTCGATCCGATTCGGCAATTCGGATCGGACTGAATATTCAACTCGATTTGGGCCGAATCAAAATCTATTAGCCAACTTTAAAAGTATGAATAGAATCCAATCAAAGCATGCCGATTCTTAACTATTTTTTCTTTTTTATTGTTATATATATTTGTACGTATTTGATTATGTTTGGTCTTATTGGCGATGCTTCGTAGAAGTTTCATATTTGATATTGTTAGTATAATAAAAGAAAAATCTTCAAAAAACAAGTGCTACTTAATTTTTTTCACGAAATACACAGACAAATTTGAAAATAGTTCAATAATGGACAAATAACATTATTAGTAGCGTTTAGATTCATGTATGCGCAAGAAGGTAGGATAAGGAGACGACCGATGTTAGTCTCACATCGGTTGGACTTGAATTATTTGTCTTTTTATATATGTTTTATACAATTCCTCACATTTTAAGTTAGTATTAAATTAAGTTAGACTCAAGATTCATTTTCTTATTAATTATCATGATATCGACGCTAGCCCATCAATACGATATTGCCCTCTCCCCTCATGTGATCATATTGTCCAATGGGGGGAGTGTGGAGTCCCACATCAGTTGGGGCTTGGATCATTTGTCACGTTAATATGATTTTGGAAAGTTCTCACCTCTTACCCTAAGCTTTTGGAGTGGAGTTAACTCAACCCAAAATTCATTTCTTATTAAAACGTGATAAATATTTTGCAATCATTTCCTCTTATGCCGTTAGGAAATTTTAACAAGATAGTAGTCAAAACTAACTCATATACAATGTAATAGTGTTAAATTAAAAAACACATGATTATATTTGCACCCACCTCATCTTTCACTTAACCATAATTGATTGATAACGCGAGAACCTTATTAAAACACTTAATTTTAGTAAGTTTTCTGAAACAAAGGAGAAAATCGAGAAGGAAAACAGTGAATGTAAAACGAGAGAGAAGAGAAGTGAAGACCGAAGAAGAGAAACGGAGGGAGAAGGAGAGAAAGTCGAGAGAGGGAAAATCTTTCCTTTTTTTCAATTATTCTATATTATGTAAAATACAGTGTTGAGCTCATATTTATAGTAATGAGCATCCAATCTTTAAGGCTTAGACTAAGGCTTAACCAACTCTTAACAACTCAATAACAAGCTTAACTAATTTAACTAACTTGTAACAAACTACAAACTAACTACACATATATAGTGTGTATATATGTGGTATATATATACTTCAACACCCCCCCCCCCCCCCGCAAGCTAGGAGGTATGAAGACATTCTTCATTCCTAGCTTGGACATTGGAGCACCAACATCAGTTGCTGCATTGACAGATTGCACCAACTTTCCACTACCACATCCAACCTTCACACAAAGATGCATATAAGTGAGCACAAAAGCAGCTGTATATCCAGGTGACTATAAAGCCAAACATGATTCCAGCAAAACAGCAGCAGCTGCAGTGACAATAGCAGCATAGCATATTTGCAACAAAATGTCGAATATTTCCAACAAGCCTCGATGAATGATATTGAGCAACAACTTTGTAGCCTTATTCTGATATGCAGTTCCTCCCAGTTCTGAGTCTGTTTTCAAATCTTCTTTTCCGGAAACTCCTGATCTTGACAGACTTGCTGGAACCAAAAGGGCCAAAACAAATTCCTTTGTATCATGTTCATTAAGTTGCTCTGTTGACGTCACTTTATTTTTATCTTTCAATTCATCATCTTTTGTTTTATTTGTAGTAATCACAGCCAAACTCTCTCCCCAATCGTCAAACATGACATTAGCACCAAACTGTTCAGTCTGTTGAGTGACATTAGCATACATTTTCATCAGTGAGCAGTGCTCTTGCATTCTGCTACTGCTCCCATCCTCTGCTGCTGGCTACACATGAAAGTGACCAGATAGCACCAGCAACAGTTTTAACAACAGCAGCTGCAGCAAAATCAGCTCGACTGCTGCAGCAACAACATCAGTAACATTTGATCTACCGGTAACAATAATACCAACACAAACATCAGTAATGCTACTACTCATTTACACTGAACAACAGTAGCTACACTAATAGAAGCACAATAGCTTTAGCAACATCATAACCAAAACCAGCAATAGATGTACTGGCATCAACTGCAGTAATATCAGCCATAATAGCAGCACTAGTTGCAACATCGACAACATCAGGTGCATCAGTAATAATGAACTCCTCGTTCTCTAGTCTCACTCGGACTAGAGAATCCCTCGATTCTCCATTTCTAAGCTTTTATAATAAGCTCGGACATGCAGTAGAGTCTCCCTCAATTTCTAGTCCCATTCCGGCTAGAAATTCCTCGATTCTCCTGTCCTGCCACATATAAAAAAAACAGGCAATCCAACACTTGATTGACCTGTGAAAAACTCCTATAAAGTTGTGAACAACTCCTATAAATTGAGCTTCAACTCAATCCACATTGTTTTTGACGAAGTATCCCTCAGTTCTCATTCAATTTGCAGCTGAAAACTCCCTGATCCTTCCATCGATTTATTGTTCCATCCTTGTTCTTAGCCGACAAGACAATTAAAACATTTTTCGTAGAGCAACAACAACAACTATCAAAAGGTGGAGGCATAACACTCAATCCCACATCTTTCTCCACTATTTCCTTCACTAAAAGCTTTTGCTCATTTCTGATTCGCCCTTCCAGCAATCTGTGTACAAGTTTATGCCATATCTTCTCTTTCTTCTCCTAATATTACTATTTCTTCTATATGTAGACTCGTGTACAACTTCCACCCGAGCCTCCCTTGTAGTATACTAAGCCAGAACTACCATATGTATCAAAAATGGCTAAGTAATTGTAGAAACATTAGCAACAAAACTACAGCATCAGCCTCTACACTTAGTCACAATTATCACAGTAAAAACAACAACAATAACTTTAATTTATTACTCAAACGAGCTGTTATACCCCGTGGTTCAGGCCGTGCGTATGGGGCCGTGCGAAAGGAGTTAGGACTCGAAATCAGAAAATTTCGGTCAGGGGCCTCAGTGGCCATGGCCGAATCAGTGTGGCGGAAGTTCAGAGTCCGCAGTTCTTGGCCTTGCGCCAGAAGTGAAATCGCGAAAAAACTTAGGAAAATCTGATCTTTTCTTTTAAAAAGGCAATGGGAGGGTGACAAGTGTCCCCCCCCCCCATCTAATTTTGCATGCATTATATTGACCAAGTCTTGAAGACTTGGTCATCTTTCATCTCTCTCTTAGACAAAAGCTCTCCCTTCTCTCTTAAAAATTTCAAGCTCCTCCTTCTCTCTAAAAATTCCAAGAGATATTCTAGCCTTAGGAAAAATCTGAAAAGTAAAGGCAAGAAGGAAGCTTGTGGCTAGCTTGTGAAGGTTGTTGTGGTGGTGTTCTTGGAAAGGAAGCTAGCAAGTTGTTGGAAAGATTTGGCTAAAGCTCTAAGGTAATGATTCTTCCTTTATAATTAGTTTTTAGTGTTGCATGTTAAGAGGAAAGAACTTGTGATAGTAAATAATGCTCTTAGAGTCATTGCATGCAAGAAATGTGGTTTGGGTATGAAGGATTTGACTAAAGAGGTTATGTGAGCATGTTGTAGCCTAAAAATCACCTTAAACTTGTTAAGATTAATTGTTATAACTTATGGGGCAGAATTTTACACACCCAAGTTTAGGTGTGTAATCCCCTTTGTGTTGGTTTGGATGTTGGGCCTTAAATGTGGCGTTTGAGTGTTAAAAATCGGCCTTTGAAAAGGTGGCAAAGTGAGTAGAAACAAAGGAAATGCTGCCCAATTTTCAATAGAAATTAGTAACCTTGAACTTGGAAATATTCTACTTTGAAACTAGAAGTTAATAAACGTATTATGGTCATTATAGGTTGACGTATTATGTGCGATAGTTGGAATTAACAAGTGGATTGACCGAAGAGGTATGTAGAGCTTTCCTATCTCTTGAGCATGAGTAGTTGTATCTATGTGATGCAGGTATCGTACAAGATTTGATAATCTTCACTTGTTTTGAAGTATATGATACTTGTTTCGTTTTAAAGGTATAAGTCCCTTGGACATAGGGAAATGTGTTTGACTAACGTAAAATGTTAATATAACGGCTTTATGGGAAGTTAGTTATATTAGTTTGGGAAAAAGGTAAATAAAGAAGGGTTTACTTTGCATAAAATAAGCAAGGGGAAAATGAGTTGAATTTGTGGAAGGTAAATTGTTTTAAGGCATTAATGACCTAAGGTTTTAAAGGAAATGAAGTCACTTGATTTAGAAGCTTGGAATATTTTCTAAATGGAAAATTGTGACTTGTTTTGAAAGTGGTTGTGACATGATACTATGGGTATTAGTATCTTGGAAGTTTTATATAAAAATGAGTCATTTCGAAAAAGGTTTACGGTATGTGATACTTGGGTTAAATTCCCGGATTTCTCTTAAAAAGACATGTAGTGCCTTAATGAGCTAAAATGAGAGGATTTATATTAATAATGTTCATGTAAAATCCGGAAAAAAATAATAATAATATATAGTTGTGGTTGAGTTAATAAATAAATAAATATATATATATATATATATATATATATAAGAAAACAATGAATAAATTGCATGGGATAGAGTTAGTGTTAAAGTTGGATAAATAGATAGATAAAATGAAAATAAGAAAACAAAAAGAAAATAAAAGAAAACAAAAAAAAACAAAAAAAAAAAACAAACAAAAAAAAAACAAACCATGCAGAATTATGCACGTTTTTTCCCTTCCCTTTACCCCTCCCCTTCCCCCCTTTTCACCTCCCTCCACTCTTGGCTTTCCCCCTCCCATAAGTTATACAAACACTCTTACTTATACATTATACTTGGCACAAACAAAGGACTAGCACAAAGAATAGAAAATCAGAAAAAAATAAGTGAACAAGAGGAAAACAAATCTGAAAGTTTTCAAGAAGGCAAGAAGAATAATAAAAAAAATACTAGGGAGCAAGGGTGGTTGTAGCAACCGAACCACAATTTTTTTCACACTTACAAGGTGAGTTTTCTCACTCAGAAATT
The DNA here is from genome assembly GCA_029844215.1 of Przewalskia tangutica. NCBI lineage: Eukaryota > Viridiplantae > Streptophyta > Magnoliopsida > Solanales > Solanaceae > Przewalskia > Przewalskia tangutica. The sequence goes on from CM056725.1 coordinate 3,288,274, forward strand.
CTTGGTAACATCCTTTATTTTTAGTTCAATACATGTTAGAATAAGAATTGAGTGTTGAAAATAAATATTGAACTTTTGATTGTTTAGACAACTAGTTACGTTCATGAACTTTACGAACTGTTCTCACTGAGTTATAATTGTTAGAATTTGATGAAATTCGGAGGAATTGTACACCTCTCTAATATGATCATATAGAACCAAAAATGAGGTAAAATGGACGTACGGTTTGAAAGTTATCATAGTTCAAAGTTCCTGCCTTAGATTTGGTCGAAATTCGGAAAGGCATAATTACGGACTGTTTATATTGAGTTTTACTTATTAGAATTATATGAAAATTTACATGGTTGTAAATCTCTCTGTTACGGACAGATATATATAAATATTTATTAAAACGGACTTACGAGTTGAGAGTTATTGTAGTTTGAAGTTGCTGCCTCGGATTCGTCGGAATCCAGAAGGGCAGGACGTTGAAACGTAAAACTGTACTAATATGTGGGGAATATGAAAATTGTTGCTAAATGAAAGTTCTATATCTCTTTGTTGTGGACATTTTGAGATCTTACGGGGGTCTATCCGACTTACGGATTAAGAGTTATCGCTGTTTAAAGTTTCTGCCTCGGATCTATCGAGATCCAGGAAGGGCAGCGAATAAAAGTGTAAAACTGTACCAAATGGTACAGAATATGAAAGGATGGTTTACATGGAGACGTGTAGCTCTCTGTTCTCGTCGTTTTGAGATTTTATGGGGCTTGAACGGGTTTACAGATTAGGAGTTATGACTATTCTAAGATTGGGTGTTGTTTAATAAATATTCTGCCGAAATAAATTTCATGTGGCTGTTTTGAGGATAAATTTGTGTTAGTTACCCAAAGTAGTTTTAAATGAAATTTGGTACAGTGAAAGATCCCCGTCTTACCTTAGTTTCCGCTGAGAAACACCTTAGTTGGAGTTATGGTTAAAAGTTATAATCGTTACAAGTATGAATGACAGAATGTTAGAAAAGAGAATAGTATTTATTTGATCTTACGAAAAATATGAAAAGTGAATACGTGTTCACATAAATATATAAATATATAATGGATCGGGTTGCGCGCAACAAAGCGTAAAGTGAATACGCGTTCACAAATACGTAAACATAATGGATCGGGTTGCGCCGCAACAAAGCGTAAAGTGAATATATGTTCACAAATACGTAAATATAATGGATCGGGTTGCAGCAACAAAGCGTAAAGTGAATACACATTCACAAATACGTAAACATAATGGATCGGGTTGCGCGCAACAAAGCGTAAAGTGAATACGTGTTCACAAATACGTAAATATAATGGATCGGGTTGCGCGCAACAAATATGAAAGATGAATACATGTTCACCTATATATAAATATGAAAAGTGAATACGCGTTCACAAATATATAAATGTAATAAACATGTGGAAATGCAGGGAATGTCTTAACGTATAATACGAGATAAAATGAAGTGTTAGTTAAACCAAGAATTTCCTATGAGGAGTTGTTGCATATTTAAAGATGTTGTAACGATATGTTTTTGCAATATGCTTATTACGTCATAATGTGATTGCACTTGGAATATTGTGGTGTTACTTTGAATTGCGGTGTAAGGTTCTCACTCATTGGATGGTAGGGTGACTCTTTATTTAACATGTTTCGGGAAAGGGTGATAGAGGAAAGGCTCACGTCAAGGCTAGCGATCGTCCATGACCTCTTTTCATACCAAGTCCATTGTTTGGGCTTGGTACTCGTCGAGTTCGAATGTCGGTTCAATGTCTCGGGATATGCCGTGTGGAATGATCTCCTTCCAACTTAGAATAATCTTTGTCGGTATGTCTATGTAGAAACAATATTTGCACGGCGTGGACTCGCGTTATGTTTTTTCATATAAAGTCATAAACATATTTCTTTATTGTTATTTTTATTAATCGCTCCGTATTTGAATATAAGTTTAAATTTCTAAATAAAGAGAATTAAATGGTGCTCCTGGTGGAAAATAATTGTCCAGGTGCCATCACGCCCTAGGTAAAGACTTAGGAAAATTTGGGGCGTGACAAGTTGGTATCAGAGCTAAACCAGGTTAAAAGATTCTAGGAAGTTTTCTTCGAGTTGGATGTTTGAACGGTTACTTATTGCGACGGTGTGCGCGCCACCTTAGTAATAAGTGAACGGAATAACATCTTAAAGTTTCCTTCTTTCGTACTCTTACCGTGCCTATCTTGAGTCTTTTCAAAGACTTGATTTCTCGTACTACCTCCTTCACGGGTTAGAAAAGGGGATTGTACAACGTTATCTTGACTAATATGATTTGTGTAGATGGCGATTATAAGGCGGGTTCCAACAAAGGGAAGTACTCATGGAACAGGCAAAGGAAATGAGAGCTCGAGAGGAGTTCATGCGTCGCAAGATGGACTCGAAGGTGATTTTGATGAGTACATTGATGACACAATCGTCTATGTACATATTTGCTTAGGACTAGAAGGAAAAAGCGTTCATACGACCCGACCTTCTTCAACTTTCCAATTGGAGTCATACTACGGATAATTGTCAATTAGTCGAGAAAAGTTTCATTCGCATTCGAGAAAGGCAAGGATGCTAAGAGAAGATATTACGAGAAAATTCATTGCACGATTTACGAATCATGTAAGAGGAGTAAGGTATAAAATGAACTATATGGAAAGAAGCAAAAGGAAGGTTCACGGGGAGTTGAATGTCAACTGCGAATAGGCGAATCATGCGGTTAAGCCGCTTTAGAGCAGCGTGATAGTAGGTGTCTGTTCGATCTGAGGGCTATAGCGGGTTGCACAATGGCGAGTTGACGATGTGATGTATTGTAGTCATGACATTGTTATTTTAAAATATGATGAATGAAGTACTATGAATACAAGAAAGAAAGGATATGTTTTATTAAATTATTTTCCGTGTTGGCATATTGTGGTGTTGCATGCTTATGAACTATAAGAAAATTTAGGAGCTAGAATAGACATTCCGTCTTCTAAAATATGAGTGTGTTTGTCTTCCAGAAAATGGTAAATTCACAAATCCGGGGCTCGAGGAGGTTCATCACGAAGCTCGGTACCTCCGATTGGCGTAGTGGTGTATGCGAAGGAGCGGAGAAAATGTCGGAGAAAATGTTGGAAGAACGAGAGTCAAATGGCCCAAGAAACGATGGGACAAAAACTAGATAGACTCATAGAGTTAATGGCAGTGCGATTCCACACATGGTTCCGCCGCACTAGTGTCTCTGTCATAGCCCAGAACGAGAACCGGCAGTAGGGGCCAGGTGCGCACGCGGGCCAGAGTGTAGAATCCCCAGCGATGCACTGATAGGCTATGGGCAAATTTTATGAGGAGAAGAGAACCCTGTACTCGGGGAAGGACCCCAAGGCAGATGGTATTCTCGATGAAGTTGAAGACTTAATGTTCACGTTGGGATGCGTGGAGCGCGGGCGTCAACTTGGTAGGCGCGACTAGTGGATGATGCAGGTGTGGTGGAGGAATTTTAGGAAAAATCGTCCCCGATGTCACCACCAATGACTTGGAGAGGTTGAGCGGCATTCGTTGAGAAGTTTATGCCTAATGTCTGCGCGAGGATGCGCTCGGGCGGGAGTTTGAACAATTGAAGCAAGGTGACGCGGTGTACAAGAATATGATACGATTCGTGAGGTTATCGGCATCTGACACACATGTCGTCCCTACGAGAAATAGATAAGTCAGCGATTTGTAGAGGTTTAAACGAACATAGCGAGAAGAAGGTGGTGGCGTTAGCGGCGATCGAACTTATCTTGATTGTCGATATGGCTTTGAGGGTAGAAGGTTTCGCTAAAGCAAAGAGAATATTCGCGAAGAGATTTGGACGTCGGGATCGTTTAACGAGTCAAAATCAAAAGCAGGAGTTTAGTAAGGGATCTTGGGACCAGAACAATCGTGGTCGATCTTATTTCAAGCCTAAGGGGCACGGTTGGTCTAATTACCAAGGTAGCAGGACAAGGCCACCAACCCTAACACGGGAGGCGACAAACCGATTTGTAAGATTTGTCAAAGAAAACCACCGGAGAATGTCGGCTCTTACGAAGACATGTTATAAGCGTGGAGAGTCGGGCCACTATGCCGGGGATTGCGAAGAGGACCCAACTCAATATATTCGGAGGTCGAAGCAACCACAGGTACGGGAAATCGGAAACCACCCGCCAGAGTCGGGAGGTCAACAACCCAACAATTTAATCGGCTCTACGCTTTGCCCCGGAGGAATGAGGCGAGCGTCTAATGCGGTGGTCACGGGTATTTTGCTAGTCTCGAGTATTCCTGCATTTGTATTATACGATCCCGGCTCTACATTTTCATATGTGTCAATGAGCTTTGCTAAGAACTTACATGTAGAACCTTCTTATTTAAGTGAACCTGTTGAGGTTATGACACCAGTAGGGGCCTCAATTTGGGCCTCTCGGGTGGTAAATAATTTTCCATTAGAAGTGAATGGCAGGGGAACAAGGGTGAACCTAGTACTACTTGATATGGTAGACTTCGACGTCATTTTGGGTATGGATTGGTTGTCGGCATGTTATGTCATGTTAGATTGTCGACGAAAGATAGTGAGATTAACTTATCCCGGAGAACCAGAAGTTGTTATAAGGGGTAGGGTTGGAATATCCTCAGGTCAGTTTATTTCCTACCTTGGGGCTCAAAAGTTATTGAGAAGTCACAGAGTGGAGTGCAGCATATCCGCTAATATAGTGGATACCCAAAAGAATCCCAGATAAGCGATGTTCCTATTGTTCGAAATTTTCCGAGGTTTTTCTGAAGATCTTCCATGCCTTCCTGGATAGAGAAGTGGAGTTTGCCATAGAGTTAATTAGGGTACAAGACTATTTCTATTCCTCCATGTCGAATGGCCCAGTGAATTGAGGAGTTAAAAGAACAATTGAAGGATCTTACGGATAAAGGCTTTATAAGGCCTAGTGTTTCCCTTGGGTGCACGATCTGTTTGTGAAAAAGAAAGGCGGATCGCTCGAATGTGCATCGATTATCGGCGACTCAATAAGGTCACGATCGAAGCGGTACCCATTACCAAGAATCGATGATCTTTTGACCAACTTCAGGAGCTAGCTATTTTTCCAAGATTGATCTTCGTTCGGGATATCACCGGTGAAAATAAATCCGGATGATATATCAAAACAGCCTTTAGAACCCGATCGGCCATTATGAGTTCTTGGTCATGTCTTTTGGGTTAACGATGCCCAAAGCGACTTTTATGGATTTAATGAGCAGAATCTTCAAACCATTCCTAGATTTGTTCGTGATTGTGTTCATAGATGATATCTTAATTCTGATAAGAGTGTTGAAGAACATGAAGAGCATCCGAGTGTAGTGCTTGAAGTCTTGAAACAGGAGAAACTATATGCTAAATTTTCAAAGTGTGAATTTTGGTTGGAAAAGGTAGCCTTTTTGGGTCATGTTGTGTCAAGGATGTAATTATGGTAGACCCGGAAGATAGAAGCGATAAAGCTGGCCAAAACCGACCACTCAGAGGTTAGAAGTTTCTTGGGTTTGGTGGGTATTATAGAAGATTCGTAAAGGTTTTCTAGTCTTCTGCTCCTTTGACCCGATTGACTCAAAAGCGGTTAAGTACCGGTGGTGAAGCATGTGAAGCAAGTTTTGGCGAAGGAATTGTTGACTCTGCACGATCTAACCTTACCATCGGGACAAGAAGGGTTCACGATCTATGCGATGCCTCGAGTTGGGTTAGGATGTGTCTTGATGCGATTTGGAAAGGTTATTGCGTATGCATCTAGGCGATTGAAGATACATGAGAAGAATTATCCAACTCATGACTTGGAATTAGTCTGCGGTGGTGTTTGCCTTACGAATATGGAGACATTATTTGTATGGTGTGCATGTGGACATATTCTGAGATCATAAGAGTTTGCGATACATAACCACATGAAGGATCTGAATCTCAGAGCAAAGAAGATGGTTAGAGTTGCTTAAGGATTATGACCTTAGTATTCTTTACCATCACAGGAAAGCCAACGCGTGGTGGTGATGCACTCGAGAGATCAATGGGCAGCTTTGCCCATTTGGCAATACAAAAGAGGTATTGTTCGTGAGGTACAAAGATTGGGAAACCTCGGGGTTAGCTTAACTGAGATCGGTGAAGGTAGGGTGGTAGTACATGATACTTCGCAGTCTGCCTTAGCTTCAGAAATAAAAGAAAGCCAGTTTGAGGATACGGAGTTTGTTGGATTTCAAGAGAAGATCCAACAGGGAAGACACCGCGATTTACATTGGGAGATAATGCGGAAGCCTTCCGGTATAAGGGTAGGTTATGTGTTCCTAAGGTAAAGGATCTAAGGAGGAAGATCTTAGATGAGGTCACAACACAAGATATTCCATTCATCCGTGGTCAACAAAAATGTATCGTGACCTCAAGGCAAATTGCGGTGGGACGGGATGAAGAAAGACGCGTTGCGGAGTTTGTCGGGAGGTGTCTTATATGTCGCGGTGAAAGTTGAACATCAAAACTGGCGGATTACTTGAGACATTGGAGTCCCGTGTGGAAGTGGGAGGCGATTCATATGGATTTCAAATGGCCCACCGAAAACTCGAGAAGGGTATGATTCTATTTGGGTGATTGTTGATCGGCACAAAGTCAGCCCATTTCTTACCGGTCGAGACTACGACGCGCACCACAAGACGCATGCATTTATTTGAAGGAGATTGTGGTTACAGGATTCCTTTACAAATTATTTCAGATAGGGGTTCCCAGTTCACCTCACACTTTTGGCAAAGTTTCCAGCAGGGTCTCGGGACAAAAGTTAAGTTAAGCACGGCTTTCCACCCGCAAACAGATGGGCAAGCTGAGCGAACAATTCAAACACTTGAGGACATGTTGCGATCTTGTGTGTTAGATTTTCAGGGAAGCTGGTTGGACCATCTATGTCTAATTGAGTTCGCCTACAACAATAGTTTTCACTCTAGCATACAAATGGCCCCGTTTGAAGCATTATATGGACGAAAATGTAGGTCTCCACTTGGATGGTTCGAGGTGGGTGAGGCCTTATTCGTTCGGACTGAAGTCATTCAGGAAACAAATGGTAAGGTACAGATGATTCGGGAGAGGATCAAAACAGCTCATAGTCGTCATAAGTCCTATGCGGATCATCGGAAAAGAGACCTTGAATTTCAAGAGGGGGAGAAAGTATTTTTAAAAGTGTCCCCAATGAAGGGAGTGATGCGCTTTGGTAAGAAAGGGAAATTGAGCCCAAGGTTTATTGGGCCATATGAGATCTTGCGAAGAGTGGGGAATGTGGCTTACGAATTAGCACTTCCACAAGCTGGAAGCGATGCATCCGGTATTTCGTGTGTCGATGTTACGAAAATACTTGCACGACCCAGTCACGTCATCCTTCCCAAGAGATAATTCTTAATGAGAGCTTGATATGAAGAAGTTCGGTGGAAATACTTGATAGGAAGGTTAAGCGCCTTAGGAATAAAGATATTGCTTAGTGAAGGTCTATGGAGGAACCACTCCACGAGGAAGCCACCGGGAAGCGGAGGAGCGATGAAAGTCAAATATCCGTTCTATTTGACTAAGGTAATAAAAAATGCATTACATAGTATTTCATATGTGTGCCATTTTCGTGTCTTTATCATGTGTTACAACCTTACTCTCATTCGAGGGCGAATGCTTCTTAAGGAAGGGAGAATGTGAAGTCCCAAATTTGTTACAATAACAATAAACATTATTGTGTCTATGTGATTATGTTACGACCTTATTCACATTCGAGGGACGAATGTTGCTTAAGGAGGAGAGAATGTAAAATCAGGAAAAAATAATAATAATATATAGTTGTGGTTGAGTTAATAAATAAATATATATATATATATATATATATATATATATATATATATATATATATATATATATATATATATATAAGAAAACAATGAATAAATTGCATGGGATAGAGTTAGTGTTAAAGTTGGATAAATAGATAGATAAAATGAAAATAAGAAAACAAAAAGAAAATAAAAGAAAACAAAAAAAAAAAAAAAAAAAAAAAAACAAAAAAAAACAAACCATGCAGAATTATGCACGTTTTTTCCCTTCCCTTTACCCCTCCCCTTCCCCCCTTTTCACCTCCCTCCACTCTTGGCTTTCCCCCTCCCATAAGTTATACAAACACCCTTACTTATACATTATACTTGGCACAAACAAAGGACTAGCACAAAGAATAGAAAATCAGAAAAAAATAAGTGAACAAGAGGAAAACAAATCTGAAAGTTTTTTGAAAGCGAAGAATAATAAAAAAATACTAGGGAGCAAGGGTGGTTGTAGCAACCGAACCACAATCTTTTTCACACTTACAAGGTGAGTTTTCTCACTCAGAAATTCTTGGTAACATCCTTTATTTTTAGTTCAATACATGTTAGAATAAGAATTGAGTGTTGAAAATAAATATTGAACTTTTGATTGTTTAGACAACTAGTTACGTTCATGAACTTTACGAACTGTTCTCACTGAGTTATAATTGTTAGAATTTGATGAAATTCGGAGGAATTGTACACCTCTCTAATATGATCATATAGAACCAAAAATGAGGTAAAATGGACGTACGGTTTGAAAGTTATCATAGTTCAAAGTTCCTGCATTAGATTTGGTCGAAATTCGGAAAGGCATAATTACGGACTGTTTTTATTGAGTTTTACTTATTAGAATTATATGAAAATTTACATGGTTGTAAATCTCTCTGTTACGGACAGATATATATAAATATTTATTAAAACGGACTTACGAGTTGAGAGTTATTGTAGTTTGAAGTTGCTGCCTCGGATTCGTCGGAATCCAGAAGGGCAGGACGTTGAAACGTAAAACTGTACTAATATGTGGGAATATGAAAATTGTTGCTAAATGAAAGTTCTAGATCTCTTTGTTGTGGACATTTTGAGACCTTACGGGGGTCTATCCGACTTACGGATTGAGAGTTATCGCTGTTTAAAGTTTCTGCCTCGGATCTATCGAGATCCAGGAAGGGCAGCGAATAAAAGTGTAAAACTGTACCAAATGGTACAGAATATGAAAGGATGGTTTACATGGAGACGTGTAGCTCTCTGTTCTCGTCGTTTTGAGATTTTATGGGGCTTGAACGGGTTTACAGATTAGGAGTTATGACTATTCTAAGATTGGGTGTTGTTTAATAAATATTCTGCTGAAATAAATTTCATGTGGCTGTTTTGAGGATAAATTTGTGTTAGTTACCCAAAGTAGTTTTAAATGAAATTTGGTACAGTGAAAGATCCCCGTCTTACCTTAGTTTCGCTTGAGAAACACCTTAGTTGGAGTTATGGTTAAAAGTTATAATCGTTACAAGTATGAATGACAGAATGTTAGAAAGAGAATAGTATTTATTTGATCTTACGAAAAATATGAAAAGTGAATACGTGTTCACATAAATATATAAATATATAATGGATCGGGTTGCGCGCAACAAAGCGTAAAGTGAATCTGGCGTTCACAAATACGTAAACATAATGGATCGGGTTGCGCGCAACAAAACGTAAAGTGAATATATGTTCACAAATACGTAAATATAATGGATCGGGTTGCGCGCAACAAAGCGTAAAGTGAATACACATTCACAAATACGTAAACATAATGGATCGGGTTGCGCGCAACAAAGCGTAAAGTGAATACGTGTTCACAAATACGTAAATATAATGGATCGGGTTGCACGCAACAAATATGAAAGATGAATACATGTTCACCTATATATAAATATGAAAAGTGAATACGCGTTCACAAATATATAAATGTAATAAACATGTGGAAATGCAAGGGAATGTCTTAACGTATAATACGAGATAAAATGAAGTGTTAGTTAAACCAAGAATTTCTATGAGGAGTTGTTGCATATTTAAAGATGTTGTAACTTTGATATGTTTTTGCAATATGCTTATTACGTTATAATGTGATTGCACTTGGAATATTGTGGTGTTACTTTGAATTGCGAGGTAAGGTTCTCACTCGGCCCGGATGGTAGGGTGACTCTTTATTAACATGTTTGGAAAGGGTGATAGAGGAAAGGCTCCACGTCAAGGCTAGCGATCGTCCCGCAGCCTCTTTTCATACCAAGTCCATTGTTTCGGACTTGGTACTCGTCAGGTTCAGAATGTCAGTTCCAATGTCTCGGGATATGCCCGTGTGGAATGATCTCCCTTCCAACTTAGAATAATCTTTGTCAGTATGTCTATGTAGAAACAATATTTGCACGAGCATGGGCTCGCGTTATGTTTTTCCTATAAAGTCATAAACAGATTTCTTTATTGTTATTTTTATTAATCGCTCCGTATTTGAATATAAGTTTAAATTTCTAAATAAAGAGAATTAAATGGTGCTCCTGGTGGAAAATAATTGTCCAGGTGCCATCACGCCCTAGGTAAAGACTTAGGAAAATTTGGGGCGTGACAGTTCATAAGAAGTTAGAAGATTCTTATCTTGTTTATGTTATGATAAGCCGGTAGCGCTTATGTTATGTATACTAGCCGGTTGTGCTGATTTATGTATTATTATTGTTATCACTGAGTATTCTGATAAGCCGGTAGCGCTTATGTTATGTATACTAGCTGGATGTTCTGATTTATGTATTATCATTGTTATTACTGCGTATTCCATGGATTTGCTACACATGATGCGAGTGCGGCGCTTGTACTCATGCGGGCCCACTGGGTCCATGCGGGTGAAATAGTCCCATGCGGGTCCACAGGATCCATGCGGGTGAAATAGTCCCATGCGAGGCGGATGGCCTTATGCGGATCCACAGGATCCATGCGGGTGAAACAGTCCCAGGAGTAGGATTGCTTAATGATACTACGGGCGAGAGATCCTGTTTTGATCATGAGCCTCCTATTTTTATGCAGTATTATACTTATACTTGTTACTCTCATTGTTAGTAAGGCACGGTCTGACATAATTTGATTTTTATCTTTAACTTGATGTATTTTGGACTTATGATATTACTACGATATTTTCGATTTACATACTTGGTACGTTGTGTCGACCCGCTTCTGCCTGCGTTAAATCTGCGAGTAAGGGAAAGCAGGTGGTAGATCCTCATTCTTAGGATCTTTTACTCAAGTGTCAGGAGCTCCATTTCTTCGGAGGCTCGGCTTTTGGTATGGTTCCCCCTGGTGTTGTTGATGTTTTGTACATTCAGGGGCATGACGGGGCCCTGTCCCGTCATAGTGTTACTCCTTCTTAGAGGCCTGTAGTCTTGTCATAACTTGGTTTGTTTAAGGATGTAACTGTTCGGTTTTATGTACTTTTGGGGTAGCCATTTTGGGCTAGACTATTTTATATCATTATAGTTGTTTATTGTGAGTTTATATTCCGCTGGTTTTCTCTGATGTTGTGTCACAAGGGTGCCCGGGTTAAGGCACCGGTCACGGATCCGGGGTCGGGTCGTGACACGAGCATCCTCTGCTTCTTTTCGGACCCCCGGTACAAATACACTATCAGGTACTGATCTAGTAGTAGCTTCAGTACTCTATTCTGTTATTGCTCCCTCAGAATTATGCACTAGAGGAATCAACCTCAGAATTACTGTTAGGCGTATTTTGTATACGCCTTTCGAATCATTTTTAGTTGGTATTTTACTCGTTTTTGTTGTGTTTAGTATAGTAATAGATTTGTTTTTCTTTCTTTTGAGTCACAGCGGTGCAAAAAGGCAAAATGGCAAAAAAAAACGAGAAATGGGCAGAAAAGGTGCTTCCGAGGCGAAAATGACGAAAGTTGGCAACTCAGAGCGAAATAAGGTAGCACCGCGGCGCACTATGCAGAACCGCAGTGCCATATTTATCGAGAAGCCACAGGACTTTTAGCACCGCGGTTCCATCAGGCAGTACCGCGGTGCCATTTGTGTTGAGAAGCTGCAGAGTTTCAGACCGCGCGATGCGGTATCTGGCAGTAGTCTTGACGCGAAATTTTAGTTCCGAAGGCAAATTGGCTAAGGGCAGATTGGTCCATAGGGCAAAAAAATTAGAGGATATTTAAGCCCTAGGGATTAATGCTATGAAGGAGTTTGGTCATTCTACAACACAACACAACACAAGACGGATTTGGAGCTACAATTAGAGACTTTGTTCTACGTAATTTTCTTTCTTTCGTTTTTAATTCAGTTTATGTATGAATATTGTGTTAGTTATTAGCGTGACTATGACTAGGAGTTAAACACTCTATTAGGGCTTTCTTTATGATTCGCTTGAAACTTTTATTCATGAATTAATGCAGTAGTTTGATTTCTTCTTCACTTGATTAAGATTTAGTCAATATTTGGTATGAATGTTTGATAATTAATTGATCATTAGTTATCATAACCTATATGATTGTGAATCAAAAACCGAAAGGAGAGATTTGAATATACTGTAATTGACTAGACATAGGTTAAAATCGCGGACGAAAGTACCCCGATACTTGTGTATCATTATAGGTTACTGTTCTTAATCCTCTTATGTGGTAAATCCTATCATAGAAAAATATAGAAGGGTTCTGCACTGAGGTTGAGTGATTATATGTCCTAACCGGAATATAAGACAGTCTAGTTAACCGTTATCTTAACGAAGAAGAAGAATCATTTTAGTTGCATTAAGGATTGAATAAAGTGGATAGTCGAGAATTTTGGAAGTCTTAATTCATTCATAACTGATTACAACTTTATTAGTTTAAATCTTGCAATTATTCTAATAGTTAAATAAATACCCCAATCAAATATTGATTGTCAAATAGATAACATAAAATAGATGAATGGTACTTAGAAACCAGTCTCTGTGTACGATATTCGATCTTACAGACTATATTACTTGTGAACGATGCGTACGCTTGCGTGAGCAGTCGAAATATCGCTAACAAGTTTTTGGCGCCGTTGCCGGGGACTGACGTACATCTAATATTGAATCATCTGTTTTTATTTCTACTTTGGCTTTATTTTTATTTTATTTTTATTTTAATTTTACTGTTAGAACCGTGTGCCTTGATTTGTTTGTTGATTTTGATCTGTTTCAGGAATCTAGTGTATGCGAAGAAGGAGATGAGAAGATACACTTGTTTCCTTCAACCCTGAAATCGAAACACTGTGCAAACAAAACAGGCGCAACAAAAGCATATCTGAGTCAGTGATCATGAACAATGAACCAAATCAGAATGGCGCGGACAATGAGGTTCCTGAGAATGCAGGGGAGCCAATACATGTCCCAGCAGAGAGAAGTTTGGGGGACTATGTTCTTCCCACGGTCACAGGTGCACAGACTTGCATCAGGATCCCAACTATAGGGGCCAAAAACTTTGAGATCAAGCCAGCCATCCTGAGCATGGTCCAGAACACAATACAATTTGGGGGACTGTCATCTGAAGATCCCTACATGCACATTGCAAACTTTCTGGAGCTGTGTACCACTTTCAAATACAATGGTGTTACTGACGGTGCCATTAGACTGAAACTCTTCCCGTTCTCTCTGAGGGATAGAGCCAAAAGTTGGTTGAACACACTGCCTGCCAACTCCGTCACTGCCTGGCAGGACCTGGCCCAAAAGTTTCTAGCAAAGTTCTTCCCTCCTTCCAAAGCAGCAAAGTTAAGGCGATAGCTGAACAACTTTTATCATGTGGATGGTGAATCACTCTACGATTCATGGGAGCGATTCAAGGATCTGTAAAGGAAATGTCCACATCATGGCATTGAGAAGTGGATGTTAGTCCATATTTTTTATAATGGGCTGAGTGGTACTACTCGTACCATCATTGATGCTGCAGCAGAGGGTGCTTTCATGAGAAAGAGTGTCAATGAGTCACATGAGTTACTGGAAGATATGGTTGCCAACAATCATCAAGGGGCAGATGACAGGTCAGTGACCAGCAGGAAGGCTATGGGCATACATGAACTAGATGCCATTACTGCCCTGAATGCATAGGTGGCCCTTTTGACGAAACAACTGCAGCAGAACACCATGTCCATGAATACAGTCCAGATGCCTGTGAATTGTGAGATTTGTGGTGGACCGCATTCCTTTGACAGATGCACAGCGGTGGACCCTAATAATGTGTCAATGGAGTAGGTACATGCGGTTGGGAACTTTCAGAGGCCTTATAATTCCAACACATACAACCCAGAGTGGAGAAATCACCCTAACTTTTCGTAGAGGAATGATCAGCCTCAGCAGCAACCATATCAAGGTGATTACCAGAACTAGCAGGTGCAAAATCAGGCCACTTCAGCCCAGCAGTTTAGACCACCTATACAATAGGAGAAGCCTGATGAACTGAGAGTTGTATTGCTTACACTCACCAATTCGCAGAATCAGTTCATGTCTGAAACAAAGTCCTCTCTCAGGAGCTTGGAAACACAGGTTGGGCAACTTCAAAAGATGGTAACCAACATGCCGCGGGGCACTCTCCCAAGCAATACAGAGGTAAATCCTGAAGCGATGTCAGCGGTGTTGTTGAGAGTGGAAGCGGTTGGGCGAGTTGCTCCCGACCATGATGGTAAGTGAGAAGGAGTGTGAGAGAGCAACTGAGGTAAAGAATGAGGGGGTCACTGAGGACCTCCCTATAATTGAGACAGCTCCACGAACACCTTTGAGGGAGTACATTGATAGAATCTCTTACCCTCAGAGATTACAAAAGAAGACAATTGACAAGCAGTTCTCCAAGTTTTTGGAGGTGTTTAAGAAGCTTCACATAAATATCCCCTTCATTAAAGCACTAGAACAGATGTCAGCATACATTAAATTCATGAAGGAGATACTTGAAAAAAAAAGGCTATCGGATTATGAGACAATATCTTTGACAGAGGAGTGCAGTGTCATCCTGCAAAAGAAACTGCCTCCTAAGCTGAAGGATCCAGGGAGCTTCACCTTGTCCTGCACTATTGGTAATGTGACATGCAACAAGTCTCTGTGTGATCTAGGGGCCAGTATCAATCTTATGCATCTGTCTGTCTTCAAGAGATTAGGTTTGGGTGAAGCCAAACCAACCACAGTGAATTTGCAGTTGGCCGACCGAACCGTAGTGCACCCTAGAGGCATAATAAAAGATGTGCTGGTCAAGGTGGGAAAGTTCTTCTTCCCAGCAGACTTCCTCATTCTTGATATGGAGGAAGATGATGAAATACCCATCATTTGGGGGAGACCATTCCTTGAAATTGGGAGAGCCCTGATTGATGTAGAAAAGGGAGAACTGAGACTAAGGGTTCAAGAGGAAGAGATGGTGTTCAAAGTGTTCAATTCCACCATTGAACCCCAAGCCATCAACAAGTGTTTCGCAGTCAGCACAGCTGACACATCAATTCAGCCAGTACAGGCCAAAGCTAGGGATATCACTCATACAGCGGTGAACCCACAGGTCAGTAAGAATGCTGAAACAAAAATGAATGTCATGGAAGCCGTCGAACAGGTAAGTCTTACTGAACCCCCTCATGTGAAAAAGAAAAACAGAGTGAGAAAGAGGAGGATGATTTTGAAATGGATAGGTAGTGGGGTTAAAATACCCCAATGATTTAATGAGTAACATGCGTCCGGCTACAAGTAAAGACAACGCTACTTGGGAGGCAACCCAAGGTTTTAATTATGTTATTTAAATTTTTCCTTTTAGTTTGTTTTATTTTAAATTGAACAGTCTCACTTTTGGTATTTTTGTGGTGTTGTGATGACAGTGGAGGAAGCGGAGACTAAGCACGAAGAAGAGGATGGAAAACACAGAATCGGGGGAGCACTGCGGTGTCATTATGTAGGACCGCGGTGTCGATTGTTCAGAGAGGTCGCAAGAGTTTATACACCGCGGTGCTATTACGCAATACCGCGGTGCCAAATAATCAGAAGGGCCACAGTACTTTTGGCACCGCGGTGCCATCAGTCAGTACCGCAGTGCCAGGACGGGATTTCTAAATTAAAAGCCCTAATCCTCCAAATCTTTTCCCACACAAACACAAATCATTCCTCTCTCTAAAAAGTCCAAAAATTCCTTTCTCTACCCATAAAAATCTCCTATAAACTTCCCAAATTCTTCCAAAAATCCCTACACAAACCCTCACATCTTGCACCACCATCATTCCTTCCAATTGGGTCAAGAAATTGGTGAAGAACAACTCTTCAAAAAGTAATCTTCATCATTGTTCTTACAATTTCAAGGCTAGTAGGGAAAGTAACTTACAATTTTGGGGGTGTACGGGCTTTGTTGGTAGGGTGTTGGATGTGTGCTGGGTATTGTTGTGTTGTGTAGTTGTGTGGATTGAGGCTCATTGTGTTGTAGTTGTTGTGTATTGTTGTTGTGGTCCGGTTTTGCTTGGTTATTGTTGTTGTGGTGGGAGAGTTGTTGAGAAACCTCGAGGAAACAAAGGAAACGCTGCCGAAAAATTTCCCAACAACCTTCACTATGGCCTTTAGGAAATGAACTTTAAGAGCTTCAGCATCTTCATCCGCCCCAGACTATGATGTGACTCAATTCGCCAACAAACAGACGGAGGATCGATACAACAAGATTAACACTAGGGCATTGATATCAAAAAGGCGCATGGATTACCAGGCCAGGCCATTTGATGATGATGATGACTACGAGTCTATTAGGACCATGATCGAGGCAAATGGGTGGAGAAGGTTCACCAATCCAGAAAGGATCCCACTTCAAAATTCTAGCCTTATGAGGGAGTTCTATGCGAATTACCCCGAGCAAGAGGATGGGCGGTGCTTTGTTAGAAGGAAATATGTGTTTGTCAGTTCCGAAACAGTGAATGCGATACTAAGGACCTATGATGTGGAGGACCGAGGCGATAATCCAAACCACTTCAGAAGTTGGTCAAGAGACGCCAACCACATTCTGTGGAACGTAGTGACGCAGACATGTGCTACCCAGACGCTGAGTTTAGTTTTTCCCGCAACAGATCCAGGAGACTTTCCCGATGCCAATTTAATAGAACAACCAAAGGATGACTATATTTCATAAGTGCACGCTTGATTCCGTCAACTTATTTCACAAATGTGCCCTCAGACAGAATCAAACTCATTTATGGCATCATGACGGGTATGATAATTGATGTGGGGAGAGAAATAGTGCAGAGCATAAGGGAGATTAGTAGGCTGACTACTACTGGCGGATTGGGACATGGTTCACTCATTACTGCCTTATGGGATAGGCATGGAGTCCCAACATTCACCACTGATATCCAAGAGAAGAGTCCGTCTGCTGTGACCTACAGTTTAGTGCACTCCTTCCTTGACCCCAACCCAGGACCAGCAGCAAGGGGAAAGGGCCCAGCAGCAGACGCACGATCGTGGATGAGGAAGAGCACGAGGCGAGCACGAGAATGAAGCGGCGAAGCGAGTGACCTCGCCTCGCCCCAGAGCCTCCAATGCCAATGATGGAGCAGATGCTCTTGAACCAACAAAGGATGCTGCAGAATCAAGAGCAAATGATGCAAGACCATCAACACTTGACCCAGCGTGTTGATAATTTGAGTTTCATGTTCACCCAATGGATAATACAGTATCCGCTGCCACCACCATTTTGAGCCAATGTATGTCTGTAAGTTGTCTCATTTTAATTTTTGAGTCTTTTACATATTTGAGACAATGTGTAGTTTAAGTTTGGGGGGAAGTTTTTATTTTATTTTATTTTTGTGAGTCTTTTGTTGTTTTGTGTTTTATGTGAGTCAATTTTTTTATGATCATGTATGTTGTGCTTATTTGAAACGCCTAGTGAACTAAGTGAGATAATGTAATGAAATGAGAAGCTAAAATCTGTGTGCTTAAGTTAGATATGCCAAAAATTCATGAAAATTTGATTATTTGGAATATTTGATGCTTAGTCTATGTGTTGTCAAGTGAAAAATGTCTGTGAAGTCTGCTTGTTTGTTATTTGAGGCGAAATAGTTAAGATGTACATATTAGGGAGATGATTTAGGCATTTCTTTTATAGTCTTTCTTACCTTTCATTACCTATCCTGACAATAAATTGTACCCCTAGTCAGCCCCGTTGAGCCTAAAATAAGTTATTTTCTTTGACACCCCATGATTCTCTCGTGTGCCATAAGCAATAATTCAATAAAGGGATGAAAAAGAGTGAAAAAGGAATACAAAAAAGAGAGTGAAAAGTGATGCACCCCAATAAAAAAATGTAAAAGCTTAAGTTTGGAGGTGCCTATATGAATTGATTAATGCTCTCAAAAAGAGAAAAGGGGAATGATAGGTATGAACTGAAATGATTACCAAAAAGAAGGACAAAACTAGAGGATATTTAAGCCCTAGGGATTAATGCTATGAAGGAGTTTGATCATTCTACAACACAACACAACACACGGCGGATTTGGAGCTACAATTGGAGACTTTGTTCTACGTAATTTTCTTTCTTTTGATTTTAATTCAGTTTATGTATGGATATTGTGTTAGTTCTAGCGTGACTATGGCTAGGAGCTAAACACTCTATTACGACTTTGCTTATGAATCGCTTGAAACTTTTATTCATGAATTAATGCAGTAGTTTGATTTATTCTTCACTTGATTCAGATTTAGTCAATATTTGGTATGAATGTTTGATAATTAATTGATTACGAGTTATCATAACCTATATGATTTCGAATCAAAAACCGAAATGAGAGATTTTGATATGCTGTAATTGACTAGACATAGATTAAAATCGCGGACGAAAGTACCCCGATACTTGTGTAGCATTATAGGTTACTGTTCTTAATCCTCCTATGTGGTAAATCCTATCATAGAAATATAGAAGAGTTCTGCACTGGGGTTGAGTGATTATATGTCCTAACCAGAATATAAGACAGTCTAGTTAACTGCTATATTAACGAAGAAGAAGAATCATTTTAGTTGCATTAAGGATTGAATAAAGTGGATAGTCGAGGATTTTGGAAGCCCTAATTCATTCATAACTGATTACAACTTTATTAGTTTAAATCTTGTAATTATTCTAGTAGTTAAATAAATGTCACGACCCGACCCCGGGGCCGCGACTAGTACCCTACCGGGGTACCCTATCAGGTATACATCAGAGAATAGCAGCGGAACATACATAACACATAACTTATAAAAAGGTAACATCACCGCGGTAGATAAATTTCCATAAAAACATACTAATCAAAAGTATAGCGGACAACTTGTTCTTACAACACATACGTGACCACGCACCTCAAGGATAACAATCGTATGGACGGGGCCCTACCCCTGAATGTACAAAATACCTATAGCATCATGGAGTAACCGTACCAACAAAACAAGCTTCCGGAGGGATGGAGCTTCTGACACCGGAACAATTATCCTAAGAATGAGGATCCACAATCTGCTTACCCTTACCTGTGGCATGAACGCAGCCCCCGAGGAAGGGGGTCAGTACACAATATGTACCAAGTATGTAAAGCTGGAAAATACTGTAATAATGATATCATAAGTCTAAATGTAAACTGGAGTCATGAAAGACAAACAAAATACCTTTTACTGTGCCTTACTAACAATGAGAGTGACAAGTGTATATAATACTGCATAAAATAGGGGCCTCATGATCAAAACAGGGTACCTCGCCCGTAGTATCAATAAGCACCCCTACTCCTGAGACTATTTCACCCGCATAGGTCCTGTGGACCCGCATGAGGTATTCCTCGCATAGGTCAGATACCGCGCGTGGGACTATTTCACCCGCATAAGCCCATAAGGACTCACGTGAGGTATTCCTCGCGTCGTGGGTAGCAAATCCACTAACAAGTGGTATAACGATCTTGGGGACTTACCGCCGGATATACTCTTACCCGGCGGATGGTATAACGATCTTGGGGCTTGCCCCTCAGATATACTCTTACACTGAAGAAGGTGGTATGACGATCTTGGGGCTTGCCCCTCAGACATACTCTTACCCTGGAGAAGGTGGTATAACGATCTTGGGGCTTGCCCGCCGGATATACTCTTACCTAGCTCAAATCACATCATATCATAATCATAAATAAGTTAAGAAAACTTATAACTTCTTATTAGTCTTGTTCATATACCCTCTCATTTTAGTTTACTTAAGACACTTAATCATATCTTTAATAAAAGAAAACCGGGAATTTAACCCAAGTCCTACATGCTTCAACTCTTTTAAAAGTGACTCTTTTTCATACATAAAACCTTTGGGCAATTGATGCCTTAAAATCAATTTGCCTTTCATAAATCAAATCATTTGTCCTTACTTGTCTTACTTAGAGTAAACCTCTTCTCATTAATCTCTTATAAAGCTAATAAACCAACTTCCCATAAAGTTGTTATATTAACCCTTCACTTTAGTAAAATTACACTTTTCCCCTAACCAAGGGACTTATACATTCTTAAAACGAAACAAGTCTTTATATACTTAAAACAAGTAAGAATACCAAATCTTGTACGTCTACCGTACTACATAGTTACATCTATTCATGCTCAAGAGATAGGAAAGCTCCACATACCTCTTCGGTCAATCCACTTGCTAAGTCCAACTACCGCAAGTAATATGTCAACCTATAATAACCATAATGCGTTTATTAACCTCTAATTTCAATGTAGAAATAATCTAAGTTCAAAGCCCCTAATTCTATGGAAAATTGGGCAGCATTTCCTTTGTTTCTACATACTTTTCCACCTTTCTCAAGGCCGAATTCAACATGCAAATGCCACATTTAAGGCTCAACAATCCAAACATATCAAAGGGGATTACACACCTAAACTTGGGTGTGTAAAATTCTGCCCCAAAAGGTACAACAATTCACTTAACAATTCTAAAGTAGTTTTTAGGCTACAACATGCTCATAATATCTTTTTAGCCAATTCTTTCATATCCAAACCACATTTCTTACATGCAAGGATTCTAAGTGCATTATTTACTACTACACATCCCTTCTTCTTCATATGCAACATTAATAACTAAACCACAAGGGAAGAAATGTTACCTTAAAGCCTTAGCCAAACTTATTCCAACAACTTTGCTAGCCTCCTTTCCAAGAACACCACCACACTAACACCCACAAGCTAGCCACAAGCTTCCTTCTTGTTCTTAAATTTTGATTTTCTTAGGCTTTGAATTCCCTTGGAATTTTAGAGAGAAGTGAGAGCTAATTTAGAGAGAGAGAGATTGAAAGATGACCAAGTCTTCAAGACTTGGTCAATATAAGGCATGCAAGAAAATCAGATGGGGATACTTGTCACCCTCATGGCCTTTTAAAAAGAAAATCAGATTTTCCTAAGTTTTTCCGCTGGAATCCCGCTTGGCGCGCGGCTGAAACCTCTGCGGACTCTCGGAACTTCGGCGCGGCCACGCGTCCTGGCGCCATACTGCTTCAGCGACCCTCGGTACTTCCGGCGCGCGACCTGCATCGGCGCCGCGCCTCGCGCTTTGCTCGAAACGCATTTACGTCGTCTGCGCCGCACTTGTAACTCCCATAACTTTCTACTCCGACATCCTATCGACGAACGGTTGGTTGCGTTGGAAACTAGACTCAACGAACTACGCCCTAGGCCTTTGAAATACTTAGGAACTCTCAACGTACCGGGTCATAACCCGCCTCAAAGTTGACTAAAACCCGTCCGAAACAATCCGTCAACTTATCTTTCGAAAATTTTAAGTCTTACTCCCTTTCGCACGCTCTCACACGTGTGGCCAGAACTACGGGGTATAACAATAAATACCCCAATCAAATATCGTTTGCCAAATAGATAACATAAAATAGATGAACGGTACTTAGAAACCAGTCTCTGTGGATGATATTCGGTCTTACAGACTATATTACTTGTGAACGATGCGTACGCTTGAGTGAGCAGTTGAAATATCGCTAACAATTACAGATTGCAACATTCCTCGATTTCCGACTCGATCGAACTGGATTGCTTCGAGTTAGTCACATGAATGAAATGAATCGACCAACTGCGAACTCAATTCATCGATTTTAATACTCAATCTAGGGTTACAGATTCACTTTGTTTTTCAATTGCGAATACAGAAATTAAAAATGGGTTGTTTCTCCAATTGAATATTGTTCCTCGATCAAGACTAACTATACATCGATAGAAAAATAGATCTACCGAAATTAACAACAGATCGATCGAAGCTCCAGTTACTAAAACGCAGTATCATTTGGATCAGTAATCGATTAATCAAACACAGAAACAGAAAAAAAAAAATCAAACATATACAAGGTGAATCCCTCAGTTTCTACTCCTAGCTCAACATAATTCTCATTGATTCGTCTTGAATGACTCTGATACCATGTTAAATTCTAAAACAGAGGAGAAAACAGAGAAGAAAAACAGTGAATGTAAAACGAGAGAGGGAAGAGAAGTGAAGATAGAAGAAGAGAAACGGGGGGAGAATGAGAGAAAGTCGAGAGAGAAGATCTTTTTGTGGAAGCTTTCCATTTTTTCAATTATTCTATATTATGTAAAATACAGTGTTGAGCTCATATTTATGGTAATGAGCATCCAATCTTCAAGGCTTAGACTAAGGCTTAAACCAACTCTTAAAAACTCAATAACAAGCTTAACTAATTGAACTAACTTGTAACAAACTACAAACTACTACAAATTAACTATGCATATATAGTGTGTATATATGTGGTATATCTATACTTCAACAAGTTGATATAATTTCAGGTAAATAACGCAATTAGGGAGATAGTGACTATAGAAATGAAAGGGCCAGCTCAAACTTTGAAAATTTTATTTTAAAGAATATGATAAACAATGATTTTATTTTCTCATTCCCTGAATCTGAAATTTCATTATATTCTCAAATCAAGGTGCTATTCTTTTGAGAATATTTTATTTCCTTTGATTTTCTGGTATGAATGTGAGAGAATACACGCGTGAAAGCAAAGAATATATCAACACAGTCTTCAAACACACTTATTATAAATGGCAAAAATATACAATAAGATATAAAGGATCCACCGGTTTCCAAATGCATGTAGTTGTTGCATGCTGCCATATAACATCAACTGTTCATTGTTTCCCCTTTCCGTGAAGAGTTTGATATTTATTTGTTTGTTCTTTGAGGTATCTAATTTATTTGTTTGGAGATAAATAAAGGCATAATACATAAACAAACATTTAAATCGCCTCAGCTGACAAGTAAGTATTTCAACTTTGGGAATGGACATACAGACACCTCAACTTTTCCCCGCCGTGTCTCATGGACACCCGATGCTGACGTGACACATAAATTTTGAAGGTGTCGAGATGATCATTTTGTAAGTTGGAGTATTCAATCGATACAATGGAGATGAGTTAAGGTGTCTAGATGTGCATTCTTAAAGTTGGAGTGTTTAGTTTTCAGCTGCGGCCAAGCTTGAGTGCATGTTTATGTATTATGCCTAAATAAAAACTTAACTTATATGTTTTAATCTTTTATTTGTTTATAAATTTTTATTTTTCCATAAAAAATTGAATTTATTTTATGAAACAAATTAAACGTAAATTACTTCTCGTCCCCAAACATATAAAAAGGACCCGATCATTTCTATGTTATTCTCAATAATTCTTGGACCTTAATAGACCTTATTGAGAAGCTTTTGAGTGATATAGGAGGTTAATCAAAAGAATAAAGTGAAATCAAACACTATTTTAGGTTCTGATGAAGTGGTAAATACTCATACATCATTAATCAGAGGTAGAGGTGTCAAGTTTGATCCTTAGAAATGACATTGTCTTTGACAGGGAGCAGTTTACTTCTCAAAGTGGGACTTCCTGTAGGAAAAATTGGTGTATCAGAAAAGTTAAACAAAACAGAATTGGCTGAGTCGAGAGATGACTATCTATATTTAAGATAAGATTTCCCTGTATATATATTTTTACGGTAATGGGTAATAGTCTTTTAAGATAAAATAACGACTATCAACAAAGCAAAACAAACTGTGTTGATTTTAGCGAAGAAATAAATATAGAACAAATTCCTGATTGCGTTTCTGTTTCTGTATGTTGAACAGAACAAAAGGTAAGAGTTTGTGTTGTGTTTATACTGCATATTCTCTTCTTTGTTTTTTTCAGTTCTGTATTCTGTGTATATCGAACTTGAACAGAGGAATTCACTAAATAAGGAAGAAGAGGAGTGAATCTGACCGTTAGTTGCAACTTTTCAGAACCATTGCAACTTTCCGAAACTTTTAGGTCCAAAATGTAAATAAGAAATATTTCAGAGACCAAAAAGAAAATTTTAGAAAACTGCCTGCGACCTGAGGCCCGAGAACCCGGACCAGACGGGCGACGCGCGTGTGGGGCTTAGCCCCGAACCCAAGCTCACCTAGGCTTTCCCCCTTCTAAACACATGGGTCACCCCTTGGGCCCCAAACCCTTACTCAAACTTAGAGCTTATATATTGCTCATTTCTTCCATCGTCTACCAATGAAGGAGATTTGTCATTTTTGACAAAAAAAATACTCTATTTTTTCATGTCTCAAACACCTTACTTTGTGTACCAATATATCTTTCATTTCTTAGCGAAATTTGACGATCATTGGCAGTAACCTCATCTACTCACTTAGTAGATTAGGCATGTGCAAAAAAATGATGATTCCGACATACGTGCCCCATGTGTTCAAGTTATTAAAGACGAGA
The DNA here is from genome assembly GCA_029844215.1 of Przewalskia tangutica. NCBI lineage: Eukaryota > Viridiplantae > Streptophyta > Magnoliopsida > Solanales > Solanaceae > Przewalskia > Przewalskia tangutica. The sequence goes on from CM056725.1 coordinate 3,312,883, forward strand.
TAAACGCAATCCTACATTAGTAAATTTCCAACAATCCCCTCTTGAAAGAGAATTGGTGCACACGGGGTGCCAAAGTTCATCAATCTTTCAGCGAAAAGATATTGCATCAGGAAAGGTAGTTTTCAGCTTTGAACCTTCCTTAGTCGATTACCATCAAATTTACTTACTGCGCGGTGAACATGATGTCTTGAACCGTCAGTGTTTAGTGTAAATCAAGACAATGGTATCAACACAATAATTCTCTTTATTCATTTCTTCTTATTGTTTTATCTATTATGGCCATGGAAAACTCTTTGATTCTTAAGTGCGTACATTTGAAGTGCCCTGTCTTCGCACTTAAATAGTGATCTCCTATAAGGTATATTGCTCTACCCCACTGCAAGTGTTAGAAATCGTTAAAAGTTTTAGAAAATTATCCTTTACTCAGGTAGCACACAATATCTATCGCGGGAACGGTTTTGGAGTTATACTTCTTTAAATAATGATAATCTGAAGTGCTCTTACTTCAAGTGAAGCGCTAAACTGAACCTTTATAGATTAGTTTTCTCATTGAACTAAATTCTTTGGATCTCCAGTCAGTAAGGTTGGATTACCATCATAAAGATTCTTATTGTTTGGATTTTAAGCTCATTCCCCTAGACAGACAGAATATTTGATCTTTGGTGTCACGACCGGGCCAGAATCAGTAGTGCCTACCCGCACCCGGCTGTATACATCGAGAGAATAGCAATGAACATACATAACACATAATCCTGAATAAAGTAAACATCACTGGCAATCCGACAAGGCTGCCTTCCATAAAAAAATATACTTAATCAAAAGTATAACAGTACAACTTGTCTTTACAGCCCAAACCACAAACGTGACTACAGACCTCTAAGAATAACAACTGTGGCGGGACAGGGCCCCGCCATACCCCCTGAATGTACAAAAGTCTATAACCTCAGGGAACCGTACCAAAAGACAAAGCCTCCGGAGAAATGGAGCCTTCCCAGGACTGAACAGTGATCCTAAGAGTGCGGATCAGCAAGCTACGAACCTCAACCTGCGGCATGAACGCAGCCCCCCGAAGGAGGTCAGTACAACAGGTACCAAGTATGCGAAACTGGGAAAATACTGAAAATACCTCATAAGTCTAAAATAACTGGAGACATGTATGATAATCAGTTTACAGAACACTGTGCCTTACTAATAATGAGAATATCAATCATATACTATACTGCATGAAAATAGGAAGCTCATGATCAAAGCAAGGTCATCCGCCCCGCAGTATCATTAAGCACTCCTACTCCTGGGACTATTTCACCCGCATGGGTCATGTGGACCCGCATGAGGTATTCCTCGCATAGGCTGTACTCACCCGCATGGGACTATTTCACCCGCATGAGCCCTACGGACTCGCATGAGGTATTCCTCGCATCGTGGGTAGCAAATCCACGGAATATACAAATGTCACAACCACACTGGAAGCATACCCGTGGAATCCTACATCACTGTCGGTACGTCCAGGTAACCTCGTGCTGCATGCCTCGGAATCCCTCATCGTAAGCATGTCCAAGGTGCATACCCGTGGAATCCCACATCACTGTCGGTACGTCTTAAATAAGCTCATACTACGATCATGGGAGCATACCCGTGGAATCCTCCATCACTGACGGTACGTCCAAGCAAGCTCGTACTACGACCATGGAAGCATACCCGTGGAATCCTCCATCACTGACGGTACGTCCAAGTAAACTCACACTAAGACAATGGAAGCATACCCGTGGAATCCTTCATCACTGACGGTACGTCCAAGTAAACTCGTACTAAGACAATGGAAGCATACCCGTGGAATCCTTCATCACTGACGGTACGTCCAAGTAAACTCATACTAAGACAATGGAAGCATACCCGTGGAATCCTTCATCACTGACGGTACGTCCAGGTAAGCTCATACTACATGCTTTTAATTCGAATTGCCCTTCTTAATTTCAATTCTTTCATCTATGTTTACCTTATTCAAGAAACCAACTCTTTAACCTTCCATACAATTATTATAACCAACTCCCCATAAAGCCGTTATACTAACTTTATGTTTTAGAAATTAAGATATTCTTATCCTTTCATAAGGTCGTTATAACTAACTTCCCATAAAGCCGTTATAACTCCTTATAAACAATTCCGTTCTTTTATTAACCAAGAAACTTATACTTCAAATCAGTTTACACAATTTTCAAAATACCTTTTTCCTGTCAAGAAATCCTTGTCTACCTTATTAGAATAAACCATTCCTCAAGAACAAGTGAGTTAACTCTCTAACTCAACCAACCTAGACATTCTTTAAAAATAAGACAAAAATACCAAAAGGATTTACTTCATTTAAAACACGTCGTCTACCGTACTATATAGTTATAACTACTCATGCTCAAGAGATAAGAAAGTTCCACATACCTCTCTGGTTAATCCACTTGCTAAGTCCAATACACCACACGTAGTACGTCAACCTATAATGACCATAATACGTTTATTAACCTCTAGTTACAATGTAGAATACTCCAAGTGCAAGGTCACTAAATCCTACGGAAAATATGGCAGCATTTCCTTTGTTTCTACATACTTTGCCACCTTTTTCAAGGTCGAATTCAACACCCAAACTCCACTTTTAAGGCCCAACAATCCAAACATTTCAAAGGGGATTACACACCTAAACTCGGATGTGTAAAATTCTGCCCCACAATGCATAACAACTAACTTAACAAGTTTAAGGTAAAATTTAGGCTGCAACATGTCCACATCTTAACCTTATTCAATCCTTTCATATCTAAACCCTATTTCTTACATGCAATTCTTCTAAGAGCAATATTTTCAACTACAAGTTCTTTCTTCTTCACATGCAACACCATAAACTCACAAAGAGAGAAGAAATGTTACCTTAGAGCTTTAGCCAAAATTATTCCAACAAATTTGCTAGCCTCATTTCCAAAAACACCACCACAATAACTCCTACAAGCTTGCAAACAAGTTTCCTTCTTGCCACACTTTTCAGATTTTCTCAATCCTTGATTTATTCTTGATATTCTAGAGAGAAGGAAGAGCTTCTAATTTAGAGAGAGAAAAGAGTTTGAAGAATGACCAAGTCTTCAAGACTTGGTCAATAAGTAGTGCATGCAAAAATCAGATGGGGGGGGGGGACACTTGTCACCCACCCATGGCCTTTTTTAAAACAAAACAGTTCAGATTTTCCACTCATCCTCGCAGAACCCGCCTCGGCGCCGAGGCGCTGAAACCTCTGCCGACTCCCAGAACTTTCCGGCGCCGCGGCCCTGCTTCCCGGCGCCGCGGCGCTGCAACTTCAGCGAACCTTCAGATCATCTGGCGTCGCGGCCCTGCATCCGGCGCCGCGGCCCAGTGGCTCCTGACCGAAACACATGCGCACTGAACTTGTAACTCCCATAACTTTCTACTCTGATGTCCTATCGACGAACGGTTGGTTGCGTTGGAGACTAGACTCAACGAACTACGCACTAGGCCTTTGAAACACCTAGGAACTCTCAATGTAACGGGTCATAACCCGCCTCAAAGTTGACTAAAAACCCGTCTGAAACAATCCGCCAACCTATCTTTCTAAAATTTTAAGTCTTAACCCCTTTCGTACGCTCTCATACGCATGGCCAGAACTACGGGGTATAACATTTGGGTTGGTCTTTAGTTAATGAATCTGCTAAGTTATCCTTTGATTTGACGTAATCAATGGAAATGACACCCGTAGTGATCAACTGTCTAACGGTCTTATGCCTCTGATGAATATGTCTAGACTTGTCGTTGTACATATTACTACATGTCATACCTAAAGCCGAATGGCTGTCACAGTGAATCATCACTGAAGGTACGAGTTTATCCCAATAAGGGATATCCTCTAAGAAGTCTTGAAGTCACTCTGCTTCTTCTCCTGATTTATCCAAAATGATAAACTCCGATTTCATCGTGGATCGAGCGATACATGTTTTCTTAGAGGACTTCCAAGACACAACCCCACTACCAATTGTAAAAATATACCCACAGGTGGATTTGGTGTTTTTTATGTCCGATATCCAGTTTGCATCACTGTATCCTTCCAACACGGCTGAATATCTTGAATAATGTAATTCGTATGTCGGTGTATATTTCAGATATCATAGTATCCGATTTAATGCATTCTTGTGATCATTTCTAGGATTACTGAGTAAATGTCACGACCAGGCCAGGGCGCGGTACTACCTACCGGTACCACTGTCGGTATACATCGTAGAATAGCAATGAACATACATAACATCTAACTTATAATAAGGTAAACATTCGCGGCCGACAAGGCCGCTTCCATAAAATAACTTAATCGAAAGTGAAACTGCATAACTTATCCTTACATGTGACCACAAATGACTACACTCTAAGAATAACAATCGGGACAGGCCCGCCATACCCCGAATATACAAAAGTCTATAACCTCGTGGAATCATACCAAAAGACAAAGCCTCCGGAGGATGGAGCCTTCCAAGAATCGACAATGATCCTAAGAGCGGATCGCCAGCTATGTATCTCGACTGCGGCATGAACGCAGCCCCGAAGGAGGTCGCATAACAGTGCAGTAAGTGAAACGAAAATCAGAATGAAATCATGATAGCATATATATAAAGCAGGAGACATGTATGATAGCCAAACTACATTACACAACATATACGCAGCCATGTCAAGTCAGAGACTCACGCCCTCTAAGTCATCACTCAAACGCAACCATAGGTTTCATGCCCATAATATCAATCGTGCCCGTGGAATTCCTTCCTCACTGCCGGCAGTCTATGATATAACAACACTAAGGAGTACACATGAATACTAGATCCCACCAGATTATAAGAACTGCACGAGGCAAGTGCGAAGGCATAACTACGGATCCACCGCATCCTCAATCGACCGGCAAGTACGAAGCCGCCTACCGATCCACCTGCACTCAACAATACCATATCAATCACGAAGTCGGCGGGCAAGTCGATAGCTCTACCAGATCCGCCTGCGTCACATCGGCGGCAAGTACGCGAGCTAACCACCGATCCACCTCAGATCACACCACTTCGCCTAACCCCCGACGGCAAGTACGAAGCCAACTACCGGATCCACCCTGCATCACGTCTCGATCGGGCAAGTAGGGCTAACTAACTACTAGATCCACCCCGCATCGAGACTCATGAGAGCTAATCCATGGAATAATCACAATGGAAGCGAACCTCATCATGGCCGCATACCCGTGGAATCCTCCATCACCGATTGACGCCCAAATAGACTCATAATTACATGCTTTTAATTCGAATTGCAATACCATGCCTTTATATAAACCAAGACAATTACCATGCCTTCTTTTCACATAAACCAAGAGAATTCTTATTTACGCAGGCCAAAGTACTTATCAAGGCACACATAGAATAATTCTCAATTAAACAAGCCAAAGTGCTATGTACGTACATTCTTTTCGAAAGCCTCCTTTTATGTAAAATCCAAGATACTAACACCCGTAGTATCGAGGCGTGTCTATTTTTCAAAGTAAGTTACTACACCTTTAGAAAACTCATTTCAAAGCTTGAAACCAAGTAACTTCAATTTTTCACAATCTAGACATCTTATTCTCATTAATCAAAATAGACAACTTTCATAACCTTCCATAAAGTTATTATAACCAACCTCCCATAAAGCCGTTATACTAACTTTATGCTTTAGAAATTTAAGACATCCTTATCCTTTCATAAGGCCGTTATAACTAACTTCCCATAAAGCCGTTATAACTCCTTATAAACCATTTCGTTCTTTTACTAACCAAGAGACTTATACTTTAAACAATTTCATACCATTTTCAGAATACTTCAAACCTCTTATCCTTTAGAAAACAAGTTTCTTACCTCAAAAATTTAAGTCTCTTATCTTCTAGAATAATTCAATACTCAATACTTTCACACCAAGTACTCTATACTTCATTATGTCAAGAAATCCTTGTCTACCTTATTTAGGATAAACCACTTAAGAACAATGGGTTAACTACTTAACCCAACCAACTTGACATTTTCTTAAAACAAGTCAAGTATAACAAAAGGATTTACTTCATTCAAAACACGTCTCTAGTACTATATAGTTATAACTACTCATGCTCAAGAGATAAGAAAGTTTCCACATACCTCTTCGGTCAAACCACTTGCTAAGCTCAAACTACCGCAAGTAATACGTCAACCTATAATAACCATAATACGTTTGTTAACCTCTAATTTCAATGTAGAAATAATCTAAGTTCAAAAGCCCCTAAATTCTATGGAAAATTGGGCGGCATTTCCTTTGTTTCTACATACTTTGCCACCTTTCTCAAGGCCGAATTCAACACCCAAATGCCACATTTAAGGCTCAACAATCCCACATTTTAAAGGGGATTACACCTCCAAACTGGTGTGTAAAATTCTGCCCATTAGGTAAAACAACTAACTTAACAAGCCTAAGGTAGTTTTTAGGCTACAACATGCTCCTAATATCTTCTTAATCAATTCTTTCACATCCAAACCATATTTCTTACATGCAATGACTCTAAGAGCATTATTCACTACCACAAGTTCTTTCTTCTTAACATGCAACACTAGAAACTAATTCTAAAGGAAGAAATGTTACCTTAAAGTTTTAGCCAAACTTATTCCAAATATTTTTGCTAGCTTCCTTGCCAAGAACACCACCACAACAACACCAACAAGCTAGCCACAAGCTTCCTTCTTGTTCTTATCTTTTCAGATTTTTCCTAAGGCTAGAATTTCTCTTGGGATTTTAGAGAGAAGTGAGAGCTAATTTAGAGAGAGAGAGGGGTTTGAAAGATGACCAAGTCTTCAAGACTTGGTCAATATAAGACATGCAAGAAAAATCAGATGGGGGGGGGACACTTGTCACCCTCCCATGGCCTTTTTAAAAGAGAAAATCAGATTTCCTAAGTTTTTCCGCCCAGAATCCCGCCTAGGCGCCGCGGCCCTGCTTCCCGGCGCCGCGGCTGCAACTCTGCGGACTCGGATCTTCCGCGCGGCCTGCTTCCGGCGCGCGGCCTGCTTCCGGCGCGCGCTGAAACTTCAGCGACCACCTCGGTACTTTCGGCGCGCGACCTGCATCGGCGCGCTGCCCTGCATCCGGCGCCCGCTGCCTTTGCCTGAAACGCCTTTCTGTCCGTCTGCGCACTAAACTTGTAACTGTCATAATTTTCTACTCCGACGTCCTATCGACGAACGGTTGGTTGCGTTGGAATCTAGACTCAACGAACTACGCCCTGGGCCTTTGAAACACTTATGAACTCTCAATGTACCGGGTCATAACCCGCCTTAAAGTTGACTAAAACCCGTCCGGAACAATCCGTCAACCTATCTTCTGACAATTTTAAGTCTTACTCCCTTTCGTACGCCCTCATGCGCATGACCTGAACTACGGGGTGTAACATTCTCCCCCCCTTAGAAACATTCGTCCCCGAATGTTCTTTTGGAGCCAATCTACTATTCCTCGGTACATCCTCGTACTATATACTAATGGAACTTCATTATGCCACCTATGACCCTAAGATATCGCACACGCATACCCATTCACCGTAAGTCAAACAGAAAACGAACCCAAAATATGAACCATTACTACTTACCCTCGCTCACGGCCTAACAGAATTGCCCGTTCGTATTTACCACTCATTCTATCACATGTACACAGTCTCAATATCCTCTGTTCATAACACTAAATCATACAACAATCCTATCATGCATACTAATCTCTAAAGGGTCAAAGATATACCTGTAACTATTGCTTCACATTCCCCTTGTCGTTCTAATCATGATCCTGCCCTGCACGGCGCATAACAAAAGAAGGCGATGAACCACCATCGATCCCGGCTGAATCTCTACATCCGTGCTATCTGCTGGACAGTTCCTCGCATAATGGCCCTGCTGGCCGCATGTATAGCAATTACCCAAACTAGCACGACACTCCCCATAATGGGTGTTACCACATCGGCTACACCGAGGTAGAGGTGGCTTCCTCAGACTAACACCCCTACCCTCCCGAAAGCCTGAACCCTTGGAGCCCTGTCCTGCCCCCGAATCTCCCGAACGTCCTGAAGACTGTGGTGTACTCCGTACTGGCTGAGGCGCATAACTAGCCTGCTGCTGAGGTGGCCCGCCTTGAAAACTACCCTGAGATCCTGCTGTCCTGGCCCTCTTGGGCTGGCCTGAGTCAAGTCGACCCTCTCTTTCTCTGTCCTCTATCCCCTGCGCATATGCCTGCATCCTGGCGATATCCATACCTGGCTGAAGAGCCACTCCCAAGCATGCAGTAATCATATGACGGTCTAGCCCCATCACATAGCGATGAACTCGCATGCGCCGTATCATACAATAGTGTCGCGATACCGCCAATGAGTCAAACTCAGGTGTACTCTGATGGTCCTCCCATTCGCCTCAAGGTCAAGAATCTATCCACTCGGGCTCTCTCAACTCGGAAGCGAAGTGATCCAGGAAGGCCTCTGTGAACTCCTCCCAAACCGCTGGAAGGGCACCCTCCCCTCTAGAAAATTCCCATGACTCAAACCAGTTCAACGCAATATCGCGTAACCGGTAAGAAGCTAACACAACGGACTCCGTCTCCGAGGCCCTAAGCACTGCGCGATCCGTCGTGCACTGCCGAATAAACTCCCGAGGATCCTCGCCGGACCTCGAACCATAGAACTCGGATGGATTACAACTCGAAAATCCGAATCCTTAAACCGGCCACTAGGGTTAGCCACGGCCCTGGCGTGCCGCCTGCCACGATGCTAGTCAACAACCCGACCGCTCTCCGTAATCCCTATACTCGCCTCAGGCGAATCGAGGCTCTGCACGAGCCTCTGGAGCTACCGCCGCCTCGGCTCTTCATCTCTGCCGGCGTGGCTGAACTCGCCGACCCGCCTCTACCTCGGGCATAGTCGTGCCGAATCTCGTAACTCTCTGCGTGCGCTAGTAGCTCCTGCCGCTTTGCCTTGCTTCGGGCTCGTCGCCTTCGTGGAGGCATAATCGTTACACAAGGATAGGTCGAGAGGACTCAACCTACTATGGCCGCTTCTGCGCATGATCTCAAAGAGAGAAGAATGGAAACTAATCCTAAATGTCCTGCAACCTCACGATTATAGATGTGGTGCACAACACACCAATAATCGTGACTCTACTAGACACGCGATGCGTAGACACTTTCCGAGGACTAATCGCTCGATACCACTTTTGTCACGACCCGACCGGGGCGCGATCGTACCCTGCCGGTACCGTCGGTATACATCGAGAGAATAGCAATGAACATACATAACATCTAACTTATAATAAGGTAAACATTGCGGCCGGTAACAAGGCCGCTTCCATAAAATAACTTAATCGAAAGTGAAACAGTACAACTTATCCTTACAGCCCAACCACAAACGTGACTACAGACCTCTAAGAATAACAACTGTGGCGGGACAGGGCCCCGCCATACCCCCTGAATATACAAAAGTCTATAACCTCGAGAATCATACCAAAAGACAAAGCCTCGGAGATGGAGCCTTCCAAGAATCGGACAATGATCCAGAGTGCGGATCGCCAAGTTATGTATCTCGACTGCGGTATGAACGCAGCCCCGAAGGAGGTCGATAACAGTACCAAGTATGTGAATCGAAAATCAGTAATGAAATCATGATAGCATATATATAAAGCAGGAGACATGTATGATAGCCAAACTACATTACACAACATATACGCGACCATGTCAAGTCAGTGACTCACGCCCTCTAAGTCATCAATCAAACGCAACCATAGGTCTCATGCCCATAATATCAATCGTGCGTGGAATTCCTTCTCACCGGCGATCTATGATATAACAACACTAAGGAGTACATGAATACTAGATCCCACCTGTATCATAAGAAGCAAATGCGAGGCAAGTCGAAGGCATAACTACGAGATCCACTGCATCCTCAATCGATCGGCAAGTACGAAAAGCGGCTACGGATCCACGTGCAACAATACCATATCGAATCACGGCCGACCGGGGCAAGTGCGATAGCTCTACGGATCCACCTGCGTCACGCATCGGCCGAGCAATCGCAGCTAACCACGGATCCACCTGCATCACACCACGCCGCTAACCCGACCGGCAAGTACGAAAGCCAACTACCGATCCACTTCGCATCACGTCTCGACCGGGCAAGTCGAGGGCTAACTACTAGATCCACCTCGTGATGGACCTCATGGAGAGCTAATCCATGGAATAATCATCAGCGAAACGAACCCTCATCATGGCGCATGCCGTGGAATCCTCCATCACCGACAGATGCGCCCAAATAGACTCATAATTACATGCTTTTAATTCGAATTGCAATACCATGCCTTTACATAAACCAAGACAATTACCATGCCTTCTTTTCACATAAACCAAGAGAATTCTTATTTACGCAGGCCAAAGTACTTATCAAGGCACACATAGAATAATTCTCAATTAAACAAGCCAGTGCTATGTGACGTACATTCTTTTCAAAGCCTCCTTTTATGTAAAATCCAAGATACTAACACCGTAGTATCGAGGCGTGTCTATTTTTCAAAGTAAGTTACTACACCTTTAGAAAACTCATTTCAAAGCTTGAAACCAAGTAACTTCAATTTTTCACAATCTAGACATCTTATTCTCATTAATCAAAATAGACAACTTTCATAACCTTCCATAAAGTTATTATAACCAACCTCCCATAAAGCCGTTATACTAACTTTATGCTTTAGAAATTTAAGACATCCTTATCCTTTCATAAGGCCGTTATAATTAACTTCCCATAAAGCCGTTATAACTCCTTATAAACCATTTCGTTCTTTTACTAACCAAGAGACTTATACTTTAAACAATTTCATACCATTTTCAGAATACTTCAAACCTCTTATCCTTTAGAAAACAAGTTTCTTACCTCAAAAATTTAAGTCTCTTATCTTCTAGAATAATTCAATACTCAATACTTTCACACCAAGTACTCTATACTTCATTATGTCAAGAAATCCTTGTCTACCTTATTTAGGATAAACCACTCGCCAAACAAGCGGGTTAACTACTTAACCAACCAACTTGGACATTTTCTTAAAACAAGTCAAGTATAACAAAAGGATTTACTTCATTCAAAACACGTCGTCACCGTACTATATAGTTATAACTACTCATGCTCAAGAGATAAGAAAGTTTCCACATACCTCTTCGGTCAAACCACTTGCTAAGCTCAAACTACCGCAAGTAATACGTCAACCTATAATAACCATAATACGTTTGTTAACCTCTAATTTCAATGTAGAAATAATCTAAGTTCAAAAGCCCAAATTACATGGAAAATTGGGCGGCATTTCCTTTGTTTCTACATACTTTGCCACCTTTCTCAAGGCCGAATTCAACACCCAAATGCCACATTTAAGGCTCAACAATCCCACATTTTAAAGGGGATTACACCTCCAAACTTGGGTGTGTAAAATTACCCATTAGGTAAAACAACTAACTTAACAAGCCTAAGGTAGTTTTTAGGCTACAACATGCTCCTAATATCTTCTTAATCAATTCTTTCACATCCAAACCATATTTCTTACATGCAATGACTCTAAGAGCATTATTCACTACCACAAGTTCTTTCTTCTAACATGCAACACTAGAAACTAATTCTAAAGGAAGAAATGTTACCTTAAAGTTTTAGCCAAACTTATTCCAAATATTTTTGCTAGCTTCCTTGCCAAGAACACCACCACAACAACACCAACAAGCTAGCCACAAGCTTCCTTCTTGTTCTTATCTTTTCAGATTTTTCCTAAGGCTAGAATTTCTCTTGGGATTTTAGAGAGAAGGAGGAGCTAAATTAGAGAGAGAGAGGTTTGAAAGATGACCAAGTCTTCAAGACTTGGTCAATATAAGGCATGCAGAAAAATCAGATGGGGACACTTGTCACCCTCCCATGGCCTTTTAAAAAGAAAATCAGATTTCTAAGTTTTTCGCCTGAATCCCGCTAGCGCGCCCATGGCCCCGCGACTCCTGCGGACACCGGATCTTCCGCGCGCTGCCTGCTTCGGCGCGGCCTCGCTTCCTAGGCGCGGCTGAAACTTCAGCGACCCCTCGGTACTTTCGGCGCCATCCGGCCGCGGCGCCCGCTGCGCTGCTATCGACGAGCGGTTGGTTGCGTTGGAATCTAGACTCAACGAACTACGCCCTGGGCCTTTGAAACACTTATGAACTCTCAATGTACCGGGTCATAACCCGCCTTAAAGTTGACTAAAACCCGTCCGGAACAATCCGTCAACCTATCTTCTGAAAATTTTAAGTCTTACTCCCTTTCGTATGCCCTCATGCGCATGACCTGAACTACGGGGTGTAACAGTAAACTTAGCCAACTTATTGACAGGATAAACGATATCGGGTCGGGTGCAGTTTGTAATGTACATTAAACTACCAATGACCTACTATATCGCTCTTGGGATACGTGTTCACCACGATTCTTATCAATTCTATGATTTATATTCATTGGTGACTTCATAGGGAACTATCAAATGCATTAAATTTTCTCAAAACATCTTCAATGTAATGAGATTGAGATAAGACTAGCCCGTCAGATGTCTTAGAAATCTTAATTCCTAAGATTACATCTGCAATATCCATATCTTTTATGTCAAAATATTGTTTCAACATATTCTTGGTTTCTAAGATCAAGTTTAGACTACTTCCAGTGATGAGCATGTCATCTACATAAAGGTATATCATGACAAATGAGTCTGAGTTCCCTTTAATATAGATACATTTATCATATTCATTTATGGAGAAACCTTTTGATAATAATGTATTATCAAACTTTTCATGTCATTGTTTTGGGGCTTGTTTGAGTCCGTACAGAGACTTAACAACTCGACACACTTTCTTTTCTTATATCTGGAATTACATACCCCCTGGTTGTTCTATGTATATTTCTTCTTCCAACTTTATATTTAGGAAGATTGTCTTAACATCCATTTGATGTATCTCAAGGTCACGCAAAGCTGCAATGGCTATGAATACCCTTATGGACGTTAATCTAGGCACAGGGTAATATGTGTCGAAGTAATCGAGGCCTTTCTTTTGTCTGTAGTCTTTGACTACTAATCTGACCTTATACTTGTCAATAGTTCTAACTGTTTTGTACTTTCTTTTGAGTATCCACTTACAACCCAATGTTTTACTTCCCGGAGGAAGATCAACCATTTCTCAAGTATGATTTTGCATGATGGAATCTATTTCGCTTTTTATATCTTTTTTCTAAAGTGGTGCTTCTGGAGTTGACAATGCTTCCTTAATTTTCCTTGGTTCATTTTCAACCGTATAGGTTTGAAATTCTGTACCAAATGTTTTGTCCTTTTTTTTCCCTTTTGCTCTGTGGTTCAACATCTGGAACCCCTAAGTTCTGTAGGTCTGAAATATTAAGTTTTAGATAGTCAGTAACTTCTGAGTTTTGTAAATTTGGAATGTCTTATTCCGATTAATAAAAAACTCTCGGGTCTTGTTGATCTTGAGCATTTTGTTCATAACTTCATTTGCGCGAAATTATTTCTTTTTCCTTTTTAGGAAAGACTTGTTCAAGAATTCAGCATTCCTTGATTCCATGATCGTACCCTTGTGGATATCAGGTATCTTCGACTTATACACTAAGAAGTGATAAGCACTACTGTTATTTGCATATCCGATGAATATGCAATCTACAGTCTTAGGTCCAATTTTGACTTGTTTTGGTTTAGGTACTTCGATCTTTGCCAAACAATCCCACACTTTCAAATATTTGTGAGTGGGTTTCTTTCCTTTCCATAATTCATATGAAGTTTTATCCTTACGCTTATGTGAAACTCTATTGAGAATTGTATTAGCGGTAAGAATCGCTTCGCCCCACATGTTTTGAGCTAAATCGAAATTTATAAGTAAAACATTCATCATTTTCTTTAAAATATAATTTTTGCATTCGGCAATACCGTTAGACTGAGGCGAGTAAGGAGTGGCCGTTTGATGACAATATCAAATTGAACACAGTATTTTTCAAATGGTGCTACGTATTCTACCCCTCTATCACTACGAATTGCCTTAATCCATAGGTTTAGTTGATTTTCAACTTCTGCTTTGTAACGTTTAAATGCTTCAAACACTTCATCTTTACTTCTCAACAAGTAAACATAATAATACCTTGTACTACCATCAATGAAAGTCATAAAGTACTTGTTCCCCTCTCTAGTTTGCACAAATATCAAATCACATATGTCGGTGTGAATAAGTTCTAGAAGAGCGGTGTTTCTTTCGACTGAATGGAAAGATGACTTGGTTAATTTTGCCTCTACGCAACCTCACATTTATGTTGAGGGTTTATGTCAAAGGAAGGTAATAATTCCAACTTTACTAACTTTTGAATGGATTTGTAGTTAACGTGTCCTAATCTATGATGCCATAAATTAGATGACTCAAGCAAGTAGGTAGAATACTTTATTTCATTTGATGAACGAATTACAAACATAACATTCATTTTGAAGAGGCCGTCACAAGCGAAGCCCCTTCCTATAAAATTACAATTCTTAGTTATTACAAATTTGTTAGACTAAAAAACTAGTATAAAACAAGCCTTGACCAATAGTGGCCCTGAATCCAAGTTCTTCCGGATGTCAGGGACGTGCATCACTTCCTTTAGAGTGATCGCTTTGTTAGAAGTCATTTTGAGGACAACTTTTCCAATTCCTTGTACTTTAGAGGTGGCGTTGTTGCCTATGAACAACTTCTTGTTCGTGATTGGGGCATAAGAGAAGCATGCATTCTTGTCAGAGCAAATGTAATGAGTTGCACTCGTGTTTATCCACCATTGCCTTGGGTTCTCCACCATATTTTCCTCCAGCACCACTGCCGAGAAATTCACAATCTTGTCGTCAAGATCCGGAGGATTACCCTCGTCTTGTACAACGTTAGCCTCTGCCTTACGTTTGTTCTTGACCTTCAGGTCATTTGTGATCTGAATATTTTGGCACACTTCAGTCTTTGTGTTAGACTGAGTGTCCATTGCATCCTTACCAGAAGGAGGATCTTCTGTCTGAGATCGTGACAGGCTCAACGCAGTAAGAGAGAACAACATCTTTACTTTTCAATACTTGTCATAAATGTTGGTGGTAAATTTATGTGCGCTAGAAATAGATATGACCTCTTTCTCAAACGAGACAAATAAATTTAATTATTAGTTGGTAATGAAACCAACACCTTTAAATTTCTTCATTGCTGCCACCATTTGTTAGTAAATACATTAAATCCAGTAAATCATTTCTCAGAATTTTAAATTGTTCTAACAACTTTTTAAATATAGATATTATCCATCAAAACAAAAGAATTCATATATATCATTCCACAACTTAAAAGTAAAATTCACATGATTTTTATGCAACATAGTTATGTCATGATAGTTTCTTTGGCGCATAATTACATTACACTAATATTTTAAATATGTTATTCCTGAATTTAGCATGTATTTCAATATCATCGCAACGAAAGTGATCTACCCCAATTATGAAAATAAGTTTCACAAAATTAGAAAGGATAGAAATTCATAAATAATAATAGGTAGAGTTAAAGAAAGTAGAATCCAACTTTTTTTGTAATCCCACATAGCCTTGATTCAACAATGCATGTCCAAACGCCTACCGATACTGTTGCTAGACAATTTTTGCGAGACCCCGTAATATCACCAGATGCAATGGTCCGCATATGCAAATAGCATGCATTTCTTTCGTCACTGTTTTGAATTTACTGTCTGAATTACATTGTTTTCATTTTCCTGTAAACGTTATTTATGTTCCTTTTCTTAATCAGTCGATTAAACTGTCTGAATTCTTTCTTTGAATTCTTTGTTTCGATCAGTGGCTATTTCTACAGTGTCAGACTACAATGTTTTCGAACACTAACTGCAAACCATCACTGTTTTGAATTCTTTCTTTCGAACACTTAGAAAATATTGTCTTAAGATTATAGGAAAAATTGGTGTATCTGAAAGGTTAAACAAAATATAATTGGCTGAGTCGAGAGATGACTCTATGTCTTTAAGATAAGATTGCCCTGTATATATGTTTTTACGGTAATGAACAATAGTCTCCTAAGATAAAACAACGCATATCAACAAAGTAAAGAAAACTGTGTTGATTCTAGTGAAGAAATAAATATAGAACAGATTGTTGATTGCGTTTCTGTATGTTGAACATAACAGAAGGTAAGAGTTTGTGTTTTGTGTATACTGTATATATTCTCTTCTTTGTTTTTCAGTTCTGTATTCTGTGTATATCGAACTAGAACAGGGGAGTTTCACTATATAAGGAAGAAGAGGGGTGAAACAACTTTCCAAAACTTTCAGGTCCACCCGCTGCCCGGGAACCTGAGCCCGGACAGGACGGGCGGCGACACACGTGTCGGGCTTAGCCCCGAACCCAAGCTCACTTAGATATTCCCTCTTCTAAACACATGGGTCAACCCTTGGGGGCCCAAACTCTTACTCAAACCTAGAGCTTATATATTGCTCAATTCTTCCATCTTCTACCAATGAGGGAGATTTGTCATTTTTGGCAAAAAACACTCCATCTTTTCATGTCTCAAACACTTTACTTTGTGTATCAATATCTCTTTCATTTCTTAGCGAAATTTGACGATCCTTGGCACTAACATCATCTACTTACTTAGTATATTAGGCATGTGCGAAGAAACGACGTTTCCGACATACGAGACTCATGTGTTCAAGTCATTAAAGACGGGATAAACTTAATCCCACATTAGTAAATTTTTAGTACTTCCTAATACTAATACGGTTTAGTCGGACCCTAAAGCGGATACCAAATATTAAATAGGAAGCCAAAAAAGAATGAAAAACGGGAAAAAGAAAAATCAAGCTCTTTCTCATTGAATTTCATCAATAGAGTGTAAAACAGAACATTTGAAAGCTTCAACAATATCGGATACAATGTTGTCTATGAGAAAGCTTGTAGTACATATTTGGATGTGATTTAATTGATAGATATATTCAGATTCTTTTGAGTTGAACTAAATGTTTTCTACTTCTGAAAACTTGAATGATATTGGACCCTTTTATTGATCTAATGAATGTTTTGAATTATATGTCTTATACAAGGGACAAATTTGACATGTTAGACAAGTTATAAACAAATTGGAAAATGTGCCATATGTTGTGGGTCATTAGTGACACACACTTAAAAATTAAAGGGCCTTGAATTTAAAACAAATCAAAATAATATGCCATATGTCGAGGACCAATAGGGATGTTTACTTAAGATTGGTGGCCTTGATATTAAAGTAGTCGGACCAAGAATTCTTTTCTTGAAAATTTTATCGAGATAATGATATATATAGTAAAATCTTTCTATAACAATTACCCTTCATATATAATATATATTTCTATATCATAGAAAAGTTTGGTTTTGTTATTAACCGTTGTTTTCTTTGCTTCGATTATCGTAATATGTGTTGTTGCTATTGTTCCCTCAGACCACACTTGTCATGAGATTACGTTGGGTATGTCTTTTTTAAAGTTTCGTTTATTCCATAAGGGGTAGGGAAAGAGGAAAAGGGGAGGAAATTACAACGTGTGGGTTCGAATCTTCGCCAACAAAGTGAAAGTTCAGGTTGCCAACCAATTGAGCTAGTTATTATCGCTCTCTAAAAGTCAAAGAAAAAAACTCTTACAAAATTCCAAATTAATTATATGGTACATATTGAACTAGGATGAAATATAAGTTCATATCAAACTCAATAACTAGGCCCAAGTTGGCTTATCTTTTTCAAAATTTTCTTGAACTGTTGACAGCCTTACAAAAAGTGACCTCTCAACTTAGATCATCATCATTTTTATTTTTAGATTATACTTGAAAAAGTATTAAGAGTCACTTTATTTCTATAATAATAATAATCTTCTTATTTTAAGCTGGGCACTCAACTTATTGTTGGGTTTTGATATTGGTGAATGGAAAATGATGGAATGCAAATTAAAGGGAGTAAAAGGCTCTTTTGTCCCACATCGAAAAAAGAGAAGGAAAGAGAGGTGTATATATTACAGTACACCTTCTCTAGTTGCTAAAAGGGTTGAGAGGGCAAGGACCCCTCGCGCCGTCGTCGTCGCTCGCTCGGCTTCGGCTTGATTGATAATCTTTTTGGACAAACGTTTCTTTAATTAATTATTTAATTAAAAAATAAATTCAAACGGATCAACCCAAGACCCGCGACCGACCCGGCCCGTCCGGTTTAAGCCCTCTCCCTCTCTTTTCGAATTTCCCTCCAAAATTAGGTGACTATTCTGAATGGTTGCAAACATTCAGAATCAGTACCTCCAAACCTATAAATTCTTGATTGTTCCAAGTATTTATTCATTCAATTCAATTCAATTTGATCTTAACTCGAAACAGTTGTGAAATCTTTTTTCTTGTGAAATCTTTTTTCTGTGAATTCAATTTACTTGATCTTCAAACATTCCCTCTCTTTAAGATAAGTATTTTTTATACTGTGAAATCTGTTTTTTACTAAGTGTTTAAACAGATTGTGTTGAAACATTATTTTGGCCATATACAAATTATTATACCAACACTTATTTGGTCCATTTTAGTCAGTGAGAAAAAGACAAGTAACTCATTATCTTTTACTTATTAAAATATTTTTCTTGAATTTTATTTATATAAATGTCTTTTGGGTCATCTTTCAAGAAAAGTTCAGTACCAAAGGATTATTTATTCAGCTTCCTATATACCGGAAATATCAAAATAAAAACTAAAGGAGAGTATAATCAAGTATTTTCCTTTTTGGTAATTACATGTTTTTTTATTGTCGAAAATCTAGAATAAACACAATGAATTCAGTCAAAATTCACAAATAGGTGCACTTGGGCTTAATAGTAGTTATTTTAAGACTCTTCTTGTTTGGTCCATTTGAATCTCTAATCTCTTTGGGCCTTTAGTTGGCCCATTAAAAGTACCAGGTGGGTATTCTTTAATTCTTTATGGAATCGGACACAAGTATACCGGATTCTGTAAAGAAATTATGCCCCGGAAGGCATAACTTTCATTTGAGGGACAAAATTAAAGACCAACCCTTTTGAAGGACAAGTCGTGTAATTTGTTGATTGCAGTTTCTTTATTTAAAATTGTAACCATTAGGCTTATCTACGACATATATAATTGAGATTGAGTTATGTATAATAAAAATTTTACCTAGCAATAAGTGACATAATTTTAGTTAAAACTTAAATTATTTTCTTGAACATACAAAAGTGACAAAAAAGTGCTTAGATCCTATAAAAAAGGATGAGTAGGTGAAAGAAAAAAATAAAACTAGTGAAGGATTACATAAAATAAGGACTTAAATTAGGATTTCAGTTATATACATCAACAATATAAATATTTTTTACCATTAGTATAGCCTAGTCTACTATAGCAAGTTAATTGGAGTACTATTTTTCTCAGATTATCAATTATCAACTGATGGTTTAAATATACTTTACGCTGTCAATATATATAACTTAAACTTAATAGTGTGGGTTGAAAACGTGTTTAGCGAAAAAGGGTCAAAACTCAACCCGTCCATATTTCATGCCTATCAAATATAAGTTGGGTCATTATTGGACGTGTTAAAAAGGAGTTGCTCATCAAATTAAAGGCTTATATAGAAATGGTTTCAAGAAGATGGGATTTTAGGACAAATGGAAATAATTCATAGGAGTTCTAAAGGTTTAGGTCACCCTTTCATTTGGATGATTTGAAGGGTGGGGTGGGTTGGGTTTGGTTTGACTTAGCTGTGTGGCACTGCCTATTATATAGCACCTAACCCAACTAGTTATGTTCTATCCCAAACCCACTAATTAAATATTCAATTTGTTAAAAAGAGTACAAAATAAGTAGCTAATATAATGAAATGGTTAAGCCTAAAAGTTCATAACTAATGAGCTTTATTAGTGTTTTTACTGTGTAATTTTGTCTTGTTGTTAAAAGAATGAAAGTGGTTAAGATTGTTTTAATGTGGTTCATATTTATTGAGATATTAGAGAGGTGTATGAGAGTACCGTAGGGTGTAATACATAGGAACATTACACTTGTGTCATTATTGTAAAGTTAGTTACAATTAGTGGTTGATTGAATTGTAATTAGTGTGAGTAATATAAATAGCCTAGATGTAAATATCTAGACTAGATGATATTTTTCTGTATATTTTCTCCTTTCTCTAGAACACGCTATTCATATACAGTGAGCACTCTTCTTCCATTCTTCCTCCATTCTACTTTGGTTACAAATCTGTTCTTTTTGCGAGTCAATTCTCGTTATGGTATCAAAACTGTGGTTCGTGGATCGATGAACTGCGAGGAGAATCAGTAAAGAATTTAGGATCGAAGAAGAGAGGTTTCAGATCGGACGAGAACATGCAGTGAAGGAATAACTAGTTTAGAGGTTTCAGATCGGATGAGAGTAATTGCGGATTGAAGACTAAAATTAAACATGCAGTGAAGGAATAACTAATTCAGAGAAATTGAAATCGAAGGATCGAAGAAATCGAGTCGAAATTGATTCACTGAAATTAGTTGAAGATTTTGAGATCGAAAGTTGAGTAGATTCGAAAATCGAGTTTCAGATCGAAGAAAACTAGAGATCGAAATCGAAATCGAATTTTTAGATCGAAGGTTGAGAAATCCATATGGGAACAACAGAGGAGTCTGTAACGATCGACCACAACCATCTGTTGTATCTATTTCCTTCGGATGCGCCTGGATCGTTGTCGATTGGGGTGGTATTGACATGAATGGACAATTATGCGTTATGGAGCAGGGCAATGAGATTGGCTCTGTTAGGAAAGAACTAGATCGGGTTCATAGATGGAACTGTGAAGAAAGAATCTTATCAAGGATTATTGGCAGGATTGTGGGAGAGATGCAATGCCATAGTAGTTTCTTGGCTAATGGGAAATGTGAGCAAATCACTGCTTACGGGGATGTTGTATAACTCAGACTCGCTTACGATTTGGAAGGAGTTAAAGGAAAGATTTGATAAGATCAATAGTTCCAGGGCTTTTCAACTACACAAAGAGATAGTTTCACAAAGGCAAGGAACACTATCGGTATCAGTGTATTACTCAAAACTGAAGGATTTGTGGGATGAGTACGACTCGGTTATTCCATTACCAACTTGTTGAGCCAAGTCGAAGGAGTTTGTGGACCATATGCAGTATCAAAGATTGTTACAGTTCTTGATGGGGTTGAATGATGGTTTTAATCAGGCCAAGAGTCAGGTGTTGATGATGCAACAAGTACCTACTCTTAATCAAGTCTATGCGATGATAAACCAGGCAGAGAGTCAAAGAATCATGCAGGATATGATAGAACCTGTTGCAATGTTTACTGCAAGGAACAACAGAATTGGACCAGGGACACAGAAGCAGAAGAAGCCTTTCAATCCTAATGTGGTTTGTGACTATTGTCATGTGAGAGGACATTTGCAACAAGATTGTAACAAGTTGATGAAGTGCACTTATTGCCACAAGACTGGACATCTGGAAGAAGGATGCTACAGATTGATTGGATACCCTGAAGATTTCAAAGGAAAATACAAGAAGGTGAATGCTGTGATAGGTGAAGAATCGCAATTCGAAAATATTGGACAAGGGAATAACATGAATTTTGTTCATGGTGTGCAGCAGGATATGGGCCAATCCAGGAGACTAGATGGAGTACAACAGGACAACCAAAAGGCACTTGGACTTGGACTGTTGGGAAATCTCACACACAAGCAACAGCAGAAGCTGCTGAAGTTGCTAGACAGTGAGGATGGACCAGGGAACATCACTGATATTGTAGCAAACATGGCAGGTACACTGGCAGGT
The DNA here is from genome assembly GCA_029844215.1 of Przewalskia tangutica. Classification (NCBI taxonomy): domain Eukaryota; kingdom Viridiplantae; phylum Streptophyta; class Magnoliopsida; order Solanales; family Solanaceae; genus Przewalskia; species Przewalskia tangutica. The sequence goes on from CM056725.1 coordinate 3,334,807, forward strand.
ACAATGAATACAGAAAAGATTATAAAATGGATTGTGGACACAGGTGCCACAAACCATATGATTAATGATCAGAAATTACTGAAGATTAAGAAATTGATAGGAGATGCATGCAAGGTGCAGATGCCAACAGGGGATTCAGCTGCTATCACACATATTGGAGATTACTATTTAGGAGGAGGTGATGTGCTTAAGAATGTCTTTTGCATACCTACATTCAAATTTAACCTAATGTCTGTATCTAAGGTGACAAAGGAGTTGCATTGTAGTGTCACATTCCTTCCTAAGTATTGTGTGTTTCAGGATCTCTCGTCTGGGAAGGTGAGAGCGATTGGTAATGAAGAAGGGGGATTGTATGAGCTGAGCATAGATGAGGCAGAAAGTAGGAAGATGATTCAAGCAATGACAACTACACAGAATGTAGATGCTTCTACTTGGCACCTGGGGATGGGACATGTGTCTATGAGAGTTCTGAAGAGAATACCATGTTTTAGCAATAATGATTCTTTTACATTGAATAATTGTGAGGTTTGTCCACTAGCTAGGCAGGTTCGAGTTCCTTTTCCAGTCAGTAACATTAGGAAATTAAAGCCTTTTGAGCTGTTACATAGGGATGTATGGGGTCCCTACAAAGTTGAAACTTTTAATGGAATGAGGTATTTTCTAACCAAATGATTGTTCTAGATGGACTTGGGTATTCCTGTTAAGATTGAAATCTGATGTCACAACCATACTGAAAAATTTCTTTGTAGCAGTTAAGACACAGTTTGAGATGATCATTAAGAGGGTAAGATCAGATAATGGATCTTAATTCTTTAATTCTAATTGCAGACAGTTGTTTCAGGAGCATGGAGTAGTACATGAGAGTTCTTGTCCATATACACCTCAACAAAATGGTGTTGTGGAAAGGAAACACAAACATTTATTAGAGACAGCTAGAGCCATCAAAATTCAAGCCAACTTGCCGGATAGTTTTTGGGGATTTTGTATTGAAAGTGTTGTATAAATTATCAACAGGATACCTGCTACTGTGTTGAAGAACAAGTCACCATTTGAGATGTTGTACAACAAGACACCTTCACTCATGCACTTGAGAGTGATAGGATGTTTATGTTTTGCAACTACACTGCCCAAGACAGATAAATTCAGCCCAAGAGCAGTGAGAGTTGTGCTGTTAGGATATGGTACCTCACAGAAGGGCTACAGACTTTACGACATGGAGAATAGGGTAATATTCATGAGTCGGGATGTGATGTTTATGGAGTCAATCTTTCCCTTCAAAAATGGAACAGAGAACAGACCTGGATTCATGACAGCACAAGAGCACTTTTGCTTTGAGGATCTCATAATGACTTGTAATCAGAGAAATTTGGACCAGGCAGATTCAATGGTACAGAATAACCTAGAAGTTCATACAGTGGGTTAAGAAGACCAACTGAATGAATGGGGGCACAATAAAAGAGGTGAAGGAACTCAACAAAGTGAGGGGAGACCACCTGGAAGAGATCAGCAGAATGAAGGAAGACAAAATGCAGGTGTTTCTCAGGAGACAATAAGAAAGTCAGCAAGGGCATCCAAGCCACCTATTTGGCACAAGAATTATGTCACTAATCAGGGGTCATCTAGGTGCTTATACTCCATCCGATGCGATTGACATCGCCACGACCTGCCCGGCCCGTGGATCGTGCCTTACCCCGCACCCTGGTGATACAACATCGAGTAATCAATGAACATAAAACACATACATGAAACAAATGAAGTACAAACAGTAATCTGAGGAAAACTTGCCTTTCGACATATATAAATAACAACTTTTTCAACGTGAACAGTTTAATCCTTTTTACAAACCCTGCCCACAACAGATTTCATGCACTTAAGAAAAGATACGACAACAATGGCGGACAGTGGCCCGCCATACCCTGAATGTAAATACCTACAACGACGGGACTATACCAAGATAAGCCTCCGAGAAACGAGCTTTCCCAAACGCTGAATCGTGACCCTAAGAGCGAGGATCAACGATCGTGTACCTTTACTCGCAGATGAACGCAGCCAAGGGCGAGGTCGATAACAGTACCAAGTATGTGAAATCGAAAATAAATATCGTAAATGAAATCATAGTAGTCTATATAAAGCAGAGACATGTATGATAACCAAACTACGATTCACAATAAATAAGCGATATGTCAAGTCGTGACTCACGCCTCAAAGTTATCACAATAAAACCGCACGGGCAAGTACGAAGGCATAGCCGACTACTAAGACCCACGCATCAAAAATACCACAAATCGTATCCCGAGGTCTTTCTAGACCGCACTACATGATCGGTGCGCCACTCGCTCGCAATATCAATGTGCGCGTCTATCCTCGAACTCGCAGCCTCGCATAGGTCACACACGACCCGCATGAGGTATTCCTCGAATCGTGGTCCTGCATCGCCGAGGTATACCTCGCATCGGGCGCAGCTAACCCTCGGTATCCGCCTAGGCTCCCGCAACCCGCATAGTCTCAAAAGACCGCGTAGTCTCAACAGACCGCATAGGAATCCCCGCGTGATCGAGCTAAACACCCGAATGATCAATCCGGAGCTACCGCGACTCGCATAGTCACGAGGACCGCGTAGCCGTAAAGACCGCATCAAGGGTGGCAAGCCCTCGTATAATAAGTCAAAGGGGTATGTGATACAATAATAGTACAACGCTTAACGCTTAACAACGTAAGCACAACAAGAATGACCCCTTACATCACGATCACACAAGATACTAACACACGTAGCATCCTAACATTTTCACTTATCACATCAACAAGAAAGTATTTACAAGGCTATCTCAAACCAACACAATCAAGTTATTCACACAAGGTACTTTAAGCTAACAAGTTCGGGTATCTACCCCTAAAGTACTTCATACATTAAATCTTTTTAAAAGATCCGTTGCTTTCACATAAGTCACACAATACCCGTAGTATAAAATAGAGCGATCGTATCTTTTTAAATAAACTAAAACACTTACCTTTGTAAAATCAAGTAACAACATTATTTTCCAAACGTCCAAGTTTGCCTAATTTCAAATGTTCACGTTTCTTATTTTAGAAAGGTTTCGTAGTTCATAGTCTTATTCATTTAAGAATATAATTCTCCTTTAAACAACTGAGAAACATAAGTCTTATATGTGAGTAGGATATTCTTTTTTATAACAATCTTATTACAAAGTGATCTAGGAAATATCATTTTGTCTCATCTTAGCTTCATGCGGATGGAAGTTTCTCTTGGTTGTAATAATACTTAATTAGTCAAAACATTTCCTTTTATTAACGCTGCAGTGGTTTGTCGATACACATTCGATTTCAAATCAAGAAAACATTCTTAAGCCGTTATACCTAACTTCCCATAAAGCTAGTATAACTCTTAAGTTTTCAAAACCAAGTATTACTTCTTCTTTCAAAATGATTCCAAAATCTTTTGAAATACTTCAAGTTCTTTATTAACACATAACAAGCCGCTTATAATTCAAATCGATTACCTTATTAAAAACCATATGTATTTTCTCACCAACATAAAGTCGTTATAACCAACTTCCCATAAAGCCGTTATAACACTTTATGTTTTAAACCAATCAAATACATTTAGCACATGACGTCTCACCGACTACATAGTTCACACATTTCATGCTAGAAGAGATAGGAAGAGGTTCACATACCTCGCGACGATTATCGACTAATAGCAAAACGCCCGAAGTACCTCAAACCGTCGACTACTCCTTAGTCCGTAAGATTACGCCACACGTAGCACTTCAACCTATAAGGCCACAAGGCGCTTATTAAAATCTAGATCTTAACGTAGAACATTCTACGTAAAATTTGGCGACTCTCCCGCAACAGCGTAAATCTCCTCCTCTAACTGGCCGCTACCAAGCCAACCGTGGGTTAATCATCTAACCCGAACGGGTACAATTCTACTCCACAAGATTACTACACAAGTTCATCTGAATACGCCCCATGTAATTACGATTCGATTCTTCAGCTTAAGTCAAAAGACATTGCCAACTAACTACGTTCAGTACTATATATAGTATACTTCAACTATATATTCAAACAACATGTAATTTCCAATTACAAAAGAGGGACAAGATATTTACCTCGATAAGCCCATAATTATCCAAGTATAAAGTCGATCCTGGGCAATCGTTTAGCTCCAACTCCGTGAGCTCCAAACAACCCTTAGAAGTTCTAACCAACTTCTACGCACTACTCCAACTAACCATGGAGATTTTCCTTGTGGTTTCGGTTTGGTGACCGACGGAGTATAATAGTATTTTCTGGCTTTTCAGATAGGTATAACCTTAGAATACAACAAGGTATACGGCTAAGGTAATTTGGGCATTATTACAATACTTTCGAGAGGCTTTCTACCAGGAGGGGGAGTGTGTTACTAAAGCAACTAGGCTAGGGGTACCCACGGCCACACTACTGTGAGTGGGAGGGGTTCTCGTGAGAGCCACTAAGCAAGGAGGGACATCTCTCGGCAAGAGGCCTCACGGTGCGGGGAGGGAAGGCTCTCAAGACTTAGGCATTTTGGATGAAGAAGTCTTCAACCTTAGAGGGTATTTATAGGTCAGGGATGGCCAACCAAAGGCCAAGATCAATCCACGTGTTAGGCAAGTGTAGGGCTAGGATTTACCAAACACAAATATCCTACCTACCCTGACTTTGTGCCAAGGCACAAAACGTGCTGCTTAGCCATTTTCGTCCAATGGACGATTTGAAGTCCACCAATGAGAGGGTGCCAAGGCGCCTCTTGTTGGTCCAACACGCTTCGCCTCTCGGAAAAATCCGCAAAATTAGAAATGACATAGCCGAAATTCCCTACGAAAGTCGTGGAAAACGCGTTTAAAAAAACGACTCTAAACGGGTGTTGTGCACAAACATAAATCGGCCAAGTCACTTTGCCTACTCAAGGCTTTAAACTTTTATACGTACGCCCTTACGTACATACTCTGGAAATACGGGGTATAACATTCTCCCCTCCTTAGAAACATTCGTCCCGAATGTTCCCTTTAAATCTCAAGACAAACGCGCGCCAGTATAGTCTTCACTACTATACTTACGAGAACAAACCTTGCCACACATGGCCACAGAAACAACTTGCGCAAAAAGCCTACATCCAAGTCCACGAGGAAACACCTCTATCATCACCACAAAACACTTCTCACCGGGGTCTAAAATATACTTCCTTCGCACCTTCTTTTTACAAAAGAAATGATCACATCAATGCTCGCCATACATGCTTGCTTCTCTCTTTACTCGTCGTAGATACCACTTTGTCACTTTGCCTGAGGCATTAACCTTCTCAGGCGACCCAACAAATGGTACCACTTTTGTCACTTTGTCGCGAGCCTTGCTCCGACGACCCAACAAATGGTGCCGGCCGCCATGCGATCCCTAAGGTCGCCGTGACACTCGAACTCTTACCACATTTCGACATCGCTTGGTTTCCAAAACTCGGTTACTATCTCTAACGTGGTCATCATTAATCGGGAACACTGCGGATGGATCTCCGATACTTTCCGATCATAACAATACGAAAGATCGGACGTCTCGCCTCCTAAGTCGGACGCAAAAGCTAACATATAGGCAACTGGCCTATCCTTCACATGAACTCACAAAGGCCCAAAGTAACTCGCTAAGTTCCTCTGTATTCCTAACTCGTCACCCCAACCCGGTGGTGCTTTCGAAGACCGACCACAACTGAACTCTAAGCGTCGCCGATTATCCGCACAATTCTCCGAGCCGCCGTAACTTCTTCTAGACAAGCTTCACTATCCACGGTCACCGGAACAAGCTGAACCAACTATCTAAATCTTGCCAACATCGAACCAATCGACCGGCAACTTACACTTCCGCCCTTACAAGGCTTCATAAGGCAATATCCGAACACTGAAATGGTAGCTTAAACACTACCTCCACAGGAGACAACAATCCCCACAACTATCCCTGAAATCCAAACACTGGCCCGAGGGCGAATGTGATTCTGAGACTCACCTGAGTTCCTATCCTTGCCTGGTAAAACTTTTAGAAAACGAAAATAGCCACAACCTGGGCTTCACTGTCTGCCATAAGGTGAAGGTAGGCACCCCGTGCAGCCTTACAACCTTTCTGATATCTCTAACACAGCCGAGTAAACGGTCCTGACCGAAGAACACGATGGGCTGCCCCCATCGGCCCGACCACTGGTCGAACGCACCCACGAACTCGTACGTTGGTTAACTTAACTTGGGCCTAACACCCTCATGACCCTACCACAAAGCGGGACCACCACAAACTGATCCCACCACCAAACCTGCCGCGGGTTGACCCGCACGTAGCCTCAACCCGACCCGGCAACGCGCACAATACTAGCTCCCCGAAGGAACAATCTCACTAATCATGTTACGAAAACCTAGCGGTCTTCTTGGCTCAACTACCCTCTTTCATTCCACACTACTCAGGGACCTATCCCAAACATAGTTCACGTGCACTATGCACTTTCGGTAGGGATCAAACATAACATTACACCTTTTCTCGAGATGGCCTCACCGCTAAGGTCTCTACGTATAAGGCTCTAAGGCTCACACTTTCTCTATCCCCAAAAATCTTACTCGGTTGAACAACCAAGATTCCTAACTAACACACTGCTATCAGAACATAACACTTAAGGTATACTCACCTAATCACATAAACGAAACTCTAGAGGGTTAAAGATATATCTATATCTACTGCTTCACTCCCCTTAGTCGTTCTAATCAAACTCGCCTGTAGGCGTAGCTAAGGAAGATGACGAACTACCCACCAATCACGAAGGCTAAGTCCTCCTACAAGGACACTCTGCGACACATGGCCCGACGGCCGCAGTACAACAAGTACCGACAAAAGACGACATTCCCGGGATGGCGTCATTACACTGTGAACCGGAAGCCCTGGAGTTCTGACCAACTCCTGCATACCCCGAACGTCCTGAAATCCGTGGAAGACCACTCTGCATTGTGGATGTGCATAATCAAATCTGCTGGTGAGGTGACTCGCCTCGAAAGGTACCAAAGGACCTTGCTGCTCTGGCCCTCTTCTCGCCCTCGTTAACCCGTCGATCTACGTTTCTGGCCATTGTGTATAAGCTCGCATACGTGCCATGCTCAAGCCTAATCAAGAACTACTTTGCACAACCTCTCGTTGATATTCATCAAGACTCGCAGACATCGGCATACTCTCGGTAGCCAAATCCATAGCTAGTAACAGGTTGCCTCTTTGCAATCCATATTCTCTGCTCGTGGGTCGAAGGTTCAAATATCATGGCCGCAGAGGAATCGCCGCGTGCTAAACTTCTTTGGGGCTAGTGGCGTCGCAGAACTCCCCTAAATGAAGCATTACCCTAGGTAATGATTGGGCTGTGCCACACAACCCTCGAACTCTACTCGCAGCCTCCTCGCCGCTTGCCTCACAGCCCGGCGGGTTGCCTACGCGAGGCATAACGATAAGAAATAAATACGTCGGAGGTCTAACTTACAAGACACTCTAAGGCACGATCTCGAGTGAGAAGAATAGAAATCAATCCTAAATATCCTATAGCCTCCACGATTATTGGCGTGGTGCACAACACACCGATAATCAAGACTCTATCGATACGGTGCAGACACTTTCCGAGGATTAAGCGCTCGATACCACTTTTGTCACGACGCCCGGGCCCGTGGATCGTGCCTTACCGGGCACCCTAGTGATACAACATCGTAGTAATCACGAACATAAAACACATACATGAAACAAATGAAGTACAAACAATAACTGAGGAAAACTTGCCTTTCAAGATATATATAAATAACAACTTTTTCAACATGAATAGCTTTAATCCTTTTTACAAACCCCCGCCACAACGATTACATGCACCTCTAAGAAAGATACGATAACAACGGGACAGGGCCCCGCCATACCCACGAATGTAAATACCTACAACGACGGACTATACGAAGATAAGCCTCCGAGAAACGGAGCTTTCCCAAACGCCGAATCGTGACCCTAAGAGCGAGGATCAACGATCGTGTACCTTTACTGCAGATGAACGCAGCCTCGGGCGAGGTCGATAACAGTACCAAGTATGTGAAATCGAAAAATAAATCAGAAATGAAATCATAGTAGTCTATATAAAGCGGGAGACATGTATGATAACCAAACTACGCTCGCAATAAATAAGCGAATATGTCAAGTCGTGACTCACGCCTCAAAGTTATCACAATAAAACCGTACGGGCAAGTACGAAGGCATAGCCGACTACTAAGACCCACAGTACCAAAAATACCACAAACTGTATCCCGAGGTCTTTCTGCATCGCACCACATGATCGGCGGCCACTCGCCCGCAATATCAATGTCTTGCGTCTATCCTCGAACTCTCGCACTCGCATAGGTCACACACGGACCGCATGAGGTATTCCTCGAATCATGGTCCTGCATCGCCCGAGGTATACCCGTGATCGGCGCCTAACCTCGGTATCCGCTCAGGCTCCCGCAACCCGCATAGTCTCAAAAGACCGCATAGTCTCAATGCATCGCATAGGAATCCCCGCGTCGGGCTAAACACCCGAATGATCAATCCCGAGCTACTGACTCGCGTAGTCACGAGGACCGCATAGCCGTAAAGACCGCGTCAAGGGTGGCAAGCCCTGATAATAAGTCAAAGGGGTATGTGATACAATAATAGTACAACGGCCTTAACGCTTAACAACGAAAGCACAACAAGAATGACCCCCTTACATCACGATCACACAAGATACTAACACACGTAGCATCCTAACATTTTCACTTATCACATCAACAAGAAAGTATTTACAAGGCTATCTCAAACCAGCAAAATCAATTTATTCACAAAAGGTACTTTAAGCTAACAAGTTCGTATCTACCCCTAAAGTACTTCATACATTAAATCTTTTAAAAGATCCGTTGCTTTCACATAAGTCACACAATACACGTAGTATAAAATACAGTGAATTTCTTTTTAAATAAACCAAAACACTTACCTTTGTAAAATCAAGGAAGAACATTATTTTCCAAACGTCCAAGTTTGCCTAATTACAAATGTTCACGTTTCTTATTTTAGAAATGTTTCGTTGTTCATAGTCTTATTCATTTAAGAATATAATTCTCCTTTAAACAACTGAGAAACATAAGTCTTATATGTGAGTAGGATATTCTTGTTTATAACAATCTTATTACAAGTAGTGATCTAGGAAATATCATTTTGTCTCATCTTAGCTTCTATGCGGATGGAAGTTTCTACCGGTTGTAATAATACTTAATTAGTCAAAACATTTCCTTTATTAACGCTGCGATGGTTTGTCGATACACATTCGATTTCAAATCAAGAAAACATTCTTAAGCCGTTATACCTAACTTCCCATAAAGCTAGTATAACTCTTAAGTTTTCAAAACCAAGTATTACTTCTTCTTTCAAAATGATTCCAAAAATCTTTTGAAATACTTCAAGTTCTTTATTAACACATAACAAGCCGCTTATAATTCAAATCGATTACCTTATTAAAAACCATATGTATTTTCTCACCAACATAAAAGCGTTATAACCAACTTCCCATAAAGCCGTTATAACACTTTATGTTTTAAACCAATCAAATACATTTAGCACACGACGTCTACCGTACTACATAGTTCACACATTTCATGCTAGAAGAGATAGGAAGAGGTTCGCATACCTCGCGACGATTATCGACTAATAGCAAAACGCTCGAGTACCTCAAACCGCCGACTACTCCTTAGTCCGTAAGATTACGTCACACGTAGCACTTCAACCTATAAGGCCACGCGCGCTTATTAAAATCTAGATCTTAACGTAACATTCTACGAAAATTTGGCAAGACTTCTCCCGCAACAGCGTAAATCTCTCCTCTAACGGCCTGCTACCAAGCCAACCGGTGGGTTAATCATCTAACCCGACGGGTACAATTCTACTCCACAAGATTACTACAAGTCTCGTAATACACCCTATGTAATTACAGATATTCGATTCTTGAGCTTAAGTCAAAAGACATTGCCAAATAACCACGTACAGTACTAAAAATAGTATACTTCAACTATAAATTCAAACAACATGTAATTTCCAATTACAAAAGAGCGACAAGATATTTACCTCGATAAGCCCATAATTATCCAAGTATAAAGTCGATCCCGGCAATCGTTTAGCTCCAACTCCGTGCGCTCAACCCGCTCCAAACTACCCTTAGAAGTTCTAACCAACTTCTACGTACTACTCCAACTAACCATGGAGATTTTCCTTGGTTTCGGTTTGGTGGTGACGGGAGTATAATAGTATTTTCTGGCTTTTCAGATAGGTATAACCTTAGAATACAACAAGGTATACGGCTAAGGTAATTTGGGCATTATAACAATACTTTTGAGAGTATTTCTACCAAGAGAGGGTATTATACGAAAGCAACTAGCAGTGGTACCCCACGGCCACACTACTAGGAGGAGGGTTCTCGCGAGAGCCACTAGCAAGGGAGGGACATCTCTCCAAGAGGCCTCACGAAAAGGGGAGGGGAAGGCTCTCAAGACTTAGGCATTTTGGATGAGAAGTCTTCAACCTTAGAGGGTATTTATAGGTCGGGGATGGCCAACCAAAGGCCAAGATCAATCCGTGTGTTAGGCAAGTGTAGGCTAGGATTTACCAAACACAAATATCCTACCTACCCTTGACTTTGTGCCAAGGCACAAAACGCGCTGCTTAGCCATTTTCGTCCAATGGGCGATTTGAAGTCCACCAATGAGAGGGTGCCGTGGCGCCTCTTGTTGGTCCAACACGTTCGTCTCTCGGAAAAATCCGCAAAAATTAGAAATGACATAGCGGAAATTCCCTACGAAAGTCGTGGAAAACGTTTCGTAAAACGACTCTAAACGGGTGTTGTGCACAAACATAAATCGGCCAAGTCACTTTGCCTACTCAAGGCTTTAAACTTTTATACGTACGCCCTTACGTACATACTCTGGAAATACGGGGTATAACAATTACACTGGCTTGTCATCCCAATACCAGAACTTTGTGGGTCAAGTTTCAAAAGAAGTTGAACCACATAGCTATTCAGAAGCAATTCGTGACACGAGGTGGATAGAGGCAATGAAGGCTGAGATCCAAGCTTTAGAAGACAACAAGACCTGAGAGATTGTGGATTTACCAAGAGGAAAGAAAGTTATTGGTTGTCGATGGGTGTATAAAATAAAATACACATCATCAGGGGAGATCGAAAGATTTAAGGCCAGGTTAGTAGCTAAAGGCTACAATCAGAAGGAAGGGCTCGACTACCAAGAAACATTTTCTCCTGTAGTGAAGATGACAACAGTAAGAGCAGTGATTGTCATTGTTGCTGCTAAACAGTGGAAACTATACCAAATGGATGTGTACAATGCATTCTTACAAGGGGACTTGTATGAGGAAGTCTATATGTTGCCATCAGAGGGCTTTCACACTAGAGGGGGACAGAAACAAGTGTGCAAGTTGTTGAAATCCCTATATGGTTTGAAGCAAGCATCGAGGCAATGGAACATAAAACTTACTTCAGCCTTGCTGGAAGCAGGGTTCCGGCAAAGCCACAGAGATTATTCTCTGTTTATCATGCAGAAGGAGGAAAGATTAGTCATTATACTTGTGTATGTGGATGATCTCCTCATCACGGGTAATGATCCAGAATTGATTCACTATACCAAATCAATCCTACAGACAACATTCAAAATTAAGGACCTCGGAGAACTCAGATTCTTTCTTGGAATAGAGTTTTCTAGGAGCATAGATGGCATCATTATGCACCAAAGGAAATATGCACTGAAATTAATATCTGATATGAGACTTTCTGGTTCAAAGAGTGCTTCCTCACCAATGAAAGTGAATCAGAAATTGACTATTGCCATTTATGATCAACACATACAGACTGATGTTGCTGAGGATGGTCAACCAGTAGATAGTCAGGTGACAGATGTGTTGTTAGAGGATCCAGGAGCTTACAGGAGATTAATTGGAAGGCTATTGTACCTCACAAATACAAGGCCAGATATAGCATTTGATGTCCAAAGGTTAAGTCAGTTTATGAAGGAGCCTAAGACTTCACACTTAGAGGCAGGAATGAGACTGGTAAGATACTTGAAGGAGGCACCAGGTACAGGTATTCTCTTGGCCAAGAACAACAGTTCCACACTATATGTTTTCTGTGACGCAGACTGGGGATCGTGTGTCAACACTAGGAGGTCGATCACAAGTTATTTGGTGTTGTTTAGTGGGTCTCGGAACTAAGTCGAAGAAACAGTGATCAGAACGCGTAGTTCGCAGGTAGGCAGTATAGAGTGATGGCTGCAGCAGTTGCTGAGGTCGTGTGGCTAGTTGGTTTATATAAGGAGTTGGGGGTGCACATCACACTGCCTGTGGAGGTCTTCACTGATAGCAAGTCAGCCTTGCAGATAGCAATAATCCGCTTTTCCACGAAAGAACGAAGCATATTGACATTGATTGTCACTTCATTCGCGAATGGATTCAAGATGGGCTGATACATACTGCGTACATGCCTACCAGTGAGCAGCCAGCAGACATACTCACTAAGGCTAAACCTCAACATCGTCGATTGGTTTACAAGCTAGGATTGAAGAACATCTTCATATCCTCTAGCTTGAGGGGGGATGTTGAGATATTAGAGAGGTGTACGAGAGTACCGTAGGGTGTAATACATAGGAACATTACACTTGTGTCATTATTGTAAAGTTAGTTACAATTAGTGATTGATTGAATTGTAATTAGTGTGAGTAATATAAATAGCCTAGATGTAAATATCTAGACTAGATGATATTTTTCTGTATATTTTCTCCTTTCTCTAGAACACACTATTCATAAACAGTGAGCACTCTTCTTTCATTCTTCCTCGATTCTACTTCGGTTACAAATATATTCTTTTTGCGAGTCAATTCTCGTCAATATTTCCAATAATTAGCCATATGATTTCTTTTGACTTTATCCAAGTGTTACATGCACAATTTTGCTCTAATAACTGAAAACCCTGCCTCTTCAAGCAATGTATCTAAAGAGCAAAGAAATTGTTAGAATTGTAATTTTACTATATGTAATCTCATTAGATAATGATCATAGATATACTTCTAATGTTGAATCATGATCTATTAGAATAAAAATTATAAATACTCATCAGGCCGGTTATTATGTTCATATAACTTGTTAAAGAGATGAAATATAATCAAGATATATCTCTTTTATCAGAGATTGAATCGATCATCAGAATAAAAATTGTGCACCATTTAAAAGAGTTGTATCGTCTAATTTCATTTAAAAATGATCAAAAATGAAATTTGATTTTTAAAAAAAAAATCAAATTCGAAAATCATTTCTCTGTGAAAACAACTCATCATAAAGTAAAAAAAAGGATCAAATACAATAGGAATGTTAAAGTAGAATTTGTAATTGACTCTCAAGAAATTTAAAAATATACAACCTCCATCAAAGTATTATATGAAAGAAATTTAACTTCAAAATGTACCAAGAATCAAGCAACTTTTTGTACTTTTAAGAAAAATTATTCTTCTTGAAAGATTCTTTAATTAGTTTAAATATTATTTCCCTTTTTATCATCAAACTTAAATGAATTGCAGTTGAATGTTAGACATGTGCAGGTATGAAACAAAGGGAAATAGTTGTTGAAACATAAGTCAATTAGTAAACAGCACTTTGACAAGTGCCTTAACAAAATATAAAGAAATCTTACAAGCCAAACTATCTAACCAACCTTAACCCTACACCCCTTTATATATATATTAAATCCTTAATTCCATTTCTCTTCATTCTATTATAATCTTCTCTCCAAACACTTACAACAACAAGAACAACAACATAGTTTTCAAGAATCATTAACTTTCTTGAAATGTCAAGTGGTTTCTTGATTTCATGTGCTATGTTTACTCTGTTTGTGTCTTCCACTTATGCACAATCATGCACAAAGTATAACTTCACAAGCAACCAAATATTCACTTCATGCCACGATCTTCCATATTTGAACTCATTCCTTCACTGGAATTACAACTCTTCAAAAACCGCGAAAATCGCCTATCGACACACTAAACTTGCCTCCAATAGATGGGTTGCATGGGCTATAAATCCAACTTCACAAGGCATGGTTGGTTCACAAGCACTTGTTGCATATCAAAAATCAGATGGGAAAATGAGAGTTTATACATCACCTGTTACTAGTTATCAAACACAGTTACAAGAAGGGGATTTGAGTTTCAATGTGTCTGATTTATCAGCTACTTATTTGAATAATGAAATCACTATATTTGCTACTTTAAAGCTTGAGAATTTTAACTCTACAATTGTGAACCAAATTTGGCAAGAAGGTCCACTTTCAGGGGATTCTCCAGCAATGCATGATACTTCTGGTGTTAATTCTCAATCTGCTGGACTTCTCAGCCTTCTTTTTGGACAATCTAGGACTACTACAAAAGGAGCAAACTCACCACTTAACAAGAAAAATGTAAGCCAACTCATCTACGTTAATTTCACGTATAGTCACTGAACTTTAGTAGTATTAAAGTCACAAAACAACTTTTTATCGCACAAAAGTTACTGAACTTTTACACACTACGACAGTAAAGTAATAAAACTTTACCAAAGTATAACTTTAGTCTCATAAATTGGCAGGACCGTTAGGTTTTGTCATTATAGTGGACAAAGTTTAGTGACTTTACTGTTATAGTAGAAACAAGTTCAGTTATTTAACGCAACATTAAGAAGGGGGACTTGGAGCAACGGTAAAGTTGTCTCGCGTGACCTATTGGTCACGTGTTCGAGCCATGGAATCGACCACTGATGCTTATCACATTTCCTTGGAATGCGTCCCCTCCCCAGACCCTGGGCGAACGCGAGGATGCTTAAAGTACTGAGCTGCCCTTTTATTTAATGCAAAGACTTTAATGTTATAGGAGATAAAGCTTAGTGACTTTACTGTTATAGTAGGCACAATTCGATTACTTTAATGTAACTAAAAGCTGTTTTTTCACTTACTATTATAGTGGATAATGTTAGTGACTATACGTGAAATTAACCCCGTTTTTTTCCTTTGAGAAGTAATACGTGTTAATTTGAGATTCTGATTTTTCCAATGGATTCTTTTCAGCTTCATGGACTGCTAAATGCTGTGAGTTGGGGGATCATGATGCCTATAGGGATCTTGTTTGCAAGGTACTTGAAGGTGTTTTCAGACCCTGCATGGTTTTACCTACACTCTATTTGGCAAATGACAGCTTATGTTATTGGTGTTGCTGGCTGGGCTACTGGTCTCCAATTAGGGAGTGAGTCCCATGGTATTCAATTTACTGCTCATAGAACCATTGGTATTGTCCTGTTTTCCCTAGCCACCCTTCAGGTACCCTAATCTAGCTCTATTGCACTATTACTAAACACTTTTGGTCTGGTATGTTGTTCGCACTCTTCAAAAATGTCAACGGATGCGTGTCACATTCTCCAAAAGTAGTCCATTTTTGAAGGATCCGACACAAATGCCGCAACATTTTCGAGAGTCCGAGTAACACAAAGCAGAAGTCATTTTCCTTGCAACTATCTTGAATTTTACTATAACTTCATAGTACTTGTTCCAACTTAGACTTATTGACATTATTATTAGTCTTTAGTACTCGAGAAATTCACTGACACGCTCTCCGGTATTTACTAATATTATTGTCAATATTTGTCCTATAGTTTTTCCGAAAAGTATTTTCCACTCCCCAATCAAACATAGGAAAACATTCTCTAAGAAATATTTTTGAATATGCCTTTGGTTACAGGCCTCTGCTATGCTGCTAAGGCCAAAAAGGGATCACAAGCACAGGATCTACTGGAACATTTACCACAGATCAGTTGGTTACTCAATTGTTGTTCTGGGAATCATCAACATATTCAAAGGTTTAAACATCTTGAAACCTGAGAAGAAATGGGAAATATCTTATATTGCAACACTAGTTGGTCTAGGAATCATTGCTGCGTTCTTGGAAGTTATCACATGGCGTGTGTTATAAAGAGGAACAAATTTGTTAGTAGTACTGTTGAGAAGAATACACAAGAAGGTGTTCATGAAGCAAATTGGTATAATGGCAATGAAACTACTAGGACACATTACAGAGTTTAGATACTGAAATCTTGGAATATTTAGATTTAGAGCATCATGGGAACTTTGGTTTTCCTTTTTTTCGGTTCGGGTTTTATTTCTTGAATTTGTTGTTGATATTTACAATATGTACTTCATTTCTCCTCATGTACTTTATAGCAGGGTGTTCTTTCTTCTCTTTGTATGTTCTGGTGTTTGTCACATTTTCTAGGGTCAGTGATGCATGGTTCGAAAGCTGGAGGAAAAATAGATTCTTCCCTTTGACATTCTCCACTTAAATATGTCTATGAAAGGGCTCGAACCTGCGACGTATGTCTTAACCACACATGTCGACAGTTAGACTGTCTCATTCTCCTATTCAGCTGCACTTCACAATATTGACTACAAAGATAAACCTTTTCAAACTACTTCTGCAAGAAATTATTACCAATCTTATTAGTAGAACAGCCACTAAATAATTCATCACATATTCTATTAATATAAAGTTATTCCAAAAAAAACACAAAAAAGGTTTCTTTGACGGACAAATCTAACAAACAAAGTTCAGTAATTACTTGATGGAGACTAAAAGTGTTAAACTTTTGACAAACTTGAAAGACCAAAACTGTTAAGTGCATACTTAAGGGGCCATTTTGAACCTACGCTCAAACATAAGGGACCATTTTTATCATTTTCTCCAATGAATTGATCGTAATTCGAAAGTTTACACTCTAAAACATAAACATTTCAAAATGTGCAAGGCCTACTATGCAAAAACATAAGCTCAATCGAAAACATGAAAGCTAAAGTAAGAGTGAGGCAAAAGACAAAGGAGAAGTTACATCATTGAAGTCACTTTCTATCAAACAAACTCATGTCTTTGACAGAAATAGGCCTTACAGGAAGCTTCTTATACTATAGAACCAAATCTGTCCTATTATCTATATCATTGAAGTCCCTTTCCATCAAACAAACTGATTTGTTTGACAGAACTTGGCTTTCCAAGAAGCTTCTTACACTAAAGAATCAAATCTATACCAATATCTTGTCTTTGTATACTGAGAGGATAGTACAGAAAACTTGCCTACTTAATTAAAAATAAGCCATAAATGGCATGATTGATCGTTTCTTGGCTAAACAATGCTTGAATCCGGAAGATGGAGTTGGGACATGAGTAGCTTTATGCCATTTAATAATGAAATAAAACAGGTTTCAAAGATAGCTTCTTCCCATTTTCCATGATTCTCATTCGTTCAAGGCCTTGATAAATACATCCTTGAGATGAGCGTTTGTAGCAGCTACCCGTTGAGCTGTGAGATCAAATTCTGAACCAGATCTGATGAAGAAAAAATATTACACATCAGAGATATCAAACTATCGATCTAATTCTAAAGCAATGAATCAATTAACCGACTTCCTCGATCTAAACAGTTGGGGTCAACTATATGAATACACATCTATTCTACTCCATATAGGTATATACTGAAATATGTGATTGAATAACTTGATCTCTCTTTATTCTTTTTGATAACCGTCGTGTACGGGCCAAGCTTGTATGCACCTTGACTAATTTCGCTGGATACCTACTACCTCCCACCAGCAACATGTACTAGGTAACTTTGTCCACCAAGGTTTAGACACATGGGAAAGTCGCCTAGTGTTTTTTGTCTCTGCTGAAATTTGAACATGAGACCTCATGATTTTGCTCCCACTTGATTGACCACTAGGCTACACTGAACTCTATTTCTTTCTCAATGTTGAAAGAAGCTTGAACAATTTTCGAAATAACGGGACATGATAACTTGTCTAGAACACATTCATTCAACTCTAAAAACCTTCATTTCCATCAAGATGAAAATATATGCCTTTTTTCTCTAAATGGACATGAACACTTCACCTCATTCTATTCATTAGTTGGAAATTTTCATGAGGAATAAAGAGAGTTTACTCACGGATCAAACACGAGACCTCCAGCTTCTTTCACTATCACAGCACCACCTGCCACATCCCTGGATGTCGAAGCAAATAGTCACTAATATGTCACATGTTACAAGATAGAAAAGAAAATTACAAGCTTACCAAGGGCCTCCAAATTCAAGTTCATAGAAGAGATCAAGCCTTCCACATGCCACTCCACAGAGATTTAATGCACAAGAACCACACATCCTGAGGGACCTGACCTGTAATATAAAGATAAAAGATCAAACCAATTTTAATTATTGTCCGAACACATTTTTAACCTAAAACTTGGATGTCTTGGCAAGTGCAGCGTAACCTTGAAAAGCAAGCTATTGATTCTCCCTGTAGTAGCATCTAATGTTAACTTATCCCGCTTCGTTCCAGCCTGCTCCAGTAAAATAAATGTCAGTGACTTTCCTAGTATATATCAAAGAGGTAAGCGGAAAAAGTGAACCAACACATTGATAGGCGCAAATCCAACTAGGTATAATAGATTCCAAATAAAATGTTACGAGAAAAGAAATCTTGTATACATCATCATAACATAACCATAGTGCTATACCTTACTTCATCAAAATATATATATATATATATATATATATATAAGCAAGTTCCCAGAATTGGACAAGCAACAGAACCTGATTTCCATATTCACTAAATTGACCGGTTTATCCTATTCACATATTTGTATAACTCAGGACGGGCAGTCTTGCTTGAACTAAAATAATTGAAGGTAATCTAAAAGAATGACCACACTGCTATCAGAAACAGGATGCATACTTCACCAATTATATGCTACTTCCGAATTTACACAAACCAAGATGGAAGTTCAATTAATTGTACTTGAAAACTATTCTGAAAATTATTATCTAAATTTCATATTCTTAGTTACAGCAGAACAACAGATAAACTGAATTGTTGTTTATGTGTTACATTTCATTAGAAGATCTCAGCGGGGTTGCAATTGTAATCAGTAATTGGGAGAAGCTATTATAAAGCAAAAAAAATAAGGAAGGTCAAGTACCTCAGTAGCAAGAAGAGCCTTCACAAGTTCAGATTGTGAAGATACTGCAGGTATTAAAACAACGCAGAAGACTTGTCAGAGATCGATCAGTGATAGACATGATGTTCAAAAACTACAACATAAACAATATTTAGGAATACCTTTGATAGGCTTCCCATTGAGAAAAGCACCTTTCCTATCGATTGCAGTGAAAAGCTGCATGTCAAAAGCAAGAATCTTTTTACTAACTTGAACCATCAATTCACCGAGATACAATATAAATAAAATGAATCACAGCTCCCAATTTGATTGCAAATCAAGGCAGTCACAACAAGTTGATCATTATTATGAATTGAGAAATAAATCATGTGTGAAGACGCTCTTTGCTTTTTCCCATTTCTCTCACTGTTGTTGATCTTCCGTGATTTTTTTCTTTTTAAAAAATAACATGCTTCCTTACCTCCCAATTACCTATTATTTCTCTGAATCAATACAAACATAGCTAAAACTAGAACAGCCGAAACTAACTAGTTGGAAATAAAGGTTAGTTGTTGTTACACTTACATTACAACCTGTCTCTATTAGGAGTATTTTATTTTGGTCACATGTATGTTTGTTCAGGGACAAGCGTGAAATCTACAGAACCTTTAGGGTGTGTTTGGTATGAAAGAAGATGTTTTCTTGGAAAACAGGTGAGTTTCATACATATTTTCTAGTGTTGTACAAGTAAAAAAAAACTTTTCACACAAAAGCATTTGTATATAATCTAGCAAAACACTATGGGGGATGGGGTGGGGAGTGGGAGTTCGGGGGTGGAAGGTGGGATGGTCAAGGGGTGGGGGTTGAGGGCGTTAGGTGGGTGAAGACGAGACAGTGAACTTGGAATGTCACCTATCGAACTTGTTTCCCTTCTTCTATTAGGGAAGTCATTTTCCTCCTTTTAAAGGCACTTGTTTTCCTAGAGAAAATATTTTTCAAAGCATTTTGACCAACCAAACATGAGAAAATTGGAAAACATTTTCTGGAAACACACCCTTAGTTGATAAAGAATCTCTTATTTGTTTAAAAAAATTAGGGGACTCATGCACCGGAACTCAACTAGTTTGGAATTGAGGCATAATTGATTGAGATATCTTACCTCATCAATAATTGGGTTATAAACAACACCAACCGTTGGTTTCTTCTCAATTGTAAGACCAATAGATACGCAGACAAAAGGAAACCTGAAGTTAATCAAGTTTCAAAACAATCAGCTTGAGCAAGCTTCATGAATCATATAAAACAGTTAAATCAAAACATGGAGAAATTTAAGATTACCCATGTACAAAGTTAGTCGTTCCATCGAGTGGATCAACTATCCAAGTTGGTTCATCAGTCAGCTCAAAATTTCCACAAGCAGCAGTCGTTTCTTCACCAATGAACTAAAGTGAAACAAATAAAAAAATATTTTCGCTGATACAGCAAACAAAGTGATGCAACTAAGAATATAAAAGCTGAAACCTACCTTATGGCTCGGGAAACGCTGCTTGAGATGATTAAATATGAGATCTTCACATGCCTTGTCAGTCTCTGTGACTAAATCTACCTACATTGGATGAATAACATAAATCTGAGTATACAAAAGACCCATAAATCAAAACAAGGGACTTAAACAATCAAGATAGCTGCGTCATGCAAACTAAGTCTGGTTAAGTGGAGAAGGGTAGAGGTGAGGGCCCACCATCCCTGAGTTTCGGAGGTTGTGGTTGGTCCTAAGGGCCAATCAAAAAAATATCAACCAAAATTCACACCTTCTGGCTAAAAATAAAAAGTTGATTTTTATTTATGCAATAAAAATTCATTCTTAACTACTAATTCCCACTGAGTAGTATCTCAATATAAAAAATTAGCCTTCATATAAGCAAGACATGACTAGCAAATAAAGCAATAACAGCTCTTCAAGAAGATCAAAGGCTGACAAAAAACATTTATTTACAAGAAAAGCCAAAACATATGTTGCTCGGACTCTTTAAATCCGATACGGGTGTTGCAGCATTCTTGGAGAGTTCGAGCAACATACACCAAAACACAAATGTTAAGCCAAAAACTAAACAGGCACTAACCACCCCTTTGTGCTCTACATTCTTAGTCTTGTGGAATCCCTGGCGAATTACCTGCAAAGCCCAGAATTGCAAGAACAAAGAAATCAAGACAAAATTAAAGCTATAAATAGAATCTTTTTTATTGTTCAAGCTAAAAATTGGATCTTTACAATATAAGTAGCTAAAAATTGAATCTTTTTTTGATTGGTCAAGCAAAAATTGAATCTTTACAATGTACAACAACAACATACCCAGTATAATCCCACCACGTGGGGTCTGAGGAGATCAAGATGTACACAGACATTACCCTACCTTTTGATGTATAGGGAGGCGATTTCCGATACACCCCTCAATCTTTACAATGTAAATAGCTAAAATTGTTCAAAGAAAAGACCCAAAAGGAAAAAAGAATCAATTGGGTGAAATTAGATTTACCTCTCCAGCTCTCTTAGCTGCTTCAACTGCAACATCAAGAAACTCTTCAAGTGAACCTGAAATTCAAATAATGACATTAAACAAAACAATTAATTTACAAATTTGAAAGCAGATTTAAGGGCTGTACCATTTTGCACCATCTTAAAATATTTTAATTGAGTGATGGACAGTGAAAAGGGAAATACAATGGGTGTGTATATATATATATATATACATGAAAGAACATTATAGATGACAATTATGCATTATAATATTTGTTGGACCTGAAATACCCCTAGGTTTACTCGGATTTACATTAATTAGTTCCAAAAACAAATTACTAATAAATGAATTAATCACGTCTTAATCTCAAATTAGTTGAAAAACAACTAAATTTTATATATGTCATTTCACTTTGTTCAAATCCATTAATTGCAATAATAGTAGCAGTAGTGCGCGAGCCATGAGTGCGATTAATGTATGCTTGGTAGCGGAATACATGACCGCAAGGTCACGAGTTCGATCCCCTGCATAAACCTTCTTGGTTGAGCTACACAAAATATTCCTCTACCATAGTCTTTTTACATTATATAGTATATCATATGTAATAATTTGAAGTAATTATTGACTAGCGTCCAAAATTACAAGAAAAATTAAATGATCTGATTTTTGTACTTTAATTTTATTATTCATTTGGCACGCCAGAACTATTAAAGAATTCCAAAAATAAAAATGAAGGGTAGTTTGGTAAAAGCACTTAACAGAGGTTCATGGAATATGCCTATGCACGTGAGTATATGCTATGTTCGTAATTCCCCAGTGTCAATATTCTTCCAATTTTATCCCCATTTCCTTTAAGCAAATTAAACAATTTGAACCCCTTTGAGGAAGGCAAGCCATGAAAGGTAAAATCAAGGTTCAATTTCACAAATGCAGTGTGAGTTCATTCTTTCATGAAAGACATTACCCATCAAGATCGACATCGTGCCTCCCACCAATGGAATTGAATCACCATGATTTACCTCCTCCATCAATCTCTGTCGGGCCGGGAGGGTGGGGCCCTGTGGGCGAGAGATTTCGTCTTTTACTCCCAAAGAGTAATAGTAAAATTTTATGTATAGACACAGTAAAAATATTTTATGTAAAATAAAAAAGAAAATTAGTATGATATTAGTTTTATCTGAGTGCACACATCGTGTGTACCCGGAGGTAAATTCAAGATATAAAATCTATGTCTCAATTTTATGATTGTTAGTATTGAATATATTATATTATTAAAATTATTATTCATATCTATTATTTATTATAATTTTAATAATTTTTTACACATAAATTTATATTCCACATGGAAAAAAATAGAGGTTCAATTGAACCCCTATACAGTTTTAACCGCTTTGATGAGTAAGCATTGTGCCCTAGTCCTCGGCTACTCAAGAAGTTGAGAACTGGCTTAGGCTAGAGACGCCACAGTGTGTACCCCATGATTAATATTATGAGTGGTCTAAAATAGAGAAAGAGACATTTATGAAATTAGTGTCACAAAAGAAAAGGAAAAAAATGAGAAAGTGAAAGAAGGGAAAGAGAAAAAGAATGTTAAAAGATACAACAACAATATATCAGTGTAATTTCAACAAATGAGATCTGAAGAATATATAGTGTATGCAGATTTTACCTCTATCTTGACACGTAAAGATGTTATTTCCGATAACACAATATAAAATGAGGATGCATATGATACCTTCATTCATAACCAGAAATTTCTAATTCGAATCATAACTATTAAAAAAATCCTAATAACTGTTAGTAAATCAATAAAATACTGCTAAGTAGATACAACACAACTTAACAACTCAGAAAAATAACAAGAGCGTTCGAGGGCTGCAATTATTTGGGCATTTAAAACTTAAATCGAACACATTTCACTCATCTAATTGTGCACTTGGAAAAATGGAAGAAAGGTGTAATGGAGAGAAATACTCTTGCTCGACTCATGCCAAAGAGGAACTCAGCAATCAAAAGCAATATTACAACTCCCTCTTCTCAATTTATTTGGCGATCTTTCCGATTTCGAGATTCAAACAACCAGAGTCGACCCAACAATTTTTGTGGCCTAAAGCGAAACTTTAATAAAAGACTTTAAATTTATTTAAAGCTTATTTTTTAGTTTTTTAAAATTCAATGTAATTAATTAATTTTCCTATTTTTTTGAGCTTTGAATAATCATATTATATTATCACTTGAAATATAATTTACATACAAAACATTATTGTCTTATGTTTGCAATAACTTACAAAATATTAACCGTGATCTAACATTTTCTCATAATATTTTTAATATGCTCAAGACGAATTCTTAGACTGTGGTCCTAAAGACAATCAAATTGCACGAAAAATAAAAAGAGAATCATTTACTAAACAACTCTTCAATAAAGGGACAAACATATAATTAATTGAATGAATTTCTTTTTGACAAATTTAGCCCACTAAATTAATGGGACATAATTTAAGGAGTTGCCTAAAAACATATGTGCACAAATGTCCAAAGTCACAACATTAAAAATCACTAATAATAATAATCATAATAACTGTTGGGTCCGGGGCTACGGATAAGCAAGAATATGTAAGAATAAAACTGTAACAACTAGAACAACAAAACCGTTTCTGGATGTTGTCTTCAATGTTGTGTCAACATCTGATGCAACATTGTGATAAAACGGTTATAAACCTTTATAGAGTAAATGCAGCGGAAAAGTAAAGAGACACAAAGTTTATATTTTCAAGGGTATAAATATATCTCTTGATGGTCAATGACCAAAGTATTGTATATATTATATACAATTACAAATGAATTTCTTTTTACAAGATTGAGCAATAAATGTGGAAAAAGAAATTACAAACAAAAGTGAAGTCGCAGATGACTTCAGCCTAAAGTTAAAGATCTAAAAAGACAAATACAACATCTTCATTATAATTGCTTGAACTATAAGCTTGATCTAGAATCTGTGTAGCAATAGTAACGTGGGACTAGATGTTGTTATACTACTTTAGGCTAAGTGTGTTGATCCAGTTTCTAAGGTGAATATCTGAGAGCTCTCTTGGTAATTCTTCTCGTTCAATTCTTGATATCGATACTCTGAAGCTCCCCTCTATTTATAGTGTAGAGCTTCCCTTGAAATCCTCACTGATTGGTTGCGGAGGTTGAGTAAGAGCATACTTCAACTTGGATCGGTTCTTGCTCCTTAAAAAGCTCAACGTTTTGGACTTGGGCTTCACGCTACTTCTTCTCCAAGCTTTGACTGTTTCTTTTACCACGTTTTAAATATAGCATCATTGTAAGCTTGCCTAGGTAATTTTTTCTCACAGTAACACGACCTGCTTTGGCCGGAAGAATAGGCAAAATTGTTACAGAGATGTTGTCAGGAATGTTGTCACAACATCGCAGGCAACATCCTTATTTTCATAAGATGTTGTCGTGAGCATTTACCGATGTTGTCACAACATCCATCCAACATCAACAATCTTCCCCTTTTTGTCTTTCTTCATAAAACCCCATACAAAGCGAAAATGACTAGGATATTGATTCCTGATGTAGTCCTTACATTCCAAGAATCAGTAGGATCAGTGATATGCCCCCCTTAACCTGCAGTAGTAAATTCCAAGCAGTGTTGTATTGATGATTTGATTAGATAGGAGTTATGTTCTGTCAGTCGTGACTTACTTACAGCAAATGTGTAATCAGTCTATAATAAACATTCATAACATCCACATCAGGCAAACATATATAAACAGCTTAGAAAGCAGTCATAATGTCTGCAAGAACAGATCAAATATCCCAAAGTAAAATATTACAAACCAAAAAAAATTCCAAATGTCAGTATATCAAAGCATTCAAATAAACAGGTTATCATAGAATATCAGCATTCCATCCATCATTGAATCAAAACTCCTTTCTATCAGCATGATCATCATTGACTAGAGTAATCGAGTCAAAGTAGCTTCCAGCCGCTTTCTGTGATCGATCACTCTGTGCAGCACCATATCTCCACAACATTAGAAGTAGTCAGCAATCATCATCATCTCAACTCCTCTCCCCCTGCATCATCATTAGTAGCTCCCCATGTCTGTCTGTTTCCAGCATCAGCATCATCTCCTTTTTTTTGTGAAGAAATAATAGTTCCTGGCTCGCACTAGGTCTTGAATTTGACTGTCAAGTTCAGCAATGTGCTTTCGAAGCCAGTATTTGAACATTGGGACCTTTCCTTGATCAATATTGTCAGGAATGTTGGCAACATCCTTTGATGTGTCAGTTTCTCATTCATCTTTCTTCCATGGCAGGTCAATAACCTTGTCCCTTCTGTTCACAACTGCTCGCTGTACTGAGTAGACCTCTAAGGCTGGACTCAACTTTTCTCCTTTTGGAGTCTTAGAACCTTGGTTGAGCAGGATTTGAAAAATCAAGGAGGGGTATGAAACGTTAGAGTTGCTTTGTCTTTCTGCCAAGTTGGCAACATGGTTGAATATGAGGGTTCCTAAGTCAACTTTCTGATTCCTTCCAATCATAAAAATCAGAGATGTTTGATCAAGAGTCACTACTGTCTCGTTGAGTGAGGGTAGCTAGTTGTATATAGCAAGTTTATGCAAGGTTGCAAACAAGTCAGTGAGTTTTGACACAGGACTGCGAGGAGCCCAAACAGTGATCGGATTCCCCGTAAGGTATTTGATCATCATATTGAGTTCCTCCACAGTGGGGTTTGGTTGAGGCTCTCTTTCACTAACAATTATCCCAAGAGTGGAGTTGATAATATCAGGTGTAAAGTTGTATACCTTGTTTGTCACGACCCGACCCGACGGGCCGCGACTAGGCGCCCTAATTGGACGCCATTACTGACCTGTCATACATAATCCATTTGATACCAAATAAAATTTCGGCAGCATAACGCTGCATCTACAACATATACCCGAATAGACGAGCCGGTCAGGCTGTCTTTACATAAGGGGGTACCCGCCTCCAGAGGAGTCACAACTAACCAACACAATATAATAAGCAAGCCGACAAGGCTGCCACCAACATAAGGGAACATCCCAAACAGAAATACGAAAGCATGGCCAAATAAACACGTCTACACTCCTCATAAATCAACCCACGATCGCTACATGCACTCTAGAGTACAAAATGACATATGACGACAGACCCCGTCGTGCCCAAGATATACATAAGTCCGAAATATAAGAGTATGTACCAGTTGATCGCTCCGAACAAGGGAGTTTCTTGGTGGTAGATGTCCTAAACCGGAGGTCACCTAACCGATCACCAGATCATGCGGGCATGAACGCAACCCCCGAAGAAAGGGGTCGATGCAATAATGTCTTGAGTATGTAAAACATGAATTATAAGGAGGATTGTAATCGCCGTAAGATAACATGAGACATATATGAAAATCGGAGATACCAATGCAATCGTACCGTATGAAAAGAAAGTCATGCATGTCTAACAATCATCATAATCAAGATCATCTCCAGACATATAACTACCCGCCATCCGGGACTCGGCCTCATGCTTTATACATATAACTACCCGCCCATTCTGGGACTCGGTCCTCATATTCTCAGACATATAACTACCCTACCCGTTCGGGACTCCTACTCATATTCTGTACATATAGCTACTCGGCCCATTTTGGGACTCAGTCCTCATATTCCGTAAATATAGCTACCCGGCCCATTCTGGGACTCGGTCTTCATAACACCATCTATATAACATACAATCACAACTTACACAAGTAGAATATCATGAGAAACCATATGCAATACAAATCATCATCTGAGACTCCATGTGATAATCATGTGCATTTCAAATCATCATATAAGACTCAATGGAATAATCATATGCCTTTTTAAATCATCATATAAGACTCAATGGAATAAGTAAAATAAACTATCCTTTAGAAAATCAAAGCACGATCTCATGAATCATTTTAAAACATCTTTTGAAAAGTCAAAGCACTTATCATATCATATATCATTTTATTAAAACTAAACTTTGAAGGAATCACGTACGTCCGCCGTACTTTCATTAAAATCATGCCAGAAGAAAGAAGGAAGATTTTCACAACATCATGTCAAAGAAGGAAAGTATAGTCTCACATACCTCTTGGTCGAACTAGCCAACTCACTATTTAGGATATGTCTCGTCTAGTAATTCAACCTATAATAATGGTAACACGTTCGTCAATTCTTAGGATTACTAGCGTACTTTATATCGAATGACGACTTCATATTTCTATAAAAATTTGGGCAGCATTTCCTCTGTTTATATGCACTTCCACAATTAACCAACAAGCCAATCAGACCAACAACAAGTCATAACTCCAAACAGATATTAAAACAGTTCCATCTACTCGACATATATACCCCAATTATCCATCCTTTCTCTTTACACTTATGAAATGTATTCAAAGTAGCAATCAAGGTGATTAATACACCTATTTATCATGTTCCCTCAAATAATCCAATCTTCTAGCAAATCCGAGAGTCCAAGAATGCAAAATCACCTTTCTATATGTTACTTCCTTTTAGACATGTAGTGGTAATTACCATAACATTTATGCATGTTCATAACTTATATTTTCATCGTCATAATTCTACCAAAACAGTCCCTTAAGATTACAACATAACATGTTCAATAATTTCCATGGAATTTAGGCCAACAATAAGAATTCCAATTCTTCTCTTAATTTCTTAATATCAAATTTCTTCTTTTATATTCCAACATTTTCCTTTAATAAATCACAACTTACACAAGTCCATTACTTCAATTACAACAACATGCAACTTCAATTATATCTTAGGGAAAAGAATTATTACCTTAATTTAAGCCCAAACAACCCCTATTTCGATCCGTGCCCCTTTGTCTGAATACCCATTGTTTTATCAATTTTTCTTGCCCAATTCTTCACTTCTTCAACTCCAATTGAACATGCATGTGTTCTATAATTTTACTCCATCATTCTAACATTTCTTCCACAAATTCGTCTCAAAAATCCGAAAATTGAGGCTCAAATCGCGGGCAGCAGTGGCGAAATGTCCACTGTTCTGTCAGTCGAACTTGTAACGTCCATAACTCTCTACTCCGATGTCATATCGACGATAGGTTTGTTGTGTTGGAAACTAGACTCGACGAACTTCATTTTAGGCTTTTGAAACACCTAAAAACTCTTAATATACTAGGAGATATACTTCTCCAAAGTTGAATAAAAATCTGCCCAACAGTCCCGAAATCAGCCCACTGCTTCGTCGATTTCTTGCCCAATCTTTCACTTTTTCAACTCCAAATTGACATGCATGAATTCCACAATTTAATCCATCATTCCTTACATATTTTTCTTCCAAAATTTCGTCCAAAACTGGAAAATCTGTGCAGTTTTTTTTTGGTCCAGTGGCTGCGTTTTTCCACTGTTTTGGGGCTGATTCTTTGCTTCAAATTTTGTAGAATGATTTAATCTTGGAAGAGGATGTTGTTCTAGTTCTTCACTTAGTTATGGAGGTAAGGAAAAATCTGATTTGGGAGGAGGTTTGGAGAGGTTTTGAAGAGAGGAGAGAAGGTTTGAAAATGAAATAAGAATTAGAAATTGAAAGGTTAATAATATGTAAGGGCAAAAATCTGAATTTTCTTAATTACACTTTGACCCCTTCTCTTAATTGTCTACTTAATTTAATCCCTCAAGTACAAATTAAAGCTTGGATCCCACTACTTTTAAATCTTGAAAATCTCATAAGACCTCGTATTCTCGTTGTCGTAGCTTATTCAATACGTTACTAATCCATAACGGAAATATACAGTTATCATTATAAATTTCCAACGTCACACCCGTTGTGACCAACTTTTTCCCGGAATCACATCCTCTTGTTTACTAATTTTTGTATTAACATATGTAAGTATACTTATTTCCAATACTTGCTTCTTGTTTCCTTAATGACGTTCTTAATTATCGTCTTAATCTTACGAGGTGTAACATTGTTGTATAGATACACATTCCCAAATTTCTTCGAGTTTGTGTCCCTAACAGCAAGTGTCAGATTTACGTAAAACAGCCTAATCACCTTCTCACAATAAGGATTCTTACCAGATATAGAGCTTAAGATCTTTCTATTACTTAAGAAATCAACTATATTATTGGTGGAGAATGAAGTTAGGTCAATCACCTTTTTCCCTCTAACTCCTCTATTTTTAAACCAACTCCAGTTACTAGAGCATGATTTCATTTGAAACATAGGAGAGTAGGGCATTATCTCAGAATCTGTTTTAGATTTTGTATTTTCTTATTTGGATGAGGTGGCTGCAGGTGTTGCCTCGGATGTTGGGGCAATATATCCGGGTCCCTTTTCTCGTGTGTTGTCTTTGATGTTGAGACAACATTTTTAGCAAAATTCCAGTATGTTCTACGGACCCCTTTAGGTATGTTCTACGGACCCCTTTAGGTATGAAGTTCCTTAGAGGTATGTCATCTTACATCTCTTCTTCTTCCTTTTTAGTTTCTACTTGTGGAGTGGAAGTTGAGGGAGTTCTGGAAGAACTGGGCACACTGAAATTGGAGTCAGTGCCACTGCTAATGGTAGTGTCAACAGGGAAATTCGACTCTTCCCTGAATCTTTTGGCAGATTGGTTGTCACTGAATTGGTTCTCGAAACCCCTTTTCGACCTTCTCGCCGGCATTGTCGATGTTGGTTGTCTTAAAGCAAGGTTCGAAAAATCTGATGTTGTATCAACATCGATGGGGTTTCCTAAGTCACCTGGATAGCTCACCTACAGTGGTTACCAAGCAGGATCATAGCCTGTGTGCAGTCCTCCTCGACTTGTTTCAAGTCATTGATGGAAGTATAATGCTTGTAAACCTTGTTGCTATTTGTTGGGCTAGTCGACATTGGGGAATAATCTTTGGTGTTTATGGATTTTGGGGAAATGGACATGGGAGAGGGTTTTGAAGAATTGGGCGTGTTAGAGATGCTTTGGGTTTGGAAAAATGACGGTGGTGTTTGGGCTGCCATGATTTGATGGCTTGAAAATCGGCTGATGTGACAATTCCAAGACAAAAAATGGGAGGTTTCATTATGGCAAAATATAATTACACTCAAACTACTTTTCCTTAAATTTAGATTGTATAGAAGAATAAGAAATCTTTACACACCTAAAACAAAGGGTTTATGTAGCACAAAAC
Source organism: Przewalskia tangutica (assembly GCA_029844215.1). Taxonomy (NCBI): domain Eukaryota; kingdom Viridiplantae; phylum Streptophyta; class Magnoliopsida; order Solanales; family Solanaceae; genus Przewalskia; species Przewalskia tangutica. The sequence goes on from CM056725.1 coordinate 3,365,634, forward strand.
ATCATTTAAATAAAAACAGTCCTCCAGAATTTTTGGATTTTCGTTAAAGACAGAGACATGTTAAATACCAAAAACAAGAACAAAATAAGATAAGATAAGCAAAACTGATCAATGTACTGGAACACGATGTTGTTAATGATGTTGGCAATATTTCAAAATTAAACAAGCATTATGAGACTCCAAGGATTTTCTGATTTGGCAGTTGATTTTTCCGTATATGTTTCTTATGAGACTGATCTCTGGACTAATGTGATATTTTACCATTGTACTTAATCAACTTAGTTGAACACATACAGATTAAAAAAAAAATTGAGAAATTTTCAACCTTCTTTGAAACACGTGGTACTTCTATAGAATAGGAACGATACTAATCTTAGAGCTTTGCTCTTTTTGTATACATCCAAATCTTTAGTAGAGGCTTTGCCTTCTTATGATACTCTTTTTTTATGATATACATAATTGTTTTATATATATATATATATATATATATATATATCATCGCAGAGAACGGTATCGCATTCATATCTTGTCCTTTTAGAGTCATGCTTGAATCTTTTAAAAAATAGTGCAACATCACTACAACATTTATCCTGTATATTGACTCAACAGTAAATGTTACCCAGAATGTTAGGATAACATTTCAGACAACATCTACCTAGCATGTCTTATTTTTAAAGAAAACAGAGACCAAGAGATTTCTTCAGGCTAGAAAACTCTAATGATCTAGGGGTTTGGTAAAAATGTCAGCTAGTTGAAGAAGAGTATCAACATGTTCGATTTGAACTAGCTGTTTTTCCACTAATCTTCTTAAAAAAGATGTCTTATGTCTATGTGTTTTGTACGTGAATGCTGAACAGGAATTTTGGAAATATTAATAGCACTCAGATTATCACAGTACAAAATCACGGAGTTGTTAGATATGCCATAGTCATCTAGCATATTTCGTAACCAAATCAGTTGAGCACAACAACTGTTGGCTGCCATATATTTAGATTCGGCAGTCGAGAGTGATACACAATTTTGTTTACGACTATACCATGAGACTAGATTATTGCCAAGATAGAAACACCCACCACTAGTGCTTTTCCTATCGTCTACATCACCGACCCAATCCGAGTCATTATATCCTATTAGATTAGGATTAGTGTCTTTGGAGTACCAAATTCTCCAGTCACTTGTACCGACAACATATCGAATGATACGTTTCATGGCATTATGATGAGATACCTTGGGACTGGCTTGGAACCTGGCGTAAACACACACGCTAAACATGATATTGGGGCGACTGACATTAAGGTATAAAAAGCTACCTATCATAGATCGGTACAATGTTGGGTCAACATCTTGTCCAACATCGTTTTTACATACCTGTTGCGTAGAGCCCATTGGAGTCTTCATGTGTTTAGCATTTTTTAGACCAAACTTTCTAACAAGATTCTTGGCATACTTGCTTTGAGATACAAGGATCCCATCTTCATTCTGTTTAATCTGCAAGCCTAAGAAAAATATTAGTTCTCCAATCATGCTCATCTCAAATGTTATTGACATTGCTTCGACAAAGGACTTCAAGAATGACTCTGTAGTTGAGCCAAAAATAATATCATCAACATAGATTTAATCTATTATTACATCTACACCGTGTCTTTTAATGAATAAAGTTATGTCAGTTTCTCCACGGGTAAAACCAAACTCAACAAGGAAGTTAGTTAGATGACTATACCATGCATGTGGTGCTTGTTTTAGTCCATACAAGGCTTTCTTGAGCTTGTACACATGTTGTGGATGGTGAGTATCCTCAAATCCCTTTGGTTGTTCAACATATACTTCTTTGTCCAAGTATCCATTGAGGAAGACACCTTTAACGTCCATTTGGTGCAAGGTAATCTTTAAATAGCAAGCAATAGCAAGAAGCAATATTATTGACTCAATTCTAGCCACAGGAGCGAAGGTCTCGTCATAGTCAATACCTTCTACTTGTGTATATCCTTGAGCAACAAGTCGAGTTTTCTTTCTAACAATCTTCCCTAACTTATCTGATTTGTTTTTGAATATCCACTTGGTCCCAATAACATTTTTATTATTGGGTCGTGGTACCAAATCCCAAACCTCATTTCGGGTAAATTGTTCAAGCTCCTCTTGCATGACTTGAATCCAAAAATTATCTTTTAACGCCTCCCCAATATTTTTAGGTTCCAAATGTAAGACAAGAAAGACTAACCTGTTGATATATGGTGGACATGCACACATACCTTACCATTTCACGATAATTAATTAGTTCTTTCTCTTTTGTGCGCCTTTTCTCAAAAACTCTCCCTATCACCTGGTCGGATGGATGGTTCCTTCTAATCCTCGATGGAGGGTCTCTTCTCACTTGATCATTCAGTTCAGTAGCAGACTCCTCCTCGACTTCGTTCCCTGTGTTCTCTCTTTGAGGTTCAGATGTTTCTTCTGATGTTGGGACAACATATGTATCTTCAGTGTGTTGCTCCTCTTCAACTGCAACCACAATGTTGTTTTCTGAAGATCTACCAGATATATCCAGCAGGTCATCAAAAATAACATTAACCGACTCATGTATGGTCTTTGTCCGAAGATTGTATATTCGGTAAGCATGGCTATTCTGAGAGTAGCCAACGAATATTCCCTTGTCACTCTTAGAGTCAAATTTAGCCAGTTGATCCCTGTCATTAAGAATATAGCACACACACCCAAAGACATGAAAGTACCGCAATGTAGGTTTCTTTCCATTTAACAGTTCATAGGGTAATCTTGGTCTCTGGCCTTAAATAGACTCTATTAGTTATATGACATGTAGTGTTCAAGGCTTCTACCCAAAACCTCTTTGACAATTGCTGAGAACTTAACATAACTTTAGCCATTTCTTGTAAAGTTCTGCTCTTTCTCTCGGCAATCCCATTTTGTTGAGGTGTTTTTGGTGCCAAAAATTCATGAAATATGTCTTTCTTTTCACAAAATTTTGCAAAAGTTTGATTTTCAAATTTCTTTCCATGATCTGATCTAATTCTGAAAATAGAAGAACAGAACAAATTCTTAATCCTAGAGTAAAGTGTTCTAAACATCTCAAAGGTTTGTGATTTTTCCTTTAAAAATAGATCCAAGTTGTTACACCCCGTAATTCCATGCCTACTAAGTGAGAACATGAATATTAGAAGGAAAGTATATTTACATTTTCTTATATAGAAAAATTTCGAGACTAATGTGATGACAAGAATTAACACTAGTAGTGGAATCCTTTCTAGTAGAGTTATGGACTTAGTGTTAAATTGTTAAGTCTTGGCATGGTGAAGTGTGTGACCAACGAAAATTTGCAAGATTTGGCTAAGTGTGGGAGATATTTTGTGAAGGGAAAGACAAGTGGACAAGTGGGAGTCCATGGGTCCCCCATCCACTTGTGCTTGTGCACCTATTATAGATACAAGTCCTGCAAGACTTATTTGCCTTAACTCATAATATCATCACCTTCAAACCTCTCTTCTCCCTTTCCTTCACCTTCAAGTTTCGATTTTCTTGAGAAAAGTGAAGAACAAGTGTAACTTATTTTCCAAGATTAAGCACCTTAACCAAGTTCTAAGCCAAGTTAACCTTTCAAAATTGTTGGTCACGGTTTGGCCGAGGATATGCCTTAAAAACCCTAAGCTTAAAGATGAACTTTATGGAAGGAAGACATGAAAGCAAGATGGTTACAAGCTTGTAGAGGATACTTGTGTGTTATTGCAACTTGAAGTAGTGGTGCAAAAATAATCAAGATCCCCCGACCATTCATCAGATCCACCCACCGGCCTAACAAATCACCCGGTCACCCGTAGTCAACATGAAATTGTAAAGCCCAATACCAAATATAGCCTACACATACAAGTCTCAAAATCACCTTTACCTTGTAACTCATTGTCTGCTCTAAAAGACCCGAATTGTAAAATGGTCATGGATTATCATGTTCTAATTAAAAATAGGACGTGGGATTTAGTACCTCGTCCATCTAATGCTAATATAATTTGGTCTACGTGGATTTTAGCCATAAGGAAAAATCTGATGGAACTTTTGAGCGGCATAAGGCCCGTCTTGTAGGTGATGGAAAGACACAACAGGTTGGTATAGATTATGGGGAAACGTTCAGTCCAGTGTCCAAAGCAGCAACTATCAGAACGATTCTCAACCTGTCTCTCTCAAAAGGATGACCTCTTCATCAACTGGATGTCAAAAATGTCTTCCTCCATGGACACTTGAATGAAACTGTCTTATGCACCAACTGTTGGGATACAAACATCCTAAATATCCCAATCATGTGTGTTTGATTAACAAATCATTATATGACCTCAAGCAGGCCCCGAGGGCTTGGTATAAGCGGTTTGCAGATTTTGTCACACATGGGTTTTTCACACAGTCGTTCAGATAATTCTCTGTTTATTTATCGACAGGGTAATCATATTGCTTATCTTCTTTTATATGTGGATGATATTATCCTAACAACATCTTCAGACTCTATTCGCAAGAGTATCATATTACAGCTTAGTTCCGAATTTGCTATGAAAGATCTTGGTCCACTACACTACTTTCTAGGAATTGTCGTGACACCACATGCAGGTGGATTATTTATTTCCCAGAAGAAGTATGCTTCAGAGATCGTAGAACAAGCTAGAATGTCTTCTTGCAAACCTTCGACAACCCCGGTAGACACGAAGTCGAAATTGAGTGCCATCTCTAGCAAACCCTTTGTCGATCCAACATTATACCGCAGTATCTCACATTCACCAGGCCATATATTACCTATGCGGTACAATAAGTGTGCCTATTCATGCATAATCCGATGGAAGAACATATGCGGGCGCTAAAACGCATTGTGCGATATATTCAGGGCACTCTGGAGTATGAATTACATCTTTACCCTTCCCCTAGTTCCAAACTTGTTACTTACACAGATGAAGACTGAGCAGGATGTCCGGACACCAGACGCTCCACCTCCGGTTATTGCGTCTTCCTCGGTGACAATTTAATCTCATGGTCCTAAAAAAGGCAAGCCACAATATCACGCTCAAGTGCGGAAGCTGAATACCGTGTTGTTGCCAATATTGTGTCTGACTCGTGTTGGATTCGAAATGTGTTACTTGAGTTTCATTGCCCCATTCCGACAGCCACCCTAGTATACTGTGATAATATTAGTGCAATCTATCTCTCAGGAAATCCAATCCATCATCAACGCACTAAAAATATTGAGTTAGATATTCATTTTGTCCGTAAAAAGGTAGCTCACGGACAAGTGCGAGTGTTACATGTTCTGACGCGTCATCAAATCGCAGATATCTTCACGAAAGGACTTCCGCTGATATTATTTAAGGTTTTAGGGACAGTCTCAGCATTCGCTTCCCTCCAGCTTTGACTGCGGGGGAGTGTTAGAATATTATTAATTAATGTTAATAATATTATGTAGTAATGTAGTATCATGTTATATATGGTAGGTAGTGCTGTTATCGGTCCGGACCGGTCGGGGTATCCACTTACCGGGACCGATCCGATCCGATAAGGTTTCGTCCCGAACGAGATCGGTCCCGACAAACCTTATCGGTCCTGGTTCTGTTCGACTAAGAATTTTCCGGGTCGGGCCGATTTTATTTTATTTTTTTAAATTGAATTTCCAATACTGAAATTGACATTCTCGGACACATTACCACGAAATTTTTACGTTGAAATATATTGTATAGCGCGAGATATTTAGATTTGAAAATGGACAATTGGTAACAATTTGGGGTAAAAGTGAAATTGATTGGCAAGACGGATGTTTTTTGAGAAATTGGCTGCTCCAAACTGCTTTATCTGTTTGTCCGGACCTATCTCGAAAAAATACGCGAAATCAAAAAAACATTAGGTCAAACGGACATCCGAGCGCAAAGTTATGACCATTTAAAGTTTCATTAATTTGACTAATTAAATTTTGCGGGAGGGAGCTTTGGTTGGGGGCTGGTGGAGTGGGTGAGGTGGGGTGGGGTTGGGGTGTTCTGGGATATTTTACCGGGTTCACGGTCCGCTCTTATCGGTCCGAATATTTTTTTTGACGTAAATCAGGCAGATTTGGTCCGAGTATCGGTCCGATTCGGTAATTGCAACGGAGTATCGGACCATAATGACCACTAATGGTAGGTAGTGAAATAATAAATTAGGAATATTATGTTAAAAAATTGATTAGGCATGATTTACTCTTCTGATATTGTGTATATATTATTCTCTTATGAGATGAATACAATTGAGGAAATTATTTCAAAAGTTACAATTTCCACTGGTGTATGGTTCTTGTTTGCGATTGGGTTGACTCAAATAGCGGTGATTATAAGCAGGGGCGGACGCACAGCCTCCATTATGGGTGCAAGTGCACCCACTTTCGTCAGAAAATTACACGGTTTAGCTAGGTTAAAATTTTAAATCTATGTATAATGTATGGTGACCCACCTATCCCTTATTTATTAAATGTGTGCACCCAGTTGAAAATATTCCTGCGTCCGCCACTGACTATAAGATCTTTAAAATTGAAAATAAAGGACGTAGTCACAAGGCACCTGGTGATTCTCGCGTTGAAAGGTGGTTGCTGGAGAAATATTGATGAACATCCTCTTGACATTACCAATATGGTTCTTGTATGCGTCTTTTGGCATTTGTACACGAGACATTTCATTGGATCATTGTTATTGGAGATTATATTGCGGTTTGAAGAAAATATTCTCTGTTTTATTTAGTATTTCAAATGAAGTGTAGAGAATCTGTTGCGAGCAAGTATTGCAGCGTACCCATTACTTTTGGCGTTAAGATGGAAGGAATGCTTTGTGTTTACTCAGTAAACACAAAGCATTCCTTCCAATACTGAAACGCCAAAAGTAATGTGGTACGTTGAGCGCAATACTTGCAGATCGTCATGGCGGCTGCCCACCGGCCTTAAGCGGGGTGGCGAAGTGGCGGAGAAAATGGGCGAGGTCGAGCGGCCTCAAGTGGTCGGGTCGGGCGACCATAACGTGTCTCGCCCGGTCCCGGCCCCGTTGGGTAGGGGCCTGACGGACGGTCCAAGTTTTTTTTTTTTTAAATTTTTTCACTAAATTAAAAATACTAAATTACTAACAAAGTAACATTAAGTCATTAACATATACTTGTCATATTAATATAGTCATATACATATACTATAATATTATAGACTTATAGTATTATAATTATAGTATTATACTCATATATATAATATATTTATAAACTATAAAGTATAAACTATAACAGTATAAACTATAAAGTATAAACTAAATAATTAAACAAAGACAAGAAGAGTGTAAAAAAAACATCCCAAGGCTGTTTTTGTGCCTCTTATATTATTAATTATTTCATTGAAATATACAAGATTCAAAATTACAACATTGTAGTGTACTGTTGTTGAAAAAAATTGCAATGAAATAAATTACCAATTTGAAAATATTTTTTCTAGTTTCTTTATAATTTCTTGTGGTTCTTCGGTTGGAATTGGTATATCTTGGTCAAATTGTTCCACGTCGCTACTCATGCCTTCAGATAAAATGTCGTTGTAGTTGTCGCCTCTTCTTCGTTAATCTCGGTTGACGCGCCTCGCCGCTCGCTCGTATCCAATCTTTGAATAGTCCGCCATCTCCAAGCTATCTCGGCTAATGAGTGTCTGTGCTCTCTATTTGAAATCTGCTGCGAGAAAAAGCGCTTTCGAGCGATTGATGGCGCCAATGTTCAAAATATCTCGCCATCATTGAAAGTGTCGGAAATGTCTTCTCATTCTCGCATCCAATATTTCAGCAAGTCTTCCTTTCCTTCTTCATTGATAAGCGCTTGGTAAGGTAAATTACCTGCAAAACAAAAACATCGAACTCGCTAATTTGGTTAGCTGGTACCACCGCGTTACATTTACGAGGCTTTCAATAGAACTAATAGTACTAGCCCCGAAGCAACATGCCTTTTTAAGTGTGTTGAAGAAGAAGATGGTACAAAAGTCGGTTGGTTACTAGCACTTTCTTCTTTGGTAATCTTGATATACTTTTTGCATTCATCTTCTACGCTATTCAACACTTCTTCTAGCGTTAGTTCAATAGGTGGCTCAACATTTAAATTTTTGGGAGTTGGAGGTGGTAGTGCGTCCATACAGATTATAAATATTTTCAATAAGACTTTTACAACCCTCTACTTTAATAGTCGGGTTTAATACAACACCAATAATATAAATAGGGAATAGGAATAAAATATTTCTTTAATTTCATAAACATTTTTTAATAGGCTGCAGATAAGCGGTTTTTCCATATATTCTTTAAGAAGTAAAAATATTATAGCTATATAAAACAACATAGTTGAAATAGTAGGATAATATAAAGTAGAAAATTCTTTTGTTGCTCGTTGAAAATTTTCTAAAAATACAATAAGTTCTCTAATTTTGTCGATCATTATCCACAATCATATCATTTGGATTTTGATTATGGCGTTAAAAATAAAGTAATAGGTTTTCTATAGTCATAAGCAACAACTAGTTGGTCATATAAAGAATTCCACCTAGTTGGTACTTCTTGAATTTTTACGTAAGATAGTCACAATCGTGACAAGTTTTTATATTCTTTCTCTGTTGAATTCTATTATTTTTAAAAATAAAGTGTATAGCAAATTGTATTTTTTCAAGAATATCTTGAAAAAGTGAAAGACCATCCTTTACAACTAAGTTATAAATATGGCACACACATTTGATATGAAAATGTTTTGGAAAAGACGAGTTAAAACATCTCTTAAAATACTAATAGCGTAATTGTTAGAAGATCATTATCTAATGTAATACTCATAACTTTATCGTTATTAAAGTAATGTCGCAGATGAATAAATATTTTACGAAATAAACTCACGATGTGCCTACTATCTATATATCTATATGCTAAAATACGTTTTGCATAGACCATTTATAATCTATCGATGACAGTTCTGAAGTTAAATAATCATGGCGTTAGTACTACGACTATATCGAAGTTAGAGCGACTTTGCAATTTAAATGATATAATGCATAACGTAAATAATGTTGATATTCATGTGCAAATTTAAATACATCTCTTTTAACAGTTGATCTAGGAAAACCTTTATAAGCAAGATTATACATATCTCTAATATAATGAATAAAACCAGGAGATTCAGGAAATGAAAAAGGCAAACCATCCATAGCAACTAATTTTGCTAGTGATTCCCTATCTTTATGTTTATCGTATTTAGGGCTCTGACTCCCGTCATGGGGTTAATTTGACCACTGTACTTTTTCCAAACGAGATGTGAACCTTGTTAGATTGAGAGGGCGCTTTCTACCATCTTTTTCAATCATGTATTGGGCGTGCAAGGCTTTGTGTTTTTGCAATAGGTGTCTTCCTAAACCCCGTCCCACCATGACCTTGTCGGTTTTAAAAGAATAAACATTTTTACAAGTTTTACATCTGACTACTTGATTAGCTACGTCCTGTCAAAATATTTTCATACAACCGATTTTAATGGTCGTTTTTGGGACCTCGTCTCATAGTAGGGGATAGGAGGCATTTCACTAGTGGGTGTATCATCATCTTCATTAGTAGGTGTATCATCATCTAGAGTGTCATCTAAATTAAAATCTTCTTGATTTGAGGATAATCATTTGTGTCAAGATCATGGTATTTGAAAACATTTGGGATCTATAAAATCATCTTGTCTAGGAATAGTGGAGCAGAATACTAGAAGAAGTACCGCTTGCCCTTGTTACATACTGTAGAAGAAGTACCACTTGAAAAGACTTTTGCTCTTTTCATTTTAATTATGATAATAAATAGTTAAAGACTTAAAGATAATGAAATTAAATGTGTTAAATGAAATAAAAACAAAGTAATAATTTAATGAGAAGAACGAATGTACCAAGCAGACGTAAAGTCGACGTGTAATCGAAGGTTGAAAATTGAAACTTTGCTCGATAGATAATCCTCGAGCTAGTTGCAACTTCACTCCCGATTCTCAAATTAATAAATAGATTGAATATGTAGTAGACAATGTTGTATAGAGATTGATTGATAATTGATTGAGAGATTAGAGAGTAGAAAGATTTGTGAAAATAATAAAAATAGGAATGTGGTATTTATAGTTAAAAATTTGGTTTAAAGTTAAAATATAATAAATTAGGGTTTAAAATAAATAAAACGGGGGTCGGGGGCGGGGGGAGGCCAAAAATGGCCGTTGTCCAACGACCAAAATGTAAAATGGCCGTTGGACAACGGCTATTTTCTGCAAAGGGAGGGACTGGGGCGGGGTCGGGGCGGGGTCGAGGCGGGATCGGGGCTAGCGGTGGTCGGGCGGGACCATACTGCTGTCCCCGGTTCGAGCCCGGTCCGCTTTTTTTTTTATAGCGGGGTCGTGTCGGGGTCGAGGTCGGGTCGGGACCGGGTCATGTCGGCCCGGCCCACTGGCCAGCCCTAGTTTACTCTACTACTGTTAGGCAGGTGAAGGAGGGTTTTAAGCTATGAGTATTGAAAGATTATGGTGTCTATGAATCTTGGAATGTATTATTTATTACACATGATCACAAAGGCGAAGTCAGGATTTTAGGCTTGTGGGTTCAAATTATTAAGACAGGATAACGACTTCAAGCTAATATATGACCCTAAGTTCTTTGAAAATCTAATCTTACGTTTGAAGTTTTGAGCATTTGTGAATAAACTAATAGTCAGATTCGTTTTAGAGCAGAATTTAGGCAAAGGAAAAAACTGATGCAGAAGTGAGGAGTCTATCCCTTTTCTTTTTTTCCAAAGAATAGGAGGCAATTCTCTGAAGATCAATCCCTTTTCTTTTTGCAAAATCTTAGTCTTATTCTTCATAATCCCAATAAATCATCTTTTTTCTCAGTAGCTTTGTCAATCATTTGAGATCACTCTATAAAAGAATCATCAATTACATAATAAATAGATACTCTGAATGAAATAATTCAAAATTGGATGATTAGAGCTTGTTACAAGTTGCAGTCACGGTCATTTGAGCCGAAAACACAGCACCAGTACCTATTTGATGACATGCAGTTGTGCGGTTTATATAATTTTCTAAACATCTGCGTGTCATTATTACCGTGTCGTAGAAGCTAGTAATATATAGATAGATATATGTACATGTCTTGTGTGTATTTACTCTCAAAAGGGAGAACAATAACAAAAAATATTAAGGAATAATTGCATCTCGATTACACCTTTTAACTTATTTGTAATTATACAAAGTACAACAACAACAAACCCAGTGTTATCTCACAAGTAAGGTATAAGGAGGGTAGAATGTACGCGAGCAGTGTTCAAATGACACACTTTATATTCAGTAATGTGAAAGATCAGAAATGAATGAGAAGAAATGGCACTGACAAAAGTAGGTGCAGATTCAATAAAAATATTGCTCAGTAGAGAAACGCCATTTTTGAATTAAAGATGCAACACGCCTCAACAACTCAGAAAATAACTAGTGTCGAGTTCAACAGCATTCCTCGGGTCCGAGGGCTGCAATTTATTTGTTGTCCTTAGGTTCAAGGGCTGCAATTTCTTTGACAACCAGGGCTTTGTCGGCCTCAAACTGCTCATCCTCTGCACACAAGAAAAGACGAGTAAGGGCAACGATGAAGCGTGCTTTAACACGACATGTTGTGTTCTTTTCTATTGTGTTTCGTACCTTTGTCAGTCTTAAAATTGGCAAAGAGGCGAAGAAGTTTGCTTCTGTTTGCAACAAGGATGCTAACAATATCGGGAGGCTTGTTCTGGTTTGCAGCAAATAGCTGCAAATCTTTCAAAGGTCAGAGAGAGCATTTGACAAGTGGAGTTAACGAGCTGATATATAAAAGGATGCCAAAACAAATAGGGTACCTTGAAGACATGAAACGCTTCTAGCTGGATACTCTTGCTCGACTCCTGACGAAGAGGAACGCAGCAATCAACATCGGGTAAAAGCAATACTATTTTTATTTTTTTGAAATTGAATAAAAACATGACTATTTAAGAACATTTGTTAACGACTCGCTGATGTTAGGCTTTTCATGTCAGCTGAAGTGACAGGAAAAAAATCCTCCTACTTTCCCATATTAACGGTTAGATTATAATCCGAAATCAACCCATAGACACCCAAAAAATCAAGACTCATAATCTGTTAATATACATGTATAGGTTTGACTTTGACCAATTCTTGTAGTAACTCATGTCGAAACGTCTAAATTTACTCCGATACCACATTTTCCACCCATTTATGCATGTCTAACCCTAAAACTAGCAAACCACAGAAAGGGTATATTGAGAAGCATAGTAAAGCCCTAGAGAATAGAAAGCAAATGGAAATAACTGCACCAAAAGAATAATGGACATGGAAAGAAACACTAGGAAAGAAAAAACAAACAGTGACAGTGAGCAAGAGGGAAGGCCGGAAGGTTATCAATACCCTGAGCAGATTCATGAGAATCCTCAAGTTTTCTCTTGAGCTAACATAACGCGTCATTACAGCAGAATTTGAGCGGTCCAACAGCATATCTGCTAAAAGCTGCAACAGTAAAGCAGATATTTTTAAAGATTCATAAAGAAGAAATATTTAAACGTGATATCTTTGAAGCTAAAAGTCACAAGTTCCATATATATTTGCTACGACACCAAAAAGATAAAAAAGACCTGCATTTATATTTAAGCCTATGTAATGGTTCATCTTTTCCTTCAAAGAAACCCACATAGCTTTCATTAATAATAACCCAAAATACGTGCAGGAATGACATTCTATATGCTTCTACTATCTTTTTCACCCTCCGTCTGACCAGCATAGATAGTGTTCTTTACAAATAGCCCAGTTCAATCAACATGATTTAGAAATAAACTTCACAGCATCACCACCAAACAGTGCAGCAACAAATAAGTAATATATTCATCGTGCCTCTCGACACAATTAACAAAAATAAACATCCCCTTCTTTATAATTTTTTTTTTTGTCAAACGAGCTTCATAGGTAGCCAGCCACCTTTATATATAATCTTCAAAAGCCCTTAGTTTACTACGGATGATGATACCACCTTGTAGACAGACTTAAATCCTTAACAGTGACATTCCATCCCTTCGGTGTTTCCACCTCGGAGTATCTGGTGTGTGCCTTGTACAGATTAACAACTTCCTCCTATTTTCTTCTTAATATGAATGGATTCCCTCCCAATAATAATCAACCTAAAATGTACATTTACTTATGTATTTTCTAAAAAGTTCTTATCAAAACTGCAATGAACATCCCCGAGAGAAAAAGAGGTGCAAAAGGAAAAGAAAAAAAAAATCTTCCACAAAATGCAGATCAGCATTCAAGTCAGGAAAACATCTCATTTGTGTAAGATCTGGAGGATTAACGAAAGAAGTGCACTTTGTACATTAATAATTCATAATGCAACGTCCCAAAGCTTACACTGAGATTCTTTGCGAAATGTGAGATATTCCAAAGAAACAAAATTCATGCCAATATTACCAGAACTATACTATTCAACAGAATATTTTAACATCAAGAGGGAACAAATCCCTTACCTTGACAGCTTGTCTTCGGGTGATGTAGTTACTAGACTCAAGAAGCTTTGAATTATACTCTGTGAAAAACTGAAACCAGAACCAGGAAGACAGTCTAAGAGTCAACAACTAACAAGTCATTCATAAGCAAGCCAATAAGAAGACTAGAAACAGCTATTACAAATGAAAAATAAGTATCCCGGCAACTTCTGAAAACATCTGTGGATCACTTCACTAACTCCCACTAATGCAAATAAACAGCAGTGTTTTTTGGGAAGTGGGGGTGGGGGAATAAAACAAATGAAGTTGTAGTTGATCCAAAAACAATTTTCAGTATCCTTTAGATAATTACAATTGATCTTTTCACCCCTTCCCTCAACTCCATAAACCTGGTTGCAATAGACAATAGGAGAAACAGAAATAAGGTCTCAATTTAAAATTATAATACTACTGCCCAACGGCTTAACACATTGCCACGAAACACTCAAGAACGAAAAAAATGACCTCACAATCATGTAATCATAACAAAGAACTTAATAGAGTAAGCAGAACTAGTATTGAAGAAGTAGCTCGAGAGTATTATGTATATTAACAAAAATAAAGCCACAGGCAGCATAATTCTTTGAAAGAAACAATATATGGTTCAAACAATATGCTTGCCGAACACTTATCCAAATAATTAACTTTCATTACCCAGTCATAATTCTTCGAAAGAAATTCAGCTACTGTTGATTTGTGCCTTGTCAAGAGTTCCTGATCAAGAATTACAAGCCAATCAGGATATGTCACAGTAGTCATGATAAACCAGTTCTTACGGAATAGCAAAAGCTATAAATTTCCAGAGCATTGTCCGACAAGTGCTTGCTTCTAGGAGAAATAAATCACCCCATACCACAATAACTTTCTCGTATAGATATGGATGACAACTATGGTGAATGAATTCCCATGAAACTAATGAAGTTACTTCTTATTGAATATTTTCTACTTTAAAGTAGCGTAAAAAGGCTTCACTTTCTGCTTTTCTCCCAACTTAATGAGGTGTGATAGGCAAAGGAGAAGCAGACAGTGATAATGACAATTCTGCATGATTAAGAAATGCTCAGTGGTCAACATTGTAATGACAATGATAATTCTGCAAAAGCAGGATTATCTATACGATATTCATTCCGGAATCATGATCAAGAGTGTTTAACCTTGAAAGTTGCAGCAGCATCAGCAGCAATGTCAAAATTTGGCAGCTGAATATAATCGAAAAACTTCTTCATATGCTCAGACTCCAAGACATACCTAAAAACAAAGAGAATGCAAGTTCTCATAAAAAAGACCCATTTAGCAGCATAGAGCTACTTTTTTATGTTTATATCCAAGCCATAATCAGGGACTAGAAAGAGATCACTGAAAGAAGCTAATTACTTCAACAGCATGACAGATAAATAAATCTCGTAACGCCAATAAACCTAAAAGGAGAAAGGGCAGCCCGGTGCCAAAGCATCCCGTGTTAGCAGGGTCCAGGGAAGGGCCCCAAGGGGTGTGATGTAGACAGCCTAACCTAATGCAAGCATTAGTGGCCGCTTCTACGGTTCGAACCTGTGACCTAAAGGTCACACGGAGACAACTTTTACCGTTGCTCCAAGGCTCCCCTTCAAACCTAAAAGGAAGCAAAGAAAAGAATTCTAGACAGTTAACTAAAAGACGAAAAAAGCCATCAAATAGGTTCATGTGGTTTACCTTGCGACACTCTGGTGGCGAATGCACTCCCTCAACATTGCACCATAATGCAAAGCCATATCTGCATTCTCATATCTAGATGACATGGGAAAAGGATCATCAGAAGTCAGCAAACACACAGCCAGGAGATTAGCAACAGGAATCCTCAGAAACATCTTTTGCCCGCAAGAAAATAACTTCCTAGAAGCTATCCGACAAAATGCTTGCAAAATGCAGCGGAAAAATACTACCTCGGCCCATTTATGTGATAAAATTTGACTAGCCACGCAGATGACATTATAAACATCCAGTAAATACTTACATTTGAACTAATAAAGAAAATAAGGTCTGTGCTTAAATTAATGTCTCAATTTAATTCTCGAAGTTTGTCATGGTGTAGAGATGAAATTTCTAGAGGACCAAAAAGGAAAGTGTTTCAAACAAAAGAAAATCCTGCAGACAAGGGTTAGACACCAAAAAAGAAGAATGAAAAATAAGGAACACAACAACACTTTTTTTATTAGGTATAAAGAAAACAAGAACGTCTAGTCTAAAAGTCCATATCTAAAAGGATTAATAGCATTTTTAGTCCCTTAGTTAATAAATTCAGAATTAAGTCCTTATGATATCTGACTAAGCACATAAAACATTCGATTAATTGAATCGTGCATTTTTTATCCGTTGCTTGTAAATATTCACAAATTTATCATTATTATTAATCATTCTACCACTTAATTACACATGTGATATGTTAAATTTGTATTGTTACAATATTTGACGGTAACATAGTTCTACATATAGTCAAATATGACATATTTTATACATAAAGGGATCAAAAACCCCACTTTAATTAATTGAAGGTTAAATATGTCATTCATCACAAGGACTAAAAACATAATTTACCAATAACTTAAGCACCAAAGGTGCTATTATGCCTATCTAAAAAATGATGTCTTTCATCCAAATAATCTGACCTAGCTTTCACATGGAATCATGGATACAGATTAGAAACATCTGTCAGAAAGTAAAGATAATAACAACTTAAAGAATTTGGAAAACTAATAAACATGACACATTTGCTTACCCTAAAATTAATATGTCCATCAGATCAATGTTTGCTTCCAAGTAATCACAAGCAATCAGCCGTGACTGAACCTGCTGTCTTTGCAGATTTGCGACTACTTGGGTAGCATCTTTGCGGGTCTATGAAATAGAAACACCATTTTAATAGGAAAATAAGGAAAAGACAAAAACAAGATAACAGGCTTAACAAAAGATGTTAACTTACCTCTAAATTCAATTTGGGAAGACAATTAATTATCAGCCGAAGCGTGTTCTCTCTGAAGAATTCTAGAGTCAACTGAGTACAAGCCTCAGCGAGAGGTTCGGATTCACCATTCCCATAAAGAATAATCTTTAATTCCCGTATTGACTTGCTTAACTCTATCATCTGCAGATATGCATATAAAGTTAAAAAGTGCAAACGAACACTATACTAAACATAATCAAACAAAAGAATAGTTCATATAACAGTACTGTAATATATTTATCCTAAAATATTACGAATATATATTAGCGACATTCAAAATAGTGGGCATTGTCATTGATGACTAGAGAGCATATAACTTCTTCATCATAGAATCAAACCAAACAAAAAAGGAGACCACAACAATTCACTTTATCTACTGTTTATTTAAACAATATAAGTAACAAGGAAAAAATGCATATTACTCAATTTCTTCAGCCCGCAAATCCCACTTCTCTAGCAGAGAACTTATCCACCACTTCCATTTATTGTTTAGCAGTTAATGTTCCACATAAATTAAATTAAATTTTGATAACAAGCACTTAACCTAGATCCAAATTGCGCTAACTAAAGCTATTGCAAAGCGTTCATTCAAATAAATTGAACCAAATAAATTCACTGCTACTGCATATCACTATAAAACACTTATCCACCACTTTACCATAGTTTGTTTAGCAATCTACAGAATTAAAAATTAAATTTTGATCACAAGCAAATGAACCAGATCCAAATTGGACCAACTAAAGCTATCCCATTTCTGTAAAATATTAAAATCTCACACAGCAAGCTAATTCAAAAGCATTGACTAAAACAAAGTGAACCAAATCAATCAACTTCAGTCTCAGACCAAATTAGTTGAGGTCGGCCATATGAATCCTCTATATTCATTCCGCTAAATTCAGGTCATTAATTCAAAAACTAAGCCAATCTCAAAAGGCTCACACTAACCCCAAACACTCTTAACATAATTCCACTGCATATCAATTATAAAACACTTATCCACGTAGTTTGTTTAGCAATTAGTGTTAACAACAAATCCACAGAATTAAAAGATAAATTTTGATAACAAGCAAATGAACCAGATTGGAATGGGGCCAACTAAAGCTACCCCAATTTTGAAAAATCTCACGAAACAAGCTAATTCAAAAGCATTGACTCAAACAAAGTGAACCAAATCAATCAACTTCAGTCTCAGACCAAATAAGTTTATAGCAATCGTCTATATCCATTAGTTCAATTTAGGTCACTGATTCACAAACTGAACCAATTCAAAAGGACTCTCCCCAACAAATCAACTATGCCTCAACTCTGAACTAGTTAGGATCGACGATATACTTCCTTATATATTTTGCTCTATCCTGTTCCCATTTTTCATTTTTCTTCCAACACAGGATAAGACAAGGTAACAATTTTTCAAAAATCAAAGTCAAACAAATTGAACCAAATCAATCCCATTGTAGTTACCAATTCTACTGCATATCACTATAACAAAAATATCCACCATTTCCATAGTTTGTTTAGCAGTCTACAGAATTAAAAATTAAATTTTGGTCACAAGAAAATGAATCAGATCCGAATTGGACCAACTAAAGCTATCCCATGGAGACTGCAAACCAAATTAGTTGAGGTCAACTATATGAATCCGCCGTATCCATTCCACTCTATTCAGCTCACTAATTCACAAACTACTCTCAAAAGTCTCACCGAAACAAATTAAACCCAACAAACAAAAAAGCAGAACAAATTAGAGAATGTAAAAATCAATCAATCATCAACTATAAACTGAAAATCGAACCTTTTCTTCCAAGCAAACAATGGGAAATTCCTCATATCTGTTGCTCAGTCTCAAACCAAATTACTTGAGGTTAGCTATATGAATCCTCTGCATCCAAATTACTCATTCACAAACTAAGCCAATTTCAGAAGACTCACTCTAACAATCAATCAATCAAACATCAACTATGCCTCAAATCCGAACTAGTTAGGATCGAAGATATAATTCCTTATATATTTTGCTCTATTCGGGTCCCATTTTTCTTCCAATACAAGATAAGACAAGGTAACAATTTTCCAAAAATCTAAATAAAAATCAAACATTTTCTTCTCATTTGCTCTCACGAGTGTCACGAACCCGCTCAATATACATAAAAAGATGACAAAACAAGCTAATTCAAAAGAATTGACTCAAACAAATTGAACCAAATCAATCAACTTCAGTCTCAAACCAAATTAGTTGAGGTCAACTATATGAATCCTCTACATCCATTCCACTAAATTCAGGTCACTAATTCACGAACTAAGCCAATTCCAAAAGACTCGCCCCAACAAATTGATCCCAACAAACACAGCAAGAAAGAGTACACAAGGTAACAATCAATCAATCACAACTATCAACTATGTCTCAATTTCACACTAGTTAGGATCGAAGATATAATGCCTTAAATAATTTGCTCTATTCGGGTCCCATTTTTCTTCCAATACAAGATAAGACAAGGTAACAATTCTGCAAAAATATAAGTAAAAATCAAACCTTTTCTTCTCATTTGCTCTCACAAGTATCACGAACCGGCTCAACATACATAAAAAGATCACAAAACAAGCTAATTGACTCAAACATATTGAACCATATCAATCAACTATAGGAATCTTCTATATCCATTCCACTAAATTCAGCTCACTAATTCACAAACTAAGCCAATTTCAAAGAAAACAAAATAGTAAGTTAAATTAGAAAAATGTAACTAAAAATTCAAACCTTTTCTTCCCGTTTAGTCTGGCGAGTGTCAAGAACCCGCTCAACACACATAAAAAGAACATAAAACAAGCTAATCCAATGGCATTGACTCAAACAAATTGAACCAAATCAATCAACTATGTCTCGAACCAAATTAGTCTCACTACAACAAATTGAACCCACCAAACAAAAAAACAAGTCAAATTAAACAATGTAACAATCAATCATCAACTAAAAAATGAAAATTTCAAACCTTCTCTTCTCGTTTAGTTTCGTGAGTATCAAGAACCCCCTCAACATACATAAAAAGATCACAAAACAAGCTAACTCAAAAGAATTGACTCAAACAAATGGAACCAAATCAATCAACTTCAGTCTCAAACCAAATTAGTTGAGGTCAACTATATGAATTCTCTATACTAATCCACAAACTAAGCCAACTTCAAAGAACTCATCCCAACTTCAAAGTATTAAACCAAATTAGACAATGTAACTAAATTCAAACCTTCTCTTCTCGTTTAGTCTCGCGCCCTCAACATACATAAAAGATCACAAAATAAGCTAATTCAAAAGCATTTACTCAAGCAAATTGAACCGAATCAATAAACTTCAATCTCAAATCAAATTAGTTGAGGTCGAATATATGAATCCTCTATACCAGTTCACAAACTAAGCCAATTTCAAAGAACTCGCCCCAACAAAAAAGCAAGACAAATTAAACAATGTAACAATCAATAACCCAACTAAAAGATTGAAAAATTCCAAACCTTTTCTTCTCATTTAGTCTTGCGACACTCGCTCAACATAACATTAAAAGATCACAAAACAAGCTAATTGACTCAAACAAATTGAACCAAATCAATCAACTTCAATTCACAAACTAAGCCAATTTCAAAGAACACAAATTAGTCGGTCAAATTAGACAATGTAACTAAAAAATCAAACCTTTTCTTCTCGTTTAGTGTCGCAAGTATCAAGAACTCTCTCAACACACATAAAAAGATCACAAAACTAGCTAATTCAAAAGCATTGACTCAAACAAATTGAACCAAATCAATCAACTTCAATTCACAACTAAGCCAATTTCAAAGAGCACAAATTAGTAAGTCAAATTAGACACAATGCAACTAAAAATCATACATTTTCGTCTCGTTTAGTTTCGGGAGTATCAAGAACTCTCTCAACACACATAAAAAGACCACAAAACAAGCTAATTGACTCAAACAAACTGAACCAAATCAATCTACTGCATCTCAAACAAAATTAGATGAGTTCAGCTCATTAGTTGAGGTCAGCTAAATGAATCCTCTATCTATTTCCCCACCCCCGTCACTAATCCACAAACTAAGGAAATTGAACCTAATAAACAACAAAAGCAAGTCAAAGTAGACACAATGTAACTAAAATTCAAACCTTTTCTTCTCGTTTAGTTTTGCGAGTATCAAGAACCCCCCTCAACACACATAAAAAGATCACAAAACAAGCTAATTGACTAAAAAAAATTGAACAAATCAACCAACTCATTCACAAACTAAGCCAATTTCAAAGAACACAAATTAGTAAGTCAAATTAGACACAGTGTAACTGAAAAATCAAACCATTTCTTCTCGTTTAGTCTAGCGGGTATCAAGAACCCCCCTTAACATACATAAAAAGATCACAAAACAAGCTAATTGAACCCAACAAACAAAATAGCAAGTCAAATTAGACCATGTAACAATCAATCAATACTGAACTAAAAGATTGAAAAAATCAAACCTTTTCTTCTCGTTTAGTTTCGCGAGTATCAAGAACTCTCTCAACATACATAAGAAGATCACGAGTTTGACGAACAAGGTCAACAGGTGTCTTAGGTTTAGACTTAAATAAACCTTTCATCTTAGCACCATCACTATTATTCTCTCTAAACGATGTTGTAGCAACAGAAATAGGGGGCGAGAGCCTCTGAACCACAGTTGATTGTTGTGGTTCTAATGAGGAGGCTCTGCCCCCCTTTGGTCCTGATATACAAATTCCTATCTTTCTTGATTTTTAAGCTACTACACACTTGAATGGCTTTAATTTGTTTTTACACATTTTTAGGCCAAGATTTGGTGTGAATTATTGTGGGTTTTTGGATTTGGAGAAGAGGAAGTTGATCTTGATTTGATGTATTTGTAGTTTTCTTGTTCCAAAAGGTGGACCCACCCAGGAGTCCCACAATCCCGCCAGACAGAGTTGGTGGAGGGTATTTGTAGTTTTCTCTTATGGCTAAATTCCTATTACTACTTACAAGTATTAACATTTTCCTATTTGTAGTTTTCTCTTGTGGCTAATTCTTAATCTATTATCTTGTCTAGATAATAGTAAGCCAAACATGACTTATTATATTTTTTGCATTGTGCCTTATATAATATAACCATTCCTCTTTTTGCGAGTAAATGACAAAAAATGTCCTTATCTTTGATAGTATGTAATAGTTATTTTCCGGTAGCAAGTGAATATTGCAATCTCAAGAGGTAGGGTTGAAGCTTCAGTGGAATCGACAAAGCTTCCATATCAGTTTTGTAGCCTCCATATCAGTTTTGTTGTACCCATTTGCGCATCCGAAAGAAGGCGGATCTTTAAGGAACAGAGGCGTCTGCCATTTTAACCGATTCTCGGCTCATCGTCGTCGTAACAATACTCCTATTTAGCTTTTTTCGGCAGTCTCTGATGACTTTGTTTTTGCAGGTATCACCAGATCTGCGACCACGTCCGGCCGCAAATAGTGATTTTTTATTTTAGGTAGTGAACAATGTTTTCCGACGTGTGAACAGGTCTATCAGTCTGGAGTTGGTACCTCCAGTTGCTTGTACTCAATATTTATTCTTATTTGTGTAGTTAAATTTTTGCGTATTGCGTTTTATTGAATCTTGACTTTACATTCTTGCATGTATTCTTGTTGCCATTTGTTCTATCATTCTGGTATGTTGTAGCCTGACTTACCTCTAGATTCTTGCTAACTTGTGCTTTAGTATTGGTGTCCGTGTGTGTTGGTGTTAACCTTGGACTAGTATTTTTTGTGTTTTTTTTTTTGCTCTAGTGGCTTTGGTGAATGATGGTAGACTAGGGTCATGTTCTCGGTCGGAGACGAGTGCGAGGGTTATGGGATAAGTGGAGTAAGGGAGATGTTAGGATGAGAATATGGTCTTGGAACATTGGAACTTTAAGTGGGAAGTTACCAGTAGTTGCGCTTAACCAGATCCAAAAGGGGAGAGGACACACACCGTTCGGTGAGTGAAAGACGAGGAAATGCCGATTCCAGTGTCTCCTAGGAGGCGCCGTGCGTCGAGTATACACCCGGTACCCAGCTTTCCGTAAACGATACGACAATGGAAGATCCTTAGACATAATAGCCCTCATTACAGGAACAAGGGATTTTTCTAATGGATTTGCAATTCAACTCCCTAATTTAGCATGAAATGGTTCTTTTTATAAAGAATAGGTGTACATAGTACTTTGGGTTCATTTCCCTAATGTTACATGATAATGCCTTGGTTGTATTAAAAGGAAAGATGTGGTAGTGCTTTGTTTTCAAAAATGAAAGTTGTTGTAACGGCTTTATGAGAAGTTTGTTATAACAAGTTTTATGGGAAGTCAAGAGATGGTTTAAAATTTTATATGAAAATCATGTGAGAATGTCCATGATTAAGTCCTTAATATAGTACATGATATGTGACACTTTGATTTTCAAGAAGATGTTTTAAGTAATACGTGATGTCTAGTGCCTTGATTTTCCAAACCATGTCTTAGAAAGATACTTGATATGATACGTGTCTTGATTTTCTAAATGATGGTTTCAAAATGATACATGTATTTGATCCTACTTCCTAGTGATACATGTAGTACTTGGACTTTTCTAAAATGGAAATTTAGTTTATAAAGTGAATGTACGGCGGACGTACATTGTTGTAATGGACTTTAATTCTTAGTGATGAAAGGTGTGATAGTGCCTTGGTATTTATAAAGTGGAAGACTTGATAGTGTCTTGGTTTATCTAAAATGAAAGTTCATTAAAGATAATGTTGTTGAGAGTCAAAATGTGATTTAAATTGCACGAGGTTGCCATGATAGTTATATGTATAATTATTGGGACGGGTTGCACGATCCGCAACACTTGTATACATATATTGGGACGGGTTGCACGATCTGCAACACTTGTATACATATATTGGGACGGGTTGCACGAGCCGCAACACTTTTATATATATATTGGGACGGGTTGCACGATCCGCAACACTAGCATATCTGGGGACGGGTTGCACGATCCGCAAAACTGATATATATATGCATTTGATGAGTATATGGGTCGGCGTCCCATGATGTTGAACATAACTCTCGGTTAAAAGAAAAGAAAGGTACGTACATAGCTATATTGGATTCTAATCCTACATGATACATGATATGTAGTTCCTTGGTTTCCAAAGTGATGTTGGTTTATATTATATCATGGATCGGCGATGATGTTGGAATTCCACGCATATTCGGTGATCTTTGATTGATAGTATACCACGAGCGTCTTGTGATGATGTTGGAATTCCGCGGGCATGCTTCTGTGAGGTAGACACTCCGACAGTGATGTTGGAATTTCACGGACATGCTTCTTTGATACTGGTTATATATTATACGTGTTACATGCTGACAGTGATGTTGTATTCCACGAGCCTGCTTCTGTGATATTATATGCGGAGGGCAGGTGTCCCTGATTTTGACATGGCTTTCATATTTGAAAGTGGTACAGTGATACAAGGTACAATTGTCGCTGATTTTTATATGTCATGGTAGGATCTGGTATTTGATTTTCATACTTGCCCCTGTCATTCTTTTGTACAGTTATGATCTTGTTTAATGTACTTTATTTATGTTCCATACTTAGTACTTGTTGTATTGACCCCCTTCGGGGGGCTGTGTTCATGTCCGCAGGTCTAGGTACTCAGTTGTGGATCCGCGAGCTTAGGATCCTTGTTCAGCATTTTGGGATAGCTCCAATGTTCCGGAGCATGTCATTATGGCTATGTATATTCAGGGGTACGGCGGTGCCTTGTCCCGTCATAGTTTACGATCCAAAATCTGAGAGGTTTGTATTCATATGTGGGCTGGATTGGCGTGAGTTGTAATTACATTGTTGTACAGTTGTAGTCCCATTCGGGCGTTATATATTATGACAGCCTTATCGGCTTTGCCCGTGTTTAAAGAAAAAAAATGATGAGTGTTATTTATCTTCCGCAGTTTACTTGTGTTGTATAAATAGAAGGGTGCCCAGGTAAGGCACCAGTCGCGGGCCCGGGGTTCGGGGCGTGACAGAGTAGTTAGTCCTCGGAATGTCTACAGACCGTGTATAGTAGAGTCTTATTTATCGGTATGTTGTGCACCACATCTATAAACAGGAGGCTATAGTGCATAGTACATTTACGATTGGTTTCCCTTCTTCTCACTCTGAAGATCGTGGGATAGAGCTGTGTTGTTAGGGTAGTCTCTCCCTAACGTATTATTGTGATTGCAGCTATGAGAAAGATAACAGTGGCCCAGAAAGGATTATATGGATTGCATATCCAGGTTGGTAAAATTATCGTATAAATGGTATTATGATGATGTATATCTGTACGAGCATATTTATTTGGAGCCATGTGTGTTGTCTAAAGTAATTATGAATTACCATGAGTTGGTTAAGCCTTAATAATTTCTTGGAAGGTGTGAAACAGTTTATTGATCCACACCTAGGCTTTATTTATGTACTGATTTGGAATAGTCAGGAGGTGATGAACTATCTAAGATTGTGATAGACTCTTAGAAGATCAGGTTCAATTGACTTAAGGACATACCATGTTGTTAGATTAAGTTGTGTTGTACGCTTAAGTGATTTTGTGAATAATATTAGTATGGAGTAAATAGAGTTGTTGTGAGTAAAACAACAAGATTTTGAGAAGCTACCTTACCCATATGTGGGGACTGATAATGTAATCTTGGGACACAGAATAATTGTGAACCTTAGAGTATTGATAACCGCTGAGACCTTAGATGAACAAGGCCTTCTCGGGTAGTAAGAATTATTTCTGACCAAGAATGAGAGTTAAGTGCGACGATGGGTCGGGTTATGGGCCAATTAAGGGTCAACCGTAGCATGAAATGAAGTGGGGTCGATTGGAGGTGGCCCCGCTATGTGATAGGGTCATGAGGGTGCAAGGCCCAAGTCTAGTTAATCGTTGTACGAGTTCGTGGACGCGTTCTACCAGAACCGGGTCGTGAGGGCCGAGAATGGCCTTAACGGAAATTGAATCTAAGTATAATGACCAAGTTTGTATATAGTAACTCCAAGGATTTGAAAACAGAAGCAATGATTGAAATTATGTACGTATACTAGAATGAGTTTGGAAGTACGAGAAGAGTACGACAAGTAAGAAAAGGAGCGAACAAGTGTTAAAAGAATTGAAGTGGTTATAGTTATGAGTAATGAAGGTACGAAAAGAGAATCCTTCTAGGCCATGAATGGGAGTAAATAGTGGTGATATACCCTCTAGATGTGATTCCTCGTTTGACTTTGATTGATGTATATGCATGTGTGATATATTGTGGCCATATGTGGTATAATTGGTTTCGTCGAGTGTAGTTTAAGAAGACTATACCAAGATTTGTATAGCATGAACCTAGTATGAACATTCGGGACGAATTTTTCTAAGGGGGGAAGGATGTTACACCCCGTTATACCATGGCACGTAAGTGAGAACGTGACTAAGAATATAAGGTTTGAAAGTCGGAAAGAAAGTGTAGGTACATTTTCGTTAAGGAAAACGTTTGGTCACGACGAACGTGACGTCGTAATTTCTTCACGAGGGGTCGGATTCGACCCAAATTTGGTATGCGGGCCTAGTTTATGATTATGAAGGCTTGGAGCTAATAAAATAGGGCCCGCCAAAATTTCACAATTTCGGGGGCCCACCAGAAAATAAGATAATTTCTCCAAGTCTTGAGATTTATTACTATTTTGTGAAGAATTATTAATTATGGACCTTTAGGAGGGTGACACGTGTCACCACCACATGTCTTGGAAGACTTTGACTCTCTAGATATTTTGAGGACAAGTGGCTTGTGGGGCCCACTCCACTTGGCTATATCTATCCAAGTCTTGCAAGACTTGGATTCACTTTACACTTAGCCAAATATTGCTCTCATCTTTCTCTCTTTTGAGCTCAAGAACACCTAGTGTGATTAAATTATTTTATCTCCAAGATTAAGGTCCCTAACCAAGTGTTAAACCAAATTAACTCTCCAAGAACCTCCTAGTTCGTGTGTTGGCCGAAAATGGTGATGAAACCCTAGGGGTTTCCGTCGACTTTTTGGAAGAGAAACGTGAAGAGAATTTGTTCCTAAGGTTGTAGGGGATACATATATGTGATTGGATTTTGAAGAAGTGGAGCGAAACGAAAATTGCGGACCAATAAAGACCAGACTGTTTTGGGGCATTTTTGGGCACAAAATGAGGTAAGAGTCCTTCTTCTTTTAAAGTAATTGGATATTATATATTGCTATAATGTATGGATGAGCTTGTGCTAAAAAGAATGAAGAATAAAAAGCGTTTGAACCATTTTTGGGGCTAAAACCATAAATGGACAGGTTTGGTGATTATCGGGTTTCGTTGGTTATTGTCGTTATTAACGTCACCTATTGCATGTTATAATAGAGTAATATTGTTGTTAATAAGTTGTTATAACTTATATGAAAGTTTTGGAATTCGAATTAGATTAACAAGGATTAAGGAAAGAGTAGTTGGATTATAGTTGTTGGCCGAGATTTGCCTAAAACTGTGGGGTATCGTTTTGCAGTTTTGATGGACTATTTTGTGGTATAAAACTGCTGGAAAATCAGCCACCAACATGTATGTTTAATGTGGATAAATGGTTAATGAAAGCCCTAAATAGTAAGGGTGTTAAAGGCTTCACATTGTACTCTTAATGTTGTTTATTTATGGACTATTATTGTGGACTATTTTAATGTGATTGTGGGGAAGAATTTTACATGTCAAGTTAGGCGTGTAATACCCTTTGGTTAACTATTGGTTATGCCCTTAAATGTGGCTTGTTGGTTGATGAATGCGGGCCTTGGAAAAGGTGAAAAAGTACGTAGAAACAAAGGAAGTGCTGTCCAATTTTCCGTAGACTTAGAGGGCCATTATTTGGTATAAGTCTCACACTAGTAATCTTGAAGTTGATTGAAGTGTTATTGTCATTTTAGGTTGAAGTACTTCGTATAGCATATTCGATTTGGCTTGAGGAATAGCCGATAAAGTTGAAGTACATTGGAGTGTATTGCTACTTGTCGTGTTGATTAGTCGTCAACGAGGTATGTGAACTATCCTTCCTTCTGTTGACATGATTTATTTAGAAAGTCTATGTGACTTGATTAATTTGGAAAGTCTATGTGACTTGATTTATTTGGAAAGTCTATGTGACTTGATTTATTTGAAAAGTCTATGTGACTTGATTAATTTGGAAAGTCTATGTGACTTGATTTATTTTGAAAGTCATCATGAGACTTGATTTAATTTGATAGTTGTGAGACTTGATTAATTTGAAAGGATATGAGACTTGAATTTGAAAGAATATATGATTTGATTTTGAAAGTAAGTGACTTGAGTTATATGAAGTATAAATGACTTGGTTTCAAAAGGTATAAGTGACTTGATTTAAAGAGTAAAAGTTACTTGATTTTAAAGCCTCGAGTTAAATTTGAAAAGTATGGATTACTTGACTTAAAGAGAATAAATGACTTGATTTGAAAGAAGAAGTAACTTGATTTAAAGGTATAGGTTACTTGACATGATAATGCCTTGGTTGTATTAAAAGAAAAGATGTGGTAGTGCTTTAGTTTTCAAAAATGAAAGTTGTTGTAACGGCTTTATGGAAAGTTTGTTATAACAAGTTTTATGGGAAGTCAAGAGATGGTTTAAAATGTTATATGGAAATCATGTGAGAATGTCCATGAAGTCCTTAATATAGTACATGATATGTGGCACTTTGATTTTCAAGAAGATGTTTTAAAGTAATACGTGATGTCTAGTGCCTTGATTTGCCAAACCATGTCTTAGAAAGATACTTGATATGATACGTGTCTTGATTTTCTAAATGATGGTTTCAAATGATACATGTATTTGATCCTACTTCCTAGTGATACATGTAGTACTTGGACTTTTCTAAAATGGAAATTTAGTTTATAAAGTGAATGTACGGCGGACGTACATTGTTGTAATGGACTTTAATCCTTAGTGATATAAGGTATGATAGTGCCTTGGTATTTATAAAGTGGAAGACTTGATAGTGTCTTGGTTTATCTCAAATTAAAGTTCATTTGAAAGATAATGTTGTTGAGAGTCAAAAGGTGACTTAAATTGCACGAGGTTGCCATGATAGTTATATGTATAATTATTGAGACGGGTTGCACGATCCACAACACTTGTATACATATATTGGGACGGGTTGCACGATCCGCAACACTTGTATACATATATTGGCACGGGTTGCACGATCCGCAACACTTGTATACATATATTGGGACGGGTTGCACAATCCGCAACACTTTTATATATATATTGGGACGGGTTGCACGATCCGCAACACTAGCATATCTGGGGACGGGTTGCACGATCCGCAACACTGATATATATATATATCCATTTGATGAGTATATGGGCCGGTGTCCCATGATGTTGAACATAACTCCCAGCTGTATCCGCGTCCATCACAGGGGAGGTCAGATAGGTGTGTACCCCTTGACCTTTATTATACCGTTGTTGAGCTCTCGTAAGTGGACCAGTACTAGGCACGATTTGTGACCCCGTGCTATTTTTCGCCTTCCTTCTTCTCTTAACTACCGTGAACCCATCCTTCATCACTGTCTGATTCCCCTTAATCAGTCCTCCAATGTGCTCATCCGAAGTAGTAGACAGAACATGATTTTGCTCAAGGACTGCCTCAATTGCTGATCTAGCTTTGGCGTCGGTTGCATTTTGCAACAATATATTACCGTGCATATCCACAAGTTTCCTGAATATTGTGGATTGTTTAACGACTGGGCTCATGCTACCCATGTCATTAACCTTGGTAAATTGTGCCTTCACGCCTTTCACAACATTAACCACGTCGGTTAGTGGTCCCGACGGTTGGTTATTCACATCAATAGAAGTCCCCTTAGCGTTATTCGTGGAATGAGTCTCCACGGGTTGGCTTGAAGGATGTCGTGACTCGTCCTTGCTTCCCTCTGACTCCGGGGGACCCCATGGTCTCCCGTTGCTAAGTTCCGACCTTTGTCAACCCCGGTTTGTGTCCCCGGAGGATGACCACCCGGATAAGCTACCACATCCATACTCCTCCCCAATCCAACCATATTTTGAGACGCGGGTTGAGTGTCCATTATGCGTGTCTCATGATCACTCACTATAGTACCCGCGTGGCCCCTAGAGTCTCCCACAATAGAGTTCCGACCTTTGTCAACCCCGGTTTGTGTCCCCGGAGGCTGACCACCCGAATCCGCTACCACTCCCAAACTCCTATCCAAGTCAACATCGCTAAAGGTTGCGGGTTGGCTCTCCATAATGCGTGCCTCTCCAAGTCTCCCCTTAGTATCTACGGTGCCCCTAGGGTCCCCCGCAATAGAGTTTCGACCTTTGCCAGCCTTGGTTTGTGCCTCAAAAGGCTGGCCTCCCTCACCTGCAAAATCCATGTTCCAACTTGCGCTAGCCCCGGTCTGTGTCCCCGAAGACTGGCCACCACTCTTGCGCTAGCCCCGGTCTGTGTCCCCGAAGACTGGCCACCACTCTTGCTTCCACCCTTACTCCCGCCTTAACCCGTAGGGGCAACCTCCCTCACGGGTGTGTCCAAGTAGGTATGAACCCTCTTTGCCTTGACATTGAGGGTTTGTGTCTCGCCTTGCCTTTGCACCCGCCTATTAGTGTCGGCATGATGCTTTTCACAAATCATAATGGAGTGTCCAATCATATGGCATTGCTCACAATAGTCCGGAAGCTTTTTCATAAACAAGCTTTTGGTCAATGATGGTGCCGTCCCAAATCTTGAGTTCAATAGCATCAAGTGTACCTTTGGAGAGATCTATCTCAACTAGAGCCCGTGCATAAGAGAGAAGGTCTTTTTCACTAGTGAGCTTATCGATCCCAATAGGCTTGCCAATACGGGACAAGATACGACTCAAAACGTTAACGTTCCAAAGTTCTAACGGGAGAGACGAGAGCCTTACCCATATTGGAATGGTACATATCTCATGCTTGTCAAAGGTGAAGCAATGAGGTATATCTTTCAGCAGTAGATGAGTGCTATAAACAAAGTGTGGCCCATTGGCCATGACCTTTTCTTTGTCAATTTCAGTATTAAATTTGAAAACGATCCAACCCGAAGCATGGACATTAAAGCGGTATGCTACTCCCCATGAGCGACATAACTTCCTTAATGCCAAGCTCCCCGGGTAAGACCCCGCGAAATAACCAATCAAAAGATGCCCTACAGTCTCCGTAAGATCATCCAAATTGCCTCTAGGTAAGTCAAAAGGCCCTACATTACGGGAATCAGCAATAGAATGCAAACGTTTACCATTTGAAACATCACGGTTTCCTTTGACTGTTGATGCATAAGCCTTCTTGTTGTTCAGGCTCACGTGATCCGTAGTCTTGTTCTTTCCATCTGTGACATTCCCTGCGACGGGTTCACAATTGTTGCCACTCGAAGTCGAAGCAGTGTCTTGAGAGCCGAGGGTGCAATATGAGGGAATGAAGTCCGAAGTTCCCTCATTAGGTGATAAACATCATTTGTCGCGTGAGCATCCCCCACTTGAAGATCATTGCTCACAAGCCCGGGTGTAGTAGGTTCGTGAGTAATCGGGGGGAACTTGACGTCGTTGGTGATTTCCATAGAGGCTTGCCCCATCCGGATGGGCAGTGGTTTGAATTTTTCATGAGACCGCTTCTTTTTCTTTCTCGCCATCCTCAAAGTTACCAAATACGATTACAAGCAAGAGATGAATACAATTGGGAAAACACTAATTTATATCCGGACATGCCCGATTTATGAATTACAACTCTTCTACTAATTATACAAACAATTGCCTATTTCAATATATAAACTAGAAAAGACCTTAAGAAAATGTAATTCGGACAGGCCCGGAGTTTAAAATACAAGACTTTCTAATTTATACAATGCATTAGTAAACATTCATTCATTCATACAATATGTCGTAGCCCTAATATTTGCCTATCGATACTCTTAGGTTTGCCTAGTGAATATAGATAGTAAAATACTAAATTAAGGAATGAAATGTAATCAAATGAGGATTTAGGAATACCTCGTTGTCGCGTGCCTCGTTGGTTCGAACGGTTTTACCCGTGAACAGATAAGGACGTTGTGCTACTGCGTGCGCGTAGCAATCCTTTTTCCCTTGCCTCAAGTACAAATAAAGGAAAACTAATGCGTTGCAAAATTCAAGCTTGCTGGGGAGTATCTTCGTTATCTGCACTTGAAGGAAAGTGCAAAGATGACAATACTGATGGACAATAATGAGAATATTAAGATAATATATATATCTTTATCTATATATATATATATATATATATATATATATATATATATATATATATATATATATGTATTTGATAATTATATATATACAATATAAATATAATATCCAAGATAAAATATTGATAAATTGCCCAGAAAGAAAGATCAAGAATACGAAAATCAAAGAGGCACGGGGCGTAAACAAAGCGTAAACACAGAGATCCACATGGCATGTATACAATCACCCAAAAGTGAAAGTTTTCACCTTTCTGGAAGTCAAACTGAGTACGAGAAACAAAGCAACATATAATTTAAGAAAATATAATATATATTATATTTGAAATATATATAAAATATATATAAATATAAATATATATATTTAGAGATACGGGAGGGATAAAACACGTGAACAATAGACAGAGAAAGGACAGCGCTACAGTGAATGCTATCACTGAAATGAAAGTGACTGCTATCGCAGATAGCGTGTACCAGCAGTAAAAATTCAAAACACAGAGCAACAAGAGAATGGAAAGAGAAAATATTAAAAACAGATCAAAACATTGAAGCACAAATAGTTAGAAGGAAACACATGAAGAACACGAAGAACACGACTATGAATAATTAACAGCAACAGGCTATAGTGAACGGCAAACATAAAGAAGAGTAACAGATGTGCTAAAACACCAAGTGTTAGACAACAAAGTAAACACCATGATAAGTCAAAACATGATTAGAACACGAAGAACACAACTCTTAATAATTAAAACAACAGGCTAATATGAACGAGAAAACATAGAGAAGAATATCAGGCATGCTAGTATCAACAAGTGTTAGACAACAAGATAATCAACATGATAAGCCAAGGCATATATGATATTAACGCCTATCAATTATAGGATGATTAACACCTTTAAAACATGAAGAACCCAGAAACATTTAGAGCATAACAACACAGGAGAATGACCCACTCATACGACTAGTAGAAACAGGCATGCAATAACCACAAATAAGCACGAACATAATAAAATCATACTTGATGATCAAATACTCATAACTCAACAGCTATAACAACTCATCTACCATAACAGAGATACACTAAACTCCCACAAACACTGCGAATCCAGTGAAAAACT
Organism: Przewalskia tangutica; assembly: GCA_029844215.1. NCBI lineage: Eukaryota > Viridiplantae > Streptophyta > Magnoliopsida > Solanales > Solanaceae > Przewalskia > Przewalskia tangutica. The sequence goes on from CM056725.1 coordinate 3,398,627, forward strand.
CGATCAGATACACAGCAAGGGAGAGCACAACAAACAGAAAACAAAGGTAGGACCAAAGCTTGACTTAACACATGCAATAGGAGCAAATAGCTAAAACAGATATAGAAGGGCCATTAAAGCATAGAAAAGGAAGTTTAAGGATGAGATACACCTGGATAAGTGTTCTTTTTCCGTTTGAGAAGCTTCAAAGCCTTTACACTGTCAGAAGTAGCTTCATCGGAAGCTCTAGCACCTCTAATGGTGTTGTTCTTTGTTCTCACAGTACTTGCAAGCTTTCAAAGTCCACAAATAACCAAATAAGTTTCAACCATGAACTTAAAACCCAGCAAAATGGGTCTCTGTAGCTTCAGCGTCATCCATTGATGAGAACAACACAAGTTACCAGCTCCAGTGGTCACCGACGATGGAGTTCTCGACCCCTTAAAGGGGTGAAAACCCTTATCGCCGCCCTTGAAAATAGAGAGATATATATATATTTGGAATAATGAATGAGATGTTGAAATGAAGTGTAAAGATATATATAAAAGGTCTCCCTTCGTTGGTTGACACGTTCAGCTTCAATAAATGAGAAATGAGAGATGTATGTGTACAAATCCTCCCACTGTTTGTAATAAAATGTCCAATATACACAATAAATGTGTATAGATACAAATAACAAATGTCCAAGAACAGTGAAGCTCTTACTAATAAATGCAAACCCACGTGATATTTCTAACAGTGATTTTCAAAATGGAATGCATTTTCTTCAGTTAAATCCAAACGAAAAGGTACTCGCCTTCATAAATTTAAGAACATAAAAATAAAGCACTTGGATAAATCCAAGCCAAAAAAGATTCACTCTTGTAATTTTGTTTAGTCTTCAATTTTAGGAGAGAGAACAGAGGTTTTAACTTTTGAAGTTGACACCATTTTATTTAAATCTATGCAACAACTTCATCTATATTCTGTATATGCAATGACGAATATATGCATCGCGTCTATGCAACGACGCAATTTTATTTAAGCCTATGCAATGACTTCATCTATGTTTCTATGCAACGATGAACATCTGTATCGCGTCTATGCAACGACGTCATTTTATTTAAGCATATGGAATGACTTCATCTATGTTTCGTCTATGCAATGATGAACATCTACATCGCGTCTATGCAACGACGCCATTTCATTTAATCACATGCAACGGCTTCATCTATATTTCGTCTATGCAACGACGAACATCTGCATTGTGTCTATGCAACGACGTCATTTCATTTAACCTATGAAACAACTTAATCTATGTTTCGTTTATATAACGATGATCATCTACATCGCGTATATACAACGACGTCATTTCATTTAAGCCTATGCACCGACTTTATCTATGTTTCGTTTATGCAATGACGAACATCCGTATCGCGTCTGTTATACTCCGTAATTCCAAGGCACATAAATGAGAAAGTAAGTTAAGAAATAAGATTTGAATGTTGGAAGGAAAGTGTATATATACAAATTGTAATTTTGGGTACTACAAATGTAAAGACGAGAGTTGATATTAGTTGTTGAATTCTTTCTAATGGGGTTATGGACTTAGGATTGTATTGTAAATCTTGGCATTGAGAATTATGGGCGAAAGGCTGCAGCACCGCAGTGTCGGTCTGCAGGACCGCGGTGTCAAAACTTCTGAGCAGCCACAATACTTGCAGCACCGCGGTGCCTATACGAAATTTTCCAATTCGAAGATATTTTTGACAAGTGGACAAGTGGGGTTCATGGGTCCATCCTCCACTTGTGTTACATAGCACCAAATACCTCCAAGTCTTTCAAGACTTGGATCACTTATACCTTCAAACCCTTATCTCTCCCTTCTCCTTCAAGTTTTCGAAAATATATTGGCCAAGTAAGATCAGACAACGTTTTTTCCAAGATTAAGCCATTTGCCTAAGTTTTAAGCCACGTTAACTCTCCAAGAACTTTAAACCATGGATTATGTATTGTTGAAGGTATCACCCGTGAAGGGTGTGATGAGGTTCGGTAGGAAAATGAAGCTTAGCCCGAGATACATTGGACCTTATCAGATTATTCGCAGAGTAGGCAAAGTTGCCTATGAGTTGGATCTACTATCTGATTTGGAAGCGGTACATCCAGTCTTCCACGTATCGATGCTACGTAAGTGTATTGGTGATCCTTCTAGGGTCTTTCCAGTAGATGATCTCTAGGTGACAGAGGAATTCACTTATGAGGAGAGTCTCATAGCCATACTTGATCGCCAGGTTAGAATGTTACGGATTAAGGATGTGGCTTCCGTCAAGGTATTGTGGCGGAACAATAATAGGGAAAAGATGACATGGGAAGCAGAAGAGGAGATGAAGATAAAGTATCCTCACTTGTTTCCGATGCCTGCAGGTAATTCCAATCCCTATTTGACTATTTTGATTAATGAATGAGACTATGTGCTATATTATGGCCATGTGAGGCATCTTTGTATTTGCTAAGTATAGGTTGGTAAGTATAGGTTGGTAAGTATAGTTAAGGGAGACTATGCCGAAATGGTGATAGTTCGAGACCTATTATGAACATTCGGGGACGAATATTTCTAAAGGGGGAAGAATGTTACACCCCGTAATTCCAGGGCACATAAGTGAGAAAGTAAGTTAAGAAATAAGGTTTGAATATTGGAAGGAAAGTGTATATATACAAATTGTAATTTTGGGTACTATAAATGTGAAGACGAGAGTTGATATTAGTTGTTGAATTCTTTCCAATGGGTTATGGACTTAGGATTGTATTTTAAATCTTGGCATTGAGAATTATGGGCGAAAGACTGCAGCACCGCGGTGCCGGACTGCAGGACCGTGGTGCCAAAACTTCTGAGCAACCACAATATTTGCAGCATCGGGTGCCTATGCGGAATTTTCCAATCCGAAGATATTTTTGACAAGTGGACAAGTGGGGTTCATGGGTTCCCCCTCCACTTGTGCTACATAGCACCAAATACCTCCAAGTCTTGCAAGACTTGGATCACTTATACCTTCATCCTTCAAACCCTTATCTATCTCTTTTTCTTCATATTTTCGAAAATCCCTTGGCCAAGTGAAGATCAAAGATAACTTATTTTCCAAGATTAAGCCTTCTACCTAAGTCTTAAGCCACGTTAACTCTCCAAGAACTTTAAACCACAGATTGGATGAAAAGTGTCTTGAAACCCTAGGCTTGGGAATGAAGTTTTTGAAAGGAAAACATGAAAGAAAGATGGTTACAAGCTTGTAGAGGATATGTGCATGTGGTTGTAGCGTGAAGAAGTGGTCTGGAAGTGAAGTGTGAACCGAAAACCTAAGGACTACTTTGGCTAAAGTAGATGTAAGAGTTCTTCCTCTTAATAAGTTATTGGTAGATAAATGATGTTATAGTTAATGGATGAACATGTATTTAGAAGGATTGAAAGCAAGAAAACATATGTGGTTGTTGCTAGCATGTTGGGGCCTTGGCTTGAAGTCTTGTTGTGGCCGAGAACTTCATATAAACTGTTGGATATTGTTGTGCGGTTTTAAGGACTGTTTTGAGAGGTTATAATGCTGAAAATTCAGTTACAATTATGCATGTTTAAATGTGGTAATTGCTAACGTATGTCCTAAATGAATAAGGGTATCAAAAAGTGTAGAAAGGTTTCACATTTTACCCTCGTTGTGTTGGATTATGGACTGTTTTAGTGGACTGTGTTATATGGATTAAGAGGCCGGATTAATATAAGAAGTAGGTGTGTGAATCACATTGATTGTTATTTTGGTTGTGTACGAAATTGATACTTGGTTATTGATGTTATTAGCCTTATTTGTAAAGTGGAAACGTATGTATAAGTAGGGGAAATGCTGCTCGAATTTTTATATGAAAGAAGAGTCATTATGTGGTATAGTGTATACTTGTATCAGGAAGTTGATAGACGTGTTATTGTTATTATAGGTTGAAGTACTACTTGAGACGTATTCTAGTTGTCAAGTTAGTATAGCCTATAAGGTATGTGAACTATCATTTCTTCTTTTGACATGTTTATATGAAGTAAGTGTACGACGGACTTACATAGCTCTATTGATTCCTACTCCTTAAAGATATCATAGTGTCTTGGGTGTTTCTAAATAATGTGTAAGTGACTTGATTTTAAAAGAGTAAGTGACTTGATTTTAAAAGAGTCAGTGACTTGATTTTAAAAGTGCTAGTGCCTTGATTTTACAAGCGATGGTTCACTCTATTTATTCAAATGAGAAGTTCATTATAAGGATTGGTACATGATATGATGGTAACTTGGTTTTTCTAAAATGGAAGTTCATTGTAATGATTGGTATATGATATGATGGTACCTCGACTTTTCTAAAAGGAAAGTACATCTTAAGGATTGGTACATGATATGTTGGTACCTTGGTTTGCCTTAAAGATATGATTGATACATGATATGATGGTACCTTGGTTTTATTTCATTTCACACCGAGTCCCTTAATGGGCCGGCAATGTTTATATGTATATGATTCCATGGACATGTATCCATGATGCGGGTATAGACATCTATGCCATATATGATTCCATGGACATGTATCCATGATGCGAGTAGAGATACTCACGACAGTATATGATTCCATGAACATGTATCCATGATGCGAGTATAGATACCTATGACGGTAATGACTCCCACGTTGTACAAGGTACAATTGACTCTTATTTTATATGACACGGTTGGATCTGGTATTTGATTTTCATACTTGTCCATGTCATCTGTTGGCCAGTTTTGATCTTATTTACTGTACTTTATGTTTACATACTTGGTACCTGGTGTACTGACCCCCTTCTCCGGAGGGCTGCGTTCATGCCCGCAGGTGTAAGTACTCAGTTTGGTGATCTGTGTGCTTAGGATCATTGCCCAGCTTTTTGAGATAGCTCCACTGTTATGGAGCTTGTCATTTTGGTATAGTCTTTGATTTTAGACTTATGTACATTCAGGGGTACGGCGGGGCCTTGTCCCGTCACATGTCATTATCAAACTCTTAGAGGTCTTGTAGACATGTGTGGGTTGTATATGTATTTGGACATGTATGAGTTGTACTCATTTTAGATATTTTGTATATAGTGGCAGCCTTGCCGGCTTGCCTGTATTTATATGATTTCAGATTTCCATATTTTCTTTCGAGTCTCAGTAGAGTATATGTGATGTGTGGGTATGAGGGTGCTCAGGTAGGGTACCAGTCGCGGCCCGTCAGCTCGGGGTATGATGTGTTTAGCCATCGCATTAGCTTCACATCTAATGCGACGCATATACCCCCCTAATGTGACAGCTCCCACTGTCGACGCGTCTCTCCCTCCCCTTCCCACGGCGACTGGTAGGCGTCGCATTAGATAGTCAGTTGTTTTTATGATTATTTAACCCACTAATGCGACGACCAGACAAAGTCGTCGCATTACATATTCGACTGTTTTGAGGCTTTTTTAACCACCTAATGCGACGGCCAGGTATACAATATTGCAATATAAATAATTAAAAGAGAAAAATAATAATAAAAAATGATTGTATTACTAATTGTTCACAAATGTACAATAATACAATATTAGACTCCTTAGGACATATTACAAAATAATTGTTCACAAAATTAAAGTATCTACACATAAGCCTCCACCTAAACGCCCATTTGTTAGATTGCTAGATTTTTTCTCCATTTAGCTCACCAGACTCCTACAAGGTAACATAAAGAATAGTCATAAGTAAAAAAAAAGGTAGACTAGCCAAAACATCATAAATAATAACTTCAATGTAGTTTACTCATATAAAAACATATAATTTCACAGTATAATAATATATAAAATTTCAAGCTCCAGAATATTACTATGTGTTGGAAATAGGGAAACACAAAAATAACCTGATTAGCTGTCCCAGGAGACTGTCTATTTGGTTCACTAACATGCGGTGCACTAGACGAATCATTTGGAATTGATGAACTCCCAAAAGAAGGAATCACAAGATTTATTCCAGGATTGACTTCTTGAAGTTGTGATATAATCACTGATGCAGAACTTGCGCTTTTCTTCAATTGACATCCAGAAGCGAGAGCATGAAATTTCTTCGCTACCATATTCTAATTCTATTGGTTGAAGCTCTGGAATAATTTTAAGTTTTATCAAATCTCGACGAGCGCTTATATGATCTCTAGTCTTCCCCGGTATTTCTAACAATGTTCCAATGACATTATCAAACATATATTTCTCGATATGTATTGGGTCAAGATTATGGCGATTAGAACAATGCTTCCAGTATGGTAACTTAAAAAGTATGGATTTCTTTCTTCATGGATTTGGATCATCATTTTTACACCCCGTAATTCCAAGGCAATGAGATGAGAACGTACGTGTGAAAATAATATTTTAATCTTAGAACGAAAGAAAGATTATTTTTCTTAAGGAAAAATATCGGGAACTTGTGAAGGAAAATATTTATTAATCGGAATTTGGTTCTCAAATTTGGTATTTGAGACTTTTGAAATATATTGGAATTATTGATTTTAATTTTCGGATTTGGTCACGTGGGGCCCACGGGAAAATTTTACGGTTTTGTGGGGCCCACAATATTTTGAGATATTTTGGCCAATTATGGAATTTTTGGAGATGAAATAATTTTGGACCAATCGGAGGGTGACACGTGTCACCCCCTTTGACTATTTGACTTGGTCTTGGAAGACATGGACTTGTAGATATTTTGGAGACAAGTGGAGGTGGGTCCCACTCCACTTGTCTTGCTACACATAGGCCATAAACTTGGCAAGATCTCACTACAAGGGATACATTATATATTCATAGAGGGGTGCAAGACTTTTTCTACACTTAGCCATATTTCATGAAATATTTTGCTCCTCTTAAGGGCTCTCGGTTTTGGCTACTTTTGGAGACCAAAAATTGTTCAATATTTGTTGGTAAATCCTCAAACTCAAGGCTAAGCTCCCTAATGAAGTTCTAAGCCTAGCTAAACCCTTAAAACCCCAAGATCATGTGTTGGCCGAAAATAAGGGCGTGAAACCCTAAGGTTCCGTCGACTTTTTGTAAGCGAAATACAAAGTGGAGTTGTGTATAAACTCATAGAGGTCACATATATGTGATTAGATCTTGAAGAAGTGGAGCGAAACGAAAACTGCGGACCAAAACCTAAGGGGCTGTTTTAGACTTTGGCTAAAAATGAGGTAATAATTCTTCTTCCTCCGCAGTAATTGGATATTACTTATTGTTATGTTTGAGGGATGAACTTATGTTAATGAATAAATGAAAAATAAGATGTGTATGTGATAGATATGTTGTTGACCAATTTGAGGCAATTTTGTGTCATTGGTTTTGTTGGTTATATTGTTGTTGTTATCCACACTTGTCTTATGTTAAAATGAGGTAATATGGTTGTTGATAAGTTGTTGAGACTTGTATAAGTATTGAAATTTGAATTTGAATAAAAAGGAATTAAGGAAAATGGATTTGGATTTAATGTATGTTGGCCGAGAATGACCCTTAATGTTGGTAAATAATGGACTGTTTTAATGTAGATTTTGGGGAAGAATTTTACACGTCCAGTTAGGCGTGTAATCCCTTTTGGGTAACTGTTGGTTGTGCCTTAAATGTGGCTTGTTAGTTGATGAATACGGGTCTTGGAAAAGGTGAAAAAGTACGTAGAAACAAAGGAAGTGCTGCCCAATTTTCCGTAGAATTAGAGGGCATTATTTGGTATAAGTCTTATACTAGAAAGTATGTTATTGATAGAAGTGCTATCGTCATTATAGGTTGAAGTACTACGTGTAGCATATTCTACTTGGAGGGTGGAATAACTAATAAGGTCGAAGTACATTGGAGTGTATTGCTACTTGTCATTTGGGTTAGTCGCCAACGAGGTATGTGAACTTCTTCCTTCTTTTGACATGATCATTTGGAAAGTCTATGTGACTTGATTTTGGTGAGTCTATGTGACTTGATTTATTGAAGTTAGTAAATTGATTTTGAAAGTATATGAGTCTTGATTATGAAAGTATGAGTGATTTGGTTTGAATTGTATAAGTTACTTGAAGTACTTTAAAGTTATGAGACTTGATTTCTAAAGTTAAGAGACTTGATTCATTTGGAAGCTATGAGACTACAGTTATTTGAAAGTCATGAGACTAGAATTATTTTAACAAGTATAGATTATTTGGTTTAAAGAGACTGCATGACTTGATTTTAAAAGATAGGAGTAACGTTATTTGAAAAGAATGAGTTACTTGAGTTAAAGGAATAATTGTCTTAATGTTGAAAGTAGAAGTTACTTGATTTAAAGCCTTGTGTTGAAGTTAAAAAGGTGTAGTAACTTGATTTGAAAAGTATATGTTACTTGATTCCAAGAGAATAAGTAATTTGATTTGAAAAGTATATGTTACTTAATATAAAGAGTAGAAGTAACTTGATTTAAAGGTATAGGTTACTTGATTTCGAAAAAGGGAGTTTACTTGATTTAAAAGTAAGTTACTTGAGTTTAAAAGGGTAAGTAACTTGGTTTTAATAGTGAAAGTGCTTTTGGGTTCAACTCCCTAAATATTGCATGAAACGATTCTTTTAAAAAGAATAGACGTACATAGTATTTTGGGTTCAAATCCCTTACATGACATGATAGTGTCGTGGTTGTATTAAAAGGAAAGATGTGGTAGTGCTTCAGTTTTCTAAAAATGAATGTGTTATAACAACTTTATGGAAAGTCTGTTATAACAAGGTTCGTGGAAAGTCAAGAGAGGGTTTAAAAATGTTGTAAGGAAATCATGTGAGAATGTCTATGATTAAGTCCTTAATATAGTACATGATATGTGGCACTTTGATTTTCAAAGATGTTTTAAAGTAATACGTGACGTCTATTGCCTTGATTTGCCAAACCATGTCTTAGAAAGATACTTGGTGTGATAAGTGTCTTGATGATGGTTTCAAAATGATACATGTGTTGAATTCTACTTCTTAGTGATACATGTAATACTTGGGCTTTTCAAAAATGGAAATTTAGTTTATAAAGTGAATGTACGGCGGACGTACAATTGTTGTAATGGATCTTAATCCTTAATGAACTATGTGATAGTGCCTTGGTGTTATAAAATGAAAGACTTGTTAGTGTCTTGGTTTTTCAAAGAGAATGATAGTTCATTCTATTTGTGCTAACGAGAGTCAAAAGGTGATTTAAAGTGTACATAGTTGCTTGTGATAACTTTATGTGTACAGTCCTTTATATTTACCCCGAGTCCCAGAATGGGTCGGGACATGTTGTACCTCGCATGATAGTATTGTTTGGGTTATCTTAGAAAGGAAGGCATGATATTGTCTTGGAAATTCTAAAAAGGAAGGCATGGTATTGCCTTGGTTTTTCTAAGTAGGAGAGTACCTCCTATTTGATCTAATGAGAGTTAAAGATTACTTAACTTGCTTATGTTGTTCATGATAGCCATTCGTGCTAGTGTTATGAGTATAATTGTGGGGTAAACCCCCAAGACATTATACATCTCCTGAGTATAATTGCGGGGTAAACCCCCAAGACATTATACATCTCCTGAGTATAATTGCGGGGTAAACCCCCAAGACATTATACATCTCCTGAGTATAATTGCGGGGTAAACCCCCAAGACATTATACATCTCCTGAGTATAATTGCGGGATAAACCCCCAAGACATTATACATCTCCGTGTTACAGTGATACAGGGTTACATTTGACTCTGGTTGTTATAATAGTACTGATGTTCAGTTGATACGAGGATACTGATGGTCTGATGTCTGAAGTACATTTGACTCTGGTTTTATATGAAACGGTAGGATCTGATATTTGATTTTTATACTTGCCCCTGTCATTCTTTTGTACAGTTATGATCTTATTTCATGTACTTCATGTTTACATACTTAGTACCTTGTTGTACTGACCTCCTTAGGGGGGCTGCGTTCATGTCCACAGTTCTAGGTACTCAGTTGTGGATCCGCGAGCTTAGGTGTCACGCCCCGAACCCCAGGCCCGCGACTGTTGCCCTATCTGGGCACCCTTCTATTCATACAACACAATAAACCACCGAAGATAAATAACACTCATTTTTTTTCTTAAACAAAGGCAAAGTCGATAAGGCTGCCATAATATAAGTCACCCGAAAGGGTCTACACTGTTCAACAATGTAAATACAACTCTAGCCAGTCCAGCCAACATATGAATACAGACCTCTAAGATTTTGGACAAATACTATGACGGAAAAAGGCCCCGCCGTACCTCTGAATAAACCTAGCAATAATGACAAGCTCCAGAACATTGGAGCTATCCAATAAAGCTGAACAATGATCCTAAGCTCGCAGATCCACAACTGAGTACCTAGACCTGCGGACATGAACGGCCGGAGAAGGGAAGTCGATCTGATAATAATGTACCAAGTGTGTGAACATAAGGTACTGTAAATAAACTCATAACATGACAAATATGACAGAGACACGTATGAAAATCAAATACCAGATCCAACCGTGCCATGTAGCAGAAGAGTACCTTTTCAAAACGAGACTTATAACATAATCATGGACGCACTCACATGGTTTCAAATATACTTTTTTTTTCTTCAAACAAGAGTCATGAAATAAGATCACAACTATCCCACTTTCAAAAATAAGAAATTATGGACCTTCTCACATAATCTCAACTATCACATTCTCAAATAAGAAATTATGGACATTCTCACATAATCTCAACTATCACTTTTTCAAATAATGAATTATGGACATTCTCACATAATCTTAACTATCACATTTTCAAACAATGAATTATGGACATTCTTACATAATCTCAACTATCACATTCTCAAATAAAAAATTATGGACATTCTCACATAATCTCAACTATCACATTTTCAAATAAGAAATTATGGACCTTCTCACATAATCTTAACTATCACATTTTCAAACAATGAATTATGGACATTCTCACATAATCTCAACTATCACATTTTCAAATAATGAATTATGGATATTTTCACATAATCTTAACTATCACATTTTCAAACAATGAATTATGGACATTCTCACATAATCTCAACTATCACATTTTCAAATAATGAATTATGGACATTCTCACATAATCTCAACTATCACATTTTCAAATAATGAATTATGGACATTCTCACATAATCTTAACTATAATCACGATCATGGACTTATCTCACATGATCTAAATACAATCACAATCACAAACATGGACTTATCTCACATGATCTAAATACAATGACAATCATGGAATTATCTCACATGATCTCAATACAATCACAATCATGGACTTATCTCACATGATCTAAATACAATCACAATCATGGACTTATCTCACATGATCTAAATACAATCACAATCATGGACTTATCTCACATGATCTCAATACAAGTAGTACGTATACGTATAATATCCATGGGATTCAATCCCAAAAGCACTATTAGGGAATTACACCCAAAATCAACATTTACAACAACTTCCATTACTTCCTAACGACTCTTACCAACATCCCCCATAAGACTTGGTAAGAACTTAGGCATAATTAAGACAAGTATATCTTCATAATAAAGTTATGTATACTCCAATAACAAGGCAAGTATACTTCACATAATCAAGTCACATATGCTTCATATAATCTAGTCTCTTATACTCACGGATACTCCAATAACAAGGCAAATATACTTCACATAATCAAGTCACATATGCTTCATATAATCTAGTCTCTTATACTCACGTATATGTTACACCCCGTAATTACAGGACATGTTTTAAGAACGTAAGTAAGAACTCACAAGTGTTAAGATTTGAGACTTGTAAAAATTTACCGGAAATTTGAAATTGTCGGAAAGCGTATTATTGTGACGAATGGGAGGGCGACACTTGTCACCCCCCTTATTTATGCCTTGGACGAAAATGTCATGGCCAAAATGGTCATTGACCATAGCCTTAAGATGACTAAGTCTTCCTATTAATTAGCTTGACAAAATTGACTAAGTCAAAGGGTTCAAAGTCTTGATATTTTAATTAGAGATCATCCAAACCACCCAATTGTTTGCATATTGACCCTCCATTGAACTATATAGTAGTACTAGTAGCAAGACTTGTCATAACACTTAGAAATTTTTTAGAGAATTGGAGCTTAGGCTTTAGGAGCTCTCGGCTTTGAGCTCATTTGAACAAGAATTTTTTTTTTTGTTTTTTGTTTGTTGTCCAATAAATCCCCCACTTTAAACCAAGGTTCATGAGTGTTATGTAAGTATATCTCAATAGAAAAATCCCGGAAAAAGAGAGTTTTCGTATTAGTCGCAAGGTGAAAACCTAATGGCTTTTCTAGGTTTTGGTTGGGAGTTTGAAGGAAAATTGTTGGTATGGTTCTAAGGGTCTCAAGTAGAGGATTGAAGTATCTTGGAGAGTCTCTAAGTTTCTAAGGAACGACTTCGGATTTGAAGATTGGTTTGAGAATCGTTAAGGTATAATCTTCGTCTTACTTTTGTAATTGAAGATTCAATGTTATTATAAGTTAGAAATGATCATGTGATATGTGTTATGAAGTTTGATAAGTGTTATGGAATTTTAAGAGCTCACAACCGAAATGGCCTGTTTAGCCCATTGAAATTGACATACAAATTTAGTTGTTATGAGCAATCGTCGCATGTTACCTACTTAGAGATTATGGATTGTTATAATCAAATACGACTTGATATCATGTTATGCTACCAATTTGGATTGAAATGGAAATTTGATAAGAATTGGTAAGGTTGAACTCAAGGTGGCCGATTTTGGACTTTTTAGTTTGTTTTTCATTTGTATTGGACTACTTTCTAAATTGTGAGCCAATTGGGGTTGTTTAGTTAGTCATTTGTATTGGAGTACCTTATAGAAATTGTGAGCCAATTGGGGCTGTTTGGTTATTGTATTCGACCTTGAAAAAGGTGGCAAAGTAAGTAGAAACAAAGGAGGTCTTTGTCCGATTTTCCGTAGAATTTAGCGACTTAGCACCTAAAATATTCTACGTATGAAGTAAGAAGTTAATGGACGTATGGTGACCATTATAGGTTGACGTACTAGGTATAGCGTATCCTACTTGAAGAATGGAATAGCTCGAGTGGAAGTACTTTGGAGCTTTTGCTACTTGTCGATAATCGTCGCGAGGTATGTGAACCTCTTCCTTCTTTAGACATGGTTCTATGTATGGAATATACATGTGGTATTATTTCATGATTCCTTCTATTCTTAGAAGTTAAGAAGTATGTATGTTGATTTACTCTACGTAAGGGTTATGTCTAAGTTATCCTAAGTTATAAGTATGTTAAATTGTCTGAAGTCCTTACCAAGTCTTACGAGATGTTGGTAAGAATGGTTAGGAAAATATGAGATTTGATTTAAAACTATGTGTCTTGATTTATTTAAAGTAAGTAAGTGGATTTTACGTTCAAAAATGACTTGAATTTATATGTGAAAAGGGGATTGATTTTAAAAGTGAAAGTTATATGGTTTTAAGAGAATAAGTTACTTGGTTTTGGAAGTGTATGGAACTTTATATTTGTTTTGTATAAGTATAAGTAAGTGGATTTTAAAGAATGTATGATATAAGGTTTTAAGACTATGAACTTTGGTTGTCTTCTAAGGATTATGAAACTTTATTTTTCAAGTTGTGGACTTGATTTCTAAAAGTATTGATGACATGATTTTAAGAGTATGTGACTTGAGTTTTAAAAAAGAGAAGTTTATGATTCTCATAAGACGTATGTACGTGGTATTTTAGGTCTAGTTTCCTAATGTTGTAAGAACAAAAGTGCCTTGAGTTCTCTAAAATGAAAGGTTGTTATAATAGCTTTATGGGAAGTTGTTATAACGACTTAAGAAGGGTAACAATACGTTTTAAAATGTTACGTAAGGAAAATGCACCGAGCCTACACGTAGGCCGGACACGTTATGAAATACACCGAGCCTACAAATAGGCGGACACGTTATGAAATACACCGAGCCTACAAATAGGCCGGATTACGTTATGAAATACACCGAGCCTACAAATAGGCCGGACACGTTATGAAATACACCGAGCCTACAAATAGGCCTGACACGTTATGAATACACCGAGCCTACAAATAGGCCGGACACGTTATGAGATACACCGAGCCTACACATAGGCCGGATTATGCCATATTACCCCGAGCCTACACATAGGCGGGTTTTCATCTTACACCGAGCCCCACAGGCGGGCCGGATTATGCTACATGATTCCACAGTACACCGAGCCCCACAGGCGGGCCGGATTATGCTACATGATTCCACCGTACACCGAGCCCCACAGGCGGGCCGGATTATGCTACATGATTCCACCGTACACCGAGCCCCACAGGCGGGCCGGATTATGTTATATGATTCCACAGTACACCGAGCCCCACAGGCGGGCCGGATTATGTCACATGATTCATCAAGACACCGTGTCCCGCAAATGGGCGGATTATGTTATGTAAGATATGTAAGTTATGTGAAAAAGGCCGATTAAGCTCTTAAGTAAGTATGTAAGAATATGTTGTTAAATCTTATCGAAAGAAGGAAAGGAGCGGTTAATATATGATTGATTTGGGAGTTAAAGGGCGTTAACATGCGATTATGATTTGATTCTTGCGTTATTTCGTTCCATATTCGGTACTGTTGTCGAACCCCCGGGCCGCGTTCATGTCGCGAGTTTAGGTACCGATGTGGATCCGCGAGCTTAGGATCGCAGTTGGATTTTAGATGGCTCAGATGTTCGGAGTTGTCATGGTTATGTATATTCGTGGTATGGCGGGGCCACTGTCCGCCTAATCTATTATGTTAAAACTCTTAGAGGTCTGTAGTCACATATCGTGGGTCCGCTTGTAAAGAAAGGAGGCAAGCTTCGTTCGTGTATGTACGTCGGCGAAGGTAGCCTGTCGGTGACACATTGTTTATTTCGTTGTTTTATTTTATAAGTTTCATGTATGTTCGCGATTATCTCTCGATGTTTACTGTAAGGTGCCTGTGTAGGGCACGATCCGCGAGCCTGGTCGTCGTGACAAAAGTGGTATCGAGCGATTAGTCCTCGGAAAGTGTCTGAGCAGGTGTACAGTAGAGTTTTGATTATCGGTGTGTTGTGCACCACATCTATAATCGTGAGGCTGCAGGACATTTAGGATTGGTTTCCATTCTTCTCACTCCGAGATCGTGCGATAGAGTTGTGTTGTTAAGTCGTTCCTCCCTAACGAGTTATGTTGATTGCATTCTGAGAAAGCGTGATGACCAGAAGGACTATGTGGATTGCATATCGGGTTGGTAATGATTGTAGTATAGTTGGTATGGTGATATACATCTATACGGAGTTATGTACGAGTGTCAGACGCGTGTTGCCTAGAATGATTTTAGATTACCAGAAATTGGTAAAGACTAACTAGATACCAGGAAGGTATGGAATAGTTAATGAATTTTCGCCAAGGTCTTATGTTTTATTTAAGGTAATTGGGAAAGGATGAAATGCGATAGGGTAGTGAACCCTAGAAGCCATGATTAAGGAACCTAACTAATGTCGTGTTAATAGATTAAGCTGCGTAGTAAGCTTAAGAGAATTATACGGATGAGGTTTGGATAGAGTAAGTAATGGTTGTTGTGATCGAGACAACATGGTTATGGTTTTATGAGATGTTTTGTACGATTCTTGGGGATGGTAAGGTAGGCGTGGGCATGGAAATTGCGAGCCTAAGAATATTGATTCTTGAGACCTTAGGTATATAAGGTTTTCTCGCAATAAGATTTTAAGTCGGACGAGGATAAGAGTTAAGTGCGTATTGAGTGGTTGAGGACTGTTACGGGTCTCCCATGGCTGGAATGGAGTAGGATCAGTTGGTAGTAGTTCCGCTCGTGGCGGGTCACGAGTGCAAGGCCCAAGTCTAGTTAATTGTTTTACGGGTTCGTGGGCGCGTTCCACGAACCAGTCGTGGCGGAAATGGCCTTATATTGTTTTATAGAGTGACTCAAAGATTTGAGGCCAGAATTGGTATGGAAGTTATGTATGTATGCTAGTATGAATTGGAAGTACGAAAGGATAATCTCTTTTGGGCTTATGATGGACAAGTATGCGTGTGCGAGTATTAGGGCCATGTGTGGCATTGTTGGTATATGAGGTTGTGAAAGGAAACTATGTCGCTACTTATAAGTTTGACTCCGAAAGAACATTCGGGGACGAATGTTTCTAAGGGGGGAAGAATGTTACACCCCGTACTTACAGGGCATGTTTTAAGAACGTACGTAAGAACTCACAGTGTTAAGATTTGAGACTTGTAAAAATTTCTGGAAATTTGAAATTGTCGGAAAGCGTATTATTGTGACGAATGGGAGGCGACACATCACCCCCTTATTTATGCCTTGGGCGAAAATGTCATGGCCAAAATGGTCATCGACCATAGCCTTAAGATGACTAAGTCTTCCTATTAATTAGCTTGACAAAATTGACTAAGTCAAAGGGTTCAAAGTCTTGATATTTTAATTAGAGATCATCCAAACCACCCAATTGTTTGCATATTGACCCTCCATTGAACTATATAGTAGTACTAGTAGCAAGACTTGTCATAACACTTAGAAAATTTTTAGAGAATTGGAGCTTAGGCTTTAGGAGCTCTCGGCTTTGAGCTCATTTGAACAAGAATTTTTTTTTTTGTTTGTTGTCCAATAAATCCCCCACTTTAAACCAAGGTTCATTAGTGTTATGTAAGTATATCTCAATAGAAAAATCCGGAAAAAGTGAGTTTTCGTATTAGTCATGAGTGAAAACCTAACGGCTTTTCTAGGTTTTGGTTGGGAGTTTGAAGGAAAATTGTTGGTATGGTTCTAAGGGTCTCAGTAGCGGATTGAAGTATCTTGGAGAGTCTCTAAGTTGCTAAGGCGACTTGGTTGAAGATTGGTTTGAGAATCGTTAAGGTATAATCTTCGTCTTACTTTTGTAATTGAAGATTCAATGTTATTATAAGTTAGAAATGATCATGTGATATGTGTTATGAAGTTTGATAAGTGTTATGGAATTTTAAGAGCTCAAAACCGAAATGGCATGTTTAGCCCTTTGAAATTGAAATACAATTTTAGTTGTTATTAGAAATCGTCGCATGTTACCTACTTAGAGATTATGGATTGTTATAATCAAATACGACTTGATATCATGTTATGCTACCAATTTGGATTGAAATGGAAATTTGATAAGAATTGGTAAGGTTGAACTCAAGGTGGCGATTTTGGACTTTTTAGTTTGTTTTTCATTTGTATTGGACTACTTTCTAAATTGTGAGCCAATTGGGGCATTTAGTTAGTCATTTGTATTGGAGTACCTTATAGAAATTGTGAGCCAATTGGGGCTGTTTGGTTATTGTATTCGGCCTTGAAAAAGGTGGCAAAGTAAGTAGAAACAAAGGAGGTCTTTGTCAGATTTTCCGTAGAATTTAGCGACTTAGCACCTAAAATATTCTACGTATGAAGTAAGAAGTTAATGGACGTATGGTGACCATTATAGGTTGACGTACTAGGTATAGCGTATCCTACTTGAAGAATGGAATAGCTCGAGGTGGAAGTACTTTGGAGCTTTTTGCTCTTTGTCGATAATCGTCGCGAGGTATGTGAACCTCTTCCTTCTTTAGACATGGTTCTATGTATTGACTATACATGTGGTATTATTTAATGATTCCTTCTATTCTTAGAAGTTAAGAAGTATGTATGTTGATTTACTCTACGTAAGGGATATGTCAAATTTATCCTAAGTAATAAGTATGTTAAATTGTCTAAGTCCTTACCAAGTCTTATGGGAGATGTTGGTAAGAATGGTTAGGAAAATATGAGATTTGATTTAAAACTATGTGTCTTGATTTATTTAAAGTAAGTAAGTGGATTTTACGTTCAAAATGACTTGAATTTATATGTGAAAAGGGATTGATTTTAAAAGTGAAAGTTATATGGTTTTAAGAGAATAAGTTACTTGGTTTTGGAAGTGTATGGAACTTTATATTTGTTTTGTATAAGTATAAGTAAGTGGATTTTAAAGAATGTATGATATAAGGTTTTAAGACTATGAACTTTGGTTGTCTTCTAAGGATTATGAAACTTTATTTTTCAAGTTGTGGACTTGATTTCTAAAAGTATTGATGACATGATTTTAAGAGTATGTGACTTGAGTTTTAAAAAGAAAGAAGTTTATGATTACATTGAAATGCGTATGTACGTGGTATTTTTGGGTATATTTTAACTAATTGTTGTAAGAATAAAAGTGCCTTGAGTTCTCTAAAATGAAAGGTTGTTATAATAGCTTTATGGGAAGTTGTTATAACGACTTAGAAGAAGGTAACAATACGTTTTAAAATGTTACGTAAGGAAAATCGCACCGAGCCTACACGTAGGCGGACACGTTATGAAATACACCGAGCCTACAAATAGGCCGGACACGTTATGAAATACACCGAGCCTACAAATAGGCGGATTACGTTATGAAATACACCGAGCCTACAAATAGGCCGGACACGTTATGAAATACACCGAGCCTACAAATAGGCCTGACATGCGTTATGAAATACACCGAGCCTACAAATAGGCCGGACATGCGTTATGAGATACACCGAGCCTACACATAGGCCGGATTATGCCATATTACCCCGAGCCTACACATAGGCCGGTTACGTCATCTTACACCGAGCCCCACAAAGCGGGCGGATTATCTACATGATTCCACAAGACACCGAGCCCCACAGCGGCCGATTATGCTACATGATTCCACAGTACACCGAGCCCCACAGGCGGGCCGGATTATGCTACATGATTCCACAGTACACCGAGCCCCACAGGCGGGCCGGATTATGCTACATGATTCCACCGTACACCGAGCCCCACAGGCGGGCCGGATTATGTTATATGATTCCACAAGATAATCGAGCCCCACAGCGGGCGGATTATGTCACATGATTCATCAAGACACCGTGTCCCGCAAATGGGCCGGATTATGTTATGTAAGATATGTAAGTTATGTGAAAAGGCCGGATTAAGCTCTTAAGTAAGTATGTAAGAATATGTTGTTAAATCTTATCGAAGAAGGAAAGGAACTAATATATGATTGATTTCGGGAGTTAAAAGGGCGTTAACATGCGATTATGATTTGATTCTTGCACGTTATTTCGTTCCATATTCGCACTGTTATGCTTGAACCCTTCGGCTGCGTTCATGTCCGCAGTTTAGGTATTACAGATGTGGATCCGCGAGCTTAGGATCCTGGTTCAAGATTTTAGATGGCTCATGTTCGGAGTTGTCATGGTTATGTATATTCGTGGTATGGCGGGCCCCGCCCCGCCACAGCTGTTATGTTAAAACTCTTAGAGGTCTGTAGTCACATATTGTGGGTCTGTTTGTAAAGAAAGGAGGCAACTGCTTCGTTCATGTATGTACGTCCAGGAAGGTAGCCCTATCGGCTGACCTGTTGTTTATTTCTGTTGTTTTATTTTATAAGTTTCATGTATGTTCCGCTGATTATCTCTGATGTTTACCTGTAAGGGTGCCCAGGTAGGGCACTAGTCACGGGCCCGGGGTCGGGTCGTGACAGTATACTCCAATAACAAGACAAATATACTTCACATAATCAAGCCATATATGCTTCATATAATTTAGTCTCTTATACTCACGTATACTCCAATAACAAGGCAAGTATACTTCACATAATCAAGTCACATAACTTGGAAAATAAAGTCTCATAATCTTTTAAAGAATCAAGTCTCATAACTTTAAATCAAATCTCTTAACTTTAGAAATCAAGTCCCATAACTTGAAAAATAAAATCTCATAATCTTTTAAAGAAATCAAGTCTCATAACTTTAAATCAAATCTCTTAACTTTAGAAATCAAGTCCCATAATTTGAAAAATAAAGTCTCATAATCTTTTAAAGAAATCAAGTCTCATAACTTTAAATCAAATCTCTTAACTTTAGAAATCAAGTCCCATAACTTGAAAATAAAGTCTCATAACTTTAACTCAATTCATTTACTTCAAATAAATCAAGTCACATAGACTCACCAAAATCAAGTCACATAGGCTTTCCAAATAATCATGCCAAAAGAAGGAAGGATAGTTCACATACCTCGTTGGCGACTTACCCAAACGACAAGTAGCAATACACTCCAATGTACTTCAACCTTATTGGTTATTCCACAAGCCAAGTAGAATGTGCTACACGTAGTACTTCAACCTATAATGACGATAGCACTTCTATCAATATCATACTTACTAGTATAAGACTTATACGAAATAATGGCCCTCTAATTCTACGGAAATTTGGGCAGCACTTCCTTTGTTTCCACGTACTTTTCTACCTTTTTCCAAGGCCCGTATTCATCAACCAACAAGCCACATTTAAGGCACAACCAACAGTTAACCAAAGGAGATTACACGCCTAAATTGACGTGTAAAATTCTTCCCCACAATCACATTAAAATAGTCTATAAAACAGTCCATAATTCTCGTTACAAAACAATCCACAATTCTACAATATTAAGGGTACAATGTGAAACCTTTAACACCCTTTTTATATCCTTATTCTTTAGGACTTTCATTAGCCAGTTTACCACATTAATCATGTATATTAGGGGCTGATTTTCCAGCATATATGCACCCCAAAACAGTCCATAAAACGACATCCCAACGTCTAACAGTTTTGGGCAGTTTTCGTGCAACAATAACTACAACAATCCAAAGTCCTTTTCCTTAATTCCTTTTATTCCAATTCAAGTTCCAACATGTTATACAAGTTGTATAATATATAAACTACAATATTTCCTTCATTATATAACATGTACCAAGTGTAAATAACGACAATAACCAACAAAATCTGAAAACCTCAAAATTAGTCTAGCTCTCGGCCAAGCCTTAAAAAATTGTCCAAACACTTTTTAATCATCATTATTTTTAGTACAAGTTCATCCATACATTATAACAATAAGTAATATCCAATTACTTTAAAAAAAGAAGGACCTTTACCTCATTTTGTGCCCAAAAATGCCCCAAAACAGTCCACTCATCTTTGGCCCACAGTTTTCGTTTCGCTCCACTTCTTCAAGATTCAATCACATATATGTATCCCCTACAACCTTAGGAGCAACTTCCCTTCACGTTCCATCACCAAAAAGTCGACGAAAAACCCTAAAATCTCTAACCCTAGCCACGTCCCAAATGGGATTTGAGGTTAATAGTGGTTTATCTCGGCTTAACACTTGGTTAGGTTTCTTAATCTTGTATTATGAACTAAGCTTGGAAGATTTAAGGATCTTGGTCTTCAATAATGGCCCTTGGCCGAAATCTTGAGAGAGAAGAGATAGAACTTGTGTAATGAAAATATTTTCTAAGTGTAGATAAGTCTTGCAAGCTCTCTTGATATATATAAATATCTACAAGTGTAGCAAGACAAGTGGAGTGAGACCCACTTGTCTACTTGTCTTCAAAATATCTAAAGTCCAAGTGCAAGTCAAAGTCAAGTGGAGGGGTGACATGTGTCGCCCTCCGATTGGTCCAAAATATTATAATTTTTTGAAGGTCCCCGCGAAATTGTGAAATTCTCAACGGACCCCATATTATCAATTCCAATACCTTATAATCCAATATCAAGTCCATAAATTCAATTAGAAGTATTAAACTTCAAGTTAATAATTTTTCCGTCGTCACATTTTTTCCAAATTTTCCTTTAAGAAAATGTAATAATTCTTTCCTTCCAATATTCAAATCTTTTTTCCTTAATCACGTCCTCAAATCAATGTCATGGAATTACGGGGTGTAACATAGGACCCTGATTCAACATTTTGAGATGGCTCCAATGTTCCGGAGCTTGTCATTATATCTAAGTATATTCAGGGGTACGGCGGGGCCTTGTCCCGTCACAGTATACTGTCCAAATTCTTAGAGGTCTGTATTCATATGTGGGTTGGACTGGCTGGAGTTGTATTTACATTGTTGAACGGTGTAGACCCTTTCGGGTGACTTATATTATGGCAGCCTTATCGGCTTTGCCTTTGTTTAAAGAAAAAAAATGAGTGCTATTTATCTTCCGCGTTTTACTTAAGTTGTGGATAGAAGGGTGCCCAGGTAGGGCACCAGTCATGGGCCCGGGGTTCAGGGCGTTACAGAGTGGTATCAGAGCAGTTTGTCCTTGGAATGTCTAAAGACCGTGTATAGTAGAGTCTTGTTTATCGGTGTGTTGTGCACCACATCTATAAACAGGAGGCTACAATACATTTAGGATTGGTTTCCCTTCTTCTCACTCTGAGATCGTGCGATAGAGCTATGTTGTTAGGGTAGTATCTCCCTAACGTATTATTGTGATTGCAACTTTGAGAAAGACAACAGTGACCCAGAAAAGATTATATGGATTGCGTATCCAGGTTGGTAAAATTATCGTATAGATGGTATTATGATGATGTATATCTGTACGAGCGTATTTATTTGAGGTCATATGTTTGTTGCCTAGAATGATTATGAGTTACCATAAGTTGGTAAAGCCTTGATAAATGCTTAGAAGGTGTGAAACAGTTTATTGAATTCACACCTAGGCTTAATATATGTACTGATTTGGAACAGTCAGGAGGTAATGAACTGTCTAAGATTGTGTTAGACTCTTAGAAGATTAGGTGCAATTTATTTGATAACATACCATGTTAGATTAAGTTGTGTTGTACGCTTAAGTGATTATGTGAAAAATAATGGTATAGAGTAATTAGAGTTGTTGTGAGTAAGACAACATGATTATGAGATGTTAAGAAGCTAAATTTCCCGTATGTGGGGACTGATAATGTAGGCTTGGGACATAGAATAATTGTGAACTTTAGAATATTGATGACCGCTGAGACCTTTGATGTATAAGGCCTTCTCGGGTAGTAAGATTTATTTCAGACCAAGAATGAGAATTAAGTGCGACAATGGGTCGGGTTGTGGGATGATTACGGGTCAACCCGTAGCCCGAATTGGAGTGGGGTCGGTTGGAGGTGGTCCCGCTATGCGATAGGGTCACGAGGGTGCAAGGCCCAAATCTAGTTAATCGTTGTACGAGTTCATGGACGCGTTCCACCAGAACCGGGTACTGAAGGCCGAGAAGGGCCTTAACAAAAAGTTAATCAAAGTATAATGACCAAGTTTAGATATAGTAACTCCAAGGATTTGAAAATATAAGCAATGATTGAAATTATGTACGTATACTAGAATGAGTTTGGAAGTGCGAGAAGAGTACGACAAGTAAGAAAAATGACCGAACAAGTGTTAAAAGAATTGAAGTGGTTATAGTTATGAATAAATGAAAGTACGAAAGGAAAATCCTTTTAGGCCATGAATGGGAGTTAATAGTGGTAATGTACACTTTATATTAGAGATGTATATGCATGTGTGATATATTGTGGCCATATGTGGCATAATCGGTTTCGTTGAGTGTAGTTTAAGGAGACTATACCAATATATGTTTAGCATGAACCTAGTATGAACATTCGGGACAAATATTTCTAAGGGGGGAAGGATGTTACACCCCATAATTCCAAGGCAATGAGATGAGAACGTACGTGTGAAAATAAGATTTGAATTTTAGAACGAAAGAAAGATTATTTTTCTTAAGGAAAAATATCGGGAACTTGTGAAGGAAAATGTTTATTAATTGGAATTTGGTTCTCAAATTTGGTATTTAAGACTTTTGGAATATATTGGAATTATGAATATTAATTTTTGAATTTGGTCACGTGGGACCCATGGGAAAATTTTACGGTTTTGTGGGGCCCACAATATTTTGGCCAATTATGGATTGTTGGGAGATGAAATAATTTTGGACCAATCGGAGGGTGACACGTGTCACCCCCTTTGACTATTTGACTTGGTCTTGGAAGACTTGGACTTGTAGATATTTTGGAGACAAGTGGAGGTGGGTCCCACTCCACTTGTCTTGCTACACATAGGCCATACACTTGGCAAGATCTCACTACAAGGGATACATTATATATTCATAGAGGGGTGCAAGACTTGTTCTACACTTAGCCAAATTTCATGAAATATTTTGCTCCTCTTAAGGGCTCTCGGTTTTGGCTACTTTTGAAGACCAAAAATTGTTCAATATTTGTTGATAAATCCTCAAACTCAAGTCTAAGCTCCCTAATGAAGTTCTAAGCCTGGCTAAACCCTTAAAACCCCAAGATCATGTGTTGGCCGAAAATAAGGGCGTGAAACCCTAAGGTTCCGTCGACTTTTTGTAAGCGAAATACAAAGTGGAGTTGTGTATAAACTCATAGAGGTCACATATATGTGATTGGATCTTGAAGAAGTGGAGCGAAACGAAAACTGCGGACCAAAACCTAAGGGGATGTTTTGGACGATTTTTGGCTAAAAAATGAGGTAATAACTATTATGCTAGACTGTATATCCGGGAGATTGTGAGACTGCACGGAGTTCCTACATCTATTATATCGCATGAAGGGCCTGGCCACGCTAACTTCCGGAGGTCTTTCCGAGGGGTTAGGACACAGTGAGTCTCATTCTGCATTTCACCTCGCATCGACGACAGACAGAGCGCGTCTTATCCGCATACACTTAAGGATATGCTGAGGGCCTGTATTATTGACTTCAGGGGTAGCTGGGAGGATCATTTATCTCTTATTGAGTTTGCGTATAATAACAGCTACCATTCCAGTATTCAGATAACGCCTTATGAGGCCTTATATGGAAGGAAGTATAGGTCGTCGATCGGTTGGTTCGATGTTGGCGAGGTTCAGTTAGTTTGCCCAGACTTGATTCAGCAGGCCGCGGATAAGGTAAAGCTTATCCAGGAGAGGTTATTAGCAGCTCAGAGTCGATAGAAGTCGTATGCAGATAATCGACGTCGACACTTGGAGTTTCAGCTTGCCGATTGGGTGTTCTTGAAGGTATCACCCATGAAGGGTGTGATGAGGTTCGAAAAGAAGGGGAAACTTAGCAAGGTACATTGGGTCATACCAGATTGTTCGTAGAGTAGGCAATGTTGCCTATGAGTTAGATCTGCCATCCGATCTGGAAGCAGTGCATCCGGTCTTCCATGTTTCTATGTTACGGAAGTGTATCAGAGATCCATCTAGAGTTTTCCCGATTAGTGATGTCCAGGTGACAGAGGGGTTATCATATGAGGAGAGTCCTATAGCGATACTTAATCGCCAGGTCAGGAGATTACGGACTAAGGACGTGGCTTCCGTCAAGGTCTTGTTGTGGAATGATAATAGAGAGGAGATGATTGGGAAGCAGAGGTGGACATGATGAAGAAGTATCCTCACTTGTTCCATACACCTACAGGTAATTCATTCTCCCTACTTGTCGATTTTGATTGACGTATATGCATAAGTGTTATATTGTGATCATGTGTGACATATTTGATTGTGTTGGGTATAGTTAAAGGGGACTATGCCGACATCGATTTTAAGATTGAACTTAGTAAGAACATTCGGGACGAATGTTTCTAAGGGGGGAAGAATGTTACACCCCGTAGTTCCAGGACATGTATATAAGGACCTACGTGAGAAAATACGACTTTAAGTTTGAAACGAAAGGAAGATTACTTTTTCCTACGGAAAATATTCCGAACCTCGTGAAGGAAAAGAGTTTAATAATTGGAATTTGGTTCTCAAATTTGGTATTTGAGACTTACAGAATTTATTAGAATTTTGGAGAGATAAAATATTTTGGACCAATATGAGGGTGACATGTGTCACCCCCACATGGCCCATGTTGGGCGAGAAAGTGTTGGCCAAGTGGGCTCAAGATATTTATTGTGCACAATCCTAGCCACACATGTGTTTTAATCTCCACCCTTGATTTCCTTATATATCTACATACTAGTGCAAGACTTTAACACTTAGAGAAATTTCATGAAATATTATCCTAGCCTTAGAGGCTCTCGGCCAAGGTGTTCCAAGAACACACAAAATTTCTTCAAATGTTGTTGATAAATTCCCATACTCAAACCAAGGATCCCTAGTAGTATACTAAGCATAAACAACCTCTTAAATCCCGGAAATACTACATTAATCCGTTAGTCGCACCTTGAAACCCTAAGGTGTTCTTCATATTTTGAGTTGGAACTTGAAGAGAAGTTGGTTATGAGCTTCTAAGGGTTTCTTGGAGTGGATTGTAACGTAAAGGAAAGGAGCTAAAGTTGTTAAGGATCGAATTTTAATCTTGGATTATATTTGAGCTTAGTGAGGTAATGATCCTTGTCTTCTTAATGTAATTGAAGATTACATGTTATAGTAGTTGATAAATGAGCTTGTGCTATAAGGAATAAAGATTTATAAGTGTCTAGGATATTTGGAGGGTTAAAACCGAGACATGGCATGTTAACCATTGAAGTTGTTAACCAATTTGGTTGTTAGTTATAATCGTCACATGTTATACAAGAAAGGGAATTTAGTTGTTATAATTGTTATGACGTATTAACATGTTGGAGTAACGACTTGGATTAAATAATTGAAAAAGGACTATATATTGTATTGTTGTTTGATTGGTTGTGCCTTAAATGTGGCGTATTGGTTATTGATTTCGGGTCTTGAAAAAGGTGGAAAAGTACGTAGAAACATGGGAAGTGTTGTCCAATTTTCCGTAGAATAAGAGACCTTATACTTAGTATTATTCTACCTTAGAAAGCTAGAAGTTGATAGACGTATTATGGTCATTATAGGTTGACATTCTACGTGTGGCGTATTCAACATAGCGGGTGGATTAAGCCGAAGAGGTATGTGGAACTTTCCCTATCTTCTTGAGCATGAATCTTATAAATGTATAGTACGGTTGACGTACATGTCTTAAATGAATTCAGTTTCATTTTGGTACCATTGATTTGATTTAAAAAGGTACAAGTTTAGTTGAGTTGGAAGGTTAAACTCACTTGGTTTTTAAAGGATGTAAATACATTAGTTTTTATAAAAACATAAAGTGTTATAATGGTTTTATGGGAAGTTAGTTATAACGACTTTATGGGAAGTTAAAAGAGTGGTTTACTTGAAGGATTTAAAAGAGAATAAATGATTTGATTTTGAATGTATACTGTTGACACCCAATTTTGACCCTCCCGTCCAGTCATTAGCTATAAAATTAGACTAATTTTGAAATAATTTTAAATAATAGAAATGCAGCGATAAAACATTAATACAGACATAAATAAGCAATTTAATAATGACACCGCGTCTTACGTAGAAAACTAAGCACTTAGAGTCCCGCGCCCGCATTAATTAAAGCTCTGTCATGATTCTTAATTAATAATAAATACATAAAACAAATAATTTGACAATGACGTCGTGTTAAATAAAATATTCGCATTTATTAATAGCAAGACAATTTCATAATTCGTAATTAATAGCGTCGCATTTATAAGAAAACTTTAAGCAATCCTTAAATATCATACCTGCATTTAGCATTTAAATAATTTAATCTAAACTCAATTCAATTTTGATTTAACTTCGCAAAATACGCATAATAAATAAGTTTTAATAACGGCATCGCGTTATAAAATATTAAACACTAATTAAATAGCACACCCGCATTTATTATTGTAATAGTTCTAAAACTCAAAATTAAATTAATAAAGCACCTAAATAATTTAATCACAATTTATTAATTTACTTTACCACTAATTAACTAATTAAATACCTAAAACTAATACCCAACCCGCAGCCCACGTCGCCCCAAGCCCAACCCGCAAGCCCAACTCGCCCCTTTTACCCTTATCAGCCCAGAAGCCACGCCCCAGCCTTATTTTTCCCTCAGCCCTCTTCCTATCGTCCCCGCTCCCCTTTAACCTAGAAAACCCTAAAGAACCCGCCGCATACTCCTCTGTCCTTACCCGCGAATCTCGCCGGATTTTTAGGGTGGAAAATCCGGCGACTTTCCTTTTCCCTACCAGTACCATTCAAAATCGCGTAAACCACGAACTTGCCATAAAGAGATTAGCAAAATCCTTCCAGAACCGAAAACTTACCATAACCAAGATCGAATCGCACCAAATCAGTCAGCATATTCCCCAAAAATCATAAAGAAATCGCATCAAATCGCGTACCAAGATCGACCCAAAGCTATATCAAAACCTACCAAATTTGGAGCCCAGATTATTAGCTATAAATACAGAACGTTTAGGCATGCAATGGGCATTCGAAGGGCAGCAGTCCAATCGAGTTATTCAGAAAAGAACCTAACCCTAAAAGCCAACAATTTCCGCAAGAAAACCCTTTTCTTCTTTCCACTGCATTAGCTATCCCTCCGAGCAGACCGACGACTTGATACGCTGCCTCGGTTCGCTGTCCGGAGAAGGTAAACTCGTTTCCTTTCGTATTTTCTCGTTCGACTTGTGTTTCATGATATGTGTAGTGATTATATGTTGGTTACATATGCTGGTTTGATTTTTGCTCATACATGTTGAGCCATTCGAGAGTTGTTGATGGCTATTCTCTGTATTTGAATCTTTCAACTTAATATACGCCTAGTCATGAGGTCTGCGTTATATGTTTCTGTGTTTGACATGAGTTAAGTGTGTTAGTTTGCGAATGAATCATATCGAGGCGTAATTAGCTAGTCTGGTTTGGGGCTACTAAGTGTCCATCCTTAAACCAATATCTGAAATTTGTGCTGTATGATATAAGCTGGGATAGTCGATATGTTATTTCATTATGGATTGGATTGCGGACTGATCAAATCAGGACAAATACCCTAAGTACGTCTATCGAAGTTCCACCCAGCATCAAGTGATATAAAAATCAGTATGAGACTTGTCCCTGTTTGTTTCCAGCATGATTTATGTATTACTGTGAGGTTACCTGAATTTATATTGCCAATATATGTACTTGACTCAACTCTTGTAGTCACTTCCTTAAATCTGAGTTAGCCTAGATGAGTCCCTTCTGTAAACATATGCCCCCTGCAACCCACAGTTGAGTCTCACTACATGCTGGCAGATAAGCTGCTTAAATATTATTTGGAATGGTTTATTTGATTGTTAAGGGTCTAGCATGCTTATTAAATCAGTCCATTTTTCTAAGTGAATACTTCTCTGCGATGAAAATCTAAACCATAGAAATAGGCATATATGTCTCTATTCCATCTTAAAATTGCTTATCTAATGTTTTCAAGTAAGCTGGAAATGTGTAGGTTTGGTATTTGATTTCTTATCCATCTCTGTTTATATTTTTGAGCCATGGTCCTGTTTGCATGATCATGTGATAGTGTATGACTTAGGCATGATCTATCCTATAATCTCTGCATATCTGCAATTCTCTTGCCCGAATAAATGTTTGCTTTGTTTGCCTAAACCGTCCACTGTGTGCTGTCTTGATTACATGCACTTCTTGTTACTACTATAATACATGCTGAAAAGGAATTGTGATCTACTCTTACTGTATGCATCTGATTGTAATACTCAAACATATCGCGATCTGAGTATGAACCCTGAGATTACTCTCTATACGTCAAGCACTGTATTTCACTGTTTGTTGGCTCTGTTTGCTGGCTGTCGCAGCAGGTGGCCTCAGTTTATTTACTGATTCGTACGTCCTTATGTGCTGATTATGTGCTGTGTAGATTTTCTATGATTCAAATAATTGAGATATGTACTAATCTTTATTTTCTTTCTTTCTTTTACATGGCACGCCTCGGAGCTAAACGAAGAGTCTCATTGCGAGACTCCTCATGAGTTATAACAAAACAAGGACCTACATCTGTGTGCATCTTCATCTACGCCCTGAAAATCCCAAATCGCCGGCGAAAAGACATCGCCTTTCCTTCGAGTCATCTTTACTTATTCTTTATTCTGCTTCATTTATTTGTTGTAAATTAATTGTCTAACGCTATACTAATTAATTAGCACTTAGAATAGTTAAACATCGAATCAATAGCTAGAAATTAATTTGATTTGCTTACCTTAAGTTAATTACTTTAGGCTCGCCTCGCCTTGTTTAATAGTTATAATAAACCGCTTAATACTCTACACTTGCATAATAAATATTGTTCGTCAAGATATTCTTAAAACTGTGTTATAAATTCCTATTAATACAAAAATAATAAATACTTCTGTTGCATAATAGACACGTTTTCTCTGTTATCACAATAATCTCACATTATCATGCTAAGCAATATATACCCCTTAGGTAAAGGAATACTTGCACACATTTTTTACTCCATGAATATATTTGCCTCTTTCGAAACTAGCCCTTATATTTTAAACAAATATCATAGTTTTTTATGCCCCTGTTTAATAGCTCTCAAATATGTATTTCATTAGCATGATAATTAACCTAGGTTTGAACGGACAACCGCAAGTTAGCGGATCCTTTAGGGTGTCTAACCCCTTCCCTTTAGGATAATAAAGAACCCTTGCCCAGAGTCTCATTCAGTTTAGCAGACCATTAAAATGGAGTTAATGTTTACTTTAAACTAGTTAACATTTAGGTGTCATAATTCACCCAATTAATTAGGTGGCGACTCCGCGAACCCTTTTAGCACTTTTAGCACCCTTTATCCTTTAGCATTTCTAGCCCCTTTTAAGCACCTTTTAGCACCCTTTTTAAACATTTAACATTTTAGCATTCTTTTTGCACTTTTAGCATTTATTATTTATTTCCTAACACTGTTTCTAAGCAGGAGCTTTTATTTTAAAGTCGCGGCCGAAAAAGGGCGTGACATATACGATACTTGATTTAAAGAGTATATGTAACTTGATTTAAAGGTATAGGTTACTTGAGTTTGGAAAGTAGAAGTTACTTGGTTTCAAAGCCTTGAAATGAATTTCTAAAGGTGTAGTAACTTGATTTGAAAAATAGACATGCCTTGATACTACGGGTGTTAGTATCTTGTGGCTTTTATATGAAAAAAATTCTTTTTAAAGGAATAGAAGTACGTAGTACATTGGGGTTAAATTTTCGGATTTTACATGATAGTGCCTTAAGTTTAATTAATGAGAGTTAAAGATTGCTAACTTGAATATGTTGTTCATGATGGTCGTTAGTGCTAGTGTTATATTATTTATTACGGGGTCAATCCCCGGGTCATTTTGCATTTTGCATTTTCGTGGATTTGCTCCTCACGATGCGAGTATGACGTATATGCTCATTGCGCGCCCATAGGGTCCATGCGGGTGAAATAGTCCTATGCGGGTGAAATAGTCTCATGCGAGGCAAATTGCCTCATGCGGGTCCACAAGACTTATGCGGGTGAATAGTCCCAGGAGTAAGATTGCATAATGATACTACGGGCGGGTAGCCCTAGTTTGATCATAAGCTTCCTATTTTTAAAAACGGTAAGGTTTACTCTTATTTACTCTCATTATTAATAAGACACAGTGTACTGTTAATTTGGATATCATACATGTTTCCAGCTTTATTTTAGACTATATGATTTCATTACAGTACTTTCAGTTTCATATACTTGGTACATGTTTTGTCTTGACCCTTTCCACGGGTCATGCTCATACAAAGTTGTTGATCCTCACTCTTAGGATCATTGTTCACTTTGGGAAGCTCCATTACTCCGAGGCTTATCTTTGCACGGATCCTCATTGTTGTAGATTTATGTACATTCGGGGATATGGCGGCCCTGTCCCACATAGATAAGTCCAAACTCTTAGATGTCTGTAGTCATGTTTTGTGGGTTAGACTTGTAAAAGATGTATCCCTTTGTTATGTATATATGCAGGAAGGTGGCCTTATCGGCTAACCTGGTTCTTATTTCACATTACTGCATGTCTATGAACTTTATTTATATTCCGCTGGTTATCTCTAATGTAAAACTGTAAGGGTGCCCAGGTAGAACATCCGTCGCGGGCCCGGGATCGGGTCGTGACAACATGTGTGGCTAGGATTGTGCACAATAAATATTTTGAGCCCACTTGGCCAACACTTTCTCGCCCAACGTGGGTCATGTGGGGGTGACACGTGTCACCCTCCTATTGGTCCAAAATATTTTATCTCTCCAAAATTCTAATAAATTCTATAAGTTTCAAATATCAAATTTGAGAACCAAATTCCAATTATTAAACCAAATTTGATGGCAAACTGGTTTGCTTGGTTGAGATAGGAAGATGAAGGAGTTCTGGTTTGGTTCGCTGGTTATGCTGGAGTTGGACGAGAGGATGGGCGTTGATGAAGAGGTTGTTGGGCTCAGGTCCTTTTGATCTGTTGGGCTGGGCGAGAATTTAAATAAAAGAAAGGATTGGGCTGATATAAAAAATGTGAATTAGGCTTATGGAAATTAGAGAAATGGAGAGATTGGGTTGGTTTAGAATAAATGAGGGAATGAAAATTGGGTAGATAATTATGAGTATAAAATATTCAGGATTAAATTAGAAGATTATGTCATTAATGAGTAACCAATCTAATTTTATTAATTAATTAAAATATGCTTCTTTTCACATAAAATACGGTACAAAAGATTTAATATATGCATTTGATTTTGAGTAAAACTATAATATTCATAGAAAATGACTAATTTAGTAATCGGTGAAAATATTAAGAGAGAGTCAATTACCAATGTCGATGCCGAAATATTAAAATTATTTTGCTAGTTCTTTAATTATAAAATATAATACTCGATATTTTAAAATTATGCCGTAATTAGTAAAAAATATGAAAACTATTTATTTTTGGAGAATTTTCAAGACTAAGAACCATAATGAAATTAATTAAAGAATAAAGGACGATCTTGAATAAAATGCGGCAAAGGTGGGACAAAATTGGGTGTCAACAGGATACCAATTAAAGTATTCATGTGTCCATCATGAGTAACCATTACTCGTAGCAGGTGAGACATACTACATCCTCTAAGGATGTGATGCAGATCACATATCGACATAACACATATTATCGATATCTCATTCTCGATGATCATTAGTCGAGACTATTTTAAGAGTTACGTTATAATATTAATATCTCACACTATTAATAACCACGTAACTTCTAGGGATGCATATTATAAAATATCATAAACAATCAACTAATAATTCATTAATTGCAAATGCCAAAATATTAATCTCCATTAATAATAATACAAATGTGTATAAAGTATATTTATCTCAATATAAATTATCTCTAGGACATAAATATATTTTCACCAGTTACTATTTTATCAGGTTATATCGATTAATGATTATCAAGTGATCAACGTACATGTAATTACCTAATAATGACCTGGTTGTTTATATTAATTTTCCTCCGTCAATGCATACATAGAACATAAACTCACTGACATAATATATTTCGTCTCAGAATCGTTTGGATGATTGTCTGTCTCCATTCAAAAATATAATATATTATTTCCTTTTTGCCAAGTAAAAGAAATTTAAATTAACAGGGAAATTGAAGAACTTCAGTACATAAAGAAACAGATCTTATTAATTCAGTCTCATTAAAGTCTTTGTGAAAATTAATAAAGCATGAGAAGGACAGATCCAAATATAAATATCTCTTAGAGAATATATTAATATTCTTCATATATTATGTAATTATGGAAACTAGATATCCTCATACAATTAAGATGTGTACTTGTAAACAACTATATATATTGTATCAATGAGAAGTCTTCAATCAAGGAGAATTTCATAATTTTACATGGTATCAAGAGTCAAATCCTACCTTAAAAACCGACGTCCCACTTCCTCATTTTTCTTCTGCCGCCAGTAACCCCTCCAAAACTGGCGCCTCTTTCTTTTTTTTTTCTTTCTTCCGCCGCCGACACCCAACCCTAAAATCTGGCACCCTTATTTTCTCCTTCACGCCGCCGGCAACCCTTGTCCATGGCTTCTCCCGTCTATTCTTCCTTCACCCACGACACACATCCTACAACTTCCACACCCCACTCCTACCACCTTTCATCCGGCCTTTGCCGTGACGAACATCAAGAACTTCATCCCTTTAATTCTTGATCTAGAGGATGGACAATACTCGTCGTGGCTTGAACTATTCTGAATTCATGCATGTGCTTACAACGTCCTTGATCACACCGACAATTCCACATCCCCCCCGCCGACGTTGACAACCCAATGTGGAAGCGCCTCAATGCGATCGTTAAACAATGGATATGGAATAATATGCAATAATTTACTTCATTCCATTATGAAGAGATGTGCTTTGGCTCACGACTTATGGACGAGGCTAGAAGAAATATTTCTAGACAACAAACATACACGTGCCGTGTATTTGGAGGAATAATTTAACAACACCCGTCTTGAGAACTTTGCTAACATGTCAGACTATTGTAAACAACTTAAATTAGTTGTTGATCAATAGTCTAATGTTGGCACTCCGATTTCCGACACAAAGATGGTGCTGCAACTTATTAATGGGTTGCCTAAAAGTGAGTATGATACACTTGCGATGATGATCCAGCAAGCTGATCCATTCCCTAGCTCCAACAATGCCCGATCACAGTTGCTATTGGAAGAGACTAGACGTGTCAAACAAGACAACCATAATCAGAAGGCGTTGGTAGTAGATGCACCGTTGACCACCCCTGCACCCGCCGGAGCACCACAACCTGCGACCACCATAATCAGTGTGATGGCCGATGTGGTGGCAGAGGCCGAGGCCGAGGCCGAGGTAACAACTGTGGCAGCAAGAGAAGGGCTGAGGGGGCCGACCCAATTCCAGTGACCAGCCACGGCAGGCCCAGTCTCCATATCCGTGGGCCAGCCAAATGTCATGGCCCACCCCTAAAATTCGGGCCTCACCCCCTTGCCCTTACCCAACCAACCTGACACAACACCTAAGTCCAAGTCCAAGCATTTTGGGCCCAGCTCCTGGCCAAAGTCACACGGGTCATCCACACCAGGATGACCTCTCCACGACCCAACAACAATAACAGACATACGATCTTATGACTCCCACCGAACTAAGTCAGGCCTACATCATTATGAATCTCCAACAGCCCGATGACATATGATACATGTATACAGTGGTCATATCCCATATCACTCATAACTCTGGTAATCTCCCTCAACTGTTTAATTTGTGCAATCCTCAATGTATTTTAGTCGGAAATGGCAGTTGCATTCAAATTCAAGGTTATGGCACCACACAAACACCACCACCTCACCCTCCCTTTACCCTAAAAAATGTCTTATACGCGTCTAACATAATTAAAAACTTAATCTCTGTTAGGAAGTTTACTAATGACAATTATGTATCTATTGAATTTGACCCTTTTGATTTTTCTGTGAAGGACCTACGTACGGGGACAACTCTTACGAGATACAATAGTATGGAGGACATATATCCATTCTCATCCAATTTCATTGCCAGTGTCAATCCACATACCTCTCTAGCTGTAATCTCTCTATCAACTTGGCACGATAGACTTGGGCACCCGGGAGCACCAGTTTTTAATTTTCTTAGGAGTCATAATTTAATTCAATGTATTAAAGGAAAATATTCCCACAATTGCTACTCGTGTTCATTAGGGAAGCATGTTAGACTTTTTTTCCAGTCATTACTAAGTGTAACGTTCTCTGGTATTTTTGGATGATTTCTCTCACTTTCTTTGGGTTTATCCTCTAAAATATAAGTCCCAAATTTATCAAGTCTTTCTTGAATTTCAAACATATGTTAGAACTCAGTTTGAGAAAAACATCAAGACATTTCAATGTGACAACGGTCGTGAGTTTGACAATTCTCTTTTTCATAAATTTTGTACGGATAATGGCATGATATTTCTCTTCTCTTGCCCTCATAACTCACCTCAAAATGGTAAAGCCAAAAGAATCCTACGCTTCATCAATAATAAGACTCACACTACGCTCTTTCATGCTTCCCTCCCCCTTCTTTTTGGGTATACGCCTTGCATATGGCAACATACATTCTTAATACATTACCAATATGAACTCTTCAAAATAAAACTCCAATCGAAATTCTCTTATATTAGATACTCTCTTATAATCATCTTCGGATTTTTGGTTGTCTATGCTACCCGAATCTCTCATTCACGACCCCTCACAAATTAGCTCCTAGAACTACCCCTTCCATTTTCATAGGTTTCTCGTCAAACCATAGGGGGTATTTATGATATGACTTGTCCACAAATAAAATCCAAGTCTCTCGCCATGTCAAAGTTGACGAGACGCTTTCCCATTTGCAAACGTCCAAAATTTTCAAGTCATTTATTACGGCTTCCTTGATGATTCAGACACTGCCCCCATTAGAACTGCAATACATCATGGCACCCATCCCTTCCCGTCACTACCCCAGCCCCCGTCGACTACCTCTTCCCCCATTCTGTCGACCACCAGCCAACCCACCGCTCCCATCTCATCCATATTGGTCCCATCACTGAGCTCACTGCTCCACCCCATGCCACTGTTCCCGTGTTAGAAAATACCGCATCCCATACCAACCCACTACTTGTCACCCAAACCGTCCCACTTCTGACCCACCGTATGGAAACTCGTGCTCAACGTGAGAATTTCAAAGAGAATGTACACTTTAACCTATCCACTCAGACTATCTCACCTATACCTAAAAACCCAAAATTAGTCAAGCTTGGCCCGAATTGAAATGCGGCCATGCATAAGGAATTTAATGCGCTCACTTTATAGCACACTTGGGATCTTATCCCGAGATTAGATGGGGTGAATGTAATTCGTTGCATGTGGATATATCATCACAAATTCAGAGATAGTGGTGAGCTTGAAGGCCATAAGGTGAGACTTATGGAAAATGACACGGGGCAACAAGACAGAGTTGATTGTGGTGGACATTATGTCCAGTGGTTAAACCAACCACTATTAACATTGTTTTGAGCATAACTATGAGAAAGAACTGACAAATTCATCAACTTGATGTGAACAATGCGTTCTTATATTGGGATTTGAAAGAACCATATATATGCATCAACCACCTGACATTGTGCATCCAGATGCTCCTCAGTAAATCTGTCGTCTTCGAAAATCACTTTATGGCTTGAAACAAGCCACAAGGCTTGGTATGAGCGTTTTTCCACTTACATCATGCAGATCAGGTTCGTGTGCAGCAAAAGTAATAATTAACTTTTTATTTTTCATCGAAGGTAATGACATTGCATGCCTTTTTCTCTATGTGGATGATATTGTTCTGACTGTCTCATCTGATGTGCTGAAACACAAAATCATTACCCTGCTCAAATCCGAATTTGACATGACATACTTGGGTAAGTTGAGTTATTTTTTGGGGATTTCAGTGAGCAGATCCTAAATGCAATGTTCTTGTGCCAGCATAAGTATGCCGAAGAAATTGTTTATAGGGCTAAAATGACAAATGCATGATCATGCCCACTCCAGTCGACTCGAAGTCAAAACTCAGTGCCGATGACAGGGATCCTATGCTCGATTCTTCTCTTTATAGGAGTCTTGCTGGTGCACTTCAATATCTTACATTCACTAGACTCAATATTTTCTATGTCGTTCAGCATGTGTGTTTGTTCATGCATGCTCCCAGGGAGCCTCACTTTACCACTCTTAATCATATCATTCGGTACGTTAAGGGTACTTTTGACTACGTATTACATTTTTATCCATCTGCACCGATCAGACTGATATCGTATACAGACACCGATTGGGGCGTGTCCGGATATACGTCGATCTACTTCCGATTACTATGTATTTTTTAGTGATAATCTCATCTTGTGGTCTCCCAAATGGCAAGCCACGCTATCTCGTTCGAGTGCAGAAACAGAATACAGAGGCGCTGTGAATGTTATTGTCGAGATCAGATGGCTCAGAAACCTTCTTCTAGAGTTTCATTGTCCCTTACGTAAGACATCTCTTGTCTACTGTGATAGCACATATGTTGTTTACTTGTCTTATAACCCGGTCCGGTATCAGCTAACCAAATATATTGAGATAAATATTTATTTTGTTCGTGAGAAAGTTGTCATGGGTCATGTTAGGGTGTTACATGTTCCTTCTTCATATCAGTACACATATATATTTACTAAGGGATTTCCTCGGCAGCTGTTCCTTGACTTCATATCCAGTCTCAGCGTCCGGCGTTCTCCTGCTCCGACTGAAGGGTGTGATAGAGAATATATTAATATTCTCCATATATTTTGTAACGAGGATTTTGATGTAATTATAAAAACTAGATATCCTCATACAATAAGCATTTGTACTTATAAACAACTACATATATTATTTTAATGAAAAGCCTCTAATTAATGAAAATTTCATAATTCTACAATATTGTCTTCAATTAAACTGTGATGCCCAGATCTTTCCATAATTAGTTAAAGTATTCGCCATCATAATTGCCTCCCCATAGATATGACAAATATCGAAAGACGTCTCATAGCCTCAAGGATAAACTTGTGAGTCTGTTATTGAAATAGAAATATCATCTGTAAAGGCATACCACAAAAATATACCCTCTCCCTTTACTTTTACTTGTCACGTTTCGTTTTTGATAGTCAAATTATATAAATGTTGACCAACTTTTTTAAGATATATTTTTTTATCACATTAATATGAAAATAATTACAACTTATAATATTTTTCGTATAGTTTTCAAATATCTAAATTTTCATTTTAAGTTATTGAATTAATTTAATTCAATTTATCTTAAAAAATTAATTAAATTGACTCTCGATAAGTCACGTGTGGCAAGTAAAGGCGAACGGAGGGAGTAACACAAAAAGTACTATTCCCAAACCGCTAATTAAGAAATTGAACTTTCAAGAGAAATACATGAACTTCACTCACATGCAATTATAGACATCTGTCTAAAGTTTGATTTTGTCAAACCTAACTTCAGACATCAATATCGAAAGTAGAAAAATGTGCAAAAATAATAATATATAAAGCAAGTACAGATTAAATAACGGTGTCAAAACTGTCTGCCCTGGGAATTTTCCCTTTTCAGTTGATTCATTGTATATGGATTGCTTTTCTTTTCTAATATGGGCTTTGTGTTTCTGCCTCAGTATTGGGCCTATTTTGGCACTGCAAAAGCTAAAGTAAGAACAAAGTAGTAGTATATATACTAACAATAAGCAATAAGTAATTGCACGTTGTATTCTTCAATGGGATAGTCTTTAATTTTTTTCCGTTAAAATTGAACTTATGCCTATAGGGGCATAAGTTTTTTACATAAGATTTGATCGAGGAACCACTATTTGAATTTTACATAACTTATGCCTATGCGAGATGTGCTACCGCACATGACTCCCGAAAAACGACAAATTTTAGGGGCCCCTTTTTTCATTTTTTATTAAATAATATTAGCCATAATTTACTGTAAAGACCTATAATTCACAGATCTTAGCCCAATCAAAGGAGGGGTTGATTAACTTGAATTTGTATTGTGTTGTTATTTACAATTTAAAATATTTTCTGATTATTGAAATCGTATATTTACTTATATTAAGGGTCCACTTTACGAATTAGAACAGAACCCCTAAAATGTTTGAGACGGTCCTGATCACCATTGATTTATAAAAATTCATCAATGCATTTTTGTTTCAAAATTGATTTAAATAATTTCAAATTTAGTAGTATAAAACTTCTTTAAAGCAACACTAACTATTATATGACACATCTAGCACCTAAAATCAATACTCCCTCCATTTCAATTTATATGACATATTTTTTTAGTCAATTTTAAAAAATAATATTTTTTTTATTTAATAATAATTTAATGAAATAATTTCTATTTATAACTTATTTTAAATTATAAATTTCAAAGATATTAATTTCTTTGTTAAACATTACGTCTAATCAAATTATATTGCATAAATTAGAATAGAGTACATATTAGTAGATTCTGTCCTTGTTCCAGTCGGCGAAGCTACCTATTACTTGTCACCTCCTCTTTCACTTTCTTCAACAAAAGAATTCCTTCATATCATATAATACTATATGTTTCCTTAATTCCGTCAAAGTTGTTTGGTCTTTCACTTTTCTGGATATGGGTTTATGGGATTCATTGCTCAACTGGCTTCGCAGGTAATAAAGTTTCATTCTTTTTGCTTTATAAACATACCCCTTTTCATTTGTTCTCTGTTTGGTTGAAACCATATTGAGAATTGGATTGAATTGTTATTTTTGGTTTTCTCATGTGTTTTTGGCTAATGGTAGTCTTTTGTAGTTCAATTTACTATGCAATTGCGGTTCCTTAGTCAATACTCCCTCCGTTTTATAATAAGTGTTATTTTTAGCTTATGCACACGGTGAAATTGCTCGCTCTGTATTTATACTAACTTACCCCTAATTAATGTCTTCAAAATAAAAGCTACTTAATGATTCTTGATTATGTAAATAAGGTAATTTTGGAAGACTCTGATCAATTTCTTCTTGAAATGAACTGAGGGAGTAGGGAGTAGTAAGAAGGGGTTGGGGGGGGGGGGGGGGGGGGGATGAATTCCTTTTTTTTCTTAATCTGTTTTGATTTACTTGCACCTCTTTTTGTGAAGTATTTATGGGTATTTGTAAAGTTGTAGAAGAAGGACTAAGTGGGTAAGTACAGGTCTTGTTTGCCCTCTTTATGGTTGATCATTTTTGTTTATCTTGGAATTACCAATTTAAGAATTAAACAACAACAACATACCCAGTGTAATCCCACAAAGTGGGGTCTGGGGAGGGGACCTCTACTTTTGTGTGATAGAGAGACTATTTCCGATACTTTGGTTGGTTGTAAAAGCTATGATCTTGATAATCAAATAATATCCCTTTCATGCCCCACGGGTGTGGCCTAGTGGTCAACAAATTGAGTTGAGAACCATGAAGTCTCGGTTTCGAATCCCAAACGGAGACAAAAAAAAATTAGGTGATTTCTTTCCATCTGTCCAAGGTTCGGTGGATAGAGTTACCCAATAGTACCCGTATAATTAGTCGAGGTGTGGGTAAGCTGGCTAGACGCTAAGGTTATTAAAAAAAAT
The DNA here is from genome assembly GCA_029844215.1 of Przewalskia tangutica. Classification (NCBI taxonomy): domain Eukaryota; kingdom Viridiplantae; phylum Streptophyta; class Magnoliopsida; order Solanales; family Solanaceae; genus Przewalskia; species Przewalskia tangutica. Next base: position 3,439,528 of record CM056725.1, read on the forward strand.
ATTCATTCCATAAATTATCTGGAACAATACCTTAAGATTTAGTTTTTTTTTTAATTCGGACTGTTCTCTTTTGGTGAAGGGGCTCATGGTGCTAAGTTATAGATTCTGTCGTTTTAGAGTAAGTTAAATGATTTAACAGTTCAACCATTAGCTCGTCTTAAGTTTGATTACTCTACTGCTGTTATCAAATTGTGATGTTTCAGCTCATTGTTTTTCTTATTCTGGTTGATAGAGGAATAATAGCTTTGTATTTTGAAGTTTATTAATTAGTGTAACGAATCACGGGAGCTACATCATTGTATATCGTGGTCTAGGAAGAAATCCCAGTATAAGGATAGGTGAAGAACTTCAACAAGTTCTATAGCAAAGACTAAGGGAACAACAGAGACTAAGCATGTATAGGAGAGAATCATTTAATTAGTGAACTATTTAAATTGCACCAATGCCAAAAGCAGGAGATATGGATAACTTTCTGTTCTTGGACTAGTTTTTCTTTTATTGTGACATAGAGATCTCGGACGACTTATTCTGAATTTCAGCATTTGATTAGAGCTATGCTGCTGAAGGTTCTTGGCTGCGCCCACCTGTGATTTGTGAAGAACTGAAGGCTTAACGCAACCGACATTGGTAATCAAGCAGCAACTAGAGCCGGCGGTCTGATTCCACCTAGTGGCGATTTAAACTAACAGAGAAAGGCATTTCAAATTGCAAGTAAAATAAAAACAGAAAAATAGTGGAATTCTGTAGGTTTAGCTAAGACGATTTCGGAAATTAGAAACTTATTCCTTTTTTGTTTGGTGTGAGCTCAACCTAAGCTACACATTGCCCGAGAAAAGCTGTTTGGCTGCTCTTCAACCACTTGCGGCAGAATTTCCAAATCTATTTAGTGTGGAGATGTTGGCAGTACGTAGATTAGCAAATTTGCATTAACTATAGTTTAAGGGAAGAACAATTGACATGTATCCTGATGATTTATACATGAGAAGGTTGTGCATCTTGGCCTTACTCTATTAGCGTTGTAATGTCATCCTTTTAATTCCATTTTCTTCAAGTAGTAATTCCCCATTTCAGAAGGCACTAGAGAGCAGTCGCTATGTCTAGTGGAATGTTGGATGGCTAGAAACATCATTGTCTAGCATCTGCGATAGGTTATCTTTTTGGTGATGTTAGATTGACAACTTTTATTTATTCTTCTTTGGCTAATGGTTTCTGAACTAACCATCAAGCTGAATAGTGGAGAGGTCCTGATACACATCCTGCCGGTGCTCTCTCATCACTCTCATCATAAATGCTTGGAATTTCATCATCTGGCTGAGGTGGGGAATAACTTCCATAACTTTTGTGATTACTTCACATAACGAGTTCCCCACGCTAGGAATGTTGTAAAAAGGATATATTTTATCATGATTGGAAAAAAGAATATTACCTGTTCTTAGTCACAATATAATGCAAGTCGTGCTCCCAAACACTGATCAAAAGAAGGCTATATGTTGGTTCTAGTCAAACAAGCAACTGAATATATCTTTATACGCTTATCAGTGTTGAAGATGAATGTGAATGTTGTATCAATTTACGTATCAAAAAAGAATGTTATATCAGAAATAGAGTGTCCTAATCAACAGGCAGTGGCATGCTACGAGTGATGATTTTGCTTTTTCTATGTTGTGGGAGGGTATTCATGGTGTTTCAGGTGTTCTGCAGCCTTGTATAACCATGTTGTCTTACAGTATGTGATGAGACTTGGATATTACTATTCAAATTGGTCCTTGTCAACTCAAAATTCATGTTGTTGGATGAATCTTTATGTCGTGTGAGCCCGAAAGACATTGTTGATACCTAAGTTCTCTACATGTTTCCTTGTTCAGCCTATTTTTTAAACAGGAAATGGAACTTTCCCTCGTTGGCCTTCAAAATGCGGGGAAGACATCTCTTGTAAATGCCATTGCTGTAAGGACCTTATATGCTCTCTCTCCTTTCCCGATCTCTTTTTCATTTTAATGGTAATGTTTTTTGACATTGGATATTTTGATCTTTTATTAGACTGGAGGCTACAGCGAAGATATGATACCAACGGTTGGTACCTTTTCCTCACATAATCAAAACTAGCATTCTTGTCTTCTTTTGGTTACTTGATCAATAAAGCTTCTTACAATTAGGTTGGATTCAATATGCGTAAAGTTACAAAAGGAAATGTGACCATAAAACTCTGGGACCTTGGAGGCCAAAGGAGATTCCGTACGATGTGGGAGCGCTATTGTCGGGGTGTCTCTGCAATATTGTAATTCCTAATCTTGATCCCTGTCCTTATCTGTCTCCTCTATTTTTGTTTTATTTTCTTTCTTTTCTTTTTTGGTTGACTACAATATGCACGTAATGTTTTTGCCTGAATTCAAGATTGACATCTTTAATGGATGAAATTTTTCGAGGTGAGTATGTACCTCAAGTTCCCGTAACGAGGTGCAAAGTCGTGCAGATTATTTAAAAGCATAAACTACTCATCTTAAAATCTGTGTCATTTTCGTTTGTGGGGTCCTCCAGGGGAAGTACTCGGTCCCGTCTTTCTCGTGACCCTGTTATTTTCCCTGCCTTAAGGTAACATCATTGTTATTGGTTTTAATTGGGGTTTGTCGTACCTTTCGTCGATGATACTTAGGGGTCGTTTGGTTCTAAACAAATTTATCCCGGGACGGATAACCGAACGCGGGATAAATGTAATCCCGAAAATTTTACACCGGGATTAGGAAAAAGAGTGTTACTCCCTACATCCCAATTTGTGTGAAGATGTTTTACTGGGCACGGAGTTTAAGAACTCAAAAACTTGTGATCTAAAATAAGCCATAGATATAGATATTTGTGTGGCTATAAGTATGTAAAACCGAAAGTTTAAAGTCAAATTCTTACTAAAGATAGAAAGGCCATTCTTTTTGGGACGGACTAAACAGAAAAGAGTGTCACATGAATTGGGATGGGGGATTTCTACAATTACCAACTTCTCCATTCTAGCTCCTGCTCTTTGTTCGAACTTTGCCTTCCGTATCAGCAAGGACAATAAGCAACAAAACTCAGTGCTAGAGAATGGTTTTTGTTTAAGACATAATTAAGTATTAAATCGTGCTCCTTTAACAATCAACAGTTTTTTCCCGGCGGAAACTTCCTTCCATATTTGACTCAAGTAGTGATGGTAATCTTTTTCATCTTACTTCTTTGACATAAAAGGAAAGCTTAACTTTGAGGCGTCTAGCACGAAGTGACAGTTCATTACATATTCTGGTCGAACTGACTTGGGATCTTTTATGCGACAGGTATGTTGTTGATGCTGCTGATAGAGACAGTGTACCTATAACCAGAACTGAGTTACATGAACTTTTGAAGAAACCTTCATTAACTGGGATTCCTTTGCTTATTTTGGGAAACAAAATCGACAAATCAGAAGCTCTTTCACAGCAGTCGTTGGTCGATCAACTGTAAGTAGTTGAACTAAATTAACCTTCATGTTAAGAATTGATTTCTTTGGCAGAATACATAAACAGACACCTAAACTTGTCGGGGTTTTTTCATCTAGACATCTAAGCTAAGGGTCTGACCTGTTGAACACTTTATATTGTCAAAAAATCTACCTAAAAAGAAGAATGCGGGTTGGTAAAAAACGGTTAGAAATCAAAATTTAGGCACATTTTCGACAGAATAAGGCGTTCATAGGTCGGATTCCTAGTTTAGGTGACTAAAAAAAATATCGTGTCTAGTTAGTTATCTGTCTACGTGTTCTGCCAGTTCTTTCTTTTTATGGATTCACTCTCTTTAACTATTTGTGATGCATGTTGATCAGAGGTCTTGATTCGATAACGGATAGAGAAGTCTGCTGCTACATGATCTCATGCAAGGATTCTGTAAATATCGATGCTGTTATCGATTGGCTAATTAAGCACTCAAAGACGGCTAAATGAAGAGCGCTCCCGGGTTTCGTTATCGATGCCTCTGGTGGAGGATTATAGTAATCTGGAAAATAGAATGTAGTCTTTTGAGGGTCTTGAAATGATCTGCTAATATATTTTCTGGCTGATCTTTCTTTTGTTGGTTCTATATAGTTGTTGATTACAATTCTATGTTATAAGTGCTTGAAAAGTCATACATCTTTCATTATGGATTCGCATTGTTTGTCATAATGCTTTTAAGTTACACTCGATTTTCTTAATAATCGAAAAATCCTTGAGGACTAATTGGTGCATGGTTCGAAAGTGGGTGGATAATAAGTCTGTTCGTCTACCTTTTCTCACTTGAAACCAAGCTCTCTGTTAGTGGTAGAGTTCAAACTCATGACAATTATTCTCTGTTAGCGTGCATAAAAATTGTACTAAAAATATTGAAGGTTGAACCCATCAAATTAAAATTGATGGATAACAATAATATTGAGGGAAATAGTCTTACCTTTGATTAATTGTCAATAATATTAATATATAATTACACACAACATGATAAGCACATGTATAAAGCATAGTATAATATTTCCAAAGTCCTATGAACATTAGACTAATATATAAAGTTAAAAGAATAAGAATTCAAAACAAATGCATTGTTTTGAATTAGCTTTCCCAATGAACGCTTGACGACGCCGTTTCTTCTTCTTCTTGGTGCATATCAAAAGGAAACGTTGGTATTTTTTCACCATATTGGTATGGCATGGCTTTGATCAATCTTCATTCAAAAGAAAAAGAAGAGATATTATAATATAAAAATATTTGTAAAAAAGATAATCTCTTCCTATTTAAATTTGGGATTTTATTTTTATTTTTATCGAGGACTAATATGACAAATACTTTTTCTTATAGAGTGATAATCTTAAATATGATCACTCGACTTTTATTTATTACTGAAAGAAATAATCTTTTGATTATTTTCATTAATTGAAAGATAATATACACACTTTATATATTTTTATAATAGGAAAATCTTATTCCTATTCTACTCCTAAAACCTTATTCTATTTGGAGACTAACTATACAATTATGGTAAGTGTACAAGACTAATTATGGTACAAGACTAATACACAATATATACAAAATATTCACTTTAAGATTGCACTGCCCAACCCGTGATGGGCCTTCTTCCTCAACCATTGTGATGGGCTGAATTTTGCACAATATACATAAGTATACATGTGTATATCATGTGTATACTTATATATATTTAACACCCCCTCAGTCGTAGCGGGCGATCTTCGAATGTTGAGACTGTCCCTAAAATCTTCAAAAAGGACCGATGGAAGACCCTCCGTAAAGATGTCTGCAATTTGATATCTAGAAGGGACATGACAGATGCGTACTTGTCCACGAGCTACCTTTTCGCGAACAAAGTGAATGTCCATTTCGATATGTTTAGTGCGCTGGTGCTGAACCGGATTACCAAAAAGGTACATGGCACTAACATTATCACAATAAACCAAGGTAGCCTTCTGAATAGGACAATGACGCTCTAATAGAAGATTACGTAACCAACATGACTCAGAGACCACATTGGCTACCCCTAGATACTCGGCCTCTACACTCGATTGTGATAAAGTCTACTGACGCTTTGCAGACCATGAGACCAAGTTATTACCAAGAAACATACAATATCCAGACGTAGACCGTCTGGTTTCTGGACATTCACCCCAATCAACATCTATATATGAGACAAGTGTAGACGTCGACGAAGGATATAAATATAAGTTATAGTCAAGTGTCCCCTGGATGTACTGAATGATGTGTTTGAGCGCATTCATGTGCTCAACCCTGGAATCATGCATAAACAAACTCATATATTGTACGACATACGTAATATCTGGTCTCGTGAATGTAAGATATTGAAGGGCTCCTGCAAGACTACGATAACGTGTGGGATCCTCGTATGAGGAGCCAGCCGCAACCCCCAATTTTGGTTTAGTATCAACTGGAGTGGAAGTGGACTTACAAGATAACATCTCAGCCCTCTCAATAATCTCAGTTGCATACTTCCTCTAGGATAATAACAACCCACCTACATGACGAGTGACAGCAATCCCCAAAAAGTAACTCAAGGGCCCTAAGTCTTTCATAGCAAACCCAGAACTGAGCATTGTCATGATAGACTGGCATATGCATTCGAAGAGGCAGTTAAGATAATATCATCCACCTATAAGAGTATATAAGACAATGAAGAACCACGACGATATATGAATAATGAATTATCAGGTCTGCTATGAGAGAACCCAATAGTCGAAACAAAGTCTGCAAATCTCTTATACCAGGGCCCTGGAGACTACTTAAGTCCATACAAGGATTTCTTCAACAAACAAACATGATGAAGATATTTGGGATCCCTAAATCCCAATGGCCGATGCATATAGACTGTCTCTTTGAGATCACCATGTAAGAAAGCATTCTTCACATCCAATTGATGAATGGGCCATGCTTTCGAAAGGGCCAAGATGAGCACAGTACGAATGGTAGACGACTTGACCACTAGACTAAAAGTCTCACCACAATCCACACCAACCTGCTGAGTCTTATTATCACATACAAGACGAGCCTTATGCCTCGCAAACGAGCCGTCAGAATTATCCTTATGAGCAAAAATCTACATAGACCGAATAATATTAACACCAAATGGACGGAGCACCAACTCTCACGTCTTATTATCAATAAGAGCATTAAATTCATCGGTCATGAAAATCTTCCAATTCGGGTCATTTAAAGCAGACATGAGATTATGGGGTAAGGGTGATTTAAGAACAATATAATTGAGATTAAAATATCTTTTTTGTTTAAAAATAACCCGTTGACTACGAGTGACTGGTCTATGACACGGTGGAGAATTGAGTGAATTTTGGGAATTTTCGAGATATGTGACGGACTGACCATCATGCAGTGGGTCTGCTGGCCCAACACGGAAACTGGCTGGAACCAAGACTGGACTGGGGAGTAGGCCAGAAACTAGACTAGAAACTGCGCCATAACTGGGCATAATTGTTGGCCCAGTGACTGGACCCAGAATTGGGGGAGGCGTATTTACGGGAGGACCAGCGGGTAGTGGGCTCGCTAGTGGATTTGGGATGCGTGACACTTCCGAAGATGGTGAATAATATACGGGGATAGACCATCATCCAAAAAATTATATGACTTAAGCACGAAATTACTATCCTTAGCAAACGAAAATTTGGATTCATCAAAAATAACATGACGACTAATGATGATTTTATTAGAGGATAAATCAAAATATTTGTAACCACAATGATTAGACGGATAACCCAAAAACACACAAGGAGTAGAACGGACCTGAAGTTTTTTAATTGTGGTAGACGGAAATAACGGATAACACAAGCACCCAAAGACCCTAAGATATAAAAACGAAGAAGTCTTATTATATAAAATTTAAGAGGAGACGAATACGTCAAACTTTTGATAAGAAGAATGTTAAGAATATACGTAGTCATTTGTAGAGCATGATGTCAAAATGTAGGGGGTACGAAAGCATGAAGCAATAATGTTCATATAATAGTGTTAATGGTATGAATTTTTCGTTCGGCTTTCCCATTTTGTGAAGACGTATGAGGACAAGAAAAATGAAAATTGATCCCATTATTAGCACAAAATTACCGAAACACCCCATTATCACATTGGATATTTTTAATTTTCCGTTCGAATTGGGTTCTAATAAATGCTCTAAATTTTAAGAAATTGGAAAAGTCCAAAAAAAATTAGAGTAATCATCCAAAAATAAAACATAATAACGATGACCCAAAGAAGTGAGAACGGAAGATGTCCATAAATCGCTATGAATAATATCAAATGACATTGAAGTATGAGAATTCGAGTCTACAAATGACAACCTAATATTTTTTTTAGAGAACAAATTGACAAGTTTGAGTACTACGCGTACCCTTACATGAAATAAACTTATTTCTATCTAAAAAAGATAAAATAGACGACCCCAGATGACCTAGAAGAGCATGCCACAAGGAAGGAGCAAGAGCTGCAAAAGTTGATGACACGGTTGGACTCGAGGAACCAAAACTTGGTGTGATAGGATAAAGATCTCCCCTACTATCACACCTCTTGAAATCCTTCACAGAAAACCCAAATAGATCAAATTCAATAGAAACGTAATTATTAATGGTGACTTTACGAACAAACACCAAATTTTTAATCAATTTAGAGGCATAAAGGGTATTTTTAAGACAAGTGGTGGATGGGGAGGGGACAACGTTTTATGACCATAACCACGAATTGGAATCGAATTGCCATTATCAACAATTATACCACGATTATTGCTCAAATTGGAATAAGACGAGAGAGTACCCTGGGTGGATGTCATGTGGGTAGTGGAGCCTGTGTCTATGTACCAATTCAGGTCTGGTTGCATCAATCCAAGTGTGTGTATTGCGGCTTCGATGTCGGTAGGAGTGGGGCCCACTGCATGATGAACCTACGGAGGCTGAGGCCCAAGCACTCCTTCTTGCTTCCTCGGTCGAGCTGTGTTACTAGAAGTGGGCCGAAAACTGGGCTGAAAATTGGGTTGGGCAATCCACTGACTGGGAGTAGTCGACAGTAACTGGGACCAGTGGTTGTTGGGCCACTGCCACTGGTCCAGGCCCACGGCCAGGGGGCCCAAGGCTGGGACCAGTTGGGTTGTGGTCCACCGCTGCTAGGTGTCGACCCACTGCCGCCGCAGCTCCGTCGGAACCGTCGCGTTTGCCGCCACGATTCTTATCGTTGTTTCTACGATTATTTTTGCCACCACCGTGAGCACTGTTTTGATCCGAATTATCAACAAAACTCGAAGAATTTATGGAGGATGTTATCATGACAACGGGGCTAGTAGCGGTAGCCGCCTTTTTAGCCAAACCGACTTCTTCCAACGTAAGCATGAAGCGGGCTTGATAAAACTTTGGGAGAGGGTTACTTTGACGAAGTAGAGTCCCCACGCCATTATAGTCCCCGGAGAGGCCAGCCACCATTTGTAGAACAAGACGACTGTCACTTACAGGCGCACCAACGTTGCGGAGTTGGTCCGCCAATTCTTTCAACCGTGAATAATAAGCCGAGATGTTTGGAAAAATTTCCATGTGAACGTTGGAAAATTCCTTCTTAAGCGTAACAGCCATGTAAGTCTGATTATCTTAGAATATGTCACGCAGTCTATCCCAAACTTCCATTGTCGTAGTGTCCGGCTCAATAATTGTCTGCAACAGGTCGGTGGAGATAGTGGAGTAAATCCACTGAAGGATAGTGACATCAAGAGTTGTCCATAACTTAGGATCATCCTCGTGTTTTGGTATCTCCGTATCTTCAGGAACCGCGGGAATTATGTGATGAATGACTTGATGAGAGCGTGCGTGAATCTTGAACAGTTTGGCGCACGTCGTGTATCAGACATTTTCTATTTCAAGAACAAGAGGGATGTGATTCTGGATGTTAGAAACTGCAAGGGCAGGATGAAACGTGTTCTTAGAGGTAGACATATTGATAGAACATTATGTGATTGAGGGATTTGGAAGAAATAAATTTGGACACAAAAATCACGGAAATCGAGACAACACTTCCAGAAACCGAGAAGGAAGTGACGGAAGCAAGGAGGAAAATATTAACCTAGACTTGTGATAGACTGAATTTTGCACAATATATATTAGTATATATGTGTATATCGTGTGTATACGTATGTATATTTAACAATCACAACAAGGTGATTAAATTACTTTTTTGTAAAATAATGTAATAATAGGAAATTAAAACTATTTTTTTTGTATACCGATGCTTTCTCTTCTCCAAAAATCGGGCAAGGGTTGCTCTACGAGCCATAGCCAGTGCTGCAAATACAAATAAGAAGAAAATATTTATTAATATAATATAAAATTGAGAAATAATGAAATTTTAATAATACCTCCTTTAGCATAATTTGTTGAAGGCTTTGATTTGTTTTCTTCAGTTTTTTCTAAAATTTCATTCATGTGGAGATTTGTGGATTTAGTAGCAATGTCAATTATTAGCTCAGCCTATATAATTTAAAAACCACAAAAAATTAAAACAAATATTGAAATAGTTTATAAGAATTTATAAAAATGAAGGAATTAATTAGAAGTTAATAGGGAATTGTGAATAACCTGAAAAAATGTGTTTTCAGGTTGTGCATCAAATGGCCACTTCATCCCAGAAGCTAAATTTAAAACATAAAGTACAAAAGTAAATTAAAAAAACAATTACTATTTGTTTAACCATCAGATGCATGGATATCAAAAGGCATTGTATGTAATGGCTATGTAGATAATCTGACATAACTAGGATTAATAGCTCTAATATCCATCGAATATGTAAAGTTTTTTATATTTGACGGTACATTTGAGAGGCACAAAGTCTGTCTTGTAGGTGATGGGAAAACTCAACAGGTTGGTGTGAATTGTGGTGAGACTTTCAGTCCGGTGATCAAACCGACAACTATCAGGACGGTCCTCAGTCTGGCTCTTTCGAAGGCATGGTCGTTTCATCAACTTGATGTAGAAAATGTCTTCCAGCATGAAGACCTCAATGAAACATTGTACATGTATCAGCCCATGGGGTACAGAGACCCTACTTATCCTAGTCATGTGTGCTTGCTGAAGAAATCATTATATGGGCTCAAACAAGCTTCTAGGGCATGGTACACGAGGTTTGCAGATTATGTTTTACATATTGAATTTTCTAATAGTAGGTTTGATCATTCTCTATTCATTTATCGTCAGGGTAATGACATTGCTTACATTCTTTTGTATGTGGATGATACTATCTTAACTGTCTTATCTGATGTCCTTCGCAAGTCTATCACTACTTGTACATGTATCAGCTACTGAGTTACTTCTTGGGGATAGTTGTGACACGTCATGCAGGTGGTTTATTTTTATCACAAAAGAAGTAGCAGCAGAGATTGTTAAACGAGCCGACATGTCATCGTGTAGGTCGTCTGCCACTCCGGTTGACACTAAACCGAAGTTGAGTGCTTCTTCCAACAAGTCATGTGTCGATCCTTCACATTACCACAACCTTGCAATGGCCTTGCAATATCTCACATTTACGAGACCCAACATCTCTTATGATGTGCAACAAGTTTTTCTATTCACGCATAACCCGATGGAGGATCATATGCATGCTCTCAAACGCATTATGCGTTATATTCAATGTACTATCAATCATGACTTGCATTTATATCCGTCTTTGACAACCACTCTTGTTTCATACACATATACCGATTGGGGTGGTTGTCCGGATACCAGACACTCCACTTCTGGTTATTGTGTATTTCTTGGTAATAATTTGATCTCTTGGTCCTTACAACGACAAGCAACCTTGTTCAGATCCAGTGCTGTAGCAGAATATCGAGGAGTTGTCAATGTGGTGTCTGAATCTTGTTGGCTACAGAACCTTGTTCGCTACAGAACCTTCTTTTAGAGCTCCATTGTCCGGTTTCAAAGATTGTGATAATGTTAGTGCAATTTATCGTTCAGGAAATCTGGTTCACCATCAACGCACTAAACATATTGAGCTGGATATTCACTTTGTTCGCGAAAAGATTACTTGTGGACAAGTACATGTCTTACATGTCCCGTCACGTTATCAGATTGCCGACATTTTTACAAAAGGTCTTCCGCTGATTTTATTTGAAGACTTTCGGAACATCCTCAGCATACGCTAACCTCCCGCTTCGACTGCGGAGTGTAATAGAATATTTTCACAATAATTAATTGTACATCTCCTATATTAGGTAGAATTATATTTCTCTTGTAATTAGGATTGATTAGTTACCTAATTTGTAGCAAAATAAATATTTTTGTAACATTATATATTATAAATAATTAATGAATAAGATCAAGAAAAAATATTTCCTATCGTATGATGATCTAGGGATAGATGAATATACATAGGTATGTTCGTCTTTCAAGTACTAACCCTATATATTATGGTCCATTGATAATACATAGTCATATCTTACTAATTTGTTTTTATGATGGTTGTGTTTGGATCAGCTTGCGTACTTCAATTATTTTACTGGGTGCTTGCTACTTCTTATTAACATAGGTACTAGATAATTTTATCTATTAAGGTTTATACAGATGATAAGAATTTATTAGAGTTTTTTTTTATCCTCGGGGCATCAGTCTTAACTACGTAGTAATATTTTTTCCTCGTTTCTTCAGTTCTTCACTTATATCTAGGGTCGTCTTTGGATCCGTGTGAGGTGTGCTACTGCACATGGCTCCTCGAAAAACGAAAAATTTTAGGACCGTTTTTTTTATTTTTTATTAAGTAGTATTAGCCAAAATTTACTGTAAAGAATCATAATTCGCAGGTATTAGCCAATTAAGAGTCCATTTTTACGAATTAGAACAGACCCCAAACATGAAATCAAGGGGAAAAAATTATATCCTCTATTGATGTTAAACATAAAAGAAAAAGATTTGTTTTGTACCTTTGGTGTGTTGCTTCTCCATCTCTGATAATTGGGGTTTGCTGTTGAGGTCCAAAAAATCTATCTCCATTCTTGAATTCATTTTTTTTTTTTGCACTTCCAATTAAAAAACTAGAATTCAAGAAACGGAAAGTAAAATGTCCTATATTCATCCCAAAGGTCACATGTACTACGTATGTATGATGTGAATAATAAAAGATGTTTTTGTATGAACTGGGTTATCGAAAAGATAAAATGCACTAACATTATCACAATAAATTCAAGTGACTTTCGTAACTGGACAATGAATTTCCAGAAGTAGGTTTCAAATGCAACAGGATTCTGATACGACATTGGGTACCCCGCGTTATTCGGCTTCAGCGCTGAACCGGGACAAGGTAGGTTGCCATTTCGCAGATCAAGATATAAAGTTATCTCCAAGGTAAACACAGTAACCAGAAGTTGAGCGTCTAGTATCCAGACATCCATCCCAAATTTACGTCACTGTATGAGATGAGTTTATTAATTGAAGAGGGGGTAAATGTGAAGTCTGAATTCGAGTGTACCCTGAATATAGTGAATGATACGCTTCAATGCAGACATGTGTTGAGTTCTTGGGTCATGCATAAATAAGCATACTTGTTGAACCACATAAGAAATATTAGATATTGTGAAGGTCAAGTGTTGCAATGCGCCGGTAAGACTATGACATTTAGTCATATCATGATAGGGATTGAAAAGATACTTAGTTTTTCTTTTGTGTCCACCGGTGTAGGAGATGGTTTGCAGGAAGACATGTCGGCCCGCTCAATTGTCTCCTTTGCATATTTCTTTTGTGAAAGAAATAATCCTCCTGAATGTCGGGTGACAGAGATACCCAAAAAATAGCTTAGTGGGCCTAAATTTTTTATAGCAAATTCAGAGCCAAGCTTAGACATAATGGATTGTCGAAGAGCATCTGATGAAATAACTAAAATGATAACATCCACATAAAGAAGAATATAAAACATATATTTGCTTCGACGATAATATAAAGAATGATCTGAAATATTGTGAAAAAAGTCAAGTGTAGCCACATAATATGCAAAACGTCGGTACCAAGTGAGAGGGGCTTGTTTAAGTCCATATAGAGATTTTTTTAGCAAGCATACATAATCAGGGTGTTGTGTGTCACAAAAACACAATGGTTAGTACATAGAGACAATTTCATTGAGATGTCCACATAAAAATGCATTTTTGACATCAAGCTGAGTGAGACATCAAGATTTTGATAATGCAATGCTAAGTATTGTCTGAATAGTGTCTGGTTTGAAAATCGGATTGAATGTTTCTCCGTAATCTACACCAGTTTATTGTCCTGCACCTACACCTACAAGTCGAGCTTTATGCCTCTCAAAAGACCAGTCAGATTTCTTCTTATGCCCGAAAATTCACAAATTTTGAACAATGTTAGCATTAGATGGTTAGGGCATCAAGTCCCACATCTTATTCTGAATAAGAGCATCATATTCATCTTTCATAACCATTTTCCAGTTATGATCGTTTAATACATGAATGGAATTTGTAGGCAAAAGAGAAATGAAATTTTTAGTAGTGGTATGAAGATTAGAAAGTCTTCTAGGTTTAAAAATTCTATGTTGGGATATTGTTTTCATTTGTGGAAATGGGGGAGAATTTATTTGTGGACTGGCTTGGGTAGGTTGTTGGGTTGTTATTGGACTGTGGGTTGTGAACTAATTTGGGATAGGCTTGAATCAGTGCCGCCATCGCTTATTGGTGATTGGACCAGTGTAGGTTGGGTGGACTCGGCTTGAGTTGGAGAAGTAAGAATTGGGTTTTCCTGTTGTTGGGCTGATTCATTTGAAGAGAGGTGAGTCGGTAGTTGCTGCACCTGTGAGGGTATTTGCAAGATTTATGATGCCCCTTGCATTAGGTGTCACATTTTGATGTGAGGATACAGGTTGTAACAAAAGTGGATTAGTTAAAAAACAAGTATCCATAAATTCATAGGTTGATGAATTAGAGGCGTGTAGTTTGGAAAAAGGAAAGTTATTTTTATCAAAACTGACATGCCTTGAAATAATGATTTTTCGACTCGATAAATCATAACATTTATAACCTCTATGAGTCGATGGGTATCCCAAAAAGATACAAGGTGTTGATCTTGCTTGCAATTTATGTTGAGAACTTGAAGGAAGTAAGGGTAGACATCCAAAGACCCGAAGATGATGATATGATGGGTCTTTCTGATAGCAAATTTTTATGGGTGTTTGATATGCAAGATTTTTGTTGGGAATTATTGTCAAGACCCGAACCCCGGGCCCGCGACTGGTGCCCTACCTGGGCACCCTTCTACCCATAAGTCACATAAAATCAGGGAAGCTTAAGAAACTCATAAAAATAAAAACCGACAAGCCGAAGAGGCCGCCACTTTACATAAACGGGAACAACCCGACAATACAGTAGTACAACTGACCAACAATATTTACAATTTCCGCAAGTCCAGCCCACATATGAATACAAATGATTCCAGTTTTACAAAGACAACATGAGAACATGGGCCCCAACGAGATGCTAGAACATTTAAAGAGTCTCTACGACTCACAGTCTCAGACAATGGAGTATGAACTGTTGAGAGATCTCTTCAAGAGTAAGTTTAACGAATGAGGTCAGGTGTCACAACATGTTTTGAAGATGATTGGGTTAATAGAGAGGTTGTCTTTGATTGGAACGAAGCTGCCCGTGAATATTTCTGTCAACCTAATCTTGAACTCACTCCCTGTTTCGTTTGAGAACTTTATTGTAAATTTCAACATGAATGGAACCAAGGCGAGTCTCTCAGAGCTTCACAATATGTTGAGGACCTTCAAATCGTCCACCTCCAAATATAAGGATGTGCTTATGGTGGGATCCTCTAGCAAGTTCAAACCTAAAGGTAAGAACATGCAAAAGAAGAAAGGTAAGGCGGTTGCCGCCACACCCATAATTTTGAGACCTCGAGGAGTTGTTCAGAAGAAGGCAAAATTAGCTGCAGATGTTTGCCTCAACTACAAAAGAAAAGGGCACTGGAAGAAGGATTGTACATCTCCAAGGGGAGACAAAGCACCAGGTGCTCCTGGCCCTGCTGGACAAGGTATGTTTGTTATTGAAATAAATATGTATATAACTAATTCTCACTGTTGGGTATTAGATACCGCCTGTGGCTCACACATTTGTAACAATGTGCAGGGGGTAACTGACATCAGAAGGATTGGACCGTCGGAAGTAGATCCGCGTGTTGGAAATGGAGCACGAGTAGATGGTGAACGTGTGGGGACTTATAGACTAGATTTACCTTTTGGCTTTTGTTTAGAACTCAATAATTGTTATTTTTTCCCTCGTTGACGAGGAATATTATTTATATCCCAATGTTAGACGTTGAGGGGTTTTCCTCATTGATTACAAATAGCAATTTTGTGCTATCTTTTAATGGTTTTATTTGTGGAAATGCGCCACTTGTGGATGGATTGTATTAAAATGTAGTCGTGAAATTTTCAATATACAAAATAAACGAGCTAAAATAAGTAATCTAAAAAATCCCACCTACTTATGACACTGTAGACTTGGTCACATCAATGAATCAAGGATAGCAAGGTTAAGAAAATTAGATTACCTAGAGTCATTTGACTTAGAATTATATGGTAATTGTGAATCTTGCTTGAGAGAAAAGATGACTACCAAATAACTTTCTGGGAAAAGGGTGCGTGCCAAAGAGGTTCTTGAGTTATTCTATACCGATGTATGTGGGTCATTTTCAACTCAGGCTAAGGGAGGCTTCCCTTACTTCATCACTTTTACAGACGATTTTACAAGGTTTGGGTATGTGTATCTTATGAAACACAAGTCCGAAGGTTTTGAGAAATTCAAGGAGTACAAGTTAGAAGTGGAGAAGCAACTTGAAACAAGTATCAATACCCTTCGATCAGATTGAGGATACAAATACTTAAGTAAAGAATTTCTAGATTACTTGAAGCTTCATGGAGTTCAATCACAATGGACACCTCCCAGAACGCCACAAATGAATGGTGTGGTTAGATCAATGATGAGTTTTTCAGCTCTACTAACATAACTTTGGGGATATGCATTACAAAGCTCAATATATATTCTGAACAGAGTTCCTTCAAAATCATTAGAGAAAACTACATATGAGATATAGAACGACAATACGTCAGCACTTAAACACATGCGATCCTGGGGGTGCCCTGCATATGTAAAGAAGTTACTTACTGACAAGTTGGAATCCAAAAGTGAGAATTATTATTTTGTGGGGTATCCAAAAGAAACTGGGGGATACTACTTCTATCTTCCTGGAGAACATAAGGTCATAGTTTCCATAAATGCAACTTTTCTTGAAGAAGACTATGTCTACAAGGAACAGAGTTGCAATAAGATAGAACTTGAAGAAATTCAAGAAGTGCAAGATAATACAGAGTTGAACCCTTGTCACATGACCTAGGCAAGGATTCAGTGAGAGTATTTGGTGAAGATTGGGTACTTAGAGTACGCCCTTCAACCAGTGGAAGTGTTGTGAGAGATAGTGCAGAAATGCAAGAATCTCATGCACAACCAATGGAAGATGTTACAATAGTTGCACATCATCCCATTCAGGATGGACAAGAAAATGACATTCCTAAAAGCTCTCAAAGTGGTGGATTGTCCAACACACAAACACCTTCTCACAATCAAAATACAACAAACACTGAAACACAGAATATTCAACTCCGTATGACCACTAGGACTCATCGTTCACCTAAAAGGCTTAATCTCCTTATTGAAACACAAATGAGATAGATATTCCTAATGATGATGAACCTACAACCTACAGCGAAGCTATGTTGGACATTGATTCGCAGAGATAGCAAGAAGCCATGAAATTCGAAATGGACTCGATGTACATAAATCAAGTGTGGAACTTGATTGATTTGCCAACAAGGGTTAGACTTAGACCCATAGGATGCAAATGAGTCTTCCAAAAGAAGATTGATGCATATGACAAGGTACATAAGGCAAGATTGGTGGCTAAAGGTTATAATCAATGGTCTGGGGTCGATTATGATGAAACCTTTTCACCTATTTCAAAAATTAAGTCCATTCGGATTTTGCTTGTGATAGCTGCATACTATGATTATGATATTTGGCAGATGGATGTTAAAACCGTCTTCCTCAATGGAAATCTAATTGAGGAGGTGTATATTATACATGTCACGCCCCGAACCTCGGGCCCGCGATTGCTGCCCTACCTGGGCACCCTTCTACCCATACAACACAAGTAAACCGCGGAAGATAAATAACACTCATTTTTTTCTTTTAACAAAGAAAGGCAAAGCCGGCAAGGCTGCCATAATATATAACACCTGAATAGGACTACAACTGTACAACAAGGTAAATACAACTCACGTCAGTCCAACCCACATATGAATACAGACCTTTAAGAGTTTGGACAGTAAACTATGACGGGACAAGGCCCCGCCGTACCCCTAAATAAACCTAGCCATAATGGAAGACCTCTGCCGAAATGACAAGCTCCGGAAAATTGAAGCTATCCCAAAATGCTGAACAAGGATCCTAAGCCCGCAGATCCACAACTGAGTACCTAGACCTGCGGGTATGAATGCATCCCCCCGAAGGAGGTCAGTACAACAGGTACCAAGTATGTAAACAAGAAGTACAGTAAATCAGATCATAACTGTACAAAAGAATGACAGGGGCAAGTATGAAAATCAAATACCAGATCCTACCGTGTCATGTAAAATCAAGAATACCTGTCTGTATAATCCACGTATATATCTATCATGTAATGTGACCGCCTGAATATCTAACTTCGCACCATGGACTTTGTCCATGAAACAATATAAAGTATTCTGCCCGCCCCTTTCTAGGACGCGGTATAGCCACTATAAAGTCATGTAAAGTCTGCCCATTAAGGTATACTGCCCGGACCAATCGGAGGGTGACACGTGTCACCCCCCTTTGACTATTTGACTTGGTCTTGGAAGACTTGGACTTGTAGATATTTTGGAGACAAGTGGAGGTGGGTCTCACTCCACTTGTCTTGCTACACATAGACCATACACTTGGCAAGATCTCACTACAAGGGATACATTATATATTGATAAGAGGGGTGCAAGACTAGTTCTACAGTTAGCCAAATTTCATGAAATATTTTGCTCCTCTTAAGGGCTCTCGGTTTTGGCTACTTTGGAGACCAAAAATTGTTCAATATTTGTTGATTAATCCTCAAACTCAAGGCTAAGCTCCCTAACAAAGTTCTAAGCCTAGCTAAACCCTTAAAACCCCAAGATCATGTGTTGGCCGAAAATAAGGGCGTGAAACCCTAAGGTTACGTCGACTTTTTGTAAGTGAAATACAAAGTGGAGTTGTGTATAAACTCATAGAGGTCACACATATGTAATTGAATCTTGAAGAAGTGGAGCGAAACGAAAACTGCGGACCAAAACCTAAGGGGCTGTTTTGGACGATTTTTGGCTAAAAAATGAGGTAATAATTCTTCTTCCTCCTCAGTAGTTGGATATTACTTATTGTTATGTTTAAGGGATGAACTTATGTTAAGGAAGAAATGGAAAATAAGATGTGTATGTGATAGATGTGTTGTTGACCAATTTGAGGCAATTTTGTGTCATTGGTTTCGTTGGTTATATTGTTGTTGTTATTCACACTTGTCTCATGTTAAAATGAGGTAATATGGATGTTGATAAGTTTTTGATACTTGTATAAGTATTGGAACTTGAATTGGATTAAAAAAGAATTAAAGAAAATAGATTTGGATTTAATGTATGTTGGCCGAGAATGGCCCTTAATGTTGGTAAATAATGGACTGTTTTAATGTAGATTGTGGGGCAGAATATTACACGTCCAGTTAGGCGTGTAATCCCCTTTGTCTAACTGTTGGTTGCGCCTTAAATGTGGCTTGTTGGTTGATGAATACGGGCCTTGAAAAAGGTGGAAAAGTACGTAGAAACAAAGGAAGTGCTGCCCAATTTTCCGTCTAATTAGAGGGCATTATTTGGTATAAGTCTTATACTAGAAAGTATGTTATTGATAGAAGTGCTATCGTCATTATAGGTTGAAGTACTACGTGTAGCATATTCTACTTGGAGGGTGGAATAGCTAATAAGGTCGAAGTACATTGGAGCGTATTGCTACTTGTCGTTTGGGTTAGTCGCCAACGAGGTATGTGAACTTCTTCCTTCTTTTGACATGATCATTTGGAAAGTCTATGTGACTTGATTTTGGTGAGTCTATGTGACTTGATTTATTGAAGTAAGTAAATTGATTTTAAAAGTATATGAGTCTTGATTATGAAAGTATGAGTGACTTGGTTTGAATTGCATAAGTTACTTGAAGTACTTTAAAGTTATGAGACTTGATTTCTTTAAAGATTATGAGACTTTATTTTTCAAGTTATGGGACTTGATTTCTAAAGTTAAGAGACTTGATTCATTTGGAAGTTATGAGACTAAAGTTATTTGAAAGTCATGAGACTAGAATTATTTTAACAAGTATAGATTACTTGGTTTAAAGAGACTGCATGACTTGATTTTAAAAGATAGGAGTAACGTTATTTGAAAAGAATGAGTTACTTGAGTTAAAGGAATAATTGTCTTAATGTTGAAAGTAGAAGTTACTTGATTTAAAGCCTTGAGATGAAGTTAAAAATTTGTAGTAACTTGATTTGAAAAGTGTATGTTACTTGATTCCAAGAGAATAAGTAATTTGATTTGAAAAGTATATGTTACTTAATATAAAGAGTAGAAGTAACTTGATTTAAAGGTATAAGTTACTTGATTTTGAAAAAGGGAGTTTACTTGATTTAAAAGTAAGTTACTTGAGTTTAAAAGGGTAAGTAACTTGATTTTAATAGTGAAAGTGCTTTTAGGTTCAACTCCCTAAATATTGCATGAAACGATTCTTTTATAAAGAATAGACGTACATAGTACTTTGGGTTCAAATCCCTTACATGACATGATAGTGTCGTGGTTGTATTAAAAGAAAAGATGTGGTAGCGCTTCAGTTTTCTAAAAATGAAAGTGTTATAACATCTTTATGGGAAGTTTGTTATAACAAGGTTCGTGGAAAGTCAAGAGAGGGTTTTAAAATGTTGTAAGAAAATCATGTGAGAATGTCTATGATTAAGTCCTTAATATAGTACATGATATGTGTCACTTTGATTTTCAAATATGTTTTAAAGTAATACGTGACATCTATTGTCTTAATTTGCCAAACCATGTCTTAGAAAGATACTTGGTGTGATGAGTGTCTTGATGATGGTTTCAAAATGATACATGTGTTGGATTCTACTTCCTAGTGATACATGTAGTACTTGGGCTTTTCAAAAATGGAAATTTAGTTTATAAAGTGAATGTACGGCGGACGTACAATTGTGGTAATGGATCTTAATCCTTAATGAACTATGTGATATTACCTTGGTGTTATAAAATGAAAGACTTGTTAGTGTCTTGATTTTTTAAAGAGAATGATAGTTCATTCTATTTGAGTCAAAGGGTGATTTAAAGTGTACATAGTTGCTTGTGATAGCTTTATGTGTACATTCCTTTATATTTACCCCGAGTCCCAGAATGGGCCGGGACATGTTGTACTTCGCATGACAGTATTGTTTGTGTTATTTTATAAAGGAAGGCATGGTATTGTCTTGGAAATTCTAAAAATGAAGGCATGGTATTGCCTTGGTCTAAGGAGGAGAGTACCTCCTATTTGATCTAATGAGAGTTAAAGATTACTTAACTTGCATATGTTGTTCATGATAGCCATTGGTGCTAGTGTTATGAGTATAATTGCGGGGTAAACCCCCAAGACATTATACATCTCATGAGTATAATTGCGGGGTAAACCCCCAAGACATTATACATCTCCTGAGTATAATTGCGGGGTAAACCCCCCAAGACATTATACATCTCCGTGGACTAGCCCTCCACGATGCGGATATCCATATATACTCTCATTATTAATCAGGCACAGTATACTGTTATTTTGGTTGTCATACTTGCCTCACGTGTTATATTTGGACTGTGTGGTTTTACATTAAAAAAATGGGCATAGTTGACTCTCAGTGTTATAATAGTACATTGTTACAGTGATACATGGATACAGTAGTACAGTGATACAGGGTATATTTGACTCTGATTTTATATGACACGGTAGGATTTGATATTTGATTTTTATACTTGCCTCTGTCATTCTTTTGTACAATTATGATCTTATTTCTTGTACTTCATGTTTATATACTTAGTACCTTGTTGTACTGACCTCCTTCGGGGGATGCGTTCATGTCCGCATGTATAGGTACTCAGTTGTGGATCCTTGAGCTTAGGATCCTGGTTCAGCATTTTCAGATGGCTCCAATGTTCCAGAGCTTGTCATTATGGCTAAGTATATTCAGGGGTATGGCGGGGCCTTGTCCCATCACAGTTTACTATCCAAATTCTTAGAGGTCTGTATTCATATGTGGGCTGAACTGGCTAGAGTTGTATTTACATTGTTGAACAGTGTAGACCCTTTCGGGTGACTTATATTATGGCAGCCTTATCGGCTTTGCCTTTGTTTAAAGAAAAAAAATGAGTGTTATTTATCTTCCGCGTTTTACTTAAGTTATATGGATAGAAGGGTGCCCAGGTAGGGCACCAGTCACGGGCCCGGGGTTCGGGCGTGACAAATATTAGGTCGACCAAGTCATTGGCCAATGCAAGAGACATATCTAAGGTATGATCTGGTTGTCGACTAAATATAAATGAGATAAAGTGATCAAGCCATTTGGATAGACAAACGACAAATCCTAAGTTTGATCGAGTGTGTCACAAATGAAAGAAATTTATCGTCTCACATAAAGGTTATGTTTAATGGAGTCATGTAAATGTATTTCATATATTGAGTTCATCATACGACGCAGTCTAGGAGTTTCTTATGAACCTTAATTTGATTAAGTGTCGATATGTGAAGGCTTAAAGGGCCACACTAAGTCGATTGTCTTTTCGGTCTAAGGGTATATTGAGATAATGTAAAATATTCGATTTAGGATCGAGATATTTAAACCAATTATAAATTTTGGGATAATTTTTATTTGATAGAAATTATTTAATTAAGTCAAAATTGGATTTTGGATTTAAAATTAAAATGTGTGTTGAATATTTTAAGGGAAGCGTTGCTACCGAGAGGTCGAGCCGCGACATTTGTACGCAAGATGGCCCAAGATCGACCATCGCAACTCAGATTTTGGGTCAGGTTTTAAGCCTAATCCTAATCTGATTTGTAAATACATTCCTCTATATATTCAGCACTTAACCCCATAATTTATAAGACTTAATTCTTACTTTCTAAACTCAAAGTTCAGGGAATAAAATCCTCTCAAACCCTGTCAAGATTTCCTGGCTTTCCTTACAACGGAATATACCACAGCAATGCTTGCGGTCGAAAGGATAATCGTGTGTGCTCCCTATAGTAAAGACTCCTGATAATATCAATTGTAAGTTTATGTTTGTCTTTACAGATTTCAATTGTAATGTAATCATACCAGACGGAATTGTTAGGGTAAGTAAGTTGAACAAAATTTTAAACTTTCGTTGTACCTTACTTATGCGTTTTAGTCCCAACAAATCCCTATATTTTTTCCTACAAATTAGTATTTTTTTTTAGAAGGTGTGCAAATGACTAAGTGAACACTTCTTTTGATCCGGATGGAGTATTAATTAATAATTTATGAGTTTAATACTAAATGATGGATAATTTGTGTGACATATAATTAAACTCAACATAAAGTTATAAAAGTACTATTGCCTCTCATTGGGTCAATCTGTTTAGTTTTTAATTTGAATTTCAAACTTCAAATTTCGTAACTTTTTTAATGCAAAATTAATAAAATAAATTTAAAATTCATAATAAATTTCTTGTTAAAATCTCGTTATGGCAATTGCACAATATACAATGGGATAGATGTAGCACAAAGTAATCATTGAAAGTGAGGGCTTTTCCGTCATTTAACATTTGACAGGAAGCTCCTTACTTTCGGCCCAATTAATTTCCATAAAAAAGGTCCAAATTTTACTACTGTCCTATTTCTTTTTCATTTAGGAAACTTATATTACTTTTCCTAAACCTTCTCAAACAAGGAAAATTTAGGAAATAAAAGTATTATAAAATTTAGGAATTTGTCCTTCTCAATCAACATACGCAGGCAGTGCGACGGGCCTTGTCGTCACGATTGATCGCCCAAATTTTTAAGTGCAGATTCATACGTAATTTGGGTGGCTAGACCTGTATTTACATTGTCGAACAGTGTAGACCCTTTCGGGTGACTTATATTATGGCAGTCTTATTGGCTTTGCCTTTGTTTAAAGAAAAAAAATGAGTGTTATTTATCTTCCGCGTTTTACTAAGTTATATTGATAGAAGGGTGCCCAGGTAGGGCACCATTCACGGGCCCGGGAATCGGGGCGTGACAAATATTAGGTCGACCAAGTCATTGGCCAATGCAAGAGACATATCTAGGGTATGATCTGGTTGTCGACTAAATATAGATGAGATAAAGTGATCAAGCCATCAAATCCTAAGTTTGATCGAGTGTGTCACACATGAAAGAAATTTATCGTCTCACATAAAGGTTATGTTTAATGGAGTCATGTAAATGTACTTCACATATTGAGTTCATCATACGGCGCAGTCTAGGAGTTTCTTATGAACCTTAATTTGATTAAGTGTCGATATGTGAAGGCTTAAAGGGACACACTAAGTCGATTGTCTTTTCGATCTAAGGGTATATTAAGAGAATGTAAAATATTCGATTTAGGATCGAGATATTTAAACCAATTATAAATTCTGGGATAATTTCTATTTGATGGAAATTATTTAATTAAGTCAAAATTGGATTTTGAATTTAAAATAAAATGTGTGTTGAATATTTTAAGCATACCGAGAGGTCGAGCCGCGACATTGATTTGCAGCTGGGCTCACCGATCGCCCATCGCAACTCGTGATTGGGTCAGGTTTAAGCCTAATCATAATCTGATTTGTAAATACATTCCCCTATATATTCAGCACTTAACCCCATAATTTATAAGACTTAATTCTTACTTTCTAAACTCAGAGTTCAGAGAATAAAATCATCTCAAACCCTGTCAAGATTTCCTGGCTTTCCTGACAACGGAATATGCCACAGCAATGCTTGCGATCGAAAGGATAATCGTGTACGCTCCCTATAGTAAAGACTCCTGATAATATCAATTGTAAGTTTATGTTTGTCTTTACAGATTTCAATTGTAATGTAATCATACCAGACGAAATTGTTGGGGTAAGTAAGTTGAACAAAAATTTAAACTTCCGATGTACCTTACTTATGTGTTTTAGACCCAACAAATCCCTATATTTTTTCCTACAAATTAGTATATTTTAAAGAGGTGTGTAAATGACTAAGTGAACACTTCTTTTGATCCGGATGGAGTATTAATTAATAATTTATGAGTTTAAGACTAAATGATTGGATAATTTGTGTGACATATAATTAAACTCATTGGGTCAATCTGTTTAGTTTTTAATTTGACTTTCAAACTTCAAATTTCGTAACTTTTTTAATGAAAATTAATAAAATAAATTTAAAATTCATAATAAATTTCTTGTTAAAATCTCGTTATGGCAATTGCACAATATACAATGGGATAGATGTAGTACAAAGTAATCATTGAAAGTGAGGGCTTTTCCGTCATTTAACATTTGACAGGAAGCTCCTTACTTTCGGCCCAATTAATTTCCATAAAAAGGTTCATTTAGGAAACTTATATTACTTTTCCTAAACCTTCTCAAACTAGGAAAATTTAGGAAATAAAAGTATTATAAATAAGTGATTCCATCATTCAGTTCATTATTCACTCCTTACTCGATTAGTTTCTGATCATCAATAGCTAGCTAGTCATGGCATTGTATGTTCCATATTATCAAGCACAAATTATTCATTTTTCTATTATTGAAAACCCGTCTCGGATTTATCCTTCTCAATCAACATACAGACAGTGTGATACACCTATTTACATAAGTTGGTCTTTCCCTCCTTCGGGGTTTATAAAAATCAATACTGACGGAAGTTTCATGCCCAATTCAGGAATATCGGGATTTGGGGGCATTGCACGAGATGATAAAGGAATGTGGTTGGGCGGATTCTATGGGAGACTTAGTGTGAGAGCAACGTCAAGCCTTACACCGGAGTTATGGGCTATACACGGCGGTTTAAACTTAGCGAAGAATTACAACTTGAAGAAAATTATTATTGAAACAGACTCGAGCGAATCCTTAATGTTGCTGAGTGTGGGTGATGTCGTTGAAAGCCACCCTGATCATGCCGTAATAAAAGAATGTAGGCGTCTCATGATCGAGCTTGGAATTTCTCTTATTCACACTTTGAGACAAGGTAACAACTGCGCAGATCACTTGTCGAAGATGGGAAGAAAGCAAAATCAAGAATTTGTGATATTACATCGTCCGCCGCCTTCCATGCATCAATTGCTTTTTGCGGATATGACTCACGTAGGATACGCTAGGTATCCGAAGCATGTAATGTAATCTGACAAAAAAATGAAGTTGTACCATTTGTAACTATAAAAACAAAATACAATATTGAAATATCATTTTCTAACGTCTCAAGATAATGCTATTAATCTTTATTTTCTTTCTGATTTTTTTTCGTAATACATTTTGTTTAATTATTTATCCTGGATGCAGATGGTATAATAACTGTTTACACCTCATCAAGTTAACGTTTAACGTTTTATTAAAGTAAAATATTGAACTTGTTAGTTGTTAATATTTTTTGGTAGAGAGCGCTTTCCTCAGAAATGGGTCCTACCCGGCGTGAGCCCAAATATAGTCGGACTTTAGATTACCGGACACAGGAAACCAAAAAAAAACTCACAAATATCTTCACTACTTGATGTTTCAGCTCTTCCAAAAACCTACTCTCAGAGGATGACTTCTAAAGAATTCCTCAAATTCAGTATAATTTCACATTTATTCGTAGGATTTAGCTTATGCATATTCACAGTGTAACTATTTTTAACACTATCAGAGCATGTTATATCATTATCTTTTAGGTAACTAAATGTAATTTCTTTCTTGACCTGAAGATCTTTAGATTGTCCATGTATAACAAGTAAACTCATATTCATATTAAACATATATATTACACGAAGTGCTTGGCAATCCATTAGGGGAACATCGTATGTATAAGAAAAATTCATTACCAATTGCAGTTTCAATTGTCGTCCAATTATTTAACAAATCATTATTCTTGATAAACAAAGTTTACACATGCATACTTGTAAGACTTATCAGAATTTCTACCAGGATTTGTCAACAGAGAATTATAACTGTATTGGGTGGGAACGCTTCCGGGATATTTGATTTATCCAAAAATTCCAACGGCTCCCAAGCCTTTACACAGCAGTCTTCCACTCTTAATAACCTCAATCACATCAGCTTTTCTAGATCAGAGTGTCCGGTGCGTGTAGATACAATGACATCATCACACTAACGTCGTTACTGGCGCACTTCCTTTATTTATTGTTATTGTGAAAGCCAGTTCCTCGTGATAGTACATGAGGATTTGATTATCGAGGGTCCAGATTGTGGGAACGAGTCAAAGGTTTGCTACTAGGAAAAAAAGATTCAATCCACTTATTGGCCTGCTTCTATGTACTGTAGTTTATAAGGCATTTCCTTCAAAGGAAAGGGGCTTGTTGACCCCCTTCAACCCTCTTGATGCCTGCTTTAACTTTAGAAGAGCATTGTAGTTTTGTCTTATATATGCAAGGATTACAAGAGAAGCTAAGGAAGATACATTGTACTCTCTCTAAGTTTACGGTTGTAACTTGTAAGCAATAGACTAAACGAAACATTTGTTCATCATTTCTCATTGTTACTTCTGAATCTAGCTTATTCTGTTCATTTTAGTTGTTTATTTTTATATTTACTTAGTCTTTTAATCTATACACCCGTAACCTAGTTAGTGATACCGGACTCATCGATGGGAACTTTATCCTTCCATATGATACTTTAATTTCTAGGTCGGAACTTTCCAAAGTGCTTAATACCATCACTCTATCAGTTTATGTGATTTTTTCTTTAACAACTAACTTTTTTATTTCATATTTTATATTTTTATTATAACTAATATGATACATAAGGCGTTTTTAACATCTTAAACATTGAGTTAAATCTGTCCTATAAAATGAGAAGCAGAGTTTATTACTCTGATTTTTGTGACTCCTTAATTAATAGTTGTATCTATGGTGCTCTATATTTTGTTCTCTTTTAATTTTTCCCTATAATTCATGCACACTCCTTAAAAAATTATTTACTCATAAAAAATTAAAAGTGTTTTTACTAATCTATCCCTAATCAAATTGTGCTTACATAATTAATGCCTCGAAAAAGAAAAGATAGTTAATAAATCTTGATTATTTAATTAAGGATAATTTTAGAAGAATCTATCCAAAGTATTCTTAAAATATTAAAGCACCACTTATTTTAAATTTTTTTGAAAATCTTAAAAAATTATTTATTATGAAACGGAAGAAGTAAAAATGAAAGTGCAAGAGATGGCTATTGGTTAAAATAGTGCTTAGTTTGTACATTGCAGCGTGGCACCGAGTTAAAAGCTTGCGGCCCAATTAATTTCCATAAAAGAAATCCAAGTTTACTTTTTGTCCTATTTCTTTTTCATTTAGGAAACTTATATATTACTTTTCCTAAACCTTCTCAAACTAGGAAAATTTAGGAAATAAAAGTATTATAAATAAGTGATTCCATCATTCAGTTCCTTATTCACTCCTTACTCGATTAGTTTCTGATCATCAATAGCTAGCTAGTCATGGCATTGTATGTTCCATATTATCACGCACAAATTATTCATTTTCCTATTATTGAAAACCCGTCTCGAATTTGTCCTTCTCAATCAACATACAGACAGTGTGACACACCTATTTATATAAGTTGGTCTTTCCCTCCTTCGGGATTTATAAAGATCAATACTGACGGAAGTTTCATGTCCAATTCAGGAATATCGGGATTTGGGGGCATTGCACGAGACGATAAAGGAATGTGGTTGGGCGGATTCTATGGGAGACTTAGTGTGAGAGCAACGTCAAGTCTTACACCGGAGTTATGGGCTATACACGGCGGTTTAAACTTAGCGAAGAATTACAACTTGAAGAAAGTTATTATTGAAACAGACTCGAGTGAATCCTTAATGTTGTTGAGTGTGGGTGATGTCGTTGAAAGCCACCCTGATCATGCCGTAATAAAAGAATGTAGGTGTCTCATGATCGAGCTTGGAATTTCTTTGATTCACACTTTGAGACAAGGTAACAACTGCGCAGATCACTTATCGAAGATGGGAAGAAAGCAAAATCAAGAATTTGTGATATTACATCGTCCGCCGCCTTCCATGCATCAATTGCTTTTTGCGGATATGACTCACGTAGGATACGCTAGGTATCCGAAGCATGTAATGTAATCTGAAATCGGACAAAAAAATGAAGTTGTACCATTTGTAACTATAAAAACAAAATACAATATTGAAATATCATTTTCTAACATCTCAAGATAATGCTATTAATCTTTATTTTCTTTCTAATCTTTTTTCGTAATACATTTTGTTTAATTGTTTATTCAATACTATAATAACTGTTTACACCTCATCAAGTTATCGTTTAATGTCTTATTAAAGTAAAATATTGAATGTATTATAATTATGATTGTAATTATAATTATGATCAAAAGGAATAATTGCTTGTGATATGAATTTATACCATAAACTATCAATATCAAATGTATAAAAAGCATGCATGCAAGTGGGCTTGGAAGATCTCATCTTGTTCAAAGTGTTTTATTCAACTCAACTTCCTTAATGGAATTAAAGACTGATCCAACTAATGCTTCTTACTGGAAGAAAAAAAAAACTAGCACCACATAAAATAAATTAAAGGAATTAATTGCAAATTTCATCGCTAATTTATCACTACATTGCTCGTAGCTAACATAATTTTTTGATAACCTGTTGCTAATTCGTCGTTAAATTGCTTGTAAATAACATAAGTTTTAATTATCTCGTAGCTAACATAATATTATTTTATAATCCGTAGCTAACAGAATTTGTTAACCGCTAATTTAGGAATGAAATAAATAATCCCTCCTATTTCTATTCTAATCCCAAAATCCTATTATATTTATACAAGATTTCTACAATTATGGTAAGTGTACAATATTAATTAATTACAACGGATACAATTTAAGTCTCCAAGCCGTTACTACGCAGTTCTCATTGAACTATTCCACGGTAGCTCGCCTAAAAAGAGAGTCATCCTTATAAGACTGTTGCTAAACAAAAGCAATTCTTTTTCACATTCAACCATGAGAGGGCAACTTGAGCAATCAAAGCTACGCCCTCTTCCACTGCTGACTATGAACAATTGACAGCTAAGAATTTCTACTTTACTAAGCCAGTTCGGTAAGTTAAGGTACATGCTTGAAAGGGAAAAAAAAAAAAAAGGAGAAGGGGTCGCCCAAAGCTTTCATATTGGAATTCGTCATATCAAGGGAAATGAGGTGGCGGCCTATAATAATGTACTTTATGACTACGATGATGAAATTCAAGGGATAACAATGGGGGAAAATTTTCTTAATTCTTTTTGTAGCAATTAGTTATGTAAAAGTATTAGATTAGATTGAATGTATTAGATATTTTGTTATTAGTTGGTTTAGAAGTAGTTAAGGGAGGTTAATGACCAAAGGGTAAAATGGTCATTATATTGTGTATTGTAGTGTGTATATAATATCTGTATTTGGGAGATATTTGTAACCGACTTTATTCTTTCACTCAATACAACTTCCTTCTTCTCTAACATCTTCTCTCTCACGATTCTTGTCTTCCAATTTTGTTCTTCTTCTGCTCTTCTTCTTCTTTTCTTTTCTTCTAATATAGCAATATGTGAGTATAACATGCAGTGAAGAATGTGAATTTTACATGGTATCAAAGCGGGTGTTCGATTGAAAGGATTGACGATGCTGTCGATTAAGATCTGGAGTAGATAATTGATTCACATCGTATGAATTGCTGCGATCTGGAGAGTTAGTGTCTGAATCGAAAGGAATTGGTGTCGATTGGGATCTGAATTCATGTGTCTGGACATGTAAATCGGTTTCGACAATCAAGGACATGCAATTAGGGATTCAGGTATTTACTGATCAAATTTAGTAATTTCTGAACAAATCAAATAGGAAATTGATTAAGACATGGAAACCTGTGGAAGAGATGTGGCTAACACAACAACAACTGTGGTGAATATTGACCACAATCATCCTCTTTACCTTTTCCCATCTGATGCACCAGGATCTTTGACAGTTGGTGTTGTGTTGAATGGGATGGATAATTACACACTATGGAGCAGAGCAATGAAGTTGGCATTGCTTGGGAAAAACAAGATAGGATTCATCGATGGAACTATTAGATATTCTTTTGATGGAAGTCTTGTGAATTTATGGGATAGGTGTAATGCGATTGTAGTTTCGTGGTTGATGGGAAACGTAAGTAAGAATTTACTTACTGGTATGTTGTTTAATTCGGATTCCTATGCAATATGGGAAGACTTGAGAGATAGATTCGACAAAGTTAATAGTTCAAGAACTTCTCAATTACATAAGGAGATCTTTACCATGAGGTAGGGTACAATGTCAGTTTATGTATATTACTCTAGACTTAAAGATCTATGGGATGAATATGATTCGATCATGCCACCACCAAATTGTTGTCCAAAATAGAAGAAATCTGCAGATCACATACAGTACCATAGGATGCTACAATTTTTGATGGGGTTGAATGATGGATATAGTCAAGTGAGGAGACAGGTGTTGATGATGCAGCAGTTGCCAAACTTGAATCAAGCCTATGCTATGATAAATCATGAAAAAAGCCAAAGGATAGTCTCTGCCTCAACCAGGGTAATACAGGATCAACTAAAAATGGAAATGTGAAGCAAAGGAAGCCATATAATCCAAATGTAGTGTGTCATTACTATTGTGTTAAGTGACACTTGAAGGTGGATTGTATCAAGTTGATGAAGTTTGATTATTGTCACAAGACTGAACACATAGAAGATGATTGCTATAGACTATATGGTTATCAAGAAAACTTCAAGGGGAAATCAAAAAAGGCAAATACAGTGACTGGAGGAAATTCTGCTTTTGAAAATACTGGCCATGGAGGACAGGGTAGTGATATGTCATATTGTCAGCCCAATGGGATGCAGTGGTTACCCAGTGCAGGATAGTTCCATATGGGAAATCAATTTCAATTCACACCAAGTCACCACCAGCAGATAGTCAATATCCTTAACAGCAAACATGGAGAGTCCATTGCAAGTGCTAACATGGCAGGTAAAATCAATAGTTGTAAGTCATTGATTAGGTGGATTTTAGACTCAGGTGCTACAAATCACATGATTAGTAATCAGGGACACTTATATAACAAACATGTAGTAGATAATGCAGGGAGAGTACAGTTGCCCACAAGAGAATCAACTAAGATCACACATGTTGGTGATTGTAGCCTAGGAGAAGGTGATGTGCTTAAAAAATATTGTGTGTACCAAACTTCAAATTTAACCTCATGTCCATCTCAAAGGTGACAAGAGAACTGAATTGCAGTGTGTCTTTCTTTCCATACTACTGTGTGTTTTAGGATCTCTTGTCTGGGAAGGTGAGGGGGATTGGTAATGAGGAGGAAGGATTGTATGTGCTGAATGTGGACACACAGAATAAGGAAAGATGGTTGAGCAGATGTTTGGTAATGAGGAGGAAGGATTGTATGTGCTGAATTGCTGCAAGTTTCTTGAATATAATAACAACAACAAAGAGTGTAAGAATCTGGAAATGGTACAAGGAAATGTCTTACTGAGTCGATTGATTTTTCAATCTATCCTTAAGATAATATTGCCCCGTATAATCCTTTAACGGTGAGTTGACAACTTATCTCCCAAGATAAAACAACAATCAAACAAGTGAGCAAAGAAGACTCAAGTGTTCGCTTAGGAAAGAAAGATCTTTGAGTGTGAGAGATTGCAAGAGAGGAAGGGATTTCAGGAAAAACTGAAATCCTACAAGTTTATAGTGTATTTCTCTATGTAAATATATTGAGCCAAAGACCTCAATATATAGGTGTGTAAGAAGACCTTATAATTACCCCATAATGACATTCAATTGTCTTGTAATGGATGGCTTTAATCTCCAAGTTAATTCAGCAAATAATGGTCCAAGTAATGGCCATTATGGGTGGATTTAATGCCATTGAAACCCCCTCAACAACCATATTTTTAGGATTCCAACGGACATACACTGTCTCGTCAGAGCCGCGACGCCTCAGAGAGGCGCCGCGGCGCTTCAGCTCCAATAGCCAAAACAGGGAATTAGCGTCGCGGCGCTCCGGCTCCGCCGTGACGCCGCGACCCTTTTCCAACCTGGTTCGATCTTACACATCGTACACTTCTTCCTTCATTTACCAACGTGGAACACGTATCATTTTGACAAATAACCATCCATCATTCTATGTCTCAAACGTTTCACTTACGTACCAATATCTCTTTCACTAATGAAATTTGCGATAGTTGGCACTACGTGTACACGTGTGTGAAAACGATATTTCTGACGTGCGGGATCCCAATTGTTTGAGTCATAAATAATGGGTTAAACTTAATTCCACGATTAGTAAATTTCCAACACAATCTACATGCAATTTATCATATACTATTATTTATTTTGCTGCGTCAATTTAGAATCTCATGTAAGCTTCTTCTCCCCCCCCCCCCCCCCCCCCTATTTTGTAGAAGGTATATTTGTCTTTTCTCCATAAGATACATTGTCTTTTTCTTTAACCATATAAGAATCAAGAATTAAAATTTCTTATTATAATAATTTATCAATGTACACAAAGTCAACAATTTACGTAAGTTTAAAGAGAGGAAATAAAACATTTTTGTCTGATCTCAAATGGTTCCGTTACATTGATTAAATTCAACGGAAATAAAATGTATCTCTTACCAACGGTCTAAGAAATTATTTAATAACGATATTTTTTAATAATGGTATAAAAAGTTATAGTTTTGTTATTTATTGATGAGCCGTTATATTTTAACTTTATATATTATCAAAATTTTAATATTTTTATCAAAAGTTATAGGAATTTTTGTTTGTTATCCCTAGTTAGGACAATTATTTAGTAAACGATATTTTTATTTTTTGTACAATTCACGATTTTCTACATTATTATTTGAAATTCATTTTGAACAAACTGAAAAGTCTAATATTTTATCAGTCTCAACGACCATATATGCATAATTTTTAAAAATGGTGATAAGATTTAAATAGTGACCTAAAATATTTTTCATAATCAAATTATTATATGTTATAGGCAGATTTTTTTCCTCGTACTTCGGTCTTTTTTTCTCTTCCTTTGAAACTAACTACAACAATAATAATGTACCCACTATAATCTCATGGGAGGTTAGAGTGCATGTAGACCTTACTCCTATTTTAGGACTAGTGACAGATTCATAATTTTCATTGAAGGGGTTCGAAAAAAACAACAAAAGCTAAACATAAAATATAATGTTATCTCTGAGAATCAAACCATGATACCAGAGATAATTTTGAACACCCTGAACCACTTGAACTAATTTTTTTATATTTATTCAGGGTATTTAAATATTAATATATGCATATAAAAGAGCCTAGAGTCTCTCGGAAATAGCCGTACCTACCAAGATAGATGTAAGGTATGCGTACACTCTACCCCTCAGATCCCATATTGTGGGATTTCACTGGATATGTTATTATTGTTGTTAAAATATATGCATATAAATATAGAAAATATATCTTATATATACTGTGTATTTTTTATCAAAATTGTTCGGATCCTCCACAACACCTGAATCTGCCCCTGCTAATGACAGGATAGAGAAACAGTTTCCAATTAATCCCACTCAAAAGAGAGATGAAAATCTTTCGAAACGGGCTGAATAATGTTATTGAGTATTGACTATATTCGGTTGGAAAAGGGTTCTTTTTAAAACATTTGTTAAAATGTCCAATTTTGATGACAGCTATAGAGATACATTGGGCATGTTAGCCTTTCAGGTGAATGGTGTCATATTGTTCGAATACATGATACTAATAAATACAATATACACTGTGTATATTTGAAGAATATTCGCTAATACACCCCTCAGACGGAGCGAGAGGAGGCCGAATACTCAGGCTGGATCTGAAGTCTGTGAACAGTTGTCTAGGCAGTCCCTTTGTGAAGATGTATGCATACTGATAGGAGGAGGGTACATGTAGAATTTTGACTAGACCACGTGCGACCTTCTCACGTACAAAATGAATATCCCCTAAGAACACACAATAGCCTGAAGTAGAGCGTCTCGTGTCTGGGCACCCTGCCCAATCAGCATCTGTGTAAAAGAGCAACATGTTCGGAGCGGAGGGGTAGAGATGCAACCCATAGTCATGAGTGCCCTTAATGTATCTGATAATACGCTTAAGAGCAGCAAAATGGGGTTCCTGAGCATCGTGAGCAGAGACACTCTTTGAGCTGCATATGCAATGTCGGCTGGTAATGTAGTCTTCAAGATCACCTGCAAGACTTCGATAGAGAGTAGGATCAGACACTAGATCACCCTCAGAAGCACTGAGCTTGGATTTCGAATCAACAGAAGTAGGCATAACTTTGCAATTCTCCATCTTAGCTCTGAACACAATTTCTTCTGCATACTTACGCTGACTCAGGAACATAGTATTTGCAGATCTAGTAACTAATATACCCAAGAAGTAACTCAGCTTGCCCAAATTAGTCATACCAAATTCAGTTTTGAGAAGAGCAATAATGTCATTTTTCAACTTGTCAGATGAGGCAGTGAGAACAATGTCATCAACATATAATAACAAGTAAGCAATGTCACTACCATGATGAAAAATGAACAGGGAGGTGTGACACCTGCTGCAACTAAAACCAATCTGCATAATATACCTGACAAAATGGTCATACCAAGCACGAGGTGCCTGTTTTAGACCATATAGTGACTTCCTGAGATGACAGACATACTGTGGAGCAGCATGATGAACAAAACTAGGTGGCTGATGCATGTATATAGTTTCTTTCAAGTCCGCATGAAGAAATGCGTTCTTGACATCCAGGTGATGAATCATACACTTTTTACCCATAGCAATACTAAGAACAGTACGAATCATAGACGGTTTAACAACCGAGCTAAAAGTATCACCACAGTCAATACCCTTCTGATGATTAGTGTCATTTGCCACAAGTCTAGCCTTGTAGCGTTCCAAAACACCACTATATCTGAATTTGTGACGAAAAAGCCACAAGCATTTGATCACATTCACCCCCTCTGGTCTAGGTACAAGATCTCAAGTATGTTTCTTAGTTAAAGCATTATATTCCAATTAGGGTCAAGTTTAGCCAATTTGGGGTTCTTTGAAAGTGGAGAAATAGTTTGGGCAGACAGGTTAAACTGGACTTTGGGTTTGAAAATCCTGTGTTTGGCACGAGTTTCCATTTGGTGACTAGGGACATTGGGTGCAAGAACCGAGCTAACTTTTGTTATACCCCGTATTTCCAGAGTATGTACGTAAGGACGTACGTAGAAAAGTTTGGGCTTTAAAGTAGGCTTGGCCGAAAATTTTTGTGCACAACACCCGGTTAGAGTCGTTTTTCGACGAAACGTTTTACACAACTTGCGAAGGGAAAATTCCGGCTATGTCATTTTTAATTTTTGCGGATTTTTCCGAGAGACGGAATATTTTGGACCAACGAGAGGGTGACAAGTGTCACCCTCAAGTGGCATGTTTGGATGGCAAAATGGGCTTGCCTTGCACGTTTTTTGTGTTGAAATTTTGGTCAAGGGTTAGGTAGGATATTTTGTGTAGATGGATAAGGTAGCACATGGCTAAATCTTGGCCTTACACTTGCTATGCACTTGGCTTCATCTTGGCCATTGGTTGGCCTTTGGTTAGCCTATAAATACTCCCCTTGCTTGAAGGTTTTCTTCATCCACAAATGTTCCTAAGTCTTGAAAAATCCCTCCCTCTCCCTCTTGCTTATTCTCGTCCAAACACCACCCTCCCCTCTTGAAGGCCCTCACGAACCCCTGCCTAGTGGTTCTAGCCGAGAACCCCCTCCCCCTAGCCTAGTTGTGCTAGTCGAAATACTACCCCCCTTGGTAAAGAAATACTCTCCAAGTATTGTTGTTATGCCTAAATACTTTAGCCCAAATACCTTGTAGTACTTTCCACAGTACCCTTTATACGAAAAGCCCGGAAAAATACTATCATACTTCCCTTTAGCCACTAAACGAAACCCTAAGGAAAATATTCACCCGTAGTTGAAGTTATAAGTAGAAGTTGCGTAAAACTTCTAAGGGTTTCTTGGAGCGGATTGGAGCGCACGGAGTAGGAGCTAAACCTTGCTCAGGATCGACTTTAAACTTGGATAATTTGGGGCTTATCGAGGTAACTAAACTTGTCCCCTTATTGTAATTGGAAATTACATGTTGAAGGAATATATAGTTGAAGTATACTATATATAGAACTGATCATAATTTTGCGGCAATGTCTTTTGACTTAAGCCTGAATAATAAGGAAGAGAATCGAATCAGAATTACATAGGATCAGATGAGACTTGTGTAGCTTTCTTGTGAAGTAGAATCGCACACGCCCAGGTTAGACGTGTAAACCCACTGGTTGGCAGTAGCCAGGCCTCGATAGAGGAGGAGATTTACGCCGGGAGGTCTTTGCCAATTTTCTGTAGAATATTCTACGTTGAGATCTAGATGTTAATAGGCGCCTTGTGGCCTTTATAGGTTGAAGTACTACGTATGGCGTGATCTACTTGGCTTAAGGAGTAGCCGACGGTTTGAGGTACTTGGAGCGTTTTGCTATTAGTCGATAATCGTCGCGAGGTATGTGAACCTCTTCCTATCTTTTCTAGCATGATATGTGTATAACTATGTAGTACGGTAGACGTACATGTGTTAAATGTATTTGATCGGTTTAAAACATAAAGTGTTATAACGGCTTTATGGGAAGTTGGTTATAACAGCTTTATGTAGGTAAGAAAATGCTTTGGGGTTTTGAAAGGTAACTGATTTGACTTATAACTGACTTGATTTGTGATAATAAAGAACTTGAAGTATTTCAAAAGAATCATTTTGAAAAAAAGAAGTAATACTTGGTGTGAAAACATAAGAGTTATACTAGCTTTATGGGAAGTTAGGTATAACGTCTTAAGAGAAGTTAAGAGACTTGATCTGAAAAGATAAGAGACTTGACTTGAATGAATTAATAAGAATTTGGTGTGAAACCTCATTCGTGAGTAATGAGTACTTAGTTTTTAAAAGGAGAAATGTTTTACTGATTTCGGAAATCAGAATATGTATCGAACAAACCACTGCAGCGTTAATAAAGGGAAATGTACTGACTAATTAATGTATTATTAAAACCAGTAGAAACCTCCATCTGCATAGAAGCTAAGATGAGACAAAATGATATTACATTTCCTAGATCATGGCTGCTTAATAAGATTGATTATGAACAAGAATAACCTACTCACATATCAGGCATATGTTTCTCAGATTGTTTAAAAGAGAATTATATTCTTAAATGAATAAGACTATGAACTACGAAACCTTTTTAAAATAAGAAACGTGAACATTTGAAATTAGGCAAACTTGAACGTTTGGAAAATAATGTTGTTACTTGATTTTACAAAGGGAAGTGTTTGGTTTACTTAAAAAGATAGTCACTCTATTTTATACTACGTATCAGGTGACTTCGTGAAAGAAACGGATCTTTAAAAGAGTTAATGTAGGAAGTACTTTGGGGATAGATAATTCAACTTATTAGCATAAAGTACCTTGTGTGAATAACTTGATTTTGTTGGTTTGTGATAGCCTTGTAATACTTTCTTGTTGATTTGATAAGTAAACATGTTAGGATGCTACGTGTGTTAGTATCTTGTGATTGTTGTATAAGTGGGTCATTCTTGCTGTGCTTACGTTGCTAACCGGTAAGTCCGTTGTACTATTATTATATCACCTACCCCTCGACTTGTTATACCGGGCTTGCCACGCGATGCGGTCTATACGGCTGTATCGGTCTGTGAGACTATGCGGAGCGGCGGTATGCTCGAGATTGATCATTCGGGTGTTTAGCCCGATTCGGGATGCCTATGCGGTCCATGAGACTATGCGGTCTATTGAGACTATGCGGTGCGGAGTCGGCGGATACTGGGGTTAAGCTGCCTCCGTCTGGGGTATACCTCGGCGATGCAGGACCGTGATTCGAGAATACCTCATGCGGTGCGTGTGTGACCTATGCGAGCTGCGGTAAGTTCGAGAATAGACACGCGCATTGATCTGCGGGCGAGTGGCGGCCGATCATGTGGTGCGATGCAGAAAGACCTCGTGATCTGATTTTATAGCATTGTTGGTGCGTAGGTTTTAGTAGTCGGCTATGCGCCGTACTTACCGTCACGGTTTTATTATGACACGTGGGACTCGTGTTTATGTGTATTCCTTGGTGCTTTTATATCATGATCACGGCGATGAGGAAGGTATTCCACGCATGATTGATGTTGTGGCGTGAGACCCATTGTTATACTTGAGTAATGACTTGAGGCGTGAGTCACGACTTGACATGACTACTTTATTGTGAATCGTAGTTTGGTTATCATACATGTCTCCGCTTTATATAGACTACTATGATTTCATTTACGATATTTTTGATTTCACATACTTGGTACTGTTATCGACCTCGCCCGGCTGCGTTCATGCCGCGGTAGGTACACCGATGTTGATCCTCGCTCGTGGTCACGATTCAGCGTTTGGGAAGCTCCGTTTCTCCGGAGGCTTATCAGTGGTATAGTCCCCTGTCGTTGTAGGTACTTACATTCAGGGGTATGGCGGGGCCCTGTCCCGCCATTGTTGTCGTATCATTCTTAGAGGTTTGTAGTACTGTTGTGGGCAGAGTTGTAGAAAGGGATGTAACTGTTCAAATTGTTATTCATATATATACTGAAGGTAACCGTTTTGGTTAACTCGTTGTCTTATTTCACCGTCTTATTACATTGGTTTCATGTATTGTCTTTATATTCCGCGATTTCTCGATGTATGACTCTTGGGGTGCGGGTATGGCACGATCCACGAACCGGTTGGTCGTGACAAAAGTGGTATCGAGCGATTAATCCTCGGAAAGTGTCTGACCGTATCGATGGAAGTCTTGATTATCGGTGTGTTGTGCACCACACCAATAATCAGGAGGCTATAGGATATTTAGGATTGGTTTCCATTCTTCTCACTCTGAGATCGTGCCTTAGAGATGTGTTATAAGTTGGACCCCTCTCACGTATTTCATTCCCTTACCGTATGCCTCCGCGTAGGGCAAACCCGGGCCCAGGAGGGCAAGGCAGCCGAGGGAGCTGCGAGTAGAGTTCAGAGGGTTACGAGGGCACAGGCCCAATCATCACCTGGGGTGGTGTTTCATTCGGGAGTTATGCTACGTCACCAAATTCCAGAGTTTAGCACGGCGGCGATGCCTCTGCGACCATGATATATGAACCTTCGATTCCACGGCCAGAGCAGAATATAGATTGCAAGAGGCGACCATTACTAGCATGGATTTGGCTACCGCAGTATACCGATGTCGCGAGTCTTGATGACTATCTAAGAGAGGTTGTGCAAGAGTAATTCTTGATTAGCTTGAGCATGGCACGTATGCGGGCTTATGCGCGGCGAGCCAAGCGTAGAGATTGTGGGTTAACGAGGGCGGCGAAGAGGCGAGCAGCAGGTCCTTTAGTAACGTTCGAGGCTAACCGCCTCGGCGGCAGAAAGATCTGCACATCCACCAGAGCAGAGAGGTCCTCCACAGGGTTCAGGACGTTCGGGGTATACAGGAGTTGGTCAGAGCTCCAGAGCTTCCGGTTCACAGCTACACGTAGGTTCCAGCCAGCCGGATTCAGTTTTTTTCCCCCGTGTTCACAGTGTGGCAGACGTTACCCCGGGGAATGTCGTCTTTTTGGTGCTTGATTTACCTGCGACCGTCAGGGCCATGTGTCGAAAGGATGTCCTAGTAGGAGGGATGTAAGTAGGAGGACTCAACCTTCATGATCAGTGACCAGTTCGTCACGCCCCTATGCGCCTACGACGAGTTTGATTAGAACGACGAGGGAGTGAAGCGATGAATAGAGGTATATCCTTAACCTCTGAGATTAGTATGTGTGATAAGATGAGTATATCTTAAGTGCTATGTTCTGATAGCAGTGTGTTAATTGTGATTAGAAATCATGGTTAGTAACCGGGAAAGATTGGGGGATAGGAAAAGTGTGAGCCTTAGAGCTTTGTACGTAGAGACCTTAGAGGTAAGGCCATCTCGGGTAAAGATGTATTGTTATGTTTGATCCTTATCGGAGTGCATAGTGCACGTGAGATTTGTTCGTGTGATAAGTCCCTGAGTAGGGTGGAAGGAAAGAGGGTAGTTGAGCTAAGAAGGCCGCAGGTTTTAAATAACGTGATTAGTGAGATTGTTCCTTCGGGGAGCTAGTGTTTTGCGCGTTGCCGGGTCGGGTTGGGGCCATATTGCGGGTCAACCCGCGGCCTGTATGGTGGTGGGGTCAGTTTGTGGTGGTCCCGCCTTGTGGTAGGGTCACGAGGGTGTTAGGCCCAAGCTTAGTTAACCATCGTACGAGTTCGTGGTTACGTTCGACCAGTAGTCGGGCCGATGAGGTCAGCCCGTCTTATCTTTTAGTCAAACCGTGTACTCGGTAGTAAGTTGTGAGATGTTATTTCAGAAAGGTTGTAAGGCTGCACGGGGTGCCTACCTTCACCTTATGACAGTGAAGCCAGTTGTAGGCTATTTTTCGTTTCTTTGAAAGTTTTCCAGCGAGTTAGGAACTCAGGTGAGTCTCCGTATCGTATTCGTCCTCGGGCCAGTGTTTTGATTTCAGGGGTAGCTGTGAGGATTGTTGTCTCCTGTTGAGGGAGTGTTTTTAGCTACCATTTCAGTGTTCGGTTTTTGCCTTATGAAGCCTTGTAGGGGCGGAAGTGTAAGTTGCCGGTCGATTGGTTCGATGTTGGCAAAGATTCAGATAGTTGGTTTATACTTGTTCAACAGAAATTTGGTAGGTTATGAGAAAGAGTTCGAGTGTACAAGAAGGCTACGACACGTAAGGGAAGAAGCGAGCATGTATGGCGAGCATAGATGTGATCATTTCTTTTGTAAAGAGAAGGTGCGAAGGAAGTATATTTTAGACCCCGGAGAGAGGTAGTTGTGGGGATGTTAGAGGTGTTTCCTCGTGGACTTGGATGGAAGTATTTGCGCGGGTGTTTCTGTGGCCAGGTGTGGCAGGAGTGTTCTCGTAAGTATAGTAGTGAAGACTATACTGGCGCGCGTTTGTTTTGAGACTTAGAAGGAACATTCGGGACGAATGTTTCTAAGGAGGGGAGAATGTTATACCCCGTATTTCCAGAGTATGTACGTAAGGACGTACGTAGAAAAGTTTGGGCTTTAAAGTAGGCTTGGCCGAAAATTTTTGTGCACAACACCCGGTTAGAGTCGTTTTTCGACGAAACGTTTTACACAACTTGCGAAGGGAAAATTCCGGCTATGTCATTTTTAATTTTTGCGGATTTTTCCGAGAGACGGAATATTTTGGACCAACCAGAGGGTGACAAGTGTCACCTCGAGTGGCATGTTTGGACGGCAAAATGGGCTTGCACTTGCGTTTTTGTGTTGAAATTTTGGTCAAGGGTTAGGTAGGATATTTTGTGTAGATGGATAAGGTAGCACATGGCTAAATCTTGGCCTTACATTTGCTATGCACTTGGTTCATCTTGGCCATTGGTTGGCCTTTGGTTAGCCTATAAATACTCCCCTTGCTTGAAGGTTTTCTTCATCCACAAATGTTCCTAAGTCTTGAAAAATCCCTCCCTCTCCCTCTTGCTTTTTCTCGTCCAAAAACCACCCCTCTCCCCTCCTCTTGAAGGCCTCGGCGAACCACTTGCCTAGTGGTTCTAGCCGAGAACCCCTCCCCAGCCTAGTTGTGCTAGTCGAAATACTATCCCCCTTGGTAAAGAAATACTCTCAGTATTGTTGTTATGCCTAAATACTTTAGCCCAAATACCTTGTAGTACTTTCCACAAGTACCACTTTATACGAAAAGCAGGAAAAATACTATCATACTTCCTTTAGCCACTAAACGAAACC
Organism: Przewalskia tangutica; assembly: GCA_029844215.1. Lineage (NCBI taxonomy): Eukaryota > Viridiplantae > Streptophyta > Magnoliopsida > Solanales > Solanaceae > Przewalskia > Przewalskia tangutica. Next base: position 3,482,338 of record CM056725.1, read on the forward strand.
TAAGGAAAATCTTCACCGTAGTTGAAGTTATAAGTAGAAGTTGCGTAGAACTTAAGGGTTTCTTGGAGCGGATTGGAGCGCCTTGCGAATTAGGAGCTAAACCTTGCTCGGGATCGACTTTAAACTTGGATAATTTTGGGCTTATCGAGGTAACTAAACTTGTCCCTTATTGTAATTGGAAATTACATGTTGAAGGAATATATAGTTGAAGTATACTATATATAGAATCGATCATAATTTTGCGTGATGTATTTTGACTTAAGCTGAATAATAAGGAAGAGAATCAATCGTAATTACATAGGGTGTATTCAGATGACTTGTGTAGCTTCTTGTGAAGTAGAATCGTACGTCCGGTTAGACGTGTAAACCCCCGTTGGCTTGGTAGCCGGCCTCGATAGAGGAGGAGATTTCTGTTGTTGCGGGAGAGTCTTTGCCGAATTTTACGTAGAATATTCTACGTTGAGATCTAGATGTTAATATGCGCTTGTGGCCTTTATAGGTTGAAGTACTACGTATGGCGTGATCTACTTGGCAGGAGTAGCCGAAGCGGTTTGAGGTACTTGAGCGTTTTGCTATTGGTCGATAATCGTCGCGAGGTATGTGAACCTCTTCCTATCTTTTCTAGCATGATATGTGTATAACTATGTAAATGCGGTAGACGTACATGTGTTAAATGTATTTGATCGGTTTAAAACATAAAGTGTTATAACGGTTTTATGGGAAGTTGGTTATAACAGCTTTATGTAGGTAAGAAAATGCTTTGGGGTTTTGAAAGGTAACTGATTTGACTTATAACTGACTTGATGTGTGATAATAAAGAACTTGAAGTATTTCAAAAGAATCATTTTGAAAAAAAGAAGTAATACTTGGTGTGAAAACATAAGAATTATACTAGCTTTATGGGAAGTTAGGTATAACGTCTTAAGAGAAGTTAAGAGACTTGATCTGAAAAGATAAGAGACTTGACTTGAATGAATTAATAAGAATTTGGTGTGAAACCTCATTCGTGAGTAATGAGTACTTAGTTTTTAAAAGGAGAAATGTTTTACTGATTTCGGAAATCAGAATATGTATCGAACAAACCACTGCAGCGTTAATAAAGGGAAATGTACTGACTAATTAATGTATTATTAAAACCAGTAGAAACCTCCATCTGCATAGAAGCTAAGATGAGACAAAATGATATTACATTTCCTAGATCATGGCTGTTTAATAAGATTGATTATGAACAAGAATAACCTACTCACATATCAGGCATATGTTTCCCAGATTGTTTAAAAGAGAATTATATTCTTAAATGAATAAGACTATGAACTACGAAACCTTTTTAAAATAAGAAACGTGAACATTTGAAATTAGGCAAACTTGAACGTTTGGAAAATAATGTTGTTACTTGATTTTACAAAGGGAAGTGTTTGGTTTACTTAAAAAGATAGTCACTCTATTTTATACTACGGGTATTGTGTGACTTCTGTGAAAGAAACGGATCTTTTAAAAGAGTTAATGTAGGAAGTACTTTGGGGATAGATACCCGAACTTATTAGCATAAAGTACCTTGTGTGAATAACTTGATTTTGTTGGTTTGTGATAGCCTTGTAATACTTTCTTGTTGATTTGATAAGTAAACATGTTAGGATGCTACGTGTGTTAGTATCTTGTGATTGTTGTATAAGTGGGTCATTCTTGTTGTGCTTACGTTGCTAACCGGTAAGTCCGTTGTACTATTATTATATCTCCTACCCCCTTGACTTGTTATACCGAGGGCTTGCCACCCTTGATGCGGGTCTATATGGCCTATGCGGTCTGTGAGACTATGCGGAGCAGCGGTATGCTCCAGGATTGATCATTCCGGGTGTTTAGCCCGATGCGGGGGATGCCCTATGCGGTCCATGGGACTATGCGGTCTATTGAGACTATGCGGGTGCGGAGTCAGCGGATACTGGGGTTAAGCCGCCTCCGACGCGGTATACCTCGGTGATGCAGGACCGTGATTCGAGAATACCTCACGCGGGTGCAGTGTGACCTATGCGGAGTCGCGGTAAGTTCGAGAATAGACACGCACATTGATCTGCGGGCGAGTGGCGCCGATCGTGTAGTGCGGTGCAGAAAGACCTCGTGATACGATTTTATAGCATTGTTGATGCGTGGGTTTTAGTAGTCGGCTATGCCTTCGTACTTACCGTGCGGTTTTATTATGACACAGTGGGACACGGTGTTTATGTGTATTCCTTGGTGCTTTTATATCACGGATCGCCGGTGAGGAAGGTATTCCACGCATGATTGATGTTGTAGGCGTGAGACCCATTGTTATACTTGAGTAATGACTTGAGGCGTGAGTCCACGACTTGATACGATCGCTTTATTGTGAATCGTAGTTTGGTTATCATACATGTCTCCCCTTTATATAGACTACTATGATTTCATTTACGATATTTTTAGTTTCACATACTTGGTACTGTTATCGACCTCGCTTGAAGTGCGTTCATCTGCCGCAGTGAGGTACACGATGTTGATCCTCGCCATAGGGTCACGATTCGGCGTTTGGGAAGCTCCGTTTCTCCGAGGCTTATCGATGGTATAGTCACTGTCGTTGTAGTACTTACATTCGGGGTATGGCGAACCCTGTCCGCCATTGTTGTCGTATCATTCTTAAGTGCAGAAATGCTGTTGTGGCGAGTTGTAGAAAGGGATATCGCTCAAATTGTTATTCATATATATCGAAGGTAACCGCTTTGGTTAGCTTTGTCTTCTTATTTCACCGTCTTATTACATTGGTTTCATGTATTGTCTTTATATTCCGTGATTTCTCGATGTATGACTCTTTGGTGCGGGTAAGGCACGATCCACGAGCCCGGTTGGTCGTGACAACTTTCTCACTGGAGGCGCGCGCGGTCTTCGCCGAGGACATGATGTTAAAGGCGAGACATGAACAATGGACTCACTGGAATGTTGGCACCACGGTGCTTCCTCGAGGGACCGCGGTACTAAAGGCGAGACAGAAACAGGAGACTCACTGGACGGTAGGCACCGCGGTGTATCTACTGGGGACTGCGGTGCTAATTGCGAGGCAGAAGCAAGAGACTCACTGGAAGGATGGAACCGCGGTGCCAAAGTCGATATTTGGGTGAGCTGACTTAGAATGTTTGGGGATATGGTTGGTTCATCAAGAAATGAGTAGTCTGGTTTTCGGTATTTCTGAGGGTTCGAAAATAGAAATATCGTCTCGTCAAACGTGACGTGTCGAGAGATGTGAATTTTATGAGAAGACAAGTCATAGCACAGATAACCCCTATGGTTGGGTGGAAACCCGAGGAATACACGAGGTGTAGTTCGAGGAGCCAACTTATGAGGGGTGGTGAAAGTGAGATTGGGATAGCACAGATAGCCGAAGATTCGTAGGTGGTCATAAGATAGAGTCCTACGATATAGAAAGTCTGTGGGGGTCTTGTTTTGTAGGGTGCTAGTAGGAAAAATATTTAGGAGGTATTTCTACCATTTTGACAGCATAGACCCAGAAAGATGATGACAAACATGCATGAAAAATGAGGGTACGGACCATGTTATTAATAGTACGAATGATTCGTTCAACTTTACCATTTTGAGGTGAGGTGTAAGGGCCGGGACACGTTATATGTATATAGACATGATGGTTATATGGACCGAGTCCCAGAATAGGTCGGGATACGTTATGTGTAAACAGTTATATGGACCGAGTCCCAGAATGGGCCGGGATACGGTATATGTAAACAGTTATATGGACCGAGTTCCAGAATGGGCCGGGATACGTTATATGTAAATAGATACGATGATTTCATGGACATGTATCCATGATGCGGGTATAAATACCTATGACATATATGATTCCATGGACTTGTATCCATGATGCGGGTACAGATACTCACGACAGTATATGATTCCATGGACATGTATCCATGATACGGGTATAGATACCTATGACAGTATATGATTATATGGACATGCATCTATGATTTTGATATGACTCTCTCACTTTTAAAAGGTACAGTTGGCTCTATTTTATATGGCACTGTTGGATCTGGTATTTGATTTTCATACTTGTCCCTGTCATCTTTTGGCCAATTATAATCTTATTTACTGTACTTTATGTTTACATAATTGGTACATTGTTGTACTGACCCCCTTCGGGGGGCTGCGTCCATGCCCGCAGGTATAGGTACTCAATTTGGTGATCCGCGAGCTTAGGATTTTCGCTCATCTTTTGGGATAGCTCCATTGTTTCGGAGCTTGTCATTTTGGTACAGATCTGCCATTATAGACTTATGTATATTTAGGGGTACGGCGGGGCCTTGTTCCGTCACATTTCGTTATCAAACTCTTAGAGGTCTGTAGACAGGTGTGGGTGATAAATGTGTATTTGGACGTGTATATGTTGTAGTTCATTTTGGACATATTCTGTATATAGTGACAGCCTTGTCGGCTTGCCTATTTTTATAAAATGAGTTTACTATTACAGTTCAGGGGACAGGATCCCTTCGTTATGAGATGATGAGTTGTTCTTAAGCTTCCGTTGGTTATATGAGATGTTTGGGTAGAAGGGTGCCCAGGTAGGGCACCAGTCACGGCCCGTCGATTTGGGGTGTGACAGAAAGCCTGGCCTAAATCAGTGGGTTGTATCTGCTGGGCTGATATCAGATGAGCTTGTTGAAGAGATGGGCCTGTTGGTCTTTGGGCCGAGAATACCGGCCGCCATCTTTGCTGGCGGGCCCTGCTGTCGGGAATGGGCAAGCAGATGATGCCCGGATTAGCTCGGCTTCTTCTGCGACGGCTGGAATTGCTGGCGATGCGGCGGTCGATTCTGCTCGCGACGCGACTGCTGCTGTTGTTTACCTTTGCCGCGACCCTTCCCTCTTTGTCCTTGACCACGACCTCTGCTGCTCCTGCCTCCACCGCGGGTCTGTTGCTGTTGGTTATCCTGCGGTGGTGGAGCAGTGGAGATAATTGGCGACTGCAAGTTTTCAACGGCCAATGTTTTTTTATTGTGCTCCTCCTGTTTAGCACGTCGTGTTTCTTCCAACAATAATTGTGAACGTGCCTTGTTGAAGGTCGAAAGTGGTTTATCCTGTTGAATCATTGTTGCAAGAGTATCATATTCCCCTTTGGTAATCCTGCAACGAGTTGAAGAACCATCTTAGTCTCAGAAACTGTTGTCCCAACATGAGAGAGTTAGTCGGCGATAAGTTTCAATTGTTTGCAATATCCAGACATGTTGTTCAAATTCTCAAGGCGAGTGTTGTTGAACTGCTCCTCTAAATACACCGCCCGAGTATTTTTATTATCCTGAAAAATTTCTTCCAAGCGTACCCAAAGTTCACGCACTGAAGCACCTGTTTTCAGAATAGTACACAACAAGTCCTTAGAGATGGTACCATAGATCCATTGTTTAACAATGGAGTCAAGACGACGCCATGTTGAGTCATCAATCTCAGATGGGAGAGGGATTGAATTATCAATGTGATCAAGCACGTTATGCGCGCAGGCATGGATATAAAATAGTTCTACCCACATAGAATATGACATTCTTCTTGATCAAGAATAACAGGGACAAAATTCTTGATGTTTGTGACAGCAAACGCCGGATGAAAAAAAGACTTTGAAAAAGAGAATGGGGTGTCAATTAATTCGGAGGTAGAACCAGTGGTTTTAGGGGAATTAGGAGGAGACATAGTAGCCACGGGGTTTAGAAGAACAGTGAAGGGCACCGCGGCCGAGAGGAAAGAGGAGGGGGGGCGGTTTTTGGAGAAAAGTTTTTCTAGGGTTTGAGAGATTAGGCTACTGATACCAGGTAAGACTTTGGAATAATTTTCCTTAAGAATTTCTTTCATTAATTACAATATATATAGTTTTACAAAGGTGATTCATAATATAGTAAAAAACTTAAGTTACCTTAAATATATGATACTAATAAATATAATATATACTGTGAATATTTGAAGAATATTCGCTAATACGAACTTTCTTTGCATTATCTTTATTATTGCCTTTCCAGTTAGACAAAAATGAATTAACAATACACGTTAGATGTAAAAAAAATCATTTGTTTCTCATCTTAGTATCATTACATGTTCTGAGACCCGACGAATAGAAATAAAAGAAAAAATCACTTTGAAAGTTAATGGCTTTCTATTAAAAGCGACTTCATCCTAGAGCTTGAAGGCGAGACTTATAGTTAAGGATCACAGAGTATTTATCATTCTATCATAACTCTCAATGTTCGTTATTTACCGTTTGAGACTCGATTAATCAGAAAGCACATCAAAGTGCAAAATCCTTTCTATCCATTATCATAGTTCGAATCTATATGGATTGGATCAAAAGTTGATAAAAACTTGGTCGGGTTGAATATGATGCAAATATGTCGGAATTGGGTATATAAGCGTTTGAGGTTATCACTTTTGAATATGACACGAATATGTTAGAGATTATTTTATCAAATTGGCCAATTATTTTAGTTTCAAACTTGAAATATGAAATTTAAAGTTTGAGAAATAGGTTTTAGGAGATTTTCAAGTTTTCATTCAGAAAATTCAAATGTGCTTTCTTGTCCAAACACAACTTGAACTTTCAAATACTATTTTTCAAAATTTCAAATACAATGTTTTAAAAAAAATATCATCCAGTTCTTGTCTGAACGCCTACTAAATTCATTTTAGTTCAACATCTGCTAAAAAAATCTAGAGGAAACTTGAAAGTTTTAGAAGTGAAATTATTGAATATGATTGTTGTATATATCCAATTCAAAATAATGTAATAGTTGGCCAAAAATTTGAGGCTAAAACAAGTGAGGTTATGCACAAGACCAAAATCTCATTAGTAAGCACATACGGCAAGGATCAAGGAAGATGTTGTTTTTGCATAGCTCAGGTCGGAGTGAGGTGTCATCGAACATTCAACATGCAATCTCATCACCGGACACCTCGATATTGTCTTTTTATACTTCCACGGGTCAAAAGACGGCGGAGGAAAGAAGGAGACACTACATGAGATCAGAATGAAAATCTAATTCGATATTCGAAGAACGAATATCAAAGGATAAGAACGTAACGTCTCACGACTTTAAACTAGATTAAATTGAATAGAAACCATATAGAAGTAATTAGGAGAAGGAAAAATATAGCATGTGCATCGTGATAGCACCCGAGCCTCAATTTCTATCTCGATAGTACATGAGCCTAGCATGTGCATCACGCTAGAAACTGAGTTTCAAACTAAACGCAATGACTCTGCCTTAGTGTCGTATTTACCCAATTTTAAATTTTACTATCATTAAAAATTGTACCCCAAATTTTATTTGTGTGATTATATTGATTATGTTGTTGTCTTATCATTAAGGTTGTGACGGGATGCTAAATACTTTTTCATTTTTCACTAAAAAACTCTTCGAATCTTGAAAATGAAATTAATTTTTTGACTAAATTATTTTTAATTAAATAGATATTGAGATTTAATTAAAAAACTAAGTATACACTCTTATTAATTTTATATTGAATAATAATTGTTTAGAGTATAAATTACAGCAAAATCCATCAAATTCATACACACTTCTTTCCCAATCCTCAACTAGTATTTCTTATATTCCCACCTCCCTCTCTCACTCTCACACAGACACACAAATACAGTCTTTTTCTCTCTCAACAAAGTAAACTATCAACATGATATCCACTACTTTGAACAACAACAATTGAATCAAACAAATAAACAACAACCCAGAGAAATTAGAACCTCAAACACTTGTTTGGGGTTTTTAGGTCCCCAAAAATGAACTCAAAAATCTTGATATTCATCACAATTTTAGTACTAGTAGTTTCCAATTTTAGACTTACAACCTCAGACATTGTCTCAGACCGTACAACATTATTATCTGTCCGATCTGTTTTACGTGGTCGTTCACTTTTATGGAACATTACAAGCCCAACATGTTCTTGGCCAGGTGTTATTTGTTCACAAGATAAATCATCAGTTCTTGAACTTCATTTACCGGGTATGGGCCTTTCGGGTCAAATCCCATCTGGGTTATTCTCAAATCTTACTAAATTAAATTTCCTTAGTTTAAGATACAACTCATTATCTGGTATAATACCAAATGACCTTTTTACCTCTCTTCTTGATTTAAAAAACTTGTACCTTCAACATAACTCATTTTCTGGTCCAATACCTAGGTCAATATTTAATTTGACTAATCTTGTTAGACTTAATATTGGTCATAACAATTTTTCAGGGGCAATTCCGGAAAATTTTAATAATTTGAGGGGTTTAGGTACACTTTATTTACAAGAAAATGGGTTTTCGGGTCAAATACCAGATATTGATTTACCCGGTTTGGTTCAGATTAATGTGTCTGGTAATAATGAGTTAAATGGGTCAATTCCTAGTAAACTTTCGGGTCAACCCAAAGATTCTTTTTTGGGTACTTCACTTTGTGGTAAACCACTTAATTTATGTGATAATAATGGTGAGGGGCAAAATGGGAAAAAAAAGAAACTTTCTAGTGGTGCTATTGTTGGTATTGTAATTGGTTGTGTTGTTGGTTTGGTTTTGTTTCTTTTATTGTTATTCTTTTGTTGTTGTAGAAAAAGGGGTAATAATAATCAAGAATCAAGATCTGCTGACGTGGCTGGTGTTAATAATAAACACGTGGAAGTTGAAATTCCTGAAGAAAAAAATGTTGAGAGTACTAATGGTGGTGGAAAAGATGGACTTTTGGGTAGTGCAATTGCAGCTATCGGAGTTGGAGGGGCTAATAAGGATAAAGGAAAAGTTGAGGGTGTTTTAGGTGATGGAAAAAGTTTGTTTTTTTTTGGGAAAATGGCTAAAAATTTCAACTTGGATGATTTGTTGAAAGCTTCAGCTGAAGTATTGGGAAAAGGGACATTCGGTACTGCTTATAAGGCTGCTTTGGAATCTGGTATTACATTGGTTGTGAAAAGATTGAGGGATGTAACTGTACCTGAGAAAGAGTTTAGGGAGAAAATTGAAGATGTTGGGAAAATGAATCATGAGAATTTGGTGCCTTTGAGAGCTTATTACTATAGCAGAGATGAAAAGCTTCTTGTGTATGATTATGTCCCTATGGGAAGCCTTTCTGCACTTTTACATGGTGAGAAAATAAACTGTGTTCCTTTCATTCTTTGTCATGTCATTATAGTGTACACTAGTGTTGTTTATACCATTTACATGATCCTTGCAAATTTTAGTTCTCTGATTGACATTGATACTGCTGCTTACTATGTTGCTCGGGCTCGTGTGTCGGATCTTCCAAAAATAGTGTATTTTTGGAGGATTCAACACGGGTGCGATAGCATTTTTGAGAGTCTGAGCAACATAGGCCTAATGTTGCTTGAACTCTTTAAAAATGACATTGGGTGCGTGTCGGATCCTCCAAAGTTAGTATATTTTGGTGGGTGCGGCAACATTTTTGGAGAGTCCGAGCAACATAATCTTGCTCGGACTCTTCAAAAATTACATCTGCAGCATTTTTGGAAAGCCTGAGCAACATAGGCTTTTGCTGATTTTATGAGGCCTGTAAAATTTGTATGCTCATATTTTTTCTTGGATCTTGTTATCTGTTTTTGAACTGGTGCTGTTGTGTAGAAATTGCTTCTTTTGGCTGATATGCTGTAGTTGTATAATTGTGTGCCCAAATGTGTTCACGGGATGTATTTACTAATTAGAATAGGTCAAATGAAGTTTCCTTTGTCATTGGAATGAGGACCACTTTGGCCCAGCCACTAATTATTGTGTGTTTTGTTTGGCCTTTATATGCTGAACTTTCAACTTATACTGTCAGTAGTATTGTGTGAACTTGACTTGTTATTGAAGTATGCTGCTACATTGTGCATGTTTAATCAGATCTTATCTTAAACTTATGTGGAAAAATTTGTGTGAAATCTGACATCTTTTATTTGCTACTCAACCTGGAATAGGCTTTAAAATCTGCATTTTTTTGTAGAGAAATTCAGCTATATGAACTCTTGTTCATCATTTAGATTGAAAATACATTTTGTCCAAAAGTGATCTGCAAAAATTTGGATTCCTAAGTAGTATAAGAAGTTGTTGCCAACCTGCATATATGTGAAGGACAGTATTTTGGTGGTTAATTGTGCGCGAAACAATATCTAAAGAAAACTAACGAGTGTGTTATGTATAACATTTGTTTGTATGAATTTAAACCAAATCAACCTGTTTGATTACATATCAACTACTGCTACACAACAACTATGCCTCATTATATGAATCCCACTGTCCATGTCGATTCATTTAAGCTCATCTCAGTCCAATATAATAGGAATGAAAAGAGCTTAAATAGAGTGACATGGACAGTCACGGTAAAAGGCTAAAAGCTATGAATTATTTGGGTGCTTTAGTCGGCATATCTCCAATGCTAGTATGACTGGTCGTTAGAAAGTAGACTTATTCATAAATTTCACGTCACAGTAGTTCGTCATTTGTCTCGTATTTTCTACAGGCAACAAAGGAGCAGGTAGGACACCATTGAACTGGGAAACAAGAGCTGGCATTGCCCTTGGAGCTGCACACGGGATCACCTACCTTCACGCACAAGGGCCCTCAGTTTCACATGGCAACATTAAGTCATCCAACATCCTCCTCACCAAATCATACGAGGCCCGTGTTTCAGATTTTGGGCTTGCTCAACTCGTCGGTCCATCATCAACTCCCAACCGCGTTGCAGGTTACAGGGCACCAGAGGTAACTGACCCTCGTAAAGTCTCCCAGAAAGCAGATGTCTACAGCTTCGGAGTCTTGTTATTGGAACTCCTAACGGGGAAGACTCCGACACATTCAGTAATGAATGAGGAAGGTGTCGACCTACCAAGATGGGTTCAATCGGTAGTACGAGAGGAATGGACAGCCGAAGTATTTGACCTCGAACTCCTTAGGTACCAAAACGTCGAGGAGGATATGGTCCAGCTCTTGCAACTTGCAGTTGATTGCACTGCTCAGTACCCGGATAGACGCCCTTCAATGACCGAGGTCACTAGCCGGGTTGAAGAACTCTGTCGTTCTAGCTTCATCGATTCTGGAGGCGACATAATTGACAATGCAGAAGTGCAAACTGCACGAAATTGATCAAGAAAATAGTTCCATCCTTTTTCTTTTTCTTTTTCTTTTTTACGTGTTCGATTGAGCATTTCAATTTCTTTGTTCATTCTTGGAGTTCTTCAGTGAAAATCAATTGTTCAAAATTTTCGGATTTATTTTCCAGTAGCAACAGAGTTTCATTAAAGATCAATTGTTTTTTCGGTCTAAAGAACCTTATCAAAATTTGAAAAGAATTTAATGTCTTTTTCAGTCCATTTGTAGTTAGATATGTACTTGTACTTTCACTATTTTTTTAATACAAGCAAACAGATTTCTAGTAGCATTTCAATTAGTTAACATCAAAACATAGTAAAGCCTACCAACCACTGTGAAAATTGGATTTAACTTTATATACAGTGACAATGTAATCAGTGTATTTAACTTAATGCAGTAGGTTACTTAATTTATTTTCCTAGTTAACTGTTACTTATTATGATCAGTTACCTGTAGTTATTTTCACACTAACACTGCATTTTTGTAGCAAATTGCTTGATTTATTTCTGGTTGATTCTCGCTTACTATGAACGGTTAATTATAGTTAGGGACAAATCTAGCCTGCTTGCAAGTTCTTGTGAATTCAATAATTTTTGTTTAGATTATGTATATATATGACTACGAAATAAGTTATTACTGTAGTATTAACTTGAGATCGTTGTAGGAATTCATAAACTTCAAATCTTGAATTTGTATCTGCTTGTAGTTCTCTTACTCTTACACTATATGTGTATATACTTTGTTTTCCAGGTTGATTCTCACTAATTATAAATAGTTACGTATAGTTATTTTTTATATGACGTTCATTGACACTACAAGTATATAGAAGTTAAACTTAGTAAAAAATTAACTCAACTTTGGAGATAAAGAGAGGTTACTTGCTTGTATAGTTAATAAAAAGACATTTTCCAACTATACAAAGACATTGTTCCAACTAATTACAAGTCTGAAACCGATTTTTAAAATTACTTTCCACCAAACAAAATTGAATCTGAGGAAGACGAGATTGAGATGGTTCGGATATGTGAAGAGCATATGCACGAATGCTTCAGTGAGAAGGTGTGAGAGATTGATTATGGTGGGTTTGAGAAGAGAAAGATAGGCCGAAGAGTATTGAAGAGAGACGATTAGACAGGACATGACACACCTACAACTTATCGCGAGGACATGATTTTAGATAGGACTGTTTGGATGCTTATTACATATCGTTCATTTGTACTGTATTATTTTGATGCACTACCAATTTGGAAAATAAACTTTATTACAATAGAATAAGTACGGTACAAATAGAGTTATAATTATATATAAAAAAAGATAGAAATAAAATAGAATTATTCAATAGATAACTCAAAGCAGTCGCATCTAACGATCAATAAAGTATGTGAAAATTTAGATAATTAGGCAACATAGAGCAATCAATAAAGCTGTGCTGGTACTGTATTTGAAAATTTAGATAACGATCAATAAAGTATGTGAAATAAAATGCATTTTACAGCATTCAAGAGTAGGCAACATAGAGCAATCAAGAAAAAAAAATCAGTGTTCCAGCGATGTGCTGGTACTGTATTTGAAACATATGTACCAAGTATTTGAAACTGAAAGTACTGTAATGAAATCATGTAGTCTAAAATAAAGCTGGAGACATGTACGATAACCAAATTAACAGTACAATGTGCCTTATTAATAATGAGAGTAAATAAGAGTAAACTTTACCGTTTAAAAATAGGAAGCTTATGATCAAATTAGGGTCACCCGCCCGTAGCGTCATTATACAATCCTACTCCTGGGACTATTTCACCCGCATATGTCGTGTGGACCCGCATGAGGTAATTTGCCTCGCATAGGACTATTTCACCCGCATAGGACTATTTCACCCGCATGGGCCCTACGGATCCGCAATGAGCATATACGCAATACTCGCATCGTGGGGAGCAAATCCACGGAAATGCACAATGCAAAATGACCCGGGGATTGACCCCGTAATAAATAATATAACTCTAGCACAACCGGCTATCATGAATAACATATGCAAGTTAAGAAATCCCTTAACTCTTATTAGAACCAGTAGAATGTACTCTCATTTCATTAAACTCAAGGCACTCTCATGTCATGTAAAATCCGATAATTTAACCCAAAGTACTACGTACTTATTCTTTTAAAAATGACTCTTTTTACATAATAACCCCAAGATACTAACACCCGTAGTATCAAGGCATGTCTACTTTTCAAATCAAGTTACCTTTCTTGAAATCAAGTCATTTACCCCTTTTTAAATCAATCAAGTAGACCACTCTTTTACTTTCCATAAAGTCGTTATAACTAACTTCCCATAAAGTCATTATAACACTTTATATTTTTAGAAAACTAAGGTGTTTATATCCTTTAAAATCAAGTGAGTTTAACTCTCCAACTCAACTAAACTTGTACATTTCTAAATCAAGTCAATGATATCAAAATGAAACCGAATTCATTTTAAACATGTACGTCCACCGTACTATACATTTATAAAAACTCATGCTCAAGAAGATAGGGAAAGTTCCACATACCTCTTCGGCTTAATCCACCCGCTAATTTGAATATGCCGCACGTAGAATGTCAACCTATAATGATCATAATACGTCTTTCAACTTCTAGCTTTCTAAGGTAGAATAATACTAAGTATAAGGTCTCTTATTCTACGGAAAATTGGACAGCACTTCCCCTGTTTTTACGTACTTTTCCACCATTTTCAAGGCCCGAATCAATAACCAATACGCCACATTTAAGGCACAACTAATAACTAATAACCAATACGCCACATTGACTTTCCCCGGGTGGTATAGGATATCAACATCATAGTCCTTAAGCAACTCTAACCACCGTCTCTGCCGCAAGTTCAGCTCCCTCTGCCTGAAGATATACTGGAGGCTCTTGTGGTCTGTATAAATATCCACATGAACCCCATATAAGTATTGCCTCCAAATCTTCAAAGCATGTATCACTGCCGCTAACTCCAAATCATGAGTAGGGTAGTTCCTCTCATGCTTCCTGAGCTGTCGGGACGCGTAAACTATAACCTTACCATGTTGCATCAACACACAAACAAGTCCGACACCCGAAGCATCACAATAAAACACATAACCCTCTAATCCCCCGGGAAGAGTAAGAACTGGAGCCGTCGTCAACTTCTCCTTCAATAACTGGAAGCCCTTCTCACAAGCATCCGTCCACTGGAACTTAGTCACCTTCTGAGTCATCCTAAGCAAAGGCGCTGAGATCGAAGCAAACTTTTCCACAAATCTACGGTAATAACCCGCAAGGCCCAAAAGGCTGCGCACCTCAGTCGGTGTAGTAGGTCTAGGCCACGTCTTTACCGCCTCAATCTTCGTCGTATCAACACGAATACCATCGGCCCCGATAATGTGCCCCAAGAATGCCACTGAGGCCAACCAGAACTCACACTTGGAGAACTTGGCATACAACTGCCGGCTCCGGAGGACTCCAAGTACCGTCCTTAAATGATCCGCATGCTCCTGCTCCGTGTGAGAGTAAACCAGGATCTCATCAATGAATACTATAACAAACGTATCCAGAAATGTCTTGAACACCCGGTTCATCAAATCCATAAATTTCAAAAAGGCAAAGTGGCATTTTCGAACAGGCACCTTCGAGGCTATATAAACTGAGGCAATGTCTCATTTTTAATACACTGAAAATTATTTCCTGCATTGAAAATTCTGCATTCTTTTTCACAAATAAAACTATCGAGTCTTACTGTGTTTCGTTGCCAACTTTGAGTTCGTCGAAGTCGTCGGCGTTTGAAGTACCGCTACTCATGCGACAGGTATATCCGTTTTATCCTGGGAGGAAGTAATCCATAACCTCGGGTACAGTGAGGGGATTAAATTCCTTAAGGACACACAGTGAATTCTGTGGTCTCAGATATTTTTCTTACTTTCTGCATTATTCCTTTTTCCAGTTTCTGGTTTTTTCGCTTTCTGATTTTGAACACAGACGTACTAACAAGCTTAAGGAATTTATAATTATTTTTGTGTTCACTTGTTCTTGTTTAACGATTACAGAACATTGTCATGAAAGAAAAGGAAAAAAAAAGGTGTTTTCTCAGAAAATATAAAAGGTGTTTTCTCAGAAAATATAAAAGGTGTTTTTTCAAAAAGTAAAAATAAAAAGGAAAGGAAACGTGTATGTCTGTTGTTTCGGTGTAACGAACTTGTATGTTGTTTGGAGACTAAAATCTTCGAATTTTCTACTCCGGTTGAGACTAAAGTTTTCATAACTTTCTACTCATTTGGGTACTTGATTTGAAGATATAAAAACTTCATCAAGTATACAACATACAATTTACTGCATTTCATTTCAAGTATTTTGATTCGGGTTGAAGAAATAGAATCTTCACTGTTGAGTATTATATTTGTTGATATCAAAATTGATTCGGTTTGAAAAAATAAAATCTTCACTGTTTGTTAAAATTTTCTGTTGTTTCGTTTGCGACAGAAATGGGAGACATGACTCTAGATATGAATGCTACTGCCACACCAGCCCCCGTGGTTGATTCTACGAGCAATGTTGCGTCCTTCAGTCGTACTGCATCTGCACTGGCTACGGCAGAAAAGCCTGGAAATTCACCGGAATTGATTTCAAAAGATGGCAACAAAAGATGTTCTTCTATTTAACTACTTTAAGCCTCCAAAAGTTTATTAAGGAGGTCGTTCCAGTTTTGTCGGAATCAACACCTGAGAATGAACGTTTTGTTGTAACTGAGGCATGGAAGCACTTAAATTTTTTTTGCAAGAATTATATTCTTAGCGGACTGGAGGATGATCTTTAAAAAATGTGGGAACATCAAAAGAACCATGGGATGCGTTGGAAAAGAAATATAAAACAGAAGATGCTGGATTAAAGAAATTCATTGCTGCCAAATTTTTGGACTACAAAATGGTAGATGGCAAGTTTGTTGTTACTCAAGTTCAAGAGTTGCAGGTTATCATCCACGATCTCCTCGCTGAAGGTTTGGTGATTAGTGGGGAGTTTCAAGTTGCGGCAGTGATAGAAAAGTTTCCTCCTTCATGGAAGGACTTCAAAAATTACTTGAAACACAAGCGAAAGGAGATGACACTGGAAGATCTCATCGTCCGATTGAGAATCGAGGAAGATAACAGGGCAGCTGAGAAAAAGGCAAATGGGAGATCAACCATAGGGGGAACACATATTGTTGAAACTGCCCCAACTAATCTGAAAAAGAGAAAAAAGGCATTGGGGCTAAGGAACTATCCCAACAAGAAGAAATTCCCGGGAAACTGCCACAATTGTGGAAAAATCTGACACAAAGTTACAGACTATCGTGCTCCGAAAAAGGAAAAGAAGAAGGGTCAGGCTAATATGGTTGAAACAAACGAGGAGATTGATGATTTGTGTGCTATGTTGTATGAGTGCAACCTAGTGGGAAATCCAAAAGAGTGGTGGATTGACTCTGGCTCCACTCGCCATATTTGTGCTGTTAGAGAAGTCTTTGCTTCATATGCTCCCGTCGGGCCCGACGAGACCATATATATGGGAAATTTTGCAACGGCCAAAATTGAAGGTTATGGAAAGATACTGTTGAAGATGACCTCTGGCAAGGTGGTGACTCTTAACAACGTCTGTCATGTTCCTGAAATTAGGAAAAATCTAGTATCTACCGGACTTCTAGTGAAGAACGGTTTTAAGTGTGTTTTTGTTTCTGACAAGGTTGTAATAAGTAAGAACGAGATGTACATAGGAAAATGTTATCTCAAAGAGGGTCTTTTCAAACTGAATGTAATGGTCGTTGCCAATAATAATAAAGTTTCTGCTTCGTCTTACTTGCTTGAGTCAAATAATTTATGGCATTCACGTTTAGGACATGTCAATTATAGAACCTTGCAGAAAATGATTAGTTTGGAAGTATTGCCTAAGTTTGAATGCAATCAATAAAAATGTCAAATCTGTGTTGAATCTAAGTATGTTAAACATCCTTATAAGTCAGTTGAAAGGAATTCAAGTCCTTTAGACTTAATCCATACAGATATTTGTGACATGAAGTCAATCCCATCTCGCGGTGGAAAGAAACATTTCATAACTTTTATTGACGATAGTACACGGTATTGCTACATTTATTTACTTAATAGTAAAGATGAAGCAATCGAAGCATTCAGGCAATACAAAACTAAAGTTGAGACTCAACTTAATAAAAATATTAAAATGATAAGGAGTGATAGGGGCGGTGAATATGAATCTCCTTTTGAACAAATATGTTTGGAATATGGCATTATTCATCAAACAACTGTCCCTTACTCGCCACAATCAAACGGAATTGCGGAAAGGAAAAATTGAACACTGAAAGAAATGATGAATGCCCTGTTAATAAGTTCTGGTTTACCCCAGAACTTGTGGGGGAAAGCCATTCTAACAGCTAGCCGACCCAAGTGGGGGCTGAAAGTTATGAATTTAGACAAGGCGTTATATGGCTGCTCTGTCAAGCCAGACCGACAGTGTGCACATCATTACAATCTGTAATGATGTGGACAATGCCTCTCACGTAGAGAGGACATATAACCCAATATGGGTACTCATCGAGTGCCCCATAGCAAAACAAAATATATTCCATACGAAAAGTGGAAAGGAAAGAAGCTCAATTTAGGACACTTCAAAGTGTGGGGGTGTTTGGCCAAGGTGAAAGTTCCTAAACCCAAAAGGGTAAAAATATGACTTAAAACCATTGATTGTGTTTTCATAGGATATGCCACAAATAGTAAGGCATATCGATTTCTGGTTCACAAATCAGAAAATCCCGACATTCAAGTGAATACAGTAATTGAATCAGATAATGCTGACTTCTTTGAAACCATATATCCGTATAAAAAGGAATGTGAGTCGTCTAGCAAAAAATCTAAATGACCTCGGGAAGAAACAAAGGAAAATGTTCCTGATGAGGAAAATCCAAGACGCAGCAAACGTCAAAGGACATCTACTTCCTTTGGACCAGAATTTCTAACATTTTTGTTGGAAAATGAGCCTCGAACTTTCAACGAAGCTATGTCTTCATCGGAAGCTCAGTGTTGGAAAGAGGCAATCAATAGTGTGATAGAATACATATTGAACAGCCATACTTGGGAATTGGTTGATCTTCCTCCAGGGAATAAACCGTTAGGTTCCAAATGGATTTTCAAGCGGAAAATGAAAGCTGATGGTACTATTGATAAATATAAGACAAGACTAGTTGTGAAAGGGTTTAGACAACGAGAAGGTCTTGATTACTTTGATACATACTCACCGGTAACGAGGATTACATCCATTCGGGTGTTAGTAGCGTTAGCCGCCGTGTACGGTCTTGAAATCCATAAAATGGATGTGAAAACAACCTTCTTAAAGGAGAGTTAGAGGAAGAAATTTACATGGAACAACCTGAAGGGTTTGTAGTTCCAGGGAAAGAAAAAAAGGTGTGTCGACTTGTTAAGTCTCTTTACGGACTAAAAAAAGCACCCAAACAGTGGCATGCAAAAGTTGACCATACGATGCTGTCAAATGGATTCAAGATAAATGAGTGTGATAAATGTGTCTACATTTAGAACACTCCGAACCACGTCGTCATTGATTGTTTGTACGTGGATGATATGTTGATAATGAGTAACGACATTGCTAACATAAATGCTACTAAGCGCATGCTTGGTAGTAAGTTTGATATGAAAGACTTAGGAGTTGCCGATTTAATTCTGGGAATTAAAATCCATAAGACTCCTCAAGGTCTAGCATTGTCTCAAACTCATTATATTGAAAAGGTACTTGAAAATTTCAAGTATTTGGACTTTAAAGTTGCAAAGACGCCAATTGATATGAACCTTGCTCTTGCAAAGAATAAAGGTGAAAGTCATTCTCAATTGGATTATGCCAGAGTGTTGGAAAGTTTGATGTACATCATGAACTGTACGCGACCTGATATTGCGTACGCTATAAGTAAACTAAGTCACTACACTAGTAATCCCGACCAAAAACATTGGCTGACAATGAAACGAGTTTTGGGGTATTGAAACATACTCAAAACTTTGTTTTCGCATTATAACAGGTATCCTGAAGTTATTGAAGGATACAGTGATGCAAATTGGATCACCGGTTCAACTAAAACTAAATCCACAAGTGGATATGTTCTTACCATAGGTGGAGGAGCAGTGTCTTGGAAGTCATCCAAACAGACATGTATCGCCCGCTCTACAATGGAATCTGAGTTCATAGCTTTAGACAAAGTCGGTGAAGAAGTTGAATGGCTCCGGAATTTCTTAGAAGATATTCCATTTTGGCCCAAACTGTTGGCTACTATATGCATACATTGTGATAGCCAAGTGGCAATAGGAAGAGCCGGGAGCGTTATGTACAACGAAAAGTCTCGTTACATACGACGAATACATAATACCGTTAGACAACTACTCTCTAGTGGAATTATCACAATTGACTATGTTAAGTCAAGAGATAATGTGTCGGATCCACTAACTAAAGGCCTAACTAGAGAGGTGGTTGAAAGATCATCGAGGGGAATAGGACTATGGCCAAAGACAAGTCATGGTGACGGTAACTCTACCTAGAAGACTGGAGATCCCAAGATCTAGGTTCAAAGAGATCAAACAAAGTCATTGATGATGGTTCAACATTGTCACAATAACTTTTTTGGTCCATTCTCGTGATGAGACAATGTTCAGTACCAGGATAAAGCATTACGACTTTTTAATGGTTCCTAAGTTTGGTACGGGGTATATCAAATAGTGTATCTACGGGATGACACATTTAGGAATCACCTATGTAAGTGTGAAGTGTAAGCCGCTTCAAGGAGAATTCTGTAAGGCCAATTCTCTACGCACTTATGAACCAGGCATTGTTCATGGCTGAAACGAACAAAACAATGAAAACCAAATACAATTAAAAGGTTAATTGTGTGACATGTGGTTGTCTACGTGTACACCTAAGCTCGATGGTTCAAAGATATCAAAATCTATCGATTGACCGAGTATATCCGACATATGATCGCTACAAAAAGTTCAAAGAGAAATCTACTTATCCAGATGCGATTAATCCTTGCTTACGAATCACACAGTTTTTTGTCATGCATGTTTTTCATCATATAGTCATTCCCCATTCATGTGGGGGATTGTTATAGCTAGTTAATGGTTAAAGCTAGCTAAGTTGGTGTGGATGAGAAATGAGGGGGGGAAAATGAAATGAAAGGAAAATGAAGTTCAAAGCAAAGTTCATTTTCAAAGGAGCTTTGTACCACATCGGTGGTAGAAAGGAAAAGTTATGTGCTTATATTAGAAAGCACTTCAGTAACGACTGCCCGGTTCGCATCGTGCCTTACCCAGGCACCCTAGTGATACATACATCAGAGAAAATCAGCGGAACATAAAACAAGAGTCATTTAACAAGAGATATAATAAATAAACAAAGCAACCAAAACAGTTGCCTTTCAAGATATACATAAAACTCCGAATAGCTTTAATCCTTTTACAACCCCGCCACAACAAAGATTACATGCACTTAAGATATACAATGACTATGACGGGACAGGGCCCCGCCATACCCCTGAATGTACAAGAACCTACAACTCAGGGAACACCTACCAAAAGATAAGCCTCCGGAGAAACGGAACTTCAAATGCTGAATCGTGATCCTAAGAGCGAGGAACCACGGCCGATGTACTTACTGCGCAGATGAACGCAGCCCCAAGGAGGTCGATAACAGTACCAAGTATGAAACTGCATAACATCAGTAAATGAAATCATACTAGTCTATATAAAGCAGAGACATGTATGATAACCAAACTACGCTCACAACATAAAGCGATCACTCCAATATAACTATGGGTCTCACGCCCACCACATCAATCGTTCGACATGGCCGTGATGCCCTAATCAGACGGTAGACATGTCCATGATGCAACAATAATACCAATGTCCCACGGCCACATGCCCCTAATTCTGCATCGGTGTAGACATGTCCACGTGACCTCAACAACAAGACAAGAATCCAAATGGAAGCATACCCGCGCGCTTACGATCGCGGTCGTCGATGTCCAAAGGGAAACAATAAGACAACATTCCAAATGGACGATACCCGCGCGCCACGATCGTGTCAAGATGTCCAAAAGGAAATCACAAGGCGTTAATCAAAATGGAAACATACCCGCAGCGCTACGATCGTCGTCAAGATATCCAAAGCGATTAACTACAAGACCTTAACTAAAATGGAGGCATACCCGCGCTTACGATCGTGTCGGTATGTCCAAAGTGATTAACAACAATAATACTATCAGCGAACGCATCTGGAATTTCTCCGCCACAAGACATCCAAGTAAGTTCTCAACTACCAACCGACCTCTATCGAGAGACGCGAATACGTAAACACAACGATTGTACAATAAAGGCTATCATCACAAGATAGGCAAGTTTCACAACAACAAGCATAGGCAAGTTTCACACAACTCAAAGTACTTTCATTTTATGCCAAAGTCCGGTTTTTAACCCCAAAGTACTACATACGTTAAGTTCTTTTAAAAGAGATCCATTACTTTTATAAAAGTCACCCAATACCCGTAGTATTAGAATGACCAACCCACCTTCCTTTTCAAAATCAAGTAACAACATTCTTTCCTAAGTTCCAGTTTGCCTAGTTTCAATTACTCAAGCTTCTCATTTTCAAATGGTTTCATAGTTCCCAAACTTAATCACTTGATTCCTTTTAGAACAATTGAGTAACATATGACATATACGTGAGTAGTTTATTCTTGTTTATAACGATCTTATTACAAATGACCATGATCTAGAAAATGTAATATTATTTTGTCTCATCTTAGCTTCTATGCAGATGGAGGTTTCTACCGGTTTTAATACAACACATCATTATTCAATACATTTTCCTTTATTAACGCCGCAGTTGGTCCTGTCGATACACATTCCGATTCCCAAATCAAGAAACATTATCCCTTTAAAACCAAGTACTCATTACTCACGAATGAGGTTTCACACAAACATCCTCATTAAAACAAATAAGTTAAGTCTCTTATCTTATAAGATCAAGTCTCTTAACTTCTAACATCAAGAAACCATTTTCTTACCTACATAAAGTCATGTTATAACCAACTTCCCATAAAGCCGTTATAACACTTTATGTTTTAAAAACAATCAAACACCATAACACACGTACGCTCACCGCACTACATAGTTCACACATATCATGCTGTAAGAGATAGGAAGAGGTTCACATACCTCGCGACGATTTATCGACAATAAGCAAAATGCTCCAAGTACTACAACCTTGCTAGCCCTTTCCACTCTCGAGTAGAATACGCTACTCTTAGTACTTTCACCTATAAAGGTCACAAACGCCTATTAACCCCAAAACACAAGTTTCTATCTTTCTATAGAAAATTCGCAAGACTCTCCCCGCAACAAACAGAAATCTCCTCCTCTATCGAGGCCGCTACCAAGCCAACCAGTGGGGTTTACACGCCTAACCTGACGTACAATTCTACTCGAATACTACACAAGTTCATCGCAATATGCACCTATGTAAATACAGCCTGTTCGCTTTATTCTTCAGCTTAAGTCAAAAGACATCATTGAATACTAAGTAGTTCCATATATAGTATACTTCAACTATATACTCTAACAAACATTTAATTTACAATTACAATAGATGGACAAGATAATTACGTCGATTTGCGAAAATTTTTCCTAGTTTTATGTCGCTCATGAGCAAGGTTTATCTCCACTCCGTTCGCTACAAACCACTCCAAACAACCCTTAGAAGTTCTAACTAACTTCTACTCAAATACTTCAACCAACTATGAAGATTTCCTTGGGTTTCTGCTGAGACTAAAAGGACAAAAGGTAGTATTTCCTGACTCTACGTGAAAGAGGTATCTTGGAATACTACAAGGTACAAGGCTAAGGTATTTGGGCATTATAACAATACTAGGGAGTATTTCTATACCACAACAAGGGTATTATACGAAACAACTAGGCTACTGCCAGACCTCACAAGGAGTGGAGACCTCACCCGCCAAAGGCCACTTTCGCTGGGAGAGGAGCTCTTGACGAGAGTCAACAAGAGGAGTGGAGGGATTCAAGACTTGGAAACATTGTGGATGAATGGTCTTCACAAAGGTGGGTATTTATAAGAAACCCAAATGCCAACCAACGGCCAAGATCAAGCCACGCAAGGCAAGTGTAAGGCCAAGATCAAGCCAAGTGCACCCTAGACCCTACTCCTTAAAACCTCACAAATATCTACACAAATATCAAGCCCAACTTGCCTCAATTCGCCAAGTCACGCCCCACTGTCTTCATCGCGGAGGTGACACATGTCACACGCCACCCTCCCGTTGGTCCGCATGTTTCGCCTCTCGGAAAAATCCGCAAAAATACAAAACGACATAGCCGAATTTTCCTTCGCAGTTACGCGAAAACGCTTCGCCGAAAAACGACTCCAACCGGCCAGTGTACAAATGTAAAATCGCCGGGTGCCACACGGGGTGACACGTGTCGCCCGATTCGCCTGAATATTTCGTCTTCCGAAAATATCCAATTTACCGAAATCTCAAAAACAAAGCGTTCACAAAATCAGAATTTCTCCGTGGCCCCACGTGACCATTTCCAAAATAAAATCTCAAAATTCTAATATAATCTATGAAGTCCAAATACCAAACTGGGAATCCAATTCCCATTAACGAACCTTTTTCTTCACAAATAACCTAAACTTTTCCGCCGAAAACTCACATCTTTCTTTCTTTTCAAAATTTTCTGCAGACGCACGCCCTCACATACATACCCTGCAACTACGGTATAACATTCTCTTCCTTAGAAACATTCGCCCCGAATGTTCCTTCTCAAGTCGAATAACGATAAAGTTCCTTCTAACAAGTTGCCAATGCCACACCGCCAATGCGAAATAACATACGCCCTCTTCTTTCCTTACTCGTCGTGCCCTTCTCGAACGCTTGAACTCTCCCAAAGACGTACCATACTTCACCATTACTCCGCTCTCAAAATCTGCGGAGTCACTACCTCCAAACTTGGTCATCTTACTAACCTCAAACTTCCTTAAGGCCATTCCCTACTTTACGAACCGCTCGTCGAACGCGCCCACGAACTCATACGATGATCATACAAACTGGGCCTAGCATCCTCGTGACTCTACCACCGCGACCACCCAGACCGACCCACCCCAAACCGGGTTACGGGTGGACCCGCAAATGGTCCTCAACCCGACCCCCAACCGCGCCAAACTCTTGTTCCCCGATCCGGAACAATCTTACTAATTCACATCCTAGTGCATGAGCCTGCATGCGGGCAATGTCCATGCCCGGCTGAAGAGAAACACCCGCACAAGATTCGGCCATATAATCATCAAGCCCGGTGACGTAGCGATGCACCCTATCCTCCATATCTGCAACTAGCGCAGGGACATATCGAGCCAAAGAATCGAACTCGACATTGTACTCCCCAGACGGTCGCCTCTCGCCTCAAGAATAAAAATCATTTACCGCGCCCTCCTCATCCGCGAGGCAAGAAGTGCGTGAGGAAAGCCCCAAAACTCATCCCATACCGCTGGAGGTGCATGCTCTCCCGAAAGCTCCTATGAATCAAACCAATCGATCGCGGATCACGCAGCCGACGCGAACCAAAGGTCACGCACTCGGTCTCAAGCTCGATCACCCGCATGATCCGTCAGAATCGCCGGATGAACTCCTGCGGATCATCCTCGTGCCTCGACCCAGAAAACTCAAGCGCTACAACTCGAAAGTCCCGTAGCCTCAAACTATTCGCCGGGGCGAACCATCGCGTTATCGAACCGAATCGCCAGATTCCACTGCCTCATATCCGCCACAACTCGCCAATAATCGCCATCTCTCGCGACCCATCTCCCTCGCCCGCATCGGGATCGAGGCTCAGCATCAGTAGTCTCATCGCCCATCGCTGCCGCTTAAACTCGGCCGGGCCGGGCGCCGCTAAACCCGCCGTCTCAAGCACAACTCGTGTATCGACCGCTCGCGCCGTGATTCTCTCAGATCTCACTAGCAGCACTCGCCGCTTTGCCCTTCTCGGGCTCGCTGTTTCATGGCGCGAGGCATAATCGTAAAAACGAGATACGCTGCAGGGTCCAACTTACAACACACTCTAAGGCACGATCTCGTAATGAGAAGAATGGAAACCAATCCTAAATGTCCTATAGCCTCGATTATAGATGTGGTGCACAACACACCGATAATCAAGACTCTACTAGACACTGGCTCAGACACTTTCCGAGGATTAATCGCTCGATACCACTTTTGTCACTTTGTCGCGAGCCTTGCTCCGACGACCCAACAAATGGTACCGGCCATGCGATCCTCGAGGCATGCCTTCTACCCTTCTCGTGATGTGCCATACGGAGAGCCACTGCCGTCGTTTCGTGTAGGCTCGCCTCTTATACGCCACTCGGGCGAGGTCAAGACAACAGTACCAAGTATGAAATCTGCATAACATCAGAATGAAATCATACTAGTCTATATAAAGCAGAGACATGTATGATAACCAAACTACGCTCACAACATAAAACAATATCACTCCAATATAACTATGGGTCTCACGCCCACCACATCAATCGTTCGTGATTACGGCCGCATGCTCGAATATCGTGACGGTGTAGACATGTCCATGATGCAACAATACCAATGTCCCATGGCCACATGCCCCTGAATTCTGATCGTGTAGACATGTCCACGTGACTCAACAACAAGACAAAGAATCCAAATGGAAGCATACCCGCGCGCTACGATCGCGGTCGTGATGTCCAAAGGGAAACAATAAGACAACATTCCAAATGGACGATACCCGCGCGCTACGATCGTGTCGGTATGTCCAAAAGGAAATCACAAGGCGTTAATCAAAATGGAAACATACCCGCGCGCCACGATCGCGGTCAAGATATCCAAAGCGATTAACCACAAGACCTTAACTAAACGAGGCATACCCGTGCGCTACGCATCGTGTCAGTATGTCCAAAAGTGATTAACAACAATAATACTATCAACGCGAACGCATCTGCGGAATTTCTCCACACGCCGCAGACATCCAAGTAAGTTCCCAACTACCAACCGACTCTATCGAGACGCGGTAACACAGAAACACAACGATTGTACAATAAAGGCTATCATCACAAGCATAGGCAAGTTTCACAACAACAAGCATAGGCAAGTTTCACACAACTCAAAGTACTTTCATTTTATGCCAAAGTCCGGGTTTTTAACCCCAAAGTACTACATACGTTAAGTTCTTTTAAAAGAGATCCATTACTTTTATAAAAGTCACCCAATACCCGTAGTATTAGAATGACCAACCCACCTTCCTTTTCAAAATCAAGTAACAACATTCTTTTCCTAAGTTCCAGTTTGCCTAGTTTCAATTACTCAAGCTTCTCATTTTCAAATGGTTTCATAGTTCCCAAACTTAATCACTTGATTCCTTTTTAGAACAATTGAGTAACATATGACATATACGTGAGTAGTTTATTCTTGTTTATAACGATCTTATTACAGCAGCCATGATCTAGAAAATGTAATATCATTTTGTCTCATCTTAGCTTCTACATGCGGATGGAGGTTTCTCCGGTTTTAATACAACACATCATTATTCAATACATTTTCCTTTATTAACGCTGCAGTTGGTCCTGTCGATACACATTCCGATTCCCAAATCAGAAACATTATCCCTTTAAAACCAAGTACTCATTACTCACGAATGAGGTTTCACACAAACATCCTCATTAAAACAAATAAGTTAAGTCTCTTATCTTATAAGATCAAGTCTCTTAACTTCTAACATCAAGAAACCATTTTTCTTACCTACATAAAGTCATTATAACCAACTTCCCATAAAGCCGTTATAACACTTTATGTTTTAAAACAATCAAACACGTAACACGACGCCTACCGTACTACATAGTTCACACATATCATGCTGTAAGAGAGATAGGAAGAGGTTCACATACCTCGCGACGATTTATCGACAATAAGCAAAATGCTCCAAGTACTACAACCTCGCTAGCCCTTTCCACTCCTCGAGTAGAATACGCTACTCTCAGTACTTTCACCTATAAAGGTCACAAACGTCTATTAACCCCAAAACACAAGTTTCTATCTTTCTATAGAAAATTCGCAAAGACTCTCCCCGCAACAACAGAAATCTCCTCCTCTATCGAGGCCGGCTACCAAGCCAACCGTGTGGTTTACACGCCTAACCTGACGTGTACAATTCTACTCGAATACTACACAAGTTCATCGCAATGCACTATGTAAATACTGGGCATTCTTTATTCTTCAGCTTAAGTCAAAAGACATCACGAATACTAAGTAGTTCCATATATAGTATACTTCAACTATATACTCTAACAAACATGTAATTTCCAATTACAATAGAGGACAAGATAATTACCTCGATAAGCCCAAAATTATCCGAGTTTAATGTCGCTCCGAGCAAGGTTTAGCTCCACTCGCGCTCCAAACCACTCGAACAACCCTTAGAAGTTCTAACTAACTTCTACTCAAATACTTCAACCAACTATGAAGATTTCCTTAGGGTTTGGTTTGAGACTAAAAGGACAAAAGGTAGTATTTCTGACTCTACGAAAGAGGTATCTTTGGAATACTACAAGGTACAAGGCTAAGGTATTTTGGGCATTATAACAATACTAGGGAGTATTTCTATACCACAACAGGGTATTATACGAAACAACTAGCAGTGGGTACCCTACCAGACCTCAAGGGGAGGAGACCTCACGCCAAAGGCCACTTTCAGGGAGAGGAGCTCGGACGAGTCAACAAGAGGAGGAGGAGGATTCAAGACTTGGAAACATTTGTGGATGAACGAAGTCTTCACAGCGTGGTATTTATAAGAAACCCAAACGCCAACCAACGGCCAAGATCAAGCCACGTGCAAGTGTAAGGCCAAGATCAAGCCAAGTGCACCCTAGACCCTACTCCTTAAAACCTCACAAATATCTACACAAATATCAAGCCCAACTCGCTCTCAATTCGCCAAGTCACGCCCACTTGTTCATCAGGTGACACACGCCACCCTCCCGCTGGTCCGAATGTTTCGCCTCTCGGAAAAATCCGCAAAAATACAAAACGACATAGCCGGAATTTTCCTTCGCAAGTTACGCAAAACGCTTCGTCGAAAAACGACTCCAACCAAAGTGTTGTGTACAAATGTAAAATCGGCCAAGGTGCCCATGGGGTGACACGTGTCGCCCCGATTCGCCTGAATATTTCGTCTTCCAAAATATCCAATTTACCGGAAATCTCAAAACAAAGCTGGCCCACAAAAATCAGAATTTCTCCCGTGGGCCCCACGTGACCATTTCCGAAAATAAAATCTCAAAATTCTAATATAATCTATGAAGTCCAAATACCAAATCTGGGAATCCAATTCCCATTAACGAACCTTTTTCTTCACAAATAACCGGAAACTTTTCCGTCGAAAACTCACATCTTTCTTTCTTTTCAAAATTTTCTGCCGTACTCTCGTACGTACGTCCTCACATACATACCCTGCAACTACGGGGTATAACACTTCTTCTAGCTCTTAAAGGGTTGAGAAGAAGGACTCCCCTCGCGCCGTCGTCGTCGCTCGGCTCGGTTTTGGATTTGGATTTGATGATCTGATTGATAATCTTTTTGGACCAAATTTATTTAATTTCAAGTCTTCATTTTCTGAAAATATTTTTTTATTTCCGCCGAAAAAGATTAATTGGTAATTAATTTTCGTGGAATAAAAAATTAAATTTCCCAAAGGTTTTTTTTTCATTTTTCGAAAAGGCAAAGTGGTCTTTCCGAACATTCATCAACCTTTCCGAACAGGCACCTTCGAGGCTATATAAACTGAGGCAATGTCTCATTTTTAATACACTGAAAATTATTTTCTGCTTCTGCATTCTTTTTCACAAATAAAATTATCGAGTCTTACTGTGTTTCGTTGCCAACTTTGAGTTCGAAGTCGCTTTGAAGTACCGCTACTCTGCCGCGATGTATATCCGTTTTATCCTGGGAGGAAGTAATCCATAACCTCGGGTACAGTGAGGGGATTAAATTCCTTAAGGACACACAGTGAATTCTGTGGTCTCGGATATTTTTCTTATTTTTTCTGCATTATTCCTTTTTCCAGTTCTGGTTTTTCCGTTTTCTGATTTTGAACACAGGCGTACTAACAGTTACAAGGTTTTTTAAACCACTCAAATTGTCACGACCCATTCCGGGGCCCGTAACTGGTGCCTTACCGGGGCACCCAAGTAGTCATACATCAGAGTAATCAGCGGAAATATAAAACAAGACATGGAACAGTTTATAAAATAAGACACGCTTTATGTGAATAAACGTCGCTTTCGGCATATATATATAAACAAGGTTTAGTAGCTACATCCGACAATCGCATAACATGACTACTGCACTTAAGGAAATATATACAACTATGGCGGACAGGCCCCCGCCATACCGACTATACAAAACTATCTACAACAGGAGATCATACCAAAGAGTAGAGCCTCCTAAGAGATGGAGCTCCGACACCAACGTAGAGATCCTAAGGATGCGGATCTAGCACTGCCGCTTACTCATGCGGATGAACGCAGCCCAAGGAGGTCGCATAACAGTACCAAGTATGTGAAACTATAAAGAATCAAATGAAATCAAAGTATTTAAAACCTTTTCACAAATACAATCGGTTAATTGCACATAGTACACATCACAAACAACAAGAATAGGAAAATCAGAATGTGTCTATTCTAGGCCGCGAATGATCGAAGCAAGGCCAATCGCCCATAGTATCATTCTGCGTACCTAGTCCTCGACTTCCGCACTCGCATAGTCACACATGCACCGCATGAGGTATTCTCGTGATCGGGGCAGCAACCCCAGATCCGCCTAGGCTCCCGCACTCGCATAGCCTCAAAAGACCGCATAGTCTCAACAGACCGCATAGAATCCCCGCGTCAAAGCTAAACACCCGAATGATCAATCCCGAGCATACCGCTGCTCCGCATAGTCTCACAGACCGCGACAGTCGTATAGACCAAGATCAAGTGGGCAAGCCCTGTGATAACAAATCGAGGGTAGGTGATACAATAACAAGACAACTGACTTACTGTTAGCAACGTAAGCACAGCAAGAATGACCCCTTTACATGATTTCAAGACACTAACCTGTAGCATCATAATATGTCTACTTATCACACAAATCTTACTACACTTAATGTAAATCAATAAAAGTCTTTTATATACAAACAATTAAACAGTTCCTTTTTATATTTATTAAGTTGTTATAACTAAATTCCCTTAAAGCTAGTATAAATCTTAATCTTTTGTTTTAAAAAACAAATATTTATCTTCTGTTAAATAATGATTCAGATTCTTTGAAATGCTTCAGCTTTTTGTTATTCAGTTAAGCCAGGCATCAGTAAGTATTATTCAGCTTAAGCAGGCATCGCCATAAGTATTATTCAGCTTAAGTCAAAGACATTGCCGTAGTTATTATTCGCTTAACACACGACGCCTACCGTACTATATATTGTAAAATATCATGCTTTAGGAAGAATCACATACCTTCTCAAATAAAACCACCGCCAAATCAATATGTCGCGCGCAGAGTCACCATAATAGTCACAGACATCTATCAAAGACTACTCAAGGTCATTCTAAACAGAGGGTTCACAATTCTACTGGTAAGTCAAAGACTTCCCCACCCATGAGCTATATAAGTTCATCATGAAACAAATTCTATGTAAGTACAGTTTGATTATTCTTCTTTAAACCCTTCATGTGATAACAATTCAATTCTATTCTGTGATATTCTTCTAAGTATTTATACTTATTCTTATACTACTACATTAAGTATTCTCTAATTCAAAAGAGGGTTAGGATTAGATACCTCGGTAGCCCAATAATATCCTAGATAAAGTCGCTGAGCAAGGTTTAGCTCCTAAGTTGTGCGCTCCCAGAGCACCAAGAAACCTTAGAAGTTCTTCACAACTTCTACAAAGGACTAAGGGATTTGGGCTAGGTATTTTGGGCATTATAACAATACTAGAAGACAACTATTCTACCAAGGAGGGGGTAGATTTTGGCTAGGCTAGTGGTAGGCCCTCGGCCAAACTCACTCAAAGGGGAGGTGTTGACGAAAGGCTAAGGGAGAGGAGAGGATTTTTAGACTTGGAAGATAACTTTGTGGATGAAGAACTCTTCATCTTTAAGGGTATTTATAGGTCAAGAAGTGGCCAACCAATGGCCAAGATTAAGACAAGTGCAAGGCAAGTGTAGGGTGAAGATTTACTCCACACAAATATCCTACCAACTCCTCGACTTGTGCACAAGGCACAAAAACGTGCACTTCCTCTCCAATTTCGTCCAATGGACGATCTGTCCATCAAATGGGGTGCCAAGTGTCGCCTCCCGTTGGTCCAAAATGTTTCGCCTCTGAAAAATCCGCAAAATTAGTAATGGCATAGCCGGAATTTTCCTACGAAAGTCGTGGAAACGCTTTCGGAAAACGATTCTTTTAGTGAGTTGTGTACAAAAACGCCCAAGGCTAACTTTAAGGCCAACTTTTAGACGTATTCCTTACGTACATACTGGAAATACGGTATAACATTCTCCTCTTAGAAACATTCGTCCCGAATGTTCCTTCTCAAGACGATTATCGATGAAGCTTAAACGGTTTGTAAGTACACATGGCCACAAAATAACACTTAGGCATAAATGATAATGGAAATTTACAAGTAGGAAAGTGAATTACCCGGAGGTGGGAATAGGTGAGGATACTTCGCCTCATGTCCTCCTCGCTTCCCACGCCATCTCCTCCCGAGCTCGTTCGCCACAAGACTTTGACGAAGCCACGCCCTTCGTCCGCAGACGCCTAACTCCGACGATCGACTATCGCATGGAATCTCTCATACGATAACCCTGGCCACCGACATCACAATCGGGTGTACCTAGATGGATCCCGATACATCTCCTCAAGATAGATACGTGAAAACCGGATGCATCGCTTCCAGACGGACGACAGATTCAACTCGTAGGCAACCTTGCTTACCTCGCGACAACTGAAACGCCCAATGTACCTTGGGCCGAAGTTTCTTCTTCCCGAATCTCATCACACCTACATGGGTGACACCTTTAGGAAAACCCAATCATGAACCTCGAACTCAAGATGCCGACGACGATGATCTGATACGACTTACGCCGACTCGAGCCACAAAGCCGCCTTGATAAGCTTCACCTTATCCATCGCTCGCCGCACCAAATCTGGTCCCACTAGCCGCACTCGCCCACATCGAACCAACCTATAGGCGATCTGCACTTCCTCCCATACAAGGCCTCATAAGGCGCCATCCGAATCTTGGAGTGGTAGCTATTATTATACGCAAACTCAACTAGAGGCAAATGATCCTCCCAACTACCATCGGTCAATAACACAAAGCTCGCAAAGATATCCTCGAGTCCGATAGCGCGCTCGCTCGTCCGTGCTCCGTGGATGAAATGCAGACTGTGCTCACTCGCGCCCCTAAACCCTCTCGAAGGACCTCCAAGCTTAGCCGAAATCGGGCTCTCTGCGATATGATCGGTAGGGACTCACGCAATCGACGATCTCTGATGTAAAGTTCCGCATAATCCTCACCGAAAAAGTCGCCCCGACGGAAGAAAGTGGGCTGATTTCGTCACCGCCGACGATAACCCATATAGAATCATGTCTCTCCGAGTGCGAGGTAATCCCGTGATGAAGTCCATGTTGATTACCTCCCACTTCCGTGTCGGGATCTCAATCGTCAGAATAAAACCACCGTGCCTCCGGTGCTCTACCTTCACCGCGACAACATGGGCACCGAGCTACGAACTCGCAACGCCCTCTTCAAGCCATCCCACCAATACACGATCTGGTCGTGGTACATCTTGGTCGACTTGGATGGATAGAGTAACGCTACCGCGTGCTTCCCCAAGAACTCGCCAAGTCTCAAACATCCGGAACACATACCGCCTCAAACCTTAGCACCCCATCGTGCTACCTCAAAGGACCTTGCCTCACGTAAGAGTCAGATCACGATATCGAATCAAAGCCGATCCTCGAATCGTTGCCTCTTCACCTCGACGCGATGGAAGACTCGCAACCTCACGAACTCTAACCCCACCGCTATCGTAATCAATCAAACGGACACCAAGGCTCGCTAATCGATGCAAATCACGAACCATGTCCTCCTCTCTAGTCGCACATCCGATAGGCTCCCATCGACCTACGACTAAGAGCATCCGCCACAACATCGCCTTCCCGGTGGTACAGATATCAACATCGTAATCCTTAAGCAACTCTAACCACCGCCTTCGCGTAAGTTCACTCCTCTGGTCAAGATATACCTGAGGCTCTTGTGGTGCAGAAAATATCCACGTGAACCCCATACAAATAGTGCCTCCAGATCTTCAAAGCGTGAATCACACCGCCAACTCCAAATCACGCGGGTAGTTCCTCGTGTTTCTTCACCGCCGGACGATATGCTATAACCCCGCCATGCCGCATCAACACACATCCCAACCCGATGCTCGACGATCACAATACACGACATAACCATCCGACCCTATGGAAGAGTAAGAACGGGCGGTCGTCGGTCTCTCTTTCAAGAATCGAAACCCCGCCACAAGCATCACCATCAAACTTGGCCGCTTTCGAGTCACCTAGTCAATGGTGCGTAGATAAGCAAACTTCTACGAACCGATAATATCTCGCAAGGCCCGTAAAATCGCGAACCTCTCGGAGTAAGAGTTCAGGCCAAGTCCCGATCGCTCGATCTCGCCGTATCCACTGAACGCCATCACCGGCTAATATGCCCAAGAAACGCCATCAAGTCAACCAAAACTCACACTTGGAAAACTTGGCGTAAATACTGGTCCCGAGAATCACAAGATAGCCTCAAATGCTCCGCGTGCTTCCCGCCTGAGCGAATAAACCAAGATATCATCAATGAACACTATCACAAACGTGTCAAAAATGGTTTGAACACTCGGTTCATCAAATCCATGAATACCGCGAGCATCGTCAACCCAAAAGACATGACTCGAACACATAATGCCCGTGACGTCCGAATGCAATTCTAGGGACATCCACCTCTCGACTCGCACTGATGATAGCCCGACCGTAGATCAATCTTGGAGAAACATCTCGCACTTCGCAATCGTCGAACAAATCATCAATCCCGGAAGCGGGTATTCGTTTAATGGTCACCTTGTTCACCGTCAGATCAACACATGCGCAGCTGGCCCCGCCCTTCTTCTTCTTCACGAACAATAATACCCCTGGGAGAAACACTAGGCCTGATGAAGCCCTTCTCCAAAGAAATCCCTAAGCCGATCCTTCAACTCTCTCAACTCGGCAAAGCCATTCAGATGGCGAATGGAAATAGCCGAGTGTCCGCAATATGTCAATACAAAACTCAATCTCCTCTCGTGAGGGATACCCGGAGGTCATCCGAAACACGCCCTGGGAACTCGACCATCGAATCGATCAAAATCTGGTACCGCAGCCTTCAGATCAAACACCCGAACGAGATGGTAGATATACCCTTCGCACCATCTTCCTAGCCTCGAGGTAGAAATAAACCTACCCCTGGCGATACCGCGTTCTCCCACTCAACAACCGGCCCTCAGAAACGGAACTGCACTACTCTCTCTGCACCCATTGGCGTAGCAGAAGCTAGCCAATCCATCCCCATGATCACGTCAAGTCAATCATCTCCAACTCTATCAAGTCGGCCAGTGGTCCGACGATCGTAAATGGTCACAGACAAGCTCTATATACCCGCCGAGCTACCACCGAATCACCCATCGCGTAGCTACCTCGAAGTGGTCTATGGACTCGTGCTCTATCCCTATCCTACTAGCAACAAGGGAGATATATAGATGTAGTAGAACCCGATCTATCAAAGCATACACATCAAACCGAATCGATAAGGTACTGTGACGACATCGTGAGGCCTCCCGATCTCGCTTACCGGACAAAGCATAAACGCGGTTCGAGGACCGCTAGAATCGGGACCCGCCACGACCTGCCGCGACCGCTGGTCCACGAGTACCTTGCTTCGGGCGAGTAATCGTCGGGGATGAAGAAGCGCAATGCACTCAGATCGGGCCCTACTACCGCCGCCCGGCCGGACAAACTCTCGCGAAATGACCGCCGCCACAAGTATAGCAGTTCCCGAGTACAGCTCCGAATGGTATCTACCACAACGCACACCGAGCGGACCTCGAGCGGTTAGCACTCGCTACTCGAAATCAAGTCCCGGGCCCCGACCGCCTCGATCGCCTGGATGTACCGAATGAGGTAGAGCGCTCGCCGGGCCGTGGTGCACCGACTTCGACGCCGCCACCCCGAGGACCACCAAAAGAACTGCCTTCGCCTTCTTCTCGCTGATATCGCTTACCCGGCGGGTCTCTACGCCTCGCATCCCATCAGATGAGCTCAGATACGGGTTATGTCCATGCTCGGTCAAGGGACACACCGCACAAGACTCGGCCATGTAATCATCTAGCCCAGCTGACATAGCGATGCACCCGGTCCTCCATCTCTCGCTACAGCAGTGGACATATCGAGCCAAAGAATCAAACTCGACATCAGACTCCTCACCGCAAGGCCCTCCCGTCTCAAAGAATAAGAATCTATCACCGTGCCCTCCTCATCCATGAGGCAAGAAGTGTGAGAAAAGCCTCAAAACTCATCCCATACCTTTGGAGTGCATGCTCTCCCGGAAAGCTCCCATGAATCAAACCAATCGATCGCGGTATCACGCAACCGACGCGAACCGAATATCACAGCATCCTCAAGCCCGATCACCGCGTAATCCTTCGCGGTGACGGATGAACTCCTGCGGATCATCCTCCCGCCTCGACCAGAAACTCGAGGGCTACAACTAAGGAAATCCCGTAGTCTCAAACTATTCGCCCTCGGGTGCACTACGGCGCGACCGAGCTGAGCTGAACCGCCGATCCAGCCTCTCGTATCGGGCCACAACTCTAGCCAATAGTCGGGCCATCTCTCATTTCCTAACCTCCGCCCGTGCCGCGGGACGCGAGGTGTGGTACCGTGGTCTCTCGCTGGTCGGCGGCCATAGAACTCGCCGCCTCGTATAGACCGGGCACGAGCCTCGTGACTCTGGGTGTCTCGCTAGCCTCTACCGCTGCCTTGCCTTCGGGCCCGGTTGCCTTACGCGAGGCATAATCATACGGAAAGGAATACGTTAGAGGGTCCAACCTATAACATACGCCTCTAAAGCACGATCTCGTAATGAAGAATGGAAACCAATCCTAAATATCCTATAACCTCCTCGATTATCGTGCACAACACACCGATAATCAAGACTTACTAGATACGGCCTCAGACACTTTCCGAGGATTAATCGCTCGATACCACTTTTGTCACGACCCATTCCGGCCCGTGAATCGTGCCTTACCGGCACCCAAGTAGTCATACATCGAGTAATCATCGAAATATAAAACAAGACATGGAATGCTTTATAAAATACGCATACGCTTTATGTGAACAAACGTCGCTTTCGCATATATATATAAACAAGGTTTAGCGCTACATCCGACATCGCATAAATACGACTACTGCACTTAAGGAAATATACAACTATGTGGGGACAGGGCCCCGCAATACCCTGACTGTACAAAACTCTCTACAAGAGGGAGATCATACCCAAGAGTTGAGCCTCCTTAAGAGATGGATCTCCCGACACCTACGTAGAGATCCTAAGGATGCGGTTCTAGCACCGCTGCCCTTACTCGCAGATTTAACGCAGCCCGGGCGAGGTCGATAACAGTACCAAGTATGTGAAACTATAAAGAATCAAATGAAATCAAAGTATTTAAAACCTTTTCACAAATACACCGCTCAATTGCACATAGTGCCACATCACAAACAACAACAAGAATAGGAAAACTATAACAGTCTATTCTAGGCCGCGAATGATCAAGCAAGGCCAATCGCCCATAGTATCATTCTCGCGTACCTAGTCCCGACTTCCGCACTCGCATAGTCACACATGCACCGCATTAGGTATTCTCGCGACGGGGCAGCTAACCCCGGATCCGCCTAGGCTCCCGCACTCGCATAGCCTCAAAAGACCGCGTAGTCTCAACAGACCGCATGGAATCCCCGTGATCGGCTAAACACCCGAATGATCAATCTCGAGCATACCGCTGCCCGCATAGTCTCACAGACCGCATAGCCGTATAGACCAAGATCGCGGGCAAGCCCTGATAATAAATCGGGGTAGGTGATAC
The DNA here is from genome assembly GCA_029844215.1 of Przewalskia tangutica. NCBI lineage: Eukaryota > Viridiplantae > Streptophyta > Magnoliopsida > Solanales > Solanaceae > Przewalskia > Przewalskia tangutica. Next base: position 3,519,826 of record CM056725.1, read on the forward strand.
AATAACAAGACAACGGACTTACCGGTTAGCAACGTAAGCAAAGCAAGAATGACCCTTACACAAAGATTTCAAGACACTAACCTGTAGCATCATAATATGTCTACTTATCACACAAATCTTACTACACTTAATGTAAATCAATACAAGGCTTTTATAAACAAACAAGTAAACAGCCTTTTATCTTTCTTAAGTGTTATACCTAACTTCCCATAAAGCTAGTATAACTCTTAAGCTTTTGTTTTAAAAACAAATATTTATCTTGTTAAAAATGATTCAAGATTCTTTTGAAATGCTTCCATTCTTTGTTATTCAAAGCTTAAGCGTGGCATCGCTGTAAGTATTATTCAGCTTAAGCCGTGAGGCATTGCCATAAGTATTATTCAGCTTAAGTCAAAGACATTGCCGTAGTTATTATTCGATTAACACATGACGTCTATCGTACTATATATTGTAAAATATCATGCTTTAGGAAGAATCACATACCTTCTCAAAAAACCACCGCCAAGTCAATATGTCGCAGCAGAGTCACCATAATAGTCACGCACATCTATCAAAGACTACTCAAGGTCATTCTAAACAGAGGGTTCACAATTCTACGGTAAGTGGGCAGACTTCCCACCCATGAGCTATATAAGTTCATCATGAAACAAATTCTATGTAAGACAGTTTGATTATTCTTCTTTAAACCCTTCATCGTGATAACACCAATTCTATTCTGTGATATTCTTCTAAGTATTTATACTTATTCTTATACTACTACATTAAGTATTCTCTAATTCAAAAGAGGTTAGGATTAGATACCTCGGTAAGCCCAATAATATCCTAGATAAAGTCGCTACTGAGCAAGGTTTAGCTCCTAAGTTAGACGCTCCCAGAGCACCAAGAAACCTTAGAAGTTCTTCACAACTTCTACAAAGGACTAAGGGATTTGGGCTAGGGTATTTTGGGCATTATAACAATACTAGAAGACAACTTTTCTACCAAGGAGTGGGGTAGATTTCGCTAGGCTAGTGGGTAGGCCCTCGCCAAACTCACTCAGCGGGGAGGTGTTGGACGAAAGGCTAGGAGAGGAGAGGATTTTTAGACTTGGAAGATAACTTTGTGGATGAAGAACTCTTCATCTTTAGCGGGTATTTATAGGTCGAAGTGGCCAACCAATGGCCAAGATTAAGACAAGTGCAAGGCAAGTGTAGGGTGAAGATTTACTCCACACAAATATCCTACCAACTCGACTTGTGCACAAGGCACAAAAACGTGCACTTCCTTCTCCAATGGGCCCAACGGATTTATCTGTCCATCAATGGGAGCGTGCCAAGTGTCGCCTCCCGTTGGTCCAAAATGTTTCGTCTCTCGGAAAAATCCGCAAAAATTAGTAATGGCATAGCCGGAATTTTCCCTACGAAAGCTGTGGAAACGTTTCGTCGGAAAACGATTCTTTTAGTGAGTTGTGTACAAAAAAAAACGTCCAAGGCTAACTTTAAGGCCAAACTTTTTGTACGTATTCTCTTACGTACATACTCTGGAAATACGGGGTATAACACAAATCTAGGTACCTTATCTCCAAACTCATACTTCCAAGGATTTCTGAAAAACTTTCGAAACTACAGCACCCCTTCAGATCCAGATACGTAAGGGAATCGGTACACAGAGTTGGAAACCTCTTAAGCCGTTTACAATTAGTCAAGTTTAATCTATAGAGCTTTTTGAGAAATCACAGGGAATGATGAACCTCTTCAAGATTCATACAATTTGACAGATTCAAAGTCTCCAAGTTTGGCATCCCCATGAAATCTGGCAACTGTTCTAGATTCATACAATTTGACAGATTCAAGGTCACTAAGTTTGTCATCCCCATGAAACCTGGCAACTCTACGAGCCTTTTGCACTCTTTTAAGTCCAAGAATCGAAGAGCACCAAGTTGGGCTATGCTTCGAGGCAAATGCTCAAAGTTATTTCCTTTGATATATAACTTTTTCAAAGAGAATAAGGATCCAATGTCTTCCGGAAGTCCTCCATTTATTAAATTACATAAACTGAGATTCAGATGTTCCAATGAACGTAACCCTTCATTCACTTGAGGGAACACAAAGTACACTCCATCTTTGAGGCCTACTTCTGATTTTTCTTTCTCAAAACTCAAGAATTGAAGCATGTTCAATCGGAAAATGGCAGATGGAGGTTGTGAGATTAGAGTATATCTAGCATCAAGCCACTCCAAGTTTTCTAAATTCCCCATCTCTTCTGGCAAGATTTCAAGTTTTGAGCAATGCGATACATCTAGACTAACCAAGCTTTTCCACACACCAATGCTGCTCGGAAGTGTTACAAGGTTTTCTAAACCACTCAAATCTAGATATCTTATCCCACTCTTTAACTCCAAATTCATGCTTCCGAGGATTTCTGGAAAATTTTCTAAACTAGAGCAGCATTCTAGATCCAGATATTCAAGGGAATCAATGCACAGACCTGGAAACCTCTTAAGTCGTTTACAATAAGTCAATTCTAATCTCAAGAGCTTTTTGAGAAATCCCAGGGAATGATGAACCTCTTCAAGATTCATACAATTTGACAGATTCAAAGTCTCCAAATTTGGCATCCCCGTGATATCCGGTAACGCTTTAAGCCTCTCGCAATCTGATAAGTCCAAGAACTGAAGAGCACTAAGTTGGGTTATGCTTAGAGGCAAATGCTCAAAACTATTTCCACTGATATTCAACTTTTTCAAGGAGGATAAGCATCCAATGTCTTCCGGAAGTCCTCCGTCTATTAGATTGCAGTAACTGAGATCCAGACGTTCCAATGAGTGTAACCCCTCATTCATTTGAGGGAACGAAAAGTACACTCCATCTTTGAGGCCTACTTGTGATTTTTGTTTTGCATAAGTCAAGAATTTAAGCTTGTTCAAACGGATAATGGAAGATGGAGGTTGTGATATTAGAGTATAGCTGGCATCTAGCGTCTCCAAGTTTTCTAAATCCCCTATCTCTTCTGGAAAACTTTCAAGTTTTGAGCAATCCGACACATCTAGCTCAACCAATTTTTCTAAATCCCCTATCTCTTCTGGCAAGAATTCAAGTTTTGAGCAATATGACACATTTAGCTCCACCAAGCTTTTCAACATGCCAATGCTTCTTGGAAGAGCTACAAGGTTTTTCATATCTCCCAAATCTAGCTTGGTAATGTGAGTTAGGTACTGAATAGATGATGGTAGTTCCCTTATCCCAGAGCGTCGCATCTTAATCTTTAACTCATGCTTCATTCTTCCGAGGATTTGTGGAAATCTCTCTAAACTATGGCAACCCGCAAGACCCATAGATTCAAGAGATTCGACGTTAACACATGGAAACCTCTTAAGTCTTTCACACTGCCACAAATTTAACATAATTAGTTTTCCGCGATACCCCAGGGAATGTTGAACCTCTTCAAGATTACTACACCATTGCAGATTCAAATACTTCAAATTTGGCATCCTCGTGAAATCGGGTGTTCCCATCAGGCTTTTGGAGTAACTGAGATCTAGCCTTCGTAGACGTGGAAAATGGAGCTATTCAGAACGAAAAAGAATGAGATGGGAAAACAAGAAATTGTTGGACAACACAACACGTGAAAAACGTAATTACTTAAAGTAATTACACCAAGATTTGAACACTATATCTTGACCACAATATACACCAAGTTCTTGCTCTTTTATTTTACCAACACTTACACTCGCACTTAAGCTTACTTAAGTATTTACACACATTTTTTTGGGACACTTTAGCTTACACACACTTTAGACTCACTTGGACACTTTTTGGATGCACACTTAGTGACATCTACTCACTTGCTTACAACTCAAATAGACCACCTCTACTTATAGGTGGTTATGGAAGAATCCAGTTAGGATACTTACTACTTTATTCTAGAATATTCCTCACTAGTTGTTTCCGGAATCACTCTTCTATTTGTTTCTAGAGTTATTCTTTCTAGACTCCACTCTAGAACTTTCATTCTAGATATCTTCTTTCAACTCTCTAGAACTACTTGAACATTCTAGATTGATTATCAATTGTCTTGGAGATTAAGTTAGTGATGACTTTTAACAGAAATGGCAGGTAAAAGAATTATCATAAAATTAGGGTGCTCCCCACGATTTAGATTTGGCTAGTGGGCTATCAATGAATCTAAAAATGTATTTCTTTCTTTTCTTCTTTCATTTTGTATTGGAAAAAAAACTCAAATATATCATCGAATCATCTGAAATGACTCATTTATGTCACTCGTTAATAGTTGGGCTAATTTATGTCATCGTCATGATCAAAATGGTTCATCCATGCCACTTACGATTAACAACTCAAATGGCTGGTTTTAAAATACAAAATTTTATGTGTGGAGTCCAATTAAAACTCCACGCCACTAAATGTACCAATCCCAAATTTAATTAAAACTAATCCCTAACCTGACCCAGTCCCTTTTAACCCAAACCCAAATCTTATTTCCCTCGTTACGGAAATCAAAACCAAAAACCTGAGTGATGAAGACCCAGGATTGAGTTGGAGTTGACCTAGTTCCAATGGTCTTGTTTCTTTTCGAAAGTGAATTATATCTCTTAGTAGGGTGATCAAGAACCTTTTTTTGTTTATCATAAGTTAGCAATCGACTATAATAGTATCTCGCCGTTAGTATTCTTTGGCAGACAAACCAACCAAGTTGTTGGGCAGGTACTCCATGGAGCCATCATGGCAAGAGTCTTCGGACCAGTCGAAGAACCCCATATATAATATCCTAAGCATTTTCATATTTTTCATAGTCTCTTTGCCAAAACATATTTTTTCTTGATAATCAAACCAGATTGCTTCCACTGCCTTCGTCCCCTATTAAAAAAGATCATTAGTTACAAAGTATAATGTCAAATGTGAATAAAATTCCCTTACAAAGTACTTTGTGCAATTAGTTATAGGGAAAAGGTGCAAATATATCCTCCAATTTTGTGATTTAGACCAGATATATCTTTCATTAAAAAAATGGTGCATATATAACCCGTCGTACACAAATGGTGTAAAATATCCTTTTTGCTGACATAATGTTTTCTTAAAATCATTTAGCTTGTCTTTTTATTAAAAAAATGTCACGTAGGTTTAAGTAATAAGTCTACCCATTTTTTATTAAATGTATTCTTTTAAAGCAATGTGTGATAATTATTTTGTGGGTCGGGTCTGGTTCGTTTTAAAAAATAGGTAGACTTTTTTTTTTTAAAAGCCAATGATATATTTGTTTAAACAAATCAGACAACCCACTAGGAAAAATATTGTCTCGTAGATTTAAAAAATGAATATTTTTTTTAAAAGTCACATGACATTTTCTAAATTAAAAAAATAAGCTAAATGATTTTTAAAAAAAATTATCACCAAAAAGGGTATATTTGCACCCCTCGTAGCTCTTGCTATTGTCGTTTTACTGACTCCTCCCATTCCCCAGATCCCCACAATTCGAACATTATTGATTTCCATCTTTAGCAGGCATTTTACTTTCTCTAAATGAGTATTTATTCCCACAATATCTTTCAAATAAGATAAAGAAGTCTTGCATAATTTGGAAGAAGATTGTTGATATATAGGTCAAAAAGTCAAGAACGAGAAGTACTTCACACTGTAGATTACTGCATAATTATGATAAGGGGACTAAGCACATAAATCAAAACTCCTGAAGAACCACTCAAAATACTATTTATGTAACAATGTCATTGAGTAATTAAACTAATAGGAACTATATATCCCTTCCTACTGATAGAAACATATCTAATATGAAAAGTATTGGAAATTTATTAAACATGAAATAAAGTTTAACCTATTATTTATGACTCGAACAATTGGGGTCCCGCACGTCGGAAACGTTGTTTCCACACACGTGCACATGTTGTACCAAAGATCGTAAATTTCCGATATATTGGTACGTAAGGCTACACACGGTTCTTTGCCCAACCCGATGTTGTTGCGGAAGCCATGGACCGTATCGGATTAGTAGAAAGAAATTATAGGCGATCGAGGCGATGGCGGAAAATATGAGTCGTTGGGCCCCTGTCCACCGGCCCAGGCCCACTGCCAGGGGGTCCATGGCTGGGATCAGTTGGTCTGCAGCCCACTGCCACCGTATCGAAGCCCACTACCACCATTTTGGCCGCCCCCACCACTACCGGAACCACTATGATTGCCACCGCAATTTTTGCCATTATTTTTCTGATTTTTCTTGCCTCTACCGTGAGTATAGTTTTGGCCCGAATTATCAACAAAACCTTGAGAATTAGCGGAAGACGTCATCATGACCACAGGATTGGCGTCGATAGCCATTGTTTTTGCCAAATCGACTTTTTCTAGCGTGAGTATAGAGCGAGCCTGATAGAACTGCGGAAGAGGATTTGCTCTGACGAAAAAGTGTACCGACTCCACTATAGGTCTTAGACAGGCCTACAACCATTTGAAGGACAAGACGATCATTGGTAACGGGCGCACCAACGTTGCGGAGTTGGTCTGCCAACTCTTTCAGTCTTTTGCAATAGGCTGAGACGTTCGGAAAATCCTCCATGTTAACATGAGAAAATTCTTGCTCAAGAGTAACAGCACGGGAGTTTTTATTATCTTGGAATATGTCACGCAACCTATTCCAAGTTTGCATCACCGTAACATCGAGTTCAAAAATCATTTGCAAGAGGTTCGTAGGGATAGTGGAATAAATCCAGTGCATAACGATAGCATCAAGAGCAGTCCATAATATCGGGTCAACTTTAGGGGAAGGATCCTTACCTGCGGCTGAGGGAATGATATGATGAAGAACTTGATGCAAACGTGAATGAATCTTGAAAAGTTCTTCCCACGTCGCATATTAGACGTTTTTCATCTCAAGAACAATAGGGATTTGGTTCTTGATGTTGGAAACAGAAAGGGCAGGATAAAACATGTTTTTTGACGTAGACATAACGAAAGAACAATATGTGAAGTATGGATTGGGAAGAAAATTTGGGAAGAGAGGAGGAAGAAGTGCACGGAATCCGAGGAGAAGAACGAAAACTGAGGCAGTGGAAGGTATTTTCGTACGAAGTGGTTGAAAATCTAAACTTCTGATATTATAAAAGAAATAATCCCTTAATTATTCTTATTGAATGAATAGGTATATATACATATATATACAAATTACAATCTTCAAATATGAAAAATTATATTCCTACTATACTTCTAAATCTTAATTCTACTTTTATAAGAATTCTACAATTGTGATAAATATACAACCTAATTTAATACTTCTTATTGTGGTACAAGTCTAACCAAAACCGTATATATCATAGGTATATATATGGTATATTTATCACATCCTTCAATCAATAACTAGTTGGAACTGAAACTAGTAAGAAACCAATATCAAGAAAGCAAAAAGGAATCTACATTTCACATGCCTAAACACAAAATCAGAAAAATAAGCTTATGGGTTCGAGATTCTAATTATTTTAATTTAGAGAGTCCTAAATCAATTAATTTGTATAAATATTACTTGGAATAAATTAAAGCACAAGGAGAAGAATAATGACATGTTTGTTTGTGATTCTTTAACAAAATGTTTAAGCTTTTGGATGAAGTTGCACCAAAATGGCGAAACAATTCTGATTTACGCGGGGTTGGGGTTGGGGTTGGGGCTGGTGTTTGGGGCTCGAATTTTGAATCTTGTTGGGCTGCTAGATGGGGATGTTAATGGGCCGTCAAGAGTGAATTTCCTTCAAACTCATTGGTCTTTAATTTTTATTTCTGCTTTTTATTTTATAAAAATATTCAGTCCTACTTCACAAGGCATAGTTTTTGTAACATTTTTATTTTCGAAAATTGAAATTTTATTTCGCTCGGCATAAATTATGTACGAATTAAGTTATGCGGCATAATTTTGTAGTATTTTTCAGATTATATTGAGTGTTAAAATTATGTCTTATCTGACATAATTAGTGTGGATGTTATGATATATATATGTCAAAGTTAAACGTTAACTATGCTCGCCAAAATTTGAAATTATGTCTTTTTTCAGATTATGTTGAGTGTTGAAAGTTATGTCTTGTCCGGCAAAATTTGTGAGTTGTTATGACACATGCTGAAGCTAAGCACTAACTATGTTTTGCGAAATCCTAATTATGCCGCGTCATAAAATGATGACGGGCAAAAATTAAAGACCACCTCGAAATAGGGGTATTTGTGTGAATGATCCGATTTAAGCAAATTTCCTTTTTAGACCACGATATAGATTTTGTCTCTATTTTTAAAAATTGTGCAAACTTAACCCTTAAAAGTTATATTGACTGATCAATGTAGAAATGTTTTTGGTTAAGTTAAGGCCCTTAAAAAATTTGAACTGACGTTATAACTTTCAAACCAAGCATGAAAACTTCCTGTTGGAAACCAAATTTTGATAGATAATTTGTTATACTTGAATGACCGTATAAGTAATTAACTCTTTAAAAAGTAGATACATTCAATATTACGCCATATACTTATATTATAGAATTCAACATAATATTAATGTGTGAATTTTTGGAAAATCAGCTAATTGGTGAAGCTATTGTGCTACTAATTTTACTGCTTTTTTAACTAGAAAATGGATATATAGTAATTACATTTTAATAGTAGCTAAACATACATTTCAAGAAAGATAATTATATCTGATGTCGGAACAAATATAACACACTCATTTCTTAGAAGAGACTGTGCCTTACATGTGCTCTACAGGCCGCACGTAATCTTTCTTCCCAACGAGCCCTTTTTTTTATTTGGAAGACGGGCATTGCGTTCGGTTCGAAAGGCATGGTTTTCAGTATGTCTCCAGATAGGGCCCCCACTAGTCCGGCTAGCTAGTGAGCGGTTCTTTCGGGCGGGAAGCAGGCCGTGCTAAAGAAGGGGGCTAAGAGAATGAATGAATCGACAACAAGTAGCAAGTAAGCAGGAATCGATTCTCCTTTCTTTCTCTTCTTTCTTTTTGATACTTGGTTGGCAGGGTCAGGGCCTTTCTCGCTGGGCGAGCGCTGTTCTAAGTTTCTAGTCTCGTTTCTTTTCGCCCCTCGAAACAAAGAAAAAGGGAGTGAAAGCCCGTATTCCAGTTGGTTAAGATAAAGATTAATGGATAGAAAGATTCATGGGTCAAAGCGAAAGGAGCTAAAAGAAGAACAGGAGAGGAGATGTGGTTGGTTTTTCTCAAAAAAAGTCAAGGACTTCAATTCACATTTAAATTAAACTATTTAACTCTCGTGAACATAGTACGAAATGTAGCGCCCAAACTAACCAAATACATTACTAACTTACAGACCAGATAGAGAAATTGTTTAGTTACAAACATATTAGTATTCTGCTTATTGTACGAGATGCACACAAGCAGAACCGCCAATAATAAAATCTCACAATACAAAACGTATTCAACCAAATATGTAAGTGAAGGGAACTAGAGGGAATGTGCTTTAATATACCTACACATCAGAATCAGAATCAGATGTAATCTCAGACTGAGAATCTGCCTCCTCTTCATCTTCCTCGTCATCATATTCATCAATTTTTATTGTGCTTTTGACAGTCATCTTGGTCAATGCTGCAGTCTTGCTAGCCCTCTGTGACCGAGTACTCGTTACAACAACAGGATGAGTTGGGAGAACCGATTGGGTGAATTCTTCATCTGATGAAGAATCTTCTACTTCCTTTGCTCGTCTCCTTGTACGAGTTGTTCTAGTTGATTTTGCCGCTGGAGTTGGCAGTACTTCCATTGAGTCATCCTCATCGAGTACAATATCAAGATCGAACTTTCCTGAGACATAATAAAACCCGTTAAAGGAATTATCATAAGCAAATGTATATCTACGAGATTCAATTAACTATAATAAGAATCAACACAAGGGAATAAATCTATCTAACAAAGTATCAAAAAAAATTAGCTTATATGCACTTCATGTGTAATGAAAATTTTACACTATCAGTGGCTGTAGAAGGATATTTGCCTCCTGCAGGATGCTACTTACCACTTATCATGGTAGTTCTCATAACTTTTAAATGACCTGATATTGTAGAAAAAAATTACAATGTCGGTGTATAGAAGTTAAACTCAAACGTATAGAGACTAAATTGGCAGGCATAACGTCTATTGACACCTTATAAGAGAGTGAAGAATAAGCGGCATCGTCAACTCCAGAATATGACAGGAGATATGAACTTATCACATTAAATATAATTGTTGCTTTTCACAGCTAAAGAAAAACTTCTTTGCTACTGTTGCATAGATTAGAGACTTGGAAGGAAACAACAGCAGCTACAATCACACCATTGTTGGATGTGGAACTGACAATAACACACTTTCAAAACTCAATACAATCTTATCCTTTTGAACCCCCCCCCCCCCCCCCCACATATAGAAGGAAAGTGAATCCCTGATTTATCACCCTAGAAATGAATAAAAGGAAGGGCTGTTCACCAGCACCCCGCTGTGGATACAAGGGGTCTGTTGTTAACTATTTTTTAGATTTGATCTAATTATCCGGAGTGGGTGCTACATTCAACAGAAAAACAAATCCTAAAAGGAAAAGCAGAAACTTGAATGACCAAAGCATTTCCTCACAGAAAAAGGAAAAGAGTGTATGATGACTCCTCAAAATTTCTAAACAAAATGACATGGTAGCTGTTGTATTAAAGCCACTAAACCAAAAAGTAGTTACCTAAAATAAATTTAACTTCATCAGATGATAGCTTTTGGTCTGGAGATTTGTCTAAACCCTTTAGTCGCTCAGCCATCAGTTTCAACTCCTTAAGAAGCTCTTTTTCAGCTAGTATGGTAACCCGATTCAACAGCTGCCTCATTAACTTGACAGCCCCTTGTTCTGTCGGTCTAAAGTGAAGCAAGAATAGTATCTTACACAGTGCAGAAACGTATGCTTTCTCTGCAGCTGTCCTCTTTGCATGGAAGCTGGCCACCTTGACAGACAACCCAAAGATATTTCATTGCATTGAACAGAACAGGAACACTGGTAAAAGTATTGTACACATATATGTTCGTTAACCCAAGTATTATGAGGACGCTGAAGAAGAAACTGTGAATAAATACCTCGGCAGCAATGCGTATTGCAAGCCCTTCTTCCCCACTCTCGTGCACAGAAGAAGGTTCAGCTGAATCGTTCTGGTTTTCATTATCATTTTCATTGGCTGGTGCAGTTTCCTCATAATACAAGGGAGCCTGCATCATCTGCACCATAAAACGTGATGCTTGGGTAGCACGCTTTCGCATGTTAGAGACCATGAATGTAGATCCTGTGGCATTGCCATTGATGCCTGGCCACAAAGAGCGCATAACTGGAATGAAAGCCTTGGATAAACATTTCTGCATTGCACACCAGAATTTTTCTTTAATAACACAACCAAAATCACAAACAGATCTATCCAATTCTCGTATATTTTGCATGCACAAATTTGAAATTCTACAAACCTTGTGGTTCAACGAGATGGATGGATAATGCTCAAAAAATACAGAAAGGCATTGCTTCAACCTGTGAGGTAAACTATTAACAGATGGATTTTCAGAAAATGAGTATAAACTGAAGTGAACGGCAAAGAGATTTACCTCTCAAGTTCCTTATTCTCACTACAGAAATACAAGATTATGAGCTTAGCTAATAGCAGAGGATTTGACAATGTAGGAATGCTTGGATACTTCTTACTTAGCAGAAGAATCTTCGCAAATCCCTCACCAAGAACTGTTTGAACATTCTCATGTTCATCACAATCATCGGAATCACCTGAATTGTGCTTCTCCAATCCAGCATATAACAGGTCAAGTAACTCTATCTCCACATCCTCACTCCCAATGCTGAATTTGATATCAGATAAATTCATTTTATGATCTTGGAGTTGTGATGAGAGATCTTGGCCCATTGCTTTATCAACTATATTAGGACCATGCCACAATCCAAGGTCAATCAATGCCTTAGAAGCCATAACAGTAATTGAAGAGGGACCCTTAACAAAAGAAGATCTTAGTTGCTTTACTAAATCTTCGCTAGGTCTCCTTTCTAATAATCCAAAGAGACCAAGGCACCTAATAGCAGCCCTCTGAACGTCTAAGTGGACATGTTTTGCCTGTATGTCACAACAATACAAAATATTTCAGAACTCTGTGAAGTAACAGAGGAATAAACAACATGAAACTGCGAGATTATGACAATTTATCCATCTCATTAGAGAAGGTAACTTCTCCAAGATACAGACCCCAGGAAGCAATACAGAATGCAAAACTTCAGTCGGTTCTATTGCTTTTCCATGCATCCAGCGAAAAGACTGAGCATGTTCTAAGAGAAGGCTAATCACAGCAAGACAGTGCAACCACTGCATGAAGTCTGCAGTCCTCTCTTTGCAAGGTCTAGCAAGTTCCTCCACTACCTGTAAAACTACTTCTTCAAATTCTCCTGGAGCTGAATGGACTTTTGTTGCCAACTCTGCCACAGCAGCAGCCCAATCTTTATCACCACCAAGATTGATACCATCTCCAATGACGACTTCATTGTCATGCTCATCTAATTCATGATCAGGAGGTATGCGAAGCAACTCCTGCAGAAATTCATTTGCAACTTTTCTGTTGGTAACGTCAGAAAAATCAAGCATCGCACCAAGCAAAAGCAATTGGCGAGATGCAAATCGGTAATTGATTCCTGAGATAATCAGGTACATCATCAATAGCACAAAATGGAAGGAAAAGAAAACAGAGAACAGAGATCTTAAACATTTAAGAACTACAAACAAATTCCTCACCAGCAACTGTGTGAGCTTTAATCAATTCAACATAATCACCAATAGAAGCAGGAAGAACTCTGTCAAGAAGATCATTTTTATCTGATGCTTCTGCTGCATATACAGCAGATTCTGTGCCCGTTGTTGTAGCAGCTTCATATCCCTTTACCTGTTTGGTAATCAGATGGAATACTTACACGATGGTGATGAGAAAATATTGGCACTACTCTTCATCCAAATAAAAATTTCATATACACCAACACGCCTTTTTCATGTTTAAGATAAATAAATAAAAAATAGGTTTGCACTTCAGTTCTACAGAATCCTCAAGCCTATGCTCAAATATGATCCTACATACTTCTACAGGAAAATTGTGAAGGAACCTGCAATCTTTATTTTGGACCTTATTGTTGATGTTGGATAAGATGTTGTGACAACATCTGCGAAAGCACAGGACAACATCTTCAGGATGTTGCCTGCGATGTTGCGACAACATTTCTGTCAACTAACTGTTTTGACTATTCTTCCGGCCTAAGCAGTTGAAGTTACTGCGAGTAAAAATGACCTAGGTAAGCTTACCAGATTGTTGTGCTTAAAACGTGGTGAAAGACAACGTCAAAACGTGGAGAGAAAGCAGCGAAGACCAAGTCCAGAATCGTTGAGGATTTTCAAGAGGAAGACTCGGTCCAAGCTGCTGCCATCTTTTGCTCAACCTCCGCAACCATCAGTGAAGATTTCAAGAGAAGCTCAACACTATAAATAGAGGAGAGCTTCACAAGTATCGATATCCAGATTTAGAGAAGAAGTACTTCCAAGAGAGCTCTCGGATTTTACCTTAGAAAACTGGATCAACCTTTTAGCCTAAAGTTGTTTTAACAACATCTTGTCCCACATTGCAATCGCTATCTCTATTCTAGATTAAGCTTATTATTCAAGTGATTGTAATGAAGATGTTGTCTTTTATCTTTTAGATTTTGTAACTTTAGGCGAAGTGTTCATTTTTGTATGTAATTTCTTTTTCGTTTGTAACGTTCAATTTGTAAAAAGAAATTCTTTGTAATTGTATATAATTTATACAATTCTTTTGGTCATCGACCATCAAGGGATATATTTATATATACCCTTGAAAATAGAAACCTTATGTTCTTTTACTTTTCCGCTGCATTTACTCTAACAAGGTTTATTTTGTTTTATTACAATGTTGCCTCAGATGTTGACTCAACATTGAAGGCAACATCCACTGTTTTTGTTGTTCGTAGTTTTGCGATTTTAATCTTACGTTTTATGAATCCGTAGCCCACGGGACCCAACACTTATCATTGACATTCACATAATTCGAGTTAAGGACATAAATGACCTCAATGGAATTAGATAGTAGCAAAAGAACTTATTGGAGCAAGAATGACCAATTTGTACTTATTCAAAGTATCAATTGCATGTTCTTTCACAAAAATAGAAGTCAAATATAGAACTGATTACCGTGAGTTATTCATAAAAACATGAACTAACCAGTACAGCACATAGTACCTTCTTTAGCATAATGCATATGCTACACAAATATTACACAAAATTATGTCACTAGCCCGTTAATCAACACAGATTTGAAATGATTAAATTCCAAAAATTAGCAGAGCAGACCAAGGCTCTATAAGCTGGACCTATAAATTTTGAAATTAAGTGTGCACATATCACCTCATACATAAGAATTTACATCCAATCTATTCAGCTGATGTCAAGCTGTGATTAGGAACTTTATTTTTTATTGAATGATGTCCATTTACTGCTAGATAATTATAAGGCGAAACATAATAGTTGTTAATTTATTTCTGGTTTTGGTCTTCCAGTGAGGCTCTTGAAACATTACAGAGAAGGTAAATGTTGGATCTACAGAACAAATAACCCCCCGTGTTTTAAGGAGTTTTGAGCCACAAGATGTTACATTGAGACAGTTGAAGACATAACAGGAGACCTGATAAACAAATAATAAATACCCACTTGTGCCTCCATTTGCAAGTGCTTACAGACAGCTCTCCAGAAGAAAGCAACTTCTGCTTCCATGAGTTGGATGCTAAGATTGCACTGACCTGGTATGCAGCGAGGATATGCAATTAACCGTTAGAACTGCGATAAACTGCTCCACACCTCATGAAACAATCAATTTTATGAAGAAAAAAACAAAAATGAATATCTCTAGCAATATACGTAACCGAAGGATAAACTAAGTAAGCAATTTGTCATTCTATTCTTCATTTTCAGAAAACTCAGATCAAGAACTACATTTAAACATAGTTTCTTATTAAAAACAGAAATAGATATCATGAATTATGAACCAATAAGCATACTAAGCCATTCAGAGAAAGCAAAAGAAGTAGCCATCAAATAGTTTAAACTTCTAAGACCAACCTTCGACAGAGTCATTGTTTGATCTAAAAAATTGCCTCATGCTTTGACCATCTTGCAACTTAATCAGTCCTGCTTTTAATAGACTGTCCATTGCAGACTCTCCGACTGATTCATATGTTTCCACATCAAGATATTTAAGTAGCTCTAGTGGGTCCCCATTGCAACACTTGGTGAGCCACTCATCTTTCAGCATCCTAAAGCACTCCCTTACAACAGATGAAGCACGATCAGCAAGCCCTCTCTCCAAAATGAGTGTTCTGAGCTTGATGCTGCAATATGTAGGCAACACTAGCATGTTATAGGATACCTATGAATGGAACCTACTTAAATGAGAGTAGAAAATATTAAAGCATCTTTTAACACAACTGTATAATTCTAGCCAATTGTATGATCAACCTTACACAATGAATCCATCATATGAATCTAAATGGAGTTGAGAGCACCTATTTATGTAACTGCATAAGCCCATATATGTCTATAATTTAAAACATTATATGGTAACATACTTCAGTATTAAATTCAAATTGTGCTACACATTATACTTTATTGAATATTTAAAGGTCTTGACATAAAAATAAAATAGAGAAAGGTCCTAACTCTTCCAACCTAAAGGCTAAAGCAATTGTAAATATCTAGACAGCACTATGCATGTGATTTCAAAAATACACTATCAAGCAGAAAGAAGAAAAGGACAGAAATTATATGTATATAGATGTGTCTGTGTGTGTATGTGACCATGTGTGCGCATGTATGTGTTATGTATATATATGTATGTATATAACAGAAGGGAGGGAGAGATTTCACATCAAAGATTCAAACAGCTTAAGCAGCCTAATGGTTATAAATCAGAGAACACGACTCTCAAGCATGTGTATGAAGTATGAAGTATGAAGTATGAAGTTAAATTTTCTACAATATACCAGATAGGATGGGTACGAATTAAATCCGACATGCATATGGTACCATTTTTCCAGTCAACTATGAATTTTGATCACAAGGCTTCACTGACTGAAAAACTATCTGGCTTATGCTCACAAAGAGAAAAATAGAGGTGTGTGTCCCTTTTGGTTGAGATTTAGGTTATGCAAATCTAAGTTCCGCAGTTAATGCACCAACATGTGAAATGAATTTAATAAGATGGCAGGATAACAAAAGACTCGATGAAACATTTTCCAGGTTAAATCGAGTGGCCATCACGAATTCTGTGTTTGGAGGACTGTACTTGTACTTATAAGAGACAACTTAAAAAAAAGAATAACCTTTATAAAACTCTCTTGATATTGACCGAGAAGCAAACAAGGGCATGAATTAGTTGGCTATATTTGAGGCTTCTTGTTTATTTTAGGACAAAATGTGGAGAAGTTAATTGTAGTCAGCAACGGGAGAATATCAGGGAGAGAAACCAGTTTGACCGACACCAATAATATTTCTAATTGTACACATAACCACAGATATGAGGTATATTCTCTGCGTGAATTTTGATGATAGATGCAAGCTGCACAAAATAATGGAGAATACACACTTCTCAGTGATTCCCAAGAAAAGAATGTCATCCCAAGACGAAGCAAGGGGAAATCAAAGATGATACATTTAGGTAATGGCTTAAAGTTACCTGAGGCTCTGCAGGGGAAATTTACTAGCAATAACACAATAAGCTGCTTTGCGGACTGATTCACTCACGTCGAGGGTACAATCAATTATTGCTGCAGAAGATGCATGAGATGGTGGAAGGCATAAAACAATTGTCCTACGGGCATCCTGCAGACAATGCAGTATGGAGGAATTCATCAATTCATTTGGATATAGTTACAATAAGACCTTTCAGGAAAGTGTCATTGATGAAGTAAAATATGCATAGATGCTATAGATTCTTCACTGGTATTGGGTAATATATTGACGAAAGGAGGTGCATACTGTCTGTTTAGAGCAATATGAAATGAAGTATGATGCATCATTTTCATCTAAGGAGGATACATTGCTTACACAAAGGTAAAAAAGAAACTCACCACATTTTGTTCAAGAGTAAGTGTCTCCAGAAATAGTTCCAAAATGTCGGCATTTTCTGTGTCATTCACGAATCGTGAAAGCGCCCTCACGGCAAAAGTACGGACAGCAGCAACCTTATCACCAACACGCAACTTCATGCTCTCTAAAACTTCATCCCAAAGTTCAGAGCTGACTTCTGTGTCATCTGGCAATCTTATTATGATCTAGAAGAAAAGAAAATCCTCAAGGAGGTTACAACTTACTAACATATCAATTATTCTACAATGGGATCGAGATAAAAGTGGGACAAAAGCAAAAGAAAGTGCAAGCTTGTATATTTCATTAGAAAGAGAAACTCGTAAGATCAAATGTAACCAAATTTTGAAAGAGAAGGGAAATAACATTAATCTTTTGATTTTAAACCCGAAACAAGAGAAACGTAATGTGAGATTACATAGCTCATTTAGTATGACAAAATTTGAATTCAATCAACTGCACCCAATTACAAACTAGTTGGCGTCAGCTATATGAATCATCTAAATGGAGTTCACTCTTTTCGGGCCAATTTCATTGCAATACTCATAATTTATCCTTGAAAAACACATTAAGAATTCTTTATAGCTCAGATTGAGCTTCAATCCGGTAGATTTCAATTCTCAACAGATTGCATGTAACAATATTCCCTCGATCTGCCTTTATTTAGCTTCGATCTAGTAGGTTTCAGTTCAACGTCGAGATCGATGCCCAAACTTGTCCAATTCCTCTTTGCATGTAACAATTACTCCTTCGAGATGAATCGATTTACCATTGCTCTGATACCATGAGGATAAACTGGTACTGATTCGAGAGATGAAGAAAAGAAGAAGAGAGAAATCAGTGAAAGAGAAGGAAAACAGAAGAGAAAGAATGGAGAAGAGAAAATGGGAGGAAGAGTGGTTCGAGAATATGGAGATTCTGTATTATGAAAAATGAAGTCTAATTACAGTAAGTGTGTACAATGTTGTATTTATACATACACACTAACCACATCTAATCACCCACATAACTAACTATGTAACTGACTTCAAATATAAAATCCGAAAAAAAAAATCTGGTTGGTTTTAATCAACCACATAGCAGCAAAAATTTTATGTATGTAGGTTCATCTTAGCATCAAATATGTTATAACCCCCCATATTGTAGATGTATTAGGTAAATATTCACCGCCGTATAACATCATTTGTCTTAAGACTATTCAATAAAACTTGTAATTCACTTTGGTATGTATCTTCTTACTGTATAACACTCTGGTAACACTCCAATTCAGTATAAAGGAAATTCGATAAGGAAAATTTGAAATGTGAGTGCGAAGGAATTCAACTTCACCAAAAGAGGTGTGACGGAAACTAAAAGCAGGAGTTGTGTTTCCAATTGGGAAACTCGCAATTAGTTAGACGAATTGTAATTCCTATGCAGGAGACTAGCTCATTCAGTTTTACTAAAGTCATCACTCTTGTCAGCTACAGTATTGATATTGTGTAAAAACGGTAGTCAAAAGAAGCAATGCACTCTAAGGAGATCTCCTCTCAGTTCATCTCAACGCTATTTATTTATCAAAATTCATAGCAAAATCGAATCATCCTACTTTCTATCTGCTCAGAAAATTAACTATAGTACACAATTTTACATTTTCCTATCCAATGATTAGTTCAAATAAGTAGTCAAAATAGGCACACAACAAAAATGCATAAAATACAATTTTCACTTATTTTAGAACTATTTACCTCAGAAATCATTTGGCAAGCCCTAATTCTAGCAGTCTTACTAGCCGCTACAGCTGCGACAAGCAAAAACTTCAAAAACATCTCCAAAAACTCATCACAATCCGAACCACATTTATCATCTCTCACGCTAGCGAAAACAGCTACGAATCTAATGATTCGCTCTGCAGAGGCACTGCGACGCTGAAAATCGAACATAGGCATTAACACTCTCGAGAATGCATCGAAAAACTTCTTTGACGACGAGTTTGTAGTAGAGCGGAGAGACGAGAGTTCCTTGAGTTTTCGTAGATGTGTTGCGTGTGACGATCGAGCATCGTCTAAAACCCTGGATATTTTTTCGGTTAATTTTTGGTGTAATTGTTCTGAATCTAGTGCTGGAACTGGCATTTTTTCAACAATTTTTTGAATTTTTTTCTCTGGATCTGCTTTGAGAGGATAGTGAAAGTGATGGATATGGCTATCAGTGAAATGATTTTGAATTTTGAGCGGGATGTTTTTCGGTGTGGTCAGTTGAGTTTAGAAAAAAGGACGTCCTCTTAGCCTATAATATTAGAGGCGCATTATGTTTTTATAGTAGTGTTTGATTTCTGTTGTGTATTTACTATGTTATGTACTTGGGTTAGTTAATGCTTCTTTTTTTAGAATGCGCTTTAAATTTCTTGTCATGTTCTGTCGTTTCTCTTATTTTGTTTGTGTTTATATTTTGTTTTGAGTCGAGTGTCTCTCGAAAACAGTCGTTCTATCAGGTAGAGGTAAGTTATGCTTATACTCTACTCTCTCAGACTCATGTTGTGAAATTTCGCTAGATATGTTATTGTAGTATTTAAGTGTAACAAAATAATATTGAATAGTTTTGATTCTTTATTTATTTGAAATTCTAAAGTTGGAGTTGGAGATGGATTGTGTTTAGTTGTAAAAAATATTTGGTTGTTTAAATGAATTAAAAAGGTGAAAATAAAGTTTTAGTAGTTTTCTAAATTCCAAATTTAACTTCAAGTTTTATTTGAAATATGCCAAACGATGATTTAAATAAAGTGAAAAAAAAAAATCTCATGGTCAAACGGGTTCTATCAGATAGTTAACAATTTACGTTCGTTAGATTTGACTAAAATTGTGGGAAAAGGAGAACCATAATAAGCACTAAGAAAGTTGCATCAAATTATGAAATATGCAACACAAAAATTTACGGTAGACACTAAAGATATAAATAAACTAGCAGAAATTACACTTCAAAAAGTCACATCAAATTCTAAATTATATTGTACAATACAAAAAACTACACTAGACACAAAAAGAGATATAAAGAAAAATAACAGAATTTACACCTCAAAAAGTCACATCAAATTCTAAAATATGCAGCACTACACTAAACTCTAGAGAGGGATAAAAAAGTAACATAAACTACACCTCAAAAAGTTGCACCGAACTTTAGAAATAAATAAAAATAGCATAAGCTATAAAAAGTGTATCTCTAAATACGAGTTCTTGCTAAAAAATTATCATAGTTCTCAAAAAATCTAATAGGCCTCTTTGATAAATATTTGACGGAGTCTATAAATATTAATTTTTGACAAACTTTAAGGACCAAAAATTATTTATGTACATACTTAAGGGCTATTTTAAACATATCGTAAAATATAACATTGTCTAAAACCCTAGATATTTTTTCGGTTAATTTTTTGTGTAATTGCTCTGAATCTACTACTGGAACTGGCATATTTTGAATATTTTTTTTATGTAGGGATCAACTCTTAGCTCATTCCTATTTGCCTTGGTGATGGACGAACTGTTACACCCCGTAATTACAGGGCATGTGTTTAAGAGAATGTACGTGAGAAGATACGACTTTAAGTTTGATACGAAAGAAGGATTGCTTTTTCCTACGGAAAATGATTTCGAGCCTCGGGAAGGAAAATTGTTCGTTAGTGAGAATTGAGTTCCCGGAATTGTTATTTGAGACGCTTAGAATTTATCGGGATTATGGAAATTTATTTACAAAGTTGGATACGTGGGCCCACTCGAGAAATTTTACGTTTTTGTGGGGCCCACGAGATTTCTGATATTTTGACCAATCGTGGAAATTTCGGGAAACGGCATGTCATGAACCAATGGGAGGGCGACACGTGTCACCCTCCATATGGTCATCCTTGGACGAAATTATCATTAAAGACTAGCCAAATTTGGCTTGATAAAATAGACCAAGTCAAAGGGAAAAGTGGAGCTTGACATTATTGACCACATCCTAACCTTCCATTTGGTTTAATCTAGGCTCTTGGTTATGTTATATATTCATACTACTAGTGCAAGATGACTTCCATACTTAGGAAAAAAATCAAGAACATTGTCTTGTGTATTGTGAGCTCTCGGCCAAGGTGAGAAAGAGGAAGAAAAATTTTGCAATCTTGCTCCATAATTCCCAATATTCAAACCCAAGATCCCTCAAGGTATTCTAAGGTTATCTCAATAGAAAGATCCCGGAAAAATCACGTTTTTACGTTAGTCGCAAGATGAAAACCTAAGGTGTTCTTCAACTTTGAAGTTGTAACTTGAAGAGGAGTTCTTCATGAGCTTCTAAGGAGTGCTTGGAGCGGATTGGAACGTAAGAAGAGGAGCTAAAAGTTGTTAAGGATCGACTTTGACGCTTGGATATTATTAGGGCTTATTGAGGTAAAATCTTCGTCTTCTTAATGTGATTAAAGATTACGTGTTTAGTAGTTGTTAAATGAGCATGTGGTATATATATTGAAGTTTGAAAAGATTTGGATCATGTCGACATGTTGAAAACCGAAAATGGGCAAGTTAGCCGTTTAAGTTGTAATCAATTTGGTCTATAGTTACAATCATCACATGTTAAGAAATAAGTGATTTATAATTGTTATAGGGTATATAACATATTAGAATAACAACTTGGATTGAAAGGAAATTGATATCGTTGTGGCATTGCTTATAGCCGAGAATGACTTTGAATTAATGGACAGTTTTATATTGATTGTGGGGCAGAATTTTACACGTCCGGCTAGACGTGTAATCCCCTTGGAATTTCTGAATTTTTGAGCCTTAAATGTGTCATTTGGTTATTGATTTTCAGGCCTTGAAAAAGGTGGAAAAGTACGTAGAAACAAAGGAAGTGATGTCCGATTTTCCATAGAATATGAAGCTTTATACTTAGAAATATTCTACGTTGAAATCTAGAAGTTGATAGGCGTATTGTGGTCATTATAGGTTGACATTCTACGCACGGTGTATTCAACTTGGCAAGTGGATTAAGTCGGAAAGGTATGTGGAAACTTTTCTTACTCTTGAGCATGAATCTTGTAAAATGTATAGTCAGGTAGACGTACGTAAATTAAGAGAACTCGGTTTCATTTTAGTATCCTTGCCTTGATTCTTGAAAGTGAAGTAACTTGGCTTTTAAAAGTATATGTTACTTGATGTTACATGTAAAGATTTCTTGACTTGAAAATGTATAGAATACTTGATTTGGAAAGTATTGATTACTTGAACTTTTCTAAAGTTAAGAAACTTGATTTCTAAAGTTAAGAGACTTGAAGTATTCTGAAAGTTATGTAACTTGATTTGAAAGTATATGATACTTGGTTTTATAAGTATAAGTCTCTTGGTAAAAAAGAAAAGAATGAATTTGTCTAAAACATAAAGAGTTATAACGGCTTTATGGGAAGTTAGTTATAACGGCTTTATGAAAGGTTAAAGATGTCTTAGTTTCTAAAGCATAAAGTTAGTATAACGGCTTTATGGGAAGTTGGTTATAACAACTTTATGAAAAGTTAAAGGAATGGTTTTCTCTAGTAATGTAAACAAAGAAAAATGACTTGAAATAAAGAAAGGAAATTTGATTTAAAGGCATCAATTGCTTAAAGTTTTAAAGTAAGGGTCACTTGATTTAGAAGCTTAAAAGTGTATTTCTAAAAGTGTAGTGACTTGGTTGAGATGTAGACAAGCCTTGATACTACGGGTGTTAGTATCTTGGGGTTTTATATAAAAAGGAGTCTTTTGAAAAGAATGGAAGTACGTAGTACTTTGGGTTAAATTCCCGAATTTTTATGTGACACGAAAGTGCCTTGAGTTTATAAAATGAAATTCATTTTTGTATGATAATGAAAGTCTAAAGATTTTATGAACTTGCCTATGCTTGCTTGCGATAGCCTTTGATTGCAAGTATTATATTTTTACGCTGCCATGACTCTCGGTTGGAGGGTTGGTTGTCTTGTTGTGAATTTACTTGGACGTACCGACAGTGATGGAGGATTCCACGGATATGCTTCCACTGTGATTGATCCATGGACATGCTTATACGATGAAGGATTTTGGGGCATGCAACCATGATGCGAGTTAAATTCCCGGATGCTATTATTACTCCATGGACTAGCTCCCCATGAAGACATGTACCGAGATGAAGGATTCCACGGGCATGTTATATACTATGATTACGCCATGGACATGCTTATACGATGAAGGATTCCGGGGCATGCGGCCATGTTATATACTATTACTCCATGGACTAGCTCCCCATGAAGACATGTACCCGAGATGAGGAATTTCACGGGCATGTTATATATTATTATCACCCCATGAATTAGCTCTCCATGAAGTCATGTTCCCGAGATGAGCAGGCGTAGATATATATATATATATATATATATATATATATATATTGCGTATGCGCGTAATAAATGGTAGGATTCCACGTATTACATGGATATATTTTACACTTACTACCGGCGGTGATGGATGATTCCACGCACATCGTGATGTTTGGGCTTGAGACCACATCGACTGTGTGATGATTTTGAGGGCTTGTGTCCCTAGCCATGGTGTGACTATTGTTCATGTGTTGAAATAGTCTTTAAAAGGTAAAACTGACTTTCATTGATTATCACGGTTGTACTGTTAATTTGGTTATCATACTTGTCTTCAATTTTTTATATCTAGACTTTATGATTTAAATTACAGTACTTTCAGTTTTACATACTTGGTACATATTTTGTACTGACCTCCTTCGGGGGGCTGCGTTTATGCCGCAGGTTGAGGTACATAGCTTGCTGATCCTCACTCTTAGGATCACTGTTCAGTTCTTGGAAAGCTCCATTTCTCCGGAGATTTTGTCTTTTGGTACAGTTCCATGAGGTTGTAGATTTATGTACATTCAGGGGTATGGCGGAGCCCTGTCCCATCACAATTGTTATGTCAAAACTCTTAGTGGTCTGTAGTCATATCTTGTGGGTCGCTTTGAAAAAAAAGAGGTAACTGCTTTTGGATTTATGTATATTTATATATATCCAGGGAGGTAGCCTTATCGGCTAACCTGTTATTTATTTCTTGTTGAGTTTATGTATGTTCGTGATTTTTCGATGTATACTGTAAGGTGCCGGTAGGGCACCGCCATGCCCGAGTCGGGTCGTGACACGAACTAACGCGATACATTCAAGAAGAGGTGACATGGTGTATGTTATTCGCAGACCACATAGTCCTGATTTATGAGACTTGCAGCGAAGTGAACGTCAAGCTGGAGGTTTGGAGACAGAATATGGATTCTAAGATTGAGTAGGACCAAGACATAATATTTGGAGTGCAGGTTCAACAACATGAGCGACCATGAGACAGACGTGGAGGTGAGGCTTGGTACTCATGTCATTCCAAATAAAGGAAGTTTCAAGTACCTCAGGTCTATTATCCAAGGGAATAGAGAGATTGATGATTATGTCACACTTATATGAGTCTTATTGCTTTGTAGTCCCCTGTAGTTTGATTTCTAATGCTATGTGTTCTTTAGTGTACTTTGTTTATCTTATTTATCTGCTTTAGCTATTAGTTCCTTTTGTTAAAATGTGTTACCATGACGTATTCGATTTTGTCATTAACATGTTTATACTGCTTTAATTTCTTGTATGAGTCTGGTCGTTTCTATTACTTTGCTTGCTTTGCGTGTGATTATGCATTGTCTTGAGCTGGGGGTCTCCCGGAAACAACCATTTACCTACCAAAGTAGATGTAAGGTATGTATATAATCTACCCTCCTAGATTCCACGTTGTGAAATTTCACTAAATATGTTGTTGTTATTCGGTTCTCTCTCTCCCTCTAGATCTGCTTGAGAGTTGTAGATTTTTTGTGAAACCGATGGATATGGTTTTCAGTGAAATGATTTGAATTTTTTAGCAGAAAATTTGTTTTGGTGTGGCCCGTTGAGATTATTATATCGGACTTATGATTTTCTTTTATATTTTTTAACTATATTTTTTTGGTTCTATCTAATTTATATGGCATCATTTTTTATTTGGCTTGTTTCAAAAAATGTCATATTTATATATTTAGAAATAATTTAACTTTATGAAATATTTACAAACATACATTTATACTATAAAATTTAGTTTGAACCACACATTTTAAGGGTAGCCAAGTTGGTGTAGCAGTAGAGCGCGGGACCGCAAGGTCACGAGTTCGATCCCCTGCATAAACCTTCTTGGTTGAGCCTGTCACACATGACTTGCCAAGTGTGGTTTACATGGCTGACGTGGTTTGCGCATCTGCGTCGATCCGGAGTTTACTGCAGGCGACTCGAAAAGAAGAATGGGTGCTTCTTCACAACAAAAAAAAAAAAAAAAAGAAAAGAACCACACATTTTAAAAATAAAAAAAGATATTGTGCAGCCATAAGCAAAAAGAAAAAGCTCAAAAGACTCAATTTTAAGCAAATGACCAGAAATAATCTTTAGGCCGAAAATAAAGACAAATTATGACAAAAATCTAAAATTTTACTCTACACTCTCTCCCACATTTTGTCTTTGGTTATCGTCAGTGGCTTAGCTTTTGTCTCCACTTTCGGTTCTCATCTGATGGGATCACTGAACAAGTCCTCCATCACTCACACACAAACATACAATTTTAATTCAAATCAAATTTGAATTTTTGTCCAGTTTTTTTATTGGGAAAAGGGTCAAATATGTCCTTCAACTATGCTTTATTAAATAATATTGCCCTCCGTCAAAATTTAAGATCAAATATACCATTCTCATTAGCAAACTTGTTAAATTTTTCTTCGGATGGAAGGATATGTGAGTTGGACGTATGGGTGGCCAACGTGGCGGGGTGGGGCGGGCTGGGGAGGTCGGGGTCCGGCAGGGCTGGGGGTAGCGCGGGGTCAAGGGCTAGTGGGGTCTGCCCAAGCCCCGTCCCGATACCGATGGGTCGGGGTGGGGGCGGAATGGGGTCGGATTGGGTCATTTTTTTATTTTTCCTTAAATTAAATGAATAACACACACACAATAAAATAGTTTAATAAAAACATTCAAGTCTGTTTTTGTGCCTCTTAATTATCAAGTCTGAGCGCAGAGTTATTACCATTTAAAGTTGCACCAATTTACAACTACTTTCTCTCACTACGTTTTCTCCAATTGAATTAGATTTTTAACAACTACTTATGTCAATGCTTCCGTGACTCGATAATTAAGCTCATGCACCATTCAACTTCCATAAAAGCTTCATAGATTGAATTCAATCTAGCCACTCAAAGACAAATGTACCATTAAATGCCAATAAGGCTTCATAAATTGACTTCAATATATTTACTATAATGACACACTTTATACTTAGAGGCGTTCATGACACATCTGATGTTGCTACTTTATTTGTTCATAATATGATTATTACATAGTGTTCTGCAAAGGAGGAGGGGGGCCGAATCGGGTGGGGTGGGGAGATCGGTAGTTCGGGACGGACGAGACGAGCCCTAGTCCCGTCCTGAGTTCGATCCCCTATACCTACGGTTGAACATCCCATTTTTTTTGTGACGACCCGCCCCGCCCCGATCCACTAGACACCCTTAAAATATTCTTGTTCCATAGTCCAATAACTTGCCTTAGTAGTATAAATATGAAGTTGCATCACATGTATTTCCACTTTAACACTATCATCATCCACTAATTTTGGTCCCGATCACAAGTGACATAATTTCCTTACTTATGTTATTTATTAGGTTTCTTTTAGTACATTCCACTTTGTCCAAAAAGTTGGGGATGATAGATAGGGTAATCCACACTCTGTACATAGGATAAATAGAATCTATTAGATAAGCATTGTTGCTTTAGTGGCATTGGACTAGGCAAATCAATGTGAGCATTCTTGATTCTTTTTAATAATAATTCTCATAGAATATTTTTCAAGGAGTATTAAAATGATGAAAATGGGGTTTAAATTTTAGATTTTTACACAAGTTATTTAACAATCAAATATAGCTAATTATTTTGGAGAAAAATTTAGAATTTGGAAAATTGTGAGTACTTATAACAATCTCAAGTTATATATAATAATAATAGTTGGATTAATACTAATATTTTTAGAGATATTTAACGTATTTCTTAATACATATACATGGAGGGAAAAAGTTATAATTAGGTTCACTTAAACCCATAAATTACTAAGTGAGTATGCCTCTATTCGAGAGAAAATCAAACTTTGAAGATTATGAATTTTAGATTCTAATATTTCTAAGTTACGGGATTCCAAAATAATGATTTACACATATTACATTAATCATTTAAAGCAAATACAGAGTAGACCCCACTGAATTGGGATTTCATTATTGATCTAGATTGTTTTTGGACCTATTACTGCTCGGTTCTATGGGCACGTTTGATACGATGTATTACGCTGAACTGCACTGGATCAAAACGAGACAACTAATGAATTTTTTCTAGTTATTATCACCGTCGAATTTTGAATTTAAGTTAAAACAGAGTTAGCGTTTATACACACAACACACCGACAAATTTTGATTTTTTTTTATATTATCAGAAAAATAATTACAAGAAACCGTCTAATATGAAGTAGGACTATCAGATTGAAAATAAGGTATAGTATCTTTTTCCTTCTTTTTTTTCTCTTCACACTATATGTTTGATATCAGTATTGTAGTCCGAGCCATTATATTTTTAGTTCCCCCATTCCAAGTACCTCTATATAAACTCTTTTCGATGTACCTGAAGTATTAAATCAAGGCCTCAGGGGCAATTAAGGGTATCAAATGTAGAATATTTATAGTGATAAGCTCGGAACTGTACGAGGGCCTTGACCGTAGGGAGAGGGGAGGTGTACGCTTTTCCCTCCTTCGGAGGCATCCCTATTAAAAGGAAAAGTTTTCAGACATTATAAAGGTAGACTTCATCCAGCGGACACCCTGACTTTCTTTTTCGTTTTCCAATCTTCTGTCCTTCATGTTTTATAAGACTCTTTAAACGAAAAATGTTTTCTACTAAGATTTATTTTTTCATTTTTAAGACACAAATTTGAGATCTCTGTTTAAAGAGTGAAAGGATCATATATGATTCAATGCAATTCTTGGAGGATAGGCATGTTATCTATTATATAATGATACAATGATAATGTAAAATAGTTATTTGCATTGTCAATTTATATAATTTAAACACAAGAACGGCATCCGATACTTTCAAATCAAATAAGATATCTCCGATGAAAAGTTGTACGTCATTTTAGTAGCTGAATTTTTTATTTTTATTCTTTTTGTTTTTGTATTTTGTCGTGTGGCCATGTGATTATGTGAATATTTGGTTCATGTGCATGACCAAATTTACCACATGAAATGACAAGTAAATAATTACAAGAATTTCGTATTATTAAAGTAAGATTTGATATGCTATGTAATGTACTAAATAAAAGCTGGCTTAATTAATTGTTTGTCACTTTTCATTAATTAATCTGGTTTTAATTAAACATATTTTTTTTTGTTGAAGGCGCACTCTTTCTTTCGAGTCGCAGCATGGTAAACCCATCGACGATAACCTGCAAACCACGCCTTAAACCACACTTGGCAAGCCAGGTGTGACAGACTCCCCCAAGAGGCGAAGGCAGGTCAGGCGTTACCCTGGGGTTTCGAACTTGTGACCAAGCTCTCCCACACCACCCAATGAGGATACCCTCTGCCTTCAAGACCAACTGGTCTAGGGCTTCGGATATATCTTTTAACTTTATGAATGAGAGATACTTTGATTTAGCATCAAACTTTTTTACTTGGCGTTTGTTGAGCAAGTAAAAATCAGTCGAACAAATTAAAATTAGTTTTTTTTACTATATTCAAAATCCGCGATCTGAGTAATAATTTAGATTCGCGTTGCATAGTTTTCATTCTCGGAGTTTGAACTTAGAGACCTTCGTTAAGAGTAGAGAATTCTATCCTTTCGACTATCTCCATCGGTGATAAATTTGAGCTAGTACTATAATAGTATTACTTGCTCAATTCATTAATTTCATTTTAGAAATGAATTTAAGTTATATATATGGTTAGTATAAAGAGCCTTTTAAAATGTGATCAATTTGTACTGAGATAGTTATCAATATCGAAGACTAAATTGTCCATTTAGGGCACGTTTGGTACGCTGTATTAAATTGAACTGAACTGAACAAAAAAATAATACAACGTTTGGTGGGTGTTTTCAGCCGCACTGGACTGTATCCAACTGCCATTTTTGAGACCCATCTAGCAGGGGGTCTCCCATGAACTGTACTAAAAATAAAATAATAATACAAAAATACAATACATTATATATTAATACTCTAATACCGACCATTAAATATTAATACAGTTCAGTCCAATACAGTACAGTCCATTCCAATGAAATTAGTACAGTCCAGTGCGACACACCAAACGAGCCCTTAGGGTGTGTTTGGTAGGAAGGAAAATGTTTTTCATGAAAATATATTTTTCTAGAAAATATTTTCTTGGAAAATAAGTGGGTTTCTAACTTATTTTCTAGTGTTTGGTATGTAAGCAAAAAAATATTATTCTAAGGGTGTGTTTGGTATGAAGGATTTCCAATTTTACCATGTTTGGTTGGTCAAACTGTCTTGGAAAATATTTTCCTTAGAAAAACAAGTTCCTTGAAAATGAGGAAAATGACTTCCTAATGGAAGTTAGGAAAACAAGTCCATAAGTGACATTTCAAGTTTATTGTCTCTTCCCCACCCACCCAACGCCCCCACCCCCTTCACCATCTCAACTCCCACCACCCCCGAACACCCACTCCCCACCCATCCCACCCCCATAGTATTTTGGTAGATTACATATAAATGCTCTTAGAATAATATATTTTTGTTTACATACCAAACACTAGAAAATAAATAAGAAAATCACTTATTTGACAAAAAAATATGAAAATATTTTCCTTCGTACCAAACACACCCTAAAAGCATTTATATGTAATCTACCAAATTACTATAGGGGTGGGATGGGTGGGGAGTGGGTGTTCGAGGGTGGTGGGGTGAGATGGTGAAGGGGTTGGGAGAAGACAATAAACTTGAAATGTTACTTATGGACTTGTTTTTTCTACTTTCATTAGAGAAGTTATTTTCCTCATTTTTAAGGAACTTATTTTTCTAAGAAAAATATTTTTCAAGACATTTTGACCAACCAAACATGAAAAAATTAGAAAATATTTTTCAGAAAATGCTTTCCTTCCTACCAAACACACTCTTAATTACATAATACTACATCATGTATCCATTGATTTGTTCAAATAAGCTATTAGTTCTTATAAATCCAACAATCGTCCAAGACTTGTTACCTAAACTAAATAAGAAAAACAAAAATAACAACAATAGTGTATTCTGATTTTGTTTTCAATTATTATAAATCTTGTCTAGTTGAAAAAAATAAACCTTTGAAGGTGTTCTCGACTTCTTGTTAGCCCAATTAATATAAGAAGTATAAAAATAGATTTTTCTATTAATTGACAGGAGTGACCTTCGTCTAATTATGATTTAATTTAAGCCCCTTTCATTGAAGTCTCTTTCAATTGACTCTTATAAAATGTTCTTATTAAATAGGATGATAATTCCTTTTGATCATTATGATATAGTATGATTGAACATATTTAATATTCAATTAATTAAATTTGTGATTTTAATTACTTTAGATAGAAAATATGTTATGTATGAACTACTTTAACGTAACACGTGTTGTAATTAGATGGTGGAACGATTATCAAGTCCGGAATTTAGAGGATACTCTCAAGCAAAGACATCAAAAATACACATTTCAAATAATTAAAGGTTAATATAATTAGTTAAGTATCACAAATTTATCTATAAATGAGAGACTAAAAGTGAACTTAATGTTTGAAGATATTTTAGGATTTTCTATATAGATATGTTATTTACTGAATTCAGTTAAATTCATTGTACAAAAATTACACGTGGCTTGATTAGATTGAGAGACTATATATATGTTGGAAATTTATTAACGTGAAATAAACTTTATCCTATTATTTATGACACAAATAATTGGGGGTCCGCACGTCGGAAATGTCGTTTCCACACACGTTGTACCAAAGATCGTAAATTTTCTTAGTGAAAGAGATCTGATACGTAAATAAAATGTTTGAGACATGAAATGATAGACGATTGTTGGCCAAATGACGAGTGTTTCACGTTGGTAAATGAAGGAAGAAGCGTACGTGTTAAGTATATTTTGTATACACTTTTGAGTCATTTTTAGTTAGTATTTTACTCTTTTATTTTGCGTTTAGAAGTGTTAGGTTGTTTTTCCTTCATTTTGTGTCACAACGGT
Source organism: Przewalskia tangutica (assembly GCA_029844215.1). Taxonomy (NCBI): domain Eukaryota; kingdom Viridiplantae; phylum Streptophyta; class Magnoliopsida; order Solanales; family Solanaceae; genus Przewalskia; species Przewalskia tangutica. The sequence continues at coordinate 3,551,337 of CM056725.1, forward strand.
TATAAAGGAGAAAATACTACTTTTGAGGATGAAATTGCACAAGAAAAGGCCAAGAAATGAAGTATAAGAAGTCCCGAAAAGTATAGAAGAAATCAGACGAAGTCCGGATGAAAAAAGGACACAGAATCGCGAAATTCCGGAAATCACCACCACCGGCGCCGCGACGCTAAATAACATGCAGGTTCTGATTTGCTCCCAGTAATTCCGGCGCCATGGCGGCAGCCAGCAGGGCCACGACGCCGACGCGAGATTTTTAATTTTTGGGCCAAATTTGACACGTTTTCAGGATCCGAAAGGGCAATTTTTCCCAGTTATAAAACCCTAAAACCCTGCTCATTACCATATACCTTATACCATATTACAAATCATACTTTTGGGAGGCAAGAAAGAGGCTACAATTGGAGACTCTTGTTCAAGTTCTTTTTCTTTCCTTTACTTTAATTCAGTTTATGTTGGATTGTAATTTAGTTCTTGACATGACAATGTTTAGGAGCTAATTAATTTAGTAGAGTTTCCGTCGAATCTTCTTGAAACTCTTTCATATAGTTAATGCATTGATTATTGATTTCTTCTTCAGTGTATTAAGATCTATTCAATATTGTTATGATTGATTGATAATTAACTAGCTATTAATTGTCATCACTTATATGATTTCGAATCAAAAGTCTGAAAGGTGAGATTTGAATATGCTGTAATTGTGTAGACATAGGTTAAAATCGTGGACGGAAGTACCCCGATACTTGTGTAGTAATTAAGGTTATTGTTCTTAATCCTCATGTATGGTAAAATCTATCATATAAATAAAGAAGGTTTTTGCATAAGGTTGAGCTCTCGTATGTCCTAACCGGAATATGATGACAGATTAGTTAACCTGCTATCTTAATAAGAAGAAGAATCATTAGCATTGCATTGACACGTGAAAGAGTGGATAGTCGAGGATATTGGAAAGCCCTATTTTCTTCATAACTGTTATAAACCCAAAGTATTATAATCTTTAGTTTAATTTCTGCACTTAGTTATAATTCTCAAACTAAAGAACGTTCACCAAATAGATACCATAGAATAGATAATCGGTACTTAATAAACCAGTCTCTGTGGACGATAAACTCGGTCTTACATATCTTTATTACTTGAACGATACGTACACTTGCGTAAGCATCTAGAAATATCGCAACAAGTTTTTGGCGCCGTTGCCGGGGACTGGCGTACTGTTAATATCGATTTATCTATTCTTATTTCTAATTTGGTTTTTATTTTTCAGTTTTTTATTTTTATTTTTGCTTTAGAGCTGTTTGCCGTGATCTGTTTGTTGTTTTTGATTAGTCTCATGTTCTTAGTTTATGCGAAGTAGGAGAGGAGCTGACATTCCTACCCCTCTGAACTCTGAGATTGAGAGATTGTGCAGACAAAATAGGAAAGAAAAGAGAGCAGCTGATTTGTAGCAATGAGAGATCAGCGAAACAATAATTTGGAGAATGATGAGTTACCGTCTGTTTTAAGACAAGTCCCTGCAGAAAGGAGCTTGGGGGACTATGTGATGCCTACAATTACAGGGGTGCAGACTTGCATCAGACTTCCAGCTGTTGAAGCCAACAATTTTAAAATCAAACCAGCCATATTGCACATGGTTCAAAGCTCAGTTCAGTTTGGGGGATTACCATATGAAGATCCCCATTTGCATCTAGCAAATTTTCTGGAGCTGTGTGCAACCTTTAAATACAATGATGTTACGAATGATGCCATTCGGTAGAGACTCTTCCCATTCTCACTCAGGGATAGAGCAAAGTGTTGGCTGAACTCATTACAGGCAAACTCCATTACCACATGGCAAGACTTAGCCCAGAAGTTCCTTGCCAAGTTCTTCCCTCCAACAAAGGCAGCAAAGCTCAGATGTGAGTTGAATAACTTTTATCAGCTAGAGGGAGAATTACTATATGATGAATGGGAGCGGTTTAAAGATTTGCAGAGGAAGTGCCCACATCATGAGATTGAGAAATGGATGCTAGTCCACATATTTTACAATGGGATGTGTGATACAACTCGTACCTTTATTGATGATGTAGCAGGGGGAACATTCATGAGAAAGAGTGCTAATGAGGCACATGACCTATTGGAAGACATGACCACAAACAACCACCAGGGGGCAGATGAGATAACATTGAATAACAGAAAAGTGGCAGAGATTCATGAGCTAGATGCTATAACTGCATTGACTACACATGTAGCTACTTTGACAAAACAGATGCAGTACCATGTAGCGATTCGCGATTCGGACACGATGATATCACGAAATTTGTGGGGGTCCCCATACTTTTGATAGGTGTACAACAGTGGACCCAAATAATGTGTCAATGGAGCAGGTTCATGCAGTGGAGAATTTTCAGAGGCCCTACAACAATGTATTCTCCAACACATATAATCTGGGGTGGAGAAATCACCCAAATTTTTCATGGAAGAATGAACAAGGCGTGACCACAATTTCGGCATCATCCCACGAAGTTCACCACCAAAATTACAAGAAGTCGGATGAAATAAGAGAAATAAGAGCGTGGCGATGACCTTGGCTAAATTCGAGCATGAATCCAACAACTCACGGACTTTCGGTCGAAGAAACCACCCAGTTCATGATCGAGACTAGGTCATCCATCAGGAGTTTGGAAACACAGGTGGGACAACTGGCGAACATGCTGAATAATAGAGAGCAAGGTAACCTTCCTAGTAATACAGTTATGAATCCAAAAGAGCAATGCCAAGCAATCAGTTTGAGAAGTGGGAAGCCGTTAGAGCAGAGGGCACCCCAACCAGAGATTGAAAATGAGAAGGATGTGAGGAAGACAACTGAGGTAGAAAAGAAAGGGGTTACTGATGACCGCCCTACTTTAGAGAAGGCTCCACCCGCAGTGATGAGGGAGTACACAGACAAAATTCCTTACCCTCAAAGACTGTAGAAGAAGGCTGTGGATAAGCAGTTTTCGAAATTTTTGGAGGTATTTAAAAACTGTACATTAACATTCCTTTCATTGAAGCCTTGGAGCAAATGCCAACGTATGTGAAGTTCATGAAAGATATCTTTTTTTTATAATCGAGGTTTCCAGGCTTGCGCCTGACTACTTCACTGGTATTACCCAGACGTCCTCGAGGTAATAGCACCGGTCCTTCAACACCATCACCAGGTAAATCGCGGGATGTACTCCAGTGGCCAGTTTATGGGAGCGTACAACTGATCAATGTGATAAGGTCAAATCCCCCAACAAACAGAGTACTTAAGAGTGTTTCCTCGTGCTTGCGGGGAATAGAACCCACGATAGCGCCCAGGCTTTACCACTGGACTATGCCCCGGAGGATAAAGATATCCTTTTTAATAAGAGGAAACTGGCAGATTATGAGACAGTGGTGCTAACAGAGGAGTGCAGTGCTATACTGCAAAAGAAACTTCCCCCAAAGTTGAATGATCCAGGGAGTTTCACCTTACCTTGCACCATAGAGAATATTACATGTAAAAGGGCTTTATGTGATTTGGGTTAGGAAAAGAAAGGCCAACCACAATCACCTTGCAACTAGCTGATCTCTCAGTTGTGCATCCCGAAGGAATAATTGAAGATGTGTTGGTACACGTAGGTAAATTCATCTTTCCTGCTGATTTCCTCATTTTAGACATGGATGAAGATGAAAATATGCCAATCATCCTTGGGAGACCATTTCTAACCACATGGATGGTGTTACACCCAGTAACTCTAAGAGAATGAGATGAGAACGTACGAAAGGAAATATGATTTGAATTTGGAAAAAAAAGTTGGCAGAATGTTTTTGGACAGATTTTTAGTGAACTTTGGAGCGGTATATCTCCTAGTATATTAGGAGGTTTTAGGTGTTTCAAAAGCCTAATATGTAGTTCGTTGAGTCTAGTTTCCAACGCAACAAACCTCTCATCGATAGGACATCAGAGTAGAGAATTATGGACGTTACATGTTCAGTTGACAGAAGAGAAGGAAGCAGGTTTCAGTTAGGCGCCACAGCGCCGTATCTCAGGGCCGTGGCTCCGTAAGCCCTAAAGGCATCAGCAGTTTCAGCGCCACGGCGCCGGCTGCAGGGCCGTGGCGCCGATGCGGGATTTTGCGAAATTTTGACTAAGTCTAAGAAGATATTTGTTGTAAGGGCCTATGAGAGGGTGGCAAATGTCCCTCCAAACTTGTAGAGCAAGCTAAGCCAATATATTGGCTAAGTATTGGAAGACTTAGCCATTTGTTAGCTAAACTTCATCCAAATACACTTGCTATCTTCTCTTTCTAAAAATTTGTAAAACCCTAAGCCTTCATGGAATTGTTGGAAGGGCGGCAAGAAGACATTATGTTGGCAAGCTTGTAGAGGGATCGTGTGGGTTATTTTAACATGAAAATGAGTTGCGGAAAAGAGCTAAAGTGGGCGAGATCCTTGGAATATTTTGGGCTTATGGAGGTAATGATCTTTGTCTTCCTAATGTAATTGAAGATTACATGTTATAGTAGTTGATAAATGAACTTGTGATACAAGGAATGAAGATTGATAAGTGTTAAGATAATTTGAGGGTTAAAAATCGAGACATGACATGATAGCCATTGAAGTTGATAATCAATTTAGTTGTTGTAATTGTTATGACGGATATAACATGTTGGAGTAACGATTTGGATTAAAGAATTGAAAAAGGACTATATGTTGTCATTATTGTAGCCGAGATTGGCCTTAATAATAATGGACTATTATATATGAATTGTGGGGCAGAATTTTACACGTCTAATTAGGCGTGTAATCCCTTTTGGTTAATTGTTGATTGTGCCTTAAATGTGGCTTGTTGGTTGTTGATTTCGTGCCTTGGAAAAAGGTGAAAAAGTACGTAGAAACAAAGGAAGTGTGACCCAATTCTTCGTAGAATTAGAGGGCATTATTTGGTATAAGTCTTATACTAGAAAGTATGATATTGATAGAAGTCCTATCGTCATTATAGGTTGAAGTACTACGTGTAGCATATTCTACTTGGAGGGTGGAATAGCCAATAAAGTTGAAGTACTTTGGAGCGTATTGCTACTTGTCGTTTGGGTTAGTCGTCATGAGGTATGTGAACTTCTTCCTTCTATCGACATGATTATCCTTGAGGTATACTTGCCTTGTTATTTGGAGTATACGTGACTTGTTTTCTTGAAGTACTTGCCTTGTCATTAGGAAGTATTCATGTTATTGATTTTATGCAAAAGACATGTCTAAAATATTCCTAAGTTCTTACCAAAGTCTTATAGGGGATGTTGGTAAGAGTCGTTAGGAAGTATTGGAGTCGTGTTGGCCTTGCTAATTTACTACACTAATGAGAATAGTTGTCGAACAAGCCATTGCAGCGTTAATAACATGACATGAGTTTTGAAAAAGGTGTAGTAACTTGATTTGAAAAGTATATGTTACTTGACTCAAAGAGAATAAGTAACTTGATTTGAAAAGTATATGTTACTTAATTTAAAGAGTAGAAGTAACTTGATTTAAAGACATAAGTTACTTGGTTTTAAAAGTGTAAGTTACTTAAGTTTAAAAGGGTAAGTAACTTGGTTTTAATAGTGAAAGTGCTTTTGGGTTCAACTTCCTAAATATTGCATGAAACGATTCTTTTGTAAAGAATAGACGTACGTAGTACTTTGGGTTTAGTTTCCCTAAGGTTTCAAGTTATGAAAATGCCTTAGTGTTATTAAAAAGGAAGATGTGATAAAGTGCCTTAAGTTCTCTAAAATGAAAAGTTGTTATAATAGTTTTATAAGAAGTTGTTATAACGACTTAGCGAGAAGTAAGAAGAGGATTTTATATGACACATAGTTGCTCGTGATAGTTTATGTGTATAGTCTTTTATGTGTGGACCGTGTCCCAGAAATAGACCGGGCAGTATACCTTTATGGGCAGACTTATGTGACTTTACCGTGTCCCAGAAATGGACCGGGCAATATACCATTATGGGCACACTTATGTGACTTTACCGTGTCCCAGAAATGGACCGGGAAGTATACCTTTATGGGCAGACTTATGTGATTTTACCGTGTCCCAGAAATGGATCGGGCAGTATACCTTTGTGGACAGACATAAATGGCTTTATCGCGTCCCAGACTGGGTCGGACAGTATACCTTTGTGGAAAGACTTTTTATGGTTTCACCGCATCCCAGACTGGGCCGGGCAGTATACATTTGTGGGAAGACATGGTATTGTCTTATTTGTTTTAAAAAGGAAGTCATGGTATTGTCTTAGTTATTTTAGAAAGGAAGACATGATATTGTCTTGTTTGTTTTAAAAAGGAAGGCAGAGTATTGCCTTGGTTGTTCAAAAAGATGGTGCCTTCATTTTGTCTAATAAGAGTTAAAGATTACTTAACTTGCATATGTTGTTCATGACAACCATTAGTGCTAGTGTTATGAGTATAATTGCGGGGTAAACCCCAAGACATTATACATATTCCGTGGATTTGCACCCCACGATGCGAGTATGGCGTTTATGCTCATGCGAGTCCGTAGGGCTCATGCGGGTGAAATAGTCCTATGCGAGGAAATTACCTCATGCGGGTCCACGTGACCTATGCGAGTGAAATAGTCCCAGGAGTAAGATTGCATAATGATACGACGGGCGGGTGGACCTAGATTGATCATAAGCTTCCTATTTTAAAGCGGTAAAGTTTACTCTACTTTTTAAAAAGACACAGTGTACTGATAATTGAGTATTATACTTTTTACATGCCGACGGTGATGTTGGAATTCCACGGGCATGCTTATCTGATGATGGTTGTATATTATACTTGTTACATGCTGGCAGTGATGTTGTATTCCACGAGCATGCTTCTGTAATATCATATACTAAGGGCAGGTGTCCCTGATTTTGACATGGCTTTCATAGGTGAAAGTGGTACGGTGTTATAGTGATACAGTGATACAAGGTACAGTTGGCTCTGATTGTTATATGACACGGTAGGATCTGGTATTTGATTTTCATACTTGCCCCTGTCATTCTTTTGTACATTTATGATCATGTTTACTGTACTGTATTTCTGTTCCATACTTGGTACCTGTTTTACTGACCCCCTTCGAGGGGTTGCGTTCATGTCCGCAGGTCTAGGTACTCCGTTGTGGATCCGCGAGCTTAGGATCCTTGTTCAGCTTTATGGGATAACTCCAATGTTCCGGAGCTTGTCATTATGGCTAGGTATATTCAGAGGTACGGCGGGGCCTTGTCCCGCCATAGTATGTGTCCAAAATCTTAGAGGCCTGTATTCATATGTGAGTTGGACTGGATAGAGTTGTATTTACATTGTTAACAATGTAGCCCCTTTCGGGTGACTTATATTGTGGCAGCCTTATCGGCTTTACCTTTGTTTAAAGAAAAAAAAAAGAGTGTTATTTATCTTCCGCAAGTTACGTATGTTGTATGAATAAAAAAATGCTCAGGTAGGACACCAGTCGCGGGCCTGGGGTTCGGGGCGTGACATAGGGCACTTATTGATGTTGAAAAGGGAGAGTTGAAGCTTAGTGTGCAAGATGAAAATATGACCTTCAAAGTGTTCAAGCCATCTCCTGAACCTCAAGACATTGATAGATGCTTTGCTGTTGGTGTAGTTGATAAAAAGGCTCCCCATGAAAGTTCTAAGGGTACTGATGCTCTTGATAGTAATAATTTTGCACCCGTAAATGATGTTGTGGATGAGAACAAGGGAATGAACCCTCCTAAAATGAGCCCTGTGGAAAAAAAAAGAGGAGGAAAATGGTGCTAAAGTGGATATGCGGAGGGGACACTCTACCCCCTTGATTTAGTAAGTAACCTGCGTCCGGCTAAAAGACGTTAAAGACAGCGCTACTTGTGAGGCAACCCAATGGTTTTAATTATGTTATTTATATTTTATTTTAGTTTATTTTATTTTATCTTGAACAATCTCACGATCTGATATGTTAGTGTTTTTGGATGACAGATAAAAGCAGGAACTGACTCCGAGGAGAAAAGGGCGAAAAATGCGGAAAACTGAGAAAATTGGCAGCAGCGCCGTGGCGCCAAAATGCAGGGCCAGGACGCTGAAACTCCAGGGAGCCCAGAGGCCGTGTAATTTGCAGAATTTTTCCTCCCAGACCTCCGTTATGACCTCTGTGTTGTGTCAATAAGTTGTCCATTTATTTTTAGTTTTCACACATTGGGGACAATGTGTCGATTAAGTTTGGGGGGGGGGGGGTGTCTTATTTTGTTTCATTGTTTTGTTTTTGAGTCTTTTTTTTATTGTCTTTGTGTTGTTTTGTGTGTTTTTGAGTCATATTTTTTTTATGGATCATGCATGTTGTAGTTACTAAAGATATTGAGTGGATAAAGTGGGATAATGTAATAGAATTAAAAACGTCAATCTGTGTGCTTAAGTTAGATATGCCAAAAATTCATGATATCTAATTATTTGAGATATTTGTGTTTAGCCTATGTGTATCAGTTATGGAAAGAAAGGTTGAAAAATGTCTAGAAAATCTGTTTGCTTGTTATTTGAGGCGAACTAGTTAAGATATACATGTTTAGGTAGATGATTCAGACATTTCTTTGATAACCCTTCTGACCATTCATTACCTATCCTGACATAAATTGTATCACTAGTCAGCCCCGTTGAGCCTAAAATAAGATCTTTCTTTGACACCCTATGATTCCTTTGTTGTGCCATAAGTGATAATTGAAAACTCTTGGAATGAAGAGTGTTGAAAAAGAAATAAAAAGAGAGTGAAAAGTTGATGCACCCCAATGAAGAATATGCAAAAGTTGAAGTTTGGGGGTGCTTGTTATTTATAATGTATCTCATTCTCTCAAAAGAAAAGAAGGAAAAAATAGGTATGAGATTAAAAAATAAAGTTAAAAAGAAGAAAAAAGAGTTGATTGCAAAATACTTATGATACGTAATGTGAGCCTAAATGTCTATTTTTACCTACCCCAGCCTAAGCCTATATTACAACCCTTGAAAGTCCTGATGATCTTTAATATGTATGTCTATGATTAGTGGAGAATAGCAAGTAAACATGTGTATAGCGTTTTGGGAAAGATGAAATGAAATTGACATGCATAAGTTAGGTGTTTGTATTTCCATTGATCATGATCTAAGTGAATTTGCGAAATATATAACTTGAAATTCTAGATTGCTAATTATTCATGCTATGTATGTTCAAACATATTATCCCAACTTTCATCCATGATTTTGAAGAAGCATTGCTATAACTATTTGATCCATTTCATAGAGTTTTTGTTTTTATTTTGTTTTTGTTTAGTGCTTTACTCGAGGGCGAGTAAAGTGTAAGTTTGGGGGTGTTTGTTAAGTGTATTTTGTATACACTTTTAAGTCATTTTTTAGTTAGTATTTTAATTTTTTATTTTGCGTTTAGTGTAGTGTTAGGTTGTTTTTCCTTCATTTTGTGTCACAACGGTTATAAAGGAGAAAATACTACTTTTGAGGATGGAATTGCACAAGAAAAGGCCAAGAAATGAAGTATAAGAAGTTCCGGAAAGTATAGAAGAAATCAGACGAAGTCCGGACGAAAAAAGGACACAGAATCGCGAAATTCTGAAAATCATCGCCACCGGCGCCTGCCAGCAGTGCCGCTGCGCTAAATAACCTGCAGGTTCTGATTTGCTCCCAGTAATTCCGGCGCCGTGGCCCCAGCCAGCAGGGCCACGACGCCGACGCGGGATTTCTGATTTTTGGTCCGAATTTGACACATTTTCATGGTCCGAAAGGGCAACTTTTCCAGCTATAAAACCCTAAAACCCTGCTCATTACCATATAACTTATACCATATTACAAATCATACTTTTGAGAGGCAAGAAGAAGGCTACAATTGGAGACTCTTGTTCAAGTTCTTTTTCTTTCCTTTACTTTAATTCAGTTTATGTTGGATTGTAATTTAGTTGTTGACATGACAATGTTTAGGAGATAATTGCTTTAGTAGGGTTTCCGTCGAATCTTCTTGAAACTCTTTCATATAGTTAATGCATTGATTATTGATTTCTTCTTCAGTGTATTAAGATATATTCAATATTGTTATGATTTCTTGATAATTAACTAGCTATTGATTGCCATCACTTATATGCTTTCGAATCAAAAGTCTGAAAGGTGAGATTTGAATATGCTGTAATTGTGTAGACATATGTTAAAATCATGGTTGAAAGTACCCCGATACTTGTGTAGTAATTAAGGTTACTGTTCTTAATCCTCATGTATGGTAAAATCTACCATAAAAATATAGAAGGTTTCTGCATAAGGTTGAGCTCTCGTATGTCGTAACCGGAATATGATGACAGATTAGTTAACCTTCTATATTAATAAGAAGAAGAATCATTAGCATTGCATTGACACGGGAAATAGTGGATAGTCGAAGAGATTGGAAAGCCCCATTTCCTTCATAACTGTTATAAACCCAAAGTATTATAATATTTAGTTTAATTTCTGCACTTAGTTATAATTCTTAGTTATAATTTTCAAACTAAAGAACGTTCACCAAATAGATAGCATAGAATAGATAATCGGTACTTAATAAACCAATCTCTATGGACGATAAACTCGATCTTACAGATCTTTATTACTTGAACAATACGGACACTTGCGTAAACATCTAGAAATATCGCAACAGTACGACGTGTAAAAGATGAAACGAGTCAGAAATCGCCGCGAAGGGCCGCGACATAGCACCGTCGGAGCCGCGACGCTAATACTTGGTTAGTCACTGGAGTTCAGGCGCCGCGGCACCTCCCAGACAGAGTTGCGATGCTTCGGAGGCAGAATAGTCGACGGGAAACTGAAAATTTTCTGAATTTTGGGCTGGTTTGGAGCATTGATTCTCCATTACTTGACACATGAATTCAACCATTATTTGGCTAATTGAAACTCTCAATAAGTGTCATTACATGACTATTGAATTCCATTAGTTGGCTAGATTAGAGTTCATCTTTCATACACTATAAATTGAGGACTTGTCTCAATTGAAAAATACACAAAAATTCAGATTTCTGATTTACTTCTTCTTCTCTAAGCTTTCTTTCAAACACTCAAAATGTTCTTCTTTTAGTAAACATTTGAGTTTTCTTTGCTCACTTGTTAGTTGTTTTTTTATCTTGGGATACAAGTTGCCAATCACCGTAAAAGGATACTTACGGTGAAACACTCGACTTAACAAATTCTTTGTTGTAGTTTACATTTTGTTCTTGTTCTAGATTGTAATCTTTGTAATTGTTTCTTACTTTCCATTTCCTTGTAACCATCATTGCACTCACAAACTTAAGACAATATTCACTGTAAGTGACAACAAAGATGACTGAAGGCGAACAATTTGCTGCTCAATCTTCCGCTGCTGCTCAAGGCAACCCCAATGCCTTTCCTACCGCTGCTCAAGGCACACCTAGTGTATTCCCTATTGTTGCACAAGGCTCAACCAATGCCTTTGCCACTGCTCAAGGGAACACTACAGTTCCTTCTCCCGCTGGATTCTGTCATGAACCCCCAGAGAAGTTCATGGGCTCAAATTTCAAGAGATGGCAGCAAAATATGTTGTTCTTTTTTACTATTATGGGAATGTCTCATTTCTAACAGAAGATCCTTCACAAGATGGAGATGAAATGTATCCTCAGCCTAATGAAACGGCTGTAGGGGGCCAAGGTATCCATGTCATTAATGACGTGAAGATGGTTCATGATGCAAAGAGTCATAGTGACTTTATCTACAAGAACTATATTTTGAATTGTTTGTCAGACCCTCTTTACATGGTGTATTGCATCATTGGCACTGCCAAAAAGTTGTGGGATAAATTGCAGAAAAAGTACAACGCATAAGATGCGAGTACTAAGAAGTTCATCGTTGGGAAATTTCTGAAATTTCAAATGGTGGACAACAAAACTGTCATGTCCCAAGTCCAGAAATTTCAATTGATTTTACATCACCTGAATTTGGAAGGGATGAAACCAAATGAGCAATTTTTGCTTGCATCGTTAATTGAGAAGTTACCTCCCTCGTGGAATGAGTTCATGAGTTACTTAAAATTCAAGACAAAGGAGATGACCTTTGAGGAATTTATTATCAAACTCCATATTCAGGAGAATAATAAGAAGGACATGCCAAAGGGGAAGTAACCCGCTGAGGCTAAGGCAAATATGGCGGAGGCCAAAGGAAACACGAGCAAGAAGCGAAAGTTCCAGAAGGATGGTAAGGCCCCAACAACATAGACGTTTAAAGGGAATTTCCATCACTCTGGGAAACCTGGTCACATGATTAAGGATTGTCGCAAACTCAAGAATGAGAATAAAGAGAAAGTCAAGGGCAAGGCTAAGGCTAACATCATCGAAGACACACATCTTGACGATATTATTGAGGAGTTCTCGACGGTGGTACTTGAAGCCAACCTCGTTGAGAATCCTATGTAGTGGTGGATGGACACGGGTGCTACCCGTCATATCTGTTCCAACAGAGAGGCCTTCTCCACATACACACCATTCACGAATAATAAACTGTTCATGGGCAACAACGTTTCCTCTGAGGTGCTGGGGGTAGGAAAGGTAATCCTAAAGATGACTTCCAGAAAGGAGCTTACTCTGAAGGAGGTTATACATGTCCCAGAAATTAAATTAAATTTAATTTTTGGACTTTTATTGGTGAGTGCTGGTTTTAGGCTAGTGTTTGAATCTAATAAATTTGTAATCACTTAGAATGGAACTTTTGTAGGAAGAGGCTTCGTCTGTGAAGGCCTCTTCAAAGTTAACGCATTGTCTGTAATGTCTTCTATTAATAAAATTGAGTCTTCTTCTTTTTTGCTTGAGTATTCTAATTTATGGCATCATAGACTAGGACATGTAAACTATCAATCTATCCAAAGGTTGGTAAAGTTGGAGTTGTTGCCGTCTATCGACATAAACGCTCAACATAAACGTGAGGTGTGCGTAGAGGCAAAACTTTCAAAAAGCCCCTTTAGATCTGTCGAAATGAAAACCGCTCATCTAGAAGTTATTCACACTGATATATGTGATTTAAAGTTTACTCAGACTAGAGGGGGGAACAAGTACTTTGTGACATTCATAGATGATAGCACAAGGTAATATTACATTTACTTACTAAAAAGTAAAGACGAAGCTTTGAAGCATTCAAACGCTACAAAGCAGAAGTTGAAAACCAACTAAGCGTATAGATTAAATCAATTCGTAGCAATAAAGGGGAATAATACGTAGCACCTTTTGAAGAATATTGTGCCCAATCGGGCATTGTTCATCAAACGACGACTCCATACACACCTCAATCAAACGGTGTCGTTGATAGCAAGAATCGTATGTTAAAGGAAATGATGAATGTCTTGCTCATCAATTTCGATCTTCCCCAAAACATGTGGGGAGAAGTTGTCATTATCACTAATAATATTCTTAATAGAGTCTCACATAAGGGTAAGGACAAGACTCCATATGAGCTATGGAAGGTAAAGAAATCCACCTACAAATAGTTGAAGGTGTGGGGTTTCCTGGCGAAGATTGAAGTACCTAAGCCAAAACAAGTCAAGATTGGGCCTAAGACTGTAGATTGCATATTTATCAGATATGCAAACAACAATAGTGCTTATCACTTCTTAATGCATAATTCAGATGTACCAGACATCCATGTGGGTACAATCATGGAATCAAGAAACGTCAGTTTCTTTGATGACTCATTTCCTACAAAGGAAAGAGACATAGCCCCTTGCAAACGAAGTTATGAACAAAGCTGTCACAATCCAGGAGTCTTTGACTGCCCGGATCTAGGCGGTTCAGATTTAGTGGACTCTGAAGTGGCTGATTATCCAGAATCTAGTGTTCCAGATTCTCAGGACTTGGAGGTTCCAGAGATAGAACTAAGGTGAAGCAAAAGGGCCAGGAAAGATAAATCCTTCGGTTCAGACTTTGTAGCTTGTATGATTCATGACGAACCATGGATAATTGCTAAGGCATTGTCAACTCCAGAAGCATCGTTCTGGAAAGAAACTATAGAGAGTGAGATAGACTTCATTTTGTACAACCATACTTGGGAGTTGGTTGATCTTCCTCCGGGAACAAATTGTTGGGTTATAAATGGATACTCAAACGGAAGTTGAAAGCATATGGATCTATAGACAGGTACAAGGCCAAGTTGGTAGTCAAGGGATATCGACAAAAAAAGGGCATTGACTACTTTGACACGTAATCCCCAGTGTCGAGAATGACGTCCATACGAGTACTCATTGCGATCGCTGTATTGCGGGACCTTGAGATACATCAAATGGATGTCAAGACAGCCTTCCTAAATGGTGGTTTGGAAGAAGAAATCTATATGGACCAACCCGAGGGGTATGTGATTCCAGGATAAGAGAAGAAAGTATGTCGGCTTGTCAAATCTCTGTATGGGCTAAAACAGGCCCCAAAGCAATGGCACACGAAATTTGATAGTACTCTACTATCGAAAGGGTTCTCCATTAATGAGTGTGATAAATATGTCTATACGAAAGGAAATGCCGACTCATTCATTATGATATATTTTTATGTAGACGACATGTTGATTATAGGGAGAAGTCTTGGGTTGATCCTAGAGATTAAGAACATGTTGAAATAATGTTTTGATATGAAGGATATGGGTATTGCAGATGTCATCTTAGGGATCAAGATCTCTAAGACATCTAACAAAATGGTCTTGTCTCAATCTCACTACATCGAGGATGTGTTGAAGAAGATTGAGATGTTCGACAGTTCGTCGATAACGTCACCACTGGATATAAATCAAAAGATTGATAAAAATTATGGTACGCCCGTATGCCAGGAACGTTACGCTCATATGATTGGTAGTTTGATGTACATCACAAACTGCACCCGACCTGATATTGCGTATGTAGTCAACAAGTTGGATAGGTTTACCCGTAATCCAAGTGATGATCATTGGAAAGCGCTAAATCTGGTATTACGATACCTGAAATACACACTAGCTTACGGGCTACATTATTCGATATATCCAGCTGTACTAGAGTGGTACAGTGATGCAAACTGGATATCTAATATAGAGAACACCAAGTCCACCAGTGAGTATATATTTACAATTGGTGGCGGGGCTGTGTCTTGGAAATCCTCTAAGCAAACTTGCATCGCCCGATCCACGATGGAATCAGGGTTTATTGCTTTAGACAAAGCAGGAGAAGAAGCTGAGTGGCTTCATGACTTCTTAGAGGATGTCCCGTGTTGGGATAAACCCATACCTTCTGTAATGATCTACTGCGACAGTCAATCGGCTCTAGGAAGGGCACCAAGTTCTATGTACAACGACAAATCTTATCATATTCGACGGAGCATAAGACTGTTTGGCAGTTGATCACCACGGGTATTATTTCTATTGTTATGTAAAATCAAAGGAGAACATAGCAGGCCCTTTGACTAAGGGCATACCCAGAGATCAGACAGTCTGCCCGTCTAGGGGAATGAACTTAAAACCCAAACAATAAGAACTGATACGGTGGATATCCAACCTTAATAACTAGAGATCCGAGGAATTAGGTGTTACATCTCGTAGTTCCAGGACATGTATATGAGGACGTACGTGAGAAAATACGACTTTAAGTTTGAAACGAAAGAAATATTACTTTTTCCTACGGAAAATATTCCGAACCTCGTGAAGGAAAAATATTTAATAATTGGAATTTGGTTCTCAAATTTGGTATTTGAGACTTATAGAATTTATTAGAATTATGGAATTTTATTTTCACATTTGGTCATGTGGGGCCCACCCGGGAAATATTACGATTTTGTGGGGCCCACAAGGTTTTCGATATTTTGACCAATTATTGAGAGTTTGGGGAGATAAAATATTTTGGACCATTAGGAGGGTGACACGTGTCACCCCCACATGGCCCATGCTGGGCGAGAATGATGAGCCAAGTGGCTCAAGATATTTGTTTGACAAGTGGACTAGTGGGACCCACACGCAAGTGTCCACAATCTCAACCTTACACTTGTTTTAATCCTCTCCCTTGGTTGCATTATATATCTACATGAAGTGCAAGACTTCAACACTTAGAAAAATTTCAAGACAAATATACTCCACTCCTATGTTGCTCTCGGCCAAGGCAAGACTTGGAGAACAAAATTCCTTCAATCCTTGTTGATAAATCTCCATATTCAAACCTAAGTTCCCTAGTAGTATACTAAGCATAAACAACCCCTTAAACCCCAGAAATACTACATGGATCCGTTAGTCGCACCTTGAAACCCTAAGATGTTCTTGAACTTTTGTGGTAAAACTTGAAGAGAAGTTGGGTGTGAGCTTCTAAGGGTCGTTTATTGTGGATTGGAACGTGAAGAAGAGGAGTTAAAGTTGCTAAGGATCGAATTTTAATCTTGGAATATTTTGGGCTTATTGAGGTAAAGATCTTTGTCTTCCAAATGTAATTGAAGAGTACATGTTATAGTAGTGTATAAATTAACTCGTGATATAAGGAATGGAGATTAATAAGTGTTAGGATATTTGGAGGGTTAAAACCGAGACATGGCATGTTAGCCATTGAAGTTGTTAATCAATTTGGTTGTTAGTTATAATCGTTACATGCTATACAAGAAATGGAATATAGTTGTTATAATTGTTATGAGTATATAACATGTTGGAGTAACGACTTGGATTAAAGAATTGAAAAAGGACTATATGTTGTATTGTTGTTGATTGTGGCCGAGAACACCTAAGTGTGTTGATTAAAAATGGAATAATTAATGGACTAGTTATATATGAATTGTGGGCCAGAATTTTACACGTCCAGCTAGGCGTGTAATCCCCTTTGGTTAGATGATTGGTTGTGCCTTAGATGTGGCGTATTGGTTATTGATTTCGGGCCTTGAAAAAGGTGGAAAAGTACGTAGAAACAAAGGAAGTGCTGCCCAATTTTCCGTAGAATAAGAGACCTTATACTTAGTATATTTCTACCTTAGAAAGCTAGAAGTTGATAGACTTATTATGGTCATTATAGGTTGACATTCTACGTGCGCGTATTCAACTTAGCGGGTGGATTAAGCCGAAGAGGTATGTGGAATTTCCCCCTATCTTCTTGAGCATGAGTTTTGTAAATGTATAGTACGGTTGACGTACATGTTTTAAATGAATTCAGTTTCATTTTGGTACCATTGATTTGATTTAAAATGTACAAGCTTAGTTGAGTTGAAGAGTTAAACTCACTTGGTTTAAAAGGATAGATGCCTTAGTTTTCTACAGCATAAAGTTGTTATAATGGCTTTATGGGAAGTTGGTTATAACGACTTTATGGGAAGTTAAAAGAGTGGTTAACTTGATTTGAAAAGTAGACATGTCTTGATACTACGGGTGTTAGTATCTTGTGGTTTTTATATGAAAAGGGTTCTTTTTAAAAGAATAGAAGTACGTAGTACTTTGGGGTTAAATCCCCAGATTTTTACATGATAGTGTCTTAAGTTTAATTAATGAGAGTTAAAGATTGCTAACTTGCATATGTTATTCATGATGGCCGTCAGTGCTAGTGTTATATTATTTATTACGGGGTCAATCCCCGGGTCATTTTGCATTTTGTATTTCTGTGGATTTGCTCCCCACGATGCGAATATGGCGTATATACTCATTGCGGGCCCACAGAGTCCATGCGGGTGAAATAGTCCCATGCGGGGCAAATTGCCCTATGGGGTCCACAAGACCTATGCGGGTGAAATAGTCCCAGGAGTAGGATTGCATGATGATGCTACGGGCGGGTGGCCCTAATTTGATCATAAGCTTCCTATTTTTAAACGGTAAAGTTTACTCTTATTTACTCTCATAAGACACAGTGTACTGTTAATTTGATTATCATACATGTCTCCAGTTTTATTTTAGACTATATGATTTCATTATAGCAATTTCAATTTCACATACTTGGTACATATTTTGTACTGACCCCCTTTCCTTGGGGGGTTGCGTTCATGCCGCATGTAGAGGTAAACAGGTTGCTGATCCTCACTCTTAAGATCATTGTTCAGCTTTTGGAAAGCTCCATTACTCCGGATGCTTCTCTTTTGGTACGGATCCCTGTAGTTGTAGATTTATGCACATTCAGGGGTATGGCGGGGCCTAAAGTCATAGATAAGTCCAAACTCTTAGAGTGCAGTAGTCATGTATGTGGGTTGGACTTGTAATAGATGTAGCTCTTTTGTTTATGTATATATATATATATATATATATATATATATATATATATATATATATATATATATACAGAAAGGTGGCCTTATCGGCTAGTCTGTTTCTTGTTTCACATTGACGCATGTGTATGAGCTTTATTTATATTCATTGGTATTCTCGATGTTTACGATGGGGTGCCTGTGTAGGGCACGATCGCGAGCTTGAAGTCGGGTCGTGACATTAGGTTCAATGGGAAAACTAAGTTATAAATTGTTACACCCCGTAATATCAGGGCAACTAATTGAGAACGTGATTAAGGGTTTAAGATTTGAATTTTGGAAGGAAAGGATAATTACATTTTCTTAAGGAAAATTTCAAAAAAAAATGTGATGACGAAAAATTATTAACTTAGAGTTTAATACTTCTAATTGGATTTATGGACTTAGTATTGTATTATGAAGTATCAAAATTGATAATATGGGGTCCGCCGAAAATTTCACAATTTGGGGGGGGGGGTTCGAAAATTATAGTATTTTGGACCAATAGGAGGGTGACACGTGTAACCCCTCCACTTGTCTTGGAAGACTTGGACTTTTAGATATTTTGGGAGACAAGTGGACAAGTGGGTCCCACTCCACTTGTCTTGCTACACTTGAAGATATTTATAAATAGAGAGAGCTTGCAGGACTTAGCCCACATTTCATTTCACAAATATCTCACACTTAGAGACTTCATAATTTCTCTCCCAATGATTCTCGAAAATTATGAGACCAAAAGGGAAGATTAAGAGTTGCAAATCCTCCTAGATTAAGCACCTTGATTAGGTGCTAAGCCAAGATTAACTCTCCAAGTGTTCTAGCCAAGGTGTTGGCCGAAACTTGCCAAGAAAAACCCTAAGTTTGTGTGAACTTTTTGGAAGCAAAACATGAAAGGAAGATGGTTGCAGGCTTGTAGGGAGTGAGTGTGTGTGATTGGAACTTGAAGAAGTGGTGCAAAAAGTGAGGCTAAGGCCGTGTGAGCTTGGGGTTCTTTTGGGCAATTTATGAGGTAAGAATTCTTCTTCTCTTAAAGTAATTAGATATTACTTGTTATAATTAGTAGATGAACTTGTGTTAAGGAAGATATGGAAAATAAGAAATGCATGTGCCATTTTGGCAAGTTGGCCGAGAACTAGGCAATTTGGAATGTCGTTGGATTCGTCGATTATTGTTGTTATTATAGTTACTCGTTGCATGATATTATGAAGGAATATTGTTATTACAAGTTGATATGATTTATATAACATGTTGAAATGAGAATTGGATTGAAAAGGAATTAAGGAAAAGGACTTTGGATTGTTGTAGTTGTTGTTGGCCGAAAACTGCCCAAAACTGTTAGACGTTGTGATGTCATTTTTATGGACTGTTTTGGGGTGTTGTTATGCTGGAAAATGAGCCCCCAACATGCATGATTAATGTGGTAAAATGACTAATGAAAGTCCTAAGGAATAAGGGTGTTAAAGGCTTCATATTGTACCCTTAATGTTGATTTATTATGGACTGTTTTGTGGACTGTTTTAATATCGTTGTGGGGCAGAATTTTACATGTCAAGTAGGCGTGTAATCCCATTTGGTTAACTGTTGGTTGTGCCCTTAAGTGTGGCTTGATTGGTGTTGAATTGGGTCTTGGAAAAGATGGAAAAGTACGTATAAACGAGGGAAGTGCTGCCCAAATTTCCGTAGAATAAGAGGACCATTACTTGGTATAAGTCTTACACTTGAAAGCTTGAAGTTGATAGAAGTGCTATTGTCATTTTAGGTTGAAGTACATTGGAGCGTATTCTACTTGTCGTGTTGGTTAGTCATCAATGAGATATGTGAACCTCTTTCTTCTCTCTTTTGGCATGTTCTTTGTGTGAACCATAACTGTGGTATTGTTTCCAAAGTTATTCTAATCTTAGAAGTTAGGGAGTATTCATGTTATTTATTATATGCTAAAGACATGTCTAAATTATTTCTAAGTCCTTACCAAGTCTTATGAGAGATATTGGTAAGAGCTTTTAGTAAACGTTGGAGTCGAATTGATCTTGCTAGTTACAACACTAATGAGAAACGGTATCGAACGAGCCACTGCAGCGTTAATGAAAAAGGAAATCGACAATCTATTATATTGAAATGAGTAGAATTTTCCATCTGCATAGAATCTAAGATATAACCAGTTCGTTTTACATTTTCTAGGTTCACAACTGATTAGATAAAGATCATGACTAATATATAACCTAATGACTCATAAAATGGATTAATTTGGCAATTCAGATCAGTTATTACCATGCAAATATTTCCATAATGTTAGCCAGAGGAGAGGGACGAATTAGATTATCGAGTTGGTACAAACAACGAGTGTATCCTAATCCTTAGCGATACTTGACTTGATCTTTATAGAGTTCTATTGGAACCTAATCCTTAGTGATATATCCTATTGATAGTACTTTGAGTTTAAAAAATAAAAGTTTTTATATGTGATTGGTACATGATATGTGGTGCCACACATTTCTAAAAGGAAAGTTTTTTATATGTGATTGGTACATGATATGTGGTGCCACACATTTCTAAAAAATAAAGTTCTTATATGTGATTGGTACATGATATGTGGTGTCACACATTTTCTAAAAAGATAGTTGATTAAATTATTGGGTGCATGATATTTTGGTGCCCAAATTTTCCAAAAAGAGGTTACTTAGTTTATTGGGTGCATGATATTTTGGTGCCCAGATTTTCTAAAAAGAGGTTACTTAGATTATTGGGTGCATGATATTTTGGTGCCCAGATTTTCTAAAAAGAGGTTACTTAGATTATTGGGTGCATGATATTTTGGTGCCCAGATTTTTTATAAAAAGAGAGTTCATTTTAATGATAGGTACACGACATGATGGTAACTTGGTTTTATTCCTTTGAGAGTCAAAAAAGTATTTAAAGGCACAGTTAAATCTTATTTTTAAAAGGATACAGTAGTACAGTGATACAGTGATACAGTAGTACAGTGGTACAGTGATATAATAGTACAATTGTACATCGATACAAGGTACAATTGACTCTTATTTTACATGGCACGGTAGGATCTAGTATTTGATTTTCATACTTGTCCCTGTCATTCTTCTGTGCAGTTATGATCTTGTTTACTATACTTCATGTTTACATACTTGGTACCTGTTGTACTGACCCCCTTGGGGGGGGGGGGGGGCTGCGTTTATGCCCACATGTATAGGTACTCAATTGGGTGATCCGTAAGCTTAGGATCCTTGTTCAGCGTGTTGGGAGAGCTCCAGTGTTCCGGAGCTTGTCATTATGGCTAGGTGTATTCAGGGGTACGGCGGGGCCTTATCCCGTCATAGTTTACTGTCCAAACTCTTAGAGATCTGTATTCATATGTGGGCTGGACTGGCGTGAGTTGTATTTATATTGTTTACGGTTGTAGTCCCATTCTGGTGTTATATATTATGGCAGCCTTGTCGGCTTTGCCTTTGTTTTAAAAAAAAAGTGTTATTTAGCTTCCGCGAATTACATGTATTGTACGGGTAGATGGATGCCCAGGTAGGGTACCAGTCGCGGGCTCGGGGTTCGGGGTGTGACAGAGTGATATCAGAGCAGATAATCCTCGAAATGTCTACAGACCGTGTCTAGTAGAGTCCTGGTTATCGGTGTGTTGTGCACCACACCAATAAACAGGAGGCTACAGGATATTTAGGATTGGTTTCCCTTCTTCTCACTCTGAGATCGTGCGATAGAGCTGTGTTGTTAGGGTAGCCCCTCTCTGACGTATTCTTGTGTTGCAGCTATGAGAAAGCGACAGCGGCCCAGAAAGGAATATTTGGACTTGGTATCCAGGTTGGTAAAAATTGTTGTAGATTTGGTATAATGATGATGTATATCTATGCGGACATATTTATTGGGGCCATGTGTGTGTTGCCTGAAATGATTGTGGGTTATCGTGAGTTGGTTAAGCTTTGATAATAGCTTAGAAGGTATGAAACATTTTAATAGATCCTCATCAAGGTTATATATGTGCTAATTTGGAATAATTAGGAGGTGATGAGCTGTCGGGAAGGGTGATGAACCCTTAGAGATCATGTTTAATTGACTTAATGACATATCATGTGGTTAGATTAAGCTGTGTTGTATGCTTAAGTGAGATGCACGAATAATATTGGTATGGAGTAAATAGGGTTGTTGTGATTAGGACAACATGATTTTGAGATATTGAGAAGCCATCTTGCCCGTATACGGGGAGAAATAATGTAAGTTTGGGACATGAAATATTTAAGGATCTTAGAGTATTGGATAATCATTAAGACCTTAGATAGACAAGGCATTCAAGAGTAAAGTATTTTATGTGTGATCGTGGTTAAAGTACATAGTATATGTGAAGTATTAGAGGTGATGATTCCTTGGTTTGAGTATAAACCACTTGGGATTGATGTTGATGATGGTTGAGCCGAGTGGGAATTTGTATAGCTTGAGACCTTAGATGAACATTCGAGGACGAATGTTTCTAAGGAGGGAAGAATGTTACATCCCGTAATACCAGGGATACTAATTGAGAACGTGATTAAGGGTTTAATATTTGAATTTTGGAAGGAAAGGATAATTACAGTTTCTTAAAGAAAATTTCGGAAAAAAATGTGACGACGAAAAATTATTAACTTGGAGTTTAATACTTCTAATTGGATTTATGGACTTAGTATTGGATTATGAAGTATCCGAATTGATAATATGAGGTCCGCCGAAAATTTCACAATTTTTTTTGGGGGGGGGGGGTTCAGAAATTATATTATTTTGGACCAATAGGAGGGTGACACGTGTAACCCCTCCACTTGTCTTGGAAGACTTGGACTTTTAGATATTTTGGGAGACAAGTGGACAAGTGGGTCCCACTCCACTTGTCTTGTTACACTTGAAGATATTTATATATAGAGAGAGCTTGCAAGACTTAGCCCACATTTCATTTCACAAATATCTCACACTTTGAGACTTCATAATTTCTCTCCCAATGATTCTCGAAAATTATGAGATCAAAAGTGAAGATTAAGAGTTGCAAATCCTCCTAGATTAAGCACCTTGATTAGGTGCTAAGCCAAGATTAACTCTCCAAGTGTTCTAGCCAAAGTGTTGGCTGAAACTTGCCAAGAAAAACCCTAAGTTTGTGTGAACTTTTTGGAAGCAAAACATGAAAGGAAGATGGTTGCAAGCTTGTAGGGAGTGTGTGTGTATGTGATTGGAACTTAAAGAAGTAGTGCAAAAAGTGAGGCTAAGGCCGTGTGAGCTTGGGGTTGTTTTGGGCAATTTTTGAGGTAAGAGTTCTTCTTCTCTTAAAGTAATTAGATATTACTTGTTGTTATGATTAGTAGATGAACTTGTGTTAAGGAAGATATGGAAAATAAGAAATGCATGTGCCATTTTGGCAAGTTGGCTGAGAACTAGGCAATTTGGAATGTCGTTGGATTCGTCGATTATTGTTGTTATTATCGTTACTCGTTGCATGATATTATGAAGGAATATTGTTATTAAAAGTTGATATGATTTATATAACATGTTGAAATGAGAATTGGATTAAAAAGGAATTAAGGAAAAGGACTTTGGATTGTTGTAGTTGTTGTTGGCCGAAAACTGCCCAAAACTGTTAGACGTTGTGATGTCGTTTTTATGAACTGTTTTGGGGTGTTGTTATGCTGGAAAATCATCCCCCAACATGCAAGATTAATGTTGTAAAATGGCTAATGGAAATTAAGTGAGGCTAATGAAAGTCCTAAGGAATAACGATGTTAAAGGCTTCATATTGTACCCTTAATGTTGATTTATTATGGACTGTTTTGTGGACTGTTTTAATATTATTGTGGGGCAGAATTTTACATGTCAAGTAGGCGTGTAATCCCCTTTGGTTAACTGTTGGTTGTGCCCTTAAGTGTGGCTTGATTGGTGTTGAATTCGGGCCTTGGAAAAGGTGGAAAAGTACGTATAAACGGGGGAAGTGCTGCCCAAATTTCCGTAGAATAAGAGGACCATTACTTGGTATAAGTCTTACACTTGAAAGCTTGAAGTTGATAGAAGTGCTATTGTCATTTTAGGTTGAAGTACATTGGGGCGTATTCTACTTGTCGTGTTGGTTAGTCGTGAATGAGGTATGTGAACCTCTTCATTCTCTCTTTTGGCATGTTCTTTGTGTGAACCGTAACTGTGGTATTGTTTCTAAAGTTATTCTACTCTTAGAAGTTAGTGAGTATTCATGTTATTGATTCTATGCTAAAGGCATGTCTAAATTATTCCTAAGTCCTTACCATGTCTTATGAGAGATGTTGGTAAGAGCTTTTAGTAAACGTTGGAGTCGAATTGATCTTGCTAGTTACAACACTAATGAGAAAAGGTATCGAACGAGCCACTGCAGCCTTAATGAAAAAGGAAATCGACAATCTATTATATTGAAATGAGTAGAATTTTCCATCTGCACAGAAGCTAAGATATAACTAGTTCGTTTAATATTTTCTAGGTTCACAGCTGATTAGATAAAGATCATGATTAATATATAACCTAATGACTCATAAAATGAATTAATTTGGCAATTCAGATCAGTTATTACCATGCAAATATTTCCATAATGTTAGCCAGAGGAGCGAGACGAATTAGATTATCGAGTTGGTACAAACAACGAGTGTATCCTAATCCTTAGCGATATTTGACTTGATCTTTATAGAGTTCTATTGCAACCTAATCCTTAGTGATATATCATATTGATAGTACTTTGAGTTTAAAAAATGAAATATTTTATATGTGATTGGTACATGATATGTGGTGCCACACATTTCTAAAAGGAAAGTTTTTTTATACGTGATTGGTACATGATATGTGGTGCCACACATTTCTAAAAAAGAAAGTTCTTATATGTGATTGGTACATGATATGTGGTGTCACACATTTTCTAAAAAGATAGTTGATTAGATTATTGGGTGTATGATATTTTGGTGCCCAGATTTTTCAAAAAGAGGTTACTTAGATTATTGGGTGCATGATATTTTGGTGCCCAGATTTTCTAAAAAGAGGTTACTTAGATTATTGGGTGCATGATATTTTGGTGCCCAGATTTTCTAAAAAGTGGTTACTTAGATTATTGGGTGCATGATATTTTAGTGCCCAGATTTTCTAAAAAGAGGTTACTTAGATTATTGGGTGCATGATATTTTGGTGCCCAGATTTTTTATAAAAAGAGAGTTCATTTTAATGATTGGTACACGACATGATGATAACTTGGTTTTATTCCTTTGAGAGTCAAAAGAGTATTTAAAGGCACAGTTAAATCTTATTTTTAAAAGGATACAGTAATACAATGATACATACAGTAGTACAGTGGTACAATGATTCAGTGATATAATAGTACAGTGGTACAACGATACAAGGTACAATTGGCTCTTATTTTACATGGTACGATAGGATCTAGTATTTGATTTTCATACTTGTCCCAGTCATTCTTCTGTACAGTTATGATCTTGTTTATCGTACTTCATGTTTACATACTTGGTGCCTGTTGTACTGACCCCCTTCGGGGGGCTGCGTTCATGCTCGCAGGTATAGGTACTCAGTTGGGTGATCCGTGAGCTTAGGATCCTTGTTCAGCGTGTTGGGAGAGCTCCAGTATTCCGGAGCTTGTCATTTTGGCTTGGTGTATTCAGGGGTACGGCGGGGCCTTGTCCCGTCATAGTTTACTGTCCAAACTCTTAGAGGTCTGTATTCATATGTGGGCTGGACTGGCGTGAGTTGTATTTATATTGTTGTACGGTTGTAGTCCCATTCAGGTGTTATATTGTTATACCCCGTATTTTTTCCAGAGTATGTACGTAAGGGCGTACGTATAAAATTTGAGCCTTAAAGATTTGGCAAGTTCAAAATTTGGGCACAAGTGCCAAAAAGAGTCGTTTTTCGACGAAACGTTTTACTAAACTTGCGAAGGGAAAATTCCGGCTATGTCATTTATAATTTTTGCGGATTTTTCCGAGAGACGAAACATTTTGGACCAACGAGAGGGTGACATGTGTCACCCTCACATTGGAAGAGAGAGTGGCGGATTGGACGAATTGGGCTAGTGGGAGTAGGTAGGATATTTTGTGTTGTTTGGTGTGGTAGATGGATAAGGTGTACTTGGATGAATCCACACCCTACACTTGCCTTGCACTTGGCATGATCTTGGCCATTGGTTGGCCTTTGCTTGACCTATAAATACCCCCTTAGTTGATGAACTTTCTTCATCCAAAAATCATTTTCCAAGTCTTGAAATCTCTCCCTTTGTGAGTTAAAAATCGTCCAAAGCCCTCCTTTGAGAGCTGGCCGAGGCAAACCCCTGAGTGAGCCTTGGCCGAGGGTACCACTGCCTAGTTGTCTCGTATAAATACCCCCTTTGTGGTATAGAAATACTCTCAGTATTGTTGTAATGCCCAAATACCTTGTAGTATTTCCAAAGTACCTCTATCTGGAAAACCGGAAAATACTATTATACTTTCCCTCGATCCAAAAACGTAACCCAAGGAAAACCTTCATAGTCGGTTGGAGTGTTTAGTAGAAGTTGCGTAGAACTTCTAAGGGTTGTTTGGAGCGGATTGGAGCACTCGGAGTAGGAGCTAAGCGTTGCTCAGGAGCGACTTTAAACTCGGATAATTTTGGGCTCATCGAGGTAAATACTACTGTCCTTCTATTGTAATTGGAAATTACATACTGTCGTAGTAGAAATGAATATAAGATTCATAGAAGAGTATTGAACTGTAATAGAAGGATATTACAGAAAAGACTTGAACTGAAATCACTTCAGAAGAATTTAAGTAGAAGTTAAAGCAGACTTACATAGATTGTATATCTGATGGTGATAACCTTTATTGGTTGAATGTTCTGCAAGTAGCATGGGCTACTTAGAAGGTGGACCAGGCTAGCCGGGTTATAGCCGTGGAGCGTTTTGCTTATAGTCGATAATCGTCGCGAGGTATGTGATTCTTCCTATACTCTTGAGCATGATATTTTAAAGGAAGATATATATAGTACGGCAATGTCTTTTGACTTAAGCCTGAATAATATACGTACGTGTGCTAATTGAACGTAGTTGTACGACAATGTCTTTGACTTAAGCCTGAATAATAAAGAACTTGAAGTATGTCAAAAGAGTTAAGAAACCATTTTTGAAAGAAGAGTACCACTTGGTTTTAAGGGTTTTAAAAAGAGTTATACTAGCTTTATGGGGAGTTAGGTATAACGTCTTAAGAGAGAGGTAAAGAAAATGGTTTACTGATGTTAGAAGTTAAGAGACTTGATCTTATAAGATAAGAGACTTAACTTTTTATGAATTAATATGAGTTTTGTGTGAAACCTCATTCGTGAGTAATGAGTACTTGGTTTTTAAAAGGGAATAATGTTTTACTGATTTCGGAAATCAGAATGAGTATCGACAAACCACTGCAGCGTCAATAAAGGAAAATGTAATGAAAAAGAAGTATTATTAAAACCAGTAGAAATCTCCATCTGCATAGAAGCTAAGATGAGACAAAATGATATTACATTTCCTAGATCATGGCTGCTTTAATAAAGATGGTTATAAAATAAACTACTCACACATATGACATATGTTATTCAATTGTTTTAAAAGAGATTAAGACATTGAACTATGAAACTTTTCTAAAAAGAGACTTGAGTAATTGAAATTAGGCAAACTGGAACTTTAGGAAAAAAAGGAAAGGCATTGTTATGTCTTAAATTGGTTTAAAACATAAAGTGTTATAACAGCTTTATGGGAAGTTAGTTATAACGACTTTATGAAAACCAAAGAAGGGTTTTATCATTGGTTTTAATGTGATAACTTGGCTTTAAAAGGAGAAGTGTTTTGGTTTGCTAAAAATGTGAGTCACTCTATTTTTTACTACGGGTATCGGGTGATTTTTTTATAAAAGGAATGGATCTCTTTAAAAGGAATTTAACGTACGTAGTACTTTAGGGTTAAAACCCGGACATTGATATAAAATGGAAGTACCTTGAGTTGTGTATAACTTGCCTATGCTTGTTGTTGTGTAACTCGCTTATGCTTGTTGTGATAGCCTTTGATTGTAGAATTGTGTTTCTATACTACCGCGCCTCTCGTTGGAGGGCCGGTTGACTTATTGTGGTTACATGGACATGTCTACACCGATCTGGTCAGGGGCATGTGGCCGTGCGGCGGGGTTGATCACGATATATTGTTGTTGATGTTACATGGGCGTGTCTGCCGTCTGGTCGGGGCATGTGGTCATGCGGCATTGTTATTATTGTTGCATCATGGACATGTCTACCGTCTGCGAATTAGGGGCATGTGGCCGTGATCGCGAACATGATTGATGTTGTGGGCGTGAGACCCATAGTTATATTTGAGTGATGACTTTGAGGCGTGAGTCACGACTTGGCTCTTTTATGTTGCGTCTTGTATTTTGGTTATCATACATGTCTCTGCTTTATATAGTGTTATGATTTAACCGCGATATTTTGATTTCACATACTTGGTACTGTTGTCTTGACCTCCTTGAAGTGCGTTATCATGGTAGAAAGTACATTAGTCGTCGATCCCGCTTTAGGATCACCTTCGGCGTATCGGGAAGCTCCGTTCCTTGGAGGCTTATCTTTTGGTATGTGTTCCACTGAGTTGTAGGTTCTTGTACATTCGTGGTATGGCGGGGCCCTGTCCGTCATAGTTGTTGTAAATCTTAAGTGCAGAAATCTTGTTGTGGCGGGGTTGTAAAAAGATTAAACTGCTCGGGTTTTATGTATTAAAATCAAAGGCTGTTTTAGTTGCTTTGTCTATATATAATATCTCTTGCTTCATGTCTTGTTTTTATGTTCCGCTGATTTTCTCTGATGTATGACTACTTGGGTGCCCGGGTAAGGCACCAGTCACGGGCCCGGGTTCGGGTCGTGACATATATATTATGGCAGCCTTGTCGGCTTTGCCTTTGTTTTAAAAAAAAGAGTGTTATTTAGCTTCGCGAGTTACATGTATTGTACGGGTAGATGGGTGACCAGGTAGGGTACCAGTCGCAAGCCTGGGGTTCGGGGCGTGACATAAATGTTCAGTTGAACGCTTCGGCGGTAGCAAGAGCACTTCAGATGATGATTTCTATAAATAAAAATTAATCCAAGGTCGTTCCTGTGATAGACATTAAGTTCTATCTGCAGTGTGTGTAAATGTTAAGTTTCCAAAACCTTTAATGATCCTCAACGGTTGATGTTAGGTTTGGGGAAACTTTTATTGGTTCCTAACACTTGTGAAATGAGGTATAACATGATACCTTGTAGGAGATCACCTATTTAAGTGCGAGGACATACCGCCTCAAATAAACACACTTAAGAATTCAAGACATGTCCACAGCCACAACGGACAACATTAAAGAAGAACAGAGTAAGAAAAGTTGTTGTGTTGGTACCGTTGTCTTGGCTTACATTAAACACTGACGGTTCAAGACATCACGTTCATCGCGCAGTAAGTAAGTCCGATGATATTCTACTATGGAAGGTTCAAAGCCACGACTACCTATCCAGATGCAACATCTATCCAGATACAACATCGATCCGCAGTAACTTGTATTAAGGGTAAGGAAATTATTCAGACAAAAAATAAATATATTTCGCTTTCTTTAAAGAGGTTCAAGTTTATTGAAATAAAACTCAAATTCGACTTAAATAATAATCTTGACTTGTTCTTTTTAAAATCTAAATGAGATTTTTATTCAAATAGCTGGTTAGATTTACTATCTACTTTTTCTAGTCGAGTATAAATTGATTATATACATTATACACATATACATATATAGAGAGAGAAAGAGAGTAAAATCTATCTATCTATCTATATATATATATTTAATTTAAGTGTTGGGTGGACGACAATTTAAATAGTAAATTTGATTGATTATTTGTGCAAATTTTTTTATTATATTATTACAACAACAATAACAACATATTTAGTGAAATTCTACAAAGTGGGTCTGAAAATAGTAGAATGTATGTTGTTCTTACCCCTAGAGAAACATTTCTGTTATACCGAAGAAAACTTAATATAAATATTCCTATAATGTGTATGATCCTCGAACAAATCCTTGAAGAGTTGTTGACTCTAACATTTAACCAATTAATAAGAAGTTTTAGGTTCAAGTATTAGATATAAAAAGAATTTTGGTAAAGCGTGTTCTTCTTTAACGTGCCTTATGTGGCGGTACAAATCCAATTTAATCAGAATCCCTACACGGGTACTGAATACCGAGCAAGAAAAGCAAGAAAACATTTCACCAATTAAAACTCTCTCATTTTATTTTTCATATATCAGCATATATAAAAAGCCATAATTTGTTGTCTCGTCTTTCTCAATCACAATAAGTTTCATTTGCTAAAAGAAGGTTGATACCAATTGAGTTTTAATAATAGAACTCAAGGAAAAAATTCAGGAGTTCATGAAGTTTTAAATTGTCACAATTCAAACTCAATGAAAAGATGTTGGAGTTTTGAACTGC
Organism: Przewalskia tangutica; assembly: GCA_029844215.1. Classification (NCBI taxonomy): domain Eukaryota; kingdom Viridiplantae; phylum Streptophyta; class Magnoliopsida; order Solanales; family Solanaceae; genus Przewalskia; species Przewalskia tangutica. The sequence continues at coordinate 3,582,015 of CM056725.1, forward strand.
AGATAGTTCAATACTCCATGAAAAAATACAGGAGTTAAGACTCTAATAACAGTGGTTAAATATTAGTTATTAAAAAAGAATAATTCCTTCATTATTTTCATTAATGAAAAGGTTTATATACATGATATACAATATGTAATTATGAAAAATAATTTTACCTTTTTCTAATACAAGACTACTACAACAACAACAGCATACCCAGTAAAATCTCACCACGTGGGGTCTGGGGAGGGTAGAGTGTACACAGACCTTACCTCTACCTTGGTAGGTAGAGCGGCTGCTTCTGGGAGACCCTCGGCTCAAGACCTGCGTAATCACAATCAAAGCAAACGTTGCATAGCAAGATAAACTGTCACATACAAGAAATTAAAGTTATAGGAACATGCTGGTAACAAAAAAATCGAATACGTCATTGTAGCACATTTTGTCAAAAGAAAGCAGTAGGTAACGCAAATAAATAATATGAACAAAGTACACTAGAGAACACATAGCCGCAGAGTGGGAATATAAAACAATACTACTTCTATAATTGTGATGAACTAATTATAGAACTATCTTTTTGTGGGCGTGAGTGAGACAACACTCGACTATCTACTACCCTTCAACCCTAATCTGTGTCCTCCATAAACCCCTATCTAAAGTCATGTCCTCAGTAAGTCGCACATGCACCATATCCCGTCTAATCACATCTCTCCAATACTTCTTCGGCCTACCTCTACCCCTACTGAAACCGTCAATAACCAACCTCTCACACCTCCGCACTGGGGCATTTGTATCTCTCCTCTACACATGCCCGAATCATCTCAACATCGCTTTCCGCATCTTATCCTCCACCGAGGCCACTCCCACTCTGTCCCGGATATCGACATTTCTAATTCTATCCCTCCTTGTATGCCCACACATCCATCTCAGCATCCTTTCCATCTTTTGGATGTACGAAGTCTTGACTGGCCAACATTCAGTCCCATACAACATAGTCGGTCTGACGACCGCCCTATAAAACATGTCTTTGAGCTTTGGTGGCACTTTTTTGTCGCACAAGACTCCAGATACGAGCCTCCATTTCAACCACCCTGCCCCAATACGATGTGTGACATCGTCATCAATCTCTCCATTTCTTTGAATAATAGACCCGAGATACTTGAGGCTTCCTTTCTTTGGGATGACCTGAGTCCCAATCGACACTTCCACTCTTGTCTCAGGGTCGCTTCCATTACTGAACTTTCACTCCAAATACTCTGTCTTGGACCTACTCAACCTGAACCCTTTGGACTCTAGAGTTTGTCTCCAAACCTCCAGCTTGGCGTTCACTCCGCTACGAGTCTCATCAATCAGGACTATGTCATCTGCGAATAACATACACCATGGCACCTCCTCTTGAATTTGTCGCGTCAGTCTGTCCATCACCAAGGCAAATAGGAAAGGCTAAGTGCTGCTCCCTGGTGAAACCCCATCGTCACTAGAAAGTGCTCTGAGTCTCCTCCTATTGTTCGTACCCTAGTCTTGGCACCATCATACATATCCTTGATCGCCCTAGTGTATGCCATAGGTACACCTCCAACCTCCAAACATCTCCATAGAACCTCCCTAGGAACTTTGTGGTATGCCTTCTCTAGGTCGATGAAAACCATATGTAGGTCTCTCTTCCTCTCCCTATACTACTCCAACAACCTCCTAATAATGTGAATGGATTCAGTAGTCGAACGTCCCGTCATGAATCCAAACTGATTCTCGGAAATAGACACGCCTTTCCTTACCCTCATCTCCACGACCCTTTCCCAAACTTTCATAGTGTGACTTAAAAGCTTGATACCTCTATAGTTGTTGCAACTATGTATATCACATTTGTTCTTGTACAACGGAATCATTGTACTCCACTTCCATTGTGTAATACAAGACTACTACCATAATTATATACCATAATCCATAGTACCCTGAATGTAACACACAATGCGTTTGAGAGCATGCATGTGTTCGTCCCACGGATCATGCATAAATAAACACACATATTGCATTGCATATGTAATATCGGGTCTCGTGAAAGTAAGGTACTAAAGAGCCATTGCAAGACTGCGATAGTGGGATGGATCCTCGTAAGGTGTGCTAGAATTAACACTCAACTTCGGTTTGGTGTCAACCGAAGTAGGAGAGGACTTACAGGATGACACGCCAACCCTTTCAATAATCTCAGTTGCATAATTTCTCTAGGATAGAAAAAGATCATCTGCATGCCGAGTAATAACTATACCCAAAAAATAACTCAAGGACCCTAAGTCTTTCATAACAAATTCTGAACTGAGAAGAGACATGATAGACTTGCGGATGTTATCAGAAGAGGCAATTAATATAATATCATCCACATATAACAGAATGTATGCCAGAGAAGTGTCACGACGATAGATGAACAGAGAATGATCAGACCTGCTCTGATACCATGAAAGGGAATAATCCCTTGATTATTTTCATTAATGAAAATATTTATATACATGATATATAATATGTAATTATGAAAAATAATTCTACATTTTCCTAATACAAGACTACTATCATAATTATATGTGTACAAGAATTCTAATAAATATGGTAAGTAAATATACATTGTACAAAACTAATATACACGATTTCCGTGTGATATACATGGGATCTTTCAGTTATTGGTCAAAAAGTGACCATTCATACTATTTTACGTTGTGTTTGGTTGAAATCATTTTTAAAAAATATTCAAAGTTAGAGTTGGAAAAAATAATTAAAGGATGAAGTTGTGAGAACAAAGTGTAGTAACAAGGAAATGAGAATGTAACAACAACAACAAATATGTTAGAAATCTGGAAATCAATAAAGTAATTAGCTTGCTGAGTCGATTGAATTTTCAATCTATCTTTAAGATAATATTGCCCCGTATATTCCTTTCAACAGTGCAATGACAACTTATCTCCCAAGATAAAACAACAATCAAACAAAAGAGCAAATGAGACTCAAGTGTTCGCTTTAGGAAGAAAGATCTTAGAGTGTTTGAAGATTGCAAGAGAGGAAGAATGTATTCTGAAAATATATTTTTTCCAATGATGCCAATGGCATCAATTTATAGGTTGATGAATATGTCCTCTCAATAAACCAAATACATGTCCATCAATGTCAAGTAATGACCATTGATTTTGAGGTTAATTCAGCCTAGTAATGGCTAAATTCATGAGCCAAATAATGGAGAGTTATTGCTCCAAAGTCAGCCCAAGAATCAGTTTCAATTCGCTTTCAACGATGAAAAAGCGATCGGCTTACCGGCCGCCGGAGCGCCACGGCCGCCGGAGGCGTCGCGGCTCTAAATGCCCAGTTACTCAATGGGTGAGGAGGCGCGGCCGCCGAAAGGTGCGCGGCGCTAAGTTCGATAACTTCCTGTGATTTTCTCATCACCGTGCCCATGGCTACGCAATCGCCGAGGCCCTGACTTGGTCGCGCCGTGGCCCTTCTCGTCTCCGCAGCGATTTATGATTCGTTTCATCTTTTACACATTGTACTCTTCTTCATTTCATTTACCAATGTGAAACCATTGTCATTTGGCCAATAACCGTCTATTATTTTACGTCTCAACAATTTGTATACGTACCAATATCTCTTTCATTAAGGAAATTACAATCCTTGACACTTTATGTGCACGTATGTGAAAACCATGTTTCCGACGTGCGGGGCCCCAATTATTCGAGTCATAATTAATAGGATTAACTATATTTCACATTTTGTAAATTTCTAACAATCCCTCTTGGAAGAGATTTTGGCGCACACACACGGTGCCTTTCTAGCAATCATTCGGTGGATCGATGATGCATCTGGAGAAAGAGCAGTAGCTTTGAACCTTCAATAGTAGAATACCATCGGACATATTTACTATGCGGTGAACGTGATGTCTTGAACTGTCAGTATTTAGTATATGCCAAGACAATGGTACCAACATAACATCTTTCCTTACTCTATCTTTCTTTATGTTTTTATCCGTCGTGGCCCGTGGACACACTTGGATTCTTAAGTGCTTTCATTTGAGGCGGCATGTCCTCGCACTTAAATAGGTGGTCTCCTACAAGGTATCCTGTACTACCCCGCTACTCAAGCATTAGGAACCATTAAAAGTTTCCCCAACCTAACCTCAATTGTTGAAGATCATTAAAGGTTTGGAAACTTATCATTTACCCCTCTACCTGTTACACTTTATGTCTATCACGGGAACGACCTTGGTTTATGTTTCTTAAGAAGAAATCATTATCCGAAGTGCTCTTGCTTCCACCGAAGCGCTCAACAGAACCTTTACAGTTTAGTTTTCCCATTGAACCTTATTCCTGGGATCTCCAGTCTTTAAGGTTGAGTGTCTACTATATCGGTTCTTATTGATTGAGTTTTAAGACCATTTCCCTAGACAGGCAGAACATCTGATCTCTGGTTATTCCCTTCGTCAAGGGATCTGCGTATTTTCTTTTAATTTTACGCAATCAATAGAAATAACACCCGAGGTGATCAGCTGCCTAACAGACTCATGTCTCCGTTGAAAATGACAAGACTTGCCGTTGTACATAGAACTTTGTGCCCTTTCTAGAGCCGACTGACTATCGCAGTGGATCATTATAGAAGACACATGTTTATCCCAACATGGGACATCCTCTAGAAAACCATGAAGCCACTCAGCTTCTTCTCCCGCTTTGTCTAAAGCGATAAATTCTGACTCCATCGTGGATCGGGCAATAAGGGTTTTCCTAGAGGATTTCAAAGACACAGCTCCACCACTGATTGCAAAAATATATCCGCTGGTGGACTTGATGTCTTCGCTATCAGATATCCAGTTTGCGTCACTGTACCCCTCTAGTACCGCTTGGTATCTCGAATAGTGTAACCCGAACTTTAGCATGAACTTCAGGAACCGTAGTACCCTATTCAACGCTTTCCAGTGATCCTCACTTGGATTACGGGTGAACCTAGCCAATTTATTGACTGCATGAGAAATATCAAGTCGAGTGCAGTTTGTGATATACATCAGACTACCAATCACCTGCGCATACCGCTCTTGGCGTACGTGCACACCAAGATGTTTGTCAATATTTTGACTTATATCCAATGGTGTCGTTACCGGTGAACTGTCGAACATCCCAAATTTCTTCAGTACATCCTCGATGTAGTGAGATTGAGACAAGACCAGTCCGTCAGATGTCTTAGAGATCTTGATCCCTAAGATGACATCTGCAATGCTCATATCTTTCATGTCAAAACATTGTTTTAACATGTTTTTAGTCTCTAGGATTATCCCAGGACTGCTTCCAGTGATCATAGAGGCATATCATGACGAAAGAATCAACATCTCCTTTCAAGTAAACACATTTGTCACATCCATTAATGGTGAATCCTTTTGATAGTACGGTACTATCAAATTTCTCGTGCCATTGTTTAGAGGCCTTCAGCCCGTACAACGATTTTACAAGCCGACACACTTTTGTCTCTTGTCCTAGAACCACATACCCCTCGGGTTGGTCCATATATATTTCTTCTTCCAAATCACCATTTAGGAAGGCTGTCTTGACATCCATTTAATGTATTTCAAGATCTCACAAGGAGACGATAGCTATGAACATACGTATGGATGTCATTCTGGACACCGGAGCGTAGGTGTCGAAGTAATCAAGACCCTCTTTTTGACGATAGCCCTTGACTATCAACCTAGCTTTGTACTTATCGATAGATCCATATGCCTTTAAATTTCATTTAAGGATCCACTTACAACCCAAAGGTTTGTGTCCTGGAGGCAGTTCAGCCAACTCCCAGGTGTGGTTGTGCAGGATGGACTCTATCTCACTTTCTATAGCTTTCTTCTAGAGTGGTTCTTTTGGAGTTGACAATGCTTCAGCGATTGTCCGTGGTTCGTCCTGAACCAAATAAGCTTCAAAGTATGGACCGAAAGACTTGTCCTTCCGGGCCCTTTTGCTTCGTCTTGGTTCCATCTCTGAATCTTCTAAGTCCTGAGAATCTGGAATACTGCATTCCGGATAATCAACCACTTCAAAATTCACTAGATCTGAACCGTTTGGATCTGGGTTGTCAGCGACTCCTAGATCCTCAGAGGTTTTTTCATAACTTCGTTTGTGAGAGGTTATGTTATTTTCCTTCTCTAGAAACATATCTTCAAAGAACCACGCGTTCCTTGATTCTATGATCGTATCTACATAAATGTCCGGTACATCCGACTTATGCACTAGGAAGCAATAAGCACTACTGTTATTGGCATATCCGATGAATATGTAATCCATAGTCTTAGGTCCAATCTTGACCTGCTTTGGCGTAGGTACTTTTACCTTGGCCAGACAACCTCATACCTTCAAATATTTATAGGTAGGTTTCTTTCTTTTCCATAGCTCATATGGAGTCTTGTCCTTACCTTTGTGTGAGACTCTATTAAGAATCTTATTCGCGGTAAGGATAGTTTCTCCCCACATGTTTTGAGGGAGATCCGAATTGATGAGTAAAGCATTCATCATTTTCTTTAGTGTTCGGTTCTTGCGTTCAACAACACCGTTTGATTGAGGTGAGTAAGGGTCTCGGTCGTACCCAGCCCATTCTGGGACTTGGTGAATGAAGTCATCTCTATATACATACCGTACCCGGCCCCCTAGTGAGGGTCTCGGTGAAATCCTCATATGTACATACCCGGCCCGTCATGGGACTCGGTAACATAACCATATCCTATTAGGCACGAATAGAATATCATGAGTAACCATATATAACTTACATCATCTTTTGACTCTCAATAAAATCTTTAGAACAACCTTCCTTTTAGAAACTCAAGGCACTATCATATCATATATCCTTTTAAATCATCATTTGGAAAATCAAGGCACTTATCACATCTTTCATTTTAGAAAAGTCAAGGCACTATCACATCTTTCATTTTAGAAAAGCCAAGACACTATAACATCTTTCATTTTAGAAAAGCCAAGGCACTATCACACCTTTCATTTTAGAAAAACCAAAGTACTATCATATCATTAAGGATTAGGATCCAATAGAACTATGTACGTCCGCCGTACACTTACTTCATATAAACATGCCAAAAGAAGAAAGGATAGTTCACATACCTTATCGGCTATACCAACACGACAAGTAGAATATGCCTCAAGTAGTACTTCAACCTATAATAACGATAGCACATCTATCAACTTCATGCTTACTAGTGTAGGTCATATACCAAGTAATGGTTCTCTTTTCATATAAAAATTTGGGCATCACTTCCCCTACTTATACATACGTTTCCACCTTACAAATAAGGCCAATAACCTCAATAACCAAGTACCAATTAAGTACAGAACCAAAACAACAACCAAGGTGATTCACACACCTACTTCGTATGTTAATCCGACCTCTTAATCCGTATAAAACAGTCCACTAAAAACAGTCCATAATCCAACACAACGAGGATAAAATGTGAAGCCTTTCTACACCTTTTTATACCCTTATCCTTTTAGGACAAACGTTAGCAATTACCACATTTAAACATGCATAATTGTAACTAAATTTCGAGCATTATAACCCCACAAATAGTCCCTAAAATAGCACAACAACGTCCCACAGTTTCATGCATATTTCGGCCAACCACCAAAACCAAAGCCCTTTCCATAACTCCTTAAAGTCCAATTCATATTTCAACACTTTTATATAATCCATATAAACTTTTAACAACAAGATTCCTTCATTTTTAACATGCAATAAGTGACGATAACAACAACAATAACCAACGAATCCAACAACATAAAAGCGTCGAGACCGCTAACGTGCCAAAGCGTGTGATACGACTTCTTATTCTCCATTTTACTTAACACACGTTCATCACTTAACTATAACATCATGTAACTTCCAATTATTTCAAGAGGAAGAAGAAATTTTACCTTAATCTTAGCCCAAAACAGTCCACAACACACGGCACACTACTTCACTTTAGCACTACTTCTACACGCTTTAATAACACACACGTATCCTCTACAAGCTTGCAACCATCTTGCTTCCACATTTTCCTTCCAAAAAGTTCATCTCCAAGCTTGGGGTTTTTCTAGGCAGAATCGGCCAACAACCATGCCCACTGTTTTGGTGTGTTAATATTAGCTTAGAACTTAGTTAAGGTGCTTGATCTTGCAAGATAAGTAAACATTGTCCTTCACTTGGCCATGGTTCTAAAACTTGAAGCTTAAGGAAGAGATAAAAGAGTTTGGATGATGAAGATATTATGAGCCTGAGTCAAATAAGTCTTGAAAGACTTGCATCTATAACATGTGCACAAGCACAAGTGGATGGGGACCCATGTGGACCACTTGTCCACTTGTCATTACAAATATCTTCTTGTCACAAAAATATCTCCCACACTTAGCCAATTCTTAAAAAAATTCGATGGACCTCCCCCCAAAATTGTGAAATTTTTGATGGGCCCCATATTATCAATGCCAAGACTTAATAATACAATACTAAGTCCATAAATCCATGAGAAAGAATTTAACTACAAGTTAGACATTTTCGTCGTCACATTTGTCTCGAAATCTTTTCCATATAGAAAATGAAAAAAAATCCTTTCCTTCCAACATTCAAATCTTATTTCCATAATCATGTACTCAATTAAATGCCCTGGAATTACGGGGTGTAACACCTTCAGAGTCAGCTCCTTTTCGGACGTCATCTTTAGGATCACCTTTCCTACCCCCACCACATCTGAAGAAGAATTGTTGCTCATGAACAACTTTTTATTTGTGACTGGTGTATATATGGAGAATGCATCTTTATTAGAACAAATGTGACGGGTAGCACCCGTGTCTAACCACCATTGCACCGGATTCTCAACGAGGTTAGCTTCTAGCACCACCGCTGAGAATTCTTCAATCATATCGTCTAGGAGCGTGTCTTCGGCGATGTTAGCCTTTTCCTTGTCTTTGGACTTCTCTCTATTCTCATGTTTGAGCTTACGACAGTCCTTGGTCATGTGACCAACTTTACCACAATGATGACAAGTACCCTTAAACTTTTCAGTTATTTGGGACTTACCCACCTTCTGGAACTTTCGCTTCTTGCTTGGGTTCCTTTAGCTTCCTCCAGGTTCGCCTTAGCCTCAACGGTTGTTTCCCATTTGGCATGACCTTCTTATTATCTTCCTGATTTTGGAGTTTGATAATAAACTCATCTAAGGTCATCTCCTTCGTTTTGAGTTTCAAGTATTTCATAAACTCAGTTTACGAAGGAGGCAGCTTCTCGATCAATGCCCCAACCAAGAATTTCTCATTGGGCTTCAATCCTTCCAAGTCCAGGTGATATATAATCATTTGAAATTCCTGGACTTGGGATGACACACTTTTGTTGTCCACCATTTGAAATTTCAGAAATTTCCCAATGACGAACTTTTTGGCACCCGCATCTTGGGTGTTGTATTTCTTTTGCAATTTGTCCCACAATACCTTAGTTGTCCCAATGGTGCAATACCGTGTACAAAGGATCAGACAAATAATTCAGAATATACTTTCTGCACATGAAATCTCTATGATTCCATGCATCTCGAACCATCTTCATGCCGTTAACGACATGGATACCTTGGCCCCCTTCCGCCATTTCAGTTGTCTGAGGGTCCGTGTCTTCCCCAACTTGTGGAGGGTCTTCGGTTAGGAAATGTGACATTCCCATAACCGTCAAGAAGAACATCATCTTTTGCTACCATCTTTTGAAATGCACACCTATGAACTTTTCAGGACGTTTATGGTGGAATCTGGCGGGTGTTGGAGCAGTGGTGCTCCCTTGAGTAGTAGCAAAAACGTTGGAATGCCTTGAGCAGTGGTAGTATTGACACTTGTTGTGCCAAAACCAGTGGTGTTGAAGGCATTAGGATTGCCTTGAGGAGTGGTGGTGAAGGCAGTGGAATTGCCTTGAGCATTGGTGGGATTTTCAGCGTTCAATTGATCTTGTCCAGTCACTGTGTCGTTGAAACAACAAATACTATCTTAAGCTTGTGAGAACAAGGTGTAGTAACAAGGAAATGAGAATGTAACAACAATAACAAATATGTTACAAATATGGAAATCAATAAAGTAATTGGCTTGCTGAGTCGATTGAATTTTCAATCTATCTTTAAGATAATATTGCCCCGTATATTCCTTTCAACAGTGCAATGACAACTTATCTCCCAAGATAAAACAACAATCAAACAAAAGAGCAAATGAGACTCAAGTGTTCGCTTTAGGAAGAAAGATCTTAGAGTGTTTGAAGATTGCAAGAGAGGAAGAATGTATTCTGAAAATATATTTTTTCCAATGATGCCAATGGCATCAATTTATAGGTTGATGAATATGTCCTCTCAATAAACCAAATACATGTCCATCAATGTCAAGTAATGACCATTGATTTTGAGGTTAATTCAGCCTAGTAATGGCTAAATTCATGAGCCAAATAATGGAGAGTTATTGCTCCAAAGTCAGCCCAAGAATCAGTTTCAATTCGCCTCTAACGGACTGAAAAATAGTCGAAGCACTGCGACTCTAAATGCCCAGTTACTCACTGGAGCTGAGGAGCCGTGACCCTTCGGAAAGGAGCCGCGACGCTGCAAGCGCCAAGGCCCTGACTTGGTCGCGCCGCGGCCCTTCTCGGCTCCACGGTGATTTTTGATTCGTTTCATCTTTTAGACATTGTACTCTTCTTTCTTTCACTTACCAACGTGAAATCATTGTCATTTGGCCAATAACCGTCTATTATTTTACGTCTCAACAATTCGTATACGTATCAATATCTCTTCCATTAAGGAAATTACGATCCTTGACACTTTATGTGCACGTGTGTGGAAACCATCTTTTCGACGTGCGGGGTCCCAATTGTTCGAGTCATAATTAATAGGATTAACTATATTTCACGTTTAGTAAATTTTCAACAGAAGTTGTGTTTAAACATGAATTTCTAATTGGATTAAAAAGTTTTAAATTTATGAGTGAAACCCATTATTTCACCTGAACTTAAAATACATCTCAACTTATATTTCAAATACTAAAATTCAGTATTTGTGAATACTTAATCCAATATATGAATTATTGAAATAATAATTCATGCCCACAACAATTAATACAATTCTTATAATCCTATTACATGTGGATCAAGAAAACTAAAAATGAAGAAGAAGTGAAAAATTAAACTCACGCTAATTGAATTTGAAATATGTGCTAGTATAATTTCTAAATATGGAAGTGACACAAAGGAAGACTTTTCTTCTCATTTAAAGTACCATTATTTTCCAGTTGACTTGCTTGTTAGTATCATAAGAAAATATCAAGATTCTTGTACATGGAGATGCATTAAGTCTGGATTCCTTTCACATTTTCTATATATTAGAAGAAAATTATGGGATGCCAAAGTCTAAACGTATATGTGCATGAATCTTCCAAAGAAAAGTAAAAAAAATAGGCCAAGTCGCAAATACTCTAACTAATAATTCTTAATTCATATAGGGTTAGTTTCATTTAGTTAGGTAAGGATTAGTTAGGGAGGTTGCTTGCATTAGGTTAGGTTGTATACATCACGCCCCTTGAGGTGAGGTTCTTCCCCGAACTCTGTTAAAGCGGAATGTTTTGTGCATCGGACTGCCCCACATGCAAGAAATAGTTATATAGGATTTAATTATGTAGGGTTCATTATTTCATCTTCAACCCGATATAAAATAATACATAAACTGACTCATAAGTTACACTTATTTTCGATAAGTAATATTTTTTGATAATTTATTACTTATTCATCACTAAATAATATTAATGGTGAACTTTTAGAGTTCATTGATAGAATTTATTCGTCACTAATTCTAGATTTTTTTTAGTTAATTGCAAGTTCCTAATGTACATCAAGTGGTCAACCACTGACTTTATGTAATTAAACTTGAGAATAACATTGAATTAGAAGAAAAATAGAAACATAGCTATATATATAAGCTTAGTAAAGTCAATGAGAATGTTCATCTTAGGGCAGATACATTGGTAGTGGTAACCACACACATAATCATAGCTAATCATGTGAAGAATACAATACATTCTTAGAATTATTCATACAACTAATTATGGAACATGGTTTTAAAATATCTCGATCTTTTTTTTTACTAATCTTCGGTGAAAATGAGCAGGGCCGTCTTTGGGCCCGTGTGAACTGTGCTACCGCACAAAGCCCAAAAAAACGAAAATTTTTAGGAGTCATTTTTTTCATTTTTTTAATAAGTAGTATTATCTGCAAAAACTCATAATTCGCAGGTCTTAGCTCAATCAAAGTTGGAGTTGATTAACTTGAAGTTGTATTGAGTTGTTATTTACAATTTAAAATAATTTTTAATTATTAAAATCGTATATTTACTTATATTAAGGGTCCACTTTTACGAATTAGAAAATAACCTCCAAAATATTTGAGACAACCCTAAAAATTATCATATAACAAAAGTAACATTTGATATGGACTATAATATATATGTTGGGTAAATATCATAGATTCCTTCGATCTTTTGAATATAAATAAGCATATACAGTAATATATCAATTGATTTACTTATGAAAGCGTGAATCTAATATGGCAATCGATATATTTTAAAAATGGTATTGTTAACAATTTTTTTATTACTATTATTATATTGATGTGAGAAATTGATATTTATGGTACTTTTAGTATATTTTTTAATATTTAATTAAATTGACTTTCAATAAACAAAATATGACAATATTTTGAGACAGGTGTAATTTAATACAACATGAGAGTATGCATATATTTTGCATTTGAGTTTCACTGTGATAGATAAATGTAATACTTTTCAAATGTTTGATCCAAGAAAAAGAATTAAGCGGAGATGTAAAGAGGTGAAGAGGCATGTTAGATTTGAGGAAAGAAACACAATTACTTTTGATAAAAAGCGTTTTATTTTCCATGCGAAATTTCATCATCAGTTGAGATAGTCGGACTTTAAAGCGAGTATAATCGACTATCGACTATTGAATATTGAAAAAAGAGGGAAAAAAAGAGAAGGCATGTGGTCGTAGACCATCGTGTAGGCACGGTTTCTACAACAACACAAACATACTTAGTGAAATTTCATAAGTGAGATTTGAATATCGTGTATACGCAGTCTTATCCCTACCTTGTGAAAGTAGAAAAGTTGTTTCCGATAGACCCCCGTCTCAAGTAAAACATATAAAAATCAAGTATGTAAATCAAATAGTAGTGAAGAAGCCACATTGAAAACAATATAGAAGAAAACAATAGCAACAATAAATAATATGATCACTGAAGCCAAGTAAATAACATGTAATACCAAAATAGAAGAATAAAAGGAGGGCCCCTTGTGCGCAGTGTGGTACTGGTCTAACCTTTGAAATCAATTGAGTCACCATGATTTACCTCCTTCACAGACCTGTCGTACCGGAGTGTGGGGGCTCCTGGGGTGGGAGATTCCACCTTTTGGAGCAAAATAGAAGAATAAAATAGTAGGAAATTAATTGTGGGAACAAAGTGTGAAAATAAAGGAAATGAGAATATAACAACAACAACAAATTGTAAGAAAACTGGAAATGATCAAATAAGAGGGCTTGCTGAGTCGACCAAATTCTTGATTTATCCTTAAGATAATATTGTCCTGTATATCCTTTCAACGGTTGTGATGTCAACTTATCTCCCAAGATAACACAGCAATCAAACAAATGAGCAAAGAGAACTCAAGTGTTTGCTTTGGAAGAAAGATCTTTGAGTGTTTGTGATTGCAAGAGAGGAAGACAATTTCAGAGAATTGTTGAGTATAAGTTGTATTTGCAAATGAGCCCAAGGCTCCATTTTATAGTGTAGAGAAGATGGTATTCCACATAGCCAAGTAATGACCAATAAAAACCAAGTAATGACCATGAATTTGGAGTAATAATTCAGCCAAATAATGACTGAATTCATGAGCCAAATAATGGAGAATAAATGCTCCAAAGTCAACCCAAAAAATAGTTTTCGTCCATATTCCAACGGTCTGAAACGTCCGCAACGCCGAAACTTCAGAGAGTTTCTGTTACACCCCGTAATTTTAAGGCAATAATTTTAGAACGTAATTAACAGAATAAGATTCGGGTATTGGAAATAAAATATATTTACATGTGCTAATGAGGAAATTAGTATACAAAAAGATGCGATCCCGAAATAATTTTAGACCCAACGAGTGTGACAATGGGAATTGATTATTTTAGTTGAACAATTTGAAATTTTCAGATTTAAAAAAGATTGATTTATTATTTGTGGGATTAAATTTAGTGGAGGAAATAATAATAAGTGGACAAATTTTGGGAACTTGTGCTCCCCCCCTCTCGTCGAAACCAGTGGGCAGCCCCACCTAAATTCTGCTCACATGCTCACTATTACCTATGCCTCTCTCACTTCTCTACCTTTAACTCAAAACCACTCCTTCACATATCTCTCCCCTCTTCTCCAACGGATTTTCTACTCTCCTCCATAGTTAAGTGAAGCTTTAATTAACCCCCTTCTCCAAGATTAAGTTCCTCTACAAAGTTCTAATCCTTGGTAAACTTCCCAAACAGCGGGTCACAGTAACATGCTGACCGAGAAATCTGCCCAAAAACTTAAGCTTTGGAGATGAACAATGTTGGAAGAAAACATGCAAGTAAGATGAATTTAAGCTCATAAGGAATGCATGCATGTCATTGGAAGTTGAAGAAATGGTGCACAATGGGAGCAGTGAGTGTCGAATGCACTAGGGGCTGTTTTGGCATAAGTTAAGGTAAGATTCCTTCTTCTCATTAAGTAATTGGAGCTAAATGATGTTGTAGTTAAGAGATGAACTTGTGTTAAGAGAAATTGGAAGTAAGAAATTACATGTGGTTGTTTCGGGTGTTGTAGTGAGCCGATTTTGGGACTGTTTTGTATACATTGGATTTGATTGTTGTTGTTGTTATCATTGCCACTAATTGCATGTTAAAATTGAAGGAAACATTGATATTTAAAATTGTAATTGGTTATATGAAAGTATTGAAACGTGAATTGGATTTTAAGGAACTATGAGAAGAACTATGGTATTCTGTTGTGTGGGTCGAGACCTTCCCGAAATCGTGAGTATTGTGGTGTCGAATTTAGGCGCTGTTTTGTTGAGTTATAATGCTGGAATTATAAGCTATGAACATGCATATACATTATTGTAATTGCGGATATAAGTATTAAAGAAATTAAGGTGTAGGAGTGTTATGTTGCAAACTATAAGACTTGAACTCTCGTTGTTGCTAGAAGTATGGATTGTTTGTAGTGACTATTTTAATATGGATTAAGGGGCTGGATTAACATGAGAAATAGGTGTATTAATCACCTTGGTTGTTGTAGTTGTTGTACTCCATGAATGTAAAGAGAAAGAATGTATAACGATGACGTATATGGAGTATATGAGACTGATTTTGTTACATCCTTGAGATGTGTCTTGTTATTGATGTTATGGACCTTGTGTGTGAATTGCGGATGTGTATATAAATAGGGGAAGTGCTGCCCAAATCTTTATATAAAAAGAAGTTATCGTTCGATATATATAACGTATACTAGTAACCATAGAGTTGACGAACATATTACTATTGTTATAGGTTGAAGTGTTAATTAAGACGTATTCTAAATATTGAGTTGGTTAGTTCGACAATAAGGTATGTGAAACTATCCCTTATTTCTTTTGGCATGATTTACATAAATGAATGTACGGCGGACGTACATAGAGTTCCAATGAATCCTAATTCCTAGTGTTACATGATATGATAGTGCCTTTGATTTGCAGTGATAGTCCATTCTATTTATTCCATTGAGAGTCAAATGATGGTTTAATTTGTATAAGGTTACTCATGATATTCTATTCGAGCTTGATGTGATTATATCATTTCACCGAGTCCCTCGCTAGAGGGCCGAGTACGATATATTTATATATATGATGATTTTACCGAGTCCCAGAATGGGCCGGGCACGATATATGTGGACATGCATCCACGAATATGATTATTTCACCGAGTCCCACGATGGGCCGGGTACGGTATGTGCGCAGTGGACAGGTATCCACGGATATATATGTGGACAGGCATCCACGGATATGATTATTTCACCGAGTCCCAGAATGAGCCTGGTACGGTATATGTGGACATGTATCCACAGATATGGTATATTTTATGGACATGTATGACTCTCATTTCATAAGGCACAATGCATTGTTATTTTGATTATTATACTTGTCTCCTGTCATCTTTTGGCCAGTTATGACTTATTTATATTACTTCATGTTTTACATACTCGGTACATTTTTCAGATCGACCCCTTTCTTCGGAGGAAGGGGCTGCGTTTCATGCCCGCAGGTACATGTACTCAGTTTGGTGAGCCTCCAGTCTAGGATTTTCACTCAGCTGTCCGGAGAGCTCCATTGTTCCGGAGCTTAGTCATTTTGGTATAGATCTTTGCTATAGACTTACGCATATTCAGGGGTACGACGGGGCCCTATCCCGTCATATTTCACTATTATACTCTTAGAGGTCTGTAGTCATGTGTCACGACCCGAACCTCGGGCCCGCGACTGGTGCCCTACCTGGGCACCCTTCTACCCATACAACACAAGTAACCCGTGGAAGCTAAATAACACTCTTATTTTTTTTTCAAACAAAGGCCAAGCCGGCAAGGCTGTCATAATATATAATACCCGAATGAGACTACAACTGTACAACAATATAAATACAACTCACATGAAGTCCAGCGTATGAATACAGCACCTCAAGAGTTTGGACAAATACTATGACGGACAAGACTCTGGTAGTACCATAAATGTACAAGACTCTAATACAAACTTCGTACCAACATGACAAGACTCCGGCATAGTGGAGTTGTCTCAATAGAAGCTGACTGTAGATCCTAAGCTCGCAGATCACCCAACTGAGTACCTAATACCTGCGGGCATGAACGCAGCCCCCCGAAGGGGGTCAATACAACAGGTACTAAGTATGGAACGAAAATAAAGTACAGTATTAAAATCATGGCTGGCCAAGAAATGACAGAGACAAGTAAAATAATCAAATACCAGATCCAACCGTGTCATATAAAATAAGATCCAACTGTACCTTGTATCACTGTACCCCTGTACCAATGTACTACTGTACTCACCTCATGGATGCCTACTCATAGAATCATCATGTTCATACACGTATAGATAACGTATCATACTCCGTACCTATAACCTGTCCCGACCCATATTGGGACTCGGTCCTCATACTATGTATCTAACATGTCCCGACCCATATTGGGACTCGGTGTAAGGTCGTATAAGGTATAATATGTCCCGGCCCATTCTGGGACTCGGTGTGAAGTCATATAAGGTATAACATATCCCGGCCCTTTCTGGGTCTCGGTGTAAAGTCATATAAGTCATGTAAGGTATAACATGTCCCGGCCCATTATGGGTCTCGGTGTAAAGTCATATAAGGTATAATATGTCCCGGCCCTTTCTGGGTCTCGGTGTAAAGTCATATAAGGTATAACATGTCCCGACCCATTATGGGTCTCGGTGTAAAGTCATATAAGTCGTATAACATGTCCCGGTCCATTATGGGACTCGGTGTGGTCATCTTCTGTTACACCCCGTAATTACAGGACATGTTTTAAGAACGTACGTAAGAACTCAGAGGTATCAAGATATGAGACTTGTAAAATTTTATCGGAATTATGAAATTGTCGGAAAACGTATTGCTATGATTTAACCGGAGGCGACACGTGTCACCCCCTTATGTGATGCCTTGGTCGAAATGTGCAAGGGCAAGGAGTCATTGGACCTTTGTTGCGAGACAAGTCTTGCAACTTGTGTAGCATGAGAATGTTGACTTGGTCAAGGGCCCATGAGCTTGATATTTAATGAGAGATCATCCAAACCACCCAATTGTTCCTATCTTAACCCTCCATTATGTTATATATGTATACTAGTAGTGAAACTAGTCCCACACTTAGCCAAAATTTGCAAGAAATTGGATGAGCAAACTAGTGAGCTCTGAACCAACAAGAAATAAGAAAAATCTTTGTTCCTTGTTCTTTTAGATCCCCATTTTAAACCAAGGTTCATGAGTGTTATGTAAGTGTATCTCAATAGAAAAATCCCGGAAAAAGAGAGTTTTCGTATTAGTCGCAAAGTGAAAACCTAGTGGCTTTCTAGGTTTTGGATTGTAAGTTGAAGGAAAGTTGTTGGTGTGGTTCTAAGGGTCTCAGTAGCGGATTGAAGTATCTTGGAGAGTCTCTAAGTTGCTAAGGAGCGACTTGGTTGAAGATTGGATTGAGAATCGTTAAGGTATAATCTTGTCCTTTAAGATGTTACAAGGTTATATATTTATTTTGTGTTGTTAGCTTTACATGTTGATAGCATGAAGTTGATATGTAGAAGTTTATAAGTATTATGGAGTGCTTGTAGCTAAATTGAAATGTTATATAAGCCACTTGAAAATTGGATTACTAATTGGTCGTTTATTAGAAATCGTCGCATGTTACCTACTTAGAGATTATGGATTGTTATAATCAAATGCGACTTGATATCATGTTATGCTACCAATTTGGGTTGAAATGAAAATTTGATAAGAATTGGTATGGTTGAACTCAAGGTGGCCGAATTTGGACTTTTAGTTTGTTATTCATTTGTATTGGACTACTTTCTAAATTGTGAGCCAATTGGGGCTGTTTAGTTATTCATTGTATTGGAATACCTTCTATATTGCTGTGAGCCAATTGGGGCTGTTTGGTTATTGTATTCGGCCTTGAAAAAGGTGGCAAAGTGAGTAGAAACAAAGGAGGTCTTTGTCAGATTTTCCGTAGAATTTAGCGACTTAGCACCTAAAATATTCTACGTTAGAAGTGAAAGGTTAATGGACATATTGTGACCATTATAGGTTGAAGTACTAAGTATAGCGTATCCTACTTGGAGAGTGGAATAGCTATCAAGGTTGGAGTACTTTGGAGCATTTTGCTATTTGTCGACAATCGTCGCGAGGTATGTGAACCTCTTCCTTCCTTTGGCATGATTCTATGTATGGAATATCCGGTGGTATCATTTCATGTTTCTGTTACTCTTAGAAGTTAAGAGGTAGTTGTGTGATCTACTCTATGTAGAACTTTTCCTATCTTTGAGCATGACTAGTTGCATTATGTAGTACGGTGAGCGTCTGACACCTTGATATCCTTTACTAATTTGTGAATAGCCAAGTCGGGTGAGTTGGGAGATTAACTCACTTCTTTGAAAGTATAAAGGATGTCTTAAGTGTTATTAAAGTTAAGGGACTTGAAGAGTTTTAAAGTATGTGATACTTGTTCCGTTTTAAACGTATAAGTCCCTTGGATAGGAAATTGTTTTTGGGCTAAGGTATAAAGTGAATATAACGGCTTTATGAGAAGTTAGTTATATTTGCTTTATGGAAAGATAAGTGATTTGATTTTAGTGAAAAGGCCACTTGTTTTAAGGCATTAATTGCCTAAGGTTTTATAATAAAAGGAGTCACTTGTTTTCTAAGGGTTAAGAGACTATTTGTATTTTGGAAAGTTATGAGAATTTATTTGAAAGTATTTAATACTTGGTTTCAAAAAGTAGAAGTCTCTTGGTTATAAAATGAGCGTGTTGGTCTAAACCGTAAAAGGGTTATAACGGCTTTATGGGAAGTCGGTTATAACGGCTTTATGGAAGGTTAAGAGAATGGTTTTCTCTAATAGAGTAAGCAAAGAAATAACTTGTGTTAAGGAAGGGCAAATTGTTTTAAAGGTACCAATTGCTTAAGGTTTTAAATAAGGAAGTCACTTGATTTAGAAGCGGTAATTGTATTTTCTAAAAGGTATTGTGGCGTGTCTTGAAAGGTGAATAGGACTTGATACTACGGTTGTTAGTATCGGGAAGTTTTATTTGGAAAGGAGTCTTTTGAAAAGAATGTGCGTCGTAGTACTTTGGCTGTTTAATTGAGAATAATTCTATGTGATGCCTTGATTAGTACTTTGGCTTGTTAAATGAGAATTATTCTATTTGTGCCGATAAGTACTTTGGCTTGTTAAATGAGAATTATTCTATGTGCCCAGATAAGTACTTTGGCTTGTTAAATGAGAATTATTCTATTTGTGCCCGATAAGTACTTTGGCTTGTTAAATGAGAATTATTCTATTTGTGCCCGATAAGTACTTTGGCTTGTTAAATGAGAATTATTCTATTTGTGCGGCGATAAGTAATTTGGCTTGTTAAATGTGATTTATTCTATTTGTGCACTGATAAGTACTTTGGCTTGTTAATTGTGAATTAGCCTATGTGTCTTTGGTGATAGCCTTTGAGTGCAAGTATTATGTTTTATTACGATGTCGCGACTCTCGGTTGGAGGCATTTGTTTTGTTATAAGTTACTTGGGCGTCACAAGCGGTGATGTGGGATTCCACGGGTATCTTAGTTATTTGTAGCACTTAGGTTAAATTCGGATTTTATAAAAGACATGGTAGTGCTTATGTCTTGTTTGATGGTCGGTCGAGATAGGGTAAGAGTATAAATGAGGCAAGCCCAAGACGTTATACCACCTCATCGGTAAGAGTATAAGTGAGGGTAAACCCAGGCCATTGTACCACACTTTATGTGTTGTTTGTGGCCAAGTCGAGATAGGGTAAGAGTATAAATGAGGCAAGCCCAAGGCGTTATACCACCTTCTCGGGGTAAGAGTATAAGTGAGGGTAGACCGAGATGCTATACCACCGCTTTACCACCTTCTCCGGGGTAAGAGTATAAGTGAGGGTAGACCAAGACGCTATACCAGGTGGGACTTGGTGTTCATGTATGCCTATTGGTGTATTATTATACCTGGGTATCGGCGGTGATGTGGGATTCCACGGCGGGATATATATATATGTATTGTGTATGTGTGCAGACGGTGAGGTGGGATGCCAGGCGCGTCACGTGGTTATATTTTACACTAATAGTATCGGCGGTGATGGGGATTCCACGGGCATGCTTTGATATTAGTGTGACTTGATCGCGTCCCAGTTGGCGGGTAGTATATGTGTCCCTCCGTAGTGGGCGGACTATGTTATGAAAGATAAGTAAGTTATATGGTAATGAACTTAATGATTCTTTTCTAATAATGCGTAAGAATGTGACTATAACTTTTATTGGGAATGGAAAGGATAATAAGGTGCGATTAAGTTCATAAGTGGTAATGACACGGCGAGATACGGTATGTATTTTTATACTTGTCCTTGTCATTCTTTTATGCTGATTATGATTTGTTTCTTATGCGTTATATTACATTTCCACATTTAAATTTTTGTTATGACCCCGCCCGAAGCTGCGTTCATGCCGCGAGTTTAGGTACGATTGTGGATCGCGAGCTTAGGATCCGGTTGTGAGTTGAGATGGCTCGGTGTTAGGAGTTGTCACGTTTATGTTCATTCAGGTATGGCGGGGCCTGTCATACGATGGTGTTAAAACTCTTAGAAGTGCAGTAGTCACATATTGTGGGTCGATTTGTAAAAAGAAAGGAAGCTGCCGGTTGTTTTTATATATGTTCGGAAGGTAGCTGTCGGCTAACTTTGTTGTTTACTACGATGTTTTATTTTTAAGTTTCGTGTATGTTCGCTGATTTTCTCGATGTTTACGTAAGGGTGCCGGGTAGGGCACGATCGCGATCGGGGTCGGGTCGTGACAAAAGTGGTATCGAAGCGATTAGTCCTCGGAAAGTGTCTGAGGTAGTGTCTAGTAGAGTCTTGATTATCGGTGTGTTGTGCACCACATCTATAATCGGGAGGCTGCGGGACATTTAGGATTAGTTTCCATTCTTCTCTCACGAGATCGTGCGATAGAGGCGTGTTGTTAAGTCGTTCCTCCCTAACGAGTTATGTTGATTGCATTTCTGAGAAAGGCAACAATGACCCGAAGGACTATGTGGATTGCGTATCGGGTTGGTAATGATTGTAGTATAGTTGGTATGGTGATATACATCTATACGGAGTTATGTCTGAGTGTCGAGCGTGTTGCCTAGAATGATTTTAGATTACCAGAATTGGTAAAGACTAACTAGATATCGGGAAGGTATGGAATAGTTAATGAATTTCGCCAAGGTCTTATGTTTTATTTAAGGTAATTGGGAAAGGATGAGGCATGCGATAGGGTAGTGAACCCCAGAAGCCATGTTAAGGAACCTAACGGAATGTCGTGTTAATAGATTAAGGCTGCGTAGTAAGCTTAAGAGAATTATACGGATGAGGTGCGGATAGAGTAAGTAATGGTTGTTGTGATCGAGACAACATGGTTATGGTTTTATGAGATGTTTTTGTACGATTCTTGGGGACTGGTAAGGTAGGCGTGGGCATGGAAATTGCGAGCCTAAGAATATTGATTCTTGCGAGACCTTCGGTATATAAGGTTTTCTCTGCAATAAGATTTTAAGTCGGACGAGGATAAGAGTTAAGTCGTGGCGAGTGGTTGAGGACATTACGGGTCTCCCCATGGCCTGGAATGGAGTGGGATCAGTTGGTAGTAGTTCCGCTACGTGACAGGGTCACGAGGGCGCAAGGCCCAAGTTTAGTTAAATGTTTTACGGGTTCGTGGACGCGTTCCACCGGAACCAGGTCATGAAAGCCGGAAATGACCTTATATTGTTTCATAGAGTGACTCCAAAGATTAGAGGCCAGAATAGGTATGGAAGTTATGTATGTATGTTAGAAGGAGTTGGAAGTACGAAAAGGTAACCTCTTTTGGGCTTGTGATGGACGGGTATGCGTGTACAAGGTATTAGGACCATGTGTGGCATTGTTGGTATGTCGGGGTTGTGAAAGGGAACTATGTCGCTAATTATAAGTTTGACTCCGAAAGAACATTCGAGGACGAATGTTTCTAAGGGGGGAAGAATGTTACACCCCGTAATTACAGGACATGTTTTAAGAACGTACGTAAGAACTCAGAGGTATCAAGATATGAGACTTGTAAAATTTTATCGGAATTATGAAATTGTCGGAAAACGTATTGCTATGACGAACGGGAGGGCGACACGTGTCACCCCCCTTATGTGATGCCTTGGTCGAAATGTGCAAGGCGAGAGTCATTGGACCTTTGTTGCAAGACAAGTCTTGCAACTTGTGTAGCATGAGAATGTTGACTTGGTCAAGGGCCCACAAGGCTTGATATTTAATGAGAGATCATCCAAACCACCCAATTGTTCCTATCTTAACCCTCCATTATGTTATATATGTATACTAGTAGTGAAACTAGTCCCACACTTAGCCAAAATTTGCAAGAAATTGGATGAGCAAACTAGTGAGCTCTCGGCTTCACCAACAAGAAATAAGAAAAATCTTTGTTCCTTGTTCTTTTAGATCCCCATTTTAAACCAAGGTTCATGAGTGTTATGTAAGTGTATCTCAATAGAAAAATCCCGGAAAAAGAGTTTTCGTATTAGTCGCAAAGTGAAAACCTAGTGGCTTTCTAGGTTTTGGATTGTAAGTTGAAGGAAAGTTGTTGGTGTGGTTCTAAGGGTCTCAGTAGCGGATTGAAGTATCTTGGAGAGTCTCAAGTTGCTAAGGAACGACTGAGGATGTGAAGATTGGATTGAGAATCGTTAAGGTATAATCTTGTCCTTTAAGATGTTACAAGGTTATATATTTATTTTGTGTTGTTAGCTTTACATGTTGATAGCATGAAGTTGATATGTAGAAGTTTATAAGTATTATGGAGTGCTTGTAGCTAAATTCGAAATGTTATATAAGCCACTTGAAAATTGGATTACTAATTGGTCGTTTATTAGAAATCGCGTGTTACCTACTTAGAGATTATGGATTGTTATAATCAAATGCGACTTGATATCATGTTATGCTACCAATTTGGGTTGAAATGAAAATTTGATAAGAATTGGTATGGTTGAACTCAAGGTGGCCGAATTTGGACTTTTAGTTTGTTATTCATTTGTATTGGACTACTTTCTAAATTGTGAGCCAATTGGGGTCATTTAGTTATTCATTGTATTGGAATACCTTCTATATTGTTGTGAGCCAATTGGGGCTGTTTGGTTATTGTATTCGGCCTTGAAAAGGTGGCAAAGTGAGTAGAAACAAAGGAGGTCTTTGTCCAGATTTTCCGTAGAATTTAGCGACTTAGCACCTAAAATATTCTACGTTAGAAGTGAAAGGTTAATGGACATATTGTGACCATTATAGGTTGAAGTACTAAGTATAGCGTATCCTACTTGGAGAGTGGAATAGCTATCAAGGTTGGAGTACTTTGGAGCATTTTGCTATTTGTCGACAATCGTCGCGGTATGTGAACCTCTTCCTTCCTTTGGCATGATTCTATGTATGGAATATACCGGTGGTATCATTTCATGTTTCCTGTTACTCTTAGAAGTTAAGAGGTAGTTGTGTGATCTACTCTATGTAGAACTTTTCCTATCTTTGAGCATGACTAGTTGCACGTATGTAGTGCGGTGAGCGTCTGACAACACCTGATATCCTTTACTAATTTGTGAATAGCCAAGTCGGGTGAGTTGGGAGATTAACTCACTTTGAAAGTATAAAGGATGTCTTAAGTGTTATTAAAGTTAAGGGACTTGAAGAGTTTTAAAGTATGTGATACTTGTTCCGTTTTAAACGTATAAGTCCCTTGGATAGGAAATTGTTTTTGGGCTAAGGTATAAAGTGAATATAACGGCTTTATGAGAAGTTAGTTATATTTGCTTTATGGAAAGATAAGTGATTTGATTTTAGTGAAAATGCCACTTGTTTTAAGGCATTAATTGCCTAAGGTTTTATAATAAAAGGAGTCACTTGTTTTCTAAGGGTTAAGAGACTATTTGTATTTTGGAAAGTTATGAGAATTTATTTGAAAGTATTTAATACTTGGTTTCAAAAAGTAGAAGTCTCTTGGTTATAAAATGAACGTGTTGGTCTAAACCATAAAGGGTTATAACGGCTTTATGGGAAGTCGGTTATAACGGCTTTATGGAAGGTTAAGAGAATGGTTTTCTCTAATAGAGTAAGCAAAGAAATAACTTGTGTTAAGGAAGGGCAAATTGTTTTAAAGGTACCAATTGCTTAAGGTTTTAAATAAGGAAGTCACTTGATTTAGAAGCCGGTAATTGTATTTTCTAAAAGGTATTGTGACGTGTCTTGAAGGTGAATAGGACTTGATACTACGGTTGTTAGTATCGGGAAGTTTTATTTGGAAAGGAGTCTTTTGAAAAGAATGTCGTGCGTAGTACTTTGGCTGTTTAATTGAGAATAATTCTATGTGATGCCTTGATTAGTACTTTGGCTTGTTAAATGAGAATTATTCTATTTGTGCCGATAAGTACTTTGGCTTGTTAAATGAGAATTATTCTATGTGTGCCCGATAAGTACTTTGGCTTGTTAAATGAGAATTATTCTATTTGTGCCCGATAAGTACTTTGGCTTGTTAAATGAGAATTATTCTATTTGTGCCGATAAGTACTTTGGCTTGTTAAATGAGAATTATTCTATTTGTGCCCGATAAGTACTTTGGCTTGTTAAATGAGAATTATTCTATTTGTGCCCTGATAAGTACTTTGGCTTGTTAATTGAGAATTAGCCTATGTGTGCTGGTGATAGCCTTTGAGTGCAAGTATTATGTTTTATTACGATGTCGCGACTCTCGGTTGGAGGGCCGGCTGTTTTGTTATAAGTTACTTGGACGTACCGACAGTGATGTGGGATTCCGGGTATGCTTAGTTATTTGTAGCACTAGGGTTAAATTTACGGATTTTATAAAAGACATGGTAGTGCTTATGTCTTGTTTGATGGTCGGTCGAGATAGGGTAAGAGTATAAATGAGGGGCAAGCCCCAAGACGTTATACCACCTCCTCCAGGGTAAGAGTATAAGTGAGGGGTAAACCCCCAAGACGCTGTACCACCTGCTTTATGTGTTGTTTGACGACCGGTCGAGATAGGGTAAGAGTATAAATGAGGGGCAAGCCCCAAGACGTTATACCACCTTCTCCAGGGTAAGAGTATAAGTGAGGGTAGACACCCAAGATGCTATACCACCGCTTTACCACCTTCTCCAGGTAAGAGTATAAGTGAGGTAGACCCCCAAGACGCTATACCACCGGTGGGACTTGGTGTTCATGTATGCCTATTGGTGTATTATTATACCCTGGACTGTCGGCAGTGATGTGGGATTCCACGGGCAGGATATATATATATGTATTGTGTATGTGTACGCCGACAGTGAGGTGGGATGCCACGGGCGCGTCACATGGTTATATTTTACACTAATAGTTGTCGACAGTGATGGGGGATTCCACGGGCATGCTTTGATATTAGTGTGACTTGATCGCGTCCCAGATTGGGCCGGGTAGTATATGTGTCCCTCCGTAGTGGGCCGGACTATGTTATGAAAGATAAGTAAGTTATATGGTAATGAACTTAATGATTCTTTTTCTAATAATGTACGTAAGAATGTGACTATAACTTTTATTGGGAATGGAAAGGATAATAAGGTACGATTAAGTTCATAAGTGGTAATGACACGGCAGGATCTGGTATGTATTTTTATACTTGTCCTTGTCATTCTTTTGTACAGTTATGATTTGTTTACTGTACGTTATATTCTGTTCCATATTCGGTACCTGTTG
This sequence comes from Przewalskia tangutica, assembly GCA_029844215.1. Taxonomy (NCBI): domain Eukaryota; kingdom Viridiplantae; phylum Streptophyta; class Magnoliopsida; order Solanales; family Solanaceae; genus Przewalskia; species Przewalskia tangutica. The sequence goes on from CM056725.1 coordinate 3,608,658, forward strand.
TACTGACCCCCTTCGGGGGGCTGCGTTCATGCCCGCAGGTTTAGGTACGATTGTGGATCCATGAGCTTAGGATCGGTTCAGAGTTGAGATGGCTCCGGTGTTCGGAGTTGTCACGTTTATGTTCATTCGTGGTATGGCGGGGCCCCCCGCCATACGATGGTTGTTAAAACTCTTAGAGGTGCATAGTCACATATTGTGGGTCGGTTTGTAAAAGAAAGGAGGCAACCGGTTGTTTTTATATATGTTCGGGAAGGTAGCCCTGTCGGCTAACTTTGTTGTTTTACTTACGATGTTTTATTTTTAAGTTTCGTGTATGTTCCGCTGATTTTCTCGATGTTTACAGGGGTGCGGGTAGGGCACCGATCGCGATCGGTCGGGTCGTGACATCTTCCTCACATATGCACCTATAACGTGTACCGGCCCATTAGGGGACTCAGTGTAATCATGACTATCCATATAATCCTCATGTGTGTATATGCAACGTGTCCCAGCCCACCATGGGACTCGGTGTATCAATACAACCATATGACATTTTAAACCATCTCTTGACTTTTCATAAACCCGTTATAACAAACTTTCCATAAAGCCATTATAACAAACTTTCATTTTAAAAACTAAAACACTACCACATCTTTCTTTTTAAACAAACCAAGACACTATCACCTCTTTCCTTTTAATAAACCAAGGCATTATCACCTCTTTCCTTTAATAAAACCAAGACATTATCATATGATGTAACATTAGGTAAATGAACCCAAAGTATTATGTACATCTAATCTTATAAAAAGAATCATATCATGTCATATAAGGGAGTTGAACCCAAAAGTACTATGTACATCTATTCTTTCCTTTATAAAACCCCAAGATACTAGAACTTGTAGCATCGAGACACTTTCACTATTAAAAACAAGTTACTTACACTTTTAAACTCAAGTAACTTATTCTTTTCAAATCAAGTAACCTATACCTTTAAATCAAGTTACTTCTTCTTTCCCAAAATCAAGTCATTTATACTTCATATAAATCAAGTCTCTTATACTTCATCTAATCAAATCTCATATACTTTCAAGTAAGGTCTCATATACCTTCAAGTAAAGTCTCATATACTTTCAACTAAGTCTCATAACTTTCAAATAAATCTAGTCTCATGACTTTCAAATAAATCAAGTCTCATAATTTTCAAATAAATCTAGTCTCATGACTTTCAAAATAAATCAAGTCTCATAACTTTCAAATAAATCTAGTCTCAGGACTTTCAAATAAATCAAGTCTCATTAGTGTTGTAACCTAGCAAGATCAACTCGACTACAATGCTTACTAAACACTCTTACCAACATCTCCCATAAGACTTGGTAAGGACTTAGGAATAACTTAGACATGTCTTTAGCATAGAATTAATAACATAAATACTATAATAACGAGGCAAGTATACTTCAAGAAACAAGTCATGTATACTCCAATAATCAATCATGCCGATAGAAGGAAGAAGTTCACATACCTCGTTGACGACTAACCAACACGACAAGTAGAATACGTCCCAATGTACTTCAATCTTGTTGGCTATTCCACATGCCAAGTAGAATATGCCACACATAGTACTTCAACCTAAAATAACAATATCACTTCTATCAACTTCAAGCTTCCAAGTGTAAGACTTATACCAAATAATGGCCCTCTTATTCTACGGGAATTTGGGCAGCACTTCCTTTGTTTCTACGTACTTTTCCACCTTTTCCAAGGCCCAAATTCAACAACAACCATGCCCCAATTAAGGGCACAACCAGCAGTTAACCAAAAGGGATCACACGCATACCTTACGTGCAAAATTCAGCCCCTTAACTTAAATAAACAGTTCACAACCAAAGCAACAACCAAAGGGGATTACATGCCAACTTGACGTGTAAAATTCTGCCCCACAACGATATAAAAGCAGTCTATAAAACAGTCCATAAATAACCAACATTAAGGGTACAATGTGAAGCCTTTTTCACCCTTATTGTCAGGACCCGACCTCGAGCCCGTGACTGGTGCCTTACCCCGGGCACCCTAGTGATACAACATCAGAGAAAAACCAGCGGAAGTAAACTCATAAACATGACACAATATAAAATAAGAAACAGGCTAACCAAAATGGTTACCTTTCTGTAAATATATATAACAAAAATGAACAGTTACATCCTTTACAAAACCCAATTTACAACAGGACTACAGACCTCTAAGAGTTTGTAACAACTATGATGGGACAGGGCCCCGTCATACCCCTGAATGTACATGAATCTACAATGACAGAGAATCATACCAAAAGATAAGCCTCCGGATAAACGGGGCTTCCCAAAAGCAGAACGGTGATCCTATGAGCGAGGATCAACAACCGATGTACCTCTACCTGCGGCATGAACGCAGCCCCCCGAAGGAGGTCAGTACAACAGGTACAAAGTATGTGAAACTGAAAGTACTGTAATGAAATCATAACATTTCCAAACCAAATCCACAGATATGTATGAAAAACCAATTAATCGCACATAGTGCCACATCATAAATAAGAGCAAACAGGTGTAACGCAACCGGTCTTTTCTAGGCCGCTAATGATCGAAGCAGGGCCATTCGCCCATAGTATCATTATGCGAGCCTAATCTGAACTTAGTCCGCATAGGCCACCCGGGCCCGCGTGAGGTACTCACCGCGTCGGGAGTAGCTAACGCGACATTTCCTGGACTATCGTAGTCCGCGTGGCCACTGGACGCGTGAGGTATTCCTCGACGGCGTAACACACCGGAGTGATTCTGGACTCAGTAGTCGCGTAGGTCACATGGACCCGGCGAGGTATTCCTCGCGTCGGGGTAGCTAACGCGACATATGTATCAAGTCGGGGTAAGTGATATAACACGCAAAGACAACCGCATCGTAAATCAACATAAGCACAACAAGAAACCCCCTTAACACAAAAGTCACAAGACACTAACACCCGTAGTATCAGAACATGTTTAATTATCAAACCAACTTACCACACCTTCAGAAATCATTACAAGGCTTTTATAAACAAGTAAGCAAATCGTTCTTTTTATCTTCCTTAAGTCGTTATAACTAACTTCCATAAAGCTAGTATAACACTTAAACTTTATAATAAATCAAATCATTCACATTTGTTTGGAAAACCAAAAGAACTTATTCTTTTAAAACCAAGTATTAATTTCCTTCCGAATAATGATTCATAACTCTTTTTGAAATATTTCAAGATTCTTAACATTTAGAACTCAAGTCAAAAGACATCAAAGTGAAACCAAATTCAGTTAATACACGTACGTCTACCGTACTATATATTTACAAATATCATGCTCAAGAGGATATGAAGAATCACATACCTCCTCGGCTAAATCTACTTGCCAAGTCGGATATGCCGCGCGTAGAGTATCAACCTATAGTAATCAAATACGTCTATCAGCGTCTAGACTTCTTCGTAGCATATTCTAAGTATAAAGTTCCTTATTCTACGGAAAATTGGACAGCACTTCCTTTGTTTCTACATGTTTTTCCACCTTTTCAAGGTCCGATATCCAACTACTAAACGCCACATTTAAGGCCCAACAATTCAGCAATACAAGGGGATTACACGCCTAACTTGGACGTGTAAAATTCTGCCCCACAATACATATTAAATACTCCAATACGTTTAAGGTAGTATCTCGGTTATAACATGCACACATATCATCCTTATCCAATCCTTTCAAATCCAAATCGTTATTCCTACATGTTATATACCTAAAAGCAATATTGACAACTACAAGTCCTTTCTTCCTCAACATGCAACACAATTTACTTAAAAAGGAGAATGGATTGTTACCTTAGAGTTCACCCAAAACAATCCAACAAATCTCACTTGCCCTCTTTTCACAATCACCTCCACAAACCTCCTACAAGCTTGTCAACATATTTCCTTCTTGTCGCCTTTCCGAAATTTCTCTAGGCCTTGGTTTATCCTTGAATTTTTAGAGAGAAGGGAGAGGAATTTTTAGAGAGAAGGAAGAGGGATTTTTAGAGAGAAGGGGGTTCTTGAAGAATGACCAAGTCTTCACGACTTGGTCAATAAATAGGACTTCCCCACAATCAGATGGGAGGGACACTTGTCACCCTCTCATGGCCTTTACAAAAAAATATCTTCTGATTTTCCCCCCAGTTTTCGCAAAAAACCCGTCTCGGCGCCGCGACGCTTAAACCTCCGAGAATTTCAGTACATACGGCGTCGCGGCCCTGCATTCCGGCGCCGCGGAGCTGCAACTTCAGAGAACTCCAGTAAATCCGGCGCCGCGGCGCTGTGGCCTCAGACTGAAAATACTCTCCTTCTTGTCTGCGCACTGAACTTGTAACTCCCATAACTTTCTACTCCGATGCCCTATCGACGAGCGGTTTGTTGCGTTGGGAACTAGACTCAACGAACTACATACTAGGATTTTGAAACACCTAGGAACTCCTAAGGTAATTGGGCATAAACCTCCCCAAAGTTGACTAAAAACCCGTCCAAAACATTCCGTCAACCTGTCTTTCTAAAATTTGAATCTTAATTCCTTTCGTACGTTCTCATAAGCATGACCTGAATTACGGGGTGTAACACTTATTCCTTAGGACTTTCATTAGTCATTTTCCCACATTAAACATGCAAAATGAGGGCTGAATTTCCAGAATTCCTACGCCCTAAAACAGTCCCTAAAAACTGTATAATAACGTCCAACAGTTTTATAGATTCCACGACCAATAAGTACAATCCGATAACTCTTTCCTTAATTAATTTTATTCCAATTAAAGTTTCAACACTTCCATATATGACATACCAACTTATCAACAACCATATTACCTCATTTTAACATGCGACAAGTGTGGATAACAGCAACAATATAACCAACGAAACCAATGGAACAAAACTGCCTCAAATCGGCCAACAACACATCTATCACATACACATCTTATTTTCCATTTCTTCCTTAACATAAATTCATCCCTTAAACATAACAATAAGTAATATCCAATTACTTTAATTTAAGAAGAACTATTACTTCATTTTTGTTCCCAAAATCGTCCAAAACAACCCCTACTATATTGTTCCGCAGTTTTCGTTTTGCTCCACTTCTTCAAGTTCCAATCATATATATGTATATACTACAAGCTTATATCCAACTTCCCTTTGTATTTCACTTCCAAAAAGTTGATAGAACTTAGGGTTTTCTTGCACCCTTTTTCGGCCCAAACAAGTCTCCAAAGGTTGAGATGTTAATCTTGGTTGATAATTAAAATTGTAATTGATTATATGAAAGTATTGAAACATGAATTAGATTTTAAGGAACTATGGTATTATGTTGTGTGGGCCGAGACCTTCCCGAAATCGTGAGTATTGTGGTGTCGAGTTTAGGGGATGTTTTGTTGAGTTATAATGTTGGAATTATAAGCTATGAACATGCATATACATTGTTGTAATTGCGGATATAAGTATTAAAGAAATTAAGGTGTAGAAGAGTGTTAGGTTGCAAACTATAAGACGTGAACTCTCGTTGTTGCTATAAGTATGAACTGTTTGTAGTGGCTATTTTAATATGGATTAAGGGGTTGGATTAACATGAGAAATAGGTGTATTAATCACCTAGGTTGTTTTAGTTGTTGTACTCCATGAATGTAAAGAGAAAGAATGTATAACGATGACGTATATGGAGTATATGAGACTGATTTTGTTACATCCTTGAGATGTGTCTTGTTATTGATGTTATGGACCTTGTGTGTGAATTGCGGATGTGTATATAAATAGGGGAAGTGCTGCCCAAATCATTATATAAAAAGAAGTTATCGTTCGATATATATAACGTATACTAGTAACCATAGAGTTGACGAACATATTACTATTGTTATAGGTTGAAGTGCTAATTGAGATGTATTCTAAATATTGAGTTGGTTAGTTTGACAATAAGGTATGTGAAACTATCCCTTATTTCTTTTGGCATGATTTACATAAATCAATATACGACAGACGTACATAAAGTTCCAATGAATCCTAATTCCTAGTGATACATAATATGATAGTGCCTTTGATTTTTCAGTGATAGTCTATTCTATTTATTCAATTGAGAGTCAAATGATGGTTTAATTTGTATACGGTTACTCATGATATTCTATTCGAGCTTGATGTGATTATATCATTTCACCGAGTCCCTCGCTAGAGGGCCGGGTACGATATGTATATATATATATGATGATTTTATCGAGTCCCGGAATGGGCCGAGCACGATATATGTGGACAGACATCCACAGATATGATTATTTCACCGAGTCGCATGATGGGCCGGGTATGGTATGTGCGTAGTGGACAGGTATCCACGGATATATATGTGAAAAGGCATCCACGGATATGATTATTTCACCGAGTCCCAGAATGTGCCGGGTACGGTATATGTGGACAGGTATCCACGGATATGGTATATTATATGGACATGTATTACTCTCATTTCATAAGGCACAGTGCATTGGTATTTTGATTATTAAACTTGTCTCCTGCCATCTTTTGGCCAGTTATGATCTTATTTATAGTACTTCATGTTTTACATACTCGATATATTTTTTTCGTACTGACCCTCTTTCTTCGGGGGGCTGCGTTTCATGCCCGCAGGTACAAGTACTCAGTTTGGTGAGCCTTCAGTCTAGGATTTTCACTCAGCTGTCCGGAGAGCTCCATTGTTCCGGAGCTTAGTCATTTTGGTACAGATCTTTACTATAGACTTACACATATTCAGGGGTACGACGGGGCCCTGTCCCGTCATATTTCACTGTTATACTCTTAGAGGTCTATAGTCATGTGTGGGTTGGACATGTGTGGATTATAGACGTGTTTTGGTCAGTTGTACTGTTATACTTCGTTTTGGGATGTTCCCGTATATAGTGGCAGCCTTGTCGGCTTGCATATTTTGGTGATGATGATTAGTTGTGACTCCTCAGGAGACAGATTAACTACGGATTTCCTATATTTTCTTTAGTTTCAGTCTAATTATATGTGACAGGTCAGTATAAGGGTGCCCAGGTAGGACACCAGTCGCGGCCCGTCGGCTCGGGTCGTGATAATTTCGGGCGCTGCCGGCGCCGTAGCCCTGCAGCCTAGCACAGCGGTATTTTCATACCCGTTTCATCTTTTACACATTGCACATGTCTTCCCTTCGTTTACCAACGTGAAACCATTGTTATTTGGCCAATTACCATCTATTATCTTACGTCTCAAACAATTCATATACGTACCAATATCTCTTCCACTTAAGGAAGTTACGATCCTTGGCACTTTATGTGCACGTGTGTGGAAACTATGTTTCCGACGTGCGGGGCCCCAATTGTTCGAGTCATAATTAATAGGATTAATTTATTTCACATTTAGTAAATTTCCAACAATCCCCTCTAGGAAGAGATTTTGGCGCACACACACGGTGCCTTTCGAGTAATCACTTGGCGGACCGTTGTCGCATCTGGAGAGGTAGCCGAAGCTTTGAACCTTGCATAGTAGAATACCATCAGACATATTTACTGCGAGGTGAACGTGATGTCTTAAACCGTCGGTGTTTAGTATATGCCAAGACAATGGTACCAACACAACACCTTTCCTACTCAATCTTTCTAGTGTTCTGTCTATCGTGGGCCGTGGACACCATTGGATTCTTAAGTGTGTTCATTTGAGGTGGCCTGTCCTCGCACTTAAATAGGTGGTCTCCTACAAGGTATCCTGTAATACCCCGTTACACAAGCGTTAGGAACCATTAAAAATTTACCCAACCTAACCTCAATTATTGAGGATAATTAAAGGTTTGGAAATTTATCCTTTACCCCTCTTACATGTATCACTTTTTGTCTATCACGGGAACGACCTTGGATTATGTTTCTTAAGAAAGACACATTATCCGAAGTGCTCTTGCTTCCACCGGAGCGCTCACGGAACCTTTACAGTTTAGTTTCCCATTGAACTTTATTCCTGTGATCTCCAGTCTGTAAGGTTGGGTGTCCACTATATCGGTTCTTATTGTTTGGGTTAAGCCCATTCCCCTAGACAGGCAGAACAACTGATCTTTGAGTATTCCCTTCGTTAAGGGATTTGCGATATTTTCCTTAGATTTTATTTAATCAATGGAAATAATATCCAAGGTGATCAACTACCTAACAGACTCATGTCTCCGTAGAATATGATGAGACTTACCGTTGTATATTGAACTTTGTGCCCTTCCTAGAGCCGACTGACTATCGTAGTGGATCATTACAGAAGACACGGGTTTATCCCAACATAGGAATAGATGTACAGAGTACTTTGGTTTAATTCCCGGATTTTACATGACATGATAGTGCCTTGAGTTTAATAAAATGAGAGTACATCCTACTTATTCTAATAAGAAGTTAAGGGTTACTTAACTTGCATATGTTATTCAGGATAGCCTTTAGTGCTAGTGTTAGATTATTATTACGGGGTAAATCCCCGGGACATTATACATTTCTGTGGATTTTCTCCTCACGATGCGAGTATGGCGTATATACTCATTGCGGGCCCCCAGGGTCCATGCGGGGGAAATAGTCCTATGCGGGTGAAATAGTCTCATGCGGGGCAAATTGCCCTATGCGGGTCCACAAGACCTATGCGGGTGAAACAGTCCCAGGAGTAGGATTGCATAATGATACTATGGGCGGGTGGCCCTAATTTGATCATAAGCTTCCTATTTTTAAACGGTAAAGTTTACTCTTATTTACTCTCGTTATTAATAAGGCACAGTGTACTGTTAATTTGGTTATCATACATGTCTCCAGCTTATTTTAGACTATATGATTTCATTACAGTACTTTCAGTTTCACATACTTGGTACATATTTGTATCGACCCCTTTCTCGGGGCTGCGTTAAATCTGCGGTAGAGGTAGCGAGTTGTTGATCCTCACTCTTAGGATCACTGTTGACTTTGGGAAGCTCCATTACTCCGGAGGCTTATCTTTTGGTACGGATCCCTGTTGTTGTAGATTTATGTACATTCAGGGGTATGGCGGGGCCCTGTCCCATCATAGATATAGGGTCCAAACTCTTAGAAGTTTGTAGTCATGTATGTGGGTTGGACTTTTAATAGATGTAGCTCTTTTGTTTATGTATATATATACAGAAAGGTGGCCTTATCGGCTAACCTGGTTCTTATTTCACATTATTGTATGTCTATGAGCTTTATTTATATTACGCTGGTTATCTCTGATGTATACCTGTAAGGGTACCCAGGTAGGGCACCAGTCGCGGGCCCGAGGTCGGGTCGTGACAAAAGTGGTATCAGATCAGTTAGTCCTCGGAAAGTGTCTACAGACCGTGTCTAGTAGAGTCTTTATTATCGGTGTGTTGTGCACCACATCTATAATCAGGAGGCTACAGGATATTTAGGATTGGTTTCCATTCTTCTCATTCTGAGATCGTGCAGTAGAGCTGTGTTATTAGGTTGATCCCTCTCTGACGAAATCTTATGTATCAGATATGCCTCCACAGAAGGCAACAGCGTCCCAGATGAGCAAGTCAGCACTAGAAGTTGCTAGTAGGACGCAGAGAGTCACTAGGGCTTAGGCCCAGACTATGCCAGAAGTTGTGGCCCAGTCGGCGAGTTCGGTTACACCGATAGTACCAGAGGAGCTTAGAGCAGCTGCAACTCCAGAGGTTCTGATACCTGAGCCTCCAGTTCCTCAGCCAGGGGCATAGGATAGGGACTACGGAGATACTGTCCGTTCTTGTCGAGGATAGTGGCGAGCGGCCGAGCGAGGCCGTGCGAACCATGTGGCGAGCAGTTTAAGGGTTTGAGATTTTCTGGGTTGCAATCCGCCAGAGTTCTATGGGTCGAGACCTGAAGATGATCCTCAGGAGTTCATTCGGCAAATGCAGTGGACTATGCGGGTGATTAAGGCCTCGGAGGCCGAGTCACTTGTACTAGCTTCTTACCGGTTATGCGATTTTGCAGTGAACTGGTTTGAGTCGTGGGAACTATCCAGATGAGAGGGTGCTCCTCCAGCCATTTGGGACGAGTTCACGGAGGCCTTCCTAGATCACTTTTTGCCTCCTGAGATGAGGAGAGCCCGGGTTGATAGGTTTCTGACATTGCGGCAGGGTGGCATGACCATCAGAGAGTATAGCCTAGAGTTCGACTCATTGGCTAGGTATGCGCCCGCTATTGTGGCTGACATGGCGGATAGAGTTCACCGCTACGTGATAGGGCTAGACCGCTACTTGGTTGATGGATGCATGGCAGTGGCTCTTCAGCCAGGTATGGATATTTCCAGGTTCCATGCATATGCATAGGGAGTGGAAGACGAGCATAGAAGTCGGCAGACGGAGGCCGATATAAGAGGCGGGGCGGCGGGGTTTTGGGTAACTTTGAGGTGGGCGGCACCGGCGGCGAGCTAGGTCTGCGTCTCGGCCAGAGTACTCCTCTCGATCTTACGGCGACGGTTTGATCAGCCGGGTTATTCGGGAGCGGTCAAGCTCGAGCTTGGGTTTCTGAGGAACAAAGTACTAGCCAGATGAGGCCACCTTTACCTCGATGTGGTCGATGCGGTAGGTCCCATCGTGGGGAGTGTCGTATTTCTTCGGGAGCCTATTTTTCTTGCGGCCAGTAGGGCCATTTGAAGAGGGATTATCCGACCAGAGGCGGCACGGGTAGTATGGCTCAGCCTACAGGGTCATTTGTCGGGTCATCATCTTTTGTGGTCATGTGCCCCGGAGGGCAGGGTGTTTACGGGCCAGCAGGCCGCGACAGAGGTCGTGGCAGAGGTCGTAGTTCTAGTGGTCCTCCGAACCGCATCTATGCCTTAGCCAGTCGACAAGATCAGGAGACTTCGTCGGATGTCGTCACATGTATACTATTGATTTCATGCTATGACGTTTATGCTTTGATAGATCCGGGTTCTACCTTGTCTTATATATCTCCTTTTATTGCTGGTAGAATAGGAATAGAACCTGTTTCGATAGAACTGTTTGAGGTAGCTACGCTAGTGAGTGATTCGGTGGTAGCCGAGCGGGTATATAAAGATTGCCCGGTGATTATACACAGTCATCAGACCCTAGCAGACATGATAGAGCTGGATATGATAGATTTTGATGTCTATGGACTGGTTAGCTTCTTGTTATGTCAATGTTGACTGTAGAGAGAGATTGGTTCGATTCCAGTTTTCTGGTGAGCCAGTTATTGCGTGGAAAGGGGATTCTGCGTCGCCGAGTGATAGGTTTATTTCTTATCTCAAGGCTAGGAAGATGATTCAGAAAGGGTATATTTATCATCTTATTCGGGTGTTCGATACGGAGGCTGAGGTGCGATTCTTGATCGATTCCGGTGGTAGAGAATTTCTGATGTTTTCGAATGATCTCTAGGTATTCCTCGAGAGAGGAGATAGAGTTACGTATTGATGTTACGCGGATACTCGACCTATATCTATTCCTCCGTACAGAATGGCACCTGCTGAGTTGAAAAAGTTGAAGGACCAGTTGAAAGACTTGCTGGAGAAAGGCTTTATTAAGCCTAGTACTTCACCTTGGGGAGCGTCGATATTATTTGTGAAGAAGAAGGATGGAACGCTGCATATGTGTATTCACTAAAGTCAGCTGAACAAGGTAACCATCAAGAATAGGTATCCCCTCCCCATGATTGATGATTTGTTTGATCAGGTGCAGGGTGCAAAGTGTTTCTCCAAGATAGACCTGCGATTCGGTTATCATCATGTACGAGTTAGAGAGGCAGATATCACGAAGACTGCATTCAGGACCCGGTATGGGCATTATGAGTTCAGGGTGAAGTCGTTCAGATTGCCTAATGCTCCAGCGGTATTTATGGATTTAATGAACCGGGTGTTCAAGCTATTTCTGGATACGTTTGTTATAGTGTTCATTGATGACACCCTGGTTTACTCTCGCACGGAGCAGGAGCATGCAGATCATTTGACGACGGTACTTAGAGTCCTCCAGAGCCGGCAGTTGTATGCCAAGTTGTCCAAGTGTGAGTTCTGGTTGGCCTCAATGGCATTCTTGGGGCACATTATCGGGGCCGATGGTATTCGGGTTGATACGGCGAAGATTGAGGCGGTGAAAACTTGGCCTAGACGTACTACGCCGACTGAGGTGCGCAACTTCTTAGGGCTTGCGGGTTTTTACCGGAGATTTGTGAAAAAGTTCGCTTCGATCTCAGCACCTTTAACTAGGCTGACTCAGAAAGCGGCTAAGTTCCAGTGGACGGATGTTTGTGAGAAGGGCTTCCAGTTATTAAATGCGAGGTTGACGACAGCTCCAGTTCTTACTCTTCCCGAGGGATTAGAGGGTTATGTGGTTTATTGTTATGCTTCGGGTGTCGGACTTGGTTGCGTGTTGATGCAACATGGTAAGGTTATAGCTTACGCGTCCCGACAACTCAGGAAACATGAGAGGAACTACCCTACTCATGATTTGGAGTTAGCGGCAGTGATACTTGCTTTGAAGATTTAGAGGCATTACTTATATGGGGTTCATGTGGATATTTATACAGACCACAAGATCCTCCAGTATATCTTCAGACAGAGGGAGCTGAACTTGTGGCAGAGACGGTGGTTAGAATTGCTGAAGGATTATGATATCGATATTCTATACCACCAGGGGAAAGCCAACGTGGTTGCAGATGCTCTTAGTCATAGATCTATGGGTAGTCTATCAGACGTGCAGCCAGATAGAAGGGACATGGTTCGTGAGATTCATCAGTTAGCGAGCCTTGGGGTTCGGTTAGTTAATGCCGATGATAGTAGAGTTCAGGTTTGAGAGGTTGTCGAGTCTTCCATCGTTGAGGAGGTGAAGAGGCGACATTATGAGGATCCGGTTCTGGTATGGTATCGAGATACGACTCTTCGAGAGGAGAAGAGTTCATTTGAGGTAGCACCTGATGGGGTGCTAAGGTACGAGGGTAGATTGTGTGTACCCGATATTGCGGGACTTCGTCAGCAGGTTCTAGGGGAGGCACACAATGCTCGTTATTCTATTCATCCGGGGTCGACTAAGATGTACCATGACCTCAGATGTGTTTATTGGTGGGATGGCCTGAAGAGGGACGTAGCAGAGGTCGTTGCTAAGTGTCCGAATTGTCAACAGGTCAAGGTTGAGCACCAGAAGCCTGGTGGGTTATTACTGACAATTGAGATTCCGACGTGGAAGTGGGAGGTGATCAATATGGATTTTGTTACAGGGTTACCTCGTACTCAGAGGAAGTGTGATTCCATCTGGGTTATAGTAGACAGGCTGACGAAATCAACCCATTTTCTTCCGGTCAGGACTACGTACTCGTCTGAGGATTATGCTAGACTGTATATCAGGAATATTGTGAGACTGTATGGAGTTCCTACATCTATTATATCAGACAGAAGGGCTCAGTTTACGGCTAACTTCTGGAGGTCTTTCCAGAAGGAGTTAGGGACACAGGTGAGTCTCAGTACTGCATTTCACCCTCAGACCGACAAACAGATAGAGCGTACTATCCAGACACTTGAGGATATGTTGCGGGCCTGTATTATCGATTTCAGGGGTAGCTGGGAGGATCATTTGCCTCTTGTCGAGTTTGCATATAACAACATCTACCATTCCAGTATTCAGATGGCCCCGTATGAGGCCTTATATGGCAGGAAGTGTAGGTCGGCGATTGGTTGGTTCGATGTTGGCGAGGTTCAGTTAGTTGGCCCAGACTTGATTCAGCATGTTGTGGATAAGGTTAAGCTAATCCAGGAAAGGTTATTAGCAGCTCAGAGTCGACAGAAATCGTATGCAGATAATCGACGTCGACACTTGGAGTTTCAGCTTGACGATTGGGTTTTCTTGAAGGTATCACCCATGATGGGTGTGATGAGGTTTAGTAAGAAGGGAAAAGTTAGCCCGAGGTACATTGGACCATACCAGATTGTTCGTAGAGTAGGCAATGTTGCCTATGAGTTAGATCTGCCATCCGATTTGGAAACAGTACATCCGGTCTTCCATGTTTCTATGTTACGAAAGTGTATCGGAGATCCATCCAGAGTTTTCCTGGTTAGTGATGTCCAGGTGACAGAGGGGTTATCGTATGAGGAGAGTCCTATAGCGATACTTAATCGCCAGGTCAGACGATTACGGACTAAGGACGTGGCTTCCGTCAAGGTCTTGTGGAGGAATGATAATAGAGAGGAGATGACTTGGGAAAAAGAGGAGGACATGATGAAGAAGTATCCTCACTTGTTCCCTACACCTACAGGTAATTCATTTTCCCTTATTGTCGATTTGGATTAACAGATATGCATAAGTGTTATATTGTGGCCATGTGTGGCATATTTGATTGTGTTGGGTATAGTTAAAGGGGACTATGCCGATATCGGTTTAGATTGAACTTAGTAAGAACATTCGGGATGAATGTTTCTAAGGGGGGGGAAAATGTTACACCCCGTAGTTCCAGGACATGTATATAAGGACGTACGTGAGGAAATACGACTTTAAGTTTGAAACAAAAGAAAGATTTCTTTTTCCTACGGAAAATATTCCGAACCTCATGAGGGAAAAAGGTTTAATAATTGGAATTTGGTTCTCAAATTTGGTATTTGAGACTTATAGAATTTATTAGAATTTTGGAGAGATGAAATATTTTGGACTAATAGGAGGGTGACACGTGTCACCCCCCCACATGGCCCATGTTGGGCGAGAATGACATGGCCAAGTGGCCAAGTTGACTCAAGATATTTGTTCATCACAATCTTGGCCACACATTTGTTTTAATCTTAACCCTTGGTTTCATTATATATCCATCTACTAGTAGCAAGACTTGGACACTTAGAAAATTTCAAGAAAACTTTGTGCACTTCATAGAGGCTCTCGGCCAAGGCAACCTAGAAGAACAAAAAATTCTTCAAATCTTCTTGATAAATCCACATATTCAAACCAAAGATCCCTAGTAGTATACTAAGCATAAACAACCTCTTAAACCCCGGAAATACTACATGGATTCGATAGTCGCATTATGAAAACCTAAGGTGTTCTTCAACCTTGATGTTGAAACTTAAAGAGAAGTTGGTTATGAACTTCTAAGGGTTGCTTGGAGTGGATTGGAACGTAAAGAAAATGAGCTAAAGTTGCTAAGGATCGACTTTAATCTTGGATTATATTTGGGCTTATTGAGGTAATGATCTTTGTGTTCCTAATGTAATTGAAGATTACATGTTATAGTAGTTGATAAATGAGCTTGTGATATAAGGATTAAAGATTTATAAGTGTTGGGGGATTTGGAGGGTGAATACCGAAATATGGCATGCTAGCCATTAAAGTTGTTAATCAATTTGGTTGTTAGTTAAAATCGTTACATGTTATACAAGAAAGGGAATATAGTTGTTATAGTTGTTATGACGTACATAACATGTTGGAGTAACGACTTGGATTAAAGAATTGAAAAAGGACTATATGTGGTATTGATTATTGATTGTGGCCGAGAACACCTAAGTGTGCTGATTAAAAATGGACTAATTAATAGACTAGTTATATATAAAAATTGTGTGGCGGAATTTTACACGTCCAGCTAGGCGTGTAATCCCCTTTGGTTAGCTGTTCGGCTGTGCCTTAAATATGGCGTGTTGGTTATTCATTTCGGGCCTTGAAAAAGGTGGAAAAGTACGTAGAAGCAGGGGAAGTGCTGCCCAATTTTTCGTAGAATAAGAGACCTTATACTTAGTAAGAGAACTGCCTACTCCCACCTCGACCGAGAAAGAGATCTAAAGCTTCTTTGAAGAAAGTCAAGCAGGAATAGATGGAGGGTAGGAAAGAGCTTGAACGACCGATTTCACAAGAGGTCGAATCCATTTTCATGCTTGTCAACGAGATTCCGCAGTCAAGTCTGCTATATAAAACCGAAGACTTCCTTCAAGAAGATGTCGTTGAAAAGCATGGCGCGGATCGCCGGGGGAGGTACTGCAAAAAAATAGCTCGACGCCAGGATGATAAAAAGCTTAACACCTCTCATTCTTATTACTTTTTCAATATGAAAACGAAAAAAAAAATGAAAAAAAAACAACTTCCTTTCCAGCTTTTAGGGCGGGCCCAGCCGGGGCTTCCGCAACCGGGTCAATAACATAGCTCTTTCTTTCCCCGGTCTCCTTTCGAAGGAGAGGCCTTCACATTCCTAATCCGGTAGGGTCGGACGGCTTTCTTTGCCCTATTCTACCTTAAAAAGCTCAAAGTTGATGGAAGTGTTAATTGTCATTATAGGTTGAAGTAATACTCGTGACATGTTCTACGTAGCGCGTGGATTAACTGAAGAGGTATGTGGAACTTCTTCTATCTCCTTTGAGCATGACTTTATAAAAACGAGCATACGGTGAACGTACATGTTTTAAATGAACTCGAATTCCTGGTAGTATATAAGGTAGGTTACTTGATTGAAAGAAGAATTAGAAAAGGCGAAACTGCAGAATTCGGGTTCGGGGCCGCGGTGCCAAGTTGCAGGGCCATGGCTCCGAAACCTCAGAAGGCCGCAGAAGTTCCGGCGTCGCGGCGCCATAGTGCAGGGCCGTGACGCTGCCCCTGTTGAAGGGTGCCGAGGATTCGTTAGGGGGCAGGGTGGTGTTTTCGTGCCACGGTATTGACCCTAGATAGTATAAGTGACTTGATGTTTAAAGACTAAGTTACTTGAATGAGATAGGTACACTTGACTTGATTTTAAAAGTAGAAGTGTCTTGATACTACGGGTGTTAGTATCTTAGGATATTACAAAGGAAAGATTGTACGGCGGACGTACATGGTGCTACGGGGTTCACTCCCCTATATTGCATGATGTGATTCCTTTTATAGGAATAGATGTACATAGTACTTTGGGTTAATTCCCGTATTTTACATGACATGATAGTGCCTTGAGTTTAATAAAATGAGAGTACATCCTACTTATTCTAATAAGAAGTTAAGGGTTACTTAACTTGCATATGTTATTCAGGATAGCCTTTAGTGCTAGTGTTAGATTATTTATTACGGGGGTAAATCCCCGGGACATTATACATTTCCGTGGATTTTCTCCCCATGATGCGAGTATGGCGTATATACTCATTGCGGGCCCCAGGGTCCATGCGGGTGAAATAGTCCCATGCGGGGCAAATTGCCCTATGCGGGTCCACAAAACCTATGCGGGTGAAATAGTCCCAGGAGTAGGATTGCATAATGATACTACGGGCGGGTGACCCTAATTTGATCATAAGCTTCCTATTTTTAAACGGTAAAGTTTACTCTTATTTACTCTCGTTATTAATAAGGCACAGTGTATTGTTAATTTGGTTATCATACATGTCTCCAGCTTATTTTAGACTATATGATTTCATTCTGATGCTGATTTCTGGCCACATACTTGGTACATATTTTTGTCTTGACCCTCTTCTCGCCGAGGGCTGCGTTCATGCCGCAGGTAGAGGTAAGCAGGTTGTTGATCCTCACTCTTAGGATCACTGTTCAGCTTTTGGGAAGCTCCATTACTCCGGAGGCTTATCTTTTGGTACGGATCCCTGTTGTTGTAGATTTATGTACATTCAGGGGTATGGCGGGGCCCTGTCCCATCATAGATATAGGGTCCAAACTCTTAGAGGTTTGTAGTCATGTATGTGGGTTGGACTTTTAATAGATGTAGCTCTTTTGTTTATGTATATATATATATATATATATATATCTATATATATATATATAGAGAGAGAGAGAGAGAGACAGAGAGAGAGAAAGGTGGCCTTATCGGCTAGTCTGGTTCTTATTTCACATTACTGTATGTCTATGAGCTTTATTTATATTACGCTGGTTATCTCTGATGTATACCTGTAAGGGTACCCAGGTAGGGCACCAGTCGCGGGCCCGGGGTCGGATCGTGACAAAAGTGGTATCAGATCAGTTAGTCCTCGGAAAGTGTCTACAGACCGTGTCTAGTAGAGTCTTTATTATCGGTGTGTTGTGCACCACATCTATAATCAGGAGGCTACATGATATTTAGGATTGGTTTCCATTCTTCTCATTCTGAGATCGTGCAGTAGAGCTGTGTTATTAGGTTGATCCTTCTCTGACGAAATCTTGTGTATCAGATATGCCTCCACAGAAGGCAACAGCGGCCCAGAAGAGCAAGTCAGCACTAGGAGTTGCTAGTAGGACGCAGAGAGTCACTAGGGCTCAGGCCCAGACTATGCTAGAAGTTGTGGCCCAGTCGGCGAGTTCGGTTACACCGATAGTACCAGAGGAGCTTAGAGTAGCTGCAACTCGGAGGTTACGATACACGAGCCTCCGATTCATCCGTCGAGGGCATAGGATAGGGACTACGGAGATACTGATCCGTTCTTGTCGAGGATAGTGGCGGCGGCGAGCGAGGCCGTGCGAACCATAGAGCAAACAGTTTGAGGGTTTGAGATTTTCTGGGTTGCAATCCTCCAGAGTTCTATGGGTCGAGACCTGAGGATGATCCTCAGGAGTTCATTCGGCAAATGCAGTGGACTATGCGGGTGATTAAGGCCTCGGAGGGATGCTCCATTACTCCGGAGGCTTATCTTTTGGTACAGATCCCTGTTGTTGTAGATTTATGTACATTCAGGGGTATGGCGGGGCCCTGTCCCGTCATAGATATAGGGTCCAAACTCTTAGAGGTCTGTAGTCATGTATGTGGGTTGGACTTGTAATAGATGTAGCTCTTTTGTTTATGTATATATATAAAGGTGGCCTTATCGGCTAGCCTGATTCTTATTTCACATTACTGCATGTATATGAGCTTTATTTATATTCTGTTGGTTATCTCTTATGTATACATGTAAGGGTGCCCAGGTAGGGCACCAATCGCGGGCCCGGGGTCGGGTCGTGACAATGACATCTGCAATGCCCATATCTTTTATGTCAAAACAATGTTTTAACATGTTATTATTCTCTAAGATTATCCCAGAACTGCTTCCAGTGATCAAAAATTCATCTACATAAAGGCATATCATGACGAAGGATTTGACATTTCCTTTCATGTAGACACATTTGTCACCTCCATTAATGGCGAACCTTTTTGATAGTAGAGTACTATCAAATTTCTCGTGTCATTGTTTAGGGGCATGTTTCAGCCTATACAATGATTTGACAAGCCGACACATTTTTTTCTCTTGTCTTGGAACCACATACCTCTCGGGTTGATCCATATATATATTTTCGTCCAAATCTCCATTTAGGAAGACAGTCTTAACATCCATTTGATGTATTTCAAGATCCCGCAAGGCGGCGATGGCTATGAACATAAGTATGGATGTCATTCATGACACCGGAGCGTAGGTGTCGAAGTAATCAAGGCCCTCCTTTTGACGATAGCCCTTGACTACTAAAACCTAGCTTTGTATGTATCGATAGATCCATCTGCCTTTAACTCCCGTTTAATGATCTACTTACAACCCAACGGTTTGTGTTCCAGGGGAAGTTCAGCCAACTCCCAGGTGTGGTTATGCAGGATGGATTCTATCTCACTTTCTAAAGCTTTCTTTCAGAGCGGTGCTTCTGGAGTTGACAATGCTTCAGTGATTGTCTGTGGTTCATCCTGAACCAAATAAGCTTCAAAGTCTGGACCGAAAGACTTGTCATTCCGGGACCTTTTGCTTCTCTTTGGTTCCATTCCTAAATCTTCCAACTCCTGAGAATCTGAAATACTTGATTCCGGATAATCAGCTACTTCAGAATTCACTAGATTTGAACCGTTCGGATCGAGGTAGTAATCTACCCCTTGATCCTCAGAGATTTGATCATAACTTCGTTTGTAAGAGGTTATGTTGATTTCCTTGTATGGAAACGTGTATTCAAAGAACCATGTGTTCCTTGATTCCATAATCGTACCTTCATAAATGTCCGGATGATCCGACTTATGCACTATGAAGCGATAAACACTACTGTTATTGGTATATCCGATGAATATGCAATCCACAGTCTTAGATCCAATTTTGACCTGCTTTGGCATAGGTACTTTTACCTTGGCCAGACAACCCCACACCTTCAAATATTTGTAGGTAGGTTTCTTTCCTTTCCATAACTCGTATGGAGTCTTGTCCTTACCTTTGTGTGGGACTCTATTAAGAATCTTATTTGTGGTAAGTATAGCTTCTCCCCACATGTGTTGGGGAAGGCCTGAATTGATGAGTAAAGCGTTGATCATTTATTTTAGTGTTCTGTTCTTGCATTCAGCCACACCGTTTGATTGAGGTGATTAAGGATCCATTGTTTGATGAACTATACCCGACTGAGTACAAAATTCTTCAAAAGACGCTACATATTCTCCCCCTCTATCGCTACGGATTGTTTTAATCCGTCCGCTTAGTTGGTTCTCAACTTCTGCTTTGTAGCGTTTGAACGCTCCAAAGGCTTCATCTTTACTTTTTTAGTAAGTAAAGATAACAAAACTTTGTTCCATCATCTATGAAAGTCACAAAGTACTTGTTCCCCCCTCTAGTTTGAGCGAACTTCAAATCACATATATCAGTGTGTATA
This sequence comes from Przewalskia tangutica, assembly GCA_029844215.1. Classification (NCBI taxonomy): domain Eukaryota; kingdom Viridiplantae; phylum Streptophyta; class Magnoliopsida; order Solanales; family Solanaceae; genus Przewalskia; species Przewalskia tangutica. The sequence goes on from CM056725.1 coordinate 3,629,156, forward strand.
AGTTCTAGAGGAGCGGTTTCCCTTTCGACGGATCTAAAGGGACTCTTGGAAAATTTTGCCTCTACGCACACCTCACACTTACGTTGAGGGTTTATGTCGATAGACGGCAATAATTCCAGCTTTATCAATCTTTGGATAGATTGATAGTTAACATGCCCTAATCTATGATGCCATAAATTAGATGACTCAATCAAGTAAGTAGAAGGTGCAATAGATAGTTCGATATTGATTATACTCCAGTCCCCGGCAACGACGCCAAAAACTTGTTAGGCGATTTACAAATGCTCACGCAAGTGCACGTATCGTTCACAAGTAATATAGTCTGTAAGACCGAATATCGATCATGAGACGGTTGCAATAGAACTTCTAAACTTTGGTTTCTATTTTGGCAATCGATAAATGGTTTGGTTTTGTACTAAGGACTATCATTAAAGTGAAGTGCATGAAACTAGACTAGATTTATAATACTAAAGGTTTATAACAGTTATGAAAGGAATATGACTTCCAATCTCCTCGACTATCCACTCTTTCTCGTGTTAATACAATGCTAATGATTCTCCTTCTTATTAAGATAGCAGGTTAACTAGTCTGTCATCATATTCCGGTTAGGATATACGAGAGCTCAATCTTGTGCAAAAACCTTCTATATTTCTATGATAGATTTTACCACACAAGAGGATTAAGAACAGTAACTTTAAACACTACACAAGTATCAGAATACTTTCGTCCACGATTTTAACATGTGTCTAAACAATTACAACATATTCAAATCTCTTCTCTCGGTTCTTGATTCGAAATCATATAGGTAATGATAATTAGTAGCTAATTAATTATCAAGCAATCAAAGCAATATTGAATAGATCTTAATACGCTGAAGAAGAAATCATTAACTAATGCATTAACTATATGAACGAGTTTCAAGAAGATTCGATGGAAACCCTACTAAAGTAATTAGCTCCTAGCCATAAACATGCTAAGAACTAATACAATTCAACAATAACTGAAATAAATACAGAGAAAAGAAAAATATTGTGAACTAAAGTCTCAATTGTGGCCTCCAAATCTGCCCTCGATGATGTTGTGTGTGAGAATGTCCAAAAAAACTCCTCTCTTAGATTAATCCTTAGGGCTTAAGTATGCTTCAAAATTTCGTGCCCTATGAACCCTTCTGCCCCTGGATAATTTCGCCTCGGATCTGGAAAATTCTGCGAGTTGGCGCATGATGCGAAAGTTCTCTGACACTACAGTGGTTACGGCGCAGTGGTCTGTCGGACCGACACCCGGTCTTTGCTCTGTCTTCGTCCGAATTTCCAGTTTTTAGCCTTTTTGCCTCTGGAACCTCCTGTTATGCCCATTTTTCGTTCCTTTTCTTCATTTCGCCATTTTGAACCGTTGTGACTCAAAAGAAAGAAAAACAAGTCTAATACTATACTAAACTCAACAAAAGTGGGTAAAATACAAATAAAAAATGACTCAAAATAGATATATGAAATATGCCTAACAAATCCTCAAACTTAAATTTTTCTCGCCCTCGAGGAAGGAACAAAACAAAACAAAGAAACAAAAATAAAAATACGCAAAGACTCAAATCGCACAGCGTGAGCAAGGTTACTTTGCAAAAGCATGAACGTTTGTGGGATAATATGTTGAAATATGTTTGGCATGAATATATAGCAATCTACAATTTCAAGCCAGATATTTCGCAAATTCAATTCAATCATAATCAATGGAAATATGAATACTAAACTATGCATGTCAATTTCATTTAGTTCTATGGGCCTGTTTACTTGCTATTCTCCACTAATCATGGACATATATTCTAGAGATTTTCAGGACTTTTCAGGGTTGTAATGTAGGGTTAGACAGGGGTAGGTAAAAGTGGGCATTTAGGCTCAATTTACGTACCATAAGCGTTTTTCTCATTCAACCATCTCGTCCTTCTTTTTGGTATTCTTTTTCAGCTCATACCTATCACTCTTTTTTTTTCTTTTTGAGAGTCTGAAACATATTCACATAGGCACCCCCAAACTTAAGCTTTTATATTTCTTTCATTGGGGTGCATCAATTTTTCACTCTCTTTTTGTATTTTTTTTTCCACTTTTTTTCATCCCAATTTTTCAATTAAAGTTTATGGCACACAAGGTATTCATGAGGTGTCAAAGAAAACAACTTATTTTTAGGTTCAAAGGGGCTGACTAGGGATACATTTTAGTGCAAGATAGGTAGTGAAAGATAAGAAGAGCTAACAAAGAAATGTCTGAGTCATCTCCCTAACATATATATCATAATTATTTCGCTTCAAATAACAAACAAACAGACATCATAGACATTTCAATACATGCATAAGCTACGCGCAAATATCCCAAACAATCAGATTTTTATGAAGTTTTGGCATATCTAACTTGAGCACACATATTTTTAGCCTATAATTCCATTACATTATCCCACTTAATTAACTAGACATTTTCAACAACTATAACATGCATGATCATAAAAAAATTATGACTCAACAAAAACACACAAAAATAATTCAAAAAGACTCACAAAAATAGACTAAACACCTAAATAAAATAAACCCCCCCTCCAAACTTAAACTACACATTGTCCTAAATGTGTAAAAGACTCAAGGATTAAAATGGGACAACTTACAGACAGTAGCGGTTCAAAATGGCGGCGGTGGCGGGTAATGCATGGTCCATTGATCGAACCTGGAGCTCAAACCATCAACACGTTGGGTCAAGTTGTCCAGGCTCTGCATCATCCTCTATTGACTCATGAGCATCTGCTCCATCATTGACATTGGAGGCTCCAAAGCCAGGGGAGGATGATGGTTGTTTTCGCCTGCCTCATTGTGTGCCTCTGCTTCAAACTCCTCCTCATCCTTAGCTGCTGGCTCTGCTGTTGCTGGGCCTCTTCCCCTGGCTGCTGGGCGTGGGTCAAGGAGGGAGTGCACTAAACTGTAGGTCACAGTCGACTGATTCTTCTCTAGGATATCAGTGGCGAATGTTGGGACTCCATGCCTTTCACATAAGGCAGTGATGAGTGAACCATGTCCCAATCCGCCTGTAGTAGTCAACCTACTAATATCCCTTTTGCTCTGCACTACTTCTTTTCACATCAATTGGCATGCCCCTCATGATGCCATAAATGAGTTTGATCATGTCTGAAGGCACATTTGTGAAATAGGTTGACGGGATCAAGCGTGCACTTACGAAATATAGACATCCTTTGGTTGTTCTATTAAATTGGCAACGGGCAAGTCTCCTAGATTCGGTGCGGTCAAAACTAAACTCAGCGCCTGGGTAGCACAATGTCTGCGCAACTTCATCCCACATGATGTGGTTTACGTTTCGTGACCAATTTCTGAAATGGTTAGGATTATCGCCCCGGTCCTCCACATCATAGGTCCTTAGTGTAGCATTCACTGTTTCAGAACTGACAAACACATATTTTCCTCTAACATAGCACCGCTCATCCTCTTGCTCATGGTAATTCGCGTAGAATTCCCTCACAAGGCTACAATTATGTAGTGTGATCCTCTCCGGATTGGTAAACCTTCTCCAACCATTTTCCTCGATCCTGGCCCTAATAGGCTCAAAGTTATCATTATCATCAAATGACCTGGCCTGGTAATCTAGTCATCTTTCTGGTATCAAAGACCTAGTGCTAATCTTGTTGTATCGATCCTCCGTTTGTTTGATGGAGAATCGAGTCACATCATAGTCTGGGTGGATGAAGATGTTGAAGCTCTTGAAGTTCGTTTCCTAGAGGCCATATTGAAAATTATGGGGAAATTTTCGACAGTGTTTTCTTTGTTTTCTCATAGTTTCCCAACAATTCTCCCGCAAGACAACAATAATTAACCAAACAATCACAGACCACAACAATAACCCACAACAATTACACCACAAAACGCCTCAATTCGCACAACTACACAGCCCAACAATACCCCGGATACACCCACGAATCCCTTACACCCCCAAACTTGCAAGTTACTATCCCTACTAGTCTTGAAATCACAAGAACAATGATGAAGTTTTACCCTTTTTTTTTTGAAGAGTTATTCTTCACCAATTTCTTGACCCAATTGGAGGAATGATGATTGTGCAAGATGTGAGGGTTTTTGTAGGGATTTTTGGATGAATTTAGGAAGGTTTGTGGGGGATTTTCATGGGTAAGGGAAAGGATTTCAAGATTTTAGAGGGAATGAGGGATTTGTGGTGGATTGGGAAAATAATTGGGGGTTAGGGCTTTTAATTCTGAAAATTCCGTCTCAGCACCGCGGTGCCTAAAGTATTGTGGCCCCTCTGAAGATTTGGCACACCGCTGCATGACTGATCAGCATGTGCAACCCAATTTTTTCATTTTCCCCTTCTCTTCGTGCTTAGTCCCCGATTTACTCACCTGTCCATACACACAACTCAAAAGTACCAAACGTGAGACCGTTCAAGACAAAATAAAAAAAACTAAAACAGAAATTGAAATAACAGAATTAAAACATTGGGTTGCCTCCTAAGTAGCGTTGTCTTTAACGTCTTTTAGTCGGACGTAGTTCACTTACTAGATTAAGGGGGTAGAGTTCCCCCTCCACATAAACATCTCAGCACCAATCGCTTCCTCTTCCTCCTCTTCTTTTTCACAGAATTGATTTCAGGAGGGTTCATTATTGTTTCATTATTTGTTGCTGCCCTGGTCTTACTCCCAGTCTCCACACTTTTCTTCAATGGTACCCCACAAGCATCAATACTAGTGAGGTTTTTCCTAGGCACAACCTTGTCAACTGCCCCAATAGCAAAACATCTCTCATCGACTCGGGGCTCAGTGGGTGGTCTGAAAACTTTGAAGGTTAACTCTGGCTCAGGTGGTGGCTAAAACACCTTGAATGTCATTTCTTCATCCTGAACTCTAAGATTTAACTCCTCTTTCTCAACGTCAATAAGGGCCCTTCTTGTGGCTAGAAATGGTCTCCCAAGAATGATGGGCATATCTTCATCCTCTTCCATATCCAGAATGAGGAAATCAGCAGGGAAGATAAATTTTCCCACTTTCACTAACACATTTTCAATAATACTTCTGGGATGTACGACTGAGCGATCAGCTAGCTGCAGGTTCACTGTAGTCGGCTTTGCTTCCCCTAAATCGAGTCTTTTAAACACAGAGAGAGGCATCAAGTTGATACTGGCCCCTAAGTCACACAAAGCCCGTTTACATGTCACCTTACCTATAGTGCATGGTAGGGTGAAACTCCCTGGATCCTTCAAATTAGGGGGCAGTGTTTTCTGCAAGATAGCACTACACTCATCTGTCAGGGCTATTATCTCATAATCCGCCAGCTTCCTCTTCTTAAACAGGATGTCCTTCATGAATTTTACATTTGCTGGCATTTGTTCTAAAGCTTCAATGAACGGGAGATTAATATGCAGCTTTTTGAAGACCTCTAAAAACTTGGAAAACTCCTTGTCTAAGGACTTCTTCTGCAGTCTTTGAGGATAAGGGATTCTGTCTACATATTCTCTCCTTGCTGCCGGTGGAGCCTTCTCTAAATTAGGGCGGTCATCAGTAACCCCCTCTTTTTCTATTTCAACTGTCTTCTCCACTCACAGGTTGGGGCCATTCTTTCTAGCACTTCGCTTCTCGGATCGCTTGGCATTGCTCCCCTGGATTCATCATTGTCTTACTGGGAGAGCCCCCTGAGGTCTATCACTCAACTTCTCTGCCAACTGCCCTATTTGAGTTTCCAAACCCCTAATAGAAGATCTCGTCTCCGTCATGAACTGGGCCTGAGAGTTGGTCATTATTGCTTGGGAATTGGCCAATGTTGAAATTGAGTACTTAGTTTCTGCCATGAATGGCCTTGTCTCTGTGACGAATTGTGCTTAGGAGTTTGTCAATGTCAATAGTGTCCTTTTCAACTCATCTACCTCCTTGTGTGGGGCTGGTGGGCTGAACTGCTGATACTGCCCTTGATCATTCTTCCACGAAAAATCTATGTGTTAGATTGTGCATTGTTGTATTACCTCTGAAAGTGTCCCACAGCCTGACATTGAGCCTGCTCCATTGGGATATGGTTTATCAGTTTCTGGACATCTATAAAAGGTATGCGGACCCCCACAAATTTCACAAACTGCTTGCATCTGGACTACCTTTACGGATATGGTATTCTGCTGGAGCTGCTTAGTCAAGAGATCAACTTGTGCCTGCAGAACAGTGATAGCATCTGTCTCATGAACTCCAATTGCTTTTCTGCCACCTGTTAATCTCTCATCTAGCAAGTGATTATTTGTGGTCATGTCTTCCAACAAGTCATGGGCTTCATGTGTTGTCCTCCTCATGAAAGTACTACTAGCAACTGCATCAATAATTGTTCTAGTAGTCCCACCCAGACCATTGTAGAAGATGTGCACCAAGTTCCATTGTTCAAGGCCATGATGTGGGCACTTCCTCTGCAAATCCTTGAACCTTTCCCAAGCATCATACAATGACTCTCCATCCATTTGATAGAAATTGTTCAATTCTCACCTAAGTCTTGCTGCCTTTGCTGGTGGAAAGAATTTTTCAAGGAACTTCTGTGCCAGGTCCCGCTATGTGAAGATAGAGTCTATTGGTAGGGAGTTTAACCAAACCTTCGCCCTTTCCCTGAGCGAAAATGGGAAGAGCCTCAATCAGATAGCATCATCAGTGACACCATTATATTTGAATGTGGCACAAAGCTCCAGGAAATTCGCAATGTGCGTGTGTGGCTCCTCATATGGCGACCCTCCAAACTGAACTGTGTTATGCACCATACCCAGAATAGCAGGTTTAATCTCAAAATTATTGGCTCCTATTGTTGGGAGTCGTATGCAAGTCTGCACCCCTGTCACTGTATGCAATATATAATCCCCCAAGCTTCTTTCTGCAGGGATTTGTCTTAAGACAGACGGTAGCTCGCCATCCGCCAAATTATTGTTTTGCTGATGTTCCATTATCAAAGGATCAACACTTTCCTTGTCTTTCCTACAAGTGATAAAAAACAAGCACACAGATCACGGCAAAATGTTCTCAAATAAAAAAAAACAAATTAGAAATAAGGATAGATAGTTCGATATTGATTATACTCCAGTTCCGGCAACGGCGCTAAAAACTTGTTAGGCGATTTACAAATGTTCACGCAAGTGCACGTATCGTTCACAAGTAATATAGTCTGTAAGATCTAATATCGTCCACAGAGACTGGTTACCAAGTACCGAACTTCTAAACTTTGGTTTCCATTTGGCAATTGATAAATGGTTTGGTTTTATACTAAGGACTATCATTAAAGTGAAGTGCATGAATGTCACGCCCCAAACCCCGGGCCCGCGACTGGTGTCCTACCTGGGCACCCTTCTATTTATACAACACAATAAACCGTGGAAGATAAATAAAACTCTTTTTTTTTTCTTTAAACACAGGCCAAGCCGATAAGGCTGCCATAATATAAATCACCGAAAGGGTCTACACTGTTCAACAATGTAAATACAACTCTAGCCAGTCCAGCCCACATATGAATACAGACCTCTAAGATTTTGGACAAATACTATGACGGGACAAGGCCTGCGTACCTCAATATACACAGCCATAATGACAAGCTCAAAACATTGAAGCTATCTCGAAATCTTTGAACCGGGATCTAGCTCGCGGATCCACAATCGAGTACCTGAACTACGGACATGAATGCGGCCCGAAGGTTAGTACAACATGTACTAAGTATGGAGCAATCTGATCTGATAAACAAGATCATAACTGTACAAAAGAATGACAGGGGCAAGTTTGAAAATCAAATACCAGATCCTACCGTGCCATATAACATAAGAACCAACAGTACCTTGTTTCATTGTACTGTTGTATCACTGAACTACTGTAGATGAGGTTATAACAGGTCAAATAAATAACCAGAGACAAGTATAATAATCAACTACCAGTACACTGTGCTTTTTTTAAAAGTAGAGTAATGAGAGTCAACTTTATCTTTTAAGCCCTCCTTTTACAAAATGAGATTACCGCCTCATTTCAAATCATGAAATCACTGAACCCTTTCATTAATGAAATCAATATCATTTCAAATTATGAAAGACATGTCAATATACGGGACACTTGCCCACAATTATGCAATCTTATTCATGGGACTATTTCACCCGCATATGACTATTTTACCCGCATGGATCTTGTGGGCCCTCAATGAGTATATATGTCATACTCGCATCGTGAAGAGCAAATCTACGGATATGGGAGTTAAACCCCCGCATGAGACTATTTCACCCGCATAGAACTATTTCACCCGCATGGGCCTTATGGGACTGCAATGAGTAAACACGTCATACTCGCATCGTGGAGAGCAAATCCACGGAAATGCATAATGCTCCGGGGGTTGACCCCGCAATAAATAATATAACACTTGCACTAACGGCTACATGAGCAAACATATGCAAGTTAACATAATCTTTGACTCTCAATAGAACAAATAAGATGTACTCTCCTCTTAGAAAAACCAAGGCAATACCATGCCTTCCTTTCTAAAATAACCAAGACAATATTATGCCTTCTTTTTAAAATAATCAAGACACTAACAAGTCTTTCATTTCATAACACCAATGCACTATCACACCTTGCATCAATAAGGATTAAAGTCCATTACAATAATGTACGTGCGCCGTACATTCACTTTATAAACTAAATTTCCATTTAGAAAAGCCCAGGTACTACATGTATCACTAGGAAGTAGGATCCAATACATGTATCATTTTGAAACCATCATTTAGAAAATCAAGACACTTATCATATCAAGTATCTTTCTAAGACATGGTTTTGGCAAATCAAGGCACTAGACATCACGTATTACTTTAAAACATCTTTGAAAGTCAAAGTGCCACATATCATGTAATATATTAAGGACTTAATCATGGACATTCTCACATGATTTTCCTAAAATATTTTAAACCATCTCTTGACTTTCCACAAAACTTGTTATAACAAACTTCCCATAAAGTCGTTATAACCACTTTCATTTTAGAAAACTAACGCCCCATTACCTCTTTCCTTTTTATAAAAAAACAAGGCATTATCATGTCAAGTAAGGACATTGAACCCAAAGTACTTTGTACATCTATTCTTTATAAAAAGAATCATTTCATGCAATATTAGGGAGGTGAACCCCAAAAATACTTTCACTATTAAAACCAAGTTACTTACCCTTTTAAACTCAAGTAACTTACTTTTAAATCAAGTAAACTCCCTTTTTCAAAATCAAGTAACCTATACCTTTAAATCAAGTTACTTCTGTTCCTTAAATCAAGTAACATATACTTTTCAAATCAAGTTACTACACCTTTTTAACTTCAACTCAAGGCTTTAAAATCAAGTAACTTCTACTTTCAACATTAAGGCAATTATTCTTTTGACTCAAGTAACTCATTCTTTTCAAATAACGTTACTCCTATCTTTTGAAATCAAGCCATGCATTCTCTTTAAACCGAGTACTCTATACTTTTTAAAATAATTCTAGTCTCATGACTTTCAAATAAATCAAGTCTCATAACTTGAAAAATAAAGTCTCATAATCTTTAAAGAAATCAATCTAATACTTCCTAACGACTCTTACCAACATCCCCCATAAGACATGGTAAGAACTTTGGAATATATTAGAATTATGGATTTTTTAAGTTCGAATTTGGTCACGTGGGGCCCACGGGAAAATTGAACGGTTTTGTGGGACCCACAATATTTTTTCGATATTTTAGCCAATATGGACGTTTTTGGGGAACAAAATATTTTCAGACCAATAGGAGGGTGACACGTGTCACCTCTCCCCTTTGACTATGACTTTGGCTTGTCTTGAGATATTTTGAAGACAAGTGGACTTGTGGGTCCCACCCACACTTGTCCACCATCTTGACCATACACTTGGATTGATCTCAACCCTTGGTTGCTCTATATATACACATAAGAGGTGCAAGACTTGTCTTCCAACACTTTGCCAAATTTCAACAAGAAATATATCTCCCTCCTTGGAGAAACTCTCGACCAAGGGCAAATATGGAAGACCAAAATTCCCAAATCTTCCAAGCTTAGTTTATTATACAAGATTAAGTCCCCTAACCAAGTTATTAGCAAGATTAAGCACCCTTAACCCCTAAATCTAGGTTGGGCCGAAAATGGTGATGAAACCCTAGGGATTTCCGTCGACTTTTTGGAAGCTAAACGTGAAGAGAAGTTGTTCCTAAGGTTGTAGGGGATACATATATGTGATTGGAACTTGAAGAAGTGGAGCGAAACGAAAACTACGGACCAAAACTTAGCATTCTGCCCGGGACGTTTTGGGCACAAAATTGAGGTAAAGGTTCTTCTTCCTCCGCAGTAATTAGATATTACTCATTGTTATAGTATATAGATGAACTTGTATTAAGGAAGATATAGAAAATAAGGTGTGCATATCCCATTTTTGGCAGTAAGGCCGAGAGCTAGTAGTTTCCGGGCCATTGGGTTCGTGGATTTTTATTGTCATTATCTACACCTATTGCATGTTAGATGAAGTAATATGATTGTTGATAAGTTGATATGTCATATATAGAAGTGTTGGAACTCGAATCGGAATAAAAAGGATTAAGGAAAGGGTAATCGTATTGGGTGTTGTTGGCCGAGAATGTAGTAAATTGTGGGGCATTGTTGTGCAGTTTTTATGGACTGTTTTGTGGCAATAGAATTCTGAAAATTCAGCCACCAATATGCATGTTTAAGTGTAGCAATTGCTAATGAAAGTCCTAAGGAATAAGGGTGTTAAAGGTTTCACATTGTACCCTTAATGTTGGTTTATTATGGACTATTTTGTATAGATTATGGGGCAGAATTTTACACGTCCAGTTAGGCATGTAATCACCTTTGGTTAACTGTTGGTTGTGCCTTAAATATGGCTTGTTGGTTGATGAATTCGGGCCTTGGAAACGGTGGAAAAGTACATAGAAACAAAGGAAGTGCTGCCCAAATTTCCGTAGAATTAGAGGACAATTATTTGGTATTAAGTCTTATACTAGTAAGTATGATATTGATAGAAGTGATATCATCATTATAGGTTGAATTACTACGTGTAGCATATTCTACTTGGAATGTGGAATAGACGATAAGGTTGAAGTACATTGGAGCGTATTGCTACTTGTCGTTTGGGTTAGTCGTCCCGAGGTATGTGAACTTCTTCCTTCTATCGACATGACTATCCTTGAAGTATACTTGTCTTGTTATTTGGAGTATACGTGACTTGTTTTCTTGAAGTACTTGTCTTGTCATTAGGAAGTATTCATATTATTAATTTTATGCTAAAGGCATGTCTAAAATATTCCTAAGTTCTTACCATGTCTTATGGGGGATGTTGGTAAGAGTCGTTAGGTATTAGATTGATTTCTTTAAAGATTATGAGACTTTATTTTTCAAGTTATGGGACTTGATTTATTTGAAAGTCATGAGACTAGAATTATTTTAAAAAGTATAGAGTACTCGGTTTAAAGATAATGCATGACTTGATTTCAAAAGATAGGAGTAACGTTATTTGAAAAGAATGAGTTACTTGAGTTAAAGGAATAATTGTCTTAATGTTGAAAGTAAAAGTTACTTGATTTTAAAGCCTTGAGTTGAAGTTAAAAAGGTGTAGTAACTTGATTTGAAAAGTATATGTTACTTGATTTAAGGAACATAAGTAACTTGATTTAAAGGTATAGGTTACTTGATTTTGAAAAAGAGAGTTTACTTGATTTAAAAGTAAGTTACTTGAGTTTAAAAGGGTAAGTAACTTGGGTTTAATAGTGAAAGTATTTTTGGGGTTCACCTCCCTAATATTGCATGAAATGATTCTTTTTATAAAGAATAGATGTACAAAGTACTTTGGGTTCAATGTCCTTACTTGACATGATAATGCCTTGTTATTTTTTTATAAAAAGGAAAGAGTTAATGAGGCGTTAGTTTTCTAAAATGAAAGTGGTTTACGGCTTTATGGGAAGTTTGTTATAACAAGTTTTGTGGAAAGTCAAGAGATGGTTTAAAATGTTTTAGGGGAATCATGTGAGAATGTCCATGATTAAGTCCTTAATATATTACATGATATGTGCACTTTGACTTTCAAAGATGTTTTAAAGTAATATGTGATGTCTAGTGCCTTGAATTGCCAAAACCATGTCTTAGAAAGATATTTGGTATGATAAGTGTCTTGATTTTCTATATGATGGTTTCAAAATGATACATGTATTGGATCCTACTTCCTAGTGATACATGTAGTACCTGGGCTTTTCTAAATGAAAATTTAGTTTATAAAGTGAATGTACGACGCACGTACATTATTGTAATGGACTTTAATCCTTATTGATGCAAGGTGTGATAGTGCATTGGTGTTATGAAATGAAAGACTTGTTAGTGTCTTGATTATTTTTAAAAAAAGTCATGATATTGTCTTTGGTTATTTTAGAAAGGAATGCATGGTATTGCCTTGGTTTTTCTAAGATGAGAGTACATCATATTTGTTCTATTGAGAGTCAAAGATTATATTAACTTGCATATGTTTGCTCATGTAGCCGTTAGTGCAAGTGTTATATTATTTATTACGGGGTCAACCCCCGGAGCATTATGCATTTCCGTGGATTTGCTCTCCACGATGCGAGTATGGTGTATATACTCATTGCGGGTCCATAAGGCTCATGCGGGTGAAATAGTCCTATGCGGGTGAAATAGTCTCATGCGGGGGTTTAACTCCCATGTTCGTGGACTTCTCTTCACGATGCGAGTATGGCGTATATACTCATTGCGGACCCACAAGGCCCATGCGAGTGAAATAGTCCTATGCGGGTGAAATAGTCCCATGAATAAGATTGCATAATTGTGGGCAAGTGTCCCGTATATTGACATGTCTTTCATAATTTAAAATGATATTGATTTCATTAATCAAAGGGTTCAGTGATTTCATGATTTGAAATGAGGTGGTTAATCTCATTTTGTAAAAGCATGGCTTAAAAGATAAAGTTGACTCTCATTACTCTACTTTTAAAAAAGGCACAGTGTACTGGTAGTTGATTATTATACTTGTCTCTGGTTATTTATTGACCTGTTATAACCTCATCTACAGTAGTTCAGTGATACAGTGATACAACAGTACAGTGAAACAAGGTACTGTTGGTTCTTATGTTATATGGCACGGTAGGATCTGGTATTTGATTTTCATACTTGTGTGTCATTATTTTGTACAGTTATGATCTTGTTTATTGTACTGTATTTCCGTTCCATACTTAGTACCTATTGTACTGACCCCCTTCGGGGGGCTGCGTTCATGTCTGCAGGTCTCGGTACTCAGTTGTGGATCCGCGAGCTTAGGATCCTGGTTCAGCATTTTGAGATAGCTCCAATGTTCCGGAGCTTGTCATTATGGCTAGGTATATTCAGAGGTACGGCGGGGCCTTGTCCCGTCATAGTATTTGTCCAAAATCTTAGAGGTCTGTATTCATATGTGGGCTTTACTGGCTGGAGTTGTATTTACATTCTTGAACAGTGTAGACCCTTTCGGTGATTTATATTACGGCAGCCTTATCGGCTTGGCCTGTGTTTAAAGGAAAAAAATAAGTGTTATTTATCTTCCGCGGTTTATTGTGTTGTATAAATAGAAGGATGCCCAGGTAGGGCACCAGTCGCGGGCCCGGGGTTCGGGGCGTGAAAAGGAAACTAGACTAGATTTATAATACTAAAGGTTTATAACAGTTATGAAGGAAATAGGGTTTCAATCTCCTCAACTATCCACTCTTTCACGTGTTAATGCAGTGCTAATGATTCTTCTTCTTATTAAGATAGCAGGTTAACTAATATGTCATTATATTTCGGTTAGGACATACAAGAGCTCAACCTAGTGCAGAAACCTTATATATTTCTATGATAAGTTTTACGACACGTAAGGATTAAGAACAATAATCTTTAAATAATACACAAGTATCGGGGTACTTTCGTCCACGATTTTAACCTATGTCTAGACAATTACAACATATTCAAATCTCACCTTTCAGACTTTTAGATTCGAAATCATATAAGTGATGACAATTAATAGCTAGTTAATTATCAAGCAATCATAACAATATTGCATAGATCTTAATATGCCGAAGAAGAAATCAATAATCAATGAATTAACTATATGAAAGAGTTTCAAGAAGATTCGATGGAAACCCTACTAAAGTATTTAGCTCCTAAATATTGTCATGTCAAGAACTAAATTACAATTCAACATAAACTGAAATAAAGTAAGGGAAAGAAAATAACTTGAACAATAAAATGTCTCCAATTGTAGCTTGTAGTCATCGTTCTCTTCTCCAAAGTAGCATCCCCTAATAATGACAGGGTTTAGGGTATTTATATCTGAGAAAAACCTTGCTTCGGACCCTTTTACCCTTGTCCAACTTCGACTCAACTTTCTGAATATACGCGTCGGCAGCGCGACGCCTCTGCCTAGCACCGCGGTGCTAATTACTCTAAATTTGCTGGCTGCTCACTGGAAACATGGCACCGCGGTGCCTCAAGCTTGGACCGCGGTGCCTCAAGCTTGGACCACGGTGCCTTCGACGGTGTTTCAGTTTCGGACTTTCTGGAAATTTTACGCCTCGGTGCTAATTATCCTGACCGCGGTTCCAAAGTTTCTTGGCCAGGCACCGCGGTGCCTCTCTGATTTCTATCCGATTTCGCCTGATTTGTTCTATTCTTCGTGGCATTTTTTAGGCTTCATTCCTTGGGTTGTGCTTGTGCAATTTGCATCTCAATTAAGCTCGTTTCGTCCTCAAAAGTAGTATTCTCTCATTTATAACCGATGTGACACAAAAGAAGAAAACACACCTAACACTATACTAAACGCAAAATAAAAGAATAAAATACTAACTAAAAAGGACTCAAAATAGTGTATAAAATACACTCAACATTCGTCTTAGCCTCAGCGGGTTGTTTCCCCTTTGGCATGACCTTCTTATTGTCCTCATGAATCTGGAGTTTCACAATAAGTTCATCTAAGGTCATCTCTTTTGTTTTGAGTTTTAGATAGTTCATAAACTCAGTCCACGAGGGAGGCAGCTTCTCGATCAACGCCCTAACCAAGAATTATTCGTTGGGCTTCAATCCTTCCAAATCCAGGTGATGTAGAATCATTTGAAATTCATGGACTTGAGATGACACACTTTTGTTATCCACCATTTGTAATTTCAGGAATTTCCTAATGATGAACTTCTTGCTACCCGCATCTTGGGTGTTGTATTTCTTCTGAAGTTTGTCCCATAACTGCTTGGCAGTTTCAACGGTGCAATACACCGTGTAGAGAGGATCGGAAAAACAGTTAAGAATATAGTTCCTACACATGAAATCACTATGTTTTCATGTTTCGCGAACCATCCTCATGTCGTCAGCGACATGGTTACCTTGGCCCCCTCCAGCCAAATCATTTGGCTGAGGGTCCACGTCTTCCCCAACTAGTGGAGGGTCTTCGGTTAGGGAACGCGACATTCCCATAACCGTCAGGAAAAACATCATCTTTTGTTGCCATCTTTTAAAGTGAGCACCCATGAAATTTTCAAGACGTTCATGGTAAAAACCAGCAGGTGTAGGGGCAGTGGCGGCCTCCTGAGCAGTTGCAAAATTGTTGGTAACGCCTCTAATAGGAACACATGCGTTGTTGATGCCTTGGGAAGGAGCATAGACACTGTAAGTGTCCGGAGCAGCAGTGGAGGAATTGGTTGAACCAAAACCAGTGTTGACACTCATTGTGCCAAAAACAGTGGAGACACTTGAAGTGCCAAAAACAGTGGAAGCACTAGAAGTGTCAAAAGCAGTGGTTTGGCAGGAATTAGGAATGCTATGATTAGTTGGAGTGTAGACAGTGTCATTGCCTTGAGTGGTGGGATTGAAGGCACTGGGATTGCCTTGAGCATTGGCGTTGTTCAAAGCGTTGAATTGATCTTCAGCAGACATGTTGTTGTTGAAATAACGAATATTATCTTAATCTTGTGGGAATGAAGTGTGAAAATAAAGGAAATGAGAATATAACAACAACAACAAATTGTAAGAAAGCTGGAAATGATCAAATAAGAGGGTTTTTTGAGTCGACCAAATTTTTGATCTATCCTTAAGATAATATTGTCTTGTATATCCTTTCAACGGTTGTGATGTCAACTTATCTCCCAAGATAAAACAACAATCAAACAAATGAGCAAAGGGAACTCAAGTGTTTGCTTTGGAAGAAAGATCTTTGAGTGTTTGTGATTGCAAGAGAGGAAGTCAATTTCAGAGAATTGTTGAGTGTAAGTTGTATTTGCAAATGAGCCCAAGTCTCCATTTTATTGTGTAGAGAAGATGGTCTTCCACATAGCCAAGTAATATCCAATAAAGACCAAGTAATGGCCATGAATTTGGAGTAATAATTCAGCCAAATAATGACTAAATTCATGAGCCAAATAATGGAGAATAAATGCTCCAAAGTCAGCCCAAAAAACAGTTTTTGTCCATATTCCAACGGTCTGAAACGTCCGCAGCGCCGAAACTTCAGAGAGTTTTTATTACACCCCGTAATTTTAAGGCAATAATTTGAGAACATAATTAAGAGAATAAGATTTGGGTATTGGAAATAAAGTATATTTACATGTGCTAATGAGGAAATTAGTATACAAAAAGATGTGATCCCGGAATAATTTTGGACCCAGCGAGTGTGACAATGGGAATTGATTATTTTAGTTGAACAATTCGAAATTTTCAAATTTAAATAAGATTGATTATGTGGGAGATTGATTTATTATTTGTGGGATTAAATTTAGTGGAGGGAATAATAATAAGTGGACAAATTTTAGAAACTTGTGCTCCTTCCCTCTCGAAACCGAAACGTGACCACTAAGTGCGCTCACATGCTCACTATTACCTATGCCTCTCTCATTTCTCTACGTTTAACTCAAAACCACTCCTTCACATATCTCCCCCCTCTTCTCCAGCAGATTTTCTACTCTCCTCCATAGTTAAGTGAAGCTTTAATTAACTCCCTTCTCCAAGATTAAGTTCCTCTACAAAGTTCTAAGCCTTAGTAAACTTCCCAAACATTGGGTCACAGTAACATGATGGCCGAGAAATCTGCCCAGAAACTTAAGCTTTGGAGATGAACAATGTTGGAAGAAAAACATGCAAGTAAGATGGATTTAAGCTCATAAGGAATGCATACACATCATTGAAAGTTGAAGAAATTGTGCACAATGGGAGCAGTGGGTGCCGAATGCACTAGGGCTGTTTTGGCTTAAGTTAAGGTAAGATTCCTTCTTCTCATTAAGTAATTGGAGCTAAATGATGTTGTAGTTAAGAGATGAACTTGTGTTAAGAGAAATTGGAAGTAAGCAATTGCATGTGGTTGTTTCGGGTGTTGTAGTGAGCCGATTTTGGGACTGTTTTGTATACATTGGATTTGATTGTTGTTGTTGTTGTTATCATTGTCACTAATTGCATGTTAAAATTGAAGGAAACCTTGATATTTAAAATTGTAATTGGTTATATGAAAGTATTGAAACATGAATTAGATTTTAAGGAACTATGAGAAGAACTATGGTATTATGTTGTGTGGGCCGAGACCTTCCCGAAATCGTGAGTATTGTGGTGTCGAATTTAGGGGTTGTTTTGTTGAGTTATAATGTTGTAATTATAAGCTATGAACATGCATATACATTGTTGTAATTGCGGATAAAAGTCTTAAAGGAATTAAGGTGTAAAAGAGTGTTATGTTGCAAACTATAAGACTTGAACTCTCGTTGTTGCTAGAAGTATAGACTGTTTGTAGTGGCTGTTTTAATATGGATTAAGGGGCAGGATTAACATGAGAAATAGGTGTATTAATTACCTTAGTTGTTGTAGTTGTTGTACTCCATGAATGTAAAGAGAAAGAATGTATAACGATGACGTATATGAAGTATATGGGACTGATTTTGTTACATCCTTGAAATGTGTCTTGTTATTGATGTTATGGACCTTGTGTGTGAATTGCGGATGTGTATATAAATAGGGGAAGTGCTGCCCAAATCTTTATATAAAAAGAAGTTATCGTTCGATATATATAACTTATACTAGTAACCATAGAGTTGACGAACATATTACTATTGTTATAGGTTGAAGTGTTAATTGAGACGTATTCTAACTATTGAGTTGGCTAGTTCGACAATAAGGTATGTGAAACTGTCCCTTTTTTTTTGCATGATTTACATAAATGAATGTACGACAGACGTACATAGTTCTAATGAATCCTAATTCCTAGTGATACATTATATGATAATGCCTTTGATTTTTCAGTGATAGTCCATTATATTTATTCCATTGAGAGTCAAATGATGGTTTAATTTGTATAAGGCTACTCATGATATTCTATTCGTGCTTGATGTGATTATATCATTTCACTGAGTCCTTCGCTAGAGGGCCGGGTACGATATGTATATATATATGATGATTTTATCGAGTCCCAAAATGGGTCGGGCACTATATATGTGGACAGACATCCACGAATATGATTATTTCACCGAGTCCCACGATGGGTCGGGTAAGGTATGTGCGCAGTGGACAGGTATCCATGGATATATATGTGGACAGACATCCACGGATATGATTATTTCACCTAATCCCAGAATGGGTCGGGTACGGTATATGTGGACAGGTATCCACAGATATTGTATATTATATGGACATGTATGACTCTCATTTCATAAGGCATAGTGAATTGGTATTTTGATTATTATACTTGTCTTCTGCCATCTTTTGGCCAGTTATGACTTATTTATAGTACTTCATGTTTTACATACTCGGTACATTTTTTTCGTATTGACCCCCTTTCTTCGGAGGTTGCGTTTCATGCCCGCAGGTACATGTACTCAGTTTGGTGAGCCTCCAGTATAAGATTTTCACTCAGCTGTCCGGAGAGCTCCATTGTTCCGGAGCTTAGTCATTTTGGTATAGATCCTTATTATAGACTTACACATATTCAGGGGTACGACGGGGCCCTGTCCCGTCATATTTCACTGTTATACTCTTAGAGGTCTGTAGTCATGTGTGGGTTGGACATGTGTGGATTGTAGACGTGTTTTGGTAAGTTGTACTGTTATACTTCGTTTTGGGATGTTCTCGTATATAGTGGCAGCCTTGTCGGCTTGCATATTTTGGTGATGATGATTAGTTGTGACTCCTCAGGAGACAGATTCACTACGGATTTCCTATATTGTCTTTAGTATCAGTCTGATTATATGTGACAGGTCATTATAAGGGTGCCCAGGTAGGACAACAGTCGCGGCCCGTCGGCTCGGGTCGTGACAAAGAGTGGTATCAAAGCAGTTCGTCCTCGGAATGTCTACAGATCGTGTCTAGTAGAGTCTTGTGTATGGGTATGTTGTGCACCATACTTATACGCAGGAGGTTGTCGGACATTTAGGATGTTATCTTTTCTTCTCATTCTAGATCGTGCGATAGAGCTATGTTATTAGGGTAATCCATCTCTGACGAATTATTGTGTTTACAGCTATGCCTCCGAAGAAAGTGACAACAACCCAGAAGGAAAAATCGATGGCGAGCTACTAGTCGATCCGGAGATTCTTGCGCGCGGTATTTTCGCACTGCTTCATCTTTTACACATTGCACATGTCTTCCCTTCGTTTATCAACGTGAAACCATTATTATTTGACCAATAACCATCTATTATCTTACGTATACGTACCAATATCTCTTTCACTTAAGGAAATTACGATCATTGACACTTTATGTGCGTGTGTGAAAATCATGTTTCCGACGTGCGGGGCCCCAATTATTCGAGTCATAATTAATAGGATTTATTTATTTCACATTTAGTAAATTTTCAATATTAATAATAGCAATGCCAATAAGAAAACTAAACAACATTCAATTACCTACTAATTTTTTACTCTAATTTTTTATCTTTATATTTTCGGATAATCATATCACATCTTATCTAATCGTCCACCTAAATACACTTTAAGTCTACCTCTATATCTCCCCGTATCCACGACCATAGGGTAGGGATTGTTTCTTGGGAGCAAAAGGGCGAAATCCCTCGCCCATAGGGGGCCCATCCTCCATTCGGCAGATTGGTGGAGGAAGGTAAATCGTAGTCTTCGGCCATTAGGTGAGAGGCGCGGTCTAGTGCCCAAGAGTCATCACTCACAAAGAAGAAATGAACTTTCACACGCTGCGGTTCGCGAACTCACTGTCTTAACTGAGCAATCGAAGCGCTGGCAATTCGCGTGCGGGTGGGTAGGGATTGTTTCTACATTGACTATAATTGAATGGTGGAGAGGGAACACTGTAGACCGGCACGCAGGAAAGTGCAGCACCAAAGACTTTTTACGGCGAATTAAAGATAATAGAAAAGTCAACTTTTCCGGCACAAATGATAAATCCTAACCGCTCAATTTGTTAATTATAAGTAGAGTCATGCATATACGGCAAATATTATGCCACGTAAGCATCTAGATTGAATCATTCAGATGCTCAATATTTCTTCAATACCACAAAGGGGGCGTCCTTTTCAACTCCCATTTAATTATCTAAGCAGGCGTTTGGATGTGCATGTTTTGTTTTACGTATGTCAACCCAGAATCACTTTTAGGTGACTACTTTCGTGAAAATGAGAAAAAAATGATGTTTGGTTTCTCCTCTTCAGAATCAATTCTCTTCTTAAAAATTGATTCTGGCATAAGCTACCATTTCTAGCTTTTGCCAGAATCAATTCTGTCATTTATTTCAATTTAAATTTTATTTTTTCCTTTATACAACAACTCTATCTACCTTTATTACCCTCTTTAAATATCTAAAAATAATTAATAAAAAAATCAAATATACGACTTTCATTACCCTCTTTAAATATCTAAAAATAATTACTAAAAAAATCAAATATCTACCTTCATTGCACTAAGTTTGGTTATTTTTACAGTTTATGCAATTGTTGAAGGGATAAAATGAACGATCGAAATTTACATACTTTATATTTTAATATTTAAGTACTATATTACATTTTTAATTCTATTATATGTTTGTAATTTTTATTTACATACTTTAAATTCTAATATTTAAGTATTATATATTGCACTTTAAATTCTATTATCTATTTAACTATGTTCATTTTGGTAATTCTACGTTCAAAAGCAATTTTGATTCAAATTATTCAAACATCATAAATTGATAACAATCGTTTTTACGTTATTGCATTCAAACATAAATTAATTCTATCAAAATCAATTTTGGCAGAATCAATTCTCCTCAGAATCAATTATGTCTACCGCAGAATTAAACACACACTAAATTTGGCTGAAATTATAAATAGAATCATTACAAAAATCAATTATAAATAATTATTCATACAATAATTATGTCTCATAATAAAATCCATTGTTGCTATACTTTTTTTGGTTCCTTCTTCCGTAATCAAACCTCGGAGAAGAAAAAGATAAAAGCATCATGAATTTTGTATTGTGCAGAGAATATCATATTTTATTCTACCTTGATCCATTCAGAAATTAAAATTGTGTTTAAACGTGTAACTTATTAAAAAACTTTTAACCTTTAAAAAGATTGGTCATGCTACAAAGACTATATATACCAACTTAGGAATATAAATAATTTAATAACACGAATTTAAATGCAGGTGGTAGAATCAACCATATTGCAATAATTCATAATTTAAGAATTTAAATGCAAGAATTTAAAGAACATGAATGTTTAAAAGATTTAGAAGGTAGTACCATCCATAATCATTTTATTCAAAAACTTTAAAATACTTACAAGAATTTTAATTCCGAACGGTATATTGTTCATATGATATGAGTCATATGGGTCATATGAATCATATGAGACATATGAAGGTATTTAGGAATTTAGAAATTTTAGTAAGGTATTTGAGGAGTTTGATCTTCATAGACTCCCCGAGGTCATATGAAGAATTGAGAATTTTAACTAATTTACTAAGGGGATTATCTGAAAGAATTTCAAAACTCTAGAGAGAAGGAAGAGAATTAGAAATTAAGGGAAGAAAAAACTTGTCTAACTAAGGGAGATGGGTTCTCCTTTTATAGGAGAATTATAAAGTGGGATATTACTATTACAAATAATATTTTAATAATTAAACAATTCATCCGAGTGCAGAATGACGTCATGCATGACCTCATTGTTTTTGTCTTCATCTCGAATGTGCTTTTACTATTTGGGCATTTATTTTTGTCGGGAATTTTTATCAATTATTCCTCCGGGATTTTAGGTCTTTTCTTGACAGCTTCTAGAATCCACTCTTGCCAAAAATAGGAATGTCTTCGTTCTCGATTCCGGGATCTTCTTCTTCTGAAGAGCTTTGTTTTGATGGTGCAAACTTCTGGAGTATGGCTTGCATTTCTTCTGGAGTTTTAGCTGATGCAAGCATTGAGGTCATCTGGGATTTTGTGAAAGGAACTGAGTATGCTCCTTTGATTGGAATGGCTCATGTGGTGTCTGTGGAGGTTCCTGTAAAGGAATGGGTTTATTATCATCTAGCCATTTCTGAACTTTTAGTGTGTGAGGCTCTTTGATATTTTAAAGTTGTCCCACCATCGGATTTTAAATCTTCTTCGGATGACTGGTATTTTATAATCTGAATAATCTACAAACCATGTATTTCCATGGTAAATGGAATTTTGTATGAAAAAAGTGCAAGGGTATAAATTTGTTTTCTTCTTATGAGGGTTTGAACTGGGATTTGAAGAGGCTGAAAGATTTAATGACTTCGGGTTTTTGTATATCTAGGGTGGATCCGAATTGTTCCCACCATGAATTCCACCAAGTGAAAATTGTGAAGCATCACATGAGGTATCAAAATGAAAAAGTCATGTGTGGCTTTGGTTAGGATTTTGAATAAAAAAGGAATTGAACCAAGCTTGTTGGTAATTCCAGTAATTAAAAGGAATATCAAAAAATGTCTCATTTTTGTGGGAATCTGAGAAATTTATGAGTTTTGATAGGTCATCTCCCAATGAGTGGGAGCAATTACTCGAAGTATTTTGCAGATTGAATAAGAGGGATCTGAGTTATTTTTGAAAAAAAATAATTTTTATTGTTGCTGATCCTGTTATTTCAAGGATAGCCTGATAAAAATATGGGGTTTTTAAAATATCCCATGATTTATAAAACCATTTTGATCCAAAATAATTTTGTAGTGCCAAAAAAGGTCTTTGTTAAAAAATCTTTTTTGAAGCGTTTCAATGTTTTGAAAAAACGGTTTTATGAAAAAATTAGGAGCGGGTTTTTTGGGCACTTGTGGTGTCACAATTTGATTTTTTGAAAATTATTTTTGAGAAAGGTGTTTTGAAAATTCTTCTTTCTTAAGTTTGATATTTAAAAATTCATTTTGAGAAAGGGTTTTTGAAGATTCTCCTTTCTCGATTTTTGTAGTAAAATTAGAGATTTTTTTCTCTAATTTTTCTTGGACAACTTCTTCTTTAGGAATTTGTTGCCTTAGTGCCTGTTGTAACTCTGGGATTTTGCAAGGAGTTGAAAAATGTTTTCAGCAGTTAATTCTTGTGTGAGATTTGTTGCTGTTCTCTGGGTATTTTCTGTGCTGACGGTATTTTTTCTTCTTCTTTTATAACCGCGTCGTACCAGGACATGGGTTTGTCTTTTGAGATTTGTGCCGGAAATTTTTCTTTTTCTTCTTTTACTAGCTTGGGATTGGTGTTTTGGGGTTTTTTGGGAGGCATGAAATTTATTTGTTGTTGTTCGGGTGCAGCAGCTGGGGTATTTATTATTGGAAGAGTCTCTTCTTTTCTTTTCTGGAGCAAGGCTCCACATACTGCCTGTACACAATATTGTCCACATTTACACATATCTTTTCTTGATATTTAGTGATTGTAGGCTAGACACATGTTATTCGGGCAATGGTAGAACATTTTATGACTTTTGTCAAGGATTTGAAAGTAATCACGGACCAGGATTCCTGGAAAAAATTCTTTAAAGATTAATTTAGAGAAAATTAATTTTAATGCAGGATTTTGAAAACATGCATGATTTGAAAATTCATTTTGAAGAAGGGATTTGAAATCAATATTAATTGGGTGGTTAGAAAAATCATTTTTTAATTGTTGTAAATAAAATGATTTTTCTTTATGTATCGAACACGTTTTTATGAGTTCGAGATCTTTTGTTTTTGGTGTTGTTATAAACTGGAATTTTAGTTTCTTGTTATTAAAATTAAATGATATAGATTTATTTTTTTACTTTGTAAGGAGTGATCAGATTCATAAATGGTGTCCCTAGGATTATGGTATTGTGGATTTTTTAAACTAGGACAAATGATGTTGCTATCGAACATTCATCATTTATGATTGACGTCTTGGTTTTATACCTAATTTCTAATTTAGAATTATTAGCAGCTGCTAATGAATCATGTGTTTCTTCTAGGAATATTTCAGGTATTATACCATTTTTTATACAGTTTAAGTCTGCCCCTATGTCAAAGAGGGCAACAGTTGTTATTCTAAAATTATCTGGAAATTTTAGTGTTATTTTTATTAGATATTTCTTTGTTGTTATTTGTCGTAATACAGTTAGAAAGTCTTTCGAGATTTCTCCCAGATTTTCTAATTGGTTTTTAACATTATTATCTGGATCTATGAGATTTTCTGAATCGGATTTTTCCGAATCCAAATTATTTGGAACGGGGTTTTGTTTTGCGCTATTTGAAAGCTCAATTTTAATTAGTTTCGAATCTTTTTGTTGTTTTTATTTTAATTCTTTTACTTCTAATTTTATCTGAATTACTTGTTTTTGTAATTCTTGAATTGTTATTTCTTTTATTTTCTTGCATTTTTCTAATATTTTTGTTAAGTTGTATTTCCTAGAAGTATTTGGTAATACGGTATTTTTAATTTCTTTCTTTTCTGGTGAAAAGATTTTTAGGAGTTTATTTAAGTATTCTTTTTGGTGTTGGGTATCTATGTGTTTAATCATATCTATCATAAATTATTGGTCTTTGGTTAAAACACATATCCGTTTTTCTTTAACCTTTTCATGTTTTTCAGTTGAACTACTCGTGACTAATTCATCTACTTGGAGTGGTTTATTATATTCTGATGAAAGAGAGAAAGTCGGGGTTTGACTCGTCTGACTCAGAATCAGAGGAATCTACTAGTAGATTAGAGATTTTCTTAGTAGTATCTTTGTCGAGATTTAATTCTTGTAGTTTTTTATTCATTCTACAGTATTTTGATGTATGTCGTTTTTTATTACATTTGTAACATGTCAGATTTTTGTAATTAGAATTATTTCTTTTTGAGTTTCTATTATTTTTATAAGAATTTTTATAATAATCATTGTTAGATTTATAATCTTTTGTAGGTTTTTTGAGGGATTTATAAGTTTTGCTACAGTCTCCTTCGCAAGTTTTGATATTTTTCATGGTATCTGGTTCGAATTGTTTGCAAAAGTACCTAATTCACATTTTGTTCTCCTTAATTCTTCCTTAAGGTGTTTTTGTAATTTTAGGTCTTGACAGATTTTTAATCCCTCTTGTTGAGTCATACAGAATAATTCACCGTTTGTAAATTCATCGTAGGGTATTATTTGTTTTCCACATTTTTTTTAAATTTTATTTCTAACCTTTTCTCCCAAGAGGGTTGGTAATCCGGCTAAGAATTTTTCTTTCCAGAAGGCTAGAATCTTCTCTAACCATTATTCTAATTAAGAAGGTATTTTTATACCATTGAAAATCACTTAATTTTTTGCATTATAAATTTGAAAGTAATTTAGCATTTTTGTTTTTAAGATGTGTAGAATCACCTATGAAATTTAAAGATATTGTTAGTATCAAGGTTGATATTGCATCTTGTATAGGTTCTCCTAGTTCATTATGTATTGGTATTCCTTCTTCATCGGTTTTTATAGCATTTAAGATATCTTCTTTTTGTTGGTTAGTGAGATAATGATCCCACCATCCTTTTAGTTGACATGAGAATCCTGCGATTAGCAGTTCTGCAGAGGTCTTATCTAGGACATCCTTTTGTGTTTGGTAGGCATTTTCTACCATTGTCATTTGTTGGAGGAAGCTGAGGATATTGTATTCAGTCATTCCATCTAGGTTCCAATCATAAATGGAAGCGGCATTATAGTGGGATTGAGCTAGTGGTTTTATTATTCCTAGGTCTGGAGCAGGAATTATTTGTAACCCTGGGGCTATTTGTAACCCTTGTACGAGTTGTTGTTCCCAATTCATATTATTTATGAGGTTTTTTTTAATTGTTCTAGGGTATCACTGCTATCAGATTTGTATGTTAATGTAGTTATACTATTATTAATAATGGGGTATGTTGTTTTAAGAAAGGGGTATCCAATGGAATTTTAAGAGGAGTATATTTCAAACCAATCGAAAAAGGGAATATTAATTTTATTTTCTTGAACAAATTAGTAGAATTTGTCTTGTATTTGTTTTCTCGTTTTTAGGAAATTTTTTAAAAACCAAATTCTTTTTTCCCAATTGTGTTCTTCGTAGAATTCTTTTTGTAGTAATTTTTTATTAAATTGGAATTCTTTTTCTAAAACTTTAATTTCATTTGCTAAATCATTGTGGGTTATTGAAGAATATGTTGGACTTGTAGGTTCTTGGTCGTCCATATTTTCTTTAATCGTGGAATTTATATATACTGGTCTGGGTATTTAATTTGTGTAATCTACGTTTGTTAGATTTGGTAGATCTGATGTAGAGTACCTAGGTTTTATTTTGAAAGGTGTATTTATTATCGAATGGATTTGTGAGACTCTTTCTAAATCTAGGGTCTCTTCGGATCTATTACTCATAGATCTTCTTACAAATAAGAGGCTGACCCTACCATCTTGGTATTGAGTTATTTCTCTAAGATGGGTATTCGGTTGCTCAGATTCTAAGGGTTCAGGTTTAACTACACCTTCCAGGATCCATTCTTCTGGTAGGGTAATATCTTTTCATCTAATAGGTCGTGGTATTATTGTGTTAGATTTGGAAAGATCTGTTTGTAAAAGAAGAGTTTCACCTTTCTTACTATGGTATCTGACTTTTGTGGCAAAAGCAGAAGTCATAGCTTTATAATGAATTCTAAAAATTAACTGCTACAGGAATAGATCTTTCAAGCATCTGGTAATTGTGTGTCTTAATCTGTAAGACAAGGGATTTTGGATATTTTTATCATTTAGAGAAACTGAAAAGTTTGGATAACAATCAAAAGAGATTGGTCCTGTGCAGAGACTGGACTCAACCGAACTTAACATGGAATCTTTGAAGTTTGTGAATCTTGCATCTCTTAAGATAGCAAGGATTGAAGTGTTTAATCCTTCTTTAGTAAGGGGTTTGATCCCTACTTGGACTAAACCAATGTGTATGTATTTATAATTTCTTTCTCTATGTTTTTTCAAGGAATTTTGAGAAAGTAACTGAATCGGTTCAAAGGGTTTTGTTAATTGGATCTCTCTTTCTTTCGTTTTAATAGTGAAATCTGTTTTGAAGAATTGATATTTGGAATTTTTGTAAATTTGATCTTTATTTACTTTTGGTATTTTCCAATTATCTATTGATTTTTCAAAATCTTGTATAACGATTTCTTCGGAATTTATTATCTTCTTTGAATCCATGGAAGAAGATGATCCAAAATCATAAGAAGTAGTTCTATCGAGAAACGGATCTATGTATATGGAATCTTAGTTCAAAAACCCTTACCTTCCTACATCCCCCACCGAGACAGTATACCAATGGGTGTTCGTCTGCCTTACACACGAGGACTTACAGTAACCCTGCGGTCTGATCGCTCGGAATTCTGGGATTTAACCAACTTAGAAGGCTCATCCGTGGACGAGTTTATCGGGGAATTCAAATATGGATTTCACATGATCGGGATATCATATCTCTCGTTATCTCTACCCTCGGCCTAACTTGGTATCAGATCCATAAATGGTAGAGATAAAGAGAGATATGATATCAAGATCAGGTGAAATCCCTGTTTGGATTCCAGATAAACTCGTCCACGGATGAGCCTTCTAAGTTGGTTAAATCCCAGAATTCCGAGCGATCAGACAGGTTACCGTAAGTCCTCGTAAAGCGCATTAACACCCATTAGTATACTGTCTCAGTGGGGGGTTGTAGGAAGATAAGGATTTCTGAACTTGGATTCCATATACATGGATCCGTTTCTCGATAGAACTACTTCTTATGATTTTTGATCATCTTCTTCCATGGATTTAAAGAAGATAATAAATTCCGAAGAAATCGTTATAAAAGATTTTGAAAAATCAATTGATAATTGGGAAATACCAAAAGTAAATAGAGATCAAATTTATAAAAATTTCAAATATCAATTGTTCAAAACAGATTTCACTATTAAAACGGAAGAAAGAGAGATCCAATTAACAAAACCCTTTGAAACTATTCAGTTACTTTCTCAAAATTCCTTGAAAAAACATAGAGAAAGAAATTATAAATACATACACATTGGTTTAGTCCAAGTAGGGATAAAACCCCTTAGTAGAGAAGGATTAAACACTTCAATTCTTGCTATCTTAAGAGATGCAAGATTCACAAACTTCGAAGATTTCATGTTAAGTTCGGTTGAGTCCAGTCTCTGCACATGACCAATCTCTTTTGATTGTTACCCAAACTTTTCAGTTTCTCTAAATGATAAAAATATCCAAAAATCCATTGTCTTATAGATTAAGGCACACAATTACCAGATGTTTGAAGGATCTATTGCTGTAGCATTAATTTTTAGAATTCATTATAAAGCTATGAATTCTGCCTTTGCCACAAAGTCAGATACCATAGTAAGATAGGTGAAATCCTTCTTTTACAAACAGATCTTTCCAAATCTAATACAGTAATACCACGACCTATTAGATGGAAAGATATTATCCTACCAGAAGAATGGATCATGAAAGGTGTAGTTAAACCTGAACCCTTAGAATCTGAGCAACAAATACTCATCTTAGAGAAATAACTCAATACCAAGATGGTAGGATCAACCTCTCATTTTTAAGAAGATCTATAAGTAATAGATCCGAAGAGACCCTAGATTTAGGAAGAGTCTCACAAATCCCTTCGATAATAAATATACCAGTCAAAATAAAAGCAAGGTATTATACATCAGATCTACCAAATCTAACAAACGTAGATTACACAAATCAAATACCCAGACCAGTATATATAAATTTCACGGTTAAAGAAAAGATGGACGACCAAGAACCTACAAGTCCAACATATTCTTCAATAACCCACAATGACTTAGCAAATGAAATTAAAGTTTTAGAAAAAGAATTCCAAGTTAATAAAAAATTACTATAAAATTAATTCTACGAAAAACACAATTCGGAAAAAAGAATTTGGTTTAAAAAAAAATTCCTAAAAAGAAGAAAACAAATACAAGACAAATTCTACGAATTTGTTCAAGAAAATAAAATTAATATTTCCTTTTTCGATTGGTTTGAAATATACTACTCTCAAAACTCCATAGGATACCCCTTTCATAAAACAATAGACCCCACTATTAATAATAGTATAACCACATTAACATATAAATCCGATAGCAGTGATACCTTAGAACAATTCAAAAAAAACCTCATAAATAATATGAATTGGGAACAACAACCCGTCAAGGGTTACAAATAGCCCCAGCGTTACAATAATTTCTGCTCCAGACCTAGGAATAATAAAACCTCTAGCTCAATCCCGCTATAATGCCGCTTCCATTTATGATTGGAACCTAGATGGAATGACTGAATACAATATCCTCAGCTTCCTCCAACAAATGACAATGGCAGCAAATGCCTACCAAACACAAAAGGATGTCCTAGATAAGACCTCTGCAGAACTGCTAATCACAGGATTCTCAGGTCAACTAAAAGGATGGTGAGATCATTATCTCCCTAACCAACAAAAAGAAGATATCTTAAATGCTTAAAAAACCGATGAAGAAGGAATATCAATACTTAATGAACTAGGAGAACCTATACAAGATGCAGTATCAACCTTGATACTAACAATATCTTTAAATTTCATAGGTGATTCTACACATCTTAAAAATAAAAATGCTGAATTACTTTCAAATTTAAAATGCAAAAAATTAAGTGATTTTCAAAGGTATAAAAATATCTTCTTAAATAGAATAATGGTTAGAGAAGATTCTAGCCAACCATTCTGGAAAGAAAAATTCTTAGCCGAATTACCAACACTCTTGGGAGAAAAGATTAGGAATAAAATTTAAGAAAATTGTGGAAAACAAATAATACCCTACGATGAGTTTACGTACGGAGAATTAGTCTGTATAACTCAATAAAAGGGATTAAAAATCTATCAAGATCTAAAATTACAAAAACACCTTAAGAAATAATTAAAAAGAACAAAATGTGAATTAAGTACTTTTTGCAAACAGTTCGAAACAAATACCATGGAAAATTCCAAAACCTGCGAAGGAGACTGTAGCAAAACTTATAAATCCCACAAAAAACCAACAAAAGATTACAAATCTAACAATGATTATTATAAAAATCCTTATAAAAATAATCGTTACAGTAATAATAGAAATTCAAAAAGAAATAATTCTAATTACAAAAATCTGACATGTTACAAATGTAAAAAAAAAAAAGGACATACATCAAAATACTGTAGAATGAATAAAAAACTACAAGAATTAAATCTTGACAAAGATACTACTAAGAAAATCTCTAATCTACTAGTAGATTTCTCTGATTCAGAGTCAGACCAGTAGATGAATTAGTCACGAGTAGTTCAACTGAAAAACCAGAAAAAGCTAAAGGAAAACGAATATGTGTCTAACCAAAAACCAAGAATTTATGATAGATATGATCAAACACATAGATACCCAACACCAAAAAGAATACTTAAATAAACTCCTAAAAACCTTTACACCAGAAAAGAAAGAGATTAAAAATACCATATTACCAAATACTTCTAGAAAATACGACATAACAAAAATCTTAGAAAAAGGCAAGAAAATAAAAAAAATAACAATTCAAGAATTACAAAAATAAGTAATTCAGGTAATACTAGAAGTAAAAGAATTAAAAGAAAAACAAACAAAAAATTCGAAACTAATTAAAATTGTGCTTTCAGATAATGCAAAACAAAACCATTTTCCAAAAATTGTCGACTCGGAAAAATTCGATTCAGAAAATCCCTTAGAACCAGATAATAATGTTGAAAACGGAATAGAAAACCTAGAAGAAATCCCGAAATATTTTCTAACCGTCTTAAGACAAATCACAACAAAGAAATACCTAATAAAAATAACACTAAAATTTTCAGATAATTTTAAAATAATAACTGTTTCCCTCTTTGACACAGGAGCAGACTTGAATTGTATAAAAACTGGTATAATACCTGAAGAATTCCTAGAAAAAACACAAGACTCGTTAGCAGCGACTAGTAATTCTAAATTAGAAATTAGGTCTAAAATCAAAGCGTCAATCATAAATGATGAAATTTCTATAGCTACGTCATTTGTTCTAGTTAAATAAAATTCACAATTCCGTAATAATAGGAACACCATTTATGAATCTGATCACCCCTTATAAAGTGAAAAATGAATTTGTGTCATTTAAAATTAATAAGAAAAAATTAAAATTTCAGTTTCTAACGATACCAAAAACAAAAGATCTCAATCTAATAAAAACGTGTTCAATACATAAAGAAAAATCCTATTATTTACAAGAATTAAAAAATAATTTTTCTTTAGGAGAGAGAAGAAACAAGTATACTTCTTACCACCCAATTAATATTGATTTTAAATTTATTTCTCCAAATTATGCATGTTTTCAAAACTCTGCATTAAAATTTATTTTCTGTAAATTTATTCTTAAAAAATCTTATCCTGAAATCTTGGCCCGTGATTTCCTCCAAATCCCTATAAAAAGACACCAAATCTCTTACAATAGCCACATCAAGGAAATGTCCTACCATTGTCCAAATAATTGGTGTCTGGGCTACAATGACAAAATATCTAGGAAGGACATGAGTGAATGTGGACAATGGTGTACACAGGCAGTGTGTGGAGCCTTACTCCAGAAAAGGAAAGAGGAGAACCTTCCGTCAATAAATACCCCAGTTGTTGCACCTCAACAACATCAAACAAATTCCATGGCTCCCAAAAAATCCCAAAATACCGTTCTCAAGCTAAAAGAAGAAAAATCCCCGGCACAAATTTCAATAGAAAAAACCATGTCCTGGTACGATGTGGTGATGAAAGAAGAAGAAGAAAATACCAGTAGCACAAAAAATACTCAGGAAAAAGCAACAAATTCGGCGCAAAAATTAACTGCTGAAAACCACTTTCAGCTACTTGCAAAATCCCCAGAGTTACAACAGGCACTAAGACAACTACAAATTCCTAAAGAAGAAGTTGTCCAAGAAAAATTAGAGAAAAAAATCTCTAATTTTGCTATAAAAATCGAGGAAGGAGAATCTTCAAAAATCCTTTCTCAAAATGAATTTTTAAATACCAAACCTGAGAAAGAAGAATTTTCAAAAAACTTTTCTCAAAAACAATTTTCAAAAAATCAACCTGTGACACCACAAGTACCCACTCCTAATTTTTTCATAAAATCGTTTTTTCAAAACATTTCTACTCTTGAAAAATGATTTTTTAATAAAGACCCTTTTTTAGCACTACAAAATTATTTTGGGTCAAAATGGTTTTATAAATCATGGGATACTTTAAAAATCTCATATTTTTATCAGGCTATCCTTGAAATAACAGGATCAACAAATATAAAAATTATTTTTTTCAAAAACAACCCAGATCCCTCTTATTCGATTTGCAAAATACTTCGAGTAATTGCTCCCACTCATTGGGGGAATGACCTATCAAAACTCGAAACTTTCCCAGACTCCCACAAAAATGAGCCATTTTTTAATATTCCTTTTAATTACTGGGATTACCAACAAGCTTGGTTCAATTCCTTTTTTATTCAAAATACCAACCAAAGCCACACTTGGCTTTCCATTTTGATACCTCATGTGATGCTTCACAATTTCTCACTTGGTGGAATTCATGGTGGGAACAATTCGGATCCACCCTGGATATACAAAAACCCGAAGTCATAAAATCTTTTAGCCTCTTCAAATTCCAGTTCAAACCCTCAGAAGAAGAAAAAAGATTTATACCCTTGCACCTTTTTCATACAAAATTCCATTTACCATGGGTATTTACATGATTTGTAGATTATTCAGATGATAAAATACCAGTCATCCGAAGAAGATTTAAAATTCGATGGTGGGACGACTTTAAAATATCAAAGAGCCTCACACCACCAAAAGTCCAGAAATGGCTAGATGATAATAAACTCATTCCTTTACAGGGGCCTCCACAGACACCACATGAGCCATTCCAATCAAAGGAGCATACCCAGTTCCTTTCACAAAAATCCCAAATGGCTTCAATGCTTGCGTCGGCTAAAACTCCAGAAGAAATGCAAGCCATACTTCAAAAATTTGCACTATCATCATCAAAACAAAGCTCTTCAGAAGAGGAAGATCCCGGAATCGAGAACGAAGACAGGCCTATTTTTGGAAACAGTGGATTCTAGAAGCTGCCAAGAAAAGGACTAAAATCCCGAAGGAATAATTGACAAAATTCCCGACAAAAATAAATGCCCAAATAGTAAAAGCAGATTCGAGATGAAGACAAAAATAATGAGGTCATGCATGACGTCATTCTGCACTCGGATGAATAGCTTAATTATTAAAATATTGTTTGTAATAGTAAATTCCCACTTTGTAATTCTCCTATAGAAGGAGAACCCTCTCCCTTAGTTAGACAAGTTTTTTCTTCCCTTAGTTTCTAATTCTCTTCCTTCTCTCTAGAGTTTTGAAGTTCTTTCAGATTATCCCTTTAGTAGATTAGTTAAAATTCTCAATTCTTCATATGACCTCGAAGAGTCTATGAAGATCAAAATCCTCAAATACCTTACCCGAAATTCCTAAATTCCTAAATACCTTCATATGTCCATATGATTCATATGACCCATATGACTCATATCATATGAACAATATACCGTTCGGAATTAAACTCCTTGTAAGTATTTTAAAGTTTTTGAATAAAATGATTATCGATGGTACTACCTTCTAAATCTTTTAAACATTAATGTTCTTTAAATTCTTGCATTTAAATTCTTAAATTATGAATTATTGCAACATGGTTGGTTCTACCACCTACTCCATTTAAATTCATGTTTTTAAATTATTTATATTCCTGCATCATGGTTGGTTCTACCACCTACTGCACTTAAATTCCTTTAAATTTCTGCAGAACCTTTGAATTGTGGTTTCCATACTTTGGAACCTTAGTTTGTAAGTTAATCTTCCTTTACTTACTGTATTATTTAATTATCTTTTAATTATTCAATCCCTTATATACCAGTTCCTTCCCTATTTATCATCCCCTTTAGATCTTCGACCTAACTTGGTATCAAAGCCATAAAAGGTAGAGATAAAGAGAGATATGATATCCAGATCAGGTGAAATATCTGTTTGGATTCCCCGATAAACTCGTCCACGGATGAGCCTTCTAAGTTGGTTAAATCCCAGAATTCCTAGCGATCAGACCGCAGGGTTACTGTAAGTCCTCGTGTGTAAGGCAGACGAACACCCATTGGTATACTGTCTCGGTGGGGGTTGTAGGAAGGTAAGGGTTTCTGAACTAGGATTCCATATACATGGATCAGTTTCTCGATAGAACTACTTCTTATGATTTTGGATCATCTTCTTCCATGGATTCAAAGAAAATAATAAATTCCGAAGAAATCGTTATACAAGATTTAAATTTCGACAAAGATACTAATAAAAAAATCTCTAATCTACTAGTAGATTCCTCTGATTCTGAGTTAGACCAGTCAAACCCCGACTATTTTTTTCTTTAATCAGAAGATAATAAACCACTACAAGTAGATGAATTAGTCACGAGTAGTTCAACTGAAAAACCTGAAAAGGTTAAAGGAAAATGAATATTTGTTTTAACCAAAGACCAAGAATTTATGATAGATATGATTAAACACATAGATACTCAACACCAAAAAGAATACTTAAATAAACTCCTAAAAACCTTTTCACCAGAAAAGAAAGAAATTAAAAATACCGTATTACCAAATACTTCTAGGAAATACGACTTAACAAAAATCTTAGAAAAAGGCAAGAAAATAAAAAAATAACAATTCAAGAAATACAAAAACAAGTAATTCAAATAAAATTAGAAGTAAAAGAATTAAAAGAAAAACAGCAAAAAGATTCGGAACTAATTAAAATTGTGCTTTCAAATAGCGCAAAACAAAACCCCGTTCCAAATAATTTGGACTCAGAAAATTCGATTCAGAAAATCTCATAGATCCAGATAATAATGTTAAAACCAAATTAGAAATTCTGGAAGAAATCCCGAAAGACTTTCTGACTGTATTACGACAAATAACAACAAAGAAATATCTAATAAAAATAACACTAAAATTTCCAGATAATTTTAGAATAACAACTGTTGCCCTCTTTGACACAGGGGCAGACTTAAACTATATAAAAATTGGTATAATACCTGAAAAATTCCTAGAAGAAACACATGATTCATTAGCAGCTGCTAATAATTCTAAATTAGAAATTAAGTATAAAACCAAGGCCTCAATCATAAATGATGAATGTTCGATAGCAACATCGTTTGTCCTAGTTA
Source organism: Przewalskia tangutica (assembly GCA_029844215.1). NCBI lineage: Eukaryota > Viridiplantae > Streptophyta > Magnoliopsida > Solanales > Solanaceae > Przewalskia > Przewalskia tangutica. The sequence continues at coordinate 3,664,891 of CM056725.1, forward strand.
AAGAAATCTCCAATACCATAATCCTAGGGACACCATTTATGAATCTGATCACTCCTTCCAAAGTAAAAAATAAATCTATATCATTTAATTTTAATAACAAGAAACTAAAATTTCAGTTTATAACAACACCAAAAACAAAAGATCTCGATCTCATAAAAACGTGTTCGATACATAAAGAAAAATCATTTTATTTACAACAATTAAAAAACAATTTTTCTAACCACCCAATTAATACTGATTTCAAATCCCTTCTTCAAAATGAATTTTCAAGTCATGCATGTTTTCAAAACCCTGCATTAAAATTAATTTTCTCTAAATTAATCTTTAATTTTTTTTTCCAGGAATCCTGGTCCGTGATTACTTTTAAATCCTTGACAAAAGCCACAAAATGTCCTACCATTGCCCGAATAACATGCGTCTAGCCTACAATCACAAAATATCAAGAAAAGATATGCGTGAATGTGGACAATATTGTGTACAGATAGTATGTGGAGCCTTGCTCCAGAAAAGAAAAGAAGAGAACCTTCCAACAATAAATACCCCAGCTGCTGCACCCGAACAACAACAAACAAATTCCATGACTCCCAAAAAAACCCAAAACACCAATCCCAAGTTAGTAAAAGAAGAAAAAGAAAAATCTGCGGCACAAATCTCAAAAGACAAACCCATGTCCTGGTACGACGCGGTTATAAAAGAAGAAGAAAATACCGCCAGCACAGAAAATACCTAGAGAACAGCAACAAATCCCACACAAGAATTACTTACTGTATTATTTAATCATCTTTTAATTATTCAATCCCTTATATACCAGAGAGGGGTTTGTAAAAAACGATGAAGAAGGAATACCAATACTTAATGAACTAGGAGAACCTATACAAAATGCAGTATCAACCTTGATACTAACAATATCTTTAAATTTCATAGGTGATTCTACACATCTTAAAAATAAAAATGTTGAATTACTTTTAAAAATTCTTAGTCGGATTACCAACACTCTTGGGAGAAAAGGTCAGGAATAAAATTAAAGAAAATTGTGGAAAACAAATAATACCCTACGATGAGTTTACGTACGGAGAATTAGTTTGTATAACTCAACAAGAGGGATTAAAAATCTGTCAAGATCTAAAATTACAAAAATACCGTAAGAAAGAATTAAAAAGAACAAAATGTGAATTAGGTACTTTTTGCAAACAGTTCAAAACAAATACCATGGAAAATTCCAAAACCTGCGAAGGAGACTGTAGCAAAACTTATAAATCCCACAAAAAACCAACAAAATATTACAAATCTAACAATGATTATTATAAAAATTCTTATAAAAATAATCGTTACAGTCCCGGCACAAATCTCAACAGAAAAACTCATGTCCTGGTACGATGTGGTGATGAAAGAAGAAAAAGAAAATACCAGCAACACAGAAAATACCCAGGAAAAAGCAACAAATCCGGCGCAAGAATTAACTGCTGAAAACCTCTTTCAGCTACTTGCAAAATCCCCAGAGTTACAACAGGCACTAAGACAACTACAAATTCCTAAAGAAGAAGTTGTCCAAGAAAAATTAGAGAAAAAAATCTCTAATTTTGATACAAAAATCGAGGAAAAAGAATCTTCAAAAACGCTTTCTCAAAATGAATTTTTAAATACCAAACCTGAGAAAGAAGAATTTTCAAAAAACCTTTCTCAAAAATAATTTTCAAAAAATCAACTTGTAACACCACAAGTACCCACTCCTAATTTTTTCATAAAACCGTTTTTCAAAACATTGCAACTCTTGAAAAATGTTTTTTAATAAAGACCTTTTTTTAGCACTACAAAATTATTTTGGATCAAAATGGTTTTATAAATCATGGGATACTTTAAAAATCCCATATTTTTATCAGGCTATCATTGAAATAACAGGATCAGCAAATATAAAAATTATTTTTTTCAAAAACAACCCAGATCCCTCTTATTCGATTTGCAAAATACTTCGAGTAATTGCTCCCACTCATTGGAGGAATGACCTATCAAAACTCGAAACTTTCCCAGACTCCCACAAAAATGAGCCCTTTTTTAATATTCCTTTTAATTACTGGGAATACCAACAAGTTTGGTTCAATTCCTTTTTTTATTCAAAATATGAACCAAAGCCACACTTGTCTTTCCATTTTGATACCCCATGTGATGCTTCACAATTTCTCACTTGGTGGAATTCATGGTGGGACCAATTCAGATCCACCCTGGATATATAAAAAACCCGAAGTCATAAAATCTTTTAGTCTCTTCAAATCCCAGTTCAAACCCTCAGAAGAAGAAAAAAGATTTATACCCTTGCACCTTTTTCATACAAAATTCCATTTACCATGGGTATTTACATGGTTTGTAGATTATTCAGATGATAAAATATCAGTCATCCGAAGAAGATTTAAAATTCGATGGTGGGACGACTTTAAAATACCAAAGAGCCTCACACCACAAAAGTACATAAATGGCTAGATGATAATAAACTCATTCCTTTACAGGGGCCTCCACAGACACCACAAGAGTCATTCCAATTAAAGGAGCATACCCAGTTTCTTTCACAAAAATTTCAGATGACCTTAATGCTTGTGTCGGCTAAAACTCGAGAAGAAATGCAAGACATACTTCAAAAATTTGCAGCATCATCATCAAAACAAAGCTCTTCAGAAGAGGAAGATCCCGGAATCGAGAACGAAGACAGTCCTATTTTTGGCAACAGTGGATTCTAGAAGCTGCCAAGAAAAGGCCTAAAATTTCGGAGGAATAATTGATAAAAATTCCCGACAAAAATAAATGCTCAAATAGTAAAAGCAGATTCGAGATGAAGACAAAAACAATGCGGTCATGCATGACGTCATTCTGCACTCGGATGAATAACTTAATTATTAAAATATTGTTTGTAATAGTAAATTCTCACTTTGTAATTTTTCTATAAAAGGAGAACCCCTCTCCCTTAGTTAGACAAGTTTTTTCTTCCCTTAGTTTCTAATTCTCTTCCTTCTCTCTAGAGTTTTGAAGTTCTTTCAGATTAGCCCCTTAGTAGATTAGTTAAAATTCCCAATTCTTCATATGACCTCGGGGAGTCTATGAACAAACTCCTCAAATACCTTACCCGAAATTCTTAAATTCCTAAATACCTTCATATGTCTCATATGATTCATATGACCCATATGACTCATATCATATGAACAATACACCGTTCGGAATTAAAACTCCTTGTAAGTATTTTAAAGTTTTTGAATAATATAATTATGGTTGGTACTACCTCCTAAATCTTTAAACATTCATGTTCTTTAAATTATTGCATTTAAATTCATGTTTTTAAATTCCTGCATAAAATACTGCAACATGGTTGGTTCTATCACCTACTGCATTTAAATCTATGGCTGGTTCATCCGCCTACCTTTAAATTCCTTTAAATTCCTGCAGAACCTTTGAATTATGGTTTCCATAACTTGGAACCTTAATTTGTAAGTTAATATTCCTGCAGAACCTTTGAATTATTGTTTTCATAACTTGGAACCTTAATTTTTAAGTTAATCTTTCTTTACTTACTGTATTATTTAATTATCTTTTAATTATTTAATCTCTTATATATCAGTTCCTTCCCTATTTATCATCCCCTTTAGATCCTCGGCCTAACTTATATATATATATATATATATATATATAATTCTTTTAGCTAGAATTTGGATATTAATCTCTTATAATCTATTCGAACTTTATTGAATCATTAGACCAGAATCGTAAATGCTTCAATCTAAGAATAGGATTTATTTAACGATTTTAACTTTACGGACATAATATAAAATTTAAACATTCATAATTCTGTATTCATAAGTTGGATTAGAAGAAGTTATTCGATCGAATGGCTTTTTAGTCTATTCGTCATCTGAACTATGAAGTACTACAAAAATAAAATAATTTGTCTAGTTAAAAGCGCTTTATTGCAACAAATTTAAATGATAGAAATTGATTGCAAATCACAAATAAAATATGTTGAGATAGAGATTTTATTGATGGATAGAGTGGGTACAAGATCTGTTTAATCCCTTGATTCTTCTCTCCTAACATTTTCCATGATTCGAGGGTCGTTAGTAGCATATTTCTCAAACGTAGGAAGATCTTCTTGTGATATTTGATCTCCAAGAACGTCGGTAGTTTAATAAAGACAGTATTTGATGTCTTGATCTCTTTGTGAATATCTCATGAGTTTATTAGATACTCGAGATTTGATATATTGATCTCTTTGTGAATACCCAACACTTTATGGGATTCGAGATGTAGAAGTATTGAACATGTGCACTAAAGTACAATGAGGATCATGGTAGAGGATTATTTCATTAAGTCAGTTATTGGTGGTTAATGACTAATTGATTAGTTAGCAAAAGTGTTATAAGATGTATAGATGTGTATATATAGGATACATTGTATTCATTTTTGTAAGTAATGAAAATATCTGAAGAGCAGTTATTCTTTGCTCCCAAATACTCTCTCTCTCGTTCTTATGCTCTCTTCACAGAGCACTTCCCTTTCTCTCAAAATCTCTTCATCAAATCTAATCGATCATACATGAATTGTGGACATGCAATGTGTGATTGTTAACATGGTATCAAAGCCCAAGATTTTCGACTCATTCAAGGGACAATTTGGTGAAGATATCCAGCAGATCGAGACGCTAACTGGATAGGTATCACTGTTGAGGTAATTTTCTGTTGTGTATTGATCAATTTTGTTGCGAGTGACACAGAATCGACAAGAAGTAGTAATATCTGTTGTGAATTGATCGATTTTGTTGCGAGTGACACAAAATCGACAAGAAGAAGTATCAATTTTAACTTATTTGTTGGTCAATTTTTTATTCGCATCTGTTGATCCAATTTGATCGAGGATCTCTTTATCGCATTGGTAATCTAGTTGCATGCATGTGTGGACTACTCACATCTATTGATCTAGTTGTATGTGTGTGTATCATCTTGGTTAGACATTCATCTGTAATATTAGATATATGTTGAAGGAAGTATGAAAAGTGTTGAAGAAATGTCATCTAATGGATCTGAAGCAGTAGTTAATATTGATCACAATCATCCACTATATCTATATCCATCCGATGCTCCTGGCTCACTGTCAGTCGGGATCATACTTACAAGGATGGACAACTATACGCTATGGAGTAGGGCAATGAAGCTTGCACTATTAGGGAAGAATAATATTGGTCTTGTTGAGGAAACAGTTAAGAAAAAAGACTTCATTGGAATGCTTGCAAATCTATGGGAGAGATGTAATGCCATCGTAGTATCATGGCTAATGGGAAATGTGAGTAAAAGCTTGTTGAATGGAATGTTGTTTAACTCAGATTCACACATGATATGAAAGGAGTTGCGAGACAGATTCGATAAGGTCAACAGTTCTAGAGCTTTTCAGTTACATAAGGATATATTCACACTGCGACAGGGAATACATCATGTGTCTGTGTACTACACAAGGCTCAAGGGCTTATGGGATGATTATGACTTTATTATGCCTATACCAAACTGCTGTGCTAAGTCCAAGGACTTTGTAGATCATCTTCAATATCAGAGGATGCTGCAGTTCTTAATGGGGCTCAATGACAGTTATGGTCATGTGAAGAGTCAAGTACTGTTGATGCATCAAATGCCTAACCTAAACCAAGTTTATGCTATGATAAATCAAGAAGAGAGTCAGAGATGCCTAACTGGGACAAGTCAGAAGGGTGTACATGATGTAGGTGATTCCTCTGCAATGTTCACTGCTGCAGCTAATCATGGGAATGAAGCTTATAGACAAAGGAGGCCATACAATCCAAATGTGGTGTGTGATTTTTGTCACACAAGAGGACATATGAAGGTAGACTGCAACAAGCTGAAGAAATGTACATTTTGTGGCAAAACAGGACATGTACAAAGAGATTGCTACATGTTAAATGGTTATCCAGATGACTCCAAGGGCAAGACAAAGAAGGTGAATATGGTAACTGAAAGTGGTTTCATTCATAAGAACACTGGACAAGGAACTGCAAGTCACTATCAACCACAACCTATGGAAAGTCACAAAGACCAGACTGTTGCAGAAAGACAGATAGGATTACATCAGTTCACACCTCAACAACATCAACAACTACTCAACTTACTCAAGGATCAGCCAACGTCTGGAAGGACAAATAATTTTGTGGCTAATATGACAGGTATCTGTAATCTAGATACACATACTTTAATAAAATTGGATAGTAGATTCAGGAGCTACCAACCATATGGTTGGTAATCAACAAGATTGCATAATAAAAACTTGGTAGAAGGTGCAGGTAAGGTGCAGCTGCCTACTGGAGAGTCAACTAAGATATCACATATAGGTGATTATCACATGAGAGGAGGTGATGTCTTGAAAGATGTTCTCTGAGTTCCCACTTTTCAGTTCAATTTAATGTCAGTCTCTGGAGTAACAAAGGAACTGAATTGTAGTGTTACCTTATTTCTCACATGTTGTATATTTCAGGATCTCTCATCTGGGAAGGTGAGGGCAATTGGTACTGAGAAGGATGAATTGTACATATTATGTCTGGATAAGCAGAATAAAGGAAAGGAACTTCACTATGCAGCGTGACTCGGAAAGATCACGTGATTTGGCATTAGAGAATGTGTCATGTGCCACTGAGTATGTTGAAAAAAATCCCTTATTTTCAGAATAACAGTTCATTTACATTACATAATTGTGAAGTATGCCCTCTAGCAAGGTAGACTAGGGTACCTTTTCCTATTAGCTCAACTAGAATATCTAATCCTTTTCACTTGTTGCATATAGATGTATGGGGACCTTATAGAATTGACACCTATAATGGAATGAGATACTTTCTTACAATTGTGGATGATTATTCTAGATGAACCTATGTGTTTTTGATGAGATTGAAATCTGATGTATTCACTCTACTAAAGAATTTCTTTCTAACAGTGAATAAACATTTTGAAACTAAAATCAAGACAGTAAGGTCAGATAATGAGACTGAATTTTTCAATAGTAACTATAGGGAGTTATTTCAGCAACATGGTGTAGTATATGAGAGCTCATATCCTTACACTCCTCAACAGAATGGGGTAGTTGAGAGAAAACATAGACACATTCTAGAAACATCAAGGGCCATCAAGATCCAATGGTGTATACCAGATAGATTCTGGGGATTCTGCATTGAAGGAGCAGTATATGTCCTGAACATAATTCCATCTTCTGTTCTAAAACATGTGTCTCCTTATGAAAGGTTATACAAATCTGCTCCTTCCCTGTCTCATTTAAAAGTGATTGAGAGTCTATGTTTTGCAACAAATCTCCTTAATCATGATAAGTTTAGTCCTAGAGCAGTAAAATATGTCCACTTAGGATATGGTTCAATGCAAAAGGGATATAAATTATATGATTTGGATAATAGAGTGGTATTCATGAATAGAGATGTAGTCTTCATGGAGAATATCTTTCCTTTTAAAAATGATGGTGGTGAGAATGAGATATTCTATCCACACATATGATTCTTTTTGTTATGATGATCTAGTATACCCAATATAGGTTACAGTTAGTCCTTCCTCAGATAATGGTGGTACATCTGAGAATGGGATTAATTCTGATATGCAGTTTCCTGAGTCAGATAATGGTGGTACATCTGAGAATGGGATTACTTCTGATATGCAGGTTCCTGGTTCAGACCTGAGAAGATAAAAAAGGGCAAGCAGACCCCCTATTTGGCATAAAGATTATGTCACACAACAAGGATCCAATAATTGTCTTTATTCTGTTTCTGCAGGCCTGACATATTCTAATCTTTCTTTCAGTTATCAAGAATTCATAGCAAAGTCTTCAGTCACTATAGAACCATGCAATTATAAGGAGGCTGTCAAGGATGTCAAATGGATTAAGGCAATGCAAGCTGAAATCCAGGCCCTGGAGGAAAATAAAACTTGGGAGCTGGTGTCATTGCCTAAGGGTAAGAAAGCTATTGGATGCATTTGGGTGTATAAAATTAAATACAAAGCTACTGGGGAGATTGAAATATTCAAAGTAAGACTAGTTGCAAAAGGATATAACCAGAAAGAAGGACTTGACTATCAAGAGACATTCTCACCTGTTGTTAAAATGGTCACAGTCAGAGCTGTTATATCCATTACAGTATTTAAACAGTGGATCATATACCAAATGGATGTCTACAATGTCTTTCTGCAAGGTGATTTATTTGAGGAAGTTTTTATGCAACTCTCAGAGAGATTTCATTCAGACACATGAGATGACAAAATGTGTAAATTATTAAAGTCTCTATATGGGTTGAAGCAGGCATCCAGACAGTGGAACATTAAGTTGACCTCAGCATTAGTTGCCTCTGGATTTACACTGTCTCAGAGACTATTCTCTGTTCACCAAGCACCAAGATGGGAAAATTGTCATTGTGCTGGTTTTTGTAGATGATTTGCTTCTCACTGGGAATGATAGAATATTACTTCAGTCAACTAAGAAGATACTGCAGTCTGCTTTCAAGATAAAGGACCTTGGTAAACTTAGATATTTTCTTGGCATTGAGATTGCAAGGAGTGATCATGGAATTGTCATGCATCGGAGAAAATATGCCCTGGAATTGATCTCTAACATGGGGTTGGCAGGGGCTAAACCATCTCCTTCTCCTATGGAAATGCATCAGGAATTGACAACTTTAGAGTTTGATCAACACACTGCTGCATCTACTGTGTCTGAGACTGCCACTATGCAAAAGGATCCATTACTTCTGGATCCTGGAGTTTACATGAGGCTTATTGGCATGTTACTTTATCTCACTAATACCAGGCCAAACATTGCTTATTCAGTTCAGTGCCTTAGCCAGTTCATGCAGGCTCCTAAATAGTCTCATCTTGAGGCAGGGCTAAAAATTGTTAGATATATCAAGGATGCACCAGGAGCTGTTGTTCTTCTGAGCAGAACTACTTCATCTAGTTTGCAGGTATTTTGTGATGCTGATTGGGGATCCTGGCTCACAGCAGAAGGTCCATTACTGGTTACTTGGTTTTATTTGGCACATCTCCTATTGTGTGAAAATCCAAATAGTAAGTCATTGTGTCCAGAAGCTCAGCTGAGGCTGAATATCGAGCAATGGCAGCATCTGTAGCTGAAGTGGTATGGCTTGAAGGTCTTTATAGGGAGCTTGGTGTATCTGTCGAGTTTCCTGTTCCAGTTTATACTGATAGTCACTCTATAATTCTTATTGCTGCCAATCCAGTTTTTCACGAACGTACCAAACACATCGACATTGATTGCCACTTCACTAAGGAGAAGATTATGGTTGGTCTCGTTAAATACGATTATGCATACGCCTGGCGGCGATCAGCGGACTTGTTTACGAAAGTTGTCGATCGTGGCGGCCTGAAGTTCTTATTGGCCAAACTAGGAATGAAGAACATCTTCATCTCTCCTGTTTGATGGGGGATGTAGAAATATTGAACATGTGCACTAAAGTACCATGAGGATCATGGTAGAGTATTATTTCATTAAGTTAGTTATTGGTGGTTAGTGATTAATTGATTAGTTAGCAAAAATGTTAGCAGCTGATGTATAGAGGTGTATATATAGGATATATTGTATTCATTTTTGTAAGTAATGAAAATATCTGGAGAGCAGTTATTCTTTGCTCCCAAATACTCTCTCTCGTTCTTATGCTCTCTTCACAGAGCACTTCCCTTTCTCTCAAAATATCTTCATCAAATCTAATCGATCATACATGAATTGTGGACATGCAATGTGTGATTGCTAACACTTGATGCATTTTCAAGGGGATATGTGCCCCTTTATATATGTATGAGTTAGGATTTAGGGTAGAGTAACCTCCAATAAACCCTAACAGACCTTAGTTTAAAGATGGATTGAACTCGTCTTGTAGAGTCCCACAAATTTTTTATGTTTATAAATGCCCCATGCTTTAAGGTTTGTCGGGGTGTAGGTCTGCAAAACTCGAAGACGAGACTTGAAGTATCAATAAAAATGGAGTTTCCATTTTTCACTGCGGATTTGATTTGTGAGAGAAGAGATGAAGGACAAACTTGGTCCCACTAGGCGTGCCAATTTTTTCGCAACAAATTTTCAAATACAGAAAAATAAACAGCAACCACAAAATAATTTATTTATCAAGATTGTGAGTACAAATATGTGTATTCTCTTGATTATCATCTCTTATTTTTCTCCGTAATTCAATGGTCGTTAGTAGCATATTTCTCGAACTAGGATGATGTAGGTCTCCTTGAGATTTATCTCCATGAAAGAATTTTGTGGATCTTCTTGAAGTATTTGATTGTCAAGAAGAGTCTGACACATCTTGATCTCTTTGTGATTATTTCATGAGTTTATGGAACTTTTGAAATGTATTTTTAAGGGAATGTGTGTCCCTTTTTATAGGCATGGGCTAGGGTTTAGAGTAGAGTAGCCTCCAAGAAACTCTAACACTAAACCTTAGAATTTGAAGATGAATTGAACTCGTTTGGTAGAGTCCTGCAAAATTTCAATGTTTACAAATGCCCCCTACTTCAAGGCTTATCAGAGTGTAGACTTGCTGATACTAAAAAATGAGACTTGAAGTATCAGATTTAATTTGTGAGAGAAGAGATGAAGTACAAATTTGATCCCACTGAGTATGCCAATTTGTTTACAACAAATCTAAATGATAGAAATTGATTACAAATCACAAACAAAATATGTCGAAATAAATATTTTATTGATGGATATTGCGGGTAGAAAATCTGTTTATTCCCTTGATTCTTCTCTCCTAATATTTTAGTATATGAACATAAATATAAAATAAACCACTTCAGCAAATCCTTGACGATACATTGGTCAATTTCGTAATAACATAGGAATAAGGTTGTATAATGAAATATGATGCACTACTAGAAATAGAGGTTTTTTCTATCGATATTCAGTAGAAAATTTGTGCTATAAAATATGATTTTTCACGTCATTCCCTCCGAACTAGCTCACTGGGAAAACACATGGTAAAAAGCAAGTTCCCATTGAAACGTTGGGAAAATTCTTAATTTTACGGTGTAAAAATACTGCTATTTAGGTTTTAACCACCCACATTCAGTGACAAATATCCACTGAACATTTTTCAGTGGGAAAATAGATTTTTTTTAATAGTGATGGGACAATTCCTTAACGGGATAAGGCGGCGAAAATCTTAGCGGGTTGAGACTAGAACGACGAACCCCTCGGCCCATCCCATCACACTAACTAAGGGGACCAGAGGGGTCAAGTCAGGTTGGGGGCCTCAGTGGATTTAAAAAAAAATTATACTATTAATTTAAATATTTAAACACGAAAAATTTATAAAAAATATGATAGTGTGATATAAGAGTACATAAATTTAATAACTGAACACAAATTTAAAATTCAATTCTAAATATAAATTACAAATTAAGACATACATAATAGATTTTTTTAATTTAAACGAGAAGGGATAGGGGCCGAGACAATTTTAGCAGGTCAAAACGGAACAAAGCAATTTCTTAAAAGAATAAGGAGGACCAAAACGTTAGTTGGACGGGATAAGAGGACGAACCCCTAAACCCTTCCCATCCCACTAAGCTAATGAGATGGAACGAGACGGTACCGGGACGGGATAGACAACCTTACTTGAGTCTTATGTTAGGACTCATGAGTATTCCTTATGTCTTACATTATTTGTTCACTTTCTTCTTTATATTCTTTTTAAGAAATAATAAATGAGAGGTGTATTTTTACTATCTTACCCTTATCTTTTAATAAATTACATTAGGCGATCAAGTTATCCGGAGTTCAGTTCGAACCATTAGTTCTTCTATTTTCTTTTTGTTATTTTAAAAAATACTTAATATTAAGGGTTAGATGGAAAATATTTAATTAATCATGTCTTGATTTTATAAATTAACAAGTAATTTTGAATAAATATTTTTAGTAACCCAGACAAATAATTTGAGACAAATGGAGTTATAGATTAGTTACTTTTGTTCTCTTTTGATTCAATGAATAGTGCGTGGAAGTATATTAAAAAATGTTAAAATGGTCGACTTTGATCCAAACACGACACCGACACATAATAAAATTCAATCTAAATTGATACTTTCGATGCATAAATGGGACCCACACAATTGACGAGTCTCTTAAGCTACGGTTCCCTCTGAAAGTCTCAAATTCAACGACACGTGTCGGTGAAAACAATGCTTTAACTCACGCACAACTCTTTGGCGTCCTTTACCGTACTAGCTAAAAAGGTAGTACGTCACCTATAGATTCCCTTAATTTTACTCTAAGATTAAAGAATATCTTTAAACTATTCAAAATAGATTAAAAAAATAATTTCGCCGTTACGTTTTTATATGTCCAAACGCGTAGGAATGCCGAAAATTTAAGAAAGACATGTCCCATTTTATACGACTTGACTTGATTCACTCAACTTCTAAAAACATATTTTCTCTATCTCAAAATATTTGTCACATTAAATTTTTCAAAAATTAAATTATATGACTTTGATCAATATGCCCTCTAATATATTTTTGTTAAATCAACGGACACGAATATAAGCAAAACATAATGATAAGGGCATAGCTGAGATAACGTTTAAAATAAAGACAAATGTGCGCAATATGCATATCTGGCCTATTTCCGTATATAAAAAGTAGAGATATATATCCGCTGATAGTGACCCAGTGGCCATTAGTCAAATTTGTGGCCTTAGGGTCACAAGTTCGATTCTCGGCGGATACGTTCTCCGGGACATATGTCTCGTATTAAAGTCTGGTAGCTTAACCGCGCGGGCATGTTGCAGTGTGAGTTTGATTCCCTCCAGACAAGTCCTGTTAGGGGGTCAGACCTTGTAGCATTGATCCGTTGGTAAGGATCAGACACTGAATGCGGGGTGCACATCTCGCGATTTACCCGGCGGTGGCGGCTAAGGACGGGTTCCATCGCCTCCAGGAGCCTAGTATCAGTACTTGTGCAGGTACTAGCGATATGGGGGTACTAAGGCCACCCCGAGACCTGAATTATCAAAAATAATAACAATAATAATAATTTCTTCAAATTAAACAGTATCATGGTAAATTTGATTAAAATGAGAGAAAAAATAATTGATTCAGAGGACAATTTTTCAGATGGCATGTGATGTACCATGAATTACGGTACATTTAATATCATTTACTTAAGTTTTCTTATGTATTTGTGTTATTTTATAGGACAGAAAGTACGGAGATGAAAAACAAGTAAAAAGGAGCAAAATGTGCTTGAAAACATGACCTGCAAACTGCAAGTCATGCGAATCGCAGTTCAACAGCAGATTGCTGAGAGATTTAGAAAATGAACAAGTTGGGAAGCAAGGTCTGCAACATGACATGCGAACCGAAACCCACGTTGCAGATTGCGCAACTGACAATCAAATTTTGCAAGATCTAAAATATCCCCGCGTCGTCAGTTGCAAACCGCATACCATGTCACAGACACAATCTGCACTTAAACTCTTACTTGTTATCAAGCAACTAAAACGACATACAATCTTACGACAAATGTTCAAGCATGTCACGACCAGACCTCGGGCCCGTGACTGGTGCCTTACCCCGGGCACCCTAGTGATACAATCATCAGAGAAAATCAGCGGAAATAAAAACTTAAGCATGAATCAAGACATAAAATAAGCAATAGGCTAACCAAACGGTTACCTTCCTGTATATATATCAAAATTGAACAGTTAAATCCCTTACAAACCCTGCCCACAACAGTACTACAAACCTCTACGAATTTTATAACAACTATGACGGGATAGGGCCCCGCCATACCCTGAATGTACAAGAACCTACAACTCAGGGAATCATACCAAAAGATAAGCCTCCGGAGAAATGGAGCTTCCCAAACGCAGAACTGTGATCCTATGAGCGAGGATCAACAACTGGTGTACCTCTACCTGCGGCATGAACGCAGCCGGGCGAGGTCGTCATAACAGTATGTGAAATCGAAAATATCAGTAAATGAAATCATAATAGTCTATATAAAGCAGAGACATGTATGATAACCAAACTACGATACACAACATATAAGCGAATATGTCAAGTCGGGGACTCACGCCTCAAAGTCATCACTCAAATATAACTATGGGTCTCACGCCCACAACATCAATCATGCGTGGAATACCTTCCTCATGCCGTGAGCATGATATAACAACACAAGAAGTACATATGAACACCGTGTCTCACCTGTGTCATAAAACCGTCTGGCAAGTATGAAGGCATAGCTACGGATCCAACTGCATCATCAATCGACCGGCAAGTACGAAAGCCGACTACGTAACCTACCGTACCAACAATACTAAACAACCATATCACGAAGGCGACACGTGGCAAGTGCGATAGCCTCTACGGATCTTCTGCGCCACGTAGGCGGCGGGGCAAGTAACCAGGCTAACCACCAGATCACAACCGGAAGTCAGGAAGCTTCATCCCAACACTGACTCGCGAAGCTGACACGTGGCAAGAGCGATAGCCTCTACCAGATCCTCCCAGCGCCACGTAGGCGACGGGGCAAGTAACCGAGCTAACCACCGATCACAACCGTAAGTCACGACTTCGCGCTGAAGGCGACACGTGGCAGTGCGATAACCTTTACAGATCCACCGCGTCACGTGGGCGACGGGGCAAGTAACGTGCTAACCACGGATCACAACCGTAAGTCACGAGACTTCGCCACAAACCGAGCGGGGCAAGTCACGAAGGCTAACTACCGAACCAAAGCCGAATCACCACGGGCAAGTACGAGAGCCAACTACCAGATACCAAAGCCGAATCAGTAAAACCTCATGGAGAGCTAGTCCATGGAACAACAATCCTAATGGAACCATACCCGTGGGCCACCCAACGTGTCAGTAGGTCCAAGGATATAACAAGATAACCGGCCCTCCATCGAGAGACTCGGTAGCACAGAATCAAAACACTTGCACAACAAAGGCTAGCACAACAAGCATAGGCAAGTTCAACGTACTCATAGACTTTTATTTTATTACAACAAATTCGGATTTTAACCCCAAGGTACTACGCATTTTAACACTTTAAAAGATCCATTTCTTTCACAAAAAGTCACACGATACTCGTAGTATCAAAATAGATTAACTATCTTTTTTTAAGTAAACCAAAACAATTTTCATACCTTCTTTTGAAATAAACCAATTTAAGACAAAAACCCTGCCTTCCTTTTTAAACTATTTTAAGACAAAAACATGCCTTCCTTTTTAAACTATTTTAAGACAAAAACATGCCTTTCGTTTAAACCAAAACACTTTAATTCCTCAAATCTCCTTTCTTTTAGAAATCAAGTTCCTTACTTTGGAATTTAAGAAAAAATCAATACTTGTTATTAATGATCTTATTAAAGCAGTCATGATCTAGGAAATGTAATACAATTTTGTCTTATCTTAGCTTCTATGCAGATGGAGGTTTCTACTGGTTTTAATATAATTAATTATTAGTCAATACATTTTCCTTTATTAACGCTGCAGTGGTTTGTTCGATACTTTTTCTCATTTTCGAAATCAATATAACTATTTCCTTTTTAAAACTCAATTACTCATTTCTCATAAATGCGGTTTCACAACTTTTTTAACACAAACCAAGTCCTTAATAATTCACATCAAGTCATTTATAAGTTAAGTCTCTTATCTTTTAAAAACCACAAACCATTTCTTTACCTACATAAAGTTGTTATAACAAACTTCCCATAAAGCTGTTATAACACTTTATGTTTTAAACCAACCAAATTCGTTTAGCACACGTACGTCTACCGTACTACATAGTTCACACAATCATGCTAGAAAAGATAGGAAGAGGTTCACATACCTCGCGACGATTATCGACAATTAGCAAAACGCTCCAAAGTACTGTAACCCTGCTAGCCTTTTCCACCCTCCAAGTAGAATACGCTACTCGTAGTACTTCAACCTATAAAGGCCACAAAACGTCTATCAACTTCTAGATCCCTTCGTAGAACATTTCTAAATACAAGGTTCCATATTCTACGGAAAATTCGGCAGCACCTCCCCCCCGCAACCACATAAATCTCCTCCTCTATCAAGGCCCGCTACCAAGCCAACAACTCCAAGGGGGTTACACGTCTAACCGGACGTGTACAACACTGCCCCACAATAATACTACAAGTCTACTGTAAATGCAGTCCAATGTAAATACAGTTAAATCCTTCATAATCATCCATCCAATATCTTATACTCAATTCTAAACTACTACAATATATAATATCCAATGACATAGATCATTACCTCGATAAGCCCAAAATTATTCAAGATTATAAGTCGATCCTGAGCAACCTTTAGCTCCAATTCCTTACGCTCCAACCCGCTCCAAGCAACCCTTAGAAGTTCCTAACCAACTCCTCTTCAAGATCCAACTCCAAAAAGTGAAGAACACTTAGGCTACAATTTTGGCAATGTTTTGGCCAAGGGGCATATCTAAGGCTAGGGGTGTGAAATCTTTTCCAACTCTTGGTACACAATTTTCCTAACACCCTAAGGAAGAACACTTAAAACTTTAAGAATTTTTGGACAACTTTTGCTCAAGAATCATGGCCAAAGCCGAGAGCACACAAGAGAAAGGGAGGGGATTTTCAAGACTTGGAAACTTTCTAAGTGATGGATGAATAAGTCTTGTACCAAGGGGTATTTATAGAGAAATCGAGGGCCAAGATTAAAGCAAGTGTAAGGTGAGGATTGGGTACATGTGTGTGGGTAATTTGCCAACAAAGTGTCCACCACAAAAATGGGACAAGTGGCTTGCCACTTGTCCCCCACATAAAAACGTCCAAGTGTCCCCTTGAATTCGGCCATAGGGCCACATGGGGGTGACACGTGTCGCCCCCTACTCGTCCAAAATATTTCGTCTTCCCAAAATATCCGTAATGCCAAAAAATCGAAAATAAAGTGGGCCCCACAAACCGTAAATTTCTCCCGTGGGCCCCACGTGACCAATTCCGAAAATAAAATCCCATAATTCTCAAATATTCCAAAAAGTCCGAATACCAAATCTGGGAATCCAATTCCCTTTAACGAACATTTTTCCTTCACAAAATCCGGAAACTTTTCCGTCGAAAAATCACATCTTTCTTCCTTTTTAATTTAAATGTCGTATTCTCGTACGTACGTCCTCACATACATACCCTGGAACTACGGGGTGTAACATTCTTCCCCCCTTAAAAACATTCGTCCCGAATGTTCCTTCTAAATCTCAAAACATACACGCGCCGGTATAGTCTTCGCTAATATACTTACAAACCCAATTATGCCACACCTGGCCATAATATAACACATGCGCAAACCTCGAATCCAAGCCAACGAGGAATCATCTCTAACGTCACAAAAGCTTCCACCCATGGTCTAAAGGATACTTTCTTCACCTCGTTACTTCACAAAATGATCACTTCCCTTCTCTTAACACATGTTCACTCCTTCCCTTACTCGTCGTACCTTTCTCGAACACCCGAACTCTTTCTAGTACACGTACCATACTCCAGTCATCGCTTCAGTTTCCAAAACCTTTGGAGCCACTGCCTCCAAACTTGGTCATCTTACTAGCCTCAAATTCCTTTAAGGCCTTTCCCGGCCTTCACGATCCGATTCTGGTCGAACACATCCACGAACTTATACGATGGTTACCTAAACCTGGGCCTAGCACCCGCGTGATCCTACCACCTGGCGGGACCACCTCGAACTGACCCCACCTCACTCCGGGCTGCGGGTTGACCTGCGATGTTATACCCCGTATTTCCAGAGTATGTACGTAAGGACATACGTAGAAAATTTGAACTTTAAATAGGCTTGGACGATTTCCCTTTTGTGCACAACACCCGGTTAGAGTCGTTTTTCGACGAAACGTTTTCACAGCTTTCGTAGGGAAAATTCCGGCTATGTCATTTCTAATTTTTGCGGATTTTTCTGAGAGACGAAACGTGTTGGACCAACAAGAGGGCGCCACTTGGCACCCTCTCATTGGTGGCGGGAAAGTGGACGACTTGGGTGGGTTTTGTCAAGTAGTTGGTAGGATATTTTTTATGGTAGATGGATAAGGTGCACTTGGCATGATCTTGACCCTACACTTGCTATGCACTTGGCATAATCTTGGCCATCGTTGCCTTGGCTTGACCTATAAATACCCCTAAGTTTGAAGACTTCTTCATCCATTCTACAAATCTCTAAGTGTTAAAATCCTCCTCTCTTAGTAGTGTTCTCGCCCAACACCATCCTCCCCTCGCCGAGAGCCCTCCCCTCTTTGTGGTGCTAGCTGGGTACCCCCTAGCCTAGTTGTTTTCGTATAATACCCCCCTTTGTGGTGTAGAAATACTCTCCAAATATTGTTATGATGCCCAAATTACCTTGTAGTATTCTAAGGTTATACCTATACGAAAAGCCCAGAAATACTATTATACTTCCCGTCAGTCACAAAACCGAAACCCTAAGGAAAATCTCCATAGTCAGTTGGAGTATTGTATAGAAGTTGGTTAGAACTTCTAAGGGTGGTTTAGAGCGGGTTGGAGCGCTCGGAGTTGGAGCTAAACGTTGCCCAGGATCAACATCTCTACTTGGATAATTATGGGCTTATCGAGGTAATTATCTTGTCCCCCTTTTGTAATTGGAGATTACATATTGTTAGAATATATAGTTGAAGTATACTATATATAGATCTGAACTTAGTGTTGTGGCAATGTCCTTGGACTTAAGCCTGAATTTAAAGAAGAGAATCGAATCAGAATTACGTGGGGCGTATTCAGACATGAGACTTGGGTAGTTTGACGGGTAGGGAAGGGCTGCCCAATTTCCCGTAGGATCTTGTATCTAGATTCATTCTACCGAGTAGTCTAGACTTTGATAGACTTGTGTAACCTGTATAGGTTGAATGTTCTGCGAGTAGCATGTGCTACTTGAGTAGGTGGACCAGGCTAGCCGGGTTATAGCCGTGGAGCGATTTGCTAATAGTCGATAATCGTCGCGAGGTATGTGAACCTCTTCCTATCTCTTCTAGCATGATATGTGTATAACTATGTAGTACTAGACGTCGCGTGTTAATTGAACGTGGTTATGCAATGTCTTTTGACTTAAGCCCGAATAATAATAATCTTGAAGTAGTTCAAGAGAATTAAGAACTGTTTTTAAAAGAAGAGTAATATTTGGTTTTAAAAGCTTAAGAGTTATACTAGCTTTATGGGAAGTTAGGTATAACGGCTTAAGAGAGATAAAACGAATGATTTATTTATTTTAGAAGTTAAGAGACTTGATCTTGTAAGATAAGAGACTTAACTTAAATAAATTATATGAATTTTGTGTGAAACCTCATTCGTGAGTAATGAGTACTTGATTTTTAAAAGGGATAATGTTTTACTGATTTCGGAAATCAGAATGTGTATCGACAAACCACTGCAGCGTTAATAAAGGGAAATGTTTTGATTAATGAAGTATTAATAAAACCGAGAAACTTCCATCCGCATAAGCTAAGATGAGACAAAATGATATTTCCTAGATCATGGCTGCCGTAATAAGATTGTTATAAACAAGAATATCCTACCCACATATAAGGCTTATGTTTCTTAGATGGTTTAAAAGAGAATTATATTCTTAAATGAATAAGGCTATGAACCACGAAACCCTTCTAAAATAAGAAACGTGAACATTTGAAATTAGGCAAACTTGGACGTTTGGAAAATAATGTTGTTTTTACAAAGGTAAGTACTTTGGTTTTCTTAAAAAGATAATCACTCTATTTTATACTACGGGTATTGTGTGACTTATGTGAAAGAAGCGGATCTTTTAAAAAGTTAATATATGAAGTACTTTGGGGATAGATACCCGAACTTGTTAGTAGAAAGTGCCTTGTGTGAATAACTTGATTGTGTTGGTTTGTGATAGCCTTGTAATACTGTCTTGTTGATTGATAAGTAAACATGCTAGGATGCTACGTGTGTTAGTATCTTGTGATGTTTGTGTAAAGGGGTTTTTCCTTTGTTGTGCTTATGTTGTTTAACGATAAGCTGTTATGTTAGTATTATACATCACTCATCTCTTGAGATGATTCCGGTTAAGCTTCCTCCGACGCGGTAGACTTCAGCGGTCGATGGACCTATGATTCGAGAATACCTCACGCGGGTCCCCGGGCCTATGCGAGCTACGAGTTCCGTGTTAGTGCGCCCTTATGGGCACGCGTCTATGCGCTACGCGATCGCGAAGTCCAGCGGACGCCGGAGTAGCCACCGATGCGGGTTATACCTCACGCGCCTACGATTGGCCTACGCGAGTCGCGGAAGTTCGTGGCTAGACGCGCGCATTAGATATCAGCGCGAGTGGCCAGCTTTGATCATGTGACGGTCTAGACAGATTTCATGATACAGTTTATGACCT
This sequence comes from Przewalskia tangutica, assembly GCA_029844215.1. Classification (NCBI taxonomy): domain Eukaryota; kingdom Viridiplantae; phylum Streptophyta; class Magnoliopsida; order Solanales; family Solanaceae; genus Przewalskia; species Przewalskia tangutica. The sequence goes on from CM056725.1 coordinate 3,685,337, forward strand.
TGTTGGTACGGTGGGTTTTAGTAGTCGGCTAGGCCTTCATACTTGCCCCGTACGGTTTTATTATAACACAGGTGGGACCTGGTGTTCATGTGTGTTCCTTGGTGCTTTCATATCATAGACTGCCGGCAGTGAGGAATGTATTCCACGGGCACGATTGATGTTGTGGGCGTGAGACCCATTGTTAAATTTGAGTGATGACTTGAGGGCGTGAGTCCACGACTTGACATGATCGCTTATTTATCAGAAATCGTAGTTTGGTTATCATACATGTCTCCCGCTTTGTATAGACTACTATGATTTCATTTGCGATTTATTTTCGCCACATACTGCACTGTTGATCGACTCTTCGGGCCGTTCACGCCGCAGTAAAGGTACACCGCCGTTGATCCTCGCTCTTGGTCACAAGCGTTGGGGAAAGCTCCGTTTCTCCGAGGCTTATCTTCGTATAGTCCCTTGTTGTAGGTGCTACATTCGTGGTATGACGGCCCCGTCCGTCGTTGTTGTCATATCATTCGTAGAGGTCTGTAGTACTGTTGTGGGCAGGGTTTGTAAAAAGGATTAAACTGTTCATGTTGAAAAAGTTGTTGTTTATATATATGCCGAAAGGCAAGTTTTTCTCAGATTATTGTTTCATATTTCATAATATGTCTTGTATCGTTTTATGTTCCGCTGATTACTCTGATGTTGTATCACTAGGGTGCCCGGGGTAAGGCACCAGTCACGGGCCCGGAATCGGGTCGTGACACGCGATCTGGCCTCAACCCGACCCGTTATCGCCCAAACTCTCTCGTTCCCCGATCCGGAACAATCTTACTAATTCACGTCATGAAAGCTACCACTTCCATCTCACACTACCCATGGAATTATCCCACAATATATTTTACGCATACCAAGTACTTCGACAAAGACCAACCGTAAAATCATCCACTCAAGGCGGCCTTGCATCCAAGGTCCTAACTGTTATAAATTCTAAGGCTCGCAATTGTCTCGTCCCCAGACTTACCCTTTTCAACTACCCATGTTTTCTAATTCACACTTAACACAATGCTAACCGAACATAGCACTCCACATGTATCTACCATGACGACCTAAACAAGTCTCTTAAGGCTGAAGATATCTCTGTAACTACTGCCTCACTTTCCCTTTGTCGCTCTGATCAAATCCTGCTCTGCTGGACGCATAACTACAGAAGGTGATGAACCAACATCGATCCCGGCGTCGAGTCGTAACATCCGCGCCACTGCAGTCGGACAATTTCTCGCAAATGGCCTGCTGGCCGCAGCATAACAAGTTCGCCAAGTAGTCGACACTCCCATAAGAACACCTACCACAACGGCCATACCGGGTGGGGTGACCTCATCCGACTAACACCCCTTCTCCCGAACAATCAACCCGAATCGACCCGGTAGGCTGAGTCATCCCTCTTGTATCCCTCATACTTGGACGTCCTCCCATCACATGGCCCTGACGGCCGCAAGTATAACAATCTCCCAAACTAGCATGACACCCTGAGGATCATCCTTAGCTCTCTATCCATAGAACTCTGGCGAACTGCAACTCAAGAAATCCCGAAGTCTCAGACTATCGGATCTAGGGTGAATCATCGTATCTGCTGAACCACCGGCCTCGTCCGCCTCATTCCGGCCACCACCTAGATAGTAATCGGTCATCTCTCAACTCATATCCTCGGCTCTGGCCGTGGAATCGAGGCTCGTATCGTGGCCTCGATGAGAAATCGCCGCCGCTCTAAACTCTGCTTGGGTTCGCGGCGTCATATAACTCGTCGTCTCAAGTACTATCTCGTGTAATGACCGGGCTGTGCCTCAGAACCCTTTGTGTTCTACACGTAGCTCCTCTCGCCGCTTGCCCATCCGGGCCCTGGTTGCACTGCGTGAGGCATAACCCGCACATAAGAATACGCCAGAGGGAGTCCAACTTATAACACAGCTCTAAGGCACGATCTCAGAGTGAGAAGAATGGAAACCAATCCTAAATATCATGTAGCCTCCTGATTATAGATATGGTGAACAACACACCGATAATCAAGACTCTACTAGACACGGTCTGTAGACACTTTCCGAGGATTAACTGCTCTGATACCACTTTTGTCACGACCCGACTGCCCGTGGATCGTGCCTTACCCCGCACCCTGGTGATACAATCATCGAGAAAATCACGAAATAAAAACTTAAGCATGAATCAAGACATAAAATAAGCAATAGGCTAACCAAACGGTTACCTTCCGCGTATATATATCAAAATTGAGCTTAAATCCCTTACAAACCCCGCCACAACAAGATTACTGCACTTATGAATTTTATAACAACTATGACGGACAGGCCCGCCATACCTGAATGTACAAGAACCTACAACTCGGGAATCATACCAAAAGATAAGCCTCCGAGAAATGGAGCTTCCCAAACGCAGAATCGTGATCCTATGGCGAGGATCAACAATCGTGTACTTACCGCGCAGATAACGCACTTCCGGCGAGGTCGATAACAGTACCAAGTATGTGAAATCAAAATATCAGAATGAAATCATAATAGTCTATATAAAGCGGGAGACATGTATGATAACCAAACTACAAGACACAACATATAAGCGATATGTCAAGTCGTGACTCACGCCTCAAAGTCATCACTCAAATATAACTATGGGTCTCACGCCCACAACATCAATCATGCCCGTGGAATACCTTCCTCACTGCCGGCAGTCTATGATATAACAACACCAAGAAGTACATATGAACACCGTGTCCCACTGTGTCATAAAACCGTGACGGCAAAGACGAAGGCATAGCTACGGATCCAACTCGCATCATCAATCGACCGGCAAGTACGAAAGCCGGCTACCGTAACCTACCGTACCAACAATACTAAACAACCATATCACGAAGCCGACACGCGGCAAAGGCGATAGCCTCTACCGGATCCTCCCCGCGCCACGTAGGCGACGGGGCAAGTAACCAGCTAACCACCGATCACAACCGTAAGTCACGGCTTCGCTCAAACACCGACTCGCGGTCGACACGCGGCAAGTCGATAGCCTCTACCAGATCCTCCCGCGCCACGTAGGCGGGGCAAGTAACCAGCTAACCACCGGATCACAACCGTAAGTCACGATACTTCGCCGCTGTCGACACGTGGCAAGTCGATAACCTCTACCAGATCCACCGCGCCACGTAGGCCGACGGGGCAAGTAACCGTGCTAACCACCGATCACAACCGTAAGTCACGAGACTTCGCCACAAACCGAACTGGCAAGTACGGCTAACTAACTACGTAACTAAAGCCGAATCGACCACGCATCGGCAAGTACGAGAGCCAACTACCATATACCAAAGCCGAATCCAAGAAACCTCGCGAGAGCTAGTCCATGGAACAACAATCCTAATGGAACCATACCCGGCCACCCAACGCGTGTCAAGAGTCCAAGGATATAACAAGATAACCGCCTCCATCGAGAGACTCTAGAGCACGTAATCAAAACACTTGCACAACAAAGGCTAGCACAACAAGCATAGGCAAGTTCAACGTACTCATAGACTTTTATTTTATTACAACAAATTCGGATTTTAACCCCAAGGTACTACGCATTTTAACACTTTAAAAGATCAATTTCTTTCACAAAAAGTCACACGATACTCGTAGTATCAAAATAGAGTAGCTATCTTTTTTAAGTAAACCAAAACAATTTCCATACCTTCTTTTGAAATAAACCAATTTAAGACAAAAACCCTGCCTTCCTTTTTAAACTATTTTAAGACAAAAACATGCCTTCCTTTTTAAACTATTTTAAGACAAAAACATGCCTTTCGTTTAAACCAAAACACTTTAATTCCTCAAATCTCCTTTCTTTTAGAAATCAAGTTCCTTACTTTGGAATTTAAGAAAAAATCAATACTTGTTATTAATGATCTTATTAAAGCAGCCATGATCTAGGAAATGTAATACAATTTTGTCTTATCTTAGCTTCTATGCAGATGGAGGTTTCTACTGGTTTTAATATAATTAATTATTAGTCAATACATTTTCCTTTATTAACGCTGCAGTGGTTTGTTCGATACTTTTTCTCATTTTCAAATCAATATAACTATTTCCTTTTAAAACTCAATTACTCATTTCTCATAAATGCGGTTTCACAACTTTTTAACACAAACCAAGTCCTTAATAATTCACATCAAGTCATTTATAAGTTAAGTCTCTTATCTTTTAAAAACCACAAACCATTTCTTTACCTACATAAAGTTGTTATAACAAACTTCCCATAAAGTCGTTATAACACTTTATGTTTTAAACCAACCAAATTCGCTTAGCACACGTAGTCTACCGTACTACATAGTTCACACAATCATGCTAGAAAAGATAGGAAGAGGTTCACATACCTCGCGACGATTATCGACAATTAGCAAAACGCTCCAAAGTATCAGAACCTCGCTAGCCTTTTCCACCCTCCAAGTAGAATACGCTACTGTAGTACTTCAACCTATAAAGGCCACAAAACGTCTATCAACTTCTAGATCCCTTCGTAGAACATTTCTAAATACAAGGTTCCATATTCTACGGAAAATTCGCAAAGACTCCCCCGCAACCACATAAATCTCTTCCTCTATCAAGGCCCGCTACCAAGCCAACAACTCGAGGGTTACATTGCCTAACCTGACGTACAACATCGCTCACAATAATACTACAAGTCTCATCAGAATACACCCAATGTAAATACAGTTCAATCCTTTATAATCATCCATCCAATATCGTATACTCAATTCTAAACTACTACAATATGTAATATCCAATTACAATAGAGGGACATAGATCATTACCTCGATAAGCCCAAAATTATTCAAGATTATAAGTCGATCCTGAGCAACGTTTAGCTCCAATTCCTTACGCTCCAACCCGCTCCAAGCAACCCTTAGAAGTTCCTAACCAACTCCTCTTCAAGATCCAACTCCAAAAAGTGAAGAACACTTAGACTACAATTTTGGCAATGTTTCGGCCAAGGGGCATATCTAAGGCTAGGGGTGTGAAATCTTTTCCAACTCTTGGTACACAATCTTCCTAACACCCTAAGGAAGAACACTTAAAACTTTAAGAATTTTTGGATAACTTTTGCTCAAGAATCATGGCCAAAGCCGAGAGCACACAAGAGAAAGGGAGGGAATTTTCAAGACTTGGAAACTTTCTAAGTGATGGATGAATAAGTCTTGCAACAAGGGGTATTTATAGAGAAATCGAGGGCCAAGATTAAAGCAAGTGTAAGGTGAGGATTGGGTACATGTGTGTGGGTAATTTGCCAACCAAGTGTCCACCACAAAAATGGGACAAGTGGCTTGCCACTTGTCCCCCACATAAAACGCCCGTGTCCTCAATTCGGCCATAGGGCCACATGGGGGTGACACGTGTCGCCCCCTACTCGTCCAAAATATTTCGTCTTCCCAAAATATCCGTAATGCCAAAAATCCGAAAATAAAGTGGGCCCCACAAACCGTAAATTTCTCCCGTGGGCCCCACGTGACCAATTCCGAAAATAAAATCCCATAATTCTCAAATATTCCAAAAAGTCCGAATACCAAATCTGGGAATCCAATTCCCTTTAACTAACATTTTTCCTTCACAAAATCCGGAAACTTTTCCGTCGAAAAATCACATCTTTCTTCCTTTTTAATTTAAATGTCGTATTCTCGTACGTACGTCCTCACATACATACCCTGAAACTACGGGGTGTAACAAAGCATCTCAAAGTTATAAGAGTGACTACAACAACATGCCACATGACTTTCACCAGAAAAAAGAATATTAGAATAAGATCAAAGATTTGAAATTTATTAGTTGTTACACCGATCTCACATTAATAGTTAATAATAAATGAATTCACAGTTAAATATTTAAAAATATTTAGTATATCTCAATAAAAGTTGTTGGATTCGCCTGAACCTCTAATCATGCCGCTAGATCCGACCCTAGTTGTGGAGGGGATATTTTTGGACCTTTAAGGAGTCGTTTGGTATGCGGGATATCTCAAAATTAAGTTTGAGATTAATTTATACTATATTTGGCGAAAGATATAAATTTAAACCTTTTGCATTCTAAAAATGTACAATCTCAAATTAATAAAGGAATAATCCCAAATCCATCGACTGAATTTATTAAGAAAGTTAATGAGTTTGATGACAAAATGCAGTTGGTCATAAAGACATTTATGACAGATTGGTTAAATCTTTTATATGAAATCAGAAATAGATTGATGGTATTAATAAGCAGCTTTATGATTCTTTATTCATTGGTTTAGAATAATAATTAATGATCCCCATCAATATATGGTCATACTTATCATTTTAATCCATGTTTATTAAATAATAATAATACCGGCCCTACCAGTAACCGGTAAAAAGCAATAGAATCTTCAAATTAGATTCTCTTTTTCATATTCATCAGTACTACTCTTTGGAACAACCCACTTGTCTACAATAATTAAAATCACATAATTTATTTGTTTTTTCCATTTCAAAAATGGAAAATAAAGGGGAATAATTAAGTAATAATAATTTAATACAACCAACCCTGAAAATAGACTATATATATACAGTGTAATATTACTTTGCCTCAACAAACAAATTCATCTATACATACACATATTATTAGAAGTCTATTTTAATTATGTCTCTGCTTTCAGATCTTATCAACCTTAATCTCTCTGATTCAACTGAGAAGATTATTGCTGAGTATATATGGTTAGTTCTTTTTTCTTGTTTCTTGTATATAATTGTTTTCTGGTGTTTTATCTTAAAGGGTGTTCATTTTTTAGTTTTTTTTATATGTTTTAGAATTTCAGTATGATGTCTTGTTGTGATCTAGTGAGTAGTGTTTAGTGTTTTTGTGAACTCTATGGTGTTTTTTTGTTCTTTTTCACCCCATTAATAATTGGGTTGCTCTGTTTTTACACTAAACATGATAAAGATTTAATTTTTTGATTTGTTTTTACAGTTTTTGGTGCTTTTTTTGTGGATCTTATAATTCTTGAAGCTATTAAGGATTGTTTTCTGTGGGTTTTCCTTAAAGGGTGTTCATTTTAGTGTTTTTTAAATCTGTTTTGTAATTTTGGTGATTTTTTTGTGATCTAGTGAGTAGTCTTGAGTGTATGTTTTATAACTATGGAAATGTTTTGGGTTCTTTTTGTTTCTTGCGACCCCATTAACGGGGTTCGAGTGTCTATCGGAAAAAGCAAGTTCTGCGTACTCTCTATACTCCCCCACTTGGTCCACTTGGTGGGCATGTTGTTGCTATCCCATTAATGGGGTTGCTCTGTTTTTACACCAGACATGAAAAAGATTTGGTATTTCTGAGTATGGATCTTATGATTCATGAATCTATTAAAGATTGTTTTTTTTGGGGTATCATTTTTTTTTTTTTTGCAAAAGGTTGTCTCTGTGTTTAATAAAAAAAAATCTGGATTTTGAGTATGATGCCTTGTTGTGATCTAGTGAGTGTTATTGAATGTTTTTGTAGAACCATATGGATTTTTGTTGTTGTTGCCTTGTTTGTTACTTTTCACTCCATTAATGGGGTTGCTTTGTTTTACACCAGAGATAAAAAAGTTTTTTTTTTAAAACAATTTTTGGTGCCTGATGTATGGATCATATAATTTTTGAAGCTATGAAGGGTTGATTTCTGGGGTTTATCATCAAAACATGTCTCATTTTTTAGTCTTTTTGTCTGTTTTGGAATTTGACTATGATGCCTTGCTGAGAGTTTTTGCACACCAAATGGTGGTTTGTTTTTTGGTTCTTTGGCACCCGTTAATGGGGTTATGTTTTTACTTCAAACATAAACAAGATTCTTTTTTTGATTTTTTAAACAACTATTTTGGTGTCTTATTTATATGTGATCTTTATGATTCTTGAAGCTATTAAAAATGTTTTTTTTTTCCAAAAGGATGTCTTATGTTTTAGTGTATGTTTGTTCTGGATTTTGAGTATGATGTCTTTGTTGTGATTTAGTGAGTAGTTGAGTGTTAATTTTTTTTTTCAGAGTGAAATGTTAAAGGGTGTTTATGTTGATTTAATCTGTCAATTTCATTATATCCATTTTTTCCTTTGTTTTTTGTTTCTTTTGTAGTTTTCCTCTTTTTTCCTTGCTATGAGGAAAACAAATAACAACTTTGTACATAAGAAATAAAACTTTCTTGTTGTTGCTTACTACTAAAACATTGGAGTATGCATGGTTTCACAGAAAAAGCTAAAACTTAGTTTTATTTTTAGTTTCTTGTGAATGACCACCAGCGAATGAGTTGCTCCCCTCCCTTAACTAGAGGTCTCAGATTTGAGGGTATGAAAAAATCCTTGGTAGGGAGCGCTTGCCCCCGAATGAGTCACTACGCGGCGCGAATCCGATTATAATCGGGCTCCAATGTTGGTACCGGACACCGGGTGGGAAACCAAAAAAAAAGAGTGATTCTCTGGAGAAAGATCTGATTTTTATCATTTTTTTAATCGGGTTTCCTCTCTGGAAATTTATTTTCAGTTCTTAGCTACGTATGTATTAAAAAAATGTGTCTTTTGTCTGTTTGTTGCCAGGATTGGTGGATCAGGCCTGGACATGAGGAGCAAAGCCAGGGTATAATTTTTTTATTGATTTAATTTTATATATATCATCATTTTGAGTTTTTTTTTGCCCGATTTTTTGAGTTTTGCTTATATGTGTTATTTTTTTTCTTGATTTACAGACTCTCCCTGGTCCAGTTTCTGATCCTTCAAAGCTTCCCAAATGGAACTATGATGGATCCAGCACAGGTCAAGCTCCTGGAGAAGATAGTGAAGTGATCTTATAGTAAGCAGCTTTTTTATGTGCTAAATTTTTCAGAATCTTTTATGTAAAGTGAACTTTTACTGACTAATTTAATTGAAATTTGACATAGCCCACAAGCAATCTTCAAGGATCCATTCAGGAGAGGCAACAATATCTTGGTTAGTTCAGATCTATTTATTACCTATCATTAATTCCAGCATTCAATTTTTTCTAGTTGACTTTTATTTGGTACTAATTTGAAAAGAGTTTTAACTTCTATACGTCTCTTACATAACTACATATAATTCTTCTTGAAAGACAAAATTAGTGACCTATGTCAACGTGTCGAATACTCCAAAAGTAGTGCATTTTTGGAGTATTCGACCCGTGTCATCAACATATTTTTGGAGAGTCCGAGCAACATAGAATTGAGAAATAACACTATGTTAAAATACATTGATTACACTGTCCATATATATTAGTTAAATCCTTTTTGTCAGCAATATTTTTGGAGAGTCCGAGCAACATATACTTGAGAAATAACATGATATTAAAATACATTGATTACACTGTCCATATATATTAGTTAAATCCTTTTAGTGAATCATTTGTTTGATTCTTTTTCTTCTTTTTTGTACTGAAGGTCATGTGTGATGCCTATACTCCTGCTGGTGATCCCATCCCAACAAACAAGAGGCACGCTGCCTCCAAGATTTTCAGCCACCCTGATGTTGTTGCTGAAGAAACCTGGTATCGACATATTCTATTAAAGCTTTTAAAATACTGCTTAACTTTTCTTTTCCCGTTGCGTGTTTTGCAAATTTCCATTTTGATTGAAAAATTATGTGTATAAATTAGGTATGGTATTGAGCAAGAATATACCTTGTTGCAAAAGGAAGTTAACTGGCCTGTTGGATGGCCTATTGGTGGATTCCCCGGACCCCAGGTAGATTATTAATACTTACTTTACATTTTGCTGCAATTTTCTCATGTTTCTGTGTCTTTTAGGTATAGTTCTTTCATTTGGCTTATCTGTACCTTGATCTTAGATTATTTTCTCATATTGCTGGTGTTACATAAGAATCGAAAAGGTGAAAAATGTTGCTATATAGTCTCCTTCCTCGTTATTGTTTTTTTGGAATCACCTCCTTATTCTTGGTGTTTCAAAGAAGTCTATTATTTAGAGAACTTATTTTTGCCTCATGCATTGGTCTCTCTCTGTTGGTATCTAGAGAACTTATTACTATTGTTGTTTCTTTTACTGTGGCTATCTTTACTATTTTACTTCTGTATTTTTCAAACCTGCTTTGGAAAACACTTTTCTTGGTATGTTGTTGTTGTTGCATTGGTCTCTGTCTGTGGTCCTAATACTTTTTTTTTTGTGACTGCTGTGTTTACCTAACCATTTGTACTGTTTCCATCTAATGGGGACTGTACTAATCCGGAGTTGGATAACTGTCTATCTAACTATATTCATTGTTGCATCTAGGGACCATACTACTGTGGAACTGGAGCTGACAAGGCCTTTGGACGTGACATAGTGGACGCCCATTACAAGGCATGTCTTTATGCTGGGATTAACATCAGCGGTATCAATGGAGAAGTCATGCCCGGACAGGTATAGAGGCGTTAACGTTTGCTCATTTAGCCAGAGTTGATTGATTTCACACATATTTGATGTGTTCTTCCCTATTTAATCTTATGCAGTGGGAATTCCAAGTCGGACCTTCTGTTGGCATCTCAGCCGGTGATGAAGTGTGGGTAGCTCGTTACATTCTTGAGGTATTATTGCAGCTTAACTATTGACACTTCTATCGACCATTTGTTTCTTGCTATTTTGTCGAGCTTGAATATAATTTACTTATTGACTTGGTGGTTTAACAGAGGATTACAGAGATTGCTGGAGTGGTTGTGTCTTTTGACCCTAAGCCTATCCCGGTGAGCTTCTACTATGTATAACTTCGTTACTATGAACTGATGTTCATTTGGAATAAGGTGTGTATTAACGATGAATATTTCCGTTATTGTCAGGGCGATTGGAATGGTGCAGGTGCTCACACAAACTACAGGTAGATGAATAACACTTGATTCATTTGAGTTTTATATTTAAATCCACCTGTCCTTTTGAGTAAATTTTTTGATTTTCTTTCCAGCACCAAGTCGATGAGGGAAGACGGAGGCTACGAAGTCATCAAGAAGGCTATTGAGAAGCTTAGCTTGAAGCACAAAGAGCACATTGCTGCCTATGGTGAAGGCAATGAGCGTCGTCTCACCGGAAAGCACGAAACAGCCAACATCAACACCTTCAAATGGGTATATTAACTTTTCTTCTTTCTCATCATTTCTCGTTTTGCCTTTTTTTCTTTGGCGGTAGAGGTTCAAACTTGAAAAAACCTGGGTTCAATTATTTAACACTGTTCATTTTTTTAGTCCATCCTTCTTGGAAGGATGACACCTTTCTATATTTGAAAACTCTTTACTTTACTTTTTTCAAATTTCCCTTATTGACATAAATAGAGACTACATTTCAAGCAAAATGCATCTTACATCTTTATCTTGTCTAGTTACACAACTTCATTTGACGTGTTCTCAGGGTGTTGCAAACCGTGGTGCATCTGTCCGTGTGGGGAGGGACACAGAGAAGGCGGGGAAGGGTTACTTTGAGGACAGAAGGCCAGCCTCAAATATGGACCCATACATCGTTACCTCCATGATTGCGGAGACCACCATCATCGGGAAACCTTGAAGATTCTTAGTATGAATTGTTTGTTTCTGGTTTGCACAATGTGGGATAGGAAAAAAGATTGAATTGTGGACCGACCCGACCCTTTCGGCTTCACCTGTGTTTTTTAGTTATAGGGTAGTTTGTCTTGTTAATTTTCTTTTTATTTGCCAGTTGAAGTTGTATTTTCATACTTTCATTGCCTATGATTTGGCAATGCTGTTACAAACAATATTATTCTTATTAATAACAAATATTGAAAGTATTTGGTTCTGTTGCTCAGTTACTGCATTTTTGAGACAAGTGAGAATTATTAATAACAAATATTGAAAATATTATTGTGTTGCTCGATGAACTCAATTGACATCCTGGAAGCTATTATGGGGTTCTACCGCTCCACGCCAATCAAGATGAGTCCAATCTCAGAGTTCGAACTTCGATACCTATGGTTAACATAATATGAATTTTTACGATTCCATCACATCCTTACGTAAAGAGCAAAACATCAAGTATAATATGAACTTTTACGATTCCATCACATCCTTGCGCAAAGAGCAAAACATCTAAACTTGATGTTTGACATTTCAAATGAAAAACACAATTGGACGAAAGTGCATAATATACCACTTGTGCTGTTGTGCATATGACTTGTGAACAGAGACATTATATGAGAATTATTTAAAAGCAACTTGAAGAAAATATACTTTTAGGCGTTTGGTCATACACACTTTTCTCTGCCTTTGCAATTCTTTTTTAAAGTTTCACTACAAACTTTTTGAAAGCAAAGTACTCCAAATTACTAACCTTTTTAGGCTTTTCTTAGGTATCGTGTTGCATCACAAAACTTCTTAAAAGTATTAATAACTATTAACCAACCAAACTTTTCCGAAAAATACAGAAAAGAAACCTCTAATAAACTTTTTAGAAAATTAACCTAAGTATTTGTATATGGCAAAATTCGTATAAGACATCTGTACGAATTGTAGTATGACACATGGAATACGGTGCTAAGTCGAGACCACGTCAAACTGTGGCACTACCGATTAAATGCAAGCGGTACCGAAAGCGTTATATGCAAAGTTGGTTTTGGTAATACAGAAGGTTGAAAGTCGTTTGGATTACAACAAACGACACGTTACTAAACCGGTAGTACGTTTTCCAATAAAACTTTAACGACATTTATTGAAATTCTAATTGTCCAATTATTACAACATTCATTCTCATGTATTAATGAGGGCATATTTTGTGGACTGTGTACCCAAGTAGCTCATGTATAAATAGGACATTAATAGAGATGGCAATGGATCCTGACCCCGGTCCGGATCCGTTGAATCCAGTTCCGTTTTATAGGATATGGATCTTTAAAATTTGGACCCGACGGATTCGGATCGGACCGGATCCGTTTCTGACGGATCGGATCTCGATCTGGATCTTGTATTTGAGATCTGTATCCGGTCCAGATCCGACGCGTGGATCTATTTTTTATTAGTAATTATTTATTAATCATAATTCTTAACTATACGATATCATGTTCTGTGAGAAAAAAAATGTTCATATAATCAAAGTTGGTTTTTAGCCAATCAAATAAATGGTCACGGGTAGTTGAAAGTTGAAACTACCATCACCAAAACCAACAACGAAAGAAACAATATTGCCATCAAGTAATCCGAAGCCCTAGATCAGTTGGTCTTGAAGGCAGAGGATATCCTCATTGGGTGGTGTGAGAGAGCTTGGTCACAAGTTCGAAACCCCAGAGTAACGTCTGACCTGCCTTCGCCTCTTGGGGGAGCCTGTCACACCTGACTTGCCAAGTGTGGTTTAACTGGCTGACGTGGTTTGCAGGCTATTGCGTCAGTCCGGGGTTTACCCTGTGCGCACTCGAAAGAACAGCGGTTGCGGGTTCCTTCGTCAACAAAAAAAAAAAAAAAAAAATATTGCCATCAAGTAATTAAATTTTGAGGCAACCTAATTAAGAAAATAGTACCGCCGCTACTAACACAATCTAGTGTGAACTCTTTTCAAATTCGAATTAAATCAAGAACATGTCACATTTCAAATTCAAATTCTAATTTTTCCTTTTAAGTCTTATTTCTTGTTTAGGCCAAACAGACGGCAGGAATAGGAAAACACGAAAGCGGTCACAACATCGGGGACAACACGAGCAACATCCTACTAGGATCGAATAATTTGCTAATAGGAACCACAACACCAGGGACCCTATGTTTGCACACAAAATCACTTTCAGACAGACTCGGCATCGGCATGAGGATGCTCCCACTTACGAAACACCTGAAGAAGCCATACAAAATCTTAGAGCGTAGAATGTTGCTATGAGTGAGCAGTTGGAGCATCTGATGTAATTTCAAGTGGAGTACATGTCCAATAATGCTGGAAGTACTCCAACAGACTAACCCGTTCCTTCACCAAATGCTAATGGAGAAACAATAAATGACCAGAGTAGATAAAGAAATGACGGTTCAGAAAGCGTGGCTGTCCCTGGAGATTCATTTCAGGAAAAAGTATTGAAAGACATGATGAGCAAAGTCGACTCCAATGCAGAGAAGGCTGGAAAAACTACCCAGAAGTTTCGGCGTCAATTCAGTCAAATACCGAGTGCTCGTTTTGTGGTTGATGGTTCAGACACTAAGAAATACATTTAGTTGGCGTATAAGCCAGAGGCTGCGCCCGAACTGATCCACAAAAGGTTCAAAATGTCTTTTGTAGCTAAATATGATGGAACTACCAATCCGCAGGAGCATATAATGGCTGTGAAAGGATATGCTCTAAGGAAACATGAAATAGAATCGGTCCTGATCAAGAAGTTTGCTGAAATACTTGCTATGAGAGTTTTGACATGATATTCACAACTCCATGAGCACTTCATCGGATTGTTCGTTCAGCTTGCTGACATGTTCATAAAAGCTCATGCAGAGGATCAGAATGTGAAAACACACAATGCATATATCTTTCGCATTGCGCAAGGAAAAATAGAACTCCATAGGGACTTCGTTACATGATTCCAGAAGGAGCAGATGGTATATGCAGTCCTGGACGAATGGGCTGTAGATACTTTCACAAAGGGTTTGAACCCTTCAAGTTTCGATGCCTCCCGGAAGCTCAAGAAATATCTCTTGGAATATCAGGCTACAACTTGGGAGGATATGCATAACCGGTATGAGTCCAAGATTCGGATTGAGGATAATATTCTGTGATCCAAAGCTAGGAGTATGTTTGGGAAGTCTGACAAAGGAGTCGGTGCCGACCAGACCTCCTCGGATAATCGCTTTCAACCTTATCCTACCCGCAAAAAGTAAGAAGGTGGAAACATAGTTTTCATTCCTTTGAGAAGTCAAATAACAAAGGAGGTCCCGGATGAAACAATCAAGGATTAGTGAACTCTGATAAAGGCAACTAATTAAGGGTACTAGATACCCGAAATTATCCGAGTATAAGTTCAACATCAATGACGAGAAAATGGTGGAGGTGCTAAGAACTCATCTGACATCTCGACCACCTATGCCATTGCAATCTGATCCAAATAAAAGAGATCAATCCATTTGGTGCAATTTCCGTGACACTTATGAGTATAAAACTGTGGATTGTAGATATTTATGAGAAGAGGTGGCATGAATGCTAAGCCAGGGCAACCTCCGAGAAAATTTGAGCGAGAGAGCCCGCAACAATTATGAGCGGAGACCTCTAGTCGAAGGTAAATCAAATTAAAATGCTCCATCTCATGTGATAAACATGATCTATGGTGAATCAATGATTTCCGCTATATCATTTACCGCAACCAAAAAGACAAAAATCTTCGTAACCCAGGAGAAGAGATTCCGAGAGATACTTGACGAACATACTATCACATTCACCGAAGAAGATGTTGCCGGTGTAATCTTCTCTCTTAATGATGCAGTGGTGGTCACGGTACCTATCGACTACTTCCAGGTGAAGAGGATTCTGATCGACCCTGGGAGCTCGGCTAATATAATCCGGTTGATAATGGTAAAAGACATGAATATGGCATATAAGATAGTTATGACTGCCAGAACCCTATCAGGTTTCAATATATCAAGTGAAACCACTAAAGGTGAAGTGAATTTACCGGTGGACGTGATGAGAGTCATTAATGTAACAAAATTTTATGTCACTGATGATGACATAAATTATAATGCCATATTCGAAATACCTAGAATACATGATATGAAGGTAGTCTCATTAACACTGCATCTGTTGTTAAATTTCCTACACTAAAATGGATTTAACAAATCCGACATGAGCAGCCTGTTAGGGAGATATACACTAGAAGAACCATAGGTGATGGCATTCTGTGCGAACGGAAGTCCAAAAGTTTGGCTGATTATGGGGAAGTTTTGGGGCATTAAGATGTCAGTTTCTCCTTCATAAATCAGTCATTATTGGGTTGCATTACTTGGTGAATTAAGTGGTCATTACATGACACTTAAATGACCATTACATTGGCACTTGAAGAGGCATTCTTACACTACTATATATTGAGGCCTTTTGCTCAATTGGAGAATACTTCACACTTGCATAATTCAGATTTTCCGAATTCTTCCTCTCTGAGCATTCTTTCATACACTCAAAGATTCTTCTTTAGAAACACTTGAGTTTCCTTTTCTCATTTGTTAATTGTTATTTTATCTTGGGAGACAGTTTCCCATTGCCGTAAAAGGATATATACGAGACAATAATGTCTTAAGAACAGAGTGAATATCATTCGACTCAACAACGCAATTGTAACACTACCAAATTTAGTGTCTCTTGATTTCAGGCTATCAAGATCAAGGAGTTTGCTGCAATTGAACGAAGACTAAAAGACGGACTCAAGAACCATTCAAGAACGAAGTTCAAGAACTCACAAGTTTACTGTAGCAACAACTCTCGTTGGATACAAGATTGTTAACTATTGTATTTCCTTTTGTTTATTCTTTCGAAGCACTTGTAATAGTTGTATACTATTTCCGTACATCCATTGTTACTCACACTTATTACGTGTTTGATTTTTACAAATAAAAGATAATACCATACCAATATATTGGTCTATGATTCTTATTCTATAAAGGATATTAGTGTTAATTATTTGAAAATACAAAGGAGTCTATATGAGTAATATTATAGGATTGTTTAGAATAAATCACTTTTGAACCACTTTGCGTTAGATTCTATTAAAACAAGGCAAAAAAGGAGGCTGGATGGAGAAAGGTTTTTAATAGGTTGCAATTCAAATTTTGAAGCTTGTAAGTGGTATATATGATCAACATATACTAGAGCCTTTTTGTGGATTAGACGTTCTATCATCAAACCAACAACAATTATTTGGTGAAGGAAGATCTCTTGAAGAGGATTTTGTGTTTTTGAAATATGATGATTTGATTTGACAAGAAAGTGATGTAAGCCTCTCAATAGTTACTTTAAGTTTAAGGGACATGTTAAATACATCCTCGGTATTGCTGTAACTTCCGCTAACTGTTCTATCAGCTTAAATACTTTTTCTCTCCATTCTAATAAATGATTTTTTCTCTCCCAATGTCAATTCATTTATTCACAATTACTTCTCTTGGATTCAACGTTGGCTACCTTACTTTTTCGGTTTTTCCTATTAAATTTCAAGTTTTTATAGATTTTTTCTTTAAAATCTTAGGGTTGGAAAATAGCAAAAAATGATGTAACATCCTTTAAATTTAGTTAAATACAAACCTTAACATCATAATTATTTTTACTTAAAATTCTAGGATGGCCTCCAAAAAATTTCTATATTAGAATTACAATTCTTTTAATATTAATATGATGAAAAAATATAACTTAAATTGTTGGTCAAAATTCATGTAGCTTGACTCTTGACAAGCGTAACAATTCCTGGGATAAAAAAATTGTTGGTCAAAGTTCATAACTTAAAAATATAACTTATATATTGGTAGGGAGGAAATATTTTCAAATTTTCTATGTTTGATTAGTTAAAATTGAAAGAGAATAAAATACTAATACCATATTGTACAAAAATTCTACAAATATGGTAATTAATATACAAATTCAATCCAAGTGGTATACACGATTTTGACTGAACCTTAGCTTTTTCCTGGAAACACAGTCAGGAAATAATATTAAAAAAATATTCACTTTATTCTATTTTATATGATATTATTTTTCTAATCATCTGGAAAAAGATTAAAATCTTTAATATTTAATTTAATCTTTAATATTTAAAGTTGGTCGAAGGGAAAATTTGTATTTTATTAGAGCTGAACCATAGTCCAATAATAAAAAGAATATAAAATACTAAATTATTTTATAATTTCTTAAAATATCCAAATAAAATTGAATAACTATTTTTAATAGTAGAAAAACCTAAAAACTAAACGGAAAGAGTAATAAATATTTTAAATATCTTAATTTAGTTAATAATATTTAATACAATATGTATTTCAATAATTGTATTATAATTAAAATAATTTTATTTATTTTAATTATTATATTTCTTAATAATAACAATAAAATTGTTTAAAAGAAAGAAAGAAAGAAAAGAAATAGAAAAAGAATAAAAGTGAAAGAAAGAGAACGTAAAAAGAAGAATGTGATGAGGAGACAGGAGAACGAGAAAAGGAAAAAGAAGAATAAAAGTGATGGGACAGCAACACCTGCGGTGCATTTAGTTGTCCCAAGTTTAAAGTATATATGAATATTTGCACCAATTGAATATCACATGGCATAATCTATATATGTGTAGTTTCATTATTTTAAAATATTTATTTATGTTAAGTTCGTACAAGTATATATACTTTAAAAGGAGAAGGACAAATATGTAAATATATTCTTAACATTACGATTTAGAGCAGATATACCCTTCTTTAAGTAAGTGGTGAATATATACTTTTATTGTTATAAAATGGTGTAAATATACCCTTTTTGCTGACAATTTTTTTTAAAAAATCTTATATCTTATTTTTGAATTAAAAAAATGTCACGGGCTTTAGAAAAAGTCTACCTATTTTTTAGTAGACATATTTATCTAAAGCCACATGGTAATTTTATTTTCTGCTGAGACAGGTCTGGTTCGTTTAAAAAAATGAGTAAACTTACTTTTTTAAATCCACATAGATATTTTTTAAGCATATCAGATCCGATCCACTAAAAAAAATTATCATGTGACTTTAGAGAAATATGTCTACTCAAGAAAAATGGGTAGACTTTAAAAAAAATCTTCTAGGCATATTTCTAATTTAAAAATAAGATTAATGATTGTTAAAAAAAATCAGTCAACGAAAATGGTATATTTTCACCATTTGTGTAACGACAGAAGTATATATCCATCACTTTTATAACGGGGGATATATATGCTCTAAATCGCAAAGTTGAAGGTTATATTTGCACTTTTCTCCAGAGGAGAAATATGTATTATGGTATTCAATATCATTAACTTAAGATTTTTGAGACACTTCTAAATAACATATTACTAGAAGTAGGAAAGTGAACAATTGATAGTTGATGTGTGGTTTGCTAACTAGTTATTGATAGTTTAGATAGGAAACTCTCACACCTGATAACTCAGGTAGGAAACTAAAAAATGAAACTTGAGATGTGTTTTTTACCCTTAACTCATTACTAGAATAATACATTTTTCCGATTGGCATTAGTCTAAAATGTGTCTGTCGAAAATTGTTAACTATGACTTTGCGTTGAATTCAAAAACTCTTTTTTTTTATGAAATTTGAACAGGTGTTTTTAGTAGTGAGTGTTAGTGAAATGATAAAAGCAACAAACGGGAAATAGCAAACACCTATTACAAGTACTAGTAAAAATGAAGAATAAAATATTACAACAAAAAAAATAATCTTAACTTAAAACTGAAAATAAACACTTAATCTGAATTTTTGCTGAGTCGAGTAATGACACTCTATTTTTAAGATAAGATTGTCCCGTATATATCCTTTTACGTTTGCTAGACAATAGTCTCCCAAGATAAAACAATTACAAACACACTTGAGCAAAAGAAACTCAAATATTTCTCTCGAAGAACTTTGAGTATTGAAAGATGCTAGAGAGGAAGAAGTATTCAGAATTTTCTGATTTTTTGCAAGTGTTGCAAGTAACAATTAAGCCAAAGGCCTCAATTTATAGTGAAAGAATTTGTCTCTTCAAGTGTCAAGTAATAACATTGAATCACCCATAAAAAGGCAATGGATTGCCCAAGTAATAACACCCATTTATCAGCCAAATAATGGCTGAAATATGCTGGAATGAATGTCATTGAGGGCAGTCCAAACGTCTCCAAAATCATATTTTTGTTTCAGACTTTTTGTCTGGGTAGTGCCGCGACAGAGCCTCGGAGGCGCCGCGACTCTAGTGACTTAGCACCGAATTAGCGTTGCAGAATCGCGACCCTTCTCGGCTCCGCGACCCTTTCCGACCTGTTTCATCTTTACACTATGCACACTTCTTCCTTCATTTACCAACGTGGAACACTCGTCATTTAGCCAATGACCTTTCATCATTCTATGTTTCAAACGCTTTACTTACTTAACAATATGTCTTTCACTAATGAAATTTATGATCCTTGGTACAATGTGCGCACGTGTGTGGAAATGATATTTCTGACGCGAGAGGCCTTAATTGTTCGAGTCATAAATAATGGGATAAACTTTTAATAAATTTCCAACAATCCCCTCTTGAAAGATATTTTGGCGCACTAACAATGTGCTTATTTCTAGTAATCTTTCAGCGGCCCGATGTTGCATCATAAGCGGTAGCTTTCGCTTTGAACCTTACTTAGTTGAATACCATCAGACTTACTTACTGCGTGGTGAATGCGATGTCTTGAACCATCAATGTTTAGTGTAAGTCAAGTCAATGGTACCAACACAATAACTTCCCTTACTATGTTCTTCTTAATATTTTATCCGTTGTGGTCATGGACACTCTTGGATTCTTAAGTGCGTTCATTTAAGGCGGCATGTCCTCGCACTTAAATAGGTGGTCTCCTACAAGGTATCCTTTTATATCCAACGTCATAAGTGTTATGAACCATTACAAATTTTCTCAAACCTAACCTCAACCGTTGAGGATCATTAAAGGTTTTGAAAACTTAACCTTTACCCACACTACAAATATCACTTAATGTCTATCGCGGAAATGGCTTTGGGTTTATGTTCCTTACATAAATCATAACCTGAAGTGCTCTTGCTTTCACCGAAACGCTCAACTGAACCTTTACAATTTAGTTTTCCCATTGAACCTAATTGGGTTATCACCGTATCAGTCCTTATTGTTTGAGTTTTAAGCTCATTCCCCTAGACAAACATAACATCTGATCTCTGGGTATGCCCTTAGTCAAAGGGTCTGCTATGTTATCCTTTGATTTTACATAATCAATGGAAATAATAGCCGTGGTTTTCAGCTGCTAACAGTCTTATGTCTTCATCGAATATGACGAAATTTATCGTTATACATAGAACTCTGTGCCATTCCTAGAGCTGACTGGCTATCGCAGTGGATCATTATAGAAGGTACGGGTTTCTCCCAACACGGGACGTCCTCTAAGAAGTCATGAAGTCACTCAACTTCTTCTCCTGCTTTGTCTAAAGCAATAAACTCCGACTCCATCGTGGATTGGGCGATGCAAGTTTGCTTAGAGGATTTCCAAGATGCAACCCCACTACCAATTGTAAATATATACCCACCGGTGGACTTGGTGTTCTCTATATCAGATATCCAGTTTGCATCACTGTACCCCTATAGTACAACTGAATATCTCGAATAATGCAACCCATAAGTTATCATGTATTTTAGGTACCGTAGTACCCGATTCAACGCTTTTCAATGATCATTACTCGGATTATAGGTAAATCTAGTCAACTTGTTGACTGCATAAGCGATATCAAGTCGGGTGCAGTTTGTTATGTACATCAAACTCTCAATCACCTGTGCATATCGCTCCTGGCATACATACACACCATGATTTTTATCAATCTTCTGATTCATATCCAGTGGTGACTTCATCAGCGAACTGTCGAATATCTCAAACTTTCTCAACACATCCTCGATGTAGTGAGACTGAGATAAGACCAGTATGTCAGACGTCTTAGAGACCTTGATCCCTAAGATGACATTTGCAATATCTATATCATTTATGTCGAAACATTGTTTCAATATATTCTTAGTCTCTAGAATCAAACTAGGACTACTCCATGTGATCAACATGTCATCTATGTAAATGCATATCATGACGAAAGAGTCAGAATTACCTTTTATGTAGACACATTTGTCACACTCATTAATGGAGAAACCATTCGATAGTAGAGTACTATCAAACTTTTCATGTCATTGCCTCGGGGCCTATTTCAGCCCGTACAGAGATTTGACAAGTCAACACACTTTCTTCTGTTGCCCTAGAACCACATACCCCTCAGGTTGTTCCATATAAATTTCTTCTTCTAAATCACTATTTAGGAAAACTGTCTTGACATCCATTTGATGTATCTCAAGATCACGCAATGATATGATCGCAATGAATACTCATATGGACGTCATTCTAGACATCGAGGAGTACATGTCAAAATAGTCAAGGCCTTCCTTCTGTCGATAGCCTTTGACTACCAATCTGGCCTTGTACTTGTCTATAGACCCATCTGCTTGATACTTCCATTTGAGTATCCACTTACAACCCAATGGTTTGTTTCTCAGAGGAAGATCAACCAACTTCCAAGTATGGTTTTGCAGGATGAAGTCTATTTCACTCTCAATAACTTCTTTTCAGAATGATGCCTCTGGAGTTGATAATGCTTCAACAATTGTCTGTGGTTCGTTATGAACTATATAAGCTACAAAATCAGGACCGAAGGATTTATCCTTTATGACCCTTTTACTTCGTCTTGGTTCCATCTCTGGAGTCCCCAAGTTATGAGAATATGGAACACTAGATTTCGGATATTCAGGCATTTCGAAGTCCACTAGTTCTGAACCATCTAAATTCAGGCAGTCAATGACTCTTGGTTACTGAGATCTTTGTTCATAACTTTGTTTGTGAGAGGTTATGTCTCTTTCCTTTCTAGGAAAAATGTCCTCAAATAATTGGGCATTCTTTGATTCCATGATTGTACCCTCGTAGATATCTGGTACATCTGACTTATACACTAAGAAGCGATAAGCACTACTGTTATTTGCATATTCGATAAAAATGCAATTTATAGTCTTAGGTCCAATCTTGACCTGCTTTGACTTAAATACTTTAACCTTTGATAAACAACCCCACACCTTCAGATATTTGTAGGTGAATTTATTTCCCTTCCATAACTGGTATGGAGCTTTGTTCTTACCCTTATATGAGACTCTATTAAGAATCGTATTAGCGGTAAGGACAACTTCTCCCCATAGGTTTTGGAAAAGACCGGAATTGATGCGACACCGTTCGACTGAGGTAAGTATGAAGTCATCGTTTGATGAACAATGCCTGATTGGGCATAATATTCCTCAAATATCACTACGTATTCTCCCCCTTTATCGCTACGAATTGATTTAATTCACACGCTTAGTTGGTTTTCAACTTCTGCTTTGTAGCGTCTGAACGCTTCAAAGGCTTAATCCTTACTTTTCAATAAGTAAAGGTAACAATACCTTGTGCTATCATCTATAAATATCACAAAGTACTTGTTCCTCCTCTAGTTGGTGCAAACTTCAAATTACATATATCTGTGTGAATAAGTTCTAGAGGGGCGGTATCCCTTTCGATGGATCTAAAAGGGTGTTTTAGTAAGTTTTACCTCTACGCACACCTTACACTTATGTTGAGGGTTTACGTCGATAGCCGGCAACAACTCCAATTTTACCAACCTTTGGATGAATTTGTATTTCACATGTCCTAATCTATGATGCCATAAATTAGAAGACTCAAGTAAGAAGAATCTTTACTTTTATTGCTTGAATGTATGATTGACATAAAGTTAACCTTAAAGAGGCCTTCACATACAACCCTTCCCACAAAGGTTCCGTTCTTGGTGATTACAAACTTATTGGACTTAAATACTAGTCTAAAACTAGCATTAACCAATACAGGACCTGAAATTAAATTCTTCCTAATCTCAGGGACATGCATCACCTCCTTCAGAGTGAGCTCATTGCCAGAAGTCATCTTCAATACCTCATTTCCTACCCCAACACGTCAGAAGAAGCGTTGTTACCCATGAACAACTTCTTGTCGGTAACTAGTGTATACATGGAGAATGCATCTCTATCGGAACAGATGTGGTGGGTAGCACCCATGTCCATCTACCATTGCTTGGGATTATCTACTAGGTTTTCTTCTAGCACAACCGCAGAGAACTCCTCAATCATGTCGTCAAGAAGCGTGTCCTCGATGACGTTATCATTTGCCTTGCATTTGGCCTTCTGACTCTGCTCCATCTTGAGCTTACGACAGTCTTTGATCATGTGACCAACTTTATCACACTGATGACAATTTCCCTTGAACTTCACCGATATCTGGGTCTTGCCATCTTTCTAGAACTTGCGTTTCTTGCTTGGGTTCCCTTTGGCATCAACTAGATTTGCCTTGGCCTCAGTGGGTTGCTTCCCCTTAGGCAATGACTTCTTATTATCTTCCTGAATTTAGAGTTTGATAATAAGTTCTTTAAAGGTCATTTCCTTTGCCTTGAGTTTTAAGTAACTCATAAACTCACTCCACGAGGGAGACAACTTTTCAATCAGTGACTCAACAAAAAACTACTCATTTGGTTTCATACCCTCCAAATTCATGCGATGTAGAATCATTTGGAATTTCTGGACTTGACACATCACTGTATTGCTATCCACCATTTGAAATTTCAAGAACTTTTCAATGATGAATTTCTTTATACCTGCATCTTGTGTGTTGTACTTCTTTTGAAGCTTCTCCCACAAATCTTTGATGGAGCCTACGATACAATACACCATGTAGAGCAGGTCTGACAAGCAGTTTATGATGTAATTCTTACACATGAAATCATTATGAGTCCATGCATCAAGAGTTATTTCCAAGTGAGCCTGGAAACCTTGGCTCCCTTCAGTTGTATCAATAAACTGAGGGTCCGCACCATCTTCTGTTTTAGAAGGGTCTTATGTGACACATCATGGCACTCCCATCACAGTTAGGAAAAACAATATTTTCTGTTGCCATCTTTTGAAATCAATGCTCATGAACTTTTCAGGGCGTTCATGGTGAAATTCAACATGCATAGGGATTCTGACATTTCCTTGAGCAGCAGTAAAGCCATTGGTTGTTCCTTGGGCAGCAGTGGGAAAGGCAGAAGTGTTGCCTTGAGGAGAAACAACAGAGAGAGAGACAAAAGTGTTGCCTTGAGTAGCAGCAGCTAGGGCTGCACAAAATTTGGTCCGGACCGACCCTGTTCAGATCGAACCGAACCGGTAAGTTTCGGTCCGGTCCTCGGTCCTTTTAATTTATATTTTCGAGTTTCGGTCTGGTCCGGTCCAGAGGCGGATGAAGAAGAAATTGAAATTCGGTCCATATAACCGGATCGGATCGAAAAGACTTGGACCAGATCGGACCGAAAAATACTTGGACCTGATCGGACCGATAAATTCGGTCCGGTCTTCGGTCCTAATTTTCTAAAAATTCGATCCTCTGTCCGGTTCGGTTTTACCCTGTTGTGCTGCTCTAGCAGCAGCAAATTCAGAAATAAATTGTTCTTGTCCAGTCATTTTCACTAAGTACGGGGAAATTCTTTCTTAACTTCTCCATCCTTAAGAAAAGTAATTCTTTCTTAACTTCTCTCTAGAATTTCAAGTCTTAACAAAGTCACAAAAGCGGATCTCTTGGCTTGGATTCACCCAAGTGATTTGTTAAGGTCCTTAGATTCAAAGAGGGAATACACCTCACGTCGATTATATCTTCATCTTCTTCGTGAGGTTTTCATGGTTGCATTTCGGCTAAGTTGAAGACTTGAAGCTTACGAATTCTTCCCTTCTTTCGTGGTTAAATACGAAATACCTTGAGTTTGATTGACATATCTCACTCACTCACGGTGTTCATTTATGAGAGCTCTACTATATATGATAAGCTCTTAAGGTTCTTGGAGGAATAACATTTATTGAAGACTTAAACCCCCAACTACCGGCGAGAAGTGCATTTATTTTTACACTTCTCTCACCTTTTGCTATATATCTCTCGTCTCTTTAAGCTCCTTGTATAACCTCTCACCCTCCTTTGGGGGTTGAGATATCCTCTTTGTGCTATTCTACCCTCGTCGAAGTAACAATGGAAGCCCAACAACTTTCATTGAAGCTAAGCGACTCTATTAAAGTTCTACAACTTCAACATTCCGGAAACACGAGAATACACACATCCGGGTGATTTATTTTCCTTTCCTTCCTCTTTATGTTATTTTAGATTAAGGACTACGTGTTAGTTTCACTGGTTTGATGTTCTTTAGTGTGGTTTCTCCCGTTTCTTCTTCGTTAATGTTGCTTTGATTGCTCGTGTTTGTTCACTTGCGATTATTGTCCCTAGCACCTACGGGTACCCTTCGAATTGCTTTGTTGCTGGAATCTGTTCATATAGGCTTGCTTGACTGTTCTCAATCTAATTTTGACCATGCCTAAGCTTATAGTTTCCCTTGTTCAACCGTGTTCTTGAGGTTACTTTAATCGCGCCGATTTAGGTTACTTGAGTTAAGGGGTGAATGCGAGGTTTTGTGCCTCTAGAAGTGCTAATCTTGTGCATATTGGCCTTGTTAACTTGCATCTAGAGGGTTATTTGAGTATTCGTAAAGTTTAGTTATATTCCTTTCTCGTCTTGTTGATTAGCGTCCTGGAGGTTTAACGATTGTTTTCTTGCTTGTTCTCGTGTTCTTAGCAAGATTGTTCTACATTGTTTTTGTGTTCCTATTAGGTAGGTTCATTTGATCCTTCGGAAACATTCACTTCTTTGTGTTTTCCTAGGCTCAATTTGAATTTTCGGAGCCATTAAGGCTTGATAGTGACGATTTTCCTCTTTTGTGCTAGCCAAAGCCTGTGTGGTTTGCTGCCTTGATGCGTTTTGCCATTCCTGGGCATGCTGTATCGCCTTGTGATCCTTGTTGCCATTTTGGTGCAAGTGCAAAGCCCGGGACAACCTAGGATCTTTGACTTACCTTTTCTTGATTTCGTGTACTATTAGTTATACTATATATTTTTATATTTAACATATACTGTATTTTATACATTTGTACTCATGTGCTCATATATACTATATATTATAACCGTCACTTATAGAAATATACACGTATATACTTTTATTTTCCCGTGATACGGCCTTGGCGTGTCTTTGCCTTGCAGATCTTTGGTGGGTTAAGGCGGGTTATTTTAAGGGACCTTGCAAGTTATTTTCCTAAGTGTGAGGCAAAGGAAAAGGATAGCTACAACCACGTAATAGCTCAACGTCCTTATCTGTTCATGGGTTAAACCGTTCGAACCGACGAGGCACGCGACAACGAGGTATTCCTAAATCTTTGTGTGATTACATTTCATTCCTTAATTTAGTATTTACTATCTATATTCACTAGGCAAACCTAAGAGTATCGATAGACAAATATCAGGGCTACGACATTTTGTATGAATGAATGTTTACTATCGCATTGTATAAATTAGAAAGTTGTGTTTTTTAAACTCCGAGCCTGTCCGGACTACATTATCTTACAGTCTTTCTAGTTTATATATTGAAATAGGCAAGTGTTTGTATAATTAGTAGAAGCGTTGTAATTCATAAACCGGGCCTGCCCGGATTTAAATTAGCGTTTTCCCAATTGTATTCATCTCTTGCTTGTAATCGTATTTGGTAACTTTGAGGATGGCGAGAAAGAAAAAGAAGCGGCCTCATGGAAAATTCAAACCACTTCCCATCCGGATGGGCCAAGCCTCTATTGAAATCACCAACGACGTCGAGTTCCCCCCGATTGCTCACGAACTTACCACACCCGGGCTTGTGATCAATGGTCTTCAAGTGGGGGACGCTCACACGGCAAATGAGGAGTTATCACCTAATGAGGGAACTTCGCACTTCATTCCCTCATCTTGCACCCTCGGCTCTCAAGACACTGCATCGACTTTGAGTGGCAACAATTGTGAACCCGTCGCAGGAAATGTCACGGATGGAAAGAACAAGACTACGGATCACGTGAGCCTGAACAACAAGAAGGCTTATGCATCAATAATCAAAGGAAACCGTGATGTTTCGAATGGTAAACGTTTGCATTTTGTTGTTGATTCCCGTAATGTGGGGCCTCTTGACTTACCTAGGGGGGATTTGGATGATCTTACGGAAAATGTGGGGCACCTTTTAATTGGTTATTTTGCGGGGTCTTACCCGGGGAGCTTGGCATTAAGGAAGCTATATCGCTCATGGGGAGTTGCATACCGCTTTAATGTCTACGTTTCGGGTTGGATCGTATTCAAATTTAATACTGAAATTGACAAAGAGAAGGTCATAGCCAATGGGCCACACTTTGTTTATAGCACTCCTCTACTGCTGAAAGATATACCTCATTGCTTCACCTTTGACAAGCATGAGATATGTACCATTCCAATATGGGTAAGGCTCCCGTCCCTCCCGTTAGAACTTTGGAACGTTAACGCTTTAAGTCGTATCTTGTCCCGTATTGGCAAGCCTATTGGGACCGACAAACTCACTAGTGAAAAAGACCCTCTCTCTTATGCACGGGCTCTAGTTGAGATAGATCTCTCCAAAGGTACACTTGATGCTATTGACCAAAAGCTTGTTTATGAAAAACTTCCGGACTATTGTAAGCAATGCCATATGATTGGACACTCCATTATGAATTATGAAAAGCATCATGCCGACACTAATAGGCGGGTGCAAAGGCAAGGCAAGATATAAACCCTCAATGTCAAGGCAAAGAGGGTTCATACCTACTTGGACACACCCGTGAGGGAGGTTGCCCCTACGGGTTCAGGCGGGAGTAAGGGTGGAAGCAAGAGTGGTGGCCAGTCTTCGAGGACACAGACTGAGGCTGGCGCAGGTCGGAACATGGAGGAGGTACAAGGAGGAAGCCAACCATCGGGGTCACAAACCGTGTTTGGCATAGGCCGGAACTTGGATTTTGCAGGTGAGGGAGGCCAGCCTATTTGGGCATAAACCAAGGCTGGCAAAGGTCGGAACCCTATTGCGGGAGACCCTAGGGGCACCGCGGATACTAAGGGGAGACTTGGAGAGGCACACATTATGGAGAGCCAACCCGCAACCTTTAGCGATGTTGGCTTGGATAGGAGTTTGGGAGTGGTAGCGGATTCGGGTGGTCAGCCTCCGGGGACACAACGGGTTGACAAAGGTCGAAACTCTGTTGCGGGAGACACTAGAGGCCACGCGGGTACTATAGTGAGTGATCACGAGACATGCATAATGGTGACTCAATCCGTGTCTCAAAACGAGGTTGGATTGGGTAGGATTATGGGTGCGGTAGCGGATTCGGGTGTTCAGCCTCTGGGGACATAAACCGGGGTTGACAAAGGTAGGAACTTAGCTACGGGAGACCATGGGGGTCCCCCGGAGTCAGAGGGAAGCAAAGACGAGTCATGGCATCCTTCTAGCCAACCCGTGGAGACTCATTCCACGAATAACGCTAAGGGGACTTCTATTGATGAGAATGACCAACCGTCGGGACCACAAACCGACGTGGGTAAGGGTGTGAAGGGCGTGAAGGCACAATTTACCAAGGTTAATGACCCGGGCAGCATGAGCCCAGTCGTTAAATAATCCGCAATTTTCAGGAAGCTTGTAGATATGCACGGTAACATATTGGTGCAAAATACAATCGATGCCAAAGCTAGATCAACAATTGAGGCAGTCCTTGAGCAAAACCATGTTCTGTCTACTACTTCAGATGAGCACAAGGGAGTACTGACTAAGGGAAATCAGACAGTGATGGAGGATGGGTTCACGATAGTTAAGAGAAGAGGGAAGGCGAAAACTAGCACGGGGTCACAAAGCGTGCCTAGTACTGGTCCACTTACGAGAGCCCAGCAACGGTATAATGAAGGTCAAGGGGTACACACCTATTTGACCTCCCCTGTGTGTATCCAAGATGATCGGCCCATACATCCCCCGACTTTTATCCCTCATACTCATGGTGGCCAGCCTTCGGGGTCCCAAACCGAGGCTGGCAAAGGCCGGACTAACCCTAGGATAGAAGGGTGGAATGACGGAGGGATTTCATTCAGAATTAGGGGCCATCTTGCGGGGATACAAACCGTGGCTGGCACAGGACTGCCTATTGACACTGACGGTATAGGACAACCCGCGAACAATGTGGGTAGTTCAATGGTTGCAGATATTAGTGGCCAGTTTGCGGGGACACAGACCGAAGTTGGCAAGGGTCGGACAGATTTGGAAGCTCAACCTTTCGGCCCTTCGGCTAAGGTTGGGAAAGGTCGGAACTCGGAAGGGACCAAGAAGGATGAGGGGAAAGTGGGCGCGAGGACGAGGGCAAAAGCTAAGACTAATAATGGTGGACAAAGTTTGCCCATACCCTTGAGCTGAATGACAACCCTTCCCATTAAAAAGAAGGGTACTTATGGTGGCATCAACTCTATTATTACTAATGAAGATAGCACGAAGGGGACTATTCCCCCTCCGTTATCGAAATGTTCATTGCCTCATGG
The DNA here is from genome assembly GCA_029844215.1 of Przewalskia tangutica. Classification (NCBI taxonomy): domain Eukaryota; kingdom Viridiplantae; phylum Streptophyta; class Magnoliopsida; order Solanales; family Solanaceae; genus Przewalskia; species Przewalskia tangutica. The sequence continues at coordinate 3,715,508 of CM056725.1, forward strand.
AATATAAGGGGCCTACACCGCTCCTCTAAGCAAAAGGAGATTTGCTCTGTGGTGCGTGAGAACAACATTGACATCTTTGGTATCCTGGAATCTAAACTCAACAACTCGACTCTTGAACGTTTCTGGACTTCTAAATTTCGCAACTGTGAGGTGTTGGATAACTTCACAAATCATCCGACAGGGAGGATATTTATTTTATTCAACCCGGCCAAAGTCATCTTGCAAGTGCTTGACATCAACCCGCAAGCCATTCATTGCGATGTCACTTGTGTTATCTCCTCCAAGAGGCTTCAAGTCACTTTTGTTTACGGGCTACACACGATTATTGATAGACGGGGATTATGGGAGAAATTGATAGAGTATGGGACCCCCATGACTATGCCATGGCTTGTTCTTGGGGATTTCAACACGGTTATGAAGGAGGATGAGCGTTTCAACATGGAACCCATCACCAGCTACGACACGAAAGATATTGTTGATTGTTGCCGAGATCTAAGCCTCACGAATTTATCTTCGACGGGATGCGAGTTCACTTTCAGTCATAGCAATACTTTGAGCAAGCTTGAAAGGGCCCTCATTAATGCCCATTGGTTACATGCGGGCTGGCATGGCAATGCACATTTCCGTCGGTCCTGGCCTTTATCAGACCATACGCCGTGCATTGTCTTTATTTTTTATCGTCCAATGATGCATAATAAACCTTTCAAGTTCTTCAATATGTGGGATACTCATGAGCACTTTGGTAGGATTGTGACGGACGCTTGGGAACAAATTATCGATGGCAATGCTCAATTCCGGTTTTCCCGGAAGTTACTTTACCTCAAAGGACCCTTGAAGAAGCTCTATGAGAAATACTTCTCCCATATCTCGACGCGAGTCAAAAGGGCAAAGGAGGAGCTGGATATTGCTCAACAGGATGCCTTGAGCAACCCGCACCTTGACCACTTACACACGCGGGTTTCCGAGCTAAGACGCAAGTCCATGGTTCTTATTGATGCGGAAATGAGTTGCCTTAGGCAGCTTGCCAAGTGTGAGCATCTCAAGCACAGTGATAGGTGCACTAAGTTCTTCTATGGTATGGTCAAACGTAACTCCAAAAGGAAATTGCGGCCACTACCAAGAGTGATGGTTCTCTTACGAACTCCAGTGATCAAGTTGCGGCGGAATTTATTAATTATTATAAAGGGTTACTTGGAACTAGGGACTCTTGCGAGCCTATTGATGTTGGTGTCATATCTTCGGGCAATTACCTCTCGGTTGAACATGGGGATGACCTCGTTAGAAATGTCACGGATGTTGAGATTAAATGGGTTTTATTCGGTATTGGGGATGACAAAGCCCCTGGTCCGGATGGCTACTCTTCGAGTTTTTTCAAGAAAGCTTGGAATATCGTTGGCGGGGAGTTCTGTGAAGCGGTTAAAGAGTTCTTCACTTCCGGAAAGCTTCTCAAGCAGATCAACCACACTACAATCGCCCTTATTCCTAAATCTACCCACTGCTCAACGGTGGGCGACTACAGGCCTATTTCATGCTGCAACATTATGTACAAGGTCATCACAAAGATCATTGCTTCACGGTTGGTGACGGCTTTGGATATCCTCATTGATCCAGCTCAGGCGGCTTTTGTCCAGAATAGAAGTATGTCTGACAACATACACCTTGCACAAGAGCTTTTGAGGGGTTTCAACCGTAAGAGGGTCTCTAGTAGATGCATGCTCAAAGTTGATCTCCGTAAGACCTTCGATTCAGTAAATTGGGAATTCCCCACGGCTATTTTGATTGGTTTGAATTTCCTGGAGAGACTCGTTGCTTGGATTATGGAATGTGTCTCCACGACTTCATATTCGATTTCTATCAATGTGAGCTTACACGACCATTTTAAGGGCCGGAAGGGACTCAGACAGGGGGACTCTCTCTCCCCTACCTTATTTGTTATTTGCTTGGAATATCTCTCAAGGATGATCAATAAAAACACTCAGACGCCGGTTTTCCACTACCACCCCAAGTGCAAAAGCTTAAAGATCACCCACCTTGATTTCGTCGATGATTTGCTACTTATGTCAAAAGGGGACACTACTTCCGTCTGGATCCTCATGGATTGCCTTCGTGATTTCCAGAATTTCTCGGGTCTCAGTTCCAATGCACTCAAGTCCAGCTTGTACATGGTTGGTATTACGGACCACGACCTTGCTGATATTAAGAAGATTACTAGCTTCGACACTGGCGCTATGCCTTTCCGCTATCTCGACATTCCCCTTGCCGCGGAGAGGATGAGACCGGTTCACTATGACCCTTTTGTGAACAAAATTGCAGGGTACACTGACTCATGGATGAGCGCTACTTTATCTTATGCGGGCAGGCTTGAACTCATCAAGTCTGTCCTCCAAGGTGTGGAATGTTTCTGGTTATCAATGCTGCCAGTGCCTGTTGCGGTTTGTAAGAAAGTTTACGAGCTATGTAAGACCTTCCTGTTGCGTTCAACCACCCTCTTGTTGCATGGAAGGAGTGTACCAGGCCGAAAGCCGAGGGAGGCCTCGGAATCAGGGATCTCAAGGCCTGAAACCTTGCTTTGCTCGTCAAGTGCCTTTGGAATATCCATCAAAAGAAGGACACACTTTTGATTAAATGGATCAATAACAAGTATCTCAACAACAACAACAATATTTGGACCTGGATTGCTAAGAACGACGACTCACCTTTGATCAAGCGGTTTCTGTTTATCCGTGACTTCATCCTTGAACGTGAAGGGTCACACGATCAGGCGGCTATTAACATGGCGGCATGGTATAATAGTAATCACAGTGCCTATGATTACTTCAGGACACATGGGCAGTAGATGATTTGGGCGAAGGATGTTTGAAGTTCTTGTATCACTCCAAAACAGTCCTTCATTCTATGGCTTTGTGCGAGGAAAATATTACGTACGAATGATAGAATCATTTATATGGACATTGATAGAAGGTGCTCCCTTTGTGGCTGTTCTGACGAGTCAATTGCTCACCTATTCTTCAGCTGCATGATCAGTAGTTATCTCTGGTCACGGGTCAAGACATGGCTTGGCATCAGGAGGGTTATGACCACCATCGATAGCACATTGAAATATATCAAGAAAGAGGGGCATGACACTGATTGGCAAGCTAAATCTAAGCGGGTTGGCCTGGCCACTACCGTCTACCACATTTGGACCGAGAGGAACAAGATTATCTTTGACGGGTCGAGACTCGATAGAGAACCTATTCTCTTTAGGATCAAGACCAGCGTCTACAAAATTTCGTTCACATTATACCCCTTTTTCCTGGACAGATTTGTTTCTCTAGCCACAAACTAGGAAATGGATGACTAGTTGGACCTGTGGCCTCGTCGAAGCGCCTTTTGCAAATCTCCAGACTACCCAACTTGTGGGATCAGCTGGAGTCTCCCGACCACCCGGAATGTGGGATTGGCGGGAGTCATTTATGCTTTGTACCTCATGACTTCCCGGCCTGTGGGCAAGCATGAAATAGTACGTGGTCTGGATAGTAGGTACTATGGCGATTACTCCCTGCGGCATAACGTGACGAGGGAGGGTCTTTACTCATGTCCGGATAGGTACTCTTCCCTTGACCGTGTGTTTGTCCCATTTGGGTTTACCATGACAAGGGTTTAAGGAGGCCCACGGTTGCAACCTTATGCTCTACATAAGGGAATTGCCATAGTTTAGGACAATACATCTCTCTTATGCTTAGCTTGGACACTCACGACTATCCGATTTGTGGGCTAGCTTGAGCTTTTGTTACTGACGAGCCTAAATCTTGTGTTGACTTGCCTAGCAGGGACGCACTAGATTTACATCGTCTTTATATCGTGGGCACACCAACAAAACATGTACATTCGGATGATTATTAATACACATTTATCTTTTCATAAAAAAAACGATAAAAGGATCATGGGTAAGATGTAGGCGCACGATTGCGGATACAACTTACACATTTACTTTAAGTAACAATATACCTTATCATGAAAATCTTAGTTCTAAAGGTTATCGGTCATACTTTCACACTAAAATAATATTTATGATTTTTAACGTGCCCTTCAAGTATACTAAATTTAGTTAAAGGTTATTGAACGCATATATAACAAGTTTATTTTTTTAAAGCGATAAAGTATTTAAATTATTCTATCGTTGATGAGTGGCATCCTTGGACTGTTGATGGTCAAGTTGCAGGGTATGATTCCACTCCAAATTTGACTATTAGATCTGTCCAAATTAAATCAGATGATATGATTATTATCCTAAATTACATATATTTGATTGATCTGCACTTACACGAGATCTTATTCTAATCATATAACATTTGCAACTGGGAGTGCAAGAAATCTATACCCTATTATATATATATATATATATATATATATATATATATATATAGATATATATATACTAAAAGAAAAGAAGGAAAAAATGCAGTAAGTGAGACTTGATCCCAAGTTCACCACTAAGGGTGTGTTCGGTATGGAGGAAAATATTTTTTTGGAAAACAAGTGAATTTCTTACTTATTTTCTCATGTTCGTGTGGTCAATGAAAAATAAGTGATTTTCTTACTTATTTTCTCATGTTCGATTGGTTAGTAGAAAATATTTTTCAAAAAATACTCACTCAAGCCCCATCCAACCCCACCCCACCCACCACCCAACCAAATCTCACCCACCACCCTCGAACGCACTTCATCTTCACTCACCTCTACCCCACACCACCGTTCCACCTACCCACCCACTCCCCCCTCCCAATTTTCTATTTCATATATTTTGTTTATTTTTGTAAAAAAATAGAAATTTTTCTTACCCCCACACTCGCCCCTCCCCAACAATTAACACACACCAATTTTAACCACGTAACATTTTTATAAAAGTAAATAAATATATGAAATTAGAAAATACAGGAGGGGTAGGGGTGCGGAACACGGGAGGGGGTTGCGAGATTGTAAAAAATAAAAACAAAAACTTATATTTAAAAAAAAAAAATTGGATGGCGGTGGGGGAGGGAGTCGGTGTAGAAAATTTAAAAACATTTTTAAAAAAAAATAGTGTGGGGGGGTGTTGGTTCACAGTGTGGGATTGGGGGTGGTGTAGAATAAATTTTTTAGGGGGTAGCCAGGGTGGGTCGGGGAGGAGTCGGGTGGAGTGGTATAGAAAATAAAAAAATAAAAAATTTGGGGGTAGCGGGTGGGGTGGAGGTGAATCGAGTGGTGGGAATTGTTGGGGTTTGGTGATTGGGGGTGGGTTGGGTGGTGAGGTGGGGTAGTTGGTTGAACGCCAGATTTGTTTTCCCTATATACCGAACACACACGTAAAAAAAAAGAAGGAAAAATGTATAAAGTGAGACTTGATCCCTAATCATCTAGGTAAATACCAAGCGTACCATTTAGTCTTTCTATAGTATGAGTTCCAGCAGATAGTATTATACTAATGTTAAAAAAATATATACATAAAATACCTATGAGTAGTAATGTGTAGAACGGGAAAATAACAACAACAACTATTTGTTAGAAATCTGAAAATGATCAAATATGAGGGCTTGCTGAGTTGACCAAATTCTTGATCTATCCTTAAGATAATATTGCCCTGTATATCCTTTCAACGGTTGTAATGACAACTTATCTCCCAAGATAAAACATCAATCAAACAAATGAGCAAAGAGAACTCAAGTGTTTGCTTTGGAAGAAAGATCTTTGAGTGTTTGTGATTGCAAGAGAGGAAGACAATTTCAGAGAATTGTTGAGTGTAAGATGTCAAGTGTATTTTCAAATGAGCTTTGTGTCTCATTATATAGTGTGTAGATGATGACCCTCCAAATGGCTAAGTAATGGTCATGAATGTCATGTTAATGCCTTGAATTTGGAGTTACAATTCAACAGTAATGGCGAATTCATGAAACAAAATAATGAAGAGTAATACTCAAAGTCGGGCAAGAATAAGTTTTAATTCACCTCCAACGATTGAAAGCGATCGAGGAGCGGCCGCCGGAGAGAGTCGCGACCGCCCGGTTCGATAACTCACTAGAACCGAATGTCAATTGAGTCGCGACCGCCGGGGCGCGCGACCCTTCAAGCGCCGTGGCCCTTACTTGGAGGAGTCGCGGCCCTTACTTGGAGGAGCCGCGGCCCTTCTCGGTTACGTGGTGATTTCTGATTCATTTCATCTTTACACATTATACACCTCTTCCTTCATTTACCAACGTGAAATCATTCATCATTTGGCCAATAACCGTCTATTACCTTACGTCTCAAACAATTCGTATACGTACCAATATCTCTTCCATTAAGGAAATTTTGATCATTGGCACTACGTGTACACGTGTGTGGAAACAAGGTTTCCTACATGCGGAGCCCCAATTGTTCGATTCATAATTAATAGAATTTACTTTATTTCACGTTTAATAAATATTTCCAATAATCCCCTCTTGGAAGAGATTTTGGAGCACGCACATGGTGCCTTTCTAGCAATCATTTGGCAGAACGATGTTGCATCCGGAGAGGTAGCCGGGGCTTTGAACCTTCCATAGTAGAATATCATCGGACATATTTACTGCGCGATGAACGTGATGTCTTGAACCGTCAGTGTTTAGTATATGCCAAGACAATAGTACCAACACAACACTTTTCCTACTCAATATTTTGTCCATCGTGGGCCATGGACACCCTTGGATTCTTAAGTGCGTTCATTTGAGGCGGCCTGTCCTCTCACTTAAATAGGTGGTTTCCTACAAGGTATCCTGTAATACCCCGCTATACAAGCATTAGGAACCATTAAAAATTTCACCAACCTAACCTCAACTTTTGAGGATCATTAAAGGTTTAGAAACTTATCCTTTACCCCTCTTACAGGTAGCACTTTCTGTCTATCACGGGAATGGCCTTGGATTATGTTTCTTAAGAAAGACACATTATTCGAAGTGCTCTTGCTTCCACCGAAGCGCTCACGGAACCTTTACAGTTTAGTTTTCCCATTGAACCTTATTCCTGGGATCTCCAGTCTGTAAGGTTGGGTGTCCACTATATCAGTTCTTATTGTTTGGGTTTTAAGCCCATTCCTGCATACGCAGAACAACCGATCTTTGGGTATTTCGCCGTCAAGGATCTGCGATATTTTCCTTAGATTTTATGTAATCAATAGAAATAATACGAGGTGATCAATCGCCTATGCACTCATGTCTCCATCGAATATGACGAGACTTACCGTTGTATATTGAACTTCGTGCCCTTCCTAGAGCCAACTGACTATCGCATTGGATCATTACAGAAGACACGGGTTTATCCCAACATGGGACATCCTCTAGAAAACCATGAAGCCACCCAGCTTCATCTCCCGTTTTATCTAAAGCGATAAATTCCGACTCCATCGTGGATCGGGCAATAAGAGTTTGCCTAGAGGATTTCCAAGACATAGCTCCACCACCGATTGTAAAAATATATCCGCTTGTAGACTTGATGTCATCGCTATCAGATATCCAGTTTGCATCGTTGTACCCCTCTAATACCGCTGGATATCTTGAATAGTGTAACCCGAAATGTATCGTGAACTTTAGGAACCGTAGTATCCTGTTCAATGCTTTCCAGTGATCCTCACTTGGATTTCGAGTGAACCTAGCCAATTTATTGACTTCATGAGCGATATCAGGTCGAGTGCAGTTTGTGATATACATCAGACTACCAATCACCTGCGCATATCGCTCATGGCGTATGGGCTTACCCAAATATTTGTCAAGCTTTTGACTTATATCCAATGGTGTTGATACCGGTGAACTTTCGAACATCCCAAATTTGTTCAGTACATTTTCGATGTAGTGAGATTGAGATAAGACCAGTCCATTAGATATTTTAGAGATTTTGATCCCTAAGATGACATCTGCAATGCTCATATCTTTCATGTCAAAACATTATTTTAACATGTTCTTAGTCTCTAGGATTATTCCAGGACTGATTCCAGTGATCAACAAGTCATCTACATATATACATATCATGACGAAGGATTTGACATATCCTTTCATGTAGATACATTTGTCACCTCCATTAATGGCGTATCCTTTTGATAGTAGAGTACTATCAAATTTCTCGTGCCATTGTTTAGGGGCTTGTTTCAGCCCGTACAACGATTTAACAAGTCGACATATTTTTGTCTCTTGTCCTGGAACCACATACACCTCAGGTTGATCCATATATATTTCTTCTTCCAAATCACCATTTAGGAAGACAGTCATAACATCCATTTGATGTATTTTAAGATCCCGCAAGGCAATGATAGCTATGAACATACGTATGGATGTCATTCTTAACACCGGAGCGTAGGTGTCGAAGTAATCAAGACCCTCTTTTTGGCGATAACCCTTGACTACTAACCTAGCTTTGTACTTGTCGATAGAACCATCTGCCTTTAACTTCCGTTTAAGGATGGTTATGCAAAATGAATTCTATCTCACTTTCTAAAGCTTCTTTCCAGAGCGGTGCTTCTGCTGACAATGCTTCGGCGATTGTCAGTGGTTCATCCTGAACCAAATAAGCTACAAAGTCTGGACCGAATGACTTGTCCTTCCGTGCCCTTTTGCTTTGCCTTGGTTCCATCTCTGAATCTTCCAAGTCCTGAGAATCTGGAATACTAAATTCCGGATCATCAGCTACTTCAGAATTTACTAGATCTGAACCATTTCGATCTAGATAGTCAGTGACTCCTAGTTCATCAGAGGTTTGCTCATAACTTCGTTTGCGAGAGGTTATGTTATTTTCCTTATATGGAAATATGTCTTCAAAGAACAATGCGTTCCTTGATTCCATGATCGTATCTTCATAAATGTCCGGATGATCTGACTTGTGCACTATGAAACGATAAGCACTACTGTTATTGGCATATCCGATGAATATGCAATCCACAGTCTTAGGTCCAATCTTGACCTGCTTTGACATAACTACTTTTACCTTGGTCAGACAACTTCATACCTTCAAATACTTGTAGGTAGGTTTCTTTCCTTTCCATAGCTCGTATGGAGTCTTGTGTTTACCCTTGTGTGGGACTCTGTTAAGAATCCTATTTGTGGTAAGGACGGCGTCTCCCCACATGGTTTGAGGGAGGCCCGAATTGATGAGTAGAGCATTCATCATTTCTTTTAGTGTTCGGTTCTTGCATTCAACAACCCCGTTTGATTGAGGTGAGTAAGGAGTCGTTGTTTGATGAACTATACCCGATTGGGTACAAAGTTCTTCAAAAGGCGCTACATATTCTCCTCCTCTATCGCTACAGATAGTTTTAATCCGTCCACCTAGTTGATTCTCAATTTCTGCTTTGTAGCGTTTGTGTGTCACGACCGGGCTGGCCCATCGTGCCCTACTCCGCACCCTGCAGTATACATCAGAGATAATCAGCGGAACATACATGAAACTTATAAATAAATCAACAAAAGTAAAACAACAGGTTAGCCGATAGGGCTACCTTCCTGGACATTTATATATACAACCGAAGCAGTTGTCTCATTTCCTTTACAAACTGACCACAATATGTGACTACAGACCTCTAAGAGTTTTAACATAACAACTGTGGCGGGACAGGGCCCCGCCATACCCCTGAATATACATGAATCTACAACCTCAGGGAAAACCGTACAAGAGATAAGCCTCCGAGCAAATGGAGTTTTTTCCCAAACACTGAACCGAGATCCGAAGAGCAAGGATCACCAACCTGGTACCTAAAACCTGCGGGCATGAACGCAGCCCGAAGGGTCGATAACAGTGCTAATATGGAAATGTAAATAACGTCTGACAAGAAATGTATCATAATCGTACAAAGAATGACAGGAAAAATATACGTAGTACATACGGATCCGCCGTGTCATTACCACTTATGAACTTAATCGCACCTTATTATCTTTTCCCATTTTCAATAAGTTATAGTCACATTCTTATGTACATGATTAGGAAAATCATTAAGTTCATTACCGTATAACTTACTTATCTTTCATAAGTATAATCCGCCCTTTAAGGAGGCGCTATACTACCCTACCAACTGGGACGCGATCAAGTCACACAAATATCAAAGCGTGCGTGGAATCCCCCCATCGCCGCCGACTATACGTGTAAATTATAACCGTGTGGCGCCCGTGACATCCCACCTCACCGCTCGGCGTACATACACAACACATATATATATCTCCCGCCGTGGAATCCTACATCACCGCGACAACTATAAGTGTAAAATATAACCACGTGTCGCGCGCGTGGCATCCCACCTCACCGCTTGCGCATACATACACAACACGTATATATATATATCCCGCCGTGGAATCCTACATCACCGACAACTATAAGTGTAAAATATAACCACGTGTCGCGCCGTGGCATCCCACCTCACCGTCGTGCATACATACACAACACATATATATATATATATATATATATATATATAACGCGCCGCATGCCCGGAATCCTACATCGTATAAGCGTGGTCATAACGTGCCTCGGCATCCTCATCGTAGGTGCAGTCTTTATGGGAGCTAGCCCGTGGAGTAAAATATAACATGGTCGCATGCCCTAATCCCACATCGTATAAGCGTGGTCACGGAGTAATAAAACGCGGGCATCTAACCCGCGTCTCGCCGCATGCCCGGCATCCTCATCGTATAAGCATGGCAAGATCAATCACAATGGAAGCATATCCGTGGAATCCCCGTCATCGCAGACGTCCGATAAAATGTCCGGCATCTAACCCGCATCTCGTCACATGCCCTAATCCCACATCGTATAAGCATGTCCAAGGATCAATCATGATGAAGCATACCCGTGGAATCCTACATCACCGACGACGCCCAAGTAAACTTATAACAAGACAAATGGCCCTCCAACCGAGAGTCACGATAACGTAACATATAATACTTGCACTTAAAGCTATCACAAGCAAATACAGGCAAGTTCATTAAACCCTTTAGACTTCCATTTTTATAAACTCATGGCACCTCCATTTTATACATAAAAATCCGGGAATTTAACCCCAAGATACTAACACCGTAGTATCCGGGCTTGTACACTTCACATAAGTCACGATACTTTTAGAAATACAATCCTCGCTTCTAAATCAAGTGACCTTACTTTAAAGCTTTTAAGCAAGTGATACCTTTAAATCACATTGCCCTTCCTTAATTCAAGTTATTTCTTTGATTACTTTATTAGAGAAAACCATTCTCTTAACCTTCCATAAAGCCGTTATAACCAACTTCCCATAAAGCCGTTATAACCCTTTATGGTTTTAGACAAACTCATTCCTTTTATAACCAAGAGACTTATACCTTTTTGAAACCAAGTATTATATACTTTCAAATCAATTCTCTTAACTTTCAAATTACAATTAGTCTCTTAACCTTTAGAAATCAAGTGACTCCTTTTATTATAAAACCTTAGTCAATTGATGCCTTAAAATCAAGTTGTCTTTTCATTAAAATCAAGTCATTTATCTTTCCATAAAGCAAATATAACCAACTTCCCATAAAGTCGTTATATTCACTTTATACCTTAGCCAAAATATAATTTCCTATCCAAGGGACTTATACGTTTAAAACGGAACAAGTATCACATACTTTAAGACTCTTCAAGTCCCTTAACTTAATAAAACTTAAGACATCCTTTATTCTTTCAAAGAAGTGAGTTAATCTCCTAACTCACCCGACTTGGCTATTCATAAAACTAGTAAAGGATATCAGGTGTGACGCGTCTACCGTACTACATGCGTGCAACTAGTCATGCTCAAAAGATAGGAAAAGATCTACATAGAGTAAATCACACAACTACCTCTTAACTTCTAAGAGTAGAAGGAACATGAAATGATACCACCGGTATATTCCATACATAGAATTATGCCAAAGGAAGGAAGAGGTTCACATACCTCGCGACGATTATCGACAAGTAGCAAAATGCTCCAAAGTACTTCAACCTTGATAGCTATTCCATCCTTCAAGTAGGATACGCTATACTTAATACTTTAACCTATAATGGTCACAATACGTCCATTAACCTCTTACTTCAAACGTAGAATATTCTAAGTGCTAAGTCACTAAATTCTACGGAAAATCGGACAGCACCTCCTTTGTTTCTACTCACTTTGCCACCTTTTTCAAGGCCGAATACAATAACCAAACACGCCACATTTAAGGCCCAAACAATGAAATCATCAATAGGGGATTACACGCCTACTAGACGTGTAAAATTCCGCCCCACAATAGATATCAAATTAATACAACTTACTAGGCCAATTCGGCTAACTTGAAGTACTACAACATCAATTCTTATCCAATTTCCATTTCAATCAAAGTTGTTAGCATAACATGATATCAAGTCGCAACCGATTATAACGACTATAATCTTCAAGTAATTAACATGAGACAATTCTAATAGACGACCAAAATGTAATCCAACTTCACAAGGCTTAAATGACATTTCAGATTTTACCTACAATCAATCCATAATACTTATAAACTTCAACACATAAACTTCATGCTAGCTATATGCCAAGCTAACAACAATATATATAATCTTGGAACACTTTTAAGAGACAAGATTATACCTCAACGAATCTTAATCCAACTCCAAATCCGAAGTCGCTCCTTAGCAACTTAGAGACTCTTCAAGACATTTCAATCCGCTACTTGAGACCCTTAGAACAATACCAACAACTTTCCTTCAAACTTCCAATCCAAAACCTAGAAAGCAACTAGGTTTTCACTTTGCGACTATCCCAAAAACTATCTTTTTCCGAGATTTTTCTAATGAGATATGCTTACAATACCCTCATGAATCTTGGTTTAAAGTGTGGAGCTAAATGGATAACAAACAAATTTTTTTGTTGAAGGAGAGGGGCAAACCCGAGAGCACATTGCTCATGTTCTTCAATTTCTCTTGAAAATTTGGCTAAGTGTGGACTTGTCTCACTACTAGTAGTATTATAAAGTAACATGAAGGGTTAAGATGTGCACAAATGGGTGGCTAGGATGATGGTTCTCTTAAATATCAAGCTTGTGGACCCATTGACTAAGTCAATTATGTCAAGCCTTACTACTTGCAAGACTTGTCTTCCTAACAAGGGTCAAATGACCCTTGTGCCCATGTATTTCGTCCAAGACATCAATAAGGGTGGGTGACACGTGTCGCCCTCCCATTCGTCACAATATTACGTTTTTCGACAATTTCATAATTCCGATAAATTTTTACAAGTCTCAAATCTTAACACTTGTGAGTTCTTACGTACGTTCTTAAAACATGTCCTGTAAATACGGGGTGTAACAGTTTGAATGCTTCAAAGGTTTCATCTTTACTTTTTAGTAAGTAAAGGTAACAAAACCTTGTGCCATCATCTATGAAAGTCACAAAGTACTTGTTCCCCCCTCTAGTTTGAGCGAACTTCAAATCATATATATTAGTGTGTATAAGTTCTAGAGGAGCGTTATCCCTTTCGACGGATCTAAAAGGACTTTTGGAAAGTTTTGCATCTATGCACACCTCACACTTATGTTGAGGGTTTATGTCAATAGACGGCAATAATTCCAACTTTACCAATCTTTGGATAGATTTATAGTTTACATGTCCTAATCTATGATGTCATAGATTAGATGACTCAATCAAGTAAGTAGAAGGTGCAATTTTATTGATAGTTGAAACAGAAGGCATTACAGGTGCAACATTGAACTTATAAAGGCTTTCACAGACGAAGCCCCTTCCTACAAAGGTTCCAGTGATTACAAACTTGTTAGCCTCTAACACTAGCCTAAAACCAGCATTTACTAACAGAGGTCCAGTAATTAAATTTCTTCGAATTTCTGGGACATGCATCACTTCCTTCAGAATCAGCTCATTTCCGGACGTCATCTTTAGGGTCACCTTTCCTACCCCCAGCACCTCTGAAGAATAATTGTTTCCCATAAACAATTTTTTATCTGTGACTGGTGTATATGTGGAGAAGGCATATTTATTGGAACAAATGTGACGGGTATTACCCGTGTCTAGCCACCATTACACCGGATTCTCAACGAGGTTAGCTTCAAGAACTACCGCTGAGAACTCCTCAATCATATCGTTAGCGAGCGTGTCTTCAACGATGTTAGCATTGGCCTTGCCTTTGGCCTTATTCTCACGTTTGAGCTTGCGGCAGTCTTTGGCCATGCGACCAACTATACCACCTTGGTTACAATTTCCATTGAACTTTTCAGTTGTTTCGGGCTTGCCTTCCTTCTGGAACTTCCGCTTCTTGCTTGAGTTTCCTTTGACTTCCGTCAGGTTTGCCTTAGCCTCAGCGGGTTATTTTCCCTTTGGCATGACCTTCTTATTGTCTTCCTAAATCTGGAGTTTGACAATAAGTTCATCTAGGGTCATCTCCTTCATTTTGAGTTTTAGATAATTCATAAACTCAATCCACGAGGGAGGCAACTTCTCTATTAATGCCCCAATCAAGAATTGTTCGTTGGGCTTTAATCCTTCCAAATCCAGGTGATGTAGAATCATTTGGAATTCCTGGACTTGGGATGTCACACTTTTGTTGTCCACCATTTGAAATTTCAGGAAATTCCCAATGATGAACTTCTTACTACCCACATCTTGGGTGTTGTACTTTTTCTAAAGTTTGTCCCATAACTGATTGGCAGTTTCAACGGTGCAATATATCGTGTATAGTGGATCGAACAAACTGGTTAGAATATATTTCCTACACATGAAATTATTATGTTTCCATGCTTCGCGAACCATCCTCATGTCGTCAGCGATATGGTTACCTTGGCCCCCTCCCGCCAAATTATTTGGCTGAGGGTCCACGTCTTCCCCAACTAGTGGAGGATCTTCGGTTAGGAAGCATGACATTCTCATAACCGTCAGGAAAAACAACATATTTTGCTGCCATCTCTTAAAGTGAGCACCCATGAACTTTTCAGGACGTTCATGGTGAAAACCAGCAGGTGTTGGGGCAGTAGCGCCCCCTTGAGGAGTTGCAAAGGCATTGTGAATGCCTCCAACGGGAGTATAGTTGTTGTTGACGCCTTGGGTAGGAGCAAAGGCACTATAAGTGCCCGGAGCAGCAGTGGAGGCATTGGTTGTGCCAAAGGCAGTGACGGTGGCACTTGACGTACCAAATATAGTGGCACTTGACGTGCCAAAAGCAGTAGTTGGGAAGGCATTAGAAATGTCATGATCAGTGGTGACACTAGGAGTGCCAAAAACAGTGGAGTTGAAAGCAGCGTTAGTGCCTTGAGTAGTGGGATTGAAGGCAATGAGATTTGCCTTGAGCATCGGTGGAATTTTCAGTGTTGAATTGATCTTGTCCAGTCATGTTGTTGTTGAAATAACCAATATTATCTTAAGCTTGTGAGTAGTAATGTGTAGAACGGGAAAATAACAACAATAACTATTTGTTAGAAATCTGGAAATGATCAAATATGAGGGCTTGCTGAGTCGACCAAATTCTTGATTTATCCTTAAGATAATATTGCCCCGTATATCCTTTCAACGGTTGTAATGACAACTTATCTCCCAAGATAAAACAGCAATAAAACAAATGAGCAAAGGAAACTCAAGTGTTTGTTTTAGAAGAAAGATCTTTGAGTGTTTGTGATTGCAAGAGAGGAAGACAATTTCAGAGAATTGTTGAGTGTAAGATGTCAAGTGTGTTTCCAAATGAGCCTTGTGTCTCATTATATAGTATGTAGATGATGACCCTCCAAATGGCTAAGTAATGGTCATGAATGCCATGTTAATGCCTCGAATTTGGAGTTACAATTCAGCCAAGTAATGACTGAATTCATGAGCAAAATAATGAAGAGTAAATACTCCAAAGTCAGCAACAAGAATCAGTTTTTAATTCACCTCAAACGGATTGAAACAGTCGAGGAGCCGCGACCTTTCGGAGAGGAGTCGCGACCCTTCAGTTCCAGTAACTCACTGGAACTGGAAACGTCAATTAGAGTCACGGCCCTTCAATTCCAGTAACTCACTGGAATTGAAACGTCAATTAGAGTCGCGGCCCTTCGGGGAGGCGTCGCGACCCTTAATTGGAGGAGCCGCGGCCCTTTTCGGTTTCGTGGTGATTTCTGATTCATTTCATTTTTACACATTATACACTTCTTCCTTTATTTACCAACGTGAAATCATTCGTCATTTGGCCAATAACCGTCTATTACCTTACGTCTCAAACAATTCGTATACGTACTAATATCTCTTCCATTAAGGAAATTTTGATCTTTGGCACAACGTGTGCACGTGTGTGAAAACAAGGCATCTACCCAACTAGTACTATTTGATCTAAAAAAATCCAACCTGGAAACTTTGTTTCCTACGTGCGGGGCCCCAATTGTTCGATTCATAATTAATAGGATTTACTTTATTTCACGTTTAATAAATATTTCCAACAATACCTAGTTTTACTGAGATTATGTGTTCATGCCCCAATTTTAGCACCATATATATATATATATATATATATATATATATATATAATCCTATTGCTTATATTCTCACATTTTCAATATTTATCTTTTTCTTTTTTGTTTTTATACGGAGGAGGACATACATCTCCTGAGTATAAACGTGAATAATGCTTTCATATGTTTAAAAGATGGATAACTCAACAGCCTTTGTAAACTTGTTAATCCATTGAAGGTTTAATTTCTTAAATAATTGTCTTTGTGAGAATTTGATGTCTTTCAACCAAATAGGGGATGATATCAATAAAAGGCATTCTAATTCTTGTTTGTAGAAAAATGTGAGATTCCGTTGAAAACAAAATGTCTTTCTTGAAAGATTTTGCGTACGCATATTTGGCACAAATGACCACGTTAACAGTGTTAAGAGTCTCACATTGGTATGAAATAAAAACATGAACTTCTTATATGTATTTGGATAATCTTCACCCTACAAGCTAGTTTTGGGGTTGAGTTATGATACGTTCCGTCTTGCGGAAGACACATATTCAAACAACAACAAATGCGGAAACTAAAATAACAAAAAAAATTGGGAATGTGAATTGAAGAAATTGGGATGAGAAAAGAGGGATAGAAGCAAGACCCGATTGATAATAAATTTATGGACAAACTTGGATATATGAAATCCAAATCCTCCAAATTGAATTCAACCAAAAGAACCTATACTATTCAATTTCAACAAAAGAGATGATTCAAATGAATCCACAAGTGAACAACTCAATTATGAAATTGATGAAATTGGGTTCAATAACCAACTAAGGAATCCACCTTAATTATCTACCACTAAACACTAATTAACCGTACAAACTATCCTAAGATAATACTAACACACTCATATGAGTTCAACATTTATCTTCAAAACTAAGGATGAAAATAAGGCTAAAGGTTCCTTATATAGTATCTCTATTACAACAAAGACCCAAAAGTGACATTTGCACAAATAACTAACATGGGCCCTTCTCCTCTTGAATTGCAATTCAATCCTCGAATTGCACTTCTAACCACATTGTATGCCTTCCATCAATTGACCCTCATCTCCATGATTCTTCCAAACAATCATCCACACAATACATGTATTTATGACTTGTCCTTCCATGACCTCCAAAGGCCCTATCTCCATCACCAAATAGCATGTGTTATGGAAATGTATGTCCGATGCTCTATTACGGGTTTTAGATTTCATAGTTAACCATGAGCTTCCTAGGATCATATCATCCTCCCCTTCTTCAAAAAGATTCGTCCTCGAATCCGTACCTTGCAAGACATAGAAAAGTATGAGTGCATAGTCTCGCACACAACAAATAAGGTAATCATCATAAGGTAAATGATAATACCTAAAGTAAGCAAAGCATGCAACCAACACACTAAATGACTAACTTTTATGATATAACTAAGCATCATAAGGATTTACAAAGACTATGTATTCCAATAATGCCCAAGACACTTGACTATTCAAGACATGTTGACAAAATGGTAAATTAAGGAACCCAATGCATTTAAAAAAATAAACATGCAAGTTCACAGTGATCCTAACATTCAAGAAGCACATATTTTCCCTTAAGTCAAGAAACAAGTGATCTCCCTCACGGTTAAGTGCAACATCACAAATAAAACCAACCCAAGTCAAGAGTCTAATTATTACACTAGTCCATCCCAAGAAAGGATCCACCATCAAGTCAACATCGGGGTCAAATACAAAGGTATCCCCCACACTATTTTGCTCACATTCTCCATGCAAGCCCACCATAAAATTAAGTAATAACACTAGTAAAGAATTACATGAACGACTAGAAGTGTTACTACCATATTCATCACACAAAGAAGTTACCTCCATGACTTTAGAAAGCCCAAGAATAAGCATGGGCCACGAATACATATCGTCCTCTAAGAAAGTATATGATGTGACATCATACCAAGTTGTTGGCCAATGAGGTTCCCTCCAAAATTCCTCTTCATGTCTCTTCTTTTGATGAAACTTCACAAACAAGTTAATCACATAATCAAGTTCATCAAGAGATAAAGTTTTACCTTTAAGCTCATCGATCCTATACCAAACTTTGAGTAGTATCTCATCCTCTTTTAGGTTAGAAGATGTAGCATAGTCCTTCCAAAAAGTATGTTATTTTCATTTCAAAATGATCTCCTTCTTTAAAGAGCACTCTTCATTTTTAGGAGCTTTTTCCAAACACGGAATTGGCCCATCAAGTGGGCCACAAACCCTCAAGAAATACTTTCTGTCATCGGGGAGGGCATGATCCTCCCATAGTGGATTACCAAATACTTTGTAGCCTCCAAATGTGGCTACATATTCATCATCACAACACATACAACTATGCACCTCATTTTCACTAGTCATATCATCATCAAATAAGACATTATCTTTAAAGAGAGAATAAATGAATGATGAGGATTGCAAATATGTAATTTCACTCTCATAAAGAAAATCGTCATTTTTCAAAGTATTTTTCTTTTCATGACTATCCGCATGATCAACTATATCAATATCTTTACTAATTTGAGGTTCATTAAACACATCACAAAGATCCTCAATTAGTGGGTTATCATAACAATCAAGTTGATAAATATAAATATCCACACTAGTTGGACATAAATCGGTCTTTCAAGAAGAATCAGTTCGGTCATCAATAGGATCAACTAGTGGTGAACAATCTCAATACCTGACAATGAACAAACACTCTTATCATACGTGTCAACACTAGGTGGACACAAATTGATCTCATAAAATGAATCAATTTGGTCATCAAAAGGATCAACTAGTGTTGAAACAACAATATCAATAACATTGTTAATAATCATTAAAAAATTATGCTCACATCATGGTAAATACTCTCTAAGCTCACATAAAGACAAACTATCATTCACACTCAAGTCAACAACATGAACATTCACATTAATTGAAGTGTTGAGATTAACTATTTTACCTTGAAATTCACACAAAGTATCTTCTTTACCATGAGTTTCAATGGTGGATCACATTTGCTCTTTTGGAAAGCCTTTAACTAGCTCATGAGCTTTGAAAGTTTGAGGTTCATCTTTCGGGTTGCTTCCAAGAATACCTGCACAATTATCAAGACAACTAGAAAAGAATAAAAAGTTACATGAATTGGAATTGGGTTGTGATAACCTTCTCACATCACTCCATAGAACCTCTCATTTTTCCTCTCTAGAGTTGTCACTTTTCTTTCCCTTACTCCTCTCAATCTTTCCTCTCTCAATTTCATGGGAGTTGGGACAAGTGTTAAGAATCTCTTGTGAAGGATTTGGTGAACCATTCACTTCTTCTTCCCCTTTGGCTTCACTTGAATTCGCCTCGAGATTAGGATTCATGAGTGGAAATAAAAGTTTTCCAATAACATCCACTATGCACTTATACCATTCATGCTCATATGAAATTCTATGTTCTTGGAACCAAGGATATTCTGACAAATATCCATGGGAAACACATCACACCAAATTTCCTTTTGGTACTCACCATGTGTAATGAATACCTTCATTTTCCTATCAACCCAAACATCCTCCCTCATCATAATAAGGATATCATCTCATCACACAAGGTATCCTCAACCATTCAACCAAATGAGGGGTGATGACATTTGTATAACAATCATCATCAAGCACAAGAGATAATCCCGCACATCCACAAACATTCACCTTGGTTTTGATAGTTCGCCTCTTTGGATCAATCCCCTCTTGATACATTGGATTCCCTCTACTCCCAATACCTATTGTTGGCACCAAATTTTGACCCATCTTTTGATTATTTCTTGCAATTTTAAGTATTTTTGACATCACATTTTTTACCATCATTTTTTACATTTTTCTTATAATAATCATATTTTTACCTAGTATTTTACGTTGTTTTATTTGCGCAAAATGACATCGCATTTTTATTTTAATTAGGCATTAAACATTTCTTAAATATTTTGTTATTATTACTCTGACATTTTATTTTTGATAATTCTGCATTTTCTTTAAATCGTGTTTTCTTTTAAATAATAAACTATTCTTATTTTAATTAAAACCAATTTCATCCAAACACCTCTTTATTCCCCTCCCTCAAAAAAATCAAACCCCACTTTTCATTTCCCCCCGTAAAATAACCAAGACAATACCATGCATTCTTTTTAAAATAACCAAGACAATACCATGCCTTCCTTTTAAAATAACCAAGACAATTACCATGCCTTCCATTTTAAAATAATCAAATAGAACTATGTACGTCCGCCACACACCATTTTCATTTATAAACCCTAATACACTAGCACTTGTAGCATCAAGACACTTCCACTTTTAAATCAAGTAACTTACACTTTTTAAACCAAGTGACTTATACTTTAAAGTCAAGACAAGTATACTTTTAAATTCAAGTAACTTACTCTTTTAAAATCAAGGCACTCACACCTTTAAAATCAAGTAACCTATTCTTTCCAAATCAAACAAACACCACAATGAAATCCGAATTCATTTAAAATCCTCATTTGGAAATTCAAGACACTTATCATATCAAGTATCATTTTATAAGGTTCATGCTCAAAGAAAGATAGGAAGAGTTCAAATACCTATTCGGCTAATCCACACACTAAGTAGAATACGCCAAGTAGTACTTCAACCTATAACAACAATAATACTTCTATCAACTTCATACACACTAGTATAAGACTTATACCAAGTAATGGTCCTCTTATTCTACGGAAATTTGAGCAACACTTCCCCCGTTTATACGTACTTTTCCACCTTTTCCAAGGCCCATCAACAACAATCAAGCCCCATTTAAGGCACAGCCAACAGTTAACCAAAGGGGATTACACGTCTACTTGATGTGTAAAATTCAGCCCCTTAATCTACCAAAACAGTCCATAAAAATCAGTCAAATATCCAACAACAACAAGGGTACAAAGTGAAGCCTTTAACACCCTTATTCCTTAGGACTTTCATTATCCATTTTACCACATTAATCATGCATATTGGGGGCTGATTTTCTAGCATAATAACACCCCAAAAACAGTCCATAAAAACTGCATAATAACGTCCAACAGTTTTATAGATTCCACGGCCAACAACTACAATCCGATAACTCTTTCCTTAATCATTTTTATTCCAATTCAAGTTTCAAAACTTCTATATAAGTTATATCAACTTATTAACAACAATATTACTCCATTATAACATGCGACAAGTGTAAATAACCACAACAATAACCAACGAATCCAATGTCGCCCAAAATTCTCAATTCGGCCAACACCATTAAAAATGGCCCAAATACTTTTTATCCTTCGTTCTTTATAGAACAAGCTCATATATACATATCAACAATAAGTAATATCCAATTACTTTAAAAGAAGAAGAACCATTACCTTATTTTTAGCCCAAAAATTGCCCAAAATAGTCCGCTATATTTTGGCCCGTAGTTTTCGTTTCGCTCCACTTCTTCAAGTTCCAATCACATACATGTATCCTCTACAACCTTACACTCATCTTCCCTTCACGTTTCACCTCCAAAAAGTCGACGAACAATCCTAGGGTTTCACCCTCATTCTCGGCCAACACAAGATTTGGAGGGTTTGGAGAGTTAACTTGTTTTAGCACTTGGTTTAGGAGCTAATCTTGGAGAAAGAAACTTGTCAAACACTTGTTGATCTTTGGCTATGGAGATTTTCGAAATGGAGCTCAAAGGGAGAATATGAGAGCTATATGGATTAGTGTATAATGTCCAAGTCTTGCAAGACTTGGATATTTATCCAAGTGTAATGCCAAGTGGAGTGGGACCCATGTCCACTTGTCCTCAAGTCTCAAAATATCTAATGTGAGTCAAAGTCTTGCAAGACAAGTGGAGGGTGACACGTGTCACCCTCCTATTGGTCCAAAATAATTCTTTCACAAAATAATTCTATACTTGGCCAAAATATCACAAAATCTCGTGGGCCCCACAACATCATAAAATTTTCCGTGGGCCCCACATGACCAAATCTGAGAATTCAAAATCCAAAACTAATTCCGTGACTCCAATTAGGAGAATTGAACTCTGAGTAATCAAATTGTCGTATTCACATTTTCGAATTAATTCCTTAAGAAAATGTAGTTATACTATCTTCCGACGTTCAAGTCTTACTTCCTTACTTACGTTCTCAAATACATGTCTTGGAACTACGGGGTGTAACATTGCGCCTGTACACCGGCGTCATCTTCACTTCTCTCATACAACGACGAACATCTGCATTGCGCCTGTACACCGACGTCATCTTCACTTCGCCCATACAACGACGAACATCTGCATTGCGTCTGTACACCGGCGTCATCTTCACTTCGCCCATACAACGACGAACATCTGCATTGCGCCTGTACACCGACGTCCTTTTCACTTCGCCCATACAACGACGAACATATGAATTGCGCCTGTACACCGGCGTCATCTTCACTTTGTCCATATAATGATGAACATCTGCATTGCGCCTGTACACCGACGCCATCTTCACTTCGTCCATATAACGATGAATATTTGCACGCCTGTACACCGGCATCATCTTCATTTTGCCCATATAACGACGAACATCTGCATTGCGCCTGTACACCGGCGTCATCTTCATTCCGTCTATACAACGACGACATCTGCATTGCGTCTGTACACCGATGTCATCTTCACAAATATAATGACGTCATCATCATCATCAACACAATGACGACATCAACGCGTCAACATAATGACGTCATCAACATCGTCAACACAATGACGACACATCCTAGCGTCAACACAATGACACCATAAGTATCGTCAACACAATAACGACACAAACACACTGTCTTCCTCAGCATCTGCAAATACCTTTTTTATCTTGACCTCGGGAACAAACACCCTAGAGGCATTTCAGGGAACAAACACCCTGTCTCTTTCAGCACTTCATCACAACTGTAACCCAGTGTCATCATAATTCGACACTGGAACAAATTTTGAATCTGCTTCGGCATTGTCTTTAAATTTTTCCAGTATCACAGCAACCCAGTCATCAAGATTCGACACTGGAATAAATTTTGAATCGACGTCAGCCCGTCTTTAATTTTATTGATGTTTGTTCTAATTCTGACGATGGAGACAAAATTGGCTACAAGTCAACGTCTTTGTCCGAAAATTCTTTCATCGTCTTCGGTCAAAGAGGGACAAGCTGTTGACACATAATTTTGACCCATCTTTTGATTATTTATTGCAATTTAAAGTATTTTTGACATCATATTTTTACCATTATATTTTATATTTTTCTTATAATAATCATATTTTTACCTAGTATTCTACGTTATTTTATTTGCGCAAAATGACATTGCATTTTTATTTTAATTAGACATTAAATATTTCTTAAATATTTTGTTATTATTACTCTGACATTTTATTTTTGATAATTCTGCATTTTCTTTAAATCATGTTTTCTTTTAAATAATAAACTATTTTTATTTTAATAAAAACCAATTTCATCCAAACACTCCTTTATTCCCCCCCCCCCCTCCAATCAAACCCCACTTTTCATTTCCCCCCTAATTCTACCCTATAAATAAAATCCTCCCATTCTAAAAGGAGAAGAAGACACTCAACAACTGCAAGACCCCTCATTTCAATATACTCCCTTTTCATTTTCAACTCCCCCCTTACCTCTCCTCTTCACTCAACTCACCCCTTCCCATCTCTCAATCTCATCCACCGCCGGAGCTCGTTGCTCCGGCGAACTCCACACACACACACACAACGAACCACTATCTCTCCCTGCCTCTCCCGCTGACCACCACGAACCCCCACCTTACTGCTCACCGTCGAACCTTACCGCTGCGGTGTTGTCGCTCTGGCAACTTCACCGCGGAAGCGACGCCACCACCTGCTCTCTTTTTGTGCTGATTGAAACTCAAAATCTGGCGATGCTACTGTTCATCAGTTGTCGCTATTTTTATTGTTGTTGTGGGACTCATTTTTGGGGCCTTGGTTCGGTTTTATTTTTGATCTATTGCTCACTTGTTGTTGGGACTGACTTGATGATTTTCGTTTTATCTTGCCGGAGTTTTAAAAACTCCGGCGACTAGTTTGGCATTATCTAGCGGTATCTGTGCTGTTCACTGTTTGTGGACTGATTTCTTTGGTTTTTGGCTACCTGCCAGAGTTTGAAGACTCCGGCGATGTTTCCGATTTTTCGGCGAGATGCTATTGGTTTTAGCCATTTTCGCGGACTGATTTTTGACATTTTCTGGACTGATTTCCAGTCATTTTCGCTACTAATTTTAGTTATTTTAATGGACTGATTTTGGTCATCGTTGCTACTGATTTTCGGTTATTGATTGGATAGATTTCAGTCATTTCACTACTAAATTTTGTTTATTTTAATGGACTGATTTTCGGCATTTTTACTAATAAGTTTTGCCATTTTCGGACTGATCTTTGCCCATTTTTTGCTACTGATTTTATGACTACTACTTCTACTAATTTTTTGCCATTTTCAGACTGATCTTTGCCCATTTTTTGCTACTGATTTTATGGCTACTGCTGGACTGATTTTGGTCATTGTTGCTAGACTGATTTAGGCTATTTAGACTGATTTTGGCTATTTGGTTACTGATTTTAGGCCACTGTTGCCACTGATTTTCGGTTATTTGTTGGCTGATTTTGGCCATGATTTTGTTATTGATTTTGGGCGATTTTGCCCCCTTTTCATTTTATTAAGCTGATTTTGAACAAGATACTACAATATGGTCGATGAAGAGATCTCCGTCTGATCTCCAAGGCCTCCCGTGTATAAAAGACAAGTTTTGTTTTTAGTTTACTTATTAATTCTTGTCGATATTTTATAATTATTTACTCTCTTACTAACACTTTTACTAAGTGTCTATACAGGTACACGGAGATACATTTCAAGAAAGATACCTTCGGAAATTTATTTTTGTCATTGTATTTAAATTCAGTTTTTATTTCATTCTGTATTATATTTTCAAACGTTCTTTTCTTTAAAGTATATATATTTTTTAAGTACATATATTTTCTAAAGCTTGATAGATAATTAACCTAGGTTTGACCGGATAACCGTAAGTTAGCGAATCTTAAAGGATGCCTAACCCCTTTCCCTTTAGGATAATAAAGAACTCTGATCCAGAATCTCATTAACTTCACAGACCATTAAATGGAGATCAATTGCAATATTTTTATTGTAATAGTTCAAGTGCCCTAATTCACTTAACTAATTAGGTGGCGACTCCTCAAATACAACATTTTGCTCAATCTAGGGAACCACGTCAAAGAGCACGTTGCAGTTCTGTTCAGACCCCGAGGTAAAAACGGGCGCGACACCTATCGATGTTTCCCTCCTACCTTCAACATCATATCCATATTGAGAACATGACACATTTGTATTAGGATAAGGAACATAAGGCCTTGTACTTCGTGAAGTAGGAAATATACACTCTCTTTTCCTTCTAGGACGACTTTTACCTCCTCCAACCCACACACTTATACCATTTCACTTAGTATATGAAGTATCACGAGTCAATTTACATGAATATCTACTAGAAGGTTCTTTACAAATATCATATTTAAACTCACTATCTTCTTGGTCATATTCACCACAAAGCGTATAACCACAAGGTTCATGTTCGTCACAATTTTCTAATTCACCCAAGTTTTCTCCAATTGATTCATAACGTAAGTATGAGGAAGGAATATACCTCAAGTAACCTCCATACCCATGTAGTATTAAAACCTTCATCATCTTCGTCCTCACCATAGGCATCTTCACCTTCTTCATAAGCCCTATGAGAAACATTTGTCCCATATTAGCTTCCGAAGTAGTAATTCTCACCATCATATTGACCATCATCGCCTTCATATTCTTCATCACTAGAATAACAATATCCTCTGTTACTAGCGGTATAGCTCTCCATGTCACCATCATAGGATTCCAATGTTATGGATGACATAATTCCTTATATCTCCTTCCCTTATGACTCATATTCTTGTACCTACAAAATGAGAAAGCAAGTTAGTAGCAAAAGCTTCTCTCATCACTCGTATTTGCACTCAAGTTTACCACAACCTAATACTTTTTTCAAAGTTGGTATAAAAACCAATTGTCCAATCAATTCACACGGTTGCTAAGCTTTGTGGAAGAATAGATTCTTGTTTAAGGAATGATGGACGACTCAAAACAAGCGGACAAGAGCCAAAGAAGTTCAACGAAATAAAATAGAAAAACTTAAGAAAAATTAGCACGAAATAAAAATTCGGACTCAAGAACTAGCTAACAATCAAGTAAGAACAATTACTAATTGTTAATTAGCTTAGAGAATTAAAGAAACGGGAAGGAAAGAAGACAATTCGAATTTCAACACTTAGATTTTTTTTTTTTTGGAAATTGGGGATGAAAGTGATGAAAATCACAAATTAATTAGCAAACAAGTACGTTTAATTACTAGTTGTTAATTAATAAGAAGGATAAAGGACAAGAAAATTAGAAGAAGAAATCAAACCAGAAGAAATTTGGGCGAAAACGGGATCAAAATCGCTCAAAACAGTGGAAAAACATAGCAAAATAGCGCAATTTGCCCTCTAAAGTTGGGATGCACGCGCCCTGCAGGCGCGACTGGATTTCCCTGCAGGCGTGTGGCTGACATGGCAATTTTTTTTTTTAAAATAAAAAATTTAAACTGATTTTCATTTTTTTTTACTTTGGGCCCACAAACACCTTTCAACCTCTGACTTGAATATTTTTTAATCAAACACCCTCTTTTGTATTCTTCTTCAAGATGAAGGTATGAAGATGCTCAAGAACATGTAGAACACCTAAAATTTTAATCCACCTCAACCCAACTCCAAATTGCACCAGATTTTAAATATAAGCTATCCTTGATGTAGAGAACAAAATCCATCAACTTTTGAAGTCAATATCACATTCTCTCACCAAAACTCATATTCAAGTTTCAAACCCTCAAGGTCATTCAATGGTAAAATGCTCAAAACACCTCCAAATTGAACGAAACTTGAAATTTAGGTTCAACTAACACTAGGGAACAAGAATATAGTATCAAAACAACAAAATTAACAAAAACAAAATGGGAATTTTAGAAATTTCGTTTTTTTTAAAACTAAGGATGAAGAATTGATGGAACAATTCTTCTACCAAGCTCTGATACCAAATGATACATTCCGTCTTGTGGAAGACATAGATTCAAACAATAACAAATGCGGAAACTTAAATAACAAGAAAATTGGAAATGCGAATTGAAGAAATTGGTATGAGAAAAGAGGGATAGAAACAAGACCCGATTGAGAATGAATTTATGGGCAAACTTGAATATATGAAATCCAAATTCTCCCAATTGAATTCAACCAAAAAAATCTATACTATTCAATTTCAACAAAAGAGATGATTCAAATGAATCCACAAGTGAACAACTCAATTATGAAATTGATGGAATTGAGTTCAATAACCAATTAAGGAATTCACCTTAATTATCTATCACTAAACACTAATTAACCCTACAAACTATCCTGAGATAATACTAACACACTCATATGAGTTCAACATTTATCTTCAAAACTAAGGATGAAAATAAGGCTAAAGGTTCCTTATATAGTATCTCTATTACAACAAAGACCCAAAAGTGACATTTTTACAAATAACTAACATGGACCCTTCTCCTTTTGAATTGCAATTCCATCCTCGAATTTGCACTTCTAACCACATTGTGTGCCTTCCATCAATTGTCCATCATCTCCATGATTCTTTCAAGCAATCATCCACACAATATATGTCTTTATGACTTGTCCTTCCAGGGTCTCCAAAGGCCCTGTCTCCATCACCAAATAGCATGTGGTATGGAAATGCATGTCCGAAGCTCTATCACATGTTTTAGATTTCATAGTTGACCATGAGCTTTCTAGGATCATATCAAGTTAGGCCCAAGATTCATTTTTTACATGATATGAGAGTCAGGTTCATTCCAATTCTTTGTTCACCGATTGTTGGGCCCTCAAATTATATTATCCACGCTACCCGATTGAGAATGAATTTATGGACAAACTTGGATATATGAAATCCAAATCCTCCCAATTGAATTCAACCAAAAGAACCTATACTATTCAATTTCAACAAAAGAGATGATTCAAATGAATCCACAAGTGAATAACTCAATTATGAAATTGATGGAATTGGGTTCAATAACCAATTAAGGAATCCACCTTAATTATCTATCACTAAACACTAATTAACCCTACAAACAAACTATCCTAAGATAATACTAACACACTCATATGGGTTCAACATTTATCTTCAAAACTAAGGATGAAAATAAGGCTAAAGGTTCCTTATATAGTATCTCTATTACAACAAAGACCCAAAAGTGACATTTTCACAAATAACTAACATGGACCCTTCTCCTCATGAATTGCAATTCTATCCTCGAATTTGCACTTCTAACCACATTGTGTGCCTTCCATCAATTGATCCTCATCTCCATGATTCTTCCAAGCAATCATCCACACAATATATGCCTTTTGACTTGTCCTTCCATGGCATCCAAATGCTCAGTCTCCATCACCAAATAGCATGTGGTATGGAAATGTATGTCTGAAGCTCTATCACATGTTTTAGATTTCATAGTTCACCATGATCTTTCTATGATCATATCAAGTTAGGCCCAAGATTTATTTTTTACATGATATGAGAGTCAGGTTCATTCCAATTCTTTGTTCACCGATTGTTGGGCCTCCAAATTATATTATCCACGCTACCCGATTGAGAATGAATTGATGGACAAACTTGGATATATGAAATCTAAATCCCTCCAATTGAATTCAACCAAAAGAACCTATACTATTCAATTTCAACAAAAGAGATGATTCAAATGAATCCACAAGTGAACAACTCAATTATGAAATTGATGGAATTGGGTTCAATAACCAATTAAGGAATCCACCTTAATTATCTATCACTAAACACTAATTAACCCTACAAACTATCCTAAGATAATATTAACACACTCATATGGGTTCAACATTTATCTTCAAAACTAAGGATGAAAATAAGGCTAAAGGTTCCTTATATAGTATCTCTATTACAACAAAGACCCAAAAGTGACATTTTTACAAATAACTAACATGGACCCTTCTCCTCATGAATTGCAATTATATCCTCGAATTTGCACTTCTAACCACATTGTGTGCCTTCCATCAATTGTCCCTCATCTCCATGATTCTTCCAAGCAATCATCCACACAATATATGCCTTTATGACTTGTCCTTCCAGGGCCTCCAAATGCCCTGTCTACATCACCAAATAGCATGTGGTATGGAAATGCATGTCCGAAGCTCTATCACATGTTTTAGATTTCATAGTTGACCATGAGCTTTCTAGGATCATATCAAGTTAGGCCCAAGGTTCATTTTTTACATGATATGAGAGTCAAGTTCATTTCAATTCTTTGTTCACCGATTGTTGGGCCCCCAAATTATATTATCCACGCTACCCGGTTGAGAATGAATTTATGGGCAAACTTGAATATATGAAATTCAAATCCTCCCAATTGAATTCAACCAAAAGAACCTATACTATTCAATTTCAACAAAAGAGATGATTCAAATGAATCCACAAGTGAACAACTCAATTATGAAATTGATGGAATTGAGTTCAATAACCAATTAAGGAATCCACCTTAATTATCTATCACTAAACACTAATTAACCCTACAAACTATCCTAAGATAATACTAACACACTCATATGGGTTCAACATTTATCTTCAAAACTAAGGATGAAAATAAGGCTAAAGGTTCCTTATATAGTATCTTTATTACAACAAAGACCCAAAAGTGACATTTTCACAAATAAACTAACATGGACCCTTCTCCTTTTGAATTGCAATTCTATCCCCGAATTTGCATTTCTAACCACAATATATGGCTTCCATCAATTGGCCCTCATCTCCATGATTCTTCCAAGCAATCATCCACACAATATATGCCTTTGACTTGTCCTTCCATGACATCCAAAGGCTCTGTCTCCATCACCAAATAACATGTGGTATGGAAATGTATGTCCGAAGCTCTATCACATGTTTTAGATTTCATAGTTGACCATGAGATTTCTAGGATCATATCAAGTTAGGCCCAAAATTCATTTTTTACATGATATGAGAGTCAGGTTCATTTCAATTCTTTGTTCACCGATTGTTGGGCCCGCAAATTATATTATCCACGCTCCAGTTAACAATGTCTGGGCGTGCAGGGAGTGTTAAGAGTCCCACATCGAATATGAAATGTGGACATAGACTTGGACAATCCTCACCTTACAAGCTAATTTTTGAGGTTCAGTTAGGCCAAGATTCATTCTTTACAGACAACTACATCATTGTTTCTTTCATGTTGGCAACTTGTGTGAAAGTCTCTAAAATATAAGGGTATTGTAGTCCCAAAATTGGACGGCAGGAGTAAAATTGATCTCAAAACTTAACGAATGGTAAAAATGATATATTTTTGATAATTCAAAGGTATTTTCACCCTTTTCGTTCATTTAAAGTAATAAATTTGAGTTCGAAACCCTAAAGAGCGTTTTATCACATACTTGGTGAAAAAAAGAATTTGTTTTGATAAAAATGAATTTTACGTTTGAGGGTAGGTTCGAAATAGTCCCTTTAAGTATGCACTTAACAATTTTGGTTCTTTAACTTTGTCAAAAGTTAACACCCTCTGTCAACTTTTATCGAATATGTCTATTAGATTTGATGAAAATAATGGAATTTTTTTTCCTGTAAACATCAAGAAAGACTAAAATATGTAGCATGAAATATTACAATAAACACTAAAAAGATATAAGAAAAAATTAGCAAAATTTACACCTAAGAAAAATGCATCAGATCGTAGAAGTGTTAAAAATAGTCGAAACTACAAAAAATGCACCTCTAAATGTGAGTCCTACTAATTTTTCTTTTCTAATAACAGTAAGAAAACAACTAAACTATTATTTTTTGCGAGTTTCACACTCAAATTATCAATTGTTCTTTTTTTTCAATGAATAATATATTATTAAAGCACACTTAATTGAGAGTGAAATAAAAAAATAGAATAAGTGATAGTTAACAATTGGTTTGAGATGTGTTTTAATATATAAATAACAATAGTGAAGATATGAAAGGGGAAAAAATGATAGTTGAGAGTTTGAGACGTAAAAGTCGCCAAAAAGTGGCAGATCATTTTGATCATCAACTCTTCTTCTTTCTTGTTTTCTCCAAATTTCTCCTTACCCCATTGATGGACCTAAAACAAACAATTCATAGATGTTCACAATGACCGTCTCAAGAAGAGCACTAAAACAAACCCTTTCTCCTCCCTTACACCACCTCTCCACCACCACCACCCTCCATGGTTCACCCCATCCCCACCCCACCAACATCAAGATTCAACAGACCCAATACTCAATACTGTGGTCATCAGAATCCGACCGATAAGAGCCGGACCCAGAACCCAGAAATACCCGATAACACCCCCACCTCCCCACCCCACCCCACCCCACCAAGAAGCCTCCCCACCCCTCCCGTCACTCTAATTAGTTGTAAATTAATGAAACTTTAAATGGTCATAACTTTGCGCTGATGTCCGTTTGACCTAATGTTTTTTCATTTCGCGATTTTTTGAGATAGGTAGGACAAACAGCTAAAGCAGTTTGGAGCAGCCAATTTCTCAAAAAATATCCGTCTTGCCAATCAATTTCACTTTTACCCAAAATTGTTACCAATTGTCCATTTTCAAATCTAAATATCTCGCGCTATACAATATATTTCAACGTAAAAATTTCGTGGTAATGTGTCCAAGAATGTCAATTTCAGTATTGGAAATTCAATTTAAATAAATAAAAAAATCGGCGGACAGAAAATCTTCTTAGGGCCCGACGAATCGGGACCGATAAGGTTTCATCGACCAGATCTCGTTCCAGACAAACCTTATCGTCCGGACCGTCCGACCGTAGCTTATCGGACCTGCCCTGTAAGTGGATACCCGGACCGGTCGGGACCGATAACAACACTACTCAATACCCTTTCAGAAGCCATAAAAAACTCTCCCACTAAACCCCTTCAAACTTCCCTTAAAACCCTTCTCCCATCTCTTAAACCTCAACACATGATCAATCTCATTAACCTTAATCCACATTCTTTAACCCCTTCTTCTCTCCTCTCTTTCTTTACATGGCTTTCAAGTACTTCTCACAATTCAAAGTATTGCCACACACTTCACACTTATTGCAATATGGTCCTTTTTCTTTACACCCACAAAATCTACCCACAAGCTCAATCTTTTATCCACACTATTGTTTCAAGAAAAGGTAAAGACTCAGCCTTTACAGTTTTTCAAGCATTCTTGAAAGCTAGAGGTTCTAACTTTACATCTTTTGTGCATGTTTTCAATGGCCTTATTGATGCTTATTTGAATATGGGGTTTGTTTCTGATACTATACAGCGCTTTAGGCTTATTCAACAAAGCAACATAGAGTTTCCGATAGAACCTCGAGTTTTAGGCTTATTCAAAAGCATAAAATTAAGTTCCCATTTCAAGGTTGTACTAAGATTCTTGAATATTTAATGAAGCTTAATTCACCAATGGTAGCTTTTGATTTTTATAAGGAGATTTTGGAATGTGGATATCCACCAAATTTGTATTTTCTTTAATGTTTTGATGAGTAAATTGTGTAAAGAAGGTAAAATGATGGAAGCCCGGTCGGTATTTACTGAGATGTGGAAGAGGAATTTCAGACCTAGTGTTGTTAGTTTCAATACTTTGATAAATAGATATTGTAGATTAGGTGATATGGATGCAGGGTATAGATTGAAAAGAGAAATGGAGGAAAGAGGTATTTCGCCTGATGTTTATACTTATAGTGCTCTAATCAACGGGCTTTGCAAGAACTTTTGGATGAGTGATGCGAATGTGTTGTTTAATGAGATGTGTGTAAAGGGTTTAGTTCCTAATGTTGTTATCTTTACGACTTTGATTAATGGGCATTGCAAGGATGGCAGCGTTGCTCTGGCCATGGACGCTTATCAACAAATGCTGAAGCAGGGGGTGGGACCTGATTTAATCACATATAACACACTTGTTAACGGACTTTGTAAGAGTGGAGATTTAGGGGAAGTGAGTAAGCTCGTTCACGTGATGATTGAAAAGGGTTTGAAGCCCGATAAGTTCACGTACACGACGGTTATTGATGGATGTTGTAAGGAGGGGGATTTAGACGGAGCATTTGAGATCAAGAAAGTGATGGTTGATAACGATATTGAACTTGATGATGTGGCATATACAGCCCTTATTACAGGTTTGTGTCGGCAAGGGCGAATAGTTGATGCAGAGAGGATTTTAAACGAAATGTTAAACACTGGTTTAAAGCCTGATGACCCTATTTATACTATGGTTATTGATGGTTTCTGTAAGAAGGGAGATATTAAGACAGGTTTTAAGTTTCTGAGGCAGATGCAAAGTAATGGACATTCGCCTAATGTTATAACTGATAATGTGCTTTTGAATGGTCTATGCAAACAAGGACAGATGAGAAATGCCGAAATGCTATTACAAGCTATGCTTAATCTAGGTTTAAATCCAGATGACATTACCTATAACATACTTCTGGAAGGGCATTGCAAGTATGGAAATCCTGATGATTATGATAAGTTGCGTAGTGAAATGGGGCTTGTTCATGACTATGCTACTTATACTTTATTAGTTGGTAGCTTAAGTAGGAGCTCAAAACGTCAGCCCAAGAAGTCGTTCGTGTGATCAGAGTGCTCAAATTACCTTATTAATTTGAAAGATTGTTCGTTATTGGTCTCAACGAATCTGTGCAGATTCCCCGTGCTCTCCTTGGGAAATGAGCAAATAGTATTGTTAGGTTTTGATGAAGATAATGTTAGGCTTTAATGGCTTCTGATGCTTCGTAGTTGCCAGGTGAATTTTCGTTACCTCACAAAATTTGCTAGAAAAAGAGTAAAGATCCTTTATTTGTTTTTATTCATCTTCTTCTTGTTGTTATATCCATTCTTTGTTTATAATACCAAAATAGAAAGTCAATAGTCTATATGGACCTTTGTGTGCATATAAGTAGTATATGAGTACGAGGATGCTTCATATTTCGTTCTATTATCTTATCACAGTCGAGAGACATCTTTTCTTTTTATACTTATTAAAATGTTCGCATGAACACGTCTGCATACGAGAAGTATACCAAAAAGCACAAACGAGCTACTTGATTCATAGAGGAATATTATTTTTAGCACGTCAAAGTAAAAGAAAATAGAAATAAAGGAGTGTTTTGCAATTTAGAGCATGAACTATCTTATGGGCCAAATGTGTCTAATTCAGCAACTCCGTAATGTGGAAGTGGTTGAATTACCATGCACCACTGCCTTGAGCGGGTCTACCACTTCCACCATTATTTCTACTCCTATTCATGATAATTCTTTACTTCTTATTTGATAGATGTTGATCGTAGACTTCTTTCCTTGTTTGGTTGTTGATTTGATGTTACTTTTAGTATTGACACTTCAATGGAACCTATCCAAAGTAAAATGCCGTTTAGGAACTACGAGTTGGGGAATCGAACCCAAGTCATCTAACACAAGCAGACCTTAAGTGGCAGGCTCGACCAGTGGCCCCAACCAACCTTTGTGTATCTGGGTGCCTAATCAAATATGTATTCGTCCTTCAAGATATATATACACACATATATTCGAGAGTTTTTTTGAGAATCCCGGGGTCCACCCACTACCTTCCACATAGGTTCTCCATTGGTAGGAAGTGGTTTGAACTTTGAACTTTTGGCTACACATTTTGGTTTGTTTTGCTAGTACTATTCATAATGTCTGATTTTGCATAACCAAGTTGGTTTCATTGTTTAGGCATATCATGAACATAGCTAAATTAATTAAGCTTTTTATATTTTGGGCCTATTCAACTCACATATCAACTGTATGATGCGTGTGTATAGCTAGTTTCTACAATCCATTGCTATTTTGCGCTTTCACCTCTCTGTCTATGTCTCTTCCATTAACTTTTTTTCGTTGTTTGGATTCTTTAAAGCAAGGGATCCTGTGCGTTGGTCCTTTCTGGTTTCGCTGTCTATATTATCTCATCTCCTTTTCTGGCATTTTGCAGTGTATTACCTCTCATTCGTTGAAGAATTTTAGAATTGCAATCTCGACATGTCAGTTTGCTTCCTTCGAGACATGTGAAAGGTCTCTCACAGTTAACTTGTTCCTAAACCAGTCCATCAAGATTGCAGTCTTTATACAGCAGTGATGAAAGGCAAAAATATTTTTCTTCTGAAAGTTGAGAAAAGGTCTAAAAAGTCTAATAGAGTAAGCAAGTACATCTTTAATTAGCCTTGACGATCTGGCACGAGGGTCTATCGGAAACAACCTCTACCCACAAACCCTTCTTGTGGGACCATATGTTGTTGTTGATCATCTGGCACGATTGCACGAACAATGGAAACTACAAATAGAACATGACTAAGCTTCAGCTGTGACTTTCAAGAATGAAAATCAACCACAAGTGATACACGATAATATTTTTTATGTTTAGTTTTTTTTCCCGAACACCCTGAATGAAAATTCTGAACTCTCCACGGGCAGGAAAGTAATGTTAAAAATTAAATAAAAATTGTCAGTGAATAAAAACTCTATTTATCTGAATCTTTTTGGCATTCTTAGGGGTGTTTCGTAGGTGGATAAAAATTAAGGACAATAATTTGGAGATAAAAATTAAATTCGGAATTATTTTATTCTCCGTTTGATTATTAATATTAATTAATTCCGAGATATATTTTGTACTAAAATGGTGGAATTAGTTATCCCATATAAAATATAAAATAACTAATGGAATATTGTGCCCATTAAATATTTTTATCTAGCTCATCCCCATTACCAAAAAAACCCTTTATTATTTGAGAAGTTAATATTTTTTCTATTAACTTCACACTTTCATGCATCTTCTATCTATCTATCTATCTATCTATATATATAGGGTTTGTTTACCACCAAAGAGTGTAGTGCAGTGCATGATGTTGATCTTCCTTTAATCAGAGATTTCGGATTCGAGCGGAAATGGGCTATATCCTTCCCTTGTCACGCTTTAATGTGAATACCAGACACCGAATGAAAAACAAAAAAAATAAGTAAAATCGTATAATTTAAAATAATTTTTTCCTATACTTTATAAACATTACAATCTTACTTTAAAAAAAAACTCGACCCTTGAGATTTTTTTGGTAAAAGAGGGAAATATTTTGTGGCATTTTTGGTCTAGCAATTTATGGTCAAACTGCAACAGCCCACTAATTTCCTGGCCCCAGCCCAATCTTGTTCAAGAATTCTAAATTTTCAGCTAAAATTTGTCACTATTCAGAGCTAATAGTTGGAATTTTGATACTCTCTCAGTGGTTAGTTGGTGAACAAGAATATCAAACAGCAACACCAACAAGTACCCACTTGATTTCAAGCTACACTTTGATAAATTTCTTCAATCTTTTACTCCAATATTACATACCCATTAAGGTAATCCTTCAAATTCTTGATTTTTGATGTTTTTATTAAGTGGGGTTATGTGTTTTTGTTCATTATTTGATCCTAATTGTAGTTCTGATTATAAAAATTTGTTCTTGGAATGTATTGTGACTCTTTGCAGTAGCTAGAGGAAAATGGCAGTAGTAGCTGATGATGATCATGAGCAACAAGTTAAGCCACCAGAAAAGAAGAAACCAGAGACTGAGGATGAGAAAAGGTCAAATCTTTATTGTAATTAGAATTGACCCAGTTCAGTTTTTTCATGAATTTATGAAAATAAGTGTTTTTTAGCTGTTAATCAGTTTTTTTTCTAGAAACAAAAAACTTAGGATGCCAAAAAGGTCAAATCTTTATTTTGTTATGATTTGACCCAGTTCAATTTAATCATGAATTTATGAAAATATAGTGTTTTTTAGCTGCTAAATCATTTTCTTTCAAGAAACAAGAGATTGGGCAGCCCGGTGCACTAAGCATTCCGCGTTAGCAGGGTCTGGGCAAGGGCCGCACCCAAGGGGTGTGATGTAGACATACTTCCACAGCTCGAATACGTGACCTATAGATGAAACAAGAGATTGAGGATGACAAATGGTCAAATTTTTATTTTGTTAAGAATTGACCCAGTACACTTTATTCATGAATTTATGAAAATAAAAGTGTTTTGAAGCTGTTAATCACTTTCTTTCAAGAAGCAGGAGATTAAGGATGACAAAAGTTCAAATTTGTTCTGTTAAGAACTGTCCCAGTTCAGTTTTTTCATGGGCAGCTCGGTGCACTAAGCTCCCTCTATACGCGAGTCCGTGGAAGGGCCGGACCACAAGGGTCTATTATGAAAATAAAAGTGTTTTTAGCTGTTAATCACTTTCTTTCAAGAAGCAAGAGACAGGATGACTAAAGGTCGATTCTTTATTGTAATTAGAATTGACCCAGTTCACTTTATTCATGAATTTATGAAAAGAAAAGTGTTTTTTAGCTGTTAGTCGCTTTGTTTCAAGAAACAAGAGACTGAGGATGACAAAAGGTCAAATCTTTATTATGTTAAGAAGTGACCCACTTCACTTTATTCATGGATTTATGAAAATAGAAGTGTTCTTTTAGCTGTGAATCACTTTCTATCAAGAAACAAAAGACTGAGGATGACAAAAGGTCTAATCTTTATGTTGTTAAGAATTGACCCAGTTCACTTTATTGATGAATTTATGAAATAAAAGTGCCTTTAGCTGTTAATAATTTTCCTTCATGAAGCAAGAGACTGTGGTCATGGGTAACAGATAAAGTTGTTGCCATGTGACCAGAAGGTCATGGGTTCAAGCCGTGGAAACAACCTCTTGCAGAAATGCAGGGTAAAGCTGCGTACAATAGATCGTTGTGGTCCGGCCCTTCTCCGGACCCCTCACATAGCAGTAGCTTAGGTGCGCTTCCCTTTAAACAAGAGACTGAGGATGGCAAAAGGTCAAATCTTTATTCTGTGAAGGACTGACACAGTCACTTTGTTCATGATTTTATGAGAAGAGAAGTGTTTCAAAGAAGTTTTTAGGTGTTATTCACATTTTGTTCAATGATGAATTGTTTGCAGAAGAAAAAAAATTGTTCCTGGAAGTTTGATGAAAGCTGTAGTTAGGCCTGGTGGTGGTGAATCAAAACCTGCTGAGGGTAATCAGGTATACAGTTTAGGTTTCTGATGATGATTCATATTGATGCAAAAGTCAGTTTCTGTGAGTTTTAGGTAGGAAAAATATTGGTGACGTATTTGTTTTCGATGAATTTGAACAGGTAATATATCATTGTACAGTTAGAACTCTGGATGGAGTTACAGTTGAATCGACACGGTCAGAGTTTGGAGGTAGGATTGATATGCGGAACCTTTCAGAAGCTATAGTTTTTAGGCAAAACAACTTTTACTGACAAGCTATTAGTTCTCTATTCTTGTTCGGGGTACAAAATACTGAGTTATAGTTTAGTCCACAAATAACTATATGATGACGGGATGTATGAAATAAATAGGTTCCACCTCTACATTTGATTTCATCATATAACTTAACTTAGTTTTATTTCCATCATTGCAATTTAGGACTGTGCATTTAGTTGCCATCATTTCATGCGACTTGAAATTGTTTTTAACTTTGTTTCTTGGAATGATGGCTGTACTTTTTAGTTTTACTTTCTCTTAAATTTACTGACCATGAACTCTGGAATTTGGAGTATGCCAATCTTGCCTTATTGCAGTGAAATCTCATCTCTTTTACATTTTTATTACTCAGGCAAGGGTACCCCAATAAGGCATGTTGTTGGAAAAAGCAAGGTCATTTTAGGATTGCTAGAGGGGATTCCAACAATGTTGAAGGGTGAAGTTGCAGTGGTATAACATTTTGAACTTTAGATTTAGTTATTGCGATGCGAATCTGTATAGTTAAAGTCCGTCAAAAGTAAACACTTCATAACATATTATATTTCTCGGCTAAATTATCTCAAAATTACGAAGTTTTTTCTCCAGTAATTTGTTATTAGTTTCATGACAAGCACATAGTCTCCAGCGGTTAAATCTACTTTTTTAGTAATCTCTTCAGAATATGATGTCTCCAATATTTGGATACTGTTAAAGAGGATAAAATCAATTAAGTTAAATACAATTGCCAATTCAAAGTTCAAACTGCCTTATATATGCCCCTTAATATGAGCTTGTGAAGTCATTTTCTCTTTGTTTTTACATCTTTACATGTATGAGATGAAAAATCATATTTGTACCTCACTGTTTGTTGGCTAATGTTATCTCAGTTCAAAATGAAACCTGAAATGCATTACGGAGAGAAGGATTGTCCAGTTGCAGTTCCAGATAACTTCCCTAAGGATTCTGAGCTTCATTTTGAGATTAATCTGATTGAATTCTCCAAAGTGAAGGCAAGAATGCTCCTAAATCCTATTTAATGACATTGAAGTGAAAGTTGCAATCCAGATCAATCTGCTCCTTCTAGTTCCTTTGTGCACTTTGCGTGTACTCGTATGAATTGGTGCCTTCATATCTTTGTTGGAGCTTTATGTGCTGCTCTTTGTTCCTGACTATGGTACCTCTTGATATCGCTTATGTCATTCCCTGTTTAGTATGATGATGATATAAAATGAGCTTAAATGAAGAAGTGGGGATTCATACAACCGACCCAACTTGATTGGGACTGAGGTGTAGTAGTAGTTGTTGTTGTAGTATGTTACTCCTATCTTTTTTACTGCATCTGATTGTTGCAAATTGCTATTAGAAGAGTGGTAGTACTACAAAAAAAAGTTCTACGTAGAAGAAATTGATCGCCATCATTTAAGGAAAGTTTCTATCATTTTGGTTTCTTTCTTTTTTTTCCCTTTTCAGATAGTACTAGATTTTACGAAGTTGTGAGCTGTTCTCTAAAACCTTTGACCCCCCCCCCCCCCTCCCCATTTTTTTTAAAGAAATCTTGGTAGTTCCATTTATGGTAGGATGTATCTAAAAAACTTATCTGTTCTTTTTCATTCTCAGGTGATCACTGATGATTTGGGAGTCTTAAAGAAGGTACACAGCTTGCTGCTTAACAGTTTTCCTTCATCCACCCCTGCACACTCAGTAATCTATTTGAACACTTTGGTAAAATGTGTGCGAGTATGTGCGTCTGTG
This sequence comes from Przewalskia tangutica, assembly GCA_029844215.1. Taxonomy (NCBI): domain Eukaryota; kingdom Viridiplantae; phylum Streptophyta; class Magnoliopsida; order Solanales; family Solanaceae; genus Przewalskia; species Przewalskia tangutica. Next base: position 3,756,199 of record CM056725.1, read on the forward strand.
TCTTATCACTATCTGGTGTTTTCATTCAAAGCTGGTAATCTGTGTAATAAGCAGAATTTTTGTTAACTCACAATCTTCAAGCATATAGTGCAACAACATGAATGAAAATTGCTATAGCATATGTGGTTTAAAAAATATCATATTGAACTTAAGTGTACAAGATGGAATAAGTGAAATGGTTGCTTTGGAATGTTATTGTGAATCGGAAGAGAAAATGAGAGAACTCGACTTGATTATTCCCTGAAGCTATTGGGGTTTCAATAGCTAAGTTTACATGTCCTAAAAGGAAGGAAGATCAATTCCTGATTACAGAATATTCTATCCTAATTACAGAATATTCTATCTATTATATTTACATAAATGTTATAATCTTCACAGATTCTAACACTCCCCCTCGTGCATACAAATTATATGTACCAAACTTGTTACATAAGTAACTCGTTCTGGGACCGACTAGGGACTTGGTGAATATGTCTGCAAGTTGATTATTTGACCGCACAAACCTCATGGTGATGTCTCCTGACTTCTCTCTGGCAAAATGACAATCAATATTTTGGTTCTCTCGTGAAACACTGGATTCGATGCAATGTGAAGTGTAGCTTCATTATCGTACACGAGTTCCATTTCTTTAATCTCTTCAAATTTCAACTCTTTCAGTAGTTGCTTCATCCATATGAGTTCACATACTGCTACTGCCATAGCCCAATATACTGCTTCTGCACTCGACCTAGCAACCACGTTTCTTATTTTTCCAAAATACCAAATTTCCCCAACTAACCCACAATATCCATAAGTAGGTACTGTCTGTCAGAGGGTTTTACCCTGCGTAGTCTGCATCTGAATAACCAACAATTTTTTCATGTCCTCGATCTTCATAGAGTAGTCATTTCCCTGGAGCAGATTTTATGTGTCGAAGGATGCGAATAATTGCATTCCAATACTGTCACAAAGAGAATTCAAGAATTGACTTACAACACTAACCGGAAAGGTAATAATAGGTTGAGTTACTGTGAGATAATTCAACTTCCCTACCAGCCTTTTATATCTTCCAGGATAGGCTCTTCCTGACCTGGTAGGAGCTTAACATTTGAATCATCAGAGAATCAATACGCCTACAATCTGTCATCCCCGTCTCCTCAAGAATATCAAGTGCATACTTCCTATGTGGAATGACAATTCCTGATTTGGACTGCGCAATCTCAATGCCCAAGGAGTACTTCAATCGACCAAGATCTTTAGTCTGAAAATGCTGGAAAAGGTGATGTTTCAATTTGATAATTCAGTCATCATCATTCCTTGTGATGAATGTCATCAATGTACAGTACCAAATACATGCATAAACCCGGAGCAGAGTGACGATAAAACACAAAATGATCAGCTTCACTTCGTACCATACCAAACTCAATAACCATGCTAAACTTTTCACACCAGGCTCGGGGAGACTACTTTAGGCCATAAAGTGCTCGACGTAATATGTAAACCATGTTACTAGACCCCAGTAATAAAACCATGTGGTTGTTCCATATATACATCTTCTTCGAGATCCCCATGAAGAAAGACATTTTTTATATCCAACTGGTAGAGAGGCCAATGGCGAACAACAACCATAGATAAAAAGAGACGGACTGAAGCAATCTTAGCCACAAGAGAGAAGGTATCACCATAGTCAAGTCCAAAAATCTATGTATATTCCTTTGGCAATTAGTCGAGCCTTCAGACGATCAATTTGTTCGTCGGGGCCAACCTTCATTGTATATATCCAACGACAACCAACTGTAGACTTATCTGGAGGTAGGGGAACAAGCTTCCAAGTACCACTAGAGTGTAAGACAAACATCTCGTCAATCATCGCTTGTTGCCAGCCTGGATGAGAAAGAGCTTCACATGTAGTTTTAGGAATAGACACAGATGACAGTGATGATACAAAGGTAGAACGGGTCTAGGACAAACAATGATAGCTCAAGAAAGTATAGATATAATGAGGGTTACGAGTAGAGCGATTATCTTTTCGAGTGACAATGGAAGGACTCTGTGTAGACAAGTCCTCAACAGGTAAGAATTCTGGCAACGAGCATGAATCACCTGGTTGCGGGCGACGATGATAAGTCAATAGTGATGACGGTACAACTGGCGTGCAACTGAGGAAGATGGAGCTGTAGGAGGTGATGTGGAAGGGTAGACTTTGGCAGAATCCCCAAAAGATGGAACTGGTAGAACTTCAGAAATGTCTAATTGTTCAGCAGAAGAGGATGTAAAGTAGGGTTGACCTTCAAACAAAGTAACATCAGTAGACATAAAGTATAGCGGGAGGTCAGGTGAGAAACATCGATATCCCTTCTGTACCCTTGAATAACCGAGAAAGACACATTTAAGAGCACGAGGAACCAATTTTCTGTGCCTTGAGTGAGAATGTGGACAAAATATGTGCTCCCAGAGACAGACGGGGGAAGAGAAGGATTGACTGGGAAACAAAATAGTGTGCAGAATCTGATTTTGAATAGCAGAGGAAAGCATACGGTTAATTAGATAACAAGAGGTGAGGTGAGCACTGCATCCCCAAAAACACAATGGAGCATTTGCTTGTATGAGAAGGATGCGTGCAGTCTCAACAATATGCCTATTTTCATTATGCGACACCATTTTGTTGTGCATTGCAAGGGCAAAATGTCTGATTAAAAATTCAACGAGAAGACATAAATTATTGAAATTGGTATGATAAATATTCACGTGTATTATCACTTCAAAAAGTGCGAATAGAAACACCAAACTGATTTTTAATTTCATGAAAAAAAGTTTGAAATATGAAAAATAATTCAGAACGATTTTTCATTAAACAATCCAAGTACACATTGAGTTATCATCAATTAAAGTGACAAAATACTTAAAACCCAACGTAGAACTAACTCTACTAGGACCCCAAATATCAGTGAACTAAATGAAAAAGAGACTATACGATTATTGGGACTACGTGGAAAATTAGCTCGGGTGTGCTTTCCAAATTGGCATGACTCATAATCTAACTTAGTCAACTTGGATAAGCTAGGTACCATCTTTTGAAGTTTGGGTAAACTAGGGTGTCCCAAACGTCAGTGGAGACCGAACAAACTATAGTGGAGCGGGGATATTGAGATAATAAAGTCCATCTAACTCATCCCTTCGCCCTATGTAGCACGGACACGTGAGAGGTGTCCGATAGGACACGGACACGGACACGCGGAAACGATAATTTTGAAAAATAGGGGACACGACACGGCAGTAAAAATAAATTAAAAAATATTTTTATATATATATAATATATAATATAATATATAAAATACTAAAATTAATATTATTAAAGCTTAACATTCATAAATAAATTATAAATTTAATTCAAATTTGTTATATACCAAATAACCAAAATACCAAATTAAATATGTACCAAATTAAAAAGAAACATTCATAACAAATTGACAATCAATCAAATATTCAATACATAATTCATAAGACCATAGTCCATAAACTAATACATAAGTATGTCCCAAGACCCAAATTCAAATAAATATAAATTTACTTAAAATAAATCAAATAAAATTAAAACTAAACTTTTTCTAAAAAAAAAAAAAATGTCCCTGCCGTGTCCCCCTTTCCCGTGTCCCCCGCGTGTCCCTGCCGTGCCCGATTTTTTTTTTTTTGCTGGGCCCACTCGGAAACGTTCCGGACACGTGTCCGAGGCGTTTCGTGTCCGATGTCGGACACCTCACCCTAAATGAGGTGTCCGTGCTTCATAGCCTTCGCCAATCATCCTTCCCGTATTGAGGTCCTGTATAAGAAAAAAAATCACTAAAGAATGAGATGAAACAATTTAAAGCTTTAGCCAAACGACTGATTGACAGAAGGCTAAAGGGACAACCAGGGACATAAAGAACATTATTCAAAGAAGGTAAAGGATTTGCTTGACCGACTTCAGTTGTCATAGTCTGAGAACCATTTCTCATTAGCTAGGATAACATTGGAAAGGAATCGAGAAAAAATAATATTAGACAATAAAGATTTGTTACCAAAAATGTGGTCGGAGGCGCATGAGTCCATGACCCAAGGGCCAAGTGTGGTGGACTGTGAGATATAAGCAATAGAATTACTGGTCTGAGCAACAGAAGCTATTGATGAAGATGCCTGCTTACTCGCCTGATATTGAAGATAATTGTTGTATTCTGGCTCAGATAAAGAGATAAAGAGAACCGTTAGTTGGTTGGATTACCAGTGGATTCAGTTTGAAGAACATGAGCATTCGGTGATTGACCAAGGATGCGACACACATCACGAGTATGTCCAAACTTATGACAATAATTACACTTGGGTCGAGATCTTCCAAAATGACCTCCTCCTTGTCGATTGTCCGTAGACTGAGATGTTCGATTCTCTATGGTTTGAGATGCGAGAACAGTAGAGTCTGCAGGTGTCACTGGATGACTAGACGACATAGGTGGTGCAGGCAATCGCAGTAGTCAAGCAAATAAGTCATCCATAGAAGGAACAATGGAGCTAGCCAAAATTTGATCACGCACAGAGTCAAGATGAGATGGAAGTCCAACAAGTGTAACAATCAAAAACATCTTCTGACGCTGCTCTAATTATTTTTCAACACTTGGAGTAGCCGGCATCAACTCATTAAATTCTTTCATAACCACTTGAACCTGTCCAAGATAAGCAGACATATCCGATAAGCAGACATATCTGAATCCTGCTTTTTGAGGTTAGTCAACCGAGATATCACATTATAAAAGCGGGAGATGTCATTTGTGTATAGTCCACGAGCCTTTTCTCAAAGTAAGAAAGAAGTTTGGAATGGTCGGAATAATGGCATCAACGTTGAGTCAATAGATTTCCACAAAAGACTACACAATTGAGCATCAATCCTTTTCCATTCGTCCCTATCTTTGTCCCTATCTTTTTCAGTAATATCCTTGGCTTATTTAACCAAGTGGTCCCGAACATCTTGTACCTTGCACCATAACTGAACAGATGTAGTCCAAGATAAGTAGTTTGCACTACCTATCAAGGGTTCAGTGGTGATGGAGTAGTTCAGATTGCTGGAAACATAGGTTTAGAAAAAATATAAATGTCAGTGACATTTTTCTCAAATAATAGTTGAAATAATTTCGAATCAAGTTTAAGTTACAATTACCAGAGAAGCAGAATACCAGAATGTTACACTGCCTCGCCGGAATACACCCTGACACGCCGGAAAGTGCTTGGAATTGTCAAACTGCTCGGAATTTAGGGGCGATTCTGCCTGAAAAAGAATCGTGCCGGAAAATGATTCACGCGCCGGCGTGTGAGACAGATCTCGCCGGAAAATCGCAGCTCTGGACGGCGCGTGGGATATTCGATGGTGGCGGAGCTGACTGGGTTTTGCTCGCGCCAGTGGTCCGAGTCTCGTAGTGGTGTTGGTTTGATCACAACACCTACGGAAGACGAGATCTGTTCGGAAAGCAGAAGAAACTAGCCGGAAAATTTTCTGAGCTCGGAGTTTTCTCTTCCAATTTCGCTGGTTCTAACCCAGCTCTGATATCATGTGAATCGAAAGAGAAAATGAGAGAACTCGGCTTGATTATTCCCTCAAGCTATTGGGGTTTAAATAGCTAAGTTTACATGTCCTAAAAAGAAAGGAAAATCAATACTAATCAATTCCCGATTACAAAATATTCTATCCTAATTATAAAATATTCTATCTATTATATTTACATAAATGTTATAATCTTCACAGATACTAACAGTTATTTTTCTCTTTTCATTACTAAACAGGTTATAGAAGAAGGCCAAAGCTGGGAAACACCTCGGGAACCATATGAAGTAAAAGCTTGGTAGAAATCCTTTCTCCTGAGGCTGCTAGTTCCTATGGATTGCATTGATATTTGTACATATGTGAGTCTTAAGTGTCATTCAAATGCGTATAATCTGATAATGACTTATTCTAGGATTTCGGCGAAGTCAGGGGATGGCAAAGTGATTCTACCGCGGACTCAGGATGAACCATATTTCTTCACATTTGGCAAATCTGAGGTTCGGTAATGATTTCCATATCTTGTGAAATTTTTGCTATACCTTCTTGATCACAAGTGTTTGCTTCAGTATTTAATAGACTTAGCTTATCCCCTTGCGATTTCTCTTTTTTTTACCTTGGATGAAAATTTTATCTATTACTCCCTCTGTCCCAATTTTATGTGACACTCTTTCCTGTTTAGTCAGTCCCAAAGATAATGACACATTTCTATATTTAGTAACAAATTAACTTTTAACTTCCCATTTTACTCTTAATGAAATGCTTTGCAGTCATTTCTTTATGTCTTGTTTAGACCAAAAATCTCAAAAGTCTTTTTCTTTTTTCTTAAATTTTGTGCCTAGTCACACACTTTCATATAAATTCGGATAGAGGGAGTATTAGTTTCGGAGATTTATTTCGGTTGAGCTGGGATGCCAAGCTCCTTAGTCTTGTGTTCAGGACTCCAGGGTTTGAATTATCCTTTTATCTTGACTAGAAATGTATCTAATCTTGGGTTCTATATTCACCAACTCTAGGTACCCAAAGGCCTCGAACTTGGAATATCGACCATGCCACGTAAAGAGAAGGCAATCATTTATGTTAAAAGCCAATATTATACAAAATCTACTTTAATGCCTGAGGTAGAAGGTGTTGATGAAGTTCATTTTGAGGTGGAACTTGTCCATTTTATTCAGGTAGATGCTGTATATCTTGACCATACCGAGAGTGCTTCTTTCTATTGCAGGACATATTCTTTTATGTTTTTTTTCGTATTCTTAATCTTCAGCTTTCATTCACAATATCATAGATGAAACAAGTTCTTACCTATATTAACTCTTCATTTGACTTGAAATACCCGTGTTGAACAGATATCATGAGTTTGAGTACTTGAGAAGATCCTTCAAAAATACACATAAGACTTTCTAATATTCGGACATATAAGTGTTGGATACTCACCTGTCACCTATACCTGGAAAGGATGTATGCCGATACTTGAGTCCATGTACCATCGGTCTTCAATATCTGACTATTTCACTCAATTACTCATAGTTTCACGTTTATGGTAGCTAGCTCTCCTTATAGTCGAGTTGCTTTTCGCCCCTCTCCAACCTTATAATCAAGCAAGTGGCTGAACGTCTGTCAATTTGGTGTTTCGTCAGCCTTTTCACTATAATTTGGTGCATTTTGTGAATGTGATCCTTGATCATATTTTCACCATTGGTAGGAGATATTTCATTATTAATATGGCCACCTTACTATTATCTTTGATTTCTAATGGTAGCGTTCCACATTCATAAGGTTAATATGCAAAGATTTCCAGAAGCATAAACATATATTCCCTCTGATCCAATTTGTTTGTTTTACTTTCCTTTTTAGTTTGTTTAAAAAAGAATGCCTCTTTCCTAATTTGGCAACTCTTTAATATCAATTATCCCACATGGCATTTTTAAGACCACAAGATTAAAGAGCGTTTTGGTACATTATGCATATCTTTAGCTTAAGACCACATGATTCATAAGTCTTCTTTACTTTCTTAAACTCCATGCTTAGTCAAACTATGACAAACAAATAGAAACGGAGGGATTACTATATGCATTGACCTCTGTGTGTCACTATTGTTGACTAATATGCTTGAGGCCAAAAGAAAGGAACATGTTTCTTCAAAGCACAAGTTATAGGTTATTTTATACCCTGTGTGATTTTGGTTTCTCATATTTGTTTCAGATTTTTGGGCCTGTTTGGCGGTAGTGAATCACTTCGAGAATGATGGACGAAGTTAATAAGAGAAATATATATAGGGGGTCATATTGAGCAATAGCGATCTGAAGATGCGACAAGAGGATAAAGTAGACCTAGAATCATATGTTAGGAAGTTGTCTCAAAGACTTACAAATTACAATCTGTGTGGATCAATGCTGACATAGCTAAGAACAGAACAAAATAGAAGCCAATGATAGGTTTTCGACTAGTCACTTAGTTGTTATTGTTACACTAACATTAGGTCGATGTTTGTCAGGAGTCATTTTAGTCTTTAGAAACTTATTTGTCACGAGGGGATAAGTTAGCGGTTTAGGGGACGTGAATTGCTTAACTTGTGCCGAGGGTCTATTAGAAACAACCTCTCTATCTGGGTAAGGTCTGCGTACACTCTACTCTCCCCAGACCCCACTTGTGGGATTACTGTGGGTATGTTTTTGTTAGTATTAGAGAACTCCTAATTTCCATCTAAGACAAATTATTTAGTATTGGAATGAAATGGGAACCAAAAACAGTTAAAATAAATATGTAAGTTTGTATAGCCTACCCGAACTAATTGGATTGAACCATGATTGATTGAATGATTGTCGTATTGAGATAGGAGAGTGTCAGAAGACATATCGAGGGCATTGTTTTTATGCATTTGCTTATTAATTTGGGAAAGTATAAAGGTGGTATTCTGTTATTCTTCATCTGCCTGCTTTTCATATTTTTATCATGCAATTCAATGTAGGAGATGCTTCATCATGTGTAAATTGCCATGAAACGATCCTCCGGTGCTTGTGAATTTTAAGTTCAGTGCAATTTACAATCCTTGCAAAGTAAAGAAGTTGTCTTCTCAATTTATCTTTTACTGTTTTTTGCTATGAAGAATCTTAATGCAGATATGTTGACGCAGGTGCGGGATGTGCTTGGAGATGGACGCCTCATAAAGCGCCGAATTTGTGATGGAAGAGGTACTGTTGAGACTTGATTTCCAAGCATTATTTGAGCTTATATACCTCTTCAGCACCCCTCATCACTATGCTACGTCAAGTTCTGCTGAATATATCTTAATGGAGTAAATTCAATTGAGTTCTACTTTTGGTTTTCTAGTACTACTTTTATCAGAATCAAATAGTTTATCCGGGGCCTACAATGTGCTCTATTTCATGAAGCCGCTCTACCTACCAAGGTAGAGGTAAGATCTGCATACACTCTACTCTACCCTCCCAGATCCCTCATTGTGGGATTTTACTGGGTATGTTGTTGTTGTTGATTCATCATGTTCCCTTGCTTCACACAGGATTTACTTCCCTAGGTTAACCTCCTTTTTCATGAATTCTTGGTTATCTTCTCAAGTTTGTTGTTGTTGTTTTAATGAGCTGAAGCTTATCTACGATAAGGTTAATACTGACTGAAAAGCTTTTTCCCTTCTATGAAATCACTAGGGGAATTTCCTATGGATTGCCCTCTGCAAGACAGTCTACTACGTGTACACTACAAAGGTTTTCTTCTAAATGAAGAAAAGACGGTGTTCTATGATACAAAAATCGACAACAATGGTCAGCCTTTAGAGTTCAGCTCTGGAGAAGGGCTTGTAAGTCATGACTTCATAAAGTGATCTATTCCTTGTTTTTGTTTATCTTTATATTTTTCACCATTGTAGAAAATGACAAAAATGGTCCCTTGTGTTTCAAGGTAGGTTCAAAATAGTCCCTTAAGTATGCACTGAACAATTTTGGTCCTTTAAGTTCGTCAAAAGTTAACACTTTTAATCTCCGTCAAATATTAACAATTTATGTTCGTTAAATTTGCTGAATCAGTGGAAAAAAAGATTAAACAATAAATACCAAGAAAATCCCATAAAATCCTAAAATAAGCAACACAAAAAACTGCACTAGACACTAAAAAGATATTTAAAAATAGCAGAAATTACACCTCAAAAGCTGCACCAGACTCTAGAAATATATCAAAAATAGCAGAAACTATAAAAATTGTACCTCTAAATGTGAGTTCCCGCTAATTATTTTTCCATAGTTCTCGTCAAATCTAACCGACAGAGTTCGGTAAATATTTGATGGAGACAAAGTGTAAACTTTTGACAAAACTGTTCAGTACATACTTAAAAGTACTATTTGAACCTACCCTCAAACATAAGGAACCATTTTTGTAGGTAAACATTCTTCTGGTTTTAACTCTTTCAGTTTGTATGATTTTGAGTTCTCCATTTTCATCATCAGGTTCCTCAAGGATTTGAAATGTCCGTTCGTTTGATGTTGCCTGGAGAGGTATCTCTTGTAACATGCCCGCCTGATTATGCCTATGACAAATTTGAAAGGTTAGGAGGTAGAAAACCTCGGGCTTGTACTTTTGCCTTAATCTGTTCATCATAAACACGTCTTTTCTGATGAGAACTTTCCACTAATAGTAGCACTTTACACTTCATTTTTCATGGATTCAGGCTGGCTAATGTTCCTGAAGGTGCTTATGTGCAATGGGAGATTGAGCTTCTCGACTTTAACACACCGAAAGTAAAGTTACCAATTAAGAATTCACATGCACTGGTGAAGATTGTCATATATTCTTGATTTTTCTAGTTCATAGGACTAAATTTGTGTGCTCTCCGTGCAAATTACAGGACTGGACAGGGTTCAGTTTCAGAGAAATAATGGACGATGTAGAGAAGATCAAAGGCACGGTATGTATCAAACGAATATGTTCAGAAATTTTGAGCAATACAGATAGTGTGCTAAATGATTTTGAGTTTCCACGGTAGATACCTGTCTATAGCTTTGGGGTATGATTGGTATACACATTCTTTTAATAATGGGGTGCTTTGTCTTAACATTAATTTGGATGCTTGCACTAGGTTTAGTGCCTCAACTGTTAACCTGTAGTCTGGATATTTATCCTTCAAGGAAATTTGGTTTTGTAGTTGGAAATGTTAGTCTAGTTCCCATTTTAGTCTGTCATACCTGGATAGAAATGGTTAGCACCGATGTAATATTCGTTTTAAGGGAAGTCATTTGCTGCAACATGTTCCTTTTCAGGGTAACAGGCTTTTCAAGGAAGGGAAATTTGAACTTGCCAAAGCAAAGTATGACAAGGCTAGTGCGATCTTCTCTTTTCTTGTTCTCTCTCTTTTTCGCTTGATCTTTAGTTCTGATGTTCTTTTCCTCCAGATTTTGGATTAACTTCAATTGGGATCGCTGTTCAAATTGATTGTTCTTTTTCACTAGTTGAGATTGGAGCTCTATTACATTTTAGTGTGTCACTTAAAGGACGACTTAATGATGTGACTAAGTTTTGTGTACTGTTAGCGTCATGATCTAATTTACCAAGACAGTATTCCTTGGGCAAGCAAAAGCCTCTAATGAATGTGTTTTTGCTACTAAATAAGTTTCTTATGTTATCTGTTTTCTTATTAAGTATAATCGTCAGAGTTTTGATACATAAGGATTGCCTGTTTAAGATTTCTGATTGATTGCCCCTCCATTACATTGCTTTCTGATCGCTGTTTCAAAGCAATCACGAACGTTGGAATTTACTTTCTATAAACATCTATTCAAAATTAAAGATGGTGCTAGCTATTGATTTTTCAAACTACACATTTACGTGAAACCAGGGTCCCATAGAGTTAGATAGTCCATTTAATGCGGCATTTCCATTTGAATTGATGAGGAATTCTAAACTTTAGGGATGAATTTTAAACATGTATTTTTCTTACAGGTGCTTCGCGAGTTTAATCATGTTCATCCCCAAGATGACGAGGAGGGAAAGGAATTTGCAAACACCAGGGTAATTTTGTTGACAGAACAGATTATATTATTCTCTTTAAAAAAGAGGAATTAGGGAAAGGAGCTGAAAGCCACTTGCTTGACTATAAGCAAGGAAAGGAGCGAAGCAACTCTTAAGACTATAAGGAAAGAGAGGAGCGAAGCCACTTGACCGCAGGGAAAGGAGCTGAAAGCAACTCGAACGAATGTGAGAGGCGCCACTCCTCTCCTTAACAGTCGAGTGGCTTTCAGCTCCTTTCCCTGCTACATAAAAAAAAGTGGCTGAACCGAGAGATCCATGAATCGGGATCTTGATGCATATAGATACAAATGGTCCAATGGGAGCAAGAATTTCCAGGAACATTTGGAACAGTCCGTTTCAGAGCAGAAGAGCCGTTTTCAAGTAGTGTTCGATCGATTACGTATTAATCAATATTCTCAAATTCTCCTTCTAATTCATTTCCCCGGTGGATTTAGGTTTATCTCTGAGGTCCCACGAAGGCTATCCTGTGCTCGAGAAGGTCCCTTAGTTCCTCGGCAGCACCTCGAGGTGCATTTAGTATTAGGTTAAGGCCACAAACCCTCTCATCTCCAGTTAGTAGCTAGCCAGTGCACTCACCAATCTGTCTACACCAACCAGCCTCCATTAGTGCTCCCAACCATCTTATCTATCTATCTATCTCGGGGATGCTCAATCAATGAGACCGACTCTTTTGAATTCCTTCTTTCATATAGGGCAGAAGGAGCAGCTTAACTAATCCCCGAAAATGCCCGTTCCAACACTTAAGGCGTCTTCTTTAAAAAAATTTGAGTTAATTAATTCTTTTGTTAAAAAGGGCCCTAAGAGAATTCTGTGGGTCCCTAAGCTCGGGGGAATCGGAAACTATTGTATCTTTTCTAAAGCCCACTCCCCTTTCCCCCCATTGCTAGGAGCCTCGCCCTCTTGACTTGATATGTCAAGAATGCGGTTTCGCTAAAGCAGTTCCGCCAACAGTCCCTCTTTCGGTAGCGCCCTTGAGAAGTCGAATGAGTGGGAGTGCAGTTGCTCCTCTTGTTCCTGCGGATAGGTCGGGCAAAGCGGCGCCTTTCATGGAAGAGGCCGATGCTATTGAATCCGCTGCTGTTGGTCTTACCGGTCTTGGTGGTAGGGCAGTAAGATTAACCTTGATAGGAAGATGGCTTATTCAATAATTCGTGCTTAAGGGTAAGGAACTTTGGGAATTCGAGTTTCTAGTTTAGTTGCGTTTAAGTTCTAAGTCGTTCGGTTCGGCAGAAGAAAATCGAGAAAACAAATAGGCCGTAGGGAGAGGAGTGTTGGCAACTTGACTATTCTATTCGAACAGTGTAGCAACTATACTTAGAACATGGAAGATCAATCGGCCAAAATAACCATGAGCGGCTACGATATTATATGTTTCTTCCTCTTGACCTGTCTTTATGTCGCGTTACCGAGGACCTCGTTTTAAAAATATGCTTCATCGGGCTTTGGCACGCTCTCTCTCTGGGGCCGGGTCGGTGTGAATGATAAAGTCTTAAGTCAGTCTTTCTGGAACGCCACATCCTAGAGTAGCAACATTCTTCGCGAAAAGCAGCACCTTACGATGTTCATGACCAATTGGATCCTCTCGGATCGAATCGGTATATCAATACCGATTCGATCCGAGCTCTTGGAATTGTAATAAATTCGGCAGCGGATCGCGAAATCTTAGTGATCTTCTAGTTCTCATTGAACTATTCCACGGTAGCTCGCCTAAAAGGAGAGGAACTTTAAAAGGAAAGGAGCTTTAGCTGCTCGACCGTAGACATTCTTAGCCGTCCTCCGAGGGTTAACACCCCGTAGATCAGATCGTGAACTCTTTCAGACCCTTGGTTGGTGGACGAGCCCTAAGCTTTATTATAAGCTACATCCTCATGAGCCGCCCCAGGTTTATATAAAAAGGATGCTATAAATATTCCGAAATAAGCTATACTGACTGAAAGAACTGCATCCTTTAAAAATTCATTCCAATCCATAGGAGTTTAGCTGACTGAATCCATAAACCGTCAAAGTCACCGTCACTGGTGAAAAAGTCGTGTGCATCAAAGCAAAGAAATGGAAGGGCTCTCCCTCTCTATCTTGAACCTAGCTCTGCCCAGCTTGGATGAACAAAGTGTGCAATGTGTGGAGTGAGATCACTACCATACCAGACATCTAAGCTCAGCAACGCACTATTTGGAGATGGATGGTGCCAGGCAGGGTAAAAAGAAGGATTTTTTCCATTAGCCGAGGAAATAAGTAGCAAAGGAATATCGCTATCATGGGAAAAAAAGAAAAATCTAAGCCAGTTCTCAACTTCTTGCGTAGCCGAGGACTAGGGCACAACGCTTACTCATCAAAAAGGTTAAAACTTGCGAGTTCCCCCGCATACGGCTCAAGTGGCGAAGGCCCTTTCCTTCGCGCTTGGTAAGCGCCACAGAGCTGCTTATCGCTAGCCTATCGGCCAGAGCTGCTTCGACCGCGATCGCCGCCGCTCGCCGCTTTATTCACCGGAGATCCAAGTCAGCACCGACAAAGATCTCTTGATTCCTCGCGGCCCCTTAACCCTAATCATGTTTAAGACATGGAATTGGATGCTTCTTACCCCAAAAGTAAATAAATAGAAGAGTGAGGAGGGATTTTTTGGCAAAGCAAGACTGAGAAAGGGTGCGCGCTAAAGCTAGAGCAGCTTTTTTTCGCGTTAAACCCGTGACCTCAAGGTTATGAGCCTTGCGAGCTACCAAACTGCTCTACCCCGCGCAGAAGATAAGAACTTGCTACTATCATCGTATTATAAGACAAACTGGGTTGCATTGGTAGCTATGCTTAGTGGTGACATACTTTTCGCGGTGAGTTCCGGTCCGGCCTCTGTTTCCTTAAGTCTCATAACGGAGGGTCCACATTAAACAGATTGGGCTCACAGAATACTTCAGGGCTAGAGTGAAGAGCCACAAAAGAACCTGTCAGGCGAATAGAGGTACTGGTTCAGCCTGCCAGGTGAATAGAGGTACTGGTTCAGCCTGTAAGGGATTCATTCAGTAAGGGAGGGGGCTCTCTCTATACGCTGGTCCACCCACGGGGAGGCTTTAGGAAGATAAAAGCTTGTAGTTTAGGGGTATAGTAGGGGTGCCCCTTTCTCATTGCTCAATTTGGCTCAGACCTTGATGCTGCGACTCCGTACGTTATCTAGAATAAGAAAAAACTTGGTGGAATCCCTTGCTTTTGGCTAAGGTCTTTATTTACCTTTTTTCATTCCATGACTTTGATAGCCACTCTAGGCCGGTTAAAGGATGTCTCTTTCTTTTCCTGCGAGGAGCAACTCTTCTTGGGCTTACCCTTGATCTCCATCCAAGCTTCTTCCTATTCTAAGCGTAGCAGTTCTCATTGAACGTAGATATTTGTTGCTAAGTTGTTCCCCTTTCTCCTATTCTCATTTCACTATGGAATAAGGAGCTAAAAATAAAAAGAAGATCAGGAGAAGAGCAAAAGAAAGAGAAGATCCCTAGGCACCCAGAGACGAGGAAGGGCGTAGTAATCGACGAAATGCTTCGGGGAGTTGAAAATAAGCATAGATCCGGAGATTCCCGAATAGGGCAACCTTTCGAACTGCTGCTGAATCCTTTCCTTTTAGAATAAAGTCAAGCGGCTTTCACTCCTCTCCTTATAGTCGAGTGACTTTTCGCCCCTCTCCCTTCTTTTGAGTCTACGCGCGCTGGGTTCATCAGCTCTAGGGAACTCTTTTATTGAATGGGCCCTAGTACTAACTAAAAAGATAGAGGAAACTGAGATTTCATTAAAATGGAGATCTTTGAAATTCAATCAGAACAACAATAGGTGGGTAAGATATAGTTGACTCGAGGGTGAGAATTCGTAGTTGTTCTGTTAAAGTTTCGGTAGGTGTAGGAGTTGACCGAAAACTACTCATCTGCGACTAATATAGACCGAGACTACACTAAGGAACAAGGAAGCTTGACTGAGAAAAGAAGAAGCTGCTACTCGACTTTATTATAAGTAAGGAGAGGAGCGGAAGGCCGGTAACGAAACTAAAGCTTCACACGGCGGAGTACTTGGGATCAGCAGAATTCTAAAACTACGGAACCAACTGGTTTCACACCGGGAGAACACAAAGATGGCCGAGAAGCTCCCCGGTAGATCAGTGGAAGGGAAACCAAAGTCAACGATACGGAGCACGATGGAGCAGTTGAGGGGTTGAAGGCTAGATGAACGAGGTTAGATTGAGATCTTTACCGCTTTCTAAGTCTTCAAGCAGAGCGAGATGGTTTTGTTTTGATTGAGGAAAATGGGTCTGTGGCTAACTGATATTGCCCATCACCATTTAGCACGTAGCTTTCACTCCTATAAAGAAAGAAGAAAAACTGCTACGCAACTAATAACGAATGGAGGTCCGAACCGACTGATGTTGAAGAATCAGCGAATCCGTTGAGCGACGGCCCTTCCACTCGCCACCGTCGGATATACTGTGAGCTTAGACGTTGATACCCGTGCCTACTTCACCGCAGCTACATTGATGGCAAGGTCGACCATTTGGACGGACAAGTGTAGACTCTGATCATGTTTTCGAAAAATTCACTTCATTGATTTATTCAGACCACCTCTTCTCTCTCATTCAAAACCGTGCATGAGACTTTTATTTTTTGTAAATTGGCCGTAAAATCGTGTAAAAAAGAAATAAGAGAACGACCGGTTGAGTTGCGTTAAGCTTTCAGTTCTGCACAAAGCGCCCTCAAACAAAGAATAGTCTGGTCCGGTCTGAATTCAGGCACGGCCCGCCCGTCTGCTGCTAGGTCCGGAAATGGCGTGGTCCAGGTATTCCGGCCCCAGAGAGAGCGTGATTGTTGAATATAGTTACTCACCTCACAGTGGGGTGCTTTCGGAACCTCTGATTGAAAAGATTGAATTACTTCAAAGGGAGGGAGGAAAGGCTAGACTTCAATCCCAGGTCACTATTATGTTATACAAAGCCCCTCTCTTCTTCACTCAAAGAGGCAATGCACACTCCGATTGAAAGAATCCTATTTTTATCCATAAAAAGGTAGAAAGAAATGTCCCGAAGAAATCCAACGAGTAACTAATAATCCTGTTATCGGTTATGGAATAGCCTTTTAGTCGGCTTTCTCGTTCTTAAGGAGAAGGAAGAAATGCAGGCTCATTAACAGCTCTAACTGTTCATTCATTAAAAATTCTATTCCTTTTAGCAGCAGCCTATGCTCATCGACCACCTAGGCTAGGACCACTTACTTTTTCTTTTGTTGATTTCTAAGAGCAGGTCTTTCTTGTATATCCCTCGTGTCGAGAGCTACATACTTTCCCGCGCTACTTACCAGTCCAATAGAGGTCTTTCCAGTAAAAGGAGGTCGTGTACCACAGTTCGCATCATCTCATTTCATATTCGTTGATTCTCATTTCACTATGATATTAGTTGCTACGCTCGTAATTATCTTGAATATATTAACCATTTCTTTATTTTCCGATCGCGCACTTGATGCGGAAGAATTAGACATTCTCAAGGGAGCAAGAAAACGGAGCGTGACTCTTTAGTTTAATGTTGTTCAAATTTTGGAGGGGCGAAGCTGCTCGAGCGAATGCGAGAGGGGTACCCGAGATCGGAAAAATATAATAATAAATAAAAAGAGGGGCGAAGTGCTACAATTTTTTTTTTCTCTCAGTACAAACGAAATGGTTGGTTATATTTATTTTCTGTCAAATTTCAACTTCCTAAAGGCTTTTTTTCTTGTGAATGTACAAAGAATTTGTTGCATCTCAATGTTGCTGCCTGCTTACTGAAATTGGGAGAGCATAAGAAGTCAATTGAGGCGTGCAATAAGGTGACCCTCAAACTTTGCATATATGCAGGCCTCCTTTTTCTGGATCCAACTAGACTTGTTTTTGATGGTATTGTGTAGGTGTTAGATGCAAATCCGGTTCATGTGAAAGCTCTCTATCGACGTGGGATGGCCTACATGGCTTCTGGTGATTTTGAAGAAGCAAGAGCTGATTTTATTAAGGTAGTTTCTTCTTCTTGTATTTTAGGCTATTAGGGAAAAAGGATCTCAGGTATTTGGAATTTTACAAACAAGGAACTCGCCCTGTTGACCGTATTGTTCCTTGAATTGAATAATCCCTCAACTTTTAAATGGTCTAGGTCCTTTCTGGCTTCCACTATCATTTGTGAGAAACGGTGTAAACAATGAACCCAAGGGTGTGACCTAGTGGTTAATGAAGTGGACGGAGAATCATGAGGTCTCAGGTTCAACTTGCAACGGAGACAAAATACTAGGTGATTTCTTCCTATCCGTCTAAGCTTTGGTGGACAGAGTTACCTGATACTCGTTGTTGGTAGGAGGTAGCAGGTATCCCGTAGAATTAGTCGATGTACGGAAGAGCTGGTCCCGACACTACAGTTATCAAGAAAAAAGAAGAAACGTCGTAAGCAATGGCAAATGATAATTAAAGATCCTAAAGTAAAGATCTAAAAAGTCTTTCCCGGTTTTGGAATAACTAACACCAAACACCATTCCGTAAGTCTTTTATCATCAAAGTTGGCTGCAATTACTAGCAAATGCCGAGTCAGCACCTCAGTCTTTATTATCGAGGTCAGCTGCAATGTCTAGCAAATACCCAAGTGATGTGCTTATAAGAACTTTTAATGAGGTCATTTTTCGAAGTTTAGGGGCTGGCTAGATCAGCCAGAGGGATTCATGTAGTTAAGCACTCCTAGCTAATTTTACGATAGAATTAAATTTTATACTGATATTAGATGTTGTTCTAAGTTACACATGCAATGCTTGTAGATGATGAGCGTCGATAAGTCATCTGAGGCGAGTACTAAGGCAGCTCTTTTGAAACTGAAAAAGGAGGAACAGGTTAGTAGTTATTCTATGCATAAACGTTTGGTCCATTTTAATTTTTTATGACTCATTTTCAACCATTTGGGCAAGCAGGAAGTTGAGAGGAAGGTTCGTAAGCAATTTAAGGGGCTGTTTGACAAAAGACCTGGTGAGATTGCAGAAGTCGGGACTAATGACGGAGGGGATGATGAGGTGACAGGTGAAAAACTTGAAAAGGATGATCTTGACAATTTAGACGACCATGAAGAGAGAACTCATCAGACCACGGCGCCTCCACCTCGCCAAGATATTTTGTCCCGATTGAGAAAGCTTTTCGCATCTGTTGGCCTGAACAGATGCACCATATTATGAGGATTCAAAACCCCGAAATACCATGTAACAATCTCGCGGCATCATATTGTTTCTGCTCAAGCATTAGATGGTGTTATAGTTAATTTCTCCAAAGAAAACATTAAAAGATGATTGCTCACTGTGATGACACAATAAATTGACAAAGATGAGAAAAGAAATGACAGAAAGATAAAAAGGTTTATCTTTTGACATAGATGATGTTGCTGTAGTTGTTCATAGTCTATTATGGAGTTCTTGATTCTGAAAGATGGGATTTTCCTTTCTATTTATGAGGCCATAGCTTTAGAAATTTCAAATTCTAGCTCTTTTGAGGATACTAAATGACTAATCTGAATCATTTCTACTTCTAATTTACCTTCATTATTTACTACTGTGCACTTATATTTAAAGTTGTGTCAATGATACTACAGTCAAACCTGCTTGCAACGGCGTCATTTGTCCAAACATATTTTGGTTGCTACAACAAAATACTGTTATGTAGAACATATAATATTGTATAACATAAAAAGTCAGTTCTACAGAAAACTTTGTCATTATAGTAAAACGTTGTTATTGAGAGATTTGATTGTAATTTTGATTACAACCAAAATGCTAAGAAATATGTTTCTATGTCCATGCTAGAGTTCAAGTAACCTTTAACTAATGGACTAATTCTTGACGCATTTATAAGTGTTTTTATTAATGTGAAACTTACACAAATGACTATAGTTTAGGGGTTTAAAATTTGTCATAGCTATAGTTTCAATATTTATCGGGCGTAGCTACTTTTTAACTTGATGCATTCATAAAATGGCTTGTTGTATTCATAAAACGGTCTCGTTGTATTCATGAATACAACGAGTAAAAATGTATTCAAAATTCTTTTCGCTGTATTCAAGTCAGGTGTAGTCAACTTAGCTGTATTCACGTCAAAATATATTCAACTTAGTTAGAAGATAAAAAAAGTTTCATAATTAGAAATGGAGACAAGTTTGACCAGTCAATGTCAAACTTGTCTTAAAAATGTGATTAACTAAAATTGCGACTGAATTATAATTTTTAAAACTTATAATCTTTTACAAAATACACAAAAGCCCATACACATTATACAAAAATTTCTTCCAACCCACACACATTATACAAAAAGTCCTTCCAACCCACGACCCCAACTACTTGTTCATTTTATCTCAAAAAAAAAAACAATTCCCAGTTCCCTCGTCTCTGTCTCTCTCCTTTGCTGCTGCAAAAAATCGGCGACCACCATTGTTGTTGCTCGTTCCTCTCTCTCCATTGCTGCTGCTGCTGCTCATTTCTCTCTCTCTCCATTGCTGTTGCTTCTCTATTCATTCTCAGGTAAACTTTTTTTTCTCACTTGGTTCAAAAGTTAGGGTTTTGAAATCAGAGTGTGAAAATGATGATTTTGGTTAGAGAAGATGAAAAAGAGCATGAGTTTTTTCTTGAATGTTGTTTAAGTCATTCCTCACCTCAGGCATCAAGTCAATGAATACTCCGAAGAAGTTACCTATCCAAGAATTCTTAGATGGCTCACTGTCAGGAACAATACAAAATTGAGTGTTGACCTTTTCAACCCCCTAAGGAAGTTGTAAGCATTAGAACACAACAGATGACTAGGTGTTGCAACAAGTTGACAATCTGTTGGACAATTTCCAACAAGTACCACAACTGTTGCAACATATCACTTTATTTGCTAATTTGATAACTTCAGATGCATTCATGAAGTTTTTACAACAAGTACAATAATCTGTTGCAACAAATTACTAATCTGTTGTACAATATCCAACAGATGAGCAACCTGCTGCAACATACATGCTGCAACAAGTTACCTATCTGTTGGACATTGCCCAACAGATGTGTAACCTTTTGCAACAACCTGATAACTTATTTTAAATAAGTTTTGCTTTTTATGATTTAGCATCATTATGATATATCTATTTTTTTGTTGTAGGTTGTGAACCCATGACTTATCCCAACAATAAGAGAGTTGGAGATGCCATGCCTTGGGTGGTCACATTTTTTTCTTTCTTGAGCAACAATGACGGACAAAGAAAAAGAAGAAGAAAGCAGAACAATGGAATGAGTTATGAAGTAATTTTCAGTGCTACATGAATGAAATCCAGTCAAAAAGTTGCAAAATCAAGTGATCTTATTTTTTTCTTTCTTGAGCAAAATTCAGTCAAGACAAAGAAGAAGAAGAATAAGAAACGAGCAGCAGAATAAGAAGAAGAAGCAAGAAGAAGAAGAAACGAAGCAAAAAAGAAGAGCAAAAAATGGTGGAAACGGCGCAGGCACCAGGTTTAAATGGGGGCAAAGTGTAAAAAATAAACTTGGGGGCAAAGTGTAAAAAATAAAGCTTGGGGTCAAAGTGTTAAAAGTATAACTTTGGGGTGAGTCAAAACTCTATAATCACTAATCCAAAGTTTATCACCCCTACTCAATTAAAAAAACTAGAGTTACCCCAACTCAATTTTAAAACCTATTTGTCACATATAATTAAAAGGCCCAACTTAGTTCAGTTGTATTCGTTTGTAGCTATTTTTACATTGTATTCAATTTATTGTATTTAAAAATCGTTTGTATTCAAACAACATAAAATACAAAAAAAATTGTATTCAACTTATTGTATTTTAAGTTTGATTGTATTCAAATAACATAAATACAAAAAAATAGATTCAGCTATAATAGATACACTAAAATATTGAATACAATCTAAAAATTTAACAAATAAACTCAAATATTGAATACAAAAAAATAACAAATACAATAAACGTGATCGGAAGAACACGGCTAAGATCTAAGATCTGGCGGGCAGTGACCGGAAGTTCCATCCCTCCGCCGCATCACTTGTTATCTAAGGGTTCCGTCGTTCCCTTCGCCGTCGCACTTGTCAACAAGGCGTTGAAGGAATCGAAACATGACCAAAAGAAGACGACTCAGATCTGAACGTGATTGGAAGAAACGGGAGTAGAAAGCTCAGATCGCCGGTGCTAGAGAGAAAAGAGACGACAACGACGGTGGAGCGGGCAGATCTGGAGAGAAAAGGGACGACGACAGCGGTGAGGTGGGAAGATCTGAAGAGCAAAAGGACGACGACGACGGTTGGGCGGACATATCTGGAGGAGAGCGTCATTGCTTTTCCGTGGCGGTGGTGTCAACTAAACGACCGAAAAGAGAAAAGGATGACGGCTTCCGACAAACAGTGGTGTCCGATGAAAACAACAAGAAAATAGAAAAGGGACGTCGGGGGTGGAGAGCTGGGGAGAGAGAGGTGAGGGAAAATACCATAAACCTAATGTATTTTGGTATAGCTATGAATGATAATTAACATATAGGTTTTAGCTATGCAATGTAATTAAAATAAATTATAATTACTAAATATAATTAGATACTAATAGTTGGTTATGCTATGTAAATTTTTCTTTTATTAAGTCCATTTTCGGAATGCACTTATCTTTCAAGTCCATATGTCAATGATGATAATCTTGATTACCCAAAAGGCAAAAAATAAAAAGTATTTCTATTTGCATGATAAAGTTTAATTAACTTTTAACTAATGGACTAATTCTTGATACATTAATAATTGCTTCTATCAAGGCCACCCGAGACCTGGATTATCAAAAAAAAAAAATTTGCTTCTATCAAGTATTAAGTCCATGTACATAGCCTAGTAGTACATGTGGGAGTCTTCCTCTATTCTCCCTCTTTTATGGCTGTCCATTCATGAGGTGATTTGCAAGAATGACTTCTATATGGGGAGTGTGCCTTGAACTTTTAGCCCCAATTACATTTTTTTTTTAAAATGACCCATGGTCTCCATTGGGCATGAGTGGTGGTCATAAATTAATTTTGGCCATTAGGCACGAGTTCGAGACATTTCAATCAAAGACAAGTTAAATTGATAACAAGTTTAACTTCATAATAAAAAGTTGTTTGTGTTGCTCAAGTATTTATGTTAATACAACTGAAATTCTTATCCAATAGAAACACATTACACTATAGGCAAACTAAATTATGCACACATTAATAATTACAACTTGTGCACGATTGGCAACAAAGTTCATTTTTATAGATTTTGTTAAGCGGGGTTAAAAGCAGTGGCGGATCCAGGAGACTATATTTGGTGGTGCAAATTTTTTTTTTAATTTTTTATGCCTAGAAGGCAAATTTTTTTAAAAAATCTGGTGGTGCAACTGAACCACTCTGTTGCTAGTGCATCCGCCACTGGTTAAAAGTCCGGGACCACCCTTTATGGTGTCTTATTTCTGCAATTTTTGCCATTCACTGCCCCGTTATGTAATTAAAAAATGCTTGAAATAGTCAACAAGTTGTACTTCCCACCCACAGAAAAATCCAAAATATAATGTGTGTATTCATACGTAATAACTTGTCACTTGCCGTATAGTTGAGGTTATATATTTGTTTTCTAATTGTCACTATTTTCAAGTCTAAATTGGATGGCAAGTGCATAGGTCTAGTGATACTTGTCCCATAGACTAATAATAAGCCAAAAAATATCTAGAGGGATCGACCGGTTGGCTGAAGATCGAGTTTGTAGCCTTCAGGTTGCAAGTTCGATCCCCTTCGGATATGTTCTCCGAGACATATGTTTCGTATTAAAGCGCAGTAGGCAATTGCGGCAGGCGTGTTGCGGTGTGGGATGACCATCCCTCCTCGCGATGAAGTCGGCCCAGAAGCGTTGATCCGTTGGTGGCGATCGGACACTAAATGCGAGTGCACATCCGCGATTTACCGGCGATGGCGGCTAGGCGGGTTCCATCGCTCCAGGGAGCTAATATCGATCTTGTGCAATCTTAGCGATATGAAGTCTTAAGCGCGCCAGCACGAATTATCAAAAAATAATAATAATAATAAGCCAAAAAATCTATTACTCATATACTCACAGAAATTTGTGTTAATAACATTTTTGGTCACATAACTATTGGTAAATTTTAATTTAGTCCTTGTAATATTTAATTAATTAAAATACACACTTTTAATCTATCTGTTTAAGATTATCCACATTTTTACTAGAATTATTAATCGTCCATCCACTTAATTACCCTACATGTTATGTTAAATTTTAACTGTTACTCCATATTTAAAGATAAGATAATTTTATAAAAAGTCTAAATATATTATATTTTTTTACGTAATTAGATCATAAATATTTTAATTAATTAACAATTAAATGTGGTAAGTCAAGCAATACTTATATTATAAGATCAGAATGAGACAATCTCGTCCTGACAAATGACCAACATGTTAAGGCATCTTTCTCAATGACCATCCTCTCTCATACCTTTTTTTTAGGGAGAAGTTCATTTTCATTCCCTCGATATGACCAGGTGTGAAGCAACTTCACGATCTAATTCATTCCCTAAAATCGGATACACAAGACGAACTAGAATAAGCTGATTGATCCAGGTAGCGACAAGCTTCAATCGAAAGAAACCGCGCGTACGCTAGAAAGACGTATAGACAAGCCTTTTTTTATAATCATATGGATCGCTTTTCATGACTTTTCTTTCCATACGCATAGATTGCAATCTAATCAGCTTTCTAACTTTAGGTGAGGGACTAAAAGATAATTATCATTCCAAGAAATTTAAATAAAATTTAGATATAAAAAAAGTAGTGCACATGGATTATTCCAATAAAGGAGAAAAGCACTATTGAAATAGGGACAAAAGTGCATAGGGATTTACTCAATGGGACCAACACAAAATAACAACAAAATTTGCCGTTAATTTTGAAAATATTTGAAGGCTATGAAGTTTTTATTTGATTCCAGCATATAAAGCACATAATTATGTATATATACATACTGGTTTTAAATTCTGAATCCACGTATAAATGATCATATATTTTTTCCGTTCCAATTTATGTGACGTTCTTTTCTTCTTAGTCTGTCTCAATTTTTTTTTTTTTTTTTAATTTTAGTAATAATTTAATTTAAAATTTTTCAATTTAACTTTAATGAAATGATTTATAATCATATAAATATTTACGCTTATTTAGACCATAAATTTTAAAATATCAAAACTTGGTGAAAATAATAGTCAAAAGTTGTAGGCGTCAGTTCATATAGTGCAGCAGACCAAACAATTTTGTCATATTACTGTAATTTGCTCATCCTTTCTTTAAAGACAAGATTCTGCAAGCGTGCGTGTAAACTACAGTTGGCAGACCGCACCTTTTTATAACTAATTGTTATTCAGATTCATTTATCATATTAATTCAGATTCACGTCACGTAATATATGATAAAAAACAATCGTTTCTAAAGGTTTTTCCATTTGACATGATTCGAATTTGAAAACTCGATTGGAGAGTGAAAAAATCGCATCCAATAATAAAATTAGGAGACATAAGAGGGTTCATTTAGATAAAAAAAATCATGAAAAGTTAAAATCGTAAGTTCTTCTCCCCAACAATGAGATCATCATGCTCATTATTAAACTTTGTTGAAGGATAATGAATCCCCTAATTTTTTTATTTATTTTATTTATTTATTTATATTTTAAATTTTCATAATAAAATTTTGAGTTTTACGACTAAAATTTAATCAAATACCAATCAGATTCCTTAGTGGTCCAAACTCTAAATCATGAGCTTCTCGAGGAGCACAAAAAAGCAAAAAAACTTTACATTAGTTAATTGTTTTAAATTTATAATTGTTAGTCTTAGTTATACTTATATAAGCCAGCTGTTTCCTCTTAATTTTTATTTCATTTCTTTTCTTTCGATCGTTTAGGTTTGGCATCAGCTAATCTCTTGCTCTCCCTTATTAATAATTACTAAAAGTCTCATGATGCTTTATTCATTTCTTTTTATCGAGAACATTTCCACAATTAAGTGCCAAAAGATTGTCTAGGTTTGATAGTGTTGGAAATTTGCTTTGGTGGAGGTTGGGTCCGCCCATCTTCAATGACTTAAACATCTTAGTTTCATATGTTGGAGACTCTGGTTCTTCACATGTGCATAATTTATTAAGTGAGTAGATGACCGTAGGGCCAGGAATCGTCAAATTCCATTGAGAAATGGAAGAGATATTGGTCAGCAAAAAATAAGGTGTTTGAGACATGGAAGAGTGGTGGACAAATCTACCACATCGGTAGGAAAATGAAGATTTGTTCATGTTATAAGTGTCCAAACTGAATAAGGGAATGAAACCCCAAGGGGTAACCTGTTACGCCCCGTAATTCCAAGAGGATAAGATGAGAACGTACGAAAGGAAATAAGATTCGAATTTGGAAAAAGAAAAAAAAGTTGGCAGAATATTTTTTGACAGATTTTCAGTCAATTTTGGAGCGGTATATCTCCTAAAATATTAGGAGTTTTTAGGTGTTTCAAAAGCCTAATATGAAGTTCGTTGAGTCTAGTTTCCAACGCAATAAACCGCACGTCGATAGGGCATCAGAGTAGAAAGTTATGGACGTTACAAGTTCAGCTGACGGAAGAGAAGAAAATGTTTCAGTCACGCGCCACGGCGCCACGGCGCCGGCTGCAGGGCCGTGGCTCCGTAAGCCCTGAGGTGTTCTAAAGTTGCAGTGCCACGGCGCCGGCTGCAGGGCCGCGGCGCCGAGGCGGGATTTTTCGCGGAAAATGGGAAAAAGTTAGAAGATATTTTGTGTAGAGGACCTATGGGAGGGTGAAAAGTGTCCCTCCTAACTTATAGAACAAGATAGCCTATATCTTGGCCAAGTCTTGCAAGACTTGGCCATTCTACACAAAATTAATCCAAGCACTTTCTCTCTTCTCTCAAAAAAAAATTGTGAGAAAAACCCTAAGCCTAAATGAGATTTTTGGAAAGGCGACAAGAAGGAAATATGTTGGAAAGCTTGTAGGGGGTTCGTAGAGGTGATTTTAACGTGAAGAAGAATTTCAGAAAGAGGGCTAAAGTGGGCGAGATTGTTGGACTGTTTTGGGCTTATCAAGGTAACAACCTTGTCCTCTTAAGTGATTAGAGGTTACTTATTATTGTAGTCATATATATATGTTATGCAAGCATGAGATATATATATGGAGATTGAATGTTATGGAATATTTGGATGGAATTCGAAAGTTGCATGTTTAACCTTAAGATTGTAATTAGATTTGGTTATTAGTTTTAGTCGTCGCATGTTATATAAAGAAGAGATTGTAGTTGTTATTATCGATTGCGGCTATATAACATGTTAGACTAAACAACTTGGATTGAAAAAGAATTGGAAAAGACTTTGTGTTGTTGTACATGGATTAGCCGAGAATGGCATTGGTTATTGATTTCAGGCCTTGAAAAAGGTGGAAAAGTACGTAGAAACAAAGGAAGTGTTATCCAATTTTCCGTAGAATAAGTGACTTTACACTTAGAATATTCTACGTTTGAAACTAGAAGTTGATAGACGTATTATGGTCATTATAGGTTGACATACTACGTACGGCATATTGGACTTAGCAAGTGGATTGAACCGAAGATGTATGTGGAATTTTCCCTATCTTCTTGAGCATGAGTTTTATAAATGTATAGTACGGTGGACGTACATGGTTAAAAAGGAATTTGGTTTCATTTTGGTATCCTTGCCTTGTTTTCGAAAAGAATATGTGACTTGATGTTACATGGGAAGATTTCTTGACTTGAATCTTAAAGATAAGAGACTTGGTTATTTTGAAAGTTATAATACTTGAATTGAAGAGTACATGCTTACTTGATTCTAAAAGATAGGAGTAACGTCATTGGAAAAGAATGAGTTACTTTATTTAAAGGAATAATTTCCTTAAATGTTGAAAGAAGTGACTTGATTTTAAGGAAGAGAAGTAACTTGATTTAAAGGTATAAAGTTACTTGATTAATGTAAAGAGAAGATACTTAAATTGAAAACCTTGAATGGAAATTTCTAAATGTGTAGTAACTTGATTTGAAAGTATAAGTCTCTTGGTTATTGATCGGTGTATTTTATATACACCTTTTGAGTCACTTTTAATTAGTCTTTTGTCCATTTTTGTACAAATACCTGTCGTCTTAGGATAGATTCTCTTTCTTTTGAGTCATATTGGTTTAAAGTGGCTCATTGGCGGAAAAGGAGCAAAAAGAGGGCAGAAACAGAGGTTCCAGAGCTCGAAAAGCGAGAAAGTTGGCGAACCGGACACAAAACAGGGCAGCGCCGCGACGCCTCCAGCCAGCAGGGTCAGAGCGCCGCGACGCCCAATATTCAGAGAGCTGCAGTAGTTCCGGCGCCGCGCGGCTGATTCTGGCCGAACGCGGCGTAAAAATCGGCAAATTCGAATGCCAATGGGCGAGGCACGAAGGAAAACTGCATCACGTTTGGGACTATAAAAGAGGACTACATGTCGATTAAGGGTTCCTCTTCTTGCCAAATCACACAACTTTTGGAGATCAAGATTGGAGACCTATTCTTAGTAATTTCTTGTTTCTTGTTTTATTTCTTTACAGCTTATGTTGGATATTAATTTAGTTCTTGTCATGTCTATGGCTGGGAACTAAATCAATCTAGGGTTTTCCATGTCAATTCACTTGAAACTTATCTTTATGAATTAATGCATGTTTTTGGTTCTTCTTCTTGTTATTGAGATTTATTCAATATTTGTCCTGAATGCTTGGTAATTACTTGATCACTAATTATCATAATCCTTATGATTTCTAATCGAAAGTCGAAAGGGGAGATTGTGAATATGATGTAGTTGAATAAACATAGGTTAAATCGTGGACGAAAGTACCCCAATACTTGTGTAGTATTAATAGATTTTTGGTCTTAATCCTCCTTTATAGTCAATCTTATCACCGAAAGGTAGAAATGTTCTATATTGGGGTTGAGTGTTTATATAACCTTAACATGAGTATAAAACGGCTTAGTTAACCTGCTATCTCAAAATAGAAGAAAAATCATAATTAATTGCATTAACAAGTAAGATAAGCGGATAGTTGAGGAGAGTTGAAAGCCCTATTCCACCATTACTGAAGTAAAACAACGTAGTTTAATTAGCTTTCATAATTATAGTCATAACCAACTTATCAATCATCGGTTACCAAATAGATACCATAGAATAGAAATTGAGCATTGAACACTAATCCTTGAGGACGATAACTCGGTCTTCCAGACTATATTACTTGACACGACACGTTCACTTGCGTTAGTGTGTGCATAAATCGCGCATTAAGTTTTTGGCGTCATTGCCGGGGATTGGCGTAGTTCAATATCAATTTTATTTATTCTTAATTTCTAATTTGATTTTTATTTTATTTTTTTGTTTTTATTTATTATTATTTTTCTCTTTTTCGTGAAAACCAGTGTGCCGTGATTCGTTTGTTTATTTTGATCTGTTGCAGACATACAGTTTATGCGAATGAGAAAAGAAGCAGACACACTTGTTCCCTTCAACCCGGAAATTGAAAAGACTTGCAAACAGAATAGGAGAAACCAACGAGTTTCGGCCTTAATAGAGATGGGAGGTTTACAAAACAACATTGAGATGAATGAAGGGTTAGGTGATCATCAACCTAACCAAAGGATGCCCCGGAGATTGCCGATGGATGTAGAAGAGAGGTCGAGTCAGTGAGAGAAGCTTGGGAGATTATGTGCTGCCAAGTGTGAATGGAGCACAAACTTGCATCAGGCTCCCAGCAATAGGAGCAAACAATTTTGAAATCAAGCATGCGATCCAAAGCATGGTGCAAAATACGGTTCAGTTCGGAGGGTTGCCATCGGAAGATCCTCACATACATATAGCAAATTTCTTAGAATTGTGTGCAACCTTCAGGTACAATGGCGTTACTGATGACGTCGTCCGATTGAGGCTCTTTCCCTTCTCACTCAGGGATAGAGCGAAAGTTTGGTTGAATTCCTTGCCAACAGATTAGATATTCACATGGCAAGAGTTGACACAGAAATTTTTAGCAAACTTCTTTCCACCGTGCAAAGCCGCGAAGCTAAGAGGGGAGTTGAACAATTTTTATCAAACTGATGGAGAGTCACTATATGAAGCTTGGGAGAGATTCAAGGACTGATTTCTCTAAGAGGTCGTGAAGTTACTCAACTTCTCATCATGCTTCGTACAAAACGATAAACTCTGATTCCATCATGAATCGACCAATGCGAGTTTACTTAGAGGATTTCAAAAGACACACCATACACATCCACTTGTGGATTTTGGTGTTCTTCAAATCTGATGACCAGTTCGCATCACTGAATTCTCCCAGAACCGTTGGATATCCAGTATACCATAATCCATAGACAAGCTAATAATTCATATGTCATCACATCTCATTTAAAGCCTTCTATCGGTCATTTTCAGAATCACGAGTAAACCTTAATTCAACTGATCTTTTTTATGAGCCGATACTAGATCAGTTGTAGTGTGTAAGATACATTGAACAACATGTGACCTGCATATTTCGCTCATGATATATGATTTCACCATGATTCCAATTAATTCTATGATTCATATCTATTGGTGACTTCAACGAGACTGTCAAAACACCTCACATATGAGTTTGGTTTAGACCAGTCCGTTAGATGTCTTGGAATTCCCAATTTATAAGAAGTCATCTGTAATACCCATATCATTAAATTCAAAACATCGTTTCAATATACTCTTAGTCTCTAGGATCAACCTAGGACCTCTTCATGTGATCAACTCGTCGTCTACGTAAAGGCATATCATGACGAACGAGTCAGAATTACCTTTCATGTAGACACATTTGTCACACTTATTAATCGAGAAACCCTTCGATAGTGGAGTACTATCAAATGTTTCGCCAATGCTTCGGGACCTGTTTCAGTCCGCATAGAGATTTGACAAGTCGACAAACTTTCTTATTTTCCCCGAAACCACATACCCCTCGGGTTGTTCTGTATTACTTTCTTCTTCCACTTTCAGACTTTTGGTTTTCCAACTGTTGGCTTTCTAGCTTCAGAGTCTATATTTCTGTAGTCAGATTCATTGTTTATGTTTTATCTGAAACTTTCAGGACTATAATGGAAGTTCAGGAAGAATTCCAACAGTCCACAAAGCCAACTCTACGGTTATGAAGGATGTCGCAACATCCATGTCACACAAGACTGCGGTGACCCTGGAGGTTAAGCTATTCATGTAGGAGCACATGTCTAAGTAGCCGAGGCCTTATACTTGTCAGTAGATCCATCTACTTTGTACTCAATTTAAGTATCACAATTTTACAACCCAGAGGTTCTTTTCCCAGAGGAAGATCAACCATCACACAAGTGTGGTTCTATATGATGGAGTCTATTTCTCTCTTTTTAGCTTCTTTCCAAAACAGCGCTTCTGGAGATGACAATTCTTAATTGTCCATGGATCATTCTCAACCATATAAGCTAGAAGGCATGGAACAAGTCTTTGTCCCCTCTTTCTGCTCTGTCTCGGTTCAATATCTAGTCCCTGAGTTCTGTAGATCTGTAACATTAAGTTCCGGATAGTCAGCAACTTCCGAGTCCTATAGATCTGGAATTTCTAGTTCCGTTCAATCAGACACTCTCGGGTTCTTGTTAACCTTAAGCAATCATCACTTTTTCCTTCTGAAAGTTATCTTCAAAGAATTCAGCATTCTTTGGCACCAAGATGCGACACGCACTACTGTTATTTGTAGATCCAGTAGATATACACTCTACAATATTAGGTTCGACTTGAACCACTTTGGCTTAGGTACTTCAACATTTGCCACACTACCCCATATCATAACATTTGTATATGAGATTCTTTCCATATTTCACATGGAGAGTTATCATTATCCTTATGTGGAGTTCTATTGAGAATCACATTTGCGGTAAGCATCACCTTGCCCCACATATCTTGGGCGTAAGGATCTGCGCTTCGCTAACGCCATTAGACTGAGGTGAGTAAGGAATAGTCGTTCTATGAACGATGTTTCGCATTCTCCCCCTCTATCACTACGAATTTCTCAATCTGTAGACGTTTCAACTTCTGCTTTGGCGCGCTTCCACTTCAACAAGTTCATCTTTATTCTTCAACAAATGATGCAATACGTTGTGCCATCTTTAATGAAGATCACAACGTACTTGTCTCCCCCTCTATTTGTACAAGTGTCAAATCTCCCACGTAGGTGTGACTATGTTATAGAAGAGCGATACTTCTTTCGCTATTCCTTTTGATGGAATGGAAAGGTTATTTTGCCTCTTGATGCGCGATTTAATGCACACACTTTAATGCAAGTGCACGTTATCGTGACAAGTACTATAGTCTAGGTAAGACCGAATATCGTCCTCAAGGATTAGTGTTCAAGTACCAATTATCTATCTTTTGTTATCTATTTGGTAACCGATGTTTGAGTTTGTTGATTATACTAACAATTATAAATACTAATTAACTATGTGTTTACTTCAGTAGTGATGGAAATAGGGCTTTCAAGTCTCCTCAACTATCCGCTTATATTACTTATTAATGCAATGAATTATGGTTCTTCTTCTTTTGGAGCTAGCAGGTTTACTAATTCGTTTTATACTCCCGTTAAGGCTATATAAACACTCAACCCCAGTAGCGCTCCTTTCTACCTTTCGGTGATAAGGATGACTCTATAGGAGGATTAAGACAAAAAACTTAGTTAATCGTCACACGCCATGCGTGAAATTAGGTGTTTAAACCTCTTATTAACGCTACACAAGTAATTGAGGTATTTTCATCCCCAATCCAACCTATGTCTACCCAACTTACAGCGTAGTCACAACCTCCTCCTTTCGAAGTTTGATTAGAAATCATATAAATAATGATAATTAGTGATCAATTAATTACCAAGCATTCAAAACAATTATTGGGTAAATCTCAACAATAAGAAGAACAACCATAAACATGCATCAATTCATAACATAAGGTTCAAGTGATTTGACATGGAAAGCCCTATAATGGAATTAGTTCCTATCCATTGACATGACAAGAACTAATTCAATATTCAACATAAAAACTGAAAGTAAAGTAAAGAAAAGAAAAGAAAATTACTAAGTAAAGGTCTCCAATCTTCAACACCAAGAAGTCTTGTGTTTGTGCAAGAAAGGGAACCCTTGAAAACTGCCTAGGGTTCTCTTTTTATAGCCTCCAAACCACCCTTCAACTTTTCCCTTCAGGCCTGGCCCAGAAATCGTCTAAAAACCTGATTTTTCCAGCGTGGCGCCAGCCACGAACTCGCGCTGCTCGTGATTAGGCGTCGCGCCCGCACTGCTTTGCAGGCGTCGCGCGCTGCAACTTCGCAGTCTCGATATTGGCGCCGGGCGCTCGCCTGATGGTGAGGCGCGCAAGATCGCCCGTGTCCGTGCCTGGTTCGCCACTTTCTCGTCTTTTAAGCTCTGGAACCTCCACTTTTGCCCTCTTTTAGCTCCTTCTCCGCCAAATAGCCATTTTAACCAATTTGACTCAAAAGAAAGAAAATATATCCTAAGACGACACGTATTTGTACAAAAAGGGACAAAAGACTAACTAAAAACGACTCAAAAAGTGTATATAAAATACACCGATCAAATACCCCCAAACTTAACCTTTGCTCGCCCTCGAGCAAAGATAAAAAGAAAGAAATAAAGACTCAAGAAAAAGGAAAATAAAGGACTCAATGACATTGATCACTTTGCTGCATTGGTGTTACTTTAGAAAAACATAAAGATTAGCAGAATAATATGCAGGAACATATAGCATGAAATTTTAGCACACTAAACACATTAAGCTAGATATTTCGCAAACTCATTTTTATCATGCTTAATGGAATTCACATACTGAATCTTGCATGTTAATTTCAAAAATTCTATGACATTTTTACTTGCTATTCTCCACTAATCATGGATATGCATATAAGAGATCTTCAGGACTTTTAAGGGTTGTAATGTAGGCTTAGGTATGGGTAGGTAAAAATTGGCATTTAGGCTCATTTTTGTGTACCATAAGCTTTTAGCTTTTCAGTGTTTCCCTTTTCTTTTGATTCTTTCCTTCACTTCAATTCTATATTTCCCCTCTTTTGTTTTGAGAGCGTGAAGTGTATCATAATAGCAAGCACCCCCAAACTTAGGCTTTTGCCTATTTCTTATTACTTTTTAATTGGGGTGCATCAATCTTGTTTGCTCTTTTTGTCTCTTTTTTAACACACTCTATTCCAACTATTTCACATTTTTACTTATGGCACAAGTATGGAGATATAGGGTGTCAAAGAAAAAGTTCAATTTTTAGGCTCAATGGGGCTGACTAGGGATATCTTTTAATGTCAGGGATAG
This sequence comes from Przewalskia tangutica, assembly GCA_029844215.1. NCBI lineage: Eukaryota > Viridiplantae > Streptophyta > Magnoliopsida > Solanales > Solanaceae > Przewalskia > Przewalskia tangutica. The sequence continues at coordinate 3,790,193 of CM056725.1, forward strand.
AAAAGAGTGGTGAGAATTGGTTAACAAAGAAACGTCTGAGTCATCTCCCTAACATGCATATCCTAACTATTTCGCCTCAAATAGCAAGAAATCATAACACATAGGTTTTAATCATTTAGCATGCACAATTCAAGCAAGAAACTCCAAATAGACAGATTTTTTGAGTTTTTGGCATATCTAACCTAAGTGTTTAGATGGTTGCTTCTAATTTCGTTACATTATTCCACCTTACTTCACTAGGTGTTTCTAGTAACTACAGCATGCATGATCTTTGACAGACAATTATGACTCAAAAGAAAAAAAATTATGACTCAAAATATACACAAAACAATCAAAAAGACTCAAACATACTACAACAATAAGACACAAATAAGACACCCCCCCAAACTTAAATCACACATTGTCCCCAATGTGTGTAAGACTCAAAGACAATAAAAGAAAAGGACACTTGCAAACTTGGTTTAAAATGGTGGCGGTGGATAGTGCTTTGGATTCCGTGAGGGGGGGAGAGCTCTGGATTTTTTATTTGGATACAGGGCCTTCGGATTAGGGCATCTTTTCAAAATTCAGATTTTTCCGTTGTGGCGCCGCGGCGCTCAAACTTCTGGGCTCCTTCTGTTCTTTTGGCGCGCTGCCTCACTGCTGGTGGCGCTCTGGCGATTTTCTGGAAATCCTTGGCTTTTCTTCAGTTTTCGCCTTTCCAAGTTCTTGGCCTTGCACCTGTCATCACAACACATAGCACTACCTCCGTGAGACTGTTCTAAATAAAGGCTAATTGCATTAAAATAAATAAGCTGAAATACCTTGGGTTGCCTCCCAAGTAGCGCTGTCTTTAACGTCTTTTAGCCGGACGCAAGTTCCTTTTTATTCTAGGGTGTGAGAGGTTACGAAGTTCATGTATTCCATTTCATTGATCAGATAGGGTTTTAACCTCTGTCTGTTTACCTTGAAGGAAGCTCCCTATCTCCCTTTTATTTCAATTGCACCATATGGGAATACTCTTACCACCGTGTATGGTCCTGTCCAACGTGATTTTAACTTGACTGGAAATAATTTCAACCTTGAGTTGAATAAAAGCACTTGTTGTCCTTCTTGGAAGTCTTTCGGTATCAACCTCTTATCGTGTCATACTTTCGTTCGTTCCTTGTAGATCTTTGCATTCTCATAGGCATTGTGCCTGAATTCATCTAACTCGCTTAGCTGTAGTAGCCTCCTCTGTCCTGCTGCCTTGGCGTCCATGTTTAACTTCCTCATTGCCCAATACGCTCTGTGTTCCAACTCTACTGGCAAATGACATGCTTTACCAAAAACTAACTTATATGGTGACATACCAATTGGTGTTTTGAATGTTGTTCGGTATGCCCACAATGCGTCATCCAGTTTGATAGACCAGTCCTTCCTTGAGTCGTTCACCGTCTTTTCTAATATGCTCTTCACTTCCCTATTTGAAACTTCTTCTTGCCCATTCGCTTGAGGGTGGTAGGCAGTTGTGGTGCGGTGGTAGAATCCATATCGGGAAAGCAATGAATTCAGCTGCTTGTTGCAAAAGTGACTTCCTTCGTCACTGATGATGGCTCTCGGAGTGCCGAACCTTGTGAAAATATTCTTTTGAAGGAATTTTTGAACAGTCTTACTGTCGTTTTCTTTTTGGCTCGCTTACCCATTTGGACACATAGTCCACTGCCAGAAGGATATATTGATTTCCAAAGGATGGCGGGAATGGTCCCATGAAATCGATTCCCCACACATCAAATAGTTCTACTTCCAATATCCCCTGCGAAGGCATTTCGTTTCGTCTTGAAATGTTCCCTGTTCTCTGACAACTATCACATCTCTTCACAAAGGCATGGGCATCCTTAAAAAGTGTTGGCCAATAGAATCCGCTGCGATGCACCTTTGCCGTTCTTGATGCCACAAAGTGTCCACCACATGATAGGGTGTGGCAATGAGTGAGAACCTGGTGCATCTCCTCCTCTGGTATACATCGCCTGGTGACTTGATCGGCACAGTGTTTGTATAACATAGGCTCCTCCCAATAGTAGTGCTTTACTTCGGAGTAAAACCTTTTCACTTGTTGTCTTGTCAATTCTGGGGGTATTACCTTAGCTGCAAGAAAGTTAACAAAATCAGCGTACCAAGGTAAATTAAAATTCGCACTTACTTGAAACAGTTGTTCGTCCGAAAATGATCATTTATTTGCACATCCTCGTGTTCGCTCTGTGTTCTCCAGTCTTGATAAGTGGTCTGCAACTGAATTCTCTGTCCCTTTCTTGTCACGAATTTCCACGTCGAATTCTTGTAGTAGCAAGACCCATCGAATGAGGCGAGGTTTTGCATCCTTCTTTGTCATCAAGTACTTTATGCGGCGAATGGTCGATGTATACTATCACCTTATTTCCAATCAAGTATGGCCTGAATTTCTCAAATGCATATACTATTGCTAGTAGTTCCTTTTCGGTAGTCGCGTAATTTAACTGTGCGTCATTTAGAGTTTTACTAGCATAGTAAATGGATCTAAATACCTTGTCGATTCTTTGTCCAATCACTGCTCCCACTGCATAATCGCTTGCATCGCACATCAGTTCAAATGGAGCTCGGTTTGGTGCAATGACTATGGGTGCTGAAATAAGCTTCTCCTTGAGCGTCTGAAAAGCGGATAGGCATTCCTTATTGAAGTCGAAGGCAACCCCCGTCATTAGCAATGTGGAAAGAGGTTTTGAAACCTTTGAAAAATCCTTGATGAATCTTCTATAGAAACTCGCATGCCCGAAACTTCGACTTTTGTCTTTGGAGGTGGGAGATTTTCGACATCAAATCTTTGCTTTGTCTACCTCAATACCTTGGTTTGATATTTTGTGTCCCAGAACAATCCCTTCTGTTACCATGAAATGACACTTCTCCCAGTTTAGCACAAGGTTAGATTCTTCACACCGGCTTAACACTGCTTCTAAGTGCCTCAAACATTCATCGAATGATGCTCCAAAGACCGAAAAATCATCCATAAAGATCTCTATGGTCCTCTCTACCATGTCTGAGAAAATTGCCATCATACACCTCTGAAAGGTTGTAGGTGCATTGCAAAGTCCAAATGGCATCCTTCTGAATGCAAATGTACAAAAAGGACAAGTGAATGTTTTTTTTTCCTGATCTTCTGGCGCTATTGCAATCTGGTGATACCCTGAGTACCCATCCAAAAAGCAGTAGTAGTTGTGCCCTGCAAGTCTATCCAACATTTGATCTAGAAATGGCAACGGGAAGTGGTCTTTTCTGGTTGCCTTGTTCAACTTGCGATAGTCAATGCAGATTCTCCATCCGGTAACTGTTCTAGAAGGAATGAGTTCGTCCCTTTCGTTGGTCACCACTGTTATTCCACCCTTTTTGGGCACCACTTGTAATGGACTCATCCATGCGCTGTCAGATATAGGGTAAATTACTCCTGCATCGAGCTATTTCAGGATTTCCTTTCTGACTACCTCTTTCATGTTTGGGTTTAGTCGCCTTTGTGCCTCGATGGATGGTCTGCTCTCCTCATCTAGACGGATTTTATGCATTACCGTTGACGGACTTATCCCGTTTATGTCTGCTAATGTCCATCCAATGGCACGTTTGTGATCCCTCAGCACTCTTAGCAGTTTATCAATCTCTTCGGTGGATAGGTGGCGTGAAATGATCACTGGTAAGGTTTTCTCTTCACCTAGGTATTGGTATTGTAAATGATTGGGTATGATTTTTAACTCTAACTCGAGCCTTCTGTGGATGGTAATGATCTTTCGGCATCCGCCAAGCTCTTCATACTTCCTCTTATCCCATTTCTCATAAATATTCATCCAATTTGCATACTCCATCGACACGGATCGCTTTACTATTATCATCCCATTTGGTCGATTTCTTCAAGCGTATCATCATGTCCGAACCCCTTGGCTGACACTGCATCTTCGATAAGATCAATGACTGAGCAGTTATCATTGGCATCTGGAAAAGTTGCTGCCCGAAAAACATTGAAAATCACCTCTTCTTCATCTACCCGCTTCAACTCCTGTGAACATCAATGAGAGCACGCCCCGTGGCTAAGAAGGTGCGCAGTATGATGGGGATTCCGCGTTATCTTTTATGTCTAAGATAACGGTCACGGAAAGATGAACTTGTCCACCTTCACTAATATATCTTGATGACTCATAGGATGAACTATGGGCGGCTAATCGCAAAGTGATGTTTGTAGGTTTGACTTCTCCCATTCCCAGTTTGCAGAAAACTAGATAAGGCATCAGATTTATACATGCCCCCAAATCGCACAATGCTTTCTGACATTCAAACTTCCCAATGGTGCATGGGATGGTGAAGCTCCCTGGATCTTGTAATTTCTGAGGTAGTTTTCTCTGTAGGATGGCACTACATTCCTCAGTCAACACCACTGTTGATCCTCTCTATCCTCCTCTTTTTGCTAAGAATATCCTTCATGAACTTTACGTAGCTCGGCATCTACTCTAATGCTTCAGCAAACGGAATATTGAGTTGCAATTTTTTGAGAATTTCCACAAATTTAGAGAATTGCTTGTCGAGAGCACATGTTTTTAACCTCTGGGGATATGGTATCTTTACATGGGGTGCGTTCACTACAGCTTCTACCAACTTTTCGGCTTCTGGGCTCTGGGCTCCGCGGCCGCTCTGGCGCGCGTGGCCAAACTCGCTGTCCCGAGTTTTGTGCGCCACGCTTCATCGGCCGCATGGCCGCTGCTGCTGCGAACTTTCTATCTCCACTGATTCGGCATTCTTCAGGTCAATCGCCTGATATTGTGCTTCCATATTGCCTTCCCCAGGTGCAGATTGCTTTTCTTGCGTTTCGCTGTTCAACATGATCGCGAGTTCTCCTATTTGCGTTTCCAACTTCTTCATGGCCATTCTCGTTTCGTCCATGAACTGATTCTGATACCTAGTGAAACTGAGTATGGCTTCTCGTAACTCCTCCCTCTCTTCCTCTATGGTTGGAGCTTTATCATATTGACAGTAGTAATCTATGTCTTCAGGATCCCTGAGATGAATCAAAACCAACAACGGATCACGGCACACTTGTTTTCACAAAAAAAAAAATTAAAGAAAATAATAAAACAGAAATAAAAACCAAATTAGAAATTAAAAATAGATAAAATTGATATTGAACTATGCCTAATCACCGGCAACGGCGCCAAAAACTTGATGTGCGATTTAATGCACACACTTTAACGCAAGTGCACGTTATCGTGACAAGTAATATAGTCTAGGTAAGACCGAATATCGTCCTCAAGGATTAGTGTTCAAGTACCAATTATCTATCTTTTGTTATCTATTTGGTAACCGATGTTTGAGTTTGTTGATTATACTAACAATTATAAATACTAATTAACTATGTGTTTACTTCAGTAGTGATGGAAATAGGGCTTCCAAGTCTCCTCAACTATCCGCTTATATTACTTATTAATGCAATGAATTATGGTTCTTCTTCTTTTGGAGCTAGCAGGTTTACTAATTCGTTTTATACTCCCGTTAAGGCTATATAAACACTCAACCCCAGTAGCGCTCCTTTCTACCTTTCGGTGATAATGATGACTATATAGGAGGATTAAGACAAAAAACCTAGTTAATCGTCACGCGTCATGCGTGAAATTAGGTGTTTAAACCTCTTATTAACGCTACACAAGTAATTGAGGTATTTTCATTCCCAATCCAACCTATGTCTACCCAACTTACAGCATAGTCACAACCTCCTCCTTTCGAAGTTTGATTAGAAATCATATAAATAATGATAATTAGTGATCAATTAATTACCAAGCATTCAAAGCAATTATTGGGTAAATCTCAACAATAAGAAGAACAACCATAAACATGCATCAATTCATAACATAAGGTTCAAGTGATTTGACATGGAAAGCCCTATAATGGAATTAGTTCCTAGCCATTGACATGACAAGAACTAATTCAATATTCAACATAAAAATTGAAAGTAAAGTAAAGAAAAGAAAAGAAAATTACTAAGTAAAGGTCTCCAATCTTCAACTCCAAGAAGTCTTGTGTTTGTGCAAGAAAGGGAACCCTTGAAAACTGCCTAGGGTTCTCTTTTTATAGCCTCCAAACCACCCTTCAACTTTTCCTTGTGCTGGCCCGTAAATCGCCTAAAAAACCTGATTTTCCGCGTCGGCGCCCGCGCCTTCTATCGGCGCATGGCCGGAACTCTCTTATTGCTCGTGATTAGGCGTCGCGGCCCCACTCTCTGCCGTCTAGCGCCCGCGGCCACTGCAACTCGCAGTCTCTGGATATTGGCGCCGGGCGCCTGGCCTGATGCTGGGCGCCGTGTGCCGCGATGTCCGTCTGCTCGGTTCGCCACTTTCTCGTCTTTTAAGCTTTGGAACCTCCACTTTTGCCCTCTTTTAGCTCCTTCTCCGCCAAATAGCCATTTTAACCAATTTGACTCAAAAGAAAGAAAATCTATCCTAAGACGACACGTATTTGTACAAAAAGGGACAAAAGACTAACTAAAAACGACTCAAAAAGTGTATATAAAATACACCGATCACCTCTTCATCTACCTCACATTCATTTGAGGGTTTATGCAACAATCTCAACTTAGTTAGCTTTGAATGACTTTCTATTTAACGTGTCTTAAACTATGAAGGCATAGATGCACGGATTACAAATATATCATTCACTGGGCTACAGACTTACTGTATCACTCTTAGTTATTATAGACATGTTGGACTAGACTCAAGCCAATTTTACCAACAGCGTCCTTGAACCAAGTTTGGGACATGTATCACCTCTTGTTAGAGTGATCTCATTCCCTTAAATCCTTTTAAGGAAAACCTCTTCAACTCCTTTTACTTTGAAGTTGCGTTGCTTCACATGAACAACCTCTTGCCCGTGGTTAGGGCATAACCGGATCGTATGAGATCTAGACACTCTAGCCCACTCTAGTTGCCTTGGCAGACTAAGTGTCTAATTTCTGCCTTTCTTTTGGCCTTCAAATCATTTAAGATCTGAAAATTCTGACCCACTCCAGTCGCCTGTAGGCTTCGTATGACTGAGTGTCCAATATCGTCCTATCATGTGACGAATCTGGCCCACTCTAGTTTCCCGTAGGCTTTTTATGACTGGGTGTCCACTACAATCCTGTCAAAAGAGGGATCTTCTGTCGGAAATGGTGACATGTTTGTCTCTAGTCCTTGTCCTTAGTCCTCTTCCCTTGCTTAGGATTGTCCATAAATCGAGTTTATTACAATCTAAGTCCATTCTTTTTAGGTCGTTGTTTATAACAGTCTAATCATAAACGGGAAGGTATGTGAGATTAAACTTCTGATTTTAAAGTGTAGATAATATAAGTCTTAACAAAAACACGTCATATTCCTAGCCTTGCTTTATTCACTTTTATCCAAAAATTATCTTTTAATATCAATTTTGACAAGGAATAAAAAGTTAACTCATACATTTGGAATATGGCCTACGTCAGTCATGTGTCCAAATCCTCCTTACCATAAGATGGAGGCTTTCTGCTATAAGATGGAACAACATCTGCACCCTTCTCCTCTTGTCCCGATTGATATCATTCACCTCTCGTGGGCGCTTGTTTCCACCACTCTCGGGAGCGGTGAAAACAACTCTTCTTTGATCCTTAGCCTTGCCATCATGACTATCAGCGGTATCTTCAAGTTCAGGATCAACAACAAAATCTCCCCTTTGACGGAAACAAATATGTAACTATCATAAAAAAGAGACCCAAAACTAGGACCAGATTTGTTGACATAGACAGTGTTTAAACTATTTATAGAACTGTCAACAAAACTGGTTTCAACAAGAAACCCACAGCCAGATCTGGTATCATATCTGCTGGCAAACATCTTTCTAGCACTAGTACAAATAATGTTTTAAGATTGTGAGTTACACAATGGATGTACGAGAATAATATATAACTACTACTAGTGTTTTGAAAGGAAAAACAATAATGATTACAATACAACAGGCTTGAAGCCTAATAAGAGTTGTGTAAACTACAACAAGTTTGATGATCTTGGTCTTCATTCTTGAATGCGTCTTTGAGTCTTGGATCTTGAGATCTTCGTTGGAACTGCAGCAAGCCCCTTGATTTTTATAACCTGAAATCAAAATACACTAAATTTGGTAGCATTACAAGGGCGCTGCTGAGTCGAGTGATATTCACTTTGTCCTTAAGACATTATTGCCCTGTATATATCCTTTTACGATATGGGCAACTGTCTTCCAAGATAAAACAACAACTAAACAAATGAGCAAAGGAAACTCAAGTGTTTCTCAAGAAGAACCTTTGAGTGTTTGAAAGATATGTTAGAGATGAAGAAGTTCAAAAAAATCTGAACTATACAAGAGTGAGGTGTGACTACAATTGAGCTAAGGGCCTCAATTATAGTGTGTGTAAGATGACCTCTCATCTAACCAACTAATGACAATCAATGGTCATGTAATGACACTTATTGAGAGGTTTTATTAAGTCAAATAATGGCTGAATTCAAGTGTCAAGCCATGGAGGATTAATGCTCCAAAACCAACTCAAAAGTCAGAAACTTTTCGTCCTCCGTCGACCTCACTGCCTCCAAAGTGTCGTGGCCCTTCCTGGAGGCGCCGCGACGCCTGAACTCCAGTAATTCTCTGCCACCAAAGCGCCGCGGCCCTTCACGACTCCGCGATGATTTCTGACTCGTTTCATCTTTTACAAATCGTACATTTCTTCCTTCATTTACCAACGTGGAATACGTGTCATTTAACCAACAGTCGTCCATCATTTCATGTCTCAAACGTTTACTCACGTACCAATATCTCTTTCACTAATGAAATTTACGATACTTGGCACTACGTGTGCACGTGTGTGGGTACGACGTTTTCGACGTGCGCGACCTCAATTGTTCGAGTCATAAATAATGGGTTAAACTTAATTCCACATTAGTAAATTTTCAACACATATTAAGTGAAATTTTCTAACGCTAATATAGAATATGCGCCAAAGATGTGTGTTGTGCCAAAATCGTAATTAGAATGCTAGCTCCGCCCCTGGAATTTCTTGACTGTTACCGAGAGATTTCGAGTTGGAATTGGATATATATGAAAAAAAATCCCGTAAGGAACAACCGCTTCTTATTTTAATGAGTCATATGCAATAAAAATTCAAACTCGTCAGACTCAATACAAATACTGAACACCGAATAAAAATTAAAAAAAACACTACTACTACTTTCTTATTCTTACTTACAAGTGTGTGATTTTACAGCTAAGGAGTTTTTCTCAAGTTATATGGGAACAGTGATATATTTTTGTTGTTACTTCGAAGCTTATGTTTTTACAGCTAAGAAGTTTCTCCTTGAGTCAACAACTTACTGATTGCCTCAACAAGTTTTCTAGGTTGGCAAATATATAAAGTGTCTGCCTTCCAGCCAAGGTAACTATTTTTATTATTAATATATTATTTCATCTATTTTTAATTTATATGTTATAGTTTAATCAGATACAAATTAAAGTTTAAGAAACAAACGGAATTTTTAAAATTTATAATTTTAAATATATCATAAAATTAAACATGTCATATTATTTGCAATGCTAAGGCAGAAACATAATTTGAAGCTTATGAATTTTAAATTCTATAATTCATACATATTCTATGAATTCGATCGAAACTTAATCGAAACGCTAGCTCAACCCCTATTCATTCGTATAAAGACTTGTCATTAATAACATGAGAAGTTCAAGTGATATTATTCTCAAAATTAAAAGGACTTATTCTTTCTGAACCAACCCAATTAAAAGATAATTTCATGTGCCCTTCTACGGATCGTGCATAATGAAATTTTAGTACATTGGACGGCTCTTTTACTATAATTAAATATAAATTAAGGTGAAAATATATATTAATTATTTATAATTTAATATTTAAAAAATATGCGATGATATGCGTCATTATTCATTAAACCCAAAAGAAGAACATTCTCTAAACGTGATTAAATGCAATTATACGATAATAAACTATTCGAGATATAATGACTCAAGTACAATTAGGAGAAAACGGTATTTTAATTTAAATAACTTTAATTAACACCTAAATCTTCTTAATCATATAAGTGTTGGGATTACGTGGATCCACTTTTAACAAGGCCGGCAGAACAGAAGACTCCGAAGTACTTAAGTAGTTAAGTCTTCTAAGTTGCATGCAAATTGCCGACACAGTAGACCCTACCCACCATTATTTGTTAAAGTTTTTTGTTAGAAGATGAAATTTCAGATTCAAATATCATACAGACGATTAAATTAGGTATTAGGCATAACTCACGCTCCAAAAGCTAGCTCAAAGGGAAGAGTATTGCTTAAGCCTTATAAGAAGTTTAGGAATCTCATTCTTCACCGATGTGGTATTTTATCTTCAACATCCCCTCACGCCCAGATTCAGACATTCTATTTATCTGGATTTCACTGTCCGATTTAGAGCGTGCACATTCATGGACTCAGGGTATTTTTATCCCTTTCAATTGGTCCAAGGGTATTTTCACCCCCCCCCCCCTCCCCTCATTCGGGGCCCCATCGGATGGGTCTGACTCTGATATCATATCATATTAGGCATTGTTTCTAACTCACACCCTAAAAGCTAACTCAACGGGAGTAGGATTACCCAATATCTAATTTGACATGGTATCAGAGCTGCATGACTATTTTTCAATGTTCCTTTTTCATTGGAACAAGGCATGGTGATGAGAAAAGGCATAGTGATGAGAAAAGAACTGTGTGGTGCGTTACTTGAAGAAGAACCTAGGACAAGACATAGTGATGAGAAAAGATTGTGATCTTCAATTGTATGGATAATGTGATTCGGACTGAGTCGGATGTCCGTTTACTCTGAAATCACTTAGATGTTGGTTTATCTCCCTAAAAAATCCACATGTATCATGAAACACCAAGAAGCAGCATATTGTCTCCCACTCGTCAGCAAAAGTTGAATACATATCGATGGCAATGACCGTTTGTGAATTGAAATGGTTAGATAGAATTTTAGGTAGTTTGGCCGTTGAACACAAGTCTCCGGTTAAAATGTATTGTGACAGTCAAACAACTTTGTATATTGATCGAAATTCGGTATTTTATGAACGAACTAAACACATTAAAGAGCACTATTCAGGATGCAATCCAATCCGGTACTATATTATCCAATCATGTGTCAACTAGTGAGCAGTTGGCCGATGTGTTTACAAAGGTTTTAGAAAATCGCAGCATGAATATTTACTTGTCAAATTGGGCATTCGAGACCCTCATGCTCCAACTTGAGGGGGGTATTGAAGACTCTATTATAGTCCAATTATAATAGTTTAATTTATTTATCGTACCATTGTAGTTATGGTAAATATAGGATTTATAGTCCTATTGGAATAGAGTTACCTTATAAAACTAGGAGAAGGAGAATCGTACTTCTATATAAGGATGTCATTATGATGAATACAAAGTAGAAAAGAATTCTCCCATTATTTGTGTCTCTCTAAATTCTCGTCCATGTCTCAATTTCAACATAGTATTAGAGCCACGTTAGAAAAAACACCAAAACCCTAGAATGATGGCAGTTGGCGATAAAAAAATTGGTGATAGCGACAAAGAAATCGTCGGTAAAGAAAACAAAACCTAAAGAAAAATAATCTCTCCATACGACATTACGTCGAATGATAATCCTGAAATTGTGGTGACACAAGTTCAATTGAAGGGCAAAAATTATGAAGAATGAGCTAGATCCATGAGGACATCCCTAAGAGAAAGAAAGAAGTTCGGTTTCATCGACGATACGATAAAAAACCGGACGAAGAGTCACTAGACTTGAAAGATTGGTCGACCATAAACTCACTATTGGTGTCGTGGATTCGCAACACCATAGAACCGACGCTTCGCTCAACGATCACTCATAAATAGGAAGTGAAAGAATTATGAACGAGCATCCGAAAGCGGTTCACCATTAACTGTCCTCAAATTCAACAACTAAAAGCGGTACTAGCGGAGTGCAAGCAAAAGGAAATGACCATAGTGAATTACTATGGAAAACTCACTAAGCTATGGGAGAAACTGACGAATTACGAACAGATCCTAGCTTGTACGTGTGGAAAGTACACATGCAATCTAGTACGACAAAAGCTAGCTCATATGCAGAATGCACCATCTCCATTTGAGCTAGTTTTTAGGGTGTGAGTTAGGCTCAATGCCTAATTTGACATGGTATCAGAGTCAGGCCCAGATCTGATCCGATGTGGGACTCCTAAAATAGGGATGACATAATGCTCCCCAGACTAATTGGCTGATCCCGGACCGATAGGGTAAAATGCCCCTGATCCATGAAAGTGCACTCTCCAGACCAGATAGTGGACTACGAATAAACATAATGTCCAAATATGGGAGTGAGCAGGCAATGGGATGACGAGAATATACCATATTGGTGACAAACAAGAATCTTGGGCTTCTTATAAAGCTTGGGCAATCCTCTTCCATTTGAGCTAAATTTTGGGGTGTGAGTTAAACCCAATGCCTAATTTGACAGTGACAAAAAGTTCTAAATGATTTCTCTTATCTACAGTTATGATAAATAGAGTTATTTGATATTTGTACTGATTGACAAAGGCATACTAGAGGCGCAAGAGGGGCAATCGAACCCCCTTCACTGAAAAAATACATATTATATGCACAGTAAAAAATCACTTTAAATTAGGGTTGGCGATGGGCGAGCCGACCGACCCATCCGGTCAGGCAGGCAGACCAGGCCCGTTCGGTCAGGCAGGCCGACCAGGCCGGACCAGCCACGACCGTATAAAAAGCGGGATCGGGGCTCGAGCAAGGCGGGGCGAATATGATCACGCCAGGCAGGCCACTTGCGGGCCGATCACTTGATCCGCCATTTGCCAAAAATAGTCGTTGTCTAACGGTCATTTTACATTTTGGTCGTTAGACAACGACCATTTTTGGCTTCCCCCACTCTCCCAACCCCCCCTACCCCCTTTATATTTATTTTTAACCCCTAAGTTATTATATTTACACTTTAGCCTAATTTTTTAACTATAAATACCTCATTTTCTCTTCTTATTTCTCACAAATCTTCCTACATTTTCTCTAATTTCTATATACAACATTGTCTACTACATATTTTAGCATATAGATATATAGATAGTAGGCACACTGGTGAGTTTATTTCAGAAAATATTTATTCAGTCTGCGATTATTACGGAATAACTGATAAAGTTATGAGTATTACATTAGATAATGCATCTTCTAACAATGCTGTTATTTATATTTTAAAAGAAGTTTTAACTCCGTCTTTTCCAAAACATTTTCATATCAAATGTGCGTGCCATATTTATAACTTAGTTGTAAAGGATGGTCTTTCACTTTTTCAAGATATTCTTGAAAAAATACAATTTGCTATACACTTTATTTTTAAAAATAATAGAATTCAACAGAGAAAAGAATATAAAAAAACTTGTCACGATTGTGGACTATCTTACAGAAAAATTCCCGAAGAAGCACCTACTAGGTGGAATTCTTTATATGACCAACTAGTTGTTGCTTATGACTATAGAAAACCTATCACTTTATTTTTTAACGCTCATAATCAAAATCCAAATGATATGATTGTGGATAATGATTGGGACAAAATTAAAGAACTTATTGTATTTCTAGAGAATTTTCAACGAGCAACAAAAGAATTTTCTACTTTATATTATCCTACTATTTCAACTATGTTATTTTATATAGCTATAATATTTTTATTTCTTAAAGAATATATGGAAAAACACCTTATAAAGCATTTATTAAAAAATGTTTATGAAATTAAAGAAATATTTTATTCCTATTCCTATTTATATTATTGGTCTTTGTATTAAACCGACTATTAAAGTAGAGGGTTGTAAAAGTCTTATTGAAAATATTTATAACTGTATGGACGTACTACCACCTCCAACTCCCAAAAATTTAAATGTTGAGTCACATATTGAACAAACGCTAGAAGAAGTGTTGAATAGCGTAGAAGATGAATGCAAAAAAGTATATCGGCATTACCAGCAAGAAAGTGCTCGTAACCAACCGGCTTTCGTACCATCTTCTTCTTCAACACAACCTAAAAAAAGACATGTTGTTTTTGCGGCTAGTATTGATTCTATTGAAAGCCTCAGAAATAAAATGTGCGGTGGTAGCAGTGCTAACCAAATTAGCGAGTTCGATGTTTTTGTTTTGCAGGGTAATTTACCTTACCAAGCAGTTATCAATGAAGAAGGAAAGGAAGACTTGCTGAAATATTGGATGCAGAATGAGAAGACATTTCCGACACTTTCAATGATGGCCCGAGATATTTTGAACATTCGGCGTCGTCAATCGCTTCGAAGCGCTTTTTCTGCTGATTTCAAATAGGAAACATGAGACACTCGTTAGCGGAGACGGCTTGGAGATGGCGGTACTATTCGAGAGATTGGATCTGGCGGAGGCGAAGGAGGTCAATCGACGGATTAACGAAGAAGAAGGCGAAAACTACAACGACATTTTATCAAGGCATGAGTAGCGGCGTGGAACAATTTGACCAAGATATACCAATTCCAATAGAAGAACCACGAAATTATAAAGAAACTAGAAAAAGTATTTTCAAATTGGTAATTTATTTCATTGCAATTTTTTAATTTTTCTATGTCTTTTGCAAAAAATTTCAACAACAGTACACTACAATGTTGTAATTCTGAATCTTGTATATTTTAATGAAATAATTAATAATATAAGAGGCACAAAAACAGTCTTGGGATGTTTTTTTTTTACACTCTTCTTGTCTTTGTTTAATTATTTAGTTTATACTTTATACTTTATAAATATATTATATATATGAGTATAATTATAATACTATAATATTATAATAATATAATATGAATCTATGACTATCACTATATGACTATATGTTAATGTTACTTTGTTAGTAATTTAATATTTTTAATTTAGTGAAAAATTAAAAAAAAAACCCATGACAGTCGGCCAGGCCCGCCTCCTCCACCCGACTGCCTTCGATCCCGCTAGTCCCGATCCCGGTGGGCCCGGCCCACTGGTCAGCCCTACTTTAAATCCCCTTTATAGAATACATGCTATTTCCAACTACCACTAGCTCCATCATTGATGGTGGAAAATAGTACTCTCTCTTTTAAATTGTTTGTCTTATTTTTCTTTTTAATCCGTTTAAAAAAGAATGTATCTTTCGATAATTATTTAATTTCCAGTTTCAACATGACATATTTAGGACCACAATATTAAAAGATATTTCATTATAACACACATCTTAGCACCTTGATAACATGTAATCCTTGTTTTTTTCCTGACCATCACAACTTCTATCATGATCTCAAGTTCTTTTGCTAGTCTCAAAATATAGTGAAAAACTAAAATTTTGGAGTAGTTAGTGATTAGTACAAATATCCACTAAATTCTGTTCACCAATTAAATCTTTACGTGACCGACCACGGCAAATTAATAAATGGACCAGGACACGTGTACAATTTATTTCACTGTCTATAATTATATTTTCTTGTGCTTTAGGTTGATATGAATTCATCAATATCTATAGAAAATGGTACGAGTCACAAAAAGATTTAAACTTATGAATTTTAATGATCATGTCTTGTCACAATCACAAAAAATCAGTATTCTTCTCTAAAATAACCCTTATCAATTACTTTTCAAACTCATCTTTGAAAATAAAATATAGTGTTTACTGATTACTTTTTGACCTTATTTTTAAAATAACCATAGCTTTGTAAAACGATCCCATAAACGGAAAGTATGTATGTCCTAGAAACAATCATTTTAGGAGCAGATGTACTTGAATACATTCATATTATTAATAAGATTAATATATATACTTGGTATTTGTAATTATTGAATTATTATTTAATTGTTTATATTATTCATTAATGTGCATCCCTTGAACTTACATTGTCATTAATAATATGAGATATTAATGATAGAGTGTAGTTCTTAAAATAGCCTAGACTAATGATCATTGAGAATGAGATATCAATGATATGTTATAAGTCGACGTGTAGTCTGCGTCACATTCTGAGAATGTAGTATATCTCATCTCTGCTTGATAGTTGCTAGTGATGGACACATGGATACTCTTGGGAGTATTGGCATACCTGGCGATAAACTATTTGTTATACATGTCAGAGTATTATCGGCGTGTGGGAGATAGAGGTCGTAGACTTGAGGTCAATATCGCGCTTTACGAGCAATGCACTTTGATTACGTCTGGCTCAAATGCCTTATAGGTTGAGGCGTGGCTTGTATTGGGTGCGTTCTGAAGTAGATTGAAGGTGGTAGTTGAGCGAGAATATGATTCATTCTCGATTGGAATTTGAGAGAACACTCGACTACCGGAGATATTAGGTCGACAAGTCATTGGCGATCACGAGAGACATATCTAGGATATGGTCTAGTTGTCGACTAATATAGATGAGATAAAGTGATCAAGCCGTTTGGATAGACACGGCAAATCTTAAGCTTGATCGAGTGTGT
Source organism: Przewalskia tangutica (assembly GCA_029844215.1). NCBI lineage: Eukaryota > Viridiplantae > Streptophyta > Magnoliopsida > Solanales > Solanaceae > Przewalskia > Przewalskia tangutica. The sequence continues at coordinate 3,806,744 of CM056725.1, forward strand.
CGCGAATGAAAGGAATTTATCATCTCACGTAAGTGCATTTACTTGAGTCTTGTAAGCGTCTTCACATATTGGAGTGCATCGCCGACGTCAGGAGTTAGTGTGAACCTTGATTTGATCAGTCTTGGGTGTGTGAAGGCCTAAATGGTCACACTAAGTCGATTGTTTTTTCGATCTAAGGGTATATTGAGAGAATGTAAAATATCGGATTTTGAATCAAGATATTTTATTTTATAATAAATTATGGGATAATTTTCATTTTCATTTGATGAAAATTAATTAATTAAGTCAAAATTAAATCTTGGATTTAATTATAACTAAAACGTGCAGAAAATAAATAGAGGAGCCGCATATGATGGGTGGGCGTTAAGTGGCGCTGCAATTTGGATTTGGGTCAGGTCTTGAAGCCTGATCCAAATCTGATTTGGTTTAGGATTTCCTCCACTATATATTTGACACTTAACCCATAATTTCATGAAAGCATTTTTCTTCTACTTTCTGAACTCAGAGTTCAGGAAATAAAATTCTCTCAAACCTCTGCCAAGATTTCCTAGCTTTCTTGAGAAAAGGAATATACCGAAGCAAGACTTGCACCCGGATTGACAATCGCATAATCATACCAGACGACCTTTGTTGGAGCAAGTAAGTAAACAAAATTTTAAACTTCCGTTGTGTCTTACTTGTGTGTTTTACACCCAACAAATTTCTACATAAACCTTATTGGACAGAGTTAACATGAAACACGTGCTAGTGAAAGATACGTAGTAGTTTAACGATAGAATAATCAATAACTTACGCAAATTAACCGAACACTATCCGTCAAATATAATTGAATAAATAATATCTATTGCTAGAATAAAACAATAATATCCAATGACATATACTAAAACGAACTCAATGATTACATATACATTGTGTATATCCATGTTTTGTGTAATTTTCTATTAGGCCAAAGAAAACACTTTACACAAAAAACACAAGCCACCAACAACTCCTCTAGATTATCATTCATATACACCATTTTTTAAAGTCTCAATAAAAATATGTACTCGAAACAATAACCCATAATATGTGACAACAACTAACACTACTTACACTCTACTTTCCCAAAACCCACTCGTTTATTACTCAAATCAAATTCTACCCATAAATTTTGTTGATGAAAATTACCAATAATATTACTTGCTATTCCAAGTGATTCTGATCTTCCAATCCCCACACAATGAACTCCTCCACCTACATCATCCAACATTTTATCTTTATTAACCAAAATTTGCACTCCATTTTCAAACTCTAGTGTCATATCGCCTATCGATCGACTTGCCTCTACATAATTTATAACATCGAAGCACATGTCAAGTGATTCACCGTAAACGTACCCCTTCTTCAATTTAGGACCTACTAACCTAACAACTTCATCTCTAACTTTATTGTAAGCTTCCTCCACTAGAAAAGTATATTGGGTGCCGGAATCGATCATCGTCTGGCCGGAACCACCAGCATCGGGCCTAAAAACCCTCTCAGGGATGTTCAATTTTTTCCCGCCAATTTGTATCCCCACCATGCTAATAGTGTAAGCTAGGGGGTCTAAATTAGGCATGCGTTGACTTTGAGAAAAAGTCAAAAGGTTTATGTATTGGAACATATGTGAATTGGGATTTTGACCTAGGTAAAATATTCCACTTGGCATTGTTTTCCCTCGTCTACTAGGCACACAATAAGAGAATCTTTGCACCTTAGCTTGTGAGACAAAAGAGAACCTTCCAAGATTCATTCCCAAAATACCCTCGGCATCGCGTGACTCTGTCGCACAACCTAGGATCAAAGGAGGGGTAGTTTGTGAATTCGAGAACGTAAGTTTTTCTCGGACGAGATTACCCTCGGCTAAAGTCCCATCAGCATAGAAGTAAGAATAGTGACAAAGACGATTTTGGTCACACGATGTTGGGAGGGTAAAATCGGGAATTCTCGGTTTACATAGCGAGTGGTTACAAGGTAGAGCAGAGAAAGAAGAGGACAAAGAAGGATCAAACGTTGTTGGTGGTGTTTTTCTACATTGTATCCAAGAAAGTTGACTACCAGTATCTAAAACCATTTGTTGATCTTGTGGTGGTGTCCCTATGGGAAGTGTAACAATTAAAGCCATTGAATATTTCAAATTTGATTTATAGTTCAAAGATGGGATATTTGTCATGGCTTTAGAAGAAAATGATTTTAATGAAGAATTTTGAGATAAAGGGGTTGTAGTAATAGGGAAAGAAAGTGAAAGGGTTGTGTTTTCTTGGTTTTTTTTGGCTATTGATAGATGAAGAAAACTAAGGAACACAATCAAGAAACCCTTGTAAGTTTCCATGGAGGAGGGAGAGTTTGATATTTGGGAGTTGAAAAGTGGAGTGGGTGTTTGGCTATTTTATATGGGTTTTTGTAGGGAAGAAAAGGGTTGATAACGCGGCTTTGAAGATAATACTATTTGAGTTGTTTATACTGGAATTTGCTCATGATTTTCTTTCCACTTTATTGACAGCTAAATCATATTATTTGATGCCTTCCTTCTATTCAATATTTGAACTCGTTACCCGTATGGATGTAGCTCAGTTGGTTTCAGAGTGTCAGTTCTTGAGAAAGCGAGTTCGAGCAATGCATGATGTGGGAGTTCATTTCTTGCTGTGAGGATGACTAAATGTAGCGTTTGTCTCCCAGCTGATGGCGTGAAATCTGTGATTTACCTCCACGTCTGTCGAATTCGGAAGGGTGGAAGCTGTGGCGAAATTTCGCGCTTCCCAATATTCGAACCCGTTGATATATTTCATCGTGATGTGTGTCACGAAAGCCCACTAAAGGAGGAAGCACCCCCTTTAATGAGCTTCTTCATTATCAAAACTCAATATGGTCTGTTCTTAGAGAATTCCCTTTTCGTTTTCTTTTGTTTTATGGAAAATTAAGTTATTATTTACACAATTAGGATTGTTTGGTATGTCGTACTAAACTATATATTTTTATATTGAACTGTATTGTAATGGACTGAACTGTATTAATATATAATGAACGATATTAGAGTACTAATATATAATGAACTGTATTTTTTATATTTTATATTTTTAGATGAGTCTCGAAAATGACAGTTGGAGTGTATTATTTTTAGAAATAGTCTGATCAGGTTCATTGTATTCATGGCAGTATTATTTTTGTATCAGTCTGATCAACGTACCAAACACGCCCTCATAGACTCTTCCCTATGACATAACCCTTCTATTATCTATGAGGGGACAAATTAGTTTTTCTATGAAAAATGGAAAAAAAATATATAAAAATTCCTATTTCTGTCCTTTTGTTACTATGGAGAATTGAGTAATTATTTCAGTCATAGTCTCTTTCCCTATGAAATAACCTTCTACCATCCTACAAAAACCTAATTATTTTTAAAGAGAAAGAAGAATTATTCCTTATTTGTCCATATTGTCCGTTTTCCGCTAAAGGCACCATGAAAAACACCTATATTGTATATAAAACAAAAGAATTTTTTTTTTTGATCCTCTTGTTAGAGAATTCTCCTTTACTTTCCTTGTTTGTATGAAAAATTAATATGAGTAATTAACATCCATAGAATAATTAGGGAGACAAACTTGAAAATTTGAGTTATTAGCTTTATTGGATAAGCTCAATTTCTAAGCACAAGAACCATGTGTTTGATTTAATTGGTTGCTGTTTGGCAAGCAACTTGTCCTCTAGCTATTGTTTTCTTTCCTTTCACTATCTTCTTTTTAAAAAAATTATCCATATATTTTTTCCATTATATTAGAGAGAGAAAATTTTCCTCCACAATTTCTTATTAATTATATTTTCACTTGATGTTCAAACATTTTCTAATTATGGGATTACAATAGCCACAAAGAATTCCTTTTTTTTCTCACCCGATGTCTAATGCCCACATTGAAGCTCGACTATATTCAAATCCACACCAAGTAGTTCTGGGGGAACACTCTCTGTTGACACCCAATTTTGACCCTCTCGTCCAATCATTAACTATAAAATTACACTAATTTTTCATAATAATTTTTAAATTTTTATAATAATAATACGCAACAATAAAACATTAATATATGCATAAATAAGTTATTTAATAATGGCACCGCATTTTACAGAGTATCAAGCATTTTGAGTCTCGCACCCGCATTTGTTAATTTTAAGCCCTATCATAATTCTATTAATTTTTTAATAATTTTAATAATAATAAATACGTAAATAAATAAATTAATAATCTAGCAATAATATCGCATCACACGTTCATTAAATAGCATATTCACATTTATTAATACGCAAGACAATTATTATTTGTAATTTAAATTCCTATTAAACTAATTTTAATCCAATACATGCGTTTTAATAATAGCGTCACATTTATAAAAGCATTAAGCAATTCTTAAATATCATATCCGCATTTAGCATTTAAAAAATTTACTTTTGTCACGACCCGGGCAAGCGGCGCGACTAACGTCTAATTGGGCGTCATTCTTGGCAATGTCACTCTTAATCCATTTAATACGGATATCTACGAAATTTTGTACAACGCCGCTTTTACAACATATCCCTAAAGCGGCGTAAACAAGGCGCCAAAATAACAACAAAACAACGATCGTAATAGGCTAACAGAAATTGCCGCTGACCAACATCACGCGTGCGAAGGCATAATTCAAAATACGCGGTAGCGGAAGTGCGCTGAATAACAACATCAAAACCCAAAACAAGGTACAAAGCGTCCAGGCTACTGTTGTCTACAGACCTGCAGGAGTGTAATCGACATATGACGGGACGGGACCTGTCGTGCCCAAAATATGCATAAGTCTGAAAAATAAAGGTGCGTACCAAAAATAGGCGCTCGGAACAAAGGAGCTCTCCAACCTTTGTCTGAAATCCTAGGCGGAGGTCACCTATCTGAACATCCTGAACTGCGGGCATGAAACGACCAGAAAAGTCGATGCAGATAATGTCTTGAGTATGTAAAACATAAAATCTTGTAAATGAATAACAAGCATGCAAGTAAAGCAGAGTCATCAAATTTCATAAAAGCGAGAATCGTATGCGAAAATCATATCATGTATCTTGAATCATAAATCATCATGCTCGTATGCGTATATAAAAATGTATAACATGTCTCGACCCTCTATGGAGGGACTCGATGGAATCTGTATCTGCGCGTGTAACGTGTCTCGGTCCTCTAAGGAGGGACTCGATGTAATCTGTATATATATAATGTGTCTCGGCCTACAGTGAGGACTCGATGAATGATGCATGGTACGTGCGAACATGATCGGCGGGACTCGATGAGTGAAATAGTAACACTTAGCACAGTAGATATCATGAGCAAGCGTATGCAATTAAAATCATTATGTGACTCTCGATAAACTTATTACCATAAACTCATATTCACGAAATCATAATCACTAGTAAATAATCATTTTTAAAAGCGAGTGGTAGGAGTTAAATCGTCCGTGCACTTTCATAAAAATCATGCCAAAAGAAAGAAGGAAAAGTCTCACATACCTCTTAGGCGAACTAATCAGCTTGGTATTAAGGTATTCCTCGTCTAATACTTCAACCTATGATAAGGAACAACATGCTCATCAATTCTATGATTCCTAATGTAAGTCATATGATTAAAGGCTCCCTTATTTCTATAAAAAAATTGGCAGCATTTCCTTTGTTTATGTGCGTATCCACAATTTTCCAATAATCCAAATCAACCAACAATTCAACTCCAACTAACAATCCAATATTAACCAACAATCCAATATTAACCAACAATCCAATTCAAACCAACAATCCTCATTATTCCAGAATATAATTAAGTTAAGCCCAACATACGTCATACAAGCTATCCTATAATCTTCCTTCTCTTTATATCCATGGAAGACAACAACTTCAACAACCAAGACAACTACTACGTTTACTTCTCATGTTAATCAATCATTTAGTCACGTTAGAATTATCATAGGGTAATCCAATCTCTCAACGACATCGCCAATTCAAGAATATAAAATTAACACATTTCTACACTTTAATCCTTTCGAGGCATGTATAGGTAACTTATTTCAATACATATGCATGTTTGTAGCTTATTTACATACTAATGCAGCCCGTAATACATTACCATAATGTTCAATAATTTCCATCAACTTTCCGGCCGTATCAACATGTTATAAATTCCAAAGCTTTTTCAAAATTCCTTACTTTCCAATTAATCTTCCAACAACTTCAATTAACAACTTTAACTTTAAACATCAAGGTTTCATCTAAATTTTCACATGCAGTTAGTAATAACATACCAACACAATTACTCAATTCCAACGTACGCCAAGAATGAATTCTAAATCGGCGTATATATTCTTAATACAATCACATACATTTCATATTTCCAATTACATCTTAACACTAATTCATATCTTCAACTACAACAACATGCAATGTCATTAAACTATAAAAGAAGAATTTTATACCTCGAATTCGCCCAAAACAGTCCCCAAAAACGTGACTGTCCAGATTTTTAGCCACTGCTTCGTCGGCTGATCTTGTAACGTCGATAACTCTCTACCCCAGTGTCCTATCGACGAGTGGTTTATTGCGTTGGAAACTAGACTCGACGAACTTCATTTTAGGCTTTTGAAACACCCAAAAACTCCTAATATACTAGGAGATATTCCCTTCCAAATTTGACTAAAAATCTGCCAGTAACCAGCGATTTTCTGCCCATTTTTCTTTCACAAAATTCAATTTTTCTTTTCACTCAAATCTTTCCTCTTCTTCAACTAAGAACACACCCCAATATTCATAGCCAAATTCAAGAATTGTATCAACTCCATTACCAGCTTAATTCTTCTACAATCTAAGCCGAAAATCACACCAAAATTAGTGAGCAAAATCGAAAATTCTGGCCGATTTTTGGGAGCAGATTTCTTCATTTTTTGGCGAAAAATTAAGGAAGAAAACGTGTATAAATGTTGGGTTAACATAGTAGAATTATTGCATGTTGGATTGGGGTTAAAGAAGTGAAGATTGGCGATTAAACCTCATTTATTTACCACTAATTAAAATTTAACACCTAAAACTAAATAAAATATACTTAAAACTAAACCCCACTAATTAAAACTGAAGCCAAATACCAAGCCCACAACCCGTGGTCCATTTCCCCTTTACTCATCAGCCCGATCGTTCCAACCAAAACACAAGAACACCTAAGAACCCTAAAATTCTTAGAGGAGTCCGCCGATACCCCATTAAAAACTTACTATCTCCTAAAATCTCACCCAAGATCACAGAATTATTATACCCAAATCGTGTACCTCTAATCTTCCATACCAAAACTTACCATATATTTCTCCATTAGGTAAAAATCGGCTAATTTCGAACCAAAATCCCTCAAATCGAATTACCACTCCAGAATATTAAGTTTCCTTAATCAAATCGTACACCACAACTCGTTTTACCATAAATCAATCCTTACCATAATTTCACAAAAAAGTCGCACCAAAATAAGCAGCAAAATCGCAAGGAAATCAGTCCCCAAATGGTCACATATCTTCGTCCAAGAATCGAAGCGTAACCATAACTAAATCACACCAAATCAGTCCAAGATTTTCGAGAATCAACACCGAAAATCGTATCAAAATCATGTCATAAAGGTTCACCTAGTTTGGAACCCACAATGGAGCTATAAATACCAATCTTTTAATAGCAAAGAGGGCAGGAAAAAACATGGCAGAAAGGTGAGAAAAATAGGAAAAAATACTGAAAAAGGCATCGAAAATTAGCAATCCAGCAAGTAATAAAATCCGAGAATTAGAGGTCTAGGAAAACAGGAATACAATTTCGAAACCCTCTTTTTTCTTTGCAATAACCAATTAAGAACCAGAAAACCAGTACTTTTAGCAAGACTCATCCTTTCCAAATCGCATCGCAATAATCCGTCGAGTGGATCGACGACTTGATACTGATGCGCGAAAAGATGCACACACTTTAACGCAAGTGCACGTTATCGTGACAAGTAATATAGTCTTGGTAAGACCGAATATCGTCCACAAGGATTAGTGTTCAAGTACCAATTATCTATCTTTTGGTATCTATTTGGTAACCGATATTGATTTGTTGTTTATGACTAACAATTATAAAGGCTAATTAACTATAGGTTTACTTCAGTTGTGATGAGAATAGGGCTTCCACGTCTCCTCAACTATCCGCTTATGTTACTTATTAATGCAATGAATTATGGTTCTTCTTCTCGGAGCTAGCGGAGTTTCTGAAATCGTTTTATACTCCCGTTAAGGCTATATAAACATTCAACCCCAGTATTGCTCCTTTCTACCTTTCGGTGATAAGGATGACTCTATAGGAGGATTAAGACCAAAAACCTAGTTAACCGTCACGCGCCATGAGTAAAATTAGGGTTGTTAAGCCTCTCATTAACGCTACATAAGTAATTGAGGTATTTTCATCCCCAATCCAAAATATGTCTACCCAACTTACAAAGATATTCACAACCTCCTCCTTTCAAGTTTGATTAGAAATCATATAAGTAATGATAATTAGTGATCAATTAATTACCAAACATTCAAAACAATTATTGGATAAATCTCAACAAGAAGAAGAATAACCATAACGTCGTCAATTCATAACATAAGTTTCTAGTGATTTAACATGGAAAACCCTATAAAGGAATTAGTTCCTAGCCATTGACATGACAAGAACTAATTCAAGGTTCATCATAAAAACTGAAATAAAGGAAAGAAGAGAAAAGAAAATTACTAAGTTAAGGTCTTCAATCTTCAATCCAAGAATCCTTGTGTTGTGCAAGAAAGGGAACCCTTAAAAACTGCCTAGGGTTCTCCTTTTATAGGCTCAAAACCGCCTCTAACTTTTTCCTTCAGGCCTGGCCCAGAAAATCGTCCTTAAACCTGATTTTCCCGCGTCGGCGCCGCAGCGCCTGAAGTTCTGCGATCCGTCGGATGATTTGGCGCGCCTCTCTGGCATGCAGGGGCGCGCTACTGCTCTGCGCTTTACGGATATTAGCGCGACCCGAACTATCTACTGATGGCGCGCGGCGGTGGTCCGTGCTTCTGCCCCGTTCGCCACTTTCTCGTCTTTTCAGCTCTGGAACCTCCACTTTTGCCCTCTTTTAGCTCCTTTTCCGTCATTTGGCCATTTTAACCACTTTGACTCAAAAGAACGAAAATCTATCCTAATACGACACTTATTTGTACAAAAAGGGATAAAAGACTCACTAAAAATGACTCAAAAAGTGTATATAAAATACACCGATCAAATACCCCCAAACTTAACCTTTGCTCGCCCTCGAGCAAAGATAAAAAGAAAGAAATAAAAGACTCAAGAAAAAGGAAAATAGACAGACTCAATGACATTTATCACTTTTGCTGCATTGATGTTACTTAGAAAAACATGAAGATTAGTAGAATAATATGCAAGAACATATAGCCTGAAATTTCAGCATTCCAAATACATTAAGCTAGATATTTCGCAAACTCATTTTTATCATGCTTCATGGAAGTCAAATACTGAATCATGCATGTTAATTTCAAAATTCCTATGGCATGTTTACTTGCTATTCTCCACTAATCATGGCTATGAATCTAAGAGATCTTCAGGACTTTTAAGGATTGTAATGTAGGTTTAGGCACGGGTAGGTAAAAATAGGCATTTAGGCTCATTTTTGTGTACCATAAGCTCTTTAGCTTTTCAGTGTTTCCCTTTTCTTTTGATTCTTTTCTTCACTTCAAATCTATCTTTCCCCTCTTTTTTTATTTTAGGAGAGTGAAGTGTATCATAATAACAGACACCCCCAAACTTAGGCTTTTGCCTAGTTCTTATTACTTTTTTTTTATTGGGGTGCATCACTTTTGTTCTCTCTTTTTGTCTCTTTTTAACACCATTTATTCCACTATTTCACATTTTTACTTATGGCACAATTTGTGGGAGTATAGGGTGTCAAAGAAGAAGTTTCAATTTTTAGGCTCAATGGGGCTGACTAGGGATACTTTTAATGTTAGGGATAGAAAAGAGTGGTAAGAATTGACTATCAAAGAAACGCCTGAGTCATCTCCCTAACATGCATATCCTAACTATTTCGCCTCAAATAGCAAGCAATCATAACACATAAGTTTTCATCATTTAGCATGCACAATTCAAGCAAGAACTCTAAATAGACAGATTTTGTGAGTTTTTGGCATATCAAACTTAAGTGTTTAGATAGTTGCTCTAATTCCGTTACATTATACCACATTACTTCACTAGGTGTTTCTAGTAACTACATCATACATGATCTTTTGACGGACAATTATGACTCAAAAGAAAAAAAAAATTGTGACTCAAAAATACACAAAAACAACAAAAAGACTTAAACATACTTATAACAATAAGGCACAAATAAAACACCCCCTCAAACTTAAATCACACATTGTCCCTAATGTGTGTGGACTCAAAGACAATAAAAGAAAACAAGACACTTACAGACTTGGCTAAAATGGTGGTGGTGGCGGTGGCATTGGATAGTGCATGGACCACTGGTTGAACAAGGAGCTCATCTCGTTAATTTGCTGCCTCGTTTCTTGTTGTCCTTGTATCACCGTGTCCAAACTTTGCATCATCCTCATCTGGTTCTGGAGTAATTGCTCCATCATGGGCACTGAAGGTTGTGATTCTGTGGTTGGCTGGTGGCTTGGCCCTGCCGCATATTGAGCCTCTATTTCAGGCTCATCTTCGTTCATGGCGGCCTCTGCTGCTGCTGGTGGTGGTGGTGCTCTTCTTCTTGCTGCTGGGGGGCTTGGGTCTGGGAAATAGTGCACTATCCCATATGACACAGACAGTTGGTTTCTCTCATTGGTGTCAGTGGGTAGGATTGGGACCCCATTCATGTGGCATAAATCAGTGATAAGTGAGCCATGTCCCAATCCACCTGTTGTTACCAACCTGCTGATTTCTTCAATGCTCTGCACTATCTCTTTCCCCACATCAATTGTTTTCCCCGTCATGATTCCATATATCAATTTAATCCTATCCTCTGGCACTCTGGTGAAGTGTGTTGATGGGATCAGACGGGCACTGATGAAATATAGCCAACCATTAGCTGTTTTGTTGAACTGGCACCTGCTCAGTCCTCTTGACCCATTTCTTGCAATATCAAATGCAGCCCGGGGTAGCTCATCGTTCGCAACGCGCCCCGATTGATCTTTGGTGGTCTTCGACCATGGTCTGAAATAGCTTCGGTCATCACCCCTTTCTTCAACATCTGCTGTTTTTAGAGATATATTTATCACTTCTGTCGTCACAGGCATATATCTTCCCCTTACAAAGCATTTGTTGTCTACCCTTTTCGGAAAGTTAGCATAGAATTCACGCATCATCGCTGTGTTCATAGGTGCTATCTTGTCCGGGTTTACAAATCTCCTCCACCCCATCATCTCAATCATTGCCCGAATGGGCTCATAGACATCCTCTTCCCCAAGCGACTCCCTCTGATAGTCCATTCCCCTTTCAGGGATTAAAGGCCTAATACTAAGCTTTTTGTATCTTGTATAAGCTTGGTGGCTCACGAACCTAGTATCACCGTATTGCGGGGCTGAGGTGGATGTGTAGGCTCTTCTCTTTCTGGCAGACATGGTTATTTCACTTTTTGCAGCTTATCCTTCGTATCCACAACACTACCCAACACTATCACCCTCAAAAACTTCAATTTCTGCACAACTCCCACACCTCCAAACTTCAACTCCCGTACTACACAATACCCAACCCTCTTTGTATATTCTTCCTCACTTTTTCACAACCAATTTTTTCGACACCCCAACTACTTGAACAATACAACACTCTTTCAATTACTACCTCCTTTGACTACTGAAAGCTTTCAAGAAAAGATGAAGATTACCTTTTTATGGTGTTCTTCAAGGTGTTCTTGCTTCTAATGGTGATTTGAGGCAATGGGATGGAGTTTTGTTGGTTGAGATGGCTAAGGGTTTTAGGGATTTAAGAGTTTCGGTTGTGGTTGAGTTTGATTTGTGGAGGATTTATGGGTAAATTGTGGATTTTCGTGGGTTTTGTGGAGAAGGGGGGTTAGGTTTTGGTTTTGAAATTGGGGGAAAGCTGATTTCTGGGCGTTTTATCACTTTCAGGATTTCCGCCGCATGCGACCACTGCGTTGCGGCCGCGCCAATGTTCTGCAGACCGCCGAATTTCTGGCCATGCGCGCTAGACTTAGCAATTCTTACGGATTTTTGCGCCGCCCGCTTCTGAGCGCGCGCTTAATCTTCAAGACCTTCGCTTTTCGCACCGCGCCCGCTTCCGCAGCGCTACCCGCTTTTTCTCGAAATCCCTCATCGTTTTTTCGCCCTTCAATTTATTGGCCTATTCCTGTCAATCACAACACAAACACTACCTCCGTGAGACCGTTCTTAATAAAGTAAACTACTTTATTAAAGTAAAATAGATCAAAATACCTTGGGTTGCCTCCCAAGTAGCGCTGTCTTTAACGTCTTTTAGCCGGACGCAAGTTCCTTAACTCAATAAATGTGGGGTGGATTAACCCCACAACTAATCCATTTTCTCCACATTTTTCGTTTTCTTTTTCTTCTTCTCCTCTTAGCATTATCGTTAAGGGAAAGTTCAGGAACACATACCTGCTTTTGTGGAGGTTCGGCAATCCATACCTGCTTCTGTGGGCTCATCTCCTTTGGTTTGACTTGTATGGGCTCACATGGAGGTTTGATGGTGCTGATTGCAAAGCACCTGCTCATGGTTGGTGGCTCAATGATGTGTTTAAATACTTTAAACACCATTTCTTCCTTCTCCACCTCGATGTCGCCTCCTCTTTCTACATCGATCAATGCTCTCGCATCGCCAGAATGGTCTCCCCAATATGATAGGGATTTCTGCATCTTCTTCCATGTCAAGAATGAGGAAGTCCGCAGGAAAAAAGAATTTTCCTACTTTAACAATCACGTCCTCAATCTTCCCTCTTGGATGAACCACTGTCCTATCAGCCAGCTGCAGGCTCACCGTGGTTGGTTTGGCCTCACCCAACTCCAATCGTTTAAATACCGATAAAGGCATCATATTTATACTTGCCCCTAAATCGCATAGAGCCCTGTTGCATGTCACCCTGCCAACTGTGCAAGGAAGTGTAAAGTTCCCTGGGTCTTTTAGTTTAGGGGGCAACTTCTTCTGTAAGATAGCACTGCATTCCTCCGTTAGTGCTACCATCTCGTACTCTGCCAATTTCTTCTTCTTCCCTAAGATCTCCTTCATGAATTTGAAATAGGAGGGCATCTGCTCCAAAGCTTCTATAAAAGGTATGTTGATATGCAGCTTTCTGAATGTCTCCAAAAATTTGGAGAATTGTTTATCAACTTCCTTCCGCTGTAATCTCTGTGGGAATGGGATCTTCTCTGTGTACTCCTTCTCTGGAGTTTTCTCTACTATTGGGTGAGATTCAACCACCTTCTCTTTTTCTATCTTTGCCCTTTGCTCAACTACTGGCTGAGGTGACTGCTGCTCCAACTGTTTGCCACTTCTCAATTGTACTGCCTGGCATTGCTCCCTCGGATTCACCTCTGTATTGCTTGGCAGTGTACCCTGTGGCCTGCTGTTTGCTTGCTTCGCTAGCTGACCCACTTGTGTTTCCAAGTTTCTGAACGAGGATCTAGCTTCACGAATCGGTGCAGGCGTTGGTGAGTGCCAACAAGGCCGCTTCTCACTGTCGGCTTTTCTGGCCGACAGTGTATTAAATTGTTGAGAAGGGGAGGCCTGAGTAAATGGCTGCTGATTTTGGTTCTGCTGGTTTTGGTATTGGCCCCTATATTGATTCTGCTGCCCCTGGTCTCCTGTCCATGAGAAATTTGGGTGATTCCTCCACCCTGGATTATATGTGTTGGAGTATGGGTTGTTCTGTGGCCTTTGGTAATTACCCACGGCCTGACACTCTGCCTGCTCAATTGGCATATTATTAGGATCAGCTGAAGGACACCTATCGAATGTATGTGGGCCACCACATATTTCACAGCTCTTAGGCATCTGCACTGCATTCACCGTCATCAGTATGTTCTGCAATCGTTTTCGTCAACAAGGCCACTTGGACATTCAAGGCAGCAATGACATCTATTTCGTGGACTCCCACTGTTCTCCTCCCACTCATTGATCTCTCTTTTGTGACATGGTTGTTGGTGGCCATATCTTCTAATAATTCGTGAGCGTCGTGGGCTGTTTTCCTCATGAATGTCCCACCGCCGTGCATCTATAATGGTTACGGTTGTTCCGCTGAGCCCGTTATAGAAGATGTGGACCAAGTTCCACAACTCAATGCAATGGTGTGGACATTTTCTCTGCAAATCTTTGAACCTTTCCCACGCTTCGTACAAGGACTCTCCATCTGCTTGGTAGAAGTTATTTAGCTCCCCTCTCAATTTCGCTGCTTTGCACGGGGGAAAGAATTTGACCAAAAAATTATGTGTCAGCTCTTGCCATGTAAAAATCGAATCACCGACAGTGGAATTCAACCATACTTTGCTCTATCCACGAGTGAGAAGGGAAAGAGCCTCAATCTGACGGATCATCGTGAACGCCGTTATATCGAAAGTTGCACATAGCTCCAAGAAATTAGCTATGTGCATATGTGGATCCTCGATGGCGCCTCCAAATTGCACTGTGTTCTGCACCATGCTCAGAATCGCCGATTTTATCTCAAAGTTGTTTGCTCCTATTGCAGGGAGCCTAATACATGTCTGTGCTCCATTCACCCTCGGCAACACATAGTCTCCCAAGCTTCTTTCTGTCTGGGCTTGCACTCTCTCCTCGACATCCACAGGTACTCGCCGAGGCATTCCTGGGTTAGGTTGATTTTCACCTAACCCTTCTCTCATCATATTGTTGTTCTGGACACCGTCCATCTCAACTAAGGCTGCAATACGCTGGTTCTTTCTTTGCTCGGTTCTGAGTTTTCTCAATCTCTGGATTGAAGGGAACAAGAGTGTCTGCCCCTCTTCTCATTCACATAAACTGATTTCCTGAAACAGATCAAAAACAGACAAACAGATCACGGCACCCTGATTTTTACCGAAAAATAACAAAAAAAACGTAAAAATAAAATAAAATTAAAAACCAAATTAGAAATTAAAAATAGATAACTTGATATTGAACTATGCGTAATCCCCGATAACGGCGCCAAAAACTTGATGCGCGAAAAGATGCACACACTTTAACGCAAGTGCACGTTATCGTGACAAGTAATATAGTCTTAGTAAGACCGAATATCGTCCACAAGGATTAGTGTTCAAGTACCAATTATCTATCTTTTGGTATCTATTTGGTAACCGATATTGATTTGTTGTTTATCACTAACAATTATAAAGGATAATTAACTATAGGTTTACTTCAGTTGTGATGAGAATAGGGCTTCCACGTCTCCTCAACTATCCGCTTATGTTACTTATTAATGCAATGAATTATGATTCTTCTTCTCTCGGAGCTAGCAGGTTTACGAAATCGTTTTATACTCCCGTTAAGGCTATATAAACACTCAACCCCAGTATTGCTCCTTTCTACCTTTCGGTGATAAGGATGACTCTATAGGAGGATTAAGACCAAAAACCTAGTTAACTGTCACGCGCCATGCGTAAAATTAGGGTTGTTAAGCCTCTCATTAACGCTACATAAGTAATTGAGGTATTTTCATCCTCAATCCAAAATATGTCTACCCAACTTACAACATATTCACAACCTCCTCCTTTCGAAGTTTGATTAGAAATCATATAAGTAATGATAATTAGTGATCAATTAATTACCAAGCATTCAAAACAATTATTGGATAAATCTCAACAAGAAGAAGAATAACCATAACATGCATCAATTCATAAGTTTCTAATGATTTAACATGGAAAGCCCTATAACGAAATTAGTTCCTAGCCATTGACATGACAAGAACTAATTCAAGGTTCATCATAAAAACTGAAATAAAGGAAAGAAAAGAAAAGAAAATTACTAAGTTAAGGTCTCCAATTTTCAATCCAAGAATCCTTGTGTTGTGCAAGAAAGGGAACCCTTAAAAACTGCCTAGGGTTCTCCTTTTATAGGCTCAAAACCACCTCTAACTTTTCCCTTCAGGCCTGGCCCAGAAAATCGTCCTTAAACCTGATTTTCCCGCGTCGGCGGCGCGGCGCCTGAAGTTCTGCGATCCGTCGGATGATTTGGCACCGCGACCCTGCTCTCTGCTGTCTGGGGGCGCCGCGGCGCTGCAACTTCTGCGGCTTTCTGGATATTAGGTGCCGCGGCCCTGAACCTATCTGCAGGGCCGCTGGCGCTGTCCGCGCTTCGCCTGCTCGTCACTTTCTCGTCTTTTCAGCTCTGGAACCTCTACTTTTGCCCTCTTTTAGCTCATTTTCCTCCATTTTAACCACTTTGACTCAAAAGAACGAAAATCTATCCTAATACGACACTTATTTGTACAAAAAGGGACAAAAGACTCACTAAAAATGACTCAAAAAGTGTATATAAAATACACCGATCAGATACGCTGTCTCGGTTCGCTGCCTGAAGAAGGTAATATTTTACCCTTCTAAGTCTTAAGATTTCGCTTGACATTAATGATATTATGTGTGTCGATTAATTTATAATTTATAGACATTGCCTTTTGTGAGTGTATAATTGTTTCTTGATTTATGGATCTGTGTATGAAGGCATATTTGTCTTCGTTTAAGTATATGTTGATTTTATATCAAACATTGAATGATATGTGTGTGCTCAGTGTATATATTTTAGCAAGGATTATGATATGAATGACTAGATGATATCCGGATTAACAACGTCTTTACTGAATGACATTTTACCTGTTTGTGTTTAATCCGCAAGTTCAGCTTTCTGAAAGTATGCACAGAGGTGGCTGAAATGATGTGGTTGTCTAAGAACTATTGATCAAATTAGTATGTGCTCGTACTCACATATAGAATCTCTGTTAGGGTGTATTCGCTTTAGTCATTCGAGTCGTATGCAAAGGCGTGTATTTATTTGTCTTAGTCTATAGACCGATTTTGTGTGAGCATGCTTCCTATGATTCAACATGTTTTGTGTGTTAAATAAAAAATGACAAGGTTCCATCAGGTCTTAGGGGTTGGCAGAAAAACCTGAGAATGCACAGCCTGATTTTTATTAAATGTCGGTATTCAGTTGCCTTGATCCTCTCGAATCAGATATGTTGATGTGATAAGAATGAATCATGAATATAAGGGTGTTTGAGATCATGTACAGTTGGTTGTGTGTATATATCAGGTGTATGATTAAGTATACCTAGTATGTCAGCAATCACACATTACAATAGATATATCTGCTGAATCGTCCTCATATATGCCTGCCTTTTGTTGCTTAATTTGTTAAAACTTCTCAAGACCCCTTTATTTCCCATTATCTAATATGTTGTTTAAAATTCATTAGTATACACTCAATATATAGGAGTTATATACCTCTCATGTATATTGTGGAGGTTTTGTGAATGTCAACCTTTATATGGCTAGATATATTAAGGGTGGGCTTGTGCAAAGGGACCTGTTGTGCGATAATGTTGTGTTCTTTTGAAATCTGAAGAGAAAAAAATGAAATCTGATATTATTGGGCTTGAGTCACATTTTCTGCACACTAAGGCCCACTACTTAACTAATATTTCAGGGCCCGCTATCTATTGCTATAGATGATATGGGTAGCATGTGTATATGTGTGCTTGGTGTATACTTGTGCGCATTTCATTTATTTTGCATAAGATAAAGTTCAGAATATTTACTAATTTTTTTTTCTTTATTTTTTTTTCACATGAAATGCATCGGAGCAAAAATGAAGAGTCTCATGGCGAGACTCATCATGAGCTACAACAAATGAAGACCCACATCTATGCGCATCTTTCCATCCGCATTGGAAATTCCAACAACCGACGAATAGCATCGCCATTTTTTGAGTCTATTATTTGATTTCTCGCCCCATTCATTATTTGTAAATTAATTGTCTAACATTACACTACTAGCGGAACCTTTAGGATATTTAAGCTATGAGTTGTCATTAAGAGGTAGTTTGACATTAGAAATTTGCTTCCTCTAACTTAATTATTTTAGGCTCACTATGCATTGCTTAAGTTGCATTAAATAACCTAATGACTTTTCACTTGCATAAATCTTCACGTAGTTAAAGTATTATTTGTTATCAAATTCTATAAACCCTCTAATTAACATTCGTATAGGAAAATTAGTTTCGCTTGCTAGATAGATACCTTGCATGCTAAGCCTATTTTATAAATGCATCTTTGGTCATAATCAATTTCTTGCATTATTTTCACGTTTTTTTTAGTACTTTATGAAGGAATATTTTCAAAATCAATTTTGCCTTTTATACATAAATCTTGCAATTTTATTAAGAATACATTTTATACTTACAAATATTTTATTTAAGTACTTTAAAACTTGTCTTTTCTTAGCATAATAATTAACCTAGGTTTGAACGGACAACCGCAAGTTAGCGGATCTTAGAGGATGCCTAACCCATTCCCGATAGATTAATAAAGAACTCTTGCCCAGAATCTCGCACGGTTTAGCAGACCATTAAATGGAGTTAGCGTTAACTTTATCTAGTTGACATTTAGGTGTCCTAATTCACCCAAACTAATTAGGTGGCGACTCCGCGAACCCTTTAGCATTCAACAATTCTTTTAGCATTTTAGCACCTATTTTAGCATTATTTTTATTTCTAACCTTTCAAGCAGGAGTGAGTGTCGCAGTCAAAAAAGGGCGTGACACTCTCTACCAAAGATTTTCATACCTAGGGTTCGAACCCGAAACTTTTGGTTAAGAAAGCAATAATATCATTCACTGCACCACATTTTTTGGTGGTGGCCACAAGAAATTCCTTGTTCTTCTTTCTTTTCTAATTTTTTGATTCTTTTTCGCTCCACCTTTTTCTTTTTGTTCTCTTTTTCCTCCACTAATAGACTTTAAAAATAATTTAATTATTTTAAAAAATAGTATAGAATTAGTAAAAGGAACAGTCTGTGGACTAGTTTTCTTCTTAGTAATCCTTTCTTGATCAATTCACCTAATTAATTAAGAATTGGCATCTTCTAACCACAAATATTGATATAATTCAATTGATTAATTCAGGAAGGAAAAAGGACAGCCATTTCTTTCAAACGTCGATCTTTTGCACCAGGTGTAACGTGTCAAAGGTCACCAAATCGTCGTAAAGCGGAATTGGTTGAGCCCGTCTTTTTTAGTTAAGTAAAAAACGAGACTTTCACTGGTCCGATAGGTCTTTCTACTATACTAGTAGGGTGCTTCACATGCATTAATTTGCTGGCTTTTCAGAGACATGATAATTCCTTCTGTACTTACAAGAATGCTATTTAGGGAGAAGAATCTCCTAACAAAAAGGGCTAAAAGAAAAAAAAAGATGTATGGCTGAGGAGAGGAGAGAAAGAAGCCCTGTGATTTTATTCTTGATTTATTACGATTACGGGAAAAGAGCTTTTATTCAAGCAATTGAGGCGAATCAACATATCTTCTCACTTCTGAATTGCACATTTCCAAAACATCTGCAAATCTATAGTCTGTCGAGTAGCTTGGAACGTTTATAGTAAATAGCTTTTCACGCCTCTATATCCCTTTCTTATTAACAAAGAATAAAAGTTGTCAAAAGAATAAAAGTTGTCAAAAGAATAAAAGTTGCAATCAATCTTGCTTAAAATTATAAGATGGTTTAGAACATAGATTATATTCTTCTTTAATTTTTTTCGAGAATTATATTCTTCTTATATAACCATCATTTTCTTGACTAATGATCCTGTTAGTGGGACCAAATTGAAATAGTGGGACCCAATTATAGCAATCATATATTATAGAATTAATATGTTCATGCACATAGTTTGGCACTAAATTTCATAGTCATGTACAATAATGTAAAAATACTTGAGAATTTTTTTTCAAAGATTGACACATGGTCCATTCTCAATAGCTAACTAGGTTTATTGTTGACATCAATCATAACTTGCAATCCTATGTTTGAGAATATATAATTATATATATTGAGCCGAATATATATTCTTTGGAAATTTAATAAATTTTGGGTTGATTTGATTTGAATATTGATAAACAAAGATCTGCAAACAAAATTAAACTTCTCAATAAAAGCAAAAACAAAAAGAATAATATTAGACTTCACCAATTGCCTCAACTTGATCATTCCACTTTCTTTTCTCAATCCCAAGAAAGAATATTGATTTTTGATAATCCCGATCTAATTTACCTTCGTAACTGTAACAAACTAGTACGATAAATTATCTATAAAGCATATTTTTTTGTCAATATCTCTTAATATCCAAAAAGAAAAAAATACTGTAATGGGACTCAAAAGTCAAGAAGAAGATAACCTAAGTAGTAAGCCTAAATTAGAAATAGTAATTGGTTGATATTGTTAATACTCTTTTTCTTAAAAGAAAAGGAAAATAAAGAAAAAAGTATTTTAGTTTGTTGCATGAGTAAACGTAATATGGAAGTTGTAGAACATTTAGAGATCGATTGTGCTAGCTAGCTTATTGACATCATTTCGAAAATAATAACACAAACTTGTAGGTGAATCTTATAATATATGGAATTGAAAATGATAATTAGCAATAATTTCCTTCATTGAATTTTGTCCTATGGTATCTTCCAAACTATCATGGGGTTTTAACAAGTACAATTGATATATTGGACGTTAAATCAATGACGTCTTTGTTGTATGTGTTAACATTGTAAAGTCCCACCTGGTCATAAGCTTTTATTTTACTTTTAAACTCTATATAAAGGGGTGTAATTATTTTTCTTTTACTTATCAATTTACTATCAATAATAGTCTTATTCTCTTTTCTTTACTCTTGTTATTGCCTTACAAGAATTCATAAATAATATGAATTCTAACATGGTATCAAAAGCGCAAGTTAATATTTTTAGCTTGATCGCGGATCCAACTTCGCGGTGAGTTAATTGGGGGTTCGCATACAGCACACCCCTGGTATCAGTTAATTTTTTTTTCTCTTAGCTTGTTTTGAAAGCTCGTGCTCGTCTTCTTCTCTTTCGCATCTGATTGGTAATGTCCCTTATTATTTTGTTGCTTGTTATTTGGGATTGTTGCTTGTTATTTTGGGATTGTTGCTTGTCATTTACATCACGAAGTAAGTAGGTTCTGTCTAAGGAGGTTGGTATTTAAGTGGTCCAGCTGTGACCCTCCAATCTTTCCTGGGAACCTTCTTACAGAGGTCGGATTTGGGATTTTTTTCTGTTTTAAATTCATAATGGTTGGAGGTGATGATTCTTTGTAATCTATTGGTGTTCGGTTAAATGGAAAAAAATATTCCTATTGGAGCTATGTCATGGTAAATTTTTTGAAGGAAAATGGGTTTTGGAATTATATGTCTGAAAAAACCAAATGTCCTAAAGTTGGAGATGAAAATTTTGATGGAGTATTTAAGACTTGGGAGACCAATAATTCAAAGATTATTACTTGAATTAATAACTCTGTTGAACAAAAAATTGGTGTTCAATTGGTTAAATTCAAAACTGCTAAAGAGATTTGGGACTTGTCAAGATTGTGCATAATAAATTTGTTGTTAAATATTAGTTAACATCTGAAATTCGTGCACTAGTACAAAATGATTTGGGCATTCAATATTATTTATGTGCAATGATCACTTTGTGGGATCAGTTAGCTATGATGGAATCTACTGAATTGCAAACATGTGATGCTTATATTAAATGTAGAGATGAAGACTGTCTTGTTCAACTATTGATGGGTCTTCGGTCAGAATTTGAAAATTGTCGTTCAGGCTTGTTGCACCGCAAACCCTTACCATCTGTTGAAGATGTGGTAAATGAACTTATGGCTGAAGAAACATGTTTGAAGACTCTAAAAGGGGTACATAAGGCTTCTACTTCTGTATTGACAACTCCTTCATCTGCACCGGTCCTTGCAGCCCGTACACACCAGTATAGAACATCTGTCATGGGTAATTGTAATTATTGCAAGAACCCATGACACTGAAAGAATCAATGTCCTGAGCTGCGAAAGACGTTAGGTTCTAAACCTCCATATTCGGGACAAGGACAAAAGCGTCTCAACAAAAGTCATATTCTGGGGTCAATTCCAGAACTCGTATCCACCGACTCAGGCTGCCTTTGTGCCATCTCTTGATCACACAGCTTCAGGAGCCTCTAAGTCACAGTACTGATTCTGTAGCTGACCAATTTCAGAAGTTCCTTGCCTTTCAACAGTTTCAAAAGAATTCTCAATCTTATGATCTTTCTACTTTTTCCGCCTCATCACCATCTATTGGTTCAGGTATCATTTCGTCTTCTTGGATCTTGGACTCTGGAGCTGGAGATCATATGTCTCCTGATTCTTCCGTCTTTGTATCTATGTCTTCTGATCCTCCTTCCACTTCTGTTATAACTGCTGATGGCACACCTATGCCATTGACAGGCATTGGCATCATTCATACATCTACTATATCATTACCTGATGTTTATTTCATTTCAAAATTACATATGAATCTTGCTTCTGCTGGTCAAATATGTGACTCTGGATGCTTTATTGGACTTTTTTCTAATTCTTGTTATGTGCAGGATCTAAAATCCAAGAAAGTGATTGGGACCGGGCGTAGAAAGGGGAGAGGTCTCTATGTTTTGGATGAGCTGCATCTTCTTACTCATGCAACAGTTATGCCTGTTAATTTATCTTCTTTTCATGTAACACCTTCCTCTTCGAAGTTTTATTTGTGGCGCTCTAGACTTGGTCATGTATCAGGCTCTCGTCTGCATTTTATGTGTAGTACTGATGTTCTTGGTGATTTACAATCCAATGATATATCTGACTGTAGTGGATGTAAACTTGGAAAATTTTCTACTTTGCCTTTTTATCTTAGTACTTCTACTTCTTCTGTACCATTTGATCTAGTTCATTCAGATGTTTGGGGGCCAACACTTATCCCTACTAAGGGAGGCTCCAGATATTATGTTTAATTTATTGATGATTATACTCGTTATTGTTGGGTTTATTTGTTGAAAAAACGTTCTGATGTCCAACTCGGGCCTATATGACATGACCGATCAATAGATTTTGTTCACACTTATGTTGAGTTTTAAGCCTATGTGAAAACTTAACATGTTGCCATTATTAAATGTTTTCGGGCTGATTTAGGAGGTGAATACACTAGTGGGGATCTTTCTGGTATTTTCAAAGCTGATGGTACAATACATCAATCTTCTTGTACTGATACACCACAACAAAATGGGGTAGCCGAGAGAAAACATAGACATATTGTTGAGATCACTAGATCTATGCTTTTGTCCGCTAGAGTACCAAGTGAATTTTGGAGAGAAGTTGTCCTTACATCTGTTTATCTTATTAATAGGAGCCCTACCTCTCAGAATTCTAGAATTTCTCTGTATGCTAGACTATTTGGTCATACCCCACTATATTCCCATTTGAAAGTTTTTGGTCGCTACATGTTTTGTTCTACGTCCACATGCAGAGCGTACTAAGTTATCTTCTTGTGTCGCCATTTGTGTTTTTCTTGAATATGGGGTTGGGCATAAAGGTTATCGTTGTCATGATCCAGTCTCTGAAAAATTATATGTGTCTCGTAATGTTTTATTTATTGAGCATGTTCCTTTCTTTTCTATCTCACTTACCTCACATGACATGACAAAATATGACCTTATTGATATTGATCCATTTGATGTTGATTGTCCATCTGATTCTACATCTATATCATTTGTTCCTTCTCAGTCTTCTAACAGGTCCCATGACATTGATATTCACCCCTCCCTCTTACGTCTATTTCAGAACCTCTTGTGGTTGCAGATTCAGATCCACCTTGCTATCATATACGCACTCTGCGATCTACTCAGATATCCGATTTTGATTATTCTTGCTATGCTCCATCATTCGCTTCCTTTCTAGTTTCTATTAATTCTCTCTGTGAGCCTACCTCCTACTCTGAGGCAGCTCATGATCCTCTTTGGCAAGAGGCTATGAATAAGGAACTGGCTGCTTTGAACAAAATTGATACTTGGGATTTGATTTCTCTACCGACTGGTAAGAAAACTATTGGTTCTCGATGGGTACAAGATTAAGACCAAGTCTGATGATTCTATTGAGCGATATAAAGATCGTTTGGTTGCAAAAGATTTTGCTCAAGAATATGATATAGATTATGAAAAGACTTTTGCACCTATTGCAAAGATGACATTTGTCCGGGTTCTTATTGCAGTAGCCTCTGTTTGTCATTGGCATATTTCACAAATGGATGTTAAAAATGTCTTTTTGAATGGGGATCTTCAAGAAGAAGTCTACATGGTCCCTCCACATGGTGTTTCACATAGTCTAGGACAGGTGTGCAGGCTTAAGAAAATTTTGTATGGTCTCAAACAAGCTCCAAGAGCTTGGTTCGACAAGTTCTCCACTGTAGTATCATCTCTTGGGTTTATTTGCAGTTTTCATGATTCAGCGTTGTTTGTTAAGTCATCTCATGCAGGTTGTATTTTGCTTTTGTTGTATGTTGATGACATGATCATTACAGATGATGATATTGATGGTATTGCAAATCTAAAATCTACTTTGTCTCGACGCTTTGAGATGAAAAATTTTGAGTAGCTTATTTTGAGAAGGGATATCTTCTTTCTTAGTCTAAGTAAACTGCAGATATTCTTGAGCGGGCCCGTCTCGTAGATACTCGTATAGTTGACTCTCCTTTTGAGGTTAATGCTCGATATACACCTACTGATGGGGATCCTCAGTTGTGGGGAGTCTGGTGTACCTCCCCATTACTCGCCCTGATATTGCATATGTTGTTCACATTGTCAGTCAGTTCGTTTGCTCTCTTACATCTGTACATTGGGCTGCAGTTATGCGTATTCTTCGCTATCTTCGAGGAACGATTTATCAGAGTATCTTGTTTCCATCGACCTCATCCTTGGATATTCGTGAATTTTCTGATGCGGATTAAGCTAGTAATCCGACTGATCGGAAATCCACTACTAGTTATTGTGTATTTTTAGGAGATTTACTCATTTCATGGAAAAGTAAGAAACAAAATGTTGTTTTTCGCTCTTCAACTGAGGCAGAGTATCGTGCTATGACTTCTACTACGTGTGAGATTGTATGGTTACGTTGGTTATTGGCTGATATGGGTGTCTCTATTTCCTCACCGACACCGATGTACTGCGATAATAATAGTTCTATTCAGATTGCACACAACACAGTCTTTCATGAACGTACCAAGCATATTGAGATTGATTGTCATATTATTCGATATCATCTTCAACAAGACACTCTATCTTCACAAAGGCACATACATTACAACGTCACCAGTTCTTTCTTGGCAAACTCTCGATGTTTCTCTCTACACCATCGCGAGCTTGAGAGAGGATGTTAACATTGTAAAGTCCCACATCGGTGGGCATAAGTTTTTGTTTTACTTTTAGACTCTATATAAAGGGATGTAGTTGTTTTTCTTTTACTTACCAATTCACTATCAATATTAGTCTTATTCTCTTTTCTTTACTCTTGTTGTTGCCTTACAAGAATTCATAAATAATATGAATTCTAACAGTATGGACAGTTCTTATCAGTTAGGAGTATTAATTAATTATGTTATTGACAAATTAACTATATATATGACAATATAAATAACTTTTATATTATTTGTGTATGTTAATGAGATAATGGTCACACACACATATATGAAGTATCAGTTGTTCGCGAGTTTCCTACTTAAATTATTAGGTATTTGTATTTCTAGTCTGAACTATCATCAACTATTTATTAAAATACAATTCAATTAGTATATGATGGTGCGCGGTGTATACTTTTTTTTTTTTGTTGCTTAAAATGGTGTCAAATGGCACCCACGTGGTTAATTAAAGGAATTCATTTTAAAAAAAAGAAGAAGAGAGGTAATGGTAAAAAACATACATAAAGTATCAATTTTGGCTTGTTTTCTACATGAACTATCAAATGTTTGTGTTTCTTATCTGAACTATCATCAACTATTTATAAAAATATAAATTGAAGACAACTGTCATGTGGACCAAAGTTTATGGACAAATTAAGTTGTCTGATTTTTGGCGATTTATATTTAAATATTTGATCTAATTAATTCCGAGATATATTTTGATAAATATATGTAATTATTTTTTAGGTTATCTTGATAGTATTTGACTGCCACGAATTCGAACAGTGTATGTATATATAGTTCTGAATTGAAATAATTTTTAAGGTTTCCATGCGACACGTACTCTTGACATTGTTTACAAAAAGTAACATTTAATTAATGCTATTTCATATTTCATTAGATTTAATGGATGAGAAGAGAAGGGTCAGATTCAACTCACTATCAAATTTGTATTCTCATTTCATTATTCCATTATAAGCGTAGCAGTTCTAATTAAAGAATTACATATTTTTATAAATCATTTCACTCGATTTATGTGAAAGGTTTTAGGGTGTGTTTGGTTCGCACATGGTAAACGAAATGAAATTCAGTAAGGAAATGAAATGGAAAGGAATTACCTGATTGTCCCTACATGTTTGGTTCTGGGTGGTCCGGGGTCCGGGGTCCGGAGTCCGGGATCCGGGTTAGGGAAAGGGAATCCAAATACCTAATGGGGTGGGGGAAATCAAGGAAAGGGAATGAAGGTGAAAAAAGGGTAAAGAAAATGAAAAAATAAGATCAAACAAACAACAACAAAGAAAATTACATTCCTCTATTCCCTTTTTCTTTCCTGTTTATTCCGAATCAAACGCACCCTCGAGAATCGATTAGTTTCTCACGCGTAAAAGGAAAAAGCCACAAATTTGAAGAATATGGACAAGTTCTAGCCATATGGCACAATCAACTTCTTACATATTTTGCCCAAAAATTAATGTTCTTTGAGTGTTTGTGTAGAAGCTTGTTTCAGAAGGTACAAGCTTTTCCTATGTGTTTGTTTTGTTTTATTTTAAAAAAAACCATTAATTTTGTCGGTTGTTAAGTAGTATTCTTTCATTTTTTAATTAAAAAATCTAGAATAGAATTTTAGGAATAAAGTCATCTTTAGTGTGAAGCGATTTAATTCTAGAAAGGAATTTTCTAATGCAAAATCCGTATTAATCAGGCTTAGAGCGAATTTCGATCACTTAGTGGGAATATTAGTTATTTGAAGAAATCTTTATAAAACAAAAGAAAATATTAAAAGAACAATATCATCTTAATTTTTTCTTTCTTTCTTCAAATCTTTTCAATTAAAGGTGTCCACGTACCACCCCTATATGTGTGAATATTTAGTAGACTATATGAAGTAAGACTGCGTACAATAGATTATTGTGGTCCAATCCTTCCTCAAACTCCACGCATAGAGAAAGCTTAGAATATATTCTATATATTGTGTAAATATAATTATGGTAAGATTAAGATTCTATTGTATAAGAGATGAATATTGTTAATCTCACTTGAGGAGTTTTTCTCATTAATATCAATATATATACAATAGAAATCCTAATCCTAATTACTAGAGGAATCCTAATTTTACCATAATTATATTTACACAATATATAGAATATATTTTAATTTTGGGTAAAAAATTTACTATACACATTTACAATAAGGATTAAAATATATTTGTGGTGCCAAGAGCCGGGCGGTAGCTCCTAATGGACGCGAATGGAGAAGTCTCTGATAGGAATACACTATGTACATCTAGATTAGTTTGGCCAATAGACATTGGGTATCAAATAATTATTAAAAGAAGATTTTATAAAAAGAAAACTAATTATTGATTGAAAGTATACCGTGATATACATGGTATACACGGCATCTACAATGCCTTGTGTATACCGTGTATATCACGGAAACACGACAATTTGGACAATTTGGAGACCATGATATGCACGGTATACACAACCGTGTATATCACGATTTGGAGCTATATTTGGAAATAGGTTAATGTATATAATTAGCATTATACACTTACCATAATTGTAGAATTATTGTATAAATAGAATAGGATTTTGGGAGTAGAGTAGGAATATGATTTTCCATATTATGAATATTGTAAATTGTATATATAATCATTCATTAATGAAAATAATAAAGAGATTATTTCTTTCTTGGTATCAGAAGTCTAGGTCTATCTTGCATCTACCGCTTTCCTCTCTTCTGTTGCCTCAGTTTCCGTGTTCATTCTCGGATTCCGTGCAACATTACCTCTTCTATTCTCAAATTTTCTTCACAATCCCTAAATCACCTATTGTTCTTTCATTATGTCTACATCAAAGAACATGTTTCATCATGCCCTTACTGTTTCCAACATCAAGAACCACATCCCTATTGTTCTTGAGATGGAAAACGTTCAATATGCGACGTGGGCATAATTATTCAAAATTCACGCACTCTCACATCAAGTCGTCAATCACATAATTGATAATTCCTCTGGCACCTGGCACAACAGATGTCCCTAGACTCGTGGAGGATCCTAGGTTATGGATAACTCTTGATGCTACCGTTTTTTAGTGGATTTACTTTACTATTTCTACCGACCTTTTACAGACGATCATTGAACTAGACATTACGACTATGATTACCTGGAATAAATTGCGTTATATATTTCAAGATAACCAACATTCCCGAGTTTTCACCCTTGAGCAAGAATTTTCACAAGTAATCATGGAAGATTTCTCGAATGTTTCAGTTTATTGTAAACGACTCAAGGAATTGGCGGACCAACTTCGTAACGTTGGAGCACCTGTTAACAATAATCGTCTTGTTCTACAAATGGTTGCAGGCCTATCTGAGGCCTATAATGGTGTTGGAACTCTACTCCGTCAAAGTAATCACTTCCACATTTTTATCATGCTCGTTCGATGCTCACGTTAGAAGAAGCTGACTTGGAAAAAAGGTGGCTACCGGCGCAACTTCTGTGGCAATGATGACTACATTTGATAACTGTTTTGTTGACAATTCAGGCCGAAACCGCAACAACGGTGGCGGCAAAAAGGATCAAAACCGTAAAAATAATGGCAAAAATCACAGCGGCAACAACGACGGTGGACGGAACAGTAGCATGGCAGTGGGACTCGGTGCTGAGCCTCGATCGCTGGTCTCGACCACAGGCCGCAGCGGTGGGCTGGACCCGACGATGGCCCGATCCGCCTTGCCATCTGGTTATTTTCAGGGAAATTGGGCTCCGGTCCAGCCCAATAACAGTCCCAGTTTCTCAGGCTCTTACGACACAACCCAGCAATGTTCCGAATCGGGTCAGCAGGCCGGTCTGCTTGGGCCTCGACTCTCGTAAGCCTTCACTGTTGTGGGCCCGAATCCGATCCCGACATCCACTGATATTGAGGCCGTCATGCATACACTTGGATTAAATTCTCCAAAATCGAATTGGTACATGGACACCGACGCCACTTCTCACATGACGTCCGACTAAGGTACTCTACCATCTTATTTTAATTTGACCAAAAATTGTGGCATTATTGCTGGTAATGGCAACTCAATTCCAATTCGTGGTTACGGTCATACAACTTTGTCTCCCCCATATTCACCTCTTGTCTTGAAAAATATCCTTCATGCCCTTAACTTAATTAAAAAATTGGTGTTTGTTCGAAAATTCACCACTGATAATTGGGTTTCTGTTAATTTTGATCCAATTGGGTTTTCTGTAAAGGATTTCAAAACGGGAATACCTATCAGGAGATGCAATAGTAGGGGAGATCTTTATCCAATCACGACTGCCATCACATTCTCGGGTCAAGTCATGTCGTCGAGTCATGTGTCCGTTACTCGTAGTCAAAATGGTATTTTTAAACCAAAACGGTATTTTTAAACCAAAACGGTATTTTAATCTCAATTCTAATGTCTCTAAATCTCCCATACCACGTAATCATGTGTCTGCACTATATGACCCGAATTGAAAATTGGCTATGACTGACGAATAAGATGTGGGAGTTAGTATCCCGTCCATCTAGTATTAATATTATTTGGTCTATGTGGATTTTTACTCATAAAAAAATTTCTGACGGTTCTTTTGAGAGGCATAAGACTCGTCTTGTAGGTTATGGAAAAACTCAACAAGTTGGTGTGGATTGTGGTGAGACATTTAGTCTGGTGGTCAAACCGGCTACCATTCACATTGTTCTTAGTTTGGCTCTCTCCAAAACATGTCTTATTCATCAGTTGGATGTAAAAAATGATTTCTTACATGGTGATCTTAAGGAGACTGTCTATATGCATCAACCCTTGGGTTTTCGAGACCGCAATCATCCTCATCATGTTTGTTTATAGAAGAAGTACCTGTATGGGCTTAAATAGGCCATGCGAGCTTGGTATAAGAGGTTTGTAGATTATGTATCCACTATTGGATTTTCTCACAACCGGTCTGATCATTCTCTATTTATAAATCATCTTGGTACTTCTCTGACATACATTTTATTGTACGTAGATGATATTATATTGACTGCTTCATCTGATAAACTGTACAAGTCTATCATGTCACTTCTCAGTTATGAATTTGCAATAAAAGACTTGAGACCCTTGAGTTATTTTTTGAGCATTGTTGTCATGTGTCATTCAGGTGGTTTATTTTTATCTCAAATAAACTATGTTGCGAAGATTATTGAGAGAGCTGGTATGTCATCTTATAAGTCTACTTCTACTCTAATTGATACCAAATCGAAGCTGGGTGTTTTGGCTGACTCACCTTATGAAGATCCCACCCACTATCGCAGTCTTGCAGGGCACTTCAGTATCTTACTTTCACAAGACCTGACATTACTTATGTCGTTCAGCAGATGTGTTTGTTTATGCATGATCTTCGGATTGAGCACATGAATGTGCTCGAACGCATTATACGATACATCCAGGGAACACTTGACTATGACTTGCATTTATATCCATCGTCGGTCGCTACATTTGTCTCGTATACAGATGTTGATTGGGGTAGCTGTCCGGATACCAGACGCTCCACGTCTGGTTATTATATGTTTCTTGGTGATAACTTGGTCTTATAGTCTGCAAAGCGACATTCTACATTATCACGCTCCAGTGCAGAGGTCGAGTATCCAAGGGTAGCCAATGTGGTATCTGAATCATGTTGGTTACGCAATCTTCTCTTAGAACTTCATTGTCTCATTCAGAAAGCTACTTTGGTATATTGTGATAATATTAGTGCAGTATATCTTTCTGGTAATCCGGTTCAGCATTAGCGCACTAAACATATCGAAATAGATATCCAATTTGTTCACGAAACGGTAGCTCGTGGACAAGTACGCGTCTTACATGTCCCTTTTAGGTACCAAATTGCAGACATCTTTGCTAAGGGTCTTCCCTCGGTTCTATTTGAAGATTTTAGGGACAGTCTCAGCGTACGACGACTGTCTACTATGACTACGGGAGTGTGAAAGTATACCATGATATACACGACATATGCAATGCATTGTGTATACCGTGTATATCACGGAAACACAAGACAATTTGGACAATTTGGAGACTGTGATATACACGGTATACATAACCGTGTATATCACGATTTGGAGCTATTTTTGGTAATAGATTGTTGTATTTAATTAGCATTGTACACTTACCATAATTGTAGAATTATTGTACAAATAGAATAGGGTTTTGAGTGTAGAGTAGAAATATAATTTTTCATATTATGAATATGATAAATTGTATATATACTCATTCATTAATGATTATTTCTTTCATTGATAACTAAAATCTGAAATATATATAACGTTCACGGATTAATGTCACAAAAAAGGGAAAATTGTGAGTCACGGGCTTTCTATTAATGTCTTATGCAGTACGTTTGAAATAAAAAAAAGGTTTGTGATTTCACACACCTCCTGTGATGTGAAAAAGATTGAGATGTCACTTTTCCTTTTTTGGACGAAGGAACCCGCATCCGCTACTCTTTCGAGATGTCACATTAATCATTAATATAGAGGTTAGTAATAAAAACAATTATTTTTTTCCTTGTTAATTTCAACTTCTTTATTAGTTGTTTTTGACAGATGTAGAGAAAATTATAAAGCTTCTAACTCTACGTAGAGATTATTTAAGGAAAAAGCGCTCCATATTTATCATTTATATAACAAGTGTCATCTCATAATAACATAAATAAAATACCTGACACTAAAGTAAACAACAACACAACATCGAAGTGTGGTTAATCGGTGGCGTGATTTGCGGTATTGCGTCGGGATTTCTGCTATCTTGTATTTCGAAAGAATAGCGACTGCGAATTCCTTCATCATCAAAACACAACCCAACATAAGGAGAACAAGTAAAAACTATGTCAGCACATATCAAATATATATAGTTGACTCACTTCAATTGACTCAGTTTACGCCTCAAACAAGATTCAATAAAATCAAAAATACTAGTAAAAGAATATGCACGTGAGCAATTAACGATAAGCTAAAACTCCAAATATGATCAACTTTGTCCAAAAATTTCTGCTCAAAACTCGAATTTAAAATCTCTAATTAAGAATTACATAGTTTTATATATGTCCCTTCTATACAAAACTTACAAGTGGGAAAGACAAGTACTCAATGACAATACCAAAGTATATATGGATTAACTTCATGATAGTAGTACTTAGAAATTGGTTGTATATATAGGAAAGTAAATTCAGCCGTAAATAATCATTGAATTTGAAAGTAAATGCATACAACAAACTCTCTGGCAGGTCAAGTTTTATCCAATTCAAGTAGTTGCCTCCCTTAAAAGAGACATGAAGATTCAATTAATGGTACTATGACTAATGTTAGATTTTTTTTAAAAATTCCATTTTTTATTGGATTGCTATGTAGGGAAAATAAATTAAAAGGGAGTAAAACCTTAAGATTTGGTAGCTATTGAGTTTGGAACACGTAGACTAATTATAAGTTTTCTTGCTTGATTGAATTGCTTGAACTAAATAATTGATATTTGTATGATATAATTAGTTTAGTTGTAAAAATGCTTTTAGATTTCACTTTTCCCCCCCTTAGACTAATTCCTTCTTTTATTTTTTAGGGTGAGAGTAAAAAAGACAGCCCTGTGCACTAAGTTCCCGCTATGTGCGGGGTCCGGGGAAGAGCCGGATTACAAGAGTTTGTTGTACGCAGCTTTACCTTGCATTACTGCCAGATGTTGTTTCCACGTCTTGAATCAATGACCTCTTGATCACATGACATCAACTTTACCAGTTACTTCAAGGCTCCCCTTCAAGGGAAAAATGAGAAAGAGAGGTAAATTATTTTAGATCCGATTTTTTTGTGTGTCACTTTAGTAAAACGAAATACTCCAAATTATTTATTACTTTAGAAAATTAAGAATAAATTTTCTATTGACCCTTAATACTTCAAGAAGGCGTCTAGTCTTTAATTACTCATTATACAAGAAAAAAATAAGAATAATAAGGTCAAATATCCCTTATGACTAAGTCCATCAATTTGGGTACTATACACTGTGACGGCGTGGCTGGGCAGCGCATTGTTTAACACACCACGCCATAGCGGACGGTCTTCGTCTGTTGAGGCATCTCTAAAATCTTCAAAAGGCCAGGAAAACCCTTTGTAAAGATGTCTGCAATTTGATATCTGGAAGGGGCATGGCAGACGCGTACTTGTCCTTTAGCTACATTCTCTCGAGCAAAGTGAATATCCATATCTATGTGTTTAGTACGCTGGTGCTGAACTGAATTACCAGAAAGGTAGATGACATTTATATTATCACAATACACTAAGGTAGCCTTATCAATAGGACAATGGAGCTCTAACAGTAGATTACGTAACCAACATGACTGGGAAACCACATTGGCTACCCCTCTATACTCGTCCTCTGCACTTGAACGTGAAAGCGTGGATTGACGCTTGGCAGACCATGAGACTAAGTTATTACCTAAAAATATGCAATAGCCAGACATAGACCGTCTGGTGTCAGGACAACCACCCCAATCAACATCTGTATATGAGACTAGTGTAGACGTCGACGATGGATACAAATGCAAATCATACTCAAGTGTTCCCTGAATGTATCTAAGAATGCGTTTGAGTACATTCATATGTTAAACTCTGGGATCATGCATAAATAAATACACTTATTGTATGTCATATGTAATATCAGGTCGCGTGAACGTCAGTTACTGAAGGGCGCCTGCAAGACTACGATAGCGGGTTGGATCCTCATAGGGAGAGCCAGCTGCAGCACCCAACTTGGGTTTAGTATCAACTGGAGTAGAAGTGGACTTACAGGATGACATCCCAGCCCTATCAATGATCTCTGATGCATACTTCCTCTGTGATAAGAACAATCCACCTGCATGACGAGTTACAACAATACTCAAAAAGTAACTCAATGGGCCCAAGTCCTTCATGGCAAACTCAGAACTGAGCAATGTTATAATGGACTTTCGCAAAGCATCAGAAGAGGCAATCAAGATAATATCATCAACATATAAGAGAATGTATGCCATGGAAGAACCCCGACAATATATGAATAATGAATTATCAGACCTGCTGTGATAAAAACCCATAGTCGAAATAAAATCAACAAACCTCTTATACCAAGCCCGTGGAGACTGCTTAAGCCCATACAATGCCTTCTTCAATAGACAGACATGATTCGGATATCTAGAATCCCTAAACCCCAAAGGATGATGCATATAAACTGTCTCCTGAAGATCACCATGTAGAAAAACATTCTTCACATCTGCTGATGAACGGACCATGATTTTGAAAAAGCTAAGCTGAGCACAGTGCGAATGGTAGCCGACTTGACCACCAGGATAAATGTCTCACCACAATCCATACCAACCTGTTGTGTCTTACCATCACCTACAAGTCTAGCCTTATGCCTTGCAAATGAACCATCAGAATTTTTCTTATGAACAAAAATCCACATAGACCGAATAATATTAACACCAGATGGATGGGGTACCAACTGCCACGTCTTATTATCAATAAGAGCATTATATTCTTCGGTCATGACAATTTTCCAATTAGGGTCATTTAAGGCATACGGGATTACGGGTAAAGGGATTTGACATTAGAATTCAAATTGAAATGTCTTTTGGTTTAAAATACCCCGTTGACTGCGAGTGACTGGACCAAGACTCTGGGCTGGATTGAGTGAATTTTAGAAATTTTCGGGAATTTCTGGAATTACCGTCGAAGGCGCCGCAGCGCTAGGGGTGCAGGGCCGCGGCGCTGACGGCATTTTTTTACGCAAATTTGAAAAATGACGTAGAACATAGGGGGATATATCCTCATCCAAAAAATTATAAAAACTCGACACGGGTTTTTCTACTTTAGAAAAGGAAAATTGTGATTCATCAAAGAGAACATGACAACTAATGATGATTCGTTTAGAGGACAAATCAAAGTATTTATAACCACGATGATTTGACGGAAAACCCAAAAACACACAAGGAGTAGAACGTGCCTGAAGTTTGTTGATTGTAGTGGATAGAAACAGTGGATAACATAAGCATCCGAAGACCCTAAGATTGAGAATATGACGGAGACTTATTATATAAGAGTTTGAGAGGGGATGAATATGTCAAACCTTTAGAAGAAAGAATATTGAGTAGATCGGTAGCCATTTGTAGTGCATGTTGCCAAAATAATGGAGAAACGGAAGAATGAACCAATAAAGTGCGGACAATATTATTAATGGTACAAATTTTTCGCTCAGCTTTCCCATTTTGTGAAGATGTATGAGGACAAGAGAAACAAAAATTTATCTCATTTTGAGCACAAAACTCCCTAAATTCTCCATTTCCATACTCTTTTCCATTATCACATTGAATTTTTTTTATTTTCCGGTCAAATTTTGTTCTTATGAAAGCTCTAAATTTTATGGAAATGGAAAAAAACTTGAGATTTTTCGCAATTGGAAACATCCATAAATATTTAGAATAGTCAGCTAAGAATAAAACATAATAACGATGACCCATAGAACTGAGAACCGGAGATGTCCACAAATCACTATGAATAATATCAAATGACAATGAAGTAGTAGAATTCGACGCTACAAATGGTAACTTAATAATTTTTCCCAAAGCACAGGATTGACAAAGTGGAGTACTACGTGTATCCTTACAAGAAATAAGCTTATTGTCTATCTAAAGAAGATAAAATAGACGACCCTGGATGACCTAGACGAGCATGCCACAAGGAAGGAGCAAGAGCTGCAAAAGTGGATGACATAGCTTGACGCGAGATGCTGAGACTTTGAGTGATTGGATAAAGATCACCCCTACTGTTACACCTCATGAGATGACTCCCGTCTTGAAATCCTTCACAGAAAACCCAAACGGATCAAAATTAATATAAACCCAATTATTAGTGGTGAATTTACGGACAGACACAAAATTCTTAATCAATTTTGGGGCATGAAGGATATGTTTCAGGACAAGGGGTGGATGAGGAGGGGACAAAGTTTTATGATCATAACCCTTAATTGGAATAGAATTGTCATTACCAACAGTTATACCACGATTAGTGCTCAAAATGGAATAAGACGAGAGAGTACCTTGATCGGATGTCATGTGGGTAGTGGCGCCGGTGTCCATGTACCAATTTGGGTCTGGTTGAGTCAAGCCAAGCGTATGCATCGCTGCTTCAATGTCGGTTTGGGTGGGCCCCACAGCGTGCTGGGCCTGATGGGGGCGAGGCTCAAGTATCTTTGGGCTTTGGGGCTGCCCATAAGTGATGCGAACCACAGGTCAGGCGGGAAAAAGGCGGGCGCGGCCCGGGCGTCGTGTGTTGTAAAGGCCGCACATTGTAAGAGGCAACGGCGTATTGGGACCACTTCCAGCCTGTCGGGGTCCCATGATTCTTTGTTGTTCGATGGTTGCCTCTGTTGTTGCCGCCACAATTCTTGCCATTATTCTTCCGTTTCTGGCCCTTCTTTCCACCCCCGTTGTTGTGATATTGAGTCATGTTGGCTGGATTGGAAGGAGTAAAATTGGAAGCAATCATCATGACGACAAGGCTGGCCCCAATCACCACTTTCTTAGCCAATCCGAATTATTCCAAAGTAAGCATAGAACGGGCTTGATAAAACCCTGGCAGGGGGTTACTCTGACGAATCACCGAAGCAACACCGCTATAGGCCTCTGACAGACCTGCAACAATCTGAAGAACTAGACGACTTTGAGAAATCGGAGAACCCACATTGCTGAGTTGGTCTGTCAAGTCCTTGAGGCGTTTGCAATACGAAGAAACGTTGAGAAAACTCGCCATAGCCACCTGGGAGAATTCCTGCTCAAGGATAACTATTCGAGAATGACTGTTATCTTGAAATATGTCGCGCAATCGATCCCACGCCGCCATAGCTGTGGAATTTGGTTCCATAATCGTCTGTAAAAGGTCCAAGGAGATAGTGGCATAAATCCACTGAAGAACTTTGGCATCAAGCATGACCCATAGTGCGGATCTCGCTTTAGTGGCACATGTCACGACTCACCCAAGCTCGCATCGGTGCCCTACCTGGGCACCCCTTTCAGGTATACATCAGAGAATAGCAGCGGAACATACACAACACAAACACTTAAACAATAAACAATAACAGGCTAACCGACGAGGCCACCTTTCGTACATTTTACATAATCCAAAAACAGAACAGTACATCTTTTTCTTTCTTTACAACCCAATCCACAAGATATGACTACGCACTTAAGAATAACAATCGTGACGGACAATACCGCCATACCCCTGAATGTACAACAACCGACAATACCAGGGATAAGCCTCCGGAGTAATAAAGCTTCTCAACAGCTGAATCAGTGATCCTAAAAGTGAGGATCAGCAACCTGTATACTCTACCTGCGGCATGAACGCAGCCCCCCGAAGGAGGTCAGTACAACATGTACCAAATATGTGAAACTGAAAGTACTGTAATGAAATCATAAGTCTAAAACAAAGCTAGAGACATGTATGATAACTCAAATAACAGTACACTGTGCCTTACTAACAATGAGAGTAAACAAGAGTATACTTTATTGCATAAAAATAGGAGACACATGATCAAAGTAGGGCCACCCGCCCGTAGTATCATTAAGCAATCCTACTCCAGAGACTATTTCACCCGCAAGGGCCGTATGGACCCGCATGAGGTAACTTCTCGCAAGATAGATCAGATCCGCCCGCATAGGTCGTATGGACACGCATGAGGTATTCTCGTGATAGACTGGTCCGCCGCGCATAGGACTATTTCACCCGCAAAAGCCCTTACGGACTCGCATGAGGTATTCCTCGCATCATGGGTAGCAAATCCACGGAATATGCAAATGCCACAAACTCGGGGAATGACCCCGTAATGAACAATATATCACTTGCACGACCGGCTATCATACATAACATAAGCACTACCGGCTTATCATACATAACATAAGCACTACCGGCTTATCATACATAACATAAGCATTACCGGCTTATCATACCTAACATAAGCAAGTTAAGAAATCCCCTAACTTCTTATTAGCCTTATACATATACACTCTCATTTTAGTTTACTTAAGGCACTAACATGTCATTATAAAAATCCGGGAATTTAACCCAAAGTGCTACGTACTTCTACTCTTTTAAAATGACTCTTTTTCATATAAACTTCCAAGATACTAAATACTGTAGTATCAAGTCATATCTACTTTTCAAGACAAGTCACAATACCTTTTAGAAATACATTTAGGCTTCTAAATCAAGTGACTTCTTTCTTTTAAAACCTTAAGCAATTGATGCCTTAAAATCAATTTGCCTTTCATTATTTCAAGTCATTTATCATACTTACAATACTTAGAGTAAACCACTCTTTATTACTTTCCATAAAGCTATTATAACCAGCTTCCCATTAAGTCGTTATACTAACTTTATACCTTAGGCAATTACATTCTTCCTTATATCCAAGGGACTTATACTTTTAAAACGAAACAAGTATCATATACTTTTAAAATACTTCAAGTCCCTTAACTTTAAGAAACTAAGATATCCTTAATATTTATAAACAAGTGAGTTAATTCCCTAACTCAACCAACTTGGACATTCTTAAAATAAGCCAAGGATATCAAATGGACTAGATTGTCAAAATCTCGTACGTCTACCGTACTATATATTTACAACTATTCATGCTCAAGAGATAAGAAAGTTCCACATACCTCTTCGGTTCAATCCACTTGCCAAGTCCAATATGCCGTACGTAGTATGTCAACCT
The DNA here is from genome assembly GCA_029844215.1 of Przewalskia tangutica. Taxonomy (NCBI): domain Eukaryota; kingdom Viridiplantae; phylum Streptophyta; class Magnoliopsida; order Solanales; family Solanaceae; genus Przewalskia; species Przewalskia tangutica. The sequence continues at coordinate 3,846,036 of CM056725.1, forward strand.
ATAATGACCATAATACGTCTATTAACTTCTAACTTCAAACGTAGAATATTCTAAGTGCAAAGTCACTAAATTCTACGAAAATCGGACAACACTTCCTTTGTTTCTACATACTTTTCCACCTTTTTCAAGGTCCGAAAATCAATAACCAAACGCCACATTTAAGGCCCAATAATTCAGCAATACAAAGGGGATTACACGCCTTAACAGGACGTGTAAAATTCTGCCCCACAATTGATATCAAACTAGTCCAACATACAATGTTACATTCGGCAATTTGAGGGACAACAATACATAGTCTTTTCCAATCACTTTGCAATCCAAGTTGGTTAGTATAACATGTTACAAAGCCGCAATCGATTATAACAACTATAATCTTCAAGTAGGTAACATGCGACGATTCTAATTATCGACCAAAATTGTATTTCAATTTCAAATGGCTCACAATGACATTTCGGATTTTAGGCTTTCAATATCCATAACACTTATCAATCTTTAATACATATACTTCAATCTAGTCAAAATGTAAGGCTACAACAATATGTAATCTTATAACACTTAAGAAAACAAGATTGTTACCTTAGTGAGCCTTAATCCACTTCAAGATCTGAAGTCGCTCCCTAGAAACTTAGAGCCTCTCCTTGACACTCCAATCCGCCACTTGAAGCCCTTTAGAAGATCACAAACAACTTTCCTTCAATTCCAAATCCAAACCTAGGAAAGTGACTAGGTTTTCACCTTGTGACTAATACGAAAACACCACTTTTCCGGGATCTTTCTATTGAGATACCCTTACAATACCCTTAGGAACCATGGTTTAAAGTGTGGAGATTATTGAATCACAAACGAAATTTTTTCTTGTTCAATGTTTCACAAACCCGAGAGCTCTCCTCTCTTGTTCTTCAACTTTCTAATTTTTCTTTAAGTGTTCAAGACTTGTCTTGCATAAGGGATGACTATATAACCAAATGGAGGGTTAAGATTAGAACACTTGTGAGGTTTGGATGAAATTCATTTAATAAAGATCTAGTCAAGTGGCCTTTGACTTAGTCAAATAACTCAAGCTCTAGCTTTAGCAAGACTTGGTCATCTTCAATTATGGTCAAATGACCATTTTATCCATGTCAATTTCGTCCAAGACCACTAAGGGGGTGACACGTGTCGCCCTCCCGCTCGTCGCAATATTTCGTTTTTCGACATTTCCATAATTCCTATAAATATTTACTAGTCTCAAATCTTAACACTTTTGAGTTCTTACGTACGTTCTTATAAACATGTCATGGAATTCCGGGGTGTAACATTCTTCCCCCCTTAGAAACATTCGTCCCCGAAAGTTCTTTTGGGAGTCAAACTTAAAGACAGCGACATAGTCTCCTTACAACCCCTACTTACCAATAATGCCACACGTGGCCACACAACAATACTCATACTAAATGTCAACCTGAACCCCAAGTGTCAACGTCGGTTATCTGCATAAAGCTTCACGACTCGAGCTTACTAATAATCTTTCTGGATAAGCTTCGCTTATCCACCGCCTACCGGATCAAGTTCGGACCAAATAATCGAACTCGCCACGCCGAACCCACCAACCGGCGATCTACACTTTCTACATACAAGGCCTCATACAGGCCATCCGAAATCTTTGAAGCGGTATCTCATATCGCACGTAACTCAATAAGAGGCAAATAACCCTCCCGCCTATCTCTCAAATCAAGAACACAGCCCGCCACCTATTCTCGAGTGCTCGGATAGTACGCTCGCCTCGTCCGCTTGGCTCGAGGGTGTAATGCAACACCGAGACTCACCGTGTCCCTAATACCTTCGAAAACCTCCAGTCACCAGAATCGAGCTCATCTGTCTGACATCATAAACGTAGGAACCCCGTGCAGTCTCACAATCTCCCTGCTATATAAGCTAGCATAATCCTCAGCCGAGTAAGTGGTCCTAACCGGAAGAACACGACTGGTTTCGTCAGCCTGTTAACTATGACCCCCAGGAAGTCGCACTTCCTCTGAGTACGATGCCACCCTGTAACAAGATCCACATTAATCACCTCGCATATCTAAGTCGGGATCTAAATCGCCTGTAATAGCCCACTGGGCTTCTGGTGTTCAACCTTGACCTGCTACTAATTCGGACATTAAGCAACAACTCTGCTACGTCCCTCTTCAGACCATCTTACCAATACATACATCTGAGGTCACGACACAACTTAGTCGACCCCGAACAATTAGAGCAATAAGCACTGCGTGCCTCCCCTAAAACCTGCTGACAAGTCCTGCATCACCGGGTACACACACACCTATCTCATATCACAAAGACTCCCATCCGGTGCTACTCAAACATGCTCTTCTCTTCTCGGAGAGTCGTATCTCGATACCGTATCATAACTGGATCCTCATACTGTCACCTCTTTACCTCCTCAACGACGGAAGACTCGGTAACCTCTCGGATCTAAACTCCATTAACCATGGAAACAAATAATCGAACCCCTCGGCTCAGTAGCTGATGAATCTCACGGACCACTTCCTATCTATCTGGCTGCCCATCTGACAGACTACTCATAGATCCACGACTAAGAGCATCTGTAACCGTCTCGGCTTTCCCCGGGTGGTATAGGATATCAATAATACAATCCTTGAGTAAATCTAACCACCGTCTCTGTCGCAAATTAAGCTGTCTCTGTCCGAAGATATACCGGAGGCTCTTGTGGTCTGCACAAATATCCACATGAAGTCTATAAAAGGGATGCCTCTAAATCTTCAAGATACGATTAACTGCCGCCGACTCTAAATCGTGAGTAGCGTAATTCCTTTCATGCTTCCCTAACCGCCGGGAAAACATAGGCTCTAACCTTATCGTGTTGCATCGGCACACAAACTAGCCCAACACCCAACGTGTTACAATAATAACCTAACCCTCTAGTCTCTCAGGAGGGGTTAGAACTGTAGTCGTGGTCAACTTATCTTCTACTAACTGGAAGCCTTCCTCATATCTGCCGAATATTCGGGCATCCTTAATCCCGATTATGGTTCCTGTTTCCCTTTCTCTGTTGCAACCAAACTTGGTCACCATACTCAGATTTGATTCTTTTGCTTGCCTCATGGCTAAGACCTCTTGCCAAACACAATTTAGGGGGGAGGGGGTTTCCTTGATCTCGTCAAGTAGCAATCCTATTATTCTCTCTCGGCTCATAGAGCTTATAATCAGGTGTTCAACCTCAATTCACGGTATTACATAATCCAATGACTTGTCAAAATTTCTTATCGTTCGAGTGTCTACTCGTCTTTCATTTATAAGTTATTTCAAGTTGTCCTGGGGTCCCTTACCCACACGTATCTCCTTACTATCTTTCTCGTCAGTACATATGCTACCACCTTTCCTCGAGGTGTTCTTACTGCCCATTATTTACTAATGGTCTTTACACTAGTCTGGGGTAATCATATCTCGTGCAACTTACATAACCATAGTTGTATTCTCTTTCATCATTCTGGTCATAACCTTACCTTATGCTAATTATTAACAAAAGTATTTCTATCTTGATTCATAATCGTACAGTTTCATACATGCGTACTACCTGCATTTATATCCTTACGACACTTCCTCGACCATTTCGTAACGTCGTTCACAATTACCCCGACACAAAACGTTTCCCACGGTTATCTAAAACTGTAACCTATGGTATGACGATACTGAAGACCTTACCCGTCTCCTATCCTTCGTCTAACAACATGGGTACACGTAACCCCATAATACGTAAAACTATCCTTCACGTGAGGGAGAGAACTTATCTCCGTTACAAAAGCTTAATCATCAAGCGCCACCTTATAGTCGTATAGATTTTCAAAACCTACCAACGGTGCCTTCTGTTTTCCGCAGGCAACACTCGTACTTATCTTATTCTTTCTTGCGCGCTTTCCTGAAATTATCCGGAAGGTCGTGGCTCTGACCGCCACACCAGCCAACTCCAAGTACCTCCAAGGGCACTTAACATAAACTCCTTCAAATTCGAGTATTACTTACTTCTGCATTAATTTACCTCAAATGAACAAGTCACACAGATTTATTAAAATCAATTATGCCAAAGAAGGAATGATAATTCACTGGTTACAACCACTTCCCTTCCTTTCCACTCGATGACCGGTTTACTGGAAAAAGAACCAATCTCTCTCTGTAGTCAACGTTGGCCTAACAAGAGGCCAACTAACCCATACTCATAATGACCTCAAGGTCCGCTATGTCACTTACTAGGTGCATGTAGGTCCATGATCGTATCATCACCGGGCAATTATTATACACCCGCTCAGCTACCACCCATCACTCACGGGTGTAGTTACCTCTAAATGTTCTCATGGATTCAGACTCTATCTTTTACACTTGGTTGCTCACTTTCTTACCGGTCGTACTCTTTTCCGTACTTCCAAACTTATTATAGCTTACGTACATAACTTCCATAATAAAGCTGGCCTCCAATATTGGAGTTACTAAGTTAAACGATATAAGGCTATTTTCGGCTCTCACAACTTGGTTCCGGTGGAATGCGTCCACGAACCCGTAAAATGATTAACTAGACTCGGGCCTTGCACCCTCGTGACCCTGTCACGTAGCGGGACTACTACCAACTGATCCCATCCATTACAGGCTATGGGGCGACCCTTAATAGGCCCTCAACCCGACTCGGCGTCGTACTTAACTCTTATCCTTGGTCTGACTTAAATTTTTACTATCCGAGAATTCCTTATATACCTAAGGTCTCGACGGTTATCAACATTCATAGGCTCGCAATTTCCATGCTCCAAGCCTACCTTATCAGTCCCCCCGTAAACGGACACAATAACTTCTCATAATACCATAATCGTGTTATCTTGACCACAACAACCATACTTACTCCATACGGCTCTCATCCGTACCATTCTCTTAAATCATGCCACGTAGCTTAATCTATTAACATAGTCTTCCATTAATCCCCTTATTTATGACTTCTTAAGGGTTCATTACCCTATCAGGCAGCTCATCATTTCCTAATTATCTCAAATTAGTACGTAAAACCTTGATGAGAGTTCATTAAACTGTTTCATACCTTCCCGGTATTTATTTAGTCCTTACCAATTCCTGGTAATCTAAAATCATTCTAGGCAACACATATGTGACCTCCATACATAAATCCGTATAGTTGTATGTCATAATACCAACTATACTACAAATATTACCAATCTGAATACGCAATCCACATAATCTTTCCTGGGTCACTGCTGCTTTTCTCGTAGCTGCAATCAACATAACTTGTTAGGGAGAGACGACCCTAACCACACAGCTCTATCGCACGATCTCAGAGTGAGAAGAATGGAAACCAATCCTAAATGTCCTCTGACCTCCTCGGTTATAGATGTGGTGCACAACACACCGATAACCAAGACTCTACTGAACACGCGTAGACACTTTCCGAGGACTAATCGCTCGATACCACTTTTGTCACGACCGACCTCGGCCCGCGATGGTGCCCTACACAGGCACCCTTTCAGGTATACATCAGAGAATAGCAGCGGAACATACACAACACAAACACTTAAACAATAAACAATAATAGGCTAGCCGACGAGGCCACCTTTCGTACATTTTACATAATCCAAAAACAGAACAGTACATCTTTTTTTTTCTTTTCAACCCAATCCACAAGATATGACTACAGACCTCTAAGAATAACAACTGTGACGGGACAGGGCCCCGCCATACCCATGAATGTACAACAACCGACAATACCAGGGATAAGCCTCCGGAGTAATAGAGTTTCTCAACAGCTGAATCAGTGATCCTAAAAGTGAGGATCGTGAACTCAGATATTCTACTGCGGCATGAACGCACTTCGGAGGTCGATAACATGTACCAAATATGTGAAATCCAGAAATCAGTAATGAAATCATAAGTCTAAAACAAAGCTAGAGACATGTATGATAACTCAAATAACAGTACACTGTGACTTACTAACAATGAGAGTAAACAAGAGTAAATTTTACTGCATAAAAATAGGAGGCTCATGATCAAAGTAGGGCCACCCCCCGTAGTATCATTAAGCAATCTTACTCCTGGGACTATTTCACCCGCAAGGGCCGTATGGACCCGCATGAGGTAACTTCCTCGCATAGACTGTATCCACCCGCATAAGGTATTCCTCGCATAGGACTGGTCCACCCCGCATAAGACTATTTCACCCGCAAAATCCCTTACGGACTCGCATGAGGTATTCCTCGCATCATGGGTAGCAAATCCACGGAATATGCAAATGCCACAAACCCGGGGAATGACCCCGTAATGAACAATATATCACTAGCACAACCGGCTATCATACATAACATAACCACTACTGGCTTATCATACATAACATAAGCACTACCGGCTTATCATACATAACATAAGCACTACCGGCTTATCATACATAACATAAGCACTACCGGCTTATCATACCTAACATAAGCAAGTTAAGAAATCCCCCTAACTTCTTATTAGCCTTATACATATATACTCTCATTTTAGTTTACTTAAGGCACTAACATGTCATTATAAAAATCTGGGAATTTAACCCAAAGTGCTACGTACTTCTACTCTTTTAAAATGACTCTTTTCATATAAACTTCCAAGATACTAAATACCGTAGTATCAAGTCATATGTACTTTTCAAGACAAGTCACAATACCTTTTAGAAATACATTTAGGCTTCTAAATCAAGTGACTTCTTTCTTTTAAAACCTTAAGTAATTGATGCCTTAAAATCAATTTGCCTTTCATTATTTCAAGTCATTTATCATACTTACAATACTTAGAGTAAACCACTCTTTATTACTTTCCATAAAGCTATTATAACCAACTTCTCATTAAGTCGTTATACTAACTTTATACTTTAGGCAATTACATTCTTCCTTATATCCAAGGGACTTATACTTTTAAAACGAAACAAGTATCATATACTTTTAAAATACTTCAAGTCCCTTAACTTTTAGAAACTAAGATATCCTTAATATTTATAAACAAGTGAGTTAATTCCCTAACTCAACCAACTTGGACATTCTTAAAATAAGCCAAGGATATCAAATAGACTAGATTGTCAAAATCTCGTACGTCTACCGTACTATATATTTACAACTATTCATGCTCAAGAGATAAGAAAGTTTCACATACCTCTTCGGTTCAATCCACTTGCCAAGTCCAATATGCCGTACGTAGTATGTCAACCTATAATGACCATAATACGTCTATTAACTTCTAACTTCAAACGTAGAATATTCTAAGTGCAAAGTCACTAAATTCTACGAAAAATCGGACATCACTTCCTTTGTTTCTACATACTTTTCCACCTTTTTCAAGGTCCGAAAATCAATAACCAAACGCCACATTTAAGGCCCAACAATTCAGCAATACAAAGGGGATTACACGCCTTAACAGGACGTGTAAAATCCTGCCCCACAATTGATATCAAACTAGTCCAACATACAATGTTACATTCGGCAATTTGAGGGACAACAATACATAGTCTTTTCCAATTCCTTTTCAATCCAAGTTGTTTAGTATAACATCTTACAAAGCCGCAATCGATTATAACAACTATAATCTTCAAGTAGGTAACATGTGACGATTCTAATTATCGACCAAAATTGTATTTCAATTTCAAATGGCTCACAATGACATTTCGGATTTTAGGCTTACAATATCCATAACACTTATCAATCTTTAATACATATACTTCATGTTAGTCAAAATGTAAGGCTACAACAATATGTAATCTTATAACACTTAAGAAAACAAGATTGTTACCTTAGTGAGCCTTAATCCACTTCAAGATCCGAAGTCGCTCCCTAGAAACTTAGAGCCTCTCCTTGACACTCCAATCCGCCACTTGAAGCCCTTTAGAAGATCACAAACAACTTTCCTTCAATTCCAAATCCAAACCTAGGAAAGTGACTAGGTTTTCACCTTGCGACTATACGAAAACGCCACTTTTCCGGGATCTTTCTATTGAGATACCCTTACAATACCCTTAGGAACCTTGGTTTAAAGTGTGGAGATTATTGAATCACAAACGAAAAATTTTCTTGTTCAATGCTTCACAAACCCGAGAGCTCTCCTCTCTTGTTCTTCAACTTTCTAATTTTTCTTTAAGTGTTCAAGACTTGTCTTGCACAAGGGATGGCTATATAACCAAATGGAGAGTTAAGATTAGAACACTTGTGAGGTTTGGATGAAATTCATTTAATAAAGATCTAGTCAAGTGGCCTTTGACTTAGTCAAATAACTCAAGCTCTAGCTTTAGCAAGACTTGGTCATCTTCAATTATGGTCAAATGACCATTTTATCCATGTCAATTTCGTTCAAGATCACTAAGGGGAGTGACACGTGTCGCCCTCCCGCTCGTCGCAATATTTCGTTTTCCGACATTTTCATAATTTCGATAAATTTTTACTAGTCTAAAATCTTAACACTTTTGAGTTCTTACGTATGTTCTTATAAACATGTCCTGGAATTTCGGGGTGTAACAACACAATCGTCGTAGAAGTAGACGTCGTATCATTCCCCTTTGGAGGAGTTGGAGGAATGATATGGTGGAGGACTTTATGTGTCAAAGCATGAATCTTAAATAATTTCGCCCACGTCCCATATTGAACGTTTTCTAGGTCAAGAACGATAGGAAGAACGCTCTTGATATTAGAAACTGTGAGGGCAGGGTGAAAAATGTTCTTATCAGTCATAGGGAATAGAACAACAAGATTCAGAGAATGGAATTTATGAGAAAGATTTTTGGAAGAGAAGATACTCGGTTTTTGTGAAAGAGGAAGAACACAAAAAATCGAGAATATAGAGCAAAATTTCGAGAAAAAGAAGAAGAAATTTTGAGGAGCGGAAGCAGGGTAAAGAGAACCTAGACTCTTGATACCCTGAAAGAAATAATCCTTTGATTATTCTTATTGATGAAAGACATATATATACAAGTTACAATGAGAAAATCATTTTTTCTTTCTACCTCTAAATTTCTATTCTATAAGGAGACTAACTATACAATTATGATAACACTACAATACTAAGACTTAATTACCAAATATACAATATACAAGAAGTCCATACGGACCGGGTACTATACCCGGCGGCCAGCACTGGGCCAAGGCCCATTGTTTAACAGTGGTGTTGTCTAACTTTCTCACAACAATACAAATGGCAAAAATAAAAATAAAATTTATTATACATACTATACACTCGAGCTTTATCCTGGTTCAATGAACTGAAATAAATTCCTTTTAAGATTTTCCTAAATAAATGTTTTATTATAATTCGTTTGGTCAATATTTGGTAGGGACCCTAAGGTCTAAGGGAACACCTTCCTACCCTATCTATAGTGACTAAAATTAGTATTTTGTCTTGGATTATAATGTAGTGTATTTAACTCATTTTTACATTTTATTTTATACCGGTACGTAAATGTTTTGTTCTAATTGCATAATGCATAGCAAACAGGATAAAAATATGGGGGGAAATGTCCTCCTATTTGAGAGTTTTTTCCCCCCTTTTTTTGGTGTCTCCATTCTTTTGCATTATTAGTTGTTGGATGTAAGATATATAGCCTACTGTATACGAGAAATGTCGAGATGTGTTATCCTCTAAAATAATCCCTATTCTGATGAGCCAAAACTAACTCTTATTCACTGTTGAAAAATATATTGTTCGAATAAGTCTCGGATGAGCCCTCCAAAACTTGATGTAAATAAACGAACTTTTGTTCTACGTCTTCGAGTTATATATCCCCATTTTGTTCTTGGTTCAATCTATTCCTGAGAGTACGATATGAATTAGTTCAATACCGAACTGTTCAATATTGGCTCGAGGTATTTTTCCTACCCCTTTCTTACCCTGAAAAAGCAGGAGTACCTTATATTTTTTAACTGATAAACATCTTTTGCTAACCTAATTGAAAACGAACTAGATTCACAAAAAATATAGAATTTAGTTATCTATGTCGATAGTGTTAGAAATTGTTATAAATTTATTAACGTGAAATAAAGTTAATCCTATTTGTAAATGTGTATAGTAGTATAATAAAATCTCTACCCATAATTAGAATATATTTCATATATTGTGTAAATATAATTATGGTAAAACTAGGATTCCTTTTGTAATTAGCACTAGGATTCCTCTTATATAAGGGATGAATATTGTACACTATATATATTGATATTAATGAGAAAGGCTCCTCAAGAGAGATTAATATCATCTTACATGGTATTAGTAGCCAAAACCCTACATTTTCTCTAAATTACTTCCTGCGCCGCCGACCCCCCCCCCCCCCCCCTTCTCCTTCTCGACCGCGGCGCTATCTCCAAATTCTAGGGTTCTTTTCTTCTCTCCTAAATTACATCCACTATCATGACTCCTCCTGAATCCCCTACAGCCTCCTCCTCCACCAATATCACTCCCGAAACATCAAAACCATTTTTTCACTCAGCCCTAACCGTTACCAATATCAAGAACTGCATTCCCATTCCTTTTTATCAAGAAAACGGTCAGTATTCTCCTTGGGTTGAATTGTTTCGCATTCATGCATGTGTCTATAATGTGCTTGATCATATCGATAACACTATTTCTCGTCCCCCGGAGGTTGATGCTTCTACATGGCATCGTCTCGACGCTGCCGTCAAACAGTGGATATATGGTAGTATCTCTCAGGATCTTCTCCTGACTATCATGAAATTTGGCGCCACCGCCAGTGAATTGTGGATTCGTTTGGAGGAAATTTTTCAGGATAACAAGCACACTCGTGCTGTGTATTTGGAGGAACAGTTTAATAAAACACGTCTTGAAAACTTCTCCAACATGACTGAGTACTGCAAGCAGCTAAAACTTGTGGCAGATCAACTCTCCAACGTCGGCACGCTGTCTCTGAAACTAAAATAGTGTTACAAATGATTGCAGGCCTTCCTAAAGGCGAATATGATACTTTGGCCACCATGATTCAACAGGCGAAAGCGTTACCCAGTTTTAACAAAGCTCGCTCACAGTTGTTGCTCGAAGAAACCTGTCATGATAAGCAAGATGAGCACAATCAGCAGGCGTTAGCTGTCGATACGTAACTCCAAGACCCGACGCCTCTGGAAAACTCTTAACCGCGGCAGAGCTGTGTCGGCAAGGGTGGCAAGGGCCACGGCGGCAGAGGAGGTCGTGGTCGTGGCAAGGGTCGCGGTCAGCAGAACCAGCAACAACAAGGTCTGCAGAACAACTGGGTCGTGGCGCCTCGTAGTACGATGCAGTAGCGCGGCGCCGGCCGTTCGATGCCATCGGCCGCCCGGCGGTATTCTCGGCCACGGGTTGTTGGGCCCGTCTCGACCGCCGGCAAGCCCGATGCAAGCTCATTTCATGCAGGGCGATTCGACCCTCATCCGGCGTAGCACCCGAGTTGGGTCGGGCTTTGTGACCTCAATCTGCAACAACCAGACAACAATTGGTATATGGACTCTGGAGCCACATCTCACCTCACCATGTCTGCAGGTAATATTCTCAAATTGTTCAGTTTAAAGTTGTCACGCCCCGAACCGACGGGCCGTGACTGGTGCCCTACCTGGGCACCCTTCTACCCTCACATCACATATAATCAGCGGAAGCTAAGGAACAACTCATAATCACATAAACAAGGGATCCTGTCCCCTGAACTATAATAACAAATTTATATAATAAGACAGGCAAGCCGACAAGGCCGCCACTGTACATAGAATTTCCAACGAACTACAAGTTATACAACTCACATGTATCCAAATACACATTTACCACCCACACCTGTCTACAGACCTCTAAGAGTTTGATAATGAAATGTGACGGGACAAGACCCCGCCGTACCCATAAATATACATAAGTTTGTACCAAAATGACAAGCTCCGGAACAATGGAGCTATCCCAAAAGCTGAGCAAAGATCCTAAGCTCGCGGATCACCAAACTGAGTACTTATACCTGCGGGCATGAACGCAGCCCCCCGGAGAAGGGGGTCAGTACAACAATGTACCAAGTATGTAAACATAGAGTATAGTAAATGAGATCATACTGACAAGTATAATAACCAAAAGATGGCAGTAAACAAATATGATAGTCAAATACCAATACCCCTTTACCACTGTATCACTGTACTTTACCAAAATGAGGGTCAACTGTGTCTTTTAAAAAGTGAGAGTCATATACTGTCATGGGTATCTATACCCGCCTCCTGGAAGCATGTCCATGGAACCATATACATATAAATATTGTCGGCCCTTTAGTGAGGGACTCGGTGGATGGAATAATAACACTTGCACGAATAGCTATCATGAGCAACCTTGTGCAATTTAACTCATCTTTTGACTCTCAATAAATCATATGCTGCCCGACCCTTTCTGGGATACGGTATAATCATTTTTGACTCTCAAGGGAATAAATTCAAGGTACCAATATATCATGTACCAATCATTAAAATGAACTCTCATTTTAGAACAACCAAGGTACCAACATATCATGTACCTATCATTAAAATGAACTCTCATTTTAGAAAAAACTAAGGTACCAACATATCATGTACCAATCATTAAAATGAACTCTCATTTTAGAAAAACTAAGGTACCAACATATCATGTACCAATCATTAAAATGAACTCTCATTTTAGAAAAACTAAGGTACCAACATATCATGTACCAATCATTAAAATGAACTCTCATTTTAGAAAAACTAAGGTATCAACATATCATGTACCAATCATATCATATATCCTTTTAAAACATCCTTTGGAAAATCAAGACACTTATCATATCATGTACCCTTTGGAATTAGAATCCAATAGAACCATGTACGTCTGTCGTACACTCACTTCATATAAATCACGCCAAAGAAAGAAAGAAGAGTTTCACATACCTCGAATATTTCCAATAATCATGTATTTTATTGGTGATAACGGATCCGAATTGTCTAATTAATCCTTATATGAGCCGTGAGTATTATATGATGAAATTTTATCTAATCAGTTGTGAACTAGAAAATGTAAAACAAATTGGTTATATCTTAGCTTATATGCAGATGACGTTCTAATCATTTTAATATAATTGCTTGTCGATACCTTTTTCATTTAACGTTGCAATGACTTATTTCAACACGTCTATTAGAACATACCCAATTATTATTAAAACAGTCTCAGCGCTTGATACTTATCAGTTACTTTAAATTAGCAAGGTCGAACTGACTCCAGCGCTTATTAAGAACTCTTATGAATATTAGCATATCTCCTCATATGCCTTAATAAGGACTTAGGAACAACTTAGACATGCTTTTAGCATATAATCAATAACATGAATACCCCTTAACGTCTAAGAGTAGAATGAATTATGAAACAATACCACATGTATATTTCGTACGTAGTACATGCCAAAAGAAGAAAGGATAGTTCACATACCTTATCGGCTATACCAACACGATAGTAGAATACGTCTCAAATAGGTACTTCAACCAATAACAACAATAACACTTCTATCAACTTCATGAATACTAGTGTAAGTCATATACCACATAATGGTCTTCTTTTCATATAAAAATTCGGGCAGCACTTCCCCTATATATACTCTCATCCACAACTTCCAAACGGGGTCAATAACATCAATAACCAAACACCTATTAAGGGCACAACTAAACAGTTAACCAAGGTGATTCACACACTTATTTCTCACGTAAAACAACTCCTTAATCCTTACTAAAACAGTTCATATTCCAACAACAATGAGGGTAAGATATGAAGTCTTTCTACACCTTTCTACACCCTCGTTCCTTTAGGACATACGTTAGCAATTACCACATCTAAACATGCATAAATAGTGACTAAATTTCCAGCATATACACGCATAAAACAACCCTTAAAACAACACGACAATATCCAACAGTTTATATGAAGTTTTCGACCACAACAAGACTTCAAACCAAGACCCTTTTTCACGACTCTTTATAATCCAATTTGTTACAAACTTTCATATAAACAGTTTATACTTTCCATAACAAGATTTCCTTCATCTAAAAACATGTAGCAAGTGTTGATAACAACAACAATAACCAACGAATCCAAGTAATGAAAAATATCCAAGAATCGGCCAACATGCTAACAACAACCACATGCATTTTCTTGCTTCCAATCCTTCTAAATACATGTTCATTCATTAACTATAACATCATTTATCAACCAATAACTTATTAAGAGGAAGAACTCTTACCTCTACTTTAGCCAAAGTAGTTGTTACTTCCCGTAATACCATGGCTACTAATTGAGAACGTGATTTAGGATGTAAGACTTGAACGTTGGAAAGGAAGTATAATTACATTTTCTTAAGGAAATATTTCAAAAATGTGAAGACGATAATTAATTAACTTGGAGTTTAATTCTCCTAATTGGAGTTAAGAAATTAGTTTTGGATTTTGAAGACTTGGATTTGGTCATGTGGGGCCCACCAGGAATTTCACAATTTTGTGGGGCCCACGAGATTTTGAGTTATTTTGGCCAAGTATAGAAATTATTTTGAAGAATTAATTTTGGGCCAATCGGAGGGTGACACGTGTCACCCCTCCACTTGTCTTGCAAGATGATATATTTTATAGATATTTTTGAGAAGAGGAGGACAAGTGGATCCCACTCCACTTTTCCATACACTTGGCTATACATATCCAAGTCTTGCAAGACTTGACACATACACTTCATCCAAAAAGTTCTCATCTTCCCCCTTAAGCTCCATATTTTCGAGAATCTCTCAACCAAGAACAACAAGGTTGATTAAATTTCTTTCTTCAAGATTAAGTCCCTAAACCAAGTGCTAAGCCAAGATTTATATTCCATCCTTGATACTCACGGTTTGGCCGAGAAGAGTGGGTGAAAACCCTATATTTTTATCAACTTTTTGGAGGTGAAACGTGAAGGGAATATGGGTGTAAGGTTGTAGAGGATACATATATATGACTGGAAATTGAAAAAGTGGAGCAAAACGAAAACTGTGGGCCGAATTTCTAGGGACTGTTTTGGACGGTTTTTGGCTACAAATTAAGGTAAAAATTCTTCTCCCTCTTGAAGTAATTGGATATTACATATTGTTATAATTTATAGATGAGCTTGTGCTAAAAAGAATGAAGGATAAAAAGTGTTTGGACAACTTTAGGGAGGAGGGCCGAGACTAGGCAAGTTTCGGGTCCCCTTGGATTTCGTTGGTTGTGTTGTTGTTATCTTCACCTATTGCATGGTATAATGGAGTAATATTGTTGTTAATAAGTTGGTATAACTTATATAGAAGTTTTGGAACTTGAATTGGAATAAAAAAGATTAAGGAAAGAGTTATCGAATTTTAGTTGTTGGCCGTGGAATCTATAAAACTGTTGGATATTGTCGTGCAGTTTTTATGGACTGTTTTGTGGCGTGTATATTCTGGAAATGCAGTTTTCAACATGCATGATTAATGTGTTAAAATTGCTAATGATAGTCCTAAGAAATAAGGGTGAAAAGGGGTGTTAAAGGCTTCACATTTTACCCTTATCGTTGATAGAATTGTGGACTGTTTTTATGGGCTATTTTGTATAGATTAAGGGGCCGAATTTTAATGTCATGTAGGCATGTAATCCCCTTTGGTTGCTGTTTTGGTTGTGCCTTAAAAGGGGCTTGATTGTTGTTGAATTTGAGCCTTGAAAAAAGTGGAAAAGTATGTATTTATAGGGGAAGTGCTACCCAAATTTCCGTAGAGAAATGAGAACCTTTACTTGGTTTATGTCCTACTTTAGTAAGCACGTGTTGATATACGTGTTATTGTTGTTATAGGTTGAAGTACTTTGAGACATATCCTAGATTGTAAAGTTGGTTAGTCGTCAACAAGGTATGTGGACTATCATTTCTTCTTCTAGCATGATTCCTTTTTATAAAGTGAGTGAACCCTATCCCTTAATGATATATTTCATTAATAGTACTTTGGGTTCTTAAAGTGAAAGTTGTTCTATCTATAGTACCTTGGGTTTCAAAGAGTGAAAGTTGTTTTATCTATTTCATTAATAGTACATTGGGTTTCAAAAAGTAAAAGTTGTTCTATCTATAGTACTTTGGGTTCTTAAAGTGAAAGTTGTTCTATCTATAGTACTTTGGGTTCTTAAAGTGAAAGTTGTTCTATCTATAGTACCTTGGGTTTCAAAGAGTGAAAGTTGTTTTATCTATTTCATTAATAGTACATTGGGTTTCAAAAAGTGAAAGTTGTTCTATCTATAGTACTTTGGATTCTTAAAGTGAAAGTTGTTCTATCTATAGTACTTTGGGTTTCAAAGAGTGAAAGCTGTTTTATCTATTTCATTACTAGTACATTGGGTTTCTAAAATGGAAGTTGATATATATATTCTCTTGATAGTACTTTGGGTGTTCTAAAATGGAAGTTGTTAGATATATTCCCTTGATAGTACTTTGGGTGTTCTAAAATGGAAGTTGTTAGATATATTCCCTTGATAGTACTTTGGGTGTTCTAATGGAAGTTGTTAGATATATTCCCTTGATAGTTCTTTGGGTGTTCTAAAATGGAAGTTGTCATATATATATTCTCTTTGATAGTACTTTGGGTTGCTAAAATGGAGGTTGTGGAAGTGTCTTGATACTACGAGTGTTAGTGTCTTGGGGGTTTATAAATTAAAGGATATACGGCGGATGTACATAGTACTTTTGGGTTCAATTCCCTAATATTACTTGGTATGTACGGTGAATGTACATAGTACTGTTGGGTTCAACTCCCAAATATTACTTGGTATGTACGGTGAATGTACATAGTACTTTTGGGTTCAATTCCCTAATATTACATGACATGATAATATCTTGAGTTCTTCTAAAATGATAGTTCATTCTATTTGTTTAAATGAGAGTCAAAGATGATTTAACTTGCATATGGTTGCTCATGATAGCTATTCGTGCAAGTGTTATATTTCCACATTTCCGCGTCCCTCACTAGAGGGCCAGCAACATTGTATATATATATATTTCATGGAGTAGCTCCCATGACGTGAGATGGTACACACTCACTACGGGTCTGAAGGACTCATGCGGGTTCAACTCCCAGGACACATTCCGTGGATTAGCTCTCCATGATGCGGGTATCGCGTATAGATACTCATTGCGGGTCCACATGACCCATGCGGGTGAAATAGTCTCATGCATAGGATCTGCATAATGATTCTGAGGGCAGGTGTCCCTAATTTTGACATGGCTTTCATATCTTGAAAGGGTTCAATTGATTTCATATTTTGAAATGGTATTGATTTCATAATTTGAAAGAACACGGTTGGTCTCACTTTTAAAAGGCATAACTTAAAAGGTACAATTGACTCTCATCACTTTTACAAGGCATTGTTGTTCTGGTATTTTGATTATCATACTTGTCTCTTGTTATATTTCGGACTGTTATGATTTCATTTTCAGTACTTTTGGTTTCACATACTTGGTACATCTTTCGTACTGACCCCCTTTCCTCGGGGGGCTGCGTTCATGCCGTAGGGATAGGTACTCAGTTGGGTGATCCGCGAACTTAGGATCTCCACTCAGTTTTCAGTGAGATAGCTCCACTATTCCGGAGCTTGTCATGTTGGTACGGAGTTGTATTATGGTCTTATGTATATTCATGGGTACGGCGGGACCTTGTCCCGTCATAGTTCCTGTCAAATTCTTAGAGGTCTGTATTCATATGTGGGTTGGACTTGCGTGGGTTATATATAGTGGTACAGTTGTAGTTTATTTGGGTTGTTTTATATATAATGGTGGCCTTGTCGGCTTTGCCTTTGCTTGTTTTAAAAAAAATGAGTATATTTATCTTCCGTGGGTTACTTGGGATGTATGAATAGAAGGGTGCCCAGGTAGGGTATCAGTCGCGGGCCTGGGGTTCGGGGCGTGACAATAGTCCTTAGGTTTTCGGCTCACACTTCACTTCCACACCACTTCTTCACGCTACAACCACATGCACATATCCTCTACAAGCTTGTAACCATCTTCCTTTCATGTTTCCTTCCAAAAAGTTCATTTCCAAGCCTAGGGTTTCAAGACACTTTTTGGCCAAACCGTGGTTTAAAGTTCTTGGAGAGTTAACTTGGCTTAGAACTTAGGTAGAGGGCTTAATCTTGGAAAATAAGTAAACTTGTTCTTCATTTGGCTTAGGAAATTTCGAGACTTGAAGCTTAAGAAAAGAGATAAGAGTTGGGATGAAGATATTATGATCAAGTCTTGCAAAGCTTTGAATATATTAAGTGTATGTAGCACAAGTTAAGGGGGACCCACTTGTCCCCTTGTCTTGCTCATCACAAAGTCTTTCAAGACTTGTATTTAATTTGTAGCTTTGCTACACAAGTGGGGGGAGGGACACGTGTCACCCTCTTATTCGCCCATATCTCTTCACAAAAATAATTTCATACTTAGCCCAAAATTCTTAATATATCGATGGGTCCACAAAATTGTGATATTTTTGTGGACCCCATATTATCAATGCCAAGACTTCATAATACAATACTAAGTCCATATATCCATTTGAAAAGAATTCAACCACTAATATTAATTCTCGTCGACACATTTTTTTGTATCCAAAATTTTTCCATATAGAAAATGAAAATATACTTTCCTTCCAATATTCAAATCTTATTTCCTTACTTACGTTCTCACTTATATGCCCTGGAATTACGGAGTGTAACAAAAGCATCCTCAATTTATTACAGTTGGTAATGGCCACCGCATTCCAATAAAGGGTTATGGTACATCCTACACACAACCTTCTCATCCACCCTTCTCCCTTAAGAATGTCCTATATGCCCCACACATCATTAAAAACCTTATTTATGTCCGCAAATTTACTCATAATAATTATGTCTCTGTTGACTTTGACCCTTTTGGTTTCACTGTGAAGGATCTTCATACGAGGACACCTCTTACGAGATGCAATAGCACGGGGGGTATCTATCCATTCCCTTCCACCTCCGCTGCCAAATCTTGTTCTCCCGTCTCTCTAGCCGTTATTTCTTCATCAACATGGCATAATAGGTTTGGTCAATGGGGAGCCCTCGTTTTTAATTTTCTTAGAGGCAATAATTTCATTACTTGTAATAATGGAAAGCTTACCCAAAACTGTGTTTCTTATTCTTTGGCAAACATACTTGTTGAGTGTATTTTATACACTCTTTTGAGTCCTATTTAGTTAGTATTTTACTCTTTTATTTTGCGTTTAGTGTAATGTTAGGTGTGTTTTTCGTCATTTGTGTCACAGCGGTTATAAAGGAGAAGAAACTACTTTTGAGGATGAAATTGCACAAGAAAAAGCCAAGAAATGAAGTCTAAGAAGTCCCGGAAAGCACAAAAGAAATGACAAAGTCCGGACGAAAAAAGGATGAAAAATCGCAAAATCTGAGAATGGGACGCCACCGGCGCCAGCCTGTAAGGCCGAGGCGGGATTTATCCGATTCTGGGCCAAATTTGACACGTTTCAGGGTCCGCAATGCAATTTTTCCCAGCTATAAAATCCCTAAACTCTGACCATCTTGGGGGGAATTCTGGATCCTACTTTTGGAGGCTAGAAAATGAGGCAAGACACAAGATTGGAGACAACTTTATTCAAGTTCCTTTCTTTCCCTTATTTTATTTCAGTTTATGTTGGATTGCAATTTAGTTCTTGACATGACAATGTTTAGGAGCTAATTACTTTAGTAGGGTGTTCCGTAGAATCTTCTAGAAACTATTTCATATAGTTAATGCATAGTTATTGATTTCTTCTTCAGCATATTAAGATCTATTCAACATTGTTATGATTGCTTGATAATTAACTGGTCATTAATTGTCATAACTTATATGATTTCGAATCAAAAGTATGAAGGTGAGATTTGAATATGTTGTAATTGTCTAAACATAGGTTAAAATCGTAGACGATAGTACCCCGATACTTGTGTAGTATTTAAGGTTATTGTTCTTAATCCTCCTGTGTGGTAAAATCTATCATAGAAATATAGAAGGTTTCTACACAAGGTTGAGCTCTTGTATGTCCTAACCGGAATATAATGACAGATTAGTTAACCTGTTATCTTAATAAGAAGAAGATCATTAACATTGCATTAACACGTGAAATAATTCTTAGTTATAATTCTCATAACTATTTAAAACCCAAAGTATTGTCAATCCTAGTTTATTTTCTGCACTTAGTCATAATTCTTAGTTATAATTCTCAAACTAAAGAACGTCAACCAAATAGATACCATAAAATAGATAACCAGTACTTGACAAACCAGTCTCTGTGGATGATAAAATCGGTCTTACAGATCTTTATTACTTGAACGATACGTACACTTGCGTAAGCATCTAGAAATATCGCAACAATACCCGTCTTCCATTTAAATTATCTACTAGTGTTACCTTTGAACCATTTGATATTATACATGCCGATTTATGGACATCACCTATTGCTAGTTCTCTCGGTCATAAATATTATCTTGTCTTACTAGATGATTTTTCCCACTATGTTTGATTATATCCTCTCAAATTTAAATCGCAAGTGTTTGCCAAATTTCTTGAGTTTTGAAAGTTCATTCAAACATAATTTGAATAAGGTATAAAATCATTTCAGTGCGATAATGGTCGTTAATTCAATAACTCTATGTTTCACCGCTTTTGTACTAATAATGACATGATCTTTCGCTTCTCCTGCCCCCACATTTTCCCATAAAACGGTAAAGCTGAACGAATCATTCGCACCATTAACAATATGATGCATGCCTCCTTCCCTCCGTCCTTCCGGGTATATGCTTCTAAGATGTCAGAATGCATTCTAAATATTCTCCCAACTAGCACTCTTCACAATATGACCCCTATCGAAATCCTCTATCACAGAGTCCCCTCCTACGATCATTTACGGATATTCGATTTTCTATGTTGCCCTAACCTTGCCTCTACCGCCCCTCACAAACTTGCCCCCCAGTCCACTCCATGTGTCTACCTAGGCTTCCCGCTGAACCATAGAGGCTATCTCTGCTATGACTTGTCCACTCGTCAAATCCATATTTTTTGTCACGTCACATTCGACGAGACCACATTTCCGTTCTCGAATCCCTAAAAATTCCAGAAACCGAATTACTCCTTTCTTGACGAGCCTGCCATCTCTCCACTCATTCTTAGTCAACTAGATCATAGCACCGCTGAAAAATCACCTTCTCTTCCCAGTGATCACCGCGGCCCCAAGGGGAGGCACCGCAGCACCAACCTTCCAGTGAGCAAAACAAATTTTCATCGCCGCCGCGGGCCCTGGTGAGTCGCGACGCCAAAACTTGTAGAGCACTGCCTCGTGAATCGACTTGATCACGGCGCCGCGACGCCTTTGACAACACTTCCTCCACCCTCCCTTTATCTGACCTTACCCTCTGTATCAGATCTCACCATTCAGCCACCACAGACACCCACTGTCCCCACTCATCATATGGAAACTCGTGCCATACACGGAATTTTCAAACCCAAAGTATAATTTAACCTGTCTGCCCAAATCATCTCTCCACTTCCCAAAAACTCCAAACTGGCCAAACAAGACCCTAATTGGAATGCGAAAATGTATGAGTAGTTCAATGCTTTGACTAAGCAGCACACGCGGGATCTAGTACCTAGGCTGGAGGGGTGAATGTGATCCCGTTGTATGTGGCTTTTTCGTCACAAATTCAGAGACAGTGGAGATCTTGAGAGGGATAAGACACGACTTGTGGCTAATGGAAATCAGCAGGAGGGCATTGATTGTGGTGAGACATTCATCCCGGTTGTTAAACCGGCTACCATTCGCACAGTTCTGAGCATAGCCATGGGAAAACACTGGCCTATACATCAATTTGATGTGAAGAATGCATTTTCGCATGAGGACCTGAGAGAAACAGTCTATATGCATCAGCCGCCTGGGTTTACCCATCCAGCAGTCCCTCACTATGTGTGTCGTCTCTGTAAGTCACTATATGGCCTAAAGCAGGCCCCCCGTGCGTGGTTTGATCGTTTTGCCAGGTATATTTTGCAGATTGGGTTTGTATGCAGTAAAAGTGACACATCACTCTTTATTTTTCATCGAGGTAGTAACATTGCTTACTTATTATTGTACGTGGATGGTATTGTTCTTACTGCCTCCTCTGATGGGTTGAAAAATGAGATTACTGCTTTTTTTAAGATCGAATTTGCAATGACTGATTTGGGCAAGCTGAGTTATTTCTTGAGAATATCAGTGACCAGGTCTGCCAACCACATGTTCTTGTGTCAGCGTAAGTGTTCAGAGGAGATTGTGTATAGGGCTAAGATGACGAATTATAAAGTTATGCCTACTATAGTTGATTCAAAATCTAAGCTCAGTATTATGGATGGTGCTACAGTCTCTGATCCTACTCTGTATAGGAGCCTTGCATATGCATTTCAGTATCTCACATTTATAAGGCCAGACATTGTATATGTTGTTCAGTAGGTATGCATATTTATGCATGCCCCCAGGGAGTCTCATTTCACTGTTCTTAAGCGTATCATCCGATACATTAAGGGAACACTTGATTATGGTTTACGCCTTTGCCCCTTTGCACCAAACAAGTTTCTCTCATATACGGATGCAGATTGGACAGGGTGTCCGCACACGCGACGATCCACCTCCGTTTTTTGTGTTTTTTTAGGGGATAATCTGATTTCATGGTCTGCCAAGCGACAGGCCACCCTATCTCGTTCTAGTGCGGAGGTTGAGTACTGAGGCATTGCAAATATGGTAGCTGAGATTTGTTGGCTCAGAAATTTACTGTTAGAAGTTCAGTATTTTTTGCGTCAGGAATCTATTGTGTACTGTGATAACATCTCTGCAATCTATCTTTCTCACAACCCGGTTCAACATCAGCGAACCAAGCACATTGAGATGGACATACATTTCATTCGTGAGAAAGTTGCGCTAGGCCATGTCAGAGTGTTACATGTTCCCTCATCATATCATTATGCAGATATATTAACCAAAGGATTTCCCAGATAGTTATTTCTTGACTTCAGATCCAGTCTCAGTGTCCGGCCTCCTCCCGCTCCGACTGAGGGTGTGTGTAAACGTGTATAGTAGTATAATAAAATCTCTACCCATAATTAGAATGTATTTCATATACTGTGTAAATATAATTATGGTAAGACTAGAATTCTTCTTATAATTAGGACTAAGATTCCTCTTGTATAAGAGATGAATATTGTACAATATATATATTAATATTAATGAGAAAGACTCCTCAAGTGAGATTAATATCATCTTACATTATTATTTATGACTCGAAAAATTGGGGCCCCGCACGCCGGAAACATCATTTCCACACACGTGCACACGTTGTACCAAGGATTGTAAATTTCCTTAGTGAAAGAGATATTGCTACGTAAACAAAACGTTTAGATCAAGGGGTTTGCTGCAGTTCCAACCTCAAGATCCAAGACTCCAAGACGGATTTAAGACTGAAGATCAATATCTTCAACACTCGTTGTGGTTGTAACAACTCATGCTAGGATTCAAACCTGTCATATTGTAATTGTTTATCATTTCTAAGCACTAGTAATAGTAGTTTACTATTCACGTACATCCATTGAATTCCCAATAACTTAAGACAATATTGGTACTAGTGCTAGAAAGATGTATGTCAGTAGATCTGGTCCCAGTTTTGGGTCTCTCTTTGACGATAGTTACAGATCTGTTTCGTCAAAGGGGAGATCTTTGTTGAATGATCCTGAACTTGAAGATACTGCTAATAGTAATGCTAGAAAGGCTAAGGATCAAGAAAGAGTTGTTGTCACCGCTCCCGTGTGGTGGAAACAAGCGCCCACAAGAGGTTGAGGTTGTCAACCAGGACAAGAGGAGAAGGTTGAAGATGTTGTTCCATCTTATAGTAGAAAGTGTCACGACCCGTTCCGGGGCCCGTGACTGGTGCCTTACCCGGGCACCCTAGTAGTCATACATCAGAGTAATCAACGGAATATAAAATAACCAAGATATGAAACAGTATAAATTGAGACACAGATATCTGAAGAAAGTTGCCTTACGGCATATATATATATACAACAACTCTTTCAACATGAACAGTTTAATCCTTTTTACAAACCCTGCCCAACAAGATTACATGCACTCTACGAATGATATGAAAACAACGACGGACAGGGGCCGCCATACCCCGAATGTAAGCACCTACAACAACAGGACTATACGAAGATAAGCCTCGAGGAACGGAGCTTCCCAAACGCTGAATCGTGACTCCTAGGAGCGAGGATCAACGATCGTGTACCTTTACCGCGGCATGAACGCACTTCGAGGTCGGTCAAGATAGCGAGTATGTGAAACGAAAATACGTAAATGAAATCATAGTAGTCTATATAAAGCGGGAGACATGTATGATAACCAAACTACGCTCACAATAAATAAGCGATCATATCAAGTCGAGACTCACGCCTCAAAGTCATCACTCGAATATAAACATGGGTCTCACGCCCACAACATCAATCATGCGCGGAATACTTTCTCATCCGGCAATCGATGATAGAAAAGCACCAAGGAATACACATGAACAATGTGTCCCACTGTGTCCAAATAAAATAGTGCATGGTAAGTACGAAGGCATAGCCGCTACTAACACCTACGATTAACAAGGTCATAAATCAGTATCATGATATCTGCTTGCATGGCCACATGATCAAAGCCGGTCGCCGCCGCAATATCAAATGTGCGCGTCTAGCCCTCGAACTCCCGCAGCCCGCATAGGCCAATCTCATAGGCCCGCATGAGGTATAACCCCGCATCGGTAGCTACTCCCGCGTCGCCCCGACTCGCATCCGCACGCCACATGCATCGCGTGACCATAAAGGCCGCACACTAACACGAACTCGTAGCTCGCGTAGGCCCCGACCCGCATGAGGTATTCTCGAATCATGGTCCTGCATCACCGAGTCTACCCCGCACGGAGGCAGCTTAACCCCGAACACGGTGTGGTATAATACCAACATAACGGTTTATCGTTTAAACAACATAAGCACAATCAGGAAAACCCTTTACACAAACATCACGAATCACTAACACACGTGGCGTCCTAATATGATTACTTATCAAATCAACACGAAGGTATTACAAGGCTATCACAAACCAATGCAATCAAGTTATTCACACATAAGGTACTTTCTACTATGATTAACGAGATCGGTTTTTATCCCCAAAGTACTTTATACAATAACTCTTTAAAGATATGTTACTTTCATAAAAGTCACACAATACCCGTAGTATATGAAAATAGAGTGATTATCTTTTGAAGTAAATCAAAACACTTATCTTTGTAAAATCAAGTAACAACATTATTATCCAAACGTCCAAGTTTGCCTAATTTCAAATGTTCCCGTTTCTTATTTTAAAAAGGTTTCGTAGTTCATAGTCTTATACTTTTAAGAATATAATTCTCCTTTAAACAATCTGAGAAAGATAAGCCTTATATATGAGTAGGATATTCTTGTTTATAACAATCTTATTACAGCAGCCATGATCTAGGAAATATCATTTTTGTCTCATCTTAGCTTCTATGCAGATGGAAGTTTCTACTGGTTTTAATAATGCTTAATTATTCAAAACATTTCCTTTTATTGACGCTGCAGTTGGTTTGTTTGCACACATTCGATTTCAAATCAAGAAACATTCTTAAGCCGTTATACCTAACTTCCCATAAAGCTAGTATAACTCTTAAGTTTTCAAAAACCCAAGTATTACGCTTCTTTCAAAATGATTCAAAAATCTTTTGAAATACTTCAAGTTCTTTATTATCACATAACAAGCCAGTTATAGTTCAAATCAGTTACCTTTTAAAAACCACAAGTATTTTCTTCCTACATAAAGCTGTTATAACCAACTTCCCATAAAGCCGTTATATCACTTTATGTTTTAAACCAATCAAATACATTTAGCACACGACGCTCACCGCATCTACATAGTTCACACATATCATGCTAGAAGAGATAGGAAGAGGTTCACATACCTCGCGACGAGTATCGACTAATAGCAAAACGCTCCAAGTATTTCCAAACGCTACTACTCCTAAGCCGTAGATCGCGCCACACGTAGTACTTCAACCTATAAGGCCACAAGGCGCTTTATTAACATTTAGATCTTATCGTAGAACATTCTACGTAAAATTCGGCAAGACTCTCCCGCAAATGGCAGAAATCTCCTTTATCGAGGCCGCTACCAAGCCAACCGGGGTTTGCACGTCTAACCGGACGTACGATTCTACTACACAAAGAAAGCTACACAAGTCTCATCAGAATACGGTCCATGTAATTACGCTCAAGATTTCTTTCGAAAAGGTTTCTTATTATTCGTGCTTAAGTCAAAAGACATCACGATAACTACGTCGATCTATATATAGTATACTTCAACTATATAGTCTAACAATCATGTAATTTCCAATTACAAAGAGGACAAGATATTTACCTCGATAAGCCCATAATTATCCGAGTTTAAATGTCGATCCTGAGCAAGCAAGGTTTAGCTCCTACTCCGCGCGCCCGACTCCGCCTCCAAACAACCCTTAGAAGTTCTAACCAACTTCTACTAATTACTCCAACTAACTATGGAGATTTTCCTGTGGTTTTGCCAGGACCGACGGGAAGTATGATAGTATAATCGGGCTTTTTGATAGGTTTAACCTTAGAATACTACAGGTATACGACTAAGGTAATTTGGGCATTATAACAATACTGGAGAGTATTTCTACCAAGAGGGGTGTATTATACGAAACAACTAGGCAGGGGTACCCATGGCAAGACACCACAAAGGGAGGAACCCTCGCCAAAGTGCCACAAAAAGTGGGGTGGGGAAACTCTGGCCAGAGCAACATGAAGGAGGAGAGGGTTTCAAGACTTGGAAGTTTTTGATGAATGAAGTCTTCAAGCCTAGAGGGTATTTATAGCAAAACCCAAGGCCAACCAACGGCGAGATCAAGCCATGTGCAAGGCAAGTGTAAGGCCTAGATCAAGCCAAGCACCCTAACCCTACTCCACCAAACATGACACAAAACAAGCCACAAAACAAGGCCCAAAATAAGGGACCAATCGGCCAAGGCCAACCAACCTCGACCGCCTCTAAATCTGTCCAACGAGGTGACAAGTGTCACCCTCCCGCTGGCCCAAAAATATTTCGTCTCTGAAATATCCGCAAAAATATAAATGACATAGCCGAATTTTCCTACGAAAGTCGTGGAAACGCTTCATTTAAAAACGACTTAATCGGTGTTGTGCACAAAGTGAAAATCGGCCAAGCCTACTTAAGCTTCAAAATTTTTCTACGTACGTCCTTACGTACATACACTGGAAATACGGGGTATAACATTCTCCCCTCCTTAGAAACATTCGTCCCGAATGTTCCTTCTAAGTCTCAAAACAAACGCGCGCCAGTATAGTCTTCACTACTATACTTACGAGAACAATCCTGCCACACATGGCCACAGAAACACCCGCGCAAATACCTCCATCCAAGTCCACGAGGAAACACCTCTAACATCACCACAAACACCTCTCCCCGGGGTCTAAAATATACTTCCTTCGCACCTTCTCTTTACAAAAGAAATGATCACATCAATGCTCGCCATACATGCTTGCTTCTTCCCGATACCACTTTTGTCACTTTGCCGCGAGGTTCTAGTGTCACTCCGGCGACCCAACAAATGGTACCGGACTACATGCGATCCCTGAGGATGTCGTACACTTCTTGTACACTCGAACTCTTACCACATTTCTGATACTGCTTCAGTTTCCAAAACTCGGGGTTACTATCTCTAACGTGGTCATCATTAATCGAACACTGATGGATCTCCGATCTCCTTCTCGAACATAACACGAAAGACTGGACGCACTGCCTCCTAAGTCGGACGGCAAATGCTAACATATAGGCAACCTGGCCTATCCCTCACATGAACTCAAAAGGCCCAAAGTAACTCGGGCTAAGTTCCTCTGTTTCCAAAACTCACACCCAACCCGGCGGACTTTCAAGAAGACCGACCGTCAACGAACTCTGGCGTCGCCGATTATCCGCATCGATTTCTCCGAGCCGCCGTAACCTCTTCTAGACAAGCTTTACCCTATCCACGATCCGGAACAAGCTGAACCAACTATCCGAATCTTGCCAACATCGAACCAATCGATCGGCGATTTACACATCCGCCCTACCAGCATAAGCGCGACATCCGAACACCGAATGGTAATTTAAACTCGCCTAACACCCTCGTGACTTACCACAAGGCGGGACCACCACAACCGACCCCACCACCAAACATGCCGCGGGTTGACCCGCAACGTGGCCTCAACCCGACCCGCAACGCCGCAAAACGCTAGCTCCCGAGGAAAACTCACTAATCATGTTACGAAAACCTAGCGTCTTCTTAGCTCAACTACCCTCTTTCATTCCACACTACTCGGGACTTATCACACAATATATCTCACGTGCACTAAGCACTCCGATAAGGATCAAACATAACACTACACCTTTCTCGAGATGGCCTTACCTCTGGTCTCTACGTATAAAACTCTAAGGCTCACACCTTCTCTATCCCCAAAATCTTACTCGGTTAACCCACCATGATTTCTAATCACAACTAACACACCGCTATCGTAACATAGCACTTAAGGTATACTCACCTTATCACACATACCGATCTCTGTAGGTTAAGGATATATCTATATCTCCGCTTCACTCCCTTAGTCGTTCTAATCAAACTCGCCTCGTAGGCGATAGCTAAGGAAGATGACGAACTACCCACCGATCTCGAAGGCTAAGTCCTCCTACAAGGACATTCTCACGATATCGGACCGACGGCGCCAGAAACGAGCACCAACAAAAGACGACATTCCCGGAATGACGCTCACATCGCGACCGGAAGCCACGAGTTCGACGATTCTGCATACCCGAAAGTCCGAAATCCGTGGAAGTCCACTGCGATGGCGGAGGTGCATATCTAATCACGCGAGGCGACTCGACTCGAAAGTTGCCAAAGGACTCGCGCTCGGCCTGCCTGCGTCGCCCGTTAACGCGCCGATCTCTACGCTTGGCTTGCCGCGACAAGCCCGCCCACCGCCATGCTCAAGCCTAATCAAGAATTACTTTCGCACAACCTCTTAGATAGTCATCAAGACTCGCGCAGACATCGGTATACTCTGGTAGCCAAATCCATAGCTAGTAACAGGTTGTCTCTTGGCAATCTATATTCTCTGCTCCGGCCGCGGATCAAGGTTCAAATATCATGGCGCAGAGAATCGGCCGCTGCAGCAACTCTTTGGGCTAGCGACGTAGCATAACTCCCCGAATAAAACACCACCCCAGGTGATGATTGGGCCTGTGCCCTCGTAACCCTCAACTCTACTGCGCCTCCGCTTGCCTCCCGGGCGGGTTTGCCACTACGCGAGGTATACGGTAAGGGAAAGAAATACGTGAGAGGTCCAACTTACAACACGACTCTAAGGCACGATCTCGAGTGAGAAGAATAGAAACCAATCCTAAATATCCTATAGCCTCCGATTATTGGTGTGGTGCACAACACACCGATAATCAAGACTTCATCGATACTGTCAGACACTTTCCGAGGATTAATCGCTTCGATACCACTTTTGTCACGACTGCCCGGTTCGTGGATCGTGCCTTACCCGGGCACCCTAGTAGTCATACATCAGAGTAATCAGCGGAATATAAAATAACCAAGATATGAAACAGTATAAATTGAGACACAGATATCTGAAGAAAGTTGCCTTACGGCATATATATATATACAACAACTCTTTCAACATGAACAGTTTAATCCTTTTACAAACCCCGCCACAACAAGATTTCATGCACTTACGAATGATATGATAACAACGACGGGACAGTTCGCCATACCCAGAATGTAAGCACCTACAACAACAGGGTACTATACCTAGATAAGCCTCCGTATGAACGGACCTTCCAAAACGCTGAAATGTGACCCTCGGAGCGAGGATCAACGACTGGTGTACCTTTACTGCAGATGAACGCAATTTCAAGGAGGTCAAGACAACAGTACCGAGTATGTGAAATCAAAATATCAGAAATGAAATCATAGTAGTCTATATAAAGGGGAGACATGTATGATAACCAAACTACGATTCACAATAAATAAGCGATATATCAAGTCGTGACTCACGCCTCAAAGTCATCACTCAAATATAAACATGGGTCTCACGCCCACAACATCAATCATGCCGAATACTTTCCTCACCGCCATCGATGATAGAAAAGCACCAAGGAATACATGAACAATGTGTCCCACTGTGTCCAAATAAAATAAGACAGGTAAGTGCAAGGCATAGCCGACTACTAACACCTACGAGATTAACAAGGTCATAAATCGTATCATGATATCCGCTTGCAGGCCACATGATCAAAGCTGGTCGCCGCTCGCATTATCAAATGCGCGTCTAGCCTGGAACTCCCGCAGCTCGCGTAGGCCAATCTCATAGGCCCGCATGAGGTATAACCCCGCATCGAGGGTAGCTACTCCCGCGTCGCCCCGACTCGCGATCGCATGGCCACATAGACCGCGTGACCATAAAGGCCGCATACTAACTCGAACTCTCGTAGCTCCGCATAGCCCCGGGACCCGCATTGAGGTATTCTCGAATCACGGTCCTGCATCACCGAAGTCTACCCCGCGTCGGAGGCGGCTTAACCCCGGAAACACGGTGTGGTATAATACCAACATAACGGTTTATCGCTTAAACAACATAAGCACAATCGAGGAAAACCCTTTACACAAACATCACGAATACTAACACACGTAGCGTCCTAATATGATTACTTATCAAATCAACACGAAGGTATTACAAGGCTATCACAAACCAATACAATCAAGTTATTCACACATAAGGTACTTTCTACTATATGATTAACGAGATCGGGTTTTATCCCCAAAGTACTTTATACAATAACTCTTTAAAGATATGTTACTTTCATAAAAGTCACACAATACCCGTAGTATATGAAAATAGAGTGATTATCTTTTCAAGTAAATCAAAACACTTATCTTTGTAAAATCAAGTAACAACATTATTATCCAAACGCCCAAGTTTGCCTAATTTCAAATGTTCCCGCTTTCTTATTTTAAAAGGTTTCGTAGTTCATAGTCTTATACTTTTAAGAATATAATTCTCCTTTAAACAATCTGAGAAAGATAAGCCTTATATATGAGTAGGATATTCTTGTTTATAACAATCTTATTACAAAGATCATGATCTAGAAATATCATTTTGTCTCATCTTAGCTTCTATGCAGATGGAAGTTTCTACCGGTTTTAATAATGCTTAATTATTCAAAACATTTCCTTTTATCGACGCCGCGGTGGTTTGTTTGCACACATTCCGATTTCAAATCAAGAAACATTCTTAAGCCGCTACACCTAACTTCCCATAAAGCTAGTATAACTCTTAAGTTTTCAAAACCCAAGTATTACGCTACTTTCAAAATGATTCAAAAATCTTTGAAATACTTCAAGTTCTTTATTATCACATAACAAGCCGCTTATAGTTCAAATCGATTACTTTTAAAACCACAAGTATTTTCTTCCTACATAAAGTCGTTATAACCAACTTCCCATAAAGCCGTTATATCACTTTATGTTTTAAACCAATCAAATACATTTAGCACATGACGCTCACCGCATCACATAGTTCACACATATCATGCTAGAAGAGATAGGAAGAGGTTCACATACCTCGCGACAGTATCGACTAATAGCAAAACGCTCCAAGTACTTCCAAACGTCGGCTACTCCTGCCAAGTAGATCGCGCCACACGTAGTACTTCAACCTATAAGGCCACAAGGCGCTTATTAACATTTAGATCTTATCGTAACATTCTACGTAAAATTCGGCAAAGACTCCCCGCAACAACAGAAATCTCTCCTCCTTTATCGAGGCCGCTACCAAGCCAACCAGGGGTTTGCACGCCTAACCGACGTGTACGATTCTACTACACAAAGAAAGTTACACAAGTCTATCTGAATACACCCATGTAATTACAGATTCAAGATCTTCTTCAAAAGTTTCTTATTATTCAGCTTAAGTCAAAAGACATCACGATAACTACGTTCAAGACTATATATAGTATACTTCAACTATATAGTCTAACAATCATGTAATTTCCAATTACAATAGAGGACAAGATATTTACCTCGATAAGCCCATAATTATCCGAGTTTAAATGTCGATCCCGAGCAAGGTTTAGCTCTACTCAGACCCGCCTCCAAACAACCCTTAGAAGTTCTAACCAACTTCTACTAATTACTCCAACTAACTATGGAGATTTTCCTTGTGGTTTCGGTTTTGTGACCGACGGAAGTATGATAGTATAACTGGCTTTTGTATAGGTATAACCTTAGAATACTACAAGGTATACTGCTAAGGTAATTGGGCATTATAACAATACTGAGAGTATTTCTACCAAGAGTGGGTGTATTATACGAAACAACTAGGCTGTGGGTACTCCATGGCAAGACACCACAAAGGAGGAACCTCGCCAAAGGCCACACGAAAAGGGGAGTGGGAAGCTCTGCCAGAGCAACAAGGAATGAGGAGAGGGTTTCAAGACTTGGAAGTTTTTGGACGAATGAAGTCTTCAAGCCTGAGGGTATTTATAGCAAACCCAAGGCCAACCAACGGCCAAGATCAAGCCATGTGCAAGGCAAGTGTAAGGCCTAGACTGCCAAGTGCACCCTAACCCTACTCCACCAAACATGGCACAAAACAAGCCACAAACAAGGCCCAAAATAAGGGACCAATCGGCCAAGGCCAACCAACCTCGACCGCCTCTAAATCGCCCAACGAGGTGACAAGTGTCACCCTCCCGTTGGCCCAAAAATATTTCGCCTCTCGGAAAATCCGCAAAAATATAAATGACATAGCCGAATTTTCCTACGAAAGTCGTGAAACGCTTTCATTTAAAAACGACTCTAATCGGGTGTCAGGCACAAAGTGAAAATCGCCAAGCCTACTTAAGCTTCAAAATTTTTCTACGCACGCCCCACGCATATACACCGGAAATACGGTATAACATTCTCCTCCTTAGAAACATTCGTCCCGAATGTTCCTTCTAAGTCTCAAAACAAACGCGCGCCAGTATAGTCTTCACTACTATACTTACGAGAACAATCCTGCCACACATGGCCACAGAAACACCCGCGCAAATACCTCCATCCAAGTCCACGAGGAAACACCTCTAACATCACCACAAACACCTCTCCCCGGGGTCTAAAATATACTTCCTTCGCACCTTCTCTTTACAAAAGAAATGATCACATCAATGCTCGCCATACATGCTTGCTTCTTCCCGATACCACTTTTGTCACTTTGCCGCGAGGTTCTAGTGTCACTCCGGCGACCCAACAAATGGTACCGAACTACACGCGATCCCTGAGGATGTCGTACACTTCTTGTACACTCGAACTCTTACCACATTTCGAGCATCGCTTGCTTCCAAAACTCGGTTACTATCTCTAACGTGGTCATCATTAATCGAACACTGACGGATCTCCGATCTCCTTCTCGAACATAACACGAAAGACTGGACGCACTGCCTCCTAAGTCGGACGACAAATGCTAACATATAGGTAACCTGGCCTATCCCTCACATGAACTCAAAAGGCCCAGTAACTCGCTAAGTTCCTCTGCTTTCCAAAAACTCACACCCAACCCGGTGGTACTTTCGAAGACCGACCAACTCAACCTAACTCTGCCGCCGATTATCCGCACGATTTCTCCGAGCCGCCGTAACCTCTTCTAGACAAGCTTTACCCTATCCACATACCGGAACAAGCTCAACCAACTATCCAATCTTGCCAACATCGAACCAATCGACCGCGACTTACACATCCGCCCTACCAGCTTCATGGGCGACATCCGAACACCGAATGGTAACTTAAACTCGCCTAACACCCTCGTGACTTACCACAAGGCGACCACCACAACCGAATTTACCACCAAACATGCCGCGGTTGACCCGCAGTAGCCTCAACCCGACCCGGCAACGCGCAAAACGCTAGCTCCCCGAAGGAAAACTCTCACTAATCATGTTACGAAAACCTAGCGGTCTTCTTAGCTCAACTACCCTCTTTCATTCCACACTACTCGGGGACTTATCACACAATATATCTCACGTGCACTAAGCACTCCGATAAGGATCAAACATAACACTACACCTTTTCTCGAGATGGCCTTACCTCTAAGGTCTCTACGTATAAAACTCTAAGGCTCACACCTTCTCTATCCCCCAAAATCTTACTCGGTTAACCCACCATGATTTCTAATCACAACTAACACACTGCTATCAGAACATAGCACTTAAGGTATACTCACCTTATCACACAAACTGATCTCTAGAGGGTTAAGGATATATCTATATCTACTGCTTCACTCCCCTTAGTCGTTCTAATCAAACTCGCCCGTAGGCGTAGCTAAGGAAGATGACGAACTACCCACCGATCCTCAAGGCTAAGTCCTCCTACGCGACATTCTCACGATATCGCACTCGACGGTCGCAGAAACGAGCACCAACAAAACGACGACATTCCCCGGAATGACGTGCCACACCGCGACCTAAGCCCTCGAGTTCCGACCACCTGCATACCCCGAAGTCCCAAATCCGTGGAAGTCCACTCTGACCGCGAGGTGCATATCTAATCTGCCGAGGCGACTCGACTCGAAAGTTGCCAAAGGACTCGCCGCTCGCCCTCTTCTCGCCCTTCGTTAACCCGCCGATCTACGCTTGGCTTGGCTTCGCGCACAAGCCCGCCCACCGCCATGCTCAAGCCTAATCAAGAATTACTTTCGCACAACCTCTCTTAGATAGTCATCAAGACTCGCAGACATCGGTATACTCTCGTAGCCAAATCCATAGCTAGTAATGTGGTTGTCTCGCAATCTATATTCTCTGCTCGGCCGCGGATCAAGGTTCAAATATCATGGCGCAGCAGGAATCGCCGCCGCTAAACTCGCTAGGGCTAGCGACGTAGCATAACTCCCTCGACAAACACCACCCTGTGTGATGATTGGGCCTGTGCCTCGTAACCTCTCAACTCTACTTGCGGCTCCTCCGCTTTGCCCTCCCGGGCCCGGTTTGCCCTACGCGAGGTATAACGGCAGTGGAAAGAAATACGTGAGAGGTCCAACTTACAACACGCCTCTAAGGCACGATCTCGAGTGAGAAGAATAGAAACCAATCCTAAATATCCTATAGCCTCTCGATTATCGCGCACAACACACCGATAATCAAGACTCTGCATCGATACGGCCGTAGACACTTTCCGAGGATTAATCGCTTCGATACCACTTTTGTCACGACTGCCCGGCCCGTGGATCGTGCCTTACCCGCACCCTAGTAGTCATACATCGAGTAATCACGGAATATAAAATAACCAAGATATGAAACAAGATAAATTGAGACACAGATATTCAGAAAGTTGCCTTACGATATATATATATACAACAACTCTTTCAACATGAACAGCTTTAATCTTTTTACAAACCCCGCCACAACAAGATTTCTGCACTTACGAATGATATGATAACAACGACGACAGGTTCGCCATACCCCACGAATGTAAGCACCTACAACAACAGGGACTATACGAAGATAAGCCTCCGAGGAACGGAGCTTCCCAAACGCTGAATCGTGACTCCTAGGAGCGAGGATCAACGATCGCGTGTACCTTTACCATGCAGATGAACGCAGCCTCGGGCGAGGTCAAGATAACAAAAATCAGTATGTGAAATCAAAATATCAAATGAAATCATAGTAGTCTATATAAAGCGTGAGACATGTATGATAACCAAACTACAGATTCACAATAAATAAGCGATATATCAAGTCGTGACTCACGCCTCAAAGTCATCACTCGAATATAAACATGGGTCTCACGCCCACAACATCAATCATGCCCGCAATACTTTCCTCACCGCCAATAACGATAGAAAAGCACCAAGGAATACATATGAACAACAGTCCCACTGTGTCCAAATAAAACAAGACAGGTAAGTACGAAGGCATAGCCGACTACTAACACCTACAAGATTAACAAGGTCATAAATGTATCATGATATCTGCTTGCATCCACATGATCAAAGCCGGTCGCCGCTCGCAATATCAAATGTCGCGCTGCCTAGCCTCGAACTCCCGCTGACTCGCGTAGGCCAATCTCATAGGCCCGCATGGTATAACCCCGCATCGAGGGTAGCTACTCCCGCATCGCCCCGACTCGCACCGCATGCCACATGCACCGCGTGACCATAAAGGCCGCATACTAACCTGAACTCTCGTAGCTCGCATAGGCCCGGGACCCGCATGAGGTATTCTCGAATCATGGTCCTGCATCACCGAGTCTACCCCGCGACGGAGGCGCTTAACCCCCGGAAACACGGTGAGTGGTATAATACCAACATAACAGTTTATCGTTTAAACAACATAAGCACAATCAAGGGAAAATCCCTTTACACAAACATCACAGAATACTAACACACGTAGCATCCTAATATGATTACTTATCAAATCAACACGAAGGTATTACAAGGCTATCACAAACCAATACAATCAAGTTATTCACACATAAGGTACTTTCTACTATATGATTAACGAGATCGGGTTTTTATCCCCAAAGTACTTTATACAATAACTCTTTAAAGATATGTTACTTTCATCAAAGTCACACAATACCCGTAGTATATGAAAATAGAGTGATTATCTTTTGAAGTAAATCAAAACACTTATCTTTGTAAAATCAAGTAACAACATTATTATCCAAACGTCCAAGTTTGCCTAATTTCAAATGTTCCCGTTTCTTATTTTAAAAAGGTTTCGTAGTTCATAGTCTTATACTTTTAAGAATATAATTCTCCTTTAAACAATCTGAGAAAGATAAGCCTTATATATGAGTAGGATATTCTTGTTTATAACAATCTTATTACAGCCATGATCTAGAAATATCATTTTGTCTCATCTTAGCTTACGCGGATGGAAGTTTCTACGGTTTTAATAATGCTTAATTATTCAAAACATTTCCTTTTATTGACGCCGCAGGTGGTTTGTTTACACATTCTGATTTCCGAAATCAGTAAAACATTCTTAAGCCGTTACACCTAACTTCCCATAAAGCTAGTATAACTCTTAAGTTTTCAAAAACCCAAGTATTACGCTACTTTCAAAATGATTCAAAAATCTTTTGAAATACTTCAAGTTCTTTATTATCACATAACAAGCCGCTTATAGTTCAAATCGCTTACCTTTTAAAACCACAAGTATTTTCTTCCTACATAAAGTCGTTATAACCAACTTCCCATAAAGCCGTTATATCACTTTATGTTTTAAACCAATCAAATACATTTAGCACACGTGACGCTCACCGCACTACATAGTTCACACATATCATGCTAGAAGAGATAGGAAGAGGTTCACATACCTCGCGACGAGTATCGACTAATAGCAAAACGCCCAAGTACTTCCAAACGCGGCTACTCCTGCCAAGTAGATCGCGCCACACGTAGTACTTCAACCTATAAGGCCACAAGCGCTTATTAACATTTAGATCTTATCGTAGAACATTCTACGTAAAATTCGCAGACCTCCCCGCAACAGCGTAAATCTCCTCCTTTATCGAGGCCGCTACCAAGCCAACCAGTGGGGTTTGCACGCCTAACCTGACGTGTACGATTCTACTACACAAAGAAAGCTACACAAGTCCATCAGAATACACCCTATGTAATTACGATTCAAGACTTTCTTTCAAAAGGTTTCTTATTATTCAGCTTAAGTCAAAAGACATTGCGATAACTACGTTCAAGACTATATATAGTATACTTCAACTATATAGTCTAACAATCATGTAATTTCCAATTACAATAGAGGGACAAGATATTTACCTCGATAAGCCCATAATTATCCGAGTTTAAATGTCGATCCTGAGCAAGGTTTAGCTCCTACTCCATGCGCTCCGACCCGCTCCAAACAACCCTTAGAAGTTCTAACCAACTTCTACTAATTACTCCAACTAACTATGGAGATTTTCCTTAGGGTTTCGGTTTCGTGACTGACGGGAAGTATGATAGTATAACTGGGCTTTTTGTATAGGTATAACCTTGGAATACTACAAGGTATACGCTAAGGTAATTTGGGCATTATAACAATACTGAGAGTATTTCTACCAAGAGGGGGTGTATTATACGAAACAACTAGGCTGGGGGTACTCATGGCAAGACACCACAAAGGGAGGGAACCCTCGCCAAAGGCCACACGGTGTGGGAGTGGGAAGCTCTGCCAGAGCAACAAGAAGGGAGGAGAGGGTTTCAAGACTTGGAAGTTTTTGGATGAATGAAGTCTTCAAGCCTAGAGGGGTATTTATAGCAAACCCAAGGCCAACCAATGGCCAAGATCAAGCCATGTGCAAGGCAAGTGTAAGGCCTAGATCAAGCCAAGTGCACCCTAACCCTACTCCACCAAACATGGCACAAAACAAGCCACAAACAAGGCCCAAAATAAGGGACTAATCGCCAAGCCAACCAACCCTTGACCGCCTCTAAATCGCCCAACGAGGGTGACAAGTGTCACCTCCCGCTGGCCCAAAAATATTTCGTCTCTGAAAAATCCGCAAAAATATAAATGACATAGCCGAATTTTCCCTACGAAAGTCAGTGGAAACGCTTTAAAAAAACGACTCTAATCGGTGTTGTGCACAAAGTGAAAATCGGCCAAGCCTACTTAAGCTTCAAAATTTTTCTATGTACGTCCTTACGTACATACACTGGAAATACGGGGTATAACATTCTCCCCTCCTTAGAAACATTCGTCCCGAATGTTCCTTCTAAGTCTCAAAACAAACGCGCCAGTATCGTCTTCACTACTATACTTACGAGAACACTCCTGCCACACCTGGCCACAGAAACACCCGCGCAAATACCTCCATCCAAGTCCACGAGGAAACACTCTAACATCACCACAAACACCTCTCCCGGTCTAAAATATACTTCCTTCGTGACCTTCTCTTTACAAAAGAAATGATCACATCAATGCTCGCCATACATGCTTGCTTCTTCCCGATACCACTTTTGTCACTTTGCCGCGAGGTTCTAGTGTCACTCGGCGACCCAACAAATGGTACCGACTACACGCGATCCTCGAGGATGTCGTACACTTCTTGTACACTCGAACTCTTACCACATTTCGACATCGCTTCGCTTCCAAAACTCGGTTACTATCTCTAACGTGGTCATCATTAATCGGGAACACTGATGGATCTCCGATCTCCTTCTCGAACATAACACGAAGATCGACGCACCGCTTCCTAAGTCGGACGACAAATGCTAACATATAGGCAACCCGCCTATCCTCACATGAACTCAAAGGCCCAGTAACTCGGGCTAAGTTCCTCTGTTTTCCAAAACTCACACACCCAACCCGTGGTACTTTCAAGAAGACCGTCAACTCGAACTCTAAGCGTCGTCGCCGATTATCCGCACGATTTCTCTGAGCTGCCAGAACCTCTTCTAGACAAGCTTTACCCTATCCACAGTCTGCTGGAACAAGCCTGAACCAACTATCTGAATCTTGCCAACATCGAACCAATCGACCGCGACTTACACATCCGCCCTACCAGCCGTAAGCGCGACATCCGAACACCGAATGGTAACTTAAACTCGGCCTAACACCCTCGTGACTTACCACAAGGCGACCACCACAAACCGACTTACCACCAAACATGCCGCGGGTTGACCCGCAAAGTGGCCTCAACCCGACCCGGCAACGCGCAAAACGCTAGCTCCCCGAAGGAAAACTCTCACTAATCATGTTACGAAAACCTAGCGGTCTTCTTAGCTCAACTACCCTCTTTCATTCCACACTACTCGGAGACTTATCACACAATATATCTCACGTGCACTAAGCACTCCGAT
This sequence comes from Przewalskia tangutica, assembly GCA_029844215.1. Classification (NCBI taxonomy): domain Eukaryota; kingdom Viridiplantae; phylum Streptophyta; class Magnoliopsida; order Solanales; family Solanaceae; genus Przewalskia; species Przewalskia tangutica. Next base: position 3,886,029 of record CM056725.1, read on the forward strand.
AAGGATCAAACATAACACTACACCTTTTCTCGAGATGGCCTTACCTCTAAGGTCTCTACGTATAAAACTCTAAGGCTCACACCTTCTCTATCCCCCAAAATCTTACTCGGTTAACCCACCATGATTTCTAATCACAACTAACACACTGCTATCAGAACATAGCACTTAAGGTATACTCACCTTATCACACAAACTGATCTCTAGAGGGTTAAGGATATATCTATATCTCATCGCTTCACTCCTTAGTCGTTCTAATCAAACCCGCCTGTAGGCGATAGCTAAGGAAGATGACGAACTACCCACCGATCCTCAAGGCTAAGTCCTCCTACGCGACATTCTCACGATATCGACCGACGGCCGGTAAAACGAGCACCAACAAAAAGACGACATTCCCGAATGGCGTCACACATCGCGACCTAAGCCCTGAGTTCCGACCATTCCTGCATACCCCGAAAGTCCCAAATCCGTGGAAGTCCACTCGTGACCGGCGGAGGTGCATATCTAATCACGCGAGGCGACTCGACTCGAAGTTGCCAAAGGACTGGCCGCTCGCCCTCTTCTCGCCCTTAACCCGTCGATCTCTACGTTTCTTGGCTTGCTGCGCACAAGCCCGTCCACCGGCCATGCTCAAGCCTAACTGAAGAATTACTTTCGCACAACCTCTCTTAGATAGTCATCAAGACTCGCAGACATCCAGATACTCTCTCGTAGCCAAATCCATAGCTAGTAACAGGTTGTCTCGCAATCTATATTCTCTGCTCCGGCCGCGGATCAAGGTTCAAATATCATGGCGCAGAGAATCGCCGCCGTGCTAAACTCTTTGGGGCTAGCGACGAGCATAATTCTCGAATAAAACACCACCTCGGTGATGATTGGGCCTGTGCCCTCGTAACCCTCCGAACTCTACTTGCGCCTCCTACGCTTGCCCTCCCGGGCGGGTTTGCCCTACGCGAGGTATAAATGCAGTGGAAAGAAATACGTGAGAGGGTCCAACTTACAACACGACTCTAAGGCACGATCTCAGAGTGAGAAGAATAGAAACCAATCCTAAATATCCTATAGCCTCACGATTATTGGTGTGGTGCACAACACACCGATAATCAAGACTTCCATCGATACGGCGTAGACACTTTCCGAGGATTAATCGCTCGATACCACTTTTGTCACGACTGTTCGGGCCCGTGGATCGTGCCTTACCCGCACCCTAGTAGTCATACATCGAGTAATCACGAATATAAAATAACCAAGATATGAAACAGATAAATTGAGACACAGATATTCAAGAAAGTTGCTTTACGACATATATATATATACAACAACTCTTTCAACATGAATGCTTTAATCCTTTTACAAACCCCGCCACAATAAAGATTACGGACTTACGAATGATATGATAACAACGACGGACAGTGGTTCGCCATACCACGAATGTAAGCACCTACAACAACAGGGACTATACCAAGATAAGCCTCCGAGGAACGGAGCTTCCCAAACGCTGAATCGTGACTAGGAGCGAGGATCAACGATCGTGTACCTTTACTCGCAGATGAACGCAGCCTCGGGCGAGGTCGATAACAAATTTAGTATGAAATCAAAATATCAGAATGAAATCATAGTAGTCTATATAAAGCAGAGACATGTATGATAACCAAACTACGCCTCAATAAATAAGCGATATATCAAGTCGTGACTCACGCCTCAAAGTCATCACTCGAATATAAACATGGGTCTCACACCCACAACATCAATCATGCCCGCAGAATACTTTCCTCACTGCCGGCAGTCAATGATAGAAAAGCACCAAGGAATACACATGAACAACAGGTACCACCTGTGTCCAAATAAAATAAGACAGGTAAGTGCGAAGGCATAGCCGACTACTAACACCTACGATTAACAAGGTCATAAATCAGATCATGATATCTGCTCTGCACTGGCACATGATCAAAGCCGGTCGCCGCTCGCAATATCAAATGTGCGCTAGCCTCGAACTCCCGCAGCCCGCATAGGCCAATCTCATAGGCCCGCATGAGGTATAACCCCGCATCGAGGTAGCTACTCCCGCGTCGCCCCGACTCGCATCGCACGCCACATGCATCGCGTGACCATAAAGGCCGCACACTAACACGAACTCGTAGCTCGCATAGCCCGGGACCCGCATGAGGTATTTCTCGAATCATGGTCCTGCATCACCGAAGTCTACCCCAGACGGAGGCGCCTTAACCCGAACACGCGTGTGGTATAATACCAACATAACGGTTTATCGTTTAAACAACATAAGCACAATCGAGGAAAACCCTTTACACAAACATCACAGAATACTAACACACGTAGCATCCTAATATGATTACTTATCAAATCAACACGAAGGTATTACAAGGCTATCACAAACCAATACAATCAAGTTATTCACACATAAGGTACTTTCTACTATATGATTAACGAGATCGGGTTTTTATCCCCAAAGTACTTTATACAATAACTCTTTAAAGATATGTTACTTTCATAAAAGTCACACAATACCCGTAGTATATGAAAATAGAGTGATTATCTTTCAAGTAAATCAAAACACTTATCTTTGTAAAATCAAGTAACAACATTATTATCCAAACGCCCAAGTTTGCCTAATTTCAAATGTTCCGTTTCTTATTTTAAAAGGTTTCGTAGTTCATAGTCTTATACTTTTAAGAATATAATTCTCCTTTAAACAACTGAGAAAGATAAGCCTTATATATGAGTAGGATATTCTTGTTTATAACAATCTTATTACAAAGACCATGATCTAGGAAATATCATTTTGTCTCATCTTAGCTTCTATGCGGATGGAAGTTTCCAATCGGTTTTAATAATGCTTAATTATTCAAAACATTTCCTTTTATTGACGCCGCAGTTGGTTTGTTTGCATACATTCTCGATTTCCAAATCAAGAAAACATTCTTAAGCCGTTACACCTAACTTCCCATAAAGCTAGTATAACTCTTAAGTTTTCAAAACCCAAGTATTACGCTTTCTTTCAAAATGATTCAAAAATCTTTTGAAATACTTCAAGTTCTTTATTATCACATAACAAGCCGCTTATAGTTCAAATCGATACCTTTTAAAAACCACAAGTATTTTCTTCCTACATAAAGTCATTATAACCAACTTCCCATAAAGCCGTTATATCACTTTATGTTTTAAACCAATCAAATACATTTAGCACATGTACGCTCACCGCACTACATAGTTCACACATATCATGCTAGAAGAGATAGGAAGAGGTTCACATACCTCGCGACGAGTATCGACTAATAGCAAAACGCCCAAGTACTTCCAAACGCCGCTACTCCTAAGCCAAGATCGCGCCACACGTAGTACTTCAACCTATAAGGCCACGCGCGCTTATTAACATTTAGATCTTATCGTAGAACATTCTACGTAAAATTCGCAAAGACTCTCCCCGCAATGTCAGAAATCTCCTCCTTTATCGAGGCCGCTACCAAGCCAACCGGTGGGGTTTGCACGCCTAACCTGACGTACGATTCTACTACACAAAGAAAGCTACACAAGTCTCATCAGAATACACCCATGTAATTACGTTCAAGATTTTCTTTCGAAAGGATTCTTATTATTCAGCTTAAGTCAAAAGACATCACGATAACTACGTTCAAGACTATATATAGTATACTTCAACTATATAGTCTAACAATCATGTAACTTCCAATTACAATAGAGGACAAGATATTTACCTCGATAAGCCCATAATTATCCGAAGTTTAAATGTCGATCCCGAGCAAGGTTTAGCTCCTACTCAAGCGCCCGACCCGCCTCCAAACAACCCTTAGAAGTTCTAACCAACTTCTTCTAATTACTCCAACTAACTATGGAGATTTTCCTTAGGGTTTCGGTTTTGTATTGACGGGAAGTATGATAGTATAACTGGCTTTTTAGATAGGTATAACCTTAGAATACTACAAGGTATACTACTAAGGTAATTTGGGCATTATAACAATACTGAGAGTATTTCTACCAAGAGAGTGGGTGTATTATACGAAACAACTAGGCTAGTGGGTACCCATGGCAAGACACCACAAAGAGGAGGGAACCTCGCCAAAGTGCCACACGAAAAGTGGGAGAGGGGAAGCTCTCGCTAGAGCAACAAGAAGGGAGGAGAGGTTTCAAGACTTGGAAGTTTTGATGAATGAAGTCTTCAAGCCTGGGGTATTTATAAGAAACCCAAGGCCAACCAATGGCCAAGATCAAGCCATGTGCAAGGCAAGTGTAAGGCCTAGATCAAGCCAAGTGCACCCTAACCCTACTCCACCAAACATGGCACAAAACAAGCCACAAAACAAGGCCCAAAATAAGGGACCAATCGCCAAGGCCAACCAACCTCGACCGCCTCTAAACCGTCCAATGAGGGTGACAAGTGTCACCCTCCCGTTGGCCCAAAAATATTTCGTCTCTCGGAAAAATCCGCAAAAAATATAAATGACATAGCCGGAATTTTCCCTACGAAAGCTGTGGAAACGTTTCGTCGAAAAACGACTCTAATCGGGTGTTGTGCACAAAGTGAAAATCGGCCAAGCCTACTTAAGCTTCAAAAATTTTCGACGTACGTCCTTACGTACATACACTGGAAATACGGGGTATAACAGAAAGCCTCCATCTTATGGTAAGGAGGATTTGGACACGTGACTGAATAAAAAGGAATAAAGCAAGGCTAAGAATATGAAGTGTTTTCATTGAAACTTATATTCCTTACACCCTAAAATCAGAAATTGGACTACTAACCTTCCCGTTTAAAGATTGGACTGTTATAAACAACGACCTAAAACAAATGGACTTAGATTGTAATAAACTAGTTTTATGGACAATCATAAGCAAAGGAAGAGGACTAAGGACTAGAGACAAACCTGTCACCGTTTCCGACACAAGATTCGTCTTTTGACAGGATAGTAGTGGACACTCAGTCATACAAAGTCTACGGGCGACTGGAGTGGGCCAGATCTGTCACATGACATGATGATGTTGGACACTCAGTCATACGAAGCCTAAGGGTGACTGGAGTGGGTCAGAGTTTCCAGATCTTAAATGATTTGAAACCAAAATAAAGGCAGAAAAGAAATTGGACACTCAGTCTACCAAGGCAACTAGAGTGGGCCAGAATATCTAGATCTCATACAATCCAGTTACGCCCTAACCACGGGCAAGAGGTTGTTCATGTGAAGCAACACCACCTCCAAAGTAAAAGGAGTTGAAGAGGTTGTCCTCAAAAAGACTTTAGGGAATGGGATCACTCTAACAAGAGGTGATATATGTCCCAAACTTGGTTTCAAGGACGTTGTTGGTCAACATGGCTTGAGTCTAGTCCAACAGGTCTATAATAACTAAGAGTGGTACAGTAAGACTGTATCCAAATAAATGATATATTTGTAATCCGTGCATCTATGCCTTCATAGATTAAGACAAGTTAAAAAGAAAGTCATTCAAAATTAATTAAGTTGAGATTGTTGTCGTCTGTCGACATAAATCCTCAAATGAATGTGATGTAGGCGAAGAGGAAAAATCACCTTTCATTTCATCAAAGGAATAGAAAAGAAGCACCGCTCATCTATAACATAGTCCCGCCTACGTGGGTGATTTGACGCTTGTACAAATAGAGGGGGAGACAAAAAGTTATGATCTTCATCGACGATGGTACAACGTATTTCATCCTTTGTTGAAAAACAAATATAAAACCCCATCGGAGCGCCGGAGCATCGCAGCGCCTCCACCAAGAGCCGCGACGCTTGAAGGTTGTTTGCCATCGAGTTCAGCGCCGCGCGCTACTGTGCAGGTCGCGCGCCGGCGTAAGTTGAAAGCCTACGGATAGAGGAGGAGAATATGAAGCATCGTTTATCAAATGACTGCTTCTTACTCACCTCAGACCAACGGTGTTTGCCAAGCGCAAAGCCATACGCCCAAGGTATGTGGGCAAAACAATTCTTACCGCTAATGTGAGTCTTAACGAGAACTCCGCATAAGAATAATGATAACCCTCTATATGAATCATGGAAAGGATGCCATATACAAATGTTGTGATACATGGTAGTATGGAAAGTGTTGAGATACCTAAGCCAAAACATGTCAAGTTGGACCTAAGACTGTAGATTGCATATCCACTAGATCTGCAAAGAACAGTAGTGCTTATCGCATCTTGGATCAAAGAATGTTGAATTCTTTGAAGATAGCTTTCCTTAAGAAGGAAAAAGAAGTAATTGCTCAAGGTTAACAAGAACCCGCGAGTGCGTGGCTGTTCGGAACTAGTCGTTCTCAATCTACAGGACTCAAAAGTTGCTGACTATCCGGAACTTAATGTTCCAGATCTACAGAACTCAGGGATTCTCGATGTTGAACCGAGACAGAGCAAAAAAAGGGATAAAGACTTATTCCAGACCTTCTAGCTTATATGATTGAGAATGAACCATGGACAATTAACAAAGAATTGTCATCTCCAGAAGTGCTGCTTTGGAAAGAAACTAAAAAGAGAGAAATAGACTCCATCATATAGAACCACACTTGTGTGATGGTTGATCTTCCTCCGGGAAAAGAACTCTGGGTTATAAAATTGGATACTCAAATTGAGTACAAAAATAGATGGATCTATTGATGAGTATAAGGCCTACTTGGACACGTGCTCCTCTAAGAATAACTTAACATCTAGGGCCACTGCAGTCTTGCGTGACATGGATGTTACATCCTTCATAATCTGAGATTTGGTTTGATGGAATGTTGGGCTTCTTCCTGAACTTTCTTTGTGGTCCTTCAAATGTTTACATTTTGGTCCTGAAAGGTTCAGATAAAATAGAAATAATTAATCTGACTACAGAAACATTGACTCTGAAGCCAACAGTTGGTAAACCAAAAATCTGAAAGTGGAGAAGAAAGTAATACGGAACAACTCGAGGAGTATGTGGTTCCAGGGAAGAGAAAAAATTCTACCGACTTGTCAAATCTCTGTGCGGGCTGAAACAGGCTCCGAAGCAATGGCACGAAAACCTTGATAGTATTCTACTATCGAAGGGCTTCTCTATTAAAGAGTGTGACAAATGTGTCTACATGAAAAGGTAATTCTAACTCATTTATGATATGTCTTTACGTAGACGACATGTTGATCACAAAGAGTAATCCTAGTTTGATCCAAGAAGTATGTTGAAATAATATTTCTACATGGATGATATGGGTATTACAGATGACATATTAAGAATTGGGAATTCTAAGACATCTAACCGACCGGTCTAAGCAAAACTCACTTGTGAGGTATTTTGACAGTCTCGTTGAAGTCACTAATGTATATGAATCATAGAATTAATTGGAATTATGGTGCACCCATGTATCAGGAGTGATATGCGCAGGTCACATGTAGTTCAATATATTTTACACACTACAGCTAACCTGGTATCGACTCAAAGATCAGTTGAACTAAGGTTCACTCGTGATTCTTGAAATGACCAATAAAAGGTGTTAAATGGGATGTGACGACATCTGAATTATTCGCTTATCTATGGATTATGGTATTCTAAATATCCAGCGATTCTGGGAGAACACAGTTATGCAAACTGGACATCAGATCTGAAGAACACCAAGCCACAAGTGCATGTGCATGGTGTGTTTGTGCAAAATCCTCTAAGCAAACTTGCATCGACCGATTCGTGATGGAATCGAAGTTTATCGCTTTGTACAAAGCATGATGAGAAATTGAGTAACTTCACGACCTCTTAGAGGATGTCCCTTATCGGGAGTAACTCGTGCCTTCATCAGTTATACACTGTAAGGGCACGGATAACGGCGTCTGGACATATATGTCGCATACATAAGACCGTGTGGCAGTTGATCGGGTGACACATCCTTGATTACTAATCAAATGATATAGCGGACCCTTTAAGCTAAAGGGTTATCCGAAGATCAAGAGTTCTGCTTGTCTAGGGGAATGGGCTTAAAACCAAAATCAATACGAACCTTTGTCGTGGATACCCAACCATACTGACTGGAGATCCCAAGAATTTGGTTTAATGGGAAAATTAAATCGCAAAAGGTTCAGTTGAGCGCTTCGGTGGAAGCAAGAGTACTTCGGATAATTATTTCTACATAGAAACATGAATCCAAGGCCGTTCCCGTAATAGACTGTAAGTGCTCTCTGAAGCATGGATAAAGGTTAAGTTTTCAAAACCTTTAATGATCCTCATCGGTTGAGGTTAGGTTTGGGGAAACTTTTAATGGTTCCTAACACTTGTGAAGTGGGGTATATCAGGATACTTTGTAGGAGACCACCTATTTAAGTGCAAGGACATGCCGCCTCAAATGAATTCACTTAAGAATCCAAGAGTGTCCACGACCACAACGGACAAAATATAAGAAGAACAGAGTAAGAAAAGTTGTTTTGTTGGTACAATTGTCTTGGCATACACTAAACACTGACGGTTCAAGACATCACGTAGTAAGTATGTCCGATGGTATTCTACTATGGAAAGTTCAAAGCTACGGCTACCTATCCAGATGCAACATCGATCCGCCGAAAGATTGCTAGAAAGGAACCTTGTGAGTGCGCCAAAATCCCTTTCAAGAGGGGATTGTTAGAAATTTATTAACGTGAAATAAAGTTAATCCTATTATTTATGACTCAAACAATTGGGGCCCCGCACGTCGGAAACATCGTTTTCACACACGTGCACATATTGTACCAAGGATTGTAAATTTCTTAGTGAAAGAGATATTGGTACGTAAACAAAACATTTGAGACATGAAATGATAGACGGTTATTGGCCAAATAACAAGTGATTTCACGTTGGTAAATGAAGGAAGAAGTGTACAATGTGTAAAAGATTAGACAAATCAGAAATCGCCGTGAAGGGCCTCGACGCCCATAACGGTAAAGTCACTGGGAAGTTACTGGAAATGAAGCGCCGAGATGCCCTCTCGAAGGGCCGCGGCGCTCCAGTGAGCTATTGGACGTGAAGCGCCGCGGCGCTTCGGGACCAGTGTGACCGTTGGGAGACGTTTTGAAACTGATTCTTGGGCTGACTTTGGAGCATTATTCCTCCATTATTTGGCTCATGAATTCATCCATTATTTGGATGAATTATAACCTCAAATTAAAGGTCATTACATGACATTGAAGGCCATTACTTGGCCATTTGAGAAGACATCTTGATCACACTATAAAATGAGACTCAAAGCTCATTTGAAGAATACTCTCCATACTTGTATATTTTCATATTTTCTGAAAACTCTTCCTCTCTAGCATATCTTTCACACACTCAAAGGTTCTTCTTGAGAAACACTTGAGTTTCCTTTGCTCATTTGTTTGTTGTTGTTTTATCTTAGGAGACGAATTGCCAATAGCCGTTAAAGGATTAATACGGGGCAATATTATCTAAGGACCAAGTGAATATCACTTAACTCAGCAACGCAACTATAACACTACCAGATTTAGTTTATCTTGATTTCAGGTTATAAAGATCAAGGGGTTTGCTGCAGTTCCAACCTCAAGATCCAAGACTCCAAGTCGAATTTAAGACTGAAGATCAAGATCTTCAACACTCGTTGTGGTTGTAACAACTCATGTTAGACTTCAAATCTATCATATTGTAATTGTTTATCCTTTCTAAGCACTGATAATAGTAGTTTACTATTTATGGAACCTCCATTGAATTCCCAACAACAATTTCTATACAATTACTGCAATTTAATTAGTTATGCCTTAATTATAAAGAGTTGTCTTTTATTGTAAATAACTTAATTAATATGATGATACAAAAAAATCATGCATTATCAGAACATAAACTCATAAATTACACGAGCACAAACAATTAATGATAAGACTAGACTTATATAAAATCTCTTTCATTTGCATCTTGGTTGGAATCTTGTAATCAGTTTTAGAGTCAGAATTTTGATCGAGGTGGTTCAAAATATAAAGAAATTATACATAAAAAAATCAAAAAAATAAAGATATATCATATATATATATATATAATTCTGATCTCATCTTTGTTTAACGTGAAACCCGCAAATAAGATCCGGTGCGCAGACCTGATAAACCACGGATCGACATAATAGCGCAAACCCCGCACCGCTTAAACTACACTTGCCTGCGTGCATGCACTCTCCCAAGAGGCGGCGCAGCTGTACCCTGAGTTTTAAACTTGTGATCAAACTCTCTCACACCATCCAATGAGGATACCCTCTGTCTTCAAGACCAACTGGTCTAGGGCTTCAGATAATTCTGATCTCATCTATACCATATAATTTTTTAGCGACAACAGTCTACAACAGCCATTTTTCAGATTGTTATTCGATAGAAGCAAAGAATGTAAGAAATCTCCATTCAATATCAATCATTATAGCAGAGATAGTTAACATCTCACAATAATTAAATTAAATATATGCCCATACTACTATATAGTTGCATTTTGGACCACGTTATTATATTGTCTGTATATATAATAAACCATCACATATAATCATACTATCATTTTTCAAAGCTTATCCTCTACTAGTAAAAAGAGAAAAAAAAATGGGCCCTGGGAAGAAAGAAAGTTGAACATTTTGACTGATTTTTGAACAATTTAATTGTATTTATATAAGTTATATATATATGGGTTGCACAAGTAAAACAATTATTACGATTGAGACAATATAAGGATGTCACTGAAAGCTACTTGTTTTGTCCTCGCCACCAAGGTTTGTTAGCTTGATGTTGGATTAATGAAATCTCTTCACCCTTAATAAAAAAAAATTGATTTGAATTTTGTATGAGTTTTTTTTTATAAAGCGCTTCTACTTTTAATAGGTCTTACTTGACGTGAATTTGAGTTAGTCAAGTCTCAATATGAATATCGGATATCAAATAAGAACCAAAGAAATATTTATTTTGTCCTCGTGTTATATATGAGATATTTGACCGAACAAGAAGCTTAAAATATTAAACGAAATTGTATTGATTACATGAACTTATTATATAGAATAAACATCACACTTAAGTTTAAATCTGAAAAAATTGAATGATTTGAATTTCAAAGTTGGAAGGTAATTGGATATAATATTTTTTCTTAAAGTTTTGTGATCTATCCCATTTCACCTAGCTAGTTGATGACACTGAACTAGCTAGCTTGTCAAGTTCATAGATATTTGACTTTTCAAGATAAAGTTGGTTGAATGTGGTCCTGGTATCGAGAATGATTAAGGCCGTTTGATACCGTTTATTAAAAAGAGTTTTTAGAAATAGAGTTTTTAGGAGTATAATTTTTTATCAAAAATTTGTTAGGTGTTTAGTTATCAATAAAAAAAATATCTTTGGCTTAAAAATAGGCAAAAGCAACCTTTACTTCCAAAAGCTCAAAATTTGAGCTTTTGAAAATATAGACCAGAAGTGTTTTTGAAAGTCAAAAATACTTTTTCGATTTTGAATCAAACACTCCAATTTTTTATCAAAATTGTTTTTGACTTTCCAAAAACACTTTTGGCAAATCCAAAAGCTCAACTAAACAGGCACTAAGCCAACCACAAGATTTGGATTTAATGTTTGTTCATATTTCAACCTTACCGATCAAATATCATTTAATTGCATGATTTACCTTTCAAATGGACTGGTCTTTAATTTTTACTCTTCAAAATCGAACTTATATCTAGTGGGGCATAATTTTTTTAAGGGCGAGACATAACTTGTGAAATATTATGATATAAAAATATAAACTTATATTCTGATTAAAGACCGGCACAAAATAGGCACAAAAGTGCAAATGATCCATTAAATGTTAGACTTTACACTAACATTTGCAATAACGTCACAATTTTGGATAGTAATCTCGCGTTTTCTCATAAATTTTTTAATTTGTTCAATATGAATATTTAGACATTGGTCTAATAATTCATAAATTGCCAGAGAAATAAAAAGGATCATTTATTAAACAACGGTCCTAAAAAGGGGAACCAGTGAGAATTTATGCATAATTGGGTTAAGAACCTATTAGTGGACTATTCTTCTGGATCATTAATGATATAGGCCCGGCCCATAAATAATTCTCCTTCCATGATCCCCTTACTTTCGTACTCTCAAAATTATTTAACCTTTCCATTTATCGTAGCTTTTGTAGATAATTGTCTCTTTCTTCTTCTTTTCATTTTTATTTCTCTATTTTTCTTCTTTTTTCTCAATTTTTCTCCTTTTTTGTTAATTTATTTTTTCTTGTTCCTTTTTTTAATTTTTTATTTCTTTATTTTTTTATCTACATAATCTAATTTCATTCACTTTTTTTACTATTTTTATTTATTTTTTAAAAATAATTTGGTGATTTTTATTTACTTTTATCTCCTTTTCTAATTTCATTTTTGTAATTATTTTTTCTTTATTTTTGTTTTTTTCATAATCTAATTCTACACACCTTTTGGCTCCTTTATTTGTTTTAAGAAAATTTATATCAATAAAATGATAATTGATATATTATCCTTTTTTATATATTTCAAAAAATAATTTATACTAGCATATGTATATCAAGTCAGTAGCAGTTGAAATATATTATTGCATTGGTATATATCATATACTCACATGGTATAATACAAGACTGACGGTTCATTCCTTCAAGAAAAACACTCAACCCTCTCTGATACCAGCCTGGTATATATCATATACTGACAGAGTATCACAAGTAACTGATTCATCCTTTCAAGAAAATGCAACTCAACCCTGTATGATACTCACATGGTATATATCATATACTGACAGTGTATCATAAATGAATTGTTCATTTATTTAAGAAAAACACACATCAGTCATCTATGATACCGTTGTGGTATATATCATATACTGACAGGGTATCATAGATGATTGATTCATTTTTTCAAGAAAAATAATCCTAAGTACTATATGATACCCCGATGATATATATCATATACTGATAAATTATCATAGAGGAATAGTTCCATCATTTAAAAAACACAACGCAGTCCTCTTTAATATCTACATGGTATATATCATATATTAACAGGGTATCATGGATGAATGATCCACTTAATATATTATATACTGACAAGATGCCATAGAGGACCGACTCATTATTAAAAAAGAGTTTAATCATCTATGATACTCACATGGTATATGTCATATACTAACAGAATATCATAAAAGTTTGGTTTATTCCTTCAAAAGAAAACGTTCATCAGTCCTTCAGGATATCCACATGGTATATATCATATATTGCAGGGTATCATAGAGGACTACTTCATTTTTTCAAGAAAAAACAACCCGATCCTCTATGATACCTGAAAGTGCAAGAGGGGGTGAATTGTAAATTTTCGTTTCTTAGTCGACTACCTCAAGGTGCTAGTCGACTGTCCAACAAATATAGTGCGTAATTTTAAAACTGGAAGTAATTGACACCAGATCTTTTATACTGGTTCAGATTCAATGTAAATTCTAATCCAGTCCCTTTGGGTTGCAACAATGTTATCTGCGTCTCTTTTTAATTTTGGTTTGGTACAATCTTGGTTTGAATGGAGCTCCTATTTCTGCACTCAAACACTCGTAATATTTTGATACAATGTCTCACCAACTATACTATCTCTCTTCTCACTTTTTTGTATACACTATAAATCTCTCAGAATTACAATACTTGCTTAAAGTAAAGTAGAGAGCTTGAGAAGTTGAGACGAAAGTATGAATTTTCTTCGTTTGTGCAGTCTTCTTTAACTATTGAAGATATAGTTACTTGACTCCTTTGAAAGAGATGACAACCCAAGATAATTGATCATTGGAAAGAGGAGTAATTGATCCTATTTCCAAGAATAAATTTAGAGCTTCCGTGATGTAGATATTTCAATATATCTTTCCTTGCTTTAGTAGATTTGATACGGCTGACTGAAATATCTTCCAGTATGATGGTTCAACATTCCTTTGTTGTTGTTTGATAATTGTCAATCATTAATTGCGTCTGCTTTGATTCTATTAATCGGTTTCCTTATATATACAGATGTGCATATCTTCATTAGTACTGCATATCTCTTTTCTTTATTGACGTGTCCTTGTGTCTGGGCTTGACTTTAGCTATTGAGCCTTTGACTTGAGCTGTTGGACTAATGTTATGGTTAGGCCTTTGTCTTGAGTTGTTGGACTGACTGCATAGTCGGTTTATAAGCTTGTTTAGGTCCCTTAAGTCTTGTGCATCTTTGAATATTTCCTGCAATATACAATAAGTCATCATTAAAATTTTAACACTAACAATCTTTCTCTTTTTGATAATGAAAATAAATACTCGAGATGTAGTCAATTTTTCTGTTAAATTTTAGCAGTCGACTGGAAGTGATTTACTCCTCCTGAATAGTCGACTCTCCCTGAATATTTCCTCTGAGTAGTTGACTTCCTCTGTCTTTTCTCCCCCTTTAGCATCAATAAAAAAATATAAAGAACACAAAAGCAAAATATATATCATATTGTGCTGATAACTCAACACCAGACAAGCAAAAACAAATTGCATATGAATTTATATATATGGAACATTCACAAAACACAGTAATAAAACCAATAAACACATAGAAAGCTACAGCTCTACCTCCTGCACATGATCATCAACTTGGTCTGGCTCGAGCTTCTGTTCATCCTGCTCCTGCTCATTTTCCTGTGTCTGTTCCTGCTGTTGCTGGGCAAAGGGCCGGAGAAAATATGCCAAGGTGTTAACTACTGTAATTTTCATGGCATCGATTGTATCAGACATATTCTTTAGGATATCATTGACATAAGTTTGAACCTTGGTAGTCAACTTGATAGCTTTCTTGAGGGCTTGATCAAGCTTAACACGCATGCGTGCTACATCTGCACTAGTATCCTTTGCAACAACAGTCATCTTATCAATTTGAACTCTGAATGTATCGAGTTTGGCGTCAAGGGCGGCAATTTAGACAAGGACATGAGCAAATTTTTCTGAGTTGACTAACAAGGTGGAGGTATTTATTTTTGCATTGGTAGGAGGACAAGGAGTGTCAGAATCCTTTTCAACCTTCTTAAGAATCTACACACCATTGAGGCATACATACATCATACTTGTGAAAACACGAGAGTCATAACATTTCTTGACAAGAAGAGATTGGTGATCATCTAAATTTACATTATGGGATTGCATAATGCGAGTTATTAACATTCCATATGACAAATTTGTGGTATCAGAAATAAATTCGAGCATACAATTTATGACAAGAGCGAAAAGATTGAGCTTATGCTTGTGGACTAAGCAGTAAATAAGGAGTGTGTCATACTGAGTGGGAGTATAGAGAGAACCTACACGGGGCATGATGGTAGTAGCAACAATATGAGACAAGACATGAGTTTCGAAATAGAGATTTCTAGAGCCTAAATTGGAGGGAATGGAACTAGATGATTCAAGAGAGAGACGTCTCTTTGCATGTTCAAATGAGACTTCAAAATCCGAGGGCTAAGAATTTTTGGGTAAATCAGAGAAGCCACTACTATTGATTTTAAACATCTTGTCAAAGCCAGCACAATCAAATAAAATACGAGTCTCAAACACTAGAATTTCAACTTTATCATCTTTGATGGTACCGAGGTTTGCATAAAATATGCGAATGTGATGCTTATAAACACGGGTAGAGGAGTAAGAGAAAATATTTGATCAGTCTTGAAAGTCAAAATATTATTGAATATGTAGCGAAGAGAGAAAATAACATAAAAGTCGATAATGCGATCATAAACATATGATTTATCTTAGAGGATGAGAAAAATTTCATACTAAGGCGTACCACAGAAGTTTATACGATAATTGAAGACATGGTCGTAATCAAACTTGACTCTTTTGGACGGTTCTTTAGATTCACCAACTATGGCAGGACGTTTTCCGAATAATTTGAGAGATTTGAAATTCAAAGAGTTAGAATGAGATGAAAAAATAGATCCATCGGAATCTATATGGACGGGTGAGAAAGGTTTGCCTTTATTTTTAGTTTGGGTGCTTTTGCGGGTGTTTTTTAGAGAGGTGTTTTTAGTTTTGGCTATGGTAAAAGAAACAAGAGTTTCAGAGAGAGAGAGAGAGAGAGAGAGAGAGAGAGAGAGAGAGAGAGAGAGAGAGAGAGAGAGAGAGAGAGAGAGAGAGAGAGAGAGAGAGAGAGAGAGAGGAATTAAAAAAAAATGTAGAAGAGGAATAAGTAAGTGGAAAAGTAGAAGGGTTTATGGGGAAGAGAGAACGACGAAGTGGCAGAGGCGATGATGGGATGGTAGCAGTCAGTTCGTAATAAATGGGAAAGCGGAGAGGCGTGTGAGGTAAAAAGAAAATATGGAAGGATATTTTAACTAAGGTAAAAATCAGTTGGACAGTTAAAATAAAAAAAATGGTACGACATCACATAAGGAAGGTAAATAAATCAAACATGTTGAGCAATTATTCCTAGAGATTCTCTAAGCATGCAACATCTTTCTTCCAACAGCTAGTTGATTTTTAGTGCAAACAAAGTATAACTCAATTACTCCTCTAAGTGTATGATCTCTAATAAAATAATTTTTTATATCTATATGTTTTGCTCTAGAATGATACACAGAGTTTTTTGTTAGAAAAATAGCATTGAAATTATCACAAAACATTAACAGGTTTAAACAATAAGTCATAATCACTTGGTTGATATATCATCCATAAAAGTTATGCACAATATTGCCCAATGGCAATATATTCAACCTCACTGATGGACAATGAGGCACTCTCATGTTTATTCCAAGAAATTAGGAATTGACCAAGTAGTTGGCATGTACCATTATTACTCTTATGATCATCATTATCATCTGCAAAATCAGCATCAGAAAAACCTTCTAATTTGAAGGAGTTAGCTTTAGGATACCCATGAGAGGTTGTGCCAATTAAATATCTAATGATTATTTTGACAACACTAATGTGAGATTCCTTAGAAGCAGATTGATACCTGACACATCTGCATACACTAAATATGATGTCTAGTGTACCTTCATACTTAGTTTCATCAACAGGTTTACCTTCATCATCCTTGTGTATTGAACAAGTTGGACTCATTGGAGTCCCCATGGCTTTTGCATCACTCATGCCAAATTTTTGATTGAGTTCTTTGGTATATTTGCTTTGGAAAATGAATGTCCTCTTTTCAGATTGAATAATTTGTAGTCCCAAGAAGAATGTTAATTCTCCCATCCTGCTCATCTCAAATCGGCTTTGCGTGAGATTAGAAAAATTCTTACACATAGAAGGGTTAGTACTTCCAAAGATAATATCATCAACATAAATTTGATTAATAAAAATTCTAGAGGAGGTTCTTTTAAAATAGTGTAGAATCAATTTTTCCTCTTGAAAAGTCATGTTCAACTAGGAAATCACTTAACCTATCATACCAAGCTTTTGGAGATTGTTTAAGGTCATACAAAGCTTTAGATAGTTTGAACACATGATAAGAAAATTTGAGATTTTCAAAATCAGGTGATTGTTTAACAAATACTTCTTCATCAATAAAACCATTTTAAAACACTTTTGACATCCATTTAAAATAGTTTAAAGTATTTAAATGCATCATAAGCAAATAACATTTGAATTAATTCTAACCGGGTGACTGGAGTAAATGTTTCATCATAATCGACTCCTTCTTGGTGTGAGCAACCTTGAGAAACCAATCGAGCCTTATTTCTTGTTCCTTCTCCATCTTCAAACAACTTATTTTGGAATATCCATTTAGCCTCAACAACCGGAACATTTTTTAGGTCTAGGCACTAGACTCCATACTTTATTTTTCTCAAATTGGTCTAGTTCTTTATTCATAGAATTTACCCATTTATCATTCTTCAATGCTTCATCAACCTTCTTTGACTCTAGTTGTGAGATGAGAGCCAAGTTTGCATTATTTTTGGTTGAACCTGGTCTTCATTTTCAAATTTATACCTCATATAACAAACTTCTTTTGATAGTCAAGTTCGTTTCTCCATTCATTTGGAACAGTTCCAACAATTAAGGTAGCCGACTTATCGAATTTAGTAGTCGACTCTTTGCTATTATTTTGATCAACAATTGAAGTGATTATTGTAGTTGATAGTTGACTATCTTCATCATCTACAGTTTTACCTTTCTCAGCCAAAGCACTAGTATCATCAAAGATTACATGAATAAATTCTTTAATAGTTAAGGTACGTTTATAAATACTCTGAATGGTCTACTGTTTTAAATAACTGAGAAAAATACCTTCATCATTGCGTGGAATAAACTTACCCAGATTGACTTTTTCATTGTTATGAACGAAGCACTTATATCAAAATGGATGAAAGTAACCTGTGTTAGGCCTTTTTCTCATCCATAGTTCATATGGAGTTTTCTTCAAAATATGTCTGATTAGACACCTATTTAAAATATGACATGTTGTGCTTACATCTTCAGCTCAAAAGTGATTTGGCAAATTATTTTCTATTATCATTGTTCTAGCTATATCCTGTTTTTCCGTTCAACAATACTATTTTATTTAGGAGAGCGTGGCGAAGAGAAGTTATGCGTATATACATGTTCATTGCAGAACTCTTCAAAGGCCTTGTTCTCGAATTATCCTCCATGATCCCTTCTTATAGATGAAATGTAATATCCTTTTTCACACTATACTTTCTCACAAAAAAACTTAAAATTCTTTAAAGTATCATCTTTATTAGCAAGAAATATAACCCATGTAATGAGAGTAATCATCCATTATAACAAAATCGTACCTCTTTCTTATAATACTATCAGTTCTAATGAGACCAACTAGGTCGATGTGTAGTAGTTGCAATGGTTTTAAAGTAGTCATAATATTCTTGGAATTGAAAGAGTTTATAGTTTCCTTTTTGGCATGTATCACACACATGATCCTTGAAATAGTTTAGCTTGGGCAGATCTATAACAAGTCTATGTCTTGCTAGTTTTTCAGTTAGGCGCATGCTTGCATGTCCGAGTTTCTTGTGTCAAATCCATGGATCTTCTCCCATAGATGCTAAGCAGATGTGTTCTATAGAACACTTAGCTGATTCAAGTACATACACATTCTTGTTTCTGCTTTTAGGTATAATATATCTTCCTAAGAGGTCTTCAATGATACATCCTGATTTACTGAATCTAACTTCCAGATTGGAATCACATAGTTGACTTATGCTTAGCAGGTTGTATTTAAGACCTTTCATCAAATAAACATTAGTAATATCACATGAATCATTAAAATCAATAGTTCTTAACCCAATTACGTTTTCAGTGGAGTTGTTTCTAGAGGTTACCAGTCCTCCATCAAAGTCCTCGATTATTTTGAATAAGCTTTTATTACATGTCATGTGACTTGAACACTCACTATCTAAATCTCATTTACCTCTTAATTTCTCCTTGTGGTGTTCATGCAAAATAAAATTATTATTTTCTTTTAGATGCCGAAGTTTCTTGAGTCCTTGAGGGTTAGTTCTAACATAATTATTATTATCTTTTGATTTTTATGTCCAGCCGGGAGTAAGTTTGTAACGAAATCCGCAATTGTAAAATTTATGTCTAATTTTTTCACAACAAAAACAAGATTGAAAAATGTGTTCTTGGGTGACATACTGATTAGTCGACTTGCCAAGATAGTTTTGATTAATAGACTTTCTACTAGTTGACTTAGTCCATTTAGTCGACTGGTTTGTCTTAGAATAGACAATATACCTATCAGTTGAGTAGCTAGAAGCTGACTTGTTACTCGGGCTTTTTCTCAGTTGATTTGTTGTGATAAGTTGACTAATTTGACCTTATCGAAGTATGACTGATAGTTTTGCGTAGACTATTCAATTGTAGTCGCAAATCATTAACTTCTTCTTGAAGAAAATTATTTTCACACAGACTCTTAGGTTATGTTCCCATTCTTTCTTTTCTCTTACCAATTTTCTGTATTCATCAAAAACTTTATTTAGATCCTAAGAGTTTGATCAAACAACTCGTGAGTTTCATGTCACTTAGAACAAAAATAGGGTCTTACCTCGCTGGTTTCACCAATTGTCATGAAGCATATGTTGTCAGTTTCTTCATTCTCGTCTTCTGAGATTTCATCTTCGCTCCAACTATTGAATGATCTTTATTTTCGTTATACTCGAAATGACTTTCTTTTTTACTCCGGACATTCTGAGGCTATGTGATCATATTTTCCACATTCATAGCACTTCCCATTATTCTTTGGTTGATCACTTTGAGATTTGCCTTTTCTAAAGTTGGAAGAGTTTTTTCTGTTGTTCTAGATCTTCTCATGACTTCTACCACAAATCTGGATATCATTGCAACTTCCTCATATTTAATATCATCATCAAATTTCTCAACTTGAGATTTGAATGCTACGACTATTTTTCTTGCTTTCATCTTGTCCGGGCTTATTAAGATAGGTCTTTTCAAAGGCGATCAGGTCTCCCCTTACTTCATCATATGTAAGTGTGTTGAGATTTATACCCGCAAGAGAAACAACTTTAGCAGGCCACTGAAGACATCTTAGTATCTTTCTTATGTTATCCACAGATGTGAAGATTTTTCCTGAAGCCTTGAGTTCTCCTAGAATCTTGTTAAATCTAGCAAACTTGTCTTTCACGGTTTCTCCATCTTACATTTTGAAGGTTTCACATTCATAGACAAAAAGACCAATAATAGTTTTCTTTACTTTATCTGTACCTTCATATGTGACTTCGAGTTTGTCCCACATTTCTTTAGCAGTTTCACATGTGGAGATCTTTTCATATTTTTTCCACTGATAGCACTGTATAGAAAATTCTTTGCCTTTGAGTTTATTTGTATCACCTCTATTTGTGCATCAATGTAGTCGACTAAAGAGGCCAACTCATCAGTTGATGTAGTTTTTTTTTCATGTTATCATCAGTCTTTGCTTTGGGCATATGAATATCTCTCAACTTGATAATCCTTCAGATCATATTATGACTTGATGTAAGTGTTCATTCTAACTTTCCAATGGGAGAAATGCTTCCCATTGAAATAGAGTGGTCTAGTTTGGGAAGTACATTCTTGAAACAGGGCTCCAGCAGTAACGTAGTTTGACATGATCTTTTTCTCACTTCTTGTTAAGAAAATACAATGTGAGACATTGCTATGATACCAATTGAGAGTGCAAGAAGGGGGTGAATTATAATTTTTCGTTTCTTAGTCGACTACCTCAAGGTGCTAGTTGACTGTCCAACAAATATAGTGCATAATTTAAGAACTGAATGTAATTGACACCAGATGTTTTATACTGGTTCGGATTCAATGTGAATCCTAATATAGTCCCATTGGGTTGCAATGGTGTTCTCTATAGCTCTTTTAAATTTTGGTTTGGTACAATGTTGGTTTGAATGAAGCTCCTATGTCTACACTCAAACATTCATAATCTTTTGATACAATGTCTCACCAACTATATTATATCTCCTCACTTTTTTGTATATAATATAAATTTCTCAGAATTACAATGCTTGCTAAAAGTAAAGTAGAGAGCTTGAGAAGTTGAGACGAAAGTATGACTTTTCTTCGTATGTGAAGTCTTTTTTAAATAGTGAAGATGTAAGTATTTGACTCCTTCGACAGATATGGCAACCCAAGAGAATTAATCCTTGGAAAGAGGAGTAATTGATCATATTTCCAAGAATAAAGTTAGAGCTTCCGTGATGTCTTATTTCAAATATCTTTCCTTGCTTGAGTAGATTTGGTACGACTGACTGAAATATCTTCTAGCATGATGGTTCAACCTTCCTTTGTTGTTGCTTGATAATTGTTAATCACTAGTTGCGTCAGCTTTAAGTTGATTCCTGTTACTCGTCTTCCTTATATATGCATATGCGTATATCTCTTTTCCATATTGACTTGTCCTTTGTGTCTGGGGCCATTGACTTGAGACTTGAGTTGCTGGACTAACATTATGGTTGGGCATTTGTCTTGAGTACTGACAAGATATCATAAGGGATTGATTCATTTCTTCAAAAGAGAGCACAAATATTTATGATACCCACATAGTATATATCATAAATTGATAGAGTATCATAAAGATTGGTTCATTCCTTAAAAATGAAAAAAAATTTAGTCATTTATGATACTCACATGATATATATCATATACTGACAGAATATCATAAAAGACTCAATTCATTCCTTAAAAAAAACTCCCCAATCTTTTATGATACATGGCACATATATACTGAAGCCATGGAGAACATGCTCATTTTTTTAAAAGAAAAAAGAATTTATATATTCTTTCACAACAAATAAAGTTAAATTTTTTGGTATTTTAATTTTCATATAATTTTAGCAAGTTTTATTTGTAAAACGAATTACAAAAAGTAGAATCATATTTTAAATATAAATTTTGTTTTTATTTGTAAATATATATATATATATATATATATATATTTGATTTTAGTAATTGTTTTAATTATTTCTTATTGTAATTTAATTATTTATATTTTTAATAGTCTAAAAATAGTTAGCTTTTAGCTAAGGAGAAGGAAATAGTCTAAAATAGGATACGGAAAATCAATAATTCTAAATTTTGAGAAATGTGTATGTGTGATCATCCAAGAGTTAGAGAGATATTTCTCTCACTAGGCGAAAATGCTACTCAACATTTTCCTCTAGTTGCTCTTTTACGTCTCCCTTCTTTTATGATTTTCACCAACTGAATTATTACGGATTGTTCTTTGATCAATCTCATCTTACGAAGAAGTTTGTGTGTTCATTTCATGTTCACTTTAGTTGATTTGTTAAAGGTAAGTTTTCTTCTTCTTTAACATCCAAGATTTCATAGTTTTGTGTATTCGTTGGTTCCGCCACTATATAAGCGATTTAGTCCTAGTGTGAGTCATCTTCCTTCTTGCCATGAGGAAGAATATAAAGATTACGTCCAAGAGAAAGAAAGAGATTAGTTTGATGGTTCAAGGTATGAATTTTCCGAGTATGGGGAAATCGGGTCAGGCGGGTGAAGCCGGGTCGAAAGCAGGTCAGGAGGGTGGTTATGGATAGCAAGAGGGTCATGATGGTGGTCATGGGTCGAGGATGCAATTCAACGAGTCTCCCAACTTTTCGGTGGCGACATCAGGTGGTGTTCCGGTAGGAACCCTTGACACTGGGGGAAAACGGGTCTTGCGGGGGATCCCGGGTCGAAAGCGGGTATGGAGGGCGGTCCCGGGTTGCAGTGGGGTCGTGATAGTGGTCATGGGTTGTGGATGCAACCCATGGGTCACCGGTCTATGATTTCTGAGTCCGAAGGGGGTTTTTCGGCAGACACTATGGATGCCGAGGAGAAAGCAGGTCACGTGGATGGTCCCGGGTTGACAACGGGTTAGGTGGGTGGGCAGGGGTCAAGGGAGAAGTCCATGGGTCACCAGACAATGGTTGTTGAGTTCGAGAATGCTTCAATTCCCATGGGCCTTGGAAATGCAAAGGTTGCGGAAGCCGAAGGGATTTTTATTCAAAAGAGAGTTAGTTATTTGCAGCATTCAATTGATGCGGAAGCCAAAGGCACGCCTCATTCAATGGTTGTTGCATCCGAAGTTACTACAAGTCCCATGGATCTTGGTAAGGCAAATGTTGCGGAAGTCGAGGGGTTTTCTCTCCAAAAGAGGCCTAGTAACTCGACGAATTTAATTGACGTAGGGAATGAAGAGACATCTCATTTAAGGAGACTTCGAAACTTGATAGGGGTGGGAACCGGTGTTGACAAGAACAAGAGTCCTAGGAACTCTAATACATTAAATGATAGTGCATTATTACAACAAAAGAATTCCGTGACACCAAATCCCAATGGTGCACGTTATTTGACTTCAATTGCGGGAATCAACAATGTACCTATGGATCCTCAACCCTTCACTTCACCCGAAGCTGTAATTAATGCACATACGGATAAGCCTATTCCAAGGAAGATGGCTTATGCGGGGGTGTTTGCGGAGTCACGTTTGGAAGCAAAGGGTATGAAATTACAATTTATTGAACAAGAAGAAGATATTGTAGAACTTGATGTGAATGATGAAGTTCCATTTGTTGAAACTTGGGGCTATTGTCTTATTGGATGTTTCACGCCCTTTCGGGGCGTGAGGCGAATTCAATTGTTAAGTGGGATGTGAAGTGTCGAATCATTCACTATGGACGTAGATGGTATCTTAGCTTCATGCCGGAGGGCGATCACATTAAGGTGTTTCATGGTGGCCCTATATGACTTTCGGCAAAACATTGATGTTAAAACTAGTTGATAAGGATGTGATACTTTCGGATGATCTTTTATGAAAATCCCGTTTGGGTGTTCCGCGTGGCGTCCTTATCGGTTTGAGTGAAACCGGTTTGAGTAAAATTGCATCGCGTGTTGGAATGCCTCTATACACGCATCGCTTTACTAAAGAGTGGTCCAAAATGAACTATGCACGAGTATTGATTGAAGTCGATGTTAGCGAGCGATCCACGGAATTTAGAGTAAAACTACCGAGTAATATTATGTATGTTCAAAAAGTGGAATATGAGCATTATCCGGATTTTTGTTTTCTTTGCCAAACATTTGGGCATAGCCATTTAAAGTGTAAGAAGTTGAAGAAACAAGTGAAGCCTATGGAGATTTCCCGACCTCAAAATTCGAATGTTTTGCCTCAAAATGACGAGGATACGAGTATGCCCGGAAGTGTCGATGCAGCTTCGAATCTTGATCGAGCTTCGGGTGAGAATCAATTTGATGAACACCATTTGCGGGATGCACATGATGTTCCCAACGCAACAGGGGTGGATTTTAATCAAGTCAGGACGCTGCCGAAGCGTACGAGAAGTCTAGCACTCCTTTCGTCCCGGGATCCTTTAGAAGTGCTACGAGTGTTGAGAATTTGCCGAGTGTGTACATGCAGGCACCACTTTGTGCGGATAATGATGGATGGAAAGAGGTTACTTCAAGAAAGAATTTTATTAAGAACAAAGCCAAGCAGCAAGTTTGAGAAGTGAAAGAGTATTTCATCCCTCCAAGATTGAGTTTATTTGTATTGCGTTTATTTTATTTTCTTGTATTGTATTTTCGTGCTTTACATTGAGGCTTGAGAACCCTCAATGATCGATTGTACTTTCCGATTTCTAGTAATATATTATTTATTTACCAAAAAAAAAAAAGTGTATGTGGCATACACGGGAAAGTAGTGGCTTAGTTAGACCATCTCCAATAGGAGATAATTAAAATCACATTTATCTCCTGCCACATCAGATTATTCATCTGTCACATCATCAAATATCTCTATTTATCACATACACTCCACAACAGGAGATATTTCATAAAATAATTCATTCTCTCTTTCCTCCACATCAATACATATACCCCATCATATATATTCATTCTATCTCATTTTATATTTTGTATATGATATTATTCTTGTAATTCATATTATTACACATAATAATAAAATTATAAATTACTTATATTCATTTAATTTTAACACTTATCAAATATTATTATAATATTAAAACATTGATAATAGGATGAATCTGATTCACTTCCTGAACCACCAGCAGTTGACTCTGGGCATTAGTCCTTACTCCTCGGTCGAAGTAGAATCTTCTTTTGATCAATCAAAACCCCATTATTAAAATCCATTTGGATGAGGAAATTTGGGTAATAATTATTTGCCGAAAGGGCATGTGTGTAATTAGATTTAATGGGGGCAAATATGGGTAATTAGTTTGATGTCTATGGGTATGTTTTCCATTTTATATTTTTTGCAGACTTCAAATACTTCACTTTTTGTTTTCTTTTTGCAGACTTTGAAGATTGATTATACTAAAGTAGTTCCAATTTTGATTTAGCAGAAGGTAAAATCTAAACTAATTTTGTTGTGAGTTCTTTAATACCATGTTGCTTAAATTGTTTTGATCACCAACTCAGAGAGAGATAGAAATGCAAGTCTTTGTTTGTTTTCGTCTTAGTTGAAAATTTATTTACTTATGCAGTAACTCTTGTGGTCCGGCCCTTTTCCGGACCCTGCGCATAGCGGGAGCTTAGTGTTAAACAGTAGCGTTCAGCCATGTACCAACATATCACGGGTCCCACACAATTTCATAATTGTATATTACTTTATATATTAGTGTTATACGTTAATTAGGATTGTAATATTACCATAATTGTATAGTTAGTCTGCTTCTAGAATAGGAATTTAGATGTAGAATAGGAAAAGTAACTTGTATATATTTGCTACCTTTTTGTCTCACAATTTTTGTCTTTTTGGAGTTTTTACCCATTTTATATACTATCATGACAATTTCACATTATATTTAAATTGCGTGACATGTTTATACGCGCTGATCAAAAGTAATATACATTGTTTTTTCATACAATATATTTCTTGTGACATTTGAAGAGAAATCTTGGAGTAATTGGTAAAGTTTGTGTCATGTGATCAGAAGGTTATGAGTTCAAGCTGTGAAAATAGTCTCTTGCAGAAATGTGAGATAAAGGTGCGTACAATACATTTTTATGGTCCGACTCTTCTCCGAACTTCGCGTATAATGAAAGCTTAGTGCACCAGGGTGCCCTATATTTCTTGTGACATTTATATCATCAAAGCATACTTTATCGACTTTCGAAGAGAACAGAGTGAAACAGCCGTGTACCAACATATCACGGTTCCCACACAATTTCATAATTGTATATTACTTTATATATTAGTGTTATACCTTAATTAGGATTGTAATATTATCATAATTGTATAGTTAGTCTGTTTCTAGAATAGAGATTTAGATGTAGAATAGGAAAAGTAACTTGTATATATATGTCATTCATCAATAAGAATAATCAAGAAATTATTTCTTTCACTTAGTGCACTGCTTTTTTTTTATATTTGCAGCAGAGCTTCTATACTTGCTAAGGTTGTGATCTTCCCAAAATTTTCACATTAAAATCATTATGTTGACAAGCAGCATAGTCAAAGGCTTATTACTTCTTCTTGTTGCTTCACTTATTTTGTTTATTTCTATAGGGTCATTTTGTAAAACAGAGTTAAAACCTGAAGTCTGCATTAAACACATATCTTCAATAGTTGATTGGTTTTAGTCCACAGTCCACTATGTGCATTTAGCTGCCATGGCCTTAGTATCCAAACTGCTTGTAGATGTTTTAGTTTGGATATGCGAGTTCTTAAAGTATAAGTGTATTGCCTATCTTCAGCGAATCATTCATGTTTGAACTGCATTTAGCAACAGTAATTTCACAGGGAGAAGACGTTTGGTATTTCTATAACAGGAAACAACACTAATAGTCTTGAGTTGTGGAGACCCTACGCAGAGTGTGGAACCCCTATTCTAGTTTTCACTCTATATAGACTAGGGACGTCGTTTTTCTTTCTTTTGAAGGAGATCAAGAGAGAAAGTGAGAATTGGAAAACTCAAACTCCCTATTTGATTATAGTAAAATCTGCATCGGCAAAGTGGACGTAGCTCTCGCATTGAGGGTAAACCACTATATTGTTTCGCTTATTTACTGTTTTCTGATTAGGAAGGATTTGAGACTCAAATCCTAACAAATATATGTTGTGTGATGCAGTATCAGTACGGAAATAGACGATTCTGAATAATGGATTCCGAGCTGGTACTACATACCGGTGGATGCCATTGTAAAAAAGTTAGATGGAGAGTTTATGCACCATCTAGCATTATTGCCTGGGATTGTAACTGCTCTGACTGCTCCATGAGACGAAACACACACTTCATAGTTCCCTCGGAGAGATTTGTACTTCTCGGGGACTCCAAGGAGTTCATCACAACTTATACATTTGGGACTCACACAGCTAAGCACACCTTCTGCAAAGTTTGTGGCATAACTTCTTTCTACATTCCACGATCGAATCCAGATGGAATAGCCGTTACATTAAGGTGTGTTGATCCTGGTACGCTAACTCATGTTGAGATCAAATGTTTCGATGGACTAAATTGGGAAGGCTCATACGAGCAAACTGGCATTGCTTCGTGCTCAAAGGCAACAGATTGAGACTTAAAATGATATCAACTTTTGGTTAAAGCCATAAACATAATGCAATTTTTGCAGATTTTACCTATGTATGTTACTGTTATATGAGATCTTATGTAACGTTTGTCACTACTAATTTATTGTACTCCTATCTTTCGAATGGTAACTGGAAAGTCTATCATGGTGATGTTCTGAAATTTGTGGAAGCAAAGGAGAATTAACTTGCTCTCATCGTTCTAAGAAAAGAACAATAATTTGCACGCACTTGGACTAATTTATCAAGTACATGTTGGGGAAATGATACAGGAATAGTAAATAACTATTGCAGTGATCGAAAAGATATACTTCAAAAGATTACAATGAGTTTTTTTAATCTTTGACAGTCTTGAACTAGAACTCCAATTCTGGATTTTGTGTTCAGAAATACAAAACATGAACTGCTGCAACTGTGACTTGTGTGTTCGCTGAGAATCTGACTTGGTTAGAGTTCTTTGATAGCAAGATCCAACCTGAAACACTTAGCAACACATTAGAGAATCGTAACACCACCGACTGAGTCGAGAGTTGACTCTCTGTCTTTGAGACAAGATTGCCCCGTATATCGATTTTTACGTTAGCGGGCAATAGTCTCCCAAGATAAAACAACAAACTATCAAATGTGCAAAGCCTACACAAATGATTCCAGCGAAGAACACGAATATAGAAGATTGCTAAGAGAAGGATTGCTGTCACGAAAATCTGATCTCTTTATTTTGTTGTTATGTTGTATGTATCTCTATAGAATTGAGCCTAATAGCTCAATTTATAGGAGTGTAAGGATGACTTTTCACCTGCCAAATTAATGGCCTTAGTGGAGATTCAATGTTTTAATGATGGCTTTTCACATGCCAAATTAATGGCCTTAGTGGAGATTCAATGTCTTGCACCTTTAATGGAGATTCAATACTCCTAAATCCATATCAACAACCAAAGACTCTTGACTTTCTGACTTCTGATTCTCCACTGTTCGGGAATTAGCGCTCCGGCGCTGCACCATTAGCGCCGCGACGCTCCGACGCCGAGCCCTTCCCGAGCATTCCATCTTACACTTTGCACACTTCTTCCTTCGTTACCAATGTGGAACACTTGTCATTTGGCCAATGACCGTCCATCATTGTATGTCTCAAACACTTTACTTACGTACTAATATCTCTTTAACTAATGAAATTTACGATCCTTGTTCGAGTCATAAATAATGGGATAAACTTTATTCCACATTAATAAATTTCCAACAGTAACTCCGTTGACCATGTTTTAAGCAGATGGAAAGTATTAACATAGTGTTGAATTTTGAAGCCAGAGGCGGATGCACAGTATTGGTACCGGTTCATCTGAACCTAGTACAAACAAACATTGATAATAAATAAATGGACCATTACCCATATGATCACCATTAACCCTCAAGCTCGTGAACACTGTTTTCAAACCAGAAGTAAATTCCCGGTAGGGAGGATGGAGGTGTTGGGGTAGGTGGGAAAGTTCTCTCCAATATTTCCACTCATGTTGGTTAATTTATCTCTCAATGGAGTTTTAACTCACAAGATATCCTATTTATTTGGTTGTAGTTTCCGAAAATTAAATTGTTTGCTGCAGGTGAATGGATGAGTAGTTCGGCTGGACTGGCTTTTACTCCTCATGTTATACACATTGGTGTAGGATAGGTATCGCTTTCACCGCCTTTTGTATGTATAGTCTTTTTTTGTTGATAAAATAGGGTAATTTTTGTATCTACAGTCATTTTTGGAGCAAATGCTAAAAGGACTGTCTTTAGCATATGACCAAAGAATTGTTTTTATCATATTTCTCCCTTTTGGGATCTGAGTATATGAAGTCTTACTCACAATAAATTCGGGACATGGATGAAAGGGAATCAGACTGTGATGTTGATATGCGATGTAACATGTTACCTGACAAACAAATTAAAGTAAATGCTGTGTGTTTTTCTTTCTGACTCATTCCAATGGCGGCAATTCAGTCGAGGTCGTGAAAACAAACAAAGAAGCACTTTTGTTAACTGAAATGGAATAATGTTGACATTTTTGGAAAGGTTCTCTCACATTATTATTCCATAGGGAAGAGCTTTTTACTGTGGAAAAATTATTATTTCATTGATGTTGGATCTTAAACCATACAAACACTTGACCTTATATGCCACCAACTTTTGAAACCTGTTTTTTATTTTGTTTGGTGCGAAATGCACTTAGAAACACACTCTCCTTAAACTTGGCATGATGTTGCGGAAAAATTGTTGGCATTTGCACAGCAGAGGCCTAGGGCTTTATGTATCTTATCAGCTAATGGCGCAGTTTCAGTTATAACATTACACCCCCTGCCAATTCTGGTGCCAGTGTTACTTGTGAGGTTAGACTTTGTTCAATATTTTGTGATTTACTTAGACTTAGGTAATAAATACCACTAGTCGAGTTATTGAAGATCCTCGACTGGGATTTTACATAAACTATTCTCCCTTAGAGATCCTAATCAAGATTATTGGAAAGTGAAGAGCTGATAAATATCAGTAGGCGAGTTATCGAGAATTTGAAACATAGTAGAAAAGTAGAACGATGTATGCCTTGATCGAACTTATTGAAACCGTGGAAGGTGCTGCCTTATTTTCTTGATAACGAATGCTGGGATGTTGAGACATGTTTTCTCTGACAACTAGCTTTTATATCGTTGCCTCCTTATACACAATTAACATTTTTTTGATATTAAGGATACCAAATAAAATTGGATGTGGGCTTGTTTCCATTTTGTGTTGACTTACTCTTCTGGACGAAAGTTGTTTTTGTAATGTTTCTTGCAGTTTACCACTATTTTGTCTCCAATGGAAAATTTGCTGGTTTTGATAAAAATGAGCCAATTTCAAGGTAGGGCTGGTTTTGATAAAAATGAGCCAACTTCAAGGAAGGGCGGGAAAGCTACTGCAGTTCAATAACTAAGAAAGGTGGTGTTGGAACTGCTGGTGATATCATATGGTTGTTTATTTTAACACACTTCTTAAAGATGCTGATAAAGATAAGTAATATTTCAGGCTCATGGATACAAGTCACTAGTCATGATCGGTGATGGTGCCACTGATCTTGAGGTAAGTAAGCAATATCCTCGTCTCCCGTTTAACCACCAACTCTGATCGTGTAAATGAAAAGGAAAAGATTGTGATAAATTGTGTATTTGTTTGAAAATTTGCATAAAAAAAGTTTGCGACTGTGTTATTCAGTTTCTTCCTTTTGTTGCATACTTTGTGAAGTTGTTTGAAAATGTTCAAACAACATCCTAGATCATCATCTCATGACTATTGAGAACGAACTAAATCGAATCGTTCTATTCTCAATCTTTTTTACTCGCTCCTACGAAACCAAAATTTAAAATATTGAAAAAGCTTTGAAGGATTTCTTGAAAGTTGAAGGAGTAGTAATCCTTTTTAGAAAGCGAGTGGATTTTATAAGTTCCCAAAACTGAAGATACAAATCAAGAAATTGAATTTCATTATTGTGGAAACATGTCAATTGGTCGATGATAAAGGAAAGAGATGTCGTGTCTCTTTAGTTGCTTAGATATGAAACTTGTTTGCTATTGTTTATACTACTTGGTGAATTGTTTGCGGAATCTGAATGATCTCTTTGAAAACTTTTGCCTCTCTCCAATTTTTGTTACAGGCTCGTATGCCAGGTGGCGCAGACTTGTTTGTCTGCTATGGAGGAGTTCAACTACGAGAATCAGTTGCAGCTAAAGCTGATTGACTGGTGTTTAATTTTAAGGACTTGATTAATTCATTGGTGTAGCGTTCTAGAGCATCTACACTCGCATCATATATTTGTTTTTCGGGGCTTATGCAGCTTCATATTTCTGTTTTTGATATCAGTTTAAATGGTACATAAAGATGCTTGGATCTTAGAAACTGAAAGTTCATATCAATTGGAGCTAAGCGCTTGTTTTCTATGCTTGTTTTCCATTGTCCTTCTATTATGCATATTCTGGAGAACTTATTGGATTGTTCCAACAAGTAGTATGACAGGCACTTTGCAAGAAGCTATCTTTGCTTTTTAGTATAACTCTGTCCTTCACATATTTTCGATCTTATTGCTAGATATGTAGCAAATGTTGGGTTGAAATTAGGGCTGGCCAGTGGGCCGGGGCGGGGAAGGTTTGGGGGTCGGGCTCTGGCGGGACGGGGGGTTGGCCGGGATCGGGATAGGCGGGATGGGAAGAGGTCCCGTCCCGTCCCACATCCTGCAGAAAGAGGGGTCGGGATTTGGGGGGATGGGACGGGTCGGGTTGCGGGATTTTTTTAGACTCTTAATTTAAAAATATATATATTTAAACAATTAAATAATTGAACAAGATAGTGAATAAAAACATCCAAGATTGTTTTTGTGTCTCTTATATTATTTAATAGATATATGATTTTTTTTTGTAATACAATTTCAAAATTGCAACTTTGTGTCGTAGTTCAAAAGTTGCAAATCACATAGTAAAATTATCATTAAAAAAATTACATATGCAACCATACTTTTTCTAATTTCTTCACAATCTCTTGAGGATCTTCTGTCGGAATTGGAAGTTGTTGGTCAAATTGTTCGACGTCGCTTCCTACTCCCTCAGATAAGATTTCGTTGTAGTTGTATTCGTCTTCTTCGTTGATCTAGTTGACTGCACCTCCTACGCTCCGCTCTAATTCAATCTCTAAATAAAATTGTAATCCCCAAGCTGTCTCCCGCCAATGAGTGTCTATGATCTCCTATTTGAAACCTTCCAGCAGAAAAGCGCTTTCCGAAGCTGTTGATGACGCTCGAATATTCAACACATCTCGAGCCATATTTGCTAGTGTCGGAAATGTCTTCTCATTCTCCCTCCAATATCTCAGTAAGTCTTCACGTCCATCTTCATTGACAATTGTTTTGTACGGTACAGAACCCTACAAGACATAAACATCAAACTCGCTAATTTGTGAAGAAACACGTCTATCTTCATTGACAATTTTTTCGTACGGTACAGAACCCTGCAAGACATAAACATCAAACTCGCTATACATTTTATTTCTAAGGCCTTGAATACTTGAGGCAGAAACACATGTCTTTTATAAGGTTGCAGCGAAGTAGAAGAAGATGATACATAAGTCGGTTGATTATTTGCACTTTGTTCTTGGTAATATATATATTTGCATTCAGTGTATATGCTAGACGTAACTTCTTCTTTAGTTGGTTCGTGAGTTGATTTTTTATTTGGGTCTGTTGGATTTGGAGGTGGAAATATTTCTATACTTTCATAAATTGTTTCAACAAGTATTTTACAACCGTCAACTTTAATAGTCGGATTTAATACAACATCAATAATATAAATAGTGGGAATAAGAATTTTTTAAATTTTATAAATATTTTTTAATAGATGGAGCGTAAGATGATTTTGCATATATTCACTAAGTAACAAAAATATTAGAGCTATATAAAATAACATAGTTGAAATAGTAGGATAATAAATACCAAAAAATTATTTAGTAGCTAGAAAAAATTTCTCTAAAAATCTAATAAGTTCTAAAAAAAATCTCAATCATTATCTACAAGCATATTCCTTGGTTTTCTATGAAACCTTACCTTGTGAAATTGTTACTACGCAACTTATGTCTCTTAACTTAATTTCTACAGAACTATGCTGGATAAATTTTGATTGGTTCATTTCAAGTCCTTCCACATATTTTAAACCG
This sequence comes from Przewalskia tangutica, assembly GCA_029844215.1. Classification (NCBI taxonomy): domain Eukaryota; kingdom Viridiplantae; phylum Streptophyta; class Magnoliopsida; order Solanales; family Solanaceae; genus Przewalskia; species Przewalskia tangutica. The sequence continues at coordinate 3,919,725 of CM056725.1, forward strand.
AATAATTTGAATAAGATTAAGCTGAAAACAAGTTGTCGATTTCTGTTATAACGACCTGGCAATGTTGTCTTTGTCTCTTATTTCTTCTTTTTGTGTATTGGTTAAGCAGAACAACAACAACATACTGTTAGAAACCGAGAATCAAGAGTAATTGATCTGCATGTGAGTATAAACTCAGCACTGCAATGGAGCAATGAACCAAGTTTGTGAAGAAGAAAGGAAGAAGAGAGAAGTGCAGAAGCTTTCCCAATTTTTCTGATTACCAACAAATGCGTACAAAGTTCCTATTTATACTATGGGCTCATTTGCACCAATAACCCTTATGAGACAAACTAGGCTATAACCCTTATAAGATACACTAGGTTATAAATGCAAACTACAAACATAAATAGAAAATATACTAAAGTTGTATACTATTGACATCAACCCTGTATACTACTGGTATCTCCAACACGCCCCCTCAAGCTAGGATCTAAAAACAAATTTTTAAGTCCTAGCTTGGACAATAGATAATCATGCCGACCTTGAGTAAGTCCCTTTGTGAGTGCGTCATTGCTTTCATCTGCGGCAGATGAGCTGTATGTATCAGCCCCTGCTGGATTTTCTCCCTGACAAAGTGACAGTCAATATCAATATGCTTGGTTCTCTCGTGGAAGACTGGATTGGCTGCAATCTGCAGTGCAGATTTGCTGTCGCTATACACTGGTATGGAAGGCTGAAGGGGAATAGATAACTCAACAAATAGTCTCGCGAGCCACACCACTCCGCAATCGCTGCGAGCTAAACACGTACTCGACCTCGGTGAGCTCCTCGAAATTGTAGGTTGCTTCTTGGACTTCCAAGAGACGAGGGATGATCCAAAGAACACTAAATAACCTGTAATGGATCTCCTTGTATTGAGACATGATGCCCAATCAGCATCACAATAGGCTGTGAGACTGGTTGTCTCTCCTGTCGGCATAAAAATACCCATACCTGGTGCTTGTTTAAGGTACCTAACCACACGATGTGCTGCCATAAGATGAGATGTCTTTGGACTCTGAAGGAACTGACTCAAGCACTGGACAACAAAAGATATATCAGGTCTAGTATTTGTCAGGTACAATAGCCTCCCAATTAGTCTCTGATAGCTTGCTGGATCTTCCAGTAATGTATCTTTACTCTGAGATGCTCCATCAGGATCAGGAACATATTGGTCATAAACAACAGATGTTAACTTGACATTAAGCTCCATAGGAAATTTTGCTGGTTTTCCTCCAGATAGGCCAATATCAGAAATCAGCTCCACTGTGTATTTTCTCTGATGCATAACTATTCCACTAGCATTTCGAGCAAACTAAAAGCCTAGGAAATATATCAAAGTTCCCAAGTCCTTGATCTTGAAATTCTGCTGAAGTGATGCCTTGGTCTCCTGAATAAGATCCTTATCATTCCAGTAATGATAAGGTCATCCACATAGATGAGTACTATCACTATTCTATCCCCAACCTTTTTGGTTAGAAGTGAATAGTCTAAATGACTTTGGACAAAACCTGAGTTCTTCAAGGCAGTGTTAAGCTTAATATTCCATTGCCTAGAAGCTTGTTTTAAACCATATAGAGATTTAATCAACCTGCAGACTCTTCCTTGCTTATCATCAAAGCCTTGTGGCATGTTCATATATACTTCCTCATTAAGATCACATTGGAGAAATGCATCGTAGACATCCATTTGATATATTTCCCAACCTCTGGAAGCAGCAACTGAGATTACTACCCTTACTGTGACCATTTTTGCTACAGGTGAGAAAGTATCTTGGTAATCAACTCCTTCCTTTTGATTGTACCCCTTAGCCACTAATCTTGCTTTGAATCTTTCTACTTCACCATCAGCTTTGTATTTGATCTTATAGACCCACTTGCATCCAATGGCCTTCTTGTGCTTGGGAAGATCAGTAACTTCCCAAGTATTGTTGTCCTCCAGTACCTTCATCTCAGCCTTCATGGCATCCACCCATCTGTCATCCTGAACTGCTGCAGAATATGATGTTGGCTCCTGCTCAACCCCCATCTTAGCAATGTAGCTTTGATATCTAGCAGTCAATCATGTGTAAGTGAGATTATTGGACATAGGATATAAACATTGCCTGCTCCTTGTTCCACCTGCATGCCTGTATGCTGGATAAAAATCCTTCATCCATGTAGGCTATTTTCTGCTCCTATCTGATCTCCTCAATGATGGCTCAGTCTCAGGTTCAGGGTCAATGGTATTAGTATTTTCTGCCTCCATGTGATTGGTGGGGTGACAGTTCTGGTGTTCCTCCTCAACAATTGTACAACCATCGCCTTCCTCGGGATGCGCAAGCGATATTTACGGATGAGTCTTTGGAAGCTACTTCCATCACCATCAGCTTCAACTTGTTGAGCTTCTGAATTTATTGTATTATCAGCTCCAGGTATCTGCTTTTGCTGGAACGGAAATATGTCTTCACAGAAAGTGACATATCTGCTTACAAAGAGAGTATTGTTAGATAAATTTAATAGTTTGTATCCTTTCTTCCTGGAAGAATATCCAAGAAGCACTGCCTTTATTGCCCTGGTATCAAACTTGTCTGCCTGTAATATGTTTGTTGCATAGCAAAGGCAACCAATGACCCTCATATGGGACAGTACTGGAGCTTTCTTATATAACTTTTCATATGGTGAAATGTTTCCCAATATTACTGAAGGTAGTCTATTCATGATATACTCTGCAGCCTTTACACAATCCCCCCAGTATCTAGTTGGTAAGCAACTCTGAAATTTGATAGCTCTTGCAAGCTCTAAAATATGTCTATGCCTCCTTTCAACTAGTCCATTCTGCTGAGGGCTATAAGGACAAGACCTTTGATGAACAATTCCCAATCTAGCAAAAAAAATCTCTACATGTACTGTTAATGAATTCTGATCCATTATCAGATCTGATGGACTTGACATGTACACCATATTGTGTCTTAATCATCACACATAAATCTTTAAGCATAGTAGGCACATCTGATTTAATATGTAAGAGATAAATCCAGGTCCATCTAGTAAAATCATCAACTACAGTTAAGAAATATCTCATTCCAGTATATGTGGGAACCTTGTATGGTCCCCAAACATCAAGGTGTAATAGCTCAAATGGAGATGTAGTTCTACTGTTACTAGCTGGAAATGGTAATCTTGTTTGTCTTGCCATAAGGCATACATCACAATGTGGAATGGTAAAGCTAGACTTATTACTACTGAAAGCATTTATTTTCCTAAGGACACTCATAGGAGCATGCCCTAGTCTTTTATGTCAGCTGCCTTTAATCCTTCTGGACTGATCTTTGTCATGTGTGCCTTGCCACCAACTGCTCGCCTCCTGCAGATTCAAAGACATATAGACCGTCCACTTCTCTACCAATCTCCTTCACCTTCCCAGTGAAGAGATCATGTAGGACAAAGAAATCAGGGAAAATCTTGCACTACAATTCAATTCCCTAGTTAACTTGGATACTGAAAGTAGATTGAATTGAAAACTTGGCACACAAAGCACATGGTTTATTAGTTCACCTCCTGTCAGTCTACACTTCACAGTTTGTGAAATTGAAGTAATGCCCCCAGTAGGCAGCTGCACATGTCTTGGATTTTCTGAGAAATCAGGTGTTTCTATCATGTTTCTGTCTTTAACCACATGGTTAGTAGCACCTGAATCTACTATCCAGCGACTTCTATTATTGTCTTCAATATGAGCATACTTACCTGTCATATGCACTTTTGCAGTAACAGCATGATCTGTACCTGTCATTTTCTCTTGGGACATAACAGTCATCATTTGTTATAACTTGTCTGGTGTGCAGGTCCTTATCATATGTTGAAGCTGCTCCTGTTGATATGTTGACAGCTGAGAATTACTACCTTCATACCGCTGTTGAATGGATCCATTTGCTTCCACTTGCGGAACCACAACTGCATTAACCTTCCTTTTTTCTTTGGAATCTGAGGGATAACCTACAAGTCGATAACACTTCTCCATAGTGTGACCCTGCTTCTTACAATAGTCACAGTAATACAATAATTTGTGACAGCCTTTCTTGTTGTGTCCCTTTATACGACAATGATCACAATAGGCATATGTATTATACTTTCTATTGCTGTTGAATGAAGCTTTACTTGTCAGTGCCATGCTCTCGACAGAACTTCCCAGGGAAATGTGCTTCTGACTTTCATCCTGTGCCACCATAGCATAGGCCAGGTTCACACTCGGTGTGGGAGACATCAACAAGATGTGACTCCTAGCTTGATTATATTCGTCATTTAGTCCCATAAGGAACTCCAATAGTCTCTGGTTACTTAGATGAGTAATGTACTCTCTTGGATTTGAACATTCACAGGTAGGAGGTGGCATAATCGAGTCTATCTCGTCCCACAAATCCTTTATTCTGGAATAATATTGTGCAACTGATGATGTCCCCTGGTTCAACATCGACAACTCCTTTTTCAATTGATATACTCGAGAGAGATTGATTTTGTCGAACCTCTCCTTTAAATCCTTCCAGACAGCTACTGCACTGGATCGATATAGAATTCCACTAAGAATATTTTTATCAACATTTCTCATAATCCATGACATCACCAAGGCATTGCATCTATCCCATTGCCTTGTGTGTGCAGATTCATACGTATCACGCTTCACAGATCCATCTATGAAGCCAATTTTATTCTTCGTCAATAACGTCAACTGCATAGCTTTACTACAATGTGTAATTCTCCATTCCGATTAACTGAATGTCAACTCAGTGCACGATGTGGTTCACGCTGCTCGGGGAAGAGGATGATTATGGACGATTATCTCGAAATTAGAAGTCGAACTCTCGTCTACAATCGTAGAAGGAACTGCTGCTGTATTTTCCATAACTTTCCAATCAAATAGCAAACTCACACTATATCAAGTTGCAGATTACAAAATAGGCTCAAGTCGTGAACCGGTGAGTCAAAACTTTAATCAAAAACTACTTTAGAACCACACAAATCCAGTATAAGTCGATCTAATGACAGATCGAACACCTTAATCGAAGGAAAATACAAATCGCACCTTCGTGAATCAGAGAAATGGAAACCTTACGATTTCTGTTGTAGTTTATACAGATCAATGATCGATGTCTCTCGCCGGCTTTGATACTATGTTAGAAACCGAGAATCAAGAGTAATTGATCTGCATGTGAGTATAAACTCAGCACTGCAATGGAGCAATGGACCAAGTTTGTGAAGAAGAAAGGAAGAAGAGAGAAGTGCAGAAGCTTTCCCAATTTTTCTGATTACCAACAAATGCGTACAAAGTTCCTATTTATACTATGGGCTCATTTGCACCAATTATCCTTATGAGACAAACTAGGCTATAACCCTTATAAGATACACTAGGCTATAAATGCAAACTACAAACAAAAATATAAAATATACTAAAGTTGTATACTATTGACATCAACCCTGTATACTACTGGTATCTCCAACACATACCCAGTAAAATTCCACAACGTGTGATCTGGGGAGGGTAGATTGTATGCAGACCTTACTAAGACAAACAAAGTGACTAAGTCATGATAGCGACTTCTGAAAAAAAAAAACTAATGCAGATAAATAAGACAAATAAAATACACATGGCAACATAAATCAAACGACAATGGACTATAAAATAATATTGTGTTTACTAGTATGATAGGCTAAGCGAGCCTAAAATAATAACACTACAACTACCAGTTTGTAAGCGTATGTAGGACTACGCTGTACTACCTACTACCATATTACCCTAATTCGTATCCTCCATAACCCCTATTTAAGATCATATCCTCATTGAGTTGCACCTGCGTCATATTCTGTCTTGTTAAGCGGAACATGGAAAGGAAAAAGGAGAAAAGGGTAACCTAAACGATTGAACAGATTGGAGAATGACACCGAAAATACTATTTATTACTTTACTACATTTTTCACTTATCGAACTCTAAGGAGAAATGCATCGAACAGGTGATTGCCAAATAGGAAGACGACTCAGCCAAATAGTCTAACCAGACATTTCAATGTATGGCCAAAAAATTAAGCCAACATGGTCTTTAGTGGTGCAAAGATCAAAGTATAGTTCAGAGCTTTTCATTGATCCAAAAAAGTAGCCTCTTCCGCTGCCGGATAAGTCATATTTATATTAATTTCATCTCAACTGCGTTTATGTAGTTATTCATCATTGTTGATACTTGAAGCATTCCGAGGAGAGAAATATATGATGAATTACCTAAGTTATTGTAGGAAGTAGTAGTGTCAGAAAGGTCAAACAAAACAAAAGCTAAGTCGAGATGTGGCTCTCTGTATTTAAGATAAAATTGTCCCGTATATATGCTTTTACGGTAATGGACAATAGTCTCCCAAGATAAAACAACAACAATCAACAATACAAAGCAAATAAGATTGATTTTGGCGAAGAAAAATAATATCGAAATATTGTTGAGTGGAGGGGATTTCTGTGTTTCTGTATACTGTAAAACTCATGTTTTAGAATTAAACAGAAGGGTTTAATTTATAGGAAAGAGGAAGACATTTTGACTGTCAGATTAGTTGTAACGTTTCAGAGTCGTTGCAACATTTGGTTATCTCCGAAACTTTCAGGTCCAAAATGTAACTAAGAAATATTTCAAGGACCAAAAAGAAAATTCTGGAAGACAGCCCACAGCCCGTGACCCGAACCCAAGCCGGACCAGACTGGACGGGCGGACGGTGGCGTGTGTAGGCATAACCCCGAACCCAAGCTCACCTAGGTTCTCCCTCTTCTTAACACATGGGTTACCCCTTGGGATCCCAAACCCTTATTCAAAACTAGAGTTTATATAGTGCTCAATCCTTCCATCTTCTACCTATGTGGAAGATTTATTTATTTGGCCAAAATAATCCATCTATTAATGTCTCAAAACACCTTATTTTGTGTACCAATATCTTTTTCATTTCTTAACAAAATTTGGCGATACATGACATTAATATCATCTACTCATTTAGTAGATTAGGCACGTGCAAAGAAATGATATTTCCGACATGCGGGGCCCACATGTTTAAGTCACTAAATACGGGAGAAACTCAATCCCACATAGTTAAATTTCCAACAATCCCCTCTTGAAAGAGAATTGGTGCACACATGGTGTCAAAGTTCAGCAATCTTTCAGCGGAAAGATATTACATCAGGAAAGGTAACTTTTGCCTTTGAACCTTCCTTAGTCGATTACCATCGAATTTACTTACTGCGCGGTGAATGTTATGTCTTGAACCGTCAGTGTATAGTGTAACCCAAAACAATGATATCAACACAATAACTCCTCTTATTTTTTTCTTCTCATAGTTTTGTCCGTTGTGGCCATGGACAACTCTTGGATTCTTAAGTGCGTACATTTGAAGCAGTCTGTCTTCGCACTTAAATAAGTGATCTCCTATAAGGTATCCTGCTATACCTCACTCACAAGTGTTAGGAATCATTAAAATTTCATAGAAGTTATTAGATGGAGCTCTTTCATTTAGAAACTTATCCTTTACCATTTATTCAGGTAACGCTTAATGTCTATCGCGGGAACATTCTAGGGATTATATTTCTTTAAAGAATAACGATCCGAAGTGCTCTTACTTCAAGTGAAGCGCTAAAACTGAACCTCTACAATTTAGTTTTTCCATTGAACCAAATTCCTGGGATCTCCAGTTAGTAATATTGGGTTACCACCATAAATACTCTTATTGTTTGGGTTTTAAGCCCATTCCCCTAGATAAGCAGAATATTTGATCTTTGGGTAGACCTTTAGTTAATGGATCCGCTATGTTATCCTTTGATTTGTCGTAATCAATGAAAATGACACCCGTAGTGATCAACTGCCTAACGGTCTTATGTCTCCGATGAATATGTCTAGACTTTCTTTGTACATATTATTATGTATTGTTAGCGATATTTCGAATGCCCACGCAAGCGTACGCATCGTTGACAAGTAATATAGTATGAGACAAAATATCGTCCTCAGAGACTGATTTCTAATTACCGTTCATCTATTTTATGTTATCTATTTGGCAATCGATATTTGAGTTGGTTTTTTTGTTTAACTACTAGAATAATTGCAAGAATTACTGAACTATTTAAGTTGTAATCAGTTATGAATGAATTAGGGATTCCAAAATCCTCGACTATCCACTCTATTCAATCCTTAATGCAACTAGAATGACTTTTCTTCTACGTTAAGATAGCGGTTAACTAAACTGTCTTATATTCCGGTTAGGACATATAATCACCCAACCCCAGTGCAGAATCCTTCTATATTTCTATGATAGGATTTACCACATAGGAGGATTAAGAACAGTAACCTATAATGCTACACAAGTATCGGGGTACTGTCGTCCGCGATTTTAACCTATGTCTAGTCAATTACAGCATATTCAATTCTCTCCTCTCGGTTCTTGATTCGAAATCATATATATATATTATGATAATTAATGATCAATTAATTATCAAACATTATTACCAATTATTGACTAAATCTTAATCAAGTGAAGAAGAAATCAAACTACTGCATTAATTCATGAATAGAAGTTTCAAGTGATTCATAAGAAAAGCCCTAATAAAGTGTTTTGCTCCTAGACATAGTCACGCTAAGAACTAACACAAAATTCATACATAAACTGAATTAAAAACGAAAGAAAAGAAATTACTGCGAACTAAGCCTTCAATTGTGGTTTAATTCAGGGATCACTGGCACCGTTCCATGCTCCGATCGAAAGCGGGTGCGACAGTATGGCGACTCTGCTGGGGATTTTAAGGTTTTTAACCATAGCGAACTTAGGTTTAAACAGCTTTACTGGTTTCCTTAATATTTCTGCAAAATGTTTGAAACTGTCGTAACTGCTAAATTCTTTTACTGTTTTCTTATAACTGGTATCTTATCATAAATGTATATATTGCTTCTATTTGCTATAATCTTTACTGTTTTCCTTAAATTGGAATTCCGCTCATACTTCTTTAATTCTGGAAAATTGACACTATCACAAAATACACGCGAGGTGTGTTTTGCGCACCCGCAAAATTTCTTTCACAAAAAATCCAAATTTTAGGAGAGTTGGCAAAGGCGCGGAGCGTCCGGACCATCCGGTGGCCGCGTAGCCTTCTCACTCGAGTGTTCGCTCGGGAACCTTGTGTCTAGTAAGCCAAATCTTAGCAAATGTAAGATAGAGCTATACCACCCTTTATTTTAAGTCATGCATACATTTACCTTAGGTGGGTCGATCCGTGATATCGTCTCCACAATTAGGAAACCCACCAAATGTCGACGGGTCTCGCAACCCAACGACCAATCAGCATACTGTGTGTAGCGTGATAATGATAGACGGATCCAAGCCTAATCATGACATGCCGAAATTGAAAAATGCACATTCATTTCATCGTCGTTTCTGAAGCATTGCAGTTGAACAACTTGGATCATTATATCATAATCTCGTATATCTGGCGTTTAGGTCCATCTGTAGCATAAAAGAGGTCCCAAGCATATTAGAGCGCGAGCTTGATTTGCATGAAATTTGCTTATTATTGTTTGTCGTTTGCAATAATGTACATATTAATCAAAACAATAATTACTCATGTTATACTAACTTGATTTGCTTCATTTTTAGAAAGATTATTTTTTTCCTAGCTTATTTCCTCATAGGTTGATTCACGTTGACTGACAAAGCATCTCCACTTCACAAGACCAAAGCACAATCATCCAACAAAATGACTGATTCAGGGGCACCCGAACAAACTGGCTTAGGACTTGTCGCTCTTCCAAGAGATGAACCAGAAAGTTCATAAAAGGGAAATACTATTTATTAAGACAAATACCTCGCCCAAATATTGTAACAAATGGAAACCATGCAGGCCGAAATGGAGAGGCTCCGAAACCTCATGAATCTGTCCATTAGCTTAAATGCACCGCTCCCAGAACAAAAGACAGATGCAACCGTACCACAGGCCTTTCAACCTTCTGAACCTCCACTTCCCCAAAATTCCCCACAGAGGCTGCAACACACTAGCTCATACCAAACCAACCCTCGCTCAATCAATCTTCAAGCCAACTTACAAAATGACCCATTTACAACATACATATCTCAACCTCCACCTACCCAAATTACCCCGCTCATTCTGAATTACCAAACTACCTAGCACAAGCAGATGGTACATGTCGCCAACCCTAGCAAGCAGTATTGCCATTGGCATATACGGCCGAAACCCAACCATTTATTGTTCCCGTGATTCCTCAAGAGACTGACCAATACGAGGAAATGAAGAGGCAGACTCGATCTAGAGCTGATGAAAATATGGCGAAGGAAATTCGTAATCTGAAAGAGGCATTCAAAAGCATTCAGATAAACAAGGGGCATGAAAGGTTAGAATATGAAGATTTGTGTATACACCCCGATGTTGAATTGCCTATGGGGTACTAGGTGCCTAAATTTGACATGTTCGGTGGAAAAGGAAATCCCCGCGCCCATCTAAGGTCCTACTGTGACAAATTGATTGGAGTTGGAAAAGACCAAGCAATCATCATGAAATTATTCATCAGGAGTCTAACCGGTGAAACGCTAGATTGGTATACAAGTCAAGACCCACAAAAATAGTACAGTTGAAGCGCGATAGCGCATGGTTTCGTGGACAGGTTCAAATTCAACACTGACATTGTCCTAGATAGATTTTATCTTATAAAGTTGGAAAAGAAATCAGCAAAAACTTTCAGGGAGTACGCTATGAGATGGATGTCAGAAGCGACAAAGATCCAACCTCCGATGGCGGAGAGCGAGATGATCACCATATTCGTGCAGTCCTTAAAAGACGCGATATGTTATGAGATAATGATCAATGTAATTGAGCGAAGCTTTCAGAAGTCATAAGAATGGGAAACTTTATAGAAGACGACAATAAAATAGGCAGAATTACGAATCTGGCAGCATTACAAGCAACAAGCAAAGCAATCCAGTTAGATTCGATCGGAGGTATCTCCCAGAGAAAAAGAGATGCATCATCCTCTGTATTGGTCATTCAGGAGCGTAGGCCAGACCAGTTCCCGGTGCATCAAAGCCCACCACATCAACCTTCTTACTATAACCAACACATCCAAAACTATAACCAAGACATTCATACTCACCGCAGTCACAAGGCCGTACACCAAACGCACCCAGACCCTGCATACATTTCGAAAGAAAGCCAGCCAAAATCTATACACCTTTGGCCGAACCTATAACTCAGTTGGATGAGAAGTTGAAGAGTGCAGGAATACTTCAACCAATGACAAGAAATATCCCCAAACCTACTTCCAGATGGCACAATGAGACTAAAAGTTGTGCATACCACTCCGGAGTCACTGGACATAACACCGGAAATTGCCATACTCTAGAGATGAAATCGAGAAACTGATCAAAGAAGGATTCATCCAACTAAAAAGAGCTCCCCTCAATATGAACAATAACCTTTTGCCAAATCCTGACAACGCCCATCAAAACATGATTACTGTCGATGGAGAAAGCAGTCTAGAAAGGATTTCTGGGCTAGCCGAGAGAGAGAAAAGGGCTGAATCATTGACCAATCTCCGAAGGAATAGAGATTCTCCCTGGTCAAAACCTGCTCTACCCGAATCAGTCTTTTGTCAAAACATGCACTGCGCAGGAGTCAAAAGAAGACGATACTGATAATGAAGCATACTCCCGCTGAAGACCCAGCCAGCTGGGATACAAAGCAAGGAGACATTTTGAAAATGGACTTGTACCATGTTGTTACACCCCGTAATTCCAGGACATGTGTTTAAAGAGAATGTACGTGAGAAGATACGACTTTAAGTTTGACACGAAAGAAGGATTGTTTTTTTCCTACGGAAAATGATTTCGAACCTCGGGAAAGAATAATGTTTGTAAATTGAGAGTAGTAAAAATTTATCGGAATTATGGAAATGTCGGGAAACGAAATATTGCGACGAATGGGAGGGTGACACATGTCACACCCCCTTGGATGGTCTTAGTCGAATGGACCAAGGGCAAAAGGGTCAATGGACCAAGGCAAAGATGATAAGGTCTTGCTAGGCTAAGCTTGACATTTTTGACTAAGTCAATGAACCACTTGACTAGATTATTTTTAATGAAACTCATCCAAGCCACCAAAATGTTGTAATCTAGACCCTCCATTTTGTTATATAATCATCCTAAGTAGCAAGACAAGGTTTTAACACTTAGAAAAATTAGAAAGCTTTGAGAGTGAAATGGGAGCTCTCGGGTTTGGGTGACATTGAACAAGAAAAAATTTCGTTTACTGTTCATAATTCACAAGACTTCAACCCAAGGTCCCTAGGGGTATTGTAAGGATATCTCAATAGAAAGATCCCGGAAAAACGACGTTTTCACGTTAGTCGCAAGGCGAAAACCTAAGGTGTTCTTCAACTTTGAAGTTGGAACTTGAAGAAGAGTTCTTCATGAGCTTATAAGGAGTGCTTGGAGCGGATTGAGACGTAAGAAGAGGAGCTAAAAGTTGCTAGGATCGACTTTGACGCTTGGATGTTATTAGGGCTTATTGAGGTAAAATCTTTATCTTCTTAATGTAATTGAAGATTACATGTTATAGTAGTTAAGAAATGAGCATGCGGTATATATATAATGAAGTTTGAAAAGATTTGGATCATGTCGACATGTTAAAACTGAAAATGGACAAGTTAGCCATTTATGTTGTAATCAATTTAGTCGATAGTTACAATCGTCGCATGTTAAGGAAGAAAGGATTTATAGTTGTTGTAATTGTTATTATGTATATAACATGTTGGAATAACAACTTAGATTGAAAAAGGAAATTGAAAGACAATTGATATTGTTATGGATAGTGTTATTGCCGAGAATGTGCCTTAAGGAATGGACGGTTTTATATTGATTGTGGGGCAGAATTTTACACGTCCTATTAGGCGTGTAATCCCCTTTGTATTTGCTGAATTGTTGGGCCTTAAATGTGGCGTTTGGTTATTGAATTCGGGCCTTGAAAAAGGTAGAAAAATACGTAGAAACAAAGGAAGTGATGTCCGATTTTCCGTAGAATTTGGTGACTTTACACTTAGTATGATTCTACGTTAAAAAGTGAGGAGTTGATAGACATGTTATGATTAATATAGGTTGAAGTACTACGAGTAGCGTATTCTACTTAAAGGATGGAATAGCTATCAAGGTTGAAGTACTTTGGAGCATTTTGCTACTTGTCGATAATCGTCGCGAGTTATGTGAACCTCTTCCTCCTTTTGGCATGGTTCTATGTATGAAATATACATGTGGTGTTATTTCATGATTCCTTCTACTCTTGGAAGTTAAGAGGTATGTATGTTGATTTACTCTATGTGAAAGTTATGTCTAAGTTATCCTAAGTTATTACCAAGTCTTATGGGGGATGTTGGTAAGAGTCGTTAGGAGGTATTTGGAGTCGAGTTGACTTTTCTAAGTTACTGCACGAATGAGAATAAGTATCGAACAAGCCATTGCAGCGCTAATAAAAGAAAATGTATCGACAATCAATTAAACTAAAATGAGTAGAATTCTCCATCTGCATAGAAACTAAGATAAGACAAAATTGTATTACATTTTCTAGATCATGGCTGCTTTAATAAGATCGTTATAAATGAGTATAACCTATTCACAACTCATAAAAGTATATGTTACTTAAATTAAAAGAGTTTATGTTATGAAGTTTTAAGACTATGAACCTTAAATTCTTAAAAGGTTAAGAGACTTTATTTTTCAAGTTATGGGACTTGATTCTTAAAGGAAGGAATGACTTGATTTAAAAGTATAGAATACTTGATTTGGAAAGTATTGATTTCTTGATATTCTAAAGATAAGAAGCTTGATATTCTAAAGATAAGAAACTTGATTTCTAAAGATAAGAGACTTGAAGTATTTTGAAAGCTATGTAACTTGATTTGAAAGTATAAGTCTCTTGGTTATAAAAAGAATGAATTTGTCTAAAGACATAAAGAGTTATAACGGCTTTATGGGAAGTTGGTTATAACAACTTTATGGAAGTTTAAAAGAATAGTTTTCTCTAGTAATGTAAACCAAGAAATAACTTGAAAATAAAGAAGGGCAATTTGATTTAACGGTATCAATTGCTTAAAGTTCTAAAGTAAGGGTCACTTGATTTTAGAAGCCTAGAAATGTATTTCTAAAAATGTAGTGACTTGTTTGAAATGTAGACATGCCTTGATACTACGGATGTGTGTATCTTGAGGTTTTATATGAAAAAGAGTCTTTTGAAAAGAATGGAAGTACATAGTACCTTGGGTTAAATTCCCGGAATTTGTTTAATGACATGTTAGTGCCTTAAGTTTGAAAAAAAAATGAGAATGCTTAATAATTAAGGCTAATAAGAAGTTAATGGATTTCTTAACTTGCTATGATATTTATGATAAGCCGGTGGTGCTTATGTTATGTATGATAAGACGGTGGTGCTTATGTTATGTATGATAAGTCGGTGGTGATTATGTTATGTATGATAAGCTGATGGTGCTTATGTTATGTATGACAGCCAGTTGTGCTAGTGATGTATTGTTTCATTACGGGGTCATTCCCCGGGCTTGTTGCATTTGCATATTCCGTGGATTTGCTCCCCATGATGCGAGGAATACCTCATGCGAGTCCGTAGGGCTTATGCGGGTGAAATAGTCCTATGCGGGGTGGACCAGTCCTATGCGAGGAGATTACCTCATGCGGGTCCATACGACCTATCTGACGGATACAATATGCGAGAAATTACCTCATGCGGGTTCATACGACCTATGCGGGTGAAATAGTCTCAGGAGTAGGATTGCCAAATGATATTATGGGCAGGTGGCCCTAAGTTGATCATAAGCTTCCTATTTTTATGCAGTATACCTTTATGGGCAGACTTATGTGGCTTTACCGTGTCCCAGATTTGGCCTGGCAGTATACCTTTATGGGCAGACTTATGTGGCTTTACCGTGTCCCAGAATGGGTCGGGCAGTATACCTTCGTGGGAAGGCTTTTGTATGACTTCGTTGTGTCCCGCAAATGGGTCGGGTTACGTGATTACGTATGGATAATCAAAGTGAACTCCAAAATAAGGCGTCCCTCCATAAAGGGTCAGATTATGTTATTCAAGATAAGTAAGTTATATGGAAATGAACTTGATGATTTTTCCTAAGTATGTACGTAAGAATTTGACTATAACTCTTATTGGAAAAAAATGGGAAAAGATAATGATGTGCGATTAAGTTCATGAGTTGTAATGGCATGGTAGAATCTGGTATTTACTTTTTATACTTGCCCCTGTCATTTTTTTGTACAGTTATGATCTTATCGCACTTATTTTCGCTCCATATTCGCACTGTAATCGACTTCTTCGGCCGCGTTCATGTCCGCAGTTTAGGTACATTGTGGATCCGCGCCAGATCCTGGTTCAGCATTTTGAGATGGCTCCAATGTTCCGGAGCTTGTCATAATGACTATGTATATTCAGGGGTACGGCGGGGCCTTGTCCCGTCATAGTATTTGTCCAAAATCTTAGAGGTCTGTATTCATATGTGGGCTGGACTGGCTAGAGTTTTAATTACATTATTGAATAGTGTAGGCCCTTTTGGGTGATTTATATTATGGCAGCCTTATCGGCTTTGCCTTTGTTTTAAAAAAAATGTGTTACTTATCTTCCGCGGTTATTTTGTATTGTATGATTAGAAGGGTGCCCAGGTAGGGCACCAGTCGCGGGCCCGGGGTCGGGTCGTGACACATGTCCCGGTCCTCCAAAAATCTTGATAAAAATGGGTATTAGACTCACATTCACATTTTAATATGTTTTGCCTTTTTTTTGTAAATCGGAACTATGTTATGACCTGATTCCCTCGGCGGGATACGTAGGCGGCCACTTCGACTTCAGTCTCATACTTAGAAAATATCACATTCCCCTTCTGCTTGTAATCGGAACTACGTTATGACCTGATTCCCTCTGCAGGATACGTAGGTGGCCACATCGGCTTTGGTCCCACTCTCAAAAAATTCTACCATTCCCTTTTGTATTCTGAACTACGTTATGACCTGATTCCCTCGACGGGATATGTAGACGGCCACATCGGCTTCGGTCCCTCCAAAATATATATATGTTCTCCCCCATTCTATATATAATACCTCTCTCCATTTGCCCAGGGCAGACGGGCTGCTGATCGGTGTATTTTATATACACCTTTTGAGTCAGTTTTAGTTAGTCTTTTGTCCCGTTTTGCACATATAAGTGTCGTATTAGGATAGTTTTCCTTTCTTTTGAATCAAAGTGGTTAAAATGGCCAAATGGCGGAAAAGGAGCTAAAAGAGGGCAAAAGAGGAGATCCCAGAGCTAAAAACAGAGAAAGTGACGAACGAGGCTGAAACCTGCATCAGCCGCAGCCCGCGCAGGCTGCGCGCCCACTATCCGCAGAAGTTGCAGAAGACTGGGCACGCGCCAAAAGCGTGGCCGCGACGCCTAAACACCCGGTGCTACGAAGTTGCAGCCGCGGCGCCTCGCATGCCAGAATCGGGCGCGCCAAATCACCCGACGGATTGCGAAGTTCCGGCCGCGCGCTGCGCAGGGGCGCGCGCCGACGCGAAAAATAAGGGTTTCAGACGGATTATGGGCCAGCTCGCAGAAAAAGTCGAGGCGCCATTTATAAAAGGAGAACCTCAGCGCTTTTAAGGTTCCTTCCGCACAACACAAGGCTTCTTGCTTAGAGATTGGAGACCATAGTCTAGTAATTTCTTTTCCTTTTCTTTACTTCATTTCAGTTTTTGTATGATGAACATGGGATTAGTTCTTGTCATATCAATGGCTAGGAACGAATTCCTCTATAGGGCTTTCCATGTTGAATCTCTAGAAACTTATGTTATGATTTAATGCATGCTTATGGTTATTCTTCTTCTTGTTGAGATCTATCCAATATTTGAGTTGAATTCTTGGTAATTAATTGACAACTAGTTATCACTATATGATTTCTAATCGATTCAGAAGGGGGATTGTGAATATCTTTGTAAGTTGGGTAGACATTCTTGGATTGGGGATGAAAATACCTCAATTATTTATGTAGCGTTAATGAGAGGCTTAAAACCCTAATTTTGCGCATCAGGCGCGTGACTTAACTAGGTTCTTGTTCTTAATCCTCCTATAGAGTTATCTTTTTCACCGAAAGGTAGGTAAGGTGAATACTGGGGTTGAGTGTTTATATAACCCTAACGGGAGTATAAAACGATTTAGTGAACCTGCTTTCTCCAAAAGAAGAAGACCATAAGTTATTGCATTAATAAGTAGCATAAGCGGATAGTGAGGAAACGTGGAAGCCCTATTCTCATCATCACTGAAGTAAACATTTATAGTTAAAATAGCTTTTATAATTCTTAGTTATAAACAACAAATCCACATATCAATTTACCAAATAGATACCAAAAAATAGATAGTTGGTAATTGAACCCTAATCCTTGAGGACGATATTCGGTATTATCAAGACTATACTACTTGTCACGATAACGTGCACTTGCGTTTAAAGTGTGTGCATCTTACCGCGCATCAAGTTTTTGGCGCCGTTGCCGGGGATTAGGCATAGTTCAATATCAAATTTATCTATTTTTAATTTTTAATTTGGTTTTTATTTTTGTTTCTTTAAATTAGTTATTTTATTTTCTTTTAAAAAAAAAAAAAACAAGTGTGCCGTGATTCGTTGTTGGTTTTGATTCATCTCAGGGATCCTTAAGACATGGATTTCTACTGTCAATATGATCGAGCTCCAACCATAGAGGAAGAGAGGGAGGAATTACGAGAAGCTATACTCAGTCTCACGAGGTACCAAAATCAGTTCATAGACGAAACGAGAATAGCCATGAAGAAGTTGGAAACACAAATAGCAGAGCTCGCGATCATATTCAACAGCGAAACACAGGAAGAGCAATCTGCACCTGGGGTAGGCAATGAGGAAACACAATGTCAGACAATTGACCTGAAGGATGCCGAATCAGGGGAGATAGAGAGTTCGCAGCAGCAGTGCGCATGCGCCGATGAAAGGTGGCCGCGACGCCAAGATTCTCGAGACAGAGCAGGGCGCGCGTAACCCAAAAATCGAGGTGATTTTGAACAGCGAACAGCAAATTGAGGAGCCTGAACCACACCAATATGGTGAGATAGTTGGTGTAGAGAAGGAAAAGATTGCAGAGATCCAATTATTTACCTTCTTGGATTCTGTGGAAATTCTTTTTCTTGCACCTATTACAGAAGAAACACCACTAGCTATCACGGCTGATTCCCAATTAGGAATCCCATACCATCAAGGGTAGTTCACGGATTCCAACATTATAGAAAGCATAAAAGACAAGCCTACTTGGGGGATAATTGTATATGTAAGGCTCTTGTTTGAACAAATGGTCGTAGGGAAATTGAGAACTACAACAATAACTCTGCGGATTGCAAGCAGTTCGCAGAAGGATCCAATGGGCACTCGAAAAGGTTAATTGCGTCCGGCTAAAAGACGTTAAAGACAACGCTTGTTGGGAGGCAACCCAATATTTTTAATTATGTTATTTTAACTTCTGTCTTTATTTTATTTTATTTTGTCTCAATAGCCTCACGGTCTTGGGTTCTTGTTTTGTGTTGTTGGATGAGTGTGGATCAAAGCTAAAACCGAGGAAAAAGGAGCAAAACGCTGGAAAAAGGAAAGTCGGGCGCGCTGAACTGGCCGCGGCCAGAATCTCGTAAGAGCCACAAGATTAGCAGTGCAAGACCGAATCTCGTGCGCGCCTAACTTCGTAGAGTCATATTTCCGTGCAAATTCCAGAATTTTTCCTCCTAAACCTCCATTATGACCGTTGTGTTGTGTCAGTAAGTTGTCCATTTTTTTAGTATTACACACATTGGGGACAATGTGTGATTTAAGTTTGGGGGTGTTTTATTTGTGTCTTGTTATGTTTCAGTTAAGTCTTTTTTATTTGTTTTGTGTTTATTTTTTAGTCACAAATTTTTTTTTCTTTTTGAGTCATAATTGCCTGTCAAAAATCATGTATGTTGTAGTTGCTAGAAACACCTAGTGAAGGAAGGTGGAATAATGTAATGGAATTAGAAGTAACTATCTAAACACCTAGGTTAGATATGCCAAAAATTCACAAAATCTGTCTATTTGGAGTTTCTTGCTTAAATTGTGCATGCTAAATAATGAAAACCTATGTGTTATGATTGCTTGTTATTTGATGCGAAATAGTTAGGATATTCATGTTAGGGAGATGACTCAGACATTTCTTTGATAGCCAATTCTTACCATTCTTTTCTATCCCGGACTTTAAAAATATCCCTAGTCAGCCCCATTGAGCCTATAAATCAAGTTTTCTTTGACACCCTATATTCCCACAAATTGTGCCATAAGTAAAAATATGAAACAGTGGAATACATTGTGTGTTAAAAAAAAGAGACAAAAAGAGTGAATAAGCATGTTGCACCCCAATAAAAAAAAGTAATAAGAAATAGGCAAAAGCCTAAGTTTGGGGGTGCGTGTCATTATTATATACTTCACTCTCCCAAAACAAAAGAGGGAAAAGAGAAAATCGAAGTGAAGAAAAGAACAAAAAGAAAAGGGAAATACTGAAAAGCTAAAAGAGCTTATGGTACACAAAAATGAGCCTAAATGCCTATTTTTACCAACCCCTACCTAAGCCTACATTACAACCCTTAAAGTCCTGAAGATCTCTTTTATGCATATCCAGAATTAGTGGAGAATAGCAAGTAAGCATACCATAGGAATTCGTGAATTTATATGCATGATTTAGTATATTGACTTCCATTAAGCATGATGAATATGAGTTTGCGAAATATCTAGCATCATGTGTTTAGTGTGCAAAACTTTCATGCTATATGTTCCTGCATATTATTCTGCTAACCTTCATGTTTTTCTAGATAACACTAAATGCAGCAAAAGTGATAAATGTCAGTGAGTCCTTTATTTTTCGTTTCTTTGAGTCTTTTATTTCTTTCTTTCTATCTTTGCTCGAGGGCGAGCAAAGGTTAAGTTTGGGGGTATTTGATCGGTGTATTTTATATACACCTTTTGAGTCAGTTTTAGTTAGTCTTTTGTCCCGTTTTGCACATATAAGTGTCGTATTAGGATAGTTTTCCTTTCTTTTGAGTCAAAGTGGTTAAAATGGCCAAATGACGGAAAAGGAGCTAAAAGAGGGCAAAAGAGGAGATCCCAGAGCTAAAAACAGAGAAAGTGGCGAACGAGGCCGAACCTGCATCGCGCGGCCTCGATCGAAGCAGGGCGCGGCGCCCACTATCCGCAGAAGTCGCAGACACCTGCACGCGCGCCTAAAGCAGGCTGCGCGTCTAAACACCCGGTGTTAGAGCTGCAGTGCCGCGCGCTCGCATGCCAGAACTGGCCGCGCGCCAAATCACCCGGACGGATTGCAGAGTTCCGGCCGCGCTGTCTGCAGGCAGCGGCGCCGACGCTGAAAAATAAGGGTTTCAGACGGATTTTGGGCCAGCTGCAGGGAAAAGTTGAGCGGTTTCGGCTATAAAAGGAGAACCCTAGGCGCTTTTAGGGTTCCCTTTCCGCACAACACAAGGCTGCTTAGAGATCGAGACCATAGTCTAGTAATTTCTTTTCCTTTTCTTTACTTCATTTCAGTTTTGTATGATGAACATGGATTAGTTCTTGTCATATCAATGGCTAGGAACGAATTCCTCATGTGGCTTTCCATGTTGAATCTCTAGAAACTTATGTTATGATTTAATGACGCTATGGTTATTCTTCTTCATTGAGATCTATCCAATATTTGAGTTGAATTCTTGGTAATTAATTGACAACTAGTTATCACTATATGATTTCTAATCGATTCGAAGGGGATTGTGAATACGCCGTAAGTTGGGTAGACATTCTTGGATCGGGATGAAAATACCTCAATTATTTATGTAAGCGTTAATGAGGCTTAAAAACCCTAATTTTGCGCATTGTGCGTGACGATTAACTAGGTTCTTGTTCTTAATCCTCCTATAGTTATCCTTATCACCAAAGGTAGGTAAGGTGAATCGGGTTGAGTGTTTATATAACCCTAACGGGAGTATAAAACGATTTAGTGAACCTGCTTTCTCCAAAAGAAGAAGACCATAAGTTATTGCATTAATAAGTAGCATAAGCGGATAGTGAGGAAACGTGGAAGCCCTATTCTCATCATCACTGAAGTAAACCTTTATAGTTAAAATAGCTTTTATAATTCTTAGTTATAAACAACAAATCCACATATCAATTTACCAAATAGATACCAAAAAATAGATAGTTGGTAATTGAACCCTAATTCTTGAGGACGATATTCGGTCTTATCAAGACTATACTACTTGTCACGATAACGTGCACTTGCGTTTAAAGTGTGTGCATCTTACCGCGCATCAGCTGCCCGTACGAGATTCAGTGTTTGTCCATATGAAAGATCAGCACCCTCATCTACCAGAAACTGGGGCATTTTTAGGATTATTTACAAGAAGATAGTGATAGACAACAAGTGTTGGCAGTTAAGTCTTAGGTATGGAAAACAGACAGAGGTTACAAGTCTAAACCGGTTGGAACATGCAAGCGCCGAGAGCCGAAGTTGCAAGTCAACACGAATCGACCACCCCTCCCCCCAAACTCACAAATTCCTTTGAGTGCAGGTTTTCAGGTTAACAGAAGCATCGGAATCGCAACACTGATGTTTAAAAGAAATTGCTGCATCACAATTCAGCCTGCAGGGATCACACTCATATTAGACGGCTATGCATAATTGACCTACATGGCCCCAACGACATTATGTTTACACAAGGATATTATTTGGACTCACAGGGTCACATTCTCCTTCTCATCCATTCATTTTACATTGTGTATGTTCACGTTTTTTTTACTTTCATCCAGATTGACGTTTGTAAGATTTCAAGGTGGTATTGCAGCCTCAAGGTCGCAACCGCACTACGTCCGGAAACGATGTCATCTGCATTATGTCCAGAAATGACGCCATCTGCATTACGTCCGAAAACGACTGCATTACGTCTGGAAATGATGAATGTTTGCATTACGTCCGGAAATGATATCATCTGCATTACATTCAGAAATGACGAATATATGCATTACGTCTGAAAATGACATCATGCATTACGTCTGGAAATGATTCATTTGCATTACATCCAGAAATGACGAATATATGCATTACGTATGGAAATGACGTCATACATTACGTCCGAAAATGATGACATTCGCACTACGTCCAGAAACGACGTCATCTGCATTATGTCCGGAAATGATGACATCTGCATTACGTCAGAAAAAAGAGTATATGTATTACATCCGGAAATGATGTCATTTGCATTACATCCGAAAATGATGAATATTTGCATTACGTTCGGAAACGATGTCATCTGTATTACGTCCGGACACGACGAATATCTGCATTACATCTGGAAACGACGTCATCTACATTACGTCCGGGTTACCGGTCCGGGTATTTTTTTGATACTCGTATCCGGACCGTTAAGGTTTCGGTCCGATTTCGGTCCGGGTTTACCGGTCCGGTTTCGGTCCGGTTCTCGAGTATATCCGAACCACTAACAGCCCTACCCATCACATTCAAGCTCCCCTTTACACATCGAACAAACCCTAGTCACCTTTAAACCTTCCTTTTACCCACTAAATGAACATGCATCTGCCTAAACGGCTCTCAAACATCAAATCCGACCTGAAAAGGTGGACCTTTCACACCATTTTTTAGAGTCCCCCCCCCCCCATTATCTTCCTTGTTTAAAGGATCGAAATTCTGGGTTTTTCAAAGACCAAGAATAAAAAAATAGATTCCTCCATTATCAGAAAGAAACCCCTTTTTTACTCTCAGTCCTGACTCGAAAAAGTCACAAAAAATATTTAAGCACTTATTCCTCTTAAATCGCATAGCATAAAAACATTTCCGAGCGGAATTGATGAGTCGAAACACGCCTCGGTTCGCTGTCCGGAGAAGGTCAGTAAACTCAAGCTCCTCTCGAATTTCAGTTTCATTATGTAATTTTGTGTGTTTTCTGTTATATACGTACCGATTATATCTGCTAGCATTGTTGTCTATGTTTAATATGTCTTAGTTAAAATCTAGGTTGTTTTGTTCACTAAGTAATTAATTAGGTTTGCATTTAGTGCAATGCGCTAAGAATGTTGCTTATACATTTTAAGGATATGTATGACGTTCGTTGTTGTTTTGCTCATTTTAATTGAGTAATTGGTTGCTAGCTTATTCGGGTTTGACTGCTAATATTCGAACATCTTGTATTTGGTTTCACACTCAGAATTATGTGACGAGCATGCTGTTTTGGTTCCTGTTTAGTAAACATTATGGTAATCAGTCGAAATGAGCACTTTGTTTGAATTATTTCCCATTCAATTTCAAGTCTGGGTACGTTGATGGTTCTATTTAGGTTTAATTTGATTTACTTGGATCATGTTAAGAAATCTGTGTTGCCATCTATTGATCCTGGGCTTGCTTATTACACATAATTGATTAAGTATTGTTTGCCTTAAAACATGTAGGATATTCATCCACCTTCCACTATATTAATTAATGTTTTAACCTGCTCATGTTGGTCTGATTTCCTCTGATTTGCTGAACCTTCAATGACATTTTTCAAAGGTATATAAAGTGTAGGGACTTAGGTATACCCAAGGTGTATATCAAGGTTGTATATCTTTGTATACCTCTAAGTATATCATATATGTTTTGAATACTATGTAGATATCACTCTTATATGTCTCTTGTATGTACTCTATGTTGGGCTCTGTATTTTGCTTCATAAAAAATGGGGATATTTCTTAATTGGGCATGTCGTATGTATTGGGCAAGTCAGTTGCTTCTTTTCAAATCTGAAGAAGTTCACGTTTTGGGCCTTTCTCGTGCTTTGTTTACTGTTAGCATCTATGGCCCAGTCTGGATCTGTCAATCCCTTTTCGGGCCTGCTTGGATTCCCTTTTACACCCGTGTCCATTTTAAAGCTCCTGCTCTTAGGGCTGCACAAAAATCGGCCCGGACCGAAAAATCGGACCGGACCGAGAAATTCGGTCCGGTCTTCGGTCCATGTGATTTGAAATTTCGGTTTTCGGTCCGGTCCAGGTTCGGTCCGGTCCGGACAGATTTTTTTTTATTTTTTATATAATATATATAATATATAATTCCTAATATATATTGAATTATATAATTCCTAATATATATAATTTATAATTTTCTAAATTCCTAATATATATAATTTCTAAATTTCTAATTTTCTAAATTTCTAATATATAATATTATATAATTCCGGGTCGGGTTCCGAGACCCAGTTTTTTTTAAAAAATTGAATTTCCAATACTGAAATTGACATTCTCGGACGCGGTGCCACAAAATTTTTACATTGAAATATATTGTACATCGCGAGATATTTAGATTTGAAAATGGGAAAAACGTAACGATTTGGGGAAAAAGAGAAATTGAGGGGCAAGATGGACGTTTTTTGAGAAACTGGCGGAATCAAATTGCTTATGGAGTTTGGCCACCCCCGTATCGAAAAAATACGCGAAATCAAAAAAAATTAGGTAAAACGGACGTCCGAGCGCAAAGTTATGACCGTATAAAGTTTGATCAATTTACAACCTATATTTCATATGTCAATACGTCCGGGTTGGCGGCTGCAGGTGGATGGGGTGGGGGCTGGGGCGGGGATCAAGTCGGTCCATTCGGTTAAAACCCGACCGGACCAGAAATTCGATCGGATAATCCTATTCGATCCTCGATGCAGTCCGGTCCGGTCCTAACCCTTTGTGCACCCCTACCTGCTCTAATTAAAATGTGTTGTTTACTGTTTTGGGTCCGTTTTATTTCTCTTCCGAATTACAGAAATGAGATTAAATTTTATGTCGATGTTTATTTGCTATTTGATGAATTTTTGATATATACTAATCCTTTTCGTTTTCTTTTATTTTTACATGAAATGCATCGGAGCAAATGAAGAGTCTCGTTGTGAGTCTCATCACGACTCTTGTCAAGCGAGGATCTGTATCCACATTCATTGCATATTCCTTTCTCGGGCTCTCCAAACCAATAGGGCGGGGTGATATCGTCATCCGTCCTAGTCACTGCTTTTAAATTCTTTAATTATGCTCATTTTATTGTTGTATTTTTAATTATGTAACCGTGAATGATTATTGAAATGTTTAAAATAGGTAGACTTAGGATTAATAATTTAGAAAGAGTAGTTCTAAAAATCGGAAATCCAACGCTAGTCTATTTTTGGCTCGTCACACATATTTCCAATTCCATCGTTAACTTATTTTAGGCTTGTCATGCATGTTAAACTTTCGAAATAATTTGGTCTATCTTTTACTCGCTTTACTAAAATGAAGCTTTTGTTTTCATTCGAAATTTGCATTATCAATTAGGTAAATGTAGTTTTGATTTTCAATCACTTTCTTTGCATCATAAATAAATTGCTCCTCTCTTTACTTTCAATTGTCAAAGATAAGTATTTTTATAAACAATATAAATGCATACTTTCAGCTTTATATGTATTGTCATGTAAAATACACACTTTTACTAAACAAATCAATTTTACGTACCTTTTCGTAAAAAATGCATCTTTAAATTAATACTTGCAACATGCTTTAATTAAACTTCATATTTTTCAAAACATGCATTCCTTAGCATAGTAATTAAGCCTGAGTTTGACCGGATAATCGCATGTTAGCGGATCTTAAAGGATGCCTAACTCATTCCCTTTAGGATAATAAAGAACCCTTGCTTAGAATCTCATAAAGTATCATAGACCTTTTAAGTGGAGTTAATGTTGACATTACCTAGTTAACATTTAGGTGTCCTAATTCACCTTAGAATAATTAGGTGGCGACTCCTTAAAAAACGTAATTCAGGGATCACCGGCAACGTTGCGGCACCGTTCCAGGCTCCGGTCGAAATATGGCGCGAGAATGTGGACTCAGACTATGCTGGAGATCTTGATAAGCGCAGATCTTTTACTGGTTTTGTGTTCACGATGGTAGGAGGACCAGTGAGTTGGCGATCGACACTACAGTCAACAGTTGCTTTGTCTACTACAGAGGCAGAGTACATGGCTGTAACGGAAGCTTTCAAGGAAGCAATCTGGCTTCATGGATTGACCAAATACTTGGGAATTGTTCAAAAGAATGTCGAAGTCTTATGCGATAGCCAGAGTGCCATTGTTTTGGCAAAGAACCAAGTTCATCACGATCGAACGAAGCATATTGATGTTCGATTCCATTTTGTTCGAGAAATTGTAGAAGAAGGGAATATTCTTCTGCAAAAGATCAAGACGACAGATAATCCTGCTGATATGCTTACAAAGGTCGTTACTGGAATCAAGTTCTAACACTGTTTGGACTTGATCAACATCTCTCGAGCTCAGAGTGCCTAAGGGCACTAATGGAGGCAGCAACAATTTTTTTTAGGAAGTTCGCCAAGGTGTAGATTGTTGAAAAGTAAGCATCTAGAAGCCACCATTGTTGAATGACTTGTTGAAAAGTAAGCATCTAGAAGCCACCATTGTTGAATGACTTGTTGAAAAGTAAGCATCTAGAAGCCACCATTGTTGAAAGTTTTTGTTGAAGATGGCTTGTTGAAACGTAAGCATCTAGAAGCCACCACTGTTGAAAGCTTTTGTTGAAAATGACTCAAATCACCATCTAGAAGTCATCATTGTTGAATAAGTTTGGCTTACTTCTAGTTGCAAAATTAGACTTGAGTATGTATGTTCACATGGTAATGAATGGCTATAAATATAGCATTCATGCTCACTTACAAATCATCCCACAATCAAGCTTGTAAAGCTTGAGGATCCTAAGAGAGAATTGAGTGTTGTAAACATTCTTCACGTTTGAATATTGAGAGTTTGCCGCCACCCGGACGTAGGCAATTTGCCGAACCACGTAAATTCTTGTGTTCTTATTTTCTTTTCATGTTTTGCTACGTTTCCGCACAACAAGTACAACCTCCAGTAGACGGCAACAACTTTTGACTCCGTGACTTGGCTTTTCACACAATTGAACCACATTGCAGTTGGAAGAGAACATCGCCCCCTAGATCCACAAGACTGGATAGCATTAGATGATACTCAAACTCACACAGTTTTTGATGTAACTCTTCAAGAGAAATTGGTGTATCGTGAGCCTTAATGGCAGCAACCATGAGTTCATACTCTGGTGGTAAGCCATTTAAGTTGCGCAAATGCAAATCATCATGAGTCACTGGAGCATCGGCAGTTGGTAGTTGATCAGCTATTTGTTGAGCGTTTTGGATGTAGGCAGTAATATGGGTATTGTATTTGTACAGTTTGAAAAGGTTGTCATATAAACTTATGACAGCAATACTGGAAGTCTGGTGATTATCAGGATTATGCAGAGCTGCCGGGTGATTTTTGAGAGGGCGACTCTGACAAATGATACCATATAAGATGTTGAATGATCAGGAAAGCTTTTCACTTTGCTCGCTAAACCAAAGGAGTATTTATATACAGTATAAAGGGTGACAGTAATAGGAAATATACGACAGAGAAGGAAAGAAATAACAGAATCAGGTACATTATGGAAACAGTAGAAACAAGAGACTAGCAGCTTTGACTAGACAAACTCAAAAGATTGATACAAGTTCAGATCAGCTTGATGCTTTGATTCATTGTGTGGTCTCTTGATCTTATTCTTAGGAGTTGACTGTACTTTACCTCGAATAGATATCGAAATTTTGGAAATTGATTGTAATTCATGAACATCTTGCATGAACTGAGCTGACATGTTTGAGATTTGTATACAACAAAGATAATTTAGTTTCTCCAACCCTTTTGGAAGCTCAACAAGTGAAGGGCAATATCCGAGATTCAACGTCTCAAGCTGTCATCGCACCATCTGTTATCTCTTTCCACTTTTGAAGTTTTGGACATTTGATAATGGATAATTTCTTAAGTTTGTGGAAGCCTCTATCTCCAAACTCAATGTATTCTCCATCGTACGAGTTGCAAAGGGATAGGAGGATAAGATTGGACAGATGTTGGAGAGACCAGAGAGGATCCTTAGTAAGCTTGCTGTCCCATAAATATAAACTCTTAACATAGTGTAACTTACCAACCCCATCAAGTAAATCATTCTTCATAGGACCACCAATACACCGCTTTTCTAGGTTGTCGAGTGGAGGGAATGGAATCTCGTAATTTTGATCCTCAAAAGAACCTTTCATGGTAAAGGATCTGAGGAATTCCATCCCTTTGACAGCCTTAAACAGGTCAACCAAATGGAAACCTTGTACTGCACCAACCGATAATTTTCTTATCCCTCTTAGACCAATTAGCCCTTTTGCTATACCTTCCGTTATTTTGAGTCCAGCAAGTGTTTGCAGATCTTTAAAGGCGTCAATAATCCCGTCTCTAAGATGCACTACTTTGTCGGTAAATGATCCTTCGAGAAGAAGATGCCTCAGGTCCCCAAAGCCTTCTAAATCATCAGGTAAATCCCTTATAAATGTGTCTCGAATGTCCAAAGTTTGTAATCTGCCTAACTTCTTGAGAGACGCTGGTAGCTTCTTAATCTTACTACTCCTCAATCCTAAATACCGCAGTAGAGCTAGATCTCCTACGGCATCAGGCAATAATTCATGACAAAAACCTTGAAGTTCCAAGACACATAACAATTTGAAGTCATTTAAATTGAGGGGCTGGTGCTGATTTTGTTCAAGTGAAAGAAAGGAGTACAGCCCGCTAAAGTCCTTTCAAGAGAACTTACTCGTTGAAGTAGCATCGCAGCTGGCGCCATCTAAAAATGCATGATGACATTTCTCCGGGAGCGTGCTCATTAAGCTTTTAAGGATAACAACAAAATGAACTCTCTCAGATCTTCTCAAAGCAAATTCGCGCATAATTCTGAGAATTCGACAAGTTTTGACCCCCCGTCTATGTTTCTCTTGACTACCTGAATCATGTTTCTGTAGATGAACTCTTCTAGTTGAAGCTGTGCTGATTCTTCCAAAGTTCTATTGTTGTCATGCTGCACGAAGCCCTCGGCAATCCACAGACGTTTCAACTTTTTACTCGAGATCTCAAAGTGACAAGGGAACGAGGCAGCATATAAAAAGCAGCTTTGGAGTGCTGGGCTCAAATCAGCATAACATAAAGACATGAAGCTAGCCCCTCTCAATAACATCTTATGGACTTCGATCCAATCTATAACCGCATGCTTTGTTGAGAGCATCCTTCCGACTGTTACAATAGCAAGAGGGAAACCACGACACAGTCTCACAATTTTCTTAGCTACTGAATATACGGAGGGAAAGAATTCCTTGCCACGCTCAGAGCTGCAGGCATGCTGGTGCAGCAAGTGGGATGAATACATTGGATTTAGGTTGCATTCATTTGTACAATGAGAGATCTGGTCTAATACCCGAGATGTAATGAGTATCCTTGTTGTTTCGCTGCCTCTAGGTATAACTTTCTTGACTTCTTGAACGATTTCCCATGATGGAACATCATCCAAGATCAGCAAGAACTTCTTTCCGAGCAACCAACTGTTGATCAACTTCTTCAAGGGCTTTTCTCCTATTGTGTCTATATTGTTTGGAGCCATGACTGAAATGCTTTTCAGGATGCCTTTCAAGATGTTTTGCATGATGCGCCTAGTTGAACCATTTTTAGACACGAAGACCCAAGCGTAGCAATCAAAGTGTTTCCGGACTTGCTCATATACAGCTTCTGCAACAATTGTTTTCCCAATTCCTGCCTCCCCTAATATGGTGATAATGTCAGGGCATTCTTCCTCCTTTGCCAATAACCATCCTTCAATAAGTTCCACCTCCTCTGCCCGGTCTACATTGCATGCTGATTCAAGATTCATTCGAATTTGGTTAGTTCTCGAATCATGATTTAAATGGAAATTACCAACTGGCTGAGGGGATATTGTTCTTTTCAGCTGCTGCAACCTCCCTGTCATCTCCGGGCTGGTAATCACTTCCGAGACCTTTCCTAGCAACAGTACACAATCCTCAGCAGAACTGATGGACCGCGAGTGAATTGATAAATAGCTCCTTAGCAGCCACATTATTTGAATACAAGAACTTGCTATAGAGGGTTCCGGTATTCAAGTTAAGCAAGTGGAAGTTATAACTGATAACTATTTCTTCAACGTCAGCTGCCAAAACTGCAACTTGCAAAAGGCCAGTTATGCATTAATTTGTTTATATCAAAGCGATCATTTGATTTCCTCCATCCTTGTTTAGGGAGACCCCATTCAGCGTCATGCAGATCGCGATCAGCATATGGGAGAGCCCATTCGCCATGCAGGAGATTCCCTTCAGCATACTGGAGATCCATTCTTGAATATACTGGGTGTGCGGTCACTGTTGAATAAATAAGTGAATATAAACCCCAAAAAGAAATTGTTTATGTTTAATACAGGGAGCTACATTTCTACACAAGTGTTCTACCACGAACAGGCGGAACTTGTCTAATCTTTTAGTTTATTTAAGTAGTTATATTTAAAAGCCTATTGCGTGTTATTAATTAATCTTTAGACATAGCTGGAGAATGTTATTAGTGATCAAAATATTCAATAAATTTAGTTATTTTTTAAAGTATGTATGTTCTAGAAACAATTATTTTAGGGACAAATGTAATTGAATACATTTATATTATTAATAAGACTAATATAATTTGACATTTTGCAATTATTGAATTATGATTTTGATTGCTTGTGATTATTTATTAATGTGCATCCCTTAAGTTTACGTTGTCATTTATAAAGTGAGATATTAATGATAGCACGTAACTCCCAAAATAGTCTTGACTGATGATCATTGAGAATGAGATATTAATGATATATTATAAGTCAATATGTGATCTGCATCACATTTTTAGAGAATGTAGTATGTCTCACTTACTACTAGTATAATGATGGACACATAGATATTCTTAGAGGGTATTTATATACCCTGCTGATAAACTATTTGTTATAAATGTCTAGAGTATTATCAGCATGTGAGATATAGAAGTCCTTTGACTTGAGGTCAATACGCACCTAATTTGCAGAGTAATGTACTTTGATCATGTCCTAAGCTTAAATTTCTTATAGGATAAGACATGACTTGTATTGGGTACATTGTGATGCAAACCAAGGTGGTAGTTGAGCAAAGAATAGGATTCATTCCTCGATTGGATATTCGAGAGTAACACTCAGCTTCTCAGTAATGTTAGGTCGACCAAGACATTGGTCAATGCAAGAGACATATTTAGGATATGATCTAGTTGTCGACTAACATAGATGAGATAAAGTGATCAAGCCATTTGGATAGACACTTGGCAAATCCTAAGCTTGATCGAATGTGTAGCGAATGAAAGGAATTTATCATCTCACATAAAAGTTATGTTTACTAAAGTCTTGTAAATGTACTTCACATAATGAGTTCGTCATATGGCGCAGTCTAGGAGTTCCGTGTGAACCTTAATTTGATTAAGTGTCGATGTGTGAAGACCTAAAGGGTCACACTAAGTCAATTGTCTTTTCGGTCTAAGGGTATATTGAGAGAATATAAAATATTCGATTTAGAATCGAGATATTTTAACCAATAATAAATTATGGGATAATTTCTATTTGATGTAAATTATTTAATTGTCAAAATTAGATTTCGAATTTAATTAAAATTAAAACGTGCTGAAATGTTAAAATCAGGGGTAGCTCCGCGGCGCCTCAGAGGCTGAGTCGTGGCGCCGGTACGGCAGTGGGTCCAGTCCGACTAGCCCACTGCAACTCAGATTTGGGTCAGGTTTTTAAGCCTAATCCCAGTCTGATTTGGACAATGATCTCCCTATATATTCAACACTTAATCCATAATTTCAATACATTGAATTAACACTTATTCTTACTTTCTGAACTCAGAGTTCAGAGAATAAAATCCTCTCAAACCTCTGCCAAGATTTTCTGGCTTTCCTAACGGAGGAATATACCACAGCAAAGGCTTGCGGTCGAAAGGATAATCGTGTGCGCTCCCTCTAATAGAGACTTCAGAGAATATTTAAGTTATATGTTCATGTCTTTACATGTTTCAATTGTAACGTAATCATACCAGAGACATGAATTATTGAGGTAAGTAAGTTAAACAATATTTTAAACTTTCGCTGTGCCTTACTTATGTGTTTTAGACCCAATAAAACCCTACAATTTTAATGGACAAGGATGCAAGTAATTAACAGGATTTTATAAGCTTATGAAAATTAACTTTCATTGCCTAACTTTTACGATCAGTCGACAAAATTATTAATTAATATAATTATCCATTTCTTGAACGAAATTTTCCAGATTTTTTGAACATTTTCAACAAATTTTCAATTAACAAAACTGAAAACTTTAATCTAATCCCCTTTTCTTTCACAAAGCTAATAGATTGTCATCTATTTTACTTGAATTCAACTTGTATCTCTCTTCTTTTTCTTTTTTTCTGCTCAAATTTGCTATGGCGCTTAAGTTTTTTTTAATTATTAATAGATAAACACAACTTTAAAGAGAAAAGTACAAGCAATACTAATCCTAATGAGAGATACAAATCTCTACTAATTAACAAACATGAAGAAATAAGAGCTAGAAAAAACTAGGTATTCTAGGATAATTACAAAGTTTATAATACACTCTATGATGATGTTACAAATAAGGATGCTTAAGTAATGCAAAAATATAAAAGTCAAGAATAAAGTTGAGTTATCAACCTCAAACTTCATTTCATATATGTATGAACTAAAAAAAGATAGTTTATCCGTCTAAAGTAATCTGAAGTGTTTTCTTCTTGTCTTCTTCGTCAAATCTGTCAAGTAAAATGGCCCTCTTCCTCAATTAAATTTTCCCACCTAGGAGCACTTGTTTCCCCTTGTTTTTCCTTAGATCCAATCAACCCGTTTGGAGAAATAGCTTGAGAGATGGATGGTATACCTTTCACGAACTTGTCATTCTCTGTGGAGATTAGCTGCTGCCCGGAGTCTCTTATTTTTTCTCCAAGCGACTCCAAAGATTGGGAATGAACATCATGATCCGATGTGTTAATTCTGCACGTAGTTTGTTTGATCATTGGGGTTTCATTAATCAACATGGCGGCCTGAGGTTCCTTGACTATGCAAGCAATTTCTGGATTTGAAATATGAAGGGTTGGAGTGGCTGCATTGTACAAGGATGCGTACATGTTAATACACCCCCTAGTCGGAGCGGGAGGAGGTCGAACGCTAAGACTGGATCTGAATTCAATGAATAGATGTCTCAGAAGGCCCTTCGTGAAGATACTCGTGTACTGATACGAAGAGGGCACATGCAACACCTTAACATGACCCAGAACAACTTTCTCATGAACAAAGTGGATGTCCCTCTCAATATGTTTGGTTCGTTGATGCTGAACCAGATTGTGAGATAAGTATAGAGAGGATATGTTATCACAATACACCAAAGACGCATTACGTAATGGACACTGAAGCTTCAAAAGAATGTTTCGGAGCCAACAGATCTCAGCAACAAAATTAACAACTCCTCTATATTCTGCTTCTGCACTCGAACGGGATAATGTGGCTTGTCGCTTGACAGACCACGATATGAGATTATCCTCCAAAAATACATAGTAGTCAGATGTGGAGCGTCGTGTGTCCGAACAGCCTGCCCAATCAACATCTGTATAGGATAATAATTTGTTCGAATGATACATTTAAGAGCAGTAAAATGAGGCTCCCTGGGGGCATGCATAAACAAGTATATCTGCTGAACGACATAAGCAATATCTGGCCTAGTGAAAGTGAGATACTGAAGTGCACCTGCTATGCTTCTATATAGAGTAGGGTTTGTCACTGGGTTACCATCCACTGCACTGAGTTTAGATTTAGAATCTACAGGAGTGGATATGATTTTGCAATTTTCCATCTTACTCATGTACATGACTTCCTCTGCATACTTACGCTGGCAAACAAATATAGTGTATGCAGATCTAATCACTGAGATCCCAAAAAAATAACTCAACTTCCCCAAGTCAGTCATAGCAAATTCGATTTTAAGCAGTGCAATTATCTCATTTTTCAACACATCGGTAGAAGCAGTAAGAACAATATCATCCACATATAATAACAAATAGGCAACGTTACAATCTCTATAGAAAATAAAGAGAGAATTATCACATTTGCTGCATGTAAACCCAATGTGCATAATGTACTGTGCAAAGCGATCATACCATGTTCTAGGAGCCTGTTTCAAATAGGGGTGGCCACCCGGCGGTCGGCGATGCGGGACCGACAGGGCCAGGCGGCGGGTTACGCCAATGTCGTCCATCGGAAGGGGACCGATCCTATCGGGCCGGGGGCGGGGCGGGATCAGGTCAGGGTCGG
The DNA here is from genome assembly GCA_029844215.1 of Przewalskia tangutica. NCBI lineage: Eukaryota > Viridiplantae > Streptophyta > Magnoliopsida > Solanales > Solanaceae > Przewalskia > Przewalskia tangutica. The sequence continues at coordinate 3,954,165 of CM056725.1, forward strand.
GTTTATCATTTTTTTGCATTTAATTTAAAAATAACATATATATAAACAACACAATAATTGAACAAAATAGTATAATAAAAACATCTCGACTGTTTTTGTGTCTCTTATATTATTTAATAGAAATATCATTTTTTGGTAATACAATTTCAAAATTGCAACTAACATAGTAAAATTATAATTTAAAAAATTACATTTTGAAAAACACCTTTTCTAGTTTCTTTATAATTTCTTGTGGTTTTTCGGTTGGAATTGGTATTTGTTGGTCAAATTGCTCGACGTCGCTTCCACCTCAGTCAGATAAGATTTCGTTGTAGTTTTCATCTTCTTCTTCGTTGATCTCCGGTTGACCGCACCTTCTTCGCTACGCTCGTATCCAATTTCTGAATAATACTGCAATCTCCAAGCTTTCTCCTGCTAATGAGTGTTTGTTCTCTCCTATTTGAAATTTGTCGATCAAAAATGTACTTTCAGACGATGTTGATGACGCTTGAATGTTCAACACATCTCGGGCCATCAATGAAAGTATCGGAAATGTTTTCTCATTCTCTTTCCAGTATTTCAGCAAGTCTTCATGTCCTTCTTCATTGAGAACTGCTTGGTACTGTACAACACCCTGCAAAACAAAAACATCAAACTTGTTAACTTGGTTAGTAGTGTTACCACTAAACATTCTATTTCTACGGCTTTCAATACTAGCCGCAGAAACAACATGTCTTTTTTGAGGATGTGTTGAATAAGAAGAAGATGGTATGGAAGCCGGTTGATTGCTAGCACTTTCTTCTTGGTAATATATATATACTTTTTTGCATTCATCTTATATGCTAGACAACACTTCTTCTTTAGTTTGTTCAATATGTGGTGAGTCATTTGGATTTTTGGGAGTTGAATGTGGTAGTACTGCTATACAATCATAAATAGTTTCAATAAGTGATTTACAACCATCTATTTTAATAGTTGTATTTAATACATCACAAATAATATAAATAGTGGGAATAAGAATAATTTTTTTTTAATTTGATAAACTTTTTTTATATGAAAATGATTTGAAAAAGATGGAGTTAAAATATCTTTTAAAATTTTAATAGCATAATTATTAGAAGAATCATTATCTAATGTAATAGTCATAATTTTATCAGTTATGTCATAATAGTCGCAAACTGAATAAATATTTTCTGAAATAAAAGTATCAGTGTGCCTATCATCTATATATCTATACGCTAAAATACATTTTTGCATAGATCATTTATAATCTATCCAATAACATGTCACCGTTAAATAATCATGACCGTTAGTACTACAGCCTATCAGACGTGATATATACTTTGTCAGGAAAATGTTATATTGAATAACGTAAATAGTGTTGATATTCGTGTGCAAATTTAAAAACGTTTCTCCTAACGGTTGATGTAGGAAACCCGTTAAGAGAAGGATTATACATTTCTCTAATGTAATGAATAAAACCAGGAGAAGAAGGAAATGAAAAGGGCAAACCTTCCACAACAACTAATTTTGTTATTTCTTCCCTATCTCTATGTTTATCGTATTTAGGGCCTACAATTTCCCCCGTCATAGGGTTAATTTGACCCTGTACCTGGTCCGGGATAATATGTGAACCTTATCCCGACTGAGAGGCCATTGGCACACCCGACTTTCTAGCCTCGTATTCATCCCACCTAGCTTTGTGAAAGTTTTGTACATGTCTCAATAAACCTCATGTCCCACCCTGACATTTTCTCATTTTAAATTTATAAACATTTTTTCAAATTTGACATCTAACTACTTGATTCTTTTGGTCCTATAAAAAAGCCCATGTTTTGATTTTAATTTCCGTTATGTTGGGTCTCGTCTCATACTAAGGGGAATAAGAGGTGTTCCAGTTTGAGGTGCACTAGTGGGTGTGTCATCTAGATTAGTCAGTGTGTCATCTAGATTAACTTCTAAATTAAAGTCTTGTTGAGTTGCGTAAAATATCTTCTCGTCTAAATCTAACGGTATTTCAGAAAAAAAAATCAGTATCAACCAAATCGTCTTGTCTAGGAATAGGATGACTAGAAGAAGTACACATGCCCTTGTTACCCCTACTAGAAGAAGTATGACCCTTACCCTCTTAATCATTTCATTTTAATTATGCTAATAAATAGTTAAAGATAATAAAATTAAGTGCGCTAATTAAAATAAAGAAACAATAACAATTTAATGAAGGAACGAATGTACCAAACGTTGACGTAACATTGACGTGTAATCGAGGTTGAAAATTGAAAGTTTGTTCGATGAATGATCATCAAGTTAGTTGTCGACTTCACTCCCAAATGAATAAATAAAATTGAATATTTAGTATACAATGTAGACTTGTAGAGAGGTAGATTGAGAGATTAAAGAGATTGTACGAAGATTTGTAAGAAAGATGAAGAGAAAATGAGATATTTATAGTTGGAAAATTGGATTAAAGTATAAATATAATAACTTAGGGGTTAAAAATAAATATTAAGGGGGTAGGGGGAGTCCAAAAATGGTCGTTTCACAACAGCCAAAATATAAAATGGTCATTGTGCAACGACTATTTTGTGCAAAGGGGAGGGATCGGGCGGGACCGGAGTGGGATCGGGGCTGATCAGGCTTAAAGGGACTGGGCGTGACGTGCTCAGTAGGGGATGGGTTGGGTCAAGACCGGGCTGACCTGCCCCGTTGGCCAATCTTTGTTTCAAACCATAAAGTGACTTACGAAGACGACACATACTGAGGGATTGCTGGATGGACAAACCTGGATGGCTGGTGCATGTAAACGGTTTCTTTTAAATCCTCATGGAGGAATGCATTTTTCACATCAAGCTGATGAATCAACTAATGCTTACCCATAGAAATGCTCAGGAAATCGGACTGAATGTCTCACCACAATCAATGCCCTCATGCTGATTAGTACCATTTACCACAAGCCTAGCCTTATATCTTTCTAAGTCACCAGTATCCCTGTATTTGTGATGAAAAATCCACATGCAACAGATCATATTCACCCCCTCCGGTCGAGGAAGCAAATCCCAAGTACGTTGTTTTGTTAAAGCATTAAACTCCTCACACATGACCGCATTCACATTTAGGTCCATTTTGGCTAATTTTTAGGCTTTTGGGAATAGGGGAAATAGTTTAGGTGGATAGGTAGAGAATTTCTGTGGAGGTTTTGTTGTGAAGAGTACTGGTAGGTAAAATGTTGAGGATATATTCTACCATTTTGACTGCATAGAACCCAGAACGATGGGGAGAGAGAAGCATTGAAAATAAAGGTAAAAACCATGTTGTGGATAGTACAGAGGAGTCATTCGGCTTTTCCATTTTTGTGTGAGGTATGGGAACATGAGAAATAGAAGACCATGCCATTATTGGTGCAAAAATTACGAAATGCGGAATTATTAAATTTACGATCGTTATCACATTATGTTGATTTGATGGATTTTTCAAATTGTGTTTTGATAAAGTTATGAAACTCAAGAAACTTGGTATAGACTTTAGACTTAGACTTTAGAGGGTAAATCCATATAGTAAGAAAATTCATCTAACAACATAAGATAAATTTTTTGACCCATTGAACTAATAACATGAGACGTCCATAAATCAACTTGAACAATATCAAACGGAGAAAATGTAACACTTAAAGAAGATTGAAAAGGAAGGTGAACGTGTTTTCCTAGAGGGCAAGAGAAACATTGTTTGGTAGGCTTCCTACTAGAACAACGAATTAAATTATTGTTCCAAAGAAAATTAAAAATATGGGCTCCGGGATGTCCAAGTCTATTGTGTCAAGTAGACGAAGAGATTGTTGCTAAGGATGTGGAAGGAGTGACTTGGGCAGTTAGAGATGTGGGAGGGGTGACACTGGCAGCGGACGTGATAGGAAAGGATAGAGATCCCCTTCACTATTGCACCGTGTAAGGAGTTTCCTGGTACGTAGGTCCGTTACAGAAAACTCAAATAGGTCAAATTTAATTGAGATGGAATTATCTATAACAAATTTTCTAACGGAAATTAGGTTCTTAATAATGTGTGGGGATTAGAGAACATTATTTAGGGAGAAGTGGGGATGCGGTGGTGGGGTTAGAGTGTGGCCAAAACCTTGAATTGGAATGCGGTGACCGTTTCCAACCATAATGGATTATAGAGTATTTAAGTTACGCAGTTGAGAAAAATTATCAAAATTTTTGGTGAGGTGAGACGTGACGCCCGTATCCATATATCATGTATTATCGGGCTTCTGATGAGTCAACGTGCCAAAAGCCTGATCCAAATTGGATTGGGGAAAGCCTGGAGTGGACTGCTGAGCTCCAGGATAGTGGGCCGGAAGGCTGTGGCCTGTTATTGGTGCACCCAGACTGTTGGACCGCTGATGGGCTATGGGTATTAGGGCCTGATGGTTGAGGCCCAGACTGTTGGGCCGATGAAGCATCCAATTTGACATGTGGGTTGTAGGTTTTGAGGAGTTGCTGGAGTCCCAGGCCCCCTGTATGTGTCCACTGCTGCCAGAAAATCCACCAAGAGTGGTGTCCGTTATAGGTTCTGTCGGGAAAAAAAGATTTGGAGGGGGGGTCGTGGCATGGCCAACGTGGATGGGAGGCAGAATTGGTTATATACAGGTGTACATTGGCTTTAGGGAGGTTGTATATGGGCAATTTTAGTCATATATGAGGTGTATATCAGCTTCGAAAAATTGTATACTAGTAGTATACGGCATGTTCGAGATTTATTAGGGGGAAGAAGGATGTATATTGGTGATATAGTTGAGGTATACTAGGACGTGGATGTCTAGGTTGATGTATATGATGTGTGTTGACATCCAATTTTGACCCTCCCGTCCAGTCATTAACTATAAAATTACACTAATTTTCCACAATAATTCTAGTAATTTTAAAATAATAAAATGCAGCAATAAAACATTAATACAGACATAAATAAGCAATTTAATAATGGCACCGCATCTTACGTAAAATATTAAGCACTAATTAAATAGCACGTCCGCATTTATAACAATTAGATTAATAAAGCACCTAGATAATTTAATCACAATTTATTAATTCACTTTGCCACTAATTGACTAATTAAATAACTAATACCTAATTAATTAACTCCTAAATTCTACCCAAATTCACCTATTAACACGGCCACGCAGCCCAACACTCTCGGCCCAACTTTTATTTCCCAACGCCAGACTTTATTACCGCAGCAGACAATAGCCCTGTGCATTTTCCTTATTTTCCTTCGCGCGAAGCCCACGCCCATTATTCCCTCCCTTATCACCAAGACCCATGGGACACTTCATCTTCCAAACGCACTCCCAAAACCTAAAAATTAATTAATAACCTAGGATCTGCGGTTCGCCGCCATACCGGATTCTCACGGAGAATCAGGGTTTCCACCACGCGACCTTCCTTTCCCATACCAGCACCCTTCAAAGTCGAATCAGAACCTTACCATAAGTCGTCCAAAATAAAACAGTAAGAATCAATACAGAATTATACACAAAATCGCACTAAAATCAGCACAAATCTCGTCGAATCAAGCACAAGTCTCAGCCTTAATTACTTACCAAACTTAGAACCTAGAGTTAGGCTATATAAAGCACATGCAATAGGCATTCGAGGGGGAGCAGGGATACCGATAGCATCGATCGTCCAGAGCTCAGTAGGGAGGCAGCAAGAACAACCGATTCAAAGCCTTTTCTTCTTAGTCGCGGAAGTCAGTCTCAAATCAGTAAGCATTCTCAATAACAAGCTCTATCTTTTCAATCGCATCGCAATAACCCGTCGATTGGACCGACGACTTGATACGTGGCCTCGGTTCGCTGTCCGGAGAAGGTAAAACTATGATTTCTCTCAGCCCCTTTTTATTACTGTGTTCTGTTTACTGAAAATGAAGTATTTATGGTCGAGTGTCTAGTTGCATTGATTGGTTGTTAATTAAAATCAGAACAATGAATATGAGTAGCCCCCTCAGTGTTCAGTTTGGAAGCATGAATGAAACTCTGTTACTCATTTGGCTTGATTTCATATTGTAAAGGGACTGTATAAAAGTGATCGTCTAGGCATTACTAGGCTTTCATACTTCTGATATATGTATGTTTGTCCTTCATTTGCATATGTTCTACCAATTGTTTTGACCTTAATTCATGTTACCTGCTCAAGCCTCAAAATGCCTCCATACTAGCATGCTAAGTCCTTTAGAATAATGTTGTGTCATACTTTGATTATTAAATTGTTTTGATGTTGTCCAGTCTGTTCCTATCTTAAAACTGCCACTAGGATGGCCTACAATGTCTGTCAAGTCTCCTCTATAGTATGAAGAATAGGCAGAGTTGATTAAGAATATCTGCATTAGCATATTGTCTGATGAAACCATGCCTATGGCGAGTTAAATTCGATTATCATGTACATAACTCAACCTGTAATCTTGCTTCTCTTCTGCAAATATGTGTAGAGCTGGTTAGGATAACTGAGACTGCTTAAAAGATTTGGAGAAGGATGTGATTAATTAATTCCATGTTTTACCTATTCTGTTTGTTCTTGATGATATGTGAGTTTGTTCCCAATTAGTTATCTTTCCCTCTTTAATTTCTCCAAGATTGAAATGGTATACAGGGAACATATATCTGAATATATATCTGATGTGTATCCAAATGACCTCTTGGATTATTTGTTTAAATATCTTTCTGTCTATATGTATACTAAGCTGGTTATACATTCACCCTACCTGTTTAAATGAATAATTTCATACTATCATGTAAAGTACTCTAGGTGGTTTGGCATCTCTGAAATGCCACTGCCGACTAGTCACATGACCATTCCTATGTCTACATATTAACTTAACTCATAATATGCTTGCATTACTTGTCTAAGTGTTAAATATCAACATGTGAAATATTTTAGTCATTTTGTATCCTGTCTTGTTCATTAAGCTACTGGGTGATATATGGTTGACAACTATTTGAATATTGTGTGTATGTCACCCTTACATATGTCCGTGTAAATGTGGGCTCATATATATTGTTAACTGGGTTGTCGCAGGTACTGGACTGCTGCTTGTTTTTTTTTCTTTTGTTTGTTAATCTGAAGGATTTCATGTTTTGGGCCTGATCACGTTTTGGCTTGGATCTGTTGTTTTGTTTTGTTATTGATATAATTAAAGTATACGCATGTTTGAGTTTATATGGCTATTTTTGTCTATTTTTCTTATTTGATAAGGTTGGGATATGTTCTAATCCTTTTTCTCTTCTTATATTTTGCATGAAATGCATCAGAGCTAAACGAAGAGTCTCATGGCGAGACTCATCACAAGCCACAGCAAATGAAGACCCGCATCTACATGCATTTATCTCCGTATCAGAAATTCTAAGCCATAGGCGAAGTGACTTCGCCATTCTTCGAGTCATCTTTATTTTCTTTACCCCGCCCCCCATTCATTATTTAATTGTATAATTAACTGTCTAACACTCGTACATTAGTAGTAAGTTGCCTAGAATAACTAAGCTTTGGTCACTATTAGAATGTTAAAAGGGCCTTTTCACCATTGGAGTCCTTTTCGAAATTAGTTTGACGTTAGAAATCTACTTCCTTTTAAGTTGATCATTCTAGCTTGACACACATTTCCTAAACTATAATTAAACCGCTTAATCGCATAATTATTTAGGTAGCCAAGACATTAGTTACTAAATCAAGGAAAATCAGTTTCTTTTGTCCATTAGCACCCATATAAAATACATATGATCATTAATCTTTGCATGATATATTCCCCATCATATTTTCGGCATCATAGGCTTTGCATGATTACTTCTATATTACACTAAGCAACCTACATAACCTATAGATAATTTCATACGTCTTCTAACTACTTTCTAAGTGCATGTCTTCAACTAAAATCTACTTTATATATTTTAAACAAATCTTATATTTTGTGCAGGCTAAATTACACTTATGCCTATAAAATATCCTTTGCTTAGATACTTTAAAACATGTATTCTTCTATAGCGTAATAATCAACCCTAGGTTTGGCAGGACAACCGCAAGTTAGCGGATCTTAGAGGGTGTCTAACCTCTTCCCTCTAGATTAATAAAGAACCCTTACCCAGAATCTCATTAAGTTTAGCAGACCATTAAATGGAGTTAATGTTTACTTTAAATTAGTTAACATTTAGGTGTCCTAATTCACCCAAAATAATTAGGTGGCGACTCCGTGAACCCTAGCACCCTTTTTTTATTTTTTAAACATTAGCATTCTTTTTTAAACATTTAGCTCTTTTATTTATTTCCTAACTTTTTTTTTTTTACTTAAGCAGGGTTCGCTAGAATAAAGTCGCGGTCGAAATAGGGCGCGACAGAATGGCGACTCCACTGGGGATTTTAGGTTCTTAACCACAACAGACCTAGGGTTATTATTTGGCATTATTTTGCATTTAATTGGTTGTGCTATATTTTGTTTTATTCATTTTAATTGCTACCTGCTTTACTGCTTTCCTTAAACTGACATTCCGTTCATATTTCTTCCACTCTGGAAAATTCACACAATCACACACTACATGCGAGGTGCGCTGGGTGCATCAGCAAAATTCTTTCTTCAAAACCCAAATTTAGGAGAGTTGGTAACATACATGTAGTGTCCGGTCTAACCAGTGGCCGCGTAGCCTTCTCACTCGAGTTGTCCGCTCGGGAACCTTGCGTCCAGAAAAGCCAAATCTTAGAAACTTAAGATAGAGCTATACCACCCTTATTTTAGGGCATGCATGCACCTTAGGTGGGTCGGTCCTTGGCATCGACACCACAATTAGGAAGACACCAAACTTGTCGACGGGTTTCTCAACCCAACGACCAACCAACATATTATGTGTAGCGTGGCAATGATAGACAAATCCAAACCTAATCATGTCATGCTGAAATTGGAAAAGTGCACCGTCATTTGGTCGCCATTTCCAACAAAAGCATTACAGTTGGACGGCTTGGACAAATCCATCATGGCCTCGTATATGTGACGTTTAGGCCTACCTCTGGCATAAAGAGGTCCCCCCTGCATGATAGGAAACGTTTGAATGTGCTATGTGCGATATATCTGTTACATACCTGCAAATTACGTGCTTTATGCTAACACCGTTTGTTGCATTTTTTTAGAAAGATTTATCATCTCCCCAAAGGTCGATTTGTATTTGACTAAACAATGGCAGAACATCGATATCTCACAAGATCAAAGGCACGCGGTCGATGACATGGCGATTCAGGGCATCTAAGCGGGCAGTCGGAACTGTCTTGGTTCCTATAGGCAGCGAGGTCTCGAGAGAAAGCGAGATAGATCGGTCGAGCAGCTCGCCCAAATACCGCAGCAAATAGCAAACCTGCAGGCCGAAATCAGAAGGCTCAGAAACATCACTGAAGTACTCGTCGCGCAAACAACCAAGCGTCAAAATCCTCTAAATTACTACGGTACCCTCTTACTACATATCCCATTCAGCAATATACAATGCACCATACATCCCACACAAAACCAAATTATGCTCGGCCAAACACAAACCAAAGGCCACGCAAACCCACTTTCGCGCATACGACGACCGCTACGATACCCATCCGTGGTGCATGCCACACGAATGCCCGTTCACTAAACACCTTCAAACCGCGTGGGTGCTAAGAAAACCAACAGAACCTATACACCTTTAACCAAACCCATAGCCCAAGTGTATGAGGCGAAAGCGCGAGAATACTCGGCCAATTCGAAATATCCCGGGCCTACTTCCGAGGGCACGATAAAACCAAACATTGTGCATACCACTCGGTGTCGAGGCACGGCGACATCGAATTGCTACTCCTCGGGGACGAATCGAGTGTTGATCAAAGAAGGGTAATTCGGTGAAGAGTGCGCCCCAAATCCCTTGCCAAACCACGCCACGTCGATGTGCACCGACAACCTTAGATGAGAATACACTCCCGCCTATGCCCATTCCGCTGAATCAATCATTTATCGGCGTACGCACGCGAAGCCAAGAAGAAGATATTGATAGCGAGCATGAAGACCCGACCGGCCGTAGCGAGCAAGAAGGCGTATTGGTTGGATTTGCACCCTTGTTCTGGTCCGCCTAGAGCCCGGATAAGAAAGAACAATTTAGTTTAGCAGAATAATTCAAGACTCATATTTAAGCTTTAATAATGTTTTGCTTGTATTTGGAACTACGTGTGACCTGATTCCCTTGGCGGATACGTAGGCAGCCACATCGGCTTCGGTCCCACCTTTTAGAAAATCCCAATTTCTCTTTTGCTTGTAGTTGGAACTACGTGTGACTTGATTCCCTTGGCGGATACGTAGGCAGCCACATCGGCTTCGGTCCCACCTTTTAGAAAATCCCAATTTCTCTTTTGCTTGTAGTTGGAACTACGTGTGACCTAATTCCCTTGGCGGATACGTAGGCAGCCACATCGGCTTCGGTCCCACCTTTTAGAAAATCCCAATTTCTCTTTTGCTTGTATTTGGAACTACGTTCGACCTGATTCCCTTGGCGGATACGTAGGCGGCCACATCGGCCTCGGTCCCACCTTTAGAATTTTACCCAATATTCGCTTGTAATGAACTACGTCATGACCTGATTCCCTCATGGGGATACGTAGGCGGCCTAAATCGGCTTCGGTCACACCATTAGGAAACTTTCCATTCGTTCTGAAAATAACAAGAATACACATAACATACAAGCAACTCCATCGAGACCCCCTTAGGCCAAACACCCTTTTCAAAACTGGGACAATGTAGGAAACCAGACAGGGGTTGCAAGTCCAAACAAGCCAGATGTCAAGGAACAAGGCGGCGAAGTCAAATACGAATCGACCACCCCCAAAACTCACAAAATTTTCTTTGAGCGCAGGTCCTTCATATTAGCAGAAGATACAACAAAAGTTCTTCATATTAGCAAAAGCAGAAAGAAACAACATAAGCGGAGAGAGGCACCGACAATCAACAGTCAGAATTCAAAAGTCCGCAACAAAGTCTAGCGCATCAGCTCGGGCATAAAGCACACAACAAAAGCATCATGGCAATTAAATCGATTGCGAGGAAACATCTCGGGGGCGACATCTCTACCCACATAATTGCCTTTCTCAAATATTTATCATTACGTTTTAATGATTATACACTAACTTTTTCTCAAGCTTAGCTTGCGGGAGCATTTATTCTACGAGGCGGCGAACACGTCCAGCAACGACGTTATCGGCGTATGTCGGCGGCGACATATATTCGACTCGATTTTGTCGATCAGCGGGACAATTTAAGGACTTCGCCACGAAAGGACACCGACAAATATGATTCCATATGCTCGAAAGATCGACATAAAGCGGGACAAATTTTAAAGAGAACTTTGGCGGCGAACGCAGAGTATGGGAGAATATCGCCCGATTTGGATAAGGATGTTCGCTTGTTTCATAACATGTCACTATTCAAAAATCGACATAATTTCCTACTAGTATTTTCTCAAGATAGAATATTTTCAACAAATGTTTTTCGTGAGACTCGAAATCGAGCGGGGTTACATGGTCGGACAAGACAATGCGTGCAAATATCAAGAGCAACACAAATCGGCCGACCCTCCCGAACTCACAATTTTCTTTGAGTGAATTTTGCGGTCAACAGAAAGGAGGACAATAACATCCCAATACAACATCTGCGTTTCGTCCATACAACGAACATCTACATTTCGTCCATCTGACGGCGAACATCTGCATTCGTCCATACAACGACGAACATCTACACTTTGTCCATACAACGCATTAACATCTGCATCTCGTCCATACAACGGCGAACATCTACATCTCGCCATACAACGAACATCTGCGTCGTCCATCTGACGGCGAACATCGCATTTCGTCCATACAACGCATTAACATCTGCATTTCGTCCATACAACGGCGAACATCGCATCTCGTCCATACAACGGCGAACATCTGCATCGTCCATACTACAACGAACATCTGCATCTCGTCCATCTGACGGCGAACAAATGCATTTCGTCCATACAACGTTAACATCTGCGTCGTCCATCGTCTGGCAACGTAACATCTCGTCCATACTGACGACGAACATCTGCGTCGTCCATACAACGATGAACATCTGCGTCGCCCATACAACGGCGAACAATCGCATTTCGTCCATACAACGGCGAACATCTGCGTCGTCCATACAACGACGAACATCTGCAGTCGTCCATACAACGGCGAACATCTGCGTCTCGTCCATCTGGCAACGAACATCTACATTTCGTCCATACAACGACGAACATCTGCATTTCGTCCATACAACGACGAACACCTGCATCTCGTCCATACAACGACGAACACTTGCATCTCGTCCATACAACGACGAACACCTACATCTCGTCCATACAAAGACGAACACCTACATCTCGTACATACAACGACGAACACCTACATCTCGTCCATACAACGACGAACACCTACATCTCGTCCATACAACGACGAACACCTACATCTCGTCCATACAACGACGAACATATGCATCTCGTCCATACAACGACGAACATCGGCATCTCGTCCATACAACGACGAACATCTACATCTCGTCCATACAACGACGAACATCTGCATCTCGTCCATACAACGACGAACATCTGCATCTCGTCCATACAACGACGAACATCTACATTTCGTCCATACAACGACGAACATCTGCATTTCGTCCATACAACGACGAACATCTACATTTCGTCCATACAACGACGAGCATCTGCATTTCGTCCATACAACGACGAGCATCTACTTTTCGTCCATACAACGACGAACATCTGCATCTCGTCCATACAACGACGAACATCTGCATCTCGTCCATACAACGACGAACATCTGCATCTCGTCCATACAACGACGAACATCTGCATCTCGTCCATACAACGACGAACATCTGCATTTCGTCCATACAACGACGAACATCTGCATCTCGTCCATACAACGACGAACATCTGCATCTCGTCCATACAACGACGAACATCTGCATCTCGTCCATACAACGACGAACATCTGCATCTCGTTTATACAAGACAGCGTATCATCACATCATTTCATTTTATACAATCTGACTACAGCACAAATTCACATTCTTACATTGTTTTGCCTTAACAGTTATGCACTAACCGTTTGCTTAAGTCTTAGCATGCAGGAGCAGGAGCACAACGTGGATTTTCTCTTACAGCGAACCGGGGCAATTTGTTGGGGGGCCAACCTTCCCAATGAATGGCAGAAGCGGCCTCAAGCGTCGGTCCACTCGTTCCACATCACCACAAACCCGAGCACCGTAAGCCATGGCGACACCCTGTGTTCAAGCCGGTTATTTTTATTTCTTTTCATTTTGCACCATAGCGATGTCATCATAACTCGACCTTTGGACAATTTTAGTCGCGTTAGCGCCGGTGTTTTGACCAGGGTAGCCCAGTGTCGTCATAACTCGACACTGGGACAATTTTTGAGTCCGCGTTGGCCTTGCCTAAATTTCCCAACATTTTAATTCTGAGGGTCGAGACAAAATTGGCTATGAGTCAACGTCTTTGTCCGAATATTCTTCCATCATCTCCATACAAAGAGGGACAACTGTTGACACCCAATTTTGACCCTCCCGTCCAGTCATTAACTATAAAATTACACTAATTTTCCACAATAATTCTAGTAATTTTAAAATAATAAAATGCAGCAATAAAACATTAATACAGACATAAATAAGCAATTTAATAATGGCACCGCATCTTACGTAAAATATTAAGCACTAATTAAATAGCACGCCCGCATTTATAACAATTAGATTAATAAAGCACCTAGATAATTTAATCACAATTTATTAATTCACTTTGCCACTAATTGACTAATTAAATAACTAATACCTAATTAATTAACTCCTAAATTCTACCCAATTTCACCTATTAACGCAGCCACGCGCAGCCCAACACTCTGACCAACCTTTTATTTCCCACGCCACCTTTATTCCCAAAGACCCAAAGCCCTGAGCCTTTTCCTTATTTTCCCTTCTGCCAGAAGCCCCACGCCCAGCATTATTCCCCCTCCCTTATCACCAGCAGCCCATAGACCACTTCATCTTCCAAACGCACTCCCAAAACTAAAAATTAATTAAGAACCACAGGATCTGGTTCGCGCCATACGGATTTCTCACGAGAATCAGGTTTCCTACCCACGCGACCTTCCTTTCCCATACAGCACCGCCAAAGTCGAATCAGAACCTTACCATAAGTCGTCCAAAATAAAACAGTAAGAATCAATACAGAATTATACACAAAATCGCATTAAAATCAGCACAAATTTCGTCGAATCAAGCACAAGTCTCAGCCTTAATTACTTACCAAACTTAGAACCTAGAGTTAGGCTATATAAAGCACATGCAATAGGCATTCGAGGGGGAGCAGGGATACCGATAGCATCGATCGTCCAGAGCTCAGTAGGGAGGCAGCAAGAACAACCGATTCAAAGCCTTTTCTTCTTAGTCGCGGAAGTCAGTCTCAAATCGATGGCATTCTCAATAACAAGCTCTATCTTTTCAATCGCATCGCAATAACCCGTCGATTGGACCGACGACTTGATACGTGGCCTCGGTTCGCCGTCCGGAGAAGGTAAAACTATGATTTCTCTCAGCCCCTTTTTATTACTGTGTTCTGTTTACTGAAAATGAAGTATTTATGGTCGAGTGTCTAGTTGCATTGATTGGTTGTTAATTAAAATCAGAACAATGAATATGAGTAGCCCCCTCAGTGTTCAGTTTGGAAGCATGAATGAAACTCTGTTACTCATTTGGCTTGATTTCATATTGTAAAGGGACTGTATAAAAGTGATCGTCTAGGTATTACTAGGCTTTCATACTTCTGATATATGTATGTTTGTCCTTCATTTGCATATGTTCTACCAATTGTTTTGACCTTAATTCATGTTACCTGCTCAAGCCTCAAAATGCCTCCATACTAGCATGCTAAGTCCTTTAGAATAATGTTGTGTCATACTTTGATTATTAAATTGTTTTGATGTTGTCCAGTCTGTTCCTATCTTAAAACTGCCACTAGGATGGCCTACAATGTCTGTCAAGTCTCCTCTATAGTATGAAGAATAGGCAGAGTTGATTAAGAATATCTGCATTAGCATATTGTCTGATGAAACCATGCCTATGGCAGGTTAAATTCAGTTATCTGTGGCACATAACTCAACCTGTAATCTTGCTTCTCTTCTGCAAATATGTGTAGAGCTGGTTAGGATAACTGAGACTGCTTAAAAGATTTGGAGAAGGATGTGATTAATTAATTCCATGTTTTACCTATTCTGTTTGTTCTTGATGATATGTGAGTTTGTTCCCAATTAGTTATCTTTCCCTCTTTAATTTCTCCAAGACTGAAATGGTATACAGGGAACATATATCTGAATATATATCTGATGTGTATCCAAATGACCTCTTGGATTATTTGTTTAAATATCTTTCTGTCTATATGTATACTAAGCTGGTTATACATTCACCCTACCTGTTTAAATGAATAATTTCATACTATCATGTAAAGTACTCTAGGTGGTTTGGCATCTCTGAAATGCCACTGCCGACTAGTCACATGACCATTCCTATGTCTACATATTAACTTAACTCATAATATGCTTGCATTACTTGTCTAAGTGTTAAATATCAACATGTGAAATATTTTAGTCATTTTGTATCCTGTCTTGTTCATTAAGCTACTGGGTGATATATGGTTGGCAACTATTTGAATATTGTGTGTATGTCACCCTTACATATGTCCGTGTAAATGTGGGCTCATATATATTGTTAACTGGGTTGTCGCAGGTACTGGACTGCTCAGTTGTTTTTTTTTCTTTTGTTTGTTAATCTGAAGGATTTCATGTTTTGGGCCTGATCACGTTTTGGCTTGGATCTGTTGTTTTGTTTTGTTATTGATATAATTAAAGTATACGCATGTTTGAGTTTATATGGCTATTTTTGTCTATTTTTCTTATTTGATAAGGTTGGGATATGTTCTAATCCTTTTTCTCTTCTTATATTTTGCATGAAATGCATCGGAGCTAAACGAAGAGTCTCATGGCGAGACTCATCACAAGCCACAGCAAATGAAGACCCGCATCTACATGCATTTATCTCCGTATCAGAAATTCTAAGCCATAGGCGAAGTGACTTCGCCATTCTTCGAGTCATCTTTATTTTCTTTACCCCGCCCCCCATTCATTATTTAATTGTATAATTAACTGTCTAACACTCGTACATTAGTAGTAAGTTGCCTAGAATAACTAAGCTTTGGTCACTATTATAATGTGGAACTCTAATACAATAAGAATCCTAGGTTTACCATGATTATACATCACTAAATATTTATACAATCTATGAGATATATTCTAATTATGGTGTGAGGATTGTTCAAGGATCCATACACGTTAATAGGGTTAGATCACACAAGCTTTCTCGATACTTTATCTTCACAATTTGATGCATGCTCCTTGCGACCTAGCTAGTGCATTCTAGTTGCTGCAATTTGGTGCTACCTAGAGAAATTATTTTGCTTGGTACTTCAGTGCAACCTCCCCTATCATTGTACGTAAAGAATGAATCTTAGGCCTAACTCTACTCCAAAAGTTAGTTTATAGGGTGAGGATTATTCAAATCCATATAAGGAGTTCATGTTCTCATTCCATTTCTGATGTGAGACTCTTAACATTGTCATCCAAAGCTACATCTAGAACTATTTGTCGCCCCGAAGTGACTTGCGATGCAACTACATGATAACCTGATCACCAATATCAGATTTTTCTACATGCGCGGCTACTGCCAAAACAGTTTTCTCATTTGTTACGCCTCTGTTTTGTTTCCCCAATTCGACGCATCGATTAAATTAGTGGCACTATTATGAACTTCAACTGTAGCGTTTTTCATAATGTTACCATCATTTGAAACTTAACTATATTTTATTTAGTGCATATCTAACTTTTATGGTGATCTAATTGCCCTAGAATTGGTATTTCAATAGTCATGAGCCCTTTGACAAA
Organism: Przewalskia tangutica; assembly: GCA_029844215.1. NCBI lineage: Eukaryota > Viridiplantae > Streptophyta > Magnoliopsida > Solanales > Solanaceae > Przewalskia > Przewalskia tangutica. Next base: position 3,971,213 of record CM056725.1, read on the forward strand.
TTGAGCTCACAACCATGTATACAAGCTGAAAATAAATTTGATATAGATGTCTACGTAGACCAACAAAATTAAAAAGGACAGTGCAGTGCACAAAGCATCATGTGTTATTAGGGTCCGTGGAAGGACAACAAATGACTATTTTACATTTTAATATGTTGTGACCTCAACTCGTTAAAAGGAAGTCAAGGCTATTGAAATGTCAAGTTTAAAAGGGTAATTAAGCTAATTGTTAAGATAATTATGGACAAATTATCTCCATCTTATCAATTATAATATGTAATTAAATCAAATTAATTATTAGGTAATTCATGTCCATAGTTATATCCATCATATCAATTATAATATGTAATTAAATCAAATTAATTATTAGGTAATTAGATTTGTAAGATGATTAGAATATTCTTAGGATAAGTCTGCCTAAATAGTAGCCATAGATTGATCTTACAAAAATACTTGTATATATTATATTATTGGGATGAAATAAAGCATGAAATTAATTTTCTTCATGGTATCAAGAGCCACAAAATCACTCCCCATTTTTGCCCTATTCTTCTTGTCGGCCGCCCCACCCATACCCTACCCAAAAACCATTTTTGGTGTGTCGAAACCATCCTGTTCGGCCTTCTCTCCACAACCTAACCCTAACCCTAAAACTACCCTAGCCAAAAATTACCCTCCCACCATATTTTGTTTTCGACACTCTCCAAACAAACCGTAATTAGGGTTCTTCATCTCCCTTATTCTACACACAAAAATATTTTTTTTCTTCATTTTTTCTTGTATTGTCATGGGCAACAATGTCCGACAAACAAAAATTCTATCCCTCTCTTGTCGTAAACAACGTCAAGAACTTTATTTCTATTACTCTTGAGATGGAAAAAGGAAAATACACTTCTTGGGCGGAGTTGTTTAAAATTCAGTGTCGAGCATACGAGGTCATAGACCATATTATTCCTTCTAAATCTTCATCAGAGACCACCATTGTAGACCCAAATTTATGGTCTCATTTAGTTGCTATAGTTCTTCAATGGATTTACGGCACAATCTCCAATGACCTTTAGAACACCATTTTAGAACTGGACTCTACAACTCAATAGGCTTGGGAATGTTTACAAAATAGTTTTCAAGATAATAAAGTTTCTCGGGCGGTATATCTTGAAAACCAATTCACCAATGTAAAATTAAATGATTTTCAAACGTCTCCACATATTTCTAAGAGTTGAAAATGCTTACCGATCAACTTTCAAATATTGGTGCGCCGGTGACAAATTAAACGTTAGTTCTTCAATTGATAGTGGGATTGAATGCATAATTTGATGGTGTTGCTAGGTTCATTCAACAAAGCAATTCCTTACCACCATTCTATAAGGCTCGGTCGAGATTGATTCTTGAAGAAACCCGACAATAAAAATAGGCGACGGGGGGGGGGGGGGCAACGAATGCCAGTACCGCTCTTATTTCTACCAACGTATAATGATGATTTTGACACTCAAAATTATGATTCCGATAATTGTTCAAATCGACAAAATAATGGGTCAAAATCGTAATAATAACAAAAGGAAAAGTAATTGTGGAAAGGGGTTGGGCGGGGTGGAGGACATGACGCCGCCGGTGGCTCAGTGGGCCCAACCTCCTCCCCCCTCTAGACAGCCTAGGGTTCTCGGCTCTCATCCGCAACAAGCTTTTGCAGCCCATGGACCATCTTCCACAGGTTATGCTCCCACAGATATTGAACATGCCATGAACAACATGAATCTAAGTGTTTCCGATGATTCATGGTATATAGACAATGGGGCAACTTCACACATGATGACATCTCAAGGTAATCTCTCATCTTATTTTAATATGAGCAATAATAAAAATATTGTTGTTGATAGTGGCCAGAAAATTCCAATATGTGGTATTGGCCAATTAAATCTCCCCCCTCGCCTACCTTTACATTTGAAAAACGTCCTACATGTACCCAAACTGATTAAAAACTTGGTATTTGTACGTTGTTTTACTACTGACAACAATGTTTCTGTTAATTTTGATTCATTTGGGTTTTCCGTGAAGGTTTTTTAGACGGGAATGTCACTAATGAGATGTAATAGTACGGGGGACTTTTATCCCATCACCACCATTACCAACAACCAAGTCACCACTCCATCAATCTTTGCAGCTATTTCCTCTAATTTATGGCATAACCGGTTTGGACACCTGGGAGCACTAGTGTTCAATGTTCTTAAAAATAATAATTTTGTTGATTGTAACAAACGTATGGACTCTTCTGTTTGTCAGACTTGTGTGTTTGGGAAGCATGTTAAACTTTCTTTTTCATTATCTACTTCAAATACGCTTATGTCATTTGATCTTATGCATTGTGATTTGTGGACATCCCCGATTTTAAGTTCAGCATGTCATAAATATTATATGCTTGGATGGTTATTCGAATTTTCTGTGGAAATTTTCCTTAGGACAGAAATCGCAGGTCTTCACCATTTTTAAACAATTTAGTATTTTTATCAAAACTCAATTTGAGAAATCCATTAAATATTTTCAATGTGACAATGAGAGGGAATTCATAAATGCCAAATTTAAAAAATATTGTCACCAAAATGGTATCTCTTTGCGTCTTTCATGTCCACATACTTCTCCTCAAAATGGAATAGTCGAAAGAAAAATTCGAACAATCAACAATCTAATATGCACACTTCTTGTACATTCATCCACACCACCGGTCTTTTGGCATCATGCACTTCAAATGACCACATATCTTTTAAAAATTCTTCATAGCAAGCTACTCTCTAACATATCACCCACACAAATGTTGTACTATCGTCTTCCTTCTTATACACATTTGAGGGTTTTTGGGTGTTTGTGTTATCCCTTATTTCCGTTCACAATCATTAACAAACTGCAAGTCTGTTCTACTCCTTGTGTCTTTATGGGATACCCATAAAATATCTCACGATATACAATAGATTTCAACGTTCAAATTTTGTGGTAATGTGTCAGAGAATGTCAATTTCAATATTGGAAATTCAATTTTTTTAAAACAAATCGTGACCCGGAATCCGACCCGGAAAAATCTTACCGGTCCGGATCGAGAACTAGACCAATAAGGTTTCGGTCCGGTCCCGGATCTCAACTCAGGACCGAAACCTTATCGGTCCGGTTCTTGGTCCGGACCAGTAAGCTTATCGGTCTGGTCCGGGTATGTCGATACCCGGACCGAACCAGTCCGATAACAACCCTACTTGGGCCCAAGGGGCTTGAAAACTCCGGCAAGATTGAGGACTGTTGACAGTGGATCCGGTGACGGCGGAGGCTACGTCGGCGACACCATCAGTAATAATGGGTCAACTTTAAAGAATTAGAGCTTCATTGACCCCGTAATAATGAATAGTTCCCGTATTAATTATTCATTTGATTTTATTCATTGACCCTGTAATAATGAAGAATCATTTCATTACATTTAATGCTAATGATCGAGAAGCTAATCGACGTTATTGTAGCTCCATTCAAACGGAACAGGGAAAAAAAAGGGGAAATAACGCCGGCGAAGAATGTGATGATTTACAGATTTGGTATGAAAGAGGGGGGTGGGGTGTCGTGGAGGTTGAGGAGAAGTGGGTGGTGGTAGTGAAATTGGTGGCGATGGTGGCGGCGAATATGGTGGTTCTGGTGAGATGGGGGTGATGGTGATGAAAAAGATATAATTATTGAAGGATTTTAATGGTTATTAGAGATTAATTAGTGTAAATATAATTAGTAAAAGAAAATTAAATTAATAAAGAAAAGAAAAAGAATATAAAATTTAAAAAAAATGATTGGAGCGCAAGAGTATGCAACACATCTACTTGTGCAACTGATTATATATGTATTGAGATGACATTAAATTAACTTTAGAATTGTTAACGTGTAATATATCGTCTTAATAGTTTGAGTGTGATATTAAAATTTCGGATATAATTTAAGAGTCCATTTATATCTTTTCCCTCTAAAGTTTGAAAAACTGATGAGATGCATGAAGTTTCTGTTGAAAAATTTACCTAGTGGGATTGAGTTTATCTCATTCTTAATAACTTGACACATGAGGCCCCGCATGTCGGAAATACGATTTCCATACACATACATATGTCGTACAACGTCTAGCTAAATTTCACGTTGTGAAAGAGACGTTGGTACACATGTTAAAGTGTTCTTAAGTTAGGTAAGGATGGATGATTAATTGGTCAAATTGATGTGTCTCCCATAACGGCATAAGTAAAGAAGAAAAGTGCAAAATATAGAAAATAGGGAAGAGTCGCGGCCAGCAGGCGCGCGCGCGAGCCACGACGGTTACTACGCCGCCGACTGGGTCGCGCAGCGCCACGGCGCTACAGTCAGGCGCCGAAATGCCAAAACTCCTGAGGCTCGAGGTTTGTTTCTGACAGGTCAGGGTCGCGGTGCTCCATATCCAATGAACCGAAATTATCGAGAATCCCCTGATTCATGGACTGATTTGAATGGCCAAAGATCAGTCAACTCTTGGCATGATCAAGATATCTTTTGGAGAGATCTATGCACCTCATTTAGTGCATTCACATGGTATGTGAATGATCATTTTGCAACTATAAAAGGAGCCTCAAAATATAGATTTAGATCATCTATTGACACAACAAAAATCTGAAAATTGTTGAGAGCTTTTCTTCTATTTCTAGCAATCTTTTGTTCTTGTTTCTTTTGCAAGAGTTCTCAAGTATTTGGCTTGTGCTTGAGAAAGTATTATCGTTTTATCTTGGGAGACTATTACCCATCTACCGTAAGCCATTATATACAGGGGTAATTTTGTCTTAAGGAAAGAGTGCTAACACTCGACTCGATAACACTACACTTAGCTTTATTCAGTCTATCCTTTCAGTTCTTCCGTTCCCGTTCACACTCATATTTTTACTACAATTTAAGACAATTATTATTACGAAGAACTAAAGATGGTGAATGGAAAGGAACAAGTCTCTGCTTCCAATAATGCCACATCTTCTGGCACTGCTACCGCCGCTGGTATCACTTTTGGTACCATTGGGAATACTATGATTCCTCCCAACTTTCAAGCCGAAAGACCCGAAAAGTTTGCGTGCACTAACTTCAAAAGGTGGCAGCAAAAGATGTTATTTTATCTCACCGTACTAGGTATGGCAAAATATTTATCTGAAGATCCTCCTACTGTTGGAGATGATATGGACGTCCAAACCGACAACACAGTTTAGACGGGCCAGGATACCCAGGCTACTGGTGGCCTGATGATGAAATTTGACCCCTGGAGTCAAAACGACTACATGTGCAGGAACTACATCCTAAATTGCATGTGCGACCCAATCTACACGGTATATTGCACTACAAATACCGCAAAGGAGTTATGGGATCTGTTGCAGAAGAAGTACAACACTCATGATGCGGGTGCTAAGAAATTCATAGTCGGGAAATTTCTGAAGTACCAAATGGTAAATGACAAATCAGTCATGTCACAAGTACAGGAGTTCCATCTAATCATCCATGATCTAGATCTAGAAGGTATGGCCCAATGAGTCATTCTTGATCGCTTCACTTATTGAGAAACTACCTCCCTCGTGGGGTGAGTTCACTAGCTATCTCAAACTCAAATCCAAGGAAATGAGTTTTGAAGAACTTATCATCAAGACTCATATCCATGAAGACAACAAAAAAACCTTGTTCAAAGACAAGCAAATAATTGATGTCAAGGTTAACTTGGTTGAGACCAAAGGAAACCCAAATAAGAAACGCAAGTTTCTGAAAGATGTAAAGACTCCGACCATTGAGAAATTCAAAGGAAACTGTCATCATTGTGGCAAGGTTGTCCACATGGTCAAAGACTGTCGTCAGCTGAAGCGCGAGCAGCAGGAAAAGGCCAAATCCAACATGGTTGAAGACAAGATCGTTGATGATCTGTGTGAAGACTTCTCGATTGTCGTACTAGAAGCAAATCTAGTCGAAAACCCCAAACAGTGGTGGTTGGATACGGGTGCAACCCGTCACATATGCTCCGACCGAAATGTTTTCTCTACATATGCAGAAGTTGACGGTAAGAAGTTATACATGGGAAACAATGCTACCTCAGATGTGCTGGGAGAAGGCATTGTAGTACTCAAGATGTCTTCTAGCAAAGACCAAGTTGAAGAACGTCATGCATGTTCCGGACATCCGTAAGAATTTAATTTCTGTTAATGTTTTAGTTCAAGCAGGATTTCGAGTAGTGTTCGAATCCGGTAAGTTTGTTATTACTAAGAATGGCGTGTTTGTAGGAAGGGGGTTCGCCTGTGAAGGCCTCTTCAAAATAAACGCCATGTCTATAATTCGTAACATTAATGAAAGTGCATCTTCTTACTTGCTTGAGTCGCCCAGTTTATGGCATCATAGACTTGGACACGTAAACTATCAGTTAATTAAACGATTGGTAAAGTTGGAGTTATTATCGTCTGATGTTGTAAACCCTCAATCCAAGTGTGAGGTATGTGTAGAGGCAAAACTTACCAAGTTGACTTTCCGTTCCGTAGAACGAGATACCGCCCCTCTAGAACTTATACACACGGACATCTGTGATTTAAAGTTCGCTCAAACTAGAGGGGGGAATAAGTACTTTGTGAATTTCATATACGATAGTACAAGGTACTGCTACCTTTACTTACTCAAAAGTAAGGACGAAGCGTTCGATGCCTTTACACGATATAAAGCCGATGTTGAAAACCAACTAAGTGTACGAATTAAAGCGATTCGTAGCGATAGAGGGGGAGAGAATGTAGCTCTATTTGAGGAATACTATGCCCAATCCGGCATAATGCATCAAACGACTGCACCATATTCTCCACAGTCAAACGGTGTGGCGGAACGCAAGAACCGTACACTAAAGGAAATGATGAACGTCTTGCTTATCAATTCCGGCCTTGCGCAAAATATGTGGGGACAGGCAGTTCTTACTGCCAACATGATACTTAATAGAGTCCCTCACAGAAGCAGGGAGAAAACTCCATATGAACTGTGGAAAGAAAAGGCACCCTTTTACAAATACCTAAGGGTATGAGGTTGTTTGGCCAAGGTCGACGTACCTAAGCCAAAACAGGTCAAGATAGGACCTAATACTATAGATTGCATCTTCATTGGATACGCAATTAACAGTAGTGCTTATCGCTTTCTGGTACACAAATCAAATATACCAGATATTCATGGGAGTGCAATAATAGAGTCAAGGAATGTTGAATTCTTTGAGACAATCTTTCCTAAGAAGGAAAATGAAGCCGCCTCGCGCAAAAGGAGTCATGATTCCCCGGGATCTGACGAGTCTGACCAAATGGATACAGATATGGATGAGAATCTAACTGATCCTGAGACATAACCTAGGCGAAGAAAAAGGGCCAGGAAAGAAAAATCTTTTAGGCCGGACTTTCTAGATTACTTGGTTGAGAATGAACCACGGACAATTGCAGAGGCATTGTCAACTCCAGAAGCACCGCTTTGGAAAAAAGCTATGGAAAGTGAGATAAAATCCATCATGCAAAATCACAAAGGGTGTTGGTTGATCTTCCTCCGGGAAATAAGCGACTAAGTTGTAAGTGGGTACTTAAACGTAAGTACAAAGATGATGGATCTATAGACATGTACAAGGCTAGGTTGGTAGCCAAAGGATACCGACAAACTAAAGTTCTTGACTACTTCGACACGTACTCCCCAGTATCGAGAATTCATTGCCATTGCAGCACTGCATGACTTTGAAATCCATCAAATGGATGTCAAGACAACCTTCCTAAATGGTGATTTGGAAGAGGAGATATACATGGAACAACCCGAGGGGTATGTAGTTCCAGGACATAGAAGAAAGTCTGTAGACTTATCAAGTCCCAGTACGGGCTGAAACAAGCTCCAAAATAATGGCATGAAAATTTTGATAGTACACTACTATCAAAAGGTTTCTCCATTAACGAGTATGATAAGTGTGTCTACGTGAAAGGAAACTCTGACTCCTTCGTCATGATTTGCCTCTACGTAGACGACATGTTAATCACATGTAGTAGACGAGCCTTGATCCTGGAAATAAAGAATATGTTAAAATAATATTTCGACATGAAAGACATGGGTATGGCGGATGTCATCTTAGGAATTAAGATTTCTAAGTCATCTGACGGACTAGTGCTATCTCAGTCTCATTACATAGAGAATGTCTTGAGAAAGTTTGAGATGTTTGACTGTCCGCCATTAAGCTCACCAATGGATATGTGTCAAAGCATTGACAAAAACTATGGTGCACCCGTACTCCAGGAGCGATATGCGTAGATACTCGGCAATTTGATGTATGTAACAAACTGTACCTAACCTGATATCGCTTATGTCGTCAATAAGTTGGTGAGGTTTACACGCAATCCCAGTTATGACCATTGGAAAGCGCTTAATCGAGTACTCCGGTATTTGAAATATACAATGTCATACGGATTGCACTACTCGAGGTATCCAGTTGTACTAGAGGGGTATAGTGATGCAAAATGGATATCTGAAATAAGGAGCATCAATTCCACCAGTGAGTATGTGTTTACAATTGGTGGTGGGGCTGTGTCCTGGAAGTCCTCCAAACAAACTTGCATCGCCCGATCCACCATGGAATCGGAGTTTATCGCTATAGACAAAACAGGTGAAGAAGCTGAGTGGCTTCATGACTTCTTGGAGGATATCTCTTGCTGGGATAAACATGTACCTTCGGTGATGATTAAGTGCGATAGTCAGTCGGTATTAGGAAGGGCATGAAGTAGCATATACAACGGTAAATCTCGGCACATACGTCGGAGACATAAAATCGTTAGACAATTGATCTCCATGGGTATTATCTCCATCGATTACATAAAATCAAAGGAGAATATAGCTGACCCTTTGACTAAGGGATTACCCAATGATCAGATGATTTGCCTGTCTAGGGGAATGGGATTAAAACTCAAGCAATAAGGATCGATATGTAGTAACCCATCCATACTGACTGGAGATCCCAGAAATTTGGTTCAATGGGAAAACTAAGTTGTAAAGGTCCAGTTGAGCACTTATAGACAAGCAAGAGCACTTCGGATTTTGTTTCCTTATGGAAACTCAAATCCAAAGTCTTCCCGAGATAGACATTAAAGTGTCACTTAAATTATGGGTACAAGGTTAAGTTTCAAAGTCTTAACACAATACTCGAGAGTCGAGGTTAAGATGAAGATACTTTTAATGACTCCTTGTGGGAGGTCAGCTATTTAAGTGCGAGGACAGGCCGCCTCAATTGAACACACTTAAGAATCCAAGCGTGTTCACGGCCAAAACGGACAAAACATAAGAAGAAACGAGAGATTGGACTGTTATTTGTGTCTCTATCATTGTATTGGCATATACTAAACACTGACAGTTCAAGACATCACGTTCATCGCTCAGTAAATATGTCTGATGGTAGTCGACTAGGAAAGGTTCAAAGCTGTGTGCTACCTATTCCGATGCAATACACTTTCGCTACTAGATTTCTAATGGTTGGCACTCCGCGTGCACCAACACCTCTTTCAAGAGGGGATTGTTGAAAAGTTACCTAGTGAGAGTGAGTTTATCCCATTCTTAATAACTTGAACACATGGGGCCTCGTATGTCGAAAATATGATTTCCATACATATGCATACGTCATACAACGTCTAGCTAAATTTTACGTTGTGAAAGAGATTTTGGTACACATGTTAAAGTGTTCTTAAGTTAGGTAAGGATGAACGATTAATTGGCTAAATTGATGTGTCTCCCACGACGGTATAAGTAAAGAAGAAAATTGCAAAATACGAAAAATGGGGAAGAGTCGCGGCGCTGTAACAGGGTCGCGGCGCCGATCCACGATGGGCCAGCGCCGCGGCGCTGCCTGACCAAGAGCCGCGACACCAAAACTCCTGAGGCTTGAGGTTGGTTTCTAACAGGTCAGCGTCGCGGCGCCGCCAGTACAGGGCTTCGGCGCTCCAGATCCAGTGAACTGAAATTATCCAAAATCTGCTGATTCATGGACTGATTTGAAAGGTCAAAGATCAGCCAACTCTTGGCATGATCAAGATGTCTTTTGGAGAGATCTATGCACCCCATTTAGTGCATTCACATGGTATGTGAATGATCATTTTGCAACTATAAAAGGAGCATAAAAATTCAGATTTAGATCATCCATTGACACAACAAAAATCTGAAAATTGTTGAGAGTTTTTCTTCTATTTCTAGCAATCTTTTGTTCTTATTTCTTCTGTAAGAATCTTGTGCTTGAGAAAGTACTGTCGTTTTATCTTGGAGACTATTACCCATCTACCGTAAGCCCTTATATACGGGGGTAATTTTATCTTAAGGAAAGAGTGCTAACACTCGACTCGACAATGTTACACTTAGCTTTATTCAGTCTATCATTTCAGTTCTTTCGTTTCCGTTCACACTCATATTTTTACTACAATTTCACATTCAACATTTGATTGTCTAACAAATTTTCTTCCCTAATGTGACTCTTGATTAAAATGTGTTCAGTAAAAATATATGTAGATACAGTTTGCTTCTGAAGAGTCATTTGATCAATTTATTAAGCTAAATTTAATTATATTTATTATTGTGAATGTTTATCTCTACAAAGAAAGTTAGGGTTAGTAATTATTGGATCAAGTCAATTTTTTAGTATAAATAGATATATTCTTTTTATTGTATTTACATCCTCAAGAGAAATAAGAATTCTCCTCCCTTTTTTGATAATATTATTGTTCTGGTTTTATTATTTCGCAATACGTTAGCAGCACGAATCTCTAATTTATACTCTAAATTTATATCTATAGTTTCGACTGAAAGGGAATAAAGTAAGAGTTGCCTCAGATATTCTCGTTTGGCATCTTTTTTTATTTGCTACTCGTTTCTCGTTGTTGTTTCTTCTCTATGTTGTTCGAATGTTGTGGAGGAGGCAAATCATGTTTTGCTGAAATCTTTGAAACTCTGATCATGTGGTCAGATGACAATTTTACCAACCTTATTAGTTGGTTGTGATTCAATCTTAACATTTAATTTTTCATATAAGCCAATTCATTACTACGAAACTAGAAAAAAATATGTTATGAAAGATAGGTTTGATCCGCATGAGGAATAGGTGGGGACCTGATTTTCAGGGGGATATCAATTCAGGGTTTGCTATTGAAAGAAATAATTCATTGATTATTTTCATTAATGAAATAATATATATACAATTTATAATTTTCATAATAGAAAAATCATATTCCTATAATACTCTCAAAAAATTATTCTACTTGTACAATAATTATACAATTATGGTAAGTGTACAACTCTAACTTAATTACAACAAATCATAACCTAGAATATATTACTAAATCGTGATATACACGACATGAATATACCGTGTATATCAAGGGTTGTAACAGCCCATTATGTAATAATTTGCCTGTGATATACATGATGGGTATTTATCACACCCACGCGGCATAGTGGGCGGTCTTCGTACGCTGAGACTGTCCCTAAAATCTTCAATGAGAACTGATGGAAGACTTTTACTAAAGATGTCGATAATTTGATACCTGGAAAGGACATGCATGACGTGTACTTGTCCACGACCTACCTTTTCGCGAATAAAATGTATATTCATCTCAATATGTTTAGTGCACTGATGTTGAACCAGATTACCAGAAAGGTATACAACACTAACATTATCACAATAAACCAAGGTAGCTTTGTGAACTGGAAAGTAAAGATCTAAGAGAAGATTACGTAGCCAACATGATTCAGAAACCACATTGGCCACCCCTCGATACTCCGTCTCTACACTAGAGCGGGATAAGGTAGCTTGCCATTTGGCAAACCATGAGACCAAGTTATCACCAAGAAACATACAATAACAAGATGTAGAGCGTCTGGTGTCCGAACAGCCACCCCAATCAACATATGTGTAAGAAACAAGTGTAGAGACCGATGACGGATATAGATGCAAGCCATAATCAAGAGTGCCATGTAGGTAGCGTATAATGCGTTTGAGCATATTCCTATGCTCAATCCGAGATCACGCATAAACAAATACACTTTATGCACAGTATACGTAATATCCGATCGTGTAAAAGTGAGTTACTGAAGAGCCCCAGCAAGCTACGATAGTGAGTGGGGTCATTATATGGAACTCCGGCCGCAGCTCCCGGCTTGGGTTTAGTATCAACTGGCGTAGAAGTAGACTTACAAGAGGACATATCAACTCATTATCTCAACAACATACTTCCTTTGTGATAGGAATAACACCCATGCATGACGAGTGACAGCAATACCCAAGAAATAACTCAAGGGTCCCAAGTCTTTCATAGCAAACTCAAAACTGAGTAGTGTCATGATCGATCGACGTAAAAATATCAGACGAGGCAATTAATATAATATCATCCATATACAACAGAATATATGTCATAGAAGTCCCACGATGATAAATGAACAATGGATTATCAGACCTGCTGTGAGAGAACTTAATAATAGATACATAGTCGGCAAACCGCTTATACCAAGCCCGTGGGGCCTGCTTAAGCTCATATAAGGATTCTTAACAAACATACATGATGTGGATAATTGGGGTCTTGAAAACCCAACGGTTGATGCATGTATACAGTCTCCTTAAGGACATCATGCAAGAAAACAGTTTTCACATCTAACTGATGAATATGCGAAGATTTCGAAAGTGCTAGGCTGAGAACAATGCGAATGATGGTCGGTTTAACAAACAAATTGAATGTCTCCCTACAATCCACGCCAACTCGCTGAGTCTTACCATTACCTACAAGACGAGTCTTATGCCTCGCAAAAAATCTACATACACCGAATAATATTAACACTAGACAGATGGGGCACCAACTCCCACATCTTATTTTCAATTAGAGCATTATATTTGTCATCCATAGCCAATTTCTAATTCAGGTCATTTAATGTAGACACTGAGTTACGGGGTAGGGGGATTTAAGAACATTAGAATTTAGATTTAAATATCTTTTTGGTTTAAAAATACTCTGTTGACTACGAGTAACAAGTCTATGACTCAGGGGAGCATTAGATGGATTTTAGGAAACAGTGGGACCGGTGATGGATCGACCAGAGGCGGTGGGCTCTGGCGCCCAAAATCGAACAAGATCCTAGAATCAAATCGAGCAAGGCGGATCGGGAATGGGCTATACCACAGGCCCACTAGACTGGGCAAAAATAGTCGGGACCAAAGCTGGGTGAGGCTGGGATGTTTATTGTCCAACAGGTAGTGGGCCTGCTGGGGGGACAGGGGCACGGGATTGGGCCAAAGTGATTTAAAATATATGGTGAGATCCCGTCATCTAAAAAATTATATTAGTCAGGCATCGGACGACGCACTTTGGCAAACTAAAATTAGGTTTCATAAAAAATAATATGACGATTGATGATGATTTTATTGGAAGATAAATCAAAACACTCGTAACCATGATGATTTGACGGATAACCCAAAAACACACAAGCGGTAAACCGGGCTTGAAGCTTGTTTATGATAGTTGACGGAAAGAGTGGATAGCATAAACAACCAAAAACTATAAGATGAGAATATGAATGGATTTTATTATAGAGAATTTGGAGGGGAGATTGAAATGTAAATCATTTGTTAGGAAATATGTTAAGTAGATAAGTAGATATTTATAGAGCATGATGCCAAAACGAATGATGTACGGAAGCATGTGCTAATAAAGTAAGGACAATATTATTAATAGTACGAATTTTTCGTTCGGCTTTCCCATTTTGTGAGCACGTATAAGGACAAGAGAAACGAAAAACTATGTCATTCACATTACAAAATTCCTGAAATACCTCATTATCATATTCTTTGCTATTATCATATTGAATATTTTTTATTTCCCTTTCTAACTGTGTACAATAAAAGCTCAAAATTTTAAAAATATAGAAAAGACTTGAGATTTTTTGTTAACGGAAAAGTCCAAAAGAAATTAGAATAATCATCCAAAAATAGAACATAATAACCATGGCCCAAAGAACTGAGAACAGGAGAGGTCCATAAATCGCTATGAATAATGTCAAGAGGTATCAACGTACGAGAAGTAGAAGTTACATACGACAAACTAACATGATTTCCTAAAGGACATGAATGACAAATTAGAGTACTACGCATACCCTTCCAAGAAATAAAATTGGTTTTATGTAATGAAGACATAATTGACGATCCTGGATGACCTAGACATGCATGCCACAAGGACAGAGCAAGAGCAGCAAATGTGGATAGCAAGGCAATGCTCGTGGAAGTGGAACTGATTGGATAAAGCTCCCCCACACTATTTCATCTCATTAGAGGTATCCTCATCTTGAAATCCTTCACAGAAAATACAAAAGGATCAAAATTAACAGACATCCAATTATCAATGATAAATTTACAGATGAAGACTAAATTTTTAATTAGATGTGGGGCATGGAGGATATGTTTCAATGCAATAGCTAGATGTGGGGAAGATAGATTGGTATGACCATAATCACGAAGTGGAATTGAATTACCATTACCAGTAATAATACCATAATTTTTGCTCAGTTTCAAATAAGACAAGAGAGAACCTGGGTCGGATGTCATATGAGTAGTGGCTCATGTGTCCATGTACCAATTGGCTTCTGAGGGATTCAATCCAAGTGTGTGCATTCTGGCTTCAACGTCAGTTGCGCGGTTGGGCCTGTAGCATGGTAGGCCTAGTGGGGTCAAGGCCCAAGCACACCGACTTGCTACCCCAGCCTAGAACTGCCTCTCGGGTACACTGCTGACCAGAAAACTTGGGCCGGTTTGTTGGCAAAAATTGGGCCTAGTTCGGGTTGTGGGCATACGATGTGTAATAGGGGTTGTTGGGCCCACTGTCCCAGTTCCACATCCATGGAGCCCAGGCTGTGGCCAGTTGGCTTGCGGCCCACTACCCCAGGATCCATTGCCACTGGTCCGGTTAGCACCCCCGTTATTTCCACCAAAGCTTTTATTGTTATTATTTCGATTCTAACCCTTTTTGCTGCCACCGTTGTTGTGGTTTTTGGCCGGAATTGTCAGAGTTGGAGGAAGAATATTCAGATGCGGTCATCATTGCAACAGAAGGAGCCCCAGTGGCTGCCTTCTTAGCCAATTCAGCTTCTTCGAGTGTGAGCATGGAACGATCATAATAGAACTGTGGAATAGGATTGCTCTGACGAAGAAGCGTACCAATGCCACTATAGGCCTCATATAGGCCTGCAACCATTTCAAGGACAAGACAGTCATAGGTAATGGGCGTGCCAACGTTTCGGAGTTGATCCGCTAATTCTTTTAACCTTTTGCAGTAAGCTGAAATATTTGGGAAATCTTTCATGTTAACGTGGGAGAATTTCTGCTCAAGGGTAACAACACGAGAATTGTGATTGTCTTGGAATATATCACGTATTCTATTCCAAGTAGTCATTATCGTAGCATCTGGTTCAATAATCGTTTGCAATGGGTCGGTAGAGATAGTGAAGTAAATTCACTGAAGAACGATAGCATCAATGGTCGTCCATAATTTAGGATCATTCTCGGGTTTAGGCACTTCTGTATCATCAAGAGCCGAGGGGATTATGTGATTGAGGACTTGATGCGAGGGTGCGTGAACTTTGAACAGTTCGACCCACGTCTATTTCTACCTGCTTACGCAAGTTTACGTATCGCTTCAAGTAATATAGTCTGTAAGACCGAATATCGTCCACAGAGACTGGTTATCAAGTACCGATTATCTATTTTATGATATCTATTTGGTTAACGTTATTTTGTTTGACAATTATAACTACGAATTAAAATAAAGTGCAGTAATTAAACGAATGTTGAAAATACTTTGGGATTTAAAACAGTTATGATGGAGAAAGGGCTTCCAATCTCCTCAACTATCCACTCTTTCACGCGTTAATGCAATGCTAATGATTCTTCTTCATATTAAGATAGCAGGTTAACTAATCTGTCATTATATTCCGATTAGGACATACAAGAGCTCAATCATGTGCAGAAACCTTCTATATTTCTATGATAGATTTTACCACACAGGAGGATTAAGAACAATAACCCTAAACACTACACAAGTACCGGGTTACTTTCATCCACGATTTTAACCTATGTCTATTTAACTACAGCATATTCAAATCTCACCTTTCAGAATTTTGATTCGAAATCATATATGTGATGACAATTAGTGATCAGTTAATTATCAAGCAATCAAAACAATTATTGAATAGATCTTAATATGCCCGAAGAAGAAATCAATAACTAATGCATTAACTATATGAAAGAGTTTCAAGCAATTCGGCGGAAAACCCTAATAAAGTAATTAGCTCCTAAACATTGTCATGCTAAGAACTAAATTACAATCCAACATAAACTGAATTAAAAGAGAAATAACTTGAACAAAAGTCTCCAATTGTGCAGCTTGTAGCCTCCGTTCTCCTCTCCAAAGTATGTTATAAAGTATGACAGGGTTTAGGATATTTATATCTGACCTTGGCCAAATTCGACTCAAATCTGGAAATTATGCGTGTCGGTATCGCGACCCTTCGTCCAGGCGTCGCGGCCATTAATCGGCAAAAATCACTGGAGCATTCTGCTTCTGCGGCGTCGCGGCCCTTCGTCCAGGCGCCGCGGCTCTTGACACGGTGAATATTTTTCTTGCTCTCTGGAATTTTCACGTCGCGGCCCTTCCTTGCCTTGAGCCGTGGCCCTTCCATGCCTTTCGCCGCGGCCCTTGACCTGTTTTCGTCCGGATTTCACCTGATTTCTTCTATTCTTCTTGGGACATTTTAGACTTCATTCCTTGGGTTGTGCTTATGCAAATTTCATCTTCATTGAGTTCATTTCATCCTCAATTCTGTATTTCCTCCTTTGGAACCGCTGTGACTCAAAAGAAAGAAAAACAACCCTAATACTATACTAAACACAAACTAAAAGAGTAAAATACTAACTAAAATGACTCAAAAGAGTGTACCAAAATACACTCAACAAACACCCCAAACTTACACTTTACTCGCCCTCGAGTAAAGCACAAGCACTAAACAAAAAAACCAAAAACAATAAAAATAATGACTCTATGAACTAGATCAAGTAGATGTAGCAATGCTTCTTCAACATCATGGATGAAAGATGGGATAATATGTTAGAACATATAGCATGAATATATAGCAATCTAGAATTTCAAGTTAGATATTTCGCAAATTCACTTAGATCATAATTAGTGGAAACATAAACACCTAACTATGCATGTCAATTTCATTCCATCTTTCCCAAAATGTTATATATATGTTTACTTGCTATTCTCCACTAATCATAAATATCCACATTAAGGATCTTCAGGACTTTCAAGGGTTGTAACGTAGGCTTAGGCAGTGTTAGGTAAAAGTGGGCATTTAGGCTCGAATTACGTACCATAAGCATTTTTCATTCAACTCTTTGTCCTTCTTTTTGACTTTCTTTTCAATTTCATACCTATTTTCTCCCCTCTTTTCTTTTGAGAGAATGAGATACATTATAAATAACAAGAACCCTCAAACTTATGCTTTTGCATATTTTTCATTGAGGTGCATCAAATTTTATATTCTCTTTTTTATTCTTTTTCAACACTTTTCATTCCAAGAGTTTTCAAATATCAATTATGGCACAACATAAGAATCATTGGGTGTCAAAGAAAGATCTTATTTTAGGCTCAAATGGGCTGACTAGTGATACAATTTATGTCAGGATAAGTAATGAATGGTAAGAATGACTATCAAAGAAATGTCTGAATCATTTTCCTAAATATGTACATCCTAACTATTTCGCCTCAAATAACAAGTAAACAAGTGTTTTAGACATTTTCAACTTTTCTTTCCATAATTGACATCACATAGGCTAAGCAAAAATACCCCAAATAATTAGATGTCATGAATCTTTGGCATATCTAACTTAAGAACACATATTTTTGCTTTCAATTCCATTAAATTATCTCACTTTATTCACTCAATGTCTTTAGCAATTACATCATGTTTGATCCATAAAAAAAAAATATGACTCACGAACATATAAAACAAACAAAAAGAAAACAAATAGACTCAAAACAAAACACAAAACAAAGTAGGATCCCCCCAAACTTGATTGACATATTGTCCCCAATGTGTAAAGACAAAAAATAAATGGACACTTACAGACACAACACAGCGATCACAACGGAGCTCTGGGTTGATGGAAAAATCACTGTGCACAAAGCCGACGGAGGAGCCGCGGCCCTTAGAATGTGCGTCGCGACCCTAATTGCCTGGCAGAATTCACTGAGGCTACTGCCTCTCTTGTGTCGCGGCTCTCTCAACAGGCGCCGCAGCTCTAATTCCCTGAAGTTTCGATTTTTCCGCCGATTTTTCGCCTTTTCTCTCGAGTTAGTCCTCAGACTTTATCTGTCATCCACAAACACTAATATACCAGATCGTGAGACTGTTCAAGACAAAATTAAAACAAACTAAAATGAAAATTGAAATAACATAATTAAAACATTGGGTTGCCTCCCAAGTAGCGTTGTCTTTAACGTCTTTTAGCCGGACGCAAATACCTGTTCACTCAAGGGTGTAGATTATCCCCTACACATATCCATTTCAGCACCATTCACTTTCTCCTCCTCTTCTTTTTCACAGAGTTGAGTTCAGTGGACTTTGTTCCTTTTTCATAATTCACAGCATCATTCACAATTCCAAAATTCTTGCCATCAAGGGCATCAATACCTTTTCACGAGGAGTCTTTTTGTCAACTACACCAACAACAAAGCATTTATCATTGAGTTGTGGATCAGTTGAAGGTTTGAAAACAGTGAATGTCATCTTCTCATCTTGGACTCGGAGCTTCAATTCTCCCTTTTCAACATCAATAAGAGCTCTCACTGACGATAGAAATGGTCTCTCAAGGATAATGGGCATATTTTCATCTTCCTCCATATCAAGAATGAGGAAACGGATTATTCATCCAAATTTCATTTTTTATAGCTGGAAAGCAGTCAAGAATAAAGTAAATTAGTACGGAAGATGAATTTGCCCACTTTTACTAACACATCTTTAATTATACCTTTGGGATGTACGACTAAGCGATCAGCTAGCTGCAAGTTGACTGTGGTCGGCTTTGCTTCTCCCAACCCAAGTCTTTTGAATACGGAGAGACGCATCAAGTTGATACTAGCCCTAAAGTCACACAAAGCCATTTTACATGTCGCCTTCCCTATAGTGCAAGGTAAGGTAAAACTCCCCGGATCTCTCAACTTTGGTGGGAGCTTCTTCTGCAAAATAGCACTGCATTCTTCAGTGAGCACCACTGTCTCATAGTCTTCCAGCTTTCTCTTCTTAAACAGTATGTCTTTCATAAACTTTACATATGATGACATTTGCTCCAATGCTTCAATGAATGGAAGGTTAATGTGTAGTTTTTTAAATACCTCCAAAAATTTTGATTATCTAAGGACTTCTTCTACAGCCTTTGAGGGTAAGGGATTTTGTCTGTGTATTCCCTCATAACTGGAGGCGGAGCCTTCTCTAAAATAGGGCGGTCATTAGTAACCCCCTCCTTTTCTCCCTCAGTTGTCTTCTCTACCTCATTCTCATTCTCCCTCACTGGTTGAGATCCCACCTGCTCTAACTACTTCCCACTTCTCAAGCTAAATTCCTGGCATTGCTCCCTTGGGTTCATCACTGTATTACTGGGAGATTACCTTGCTCTTTTTTGTTCAGTGTGTTCGTCAGCTGTCTCATTTGAACTTCCAGATTTTTAATCGATGATCTTGTTTCCATTATGAACTGATTATGGGAGTTGGTCAGGGTAGAAAGTGAGGATTGGGTCTCTGCCACAAATTGGTTCTGGGTTTTGGCCATGGCTAACAGTACTGCTTCCAAGTTATCTAGTTTCTCTTGTGGTGCTGGTTGGCTGAACTGTTGTGAAGATGAGGCTTGAAACTGTGGTTGCTGTCCTGGTCATTCTTCCATGAAAAATTTGGGTGATTTCTCCACGCCGGATTATATGTGTTGAAGAATGCATTGTTGTATGGCCTCTGAAAATTCCCCACTGCCTGAACCTGCTCCATAGGCACATTATTTGGGTCCACAGTTGTACACCTATCAAAAGTATGGGGACCCCCACAAATTTCACAACTCATATGTGTCTGAACAGCTTTGACGGACATGGTATTCTGCTGCATCTGCTTTGTCAAAGTGTCCACCTGCGCAGTCAATGCAGTGATAGCATCTAGCTCATGAATCCTAACTACTTTCCTACCATTCAATGCTCTCTCATTGGCTCTCTGATGGTTGTTTGTGTCCATGTCCTCTAGCAAATCATGTGCCTCATTGGCACTCTTTTTCATGAACGTTCCTCCTGCTGCAACATCAATAATGGTACGAGTTGTACCACACAGCCCATTGTAGAATATGTGGACTAACATCCACTTCTCAATCCCATGATGAGGACACTTTCTCTGCAGATCTTTGAAATGCTCTCATGCATCGTAGAATGACTCTCCATCCATCTGAGAGTAATTATTAAGCTCTCCTCTGAGCTTTGCTGCTTTGGATGGAGGGAAGAACTTGACAAGAAACTTCTGGGCTAAGTCTTGTCATGTAGTGATGAAGTTCGCCTGTAATGAATTCAACCAGCACTTTGCTCTCTCCCTGAGTGAGAATGGGAAGAGCCTCAACCGAATGACATCATCAGTAACACCATTGTATTTAAACGTTGCACACAACTCCAGGAAATTTGCAAGATGCAAGTGGGGATCTTCTGTCGGTAATCCCCCAAATTGGACTGAACCGCAGGAAATAGTGCAGAGCATTAGAGAAATCAGCAGGTTGGTCACCACTGGTGGGTTGGAACATGAATCACTTATTTTCACCTTATGTTCTAGGCATGGAGTCCCAACCTTAGTTACTGATACATATGAGAAGGGTCAGCCCCCTGTGACGTATGGTATAGTGCACTCTTTCCCAGAACCAGTCCCTCCAAAGCGGCGTGAAGGAGATGAGCCCAGACTCAGCGGCAGAGGTCGCCATGGAAGAAGACGAGCCTGAGACAGAGGCTCAGTATGAGGCAGGCAGCAACCACCAACCACCCTTAGACTTGGAACCTCCAGGTGCGATGATGGAGCGGATGCTCATGAACCGTGAGAGGATATCAGGCTGGACACCATGGCGCGGGGTCAACAACACTTGACACAACGTGTTGATGACTTGAGCACCAGATTCGATCAGTGGTCCATGCACTATCAGCCGCCGCCACCGAGGGAGCTGCGAGTAGAACACAGAGGGTTGCGAAGGCACACGCCACCATTTTAAACCACAAGTCTGTAAGCAGTCCCGTCTTTTTTTTTTTTTTTAGTCTTGTACACATTGGGGACAATGTGTGATTTAAGTTTGGGGGGTTCTTAGTTTATTTTGTTTATTTTTTAGTCTTTTTTTTATGTTTTATATGAGTCTAAATTTTTTTTAATGATCATGCGTGATGTAGTTACTTGAAACGCCTAGTGAAGTAAAGTGGGATAATGTAATGGAATTAGAAGCAGAAAAATCTGAACGCTTAAGTTAGGTATGCCAAGGACTCATGAAATCAAAATATTTGGGGTATTTGTGCTTGATTTATGCATTGTTAATGATAAAGCCTATGTGTATGCTTTCTTGTTATTTGATGCGAAATAGTTAGGATGTACATGTTATGGAGATGACTCATGCATTTCTTTGTTAACCCTTCTTACCATTCACTGCCTATCTCTGACAATAAATTGTATCCCTAGTCACCCTTTTTAGCCTAAAATAAGATCTTTTCTTTGACACTCTATAATTCTATGTTTGTGCCATAAGTGAAAACTAAAGATGTTTGGAATGAAAAGTGTTGAAAAGAGACAAAAAGAGAGTGAACAAATTTATGCACCCCAATTAAAATAAATTGGCAAAAGCCTAAGTTTGGGGGTGCTTGTTATTCATAATGCACCTCATTCTCTCAAAACAAGAGAGGGAAAAGATAGGTATGATGTTAGAAAAGGAAATCAAAATGAAGGAAAAGAGTTGAAAGAAAAAGAGCTTATGGTACGTAATTTGAGCCTAAATGTCTATTTTTACCTACCCTTGCCTAAGCCTACATTACAACCCTGAAAAGTCCTGAAGATCTCTAGTATGTGTATCTATGATTAGTGGAGAATAACAAGTGAACATGTCATAGAATTTTGAATTTGACATGCATAGGTTAAGTATTCCTACTTCCATTGAGCATGATTGAACTGAGTTTGCGAAATATCTGACTTGAGAGTAGTTTAGAATGCTAAAAATACATGTTATACATGTTCCTGCATATTATCCTACTAACCTTCATGCTTTTCTAGTGACATTTGTGCAGCAGGTTGACCAGTGTCGTTGAGTCTGTTATTTTCTTTTCTTTCGTGTCTTTGTTTCTATTTTTTATCTTTACTCGAGGGCGAGCAAAGGTTAAGTTTGGGGTGTTTGTTAGGCATATTTTTTATACGCCTTTTGAGTCATTTTTAGTTAGTATTTTACTCATTTTTGTCCAAATATGTGTCATGTTAGGATAGTTTTTCTTTCTTTTGAGTCACAATGGTTTAAAAAGGCAACGTGGAGAAAAGAAGCAAAAAGATGGCAGAAAAGGAGGTTCCCGAGCCAAAAGAGACGAAAGTTGGCATCCCGGACGAGAACAGGGCGGCGTCGTGGCGCCAATCCATCAGAGACTGCAGGGACACGGCGCCCAATGTACTAAGAAGTTGCAGGAGTTTCGGTGCCACGTCGCCAGTCTGCAGGGCTGTGGCGCCAATGCGGGAATTTTGCCAAATCCGAGAAGGAATGGGCCAAGGCATAGAAGGAAAAGTGGGACACGTTTTGGGAGGCTATAAAAGGCCCTTTGGGCAGATTTTTCAAGGGTGACACAATCCCTAATTCATCACATAACATAATTTTTTAGAGGCTTCAATATTAGAGACTTGTTCTTAAGTATTTTTCTTTCTTTACTTTATTTACTTTCAGTTTATGTTGGATAATCTTTTGGTTCTTAGCATGTCTATGGCTAGGAGCTAAACTTTATTTAGGGCTTTCCTTTCGAATCGCTTGAACCTCGTCTTTATGACTTAATGCATTAATTTTGTTCCTTCTTCATATAGTTAAGATTTATTTAATAGTTGTTTTGATTGTTTGGTAATTAACTGATCACTAGTTATCATCACTTATATGATTTCGAATCGAAATCCGAAAGGGGAGATTTGAATATGCTATAGTTGAATAAACATAGGTTAAAATCGTGGATGAAAGTACCCCGATACTTGTGTAGTTTTATAGGTTATTGTTCTTAATCCTCTTATGTGGTAAAATTTGTCATAGAAATATAGAAGATTTCTGCACCGGGGTTGAGTGTTTATATATCCTAACCAGAATATAAAACGGTCTAGTTAACCTGTTATCTTAACATAGAATAAGAACCTTTATTGTTGCATTAAGGATTAAGGCGAGTGGATAGTTGAGGAGATTGAAAGCCCTATTTCCACCATATCTGATTTAAGTAAAGTAATTTAGTTAACTTTTACAATTGTTCAGTAGTTCATAGATAAAAACCACAATAAAATATCGACAGCCAAATAGATACCATAGGATAGATGTTTGGTAATTGAACACTAATCCCTGAGGACGATATTCGGTCTTACCTAGACTATATTACTTGTAACGATACGTACACTTGCGGTAAGCGTGTGGAAAATCGCTAACAGAGCTTCTGGCGAAGATTGGGTATTTAGGGTAACCCCTTCGGCCAGTGGGAGTGCTACTAGAAGTAATGCAGAAATGCAAAATCTTCTGGCACAGACCTTGGGAGCAAGTGCACCAGTTGCCTTTCCTCCCATTCAGGAAAGACATGAAAATGATATTCCTGAAAGCTCTAATGTTGGTGTATCGACCAGCGCACAAGAACCTACTCACAGTCAGAACATACATGTAACTGAACTGCAAGACAATCAACTCCGTAGGTCCACTAGATCTCATCGTCCTCCGGAAAGACTAAATCTGCTTGTGGAAACACAAATGAGCTAGATATTCCAGATGATAACGAGCCTAGAACCTATAGTGAAGCAATACTAGACATTGATTCGAAGAGATGGCAAGAACCCATAAAATCTGAAATGGAATCTATGTATATCAATCAAGTGTGGAACTTGGTTGATTTGCCGAATGGGGTCAAACCCATAGGATGCAAATAGGTCTTCAAGAAGAAGATTGATGCATCTGACAAGGTTCAGACTTATAAAGCTAGACTAGTGGCTAAAGGTTTTACACATCGGCCTGGTGTGGATTATGATGAAACCTTTTCACCGGTGGCTAAGATAAAGTCTATTCGGATTTTGCTTGCGCTAGCTGCACATTATGATTATGACATTTGGCAGATGGACGTCAAAACTGCATTCCTCAATGGTAATCTAATTGAGGAAGTGTATATGAAACAACCCGAGAGTTTTTCATGTGAGTCCAGACCAAATGTTGTGTGCAGGCTACAGAAGTCCATTTATAGACTTAAGCAAGCCTCTAGGAGTTGCAACATTTGCTTTGACAATGCTATCAAATCTTTTGATTTTGTCAGAAGCAAAGAGGATCCTTGTGTTTATTTCAAACGCAAGGATGAGTGTATTGTCTTCATTATTATATATGTTGATGACATATTGATAATGGGAGATAATAAGACCCTCATGCAGTCAGTTAAGGATTGGTTGTCCAAGATCTTCATGATGAAGGATTTAGGTGAAGTCTGCTACATTTTGGGAATTAGGATCTATAGAGATAGACCTAATAGATTGTTTGTGCTGTCACAGTCAGTCTACATAGACAAAGTGCTTAAACACTTTTCAATGGAGAATTCCAAGAAATGCGGTCTTCCGATGGGTCAAGGTATCAAATTATCAAAGAAGGGCTTCCCTTCTAATGCTATTGAACTTGAGCGCATGAAGAGGATCTCATATGTTTCGACTATAGGATCAATCATGTATGTCATGACCTGTACTAGACCAGATGTGGCCTTTGCACTTAGTATGACCTCCAAGTTCCAGCAGAATTCTGGCGAGGACCATTGGAAAGCAGTCAAGAGTATTCTCAAGTACCTCAGGCGTACTAAAGATTACTTCTTAGTCTATGGTGGAGTTGATGAGCTGGTTGCCACTAGGTATACCGATGCTAGTTTCCAGATAGATGTTGATGATTTCAAATCTCAGTCTAGTTACACATTCATTTTCAACGGAGGAGCAGTAAGATGGAATAGTTCCAAACAGACTACTACTGCAGACTCGACTACTGAAGCGGAGTACATTGCTGGATCGGAAGCTACTAAGGAAGCTGTCGCGATTTCTGAGTTCCTGAAGGAACTAGGGGTTGTTCCGAGTGGTAGTTGTCCAATAACCATTTATTGTGACAACACTGGTGCCATTGCACAGGCAAAGGAACCAAGATCAACAAATAGAAACAAGCATGTACCCAAGGAAGTACCACGTCCTGAGAGAGATGGTGGAAGCTGAAGATATCAAGATATATTATATTCCCACCGACAACAATCTAGCAGACCCGTTTACTAAACCATTAAGTTTGGTGAAGCATAATGGTCATTTTGAGAACATAGGTATTAGATATGTTGGTGATTGGCTCTAGGCCAAGTGGGAGATTGAAAGTATATGTATGTCCTAGAGACAATATGTATTAGAACACAATGTACTTTATACACATTCGTATTTATATTAATGATGATTAATATTATGGCATTTTGCATTTGTTGAATTATTAATTGATTGTTCATAATATTCTATAAATGCATCCCTAGAGGTTACGTGTTTATTAATGATGTGAGAATTAATATTATAACGTAACTCTTAAATTACCTCGACTAAAGATCATCAAAATTGGGATATCGATGATATGTGATACGTCGACATGTGGTTTGCATCATATCCTTAGGGGATGTAATATGTCTCACTTGCTACGAGTTATGGCAACTCGGGATGGACGCATGTATACTTGTTGTAGTATTGGTATGCCCTGCTGATGTACTGTTTTGTTATATGTCTATAATGTCATCGGCGTGTGGAAGATAAAAGTCCTTAGACTTGAGGTCAATATCACCTTGTTTACGGAGTAATGTACTTTGATCCTGTCCTAAGCTCAAATGTCTTATATGTTGAGACACGGCTTATTTTGGGTGCATTACGAAGTAGATTAAATGTGGTATGTGAGCCAAGAAAGGATTCATTCCTTGAATTTATATTCGAATGAACACTCAGGTACTCATATGGTATTAGGTTGACTAAGTCATTGGCCGATGCAATGGACATGTCTATGATATGGTCATGTTGTCAACTAATATAGATGAGTTATAATAATCAAGTCATTTGGATAGACACTTGACAGATCCTAAGCTTGATTGAGTGTGTCATGAATGAAAGAATCTTATCTTCCCACATAGAGGTTCAGTTCACATATTTTGTGTAGCTAAACTTTACTATTGGGTTCGTCTTCCGACGCAGTCTAGGAGTTCCGTGAGGATCCTAATGTAATTAATGACGATATGTAAAGACCTGAAGGGTAACACTAAGTCAAATGTTCTGTCGATTGAAGATTGTAATTAGAAGGAGATACCTATATGTTCGGTTGATGACCGCACATTAAAATGGGAAAATGGGCAGAAAATAGGACGGGACCACGGTGCCTTGATTCAGGACCGCGGTTCCAGGAACACGTGCCCAGCACCGTGGTGCCTCTTGCTGAGGACCGCGGTGCCATAACGTGGCTTTGGCGGTCAGTCGCCCGATTACTGTGGGCAGCCTGGCCTCTTAAACCTTGAGCTCTTATTTTATCCTATAAATAGGAGGCTCCTTTTCTCATTTTATACACTGAAAACCTAAGAGAGGTAAATCTCTTCTAAAGCTCTGTCAGAATCCCTAGCATTCCTGATTTAGTAAATTACATCATAGTTTTCGGAACTTACAAATCGAGGGACGTTTGCGTGTGCACCCTCGGACTATACATAACACAAAGATTCAACTGTTTGGCTAATTGCTACAACAATGTAAGTCTTCGATCGAAGTTTTACATATTACTTTGTGTTTGTATTTTTCATTGCATATCATACTGCAGTTCGACCGTCGTCGGGTTTGAAACATAAATTTTCAAATTTCGATGCGTGTACGAACCCGACGTAAACACCTACACAAATGTACCATTAGTCCATTTCAGTCTTCAAGAAATACAAGAAAAAGAAAGACATGTTCATTTCTTAAGGACTAGTTTGAGATTGAGGCATAGTTGATTAATTGATTTGATATATCGTGTCTGTTTAAAAATAAGTAGGGCCGGGGAAGATAGGGATGACTTCTAATGATTAGAATATGTATCTGATATTTCAATTATTAATCCATTTCTTTGCAATAGTACCATTCCTAATCCTTGACATAGTAGACTAACGAGTAACGCGTAGGATCTTGCATTATCATTGCTTTTCTCTAATGAACTATCTTCTGGAATTACTTTGTTAGTGCTGTTCTTTTTACCCATCTTTAGCAGAATATACAAGTCAACACCATCCGGTTGCATCAATCCCATTTCCTAGCTAGCCAAAAAAAGTAGGAAAGCCCTTCCATCGATCGTGGTTCTTATGGATTATCTGATGTCTATAACTGCCATGTCTCGTGGTCTTTAATTGTGATTTGAATGATTCGATGTAATATACTTGCAAAGAAGTATTATGGGTATGCCTATTCAAGGGCAGTATAAGGCAATAAAGTTCTTAAGTCATGATACCTCTCATCTTTTTCAATTTATATGAATATCAGAAAGTTCTTTGTTGGATATCCTCAAAGTTCAATTTCTTGAACTCGTAAGAAACTAGTTTCAGCAGACATTTCTATTGAAATGATTCTCAGAGCACACAATTCCATGCTTATGGATCTTAACAAAGTTACGTTTCATTTGCTCAATGCGGTAACTCATTCGTTTCATTCTGATCATAACGCAATGCGCTATCTCGTACATTTCAATTAAGCAACAAAATAGTTTTACAAATTTCACCATTGAAAAGAGAACATGTTATATGTTTTGGAGATAAGTTATGTTTGTACAAACACTTTAATTTCAATAAATATCCATATTCTGCTTGTACATGTTAATTCCTTGTGTAAATTATGGAGGCAACACATGCCAAGCTAACACCTAACCCGGTCCTCATCTTTGCCTGCTAGATGAGCAATCCTTAGATTTGTTGGTTGCAGAATATGAAACAAGCAAAATAGTATGTTGATTGCTGTTTGCTAATCTTCCATTTAAGAAATTAAGATCATTTTATGTTGTGTGATGTAGTATTAGTGCAGAGATAGACGATTCTGAAGAATGGATGCCGAGCTGGTACCACATACCGGTGGATGTAGTTGTGAAAAGTAAGATGGCGAGTCTATGCACCATCTAGCGTTGTTGCATCGGATTGTAACTGCTTTGACTGCTGCATGAGACAAAACACACATTTCATAATTCCCTCTGAGAGATTTGAACTTCTCGTGGACTCCAAAGAGTTCATTACAACCTATAATTTTGGAACTCACACGGCTAAGCACACCTTCTGCAAAGTTTGTGACATAACTTCTTTCTACATTCCACGATCGAATCCAGATGGAATAGTCGTTACATTAACGTGTGTTAATCGTGGTATGCTAAAGTCATGTTGAGATCAAATATTTCGATGGACAGAATTGGGATGGCTCATACGAGTAAATTGGCATTGCTTAGTGTTCAAAGGCAACAGATGAAGATTCAAAATGATATCGATTTTTTGGTTTGAAAGTCGGAAACATAAATGCAAAACTTGATCAAGTTTTCTTTATTCATCTTTTCACCTGTTTTCAACAAATTTGTAGTGTTATAAGTTGAATTCATCTTGAACAATGATGTAAAGGGACGTGAAGTTTAACCAAACTTTGATACAACAGAGTGATACACTTGTGTTGCACTTTGTGTTATGGTGTGAACTCTGACTTCATATTAGAATATGGTTTTAAGTAAGATACACTCTTTTACATTATCAATGTAATTTAATTTACTACTTTCTATTTCTACGAGGTTATTAGTAAAATATATCGTAGAAATATACCAAATATTGTATGTACTCGTTGTAAATATTTTTAACGCCGTCAATACATATAACTTAAACTTATGCGGCTTCAAAATATATCCTCAAAATTCCCAAGATAGCTGAAAACCTTTCAAATATGGCACTATTATTTAAGAAAAATATTGGTAAGTTGGAGTATTCCAAATTAGCATTTTCTTTATATTTTCGCTATTTTTCAAACTCTTCCAAATTAAATGGGAAAACTTTTACTCATGCTTGGGAAAATAATTCTCCCGAATTGTGGTTTTTGTAATAGCATATTTTCTGCATTAGAAAATACAAGTTAATAACACACTTCACATTCTTTATAATTATGATAATTAAGAATGTTACTATTATTAGACCCTAGTGAGATATTCAACTTTCTTTAATTTATGAAAGGGATAAACTTGGATTTTTTTTCTCGAGAAAAAATAGTACACTATAGGTGTATCACCAATATTTTTTTTTCGGTTTAGAGAGTTTAGGTAGGAAACACTCCTTGTTAGGGTTTTTGGTATACTAACACTCACCACTCCTTTTCCTCCATTTTTTCTTCTCTTTACAATTCTTCCTAGTTAATCGAGGTATGCTTCTATTGTTCTATCAACCTTGTTATTTTTCTTTTCTGTTTTAATTTTCTTTTTGCTGTATGCATATTACATTCTTGATGCAATAATCTTTTATCCCCCTAATGGCAATAAGACCATCAAGAAATCTTTTTTATCTGTATTTATCTAAGAATAACCTATCTAAGTTTAGATTTTCCTTAGTTTCTAGTAGGGTCCTACATACCCATATCACAGAACCAAAAATAATTCAAGATTTTCATATTCTTGGACACCCTTTATCAACCCCACCTCAATTATCACCTTTATGTGTTGCACAATGGAAAAGATTGAATCTTTTTCATTTTTATGGACACCCTTTTACCACAATGGCAGGAAATGAAGATAATGATTTAGAAATTTGTGAGTTAGATGTGGAAGAGAATGAGTGTATAGGGTTTGAGAAAATTGAATTTTGTTCAAATAGCTAGTCGTGATCCTGTCGAAATATATAAGGAGCTTAGGGAGGCTACCAAGTGCGAAAAGCAAACGCGAGCTGATTGGGATACTTTGATTGAGATATTTAGATGTTTTGCTAAGTCGGGATGGGCTTCGAATCAGGCATTAGCTGTGTATATTGGGGCTTCGTTTTTTCCTACAGCAGCGCATAAGTTTCATAACTTTTTCTTTAAGAAGTGTAAGGTTGATACCGTGAAGTATTTAGTGTCGCTTGGTCCGTGTATTGAAGCTGAGAAGTTTTTGTTTCCGATATTCGTGGAGTTTTGCTTAGAGGAGTTTCCTGATGAGATAAAGAACTTCAGGAAAATGGTTGAGTCAGCGGATTTGACGAAACCACATACTTGGTTTCCGTTTGCTAGGGCGATGAAACGCAAAATCATATATCATTGTGGTCCCACAAATAGTGGTAAAACATATAATGCATTGCAAAGGTACATGGAAGCAAAAAAGGGCATTTATTGTAGTCCTCTAAGATTGTTGGCTATGGAGGTTTTTGATAAGGTGAATGGATTAGGGGTGTACTGTAGTCTTCGTACCGGGCAGGAGAAAAAACACGTCCCGTTTTCTAATCACGTTGCTTGCACAGTTGAGATGGTTTCGACCGATGATATGTATGATGTGGCGGTTATTGATGAAATCCAAATGATGGCGGACACACATAGAGGTTATGCATGGACAAGGGCTCTACTAGGGTTAAAGGCCGATGAGATACATGTTTGTGGAGATCCAAGTGTTTTAGATATTGTTCGCAAAATCTGTTTTGAAACTGGGGATGAGTTGGTAGAACAACATTACGAGAGGTTTAAACCGTTGGTGGTTGAAGCAAAGACCCTTTTAGGTGATTTAAAAAATGTGAGGTTTGGGGACTGTGTTGTTGCGTTTTCAAGGAGAGAGATATTTGAAGTAAAAATGGCGATCGAGAAGCATACTAATCACCGTTGTTGTGTAATATACGGTGCCTTACCACCCGAAACACGAAGACAGCAAGCTACTTTATTTAATGATCCAAACAACGAGTTTGATGTCTTGGTTGCCAGTGACGCGGTTGGAATGGGCTTAAACTTCAACATTTGAAGAACCGTCTTCTACACCCTGTCTAAGTTAATAGTTCCTGCTTCACATGTGAAGCAGATTGCTGGAAGAGCTGGTCGAAGAGGAAGTCGATATCCTGAAGGACTAACAACAACTTTACAGCTGGAGGATTTAGACTATTTAATCGAGTGTCTGAAGAAGCCATTTAATGAAGCTAACAAAGTCGGGCTCTTTCCTTTCTATGAGCAAGTTGAGTTATTCGCGGGGCAAATTCCAAACTCTACGTTCTCCGAGCTGCTTGATCGGTTTGGTGAGAATTGCCGTTTAGATGGTTCTTACTTCTTGTGCCAGTATAACCACATAAAAAAGATTGCTAATATACTGGAGAAAGTTCAAGGATTATCTCTTGAAGATCGTTTCAATTTTTGTTTCGCCCCTGTTAACATTAGAGACCCAAAAGCAATGTACCATCTTCTGAAGTTTGCTTCATCGTATGCACAAGCGCTGCCTGTTAATATAGCAATGGGCATGCCAAAATGTTCCGCTCGTAATGATTCGGAGCTCTTGGATCTTGAGACTAGGCACCAAGTGTTGTCCATGTACATGTGGTTATCTAATCACTTTGAGAACGACAAATTTCCGTATTTCAAAAAGGCCGAGGCAATGGCAACAGGGATTGCTGAGTTACTAGGTGAATCACTAGCAAATGCTCGTTGGAAACCAGAGTCGAGGAATGTTGGGAAACAACAAAAAGTGGTACCGAAATCCCAAGGTCAGTTGTTAAGTGATTGTAGTGAATTTCTCTCCCCCGTTTTATTTCTTCATTGACTTTATACAAGCGAGCGTGAAATTTCCAATTAAAAAATAATACACAAATGACGTCTATGTAACCGGCTAAGTTGCTCAGAGCATACTTTAGGGACTATTTTAAACATACTCTCAAAGATAAGGGACCATTTTTGTCATTTTCTCGGTACTATGATGATATCATAATAGTCTCTCTTTTTTTTAACCACGGTGGTGTCGGTTATGAGACGCGGGCAAATATTACCACTTGGTTTCTTATTCCCTGTACTCCAATCTATGCTACCAAAGACCAAAGGTATCTGCATCTTACATGAGCCTGAATCTTATTTTAAGTATACTGCATGAAGAGATGATAGGTTGATGTGGTGCATTGAAGTCTTTGTTTAACGTAGACTGCTGCAAAATGTACTCTTCTCATATACAGAAAGGCTTTTAGGGGTTTATTTATGCCAATCTTATGCTACTCAAACAATTCACAGTTGAAGTTACGTTTGTTATATCCTTCTTTCATCTTATTACCTTATGCGATTATGTTCAGCAATATATGTATTTTCCCTGAGAGCCAATCTTAAGATGTCATGAATTTGCTTATTCATTTGATTCCTTTTTACAGGAGAAGTCAAGGAACAGCTTTGTATCAACAAGCAGCCGCAGAAGGTTGCAGCATGATACTGCTAGTTTAGCGGTTCATGTACAAATAGAGACTTATACGGGCGTCCAGCAAAGAAGATAGTCTTGTACAGCTCCCAGATATGGTAGACTAGAATTAGAATTATAACAAGGAAGAAGAGGCAAGCTTCATCCAAATGTTATCGTGTTTAGGTCCTTTTGGAGGATACATTATTTTGTCCTTGAACTCGCATGTTTAGTCATGATGCATCGTGTTCATCAAAGGAATGAATTCAGAAGAGAGGATATCGGTCCTGTTCAATCATTGACTACTTGAGTGAAGCTATTGGAGATTTAACGACTATAGGAGTTTGTAATTCCAATGCATAGAAGCTGCGTCAAATTCTAGCAACATCTGAATCCAGCAGAGGCGGATTCAGATGTTTAAACATGATGTGTTTGACCTTTTAAGTTATTGGAACTGAACTCATTGTACTCCTAAAACCATGAGTGGAATTTCATTTTTGTTGAAATTTAGTGGTTATTCATATAAATGCTGCATCCGACCCGAGAATCGAGAGGTGGAGGATTCTGATGCTTAGTATGTCTGTTTTGTTAAGTGAGCTATTTATCTTAGTCACTTATGACTATTGGTTGTTTGTCTTATTTACCTGCATTAGTTATTGCTTCTTTTTCAGAATGCATTATCATGGCTTAGTCGCTTTTGATACCAGTATTTTCATATTGCTTTAAATTGCTTGTCCGGGTCTGATTGTTTCTCTTGTTTTGTTTGTGCTTGTGCTTGTGCTTTGTCTTGAGCCGAGGGTCTCTCGGAAACAGCCGCTCTACCTATCAAGGTAGAGGTAAGGTTTGCGTACATCTACCCTTCCCAGACCCCCACGTTGTGGATTTCACTTGGTATGTTGTACTTATGACTATTGGATGAGTCTTGTATGTTGAATTATGTATATCATGCATGTGTCTTGTTGAGAGATCTAAGGAATTCTTGAACTAAATACTTTCAGGCTCTTATGTCAAAAAACAATGATTATAAGCTCTTTTCCAGGACTGGTAAGTACTAAAAAGAAAGTAAGACAAACATTTTAAAACGGGGAGTAATACTTTTATCTTTAGTAAAGGACTTCGCTGTTCTTACAGGACTGGTAAGTACAAGCTTAAATGTCAGTTTGAAGTGATTCCTCAGAGAAGTTTTAACTTGGGTAAAAAGCCTCGAGTTCGTACAATCATTTCATAATTCATTTCTCCAAAATATGCCTAGATAAGTTTTCAAATTGAGCTTGATAATTAACCACAATTATGAAATAACAAGTCCTAACTGGTTGATATAGTTCTCCAGTGTGTGCTGAATTGATATAATGTCTTATTATGTTAGAAAAGAGCTTCTCCACTTTCATATTTTTGTGCAGAGAATACAAACTAGAGACCCAAGTTTATGGTGCCATTTATGAGGGACATTCACTGTGGCACATCAATTTACACTCTTCTCTGCTATCTTCCTTTGATCTCAATACAAAAAATCCATCAACTTTAAAACTGATTACACTGGCATGAAAAAGTGAATGGAAAAAACTTATTAGAGGTACCGGGTCCAGATGCTTATTTCTTTAGCAATGCACTACACTGAGCCATAATCTTTGAGGCCCTAGTAATTGCATCAGTCATGTAGAAATTCTCCACAGCAGGTGTGAACGGAGTTGAGCTTACTTTTTGGCTGACCTCGGGTCTCAAAGAAGTAGAGAACGTGGCTGGTTGTCTCTCATCCACTTCTAGGAGATTTGGTGCCACTGTCCTAATTCGAGACCGAATTGCCCCTAGACTATCATAGGGTAATACGACACCTGCCACCTCAGACAACGCTCTTATTATCTTCCAATCATCCCTGGCATCACCAACAGTAGGAACTGCTGGCAGTGTGATCTGAGCACATCCTTCTGTGTTTTCATATATTCCTTCTTTCTCTGTGAAAGCAGATGCTGGCAAAATGACATTGGCACGATACACACTGCGATCACCATGGTGACCTTGGTAAACCACAAAGGCATCATCTGGTAGGTTGTCCAAGTTTACATCATCAGCACCCATCAAATATACAAACTTCGCAGAATCAATGCATTTATCAGATTCAGGCACAAGTCCAAGATCAAGAGCGGCAGCTTGGGCAGCATTCAGAAGCAAAACATTTAGTCCATTCCAATCAGGTCTCACAACATTACTGTTCTTTGCAATAGTGTCAACAGCAGCAAAAACAGCCTCCTTATCCTCTCGGTTAAACACACCAGCACCGACAATGATCACTGGGTTCTTAGCATTTTTTAGAGCTGAGGAAAAGGGATGGCGGCCCTCAGCAATTTCAACTAGTGTTTGAGGGTCTGTTCCAAGATGTTGATGATCATAGTTGAAATCAGCAGCAGGCCCAACATAACCTACCTTAGCATTTGTTGCTTTAACTGTTTTGTGAATTCTGGCATTCACCATAGCAGCTTCAACCCTTGGCTGGAATTCAAGAAGATAGTAGCCAATAATCAATAGAGCGTGAGAATATAGATACACAGCTAGCTAAAGGTAATAAATGAATAAACAAGAGTGCAACATTTTAAAAAAAAAAGGGCAGCCCGGTGCACTAAGCTCCCGCTATGCGCGGGGTCCGGGGAAGGGCCGGACCACAAGGGTTCAAGAGTGCAACATTGTCCAAAAACAAATCTAGGTACTCAGAACTACCCCCTAAAAGTGTAACATTCAAGTTCCATCATCCTTATTAGATTCAATGTCAGTCAAACTGTAGACTGCACACCAAGTGAGAAAACTTCTT
Organism: Przewalskia tangutica; assembly: GCA_029844215.1. Lineage (NCBI taxonomy): Eukaryota > Viridiplantae > Streptophyta > Magnoliopsida > Solanales > Solanaceae > Przewalskia > Przewalskia tangutica. The sequence continues at coordinate 4,006,731 of CM056725.1, forward strand.
ACGTGCTTTGGTGTTCCACACCTCCCTCATCTTCCCTTGTTGAATAACTTCATGTAAACATACGGTAAATGAGTTCTCTATTGCCCCCCGCCCAAAAAAAAAAAGAACATCCGTCTTCAAATGGAACTATCAATGACTATTATATGAACTCAATATTATCCATAATGATTTATCACACTTCTGAAGATCATCCATACGATCGCCTAAATTAGGCTAGCCTATTCACCAACACTTTGATCTTTCAACTATCAGCTTAAGTAGCCAAATTATCAACTAGTCTAATAATTAGTCCATTCATTATAAGTCTAAAAATAAAAATCATGCCAAATTCCATTCCATCGTGCATTCCAGTAGAATAAAGTTTACCAATGACCATATTACCTTATTCCTCATCAGTAACAAGAGTTCTAGTTTCCCTTTTATTATTAGTTAGAGAGAGAGAGAGAGAAGCTTCACTAATCAATGTTTTAAAAGCAAAAGCTGAAAAAAGTGGAGCTGGTTTCATCAATTGCACGAAAGTACGCTCTTGCCGTGATAAGAATACTCTAAATTGGGAAGAAAAGATCATTAACGCAAGATGTTTCCCTAATCTGGCTGCAGGTAAACCTTTTTCTAGTAACTCTTAAGTCAATAATTGAACTGGCTAAAGCTGAACCTAGCCACCCATCCCACCCCACCCAAAAGGACCCCCAGGGATGTCTGTAATGTATTTGGGACAGGGGAAGGGGTAGGCATGGAGACAGAAACTGAATGAATAATCATGGAATTTTTCCATCCACTATGCACATATCTAAGAGATCAGACGACAACCCTTTTCCAAATTATAACCAAGAAAAAGGGTTGCAAACATTTACCTGGGTTCCAACCAAGAGGAAAGCATCTGCTTTCTCCAAGCCACTAATGCTGGTATTCATAATATATCCAGAACGCAGGTCCGCATTTGGAAGCATGCCATTTCCTTCACAAAAAATGTTGTTTGACCCCATTTTGTTCAAAAGATCTTTCAGTGCCATCATGGATTCTGCATCAGACAGCTTTCCTGCAACACCAACAATTTCCTCTGGCTTAATTTGATGCATGACTTCAGCAACGACAGCAAGGGCATCCTGCCAGCTCACTGCCTTAAATCGTCCATCAGCACCACGGATCATGGGGTCATTCAGCCTTTGCCTCTTCAGACCATCATAAAAGAATCGTGTTTTGTCTGATATCCATTCTTCATTAATGTCCTGCGCCATCAGTAACTCACTCTTTTAATTTACAATGAAAATCAAAGGAAAAAACAGGTGTAGTAATAGTTCGAGATTCTACAATTAAGAAGTTAGCAGACGGATAAACAAAAGTACACTTCCAGGAATACAAAAATCAACATTTTCAGAGGAAAAAACACATAAAAGAGAAAGGATCAAGGAACCAAATCATATCAATGCAGTATTTAGTCATATTGAGTGTCATTGATGTCCTTCCTCTCGCTGAAGGATGTATATGCTTTTCTTAAATAGTACAGTGCAATGAAAGTGTGTGAAATTGACATACTTGCATAGCAGCAATTGGCTGAAATATGTGAATGTGAAGGGTGGAAGGATGAGGAAAAAGAAATTTACCACCTGATGAAGTAAACATCATTTTGAGAAAATACGTCATCAACCTGTATTGTGCTAACTACACCTCCTTGCGGACTCAGGTGCAGCCTTTCACCTCGGCTAATCTTTTTCAGAAACAAAAACTCTCCTACTAAAGTAATTGGCCACACAAATTATCAATTTTGTTTGAACTGTGAAGAAAAAAGGCAGAGCCTAGGGAAACACCCAGCTAATGCACAAAGACACTGGCAAGTAGAAGTCAAATCCAGTTTTAAATCACCCCTAAAGCTTGGGTACCCTGAAAAACAACAAAACTTGAACGACTTCCAACTAGAACAAAATGCAGGAAATGAAGACAAACACGTGATTCTCGTGAATAAGATAATCTGCCATATATAAGCATGACAACTCAGTTCACGGGAAAAAAAAATAGAGCATCAATAAAATATAGTACCTCATTTAATCGTGGTACAACACGCATGACCTCCGGACCTCTACTATCAATTCGGATGTTAGAACCAACAGCATCAGTCACATCAATGCTTTCTGTGCCCTTTAGCTCCCAATTTCTGGCTTTGAAGGCAAAAGGTTTTGACGTAAGGGCTCCCACTGGACATATATCAATCACATTTCCTGAAAGCTCACTTGTCATAAGCTTTTCAACATAAGTTCCAATTTCTTCTCCACTACCACGACCCAACATTCCAAGGTCCTCCACCCCAGCTACTTCTGATGCGAACCTGACACACCTGTTTCACAAACAGGGCAGAAATTAGAGGATACTGTGTTAGAGATACAAAATGCACTCAATTTTAAATCAATACACCAAAGTGGACAAATTTAGAGGTTATCAGAGAAAAGAAATAACTCAAAAAGGGCAGTAGCACATCAAATAAATGAAGGAGCCAGTTTAAATTGTTCTATTGTAGGATGGTATACACCGTAAAATATGAATGTCAACACTCCACAAACTACGCAGAATAGGAGAGAAACGGAGAAGACAGACTGATTTTTCCACTTATAACACATCAATGTTCTTATCAGGCTACTTCTTTATTTTTGGGGAGGATAAGGTATTAGGCATTCTTCTTTTGACCGTTCTTAATTAGACATCACATGCATAAAGGACGAGCATTAAAATGATCGTCTACTCTAACTTGCAAGTTTTTTCATGAGATTTTGGGGAACATACGTAAATACAATAGACAGTTGGTTATGTTACGTCAACTCAAGATGCAAGAACGATTCAGGATGCAGGTAAATGTAAATATCCAGTAAGCATCTGTACCTTTTTTTTTTTGCTATTTTTAATCTATTGCACAAAGTATCTATACCCCGTTTGACTCAGGTACATCAATGTACATGAAGAATCCATGTACCATGGATGGTTCGCATGTCACAAAGTTACAATAATAGTTAAAAGTTTTGGTTCCATATGTCAAGGTTGATTTTAAACTTCATTTCCACAAAAGAAATTGGACCCCTCACATTTTATGTTTGGCAAATAGCACTAGTAAAGGTAAGGATCAAACACATACCTTGTACACTGGATGCACCGGGTCATCACAGTCTTCACCAATGGGCCCAAATTCTTATCAACCACAGATCTCTTCATTTCAGTGAAACGCCCGCGGTCGGAGCCAAAGGCCATAGATTGATCCTGGAGATCACATTCTCCTCCCTGGTCACAAATTGGGCAATCTAGTGGATGATTCATAAGCAAGAACTCCATGACTCCTTCACGAGCCTTTTTGGCAATAGGTGTATCTGTCTTGATCTTCATTCCTGTAAAGCGTCATCTCCAGATAAATTTGCAAGGCTCGACACTAAAGTAAATCCAAGGAACAGATGGAAAAGAAAACAATAATATGCCAATAATAACTCAAAACTAACTACGAATAGATTCAGCCTTCGTGAAAATTATCAAAATGACAAGCGACAATGAAGTAAAACGGAATGCACAACAGGTCAAGATGTTACGAAGCTAAAGAAAACATTACCTACAGAAAATATTGAAAGTACCACTCAATTAATATTTCTAAAGCACCAACCCAATGCATGCAATATCACCATCAGAGCCTACAGGCTCAATTGAACATAATATTAACCCATAATATATGGTTTTGTTAACTACAACTATAATCCGGAAAGGCTTTATTTTGTCTTTCCTTTTTTCGTGGGATCACAAGACGGTCCTTTTTTGGTTGACCCTTGCTACAACTATACAATTGTACATGTACCCGCAATCCATGAGTTTGATGCATATACACAGCCTCTTTTGCAGAAATGCAATGGGAAAGGCTTCATTTGGTTCTCAATTAAGTCCAGTAAAGTAAAGCACTGATCAACCACTATCACTCAAAGCAAAAATCCTCAAATGAACATTTTATAATGATTACCAACCCAAATAGTCTGCTTCATTTGAGTACAAGTATTGAGCTGGAAAGCTCTCTATTTCCCTTTTTATCATGGGTCCAAATAGAACCGAATGGATATCGAAGATTGATATAGCTGACCCGACAAATTAAAGTATCAAAAGAGACATTTTTGAGAGCTTAAACAAGCATATAACACATCAAATTGAGCATAAAATCTGAATACAAATCAACTATTACTACTCGAAGCAAAATCCATCAAATGAACATATGTTACCATTACCAACCCTGCAACCTAAATCTGTTTCACTTAAGCACAAGTGTTAAGCTGGAAAGCTCTCTACTTTCCCTTTTTTATCGACCGTCCAAATAGAAGAATGGATATTGAGGATCGATATAGCTGACCCAACAAATTAAAGCATTAAAGACATTTTAAGAGCTTAAACAATCATTTAAAGCATAGAAATACAAATCGAGATCAATAAATTATGGCTATACCTGGAAGTGCATGCATTGCACAAGAAGCAACAGGTTTACGTGATTTCTCAACAAGACACATACGACAGTTCCCAGCAATCGAAAGCCGATTATGATGACAAAATCTGGGAATATCAACACCAGCAACTTCACAAGCTTGTAACACAGTCATACCCTTAGGGATTTTGACCCGGTATCCATCAACGAATACCTCAATAGCATCATCCGGGTTAGGGAAATGGACCCAGGCCCCACCAACTGGGTCCCTATTCAGAAGATCTATATTTTCCATTTCCCCCCTAGCTGGAAAACTCTATATCCCCCCCTTCCGCGGGTCCAAATGGAACCGAATTTCAGCTAGAAAACTCTATATTTTCCCTTTATCCCCCCTTTTTTGCGTGTCCAAATAGAGCTAAATGGATATTGAGGATTAATATAGCTGACCCGACAAATTAAACTACTAAAGAAGACATTTTTACAGCTCAAACAAGCATTTAGGGGAATCCAAACAACAACAACACAACACAATACAATACAACAATCCAAACAAGCATTTAAAGCATCAAATTACGAATAAAAAATCCAAATAGAAATGAAGATCAATAACTATACCTGGAAGTGCAGGCATTGCACAAGAAGCAACAGGTTTAGGTGATTTCTCAACCTCAACAAGACACATACGGCAATTCCCAGCAATCGAAAGCCTATTATGATAACAAAATCTAGGAATATCAACACCAGCAACTTCACAAGCTTGTAACACAGTCATACCCTTAGGGATTTTGACCGGATATCCATCAACGAATACCTCAATAGCATCATCCGGGTTAGGGAAATGGATTCGGGCACCACCTACTGGGTCCCGCTTCGGAATATCTGGTTGTACGGCTGCGGTGGCGGCATCGGCGTTGTTGAGTTCCGGTGTGGAGACTATTGTGCGGAGGAAGTAGGTGGATACTCCATTAGGGTTACGGAATATTCTAGAAGATCGTTGTAGGGCTCGAGTAGCGAGTAACCCTAATCCCATTGTTGTGATCTTCAGTTGTTTGTGCTACGTTTTGGTTTCCATGGAGAAGGCAAATTTGGGGGGGTATGGAGCTCGGGTCGGGTTGAAAGTGGATTGGGTTTTTCTTTGTTTTGGGCTTTGAGTAAAATGGCCCAGGCCTTTTAGTTTTTATCTTCTTTTTTTGGATAAGAATTAAGAGGAAAAAAAAGAATCGGAATATCCATTACATTTTTCGAAACAAACGAAAACGAAAGATGAAATATAAATCATGGATTAACTAAGCCCTCTTGGGGACTTTCTTTATTTGGATTGAAGCGTGCGTATAGCCAATTTTAGGATCGTTATTTAACGTATAGCCGAGGAATGAGGTTGAAAAAATCCGAGTTTAAAGCTATAAACTTGGACATGTGGTCCAAGTAGGGTGAGATGATCGTTTGAAATTTGAAGTTGGGCGGGTCAAGATGGACTGAAGTTCTAGATGGGTCAATGCTCAACCCGCCCAAAACTTACATGGGCTAAGATGGGCGGGTCAAGATGGGCTAAATGATGGGTCATAACCCAAATTGTCCAACTTGACCTATTTCTTTTACAAATTTCAAACTTACCTTCTATGATGTTATTTTATTTTGTATGATATTTGATTTTTCCATATCTTTATTTTTAAAATAAGAATAATATTTTTAAGAATTTTTTCATTTTTTATAAAAGCAAAAAAATATGAAATATAAATTTGAGGATGAGGTGGAGGTGGAAGGGGTAGGTGTGGATAGGAGCGGAGTAAGAAAAAAATTCATATTTTTTATAAATTATTTATAAAAGTAATAAAATATAAAATAGAAATTTGAGAATGGGGTGGGGTAGGGCTGTTATCGGTCTGGATAAATCGAAATACCCGGACTGATACTCGGACCGAAAGGTTAACGGTTCGGATACGAGTACCAGACATAAGGATCCGGTTCGACAACCAGGTCTAATTACCTGATAACTTATATGTTATCAGTCTCAGTCTAAATACTCTTATAATAGTTTGAAAATTAGGATGATGAATTGATGATCAATCCTTGGAATATTGGTATTATATATTGTTTTAAGTTTGTTAATATGTATTATGTAAAGCAGTAAAGCATGGATTTTTATATAAAAAAAATTATAAGTAAAAATTTGGAAATTTATTCAAAAATTGTTTATAAATTGTTTATAAAAGTAAAAAAGAAATTTGAGAATGTGATAGGCCGGGGGAGGGGGTAGAGAATATGAAAAAAAAATTACATTTTTAATAAAAAAATTTATAAAAGTAACAAAAAATATGAAATAGAAATTTGAGAATGGAGTGGGGCAATGGGGTTGGGGTGGGGAGGAGGTAAGAAAAATTCATATTTTTTTATAAAAGTAACAAAAATATGAAATATAAATTTGAGGATGGGGTGGGGCAGTGGGGTGGGGCAGTGGGGTGGGTGGAGGGGTAGGAGAGGTAAGAAAAAAATTCATATTTTTAATAATATTTTTATAAAAGTAACAAAAAATATAAAATAGAAATTTGAGGGTGGGGTGGACGGGGGGAGGGGTGGGGGCGGTAAGTAAAGATTTCATATTTTTAATAATTTTTTTATAAAAGTAAAAAAAAAATATGAAATAAAAATTTGAGGATGAAGTGGGGTGGTAGGGTAGGGTGGGTGGTAGGGTCGGATGTGGGGTTAGGTGGGGTAGAAGTGGGTGGGGTGGGGTGGAGTAGAAAATGTATGGGCATAGATGTGAGGGTGGTTCAGTGCTTGAGTGGGGCTTGGTGTAGGGGAGGGGGTTAGGTTGATGGATAGTGTGGTTGGGGTGCGTAGTATATTTTTATTGTTCCGAAATAATAAAAGAATTTTTAATAATTATTTATAAATAAAAATCTTAATCTAGAGTTGAACTATAATCATTAAAAATTAAGTATTTTGATGGGTCAAGTTTGGGCATTATCATGGCTCATTTGGGCTGTTGATTTATGATGGGTCAACTTGGACTAGTCCAAACCAACCCATCATCAAAATTACTCTTGCCTAAATCCATGAAATCTTTGGCGGATCATTTGGGTTTGAGCTAATTTTATCACCCCTAATCTGAAGTAAAGCTTGCCAAAGCCAAACTTTGGACAATTTGGATTTGGCCTACAATTATTTTTGTCTGACAGTCAGCCTGCATGCATTTATCTGAAGTTTGACCTAGCCGTTCAAAACCTCAAACGTATATCAGAAATTTAGGACTATTAGGGCTAACTTCAAACACCAAATTTTGCTGGTCATTCTAGTGGTGATCGCTCCTCATCGTCCATCTTGCATGGAGCTATATAACAGGTACATAAAATATAGAAAAGACATGTAGGATGTCAATCAACGTTCCTCTGCATAAATGTTGTACTGTTTGGTATTGTACTTCATGATTACTTTGTAAGCTAGATACATAATCTTTCATTAAATCCCATACCAATTTCACAATAAGCAATTCGTGTCGTATCTTTATTGTCAAAATAATTATTCAATCAACAACTAAGAATGAAGAAGAAGAAACAGAGGAGCAGATAGACTTTGTTTAAAGTTTATCAACACTAGATACAAGTTAAATAATTTGAAAAAATATTGATATATCTTAAGTAGCAGGGTTAAAACTAATTATCAGATAATGTTTGTAATCCTTTTTTTTGTGGTGGTACCGTGACTAGAAGCGACACTAGAACAAATACTGCCACGATAATGTCTTCACATGAAAAGTTTGATCATGTTGCTTTCACATGCATATTGTATTAGTAATGGTGATACAAATAAACTAGTTCTGATGGAAAAAGAAAATCACTTCAAGCTTAAGAAAATTAAATAGTTGAGAGAAAAAATCTGAAAACATATGTGGCAATTTGTTATAAGAAAACTATTAGTGGGACGGAGATGCACATACGAAATTATCCTTCGAGACTAGAGAAATCAGTCTAATTGTTTCTCAGAACTTGTAAAATACTGTACCAAGCTGCGTTTGCAACAAATATGCAAAAGATAGAATGATGTAATTGACATGTTAGAAACTTCAAATATCACAGATCTGCAATTTACACTTCAATGTTGTAACAATGGTGACAACAATTCTTCGCCCTGGTGGGATTGCAGAGCATTTTTCGACTTGTGTGTTCAGGAGTAATAACAACTAAGAATTACATTTCCTTCTCGTCATTTCGCGAGGTTATGCTTTACAAGCAATCAGAATGCTATTTCCAACAAAAATAAGTTCAATCAAGAATTTCTATGCTAATCTCGTTTCAGGGCCTTTGTAATGAAGGCTTTTGAAATAACAATTATAATGTATGACAAAAGTGTAACAGTTATACCTAACAGCAGAATCCAACTGTCAAATCTAGTGTCCTGGACTGTGTAGACACGAAGCCTTATTGTATCCCAGTTACTCTCTGTCCAAACGGGGTCTGCTGCTCCCATGGTATCGGAGGAATTATGAGGCAACACCTCCCAAGTGTCAGACTCGTACTTCAATCGAGTAGAATATGCTGGGACATACCTGAAATTACATTTGATAGATAAGTTCAGCAGAAGAGCATGTATACAACTATCAAGGGATAAAATTTGGGGTAAATTACATTATGAGGACAGCCTAATCAGCCCAACATCCAGTTACTGACCAACAAAAGTATACATGGAAAATCAACAATCATCATAAGCTTCTTGCATTTATTTTTGGGAATATTTCAGACTAAACCTTTTCCTTGTCTCGTTCGAACAAATAGATAAACTGATCAAACCGTTCATGTTTTTGTCAGCTAATAAAGTCAAAGTAGTATAACAAGCTTACGACAAAGACAGATCAGGCATTGTATCGCTTCAATTGCTTTTAGCAATGAAGCTATGGATTTTACAAATATATGAGCCGGCATGAGCTTTACTCCAGTAAATTAAAATTGTGCAACTACCTTGTCGTGGAAATGACACAAACGCCCTTCCCATCTGTCTCTGCTTTGACACACATTTCACCATTGCCGCGGCAGCCGTTCGGACAAGCAGAGCTCGTATTCTTTGAAGGAATAGCTGTTTTATCAGCCAGAAAGTTCCACACAAACCGAGGAACATCCCCCACATTACCAGGATATGGCTGAGAGGAAGGTTCCCCCAGAACAACTCCCACATAATGACTAGGGCAACTTGTAGAGGGAGCAATGTAGCGATTTACCAGTTCACACGTTAAGCCCGGTTCACAACTTAACAAGCAGCCGAGAAGTTCTTCAACCAAGGACGCATTTATGTTGATGGTATTCAAAACTGAATTATTTATTTCCTTCTTTGCACTGGCCAGAATGTACAGACTTCGGGCAACAACAGAAGCAGCTGCCACTATGGCTGAGGAGTTTATATTCGCTGCTAACATGGAAAAATATTTGAAATTAGAAAACGTTATGTGATTCTACAACACTGTGAATTAATCCAGACAAAGGCAAGAAATCCAAAGAGTGAAATAATAACTCACATAGATCATCCAAGTGGCTGTGATAGAATTTATTTGTGAAGGCAGCATCGAAGTCTTCAAGGACTACCCCAGAAGTCTCTGCATTCTGTTTAAGAAGAAACAATAAATAAGCTCCCAGCCAGACAAAACAAACTGGTAAAAGTTTTCATTTATTTATACATTTTCCACTCTTTTCATTGATATTAATCGATTCTCTTTCATCATCATCATCAACATTCCTGCAGTCCTCCATCAAGCTCATTAATGTCCAATAATTTGCTTATCCGCGTTGCTCTTCTAAAGTTCATTATCCAAACTTCTGCTCATACTCTAGTAACTCTATTCTAAAGCAATAAAGAAAGCGCAAACATCATTCAGATATTACAAGGATGTTACCAATTGCATTATTCCCTTCATCCATTTTCCTCCACCATCATATTCCTCCGCCCGGTGCCCTCACCCTCACCTCAGAGGACCACCACCACCACATCCGAGTCCAAAGATTTTCTTTTTTAAAAAAAACACGACAATGGAGCATAGGTCATTTCAATGCATAGGACGAACCACCAAAATTCATAATAAGATGCAATTCATGAATACATGATATAGAAGAAGAGAACTTTACCAGGAAAACATTAGGATGCTCTTTCTAAAAAAGCTACACCCAAGCTTAATTTAGCATAAAAGCCTATTGTGTAAGCCCGAAGGGGAAGGCTCAAAAACTGGCTCCGATCATAAGCCGCTAAATTTTGAAGAAGCCATACATATTTATTACAATATAATACAGTGCATCAAAGAACTTTGAACAAAATACTAATGGCAACTTTACCTTGTCAAAAGAAAAATATGAATGGCAACTGAAACAGACAATGCAGGATTTTTCTTTTTTTTTACCTGCGAGAGGTGCAGAAACTAATTTGTACACTCTTTCTGTCTCTCCTACCTTCATATTATTTATCATTTGTAATTTCTTTTGAGAAGGAGAAAGTGCATTGGGCGGATCAAATTGAAGATCATGGAAGCACAAAGAAAATATACTATTTTACAACAGAAATACTGGGGCATTTTCACCAACCTTCTTCAGAAATGACATTAGTGAGGACGGGGGTAACCCTGGATTTGATTTACTTGCCCTTGAGATCTTAATGCTTTGAGTCTTAAGCGAACCTAGAGCATCCTTGAGGGCACTTAAAGTTCGATTGGTGGCACTCTCCTGCAAAAGTGAATCATGTAACAGTGTCTGAAGTATTAACCGTGCTGATTGAAAGAATCACGTTTTTGAATATTAAGCAGAAAGATAAAGTAGCTGACTAAATAAGAAAGCAACATGACTGTGGTGATGATAGATATAAATCGTTTTGAAGTTCTTCAATATCCAGGTAGCTGTGTGTTAATAATTTCAATATTTAGTTCCCATGAAGCATATAGGATTGACGACTGATATCTATGCATATGATTGACATACTTTCACAGCTTAAAAATAACACCAAGATGAGAATACAGGAAATCATAATGTAACTACACAATAATACATTTTTGTAGCAACTTATTTAAAAATCATTATCATAAACAGTTATGTATTTTCATAGTACAAGACTAGCATGTGCAACAGCAAAGGGGAAAGCACACATTTGATACAATTTAATAAACAAATTAGCAAGCAGGAAAAAACCTTACCTTTGTACTATGAGCAAAGAATGTTTTATCATCCTGAGCGAAACCCTTTCCAACTGATCCAATTTCAAGAACCTATACAAACAAATTCGGATATAATGGACATGCTCGATCTGATTTGTGGTCTCTCAATACAATTTATATAATAACACACCTTGTATATCAAATATATTATATGGAACGAAAAGGATCCACCTAACATTAATAAACTAATAAATGTTAAATTTCACGTTTATTCAATAACAGTGGACAAAACATATCTAGAACGTGCTGAAATGGCTACACAATCAATAACACAACTGGTTGGGATAACAATCAGCAGAAACAAGAGACTATCAGAAGAAAAGGCTTGGAATCGGCAACAATTTAAGATTTACTTGTTCTGTATTCAGGCCCTGAGGTTGAACGAGTAGTTCTCTGAAATATTTCTAACATCTATAACTCTCTCATGCCAATAACGACCTTATAAGAAAGAAAATACAAGTCATTTTTCAAGTTTACATCGGATACAAGTAGTTTGACCATTAAAGCATTCTCGCAAAAGTCGTGCACCAGAAAAGATATACCGTTTCAATTAGTGTCGAGTCAAGTCCACTAACGGCATCAGAATGTTGATCAACCTCAAGAAGAAATCTCCTACTGCCAAGGTAGCCCCAGGCCTCCCCGGTGAAAACAGCAAATACAAGCTGCAGAAGGGAAGTGTCACAAAGCGTGCATAGTTGTGGTTATTAAACAGTATTTGATGCATAGTAGTGGTTACAAAAACAAGAAATGCTTAAATAATGAGCACAAAAGCCTGTATATTGTTGTAGCTGAAGATTATCTCACAGGAATTGCACTACATAGAGTGCTCATGGCTTAGATAAAGATATAATGCACTAAAACCAGAAGCCGGGAGGAAAATGAAAACACTTAGGGAAACAAGTACAATAGGCATGTTAAATAATTAACAATATGTCCACCTGTTTATCAAGGTCCCCCAAGCCATCAACACGTGAAAGAGCATCCACCACAGCCAGCAATGAGATCAACCCCTAGAGAGAAGTTCGTACATATGATCCATGGTATTAAGAAAACATAGAAGTGCAACAAGATTCTAGCTTTGAGAGTGCAGGAAAATTGAACAAAGCATAATTTAAAAGTCCATTTACACAATAATACAAATAGCATTTGAGAAGAAGCAACTCACAGATATAGGTGAATCTGCACCAACGCTTTTGTCACGAAAAAAGGAAGCCGCGTCCATAGAAGCCACAGTCAATATCATAGGATTTGCCTTCTTTGATGATGAGACGATTATTGGTGGTAACGCTGACCACACACTGCCATTAGAAATTACACATGCTATAGGTAAGATATCGAGGTAAATTCTGTAGGGAAGAGTTTCAGCGTCGACAAACAAGATAATAACCTATACATCAAGAACTTGAAAAAGGCATGGCAAAGACAAGAACATTTTAACATTCAGTTGTCTGTGAAACTACAATAAAAGATTCCATGTGTGCACCACTATAAATTACAGGAAGGTCGGACAACAAGATACAGAAAGAAAACATCCACCCAGGACCAGGAGATGCAAAGCCAGCACCACCCACCCACGCAAGCCAGAAAATTTCAAATCCAATAGAAAAGATTCAATTAAGAAAATAAAGAAATACTAGCAGGATATCCTGAATTGGACTTCTACCATCAGCTGAACAAGGAGCGGTTTCCGCTAAATTTAATTTTACTAAATTATAAGTGCACAACCAAATATAAGATGCCACCAACGCTTTTGTCACGAAAAAAGGAATCCGCGTCCATAGAAGCCACAGTCAATATCATAGGCTTTGCCTTCTTTGATGATGAGACGATTATTGGTGGTAACGCTGACCACACACTTCCATTAGAAATTACACATGCTATTGGTAAGATATCGAGGTAAATTCTGTAGGGAAGAGTTTCAGCGTCGACAAACAAGATAATAACCTATACATCAAGAACTTGAAAAAGGCATGGCAAAGACAAGAACATTTTAACATTCAGTTGTCTGTGAAACTACAATAAAAGATTCCATGTGTGCACCACTATAAATTACAGGAAGATCGGACAACAAGATACAGAAAGAAAACATCCACCCAGGACCAGGAGATGCAAAGCCAGCACCACCCACCCACGCAAGCCAGAAAATTTCAAATCCAATAGAAAAGATTCCATTAAGAAAATAAAGAAATACTAGCTGGATATCCTGAATTGGACTTCTACCATCGGCTGAACAAGGAGCGGTTTCCGCTTATTTAATTTTACTAAATTATAAGTGAACAACCAAATATAAGATGTCATATAACAGTATCAACAATCACATAAGAACCCAAAGGAAAGATGGTAAGTGCAAACAAATAGTCACATCTGCATGAGATACCTTATATACTACTCAAAATGTCAAGGTCAAAACCATACTTGTGATATTAATATTATCGTTTACTAAAGATGTCTCATATTTAAATTTTTTAAGAAAAAAACCAAGGTTAATCAAAGATAATCCTTTACTAAAAATGTCTCATATTTAATCTGGTTCTAGCTGAGAAACTAAAAAGGAAACGGATAGTTGTTCAATCTGTTCAAGAATACAATGAGTATCTTAAGAAACAGAGAATTTGGACAGAATCTCACCTGTACCCCCCCAATGGAAGGCAAGTCTGTTCTCTAAGACACGATCCTGAATCCTGAGTCCCAGACTTTGTTGTCTGATAAAAATAACACAATATGGGCAAGTTTCATAAGTAAAATAGCAGATAGCTATCCAGGAATTTTGCAGGACTACACAAATCTTTAGCGACATGAAGAATCTTTAACCTGCATCACAAGATCAAAATCGGCCACATCAACAGTGTATGATTTCTTTCGCTTCTCATTTTTCAAAGCAACCTGCACCAAATAACAAGCAGAGGATATGGTAATGAAAATGTTTGTGGACGCTTTCATTTCAAAATATTTGTCACCCTACTTCACGCAGCCAGAATATAATGACAAGTATCTTTGATACCCTCGCCCTCCAATTTTTCATCTATTGGTTACTTCGAAGACAGTAAGGTTATCATTTGTGGACATACGAAACACCTTTAGAAAACAACATTGGGGAAATTTAGGATGGCAAGAGTTCTAGAAGAAGTTATTAAGCATCCAATATAAGGAACTCATAAATCATACTTAGTAATTACTATAATAACTAAAGAAAAAGATCTTATGGACAGATTAAATGTGGAGAAGAGATTTACAAAGATAAAAGACATAACAAACCTCTTGCAAGGCCAATGTGCTACTGTTTGAAAGTAAAAATACAGGAAAATTGTAAGCCTTCCACATCAATCCAGACCCCTGCAAGTTGAGAAATGACAACATTTACTGTATCTTACAGGTCCCCATAGTGCAAAGTTGAATAAAAGGACGAGTCGTCTACAAGCAATTGAAAAAGTATGTATTTATATATTTTGATGAAGTTGATAATTTTCCATAGCATATAAGATGCATACGAAAGATATAGAACCTTATACAAAAACATAATTATTTACAAAGAGCATACCACCGAGTGGAATATCGTATTGCTCTAGGTAAAAGGACGTTGCTGACAATTTTTTAAACCATTATCCCCTGTTTCATTCATAATGAACCGTAATCTTAGCGCATAGAAATTACAAGGGACCTTTCCAATAATTGATTTGGAGGTCTCTTTCGCTAAATCATCAAGAAACCACAACAAAGAAAATAAAAAGAAACTTCGGCGTACTGTTTCAGACTAAAATTATAGACTAATCCTTTGGCTCAACATTCAACAAATCAAAACTAAAAGATTTGAAAAAGAAACCGTATAATTCTTGGGAGAACAGTGACAACGTGCATCATGAGGAGCTTGTAGATTTCATTTAGCGTACATCAAGCATTAAGGAACTTTAATGGTATATTCGGATGGATGCATAGCGACAAAAAGGAAAGCACATGACTAACTGGTGCTAAATTTGCGTTTAAAATGCACCATTATTCCATGTTTTTAATTCAGTCATCGGAAACAACCTCTCTACCTCCCGAGGTAGAGGTAAGGTCTGCGTACACTCTACCTTCCCCAGACCCCACTTGTGGGATTTCACTGGGTATGTTGTTGTTGTTTCAAACAAACAGAAGTGTATGATCATAATAGTTCTCCACAACATACAGTTGGGTTCCATTCGAAATTGCCACTTTGATAAGGAGCAAATTCAGCTTGCGGAAACTTTTTGTCAGGGGAAAATCCTGTAAACAAAAAGGACCATAGTAATTATTCAAACCCTTCGAAAGAATAATAAGAGAAAATGACATAAGTACTTACCTTTTAAGCCATTTAGAAGCTGAGAACCTGATTCAACTAATACACCAACAACATGCCTAGAAAAATCTGCATCATTCGATAACCTGAAACACAACACAACACCTGAAATCAACCAAAAGATAGAATGGTGTGCCCATTGTGCTTAGGCAGAAGTTCTACAGAGCAGAAAACTTGCACCCTTATCAACAACAACAATAACATACCCAATGAAATCCGACAACGTGGGGTCTGGGGGGTAGAATGTACGCAGACGCTACCTTGGTAGGTAGAGCGGCTGTTTCCGAAAGACCTTTGGCTCAAGACAAAGCTAAGCAAGAGAAACGGTCAGACCCGGACAAGAAATTTAAAGCAGTATGAAAATGTTGGTAACAAAAGCGAATAAGCCATGATAGCGCATTCTGAAAAAATAAGCAGTAACTAACGCAGATAAATAAGATAAACAAAGTACACTAAAGAACACATAGCAGCAGAAATTAAACGAGGGACTATAAAGCAATATTGTTCCTACTAGTATGATAGGCTAAGTAGGCCTGCAAGAATAACACTACAACTACCAGTTTGTAAGCATAGGTAGGACTACACTCAACTACCTACTACCCTTTTACCATAATCTGTGTCCTCCATAACCCCCTATCTAAGGTCATGTCCTCAGTTAGTTGCACATGCGTCATATCCCGTCTAATCACCTCTCTCCAATACTTCTTCGGTCTACCTCTACCCCTCACGAACCCGTCCATAGTCAACCTCTCACACCTCCGCACGGTGGCATTTGTCTCTCCTCTACACATGTCAGAACCATTTCAACCTCGTTTCCCGCATCTTATCCTCCACCGAGGTCACTCCCACTCTGTCTCGGATATCCTCATTTCTAATCCTATCCTTTTTTGTATGCCCACACATCCATCTCATCATCCTCATTTCCGCAACTTTCTTTTGGATGTGCGAAGTTTTGATTGGCCAACACTTCGCCCCATACAACATAGTCGGTCTAACCACCACCCTATAGAACTTGTCTTTAAGTTTTGGTGGCACCTTTTTATCGCACAAGACTCCAGATGCGAGCCTCCATCCTTATCAGATGTATGAAAATGATATATCTCCATCCAACGAAACATTTTACTTTTCATTTTCTTTTTCTAGAAAAGGATCCAGATTTTGTGTTACAGTATGATGCACACACATCATCACAAGGCAAATTTTATGGTAACACAAAAGCATGCATCTCATTGTCAAGAATATGCATACTCGTGAGAAGTTAGACATAAACACCTCACTCATATGCCCGGTGAATACAAAAATGCTATAAATGGCAATGTTCACCCTTTACCTAAACAAAATTATGAAGCTGCTGCTCTCTCCCAACTGAATATATAACTAAAGAGTTGTCAACAAATTATAGCATCTGATATTTATACGCAATATAAATATTCTGTAGAATACAAAAAACTTTATTAGCCTCTATCATGTCCAAAGTATGCAATTTAATGGACCTGCTTTAAATAAAATCCAAGAAGTGAGCTAGCGTCTGACAACGTTCTACATATGTCTTAATAACTATCTTAGCAAAACATAACTTGTCGTTTTAGGTGATTTCAATTCGTTGCAACTATCTAAACCAAGAGCCCCCCTATGGTCTACACCTAGTCACTATAACAAACATGACAAAAACTTATCAATACAAAATCACCACATCAATTAAAAGAAAGTTATTTGTTTTTTGATAACTAAACTTTTTATATAAACAAAAGAATCACAAAAAGATTGTGTAACGGGTTACATCTGGTTCTTAGTCTTACAAATGAGTCAGAATCCACATCCAGGAACCTTACAAAAAACTCAGTTCCATCTAGTCTAACATGAGCGATAACTGATAAAATCTAAAAAGCTATCTACATCGTATAAATTCTGCATGTTGGGCCAAAAAGCAAATATAGATAAGACATTGTACTTCTGTTTGTGGATGTTCTCTATTTTGCCTTCAACATCTGATATTTGGCAATTGGGTATGACTATTTAGTCTACTGCATGCTTCAATTTTAGCACATTGTAAAAATCCTTTAGCACAGGATAATAAAAATCTTGTAAGGTGATTTTTCTTTTTATGTACATAGTCTTTCTCTATGATAAGGTCTGTCATTTTAAAGTTGTTTTGCCTTCAGCAGTTGTGATATATGGTTTTAAGGGGTGGGCTTATTTTTAACTGTTGGGGAATGATTTTCCGCATTTTCATCGGCACATTAGTTTGCTTAGCAGCAGTGGTTATTTTCCCAGTTTCCTATATCTAAAGCCTCTTGGAATGATGAGTGCAATTGCCTGGAAAACGATGGCTTTTTATAACACTGCTATCTACAAGGGCAGATTCACGTTCCTTTTTGAGCTTGAAAAAGACAACAATCAAAATATATATTATCTTTTTTTTATCAAGAGAATATATATAATCTTTTAAGAATCTTTTTAAGTTCTAATTTATAATGTAAAGCCATATTGGTGCATTTACCTATCCTCGTTGATATCCAGCTTTCGACCCCAAAGAAAGATGATATAACTTGGTGTATAAATGTCAAAAGGAGCAAGAGTAGGATCATATGAGGTGCATATTTAAAGATGGTAAGATGTTTCTTTATCTTATGGTGGACTCATCGAGCTAAACACAAGCAGGGGGTTCAAACAATTATCCATTTAAGTTCAGTCTCCTAACAATATGTACACGTTTTCTGAGCTCCATCTATAGAAACAGTTCATTTAAAAACTGGAAGATTTTGAAATTATTTTTTCCTTTATTTGCTTGATAGGTCGACATTTGCTATTATTTAGAAATTCAATTGATCAATCTTTACCAAAAGAAAGAGAGTATAAGGTTCACATTAAGCAGAATTAAAGAGAGAGATTTACATGCCTTGCAAAGAGATCCTCAAATTGATCTATAGACACCAGTAATGCCGATGGCTCAGCCAACTTATTTGCAGTCTTGAACCTAGTAACTGGAGCAACTATGTTGGCACGCCCAGGGTCTAGTCATGCACAAGAAGAGTTAGACAAGAAAATTAAAAGCAGATGAGCCATCTCGTGCACCAAGAAAAATGCAACTAAACGCATACTTCGTACTTGAACAACCGATTTCCCCTGAAAGGTTAAGCAGCCGTACACATGGATACCCGTCAATGGCCATGTACATTGACTTCTCGAGATCAGGAACTGACTGGAAAGAGTTCACTTGATCTGAAGCTGTTCAAATTAATAAGAAATTCAAGAACATATTAAGTATTGCTAAGAAGCTAAAGGAAGAAAGAAAGGCATGCATTCAAAGTGAATACATTTGGCACTCCCAATAGAACCCTGCATAGGAAAATGCTTTCTGAAGTGAAGGGTAAAATGACATTAAGTGCAGCTTGCTCGACTCTTCATTAATTAGCATACACAAACTCAAAGTCTAACCATAGCCATGCGCCTTAGAATGATTAAAAATCCCAATATAGTTTTCTGAGCATTGCTATGATCCGATGAAGAAGAAAAAACCCCGAGATTCACAAAACTCTTTTCATAACTTAGCTGCATTAGCTTCCTTTCTTGTTAACTTAGTTACGATCTAGCTTAAGAGAAGGCTTCTAATTGTCTGAGGTGACGATCTACGCCATTCCAGAGGTAAATTAGCTTCCATATTTCAAGTACGTTAATTATATCATGTGCAATGTCAGAAGAGAACTAAGCAAACAAAATGATGTCCAAAAGCCACCTCTTTGAATCCAATCCTTTAACACCGAAGCTCATAATTAGTTACTTTTCCACTATAAGTTAAAATCTCATTTATCATAAAATCAATTTTTTTTCTAGCTTAGTGATTTGTTAATTTGATTGAGAACAAATAACATATCTACCAAACAGTAACATTAACACCTCATTGTTGTCAAAAAATACATTATTCTTTTCCGTGGCATTAACAAAAAAATTGAACATTTTTCAAATAACCAAGCCACCTCTTTGAATCCAATCCTTTAACATCTAAGCCCATACTTAGTTAATTTTCCACTATAAGTTAAAATCAACATCTGCACTTCATTTATCAATTTCCTTTTTTTTTCAGCTTAGTGATTTGTTAATTTGATATCTATAAAACAGTAACATTAACACCACATTGTTGTCAAAACAATGTATTCTTTTCCGGCATTGACTAAAAATTCGAACATTTACAAAATACCAAGCTGCCACGAAAAATAAAGATTAAAATGGGGCAATTTTCAAAAATATACATCTCAACATAAAATAATACATCACGTAGCCATATTTTCAGCTTATACAATATTATACAATATTATACCTGGGAACACATTATACATAATGTATCAACCTTGTATAAAAGTGTATAATAGTATATAAAAGGTATTTATACACAAATATGAGCTAAATAGGGTAACAAGCTCAAAATATGGGCTAAAACGTGTAAGTATTTTCTCTCAGTAGACATAGTGTAATTTTCTAAAAGCAGTTCAAATACAACGTAATTCTTACATTAAAAGACTAAAAACACTCATTCCAACTAAATGATGGCAATATAGTTCTAAAAGTAGCTCAAATACAACATAATTCTTACATTAAAAGATTAAAAACACACATTCCAATTAAAGGACGGCAATATAGTTCTAAAAGTAGTTCAAATACAACTTAATTCTCACATTAAAGACTAAAATCAATTAATGAAGGTTAAATGTACTTTGTCAGATATCACAAGGACCAAAATCAGAATATACATATAATTTAGGGACTAAAAATGCTATTATTAAAAAGATAACCGGAGTTATACCTGAGAAAGAGAGGCAAAACCGAGAAAGTAAGCAGAGAAAAAATACGAGAAGCTTTGAATCGTCCATAGCCATAGTGAAGTTGTTGTTGTTGTTGTTGTTGTTGTTGTTATAGTGAAGCTTCTAGAAACACTAAACCCTAGACCATTGACACTGTTCGGTTCGATTCACTCCGGTTCAGTGCTTGTGTTGTATCTCCGGTTCACCGGTTCAGGAGATGTTGAGTAGTTGGAGAAACGGAATATTCCGGTGATCGGAGATCGTCGACGGCGATGAGGAGCTGGATATTTTATATATGGACGATATGGGGAAATGATAAAAATGCTTTATTACGTTAACCTACTGTATAGTTTTTAACATTACATTAATATACATTATAGGTCTTTTATTATCGCTTTAGTCCCATCATTGTTTTTTCCTTCTCGATTTAGTCCCACTATTGGGCTTAATTGTGCTTCAAAGTTCAAAAACTTAAAAAAAAAAACAGTTTTGTGCAAAAAAATCTACCCTCTCCCAATTGATCTGTTTAGGCAATTTTTTTTTTGAAACCTCATAAAAAGTTTCTTCAAGTTGACTATTTAAAGTTTTTTCGAGATGTTTTATAAAACTATTTATTTTAAGAAGTAGTTTAATGATATTTTTATCAAAATAATTATTCTTCTCATAAAAACGTATAACTATTTAAAAGATATTATTCAAATACAATAACAATAATAACATATTCAGTGTAATTCCAGAAGTGAGTTTGAGGAGGTAGAGTGTATGCAGATCTTATCTCTACCTTGGACGGTAGGGAGGTGTTTACGATAGACCCTTGGCGAAAATCAGATATTATTCAAATATGTTTTCTCCTTTTACGCAAATTATTTTTTCAAAAATATAATTGAAGTGTTACTGAATCACTCCCTGTCTCTTACTCTCATTTATAATGATTGATTAGGTGTGAAATTTAAAATATTAGTTTGCATTTATATGCTATAGAGCATTTATAATAGTGGCTGAAAATCATAATCTAATATTTGATAGAAATAAGAATATTTTATTAATATACGTTCTACTTTAATCTATACTTGTCTAACGGATCGATCCGATCGGATGCAGAGTCTGCTGAGGTCAACTTGCCCGATCGACACGGCTCGGCCCATCGCTTATCGCCTACCGATCCCGGTTCATTACCGATTTCGATCGGCGATGTCCTAGTTTTTTTTTTATTTTGAAAATTTATTAATTTATTAAATTAGTAAACATAAGATAAGTTAACAAATAACAACTAAAGAGATAATAAAATAAAAACTAATGATAAGATGTAAACTTTCGAACTTTCATTATTCATAATGTTAATTGTTAATAAGAGTACATAATGAAGTAATAATAATTGTTATTTACATATTATGCATCCTTCTTGCAAGTTCTTCGTAATTTATAGGTTGCTATATAGCCTCTAAATCTGGAGTATTAATTCCAGTCCCGGTTGCGCTCCCGGTTTCCAAAATATTGTCGATTTCTTCATCTTCCGGAGAGTCAACGTCTTCATATCCTTGATTTCTTCTCTCTGATATGATCCAATCCCTTAAGCATACTAACACTTCTAATGTGTTTCCGCCCAATGAGTGACGTGTGTCTCCTATTTGATCTCGTGTTTGGCTGAATGCACTTTCCGAAGCCAATATTGAGATAGGCACATTAAGAATATCCCGTGCCATAGCTGCTAGTACCGAAAATTGTCTTTTATTATCTTGCCACCATTGTAAAGGTTGAAAGTTCTTCTTCGGCTCTGTTGGCTTTTGCAAATAAAACTGCATCTCATCACAATTTCGAGTTGTGCTTGCTTGTGTTGTTGCAAAAATGCTCCATATAGATAAATATTCATTTTCATCGTCTTCATCGAATCCTGCAGATGTAGACACAGAAGCAGAAGCAGAACTAAAAGGAATATTAGTAGCACATTTGTTGTCATATAATGTAGCATAATAATCATATAATTTAGCTAAATTAGTATCAAGTTTACATATGCAATCAAATGAAGATGAAGTTTTTGTTTCACCTACTTCTATATAAGTATATAAACTAAATATTAAATTATGACAATCTATTTTTTTAACAAAAGGATTTAAGACTGCACCAATACAATAAATATCAGGAAAAAAATATTTTTAAAACTTTTCAAACATAACTGTAACTGAAGCTTTATATTTTATATTTGATTTTAAACCATAAAGTAAATATGAAATTTCAGCTATATGAGCTAAAGCGTTACAAACTGTTGGGTAATAAGATCCCGAAAATTCAACAGTAGCAGTGTAAAATTTACGTAATTTTTTTAAAAGTTCAGCAATTGATTTTCAAACATCGTCGGTTAACATATAAATCGCGTTCTTACAATGAGCATTTGAAACATGTGTTATGGGTATTTATACTTATAACATTTTTAAAAAAAAAATAAGTATAATTTCACCGTGTAATAATCTCTTGTGGCATGAATTTAGGTCTTAAATCAAATTGTTTACATTTTCCTTTAACTTCTATAAGTCTATTTTTTCTATTATTACCTTGGATAACTCCAACAGCTCTTTTGACAATTTGTATTTCAGTTGCAAATAACTCAAGACCACTTTTAACAATTAAATTATAAATATGACAAGCACAACGAACATGAAATATATATGACATTTCTAATTCCACTTTTAAAAGATCTACAACAGCAGTATTATTAGATGCATTATCGAATGATATACAAAGTATTTTTTTTATAAAGATTATTATTTTTGGCATAGGCACAAATAGTTTCGCTTATATATTTTCCAGTATGACTTTGATCCTCGTCATACGCAAAAGCATAATACGTTTTTCCATTTTAAAATTTTCATCAATCCAATGACAAGTAATTGTTAAATAATCATAACCGTTTAAAGCATGCCCAATGTGTGCAGTAAAACTAACTAGGCATGGAAGATTAGTGAACAAATATTGCAAAAAAATAACATAATCATTATAAAGTCTAAAAACATCGGCTCTACAAGTACTACGAGGAACACCTGTAAAACAAGGATTATATACTCTTTGAATATATGTAATTAAATATGAAGAATAAGCAAAAAAAAAAGGTAACAACCTCCGACAATCATTTTTGTTAATTCAATGCGATCCTTCTTTGGATCGTACTTAGCCAACCCCCCCCCCCCCCCGTTAATGGATTAAGTTATTGTTGACCGGGTTCTAAATCAGTGGCAACACCCCATTGTATCGGATGATCTTTCAATAAATGCCTACCTATAGTGTCCGTCCCCCGTCAACACTCCCTCTCTTATGTTTGTAAGTTTTCCCACAAATATTACATCTAACTCTATCATAAAAGAGCCACAATTTACTCATTTTTCTCCTTACTTCTGGTTCTGTAACTTCTGGTAAAGGAGGTCTACGACTACCACTAGCAGTACCAACATTGACAAAAGGAACACTAGTAGGTGTAGGAGGTTCAGTTTCTTCAAGTTCAACAATATTATCTAATTAAACGTTATCATATTCATTATCTTCTATTCCAAAATTTTCTTGCATTTGATCATAATCTATATTTTGATTAGATGATGAAGAACCTATAGATTTTTTATCCCTTGAACTAGATTTACGACGTAGTTCCGACGAAATTTCCCTTAGCAAAGACATTATAAAATATTTAAATAATCAACAAATAAATATGACAATTTAATAAAATAATTAGAGAATGAAACGAGTGTACTAAACTTCGGGATTCAGAATTCAATTGAAACTCTAAGGCCGAAGATCGAAGTCTTGCTACTTTGCAAATTAATAATAATAATAATTTGAGAATTGATAATATAGAGAATTAAGAGAGTATGAGAATTGTATAAATAATTGTGTGATAAAAATGAGAAAAATGTAGAGTATTTATAGATTTTTTAAAGGAAAAAAATGCAATTAACAAAAAATTAAAAAACAAAAAAACAAAAAAAAATGCCAAACGGTCCACTGACCGTTGGCCCCTCCCCCCCAGCCCCAACGGTAATGTTACTGTTGGGCACCAACAATCCTTTAATTTATTTTTTATTTTTTTCCTTACCGGTAAGGCGTTACCGGTTCAACCGGTCCGGATCCTTACCGAATTTCTCTATAAGCCGTGCGGGTTGGGGTTGGGGCCAAACACACCCCCAACCCGGTAAACTTTGCCGGTCCGGAATGCTCAGACACTAACCACGGACGTCTTTTTTGTCTTTTGATGAGATATTATGTGAAATTCACCGACAAGATATGATGTAAGTTGTGTCAGTGTGATAAATATTTATAAACTTTAACCTTTTTTATCGAGAATTAGGGTAGAAGATTAGTACGTAGTTGAGTGTTGTCACACTCTTACTCGTAGATGTGTATACCATTTATTGTTATGTGTGTGTTTACCTCTTGTTATTAGCAACATTATTTAGTACTCACATAGTTTTTTACTCTTCGGTGTACTGTACCATAAGTTGAACATATATGGTGTATCTTGTTATTTTACTGCTATACTTTTTTGTCTTTGCTTCGAATTACTAGTTTGTTCCTTTTATTTTATTTTCTTCTCTTTTTCTTTTAAGCCGAGACTCTTTTGGAAACAACATATCTGACCCATAAAACCAAATTTAAGGTATGTGTATATCTTACTCTCTAGACCCCACCTGCAGGATTACATTGAATATGTTATTGTTGTTTGTTTAACCCCTCTTGTGATTTTTATCAAAGTTAAACTACACAAAAATATACCTAATTATTCTCTCGGTTACTACTATTTAAGATTGTAATAGTATGATAAATATCTCCTTATCTTTAATAAAAAATCTGGAATTCGGACATTGAGAATAAAGTCATCTTCAGTAGAACCCGACTTTACCTCACAAAGTCAAGGGTTAAGGTATGCGTATATCCTGTTGGAAATTTACTTAGTGGATTGAGTTTATCCCGCCCTTAATGACTTGAACATATGGGGCCCCACATGTCAAAAATATTATTTTCATACACATGCATACGTCGTACAACGCCTCGCTAAATTTCAAGTAGTGAAAGAGATGTCGGTACACATATTAAGTGTTCTTAAGACATGTAAGGATGGATGATTAATTGTCCAAAATTGATGAGTCTCCCACGACGGTATGAGAAAAGGAAGAAGTGTGCAAATTACGGAATATTGGGGAAGAGTCGCGGCGCCGTAATAGGGTCGCGGCACCGAGCCATGACGGGCCAGGTCTGCGGCGCCGGTCATCCAGTGCACTCGGTTGGTTATTGCCTACTTGGAGCTGCGGCGCCACTATATTAGGGTCGCGGCGCTATACGTACAGTGAACCCAGAAATCAAAGGATTTTCTGAAATGCCAACCCATTTTCAAACCATAAATCAACCAACTTTTGACATATTCAAGGAAACCTTTGATGAATTTTATATGACCCCATGGCATGTGAATAACCACTTTTGCACCTATAAATAGATGTCTCAAATTTCCTTTGGAATATCCAATTCCAATCCAAAAATCTGAAATTGTTGAGTGCTTTCTCTATTTCTATACTAGCAATTTTGAGTTCTTATTTCTTCGAATGATTCACAAGTGTTGGCTTGCACTTGTGAAGTATGTCGATGTTTTATCTTGGGAGGCTATTACCTACATTCCGTAAGCCAATATACGGGGGTAATTTTACCTTAAAGAGAGAGTGTCACCACTCGACTCAGCACACCCTGCTCACCTATTTGTTTGTTGAATTGTTTCAGATAGGAGTCCAAATTCACCTGTGAAAATCGAAGTCATCAGGAACCAGAACCCAAGACGAAGACTAGAAACCTGTTATTTTCAATATTTTGTATTTGTAACTACTGCAATCACCAATCATATATGTTATTTGTAGTTGTGTCTTTCCTTTCGATCATACTTGTAATGGTATTTTACTATTCCCGTACCGCATCAGTATTCCCAACAATTTAAGGCAAAATTATATTAGTGGTAGAAAGATGTCGGTTAACATTGGTGTGACCGATTATGGTTATGGAAATGGTTTTCTAGTTGAAGACAATTTGGTTGACAGTTTCGTTGATAATTCAGACACTATCTCTGTCAACAATTGTGATCTCAAATCTGGTCCTAACTTTGGATCTCTATTTGATGATAGTACCACAATTGCCTCCGTCGGAGAATCGATCTTTACTGATCTTCAAGAAATGGCTGATAGTCGTGCATGTGCGGGTCAAAGATTTTCTCACGACCATGTTACGAAAAATCGTCCATAAGAAGATCTGGATATCAACTGGGACAAGAGGAGAAGGCTAAAGATGTTGTTCTACCTTGCAGCAGAGGGCCTGTATCAGTCTCAGAATCCGAGTTACGATAAGTAGAAGATGGACACTCGTTCTGACTGAAGTGGTCCAGATCTCAAAAGGCTAAGTTTATTTCCTTACCATTCATAATGAGTAGAGTCAATATCTGATTAAAAGTGTGTAAAGATATATGGGAATATTTATCATTAAAAACTTGTATTTCCTACTTTTTAAAATCAGATGTTGAATCTCATCATCTTCCCGATTAAAGATTGGATAAAAGATAACCAAACTCAAAAGATTCGTTCTTTTGAATATAATAATTAAAAGTGTGTAAAGTATGTTTGTACATAAACGGATCAATTTTCACTGACTATACGAAAACTGTTACCACTCTTAATTTACACGGTTCTCTAAGCAAGCGCCAAAAATTGTTCGGGCACCAATCTCAAGAGAAGAAGACCAAAAGATAATTGTTTATCTTAACAAGTTGAACATGTCACACTTAATGCCAGAAGATCCCTATTTGATAAGGATAATATGTTATACCCCGTGGTTCAGGCCGTGCGTATGGGGCCATGCGGAAGGAGTTAGGACTCGAAATCAGAAAACTTCGGTCAGGGGCCTCGGCCGCTGGCCGAGTCGAGCCGCATGGCGCGGAAATCGAGCGCGCGCCTAAAGTTCCGAAGTCCAGGAGATTCTGCGGCCAGCGCCACGATCGCAGTGGCCAGGCGAGATCTGCGAGTTAGTGGAAATTTCTGCCTGCTTTGTTTTAAAAGAGGCCGTGGGTGGGTGACAAGTGTCTCCCCATCTGAAATGTTGCATGCCTTATATTGACCAAGTCTTGAAGACTTGGTCATCTTTTCATCTTTCATCTCTCTCTCTCTAAGCTAAAAGCTCTCCCTTCTCTAGAAAATCAAGAGAAACTCAAGCTTTAGAAAAATCTGAAAAGGGTGTTAAGAAGGAAAGTTAATTGCAAGCTTGTGGAGGTTGTTGTAGTGGTATTCTTGAAAAGGAGGCTAGCAAATTGTTGGAATAATTTTGGCTAAAGCTCAAAGGTAACATTTCTTCTCTTGTAGCTCGTTATTGGTGTTGCGTGAAGAATAAGGAATTTGTAGTGGTAAAGAATGCTCTTAGAATCATTGCGTAAGAAAAATGGTTTGGATATGAAGGATTGTTTAAAGAGATATTATGAGCATGTTGTAGCCTACAAACCACTTTAGAATTGTTAAGTATATTGTTTTACCTATTGGCAGAATTTTACACCTAAGATTGGTTGTGTAATCCCTTTGAAATATTGGATTGTTGGGCCTTAAATGTGGCGTTTGGTTATTGATTAGGCCTTGAAAAGGTGGCAAAGTATGTAGAAACAAAGGAAATCTTGCCAATTTTCCTTAGGAATTAGTAACTTGAATTTGGAATTTCTACATTGAAATTAGGGGTTAATAAACGTATTATGATCATTATAGGTTGACATA
This sequence comes from Przewalskia tangutica, assembly GCA_029844215.1. Classification (NCBI taxonomy): domain Eukaryota; kingdom Viridiplantae; phylum Streptophyta; class Magnoliopsida; order Solanales; family Solanaceae; genus Przewalskia; species Przewalskia tangutica. The sequence goes on from CM056725.1 coordinate 4,035,229, forward strand.
TTACGTGCGGTATTTCGGACTTAGCAAGTGGATTAACCGAAGAGGTATGTGGAACTTTCCTATCTCTTGAGCATGAGTAGTTGTATCTATGTAGTACGGTGAGCGTCTGGTCGATATCTTTCACTTGTTTTAAAGTATATTGGTACTTGTTTCATTTTAAAAGTATAAGTCCCTTGGATTTAGGAAAAATGTATTTGACAAAGGAATAACGCTAATATAATGACTTTATGGGAAGTTGGTTATATTAGTTTTTGAGAGGTTCACAAAGAAAGGTTTACTCTAATTAAAACAAGTACGGGTAAAGGATTTGAAACTAAGAAAGGTGAATTGATTTTTAGGCATTGGTTGCCTAAGGTTTTAAAGGAAATGAAGTCACTTGATTTAGAAGCTTATTATATTTCTAAAAGGAAATGTGACTTGTTTTGAAAAGAAATTGTAACTTGATACTATGGTGATTAGTATCTTGGAATTTTTGTATAAAAAGTAGTTATTTCTTAAAAGGTTAGAAGTACATGGTACTTGGGTTAAATTCCCGGATTTTCTATTAAAATACATGTTGGTGCCTTAGGTATACTAAAATGAGAGGATATATTAATAATGTTAATAAGAAGTTAGGAGGTTTCTTAACTTGCTTATGTTATGATATGATAGGCCGGTAGTGCTTATGTTATGATATGATAAGCCGGTAGTGCTTATGTTATGATATGATAGGCCGGTAGTGCTTATGTTATGATATGATAGGCCGGTAGTGTTTATGTTATAATATGATAGGCCGGTAGTGCTTATGTTATGTATGATAGCTGGATGAGCTATGTTATATATATATTATTACGGGTAAACCCCGGGTTATTCTTGTTATTTCCGTTGGACATACTGACACGATGGGTGGCCCACGGGTATGCTCCAATAGGATGGTTTACTACTTATGCCATGGATTTGCTACCCATGATGCGAGTGCGGCGTTTGTACTCATGCGGATCCGGTCCACAGGATCCATGCGGGTGAAATAGTCCCATGCGAGTACGGCGATGGTACTCATGCGGGTCCACAGGATCCATGCGGGTGAAATAGTCCCATGCGGGTGAAATAGTCCCACGACGGCGGCGGATGACCTACGCGGGTCCACGGGACCTATGCGGGTGAAATAGTCCCGGAGTAGGATTGCTTAATGATACTACGCGAGGTACCTGTTTTGATCATGAGCTTCCTATTTTTATGCGATATATATATACATTTGTTACTCATGTTAGTAAGGCACGATGCAAAGTAAACCGATTTTCGTCTATAACTTCACTTATATTTTGACTTATGATATTATTACGTATTTTCGATTTCGCATATTTGGTACATGTTGCATCGACCTCGGGGCCTGCGTTCATGCCGCAGTTGAGGTTCATAACTGCGATCCGCACTCTTAGGATCACGGTTCGGTTCTCTAAGGCTCCATTTCTCGAGGCCTCGTCTTTTAGTACGATTCCCGAGGTTGTAGACTTTTGTACATTCGGGGTATGGCGGGCCCCGCCGTCATAGTGTTATACCTTCTGAGGCTTGTAGTCTGTTATGAATTGGGGTGTAAGGATGTAATCGCTCGTTTTATTATATTTAGAGGTAGCCACTTTGGGTTGCTTTGTTTATATTCTTATATGGTTCTTGTTTGTGAGTTTATTTTCGCTGGTTTTCTCTGATGTTGTATCACAAGGGTGCCCGGGGTAAGGCACCAGTCACGGATCCGAGGTCGGGTCGTGACATAATAGTGGACACCCGATAAGGTGGGTCACGAATCCAAGTCCTAAATGACTTGAAGGAAAAAAACAAATGATAATGTTAAGGCTATCGTTGTGCAAGACAAAGATACTCCCTCGGATCTTGACAACAAATTTGTAGATTTGGGGAATTCAAGTTAAGCGGCGTGCATCACGTCCAAATCGTAAAAGTTCTGGTTCTGGAAAGGGGCCACGGCGCTCAGGAACCGGGGAAGTGGCCCAAGCCATTGCCAATCTGGTGTCGCGGCGCCAAGGTGGCAAAGTCGCGGTGCTTCGTCTAACAGAGCCGCGACGCCAGTCTCTCGGGCCGCGGCACTAACTCCCAGAAATAAGTAGACTGAAAGGCCAAGAGCCTTTGACTCTTGAGATGGCTTCTGAGGCATTGAATGATCATTTAATGACCACTACACAACCACAAGCTGGAGCGTTGATTCTCTGGTTACGCCCTACTCTCGGGAAAGAAGTTGTTCATGTGAACTGACGTAGTGTATTATACACTTGTAATCCGTGCGTCAATACTATCATAGATCAAGACACAATTAATCAAGTTGAGATTGTTGCCGTCTGCCGACCTAAACCCTCAGAATAAATGTGAGGTAGTCAAATAGGCAAAATCACCTTTCCATTCCGTTAATGGAATATCGAAAGAAGTATCTCCCATCTAGACCTTGGCCACAACTATGTGGTTGATATAGAGTTATACAAACTAGAGGGGGAAGACAATTACGTATGTCTTTGTAACCTTTGTCATTACGAAGCAAATCTGAAATCGTTAAAATGGATAAGCGCTACTAATCCTACGGATTGAGGAATTCGTAGAGACAGAGGGAGATAATGTGGAGCATCATTCGCTGAACGTCTGCTCCCTTCTTACCTCATTATGAATGATATTTTCAAGCACAAAGTAATTCTTACCGCAAATGTGATTCTTGATGAGAACTCCGCATAAGGATAAGGATAACATTGTAAGTGAAGAGGTACATTCACATTGTAAGTGAAGAAGCACATTCATATTATAAGTGAAGAGATACGTTCACATTACAAGTGAAGAGGTACATTCACATTACAAGTGAAGAGGCACATTTACATTGTAAGTGGAGAGTACATCCACAATACAAGTGAAAAGGTACATTCACATTGTAAGTGAAGAGGTACATTCACATTACAAATGAAGAGGCACATTCACACAGTAAGTGAAGAGTCATGTTCACATTGTAAGTGAAGAGGCACGTTCACGTTGCAAGTGAAGAGTCATGTTCACATTGCAAGTGAAGATGCATATTCACATTGCAAGTGAAGAGACATGTTCATACTGCAAGTAAAGAGACATCTTTGGTCCTATAAACTGGTGCCTTTATGGATAAATGGTTTGGCAGATGTTAAAATACTGAACCAGGTCTCAGTTAGACCTAAGACTGTGAGTTGCATATATGCAAGTAATAGTAGTGCTTGTCACACACTAGTTTCAAAGAAGGTTGAACTCTTTGAAGATGTCTTTCCTTGAGAAGGAAAATGAAGTAACTTGACCTAGGTTAACAATAGCCTGTGATGGCCTGATAATCCGGAACTAATGTTCCAGATCCACAGGACTCGGGGCTCTAGAGGTTGAACCAATACGGAGCAAAGAGGGGGTTGAACTTGGCATAGGCATTCTAGCCTATTTGGTTAAGAATAAACCGAAGACTATTGCAATAGCATTGTCTACTCCAGAAGCACGACTCTGGAAAGGAAAATAATAGAATCCATCTTATAGAACCATACTAATGGTTGACCTTCCTCCGGGAAAAAAATCTTTGGGTTGTAAAAGTGGATACTCAAATTGAGTATAAGGTAGATGGATCTAATGACGAGTATAAGACCTCGGCTCTTGCACATGTGCCCCCTGAGAATAGTTTGATATCCAGGGCCACCGTAGTATTGCGTGGTTTAGATATTAAGACAACCTTCGTAATCGGAGAGTTGGAAAAGGAGGATCAGTGTTGTTCTGTAGAACTGTTGGGCTCTTTCCTGAATTTTCTTATAGTCTTTGAAATATTTATATTTTGGTCCTGGAAGTTCAGATGAATCAAAAATGTTGACTCTGAAGTTAGAAAGCCAACAGTTGGAAAACCAATAGTCTGAAATTGGGTGTCATATTGGAACAAAGTTCATTATGAACGATATGGGTATCACAAACGTTAAGACGTCTAAACGGACGTGTCTATTCTCAAACTCATATGTGTTGCAGATTGACAGTCTTGTTGAAGTCACCAATGGATATGAGTAATAAAAATGACTAGTATCATGGTGCACATGAACGATATGTGCAGGTCTCTGGTAGTTCAAATTATACTACACACTACAATCGACCTGATATCGCTTGCCAAATCAACAGTTGAACTAGGTTCACTCGTGATCTTATAAACAATCACTGAATGTAACTAAGATAGATATGACGATATCTGAGATGTTCACTAATCTATGGATTATGGTATTCCATATGTCCGATCGTTCTGGCAGAACACAATGATACAAACTGTACATCGAATATGAAGAACGACATAGCCACAAGAGTATGTGTATGATGTATCTTATAAAATCCTCTAAGCAAACTTGCATCGGCCGATTCGTGCGGGAATCAGAGTCTTTATCTTTATATAAAGCATGAAAAAAAGTTGAGTAACTTCACTACACCTTAGAGGAAGTCCCATATCGGGAGGAACCCGTGCCTTCGGCAGTTACGCACTGTGGCTAGCTAGTCGGTGTTGTGATTTTTCTATATGCTTACGCAAGTGACGTATCGCACTGTAGTAATAATATCGGTAAGGCCGAGTATCGTCCACAGAGACTAAGTTATCAATTACCAATTAGCTAACCTTTGGTTTCCATTTAGTCAACGTTAATGAGTGTTTGTTTATTAAACTAAGAACTACAACTAAGAAATAAGCAATCATAAACTAAGATGATAATACTTTGGGTTTAAAAATAGTTATGAAGGAAATTGGGGCTTCCAATCTTCTCAACTATCCACTCAATCACTTGTTAATGCAAGACTAATGATTTTTCTTCTTAATAAGATAACAGGTTAACGAAGATGTTCTATATTTCGGTTAGGACATATAAAAACTCAACCTTATGCAGAAACTTCCTATATTTCTATGATAAGTTTTACCATACAGGAGGATTAAGGACAATAACCTTATTTACTACACAAGTATCGGGGTATTTTCGTCCACGATTTTACCCTATGTTTAATCAACTATAGCATATTCAAATCTCCCTTTTCAGATCTCGATTTGAAATCATATAAGTTATGAGAATTAATGGTCAGTTAATATTCATACAATCATCACAAGTTGAATAGATTTTAATAGACGAAGAAGAAATCAATAATAATGCATTAAATAATGAAAGAGTTTCAAGAGATTCAACGGAAAATCCTAATAGAGTAATTAGCTCATAGACATGCTAAGAACTAATCAACAAATCCAACATCAACTGAATTGAAATAAAGAAAAGGAAAAGAACTTGAACAAATTGAAGTCTCGAATTGTATTATAGCCTCCGTTCCTTGCCTCCCAAAGTATCATCTCCCCTAGTAGAATAATCCCTAGGGCTTATAAATCAATCAAATCCCATTTTGGACCTTTTTGCCCTTTTAAAATTTGGCATTTTTCTGTAAAAATATGTGTCGGCGCCGCGACGCTAAATCGGCTGAAATCAACTGGAGCTACTGGACAACCGGCGCCGCGACTCAGCGTCCAGGCGCCGCGGCGCCTTCGATGGTAATTTTGTTTTCAATTTCTGCCTTTCAAGTGCCCCGACTCCTGGTTCCAGCACCGCGACTCATCAGTGTCGCGACTCTTCCTTCCATGTGTCGCCACGCTTCCTTCCATGCGTCGCGGTTCTTGACACGGTCTCGTCCGGAATTCTGCCAGATTTCTTCTATTCTGCCAGGGACTCATTTGCTTGATTACTTGGGGCTCAGTTCTGCATTTTCATCCTCCAAATAGCTCATTTCGTCTTCAATTCGCCATTTCCCACCTAAATTGCTTATGTCCTGAAAACACTAAACAAAACGCATAACACGGTACAAAACAACTAAAAGACACATAAAAGATACCCTAAAACACTAAAAACAATCCTAAAATGGACTTAACAGTCAGCTTCTGGAAGGGCACGGATGACGGCATCTCGACATATTGATCACCACAGGTAACATCTCCATCGAATACGTAAAATCAAATGAGAATATAATGGACCTGCTAACTAAGGGCCTACCCAAAGATCAATGTACTGCCTGTCTAGGGGAATGTTTTAAAAACCCAATACATACGAAACTTTACGGTGGTAACGCAACCATACTGACTGGAGATCCCAGAAATTTGGTTCAATGGGAAAATTAAGTTGTAAAGGTTCAGTTGAGCACTTCAGCAAAAGCAAGAGCATTTCAGATTATAATTCCTACAAGAAAATATATATCCAAAGTCAATTCCGTGATAGACTTTAAAGTGCTACCTACATAGTGGGTACATGTGGAGTGTCTAAACCTTTTAATCCTCAACATTCGAGGTTAAGGTTTGAGACACTTTTAATGATTCCTAACACTCGTGGAGTGGGGTACTGCAGGGTACTTTGTAGGATATCACCTATTTAAGTGCGAGGACATGCCGCCTCAATCGTAAGCACTTAAGAATTCAAGTGTGTCCACGACCACAATGGACAAAACAATAAGAGGAAACAAGAGATTGGAAAGTTATTGTGTCTTTATCATTGTATTGGCATACACTAAACACTGACTGTTCAAGATATCATATTCACCGCACAGTAAGTATGTCCGATGGTATTTGATTAGGGAATGCTCATGGTTGTAGGCTACCTATCCCGATGCAATATACTTTCGCTGATAGATTACTAATGGTTGGAACATCGTGTACACCAACACCTCTTTCAAGATGAGATTATTGGAAATTTACCTAGTGAGATTGAGTTTATTCCGTCCTTAATGACTTGAACACATGGGACCCCGCATGTCAGAAATACTATTTTTATACGCATACGTCGTACAACATCTTGCTAATTTCAAGTAGTGAAAGAAATATGTACACATGTTAAACGTTCTTAAGACATGTAAGGATAAATGATTAATTGGTCAAATTTATGAGTCTCCCACGACGGTATGAGAAAAGGAAGAAGTGTGCAAATTACAGAATATTAGAGAAGAGCCGTGACACCATAAGAGGGCCGCGACACCGAGCCATGATGGGCCAGCGCTGCGGCGCAGCCTGATCAGGGTTGTGGCACCAGTCATCTAGTGCACTCGGTTGGTTACTGACTACTTGGAGCCGCATCGCCACCAGATTAGGGTTGCGACGCTATATGTACAGTGAACCCGGAAATCAAAGGGTTTTCTAAAATGTGAACCCATTTTCAAAGCCATAAATCAATCAACTCTTGGTATATTCAAGGCAAACTTTGATGGGTTCTATGTGACTCCATGACATGTGAATGACCACTTTGTACCTATAAATAGAGGTCTCAAATTGCATTGGGAATATCCAATTCTAATAAAAAAATATGAAATTGTTGAGTGCTTTCTCTATTCCTATACTAGCAATCTTGAGTTCTTATTTCTTCGAAGGATTCTAAAGTGTTGGCTTGCACTTGTGAAGTAAGTCGTTGTTTTATCTTGGAAGCCTATTATCCACATTCCGTAAGCTAATCGGGGGTAATTTTGCCTTAAAGAGAGAGTGTCACCACTCGACTCAACACACATTGCTCACCTATTTGTTTGCTGAATTATTTCAGATAGGAATCCAAATTCACCTGTGGAAATCGAAGTCATTAGGAAACAGAACCCAAGACGAAGACTAGAAACCTTTTATTTCCAATATTTTGTATTTGTAACTACTTCAATGAGACATGATGTTTGTAGTTGTGTCTTTCATTTCGATTATACTTGTAATGGTATTGTACTATTACCCATACCACATCATTATTCCCAACATATCCTACTCTCTAGACCCCACCTGTAGGATCACATTGAATATGTTATTGTTGTTTGTTTAACCCCTCTTATGATTTTTATCAAAGTTAAACTACACAAAAATATACCTAATTATTCTCTCGGTTACTACTATTTAAGATTGTAATAGTATGATAAATATCTCCTTATCTTTAATAAAAAATCTGGAATTTGGACATTGAGAATAAAGTCATCTTCAGTAGAACCCGACTTTACCTCACAAAGTCAAGGGTAAGGTATGCGTATATCCTGTTGGAAATTTACTTAGTGGATTGAGTTTATCTCGTCCTTAATGACTTGAACACATGGGGCCCCACATGTCAAAAATATTATTTTCATACACATGCATACGTCGTACAACGTCTCGCTAAATTTCAAGTAGTAAAAGAGATGTCGGTACACATGTTAAGTGTTCTTAAGACATGTAAGGATGGATGATTAATTGTCCAAAATTGATGAGTCTCCCACGACGGTATGAGAAAAGGAAGAAGTGTGCAAATTACGGAATATTGGGGAAGAGTCGCGACACCATAACAGGGCTGCGACACCGAGCCATGATGGGACAGGTCCGCGGCGCCGTTCATCCAGTGCACTCGGTTGGTTACTGCCTACTTGTAGCTGCGGCGCCACCAGATTAGGTTCGCGACGCTATACGTACAGTGAACCCGGAAATCAAAGGATTTTCTGAAATGTGAACCCATTTTCAAAGCCATAAATCAGCCAAATTTTGGCATATTCAAGGCAACCTTTGATAAATTCTATATAACCTCATGACATGTGAATAACCACTTTTGCACCTATAAATAAATGTCTCAAATTTCATTTGGAATATCCAATTCCAATCCAAAAATCTGAAATTGTTGAATGCTTTCTCTATTCCTATACTAGCAATCTTGAGTTCTTATTTCTTCGAATGATTCACAAGTGTTGGCTTGCACTTGTGTTAGGTGTATTTTGTATACACATTTTGAGTCATTTTTAGTTAGTATTTTACTCATTTTATTTGTGTTTAGTATAGTATTGTGGTCGTTTTTCTTTCTTTTGAGTCACATCGATCATAAATGGAGAAATGTCAAAAAGATGATAAAATGAGCTTATTTGAGATGGATTTGCACAATAAAAGGCCAAGAAATGAAGCCTAAGAAGTCCCGGGAAGTATAGAAGAAATTAGACGAAGTCCGGACAAGAAAAAGACTGCAGGACCGCGGTGCCGGACTGCAGGACCGCGATGCCATAAATACTGAGAAGTCGCAGTACTTTCGGCACCGCGGTGCCATTCTGCAGCACCGCAGTGCCGAGACGGGGTTTTCACGTTTTGGGTCGAATTTTGACACGTTTTCAGGGTTCGAAAGGGCAACTCTTCCCAGCTATAAATCCCTAAACCCCTGACCTTATGGAAATATCTTGTACATATTCTAATTCTACTTTGGGGAGAGGAAGAAGGAGGCTACAACACAAGATTGGAGACAACTTTGGTTCAAGTTCTTATTTCTTTCCTTTGTTTTTATTTCAGTTCATGTTGGATTATGTATTAGTTCTTAGAATGTCTATGACTAGGAGCTAAACACTTAATTAGGATTTTCCTATTGAATCGCTTGAAACTCTTATTCATGAATTAATGTTTTAGTTTGGTTTCTTCTTCACTTGATTAAGATTTATTCAATATTGGTATAAATGTTTGATAGTTAACTGGCCAGTAATTATCATAATCTACATGATTTCAAATCAAGAACCGAGATGAGAGATTTAGATATGCTGTAATTGAATAGACATAGATTAAAATCGCGAACGAAAGTACCCCGATACTTGTGTAGCATTATAGGTTATTGTTCTTAATCCTCCTATGTGGTAAATCATATCATAGAAATATAGAAGGATTATGTTAGCCCATGTTGTCCACGTGCTCACGCAAGTGTACGTATCGTTCACAAGTAATATAAATATCATCATCAGAGACTAATTTCTAAGTACCGTTCATCTATTTTATGTTATCTATTTGGCAATCGATAATTGAGTTGGGTTTTTGTTTAACTACTAAAATAATTGCAAGATTTAACTAAACTATTTAAGTTGTAATCAGTTATGAAGGAATTAGGGCTTCCAAAATCCTCGACTATCCACTCCATTCAATTCTTAATGCAACTAGAATGATTCTTCTTCTACGTTAAGATAGCGGTTAACTAGACTGTCTTATATTCCGGTTAGGATATATAATCGCTTAACCCCAGTGCAGAACTCTTTTATATTTCTATGATAGGATTTACCACATAGGGGGATTAATAACGGTAACCTATAATGCTACACAAGTATCGGATACTTTCGTCCGCGATTTTAACTTATGTCTATTCAACTACAACATATCCAAATCTCTCCTCTCGGTTCTTGATTAGAAATCATATAGATTATGATAATTAGTGATCAATTAACTATCAAGCATTCATACCAATTATTGAATAAATCTTAAACAAGTGAAGAATAAATCTAACTCCTGTATTTATTCATGAATAAGAGTTTCAAGTGATTCATAAGGAAAGTCCTAATAAAGTGTTTAGCTCCTAGACATAGACATGCTAAGGACTAATACAATTCCAAACATAAACTGAATTAAAAAGAAAGAAAGAAAAATACTGTGAACTAAAGTCTCCAATTGTAGCCTCCAATCTGCCCTGAGTTGTGTTGTGTGATAGAATGTCCAACCTCCTCAACTAGACTAATCCCTAGGGCTTAAGTATGTTGCAAATTTCGTGCCCTATGGACCCTTCTGCCCTTGGCCAATTCTGCTTCGGATTTGGAAAATTCTGCATCGGCACCGCGTATTGCAGAACGGCACCGCAGTGCTGAAAGTCCTGCGGGTTCTTTGATCTTTTGGCATCGGTATTGCAGAACGGCACCGCGATGCTGAAAGTCCTGTGGGTTCTCTGATCTTTTGGCACCGCGGTTCTGTTGCTGGGCACCGCAGTGCTCATTTGCTTTCGTCTGAATCTCCAGTTTTCAACCTTTTTGCCTCTGGACCCTCTTTTAGTGCCCATTTTTCGCTCATTTTCTCTATTTTGCCTTTTTGAACCGCTGTGACTCAAAAGAAAGAAAAATGAACCTAATAATATACTAAACACAACAAAAACAAGTAAAATACTAACTAAAAATGACTCAAAAGGCGTATACAAAATACGCCTAACAAATACCCCAAACTTAACCTTTGTCTGCCCTCGAGCAAAGATCAAAACAAAAATAAAGAAACAAAATAAAAAAGACTCAAAGACTCAAATCAAGAAGCTGCACAAGGTTACTTAGAAAAGCATGAACGTCAGTGGGATAATATGTTGGAACGTACAACATGAATATAGCAATCTAGAATTTCAAGTCAGATATTTCGCAAATTAATTTCAGTCATAATCAATGGTAGCATGAACACCTACCCTATGCATGTCAATTTCATTTAGTCATATGGGCATGTTTACTTGCTATTCTTTACTAATCATAGACATACATTCTAGAGATCTTCAGGACTTTTTAGGGTTGTAATGTAGGCTTAGGCAGGGGTAGATAAAAGTAGACATTTAAGTTCAAATTTACGTACCATAAACGTTTTTCTCATTCAACCATTTTTGTCATTCTTTTTGGTATTCTTTTTCAGTTCATACCCATCGTTCCCCTCTTATCTTTTTTAGAGCATGAAACACTTCCACATAGGCACCCCAAACTTAAGTTTTTATATATATATTTTTTCATTGGGGTGCATCAATTTGTTTTTTACTCTATTTTGGTATTTCTTTTTTTTACACTTCTTCATCCGAATTTTTCAATCACTGCTTATGGCACACAAGAGATATGTGTCAAAGAAATAGCTTATTTTAGGCTCAACAAGGCTGACTAGTGATACAATTTATTGCAAGGTAGGTAATGAAAGGCAAGAAGGACTAACAAAGAAATGTCTGAATCATCTCCCTAGACATATACATGCTAACTATTTCGCCTCAAATAACAAGCAAGCAGACTTCATAGACATTTTTCAAACTTGACAACACATAGGCTAAACACAAAATATTCCAAATAATCAGATTTTCATGAATTTTTGGCATATATAACTTAAGCACACAGATTTTAGCTTCTAATTCTATTACATTATCCCATTTAATTCACTAGGTGTTTCAAGCAACTACAACATGCATGATCATAAACAAAAACTCAATCACAAAGACTCAAAAACATAAAATAACCCCCCAAACTTAATTGACACATTGTCCCAAATGTGTAAGACTCAAAAATAAAGGGACGACTTACAGACATACAGCGGCTCAAAATGGTGGTGTTGGCAACGAATTTGGGGATTTTAGGCCTTTTGTTTATGAAATCGAGTCATTACTGTGGCCTCTCTGATCATTCGGCACCGCGGTGCTGACCCGATTTCGTGTTTTCCATCCTTTTCTTCGTGCTTAGTCTCCGTTTCTTTCACCTGGCATCACAACACAACCAAAATACCAAAAGTGAGTCTGTTCTATTTAAACTAAATTGTATAATTTAAACATTGAGTTGCCTCCCAAGTAGCGCTGTCTTTAACGTCTTGTAGCCGGACGCAGGTTCCTTATCAAATCATTGAGGTCTATTAACACCACAACCTATCCACTTAAGAATCATTTTACTCTTTCTCACTCAATTTTTCTTTTTCACATCATTGGGTTCAGTAAGGTTTACCTGTTTGTCAGCTTTCATGTCATGAACGTGTGTTGCAGCTTTCAAACTAGCCTGTGAGTTCACAGCTGTAGGAATGATCTCCATAGTTTTGGTCTGTGCTTACTGAACTGCAGTGTCAGTTGTGCTTACTGCGAAGCACTTGTTGTTGTCCAAAGACTCAATGGTGGGTTTGAACAACTTGAATACCATCTCTTCTTCCTGAATCCTGAGTCTCAACTCTCCCTGCTCCACATCAATTAGAGCTCTGCCCGTGGCAAGGAATGGTCTCCCCAAAATGATGGAGATTTCATCATCTTCCTCCATGTCAAGAATGAGGAAGTCTGTTGAAGAAGAACTTTCCCACCTTGACAAGCACATCATTCACTATGCCTCTGGGGTGCACCACTGCCTGGCCACCACCGCAGATTAATCGTGGTTGGTTTGGCTCCCTGCACTCCAATATCTTGAACACAGACAGAGGTATGAGATTGATACTAGCCCCTAAGTCGCAAAGTGCCATGTTGCATGTTACTTTGCCAATAGTGTAGGGCAGGGTGAAACTTCTTGGATCTTTTAACTTAGGAGACAAATTCTTTTGTAAGATGGTGATGCACTCCTCTGTCAACGTTACTGTCTCATAATCCGCCAACTTTCTCTTCTTTCCAAGTATCTCCTTCATGAATTTGAAGTATGTGGGCATCTGTTCTAATGCCTCGATGAAGGGGATATTGATGTGAAGCTTCTTAAATACCTCCAAGAACTTGGAAAACTGCTTGTCTATGACCTTCTTTTGGAGCCTCTGAGGGTAAGGGATTCTATCAGTGTATTCCCTCAAAGGTGCTGGTGGAACTTTCTCAATTGTAGGATGGTCCTCAGTGACACCCTCCTTTTCTTCCTCAACTGTTTTCTCACCCTCTTTCTCATGAACCACTACGGGTTGGGGAGCAACCTGCTCCAACTACTTTCCACTCCTTAACAACACTGCTCTCTTGGATTGACCTCTGTATTGCTTGGGAGAGTACCATGCGGCCTGTTGGTTACCATCTTCGCTAGTTGCCCAACCTGCGTTTCCAGGTTCCTGAGAGATGACCTAGTTTCAGACATGAACTGATTCTGCGAATTTGTGAGTGTAAGCAATGCATCCCTCAGCTCATCAGGCTTCTCTTGTTGTGTAGGTGGTCTGAACTGCTGGGATGAAGTAGCATGATTATGTGCTTGCTGGTTCTGGTAATTACCTTGATATGGTTGCTGTTGGGCCTGGTCGTTCCTCCACGAAAAGTTAAGGTGATTTCTCCATCATGGATTGTATGTGTTGGAATTATAAGGCCGCTGAAAGTTCCCAACTGCCTGAACCTGCTCCATTGGCACATTATTAGGGTCCACCATCACAGATCAAAGGAATGCGGTCACCACAAATCTCACAATTTCTGGCAAGATCGGATCGCATTCACGCATATAGTGTTCGCTGCATTGCTTTCGCTGCGCGGCCACCGTACATTCGTGACAAATGATGGAATCTAATTTATGTATGTCCATTGTCACGACCCGACGCCGGGACCGTGACTGGTACCTTACCTGGGCACCCTTACAGGTATACATCAGAGATAACCAACGGAATATAAATAAAGCTCATAGGCATGCAGTAATGTGAAATAAGAACCAGACTAGCCGATAAGGCCACCTTCCTGCATATATACATAACAAAGGGATACATCTTTTACAAGTCCAACCCACAAAACATGACTACAGACCTCTAAGAGTTTGGACCCTATCTATGACAGGACACGGCCCCGTCATACCCCATGAATGTACATAATCTACAACAACAGGGATCCGTACCAAAAGATAAGCCTCCGGAGTAATGGAGCCTCCCAAAAGCTGAACAGTGATCCTAAGAGTGAGGATCAACAACATGTTTACCTCTACCTGTGGCATGAACGCAGCCCCCGAAGAAAGGGGGTCAGTACAAAACATGTACCAAGTATATGAAACTGAAAGTACTGTAATGAAATCATATAGTCTAAAATAAAGCTGGGGACATGTATGATAACCAAATTAACAGTACACTGTGCCTTACTAACTATGAGAGTAAATAAGAGTAAACCTTACCGTTTAAAAATATGAAGCTTATGATCTAACTAGGGTCACCCGCTCGTAGTATCATTATGCAATCCTACTCCTGGAACTATTTCACCCGCATAGGTCTTGTGGACCCGCATGAGGCAATTTGCCTCGCATGGGACTATTTCACCCGTATAGGACTATTTCACCCGCATGGACCCTGTGGGTCCGCAATGAGCATATACGTCATACTCGCATCGTGGGGAGCAAATCCACGGAAATGCAGAATGCAAAATAACCCGGGGATTTACCCCGTAATAAATAATATAACACTAGCACTAACGACCATTATGAACAACATATGCAAGTTAGCAATCTTTAACTCTCATTAATTAAACTTAAGGCACTATCAAGTAAAATTCGGTAATTTAACCCCAAAGTACTACGTACTTCCATTTTTCATATAAAAGCTACAAGATACTAACACCCGTAGTATCAAGGCATGTCTATTTTTCAAATCAAGTTACTACACCTTTAGAAATCCATTTCAAGGCTTTGAAACCAAGTAACTTCTACTTTCCAAACGCAAGTAACCTATACCTTTAAATCAAGTTACTTATACTCTTTAAATCAAGTATCGTATACTTTCAAAATCAAATCATTTATTCTCTTTTAAATCATTCAAGTAAATCACTCTTTTAACTTGCCATAAAGTCGTTATAACTAACTTCCCATAAAACCATTATAACACTTTATGTTTTTAGAAAAACTAAGGCATTTACATCCTTTAAAAACCAAGTGAGTTTAACCTCCCAACTCAACTAAACTTGTACCTTTTTAAATCAAATCAATGGTATCAAAATGAAACCGAATTTATTTAAGACATGTACGTCAACCGTACTATATATTTATAAGATTTATGCTCAAGAAGATAGGGAAAGTTCCACATACCTCTTCGGCTTAATCCACCCGCTAAGTTGAATACACCGCACGTAGAATGTCAACCTATAATGACCATAATACATCTATCAACTTCTAGCTTTCTAAGGTAGAATAATACTAAGTATAATGTCTCTTATTCTACGGAAAATTGGACAACACTTCCCCTGTTTCTACGTACTTTTCCACCTTTTTCAAGGCCCGAAATCAATAACCAATACGCCACATTTAAGGCACAATCAACCAAACAACAATACAACATATAGTCCTTTTTCAATGTTTTAATCCAAGTTGTTACTCCAACATGTTAATACGTCATAACAATTATAACAACTAATTCCCTTTCTTGTATAATATGTGACAATTATAACTAACAACCAAATTGATTAACAACTTCAATGGCTAGCATGCCATATTTCGGTATTCACCCTCCAAATTCCCCAACACTTATAAATCTTTATTCCTTATATCACAAGCTCATTTATCAACTACTATAACATGTAACCTTCAATTACATTAGGATGACAAAGATCATTACCTCAATAAGCCCATATATAATCCAAGATTAAAAGTCGATCCTTAGCAACTTTAGCTCATTTTCTTTACGTTCCAATCCACTTCAAGCAACCCTTAGAAGTTCATAATCAACTTCTCTTCAAGTTCCAACTCAAAATATGAAGAACACCTTAGGGTTTCAAGGTGCGACTAGCGGATTAACGTAGTATTTCCGGAATTTAAGAGGTTGTTTATACTTAGTATACTACTAGGGATCTTTGGTTTGAATATGGGGATTTATAAACAACATTTGAAGAATTTCTTGTTCTTCAATGATGCCTTGTCCGAAAGCCCTAATGTGTGCACAATAGGTTTCTTAAATTTTTCTAAGTGTCCAAGTCTTGCTAATAGTAAATGGATATATAATGAAATCAGGGGTTAAGATTAAACAAACGTGTGGCTAAGATTGAGATGGACAAATATCTTGAGTCAACTTGGCCACTTGGCCATGCCATTCTCGCCCAACATGGGTCATGTGGGGGTGACACGTGTCACCATACTATTGGTCCAAAATATTTTATCTCTCCATAATTCTAATAAATTTCATAAGTCTCAAATACCAATTTTGAGAACCGAATTCCAATTATTAAACATTTTTCCTTCACGAGGTTAATAATATTTTCCGTAGGAAAAAGTAATCTTTCTTTCGTTTCAAGCTTAAAGTCGTATTTTCTCACGTAGGTCCTTATATACATGTCCTGGAACTACGGTGTATAACACCCATAGTCTTCCTGCTATTCACTGATCTGTCATCTTCCCCTTGATGATTGTTGGCAGCCATGTATTCCAGTAACTCATGTGCCTCATGGACACTCTTTCTCATAAAGGCTCTCCCTGCTGCAGCATCAATGACGGTACGAGTAGTACCACTCAGCCCATTATAAAAAATGTGGACCAACATCCACTTCTCTACGCCATGATGGGGGCATTTTCTCTGTAAATCATTAAATCGCTTCCATGCATCATACATCGACTCTCCATCTACATGATAGAAATTGTTCAACTCTCTCCTTAATTTTGTTGCCTTTGAAGGAACCAGCTCTTGGCTCCAAAGCTTCTTTCCGCTGGAACCTGAACTGGCTCCCCTGCATTTTCAGGACCCTCATTATTCGCCCCATTCTGATTCGGTGGTTGGTTTTCCATGGTCACTGAATCAACTATCCTTTTATTTTACCTATTTTGCTTGCACGTTTTCTCAATTTCAGGGTTGAAGGGAACAAGTGTATATGCTCCTCTCCTTCTTCGCATGCACTAAATCCCTGAAAAAGACCAAAATTAATAAACAAATCAAGGCAACAGGGTTCTAACAGTAAAAATAAAAAATAAAAATAAAGCCATAGTAGAAATATAAATTGATGATTTGATATTAGAAGTACGCCAGTCCCGGACAACGGCGCCAAAAACTTGTTAGCCTATGTTGTCCACGTACTCACGCAAGTGTAAGTATCGTTCACAAGTAATATAGTCTGATAAGATCGAATATCGTCCTCAGAGACTGGTTTCTAAGTACCGTTAATCTATTTTATGTTATCTATTTGGCAATCGATAATTGAGTTGGGTTTTTGTTTAACTACTAGAATAATTGCAAGATTTAACTAAACTATTTAAGTTGTAATCAGTTATGA
The DNA here is from genome assembly GCA_029844215.1 of Przewalskia tangutica. Taxonomy (NCBI): domain Eukaryota; kingdom Viridiplantae; phylum Streptophyta; class Magnoliopsida; order Solanales; family Solanaceae; genus Przewalskia; species Przewalskia tangutica. The sequence goes on from CM056725.1 coordinate 4,052,847, forward strand.
AGGAATTAGGGCTTCCAAAATCCTCGACTATCCACTCTATTCAATCCTTAATGCAACTAGAATGATTCTTCTTCTACATTAAGATAACGGTTAACTAGACTGTCTTATATTCCGGTTAGGATATATAATCGCTCAACCCAGTGCAGAACTCTTCTATATTTCTATGATAGGATTTACCACATAGGAGGATTAAGAACAGTAACCTATAATGATACACAAGTATCAGAGTACTTTCGTCCGCGCCCAAATCTCTCCTCTCGGTTCTTGATTCGAACCATATAGATTATGATAATTAGTGATTAATTAACTATCAAATATTCATACCAATTAATGAATAAATCTTAAACAAGTGAAGAATAAATCTAACTACTACATTAATTCATGAATAAGAGTTTCAAGTGATTCATAAGGAAAACCCTAATAAAGTGTTTAACTCTTAGACATAGACATGCTAAGAACTAATATAATTTCAAACATAAACTGAATTAAAAAGAAAGAAAGAAAAATACTGTGAACTAAAGTCTCCAATTGTAGCCTCCAATCTGCCATGAGTTGTGTTGTGTGATAGAATGTCCAACCTCCTCAACTAGACTAATCCCTAGGGCTTAAGTATGTTGCAAATTTCGTGCCCTATGGACCCTTCTGCCCTTGGCCAATTCTGCTTCGGATTTGGAAAATTCCATATCGGTACCGCATATTGCAGAACGGCACCGCGGTGCTGAAAGTCCTACGGGTTCTCTGATCTTTGGCACCGCGATATTGCAGAACGACACCGCGGTGCTGAAAGTCCTGTGGGTTCTCTGATCTTTCGCACCGCTGCTCATTGTCTTGCGCTGCTCTTCGCCTTCATCCGAATCTCCAGTTTTCAACATTTTTGCCTCGGGACCCTCCTTTTGTGCCCACTTTTTGCTCATTTTCGCCATTTTGCCTTTTTGAAACACTGTGACTCAAGAAATAAAAACGAACCTAATACTATACTAAACACAACAAAAACAAGTAAAATACTAACTAAAAATGACTCAAAAGGCGTATACAAAATACGCCTAACAGGTTCTTCACTGGGGTTAAGCGATTATATATCCAAACCGGAATATAAGACAGTCTAGTTAACCGCTATCTTAACGTAGAAGAAGTCATTCTAGTTGCATTAAAGATTGAAACGAATGGATAGTTGAGGATATTGGAAGCCCTATTTCCATCATAAATGATTTAAACCAAAGTATTATCATAATTAGTTTACTTTCTGCAATTACTTAGTTTTAGTTATTAGATAAAAATACAAACAAATTAACGTTCACTAAATAGAAACTAAAGCTTAAATAATCGGTACTTGAAAACCAGTCTCTGTGGACGATATTCGGTCTTACAGACTATATTACTTGTGAACGATACGTACACTTGCGTGAGCATTTGGAAATCGCCTAATAGGTTTTGGCGCTGTTGCCGGGGACTGACGTACTTTCAATATCGAATGATCTATTCTTATTTCTAATTTGGTTGCTCCATGAACAAGTTTCTAACTTATTTCTAACTTTGTCTGCGAGCATTTTTTTATCAATTTTTGTTGTTTTTCTTATTTTGTAGGTAAAGCTAGAGTAAAAAAAAACAGGGCACATGGACTACTACTACTATCATGGGCAGTGTAATCATCAACAACAACCTAACCCACAGGATCAATAGGAAGATCTAGATGAGTTGCATACAACCATACATAAGCTCACCAAGTGCCAGACTCAGTTTATGGCTGAGACAAGGGTGTCCCTAAAAAATTTGGAGACACAAATAGGACAACTGACAGATATGGTGATTAATGTACCGCAAGAAAATCTGCCTAGCGACACAGTTGTGGGGAGTGATAAGCAGAGTGAGGAACCTGAACCACAACAAGCCGTTGAAAATAATGAGGAATTAAGAGAGATAGTTGGTGTAGAGAAATAAGAGGTTTCTGAGATCCAGTTTTTCACTTTTTTGGATTCCTTGAAACTTCTTTTTCCTATACTCGTTGCAGAAAAGACACCACCAACTATCATTGCTGAGCCCCAACCAGAAAGTCCATACCCTCAAGGGCACCCCCAAATGTTGAGAGATGTAGGGAGTTTCACTGATCCCTACATTATAGAGAGCCTAGAAGATAAGCATGCCTTGTGTAATTGGGGGATAATCTTAGATATGAGGCCCTTGTTTGAAAAAAAATATTGTAGGAAAAGTGAGACCTGCAACAATGACTGTGCGGATTGCAAGCAGTTCCCATAAGGATCCAATGGGCACTAGTAAAGGTTAACTGCTTCCGTGTCACGCCCCGAATTTTCCTAAGTCTTTACTTAGGGCGTGATGGCACCTGGACAATTATTTCCCACCAGGAGCACCATTTAATTCTCTTTATTTAGAAATTTGAACTTATATTCAAATACGGAGCTATTAATAAAAATAACAATAAAAAAAAAATCTGTTTATGACTTTATTAAAAACATAACGCGAGCCCATGCTCGTGCAAATATTGTTTCTACATAGACATACTGACAAAGATTATTCTAAGTTGGAAGGGAGACCATTCCACACGGGCATTTCCCGAGACACTGGAGCTGACATTGTGAACCTAACGAGTACCAAGCCCGAAGCAATGGACTTGGTATGACAAGAGGCTGCGGGACGATCGCTAGCCTTGGCGTGGAGCCTTTCCTCTATCACGCTTTTCTGAAACATGTTAAATAAAAAGTCAGTCCTACCATCCGGGCCGGTGAGAACCTTACCTGCAATTCAAAGTAACACCACAATATTCCAAGTGCAATCACATTATAACGTAATAAGCATATTGCAAAAACATATCAGGTTACAACACTTTTAAATATGCAACAACTCCTCATAGGAAATTCTCGGTTTAACTAACACTTCAATTTATCTCGTATTATACGTTAAGACATTCCCCTGCATTTCCATATGTTTATTATATTTATATATTTGTGAACGCGTATTCACTTTTCATATTTATATATAGGTGAACATGTATTCATCTTTCATATTTGTTGCGGTGTGCAACCCGATCCATTATATTTACGTATTTGTGAACACGTATTCACTTTACGTTTTGTTGCGGCGTGCAACCCGATCCATTATGTTTACGTATTTGTGAACGCGTATTCACTTTACGTTTTGTTGCGGCGTGCAACCCGATCCATTATATTTACGTATTTGTGAACATGTATTCACTTTACGTTTTGTTGCGGCGTGCAACCCGATCCATTATGTTTATATTTATATATTTATGTGAACACGTATTCACTTTTCATATTTTTCAGAAGATCGAATAAATAATATTCTCTTTCCCAACATTCTGTCATTCATACTTGTAACGATTATAACTTTTTAACCATAACTCCAACTAAGGTGTTTCTCAAGCGGAAACTAAGGTAAGACGGGGATCTTTCACTGTACCAAATTTCATTTAAAACTACTTTGGGTAACTAACACAAATTTATCCTCAAAACAGCCATATGAGATTTGTTTTGCAGAATTTTTATTAAATGTAACCCAATCTTAGAATAGTCATAACTCCTAATCTGTAAACCCGTTCAAGCCCCATAAAATCTCAAAACGACGAGAACAGAGAGATACACGTCTCCATGTGAACCATCCTTTCATATTCCGTACCATTTGGTACAGTTTTACACTTTCCCTTCCTGGATCTCGATAGATCCGAGGCAGAAACTTTAAACAGTGATAACTCTCAATACGTAAGTCGGATAGACCCCCGTAAGGTCTCAAAATGTCCACAACAAATATATCTAGAACTTTCATTTAGCAACAATTTTCATATTCCTCACATATTAGTACAGTTTTACGTTTCAACGTCCTGCCCTTCTGCATTCCGATGAATCCGAGACAGCAACTTCAAACTACAATAACTCTCAACTCGTAAGTCCGTTTTAATAACTCTTTATCTATATATGTCCGTAACAGAGAGATTTAGAACCATGTAAATTTGCATATAATTATAATGAGTAAAACTCAATAAAAACAGTCCGTAATTATTCCTTTCCGAATTTCGGCCAAATCTAAGGCAGGAACTTTGAACTATGATAACTTTCAAACCGTATGTCCATTTTACCTAATTTTTGGTTATATATGATCATAATAGATAGGTGTACCACTCTTCCGAATTTCATCAAATTCTAACAATTATAACTCAGTGAGAACAGTTCGTAAAGTTCATGACGCAACTAGTTGTCTAAACAATCAAAAGTTCAATATTTCTTTTCAACACTCAATTCTTATTCTAACATGTATTGAACTTAAAATAAAGGATGTTACCAAGAATTTTTGAGTGAGAAAACTCACCTTGTATGTGTGAAATGATTGTTATTCGGTTGCTACAAGGGACCCTTGCTCCCTAGTATTTCTTTTATTGTTGTTCTTCTTGCTTTCTTGTTTTTTCCCCCCAGAATTTTCCTCTTCTTGTTCCCTTGTTTTTTCCTGATTTTCTAACCTTTATGCTATGTACTTTGTTTGTGTGTAAATACAATGTATAAGTGGAGAGTTTTCTATAACCTATGGGAGGTGGAATGACAAGAGTTGGAGGGGAAATGAAATGGGGGGGGGGGGGGGGGGGGGAAAATAAAAGGGACGTGCAATGGTGCATGCGTTCCTTTTTTTATTTTTATTTTTTTTTGTTTTCTTATTTTCATTTTATCTATCTATTTATCCAACTTTAACACTAACTCTATCACATGCAATTTATTCTTTGTTTTCTTATATATATATTTTTATTAACCCAACCACAACTATATATTACTATTATTATTTTCCGGATTTTACATTCCGGCTAAAATACGTTAAAGACAACGCTAGTTGGGAGACAACCCAATGTTTTTAATTATGTTATTTCAATTCTTGTTTTAGTTGTTTTATTTTATCTTGAACAGTCTCACGATCTTGGGTTTTGTCTTAAGTTGTGATGACAGGTGGACTAGGGACTGACCCTGAGTGGAAAAGATCAATAATAGTGGAAAAATGCAAAAAACGAGCACAACGTCGTGGCGCCAACATGCAGTGCCACGACACTGCAACTTCAGAGAGCACAGAAGCTTGTGCAAACTCAAGAATCTCATCCCAGACCTTCTTTATGACCGCTGTGTTGTGTCAGTAAGTTGTTCCTACTTCTAGTCTTCACACATTGGGGACAAGATGTCGATTAAGTTTGGGGGGGGGGGGATCTTACTTTATTTTTGAGTCTTGTTTTTTAGCCTGCTTGATTTGTCTTTGTGTCGTTTTGTGTGTTTTTGAGTCATATTTTTTTTATTGATCATGTGTGTTGTAGTTGCTAAAGACATTGAGTGGATAAAGTGGGATAATGTAATGGAATTGAAAGCAAAAATCTGTGTGCTTAAGTTAGATATGGCAAAAATTCATGACATCTAGTTATTTGAGATATTTGTGCTTAGCCTATGTGTGTCAGTTATGGAAGAATGGTTGAAAATGTCTAGAAAATCTATTTGCTTGTTATTTGAGGCGAAATAGTTAAGATGTACATGTTTAGGGAAATGATTCAGGAATTTCTTTGATAGCCCTTCTGACCATTCATTACATACCCTGACATGAATTGTATCACTAGTCAACTTCTTTGAGCCTAAAAATAAGATCTTTTTTTTGACACCCTATGATTTCCTGTTTGTGCCACAAGTGATAATTGAAAGTTAGCGGGATGAAAATGTTGAAAAAGAGACAAAAAGAGAATTGAAAAATTGATGCACCCCATGAAGAATATGAAAAAGCCTAAGTTTGAGGATGCTTGTTATTTACAAATGTGTCTCATTCTCTCAAAAGAAAAAAAAGAAGAAATAGGTATGAGACTAAAAAGGAAATCAAAAAGAAGGAAAATGAGTTGAATGAAAAATGTTTTTGGTACGTAATTGAGCTTAAATGCCTACTTTTACCTACCCATGCCTAAGCCTACATTACAACCCTTGAAAGTCCTGATGATCTTTAATGTGTATATCCATGATTAGTGGAGAATAGTAAGTAAACATGTCTATAGCATTTGAAAAAGATAGAATGAAATTGACATGCATAGGTTAAGTGTTTGTGTTTCCATTGATTATGATCTAAGTGAATTTGCGAAATATCTAACTTGTAATTATAGATTGCTAATTATTCAGGCTATATATGTTCTAACATATTATCCTATGTTTCATCCATGATTTTGAGACAGCATTGCTATAACTACTTGATCCATTTCATAGAGTTTTAGTTTGTTTTGTTTTTATTTTTGTTTAGTGTTTTACTCGAGGACGAGTAAAGTTTAAGTTTGAGGGTATTTGTTAGGTGTATTTTGTATACACTTTTTGAGTCATTTTTAGTTAGTATTTTACTCATTTCGTTTGTGTTTAGTATAGTATTGTGGTCGTTTTTCTTTCTTTTGAGTCACAGCGATCATAAATGGAGAAATGTCAAAAAGAAGATGAAATGAGCTTATTTGAGATGGAATTGCACAATAAAAGGCCAAGAAATGAAGCCTAAGAAGTCCCGAGAAGTATAGAAGAAATCAGACGAAGTCCGGACGAGAAAAAGACTGCAGGACCGCGGTGCCATAATTACTGAGAAGCCGCAGCATTTCTGGTGCACGGCACATTCTCACGACCGCATGCCGAAGCGGGGTTTTCACGTTCTGGGCTGAATTTTGACACGTTTTCAGGGTCCGAAAGGGCAACTCTTCCCAGCTATAAATCCCTAAACCCCTGACCTTATGGAAATATCTTGTACATATTCTAATTCTACTTTGGGGAGAAGAAGAAAGAGGATACAACACAAGATTGGAGACAACTTTGGTTCAAGTTCTTATTTCTATCCTTTGTTTTTATTTCAGTTCATGTTGGATTATGTATTAGTTCCTAGCATGTCTATGGCTAGGAGCTAAACACTTAATTAAGACTTTCCTATTGAATCGCTTGAAACTCTTATTCATAAATTAATACTTTAGTTTGGTTTCTTCTTCACTTGATTGAGATTTATTCAATATTGGTATAAATGTTTGATAGTTAACTGACCATTAATTATCATAATCTACATGATTTCGAATCAAGAACCGAGAGGATAGATTTGGATATGCTGTAATTGAATAGACATAGGTTAAAATCGCGGACGAAAGTACCCCGATACTTGTGTAGCATTATAGGTTATTGTTCTTAATCCTCATATGTGGTAAATCCTATCATAGAAATATAGAAGAGTTCTGCACTGGGGTTGAGCGATTATATATCATAATCGGAATATAAGACAGTCTAGTTAACCGCTATCTTAACGTAGAAGAAAAAGTCATTCTAGTTGCATTAATGATTGAAACGAATGGATAGTTGATGATATTGGAAACCCTATTTCCATCATAACTGATTTAAACCAAAGTATTATCATAATTAGTTTACTTTCTGCAATTACTTAGTTTTTGTTATTAGATAAAAATACAAACAAATTAACGTTCACCAAATAGAAACTAAAGCTTAGATAATCGGTACTTGAAAATCAATCTCTGTGGGTGATATTCGGTCTTACAGACTATATTACTTGTGAACGATACGTACACTTGCGTGAGCATTTGGAAATCGCCCAACAACTTGTGAAGTATGTCGATATTTTATCTTGAGAGGCTATTACCCACATTTCGTAAATCAATATACGGGGGTAATTTTACCTTAAAGAGAGAGTGCCACCACTCGACTCAACACACCTTGCTCACCTATTTGTTTGCTGAATTGTTTCTGACAGGAGTCCAAATTCACCTGTGGAAATCGAAGTCATCAGGAACCAGAACCCAATAAAAGACTAGAAACCTTTTATTTTCAATATTTTATATTTGTAACTAGTGCAATGAGACATGCTGTTTGTAGTTGTGTCTTTCCTTTCCATCATACTTGTAATGATATTGTACTATTTTTCGTACCGCATTATTATTCCCAACATATCCTACTCTCTAGACCCACTCGTAGGATCACATTGAATATATTATTGTTGTTGTTTGTTTAATCCTCTTGTGATTTTTATCAAAGTTAAATTGGACAAAAATATACCTAATTATTCTCTCAGTTACTACTATTTAAGATTGTAATAGTATGATAAATAATATCCCTTTATCTTTAATAAAAAAATTGGAATTCGGACATTGGGAATAAAGTCATCTTCAATACAACCCGATTTTACCTCACAAAATAGTATGTCCCAAACCAAATTCGGATTAATCGGGCCCAAAAATATACCATGTCGAAATTTCTCAATTAAATCTAAAACTCAAAATGGACGAAAGTGAATTCACCCAATAAATTAGGGACCGAGCCCGAAAAATAAATAACTCGAACCAACTTAGAAACAGGTAAAATCCACTTCAAATTTACGAAGCAAGGAATTGAAATCCCAGAAGATTAAAGCGCGATAATCTATCAACCCTAGAACATCAATTCTGCTTATTTGCAAGTAAGTGATTTTATAATTTTAATTATGTTGACGTAGAATCATGTGAAGAGAGGAGGTGCAATTATGCGTCAGTAAAGAGGTGCGAGAGTTGCTGTAGCTGGGGTTATTAGAGGTAGAGGTAGAACGAAAGAATCGGGAGTTGATTAGACAAGACAAGACACGACACAACACAACTTTAACTAACTGAGAACTTTAATTTAGATAGATGATATGGAGGTGGAGCATTAGAGTAGAAGTTAGCTATGTGTGGGGGAAGGGGGCGAGTTTTACTACTCACCTCTTTTCCTTTTAGTAGTAGTTTTCAGTTATCACATAGTTGTTGTTCCTTGATGGATATTAGTATTACTACATGTTACCCCATTTGTTTAATATTTGGCTATTTGCTGTCTCCTTTCTTATATTTTTGGGACATATGCTTTTCTTCTAAGTCGAGGTCTATCGAAAACAATCTCTATATTTGTGAGGACCCCAGCTCCTGACCCCAGCCGTGGGATCACATTTTAATTGTATTTATGCCCTTTTTTCCTAGATGAAGATTAGCCAAAGGTGTTTATTTTACTTGTATTTATACCCTTATTTTCCCTAGATGAAGATTATCAATAGGTGTTTATTTTAATTGTATTTATACCCTTATTTTTCCTAGATGAAGAATAGCAAAAAGGTGTTTACTTTAATTGTATTTATACCCTTTTTTTCATAGATAAAGATTAGCAAAAGGTGTTTATTTTAAATTTATTTATACCTTTTTTTTCCTTAATGAGAATTAGAAGAAGTGTTTGTTTATTCTTTTATTTTAATTTTATTTTCTTGCTGTTTGATTAACTGACACTTACAGTGTTGTATTTACAATTAGAAGGTGTTCCCTTCTTTTTTTTTGGTGAAAAGTTTGAAACTTTTTTGGCTATTTTTTTTTATTGTTTAGATGAAAATTAGCAAAAAGGTGTAAAATTGTTATTGAATTCATTTACTTTTTGGATTTTCTTTTAAATGTATTTTTGGTGTTGTATTAACACAGAGCATTCAAATGGATAAGAGAGCATTATACCGGGCAAAGCTGATGGAACAGAAGCAGAAACGAATTGATTTGCCTCTTGTAAGGTATTATATATAAGGGAGTCGATAAAGTATATATTTTTTTATATATTCAGTTCTTGGTGTTAAGTTCAACAACAACAACATATCTAGTGTAGTCCCACAGGTGGGGTCTGGGGAGGGTAGGGTAGAGTGTATGCAGACTTTACCCCTACCCGTGGAGATAGAGAGGCTATTTCTCCACTATATGCCCTTTAGGATTTTCTTGGTGTTAAGTTATTGTTAGTAAATGACTAAATTCCCTGCTATATGTCCTTTAAAAAATTCATGTATGAAAACAAGCTTTCTGAAAAAAATTCTTGTCATCCAAAGATAGATTGAGCATCTGGAAACTCGGTGCTTTTTTTTTATCATGTAAAGATAAGAGTAAAGGGGATCCGGAAACTTGATGCTTATAAGGAGCAGATAGTGTTGATGATTTTATTGATAGTTATAGCAACATGTTAGCTTCTAGAATTTAGCCTATGCTTTCACCTCAATAGCTGCAGTTTCTGTCATATTGGTTTAATACCAGTGTTGATGTGTGTGCTGTTGATTTTGATGTGGAACTAGTTTTGTGTTTCAAGGTGGGAAGTTTATATCTGCATTTGAGTGTAATGTTGATGTGCTATTTGTGTATTTGGTCTTTTACATGATTGGACGTGATTACAACCTATACCTAAGACGGTTTTGTATTTACAATCCTAGTTAAAAGTGCACTGCTCTCTAGTTTTATGACCTGTATCGGTGTGTTATGACAATGACTATCTGGCTTTGTCTAATGTAGAATTGTCGGCACTAACTTTTCTGAATCTCACTCCCAAGTCCCGTCTTTAATATAAATTGTGTGAAACCACAGGTACAATGAGAACGATCAGCCAGTATGTAGAGTGTGCGACGTTATACTGAAATCTGAATCACAATGGCCTGGACATCAAGCTTCTCGTAAACATCATGAGGTGAGATACTCATTGATGTTTGGTCTTAGCTTTTTGCATACTGAAATTTGGTGCATGCTAGTTGAAGCTTAGTAAAGTGGTCACAATGTGGTCCCCACTTAAGAAAAAGGCGCTTTCAATCATGCACGATGAACACATTAAGCCATTTGTATCTTAACATGAGCATCTCCTTTCTTTTTTCTTTTCCCTTTTCAAATTTGAGGTATGTTTTTTATTTTAGTATAAGCATCAGGTAAAAGCATGTTCTCTGCAAGCTAATTTGGTCATACCAGACTTGGCAGCTTCATAGTCATCAGTTTGCTTTTTGTTTAATATAGTGATCTTTCTCCTTCACCATTCTCCAATTAGCCGCATTGCTAGTGTACGTGTTCAGCATGAACTCATTGCTCGGGAAGAGGTCTACAATTACAGCTTTGGCTATTGTAGAAGTGGCTTCGGATTCATAGAAGAAAGATTCAAGTGGGATGCCGGTATGAGAATCAAAGTGGACAAGGAATTGATAGGGACAATGTGCTGTGAGTCTAATGCAGGACAATTGACAGGGGAGGAATTAGAATGCCTTTTTGGGTTTTTAGTGTCGGGGCTTACTACATTTGAATATAGATTTATTTTGAATTTTAGCTAACAGGAGTGAACTCACACTTGATCCGACAGTGGTTGATGATAAGGGCTGGGTTGAACCAAATTTGTATGAGTTTTCCGCTGGTCATCTATGTTTATCATGCATGTATTATACACCCTTTGGTGTGCTTGTTTAGGAAGTTCTCGCTACTCATCTCTTGTTTCCTCCTTTAGATATTACATGTAAGATATGTGCTGCACTCTTCCCTGCTAAGGCAGATTATTATGTTTGTACAGGCCATAAATAATCTCAAAGCTAATGCTGCTGCAGCGAAAAACCCAAAAAATGTAAAAAGCAAGCTTCCAAAGGAGTTGCCTAAACCCAAGCCTGAAATTCCTGAGGGCATTAGCCGTAAAGAACCTGAACCTTCTGTTGGATTGTCTAAGCCTCGTGCATCATCTATGCTTCCTCCCAATTTTTTTGACAGTCAAGAGACGAAGAGGCCCAAAATTGGTAAGGTGCCTCTGTGGAAATTTACCTTTTTATGAAAACTTTCTGAATAGAAAATTTTGAACAGTGGTTGAAGCATGATGCAGTCTCCAATTCTTCTGTGATATCTCTAAAAAAAGACATTCTATGGGTTTGCAAGTCGTAATCTTAAATTCCACGCACATTGGTTGTATAGTGAGTCTTTTCTGGGTTCATATGTGATGTTTTTCTAAATATTTTCTTAATATGTTACTATGAGAGAAAGAGATAAAAAGGTGGAGGATAGGGAGAGAAATCAGTAATTCTGCTGCTATTTGGTGTGCCCTTATTTGGCCTCTCTATACTTTGTATGGAAAAATTAGGAATACAATGATATCCTTATCTCTGATTTACCTTCTATATACTTTGTAATGAAGACTTGGATATTCCAATATAAAAGTTGTTTTACTCATTGTCAAGGATGTCTTATCTATTCAGTTTTCATGTTTCAGATAAAGATTCAGCTAGGTTGGGGGACCATGCGAACAGAGATCCTCCTGTTTCAGATCGAACTGAAGAGGTTGAACCGTCTTTGGCAAGGTCTAGCATTCAGGGCCTATCTACTTCCAAGAATGGTGAGACTAGAAGCATGGAAAATCAGCGATCTGGTGAAAATATACCGATGTCAAAAGTGAGTTCTGGTTCAGACTCTAAGCAGGTCAAAGGAGCTCTCCCTGCAGGTTTCTTTGACAACAAAGATGCTGACTTACGTGCTCGTGGTATTACACCGGTCAAACCAGATGTCAAGTAAGATTTGATAACTTGCTATTACTTGATAAGCAGCCTAGTTCCTTACTCTTTGATTGTTGTGTCTTGAACTGTTTTCCTATCTTTCTAATACCTGTTGACCTCAGATGGGGGACCTTTCATGTCTTATCCAACTGTCTCTTTAACCTGAACCAGAAAGTCAATTGCTACTCTTATATGAATAGACTATCCAAATGAGAAACACCACCTTCTGCTGGCAGTATAGATGTTGGATACTGGATAGGAGTGGCAAACGGGCAGGTCGGATCGGATGCGGGCGGGTCGAAACGGGTTAAACAAAAACGGATAAAATATCCGACCCGCCCATATTAACACGGATAGAACATGGTTAAACAGCTGAGAACACAAGCTAAAAGCCAAAATAAGCCTCCCAGTAAGCAAGGACTCATGAAAAATAACAAGAAGAAAATGGGTATTGATAACATGAATAAGCCTAGAATCCCAGTAAGCAAGAACTCATGAAAAATAACAAGCAGAAAATGGGTATTGATAACATGGATATCCATATTATCCATCTAGATATTGATTTTTAGCTGATAATCAGGATGATATCCATATTTGATCCATTTTTAAATGGTCAGTTGTCCAACCCATATTTAATGGGTCGGATTGGATGGTTGTTTTTTAACCATATTGCCAGCCCTAATGTGCTTTAAACCTTTTAACCGTTTCTTCTGCTTTGCTTGTCCTGAGCCGAGGGTCTCGCGGAAACCGCCACTCTACCTACCAAGGTAGAGGTAAGGTCTGTGTACACTCTACCCTCCCCAGACCCCACGTTGTGGGACTGCACTGGGTATGTTGTTGTATTGCCAGCCGTAATGTTGGATAACGTTGGATGTGCTCTCTTTCAGAGTCACAAGAGCTTTAAGGCTCATTTCTCCTCCATTTATTCCTCCAACTTTCAAATAGTATACATGTTCTCCTGCATTGCAGCCTAGGCAGCGCACTACCTCCAGCTTCTTCATGATTACATTTAATTAGATGTGCTGTAACTATCTTGGTTCACTGGTGCAATTGAACTGCTTTAAGTGCACTTTATTCTGTGAAATGTCTGAAAATGTATGGTGGTCATATCTGTCTGGTGCCGTTGTTGAAGCTATTAAGCAGCCTTTGATTTAACTGCTTTGAATGTAATCAAAATATAGCTGTAGCATCATAAGTAAATTTATTCGTTCTACATTTTGGAATAGAAAAATCATCTTACTTTTTATAAGATTACTGTGTTCCCTCAGTGACTTAACTGATCTAGTCTCTGTCCTTGTGAAACAATAAAGAAGCAGTTCATTTCTTGTCTATCCTCCCCCTCCCCTCTTTTTATTTTTTGTTTCTCCAGGCAAACTTGACCTTGAGTTTAATGACTTCATTGCAGGGATGAGTACAAAGAATTTGAGAAGTTAATCCAAGAAGACTTGAAAGAGGTTGACAACCGCTTAGAAGAAGAAGAGGTCCTCTTTTACTATAAAATAGTTGTTGAGTCTTCTGTAAATTTTCTACCTTGTTAAACCATGTTGTCGACCCACTTTGCCATTTATAATGCAGATTGATGCTGCAGAAATGATTGAAGAGGAAGTATCTGTTGAACAGAGGTCAGTTTCTCAATGATGAAAACTGATTTAGATCCTTTTTGAAAATTTTGCTATATTTTGTTTACATTGTCCAAAAGTCAATCTGAACTTTTATATTGCATGACTTCAGGGGCTATAGGGAAAGACTGGAGATGTTGAGGATGAAGAAGATGGAACTTAAGGCTGCTAAGTCTTCGTTAGGCTGCAAAGAAAGTAAGGTCGCAGATAAGGAGTCTAGTGATGACGAATCGTCAAGTGATGGTGACAGTGACGAGAATACTGTGGACTGGAGGGCTAAGCATTTGTGAACAGGGTGCTTGCCCGTCTATGCTCGTAATACACATTCTCTCTAGTCTCTCCCTCATCGTTGTATTTTGACCGTGTGTCCATAGAGTAGTTCTGTCATTCCATTCCGGGATAGGCGGCTAATACTAAAATAATAAGTGAAGTAGTCGTCGTCTGACCAATCGGCTCGGACACCAGACCGCCCGTGCCCGTCATGCTAAATATTTGTCCTTTTGGTTGTAGATAACAAGGTTTTGCCTATTTCTGCAAGTCACTAGGAGAATGAGCCAAATTCATTTTTGTCCGTACTCTGGTGCCAAGGGGTAATATGATTGTTGAGAAAAGAGGTAGACTTGGTTACACTTTGATTTCAGCAAAACAATTGAGGCAAAGGGTTAAACTCGGCACCAAAATAGTCATGCTATCGTGCCACTGTGCTAAACAAGTTGAGAATGGAAGAAACCAAGAGTGTCGTGCTGTGCGTTAAAGAAATTTTTGTACTCTTATGAATACATTTCTAAAATTGTCAGCAAATCTACTTTCATATTCTCGTATGCATGCATATTGAGGTAATGAGGTTCTTCCTTAACCATGGAAAATTGATGTTGTTTGGTGTAAACACCCGGTGTGGGCAAGTTTTTGTCGATTCTTTTTTTTGCACATAGGTGAGCACTTGCAGCACGGTCTTTTTGGTATTCTTTTTCTTTCCACTGCATACTTATGATGTCAGTCTTGTGCAATTGTCAATAGCCAAAAAGTTTTGCAGCCAAAACGTTGGTTGTGATAATTCAATCAACCAGCACCAAGGTCTTTCAGACCCAGTTTAGTCAAGAATATGGACCTAAATCGTTTACATTTTTGGATTATTTGAGCCTTACTGCAGATTACAAACCATGTGAATAATGTTACTCCTTTCGTTTCATTTCTATGGAGTAATTAGTTTGATAGAGAAAAGATCACATGAGATTTAACATTTGGAGAGGTTAATTATTCGTATTCTTGAAAGTTGTAAAAAATATATAGAAATGAAATAATAGCAAGCAACTTAGGACGTTCAAAAAAGAAGAGTATAGTTCTTGAGAAAGAGAGATTAAAGGGGTCTTGGCTAATTTTTAGTCTCTCACCTAATGTTCAATACTCACGTTTGACTAATTCGAGATCTCGCTGGAAATCCCACTTTGAGGATAAATCACTTCGTATTAAAGGCAACTCTATTCCCGTGGATTGAATCGAAACCTCTAGTTAAAGATGGACAAGTACTCACCAAGTCATCACAACTTTTGTGATTTGATTCTTTCATATTCACATCGAGAAATTTCACTTAGAGGCATAAAACACTTTCTACTGCTAAAGAATGGTGAAGTTTCTAATACGTTATAATAGGAAATCCACATGAAACAAAACGAGAAATTTTCAACAAAAACCACTCTGTGCTATTCCATATTGGTTCAAATCCTTTTTTTTAAAAAGTTTTTGTCCTAATACAAATTAAACATGTTTTCTCAAAATTCCCAATAAGTGGTGACATGATGTCTGCCAAAACATTATACAACAATGACTCATTTCCTTGTCATCTCATTTACCTTAAAATTGGTCCACTTCTATGATCTATCCAACCAGATTTTTTGCCAGTTGCTTTACTTTTCAACAATTAATTAAACAAATATAATTTGGTTTGTTACTTTGCTCATTGGCTAACAAGTGTCTTAAGAGTTTAGAAACTTCTAACACCACTAATGACTTTGATATGTTATTAAATAAATATTCACCTCAAAGTGGAACTGAGAAAATGAATTGTTTTGGACACCTTAAATTTAACAGGTTTAATATTTAAACTTCTTAAATTATAAATTTAATATTATAAAATTTTGGTAAATTTTCACATATGAGTCTATGATCCGTATGAAAAATATTGGTTCAGTTGAATACAACAACAATAACATACTCAATGAAATTTCATACTATGGATCTTGTAAGTGCGAAGAGGGTAGAATGTCTGTGAGGCATGTTTCGCTGATAGGTAGAAGCGATTATTTTTAGAGGCTACCAAGCTTGAATTAATAATGTAATTTGCATTTGTGTGATATTATATTTTTGGGCCAATTTTGCACAATTTTTTATAAAAAGTCTAACACGTTATAAGTAGCTTTCTTTTCTTTTCTACTTTCTATGTGGGACTTTGTCTATACACACAACATAATTAGCGGGTCTCTTTATGTGAAACATTTTTTTTTTTTTTGTGAAAATAACACACACTTGTGTGCATGTATTCATATTCCTCTAATTTTCTTATTACCTTTCCAATTAGGTACGTTTTTTCTTTTGCTGCAGTATGAGAAAGATAATTGTTGTAACATAAAACTAAAAAAATATTAACCAAAGAAACTACTAAAAATTATTTGAACCACAACTACTCCTTAATCCTTATGAAACTTTACATTAAAGAGTTCTTGCCTTTTTGAGGTCTCGCATGAGGGTCATGCAAAAAAGAGATAAAAGTGACCATTTTAGACACAAAACATCTGGTGAATAATCTTAATAAAAGGAAATTTCATGACCACAAGATTCTAAGTGTAACACGAGTTTTTTATTTTCTTAATGTGTCACAATACTATATTGTGACTCTTTTATTTTAAGTTATTTTAGTCCCAAAAGTTGTAGTAGGTATATTTTAACCATTATGTTTTTATTATTGCAGTTTGATCCTTGTAAGGCTTTAAAAAGGCCATTAGCTACTCTTTCAGAGAATCAGAAAATATATCAAACTACTCTCTTCTTCGATCTCGCTCTTTCTCTCCCCCTCTCTCTCTCGCTTTTCTCTTCTTCACTAAGTAACATCACCGGTCTGTTACAATGGTATCAAAGCCGACGATTCTCGGCAGCAATTCCGTGACCAGTATCAATGTATCATCGGGAATGGAACATCTGTTCACTCCGCTGGACGTCCAACAATCGATTGGTTCGTATGAAGCACAAAGATGGTGCGGTGAGCAGCAGTATGCTTATACTCATTCTTACGCCCATCAATCTTATAGTGTCGATCCCAATTTCAGTCCAAATCCATATGATTTGGGGTATTACTATGTCGCTGCTTCCAGTCCAAATTCGTATGGGTTGGGGGTATTACTATGTCGCTGCTTCCAGTCCAAATCTGTATGGGTTGGGGGTATTACTATGTCGCTGTTCCTGCTCCTGCACACGGAGATGAGCATACATTGACGACAAGATTTAAGAAGAACAAAACGAAGAGAGGGTGCGTCAAGGCTTGTCAGAGCCGTATCCGAAAACATCCTCGAGGCAGAGGAAACATCGACAGAAGGTACCATCGCAGAATCCGCTTTAACATATACCATCAAGGTTACTTTGGGAAAGTGGGTATGATGCCGGTGACCCCACCGAAACTGTACAATGTTTACGACAACATTAGAACCATCAAGAGGTTAGAGTCATTGAAACAAAATCAAAATAGGTTTCAAACACAGTCGGACGAAGCTCGAGAAATTAATAGGCAACTCGATGTCATCTTATCGAGTTTGAAGTTGGCAAAATCTGGAAATTCGACTCCAACCACACCTACGACAACATCGACGAAATCTGAATATATCAATGGAAAACATTCAGAAAATGATGTAGACAAGCTGTTTGATAAAAGCCCTAAAAGAAATAGGGAAGAAAATTTGAAGAAAGATCAAGTATTCAATAAATGTGAAGAAGATGCAGTCAAACCATTGAAGGAAAAAATGATTTCCACTAATGGACAGAACTCAGAAATAATGGATAGTCAGCTATTCGATGACTATTTTGAATTATTGCAGGATAGTTTGTTCTACAGTAGAGCATTTTGGGTTACTAAATCAATAATTGCTTGGAATGTGGGTGCTGGAGATGATGAATGTTACTTATATGCTAGTAGAAAGGATGCATTATGTGTTGCTGATGATGATATTCAAGGCCATGATGTGAATATCAAACTTGAACGGACAAATTGTGGACTTCCACAACAGGTAATAGAAAAATTTCCCCATATTCAAAATTATGCAACATTTGTATTGCCTGCAACTATGGACTTCCAAAGTTTAGTCAAGTGCCAATTAGCTATTGGCATCTTGGTCGATGGAAGATGCACAGTGCTCTTGGATTGCGATTACAGTATTCTCGATGAGTTATTCTCTTATAATGGGTCCCTTGGTGCTGTTTTTGCTACTGAAGTTGTCTCTCTCTACCTCTGGGCACCAACTGCTCAAGCAGTGCAAGCTCTCATTTATAAGAGTCCATCAGAGGCTGACCCAGTAGAAATTGTTCAGCTCAAGGAGTTAGATGGTGTTTGGAGTGCTAAGGGGCTAAGACATTGAGAGGGTTGCTACTATGTTTATGAAGTGTCTGTTTACCATTCTAGCACCTTACATATTGAGAAATGTGTGAGCAATGATCCATATGCCAGAGGTCTTTCTGTTGATGTCAAGCAGACATTATTAGTTAATCTTGATCCTGATGATGTAAAACCTGATGGATGGGATAATCTACAAAATGAGAAGCCAAATCTTCTTTCCTTTTCTGATGTCAGCATCTATGAGCTGTATGTTAGAGATTTCAGCGCCAATGACCCTTCTGTGCCTCATAAAATTCAGGGTGGTTATCTCTCCTTCACGTTGCAGGACTCAGCTGGTGTCCAACATTTGAAAATATTATCAAGTGCTGGTATCACTCATGTCCATCCGCTGCCAACTTATCAATTTGCCAGTGTCGAGGATGAGAAACATAAATGGAAGAATATAGATATTGAGAAACTCAACTCTTTTCCACCAGATTCTGAGGAGCAGCAGGCTCTTATCACAACCATCCAAAATGAAGATGGCTATAATTGGGGGTATGATCCTGTTCTCTGGGGAGTTCCAAAGGGAAGCTACGCTAGTAATGCAAATGGTCCTTGTCGTATCGTTGAGTTTCGCAAAATGGTGCAAGCACTTAATCGTATGGGTTTGCGCGTTGTATTGGATTTTGTTTACAATCATTTACATGCAAGTGGTCACTTTGATGACTTCTGTATTCTAGACAAGATTGTTCCAGGTTACTTTCTAAGAAGAAATGATGATGGCGGTATTGAAAATAGTACATACGTAAACAACACTGCCAGTGAGCATTTCATGGTTGAGCGCTTAATTCTTGACGACCTCAAGTGTTGAGCTGTTGATTATAAGATTGATGGATTTTAGTTTGACCTGATGGGTCACATAATGAAGCGTACAATGTTGAAGGCAAAGTCATTGCTAAATAGCTTGTCAACAGACAAAAATGGCGTGGAGGGATCAAATATTTATATATGGAGAATGATGGGATTTTGGTGAAGTGGCAAACAACGGACGTGGGATAAATGCATCGCAATTCAACCTTTTTAGAACTGGAATTGGGAGCTTCAATGATCGCGTTCGAGATGATCTACTGGCTGGATCACCTTTTGGTCATCCTCTACATCAAGGTTTTGTTACTGACCTTTATTTGGAGCCTAATGGTCATGAACTTGGTGATAAAGCCAATGTAGAACGAATGCTTACTGTGTCGAAGGATTACATTCAGGTAGGAATGACAGCAAACTTAAAGGATTTTGTGCTAACAAACTGCGATGGTAAAGAGGTGAAAGGATCTGAGTCTTAAGACTCCAAAAGATATTTCTATGGAGGAGAGATGCAGGATGAACCACTTAGCAACCAGTGTAATAGCCCTTTCTCAGGGAATACCCTTTTTCTATGCTAGAGATGAAATGCTGCATTCAAAATCAATAGACCGTGATTCTTACAACTCTGGTGATTGGTTCAACAGGCTGAACTTTAACTACAACTCTAACAACTGGGGTGTTGGTCTCCTTCCGAAGGAGAAGAATGAAAGAAACTGGCCACTAATCAAATCCAGACTAGCAGATCCATCCTACAAGCCTCAGAAGAGTCATATCCTTGCAGCTGTTGAAAACTTTTCGAATCTAATGCGAATAAGATACTCCTCACCACTTTTCCGGCTAAGGACGAGCAATGCTATCCAGGAAAGAGTACGATTTCATAATGTCGGTCCTTCATGGATTCCTGGACTTATAGTAATGAGCATTGAAGATGGCCATCAGGGAGTTCCAGGGATTTCTCAATTGGATCCAATTTATTCCTATATAGTAGTCATCACTAATCCTTGCCCAACTGTCGTATCTGATCGGTGTAGTTTATATACACCTTTTGAGTCATTTTTAGTTAGTCTTTTGCCAATTTTTGTACAAATATGTTTCGTGTTAGGATAAATTTTCTTTCTTTTGAGTCACAATGATTTAAAGTGGCACA
Source organism: Przewalskia tangutica (assembly GCA_029844215.1). Classification (NCBI taxonomy): domain Eukaryota; kingdom Viridiplantae; phylum Streptophyta; class Magnoliopsida; order Solanales; family Solanaceae; genus Przewalskia; species Przewalskia tangutica. The sequence continues at coordinate 4,073,362 of CM056725.1, forward strand.
TTGGTGAGAAGGAGCGAAAAGAGGGCAGAAACAGAGGTTCCAGAGCTCAAAAAGCTGGCAATCCGGCGAGAACAGGCGGCGCGGCTGCACCATCAGCGAGTGAGCCACGGCGCCAAGAAGCGAACTGGCCGCAATTTTGGCACCGCTGGCGTTGCGCGACGACGCGAATCCGAATAGGATTGGGCCAAAGCCAAAGAGGAAAAGGTTTTGCACGTTTTTGAGGATATAAATAGAGCCTTTTAGGTCAGATTTGAAGAGAAGACACCTTACCATTCATCACAACTTGAAATCAAGATTGGAGACTTATTTTTGAGTAATTTCTTGTTCTTTATTTTATTTCTTTCTAGTATATGTTGGATAATATTTTAGTTCCTGACATGTCTATGGCTAGGAACTAACTTAATTTAGGGTTTTCCATATCGAATCGCTTGAACCTCGTTTTATGTATTAATGCAAGATTTTGGTTTCTTCTTATTATTGTTGAGATTTATTCAATAATTGTTTTGATTGCTTGGTAATTAATTGATCACTAATTATCATAACTTATATGATTTCTAATCGAAATCCGAAAGGGGAGATTGTGAATATGCTATAGTTGAATAAACATAGGTTTAAATCGTGGACGAAAGTACCCCGATACTTGTGTAGCTTGATAGGTTATTGCTCTTAATCCTCATTTATAGTCAATCTTGTCATCGAAAGATAGAAGGGTTATACATTGGGGTTGAGTGTTTATATTACCTTAAAAGGAGTATAAAACGACTTAGTTAACCTGCTATCTCAACATAGAAGAAGAACCTTAATTATTTGCATTAACGAGTAAAGCGAGCGGATAGTCGAGGAGATTTGGAAGCCCTATTTCCACCATATCTGAAGTAAAGTAAAATAATTTAGTTTGCATCTATAATCATAGCTATAAACAAATCATCAAATTATCGGTCACCAAATAGATACTACAGAATAGAGGTTAGTAATTGGACACTAATCCCTGAGGACGATAACTCGGTCTTCTAGACTATATTACTTGTCACGATACGTGCACTTTCGTTTAGCGTGTGTATAAATCGCGCATCAGTATCATTTGCCAATCTTGCACTACGAGCAAAATCTCTTGAATTGCATCCAGCACAGATGAACTCCCAGATGAACTCAACCGATGATGTTAAGAACTCAACATACGATGCATCCTCAGGTTTCAGCCTCAATGAGCCCAACACACTTGGCAAAAAAATTCACCTAAAACTTGATCTCAGTAGCTATGAGGATGTCGGGGATGCAGAAACTTAGATGCCACCATTGGAGGATCCTGAAGCATTTTATAAGAGAAATAGGTTCTTCTCAAGAATAGTTGCAGATAAGCTGTATGAAGTGGTAACTGGTGAAGGTCTAATGTATCCTTGATTTAAGGCTCGCCCAGGTGGAATGTATGCTGGAGGAAGTGTTCAGATGGCTGAGAATTCACTCAATGTTCACAGAGACGAAATATTATATGTTGGCTATCATAATGTAAGCCAGTCCAAAGTTCATCTTTAGTAGAGAACTGCTTTGAATTGTCGAGAGCTAGAGGAGCAGTATAATGCTTTCATTGATAGTCAGAAACAAAGAGCTAAGCAAGCCTTAGTTGAAGACACCAGAATGACTGATTTTGAAGACACAAGCCTGTTTTCAAGGAGGATGAATTGTCACAATACTATATTGTGACTCTTTTATTTTAAGTCATTTTAGTTCCAAAAGTTGTAGTAGGTATATTTTAACCATTATGTTTTTATTATTGCAGTTTGATCCTTGTAAGGCTTTAAAAAGGCCATTAGCTACTCTTTCGGAGAATCAGAAAATATATCACTACTCTCTTCTTCGATCTCTCTCTTTTTCTCTCCCTCTCTCTCCCTTTTCTCTTCTTCTTCACTAAGTAACAACACCGGTCTGTTACATAATGATTACCCATTTTTTTTAGAATAGTCGCCTATTGAATGTCATATATTGGGGATTTGAGTTGCAAAGGTTCGGTTACTTATCGATTCAAGTGGTAAGTGAGTTGGATTTAAAACATCATAAAATAGTACGATTTCTTTATATCTTTTATTAATGTTAAAAAGGAGACCTAGAAGGAGCTAACCTTAGTATAAGAGGACATAGTTAGGCTAATTTATGGTGTGTACCGATATTATGTGAATAGCAACATCGGGTAGTGACAACGTTTTTTAATTACAGCGTGTATATACTAGTTTGTGAACACATCGATTATTTCACTGGGTACTTACTACTCCAACCATCATAAGTACGTACCGAGTAATTTTTCCACCAAGGTTTGAAAATATTAGAAAAAATTACCTAGTATTTTTGCCCTCCACTTGAGATCGTTTGAACCTGAAACCTCATCCTTCAACTTCATTAATCACTAGGTTACACACTTAAATGTAATTCCACCTAACATTATTTAAAGGGTCTTAAATTAAGCTTATAAACATATAAGTATTGATAAGTCAAACTTCCCAACTCCTCTTCATCCCATTTTCATCATATTTTCCATGTAACTATAATGTTAATTTTTTAAGAGAGTATATCTATTTATCTCTAAACTTGCATAAAAAATTCACTTTAGCAATTAAATTTTACTTGTAATTATTTATCCCCTTAAACAACTGTTGGGTCCCGCGGATAGTACTATGGAACAATAAAGAACAAACCGAAAGTAATAATTTGTATGCTGAAACAGTTTGCAAATGTCGTTGACAATGTCGTCCGACACAAGTGACAACACTTAGATAAAAACAGCAAAACCTTTGAAGATTAAAATGCAGCGGAAATAATAAAGAACACAAAAGTTTTTATTTACATATGCTATATATTAATATAACCTATGATGGTCAATGACCGAAAGTATTGTGTATATATATATACACAACTGAAAAATATTCCGTCTTTTACAATATTACAAGATAATACAAAAGGAATAAAAAGGTTAAGTCGCAGATGACTTATGCCGGAAAAATCTAACTAAATAGACATAGACACACATCTCATTACAATTGCTTCAATAAAGAACAAATCTAGAATCTAAGCAGCAATTATAATGTTGGACATAATGTCGTCGAAAAGCTCAGGCAACACAGTTGATCCAGTATTCTGATTGTGATATCCGAGAGCTCTCTCTTGATATTTTATTTTGATTTTCTGGATATCGATTCCTTGATGCAGTCTCTCTATTTATAGTAGAGGGTCTTCCTTGAAATGCTCAATGAATCGTTGTAGAGGTTGAACTAAATGTGGGCAGCTTGATAGGGTTTGTTGGAGAATAATGTGAAGCAAGTTCCTCTAAACTCTTGGACTTGTTTCCAAAATTTAGCAACACTCTGGACTTGGTCTTCCCACATTTTTAATCTTCTCCAAAGCTCCTTCCAGATCACTTTACCATCGTGGTAAAAATCCCACGAGATTAGCTTCAGTCTGTGAAGTAAGACAAAACTGTTATCATAATGTTGGTCTGAATGTCATAACATTTGTTCCAACATTTTCTGATTTTAACTTAGTACTGAAAATGATATGTTGGGTAAAATGTCACAACACCAAAACCCAACATTAACATTCTCCCTCTTTTTGCATTTCTTCACAAAACCTAATCTATTCAGCGCGAGTGACCTACGACAATGTTAATGCTCCCCCTCAACCTGTGATGGTATATAAACACAACATATACAAAATACACATATATATACCATTTATATAGGATTAGAAATATTTAACAACTTAGTCAACCATAATCATCCAAACAGAAACACATAATAATTGTCAGATCATTACATCCCAAAACAAAATAAAACAGTGACTACGTTAACTACGTAATCAAATTGTCTTATACAACCCAAGTCAACAACTATATAACCAAATCAGTAACCAATCATAGCAGCAACACATCACAACGTCATACACATCCCTTGCATGTCAAGCTTTAGTAGCAGCTTCCAACCTCTTTCTACTTCTGCTTGATGCAACAACAACAACACCCAATCACTTCTCAGCTCCCCCTGCATTGTCTCTTTCAGTAGTAACAACAATTTCATCAGCATTAACAACAACATCCTCCCCATGTTCCCCAGAATTCTCTCCTTTTTTTTGGGAAGAAAGCATCATAAGAAGACGATCTCTTGCTTGAACTGGGGCTTCTCTAACAGTATCAACCTCTGAAATTTGAAGATTTATCTTTGCAATTTGATTCACAAGCCATTCTGTGGTCAACGGAGATTCTACTGATTCTGTGTTGCCAGAAATGTTGGTGGAATTTCTTTCAACATCAATACTGCTTTGTTCTAGTTTTCAGGGTAAGTCTATGATTCTATCTTTGCTCTTTAAAATTGTCTTGTTCAGTGTTTTCAGAAGATATTTCGAAATCCAAATTATCTGTATCACTGCTTGAGCAAGCAGGAACATTAGTTTCGAACCTGGACCTCTTGGAAACACCTTCAGATTCGAATGTTCTCTCGAATACTCGGGTAGACCTTCTGGTTTGAAAAGATGAAGTACATGTCCTTTTCCGTAAAATAAAAACATCAGGGGTTTTGTCCAAGTCAATGGGATTGTCATTATGATGCGCGATTTATCCACACACTAAACGCAAGTGCACGTGTCGTGTCAAGTAATATAGTCTTAGAAGACCGAGTTATCGTCCTCAGGGATTAGTGTTTAATGCTCAAATTTTATTCTATGTTATCTATTTGGTAACCGATGATTGATATGTTGTTTATGACTATAATTATGGAAGCTAATTAAACTACGTTGTTTTACTTCAGTAATGGTGGAAATAGGGCTTCCAAATCTCCTCAACTATCCGCTTAACTTACTTACTAATGCAATTAATTATGGTTCTTCTTCTATATTGAGATAGCAGGTTAATTAAGCCGTTTTATACTCCTGTTAAGGTTATATAAACACTCAACCCCAATATAGAATCTTTCTACCTTTCAGTGATAAGATTGACTATAAAAGAGGATTAAGACCAATAACCTATTACTACTACACAAGTATCGGGGTACTTTCGTCCACGATTTAACCTATGATTATCCAACTACAACATATTCACAACCTCCCCTTTCGGCTTTCGGTTAGAAATCATAAGGATTATGATAATTAGTGATCAAGTAATTACCAAACAGTCAAAACAAATATTGAATAAATCTCAACAACAAGAAGAAGAACAAAAAATATGCATTAATTCATAAAGATAAGTTTCAAGTGAATTGACATGGAAAACCCTAGATTGATTTAGTTCCTAGCCATAGACATGACAAGAACTAAATTAATATCCAACATAAACTGTAAAGAAAGTAAAACAAGAAACAAGAAATTACTAAGAAAAGGTCTCCAATCTTGATCTCCAAAAGTTGTGTGATTTGGCAAGAAGAGTGATGCGCGATTTATGCACACACTTACGCAAGTGCACGTGTCGTGTCAAGTAATATAGTCTTAGAAGACCGAGTTATCGTCCTCAGGGATTAGTGTTCAAGTACCAAATTCTATTCTTTGTTATCTATTTGGTGACCGATGATTGATTTGTTGTTTATGACTCTAATTATGAAAACTAATTAAACTATGTTGTTTTACTTCAGTAATGTGGAAATAGGGCTTCCAAATCTCCTCAACTATCCGCTTAACTTACTTATTAATGCAATTGATTATGGTTCTTCTTCTATTTTGAGATAACAGGTTTACTAAGCCGTTTTATACTCCTGTTAAGGTTATATAAACACTCAACCCCAGTACAACACCTTTCTACCTTCCGGTGATAAGATTGACTCTAGAGGAGGATTAAGACCAAAAACCTTATTAATGCTACACAAGTATCGGGGTACTTTCGTCCACGATTTAACCTATGTTTATCCAACTATAGCATATTCACAACCTCCCCTTTCGAATTTCGGTTAGAAATCATAAGAATTATGATAATTAATGATCAAGTAATAACCAAGCAATCAAAACATATATTGAATAAATCTCAACAATTAGAAGAAGAACCAAGAACATGCATTAATTCATAAAGATAAGGTTCAAGTGAATTGACTTGGAAAGCCCTAAGTAGATTTAGTTCCTAGCCATAGACATGACAAGAACTAATTCAATATCCAACATAAACTGTAAAGAAAGTAAAACAAGAACAAGAAATTACTAAGATAAAGTCTCCAATCTTGATCTCCAAAGTGTTGTGATTTGGCAAGAAGAGGAACCCTTAAATCTGACCTAGGGTTCTCTTTTTATAGTCTCCAAAACGTGATGCAGGTTTTCCTTCAGGCCTGGCCCATTGACAATTCAAATTTCTGATTTTTCCCGCTTCGGCGCCGCGGCCCTGCAACTGGCGCCGCGGCGCCGGAACTCCTGCGACCCTCTGAAGATTAGGCGCCGTGGCGCCCTGGCCCTGCTGGCTGGAGGCGCCGCGACGCCGGCCTGTTTTGTGTCCGGTTCGCCATTTTCTCGCTTTTCGAGCTCTGGAACCTCCGGTTTTGCCCTCTTTTTGCTCCTTTTTCGCCAATGAGCCACTTTAAACCAATATGACTCAAACGAAAGAAAATCTATCCTAAGACGACACGTATTTGTACAAAAATGGATAAAAAACTCACTAAAAATGACTCAAAAGGTGTATATAAAATACACCGATCAAATATCCCCAAACTTAACCTTTGCTCGCCCTCGAGCAAAGATCAAAAGAAAGAAATAAAGACACAAGGAAAAAGAAAATAGAAAGACTCAATGACATTGATCACTTTGCTGCATTGGTGTTACTTAGAAAAACATGAAGGTTAGCAGAATAATATGCAGGAATATATAGCATGAATTTTTAGCATTCTAAACACATTAAGCTAGATATTTCACAAACTCACTTTAATCATGCTTAATGGAAGTAAAAATATTGAATTATGCATGTCAATTTCAAAATGCTATGGCATGTTTACTTGCTATTCTCCACTAATCATGAGTATGCATGTAAGAGATCTTCAAGACTTTTCAGGGTTGTAATGTAGGCTTAGGCATGGGTAGGTAAAAATAGGCATTTAAGCTCATTTTATGTACCATAAGCTCTTTTGCTTTTCAATTCTTCTATTTTCTTTTGATTTTCTTTCTTCACTTCATATCTATCTTTCCCCTCTTTTGTTTTGAGAGAGTGAAGTGTATTATGAATAACAGGCACCCCAAAACTTAGGTTTTTGCCTATTTCTTATTGCTTTTTTTTATTGGGGTGCATCAAGATTGTTCACTCTTTTTGTCTCTTTTTTAACACTTTCTATTCCAATCATTTCACATTTTCACTTATGGCACAAGTGTGGAATTATAGGGTGTCAAAGAAAGAGTTTAATGTTTAGGCTCAAAGGGGCTGACTAGGGATATTTTTAATGTCAGGGATAGGTAAAAGTGGTATGAAATGGCTAACAAAGAAATGCATGAGTCATCTCCCTAACATGCATATCCTAACTATTTCGCCTCAAATAGCAAGCAATCATACACATAGGTTTTAATCATTTAACAATGCACAAATCAAGCAGAAACCCCAAATAGACAGATTTCATGAGTTTTGGCATATCTAACCTAAGTGTTTAGATAGTTGCTTCTAATTCCATTACATTATTCAACCTTACTTCACTAGGTGTTTCTAGTAACTACAGCATGCATGATCTTTGACAGAAAATTATGACTCAAAATTTTTTTATGACTAAAAAATACACAAAACAATTCAAAAAGACTCAAAAATATCAAAAACACTAAGACACCCCACCAAACTTAAATCACACATTGTCCCCAATGTGTGCAAGACTCGAAGAAAATAAAAGAAACAGGACAACTTACAGACTTGGTTTAAAGTGGTGGCGGTGGCGGTGGATAATGCATTGAATCCCGTAAGAGGGGCATGACTCTGGATTTTTGATTTAGAGAAAGGACCGTCGGATTAGGGCGTCTTAAAAAAAAATTCAGATTTTTCGTCGTGGCGCCGCGACCCTGCAACTCGCGCCACGACGCCCAAATTCCTGTGCCTTTCTAATCTTTTGGCGCCGCGGCTCTGCTTCTGGCGCCGCGGCGCTAAGCCGATTTTCTGGAAATCTCCTTTTGGCTTCTTTTCACTTTTCGCCCTCCAAATTCTTGGCTCTGCACCTGTCATCACAACACATAACAATACCTCCGTGAGACTGTTCTAGGTAAAAACTAACTGCATTAAAGTAAATACATTAAAATACTTTGGGTTGCCTCCCAAGGAGCGTTGTCTTTAACGTCTTTTAGCCGGACGCAAGTTCCTTATCATTTTAGGGTGAGAGAGGTTACTAGGCTCATATATTCCATTTCATTGTTCAAATAGGGTTTTAACCTCTGTCCGTTTACCTTGAAGGAGGCTCCCTCTCTCCCTTTTACTTCAACTGCACCATAGGGGAATGCTCTTACCACAGTGTATGGTCCTGACCAACGCGATTTTAACTTGCCTGGAAACAACCTTAACCTCGAGTTGAATAAAAGTACTTGTTGTCCTTCTTGGAAGTCTTTTGGTATCAACATCTTGTCGTGCCATACTTTCATTTGTTCCTTGTAGATCTTTGCATTCACATAGGCGTTATGCCTGAGTTCATCCATGTCACGACCCGACCCCGGGTCCGCGACTGGTGCCCTACCTGGGCACCCTGTTCAGGTATACATCAGAGAATAGCAGCGGAACATACACAACATAAACACATGTGAAAACAATAACATCCCGTGCTAGCCGATAAGTGCCGCTTCCATAATATAAACATACTCAAAAGTACAATCAGATAACCGGTTCTTCTTACCTCAACCACATATGTGAATACGCACTCTAGAATAATAATCGTATGGACAGGGGCCCGCCATACCCTGAATGTACATAAATCTACAACACTGTGGAAAAGATCGTACTAAATGAGACAAGCCTCCGGATAAATAGAGCTTCTGACGTCTGATAAGTGATCCTAAGAATGTGGATCCACCACCTGCTTACCCTTTCCTGCGGCATGAACGCATCCCCGAGGGGGTCGATCACAATATGTACTAAGTATGTAAATCGAAAGTATCAGTAATTACAACATAAGTTTAAAACAAAGCCGGAGACATGTATGATAACAAAATTACAGTACACAGTGCCTTACTAACAATGAGAGTAAATCAAGAGAACACGTACAACATCACAATAGGAGACTCCCGAGAAAATCATGGGTAGCGAACCCATAGAAACAGGTGGTATAACGTCTTGGGGTTCTTACCCCTCATTTATACTCTTACCCTGAAGCAGGTGGTATAACGTCTTGGGGGTTTGCCCCTCATTTATACTCTTACCCTGGAGAAGGTAATAATGCAGGTGGTATAATGTCTTGGGGCTCACCCCTCACTTATACTCTTATCCTGGAGAAGGTGGTATAGCGTCTTGGGGGTCTGCCCCTCACTTATACTCTTACCCTATCTCAAACCGGCCGTCACACAATAAATAAGCAAGTTAGAATCCCCTAACTTCTTATTAGTCTTATTCATCTACACTCTCATTTTAGCATTACCTAAGGCACTAGCATGTCTTTTATCAAGATTCGGGAATTTAACCCAAAGTACTACGTACTTCAATTCTTTAAAACAAAAGACTCTTTTTAGTAGAAAACTTCCAAGATACTATTAATCCTAGTATCAAGTCCAAATTACATTTCAAGGCAAGTCACGACACCGTTAGAAATAAAGTTAGGTTTCTAAATCAAGTGATTCATTTCCTTATAAAACCTTAGGCAATTTGATGCCTTAAAATCAAATTGCCTTCCATTAACTCAAGACATTTATCTTTCCATAAAGCCAATATAACCAACTCCCCATAAAGTCGTTATATTCACTTTATACCTTAGTCAAGTACAATTTCCTATCCAAGGGACTTATACGTTTAAAACGGAACAAGTATCACATACTTTAAAACTCTTCAAGTCCCTTAACTTTAATGAAACATTAGACATCCTTAATACTTTCAAGAAGTGAGTTAATCTACTAACTCACCCGGCTTGGCTATTCATAAAACTAGTAAAGGATATCAAGGTCATGTATGTCTATCGTACTATATACGTACAACTAGTCATGCTCAAAAGATAGGAAAAGTTCTACATACCTCGCCGGGTCAACCACTTGCCAAGTACAAAGTCCCGCCCGTAGTATGTCAACCTATAATATTCACAATACGTCTATTAAAGCCTTACTTCAAACGTAGAATATTATAAGTGTCAAGTCGCTAAATTCTACGAAAAAACGGACAACACCTCCTTTGTTTTTACTCACTTTGCCACCTTTTTCAAGGCCGAATACAATAACCAAACACGCCACATTTAAGGCACAATCAAGGCAATTAATCAATAGGGGATTACACGCCTACTAGACGTGTAAAATTCCGCCCCACAATTGATAACAAACTAAAACAACAATAAGTCCAATTCGGCTACAATGAGGTACTACAACATCAATTCTTATCCAATTTCCAACTCAATCTAAGTTGTTAGCATAACATGATATCAAGTCGCATTTGATTGTAACTACCAAAATCTTCAAATAAGTGACATGCGACGATTTCTAATAAACGGCCAATTAGTAATCCAATCTTCAAGTGGCTTGTATAACATTTCAGATTTAAGCTACAAGCAATCCATAATACTTATGAACTTCAACATATCAACTTCATGCTAGCAACATGTAAAGCTAACAACAACAAGATAAATATATAATCTTGTAACACTTTTTAAAAGACAAGATTATACCTCAATGAAACTTAATCCAACTCCAATACGAAGTCGCTCCTTAGTAGTTTAGAGCCTCTCCAAGACACTTCAATCCGCTTGTTGAGACCCTTAGAACAACACCAACAATTATCCTTCAAATCTCCAAACAAAACCTAGAAAGACCATTAGGTTTTCGTTTTGCGACTAACCCGTAAACTACCTTTTTCCAAGATTTTTCTATTGAGATATGCTTACACTACCCTCAAGAACCTTGGTTTAAAGTGGGGAGTTGAATGAACAAGAATTTTTTTTCCTTTAGGAAAGGAGGGAACCCGAGAGCCCTTTCCTTGAGTTCTTCAAATTTGTGAATTTTTTTTCTAAGTGTTAAGCTCTCTCTCTACTAGTAGTAATATAAAGCACCTTGGAGGGTTATGATATAAACACATGGGTGGTTTAGATGTAGTCTCACAAAATATCAAGACCATTGTGGGTCCTTTGACTTTAGTCAAGATTATCAAGCCTCAAGTTGCAAGACTTGTCTTGCAACAAAGGTCCAATGACCCTTTAGCCCTTGCTAAAAATCGTCCAAGGCATTACTAAGGGGGGGGGGGGGTGACACGTGTCGCCCTCCCATTCGTCATAATAATACTATTTCCGACAATTTCATATTTCCGATAAATTTTTACAAGTCTCAAATCTTAACACTTGTGAGTTCTTACTTACGTTCTTAAAACATGTCCTGAAATTACGGGGTGTAACATTCTTCCCCCCTTAGAAACATTCTTCCCCCCTTAGAAACATTCGTCCCCGAATGTTCTTTCGGAGTCAAACTTATAATTAGCAACATAGTTTCCTTTCACAACCCCGACACACCAATACTGCCACACATGGCCACATAATAGCATTTAAGCAAAAGAAATACTTCAATTAAAACCTGACAAGTAAGGGAAGATGAATTACCTGAAGGTATAGGAAATAAGTGAGGATACTTCCTCAACATGTCCTCCTCCGCTTCCCAAGTCATCTCTCCTGCTATCATTTCTCCACAGACTTTGACTGGAGCTACATCCTTGGTCCGCAGCCGCTCGACCGCGATCGAGTATCGCTATGGGACTCTCCTCATACGATAACCCCTCTCACACCGACCTCACTATTAGGAAGACTACCGATCACCGATACACTTCCGCAACATAGAAACATGGAAGACCGGATGTACCGCTCTAACTCGATGGCAGATCCAACTCAGAGGCAACCTTGCCCACTCTACGGACGATCTGGTAGGCCCAATGTACCTGGGCTGAGTTTCTTACCGAATCTCATCACACCCTTCATGGGTGAGACCTTCAAGAAGACCCAATCGTCTACCTGAAATTCCAAATGCCGACGCCGATTATCCGCATATGACTTCTGCCGACTCTGAGCTGCTAACAGTCTCTCCTGGATAAGCTTTACCTTATCCACAGCCTGATGTACCAAGTCCGCCAACTAATCGCACTCGCCACGTCGAACCAACCAATCGGCGACCTGCATTTCCGCCCATATAAAGCCTCGTATGGCGCCATCTGTATACTGGAATGGTAGCTGTTGTTATAAGCAAACTCTACAAGAGGCAAGTGATCTTCCCAGCTACCCCTGAAATCAATCACGCAGCCCGCAGATATCCTCGTTGTTCGATAGTACGCCCGCTGCCGTCGACCGAGGATGAAATGTCAGATCGAGACTCACTGTGTCCCTAAACCCTTCTCGAAAGACCTCCGAAGTTAGCCAGAACCGGCTCCCTATCGATATAATCGACACCGACACCGCATCCTCACAATATCTCCGATGTACACCGCATAGTCCTCACCAAAACGTCGTCATGATCGAAGGAAATGGGCTGATTTCACACCGACAACAATAACCCAAATGGAGTCGCATTTCCTCCGAGTACGAGGTAACCTCGTAATAAAGTCCATGTTGATCACCTCCCACTTTCAAGTCGGAATCTCAATAGATCGCAATAATCATTGGGCCTCTCGTGCTCGACTTGACTCGGCCGCAATTAGGACAACGTGCAACAAAACTCGCCACGTCCTCTTCGTGCCATCCCACCAATACAAATATCCGAGGTCATGGTACATCTTGGTCGACTCCAGAATGAATAGAATAACGAGCACCGTGCCTCCCTGACTGCCGACGAAGTCCTCGACACATCGGAACACACAACCGCCTCAAATCTCAAAGACCTATGCTACCTCGAATAGACTCTTCTCCTCCAAGAGTGCATTCTATACCGAACCAACACTGGTCCTCAAATCGCCGCTCTTCACCTCATCAACGATGGAAGACTCGGCAACCTCACGAACCCGCACCCGCTATCGTCGGATCGATCAATCGAACCCCAAGGCTCGCTAATCGTGGATTCGACGGACCGTATCCGTCTCTGCCGCATACCGACAGCTCCCCATCGATCTACGACTCAGGCATCAAGAACTACGTTGGCTTTCCGGATGGTATAGAATATCAACATCATAATCTTTCAAAGAATCTAACCACCGCTCTCTGCTCAAGTTCGGCTCCCTTTGCTCAAGATATATCGAGGCTCTTGTGGTCCGTGTAAATATCCACATGAACCCCATACAAATAATGTCTCCAAATCTTCAAGGCATGAATAATCTGCGCCAACTCTAAGTCATGGGTAGGGTATTCTCTCATGCTTCGCGAATCGCCGGAAGCATAGGCTATAACTCTGCCGTCGCATCAAAACACACCCTAACCCGATACCCGAGGCATCACAATAGATCACGCACTGCCTAACCCTCGGGAAGAGTAAGAACCGAGCCGTAGTCAACCTTTCCTTCAAGAATCGAAACCCTTCTCGCAAGCCTCGCCCACCGGAACTTGGCCGCCGATTCACCTAGTCAACGGTCTTTGAAATCGACGCAAATCGCTTCCACGAACCTACGATAATAACTTGCGATCCCAAGAAATCGCGCACTGTCGGGGTAGTAGGTCTCGCCAAGACTTGATCGCCTCAATCTTTGCCGATCCACGCGAACACCATCACCCAATAATATGCCCTGAAATGCCATCGAGGCCAACCAAAACTCACACTGAGAACTTGGCAATAATCGCCGCTCAGAGAACCCCAAGTACCGCCTCGTGATCAGCATGCTCCTGCTCTGACTGCGAATACACCAGGATGTCATCAATGAATACAATCACAAACGTATCCAAAAATGGCTTGAACACCCGGTTCATCAAATCCATAAATACCGCTGGAGCGTTGGTCAAACCGAAAGACATAACCCTAAACTCATAGTGCCCATACCGGGTCCTGAATGTAGTCTTTGGGATGTCTGCCTCTCGAACTCGTACCTGATGATAACCAGACCGCAGGTCTATCTTCGAGAAACACCTCGCACCCTGCAACTGGTCAAACAAATCATCAATCCTGGGGAGGGGGTACCTATTCTTAATGGTTACCTTATTCAGATGCCTGTAATAAACACACATACGCAGCGTCCCATCCTTCTTCTTCACAAACAAAACCGGCGCTCCCCAGGGAGATACACTAGGCCTGATAAAGCCTTTTCCAAAGAAATCTTTCACCGGTCCTTCACTCCTCAACTCGGCGAAAGCATTCTGTATGGCGGAATGGAAATAGGTCGAGTGTCCGCAACGTGTCAATACAAAACTCAATCTCCTCTCGGGAGGATACCCAAGATCATCCGGGAACACATCCGAAACTCCTAACCACGGTATCGATCAAGAATCGCACCTCACCTCAGATCAAATACCCGAACCAGATGATAGATGTACTTTCTCGCACCATCTTCCTAGCCTTGAGGTAAGAAATAAACCTACCGCCGACGCTGTGTTGCCCTTCTACTCGATAACTGGCTCGCCAGGAAACTGGAACCGGACCAACCTGTCTCTACAGTCAACGTTGGCATAACAAGAAGCCAACCAGTCCATACCCATAATGACATCAAAATCTGTCATCTCCAACTCTATCAAGTCTGCAAGTGGTCCGACGATCAGAATATAAACCGGACAACCTCTGTACACCCGCTCAGCTAACACCGAATCTCCCATTGGCGTAGCTACCTCAAAAGGCTCTATCGACACCGGCTCTATCCCGATTCTACCCGCAATAAGAGGGGACACATAGGACAAGGTAGAACCTGGATCTATCAAAGCATAAACGTCACAGCATGAAATCAATAATGTACCTATGACGACGCCGTGGAAGCCTCACGATCTGGCGGTGGCTAGAGAATATATGCGCTCGTGGACCGCTGAATCGAACCACCACCACGACCTCTACCGCGGCTGCCGGTCGCGAGTACTCGCCTCGGGCGCATAACCACGAAGGAGAAGAAGACCCGAATGATCCCGCTGGCCGCACTGCACCACCTACGCCGCCTAGACGGACAATCTCTCCTCAAATGGCCCTGCTGGCCACACGAGTAACAAGCCCCCGAAGCTCTGCGACACTCGCCCTGGTGAAACCTACCGCATCGAGTACACTGAGGTGTGGGTGGTCCCGATCGGTGACGATTCCTGCCTCGAAATCAAGTCCCGAGCTCGACTGCTTCGAATGACTGGGCCGATCGCCTCTTGCCGTAAAACCGTGAAGGAGCACTCTGTCCGGGTGGAAAGTGGACTGGTTCACGAGGCCGCCCGCTCGAAATCGCCCTGAGACCACGATGTCTCCGCCTCTTGGCCGGGCTCGAGCCAATCTGGTCCTCCTCTCTCTATCCTCGATCCTCGCAGATAGGCTCGCATCCTGGCGATGTCCATACCAGTGAAGAGCCACACCCAAGCATGCAGTAATCATCTGACGGTCAAGCCCCATCACATACCGCTGAACCCTATCCGCCATGTCAGCTACAATAGTATGCGCATGTCTGGCCAAGGAGTCAAACTCCAAGCTATCCTCCCGATCCTCCTGCTCGCCTCAAGGTCAAGAATCTGCCTATCCGGCTCTCTCATCTCGTAAGGCAAAAGTGATCCATGAAGGCCTCAGTAAACTCCTCCCAACCACCGGAAGAGCATCATCACCTCTCGAAAGCAACCACGACTCAAACCGGTTCAACGCAATATCGCGCAACCGGTAGGAGGCTAGCGTAATGCACTCGTCTCAAGCCCTAAGAACTGCATGGTCCGTCAGAGCTGCCGAATGAACTCTGCGGATCCTCATCCGACCGAACCATAAAACTCGGGTGGGTGACAACCCGTAAAATCCCTAACCCGCAAACCGTCGGCCTAGCGGGTCGTCGCTCGCTTGCGCCGTCAGACTACTATATCTGCCAAGAATCGACCGCTTCCTCGTAGTCTCTATACTCGCACCGGCCGCGGAATCGAGGCTCGCACGAACCTCGAGCTACCGCCGCCTCGGCTCCTCTAATACCGCCGCTGGTGGAACTCGCCGACCCGCCTACTACCTCGTGTATGGTGCGTGCTGAGCCTGTAACCTCTCGAGTACCGCCAGCGCCTCGCCGCCGCTTTGCCCTTCGCCACCGTCGCTCCGCGAGGCATATCTGTTTCATAAGACTAGGTCGAGAGGATTCAACCTAATAAGACAAATTTCTACCGCACGATCTTAGAGAGAGAAGAATGGAAACCAATCCTAAATGTCCTGCACTCCTCGATTATAGATGTGGTGCACAACACACCGATAATCAAGACTCTACTAGACACGCCTGTAGACACTTTCCGAGGACTAATCGCTTTGATACCACTTTGTCACGACCACCCTCGGTCCATGATCGTGCCCTACACGCACCTGCCTGTATACATCGAGAATAGCAATGAACATACACAACATAAACACACGTGAAAACAATAACAGCCTGTGCTGGCCGATAAGGCCGCTTCCATAATATAAACATACTCAAAAGTACAACTGCATAATCAGTTCTACAAGACAACCACATATGTGAATACAGACTCTAGGAATAATAATCGTATGATGGGGCTCGCCATACCTGAATGTACATAAATCTACAACACGGGAAAAGATCGTACTAAATGAGGCAAGCCTCCGGATAAATGGAGCTTCTGACGTCTGATAAGTTATCCTAAGAATGTGGATCCACCACCGCTACCCTTTCTGCGGATGAACGCTTCGAGAAGAGGGTCGACACAATATGTACTAAGTATGTAAAACTGGAAAGTACTGTAATTACAACATAAGTTTAAAACAAAGCCGGAGACATGTATGATAACAGAATTACAGTACACAGTGCCTTACTAACAATGAGAGTAAATCAAGAGAACACGTACAACATCACAATAGGAGACTCCCGAGCAAATCATGGGTAGCGAACACATAGAAACAGGTGGTATAACGTCTTGGGGTTATTACCCCTCATTAATACTTTTACCCTGAAACAGGTGGTATAACGTCTTGGGGGTTTGCCCCTCATTTATACTCTTACCCTGGAGAAGGTAATAATGCAGGTGGTATAATGTCTTGGGGCTCACCCCTCACTTATACTCTTATCCTGGAGAAGGTGGTATAACGTCTTGGGGGTCTGCCCCTCACTTATACTCTTACCCTATCTCAAACCGGCCGTCACACAATAAATAAGCAAGTTAGAATCCCCCTAACTTCTTATTAGTCTTATTCATCTACACTCTCATTTTAGTATTACCTAAGGCACTAGCATGTCTTTTATCAAGATCCGGGAATTTAACCCAAAGTACTACGTACTTCAATTCTTTAAAACAAAAGACTCTTTTTAGTAGAAAACTTCCAAGATACTATTAATCCTAGTATCAAGTCCAAATTACATTTCAAGGCAAGTCACGACACCGTTAGAAATAAAGTTAGGTTTCTAAATCAAGTGACTCCTTTACTTATAAAACCTTAGGCAATTTGATGCCTTAAAATCGAATTGCCTTCCATTAACTCAAGCCATTTATCTTTCCATAAAGCCAATATAACCAACTCCCCATAAAGTCGTTATATTCACTTTATACCTTAGTCAAGTACAATTTCCTATCGAGGACTTATACGTTTAAAACGGAACAAGTATCACATACTTTAAAACTCTTCAAGTCCTTAACTTTAATGAAACATTAGACATCCTTAATACTTCCAAGAAGTGAGTTAATCTACTAACTCACCGGCAGCTATTCATAAAACTAGTAAAGGATATCAAGGTCATGTATGTCTATCGTGCTATATCGTCTAACTAGTCATGCTCAAAAGATAGGAAAAGTTCTACATACCTCGCCGGTCAACCACTTGCAAGTACAAAGTCCCGCCCGTAGTATGTCAACCTATAATATTCACAATACGTCTATTAAAGCCTTACTTCAAACGTAGAATATTATAAGTGTCAAGTCGCTAAATTCTACGAAAAAACGGACAGCACCTCCTTTGTTTTTACTCACTTTGCCACCTTTTTCAAGGCCGAATACAATAACCAAACACGCCACATTTAAGGCACAATCAAGGCAATTAATCAATAGGGGATTACACGCCTACTAGACGTGTAAAATTCCGCCCCACAATCGATAACAAACTAAAACAACAATAAGTCCAATTCGGCTACAATGAGGTACTACAACATCAATTCTTATCCAATTTCCAACTCAATCTAAGTTGTTAGCATAACATGATATCAAGTCGCATTTGATTGTAACTACCAAAATCTTCAAATAAGTGACATGCGATGATTTCTAATAAACGGCCAATTAGTAATCCAATCTTCAAGTGGCTTGTATAACATTTCGGATTTAAGCTACAAGCAATCCATAATACTTATGAACTTCAACATATCAACTTCATGCTAGCAACATGTAAAGCTAACAACAACAAGATAAATATATAATCTTGTAACACTTTTTAAAAGACAAGATTATACCTCAATGAAACTTAATCCAACTCCAATCCGAAGTCGCTCCTTAGTAGTTTAGAGCCTCTCCAAGACACTTCAATCCGCTTGTTGAGACCCTTAGAACAACACCAACAATTATCCTTCAAATCTCCAAACAAAACCTAGAAAGACCATTAGGTTTTCGTTTTGCGACTAACCCGTAAACTACCTTTTTCCAAGATTTTTCTATTGAGATATGCTTACACTACCCTCAAGAACCTTGGTTTAAAGTGGGGAGTTGAATGAACAAGATTTTTTTTTTCCTTTAGGAAAGGAGGGAACCCGAGAGCCCTTTCCTTGAGTTCTTCAAATTTGTGAATTTTTTTTCTAAGTGTTAAGCTCTCTCTCTACTAGTAGTAATATAAAGCACCTTGGAGGGTTATGATATAAACACATGGGTGGTTTAGATATAGTCTTACAAAATATCAAGACCATTGTGGGTCCTTTGACTTTAGTCAAGATTATCAAGCCTCAAGTTGCAAGACTTGTCTTGCAACAAAGGTCCAATGACCCTTTAGCCCTTGCTAAAAATCGTCCAAGGCATTACTAAGAGGGGTGACACGTGTCGCCCTCCCATTCGTCATAATAATACTATTTCCGACAATTTCATATTTCCGATAAATTTTTACAAGTCTCAAATCTTAACACTTGTGAGTTCTTACTTACGTTCTTAAAACATGTCCTGAAATTACGGGGTGTAACAATCCAACTCGCTCAGCTGTAGCAGCCTCTTCTGCCCTGCTTCTTTGGCATCCATGTTTAGCTTTCTCATTGCCCAATAAGCTCTATGTTCCAACTCTACTGGCAGATGACATGCTTTACCAAAAACTAACTTATATGGTGACATTCCAATTGGTGTTTTGAATCTTTGTGCATGCGCCTACGGTCGTCGTCGATTTGATAGACCAATCCTTCCTTGAGCCAACCACCGTCTTTTCCAATATGCTCTTCACTTCCCTATTTGACACTTCTTCTTGCCCATTCGCTTGAGAGTGGTAGGCAAGTGTGGTGCAGTGGTAGACTCTATATCGGGAAAGCAATGAATTCAGCTGCCTGTTGCAAAAGTGACTTCCTTCGTCACTGATGATGGCCCTCGGAGTGCCAAACCTTGTGAAAATATTCTTTTGAAGGAATCTTTGAACAGTCTTACTATCGTTTTCTTTCGTGGCTACTGCTTCTACCCATTTGGACACATAATCCACCGCGGAAGGATATCACGATTCCCAAAGGATGGCGGAAATGGCCCGTGAAGTCGATCCCCACATCAAATAGTTCTACTTCCAATATCCCGTGCGAAGACATTTCATTTCGTCTTGAAATGTTCGTGTTCTTTGGACTATCACATCTCTTCACAAAGGCATGGGCATCCTTAAAAGTGTTGGCCAATAGAACCTGCTTTGCAGTACCTTTGCTGCTGTTCTTGATGCCCCAAAGTGTCCACCACATGGTAGGGTATGACAATGAGTGAGAATCTGGTGCATCTCCTCTCTGGTACACATCGCCTGATGAAATTATTAGCGTAGGGTTTTTATAAAATCGGATACTCCCAATAATAGTGATTTACTTCGGAGTAAAACCTCTTGATCTTGTCTTGTCAATCCCAGGGTATTACCTTAGCGCAAAAAATTAACAAAATCAGCGTGCAAGGTAAATTAAAACCGCACTTACTTGAAACAATTGCTCATCCGGGAAGTGATCATTTATCCGCACATCCGGTGTTACGGCTCTGTGTTCTCGAGCCTTGACAAGTGGTGCGCGCGAGTTCTCTGTCCCCTTCTTGTCACGAATTTCCACGTCGAATTCTTGTAGTAGCAAGACCCATCGAATGAGGCGAGGTTTTGCATCCTTCTTTGTCATCAAGTACTTTATGGCAGAATGGTCAGTGTATACTATCACCTTATTTCCAATCAAGTATGGCCTGAATTTCTCAAATGCATACACTATTGCTAGCAATTCTTTTTCTGTAGTCGCGTAATTTAACTGTGCGTCATTCAGAGTTTTACTAGCATAGTAAATGGATCTAAATACCTTATCAATTCTCTGTCCAAGCACTGCTCCCACTGCATAATCATTTGCATCGCACATTAGTTCAAATGGGAGCTCCCAGTTTGGTGCAATGACTATGGGTGCTGAGATAAGCTTCTCCTTGAGTGTCTGAAAAATAGTCATGCATTCCTTATTGAATTCAAAAGCAACCCCCGTCATTAGCAATGTGGAGAGGGGCTTTGAAACCTTTGAGAAATCCTTGATGAATCTTCTATAAAAACCGGCATGCACAAGGAAACTTCTGACTCCTTTTGTTGATACCGGGGGTGGTAGATTTTCGATTACTGAAATTTTTGCTTTGTCCACCTCAATACCTTGGTTCGATATTTTGTGTCCCAGGACAATCCCTTCTGTTACCATGAAATGACACTTCTCCCAGTTTAGCATAAGGTTAGATTCTTCACATCGGTTTAACACTGCTTCTAAGTGCCTCAAACATTCGTCGAATGACGCCCCAAAGACCGAGAAATCATCCATAAAAATCTCTATAGTCTTCTCCACCATGTCTGAGAAAATTGCCATCATGCACCTCTGAAAGGTTGCAGGTGCATTGCAAAGCCCAAATGGCATCCTTCTGAATGCAAATGTACCAAAAGGGCAGGTGAATGTCGTCTTTTCCTGATCTTCTGGCGCTATCGCAATCTGATGATACCCTGAGTAACCATCCAAAAAGCAGTAGTAGTTGTGCCCCGCAAGTCTATCCAACATGTGATCTAAAAATGGCAAGGGGAAGTGGTCTTTTCTGGTTGCCTTGTTCAACTTGCGATAGTCAATGCAGATTCTCCATCCAGTAACTGTTCTAGAAGGAATGAGTTCGTTCCTTTCGTTGGTCACTACTATCATACCACCCTTTTTGGGTACCACTTGTACTGGACTCACCCATGCGCTGTCAGATATAGGATAAATTACTCCAGCATCGAGCCATTTCATGATTTCTTTTCTGACTACCTCTTTCATGTTTGGGTTTAGTATCCTTTGTGCCTCAATGGAGAGTCTGCTCTCCTCATCTAGACGGGTCTTATGCATTCGTTGTGGACTTATCCCCTTTATGCGCTAATGTCCACCCATGGCGTGACTTGTGAGCCTCGGTACTCTCGTGACTTATCAATCTCTACTGTGGATAGATGGCATGAGATGATCACTGGTAGAGATTGATCTTCACCTAGATATTGGTACTGTAAATGATTGGGTAGAGTTTTTAACTCTAACTCTGGAGCCTTCTCTGTGGATGGTACTGATCTTTCTGGCATCTGCCCAAGCTCTTCATATCTCTTCCTATCCAATTTTTCATAAGAATTCATCCAATCTGCATACTCCATCAGCCTTGGGTCGTTTCCACTACTATCATCCCATCTGGTCAGTAATTCTTCAAGCGTATCGTCATTTCTGAACCCCTTGTCTGACACTGCATCTTCGATTATGTCAATGGCCGAACAGTTGTCACTTGCATCTGGGAAGGTTGCTGCCCGAAAAACATTGAAAATCACCTCTTCTTCTTCCACCCGAAGTTTCAACTCCCCTTTGTGTACATCGATGAGAGCATGTCCTGTGGCTAGGAAGGGTCTGCCAAGTATGATGGGGATTATGTCGTTATCTTTTATGTCTAAAATGACGAAATCAGCGGGAAAGATGAACTTGTCCACCTTTACCAACACATCCTCGATGAATCCTCTAGGATGGACTATGGAGCGGTCAGCTAACTGCAAGGTGATGTTTGTAGGTTTGACTTCTCCCATTCCAAGTTTGCAAAAGACTAGATAGGGCATCAAATTTATGACTGCCCCCAGATCGTACAACGCTTTCTGACATTCGAACTTTCCAATAGTGCATGGGATGGTGAAGCCTCCTGGATCTTGTAATTTCTGAGGTAGTTTTCTCTGTAGGATGGCACTACATTCTTCAGTCAACACCACTGTTTCGTAGTCCTCTATACTCCTTTTTTTGCTAAGAATGTCCTTCATGAACTTTACATAGCTCGGCATCTGCTCTAGTGCTTCAGCAAACGGGATATTGAGTTGCAATTGTTTGAGAATTTCCACAAATTTAGAGAATTGCTTGTCAAGAGCACATGTTTTTAGCCTCTGGGGTATGGTATCTTCACCTGAGGTGCGTTCACAACAGCTTCCACCATTATTTCACGGGCTCTTGGCGCGCGGCACGCAACTTCGGCGTGGCGCCTAAAGTTATCTTGCCCAGATCTTGGCGCATGGCCACTGCATTCTTCTTGAATTTTCTGTTTCCACTGATTCGGCATTCTTCAGGTCAATCTCCTGACATTGCGCTTTCATATTTCCTCCCATATGTGCAGAGTGCTTTTCTTGCATTCCGCTGCTCATCATGCCCGCGAGTTGTCCTATTTGCGTTTCCAAATTCTTCAAGGACACTCTCGTTTCGTCCATGAACTGAGTTTGGTGCCTAGTCAACCTGAGTATGGCTGCTCGTAACCCATCATGCTCTTCTTGTGGGGCTAGAGGTTTACCTTGTTGATAGTAGTAATCCATGACTTCAGGATCCCTGAGATGAATCAAAACCAACAACGGATCACGGCGCACTGTTTTTCACAAATAAAAAAAAATAAAAAAAATAAAAAATAAAAAAAATAAAAACCAAATTAGAAATTAAGAATAGATAAAATGATATTGAACTATGCCAATCCCCGGTAACGGCGCCAAAAACTTGATGCGCGATTTATGCACATACTTACGCAAGTGCACGTGTCGTGTCAAGTAATATAGTCTTAGAAGACCAAGTTATCGTCCTCAGGGATTAGTGTTCAAGTACCAAATTTTATTCTTTGTTATCTATTTGGTGACCGATGATTGATTTGTTGTTTATGACTCTAATTATGAAAACTAATTAAACTATGTTGTTTTACTTCAGTAATGTGGAAATAGGGCTTCCAAATCTCCTCAACTATCCGCTTAACTTACTTATTAATGCAATTGATTATGGTTCTTCTATTTTGAGATAGCGGGTTTACTTAAGCCGCTTTATACTCATTAAGGTTATATAAACACTCAACCCCAAGATAACACCTTTCTACCTTTCGGTGATAAGATTGACTCTGAGGAGGATTAAGACCAAAACCTTATTAATGCTACACAAGTATCGGGTACTTTCCCACGATTTAACCTATGTTTATCCAACTACAAAGATATTCACAACCTCCCCTTTCGGATTTCGGTTAGAAATCATAAGAATTATGATAATTAATGATCAAGTAATAACCAAGCAATCAAAACATATATTGAATAAATCTCAACAATAAGAAGAAGAACTAAGAACATGCATTAATTCATAAAGATAAGGTTCAAGTGAATTGACTTGGAAAGCCCTAAGTAGATTTAGTTCCTAGCCATAGACATGACAAGAACTAATTCAATATCCAACATAAACTGTAAAGAAAGTAAAACAAGAACAAGAAATTACTAAGATAAAGTCTCCAATCTTGATCTCCAAAGTGTTGTGATTTGGCAAGAAGAGGAACCCTTAAATCTGACCTAAGGTTCTCTTTTTATAGTCTCCAAAACGTGATGCAGGTTTTCCTTCAGGCCTGGCCCATTGACAATTTAAATTTCTGATTTTTCCCGCTTCGCGGCCACGCCAGAATCAGCGCGGCCGGAACTCTGCGACGCTCAAGATTAGCGCCGTGGCGCTCGCCTCGCTGGCTGAGGCCGCGCCGGCTGCTTTGTGCCCGGTTCGCCACTTTCTCGCTTTTCGAGCTCTGGAACCTCCGTTTTTGCCCTCATTTTGCTCCTTTTTCGCCAATGAGCCACTTTAAACCAATATGACTCAAACGAAAGAAAATCTATCCTAAGACGACACGTATTTGTACAAAAATGGACAAAAGACTCACTAAAAATGACTCAAAAGGTGTATATAAAATACACCGATCAAAGAGGAACCCTTCAATCTGACCTAGAGTCCTCTTTTTATAGTCTCCAAAACGTGATACAGGTTTTCTTTCAGGCCTTGACCCATTATCATTCGAATTTTCTGATTTTTCCGCCTCTGCGCCGCCGCCCTGCAACTGGCGCCGCGGTGCCGGAACTCTTGAGGATCTCTGAAGATTGGGCGCCATGGCGCTCTGGCCCTGCTGGCTGGAGGCGCCGCGGCGCTGGCATGTTTTGTGCCCGGTTTACCGACTTTCTCGCTTTTTGAGCTTTGGAACCTCCGTTTCTGCCCTCTTTTTGCTCATTTTTCGCCAATGAGCCACTTTAAACCAATATGACTCAAAAGAAAGAAAATCTATCCTAAGACGACAAGTATTTGTACAAAAAATAGACAAAAGACTAACTAAAAATGACTCAAAAGGTGTATATAAAATACACTGATCAAACACCCCCAAACTTAACCTTTGCTCGCCCTCGAGCAAAGATCAAAAGAAAGAAATAAAGACACAAGGAAAAGAAAATAGAAAGACTCAATGACATTGATCACTTTGCTGCATCATTGTTACTTAGAAAAATATGAAGGTTAGCAGAAAAATATGCAGGAACATATAGCATGATTTTTTTTAGCATTCTAAACACATCAAGCTAGATATTTCACAAACTCACTTTAATCATGCTTAAAGGAAGTAAGAATACTGAATTATGCATGTCAATTTCAAAATCCTATGGCATGTTTACTTGCTATCCTCCACTAATCATGGATATGCATATAAGAGATCTTCAGGACTTTTCAGGGTTGTAATGTAGGCTTAGGCATGGGTAGGTAAAAATAGGCATTTAGACTCATTTTATGTACCATAAGCTCTTTTGCTTTTCAATTCTTCCCTTTTCTTTTGATTTTCTTTCTTCACTTTATATCTATCTTTCCCCTCTTTTGTTTTGAGAGAGTGAAGTGTATTATGAATAACAAGCACCCCCAAACTTAGGCTTTTGCCTATTTCTTATTGTTTTTTTTTATTGGGGTGCATCAAGATTGTTCACTCTTTTTGTCTCTTTTTTTGTCACGACCCGTTCCGGGGCCCGTGACTGGTGCCTTACCCCGGGCACCCTAGTGACACAACATCAGAGTAATCAGCGGAACATAAAACAACAACATGAGATAACAGAAATATAAAACAATAAGCTGTGAAAACTTGCCTTTCGGCATATATATATACATCAACTCTTTTACAAATGAACAGCTTAATCCTTATTACCAACCCTGCCCACAACAAGATTACTGCACTTAAGAATGATACGACACAATGGCGGGACGGCCCCGCCAAACCACGAATGTAAACACTTACTACGACGGGGACTATACCATCGATAAGCCTCCGAGAAACGGAGCTTCCCAAACGAATCGTGACCACGAGAGCTAGGATCAACGATCGTGTACCTCAACTCGGCGTGAACGCAGCCCGGGCGAGGTCGATAACAGTAATTTAGTATGTGAAACTAAAAATATACTGCAAATGAAATCATAATAGTCTATAAAGCAGGAGACATGTATGATAACCAAACTACAGTTTTACAATAACTAAGCGATATATCAAGTCGTGACTCACGCCTCAAGTCATCACCAAAGAACATAACGGTGGGTCTCACGCCCACAACATCAATCGTGCGTGGGACACATTCCTCACCTTCATAGCTTTATGGTATAAAAGTTCCAAGGAACACATGAACACGAGTCCCACCTGTGCCATAATAACACCGCACGGTAAGTGCGAAGAGCATAGCCGACTACTAACACCTGCGCATCAACAAGGTCGCGAATCAGATTATAAGATCTGTCTGCATCATTACATGATCAAAGCCGCCACTTGCCCGCAGATCTAATGCGCGGCCTAGTCCTGGAACTTCCCAGACTCGCGTAGGCCAATCTCATCGCCCGCATGAGGCATCCTCGCGTCGGTAGCTACTCCCGGCATCGCCCCGACTTCGCAGCCGCACGCGCCGCGACTGCCCCAAAGGGCGTACACTAACTCGGAACTCTCGTAGCTCGCATAGGCCGGGACCTGCATGAGGTATTCTCGAATCATAGGTCCATCGACCCGCCTGAGTCTACCCCGCATCGGAGGACAGCTTAACCCCCGGAATCATCTCAAGAGATGAATGCCACCATACTATCATAACGACTGATAGTTAATAAGCACAATCAAGGGAAAACCCCTTTTCACAAACATCGCAAGATACTAACACACGTAGCATCCTAACATGTTTACTTATCAAAGCAACAAGAAAGTATTACAAGGCTATCACAAACCAATACAATCAAGTTATTCACACAAGGTACTTTCTACTAACAAGTTCGGGTATCTATCCCCAAAGTACTTCACACATTAAAATCTTAAAAAAGATCTGTTTCTTTCACATAAGTCACACAATACCCGTAGTATAAAATAGAGTGATCCCTTTTAAGAAAACCAAAACTCTTACCTTTGTAAAATCAAGTAACAACATTATTTTCCAAACGTCCAAGTTTGCCTAATTTCAAATGTTCACGTTTCTTATTTTAGAAAGGTTCCGTAGTTCATAGTCTTATTCATTTAAGAATATAATTCTCTTTTAAACAATCTGAGAAACATAAGCCTTATATGTGAGTAGGATATTCTTGTTTATAACAATCTTATTACTACCATGATCTAGGAAATATCATTTTGTCTCATCTTAGCTTCTATGCAGATGGAAGTTTCTAATGGTTTTAATAATACTTAATCACAAAACATTTCCTTTTATTAACGCAGCAGTTGGTTTGTCGATACACATTCTCGATTTCCAAAATCAAGAAACATTCTTAAGACGTTATACCTAACTTTCCATAAAGCTAGTATAACTCTTAAGTTTTCAAAACCAAGTATTACTTCTTCTTTCAAAATGATTCAAAATCTTTTGAAATACTTCAAGTTCTTTCTTATCATATAACAAGCCGCTTATAGTTCAAATCATTACCTTTTAAAAACCACATATATTCTCTTACTAACATAAAGTCGTTATAACTAACTTCCCATAAAGCCGTTATAACACTTTATGTTTTAAACCACTCAAACACATTTAGCACATGACGTCTCACCGCACTACATAGTTCACACATATCATGCCAGAGAGATAGGAAGAGGTTCACATACCTCGCGACGAGTATCGACTCATAGCAAAACGCCCAAGTACTTCCAAACGCCTACCCCTTAAGCCACGTGATCGCGCCACACGAGTACATCCACCTATAAGGCCACAAGGCGCTTATTAACATTTAGTCTCATCGTAGAACTTCTACGTAAAATTCGGCAGACTCTCCCGCAACAAACAGAAATCTCCTCCTCTAACGAGGCCGCTACCAAGCCAACCGTGGGTTATACATCTAACCCTAACTGTACAATTCTACTCCAGACATTACACAAGTCTATCAGAATACGCCCACGTAAATTACGTCGATTCTTGGGCTTAAGTCGAGACATCACACAAGCTATGTTGATTATATATATATAGTATACTTTAACTATATATTCCTACAACATGTAATATCCAATTACAAAAAGGGACAAGATAGTTACCTCGATAAGCCCATAATTATCCAAGTAAAAAGTCGATCCCTGGCAATCGTTTAGCTCCAACTCCGAGCGCCCAACCCGCTCTAAACCACCCTTAGAAGTTCTAACCAACTTCTACACAATACTCCAACTGACTATGGAGATTTTCCTAGTGGTTACGGTTTGTGGACTGACGGAAGTATAATAGTATTTTCTGGCTTTTCAGATAGGTATAACCTTAGAATACAACAAGGTATAAGGCTAAGGTAATTGGGCATAACAACAATACTTTGAGAGTATTTCTACCAAGAGGGGGTATTTATACGAAACACTAGGCTGTGGGTACCCACGCCACACCACAAAGGGAGAGAGGGGGCTCTCGGCCACAAAGGCCTATCTAGGGAGGGGGGGCTCTTGGACGAGAGTCAAACAAGAGGGGAGAGGGAGGGACTTTAACACTTAGGAAATATTTGGAAAGGATGAAGAAGTTCATCAACCTTAGAGGGTATTTATAGCAAGCCAAGGCCAACCAATGGCCAAGATCTAGCCAAGTGCCTAGCAAGTGTAGGGCCAAGATTCACCCATGTGTCCTAGCCAACTTGCACACAAAATATCTACCAAAAATATCTCCCACTTTGCCTTCCCAATCGTCCACGTATGCCCACTATGCCCACCAATGAGAGGGTGCTGCCGCCTCTCGTTGGTCCAAAATGTTCCGCCTCTCGGAAAAATCCGTAAAAATACTAAATGACATAGCCGGAAATTCCCTACGAAAGTCGTGGAAAACGCTTTCGTCGAAAAACGACTCTAACCAAGTGTTGCACAAACATTATTTCTACCAAAGGTGCCACATGGGGTGACACGTGTCGCCTCGATTCGCCCAAAATATTTCGTCTTCCAAAATATCCAAAACGCCAAAATCTCAAAATCAAAGCGGGCCCCACAAAATCAGAATTTCTCCCGTGGGCCCCGCGTGCCCATGTCCGAAAATAACATTCCCTACTTCGCTAATATGCCAGGACGTCCGAATACCAAATCTGGGACTCCAATTCCCATTAACGAACCTTTTTCCTTCACAAAACCTAAACTTTTCCGTGGAAAAAAAAAAATCGCCTCTTTCCCCTTTCCATCTTTTCGTCAGATTCTCGCACGTCGCCCTCGCATACATACCCTGGAACTACGGGGTATAACATTCTTCCCCCCTTAGAAACATTCGTCCCGAATGTTCCTTCTAAGTCTCAAAACGAACACGTGCCAGTATAGTCTTCACTACTATACTTACGAAACAATCCTGCCACAACTGGCCACAGAAATACCCACGTAAAATACTTACATCCAAGTCCACGAGAAAACACCTCTAACATCACCACAAATAACACTACTTTTGTCACTTTGTCGCGAGCCTTGCTCCGACGACCCAACAAATGGTACCGGGCTGCATGCGATCACTGAAGCTGTCGTACACTCGAATTCTTACCACATTTCTGATACTGCTTTAGTATCCAAAACTCGGGGTTACTATCTCTAACGTGGTCATCATTAACTGGGAACATTCTGGATGGATCTTCGATACTTTCCCGAACATAACAATACGAAAGACCGGACGTCCTTCCTCCTAAGTCGGACGGCAAATGCTATCATATAAATGACCGGCCTATTCTTCATGAACTCACAAAGGCCCAAGTAACTCGGGCTAAGTTCCTTTGTTTCCAAAACTCGTCACACCTAACCGGTGGTACTTTCAAAGACCGACCGTCGGCACGAACTCTGGCGTCGTCGCCGATTATCCATACGATTCTCCGAGCCGCGTAACTTCTTCTAGACAAGCTTCACTATCCGATCTGCTGGAACAAGACTGAACCAACTATATGACCCCTGCCAACATCGAACCAATAGACCGTGACTTGCATTTACGCCCTACAAGGCGTCGCAAGACGACATCCGAACAACGAAATGGTAGCTTAAACACTCCCCGAGGAACAACGATCCTCGCGGCTACCGCGAAATCAAAACAACGGCGAAGCGAATGCGTCTAGGAGACTCACCCGAGTTCTAGCCCGCACAGTACAAACTCCCGAGAAGAGAAACAGTAGTACCACTGGCTCCATCGTCATAAGGTGAAGGTAGGCACCCGTGCAACCTCACAACCTTTTGGATAACATCAACACCGCAGAACGACACGGCCAAAGAACACGATAGTGCCCCATCGGCCCGACCACCGGTCGAACGCGTCCTGAACTTGCACGCTGGCTAACTAAACATGGGCCTAACACCCTCGTGACCTAACACAAAGAGGACCACTGACCCGACCACTAAACCTACCGCGGGTTGACGCGCGTAGCCTCAACCCCGACCCGTGAGCGCGAAATACCATCTCCCCGAAGGAACAATCTTACTAAACACGTTACGAAAACTCGCGGTCTTCTTAGCTCGACTACCTTCTTTCAAATCACGCTACTCGGGGGCTTATCCACGAACATAGCTCGCGTGCACTATGCACTCCTATAAGGGTCAAACATAACACTACACCTTTCTCGAGATGGCGCTTACCTCTAAGGTCTTTGCGTAACACTCTAAGGCTCACACCTTCTATCCCCAAAATCTTACTCGGTTAACCCACCATGATTCTAATCACAACTAACACACCGCTATCGAACATAGCACTTAAGGTATACTCACCTTGAAAGTTACCAAGGACCTTCGCTGCGGCCTCTTACGTCGCCTCGTTAACCCGTCGATCTCTACGTTTCTCGGCTGCTGCGCATAAGCCCGCACGTGCCATGCTCAAGCCTAATCGAAGGATTACTCTTGCACAACCTTCTGTAGGTAGTCATCAAGACTCGCGATACATCGGTATACTCTCTCGTAGCCAAAGCGATAGCTAGTAACAGGGTTGTCCCTTGGCAATCTATAGTCTCTGTTCCCGGTCGTGGAACTGAAGGTTCATATAACAGGGCCGCAGTAAGCACTGCTGCCGCCGGACTAAACTCTGCTGGGGCTAGTGACGTCGCAAAACTCCCGATAGCGGACTACCCTAGGTAATGATTGGGCTGTGCCTCGCCACCTCTCGAACTCTACTCGCGCCTCTGCCGCTTTGCGCGCCTCCGGGCGGGTTGCCTACGCGGAGGCATAACGATAAGGAAAGAATTTCGTCGGAGGGTCAACTTACAACACAGCTTCTAAGGCACGATCTCGAGTGAGAAGAATAGTAACCAATCCTAAATATCCTATAGCCTCACGATTATTGGTGTGGTGCGCAACACACCGATAATCAAGACTCATCGATACGGTCATAGACACTTTCCGAGGATTAATCGCTCGATACCACTTTTGTCACGACCGTTCGGGCGTGGATCGTGCCTTACCGGGCACCCTAGTGACACAACATCGAGTAATCAGTGAACATAAAACAACAACATGAGATAACGTAAATATAAAACAATAAGTGAAAACTTGCCTTTGGCATATATATATACATCAACTCTTTTACAAATGAGCGGCAATCCTTATTACCAACCCCGCCACACAAAGATTACTCTGACCTCACAGAATGATACGACCACAATGGCGGGACGGGGCCCAAACCCTCGAATGTAAACACTTACTACGACGGGGACTATACGTGATAAGCCTCGAGAAACGGAGCTTCCCAACGAGCGTGACCACGAGCTAGGATCAACGATCGTGTACCTCAACTGCGGCGTGAACGCGGCCTCGGCGAGGTCGTCAAGACAAAAATGAGTATGTGAAACTAAAATATATCGCAAATGAAATCATAATAGTCTATAAAGCGTGAGACATGTATGATAACCAAACTACGCTTTCTGATAACTAAGCGATATATCAAGTCGGACTCACGCCTCAAGTCATCACCAAAGAACATAACAATGGGTCTCACGCCCGCAACATCAATCGTGCGTGGGACACATTCTCATTCTTGGCGGTTTATGGTATAAAAGTTCCAAGGAACACATGAACACGTGTCCCACCGTGCCATAATAACACCGCACGGTAAGTCTGAAGGCATAGCCGACTACTAACACCAGCGGTACCAACAAGGTCATGAATCAGATTATAAGATCTGCTTGCAGGCCGTCACATGATCAAAGGCGGCCACTTGCCCGCAGTATCTAATGTCGCGCGTCTAGTCTGGAACTCCGCAGCTCGCGTAGGCCAATCTCATCGCCCGCATGGCGTCCCCGCATCGGTAGCTACTCCCGGCATCGCCCCGACTTCGCGATCCGCGTAGCGCGACCGCGTGCCCAAAGGACGTCACTAACTCGAACTCTCGTAGCTCGCGATAGGCCGGGACTGCATGAGGTATTCTCGAATCATAGTCCATCGACGCCGAGTCTACCGCGTCGGAGGACAAACTTAACCGGAATCATCTCAAGAGATGAATGCCACCATACTATCATAACGACCGATAGTTAATAAGCACAATCGAGAAAACCCCTTTTCACAAACATCGCAAGATACTAACACACGTGGCGTCCTAACATGTTTACTTATCAAAGCAACAAGAAAGTATTACAAGGCTATCACAAACCAATACAATCAAGTTATTCACACAAGGTACTTCTACTAACAAGTTCTTATCTATCCCCAAAGTACTTCACATTAAAATCTTAAAAAGATCTGCTTCTTTCACATAAGTCACACAATACCCGTAGTATAAAATAGAGTGGATCGCTTTTAAGAAAACTAAAACTCTTACCTTTGTAAAATCAAGTAACAACATTATTTTCCAAGCGTCAAGTTTGCCTAATTTCAAATGTTCACGTTTCTTATTTTAGAAAGGTTCCGTAGTTCATAGTCTTATTCATTTAAGAATATAATTCTCTTTTAAACAATCGAGAAACATAAGCCTTATATGTGAGTAGGATATTCTTGTTTATAACAATCTTATTACTGACCATGATCTAGGAAATATCATTTTGTCTCATCTTAGCTTCATGCGGATGGAAGTTTCTACCGGTTTTAATAATACTTAATCACAAAACATTTCCTTTTATTAACGCTGCGATGGTTTGTCGATACACATTCGATTTCCAAAATCAAGAAACATTCTTAAGACGTTATACCTAACTTTCCATAAAGCTAGTATAACTCTTAAGTTTTCAAAACCAAGTATTACTTCTTCTTTCAAAATGATTCAAAATCTTTTGAAATACTTCAAGTTCTTTCTTATCATATAACAAGCCGCTTATAGTTCAAATCGCTTACCTTTTAAAAACCACATATATTCTCTTACTAACATAAAGTCGTTATAACCAACTTCCCATAAAGCCGTTATAACACTTTATGTTTTAAACCACTCAAACACATTTAGCACGTATGCGTCTACCGCACTACATAGTTCACACATATCATGCTAGAGAGATAGGAAGAGGTTCACATACCTCGCGACGTATCGACTCATAGCAAAACGCTCCAAGTACTTCCAAACGTCGGCTACCCGCCAAGCCACGTAGATCGCGCCACACGTAGTACATCCACCTATAAGGCCACGCGCGCTTATTAACATTTAGGTCTCATCGTAGAACTTCTACGAAAATTCAGCGACTCCCCGCAACAGCGTAAATCTCCTCCTCTAACGAGGCTACCAAGCCAACCAGGGGTTATACATCTAACCACTACGTACAATTCTACTCCACGGTATTACACAAGTCTCATCAGAATACACCTACGTAAATTACAGTCGATTCTTGAGCTTAAGTCCAGACATTGCCACAAGCTATGTTCATTATATATATATAGTATACTTTAACTATATATTCCTACAACATGTAATATCCAATTACAAAAAGGGGACAAGATAGTTACCTCGATAAGCCCATAATTATCCAAGTAAAAGTCGATCCTGGCAATCGCTTAGCTCCAACTCCGAGCGCTCAACGCTCTAAACCACCTTAGAAGTTCTAACCAACTTCTACACAATACTCCAACTGACTATGGAGATTTTCCTAGGGTTACGGTTTTGTGGTACGGAAGTATAATAGTATTTTCTGGCTTTTCAGATAGGTATAACCTTAGAATACAACAAGGTATAAGGCTAAGGTAATTTGGGCATAACAACAATACTTTTGAGTATTTCTACCAAGAGGGGTATTTATACGAAAACACTAGGCTGGGGTACCCACCGCCACACCTGAGGAGAGGGGGCTCTCGGCCACAAAGGCCTATCTAGGAGGGGGCTCTTGGGCGAGAGTCAAACAAGAGGGGAGAGGAGGGACTTTAACACTTAGGAAATATTTGGAAAGGATGAAGAAGTTCATCAACCTTAGAGGGTATTTATAGCACAAGCCAAGGCAACCAACGGCCAAGATCTAGCCAAGTGCCTAGCAAGTGTAGGGCCAAGATTCACCCATGTCTAGCCAACTTGCACACAAAATATCTACCAAAAATATCTCCCACTTTGCCTTCCCAATCGTCCACGTATGCGCCACTATGCCCACCAACGAGAGGTGCAGTGCCGCCTCTCGTTGGTCCAAAATGTTCGTCTCTCGGAAAAATCCGTAAAATACTAAATGACATAGCGGAAATTCCCTACGAAAGTCGTGAAAACGTTTCGTCAAAAACGACTCTAACCGTGTTGTGCACAAACATTATTTCTACCCAAAGGTGCCACATGGGGTGACACGTGTCGCCCCGATTCGCCCAAAATATTTCGCCTTCCAAAATATCCAAAACGGCCAAAATCTCAAAATCAAAGCGGGCCCCACAAATCAGTAAATTTCTCCGTGGGCCCACGTGACCATTTCCGAAAATAAAATTCCATAATTCTCTAATATTCCAGGAAGTCCGAATACCAAATCTGGGAATCCAATTCCCATTAACGAACCTTTTTCCTTCACAAAAACCGGAAACTTTTCCGTGGAAAAAAAAAAAAAATCGCCTCTTTCCCCCTTTCCAATCTTTCTGTCGTATTCTCGTACGTACGTCCTCGCATACATACCCTGGAACTACGGGGTATAACATTTTTAACACTTTCTATTCCAATCATTTCACATTTTCACTTATGACACAAATGTGGAATTATAGGGTGTCAAAGAAAAAGTTTAATGTTTAGGCTCAAAGGGGCTGACTAGGGATATTTTTAATGTCAGGGATAGGTAAAAGTGGTAAGAAATGACTAACAAAGAAATGCCTGAGTCATCTCCCTAACATGCATATCCTAACTATTTCGCCTCAAATATCAAGCAATCATACACATAGGTTTTAATCATTTAACAATGCACAAATCAAGCAAGAAACACCAAATAGACAGATTTCATGAGTTTTGGCATATCTAACCTAAGTGTTTAGATAGTTGCTTCTAATTCCATTACATTATTCAACCTCACTTCACTAGGCGATTCTAGTAACTACAGCATGCATGATCTAAAATTATGACTCAAAAATTTTATGACTCAAAAATACACAAAACAAATCAATAAGACTAAAAAATACTAAGACAATAAGACACAAATAAAACACCCCCCCCCCCCAAAGCTTAAATCACACATTGTCCCCAATGTGTGCAAGACTCAAAGAAAACAGAAGAAAACAGGACAACTTACAGACTTGGTTTAAAGTGGTGGCGGTGGCCGTGGATAATGTATGGAATCCCGTGAGAGGGGAAGGGCTCTGGATTTTTGATTTGGAGAAAGGACAATCGGATTGGGGCTTCCTCAAGAATTCAGATTTTTCGTCGTGGCGCCGCGGCGCCCAAACTTCTGCGCTCCTCTGAACTTTCTGTGCCGCGGCACTCTGATTTGGCGTCGCGGCGCCCAAACTTCAGAGCTTTTCTGGACTTTTGGCGACGCGGCCCTGCAAATGGGCGCCGCAGCGCTGCGCCGCGGCACTGCTCCTAGCGCCGCGGCGCCGAGCCGATTTTCTGAAAATCTTTTTTTTCTTTTTTTTCTTTTGGCTTCTTTTCAGTTTTCGCCCTCCAAATTCTTGGCTCTGCACCTGTCATCACAACATATAAACAATACCTCCGTGAGACTGTTCTAAGTAAAAACTAAACTGCATTAAATTGAATAAATTAAAATACCTTGGGTTGCCTCCCAAGTAGCGCTGTCTTT
Organism: Przewalskia tangutica; assembly: GCA_029844215.1. Taxonomy (NCBI): domain Eukaryota; kingdom Viridiplantae; phylum Streptophyta; class Magnoliopsida; order Solanales; family Solanaceae; genus Przewalskia; species Przewalskia tangutica. The sequence continues at coordinate 4,109,534 of CM056725.1, forward strand.
AACGTCTTTTAGCCGGACGCAAGTTCTTTAATCAAGAGGCGTGGGGTAGATTAACCCCACAATCAATCCACTTCATCAACATTTTCCTCTTTATCCTTCTGTTTTTCTTTTTATATTTATTTTCAAGAGGAGGTTCAGTATCGCTTACCTGTTTTGGCGGACTTATCTCCCTTGCGGTGGCTTGCGCTGGCTCAAACGAAGTTCTGACAGTGCTAATTGCAAAGCACCTGCTCATGACTGGGGGTTCAGTAATGTGTTTGAACACTTTGAACACCATCTCTTCACTTTCTACTCTCAGTGTCAGCTCACCCTTCTCTACGTCAATTAGGGCTCTCCCTGTTGCCAAGAACGGTCTTCCCAATATGATGGGAATCTTTTCATCTTCCTCCATATCAAGGATGAGGAAATCCGCAGGAAAGAAGAATTTTCCCACCTTAACTAGGACATCCTCAATCTTTCCCCTGGGATGCACCACCGTCCTATCTGCTAACTGCAAGCTCACAGTGGTTGGTTTGGCTTCACCTAACTCCAACCTTTTAAAAACAGACAAAGGCATAAGATTTATACTAGCCCCCAAGTCACAAAGGGCCCTATTACATGTTACCCTGCCAACTGTGCAAGGCAGTGTGAAGCTCCCTGGATCCTTGAGTTTAGGGGGCAATTTCTTCTGCAAGATGGCACTGCATTCCTCTGTCAGTGCCACCATCTCATACTCCGCCAACTTCTTCTTCTTTCCCAGAATTTCCTTCATAAATTTAAAGTAAGTAGGCATTTGCTCCAATGCCTCAATGAACGGAATGTTGATGTGTAACTTTCTGAATGTCTCCAAAAACTTGGAGAATTGCTTATCAACCACTTTCTTTTGCAATCTTTGCGGGAAAGGAATCCTCTCAGTGTACTCCTTCACTGGGACTGTTGGAGCTTTCTCTAATATCGGGCGATCTTCAACAACCCTCTCTCTCTCTGTTTCTACTCTCTGTTCAACCACAGGCTGGGGTGCAAGCTGTTCTAACTGTTTTCCACTCCTCAGCTGCACCGCTTGGCACTGTTCTCTGGGGTTCATCTCTGTATTGCTAGGCAAGGTACCCTGTGGCCTGTTGTTTGCTAGCTTCGCTAGTTTCCCCACCTGTGTCTCCAAATTCCTGATAGAGGATCTAGTCTCTGCCATGAACTGGGTCTGTGAGTTGGTGAGTGTCAACAAAGCTGCTCTCAGCTCATCTGGCTTCTCTTGTTGAACAGGTGCACTGAATTGTTGTGAAGATGAGGCCTGAGTAAATGGTTGCTGATTTTGGTACTGGCCTCTAAATTGGTTCTGCTGCCCTTGCTCACCCCTCCATGAAAAATTAGGGTGATTCCTCCACCCTGGATTGTAGGTATTTGAGTAAGGGTTGTTCTGGGGCCTCTGATAATTCCCTACTGCTTGGCACTCTGCTTGCTCGATCGAAATATTGTTAGGATCAGCTGATGGGCACCTATCAAAGGTATGTGGACCTCCACACATTTCACAACTCAATGGCATTTGCACTGCATTTACAGACATTGTATTTTGTTGCAGTTGCTTGGTCAAGAGAGCAACTTGGGCATTTAGAGTAGTGATGACATCAATCTCATAAACTCCTACTGCTCTTCTGCCACTCACCCCTCTGTCCTCTGTTACATGATTATTGGTGGCCATGTCTTCTAATAAATCATGAGCTTCGTGTGCTATTTTTCTCATGAAAGTTCCACCTGCGGCTGCGTCAATGATCATTCTGGTAGTCCCGCTTAGCCCATTATAGAAAATATGGACCAAATTCCACAACTCAATGCTGTGATGTGGACACTTTCTTTGCAAGTCCTTGAATCTCTCCCAAGCTTCATATAGTGACTCTCCATCAACTTGATAGAAATTATTCAACTCCCCTCTCAGCTTCGCGACTTTGCATGGTGGAAAGAACTCAGCTAAGAACTTCTGTGCTAACTCTTGCCATGTGAATATCGAATCTGTTGGCAAGGAATTCAACCACACTTTCGCTCTATCCCTGAGTGAGAAGGGAAAGAGCCTCAATCGGACGGCCATCGGAATAACCATCAGACGAAGGTTGCGCACAACTCTAAGAAATTCGCTATATGCATGTGAGGATCCTCCGACGGCAACCCTCCGAACTGAATAGTATTCTGCACCATACTTAAAATCGCAGGCTTGATTTCAAAATTATTTGCTCCTATTGCTGGGAGCCTGATGCAAGTTTGTTCTCCATTCACCCTTGGCAGCACATAATCTCCCAAGCTTCTCTCACTGACTCGACCTCTCTTCTACATCCATCGGAATTCTCCGGGGCATCCTTTGGTTAGGTTGATGATCACCTAACCCCTCGTTCATCTCATTGTTGTTTTGTAAGCCTCCCATCTCTATTAAGGCCGAAACTCGTTGGTTTCTCCTGTTCTGTTTATAAGTTTTCTCAATTTCTGGGTTGAAGGGAACTAGAGTGTCTGCTCCTCTTCTCCTTCGCATAAACTAGGTGCCTGAAACAGATCAAAAATAAACAAACGGATCACGGCACACTGGTTTTCACAAAATAAAAAAAAATAGTAATAAATAAAACAAAAATAAAAACCAAATTAGAAATTAAGAATAGATAAAATGATATTGAACTACGCCAATCCCCGGCAACGGCGCCAAAAACTTGATGCGCGATTTATGTACACACTAAACACAAGTGCACGTGTCGTGTCAAGTAATATAGTCTTAGAAGACCGAGTTATCGTCCTCAGGGATTAGTGTTCAATGCTCAAATTCTATTCTATGTTATCTATTTGGTAACCGATGATTGATATGTTGTTTATGACTATAATTATGGAAGCTAATTAAACTACGTTGTTTTACTTCAGTAATGGTGGAAATAGGGCTTCCAAATCTCCTCAACTATCCGCTTAACTTACTTACTAATGCAATTAATTATGGTTCTTCTTCTATATTGAGATAGCAGGTTAACTAAGCCGTTTTATACTCCTGTTAAGGTTATATAAACACTCAACCCCAATATAGAATCTTTCTACCTTTCGGTGATAAGATTGACTATAAAGGAGGATTAAGACCAATAACCTATTACTACTACACAAGTATTGGGGTAATTTCGTCCACGATTTAACCTATGTTTATCCAACTACAGCATATTCACAACCTTCCCTTTCGGCTAGAAATCATAAGGATTATGATAATTAGTGATCAAGTAATTACCAAACAATCAAAATAAATATTGAATAAATCTCAACAACAAGAAGAAGAACCAAAAACATGCATTAATTCATAAAGATAAGTTTCAAGTGAATTGACATGGAAAACCCTAGATTGATTTAGTTCCTAGCCATAGACATGACAAGAACTAAATTAATATCCAACACAAACTGTAAAGAAAGTAAAACAAGAAACAAGAAATTACTAAGAAAAGGTCTCCAATCTTGATCTCCAAAAGTTGTGTGATTTGGCAAGAAGAGGAACCCTTCAATCTGACCTAGAGTCCTCTTTTTATAGTCTCCAAAACGTGATGCAGGTTTTTCTTCAGGTATTGGCCCATTATCATTCGAATTTTCTGATTTTTCCGCCACGCGTTCAGAATCAGCGCTGGCGCGAATCCCCGAGGCTCTCTGAAGATTGGGCGCCGTGGCGCTCGCCTCGCTGGCCGGAGGCGCGCTGCCGGCCTGCTTTGTGCCGGTTCACGACTTTCTCGCTTTTGAGCTCGAACCTCCGTTTACGCTCTTTTGCTCCTTTTCCGCCAATGAGCCACTTTAAACCAATATGACTCAAAAGAAAGAAAATCTATCCTAAGACGACACGTATTTATACAAAAAATGGACAAAAGACTAACTAAAAATGACTCAAAAGGTGTATATAAAATACACCGATCACATTATCTCCAGGGTAGCTTATTTCTAAGGGTTCTTGAAATGCACTAAGCACAATGTCTATGCACATAGGAGAGCTGATACTCATGGAAGTGTTTTCGGAAATGTTGGTTGACATTGGGCTTATATCCATTGGAGAGAAGGATGGAGAATGTTGTAAGGGTTTAAGGTTTTTGGAAGATGAAGAGTGGTGAATCCATCGGTCTTGGTTGATTAAAACCGAGATTGATGTGACTTTTTCCTTTTTTTTTTTCTGAAAAAACAAATGACAGAGATGAACAAATGAAGAAGTATTTATACACTTGGAAAAATATCTCAGTTCTTGATTTTGAGAGTTTGTATTGTATTTCAATACTTGTTCCTAAAATTTAGAGATAGACATCAAGATTTGATTTTAGCAATAAAAAAAAACAATTTGAAATCAACGGCACAAAAATAGTAAGAAAAGAAATAACTGAATTTTCAAAAATCAGTTACAAACAGTATCCCAACAAATATCATTATCTGAGAATGTCAACAGTAATGTTGACAACATTTTGGACAACACAAATATTATGATCTCACAAGAACCTTTTCACTTTTGGCAACAAATCAAGACACATTTTATATATATTTTTATAAGTTTAACCACCAGATCAATGTAACATTTTCCCATTGTGTCCTTGATCTAATCATAAAAACACATACACAATTTATTTTCATGTCAAAAATAAGAATACTTATTTAGTATCCTCATAATTTTTTGTTTAATCACTTGATACTCCTATAGTATATGAACGGTATCATTTTCAAGGGCTTTGCCTATTTTCGCAGTTTTCAAATAATTTAAAGAAAGGCTTTACCTTATTTTGATACTCCCTTTTTATGATATCTAAGATTATCGCAGAGAACAATATCACTTTTTGAAACATGTTCTTATTTTAGGATCATACTTGAGTGAACACAAAATTAAAGGCATCAAACAATAACAAAAATCAGATTATGATATTACAGAGGTAAATGTCACCCAAAATGTTAGAGACGTTTCAGCCGACATTCACCAACCAGTGCCTTTTCAGAGATTACACAGACCAAGAGAATTTTTCAGACTAGAAAATCTCTCATGATCCAAAGCTTTTGTAAAAATATCAGCTAGTTGATGAAGAGTGTCAACATGTTCAATTTGAACTAGCTGTTTTTCAACCAAATCTCTTAAAAAATGATTTCTAATATCTATGTGTTTTGTACGAGAGTGCTGAACTGAATTTTTGGAAATATTTATAGCACTCAAATTATCACAATACAAAACTAAGATATTACTTGAAAAATCATAGTCGTCTAACATGTGTCTTAACCATATTAATTGAGAACAACAACTCCCAGCTACTATATATTCAGATTCAGCAGTTGAAAGTGAGATATAGTTTTGTTTGCGACTATACCAAGAAACAATATTATTGCCAAGGTAAAACAACCTCCACTCGTACTCTTTCTGTCATCCACATCACTAGCCAAGTCTGAGTCACTATATCCTATTAAATTAGGATTAGTGTCTTTGAAATACCAAATTCCCAACTCACATGTGCCGACAACATATCAGATGACACGTTTTAAGGAATTTAAGTGGGAGATTTTGGGACAGGCTTGGAATCGAGCACACACACAAACACTAAACATTAGATCGGGACGACTAGCAGTAAGATACAAGAGACTACCTATCATAGATCGATACAATGTCGGGTCAACATTTTCACCAACATCGTCTTTGCAAATCTTCAGTGTTGATCCCATTGGATTCCTCATTTGTTTAGCATTCTCCAATCCAAACTTCTTAACCAAATTCTTGGCGTACTTACTCTGGGAGATGAAAATTCCATCTTAATTTTGCTCTATCTGCAAGCCTAAGAAAAATGTTAATTCCCCTATAATGCTCATCTCAAATGTTGAGGACATATCTTCGACAAATGTTTCAAGGTAGGGCTGTGAAGTCGAACAAAAATTATGTCATCTACATAGATTTGAGAAATGACTAGGCCTGTCAGAGGCCTATAACGATGTTTCTTTGGTTATTCGTTAGAGTAACCCCTGTCGGAATTTTATCAGGCCCGATCCATGCTTACATTGGAAGAAGCCGGATCGGCTAAAAGGGTGGCTATTGGGGCTAGTCATGTAGTCATGACAACTGAGTCTAAGTTTTCTCCTTCCGATTCCACCAACTCGAGCCACAACCGCAACAACAGTGGTGGTAAAAAGGGCCAAAATTGGAAAAACAATGGCAAAAATTGCGACGGCAACAACAGGGGAAACCGTCAGCAACAACAACAGTTCTGGGCCCCACAGTGGGCCCCTGGACAGTGGGCCCCTGTACAGTGGTCCCAGCGCCGCAGTTTCAGCCCATGCAAGTGCCGCGGCCCAGCTTCTTCCCAGGTCAGACTCCAGGGTTCAAACCAGCTTATGGGCAGCCCCAGCGGTATACTTGGGCCTCGCCCTTCTCAGGCCCATCACGCAATGGGACCCACGCAGACCGACATTGAAGCAACAATGCACACGCTTGGGATGACTCAATCAGATCCGAATTGATACATGGACACCCGCGCCACTACCCACATGACATCTGACCAAGGTACTCTCTCGTCTTATTTCAATTTGATCAAGATATATATGTGTATAATTAATAAATTATGCGGAGGCAAATTAAGTGACCCGTGCATGTAGAGGACTAGGTGGCAAGTAATAAGGCTTCCCACCGCCAAAGTTGGCTAAGTGGGAGGCAATATATACGAATGAAACATTTGGCTAAAGCCAAAATACAATCTGATCTCTTTGCTTCATATTTCAGCAACACAACTATGTATGAGACCTTATTAATAAAGAAGAATAAGCACGAGTTTGGTCAATTGTTAGAGGATAGCACGCAGAAACATTTTGTTCCTTTACTGGTTTATCTTATTTGGCTGGGTTATGTCTTTGAGGCTGATATTCATGGGATATGTGATTCGAACATAATGGGTTTGTCAATTTAATAGACAACTGGTGGAAATCATATGAGAGTCAAGGTGAACCAGATGTTGTCCTTTCTAAGAAATTAAGGTATGTTGAGGCAAATTATTTCATCCCTTTGGCATGTTCCATGTTATGAAATATAACCGTGGTATTGTCCCATAATTTATTCTACTCCTAGAAGTTAAGAATGATCATGTTATTGATTCCTATGCTAAAAACATGTCTATTGTTTCTAAGTCCTTAATGAAGCATATGAAAAAAATGATAATGATATTCACAGTGTCGTCAAAGGTACAAATGTAATATGTCACCTGTTGAGATTAGAATATAGTGTTGTCATTCATGCAATTTCATTTGCATATTACCCTGGACCATTTGTGCCGTGCACATTATTATATGGTAAATATTATATATATATGTAAGGGAATGAAAAAAGGGAAAAAAACGTTATATACTCACACTACCTGCAGCTGGTACATATTATCACAAAAGAGCCCTAAGAGGCCACATATCGTGTCTGTGTGGCCTAAATGGATGTCTGTGTGGCCAAGACGATATGATATGAATGCATGTATGGCCAATATAACCAGATGCCCACAGAGGCGGTTATGGGTAAGATGCATGTGTGACCATAGTATACCGCATGTGCATCATGCATGCCATTTATGTATATTATGCCCACATAGGTACATGAAAAGAAGACGACGCATGTGACCATCAAGATATCTTTGCATTGGTATTGCATAACATTTGGACATATGTACTAGGGCCCTCAGAGACATGTACTGTTGGTTAGTGTTTCTGTTTCAGATTATGATATATCTTGGCTATGTTATATCTTATGCCTGACATACTTAGTACAGTACATCAGTCGTACTGACTTCCCTTTTATCGGGGGACGCTGTGTTTCATGCCCGCAGGTTTAGTTAAAGAGAGTGATGGTTCACGCTGGTAGGTTGCTGGTTCAGCTGATGTTGGAGACTCTATTTAATCCAGAGTTGCAGTCTAGTCTTGGTATGATATTTTGATGTCGTATACTCTTTAGAGGCTTGTAGACATGTGTCCTGTGGATAATGATTTTGTATGGCCTTATCGGCCTTGGCGTGGTCATGTACATATGTATAAGTTAGTTTTCTGGTCAAGAGGCTTTCATAATCTTTTTCGGCTTAATCCATGCTTATTGTGATTATACGGGATTTGGGGTACCCGGCGGGTGAGATCCGGGCGCCCGTCGCGGCCCTCCTGTTTGGGTCGTGACAATTCACTTTTAAATTTGGTTATGAGAAGACCTAACAATCTAATCTTGGATTGGTATCTTTTATATATAAACAGCACGTTGTTTAGCACAAGCGTTTCACTTACTGCGGCACCTCCATGATGAAAGAAAGTTCAGATGATATGAAAGTTTGACACTAAGGAGATCAATCAATCAGCTGTGCCTACTTTTATGTATATGCATTATGTTCTAATCATATACCAAAAAAATTATGATCTAGTCAGGCTTTGCTGTAGTATCTGCATTAGGGTGGCATAGATGAGAGACAACGGCATATGAAGTATCGCATGGCTCTCTTCCAAGTTACTCTCTCAATCTCCACTTTCTAATATCTAAGTCCTACTACTTTACAAAGTTTCATGTGCAAAATAATTTGCACTTTGATATAATTCATGATCTCAAGCGGGATATGACAGCAGCAAACACATCCTCTTTGAGGGTATTGTGAGACCACCCATTGGATGATCAAAGTCAAACTCTTCTTCAGCTCGAGTTAAAAAGTCTTGAAATAAAGGCTGGCTCTAATATGATACTGACACGATGAATCTCTTCTTCTGGCTCTCTTCTACATATACTGCATAATGACCTTTACAAACACCTCCAGTAGTTGAAAACCTCCTCAACATTCTAGTACCAGTAAGAGGAGTCATTTTGATACCCATTGTGAGATTTTTTGTCACTTTAAATGATTACTTAAAAGAAAGAATGAAAGATTTTTTATAAATACACAACAAGTGAAACTTTGTTTGCACGTTCGGAGACTTGTGTTTTGCATAAAATGATTTCTATGTATGTGTATATATACAAGTTAGTGGTAAGTTTCATATCCAAATATAATGGTGAAGAGAATTTGGTGGCCACTGGTGAGAGACAATGGCACATGAAGCTTCACATGGTTTTGCTTACTATGTTATTGTCAAAGTATTCACACCATAACTTTGTTGAAGAACAACACTAGGCCCCACTCTTATTTAGAAATCCACAAGAATTGATGAGTTGATGACTGAGTCTTGGTCCACCTGGTTTACAGATATGGTAACAGAGAATCTGTAAAAAAAATGCCAAATAGGCATAGTGTTAAGTGTATTTTGTATACACTTTTGAGTCCTTTTTAGTTAGTATTTTTCTCTTTTATTTTGCGTTTAGTATAGTTTTAGGTGTGTTTTTCTTTCGTTTGTGTCACAACGGTTATAAAGGAGAAGATACTACTTTTGAGGATGTAATTGCACAAGAAAAGGTCAAGAAATGAAACCTAAGAAGTCCCCTAGAAAGCAATCTACGAAGTCCGGACGAAAAAATGACGCGAAATCGGAAAATGACGTCGCCGGCACCGCGACGCCAATAATCCTGGGAGCTGCAGTACTTCCGGCGCCGCGGCGCCGAGATGGATTTTCAAAATTCCTGGGCACGAATTTGACGAGGGTAAAAGGGTCCGAAACACAATTTTTCTCAACTATAAAATCCCTAAACCCTCAATCATTCAATATCATACTTGGGAGAGGAAAAGGAGGCCACAAGCTACAAGATTGGAGACAACTTTGTTCAAGTTCTTTTCTTTTCTCTTTTATTTATTTCAGTTTATGTTGGTTTGTAAATTAGTTCTTGACATGCCAATGTTTAGGAGCTAATTACATTAGTAGGGTTTTTCGTCGAATCGTCTTGAAACTCTTTCATATAGTTAATGCATAGTTATTGATTTTTTCTTCAGTCATATTAAGATCTATTCAATATTGTTGTGATTGCTTGATAATTAACCGATCACTAATTATCATAACTTATATGATTTCGTATCAAAAGTCTGAAAGGTGAGATTTGAATATGCTTGTAGTTGTCTAGACATAGGTTGAAATCGTGGACGAAAGTACCCCGATACTTGTGTAGTATTTAAAGTTATTGTTCTTACTCCTCCTGTGTGGTAAAATCTATCATAGAAATATAGAAGGTTTCTGCACAAGGTTGAACTCTTGTATGTCCTAACCGGAATATGATGACAGATTAGTTAACGTGCTATCTTAATAAGAAGAAGAGTCATTAACATTGCATTAACAAGTGAAAAAGTGGATAGTTGAGGATATTGGAAGCCTTATTTCCTTCATAACTGTTTTAAATCCAAAGTACTATCATCTTTAGTTTAATTCCTGCACTTTACTTTAATTATAGTTCTTAGTCATAAATCCAAACAAAAGAACGTCTACCAAATAGATACCATAGAATAGATATTCGGTACTTGTTAAACCAGTCTCTGTGGACGATAAACTCGGTCTTACAGATCTTTATTACTTGAACGATACATACACTTGCGTAAGAATCTAGAAATATCGCAATAAGTTTTTGGCACCGTTGCCGGGGACTGCCGTACTATCAATATCAAATTATCTATTCTTATTTCTAATTTGGTTTTTATTTTCTGTCTTTTTATTATTTTTATTTTAGAGTGTTTTGCCGTGATCTGTTTGTTGTTTTTGATCAGTTTCAGGAAATTCGTTTATGCGAAGTAGGAGAGGAGCAAACACTCCTATCCCTATGAACCCTGAGATTGAAAGATTGTGCAGACAGAACAGAAAAGATAAAAGAGTTGCTGATTCATTAACAATGGAAAATCAGCAAAATAACAACGTGGGAAATGATGAGTTATGGGACAATTCCTGCATGGAGAGGAGCTTGGAGAGTTATGTGATGCCGACTATTATAGGGGTGCAGACTTGCATCAGGATTCCAACGGTTGAAGCGAATAATTTTGAAATCAAACCCACAATCTTGCACATGGTTCAAGGTTCAGTTCAGTTTGGGGGGTTACCGTCTGAAGATCCCCATTTGCATCTAGCAAATTTTCTGGAGCTGTGTGCAACGTTTAAGTACAATGGTGTTACTGATGATTCCATTCGGTTGAGACTCTTCCCATTCTCACTCAGGGATAGAGAAAAGAGCTGGTTGAACTCATTACAGGCGAACTCCATTACCACATGGCAAGATTTGGCTCAGAAGTTCCTTGCCAAGTTCTTCCCTCCATCCAAAGCAGCAAAGCTCAGAGGAGAGCTTAATAATTACTATCAGATGGATGGTGAGTCACTCTATGATGCATGAGAGCGGTTTAAAGATTTGTAGAGGAAGTTCCCACATCATGGGATTGAGAAGTGGATGCTAGTACACATATTCTACAATGGGCTGTGTGGTACAACTTGTACCATTATTGATGCTGCAGCAGAAGGGACGTTCATGAGAAAGAGTGTCAATGAGACACATGATTTGCTAGAAGACATGACCACAAACAACCATCAAGGGCTCGATGAGAGAGCAATGAACAGTAGGATAGTGGCTGGGGTTCATGAGTTGGATGCTATCACCGCGTTTACTGCTCAGGTGGCTTCTTTGGCGAAGCAGTTGCAGCAGAGCACCATGTCCGTTAAAGTTGTCCAGACACCAGTATGTTGTGAGATTTGTGGGGGTCCCCATACTTTTGATAGGTGCACAACAGTGGATCCAAACAATGTGCCTATGGAGCAAGCTCAAGCAGTTGGGAATTTTCATAGGCCCTACAACAATGCATTCTCCAACACATATAATCCGGGGTGGAGAAATCACCCCAACTTTTCATGGAAGAATGACCAAGGGCAACAACCTCAATTTCATGGGCAATATCAACAGAGCAGTCCACAACAACCCTTGAATCAAGCATCTTCCTCACAGTAGTTCAGCCCACCAGCCCCACAAGAGAAGTCAGATGAAATAAGAGAAATAAGAGCAGCACTGATGACTTGGTTTAAAATGGTGGCGGCGGCGGTGGCGGTGGATAGTGCATTGACCACTGGTTGAACAAGGAACTCATCTCATTAATTTGCTGTCTCATTTCTTGTTGTCCTTGTATCATCGTGTCCAAATTCTGCATTATCCTTATCTGATTCTGGAGTAACTGCTCCATCATGGGCACAGGAGGTTCGATTACGCGTGGTGGTGGTCGCTTCGCCTCATAGTGAGCCTCTGCTTTCGTGCTCATCTTCATCCATTGCGACCTCTGGCCGCTGGCCGCGGCGCCGTGCTCTTCTTCTTGCTGCTGCTGGAGGGATTGGGTCTGGGAAGGAGTGCACTATCCCATATGACACAGGCAGTTGATTTCTTTCACGAGTATCAGTGGGTAGGGTTGGGACCCCATTTATGGCGCATAAAATTGTAATAAGTGAGCCATGTCCCAACCCACCTGTTGTTACCAACCTGCTGGTCTCTTCAATACTTTGCACTATCTCCTTCCCCACATCAATCGTCTTCCCCGTCATAATTCCATATATCAATTTGATTCTGTCTTCTGACACTCTGGTGAAGTGCGTTGATGGAATTAGGCGGGAACTGACGAAATACAACCAAGCCAAGAGTTGAACTGACACCTGCTCAGTCCTCTTGACCCATTTCTGGCAATATCAAATGCAGCCCCAGGGTAGCTCATCGCGTACGCGACGGTATTCCGATCGATCGCTTGGTGCTTCTAGACCATGTTCTGAAGTAGCTTCGGTCATCACCTCTTTCCTCAACATCAACTGTTTCTAATATCGCATTGACCTCTTCTGCCGTCACAGGCACATATTTTCCCCTCACAAAGCATCCATTGTCCACCTTCTCCGGAAGATTAGCATAAAATTCATGCACCATCACTGTGTTCATTGGTGCTATCTTTTCCGGGTTTACAAATCTTTTCCACCCCATTATCTCAATCATTGCCCGAATGAGCTCATAGACATCCTCCTCCCCAAGGGAATCTCTTTGATAGTCCATTCCTCTTTCAGGGATTAAGGGCCTAGTACTAAGCTTTTTGTATCTTTCATGAGCTCGTTGGCTAACAAACCTAGTATCATCATATTGAGGGGCTGAGGTAGATGTGGAGGCTCTTCTCTTTTTGGCAGACATGGTTATATCACTTTTTGCAGCGTTTCCTTAGTATAACAAAAGTTGCCCAACACTATCACCCAATACTCGCAGCTACAACACCTATCACCCCCAAACTTCACTTAAGAAGCTTTTACACAACACCCACACCCTCCTTGTATACTCTTCCTCAAAATTTCACAACCAATTTTTAACACCCCAACAACTTCAACAATACCACACTCCTCCAATCTATTACCTCCTTTGACTACAGTAAAACTTTCAAGAAAAGATAAAGATTACCTTTTGACGGTGTTCTTCAAGGTTTTCTTGCTTCTAATCGTGATTTGAGGCAATGGGATGAGGTTTGTTGGTTGAGATGGTTAAGGGTTTAGGGAATTTAAGAGCTTTGGTTGTGTTTGAGTTTGGTTTATGGAAGATTTTTAGGTAAAGTGTGGATTTTTGTGGGTTTTGTGGAGAAGAAGGGTTAGGTTTCTATTTGGAATTTGGGGAAAAATCGGATTGGGGCGTCTTTTATTTTCTGGGTTTCCGCCTCGGCGCCGCGGCCCTGCTACTGGCGCCGCGGCGCCCAATTTACTGCGCTTCTTCGGGAATTTCTGCGCCGCGTTCGCTACGGCGCTACCGACTTCGAATTTTCGGTTTTAGCCATGCGCGCTTAAACTTCAGCGCTTTTCGCGCCGCGCCGCTCTGCCTCGGCGCTAACCCGATTTTCTGGAATCCCTTTGTTGTTTCAGTTTTTCGCCCTCCAAATTTGTTGGCCCCTGTACCTGTCAACATAACACAAACACTACCTCCGTGAGACTGTTCTTAGTAAAACTAACTACATTAAAATAAATAATTTAAAATATTTTGGGTTGCCTCCCAAGTAGCGCTGTCTTTAACGTCTTTTAGCCGGACGGAACTTCCTTAACTCAAGAGGTACGGGGTAAATTAACCCCACAACCAATCCATTTTTTTAACATTCGTCTTTTTCTTCTTCGATTCTTCTTCTTATAGTTATTTTCAAGCGAAGGTTCAGTGGAACATACCTGCTTTGGCGGAGATTCAACATCATGTACTTGCTTTGGTATGCCTATCTCCCTCGTTTTGGCTTGTACTGGTTCACAGGAGGTTCTGATGGTGCTGATTGCAAAGCACCTGCTCATGACCGGTGGCTCAATAATGTGTTTAAATACTTTAAACACCATTTCTTCGCTCTCCACCCTTAGCGTCAGCTCACCCTTTTCTACATCAATCAGGGCTCTCCCTGTCTCCAAGAACGGTCTCCCCAATATGATGGGGATCTCTGCATCCTCCTCCATGTCGAGAATGAGGAAGTCCGCAGGAAAAAAGAATTTTCCTACTTTAACAAGCATATCCTCAATCTTCCCCCTTGGGTGCACTACTGTTCTATCGGCTAGTTGCAGGCTCACCGTGGTTGGTTTTGCCTCACCTAACTCCAACCGTTTAAATACTGACAAAGGCATCAAATTTATACTTGCCCCTAAATCACAAAGGGCCCTGTTGCATGTCACTTTGCCAACTGTGCACGACAATGTAAAGCTCCCCTGGGTCTTTTAGTTTAGGGGGCAATTTTTTCTGCAGGATAGCACTGCACTCCTCAGTCAGTGCTACCATCTCATACTCTGCTAGTTTCTTCTTCTTCTTCCCCAAAATCTCCTTCATGAATTTGAAATAAGAGGGCATTTGCTCCAACGCCTCTATGAAGGGTATGTTGATATGTAGCTTTCTGAACGTCTCCAAAAATTTGGAGAATTGTTTATCAACCGCTTCCTCTCGCAATCGTTGTGAACGGAATCTTCTCGATACTCCTTCTCCGGAGCTTTCTCCATCAAGCGAGCTTCAACCACATTCTCTTTCTATTTCGCCTTTGTTCAATCGCCGCGGGTGAGGTGTATGCCGCTCAATCGCTTACCACTTCTCACTGCATCGCTGGCATTGTTCTCTCGGATTCATCTCTCGTGTTGCTTGGCGATTGTACTGCGTTCGTTGTTCGGCACTTTGCTAGTTGACCCACTTGTGTTTCCAAGTTCCTGAGCGAAGATCTAGTTTCTTCCATGAACTGGGTTTGAGAGTTGGTGAGTGTCAACAAAGCTGCTCTCAGCTCGTCTGGCTTTTCTGGTTGGGCAGGGCCATTGAATTGTTGAGAAGATGAGGCCTGAGTGAATGGCTGCTGGTTCTGATATTGGCCTCTGAACTGATTCTGCTGCCCCTGCTCTCCTCTCCATGAAAAATTTGGGTGGTTCCTCCACCCTGGATTGTATGTGTTGGAGTATGGGTTGTTCTGGGGCCTCTGATAGTTACCCACAGCTTGACACTCTGCTTGCTCGATCGGCATATTATTAGGATCAGCTGATGGACATCTATCGAATGTATGTGGACCACCACACATTTCACAGCTCTTTGGCATCTGCAGTGCATTTACAGATACTGTATGTTGTTGCAGCTGCTTGGTCAACAGGGCAACTTGGGCATTCAGGGAAGTGGTGACATCTATCTCATGAACTCCCACTGTTCTTCTTCCACTCATTTGTCTATCTTCTGTGACATGGTTATTGGTGGCCATGTCTTCTAGTAAGTCGTGAGCTTCATGGGCTGTTTTCCTCATAAAGGTCCCACCTGCTGCTGCATCAATAATTGTTCTGGTTGTTCCGCTCAGCCCATTATAGAAGATGTGGACCAAGTTCCACAACTCAATACTGTGGTGTGGACACTTCCTCTGCAAGTCTTTGAATCTTTCCCAAGCTTCGTATAATGACTCTCCATCTGCTTGGTAGAAATTATTCAGCTCCCCTATCAACTTCGCTGCCTTGCATGGTGGGAAGAATTTTGCCAAAAATTTCTGTGCCAGCTCTTGCCATGTGAATATTGAGTCTGCCGACAAATAATTTAACCACACTTTTGCTCTATCCCTGAGTGAGAAGGGAAAAAGCCTCAATCTGACGGCGTCATCAGTAACGCCATTATATCTGAATGTTGTACACATCTCCAAGAAATTAGCTATGTGCATATGAGGATCCTCCGACGGCAGTCCTCCAAACTGCACTGTGTTCTGCACCATACTTAGAATCGCCGGTTTGATCTCAAAATTATTTGCTCCTATTGCTGGGAGCCTAATACAGGTTTGTGCTCCGTTCACCCTCGGTAGCACGTAATCCCCCAAGCTTCTCTCTGCTTGGACTTGAACTCTTTCCTCGACATCCATAGGCACTCTCCGAGGCATTCTCATGTTAGGCTGATGATCGCCTAACCCCTCATTCATCTCATTATTATTTTGTGCGCCTTCCATCTCTTTTACAGCTGAAATCCGTTGGTTCCTTCTGTTCTGTTTACAGGTTTTCTCAATCTCTGGATTGAAGGGAACAAGAGTGTCTGCTCCTCTTCTCCTTCGCATAAACTGAGTTCCTGAAACAGATCAAAAACAGACAAACGGATCACGACAACTGGTTCTCACAAAGATAGAAATTAAAAAAAAACGTAAAAATAAATAAAAATAAGAAAAATAAAAACCAAATTAGAAATTAAGAATAGATAAAATTGATATTGAACTACGCCAATCCCCGGCAACGGCGCCAAAAACTTGATGCACGATTTAATGCACACACTTTAACGCAAGTGCACGTTGTCGAATCAAGTAATATAGTCTTGAAGACCGAGTTATCGTCCTCAGGGATTAGTGTTCAAGTACCAACTTCTATTCTTTGTTATCTATTTGGTGACCGATATTTGAGTTGTTGATTATAACTAATAATTATAAATACTAATTAACTATGTGTTTACTTCAGTGATGATGGAAATAGGGCTTCCAAGTCTCCTCAACTATCCACTTAGATTACTTATTAATGCACTTAACTATGGTTCTTCTTCTTTTGGAGATAGCGGGTTTACTAATTCGTTTTATACTCCCGTTAAGGCTATATAAACACTCAACCCCAGTAGCGCTCCTTTCTACCTTTCGGTGATAAGGATGACTCTATATGAGGATTAAGAACAAAAACCCTATTAATGCTACACAAGTAATTGAGGTATTTTCATCCTCAATTCGACCTATGTCTACCCAACTACATCATAGTCACAACCTCCTCCTTTCGAAGTTTGACTAGAAATCATATAAATAATGATAATTAGTGATCAATTAATTACCAAGCAATCAACTCATCTATTGGATAAATCTCAACAATAAGAAGAACAACCATAACATGCATTAATTCATAAAATAAGGTTCAAGTGAATTGACATGAAAAACCCTATATTATAATTAGTTCCTAGCCATTGACATGACAAGAACTAATTCAATATCCAACATAAAACTGAAATGAAGTAAAAGAAAGAAAGAAAATTACAATAGAATGATCTCCAATCTTGAACTCCAAGAATGTGTTGTGAATTGGCAAGAAGGGAACCCTTTAAAACTGCCTAGGGTTCTCTTTTTATAGCCTCCAAACCGCCCTTCAGGTTTTCCTTCAGGCCTGACTCATAAAATCGTCCAAAACCTGATTTTTCCCGCGCCATGCGCTCGCAAATCAGCCAGCGGGCGCCTAAGTTCTCATTGCTCGAGATTAGGCGCCATGGCGCTGCACTCTGCTGTCTGTAGGCGCCGCGGCGCTGGAACTTCTGCACGCTCAATGTTGGCGCCGGCGCTGGTTCTCGCTGGCCGAGGCGCCATGCTGGCCCGTGTCCGTGCCTGGTTCGCCACTTTCTCGTCTTTTAAGCTCTGGAACCTCCACTTTTGCCCTCTTTTCGCTCCTTTTCCTCCAAAGAGCCATTTTAACCAATTTGACTCAAAAAAAAGAAAATCTATCCTAAGACGACACGTATTTGTACAAAAAGGGACATAAGACTAACTAAAAACGACTCAAAAAGTGTATATAAAATACACCGATCACCTCTATTGTGGATAGATGACATGAGATGATCACTCGTAAGGATTGATTCTCACCTAGATATCGGTACTGCAAATGATATGGTAGAGTCTTCAACTCTAACTCTGGAGCTTTTTATGTGGACGGTACTGATCTCTCTGGCATCTGCCCAAGCTCTTCATATCTCTTCTTATCACACTGCTCATAAGAATTCATCCAATTTGCATAATTCATCAGATTCAGGTCATTGCCACTATTATCATCCCATCGTGTCAACACTTCTTCAGGCGCATCAGCATTTCTGAACCCATTTTCCTACACTGCTTCTCCGATCACATCAATGGCGTAGCAGTTGTCACTTGCCTCTGGGAAGGTTGATGCTCGAAAAACATTGAAAATCACCTCGTCTTCTTTCACACGAAGTCTCAACTCGCCTTTTCGAACATCAATGAGTGCCTGTCCTGTGGCTAGGAAGGGTCTGCTAAGGATAATGGGGATCATGTCATTATCTCTCATGTCTAAGATGATGAAATCAGCGGGAAAGATGAACTTGTCCACCTTAACCAACACATCCTCGATGACTCCTCTAGGGTGGACGATGGAGCGGTCAGCTAGCTGCAAAGTGATGTTTGTAGGTCTGGCTTCTCCCATTCCAAGTTTGCAAAATACCAGATAGGGCATCAAATTTATACCTGCCCCCAGATCACACAACGCCTTCTGACACTCAAACTTTCCTATAGTGCATGAGATGGTGAAACTTCCCGAATCTTTCAACTTCAGAGGTAGATTTCTCTGTAGGATGGTACTGCATTCTTCAGTCAACACCACTGTTTCGTAGTCATCTATCCTCATCTTTTTGCGGAGAATCTCTTTCATGAACTTTACATAACTCTGCATCTGCTCTAGTGCCTCAGCAAACGGGATGTTGAGTTGCAATTGTTTGAGAACTTCCAGGAATTTAGAGAACTGTTTGTCAAGAGAACTTGTTTTTAGCCTCTGGGGTTACGACATCTTCACTTGGGGTGCGTCCACAATAGCTCCCGAACTCATTGTACCCTATGAGCCCTAGGCGCCGCGGCCCTGCGATTCGGCGCCGTGGCGCCCAAACGTCTGCCCTATCTCAGGATTATCGGCTCCGTGGCGCTGCTCTGTGGCGCCGTGGCGCTGCAACTTATGCGAGAAGTCTGGGCCCTTCTTTTCTGGACACGGTAGTGGTGAGTTTGCTTCCACTGGTTCACCATTTCTCAGATCAATCGCCTGGCATTGCTCTTTTATATTCTTTCCCTTATGTTCAGGGTGATTCCCTTGTATTATGTTGCTTAGCATGCCCGCGAGTTGTCCTATTTGCGTTTCCAGATTCTTCAGGGACACTCTCGTCTCATCCATGAACTGAGTTTGGTGCCTAGTTAGCCTGAGTATGGCTGCTCGTAGCCCATCCTGCTTTTCTTGTGGGGCATGGGGATTACCTTGCTGTTGATAGTTCTGTAACCCTTGATAATGGTTATCCATGGTTGCAGGGTCCCTGAGATAAATCAAAACCAACAAACGGATCACGGCGCACGGTTTCACCAATAAAAACAAATAATAAAAAGAAAAATAAAAACCGAATTAGAAATTAAGAATAGATAGAATGATATTGAACTACGCCAATCCCCGGCAACGGCGCCAAAAACTTGATGCGCGATTTATGCACACACTAAACGCAAGTGCACGTGTTGTGACAAGTAATATAGTCTAGAAGACCGAGTTATCGTCCTCAGGGATTAGTGTTCAATTATCAACCTCTATTCTGTAGTATCTATTTGGTAACCGATAAATTGATGAATTGTTTATAGCTATGATTATAGATGCTAACTAAATTACTTTATTTTACTTCAGAGTGGAAATAGGGCTTCCAAATCTACTCAACTATCCGCTCGCTTTACTCGTTAATGCAAATAATTATGGCTCTTCTTCTATTTTGAGATAACAGATTAACTAAGCCGTTTTATACTCCTTTTAAGGTAATATAAACACTCAACCCCAATGTAGAACCCTTCTATCTTTCGATGACAAGATCGACTACAAAGGGGAATTAAGAGCAATAACCTATTAAGCTACACAAGTATCGGGGTACTTTCGTCCACGATTTAACCTATGTTTATTCAACTATATCATATTCACAATCTCTCCTTTCGGATTTCGATTAGAACTCATATAAGTGATGATAACTAGTGGTCAATTAATTACCAAGCAATCAAAACAAATATTGAATAAATCTCAACAATAATAAGAAGAAACCAAAACATGCATTAATTCATAAAAATGAGGTTCAAGTGATTCGACATGGAAAACCCTAAATTAAGTTAGTTCCTAGCCATAGACATGCCAAGAACTAAACTAATATCCAACATACACAAAAAGAAATAAAATAAAGAACAAGAAATTACTCAAAACTAAGTCTCCAATCTTGATCTCCAAGTTGTGATGAATTGTCAAGTGTGGAACTCTTCAAAATCTGACCTAAGAGTACTTTTTATATCACCAAAAACGTCCAAAAACCTTTTCCTTCTTGGCCTTGGCCCATTCCAATTCGGATTTGACAATTTTCCCGCATTGGCGCCGCGGCCCTGCAACTGGCGCCGCGACGCCGAAACTTTTGTGGCTCTCTGCTCTTTGGGCGCCGTGGCGTTCTGCTGCTGCTGGTTGGTGGCGCCGCGGCGCCGCCCTGTTTCTCGCCCGGGTTGCCAATTTTTTAGCTTTTTGAGCTCTGGAACCTCTGTTTCTGCCCTCTTTTTGCTCTTTTTCACCAATGTGCCACTTTAAACCATTATGACTCAAAAGAAAGAAAATATATCCTAAGACGACATATATTTGTACAAAAATGGGCAAAAGACTAACTAAAAATGACTCAAAAGGTGTATATAAAATACACCGATCATTTGCTGCTGCCTGTTGCGTTTGCCGTTCACCGGAGTTTGAGGTACCTCTACGCTGGTGAGTTAATTCGTTCTATCCTGGAAGGATATATTTCATAACCTCGAGTACTTGAGGGAAATTGTTTTCTTAATAAAACACTGTGAATTCAGTGGGATCGAATTATTCTTTTTTACATTTATTTTCAGATTACTAACAATCTTAAGGAAATTATTTTTACTATTTTTTTTGTATTCTTTGTTGAAAACAAAATGAGAAAGAGAATTATCTTATTAGATGACCGAAGCAATTGGGGGTGAACAGTACGGTGTTGGTATGCCAATTGTCACGACCCGACCTCGGATCCGTGACTGGTGCCTTACCCCGGGCACCCTTGTGATACAACATCAGAGAAAACCAGCGGAAATAAACTCACAAACAAGAACTATATAAGATAAAATAGGCTAACCCAAAAAAATGGCTACCTTCCCGTAACATAAATAAAACAGAACTGAACAGTTACATCCTTAATAACCCAATTTATAACCGGACTACAGGCATCTAAGGATTTGTAACAACCATGACGGGACAGGGCCCCGTCATACCCCTGAATGTACACAAAACCTACAACGTCAGGGAGAACCGTACCAAAAATCAAGTCAAGCCTCCGGAGTAATGGAGCTTCTGACACCTGAGCAAAAATCCTAAGAATGAGGATCCACCACCTGCTTACCCTTACCTGCGGCATGAACGCAACCCAGGAAGGGGTCGACACATATGTACCAAGTATGTAAAACGGAAAATACCGTAATAATATCATAAGTCAAAATAATTTGAGTCATAGACGAAAATCAATTTACCTTGCACTGTGCCTTACTAATAATGAGAGTAACAAGTATAAATCTTACTGCATAAAAATAGGAGGCCCATGATCAAAACATGGTACCTCGCCCGTAGTATCATTAAGCAATCCTACTCCTGGGACTATTTCACCTGCAAGGGTCCTGTGGACCCGCATGAGGTCATCCGCCTCGTCATGGGACTATTTCACCCGCATGGGACTATTTCACCCGCATGGATCCTGTGGACCCGCATGAGTACCATCGTCGTACTCGCATGGGACTATTTCACCCGTGGATCCCGTGGTCCGATCCGCATGAGTACAAGCGCGCACTCGCATCACGGGTAGCAAATCCATGGCATAAGTAATAACCTGGTTTACCCGTAATAATATATAGATATAACATAGCTCATCCGGCTATCATACATAACATAAGCACTACCGGCCTATCATACATAACATAAGCACTACCGGCCTATCATACATAACATAAGCACTACCGGCCTATCATACATAACATAAGCACTACCGGCTTATCATAACATAAGCAAGTTAAAAAATCCCCTAACTTCTTATTAACATTATTAATATATCCTCTCATTTTAGTATACCTAAGGCACCAACATGTCTTTTAATAGAAAATCCGGGAATTCAACCCAAGTACCATGTACTTCTAACCTTTTAAGAGATAACTCTTTTTATACAAAAATTCCAAGATACTAATCACCATAGTATCAAGTTACGATTTCTTTTCAAGACAAGTCACATTTCCTTTTAGAAATATAATAGGCTTCTAAATCAAGTGACTTCATTTCCTTTTTAAAACCTTAGGCAATCAATGCCTAAAAATCAATTCACCTTTCATAGTTTCAAATCCTTTACCCGTACTTGTTTTACTTAGAGTAAACCTTTCTTTGTTAACCTTTCAAAGCTAATATAACCAACTTCCCATAAAGTCATTATATTTGCGTTATTCCTCAGTCAAATACATTTTCCCTAAATCCAAGGGACTTATACTTTTAAAAATGACACAAGTATCACATACACTACAACAAGTGAAAGATATCAAATCTTGTACGCTCACCGCACTACATAGGTACAAATACTCATGCTCAAGAGATAGGAAAGTTCCACATACCTCTTCGGTTAATCCACTTGCTAAGTCCGAAATACCGCACGTAATATGTCAACCTATAATGACCATAATACGTTTATTAACCCCCAATTTCAATGTAGAAACTCCAAGTTCAAGTTACTAATTCTTAAGGAAAATTGGGCAGCACTTCCTTTGTTTCTACATACTTTGCCACCTTTTTCAAGGTCGAATTCAATATCCAAACGCCACATTTAAGGCCCAACAATCCAATATTTCAAAGGGTGCCCCATAACACACCTAAACTTAAATGTGTAAAATTCTGCCCCACAAGGTAAAACAACCAACTTAACAAGTCTAAGGTAGTTTTTAGGCTACAACATGCTCACATAATCTTCTTAACCCATTCTTTCACATCCAAACCACATTTCTTACATGCAATGAATCTAAGAGCATTATTTACTATAACAAGTTCCTTTTCCTTCACATGCAACATCAATAACTAGCTACAAGAGAGAATTGTTACCTTTAGAGCTTTAGCCAAAATTATTCCAACAATTTTGCTAGCCTCCTCTTCAAGAACACCACCACAACCACCCTTACAAGCTAGCCACAAGCTTCCTTCTTGTTCTTAATTTTTCAGATTTTTCCTAAGCTTTGAATTCCTCTTGGAATTCTAGAGAGAAGTGGGAGCTTTTGCTTAGCGAGAGAGAGATGAAAGATGACCAAGTCTTCAAGACTTGGTCAATATAAGGCATGCAACATTTCAGATGGGGACACTTGTCACCCACCCATGACCTCTTTTAAAACAAAATGCAGTAAATTTCCACTAACTCGCAGAACCCGCCGGCGCTGAAACTTCGCTCTCAGACTTTCGGCCATGGCTGCTTCCCTGGCGACGCTGAAACTTCAACCGCCTTCAGATCTTACTGGCGCGTTCAGATCCGGCGCGCCCTACAATCACCTCGCTTGGCGCCATGCGCGCCCATGGCGCGGCGAGGCTCTGATCACGATCGGACCGAACTACGGGGTATAACATTCTCCCCCCCCTTAGAAACATTCGTCCCGAATGTTCCTTCTAGGCTTACTCGAATCACAATCGACATAGACACTCTTAACTACTCTTTTGCAAATAAAGACGCTCCACGAGCCACAACAATACTCAAGCAAAATTTCCAAATGAAACTATCAAACAAAAAAGTAGGTTACCTGAAGGTATAGGAAATAAGTGAGGATACTTCTTCATCATGTCATCCTCTGCTTCCCACGTCATCTCCTCCATGTTCTCGTTCCGCCATAATACTTTGACGGAAGCCACATCCTTTGTCCGAAGTCGCCTAACCTGACGATCGAGTATCGTTATGGGACTTTCCTCATACGATAACTCCTCTGTCACCTGGATATCATGAATCGGGTGCACTCTAGATGGGTCTCCTATACATTTCCGCAACATAGATACGTGAAAAACTGGATGTACTGCCTCCAGATCGGACGGTAGGTCTAACTCATATGCAACCTTGCCTACCCTACGGATAATCTGATAAGGCCCAATATACCTTGGGCTAAGTTTCCCTTTCTTCTCAAATCTCATCACACCCTTCATGGGTGATACCTTCAGGAAGACCCACTCATCTACCTCAAACTCCAAGTGTCGACGCCGATGATCTGCATATGACTTCTGTCGACTCTGAGCTGACAATAACCGCTCCTGGATAAGCTTCACCTTATCCACTGCCTGCTGTACCAAGTCCGGCCCGACTAACTGAACTTCTCCCACCTCAAACCAACCTATCGGTGACCTACACTTCCTCCCGTATAAGGCCTCATAAGGCGCCATCTGGATACTAGAATGGTAGCTGTTGTTATAAGCAAACTCCACAAGAGGCAAATGATCCTCCCACTACCCTCAAATCAATAACACAAGCCCGCAGATATCCTCGTGTTCGGATAGTGCGCTCGGCTGTCGTCGGCCCGAGGATGAAACGCTGCATCGAGACTCACCGTGTCCCTAATCCTTCGAAAGACCTCGAAGTTAGCCGTACCGGGCTCCTGCATGCGAAATAATCGATATAGGAACTCCGTGCGGCCTCACGATCTCTCGATATATAGTCTAGCATAATCCTCGGAAAAAGTCATCCTGACTGGAAGAAAATGGGCTGATTTCGTCAGCCTGGCGACGATAACCCAAATGGAATCATGCTTCCTCTGAGTGGAAGGTAACCCTGTAATAAAATCTATATTTACCACCTCCCACTTCCAAGTCATGATATCAATAGCCTGCAATGTCCCACCGCTTCGTGCTCAACCTTAACTCGGCGAATTCGCATCGCCGCGCGAATTCCGCAACGCCTCTTCGTGCCATCCCACCAATACACACATCTGAGGTCATGATACATCTTAGTCGAACCTGGATGAATAGAATAACGAGCACTGTGGGCCTCCCCCAGAATCTGCTGACGAAGTCCTGTCACATCGGGAACACACAACCGGCCCTCAAATCTTAGCACCCATCCGCTACCTCAAATAGACTCTTCTCTTTCTGACAAGCGGCATCTCGATACCGTACCATAATCGGATCCTCATATTGTCGCCTCTTCACCTCCTCGACGATGGAAGACTCGGCAACCTCTCGAACCCGAACTCCCTCACTATTAGAATCAACTAAACGAACCCCAAGGCTCGCTAGCTGATGTAACTCTCGGATCATATCCCTCTTCTCCGTCAGACATCGATGCACTACCCGCCGATTTGCGACTAAGGGCATCTGCAACTACATTGGCCTTTCCGGGTGGTATAGAATATCAACATCATAATCCTTGAGTAACTCCAACCACCGCCTCGCCGTAAGTTCACTCCTCCGGTCAAGATATACGAGACTCTTGTGGTGTGTAAATATCCACATGAACTCCATACAAATAGTGTCTCCGCATCTTCAAGGCACGAATCACACGCCAACTCTAAGTCATGTGTGGGATAGTTCTTCTCATGCTTCCTAAGCCGAGATCGTAGTTATAACCTTCTTGCCGTCGCATCAAGACGCACTCCAAGCCCGACACCCGATGCATCACAATAAACCACATATCCGCCCAAACCTCGTGAAGAGTAAGAATCGGGCGGCCGTCAATTTCTCCTTCAAGGATCAAAACTCTCCTCAAGCATCCGCCCACCGAATATAGCGCTCGAGTCACCTAGTCAAAGCGATGACATGGAAGCAAACTTCTCCACAAACCTCGATAATAACTCGCAAGGCCCAAAGTCGCGCACTCCGGCGGTGTAGTGGGTCTAGGCCAAGTCTTGGCCTCGATCTTTCTTTGTATCAACGAATACCATCGGCCCCGATAACATGCCCTAAGAAAGCCATCAAGCTAAAACTCGCATTTCGAACTTGACATACAATCGCCGGTCTCGAGGACTCAATATCGCTCAAACGACCAGATGCCTCGCTCACGCGCGCGAATACACCAAGATATCATCAATGAATACTATAACGAACATTTCCAAGAATGGCTCAACACCTATTCATCAAATCCATGAATACCGCTGAGCGTTGGTCAATCGAAAGACATCACCTCAACTCATAGTGCCCATACGGTCCCGAATGCGCTTTCGATATCCGCTCAGAACTCGTACTGATGGTAACCGGATCGCAGTCTATCTTGGAAAAACATTTCGCACTTCGCAATCGTCAAACAAATCATCAATCCCGGGGAGGATATCTGTTCTTGATAGTTACCTTGTTCACATCAGAATCAATACACATACGCAGCGTCCCATCCTTCTTCTTTACAAATAACACTGGCGCTCCCCAGGGAGAAACACTTGGCCTGATAAAGCCTTTCTCCAGCAAATCTTTCAGCTGGTCCTTCAATTCCTTCAACTCGGCAGGTGCCATCCTGTATGGCGGAATAGATATCGGTCGAGTGTCTGGCGCCAAATCAATGAAAAACTCAATCTCCCTCTCAGGAGGGATACCCGGAAGCTCGTCTGGGAATACGTCTGGAAATTCTCTAACAACCGGAACTGACTGAAGGTCCGGTATCTCAGCCTCAATATCGAATACCCGAACCAAATGGTAAATATACCCCTTTCGCACCATCTTCATAGCCTTGAGGTAAGAAATAAACCTACCCCTCGGCGATGCAGTATTCCCCCTCCACTCGATAACCGGCTCACCGGGAAACTGGAACCTAACTAACCTCTCTCTACAGTCCACATTGGCATAGCAAGACGCTAGCCAATCCATACCCATAATCACATCAAAGTCCGTCATATCCAACTCTATCAAGTCGGTTAGAGTCTGACGACTGTATATAGTCACTGGGCAAGCCTTATACACTCGCTCGGCCACCACCGAATCACCTACTGGGGTAGCTACCTCAAACGGTTTTATGGACTCGGGCTCTATCCCTATTGTACCAGCAATATGAGGAGATATATATGACAAGGTAGAACCTGGGTCTATCAAAGCATAAACATCACATCAAGAAACCAACAATGTACCTGTGACGACATCAGGTGACGCCTCCTGGTCCTGGCGGCTGGACATAACATAAATGCGGTTCTGAGGACCGCTGAATCGAACCCCGCCACGACCCTGCGCAGCCTGGCCGCGTGAACACCCCGCCTCGGGCGCATAACCATCAAGATGAAGACCCAGCAACTGAACTTGTCGGCTGAGCCATAGCATTTCCGCCGCCTCTGGTCGGACAATCTCTCTTCAAATGGCCCTGCTGGCCACAAGAGTAACAAGCTCCTGGAGGAACACGACACCCCCCATAATGGCAATCACCACATCGACCACACCGAGGCATATGTGGCCTCATCTGATCGAACTCGTCCTCCGAAACCGAAGCCACGACCTTGTCCCGCCTCAATACCTCGACGACCGGAAGATGGTGGAGGAGCGCTCTGAACCGGTTGTGATGCAAATCCGGTCTGCTGCTGAGGCTGTCTACCTCGAGAACTACTAGAGGACGCTGCTGTCCTGACCCTCTTCTGCTGATACCTATCAATCCGTCGGCCCCTGCGTTCCTCACACCCAAGTGCATAGGCCTGTATGCGGGCAATGTCCATGCCCGGCTGAAGAGCTACTCCCGTACAACTCTCTGCCAAATAGTCATCTAGCCCTGTGACGTAGCGGTGCACTCTGTCCTCCATATCTGCTACTAAAGTGGGAACATATAGAGCCAACGAGTCAAACTCTACGTTGTACTCCCGGACTGTCCGTCCACTCTGTCTCAATGTCAGAAATCTGTCGGCCCGTGCTCTCCTCATCTGCGGAGGCAAGAAATGACCAAGAAACGCCGCCGAGAACTCGTCCCATACAGCTGGAAGCGCATGCTCCCCCCGGGACAACTCCCATGAATCAAACCAGTCAACTGCGGTATCACGCAGCCGATGCGAACTCAGTACAACCGACTCGGTATCCGAGGCCTTGATCACCCTCATGATCCGCTGTAACTGTCGGATAAATTCCTGAGGATCATCCTCAGGACTCGACCCATAGAACTCTGGTGGGCTGCAGCTCAAAAAGTCCCGAAGTCTCACGCTATCGGATCTGGGAGGAACCACTGCAGTAGGAATCATCTGCTTGTCATCGCCCTCACTAGACACTATCTCCGCCAATAATCGCCATCTCTCGTAGCCCATATCCTCTGCTTCCAGTCGTATCGAGGCTCGTGCGTAGTCTCGCATGCCGCGCTGCATCATCGCACTTACTCTTGCAGCATGAGCGGCCAGGAAGGGGTCGATGCACATATGTACCAAGTATGTAAAACTGGAAAATACTGTAATAATATCATAAGTCAAAATAAGCTGGAGTCATAGACGAAAATCAATCTACCTTGCACCGTGCCTTACTAATAATGAGAGTAACATGTATAAATCTTACTGCATAAAAATAGGAGGCTCATGATCAAAACAGGGTACCTCACCCGTAGTATCATTAAGCAATCCTACTCTTGGGACTATTTCACCCGCATGGGTCCTGTGGACCCGCATGAGGTCATCCGCCTCGTCATGATACTATTTCACCCGCATGGGACTATTTCACCCGCATGGATCCTGTGGACCCGCATGAGTACCATCGCCGTACTCGCATGGGACTATTTCACCCGCATGGATCCTGTGGTCCGGATCCGCATGAGTACAAGCGCCGCACTCGCATCATGGGTAGCAAATCCATGGCATAAGTAATAACCCGGGGTTTACCCCGTAATAATATATAGATATAACATAGCTCATTCGGCTATCATACATAACATAAGCACTACCGGCCTATCATACATAACATAAGCACTACCGGCCTATCATACATAACATAAGCACTACCGGCCTATCATACATAACATAAGCACTACCGGCTTATCATAACATAAGCAAGTTAAGAAATCCCCTAACTTCTTATTAACATTATTAATATATCCTCTCATTTTAGTATACCTAAGGCACCAACATGTCTTTTAATAGAAAATCCGGGAATTCAACCCAAGTACCATGTACTTCTAACCTTTTAAGAGATAACTCTTTTTATACAAAAATTCCAAGATACTAATCACCATAGTATCAAGTTACGATTTCTTTTCAAGACAAGTCACATTTCCTTTTAGAAATATAATAGGCTTCTAAATCAAGTGACTTCATTTCCTTTTTAAAACCTTAGGCAATCAATGCCTAAAAATCAATTCACCTTTCATAGTTTCAAATCCTTTACCCGTACTTGTTTTACTTAGAGTAAACCTTTCTTTGTTAACCTTTCAAAAGCTAATATAACCAACTTCCCATAAAGTCATTATATTTGCGTTATTCCTCAGTCAAATACATTTTCCCTAAATCCAAGGGACTTATACTTTTAAAAATGACACAAGTATCACATACACTAAAACAAGTGAAAGATATCA
Source organism: Przewalskia tangutica (assembly GCA_029844215.1). NCBI lineage: Eukaryota > Viridiplantae > Streptophyta > Magnoliopsida > Solanales > Solanaceae > Przewalskia > Przewalskia tangutica. Next base: position 4,139,142 of record CM056725.1, read on the forward strand.
AATCTTGTACGTCTACCGTACTACATAGGTACAAATACTCATGCTCAAGAGATAGGAAAGTTCCACATACCTCTTCGGTTAATCCACTTGCTAAGTCCGAAATACCGCACGTAATATGTCAACCTATAATGACCATAATACGTTTATTAACCCCCAATTTCAATGTAGAAACTCCAAGTTCAAGTTACTAATTCTTAAGGAAAATTGGGCAGCACTTCCTTTGTTTCTACATACTTTGCCACCTTTTTCAAGGTCGAATTCAATATCCAAACGCCACATTTAAGGCCCAACAATCCAACATTTCAAAGGGGATTACACACCTAAACTTAAATGTGTAAAATTCTGCCCCACAAGGTAAAACAACCAACTTAACAAGTCTAAGGTAGTTTTTAGGCTACAACATACTCACATAATCTTCTTAACTCATTCTTTCACATCCAAACCACATTTCTTACATGCAATGAATCTAAGAGCATTATTTACTATAACAAGTTCCTTTTCCTTCACATGCAACATCAATAACTAGCTACAAGAGAGAATTGTTACCTTTAGAGCTTTAGCCAAAATTATTCCAACAATTTTGCTAGCCTCCTCTTCAAGAACACCACCACAACCACCCTTACAAGCTAGCCACAAGCTTCCTTCTTGTTCTTAATTTTTCAGATTTTTCCTAAGCTTTGAATTCCTCTTGGAATTCTAGAGAGAAGTGGGAGCTTTTGCTTAGAGAGAAAGAGAGAGAGATGAAAGATGACCAAGTCTTCAAGACTTGGTCAATATAAACATCTGACATTTCGGATGGGGAGGACACTTGTCACCCACTCATGATCTCTTTTAAAACAAAACAGTGCAGAAATTTCCACTAACTCTCGCAGAACCCGCCTCGGCGCCATGGCTGAAACTTGCGCTCTCGATACTTTCCGTGCGACCACTGCTTCCGGCGCCATGGCTGAAACTTCAGCGACCCTTCAGATCTTCTGGCCGGAAGCGGGCGCTGAAAGTCCCGAGAGGCGGCAGAAAACAAAAGCAGTCAGAAATTTCCACTAACTCGCAGAACCGCCTGGCGCGCGGCTGAAACCTGCGCCTCAGACTTTCCGGCTCGCGACCACGCTTCCGGCGCGGCTGAAACTTCAGCGACCCTTCAGATCTTACGGCGCCGCCTCAGATCCCGGCGCGCGGCCTACAATCACCCGCTTTGCGCGTGGTTCGCCCGTGGCGCCATGCCGCGAGCCACGGCGCGATCCGCACCGAACTATGGGGTATAACACCAATGATCCAAAAAGTGAGAAAACAGTGTGATTTCAAGTTCATAAGAAAACAAATGAGTTATGGTAAGAGAAAACAAATGATGTTATTAGGTCCCGCGGTATACTATGGAACAATAAAAACAAACTGAAAGTAAAACTAAATCGAATGCTAGTACAGTTTGCAAATGTCAGTGACAATGCCGTCTGTCACAAGTGACAACACTTCAATAAAACATAAAACTTTAAGAGTAAATGCAGCGAAAATTTAAAGAACACAAAGGTTTAATATTTACATAGATTATATTGAAAATATAACCTATGACAGTCAGTGACCGAAAGTATTGTATATATTTATATACAATTGAATAAATTCCTTCTTTTATAATATTACAAGATAATACAAAAGGAATTACAAAGTTGAAGTCGCGGATGACTTCTGCCTGAAAAATCTACCTAAATAGACATAGACAACATCTCATTACAATTGCTTCAATAAAGAACAAATCTAAGCAACAATTATAATGTTGGACAGAATGTTGTCGACACGCTCAGGCAACACTTGTGATCCAGTTTTCTGATGAATAAATTTGAGAGCTCTCTTGATATTTTTTTCTAACTTTTTCTGGATATCGATTCACTGATGCACCCTCTCTATTTATAGTAGAGGATCTTCCTTGAAAATCTCATTCAATCGTTGTAGAGGTTGAGGGAATGGTGGGTAGTTGATAAGATTTGTTGGAGAAGATTATGGAGCAAGATCTTCTAACTTCTTGGACTTGTTCCCCAATCTTAGCAACGATTTTGACTTGGTCTTCCCACGTTTTTCATCAGCTCCAAAACTCCTTGCCAAATCACTTTACTATCATGGTAAAAATCCCACGAGATCTTCAGTTCCGTGAAGTAAGGCAAAACTGTTTCACAGAATGTTTGTCCGAATGTCGTGACATTTATTCCAACATTTCTGATTTTAACTTAGTACAAAAAATGATTTGTTGGGCAAAATATCACAACACCAAATCCAACATTAACATTCTTCCCCTTTTTGTCTTTCTTCACAAAACCTATTATATTTTGTGCAAGTGACTTACGGCAATGTCATAGATGTTCCCAACATCTATAATTATAATAATGTTCCCCCATAACCTGTGATGGCATATAAACACAACATATACAAGCAACACATATATATGTCATTCATATATGATTAGGAATATTAAAACATAGTCATTTAATTACATCATCCAAAAACAAAAAAATAATTGTCAGATCATTACATCCCAAATATCAAAACAGACAGTAACTAGCATTCCACATTCTAACAACAGCAACATCAAACCTCTCTTGCATGTCATGCATAAGTAGTAGCTTCCAAACTCTTTCTACTTTTGCATGACTTCAGCTCTGCATCAACAACAATTTCTATCCTTCTTCCTCCGCTCCCTCTGTATCAATATTTTCTCTGTCTCTTCAGCTTTACGAGCAACAACAACATCAACATGTTCACCACTAGCAGCAGCAATATTATCTCCCACTTTTTGTGAAGAAAACAGTAGCATAAGATGGTCTCGTGCTTGAACCAGGGCCTCCCTCATAGTATCAACCTCAGAAATGTGGTGATTGATTTTTGTAATTTGATCCACCAGCCATTCAGTGGTCATTGAAGATTGTCCTGATTTAGTGTTTCCAGAAATGTTGGTGACATTTCTTCCAACGTCTATACTACTTCTTTCCAGTTTCCAGGGTAGATAAATGATTCTTTCTTTGCTTTTCAAAACTGATTTATTTACTGTGTACAACTCTGGATTTTTCCTAATATGTCCTCCTTCTTAGGTTGAAAACCTTGTGTAGTTATGACTTTATATATCAAAGAGGGAAAAGGTCGGATTGAAGTTGATTCTTTTTGTGCCAAGTTAACAACTTGATGGAAGATTATTCTGTCCAGATCAACTCTCAAACCTTTACCAATTTTGTATAGTAGGGTGTCTTGTTCTGAAGTTACAATTGACTCATTCATAGAAGGAAGCCAATTGTGTATAGCAATTTTGTGAAGAGTGGAAAACAGGGTTGTCAGTTTAGAAGTTGGATATCTAGAGATCCACTTATGCATTATACCTCCTGTGAGATATTTAATTACTTCATCTCTATTGTCTACTGCAGGGTCTGTTTTTCTATCGTTCTCCTTATCATTTAATCCCATACATTGGTTTATAATAGCAGGTGTGAAAGAATACATTCTGTTACAGAGATATACTTTTCCAAATTTCTTTGAGTTGGTATCTTCTACAACAGATTCTAAATTAGCATAAAACAACCTGACTATTTTATGAACATAAGGTCCTTTGTTTGTAATAGATCCTAGGAGTTGTATTTCCTTTAAGAACTCTACCAAGCCATATTCTGAGCAAGAGACAATGTCTATTGATTTTTCAGACCTAATGATTCTATTTTTGTACCAGTTCCAATTATCAGAGCGAGCTTTAGAATAGAAATCTTTTGAGAAAGTAGATACCTCGTGGTCAGAATATGTTTCTGTTTTACTGGAGGAAGTAGGAGAAAATGTTTCTACAGATGTTGATTGAAATGTTGCTTGAGATGTTGTGACATCTTGGGCAACATCTGGAGAAACATCTGGTCTGACTTTACGAGGGATTCCTCTGGGACAGAATATTTCAAAGGAGTGTCATCTGAAATCTCTTCTTCTAGAACAAAGACTGAGGGTTCGGGTTGAGTATCAGAAATTTATGGTTCATCTTGATGATATGCGGCTGGGGTTTCTTCTTCAATATCCTCAGAAGATAGTTCAAAGTCCATATCATCTGTATCACTTCTTGAACAAGCAGGAACTTTGAATTCGAACCTGGACTTCTTAACAGTAGGTTCTGGTTGGAATTTCTTTCAAAAACTCTGCTTGATCTTCTGGAGGGAAAAGATGAAGAGATGGTCCTTTTGCCTAGGACAAAAACATTAGGAGTTGTGTCCACATCAATGGGGTTATTGTCACCCCAGGGTAACTGATCTCCGAGGGTTCTTGAATAGAACTAAGAACAATGGCTGAGCAAAGTGGGGACTAGTGCTCATTGGTGTGTTGTCATTGGTGTTGGTGGACATAGTTGTTAACATTGGTGATGTATCCATGAGTGAGATTGGAGAAGAAGGTATTGAAGGTTTAGGGTTTTTGGTTGAAGAGTGAAGTAAGAATTCCATCGATTTTGATTGATTTAACCGAGAGTGATGTGATATTTTCCTTTTTTTTTGTTTATTACGGAAAGACAAAAACAAAAAAGAAGAACCAATGAAGAAGATTTTATACTCTTTGCAAAAAAAAAATCATTGGTTTTAGGTGTTTGAATTGTATTCAAATGCGAGCACCTAAAGTTATGGAAACAAGATAGACATTAAAATTTGGAATTTGATCTAATTATTTACAAGTTTGAATTCCTATTGAAAATAATGGCATAAAATTGGGATAATTTTTTGAAAGTCAGTTACAAACAATATCCCAACAAATATCATTATCTAAGAATGTCAACATCAATGTTGGCAACATTTGGACAACACAAGTTTATGATCTCGCAAGAACTTTTTGTTTTGGCAACAAAACAAGACACATTTTATATGTATTTTTATGAGTTTAACCACTGGACCAATGTAACATTTCTCATTGTCCTTGATCTAATCATAAAACACATACAAAATTATTTTTGTGTCAAAAATAAGAATACTTATTTAGTATCCTCATAATTTATGTTTAATCACTTGATACTCCTATAGAATAGGAGCGGTATCATTTCAAGGGTTTTACCCATTTTGCACAGTTGCAAAAAATTAGTAAAGATTTTGCCTCATTTTGATACCCATTTTTATGATATCTATATCATCGCAGAGAACGGTATCACATTCGAATCATATTCTTATTGAGGATCATGCTTGTGTGACCAAAATTAATACACTATGCAGTAACAATAATCAAATTATGATATTTTAGAGGTAAATGTCACCTGAAATGTTAGAGACATTTCAGCCAACATTCACCAGACATGCCTTTTTAGAGATTACATAGATCAAGAGATTTCTTCAAACTAGAAAATCTCTCATGGTCCAAAGCTTTTATAAAAAATATTAGTTGATGAAGAGTGTCAACATGTTCAATTTGAACTACCTGTTTTTCAACCAAATCTCTTAAAAAATGATGTTTGATATCAATATGTTTTGCACGAGAGTGCTAAACTGAATTTTTGGAAATATTTATAGCACTCAAATGATCACAATACAAAACTAAGATATTACTTAAAAAGTCATAGTCGTCTAACATGTGTCTTAGCCATATCAATTGAGAGCAACAACTTTCAGTTGCTACATAGTCAGATTCAACAGTTGAAAGTAAGACAATTTTGTTTACGACTATACCAAGAAACAAGATTATTGTTAAGATAAAAATATCCTGCACTTGTACTCTTTCTATCATCCACATCACTAGCCAGTCTGAGTCACTATATCATATTAGATTAGGATTAGTGTCTTTGGAATACCAAATTCACAACGCATATGTGCCGACAACATATCTAATGACACGTTTTACGACATTTAAGTGGAAGATTTTGGGACAGGCTTGGAATCGAGCACATACACAAACACTAAACATTATATCAGGACAACTAGCAGTGAGATATAGAAGACTACCTATCATAGATCGTTACATTTTTGGATCGACATTTTTGCCAGCATCATCTTTGCATATCTTCTGCGATGATTCCATTGGAGTCCTCAGTTGTTTAGTATTTTCCAATCTAAATTTCTTAACTAGATTCTTGGCATACTTACTTTGGGAGATGAAGATTTCATCTTCACTTTGATTCATCTGCAAGCCTAAGAAAAAAGTTAGTTCCCCAATCATGCTCATCTCAAATATTGATGACATTGCTTCAACAAATGTTTTAAGGTAGGATTGTAAGGTCGAACAAAAAACTATGTCATCTACATAGATTTGAGTAATAACAATATCTACATTGTGATGTTTGATGAATAAAGTACAATCAATTTTATCACGTTTAAAACCAAATTCAAGAAGGAAGTGAGTAAGACGACCATACCATGCACGAGGAGCTTGTTTCAGTCCATACAATACCTTTTTGAGCTTGTATACAAACTGTGGATGGTGAGGATCTACAAATCCTTTAGATTTTTCAACGTAGACTTCCTTGTCAAGATATCCATTCAAGAAAGCACCTTTAACATCCATTTGATGAATATTAATCTTTAGACAGCAAGCAATGACAAGTTGTAGTCTAATTGACTCAATTCTAGCCACAGGAGCAAAAGTTTCGACTTAGTCAATCCCTTCGACCTGAGTATATCCTTGAGCAACTAGGAGAGCTTTGTTTCTCACGACAATTTCTGATTCATCTGACTTGTTTTTAAAAATCCATTTAGTTCCAATAACATTGATATCCTTTGGGCGTGGAACTAAATCCTAGACTTCATTTCGAGAGAATTGTTCAAGTTCTTCTTGCATTGCTTGAATCCAACAATTATCATTGAGTGCTTCTGAAACATTCTTAGGTTCTAAAGTAGATATAGATCAAGAAAAACTAACCTTTTGGTACATGGTAGATATACACACATACCTTACCATATCTCTATAATTGAGTGGTTCCTTCCCTCTTGTTCTTACTCCTTCAAATACTCCCCCTATCACATGACATGTAGGATAATTCTTCTTAATCCTTGATGGGGGTCCCTGCGTACTTAATCTAGCAATTCAGTATTTGACTCCTCATCTGTACCTTCTGTGATCTCTGGTTCAAGTTCAGATGTTGCTTCAGATGTGGTAATATTTGGGGCAACATCTGTTTCTTCAGCAATCTGCACATTTTCCATTGAAATTATAGTGTTATTTTAAGATGTATTCCCTGTAAAATCAGAAAAGTCATCAAAAACAATATTTACACACTCTTGAACAGTTTTGGTCCTAAGATTGTACACTCGATAATCATGATTATTTTGAGAATAGCCAACGAAAATTCCTTTGTCGCTCTTAGAGTCAAATTTTGCCAAATGATCTCTATCATTTAAAACGTAATAAATATATGAAAGTAACGTAAGTTAGGTTTCTTTCAATTTATTATCTCATAGCGTGTCATCTTTGTTCCAGGTCTAAGATAGACTCTATTAGTGATGTGAATTTAAGGCTTCAGCCCAAAAATGTTTTGACATTTTCTTAGAACTAAGCATAACTCTTACCGTTTCTTGTAGTGTTCTATTCTTCCTCTCTGCTACACCATTCTGTTGAGGAGTTTTGGGAGCAGAAAATTCATGAAAAATACCCTTTTTCTCACAAAATTTTGAGAACAAGTTGTTTTCAAATTCTTTTCCATGATCGGACCTAATCCGAAAGATAAGAGAATGAAACAAATTTCTTATCCTAGAGTGCAAGACTTTAAACATGTCAAAAGTTTGAGATTTTTCTTTAAAAAAATATATCCATGAATATCTAGAGAAATCATCTACAATCACATAGGAATACCTCATGCCTCATAAACTGTCTACCTCAATTGGACCCATAAGATCCATGTGCAGTAATTGAAAACAGTGAGACGTACTTGAATGTTGTCCGTCATTCTGGACAACATTATGGAAAACACGGTTTTGCTTACCTTTTAAATAATCTTCACAGACCACTATTTTACCTTTAGGATTCAGTTTAGGAGTATCTCTTACCGCCTCATAAGAGATCAATCTTTCTAAGTTATGGTAGTTTACATGACCTAACTTTTGATACCACAATGTTGTGTCATCTGTCCTAACATTATTACATATTTCTTGTCTTCCAACAAGATAGCAATTGTCACATGTTCTTGTACCTGTCATCACACACATGTTAGCTTCATTTGTAACTACACAAGCATTCTTATTACACTTTACCTTAAGATTCTCGTTACATAGTTGACTTATGCTAACCAAATTATCCATTAGCCCTTCAACATGTAAGACATTCTTTAAGACAGGAAAACCAGGAACATTTAAGATCCCTTTTCCAATTATCTTGCTTTTACTGTCACCTCCATAAGTTACATTACCTCCACTGAATACCTCGTAATTCTTTAGAAACTCTTTTGTACCTGTCATGTGGGGTGAACATCCACTATCAAAGTACCAAGAACCTGCAATGTTAGTCCTTAAAGCAGTTATCACAACATTACAAGTTACAGTCATTTTGGGAACCCAAACTCTTTTAAAACAATTTTTAATTCTAGGCTCAGAAATGTTGCTTCGAATGTTGTCCGAGATGTTGGACAACCTTTTAGGCAACATTTTGCTCACAAAATTCTGAAGTTTGAAACAGTATGGTTTTAAATGACCAGGAGAGTTACAGTGATGACACATAAACTTTATATCCTTTGACATATATGGGAACCTATTATTTAATCATTTTTCCTTTACAAAGCATATTTTTTCATTTTATCAAACAAACTAGTGCATATTTTTTAAGAGAGTTTTTATACCCAATACATGTATGTGTAGGTTTACTAAAGTTGAGTATCTCATTCAGTTTAGAAGTCCCTGAGTTGAGCTTACGGAAGGTTGCTTCAGCTAGATCAAACTTTGCACTTATCTTACCAAATTTAATGTCCTTTTTGGTAAGTACAACTTCAACGGTTTATCGTGCCTTTTAAATCTGAATTCTCAAGAGTTAAAGATTTTAACTTTGTGTCAAGTTGGTTGGGTTTTATGATTAAGTCTTTACAAAGTTTTTGTAATTTCTTAATCATGTCGTCTTTGGAGTCAACTTGATTTTCAAAGTTAGTCTCACTACTAGAAACAAAACTACTAAAGCAATTAAAATTGGGATCGTTAAAGTATTCATACCTCTCAGATGTTGTCGATGATGTTAACACGAATGTTGTGACATTTGGGGTAAAGAGGGCAACATTTGCACCATCACCAATTTTTTCAAAATCCACATCCACTTATTCGATTTGACTCTCTAAGGATTTGACTTGAAGTGCTACATCTTTACTCTTATACAATATCCTTTGATTCTGAATATTCATTTCATAGGTTTTGAGAATACTCATTAAGGTTTGAAGGTCCATTGTAGCAAGATTATGAGCTTTTTCAATCGCACAAATATTTATGTTGAACTTTTCAGGAAGAGAACGGAGTGCTTTTTCCACAAGTTGAGTGTTGGTCAAAGGTGTACCAATCACTTGACATTCATTAGAGATATTAATCAAATTTTCAAAAGAGGTTTTAATGTCCTCCGTTTCCTCCATCCTTAAACGTTCATATTTACTCATAAGCTTCGTTCGACGAACACTAAAGCTACCTTCACAATGAGTTTGTAAAGTATCTCATGCATCTTTGGCCGTGGAACTGTTTTGTATGAGTTTGAACATGTAAAGATCAACCTATCCAAAAATGGCATTTAAGGCCTTTTCGTTGAAGCATTGTCGGTTTCTTCCGTAGTCCATTCGAATTCAGGTTTAACAAGTATGTCACATTCCTCATCCGGTGGTAGCATTGGAACAACATATCCATTGGTGATGAATCTCCATGCCCTAACATCAATAGATTTGATATGAGAGCGTAGGCGAATCTTCCAATAGGCATAGTTTGAATCATCTAAAATAGAAAGTCTACCAATTGTTGGATTAGCCGGATCCATAGTTGTAAATAACAGGACCAAACACTTATTGTGTTAAGTATTGACTCTGATACCACTTGTTAGGTCCCGGGTGTATAATATGGAACAATAAAAACAAACTGAAAGTAAAACTAAATCGAATTCTAATATAGTTTGCAAATATCAGCGACAATGTCATCTGTCAAAAGTGACAACACTTCAATAAAACATAAAACTTTAAGAGTAAATGCAGCAGAAATTTAAAGAACACAAAAGTTTAATATTTACATAGATTATATTGAAAATATAACCTATGACGGTCAGTGACCGAAAGTATTGTATATAATTATATATAATTAAATAAATTCCTTCTTTTACAATATTATAAGATAATACAAAAGAATTACAAAGTTGAAGTCGCAAATGACTTCTGCCTGAAAAATCTACCTAAATAGACATAGACAATATCTCATTACAATTGCTTCAATAAAGAACAAATCTAGAATCTGGGAAGCAATTATAATGTTGGACAGAATGTTGTCGCCACGCTTAGGAAATACTTGTGATCCAGTTTTCTGATGAATATATCTGAGAGCTCTCTTGATATTTTTTCTAACTTTTTCTGGATATCGATTCACTGATGCAGCCTCTCTATTTATAGTAGAGGGCCTTCCTTGAAAATCTCATTGAATCGTTGTAGATGTTGAGGGAAAGGTGGGCAGCTGATAAGAATTGTTGGAGAAAATTGTGGAGCAAGATCCTCTAACTTCTTGGCCTTGTTACCCAAGCTTAGCAACAACTTTGACTTGGTATTTCCATATTTTTCATCAGCCCCAAAACTCCTTGCCAAATTACTTTACTATCGTGGTAAAAATCCCACGAGATCTTCAATTCCGTGAAGTAAGACAAAACTGTTTCATAGAATGTTGGTCCGAATGTCGTGACATTTATTCCAACATTTCTGATTTTAACTTGGTACAAAAAATAATATGTTGGACAAAATGTCACAACACCAAACACAACATTAATGATTTCAAATTAATTCTGGTGTGAATTCTAAATAAATAAGTGGCATCAATAATGTGATTTCAACTTCATGCAATTTGGCAGCATGTTAAATGGATCAAACTTTGTATTTTATTACATGATATCCATGAACAACAACATATCCAGTGAAGTTTCATAACGTGGGGTCTGGGGAGGATAAGGTGAGTAGAGAGGTTGTTTTCGAAAGACCCTCAGCTCAACACAACGCATAAGCACAAACAAAGCAAGAGAAACAGTCAGACCTGAACAAGAAATTTAAAGCATTATTGTTAAAGGAAAGATATTATTGTGATATACACTTAAGGTATATCACAGTATTGTATATCGTAAGTATAGTTGGTCATGATTCTTTGTGTATTTGGTAGTTACGGTTAGTGTATATTTGGGTATATGACCGTGTATATGGTAGGTAATTATTAGTCTTGTACTATTACCATAATTGTATAGTTAGTCTCCAAATAGAATAGAGTTTTAGATGTAGAATAGGAAAATGATTTTCCTATATATAACTTGTATATATACCTCTTTCATTAATGAGAATAATCAAGAGATTATTTCTTACATAAGATATTACAATAATTACATTAATCATAATTAATTTGAATAATCAATTATGATTCTATCACTCCCCCGCAGTCGAAGATGGAGGGAGGCGGATGCTGAGACTGTCCCTGAAATCTTCAAATAATATCAACAGAAAACCTTTAGTGAAGATATCCACGATCTGGTAGCGTGATGGGACATGTAAGACACACACTTGTCCGCCAGCTACCTTTTCACGAACAAAGTGAATACGTAGTTCCATATATTTAGTGTGTTGATGGTTGAATGAATTCCTTGAGAAATAGATAGCACTAGCATTATCACAGTATACTAATGTGGCTTTCGAATTGGAAAATAGAGTTCTAGGAGCAGATTTTGAAGCCAACATGATTCTGACACTACATTGGCGACCCCTCGGTATTCTGCTTCGGCACTAGAGCGAGACATTGTGGCTTGTCGTTTAGAGGACCAAGAAACCAAGTTATCGCCAAGAAAAATACCATTGCCAGATATAGAGTGTCTGTTATCTGGATATCCACCCCAACCTGCATCGATGTAGGACACCGGGGTGGAAGTCGATGATGGGTATAAGTGCAACACATATTTTAGAGTTCCCTGAATATATCTCACATCCGTTTAAGTGCATGCATATGATCATTCATCTGATTATGCATGAAGAGGCATACTTGCTGCACATCATAGGAAATATCAGGTCTGGTGAATGTAAGATACTGTAAGGCCCCTGCAAGGCTACGATAAATAGATGGATCAGCAAAAGGCTTGCCAGAGAATGCACTCAATTTGGATTTGGTGTCTACTGGTGTTGCGGATGGTTTGCAAGAGGACATTCTAGTACATTCAACAATCTCTGCTATATACTTCTTTTGGGATAAAGATAACCCACTTGCGTGACGTGTCACTGCTATGCCTAGAAATTAGTAAAGAGGGCCAATATTTTTCATTGAAAATTCGGAGGCAGGTGTTAGGCGTATTTTATATACGTTTTTTGAGTCATTTTTAGTTAGTATTTTCCCCATTTCTGTTTAAATAAGTGTAGTGTTAGGGACTTTTTCCTTTCTTTTGAGTCACAGCGGTTCCAAAAGGCAAAATGGCGAAAATGAGCGTAAAATGGGCATAAAAGGAGGGTCCCGAGGCAGCAAAAGATTGAAAATTGGAGATTCGGATGAAGGCAAAGCAGCACCGCGGTGCCAAGCAGCAGAACCGCGGTGCCAGAAGAGCAGAGAACCCGCAGGACTTTCGGCACCGCGGTGCCAAGCAGCAGAACCGCGGTGCCGATGCGGAAAATTCAGAATCCGAAGTAAATCTGGCCAAGGGTAGAAGGGTCCAGAGGGCACAAAATTTGCAACATACTTAAGACCTATGGATTATTCTATTGAGAGGTTGGTCATTCTAACACACAACACATCATAGGGCAAAGATTGGAAGCTACAATTGGAGACTTTAGTTCGCAGTACTTTTCTTTCTTTCTTTTTAATTCATTTTATGTTTGGAATTGTATTAGTTCTTAGCGTGACTATGGCTAGGAGCTAAATACTTTATTAGGGTTTTCCTTTTGAATCGCTTGAAACTCTATTTCATGACTTAATGCATTAGTTGATTTCTTCTTCACTTGATTAAGATTTATTTAATAATTGGTATGAATGTTTGATAGTTAATTGATCACTAATTATCATAACCTATATGATTTCGAATCAAGAACCGAGAGGAGAGATTTAGATATGCTGTAATTGAATAGACATAAGTTAAAATCGCGGACAAAAATACCCCGATACTTGTGTAGCAGTATAGGTTATTGTTCTTAATCCTCCTATGTGGTAAATCTTATCATAGAAATATAGAAGGGTTCTGCACTGTGATTGAGCGATTATATATCCTAACCGGAATATAAGACAGTCTAGTTAACTGCTATCTTAATGTAGAGGAAGAAGTCATTCTAGTTGCATTAGGGATTGAAAAGAGTGGATAGTCGAGGATATTGAAAGCCTTAATTCCTTCATAAGTGATTAAACCTCAACAATTTAGTTTACTTCTTGCAATTATTCTAGTAGTTAGATAAAAACCCAAATCAATTATCGTTTGCCAAATAGATAACCTAGAATAGATGTTCGGTAATTAGAAACCAGTCTCTGTGGACGATAAACTCGGTATTACAAGACTATATTACTTGTGAACGATACATACACTTGCGTGAGCAATTGGACACGAACCTAACAAGTTTTTGGCGCCGTTGCCGGGGACTGGCGTAATTCTAATATCTAACCATTTATTCTTATTTCTACTTTGGTTTTTTTGTTTTGTTTTTAGAACCCTGTTGCCTTGATTTGTTTGTTGATTTTGATCGATTTCAGGGACTTAGTTTATGCGAAGAAGAAGATGAGCAGATACACTTGTTCCTTTTAATCCCGAAATTGAGAAAACTTGTAAGCAAAACAGGAGAAATAAGAGGATATCTGATTCCCATGAACAACCAACCGAATCAGAATGGGGAGAACGATGAGTTTCCTGAAAATGTAGGGGAGCCAATCCAGGCTCCAACTGAGAGAAGCTTGGGGGATTACGTTCTGCCTACGGTTACTGGTGCACAGACATGCATCAGACTCCCAGCAATAGGGGCAAACAACTTTGAAATCAAGCCAGACATCCTGAGCATGGTCCAGAACACAGTACAGTTTGGGGGATTGTCGTCTGAATACCCCCCACATGCACATTGCCAATTTTCTGGAGATGTGTGCCACCTTCAAGTATAATGACGTTACTGACGACACCATTAGATTGAGGCTCTTCCCGTTCTCACTTAGGGATAGAGCCAAGAGCTGGTTGAACTCACTGTCTGCCAACTTCGTCACCACCTGGCAGGATTTAGCCCAAAAGTTTCTCGCAAAGTTCTTCCATCCTTCAAAGGCAGCAAAGTTAAGGGGAGAGTTGAACAATTTCTATCAGGTAGATGGAGAGTCGCTGTATGATGCATGGGAGCGATTTAAGGATTTACAGAGAAAATGCCCCCATCATGGCGTAGAGAAGTGGATGTTGGTCCACATTTTTTATAATGGGTTGAGTGGTACTACTCAGACCATAATTGTTGCTGCAGGAGGGGGAGCGTTCATGAGGAAGAGTGTCAATAAGGCACATGAGTTGCTAGAGGACATGACTGCCAATAATCATCAAGGGACAGATGACAGGTTTGCGAGTAGCAGGAAGACTATGGGCATACATGAATTAGATGTCATCACTGTCCTGAATGCACATGTGGCCCTTTTGACGAAGAAACTGCAGCAGAACACTATGTCTGTGAATGCAGTCCAGATGCCTGTGAATTGTGAGATTTGCGGGGGTCCACACTCTTTTGATAGATGCACAACGATGGATCCTAATAATGTGCCCATGGAGCAGGTTCAGGCAGTTGGGAACTTTCAACGGCCTTATAATTCCAACATATACAATCTAGGGTGGAGAAATCACCCTAACTTTTCGTGGAGGAACGACCAGGCCCAGCAACAACCATATTAAGGTAATTACCAGAACCAGCAAGCACAGAATTAGGCTACCTCATCCCAGCAGTTTAGACCACCTACACAACAAGATAAGCCTGATGAGCTGAGGGTTGCATTGCTTACACTCACCAATTCACAAAATCAGTTTATGTCTTAAACCAGGTCCTCTCTCAGGAACCTGGAAATGAAGGTTAGGCAACTGGCGAAGATGGTAACCAACAGGCCACAGGGTACTCTCCCAAGCAATACAGAGGTCAATCCAAGAGAGCAGTGTCAGGCATTTTTGTTAAGGAGTGGAAAGCAGTTGGAGCAGGTTGCTCCCCAACCCGCAGTGGTTCATGAGAAAGAGGGTGAGAAAGCAGTTGAGAAAGGAAATGATAGGGTCACAGAGGACCACCCTACAGTTGAGAAAGCTCCACCAATACCTTCTAGGGAATACACTGATAGAATACCTTACCCTTAGAGGCTCCAAAAGAAGGCCATAGACAAGCAGTTCTTCAAGTTCTTGAAAGTATTTAAGAAGCTTCACATCAATATCCCCTTCATTGAGGCGTTAGAACAAATTCCCGCATACTTCAAATTCATGAAGGAGGTACTTGGGAAAAAGAGAAGGTTGACATATTATGAGACAGTAGCGCTGACAGAGGAGTGCAACGCCATCTTACAAAAGAAAATGTCTCCTAAGTTGAAAGATCCACGAAGCTTCACTCTGCCCTGCACTATTGGCAAAGTAACATGCAACAGGGAACTTTGTGACTTAGGGGCTAATATCAATCTCATGCCTTTGTCTGTGTTTAAGAGATTGGGTTTGGGGGAAGCAAAACCAACCACAATTAATCTGTAGCTGGCTGACCGAACTGTGGTGCACCCCAGAGACATATTGGAAGATGTGCTTGTCAAGGTGGAAAAGTTCTTCTTTCTAGCAGACTTCTCATTATTGATATGGAGAAAGATTATGAAATACCCATCATTTTGGGGAGACCATTCCTAGCCACGAGCAGAGCTCTAATCGATGTGGAGAAGGGAGAATTGAGACTATGAGTTCAGGAAGAAGAGATGGTATTAAAGGTGTTCAAATCCACCACTGAGTCCCCAGCCAGTAACAAGTGTTGCGCAGTAAGCACAACTGATACAACAATTCAGCAGGCACAGACCAACACTAGGGAGATCATTCCTACAACAGTGAACCCACAGATTAGTTTGAAAGCTGCAACAAAAGTTCATGACATGAAAGCTGACAAACAGGTGAATCTTGCTGAACACAATGATGTGAAAAAGAAAAATAGAGTAAGGAAGAGGAGAATGATTTTCAAATGGATAGGTTGTGAGGCTAATTTACCCCAATGATCAACAAGGAACCTGCGTCCGGCTAAAAGACGTTAAATACATCGCTACTTGAGAGGCAACCCAAGGTTTAAATTCTGCAATTAGTTTAAATTGAACAGTCTCACTTTTGGTATTTTTGTTGTGTTGTGATGACAGGTGAAGGAATCGGAGATTACGCACGAAGAAAAGGGTGGAAAACACGGAATCGGGTCGGCACCGTGGTGCCATTCTTCAGGACCGCGGTGCCGAATGTTCATAGAGGTCACAGTACTTTAGGTACCGCGGTGCCACTCTGTAGGACCGCGGTGCCTGGGCGCGATTTCAGAAAAAATAAAAAGCTCTAAATCACCAAATCCCTTCCCACAAATACCGTCTCAATGCAACATTCGCCGCCACCACCACCATTCTGAGTTGCTATTGTCTGTAAGTCATCCCTTTATTATTTTTTTAGTCTTACACATTTGGGACAATGTGTTGTTTAAGTTTGGGGAGGATTCTTTCTTATTTTATTTTTGTGTGCCTGTTTTTGAGTCTTTTTTATTATTGTTTTTGTGTTTTATATGAGTCAATTTTTTTTATGATCATGCATGTTGTGGTTGTTTGAAACGCCTAGTGAATTAAGTGGAATAATGTAATGGAATCAGAAGCAAAAATATGTGTGCTTAAGTTAGATATGCTAAAAATTCATGACATCTAATTCTTTGGGGGATATTTGTGATTAGCATATGCATTGTCAGTCATGGAAATAAAGGTTGAAAATGTCTAGAAAATCTGTTTGCTTGTTATTTGAAGAGAAATAGTTAAGATGTACATGTTTAGGGAGATGATTCAGGTATTTCTTTGATAGCCCTTCTGATCATTCATTACCTACCCTGACATAAATTGTATCCTTAGTCTGCCCCGTTGATCCTAATATAATATATTTCTTTGACACCCTGTGATTCCCTTATGTGCCATAAACAACAATTGAAAATTGGGATAAAAGAAGTGTGAAAAAGAAATATGAAAAGAAAATAAAAATTTGATGCACCCCAATGAAAAATATGCAAAAGTCTAAGTTTGGGGGTGTTTGTTATAATGTGTCTCATTCTCTCAAAAGAAATGAGGGGGAGAGATAGGTATGAGACTAAAAAGAAAGTTAAAAAGAAGGAAGAAAGAGTTGAATGAAAATAGCTTATGGTACGTAATTTGAGCCTAAATGCCTATTTTTACCTACCCCTGCATAAGCCTACATTACAACCCTTGAAAGTCCTGATGATCTTTAATATGTATGTCTAAGATTAGTGGAGAATAGCAAGTAAACAGGTCTATAGAATTTTGGGAAATATGAAATGAAATTGACATGCATAGGTTAGGTGTTTGTACTTTCATTGATTATGATTGAAATGAATTTGCGAAATATCTTATTTGAAATTCTAGATTGCAAAATTCATGCTATGTATGTTCCAACATATTATCCCAACTGACATTCATGTTTTTCTAAGTAACTTTGTGCAGCTGCTTGATTAGAGTCTTTTGATTCTGTTTTCTTTCTATGTCTTTGATTTTGTTTTGATCTTTGCTCGAGGGCGAGCAAATGTTAAGTTTGGGGGTATTTGTTAAGCGTATTTTGTATACACTTTTTGAGTCATTTTTTGTTAGTATTTTCCCCATTTACGTTTAAATAAGTGTAGTGTTAGAGTCGTTTTCCTTTCTTTTGAGTCACAGCGGTTCCAAAAGGCAAAACGACAAAAATGAGCGAAAAGTGGGCATAAAAGGAGGGTCCCGAGGCAGCAAAACGTTGAAAATTGGAGATTCGGACGAAGGCAAAGCAGCATCGCGGTGCCAAGCAGCAGAACCGCGGTGCCAGAAGATCAGAGAACCCGTAGGACTTTCGACACCGCGGTGCCAAGCGACAGAACCGCGGTGCCAATGCAGGAAATTTAGAATTCAAAGTAAATCTGGCCAAGGGCAGAAGGGTCCAGAGGGCACGAAATTTGCAACATACTTAAGCCCTAGGGATTATTCTATTGAGAGGTTGGTCATTCTAACACACAACACATCACAGGGTAAGGATGGGAAGATACAATTGGAGACTTTATGTTACACCCCGTAGTTCCAGGGTATGTATATGAGGACGTACGTACGAGAATACGACATTAAAATTGAAAAGGAAGGAAGATGTGATTTTTCGACGGAAAAGTTTCCGGATTTTGTGAAGAAAAAAGGTTCGTTAATGGGAATTGGATTCCCAGATTTGGTATTCGGACTTTTTGGAATATTAGAGGATAATGGAATTTTATTTCCGGAATTGGTCACGTGGGGCCCACGGGGAAAATTTACGATTTTGTGGGGCCCACTTTATTTTCGGATTTTTGGCATTACGGATATTTTCGGAAGATGAAATATTTTGGACGAGTAGGGGGGCGACACGTGTCACCCCCATGTGGCCATGTTGGCCGAATTGGTGAAGGACAAGTGTCCATGGACGGTTTTGGGTGGACAAGTGGCTAGCCACTTGTCCCATTTTTGTGGTGGACATGTGGTTGGTAGAATCCACACCCACATGTCCCCAATCTACACCACACACTTGCCTAGATCTTGACCCTTGATTTCTCTATAAATACCCCCTTGATTTCAAGACTTTATTCATCCACTTAAGAGTTTCCAAGGCAAAAAATATACTCCCTCCTTAGTGCTGTTCTCGTCCAACACCCCCCCCCCCTTTGTGTAGAAAAAATTCTTCAAGTGTTGGTATAATCCCAAATACCTTAGCCTTGTAATCCCTTGTAGTATTCCAAAGTTATCTATATACTAAGAGCCCAGAAATACCACTTTATTCCTTTAGTCGCAAAACGAAACCCTAGGAAAATCTTCATAGATGGATGAAGTGTTAAGAGAAGTGGTTTAGAAACTTCTAAGGGTTTCTTGGAACGGGTTGGAGCGTAAGGAAGTGGAGCTAAACGTTGCTCAGAATCGACTTATAAATCTTGGGTAATTTTGGGCTTATCGAGGTAATGATCTTTATCCCCCTATTGTAATTGGAGATTACATGTTGTAGTAATGTATAATTGAGTATAAGATTTATGGAAGGATGATTAAAAAGAATTGAACTGTATTTACATTGGACTGTATTTACAGTAGACTTGTAGTATTATTTTGGGGCAGAATTGTACACGTCCGGTTAGACGTGTAATCCCCTCTGAGTTGTTGGCTTGGTAGCGGGCCTTGTTATTGGAGGTTATTTATGTGGTTTCGGGGGGGAGGTGCTGCCGAATTTTCCGTAGAATATGGAACCTTGTACTTAGAAATGTTCTACGAAGGGATCTAGAAGTTAATAGACGTTTTATGGCCATTATAGGTTGAAGTACTACGAGTAGCGTATTCTACTTGAAGGGTGGAAAAGGCTAGCAAGGTTATAGTACTTTGGAGCGTTTTGCTAATTGTCGATAATCGTCGCGAGGTATGTGAACCTCTTCCTATCCTTTCTAGCATGATTGTTGTAAACTATGTAGTACGGTAGACGTACGTGTGCTAAACGAATTTGGTTGGTTTAAAACATAAAGTGTTAAAATGGCTTTATGGGAAGTTAATTATAACGACTTTATGTAGGTAAGAGAATTGTTTATTGATTTTAAAAGATAAGAGACTTGACTTATATTTGACTTGATATGATATGTGAAGAACTTGAATTGTGTAGAAAGTTGTGAAACCTCATTCGTGAGTAATGAGTACTTGGTTTTTAATAATAATGTTATATTGATTTCGGAAATGGGAATGAGTATCGAACAAGCCATTGCAGTGTTAATAAAGGAAAATGTAATGACTAATAATTAACTTAAAACAAGTAGAATCTTCCATCTGCATATAAGCTAAGATAAGACAAAATTATATTACATTTCCTAGATCATGGCTGCTTTAATAAAATCATTAAAAACAAGTTTTGATTTTCTTAAAAATTCCAAAGTAAGGAACTTGATTTATAAAAGAGAGAGACTTGAAAATTTGAAGTGTAAAATTGTTTAAAAAGGAAGACATGGTTTTGTCTTAAAATAGTTTAAAAAGGAAGGCATGCTTTTGTCTTAAGTTGGTTCAAAAAGAAGGTATGAAAATTGTTTTGGTTTACTTAAAAAGATAGTTACTCTATTTTGATACTACGGGTATCGTGTGACTTTTGTGAAAGAAATGGATCTTTTTAAAGAGTTAAAGTATGTAGTACTTTGGGGTTAAAACCCGGATTTGTTGACATAAAATAAAAGTACCTTGTGTGAGTAACTTGCCTATGTTTTGCTTGTGATAGCCTTGTAATACTTTCTTGTTGGTTTGATAAGTAAACATGCTAGGATACTACGGACGTTAGTATCTTGGGGACTTTTATGTGAAGGGGGTTTTCTTGTTGTGCTATGTTGTTTACGATAAGCCGATTGCGCTTGTATTACATCACATACCCCCCCTGACTTGTTATGTTGTCGGGGGTTAGCTGCCCCCCGATGCGAGGAATACCTCATGCGGGTCCATGAGACCTATGCGGAGCTGCGGGAGTTCCAGGAACCGTCGGGTGTGTTACGCCGATGCGAGGAATACCTCATGCGATCCATGTGGCCATGCGGATTGCGGGAGTCCAGGATGTTGCCGAGGGTTAGCTGCCCTGCGATGCGAGGAATACCTCATGCGGGCCTATGTGGCCTATGCGGAACTGCGGGAGTTCCAGGATTAGACGCGCAACGACATCTGCGGGCGAGTGGCCCAGCTTCGATCATTGGCGGTCTAGAAAGACCTCGCGATACAGTCTTATAGCATTGTCGGTACGGTGGGTTCTAGTAGTTGGCTATGCCTTCGTACTTACTCCGTACGGTTTTTATGACACATGTGGGACCTGGTGTTCATGTGTATTCCTTGGTGTTTTTATATCATGGACTGCCGGCAGTGAGGAAGGAATTCCACGGGCATGATTGATATTGTGGGCATGAGACCCATGGTTATATTTGAGTAATGACTTTGAGGGCGTGAGTCCCTGACTTGACATGACTGCTTACATATTGTGTACCGTAGTTTGGTTATCATATATGTCTCCTGTTTTATATAGACTATTATGATTTTATTTACCGTATTTTCAGTTTCACATACTTGGTACCTGTTGTCTCGACCTCGCCCGGCTGCGTTCATGCCGTAGGTAGAGGTACACCAGTTGTCGATCCTCGCTCATAGGATCACAGTTCAGCGTTTTGGGAAGCTCCGTTTCTCCGGAGGCTTATCTTTTGGTATAGTCCCCTGTCGTTGCAGGTACTTACATTCAGGGGTATGGTGGGGCCCTGTCCCGTCGTAGTTGTGGTTACATTCTTAGAGGTCTGTAGTACTGTTGTGGGCAGGGTTTGTAAAAGGGATGTAATTATTCAGGTTTAATCATTTTTATATATATGCAGAAATGTGACCGTTTTGGTTAGCCTATTTTCTTATTGTATATCTTGTTTCATGTGTAAGTTTTTATTTCCGCTGATTTTCTCTGATGTTGTATCACTAGGGTTCCCGGGGTAAGGCACGATCCACGGGCAGGGGTGGGTCGTGACAAAAGTGGTATCAGAGCAGTTAATCCTCGGAAAGTGTCTACAGACCGTATCTAGTAGAGTCTTGATTATCGGCGTGTTGTGCACCACACCTATAATCAGGAGGCTGCGGGATATTTAGGATTGGTTTCCATTCTTCTCACTCTGAGATCGTGCCTTAGAGCTGTGTGATAAGTTGGACTCCCTATGGCGTATTCTTATGTACCCGTTATGCCTCTAGTGCAACCGGGGCCCAGAGGGCAAGCGTGAGAGGAGGCTGCGAGTAGAACACGAGGGTTCTGAGGAACCGGCCCAGTCATTACCTAAGGTGGTATTTCAGGTGGGGAGTTCTGCGACGCCGCTAGCCCAGGAGAGTTTAGAGCAGCGGCGGTATCTCACGAGACTACGATACACGAGCCTCTAGTCCCGGCCAGAGCAGGATATGGTTACAAGGAGATGGCCCGATTACTAGCTAATTTGGTGGTGGGAATGAGGACGAACGGAGCCGGTGGTTCCTGGCATGCGATGGTTCACCCTAGATTCGATAGTTTGAGACTTCGGGACTTCTTGAGTTGCAGTCCACCCGAGTTCTATGGATCGAGAACTGAGGAAGATCCTCAGGAGTTTATTCGACAGTTACAGCGGATCATGAGAGTGATCAAGGCTTCGGAGACACAGTCGGTGGTCTTAGATTCGCATCGGTTGCATGATATTGCAGTCGTCCGGTTTGATTCATGGGAACTATCCCGGGGGAAGCATGCGCCTCCAGCTGGTTGGGACGAGTTCTCAGAGGCATTTCTTACACACTTCTTGCCCTCGCAGATGAGGAGAGCTCGGGCAGATGGATTTATGATGTTGAGCGAGCAGGCGGAAGGTTCGGAATCTGATATAGAGTTTGACTCATTGGCTCGTTATGTCCCCGCTTTAGTGGCAGACATAGAGGATAGAGTGCACCGATATGTCACAGGACTTGACGATTATCTAGCAGAGAGTTGTACAAGAGTAGCTCTTCAGTCAGACATGGACATTGCCGCGTCTGAGCTTATGCCGCAGATCGAGGAACGTAGAGATCAAAAGATTAACCAAGATCAGCAGGAGAGGGCCGGGACAGCAGGGTCCTTTGGTAACTTTCGAGGCGGACCTTCTCAGCAGCAGACTGGTTATGCGCCTCCGCCAGTACAGAGTGTTCCTCCACAGGCTTTAGGACTTTCGGGGTATGCAGGAGTTGGTCAGAACTCCAGGGTTTCTGGTTCATAGATTTACATAGGTTCTAGCCATCCAGATTCAGTTTTCCCTCAATGTTCACTATGTGACAGGCGTCATCCCAGGGGAATGTCGCCTGTTTACGGGTGCTTGTTTTACCAGCGGCCGTCAGGGCCATGTGATGAGAGGATGTCCTAGTAGGAGGGATACAGGTGGGATGACTCGAGCTACAGTCGATTGCGGGATTCGGTTGTTCGGAGGAGAAGTGTTAATCGGATGAGACCACCCTACCTCGGTGTGGCGTTGTGGTAGGTGTCATTGTGAAGTGTCGTACTCTTGACGAACTTGTTATGTTTGCGGCCGGCGAGGCGGATGGTGGCTTGTCGACGGTAGCTCGGATGTAGAGACTCGACGCCGGAATCGATGGTGGTTCATCGCTTTCTCTAGCTATGCACCCTGCAGGGCAGGACTTTGGTTAGTGAGACAAAGGGAAAGTAAAGCAATAGTTACAGGTATATCCTTAACCCTCTAGAGAACAGTATGCGTGATATGGTGACCTAATGTTAAGTGTTATGTTTGAATAGCATTGTGTAAGTTGTGATTAGAAAGCATGGTTAGTTGAAGAGGGTAAGTTTGGGTCCATGGATATTGTGAGCCATATAATACAGATAACCATGGAGACCTTAGATGCAAGGCCGTCTTGAGTAAAGGATTGTACGTTTGATCGTTGTCGGGGTACATTGTATACGTGGAGTATATTCAGGTGATAAGTCCATGAGTAGTGTGAAATGGAAGTGGGTAGTTGAGCTTAGAAAACCACTAGGTTCTCATGACTTGAATAGTGAGATTGTTCCGGACCAGGAACGAGAGTTTAGTACGAAGTGGGTCGGGTTGAGGCCATATCGCGAGTCAACCCGCAGCCCGAAATGTGGTGGGGTCAGTTTGAGATGGTCCCGCTAGATGACAGGGTCACGATGGTGTTAGGCCCAAGTTTAGGTAACCATCGTACGAGTTTGTGGATGCGTTCGACCAGTAGTCGGGCCGATGGGGTCAGCCCATCTTGTCTTTTAGTCAGGACTGTTTACTCGACGGAGGGTTATGCGAGATGTTGTATATCAGGAAGGTTGTAAGGCTGCACGAGGTTCCTACTTTTATTTTATGACAGGAAGTGGAGCCCAGTTTATGGCCATTTCTTTTTTCTAGAGGTTTTACCAGGCGGGGTTAGGAACTCAGGTGAGTCTCAGTATTGCATTCACCCTCGGGCCGGTGTTTTGATTTCAGGGGTAGCTGTGAGGATTATTGCCTCCTGTTGAGGGAGTATTATAATAGCTACCATTTCAGTATTCGGATGGCGCCTTATGAAGCCTTGTATGGGCGGAAGTGTAGGTTGCCGGTCGATTGGTTCGATGTTGGCAAGGTTCAGATAGTTGGTCCATACTTGATTCAGCAGGATGTGGATAAGGTGAAGCTTATCCAGAAGAGGTTATTAGCAGCTCAGAGTCAACAGAAGTAGTGCGGATAATCGGCGTCGACACTTGGAGTTCAGGTTGACGGTGGGTCTTCTTGAAGGTACCACCCCGGAAGGGTGTGACGAGATTTGGAAAGCAGGGGAAACTTAGCCCGAGGTACTTTGGGCATTTTCAGATCGTTTGTAGAATAGGCCAGGTTGCCTATAAGTTAGCACCGCCGTCTGACTTAGGAGGCAGTACGTCCGGTCTTCCATGATGCTATGTTTCGGAAGAGTATCGGAGATCCATCCAGAGTGTTCCCAGTTAATGATGACCAAGTTGGAGATGGTAACCCCGAGATTTTTGAAAACTGAAGCAATGACAGAAATGTGGTACGTATAATAGGAAGAGTTCGAGTGTACGAGGAGGGTACGATGAGTAAGAAAAGAGGCGAAGATGTGTTAAGAAGATGGAAGTGTCCTTTTTTTAAGTAAAGATGTGAAGAAAGTATCCTTTGGACCATGGGTGGAGCTAATGGTATTGTTATACGCTTTAGAGATGATTCTTCGTTGGCTTGGATGTAAATTTTTGCGCGTATGTTGTATTATGGCCATGTGTGGCATAATTGGTTTCATAAGTATAGTAGGGAAGACTATACCGACAGGTATGTTTGGAGACTTAGAAGGAACATTCGGGACGGATGTTTCTAAGGGGGGAAGAATGTTACACCCCATAGTTCAAGGGTATGTATATGAGGACGTACGTACGAGAATACGACATTAAAATTGAAAATGAAGGAAGATGTGATTTTTCGACGAAAAAGTTTCCGGATTTTGTGAAGGAAAAAGGTTCGTTAATGGGAATTGGATTCCCAGATTTGGTATTCAGACTTTTTGGAATATTAGAGGATTATGGAATTTTATTTCCGGAATTGGTCACGTGGGGCCTACGGGGAAAATTTACGATTTTGTGTGGCCAACTTTATTTTCGGATTTTTGGCATTACGGATATTTTCGGAAGATGAAATATTTTGGACGAGTAGGGGGGCGACACGTGTCACCCCCATGTGGCCATGTTGGCCGAATTGGTGAAGGACAAGTGTCCATGGACGGTTTTGGGTGGACAAGTGGCTAGCCACTTGTCCCAATTTTGTGGTGGACATGTGGTTGGTAGAATCCGCACCCACATGTCGCCAATCTACACCACACACTTGCCTAGATCTTGGCCCTTGATTTCTCTATAAATACCCCTTGATTTCAAGACTTTATTCATCCACTTAAGAGTTTCCAAGGCAAAAAATATACCCCCTCCTTAGTGTTGTTCTCGTCCAACACCCCCCCCCCCCTTTGTGTAGAAAAAATTCTTCAAGTGTTGGTATAATCCCAAATACCTTAGCCTTGTAATCCCTTGTAATATTCCAAAGTTATCTCTATACTAAGAGCCCGGAAATACCACTTTATTCCTTTAGTCGCAAAACGAAACCCTAGGAAAATCTTCATAGATGGATGAAGTGTTAAGAGAAGTGGTTTAGAAACTTCTAAGGGTTGCTTGGAGCGGGTTGGAGCGTAAGGAAGTGGAGCTAAACGTTGCTCAGGATCGACTTATAAATCTTGGATAATTTTGGAATTATCGAGGTAATGATCTTTATCCCCCTATTGTAATTGAATATTACATGTTGTAGTAATGTATAATTGAGTATAAGATTTATGGAAGGATGATTAAAAAGAATTGAACTGTATTTACATTGGACTGTATTTACAGTAGACTTGTAGTATTATTTTGGGGCAGAATTGTACACGTCAGGTTAGACGTGTAATCCCCTCTGAGTTGTTGGCTTGGTAGCGGGCCTTGTTATTGGAGGTTATTTATGTGGTTTCGGGGGGGAGGTGCTGCCGAATTTTCCGTAGAATATGGTACCTTGTACTTAGAAATGTTCTACGAAGGGATCTAGAAGTTAATAGACGTTTTATGGCCATTATAGGTTGAAGTACTACGAGTAGCATATTCTACTTGAAGGGTGGAAAAGGCTAGCAAGGTTATAGTACTTTGGAGCGTTTTGATAATTGTCGATAATCGTCGCGAGGTATGTGAACATCTTCCTATCCTTTCTAGCATGATTGTTGTAAACTATGTAGTACGGTAGACGTACGTGTGCTAAACGAATTTGGTTGGTTTAAAACATAAAGTGTTAAAATGGCTTTATGGGAAGTTAATTATAACGACTTTATGTAGGTAAGAGAATGGTTTATTCATTTTAAAAGATAAGAGACTTGACTTATATTTGACTTGATATGATATGTGAAGAACTTGAATTGTGTAGAAAGTTGTGAAACCTCATTCGTGAGTAATGAGTACTTGGTTTTTAATAATAATGTTATATTGATTTCGGAAATGGGAATGAGTATCAAACAAGCCATTGCAGCGTTAATAAAGAAAAATGTAATGACTAATAATTAACTTAAAACAAGTAGAATCTTCCATCTGCATAGAAGCTAAGATAAGACAAAATTGTATTACATTTCCTAGATTATGGCTGCTTTACTAAAATCATTAAAAACAAGTTTTGATTTTCTTAAAAATTCCAAAGTAAGGAACTTGATTTATAAAAGAGAGAGACTTGAGAATTGGAAGTGTAAAATTGTTTAAAAAGGAAGGCATGGTTTTGTCTTAAAATGGTTTAAAACGGAAGGCATGCTTTTGTCTTAAGTTGGTTAAAAAAGAAGGTATGGAAATTGTTTTGGTTTACTTAAAAAGATAGTTACTCTATTTTGATACTACAGGTATCGTGTGACTTTTGTGAAAGAAATGGATCTTTTTAAAGAGTTAAAGTATGTAGTACTTTGGGGTTAAAACCCGGATTTGTTGACATAAAATAAAAGTACCTTGTGTGAGTAACTTGCCTATGTTTTGCTTGTGATAGCCTTGTAATACTTTCTTGTTGGTTTGATAAGTAAACATGCTAGGATACTACGGGCGTTAGTATCTTGGGGACTTTATGTGAAGGGGGTTTTCTTGTTGTGCTATGTTGTTTACGATAAGCCGATTGCGCTTGTATTACATCACATACCCCCCCTGACTTGTTATGTTGTCGGGGTTAGCGCCCCGTCGAGGAATACCTCATGCGGGTCCATGAGACTATCGCGAGTCGCGGAGTTCGAGAACCGTCGGGTGTGTTACGCCGATGCGAGGAATACCTCATGCGGTCCATGTGGCCATGCGGATTGCGGGAGTCCAGGATGTTGCCGAGGGTTAGCTGCCCTGCGATGCGAGGAATACCTCATGCGGGCCTATGTGGCCTATGCAGAACTGCGGGAGTTCCAGGATTAGACGCGCACAATGATACTGCGGGCGAGTGGCCCAACTTCGATCATTGGCGGTCTAGAAAGACCTCGCGATACAGTCTTATAGCATTGTCAGTACGGTGGGTTCTAGTAGTTGGCTATGCCTTCGTACTTACCCCGTACAGTTTTTATGACACAGGTGGGACCTGGTGTTCATGTGTATTCCTTGGTGTTTTTATATCATGGACTGCCGGCAGTGAGGAAGGAATTCCACGGGCATGATTGATATTGTGGGCATGAGACCCATGGTTATATTTGAGTAATGACTTTGAGGGCGTGAGTCCCTGACTTGACATGACTGCTTACATATTGTGTACCGTAGTTTGGTTATCATATATGTCTCCTGTTTTATATAGACTATTATGATTTCATTTCTGATATTTTGATTTCACATACTTGGTACTGTTGTCGACCTCCTTCGGGGGGCTGCGTTCATGCCGCAGGTAGAGGTACACCAGTTGTCGATCCTCGCTCATAGGATCACAGTTCAGCGTTTTGGGAAGCTCCGTTTCTCCGGAGGCTTATCTTTTGGTATAGTCCCCTGTCGTTGTAGGTACTTACATTCAGGGGTATGGCGGCCACTGTCGTCGTAGTTGTGGTTACATTCTTAAGTGCATGTAATCGTTGTGGGCAGAGTTTGTAAAAGGGATGTAACTGTTCAGGTTTAATCATTTTTATATATATGCAGAAAGGTGACCGTTTTGGTTAGCCTATTTCCTTATTGTATATCTTGTTTCATGTGTAAGTTTTTATTTCCGCTGATTTTCTCTGATGTTGTATCACTAGGGTGCCCGGGGTAAGGCACCAGTCACGGGCCCGGGGTCGGGTCGTGACACTTTAGTTCGCAGTACTTTTCTCTCTTTCTTTATAATTCAGTTTATGTTTGGAATTGTATTAGTTCTTAGCGTGACTATGGCTAGGAGCTAAACACTTTATTAGAACTTTCCTTATGAATCTCTTGAAACTCTATTTCATGACTTAATGCATTAGTTGATTTCTTCTTTACTTGATTAAGATTTATTCAATAATTGATATGAATGTTTGATAGTTAATTGATCACTAATTATCATAACCTATATGATTTCGAATCAAGTACCGAGAGGAAAGATTTGGATATGCTGTAATTGAATAGACATATGTTAAAATCGCGGACGAAAGTACCCGATACTTGTGTAGCATTATAGGTTACTGTTCTTAATCCTCCTATGTGGTAAATCCTATCATAGAAATATAGAAGGGTTCTGCACTGGGGTTGAACGATTATATATTCTAACCGGAATATAAGATAGTCTAGTTAACCGCTATCTTAACATAGAGGAAGAAGTCATTCTGCATTTGGGATTGAAAAGAGTGGATAGTCGAGGTATTAGAAGCCCTAATTCCTTCATAACTGATTAAACCTCAATAATTTAGTTTACTTCTTGCAATTATTCTAGTAATTAGATAAAAACCCAAATCAATTATCGTTTGCCAAATAGATAACCTAGAATAGATGTTCGGTAATTAGAAACCAGTCTTTGTGGACGATAAACTTGATCTTACAAGACTATATTACTTGTGAACGATACGTACACTTACGTAAGCAATTGGACACGGTCCTAACAGCAGGTTGTGACATGATGGACTTGCGAAGAGCATCTGATGAGGATGTTAAGATTATATCATCCACATATAACAAAAGATAAGCAATATTATTACTTTATCGGTAAATAATCAAAGAGTGATCATAACGACTGTTAGAAAACCTAATGTGTGAAACAAAATCCGTAAACCGCTTGTACCAGGCTGTGAAGCCTATTTAAGCCTATAAAGTGATTTCTTGAGTAGGCACACATAATTTGGATATTTGGAGTCCCGATATCCCAGTGGTTGATGCATGTATACCATTTTATTTAACTGGTCATGGAGAAAAACATTTTTGACATCCAACTGATGAAGTGGCCATGACTTTAAGAGAGCCAAACTGAGGACCGTACGTATGGTTATTGGTTTCACCACCGGACTGAATGTCTCCCTGCAATCTACACCAAATTGTTGTGTCTTTCCATCACCTACAAGATGGACTTTATGTCTCCCAAAAGTACCATCAGATTTTTATTTATGACTGAAAATCCACATAGACCAAATTATATTGGCATTAGGAGGACGAGGTACTAACTCCCACGTCCTATTTTTAATAATAGCATTAAATTCATTATCCATAGTCATTTTCCAATTCAGATCACGGAGTGAAGACACATGATTGCGAGGTAAAGGTGATTTTGAGACTTGGGTGTGTAGGCTATAATTGGTGTTGGGTTTGACAATGTCATGTTGACTTCGGGTGACCGGACGACGGGTTGAATTTGAAAGTGGGCGAGGTGGGATAACACCGCTCGCAGCGGTGGTAATGGGCTTTGGCCCAAGCACGCCATGAATCGAGACATCACCGACAAATGGCCACTATAATGAGGCACACCACGAGCACTATGCCGCGATCAGGCCATCATTGTGTCCCACAATAGTTTGGGCCCAAAACAGACGGCCCATCATGATGGGCATTAGTGTCTTGCAATTGGGCCACTATTTCGTGGTCCAAATTTTGTGGATGGGATGAAACAGTGGGTCCGGGATGGGACAAAAAATTATGAGACAAATACGGGGGGGGGGGGGGGGGCAAACCATCATCTAAAAATGGAGTGTCCGGACTTGTGAATTTTGCCCAACGGGAAAGTTGTTTCATCAAAAAGGACACGACGACTCACAATTATTTTATTGAAGGAGAGGTCATAACACATGTATCCCCAATGATTAGATGGATATCCCAAGAAAACACAAGGTGTGGACCGGGTTTGAAGTTTATTGATTATTGTGGATGAAAAAAAAAGATAGCATAAACACCTGAATACCCGTAAATTTATATATGAGGGGTCCCGTAAATAGAGGATTTTGAGAGGATCTTTGTAGGATAGTTTTGTTTAGGGAGTATATTCAATAAATATGGAGTCATGTGTAGTGCATGATGTCAAAATGAGGGTGGTAATGAGGCATGAGCAAGGGAAGTTCGAACAATGTTATTTATGGTTCGGATTTTACGTTTGACCTTTCCATTTTGTGAAGAGATATGTGGACAAGAAAGCCAAAAATTCAAACCATAAGAGTTACAAAAATCCCAAAACTGTCGATTATCAAACTCCCTACCATTATCACATTGTATATTTTTTATTTCCCATTCAAAGTGAGTTCGGATGAATGCTCTAAATTTTAGAAATGTGGAAAAGACTTGTGATTTTTTAGACAAGGGAAAAGTCCACAAAAAATTAGAGTAATCATCTAATAATAGCAAGTAATACCGATGACCTGAAGAGCTCAAAACGGGTGAAGTCCAAATATCACAATGTATAATGTCAAATAGAAATAAATTGCATGAATTGGATGAAGTAAATGGAAATTGAACATGTTTACCCAATGGACATGAACGATATTTATCCAAAGTCTTTTTTTAATACAAGAAATAAAATTATTGTTTTTTAGAGAGGCTAACACAGAAGCCCCAAACAGTCATGCCATAATGATTGGTGAAAAGCTGTAAAAGTATATGGTAACTTGGATTGTTGAATGAGTGAAGTGATTGGATATAGCTTTCCTTGACTATCACATATCATTAGGATTGTCCCCGTCTGAAAATCCTTCACGGAAAATCCAAAAGGGTAAAAAACAATAGGTACCCAATTATCAGTAGTAAATTTTCTAACAGATATCAAGTTCTTAATTAATTGTGGGGTATGAATCACATTCTTTAAGATTAGTGGTGGATTAGGGGGTGATAATTTAGTAGACCAATAACCTCGTATTGGAATAGAATGACCATTTCCGACAATTGTACCATTATTTTTGCTCAAATTATAATAGGATGAGAGGTTACCTTGAGAGGACGTCATATGAGACGTGGCACCTGGGTCCATATACCAATTGGCATCGGGTGGGTTGAGTCCAAGAGTGTGCATGGTGGACTCGATGTCTGTTGGACGGCTCATCATCGAATGGGCCTCCTACCACTGGTTCGACAGAGGCCCATTACTGCCTGGACTGGGATCGCTCGCTCGGGCCCAAAATGGTAGGCTCAAACCGCTCGCCCGCATTGCACATAATCGCTGAAAATTGGGCACGTGATCGGTGTATTTTATATACACTTTTCGAGTCATTTTTAGTTAATCTTTTGTCCCCTTTTGTACAAATAAGTGTCGTATTAGGATAGTTTTTCTTTCTTTTGAGTCAAAGTGGTTAAAATGGCCAAATTGTGGAAAAGGAGCTAAAAGAGGGCAAAAGAGGAGGGTCCAGAGCTTAAAAGACGAGAAAGTGGCGAACGAGGCAGAAACCCGGATCAGCGCGCGCGCCTCGCAAGCAGCGGCGCTAATCATCGAGAGAGTGCAGAGGTTCCAGCACGCGCGGCTGCATGCCAGAATCGGCGCGCGCCAAATCACCCGGCATCGCAGGTTCGTGGCCGCCGAAGCAGCCGCGTCGCCGACGCGAGAAAATCAGGTTTTTAGACGAAATTCTGGGTCAGGCCTGAAGGAAAAGTTTGAGGCGGTTTTCAGCCTATAAAAGGAGAACCCTAGGCAGTTCTAAAGGGTTCCCTTTCTTGCACAACACAAGGATTCTTGCTTTGAAGATTGGAGACCATAGTCTAGTAATTTCTTTCCTTTTTTCAGTTTTGTATGATGAACCTTGAATTAGTTCTTGTCATGTCAATGGCTAGGAACTAATTTTTTTATAGGGCTTTCCATGTTAATTCACTAGAAACTTATGTTATAAATTGATGCATGTTATGGTTATTCTTCTTCTTGTTGAGATTTATCCAATAATTGCTTTGAATGCTTGGTAATTAATTGATCACTAATTATCATTATTTATATGATTTCTAATCAAACTTCGAAAGGAGGAGGTTGCGAATATGCTGTAAGTTGGGTAGACATATTTTGGATTGGGGATGAAAATACCTCAATTATTTATGTAGCGTTAATGAGAGGCTTAACAACCCTAATTTTACGCATGGTGCGTGACGGTTAACTAGGTTTTTGTTCTTAATCCTCCTATAGAGTTATCCTTATCACCGAAAGGTAGAAAGGAGCAATACTGGGGTTGAGTGTTTATATATCCTTAACGGGAATATAAAACGATTTCGTAAACCTGCTAGCTCCGAGAGAAGAAGACCATAATTCATTGCATTAATAATTAACATAAGCGGATAGTTGAGGAGACATGGAAGCCCTATTCCCATCACAACTGAAGTAAACACATTAGTTAAATTAGTCTTTATAATTCTTAGTTATAAACAACAAAATCAAATATCGATTGCCAAATAGATACCAAAAGATAGATAGTTGGTACTTGAACCCTAATCCTTGTGGACGATATTCGGTCTTACCAAGACTATATTACTTGTCACGATAACGTGCACTTGCGTTAAAGTGTGTGCATCTTTTCGCGCATCAAGTTTTTGGCGCCGTTGCCGGGAATTGGGCATAGTTCAATATCAAATTTGTCTATTTTTAATTTCTAATTTGGTTTTTAATTTTTATTTTATTTTTACATTTTTATTTTCGGAAAGAAACCAGGGTGCCTTGATTTGTTGTCTGTTTTTGATCTATTTCAGGAAATCAGTTTATGCGAAGGAGAAGAGGGGCAGACACTCTTGTTCCCAATCAGAGATTGAAAACTCAGACATGTAGCAGAAAGAATCAGCGGATTGCAACCTTGATAGAGATGGACGGTGTTCAAAACAACAACATGATGAGAGAAGGGTTAGGTGAAAATCAGCCCAATCCAGGAATGCCTCGGCAAGTACCTATGGATGTCGAGGAAAGCGTTCAAGTCCAGGCAGAAAGAAGCTTGGGAGACTATGTGCTGCCGAGAGTGAATGGAGCACAAACATGTATTAGGCTCCCTGCCATAGGAGCAAACAACTTTGAGATAAAATCGGCGATTCTGAGCATGGTACAACACACAGTGCAATTTGGAGGACTGCCATCGGAGGATCCACATATGCACATAGCTAATTTCTTGGAGCTATGTGCAACTTTCAGATATAACGGCGTTACTGATGATGCCGTCAGATTGAGGCTCTTTCCCTTCTCACTCAGGGATAGAGCAAAAGTATGGTTAAATTCCCTGCCAGTCGATTCGATTTTTACATGGCAAGAGCTGACACAAAAATTTCTAGCCAAATTCTTTCCCCCATGCAAAGCAGCAAAATTGAGAGGGGAGTTGAATAACTTCTACCAAGCAGATGTAGAGTCCTTATATGAAGCTTGGGAAAGATTCAAAGATTTACAGAGAAAGTGCCCACACCATTGTATTGAGTTATGGAACTTGGTCCACATCTTCTATAACGGGATGAGCAGTACAACCAGAACCATTATAGAAAACTCCAGAGAAGGAGTATGCAGAGAAGATCCCATTCCCCCAGAGATTACAGCGGAAGGCGGTTGATAAACAATTCTCCAAATTCTTGGAGACATTCAGGAAGCTGCATATCAACATACCTTTTATAGAGGCTTTGGAGCAGATGCCCTCCTATTTCAAGTTCATGAAGGAGATCTTGGGGAAGAAGAAGAAAGCGGCAGTATGAATTAGTAGCACTGACGGAGGAGTGTAGTGCTATCTTGCAGAAGAAGTTGCCACCAAAACTAAAAGACCCAGGGAGCTTTACACTACCTTGCACAGTGGGCAGGGTGACATGCAACAGGGCTCTGTGTGATTTAGGGGCAAGTATAAATCTGATGCCCTTATCGGTATTTAAACGATTGGAGTTGGGTGAGGCCAAACCAACCACAGTGAGCCTGCAGCTGGCCGATAGGACAGTGGTTCATCCAAGGGGGAAGATTGAGGACGTGATTGTCAAAGTAGGAAAATTCTTCTTTCCTGCGGACTTCCTCATTCTTGACATGGAAGAAGATGCAGAAATCCCTATCATATTGGGGAGACCATTCCTAGCGACATGGAGAGCTTTGATTGATGTAGAAAGAGGAGAGCTGACATTAAGGGTGGAGAAGGAAGAAATGGTGTTTAAAGTATTTAAACACATCATTGAGCCACCAACCATGAGCAGGTGTTTTGCAATCAGCACCATCAAACCCCCCTGTGAGCCAGTACAAGTCAACCAAAGGAGATGAGCCAGCAGCGGGCATGGTTTGCGAACCTCCAGAAGCGGTATGTGTTCTGAACTTCCCGCGATAATGCTAAGAGAGAAGAAGAAAAGCGAAAATGTGGAGAAAATGGATTAGTTGTGGGGTTGATCCACCCACGTTTATTAAACTAAGGAACTTGCGTCCGACTAAAAGACGTTAAAGATAGGCTACTTGGGAGGCAACCTGGTATTTTAATTTATTTTACTTGATAGTTTTTATTAAGAACGGTCTCACGGAGGTAGTGTTTGTCTTTGTGATTGGAGTGCAGGCAATAAATTGAAAGGCGAAAAAGCGAGAACATCGTGATTTCGAGAAAAAGCGGGTTAGCGCGCGGCTGAAAAAGCTGAACAGCGCGGAAGTTTAAGCACGGCGCCCGATGCTGAGGCGCGGCAAAAATCGAAAAAATTGCCAAGTCTAGCGCGCTTCCAGAATGTAGCGCGGCGAAATTCCAGCAGTGCGAACATTGGCGCGGCTAAAAGCGAACAGCGGCGGAAATCCAGAAATTAAAAGACGCCCAGAAATCAGATTTTCCCCAATTTCAAAACCAAAACTTAACCCCTCTTCTCCACAAAACACACGAAAATCCAAAATTTACCCACAAACCCTCCACAAATCAAACCCAACCACAACCAAAACTCTTAAATTCCTAAAACCCTTAGCTATCTCAAACAACAAAACTCCATCCCATTGCCTCATATCACCATTAGAAGCAAGAACACCTTGAAGAACACCATGAAAAGGTAATCTTCATCTTTTCTTGAAAAGTTTTCAGTAGTTAAAGAAGGTAGTAGTTTGGAGAAGTGTTGCATTGTGAAGTAGTTGGGGTGCTGAAAAATTGATTGTGAAGTTTAGAGAAGGAGTAGACAAGGAGGGTGTGGGTATTGGGTAGTAGAGTTGAAGTTTGGGGGTATTAGTGTTTTAGTTGCTAATTGTTGATTGTGTGGGGGAACATTTGTGCTACTAAGTTGTAAGCTGCAGAAAGTGTTTTAACCATGTCCGCCAGAAAGAGAAGAGCCTCCACATCCATCTCAGCCCCACAATACGATGATACTAGGTTTGTGAGCTACCAAACCTTCCAAAGATACAAAAAGCTTAGTACCAGACCCTTAATCCCTGAAAGAGGAATGGACTATCAGAGGGAGTCGCTTGGGGAGGAGGATGTCTATGAGCCCATTCGGGCAATGATTGAGATGATAGGGTGGAGGAGATTTGTAAACCCGGACAAGATAGTACCTATGAACACAGCAATGGTGCGTGAATTCTATGCTAACTTTCCGGAGAAGGTGGACAACAAATGCTTTGTCAGGGGAAAATATATGCCTGTGACGGCAGAAGTGATAAATATATCTCTAAAAACAGCAGATGTTGAAGAAAGGGGTGACGACCGAAGCTATTTCAGACCATGGTCGAAGCGCCACCAAGATCAATCGAGGCCGTTGCGAACCACGATGAGCTACCACAGGGCTGCATTTGATATTGCAAGAAATGGGTCAAGAGGACTGAGCAGGTGCCAGTTCAACAAAACAGCCAAGGGTTGGCTATATTTCATCAGTGTCCATCTGATCCCATCAACGCACTTCACCAGAGTGCCAGAAGATAGGATTAAATTGATATATAGAATCATGACGGGGAAAACGATTGATGTGGGGAAAGAGATAGTGCAGAGCATTGAAGAAATCAGCAGGTTGGTAACAACAGGTGGATTGGGACATGGCTCACTTATCACTGAATTATGCAACATGAATGGGGTCCCAATCCTACCCACTGACACTAAAGAGAGAAACCAACTGCATGTGTCATATGGGATAGTGCACTCTTTCCCAGACCCAAGCCCCCCAGCAACAAGAAGAAGAGTACAACCACCAGCAGCAGAGGCCGCAATGAACGAGGATGAGCCTGAAATAGAGGCTCAATATGCGGCAGGGCCTAGCCACCAGCCAACCACAGAGTCAGAACCCTCAGTGCCCATGATGGAGCAATTGCTTCAGAATCAGATGAGGATGATGCAGAGTTTGGACACAGTGATACAAGGACAGCAAAAAACGCGACAACAAATCAATGAGATGAGTTCCTTGTTCAACCAGTGGTCCATGCACTATCCCATGCCACCACCACCACCACCATTTTAGCCAAGTCTGTAAGTGTCTTATTTCTTTTATTGTCTTTGAGTCTACACACATTGGGGACAATGTGTGATTTAAGTTTGGGGGGGGGGGTGTTTTATTTGTGTCTTATTTGTGTCTTGTTATAAGTATGTTAAGTTTTTTTCTTGTTATAAGTATGTTAAGTTTTTTTTTGTTGTTTTTTGTATATTTTTGAGTCACAATTTTTTTTTCTTCTTTTAAGTCATAATTGTCTGTCAAAAGATCATGTATGTTGTAGTTACTAGAAACACCTAGTGAAGTGAGGTGGAATAATGTAATGGAATTAGAAGAAACTATCTAAACACATAGGTTAGATATGCCAAAAACTCACAAAATCTGTCTATTTGGAGTTTTTTGCTTAAATTATGCATGCTAAATGATGAAAACCTATGTGTTATGATTGCTTGCTATTTGAGGCGAAATAGTTAGGATATGCATGTTAGGGAGATGACTCAGACATTTCTTTGATAGCCAATTCTTACCACTCTTTTCTATCCCGGACTTTAAAAGTATCCCTAGTCAACCCCATTGAGCCTAAAAATTGAAACTTCTTCTTTGACACCATATATTCCCACAAATTGTGCCATAAGTAAAAATGTGAAATAGTGAAATAAATTGTGTTAAAAAAAGAGACAAAAAGAGTGAACAACTTTGATGCACCCAAAAAAAAAAAAGTAATAAGAAATAGGCAAAAGCCTAAGTTGGGGGTGCTTGTCATTATTATACACTTCACTCTCCCAAAACAAAAGAGGGTAAAGATTGATTTGAAGTGAAGAAAAAGAATCAAAAGAAAAGGGAAACACTGAAAAGCTAAAGAGCTTATGGTACACAAAAATGAGCCTAAATGCCTATTTTTACCTACCTATACCTAAGCCTACATTACAACCCTTAAAGTCCTGAAGATCTCTTTTATGCATATCCAGTATTAGTGGAGAATAGCAAGTAAACATGCCATAGGATTTTTGAATTTTACAAGCATGATTCAGTATATTGACTTCTATTAAGCATGATAAAAATGAGTTTGCGAAATATCTAGCTTAAAGTGTTTAGTGTGCTAAAAATTTCATGCTATATGTTCCTGCATATTATTCTGCTAACCTTCATGTTTTTCTAGATAACATCAATGCAACAAAAGTGATCAATGTCAGTGAGTCCTTTATTTTCGTTTCTTTGAGTCTTTTATTTCTTTCTTTCTATCTTTGCTCGAGGGCGAGCAAAGGTTAAGTTTGGGGGTATTTGATCGGTGTATTTTATATACACTTTTCGAGTCATTTTTAGTTAATCTTTTGTCCCTTTTTGTACAAATAAGTGTCGTATTAGGATAGTTTTTCTTTCTTTTGAGGCAAAGTGGTTAAAATGGCCAAATTGTGGAAAATGAGCTAAAAGAGGGCAAAAGAGGAGGGTCCAGAGCTTAAAAGACGAGAAAGTGGCGAACGAGGCAGAACTCGGATCGCGCCGGCGCCCGCACGAAGCGAGGCGCGCCTAATCATCAGAGAGGCTGCAGAGGTTCCAGCGCCGCGGCGCCCACAGACAGCAGAGATCAGGGCTGCGGCGCCAAATCACCCGAAGTACTGCAGAAGTTCCGGCGCCGACGCGGGAAAATCAGGTTTTTAGACGAAATTCTGGGCCAGGCCTGAAGGAAAAGTTGGAGGCGGTTTTCAGCCTATAAAAGGAGAACCCTAGGCAGTTCTAAAGGGTTCTCTTTCTTGCACAACACAAGGATTCTTGCTTTGAAGATTGGAGACCATAGTCTAGTAATTTCTTTCCTTTTTTCAGTTTTGTATGATGAACCTTGAATTAGTTCTTGTCATGTCAATGGCTAGGAACTAATTCTTTTATAGGGCTTTCCATGTTAATTCACTAGAAACTTATGTTATAAATTGATGCATGTTATGGTTATTCTTCTTCTTGTTGAGATTTATCCAATAATTGCTTTGAATGCTTGGTAATTAATTGATCACTAATTATCATTATTTATATGATTTCTAATCAAACTTCGAAAGGAGGAGGTTGTGAATATGTTGTAAGTTGGGTAGACATATTTTGGATTGGGGATGAAAATACCTCAATTATTATGTAGCGTTAATGAGAGGCTTAACAACCCTAATTTTACGCACGTGCGACGGTTAACTAGGTTTTTGTTCTTAATCCTCCTATAGAGTTATCCTTATCACCGAAAGGTAGAAATGAGCAATACTGGGGTTGAGTGTTTATATATCCTTAACGGAAATATAAAACGATTTCGTAAACCTGCTAGCTCCGAGAGAAGAAGACCATAATTCATTGCATTAATAATTAACATAAGCGGATAGTTGAGGAGACATGGAAGCCCTATTCCCATCACAACTGAAGTAAACACATTAGTTAAATTAGTCTTTATAATTCTTAGTTATAAACAACAAAATCAAATATCGATTGTCAAATAGATACCAAAAGATAGATAGTTGGTACTTGAACCCTAATCCTTGTGGACGATATTCGGTCTTACCAAGACTATATTACTTGTCACGATAACGTGCACTTGCGTTAAAGTGTGTGCATCTTTTCGCGCATCGCCTGACCCAGTTTCCAGTTGGGTAGGGGCATGGTGGCACTGCCCATGGCCACTTCCAGGTCCACTGGGCTGGGCCGCCACTGGTCTGCCACTGTTGCTGTCCACCGGAGTTCTGCCTGCCGGAATTTCCACCACCGCCATCGGAATTCCGGTGGCCTCTATTTTTATTATTTCCACGAATTCCATCCCGATTTTTATTACCATTTTTACCTTTTTGTCCTCGATTTTGTTGTATGGGTTCATAAGGTATATTCCCGTCATTTGTAGGAGTAGCAATCATGGCGTAATTGGAAACAGTGGCGGCCTTTTTGGCGAAGCCCGCCTCTTCAAGAATATGCATTGAATGTGCTTGATAAAATAATGGGAGCGAATTGCTTTGTCGGATGAGTGTTCCCACACCACTATAAGTGTCGGTAAGTCCAGCAACCATTTGCAAAACCAAGCGATTGTTGGTAACCAGCGAACCAACGTTTGTAG
Source organism: Przewalskia tangutica (assembly GCA_029844215.1). Classification (NCBI taxonomy): domain Eukaryota; kingdom Viridiplantae; phylum Streptophyta; class Magnoliopsida; order Solanales; family Solanaceae; genus Przewalskia; species Przewalskia tangutica. The sequence goes on from CM056725.1 coordinate 4,179,295, forward strand.
TTGATCCGACAAGACTTTAAGACGCTTACAATATGCCGACGCATTTGGAAAATTTGTCATATCAATGGTGGAAAATTCTTGTTCTAATGTAACAGTGCGGGAATTTTTGTTTTCTTGAAAAATGTCCCGCAACCGATTCCAAGCCTCCATGGCTGTAGAATCCGGTTTCATTATTGTGTGTAACAAGTCCGAAGAGATTGTTGCGTAAATCCAAGATAGAACTCGGACATCAAGAGTTGCCCAGATTTCTTTGTCATCGTCCGTCTTCAACTCCTTTACTTTTGTCATTTTCCGGCGGGATTATATAATGAATCACCCGGTGAGATCGACAACAAATTTTAAACAATTCAGCCCAAGTGACATAATGAACATTTTCCATCTCTAGGTGATGGAAACATGTGTTTTATAGATGAATCAAATTTCATTCAACTTCTTCTTTCATGTTTGAAAGGGTAAGGGTTGGATGAAAATTGTTTTTTGGAGTGCAACATAATTAATTGGAATACACAAGTTTGAACAAGATAAAATGGAAAACAATAATGGAGATGAACAAACAAAGAAGAACAAGAAAAGAACAAATTTGGTAGGGATGGTGGAGGGTGGCCGAATTTGGGAGGGTAATTGTGTTAGGATAAAATCTATTCTTAATCTCTTGATACCAAGTAAAAATAATGAAATATTTTTCTCAAAGATTTCATTTCAAAACTTGGTAATTATATCAATATTACAAGCATAAAATCAGGAAATGATAAGATATGATTCTTTATAATCATGCCTCCTAATTTACCCTAATCTATTTTAATTATCCTACCATATACATAAGATATTACAATAATTACATTAATCATAATTAATTTGAATAGTCAATTATGATTCTACAAGAAAGAGTATGTGCTAAGTTATATATTAAAAGGACAAAAACTAATATTTATCGATAGTGAAGCCTATTAATTCATCCAAAATTAAATGATCCAGGTGGGACATCAGCCGACGGAAAAAGACAAAATCCAGGGTATTCCGACTTCCGAGAACCAATATTCTGACACAGGCAGCAAAAAAAATTCAAAATATTAAAAAGTTTGTTAGTAGTTAGTACTACTATTAATTTTAAATACTCAATTATCGTTGAGTAAAATATTAGAATACTAGAAATGCAAACAATCTAATTAAGGTCGCTTGGGAGTAATCTGTCACTCTGAAACCAACTGAGCTACACCATGCGGATATCTAATTAAGGTAGCTGTCTAGTGATTAAGGTTGTTAACTTTTACAACTACTATTCATTTCATTTGTCTTGTAGAAAGTTAAGCATTTCTAATTTATAGTAGACAAAATGACAAAATGATCTTTTACTAAATCGTGCGTTGAATATATTCTTGAGCAATTTTGGTTCTTTAGTGTCAAAAATGAACATGGTTGACATTAGTAAGAATCTCACTGTGTGGTTTTGATGATTGAAAAAGTCAATGAACATATCAAGTGCGACAGGTTTAGTGAAATAAATCGTTTAATATGTAAATCAACGCACAAGAAAAATGAACCAGGTAAACGTATATTATCTTAAAAAGACATATTTCATCCAAAGCACAAAGTATCATAGCAGTCACAGGTATAGATGAATAAGAACATAGATAGAAAACAAGAGAGAAGAGAATGAATCAGGTTGATAAAACGCGTTCTGTTACACCCCGTAATACTAGGACTACTAATTGATAACGTGATTAAGGATTTAAGATTTGAATTTTGGAAGGAAAAAATTATTACATTTTCTTAAGGAAATTTCGGAATAATATGACGAGGGAAAAATTATTAACTTGGAGTTTAATATTTTTAATTGAATTTATGGGATTAGTATTGGATTACGAAGAATTGGAATTGATAATATGGGGTCCGCCGAGAATTTCACAATTTCGCGGGGCCCTTCGATTTTAAGATATTTTGGAAATATCTAGACATTTTTCTAAAGAAGGAAATTTTGGCCATTGGGAGAGTGACATGTGTCCTCATCTACTTGTCTTGAAAGGAAAATATCTATATTAGAGATAGAGATTGAAGACTTAACTCATTATTTCATTATCTTCCAAGACTTTCTTTTCTCTCTTCTCCTTGCTTAATATTCGAAAATTCCAAGATTTTTCCAAGAATAAGAGTTGATTATTATCCAAGGTTAAACACCCTAATCAAGTCTTAAACCAAGTTAACTCTCCAAAACCCTCCAAGAAACCATTTGGGCCGAGAATGACCATTAGAACCCTAACTTGTTCGTCGACTTTTTGGAGGTAAAACGTGAAGGGAAGTTGGTTATAAGCTTGTAGTGGATGCTTGTGTGTGATTGGAAATTGAAGAAGTGGAACAAAAGGAAAACGGTGGGCCAAATTGGTGCGGACTGTTTTGGACGTTTTGGGTCATTTTTAAGGTAAAAAGTCTTCTTCCTCTTGAAGTAATTGGATATTACATGTTGTTATAGTTAGTAGATGAACTTGTATTAAGAAGAATGAAGATTAAAAAGTGTTTGGACTAATTTTAGTGGTTGGGCCGAGAATAGCCCATTTTTGGGTCTTTGAAGTTTGTTGGTTATTGTTGTTGTTATCTTCACCTATTGCATGTTAAATGAAGTAATATGGTTGTTGATATGTCATATATAGAAGTGTTGGAACTTGAATTGGAATATAATGGATTAAGGAAAGAGTTAACAGATTGTAGTTGTTGGCCGTGAAATCTATAAAACTGTTGGACGTTATTATACAATTTTTAGGGACTGTTTTAGGGCGTTGGAATTCTGAAAATTCAGCCCTCTTATTACATGATTAAGTATGGGGATTGTTAATGGAAGTCCTAAGAGATTAAGGGTGTAGAAAGGTATTAAAATGCTTCACTTTGTACCCTTGTTGTTGTTGGATATTGGACTGATTTTTATGGACTATTTTGGTAGATTAAGGGGCTGAATTTTACACGTCAAGTAGACGTGTAATCCCCTTTGGTTAACTGTTGGTTGTGCCTTAAATGGGGATTGATTGTTGTTGAATTTGGGCCTTGGAAAAGGTGGAAAAGTACGTATAAACGGGGGAGTGCTGCCTAAATTTTCGTAGAATAGGGGGATCATTACTTGGTATAAGTTTTATACTTGTGTGTATGAAGTTGATAGAAGTATTATTGTTGTTATAGGTTGAAGTACTACTTGTGGCATATTCTACTTGGCGTGTGGAATAGCCGATAAGGTTGAAGTACCTATTCGGGGCGTATTCTACTTGTCGTGTTGGTTAGTCGTCAATGAGGTATGTGAACCTTTTCCTTCTCTCTTTTGGCATGTTCTTTGTGTGAACCGTAACTGTGGTATTGTTTCAAAAGTTATTCTACTCTTAGGAGTTAGGGAGTAATCACGTTATTGATTCTATGCTAAAGGCATGTCTAAATTATTCCTAAGTCCTTACCAAGTCTTATGGGAGATGTTGGTAAGAGCTTTTAGTAAACGATGGAGTCGAATTGATTTTGCTAGTTACAGCACTAATGAGAAAAGGTATCGAATAAGCCCATTGCAGCGTTAATGAAAAAGGAATCGACAATCTATTATATTGAAATGAGTAGAATTTTCCATCTGCATAGAATCTAAGATATAACCAGTTCGTTTTACACTTTCTAGGTTCACATCTGATTAGATAAGATCATTATTAATATATGACCTAATGGATCATAAAATGGATTAATTTGCCAATTCGTATTAGTTATCACCATGCAAATGTTTCCATAATGTTAGCTAGAGGAGCGAGACGAATTAGATTATCGAGTTGGTACAAACGACGAGTGGACCCTATACTTGACTTGATCTTTATAAACTGAGCGGATCCTAATCCTTAGTGATATTTCCCTTGATAGTACTTTGAGTTTTATAAAAGGAAAGTCGTTTACCTATTCGTTTGATAATGCCTTGAGTTTTTCTAAAAAATAGTTCATTCTAATTGTGCTAATGAGAGTCAAAGATGATTTAAATTATACATAGTTTCTTGTGATAGCTATAGGAGTACATTCTTTTATATTTACACTGAGTCCCAGAATGGGCCGGAACATGTTGTACCTTATTTGACTTATAGCACATTACACCGAGTCCCAGAATGGTCCGGGACATGTCGTACCTTGCATGACTTATAAAGTGTTACACCGAGTCCCAGAATGGGTCGGGACATGTCGTACCTTGCATGACTTATAGAGCGTTACATCGAGTCCCAGAATGGGTCGGGACATGTCGTACCTTGCATGACTTATAGAGCGTTACACCGAGTCCCAGAATGGATTGGGACATATCGTACCTTACATGACTTATAGAGCGTTACACCGAGTCCCAGAATGGGCCGGGACATGTCGTACCTTGCATGACTTATAGAGCGTTACACCGAGTCCCGTAACGGGGCGACATGTCGCGCATAACAAGATTTGTTTATTTGGCGCACGTTCTTAATTTTGACATGACTCTCATTTTAAAAGGAAGTATCGTGGGCACGGTTGAATCTTATTCTAAAAAGGTGTCTGATACAAAGAGTACAGTACGATGTCGATACAGTGATACAGTGGTACAGTGGTACAGGGGTACAAGGTACAGTTGGTTCCATATCTGAAACGGTATTTTAAAAAGGTAAAGATGACTCTCATTACTCTATTTTGAAAAGGCACAGTATACTGATATTTGATTATTATACTTGTCTCTTGTTATCCTTTTGGCCTGTTATAATCTTGTTTAATGTACTTCATGTTTACATACTTGGTACCTTATCGTACTGACCCCCTTCGGGGGGCTGCGTTTATGTCCGTAGGTATTAGGTACTCAGTTGAGTGATCTATGAGCTTAGGTTCCTTGTTCAGCGTTTTGGGATAGCTCCAATGTTCCAGAGCTTGTCATTTTGGCACAAGTCTTCCATTATGGCTAGGTATATTCAGGGGTACGGCGGGGTCTTGTCCCGTCATAGTTTACTGTCCAAACTCTTAGAGGTCTGTATTCATATATGGGCTGAACGTGCGTGAGTTGTATTTATATTTTTGTACAGTTGTAGTCTCATTCGGGTGTTATATATTATGACAGCCTTGCCGGCTTTGCCCTTGCAAAAAAAATGACGATGAGTGTTATTTAGCTTCTGCGGGTTACTTATGTTGTATGGGTAGAAGGGTGCCCTGGTAGGGCACCAGTTGCTGGACCGGGGTTCGGGATGTGACAGAGTGGTATCAAAGCAGTTAGTCCTCGAAATGCCTACAGATCGTGTGCAGTAGAGTCTTGGTTATCGGTGTGTTGTGCACCACACCCATAAACAGGAGGCTACAGTACATTTTGGATTGGTTTATATTCTTTCATCTCTAAGATCGTGCGATAGAGCTATGTCATTAGGGTAGTCCCTCCCTAACATATTATTGTGGTTGCAGCTAGGAGAAAACGACAACGGCCCAGAAGGAGAATATATGGACTTGGTGGTTGGTAAAAATTGTTGTATAGTTGGTATGATGATGTACATCTATACGAACATATTTGTTAGAGCCATGTGTGTGTTGCCTGAAGTGATTGTGGGTCATCATGGGTTGTCTAAGCTTTATAAATTGCTGGAAAGGTATGAAATAACACATCAGGGTTATATATGTGCTAATTTGGAATAATTAGGAGGTGATGAGCTGTCAGAAAGGGTGATGAACCCTTAGGAGATCATGTTTAATTGACTTAAGGACATACCATGTTGTTAGATTAAGCGGTGTTGTATGCTTAAGTGATGTGTACTGTTAGCTATGTTCCACACGCTTAACGCAAGTGTACGTATCGTTACAAGTAATATAGTCTAGGTAAGACCGAATATCGTCCTCAGGGATTAGTGTTCAATTACCAAACATCTATTCTATGGTATCTATTTGGCTGTCGATATTTTGTTGTGATTTTTATCTATGAACTACTGAACAATTGTAAAAGTTAACTAAATTAATTTAGTTAAATCAAATATGGTGGAAATACGGCTTCCAATCTCCTCAATTATCCACTCGCCTTAATCCTTAATGCAACAATAAAGGTTCTTCTTTTATGTTAAGATAACAGGTTAACTAGACCGTTTTATATTCTGGTTAGGATATATAAACACTCAACCCCGGTGCAGAAATCTTCTATATTTCTATGACAGATTTTACCACATATGAGGATTAAGAACAATAACCTATAAAACTACACAAGTATCGGGGTACTTTCGTCCAGGATTTTAACCTATGTTTATTCAACTATAGCATATTCAAATCTCTCATTTCGGATTTCGATTCGAAATCATATAAGTGATGATAACTAGTGATCAGTTAATTACCAAGCAATCAAAACAACAATTAAATAAATCTTAACTATATGAAGAAGAAACCAAATTAATGCATTAAGTCATAAAGACGAGGTTCAAGCGATTCGTTCCTAGCCATAGACATGCTAAGAACCAAAAGATTATCCAACATAAACTGAATATGGTAGCCATAGACTAGGGATACAATTTATTGTCAGGGATAGACAGTGAATGGTAAGAAGGGCTAACAAAGAAATGTCTGAGTCATCTCTCTAACATGTACATCCTAACTATTTCGCCTCAAATAACAAGCAAGCAGACACATAGGCTTTATCATTAACAATGCATAAATCAAGCACAGATACCCCAAATACTTTGATTTCATGAGTCTTTGGCATACCTAACTTAAGCGTTCAGATTTTTCTGCTTCTAATTTCATTACATTATCCCACTTTATTTCACTAAGCGTTTCAAGTAACTACAACACGCATGATCATAAAAAAAAATTAGACTCATATAAAACATAAAAAAAAAAACTCAAAAAAAAACTAAGAACCCCCCAAACATAAATCACACATTGTCCCCAATGTGTACAAGACTAAAAAAAACCGGGACTACTTACAGATTTGTGGTTTAAAATGATGGCGGCGGCTGATAGTGCATGGACCACTGATCGAATCTGGTGCTCAAGTCATCAACACGTTGTGTCAAGTGTTGTTGACCCTGCGCCATGGTGTCCACCTGATTATCCTCTCACGATTTATGAGCATCTGCTCCATCATTGGCATTGGAGGTTCCAAGTCTAAGGGTGGTTGGTGGTTGCTGCCTGCCTCATACTGAGCCTCTGTCTCAGGCTCGTCTTCTTCCATGGGCAGCTCATCTGCCGCCGTTGGTGTCAGCCTCTCCTTCTACCGCCACGGAGGACTGGTTCTGGGAAAGAGTGAACTATACCATACGTCACAGGGGGCTGACCCTTCTCATATGTATTAGTAACTAAGGTTGGGACTCCATGCCTAGAACATAAGGTGCAAATAAGTGATCCATGTCCCAACCCACCAGTGGTGGACAACCTGTTGATTTCTCTAATGCTCTGCACTATTTCCTGCCCAACGTCAATTGTCTTTCCCGCCATGATTCCATATACCATCTTGATTCTATCTGCAGGCACTCTGGTGAAATGTGTAGATGGAATCAGACGAGGACTTACAAAATACAGCCAACCCTTGACTATTCTATTGAATTGACACCTGGCCAGTCCCCTGGCTCCATTGCGAGCAACCTCATACTCGGCCCCTGGGTAACATAATGTTGCTACGACGGTGTCCCAATTGATGTGGCTGACATCTCTAGACCAACTCTTGAAATAGTGTGGGTTATAGCCTCGTTTCTCAACATCCGCTGTCCCCAACATTGCATTCACCACCTCAGAGTTTACAGACACATACCGCCCTCTCATAAAACATCTACCATCTGTCTACTCCGGATAGTTAGCATAAATTTCTCTCACCATGCTAGTATTCTGAGGTGCAATCCTCTCCGGATTGACGAATCTTCTCCACCCATTTGCCTCGATCGTAGACCGAATTGGCTCATATGCATCATCATCCTCAAATGACTCCCTTCTGTACTTCATGCCTCTCTCAGGTATCAAGGTCCTAGTACTGAGCAGGTTATATATGTCTTCTGCTTTTTTACTAGCAAACCTAGTGATATCATATTCTGGAGCTGAGGTGGATGAAGAAGCTCTGGAAGTTCTTTTTCGAGCAGCCATTGGAGAAATTTTGGCAGCGTCTCCTTTGTTTTTGTGAGGTTTCCCAACAACTATCAATCACAACAATCAACCCAACAGCCCAACACATCAATGCACTGTACAAGAATTCAACCCCACACTACACCAAACATACACACAGTACCCACAATACTAGTACAACACCCCACATCGATAAAACTCAGCAAAATTCTCCCACCCAACAGCACTATCCTCACAATAACCTTTACACCCCCAAACTTACGAATTGTCTCCCCTATTTGCTTTGAAATTTCAAGAAAAATAATGAAGGTTACCTTGGAGGTTGTTCTTCACAAATTTCTTGTTCCTAGTGAAAGAATGAAGCCATGGATGGAAGGTGGTTGTTTGTAATGGTGATGGGTGTAAGGAATTTGGTTTGTTTTACGGAAGAATTTGAGTGATAGAGGGTTTTGTTTCATGGTTTTTTTAGAGGTTTAGAGAATTGGGTTTTGTGTGGGAGAGGGATTTGAGAGTTAGGGCTTTTTATTTTTCTGAAAACCCGCCGCGCTGCCACGCATTTCGCGCCAGGCGCCTAAAGTCCTGCGCCTTCTGATAAATCAGCGCCACGACCCTGCATTTTGGCGCCGTGGCACCCAAAATTTTGCGGGCTCTCTGAACTTTCGGCACCACGACACTGCATCTGGGCGCCGCGGCTCTGAACTGATTTTCTCCCTTCTCTCGTATTTCGTGCTCCACTTTTCAGTCCTGTACCTGTCATCACAACACCACAAACAATACCATACGTGAGATTGTTCTAACTAAAACTAAATTGCATAATTTAAAAACCTTGGGTCGCTTCCCAAGTAGCTCTGTCTTTAACGTCTTATAGCCGGACGTCGGTTCCTTATCAAGAATATTTGGGTAATTTAACCCCACAGCCTATCCATTTCAGGATCATTTTTCTTCTCAGCCTTCTATTTTTCTTTTTCTTAGGAGAGGCTTTAGCAATGCTTACCTGCGTTGGCGGACTGATCTCCTTGGCTTTGGCCTGTGCTGGCTCAGCTGCTTTGTCCGTCGTGCTGACTGCGAGACATTTGCTCGTGACTTGGGATTTGATGTGCGATTTATACACACGCTAAACGCAAGTGCACGTATCGTACAAGTAATATAGTCTGGGTAAGACCGAATATCGTCCTCAAGGACTGGTTTTCAAGTACCGATTATCTATGCTTTAGTTTCTATTTGGTTAACGTTAATTAAGTTGGAATTCTAAACTAATAATGCAGGAAATAAACTAATTATGAAAATACTTTGATTTAAATCAGTTATGATGGAGAATTAGGGCTTCCAAGATCATCAACGATCCACTCTATTCAATCCTTAATACAATTAGACTAACTTCTTCTTCTACGTTAAGATAGCAGGTTAACTAGACCGTTTTATACTCTTGTTAAGGTAATATAAACACTCAACCCAATGGAGAACCCTTATACCTTTCGGTGACAAGATTGACTACAAAGGAGGATTAAGAGCAATAACATATTAAGCTACACAAGTATCGGGGTACTTTCGTCCACGATTTAAACCTATGTTTATTCAACTATAGCATATTCACAATCTCCCCTTTCGGATTTCGATTAGAACTCATATAAGTGATGATAACTAGTGATCAATTAATTATCAAGCAATCAAAACAATTATTGAATAAATCTTAAATAAGTGAAGAAGAAACCAAACTAATATATTAATTCATGAATAGAGTTTTAAGTGAATCACAAGGAAATCCCTAACAAAGTAATTAGCTCCTAGACATAGTCACGCTAAGAACTAATATAATCTCCAAACATGAACTGAAATAAACAAAGCAAAAAGAAAGAAAAGAAAAATACTCAAGAACAAGTCTCCAAGCCTTCTAGCATCCAAGGATTGTGTTGTGGAATATTTACAATGATGAATGGAATGGAATGGTTGATGGATTGTAGGATGGATTGAAGGATGAATTCTTCTAATGATGTAGAGACTATTTATAACCCAAGAATCCTTTAGGTAAAGGGTTAGGGATTATGTAGATAGAAAAGGTTATGGAATCCTTTTAGGTAAAGGGTTTAGGAAAAGTTATGGAATCCTTTAGGTAAAGGGTTTAATGAATATTTAGGTAGGAAAAGTTATCCCTTTTGGACTCTGAAAACGTGTCAAATTCGGCCCAAAACTCGAATCCCGCCGGCGCTGCCCGCAATCCGGTGCACGGCGCTACCGAAAATCAGAGCTGGACGGCCGATGGTCGGCGCTGGCTGCCATGGCGCCGGTGACGGCATTCTTCTGGATTTTTCGTTTCTTCATCCTTTGTTCGTCCGGTCTTCGTCTGATGTCTTCTATATTTCCCGGAACTTCTTAGGCTTCATTTCTTGGCCCTTTTAGTGTGCAATTCCATCTCATTTATGCTCATTTCATCTCCTTTTTGTAATTTCTCCATTTCTGACCGCCGTGACACAAAAGAAAGAAAAACAACCCTAATACTATACTAAACATAAATAAAATGAGTAAAATACTAACTAAAAATGACTCAAAAGGTGTATATAAAATACACCGATCAGGATTCAATGGTGGGTTTAAACACCTTGAATATCATCTCCTCGTCCCCAACTCTCAGTTTTAGCTCGCCCTTTTTCACATCTATCAGGGCTCTCCCAGTTGCAAGGAATGACCTTCCCAAGATGATGGGAATTTCATCGTCTTCCTCCATGTTAAGGATGAGGAAGTCTGCTGGGAAGAAGAACTTTCCCACCTTAACAAGCACGTCTTCGATGATACCTCTGGGATGCACCACTGTTTTGTCAGCCAACTGCAAGCTCACTGTGGTTGGTTTGGCTTCACCCAAATCCAATATCTTAAATACTGACAGAGGCATAAGTTTGATACTAGCCCCCAAATCACACAGGGCCCTGTTGCATGTCACCCTACCAATAGTGCAGGGCAGTGTGAAGCTCCCTGGATCCTTAAGCTTAGGAGGCAGTTTCTTCTGCAAGATGGCACTGCACTCCTCTGTCAATGTCACCGTCTCATAATCAGCCAACTTCCTCTTTTTCCCAAGAACCTCCTTCATGAATTTAAAATAAGTAGGCATTTGCTCCAACGCCTAAATGAAAGGAATGTTTATGTGCAGCTTTTTAAACACCTCCAAGAACTTGGAGAATTATTTATCAATTGTCTTCCTTTGCAACCTCTGAGGGTAGGGTATCTTCTCTGTGTATTCCCTCACTGAAACTGGTGGAACCTTCTCTAAAATAGGGCCGTCATTAGTGACCCCCTCATTTTCTGTAGCAACTTTCTTCTCAACTCTCTGCTCTATCATAGGCTAGGGTGTAGGTTGCTCTAACTGCCTCCCACTTCACAATGCCACTGCTTGACACTGCTCTCTCGGGTTAACCTTTGTATTGCTCGGAAGAGTGCCATGTGGCCTGTTATTCGCCATATTTGACAGTTGTCCAACCTGGTTCACTAAGTTCCTTATGGAGTACCTTGTTTTTGCCATGAATTGAGTCTGTGAGTTGGTGAGTGTCAACAAGGCTGCCCTCAATTCATCTTGTTTTTCGTGTGGGGCAGATGAGTTAAATTGCTACGAAGATGAGGCCTGATTTAGTGGTGGCTGATTCTGATATTGGCCTCTGAACTGATTCTGCTGCCCTTGGTCACCCCTCCATGATAAATTTGGGTGATTTCTCCATCATGGATTATAAGTGTTCGAATAGGGGTTGTTCTGGGCCCTTTGGAAATTTCCTACTGCTTGACACTATGCTTGATCAATAGGAATATTATTGGGGTCAGCTTCTGGGCACCTATCAAAAATATGTGGACCCCCACAAATATCACAAATCATTGGCATCTGGACTGCGTTTACTGACACAGTGTTCTGCTGGAGTTGTTTGGTTAGGAGAGCCACTTGTGCATTGAGTGTTGTGATGACATCTAGCTCATGAACTCCTATTGGTTTCCTTCCACCTATCCCCCTCTCATCTGGCAAGTGATTGTTGGTGGTCATATCCTCTAGCAAATCATGAGCCTCATGTGCTGTCTTCCTCATAAAGGTGCCCCCTGCAGCTGCATCAATAATAGTTCTCGTGGTCCCAACTAGCCCATTGTAAAAGATATGGACCAAATTCCACTGTTCAATGCCATGATGTGGGCACTTCCTCTGGGCATTAAGAATAGATAAATTGAAATTGAACTACGCCAATCCCCGGCAACGGCGCCAACAACTTGTTAGCGATTTTCCACACGCTTAACGCAAGTGTACATATAGTTACAAGTAATATAGTCTAGGTAAGACCGAATATCGTCCTCAGGGATTAGTTTTCAATTACCAAACATCTATCCTATGGTATCTATTTGCTGTCGATATTTTGTTGTGGTTTTTATCTATGAACTACTGAACAATTGTTAAAGTTAACTAAATTACTTTACTTAAATCAGATATGTTGGAAATAGGGCTTCCAATCTCCTCAAATATCCACTCGCCTTAATCCTTAATGCAACAATAAAGGTTCTTCTTCTATGTTAAGATAGCATGTTAACTAGACCGTTTTATATTCTGGTTAGGATATATAAACACTCAACCCCGGTGCAGAAATCTTCTATATTTCTATGACAGATTTTACCACATAGGAGGATTAAGAACAATAACCTATAAAACTACACAAGTATCGGGGTACTTTCGTCCACGATTTTAACCTATGTTTATTTAACTATAGCATATTCAAATCTCCTCTTTCGGATTTTGATTCGAAATCATATAAGTGATGATAACTAGTGATCAGTTAATTACCAAGCAATCAAAACAACTATTGAATAAATCTTAACTATATGAAGAAGAAACCAAATTAATGCATTAAGTCATAAAGACGAGGTTTAAGCGATTCGAAAGGAAAACCCTAAATAAAGTTTAGCTCCTAGTCATAAACATGCTAAGAACCAAAAGATTATCCAACATAAACTGAAAGTAAATAAAGTAAAGAAAGAAAAATACTTAAGAACAAATCTCTAATCTTGAAGCCTCCAAGAAATTATGTTATGTGATGAATTAGGGATTGTGTCACCCTTGAAAAATCTGCCCAAAGGGCCTTTTATAGCCTTGATGGGCGATTTATGCACACACTAACGCAAGTGCACATATCGTGACAAGTAATATAGTCTAGGTAAGACCGAATATCGTCCTCAGAGACTGGTTTTCAAGTATCGATTATATATCCTATGATATCTATTTGGTTAACGTCAATTGAATTGGAATTCTAAACTAATAATGCAGGAAATAAACTAATTATAAAAAAATACTTTGATTTAAATCAGTTATGATGGATAATTAGGGCTTCCAAGATCATCAACTATCCACTCTATTCAATCCTTAATACAATTAGACTGACTTCTTCTTCTACGTTAAGATAGCAGGTTAACTAAGCCGTTTTATACTCCTGTTAAGGTTATATAAACACTCAACCCCAATATAGCACCTTTCTACCTTTCGGTGATAAGATTGACAATAGAGGAAGATTAAGACCAAAAACTTTATTAATACTACACAAGTATCGGGGTACTTTCGTCCACGATTTAACCTATGTTTATCTAACTACAACATATTCACAACCTCCCCTTTCGGATTTCGGTTAGAAATCATAAGAATTATGATAATATCAATTAATTATCAAGCAATCAAAACAACTATTGAATAAATCTTAAATAAGTGAAGAAGAAACCAAACTAATATATTAATTCATGAATAGAGTTTCAAGTGAATCACAAGGAAATCCCTAATGAAGTAATTAGCTCCTAGTCATAGTCACACTAAGAACTAATACACTCTCCATACATGAACTGAAATAAATAAAGCAAAAAGAAAGAAAAGAAAATACTCAAGAACGAGTCTCCAAGCCTTCTAGCATCCAAGGGTTGTGTTGTGGAATATTTACAAGATGGAATGGTGGATGGAATGTAGGATGGTGGATGTAGAATGGTGAATTGTGGGGAATGAATTCTTCTAATGATGTAGAGACTATTTATAGACCAAGAATCCTTTAGGTGAAGGGTTAAGGATTATGTAGGTAGGAAAGGTTATTAGAATCCTTTTAGGTAAGGGTTCTAAGGTAGGAAAAGTTATCCCTTTAGGTAGGAAAAGTTATCCCTTTAGGACTCTGAAACATGTCAAATTCGGCCCAGAACTTCATAAATCCCGCGTCGGCGCCGCGGCCCTGCAGACTGGCGTTGCGGCGCCTGAAAATCAGCAACTTTCGGAACATTCAGAACATTGGGCGCCGCGGCGCCTGAGGCGTTTTTCTGGCGGATTTTTGTTTCGTTGTCCTTTTTTCGTCCGGACTTCGTCTGATCTCCTCTATAATTCCCGGAACTTCTTAGACTTCATTTCTTGTCCCTTTTTGTGTGTAATTTCATCTCATTTATGCTCATTTCATCTTCTTTTCACCATTTCTCCATTTCTGACCGCTGTGACACAAAAGAAAGGAAAACGACCCTAATACTATACTAAACATAAATGAAATGAGTAAAATACTAACTAAAAATGACTCAAAAGGTGTATATAAAATACACCGATCAAATACCCCCAAACTTAACCTTTGCTCGCCCTCGAGCAAAGATCAAAAGAAAGAAATAAAGACACAAGGAAAAAGAAAATAGAAAGACTCAACGACATTGATCACTTTGCTGCATTGGTGTTACTTAGAAAAAACATGAAGGTTAGCAGAATAATATGCAGGAACATATAACATGAATTTTTAGCATTCTAAACACATCAAGCTAGATATTTCGCAAACTCATTTTAATCATGCTTAATGGAAGTAAGAATACTGAATTATGCATGTCAATTTCAAAATCCTATGGCATGTTTACTTGCTATTCTCCACTAATCATGGATATGCATATAAGAGATCTTCAGGACTTTTCAGGGTTGTAATGTAGGTTTAGGCATGGGTAGGTAAAAATAGGCATTTAGGCTCATTTTATGTACCATAAGCTTTTTTGCTTTTCAATTCTTCCCTTTTCTTCACTTCATATCTATCTTTCTCCTCTTTTGTTTTGAGAGAGTGAAGTGTATTATGAATAACAATCACCCCCAAACTTAGGCTTTTGCCTATTTCTTATTACTTTTTTATTGGGGTGCATCAAACTTGTTCACTCTTTTTGTCTCTTTTTTTAACACTTCCTATTTCAATCATTTCACATTTTCACTTATGGCACAAGTGTGGATTTAGAGGGTGTCAAAGAAAAAAGTTTAATTTTTAGGCTCAAAGGGGCTGACTAGGAATATTTTGAACGTCAGGGATAGGTAAAAGTGGTAAGAAATGGCTAACAAAGAAATGCCTGAGTCATCTCCCCTAACATGCATATCCTAACTATTTCGCCTCAAATAGCAAGCAATCATACACATAGGTTTTAACATTTAACCATGCACAAATCAAGCAAGAAACCCCAAATAGACAGATTTCATGAGTTTTTGGCATATCTAACCGAAGTGTTTAGATAGTTGCTTCTAATTCCATTACATTATTCAACCTCACTTCACTAGGTGTTTCTAGTAACTACAACATGCATGATTTTTGACAGAAAATTATGACTAAAAAAAAACTATGACTCAAAAATACACAAAACAAATTAAAAATACTCAACAATATCAAAAACAATAGGACACCCCCCCAAACTTAAATCACACATTGTCCCCAATGTGTGCAAGACTCAAAGAAAATAGGGACAACTTACTGACACAACACAACGGTCATAACGGAGGTCTAGGAGGAAAAATTCTGGAATTTGCACGGAATATGGCTCTCTGAGGTTCCGCGCATGCTTAAGATTCGGCGCCATGCTACTGCTAATCTTGTGGCTCTCTGGTTCGGCCACAAGGCGCTGATTCAGCCAAGTGCGCTGACGACGGTTTTTCCTTTTTTCAGCGTTTTTTTGCTCCTTTTTCCTCGATTTTAGCTTTCAGTCCACCTGTCATCCAACAACACAAAACAAGAACCCAAGACCGTGAGACTGTTCAAGACAAAAAAAATAAAATAAACTAAAGACAGAAATTAAAATAACATAATTAAAAAACATTGGGTTGCCTCCCAACAAGCGCTGTCTTTAACGTCTTTTAGCCGGACGCAATTAACTTTTACGAGTGCCCATTGGATCCTTCTGCGAACTTCTTGTAATCTGTAGAGTTATTGTTGCAGGTCTCACTTTTCCTACAACCATTACGAGTGCCCATTGGATCCTTCTGCGAACTTCTTGTAATCCGCAGAGTTATTGTTGCAGGTCTCACTTTTCCTACAACCATCTGTTCAAACAAGGGCCTCAAACATAAGATTATCCCCCAAGTACACAAGACAGACTTGTCTTTTAGGCTCTCTATAATGTAGGGATCAGTGAAATTCCCTACATCTCTCAACTCTAGGGGGTGCCCTTGATGGTATGGACTTCCTATTTAGGGATAAACAGTGATAGCTAGTGGTGTTTCTTCTGTAACAGGTGCAGGAAAAAAAAATTCCACAGAATCCAAAAAGGTGAATAATTGGATCTCAGCAATCTTTTCCTTCTCTACACCAACTATCTCGCCAGATTCCTCAAAAGCTGGGTGTGGTTCAGGCTCCTCAATTTTCTTACCACCTCCCATAATAATGTCGCTAGGCAGATTTACTTGAGGTGTATTGCTCATCTTATCCATCAGTTGCCCTATGTGGGTCTCCAAATTTTTGAGGGACTCTCTTGTCTCAGCCATAAACTGAGTCTGGTACTTGGTGAGCATAAGTATGTCTGTCTGCAACTCATCTAGATCTTCCTCTGAAACCTGTGGGTTAAGCTGCTGTTGATGACTCCACTGTCTCTGATAGTAGTAGTCCATGTGTCCTGAATTTTTTTTTTTCATTTTTTTTTCCCGAATTTAACCTGCAAAATAAGAAAAACAACAAACGGTGATAAAAAAAATGCTCGCAGAACAAGTTAGAAACTTGTTCTTGGAGCAACCAAATTAGAAATAAGAATAGATAAATCGATATTGAAAGTACGCCAGTCCCCGACAACGGCGCCAAAAACTTGATGGGCGATTTATGCACACACTAACGCAAGTGCACGTATCGTGACAAGTAATATAGTCTAGGTAAGACCGAATATCATCCTCAGAGACTGGTTTTCAAGTATCGATTATCTATCCTATGGTATCTATTTGGTTAACGTCAATTGAATTGAAATTCTAAACTAATAATGCAGGAAATAAACTAATTATAAAAAAATACTTTGATTTAAATCAGTTATGATGGATAATTAGGGCTTCCAAGATCATCAACTATCCACTCTATTCAATCCATAATACAATTAGACTGACTTCTTCTTCTACGTTAAGATAGCAGGTTAACTAAGCCGTTTTATACTCCTGTTAAGGTTATATAAACACTCAACCCCAATATAGCACCTTTCTACCTTTCGGTGATAAGATTGACTATAGAGGAGGATTAAGACCAAAAACCTTATTAATACTACACAAGTATCGGGGTACTTTCGTCTACGATTTAACCTATGTTTATCCAACTACAACATATTCACAACCTCCCCTTTCGGATTTCGGTTAGAAATCATAAGAATTATGATAATTAGTGATCAATTAATTATCAAGCAATCAAAACAACTATTGAATAAATCTTAAATAAGTGAAGAAGAAACCAAACTAATATATTAATTCATGAATAGAGTTTCAAGTGAATCACAAGGAAATCCCTAATGAAGTAATTAGCTCCTAGCCATAGTCACACTAAGAACTAATATACTCTCCATACATGAACTGAAATAAATAAAGCAAAAAGAAAGAAAATAAAATACTCAAGAACGAGTCTCCAAGCCTTCTAGCATCCAAGGGTTGTGTTGTGGAATATTTACAAGATGGAATGGTGGATGGAATGTAGGATAGTGGATGTAGAATGGTGAATTGTGGGGAATGAATTCTTCTAATGATGTAGAGACTATTTATAGACCAGGAATCCTTTAGGTGAAGGGTTAAGGATTATGTAGGTAGGAAAAGTTATTAGAATCCTTTTAGGTAAGGGTTTTAAGGTAGGAAAAGTTATCCCTTTAGGTAGGAAAAGTTATCTCTTTAGGACTCTGAAAACATGTCAAATTCGGCCCAGAACTTCATAAATCCCGCGTCGGCGCGCTGCAGATCAGCGCGCGCTGAAAATCAACAACTTTCGAACATTCGGAACATTGGTATGGCCCGAGCGTTACGCGGATTTTTGTTTCGTTGACCTTTTTTCGTCCGGACTTCGTCTGATCTCCTCTATAATTCCCGGAACTTCTTAGACTTCATTTCTTGGCCCTTTTTGTGTGTAATTTCATCTCATTTATGCTCATTTCATCTCCTTTTCACAGTTTCTCCATTTCTGACCGCTGTGACACAAAAGAAAGGAAAACGACCCTAATACTATGCTAAACATAAATGAAATGAGTAAAATACTAACTAAAAATGACTCAAAAGGTGTATATAAAATACACCGATCAAGCCTCCCAAAACGTGTCCCACTTTTTCTTCTATGCCTTGGCCCATTCCTTCTCGGATTTGGCAAAATTCCCGCGTTGGCGCCACGGCTCTACAGACTGGCGTCGTGGTGCCGAAACTCCTGCAGCTTCTCAGTACATTGGGCGTCGTGGCCCTGCAGTCTCTGGTGGATTGGCGCCACGGCGCCGCCCTGTTCTCATCCGGGATGCCAACTTTCGTCTCTTTTGGCTCGAGAACCTCATTTTCTGCCCTCTTTTTGCTTCTTTTCTCCACGTTGCCTTTTTAAATCAGTGTGACTCAAAATAAAGAAAAACTATCCTAACACGACACATATTTGGACAAAAATGGGTAAAATACTAACTAAAAATGACTCAAAAGACGTATATAAAATATGCCTAACATGTACAAATAATATTTGTATGGAGTAAATAAGGTTTTTGTGATTAGGACAATATGATTTTGAGATATTGAAAAGCTATCTTGCCTGTATAAAGGGAGAAATAATGTAAGCTTGGGACATGAAATATTTGAGGATCTTAGAGTATTGGATAATCGTTGAGACCTTAGATAGACAAGGCCTTCAAGAGTAAAGTAATTTATGTGTGATTGTGGTTAAAGTACATGGTATATGTGAAGTATATTAGAGGTGATGATTCCTTGGTTTGAGTATAAACCACTTGTGATTGAGGTTGATGATTGTTGAGCCGATTAGAAATGATATTATCAATTTTAAGAAATTGTAATAGGACCTTAGGAATGTGACTTTGATTACAAAGGAAGTATAATGTGCTAAAGACTATCCGAAATAGAATGAGACTATGTGATATATTGTGACCGTGTGTGGCATCGTTGATTTTGTGGAGTATTGGTTGATAGGTATAGTAAGGAGACTATGCCGGAATCTGTATAGTTTGAGACCCACTATGAACATTCGGGATGAATGTTTCTAAGGGGGGAAGGATGTTACACCCCGTAATACAAGGGCTACTAATTGAAAACGTGATTAAGGATTTAAGATTTGAATTTTGGAAGGAAAGAATTATTACATTTTCTTAAGGAAATTTCGGAATAATATGACGAGGGAAAAATTATTAACTTGGAGTTTAATACTTTTAATTGAATTTATGGGATTAGTATTGGATTACGAAGAATTGGATTGATAATATGGGGTCCGCCGAGAATTTCACAATTTCGCGGGGCCCTTCGATTTTAAGATATTTTGAAAATATCTAGATATTTTTCTAAAGAAGGAAATTTTGGCCAATGGGAGAGTAACATGTGTCCTCATCCACTTGTCTTGAAAGGAAAATATCTATATTAGAGATAGAGATTGAAGACTTAGCTCATTATTTCATTATCTTCCAAGACTTTCTTTTCTCTCTTCTCCTTGCTTAATTTTCGAAAATCCCAAGATTTTTCTAAGAATAAGAGTTGATTATTATCCAAGGTTAAGCACCCTAATAAAGTCTTAAACCAAGTTAACTCTCCAAAACCCTCCAAGAACCATTTGGGTCGAGAATGGTCATTAGAACCCTAACTTGTTCGTCGACTTTTTGGAGGTAAAACGTGAAGGGAAGTTGGTTATAAGCTTGTAGTGGATGCTTGTGTGTGATTGAAACTTGAAGAAGTGGAGCAAAACGAAAATGGTGGGCCAAATTGGTGTGGACCGTTTTGGATGTTTTGGGTCATTTTAAGGTAAAAATTCTTCTTCCTCTTGAAGTAATTGGATATTACATGTTGTTATAGTTAGTAGATGAACTTGTATTAAGAAGAATGAAGATTAAAAAGTGTTTGGACCAATTTTGGTGGTTGGGCCGAGAATAGCCCATTTTCGGGTCTTTGGAGTTTGTTGGTTATTGTTGTTGTTATCTTCACCTATTGCATGTTAAAATGAAGTAATATGGTTGTTGATAAGTTGATATGTCATATATAGAAGTGTTGGAACTTGAATGGAAATATAATGGATTAAGGAAAAAGTTAACGGATTTTAGTTGTTAGCCGTGGAATCTATAAAACTGTTGGACGTTATTATACAGGTTTTAGGGACTGTTTTAGGGCGTTGGAATTCTGAAAATTCATCTCTCTTATTACATGATTAAGTATGGGGATTGTTAATGGAAGTCCTAAGAGATTAAGGGTATAGAAAGGTATTAAAAGGCTTCACTTTGTACCCTTGTTGTTGTTGGATATTGGACTGATTTTTATGGACTGTTTTGGTAGATTAAGGGGCTGAATTTTACACGTCAAGTAGGCGTGTAATCCCCTTTGGTTAATTTTTTGTTGTGCCTTAAATGAGGCTTGATTGTTGTTGAATTTGGGCCTCGGAAAAGGTGGAAAGAAATGCGTATAAGCGGAAGTCTTTGCCAAAATTTTCATAGAATAAGGGGACCATTACTTGGTATAAGTCTTATACTAGTGTGTATGAAATTGATAGAAGTATTATTGTTGTTATAGGTTGAAGTACCACTTGTGACATATTCTACTTGGCGTGTGGAATAGCCGATAAAGTTGAAGTACCTATTCGGGGTGTATTCTACTTGTCGTGTTGGTTAGTCATCAATGAGGTATATGAACCTCTTCCTTCTTTCTTTTGACATGTTCTTTGTGTGAACCATAACTGTGGTATTATTTCAAAAGTTATTCTACTCTTAGGAGTTAGGGAGTATTCACGTTATTGATTCTATGCTAAAGACATGTCAAAATTATTCCTAAGTCCTTACCAAGTCTTATGGGAGATGTTGGTAAGAGCTTTTAGTAAACGTTGGAGTCGAATTGATCTTGCTAGTTACAACACTAATGAGAAAATGCATCGAACAAGCCATTGCATCGTTAATGAAAAAGGAATCGACAATCTATTATATTGAAATGAGTAGAATTTTCCATCTGCATAGAAGCTAAGATATAACCAGTTCGTTTTACACTTTCTAGGTTCACAGCTGATTAGATAAGATCATTATTAATATATAACCTAATGGCTCATAAAATGGATTAATTTGCCAATTCGGATCAGTTATCACCATGTAAATGTTTCCATAATGTTAGCCAGAGGAGCGAGACAAATTAGATTATCGAGTTGGTACAACGACGAGTGGATCCTATACTTGACTTGATCTTTATAAACTGAGCGGATCCTAATTCTTAGTGATATTTCCATTGATAGTACTTTGGGTTTTATAAAAGGAAAGTTGTTTACCTATTCGTTTGATAATGCCTTGAGTTTTTCTAAAAAATAGTTCATTCTAATTGTGCTAATGAGAGTCAAAGATGATTTAAATTGTACATAGTTGCTTGTGATAGCTATAGGAGTACATTCCTTTATATTCACACCGAGTCCCAGAATGGGCCGGAACATGTTGTACCTTATTTGACTTATAGCACATTACACCGAGTCCCGGAATGGTCCGGGACATGTCGTACCTTGCATGACTTATAAAGCGTTACACCGAGTCCCAGAATGGGCCGGGACATGTCGTACCTTTCATGACTTATAGAGCGTTACACCGAGTCCCAGAATGGGCCTGGACATGTCGTACCTTTCATGACTTATAGAGCGTTACACCGAGTCACAGAATGGGCCGGGACATGTCGTACCTTGCATGACTTATAGAGCGTTACACCGAGTCCCAGAATGGACCGGGACATGTCGTACCTTGCATGACTTATAGAGCGTTACACCGAGTCCCAGAATGGGCCGGGACATATCGTACCTTACATGACTTATAGAGCGTTACACCAAGTCCCAGTATGGGTCGGGAAATGTCGTACCTTGCATGACTTATAAAGCGTTACACCGAGTCCTAGAATGGGTCGGGACATGTCGTACCTTGCATAACAATATTTGTTTATTTGGCCAGATGTTCTTAATTTTGACATGACTCTCATTTTAAAAGGAAGTATCGTGGGCATGGTTGAATCTTATTCTAAAAAGGTACAGTGATACAATGATGCGGTAGTGCGATTAGTACAATGATCTGATGTACAATTGGTACAAAGGTACAAGTGATTGGTTCCATATCTGAAACGGTATTTTAAAAAGGTAAAGATGACTCTCATTACTCTATTTTTAAAAGGCACAGTATATTGGTATTTGATTATTATACTTGTCTCTTGTTATCCTTTTGGCATGTTATTATCTTGTTTATTGTACTTCATGTTTACATACTTGGTACCTTGTCGTACTGACCCCCTTCGGGGGGCTGCGTTCATGCCCTCATGTATTAGGTACTCAGTTGGGTGATCTGTGAGCTTAGGATCCTTGTTCAGCGTTTTGGGATAGCTCCAATGTTCCGGAGCTTGTCATTTTGGCACAAGTCTTCCATTATGGCTAGGTATATTCAAGGTACGGCGGGGCCTTGTCATGTCATAGCTTACTATACAAACTCTTAGAGGTCTGTATTCATATGTGGGCTGGACTTGCGTGAGTTGTATTTATATTTTTGTACAGTTGTAGTCCCATTCGGGTGTTATATATTATGGCAGTCTTGCCGGCTTTGCCCTTGCAAAAAAAAATGATGATGAGTGTTATTTAGATTCCACGGGTTACTTATGTTGTATGGGTAGAAAAGTATCCAGATAGGGCATCAGTCCCAAGCCCGAGGTTCGAGTCATGAGTCATGACACATTCTACCTCTAAGCTAGAGCAAGGGAACCAGACCAGTAAACTTGATCTATCAAAGAGAAGATGCAATACAGATTTGACACAGAGCAAAAGTGAAATGAATCATGTCTAAGAACATGTTCCTTAATAGCGAGACAGAGTCGACGGGAATGTAACAACATAATTAAGTTAAACTCGAAAGGAGGTTTCCTATGAAACTTGTCTTAGCCAAATCTCATATAAAAATGAGAGGGAAAAGTATGAATCATTTAAGGACAAATTCAGAATTTAACTTATTAAGTCGCCTTTGAATTAAAGTCTGAGGCTAAAAAAATATTGTTAACCTTGAACGAACGAAATGGCTAGTTATTATGTCTTTCCTCTTTTGTTTTTCAAAACATTGGAATCAATAAATTAACTTCAGGGAGATCCACTACAACTATGTTGGAATTCATAAAATATGACACTTTCAATTAAGTAATTCAGCTTCAAATTGTTATTGTTGCAATTATAAAAAACAAATTCCATAGTTTTGCTCGTTCATCTTTGACTCTAATTTGTCACTTTCAACTATAGATATCTAACGGGCTGATCCGGTCCGGACCGGTAGCCCTTAAGTTTTACTTGGTTCCGATGATTCTGGCTCGGTTCCTTGATCTGAAGCGGCAACTTAAGTCCGTTCTGGATTTCAGTCGGCCCGTGCGGTTAAGTCGAACCGGTCCCTACGGTCGGTTTCTATTTTTATTTTTAATTTCTAGTATTTATTTTCTATAATATAAACTAAATTCAATTTAAATATGTAATATAATAATATAATATATAATTTAGTTGTATATATTAAAATTGAAACTTTAAAGTTAACTTTTATTTTATAGTTTATAACTTTATACTTTATACGATTTATAGTTTATAACTTTATATTGTAAATTTATAATTATACTTTTATTAATTTATTAGATTAATAGATATAAGTTAACAAATAAGTAATAACATTAACAACTAAATAGATAGTAAAATTAAAATTAATGATAAGATGTAAACTTTTGAACTTTCATAACGTTAATAAGAGTACATAATGAAGTAATAATAATTTTATTTACATATTATGCATCCTTTTTGCAAGTTCTTCAGTAATCTATAGGTTGATTGAATTGGTTATGCTCCATAGCCTCTAAATGCAGGTATTAATTCCGATCCGCCTCGCTCCGCCTTCCAAAATATTGCTTATTTCTTCATCTTCGAGAATTAACGTCTCCACATCCTTGATTTCTTCTCTGCGATCGATCCAATCCGCTGCGGACTAACATTTCTAATGTGCTTCCACCCAATAGTGGCGTGTGTCTCTATTTGATCTCGTGCTTGGCTAAATGCACTTTGAAGCCTTGTTGAGATCGACACATTAAGAACATCCCGCCATCGCTACAATGCAGGAATTGCCTTTGTTATCCCGCCACCATTGTAAAGGGTCAAAATTTTCTTGACTCATTGACTTTTGCAAATAAAATTGCATCTCATCGCAAGATCGGCTTGTGGTTGGTTGTGTTGTAAAAGTGCTCCATATGTCTAAAGATTCTTCTTCATCGTCATCATCATTGAATCCTGCAGTGTAGACATAACGAGAACTAGAAGGAATATTAGTAGCGAGTTGGTGTTATCATGTAATGTAGCATAATATTCATATAATGTAGTTAAATTAGTATCAAGTTTACTTATGCAATCAAATGAAGATGGAGTTTACGTTTGACCTATTTCCATATAAGTATATAAACTAAATATTAAATTATGACAATCTACTTTTTAATAGAAGGATTTAAGATGCACCATCTGATAAACATCGGAATAGGAAAAAATATTTTTAAACTTTTCAAACATAATCAGAATCGCATCTTTATATTTCACATTTGATTTTAAACCATAAAGTAAATATGAAATTTCTATATGAGCTAAAGCATTACAAATTGTTGGGTAATAAGATCCTAAAATTCAACGATTGCGATGTAAAATTTACGTAAAATTTTTAAAAGTTCACCAATTGATTTCCAATGTTCGCTTGTTAACATATACATCACGTTCTTACAATGCGCATTTGCAACATGTGTTATGGGGTCTTTATACTTATAACATTCTTTTAAAAATAAATAAGTATAATTCCACTGTAATAATCTCTTCGCATGAATTTAGGTCTCAAATTAAATTGTTTACATTTTTCTTTAAATTCTATAATTCTATTTTTCCTATTATTACCTGAATAACTCCAATGACTCTTTTGACAAGTTTTATTTCGGTGAAAATAAATCAAGACCACTTTTAACAATTAAATTATAAATATGACAAGCACAACGAACATGAAATATATCGAAGTGGTGGTTGTACTTCGCTTTAAAAGATGTACAAAGAACATATTATTAGATGCATTATCGAATGATACACAAAGTATTTTATTATAAAGATTATATTTTTGGGCATAAAACAAATAGTTTCGCTTTATATATTTTCCGGTATGACTTTGATCTCGCCATACGCAAAAGCAATAATACGTTTTCCATTCTAAAATTTTCATCAATCCAATGATAAGTAATTGTTAAATAATCATAACCGTTCAATGCGTGTCCAATGTCCAAGTAAAACTAACATGGCATGGAAGGTTAGCAAACAAATATTGCAAGAAAATAACATAATCATTATGAAGTCTAAAAATATCGGCTCTAGTAGTACTACGAGGAACACCTTTAAAAAGGATTATATACTCTTTGAATATATGTAATTAAATATGAAGAAGAAGCAAAGAAAAAGGCAAACAACCTCCGACAATCATTTTTGCTAATTCAATGCGATCTTTTTGGATCGTACTTAGCCAACCCCAGGTTAATGGATTAAGTTGTTGTTGACCGGTTCTAAATCGTGACGACATTCCATTGTCGTATGATCGAATTTTATATGTCTAGCTATAGTGCGTCCCGTCACCACCCCCGCCTTATGTTTATAAGTTTTCCCACAAATATTACATTTAACTCTATCGGTACACAACTTTATCATAAAAGAGCCACACTTTACTCATTTTTTCTTGCTCTGGTTGCGGTAAAGGAGGTCATTACGACTACCACTAGCGAGTACCAACGTTAATGAAGGAACACTAGTAGGTGTAGGAGGTTCTTGTTCTTCAAGTTCAACAATATTATCTAATTGAACGTTATCACATTCATTATCTTATTCCAAAATCTTCTTGCATTTGATCATAATTTATATTTTGATTAGATGATGAAGAACTCTGATTTTTACCCCTTGAACTAGATTTACTACAAGATCCACGCAATTCCTTAGTAAAGACATTATAAAATATTTAAATAATCAACAAATAAATATGACAATTTAATAAAATAATTAGAGAATGAAACGAGTGTACCAAACTTGGATTGAATTCAATAGAAACTCAAGCTCGAAGTCTTGCGTCTTGCTACTTTGAATTTGAAAACTAATAATAATAATAACTTGAAAATTGATAATAAAGATGATTAAGAGAGTATGAGAATAAGAGAATTGAGAGAAATGTTGTGTGATAAAAATGAAGAAAATGTAGAGAATTTATAGATTTTTAAAGGTAAAAAATCGAATAAAAATAAATAAATAAAACAAACAAAAAACAAACAAAAAAATAGGGCCATCAGTCGAAATGACCGCTGGCCATGCCGCCCAAATTTCTCCCAAGCCCAACAGTAACAATACCGCTTGGGCAAAATTTTTATTTTTTTGTTACTGGTCCGGCCCGGTTAAGGTAATGGAACCGATTTTTCCGTTATCGCCTAACTGGTCGGCTTACGTGTTTTTTATAACCCGTGCGGGTTGGGGTTGGGGGTCAATCCAACCCCCAACCCGGTATGCCCTTACCGGTCCGGGCCGATCCGGTTAAACTACCGGGTCAACCGATTCGGTTCCAGGTCAACCCGGACCGGTTGACAGGTTTACTTTCAACTCAATATTGTTATCACCGCCAGAGGTTTTAATGGGGTGATAAATACACATTCATACTTAATCTAAGGTCTCGGGTTTAATTTCGAAATATGAAGCCGTTTTGTACATGAAGCAATTTACCCAAAGCACAAACTGAGACTTCTTCACACCAATCCGAATTATTCTAAGCATCAAAAACTAATATCGGAGATGTGGAAAAAAAATAAGATAATTTTATCACCGTCAGAGTACGTTGTGATGGGGTGATAAATATTCCTGCTATATTTAACCAAAAGGTTGGGGTTAAATAACTAAGACTCCCTCGTCATGGAAAAAGAATCTAAGAACATGTAAATTAAATAACTAGATCTAATTTTTATTATATATCTAAATCTAATTAGTGTCACAACTAAAACCCCTTTCCCACATTTTTTTTTTTTTTTTTAAATCACACATTTTCACTGGGCTCTAATATTATTGCTTTAAGGTTTAGATACTTTTGGCACACAATATATAATCTCGGATCATCCGAGCAGGATGTCTCAAGTATTTTGGGCTCTGTTCTAATCCGTAAAAGTGGATCCTTAATTGGGTTAAAATCTGCGAATTATGAATCTTTACAGTAAATTCTGGCTAATACTATTTAATAAAAAATGAAAAAATTGGCCCTAAATTTTTTCATTTTTCGGAGGCTCTTCGCGATAGCACACCTCGCACGGGTCCAAATATGGTCTGCGTCCAAGAGAAAAATAAAAAGAAAATAAGAGAGCTCTCAAAAGATGAATAGTTCTTCATCTTATGAGCTTTCATTTCATAGTGATTGGGCATCATTGTTCCTCAACAGTAATAGTACGGTTGAGGAACAAATCAGAGAAAAGAAATCATTTCTTTCAGATCATCAAGAATAGAAAAGTGTTGGAAAGAGGCCATGGGGAAAATATGCAGCTGAAATTAGGGATTCAATGGGGAATGGAACTAGGGTTTGGCTTGGAACTTTTGATACTGTTGAAGAAGCTGCTCTGGCTTATGATCAAGCTGAACTTTGGATGCAAGGAGAATTCGCCTGCCATAATTTTCCGGTGGAGAGAGTTCGGAAATCGTTATGTGAACTGAATAGAAGTAGTTACAAGGAGGGTTTATCACCTGTTTAAAGTTGAAATGTAAAAAAGAAAATAGCTAAAAAAGAGAATGTGTTGGTACTTTTTGATTTAGGTCCTGAGCTACTAGATGAGTTATTATCTGAAAGTTCTAGTTCTTGATTTTTCTTTAATGAAGCCATCACCTTAAGGTTTTGAGCCTTAGGTATAGGGAGTTCGGTTTGACCCCTACCATGTTAATTAATGTAAAGGATTTTATAATGGAAAGAGGGGGACATGGGACCTTACCTCAATGGCTCAATCCTATAAAAAAGATTGTCAAGCAATCTGGGAAAGTAGAGCCTATACGAACCTTTCCCTCTATACAAAACATGTTAGCCTACAAAAAAAAAAAAATTACATCTCTCATATTTCCTTCTAATAGTAGGGACTTGCCTTTTGTCTAGTTGAATCCGTCCCTTTACCTCTCTTGGAAGAGAGGAGAGTGATATAAGGTACTGGTTCCACTAGTTGCTGCTTGTTTAGCCAAGAAATCAGCCACTTGATTAGCTTCCCTATAACAGTGAGAAATCTGATGAATGATGTGATTTAGCATACTGGAAATGCTCCAGATTTTGTGCTTCAGCTTTAAGTTTTTTGTATCCTTCTTCTTAAGCATAAGTTCTAGTTCTTGATAACATTCATAATACACCTGAAAATCAAATCGACCTATTTCTCTCTTCTTCCTACTCTTCAACCTTCTTTTTCTAATTTTTTTTTTCATTTACTTGATATGTGTGAAGGAAATTCCAGGAACACAAATACATGAGCTATTTTTTTTTTGCAATTTGATTTTGCTTGCCAGTAGAACACTTGTGTGAGTATTACAATGGCCTATATTGTATGAGTATACTAGAATATAATATACTATACTTCTTTGTCTTTTGAATTATTCTGCCTGATTGGTTGTTCAACATTAGGGGTGCCAATGGGGCAGGTTAGGGCAGGGCAAGCCTTGACCTGTTAAGATGTTAACCCGCCCTGTTCTGCTCCGTTTAATATTTTTTAAAATTTGTTCTGCCCTGCCCTGTCCCGTTAAGCCCTGCCCCTGATTCTTCATTTTTCACTTTTAACTTGGTATTTATTTTGTTAACTTCTTTTAATTTTTTTTTAACAAAATGGATGAACAATCAGTTTATTGTCATAATTTCTTAATATTAAGTAATTTATGAACTGAGTTTATTTTTTAAATGTTATTCATTACTTTCAACTTTTCGCACCTTCCACTTGTAAGGGTTACAACTCTCAAACAGTAACCCCAAATAAGATATTTCTTACGCCGAGCTGAAAGTAACACGGAGACCTAACACTATCCCAAGTTTACTCTTGAAATACTTAGTGTAACTGGTACAAATTCACGCAAAAACAACCCTATAAAAACTGTCTCGCCAGAATTTTTATGAAACAAGACACAATCGTAAAACAGTCATAACTTCTTATTCATAAGTCGGATTAATCCCCATAAAGTATAACACTGTCGAGAACAGAGAAAACTAAAACTTTTATTCAGCACAAACTTTCATATTCTTTACCGATTTGTACAGTTTTTACATTATACATTCTGCCCTTCCGGATTTCGGTTGATCCGAGGCATAAACTTTAAACAGTGATAATTTTCAAACCGTAAGTCTAATTTATCCACGTAAAGTCTCAAACTGTCGATAACGGAGTAATCTAGAACTTTTATTCAGCACAAACTTTTATATTCTTTACTGATTTGTACAGTTTTTACGTTATATATTCCGCCCTTCCAGATTTCGGTTGATCCGAGGCAGAAACTTTAAACAGTGATAACTTTCAAATCGTAAGTCGGATTAATCCCCGTAAAGTCTCAATATGACCGTAACAGAAAGATGTACAATTGTACAAAAATTTATCTAATTCTAACAAGTACAACCCAGCGTAAGATATTATAATTGCACAATCCAAACTAGTTAGAATTTTCTAAAAATTATAACCTATTAACTGCCCACGTTATATATTCCACCCCTTCCAGATTTCTGTTGATCTGGGGCAGAAATTTTAAACAGTGATAACTTTCAAATCGTAAGTCGGATTAATCCCCGTAAAGTCTCAATATGACCGTAACAGAAAGATGTACAACTGTACAAAAATTTATCCAATTCTAATAAGTAAAACCCAACATAACATATTATAATTGCACAATCCAAACTAGTTAGAATTTTCTAAAAATTATAACATATTAACTGCCCTGCCCTATTTAGAATTTTCTAAAAATGTGTTTTGACCTGTGTTGCGATATTTCTAAGTGCTTACGCAAGTGTACGTATCGTTCAAGTAATAAAGTCTGTAAGACCGAGTTTATCGTCCTCAGAGACTGGTTTATTAAGTACCAGTTATCTATTCTATGGTATCTATTCGGTTGACATTCTTTAGTTTGAGAATTATAACTAAGAATTATGACTAAGTGCAGAAAATAAACTAAATATTATAATATTTTGGGTTTATAACAGTTATGAAGGGAATAGGGCATTCCAATCTCCTCAACTATCCATATTTCACGCGTTAATGCAAGGCTAATGATTCTTCTTCTTATTAAGATAGCAGGTTAATTATTCTGTCATTATATTCCGGTTAGGACATACAAGAGCTCAACCTTGTGCAGAAACCTTCTATATTTCTACGATAAGTTTTACCACACAGGAGGATTAAGAACAGTAACCTTAATTACTACACAAGTATCGGGGTACTTTCATCCACAATTTTAACCTATGTCTAGACAATTACATCATATTCAAATCTCACCACTCAGATCTCTATTCGAAATCATACAAGTTATGATAATTAATAGCTAGTTAATTATCAAGCAATCATAACAATATTGAATAGATCTTAATACGCTGAAGAAGAAATCAATAACTAATGCATTAACTATATGAAAAAGCTTCAAGAAGATTCGATGGAAACCCTACTAAAGTATTTAGCTCCTAAACATTGTCATGTCAAGAACTAACTTACAATCCAACATAAACTGAAATAAGGTAAAGGAAAGAAGAAGAACTTGCAACAAGAGGGGATATATAGGACAAGGTGGAACCTGGATCAATCAAGACATACACATCATAGAAAAATACCGATAATGTACCTGTGACAACATCTGGTGACGCCTCCTAGTCGCGTCTACTGGCCAGTGCATAAATGCGGTTTGGAGGGCCGCCAGAACTAGAACCTCTGCCCCGGCCTCTGCCACGGCCAGCTGATGTCTGAGTACCCTGCCCGATGGGGCGCATAGCTGTAGATGATGATGACCAGCAATAGAACCCGTAGGCTGAGCCATGCCCCCCGCACCATCTCTAGAGGGACATTCTCTCATCACATGGCCCTGTTTTCCGCAAGAAAAACAACTCCCCGTGGCAGCACGACATACCCCAGAATGATGCCTACCACACCGAGAACACTGAGGCAACGGTGGCCTCCACTGACTAGAACTCCTATGCATATGTGATCCTGTCGCCCGGGAACCCTGACCTGAATACCCCGTGCGATCATATCTCCTACTAGAAGACTGTGAATGAGCACTCTGGCCGGTGAGGAATACCGGTATCTTCTTGAGGCTGCCGTATCGAAATCACCCAAAACCACCGATCCGCCTCTTATGTTGGCTTCTGTCGTGGTCTCTATCCAGTCATCTCCCTCTGTATCGCTCCTCGATGCCCTGCGTAAATGCCTGAATACGAGCAATATCCATGCTCGGCTGAAGCGCTGCTGTCATGCACCCATGAACAAGATAGTGGTCTAACCCCATCACATAACGGTGTACCTTATCCGCCATGTCTGCTACCATAGTAGGTGCGTATCGAGCCAAGGAGTCAAACTCCAGGCTATATTCTCTAACCGTCCTCTCATTCTGCCGTAACTGTAGAAACCTGTCAACCCTGGCCCGTCTCATCTCTGGAGGCAGAAAGTGGCCAAGAAATGCCTCTGAAAACTCATCCCATACTGCAGGAGGAGCACCCTCGCCCCTGGACAACTCCCATGACTCAAACTTGGCTCGCTATATCGCGCAACGGTATGAGGCCAATATAATCGACTTCGATCTCGAGGCCACGATCACTCTCAACGTCCTCTGTGTCTGGCGGATGAACTCATAAGGATCATCCTCGGGCCTTGACCCATAAAACTCCGGTGGACTGCAACTCAGAAAGTCTATAACCCTCAAACGTCGCCTTAGGGTTAATCGCTTCGGCTCGCCGTAAGTGCCCGCTACTATCTTGCCAATAGCCGATCGTTTCTCTAAAATCTCCACCACGTGCCTCTGGCCGAGAATCGAAGGCTCAGTGCGGAGTCTCGGATCTGGGTGATGTTGCCCACAGAGGATCTCTGGAATCGTGACGGCGTAACTCGCCGTCGAGGCACACTCGTGAATAGACGCGTCTGGGACACAGTAACTCTCCGTGCAGACTAGTGTCTCTCATAGATTTGCCCTTCGCCACCGCACCTTCCTCGGAGGCATAGCTGTAAATATATTAAACTTATCAGAAAACGGATCATCCTAATAACACAGCTCTATAGCACGATCTAAGAGATGGAAGAATAGAAACAATCCTAAATGTCCGGCAGCCTCCTGTGTATAAGTATGGTGCACAACATACTCATACACAAGACTCTACTAGACACGGTTTGTAGACATTCCGAGGACTAACCGCTTTGATACCACTTTGTCACGACCCGACCCGACGGGCTGCGACTAAACGTCCTAATTGGGCATCATTACTGACCTGTCACTCTTAATCCATCTAATACAGAGATCTATAGAAATTTCGACAGCACAACACTGCTTTTATAACATCTCCCTAAAATGGGCGAGCCGACAAGGCTGTCAAAACAACAACAAAACAACAATCATAATGGGCTAGCCGACTAGGCTGCCACCAACCAACGTCATGTGCACAAAGGCATAATCAAAATAAGCAAGCTGGCAAGGCTGTCACTAGATAACAACAATATAACCGGGAACACCCCAACACAGGGTATAACAACATCAAAAACCAAAACAAGGTACAAACGTCCAACCCACAACTGTCTACAGACCTCTAAGAGTACAATACTGACATATGACGGGACAGGACCCCGTCGTGCCCAAAATATGCATAAGTCTGAAAGATTAACCCTCCCGGCCATATCTGAAATCAAGAACATAGACCCGCATCCTATCCTCAAGTGCCTGGATAGTACGCTCTGCCTGTCCGTCGGTCTGAGGGTGTAATGCAATACTGAGACTCACCTGTGTCCCTAATCCCTCCTGAAAAACCTCCAGAAGTTATCCGTAACCGAGCTCATCTGTCGGTCATCATAAACGTAGGAACCCCGTGCAGTCTCACAATCTCTCTGCTATACAAGCAAGCATAATCCTCAGCCGAGTAAATGGCCCTAACCGGAAGAACACGACTGGTTTCGCCAGCCCACTTACCATGACCCCCAGGGAGTCGCACTTCCTCCGAGTACGATGCCACCCTGTAACAAGATCTATACTAATTACCTCTCATATCTAGGTTGGGATTTCAGTCGCCTGCAATAGCCCACTGGGCTTCTGGTGCTCAACCATGACTTGCTACTATCTCGGACACTAAGCAGTAACTCCGCTATGTCCCTTTTCCGGTCACCTTACCCATACATACTTCTGAGGTCACGACACGACTTAGTCGGCTCCAAACAATTAGAGCAATAAGCACTGCGTGCCTCCCCTAAAACCTGCGGACTAGTCTGCGGCCGCACACGCAATCTATCTCATCTCACGGACTCATCCGTGCTACTCAAAGCTCTTCTCTCCTGAGAGTCGTATCTCGATCAGATCATAATCGGATCCTCATCTGTCGCCTCCTTACCTCCTCAACGACGGAAGACTCGGCACTCTCGGATCAAACCGTTAACCTTGGAAACAAATAATTGAACCCTAGGCTTGGTAATCAAGAATCTCACGGACTACATCCACATCTATCACTGCCCGTCTCGCGACTACCCCAGTCCACGACAAAGAGTATCTGCGTCTTGGCTTTCCCGGATGGTATAGGATATCAATATCACAATCGAGTAACTCTAACCACCATCGTTGTCGCAAATTCTCTGCCTCGACCGCAGATATCTGAGGCTTTTGTGGTCTGCAGTATCCACATGAAATGCAGTATATCGTCATGCCCCCAAATCTTCAAGGCATGATTTAACCGCCACTCTAAATCGTGAGTGGCGTAATTTCTTTCCGCTTCCCTAACTACCGGAAAACATAGGTTCTATCCCTATCGGGTTGCGTCAAAGACACAACCTAGCCCAACACTCAACGTCTAACATAATAACCTAACCTCTAGTCTTACGGAGGGGTTAGAACTATGTCGTGGTCAACTAACTTCCAATAACTGGAAACCTTTCTAATTCCTGCGAAGTATTCGGGTATCCTTAATCTCACTTATGGTTCCTGATTCCCTTTTTGTTGCAACCAAACTTGGTCACTAAACTTAGATTTGATTCCTTTGCTTGCCTCACGGCTAAGACTTACTGTCAATCACATTTTTAGGGGGGAGAGGTTTTCCTTGATCTCGTCAAGTAGTAACCCGGTTTTCCTTTCCCAGTTGCAGAGCCTATAACTAGGTGTTACCACATTTTCTCGAAATGTTCTTACTGCCCATTATCTACTAATGGTCTTTACACTAGTCTGGGTTAAACATATCTCGTGCAACCTACATTTATATCTTTACGATACTTCCCCGACCAATTCGTACGTCGTTCTTAAATACCCCAACACAACACTTTTTCCACGGTTATCTACAACTGTAACCTATGGTATGACGATACCGAAGACCTTACCAGTCTTATATCCTTCGTCTAACAACATGGGTACACGTAACCCCATAATACGCAAAACTGTCCTTTTACGTGGGGAAGAGAACTTATCTCCCTTACTTAAACTTTCCTTGGAGTCACAACCCTAATCACAGGGTCCTCTTGTGGTCCAGTAATTAGCTAATCGTCACGCACCGCCTTAAAGTCATGCAGATTTTCAAACCTACCAAAGATGCCCTCACTTTACGCAGCAAAGACTGTATTTATCTTATTCATGCCTTGCATGTTTTCCTGAAATTATCTGGAAGGTCGTGGCCCTGACCGCCACACCAAACCAACTCCAAGTACTTCCAAGGTCACTTAACACAACTTCTTCCAAATTCAATTATTACATACTTTCTGCGTCAATTTACCCCAAGTGAAACAAGTCACACAGACTTAAAAAGAAAAACAATGATGCTAAAGAAGGAAGGATAATTCATCGTTACTACTTCTCTTCCTTTTCACTCGATAACCGCTTATCGGAACCGTGAATCAATCTCTCTGTAGTCCACGTTGGCATAACAAGAGGCCAACTAGTCCGCATCGTAGTAACCTCAATGTCTATCATAACAGCTCTGCTGGGTCCAACGACTTTATCGTTACCGGAAATTATCTACCCGCTCAGCTACCACCCAACACTCACGGGTGTAGTCACCTCGAAAGGTTCTCATAGATTCGACTTTATTTCTTTACACTTGGTTGCTTTCTTTGTCATCGGTCGTATTCTTCCGTATTTCCAAACTTATACTAGCATACGTACACAAAATTCCATACTAATTCGCCTCAACTCTTTGAAGTTACTAAATTAATCAATACAAGGCCCATTCCGGCTCACAACCGATTCGGTGGAACACGCCCACGAACCCGTAAAATGACTAACTAAACTTGGGCCTTGCACCTGCGTGACCTTGTCACGTGGCGGGACTACTACCAACCGATCCCATTTCATTTCAAGCTATGGGGCGACCCTTAATAGATCCTGACCCGACTCTGGCGTCGTGCCAACTCTTTTCCTAGATCTGTCTTAACTTTTTACTACAGAAGGCGCCTTATATACCTAAGGTCTCGGTGGTTATCAACATTTTTAGGCTCACAATTTCCATGCTCCAAGCCTATCTTATCAGCCCCCCGTAACCGGGTACAAGAACTTCTCGTAATACCATAATCGTGTTGTCTTGTCCACAACAACCATACTTACTCCATACGGATCTCACCCGTACCATTCTCGAAATCCTTCTACGTAGCTTAATCTATTAACATAGTCTTACATTAAGTCCCTTAATCACCCTCTTGAGGGTCCATTACATCCTCCCACAACTCATCATCACCTAATTATCTCAAATTAGCACGTAAAACCTTGATGAGAGTTCATTAAACTGTTTCATACCTTCCCGGTATTTATTTAGTCCTTACCAAATCCTGGTAATCTAAAATCATCCTAGGCAACACATATGTGACCCCCATACATAAATCTGTATAGTTGTATGTCCCAATACCAACTATACTACAAATATTACCAACCTGGATACGCAATCCACATAATCTTTCCTGGGTCATCACGCCTCTTCGTAGCTGCATACAACATGACTTGTTAGGGAGAGACAACCCTAACCATACAGCTCTATCGCACGATCTTAGAGTGAGAAGAATGGAAACCAATCCTAAATGTCTTGCAGCCTCCTGATTATAGATGTGGTGCACAACACACCGATAATCAAGACTCTACTTAGACACGGTCTGTAGACACTTTCCGAGGACAACCTGGCTCTGATACCACTTTTGTCACGACCCGACCCCGGGCACGCGACTGGTGCCCTACCTGGGCACCCCTTTTGGCATACATCAGAGAATAGCAGCGGAACATACACAACTGATAAAATACTTAAACATAAAATAACAACAGGCTAGCCGATAAGGCCACCTTCCGTAACTTATACCAATATGTCAGTGCATTTTTTTTTTCTTTACAACCCAAACCACAATGTGACTACAGACCTCTAAGATTAACAACTTTGGCGGGACAGGGCCCCGCCATACCCCTGAATGTACAACAATCGACAATACCAGGGATAAGCCTCCGGAATAAAGGAGCTTCTCAGCGGTGACGGTGATCCTAGAGCGAGGATCGAACACAGCCTACTACGTGCGGCATGAACGGCCCGAAGGAGGTCAAGACAACATGTACCAAATATGTGGCCCGAAATCAGTAATGAAATCATGAGTCTAAAATAAAGCGGAGACATGTATGATTTCTCGATTAACGATGCGTGCCTTACTAACAATGAGAGTAAAATAGGTGAATTCTTACAATATCTAAAGTAGGAGGCTCACGATCAAAGCGGGACCACCACGCGCGATGTCATTAAGCAATCCTATTCACGGGACTATTTCACGCGTAGATCGCGTGGACCGCGTGAGGTATTCCTCGCGTAAAGTCATACCGCCGCGTGGGACTATTTCACCGCGTAAGCCCATAAGGACTCGCGTGAGGTATTCCTCGCATCATGGGTAGCAAATCCACTAAGCGGTGGTATAACGTCTTGGGGTTTACCCGCCATTTATACTCTTACCACAAGCGGTGGTATAACGTCTTGGGGTTTACCTCATTTATACTCTTACCCTAGCTCAACCCATCATACATAACATAAGCCCTACTGCTTATCATACAATAAATAAGCAAGTTAAGAAATCCCCCTAACTTCTTATTAGCCTTATTCATATACATTCTCATTTTAGTTTACTTAAGGCACTAACATGTCATTATAAAATCCGGGAATCTAACCCAAGGTACTACGTACTTCTATTCTTTTAAAAATGACTCTTTTTCATATATAACTTCCAAGATACTAATAACCGTAGTATCAAGTCATAACTACTTTTCAAGACAAGTCACGATACCTTTTAGAAATACATTTAGGCTTCTAAATCAAGTGACTTCTTTCTTTTAAAACCTTAGGCAATTGATGCCTTAAATCAAATTGCCTTTCAATAAATCAAGCCATTTATCTTTCCATAAAGCCAATATAACCAACTCCCCATAAAGTCGTTATATTCACTTTATACCTTAGTCGAGTACAATTTCCTTTCCAAGGGACTTATACGTTTAAAATGAAACAAGTATCACATTCTTTAAAACTCTTCAAGTCCCTTAACATACTTAAGTTACTTAGAGTAAACCACTCTTTAAACTTTCCATAAAAACAAGTATCAAAATACTTTCAACATACTTAAAGTCTCTTAACTTTTGAAAACCAAGATATCCTTAATAATTAAACCAGTGAGTTAATTCCCTAACTCAAACAACTTGGGCATTCTTAAAAAAATAAGCCAAGGATATCAAATAGACTAGATTGTCAAAATCTTGTACGTCTATCGTACTTATACCTTTACAACTTAATCATGCTCAAGAGATAAGAAAGTTTCACATACCTTGTCGGGTCAAACCACTTGCCAAGTACAAAGTCCCGCCCGTAGTATATCAACCTATAATATTCACAATACGTCTATTAACGTCTTACTTCTAATGTAGAATATTATAAGTGTAAAGTCTCCATTTTCTGGAAAATCGGACAAAGACCTCCTTTGTATTTACTCACTTTGCCACCTTTTCAAGGCCGAAAATACAATAACCAAACAGCCCCAATTGGCTCACAATTATATAGAAAGTAGTCAATGCAAATGACTAACTAAATGACCCCAATTGGCTCACAATTATATAGAAAGTAGTCCAATGCAAATGACTAACTAAACAACCCCAATTGGCTCACAATTATATAGAAAGTAGTCCAATGCAAATGACTAACTAAACAGCCCCAATTGGCTCACAATTATATAGAAAGTAGTCCAATGCAAATGACTAACTAAACAGCCCCAATTGGCTCACAATTATATAGAAAGTAGTCCAATGCAAACTACAAGTCCAAAATCGGCCACCTTGAGTTCAACAAAACCAATTCTTATCCAAATTCCATTTCAATCCATATTGGTAGCATAACATGATATCAAGTCGCATTTGATTATAATAACCATAATCTTTAAGTAAGTAACATGCGACGATTTTTAACAACGATTAAATTAGTGATCCAATTCCAAGTGGCTTGTATAACATTTCAGATTTAGCTACAAGAAATCCATAATACTTATAACTTCAACCTATCAACTTCATGCTAGCAACAAGTAAAGCTAACAACAATATAAATATGTAATCTTGTAACACCTTTAAAAGACAAGATTATACCTTAACGTTCTTAATCCAACTTCAATCAAGTCGCTCTTAGTAGTTTAGAGCCTTTCCAAGATACTTCAATCCGCTTTGAGACCCTTAGAACAACACCAACTATTATCCTTCAAAACTCCAACACAAAACCTAGAAAGACCATTAGGTTTTCGTTTGCGACTAACAGTAAACAACCTTTTTTCCAAGATTTTTCTATTGAGATGCGTTTACAATACACCTAAGAACCTTGGTTTAAAGTGTGGAATCAAATGGACAAGAAACGAAAATTCTTTCTTCTTCCCCAGTGAACCCGAGACCCGATTGTGTTCTTCAAATTTTGTGTAAAAATTTTCTAAGTGTTAAACTCCCTCTCTCTACTAGTAGTAATATAAAGCACCTTGGAGGGTTAAGATTAAAACAATTGGGCGGCTTGGATGCATTTCACATGGATCAAGCCCAAGTGGCCTTTGACTTAGTCAATCTTATCATGCTACTAGTCTTTGCAAGACTTGGCTATTTTAAATTATGGTCAAATGACCATCCTATCCATGAATATTTCGTCCAAGACTAAGCAAAGGGGGGGTGACACATGTCGCCCTCCCGTTCGTCGCAATATTTCGTTTTCCGACAATTCCATAATTCCGATAAATTTACTCGTCTCAAACCTTAACATTTGAGTTCTTACGTACGTTCTTAGAAACATATCCTGAAATATTTCCGGGGTGTAACACGTATAAAGTTTGATCAATTTACAACTTATATTAGATATGTCAATACGTCCGGGCTGGCGGGGGGGGGGGCTGGCTAGGTGGATGAGGGCTGGCTAGGTGGATGAGAGTGGCTGGCAGGGGGTGGTGGGTGGGGGGACTGTGGGCAAATCATTCGGTCCATTCGGTCCGAGTAATCTGTAATTTCGGTCTTCGGTCTTCGGTCCGATTTTAACCTTTTGTGCACCCCTAGTTTCAGGAATGTCCAAATTCCAAATAGAAAATAGAAAATATAAATGTAGTGTGTAACTTTAATTAATGAGTAGTTCAGTAGTTCGTATACGAACCAAGTACATTTGGTGATTTTCTTTAAGTTAGTCATATTAATGAAATAAAGTTTATTGAAGGATAAGGAAAAAACAAACATTTTTAATGATATTGATAAACGAACACATTCTTAAAAATTTATAATTTATAAATTGCATTTAACATAAAAAAAAAAAAAAAACGGTCCAACGGTCCAAAATCGACCGATCGAATTTTCGATCGGCGGGCCGGACTGGAATATTCGGTCCTCGGTCGAAACTTTTCGATTCGGTTCGGCCCATTCGGTTACGGTCGGTCGATTACGGGCCGATGAACACCCCAACATCGGCTCGAGAGGCCGCGATACGAGCCTCAGGTTACGGCTGGAGCGGAGGATATGGGCTACTGAGAGATGACCCGTTATTATCGGGATCGTGGCTGAAGCGGGAGGATAGATGGGAGGCGGCGATTCGGTTGTACGTAGCCCCGCGGTGATAACGAGGCTGCGGGACTTTTGAGTTGCGATCCGCGAGTTCTCTGGTCGAGACACGAGGATGACCCTCAAGAGTTTATCCGAAGCGATTCTGACGGATCATGAGTGATCGAGCTTGAGAGAGCAGTCGGTATTGTTGGGCTCCCATCGGCTGCGGGATACTGCGGTTTACTGGTATGATTCATGGGAACTATCCCTGGAGAGCGCCGGTGTTATTTGTAAAGAAGAAGGATGAGACACTACGTATGTGTATTGATTACAGGCAGCTGAACAAGGTAACTATCAAGAACAGATATCCCCTCCCCAGGATTGATGATTTGTTTGACCAGTTGCAGGGTGCGAGATGTTTTTCCAAGATAGACATGCGATCTGGTTATCATCAGGTGCGAGTTAGAGAAACAGATATCCCGAAGACTGCATTCAGGACCCGGTATGGGCACTATGAGTTCAGGGTGATGTCTTTCGGGTTGACCAACGCCCCAGCAGTATTCATTGATTTGATGAACAGGGTGTTCAAGCCATTCTTTGATATGTTCGTGATAGTTTTCATTGATGATATCTTGGTTTATTCGCGCGCATCGTGAGCATCTGATCATTTGAGGCGGTATTCGAGTCCTCGGGCCCGATTGTATGCCAAGTTCTCGAAATCGAGTTTTGGTTGGCTTCATGGCTTTCTTAGGGCATGTTATCGGGGCGATGGTATTCGGGTTGTCTGACAAAAGATGAGGCGATCAAGACTTGGCGGACTCCACTACACGGAGTGCGCAGCTTTTGGGCCTTGCGAGTTATTATCGGAGGTTTGTGGAGAAGTTTGCTTCCATTTCAAGACCTTTAACTGTCGACTCGAAAGCGGTATGTTCGGTGGGCGGATGCTTGTGAGGAAGTTTCGATTGCTAAAGGAGAAGTTGACGACCTCCCCAGTTCTTACTCTTCAAGATGGTTTAGATGGATATGTGGTTTATTGTGACGCTTCAGGTGTCGGGCTTGGGTGCGTGTTGATGCGGGGCAGCGAGTTATAAGCGTCAGCATCTCGGCGGCTTAGGAAACATGAGAAGAACTATCCCACACATGACTTGGAGTTGGCGTGATGATTCATGCCTTCAAGATCCGAGACATTATTTGTATGGAGTTCATGTGGATATTTACACGCACGCGAAGTCTCGGTATATCTTCATCGAGAGAGCTGAACTTGCGACATAGACGGTGGTTGGAGCTGCTTAAGGATTACGACGTTGATATTCTATACCACCCAGGGAAGGCCAATATAGTTGCAGATGCCCTTAGTCGCAGATCGATGGGTAGTCATGCGATGTCTGACCGAGAAAAGGGATATGGTCCGAGAGTTACATCAGCTAGCGAGCCTTGGGGTTCGTTTGGTTGATTCTGATAGTGATGAAGTTCGGGTTCGAGAGCTTGTCGAGTCTTCCATCGTCGAGGAGGTGAAGAGGCGACAGTATGAGGTTCCGATTATGGTACGGTATTGAGATGCAGCTCTCCAGGAGGAGAAGAGTCTATTTGAGGTAGCATCTGATGGGGTGCTAAGATTCGAAGGCCGGTTGTGTGTTCCCGATGTGACAGGACTTCGTCAGCAGATTCTGAGGGAGGCACACAGTGCTCGTTATTCTATTCACCCGGGGTCAACTAAGATGTACCATGACCTCAGGTGTATGTATTGGTGGGATGGCTTGAAGAGGGACGTGGCAGGTTTTGTTGCCCAGTGCCCGAATTGTCAGCAGGTCAAGGTTGAGCACCAGAAGTCCGGTGGGCTATTACAGGCTATTGATATTCCGATGTGGAAGTGGGAGGTGATCAACTTGGACTTTATTACAGGGTTACCTACCACTCATAGGAAACATGATTCCATTTGGGTGATTGTCGACAGGCTGACGAAATCAGCCCATTTTCTTCCAGTCAGGACGACTTTTTCGACCGAGGATTATGCTATGCTATATATCAGGGAGATTGTGAGATTGCACGGAGTTCCTATATCGATTATTTCAGACAGAGGATCCCAGTTCACGGCTAACTCGAGGTCTTTCGTAAGGATTAGGACACAGTGAGTCTCGATCGCGTTTCATCCTCGCATCGACGATGACAAGCGCACTATCCGACAACGAGGATATCTTTGCGGGCTTGTGTTATTGATTTCGTGGTAGGGAGGATCATTTACCTCTGGTGGAGTTTGCTTATAACAACAGCTACCATTCTAGTATTCAGATGACACCTTATGAGGCCTTATATGGGAGGAAGTGCAGGTCACCGATAGGCTGGTTTGAAGTGGGGGAAGTGCAGTTAGTCATGCCAGAATTGGTTCAGCAGGCAGTGGATAAGGTGAAGCTTATCCAGGAGAGGTTATTGTCACCGAGTCGGCGAAGTCGTGTCACGAGATCATCGACGTCGACACTTGGAGTTTGAGGTAGATGATTGAGTCTTCCTGAAGGTATCACCCATGAAGGGCGTGATGAGATTTGTGAAGAAAGGGAAACTCAGCCCAAGGTACATTGTGCCTTATCAGATTGTCCGTAGGGTAGGCAAGGTTGCCTATGAGTTAGATCTGTCCGATCCGGAGGCGATATCGATTTTCCATGTGTCTATGTTGCGGAAATGTATTGGAGATCCATCTAGAGTTCACCCGATTCATGATGTCCAGGTGACAGAGGGGTTATCGTATAAGAAGAGTCCCATAGCGATACTCGATCGTCAGGTTAGGCGACTTCGGATAAAGGATGTGGCTTCCGTCAAGGTATTATGGCGAAACGAGAACATGGAGGAGATGACGTGGGAAGCAGAGGATGACATGATGAAGAAGTATCCTCACTTATTCCCTACACCTCCAGGTAACACACTTTCCTGTTTGTTAGTTTTAATTTGGCGATTATGTTTGAGTAATGTTGTGGCTATTTGGAGTGTTTTATTTGCAAAGAGAAATAGTAAGAGGGTCTATGTTGATATTGTGGTTTGAGTAAGCCTAGAAGGAACATTCGGGACGAATGTTTCTAAGGGGGGAGAATGTTATACCCCGTAGTTCTGGCCTTACGTGTGAGAGCGTACGAAAGGAGTAAGATTTAAAATTTTCGAAAGATAAGTTGACGG
The DNA here is from genome assembly GCA_029844215.1 of Przewalskia tangutica. Taxonomy (NCBI): domain Eukaryota; kingdom Viridiplantae; phylum Streptophyta; class Magnoliopsida; order Solanales; family Solanaceae; genus Przewalskia; species Przewalskia tangutica. The sequence goes on from CM056725.1 coordinate 4,223,175, forward strand.
ATTGTTTCGGACGGGTTTTGGTCAACTTTGGGGCGGGTTATGACCCGGTACATTGAGAGTTCCTATATGTTTCAAAGTCCTAGTGCGTAGTTCGATGAGTCTAGTTTCCAACGCAACCAACCGTTCGTCGATAGGACATCGGAGTAGGAAGTTATGGGAGTTGCAAGTTCGGTCTTGTGATTGGACAGAAATGTGTTTGAGCGAGAGCCAGTGGTCGCGCGGATATTCGGCCCGAAGTTACGCGCTGGCCGAAGTTCTGTGAGGTGGCGGAAGTTTCGTGGCCACGGCGCCAGGGCTGCGCATGGCGAAGAATCGCGGAAAAAGCGAGAAAATGATATTTCTTTGTTACACCCCGTATTTACAGGACATGTTTTAAGAACGTATGTGAGAATCCCAAATGTTAAGATTAGAAACTTGTAAAAAATTATCGGAATTATGGAATTGTCGGAAAATGTAATATTGTGACGAATGGGAGGGCGACACGTGTCACCCCCCTTATGTTGTCTTGGACGAAAATTACATGGGCAAAAGGGTCATTTGACCATTGTTTAGATGACCAAGTCTTGCAAGTAGTGAACTTGATATATTTGACTTAGTCAATGGGACCACTTAGTTGATATTTAAAAGAACTTCATCCAAACCACACATTTGTGCTAATCTCAACCCTCCATGTTACTATATAGTAGTACTAGTAGCAAGACAAGAGTTCTACACTTAGAAAATTTTCAAGAAAATTTGAGGAACTAAGCTATTGCTCTCGGGTTCACAAGAAAGAAAAAGAAAAAAAAAATTATTTGTTGTCCAATAAGCTCCACACTTTAAACCAAGGTTCATGAGGGTATTGTAAGGGTATCTCAATAGAAAGATCCCGGAAAATTAGCGTTTTCATATTAGTCGCAAGGTGAAAACCTAGTTGCTTTTCTAGGTTTTGATTGGAAGATTTAAGGAAAGTGGTTTGTGATATTCTAAGGGTCTCAAGTGGCGGATTGAAGTGTCTAGAAGAGGCTCTAAGTTGCTAGGGAGCGACTTCGGATTTGAAGTTGGACTAAGACTCGTTGAGGTAATAATCTTGTCTATTAAAGTGTTACAAGATTATATATTGTTGTTAGCCTTACATTCTACTAGCATGAAGTATATGTGTTGAAGTTTTATAAGTGTTATGGATTGTTGTAGCCTAAAATCCGAAATGACATATTAGCCATTTGAAGTTGGATTACAATTTGGTCGTATTTAGAATAGTCGCATGTTACTTACTTGAAGATTATAGTAGTTATTATCGATTGCGACTTGATATCATTGTTGACACCCAATTTTGACCCTCCCGTCCAGACAGTAGCTATAAATTACACTAATTTTGTAAAATAATTTTTTATGATTCTTATAACAAAATGCAGCGATAAAACATTAATACAGGCAAATAAGCAATTTAATAATGACACCGCATTTTACGTAGAGTACTAAGCATACTTTAGGTCTCGCGCCCGCATTTATTTTAAGCCCTGGCATAATTCTTAAATGATAATAATAAATAATTGCATAAAATAAGTAATTTAGCAATGACGCCGTGTTAAATAGAATATTCGCATTTTTTTTACTAAAAGCAAGGCAATTTCGTAATTCATATTTTTATCTAATACATGCGTTTTAATAATAGCGTCGCATTTATAAAAGCATTAAGCAGTCCTTAAATATCATATTTGCATTTAGCATTTAAATAATTTAATAATAGTCTAAACCCCGTTCAGTTTTAATTTAACTTCGCGAAATACGCATAATAAATAAGTTTTAATAACGGCATCGCTTTATAAATATTAAGCCCTAATTAATTAGCACGCCCGTCTTTATTTTGTAATAATTTAGATTAATAAATCACCTAATTAATTTAATCACATTTTTAATTCCTAATTTACCACTAACTAATCTTTGCCTAAAACAAACTCCTAAAACTAATACCTAATTACATAATTTACCAGCCCACAACCCACAACCTAAATAACTACCCAGCCCATAACCCCTATACCATTACCGCAGCCCACACCAACCGACCCACCCCTATTTTCGCCCAGCCCAAAACCATTCCCTCAACACACCCATAAAGCCCATCCCCTCTTCTATCCCTAACACAAAACAACCAAAATCAGATGACAAGAAACCAGCGACCTACCCCTGTCTATCATCTCCTCCAACGTCTCATTCCTTTCACTTCACCCCTGTCGCCACAAAACCTCCCCATACCTCTGTCCAACTACTCCTCTCTGTCACCCGACACGCCCATGCCCTGCATTCCCTTAAATCCAGCGATTCGAACCAGCAAATCATCCAAAAAATCAGACCTTTAACAGCTCTTTTTCGAATTCAAACCTCATTTTTCACCTATAAAAGACCCCTTCGTTCTTCATTGGAGGGGGACACCCGAAAATCGGAATCTATCTTGCACATCTTCTATTCGTTCTTCGCTTTAGAATTCTTGCGTTTAAGCTTTGTTTTCTTCATTCGCACCCACATACACATTCTTCGAGTAGAATCGACGGGTCGAAAGCTTCGCCTCGATTATTGCGAAGAAGGTCGATGATCGATTTTATCTCATCTCTTTAAGCATTTCGTGAATCTGTGTACGCTCGACTTGTCGTTAGTAGTTCAAGCATGTTTAGTTCTTCCATTAAATGAATAAATAAGAATATACATTGTATAATTCTGATTGGTCAATATGGTTCAAAAAATGTCATTCGTCGCTTGATTAATATGTATTATATGGTCTATGTGATTCGAGTTATATTAATTACTGTTTTTCTTTTAATTTGTTCATAATTTATGACTGTTGGTCAGTGTTAATTTTGACATTATGTTGATTACTTTTCAAATTCATTCATCATCTTCGACTGTTGGTTTGTTGCTGGAGCTTATTAGCTCAATTCTATGTGTGTCTGTTATACTACGACTATTCTTGAATCCTTAAGTGTGTTCGTCAAGTTGTCGTTTGCCGTTTGAGTTTACCAGGTTGCATATTGATATGTCGTGCCATTATTGATTTTTCTAAGCTGTTATTGAGCCTGATTAATCTCGAGTTTTCATCATGTTCAGTAAAAATTATATCGCGATAAAGGGATGTTCTATAATGTTGGGCTTGTTTTTCCCACGATTCATGATACAGATTGATATGAGGTGTAAGTTGAAATAGGACTATAGAATAACTGATTAGTATGCCAATTTGTTTTGAGTTATTTTAACGGTCATGGCTTGTTTATCTATGTGTTGGAAGTATCTATATTTGAACATGAAAAAATGAGTCGTGTAATGTGCATTATATAGGCTGTACGATCTCATTATATACTGGTTGTTGCTTTTATCCTAATCTGTTTATCATTTAAATCTGTTGGGACTGTTTTAAACATATCTAAAGGAATGTGGGGTGTCACCGGAGTCTATTAAGTTCATTGGTAGTATTATGACTATTTCTTGAATCTTTATGCGTATCCACCAAGTCGTCGCTTACTGTTTATAGTCGCAACATATTCGGACAATACATCTAGGTTTGAATATGGTAAATGAGCCTAACCGCATGTGTAATATAGGCTACATGTTTCTCTTATGTGATCTATGATTAACACGGATCCAAATAATTAGAATAATGCATATCTCAATGTTGGTCTTGGCTCTTCACATGCTTAATATTGTGTTCATATCCCATTAGATATGTCAGATGTCTGGTGTGCTAGTTGAACTTGTGGAATCTATGCATTTGTTTCAATTAATGTCTATAATATCTACATGATAGTTTAAGTCTTTTATGTATGGGTTAATAATCTTTCAATTGATGTGTGTCTTTGTTTTGGTATACAATACTTTCATACTCATCCTAAGGCCCCCTCTCCCAAATGACTTAAAGGTGGAAGATTTGTTTTAACTTTAACAAGTTCTGTGTATTTAATATTTAGTAACTTCGTGATGAATATGATATTTGGTTTGGATATCTAAATGCTCTATGTCTTGAAAATGAACATAGATATTGGTTGTTTTACTCGTTGTAATGAAGATGTAGGCCGACATGATATGAAATGACTTTAGAACGACTTAGAAGAAGCCTATGAATTCTATGTCGGCTAAGCAGGCTGTTACACCTAAATTTTGAAACTGCAACCATTTTCTGGACTGGTTTTGGCCCTTTTGGCTACTAATTTCAACCATTTTCTGGACTTGTTTTGGCCTCTTTTGGCTACTGATTTTGGTCTTTTTGACTGCTGGTTTGGCAAGTTTTTTCGGACTGAATTTCAGCCCCGTTACTTACTGGTTTTTGACTGTTTCGCGGACTGATTTTTGGTCATTTTCGGACTGAATTTCAGCCCCGTTATTTACTGGTTTTGGCTGTTTCGCGGACTGATTTTTGGTCATTTTCGGACTGAATTTCAGCCCCGTTATCTACTGGTTTTCGACTGTTTCGCGGACTGATTTTGGGCCATTTTTGCTACTGATTTTTAGCCCTTTTCTGTCGGACTGGTTTTTGCCATTTTGCTGCTGATTTTGGATTATTTTGCTACTGATTTTTGGCCCTTTTTCTGTCGGACTGATTTCACTGTTCGTCGGACTGATTTTGGGCCATTTTGCTACTGATTTTGGCCTCTTCTAGCTGCTGATTTTGGGCGATTTGATGATTTTGGCCTCGTTTTATTGCTTTTTGGCCGATTTAGGCATTGTTCGTTTTGTTTGTTGCTGGTTTTTCTGGCTATTCCCGGGCTGGTTTTCTGGCTATTTTTTAGACTGATTTTCTGGTTATTTTGTCACTAAGTTTTGACTATTTATCTATTATTTGGCGAAGTTTACAACATATACTAATCCTTTTCTTTTTCTTTCTTTTACATGATATGCATCGGGAGCAACAAGGAGTCTCACTACGAGACTCATTATATCCGGGTTCCACAATCATTGCATCTTCCCGCCTCAAGATTCCTAAATAAATAGGGCGGGATGACTTTGTCGCTCTTCCTAGTCGCGTCAACTCTTTAAAAATTCCGTCGTTTATTTTCTTATTATCGTGATTTAATTATGTAATCCCGTATAATCATTAGAATGTTTAGAATAGTTGAGCCTAAAAATAATAAGGGAGGGTAGTTAATAATATAAAATTTGCCGATAGTTTATTAATCTTTAGGCCCGTTATGCATTTTTAAGCTTTTCAAAACAAGTTAGTCATTTTATGCATCATTAGTATTACAAAAATAAAGTTTCAAATTTCATTAAACTCTTAGAAATAATTCATTCTTTTCATAATGAAAGTCTTTTCTTATTATCCATTGCAAAACAAATGTTTTATAGATTTATGCCATACATACATATACTCTTATAAAAACCATATTTTGCGTATAATGTACACTTTCGAAAGAACTACTTTTCCATACATTTTACAAACAAAACTCATGCCAATTTTATGGAAACCATTTATATTTAAATTTTTGCAACCTCTTTTTCTTAACTTTATGCTTGCTTCAAAAGACACGCTTTTAAAATAATACTAACCTAAGTTTGAACGGACAACCGCAAGTTAGCGGATCTTAGAGGGTGCCTAACCCCTTCCCTCTAGATTAATAAAGAACCCTTACCTAGAATCTCACATAGTTTCGCAGACCTTAAAAAATGGAGATCATTCGTAGTATTTTATGCTACATTTTCAGTGTCCTGATTCACTATAATAATTAGGTGGCGACTCCTTAAAAATGCATTTAGGAATCCAACCATGCGTAGCGGTAATCCCGTTTCCGGCTCCGGTCGAAAATGGGGCGTTACTGGATAAGCGACTCCTTTGGGATATTTAGGTTCTTAACCATAACAAACATAGGTTAATTACTGTGCTTTATTTTTCTTATCTGCTTAAAAATGCTTCTTCTGTGTTTTACATTCATTTGCTTTTATGTTTTGTCTAAATTATTCTACTTTACATATAAATATTTGCATATTGTATTAACTGCTATTTGTTACCGCTTTCCTTAAACTGACATTCCGCTCATATTTCTTCCACTCTGGAAAATTCACACAATCACACACTCACGCGTTGGTGTGCTTGCGCACCGCAAATTTCTTTCAAAATATCCAAATTTTAGGAGAGTTGGCGCTGCGTGAGTTAGATCGGTTAAATGTCTGATCAGCCGCGTAGCCTTCTCACTCGAGTTGTCCGCTCGGGAACCTTGCGTCTAGAAAAACCAAATCTTAGAAACTTAAGATAGAGCTATACCACCCTTTTTTAAGGCATGCATGCATTTACCCTAGGTGGATCAATCCTTGGCATTGACACCACAATTAGGAAGACACCATATTGGACAACGGGTTATTATCACCCTGCGGCACAAACTCATATGATCTGTTGCATACTCATCATAAACAAAACCAAGCCTGAAGTTGAAATGCCTAAAGTGGGAAAATGCATACTCATTTTTTGTATTATTTCTTTTAGATGGAACCTATCCCTCAGATCAGAATGGTGAATGGGATTCCGAGCAAATTGAGGACATGGTGGTCAAAATTCGACTTAGGTAGTCAGATGGCAATCAGAAGGAGGTTGGGATGCCTCGCCTCGTTAATCGACATCTCTCCGATCGGCGTTTGGTCAGAGCATTAATCCAATTTTGGGACCCGGATCGAGTTACCTTCAAATTCAGGGATTTCGAGATAACCCCCACCTTAGAAGAAGTCAGCTACTTTACTGCTTTAGCATGTCACGACAGAAAACCAGTTATTCCGCATGGCCAGTCAGGGAAAAAGCTCCTCCGTTATTTGGGTTTAAAGAACACCAGAGAATTGCGTTGCTTTGAAAATAATTGGGTTTCTTTAGACTACTTGTACGAGAGATATGGTTGCAGAGCGGATCTGAGTTGTTTAAAAATGAATTTTCTTTTGCTGGAACCATTGGAGAGTTAGGCGTCTATTGCATTTGCTATGGCTTTCTAGGGATTCTTTTATTTCCTCGAGCATGGAAGGATCGTACATGCATATGTTCGATGGTTAGGCGGTGTTCGATGATGTTGGTGGCAAACGACTCACTCTGACGCCCATGATCTTGGCAGAACTATTTAGAGCTTTTAATAGATGCAGAAGAGGTGAATCAAGCTTCTTTGAAGGCAGTTATCTCATTTTGCAGATATGGGCAATAGAACATTTTTATCGTTCAAACATGGTGATGTATGTCACGGTAGCGGACAACAAGATCTCCACTTTTTATGAAAGAACAAAGCGTTATGTGTCACGATCGGCCTGCAGGATTGGTACAAGTACTTAGCATCCGCGATGCGATCGGAGTTCAATGGAAGTATCCATTGCTTCACGTAGTCAAAGGTCTACTTGAGACATAAGGGATTGTATTATATCGGACTTATAGGTCTAAAGGGACTACAACCATATGGTCCATTCTGGCGTACTCAAGCGGTTTGGCGTACGCAAGTAATCCTCTCATGGTGACATGAGAGCCTCCGAAATTTAATTTGGACCAGAATTCATCGTTCCCGAAGCCAAGCAGATCCTTTATGAATGGCATCATATTGACCAAGTGGAAGTTGGGAAGGACCAAGCAGGGGTCTCCCCAGAGTATCAGGCATGGTTTCTAGATCGCATGGAATATAGTTCGGAAGGAGCAAGGCGTTGAGGACATTCTTTGCAGAGCAGAATGAGGATAATCAACTCGAGAGAAGGTCATCACCCGGACATGTGGGCCTAATGCGCGATGCGATGCGATACTTGGAGCAGCGGGGTTATACCAAAGAAAACTGAGCTTACCGCGCGCGTCGGCAATTTAGTTATAGGCTTTTGATGTATTATTGTTATAAATTGCAACTTTTTCCGACTAAAGCATATCAATCTAAAGGCTTGGATTTTTATTATCATGATCTTGCATATGTGACGTTTAGGCTTACCTCTGGCATAAAGAGGTCCTGCGTGTTAGAAAGCGTTTGAATGTGCTATGTGCAATATATCGCTACGTGCACGCAAATTACGCTAACACCGTTTGTTGCATTTTAGAAAGATTTATCATCTTCCCCCGAATCGGTTCGTATTTGACTCAACAATGTCGGGCATCCACACTACGAGTCGAGGCAAGAAATGATGATATGGTGGCTCGGGGCGTCTGAGCCAAATGGTTTAGGAATTATTCTGTCGGTAAACGAAACTTGGAGAGAGGAATGACACGATCGGGAAGAATGTATTGCATTTGCTCTGACAAATTCGATATGCGAGTTGAGATGGAGGCTACGGAATCGACCAACCTATCCATTAGTTTGAATACCCCGTACGAGCAAAGGGCCACTACCTGAAACCGTCACGATCGACCTCCACGCGCATGCCTCCCAAAACTCCCGCAAAAGCCGCGATTCTGACCAAAGCGCCCTCGCCCGATCAATCATCAACCCGCGAAATGATCCTCCACTACCCGTGTACCTCGGCCCGCTCTTACTTCCCGCGTCAGCCTGTCGCGGGCCGACCAATACCGCGCACCATACCCATTTACGGCCCAAACAACCCGAACGGCTAACACAGCGAAACCCGGCCTTTTACCGTCCACGCGCCGCGAGAAGCGGTCATTCTGAAGAAATGGAAAGGAATCCAGAGCCAAAATGGGCGAGGCGTGGCGAAGATTCACAGCTTGAAGGAAGCAGTTCGTGGCATGCGATCGGATAAAGGTCACGAAGGACTAGACTACGAAGATCTTTGCATGCATCCAGATGTGGAGCTGCCGGTGGGATACAAAGTGCCGAAGTTCGATCTATTTGATGGGAAAGGGAATCCCCGTGCACACCTGAGGTCATAGTGCGACAAGCTAATCGGAGTAAGGAAGAACGGCGATCGTTATGAAATTGTTCATTCGAAGTTTGGCCGTGAGCACTAGATTGGTACACGGCCGAGATCGCGAAAATGGCATATTGGAATCGTTGGCCCGAGACTTTGTGGAAGCGATTCGGGTTCAACACGAGCCGGTGTGGATAGATTCTATCTAATGAAGTTAGAGAAAAAGTCTACGGAGACTTTCGAAGTACGCCATGAGGTGGCGTTCGGAGCGACAAAGTCTGACCCGCGTGGTGGAAGTGAGATGACCACACTATTCGTACAATCTCGAAGGGCGCGACCTCTTATGAGCGGATGATAAGCGTCGTCGGGCGGAATTTTGCGAAGTTGTCGAGAATGGCGACCGTAGAAAGAAGGTATTAAAACAGGCGGGATTACAAATCGCGGCGTGCGAGCGGCAAAGCGGTCGATCGAGGGCGATCGGAAGTGCCGCGAGGAAGAAAAGAGCGATCTCCGCTTCCGTATTCATCTGAAGCGTAAACTGAAGCATTCATAACATACCAAAACTCATCCTATCAAACCCGTACTACCACAGCGGCCAAAACTTTACACCTCACTATCTGCGCCCGCGCGACTACCACGCGCGACCTATATATAGCGCTTCGAGCACCCGTTTATCCGACCCGCGTCAACGCCCATCAAGCCCGCGTGACGCCGAGCACCCGATGCGCCCGGACGAACCACGAATTTTAAGGAGACCGTCAAAACCCGCATTTGGTGAACCCGTACGGATATACGAAAGGCTGCGAGTGCGAGCAGTCGACAATTCGGGGAGGATTCTAGCCTATCCCAGATGGTATGATGAGAATAAGCGTTGTGCGTATCACTCGATAGCCGGGCATGACCTGGAAGTTGCTTTACCCTCGGGGACAAAATCGAGCGTTGATCAAAGAAGAGTAATTGGTGAAGGATCACGCTGACGTGCATGATAATCCCTTGCCAAACCACGGCAATGCGATGTGCGCTTGATAACCCTAGATGAGAAATATAACTTGGAGGAACCATCGGTCGATTCGAAGTGAAGGAAGAGCGAACATACGCTTTGTCGCCCATCACCGATCCTCGAAGAAAGCGATATTTGAGTTAGAAAGGGCACCGCCGAGACATAAGGGTTCAATCACAGTTTCTCAGACGCCCGTGAAGGGGCCACAAATCAAAGTGGATCACAGAGAAAATGGGAAGCGAGTCATAGAAGTCACCGCTGCAGGTATAACCGGTCGGGGAGATATTACACACTGTAGAGACGACCAAAGAGTGCGCAAAAGAAACGTGTGGTGAAGTCGAGGAGTTTTGGAGGAAGATGCCAGCTAAAGAGTATTAGTCGTAGAAGCGATTAAAGAAAGCGTCGGTAGCGTATCTCTATTTTCATTGTTAATGAATTACGCCTCGCACGATTTGCATTAATGGAGGTATTGAAGGATGCATACGTTCGGAGAGTGCAATGACGAGAACTTAGCGGCTTTAGTCGGACAAGTACTAGAGGCCGCGAGAATCGCCTTTCACGATGATGAGTTACTGCTTTGGTGGCGTCGGAACCTGACGCTGCATTGAATATCACTATCAGTCGCGAGACAAGATTGTTTCAACGATCTTTGATTGATGGGGGCTCGGTGTCAACATTTGTCCCATAGCGGCGCTCTGAAATTGGGAAAGATTGCGGAAAATTCGTAAAAGTAATATCGAGTCAAGGGTTTGACGGAGTCCGTAGAAGTCGAAGGCGAAATTGACCTCAGCCGTTGATCGAACTGCGAATTCGTTGTGGAGTTTCAAGTGTTGAATATTGCTACATGTTACAACTTTGTTGATAGGAAGGCCATGGATCCACGAGTGATGCGATCCGTCCACTTTGCATCGATCTAAAGTTTATATGGAATCAGTGAAGTGGTAGTATTTGGAGATAAAAGGAAGCACCAACGATTATGCGATCCACCTGTCATAGAGGGCGTGAAAGCAGTTGGATGGCTCGGTTTTCATGTTAATGAGATCGGGGCGCCCGGTAAGTCGAGCGTTGCGGTGCCACGTTCTCCATGATAGTGGCGAAATGCTAAGAAATGAGTGCGAGCGGCGAAGTCTTGGATCGGTATGAAGGAATCACGAGCCTATCCGTTGTTTGGGAAGAAGGACACTTTTGGTTTGGGGTACCGGCCACGCCGAAGGATTTGGCGACGCGAACCTCGGAAAAAGGGATACATTCCGCACTGCGCCCATTCCGCCCCTGAGTCGATCGTTCGTCAAAGCTACACCGTCGGATCTGAGAAGATGACCGGATGATCTTGCGGCGGGGTTCGAGAATCTGTTCATAGGTGAAGATGAAGCGATTGTTGTATGATCGCGAGGAGATCACGAGGAGGAGCTACGCATTTGGGGCCTTGAGCGTGGATCTGGCTGAATAATTGGACTTGCACCTGTCACGACCGTCAGAAGCTTGGTAGAATTTATGATTAGTTCTAGCAGTGTGACTCTTTATCTAGAAAGAAAACAGACATGCATTTATGTTTTAATCTCGAAATTTTACTTTCATCATAAATTCCAGGATATTTTTTGCGGCTTTAAAAGATTTTGCTTGTGTTAAATTAAATTCTTTAAGCATTTTTCTTTCAGCGATCATATTAATAAACCTGTTGATAATGCGAATATGACATGTAATGAGACCAGCGAACAAAGTTCAAATGGCGAGCATAACCAGGAACAAGAGGAATGTCATGATCGAACTTAGTAGGAAATTTGGAAAACTTTGAGAATAGGCCTAAACCAAATTTGGAAGAAAGCGAGTTAATAAACCTAGGCGATGAGGAATTGTGAAAGAGACTAGAGTCGGCGCCGCTAGGCGTCACCGGAAGAAAGAATTGATTGAGCTCCTGAAACAATACACCGACGTGTTTGCCTGGTCATATGAGGACATGCCAGGTTTGAGTACGGACATCGTCACACACAGGTTGCCTATTGAGCCATCCTATCCCCCGTAAAACAAAGGCCGAGAAAGATCAAACCAGACATGAGTTTGAAGGTCAAAGAGGAGGTGTCTAAGCGATTCGGCCGAAGGTAATTCGAGTTGCAAAGTATCTACTTGGTTAGCAAATATCGTCTTGCGGTAAAGAAGAAAGATGGGAAAGTCAGTCTGCGTGGATTACGGGGACCTCAGCGAGCTAGCGAAGGATGACTTTCCTCTTCCAAACATTCATATACTCATCGACAATTGTGCGAAGCATGAACTCTGATCGTTAAATCATTGCTTTCTTTAGTTATCATCGGATCCTTATGGCGAGAGAGGGCCTTGAAAGAGCGGCGTTCACTACCAGTAAGGTGTACTATTATCGAGTAATGTCGTTCGGCCTCGAAACGCGGCGCTACCTACATGAGCCATGATTACCATCTTCCATGACATGATCCATAAGAAATTGAGGTCTATGTGGGCGGCGTCATCGTGAATCCACAGCGGAGGGCCGTTTGGCAAACTTGAAGAGGTTCTTGACGGCTAAGGCAGTATAACTGGCCAGATCACTGCAAAGTGTGCATTTGGCGTTCCATTTGGGAAGGCTGTTGGGTTTTATAGTGAGTAGAAGAGGATTGAGTGGACCGCCGAAAATAAAAGCCATCAAGAGTTACCCCTCCAAAAGCAAAAAGGGCGTGATGAGCTTCGCGGTCGTCTCATTACATCAGCGAGTTCATAGCCCGATCTACCGTGATATGCGAGCGATATTCAAATTGTTGAAAAAGGATCGACTACCAAATGGACAACCGATTGTCAGCGAGCTTTTGTGAGAATCAAAGAATACCTTTCTAATCACTTGATTCTAGTACCGCGAGCAGGAGACCTTTGCTACTCTATTTATGCGTATTAGAAAATGCTTTCGGATGTGTGTTGGGCAACACGATGAAAGCGAGGAAAAAGGGCGAGCCATATACTATTTGAGTAAGAAGTTCACAATATATGAAGCGTTACACTCTCTCTTTGGAGCGTCTTGTTCGCGTTAACTTGGGTGCCCAAAGTTCGGACATTATCTGTCGCGTACACTACTTATCTTATTTCGGATGGATCGGCTTAAGTATATCCTTGAAGCCCGTACCAGCGGAAAACTAGCGAAATGGCAAATTATCTTTGGCGAGTTTGACATCGTCTACGTCGCATGAAAGCCGTAAAAGGGCGAGCATTAGGCGATCATCTTCTTGAGAACGATCGATGAGATGCGAGCCCGCCGAACCTATTTTCTGATGAAGAGGTATTGTTTGTCGGAGAAGATATCTCGAGGTTTACGGGTTGGAGAATGTTTTTCGATGGGCGGCAAATTTCAAAGTCGGCATTGGGCGATTTTGATTTGAAGCAGTCGGCGTTATCCGATCTCATGGCTCAGTTTCCATGCACAACAATATGGCGAGAATATGAAGCTTGCATATTAGGGCTCGGAATGGCGTAGATATGGACATCTGAGTTCTTTGGTCATAGGTGATTGAGACCTCTTGATCCATCAGTGCAGGTGAATGGGCAGCGAGAATATGAAGATACTTCCACTACGTTTTGCGTGAAGGAATTACGAAGAGGTTGACCACATAGAATTTAGGCATGTTCAGGATCGAGCAGATTGATGCATTGGCAACCTTATCCTCGTGATTGACATCAGGACAAAATTACATCGATCGATCACGGTGAGTGTCTTTGGAGCAGCGGCTTATTGCTCGTATAGATGAAGAAGCGACGGCAATCCATGGTACCACGACATCAAAGGTACCTCAGCGGAGAATATCCGGAAGGCATAACCAGCGTCGGAAGAAAACACTTGAAGACTAGCAAACCATTTCTTTTTAATGGGAAATTGTGTGCGAAGGACTCGGATCTGGGCTTATTGAGATGTGTCGATGCTCGAGCGAGCAAGCTAGTAGAAGAGATACGGAGGGACATGTGGGCCTCGTATGAGCGGCTTCACTTTGGCGAAAAGATTACTGCGGCGAGTTATTTTGGATGGCGATGGAAGCAGTTGTATCCGCTTTGTGCGAAATGTCGGCAATGCGATTCACGGAGATTTGATTGAGTACCTCGAATGAACTTAATGTAACGAGTTCTCCTGGCGTTCGCGGCTTGGGGCATGGATGTCATCGGCCTATCGAACCATTGCTTGAATGGGCGCAGTTAAATCCGTAGCAATTGACTATTTCACTAAATGGGTAGAAGCATCATCACGCGGTCGATGTGAAAAAGGTGGTGGTGACCGTTCGCAACAACATCATTTGCCGATTTGGGATTCTGAATCGATTGTGGCCAAACAAGCGGAACCAACCTCAACAACAACTTGATGCGTGAGATATGTGGAAATTTTAAGATCACTCAGCGTAATTCCACTCCCTATCGGCCTCGGATGAATGGGCGATGAAGCGACCAGCAAGAACATCAAGAGGATATTGCGCAAGATGATCGTGCTACTGAACATTGGCGGGAGAATTTGCCTTTTGCACTTTTGGGTTATCGCACCACAATCCAGGACCTGCAGGGGTAACGCCAGTATCTTACGGTGTATGGAGCAGTGTGCTACCAGAGGTGGAAATACCATCGTTGAGAATCATCAGAAGCCGAGTTGAGCGGCCGAATGGATCTGAGATCGCTATGGCGATTGATGTTGATTGGCGAAAAAAGGTTGAATCTGATACATGGCGACTTTATCGAGCAGAATGGCTAGAGCTTTTAACAAGAGAGTAAGGCCAAGGTTATTCAAGCGGGACAATTGGTTACGAAAGCGTATTTCCGAATCAAAGTGAAGCTAAAGGAAAGTTCGCACCTAATTGGCAAAGGCCTACATGGTTCATCGAGTATTAAGTGGAGGGCTCTAATCTTAGGCGAGATGGATGGCGAAGTATGGCCTAAAGCTATCAGCCTTGAATGCGATGAAGAGATATTACGTCTAGGAGTAGTTGTTTTCCATGTAATCCCTTTACATTGTAAAAAGGCGCATTCCCTCGGTGGGATATGCATAGAGCCGTATAAGGGTCTCGCGCAAATTAGGAAGCGCTTTACTTATGTCGAACTACGTTATGACACGATTCCTTGGCGGATCGTGGCGGCCATATCGGCCGGTCCCACTTTTAGAATTTTACCCAATTCGACGTAATGAACTACGTCATGACTGATTCCTCGTGGGGATCGTGGCGGCCTAAATCGGCCGGTCGCGCGTTAGGAATCTTCCGTTTGTCTACATGCAAAAGGTGTTTGGTTATTCCAAAGCGATATGAGCAATTCCGCGGAAGTTAAGTTCGCCGCACCATGCATATGGCCCGAGGCAATTTTGCGCACCATGAAGAAGACCGTAACAAGGACTCCAAAAGATGTTCGTTTGGTCAAAATCGTGTCATATTCGGCAAATTCGTGAAACTTTTACATTTTTAACGCGTATCATATAAATGTTTATTTCTAAAAGATGTTTTGTGCATACTTCATGAAAATATTTCGTTTTGGAAAATGCTTTTGGAGCAGCTACTAAACATCTCGAAAGAGGTCGAGACGGGGTTCTGGTCAGAACAAATCGGGTGCGCAGACGAAAGGATCAAGGCAATGAAAGTCAATCTGAACCGATCCCCGGAACTCACAAATTTTCTTTGGCGCGAGTTTCTTCATATTAGCGGAGGCGGAAGGAGCGCGAAGCGAAAGGGACATTAACGATCAACTACGCTCTCGTAGCCAAATACTTAAAGCGGGCATGATTCACGGATAACGAGCTGAAAATTTGGCGGCGTTGGAGAGATTTTCGCATAGCGGCTCGGCTCGCGGGGCCACGTTCTTATTCTCGTTCATTCGTTTTGCATATCTATAACACTACTTATTACATCTATCTTTTATTTTGTAGGAAGTTTCACATGCGGCTCGGCCCATGAGCCATCGCCGCGCGTCTATCGAGGCGTCATTTGGCTCGCGGGGCCTCTCATCCGCATTTCTCAATCATTTTACAACTCTAATCATTTTTGATTTATATTAGGCATGCAACTTCATCATAGTAGCACGGCCCGCGGTCGAAATCACTTTATTACATCCGCGGCGACATCCATATAACGTTTATGCGGCGGCGTGATCAACATTATGTCTGCGCAGCGATGCCGGCCGTCGTCCGAGCGGCGGCGTTATCGGCGTGTGTCGAACGGCGACACCGTCGGCGTGCGTCTGCGCCAGCGCCCGGCGGCGTACGTCCGAGCGGCGGCGTTATCAACATTATGTCGAACGGCGACACCGTCGGCGTGCGTCTGCAGCGGCGCCCGGCAATACGTCCGAGCGGCGTTATCGGCGTGTGTCGACGGCGACACCGTCGGCGTGCGTCTGCAGCGGCGCCCGGCGGCAATACGTCCGAACGCGGCGTTATCAACATTGTGTCGAACGGCGACACCATCGGCGTGCGTCTGCAGCGGCGCCCGGCAACAATACGTCCGAACGCGGCGTTATCGGCGTGTGTCGGCGGCGACACCGTCGGCGTGCGTCTGCGCAGCGGCGCCCGGCAATACGTCCGAGCGGCGGCGTTATCAACATTGTGTCGAACGGCGACACCGTCGGCGTGCGTGCGCAGCGGCGCCCGGCAACAATACGTCCGAGCGGCGGCGTTATCAACATTGTGTCGAGCGGCGACACCGTCGGCGTGCGTCTGCAGCGGCGCCCGGCGGCAATACGTCCGAACGGCGGCGTTATCGGCGTGTGTCGAGCGGCGACACCGTCGGCGTGCGTCTGCCAGCGGCGCCCGGCGGCAATACGTCCGAGCAGCGGCGTTATCGGCGTGTGTCGAGCGGCGACACCGTCGGCGTGCGTCTGCGCAGCGGCGCGGCGGCGGCGTCGACGGCGGCGTTATCGGCGTGTGTCGAACGGCGACATCGGCGTGCGTCTGCGCAGCGCCCGGCGGCGGCGCGTCCGGACAACGGCGTTATCAACACAACAAGTCCAAAGGCGATGCCATACCCCAACGGCGTCATCGGCGTATCACGTCTGCGAGGACAATTCATCTACTCTCGAAATTGCATTTCTTATTCATGCTTTATTACTGTCTTAGCGATTTATGCACTAACTCTTTCTTGAGCTTTAGTCTACGGTGGCAATTGCAACAAGGACAACGTATCGCGTTCACAACCGCAGCGTCTGCGCGGCGAAATCACGGCATTTGCGGCATCGTCACATTTTCGCGGATAGCATTTTTATACTCAACGATTCATGGCTTATAAATTCATGCGTTATCATTTTCCTTATGATTATGCACTAATCGTTTGTTTAAGTCTTAGCATCACGGAGCAGAGCCTGGCGTGGAACTACCTCTTCTGGCGAAGCAATTTGTACCTCGAGCGTCGATTCGCTCTCCTCGGCGTCCTGCAGCGCAATGACCCGGTGTCGTCATAATTCGACACCGGGACAAATTTTAAATCTGCTTCGCTTTGGTTTTCTAGCGTCACAAAACCCGGTGTCATCATAATTCGACCAGGACAAATTTTAGTCGCGTCGGGCCGCAGGTGTTTTACCATGGTAGCCAGTGTCGTCGTAACTTCGACCTTTGGGACAAAATTTTGAATTTTTGCGTCGACCTCGTCTTAATCGCCCAACATTTTTAATTCTAAGGATCGAGACAAAATTGGCTATAAGTCAGCGTCTTTGTCGAAGACTCTTACATCGTCTCCATACAAAGAGGACAAGTTATTTGACACGATTTTGACCCTCGTCGAACGATGTAGCTATAAATTACACTAATTTTGTAAAATAATTTTTATGATTCTTATAACAAAATGCGGCGTGATAAAACATTAATCTGAGCAAATAAGCAATTTAATAATGGCACGCATTTCGTAGAGTACTAAGCATACTTTAGGTCTCGCGCATTTATTTTAAGCCACGGCATAATTCTTAAATGATAATAATAAATAATTGCATAAAATAAGTAATTTAGCAATGTGTAGTGTTAAATAGAATATTCGCATTTTTTTACTAAAAGCAAGGCAATTTAAGTAATTCATATTTTTATCTAATACATGCGTTTTAATAATAGCGTCGCATTTATAAAAGCATTAAGCGATCCTTAAATATCATATTTGCATTTAGCATTTAAATAATTTAATAATAGTCTAAACCGATTCGGTTTAATTTAACTTAGCGAAATCGCATAATAAATAAGTTTTAATAACGGCATCGCTTTATAAATATTAAGCCACTAATTAATTACATACGTCTTTATTTTGTAATAATTTAGATTAATAAATCACCTAATTAATTTAATCACATTTTTAATTCCTAATTTACCACTAACTAATCTTTGCCTAAACCAAACTCCTAAAACTAATACCTAATTACATAATTTACGATATGACCACAACCTAAATAACTACCCGGCCATAACCCATATACCATTCTGACCCAGCATGGCCAGGCCATTTATTTTACTTGACCCAAACCATTCCCTCAACACGCCCATAAAGCCCGTCCCTCTTATCCACAACACAAAACAACCAAAATCGGATGACAAGAAACCGACTACCGCATCATCTCCTCCAGCGTCTCATTCGCTTTCGCACCGCCGCCAAAACCTCCCATACCTGTCCAACTACTCATCTCTGTCACGACACGCCCGTACCTGCGTTCCCTTAAATCGGTGATTGAACGACAAATCATCAAAAATCGGACGCTTGACTTTTTTGAATTGAGCCCGTTTTCACTATAAAAGACCCGCCCGTTCTTCGTTGGAGGGGACCTGAAATCGGAATCTATCTTGCACATCTTCTATTCGTTCTTCGCTTTAGAATTCTTGCGTTTAAGCTTTGTTTTCTTCATTCGCACCCACATACACGTTCTTGAGTAGAATCGGCGGTCGAAAGCGGCGCCTCGATTATTTGCGAAGAAGTCGATGGATCGATTTTATCTCATCTCTTTAAGCATTTCGTGAATCTGTGTACGCTCGACTTGTCGTTAGTAGTTCAAGCATGTTTAGTTCTTCCATTAAATGAATAAATAAGAATATACATTGTATAATTCTGATTGGTCAATATGGTTCAAAAAATGCCATTCGTCGCTTGATTAATATGTATTATATGGTCTATGTGATTCGAGTTATATTAATTACTGTTTTTCTTTTAATTTGTTCATAATTTATGGTATTTGTTGGTCAGTGTTAATTTTGACATTATGTTGATTACTTTTCAAATTCATTCATCATCTTCGACTGTTGGTTTGTTGCTGGAGCTTATTAGCTTAATTCTATGTGTGTCTGTTATACTACGACTATTCTTGAATCCTTAAGTGTGTTCGTCAAGTTGTCGTTTGCCGTTTGAGTTTACCAGGTTGCATATTGATATGTCCAGGCCATTATTGATTTTTCTAAGCTGTTATTGAGCCTGATTAATCTCGAGTTTTCATCATGTTCAGTAAAAATTATATCGCGATAAAGGGATGTTCTATAATGTTGGGCTTGTTTTTCCCACGATTCATGATCTGATTGATATGAGGTGTAAGTTGAAATAGGACTATAGAATAACTGATTAGTATGCCAATTTGTTTTGAGTTATTTTAACGGTCATGGCTTGTTTATCTATGTGTTGGAAGTATCTATATTTGAACATGAAAAAATGAGTCGTGTAATGTGCATTATATAGGCTGTACGATCTCATTATATACTGGTTGTTGCTTTTATCCTAATCTGTTTATCATTTAAATCTGTTGGGACTGTTTTAAACATATCTAAAGGAATGTGGGGTGTCACCGGAGTCTATTAAGTTCATTGGTAGTATTATGACTATTTCTTGAATCTTTATGCGTATCCACCATGGTAAACTACTTGTTTATAGTCATGACATATTCGGACAATACATCTAGGTTTGAATATGGTAAATGAGCCTAACCGCATGTGTAATATAGGCTACATGTTTCTCTTATGTGATCTATGATTAACACGGATCCAAATAATTAGAATAATGCATATCTCAATGTTGGTTTTGGCTCTTCACATGCTTAATATTGTGTTCATATCCCATTAGATATGTCAGATGTCTGGTGTGCTAGTTGAACTTGTGGAATCTATGCATTTGTTTCAATTAATGTCTATAATATCTACATGATAGTTTAAGTCTTTTATGTATGGGTTAATAATCTTTCAATTGATGTGTGTCTTTGTTTTGGTATCTGATACTTTCATACTCATCCTAAGGCCCTCTCCCCAAATGACTTAAAGGTGGAAGATTTGTTTTAACTTTAACAAGTTACGTGTATTTAATATTTAGTAACCGTGATGAATATGATATTTGGTTTGGATATCTAAATGCTCTATGTCTTGAAAATGAACATAGATATTGGTTGTTTTACTCGTTGTAATGAAGATGTAGGTAGACATGATATGAAATGACTTTAGAACGACTTAGAAGAAACTATGAATTCTATATCGGCTAAGCGGTATTACACTAAATTTTGAAGCTATGCAACCATTTTACGGTTGGTTTTGGCCACTTTTGGCTACTAATTTCAACCATTTACGGACTTGTTTTGGCCTCTTTTGGCTCTGATTTTGGTCTTTTTATTCTTTGGTTTGGCAAGTTTTTGGATGAATTTCAGCCCGATTACTTAGTTTTAGTATTTAGCGGACTGATTTTTGGTCATTTTGGACTGAATTTCAGCCCCGTTATTTCTTTAGTTTTGGTTGTTTCGCGGACTGATTTTTGGTCATTTCGGACTGAATTTCAGCCCGTTATCTCAGTTTTCATTTGTTTAGCGGACTGATTTTGGGCCATTTTGCTCACGATTTTTAGCCCTTTTACGCCGGACTGGTTTTGCCATTTCTTTGCTGATTTTGGATTATTTTGCTCACGATTTTTGGCCCTTTTAGCCGGACTGATTTCAGCATTCGTCGGTGATTTTGGGCCATTTGCTCGATTTTGGCCTCTTCTATTCTTTGCTTTTGGGCGATTTGAGATTTTAGCCTCGTTTTATTGCTTTTTGGCGATTTTAATTTGTTGTTCGTACTGTTTGTTCTTTGGTTTTTACGGCTATTCAGTGGTTTTACGGCTATTTTTAGACTGATTTTACGGTTATTTTGTCACTAAGTTTTGACTATTTATCTATTATTTGTGAAGTTTACAACATATACTAATCCTTTTCTTTTCTTTCTTTTACATGATATGCATCGGGAGCAACAAGGAGTCTCACTCTGAGACTCATTATATCGAGTTCCACAATCATTGCATCTTCCGCCTCAAGATTCCTAAATAAATAGGCGGGATGACTTTGTCGCTCTTCTAGTCGCGTCAACTCTTTAAAAATTCCGTCGTTTATTTTCTTATTATCGTGATTTAATTATGTAATCCGTATAATCATTAGAATGTTTAGAATAGTTGAGCCTAAAAATAATAAGGAGGGTAGTTAATAATATAAAATTTGCCGATAGTTTATTAATCTTTAGGCCCGTTATGCATTTTTAAGCTTTTCAAAACAAGTTAGTCATTTTATGCATCATTAGTATTACAAAAATAAAGTTTCAAATTTCATTAAACTCTTAGAAATAATTCATTCTTTTCATAATGAAAGTCTTTTCTTATTATCCATGCAAAACAAATGTTTTATAGATTTATGCCATACATACATATACTCTTATAAAAACCATATTTTGCGTATAATGTACACTTTCGAAAGAACTACTTTTCCATACATTTTACAAACAAAACTCATGCCAATTTTATGGAAACCATTTATATTTAAATTTTTGCAACCTCTTTTTCTTAACTTTATGCTTGCTTCAAAAGACACGCTTTTAAAATAATACTAACCTAAGTTTGAACGGACAACCGCAAGTTAGCGGATCTTAGAGGGTGCCTAACCCCTTCCCTCTAGATTAATAAAGAACCCTTACCTAGAATCTCACATAGTTTCGCAGACCTTAAAAAATGGAGATCATTCGTAGTATTTTATGCTACATTTTCAGTGTCCTGATTCACTATAATAATTAGGTGGCGACTCCTTAAAAATGCATTTAGGAATCCAACCATGCGTAGCGGTAATCCCGTTTCCGGCTCCGGTCGAAAATGGGGCGTTACAATCATGTTATGCTAACAACTTGGATTGAAAAGGAAATTGGATAAGAATTGGTATTGTTGTATCCCAAGATTGCCGGATTTACACTTGTTGTTGTATTAGTTTGATATCAATTGTGGGGCGGAATTTTACACGTCTAGTAGGCGTGTAATCCCTATTGTTAATTGCATTGTTGGGCCTTAAATGTGGCGTGTTTGGTTATTGAATTCGGCCTTGAAAAATGTGGCAAAGTATGTAGAAACAAAGGAAGTCTTTGTCCAGATTTTCCGTAGAATTTAGTGACTTAGCACCTAGAATATTCTACGTTTGAAGTAAGAAGTTAATGGACGTATTATGGCCATTATAGGTTGAAGTACTAAGTATAGCGTATTCTACTTGAAGGATGGAATAGATATCAAGGTTGAAGTACTTTGGAGCATTTTGCTAATTGTCGATAATCGTCGCGAGGTATGTGAACCTCTTCCTTCCTTTGGCATGATTCTATGTATGGAATATACATGTGGTATTATTTCATGTTCCCTTCTACTTTTAGAGGTTAAGAGGTATGCATGTGATTTACTCTATGTAAAGGTTATGTCTAGGTTACCCTAAGTTCTTACCAAGTCTTATGGGGGATGTTGGTAAGAGTCGTTAGGAGGTATTTGGAGCCAAGTTGACTTGGCTAATTTTAAGGCACGAATGAGAATAAGTATCGAACAAGCCACTGCAGCGTTAATAAAGGAAAGTGTAATGACAATTGATTATATTAAAATGAGTAGAATTCTCCATCTGCATA
This sequence comes from Przewalskia tangutica, assembly GCA_029844215.1. Taxonomy (NCBI): domain Eukaryota; kingdom Viridiplantae; phylum Streptophyta; class Magnoliopsida; order Solanales; family Solanaceae; genus Przewalskia; species Przewalskia tangutica. Next base: position 4,245,788 of record CM056725.1, read on the forward strand.
GAAACTAATATAAGACAAAATTGTATTACATTTTCTAGATCATGGCTACTTGAATAAGATCGTTATAAATAAGTATAACTTATTCACAACGCACCAAAGTATATGTTACTTAATTTAAAAGAGTTTACGTATGAAGTTTTTAAGACTAAGAACCTTGAATTCTTAAAAGGTTAAGAAACTTTATTTTTCAAGTTATGGAACTTGATTTCTAAAGGAAGAAATGACTTGATTTAAATAAATAGAATACTTGATTTGGAAAGCATGGATTTCTTGATATTCTAAAGATAAGAGATTTTTAAATTCTAAGTTAAGAAACTTGATTTCTAAAGTTAAGAGACTTGAAGTATTTTTTTTTAAAGTTATGTAACTTGATTTGAAAGTATAAGTCTCTTGGTTATAAAATGAATGAATTTGTCTAAGACATAAAGAGTTATAACGGCTTAATGGGAAGATGGTTATAACAACTTTATGGAAGGTTAAAAGAATGGTTTTCTTCAGTAAGGTAAGCAAAGAATTGATTTGAAATAAAGAAGGGCAAATTGTTTTAAAGGTACCAATTGCTTAAGGTTTTTAAGAAAGAAGTCACTGGATTTAGAAGCCGGTAATTGTATTTCTAAAAAGGTATTGTGACTTGTCTTGAAAAGTAGATATGACTTGATACTATGGTTGTTAGTATCTTGGAAGTTTCATTTGAAAAAGAGTCATTCTAAAGGAGTAAGTGCGTGATACGTTGGGTTAAATTTCGGATTTTATATGACTTTCTGGCGTCGAGGAATGGTAGGCGGTATACCTTATGGGCGGACTATATGACATTACCGTGTCCCGGGAATGGGCGGGCGGTATACCTTTATGGGCGGACTATGTGACTTTACGCGTCGAGGAATGGGCGGGCGATACCTTTATGGGCGATTATGTGACTTTACCGCGTCGGGAATGGGTCGGGCGAGATACCTTTATGGGCGGACTATGTGACTTTACGCGTCGATGTGGGCCGGCGAGATACCTTTATGGGCGGACTATGTGACTTTACGCGTCGAGAATGGGCCGGGCAGTATACCTTTATGGGCAGACTATGTGACTTTATCGCGTCCCAGATTGAGCCGGGTAGTATAGGCGTCCCTCCATAAAGGGTCGGACTTATGTTAGGTAAGGTAAGTAAGTTATATGGTAATGAACTGGATGATTTTCCTAAGTATGTACGTAAGAAAGTGACTATAACTTTTATTGAAAATGTGAAAAGATAATAAGGTGCGATTAAGTTCACGAGATGCTAATGACACGGTAGGATCTGGTATTTACCCTTTTTATACTTGCCCCTGTCATTCTTTTATCTGATTATGATTTGTTTCTGTGCACTTATTTTTCCGTTCCATATTAAATTTTGTTATCGACCCCCCGAGGCTGCGTTAAATGCCGCGAGCTTTAGGTACAGGTTGGTGATCCTTGCTCTTAGGATCTCGGTTGATTTTGGGAAAAAGCTCCATTTGCTCGGAGGCTTATCTCTTGTACGGTTTTCCACGAGGTTGTAGATTCATGTATATTCGGGGTATGGCGGGGCCTGTCCATGCTGTTGTTATGTTAAAACTCTTAGAGTGCAGTAGTCACATATTTGTGGGTCGGTTGTAAGAAATGAGGCAAGCTGCTTGGTTGTATATATATATACATGTCCGTGAAGGTAGCCTGTCGGCTAACTTTGTTGTTTTACTGTTGTTTTATTTTATAAGTTTCATGTATGTTCGTGATTATCTCGATGTATACTGTAGGGTGCCCAGTAGGGCACGATCGCGAGCAGGTCGGGTCGTGACATTCTTCTTTTAAAAAGGCCATGGGAGGGTGACAAGTGTCCCCCCCCCATCTGATTTTTGCATGTCCTTTATATTGACCAAGTCTTGAAGACTTGGTCATCTTTCAAAGTCTTTCTCTCTCTCTAAAGCTAGAGCTCTCACTTCTCTCTAGAATTTCAAGAGGAATTCAAAGCTTAGGGAAAATCTGAAAAGTTAGGACAAGAAGGAAGCTTGTGGCTAGCTTGTAAGGGTTGTTGTGGTGGTGTTCTTGGAAAAGAGGCTAGCAAAATTGTTGGAATAATTTTGGCTAAAGCTCTAAGGTAACAATTCTTCTCTTGTAGCTAGTTATTGATGTTGCATGTGAAGAAGAAGGAACTTGTAGTAGTATATAATGCTCTTAGATTCATTGCATGTAAGAAATATGGTTTGGATGTGAAAGAATTGGTTAAGAAGATTATGTGAGCATGTTGTAGCCTAAGAACTACCTTAAACTTGTTAAGTTAATTGTTGTACCTTATGGGGCAGAATTTTTAGGTGTGTAATCCCCTTTGAAATGTTTGGATTGTTGGGCCTTAAATGTGGCGTTTGGATGTTGAATTCGACCTTGAAAAAGGTGGCAAAGTATGTAGAAACAAAGGAAATGCTGCCCAATTTTCCATAGAAATTAGTAACTTTGAACTTGGAAATGTCTACATTGAAACTAGAGGTTAATAAAACGTATTATGGTCATTATAGGTTGACATATTACGTGCGGTATTTTGGGCTTAGCAAGTGGATTGACCGAAGAGGTATGTGGAGCTTTCTTATCTCTTGAGCATGAGTAGTTGTACCTATGTAGTACGGTAGACGTACAAAGATTTGACATTCTTCACTTGTTTTAAGTATATGATACTTGTTTCATTTTAAAAGTATAAGTCTCTTGGTTAAAGGGAGATGTGTTTGACTAGTGTATAATGATAATATAACAACTTTATGGGAAGTTGGTTGTATTGGCTTTATGAAAGGTTGACAAGAAAAGGTTTACTCCAAGTAAAATAAGTACGGGTAAAGGATTTGAATTTGTGGAAGACAAACCGTTTTTAAGGCATTAATTGCCTAAGGTTTTAAAAGAGATGAAGTCACTTGATTTTAGAAGCCTATTGTATTTTTAAAGGTAAACGTGACTTGTTTTGAAAAGTTGTCGTGGCTTGATACTACGATTATTAGTATCTTGGAAGTTTTACATAAAAATGAGTCATTTTCTTAAAAAAAAGGTTTAAGGAACGTGGTACCTGGGTTAAATTCCCGGATTTTCTTTTAAAATGACATGTAGTGCCTTAAGTAACTAAAATGAGAGGATGTACTAGAAATGTTATTAAGGAGTTAGGAGAAATTCTTAACTTGCTTACGTTTACGTTTTGATAAGCCGGTAGCGCTTATGTTATGTATGATAGCCGGTTGCGCTGATTTATGTATTATTATTATTATTATTACTATTTATGTCATGGATTTGCTACCCATGATGCGAGTGCGGCGCTTGTACTCATGCGGGCCCACAGGGTCCATGCGGGTGAAATAGTCTCATACGAGGCGGATGACCTCATGCGGGTGAAATAGTCTCATGCGGGTGAAATAGTCCCATGCGAGGTGATGACCTTATGCGGGTCCACAGGACCCATGCGGGTAACGATCCGAGTAGGATTGCTTAATGATACTACGGGCGGGAGATCTGTTTTGATCATGAGCCTCATTTTATGCGATAAAGTTTATACTTGTTACTCTCATTGTTAGTAAGGCCTGATTATGCGGTATTTTTGACTCTCTTCCATGACTCAGGTTATTTTAAGCTTATGATATTATTACGTATTTTCGATTTTGCATACTTGGTACATGTGTGTCGACCCCGCCATAGCTGCGTTCATCTGCGCGAGTAAGGAAGCAGGTGGTGGATCCTCATTTTTAGGATCTTTACTCAGGTGTCAGAGCTCCATTTCTCCGGAGGCTCGATTTTTGGTACGGTTCTCCCCGGTGTTGTAGATATTTGTACATTCAGGGGCATGACGGGGCCCTGTCCCGTCATAGTGTTTACTCATTCTTAGAGACTTGTAGTCCTGTTATAACTTGGGTTGTTAGGGATGTGACTGTTCGGTTTGATTTATATTAGAGATAGCCATTTTTGGTTAGCCTGTTTATTTTCTAAATGGGTTCTTGTTGTGAGTTTATTTTCCGCTGGTTTTCTCTGATGTTGTATCACGAGGGTGCCCGGGGTAAGGCACCAGTCACGGGTCTGTGGTCGGGTCGTGACAGATATTTTGATGTCGTATACTCTTTAGAGGCTTGTATACAGGTGTCCTGTGGATAATGATTTTGTATGGCATTGTCGGTCTTGGCATGGGCATGTATATATGTATAAGTCAGTTTTCTGGTCAAGAGCTTTTATAATTTTTTTTTTGCTTAGTCCGTGCTTATTGTGATTATACGATGATAGTGTGATTTGGGGTACCCGGCGGGTGAGATCCGGGTGCCCGCCGTGGCCCTCCGATTTGGGTTATGACAGGCACATTCAGCAATGACCCAACCCATGGATATTGAGAACGTCATGCACACTCTCGGACTCAATCCACCGGATTCAAATTGGTATATTGACTCAGGAGCAACGTCTCATATGACGTCATCCCAAGGTACTCTCTCACCCTATTTTAATTTGAGCAAAGTAAATAGTATAATTGTCAGAAATGACCATTCAATTCCAATAAAAGGGTATGGGTCTAGCAAATTGTCACCACTAAATCCACCACTAGTTTTAAAGAATGTTCTTCATGCTCCCAAATTAATCAAAAATTTGGTCTCTGTTACAAGTTTACTACTGATAATTGGGTATTTGTTCATTTTGACCCTTTTGGTTTTTTCATACATGACTTTCAGACGGGGAAGATTCTCATGAGATGTGATAGCAAGGGAGAGCTCTATCCAATAAGTTTACCAAAACTACAATCTAAAATTTCATCCACTTTTGCAGCCTTTGCACCATCATTATGGCATGAACGTTTGGGACACCCGGGAGAGTCTATTTTGGCCTCTCTTAAACAAAGTAATTTTATTTCTTGTACTCAAACTCGAACTTTAAATAAGTGTCATGCTTGTGCCCTTGGTAAACATGTTAAATTGTCATTTATTTCTTCTACTTCATGCACTGCTATGTCATTTGATATTTTACATTGTGATATTTGGACATCATATGTATTGAGTTCTTCCGGTCATAAGTATTATTTACCCTTGATGATTACTCTAATTATTGGTGGACATTCCCTTTGTCGAAAAAATCACAAGTATTTTTCATTTTTCTCACACTTGGAGCATTCATCCGAACTCAGTTTGAACGGAAGATTAAAAGTATTCAATGTGACAATGGGATGGAATTTGACAATAATCAATTTTGAGATATTTTTAAAGCAAATGGTTTAAATTTTTGTTTGTCCTGTCCTCACGCTTCTTCACAAAATGGGAATGTGGAATGCAAAATTAGAACCATAAGCAATATTGTTAGAACATCCTTTGCTCATGCATCCATACCCCCCATCTATTGGCATCATGCACTTCAAATGACTACCTACATGTTGAATATTCTTCCTTATAAAAACATGTCTTACCAAGCTCCATTAAAAATATTTTACTTTTGAGAGACCTCGTATAATCATTTAAGAGTGTTTGGTTTTCTTTGCTACCCTCTCTTTCCATCCACCACAATCACAAAACTCCAAGCCCGGTCTACTCCATATATTTTCTTGGGATATCCTACTAATCATCGTGGTTACCTATGTTACGATATTTCTTCCAATATAATGATTATAACTCGTCACATAATTTTTGATGAAACGAATTTTTCCTTTGCTAAGATGCATGAAACTGGAACTCATACCTCTGTTTTTTGGATGATGATAAGTTTTGGTATCTAACACATTTTTTCACGGGTACGGTACCCACAGGGAGTATCGGAAATTCAGGTTTAGGCCTACTAGACCAAAGAACACAAGCCCAGTCGTGTGAATAATTCATCACATCAGGGCCTTCGGTTCTGAGGCCCAGTAATCCCTTCCCCCGCACAACCGCAACCAATATAACAACTGGGCCACTTTTCGGCTTCAAGACCAGTCCAAAACCCACATCCCATTGTCAGTCAAAACCCACTGGACAGAGGTGTCCAGCCCATGTCCTCAATCTCGGCAAGTGACATCCAGTCCACTGGCCCAACAAACTGTCCGGTCACCCGTAGTCAACATGGAATTGTCAAATCCAACCAAATACAGCCTACACACCCAAGTCTCCAAATCACATTTACTTCGTAACCCAGTGTATGCTCAAAAGACCCGAATTGAAAAATGGTCATGGATGATGAATATCATGCTCTAATTAAAAATAGGACACGGGATAGTACCTCGTCCATCTAATGCTAATTTAATTCGGTCTATGTAGATTTTTAGCCATAAAAAAATATCTGATGGATCTTTTGAGTTGCATAAGGCCCGTCTTATAGGTGATGGAAAAACACAACATGTTAGATTAGATTGTGGGGAGACGTTCCGTCCAGTGGTCAAACCAGCAACTATCGTAAGCGATTCTCGACGTATGTCTCTCAAAAGGATGATCAACCGTCAATTGGATGTCAAAGCGTCTTCCTCATCGACACTGGCGAGGCGTCTACGTCGCGACCGTTGGGATACAAAGATCCTCAATATCTCAATCATGTGTGTTTGCTAAACAGATCATTATATAGCCTCAAACAAGCCCCCAGGGCTTGGTATAAGCAGTTTATAGATTTTGTGTCACACATGGGTTTTTCACACAGCCGTTCAGATAATTTACTATTTATTTATCGACAGGGTAATCATACTGCTTATCTTCTTTTATATGTGGATGATATTATCCTAACAACATCTTCAGATTCTCTTCGCAAGAGTATCATGTCACAACTTAGTTCCGAATTTGCTATGAAAGATCTTGGCACACTACACTACTTTCTAGAAATTGCTATGACACGACATGCAGATGGATTATTTTTTCCCAGAAAAAGTATGCCTCAGAGATCGTGGAACGAGCTGGAATGTCTGCTTGCAAACCTTCAGCAACTCCGGTAGACACGAATTCAAAATTGAGTGTCATCTCTAGAAAATCTTTTGCTGATCTAACATTGTACCGCAGCTTGACAGGAGTTTTGCAGTATCTCACATTCACCAGGCCGGATATTACCTATGCAGTGCAACAAGTGTGTCTATTCATGCATAATCCGATGGAAGAACATATGCATGCGCTAAAATACATTGTGTGATATATTCAGGGCACTCTGAAATATAGATTACATCTTTACCCGTCCTCCATTTCCAAACTTGTTACTTACGAGATCTGGCCAGCGGGATGTCCAGGACACCGCACGCCCACTCACGGTTATTGTGTCTTCCTCGGTGACAATTTAATCTCATGGTCCTAAAAAAGGCAAGCCACAATATCTCCCTCAAGTGCTGAAGCTGAATATCGTGTTATTGCTAATGTTGTATCTGACTCGTGTTGAATTCAGAATTTGTTACTTGAACTTCATTGCCCTATTCCGACAGCCACTCTGGTATACTGTGGTAATATTAGTGCAATCTATCTCTCAGAGAATTCGATCCAACATACTAAACATATTGAGTTAGATATCCATTTTATCCGTGAAAAGGTGGCACGCGGACAAGTGCGAGTGTTACATGTCCCGACGCGTCATCAGATCGCAGATATCTTCACGAAAGGGCTTCCGCTGATATTGTTTGAAGAATTTAGGGACAATCTCAACATTTGCCGCCCTCCAGCTTTGACTGCGGGGGAGTGTTAGAATATTATTCATTAATATTAATAATATTGTGTAAATGTAGTATTATGTTATATATGGTAGGTAGTAAAATAATAAATTGGGAATATTATGTTAAGGATTATTAGGGATTGATTAGGAAGCATTAGGTAATAATTAATCTTCCTAATAAATATATATTGTGTATATATTGTATTCTTATGGAATGAATACAATTGAGGAAAATATTAAACTACAACCTTATATCAAAAGGTAACTTACATAAAAATGGTAGAAATTATAATTGATGGGAAATATGTGTGTGCACGTTCACCCAAATAAACATGCTAACATTTGTACGGACATTAGTTACAAAAGAAGTTGTTTCATACATGAAAAGTGAAGGTTGGATTACATGGTTGTGAATTGTGATGGGACATAAACAATTTTTGAGTATTAAAAATGGCTTATTAAGTAATTTTGATTTCAATTTGCGGAAATTATCTCGGCGCCCGCTCCAAATAAATGTCCAGAAGGTTAGTGCTAATGTGTAAGTAAGCACTTAGATGATTGCGAGTTAAAAACTCTAATAATAACAATTATTAGCTTGCAAAATAATTGCTTAATCACGTTCTGAGTTCTAATTAATTAATGATTATAGAATATTACTTACTTAGTAATTAGTGAAATGATGGTTAAGCATAATTGGATATATTTTAATGCCTCGATACTCCATAATTGCAATCCTCAATACGTTTATGCAGTGCTGCCATAAGCAGAAGTGCAGCCAAGTGTGGTTTAAGCGGTGGCGTGGTTTTGCGGTATTACGTCGATCAGGGGTTTCTGCTGACTCGAAAGAAGCGGTGCGGATTCCGTCGAAAAAAACGTTTGTAAACCAAATGTATTGACTTTATTTGGTTTATAGACGTGTATATTTGGTTTATAGACGTGTATATTCGTTTTAGTGATATCAATCATTAGTATTCCAAAATAACTAATGTTACTCTTTTGGATATTTATGTATATTTAATTAGTAGTATTCACAATTATTAGCATAATAATTATTTTAGGATTGTTTAGTAATACCATATACCCACTTGTAACATCCACAAATCTATTTATATTATTTTAAAAGCACGGATATTGATTCATCAAAATATTTTTTAAATATTAAACGATTTTTATACCCTTTTAAAATTAAAATATCTCCTTAAAATAATTTAAGTTGGATAAAATTGTCATATATATTAACTATTTTACCCCAAGACTTTTGGATAGGGTAGCCAAGTTGGTGTAGTGATGAAGCGCGGGGCCAGTCGCGAGTTCGATCCCTGCATAAACCTTCTTGGTTGGTCACATCGCATGGCTTGCCAAGTGTGGTTTACATGGTGGCGTGGTTTGCGAGCTCTTTGCGTCGGTCAGGGATTTCTGCATGCGCACTTCGAAAGAGTAGCGGTGCGATTCGCCGTCGACAAAAAAAAACTGTGTAAACAGAATCCTAAGCTAAATAGTCTTCCTCAAGGCAACGTGGAAGAGAATATGCAATTTCTTAACTCTTTATGAGTTTTAAGGATCTAAACTTCCTATGATTGGATTGTTAGTTAATATGCAAGTTTTTTAATTACTATCTAATTAATCAAAAATTTCGAGTTTTCGTGAACCTATTTGAGCCGGATAAAAAAAATGTCAGTATGATTTTGATAAGGTGAGATCTTATAAAATCATGTCCCGTCTTTCTTTTTTGCTCATGACTAGGAGCTCTCTTTAATTTGGTAGTGTAAGTTTGAAATAATTTCCGTTAGGGATTTCTTTTATTAATTCATAATATATATAATTGTATAAATGTGATTCTTAATACAGTAAGAATTCAAAGCTACCTTAAATACATAACAATAATAATTACAATATATATTGTGAATATTCGAAGAATATTCGCTAAAACTCCCCCCTCAATCGGAGCGGGAGGAGGTCGGACGCTAAAGCTGGATCTGAAGTCGATGAATAATTGTCTGGGTAGTCCTTTTGGGAAAATATTTGCATACAGATAGGAGGAAGACACATGCAATATTTTGACCTGCCCAGGAGCTACCTTCTCTCGTACAAAGTGTATATCTATCTCAATATGTTTGGTCCGCTGATATTGGCCCGGAGACAAATATATGACAAATATGTTATCACAATAGACTATAGACGCCTTACGCAGTGGACACTGGAGCTCCAAAACAAGATTTCGGAGCCAACAGATCTCAGCAACGACATTAGCAACTCATCGATACTCTACTTCGGCACTCGTACGGGATAATGTAGCTTGCCTCTTGGCAGACCAGGAAATAAGATCATCCCCTAGAAAAACACAAAATCCTGTTGTGGAATGTCACGTGTCCCAACACCCTGCCCAATCTGCATCTGTATAAGAGAGCAACCTGGTCGGTGCAGAGAGGTACTGATGTAACCCATAGTCAAATGTGTTCTTAATGTATCGGATGATACGCTTAAGAGCATCAAAGTGATGCTCCATCGGGCCATGCATAAACAGACACACCTGTTGAACATCATATGCAATATCATGCCTCATGAAAGTAAGGTTGTGAAGAGCACCTGCAAGACTCCTGTACAGTGGGATCTGAGATCGGATCACCATCAACACCACTGAGCATGGATTTGGAATCGACTAGAGTAGGCATGAGTTTGCAATTTTCCATATTTGTCTTGAACACAATCTCTTCAGCATATTTACGCTGACTGAGGAGCATAATATCTGCAGATCTGGTCACTGATATACCCAAAAAATAGCTCAACTTACCCAAATCAATCATATCAAATTCAGTTTTGAGAAAACCAATGATTTCATTTTTCAATCCGTTAGATGAAGCAGTGAGAACAATATCATCCACATATAGTAGTAAATATGCAGTGCTACTGCTGCGATGAAAAATGAATAGAGAGTTATCACACATGCTGCATATAAACCAAATATGCAAAATATACATGACAAAATGATCATACCACGCCTGGGGAGGAGGTTTTAAGTGATACATAGACTTCCGGAGACGACAAACATACTGGGTGATGCTAGATGAACAAAGACGTCTGATGTATGTAAACAGTTTCTTTTAGATCCCCATGTAAAAATGCATTTTTGATATCAAGCTGGTCATTTCTTACCCATAACAATACTGAGAACTGTACGAATGGTATCCGATTTAACAACTGGACTAAATGTCTCACCACAATCAATGCATTCTTGTTGATTTGTACCATTTGCTACCATCCTAGCCTTATACCGCTCTAAGTCACCACTATCTCAGAATTTGTGATGAAATATCCACATGCATCGGATCACTTAACCTCATCTGGTCTAGGTACCAAATCTCAAGTATGTTACTTGGTTAAAGCATTAAATTCTTCGCACATGGCTGCATTCCAATTGGGGTTCAGTTTGGCTAATTTTGGGTTTTTGGGAATGAGTGATATTATTTGGGTAGAAAGATTAAAGTGGACCTTGGGTTTGAAAATCTCGTGCTTTGCACGGATTTCCATGGAATGGGTAGGTGGGGGTAAGGTGTCAGCGAACTGGGTTTTTTGGTTTTTAGTGGGTATAAATAAGCTCATAACTTAAATTAGAGACTTCTGATTAAGGGACTGCAGTCGTATCAGCTTCATCTAGAGATGGAAGTGGATCCTAGACCCGATTCGGATCCGATGGATCCAGATCCGTTTTATAGGATATGGATCTTCAAAATTTGGACCCGGCAGATCCGGATTGGACCCGGATCCATTTCTGGCGGATCGAATCTGGATATGAATCTTGTATTTGAGATCTGTATCCGGTCCAGATCCGACTAGTGGATCTATTTTTTATTAAATATATTCATAACCTAGAATGTCATTAATGTGTAGGCTATCTCTTGCTTAACTTTTTCTGTTTTCGTTTTCCCCAATTAAAGTACTAGTAGGAGTAGTATTTTTTGTACATGGAACAACCAGTAACTAATTTCTTTTTCCTTTCATTACATAATCAAATTGCAATTAGATGTTCATCTTTGCATTAATCAAGGCAAATTAAGTAAATAAATAACAAATATCTGAATGATCCTATCTCACCAATTAGAAAGTCACTGTAGGATTAAATTGAAGAAAGAAATTAGCCCATGGACATCAGAAAATCATGCACTTGTACACGCACCGCATATATATAACACAGGAAACAGAAAAATGCCCTTTGAGTAAAACAGAGAAAGGAAAATATAGAGACCTTTAAATGATCTCACGAGAGTTTGACAGTCTTGAGTTGGTGAAGGAACAATATCTGGTATTCTCAATGTACCCATTTTCTTCACCCACAAATTTGCAAGTTTTACTTTCTGTTTCTCTAACTCTTTCAGTTATTTTAAATGGTCCATACGTTTAAATTCATAATTCTCAAAAGGTCCAGTAAAAAATTAAGCGGAACTTCGCCGTTTTTATTTTCTTGTAATGCTAAAACTTCGTTTAGTATTTTGAAAGAATAGTGTCATGTTTTGTATAGATTGATTGAATGAACTCAAACATTTTTTTCAATCAGATTGAGTTTCATTTTGTAAAAAAAAATTAAACTGGTGGGAATATTATTCAAGACAATTTTTTTTTACATGTGGATCCAGATCCGATCCGTAAACCCGGTGAATCCGATAGATCCGAATTTGGATCTGATTTTATAGATCTGGATCCGAATTAAGATCTGAATACATATATAAAAAACGAATCTGAATCTAAATATAGTAAAATCCGATCCAGATCCAATCCTTTATCATCCCTAGCTTCTATCACATCCCTCGTTAATAGAAACTATTTCTTTCACTAACATGGGTGGTCCTATGTAATAAAATGTTTATTTATTTAAGGAAACAAGTACTTGTGGGGTATCTATCCGCCGACGGAAAGAGACAAATCCAAAACGTGAGGCTAATATTTATTACTCGTACTATGTTGGTTCAGATTTAATTATAAAAGGAACAAATAATTCTTGGGTTCATCAGTTCATGGTGCTCAAGAGTCAAGATACCTTTTATTTTTGACGTCACTTTGCTGCATCATCGTGGACCTTATAGTGATGTCATCCTGCATTGGGAACGGTTTCAAAATATAATATATTCTTCCCAAAATAATTGTCATAGTTTTCTTTTTAAAAGTCAATTTAACTAAATTTGAAAATTAAATTATATTAAATTAATTTAATATTTTAAATTAAATTTGAGATATTCGAAAATTATACGAAAATCACTATAAATTGCTATTCTTCTCATATTAATATGATGAAAAAATATAATTTAAATTATTGATCAAAGTTTATATAATTTTACTTTTAAAAAACATAATACGATAAGTATTTTGAGACAGAAGATAAGAAACTAGACTTTAACAAAAGATAGAAGCTGCATGCTATAATGTATTTGTTAAAATAAAAATGATATTCTACCTCGAACAACTTAAACTATATATATTTAGACATCTAAGCTGCAAGAAATTTCAAACAACTATGTTGAAAATGAAATAGAGGTACGACTAGTCATATATAGTCGTTAATTTGGATTTTTTAAATTTAATAATTGTTTAATACATAGAGTAATCAGTAATGTGTGTCCATTTTTATCATTTGGTTGTATGTCTGGAGGGAAATTTCTTTTAGAAAAGTCAATCATAGAACTAGCCAACTGGCGAATCTAGAATAAAAGATGAAGACTTTAGGAGAACGCGGTTAAATGAAGTCCAGCGTCGTGGCCCAGTCCAGCCATTATTCCTTTAATAGTGATATATTTTATAATTAGTTTTGTACCACTTAGTCTTGTACAATGGTACAAGACTAATTACCAAATATACACAAATATACCATTGTTCACGGAACAGTGGCTGGATTGGGTCGCGACGATATGAGGCTTGGGCCGCGACACTGGGCTTCATTTATCAAACACAATACTAATTATCAAATATATGTTGGAAATTTACTAAATGTGAAATAAATTAATCCTATTAATTATGACTCGAATAATTGGGGCCCCGCACGTCGGAAACATGGTTTTCACACACATGCACATAAAGTGTCAATGATCGTAATTTTCTTAAATGGAGCGGATATGTGCATTATCACGAATTGTTTGAGGCGTAAGAGAATGAAGCGGTTATTAGCGAATGACAAATGGTTTCATGTTGGTAAATGAAAGGAAGAAATGTGTAAGAGATGAAACGAATCAGAAACCGCCACGAAAATACGGAGGCGCGCGGTCTGCGAGGATAGGCAGCGGTGTTTGGAGGCACCGCGGTGCAAATTTGGTTTCGAGTTCGGTGACTTGGAATTTAGGTCTGCGGTGCCTCACGAGGCCGCGGTGCTTCGACGTTTTTCAGTAACGTTGGAGGCAAATTAAGGCTGATTCTTGAGCTGATTTTGGAGCAATTAATCTCCATTATTTGGCTATTGATTTCAGTCATTACTAAGCCGAATTAACCTCAATATCAATGGTCATTACTTGACATTGATGGTCATTCATTTGGTTAATTGAGAAGACAAATTCATCTACCTATAAATTGATGCCTTTGGCACAATTGCAAAACACATTCACTAAGCAATTCTCTAAAGTTATCTTCCTATCTTGCAATCATAAAACACTCAAAGATCATTCTTTCTAAGCAAACACTTGAGTTCCCTTTGCTCATTTGTTTGATTGTTGTTTTATCTTGGGAGATAAGTTGTCATTACAACCGTTGAAAGGATATACAGGACAATATTATCTTAAGGATAGATCAAGAATTTGGTCGACTCAGCAAGCCCTCTTATTTGATCATTTCCAGATTTCTAACATACTAGTTGTTGTTGTTATATTCTCATTTCCTTTATTTCTACACTTTGTTCCCACAAGCTTAAGATAATATTAGCTATTTCAACAACAACATATCTGCTGAAGATCAATTCAACGCTATGAAAAACGCCAATGCTCAAGGCAATCTCGCTTCGCCCATCCACTCAGCGATGACACCGCTACACTCGACGATCCTGCCATTCCTAATGTCTTTCAAACCACTGCTTTTGGCACTTCTAGTGCTACCATTGCGTTTTGTACTTCAAGTGCCACCACTGCTTTTGGCACAACGAGTGTCAACATTGGTTTTGGTCCAACCAATGCTTCCACTGCTGCTCCGGACACTTAAAGTGCATATGCTTCTGCCCAAAGCATCAACAACATCTATGATCCTATTAGAGGCATTCCCAACGCCTTTGCAACTGCTCAAGGGGGCGCCACTGCCACGACACCCGCTGGTTTTCACCATGAACATCCTAAAAAGTTCATGAATGCTCACTTTAAGAGATGACAACAAAATATGCTGTTTTTCTTGACGGTTATGGAAATATCACGTTTCCTAACCGAAGACCCTTCACTAGTTAGGGAAGATATGGACCCTTAGCCAAATGATTTGGCGGGAGGGGGCCAAGGTAACCATGTCGCTGACGACATGAGGATGGTTCGCGAAGCATGGAAACATAGTGATTTCATGTGTAGGAACTATATTCTAAACAGTTTGTTCGATCATTTCTACACGGTATATTGTACCGTTGAAACTGTCAAGCAGTTATGAGACAAACTTCAGAAGAAATACAACACCCAAGATGCGGGTAGCAAGAAGTTCATCATTGGGAAATTCCTGAAATTTCAAATGGTGGATAACAAAAGTGTGTCATCTCAAGTCCAGGAATTTCAAATAATTCTACATCACCTGGATTTGGTAGGATTAAAGCCCAACGAACAATTTTTGGTTGGGGCGTTAATCGAGAAGCTGCCTCCCTCGTGGACTGAGTTTATGAACTATCTAAAACTCAAAACAAATGAGATGACATTAGATGAACTTATTGTCAAACTCCAGATTCAGGAGAACAATAAGAAGGACATGCCAAAGGGGAAACAACCTTCTGAGGCTAAGTCAAACCTGACGGAAGTCAAAGGGAACTCAAGCAAGAAGCGGAAGTTCCAGAAGGAAGGCAAGCCCCAAACAATTGAAAAGTTCAAGGGAAATTGTAATCATTGTGGTATAGTTGGTCACATGGCCAAAGACTACCGCAGGCTCAAACATGAGAATAAAGAAAAAGCCAAAGACAAGGTCAAGGCTAACATCGTCGAAGACACGCTCGTAGATGATATGATTCAGAGTTCTCAGCGGTGGTTCTTGAAGCTAACCTCATTGAGAATCCGATGCAATGGTGGCTAGATACGGGTGGTACCCGTCACATATGTTCCAATAAAGAAGTTTTCTCCACTTATACACCAGTCTCAGACAAGAATTTGTTCATGGGTAACAATTCTTCTTCAGAGGTACTGGGGGTAGGAAATGTGATCCTAAAGATGACGTCCGGGAAGAAGCTGACTCTGAAGGAAGTGATGCATGTCCTAAAAATTCGAAGAAATTTAATTTCTGGACCTTTGTTAGTAAATGCTGGTTTTAGGCTAGTATTAGAGGCTAACAAATTTGTAATCACTAAGAATGTAACCTTTGTAGGAAAGGGTTTCGTCTGTGAAGGCTTCTTTAAGTTTAATGTTACACATGTAATGCATTCTGTTTCAACTATCAATAAAATTGAGCCTTCTACTTACTTGATTGAGTCATCTAATTTATGGCATCATAGATTAGGACATGTTAACTATCAATCTATCCAAAGATTGGTAAAGCTGAAATTATTGTCGTCTATCGACATAAACCCTCAACGTAAGTGTGAGGTGTGCGTAGAGACAAAACTTTCCAAGAATCCCTTTAGATCCGTCGAAAGGGAAACCGCTCCTATAGAACTTATACACACTGATATATATGATTTGAAGTTCGCTCAACTAGAGGGGGGGGGACAAGCACTTTATGACTTTCATAGATGATGGCACAAGGTTTTGTTACCTTCACTTACTAAAAAGTAAAGATGAAGCCTTTGAGGAACTCAAACGCTACAAAACAGAAGTTAAGAATCAACTAAGCGAACGGATTAAAATAATCCGTAGCGATAGAGGGGGAGTATATGTAGCATCTTTTGAAGAATTTTGTACCCAATCTGGGATAGTTCATCAAATAACGACTCCTTACTCACCTCAATCAAACGGTGTTGCTGAACGCAAGAACCGAACACTAAAGAAAATGATAAATGCATTAATCATCAATTCGGGCCTCCCTCAAATGGTGTTGGAGTGTAGGCAGTGTCATCGCCTTGAGTGGTAGGATTGAAGGCAGCGGGATTGCCTTGAGCATTGGTTCATAGCGTTGAATTGATCTTCAGTGGATATGTTGTTGTTGAAATAGCCAATATTATCTTAAGCTTGTGGGAACAAAGTGTAGAAATAAAGGAAATGAGAATATAACAACAACAACTAGTATGTTAGAAATCTGGAAATGATCAAATAAGAGGGTTTGCTGAGTCGACCAAATTCTTGATTTATCCTTAAGATAATATTGTCCTGCATATCCTTTCAACGGTTGTAATGACAACTTATCTCTCAAGATAAAACAACCAATCAAACAAATGAGCAAAGGGAGTTTCAAGTGTTTGCTTAGGAAGAAAGATCTTTGAGTGTTTTGTGATTGCAAGATAGGAAGACAACTTTAGGAAATTGCTTAGTGAATGTGTTTTGCAATTGTGCCAAAGACATCAATTTATAGGTAAATGAATTTGTCTTCTCAATTAACCAAATGAATGGTCATCAATGTCAAGTAATGACCATTGATATTGAGGTTAATTCGGCCTAGTAATGACTGAAATCAATAGCCAAATAATGAAGATTAATTGCTCCAAAGTCAGCTCAAGAATCAGCCTTAATTCGCCTCCAACGTTACTGAAAAACGTCGAAGCACCGCGTTCCCTCGGGAGGGCACCGAGGTGCCTAAATTCTAGTAAGTCACTGGAACCTGAAAACCGAATTTGCACTGCGGTGCCTCCAAGCACCGTAATCTCATCCTGGTGGCACCGTGGTGCCTCTCCGTATTTCCGTGGCAGTTTCTGATTCGTTTCATCTCTTACACATTTCTTCCTTTCATTTACCAACGTGAAACCATTTGTCATTTAACCAATAACCGTCTATTCTCTTATGTCTCAAACAATTCGTATACGTACCAATATCTCTTTCATTTAAGAAAATTACGATCTTTGACACTTTATGTGCACGTGTGTGAAAACCATGTTTCCGACGTGCGGAGCCCCAATTGTTCGACTCATAATTAATAGGATTAATTTATTTCATATTTTGTAAATTTCCAACAATAGTAAATAAATAAAATCATCATTAAAATTTTAGTTTCATTACATTTTTATACCCCTAATTATATTTTATATTTACCTTGGATAAGTATTTCTTTGAGAAAGAAGGATATGTATAATGTATGCTTTATAAGAACACAAAAGAATAGGTCAATCTCTAGTTATTTTCATAGAAGGATCAGTTTCTTGCCCTGAAAATGATTATGAGGATATCAGATTATGCTATAGGACACCTTTGGGAATGTAACATAAAGCTAAAAAAGTAACAAATTAAAGAAGAAAAAATTAGGCGTTACTAATCCTAGACGTGGGCAGATGTAAAATTCTTTGCTTTAACTAATACATTTAACATAAATTAATCACATTAATTATGAGGATATAATTTAATCACATTAATAATAAGGAAAGGAGAATAGACTAATTACATGAATATTTAGAGAATAAAATTCAAAAAAAGGAGAAAAAAATAAATGAGTTTCTTGGCCTATGAAAGGTGCATTGTCACCTTCTCTATTCCTAACTTTAATATATATGTATATAGAATAGAGGAATTGTAAGAGTCAATATTAAACATGACACATTTAACATAAGTAAGAGAATTTAATGAGTGATTTATTTTATGTTTTTCTGCATAACACATAAATGGAAAAAATAAGAGAAAAGCCAAAAAAAAAAAGAAAAAAAGATAAATAGCAATGGAGGCCATAAAGAGGTGTCACATCACCTTGTATATGTCTAATTTTATTAAATAAATAGATTAGTCTACTATTAACAAAAAAAACATAAACTTAATAACATCCCCATCAAGGGCGTTAAATTGGAATAGACTTCTATAGATTTCAAAATATACTTCGATATTTTATTTTGCTATTAAAGATAGTATTTTATGGATGATAGGTTAAGAATCAATAGGGGAGTTTGACTATGGCTAGTGCGAAGGATATGGGAGAGAGGTTGATGGTCGAGGGGGCTTGGGGAGTAGTGGGGATGCGATCGGTATGTGGGACATAACAGCCAGTTGCATTTGAAAGGTAGCTAGAGAAGTTCTAGGGGTCTCGCGGAGTAGCCGTGGTGGGTATCGAGGGGACTGGTGGTGAAATGGTAAACTTCACGAGAAGGTGGGAGTGAAGAAAATAGCGTATGCGAAGTTGGAAGAAAGCAAATATGATGTGGATAAGTGGACGAATAGAGAATAATATAAGATAGCGAAGAAGGAGGCAAAGCTAGTGGTCATGGCGGCTAAAGCGACAACTTTTGAACGTCTGTATGTGGAATTAGAGGAGAAAGACGGGGAGAAGAAGTTATACAGACTAGCCAAGACGAGAGAGAAGGGCTCGTGAGTTGGATCACGTGAGGTGCATCAAGAACGAGGACGATATAGTATTGGTGGAGGACGCACATATTAGGTGGATGTGACAGTCTTACTTTCATAAACTCTTGAATGAAAAATGAGACATAGACATTGTGTTGGGAGATTTGGAGCAATCGGGTAGGTACCAGGATTTTGGGTATTGTAGAAGCATTAAGGTTGAGGAGGTTAAGGGGGAGGTTCACAGGATGCATAAGGAACGAGCGACCAGACCTGATGAGATTCTTGTTGAATTTTGGAAGAGCCAGACAGGAAAAGTTTGGAGTGGCTGACAGAGTTGTTTAACGTCATTTTTAGGACGATGAAAATGCCAGAAGAATGGAGGGGGAGTACAATGATTCATTTGTACAAGAATAAAGGTGATATCTAGAGTTGCAACAACTATAGGGATATCAAGCTGCTAAGCCACACTATAAAAAATTGGGAAAAGATCGTGGAGATGAGGGTGAGAAGAAACGTATCGATTTTCGAGAACTAGTTTGGATTCATGCCTGGGCGCTCGGCTACATAATCCATTCATCTTATTAGGAGGTTTGGGGAGTAGTTTAAGGAGAGAAAGAGATACTTAATTACATATGGTTTTCATCGACCTCGAGAAGACATACGACAAAGTCCCCAGGGAGGTTCTATAGAGATGTTTGGAGGTTAGATGTGTACCTGTGGCGTACACTAGGGCGATCAAGAATATGTATGATAGAGCCAAGACTAGGGTACCAACATCAAGAGGAGACTCAGAGTACTTCCCAGTGATGATGGGGCTGCACCAGGGATCAACTATTAACCCATTCTTATTTGCCTTGGTGATTGATAGACTGACGCGACAAATTCAAGGGGAGGTGTCATGATGTATGTTATTCGTAGATGACATAATCCTGATTGATGAGACTCGCAGCGGAGTGAACGCTAAGCTGAAGGTTTGTAGACAGACCCTAGAGTCTAAAGGGTTTAGGATGAGTAGGACCAAGATAGAATACATGGAGTGCAAGTTCAGTAACGGGAGCGACCTTGAGAGAGGTGTATAGGTGAGGCTTGGTACTCAGGTCATTCCAAAACAAGGAGTGTTCAAATACCTCGGGTCAATTATCCAAGAGAATGGAGAGATTGATAACGATGTCACACATCATATTGAGGCAAGGTGGATGAAATTGAGGTTCACATATGAAGTCTTATGCGATAAAAAGGTGCCACCAAAACATAAATGCAAATTCTATAGAGTGGTGGTCAGACTGACTATGTTGTATGGGGCGGAGTGTTGGCGGCCAAGACTTCGCACACCCACAAGATGAAAGTTGTGGAGATGAAGATGTTAAGATGGATGTGTGGGCATACAAGGGGGGATACAATTATAAATAATGATATCCGGGACAGAATAGGAGTGGCCTCGGTGGAGGATAAGATGCAGGAAGCGAGATTGAGATGGTTCGGGCACGTGCAGAGGAGAGACACAAGTGCCCCAGTGCGGAGGTGTTAGAGGTTGACTATGGATGGTTTCATGAGGAGTAGAGGTAGATCGAAAAAGTATTGAAGAGAGGTGATTAGACGGGATATGATGTATGTGCAACTCACTGAGGACATGACCTTAGATTGGGGGGGGGGGGGTATAGAGGACACATATTAGGGTAGAAGGGTAGTAGGTAGTCAGTATAGTCCTACCTACGCTTACAAATTGATAGTTGTAGTGTTATTATTGTAGGCCCGCTTAGCCTATAATACTAGTAGGCGCAGTATTGATTTATAGTTCTTTGTTGTTTGATTTATGATGATATGTATTTTCTAGTGTACATTGTTTGTCTTATTTACCTGCATTAGTTATTGCTTCTTTTTCAGAATGTGATATCATGACTTATTCGTCTGGTTTGTCTTACTTTTTTGTGCTTGTGTTTTGTCTTGAGCCGAAGGTTTCTCGGAAACAGTCGCTCTACTGCCAAGGTAGAGGTAAGGTCTGCATACATTCTACCCTCCTCAGACCCACGTTGTGAAATTTTACTGGGTATGTTGTTGTTGTTGTATTAAAAATAGTATTTTATATATTACAGGATCATAATAAAATTAGGGGCGTTTCTGTTTAAATTTTGCTATTAAAGATAGTATTTTATATATTATAGGATCGTAATAAAATTAGGGGAATTTCTATTTAGATTTTGGCCCTTTAAGGTTTAATACATATTTCTACCGGTGGAGAATTAGGTGGTAGACAACCAAATTAAATGATCATGCTAATCAATTAACATTATAATAAAGCTAATAATTTATCTAACGATTGACCTCTTAATGTGACTCATCCAACTCAAATCTAACAATTATAGAAGTAGATCGTGATCTATTGCTAATTAATCGTTGTCCTAATCTCACTTATAGACAAAACCGCAATATAGTAGGCGTAGCTCAAAAATAAATTTGCATAGCAAGACTATTATTATAACCTGGAAATAAAGTATTACTATAATCCATTAAAATAAACATAGGCAGATCTATCATGGAATATACAGGTTCAAGTGTGTAAACGTGTATAGTAGTATAATAATATCTTTATCAATAATTAGAATATTGTGTAAATATAATTATGGTAAGACTAGGATTCCTCTTGTATATGAGACTAGGATTCCTCTTGTATATGTGATGAATATTGTACACTATATATATTGATATTAATGAGAAAGACTCACCAAGGGAGATTACTATCATCTTACATGGTATCAGAGCTAGACTCATTCCAATTCGTTGTTCACTGATGTTGGGTCTTCAAATTATATTATCCACGCTCCAGTAAACGGGGTCTGGGCGTGTGGGGGAGTGTTAAGAGTCCCACATCGATAATGGAATGGGAACATGAACTTGGACAATCCTCACCCTACAAGCTAGCTTTTGAGGTTGAGTTAGGCCCAAGATCCATTCTTGCATGGTATCAAGAGCCAAAAACCTAAAACTCTAAGAATTTTCTTCTCCTAGCCGCCGCGCTCCTATCACCGCCGTGGCGCGCTCTCTCTCTCTCTCTAGAACATTCTTGATTATATTTCTTTCCTTCTCTTCTATATTGTATCCACTATTATGACTCCTCCTACAACTACCACAACCTCATCATCCACCGTCATTACTACATTTCTAGACTAATGCGACGCCTCAAAATCGTCGCATTAGGGATTTCTGGCCATTACATTAGACCTAAAATGCAACAGCGTGAAGACGTGGCATCCGCTGCCGTTGCATTAGGTCCAATGCGACGACCAGAAGACCCTAATGAGACGGCTGTTACAGCCATTGCATTAGATGTGCACCTAATGCGACGACAGTATTTAGCCGTCGCATTAGCTGCATATTTAATGCAACGACCAGTACCCCCTAATGCGACGACCAAGGCAGCCGTCACATTAGATATCCAACTGTTGAGAAGCCTATTTTGACACCTAATGCGATGGTCAAGGGCAGCCGTTGCATTAGACATGGACCTGTTTGATTGCTAGATTGTTCACAAATTACAAAATGTACAATATTACAAAAGAATTAGCTCACAATATTGCAAAATAAATAATAAAAAGAGAAAAATAATAATAATAAGAGATTGTATTACTAATTGTTCACAAATGTACAATATTAGACCCTATAGGACATTACAAAACAATTGTTCTCATAGGACATATTACTAGAAATAAAAGGGTTGTTTTGCCATCTGCCCCCTTTACATCTACAAGCTTTAGCAGTGTGTCAAGTTTGAAGGCATGAGCATCACCCCTGTTTGTCCCAACATTCATCCGGTTCCCCGTCGTCAGCACTGCTTCCAGAAGCTTCAAGAACATTCTACTACTTCTCAACTCTTCACATGCTGCCTGTAATAGGAAAGCTTAATAAGGACATAGAATTAATAGTTTTTTCTGTCGTATAACGAGACAACAGTCCATTCCTTCAACCAACACGGGTCACTTAACATAGAATTAATAGTCTTTTCTGTCAACTGAGAAGACAACAATCTAGCATCAATATAGTGCCAATGAAATAACCATGAAGTACATTAAATAGCTAATATAGCAACTTTGGCGCCACATTTCACTAAAGGAATTAACTTTATAAAACTAAAGTCATAAATATCGATAAATGGGAATGCTAGAATAACCAAGAAGGAAAAAAAGGGAATTCAACGCATTTACAACAACAATTATGCTTCAATTTAAAGTAGCTAAATTCAGCTACACGAATCCTCATTATCCATTCTGCATTTCTGCTCAATTTGGAACAAATGTCATTCTAATGATTCAACACATTTCAATAAACGGAAATGCTAGACGAATCAATAAGGCAAAATGCTGGGAATCCAATTCATCTACAATAAGAATTATGCTTCAATTTAAACTTGCTAAATTCGTCCACATGAATCCTCACTATTCTATTCTAGATTTCTGCTCCATTTGGACAAGTTTCATTCCAATAATTCAACAGATTTCAGTAAAGGCGTCAACTTTCTAAAACTAAAGTTACAAATTTTGATAAATAGGAATGCTAGAAGAACCAAAAAGGCAAAATCAGTGGGAATTCAACACATTACAACAAGAATCATGCTTCAATATAAACTAGCTGAATTCCTCTATATGAGTTCTCATTGTCTATTCATCATTTCTGCTTCATTTTCACTAAAGGCATCAACCTTATAAAAGTATAGTTATAAATATCGATTAATGGGAATGCTAGAAGAATCAAGAATGGAAAAATACTGGAAATCTAACGCCATTTACAACAACAATTATTCTTCAATTCAAACTAGCTGAATTCGACTATATGAATCCTCACAATCAATTCTACTCCATTTGGTGAAGTTTCATTTCAATAATTCAACACATTTCCCTAATAAAAAACTAAAGTTATAAATATCGATAAATGAGAATGCTAGAAGAACCACGATAAAACTAAAGTTACAAATATCGATAAATGAAAAAACATTGGTAATTCAACGCATTTACAACAACGAAGAAGGAAGGTAAAACGACGGTAAAACGTAATCTAACCTTGAACAAGAGGGAAGAGCAGTTCGATGAAGTGGATCAGACGACGAGTGGAAAAGGGCAACGACGAGCAGTGGGGAAGGGTAAGGCGACAACGAGGTGTGGTAGGAGATGCGACGACGAGCTTGGGGGGAAGTGTATGGTTGCAATCGATTGGGGATATTAAAATACTGAAATCGATTGGGTCGCCGGAAATGTATGGTTGCAAAATGTCAGGGTTAGGACGACGCAACTAATGGTACCAACCTCAGTCGTCTACTGTGTCTCAGATCGCCGGAAAATGCTATGGCGGTGGCTAGGGTGTTCAGATTTTTCGATTGGATGTTGTAGCATTTTGGTGAGAATCGAACAACGTGGGGGTGTCAAAATGATGGGAAAATGATGCTGAGTGTGATGGTACCAACGCCGAACCTTGAAATCGCTCGAACCTTAAAACACGATAAATGTTTAGATTGACTCATGGTACCTACCTTTGATTGAGTAGACAATTTGGTGTGCATATATTTTACAATATAGTAATTAGATTATGATAAGACAGTCTCACACATAGGAGAAATTAAAACTTACTTTTCATACTAGAAGTAATATATCATACGTATTATTTTTCATTGAATTGAAGAATGACTATAGATCATGGTTGATCTGACAGAACATGTTAAAAGAAGTATCATTATTCTCTTCATAATAGTTCCTAAAAAGAGTTTGTACAAATAAAAATCTCTTTTATTACTTGATTTCTTCTCGTATTGATAGATATAAATGAAATATATGTATGTCGTAGAGATAATTTGTATTAGGACAAAATGTACTTTATACATATTTATATTTATATATTAATAACGATTAATATTATGACATTTGCATTTGTTGAATTATTAGTTGATTGTTTATAATATTCTATAAATGCATCCCTAGAGTTCACGTGTTTATTAATGATGTGAGAATTAATATTATAACGTAACTCTTAAATTACCTCGACTAATGATCATCGAGATTGATATATCGATGATATGCGACACGTCGACATGTCTGCATCATATCCTTAGGGGATGTAGTATGTCTCACTTGCTACGAGTTATGACAACTCGTGATGGACACATAGATACTTGTTAAAGTATTGGTATACCCTACTGATGCACTGTTTGTTATATGTCTAAAGTGTCATCGGTGTGTGGGAGATAGAAGTCCTTAGACTTGAGGTTGATACACACCTATTCACGGAGTAATGTACTTTGGGTTGAGATGCGGCTTGTTTTGGGTACGTTACGAAGTGGATAAGGTGGTAGTCGAACCAAGATTAGAATTCATTCCTTGAATGTATATTCGAGAAAACACTCAGATACTCATAAGATATTAGGTTGACTAAGTCGTTGCCCAACGCAATGGACATATCTTTGATATGGTCCTGTTGACGACTAATATAGATGATATATAATAATCAAGCCATTTGGATAGACACTTGACAAATCGTAAGCTTGATTGAGTGTGTCGTGAATGAAAGGATTTTATATTCCCACCTAGAGGTTCAGTTCACATGTTTTGTGTAGCTAAACTTTACATATTGAGTTCGTCTTCCGGCACAGTCTAGGAGTTCCGTGAAGATCCTAATGTAATTAGTGACGTTATGTAAAGGCCTAAAGGGTAACACTAAGTCAAATGTTCTGTCGATTGAAGGATGTAATTAGAAGGAGATTATATATGTATATGTTCGGTTGATAACCGGGACATTAGAAATGGAAACAAGGTAGAAAATTGGGACAGGACTGCGGTCGTTGCATTAGCCTATTTTCTAATGCAACAACCACAAAATGTCGTTTTATTAGCCTATTTTCTGATTTGGTATAACTTGAACCCGTCACATTAGTCACATCTAATGTGACGGCTGTACATATGGCGTTGCATTAGATAGGCATGAGCCGTCACATTAGGCCAGCAATGTAGTAGTGCGTTATCTCTCCCGAAACAGCAAAACCATCTTTTCATCCAGCCCTAACCGTTACCAACATCAAGAACTATATTCCCATTCTTCTTGATCAAGAAAATGGTCAGTATTCTCCTTGGGTTGAACTGTTTCGCTTATTACAGTTGGAAATGGTCACCGCATTCCAATAAAGGGGTATGGTACATTCTACACACAACCTCCTCATCCACCCTTCTCCCTTAAAAATGTCTTATATGCCCCACACATCATTAAGAACCTAATTTTCTTTCCACAAATTTACTCGTAATAACTCTATCTCTGTTGACTCAACTCTTTTGGTTTCACTGTGAATGATCTTTATACGGGGACACCTCTTACGAGATGCAATAGCATGAGGGATCTCTATCCATTCCCATCCACCTCTGTTACCGGATCTCGCTCTCCCGTCTCTCTAGCGGCTATTTCTTCATCCACATGACATAATAGGCTTGGTCACCCAGGAGCCCCAGTTTTTAATTTTCTTAGAGACAATAATTTCATTACTTGTAATAATGGGAAGCTTGCCCAAAACTGTGTTTCTTGTTCATTAGGCAAACATACTCGTCTTCCATTTAAATAATCTACTAGTATTACCTTTGCACCATTTGATATTATACATGTCGATTTACAGAAATCACATATTGCTAGTTCTCTCGGTCATAAATATTATCTTGTCTTACTAGATGATTTCCCCCACTATGTTTGGTTGTATCCTC
Source organism: Przewalskia tangutica (assembly GCA_029844215.1). Classification (NCBI taxonomy): domain Eukaryota; kingdom Viridiplantae; phylum Streptophyta; class Magnoliopsida; order Solanales; family Solanaceae; genus Przewalskia; species Przewalskia tangutica. The sequence goes on from CM056725.1 coordinate 4,272,666, forward strand.
TCAAATTTAAATCGGAAGTGTACCAAATTTTTTGAGTTCCGAACATTCATTCAAACACAATTTGAAAAAGGTATTAAATCATTTCAGTGTGATAATGGTCGTGAATTCAACAACTCTATGTTTCACCATTTTTGTACTAATAATGACATGGTTTTTCGCCTCTCATGCCCTCACACTTCTCCACAAAACGGTAAAAATGAAAGAATCATCCGCACCATTAACAATATAATTCGCACTCTATTGAATCATGCCTCCATCCCTCCGTCCTTCTGGGTATATGCTGTTAAAATGTCAGAATACATTCTAAATATTCTCCCAACTAGCACCCTTCACAATATGACCCCTATCGAAATCCTCTATCATAGAGTCCCCTCTTATGATCATCTACGGATATTCAGTTGTCTATGCTATCCTAACCTTGACGCAACCGCCCCTCACAAGCTAGCTCCCCGGTCCACTCCATGTGTCTACCTAGGCTTCCCGCCGAACCATAGGGGCTATCTATGTTATGCCTTGTCCACTCGTCAAATTCACATCTCTCGTCACGTCACATTCGATGAGATCACATTCTCATTTTCAAATCTTCAAAAATTCCAAAAATCGGATTACTCCTTTCTTGACGAGCCGACCATTTTTCACATCATTCTCAGTCATCACCGTCATCAGCGCCACAGCCCATGGAGGCGCCGCTGCGCCATTCTTCCAGTGACCAAGATGTTTCTGTCCCATCGTCAACGCCGCGATGTCAAAAATTCAGAGATGACTGTTCATCCAGCGCCGCGACCCTTGATCTCGGCGCCGCAGCATCTCCGACGGCTTCACCTCCACCATCTCCATATTCGACCTCACCATTTGTCTCGGACTCCACCACTCAGCTGCCTCAGCCACCCACTATCCCTACTCACTAAATGGAGATTCGTGCTAAATACGGAATCTTCAAACCCAAAGTACAATTCAACTTGTCTGTTCAAACCATCTCTCCAATTCCTAAGAACCCCAAATTATCCAAACAAGACTCTAATTGGAATGCGACTATATCTGAGGAATTCAATGCTTTGACTAAACAACACACGTGAGATCTAGTACCTTGACCTGAGGGGGTGAATGTGCTTCGTTGTATGTGGCTATTTCGACACAAATATCGAGACAGTGAAGATCTTGAGAGGTATAAGGCACGACTTGTGCCTAATGGCACAATCAGCAAGAGGGCATTGATTGTGGTGAGACATTCATTCCGGTTGTCAAACCGGCTATCATTTGCACAGTTCTGAGCATAGCCATGGGCAAACACTGACAAATACATCAACTTGATGTGAATAATGCATTTTTATATGGGGACCTGAGAGAAACAGTCTACATGCATCAGCCGCCTGGGTTCACCCATCCAGCAGTCTCTCACTATGTGTGTCATCTCCGTAAGTCACCATATGACCTAAAGCAGACTCCCCGTGCGTGGTATGATCGCTTTGCCAGGTATATTTTCCAAATTGGGTTTGTATGCAGCAAAAATGATACATCACTCTTCATTTTTCATCGAGGTAGTTGTATTGATTACTTATTATTGTACGTGGATGATATTGTTCTTACTGCCTCCTCCGATGGGTTGAAAAATGAGATTATTACTTTGTTTAAGATCGAATTTGCAATGACTGATTTGGGCAAGCTGAGTTATTTCTTGGGGATATCAGTGACCAGGTATGCCAACCACATGTTCTTGTGTTAGCGTAAGTATGCAGAAGAGATTGTGTACAGGGCTAAGATGTCGAGTTGCAAAGTTATGCTTACTCCAGTTGATTCAAAATCTAAGCTCATTGCTATGGATGGTGCTCCAGTCTCCGATCATACTCTGTATAGGAGCCTTGCAGGTACACTTTAGTATCTCACATTTACAATGCCAGACATTTCTTATGTTGTTCAGCAGGTATGCCTATTTATGCATGCCCCTAGAGAGTCTCATTTCACTGCCCTTAAGCGTATCATCTGATACATTAAGGGCACACTTGATTATGATTTGCACCTTTACCCCTCTGCCCCAAACAAGTTGCTCTCCTATACGGATGCAGAATGGGAAGGGTATCCAGACACGCGACCCTCCACCTCCGGCTTTTGTATTTTTTTAGGGGATAATCTGATTTCATGTACGCGGCGAGACCACCCTATCTCGTTCGGTCTGAAATTTGAGTACAGAGGCGTTGCAAATATGGTAGCTGAGATTTGTTGGCTCAGAAATTTACTGTTAGAACTTCAGTGTCCTTTGCGTCAGACATCTATTGTGTATTGTGATAATATCTCTGCAATCTACTTTTCTCACAACCCGGTTCAACATCAGCGAACCAAGCATGTTGAGATGGACATACATTTTGTTCGTGACAAAGTTGCGCTAGACCATGTCATAGTGTTACATGTTCCCTCATCATATCAGTATGCAAATATATTTTCCCAAACAGTTGTTTTTTCTTGACTTCAGATCCAGTCTCAGCGTCCGGCCTCATCCTGCTCTGGCTGAGGGGGTATGTAAACATGTATAGTAGTATAATAATATCCCTACCCATAATTAGAATATTGTGTAAATATAATTATGGTAAGACTAGAATTTCTTTTTTATATGGGACTAGGATTACTCTGGTATATGAGATGAATATTGTACACTATATATATTGATATTAATGAGAAATACTCTCCAAGGGAGATTAATATCATCTTACAAAGTGATTCCAACGACTTTTTCCAAACATTATATATGTATTAAGAGATTCATTAAATATCTATAAGTATTTAACGATGATCCAAGTTGTTATTAAACGCGAACTTGAAATTATTATAGAAATCTATAAACTTTACATTCTGAATTCGCCTCTACCATTTTACATTGATATATAAAAGTACAATCACTAAATTATACTCCCTCCGTTCCAAAATACATGACTGTCTGGGAAATTTTTACTTTTTCACAATAGTTGATTGTTTGCAATTTCAATGTAGTTTTAATCTTATTTTCTCCATTTTACCCCTAATCCATAGTACTTTGAAAGTATTTTTTATGAGATAAATATGTAATGATTGATTTGCTTTTAATGATTGTAGGGTATATTAGTAAACTATCACAATCCCTTAATAAAACATTTTATTTTTAGACAATCATGTATTGTGGAACAGAGGGAGTATTTATTCTGGTCCACTCATATTCAGAACTACTTTATACTAAACATATCTACAATAAGGAGAGATCAAAGAAAAATTACTTAAAAGGGAAAAACAGATCTCCAACTCCACCACAAATGGATTTGAAAATTATTCAAGATGAGAAACAAACTTCAAATGTTTCTATTGTTGCTCATCACGAGGAAGTTGAAATTAAAGTTGAAGTCATTGAATCATCATCATCAATAGAAGAGGAAATAGTTAACTTCCATCCAAAAAGACCCCTCAAGTATATAGGTGTACGAAAACGTCCCTGGGGAAAGTTTGCAGCTGAAATTAGGGATTCAACGAGGAACGAAATTAGGGTTTGGTTAGGAACTTTCGACACTGCTGAAGAAGCTGCTTTGGCTTATGATCAAGCTGCGTTTTGCACAAGAGGTCCTTCAATTTGCCTGAATTTCCCGGTGGAAAAAGTGCGTGAATCGCTACAAAAAATGGAAGGTAGCTTCTTGCAAGATGGATTAATATCACCAAATTTGCTAAAAGAGAAACACAAGAAGAGAAATACTACTTCCAGAAAAAATAAGCAAGTGAAGAATATTAAAGAAGAAGAGAATGTGTTAATATTTGAAGACTTAGGTCCTGATCTATTAGATGAATTATTATCTGAGTACTCCTCTTGTTCAAATTAGTCTACTAATTTCCGTAAGTACCTCTTCAATATCTTCTCCTTGTTCATGATTTTCCTTTTTTTTTATTTGTATAATTCAATTTGTTTGGTTTTCCACATAATCGTATTGGGGTTCGACTAAATTGAAATTCACATCGGAAAGTCTCACAAAGTGATTTCATACTATCAAACGAGACCTCTGTTTTCTAATTAAATATAAAAGAGTATTTTATAGTTCAATTAATATTTATTCAAACTTTTCCTTTTCCAATTTCCATCAGCTCATTCTTATGGCCTTTTCGCTGATGATGTCCCATTGTCTAATATATATATGTCATATTGTGACAATATTTCTAATTATTTAAATTGGCACTTAAGTTTTAGTTAGTTATTTTTAGTCCTAGGAGTATAAAGTTTATTACTAAGTTTAGTTTACTACTTAGTAATCCCTTTAATTTGAGTATTGAGAAAGAAGTCCCTTTTATATTGCCATATAGGGCATCACTGTTACATTGGATATTATTATCAATATAGACAAAATTTCTCTAATCTCTCTCTTTCTCCTATGTTCTCTTCCTTCCCTCTTTTCTCAGTTCAGTAGAAGGAGTTTCTCCTGTTACAAATGGTATCAGAAGTCAACTCCAGCATCTCACCGGAGATGCAAGCCCTTCACGATGATATGCAGTCGCTTAAAACGCAACTAACGCAACTAATGATGCTCACGGAGGAAACCAATCGACGAATTGAAGTGGTAGAACAGAAGAAAAATGAAGAAATCAGCGAAATTAATCGAAAGTTTGAAGTGTTAATGGATGGAATGGCTGACATGCAAGCCAGCAACACAACACAACCAGCACCGGCAGCGGCTCTCGCAAATATTACTCTCGGATCAATCCCAAAAAACATCCAGTCTACGCCACCAAACTACGACTTCGATGTAACTTCAGGTAGTCGAAACCCTATTCCTAGCCCAATTTCTTATACACAATCTGGTGCGAGTGTTGGAAGAGGTTTTACATTCCTCCAGCTGCTCCAATACCAAGCCCACCACTATATCAAAACCCTAATGTTCATTTTACACCCCCAGCATCCCCAAATATGATAAACCAAAATTCTGAAACCAACACTATCCACAGAAACTTCAAACCTAAAATAAATTTTCCAGAATTTGATGGCAGCAACCCTAGGAGCTGGCTTAGAAAATGTGAGATTTTTTTTGAACTATACAACATTGCGGAGCAGGAGAAGCTTAGTTATGCTTCGATTCATATCGGAGAGAAGGCAGATGTATGGTTTGATAGCCGCATTATCCAAAATAAAGGAGTAATGACTTGGTCAACATTCAGCCAAGAGGTGTGTAGGAGGTTTGGAAACATTAGCCCTCAAGACATTGTAGATGAGTTTAATAAGATTGTGCAAACAGGTACTGTTGATCAGTACCAAGACAAGTTCGAGGAGCTTACTGGATACATGATCATAGTTAACCCCTCACTCAATGAAGCACACTACATTTCCAGCTTCATCAGTGGATTGAAACCAGAATTGAAACCCCTTGTTAAAGTGACTAACTCTCAGACAGTTTTGGATGCATATGAAGTTGCTAAGCTGTATGAGGAGTCCTTCAAGGCCCTTATTCCCTTTGCCCAACAGAAAATCCACCAATCTTTCCACCCAAAGCCCACATTCCTTCCTTATACCAAAAATAGCCAAACCCTTGCTCCTAAATACTATCCTATTAACACAGCTGCTCTCAGACCCACATACACTACCCCTAAACTAATAAACAAAGTACCATACAAACCTAATACTTCCCCTACAACTTTGACAATCTCAGGGAACAAGGCTTATGTTATAGATGCAAGAAAATGTATTTTCCAGGCCATCAATGCAAGCAAAGAATTATGAACACTATGAAAGGAGTAGCAGGGGAGGAGGATGGTGAAAATCAAGATATGTTCTTGGATGTAGCTGAAACATTGAAGAAACAAGGGAAGGACAAACTGAGCAGGCTGAAGTTTCCATTAATGCTCTCTTGGGCCTAAGTTCTTCCAAAGGGAAGGTATCCACTATCAAAATTATAGGATATGCTGGCAAGATATCTATGACAGTGCTGATTGACAGTGGGTCTACACACTCATTCATAGACCCCTACATTGTCAAGAGGTTGAGATTACCAATACAACATATGAAGAAACTAATGAAAGTTTTTGTAGCCAATAGACAACAAATGGACTGCCAATTAGAGAGTCATGTATTCCATTGGAAGATGCAGAATGAGCCTTTTAGTTTCAGACTAAGGCTGCTAAAAGTGGGTGGATGTGACATGATCTTGGGCGTGGAATGGATAGACTTGGTAGCACCTATGATATTACACACCAGACCCCATAGCCTAAGTTTTATGCTCAAAGGGAAGATGATTACACTTTATGGAGAACAAGAGGATAGTAACATAACCATTATGGATTCTGAAGAACTAAAAAGAATGCTGGAATGTGGTACTGGAGAAATGATTGCTGAAGTATCCATGATGAAACCAGAGATACCATTTAAGCATACTACACACCCTGACATTAACACATTATTACAGAAGTTCCAACACTTATTCATGGAACCTACTGTGTTACCACCACAGAGAGACTGTGATCACATGATCCACTTGATCCCTGGAGCTCAACCATTCAACTTGAGACCTTATAGGTACTCATATGATCAGAAAAATATCATTGAATTCATAGTTTCAGATATGATTAGAGCTGAAACTGTGTACCCAGCCAATCTCCTTTTGCATCACCTGCTTTATTGGTAAGAAATAAAAACTCTTCTTGGAGGCTATGTGTAGATTACAGAAGACTAAATCAGCTGACTGTCAAGAACAGATACCCAATCCCCATGATTGATGACTTATTGAATGAGCTGTGTGGAGCCAAATTATTCTCTAAAATAGACTTAAGAGCTGGGTATCATCAAGTTAGGATGAAGGAAGGGGATGAGCCCAAAACTGCATTCAGAACCCATCATGGTCTTTGAGAGTTCAAGGTCATGACCTTTGGGCTAACCAATGCACCTGCAACTTTTCAATCATTGATGAATAATGTGTTCAAAGACCATTTAAGGAAATTTATCTTAGTCTTTTTTATGACATACTAGTATATAGTAAGTCTATGGAAGATCACCTGTCTCACCTGGAATGTGTATTGAAGTTACTAGAGAAACATCAATTATTTTCCAAACTTAGTAAGTGTGAGTTTAGGCAAAACCAAGTAGAATATTTGGGGCACATCATCAATGAGGAGTGGGTGAGAACTGATCATGGCAAGGTAGTTGCAATGATAGAATGGCCATATCCAAAGACAGTAAAAGAATTAAGAGGGTTCTTGGGGTTGACAGGATATTATAGAAAGTTTGTTAAAGAATATGATCAAATTAGCAAATCTTTGACAAACCTATTGAAGAAAGGAGAGTTCCAGTGGAGCCCTGAAGCTGTTGCAGCTTTTGACAAGCTAAAAAGAGCTATGTCTAGTACACCTTTATTAGCACTTCCTGATTTCAATAAGCCCTTCATACCGGAGGTGGATGCATGTAACACTGGAATTGAGGTTGTCCTGATGCAAGATAGAAGACCCTTGGCCTTTATGAGCCAGATGTTCAGTAAGAAACACCAAGGTATGTCTACTTATGAGAAAGAATTGATAGCCTTATTACAAGATGTGGACAAATGGAGACACTACCTACACCCCCATCATTTTATTATCAAAATAAATCATTTCAGTCTAAAATTCTTACAAGATCAAAAGATAACCATTTCCCTGCAACACAAAGGAGTGACTAAACTAATGGGATTGAGTTTTGAAATTCAATACAAGAAAGGGGTTGAGAACTTAGTGGCTGATGCCTTGTCTAGGCAGACTAGAGTGCAGCAGGACAAGACTTCAAAGGGGAGCACAGTACAGTGTTCTATAATAACTCAAGCACAACTCAAATGGATTGAAGATATTTTAACTAGCTACCAAGGAGATTCAGAAGTGCTTCAGGCCATAACAACACTCAGTACCAGTGACAACAAATCTCTCAATGCAGCAGGGTGTGTTGATATATAAAGGTAAAGCTTGGGTGTGACAATATGGGCCTCTTAGACAATAATTGGTTCTGGCAATGCACCAAACTGGGCTTGGTGGACATTCAGGAGTTTGAGCTACCTACCAAAGGTTGAAATTCATAATTTACTGGCCTGCATTGATTGATCAAGTTAAGAGTATGGTTAAGACCTGTGAGGTAGGTCAAAAATGTAAGGATGAACAAGTAGCTTACCCAGGCTTGTTGCAACCCCTACCAATTTCTGAAGGGGCATGGAAACACATTTCCATGGACTTCATTGAAGGATTACCAAAATCTGAAGGGAAGGATACTATATTGGTAGTTATTGATAGATACATCAAATATGCACACTTTATAGCCACTGCATACCCATTCAAAGCATCAGACATAGCCAGATTATTCCTTAACAACATCTACAAGCTACATGGATTGCCTAAGAGTATTGTGCAGACAAAGACAAAGTCTTTATCAGTCATTTCTGGAAGGAAATGTTCAAGCTATTACAGGTTCAACTCTGCTGACTCGACCTACCACCCCTGACGGATTTTGGCGAGATACTCAACAGGTGCTTAGAAAATTACTTAAGGTGTATGACTGGACACAAACTAAAGGAGTGGCATAAATGGTTGCCACAGGAAGAATATTGGTACAATAGCAACTATCACACCTCCTTGAAGATGACTCCTTTCAAAGTGTTGTATGGTTATGATCCTCCTCAACTGACTTTTGAACTTATTGCTCAATCCAAAGTGGGCACTATGGACCAATTACTCAAGGAGAGACAGTTGGTAGCCAAGATATTGAAGGAGAACTTGACAGTAGCACAAAATATGATGAAGTTCTATGCTGACAAAAAGAGAACTGAAAGAGAGTTCAAGGAAGGATATTGGGTATACTTGAAGTTGCAACCATATAGACAAACATCTCTAGCTATTAGAAGAAGTCTTAAGCTATCCTCAAAGTTCTATGGTCCATACAGAATCACCCAGAGAATTGGATCAGTGGCTTACAAATTAGCCTTACCCTCAACTGCAAGGATACATCCAGTTTTCCATATTTCTCAACTTAAGAAGAAGTTGGGAGATCACATGACACCTTCCATTGATCCTCCTTTTTGCTCATCAGATGGTCAAATTATAACAGAACTAGTTGCAGTATTGGATAGGAGGACGATCAAGAGAGACAACAAGGTTGTCACTCAAATCTTAGTGCAATGGGCCAACCTCTTACCAGAAGAAGCTACTTGAGAGCATTTTCAATTTATAAAATCCCAATTTCCGGAGATAGCTGCATTTTGAAGACTGAAGTCAATTCTGAAGAGGAATGGAGTGTCACAATACTATATTGTAACAATATTTCTAATTATTTAAATTGGCACTTTAAGTTTTAGTTAGTTGTTTTTAGTCCTAGGAGTACAAAGTTTGTTACTAAGTTTAGTTTACTACTTAGTAATCCCTTTAATTTGAGTATTGAGAAAGAAGTCCATTTTGTATTTCCATATAGGGCATCACTGTTACATTGTATATTATTATCAATATATACAAAATTTCTCTAATCTCTCTTTCTCTTCTGTTCTCTCCCTTCCCTCTTTTCTAAGTTCAGTAGCAGGAGCTTCTCATGTTACAATATATATATATATGTATTATGGGTTCAAAATGTATAGTAGAAGTTGACAATTAGGGCTATCATACAGATTCAAGAACACGAATGATCACTTACTAGAGAAGATTTTGCAAGCAGGCCACTTAATTTCTTTTTCATTTGTTTTTATTTAGGGTTTTTTCAAGTTTATTTAGGTACATTTCATAATTTTTAAGAGTATGGAGGTTTTAACTTGCACACTTAAGTCCCTTTAATTTATATTAAAATATACAAAGCCCCTCTCTCTTTCTCTTCACTCCCTATCACTTTCTGAAATTTGAATTCTCTCAAGCTTCCAACCGACTCTTCCTCTTTCTCAAGCTTCGATATTGTTCAGTCATCGTTCCCAGGTATTTTCTTTAAAGTCGCAACTCTTTCGGAGCATTTGAGCCCCATTTTTCCCTGAAAGATTTATTTTTTTCCGATTCACTGTGTTCATAAAGTTTCGATTTTTATTAATTTTTTTGGAAGTTTAGCCTGTTTTTGTATTTTTTTTCTTCTTCTTGTTTTTGCTTATATGTCATTTCTACTTATTTTGCTTGTTTCAATCATGTTTTTTTGTTGATGTTATTTCTACTTATTTTTCGAGCTCGTTATAGGCACAGAGTCGTCTTTGTTTAGGGATCATTACCCTCTCCGAATGTGGGATTTTACTGTGGACACCGGTGGGAGGGAAAAACAAAAGTATTATCTCTATTCTTCAATTATGTGATACTTTTCATTTTTTGAGATTCAAATTAAGTAAATTTTGATCAACATTCTAAGTATATTTTTCATCATAATGACATGAGAAAAATGCAACTTATAGTACTTTTCATACTTTTTTTAACATCTAAATTTTAATATCAAAATATAAAGTTGATCTAATTCAATTTAGCTTTGTTGACGAAGGAACCCGCAGCCGCTACTCTTTCGAGTGCGCACCGGGTAAACCCCGGGCTGACGCAATAGCCGGCAAACCACGTCAGCCGATTAACCACACTTGGCAAGCCATGTGTGACAGGCTCAACCAAGAAGGTTTATGCAGGGGATCGAACTCGTGACCTTGCGGTCCCGCGCTCTACTGCTACACCAACTTGGCTACCCTCGCGGGTAATTCAATTTAGCTTTAAACATTAGTCAAATTGACTCTCGGAAAGCGAAAAGAATCACATAAATTGGGATGATGGGAGTAATAAAGATTAGAGAAGAAATTACTTTCGATGGAGTTCAATGTTACAATATTTTTTCTGGCCTTGTCTGAGGGGCAAAAGGGGTTCGTTCAAACATTATTTGTTGAAAAAATACATTGTATATAATTATAAAATTAAAATTACTTTATATATATAGTAGTTTTTGAATCCGTTAAGCTTTTCGGATGTGATCTTTTAAGGCTTTCTCCTTGTGTCTTTGTCTCATATATTTATTATAGCACGAGAGTTTTGAGTAACAAGTTATCCTTTATCAACAAAGGCAAAGTCATAATTTAAAATTTAATTATAATTTTGAATTTTAACCTTTTAATATCATTAAGTTTTTATTTAATAAAATTTTAAAATAAACACAGAGCTTGAATCAAAGTTACTAGATTCATCCGAAGCCCTAGACCAGTTGGTCTTGAAGGCAGAGGGTATCCTCATTGGGTGGTGTGAGAGAGCTTGGTCACAAGTTCGAAACCCCAGGGTAACGTCTGGTCTGCCTTCGCCTCTTGGGGGGAGCCTGTCACACCTGGCTTGCCAAGTGTGGTTTAACTGGCTGACGTGGTTTGCAGGCTATTGCGTCAGTCCGGGGTTTACCCTGAGCGCACTCGAAAGAGCAGCGGCTGCGGGTTCCTTCGTCAACAAAAAAAAAAATTACTAGATTCAGTCATCAAACTTATAGCCTTACCCTGCTACTGCTCCTGTTTATCAAGGATTCTTTCATTTTTAAAACTTGAACACGGAGCCTCCATTACTAATTAAAAAGAAAAGAATGAACAAACTTTTATTAATTTGATTTGATAATTAAATAAATTATAAAGAACAAACAAACAAATGAGACATGATTGTTGGACAAAACACTAGAAAGATTGAGTAGGAAAGGTGTTGTGTTGTACCATTGTATTGACATATACTAAACACTGACGGTTCAAGACATCACGTTCACCGCGCAGTAAATATGTCAGATGGTATTCTACTATGGAAGGTTCAAAGCTCCGACTACCTCTTCAGATGCAACATCGTTCCGCCAAGTAATTGCTAGAAAGGCACCATGTGCGTGCACCAAAATCTCTTCCAAGAGGGGATTGTTGGAAATATTTATTAAACGTGAAATAAAGTAAATCCTATTAATTATGAATCGAACAATTGGGGCCCGCACGTAGGAAACCTTGTTTCCATACACGTGTACACGTAGTGCTAATGATCAAAATTTCCTTAATGGAATAGATATTGGTACGTATACGAATTGTTTGAGACGTAAGGTAATATACGGTTATTGGTCAAATGACGAATGATTTTACGTTGGTAAATGAAGGAAGAAGTGTATAATGTGTAAAGATGAAGTGAATCAGAAATCACCACGAAACCGGAAGCGGCCGCGCCTCCAGTAGCGGTCGCGCGCCAAGCGGCCGCGACGACTGACGCTCCAGCCGGTGAGTTATCGAACCGGCGGCCGCGACTCTCTCCGAACGGCCGCGCTCTCGATCGCTTCAATCTGTTGGAGGTGAATTAAAAACTGATTCTTGGGCTGACTTTGGAGTAGTTACTCTCCATTATTTTGCTCATGAATTCAGCCATTACTTGGCTGAATTGTAACTCCAAATTCAAGGCATTAACATGACCATTAATTAGCCATTTGGAGGGTCATCATCTACACACCATATAATGAGACACACGGCTCATTTGGAAAGAATACACTTGACATATTACACTCAACAATTCTCTGAAATTGTCTTCCTCTCTTGCAATCACTAACACTCAAGGATCTTTCTTCCAAAAAAACACTTGAGTTTCTTTTGCTCATTTGTTTGATTGTTGTTTTATCTTGAAAGATAAGTTGTCATTACAACCGTTGAAAGGATATACGGGGCAATATTATCTTAAGGATAGATTAAGAATTTGGTCGACTCAGCAAGTCTACATACTTGATCATTTCCAGATTTCTAACAAATAGTTGTTGTTATTTTCCCGTTCTACACATTACTACTCACAATGATTTCAGTCTGAATTTAAAAGACAATCTTACCCAACTTATTTAGCTGTGAATTAATAGCAAATTAAACTCAATCTTTACCCAAGCAATTCTTTTTCTTGCATAATTCACTAACGATTATGTAACCATGTTAACTTTTCTAAGTTGCGATATAATCGCAATAAAAAAAAAGAGGGTAAAAAGAAAACCTAGATCTACTACATAGTGAGTACTATTTAGTGTGTTAATCCCAATTCGAAAAGTTAAAACTCCTCGAGCCGACAGTAAAAGACAAACCAAGGGTGAAATTCAATGTGATATGTTGCCCTATTGCACGCTGTTTTTTTTTAATTAAAAAGACAATTCTGATCAGATTTCATCAATTATTTAATTACTGATTCAAATTTAAAAATGACAAATTATTCCAGAAAGAAAGGAGATTGATATTTTATAAGCTTAAGTCAAATATACGATTCAAACCCTCCAAGTTATAAGATCACTTGCACCAGGATATATCTATCTATATCATATCTAGGGTTGTTATTGATCCGGTCCGATCCGGATATCGACATACTGAAATCGGACCGATAAGGTTACCAATCCGGACCGATAAGAATTCGGTCCTGAAAAGAGATCCGGGACCGGACCGATACCTTGTCGGGCGGGTCCCCGATCCGGTTCTAGATACTGTTTCCGGTTCGAAATCGGTCCGAAATATTAAAATCTCTGCTTTACTTAAAAATCTCTGCTTTACTTATAATTTTTTTATAAAAACTCATGTTTTACTGCCTTTACTGCTTTACATAATACATATTAATAAACTTAAAGCAATATATAATAGCAATATTCCAAGGTATCAAACCGGGACTGATAACATATAAGTTATCGGGTAATTAAGATAGCTTGCCAGATCGGATCGATCCTTATGTCTGATATCGTATCCAGACCGTTAACTTTTCGGTTCGACTATCGGTCCGGATATTTCGGTCCAGTTCTCGGGTGTATCCGGACCGATAACAGCCCTTTCATATCATATCATATCATATCTTACTAAAAGTGTAAAGCTCCAAACAGAAAAATTGAATTACAAAAATATCCCTAAAAAATTCAAAAGTTGACAAAATATTTAGCCCTTCACCAAAAAAAGAAATTACGTTAATATTGAATACTTAAGGTGTTAGAAATTAAATCACCATTTTAAGTGGAGAATATGAAAAGTCATATTAAATCATTTAACATAGAGTCATGGAGCATTAACATTGTGTTAAAAAGTTTAACCGATGTTTAAATACATTAACCCGATTAAATGAGAAATACATTAAAAAAAATGAAAGATGAAAAGACCTCAGTTTATTTGATTATATTTATTAGTAAATTATCACAATCCCTTAATAAAATACTTTATTCCTAGACAATCATATATTGTGGAACAGAGGGAGTATTAATTCTGGTCCACTCATATTCAGAACTACTTTATACTAAACATATCTACAATAAGGAGAGATCAAAGAAAAATTACTTAAAAGGGAAAAACAGATCTCCAACTCCACCACAAATGGATTTGAAAATTATTCAAGATGAGAAACAAACTTCAAATGTTTCTATTGTTGCTCATCACGAGGAAGTTGAAATTAAAGTTGAAGTCATTGAATCATCATCATCAATAGAAGAGGAAATAGTTAACTTCCATCCAAAAATACCCCTCAAGTATATAGGTGTACGAAAACGTCCCTGGGGAAAGTTTGCAGCTGAAATTAGGGATTCAACGAGGAACGGAATTAGGGTTTGGTTAGGAACTTTCGACACTGCTGAAGAAGCTGCTTTGGCTTATGATCAAGCTGCGTTTTGCACAAGAGGTCCTTCAATTTGCCTGAATTTCCCGGTGGAAAAAGTGCGTGAATCGCTACAAAAAATGGAAGGTAGCTTCTTGCGAGATGGATTAATATCACCAGCTGTAGCCCTAAAAGAGAAACACAAGAAGAGAAATACTACTTCCAGAAAAAATAAGCAAGTGAAGAATATTAAAGAAGAAGAGAATGTGTTAATATTTGAAGACTTAGGTCCTGATCTATTAGATGAATTATTATCTGAGTACTCCTCTTGTTCAAATTAGTCTACTAATTTCCGTAAGTACCTCTTCAATATCTTTTCCTTGTTCATGATTTCCTTTTTTTTTATTTGTATAATTCAATTTGTTTGGTTTTTCACATAATCGTATTGGGGTTCGACTAAATTGAAATTCACATCGGAAAGTCTCACAAAGTGATTTCATATTATCAAACGAGACCTCTGGTTTCTAATTAAATATAAAAGAGTATTTTATAGTTCAATTATTGTTCTCATCTTTTCAAATGAAATGAGTAAAATCTCATCTTACTTATTTGGAACCCTAGACTAGAACTTGGTGCTAGCCTATTCTATTTCCTTTTCTTGTTTTGCTTCTATGGCGAATTCAGAATTTAATTAAATAGATTTGACTTTTAGATTTTTGTCAATTAATTCATTAAAATTTCAAAATTATCTTTTTTCCATGTGGGCGAGGAATTTCGCCGATTTGCTCCCAATAAATAAAAATCTAAAGATACAATTCATTTTCCATGGTACATGTTTGGTTTACTTTACTGACGTAACCATTATCACAGCTTTTCAGCCGTTGTCATCTCTATTGACTTTAATTTAGGAGGTTCCCAAATACTAATTACTACTATATTATATTATTCCTTAATTAAGAATTAGCAAAGCAGAGATTGATTAATTTGGATGTTTCTTTTGGTCCCTTGTTCGATGATCCTGGAAAGAAGACGATTAGGACTATCATGAAGATTGATATATATTAGTCAATTAATATTTCTTCAAACTTTTCCTTTTCCAATTTCCATCAGCTCATTCTTATGGCCTTTTCGCTGATGATGTCCCATTGTCTAATATATATATATATGTCATAATACTATATTGTGACAATATTTCTAATATATAGAACCGAGGGAAGACCCTTAGTAAAGATGTCCACAATTTGGTACCTAGAAGGGACATGTAAGACGCGTACTTGTCCACGAGCTACCTTTTTTGCGAACAAAGTGGATATTTATCTCGATGTGTTTAGTGCGCTGATGTTGAACTGGATTACCAGGAATATAGACTGCACTAATATTGTTATAATATACCAAGGTAGCTTTCTGAATTGGACAATGAAGTTCTAAGAGAAGATTACGTAACCAACATGATTCAGATACCACATTGGCTACCCCTCGATACTCGGCCTCTACACTGGAGCGTGATAATGTAGACTGTCGCTTTGCAGACCATGAGACCAAGTTATCACCAAAAAATATATAATAACCAGACGTGGAGCGTCTGGTATCTGGACAACCATCCCAATCAACATCTGTATACGAGACAAGTGTAGAAATCGACGATGGATATAGATGCAAATCACAGTCAAGTGTTCCCTGGATGTAGCGTATAATGCGCTTGATCGCATTCATGTGCTCAACCCTAGGATCATGCATAAACAAACACACTTATTGTACGACATATGTAATATCCAATCTCGTGAAAGTAAGTTACCGAAGAACCCTTGAAAGATTGCGATAGTGGGTGAGATCCTCGTAAGGTAAGCCAGTCGCATCACCCATCTTGGATTTAGTGTCAACTGGTGTGGAAGTAGACTTACATGAGGACATACCAGCTCGCTCAATTATCTCAGCAACATACTTCCTTTGTGATGAGAATAACCCACATGTATGACGAGTGACAACAATCCCCAAGAAATACCTCAAGGGCCCCAAGTCTTTCATAGTAAACTCAGAACTGAGGAGTGTCATGATAGACTTACGTAAATCATCAAGAAGCAGTTAAGATAATATCATCCATATATAATGGAATATATGTCAGGGAAGTGCCACGACGATATATGAACAGAGAATTATCAGACTTGCTGTGAGAAAATCCAATAGTAGATACATAGTCTTCAAATCTCTTATACTAAACCCGTGGGGCATGCTTAAGTCCATACAAGGACTTCTTCAATAAACAGACATGATTAGAATATTGGGGGTCTCTAAAACCCAAGGGCTGATGCATGTAAATTGTCTCCTTCAGCTCACCATGTAAAAAACATACTTCACATCTAGCTGATGAATGTGCCATGATTTTGAGAGAGCTAAACTTAGAACATTGTGAATGGTAGCCAGTTTAACAACCGGACTGAACGTCTCTTCACAGTCCAAGCCAACCTGTTGAGTTTTACCATCACCTACAAGACGAGCCTTATGCCTCGCTACTGGAGATAACATTTAAGCATACTACACACCCTGACATTAACACATTATTACAGAAGTTCCAACACTTATTCCTGGAACCTACTGTGTTACCACCACAGAGAGACTGTGATCACATGATCCACTTGATCCCTGGAGCTCAACTATTCAACCTGAGACCTTACATTTTGAAGACCGAAGTCAATTCTGAAGAGGAATGGAGTGTCACAATACTATATTGTGACAATATTTCTAATTATTTAAATTGGCACTTTAAGTTTTAGTTAGCTGTTTTTAGTCCTAGGAGTACAAAGTTTGTTAATAAGTTTAGTTTACTACTTAGTATTGCCTTTAATTTGAGTATTGAGAAGGAAGTCCATTTTGTATTGCCATAGGGCATCACTGTTACATTGGATATTATTATCAATATATACAAAATTTCTCTAATCTCTCTCTTTCTCCTCTGTTTTCTCCCTTCCCTCTTTTCTAAGTTCAATAGCAGGAGCTTCTCCTGTTACAATATATATGTATTATGGGTTCAAAATGAATAGTAGAAGTTGATTATTAGGGCTATCATACAGATTCAAGAACACGAATGATTACTTACTAGAGAAGATTTTGCAAGCAGTCCACTTAATTTCTTTTTCATTTGTTTTTATTTACGGTTTTTTCAAGTTTATTTAGGTACATTTCTAACTTTTTAAGAGTATGGAGGTTTTAACTTGCACACTTAAGTCCCTTTAATTTATATTAAAATATACAAAGCCCCTCTCTCTTTCTCTTCACTCCCTATCACTTTCTGAAATTTGAATTCTCTCAAGCTTCCAACCGACTCTTTCTCTTTCTCAAGCTTCGATATTGTTCAGTCGTCGTCCCAGGTATTTTCTTTAAAGTCACAACTCTTTCGGAGCATTTGAGCCACATTTTCCCTGAAAGATCTATTTTTTTCCGATTCACTGTGTTCATAAAGTTTCGATTTTTATTAAATTTTTTGGAAGTTTAGCCTGTTTTTGTGTTTTTTTCTTCCTGTTTTTGCTTATATGTTATTTCTACTTATTTTGCTTGTTTCAATCGTGTTTTTTTTGTTGATGTTATTTCTATTTATTTTTCGAGGCACATAGTCGTCTTTGTTTAGGGATCATTACCCCCTCCGAATGTGGGACTTTACTGTGGACACCGGTGTGAGGGAAAAACAAAAGTATTATCTCTATTCTTCAATTATGTGATACTTTTCATTTTTTGAGATTCAAATTAAGTAAATTTTGATCAACATTCTAACTATAGTACTTTTCATCATAATGACATGAGAAAAATGCAACATATAGTACTTTTCATACTTTTTTTAATATCTAAATTTTAATATCAAAATATAAAGTTGATCTAATTCAATTTAGCTTTAAACATTAGTCAAATTGACTCTCGGAAAGCAAAAAGAATCACATAAATTGGGACGATGGGAGTAATAAAGATTAGAGAAGAAATTACTTTCGATGGAGTTCAATGTTACAATATTTTTCCTGGCCTTGTCTGAGGGGCAAAAGGGGTTTGTTCAAACATTATTTGTTGAAAAAATACATTGTATATAATTATAAGGTTAAAATTACCTTTTATTATAGCACGAGAGTTTTGAGTAACAAGTTATCCTTTATCAACAAAGGCAAAGTCATAATTTAAAATTTAATTATAATTTTGAATTTTAATCTTTTAATATCATTAAGTTTTTATTTAATAAAATTTTAAAATAAACACAGAGCTTGAATCAAAGTTACTAGATTCAGTCATCAAACTTATAGCCTTACCCTGCTACTACTCCTGTTTATCAAGGATTCTTTCATTTTTAAAACTTGAACACGGAGCCTCCATTACTAATTAAAAAGAAAAGAATGAACAAACTTTTATTAATTTGATTTGATAATTAAATAAATTATAAAGAACAAACAAACAAACAAATAAATGAGATATGATTGTTGGAAATATTTATTAAACGTGAAATAAAGTAAATCCTATTAATTATGAATCGAATAATTGGGGCCCCGCACGTAGGAAACCTTGTTTCCACACACGTGCACACATAGTGCCAAGGATCAAAATTTTCTTAATGGAAGAGATATTGGTACGTATACGAATTGTTTGAGACGTAAGGTAATAGACGGTTATTGGCCAAATGACGAATGATTTCACGTTGGTAAATGAAAAAAGAAGTGTATA
Source organism: Przewalskia tangutica (assembly GCA_029844215.1). Lineage (NCBI taxonomy): Eukaryota > Viridiplantae > Streptophyta > Magnoliopsida > Solanales > Solanaceae > Przewalskia > Przewalskia tangutica. Next base: position 4,291,830 of record CM056725.1, read on the forward strand.
ATGTGTAAAGATGAAGTGAATCAGAAATCACCACGAAATTGAGAAGGGCCGCGGCTCCTCCATGTAAGGGCCGCGACTCACGTGGCGTTCAGTTCGGTGAGTTCTTCGAAGGCGGTCGCGCTCGATCGTTTCAATCCGTTGGAGGTGAATTAAAAACGGATTCTTGGGCTGACTTTGGAGTAGTTACTCTCCATTATTTTACTCATGAATTCAACCATTACTTGGCTTAATTGTAACTCCAAATTCAAGACATTAACATGACATTCATGATCATTACTTAGCCATTTGGAGGGTCATCATCTACACACTATATAATGAGACACAAGACTCATTTGGAAAGAATACATCTTACACTCAACAATTCTCTGAAATTGTCTTCCTCTCTTGCAATCACAAACACTCAAAGATCTTTCTTTCAAAGCAAACACTTGAGTTTCCTTTGCTCATTTGTTTGATTGTTTTTTATATTGGGGGATAAGTTGTCATTACAACCGTTGAAAGGATATACGGGGAAATATTATCTTAAGGATAGATCAAGAATTTGATCGACTCAGCAAGCCCTCATACTTGATCATTTACACATTTCTAACAAATAGTTGTTGTTGTTATTTTCCCGTTCTACACATTATTACTCACAAGCTTAAGATAATATTCGCTATTTCAACAACAACATGACTGGACAAGATCAATTCAACCAATTCAACACTGAAAATTCCACCGATGCTCAACACAATCCCATTGCCTTCAATCTCACTACTCAAGGCACTAACGCTGCCTTCAACTCCACTGTTTTTTGTATGTCAAGTGCCACTGCCTTTGGCACAACCAATGCCTCCACTGCTGCTCTGAGCACTTATAGTGCCTTTTCTACTACCCAAGGCGTCAACAACAACTATACTCATGTTGGAGGCATTCACAATGCCTTTGCAACTCCTCAAGGGGGCGCTACTGCCCCAACACCTGCTTGTTTTCACCATGAACGTCCTGAAAAGTTTATGGGTGCTCACTTTAAGAGATGACAGCAAAAGATGTTGTTTTTCCTGACGATTATGGGAATGTCACATTTCCTAACCGAAGATCCTCCACTAGTTGGGGAAGACGTGGACCCTCAGCCAAATAATTTGGCGGGAGGGGGCCAAGGTAACCATGTCACTGACGACATGAGGATGGTTCGCGAAGCATGGAAACATAGTGATTTCATGTGTAGGAACTATATTCTAAACAGTTTATCCGATCCACTATACACGGTATATTGCACCGTTGAAACTGCCAAGCAGTTATGGGACAAACTTCAGAAAAAGTACAACACCCAAGATGCAGGTAGTAAGAAGTTCATCATTGAGAAGTTCCTGAAATTTTAAATGGTGGACAACAAAAGTGTGACATCCCAAGTCTAGGAATTTCAAATGATTCTACATCACCCAGATTTGGAAGAATTAAAGCCCAATGAACAATTCTTAGTTGGGGCATTAATCGAGAAGTTGCCTCCCTCGTGGACTGAGTTTATGAACTATCTAAAACTCAAAATGAAGGAGATGACCCTAGATGAACTTATTGTCAAACTTCAGATTCAGGAAGACAATAAGAAGACTATGCCAAAGGGAAAACAACCCGCTGAGGCTATGGCAAACCTGACGGAAGTCAAAGGGAACTCAAGCAAGAAACGAAAGTTCCAGAAGGAAGGCAAGCCCCAAACAACTGAAAAGTTCAAGGGAAATTGTAACCATTGTGGTATAGTTGGTCACATGGCTAAAGACTGCCGCAAGCTCAAACGTGAGAATAAGGCCAAAGCCAAAGCTAACATCGTTGAAGACACGCTCGTCAACGATATGATTGATGAGTTCTCAGCGGTAGTTCTTGAAGCTAACCTCGTTGAGAATCTGATGCAATGGTGGCTAGACACAGGTGCTATCCGTCACATATATTCCAATAAAGAAGTCTTCTCCACTTATACACCAGTCTCAGATAAGAAGTTGTTCATGGGGATGGATACAGGTGTCTCTATGCATGTATGTTCTGAGAAGGACATGTTTTCATCCTGTCAGGCCATCAAGGATGGAGAATCATTGTTCTGCTGTAAAAGTTGAAGGGAAAGGGAAGGTGATTTTGAAACTCACTTCCGGGAATGATCTTGTGCTCACTAGTGTGTTGCATGTGCCTAAAATTTGAAGAATTTAATTTCTGGTCCTCTTCTGAGTAACCAGGGCTTTAAGATTGTATTTGAATCTGATAAATTTGTACTCACAAAATATGGGATGTATGTTGGGAAGAGTTACCTCAGTGAGAGGCTCTTCAAACTATCTATTGTACCTACTAAAACAATTGTCATTATTAATGAAAATACAGGCACTAGCACTGCTTCTATGTATATGGTTGACTCCCCTTCCTTATGGCATTCAAGATTAGGTCATGTTAATTATCGCTCTTTACAAAGAATGGTAAAGTTAGGCATGTTGCCAAAATGCTCTATAAACAAAATGACTAAGTGTGGAGTTTACATAGAATCAAAATATGCAAGTCATCCTCCTAAATCTGTAGTGAAATCAAATGAAGTGCTTGGTTTAATTCATAGTGATTTGTGTGATTCCCAAACAACCACATCTCGTGGAGGAAAGAAATATTACATTTCATTCATAGATGATTGCAGTAAATTTTGTTATGTATACTTAATACATACAAAAGATGAGTCTTTAAACATGTTTAAAACATATAAAGCGGAAGTGGAGAACCAACTTGAGAAAAGAATTAAAATTCTAAGGTCTGATAGAGGTGGTGAATACCAATCAAATGACTTTAATGATTTTTGTTCGACTCATGGGATGGTTCATCAAACCACTGCACCATATACTCCAAAACAAAATGGAGTTGTCAAACGAAAGAATAGAACATTGAAGAATATGATAAATTCAATGTTGGTTAGTTCGAGCGTACCTCTCTGAGTTTATGGGGAGAGGCGTTACTTACTGCATATATGATATTAAATAAAATTCCTCATAAGAAAAGTGATCAATCTCCTTATGAATTATGAAAATGTAGATTGCCTACTTTCAAAAGGATGAAAGTGCGGGGTTGCCTAGCGAAAGTTCAAGTTCCCTTATCAAAGAAAACTAAATTTGGACAAAAAATGGTGGATTGCATATATATTGGCCCTGCCAATAATAGTGTAGCATATAAGTTTTTGGTTTATCATTCCGATGTTGAAGGTATTCACAGAAACACAGTTATGGAATTTGCTGAAGCAAATTTTTTTTAGGATATTTTTCTTTACAAAGACAAGGATAAAAGTGTTCTCAATCATAAGAAGAGGACAATGCATCAAGATGTGTCAAACCAAAACGCACAAAATGATGACAATCTTACTTCATCTGTTCAAGAAGAAAATTCTGAACCAAGGAGAGTAAACGTGGGAAAATTGCCAAAGATTTTGGACCAGATTTCATGATCTTTTCCGTTGAAGGAGAACCTCAAACATATAGGGCCATTATGTAATCATCTGAAGCACCTTATTGGAAGGAAGCTATCCAAAGTGAGGTAGAATCCATTATACAAAATAATACGTAGAAATTTGTTGATCTTCCTTCGGGACAAAAATCAATAGGCCATAAATGGATTTTCAAACGGAAATTAAGGCCTGATGACACTATAGAAAAATACAAAGCTCATATAGTTGCCAAAAAATTTCGACAAAAAGAAGGTGTAGATTTCGACACTGTTGTATCGGTACAATGTATATCAGATATATATACTAGTGTTTAGAGTTTTAGAAACCTCTAAACTAAACACACTTAACCAATTAACTAACTTGTAACAAACTTCTAACCACCCTAACTAACTTCTAATAACTTTAACTAAACTAATTACAAGACACTTATCAAATACATTGCACCTCATGTACATTTGTCACTTCCCTAAATCTTTCGCATCATCATTATTCATGCAAAATCCTTGAATGGACTATGAGACAATATAGCATTAAATATCCTTTTCATGCATTTAATTAAATTATCTGTTTCAACTATAACATTTTCTAGTACCAATAATATACTTTTCTGTTCATAGAATTAGACAGAACAAGGACAAAGGTGCAAATGCGTACATGCGTATTTAGGGTTAAACCGGAGACTTTTGGATAAAATATGCACAAACTATACTATGGACAACAAAGATAAAAGATATTTTTTCATGGGACTTATAGCCACATATATAAACAGTATTTATTTAAGAAGAAAAAAGAGAAAGAAAAACGTTTTTTTATTTTTCACCTAGTATCTAATATCGGCTTTGAGATCTGGCTAATACGAATTTGTATCGGAAAGTCCCGTTATAGAATTAACGTGCTCCCTAGCTAGTAAATCGTCTTTATTCGTAGAACTCGAACTCTAGACCTCTGTTTATAAATGAAGGACAACAACCTTAATAGTTAAGGAATTTTTTTTTCACCCGATATTCGATACCCGCTTTGAGATCTGTCTAATACAAATTCGTGCAGGAAAGCCTCATTACAGGATTAACGCACCCCTTAACAAAAGTGACTTCATTCTCTGAAGTCGAACTCAGGACCTTTAATCGAAGGACCACAACCTTAATGGTTAAAAAAGATTTATTTATTTATTTTTCATTTGGTGTCCGATATCTCTTTAGGTCCAACTAATACAAATTTACTCATGAAAGTCTCATTATTGAATTATTCGACTAGCTCCTCACCAAAGCATTTCAATTCCCAAGATTCGAATACAAAATTTCAGATTAAAAATTATAACGAGATACTTATTACCGTACCACAATCTTAATGGTTAAAAAAGAAAACAGGGTAAAGGTTTAAATTGACTCATGGTACTTACCTTTGATTGAGTAGACAATTTGATGTGCATATATTTTACAATATAGTAATTAGATTATGATAAGACAGTCAAACATAGGAAAAATTAACTTACTTTTCATACTTTTTAGAAGTAATATATCATACGTATTATATTTTTCATTGAATTGAAGAATGGCTAAAAATATTGAATGATTGATCTGACCAAACATGTCAAAAGCTAAAAAAAGTATCGTTATTCTCTTCATAATAGTTCCGACCAGGATCCACAATTCTAAACAATATAATTCTTCAAAAAGTTAACTTGGTTAATTTTGTAAAACTTTATGCGTTTGGTTCGGGTAATAAAGAAAGGGAACGGAATCCCCTAATTTCTTTTGAAGTTGTTTGTTTGGCTTACTTTTTCATTGCCCTATTTTTCATTCCCTTTCTCTTAGATTGATTCCCGAAGGAACTTGACTTATCCGAACCGAACGATAGCGGCTTAAAGCGTTGCCTATCACGAGCAGCCTCGCTCCTTGATCGGCGGGGAGGAGCATCTCAAAGTATGGGGCAAAGGATGTTGCGTTTGCTTTCAGCTCCTTTCCCTGCTACATAAAGAATTCACGGATGTTTTTTTCTCATCGTGTAGCCGGAGAATTCGAATACCACTACATCCTTCCATTCCTCAGGAAAGATGATCTACTAGTTCGCTGCCTTTCTCTAATAATAAGGTAGCTCCAACCTATACAAGGGGGTCGTTAGACCGCCGCGGTATCTGAAAACATATCTTGAGGACGCCCTAAAGCGCTCATGGTATCATTCCATTTTCCAAGTCGATCCGATCCATTTGCTCTTGTGCGCCTCATTTATGCTGGTGGCATACCGTATTGTGCGGAACACTCACAAAAGCCGTGGCCTTCCGCTATGTTAGACCCTCCCCTAGAAGTACAATGGTGGGTCCCTCCGGAAGTGGTAATCTCCGTTTGACTTGAAAGGAGCCTTGTTCAGCAGGTGCGTAAGCGACCCAAAGCGATTTGATTATAATTCAATTCGTGACGATCATAAGTAGAAAGTTCATATTCTTCGGTTCCCTAGCCACCCCTCAATTGCTCTCATGCGGATCTATGCGGGATCGAGGACCCCCTCTGAGGCCCGGGACACCTATACCAAAAGCTCAGTGTGCAATTTGCATGAAATCTATTTTTCAACTTCAAACTAGTAAGTGAGGTTCCATAAATCCGTAGCCAGAAAAATAAATTGTTTTTTTCTTTTTTTTCTGGAAAGTATTTTCTTATATTTGATCGGTGTATTTTATATACACCTTTTGAGTCAGTCTAGTTAGTCTTTTGTCCCGTTTTGTACATACAAAGTGTCGTATTAGGATAGATTCTCTTTCTTTTGAGTCAAAGTGGCTAAAGTGGCCAAATGGCGGAAAAGGAGCGAAAAGAGGGAAAAAGAGGAGTAGAGCGGAGAAAGTGGCAAACGAGTGAAATCGGACTGCGGCGGCCTCCTGCGATCGAAGCGGGGCATGCGCGCTATTATTCGTGAAGTGCGAAGATCCAGCGCCGCGCCTCGAAGACGAAAGCGGGCGCGGCGCTAAACATCAGAAGCCACGGGAGTTGCAGTGGCCGCGCTAAAACACCAGTATTGCAGAACTTTAGGCGCCGCGACGGCCATCTGCTGGGCCGCGGCGCCGACGCGGAAAAATTAGGTCTTTTGACGGATTTTTGGGCGAACTGCGGGAAAAAGAGGAGACGTTTTAAACCTATAAAGGAGAACCTGGCGGTTTTCAAGGGTTCCCTTTCTTGCCAAACACAAGGTTTTCTTGCCTAGGAGATTGGAGACCTAAACATTAGTAATTTCTTTTCTTTTTCTCTTCTTTAATTCAGTTTTTGCATGATGAACTTTGAATTAGTTCTTGTCATACTCATGGCTAGGAACTAATTCTCTTATAGGGCTTTCTATGTTAAATTCTTGAACCTTATGTTATAAAGTAATGCATGCTTATGGTTATTATTCTTATTGAGAGATCTATCCAATAATTGAGTTGAATTCTTGGTAGCTAATTGACAACTAGTTATCACTATATGATTTCTAATCAGTTACGAAAAGGAGGGATTGTGAATATGATGTAAGTTGGGTAGACGGTCTTGAATTGGGGATGAAAATACCTCAATTAGATTTGTAGCGTTGATGAGAGGCTTAACAACCCTAATTTTGCGCATTGTGCGTGACGGTCAACTAGGTTTTTGTGCTTAATCCTCCTATAGAGTTACCCTTATCAGCGAAAGTTAGGTAAGGAACAATACTGGGGTTGAGTGTTTATATAACCCTAACGGGAGTATAAAACGATTTCGTAAACCTGCTTTCTCCAAAAGAAGAACACCATAAGTAATGCATTAGTAAGTAACATAAGCGGATAGTAAGGATACATAGAAGCCCTATTCTCATCACATCTGAATTAAATCTTTATATTTAATTAGCTTTTATAATTCTTAGTCATAAACAACCAATCACTCATTAATTCACCAAATAGATACTAGAAAATAGACAATTGGTACTTGAACCCTAATCCCAGAGGACGATATTCGGTCTTATCTAAGACTATACTACTTGATACGATAACGTGCACTTGCGTTTAAAAGTGTGTGCATATTACGCGCATCAAGTTTTTGGCGCCGTTGCCGGGGATTAGGCAATAGTTCAATATCAAATTATCTATTTTTAATTTCTAATTTGGATTTAATTTTCATTTTTTTTTATTATTTATTTTTAGTTTCTACGAAAATCGAGTCTGTGATTCTTTGTTTGTTTTGATCTTTCTCGGGATATCGGTTTATGCGAAGGAGAAGAGGAGCGACACTCTTGTTCCCTTCAATCGGAAATTGAGAAAGCACGCAAGCGAGCGAAAGAATCGGTAATTGCAACGTTGATAGAAATGGGCGGTGCTCCCAACAATAACGAGGATGAGAGAAGGGTTAGGTGAAAATCAACTTAACCGGAGATCCTCGGCAAGTGCCAATAGATATGGAGGCGGGGTTGAATCCGGCGAGAAAGAAGTGCAGGAGATTATGTGCTACCAAGAGTGAATGGAGCACGAGACTTGCATTAGGCTCCCTACACAGAGCCAACAATTTCGAGATAAAACCAGCGATTCGAGCATGGTGCGGACACGATTCGGAGGATGCCATCGGAGGAACCACATATGCACATAGCAAATTTCTTGGAGCTATGTGCCACTTTCGAATATAACGGCGTTCGATGATGCCGTCAGTTGAGGCTCTTTCCTTCTCACTCGGGGATAGAGCAAAAGTATGGTTGAATTCCACGCGGTGATTCGATATTTACATGGCACGGTAGCACGCGAAATTCCTAGCCAAGTTCTTTCCACCTGTAAGCGGAAAATTAAGAGGAGTTGAACAACTTCTATCAGTGATGGAAGTCCTTATATGAAGCATGGGAGAGATTCAAAGATCTACAGAGAAGTGTCCACACCATTGCGTTGAGTTGTGGAACTTGGTTCATATTTTCTACAACGGTGGCGGAGCAAAGACAACCGAACCATCATAGATGCGACGCGGTGGGGCATTCATGAGAAAGCGACCCACGGCGCCGAGTTATTAGAAGATATGGCACTAACAACCGTATCCCGAAGAGAGGCAACGGTGGGAGAAGAAGCGTGAAGTCCGTGAAGTAGATGCTATTCTTTGCTTTGAGCGCACGATGGCTCTTAGCGAAACAATTGCAGCAACATCTTGTGTCGGTGAATCTTTGTGCAGCTTAAAAGCGTGAGATATGTGGCGGCCACATACATTTGATAGGTGTCCTTCACGGATCCCAACAACATCCCAATGGAGGCAGAGTGTCAGCGGTAGGTAACTACGGAGGCAACGAACAACCCCTACTCAAACACTTATAATCCGGTGGAGAATCACCCAAACTTCATGGAGAGGAGATCGGGGCAGCAAAATCGATGCAGGGCCAACAAAACCAATATCGAGCGGCGAGAATCGGTATAGGGGCGATGCAACCAGCGATGCAGAATCATGACCTTCACTCAAGCCCCCCTCAGCGGCTCGATGCACCGGTCGTGAAAAACCGGATGAGCTTAGCGGCCATGGCGACAAAGACAGCGCCCGGACGCGATTTATAACGAATCTAGATCCTCGCTCGTAAACTTGAAACACAGTAGGGCGGTATGGCAAAGCAGCAAACATCGAGCCACGGGGACATTGCCAAGCAATGCGAGGTAAATCAGAGGAGCAATGTAAGGCGACGGTTGAGAAGTGGAAAACAATTGGAGCAACAAATCGCCCAATAGTTGAGAGAAGCGAGTTAGAAAAGATAAGGTGGTGAACCTAGCCCGGTGATAGAAAACTCCGGAGAAGGAGTATACAAAAGATTCCTTTCCCGGAGATTACAAAGGAAGGCGGTCGATAAACAATTTTCCAAATTCTTGGAGGTATTCGAAGTTGCACATCAACATACCGTTTATAGAGGCTTTGGAGCAGATGCCATCTTACTTCAAGTTCATGAAAGAAATCTTGGGAAAAAGAGGAAGCGGCCGAATATGAGATAGTAGCACTAATGTAAGAGTGTAGTGCTATCTTACAAAAAGAAATTGCCACCAAAGCTAAAGGACCTGGAAGCTTTACACTACCATGCATGGGCGGGGTGACTTGCAACAAAGCCTTGTGTGATCTAGGCGAGTATAAATTTGATGCCCTGTCGGTTTTCAAAAGATTGGAGTTAGGAGAAGCGAACCCACGCGTGAGTCTGCAACTAGCCAGCGGGACGGTGGGTTCATCCACGAGGAAGATCGAGGATGTGATTGTGAAGGTAGGAAAATTTTTCTTTCTGCAGACTTCTCATTCGGATATGGAAGAAGATGCGAAATCCGATCATATTGGGAGGCCATTCCTAGCAGCGGGTAGAGCCTTGATTGGCGTTGAAAGAGGAGAGCTAACGCTAAGAGTGGAAAGCGAAGAGATGGTGTTTAAAGTCTTTAAACACGTCGTTGAGCCAAGAAGCGTAAGTGGGTGTTTTGCAATCAACACCACCAAACCCCATGCGAGCCATTGCAATGCAACCAAAGAATGATGAGCCCAAGAAAGCAAGCATGGTTTCTTTGAGATGACACTAAATGAGGTAATTGTTAACTCCTACTACCGATAATGCTAAAAGAAAAGGAGAAAAGGAAACGCCAAATGTGGCGGAAATGGATTAGTTGGGGACTTAATCCACCCGGGGCTAGTAAGTCTAAGGAACTGCGTCCGCTAAAAGAGCGTTAAAGATAGCGCTTGTTGGGAGGCAACCCAACGCGTTTTTAATTATGTTATTTTAATTTACATCGTTATTTTATTTTAGTTTGTCTAAGAACGATCTCGCGGTATTGGATCTTGTTGTTTTGTGATTGTAGTACAAGAAATTAAACCGGGGACGAAATAAATCAAGAAAAGCAAGGATTTCAGAGAAGGGTAGCGCATGGCGCCAGAGCGCGGCGCCAAAAGATCTGAACAGGCTCGGAAGTTTAAGAGCCGCGCTCCTGAGAGCAGGCCGGCGGTGGAATTCAGTTGGCGAGTTTAGCCGCGCGCCTGTGAGCAGCGCAGCGCGAAAATCCCGGCGAGCGCAGATGATTAGCCGCGCGGCTAAAAGCATGGCGCAAGCGGAAAATCGAACTTAAAACGCCCAAAAATCAGATCTTTCCCAATTCCAACTTCAAAAACCTAACCTTCCCTCTCCAAAACCCACGAAATTTCAGAAACTCCCCCACAAATCCTCCACAAATCCAACCCAACCACAACCTAAACTCTTAAATTCCCAAAACCCCCCAACTATCTCAAACAACAAAGCTCCATTCCATAGCCTCAACCCACCAATTGAAACAAGAACAAGCTTGAATCTTCTCATCAAAAGGTAATCCCTATCCTTGTTCTTGAATCCTTTTACTAAAAGTCATAGGAGGTAGTAGTTTGGAGAAGTATTGTAGTTGGAGTAGTTCGGAGGCTGAAAAGTGATTGTGAAGTTGGAGAAAGGAGTAGAAAAGAAGGTTGTGGGTATTGAGTAGAAAGATTGAAGTTTGGGGTGTTGTTTTTTGCTAGTTGTTGAGTGTGTAGGAGACGTTGTGCCACTAAGTTAAAAGCTCCAGAAACTGTTTTAACCATGGCCACCAGGAAGAGAAGAGGCTCCACATCCACCCCAACACCCCAATACGATGAAAATAGGTTCGTGAGTTACCAGGCCTACCAAAGATACAAAAGACTTGATACTAGACCCGTAATTCCGAAGGGAATGGATTACCAAAGGGGATCCTATGGGGATGAAGGCGTTTATGAGCCCATCCGGCGATGATTGAGCTAAGGGTGGAAGAGATTTGTCAATCCGGAGAAGATAACACCGATGAATACAACAATAGTGCGGGAATTTTATGCAAACTTTCCGGAGAAGGCAGAAAGGGTGCTTTGTAAGGGAAATTATATGCTGTATTTGCGAAGCAATAAATACAACGCTAAAAGCGATTGATGTTGAAGAAAGTAGCGATTGGAACCATTTTAGAACATGGTCTGAGCGGAACAACATTGATGGAATAATATTGCGGAACGATGAGCTACCACAGAAGCTGCTTTTGAGATCGGAAGGAATGGATCTAGAGCACGGCGGTGCCGATTCAACAAAGCGACGAAGGCTTGTATTTCGTCGATGCCGCATGATTCCATCTACGACTTCACCGAGTGCGGAAAGCGGATTAAGTTGATTTATGGAATTATGAGGGCGATAATTGATGTGGAAAAGAGATAGTGCGAGCATCGAAGAAATCAGCGAGTTGGTGACAACGGTGGATTGGGACACGGTTCACTTATTACGATCTATGCCACATGAGTGCGATCCACAACTACCCAATACTCATGAAAGAAACCAACTGCCGGTGTCCTATGGGATAGTGCACTCTTTCCGGACCACTAGCCCCAAAGACGGGCGAAGAGTACAACCCGCGGCGAACAACAGCAGCAGAGGCAACCATGGATGAAGATGAGCCTGAAATAGGGGCTCAATATGAGGCAGGACCTAGCCACCGGCCAACCACAAGAGCAGAACCTTCAGAGCCCACAATAGGGCAATTGTACCAACACCAGAAGGAGATGATGCAGACCTTGCAAACAGTAGTACAAGGGCGAAGAAACAAGACAACAAATCGGCCAGTGAGTGCCTTGTTCAACCAATGGTCGATCATTATCCACCGCCACCACCACCATTTTAGCCAAAGTTTGTAAGTGTCGTTTTCTTTTACTGTCTTTGAGTCTACACACATTGGGGGCAATGTGTGATTTAAGTTTGGGGGTGTGTTTTTGTGTTTTAGTTTTGTGTTTTTGTGTTTTAGTTTTATTTGTGTGTCATGTTATGTTTTATTTAAGTCTTTTTATTTGTTTCATGTTTATTTTGAGTCACCAAAATTTTTCTTTTTTGAGTCATAATTGTCACAAAGATCATGTATTCAGTAGTTGCTAGAAACACCTAGTGAAGTAAGGTGGAATAATGTAAAGGAATGGAAGCAACTATCTAAACACTTAGGTTAGAGATGCCAAAAACTCACGAATCTGCCTATTGGAGTCTCTTGCTTGAGTTATGTATGCTAAATGATAAATGCTTGTGTGTTATGATCTTGCTATTTGAGGCGAAATAGTTAGGATATGCGTGTTAGGAGATGACTCAGGCATTTCTTTGATAGCCAATTCTTACCATTCTTTTCTATCCCGTACTTTAAAAATATTACTAGTTAGCCCCATTGAGCCTAAATTTGAAACTTCTTCTTTGACACCCCATATTCCCACAAAATTGTGTCATAAGTGAAAATATGAAATAGTGGAGTACATTGTGTTAAAAAGAAGAAACAACAAGAGTGAACAAGGTTGAGGCACCACAATGGAAAAGTAATAAGAAAGAGGCAAAAGCCTAAGTTTGGGGTGCCTATTTGTATAATACACTTCACTCTCCCAAAACAAAAGAGGGAATGATAGAATTGAAGTGAAGGAAAGAATCAAAAGAAAAGGGAAAAATTGAAAAGCCAAAGAGCTTACAGTGCAGAAAAATGAGCCTAAATGCCTATCTTTACCAACCCTACCTAAGCCTACATTACAACCCCCAAAGTCCTGAAGATCTCTTCTATGTATATCCAGAATTAGTGGAGAATAGCAAGTAAGCATGCCATAGGAATTTTTGAATTTATATGCATACTTGAGTACACTGACTTCCATTTAAGCATGATAAGTATGAGTTTGCGAAATATCTAGCTCAGGTGTTGAAATTCCATGCTATATGTTCCTGCATATTATTCTGCTATCCTTCATGTTTTTCTAGTTAACATTAATGCAGCAAAAGTGATCAATGGCAGGGAGTCTGTTTATTTTCTTTGTTGATTTTCTTATTTATTGAGTCTGTCATTTTATTGTATTTCTTTCTATCTTTGCTCGAGGGCGAGCAAAGGTTAAGTTTGGGGGTATTTGATCGGTGTATTTTATATACACCTTTTGAGTCAGTCTAGTTAGTCTTTTGTCCGTTTTGTACATACAAAGTGTCGTATTAGGATAGATTCTCTTTCTTTGAGTCAAAGTGGCTAAAGTGGCCAAATGGCGGAAAAGGAGCGAAAAGAGGGAAAAGAGGAGAGTACTAGAGTAACGGAGAAAGTGGCAAACGAGGCTGAAATCGGACTGCGCGGCCTCACCGATCGAAGCGGGGCGGCGCTATTATTCAGAAGGCTGCAGAAGATTCAGCGCGGCGCCTGAGACCAGCGAGCGCGGCGCTAAACATCCAGAAGCCACAGAGTTGCGCATGGCCGCGCGCAATGCCAGATATCGGCGCGCGCCAAAACACCCGGTATTGCGAACTTTGGCGCGCGCCATTCCGCATGCCGCGGCGCCGACGCGGAAAAATTAGGTCTTTTGACGGATTTTTGGGCGAACTGCGGGAAAAAGAGGAGACGTTTTAAACCTATAAAAGGAGAACCCTAGGCGGTTTCAAGGTTCCTTTCTTGCCAAACACAAGGTTTTCTTGCCAGGAGATTGGAGACCTAAACATTAGTAATTTCTTTTCTTTTTCTCTCTTTAATTCGGTTTTGCATGATGAACTTTGAATTAGTTCTTGTCATACCTACGGCTAGGAACTAATTCTCTTATAGGCTTTCTATGTTAAATTCTTGAACCTTATGTTATAAAGTAATGCATGCTTATGGTTATTATTCTTATTGAGAGATCTATCCAATAATTGAGTTGAATTCTTGGTAGCTAATTGACAACTAGTTATCACTATATGATTTCTAATCGATTACGAAAAGGAGGATTGTGAATATCTTTGTAAGTTGGGTGACGGTCTTGAATTGGGGATGAAAATACCTCAATTAGATTTGTAAGCGTTGATGAGAGGCTTAACAACCCTAATTTTGCGCATTGTGCGTGGCCAACTAGGTTTTGTGCTTAATCCTCCTATAGAGTTACCCTTATCGTGAAAGTTAGGTAAGGAACAATCTGGGGTTGAGTGTTTATATAACCCTAACGGAGTATAAAGCGATTTCAGAACCTGCTTTCTCCAAAAGAAGAACACCATAAGTAATGCATTAGTAAGTAACATAAGCGGATAGTAAGGATACATAGAAGCCCTATTCTCATCACATCTGAATTAAATCTTTATATTTAATTAGCTTTTATAATTCTTAGTCATAAACAACCAATCACTCATTAATTCACCAAATAGATACTAGAAAATAGACAATTGGTACTTGAACCCTAATCCCAGAGGACGATATTCGGTCTTATCTAAGACTATACTACTTGATACGATAACGTGCACTTGCGTTTAAAAGTGTGTGCATATTACGCGCATCAATATTCAATTTTGCCAATGGGACCCTATGGCTGGATAGATAAATGTTTGGATTTTTGCGATGCGCAGCTTAGGTGGAAGGCGAAGAAGGCCTCCTTCCGGGGGGGCCCACAATTGGGGTTTTGAATAAAACGATCTTTTTTTTTTCTTTTTTTTCCCTTTCCCGAACCCCGGACCCCGGACCCCGGACCACCCAGAACCAAACATGTATGAACAATCAGCGTATTTTTTTTTATTTATATTCCCTTACTGGATTCCATTCCGTTTACCCTGCGCGAATATAATCACTTTGAATATGATATCTCTCCCACCCCAAGATAGTTATTTTCAACTTTTTTTAGAGGTATTAAGTGGGTGGATTGAGTTGAATTTGACCGGCCAAAATATACGAAATTAATAAATGTGAGGGTTATTAATTCGCAGTCCAAATATTACTTTGGTTGAGATGGATCAGGTCAAGACAGCTAAACCATGGATCATATAACACAACCCATCCTACTGTTGCTAAATTCTAATTTCATTATTTTTTTCTTATAATTTATTAAATTACCAAATAATATTCCTCCTCCTCCCCCGGGTATCAACTTTAAACATAAAAATGTCTTTTTTCGCGGATTGTCCTTCAAAGGAACATATTTTAAATTTTTCCCTCAAATTTTTGGTCTTAATTTTTTCCCCTCGCTTAAAAAAGTGACTGAAAATATCCTGAGATTTCGGGTTCGAATTCCCGCTCAATTAAAAATTAAAAAAGAATTCGCAAGGCTGAGTTTTTCTGCAAACTCTCAGAAAGGCAAACTCTGCCGTGCGAATTCTTTTTTTAATTTTTGACTGAGTTGAGATTCGAATATAGAATTCCAAAAAAAAAATAGGATGTAGACTTTTGTAGACTGCAACATATGCCCAATTATTTGCATTTTCTGTCTTTTTTATTCTTTTAGGGTAGGGGAGGGGAGCAGGTGGTGGTGGTGGGGTAGGGCAAGATCAGGTTAATCAATTATCCTGACTCTATTTAATTATTTAGTAATCTCATAATGAGCCTCATCCACCTCAATATTAACAATTTAAGCAAGTGGATCAGTTGTAAAATCCTTTCTTTCCTAATAAGTAATAACTAATGGACTAAACCCTAAAACAAAATCTCCTAAAATCTAAAACTCATATTTCAGCATTCCAACTTGTCAAAGAATCTCCATTTAGGGAAGTGATTACTAAAAACATATATAGGTGTTCCACTAGTCTTAGATTTTATACCAAAAGTATCAACATTATATTATACATATCAAATACAGAAAAAATATATTATACATATCCAATAAAGATCTCCACTTATAGATGGATTTGAAGATTCAAGATCATGAGAAACTAATCTCAATCAAAGTTGAAAATGATTCATCCATCTCAAAGGAAAAACACTATATAGGTGTTCTAAAGAGGCCATGGGGAAAATTTGCAGCTGAATTAGGGATTCAACAAGAAATGGAAGAATGGTTTGGCTCGGAACTTTTGACACTGCTGAAGAAGTTGCTTTGACTTATGACCAAGCCGCGTTTTGCCACGAGAGGTCCTTCAACTTGCCTGAATTTCCCTGTGGAAAAAGTGAACAAAAATGGAATGTAACAACCTTAAAGATGGGTTGTTATTAGCTCTAAAAGAGAAACACAAGAAGAGAAGTGTTGGTATTTCAAGAAAAAAGAAGCAAGTTATGAATATCAAAGAAGAATAAGAAGAGAATGTGTTGATTTTTGAAGATTTAGGTCCTGATTTGTTAGATGAACTCTTATCTGAGTACTCATCTTGATCAAATTAATCTACAAATTTTCACATCTGTAAGTAAATCTTGTACTTCTTCAATATGTGGTTTAATTTACCATCCTTTTTTGTTTGGTTCTTTTTTATTTGCTGGTAAATGTACTCATGTTTTCCCTCCTTTTAATTAATCCAAAGGATTCAAGATCATATGTGTCACGACTCAAATCGGAGGGCCACGACGGGCACCTGGATCCCACCTGTCGGGTACCGTCATTCGTACATTTAATATCTAATCGTAATTAAATACGGACTGAGCCGAAAGAAACTATGCGAAATTTTTATTCTGAAAACCAACTTAAATATACATACACATACCAAGGCCGACAAAGTCATACAAGTCCACTACACCCACAGGACACCATCTACAAGCCTTTAAAGAGTATACGATATCAAAAAGTCGGGACAGGGCCCCGCCATACTCGTATATACAAGCAAAGATATACCGTACCAAGATAGACCGACACTCCGAAACAAGGGGAGTGCTCCAAAATCCGCTGAATCCGCAACCTACTAACGTGAATCGTCTCCTCCCCCGACAAAAGGGACGACAGTACGACTGATGTACTGAGTATGTCAGACATGAATAATAGTATAACAGGGATATAACAATAACTGAAACGAAAAC
Organism: Przewalskia tangutica; assembly: GCA_029844215.1. Classification (NCBI taxonomy): domain Eukaryota; kingdom Viridiplantae; phylum Streptophyta; class Magnoliopsida; order Solanales; family Solanaceae; genus Przewalskia; species Przewalskia tangutica. The sequence continues at coordinate 4,308,938 of CM056725.1, forward strand.
AGCTGACCAACAATAAATGTTTCTCAGACCCTAATACATATGTCTAAATGTTATGTAATGCAAATGCGGTATACATATAAATATTGGCCACACATGCATCTTCCTGTCCATAACAGCCTGTGTGAGCATCATTTCATACCATATTGGTTAATGAATATATGCAATGCAAATGCGGTATACTAATGTCCATACAGAAATCCTACCCAGCCACACCGGCTATATCATATGAGCCACACATGCTCAATATTGGCCACAAAGGCATTGAATCATTTTAGCCTCTTAGGGCTCTTTTGTGATAGTCTGTACCAGCTGCAAGTGGTGTGCGTATATAACACATTTCCCTTTTTTCCCATATCCCTACATATATATAATATTTACCATATAGTAGTATGCATAGCACAAGTGATACAGTGTAATATATGAATGTAATGCAAATGAAAATGCATGAATGACAATACAACCTCCTGAGTGACATAATATCCTCATACCTTCGGCTAACACTGTGAATATCAACATCTTTTTCGTATGCCTCAATAAGAACTTATGAATATATTTAGGCATGCTTTCAACATAGGAATCAATAATATGAACATTCCTTAACTACTAAGAGTAGAATAAATTATGGAGCAATATCACGGTTACGTTTCGTTATATGGAACATGTCAAAATAAAGAAATAATTTGCCTTATCATACCTCAAATATCGACTCCTGAACAACCACAATAAAATCACCGTCTCTAAAGCCTACTCTCGATTTCACCATAGCTAATGGTAGTTTCGCAGGTTTCACACAATCCTAGGAGTGCTAGCCTCTAACTTTAAACTTAAAGGTTTGATAAACACTACTACATATTTGCGCTTAGATAGCGCTTATTTTTTTGGCTTAGATAGCGCTTTTAAAAGCGTTATCTAAATAATAGACTTAGATAGCGCTTCTCTAAAATAGCGCTATCCAAGTAAAAAAATTAAAAAAAATTATTACCTTAGATAGCGCATAAAAAGCGCTATCTAAGTAAAAAATAATAATATTATATATACACATTTAACAGCAAAAACTAAAAACCAATCACATGCATAATAAGCTATAATAACAGTCAAGAAAGACGTTAAAGCGTGCATGTCTACTGAAGTCTTTAATGTATAGCCTGTTAAGACTAGCAATAGAACATAACCCTCTTGCGTTATCGCGAGAGCGGGAAGAGGTCTAGCAACGACACCGGCGCATGATGCTCGTGTGTTCCTTCAGCGACTCATGCACCCGCCGTCCGCGAGCTCCAGCATTTGCGATCAATCGTCGGATGTCTCGGGTTCCATATAGAATGAGCTCGGAAAAGGCGCGAATATGCATAATATCTTTGAGAGCTATGATAACAAAAAAACCTATGTTCGATAACATATGAGATGAGCGAACCATTGCTAGAAGAAGTAAATAGAAGAAGCGGGAATTTACAAATAAGTTGACTAAATGTGAAGAGAGTCATAAGCAAGTGACAAGGCATACCGATGGATACGAGCGTGTGCACCTTGCATATCTAAAAAGAGGAACATTAAGTCAGTAAGAATGAGTTCAGTCGAAAAATTTCCAGAACAATCCTGGTAAATTCAGAAGTACACTTACGTATAGCAGAGGTTGTTGGTCAAAGACTGCAAGGAATCAGCTGAAAACTTGTTCTCGTCCCATAGAACATGGTAATGAGTTGGACGACTCGTACCCTACAGTATCACAACATCTATTAATATTACAGTTCTGCCTTAATTTGAATGCCAAAATAGTTTTACATTAAAGCAATCTTCATCTGTATGTCAGCATGGCTACAAAGGTAGCTCTGTCGGGTGGCATATCTTCGAATCCACAACAGTACCTGTAACAGTAATGTTTTGAACATAAGATTTAGGAATAACTTATAAGATTTCCAAAGTAGAAGACGTTAGATCAACACTTGCCAGGTAAAATGTTCCCGCTCCTGTCAACTGTATTTTTGTCACGGTGGTTATTGGCAAAAATCCTAGTATGATGTCGTTTCTGAACCACAACAAATGTAACTGGGGGCTGATAATTTGGCTCCAATGATGCACATGCCTGATATTAGCTCAAGTCAGTTCAATACTTCTCATAAATATAAGTACACAACAAAGAACTGAGCAGATTACATATAATCTAGAACTAATAATAAACAACTAGCATAAATAATAAAAAAGAAAGGAACACACCTTGCGGATTGCATCAAGTTCGTAAAGAAGAACTTGATAAAATTGTCCTTACATACACCATTCCTGAAGGAGAAAGTATTTTATTTAAGCCAGATGAGGAAAAGTATTTGATATTGCAAATGCCACAGCATTATTTCGCCATACCTGTAGAAAATGATTCTCTGAGGCTTTTGTCCAGTAGCCCTTCGGAAGGAGATAAGTAAGTCCCTGAAACATAAATAGGAAAAGATAGAATACCATAATAAGAAAAGTTTGATCCTCTATCAGAAACCAACAGAAGACACCAACAGCTAATAACTCAAGTTAGAACACAGTACTAGAAAAAAGAGAAAGCAATAAAGTTATCATACTTAATCATGTCGCCAATAACTGTCCCTTTAACCGGATTTTGCCTAGTCGTGTACAGATCCTGAATAATCTCTTGTCGATGGGCTTGAGCAGAAACTAGACCGACATACTTTGTAATCTCTGGCCAATCTTGGGAAGCAACCACCTGAAAAGACAAATTATTTCATATTTCCGCACCTCAAAGATAAAGATGCGGCCAATGAACGAAACAACAAAGTGCTCAACCATCTTACCGCAGCATAACAATTGTAACCCATCCATGAATTCCACCATCTCTAGTGGCACAAGGGAAGATTTCATGTCCGGGTCCAAGGCCTAACTGCCCTGCCTGACGAAACAGTAAAGGGGGCTACCGCCATTTATATTTCGATGTCGCATCAAGATCAAAAAGTTTCTAGAACCTTAGGCATAGCAGTATATCGAAAGAGGCTAAACCAATCCCTAATGTACTCCTTAATCATTCATTTGGCAAAAACAAATACGAGAGTAAAAGAAAGACCATTAAAGGAACAATCATGATCATGCTAAATCACAAGTTTTGTAGCATAACACATAAGCGATAATCTTTCTAATGAATAAGAGGCTCCCATAATCAAATGGAAATAAGTTTCCATATAGAATTGTACCGTGCACCACAGTCATGTATAATAAGAAATCCACAGAGACAGCCACAACATAGGACATCATGTTGAGCAGGACACTAGCCCAATCCATGAGCCCAACAACAGCTCGTAACCGTGATAAATCGGGCTGAAGCCTGCGGGTGTGAGCCGAAGCGTCGTCTCGACTCTATTTACTTTCTTACCGTTGTCAATTTTTTTATCGTGCTTTCCATTTGCACAAAGTGGTGTATTTGGTTGACTCGTCGACTAGGGATGAATTGAAAGTGGAGGGTGGGTGCAAAATGTCGGTGAGATTTTGGTGAGTCTAGTGGTACCACCCTCGACCGTCGACTGAAGCCCAAGTGGCCGGAAAATTAGTCGGCGGCGCTAGGGTTTATGTAGGTTTCGATTTGGGAGATTTGACTGTAGAGGTTGAATCGAGCAGTGACGTTGGTGTAGAAATGACGGGGAGGTGATGGCGAAGCTATTGGTACCACCTCCGGACCTTGAGGTTGCCTGAGTCCGCCGGAATTCGCGAAGAACAGATCGGAGAACTGTGTATTTTTCGATCTGAAATTCCCGACGATGTAGGATGAATCGACGTGAGTGGTTGGGATGGATATGACGGGCTTGAAGAGACGAAACTAACGGTATAAGTCTCGTCTCCAACGGAGTCCTGTGGTGGCCGGAATCGACGATTCGCCGCCGGAATCACTGTTCACCGACGAAAATCGTCACTCTCAACCAGTGCAAAATAGCGTACTACGTACTATAGAAATTATGCCAATTAATTATTTTGTAATTCTTTACTTAGATAGCGCTTGCTAAGTGGAATATTTAATTTATATATTAATAAATTACTTAGGTAACGCAAATTATAATAGCGCTTGTAATAAGCGCTATGTAAGGAGTAACTTGCATAGCGCTTCGGTTAAAAAATTTGAAAAGCGCTATGCAAATATTTTTTGTTAGATTTTTTTTTTAATTTGAAAATTTAAAAAAACGCTATGCAAATTGTTACTTAAATATCGCTTTTAAGAAACGTTATCTAAACAGCATTATCCAAGCAGAAATCTCTAGTAGTGAAAGAAGTTCATCTCAAATACTGAGGTTAACTGTTTTCCTCCAACGTGATGCTTTTGTTTATCAAGTTGGGGATATGAAAACTTGGAATTAGATATTGTAATCAAGAAAATGAAATGAATGCATGAACTGGTCCCAACATTTGTATATTTATCTGAACTCTACAATACAGATAAAATAAACATAGCAAAACCCCCATGATCCCTAATAATCATGTCCTCCACTTAGCCAATCTTGGCGGTGGAGGACTTAATTTAACGCCACATACCCCCTTATCACACGCAGGTCATTTGCCTCCGTATAATTTATCAATCACACACATAATTAATTTCGTGATCACAATTTACTTAAATCGTGATGACTTATAAGACTTTCATATACTCAATGTCATAATTTGTGTGATATGACATTAGTCTATAACCTCTTTGTGCACGCACTAAATTTATTTCCGCTTCCCGTCGTCACACTTGTTGCGTCCAAAATTATTTCGGGATCACATCCTTTTATATACTAATTTCCTTATTAGCATATGTAAATACAATATACACTTCTTGGGGTCCGGGTCTTCTTGCTTACGTTAAAATGTTCAAATCATTGTCCAAAATTTCGGAATATTACAATATGATTCACAACATTTTGGTTGAAATTGAATTTGTAAAAAAAAGTATTATTAAATCGTGTTTGAACATGAATTTTGCTTGAAAACAAGCGTCTGAATTATCAAACAAGTTTTTCAATATTTCATCGGTATATCAAATTTTGAATTTCATTATTTGTAGATAATGATTGATAGGAAATATTACCATATATTCGTCGTATATCCTGTAATTAATATTTGTGTGTAATTATGGTAAATATAGATCCTCATTCAATTAGGATTCAAAATTGTACACACTATATATATTTGTATTAACGAGAAAAACTCCACAAGGGAAATTAATACATTCTTATATGGTATCAAGAGCCAAACCCTAAAACACCTAAAAAAATCCCAAGACTGCCACCCTCCTACTCGGCCGACGGCTACCCTCTCCCCCCATTAGACCCTAATTTTTCTCTCTTTCTAACCAAAATTCAACCCCTCTAATGGCTTCCATGGCTATTCCCACGGCCTACTCTTCCTCCCCAGGAATCACCCACAACCCACCCACTCCCTCCTCCATTTTTTCTTTCCATCCGACTTTTGCCGTCACCAACATCAAGAACATCATTTTTTTAGTTCCTGATCAAGAAGATGGTCAATATTCTTCGTGGGTTGAACTCTTTCGCGTTCATGCATATGCCTATAAATCATATTGACGACTCTTTTCGTCTCCCTATCGAGATTGATGAAATAACATGGCACCGTCTTGACGCCATTATCAAGTTGTGGATTTGTGGCAACATCTATAAGGACTTGTTTTATACGATTATGAAAACCGGTGCCTCGGCTCAAGAGTTATGGATACGGTTGAAGGAGATATTTCAAGACAACAAGCACACGTGTGTTGTGTACTTGACGGAACAATTCAATAATACACGTCTTGAGAATTTTGCCAACATGTCCGAGTATTATAAATAATTAAAGCTAGTTACAGATCAATTATCCAACTCGGGGACACCAATTCTGTAATTATTAAGAGGCGCTTCATTTTCTATAAAGTTTTGACATCTAAGTACTGTTGTGTGACAAAAGATTTAGGTAGAAGATTGTGATCTCCAGGAATTAGGAATTCATTATCATCTACTTTAACTCGAGGCTCCCACATACTCAAGTACTTCAACCACACAATAATTATATAATTTTTTAAAAGAAAAAAATAGCGTATCATTTGTTGATTTATTTTTAGATGTCTTTGTCTTTGATGAAATTAAAGATGGTCCTTGAATAGGTCTATTCTCATATATATTCAAGAAGATAACTATAGTTGTAATTACACAGTACTCATTAATCCAATAGCATAAATATTCATGAGGTGTGATCTTTTTTCTTTTGAAGAATTCCACGAACCCAACAACTTAAATTAAAAATAGTCAATATACAAATATGTGTATAACCATATATAATTGAGCATTCTTGTGTTTTGAGTATTCATGTAGCTATATATATTTGATAGAATACCCGTGTATATCCCTATGATATACACGATTTTGCCTAGTATTGTACCATAATAGAAGATATCATTATGTTGTATAATTATCATAATTGTAGAATTCTTGTATAAGTAGAACTAGAATATTAGATGTATAGTAGGAATAAGATTTTTCATATTTGGAGATTGTAACTTGTATATATACCTACTCATTCAATAAGAATAATCAAGAGATTATTTCTTTCATGGTATCAGAAGTCTAGGTGTTAAACTCCTCTCCCAAATTCTCCAACTTTTGTCGGCTTCCTTGAATTTATGCGGCTCTTGCCCTCGGTTTTTCGTTCTGACGGCACCTCCACTCTTCCAAAAAAAATTCTTCCCAATCTCTACATCACGTCTTGCATTGCTATTATGGCTAAGAACACGTTTCACCCTGCCATCATCATTTCTAACATAAAAAACCGCATCCCTATTATTCTTGAAATAGAAAACGTTATACGCGATGTGGGCAGAACTGTTCAAAGTTCATGCACGCTCTTATCAAGTCCTCCATTATATTATCCTCGCGGATCCTACGGATACAGAGGTGCCCAAATCCGAGGATGATCCTAAGTTTTGGACGACGCTTGATGCTATTGTTCTTCTGTGGATATACTCCACTATTTCTACCGATCTCTCACTACAATAAAAACAGGCTACGATGACGGGTAAAAACTGTCATCTAACCCCTACGATGACGGTTCATGTCAGTGTCATCTTTGTCACTGTCACAAACAGATGACGGTTCAGTATCTGTCACACGACATGTGATGGTTTTTACCCGTCACACAATTGTCACTAACAGATGACGGTTCAAACCCGTTACACAAAAGTACCCGTCACACAAGTCACATAAATTTAAATATTGATTCAATTTCTTTTAAATTTCTATTAAATTAATAATTTATTTTAATATGGCAAAAAAATTAAATTTGACGGGATTTTTTTTAGCAATTTAATTTCAAATTGCAAATTGAGTGCACCTATGAAATGGCTAAAAATTTAAATAACACAAAAAATATACATTTAATAGCTAGAATCAGTTGTACAAAGTCTTCCCAAAATGGATAATCATTCAAAGTGTTATTAAAGTGTTTAATACAAGACTAAAACATTGTTAATCAACTATCTTATCAATCCAAAATGTTCATTCATCAGCATTTAGTTTATCAACTTCTGTTTCAGCAAGTATCTTTGAAAAATGCAATCCTCACTTGAAACGAACATCATCAAGTTCCCCTTGTGAGTACATGTGTTTGTCACAAAAAGAAAATAATAGTAATGTTTGAAATGATGTAACAATTAACATAGTTAATGATCTATCATTTAAATATAGAAGTACTTACATTATTTGTCATTAAAGTTCAATCTAACATCAACTCTTTCATGAAACACATAACATAATAGCCACACTCTGTCCATCAGGTTGTAGTGGTGTCTGTCATTGAATTAAATATCAACATGTAAATATAACTTAAAACAAAAATTATAAACATTCACTAAATATATAATCACTAAATATATAATTACTCATTGATGTTATTGGTATTTTCCAATCAGTTACCACTAACTGGAGCAAAGAAATTTTTGGTAATGTGTTCCATGAAAAAAGAAGATTACTTGCTAGATTTAATCGCATTCAAAGATTCCCCTCCCATGCTACTAGTCAATACCTCCAGTCGTTGGAAAAACTCTCATTAGAAATTATAATAACATCCTTAGGATTGAGGAAGACTACTGGAAAATTCATTCTAGAATAAATTGTCTTAACGATGGTGTGATGCTAACATCAAATTTAACATCTTTTCGTTGTAAATAGGAGACGGCAAAATAGGATTTGCTTCTTCAAAGATTATCAGGACACTTGATTACTAATCATGATACCCTCAAAGAGCATACCCTCAAATACTTTATCAATATTTTTATCACTATTCATATTTCTTCTAAATCTATGAATCACTGTCCACCGCCTCAAACTTTCCTTAGGATTGATCTATCTCCTATAGACAACCCTCTACAGGATCAGGAAATTTCGCAAGCTTTGTTTTCATTCCAACTTTTTAAAGCTCCAGCACCATATGGTTTACACCCCCATTTTTTTCATCATTGGAACATTGTCAAAACATCAGTGTTTAAATTATGTCATAATACTTTTCAAACTCAGCAAATTCCTGAACCGTTAAATAACACTTACATATGTTTAATTTTTGAATTCCACACATGGGTAAAACAGAGAGACAGGTTTCATGTCTTGGATCATACAAATAAATAAACACACATCATGGGTAAACCAGACCACTACAACTCACATTAACACCAAATCATACTAGACCAGACCACTACAACTGGTTTATGTGTGAATAATCATAAACAGTGAACAAAACAAAACAAACCAGACCACTACAACTCACAGATGCTTAATCAGACCTAGCAGAGTTCATAAACAAAACTAAAGATCCCTACTTAGAACACATCCAGAGGTGAGGCAACAATGAATAATATGACATATGATAGACACATCCAACTGGATTTAAGTGTATGTGACATGATCTACATGTTCAAAGGAACTTCATTTCCAATATTATATCAACATGTAAATATATTACTTAAAACAAAAGTTGTAAAAATTCACTAAATATATAATCACTCAAGTATGCAGATCAAATAAAATAAGTCATACTTTAACATATTTCACTATAGTCGAGTAAGCCTACTTTTGTCTTTGAACCACTGTAGTTGTAAACATTTGCATGCCGCTGCGAGAAATTTGATGAACAATTTCATATTCAAAATAGTAACTATAGAAGCATATTTCACTAAATAGAGTGACATACATGTTTAGTAGTCTTTCCAAATCTGTATTCGGAGCTTTACCGAGAGAATTTAAATAAAACACCTCATTCTTCTTCATGTTAAAGACTATCAAAACTCAGTGATTCTTAAAGGTGAAATTCCATTAAATTCTAATAGTAATGCATTCTTAAAATTAAAATGACATATATGTGTAATGTGATTATCTTACTTTGGATTATATGGCATGAAAAGATATTGTCCCTTGTCCCCCTTCTGAAGCCGATCACAAAGTGCGCGTGCCCTTATATTAACTGGACTCGCAGGTTTGACTTTGTCATTCTTGTTAGCAGAAACAAAACCAGGATGCACAAAACCAAATTGCGACACTCCTTCATTGACCGAGTTGTACTTTGCAAGCAACAAGCTGAAGATATACATAAACATATCAAACAAGAAAATAGAAATACAAATACACATATGGGGATCAATGAAACGACAAATAACTTACCACATATAAACCATAATGACATTGATATCTAACCAATCCATGGATAGTAATTCCTCACACATTTTTCTCGAAATATGAGCCTTAACAGAACTGTTAGTCTTGAAAACTGAATCATCAATAAGGTAAGAAAAGGCATAATTATCTTAAAACTTTAACTGATAAAGTCCGTGAAGAATTATGAGAGTATCAAAGCTGGTTTGGTGAGCTTTTCTGGATTGCCTTGTTCTTTTTCCACCACACTTTGTCTTTCCCCACGTTTATGCTTTTTTACATTCTGCTTCCCCCATTTGTTATCAATATCTTTAACTAACCCTAATATTTCCTCACAGTTCGATAGTCTAGGGCTGCCTCATTTTATATTTTCTTATTAAAATAACTTTTTTTATTACTGAATTCATGATCTTTAGGAAGCCATCGTCGATGACCAACATAAATAATTTTCTTACTATGTTTAAGCCAATAATTAGGAGTATCTACACCACAGTATGGACATGCATTGTAACCCTTAACAGTACAGCCAGCTAGATTCCTATAAGACGGAAAATCATTTATGGTCCACATTAAAATAGCCCGTAAATTAAATGACTCTTGTTTATAGGCATCAAAATATTCAACCCCTTTTCCCATAATATTTGTAAATATTCAATCAAAGGTGCTAAGTAAATATTTATATCATTGCCCGGTTGTTGTGGACCAGAAATTAAAAAGGATAACATTAGAAATTTTCTTTTCATACAAAGTCAGGTGGGAGGGTTATAGGTCATAAGAATAATTGGCCAACAACTATAATTAGTGCTAAGAAAGCTATGTGGATTGATCCCATCTGTTGATAAAGCAAGGCGGAGGTTTCTAGGGTCAGAAGCAAAAGTAGGCCATTTATCGTCAATTAACTTCCAAGCTTTTGAATCAGCTGGATGTCGGAGCATTCCATCGCGGACTTTCCCATTTTCATGTCATGTCAAGTCTTTGGTTGTTTGCGAAGATTGAAACATTCGCCTAAATCTAGAGATGATAGGAAAGTACCACAAAACCTTTGCAGGAAGCCCCACTCTATCTTCATCACTACCATCTTTTTTCTCCCATTTAGAAACACCACAAATAGGACATTTAGAAAGCCCTGCATACTCATTTTTGTATAATATGCAATCATTTGGGCAAGCATAGAACTTCACATATTCTAATCCTAAAACTGATATGGTCTTCTTGGCATCATATAAAGAAACTGACATTTCATTTTCATTTGGCAGCAACTTGGATAAAAGACTCAATAACTCTGAAAAACTATTGTCCGATCACCCAAACCTACCCTTGATGTTGAATAGTTTAACTACAACTCTTAATTTAGTGAAATTCGTGCATCCAGGGTATTTTCCCAGCTTCTTCAATTAACTATCTAAAAGAATTATTATTTCCACAACTCTTATATGCATCAGTTACCATGTCAACGGTACGACCAACATCACAACCCGTAAATTGGGGGCCAAACTGGTCATCTGTTCTAGGAGGAGACTCTTTAGAACTTTCACCATGCCAAATTCATGTTTTATAATCACCATTTATCCCATAAAAAAAATATGTTCAGACACAATCTTTGGTGAGTGATATGACATGTTCCAACATTTCATATAAGGACACCTAAGCGAACTATGGTCTTCGGCATTTTTAACAGCAAATTTTAAAAATTGCTTAGCACTTTCATCATATTCGAGTGACACTCGAGAACATTTCATCCAAGACTTATCCATTAATAATTAAAAGACCTGAAAGAAACAAAATCAAGACACAACTAGTATTTAACAACACATGACAACAACAAATAAAAAAATAGTCACTAGCTATCTTTAACAGCTAGTGACTGTTAAAGATAACTACATTAAGAACCACATTAAGAACTTGTAAAATGAGAAAACGTTTAGTTTTTTTATTAAAAACAATTTTAAAAATGAAATAAAATTCGTGTAGGTCCTAATTTGAATTTAAAAAGTGCTAAATAAATAATAAGAATTGTGTCGTTTAATCAGTCAAACACGTCATTTTTTGGTCAATTTAAAATACAAGTCACTTATATATGTGACATTTCACAAAACCGTCACACAAACGTCATAAATAAATGACACTTAAAAAATATATCACACAAATGTCATAATTATATGACACTTAAAAAATCTGTCACACAAATGTCATAATTATATGACACTTAAAAATCTGTCACATGAATGTCAAGAAAAAGCGTAAAATTTAGTAAAAAGATGTGACACTTGCATTTCTGTCACATGTGAACTGTCACTGTAGTCTGTTTTTCTTGTAGTGTCTTGCAAACGATTATCGAAGCAGACGCTACGACGATGGAGGCATGGAATGGAGTACGTGATATATTTCAAGATAATCAGAATTCTCGTGATATTACCCTTGAGCATGAATTCTCCCACGTCAATATGGAAGATTTCCCAAACGTTTCAGCATATTGCAAGAGGTTGAAAGAATTGGCAGACCAACTTCGCAACGTTGGTGCCCCGGTTACCAATGACCGTCTTGTCCTTCAGATAGTTGCAGGCCTATCTGAGGTCTATAGTGGTGTTGGCACTCTTCATCGTCAGAGCAGCCCTCTTCCGCAATTTTATCAGGCTCGTTCTATGCTCACGCTCAAAGAAGTCGGCTTGGCTAAATAGGCAGCTACCAGTGCTAGTCCCGTAGTCATGGTGACGTCTTCTACTAAATCTTTGGGTTTTGTTGATAATTAAGGCCAAAATAGTACTCACGGTGGCGGCAAAATCGATTAATTATGAAAAAAAAGTGACTCATTTATTTCTAGATTACCCTTTCAAGTAAATACGCGATTTGCAGTTCTGATTGGTTCCAGCCATCCCCAACCAACATGAATGGACTATGAAGGGGTCAGTCAAGCGGTTCGGGTTTTCGGTTGGTTCCTGTTCGCCTTCCCCCCCCTCTACGTCCATTAGTGGGTAGGGTGGTCAACTTAGAGGGCTAAGCCTCCTCTTCAGATGTGTCCTCGACAACCTTAGGTTCTTCGGTCTCCGCTTTTGGGGGCGGGAGTGCTTGGTCACTGGGGGTTCCTTTTCCTCAACCAAGTCAGAAAAATAATGCCAAAAATCATGGGAGGAAACGCGGTGGTTCCGGAGGTGGTAACGGTGGCACTGGGTCTCAGATTACCGGTAGTGGGTCACAACCCAACTGGTCCTAGCCTTGGCCCCCTAGCCATGATCCTGGTTCAGTAGGCAGTGGACCAACAGCCCCTACAGCCCAGCAATTTTCTCGACCCAATCCAGTTTGGCCCAATACTTTCACCCCAATTATGGGTCGGGGCAACAAGCCGATGTGCTTGAGCCCCGACCTCCTCAGGCCCATCACGCAGCGGATCCCACCCCTATCGACATTGAAGCTGCGATGCACACGTTTGGAATAAATCCTTCGGACCCAAATTGGTACATGGACACCGGCGCCACGACTTACATGACGTTTGACTCATGTACTCTCTCGTCTTATTACAATTTGAGCAACAATTATAGTATAATTGTTGGTAATGGTAATTACATTCCAATTCATGGTTATGGTCATAAAACGTTGTCTCCCCCCAATCCACCCCTTATTTTGAAAATAACCTTCACGCTCTTAAATTGATTAAAAACTTGGTGTCTGTCCGTAAATTCACCACCGATAATTATGTTTCTGTCGAATTTGATCCATTTGAGTTCTGTAAAAGATTTCAAGATGGGGAGTACTCTCATGATGTGTGATAGTAGGGGAGATCTATATCATATCACGCCAAGTTCCGATTTCTCCAGTCACGCATTGCCATCAACGTTTGTCGCTCTGGCTCCTTCATTGTGGCATGCTTATCTACGTCATCCGGGGTCGTCTATTTTGTCTTCCTTATAGAGAAGCAATTTTATTTCTTGTAAGGGTACGCGTCGTACTCCGAATTGTCAATTTTGTTCTTTAGGAAAAAATATTAACTTGCCCTTCGTAGACTCTAATCCTCATACTTTAATGTCATTTGATATTATTCATAGTGATTTATGGAAATCTCATGTTCTTAGTTCTTTGGGTAATCGGTATTAAACTCTCTTTTTGGATGATTATTCCAAATTTTTATGGACTTTTCTGATAGCGAAAAAATCTCAAATTGTTTCCATCTTCCTAAAATTTAGACATTAGAACTCAATTCGAACGTGAAATAAAAAATATTCAATGTGATAATGACAAAGAATATGACAATGTGGTGTTTTGGGAATTTTGTGCTAATAATGGGATCAATTTTCGTTTTTCTTGCCCTCATACATCTTCACAAAATGGGAAAGCTGAACGCAAAATTTGTACCACTAAGAACATTGTTCGAACTTTATTGATTCATGCTTCTGTACCCCCGTCTTTTTGGCATCATGCTCTACAAATGACTACATATCTTTTTAACATTCTTCCTTCCAAAGGTTTGACATATTCGTCCCCTCTTCAAATTTTATATAATAAAACTCTTTCATATTCACATCTTAGGGTCTTTGAGTGTTTGTGTTAACCACTCTTTCCGTCCACCACAATTAACAAACATTAGGTCGGTCTACCCCTTGTGTGTTTTTGAGTTATCCGTCTAATCATCGTGGTTATAAATATTTTGATTTATCTTCTAATAAAATTATCATTAGTCGCCATGTAATTTTTGATGAATCTCAATTTCCGTTTAATAAGGTAAGTAATCCACCGCCTAGTTTGTATAAATTTTTGGATGATGGGATATCCCCGTATCTTATTCACCATTTTTTGGATGTGCCCCGCACCCCAAATCTGTCAGCTGGCCCACTGGACCCATTGTGTCATCGATACCCACTGTTTCCATTGACGAAACTGGTCCAGTTTCCACAATTGGGCCAGTTGCCCAGCCCAATACGGAAACTGGCCCAGTCCCCACTTCAGGCTTTGCTCCGCGTTCCAGTTCTGGGCCAGCAGGCCCACTGCCTGCTGGCCAGTCCGTCCCGTGTCTAGAATTTTCCCAAAATCCACCTATTTCTTCCTCGAGTCATAGACCGGTCACTCATAATCAACGGGGTATTTTTAATCCGAAAAGATATTTTAATTTAAATTCTAGTGTTCTTAAATTTCATTTACCACGTAACCCTGTATCTGCTTTAAATGACCCGAATTGGAAAATTGTTATGACCGACGAATATAATGCTCTTATTGATAATAAGACGTGGGAGTTGGTACCCCGTCCATCTGGTGTTAATATTATTCGGTCTATGTGGATTTTTGCTCTTAAGGAAAATTCTGCCCGTTCCTTTGCGAGGCATAAGGCTCATTTGGTCGGTGATAGTAAGACTCAATAGGTTGATGTAGATTGTGGTGAGGCATTTAGTCCGGTGGTCAAGCCAGCTACCATTCGCACGGTGCTCAGCTTGGCCCTTTTGAAAAGATGGTCCATTCATCAGTTAGATGTGAAGAATGTTTTCTTACATGGTGATCTTGAGGAGACAATATATATGCATCAGCCTTTAGGGTTTAGGGATCCAATCATCCTCATCATGTTTTTTTATTGAAGAAGTCCATTTATGCGCTTAAGCAGTCCCCACGGCCTTGGTATAAGAGGTTTGCAGACTATATTTCGACTATTGGGTTCTCTCACAGCAGGTCTGATAATTCCTTGTTCATATATCATCGTGGTTCTTTCCTGGCTTATATAATCTTATATGTGAATGATATTATCTTGATTGCCTCTTCTGATGTTTTACGTCAGTCTATCATGACAACGCTTAGTTCTGAGTTTGCTATCAAAGACTTGGGGCCCCTGAGTTACTTTTTGGGGATTGTTGTCACTCGTCATGCAGGGGAGTTTTTCTTATCCCAGAGGAAGTATGCAGCTGAGATCATCGAAAGACTGGGATGTGATCCTGTAGGTCCACTTCCACTCTGGTTGATACTAAACCCAAGTTGGGTGTTGCGGCAGGATCACCTTATGAGGATCCGACCCGCTATCGCAGTCTTGTAGAGGCCCTTCAGTAACTTACGTTCACGAGACCATGTTTGTCGTACAACAGGTGTGTTTGTTTATATATGATCCCAGGGTTGAGTAGATAAATGCGCTAAAACGCATTATTCGGTACCTCCATGGGACACTTGACTATGGCTTGTATTTTTATCTTTCATCGACGTCTACACTTGTCTCTTCTGCAGATGTTGATTGGGGTGGCTGTCCAGACACCAGACGGTCTACGTCTGACTATTGTATGTTTGGTAATAACTTGGTCTCCTGGTCTGCAAAATGTTAGTCGACTTTATCATGCTCTAGTGTAGAGGCCGAGTATCGAGGGGTAGACAATGTGGTCTCTGAATCCTGTTGGTTACGTAATTGATGTGCGATTTATACACACGCTAAACGTAAGTGCACGTATCATACAAGTAATATAGTCTGGGTAAGCCCGAATATCGTCCTCAGGGACTGGTTTTCAAGTACCGATTATCTATGTTTTAGTTTCTATTTGGTTAATGTTAATAGGTTTGGAATTCTAGACTAATAATGCAGGAAATAAACAAATTATGAAAATATTTTGATTTAAATCAGTTATGACGGAGAATTAGGGCTTCCAAGATCATCAACTATCCACTCTATTCAATCCTTAATACAATTAAACTGACTTCTTCTTCTACGTTAAGATAGCAAGTTAACTAAGCCGTTTTATACTCCTGTTAAGGTAATATAAACACTCAACCCCAATGGAGAACCCTTCTATCTTTCGATGACAAGATTGACTACAAATGAGGATTAAGAGCAATAACCTATTAAGCTACACAAGTATCGGGGTACTTTCGTCCACGATTTAAACCTATGTTTATTCAACTATAGCATATTCACAATCTCCCCTTTTGGATTTCGATTAGAACTCATGTAAGTGATGATAACTAGTGATCAATTAATTATCAAGCAATCAAAGCAATTATTGAATAAATCTTAAGCAAGTGAAGAAAAAATCAACTAATGTATTAATTCATGAATAAGAGTTTCAAGAGAATCACAAGGAAATCTCTAACAAAGTAATTAGCTCCTAGCCATAGTCACGCTAAGAACTAATACAATCTCCATACATGAACTGAAATAAACAAAGAAAAGAGAAAGAAAAGAAAATACTTGAACTAGGTCTCAAATCTTCGCCTCCTAGAGTTGTGTTGTATGTACAATGGATGGGTTGTGTTAGAATGATGGATGTAGAATATATATAGCCCAAGAATCCTTTAGGTCAAGGGTTAGGGATTATGTAGGTAGGAAAAGTTATCCCTTTTGGACCCTGAAAACGTGTTAAATTCGGCCCAAAACGTCAAAAATACCGCGTCGGCGCCGTGGCCCTGCAGTCCGGCGCCACAGCGCCTGAAAATCAGAGAGTTTTCGGAAATTTCAGTGGTCGGCGCCGCGGTGCTGCTGCCAGGCGCCGCGGCGCTTGAGGCGTTGTTTTCCTGATTTTTTGCTTCGACGTCTTTTTTTTTCGTCCGGACTTCGTCTGATCTCCTCTATACTTCCCAGAACTTCTTAGAATTCATTTCTTGGCCCTTTTGTGTGCAATTCCATCTCATTTATGCTCTTTTCATCTCCTTTTTGTCATTTCTCCATTTCTGACCGCTGTGACACAAAAGAAAGGAAAACGACCCAATACTATACTAAACATAAACAAAATGAGTAAAATACTAACTAAAAATGACTCAAAAAATGTGTATAAAATACACCGATCAGTAATCTTGATGTAAAGCTTCATTGTCCTATTCGAAAAGCTACCTTGGTTTATTGTGATAATGTTAGTGTCATCTACCTTTCTGGTAATCTGGTTCAGCATCAGCGCACTAAACACATCAAGATGGATATTCACTTTGTTCGAGAAAAGGTAGCTTGTGGACAAGTACGCATCTGTCATGTCCCTTCCAGATATCAAATTGCAGACATATTTACAAATGGTCTTCCCTCGGTCCTTTATTGGTTGAGTTTAAGTTATATACACTGTCATTATAAACAAATTTATATTATTTGGTCATTTTTACTTAGTGTATAAAGTAACATATCTTATTTTAAGATTATAAATCTCACATTTACCTGTAAATACTATTTGATTGACTTGATAGTGTAAAGATTATTTATACTGATAATATATACTCCATAGCTTAAACTCTTAATGATTGCGGTTTGCATTCTCTGGAAGCTCTTTGACCAGGGGTATAGTAAAGTTCTCTCAATTGATTGATGTTTTTGGTTGATGGTGATGTTTGAATGAGTTTTCTCGTACCTTAACTATTTTATCGGATAGATTTGTTACCTCTCACTATCAACATAACGGATTACTCTGACAACCAAAGTTTTGGCGGATGATCAAACGAGATCACCTAGTGTACTTTGTCTATGATGGAACATGAATTTGAGACCTCATGACTATTTCTCATCCAATTTATTGATCACTAGGTCACACCCTTCAATGCGTCTATACTAATTTCTCTTCTTCTCTTTGTTTTCCTTTTTTGCTCTTGAATTTCTTGAAAAAACTTTTTTCTAGTCATTTTATAGCTGATGGACATATTTTTCCTTTACAAAGTTCCCATACTCAACTAAAAGCGTTTTCTCACTATTATTCTTTATATGATAACATCTCCAAATTATAACTACTAAACTGATCATGATACATGAATCATATATATATATGAGCTTAATGATAGAATATTGTATATCTTCTATATTAGGTAAAATTATAGTCCAATTATAATTAGGAAGTGTAGTTCAATTGTAATTAAAAATAATAGTTACCTAGTTTGTAAATGAATAGATAATTTTGTAACACTATATATATTGTACATAATGATCAATGAAAAGCAGGAAACATATTCCTTCACGATATCAACAGCCAAACCTTAAAAATCCCCACACTAGCCGCCGAACTCCTCCTCTCTCTTCTTGATTTTCTCGACAACCTCCTCCCATCCTCTTCCTTAAAATTCTCAATGGATCAAAAACCCAAATTCCATCATTCTCTTGTTGTTAACAACATTAAGAACTTCATCCCTATCACCTTTGAGATGGAAAAAGTCCAGTACTCCTCCTGGGCGGAATTATTTAAGATCCATTATCGTGTGTACAAAGTCATCGTCCACATCATTCCTCCTATATCCAAGCCCTCGGTCGAGCCTCTAGGGATACGTGATGGTTATGACGATAAACTTTGGTCACGTCTAGATGATGTTGTACTACAATAGATCTACGAAACAATCTTGAACGATCTATTGCATACGATCATTGAAACCGAAGTCACTGCACAACAAATGTGGGAGCGTTTGGAGAGTATTTTTCATAATAGACAACACGTGCCTTGTATTTGAAAAATCAATTTAAGAATATTCAACAGTACAATTTTCCTATTGTCAAAAATTTAAGATGATTGTCAATCAACTCTCAAACATGGGTACACTGGTCACAAATCAACGATTGGTAATGCAACTTATTATGGGTTTGAATGAAAATTATGACGGCGCCACTAACATCCTCCAAAAAAGCATATCATTTTCTTCATTCTATAAGGCTCGTTTGAGATTATCCTTGAAGAAACCCGAAACATCAAGCGGGCTGCGGCTAATACGAGCACCGCTGACGCCGCCCTCGTAACTACCGGCGCCCCTTCTGCTAAAGACCCATTTGCATCCTATGGGTCTAACCCTGTTGGAAAATCAACCAAGTTCCACCCTTGATTGATGTACATTGAGTCCATTTCAGATTTCATGGCTTCTTGCCATCTTTGTGAATCATTGTCTAACATAGCTTCACGGTAGGTAGTAGATCCATCGTCATCAGGAATATCTATCTCATTGTGTGTTTCAACAAGAAGATTTAGTCTTTCAGGTGGACGATGAGTTCTAGTGGTCCTACGGAGTTGAATATTCTACATTTTAGTGTTTGTTGTATGCTGATTGTGAGGTGGAGTTTGTGTGTTGGACAATCCACCACCTTGAGAGCTTTCAAGAATGTCATTTTCATGTCTTTCTTGAATGAGATGATGTACAACTATTGTATCATCTTCCATTGGTTGTGTATGAGAATTTTGCATTTCTGCATTATCTCTCACAACACTCCCACTGGCTGAAGGCCGTACTCTAAGCACACAATCTTCACCAAATACTCCCACTGAATCCTTGCCTAGGTCATTAGATAAGGGTTCAACCTTTGTATTATCTTGTGCTTTTTGAATTTCTTCAAGTTCTATCTTATTGAAACTCTGTTCCTTGTAGACATAGTCTTCTTCAAGGAAAATTGCATTTCTGGAAACAATGACCTTATGTTCTCCAGAAAGAAAAAAATAGTATCCCCTAGTTTCTTTCGAATACCCCACAAAATAATACTTCTCACTTTTGGATTTCAACTTGTCAGTAAGAAACTTCTTTACATATGCAGGGCACCCCCAGGGTCGCATGTGTTTAAGTGCTGGTTTATTGCCATTCCATATCTCATATGGTGTTTTCTCTACTGACTTTGAAGGAACTTTATTCAAAGTATATATTGAGCTTTGTAATGCATATCCCCAAAGGTATGTCGGCAGAGCTGAGAAACTCATCATGGATCTAATCATATATAATAGGGTTCGATTTCTCCTTTCAGCAACACCATTCATTTGTGGCATTCCGGGAGGTGTACATTGTGATTAGACTCCATGAAGCTTCAAGTAATCTAGAAATTATTTACTTAAGTATTCACCTCCTCAATCTGATCGAAGGGTCTTGATACTTATTTCAAGTTGCTTCTTCACTTCTAACTTGTACTTTTTGAATTTCTCAAAAGCTTCGGACTTGTTTTCCATAAGATACACATGCCCAAACCTTGTGAAATCGTCTGTAAAAGTGATGAAGTAAGGAAAGGTTGCCTTAGCTTGAGTCGAAATGGCCCACATACATCGGTATGGACTAACTCAAGCACCTCTTTGGTATGCACCTCTTTCCCTGAAAGTGGCTTGGTGGTCATTTTTCCTCTCAAGCAAGATTCACATTACTATAGGACTCTAAGTCAAATGGTTCTAGGTAGTCTAACTTCCTTAATCTTGCTATCCTTGATTCATTGATGTGACCAAGTATGCAGTGCCATAAGTAGGTGGGGTTTATTTTGTACATTGAAAATTTCACGACTACAGTTTAGAACATACAATCCATCTACAAGCGGAGCATTTCCACAAACAAAACTATTAAAAGACAATACATAACTGCTATTGGTAATGAATGAGGAAAACCCCTCAACATTGGGACAGAAATAATATTCCTCGTCAATGAGGGAACAAAATAACAATTATTTAGTTCTAAACAAAATACTGAAGGTAAATCTAGTCTATAAGTTCCTACGCGTTCAACATCTACTCGTGCTCCATTTACAACATGCAAGTCTACCTCCCATGGTCCGACCTTTCTGCTGTTAGTCAGACCCTTCAAATTATTACAATGTGAGAGCCAGAGGCGGTATCTAATACCCAGCAGTGAGAGTTACTTATAGACATATTTATTTCAATGACAAACATACCTTGTCCAACAAGTCCAGAAGCACCTAGTGCCTTGTCTCCTCTTGGATCTATGCAATGTCCCTCATAAGCTTTTAGCATTTTGTGAAGTTCTGAAAGATTCACCTTGGTTCCATTCATGTTGAAGTTCACAATGAAATTCTCAAATGAACTAGGAAGTGAATTCAGGATCAGGTTGACAGAGACATTTATAGGCAACTTCGTTCCAATCGAAGTCAGCCTCTCTATTAACCCAATCATCTTCAGAACATGCGCTGACACTGAACCCCCTTCGTTCAACTTACACTTGAAGAGATCTCTCAACAGTTCATACTCCATTTTCTGAGAATGTAAGTCATTGATATTCTTCAAATGTTCTAGGATCTCGTTGGGACCCATATTTTCATGTCGCCTATGTAACTCTACAGTCATGGAGGATAACATTATACACTGTGCCAGGGTAGCATCGTCTAGATGTTTCTGATAAGTTGCCTTATCAAACAGGGCGTACTCAGCAGAATCTTTAGCAGGGACTGTGGGAAATACTGTGTCTAACACATACTCAATTCTTTCTAGTTTTAACACTAATTGCAGATTTCTTAACCAGTCAGGGAAATTTTCTCCAGTCAATTTGTTTGTTTCAACCAACATCTTAGGTGACAGATTCGACATTGTAAACTGAAGATAAGATAGACCTGAAAATTAACATCCTAATATATAATTTCTATTTGAATACATTCATTAACTAATTAATCGTGGCCTTTAGTTTAATTAACTCCCACTATTTTAACATATTCTTTTACCCCATGAAAGAATACAGACTCATATCAAATATGGTCATAATGGGCCAAGATCCAGACTCATGTTGTCTCCGCATTTGCTGAGGCTGATAACTTCAACAACATGATCTGATAGGTCTCTAAACCAATTACAAACAATTTTTAACTCTTGGTTGACCGAATGTTCTAAACAAAATGATTTGCGTCCCTCGGCTGTACGACACTGGGGCGCCAAGATAGCCTAGCAAGTCAACCCCGTTATGCGACTGCAATTATGTATCTAAAGTGGGTTTTGCCTTCATAGAGAAAACACTAGGGTGTAAATACTCATGAAGGTTTATCACTTACTTCTACATTTAACATGCATCTATGAAAGAGTCTGAGTTCTCGTAGACTTGGGGTAAATGTTGGGGCATAAATACTCATCTCGCCGAAAAGGATTTTGCACTACAATCAATTATAACGGACGACGCGTTCATATTTAAATGAGACTTGTATTAAATTTGGGGAATATTTTAACTCAGGGTTTTAAACAAGATCAACTCTAATATGTTTCAAATATCATTCAAAGCATGGTATTAAACAATTAGACAAGTATTGGGTGTCGTCTACCTAAGCATAATTTGCGGACGCTAAACTAGTACTGGGCGCCGCCTACCCAAGCATTATCTGCGGACGCTATTCTAGTATAATAAATGTTGATCATTTAGCACATAAAATAGTATACTAAATATACTGTATAATAATAATCATGGGTTAATTTTCTGAAAATTGAAATTTTACTTTCTGGACATCCGGCGCCGCGGCGCTCCACCATGGAGCCGCGACGCTTCTCCAAGGAGCTGCGGCGCTTGCGGGGCAGAAACTTTTCAATTTTTGTTCTATGAATTAGAGTTGCGGTGCTTTGGGTCCAGTAGGTTCTGAATTTTAAGACGAAGTTTTAATTATGATTTCGGACTCGAGTCGCGACCCTAATATGTTACCATGATAGACGCTGTGGCGCTCCACCATAGAGCCGCGGTGCCTCCCTGAAACCCTAGCAAGCGTTGTGGCGCCCTGCAACCGCGGCGCTGACGACGCTGTCAGAACGTTTTCGTGTTTGATTTTCGAAATTCGTCCAAACCCTTAATCTAATTTAGGGATCAGATCACGAATCTTTTATTATCACTCACCGTTATCAATAACACACATATAAACCATCATCCATTCCCACTCGTTTTTTGTCGTGCACCATGTTCACAATGAACCGATTTCTGCACTAGGCTTAGTTCGAGCTATAACAAAATGACTTCCTCGATTTAGCATAGTTGATAATTTAGGGTGACCACAAAAGGTCAATCCTTCAGTCAAGGTATGTCGGATTTCAAGTGACCTTGTTTTAATTCAGATTAAAATCAATTTTACGTTTAACCCATATTATTATGTCTTTCAAATGTTACGTAACCATTTAACCAGCCTGACTCTGATACCACTATAGGATTTTGTTGGGTCTAAAACACATAAGTAAGACACAACGAAAGTTTAATTTTTGTACTATCTTACTTACCCCAACAATTCCGTCTGGTATGATTGCGTTACAATTGAAATCTGCAAAGACAAAAGTAGACTTACAGTTTGTGTTATCTGAAGTCTCTACTAGAGGGAGCGCACACGATTATCCTTTCGACCGCAAGCCTTTGCTATGGTATATTCCTCTGTCAGAAAAGCCAGAAAATCTTGACAGATGTTTGAGAGGATTTTATTCTCTGAACTCTGAGTTCAGAAAGTAAGAATTAAGTTTTAAATTCCAGTAACCTAAATTATGAGGTTAAGTGCTGAATATATAAGGGAGATTAGGATACAAATCAGATTAGGATTAGGATTAAAACCTGACCCTAAATTGAGGTGCAATGGGCCAGTCGGACTGGCCCACTACCGTACCGGTGTCGCGGCTCAGCCTCTCAGGCGCCGCGGCGCTCCCCTTTGATTTTAACATTTCAGCACGTTTTAATCATAATTAAATCTAAAATCTAATTTTGACTTAATTAAATAATTTCCATCAAATAGAAATTATCCCATAATTTATTATTAGCTAAAATATCTCGACTCTAAATCGAATATTTTATATTCTCTCAATATACCCTTAGACCGAAAAGACAATCGACTTAGTGTGACCCTTAGGCCTTCACACATCGACATAAAATCTAATTAAGGTTCACACAAAACTCCTAGACTGCGCCATATGACGAACTCATTATGTGAAATACGTTTACAAGACTCCAATAAACATAACCTTTATATGAGATGATAAATTCCTTTCATTCTTGACACACTCGATCAAGCTTAGGATTTTTCAAGTGTCTATCCAAATGGCTTGATCACTTTATCTCATCTATATTAGTCGACAACTAGATCATATCCTAAATATGTCTCTTGCATTGGCCAATGACTTGGTCGACATAACGTTACTGAGAAGCTGAGTGTTTCTCTCGAATATCCAATCGAGGAATGAATCATATTCTTAGCTCAACTACCACCTTGGTTTGCATCGCAATGTACCCAATACAAGCCATGTCTTATCCTATAAGGAATTTAAGCTTAGGACAAGATCAAAGTACATTACCCTGCAAATTAGGTGTGTATTGACCTGAAGTCAAATGACCTCTATCTCCCACATGCTGATAATACTCTAGACATCTATAATAAATAGTTTATCAGCAGGGTATGTCAATACCCTCTAAGAGTATCTATGTGTCCATCTGTTGGAATCCAACACCGCCATTAACGCAACTATCAGTGCGAGAAGGAGATGTCGGTGATTTCCTATTTGATGTTTCTCAAGTCTGAGTTCTTCAACCTTTCCCAGAAATGGTACTCAACAGCATATAATAAGGTTAGTGAGATAGAGAACCAGTTAGATCGTAACATTTACCTTCATTAATGGAAGGAAAAGTTTACAGAAAGAAGTTACAGAGAAGGAAGCTCTCAGAGAAGACGAGAAGACTTCTTCAAGAAGATAGAAAAAGGCTCTCGAATGTTCTATCTCATCTGTTTATGTGGACAAATGCCCTTATGCCCTAATATAACTTGACGTTTTACCTTGGGCTGGCCTTTAATGGGCTGGCCTTTATATTTTGGGCCAGACTTATTAAAGGCCAGTGACCATATCCAGAAATAACCATATCCAGAAATATACACAGTATATACAAATTATACATGGGCCTTTTCTTTAGTTTTAATAACTCCTCAAGCCGTTGCCGTCAATATATTTAGCAAGTCTAGCTTGGAACAAAGATGTATGTGTTGTAATCTAGTTAACCCTTTTGTAAGGATATCTGCCGGCTGCTCTGCAGTATGAACATACTCAGTTTGAATCATCCCTTGTCGAATCTTCTCCCTAATAAAATGAAGATCAATCTCGATGTGTTTTGTCCTTTCATGAAACACTGGATTGGCTGCCATTTGTATGGCTGATTTACTGTCAGTGTACACAGTTACTGGCTCCCTGATGTTTACACCAATGTCTTTCAATAAGCCCAGAAGCCATGTAATTTCAGCGATGTTGGCGAAGCACATACTGGCTTAGAATCGTGAGAAATTGTGATTTGTTTCTTTGATTTCCAAGAAATGAGAGTGTCTCCAAACTTGATTAAATAACCTGTAATAGACTTTCTTGTATGTGGGCATGAAGCCCAATCTGCATCACAAAACCGATTAAAGTCTCTTGTTTATTACTAGATAATAGCAGTCCTTGTCCTGGCTTACCTTTTACATATCTTACTATTCTGAGTGCAGCATCATAGTGGGATTTCTTTGGACTTTGTAGGAATTGGATAAGTGTTTGCACACTATAAGCAATATCTGGTCTAGTAAGAGTAAGGTATAGCAGCTTACCAATTACCCTTTGATAAGAACTGATATCTTTTACTGGAACATCAACAGTGACTGATTTTTCTGTATTAGTACTTTGCTTCTCCACATACTCATCATACTCCTTTGTGGTGAGTTTCACATTTGAATCCATGGGTGTATTACTAGGTTTGGCAGCAGCTAGGCCTAGGTCAGAAATAAGCTCTAAGGCATACTTTCTTTGATGCATAACAATCCCCTTGGAGGATCTAGCAAATTCTATTCCTAGAAAATACTTTAATTCTCCCAGGTCCTTCATCTTAAAGGTGTTATGAAGGGACTGCTTAGTCTCTTTTATGAGTCTTAGATTGTTCCCTGTAATTAACATGTCATCCACATAGATAAGTATGATTATTACATCTTGCCCACTTTGTTTAAGAAACAGTGAGTGATCAAATTCAGATTGCCTAAACTTCATCTGACACAGAGCCTCAGTAAGCTTGAAGTTCCACTGTCTTGGAGCTTGCTTGAGCCCATACAAGGACTTAGTAAGTCTACACACAGATTTATTGCCCCCCTGACTACTGAATCCTTGTGGTAAGGTCATATAGATCTCATCAAGTAAATCCCCTTGAAGGAAGGCATTATAAACATCCATTTGATGAATATGCCAAGATCTAGAGGCAGCAATAGACAGTATAGTTCTTATAGTAACCATTTTGACAACAGGGGAGAAGGTCTCTTGGTAATCAATTCCTTCTTGTTGGCTATAACCTTTAGCAACAAGTCTAGCTTTTAACCTTTCTACTTCTCCAGTGTCTTTATATTTTATTTTATAGATCCATTTGCAGCCAATAGGGTGTTTTCCTTCTGGTAAATTAACAATTTCCCAAGTGTGATTATCTTGAAGTGCATCTATTTCAGCTTTCATAGCCTCTGCCACCTAGGATCTTTAGATGCTTCTGTAACCTTTAGGTTCATCGATTCGTAAAAGGAGCTTAGAAAGGCTTGATAGGTAGGTTTTAGACTATCATAAGAGATATAGTTGGCAATAGGATAGAGAACATTGTTGGCATTGGTTGTAACAAAGTCTTTAAGTCATATAGGAGGTTGTTTGAGTCTGCTGGACCTCCTAGTGTTGTCATTTGAGTGCAGGTCGTTGAAATATATATTGAGCATTATCGTAATCTGTTTCTACTACATCATGCTCAATGGAATTACTACCCTTAACAGTTCTATCCTCGATGATATCTGAGAATCCGCCGAGTTGTCGATAATTTTACGAGAACTTTCTTGGGTTATACTTTGATTATCATTGTTAGTAGGCAGACCCTGAAAGATAGGGTTCTCAGTGACCTGTTCTTTAAAAGGGTAAATATTCTCTCTAAATTTAACATCTCTACTAACAATGAGGGTTCTAGACTGCAGGTCATACAAAATGTACCCCTTTTGTGTTTCAGAGTAACCCATCAGAACACATTTTTTAACTTTGGAATGGAGCTTGTCAGTGACAGTTAGATCATTAGCAAAGCAAAGACATCCAATGGTTTTTATATGATCTATGGAAGGTTTCTTGTGATAGAGACTTTCAAAAGGTGTAGTTTGAGTAATAGAGGAGGGTAGTCTGTTAATTAAATACACTGCAGCCTGTACACACAGGCCCCAGAATTTTAAAGGAATGTTGGCCTCCATTCTTATTGCTCTAGTAATTTCTAATATATGTCTGTGTTTTCTTTCAGCAACACCATTCTGCTGGGGTGTATAAACACAGCTTTTTTGGTGAATGATACCTAAGTTCTGAAACAGGGTGTTACAAGTATCATTCACAAATTCTGTCCCATTATCAGTTCTGATAATCTTGATTGTTTGATTAAACTGGGTTGATATATATTTGAGAAACTGATTAATTACCACACAAACCTCAGATTTAAGCCTAAGTAGGTATATCCAAGTCATTCTAGTGTGATCATCTACAATTGTGAGAAAAAATCTCTTCCCATTATATGTTTCAACCTTATAAGGACCCCACATGTCCATGTGCACAATGTCAAAAGCCTTATTACTGTAAGTAGTACTATTTGGGAAGGGTAGTCTACACTGTTTTCCACAAGGGCACACATTACAAGTTTTTATTGCCTTTGCTATTTCATCAATGCTAGCACTAATCAGTTTACTAAGTACCTTACTAGAAGTATGACCCAGCCTTCTGTGCCACAGATTAATGTCTTCTTCTGCCATAGTTCTCTTTTGCTTATCTTGTACATTCAAGACTGTCTTTCTTGAATCCTGTCTACCTTTATCATGATTAACAAGTATATAAAGTCCATCTTGGAGTCTACCAATCTCCTTCACCTTCCCACTGTAGAGATCCTGAAATAGACAGAAATCAGGGTAAAAGACAGCTGACACTTCAGCTCTCTTGTTAGTTGTGACACAGATAATAAATTATATTTGAACTGAGGAAGGCAGAAAACATTTTCTAGTGTACTTCTATTAGAGAGAGTACTAGTGCCAGTGTGAGTGACCTGAGCAGACTGACCATTTGGTAAGAACACCTTTGCTGGTGTGGCTAAGTCACTTCTTATATTAATCTTATCTAACATGTTTATGTCATAAACCATGTGATTTGTAGCACCAGTGTCTATTATCCAGTTCTTGACTGTATTGAAAACATTTAAGGCTTTGAGTTCTGATATACCTGCAGCATTTGCAGATGATTGAATACCTTGAGGTTACGAGATACTCGCATGCAGAATTGATTATTGTTTAGTAGCTTTACTATCTGCTCATACTGGTTCTGAGAGAATTTGGGTGCTCCTTCAACATGCCAGTTGGTTTTATTGTCATCAGAGAAGGAATCTGCAGCTCTGTTGTGAGCATTGTGAGCAGCAAACTCCTTCCTCTTTGACTTAAAACCAGGAGGATATCCAACAAGTCTGTAACAGGACTCCTTAGTGTGACCTCTCATTTTGCATTCTTCACAGAATAGGCTGGTATTCCTTCTTGACCTCTGATTACTGCTTTCGATCTTGGAATACATAACAAGAGAGGATTTAATTTTTCACTGTGTCCACCGTTGGACCCGGTTCAAGAAGGCCTGGACTAATTCCTTTACGATTTTTATCACTAATTATCATGGAGTAAGCTTTATTGATCGTAGGAAGGGTGACATAAGTAGAATTTGGCTCGCCTGCATGTAACTTTCATTTAACCCCGAGGAATTGATAGAGTTTTTGTCTCTGTAGTAGTCAAGAAAGTCTTTTGAGGTAGGACAAGCACAACTTGGTGGTGGGACAATGGCTTGAAACTCTACCACGCATTTTTAGTTTAGTGTAATAATCACTAATCACATTACCTTGTGATAAGGTAGCAATTTCCCTATGTAGGTCATAGGTTCTTGATTCATCAATTTTATCGAATCTTTCCTTTAAATCTTCCCATACCTCATATGCAGTTTCTGCATATAATACACCACATAGTAAGCTATTTGACACAACATTCATTAGCCATGCCTGTACAACGGCGTTGACTCTATTCCACTGGTCCCACCATTCCACCCCAAAATGATTTTTAGTACAGTTTCCGTTTACAAAGCCTAACTTATTTCTTCCAAGTAGAGCAATCTTCATAGATTTGCTCCAAACAGTGTAGTTTTCAGATCCCAGTAGTTGAAAAGAAATTAAAGAACTACCACTGACATCCGAGGCTTGTAGGAAAAGGGGATGGTTATGGTCAAAGACAGTGTTGGTTGGGATACTACCAGTAGGTTCTCTAGGTATGGATAAAGAACCTCCATCCTTAGAAGAACTGCTTTCATTTGTTAGATCTGTTACCATTCTTTTAAGATGTTAAGGACAGGAACCCGTCACATATACTTTCTTTCAGATCTAGACAAACTTATAACGACCAGAACAATATCAGAGAGTTAAAGACCCACAAGAGCAGTACGGAGAAATACAGGATACCTCAGAGTGAATCCCTCAGATCTTGTAATCACTTCAATCGAAGCATGCACCAGTAGATCTGGTTATAGACTCAGATCTTGACGATTTGCTCAGATCTTGGCGCATGCACAGTCGACAGGAATAGCCTGCTTTGATACCATGTTGGAATCCAACACCGCCATTAACGCAACTATCAGTGCGAGAAGGAGATGTCGGTGATTTCCTATTTGATGTTTCTCAAGTCTGAGTTCTTCAACCTTTCACAGAAATGGTACTCAACAGCATATAATAAGGTTAGTGAGATAGAGAACCAGTTAGATCGTAACATTTACCTTCATTAATGGAAGGAAAAGTTTACAGAAAGAAGTTACAGAGAAGGAAGCTCTCAGAGAAGACGAGAAGACTTCTTCAAGAAGATAGAAAAAGGCTCTCGAATGTTCTATCTCATCTGTCTATGTGGACAGATGCCCTTATGCCCTAATATAACTTGACGTTTTACCTTGGGCTGACCTTTAATGAGCTGGCCTTTATATTTTGGGCCAGACTTATTAAAGGCCAGTGACCATATCCAGAAATAACCATATCCAGAAATATACACAGTATATACAAATTATACATGGGCCTTTTCTTTAGTTTTAACACCATCACTAGTAATCATACAAGTAGTAAGTGAGATATACTACATTCTCTAAGAATGTGATGCAAACCATATATTGACTTATAATATATCATTGATATCTCATTCTCAATGATCATCAGTCAAGGCATTTTTAAGAGTTATGTTCTATCATTAATATCTCACTTTATAAATGACAACATAAACTCAAGAGATGCACATTAATGAATAATCACAAGCAATCACAATCATAATTCAATAATTGCAAATGTCAAATTATATTAATCTCATTAATAATATGAATATGTTCAAGTACATTTGTCCCTAAAATGATTGTTTCTAGGACATACATATTTTCACACCCTAATACAATTGCATAAAATTTATGATTGACGTCATTTTATGTTGTTATTTATTTCCTCCATCCCAATTTATATGCTATAGTTTGACTCGGCACAAAGTTTAAAAAATAAAGAAAGACTTTTGAATCTTGTGATCTAAAACAAGTCAAAAATATTTGTATGGTTATAGATCATCTTGTTAAGCGTAAAAGGTAAATGTTAAAGTTAAATTGTTGCAAAATAAGTAAATGTATCATTCTTTTTTGGACGGACTAAAAAGAAAAGTGTATCACATGAATTGAGACACACGGAGTAGCTCACTGCAGCTCAATGCACTAAGTTCCCGTGATGTGCGGACTTCGGAGAAGTGCCAGACCACAAGGATCTCACTACTAGAAATAAAAAAAATTCCCATCGACATTAGTGGAGAATTTGTGTTATAACATGATTTCTTCACCTAATTCCAACCGAACTAGCTCACTAAAAAATTGCACGGTAGAAAACAAGTTCAGATTAAAACGTTGAAAAACTTTTTAATTTTTCTGCGTGAAAATACTACTATTTGTTTTTTCTCATCGACATTTAATGAAAATAGCCACTGAATATTTTTGAGTAAATAAATTCAGTGGAAAAATAATGATATTTTTGTAGTGTATGTATTGTACGCACTTCTTTTCTACTGGAGAATATTTTCAAAGCTGAAGCCGTGATCTCTCGGTCACAAGACTCCCCTTCTATTTAGCTCACGCACACTATGAATGTGAAATGCTAGTAGCAAATGTACTAGTGCCCGTCCTTGTTTAGCTCTTTGTTCTTATTGACTTGTGTTAGACTTTGCCAAATTATACGCATCCTTCTTTACTAGTTGACTGATTTATTTTTATTTTATTTATTTCATAGCTATTGCTTTTAAGATTCCAGACAATCTTTTGAAGTTCATGAATGCAGATAAATATTATCGAAGATAACTATTAGAAGTGTACTTAATGATGTAATGAATACTTCATTAAAGTTTATGATCCACTTCAAAGTTTTTGTTTTTTCCGGGTAAATGAAAATATTATTAAAAAAGAAACTGGGAACTACAATCACTCATTGAGGGTTCTCAATCCTCAACGTAACACAAAACAAGAAATGAGGGAGGGATGGGGCGTTCACTCAGAGGTGACGTTACAAGAGGGGATTAAATCATAAATACTCTTCCACTTCTCAAACTTGTTGCTTGGCTTTGTTCATAATAACATCAACCGGGAGATGAATCCGTTTATTTGGAAATCGGGGGTAATGAAATGCTCCTCCAATCTTCATACTTGCAACTTTACCACTGTTTCTTTGGAATTTTTTTCTTGGAGTTACCTCATGCCATCCATCCTCATCTCCCTGCCTTGACACCGGAGTACCTCTAAAAGTATCCGGAATCAAAGGCGTATTAGGAACCCCCTTAGTCCTTACATCCATGTCCACTACATTGTTCAATGATCCACCGACTGATAGTCGAACAAAGAGGGGGTTGGTTTGAAGTGAGCGTGTAGGTTTATTAACACCAATTGTTTCCGGATCTTTTCCTTTGTCCGGAACAACCATTGGCTCATGAGTGCTCATTGTCTCCATAGGCGTTACATGTTCCTCTAATTTCTTACACTTGGAATGATTATGCCCGAATACTTTGCAATGAAAACAAAAATCGGGATAATTCTCATATTCCACCTTTTGAACATACTTGATATTGCTTGGTAATTTAACATTAAATTCCGTGACCGGCTCCTTGCTAACATTGACTTCAATTAATACCCGTGCATAATTCATTTTGGACCTCTCCTTCGTGAATTGGTCCGTATACAAGGGCTTCCCCACACGTGAGGCGATCTTACTTAACCCGGATGCGCTCCATACCGACAAAGGAACATCACGAAGCACCACCCAAATCGGGATGTTCATGAAAAGATCATCCGTGAGCAAAGTGTCTTTATCAACTGATTTTAACATCAAATTTTTCCCAAATGTCGTATAAAGGCCACCATGAAATACCGTGATGCGATCTTGTTCAGTCATAAATAGCTTTGATCCACTTCAAAGCTAACACTGCCTCTCTGTTGAAATGATTTCCTCTAGTTCATTTAATTAGTTAATAATTAAAGCATTTTTAAGCATATAAAGGGACTTTAAGAGTCGAATATGAGGTATATATATATATATATTTTAGCTTAAAAAGTCAAGTGTCATGTCATTTAAAGGTGTCTGAATATATCACATTTCAGTTTAAGCGACCTTCATAAGTGTATGTCTAAAATTTCTAAAACCTTTTTAAGGTGGTTAAACTTGCAAAAATTTAGAAACTTCAGTTATGCCTTAAATGAGGCTCCTTGAAGTCCGCTATTTGTTCACTCCCCACTCTTTTTCTTTTTATTTAGCTATTTGGTATTTGAAGCCCACTGAACCGATTAATTTAGATTCACTTCAGGTAAGTACATTATGAGATTAAAACACCCGCAAGGGTAGCCAAGTTGGTGTAGCAGTAGAGCGCGGGACCGCAAGGTCACGAGTTCGATTCCTTGCATAAACCTTCTTGGTTGAGCCTGTCACACATGGCTTGCCAAGTGTGGTTAATCGGCTGACGTGGTTTGCAGGCTATTGCGTCAGCCCGGGATTTACCCTGTGCGCACTCGAAAGAGTAGCGGCTGCGGGTTCCTTCGTCAAAAAAAAAAAAAAAATTATGAGATTAAAACGTCCTTATTAAAAAGTACTCAATTTCTATGGCTTGAACTCGAGATCTTTAGTTAAAGATCTATCACACCATACTCGTCAATGATTAGGTATATTTCATATATATACGCACACCCATTGATTTTTGGATCAACCAAAATTTTCAAGATAAACATTAACACACCAAAATTGTTAGCCATACAACAACAAAACGTCAATGATCGCCATAGTCCATGAATTGTGTTTGTAAATGCAATGCAATATAAATCAAACGCAAGTATTTTGTGCATATATTAATCAAAAGTTCAAAACTATCACTACAAGAAAAATGATTTTTAGTGGCAGGCTACAGTGGCAACTCCACCAGTCACCACAAAGATAAGAATTCCATGGCGACTTTAGAATGGCGTCACAGAAAGCAATAAGTTTTTGTGGCGACAACGAAAGTCGCCACAGAACATTCACTTTAGTGGCTTTCAACAAATATGCTCAACTATAGGACTACAATTTCACTTTCCCACTAGGGGAAATTTTTGGCTTCCCATAATTTTTGTGGCGACTTCATGCTATCGCCAGTAAATCAATGTTGTGGCAATTAGGTTGCCACTATATAATTTTATTTGAGAATTTAAGAGAGAAATTAAAATCAAAACATTCCAAAAAATAATACTATCAGTCTACTAGTCTAGGCACTATTGTTGCTTGAGTTTAGCTTTTTTATTGTTGAAGATAATTTTTGTGTCATAGTCTCTCTAACTTCAGCCTCTATTCATCTCTGGTTTTGTCCATGATTTTCTCATGAAAATCCTTTTGGGGTTGTTTTGTGTGTTGTGTCGCTTGCAAGAAGAACTTTTCATGGGATAGATAAAAGTGAAATTTGTAAGTGATTTTCTGCTTTATGTGGGGGTTTTCACTTGAAGATGTTAAAGGATTTCATTCCCCATATTTTATAATATATGTTCTTTCTGAATATTATTAGAAGAGAATGGATCTTGGGCGTAACTCAACCTCAAAAGCTGAAAAGAATGAATCTTTAGTCTAACTCATGGTTGAGTTAGACCAAGATCCATTATTTACCTTCTTTACATTATTATCCATTGTTTCATGTCTTCTTGCAGCTGACAAAGAAAGGCAAAGGACATATAGATCTACACAAGTGGATATGAAAACTAAGTACAATAGCAAAATTATAATGGACATTCCAGATGACAGGCAGAAAGGACAACAGGGTTCCCAGAACAGATGGCTGCTATGCTGACCAAAATTCAACAGGTCGTAATTTTATCCAATGCTTCCCTATTGTTGTGTACTGAAATGTTGGACAAGATGAGAAAAAGTGAGATTGTACTCCTAAGATATTTAACTTTGAACACACTCAATCCGATGAACAAGCACATAATCAAAGACGAATCTATTTCTCTTTCCTTATAAAATGAAAGCCTAAAGTCTGATTTGAAAATTTCTCTCTAACTTCACAAAACTTCTTGCACCCTTCTTGAAATTAATGAACTTGGTAACTCTTCTAAATGGTGGTTTTAAATTTTGAACTTGTATAATGGTGCGCGGGCACACACACATAGGTCCATAAAAATAGTATGTGATGCTAAGCCATATTTGATATACGACTTAGGTACTTGCTGTTGGAAATTTGTCTTTGGTGGAGATTGGGCCCGCCCATCTTTAATGACTTAAACATCATGGTTCCATATGATGGAGACCTTTGTTTTTCACACGTGCATAATCTACTAAGTGAGTAGATGACCGTAGAGCCAAAGATCGTCAATTTCATTGGAAAATGAAAGAGATATTGGTCCGCAAAATAAGGTGTTTGAGACATGGAAGAGTGGTGTGGGACAAATCTACCACATCGGTGGAAAAAAAAGAATTGTTCATAATATAAGCCTCAAAACTGAATAAGGAATTGGGACCCCAAGGGTTAACCCATGTGTTTGAACTTTGAAGGAGGGAGAACCTCGGTGTGCTTGGGTTCGAGACTAGGCCCACACGCGCGCCACCACCACCCGCCCGGTCCGGGTTGGTCGCGGGCTACGAGGCTGTTGTTTCTGGTATTATCCTTTTGGACCCCAAACATCTGTAATATTTATAGTTTGGTCCCTGACATTTTTGGAAGCCGAGTGTCAAGCGCCGCGACGCCTCATGACCAGCGCCACAGATCTTCCTGACCAGTAGGTGCCAGAAACGGGAAAAGCCAATAATTTAATGCCATTGTCACGGCGACCGGGATCGCGGCCCGGTGCCTACACAGGCACCCGCTACGAATAAACATCGAGAAAATCGGTAGACATACATGAAACTTATAAAATAAAAACAACAATAATAAACAACAAAGTTAGCCGATAGGCTACCTTCCGAACGTCATACATAAACGGCGGTTGCCTCGCTCCTTTACAACCGACCCACAATATGTGACTACGGACCTCAAGAGTTTTGACCTAACTCATGGCGGGACAAGGCCGCCGTACCACTGAATAAACATAAACGTGACAACTCGGAACACCGAGCCGTCTCAACTTCTTTGACCGGATCCTAA
The DNA here is from genome assembly GCA_029844215.1 of Przewalskia tangutica. Lineage (NCBI taxonomy): Eukaryota > Viridiplantae > Streptophyta > Magnoliopsida > Solanales > Solanaceae > Przewalskia > Przewalskia tangutica. The sequence continues at coordinate 4,344,866 of CM056725.1, forward strand.
GCTCGCGGATCCACAATCGTACCTAAACTGCGGGCATGAACGCGGCCACGAAGAATCGATCAACAGTGCGAATATGGAGCGAAATAACGTCTGATCAGATCCTGTGTACAAAAGAATGACAAGGACAAGTATAAAAATACATACCGGATCCTGCCGTGTCATTATCAACATGAACTTAATCGTACCTTATTATCTTTTCCATTCCCGATAAAAGTTATAGTCACATTCTTACGTTTATTAGAAAAAGAATCATTAAGTTCATTACCATATAACTTACTTATCTTTCATAACATAGTCCGCCCATTACGGAGGACACATATACTACCCGCCCGATCGGGGACGCGATCAAATCACACTAATATCAAAGCATGCCCGTGGAATCCCCATCATTGTAAATAACTAAAAGTGTAAAACATAACCACGTGACGCCGCGTGGCATCCCACCTCACCGTCGGCGTACATACACCATACCTACATATATCTCCCGCGTGGAATCCCACATCACCGCGACTATAAGTGTAGAACATAACCATGGGTCTCACGCCCGTAATATCAATCAAAACAGTGGTATAACGTCTTGGGGCTTGCCCGCCATTTATACTCTTACCACGGAGAAGGTGGTAGCGGGTATAACGTCTTGGGGCTTGCCCGCCATTTATACTCTTACCACGGAGAAGGTGGTACAACGTCTTGGGGCTTGCCGCCGTTTATACTCTTACCCTATCTCGGCCGTGACAATCAACACATAAAGCGGGTGGTGCAGTCTTGGGGTTTACCCTCACTTATACTCTTACCCGGAGAAGGTGGTACAACGTCTTGGGCTTGCCGCCATTTATACTCTTACCCTATTTCGACCGACCATCAAACAAGACATAAGCACTAACATGTCTTTTTATAAAAATCAGAATTTAACCCAGTACTCGAATAACGGAAGCATACGTGGAATCCCACATCACCGTCGATGCGTCGAAGTAACTTACAACAAGACGGTAGACCGCCCAGAGTCGCGACAACTTAATAAAACATAATACTTGCACTCGAAGGCTATTACCGTACGTATAGGCAAGTTCTCAATTAACAAGCCAAAGTACTTATCAAGGCACACATAGGATAATTCTCATTTAACAAGCCAAAGTACTTATCAGGACACAAATAGAATAAATTCTCATTTAACAGGCCAAAGTACTTATCCGGGCACAAATAGAATAAATTCTCATTTAACAAGCCAAAGTACTTATCAGGACACAAATAGAATAAATTCTCATTTAACAAGCCAAAGTACTTATCCGGGCACAAATAGAATAAATTCTCATTTAACAGGCCAAAGTACTTATCCGGGCACAAATAGAATAAATTCTCATTTAACAAGCCAAAGTACTTATCAGGGCACAAATAGAATAAATTCTCATTTAACAAGCCAAAGTACTTATCCGGGCACAAATAGAATAAATTCTCATTTAACAAGCCAAAGTACTTATCAAGGCACAAATAGAATAACTTCTCATTTAACAAGCCAAAGTACTTATCCGGGCACAAATAGAATAAATTCTCATTTAACAAGCCAAAGTACTTATCAAGGCACAAATAGAATAACTTCTCATTTAACAAGCCAAAGTACTTATCCGGGCACAAATAGAATAAATTCTCATTTAACAAGCCAAAGTACTTATCCGGGCACAAATAGAATAAATTCTCATTTAACAAGCCAAAGTACTTATCAAGGCACAAATAGAATAAATTCTCATTTAACAAGCCAAAGTACTTATCCGGGCACAAATAGAATAAATTCTCATTTAACAAGCCAAAGTACTTATCAAGGCACACTTATACAAATTATCAATTTATCAAGCCAAAGTACTAATCAAGGCATACATAGAATAATTCTCTTTTAACAAGTCAAAGTACTTATCAAGGCACACTTAGACAAATTCTCAATTTATCAAGCCAAAGTACTACGTACGTACATTCTTTTATAAAAGACTCCTTTCTATGTAAAGCCCCAAGATACTAACAACCGTAGTATCAAGTCCTATTCACCTTTCAAGACAAGTCACAATACCTTTTAGAAATACAAATACCGCTTTCTAAATCAAGTGACTTCTTTTATTAAAACCTTAAGCAATTGGTACCTTTGAACCAATTTGCCGTTCCTTAATACAAGTTATTTCTTTGATTACTTTATTAGAAAACTATTCTCTTAACCTTCCATAAAGCCGTTATAACCAACTTCCCATAAAGCCGCTATAACCCTTTATGGTTTAGACCAACACGTTCCTTTTATAACCAAGAGACTTCTACTTTTTGAAACCAAGTATTAAATACTTTCAAATCAATTCTCATACCTTTCAAAAATACTACTAGTCTCTTAACCTTTAGAAAACAAGCGACTCATTTTATATAACACCTTAGGCAATTAATGCCTTAAAAACAAGTTGCCTTTTCACTAAAATCAAGTCATTTATCTTTCCATAAAGCAAATATAACTAACTTCCCATAAAGCGTTATATTCACTTTATACCTTAGCCAAAAACAATTTCCTATCCAAGGGACTTATACGTTTAAAGCGGAACAAGTATCACATACTTTAAAACTCTTGAGTCCCTTAACTTAATAAAACTCAAGACATCCTTTATTCTTTCAAAGAAGTGAGTTAATCTCTAACTCACCCGACTTGGCTATTCATAAAATTAGTAAAGGATATCAAGGTGTTATCGTCTGCAGTACTACATACGCAACTAGTCATGTTCAAAGATAGGAAAAGTTCTACATAGAGTAGATCACACAACTACCTCTTAACTTCTAAGAGTAGAAGGAAACATGAAATGATACCACAAGTATATTCCATACATAGAATCATGCCAAAGGAAGGAAGAGGTTCACATACCTCGCGACGATTGTCGACAGGTAGCAAAATGCTCCAAAGTACTTCAACCTATAATGGTCACAATATGTCCATTAACCTCTTACTTGACGTAGAATATCCTAGGTGCTAAGTCACTAAATCCTACGGGAATCGGACAGACCTCCTTTGTTTCTACTTACTTTGCCACTTTTTCAAGGTCGAATCTGATAACCAAGCGACCGATTGGCTCACAATTTATATAGCGGTAGTCGATACAAATGACTAACTAAACAGCCCCAATTGGCTCACAATTTATATTTCAACCCAAATTTGTAGCATAACATGATATCAAGTCGCATTTGATTACAATAACCATAATCCTTAAGTCGATGACATGCGGCGGTTCTAACAACGATTAAATTGTAACCCAACTTAACCTGGCTTATATGTCATTTCGGATTTTAGGCTACAACAATCCATAATACTTATAAAACTTCAACACATATACTTCATGCTAGTAAAATGTAAGGCTAACAACAAAATACATAATCTTGTAACACTTAAAGAGAACAAGATTATACCTCCATGAATCTCAATCTAACTTCCAACCAAATCGCTCCTTAGTAGTTTAGAACCTCTCCAAGACACTTCAATCCGCCATTGAGACCCCTAGAACAACACCAACAATTTCCTTGACTTCAATCCAAAACCTAGAAAGCAACTAGGTTTTCACTTTGCGACTAACCCAAAACTATCTTTTCCGAGATTTTTCTATTGAGATACACTTACAACACCCTCATGAACCTTGGTTTAAAGTGTGGAGCTTATTGGACAAAAATTGGCAATTTTCCTTCTTGAAAATCCTCAAAGCCGTGAGCTCCCTTAAGAGCAAGAACAAGTTTTTTTTCAATTTTTCTCTCTAAGTGTAGAATGACAAAGTCTTGCTACTAGTATACTTAAATAACACAAGGAAGGGTCAAGATTAAAACAAATGGGTGGCTTGGATGCATTTTAATTAAATATCAAGCTAAGTGGGGTCATTGACTTGGTCAATGTTGTCAAGCTCTAAGCCTTGCAAGACTTCATCATAAATTATGGTCAAATGACCATTCCACCCATGAAATTTCGTCCATGTCCATTAAGGGGGGGGGGGTGACACGTGTCGCCCTCCCGTTCGTCGCAATAATTCGTTTTCCGACAAATTTCAAATTTCCGATAAACTTTTTACAAGTCTCAAATCTTAACAATGTGAGTTCTTATGTACGTTCTTAAAACATGTCCTGTAAATACGGGGTGTAACAGCCATTAAGTTGCTGAAACGTTTTGGCATTTCATTGAGCCTCTTAACAACCCTCTTAATAGTCATTAACACCCATTAACACCTCTCCCCATCCTTTAAACTATATGCATGCCTTATTTTCAGATTTGAGAGAGTATAATAGAGAACAACAAAACAGTGAGCAAAACACTGCTGAAAATACACGTTCTTTTTTTTCATTCTTCAGCAATCGTTTCGTATTTGTTTTCTTCCCCAGGATCACGAGTGTTTGCTTTGCACAAGTGATAGTTTGTTGTTTTATCTTGGGAGACAAGTTGCAAATCACCCGTACAAAACATGCATACGTGCAATAATGTCTTAAGTATAGAGTGAATATCACTCGACTCAGCACCCTTGTTTTAGTGTCTCTTGGTTTCAGGATTAACAACCTTCAAGGAGCTTGATGCAGTTGGAACAAAGACTAAGATTCAAAACGCATTCAAGGACGAAGATCAATACCACAAAAGATTATTGTTGCCACAATTCATGTTTGGCATCAACTTTGTTGCTATTGTAATTCATAGTAGTTTACCCTTTCAAAGCACTGTAATAGTAGTTTACTATTCTCCGTACATCATCAAATACCCAACAGCTTAAGACAATATTTGTAATAGTGCTAGAAAGATGTTTGCCACCAGACCTGCTCTCAAATCTTGGTTGTGGCTTTCTTGTTGAAACCAGTTTCGTTGACAGTTCTATAAATAGTTCAAACACTGTCTCTGTCAACAGATCTGGTCCTAGTTTTGGATCTCTCTTTGACGATAGTTACAAATTTGTTTCCATCAAAAGGGAGATCTCTGTTGCTGATCCTGAACTTCAAGATACTGCTGATAGTTATGATAGCAAAGCTAGAGGAAGAGTTGTTGTATCCGCTCCCGAGAGTGGTGGAAACAAGCGCCCACGAGAGGTGAAGTATATCAACTGGGACAAAAGGAGAAGACTGAAGATGATGTTCTATCTTGCAGCAGTAAGTCTACACTTGTCCCAGACAAGAAATCTGAAGATGAGTTAAGTAAACTTTCTTCTTTGTCAATAAGGAGATTAAATCATGTCTGAATAAAATGAGTAAATTAAGGCAAAGTATATGAAGTGGTGTCATTAAAACTTATATTCCATACTCTATAAAATCAAAAATTTAATCTCGCTTTCCTTCCCGCTTAAAAATTGGACCGATATAAACAAAGGCCTAAAAGAATGGACTTAGATTGTAATAAACTGGATTGATGGACAATCCTAAGCAAGGGAAGAGGACTAGAGACACCTGTCATCGACAGAAGATCCGTCTTTTGACAGGATAGTATTGGACACTCAGTCATATAAAGCCTACAGACGACTGGAGTGGGCCAGAGTTTTACAGATCTTGAACGATCTGAAGGGTAAAAGAAAGGCAGAAAAGAAATTGAACACTCAGTCTGCCAAGGCAACTGGAGTGGGCCAGAGTATCTAGATCACCTATGATCCGGTTACTCCCTAACCACGGACAAGAGGTTGTTCATGTGAAGCAATACCACCTCCAAAGTAAAAGGGATATGAAGAGGTTGTCCTCAAAGGACTTTACGGGATGGGATCACTTTAACAAGAGGTGATACATGTACCAAACTTGGTTTCAAGAACGTTGTTTGTCAAGATGGTTTGAGTCTAGTCTAACAGGTCTATAATAACTAAGAGTGGTACAGTAAAACTGTAGCCAAATTAATGATATATTTGTAATCCGTGCATCTATGTCATCATAGATTAATACACGTTAAATAGAAAGTCATTAAAAAGCTAACTAAGTTGAGATTGTTGTCGTCTATCGACATAAACCCTCAAAATGAGTATGAGGTAGGCGAAGAGGCAAAATCACATTTCCATTTCGTCAAAAGGAATAGCGAAAAAAGTACCGCTCCTCAATAACTTAGTCACACCTACGTGGGTGATTTGAAGCTTGTACAAATAGAGGAGGGAGACAAGTATGTTGTGATCTTCATTGATGGTGGTACAACGTATTAAATCCTTTGTTAAGAACAAAGATGAAACGAGTCGAAAAAAGCCGCTGAGCCGTGAAGGGCCGCGGCGCCTCCACCAAGAACCACGATGCTTAAAGCCTGGTTGGCTACTGGAATTCAGGCGCCGCGGCGCTTCCCAGGCAGGGCCGCGACGCTTCGAAAAACAGAAGTTAAAAGCCTACGGATTGAGGAATTCGTAGGGATAGAGGGGGAGAATGTGAAACATCGTTTATCAAACGATTGTTCCTTACTCACCTCCGACTAATGGTGTTGGCCAAGCGTAGATCCGTACATCCAAAATATGTAGGGCAAGATGATCCTTACCGCTACTGCGATTCTCAATAGAGCTCCGCATAAGGATAAGAATAACCCTACATGCGAAATATAGAAAGAGTTCCATATACAGATGTTATGATATGGGGTTGTGTTGCAAGGGTTGAAGTACGTAAGCCAAAACAGATCAAGTTGGACCTAAGACTATAAGTTGCATATCCATTAGATCTGCAAATAATAGTAGTGTTTATCACATCTTGGTAACAAAGAATGTTGAATTTTTTGAAGTTAACTTTCCTTGAGAAGGAAAAATAAGTAATTGCTCGAGGTTAACAAGAAACCGCGAGGGCCTGATTGTACGAAACTAGATGTTCCAAATCTACAGAACTCAGAAGTTTCTGACTATCCGGAACTTAATGTTCCAGATCTACATAACTCAGGGATTCTAGGTGTTGAACCAAACCTGAGCAAAATAGGAGACAAAGACTTGTTCCAGGCTATCTAGCTTGTATTATTGAGAATAAACCATGGACAATTAACAAAGAATTGTCAACTCCAGAAGCATCGCTTTGAAAAAAAGCTATAGAGAAAAAAAATAGATTTCATAAGATAGAACCATACTTATGTGATGGTTGATCTTCCTCCGGGAAAAGAACCTTTGGGTTATAACAATTGGGATACTCAAATTGAGTATAAAGTAGACGAATCTATTAACGAGTATAAGGTCTCGGCTACCAGGACATGTGTTCCTATGTGAATAGCTTAACATCCATGGCCATCGCAGTCCTGCGTGACATGGATATTGAGACAACCTTCCTAACCGGAGAGTTGGTTTTGAGGACTGTTGGGCTTATTCCTGAACTTCCAATGTGGTCTCTGAAATGTTTACATTTTAGTCCTGAAAGTTTCAGATAAAATAGAAATAATGAATCTGACTACAGAAATATTGACTTTGATGTTAGAAAGCCAACAGTTGGAAAACCAAAAGTCCGAAAGTAGAAGGAGAAAGTGATACGGAACAACCCGAGGGGTATGTGGTTCCAGGGAAGAGAATAAAGTCTGTCGACTTATCAAAGTCTCTGTACGGTCTGAAATAGGCCTCGAAGCATTGGCACAAAACATTTGATAGTACTCAACTATCGAAGGGTTTCTCTGTTAATGTGTGTGATAAATGTGTCTAGATGAAAGGTAATTCTAACTCGTTCATGATATGCCTTTGCGTAGACGACATGTTGATCATAGAGGATAGTCGTAGTTTGATCCTAGAGACTAAGAGTATGTTGAATTAATATTTTGACATGAAAGGATATGGGTATTGCAGATGACATCTTAGGAGTTGGAATCCCTAAGACATCTAACTGACTGGTCTATTTCCAAACTCTTCTGTGAGGAGCTTGACAGTCTCGTTGAAGTCACCAATGGATATGAATCATAAAGTTGATTAAAATCATGGTGCACCCATATGCCAGGAGGGATATGCACATGTCACATGTAGTTCAATGTATTTTACACACTACAAATGACATGGTATCAACTCATACATGAGATCATTTGAACTAAGGATCACTCATGATTTAGGAAATGATTAACATAAGGTATTAAATTGGATATGGCGACATCTGAATTATTCGTTTTTCTATGGACTATGGCATTCTGGTTCTCCAGCGGTTCTGAGAGAACACAGTGATGAAAACTGGACATCAGACCTGAAGAACACCAAAGCCACAAGTGGATGTGCATGGTGTGTCTTAAGAAAATCCTCTAAGCAAAACTTGCATCGGACGATTCATGATGGAATCAGAGTTTATCGCTTTGCACAAAGCATGATGAGAAGTTGAGTAACTTCACGACCTCTTAGAAGATGTCCCTTATTGAGATTAACTCATGCCTACGTCAGTTATACACTATAAGGGCACAAATGACGACGTCTGAACATATCTATCGCAGACATAAGACCGTATGGCAGTTGATCTTCACGGGTGACACTTTCTTGATTACTAATCAAATGAGAGTATAACAGACCCTTTGACAAAAGGGATACCCACAAATCAAGATTTTTGCTTGTCTAGGGGAATGGGCTTAAAACCCAATCACTAAGAACCGATACCGCGGACACCCAACCTTACTGACTGGTCATGAATTAGGTTCAATGGAAAAACTAAGTCATAAATGTTCAGTTGAGCGCTTCAGTGGAAGCAAGAGCACTTCGGATAATAATTTCTACATAGAAATATGAATCCAAGACCATTCTTGTGATAGACATTAAGTGCTACCTGCAGCGTGGGTAAAGGTTAAGTTTCCAAAACCTGTAATGATCCTCAACGGTTGAGGTTAGGTTTGAGGAAACTTTTAATGGTGCCTAACACTTGTGAAGTGAGGTATAGTAGGATACCTTGTAGGAGACCACCTATTTAAGTGCGAGGACATGTCACCTCAAATGAACGCACTTAAGAATCCAAGTGTGTCCACGACCACAACGGACAGAACAATAAGAACGAAAACGAATAAGGGGAGTTATTGTGTTGGTATCATTGTCTTGGCTTACATTAAACACTGACAGTTCAAGACATCGCGTTCACCGCGCAGTAAGTAAGTCTGATGGTATTCTACTATGGAAGGTTCAAAGCTACGGCTATCTATCCAGATGTAATATTTTTCCGCTGAAAGATTGTTGAAAGAAGACACCTTGTGTGTGCGCCAAAATCTCTTTCAAGAGGGGCTTATTGGAAATTTGCCTTTGGTGGAAGTTGGGTCCGCCCATCTTTAATAACTTAAACATCATGGTTCCGCATGTTGGAGACCTTGGTTCTTCACACGTGCATAATCTACTAAGTGAGTAGATGATCGTAGGGCCAAGGATCGTCAAATTTCATTGGGAAATGAAAGAGATATTGGTTTGCAAAGTAATGTGTTTGAGACATGGAAGAGTGGTGTGGGACAAATCTACCACATCGGTGGGAAAAAGAAGAATTGTTCATAATATAAGCCTCAAAATTGAATAAGAGATTGGGACCCCAAGGGGTAACCCATGTGTTTAAAGGAGGGATGACCTAGGTGTGATTGAGTTCGAGACTAGGCCCACACGTGCGCCATCACCACCCGCCGGGTCCGGGTTGGGTCGCGGGCTACGAGGCTGTTATTTCTGGTATTATCCTTTTGGACCCCAAACTCTATAATATTTATAGTTTAGTTCCTGACATTTCTACAAGCCGAGCTGTCAAGCGCCGCGGCGCCTCATGACCAGCGTCGTGGCTCTTCCTAACCAGTAGGAGCCAGAAACGGGAAAAGCCAACAATTTAATGCCATTAAGTTGTTGAAACGTTTGACACTTATTCCAGAACGTTTTGGCCTTTCATTGAGCCTCTTAACAGCCCTCTTAATAGTCATTAACACCCATTAACACCTCTCCTCATCCTTTAAACTATATGCATGCCTTATTTTCATATTTGAGAGAGTATAATAGAGAACAACAAAACAGTGAGCAAAACACTGCTGAAAATACACGTTCTTCAGCAATCGTTTCGTATTTATTTTCTTCCCCAGGGTCACGAGTGTTTGATTTGCACAAGTGATAGTTTGTTATTTTATCTTGGGAGACAAGTTGCAAATCACCCGTACAAAACATGCATACGTGCAATAATGTCTTAAGGATAGAGTGAATATCACTCAACTCAGTACCCTTGTTTTAGTGTCTCTTGGTTTCAGGATTAACAACCTTCAAGGAGCTTGAACAAAGACCAAGATTCAAAACGCATTCAAGGACGAAGGTCAATACCACAAAAGATTATTATTGCCACAATTCATATTTGGCATCAACTTTGTTGCTATTGTAATTCATAGTAGTTTACCCTTTGAAAGCACTTGTAATAGTAGTTTACTATTCCCCGTACATCATAAAATACTCAACACTTACATGTATGAGAGTCCGAGTGACTTTCAGCTTACCTCTTTGTATATAAAAGTAATAGGTAAAAACTGGTGTGGTTGATATGAACGTTAGATATTTGATCTAAATTTGTTCGAATTGATATGTTATGAATAGAAGGTTGTTTTCTTTTGTTGGGGTTATCAAAATGATTTCTTACATTTTATCTTGAAATAGCAGGGACAAGAACTCTTCAACAAGGTATACAACTGATATTATCCGAGGAGATGCTCGAAGGCACTTGGGTTTTCCCCATGTTTATACACAACTACAATGTATTATTGAGAACAACAACTTTCAGCTGCTACATATTCAGATTCAACAGTTGAAAGTGAGACAGTTTTGTTTACGACTATACCAAAATACAAGATTATTGCCAAGGTAAAAAAACAACCTCCACTCGTACTCTTTCTGTCATCCATAACACCAGCCCAATCCGAGTCACTATATCTTATTAAATTAGGACTAGTGTCTTTGGAATACCAAATTTCTAACTCACATGTGCCGGCAACATATCGGATGACACGTTTTAAGGCATTTAAGTGGGAGATTTTGGGATAGGCTTGGAATCGAGCACAAACACAAACACTAAACATTAGATCAGGACAATTAGCAATGATATACAAGAGACTACCTATCATAGATCGATACAATGTTGGGTCGACATTTTCGCCAACATCATCTTTGCATATCTCCTGTGTTGATCCCATTGGATTCCTCATCTGTTTAGCATTCTCCAATCCAAACTCTTAACCAAATTCTTGGCGTACTTACTTTGGGAGATGAAGATTTTATCTTCATTTTTCTCTATCTGCAAGCCTGAGAAAAAGGTTAATTCCCCTATCATGCTCATCTCAAATGTAGAGGACATAGCTTCGACAAATGTATCAAGGTGGGACTGTGAAGTCGAACAAAAAACTATGTCATATACATAGATTTGAGCAATGACCATATCTACTCCGTGATTTTTTATAAATAAGGTACAATCAGCTTCACCACATTTAAAACCAAATTCAAGAAGAAACTGAGTTAAACGACCATACCATGCACGAGGAGCTTGTTTCAATCCATACATGGCCTTTCTGAGCTTGTATACAAACTGTGGATGGTGTGGATCTCCAAACCCTTTAGGTTGTTCAACGTAGACTTCTTTGTCAAGATAGTCATTTAAGAAGGAATCTTTAAAATCCATCTGATGGAGAGTGATCTTCAGACAGAAAGCTACATCAAGTAACAATCTAATTTACTTGATTCTGGCAACAGGAGCAAAGGTTTCATCATAGTCAATTCCTTCGACCTGAGTGTATCCTTGAGCAACTAGTCTCACCTTGTTTCTTACAACAATTCCGGATTCATCTGACTTGTTTTTAAATATCCATTTAGTTCCAATTACATTAGTATCATTTGGTCGTGGAACTAAATCTCAGACTTCATTTCTTGTGAACTGTTCAAGTTCTTCTAGCATAGCTTGTATCCAACAATTATCCTTGAGTGCTTCTCCAATATTCTTTGGTTCTAAAGTAGAAACGTAACAAGAAAGACTTACCTTCTGATACATGGTAGACATACACACATATTTGACCATATCTTTGTAGTTCTGAGGCTCTTTCCTTCTTGTTCTTAAACATTCGAACACTTCTCCTATAACTTGACCTGTAGGATGGTTCTTCCTAATCCTGGATGAGGGATCCCTGCGTACTGGGTCTTGCAATTCAGCATTTGATTCCTCATCACCTTCTGTGTTCCCGGGTTCTGACTCAGGTGTTGCTTCGGATGTCGTGACATTTGGGGCAACATCTGAATCTTCAGCATTCTGCTCATTCTCCACTGTAATCACAACGTTATTTTCAAGCATTTTTCCTGTAAGATCAGAACAATCATCGAAAATAACGTTAACAGATTATTGTACAGTTTTGGTTCTAAGATTATACACACGGTAAGCATGACTATTTTGAGAATAACCGACAAAGGCTCCTTTGTCACTTTTAGAGTCAAACTTGGCTAGATGGTCTCTATCATTTAAGATGTAACAAACACACCCAAATACATAAAAGTAACGCAAATTGGGTTTCTTTCTATTTAATAGCTCGTAGGGTGTCATTTTTGTTCCAGACCTATGATAGAATCTATTAGTTATGTGACTTGCCGTATTCAAGGTTTCGGCCCAAAAACGTTTTGACAATTTATTTGAACTAAGCATGACTCTAGCCATCTCTTGTAAAGTCCTATTCTTCCTTTCTGCTACATCATTCTGCTGGGGAGTTTTAGGAGAAGAAAATTCATGAAAATGTCTTTTTTCTCACAAAATGTTGAGAACAGATTATTCTCAAACTTTTTTCCATGATCTGGCCTAATTCAAAAAATAGAAGAATGATATTGAGAACAGATTATTCTCAAACTTTTTTCCATGATCTGACCTAATTCGAAAAATGGAAGAATGATACAAATTTCTTATCTTAGAGTGCAACACTTTGAACATGTCAAAAGTTTGAGACTTTTCTTTCAAAAATAATATCCATGAGTACCTGGAAAAGTCATCTACAATCACATATGAATACCTCATGCCTCCTAGGCTCTCTACCTCGATTGGACCCATAAGATCCATGTGCAAAATCTGAAAGCAGTGAGACGTACTTGAATGTTGTCTGTCATTCTGGGCAACATTATGAGAGACACGGGTTTTATTACCTTTTAGACAATCTTCATAAAAGCAGAACGAAGTTAGATCCAATTAAATAGTAAAAATTAAGCAGTAAATGAGTATATTTAAAACTTACAGTTTTATTTCAAAAGGAAAGCATAGTAAGGTACATAAGATCAGGCGGAGGAAAATATGAGAGAGAGGTGATTTTCGGATGCCTTCTGTATTACAACTTGAGAGCCTTATATAGGCCTCGATGATTTCTTCGTCCTAACAGGTGCACATATATAATTAAAACAAATAGACGACTAAGATTACATGACTTCTTTTTTTCTGAAGAGTCGTTTGTCTTTGTATCCTACTTTTTTGAAAGGGCAAATGTCCTTGTCTGCTTTATCTCTTGCTTTTCTGAAAGGGCAAACGTCATTTTCTGTTTTATATCCTTATCCTAGAAGATAAGCATTGGCGTAGGCCTGGAAAATTCCGCGTGGGACCATTGTGTCTCCGTTGTCTGTTTCACTTTGATTGGATGATACTTCTTCATCGTCTTCTAACTTGGATAAGGCTTCTAGGAGCCTTCTTCTTGTTTCTGCTTTTGATACTGAAGTCTCTCCTGAGGAAGATGGACTCTTCCTTTCTATTTTTACCTTTGTTTCTTCCTTTACTTTGGGACTCCGTCCTTTGATTCTGATGGTCTTTGCTTAAATAACGAATTCTGTTTATTTCTTGAATATCAAATGACCAATTTATAATATACGAAACCCTTTTATTAAAAAAGAATTTGCATAATTTAATATGGTCTGGTAAGGTAGAAATATGTTGTTCCTCGAGGAAACATGTATATTTGTTTTGGAAGCTCGGGGAAACCACCTGTAAATTTCCTCCAAATATGCTCCACTATTCGTAGAACCATCTGGGGATAACCTTTTCGTTTATTCCTTCCGCTTACTTTACAAACCATGTATGAGTATTGAGACGGACATATAGAAAATTGAACCATGCATCTTTGTAATCATACCAATTATATGTTTGTGGTTTATGAGTCCTGGATAAAGGTATTGGTGTTTGTAGATGATCTACATACCAATTGAATGGGCTCAATATCTTTTTAATAGTGAATTTGGAATATTCAATTCCATATGTTTTTTCAAAATATTTATGTTCGACTTCTATGGAGTCGGTATCAACGAATATGAATTCATAATACCTCCTGATTTTCATGGAATCTTGAGTATCTACGTACTGGTGATCCGTGTAACAAGGTTTTATGAGGTCATGTACCCTGAAGTTTTCATACAGTTTATCTAATGTCATTATTGGTGTTAGGATATTACTACGTGCTTACGCAAGTGTAAGTATCGCTTCAAGTAATATAGTCTGTAAGACCGAATATCGTCCACAGAGACTGGTTATCAAGTACCGATTATCTACTCTATGGTATCTATTTGGTTAACGTTATTTTGTTTGACAATTATAACTACGAATTAAAATAAAGTGCAGAAATTAAACTAATGTTGAAAATACTTTGGAATTTAAAACAGTTATGATGGAGATAGGGCTTCTAATCTCCTCAAATATCCACTCTTTCAGTCGTTAATGCAATGCTAATGATTCTTCTTCGTATTAAGATAGCAGGTTAACTAATCTGTCATTATATTCCGGTTAGGATATACAATTGCTCAATCATGTGCAGAAACCTTCTATATTTCTATGATAGATTTTACCACACAAGAGGATTAAGAACAATAACCCTAAACACTACACAAGTATCGAGATACTTTCGTCCACGATTTTAACATATGTCTATTCAACTACATCATATTCAAATCTCACCTTTCAGAATTTTGATTCGAAATCATATATGTGATGACAATTAGTGATCAGTTAATTATCAAGCAATCAAAACAATTATTGAATAGATCTTAATATGACTGAAAAAGAAATCACTAATAATGCATTAACTAAAGAGTTTCAAGCGATTCGACGGAAAACCCTAATAAAGTAATTAGCTCCTAAACATTGTCATGCTAAGAACTAAATTACAATCCAATATAAACTGAATTAAAGTAAAGAAAAGAGAAAGAACTTGAACAAAAGTCTCCAATTGTGTAGCTTGTAGCCCATGTTCTCCTCTCCAAAGTATGTTATAAAGTATGACAGGGTTTAGAATATTTATATCTGAGAAAAACCTTGCTCAGGACCCTTTTACCCCTGTCAAATTTCAGCCCAAAAATCTGGAAATCTCGCGTCGGAGCCGCGACCCTAAATGGCTCGAAATCACTTGCAGTTTCTGCTTCTGAGGAGCCGCGGCCCTTCGTCCAGGCGTCGCGGCCCTTGCAACAATGTTTTATTTTCTTGCTCTCTAGAATTTTCACGCCGCGGCCCTAATTCCTTCAACCGCAGCTCATCTGCGCCGCGACCCTTCCTTGCCTTGAGCCGCGGTCCTTGACCTGTTTTCGTCCGGATTTCACCTGATTTCTTCTATTATTCTTGGGACATTTTAGGCTTCATTCCTTGGGCTGTGCTTGTGCAAATTTCATCGTCATTGAGCTCATTTCATCCTCAATTCTGTACTTCCTCCTTTGGAACCGCTGTGACTCAAAAGAAAGAAAAAAAACCCTAATACTATACTAAACACAAACGAAAAGAGTAAAATGCTAACTAAAAATGACTCAAAAGAGTGTACAAAAATACACTCAACAAACACCCCCAAACTTACATTTTACTCGCCCTCGAGTAAAACACTAAACAAAAAACAAAAACAATGACTCTATGAACTGGATCAAGTAGTTGTAGCAGTGCTTCTTCAACATCATGGATTAAAGATGGGATAATATGTTAGAACATATATCAATCTAGAATTTCAAGTTAGATATTTTGCAGATTCACTTAGATCATAATTAATGGAAACATAAACACCTAACTTATGCATGTCAATTTCATTCCATCTTTCCCAAAATGATATAGATTTGTTTACTTGTTAATCTCCACTAATCATAAATATACACACTAAGGATTTTCAGGACTTTCAAGGGTTGTAATGAAGGCTTAGGCAGAGGTAGGTAAAAGTGGACATTTAGGCTCAAATTACGTACCATAAACATTTTTCATTCAACTCTTTGTCCTTCTTATTGACTTTCTTTTCAATTTCATACCTATTTTCTCCCCTCTTTTCTTTTGAGAGAATGAGATACATTATAAATAACAAGCATCCCCAAACTTAGACTTTTGCATATTTTTCATTGGGGTGCATCAAATTTATATTATCTTTTTTATTCTTTTTCAACACTTTTCATTCCAAGAGTTTTCAAATATCACTTATGCCACAACATAAGAATCATTGGGTATCAAAGAACGGTCTTATTTTAGGCTCAAAGGGGCTGACTAGTGATACAATTTATGTCAGGATAGGTAATGAATGGTAAGAAGGGCTATCAAAAAAATGCCTGAATCATTTCCCTAAATATGTATATCTTAACTATTTCGCATCAAATAACAAGCAAACAAGTTTTCTAGACATTTTTTAACTTTTCTTTTCATAATTGACAACACATAGGCTAAACACAAATACCCCAAATAATTAGATGACATGAATCTTTGGCATATCTAACTTAAGCACATAGATTTTTGTTTTCAATTCCATTACATTATCCCACTTTATTCACTCAATGTCTTTAGCAACTACATCATGCTTGATCCATAAGAAAAAATATGACTCACGAACACATAAAACAAAAAAAATAGACTAAAAACAAAGTAGGATCCCCCCAAACTTGATTGACACATTGTCCCCAATGTGTAAAGACAAAAAATAAATGGACACTTACAGACACAACACAACGATCACAACGGAGGTCTGGGTTGATGGAGAAATCACTGTGCACAAAGCCGACGGAGAGTCGCGCTGAACGCGGCGTCGCGCCCTAATTGCTCGAAGCCTTCACCAGCTCTCGCCTCATGCGCCGCGACTCTCTCAATAGGCGTCGCGGCCCTTAATTCCCTGAAGATTTGATTTTTCCGCCGATTTTTCGCCCTTTCTCCTGAGTTAGTCCTCGCTTTATCTGTCATCCACAAACACTAAACATACCAGATCGTGAGACTGTTCAAGACAAAATTAAAACAAACTAAAATGAAAATTGAAATAACATAATTAAAACATTGGGTCGCCTCCCAAGTAGCGTTGTCTTTAACATCTTTTAGCCGGACGCAAATACATGTTCACTCAAGGGGGTAGATTTTCCCCTACACATATCCATTTCAGCATCATTCGCTTTCTCCTCCTCTTCTTTTTCACAGGGTTGAGTTCAGTGGACTTTGTTCCTTTTTCATAATTCACAGCATCATCACAAGTCCAAAATTCTTTCCATCAAAGGCATCTGTACCCTTGGAAATTTCATGAGGAGTCTTTTTGTCAACTACACCAACAACAAAGCATTTATCATTAAATTGTGGATCAGTTGAAGGTTTGAAAACAGTGAATGTCATCTCCTCATCTTGGACTCGGAGCTTCAATTCTCCCTTTTCAACATCAATAAGAGCTCTCTCTGTCGCTAGAAATGGTCTCCCAAGGACAATGATAATATTTTCATCTTCCTCCATATCAAGAATGAGGAAATCAACAGGGAAGATGAATTTGCCCACTTTTACTAACACATCTTCAATTATACCTTTGGGATACACGACTGAGCGATCAGCTAGCTGCAAGTTGACTGTGGTCGGCTTTGGTTCTCTCAACCCAAGTCTTTTGAATACGGAGAGAGGCATCAAGTTGATACTATCTCTTAAGTCACACAAAGCCCGTTTGCATGTCACCTTCCCTATAGTGCAAGGTAAAGTGAAACTTCCCGGGTCTCTCAACTTTGGTGGGAGCTTCTTCTGCAAAATAGCACTGCATTCTTCAGTGATCACCACTGTCTCATAGTCTGCCAACTTTCACTTCTTAAACAGTATGTCTTTCATAAATTTTACATATGCTGGCATCTGCTCCAATGCTTTAATGAAGGGAAGGTTAATGTGCAGTTTTTTAAATACCTCCAAAATTTTTGAAAACTGCTTATCTAAGGACTTCTTATGCAGCCTTTGAGGGTAAGGGATTTTGTCTGTGTATTTCCTCATAACTGTGGGCGGAGCCTTCTCTAAAATAGGGCGGTCATCAGTAACCCCCTCATTTTCTCCCTCAGCTGTCTTCTCTATCTCATTCTCATTCTCCCTCACTGGTTGAGATCCCACCTGCTCTAACTGCTTCCCACTTCTCAAGCTAACTGTTTGGCATTGCTCTCTTGGGTTCATCACTGTATTACTGGGGAGATTACCTTGCTCTCTTTTGTTCAGTGTGTTCGTCAGCTGTCCCATTTGAACTTCCAGATTTTTAATCGATGATCTTATTTCCATTATGAACTGATTCTGGGAGTTGGTCAGGGTCGAAAGTGAGGATTGGGTCTCTGCCATGAATTGGTTCTGGGTTTTGGCCATGGATAACAGTGCTGCTTCCAAGTTATCTAGTTTCTCTTGTGGTGCTGGTTGGCTGAACTGCTGTGAAGATGAGGCTTGAAACTGTGGTTGCTACCCCTGGTCATTCTTTCATAAAAAATTTGGGTGATTTCTCCACCTCGGATTATATGTGTTAGAGAATGCATTGTTGTAGGGCCTCTGAAATTCCCCACTGCCTGAACCTGCTCCATATGCATATTATTTGGGTCCACAGTTGTACACCTATTAAAAGTATGGGGACCCCCACAAATTTCACAACTCACAGGTGTCTGGATAGCTTTGACGGACATGGTATTCTGCTGCATCTGCTTTGTCAAAGTGGCCACATGCGCAGTCAATGCAGTGATAGCATTTAGCTCATGAATCCCAGCTACTTTCCTACCATTCACTACTCTCTTATCGGCCCCCTGATGGTTGTTTGTGGCCATGTCTTCTAGAAAATCATGTGCCTCATTGACACTCTTTCTCATGAACTTCCCTCCTGCTGCAGCATCAATAATGGTACGAGTTGTCCACACAACCCATTGTAGAATATGTGAACTAACATCCACTTCTCAATCCCATGATGAGGACACTTTCTCTGCAGATCTTCGAAATGCTCCCATGCATCGTAGAGTGACTCTCCATCCATCTGATAGTAATTATTAAGCTCTCCTCTGAGCTTTGCTGCTTTGGATGGAGGGAAGAACTTGGCAAGGAACTTTTGGGCTAAGTCCTGCCATATAGTGATGGAGTTCGCCTGTAATGAATTCAACCAGCACTTTGCTCTCTCCCTGAGTGAGAATGGGAAAGCCTTAACCGAATGGCATCATCAGGTAACACCATTGTATTTAAACGTTGCAAACAACTCCAGGAAATTTGCAAGATGCAAGTGGGGATCTTCTGTCGGTAATCCCCCCAAATTGGACTGAACCTTGGACCATGTGCAAGATCGCTGGTTTGATTTCAAAATTATTGGCTTCAACAGCTGGAAGCCTGATGCAAGTCTGCACCCCTGTAATAGTAGGCAACACATAGTCCCCCAAGCTCCTTTCTGTAGGGACTTGTCTTAAAATAGGCGGTAACTCATCATCCCCTAAATTATTGTTTCGCTGATCTCCCATTGCTAAGGAATCAGCTGCTCTTTTCTCTTTCCTGTTCTGTTTGCACAATCTCTCAATCTCAGGGTTCAGAGGGATAGGAATGTCAGCTCCTCTCCTACTTCGCATAAACTAAGTTTCTGAGACTAATCAAAAACATCAAACAGATCACGACAAACAACACTAAAGCAAAATAAAAAATATAATAAAAATAAATAAATAAAAAACCAAATTAGAAATAAGAATAGATAGATCGATATTAACAGTATGTGAGTCCCCGACAACGGCGCCAAAAACTTGTTAGGATATTTCTACGTGCTTACGCAAGTGTACGTATCGCTTCGAGTAATATAGTCTGTAAGACGGAATATCGTCCACAGAGACTGGTTATCAAGTACCGGTTATCTATTCTATGGTATCTATTTGGTTAACGTTATTTTGTTTGACAATTATAACTACGAATTAAAATAAAGTGCAGAAATTAAACTAATGTTGAAAATACTTTGGGATTTAAAACAATTATGATGGAGATAGGGCTTCCAATCTCCTCAACTATCCACTATTTCACGCGTTAATGCAATGCTAATGATAGATTCCGGTTAGGACATACAAGAGCTCAATTATGTGCAGAAACCTTCTATATTTCTATGATAGATTTTACCACACAAGTGGATTAAGAACAATAACCCTAAACATTACACAAGTATCGGGGTACTTTCGTCCACAATTTTAACATATGTCTATTCAACTACATCATATTCAAATCTCACCTTTCAGAATTTTGATTAGAAATCATATATGTGATGACAATTAGTGATCAGTTAATTATCAAGCAATCAAAACAATTATTGAATAGATCTAATATGACTGAAGAAGAAATCACTAATAATGCATTAACTATATGAAAGAGTTTCAAGCGATTCGATGAAAAACCCTAATAAAGTAATTAGCTCCTCCTAAACATTGTCATGCTAAGAACTAAATTACAATCCAACATAAACTGAATTAAAGTAAATAAAAGAGAAAGAACTTGAACAAAAGTCTCCAATTGTGTAGTTTGTAGCCCCCGTTCTCCTCTCCAAAGTATGTTATAAAGTATGACAGGGTTTAGGGTATTTATATCTGAGAAAAACCTTGCTCTGGAACCTTTTACCCCTGTCAAATTTCGGCCAAAAAATCTGGAAATCCCGCGTCGAAGTCGCGACTCTGCTGCCGAGAGCCGCGACCCTAAATGGCTCGAAATCACTGGCAGTTTTTGCTTCTGAGGAGCTGCGGCCCTTGCGATGGTGTTTTATTTTCTTGCTCTCTGGAATTTTCACGCTGCGACCCTAATTCCTTCAGCCGCGGCTCATCTGCGCCGCGGCCCTTCCTTGCCTTGAGCCGCAACCCTTGACCTGTTTTCGTCCAGATTTCATCTGATTTCTTCTATTCTTCTTGGGACATATTAGGCTTCATTCCTTAGGATGTGCATGTGCAAATTTCATCGTCATTGAGCTCATTTCATCCTCAATTATGTATTTCCTCCTTTGGAACCGTTGTGACTCAAAAGAAATAAAAACAACCCTAATACTATACTAAACACAAATGAAAAGAGTAAATTACTAATTAAAAATGACTCAAAAGAGTGTACTAAAATACACTCAACAATTGGCAAAGCCTGTGAGGTGATGAATTCCCATTTTGGAATAAGGGCTGGTACTTCTTTCTTAAAAGGAGTTACTGGCTTAACAACTTCTGAATAATATTCCGGGGGGACCATTTTATAATTGTCCCTGTTATGAGTTTCTGATGGCGTGGCCTTAAAAGGTTTTGCCTGTGCATTTTTCCTTGTTGGTTGCTTTGGAAGAACCTGTATGATTGGGAAATCTGTAAGAACTGTAAATTTGTTCTGTCCGCTGGGTTTATGAAGAATAGGCCTGATTGAACTTTCTGGTTGAAATGGTTGTTTCATTTTTTCTTCTGGCTTACTTTGGAAGGGGGGGTCTCATCGGGCGTAAGCCCGTAAAGCCTGGTCTCATTATTACCCTGCAAAATTTCTCTTGTCAAGAAATCTGGTAGAGAGTTTTCCTCTCCTTTTATAAAATCAATTTTAAAATCAAAACTTGATAATAAGGCTTGCCATCTGGCAAAAATCTGTTTTGAAACTAGATTCTTTACATCCTTTTGTAAAATATCTTTTGTTGCTTTGTAGTCCACCCTTAGTAAAAATTCTTTGTTAACCAAATCATCTTGAAATTTACTGATACATAGCACTATTGATAAAATTTATTTTTTAACAGTACTGTAATTTTTCTGGGCCTGGTTCCAGATTCCAGAGGTGAATCTTACCAACTGTTCAGTGGATTCAGAGATATTTTCTTTTTAAGGATATCACCGTAACCAATATCGGAGGCATCGGTCTCAACAATCATAAAGGCATTCGGATTAGGAATACCTAGACAAGGAAGTTTCTGGACTATTTCTTTGATTTGCTTAACAGCTCTAGTTTGGTCTTCTGACCAAGGAATGGGGTTCTTCTTAAGTCTTTTATATAAAGGTTCACAGACCTGTCTTATTTTTGGGATAAAATATGCTACATAATTAAGACACCCTAAGAATCTTTGAAGTTGTGTCTTATCTATGATTTCATCAGGAAACTTGACTGAGAACTCTAGGGCTCTGCAAATTGGTTTATAATTACCTTGATAAAGGTCATGACCTAAAAACCTAATAGATATTAATGATCAAAACGTTATGGACACCCTAACGTTAAATATCAAAACAAAAAATATGAATAGTAAAATAAACACGAGGGAAATAGCTATAATATACAGAGTGTATTACCGACTAATGAAAACAACTTTAGCCCCAAAAGCTAAATTAATTAGTAATAAAGGTGCTACCATGCTTATGGAAGCAAACCAGGAACATAGTAATGTCTTTGTTCCTAGAATGCTAAAATGGAATGAAATTTTAGCAAAAGATGAGTGGCATTTTGATGCCATCACCCAACCAAAGATAGAACCAGAGAGTTCTAACATTGAACATATTATCCAACACCTGATTGGATCAATTGACTTAAAAAATTTAAAATCAAATTATAAGTCTTCAGCAAGATACTTCTTCACAGCATCTTCTTCCAAACCCCGGGAGGAGGAAGAGTATTCAGACGAAAACTCAGTTGATTCTATCCCCGAGCAAAAGATTAGAGGAGTAGAACACACATCGACCATTCCTAAGGTGCACTATCATCCGATTGATAGATCCAACAGCCCTACAGGAAGTGACATGAAGGGACATTTAATCCTAAAAGAAGACAGCCTTGGCATGATTAAACAAGAAACTAATTTCAAAATTAATTTTAAGCTTCTTGATAAATTATGGACAAGCCCTGAGCACGCCAATAAAAGAAAATGGTATGTTGAAACTTTCGAAGAAAACGAAAGAATTTCAATCACGAAACTTGGCTGAGAACTCTACGGCTCTACAAATTGGTTTATAAGTACCTTGGTAAAGGTCATGACCTAAAAACCTAATAGTTGTTTGAAAGAGTTTTATCTTTCTAGAACTTACTGCTAAACCATTGTGTTTAATTGTTTTAATGAAAGTATTAAGATGTTTATAATGTGGATCTATGTTATCTGAGAATACTAGAACGTCATCGATATAGACAATTGTAAATTGACTATAAGGGTTGAATATATTATTCATGATATTCTGGAATTCTGAAGGGGCATTCTTGAGCCCAAATGGCATGACATTCCATTCGTATTGTCCAAAAGGAACAGTAAAAGTTGTTTTATATTATCTTTCTCTTCGACTTGGATCTGCCAAAATCATGACTTCATGTCGAACTTACTATAAATATTAGCATTATAAGTTCTTTTTAATAAATCTCTTTTATTAGTGATCGGGTACCTAATCCATTTTAATACTTGATTAAGAGGCTTATAATTAATTACAAGCATGAGAACACCTCTTTCTTTTTCAGCGCTTTTTATTAACATAAAAGGCTGAACAGCTCCACTGAGATTTGGAGGGTCTGACGATCTTCTTTTGAAGAAGATCATTCACTTTTTGTTATAGTGTTCCATGAGCTCGTGGCTCATCTGGATAGGCCTGGCTTTAGCGGGAATATCCCTTTCACTAAAGTCATCCGTATAGGGTAGGGTTACCATATGTCTTTTTCTTTCCCAAAAAGCATTTGGTAACTCCGAGAAAACTTCTTGTTCAGTAGAATCCTGTAACTTTTTTATCTTATTGATTACCTCCGGGGTTTTTAAAGTGGATTCTATTCTTTTAATATTAATATCATTTTTTAGAAAATTAATCTGGTTGGTTAACAACTGTATTCTAAAAAATGTTTTCTGCTTAACATGATCGCTATGATTAGCTGAAAGAGGGTTTAAGTATGGAATACTAAATCTTTTCCCATGGAAGTAGTGTAAATACCGTCTATTTTAGCGGTATAATGTTTTATCTGTGTCAGAAATGGAATTTCTAGTATGACTTCTTCTGTTATATTTCTTGTGATGATAAAGTCATTAATAAAGCAAACTTCATTATTACATAAATGTGCTTTTGAAAGTTTATAATTAATCTTTAATCTTTCTCCTGTGGCTTAGAAAAGTTTATGAGTACTTTTTTCTAAGTATTTGGTTTGAATTAAACCTTTACAAATGCAGTTTTGATCTGCTCCTGAGTCTAACAAAGCTATCTTATTAAGAATGAAATCTTTGTTTATTACTAATTTAATGGGAACATGATAGCTTAAAGCCCTAATTTTGGAGATAATTTTTAGACCTGAGTGAGAGGTATCTTCAAGGTCATCTTCTTCATCAGAATTTACCATAGTTATTCCTTTGGAAGTAGAGGGAGCAAGGATATCTTTCATAGGGTCTAATTCTTTTAATAATCTATTAGCAAAATCTTCAGTTTCTAAAGAACCAAGTCTTTCTTTGATGCTAATGATTTCATGTTTTAAAATAGATACTTCTCCTTGTAAATCATGTAGGGTAGTATCTGTTCTTGCTTCTTTAAATTTGTTTATCACCTGTTTCATATCGAAAGGTTCGATAATTTTTTTTCTTTTTTATTTATAACAAGCTTTTTTAATTCTATTAAATATTTTCTCTTAACATCATTATCCAGAATGTGATCTATCATATCAAAAAAGTATTCCTGGCTGCTGTCAGAGATAACATTAATGATTTGTCTGCTGCAAGTACAGATTGTTCCGGTACACTCACAGTCGAAGCTGGAGGTGGAGCTATCTGAACTGTAACCCAAGTCTAGAGATCCCTCATCATTGTAGTCTTCGCTTGGGGATTCATCAGAAGAGTTATTAGAATGTTCTTCTTCTAATATTGTATAAAGTTTCTCTTTTATATCTGCACCTATTTCTAATAGATTAACTTTATCTTTCTTTTTATTGGGTTCTTTACAAGCGTTGGCCATGTGGCCACCCTTTCCGCAGTTCCAACATTTTCCCATTTTCCTAGGGGTTTTATTGGTATTCTTACGGTTTGAAGTTCTTTTGTTTTTATAATTCCTTTTGTAAGGTTTATTCTTGGGAAGAGAGAGATTATACATTTTCTTCATCCTTTTGATAGCTGAAGAAGGGGTTGTTAATTTAACATAATCGAAGTCTTCGCAGAAACTTCCTAACTCTCCTTTCGAAGATTTTTGCATTTGATTAGAAAGTTTTATTGAATAACATAATTCTAGTCCCGCTAGATTAACGAAACTAATAATATCTCCATACGTCATTAAGCTGTAGGGAGTTTCACCATTGAAATTGCTTCTAATTGTGTTTCGTACTTTTTCAGCAAAAAGTCTGGGCAAACCGCTGATAACTCTTTCTTTTCAATAATCGTGGTTACAATCATCCCTGATCATAACTTTATTGAGGAAAATGTCTTTATACCATTTAAAATCGTGTAACTTTGGATAAGTTAGATTGTTCAGAATTTCTAAACTTTTATCTTGGAAGAGTTTTGGTTCTCCTATGAAGTGTTTAGCTATGTGATATAATAAGGTTGCAGTAGCATCCTTACGAATATCTTGTTTAACGCTTTGGTCAGGGTTTATAATTTGTATGGTAGTAGTGGCACCTAAGATACCTGACCTGACACTATCCACCAGGTAGTTATCTCACTAGTTTTTTAACATGCCAGTGAATCCTGCTGTTAAAATTACAGCCAATTGTGCATCATAATTATGTTCTTTTATTTTATATCCAGTAATGCATACTCCCATTTCGTGTAATACTTTAATAATTTGGCCTTCTAACAAGCCATCTATATTCCATTCATTAAGGATACAACCGTAACCAATATCGGAGGCATCGGTTTCAACAATCATAAAGGCATCCAGATTAGGAATACCTAGACAAGGAAGTTTCTGGACTATTTCTTTTATTTGCTTAACAACTCTAGTTTGGTCTTCTGACCAAGGAATAGGGTTCTTCTTAAGTCTTTTATACAAAGGTTCACAGACCTGTCTTATTTATGATTTCATCAGGAAACTTGGCTGAGAACTCTACGGCTCTGCAAATTGGTTTATAAGTACCTTGGTAAAGGTCATGACCTAAAAACCTAATAGTTGTTTGAAAGAGTTTTATCTTTCTAGCACTTATTGCTAAACCATTGTGTTTAACTGTTTTAATGAAAGTATTAAGATATTTATAATGCTGATCTATGTTATCTGAGAATACTAGAACGTCATCGATATAGACGATTGTAAATTGACTGTAAGGGTTGAATATATTATTCATGATATTCTGGAATTCTGAAGGGGCATTCTTGAGCCCAAATGGCATGACATTCCATTCGTATTGTCCAAAAGGAACATTAAAAGTTGTTTTATATTTATCTTTCTCTTCGACTTGGATCTGCCAGAATCCTGACTTCATGTCGAACTTACTATAAATATTAGCATTATAAGTCCTTTTTAATAAATCTCTTTTATTAGGGATCGGGTACCTAATCCATTTTAATACTTGATTAAGAGGCTTATAATTAATTACAAGCCTGGGGACACCTCTTTCTTTTTCAGCATTTTTATTAACATAAAAGGCTGAACAACTCCACTAAGATTTGGAGGGTCTGATGATCTTTTTTTGAAGAAGACCATTCACTTCTTTTTTACAGTGTTCCATGAGTGGCTCATCTGGATAGGACTGGCTTTAGTGGGAATATCCCTTTCACTAAAGTCATCCGTATAGGGTAGGGTTACCATATGTATTTTTCTTTCCCAAAAAGCATTTCGTAACTCCGAGAAAACTTTTTGTTCAATAGAATCCTGTAACTTTTTTATCTTATTGATTACCTCCGGGGACTTTAAAGTGGATTCTATTATTTTAATATTAATATCATTTTTTAGAAAATTAATCTGGTTGGTTAACAACTGTATTCTAAAAACTGTTTTCTGCTTAACATGATCGCTATGATTAGCTGAAAGAGGGTTTAAGTATGGGAATACTAAATCTTTTCCCATGGAAGCAGTGTAAATACCGTCTATTTTAGCGGTATAAGGTTTTATCTATGTCAGAAATGGAATTTCTAGTATGAATTCTTCTGTTATATTTCTTGTGATGATAAAGTCATTAATAAAGTAAACTCCATTATTACAGACATGTGCTTTTGAAAGTTTATAATTAATCTTTAATCTTTAATCTTTCTCATGTGGTTGAGAAAAGTTTATGAGTATTTTTTTCTAAGTATTTGGTTGGAATTAAACCTTTACAAATGCAGTTTTGATCTGCTCCTGTGTCTAACAAAGCTATCTTATTAAGAATGAAATCTTTGTTTATTACTAATTTAATGGGAACATAATAGCTTAAAGCCCTAACTTTGGAGATAATTTTTAGACCTGAGTGAGAGATATCTTCAAGGTCATCTTCTTCATCAGAATTTACCGTAGTTATTCCTTTGGAAGTAGAGGGAGCAAGGAATCTTTCATAGGGTCTAATTCTTTTAATAATCTATTAGCAAAATCTTCAGTTTCTAAAGAACCAAGTCTTTCTTTGATGCTAATGATTTCTTGTTTAAAAATAGATACTTCTCCTTGTAAATCATGTAGGGTAGTATTTGTTCTTGCTTCTTTAAATTTGTTTATCACCTGTTTCATATCGAAAGGTTCGATAATTTTTTTTCTTTTTTATTTTTAACAAGCTTTTTTAATTCTATTATATATTTTCTCTTAACATCACTATCCTGAATGTGATCTATCATATCAAAAAAGAATTCCTGGCTGCTGTCAGAGATAACATTAATGATTTGTCTGATGCAAGTACAGATTGTTCCGGTACACTCACAGTCGAAGCTGGAGGTGGAACTATCTGAACTGTATCCCAAGTCTAGAGATCCCTCATCACTGTAGTCTTCGCTTGGGGATTCATCAGAGTAGTTATTAGAATGTTCATCTTCTAATATTGTATAAAGTTTCTCCTTTATATCTGCATCTATTTCTAATAGATTAATTTTATCTTTTTTTATTGGGTTCTTTACAAGCGTTGGCCATGTGGCCACCCTTTCCGCAGTTCCAACATTTTTCCCTTTTCCTAGGGGTTTTATTGGTATTCTTACGGTTTGAAGTTCTTTTGTTTTTATAATTCCTTTTGTAAGGTTTATTATTGTGATGAGAGAGATTATGCCTTTTCTTCATCCTTTTGATAGCTGAAGAAGGGGCTGTTAATTTAACATAACCGAAGTCTTCGCAGAAACTTCCTAACTCTCCTTTCGAAGATTTTTGCATTTGATTAGAAAGTTTTATTGAATTACATAATTTTAGTCCCGTTAGATTAACAAAACTAATAATATCTCCATACGTCATTAAGCTGTAGGGAGTTTCACCATTGAAATTGCTTCTAATTGTGTTTCTTACTTTTTCAGCAAAAAGTCTGGGCAAACCGCTGATAAATCTTTCTTTCCAATAATCATGGTTACAATCATCCCTGATCATAATTTTATTGAGGAAGATGTATTTATACCATTTAAAATCGTGTAATTTTGGATAAGTTAGATTTTTCAGAATTTCTAAACTTTTATCTTGGAAGAGTTTTGGTTCTCCTATGAAGTGTTTAGCTATGTGATATAATAAGGTTGCAGTAGCATCCTTACGAATATCTTGTTTAACGCTTTGGTCAGGGTTTATAATTTGTATGGTAGTAGTGGCACCTAAGATACCTGATCTGACACTATCCACCAGGTAGTTATCTCACTAGTTTTTTAACATTCCAGTGAATCCGGCTGTTAAAATTACAGCCAATTGGGGATCATCATTATGTTCTTTTATTTTATATCCAGTAATGGATACTCCCATTTCGTGTAATACTTTAATAATTTGGCCTTCTGACAAGCCATCTATATTCCATTTATTAAGGATACAACCGTAACCAATATCGGAGGCATCGGTTTCAACAATCATAAAGGTATCCGGATTAGGAATACCTAGAAAAAGAAGTTTCTGGACTATTTCTTTGATTTGCTTAACAGCTCTAGTTTGGTCTTCTGACCATGGAATAGGGTTCTTCTTAAGTCTTTTATACAAAGGTTCACAGACCTGTCTTATTTATGATTTCATCAGGAAACTTGGCTGAGAACTCTACGACTCTGCAAATTGGTTTATAAGTACCTTGGTAAAGGTCATGACCTAAAAATCTAATAGTTGTTTGAAAGAGTTTTATCTTTCTAGCACTTACTGCTAAACCATTGTGTTTAACTGTTTTAATAAAAGTATTAAGATGTTTATAATGTTGATCTATGTTATCTGAGAATACTAGAACGTCATCTATATAGACGATTGTAAATTGACTATAAGGGTTGAATATATTATTCATGATATTCTGGAATTCTGAAGGGGCATTCTTGAGCCCAAATGGCATGACATTCCATTCGTATTGTCCAAAAGGAACATTAAAAGTTGTTTTATATTTATCTTTCTCTTCGACTTGGATCTGCCAGAATCCTGACTTCATGTCGAACTTACTATAAATATTAGCATTATAAGTTCTTTTTAATAAACCTCTTTTATTAGGGATCGGGTACCTAATTCATTTTAATACTTGATTAAGAGGCTTATAATTACTTACAAGCCTGGGGACACCTCTTTCTTTTTCAGCATTTTTATTAACATAAAAGGCTGAACATCTCCACTAAGATTTGGAGGGTCTGATGATCTTTTTTTGAAGAAGACCATTCACTTCTTTTTTACAGTGTTCCATGAGCTCGTGGCTCATCTGGATAGGCCTGGCTTTAGTGGGAATAACCCTTTCACTAAAGTCATCTGTATAGGGTAGGGTTACCATATGTATTTTCTTTCCCAAAAAGCATTTGGTAACTCCGAGAAAACTTTTTGTTCAATAGAATCCTGTAACTTTTTTATCTTATTGATAACCTCCGGGGTTTTTAAAGTGGATTCTATTCTTTTAATATTAATATCATTTTTTAGAAAATTAATCTGGTTGGTTAACAACTGTATTCTAAAAACATTTTTCTGCTTAACATGATCGCTATGATTAGCTGAAAGAGGGTTTAAGTATGGGAATACTAAATCTTTTCCCATGGAAGCAGTGTAAATACCGTCTATTTTAGCGGTATAAGGTTTTATCTATGTCAGAAATGGAATTTCTAGTATGAATTCTTCTGTTATATTTCTTGTGATGATAAAGTCATTAATAAAGTAAACTCCATTATTACAGACATGTGCTTTTGAAAGTTTATAATTAATCTTTAATCTTTAATCTTTCTCATGTGGTTGAGAAAAGTTTATGAGTACTTTTTTCTAAGTATTTGGTTGGAATTAAACCTTTACAAATGCAGTTTTGATCTTCTCATGTGTCTAACAAAGCTATCTTATTAAGAATGAAATCTTTGTTTATTACTAATTTAATGGGAACATGATAGCTTAAAGCCCTAACTTTGGAGATAATTTTTAGACCTGAGTGAGAGGTATCTTCAAGGTCATCTTCTTCATCAGAATTTACCGTAGTTATTCCTTTGGAAGTAGAGGGAGCAAGGATATTTTTCATAGGATCTAATTCTTTTAATAATCTATTAGCAAAATCTTCAGTTTCTAAAGAACCAAGTCTTTCTTTGATGCTAATGATTTCTTGTTTAAAAATAGATACTTCTCCTTGTAAATCATGTAGGGTAGTATATGTTCTTGCTTCTTTAAATTTGTTTATCACCTGTTTCATATCGAAAGGTTCGATAATTTTTTTTCTTTTTTATTTTTAACAAGCTTTTTTAATTCTATTAAATATTTTCTCTTAACATCATTATCCTGAATGTGATCTATCATATCAAAAAAGAATTCCTGGCTGCTATCAGAGATAACATTAATGATTTGTCTGCTGCAAGTACAGATTGTTCCGGTACACTCACAGTCGAAGTTGGAGGTGGAGCTATCTGAACTGTATCCCAAGTCTAGAGATCACTCATCACTGTAGTCTTCGCTTGGGGATTCATCAGATGAGTTATTAGAATGTTCTTCTTCTAATAATGTATAAAGTTTCTCCTTTATATCTGCATCTATTTCTAATAGATTAATTTTATCTTTCTTTTTATTGGGTTTTTTACAAGCGTTGGCCATGTGGCCACCCTTTCCGCAGTTCCAACATTTTCCCCTTTTCCTAGGGGTTTTATTGGTATTCTTACGGTTTGAAGTTCTTTTGTTTTTATAATTCCTTTTGTAAGGTTTATTCTTGTGACGAGAGAGATTATGCCTTTTCTTCATCCTTTTGATAGCTGAAGAAGGGGCTGTTAATTTAACATAACCGAAGTCTTCGCAGAAACTTCCTAACTCTCCTTTCGAATATTTTTGCATTTGATTAGAAAGTTTTATTGAATTACATATTTCTAGTCCCGTTATATTAACGAAACTAATAATTTCTCCATACGTCATTAAGTTGTAGGGAGTTTCACCATTGAAATTGCTTCTAATTGTGTTTCTTATTGTTTCAGCAAAAAAAAGTCTGGGCAAACCGTTGATAAATCTTTCTTTCCAATAATCATGGTTACAATCATCCCTGATCATAACTTTATTGAGGAAGATGTCTTTATACCATTTAAAATCGTGTAACTTTGGATAAGTTAGATTGTTCAGAATTTTTAAACATTTATCTTGGAAGAGTTTTGGTTCTCCTATGAAGTGTTTAGCTATGTGATATAATAAGGTTGCAGTAGCATCCTTACGAATCTCTTGTTTAACGCTTTGGTCAGGGTTTATATTTTGTATGATAGTAGTGGAACCTAAGATACCTTATCTGACACTATCCACCAGGTAGTTATCTCACTAGTTTTTTAACATGCCAGTGAATCCTGCTGTTAAAATTACAGCCAATTGGGCATCATCATTATGTTCTTTTATTTTATATCTAGTAATGCATACTCCCATTTTTTGTAATACTTTAATAATTTGGCCTTTTGACAAGCCATCTATATTCCATTCATTAATCTCTTCGACTGAGTAAAATGTTTTATAACTGGTAGGTTCTTCATATTGCATATCTGGGAATGTAGGTCTTTTGTAGAAATTCTTTCCTCCAAGACCAGCAAATTTTGATATTTTATTAATATCTTGGTTATTATTAGTGAGAACGGTTACCGCCTTACCAGTGGTGTCTGTTGAAGTAGAACTTTCATTAACTCTTAATTCTTTAAATTTACTGCTTATTTTGTCTAGTAAATCATTATTAATCTCTTTTCCAAATTTTGGGAAACTACTGGTTGAAAATTGGGGAATCTTAAAGAGAGGGTCAGAAATAGAATTATCTTTAGAAAGAACTGGATTATGTATTAATGACATTAGATAAACCAGTATGAAAACTTCAGGGTACAGGACCTCCTAAAACCTTGTTACACGGATCACCAGTACGTAGATACTCAAGATTCCATGAAAACCATGAGGTATTATGAATTCATATTAGTAGATACCGACTCCATAGTAGATATCAGAGCCATGTTGTTGAACATCATGAGTAGCTAAACTCATTCTACTGTCCTAGAGCAATGTTGTTCTTAAGTTACTAGGAGTTCTTGTTATTCTGTTCCTGTTCCCTTTCTTACTTTATTGTTATCCTATTCTTAAGTTCTTCTCTTAGTCTACTGTAATAGGCAGGTGTGTCCTATTCCATTTGATTAGCATGATAGGCCGGAAGAGCCAGTGTCTGACCCGATGGATGCAACCTAGGTACTTAAGGTTAAGAACTTAGATAGTAAGCATATGATACCTGCTAAAGTAATTATAAGGAATAGAAACAAATAGCAAACTCGTTGTAACCAATAGGACAATAGCTCTAAAGGATAGTAGCCTCCACGCATAAGTAAAACTCTTCTTTAACATAATATTTCTGATGAGAACCCATCCTTCCTTTTATCATATTAGAAGAGATAATTCTATAAAGCTAGATTGCATAATAGAAAATAACAGATTAATAAAATCTAAAAGGAAGACCATTGAAGAGCTAGAGTACTATAAAACCTTAAAACCTGCAGAAGGTTTAGATAGTTATACCCAGGTTATTGTTAGACAAGTAATCATTAATAAAATGACTAGTCTTTATAAAGAGGTCTCTCAGATTAATGACAGACTCCGTTATATTGGAACCACAACTTCTACCTCAGACTATGTATTAGGTCTGTACTAAGCCCAGTATTAAATGAATAATTCAGAAAATCGGAGTATGTTAAATAGTGAGAATCTATCTACCTCAAAGATTGCTAAGGTAGAAAGAGATCTACAGAACTGGAATATTCCAAAAGAATCTTTCAGATCTGTATATGAAAAAAACAAATTTGATTTTATAAGAAATTATAATATTAAAACTTGTGAATCCACAATAGCCATTAATAATTCCAAATAAATTATTAAACTATTGTCTGTTCAGGATATAAACAGATATAAAAAAGATTTTAACTTCCTACACATAGGACTGGTTCAAGTTGTTGTCAAACCTTTATCTCGTCTAGGTTTAGACACCCCCATCTGTCTTTTGCTAAGAGATGTCAGACTATTAAACTTTGATGATTCCTTACTAGGAGTCTTACAAAGCAATTTAGCCAGAAGCCCAGTTTATTTTAATTGTTATCCAAAGTTTTCGATAGATATTAATGATCAAAACGTTATGGACACCCTAACGTTAAATATCAAAACAAAAAATATGAATAGTAAAATAAATACGAGGAAAATAGTTGTAATATACAGAGTGTATTACCGACTAATGAAAACAACTTTAGCCCCAAAAGCTAAATTAATTAGTAATAAAGGTGCTACCATACTTATGGAAGCAAACCAGGAACATAGTAATGTCTTTGTTCCTAGAATGCTAAAATGGAATGAAATTTTAGCAAAAGATGAGTGACATTTTAATGTCATCACCCAACCAAAGATAGAACTAGAGAGTTCTAACATTGAACAGATTATCCAACACCTGGATGGATCAATTGACTTAAAATTTTTAAAATCAAATTCTAAGTCTTCGGCAAGATACTCCTTCGAATCATCTTCTTTCAAACCCCGGGAGGAGGAAGAGTATTCAGACGAAAACTCAGTTGATTCTATCCCCGAGCAAAAGATTCGAGGAGTAGAATACACATCGACCATTCCTAAGGTGCACTATCAGCCGATTGATAGATCCAACAGCCCGACAGGAAGTGACATGAAAGGACCTACACCCCTAAAAGAAGACAACCTTGGCATGATTAAACAAGAAACTAATTTCAAAATTGATTTTAAGCTTCTTGATAAATTATGGACAAGCCCTGAGCACGCCATTAAAATAAAATGGTATGTTGAAACTTTCGAAGAAAACGAAAGAATTTCCTTCATGAAACAATGGATTAAAGATATGAAAAGAGTTAATTGTAATATTAAATTCTTCAAATGGTTCGAAATCATGGGCCAATTAGGTAATAATAAAGAGTCGCTCAGTACCCTTGTAAAAAAAATGGTACACAGGCAGTAAAACCATTGAATCTGAAACTCCTCCATTAGAGAAAATTAAGATTCCCGTAGAAGGAGAAATCCTAACAGCAACGCCTTTCAAAAGGGATAATAAAGACCCCAAATTAGTCTCCACAAAAGATACATCAAT
This sequence comes from Przewalskia tangutica, assembly GCA_029844215.1. Classification (NCBI taxonomy): domain Eukaryota; kingdom Viridiplantae; phylum Streptophyta; class Magnoliopsida; order Solanales; family Solanaceae; genus Przewalskia; species Przewalskia tangutica. The sequence goes on from CM056725.1 coordinate 4,379,498, forward strand.
AAACTCTTTCAACATAACAACTATACTAATCAGTTGCTACATGTTGTGTCTAATCATATTTCTCAAGCTAGTAATTCTTCAGCCTTAAGACATAAGTCAGTTCTTTCTAAAGATAATTCTATTTCTGACCCTCTCTTTAAGATTCCCCAATTTTCAACCAGTAGTTTCCCAAAATTTGGAAAAGAGATTAATAATGATTTACTAGACAAAATAAGCAATAAATTTAAAGAATTAAGAGTTAATGAAAGTTCTACTTCAACAGACACCACAGGTAAGGCGGTAACCGTTCTCACTAGTAATAACCAAGATATTAATAAAATATCAAAATTTGCTGGTCTTGGAGGAAATAATTTCTACAAAAGACCTACATTCCCAGATATGCAATATGTAGAACCTACCAGTTATAAAGCATCTTACTCAGGCGAAGAGATTAATGAATGAAATATAGATGGCTTGTCAGAAGGCCAAATTATTAAAGTATTAAACGAAATGGGAGTATGCATTACTGGATATAAAATAAAAGAACATAATGATGACACCCAATTAGGTGTAATTTTAACAGCAGGATTCACTGGCATGTTAAAAAACTGGTGGGATAACTACCTGGTGGATAGTGTCAGATCAGGTATCTTAGGTGCCACTACTACCATAAATTATAAACTCTGACCAAAGCGTTAAACAAGAGATTCTTAAGGATGCTACTGCAACCTTATTATATCACATAGCTAAACACTTCATAGGAGAACCAAAACTCTTCCAAGATAAAAGTTTGGAAATTCTGAACAATCTAACTTGTACAAAGTTACACGATTTTAAATGGTATAAAGACATCTTCCTTAATAAAGTTATGATCAGGGATGATTGTAACCATGATTATTGGAAAGAAAGATTTATCAGTGGTTTGCCCAGACTTTTTGCTGAAAAAGTAAGAAACGCAATTAGAAGCAATTTCAATGGTGAAACTCCCTACAGCTTAATGACGTATGGAGATATTATTAGTTTCGTTAATCTAACGGGACTAGAATTATGTAATTCAACAAAATTTCTAATCAAATGCAAAAATCTTCGAAAGGAGAGTTAGGAAGTTTCTGCGAAGACTTCGGTTATGTTAAATTAACTGCCCCTTCTTCAGCTATCAAAAGGATGAAGAAAAGGCATAATCTCTCTCGTCCCAAGAATAAACCTTACAAAAGGAACTATAAAAACAAAAGAACTTCAAACCGTAAGAATACCAATAAAACCCCTAGGAAAAAGGGAAAATGTTGGAACTGCGGAAAGGATGGCCACATGGCCAACGCTTGTAAAGAACCCAATAAAAAGAAAGATAAAATTAATCTATTAGAAATAGATGCAGATATAAAGGGGAACTTTATACAATATTAGAAGAATAACATTCTAATAACTCTTCTGATGAATCCCCAAGCGAAGACTACAGTGATGAGGGATCTCTAGACTTGGGTTACAGTTCAGATAGCTCCACCTCCAGATTCGACTGTGAGTGTACCGGAACAATCTGTACTTGCATCAGACAAATCATTAATGTTATCTCTGACAGCAGCCAGGAATTCTTTTTTGATATGATAGATCACATTCAGGATAATGATGCTAAGAGAAAATATTTAATAGAATTAAAAAAGCTTGTTATAAATAAATAAATAAAATTATCGAACCTTTCGATATGAAACAGGTGATAAACAAATTTAAAGAAGCAAAACAGATACTACCCTACATGATTTACAAGGAGCAGCATTTATTTTAAAACAAGAAATCATTAGCATCAAAGAAAGACTTGGTTCTTTAGAAACTGAAGATTTTGCTAATAGATTATTAAAAGAATTAGACCCTATGAAAGATATTCTTGCTCCCTCTACTTCCAAAGGAATAACTACGGTAAATTCTGATGAAGAAGATGACCTTGAAGATACCTCTCACTCAGGTCTAAAAATTATCTCCAAAGTTAGGGTTTTAAGCTATCATGTTCCCATTAAATTAGTAATAAACAAAGATTTCATTCTTAATAAGATAGCTTTGTTAGACTCAGGAGCAGATCAAAACTGCATTTATGAAGGTTTAATTCCAACCAAATACTTAGAAAAAAGTACTCATAAACTTTTCTCAGCCACAGGCGAAAGATTAAAGATTAATTATAAACTTTCAAAAGCAAATGTCTGTAATAATGGAGTTTGCTTTATTAATGACTTTATCATCACAAGAAATATAACAGAAGAAGTCATACTAGAAATTCCATTTCTGACACAGATAAAACCTTATACCGCTAAAATAGACAGTATTTACACTACTTCCATGGGAAAAGATTTAGTATTCCATACTTAAACCCTCTTTCAGCTAATCATAGCGATCATGTTAAGCAGAAAACGGTTTTTAGAATACAGTTGTTAACCAACCAGATTAATTTTCTAAAAAATGATATTAATATTAAAAGAATAGAATCGACTTTAAAAAACCCGGAGGTAATCAATAAGATAAAAAAAGTTACATGATTCTCTTGAACAAGAAGTTTGCTCGGAGTTACCAAATGCTTTTTGGGAAAGAAAAAGACACATGGTAACCCTACCCTATACGGATGACTTTAGTGAAAAGGATATTCCCACTAAAGCCAGGCCTATCCAGATGAGCCACGAGCTCATGGAACACTGTAAAAAAGAAGTGAATGGTCTTCTTTAAAAAAAGATCATCAGACCCTCCAAATCTTAGTGGAGTTGTTCAGCCTTTTATGTTAATAAAAATGCTGAAAAAGAAAGAGGTGATCCCAGACTTGTAATTAATTATAAGCCTTTTAATCAAGTATTAAAATGGATTAGGTACCCTATCCCTAATAAAAAAAAATTATTAAAAAGAACTTATAATGCTAATATTTATAGTAAGTTCGACATGAAGTCAGGATTCTGGCAGATCCAAGTCGAAGGGAAAGATAAATATAAAACAACTTTTAATGTTCCTTTTGGACAATACGAATGGAATGTCATGCCATTTGGGCTCAAGAATGCCCCTTCAGAATTCCAGAATATCATGAATAATATATTCAACTCTTATAGTCAATTTACAATTGTCTATATCGATGACGTTCTAGTATTCTCAGATAACATAGATCGGCATTATAAACATCTTAATACTTTCATTAAAACAGTTAAACACAATGGTTTAGCAGTAAGTGCTAGAAAGATAAAACTCTTTCAAACAACTATTAGGTTTTTAGGTCATGACCTTTACCAATGTACTTATAAACCAATTTGCAGAGCCGTAGAGTTCTCAGCCAAGTTTCCTGATGAAATCATAAATAAGACAGGTCTGTGAACCTTTGTATAAAAGACTTAAGAAGAACCCTATTCCTTAGTCAGAAGACCAAACTAGAGTTGTTAAGCAAATCAAAGAAATAGTCCAGAAACTTCCTTGTCGGTATTTCTAATCCGGATGCCTTTATGATTGTTGAAACTGATGCCTCCGATATTGGTTACGGTTATATCCTTAAACAGAAAATATCTCCTGAATCCACTGAACAGTTGGTAAGATTCACCTCTGGAATCTGGAACCAGGCCCAGAAAAATTACAATACTGTTAAAAAAGAAATTTTATCAATAATGCTATGTATCACTAAATTTCAAGATGATTTGGTTAACAAAGAATTTTTACTAAGCGTGGACTGCAAAGTAGCAAAAGATATTTTACAAAAGGATGTAAAAAGTCTAGTTTCAAAATAGATTTTTGCCAGATGGCAAGCCTTATTATCAAGTTTTGATTTAATTAATTTTATAAAACGGGAGGAAAAATCTCTACTAGATTTCTTGACAAGAGAAATTTTACAGGGTAATAATGAGACCAGGCTTTACGGGCTTACGCCCGATGAGACCCCCCTTCCAAAGTAAGCTAGAAGAAAAAAATGAAACAACCATTTCAACCAGAAAGTTCAATCAGGCCTATTCTTCATAAACCTAGCGGACAAAACAAATTTACAGTTCTTACAGATTTCCCAATCATACCGGTTCTTCCAAAGGAACCAACAAGGAAAAATGCACAGGCACAACCTTTTAAGGTCACGCCATCAGAAACTCAGAACAGGGAAAATTATAAAATGGTCCTCCCTGAATCTTATTCAGAAGTTGTTAAGCCAGTGACTCCTTTTAAGAAAGAAGTACCAGCCCCAATTCCAAAATGGGAATTCATCACCTCACAGGCTTTGCCAATAATGACATTAGATAAACAGTATGAAAACTTCAGGGTACAAGACCTCATAAAACCTTGTAACACGGATCACCAGTACGTAGATACTCAAGATTCCATGAAAACCAGGAGGTATTATGAATTCATATTAGTAGATACCGACTCCATAGAAGTCGAACGTAAACATTTTGAAAAAACAGATGAAATTGAATATTCCAAATTCACTATTAAAAAGATATTGAGCCCATTCAACTGGTATGTAGATCATCTACAAACACTAATACCTTTATCCAGGACTCATAAACCACAAACATATAATTGGTATGGTTACAAATATGCATGGTTCAATTTTCTATATGTCCGTCCCAATACTCATACATGGTTTGTAAAGTATGCAGAAGGAACAAAAGAAAAGGTTATCCCCAGATGGTTCTACGAATAGTGGAGCATATTTGGAGGAAATTTACAGGTGGTTGCCCCGAGCTTCCAAAACAAATATACATGTTTCCTCGAGGAACAACAAATTTCTACCTTACCAGACCATATTAAATTATGCAAATTCTTTTTTAATAAAAGGGTTTCGTATATTATAAATTGGTCATTTGATATTCAAGAAATAAACATAATTCGTTATTTAAGCAAGACTATCAGAATCAAAGGATGGAGTCCCAAAGTAAAGGAAGAAACCAAGGTAAAAATAGAAAGGAAGAGTCCATCTTCCTAAGGAGAGACTTCAGTCTCAAAAGCAGAAACAAGAAGAAGCCTCCTAGAAGCCTTATCCAAGTTAGAAGACGATTGAAGAAGTATCATCCAATCAAAGTGAAACAGACAACGGAGACACAATGGTCCCACGCAAAATTGCCCAGGCCTCCGCCAACGCTTATCTTCTAGGATAACGATATAAAGCAGAAAAGGACGTTTGTCCTTGCAGAAAAGCAAGAGATAATGCAGACAAGGACATTTTCCCTTTCAAAAAAGCAGGAGACAAAGACAAACGGCTCTTCAGAAAAAAAGAAGTCATGTAATCTTAGTCGTCCATTTGTTTTAATTATATCCGTCCACCTGTTAGGACGAAAAAATCATCGAGGCCTATATAAGGCTCTCAAGTTGTAATACAGAAGACATCCGAAAATCACCCATTTTCATATTTTCCTCTGCCTGATCTTATGTACCTTATTATGCTTTTCTTTTGAAATAAAACTGTAAGTTTTAAATATACTCTTTTACTGCTTTATTTTTACTCTTTAGTTAGATATAACTTCATTCCGCTTTTATGGTATCAGAGCTCCCTTTTGAGATTGAGTTAATTCTTCTCTCTGTCTTTTTCTTTTTCTTTTTTGACTTTCAGATGTGTGTTTCTTAGAGAACATTGTTACTTGAAAACAGAAACAATATACAAGGAAAGTCAATGCAATTTTAATACTTCAAAGAATAAACAAAGAACAACATAACCTGAAATTTGAGAAACCTCCTTCGAGAAATCCCTCTCCACAGAAACAAATTTGATATTTCCAAGAAGAAGAAGGAAAAGCGACCTAGAGGAGTGGAACAGATGCACAAAAGCATTCTTATTTTTTAGAAGTGGAAGTGGAACAGACCATTTTTGGTTAGGGTTAATAGTTATAATAATCTAATATAATACTTACTAAAAAAAATTGGGCCCCTCTAAATTTTGGGCCCAGGGCAATTGCCCTGTTTGCCCCTACTCAGGGTCGGCACTGATTATATATTAATATAACATATGATGATCAATTGCCAAAAGTATTGTATATATATATATATATATATATACAATTGAATATATTCCTTCTTTTACAATCTTACAAAATAATACAAAATGAATAAAAAGGTTTAAGTCGCAACTGACTTATGCCTGAAAAATCTACCTAAATAGATATAGTCAACATCTCATTACAATTGCTTCAATAAAGAATAAATCTAGAATCTATGCAGCAATTATAATGTTGGACAGAATGTCGTCGAAAAGCTCAGGCAACACAGTGATCCAGTGTTCAGATCGTGATCTTTTTAGAGATCTCTCTTGATATTTTCTTTTTGAGTTTCTGGATATTGATTCCTTGATGTAGCCTCTCTATTTATAGTAGAGAATCTTCCTTTAAATGCTCATTGAATCATTGTAGAAGTTGAGAGAAAGGTGGGCAGCTTCATAGGGTTTGTTGGAGAAAAATGTGGAGCAAGTTCCTTTAACCTCTTGGACTTGTTCCCCAAGTTTAGCAACTACTTGGACTTGGTCTTCCCACGTTTATAATCTGATCCAAAGCTCCCTGTCAGATCACTTTACCATTGTTGTAAAAATCCCACGAGATTACCTTCAGTCCATGAAGTAAGAGCAAAACTGTTATCAGAATGTTGGTCCGAATGTCATGATATTTGTTCCAACATATTCTGACTTTAACTTAGTACTGAAAATGATATGTTAGGTAAAATGTCATAACATCAAACCCAATATTAACATTATCCCCATTTTTGTCTTTCTTCAGAAAATAAACATTTTCAGTGCGAGTGACCTACGACAAATATTAATGGTCCCCCTCAACCTGTATTGGCATATAAACAACATATACATGACAATATATATGTTATTCATACATAGGATTAGACATACCGAAATATAGTCAAATAATTACATCCCAAAATAAAACAATTGTTAGATCACAACATCCAAATAGTAACCAATTAGTAAGCACCATTGTTTAGTACATGCCAAAAAACAGTAACCAATCAGTATCCAATCATTCATATCAGCACACATCTTTGCATATCATGAATCTGTAGTATCTTCCCGATGCTTTCTACTTTTCCATGATTTTTGCTTGCTCCACGCTCAATCTTGCAGTTTCAGCTTCAGCTCTTAGTCTTGCAGCTTCAGTTTCTGCACGAAGCCTTAGTCTTGTCAGCAAGACTTATCTTCCAACTGCTTATTCTCTCTGCATTGCAGCATTAACAACTTCTTCTGCATTAACAACAGCTTCTTCTACAGCAACAGCTCCGCTGCTCATGCATTCACCAGCCATCTTTTGCTCCTTGTGTAACTGCTCCCCCTCAGCTTCAGCTTCTTTTTCTCCCCCTTTTTGTGAAGAAAGAAGAAGTAGGAAATGGTCCCTTGCTTGAACTATTGTTTCTCTAAAATTATCAACTTCAACAATTTGTAAGTTGAGCTTGGTAATTTGCTCCACTAACCAATGCGTAGACAGTTCATACTGTCTTGGACTTGTGTTGCTCTGAATGTTAGGAACATTACTGGCAACATTTTCCCTCTCTGTCTCTTTTCGCCAGGGGATCAATCACTTTTTCCTTACTTCTCAAGATCGCTTTGTTCACAGAGTTGATTCTTTTTCAGCAAGATTGATGACTTGATAGAATATTATTTTTTCTAAATCAACTCTCAACCTGTTACCAATCTTGTAGAGCAGTGAATCTTGATCTGAAGTGACAATTGACTCATTCAAGGAAGAAAGCCAACTGTGAATAACAATTTTGTGCAAGGTGGAGAACAAGGCTGTCAATTTTGATACAGGGCACCGAGAGGTCCATTTCTTCATTTTACCTCCAGTGAGGTATTTTATAATCTTGTCCTTGTTGGCTATCTGTTCAGTAGTGCTGCTACTAGTTTCACATTCAGTACCAAGACTCATTGATGACGAGGGGTGTAAAATTGTAAATTTTGTTATATAGATAGACCTTCCCAAAAAAATTGGAGGAAGTTCTGTCCATTCCAGAATTTAAGTTAGCATAAAACAGCCTAATCACCTCATCAATATAAGGGTCTTTGTTTGTTACAAATGTTAGAAGCTTGCGATCGTCCAGAAAATCAATAAAACCATATTCAGAGTAAGAAGATAAATCTACCACCTTCTCTGCTCTAATCATTCTATTATTGTACCAATTCCATCTATCATGCTTTATTTGTGAATAAAATCTATTAGAAAAAGTAAGTACCTCATTGTCTAGTTCAGACTCAGTATTTGTAGAGGAGGATAGAGAGGATATCTCTTCAGTGGCCTGAGATATTGTAGCATTGTTGCCAACATTTTGAGAAACATCTTGACAGACCTCAGATCTAGCAGGTCGGTGAATTCTTCTGGAACAGTACTTCTTCAGGGGTGTTACATTTGGAATTTCTTCTTCTTCAGATGATTTTTTAGCATCAGAAACAGAGGGCTCATGTCACGCCACGAACCCCGGGCCCGTGACTGGTGCCCTACCTGGGCACCCTTCTACCTTAACAACTAAGTAAACTGCGGAAATTAAATAACACCTAATATTTTTTTTAAACCAATCGTACGTGCAAGGGCAAAGCCGACAAGGCTGCCATATAATATACATAATCAAAAGACAATACACTGTACATGAGTCCAATCCCACATATGAATACAGACCTCTAAGAGTTTTACTGAACTATGACAGGACAAGGCCCCGCCGTACCCACAACTGTACAAAAGCATGTATTGAAGGAACTATACCAAAATGATAAACTCCTGAACAAATGAAGCTATCCAAAAACTACGGCGCGGTCCTACACTGCGAGATCACCAAATCATGCAGACTAAACTCAAGCGTAAACGCAGCCTCAAGGAGATCGATGCGAAGAATGTACCAAGTATGTGAAATCAAAATATCAGAATGAAATCATAATATATACAAAACAGGAGACATGTATGATAGCCGAACTACGATACAATACATAAGCGATCATATCAAGTCGTGGACGCATGCCTCAAAGTCATTACTAAAATATAACCACGTGGTCTCACGCCATAATATCAATCATGCCTGGAATCTTCCACACACGGCGATCCATGATATAATATAACACCAATAGCATACATGAACACCAAGTCCCACTGTGTCCTAAAATCAGACGCTAAGTAGGAAAACGAACCACCGAGATCCGGCTGATCATAAAACTGACGGGGCAAGTGCGAAAGCTATATACGGATTCACGGCTGCAACAATCGACGGGGCAAGTACGAAGCTAACTACTGATCCACTGTCGTCACGAGATATGACCGGCAAGCGCGAAAGCTATCTAGGAGTATCTGTACCAAATCGCGTAATAGCACTAACGGGCAAGAAAAGCCAACTACCGATCCATCTCGCTACCCACCGACGGGGCAAGTACGAAAGCTAACTACCGGATCCATCCTACGTCACTAAATCTCATGGAGGCTAATCCATGGAATAACAATATCCCACGCGTCGCACGCCTAATCCCACATCGTATAAGCATGACCACGGGTAATACAAACAACCGAATCTAACCCGCCCAGTCACACGCCTAATCCCACATCGTATAAACACGCCCATGAGTAATACAAATAATGGAAGCATACCGTGGAATCCTACATCACCGACGCCAAGTAATCTTACTCAAGACAATTAATTCTCCAACCGAGAGTCGCGACAACGTAATAAAACATAATACTTGCACTCAAAGGCTATCACCAGCACACATAGGCAAGTTCATAAATTCTATAGACTTTCATTTTATAAACTCAAGGCACTTATAGAATAATTCTCAATTAAACAAGCCAAAGTACTTATCAAGGCACACATAGAATAATTCTCAATTAAACAAGCCAAAGTACTACGTACGTACATTCTTTTCAAAAGACCCCTTTTTATGTAAAACCCCAAGATACTAACACCCGTAGTATCAAGGCATGTCTATTTTTCAAAGTAAGTTACTACACTTTTAGAAAACTCATTTCAAAGCTTGAAATCAAGTAACTTCAAATTTTCACAATCTAGGCAACTTATGCCCATTAATCAAAATAGACAACTTTCTTAACCTTCCATAAAGCCGTTATAACCAACTTCCCATAAAGCCGTTATAACCCTTTATGGTTTTAGACATATTCATTCCTTTTATAACCAAGAGACTTATACTTTTAAAACCAAGTATCACATACTTACAAATCAAGTTTCTTAACTTTCAAAATACTTCAAGTCTCTTAATATTTAGAAAACAAGTTTCTTCTACTATTAAACCTCAAGTAACTCACACCTTTAAAACAAGTTACTTCTCTTAAATCATGTCATTTCTCCTCTTTTAAAACAATTAAGTAAATCACTCATTTTGACTCCCCTAAAGTCATTATAACAACCTTAGGTTTTGGAACTAAGGCACTAGCCAAAAGATTTGGAACCCACTTCCTTTTCAAGACTCTATGTACTTTAAGTAAAATACTTTCACTCTTAAGAATCCAAACTTCACTAAGGCAATGGATTAAACAACTTACAATTTAAACATCAAAGTACAATCAAGGAAGTACATAGAACAAATTCTATTTTAGGCAATCCAAATACAACCAAGGAATGGATCATTTAAGGAGTAGGACATACTTTATTTATCTTAAGGAATCATGCTAGAAGAGGAGATAGTTCACATACCTTTTCGGCTAAATCCACAAGCTAAGCCGAATACGCCGCACGTAGAAGTGTCAACCTATAATGGTCACAACATGACTATCAACTTCTAGTCTCTAACGTAGAATAATACTAAGTATACGGTCTCTTATTCTACGGAAAAATCGGGCAGCACTTCCTTTGTTTCTACATACTTTGCCACATTTTTTAAGGCTGAATTCAATAACCAACCATGCCACATTTAAGGCTCAACATACCAACCAATCAAAGGGGATTACACGTCTTACAATACGTGTAAAATTCCGCCCCACAATTAATACCAACTAAGACCATAATCAAAGCCATTCTCGGCTAACTTATTCAACAATTCAAAGTCTTTTCCAATTCTTTTTCAATCCAAGTTCTTAGGTCAAACATGTTATATAGTCATAAACAACTTAACAACTAATATTCCTTCTTAATACAACATGTGACAACTTAAACTAACAATCAACTTGAATTGAAATCTTAAGGGCTAAACATACTAGTTTTCGGATTAGGGTTCCAATAGCCAATAAACTTATCAAACTTCATACTAAACATCTCATGCTTGCTAATATCCATAGCTACAACAACAAGTAATCTTAATTACTAAAACGACAAGAATTATACCTTTACAAGCCCTTAAAATTTCCAAGATTCAAAGTCGCTCCTTAGCAATTCTTAGCTCCTTTCCTTATGTTCCAATCCGCTCCAAGCACTCCTTAGAAGCCTATGAAGAACCCATCTTCAAGTTCCAACTTCAAAGTTGAAGAACTCCTTAAGTTTCCGCCTTACGACTAATACGAAAACGTCGTTTTTCCGGGATCTTTCTATTGAGATAACCTTACAACACTCTTAGGAACCTTGGTTTAAAGTCTTGTGAATAATGAAACAAAATTGCAAAATTGTCTTGCTCACAAATGCTCAAAGCCGAGAGCCCTTTCTCTCCACAAGACTAGTTCTTGAAAAATTTCACTAAGTATAGAATGCTCAAGTCTTGCACTACTAGTATGCATATATAACACATTGGAGGGCCTAGATTATAACACATGTTAGATTTGGATGGAAGAGATCAAGCCGCCCTCGACTTAGTCAACAATCTCAAGCTAGCAAGACTTATTCATCTTCAAGGGTCAATGACCATTTTACCCATGCATAAATTCGTCCAAGACCATGTGGAAGGGGTGTCATGTGTCGCCCTCTCATTCGTCCATAAAATTTCGTAACCCTCGTGGGCCCCACAAAACGTAAAATTCCTCGGGTGGGCCCCACGTGACCAAATCCGTAAAAATAAATTTCCATAATGTTAATAAGTTCCATATTCCTCAAATAATACATTTTGAGAATCCAATTCTCAACAACGAACATTGTTCCCTTCCGACGTTCGAAAGATTTTCCGTCGGAAAAACAATTCTTCCTTTCGTACCAATTTCAAGTCTTGTGTTCCTTACGTACCTTCTCTTATACATGTCCTGGACTTACAGGGTGTAACAGCTCAGATGGATAAGCTGGGGTTTCAGTTTCTTTTTCGATAGAGGGGGTCTCTTCATCAGTAGTTTCAAAAAATAGATTGTAGTCAGTATCACTGGTGTCACTACTTGAACACACAGGGACTTGAGTTTCAACCCTTGATTTATTCACTGTTGGTTGAGAATCAAAAGTTCTCTCAAACACTCTATTCGACCTTCTTGTCGGAAACTGAGAAGTGCTTTCCCTATTTCCTAGATGGGATTGTTGTTATCCCCTGGATATGCAATTTCGAGAGGTTCTTGAAAAGCACTGAGCACAATGTCTGTGCACATGGGAATGCTTGTACTCATTGTTGTGTTGTCGTGGATGTTGGAGGTCATGGATGGTGACTTTGGGCTAGTATCCAGGAGAGTAGTCAGGAGATGATTCTAAGTTTTTAGGGTTTTTGGGGGTTTTGGAAGATGAAGAGTATGTTGAATCCATTGGCTTTTTGGTGTTAAAGCCGATATTGATGTGATGTTTTGTTCCCTTTTTTTTTTTTTTAAACAAAACAGAAGACTAAAAAGAAGAACTAATGAAGCAAAATTTATACACATGACAAAAAAAACTTGGTTTTAGGTGTTTTGAGTTGTAATCAAATACTTATACCTAAATTTATGCAAAAGATACACATCACGATTTGATTTTAGCAAGAAAGATTAAAATCAACGGCAAAAAAAAAGGGGAAAATAACGGAATTTTCAAAACAGTATCCCAACAAATATCATTATCTGAGAATCTCAACAGTAATGTTGGCAACACTTTGGATGACACAAGTATTATGATCCCATAAGAACTTTTTGATTTTAGCAACAAATCAAGACACATTTTATATGTGATTGTATGAGTTTAACCTCCAGATCAATGTAACATTTTTCCATTGTGTCCTTGATCACATCATAAAAATACATACAAAATTTATTTTCGTGTAAAAAATAAGAATACTTATTTAGCATCCTCATAATTCCTTGTTTAAGCACTTGATACTTCTATAGTATAGGAACGGTATCATTTTCAAAGAACTTTGCTCATATTCACAGTTGCCAAAAATTGAGCGAAGGCTTTTCCTTATGCCAATACTCCCTTTTTATGATATCTAATATCATCGCAGAGAACGGTATCACTTTTTGAAATATGTTCTTATTTCAGGATCATACTTGTGTGAACACAAAATTAAAGCCATCAAAACAGTACCAACAATCAGATTCTGATATTACAGAGCTAAATGTCACCCAAAATGTTAGAGACATTTCAGCCGACATTCACCCATCAGTGCCGATTCAGAGATTACAGAGACCAAGAGAGTTTTTCAAACTTGAAAATCTCTCATGATCCAAAGCTTTTGTAAAATTATCAGCTAGTTGATGAAGAGTGTCAACATGTTCAATTTGGACTAGCTGTTTTTCAACCAAATCTCTTAAAAATAATGCCTAATATCTATGTGTTGTACGAGAGTGCTGAACTGGATTTTTGGAAATATTTATTGCACTCAAGTTATTACAATACAAAACTAAGATATTATTTAAAAAACCATAGTCGTCTAACATGTGTCTTAACCATATCAATTGAGAACAACAACTTCTAGCTGCTACATATTTAGATTCAGCAGTTGAAAGTGAGACAGTTTTGTTTACGACTATACCAAGATACAAGGTTATTGCCAAGGTAAAAACAACCTCCACTCGTACTCTTTCTGTCATCCACATCACCAGCTCAATCCGAGTCACTATATCCTATTAAATTAGTATTAGTGTCTTTGGAATACCAAATTCCCAACTCACATGTGCCGACAACATATCGGATGTCACGTTTTAAGGCATTTAAGTGGGAGATTTTGGGATAGGCTTGGAATCGAGCACAAACACAAGCACTAAACATTAGATCAGGACAATTAGCAATGATATACAAGAGACTACCTGTCATAGATCGATACAATGTTGGGTCGACATTTTCGCCAACATCATTTTTGCATATCTTCTGTGTTGATCCCATTAGAGTCCTCATTTTTTTAGCATTCTCCAATCCAAACTCTTAACCAAATTCTTGGCGTACTTACTCTGGAAGATGAAGATTCCATCTTCATTTTGCTCTGTCTGCAAGCCTAAGAAAAAAGTTAATTCTCCTATCATGCTCATCTCAAATGTGGAGGACATAGCTTCGACAAATGTATCAAGGTGGGACTGTGAAGTCGAACAAAAAACTATGTCATCTACATAGATTTGAGCAATGACCATATCTACTCCGTGATTTTTTATAAATAAGGTGTCATGCCCTTTTTCGACCGCGACATTTTTAAATAAAAATTGGCTCTTGCTTAAATGAAATGTTAGAAAAATAAAATAAAGTGCTAAATGTTTTAAAAGGTGCTAAAATGTTAAAGATGTTGCTAAAAGGTGCTAAATGCTAAAGGGTTCGCGGAGTCGCCACCTAATTATTTCGGGTGAATTAGGACACCTAAATGTCAACTTAGGTCAAAGTCAACACTAACTCTATTTTAATGATCTGCTAAACTTAATGAGATTCTGGGTAAGAGCTCTTTATTAATCTAGAGGGAAGGGGTTAGGCACCCTCTAAGATCCGCTAACTTGCGGTTGTCCTGCCAAATCTAGGGTTAATTATTATGCTAATGAAATACATATTTGAGAGTTTTTAAACAGGGCATAAAAAGCTATGGGATTTGTTTAAAATATAAGGGCTAGTTTCAAAAGAGGTAAATGTATTCCTAGAGTAAAAATGTATGCAAGTATTCCTTTACCTAAGGGGTATATATTGCTTAAAATGATAATGTGAGACTATGGTGACAAAATGTATCTATTGTGCAACACAGTTTTAAAATATCTTGACTATTTATTATGCAAGTGTAGAGTATTAAGCGGTTTATTGTAACTTTTAAGCAAGGCGGGGCGAGCCTAAAGTAATTAGCCTAAGATAAGCAAAATCAAATTAATTTCTAGCTATTGATTTAGGGTTTAACTATTCTAAGTGCTAATTAATTAGTATAGCGTTAGACAATTAATTTACAACAAATAAATGAGGCAGAATAAAGAATAAGTAAAGATGACTCGAAGGAGAGGCGATGTCTTTTCGCCGGCGGCTGGGAATTTCTGGCACAAACACAGATGCACATAGATGTGGGTTTTCACGTTTACTACGATGAGTCTCGCCATGAGACTCTTTGTTGCTCCGATGCATTTCATGCAAGAATAAAAGAAGATAAAGATTAGTATATATCTCAACAATTTGAATCATAGAAAAGATCTACACACACACGATCCATACTTATACACAACCAGTACATAAGGATGCATAAATCAGTGGACAAACTAAAACCAACTGCTGCAACAGCCAGCAGACAGAGCCAACAATCAACGGAATACAGCGAGATTGACATACTTAGATCGCGATGTGTATGAATATTACAATCAGATGCATACAGTGGACAAGAAGTGCAGGTAATCAAGACAACACACAGTGGACAGTTAGACCAAACAAAGCAAATATTCGTCCAAACAGGGGAATTAAAAATATGCAGAGATTGTAGAAAGATCATGCATAGCTTAAAATATAAATAACGATGGATAGGAAATCAGGCACCAAACATGCATATTTCCAGTTTATTTAAAAAGACAGTAGATAGGCATTTTCAGGATGAAATAGAAACATATATGCCCCTTTTTTCATAGCTCAGATTTTCAGCGCAGGGAAGTGTTCACTTAGAAACTAATGGACTGATTTAGTAAGCATGATAGACCCCTTAACAATCAAAGAGATCATTCCAAATAGTATTTAAACAGGCTTAACTGTCGGCAGATAGCAAGACCCAACTAGGCTAACACAGATTTCCTTAGGACAATGGTCACAAGGTTCCAGTCAGGTATACATATTGGCGATATAACTCATGTAATCTCACAGTAGTACATAAATCATGCTAGAAAACAAACAAGGACAAGTATCACATTGATTTATATCACCTAAGGTTAGATGAACTTCGATAGACATATTAGGATTTTGGCCCTGGTTTGAACAATCTACAATCTGGTCCCTAATGAAATAACATTGACTAATCCGAGCTTATATCATACAACACAGATTTCAGGCATTGGTTTAAGGGAAGACATTAAGTATCTCCACACCAAACTAACTAATTACGCCTCGATACAAACTAACTCACTTAGCTTATGTCAAACACAGAAACACATAACACTGACTTCATGGCTAAGCATATTAAATCGAAAGATCCAAGTCTGCAGAGCCATCACTAAATCTCGGATAACTTAAACAAAGTCAAAACAACACGGTTAAATAACATATAATCACTGCGCGTCATGAAACACAAATTGGACGAGAATACGAAAGGAGACGAGTTTACCTTCTCCGGACAGCGAACCGGGGCAGCGTATCAAGTCGTCGGTCCGCTCGGAAAGCTTGCTAGTGTAATGGAAAGAAAGAAAGGTTTTACGAGAATTGTTGGCTATTAGGGGTTAGGTCGATTGATCGCCGCTCTTTGAATCTTTGGTCTCGCTCCTGGTGATACTAAAAGGTGCTCTCCGAATAAATCGGTTGCCTCTTGATTTTCCCGATCGGAATTCGCTTTCATGTACATCGCGCCGTTTATATAGCCTCAAATTGGGTTCTAAATTGGGTGCGATTTGGACTGCATGTAAAAGCTTTGGTAAGGATTGATTCGTGAGGTATTTCTTACCATTAATGGGTGATTTGGACAGATTTGGCTGCTTATTTTGGACGAATCTTGGTACTAATATCTTGTATAATCTGTTAAGGCAAGTATTGCTTATGGTAAGTTGGTTTTGAGGGCTCGACCACGGTTTTGGATGGTACTGGCAGGGGGAAGGAAAATCGCCAGATTTTCCTCCCTAAAAATCCGGTGAGATTCGTGTGTGAAGGGGAGAAATATCGGCGGTTCTCTGGGTTTTCTAGGTCAAGGAGCGGAGTGAAGAGGTGAGGAAAATGAGGTGTGGGCGGACTCTTTGGGTGATAAGGGTGGAAGGAAATTTGGCCGGGTGTGAGTTTGGGCCAGTGGATTTGTTGGGCTGCGGGTTTGGCTGTGTTAATAAATGGGCTGGGTAGAATTTAGGAGTTAACTAATTAGGTATTAGTTTAGGTTAGTTTTAATTATTAGGTATTTAATTAGTGGTAAGTTATTTTAATTAGGGGTAGAGTTTTAAGTGTATCATTTAATTAATCAGTGGTAAATTAAACTATAAATGTGATTAAATTATTTAGGTGCTTTATTAGTCTAATTGTTATAAATGCGGGCGTGCTATTTAATTAGTGCTTAATTTTTATGATGCGATGCCGTTATTAAAACCTATTTACTATGCGTATCTTGCGAAGTTAAATTAAAATTGAATTGAGTTTAGATTAAATTATTTAAATGTTAAATGCAAGTATGATATTTAAGAATTGCTTAAAGCTTTTACTTAAAATGCGGTGCTATTATTTAAAACGCATGTGTTAGATTAATTTACATCACGAATTGTGAAATTGTCTAGCTATCAATGAAATGCGAATATTTATTTATTTTATTATCATATAAGAACTATGACAGGCCTTAAAAATTACTAAATGCGGGCGCGAGATTCTAAGTGTTTAATTTTCTACGTAAGATGCGGTGCCATTATTAAATTGCTTATTTATGCCTGTATTAATGTTTTATCGCTGCATTTTATTATAAGAAAAAATTATAAGAAATTATTTTACAAAATTAGTGTAATTTTATAATTAATGACTGGACGGGAGGGTCAAAATTGAGTGTCAACATAAGGTACAATCAGCTTCACCACATTTAAAACCAAATTCAAGAAGAAACTGAGTTAAACGACCATACCATGGACGAGGAGCTTGTTTCAATCCATACAAGGCCTTTTTGAGCTTGTATACAAACTGTGGATGGTGAGGATCTTCAAACCCTTTAGGTTGTTCAACATAGACTTCTTTGTCAAGATAGTCATTCAAGAAGGAATCTTTAACATCCATTTGATGGAGAGTGATCTTCAGACAACAAGCTACATCAAGTAACAATCTAATTGACTCGATTCTGGCAATAGGAGCAAAGGTTTCATCATAGTCAATTCCTTTTACCTGAGTGTATCCTTGAGCAACTAGTCTCACCTTGTTTCTTACAACAGTTCCGGATTCATCTGACTTGTTTTTAAATATCCATTTAGTTCCAATTACATTAGTATCATTTGGTCGTGGAACTAAATCCCAGACTTCATTTCTTGTGAACTGTTCAAGTTCTTCTTGCATAGCTTGTATCCAACAATTATCCTTGAGTGCTTCTCCAACATTCTTTGGTTCTAAAGTAGATACGTAACAAGAAAGACTTACCTTCTGATACATGGTAGACATACACACATATCTGACCATATCTCTGTAGTTCCGAGGCTCTTTCCTTCTTGTTCTTAAACCTTCGAACACTTCTCATATCACTTGACCTATAGGATGGTTCTTCTTAATCCTGGATGAGGGATCCCTGCGTACTAGGTCTTGCAATTCAGCATTTGATTCCTCATCTACACCTTCTGTGTTCTCGGGTTCTGACTCAGGTGTTGCTTCGGATGACATGACATTTGGGGCAACATCTGAATCTTCAGCATTCTGCTCATTCTCCACTGTAATCACAACGTTATTTTCAGGCATTTTTCCTGTATGATCAGAACAATCATCGAAAACAACGTTAACAGATTATTGTACAGTTTTGGTTCTAAGATTATACACACGGTAAGCATGGCTATTTTGAGAATAACCGACAAAGGCTCCTTTGTCACTTTTAGAGTCAAACCTGGCTAGATGGTCTCTATCATTTAAGATGTAACAAACACACCCAAATACATTAAAGTAACGCAAATTGAGTTTCTTTCCATTTAATAGCTCGTAGGGTGTCATTTTTATTTCAGATCTAATATATACTCTATTAGTTATGTGACTTGCCGTATTCAAGGTTTCGGCCCAAAAACGTTTTGACAATTTATTTGAACTAAGCATGACTCTAGTCATCTCTTTTAAAGTCTTATTCTTCCTTTCTGCTACACCATTCTGCTGGAGAGCTTTAGGAGAAGAAAATTCATGGAAAATACCTTGTTCCTCACAAAATGTTGAGAACAGATTATTCTCAAACTTTTTTTCATGATCTGACCTAATTCGAAAAATGGAAGAATGATATTGAGAACAGATTATTCTCAAACTTTTTCCATGATCTGACCTAATTCGAAAAATGGAAGAATGGTACAAATTTCTTATCCTAGAGTGCAACACTTTGAACATGCCAAAAGTTTGAGACTTTTCTTTCAAAAATAATATCCATGAGTACCTGGAAAAGTCATTTACAATCACATATAAATACCTCATGTCTCCTAGGCTGTCTACCTCGATTGGACCCATAAGATCCATGTGCAAAAGCTGAAAGCAATGAGACGTACTGATCGGTGTATTTTATATACACCATTTGAGTCATTTTTAGTTAGTCTTTTATCCATTTTTGTACAAATATGTGTCGTCTTAGGATAGATTTTCTTCCTTTTGAGTCATAATGGTTTAAAGTGGCTCATTGGCGAAAAGGAACAAAAAGATGGCAGAAACAGAGGTTCCAGAGCTCAAAAAACGAGAAAGTTGGTGAACCGGGCAAGAAACAGGGCGGCGCCGCGGCGCCTCCAGCCAGCAGTGTCAGAGATCCACGGCGCCCAAAATACAGAGAGCTGCAGGAGTTTCGGCGCCGCGGCGCTAGTTGCAGGGCCGAGGCGGGATTTCTTTCAAATTCGAATGGAAATGGGTCAAGGCCTGGAAGGAAAACTGGGAGGACAATTTGGAGGCTATAAAAAGGAGAGTTTAGGTCAGAATTAAGGGTTCCAAACCCTTGTCAATTCAACACAACCTTGGAGATCAAGATTGGAGACCACTTTTTGTGTAATTTCTTGTTTCTTTGTTTTATTTCTTTATAGTTTATGTTGGATATTAGTTTAGTTCTTGTCATGTCTATGGCGAGGAGCTAACTTAATCTAGGGCTTTCCATATCAAATCACTTGAAACTTATTCTTATGAATTAATGCATGTTTTGGTTTCTTCTTATCATTGTTGAGATTTATTCAATAATTGTCTTGAATGTTTGGTAATTAATTGATCACTAATTATCATAATCTATATGATTTCTAATCGAAAGCCGAAAGGGGAGATTGTGAATATGCTATAGTTGAATAAACATAGGTTAAATCGTGGACGAAAGTACCCCGATACTTGTGTAGTTTAATAGGTTATTGCTTTTAATCCTCCTTTATTGTCAATCTTATCACCGAAAGGTAGAAGGGTTCTATATTGGGGTTGAGTGTTTATATTACCTTAACTGGAGTATAAAACGGCTTAGTTAACCTGTTATCTCAAAATATAAGAAGAACCATAATTAAGTGCATTAACAAGTAAGATGAACGGATAGTTGAGGAGATTTGGAAGCCTTATTTCCACCATATCTGAAGTAAAACAAAGTAGTTTAGTTAGCATTCATAATTATAGTTATAAACAATTCATCAATCATCGGTTACCAAATAGATACCATAGAATAGATTTTGAGAATTGAACATTAATCCCTGAGGACGATAACTCGGTCTTCTAGACTATATTACTTGTCACGACACGTGCACTTGCGTTAGTGTGTGCATAAATCGTGCATCACGTACTTGAATGTTGTCCGTCATTCTGGGCAACATTATGAGAGACACATGTTTTCTTACCTTTTAGACAATCTTCACAAACCACTGTTTTATCTTTAGGACTTAATTTAGAAATGCCTCTTACTGCCTCATAAGAAATTAATCTTTCAAGGTTACGGTAGTTGACATGTCCTAATTTTTTATGCCAAAATGTAGTGTCATTTGTCCTAACATTATTGCAAATCTCTTGTTCTCCAACAAGATATCAATTGTCGTCTGTCCTTGTACCTGACATTACACATTGGTTAGCTTCATTTGTAACTATAAAAGCATACTTATTAAACTTCACCTATAGATTGTCATCACACAATTGACTTATACTGACTAGGTTAGCCATTAATCCATCAACATGTAAGCCATTTTCCAAGGCAGGAACACCAGGCACACTTAAGGTTCCTCTTTTTATTATTTTACTTCTGCTTCCACCTTCATAAGTTACATTTCCTCCACTGAGTGACTCGTAGTTCTTTAAACATTCCTTTGTCCCTGTCATGTGATGATAACACCCACTGTCAAAGTACCAAGAACCTGAAATGTTAGTCCTTAAAGCAGTTATGGCAACATTACATCTCATATTAATTTTGGGCATCCAAACTTTCTTAAAACATTTCCCTTTTCTACCGTCAGAAATGTTGCTATGAGTGTTGTCTGAAATGTTGGACAGTCGTCTTGACAACACTCTGCTCCTAGAATCCTGAAGTTGGCGACATTATGGTCTTATGTGCCCAGGTGAGTTACAATAATGACACACAACTTCATGTTATTTGACGTGACTGGAATCTTTTCTTTTGATCCTTTTTTTTTTACAAAACCTATCCTTCCAGTTTTGTCAAATAGATTGGAGCATATTGCATTAAGAGAGTACGTATACCCAATACATGTGTGTGGTGGTTGACTAACACATAAAATCTCATCCAATTTGGAGGTACCTGTATTGAGCTTATGGAAGGTTGCTTCAGCTAGATCCAACTTTGCACTAATCTTACCAAATTCAAGATCTTTTTTGGTAAGTGTAACCTCTAAGCTGGTTATTGTGCCTTTTAAATCTGCATTCTCAAGAGTTAAAGATCTTAACTTTGAGTCAAATTGATTGGATTCTAGAATTAAGTCTTTACAAAGTTTTTGTAATTCCTTAATCATGTCATCCTTGGGATCAACTTGATCGTCAAATCTAGTGTCACTACAAGAAATAATACTAGTAAAGCAATTAATATCAGGACAGTTAAAATATTCATACCTTTCAGATGTTTCTGGTCCTGCAGATGTCGACGCTGATGTTGACGCAAATGTGGTGACATTTGAGACAACATTGTCGATGACATTTTTATCGTCTGAGAGAGACTGCTCGTAAATAGTGGCCAGCATTGCTTGTGACTTTATTTCTTGATCTTTTTTCTCCTCTTCTTCATCGTCACTAAGAGAAACCCACATACTTTTACCAAATTTTCTCAAGGTATTCGCACATTCATTGGCATAATGACCTCATCCATAACAAGCATGACATTGCACAAATTCTCATTATTTGGGATCAAATTTGGTTGGTTCTGAGTTGGGTCTCCTAAGTTGATTTCCTCTTTGTACTATAGGAAGGGGGTTAGTGGACTTTTGTTTAAAGCCTTGATTTTGGTGCTCTTTGAATTTAAATTTATTCTTATCATTGTTGAACTTCCTTACCATCGAATTGAATTTTCGAGTAAGGAGGGCAACATTTGCACCATCACCAATTTCTTCAAGATTTTTATCCTCTTCATCGACGTGACTCTCTAAGGATTTCACTTGAAGTGCTATATCTTTGCTTTTATACAATGTCCTTTGATTCTCCATATTCATCTCATAAGTTTTGAGAATACTCATTAAAGTATGAAGGTCCATTGTAGCAAGATTGTGAGCTTCTTCAATCGCACAAATCTTTAGATTGAACTTTTCAGGAAGAGAACGAAGTGTTATTTCCACAAGTTGATTGTTGGTTAACGGAGAACCAAGTACTTGACATTCATTAGAAATGTCAATAAACTTTCAAAATATGTTTTAATGTCCTCCGTCTCTTCCATCCTTAAACGTTCATATCTACTCATAAGCATACGAAGCTTCGTTCGACGAACACTAGAGCTACCTTTACAATGGGTTTGCAAAATTGTTAAGTGTATTTTATATACACTTTTGCATCCTTTTTAATTAGTATTTTACTCTTTTCTTTTGAGTTTAGTATAGTGTTAGGGTTGATTTTATTTCTTTTGAGTTACATCGATCATAAAGGAGAGACTACTACTTTTGAGGATGGAATTGCATAATAAAAGGACCAATAAATCAAACCAAAGAAGTCCCGGGAAGAATATAAGAAATCAGACGAAATCCGGACAAAATTACACTGTAAATCGAATTGGGTCTACAGGAACCGCGGTGCCTGGCAGCAGCATCGGGGAGTGAAATTTCCAGTGAGCGAGCATTTTACCAGCTGAATCAGCACCACGGTGCCTGGCATCAGCACCGCGGTGCCGACACATATTTTCAGATTTTCTGGGCCGAATTTGACAAGGGTAAAAGGGTCCGAAGCAAGGTTTTTCTCAGATATAAATACCCTAAACCCTGTCATATCCTATATCATACTTTGAGGAGGCAAAGAAGGAGGCAAGAGCAAGATTAGAGACATCTTATTGTTTAACTTCTTTTCTTTCCCTTATTTTATTTCAGTTTATGTTGGATTGTAAATTAGTTCTTGACATGACAATGTTTAGGAGCTAATCACTTTAGTAGGGTTTTTCGTCGAATCCTCTTGAAGCTCTTTCATATAGTTAATGTATAGTATTGAGTTCTTCTTCAGCATATTAAGATCTATTCAATATTGTTTTGATTGCTTGATAATTAATTGATCACTAATTGTCATAACATGTATGATTTCGAATTGAGATCCGAGAGGGGAGATTTGAGTATGTTGTAGTTTTTTAGACATAGGTTAAAAGCGTAGACGAAAGTACCTCGATACTTATGTAGTATTAAAGGTTATTGTTCTTAATCCTCTTGTGTGGTAAAATCTATCATAGAAATATAGAAGGTTTCTGCACAAGGTTGAGCTTTTATATATCCTAACCGGAATATAAAACATATTAGTTAACATGCTATCTTAATAAGAAGAAGAATCATTAGCATTTCATTAACACGTGAAAGAGTGGATAATTGAGGAGATTAGAAGCCCTATTTCCATCATAATTGTTTAAATCCAAAGTATTGTCAATCTTAGTTTAATTTCTGCACTTAGTTTTAATTCTTAGTTATAATCACCAACCAAAAGAACGTCAACCAAATAGATACCATAGATTAGATATTCGGTACTTGATAGACCAGTCTCTGTGGACGATAACTCGATCTTACAGATCTTTATTACTTGAACGATACGTACACTTGCGTAAGCATCTAGAAATATCGCAACAAAAGTATCCCAAGCATCCTTGGACGTGGAGAAATTTTGAATGAGCTTGAACATGTAGAGATCAACACATTCAAAAATAGCATTTAAGGCTTTTTCGTTGAAGCTTGCATTGTTGGTTTCTTCCACACTCCATTCGGATTCACGCTTAACAAGAATGTCGTCTTCCTCATTCGGTGGTAGCATTGGAACAGTATATCCATTGGTAATAGATCTTCATGCTCTAACATCAATGGATTTGATATGAGAGCGTAGGAGAATTTTTCAATGAGCATAATTTGATCAATCTAAAATAGAAAGTCTACCAATTATTGGATTAGCCGGATCCATAGTTTATATAACAGGACTGTTGACACCCAATTTTGACCATATCTCCTATTAATAACCTACAAAGTTAAACTAATTTTAAATATCGCAAAATAATTTTAATAATAGTAATACACGTATATATAAACATATACATACATAAAAAAGCAATTTAATAACGGCGCTGCATTTATATAGAGCATTAAACACTTCTTAAATATCATAATACTTAAAACAATTTTTTATAATTTAAACTCAAGCCAAACTAATAAAATACATAAAATATACCTAAAACTCTACCCAACCTACAAATAATAAACCATGCCCCAAAACATTTTTTTAGCCCACACCTTCAGAACCAAAAGCCCAAAATGCAGCCCACTAGCACCCATATCTGCATTTCCCTTCTCTTCCAAATCCAATTAGCCTTTTATCTTTTCTAAACCTAAGAACCAAACTAGAACCCTAAACCAAAGCAACTGCCGCGCCTCCACTCGTTCAACCCGAGATTCTCGCCGGAGAATCCGGGGTTCCCCTTCGTCCACGCCTCAAGCCAGCTCATTGCCACCAGCAAGTTACCCCAAATCGTCACTAAAATCATAACAAATCAGCCCCAAAATCATAAGTTACCATAACAAGAACAATACCGAATAAATACCAAAATCACGAATAAAATCATCCTAAATCGGTACCAAAGATTCGCCCAAAATCAGTCCTGAATCGTACCAAAACCAGCCCTAAAAGTTGTCTTACACTTACCCAAAATAAGAACAAAATCGGGACTATAAATACCGGTTATTTACACATGCAATAGGAAAGAGGAAGAGCAGGGATCTCGACAAAAAAAACACTAAAAGAACAATCCCGAAAAATAGCAGTGAAAAGCAAGAACCCAGAACAACTTAGAATCTATAGAAGTTATTTTAACAGAAGTTCTGTTCGCAAAACAGAAACCTTATCCCTTTTGATCGCATCGCAACAAAACCCCAAGTGGATCGACGACTTGATACGTTGCCTCGGTTCGCTGTCCGGAGAAGGTAAATCCATTCCCTTTCATGTTTTTTATGTGATTTACATTTTGTGGTTTGTGCGAATTATATGCTTTGTTAAATATGTTTAATAATTGTCATTCGTTTATGACTTGAAGTACATCTAGTTATTGTCTGAACCTGTTAGATTAATATGTAATATGATTAAGTTAGTTTGTGTCCAAAGTATTAACTGTCGAAGTATGTTAGTCCAGAATTGATGTTCATTTGGGATCGTTAGGCTAATATACAGTTTCGCTTAGTTAAAAGACATGTTCGAGGGCTGTTAGTGACTATGTCTCCATTCGGTAATATACAATATATTTGATGGATCATGATCATTATTAAGGTGTGTTGGAACGAGTATCGGTATGTCAAGTTACATGTGGTATTGGATTAAGATAACTTAAGAAGAGGAAGATCCCTAAGGCCATGTAATTCATAACTGGAAAGTCATATTTGGTTCGTGTGTCAGGGTAGATTCATCTACTATTTTTGATTGACTGTCATGGGTATTAATTGGATGTTTGAAAATGGGTTCGTTCTATTTTAGCTTTCGTTAATATGGGACTACTGTTTTGTTCATTGTGCGAAGGCTATTTTATAAGATTAATGAAAGAAATAATCTCTTGATTATTCTTATTGATGAATGACATATATATACAAGTTACATAGGAAAAACCTTTTCATATTCTATATCTAAATCCCTATTCTATAAGGAGACTACTATACAATTATGGTAATAATACAATCCTAATTATAGTATAAGACATAACTACCAAATATAAAAGAAATATGGGCAGGTGCTACACGGCCAGATATGGGCCTTGGCCCACTGCTTAACATACCCTCGCAGTCATAGCGAGCTGTCTTTGTACGCTGAGACTATCTCTAAAATATTCAAAAAAGACCGAGGGAAGACCCTTTGTAAAGATGTCTGCAATCTGATATCTGGAAGGGACATGGCAGACGCGTACTTGTCCTTTAGCTACTTTCTCTCGAACAAAGTGAATATCCATTTCTATGTGTTTAGTACGCTGGTGTTGAACTGGATTACTGATCGGTGTATTTTATATACACTTTTTGAGTCAGTTTTAGTTAATCTTTTGTCCCTTTTTACACATATAAGTGTCGTATTAGGATAGTTTTCCTTTCTTTTGAGTCAAAGTGGTTAAAATGGCCAAATGGCGGAAAAGGAGCTAAAAAGGGCAAAGAGAGATTCCATAGCTAAGCAGAGAAAGTGGCGAGCAGTGAAACCCGGACAGTACGCGGCCTCCTGCCGATCGAAGCGGGGCGGCGCCATCGAGAGAGGCTGCGAAGACCAGTAGCCGCGGCCATGTCAGCAGTGCAAGCGCGGCGCTAAACATCCGAGAGGCTCAGAGATTCTGTGCCATGGCTGCCATGCAGAGAGATCGGGGCGCGCCAAATCACCGAAGGATTGCGAAATTCCGGCGCGCGCTCGCATGGCCGCGGCGCCGACGCGGAAAAATAAGGTTTTCAGACGGATTTTGGGTCAGGCCTGAGTTTGCTATGAAAGACTTGGGGGCCTTGAGTTACTTTTTGGAGATTGTTGTCACTCGTCATGCAGATGGGTTGTTCTTATCACAGAGGAAGTATGCCGCTGATATCACTGAGAGGGTTGAGATGTCATCCTGTAAGTCCACTTCCACTCAGGTTTATACTAAACCCAAGTTTGGTGTTGCGGCAGGTTCACCGTATGAGGATCCGACACACTATCGCAGTTTTGCAGAGGCCCTTCAGTATCTTACATTCACGAGACCAGACATTACGTATGTCGTACAACAGGTGTGTTGATTTATCAATGACCCCAGGGTTGAGCACATGAATGCGCTCAAACGTATTATTCGGTATATTCAGGGGACACTTGACTATGACTTACACTTATATCTTTCATCGACGTCTACACTTGTCTCGTATACAGATGTTGATTGAGGTGGCTATCCGGACACCATACACTCTACGTCTGGCTATTTCATGTTTTTTTGGTAATAACTTGGTCTCATGGTCTGCAAAACGTCAGTCGACTTTATCACACTCTAGTATAAAGACCGAGTATCGAGGGGTGGCCAATGTAGTCTTTGAATCATGTTGGTTACAGAATCTTCTTTTAGAGCTTCATTGTCCTATTCAGAAAGCTACTTTGGTGTATTGTGATAATGTTAGTGTCATCTATCTTTCTGATAATCCGGTTCAGCACCAACGCACTAAACATACCGAGATGGACATTCGTTTTGTTCAAGAAAAGGTAGCTCATGGACAAGTACGCGTCTACCATCTCCCTGGTATCATATTTGCAGACATCTTTACAAAGGGTCTTCCCTCGGTCTTTTTTGAAGATCTTAGGGACAGTCTCAACGTTCGGATACCACCCGCTATGACTGCGGGGTTGTGTTAAATATACATTAGGTAGATTTCCACTGATCTTCATTGATCGCTAAATCACATCGGCTCATTTGTGTAAGAGTACTTATCTTTAAAATCGCGTCAAAAGTAAAGCTCGAAAACTCCAAGACTAATAAATATTATAAATGAAAGATCTCGTATCTTCTAAGTTTAAACTTTAGTATCTATAATATGAACGTAAGCATTGCATGGTGCTATTAAAATATACTAGTAGCAATTTTCAGCTTAAAAAGATCAATGGTTTACGTAGATCTAAGATAATATCACATGGAAAGAGTACAAAAATGCATTAAAATCTTCTTGTGGGTGCACAAATCGAAAACTATATAATTCATTCTTTTTCTTTTCTTTGTTTCTGACTTGGTATCCGGTATTGTTCGAATTAGAATCCGATATATTCAGATTCGTGCCACGTTTGGACTCCCTTACAAAAAAAACTTGGATTGAACTCAATGGTTCATCTTCACTTTTTGCACAATCAATCCCATCAATATGAAGTTGACAAATATCTCCACTTAAGTAACCTTTTAAAAGGACTATTGTCCACTTGTCCATTTCGTTATTTGTCACGTACAAAAAATCGTATTTCTTAATTTTCAATAATTCGAAAACAAGAAACCAACGTCCTAGCTGCATTCAAACAATACGTGGAATTTTTTTATTGATCACGAAATATAATGATGTAAATTATAGACGGTATTAGGGCTGTTATCGGTCCGGATACATCCGAGAATCGGCTGATACTCGGACCGAAAAGTTAACGATCCGGATACGAGTACCAAGCATAAGGATCCGGACCGATAAGGATCCGGTCCGGTAACCCGGTCTAATTACCCGATAACTATATGTTATCAGTCCCGATCTGATACCCGATAACTATCTTATCAATCTTTCGAATATTGCTATTATATATTACTTTAAGTTGTTAATATGTATTATGTAAAGTAGTAAAGGCAGTAAAACAGAGATTTTTATAAAAAAAATATAAGTAAAGCACATATTTTTAAGTAAAGCAGAGATTTTAATATTTCGGATCAGTTTCGGATCGGAATCAGTATCCAGAACTGGACGAGTAACCTTATCGGTCCGGTCTCAGTCCGGACTAATAACCTTATCGGTCCGGTCCCGGATCTCTTTTCAGGACCGAATTCTTATCGGTCCGGACTAGTAACCTTATCGGTCTGGTTTCAATATATCGATATCCGGATCGGACCGATAACAACCCTAGACGGTATTAGTGTATAGACGTGACTATTAAGATAAAAATATGTAATTATAAAGAATTAAAAAAAAAATTACCACATTCGACATAATTGATAAGTAACACACATTGTATAACAACTTGCTGATAAAATGATAGGTCTCTGCTTTGATAAAAAGCAGAATCAGAATTTTTAATAAGATTTTTAGTTTATGAATTTTGATTATATTGTTTATTGTCATTTGAATAGACTATTTATTTATATAACTGAAATTTTTAAAATAAATATAGAAATTAAATCAAATTATTCAATTTTGCCAAACTCGTAATTGTTAGTGTGGCTCTACCCAATCTATTGGGATGATTTGTTATGTCCTACATCTATCTCCAAACGCATTATTATATAGGTATGAAATCAAGATAATTTAAGTGGTTCAAAAAAATGATGTGACTTAAAATCACACGAGAAATATTGTATTTGAAGGACTTATTTTGAAATTCATGCAGACTTGGAGAAATTAAGCAATAAAAAAAAAAATATACAAGCGTCACCAATTAGTTGCATCTAAGTTTAATTTTGATGTTTTATTTTATTTTGTAATTATATGTAAGTGAAAGTATATATGTCCTAGAGACGATCATTTTAGGGACAAATGTACTTAAACACATTTATGTTATTAATAAGATTAATATATTTGTGGCATTTTGCAATTACTGAATCATTATTTGATTGTTTATATTATTCATTAATGTGCATCCTTTGAATTAAACGTTGTTATTAATAGTGTGAGATATTAATGATAGAACATAATTCTTAAAGTAGCCTAAACTAATGATCATTGAGAATGTGATATCAATGATATATTATAAGTCGACATGTGGTATGCATCACATTCTTACATAATGTAGTATGTCTCACTTACTACTAGCAATAGTTGCTAGTGATGGACACATGGATACTCTTAGAGGAGTATTGACATACCATGCTGATAAACTATTTGTTATACATGTCTAAAATATTATCAGCATGTGGGAGATAGAGGTCCTTAGACTTGCGGTCAATACCACTTTATTTACGGAGTAATGTACTTTGATCTTGTCCTAAGCTCAAATGTCTTATCGATTGAGACGCGGCTTATTTTGGGTACATTACGAAGTAGATTGCAGTTGGTAGTTGAGCTAAGAATGAGATTCATTCCTCGATTAGATATTAGAGATAACACTCAGCTTCTCAGTGATATTAGGTCGACCAAGTCATTGGCCAATGCAAGAGACGTATTTAAGACATGATCTAGTTGTCGACTAATATAGATGAGATAAAGTGATCAAGCCATTTGGATAGACACTTGGCAAATCTTAAGCTTGATCGACTACATTGTGAATGAAAGGAATCTATCATCCCACATAGAGGTTGTGTTTACTATGAGTCTTGTAAACGTACTTCACACACTGAATCTGTCACCGGCGCAATCTAGGAGTTCCGTGTGAACCTTGATTTGATTAAGGTTGGTGTGTGAAGACCTAAAGGGTCACACTAAGTCGATTGTCTTTTCGGTCTAAGAATATATTGAGAGAGGATGAAATATTCAATTTAGAATTGAGATATTTTAACTAATAATAAATTATGAGATAAATTCCATTTGATGAAAATTATTTAATTAAGTCAAAATTGGATTTTGGATTTAATTAAAATTAAACGTGCAGAAAATATTAAAACAAAAGGAGGGGGCCGCGGCGCCTAGGAGTCAGAGTCGCGGCGCTGCAGCGGCAGTGGGCCCAATCCGACTGGCCCACTGTATTTCGGATTTTGGACAGGTTTTAGGGTCTGGTCCAAGTCTGATTTGGCTTAGGTTTCTCCTATATATTTGACACTTTATCTCATAATTTATGTTGCACAAATTCTACATAGAATTAAACCTTCTTACTTTCTGAACTCAGAGTTCAGGAAATAAAATCCTCTCAAATCTCTGCCAAGATTTCCTGGCTTTCCTGACAGAGGAGTATAGCATAGCAAAGACTTGCATCCGAGAAGACAATCGCGTGCGCACCCTCTAGTAGAGACTACACTAATCTTAAACTGTAAATTTTCTCTTATGTCTCTACAGGTTTCAATTGTAGCATAACCAAACCAGAAACAGAATTGTTGGGGCAAGTAAGTTAATTAAATTTTAAACTTTCGTTGTGTCTTACTTGTGTGTTTTAGACCCAACAAATCCCTAAGATGGACTAAAATGAAGTGATATGATTACTTAATTTAGAGATAATGCCAAAAAATGCACTAAAATATCTTTTTTTTCGAGTTTTCTATCTGAACTATCAGTTGTTTGCATTTTCTACCCGAAGTATTAAGTATTTCTATACTAATTTCTCACTATCAAACTAATATTTTAACAATTATTATCAAAATATCCCATAATAATGTAATATTTAATATAATAATTAAATGTCTTAAATTAAATACCAAAAAGTAAAATAGGACAAAGTTCTACCTTTAATCAAAATATAGTAGATAGTAGAAATGGATGTCAGTGGGGCGGGTAAATGCGGGTACCGCCCCGTACCCGCTCCAATTGGAGCGGGTATGGGGATGGTTTAGTGGATGGTGGGGCGGGTATGAGTATCAAAAGTGCTACTCGTCATGGGTAGTGGGGCGGGGGTGGATTTCATATAAGACTCGCCCATTACCATGCTCTACCGATCGCACGCACCGCCCATATCCGTATCATCTATTAGTTTAATTAGGCTATTTACGAATTTATTTGGCTCTTTCTTGATTTAAAATGTGACTTGAGCTAACTCGCACCATAATGCACCACGTTTCTTTTTCTTATTCTCTTTGTTCTCCTTTTATTGTTAAATATTTTCATCTTTACTGTTTTTTAATATTCATAATATTTTGGCAAGATTTTAGACTTGATATTCGATACACCATAGTGGAAAGGTTACTTTTTTTTTTTCCTTTTTCTTATATAACTTTCATTTTGGTGACTAAAACAATTGCTGGACATTATTTGAGCATTTTATTAATGGGTACCCGCCGGGTAAGTGGGTATCCGCGTGAAGTAAGTGGGGCAGGGGCGGGTGGAAGAATTATTACCCGTGATGGGTGGTGGGGCGGGGATGGGGATGTGTTTTAGGTGGTGGATAGGGTATGGGATACCCTTCCCCCGCCCCCGCCCCGCCCCATTGACATCCCTAACTAGAATGAACCGAAAGAAGTGCGCACCGGATGAGGCTCCCTGATCTCAGGGTAGGATTGAGTTTTGAGTATAAAAAAATTCTTATCAAAAAATTAATTTTATCCGGTACGAATTCGGATACAGCCAAAGACTCTAAGTTAGTTAACGAACACCACGTGAAAAAAAGAGGATAAACACTACATTCTTAAATGTTAACCGTCAAATTAGGACAAAGTTGTACCTTTAATTAGGATCCACAGAATTATATAATGACCAAGTGAGTTTAAACAGTTTAGAGATATTCAAGCCCCTTAAGCTATGGCAGACACTACTCAAAACTCTAATGGTGAAGTTCTTGATAAGTACCATGATGATGATGATCAAACTCAAAATCCAACAAATTTCAAGAAACCATCAAAAAACATGAATCGAGAAGAAGGGGTTACTCTTTTTGATATTTTGAATAATTTTGTGTCAGCAATTTTCTCTAATAATAATAATGGTACATTAATTGAGAGGATTAAAGGGTGTTTTAATGAAAATGTTCCATTGGTTCATCAAGCATCGAAGAATACTGTTCGTAATGTTTACAATTGGACTCGCAAAGGAAGCCCTCTACGTGCCCTCCTTGTTGTTTCTGTAAGTTATTTGAGATATTTATGTTAAAGATTCAATTTTTGAGTGTTAATTTGATATGGGGTTTGCTATGATTAGCTTATTTTATTAGTATTTATATTTTGTTTTGAGATAATTGTGTTGTTGTTGTTCCATTTTGTTTTGAGATAATTGTGTTAAAGATTCAATTTTTTAGTGTAATTTGATCTGGGGTTTGCTCTGATTAGCTTATTTTACTGATATTTCTATTTTGTTTGGTTATGGTCATGTTTAAGACTCACTTTTGGGAGTAAATTTGATCTGGGGTTTGCTCTGATTAGCTTATTTTACTAATATTTCCATTAGTTTGGTTATGGTTATATTAAAGATTCAGTTTTAGAGTGTTAATTTGCTCTGGGGTTTGCTCTGATTGGCTTATTTTAGAGTTGATTTCTCAAATGGTTATTCAACTAATAGTTATGAGTATCTCATAAAATCACCTTTCTTCTTGATTTCAAATTTCTTCAACAAAGAAAGTGACTTTCTGAGATAATAATTATTAGTTGAGTGACCATTGAGAAATCAATCAGCTTATTTTACTAATATTTCCATTTAGTTTTGTTAAGGTTATATTAAAGATTCAGATTTTGAGAGTAAATTTGATACGGGGTTTGCTCTGGTTAGCTTATTTATTTATTTTTCGAGTTGCTTATGGATTTTCTCAAATTATTCTATAATTAGATTGATGAAAATAACAAAATAGACTAGCCGTGGAGCCCTCTGCCTGCCCTCCTTGTTGTCTCTGTAAATTAAATTTGAAATGATTTACGTTAAATATTTAATCCT
The DNA here is from genome assembly GCA_029844215.1 of Przewalskia tangutica. Classification (NCBI taxonomy): domain Eukaryota; kingdom Viridiplantae; phylum Streptophyta; class Magnoliopsida; order Solanales; family Solanaceae; genus Przewalskia; species Przewalskia tangutica. The sequence goes on from CM056725.1 coordinate 4,413,322, forward strand.
TGTCTGACATTTTTATGTCATGCTTTCTCTTGAGCCGAGGGTCTTTCGGAAACAACCTATCTACCTCCCAAGGTAGGGGTAAGGTCTGTGTACACTCTACCCTTCTCAGACCTCACTTGTGGGATTACACTGAGTATGTTGTTGTATTCAGTTTTTGAGAGTTAATTTGATCTGGGTTTTGCTTCTAGAGAACGTAGCCACCTCGGTTCTCCCAGATGCGACCCCACATCAATTTCATATAGGTAATACCAAACAAGAATAGTCCGTACTATCCCACCATAAAGGCTTTTGAGTATTATTAAGAATAATATATGCATCCCTTAAAACATCAACGGATTAACACACTTAGTACACCATAGGAATGAACATATGTGTGTTTTATGCTCCTTGAGTCTTCCCCAGCTAGTTTTCTCATTGAACCTAAACCATGGGATCTCCAATTATGATAAGTTAGGTTTCCACCAGTTAACGACTCATTGTATTTACTTTTAAGTCCATTCCCCTCGATGTAAATGTGACTTGCTCTCTTGTAAGGCCTTTTGTCAAAGGATCCGCTATATTGTCCTTTAACTTTACATAATCAATGGAAATAATTTCATTCTTAAGCAAGCTTGGTATTGTATTATGACGTCGCCTTATATGTCTTGACTTGCCATTATATATTTGATTCTTTGCCCATATGACCAGGAGGTCATGGGTTCAAGCCGTGAAAACAACCTCTTGTAGAAATGCAACGTAAGGCTGCGTACAATAGACCCTTGTGGTCCGGCCCTTCCCCGGATCCCACGCATATCGGGAGCTTAGTGCACCCCGGCTGCCCTTTTTTCACATAACTATGTCAAAGATTCAGTTTTTGAGAGTAAATGGATCTGGGGTTTGCTCTAATTGGCTTATTTTGTTAGTTCTTTGAGTTGTTTATGGATTTTCTCAAATTATTCTATGAAATTTCTGTAATTAGATTGAAGTAGTTTCCGAAGTAGCTGATTATACATGCAGTGCCTTTGATACTTTTCCAATTGAACAACTGGAACAATTTAGGGAGACTGTTGCATGTACTTGAGGAAAGTATTGCAGGACGGCCTTTGTGAATTGAAGTTACGTGGATATTTTATGGTTTCATTTCTTGACTTGCAAATAGTATGTTTTAGCAAAATATTGGACTATTAGTCTTTTTCCTGTGAGGTGGAGCATAATTTGAAATGATAATTCTGTTGAAGTATTAACTATACCGCTACGATAATTAGTAGTGTTCTTATTTTCAGGAAATTTTCTAACTCTACTGTTAGATTTGCTAGAAACGCCAAACTTAGGCCAAAACAAAGTATGTTAAGACAAGTCTTGCTCTGAAGACTGGCGGATAAGACTAATGACTTTAACTATATTGTTTTCGTCCCTTTTTCACGCAATTCATATTGTTCTCATTCTGACTGCATAGACATCGCATACTTCATCGAGACACACAGAAATCCTTCTCGGGCTTCTGCCCATTCTAGTATGTTGGAACTGAGGACTTATACAGTGATGCCCTTTGGCAAATTTGTGTGCTTACTAAAAGAAGTCCGAGATAGCTCATGTTACATGATTACTCCCCTATTCATGACCTGACGGCCTATGTTTGCTGCTTGAATTTCATATCTGTAGCTATTGATTTGCTTTTGGTTTCTTTGCAAAATGTGGTCCTCATCTTGATATCGTCATAATGATGCTATCTTCTCATTATTTACTTACCTTTCCAAAGTCTTTGACCCATTGACATCCAGTTTCTTATGCACTAGTGTGAAATGTTTTTTTTCCTCGTCGACTACCTAAATGTTTTACTAGTATTTACATTTTTTTGACATGATTATGTTAAAGAGTCGGTTTTTAAGAGTAAATTTGATATGAGGTTTGCTTTGATTGGCTTATTTTACTGGTATTTAGGCAATTGTATTAAAGATTCAATTTTTGAGTGTTAATTTGATATGGGGTTTGCTCTGATTGACTTATTTTGCTAGTTTTGTAATTAGACTATATGATGGTCAAACTGAAAATTCAACAAATTTCAAGAAACCATCAAAAACATGAATCAAGAAGAACAAGATGAAGGGGTTACACTTCTTGGTATTTTGAATAATTTTGTGTCAGCAATTTTTTCTAATAATAATAATAATGGTACATTAATTGAGAGGATTAAAGGGTGTTTTAATGAAAATGTTCCATTGGTTCATCAAGCTTCAAAGAATACTGCTCATAATGTTTACAATTGGACTCGCAAAGGAAGCCCTCCTTGTTGTTTCTGAAAGTTATTTGAGATATTTATGTTAAAGATTCAATTTTTGAGTGTTAAATTGATATGGAGTTTGCTTTGATTGGATTATTTTACTAGTATTTCCATTTTCTTTTGAGATAATTATGTTAAAGATTCAATTTTTGAGTGTTTATTTGATTTGGAGTTTGCTCAGATTGGCTTATTTTACTACAACAACATACCCAGGGAAATCCCACAATGTGGGGTCTGGGGAGGGTAGAATGTACACTCACCTCGACCTTGGTAGGTAGAACGACTGTTTTCGGAGGACCTTCGGCTGTTTCCATTTTGTTTTGATATAAGTATGTTAAATATTCAATTTGGTTTGAGTTGCGCATTAGGTTAGGCTGTCTACATCACACTCCTTGTGGTGCGGCCCTTTCCCGTATCATGCTAATGCGGGATGCTTTGTGCACCGTGCTGCTCTTTTTTATATTAAATATTCAATTTTTAAGTGATAATTTGATCTGGGGTTTGCTTTAATTGGCTTGTTTTACTAGTATTTACATTTGTTTTTTACATGATTATGTTAAAGATTCAGTTTTAAGAGTAAATTTAATATGAGGTTTGATTTGATTGGCTTATTTTACTAGTATTGAGATAAATGTATTAAAGATTCAATTTTTGAGTGTTAATTTGATATGGGGTTTGCTCTGATTGGCTTATTTTGCTAGTTTTGTAATTAGACTGACTTAAGAAAAAACAAATAGACTAGCTAAGGGAGTTAAATTTCTGTTTGTTTTGAGATAATTGTGTTAAAGATTCAGTTTTTAAGAGTAAAGTTGATCTACGGTTTGCTCTGATTGGCTTATTTTACTAGTATCTCCATTTTGTTTTGAGATAATTATGTTAAAGATTCAATTTTTGAGTGTTAATTTCATCTGGGATTTGCTTTGATTGGCTTATTTACTAGTATTTACATTTTGTTTTGAGATAATTATGTTAAAGATTCCATTTTTGAGTGTTAATTTCATCTGGGGCTTGCTTTGATTAGCTTATTTTACTAGTATTGAGATAATTGTATTAAAGATTCAATTTTTGAGTGTTAATTTGATATGGGGTTTGCTCTGCTTGGCTTATTTTACTAGTTTTGTAATTAGACTGATTTAAGAAAAAACAAATAGACTAGCTAAGGTAGTTAGATTTCTGTTTGTTTTGTTGTGATTTATGTTAAAGATTCAGTTTTTAATAGTAAATTGATCTGGGGTTTGCTCTGATTGGCTTATTTTACTAGTATTTACTAGGGATGGCCAGTGGGCTGGGGTGGGGCAGGACTGGGATGCGGGCTCCGGCTGGATTAGCGGGACGGGAAGAGGTCCCGTCCCGTCCCACATCCCGCCGGAAGAGGGGCCGGATTTTGAGGGACGGGTCGGGTAGGGTTGCGGGATTTGGGGTTTGTTTTTTAGACTTAATTTAAAAAAATATATATTTAAACACTTAAATAATTGAACAATATAGTGTAATAAAAACATCCCAATGTTGTTTTTGTGCCTCTTATATTATTTAATAGGAATATGATTTTTTTTGTAATACAAGTTCAAAATTGCAACTTTGTTTCGTTGTTTTGTGGAATTTAAATTGTTGTATCGAATTTTTGTAATTAGACTGATGAAAAAGAAAACAAATAGAGTAGCTGAGGGAGCCCTTTCCATGCCCTCCTTGGTGTTTCTGTAAGTTAAATTTCTGTTTGTTTTGTTGTGATTTGTGTTAATGATTAAGCTTTTAAGAGTTAATTTTATTTTGCTTTGATTGGCTTATTTTGCTGGTTTTGTAATTAGACTGATTTAAGAAAAAAACAAATAGACTATCTGTTTGTTTTGAGATAATTATGTTAAAGATTCAGTTTTTAAGAGTTGATGTATCTGAGGTTTGCTCCGTTTGGCTTATCTTACTAGTATTTCCATTTTGTTTTGAGATAATTATATTGAAGATTCAAATTTTTAGAGTAAATTTGATCTGGGGTTTGCTCTGATTAGCTTATATTAGAATTGATTTCTCATATGGTCACTCAACTAATATATATTATCTCATAAAGTCACAATTCTTGATTCTAAATTCCTTCAACAAAGAAAGTGACTTTCTGAGATAATAATAATTATTATAATTTGATTGATGAAAATAACAAAATAGACTATCTGAGGGAGCCTTCAACAAAGAAAGTGACTTTCTGAGATAATAATAATTATTATAATTTGATTGATGAAAATAACAAAATAGACTATCTGAGGGAGCCTTCAACAAAGAAAGTGACTTTCTGAGATAATAATAATTATTATAATTTGATTGATGAAAATAACAAAATAGACTATCTGAGGGAGCCCTCTGCATGCCCTCCTTATTGTCATTGTAAATTAAATTTGAAATGATTTACGTTAAATATTCAATCCTTCTGACTTTTTTTTTTGTCACACTTTCTCGAGTCGAGGGTCTTTCAGAAAAAGTCTCTCTACCTCCCAAGGAGTAAGGCACCCTACCCTCCCTAGACCCCACTTGTGGGATTACGGTATGTTGTTGTTGTAGTATTCAGTTTTTGAGAGTTAATTTGATCTGGGGTTTGTTCTAATTGGCTTATTTTATTAAGTTTTCAAGTTGTTTCTAACTCTGTCATGTGGTAACGTAAAGTTGCCTCCATGTGACCGGGAGGTCATGGGTTCAAGCCGTGGAAAAACCTCTTGTAGAAATGCAGGGTAAGGCTGCGTGCAATAGACCCTTGTGGTCCGGCCCTTCCCCGGATCCCGCGCATAGCGGAAGCTTAGTGCACCGGGCTGTCCTTTTTTCACATAACTATGTCAAAGATTCAGTTTTTTAGAGTAAATTGATCTGGGGTTTGCTCTGATTGGCTTATTTTGTTACTAGTTCTTTAAGGTGTTTATGGATTTTCTCAAATTATTCTATGAAAGTTCTGTAAGTAGACTGATGAAACAAAAACAAATAAACTAGCTGAGGAAGCCCCCCTTGTTGTTTCTGTATGTTAATTCCAGTTTGTTTTGTAATGGTTTATGTCAGAGATCATTTTTGAGAGTTAATTTGATCAGGGGTTTGCTCTAATTGGCTTATTTTACTGATTTTTCAAGTTGTTTATGTATTTCAATGTATTATCCTATAGTTTGTAATTTGACCTGATGAGGAAGCCCTCTCGTTTCCCTCCTTGTTTATTCTATATATTAATTTCGGTTAGTTTTGTAATGATTATGTCGATCATTTAGCTTTTGAGAGTTGATTGCTGGAATAAAGAATTTAGGTCAAAACAAAGTGTGTTAAGACTCAAGACAAGTCTTTCTCCATAGACTGGTGGGCAAAACAAATGACATTAACTATATTGTTTTCGTCCCTTTTTCATGCAAGACATGTTCTCATTCCGACTGCATAGACATTGCATACTTCCTCCAGACACAGTTTCTTCCTTTGCATTGGTGTGATAGATCTTCAAATTCAAATTGATACCCCTGCAGTGGTGGAAACCTCAAAATGGACTAAGCTGATAATGATGAAGGCTTGGAAAATGTTGGGGGTGAATGTTGCTGAGTTTGAACATGAAATTCTGGATATCATTATGAGATTGGAGGAAAGAAGGAAAGCACAGATTCATGAGCAAAAAATAAAACAGGGGAATTAAATAAAGGAAAAAAGCAAAGTAGTTACTGAACTTAAAAAATTGAATTGGGGTCTCCAGGAGGGGAGCGGGAAGAAAGAAAGGGGCAGGTCTCACAAGACTCATTCCAGATGAGAGTTAAAACACTCGGCTGGAATGTGCAGGGTCTCAACAATAAAGTAGTACTTTGAAATTTCTTATTCACAAGTGGGGAGTTGATATTATTTGTCTGCTGGAACCAAAATAGAGGCTTGAAATCCATTTCTAATCAGACAAATTTGAAAAAATAGATGGATCTCTTGGCAGAAGTCAAAGCAATTGCTACCAATAGAGGAATACTAATCACATGGGACAAAAGAACTTGGAAATGTGTCGATTCTGAAGCAGGAGCCTTCTCTCTATCATGCAGATTTGAAAGTCTTGTTGAGGATTTCAAATACTGGTGTTTGTGGTCCTCATATCAATCCAGAAACGAAGGATCTTTTGCTTGAGTTAGCATCTATGAGGGGATTTTGGTCTGACTTATGGGTCATATGAGGGGATTTTAATGTCTGCATATTTGTGGAGGAAAGATTGAATTGTGATAGAAGATCAAGGGTTATGTTGAGTTTCTCCAACACTATTCTGGATCTGAATTCGATTGATCATCCGCTTCAGGGAGCCCAATTCACCTGGTCAAGAGGGGAGGAGTCTTTCCAAGTCTGTAGAATTGATAGGTTCATCATCTCACCAGAATGGAGTGAGCAGTTCAATGCTATCAAATAGTACTATCTACCTAGAGTATTTTCAGATCATAAACCAATTATCCTGGAGAGTGGGGATTGAGGAGGCCACACCTTCCTATTTCAAATTTGAAAATATGTGGCTACAAGCCGAGGGTTTCATGGACATGGTAGAAGAATGGTCGTAGTCTTACATTGTATCAGCACCCCCGCCTTTATGCTAATGCAGAAACTAAAGAATTTCAAAAAAGACATTACTAAATGGAATAGGGAGGTTTATGGAAGGATTGAGACAAAGGAACAAGGCACTTAAGGAACTAGGGAAATTGAATCAGTTAGCTGAACTCAGAACTCTCTCTACAGAAGAGAAAGGCCGGATATGGACTTTTAAACTTGAACTACAACAAATAGCAACTGTTGAAGAGATCTCATGGAGACAAAAATCAAGATGTTTATGATTGAAAGAAGGAGATAAGAATACAAAGTTTTTTCAAATAATGGTCAATTTGCATAGAAAGAGCATTCCATTGACAGACTCAAAATAGAAGATGAAGTAATTGATGATAAAGAGAGGACCAAGGATGGTATTATGGAGTATTATCAACAAATCTACAAAGAGACAGAATCTTGGAGACCCTCAGCTGTCTTTGAATGTTTGCCCAGTCTCAACACAATTGATAAAGAGGACCTTGAACTTCCTTTCACTGAATTGGAGATCTCAGAAGCTCTCATGAGTTGCGCCCCTAACAAAGCTCCGGGCCCTGATAGTTTCACCATGGCCTTTTTTCAGAAATCATGAAATTTCATCAAAGAAGACTTGTTTGCAGCTTTTAATTTCTTTCATCAGAATTGCCAAATTGTAATAGCATGCAATGCCTCATTCATTGCTCTTATCCCAAAGAAGAAAGCTGTTGTAGAACTTAAAGATTATAGGCTTTATAAGTCTTATAGGCAGTGTTTACAAATTGCTGGCCAAAATCCTAGCTGGGAGGTTGAAAAAAGTGGTGGATTCATTGGTTTCTGGTTTCTGGACAACAGAGTGCATTTCTAAAGAATAGGCAGATTACTCATGCATCCATGATTGCCAATGAAGTTCTAGACTGGAAAATTAAAAGTGGAGAGTTTGAGATCTTATGCAAATTGGACATTGAGAAAGCTTTTGATTAGCTTAATTGGGCATACTTAATCAACCTTTTGAAGCAAACGGGTTTTGGGAAAAGGTGGATAAAATGGATTTATTTCAAGTTTTTAGTTTTGGTGAACAGAAGTTCAGTTGAGTTTTTTTCTTCTCAAAAGGGACTCGGGCAGGGGATCCACTATCCCCTTTTCACTTTATCATTGCCATGGAAGGATTATCTCAGTTGTTAGCTAAAGCCAAAGAACATCAGTGGATTCAAGGGTTCCAAGTGGGCAGAAATCCTCTCACATCAGTGTCAGTTTCTCCCCTTATATTTTATGGAGCTGATTGTCATCAGGTTTTCAATCTCAACACCACCCTCGTGATCTTTGAGGCCATTTTTGGATATCATATCAATATGTTTAAGATCACTATCTATCCAATGAATGAAGTGGCCAACCTAGAAGTTGTTACTGACATTCTTAGCTGCAAAACAGGCTCCTCCATCACATATTTGGGACTTCCTTTGGATGCTAAATTCAAATCATCTAGGATATGGAGTGGATCCATTGAAAAAATGGAGGAGAGACTAGTCACTTGGCAGATGCAATACCTCTCTTTGGGCGGTAAACTCACCCTCATCAACAGTGTCCTAGACAGCATTCTCACCTACTGTATGTCACTCTTCCCTATTTCAAGCTCAGTCCTAAAGCAAATTGACAGGCTCAGAAGGAAATTCTTATTGGAGGGAAACAATGTTACTCACAAATTCTCTTTGGTCAAATGTCAAATCCTTTATTCAACCCAAAGGCCAAGGAGGGCTGGGATCAAATATCTTAAGTTTCATAACAATAGCTTTCTCATGAAGTGGCTCTGGAGATATGGTCAAAATGAGACAGGATACTGAAAGGAAATCAGCAAGACTAAATATGGTATTCTAGACCATTGGAATGCAAAGAGAAACAATGAACCTCATGGTGTTGAAGTATCGAAGCACATCAGTAGTCTCCAAGAGAAGAATGTCTCATTCAAGGTTGGGCTCAAGATTAGATTTTGGCAGGACAAATGGCTTGGGGACGCTCTAGTAAATGACTTATTTCCTTCACTATTTCTGTAGCTTTTAACAAAGAAACAACATTAGCTCAATATAGAGACAACAATTGTTGGACACCAATTTTCAATAGAAACTTACCGGATTGAGAATTTGATGAATATCTTTCTCTTACAAACATTGGGACAAAGTACTGTGGTGGCAGAATCTCAAAACAAAATCCTATGGGGAAATTCCAAGGAAAAGATTTTCACTGTGAAGGAATGTTACAACTACTGGAATTCTCAAAATAGCCTTATAGGTTTGGCCGTGAAAACATGTATAGAAAACCAGACAATCTCTCAGATTTACTTGCTTCATTTGGACTGCTCGGAAGAAAGCATACCTAACACAAGACAATCTCAGGAGGAGAGGTGTAATCGTCGTCAATATGTGTGTCATGTTCGAAAGTGTCAACCACCTATTTTTTGCACTTCTCTACAATAGCTAGCCTTTGATATTTCTTCTATTCTATGATTGGACTCCAACGGGTAATGCCTAGCTGGATACATTGGAGAATTGACAAATTCATCAAAAGGATCTGGAGAATGATCCCAGTAGTAATTTTTTGAAACCCTATGGAAGGAGAGAAACAGTACATGCTGTGATGGAATCTCAACTCCTATTTTTACTATGAAGTGTAGGTGTTTAGTTAGTCTTTTCAGTTGACACTTTTTTGCCCCGGTAAATAGTGTGGATTCTGGATTTTGTCAACTCCATGTCTCTAACATAGTAGAGATGCAGGGATTTCAACTCCAATGGGTAATGCTTCATGTTTTGTTTGAAGTAGCTTTTCGCCTATCTGTAACCTTGCATCTTCTTGATGTTTTTCTAATGAAATTTTATTACTTTACCAAAAAAACGATATGTCTGTCTCCCTCTAGTTGACATATGCATCAACAATTCAACAGTCATTTTGAACTGAGGACTTATACAATGATGCCCTTTGGGAAAATTTGTGTGCTTACTGAAAGAAGTCCGAGATAGCTCATGTTACATGATTACTCCCCTATTCATGACCTGACAGCTTATGTTTGCTGCTTGAAATTCATATCTGTAGTTATTGATTTGCTTCTGGTTTCTTTGCAAAATGTGGTCCTCATCTATATATCGTCATAATGATGCTATCTTCTCATTATTTACTTACCTTTCCAAAGTCTTTGACCCATTGGCATCCAGTTTCTTATGCACTAGTGTGAACTGTTCTTTTCCCTCTTTGACTACCTAAATAAGTGATTTTGTGAGTTTGACTTAAATAATACACATGGAAAGATATAGAAATAGATAAAGATGTTCCTAATCATAGTCATTGTGGTTTCGATTTTATGGTTGCTACCATCCCTGAGAATAATCCAAAATCAGAGCGGGGAAAGCAACAACCTACCACTGTTTTATATTCTTGCACTCCTGATATTGTTTTAAACACTTTCAAGAAAAGGATCTTGATAGAAGGTGTAACCTTGGCAGTTTTAATAAATGTTTGTTTCAAAAGGAAACTCAAACAGATGCTTTAGAATCTGGTATCGCACGTTTGAAATTCTATGAAGTCCCACATTGATGACCACATTCCATTAAATAATCATTAATTTTTGATGAATTTAAAAGAAATTGTACCGAGAAGCCCTTTTTTTTTCCTTTTTATTTGGAAATCCTAACATGTCATTGTGTAAGACACTATCAAGCGACCTTAATTCCTATTTCTATTTAATTTATTTTAGAGAATAACCTAACAATCTTTTCTCATCTATTCCTTTTAATATTTAAAGCATGTTATCTGTTATCTAATGTATTTTGTGACGTGCCTGGTTAACATAGGACAGCTATTTATTCTTCTCTGAATACTAGCACAGCCGAAACCACTAAAGACAGATCTCTTCATGTAGCAGAAGAGAACCATCAACAGTTCTTTGTTCAGAAACTATATTGGGTTCTTTAGACTGTCTATCCAGTAGTCATCACTCGAAAGGATTTATTTTGTTTCTCCGAATAGAACATCGCCAGTAGGATGGATCTTGGGTTTCCACTGATTAGAAACCAAGATCCATGCTTATGGCCATGTTTTTGGAGAAACAAATAAATTCTTTCAGACGACGATGACTACTACTGGATAGACGTGAATCTTGGAGATCTTGGGGACTAATTGGTGGAATACTGGGAATCTGAGAGTTGTATGAATAATACTAAAAAGGGAAAAGAGTCAAATATACCCTAAAACTTTAGTAAAAGGATCATATATACCCTTTGTCAAAGTATGGCGTCATATATACCCTCCGTTAGCCAAAACTTATCAAATTTACCCTATATTAATGGATTGGACACGTGGATGCCACGTGTCAGCCACGTCACCGGCGCGTGAAAAGTAACCACGCCGTTTATTTGGCTTTTCCGGCCATCTCCGGAAACCGTTGGGGACGAGACCACCACCATTGGCTTCGTCTTGTCAAGCCCGTCATTTCCATACTAACCATTCCCAACGATTCAACCTACAATTCCTCCAATTTCAGATCGAAAAATTCACTGTGTTCCGATCGGAATTTTGCGAATTCCGGCGGATTCCGGCAACGTCTTGGTCCGGCGGTGGTACCAACAGGTTCGCCTTCACCTCGCCGTCATTCCCATATCAACCTTGCAACTCGAATCAACGCCTACTGCTACATTAACCAAATCGAAAAACCTACAAACCCTAGGCGCCGCCGAATGATTTCCGGTCACCTGAGCAACAGTTGACGATCGTGGGTGGTATCACTAGACTCGCCGTCCTCACGCCAACATTTTGCACCCATCCACCACCTCCAGTTCACCACTGAGCCTCAGGTCGACCATTTCGAGTTTCCGTTCATTTTTTTGAATTTTCCGGTCGACCTCCAGGCATGGCCGCTACAGTGACTGATCGCCGGTGACGTGGCTGACACGTGTCCAATCCGTTAATATAGGGTAAATTTGATAAGTTTTGGCTAACGAAGTATATATGATCCTTTTACCAAAGTTTTAGGGTATATTTGACCCTTTTTACTCTTATATCGGCTCCTCGCCGTGCTGCTTACCTAGTCGAACCAGATAGTGTTTACGGTGAAAACTATATTTCTAACTTTTTCAAATTGGGACGTCTTTCAATCTGAATTCAGAAACACTTATGAGTCGTGATTATGTTCATTGGCTTAAGGATGAACCGTTTTAACTGCTTCATTTATAAGAGTATCTTTTGCTTGTCATTATTTTTTCGTGTTTCATTCTCTGTATAAGTTTGTCAAGTATGTGCTTAATGGAGAATTCTGTTTTATTGAGTATCGTTGAACTTACCTTATTAAAAAAAAGGGGTACATAATATTCAATGAACTTCAGATGATGTAACTAGTCAAGACATAAATTGATTAAGCTGAATCATATCATACTTGTAGAAATATCTATTTGATGGAATTCCTTCTCTCCCACTTCACCCCTTGGAATTACCATGGCACCTTCACATCTTCATGCCCGAAATGGCTGGGAGAGGAAAGGTTCCTAAAGGAAGTCAATCCTCATCTGCAAATTAGCCCTTTTAGGATCAATTGCATTATATACAATTTCCAAAAGTCTTGTTCACTTTGGGATATTTCTGGATCTATGCATTGGCTAGATAAGCATCCTGTAGTAAGTGGAGTAGTCATTTCCATAGGAATGGAAGAGAAGAGCTGGATTGTGATTCATATACTCATTCCAAAACTATGGACCTAGCTGATTTTAAGAGCCCCAAAGTCCAATGAAGGTGGTTAGTAAATAGGAAAACATCATATGCTCAAACAATGACCTAATTAATTGTATTGTACTTTCTTTTAAGCCTTCGGTTTCCTGCTGAACTTCTTACATGTTAAACTTGGGCATCCCCATGAGGTTTGTTACGAAATAAAGGAAGTAATGTATTAAGCAAGTGATCCTGCTATGTTTTCTACCCCTACAAACTGTTCACATTTTTTTTACCCCCCCAAATAAGCAAAACAAAAGTGAGGAGAATGAAAAGGGAGTGTGTACCAAGAACTCAAGAATCTCTGTTGCCTTTTTTGTTAATAATTTATGCCATGCCAGTAGTTCCCTTTTAGGCACGTATTTGGAATAGAATCATCACTCATGAGCAAAACATGTGTGATTAGGACAAATTTGTACCGTATGAACTGTGTACAGAAGCCAATGAATCCTCATTCTAATGGTGTGGAGTAATGCCTCTCTGATGCTATGACCAGGAGTAGTTTGGAGTCATTTTTTTGTTTCTTCACTTGCAAGTTTAATCAGGCCTTGTTAAAGATGGGTTTTGAAGAACTTGAATGTCTGAGTTTCTTTACAATTTAATGTCTCAGATCTTTGTCTCGAAACTTGGAGTCAAACATTGATACTCTTTCTCTTCTGTTTTAGTATGAATATTAATGCAGATTATTTTTCTTTTGCCCAAGTTTGTGAGACTAACTTGTGTCTTGTACTGCTAAATATTTATGTAGGTGGGGACGATTGCTCTTCTTGCTTTGACAGGATTGCTAGTCTTTATGCTTTTCTTTGTCGCGGCAACTGTCAACGCTATTGTGATCTCTCTTCTCACGTCGTTAGCGGCTGCAGGCGGATTCTTGGCTCTTTTCTTTACCTGCCTAACGACTATTTATATTGGGGCTCTATCAGTTGCTGTATTTGCCATTTCCACCACGACAATTATTGCAATTATCGCTGTGATTGTGGCTACAGGTATACAGAAGGGAGTTTGTTTGCTGCTTCAGTTTGAGCTCCTTCTTTTTGTTTTTCACATGTTTAGCTTTCATATTATGTTACTTTTACCCATATTTTTAATTGTCAGTTTGTCATTTACTATCCCAAGTGTGGCTTTGTCTTATTCTCACTGTGTCAAATAAATTATTAGCAGAGATAACTGGAGTAAGAATAACTATCCTTATTACAGTTCAATTTAAACGAGATTTCAGCGAGTATGGATTTACTGATTGCTTATAAGATTTACTGGTTTCTTATATATCATACTCTGTGCCCCGTCATTTACACCCATATTACTAATCCCTACCTCTCACGGTGCCCACTCAGAAAAGGATAATGAAAACAGAAGTTTAAAATTCTAAGTTCCGTAAGGCCGTATATTATTTCCCTTAAACATATAGGTTCTTTGGCGGTTAATGGACTACATGTAAACATGAAGTGCTAGAAAACTTTGGTGTTGCAGGCAGGGGCAAATTTTCATGTAAATTACAGGGCATGTGAACCCATGGTCTCCCCTTAAAACTAGATGTATGTACATAATTTTTAGAATTGATATAATATTAATTGTTGGCACCCATGCTTCAAAAAGGCTGAATGGTGCACTTGGTAGTTGGTTGAATGGTGAGTTATTTACCTAGAGGATTAGGGAACAATTCTCACTTGGTACTTTTTATCTTTCTTTTTAAGTGGTGCACCCATGTTCTAGAAATCCTAAATTCCTAAATTCGCCTCTGGTTACAAGGGTGCCACTTAGTATTGTGTTCAGCCAAGTCATTCGAGAATATCTCCTTTCATCATGAAAAGTAGACTTCTTTTGTTGGGCAAATAGTGGAAACTTGATGTTTTCTCAGTTTTCTTATGTACTTGTCCCTGTTTACGGAGATCCTTTGAGTTCGCAACAACAACATACCCGGTGTAATTCTACAAGTGAAGTTTGAGGAGGGTGGTGCGTACAGACTTTACCTCTACCTTGTGAGGGTAGAGAGGTTGTTTCCGATAGGCCCATGGCTCAGATCCTTTGAGTTCACATTTCCTTATTTAACACTGGACAGTCCTTTGATTATGCACCCTATAAAATGTGTGGTCTTGTGAAGCTAGTGAATACTGAGCGTGCTTCCTTTTATGTCGTTCCATCTCTGAGTGTCTTATCTGGCGTTTTACTTGTGCCTCAGGTTGGATTGGATTCTTCTGGACAATATGGCTGGCAACAAAGAAAAGTGCGAGTCTTGCCAAGCACTCGTTGAACGCGACCGGATCAGCACTATCAGCTTATTCTTCCGCCAGACATTCTCAGCACAACCACAATGCCTGAATCATGCTTACAATCAAGAAACAAGGCCACTTCTATGAATAAATCTTGAATGGTGATACCAACTACCATATGTATTTAGGCTTTTGTGTCTTAACGCCTTCTTAATGATACATATATCGGTGATACTAGCTCTTCAGCTCTTGATGCATTAAGGTCCATGTATATTGGAATATGAATGCATGTACAGAGTAAGCTTGGTTTCATGGGGCCTTGTTATGGTTGGAAACTGGCCTGTAAATTGTTCTTGAGAAGGTCTTACCAGTTGGCAAGTATTAGTATATGTTTTGAAATCTTGAATATGTTGAATGAGAATGTAGTTTTCTGTTTGTTGAATTGTGTAATGATAGTTGAGATCACATACAGTTTGAATGCGTTTTTAAGAGTGCCTAGTTGTATGAACTAATACTATACATGTTATAGCGTCTTTTAATTTTTCAGTTTACTAATCTCATTTTCAGTTATAAATACGAAACATGTAAGTTATCACGACTCAAATACGATCCGAGTTTATAGCACATATTGTTTGCTTTGGCACAACAGATTTATAGATTAGTTCTTCAGGTTACACCATTATCGAGTCAAAAGTGTCCTTACTATACGAATTTGTGTATACATTATAAAGCTCTTCATTTTTTCTTTTCCTTTTTGATGTAAGATTCACGTAAGATTTAACATGCGCCCCTTCTATTAAAGCTTGCCAACTTAGAAGCTTCATAGTCCTCTCTTTGATCAACCAGCCCTTGTCCCGCCTTGCGTCATGGGTATCACATAATGTATACTCTCTATTTTTAGATTCTGGATGTGTCAGTATTCGGAAGAGTAGAATGTGGTATACTGAAGTTAATCATGTTTTGACCACCAAAGAGTGTGTCACTTCATTCATAATCAGAGGTTGGGAGCTCAAACCCTGAGATTTGAATCGCCTTTCTTTCTGGACGTTTTGCTCTCAAAGTGAAACTTCTCGGTGGAAATTCAAATTAATCAACCTTCAAAATGAATATCAAATATCGAGTGAAAAATAAATTGTCATGGTATGCAAGTTTAGAGTTTTGATAGAGAAATATCAAATAGGTATTCTTTCCTTAGAGGCAACAAAATATCTTTAAATTACAAAAAATGCTTAACATGTTATAAATACTTTGTCAACCGGATTTATGTCACACCCCAACCCAGGTGAGGCGTGGATGGTATCCGCTAACTTACTAGGTCCAAGCGAACCAAGCTTTAACTCGTATTATCTATGTCTCGGAAGAAAAATTAGGCCAAGGAGGCCAACCTGTAAACATAATATTGTAATATTATATCTGGGGCTGACGGGGCCTTAAACTGTAATATATGTACTTCAAACTAGCTCGGCAAGATGGTATCATCCAAACGCATACATGAATAACCACATGGCTGACTAGGCCAATATACGTCTCTGAAAGCAACAAAACCTAAAATATATACATACTGGTAAATGAGACCTGGCGACAAATTATCGTGAAACAAGTCTACAAACTTCTACAGGAGTGTAACTATAACATGGTTGGGACAGGGCCCAGCCTGTCCATATTGTATATACACAAAACTCTGAACCTGGTAACTCTGAATGACATGGAGCTTACCACACTGGTTGGTACTCGGCAAATCCTACTGGTGCGATTCTCCCGGCAACCTGTCTGAACTTGCAATCATGAACACAACGTCACCAGATAAAGGGATGTTAGTACGAAATAATGTACCGAGTATGTAAGGCGACTGAAGATAGTCGAACTGCCTTGACGCCTTGGCAGGCTTTGACCTGCTTTCCTTCACTTACCGGAGAGCGGATTCTTTATTATGAACTGAAATGTAGATAAACTGAATATATATTGAGGAGTAAATAAAAAATCTCACTATACTAACCTGCTTCTGTCATCTGATAGCTAAACAACATAATAACAAACTACTTAGCCTCTTTTATGACATCTAGACATACGTAAATAGCCCCAAAGGTGAATGAAGAGATGTATAGCCCCGAAAGCAATCTATATCTTAATAGCTCCAAATGTAAGCGAGCAAATGTATATAGCCCCGAAGGCAACTCAATAAGTAAATATCCCTGAAGGCAATCTATATCTGAATAGCCTCGAAGGCAAGCGCACATCTGTATATATCTCCGAAGGCAACTCAATAAGTAAATAGTCCCAAAGGCAAATAAAGAGATCAATAACCCCGAAGGCAACAAGGTGTGATGCTATAGCCCCGTAGGCGATGACACAAATACTTACGTTCAACTATCAAGCTTTCTATCATCTCGACTATATAGCTAAACATGGCTAACTACAACTCATTTTCGTCAAGGGAGAACTACTAGAATAGGGTCATGGTAACCCGAATGCAATCTCTACAGTAAGCACATCTTTGTGCGATTAGTCGGAATTAACTCGTTAAGGAAATCATGTCAAATCAAGGAAAATGGATAGCCTTTACATACCACTTATCGTATATACAAACACAACAACAATTCAACTCAAATATCACTTCGACCTATACAATGACAATATGCCCATCAACTTAGAGAACACTAGTATATGAGGTATATCAAATGATAGCTCATTTTTTTAAAGAATCGGACAACATTTCCTCTACTTTTATCACTTCCTCGACTCAACATTTGATGTACCATGAAATCACGTTACATTTGATGTCTTTTACTTATGCTTTTGTTTATCTTAAAATATATTTTAGGTATATGTGTTTTTTGTAGTACAAGGAGTGTGGAGATGAAATACAAGCAAAAAGGAGCAAAAAGGCCAAAAATATGACATGCGAACCACAAGCAATATTTGTGGACCACATATTAATCGCAAACCGTTGTAGGGATGAAAGAAATCTGAGCATGAAAAGAGCATTATTTGGGACATGACCTATGAACTGCAGGTCATGTCTGCGAATCGAGCAATGAATCGCACATCAAGTCACTAAACAACAAGAAAGTGCAAGACATGCGAACCGCATATCATGTCTGTGACATGGTCTTCGGTTCGTTGATGCTGACGTGGGGTATTTTTATTCAAACAGTGTACACGAATTTTGATGGCTTTAAATAGTTTTCCAAGGTTTTGTGCCTCATTATTCCATACCAATTTTGTATATTCAAGACTCCAATATTTCATTGTTCTAGTTTTTAAGCTTTTGATGAGGATTGAACAACAACTTTGGATTCAAATTCAATTTTATTTTCAATTACTTTGTAAGTAACAATGTTTTCATATCAACTTAAGACTTTTGTTTTAATTATCATGAGTAGCTAAATATTTAGCTAGGACGGTGGACCTCAAAGAGTGTTATTAATGTGTTGGGTATTTAATGCTTGATTAAGATTGGGTATTAATGTTATACTTCATTAATGCTTCTTTTTATTATGATTTGGTAGTGCCTATAACCATTTATTGCTTGGAAAAGAATATATAGTGGGAAAAGCATTAATGACGTAAATTAGAACTTTAAATCCTATCTAATACCCAAAGCTAGAAATAGAATGAGTAATGTGAGAATTGAATGAGTGTATTTATTAGCACATCCTAGAGTTTGGAAAAGCCTAGTGATGACATTTGTCACCTAGGTTGGAAAACTAGGGATAATCTATTCAGGATCTTTTAATCTGTCAAAACGTCGGATTTCTAAATTTTCGTAAGGCTCTCCTGGAATTTCTTATAGAGCCTGTTGAATAATCTTTATGGATTCGGTCATTTCACCGATACGTACTAAATTGGCCTATAATATAGTATAATAGGTAATCAATCCTAGCCCCGATTACATTAATTCACCTAGAGAGAACAAAGCCCTAGTCCTCTCCTTACTTGAATTACAAATTTACAATTAATCCATATTTGAATTGAATAGTAGTTTATAATCAAAATAAATAATATTTTCCCAATATCTTTGAAATCTAGACTAAGTATCGAGGTTTGCATTTAAATTATACTTTTTCTCATAGTATTTTCTATTTTCTGTGGGATTCTGTCACGATCCAAAACCTGTTGGGCACCACTAATCATATATTTACCAGCTAACCGTAATTAAGCATGGCCCACGAGGGATGCCACGAGATACCCTGCTGACATATGAGAATAATAAACTGGAAAGGTACTGCGTAAACTCTTACAAATGGAAGAAACCAACTTATGCATATATACATACTAAGACCTACAAGATCATACATGACTACTATATGCAGGATAACTATCTACAAACCTCTAAAGAGTAAGTGACATCATAAGGTCGGGACAGGACCCCTCCATACCCCTATTCATATCCCAAAATATCGTACCACGACTAGATTACAACTCTGGAACAAATAGAGTGCTCCAATATCAGCTGAACCAGCAACCTACTAGTGTGAATCGTCACCTTGTATACCTGAGCCTGTGGGCATGAAACGCAGTGTCTCCTGACAAAAGGAAAGTTAGTACGACTGATGTACCGAGTATGTCAGACATGAAGAATAGTATAATAGAGATCTAAAAGTAACATGAGACAAGAAACAACCAACCAGTAGAGAATGTCTATGAGGGTCATAATATGCCTAAGTGTCATGCACAATGCGATCATACATATATATATTGGCCTCATTAGGCATCTTCCTTACCATAACGGCCTCTATGGGCATCATATCATATCGGCCTCTGTGGGCATAATCGTTATCGTGTGTATCTGTACCAGCTGCAGGTGGTGTCGTATCCCGTTTTCCATCCTCATATGCATGAGGTCAAGGTATATACATGAATATAATGTATGAATGATATGATAATAAGACACTATAAGTTTGTCGGAGTGATGTAATATCGATCCACCTCCGATTAACATTAAGAATACTAACATTTTTTTCATATACCTCAATAAGAACTTAGGAACATTTGTAGACATGCTTTGAAAATAGGAATGAATAACATGAACATCCTTAACTACTAAAAGTAAAATCATTTATGAGATAATATTACATTTGCGTTTCGTACTTAGAACATGCCGAAAGAAAGAAGAATTTGCCTTTAACATATTAAATTGACCTTCTACCAAATTATCGAAACAAACATCTTCTATGTCTTAATCTTGGCTTTCAAGAACTACACCCTCTTGCACTTTACGTCCAAAATTTCCCATGGAAGACTAATCTCCTTCTTGAGTTCCCTATTTACCTAAAGGGAAATCCTTAATATCCTTTTTCCCTTTATGGTTGTAAGTTACACACCAATAAAGTATCATTGCAAAGTCTTGTGTTGTATTAAATGAAAAGCCAACAGATCTCTATACTACTTAAATGAGCACTTTGTTTCCCATTTGGACAAGGACCCACGTGGAAATGTTCTTTATTTGTTGTCAACATGAAACTAATCCACTTATGCCACTAATTCCACCATTTCTCTTAGATTATTTTCCATGCTTACACGTGGAATGTTGCTACCACTTTTATCTTTATCTTTATCTTTATCTTTATCTATTAATGCACAATTCTTTATTCTCTCACCTTATTCCAACATGATTAATTCTTGTTCTCCACACACTAAAATACTAATCACTTTTCAAATACTTTATATACTCATTATTATGATCATGTGATATAGAAATAGTCCATCACCTCATTATGCACGCACCAAATATTATTTTCGATCTCCGTAATCACACTTAAAATTATTTTGGGGTTTTATCCTTTTATATTCTAAGCTCTTGATGTGCATAACTCCATATAACAAAATTTCTTCGGCCTCAGGTCTACTTGCATATGTCTAGCTGTTCAAACCATCATTCGAAAGTACGGGATGTTACATCATTTCCCCTTAGAAACATTTATCCTCGAATGTTGGGGTGACATATGTAATTCCCGTCATGTAGCCAAAAACACAACCACTATTTCACGGGGTCATATAATATAACATACATCATTATACCAGACCTGAGATGGTCACCAAACAATAATTATAATAATATGAAATAGAACTCACCTTATGCTTCTCTCGGTACCTCGACCTTGGTCTAAAATATGTAAGGATATTTGTGTTTCATCTCCTCTTTCGCCTCTCATGTCATTTCTTCTACATTCATATTCCGCCACAGAACCTTTACAGAGGCTACTTCTTTAGTCCTCAATTTGCGGACTTTGTCGATCTAAGATAGCAATAAGAACCTCTTCATATGATAGATGGTACGTAACCTTCACATCATCAATTGGTACAATTCGGGAAAGATCTTCAATCTATGCTTTCAACATAGAAATATAGAAACCCGGATGAACAAACTCTAACTCCGAAGGCAAGTCTAATTCGTAAGTCACTTGGCCGATTCGTTGAATTATGTGATATGGCTCAATGTACTTTGAACTGAGCTTTCCATTTTTTTACCCAAATCTCATTACACTTTTCATAGGAGAAATCTTCAAGAAGACCCAATCATCCACTTCGAACTCTAAATCCCGCCGTCGCATATCTGAATATGATTTTGACGACTCTGAGCGGTTAACAACCGTTCTTGAATAAGTTTCACCTTCTCTATGGCTTGGCGCACTAGGTCAGACCCAAATAATTCTAATTGCCAACTTCAAACCATCCGATAGGAGATCTACATTTTCGTCCATACAAAACTTCATATGGAGTCATTTTGATACTAGCATGATAATTGTTATTGTATGCAAATTCAATAAGGGATATATGATCATTCCCACTTTCCTTTAAAGTCAAATACACAAGCTCGTAGCATGTCCTCGAGCGTTTGAATTGTACGATCGGCATGCCCGTCTGTCTGAGGGTGGAAAGTTGTGCTAAGATTAACTTGGGTGCCTAAACCTTTTTGAAATGATCTCCATAAATTAACTGTGAATTACGCACCTCGGCCAGATATAATAGAAATATGTATACCATGAAGGCGAACAATCTCTTTAACATACAACTTTGCGTAGTCCTCAGTTGTGTATGTAGTTTTGACCGCTAGGAATTAAGCTGATTTGGTCAGTCTATCAATAATTACCCAAATAGAATTAAATTTATGATAAAAGCTAGGTAAACCCGTAACAAAGTCTATAGTAATCATTTCCCATTTCCACATCGGAATCTCAATGTTCTGTGTCAAGTCGTCGGGCCTTTGGTGCTCTATTTTTACTTGCTGACAATTAGGACATTGAGCTACAAACTTCGCAATGTTCTTCTTCATGTCGTTCCACCAATGAATACCTTTGAGACCATTATACATCTTAGTAGATCCATGGTGAATGAAATATCATGAGCATTGAGCCTCCGTCATAATCTTGTCTCATAATCATGCTACATTGGGAATACACAATGGACCTTCCACCTGGGGTCCCTCTCCCATTATACTCGAAGGTTGCGATTATCTTTTGTTAAATTTCTTTCTGATCTTCCCTATCTTCATCGTGACGTTCATTTTCTTCCAGTATGAGGGATAACCCTACTGTATTCTGAGTCATATGGCTATCACTATCTGAATCCTCCAATCGCACTCCCACTTAGCTAATTGATGTGTTCCCTCAAGTCAGCTTCTCTCCTTCGCCCTCACATTAGTCAAACCACTTGCGGATGAATAATTCTATTATCAATTTAACTTTGTTTATTAACTAGTGTGCTGAAAACTCTTATATTTGTAGTATCTCAATCATGGATATTTTTATGGATAATGTCATAGAATCTGAAATGTGTGTATCATCATCGTTAACTCTCATTTATGATATGAAAGGAATCTTTTTTTCCGTACCTTTTCACTACTCGTAATTTTTCCTTTATTTACTTATTTTGACACTTGTTCATTCATTTTCTTACCTGTTGTACTCTTCATAATTCCAAAATATTTTGGTATACATAATCTCAAACATTGCTCCTAATTTCAATCCTTGGCGTTATTATCCCTTAAAGGATGAGTTGTTAACTTATTCACTTATTCGGTACGTAGAAGATTCTGAAGAATTACATTACATGACGTTGGCCTAATATATCCTAACGTGGTCACTATACTTAGATTCGAATTCCTTCACTTGCCTCATGGCTAAGACTTTCTGTCAATGGCGCTTTGAGAAAATATTTCCTTGATCTCGTTAAATTGTAAACCCATTACATTATCTATCTCGTAGAACCTTTGGTCAGTTCAAAAATGCTCATAGACACCTGTGTTTGCCTGACATTTTATCTTTATTATAATGTCATTATTTCTTGACATATATATTTAATGTCTACCTTGTATCCATAGACGTCATTGGCCCATTTTCATCTGTTAGGTGCTAATCTCGAGCTTTATTCACTGTTACTTCCGTTTACATACTTTCTGAGAGGTATGACTGCATATGTTGTGGAACTGATACTTCGTATGTTTAGATCTCATTCACGGTGTTACACGATCCAATAACTTGTCAAACTTTCTTGTCTTATCATTATTAGATCTCTTATCTCAGAGTATTTATCATACTATCTTCCTAAACATCAGGAAGATAGCATGCATAACTATAATCTCATTTACCTTTATCCTTCTTGTCGTAGTCCTTCCTTCTACTCGTCATTAAACGAAAACAGTTCTGCCTTAATACTTAATCATACCATTCCATTTATACTTATTAACTGTTTTCATATTTCTTACCATCATTATTTGATTATTCCATAATTTTCATCCTCAATTTCCCCCAACAAGTTATTGTTATCTAGAAGTTATTTAGAATTGTAACATGCTGCACAATGAAGCCAAAGACCTTACCATTCCAATACCTATAGCTTGCCTTAGCTTATCAATATTGATACATGCAATTCTCACTAATACGCAGTCTGGTCCTTTACGCACAGACGAGAGGCTTATGTCCCTTTCCACTACCATGGATAACTCGATCCTTATATACGACTCGAAATCACTATTCTGGGTACGTCACTTTTTGTGATCTTTTTAAATTTACTGATGGTCACTCTTCACCTGATTTGGTTGTAGCAATCCATTCTCGTTAATGATACACTGGGACAACTCTTAATCTATTCTAGGTAAGATATTAAAATTTAGGTTGCACGTATAGAATATATTTCCTTTATCTAATCAGCACGAGTTACCGTAAAACGTGTAGATTTTCACAACATACTAAACCTTCCAATGATGTCTTCTATTTTTCATCTATACAACTCATGATCATCTTATCCTTACCTTTTCATACCAACTTGGGACACTTCGGAACATTGTGGCCATGGCTTCCACACTAAACCAACCCCCGATACCTTTGTGGTATAATTCGGCATGTGCTTGACCACACTGACTACAAGATAGTAGGGGCGGTCTCACTCGACCTTTACGACTTGACCCTGATACATTGGTATCTTTGAACCCTTTAAATATTGGTGATCCCTGACTAATAAACTCCCTAGGTTATGAGCTCTCTGACCCCTCAAGGGCCTATCTCTACCAAATGTTTTAGGATGAAGTCGTGCTTGGGAAACCAACTTACTCATATCCTCTGATGGATATGTATCAATAGAGGGCATACTGCTCGCATTTACATTCAATTCAACCTTAATCTCCCTGCTAATCATAACCCTAATGGAAAAAGGTACTACTGTAATAATCAACATGATAAGGTTCACAGAGAGAACTTTTACCACTCAACTCTATAGCATGATTCTAGATCAAGAAGGAAAGTAACCATCCTCCTAAATACCCAATAGCCTCCTGCCTATAAGTGTGGTGCACAACACACCCATAAACAATACTCTATTATACACGGCTTGTAGACATCCCTAGAATAGACATACTCTGATACCAAATTTATCACGACTCAAATCGGAGGGCCATGACAGGCACCCAAACACTACTAATCACATATTTATCAGTTAACCGTAATTAAGCATGGCCCATGAGGGCTGCCACGAGATACCCTGCTGACATATAGGAATAATAAACTGGAAAGATACTGCATAAACTCTTGCCAACGGAAGAAACCAACATATGCATATATACATACTAAGGCTGACAAGGCCATACATGACTACTATACACAGGACAATTGTCTACAAGTGATCGGTGTATTTTATATACACTTTTTGAGTCATTTTTAGTTAGTATTTTACTCATTTCATTTATGTTTAGTACAGTATTAGGGTCGTTTTCCTTTCTTTTGTGTCACAGCGGTAAAAAATGGAGAAATGACGAAAAGGAGATGAAATGAGCATAAAAGAGATGAAATTGCACACAAAAGGGCCAAGAAATGAAGTCTAAGTTCCGAATTATAGAGAAAATCGACAAGTCCGGACGAGAAAAGATTTAAACGGAATTCGCCAGAAAAATGTCACCGTGCGCTACCAACGGCCTTGAAAGTCCCGAGAGTTGCTGAATTTCAGCGCCACCGCAGGGTCGCATGCGCCGACGCGGAATTGTAAGTCTTTGGCCGAATTTGACATGCTTCGTAATCCTAAAGGGATAACTTTTCCTTCCTAAAGGGATAACTTTTCCTACCTAAAGGAAACCTTTTCCTACCTAAAAACCCTTACCTAAAAGGATTCTAATAACTTTTCCTACCTACACAAATCCTTAACCCTTCACCTAAAGGATTCTTTTGGCTATAAATACTCTACATCATTAGAAGAATTATTCATTCTCCATTCCACCATTCACCATTCTACATCCTTCCATCCACCAATCCACCTTGTAAATATTCCACAACACAACCTCGACGCTTGGCTTGAGACTCGTTCTTAGTAATTTTCTTTTCTTTTCTTTTCTTTATTTCGCTTTTATGATGAACTTTGAATTAGTTCTTGTCATCTTTATGGCTAGAACTAATTCTCTTATAGGCTTTCTATGTTGAATTTCTTGAACCTTATGTTATAAATTAATGACGCTTATGGTTATTATTCTTATTGAGAGATCTATCCAATAATTGAGTTGAATTCTTGGTAGCTAATTGACAACTAGTTATCACTATATGATTTCTAATCGATTTACGAAAAGGGGATTGTGAATATCTTGTAAGTTGGGTAGTGCTTGAATTGGGATGAAAATACCTCAATTAGTTTTCAGCGTTGATGAGAGGCTTAACAACCCTAATTTTGCGCATTGTGCGTGACGGCCAACTAGGTTTTTGTTCTTAATCCTCCTATAGAGTTACCCTTATCGTGAAAGTTAGGTAAGGAACAATCTGGGTTGAGTGTTTATATAACCCTAACGGGAGTATAAAACGATTTCAGAACCCGCTTTCTCCAAAAGAAGAATACCATAAGTAATGCATTAATAAGTAGCATGCGGATAGTAAGGATACATGTAAGCCCTATTCTCATCACATCTGAAGTAATTCTTTATATTTAAATAGCTTTCATAATTCTTAGTTACAAACCAAACAATCAATCATTAATTCACCAAATAGATACTAGAAAATAGATAGTTGGTACTTGAACTCTAATCCTAGAGGACGATATTCGGTCTTATCCAAGACTATACTACTTGATACGATAACGTGCACTTGCGTTTAAAAGTGTGTGCATCTAATCGCGCATCAACAAGCCTAAAAAGAGTATGTGACATTAAAAGGTCGGGACAGGGCCCCTCCATACCCCTATGAATATCCCAAAATATTGTGCCACGAGTAGACAACAACTCTGGAACAAATAAAGTGCTCTAATATCAGCTGAACCAACAACCTACTAGGGCGGACTGTCACATTGTCTACCTGAGCCTGCGGGCATGAAACGCAGCGTCCTCTGATAAAAGGGACGTCAGTACGACTGATGTACCGAGTATGTCAGGCATGAAGAATATCATAATAGAGACCTAAAAGTAACATGAGATAAGAAACAACCAACCAGTAGAGAATGCCTCTAAGAGCCATAATATGCCTAAGTGTTATTCACAATGCGGTCATACATATATATATTGGCCTCATTGGGCATTTTCCTTACCATAACAACCTCTATTGGCATCATATCATATTGGACTCTGTGGGCATAATCATTATCGTGTGTATTTGTACCAGCTGCAAGTGGTGATGTATCCTGTTTCCCATCCCTATGCATTTGAGGTCAAGGTATATGCATGAATATAATGCATGAATGATATATGATAATAATACACTGTAAGTTTGTCGGAGTGATGTAGTATCGATCCACCTCCGATTAACATTAAGAATACTAACATCTTTTCCATATACCTCAATAAGGATTTAGAAATATTTTTAGACATGCTTTGAAAATAGAAATGAATAACATGAACATCCTTAACTACTAAGAGTAGAATCATTTATGAAATAATATTACGTTTGTGTTTCGTACTTAAAACATGCCAAAAGAAAGAAGAATTTGCCTTAACATACCTTTAATGCTGACCTTCTACCAATTTGTCGAAACAAACCTCTTATATGCCTTAATCTTGGCTTTCAAGAACTACACCCTCTTGCACTTTACGTCCAAAATTTCCCAGGGAGGAGACGGAAGACTAATCTCCTTCTTGAGTTCACTATTTACCTAAAAGGAAATCCTTAATATCCTTTTCCCTTTATGGTCGTAAGTTACACACCAATAAAGTATCATTTGCAAAGTCTTGTGTTGTATTAAATGAAAAGCCAACAGATTTCTATACTAAAATGATCATTTTGTTTCCCATTTGGACAAGGACCCACGTGGAAATATCCAAGAACTACTCTTCTTCAATCGTACATATCTTTGAAGAAAGTCTGAATTCAAAACGGAACAAGATTGAGATAATGAGCAAAAACTCGTATTTTGTTCTTGAGAAAACTTATACGTTGCTCCCAATAATATTGAAACCCACGTTGATGTTAAGAGACTTAATTTACGTTGCTTGTTGCTTAATGAAGTTATAACCTTGCAGCATATCATTCTTACGTAAAGAGCCAAAAAAATGTTAAAAGTCTCGTATCGAAAATGGAATGGAAATATGAATTCTTTATATGGACTTAGACAATTTTCGTCCTACAAAATAGATTTTGGGGTTGAGTTAGACACAAGATTCATTCTTTACATGATATCAGAACCAGACTCATTCCAATTCTTTGTTCACCTATGTTGGACCCCCAAATTATATTATTCACATTCCAGTTAACGAGGTCTGGGTGTGCGGAGAGTGTTAAGAATCCCACATCGAAAATAAAATAAAAATATGAACTTAAACAATATTCACTGTACAAACTAGCTTTTGAGGTTAAATTAGATCCAAAATCAATTCTCTACAGAAAAATATGAAATTTTAGACTTTAAGGGGACTTTTTCTCTTTTACACGTAGCTCTTGTGTCCACTCAATCGTCACTACTAAAAGATGCCACCTCAAACTCTTATTTCAATAGTCATCACTTTAAGATGTCCCGTCAACCTCTATGTGCATGCATACTAGTCTACTTGCTGCTCACCTATCACGTAATATTTATCCAATAATCCTAATTAATTTTTTAATCGCAATTTACTTAAATATTACTCATTTTAATACATCTTATATACTCATTAACATGGTCACTAATTCATAGCCTTTTTATCACGCAAAAAAATTATTTTCAATCACCGTCAACATATTTTTAGGTCGGAAATTATTTTGAGACTTTATTTTTATACTTGAATATGTCCAAATTTCTTTGATGCTCGGATCTACTTACATACGTTAAGCGGTTCATACTATAGCTCAAAAGCAAGGTATATTACATTGACGAAACTTATTCTCACTCTCCGAGCTTACGTTGACTAACTTACGCCACAACTCAATGTATAAAAATAAGGAATGTAACAATTTATGTGTTTAAAATTTGTTATATAGCTCAACCTTCTGTTTAAGTTTACATTCATCTTTTTGATATACATCGTCTTTTTGGCACTTTTTAAAGTACTCTCTTCATCTCAAAATAAGTGTCACGTTGACAAAAAAATGTTATTTCAAAAATAGTGTTACTTGAGAAATTCAAGATAAAAATTAACAAGTGTTTTCAACTATGCTCTTAGCATTAAAGAAGTAATTCTCTTTAATATTACCTTCGGATAAAAAAATATTCATTTAGCCTTTATTTTTTGGTTAAAAAAGAGTGCTCACTTACCAAATAAAAAAATAATTAACCTTATTTTTGCATATTTATCCTTATTAAGTCAATGCCTATTTAATTAGAGACATTTTAGTCAATTATCTATTTTTGCCTAAAAGTTACTCATTTCGTCCCAATTTACGTGATGTACTTTCATTTGACACGCACTTTAAGAAATAAAGGAAGACTTTTGAATCTTATGATCTAAAACAAGTCAAAGGTATTTGTGTGGTTATAGATCATCTCGTTTTCCCTAAAAGGTAAAATTTAAAATTGTTGTCAAATAAGAAAATATGTCATTCTTTTTGGGATAGACTAAAAAGAAAAATGAGTCATTCTTTTTGGGACAGAGAAAATAATATTTTTTTAAGATTGTGCAAATGGTTAAGTGAACATTCTTTTCTTTTTTTATCTGAAGAGAGTATTTTCAACTCTAAAAAAATATCTAATAAATAAAGGTAGTTTAATAAACTCCACATTATATCTATTAATTTTTATTGACCGTTATTTTAGCCAAAGTGATAATTATTTTGAAACGGAATACAAGAAAAGCAAAGTTCGTAGACTCGGTTAAGTCGCTTATAGAATACCGACAATGATTTTTCACAACATAAGTGAAGGGGGTTCGGTCCAGTCTGTTCACCTCAATTTGCGCCCTATTTGAGACTAAAGTAGGCGGGGTGGCGACCGTAGTACTCACCAGGACCATCTCAAACATTTTGTGGGTCCTGTTTTAAATCGTAAAAGTGGACCCTTAATGGGATGAATTTTGTTTTTTGGAGAGACAGGGTCCTCTCAAACCTCTCTACCTTTTTAAGGTAAGAATAATACTGCGCACACACCATTCTTCCTAGATCCCACGTGTATCATTACACTAGATATGTAACTTAAATCTAAATATAAGAACGAAAACATTAACCTAAATATGAACTTAAGTGTGATCTCTTTGAAGAACCAAACCAAGAAAGTGGATTTGGACCTAGGTGTAGCTGCTCCAGCACCGTTTTTCTTACCGGGGCTCCGATCCCATCCACTTCTCACTGAATCCAAACTCAATCTCCTCATCTCTAACACTTCCACCTTCCCATTTCCAATGGACTGTCTTCTTGATTTTATTTCCATTTTGGTTTTTGCCTCTACCATTTTCACTTCACCATTCTTCTTCCCCCTTTTCGGGTCGGGTCGGGTCCTGCCAGTGATAAAATCACTGGAAATCAAATCTTTAGGATCTCCAACACATGGCCGCCTCCTGGCAACCGGCTTGACACCACGAAGAACCGGAACAGGGGAACCCGAGTCAAGACGGATAATGTACGCACGAGCCGCTATCCGCTGATGCACTGGTTTTTGAATTAGGGATTTTTTGTTTTGTTTTGAAGGTATTCAGATTTTCAATTTTACCCCGTAACTAGACTAAAATTGTGTATCAAGCTCGTTTCAAATTCAGAGAGTTCGTATTTGTACATTAAAAGCCATTTATCTTGTCCAAAAATAACAAATTTTCTTGAAAAAAGAGTTTTTCTATTTTCATTGTGGTCCTCGGATTGTACAAAAGGGAAAGAAATAAAAGGACAATTTTTAATATGATAAAGTTAATTGGCCAGCATTTATAGTCTCAGTGTTATGAAATACATATCATTTGTATGGATGTCCATACATGTTGACTAACATTTTGTATGTTACATGTAACTATTAATTTGAGTACTTAATATTTGTAATCTTCATTAGGTGATTTCATCTTATAAATTGGAATGTTATTTACCTTTGAAGGATGACTAACATATACTTGAAATAAGTAAAAAGTATATTCCTTCTCTCTAATTCTTTGTCTACATCTCTTGTCTTATATTGCTATTGCTATCATTTTATAACACGTTATTAACACGATGCTCTAACCAACTGAGCAATATTTTGAAAATATGACGAAAGTAAGTACTGCATCAGGTATTCCTTTTTAGCATCTTTTGTTTCTTTTTATTATTTCCTCTGTTGTATATAATATCGTAAGAGACATAAGTTGTCTTTGCTGAGATATTTGAGATTCTGACTATGTGACTCGAAGAAAGATGATTTACAACCTTACTTGCTAGTTCTGACTAAATCTTTAATATGTATTTTGCCATAAGTAAAATTGTTATTATGGGAAAGAGCTAATGAATTCATAGCATTAGTAGTGTATTATATATCATCCTTAATGAATTTTGGATGACTGTTATCATTATTTCATATGGATTCTTTTGATCTCCGAATTTTAAATGGTTCGCTTGATCATTTATGCCTCAAATTTATTTCTGAAGAACAATATTATTAAGAGGAATTATGATATTAATTTCTTATTACTTAATGGCTAAGAATGAAGGTTTACAAGTGTTACACCTCGTAAGTTTAAGGCGATAATTAAGAATGTCATTAAGGAAATAAGATACGAATATTGGTTATTAAGTATGTTTATATATGCTAATCCGGAAGTTAGTACACGAAGGATGTGATTCCGGAATTATTTTTGGTTACAACGGGCGTGACAATGAAAATTGAAAATGATAGTTATATAAAAAGCCCGTTATGGATTAGTAACGTATATAAGTTACGACAACGAGAAATACGAGGCTTTATGAAACTTTCGGAAATTAAAGAAAGCGGGATTAATTTAATTATATAATTAGGGACCAAAGTGTAATATTTAAGGGACCAAAGTATTATATTAAATTTTCAGAATTTCTTGTTTAAACTTGAGAAGACTCTTCATCTCCTCATTTTCTTTCATCTCAGTCTCAAGACTTCATTCCCTCTCTTCTCCCAAACGATTTCTCCATTTCCATAGCAACAAATTGAAGATTTTATCTCCTCTACTTAGACTACATTACTCACCAAGAATTGGAAGCCAAAACAACACCCAAACAGTGGGTAGTTTCGGCCACTGCTGGCCGAGGAAATAGCCAAGAATTCTTCAAATTTTGGACAAGTTTTTTGAAAGAAAAATGTGTAAGGATGATGAGTTAACATTGTAAAACACATGCATGTCATTTGGAGTTGAAGAAGTGGGAAATTTGGTGAAGAAAAATCGATAAAATAGTGGGTAATTCGGACTGGGCAGTGGGCAATCGTGGGGACTGTTTTGGACGAATTTGAGGTATAAAATTCTTCTTTCTATGATTTAATTGGAGTGCATGTTGTTAGAATTAAGGAAATGAATTTGTGTTAAGGAAAATTGGAATTTAGACGTTGCATGTGAATATTTTGAATGTTGTAGCCGATATTGAGACTAATTTTACTAATCTTTGAATTGTCGTATTCGATTATTGTGTTGTTAAGTTCGTCGCTGCTTTGCATGTTGAAATTGAAAGAATCTTGACATTTAGAGTGTTGATGTTTATATGAAATTGTTAAAGTATGAATTGGAGGTTAGGGAATTAGGAGAAGAGTTATGGTACCATGCCTTGTGTAGAATTATTGAACATTGTTGTCTTGATTTGAAGGCGATTTTGTACTATTTTTGTTGAAGTTATAGTGTTGGAAATTTTATGGATTAACATGAGAAAATAAGTATATAAATCCCCTTGACTGTTGTATTAGTTATCTTCCATGAACGAAAAGGAAAGGAATGTATTATGATGGCGTTTGTGGAGTATTTGAGAATGTTTTGCTTAAATCTTTAAGTTATGACTGGTTATTAGTTTGGTTGACATTTGTTGTAAATTATGGAAGTACATATAAACAGGGGAAGTGCTGCCCGAATTTTTATAGTATAAGAGAATCGTCTTTCAATATAACTTACGTTAGAAATCATAGAGTTGACGGGCATATTATTATTATTATAGGTCAAGGTGCTAGTCGAGACGATTATTAGATTATCGATTTGATATAGACGACGAGGTATGTGAACTATCCCTTTTTTATTTTGGCATGATTTTCATAAATGAACGTCCGACAGACGTACATGATTCCTATACAGTCTAATTCCTAGTAATATGAGTTATGAGAAGTGTCTTTGATTTTCTAGTAAAAAGTTCATTTTAATGATTTGGTTAAGAGTCAAATGATGATTTAAATTCTATAGTTACTCATGATACTCTATTCGCGTTGGATATGATTATATGAATTCACCGAGTCCCATAATGGGCTGGAACACGTTATATTAATTATTCCATGGATATGTATTCATGATGCGGGTATAGATACTCATGATAGTATATGTATGATGATTTCATGGATATGCATCCATGATGTGGGTATAGATACCCATGACAGTAGATATGTTTCCATGGATGTGTATCCATGATGCGGGTATAGATACACATGATAGTAGATATGATTCCATGGACATGCATCCACGATGCGGGTATAAATACCCATGACAGTAGATATGATTTCATGGATATGTATCCATGATGCGGGTATAGATACCCATGACAGTAGATATGATTCTATGGACATGCATCCATGATGCGGGTATAAATACCCATGATAGTAGATATATATATATATAGGATAATTATATGGATAAGTATTCATGATTACTGATATGATTCTCTATTTTCTATGGCACAGTTAGATTGATATTTGATAATCTTACATGTCTCATGTTATCTATTGGCCAGTTATGATCTCATTTACAGTACATTATTTCGTACTGACCCCCTTCCCCGGGGGGCTGCGTTCATGCCCACAGGTACAGGTGCTCAGTTTGGTGATCCACCAGTCTAGGATTCCATTCAGCTATTTGGAGAGCTCTTTTAATTCAGAGCTTAGTCATTTTGGTACAGAACCTCTTTTTAGACTTATGTATATTTAGGGGCACGACGGGGCCCTGTCCCTTCATATGTCGTTATCCTTCTCGTAGAGGTCTGTAGACAGTTGTGTGTTTTACGTATGTGGAGTTGTAAACCTGTTTTGGTATATGTGTTGTTGTACTCCGTGTTGGGATGTTCCCATGTATACGTGACACTATTTGGAGGCAGCCTTGTCGGCTTGCCTGTTATATTATGTTGGCTAGTTGTGACTCCCCAGGAGGCAGGTATATTCTTGTGTAAAGGCCGCTTGCCTATTCTCGCATATGTTATTGCGGCGTTATCTTTGTCAGATTTCATATTTTCCTTACATGTTAGTTGGATTATGTGCGACAGGTTAGTATAATGGCGTCATTAGGGCGTTTAGTCGCGGTCCGTCGGGTCGGGTCATGACAAAAGTGGTATCAGAGAAGTTAGTCCTCGGAATGTCTACAGACCGTGTCTAGTTGAGTCTTGTGTATGGGTATGTTGTGCACCATACTTATACACAGGAGGCTGCCGGACATTTAGGATCTAAAAATAAAAATAAAATATAAAAACCATAGTAGAAATAAGAATAAATGGTTCGATATTAGAAGTACTCCTGTCCCCCGCAACGGCGCCAAAAACATGTTAGGCCGATTTCCAATTGTTCACGCAAGTGTACGTATCGTTACAAGTAATATAGTCTGGTAAGATCGAATATCGTCCTCAGATACTGGTTTCTAATTACCGAACATCTATTCTAGGTTATCTATTTGGCAAACGATAACTTGATTTGGTTTTTATCTAACACTAGTAGAGTAATTTCAAGAATTAAACTAAATTATTGAGGTTTAGTCAGTTATGAAGGAATAAGGGCTTCCAATATCCTCAACTATTCCACTCTTTTCAATCCTTAATGTAACTAGAATGACTTCTTCTTCTTCGTTAAGATAGCGGTTAAGTAGACTTTCTTATATTCCGGTTAGGATATATAATCGCTCAACGCCAGTGCAGAAACCTTCTATATTTCTATAATAGATTTTACCACATAGGAGGATTAAGAACAATAACCTTCAAGAGTTAGGATAGATCTTTGCTACTTTTGAGCTACACAAGTATCGGGGTACTTTCGTCCGCGATTTTAACCTATGTCTATTCAATTACAGCATATCCAAATCTCTCTTCTCCATTCTTGATTCAAAATCATATAGATTATGATAATTAGTGATCAATTAACTATCAAACATTCATACCAATATTGAATAAATCTTAATCAAGTGAAGAAGAAATCAAACTAACGCATTAATTCATGAAATAGAGTTTCAAGCGATTCAATAGGAAAGCCCTAATAAAGTGTTTAGCTCCTAGCAATAGACATGCTAAGAACTAATACAAATCCCAACATGAACTGAATTGAAAACTAAAGAAAGAAAAATTACATTGAACTAGGTCTCCAATTGTAGCCTCCAAGTGTTGTGTTGTGGAATATAGACAAGGATGGCTGGCTTGATCTCAAAGTTGTTTGCCCTTATCACGGGAGCCCGATGACGCCTCTGGCACAAGTAACCGCGCGAACATTGTCTCCCAAGCTTCTTTCCGCTGGAACCTGGACGGGCTCCCCTGCATTTTTAGGAACCTCATTGTTCATTCTATTCTGATTCGGTTGGTTTTCCATGGTCATTGAATCAAATATCCTCTTGTTTCGCCTGTTCTACTTGCAAGTTTTCTCAATCTCAGGGTTAAAAGGAACAAGTGTGTCTGCTATTCTTCTTCTTAGCATAAACTAAGTCCCTGAAATCGATCAAAATCAACAAACAAATCAAGGCAACAGGGTTCTAAAAATAAAAATAAAAAATAAAAACCAAAGTAGAAATAAGAATAAATGGTTCGATATTAGAAGTACGTCAGTCCCCGGCAACGGCGCCAAAAACTTGTTAGGCCGATTTTCAATTGCTCACGCAAGTTTACGTATCGTTACAAGTAATATAGTTTGGTAAGACCGAATATCGTCCTCAAAGACTGATTTCTAATTACCGAACATCTATTCTAGGTTATCTATTTGGCAAACAATAAGTTGATTTGGTTTTTATCTAACACTAGTAGAGTAATTTCAAGAATTAAACTAAATTATTGATGTTTAGTCAGTTATGAAGGAATAGGGCTTCCAATATCTTCAACTATCCACTCTTTTTCCTTAACTATAATTTTTTCTCGCTGAGTTTTTTTCTAGTAAGATTTTAACGAGGCACATTACCTATGGACATCTAAGGGGGAGTGCTATGAAATACATATCATTTGTATGGATGTCCATACACATTCACTAACCTTTTATATGTTACATGTACCTATTAATTTGAGCACTTAATATTTGTAACCTCCATTGGGTGGTTTCATCCTATAAATTGGGATGTTATTCACTTTTGAAGTAGGACTAATATACACTTGAAATAAGAAGAAAGTCTCTTCCTCCCATTTACTTCTTTGTCTACATCTCTTGCCTTATATAGCTATTGCTATCATTTTATAACAATCTACAATTTTTTAGCCAGTGGATCGTATTAGGAATCGTTTGATCACAAAAATTATTTATTTATTCAGAAAAAAAATTCTCTTTATTTGAAAGTCGGTGTTTGGCTATGACCTGAAAATTTCAAATACAACTTGGGGTTATATTTAATATTTGAAAACACCTACAACACTACTTTTACTTTTTCACTTTCAACACATTCAAATAACCAAATACTTCCTCTGTCTCAATTTATGTGATATCATTTGACTTGATACACAATTTAAAAAATAAATGAAGACTTTTGAAACGTGTGGTCCAAAAAAAGTCTTATATAAATGTGTTGTTGTAAATCATCTCAAAATTTTAAATTATTTCTAAATTTAAAAAGATGACATTCTTTTTTGGACAGATCAATAAGGAAATTGTGTCGCATAAATTGGGACAGAGGGAGTATCTTTTTTGCAAAAACTATAACCAAACACAACTCCAACTTTAAAAATATTTAATTTTTATGGCCAAACGCCTACTAAATATTTAAGAGGGAGAAAGAAGATGATTTTCATAAAGAAAAGGTTCACGCTTAAGGGAGAATCCAAATCATTTACTAATTTCCTCATAGAACGTAACTTTCTTTTCATAATACAGTATTAAACGGTCGATTAATGACAGAGTAAGAAATTCTTACAATAGATTTAGAAAGTTACGAAAACCACACGTAGGATCGAAATTTGAACACGTGCTTTTCTTATGTCAATAGGATTCAATCGTTTAATATATGTACAAAAATCTATATTATATATTATCCTATTTTTTATGTATAACTTTCCGAGACTCAAGACAAAACATAATCAGACAAAGCAAAACAAAGTATGAGAAACAGCAACGTGGACATGCAGATAGTAAAAATAAAATACGCAATGATATCATGAAAAATGTAACATGCTAAGTAGCACGTAAATACTTTCAATACTTGAATATCTAACTCTTATGTCAAAGAAATTCAACCGTTTATATAGTGAAGTTAATCGAACTTTTACATTAGAAACTCATAGCCATTTATAATGGCTAGAAAACAACCAACCCAAGAGATAAAAGAAATGAATAAGACTACCCCAAAAATAAAAATAATTAGAGGTATAATTAACCATACGTTAACCACTTAGGTTAAATATGCATGGGAACTTAATTTACTAAACTACAATCGAACTCCATCTTTTTCTTTGCTTTTCTTTTTTTATATACCTCTGAATTATATCATATTCATGCCCTTCTCTTCCATTCTAAAATTATATAAAAAAAAAATACATACAAGAATAATCAGCTAATTAAATTAAACCAAGATCCAAAATGTTTTTGATGGTCATCTTCATTCATGATCCTTTTCAATCCAGTCTGGTCTTCCTAATGTGAACTCCAAGCTTGGATTTTTCTGATGAATATCCAAATTGGAATGAATATTGTAGCTTTTTGGCCTTGATGAATCACATTCCTGGAATGATGGTTTTCTTGAATTGATATGGGAAATAGGAAAAACCCATAAAAGATAGTCTGGAGTCTTCGAGTCTCGAAGACATCATTTTCAAAACAATATAAGATAGTAAGAGATCCTGGATTCGAGTCTCATCGCCACTTATTATCAAAAGAAATTTTCATAAGTTTAGTACGTGAGATATAATTAAGTAAATAAAAATGTGTTCTCTCTAATCGTTTAAACTTTTAAATGATATAATATTGATCTAGTCGCACAATTTAACATGGTATTAAAGTGGAGAGACCATTCTCAAAAAAACAAATTCCACGTATTTGGTTCGTGAAAGATGAGACAGTAAAGTTGTATTATTTCTAACAGTCAGTAAATTAAGCTGGTAAAACAATTTAGGGATATACATAAGAAAAGTCTTGAGGGAATTGTACCTCTAATTGGTGACCTGATCTTTGTTGAGATGGGAAACAAGGTGATCTCATAAGGCCATTTGCATCATTGGAGTTAGCTTGCAACCATCCTTCTCTACTGCTGCAAAATTTAAAGCAAAAATTATGTTTTTTAAGTATGTAGTGCCTGATCAATTAAGTGAATAATGTATACTAAAGTTATAGTAATGCATATTCGAAAATCTACTTAACAATGTGAAGTAAAGATAGTATCATGAAATTATGCTGCAAATTTTTTGATAATAGTTTTGCTATAATCTCTTTTGCCAAAGACTTCATTTCATCTGAATTTCACTACTGTTATTTGCGAAATGGAACTTAGATATAACACAACCCAAAAAGTCAGCTCATAAGATAAAAAAAATTCCATGACCATATAAGAAAAATAACTTATTTTTCAACCAATGTGAGACACTCTAACACCTCTCTTCCCGCATGTCCAATTTTGAACAATTGGATCGTGAATAGGATGCATAACATGGGCCGCCAGTGGCGAATCCAAGATTTAAATATTATGGCTTCGAGCTTTGAATTTGACCACATTTCAATTGATTTATTTGGTTCGATAACGTTTATAACAACATGATGAGAAAAGTGAACGTTAAGTAAAACTCAATCTTGAATTTGACAGTAATTGTGGACTGGTCAAAGTAAGACTTCTCAACGTACAATAGGACAAATAAAAGTCCCTTCTTCCAACTACTCAAGTAAAATAATGTACAACATCCTCTTTTGAAACCTGCAGATTCGGTATCCTATGTTCATTTTATGAGGATTTTATATACCCTAAGTTAATTAAATATTTAAAATTAAGAATTTAATTAAAGAAAAAAAGGATATCGTACCGGACGCTCTTTTCAGGTGTTTGTAATTCCTGTGGGAACCGCACTCCTTCCGTGTGAAAGAATTGAATCTTTTCTTTTAAAGAACAATCATTTTCCTTGTTGATTCTGAACTTCGTTCGCGAAGGAACCGGACTTAATTTATTGAAGGTGACTATCCTAATACGTACATAGTAACTGGATCATAATAAGATCTGACTGTTTTTTTCTACTTTAAGTAGATGAAAAATAAATAATTAAAAGAAGAAGACAAACACACGTCCACAAAATTAAATAAATATTACTTTGAGTAAAGCAGTGCACTTAAGTCAAGATACTGGTCTTTTGTTTTGGACTTATTTGCTAAAAAATCTCCCCGTGAAGAGAATAAAAACAAAGAAACAAAATAAAAAAAAATTAATAAAACAATTCTAAAAATCAACAAAAAGGAAAGAAAAGAAAAAAGTGCAACATTAATCTTTGCTTTCTTATTTTTCACGCCTCTCCTTACAATAAATTCGAGTGGTCAGTCATAAAAAAGAAATCTTTCTCTTCGCACCTCAGATCAAGAGGAAGGGTTGCTTGTCAAGCTGACCTCCAAAGAAGGCGCGGCTTCGCCACTTAGGAGGGCCCTTATAGAAAAAATTATCGCCAAGGTCGGACTGCAGCGACCTCAACCTCTTAGAGCAAATGAT
Source organism: Przewalskia tangutica (assembly GCA_029844215.1). Taxonomy (NCBI): domain Eukaryota; kingdom Viridiplantae; phylum Streptophyta; class Magnoliopsida; order Solanales; family Solanaceae; genus Przewalskia; species Przewalskia tangutica. Next base: position 4,452,884 of record CM056725.1, read on the forward strand.
AGGGCTCGACCGCCCAGAGAGAACCCAACCTTTGAAAGTAGGGCCTGGAACAAATCAATTGAACCGATTAACAAACAAAGAAGATAGACAAAGAAAAGTATTCCGCCTAGGAATAGGAATGGAATGGACCATCGATGGAAAATAGAAAACGTCGAAGTAAGTTGTGGCTTATAAATAGGAAGATGAGGAGATAAGGGGCAAAAACGTCGTCTAGGCGTTCGGAGCGGAAAGAAGAACTGCTACGCTTATAATAGAATAGTGAAATTAGTTGCTACGATGTTCTAAAATCCTAATTAAATTACATCTGAGTACTGTTTTCTCTCTCTTTTTGTCTCTTCAATTTAAAAAGGGATAACAATATTTTTTGTTTCTCATTTAATGGTAAATACTTATTTTTGTCTGATTAAGCATATTTAAATTACTATTAATTGAAACGTATGGTTTTGGTCCACTTATGAAGTAATAGCACAACCTCAACATAACACATATACTAATAATTAAGTAGTGGAATATTTCAACACGGAGTTTACCCTGTGCGCACTCGAAAGAGTAGATGGGTAAACATATTAACAATGTAAAGAAGTTTTATTATTACTTGCAAAATCTTTGAGTGATGTGACAGTGTAAACATATTTTTACAATGTCAATGAGTATAAGTTAAAATCTTTGAAAAAGGGAATAGATGGGTAGAAAATAGTACATGATGTAATTAAAATTGGAATAAATTAAAGGAGTTTGAAAGTAGAACAAAAGCAAAAGCTGCCACAAGAAGTCTTTTATTCTTTAGAAAAATGGTGGACGTGGGTTTGCATTTGTAAGATTCATGCAAAAGAAAAAGGAAACCTATATATGTATGTAGCTCACTTTATCAATGAACTAATTACTCCATCATTACTTCAAAAGTCATGCCCTACATATGAAACATTGATTTTATAACTCTAATACAATGATATCCTCTTTTCATCATAAATTTCTTATCAACGAGTTAATTTCCGACAAGATATTAGTCAAAATTTTACGTTTTTTTTAGTAATGAAGATCTAGTGTCCAGAATTCACTAACCTGATTAATCTGAATTCAGGTTGTAGAAAGCTCACTAGGGAAAGAACTCATAATCATGTTGCAAAAAATCTACTATGGGAAAACCAACTATGGGGATGGGGGTTGGGGCTCTAGCACAACTTTCTATCAAAGAAGACTTCAGTTTTGAGTGCAGGAAACGCAAGACTTCTAATTAAGGTTTGAGGAACATTTACCATTCAACAGCATTATTGTTGAGATATAGATATAAATACACATTACTAGTGGGTAAGTAGTATAAAATATAAATACAACATTAATCTCTTGTAATTAGATTGATCAGTTATAATAGAAATATCCTGAAGAGCGGTTGCTCCCAAAACTCTCTCTTCTCATTCTCGCGACTGTCTCGCCTTCTCCGTCTTCTCTCTTCTCGCTGATTTATTTGTTTCTCAGAAAGTTAACATGGTATCAAAGCCGGTATAGATCGATTCAATGCAGTGAAGAATTCAAAAAAGTCAAAATCGCTGAAACATATCTCTGTTTTCTTCTCAGTTTGGAATCGATATTAAGCGATTGATTCAAATCGATTCAAAGCGAAGGGAGTTGATCGAGGAAAACTAATTGCGAAGGAATCGAGGAATTGTCTGGAAAACCGAAAATCAGAATCGTGCTTTCTGAAAATCAGAATCGCAATTTCCTTCTGAAAAAAACAGATTTGAAATCGAGGAACTTAAAATCGAAGGTAATCTCTGTAGAATATATTTTTCCTAAGAAAAGTAAAAAATGGAGAATCGAAGAACTGAATCGAAATTGTGATTGAAAATCGAAATCGTTAGTTTTTCTGAAAATCAGAGAATCGAAGATCGATTCATCTTATTTGTTCTGCTATGAAGATGTTATCGTTTTCTACGGATACATTCAGCCTTTTGCTATCATTGCGACATCGAAGATCGCCGCGAATGTGTGTACGTCTGAGGTATGTTAGCCGGCGTTTCGGACCGGAAATTCAATTTCACTTTCGCATTGTTCTGTGTTGGTGTATCATTCTGTATTGTTGAAGTTGCATTTATGTTGGTGAATTGACGAATTGGAGAAAGTTGTTGTTCGTCAGTTTTGTGTTGGTGTTAAATTTGCGTTGTGTTGGTATTATTGTTACATTTGGAAAATGTTAAAATGAATCTGCTGGATTTGCTGGCTTGTGAATAAGTTTGATGTTGTGTTGGTAAGTGATTGAAATTGTCGCTGATGTTGTTTTAGTTCCTATTATGTGCTACTGTTGTGTTGATGTGTTGGTACTGCTGAAGTTTTGGCTAATGGAAACAATATTGGTGTTATGGATGTTAATGAAGATCTATGGATTGAGAAGACCATAGAATAGGAAATGTTTATCGATTGAAGGATCGAGGAGTTCTTAGCGACAAATAGACTAAGAATTGAGGGATACTTCGTCGAAGACAATATGGATTGTGTGAGATTGCGTGATGAGAATCGAGGGATTCTCTAGTCCAAGCGAGGCTAGAGAATGAGGGGTTCTTGCCGCTTATTAAAATAGTTGGCGTGATGAGAATCGAGAGATTCTCTAGTCCGAATGAGACTAGAGAACGAGGGGTTCTTGCCGTCGTTTTTACATAAGGAGAATCGAGGAATTCTTTAGTCCGAGTGAGACTAGAGAACAATGGGTTCTTCATCTATTGATATGAGAGTTAAAGCTCCTACTTGTTTGCAGCAACTGATGTTCCTGCTGGTGCAGGACTGGACTATTTTTTTGTTTTGTTTTTTACCTACTGTTATAAAAATACTGCTCAGATTTGTAGAACACAAGGAGATTTTGGCATCCAGAGATGAGCTTGCTCTATTTGAGGGTTATTAATCAAGACTAGCTGTTATGGACTATCTAGTATGCTTGTTTGGTGAGATCTTTGTGCTGGCGATAGTATTCGATATTAGAAATTTAACACTGAGAAAGAAAAGAAGAAAACAATGGAGCCAGATCGCTATCGCCTTCAAGTTACTCGAGTGCGAATCAGGCATCACGCGAGCTACCGATGTCGAAGTTCTTCTTTGGTGTTTTGTTTTTGGCATGTTGTTGTTGGTGCCGGTATGTTGTCACTCCTACTGTCGGACCTGCTGCTGTTGCCGATGTTAATGCAGCAGTTGAATATACAAATCTGGAACAAGGGAGCAATATGCAAACTGTTGTGGAAATTAACAAAGAAGAAAGATGTACTTTGGGTGAAATGGATACATACACACTACATGAACAGAGGAGAAATATGGGATATGATACCCAAGCAATCAAGTTGGGTCATTCAGAACATATTTAAATCAAAAACATATGTAGAAGAAGCAGGAATGACAAGAGAAGTCGACGAATGTCACTCACAGTTGGGCCTAGAAACTGAGGACTCACCCTATAGAGATCCATCTATTGTGACTTTTGTTGCAGAACATTCGAAGGATGACAATGAAAATGATCTGCTCCCTGGTCTATGTAAGCTTCTGGAGACCTGGTTGATGGAAGTGGTCTTTCCCAGATTTAGAGAGACAGAAGATATCACTTTCAAGCTTGGAGACTATTATGATGACCCTACTGTTTTAAGATATTTGGAGTGGCTGGAAGGTGGCGGTGCTTCAACTTTAGCTGTTGCTGCAGCTATTGGAAGGATTGGAGCTAAAGCTACTGCTGCTACTATTGTGTTTGAAGGTGGAGGTCTTAACCAACAGAGAACTGTGATTACTAATGTTGATATTATAATGGATATTGGTGTGGCTGCTGAGATTTTCAGAATTCAGGAAGTCCTTAAGGACATTTCTTTCAAGCTAGGACTGAAATCGTTGTTTTCAGTGCCTAGCTTGCGGGGGTGTGTTGAGATATAGATATAGAGATATAGATATACCACATGTATATATATGTGGTTAATTAGATATTTTGGATATTAGATATTTTGGGATTAATTAGATATTTTGTAATATTGTTAGTAGGACATTATTAGTGGGTAAGTAGTATAAATACACATTATTAGTGGGTAAGTAGTATAAATACACCATTAATCTCTTGTAATTAGATTGAGAAATTATAATAGAAATATCCTGAAGAGCGGTTGCTCCCAAAACTCTCTCTTCTCATTCTCGCGACTGTCTCGCCTTCTCCGTCTCCTCTTTCTTTGTTTCTCAGAAAGTTAACAATTATATTTATATCTATTTTTTGAATAACATTATAGTATAAAATTCTTTTACACTATCTATATATAAAGTTAAACTCATTAACATTACCCCCATTTACTAACATTATGAGAACAGTTTTATTTATATGAATGTACCTTGAAGAGTTACTCCAAAGAGTAGGGGTTGCAGTAGACGGGTAATCGGATTCGGGTTGCAAAGATCCATCGGATACTCCTCTCTGATCCATAAACCGGCATAGACCCGCCTGATCACCACCACCGATGCTTCCTATTGTCGTGAAATGATCGTCTCCTGATCCATCTGATTGCCCTTCAAGAAAATAACCACAAAAAAAAAACGTAACATAAAAAGATTATACATATACTCTCTCAGTCTCAATTTATGTGATATAGTTTGACTCGGCCCGAATTTTAAGAAATAAAAGAAGACTTTTGAATCTTATGCTCTAAAACAAGTCAAAAATATTTATGTTGTTATAGATCATTGCGTACAAGATAAATGTTAAAGTTAAATTATTGCAACATAAGAAAATGTATCTTTCTTTTTGGGATAAATTAAAAAGAAAGATTTATCATATAAATTGATACAGAGGGAGTATAAATTAATAAGTTCTATGCACTTAGAGTTTTAACACTATTTCATCAATATTAAAGATAACTACAAGTTTTGTTTTTAAGCATGTTATTTGTCATAAACGTGTAAAAAACATTTTATTAATCAAATATGTTTTCTTGTCTCTGGTTTCTTTTTTGAAGAGAAAAAAGAATCTCATAATGCATGTACACGAAATATAAGAATCACACTTTATTATTGACATTTTAGGGTACAAAATGTGTTTAATAAAACTGATATATTATGAAGAAAAAAAGGAAGAAAAGTAAAAGACTTAAAGCAAGACAACTTACCAGAGGAAACAGCAGGTTTGTCAGTAGTTTTAACAGTGCGATACATCTGCATTGAGAAAGGAATATTTTTTTGGTCAAATGTTAAAACAAAAACATTTCAAGAATTTCAAAAAATTAAGTACCCTTTACATTTTACCAATGTGTATTAGTATACGTTGCCGCGGTTGTTTTTTATCTTACTATTTTATTAGTATCATATTTTTTTGATATCATGCATTTTATCATGCTAGTTGTTGTCACCCCTTGCCTTTTCTTTCGAGTCGAGAGTATATCGGAAATACCTCTTTTATTTCATAAAGGTAAGAGTAAAATCTACGTACATTCTATCCTTGCCAGACCCCGAAATTAAACTTGTATGTTGTTATTTTTGGTTGAGTTTCTACAGACTTTTTTCCAGAGTCAAATGCTTCTTTCTTGGAATTGTTTCATTAATCACGAGGCATATTGTATTATTGAATAATGATGACTTACTTTGTCTGTTACACAAAACCCCCAAGTACCACAACCCCCCCTATGATATTTACCCAAGTACATATTTTTCTCTCTCTTTGTTTTTAATATTTTTAAATTTTTATTTATGTCTGATAATATCAGAAAGATCAGACTTGTTTCTTTAATTCATTCATTCAGTCATTCACTGTATTTTCGTCGGCTACTGTGCCGGAGGAATTCATCCTGAGCTAGGGATCTTTGACAGAGAAAATGAGAGAAAAATAATATTTGATTTTTTTTTGTCTCAAATATTCTAAGTATATAAATAATTTTTTCTCTGTACCTGTAAATGGCTTTTGACATGAGCTAGAGTAAGATCTTTCACATCCATTAGCTCCAAGACTGATTTAGGTGTTGCCCCTAAAAATCCAAGATTAGACATTGTTCATCATTTCCCACCTCAAATATAATGTTATGGCAAACCCCAAATTACAAAAAATGAAATGTTAACATAGAGTATTATGGATTCAACTGACTCAGTATTTTGACACCAAAAATGGATGTACAAACAGAAAAAATAGGTAAAGTTTCAACAAATAGTAATTTTGAACTCGTATACGACGAGTTCAGGTTAAGAATATAAAAAATGTTGTATCCACCAAGATTAAATTTTTATTGGATCCTGATAACATAAAGTATTTTTCTTCTAAAAATGATAGTACTTTACGTTATCAGAGTCGGATTCAGAATTTAATCTTGATGGATTTTTTTTCCGAAAAAGGACAATAAGTTAAGCTTAGGTATGAAGAAATGAAATCATACTTTCATGTCCACCAAGAAGCTCCACAGCATGAACAAATCTAGCATGAAGTGTACTAGTCCATCTCATTCTTGGTGCTCTCATACTTCTTTTAACTGGAAGCTTTGGTAAAAATCTTGATCTCATCAAACTATGATAATTTGTAATATTTTCATGATGTGAAAGCCCTAATCCTCCTACATGACCATACTGAGTATGATGTGGCACTTGATAAGACGGCGATGATATCCCATTAAACCTACTATTGAAATACGGCGAAGAAGAAGACGATGATGGGTAAAAACACATCTTTGGATCTTTCTCCTTGTCCAAATTTGTAGCCAAAAAAGGGAATGAACGGCTGTGATTGTACACCGGGATACCCTTGATAGGACGTAAACCGTCCGATACATATAAAGATGAAACCCCATGATTTATTTGGTTCATTGGTTGCACCATATGGCTATAATTTTGGCTATGGTGGTGGTTATTGTTGTTGTTGTAATAAGGGTTTCTTGGTAGGTGGTCTAAAAAACCCCTTCTTGGAAATGTCTCATCAATATTAATGGCGTCGGTGGTGGTAGTGGTAGGGTGAGCTAACGAGAGTTCAGTAAGGCAATTTTCCGTCTTACTGAACTCTGGTCTTCCGTAATTTTTACTCACTTCAGTAACGCATCGGTCCGATAGGTCGAAACTAGAGGAACTATTTGGAAGACTAATGTTGAGAGAAAGATCATGAATTGGCTTTGTTTTATTAGAAGACGGGGTTTCAATGAAAATCCCTTCTAAGGGCATCTTTATGGATTTTAAAGACAATCTCTAACAACAACACAAAGATTTCAAGAAAATTTAATTTTCTAATAGTGGCTTGTCCTTTTTTGTTGCTTTGGGAACTTTAGCTTTAGCTCCAAAACCCCTAATTTATGATAATATGCCTGGAGAATAGAGCAAAAAGTTGCACAAAAACACAAACAAGACACATCACAAAGAAATGTAGAAAAAGGGAAAAAAAAAAGTAAAAGATGGGCAAACTTCAAGTTTGATTTTGGAAGGAAAAAAGTGAAGAGGAAAAAGTTCTTTTAATAGTGGATATGTTAGGATGAAGAAAGGAGAGAACAACAAGAAGAGAAGTGAAGTGATATGAAAAGAATGGAAGAAAAATAAAAGAAGAGAATATTAATATTAAAAGAAAAATGAGAGGAGAGTAAAGAAAAGAATTCCAGAAAGGCAACGGATGGAAAGGAAAGAAAAAGAAGAGAAGAAGAAGGGGGGGATTTGGGACTATAATGTTAAATTCCTCGAGAGTATATCTTGGAAAATGACACTAGAATAAGGTGAGGTTATTTTCTTAATTTTCTCTCTCTTTTCATAGTCAAAAGAAAAAACAAGTATATGCCGTCTTAATCTGTATTTCTGCAAGAGGCTATTTCCACTGCTCGAATATGTGACATCCTGATCACATGACACTAACTTTATCAATTACGCCAAGACTCTCCTTTAAAATACTAAATGAAAAGATTAAAATTTAAAATAGCACATAAAGAGGAAAAAATGACAAAAATGAGTGTAAATAATAAATGCTGACATGCTAAGACTTATTTGCGAGTTTAAGTGATGTACATTATTAGTGTAAGTTTTATATTACTACCTCAAATGATATTAATAGGCACTTAGCTAACATTTGAATTAGGGGTTCGACAGAACCCATTAATTTTAGTGTAAACGTTGTATACTTCAAGTCTAGATTCTCTTTAATTTACATGTAAGCCTTTTATTTAATCTTAAAAATAAGACATATCACCGGCCATAATAGGATAAGTTGACTAAATAATATAAAAATATTTACAATAAATGTGTATATAATTCAAGCTCGATGGAGTTTAGGTTTTATGCACTCAGAGTATATACTTTTTTTACACCACCGGGTAATTAATTTGGCATACAACAATAAATAAAAAATACTTCATATCAATCCTGGAAAATAGCGTAACAACCTCTATCTTTATGGGGTAGATAGGTTGTTTTCGATAGACTCACAGCTCAAAACGATACAGGATTACAAGAAAAATAAGACAACAAAATATCAAAGTAAAAAATTGATAAAATCAGTTTAATTTAGAGTGTACAAATTTGGTATAATGTGAGTAAACATAACTTAAATCAATGAAGAATCATTATTAAAATAAATATTGTGAGTTACAATGGATGTACGAGAGTATACAACTACTATTAGTGCTTTAAAAGGGTAAACAATATGATTACAATCGCAATTAACTTGAAGGCAACAAGTGTTGTGGTAACAATAAGATTTTGAGGTCTTGATCTTTGTTCTTGAGTCTTTCTTGGGATCTTGGATCATTGGATCTTCGTTCAACTACAGAGGCGCTGTTGAGTCGAGTGATATTCACTATGTCCTTAAGACATTATTGTCCCGTATATGTTCTTTTACGATATGGGCAACTGTCTCCCAAAATAAAACAACAACTAAACAAATAATCAAAGGAAACTCAAGTGTTTATGTGTATTGTACAATTGAGTCAAACGCCTCAATTTATAGTGTGTAAGATGACATCTCATCTAGCCAACTATTGACAATCAATGGCCATGTAATAGCATTTATGAAGAGGTGTTATTCAACCAAATAATGGCTGAATTCAAGTGTCAAGTAATGGAGGATTAGTGCTCCAAAACCAGCCCAAAAGTCAGAAACTTTCCATCTTCCGTCGACCATTCTGCCTCTGAAGCGTCGCGACTCTAGTGACTAAACTGCCACTCAAGCGTCGCGACGCTCCGGTGTCGCGGCCCTTCACGGCTCCGCGGCGATTTTTGACTCGTTTCATCCTTTACACCAGTGGCGGAGCTTAAGCCCCCCTGGGGGTGGCCACGGCCCTCCCAACTAATTTTTTTTTTAATATAACTCTTTTATAAACAAACCCTCTAATATCCAGTATACCAAACCCTCTACCCTCTAATTTTATTTCAATTCAAGAACATCTCTAACTCTCTCTATCCAGTATCACCAAAAATCTCCCCCTTCCCTTTCTCTATCAATTAAATTCAAGAGTCATCCTCAATCTCGTAATAACATCACAAGGTAAGTCATTATCATTGTTAAGCTGAAAATACTAATAAAAATATAATAAAGTAGCTCAACTATTATTTTATTCTTTTATGTTTGTTTGTTTGATAGTTGATTTATGTATTTTTTAGGAGTGGTAGTTGGTACGATGGTACAACTCAAGAAAATTGATAGGGGCATCACAGGTGCTGAGTCTTTCGTGGTGGATTATTGTGTTGATGTTATTTTGAATCTTTGATAAAATTAAATTTTGTTCTTATAAATTTCAATTAACATTTTTGTTAGTAGTTACCGCCACTGGCGGATCTACATTGAAGTACGGTTGCAACAGACAACCGCTTTTTTTTTGCTTTCTACGCATAATTTTTTTTTTTGCTACGCAAAAAATTATTACTTCGTATGTTTGCACCACCAGATTTCAGAGTCTGGATCCGTCACTAGTTACGACCCCCCTTAATATTTTGACCAAGATCCGCCACTGCTTTACACATCGTACATTTCTTCCTTCATAAACCAACGTGGAACATATGTCATTTTACCAACGATCGTCTATCATTTCATGTCTCAAACATTTACTCACATACCAATATCTCTTTCACTAATGAAATTTACGATATTTGGCACTACGTGTGCACGTGTGTGGAAACAACGTTTCCGACGTGCAATGTCTCAATTGTTCGAGTCATAAATAATATATTAAACTTATTTTCACATTAGTAAATTTTCAACACACATTTAAATAAATAAATTATTGAACCCAAAAAAAAGATAAATAATGACTTTTTGATTGATGTTCTTTCCCTCAGATAACTGGTGATTCTTTTCCCCCACTCTCTCCGCTTCATACTTTTTTTTTTCTTTCTGTATATCACTTTATCGTATTCTAATTATTTACTATTTTTTCTGATCAGTACATTAATTTATAATACCATTTTATACTAATATATAAAAACAAACGTATTCAAGATAACGTAATCTGTAGCTTCTACACACCCCACCCCTAACACTGGATTTGAAATAGAGGAGGATCTACAGTATTATTTATGGGTTTGCGTAAATATCAATAGTTTATGTCGAGATCTTATATATATATATATATATATATATATATATATTCAGAAATATATTAAATATCTGATTGTTAATCCAAAAGTGGTTTTAGAAACTAGATTAGAGCCGAAATTGAAAAATGGTTCCGCCAAACCAGGTAACTTTAGTCCATATTATATTTGTTTTAAAAAAATCACTAAATATATACAAAAATTAAATGCAAAACTCATTTACTAATATTCGATCCTAAAATTTACAACTCATAAAATTTAAATTCTGAACCTATTTCTATTCTAGACCCGCCATAACTTGAAAGTTGAAACAAGGTGGGGTTAGAGGATTGAGGCCATACACTTACTTGTATGTTTATAATATAAGTTTAACTTATGTGGACGGATAATCAAATTAGTTTAACTTTTGTAGGATATTACAGTGGATGTATGAGAATAGTATACAACTATCACTAGTGCTTAGAAAGGATAAATAATTACAATTCCAATATAATAGGCTTGAAGTCTAACATCAGTTGTGACAACATCAACATGTGTTGATGATCTTGATCTTCGATCTTTGATCTTCCTTCCAATCTTGTGATCCTTGTTGAAACTGCAGCAAACCCTTGATAACAACAACAACAATATGTTTAGTAATCTGGAAATATGACAAGATAATTGGCTTGCTGAGTCGACCGAATTCTCGATCTATCCTTAAGATAATATTGCCCCGTACATCCTTTCAACGGTGTAATGACAACTTATCTCCCAAGATAAAACAACAATTAAACAAATGAACAAAGGGAACTCAAGTGTTCGCTATATAGAAGGATCTTTGAGTGTGTAAGATTGCAAGAAAGGAAGAGATTTCATGAACTAGGAAGAACTTATAGAATATGTATTTTATGTGTGTTCTTCCTCTTTTTTATGTTCTGTATATATCCTCATATATTGTGTGTTCAATGCATTATATTATATGTGTGTCCTCAAATCTGAAACAAGGCTTGTTTATATAGTTTAGAGGATGAAGAGAGGTGTTAAAAGATGTTTAAGAGGGTTGTTAATGGCCTCCATAAAGGTCATAAACGTTGTGGCATAAGTGCCAAACATTTTGACAAGTAATGGCCATTATTCTGACTTATTATCGTTACTGGGAGCTTACTAGACGCGCAGCACCGTGGTCCAAATCATGAGGCACCGCGGTGCCTGTCTTCCAGAAACTCCAGGGACCGAACTGTAATTAAATAAAATTTTGGGGTCCAAAAAGATAATATCAGTAAAAACCCATCAGCCCCGCAGCCCGGACCGGGCGGTGGTGGCGCGCGTGTGGGCCTAGTCTCGAACCCAAGCATACATAGGTCCTCCCTCCTTCAAACACATGAGTTACCCCTTGGGGTCCCAATCCCTTATTCAGTTTAGAGACTTATAACATGAACAATTCTTCTTTTTCTTACTGATGTGGTAGATTTGTCACACACCACTCTTCCATGTCTCAAACACCTTACTTCGTGGACCAATATCTTTTCCATTTCTCAATGGAATTTGACGATTCTTGGCCCTACGGTCATCTACTCACTTAGTAGATTATGCACATGTGAATAACCAGGGTCTCCAACATATGAAACTATGATGTTTAAGTCATTGAAGATGGACGGACTCAACCTCCACCAAAGGCAAATTTCCAACAATCCCCTCTTGGAAGAGATTTTGGTGCACACACATAGTGTCTTCTTTCAGCAATCTTTTTAGTGGATCAATGTTGCATCTGGAGAGGTGGCCGGAGCTTTGAACCTTCCATAGTAGAATACCATCGGACATATTTACTGCGCGGTAAACGTGATGTCTTGAACCGTCAGTGTTTAGTATATGCCAAGACAGTGGTATCAACACAACACCTTTCCTACTCAATCCTTCTTTCTGTTCTGCCCGTCGTGGGCCGTGGACACCCTTGGATTCTTAAGTGCATTCATTTGAGGCGTCCTGTCCTCGCACTTAAGTAGGTGGTCTCCTACAAGGTATCCTGCAATACCTAGCTTTACAAGCGTTAGGAACCATTAAAAGTTTCCCTAAACCTTACCTCAACTGTTGAGGATCATCAAAGATTTGGAAACTTATCTTTTACCCCTCTACAGGTAGCACTTTTTGTCTATCTCGGGAATGGCCTTGGATTATGTTTCTTAAGAAGTCATTATCCAAAGTGCTCTTGCTTTCATCGAAGTGCTCAACTGAACCTTTACAGTTTAGTTTTTCCATTGAACCTTATTCCTGGGATCTCCAGTCTGTAAGGTTTGGTGTCCACTATATTGGTTCTTATTGATTGGGTTTTAAGTCAATTCCCCTAGACAGGCAGAAATCTTGATCTGTGGGTAACCCTTTACCTTTAAAGGGTCCGTTATATCCTTTGATTTGTAAAGGACGTGTCACCCAATCAACTACCATACGGTCTTATGTCTGTGACATGTATGTCCAGAAATCGTCATCTGTGCTCTCACAGTGTCAAACTAGAGCAGCCACGAGTTACTCCCAAGAAGGGTCATCTTCTAAGAGGTCGTGAAATTACTCAACTTCTTGTCATGCTTTGTGCAAAGCCATGACCTCTTATTCCATCATGAATCGTCCGATGCAAGATTTTCTTAGAGGATTTTCCTAAGACACATCATGCACATTGGTGTTCTTCAGGTCTTATGTCCAGTTTGCATCATTTGTTCACCCAGAACCACTGGACATACAGACTGTCATAATTCATAGATAAGCGAATAATTCTGATGTCGTCACATCTTATTTAGCGCCTTCTATTGATCATTTCCAGAATTACAAGTGAACCTTAGTTAAACTGATCTTCTTTATGAACCAATACTAGGTCAATCGCAGTGTGACCCAAGCATATCCCTCCTGGCATATGGGTGTACCATGATTCCAATAAATACTATGATTTAAATCTATTGGTGACTTTAACGAGACTGTCATGCTCCTCACAGAGGAGTTGGAATTAGACCAGTCCGTTAGATGTCTTAGGGATTCCAACTCCTAAGATGTCATTTGTAGTACCCATATCCTTTCATGTTGAAAACATATATTTGAGGATATTTCGTGCCAATACTTTGGGCTTGTTTCAGCCCGCTCAGAGATTTGACAAGCCGACAGATTTTCTTCTCTTTCCCGGAACCACAAACCCCTCGGGTTGTTCCGTATTCCTTTTCTTCTTCCACTTTCAAATTTTTGGTTTTTCAACTGTTGGTTTTCTAACTTCAGAGTCAATGTTTTGTAGTCAGATTCATTGTTTCTATTTTATCTGAAACTTCCAGGACCAAAATGTAGACATTTTCGGGACCATAAGCCCAATAGTTCTCAAACCCAACTCTCCGGTTAGGAAGGTTGTCTTAACATCCATGTCATATAGGACTGCGGTGGTCCTGAATATTAAGCTATTCACATAGGAACACATGTTCTGGTAGCCGATGCCTTATACTTATCAATAGATTAATCTAATGTATACTCAACTCGAGTATCCACTTATACAACCCAAAGGTTCTTTTTCCGAAGGAAGATCAACCATAACATAAGTATGGTTCTATATGACGAAATCTATTTCTCTGTTTTTAGCTTCTTTCCAAAGCGATGCTTTTTGGAGTTGACAATTCTTTGTTAATTGTCCATGGTACATTTCAACTATACAAGCTAGAAGGTCTGGAACAAGTCTTTGTCCCCTCTTTTGCTTCGGTTTGGTTCAACATCTAGAATCCCTGAGTTCTGTAGATCTGGAACATTAAGTTTCGGATAGTCAGAAACTTCTGAGTCCTGTCGATTTGGAACGTCTCGTTCCGTATAATCAGGTTCTCGCGGATTCTTGTTAACCTCAAGCAATTACTTATTTTCCTTTCCAAGGAAAATAACTTCAAAGAATTCAACATTCTTTGACACCAAGATGTGACACGCAATACTGTTATTTGCAGATCTAGTGGATATGCAATCTCTAGTCTTAGGTACAACTTGACCTGTTTTAGCTTAGGTGTTTCAACCCTTTTCCACACTATCCCATATCACAACATTTGTATATGAGATTTTTTACATGTTTCACATTGATGATTATTCTTATCCTTAGGCGGAGTTCTATTAAGAATCGCATTAGCGGTAAGAATCGCCTTGCCCCACATGTCTCGGGCGTATGGATTTGCGCTTGGCTAACACCGTTAGTCTGAGGTGAGTAAGGAGCAGTCGTTGGATCAACGATGCTTCACATTCTCCCCCTCTATCACTACAAATTTCTCAATCCGTAGACCTTTTAATTTTTCTCTCGAAGAACTGCGGTCCTGACTGAGAGGCACCGCGGTTCCTGAATTCCAGTAAGCTACTAGAACACGGGCTATATTTAGAGCCACGGTCCTTCTGGGAGGCACCGCGGTTCTTGGTCGAGGCACCGCAGTTCCGACAGGTTACGCCGCGGTTCCGAAGGGTTACATCGTGGCCCTTCACGGCTCCGCATCGGTTTCCGACTCATTTCATTATTGTTCTTCAACAAAGGATACAATACATTGTATCATCATCAATTAAGATCACGACATACTTGTCTCCCCCCTCTATTTGTACAAACTTTAAATCACCCAAGTAGGTGTTACTAAGTTATAGAGGAGCGGCGCTTCTTTCTCTAATCCTTTGATGAAACAAAAAGGTGATTTTGCCTCTTCGCCTACCTCACATTCACTTGAGGGTTTGTGTCGACAGACGACAACAATCTCAATTTCGTTGGTTGTTGAATAACGTTCTATTTAACGTGTCTTAATCTATGATGACATAGATGCACGAATTACAAACATATCATCCACTTGTCAACTTCGTTGGTCTTTGAATCACTTTCTATTTAACGTGTCTTAATCTATGATGGCATAGATGCACATATTACAAATATATCATCCACATGACTACAATTTTACTGTACCACTTTTGGTTATTATCGACCTGCGGGACATGAGGCGAAAAACTCAAGCCATATTGTCTAGCAGCGTCCTTGAAACCAAGGTTAGGACATGTATCTCCTCTTTTAAGTGTGATCCCATTCCTTTAAGTCCTTTTGAGGACAACTTCTTGAACTTCTTCTACTTAGAAGGTAGCGTTGCTTCGCATGAACAACCTCTTGCCCGTAGCTAGGGCGTAACCGGATCATAAGTGATCTTAGACTTTCTGGCCCACTCAAGTTGCCTTGGAAGACTGAGTGTCTACTTTCTTTTCTTCCTTTCTTTTGGCCTTCAGATGTATTGAGATATGGTAACTCTGAACCACTCCAGTCGCCCGGAGGCTTTGTATGACTGAGTGTCTAATTTCTTTTCTGCCTTGATTTTGGCCTTCAGATCTATTGAGATCTGGTAACTCTGAACCACTCCAGTCGCCCGGAGGCTTTGTATGACTGAGTGTCAGCTACTATCATGTCGAAAGACGGATATTTTGTCGGAAAATGGAGACATAATTGTCACTAGTCCTCTAGTCCTTGTATTTAGTCCTCTAGTCCTCTTCCCATGCTTAGTATTGTCCATAAAATCATTTTATTACAATCTAAGTCCATATCTTTTAGGTCGTTGTTTATAACAGTCCAATATTTGAACGGGAAGGTAAGGGAGATTAAACTTTATGATTTTAAGGCGTAGGAAATATAAAGATATACTTTCATATTTGTAGCCTTATTCAGTTCATTTTAATCAGACATCTTTTAATCTCATTTTTTGACAAGGAATAAATAATTAACTCATACCTTTGGGATTTGGCCCACGTTCATCACGTGTCCAAATACTTCTTACCATAAGATGGAGGCTTCTTCTTACAAGATGAACCATCATCTCCAACCTTCTCCTCAAGTTCCAATTGACATCCTCAATCTTTGTAGACACTTGTTTACACCACTCTCGGGAGCGGTGACAACTACTATTCTTTGACCCTTAGCCTTGCCAACAAGACTATCAACATTATCTTTCAAGTTAAAGATCAATCATTGAGATCGCACCTTTGACGAAAATAGATTTGTAACTATCGTCAAAGAGAGACTCAAACTCGGACCAAAATTGTTGGCCCTCCTCTTTCTAGCACTAGTACAATATTATCTTAAGACTGTAGGATATTACAGTGGATGTATGAGAATAGTATACAACTATCACAAGTGCTTAGAAAGGATAAACAATTACAATTCCAATATAATAGGCTTGAAGCCTAACATCAGTTGTGACAACATCAACAGGTGTTGATGATCTTCATCGTCTGTCTTTGATCTTCCTTCCAATCTTGTGATCCTTGTTGAAACTGCAGCAAGCCCCTTGAGAAGAACAACAATAATATGTTTAGTAATATGGAAATATGACAAGATAATTGGCTTGCTGAGTCGACCGAATTCTCGATCTATCCTTAAGATAATATTGCCCCGCATATCCTTTCAACGGTGTAATGACAACTTATCTCCCAAGATAAAACAGAAATTAAACAAATGAGCAAAGGGAACTCAAGTGTTCGCTATATAGAAGGATCTTTGAGTGTGTAAGATTGCAAGAAAGGAAGAGATTTCATGAACTAGAAAGAACTTATAAAATATGTATTCTATGTGTGATCTTCCTCTTTTTTATGTTATGTATATATCCTCATATATTGTGTGTTCAATGCATTATATTATATGTGTGTCCTCAAATCTGAAACAAGGCTTGTTTATATAGTTTGGAGGTTGAGGAGAGGTGTTAAAAGGTGTTTAAGATGACTGTTAATGGCCTCCATAAAGGTCATAAACGTTGTGGCATAAGTGCCAAACATTTTGACAAATAATGGCCATTATTCTGACTTATTACCGTTACTGCGAGCTTACTAGACGCGCAACAACGCGGTCCAAATCATGAGGCACCGCGGTGCCTGTCTTCCAGAAACTCCAGGGACCGAACTGTAATTAAATAAAGTTCTGGGGTCCAAAAAGATAACATCAGTAAAAACCGATCAGCCCCGCAGCCCGGACCGGGCGGTGGTGGCGCGCGTGTGGGTCTAGTCTCGAACCCAAGCACACCTAGGTCCTCCCTCCTTCAAACACATGAGTTACCCCTTGGGGTCCCAATCCCTTATTCAGTTTAGAGACTTATAACATGAACAATTCTTCCTTTTCCTAACGATGTGGTAGATTTGTCACACACCACTCTTTCATGTCTCAAACACCTTACTTCGTGGACCAATATATCTTCCATTTCTCAATGGAATTTGACGATTGTTGGCCCTACGGTCATCTACTCACTTAGTAGATTATGCACATGTGAAGAACCAGAGTCTCCAACATATGGAACTATGATGTTTAAGTCATTGAAGATGGGCGGACCCACCCTCCACCAAAGACAAATTTCCAACCACTTTTGTGTACTGAAGGTGAAAAATTATTTTACTCTATCAGATTAAGTAATATGTAATAGGTAATTGTTACTATATTAAGTGAAATACATTAATGGTGTAACAAGGATTTGTACAAGTGAAATAATTATAATATATGTACACGAATACATATGTAGGAACATAAAAGTACAAATGAGGCATTGACTTAAGGGAGAGAGAGGGAGGGGCAGAAAAAAGGGGTGTTTGTTTGGTAGTAAGCATAAATGGGTTACATGTGCATAAACCTAAATAAAAACACACACATTACCTTCTAATTCCCTTTTATACTCCCAAATATTCCCTTCTAATCTTTCTAACAACTTTGTCTGGCATCTTCGATTTTATTATGTTTTCCTTCACATGACACATATTTATGGACCATCAAAAATATGAATAATATACATTCCCATACCCCCACCCCACCCTCTCACCCTTACCCCTATCCTTCTTTTATAATGACTACCAAAAAAATCAATAACAAGTAAATTAGGTAGCTAAATGATAAAATTTGAATCTTATTTAGCAATACAATAAAAAAAATTTAGCTAGGAGTGATTTAGCAATTGATTATAAAAAAAAGTTGTTAACTACGAGCGATTTAGCACACATTAGCGACGAATGTCGTAACTAATTTCAATTTTTTATACTGAATTATCTGGTATTCGATATTTACTAATACAATTAATATGAATTTCTTCGCGTAGGAACCACTAAAATAGGAAGTGTTTTCTATATAAAAAATTTATTCTCAGATCTCAAATTCAAGGTCAGGAGCGGAGCTAGAGGAACCAAATGAGATTCATATAGTATATGTAAGATAATTTTCTGTAGGTGAAAGTCTTCTCTTTATTATTATCCGAGACCTCTGATTAATGATCGTACAAAAATCCTTAAGTGTTAAAATTTTCAAAACCAAGGCTAATCAAAGGGTTTGAATTAATTTCTTTTAGTACTCTTATTGTTTATTTATTTATTCATTTATTAATTGTTTTGAAAGCATATTGGGAATGGAAGTAACTTGTCTAGCACTTTTAATGCTTGTACTGGAGATTAACAAAACTAGGTCTAGAAGTTGCAAACATCTTTGTGTCATCTTTTATAAAATTGATTTAATTTATTTTAAAAAATTAGTGACACCTCTCCAATGCCCACACTAAATGACACAAGTCCATAGGTGGTGTTTGGCTGGAGCATTAAATGCTCTACAGATATGGTTATTTTGCTCTCTCTATGCTTTGTATTGTTTTATTTACTGTTAAACAGTGGGCCCGTCCATCTCAGTGGGTCTCAATTTTCTTTGTATATTTGATGAATATTAGACTTATGTTTGTACCTTAATTAGTAGTGTAATATTACCATAATTATAAAGTTAGTATTCTTATAGAATATGGATTCCTAAGTAAGAGGATCTTCGTTGTAACTTGTATATATATGTCTTTCATTAATAAGAATAATCAAGGGATTATTTCTTTCATCTGATGTTAATATTATTCGGTCTATGTGGATTTTTGTTCATAAGAAAAATTCTGATGGTTCATTTGCAAGACATAAGGCTAGACTTGTAGGTGATGATAAGACTTAGCAGGTTGGTGTGGATTGTGGTGAGACATTTAGCCCGGTGGTCAAGCCGGATATCATTCGCACTGTGCTCAGCTTGACTATTTCAAAATCATGGCCCATTTATCAGCTAGATGTGAAGAGTTCTTTCCTACATATTGATCTTCAGGAGACAGTGTATATGCATCAGCCTTTGGGGTTTAGGGATACTAGATATCCGAATCATGTCTGTCTATTGAAGAAGTCCTTGTATGGGCTTAAGCACTCTCCACGGGCTTGGTATAAGAGGTTTGCTGATTTTGTTTCGACTATGGATTTTTTCTCACAACAGGTCTGATAATTCATTATTCATATATCGTCGAGGATCTTCCATTCCATGGCTTATATACTATTATATGTTGATGATATTATCTTGACTGCCTCTTTTGATGCTTTGCGCAAGTCTATTATGACAATGCTCAGTTCTTAGTTTGCCATGAAGGACTTGGGCCCCTTGAGTTACTTTTTGGGGATTGCTGTAACTCGTCATGCAGGTGGATTGTTCTTGTCACAGAGAAAGTATGCAGCAGAGATCATTGAAAGGGCTGAGATGTCATCCTGTAATTCCACTTCTACTCTAGTTGATACTAAACCCAAGTTGGGTGCTGCAGCTGGCTCTCCCTATGAGGATCCGACCCGCTATCATAGTCTTGCAGGCGCCCTTCAGTATCTCACGTTCACGCGACCTGATATTACATATGTCGTACAATAGGTGTGTTTGTTTATGCATGATCCCAGAGTTGAACATATGAATGCGCTCAAACGCATTCTTAGGTACATTCAGGGAACACTTGAGTATGGTTTGCATTTGTATCTCTCGTCGACGTCTACACTTGTCTCCTACACAGATACTGATTGGGGTGGTTGTCCTGACACCAGACGGTCTACGTCTGGATATTGCATATTTTTAGGTAATAACTTGGTCTCATGATATGTCAAGCGTCAATCCACGCTTTCACGTTCAAGTGCAGATGTCGAGTATAGAGGGGTAGCCAATGTGGTGTCTGAGTCATGTTGGTTACGAAATCTGCTTTTAGAGCTTCATTGTCCTATTGAAAAAGCTACCTTAGTTTATTGTGATAATATAAGTGTCATCTACCTTTCTGGTAAACCAGTTCAGCACCAGCGTACTAAACACATAGAGATGGATATTCACTTTGTTCGAGACAAGATAGCTAAAGGACAAGTACGCGTCTGCCATGTCCCTTCCAGATATCAAATAGCAGACATCAGGGTCTTCACTCGGTCCTTTTTGAAGATTTTAGAGACAGTCTCAGCGAACGAAGACCGCTAGCTATGACTGCGGGGGTGTGTTAACAGTGGGCCCGTCCATCCCAGTGGGTCCCAATTCCCTTTGTATATTTGGTGAATATTAGATTTAGATTTGTACCTTAATTAGTAGTGTAATATTATCATAATTGTAAAGTTAGTATTCTTATAGAATAGGGATTCCTATGTAGAATAGGAAGAGAATCTTCCTCGTAACTTGTATATATATATATCTTTCATTAATAAGAATAATCAAGGGATTATTTTTTTCATTTACATTTTTAGATTTTCTCTATTTTTTAAGACAACTATGGGCAAAAATTACTTAATCGATAGTGTTGAAAGACCAATTATCATAAAGTTTTAAAAGCTTCGGGATTATATACAAAGGCAGATTCAAGTTTTTGATTTTATGATTTTCTATAGTAATACTAAATATTTAGTGAATTTTTAAAAATATACTCATATAATTTGATAATAATAAAGTTATTTATATTGACGATGTATATAATTTACCTGCTAAGAGTAACAATTATAAATATCTTATCCCTCTTTCTTTCTTTTTAAAAGTAATTCATTATACTCTTTTTTTCAATCGCCAAAAGGGAAAACAATTTAAAAAAATAACTTGGAATGAGTTGTTTAATATTGAGAGTGAAGATTTAGCCACGTGCATCCAATTAAATGGGTTACAGTTTGAAACGAATGTAACATAGAGGATATGGAATACATTTGGTACTTTCATAGTTTAAATATTTCGCTATAATTCTATATACCATTGAAATATGCTCATTCCCAATCAATCACAACCATTTGATAATTAATGGGTCCCATATAATTAAATCTTTAGGAATGAGGGGGAACAAAGGAAAGACCAATAACTTCCTATACAATACTACAACTCTTGACAGCCTTGCATAGTCTCAGGATTCACTGATTTGGACTCTCTCCTCCACGCCTATCGCACTTTGCCGAAAGACTCCTGGGTTAGGTTGATTTTCTCCTAACCCTTCTCTCATCATGTTATTGTTTTGACCACCGTCCATCTCTATCAAAGTTGCAATCCGCTGATTCTTTCTGTTCTATTTGCAGGTTTTCTCAATCTCTGGATTGAAGGGAACAAGAGTGTCTGCTCCTCTTCTCCTTCGCATAAACTGATTTCCTGAAATAGATCAAAAACAAACAACCAATCACGGTACCTCGAATTTCCTGAAAATAATAAAAAAAACGTAAAAAATTTAAAATAAAAATAAAAATTAAAAACCAAATTAGAAAAAAAAAATAGATAATTTGATATTGAACTATGCCTAATCCCCGGCAACGGCGCCAAAAACTTGATTGCGCGAAAATATGCACACACTTTAACGCAAGTGCACGTTATCGTGACAAGTAATATAGTCTTGATAAGACCGAATATCGTCCACAAGGATTAGGGTTCAATTACCAACTATCTATCTTTTGGTAAATTGATATTTGGATTTGTTGTTTATAACTAAGAATTATAAAAGCTATTTAACTATAAGGGTTTACTTCAGTGGTGATGAGAATAGGGCTTTCACGTCTCCTCACTATCCGCTTGTGTTACTTATTAATGCAATAACTTATGGTCTTCTTCTTTTGGAGAAAGCAGGTTTACGAAATCGTTTTATACTCCCGTTAGGGTTATATAAACACTCAACCCCAGTATTGCATCTTACCTACCTTTCGGTGATAAGGATAACTCTATAGGAGGATTAAGAACAAAACCTAGTTAACAGTCACGCACTACGCGCAAAAATTGTGGTTTTAAGCCTCTCATTAACGCTACATAAATAATTGAGGTATTTTCATCCCCGATCCAAGAATGTCTACCCAACTTACAAAGATATTCACAATCCTCCTTTCGAGTCCGATTAGAAATCATATAGTGATAATTAGTTGTCAATTAACTACCAAGCATTCAATTCAAATATTGGATAGATCTCAACAAGAAGAATAACCATAAGCGTCGTTAAATCATAACATAAGTTTCTAGAGATTCACATGGAAAGCCCTATAGAGGAATTAGTTCCTAGTCATCGTGACATGAGAACTAATCCCATATTCTTCATAAAAGCGAAATAAAAACAAGAAAGGAAAAGAAATTACTAAACTATGGTCTCCAATCTCCAAGCAAGAAAGCTTTGTGTTGTGCAGAAGGGAACCCTTAAAAGCGCCTAGGGTTCTCCTTTTATAGGCTAAAACCGCCTCAACTTTTCCTGGCAAGCTCGCCCAAAATTGCCTCAAAACCTTTTTTTCAGCGTCGCCGCGCATCTGACGCGCATACGGAACTGCAATCCGTCGGATGATTTGCACCGCGACCGATTCTGGCATGCGAGCGCGTGGCCTGCGGCTCTAACTTCCGGATGTTTAGGCGCGCGCTGCACTGTTGTGTCATGGCGCGCGTACCAGTCTTCGCGACCTCTGCGGATAGTGGGCGCGCGCCCGCTTCGATCAGAGGAGGCCGCGGCTGGTCCGGTTTCACTGCGTTCGCCACTTTCTCTGCTTTTAGCTCGAATCTCCTCTTTTGCCCTCTTTTAGCTCTTTTCCGCCATTTGGCCATTTTAACCACTTTGACTCAAAAGAAAGGAAAACTATCCTGTCGACACTTATATGTGCAAAACGGGACAAAAGACTAATTAAAACTGACTCAAAAGGTGTATATAAAATACACCGATCAAATACCCCCAAACTTAACCTTTTCTCGCCCTCGAGCAAAGATAGAAGGAAAGAAATAAAAGACTCAAAGAACGAAAATAAAAGACTCACTGCCATTGATTACTTTTGCTGCATTAGTGTTAACTATAAAAACATGAAGGTTAGCAAAATAATATGCAGGAACATATAGCATGACATTTCAGCACATTAAGCTAGATATTTCGCAAACTCATATTCATCATGGTTACCGGAAGTCAATATACTAAATCATGCATGAGAATTCAAAAATCTTATGGCATGCTTACTTGCTATTCTCCACTAATTCTGGATATGCATAAAAGAGATATTCAGGACTTTAAGGGTTGTAATGTAGGCTTAGGTATAGGTAGGTAAAAATAGGCATTTTTGGCTCATTTCGTGTACCATAAGCTCTTCAACTTTTCAGTATTTCCCTTTTCTTTTTGTTCTTTTCTTCATTTCAATTCCATCTTTCCCCTCTTTTGTTTTGGGAGAGTGAAGTATATAAAAATGACAAGCACCCCCAAACTTAGGCTTTTGCCTATTTCTTATTACTTTTTTTATCAAAGTGTGACTTATTCACTCTTTTTGTCTCTTTTTTTAACACAATGTATTCCACTAATTCATATTTTTACTTATGGCACAATTTGTGGGAATATAGGGTGTCAAAGAAGAAGTTTCAATATTTGGCTCAATGGGGCTGACTAGGGATATTTTTAAAGTCCGGGATAGAAAAGAATGGTAAGAATTGACTATCAAAGAAATGCATGTGTCATCTCCCTAACATGCATATCCTAACTATTTCGCCTCAAATAACAAGAAATCATAACACATAAGTATTTATCCTTTAGCATGCATAATTCAAGCAAGAAATTCTAAATAGACAGATTCTGTGAGTTTTTGGCATATCTAACCTAAGTGTTTAGATAGTTGCTTCAATTCCGTTACATTATTCCACCTTACTTCACTAGGTGTTTCTAGCAACTACAACATTCATGATCTTTGACAGGCAATTATGACTCAAAAAGAAAAAAAAATTGGTGACTCAAAATAAACATAAAACAATCAAAAAGACTTAAATAAAACATATCATGACACAAATAAACAAGATACACATAAAACACCCCCAAACTTAAATCACACATTGTCCCCAATGTGTGTAGACTCAAAGACACTAAAAAAAAAAAACACTTACAGACTTTAGCTAAAATGGTGGTGGTGGCGGTGGATAATGTATCGACCATTGGTTGAACAAGGAACTCATCTCCATATCACTGCAGTGCGGCCGCTCACCGCCTCAATTCTTGCCGCTTTGCCGCAACTCATGCTGTCCCTGTCTCAACTCATTTTGTCCTTGTATCAATGTGCCAAATGTTGCGTCATCATTCTGCAGTTCCGAGCACTTGCTCCATCATCCAGACCGAGGTTACGCTTCGTGGTTGGTGGTGGCTAGGTCTCGCGCATATTGAGCCTATTTCGTGCTCATCCTCGTTCATTACGGCTCTGCTCACTGCTTTGGTGGTTGTACTCCGTCTGTCTTTGGGGCTTGGGTTTTGGAAAGAGTGCACTATCCCACAGACACCTGCGGTTGGTTTCTCTCATGAGTGTCGGTGGGTAGAGTTGGGACCCCTGAAGCGCGTAGACTAGTGATAAGTGGCCGTGTCCCAATTCACTGTTGTCACCAACTCGCTGATTTCTTCAATGCTCTGCACTATTTCTTTCCCCACATCAATCGTCATTCCCCTCATAATTCCATATATCGGTTTAATCATCCTCTCCGCACTCTGGTGAAGTGCGTGGATGGAATCACGCGGTATTGACGAAATATAGCCAACCTTTGGCTACTTTGTTGAATGCTTTGTTCGGTGCTCTTGATCCATTTCTTCCAATATAAAAACAGCCCACGGTAGCTCGCGGTTATGCAATCGGTATTCCGGTCGATGCGGTCGGTCTTCTTGACCGTGTTCTAAAGTAATTCCAATCACTTCTTTCTTCAACATCACCGCCTTCAATTGTGCATTTACATCCTCTGTCACGCATACATAAGCTCCCTAACAAAGCATCCCCTTTCCACCTTCTCCGGAAAGTTGGCATAAAATTCACGCACCATTGTTGTGTTCACTGGTGCTATCTTCTCCGGATTTACGAATCTCCTCCACCTCCTTAACTCAATCATCGCCCGAATGGGCTCATAAACATCTTCTTCCCCATATGACTCCCTCTGGTAGTCCATTCCCCTTTCTGGTATTAAGGGTCTGGTATCAAGCTTTTTGTATCTTTGGAAGACTTCGTAGCTCACAAACCTAGTATTATCGTAATGTGGGGTTGGGGTGGATGTGAAGGCTCTTCTTTTTCTGGTGGACATTTTTAAAACAGTTTCTGCAGCTTACAATTTAGTGGCACAAATGTTTCCTACACGATCAACAACTAGCAGCGAACACAACACCCCCAAACTTCAACTCTTCTACCCAATACCCACACTCCTTTTCTACTCTTTTCTCCAAACTTCACAATCAACTTTTTAGTACCCAAACTACTTCAACTACAATACTCCTTCAAACTACTACCTCATGTGACTTCAGTAAAGGACTCGAGAACAGAAAAAGATTACCTTTTTATGAGAAGATTTAAAACATTCTTGTTTGATTGGTGGTTTGAGGCTATGGAATGGAGCTTTGTTGTTTGAGATAGCTAAGGTTTTTTTTGGAATTTAAGAGGTTTGGTTGTGGTTGGGTTGGATTTGTGGAGGGTTTGTGGGCAAATTTTTGGAAGTTCGTGGGTTTTTGAAGAGGGAGAGTTAGGTTTTGAAATTGGAATTGGGAAAATCTGATTTACAGGCGTTTTAAGTTTCGATTTCCGCTACCAATCTTCTGCACTCCTTCGGGCTTTTAGCGCGCCATTCTGCGCGCGGCTAAACTTGGCAAATTTTTCGAATTCGCCGTGCGGCTTCGGCGCCGCGGCGCGAACCTGCGCTGTTCGATTCTTTTAGCGCGCCGCTTCGCCGAAGGCGCTACCCGCTTTTTCTCGAAATCCGGCTTGCTCGCTTTTTCGCCTTGATTTATTTGCTGCACATCAATAACACAAACACAAGACCCCAAGACCGTGAGACTGTTCTAGGAGAAATTAAAATAACTAAAGACAAGAATTGAAATAACATAATTGAAAACGTTGGGTTGCCTCCCAAGTAGCGTTGTCTTTAACGTCTTTTAGCCGGACGCAAGTTCCTTAGATTTAATAACCATGGGGTGGATCAAACCCCCAACTAATCCATTTCCTCCACATTTTGCGTTTTCTTTTTCTTCTTTTCTTCTTGGCATTATCAGTAAGGGGGAGTTCAGGAACACATACCTCCTTTAGTGGAATTTCGGCAAACCATGCCTACTTTCTTGGGCTCATCTCTCTTTGGTTGACTTGTATTGGCTCGCAGGGAGGTTTGATGGTGCTGATTGCAAAGCACCCACTCATGGTTGGTGGCTCAATGACGTGTTTAAAAACTTTAAACACTATTTCTTCATTTTCCACCCTTAATGTTAACTCTCCTCTTTCAACATCAATCAAAGCTCTCCCCGTTGCTAGGAATGACCTCCCCAATATGATAGGGATTTCCGCATCTTCTTCCATATCAAGAATGAGGAAGTCTGCAGGAAAGAAGAATTTTCCTACTTTCACAATCACGTCCTCGATCTTGCCTCTTGGATGAACCACCGCCCCGCTCGGCCAGCTTACTGTGGTTGGTTTGGCCTCACCCAACTCCAATCTTTTAAATACTGATAAGGGCATTAGATTTATACTTGCCCCTAAATCACACAGAGCTCTGTTGCAAGTTACCCTGCCCACTGTGCAAGGTAGTGTAAAGCTTCATGGATCCTTTAGTTTTGGTGGCAACTTCTTCTGCAAAATAGCACTACACTCCTCTGTCAGTGCTACTATTTCATACTCTGCCAACTTCTTCTTCTTCCCCAATATTTCCTTCATAAACTTGAAATAGGAGGGCATCTGCTCTAAAGCTTCTATGAAAGGTATGTTGATATGCAGCTTCCTGAATGTCTCCAAAAATTTGGAGAATTGTTTATCAACCGCCTTTCGCTGTAGTCTCTGGGGGAAAGGGATCTTCTCTGTATACTCCTTCTCCGGAGTTTTCTCTACTACAGGGCTGGGCTCAATCACCTTCTTTTTCTAACTCGCCTTTTCTCAACTCTCGTTGAGGTGATCACGCTCCAACCGCTTGCCGCTATCAATTGCCGCTGGCATGGCTCCCCTGGATTTACCTAGGTGTTGCTGGGCAATGTCCCCATGCTGCTTGTTTTCTGCTTTGCTAGCTGACCCACTTGAGTTTCCAAGTTACTGAATGAAGATCTAGCTTCATGCGAACTGGTCCGCATTGCAAGTGTCGCTACCGCCACTCGTCCGCTTTTCTTCGAACTGCATTGAATCGCTGAGGCCGTGGGGCTTGAATGAAGAGTGCTAGTGCAGTTCTGCTGGTTACATCGCCCTCGTATTGGTTCTGCTGCCTCGTATTGGTTCTGCCGCTCGTAATCGGTCGCTGCCCTGGTCTCCTCTCCATGAGAAATTTGGGTGATTCCTCCACCCTGGATTATAAGTGTTGGAGTAAGGGTTGTTTTGTTGCCTCTGATAATTACCTACGGCCTGACATTCTGCCTGCTCCATTGGTATATTGTTGGGATCAGCTGAAGGACACCTATCGAATGTATGTGGGCCACCACATATCTCATAGCTTTTAGGCATCATCGCATTCATCGACATCGTATGTTGCTGCAATCGCTGTTTAGAAGGACCACTGGGCATTCAAGCGCGATAGCATCTATTTCGTGGACTCGTTTCTTCTCCCACTTGTCGACCTCTCTTACGATACGGTTGTTGGTGGCCATATCTTCTAATAGCTCATGAGCGTCGTGGGCTGTTTTCCTCATGAATGCTCCACCTGCTGCTACATCTATAATGGTTCTGGTTGTACTGCTCAGCCCATTGTAGAAGATGTGGACCAAGTTCCACAACTCAATGCAATGGCGTGGGCACTTTCTCTGTAGATCTTTGAACCTTTCCCAAGCTTCATATAAGGACTCTCCATCTGCTTGGTAGAAGTTGTTCAACTCCCCTCTCAGTTTTGCTGCTTTACACGGGGGAAAGAACTTGACTAGAAATTTCTGTGCCAGCTCTTGCCATGTAAAAATCGAATCGGCCGGCAGGGAATTCAACCATACTTTTGCTCTATCCCTGAGTGAGAAGGGAAAGAGCCTCAATCTGACGGCATCATCAGTAACGCCGTTATATCTGAAAGTTGCACATAGCTCCAAGAAATTAGTTATGTGCATATGTGGACCCTCCGATGACAGTCCTCCGAATTGCACTGTGTGCTGTACCATGCTCAGAATCGCCGGTTTTATCTCGAAATTGTTGGCTCCTATTGTAGGGAGCCTAATGCATGTCTGTGCTCCATTCACTCTTGGCAGCACATAGTCTCCCAGACTTCTTTCTGGCTGGATTTGGACTCTCTCCTCCACGTCTATTGGCACTTGCCGAGGCACTCCTGGGTTAGGTTGATTTTCTCCTAACCCTTCTCTCATCATGTTATTGTTTTGACCACCGTCCATCTCTATCAAAGTTGCAATCCGCTGATTCTTTCGCTCGCTTGCGGAGTTTTATCAATCTCTGGATTGAAGGGAACAAGAGTGTCTGCTCCTCTTCTCCTTCGCATAAACTGATTTCCTGAAATAGATCAAAAACAAACAACCAATCACGGTACCTCGAATTTTCTGAAAATAATAAAAAAAAACGTAAAAAATTTAAAATAAAAATAAAAATTAAAAACCAAATTAGAAAAAAAAATAGATAATTTGATATTGAACTATGCCTAATCCCCGGCAACGGCGCCAAAAACTTGATTGCGCGAAAAGATGCACACACTTTAACGCAAGTGCACGTTATCGTGACAAGTAATATAGTCTTGATAAGACCGAATATCGTCCACAAGGATTAGGGTTCAATTACCAACTATATATCTTTTGGTATCTATTTGGTAAATTGATATTTAGATTTGTTGTTTATAACTAAGAATTATAAAAGCTATTTAACTATAAGGGTTTACTTCAGTGGTGATGAGAATAGGGCTTCCACGTCTCCTTACTATCCGCTTATGTTACTTATTAATGCAATAACTTATGGTCTTCTTCTTTTGGAGAAAGCAGGTTTACGAAATCGTTTTATACTCCCGTTAGGGTTATATAAACACTCAACCTTGATGTGCACCTTACCTACCTTTCGGTGATAAGGATAACTCTATAGGAGGATTAAGAACAAAAACCTAGTTAACCGTCACGCACCATGCGCAAAATTAGGGTTTTTAAGCCTCTCATTAACGCTACATAAATAATTGAGGTATTTTCATCCCCAATCCAAGAATGTCTACCCAACTTACAGCATATTCACAATCCCCTCCTTTCGAAGTCTGATTAGAAATCATATAGTGATAATTAATTGTCAATTAACTACCAAGCATTCAATTCAAATATTGGATAGATCTCAACAAGAAGAAGAATAACCATAAGCATGCATTAAATCATAACATAAGTTTCTAGAGATTCAACATGGAAAGTTTCTATAGAGGAATTAGTTCCTAGTCATTGACATGACAAGAACTAATCCCATGTTCTTCATAAAAACTGAAATAAAAACAAGAAAGGGAAAAGAAATTACTAAACTATGGTCTCCAATCTCCAAGAAAGAAAGCTTTGTGTTGTGCAAGAATGGAAACCCTTAAAAACTACCTAGGGTTCTCCTTTTATAGGCTAAAAACCGCCTCAACTTTTCCCTGCAGGCCTGGCCCAAAATCCGTCTGAAAACCTTATTTTTCCGCGTCGGCGCGCCGAACTCGCAATCCGTCCGGATGATTTGGCGCGCGACCACGATTTACTGGCATGCGAGGCGCGCGTAGCTTCTCGGATGTTTAGCGCTGCGACCGCACTTGTCGTGGCGCCATGGCTGATTCTTCTGCAGCCTCTCTGGATAGTGGGCGCCGCGCCGCTTCGATCAGCGAGGCGGCGCTGGTCTGGGTTTCAGCCTCATTCGCCACTTTCTCTGTTTTTAGCTCTGGAATCTCCTCTTTTGCCCTCTTTTAGCTCATTTTCCGCCATTTGGCCATTTTAACCACTTTGACTCAAAAGAAAGGAAAACTATCATAATACGACACTTATATGTGCAAAACGGGACAAAAGACTAACTACTGACTCAAAAGGTGTATATAAAATACACCGATCAGGCGTCTACTTCTACGACGCTTGTGCCCACTAAAAAAACAGATCCAGAATTATGGGTCATGCTTGATGTCAAGGTTCTTCAGTGAATTTATGTCACTATCTCCTTGGATCTTTTACAGACGATTATAGAACCCAACTCCACAGCTATGGCGGTGTGGAATCGATTACGAGACATATTCCAAGATAACAGTCATTCTCGAATTGTTATCCTTGAGCAGGAATTTTCACTGGTGGCTATGGTGAATTTTCAAAAAGTTTCTTCTTATTGCAAACGCTTCAAGGACTTGGCAGACCAACTCAGCAACGTGGGATCTCATATTTCTAATAGTCGTCTAGTTCTTCATATGGTTGTAGGTCTATCAGAGGCCTATAGCGGTGTTGCTTCAGTTATTCGTCAAAGTAACCCCATGCCAGGATTTTATCAAGCCCGTTCTATGCTTACTTTGGAAGAAGCCGGATTGGCTAAGAAAGTGGTGATTGGGGCCAGCCATGTCTTCATGATGACTGCTTCCAATTTTTCTCCTTCCAATCCAACCAACGTGACCCAAAATCACAACAACGGGGGTGGTAAGAAAGGCCAAAATCAGAAGAATAATGACAAGAATTATGTCGGCAACAACGGGGGAAGCCGTCAGCAGAGCAGATTCGGAGCCCACAGGCCCCCAGACGATGGCGGTAGGTCCCAACGCCTCACGGCGCGCGGTTGGCCCGATCTGGCGCGCGACCAGCTTCTTCCTGTGTCGAATCGGGTTTGAACCGGCGTATGGCGACACCAGCGATTGATATACTAGGGCCTCGCCCCCATCAGGCCAACCACACAGTGGGACCCACTCAGACCGACATTGAAGCAGCGATGCACACGATTGGCTTGACTCAACCGGGCCCTAACTGGTACATGGACACCGGCGCCACTACCCACATGACATCCGACCAAGTTACTCTCTCATCTTATTCTAATTTGAGCATTAATCGTGGTATACCTGTTGGTAATGATAGTTCTATTATAATAAAGTGTTATGGTAATAAAACTTTGTCCTCTCCTCATTCACCACTTGTCCTGAAAAATATCCATCATGCCCTAAAATTGATTAAAAATTTGGTGTCTGTCCGTAAATTCACCACTGATAATTGAGTTTCTATTAATTTTGATCCGTTTGGATTTTCTGTGAAGGATTCAAGACGGGGAGTCATTTCATGAGGTGTAACAGTAGGGGTGATATTTATCCAATCACACCTAGTCTCAGCATCTCGCGTCAAGCTATGCCATTCACTTTTGCAGCTCTTGCTCCTTCCTCGCGTACGCTCGTCAGTCATCCGAGTCGTTAATTTTATCTGTTTTAGATAAGAATAAGTTTATTTCTTTTAAGGGTACGCGTAGTATTCCAAATTGTCAATCCTGTTCTTTAGGAAAAATTATTAAGTTACCGTTTGTAGCTTCAAATTCTCATACTTCAATGTCATTTGATATTATTCATAGCGATCTATGGACATCTCATGTTCTCAGTTCTATGGGTCATCGTTATTATGTGTTATTTTTAGATGACTATTCTAAATTTTTATAGACCTTTCCAATTGCGAAAAAATCACAAGTTTTTTCCATCTTCACAAAATTTAGAGCTTTTATCAGAACCCAATTCGAACGGAAAATAATGAACATTCAATGTGATAATGGTAAAAAATATGACAATGAGAATTTAGGGAGTTTTGTGCACAAAATGGGATAAATTTTCGTTTTTCTTGTCCTCATACGTCCTCACAAAATGGGAAAGCAGAACGAAAAATTCGTACCATCAATAACATTATTTGCACTTTATTGGTTCATTCTTCCGTCCCTCCATTGTTTTGGCATCATGCGCTATAAATGGCTACCGACCTATTTAATATTCTTTCCTCTAAAGGTTTGATATATTCCTCCCCTCTTCAAATTTTATACAATAAGACTCCTTCGTATTCTCATCTAAGGGTCTTCAGATGTTTATGTTATCCACTGTTTCCATCCACTACGGTCAACAAACTTCAGGCACGGTCTACTCCTTGTGTGTTTTTGGGTTATCCGTCAAATCACCGTGGTTATAAATTTTTTGATTTGTCCTCTAAACGAATCATCATTAGTCGTCATGTCCTGTTTGATGAGTCCCAATTTCCATTTTCTAAGGTAGAACAACATGTGCCTAGTTCTTACGATTTTTTGGATGATGCTATCTCCCCATATGTTCTCCGTCATTTTTCAGATTCTTCAGAAAAAATGTCGTCAGCGTCGCGGCACCTGTCAGCCAGTGACCAAACTATTTCCAACCCGTCATTAGCGTCGCGACCCCAAAACTTCAGAGAGCTCTGCAGTTCTTCCAGCGCCGCAACCCCTTCCCCAGCCCCGAGATACTTCCGACGGTCATTTCCAACACTTCAGAAAATTCCCAAAATTCACCCAGTCTAGCCCAAAGTCAAGATCCAATCACTCGCAGTCAACAGGGTATTTTTAAACCAAAGAGACATTTTAATTTGAATTCTAATATTCTTAAATCACCCTTACCCCGTAATCCTGTTTCTGCCTTAAATGATCCTAATTGGAAAATTGTCATGACCGGTGAATATAATGTTTTTATTGATAATAAGACGTGAGAGTTGGTGCCCCGTCCATCTGTGGTTAATATTATTCGGTCTATGTGAATTTTTACTCATAAAGAGAATTCTGATGGTTCGTTTGCAAGGCATAAGGCTCCTCTTATAGGTGATGGTAAGACTCAGCAGGTTGGTGTGGATTGTGGTGAGACTATTAGCCCAGTGGTCAAGCCGACGACTATTCGTACTGTGCTCATCTTGGCTCTTTCGAAATCATGGCCCATTCATCAACTAGATGTGAAAAATGCTTTCCTACATGGTGATCTTCATGAGTCATTGTATATGCATCAGCCCTTGGGGTTTAGGGATACTAGATATCCTAATCATGTCTATCTATTGAGGAAGTCCTTGTATGGGCTTAAACAGTCTCCACGGGCTTGGTATAAGAGGTTTGCTGATTATGTTTTGACTATGGGTTTCTCTCACAGCAGGTCTGATAATTCATTTTCATATATCGTCGAGGATCTTCCATGGCTTATTGTTACACCCCGTATTTCCAAGAGATGAGATGAGAACGTATGTGGGAAAACAAGACTTTGATATTGGAACGAAAGAAAGATTACCTTTTCCTAAGGAGAATTTTCCGAACATTGTGAAGAAAAAAGGTTTATTAATTGGAATTTGATTCTCAAATTTAGTATGTGGGATTAATGGAATATATTATAATTTTGGATTTTTAAGTTTCGGATTTGGTCATGTGGGGCACACCGGAAAATTTACGGTTTTGTGGGGCCCACAAAGTTTTGAGATATTTTGACCAAATATAGACGTTTTTGGTGAAGAAATAATTTTGGACCAATAGGAGGGTGACACGTGTCACCCCGCCACTTGTTGTTAACTTGGACTTAGATATTTTCATGAAAATGAAGACAAGTGAACAAGTGGGTCCCACCGACACTTGTCCACCATCTTGCCCTACACTTGTCGTCATCCCATTCCTTGTAATACTTTATATATACACACCTAGAGGGCTTGCAAGATCATCCACACTTAGAATTATTTCTAGAGCAAAATATATTTCCCTCTCTTAAGGGCTCACGACTTTAGCCCTTTTTCCTGAACAAAAATCCTTAAACTTCCAAGGTTTGTCCATTGATACAAGATTAAGGTTCCTAACCTAGTGATAAGCCAAGATAACACACCACTAACCTCAAATCTTCATTGGGCCGAGAAGAGGGTTTGGAACCCTAGGGTTCCGTCGACTTTTTGGAAGGGAAACGTGAAGGGAAGTTGCTCCTAAGGTTGTAGGTGTCACAAATATGTGATTGGAACTTGAAGAAGTGGAGCGAAACGAAAAATGCGGGCCAATCTTCCCTGGGATATTTTGGACATTTTTGGGCTTAAAATGAGGTAATGATTCTTCTTCTTTTAAAGTAATTGGATATTACTTATTGTTGATATGTATGGATGATCTTGTACTAAAAATAATGAATATTAAAAAGGGTTTGGCCAATATTTTAGGGTTGGGACGAATTGGGGCAGAATTTGGTGTTATCGGATTTCGTTGGTTATTGTCGTTGTTATCACCACCTATTGCATGTTATGATGAAGTAATAATGTTGTTGATAAGTTGATGAGACTTGTATATAAGTGTTGGAACTTGAATTGGAATAAAATGGATTATGGAAAAGGACTATGGATTATTTGTAGTTCTTTGTTGGCAAAGCGCCCAGCTGTTAGACGTCGTCGTGTCGTTTTATGGACTATTTTGGACGTGTATATGTGCTGAAAAATCATCCCCTAATATGCATGATTAATGTGGTAAATGGCTAATGAAAGTCCTAAGGATTAAGGGTATAAAAGGAGTGTTAAAGGCTTCACATTGTACCCTTAATATTGGTTTATTATGGACTGTTTTTATGGGCTGTTTTGTATAGATTGTGGGACAGAATTTTACACGTCAATTAGGCGTGTAATCCCCTTTGGTTAACTGTTGGTTGTGCCTTAAATGTGGCTTGTTGATTGATGAAT
This sequence comes from Przewalskia tangutica, assembly GCA_029844215.1. NCBI lineage: Eukaryota > Viridiplantae > Streptophyta > Magnoliopsida > Solanales > Solanaceae > Przewalskia > Przewalskia tangutica. The sequence continues at coordinate 4,488,154 of CM056725.1, forward strand.
TAGGGCCTTGGAAAAGGTGAAAAAGTACGTAGAAACAAAGGAAGTGCTGCCCAAATTTCCGTAGAATAAGAGGATAATTATTTGGTATAAGTCTTACACTTAATAGCTTGAAGTTGATAGAAGTGCTATTGTCATTTTAGGTTGAAGTACTACGTGTAGCATATTCTACTTGGCGTGTGGAATAACCAATAAGGTTGAAGTACATTGGGGCGTATGCTACTTGTCGTGTTAGGTAGTCTTCAACGAGGTATGTGAACTTCTTCCTTCTATCGGCATGATTGATTATTGAAGTATACATGACTTGTTTCTTGAAGTATACTTGCCTCGTTATTAGAGTATTCATGTTATTGATTCTATGCTAAAGGCATGTCTAAATTATTCCTAAGTCCTTACCAAGTCTTATGGGAGATGTTGGTAAGAGTGTTTAGTAAGCATTGGAGTCGAGTTGATCTTGCTAAGTTACAACACTAATGAGACTTGATTTATTTGAAAGTCATGAGACTAGATTTATTTGAAAGTTATGAGACTTAGTTGAAAGTATGTGAGACTTTACTTGAAGGTATATGAGACCTTACTTGAAATATGAGATTTGATTAGATGAAGTATAAGAGACTTTATTTATATGAAGTATAAATGACTTGATTTTGGGAAAGAAGAAGTAACTTGATTTGAAGAGTATACTTGTATTGATTTGTAAAGTATAAGTTACCTGATTTGAAAAGAGTAAGTAACTTGATTTAAAGTGATTTTTGAGTTGATAAGTATCTTGATTTGCCAAATGAGGATCTAAAATGAAAGATTGTTAGATATATTCCCTTGATAGTAATTTGGGTTTTCTAAAATGGAAATTGATATATATATATTCCCTTGATAGTACTTTGAGATTTCTAAAATGAAGTTCATTGTGTGTGTAGGCTACACGAGATGTTGATACCTAGGTTTGTCTAAAATGAAGTTCATTGTGTGTGTATGGTACACGAGATGTTGGTACCTACGTTTGTCTAAAATGAAGTTCCTTCTGTGTGTATGGTACATGACTTGTTGGTACCTAGGATTGTTTAAAACGAAGGTTCATTACGTGTGTATGATACATGATATGTTGGTACCTAAGCTTGTATAAATGGAAGATTTTATATGTGTTTGGTACATAATATGTGGTACCTTGGCATAGTTAAATGGAAGATTTTATATGTGTTTGGTACATGATATGTGGTACCTTGACATAATTAAATGGAAGACTTTATATGTGTTTGGTACATGATATGTGGTACCTTGGCATAGTTAAATGGAAGATTTTATATGTGTTTGGTACATGATATGTGGTACCTTGGCAAAATTAAATGGAAGATTTTATATGTGTTTGGTACATGATATGTGGTACCTTGGCATAGTTAAAGGGAAGATTTTATATGTGATTGATACATGATATGTGGTACCTTGGCATAGTTAAATGGAATATTTTATATGTGTTTGGTACATGATATTTTGGTACCTTGGCATAGCTAGATGAAAGATTTTATATGTGTTTGGTACATGATGATTTGGTACCTTGGCATAGCTAAATGAAATTTTTTAATGGTCAGTACATTAGATGTTGGTACCATGGTTTCATTTCCTTTGGGAGTCAAAAAATGAGTTAAATTACACAAGATTGCTAGGATGTGGGTTCAACTCCCATGACAATATTTGTTTATATAGACAAACGTTCATGATTTTGACATGGCTTCCCTACTTTGAAAAAGTACAGTGGTACAGTGATACAGTGGTATAAGGTACAAATGTCTCTTATTTTATATGGCACGGTAGGATCTGGTATTTGATTTTCATACTTGCCACAATCATTCTTTTGTACAGTTATGATCTTGTTTACTGTACTTCATGTTTACATACTTGGTACCTTGTTGTACTGACCCCGCCGGAAGCTGCGTTAAATGCCGCAGTCTAGGTACTCAGTTGTGGATCCGCGAGCTTAGGATCCTTGTTCAGTATTTTGGGATAGCTCCACTGTTCCGGAGCTTGTCACTATGGCTAGGTATATTCAGGGGTACGGCGGGGCCTTGTCCCGTCATAGTTTACTGTCCAAAAATCTTAGAGGTTTGTATTCATATGTGGGCTGGACTGGCGTGAGTTGTACTTACATTATTGTACGGTTGTAGACCCATTCGGGTGTTATATATATTATGACAGCCTTGTCGACTTTGCCTTTGTTTGTTAAAAGAAAAAAAAATAGTGTTACTTATCTTCCGCGGGTTACTTTTGTTTTATGGGTATAAGGGTGCCCAGGTAGGGCACCAGTCGCGGGCCCGGGGTTCGGGGCGTGACAGAGTGGTATCAGAGCAGTTAGTACACGTAATGTCTACAGACCGTGCATATTAGAGTCTTGTTTATCGGTGTGTTGTGCACCACATCCATAAACAGGAGGCTATAGTACATTTAGGATTGGTTTCCCTTCTTCTCACTCTGAGATCGTGCGATAGAGCTGTATTGTTAGGGTAGTCTCTCCCTAACGTATTATTATGGTTGCAGCTATGAGAAAGACAACAGTGGCCCAGAAAGGATTATATGGGCTTCGTATCCAGGTTGGTAAAACTATTGTATAGTTGGTATAATGATGATGTGTATCTGCACGAGTGTATTTATTTGGGGCCCTGTGTGTTGCCTGAAATGATTATGAATTACCATTAGTTGGTTAAGCCTTAATAATTACTTGGAAGGTGTGGAACAGTTTATTGAATCCCCACCTAGGCTTTATATATGTACTGATTTGGAATAGTCAGGAGGTAATGAACTGACTAAGATTTTAATAGACTCTTGAAAGATCAGGTTCAATTGACTTAAGGACATACCATGTTGTTAGATTAAGCCGTGTTGTACGCTTAAGTGATATGTGCGAATAATATTGGTATGGAGTAAATAGGGTTGTTATGGTTAAGACACCGTGATTTTGAGATTATGAGAAACTACCTTACCCGTATGTGGGGACTGATAATGTAAGCTTGGGACATGGAATAATTGTGAACCTTAGAATATTGATAATCGCTGAGACCTTAGATGTACAAGGCCTTCTCGGGTAGTAAGATTATTTCAGACCAAGAATGAGAGTTAAGTGTGACGATGGGTCAGGTTGTGGGCCAATTCTGGGTCAACCCGTAGCATGGAATGAAGTGGGGCCAGTTGGAGATGGTCCCGCTATGTGATAGGGTCAAGAGGATGAAAGGCCCAAGTCTAGTTAACCGTTGTACGAGTTCGTGGACGCGTTCCACCAGAACCAGGCCATGGGTTCCGAGAACGGATAAAACGTGAGCATGTGATGGTTATGTGCAAGTGCGGTTAAGTTGACACTTGGAATTTCAGCTTGACACCTAGTATGAACATTCGAGACGAATGTTTCTAATGGGGGAAAGATGTTAAATCCCGTATTTTCAAGAGATGAGATGAGAACGTACGTGGGAAAACAAGACTTTAATATTGGAACGAAAGAAAGATTACCTTTTCCTAAGGAGAATTTTCCGAACATTGTGAAGGAAAAAGGTTTATTAATTGGAATTTTATTCTCAAATTTAGTATGTGGGATTAATAAAATATATTAGAATTTTGGATTTTTAAGTTTCAGATTTGGTCATGTGGGGCCCACCGGAAAATTTTACGATTTGTGGGCCCACAAAGTTTCGAGATATTTTGACCAAATGTAGAACACTTGAGTATGGTTTGCATTTGTATCCTTCGTCGACGTCTGTTTGGTCTCTATCTGAGATCACGATTGGGGTGGTTGTCCGACACGCATTTGGTCTACGTCGGCTATTAAATGTTTTTAGGTAATAACTTGGTCTCGTAGTGCATCAGCGTCAATCCACGCTTTCACGTTCAAGTGCGGTCGAGTATCGAGGGTAGCAATGAGGTTTCGAGTCATGTTGGTTACGTAATCTTATTGAAACCGTTGTCTTGAGAAAGCTACCTTAGTTTATTGTGATAATATAAGTGCCATCTACCTTTCTGGTAATCCAGTTCAGCACCAGCGTACTAAACACATAGAGATGGATATTCACTTTGTTTGAGACAAGATAGCTAAAGGACAAGTACGCGTCTGCCATGTCCCTTTCAGATATCAAATAACAGACATCAGGGTCTTCACTCGGTCCTTTTTGAAGATTTTAGAGACAGTTTCAGCGTATGAAGACCGTCCGCTATGATTGCGGGGGTGTGTTAAACAGTATCCGAAAATAAGCTTCAGCGTCGCGGCTCTTAGGACACAAAGCTGCGGCTCAGGCCCACGTCCAGTGGGCTCTCAGGCAGGCCATATCCAGGGCCCACACCATGTCCAGAAGTGGACACATTATTATTGTATATTTGGTAGACTTAGTCTTGTACCATACTTAGAATTATACTATTACCTTAATTGTATAGAATAAGATTTTAGATGTAAAGTAGGAATAAGATTCTCCTATTGTAACTTGTATATATATGCCTTCAATCATTAAGAATAATCAAGAGATTATTTCTTTCAAACATATCCGGTGTAATCTCACAAAGTGAGGTATGAGAAGAGTAAGATATATGCAGACCATATTTTTACCTTATGGAGCAGAGAGGTTATTTCTGATGGTCCTTCGGCTCAATCAAACACACTCAATACAGTATTGCAAGAAAAATAAGACACCAAAAGATCAAGATATAGAACAAATGAAGTAATGCGCATATTGAAATAATGATATACGTGTTAAGAGTCCACATAGGATATGGAATAGGAACATGGACTCCATTCTTTACATGTTATCAGAGCCAAATCCATTTCAATTCTTTGTTCACCGATGTTGAGTCCCCAAATTATATTATTCATGCTTCAGTTAACAAGGTATGAGCGTGCAGGGAGTGTTAAGAGTCTCACATCGGATATGGAATGAAACATCGACTCTTTATATGGACTTGGACAATCCTCACCCTACAAGCTATCTTTTGGGGTTGAGTTAGGCCCAATATCCATTCTTTACAATATGCGATACCTAAATACTACTAAAAAGAAGAAAATGGGATGTAAAGGCTAACCTCCACTTCTCTCACATACATCGCGACAAACTCAATTACATACTAACCTCCTATATCAACCATAGGGAAACAAATTGAATAAAATTATATTCAATTATCATTACTCATGAGTGTGGAGTAAATTGCAACTATTCAATTTCGTGAGAATTTGTTACACTTTTTTTAATTTTTTTTAATTTCTCACCTAGTATTTTGGGTTACGAATAATCCGAAATTGTATTGCGTAATGTTAAAATCAGAAGTTTTGCCCTTCCTTCACGGACTGAAGCTAATGCTACTGGTTGATACGAAGCTGATGTTACTAGTTGGTGTTGAGAATATGGTCTGTGTATAAATCTGTATAAATGGATGATATGTGTATATGTGCTAACATCTTTCTTCTTTTCTAATCCTATATAAATGGTATATATATGTATATCTTGTATATGTTGTGTTTATATGTCATTACAGGTTGAGGGGGAGCATTTGTGTGAATTTGCCATTGTTAGGTCACTTATGCTTAGTTGGTTAAGTTTTGTCAAGAAAGACAAAAAGGGGGAGAATGTTAATGTTAGGATTGGTATCATGACATTTTTCCTAACATATCGTTTTTCAGAAAATGTCGGAATAAATGTCTTGACATTTGGGCTGGCATTCTGGTAATAGTTTTACCTATCTTCATGAATTATTTTTCAGGAAACTATGACCTTATTTAACACATGGTAAATTGACTTGGCAAGGAGTATTTAAAGCAAATTATGATCGATGCAGACCAAGTCCAAGTGGAACATAACTTGAGGAGCAAGACGTGGAAGAAAAATTCCAAGTTATTGAGAAATTCTCTCCACAAGTTTCTGCCACACGTGACCACTTTTAGCTCAACTTCTACAACCAATTGATGAGCTTTTCAAGAAGGACTCTCTACTATAAATAGAGAGGGCATAAGAGTGAATCAAAATCCAGAATTAAAATATAAAAATACCAAGAGAGTTCTAGGGATTTTCTTCTCAGAAATCTGGATCACAAAATGTTGCCTGAGTTTGTGACGACATTCTGCATGACATTTCAGTCGCTGTTTCAGATTCTAGATTAGCTTTATATGGAGCGATTGTAATGAGATGTTTGTCACTTCTATTTAGATAGATTTTTCAGGCATAAGTCATCTGCGATTTAACCTTTTTATTCCTTTTGTATCATCTTGTAAATCTTGTAAAGAAATGAATATATCAATTGTATATACATATATATACAATACTTTGGTCATTGACCATCATGAGTTATATTAATATATAACCTATGAAAATTAAACCTTTGTGTCTTTATTATTTCCGCTGCATTTTACTCTTAAAAGGTTTTATTACATTTTTAACGAACAACTTTTTTACCAGAAATGTAAATCGATTATGTCGAACGATATTTTTAAATCGACATTACTGGCTTGTTCGACATTCGAATTGAGTTAATTTACAGTTTGTTTTTATTATTCCATAGTTGTACCCCCGGGACCCAACAAGTGGTATCAGAGCCGACACTTAATATAATAAGTGCTAAGGTCCTTTTACTCTAACTATGGATTCGGCTAATCCAAATATTGGTAGACTTTCCATTTTAAATGGAACAAAATGTACCTATTGAGGATTCGCCTACGTTCTCACATCAAATCAATTGATGTTAGGGCATGGAGATCTATAACCAATGGGTATGTTGTTCAAATGTTGCCGCCGGATAAGGAATGTGAAATTTTTGTTAAACCTGAATCTCAATGGACGACAGAAGGAACCAATAATACTAGCTTAACTAAAAGTCCTTAAATGCAATTTTTGGATGGGTTGATCTTTACATGTTTAAACTCGTTCAAAACTGCCCAACGGCTAAGGATGCATGAGATATTTTACAAATTCATTGCGAAGGTAGATCAAGTGTTCATCGAATTAAGCTACACATGATCATGAGCAAATATGAACATTTAAGGATGGAAGAAGCGGATGATATTAAATCTTATTTTGAAAGGCTCTCTGTTCTCTTCCTGAAATGTTCAATTTAAAGATTTATGTCATTAAAGAAGCTCACATCTTGCTACTATGAACCTTCATATCTTGATGAGCACTCTCAAAACCTATGAGATGAACATTAAGAATCAAAGAGAACTATATTAGAGCAAGAATGTGACACTTCAAGTTCAATCCTCAGAGAATCATATCAATGAAGGGGATGAGAATCTTGAAGAAATTGGTGAAGGTGCTAATGTTGTCTTACTTACTTGAAAATACAATTTGATGGTGAGGAAGTTCAACAATGAGAGAAATAAATCTAAATCTAAAAGGCATCAAAACCAAGGCTTCAATCAAAAGTCCACCAAGTTTCCTTCCAAGTGCTCAAAAAGGATGTCCACTAAGAAGAGGAAGAAGATCAAAAAATCAAATCACAAGCAACTGCTGTACTTTGTTCTGAACAGTCCACATGCGATAATGAAAATGTAAATGCGTAATGTTGCCTCGGATGTCACGACATTTGAAGCATCTGCGACATCTGCGTCTCGTGACATCCCGAAAGGTACATTTTCTTTAACTATCCTGATGTTAAACTGCTTTAGTGATTTTATTTCTAGTGGTGAGGATGAGAGTATGGATCAAGTTTAATGCAAAGATGACATGATTAATGAATTGCAAAACATTTGTAAAACCTTAATCATAGAATCCAAGCAACTTGAGACAGGTAAAATCTTTAACTCGTGAGATTGTAGATCTAAAAGGCATAATAACCCTACTAGAGGTTGCACTTGCCAAAAATGATATTGAATTTGGTAAGATTTGTGCAAAATTAGATTTAGCCAAAAGTAACCTTCTGTAAGCTCTACTCGTGGACTTCTAAATTGAATGAGATACTCAGTTTTTAGTAAATTTTCGCATGCAGGTATTGTGTACTAAAACTCTCTTAAAACAATATGCTCTAGTTTGTTTGACAAAAATGAGAAAATATGCTTTGTAAAAGAAAAATGAGTATATAATAGGTTCTCATATATGTCAAAGGATATGAAGTTTGTGTGTCGTCATTGTAATTTCCCTGGGGTTTTTTCAAAAAAAAAAAAACCGTACTGTTTTCAAACTTCAGAATTTTGTAAGCGAAATGTTGCCTAAAATGTTGTTCAACATTTCTGAGATGAAAGGTAAAAAATGTTTTAAAAGAGTTTGGGTTCCCAAAATGGATATAATTTGTAATGTTGTGATAACTACTTTAAGAACTAACAGTGCAGGTTCTTAGTACTTTGATAGTGGATGTTCTCGCCACTTGACAGGTACAAAAGAGTTTCTAAAGAACTGTTGTTGACACCCAATTTTGACCCTCCCGTCCAGCCGTTAACTATAAATTTACACTAATTTTGTAAAATAATTTTTAGGATTTTTTATAATAAAATGCAGCGAATAAAACATTAAATACAGGCATAAATAATTAATTTAATTGCGTCTTACGTAGAGTTTTAAGCACTTAGAGTCTCGCGTCCGCATTAATTAACTTTAAGCTTTGTCGTAATTCTTAAATGATTAATAAATGCATAAAATAAATAATTTAGCGATAACGTCGTGTCGAATTGGCATAGCCGCATTAATTAGTAATCATTTGTAATTTAAAATCAATTTTAATCTAATACATGCATTTAATAGCGTCGCATTTATAAAAGCTTTAAAACAATTCTTAAAAATCATATTTGCATTAGCATTTAAATAATTCAATCTAAGCTCATTTTAATTTAATTTAACTTCGATAATGCATAACAATAAAATTTTAAATAATAGCGTCGCATTCTAAAGCATTAGGCATTAATTAAATAACGCACCCGCATTTAGCACCTAAATAATTAGACTAATGTAGCACCTAGATTAATTTTAACAAAGCACCTAAATAATATAAGCAATTTATGTCATTAATTTAATCACACTTTATTAGTTTATTGACTAATTAATTAAACACTACCTAATTAAATACCTAATTAAACTAACTAGCCTAAAACTAATTAACCCCTATACTAATTAACTAATTACCCACCATTTTCGTCCATTACTAAATAACTACCCAAGCCCAACACCCACTTACATGACCGGCTCCTCTCTTGACTGATACCCTTAATTTCGTCTAACTACCCGATGACACCCTTTAATTGTCAGGCCGCGACGCGAGCCCGACCGCAAGCCCTTATTTTCCTTATACGACGCGAGCCAGCATCATTTTCATTTCGTCTTGTGACCGCGAGCGAAAGAACTGGCAACCCTAAACCTAGCAAGCGCGCAGCGCGACACTCGGCCCGAGATTCTGCTGAGAATCAGGGCTTTCCTTTATCCACACCCCACCAACGAGCTCTTACCATAACGAAACCAAATCTTCCACAAATCACTTGAATCGATGCAAATCTTTTGAAATGGCACAAATCGCATACGATTATCGGCACATCTCACTTAAATGCATACCAAACATAGAACCGAAGATGGCTATATAAGTCACGTACAAAGGCATCGATCGGCGGACCTCGGCGATTAAGCGCGAGCATCGACTTCGAGCAGGCGTCGATTGAGAGGAGAGCGTCGATTAAGTCGGGAGACCATAGCATCGATAAGGGACACGGAGCGATTAAGCACAGAGCAGAGACGAGGGAGTTGAGTAGCAAGAATCGAGAGAGCATAGGAAGTTAAGGGGGGTTCAGCACATAGACAATCAGTATAGCACAAATAGGAAATTCGAATCCCTTCCTTTAGTTCCAGCCAAAAAACCAGCACCATAAGCTTTACCCCTTCTCATTCGCATTGCAAACCCAAAGCGTCGGCGGACCGGCGACTTGATCTGACGCCTCGGTTCGCCGCGGGAGAAGGTAAATCTATTTATTCGACTCTAATTTACTTGATGCTGCGTGCTTGTTGTGTTCTCGTGGCTTAGTCATGTTTAAACTGCGTTAAATCGTGTTATTGTTTTTACTTAATGCTTAATACAACGGCAATGTCTGCTTAGCTAATCCAGATTGGTAATGGTCTTATCAAAATCAGGAAATAGGTTGCTGTTGTTATTCGCTTACTGGGTATGATGTTGGATACTAAAGTGCTCTCATTGATGTTTGTTGTTGTCTTATGGCTTGCCGACCTGTTTTACTAGCTAAATAGGTTCCTTAATCGACTGTTAACTTATCTACTCATCTGTTTCTTCTCTGGTTTGCGATAGTTGAAGACTTGCCATACTAACCTATTCAAATGTCTCTCTGATTAAATGAGTATTATAAGGATTTGTACTTGATATGCCCATGAATGTTTTTGTCTATTGTCTATTGTTTAGTGTTCCTTATTTATTGCTTAAATTGGATCTTCATGTCTAAATTGCCTATAATGATGTGTGTGCTTGCTTGGGTTCACGAAGATTTGCGTCTAAACATCCTATCATGACTGTCTGTTGAGTCCAGTCTAAATGTTGCCTCCGGCTTATCCATTCCGGTATCCTTTCTGCCTTGCATACTCGAGAGTTGTTAAATGTTGTCTTTGTTACATCTTGAGGCCAATGGTTGAAACATGACATAAGCGGCCATATATTATTTCTTTCTATGCTAGTATACGAGTCTATATCTACTGGTGTGTCGACCTTAGAGGCGTGCAAGCCTATAATTGACTCGTAAATGAATTGAATATATGGCATCTAGAATAGAATTACATTTATCCCATCTTCGTAAATGTTTAGCAAGTCATGATAGATGTCGTTGTCGGTCGATTAATCCGAGGAATGGCTACACATCTTTGAATCGATTTATGCTAAAAGCGCCTAAAATGAAGCCTCGTTTCCCTTTCGGTTTGCTAAGAGTAACCATTTGACTATGGCGTTGCTTGAATCCTGAATCTAGGCGTATCATGTGCTATCGGAGGCTAATCATGTCTTGTAAATGTGAAATCTGCTCTTAGGACGGAAGATGTTTTAGAATCAACTTTGTTATTTAGAATTTCTTTGAGCTGCGTTTACTGCACTGCGTTCGCACTTTGTTACTGGGCGATAGTACTTAGGCTTGAAATTGGCATCTTTCTAGAATAATAATAAGCCGAATCGTGTTTCCGAGTTGGCCTTCGATTATGAGCAAAATGAATCGACTTGGGTAGGATATTAGAAAGGCGACTTGCGTTGCACCTTACTGTCTATCCTAGTTTCTTTTACCACTGTGTTTGCATACCACTGTTTGCCTATTATCTTCCTCTCTCTGTTTGTCATTTGCACTCTTTGTTTACTTGTCTCTGTTTGTTGTGCATCTTGCCTTTGTTTGCTTGTCTCTGTTTGGTCTTTGCATCACTCATTACTTGCCTTTACTTGGAATTGTTAGGGGTTGCGTATAATGCTAGCGGTGGTTTATCACGATCTACACATGCTCATTCGTATTTCCTTTGCCATCTGCACTTACCACTGTCTTGCTTATCCTTTGCTTGGTCTTTATGTATGTGTGTCTTAAATACAAACTATATGTCAAGTCTTTGGTTTGGGTTAAATAAATTTGGGCATGTACTAATCCTTATCTTCTCTTACTTTTGCATGGCACGCACCGGAGCAAAACGAAGAGTCTCATAGCGAGACTCATCATAAGCTACAACAAATGAAGACTCGCATCTATGTGCATTTATCTCTGCCTCAGAAATTCCAAGCCGCAGGCGAAAGACATCGCCATTCCTCGAGTCCTTTAAATTATTTTCTACCAGCCCATTCATTTACTTATTGTAAATTAATTGCCTAACACTATATTAATTAGCGAACACTTAGAATAGTTAGACCTTGTATCAACAAATTAGAAAGTAATAGAGTATTAGAAATTTGGCCCTTCCCCCAATTGTTTATTTAGGCTTGTCATGCATGTTTAATTGTCGAATATTTTTGCAAAGAGAGTAATTAAAAACTAAACTACATTTTTGCATAATTAACAAAGCAAATTCATAAATAACTAACTTTCCCTTTACTTTCCATTGCCAAAAGAGTATTTTATAAACAACATAAATGCATATTTTGGAACTTTATACTATGTTTTATAAATTATGTCATGCCTACTTGTCTAAATGCATTTTTGTCAAAGCTGATTCTTGCATTATTACTTTTGCACTATGCTATGCAATATATATTTTATCTAATATAGCAACTTTATATGTTCTTTAAATAAGCCAAAAATCTTTTATGTCATCAAAGAATGCAATTTTTCTTACTTTATATAAAGCGCTTGCAACATTCTTTTACTTCAAATACTTTTCTAAACATGCACTTTCTTAGCATTTTAATATTCTAGCACTTTTGCACTTTTAGCCCTTTTAACCTTTTTAAACATTTTAACATTTTTAGCGTTTTGTTTAGCATTTTAAAATATAATAATTACCCTAGGTTTGGCGGGACAATGCAAGTTAAGCGGATCTTAGAGGGTGCCTAACCCTTCCTCTAGATTAATAAAGAACCCTTACCAGAATCTCGCTAAGTTTAGCAGACCATAAAAATGGAGTTAATGTTTACTTTAAACTAGTTAAACATTTAGGTGTCCTAATTCACCCGAATTAATTAGGTGGCGACTCCGCGAACCTTTAGCATTCTAGCAACCCTTTTAGCATTTCAGCACTCTTTTGCACTTTTAGCCTCTTTTTGCAATTTTGGCATCCTTTAGCATTTTTAAAACCTTTAAGCATTTTTGGACATTAATAGCATTTTATTATTTTATTTTCTAACCTTTTAATTTGAAGCGGGAGTTTAAATAAAAATGCGCGTAGGAAAAGGCGCGGAAATGGCGACTCTGCTGGGGACTTTAGGTTCTTAACCACAACAAACCTAGGATAATTATTTGGCAATTACTTTTGCATTTAATTTTTGTGTGTTGTATTTTGTTATTTTTTGCTACCTGCTTTACTGCTTTCCTTAAACTGGCATTTCGCTCATATTTCTTCCATTCTGGAAAATTCACACAAATCACACTCACGTATTTGGTGTGCTCGCGCGCCCATAAATTTCTTTCAAAAAATATCCAAATTTTAGGAGAGTTGGCGCTGCGCGAGTTAGATCGGTTCGTCGATCGGTAGCGTAGCCTTCTCGCTCGAGTTGTCGCTCGGGAACCTTGCGTCTAGTAAAGCCAAATCTTAGCAACTTCGGGATGAGCTATACCACACTTATTTTAGGCGGCGTGCATTTACCTTAGGTGGGTCAATCGCGGCATCGACGCACGATTAGGAAGACACGAGCTTGTCGACGGGTTTCTCAACCCAACGACCAACCGGCGTATTATGTGTAGCGTGGCAATGACGGACAAATCCAAGCCTAATCATGACATGCCAAAATTGGGAAAAGTGCGCGTCGTTTGGTCGTCATTTCCAACAAAGGCATTATAGTTGGGCGACTTGGACAAATCCGTCATAATCTCGCATAAGTGGCGTTTAGGCTTACCTGCGGCATAAAGAGGTCCTGCGTGTTAGGAAGCGTTTGAATGTGCTCGTGCGATATATACGCTACATACACGCAAATTATGTGCTTTATGCTAACCGTTTGTTGCATTTTAGAAAGATTTATCATCTCCCCAAGGTCGATTTGTATTTGACTAAGCAATGAGCGTCAATATTTCGCAAGATCAAAGGCACGGCCCAGACATGTGGGTCGAGGCATTTGGCGAAGCAGTCGGAACGTCTTGGTTCCTATAGGCAGCGGGGTCTCGAAAAGAAAAGCGGCGTAGATCTGTCGAGCACCTCGCCCGATTCTGCGACAAATGGCAACCCTGGCCGAAATCGAGCGCCCGAAGCGTCACTACATCTGGCAACTACATTGAGACCACTTTAGGCGGACACCGCACTTTTCAAAGCGGGACAATGTAGGAAGCGGACGAGGATTGCAAGTCAAGCAGGCGAACGCGGTGCCAAGAGCAAGCGGCGAAGTCGGATCTGAATCGACCACTCCCAAACTCACAAATTTTCTTTGGCGCGGTCTTTTCATACTAACAAAGCGAAAGTGCAATAGCCGAAATGGAAAATCGTGAAAGGTTTCTTCGTATTAGCGAGCGGCGAAAGCAACAAAGGCGAAGGATGACAACAATCCAAAGTCGCGTCGAAGCGGCGGCGAAAGGAGCATCAGCGATCGGCAATCAAAGTTGAGTTCGCAACAAAAACCTAGCTCATCAACTAGGGCACAAAGTCAAATTGGCAAACAATGCATCACACGCAGCAGGCATCACGGCAATTCGTCGATTCGCGTTTAGCATGTCCGTGCGAGGCGACATCTCGATAGTCATCAGCGCGGCGAGGACAACATCTCTACCCGTAAAATTGCGCTTCGTATGTGTTTACCATTTCATTTAAGCGGTATACACTAATGTTTTCTCAAGCTTGCGGAGCGTCTATCCTACGAGGCGGCGGCAACACGTCCGAGCGGCGTCGTCGGCGTATGTCAAACGGCGACATCATCGGCGTGCGTCTGCAGCGGCGCCCGGCAACATTGTGTCGAACAGCGACACCGTCGGCGTGCGTCTGCAGCGGCGCCCGGCGGCAACACGTCCGAACGCGGCGTTACCCGGCGGCAACACGTCCGAACGCGGCGTCGTCGGCGTGCGTCTAAACAAGCGGCGCCCGGCAGCATTATGTCGAGCGGCGACATCGCCGGCAAGTCTGCAGCAGCGCGGCGGCAGCGTGTCCGAACGGCGACATCGCCGGCGTGCGTCTGCAGCGGCGCCCGGCGGCAACACGTCCGAGCGGCGGCGTCGTGGCGTGCGTGCGCGCAGCGGCCCGGCGACATTATGTCGGCGGCGACATCGGCGTGCGTCTGCAGCGGCGCCCGGCGGCAACACGTCCGAGCGGCGGCGTTATCAACATTGTGTCGAGCGGCGACACCGTCGGCGTGCGTCTGCGCAGCGGCAGCGGCGGCCGCGTCGAACGGCGGCGTTACCCGGCAACACGTCCGAACAGCGGCGTCGCCGGCGTGCGTCTAAGCAACGGCGCCCGGCATTATGTCGAGCGGCGACATCGTGGCAAGTCTGCAGCGGCGCCGGCGGCAGCGTGTCGAGCGGCGACATCGGCGTGCGTCTACGCGGCGCCCGGCCAACACGTCCGAACAGCGGCGTCGCCGGCGTGCGTCTGCGCAGCGGCGCCCGGCAACATTATGTCGACGGCGACATCATCGGCGTGCGTCTGCAGCGGCGCCCGGCGGCACGTCCGAACGGCGGCGTTATCAACATTGTGTCGACGGCGACACCGTCGGCGTGCGTCTGCAGCGGCAGCGGCGGCACGTCCGAACAGCGGCGTTATCGGCCGCGGCAAAGTCGGCAGCGCCATCATCGGACATATTACATCTACTGCGAGGAAGATTTTCTGTTCTCAAAATTGCATTTTATCATTCATGCTTTATTATTGTCTTAGCGGTTATGCACTAACTCTTCTTTGAGCTTTAGTCTCACGGGGCGGCGTAACAAGTCCAAAAGCGGCGCGAGTCGAAAGCGGCGACAAGTCGAAAGCGGCGCCAAGTCAGAAAGCGGCCAAGTCAGAAAGCGGCCAAGTCGAAAGCGGCGCCAAGTCGAAAGCGGCGACAAGTCGAAAGCGGCGCCAAGTCGAAAGCGGCCAAGTCAGGAAACGGCCAAGTCGAAAGCGGCGACAAGTCAGAAAGCGGCCGGTCAAGCGGCCTGAGTCGAAAGCGACAACGAGTCGAAAGCGGCGGCGGTCGAAAGCGACGACAAGTCGAAAGCGACGACAAGTCGGCATATCACATCTATCACGGGGGCGATTTCTCTATTCTCGTAATTGCGTTTTTCTCATATATTATTACGTCTTAGCGGTTATGCACTAACTCTTTCTTGAGCTTTAGTCTACGGGGACAATTGCGGCAATGACAAGCGTATCCGCATTCCACAATCGCAACCGCGTGCGTGCGGGGCGAAAATCACGGCGTTCGCAAAACGCGTCAACACCGCGGCGTCGCGTTTCACGGGATAATCTTTCTATTCACGATTACATTGTTTTAAAATTATTTTGCCTTAGCGATTATGCACTAACCGTTTGTTCAAGTCTTAGCATGCGGCGGCGAGCCTGGCGTGGATTTTCTCTTCTGACAACCGGCAATCTGTTGGGGCCAACCTTCCCAGCGATTGGCGAGAGCGACCTCAGCGTCGGTCCGCTCGCTCGCGCGTAGAACCCAGCACCACAAGCCATAGCGATGCACCCGAGTTCAAGCGATTATATTCTTTTACTTTTTGCACCGTAACCCGGTGTCATCATAACTCGACAGGACATGCTAAGCGCGTTAGCCGCCGTGGTGTTTAGACCATGGTAACCCGATGTCGTCATAACTCGACCTTTGGGGCGATTTGATTTCTGCGTCGGCCTTATCTACGCCCGGCATTTTACGCAGTGCGAAGATCGAGACAAAATTGGCTATGAGTCAGCGTCTTTGTCAGAAGATTCTTCCATCATCTCCATACAAAGAGGACATCTGTTGACACCCGATTTTGACCCTCCGTCCGGTAGTTAACTATAAATTTACACTAATTTTGTAAAATAATTTTTAGGATTTTTATAATAAAATCACGTGAATAAAACATTAAATCTGGCATAAATAATTAATTTAATTGCGTCTTACGTAGAGTTTTAAGCACTTAGAGTCTCGCGTCCGCATTAATTAACTTTAAGCTTTGTCGTAATTCTTAAATGATTAATAAATGCATAAAATAAATAATTTAGCGATAACGTCGTGTCGTGGCATAAGCGCATTAATTAGTAATCATTTGTAATTTAAAATCAATTTTAATCTAATACATGCATTTAATAGCGTCGCATTTATAAAAGCTTTAAAAAAATTCTTAAAAATCATATTTTCATTAGCATTTAAATAATTCAATCTAAGCTCAATTTAATTTAATTTAACTTCGCAATAATGCATAACAATAAAATTTTAAATAATAGAGTCGCATTCTAAAGCATAAGGCATTAATTAAATAACGCGCGTTTAGCACCTAAATAATTAGACTAATGTAGCACCTAGATTAATTTTAACAAAGCACCTAAATAATATAAGCAATTTATGTCATTAATTTAATCACAATTTATTAGTTTATTGACTAATTAATTAAACACTACCTAATTAAATACCTAATTAAACTAACTAGCCTAAAACTAATTAACCCTATACCTAATTAACTAATTACCCACCATTTTCGTCCATTGCTAAATAACTACCCAAGCCCAACACCCTTATTACCCGGCTCCTCTCTTGACCCAATACCGTAATTTCGTCTAACTACCCGGACACACCGCTTTAATTCGTCAGGCCGCGACGCGAGCCCAACCGCAAGCCCTTATTTTCCCTTATACCAGCGAGCCAGCATCATTTTCATTTCGTCTTGACCGCGAGCGAAAGAACTAACCAAAGAACCTAAACCTAGCAATCGCCGCGCTGACACCGGCCTCGGCCGAGATTCTCGCTGAGAATCAGGCTTTCCTTTATCCACACTGACCCAACGAGCTCTTACCATAACGAAACCAAATCTTCCACAAATCACTTCAATCGAGCAAATCTTTTGAAATGGCACCAAATCGCATACGATTATCGGCACATCTCGGCCGCCGTCATACCAAACATAACCGAAGATGGCTATATAAGTCACGTACAAAGGCATCGATCAGCGAACCTCGGCCGATTAAGCCTGAGCATCGACTTCGAGCAGGCATCGATTCGGAGGAAGCATCGATTAAGTCGAGAGACCCATAGCATCGATAGGGACACGGAAGCGGCGATTAAGCACGAGCGAGCGAGGAGTTGAGTAGCAAGAATCGAGAGCATAGGAAGTTAAGGGGTTCGGCGCATAGACAATCGGTATAGCACAAATAGGAAATTGAATCCCTTCCTTTAGTTCGGCCAAAAAACCGGCACCATAAGCTTTACCCTTCTCATTCGCATTGCAAACCCAAAGCGTCGGCGGACCGGCGACTTGATATCTGCGCCTCGGTTCGCGGCGGAGAAGGTAAATCTATTTATTCGACTCTAATTTACTTGATGCTGCGTGCTTGTTGTGTTCTCGTGGCTTAGTCATGTTTAAATTTGCGTTAAATCGTGTTATTGTTTTACGTTAATGCTTAATACAACGGCGAAGTAATGCTTAGCTAATCCAGTTAGTAATGGTCTTATCAAAATCGGGAAATAGGTTCTTTGTTGTTATTAAACTCTTGGGTATGATGTTGGATACTAAAGTGCTCATTGATGTTTGTTGTTGTCTTATGGCTTGCACACCTGTTTTACTAGCTAAATAGGTTCCTTAATCATTTGTTAACTTATCTACTCATCTGTTTCTTCTCTGCGGTTTGCGATAGTTGAAGACTTGCCATACTAACTATTCAAATGTCTCTCTGATTAAATGAGTATTATAAGGATTTGGTAGATATGCCCGTGAATGTTTTTGTCTATTGTCTATTGTTTAGTGTTCCTTATTTATTGCTTAAATTGGATCTTCATGTCTAAATTGCCTATAATGATGTGTGTGCTTGCTTGCCGGGTTCCCTGAAGATTTGCTTATAAACATCCTATCATGACTGTATGGTTAGTCCAGTCTCAATGTTGCCTCCGGCTTATCCATTCTGTATCCTTTACGCCTTGCATACTAGATAGTTGATAAATGTTGTATTTGTTACATCTTGAGGCCAATGGTTGAAACATGACATAAGCGGCCATATATTATTTCTTTCTATGCTAGTATACGAGTCTATATCTACAATTTGTGTCGACCTTAGAGGCGGCAAGCAAACTATAATTGACTCGTAAATGAATTGAATATATGGCATCTAGAATAGAATTACATTTATCCCATCTTCGTAAATGTTTAGCAAGTCATGATAGATGTCGTTGTCAGGTCAGTTAAGCCAGGGAATGGCTACACATGCTGAACTGCTTTATGCTAAAACCTGCCTAAACTGAAGCCTCGTTTCCCTTTCAGTTTGCTAAGAGTAACCCTTTGACTATGGCGTTCTTGGAATCCTGAATCTAGGCGTATCATGTGCTATCGGAGGCTAATCATCTTCTTGTAAATGTGAAATCGCTCTTAGGACGGAAGATGTTTTAGAATCGAACTTTGTTATTTAGGGCTCTTTGACTGCGTTTCTGCACTGCGTTCGCGACTGTTACTGGGCCGATAGTACTTAGGCTTGAAATTGGCATCTTTCTAGAATAATAATAACTGAATCGTGTTTTCCGAGTTGGCCTTCCAGTTCTATGAGCAAAATGAACTGACTTGGGTAGGATATTAGAAGCTGACTTATGTTGCACCTTACTGTCTATCTAGTTTCTTTTACCACTGTGTTTGCATACCCTGTTTGCCTATTATCTTCCTCTCCTCTGTTTGTCATTTGCACTCTTTGTTTACTTGTCTCTGTTTGTTATTGCATCTGCCATTTGTTGCTTGTCTCTGTTTGGTCTTTGCATCTCGCCTCTTGTTACTTGCCTTTACTTGGAATTGTTAGGGGTTGCGTATAATGCTAGCAGCTGGTTTATGCGATCTACATACATGCTCATTCGTATTTCCTTTGCCATCCACTTGCTTATCCTTTGCTTGGTCTTTATGTATGTGTGTGCTTAAATACAAACTATATGTCAAGTCTTTGGTTTGGGTTAAATAAATTTGGGCATGTACTAATCCTTATCTTCTCTTACTTTTGCATGGCTTGGCGGAGCAAAGCGAAGAGTCTCATGTGAGACTCATCATAAGCTACAACAAATGAAGACTCGCATCTATGTGCATTTATCTCTGCCTCAGAAATTCCAAGCCGCAGGCGAAAGACATCGCCATTCCTCGAGTCCTTTAAATTATTTTCTACCCCGCCCCATTCATTTACTTATTGTAAATTAATTGCCTAACACTATATTAATTAGCAGAACACTTAGAATAGTTAGACCTTGAATCAACAAATTAGAAAGTAATAGAGTATTAGAAATTTGGCCCTTCCCCCAATTGTTTATTTAGGCTTGTCATGCATGTTTAATTGTCGGAATATTTTTTTGCAAAGAGAGTAATTAAAAACTAAACTACATTTTTGCATAATTAACAAAGCAAATTCATAAATAACTAACTTTCCCTTTACTTTCCATTGCCAAAAGAGTATTTTATAAACAACATAAATGCATATTTTTGAACTTTATACTATGTTTTATAAATTATGTCATGCCTACTTGTCTAAATGCATTTTTGTCAAAGAAACTGATTCTTGCATTATTACTTTTGCACTATGCTATGCAATATATATTTTATCTAATATAGCAACTTTATATGTTCTTTAAATAAGCCAAAAATCTTTTATGTCATCAAAGAATGCAATTTTTCTTTCTTTATATAAATAGCTTGCAAGATTCTTTTACTTCAAATACTTTTCTAAACATGCACTTTCTTAGCATTTTAATATTCTAGCACTTTTTGCACTTTTAGCCCTTTTTAACCTTTTTAAACATTTTAACATTTTTAGCGTTTTGTTTAGCATTTTAAAATATAATAATTACCCTAGGTTTGGCAGGACAACGCAAGTTAAGCGGATCTTAGAGGTGCCTAACCCGCTTCCTCTAGATTAATAAAGAACCCTTACCCAGAATCTCACTAAGTTTAGCAGACCATAAAAATGGAGTTAATGTTTACTTTAAACTAGTTAAACATTTAGGTGTCCTAATTCACCCGAATTAATTAGGTGGCGACTCCGCGAACCTTTAGCATTCTAGCAACCCTTTTAGCATTTCAGCACTCTTTTGCACTTTTAGCCTCTTTTTGCAATTTTGGCATCCTTTAGCATTTTTAAAACCTTTAAGCATTTTTGGACATTAATAGCATTTTATTATTTTATTTTTCTAACCTTTTAATTTGAGCAGCAGGAGTTTAAATAAAAATGCCGCGGCCGGAAAAGGGCGCGACAACTGTGAATCATTCAATGGAGGTAACGTAACTTTTGGAGGTGAAATTTAATGAGAATGCTTGAAAAGTTACGAATGAAGCTAATGAATGTGTCATGTCAATTACTAGAACATGTAATAATTGCTATCTTGTTACAAGATAAGAAACATGCAATACTGTCAAGATAAGACGACACAAAACTATGGCATCAAGTTGGGGCATGTCAAATACCGCAATCTGAAAAAATTGGTCTCAAATGAAGCGGTTAGAGACTTACCCAACTTCAGTCATAAATGTAAAACAGTCTGTGCAGATTGTCTCCAATGTAAGCAAACCCGTGTTTCCCATAATGTTGTCCAGAATAACGGACAACATTCAGGTATGTCTCACTGTTTTCAATTGTTACACATGGATCTTATGGGTCCAATTGAGGTAGACAGTTTAGGAGGCATGTGGTATTCCTATGTGATAGTAGATGATTTTTCTAGATATTCATAGATTATTGTTTAAGGAAAAATCACAAACTTTTGACATGATTAAAATTTTGCACTCTAGAATTAGAAACATGTTTTATTCTCCTATTTTTTCGGATTAATTCCGACCATGGAAAAGAATTTGAAAACATCTCCTTCACAAAAATTTGTGAGAAAAGAGGAATTTTCCATGAGTTTTTTCTGCTCCCAAAAACTCCTTAACATAATGGGTAGCACAAAGGAAGAATATAACATGGTAAGAAATGGCTAGAGTTTTGCTTAATTCTAAAAATTGTCAAAAAGTTTTTTACTGCCTGTCACATCACTAATAGAGTCTACTTAAGGTCTGTAACAAAGATGACACCCTATGAACTAATATATGGAAAGAAACCGAACTTGTGTTACTTTCATATTTTTGGGTGTATTTGTTACTTTTTAAATGATAGAGATTATCTGGCTAAGTTTTACTCTAAGAGTGACAAAGGGATTTTTGTTGGCTATTCCCAAAATAGTCATGCTTACTGAGTGTACAATTTAAGGACAAAAACTGTACAGAAGAAGACTGTTGAAGTCGATAATACAGGTGAAAATGTGCAGAATGCTGAAACTCCAGATGTTGCTCCAAATGTCACGACATTCGAAGCAACATCTGAAGCAGAATCAGAGACCACAGAAGGTGTGAATGGGGAGTCAAATGCTGAATTGCTAGATAAAAGGGATCCCTCATCAAGGATTAAGAAGAATCATCCAACATGCCAAGTGATAGGGGGAGTGTTTGAAGGAAGTAGAACAAGAAGCAAAGAACCTGTAACGACCCGTTTGGTCGTTTAGCACTTTAAGACTACAAAAAATAGTATGAGACTATAGGGTATTAAATTATAGGAGTTTTAAAAAATAAATTGTGCATGAAATTTACTTGAGGGAGTAAAGTGGGCCAAGCCCACTTCCCTTTCTCGTGGGGCGCGGGAGTTACATAAGAAAAGGGGGAGGGGGGAGGGGGGGACACAACATGCAGAACTAAAAAGAGAAAAGAAAAACCCTACAACTAGAAGAGAGGGAAGGAACGTATACAACAGCCAAGGGAAAGGAAGAAAACAAAAGAAAACCTAATACTAGAAGAGAAGAAGAAAACAGACACTTAAATTGTATGTTTAAGTGGTAAACTTTTACAACCTCTTTTTTTTTCACCATCATTATTCTTCATAATTCTAGGATTCTCTGTTAAAAATAGTTACAACATGTTTAAATGAAGAACTTATTAATCAATTGCTTGTTTTGTTTTCATAAACTAATTGAATTCAACTCGCTTAAGGGTTAGGTAAATAATGACTGGCGACACAACATACAAAACGTGAAAACTGTATAAATCAGTAAAGAATATAAAAGTATGGGTTGAATGAAAGTTGTATATTACTCTGTTCCCGTCAGTTTAAGATCTTACGGATATAAATCCTACTTACAGTTTGGAATTTATGACTATTTCAAGTTTTTGTCTCGTTTTACCGAAACCCAGGCGACATAGCATATAAAACGTGAAAACTGTTCAAAACTGTAAGGCATATGAAAATATAGGCTGAATGAAAGTTGTATATTACTCTGTTCCCGTCAGTTTGATATCTTAAGGAGATAAGTCCGACTTATGGTTTGAAAGTTATGACTGTTTGAAATTTCTGCCTTGTTTTACAAAAACATTCTGGTGACACAGATTTCATAGGGTTATTTCCTTCATAAATTTTCACCATCTACACTAAGTATTGTCAGGTGGGTTTCGGCATAATAAGACATCCTAGTGTTGCCTTCGATTTGGTACAATAAACACCTGATTTGGAGTTACGAATTAAATATTATATTCTTTACAAGCGGGAGATACGAGAAAGTTGAAATAAAGGAATGTTCTGAGGCTCTACGCAAGGGGAAGAAATTGGTTTGATTGTTCGTGGCACCCGCTCGACATTGAGGTATGTTACAGTTTACTTTAGTTAGACTTTGATTAGAATATCGTATGTAGATGTAGGAATTGACAGGGATAGCATGATAGGCCTTCATGCATGAAGTGGAGATGAATTACAATTACGTTGATTCCGTCAGCTGTTATGTGGGCTTGTCTCCATATATGTTATTTCTGTGATTATCACCTGATTGTATCTCCGTTGCATAATGGTTCACTTGTCTTGTGAAATAAAAGAATTGTGATGTTGATAATTGAACATAGGACATTGATATGACTTGTACTTGTCGATTATATATTTGTGATATGTGTTGAGACTGATATCATGTCTGTCATACATTTCCTATATTATGGTTGTGATGATATTGATAAATTCCGAGGTTTCTGCCGGAGATTGAGAGTGATTGATAACTCCGAGGTCTTTGCCGGAGATTGAGAGTGATTGAACAACTCCGAGGTCTTTGCCGGAGATTGCGAGTGATTGATAGCCTCTGAGGTTCTATCCCGAGAGCACGAGTGGTACATGGACTTCGCGGGTCCCCCATGGGTCATGGCTTGAAGGCACTGCCTTAGCATGTGTGTACGAGAGTGGAGTGAGGGAGATGTGACTATTGTATTGTTTCCATCTACTCTTAGTTTAACTGCTCATTTTGGTGAAATTATAACTGTCTGGGTTGATTTCATAATTTCTTATGTTTTGACTTGTATATGATACGTAACCATACCTGTTTGTTCTATGTGCTACTTGTTAGTTTCGACTCTCCATGCGTTATCTAATCATTGTCGACCTATGATGCTTACCGGTACTAGTGTTGTACTAATACTACTCTTGCTGCACTTTTATTGAGTGCCGAGTACGATCCAGGTTCTAGTTCTACACCCCGTGGCTGATTCGCGAGGTGGGCATCTTCTAGTCATTCAGGGTGAGTTACTTGGTCGTCTGTGGCCCCTGAAGGGCTTCTTAGTTATTTTCATTTTTCGTTGGTTATTGACAGATAATATGTAGCCTTCGGACATTCTTTCAGACTTCTATTTTTTTCCAGACTTATTAGTGCTCTTGTACGCGTTTTGACCAGATTTTGAGGAAATAAATATTTAAGATTTTATAACATCTCTTCTTTATTTTATTTCCGTTGATTTAACTTGCTATTGAGAATATGGTTCGCCTACTCGGGCGAATATGGTAGGTGCCATCACGACTTGTGATTTGGGTCGTGACAAAGTTGGTATCAAAACTTCTAGGTTAATCGGTCTAATGAGTACAAGAACAATGTCTAGTAGAGTCTTGCGGATTGGTATGTAGACGTACGTACCCATCCTCGAGAGGCTATAGGATATTTAGGAAACACTCCACTTATTTTCTCTTTTCGTGCTAGTTCAATCCGATTGGTATCTGGTTCATTCTTTTCGTGCGAGTTCAATCCGATTGGTATCTGGTTCATTCCTTTCGTGCTAGTTCAGTCCGATTGGTATCTGGTTCATTCGTTTCGTGCGAGATTGTTCATATTGGTATCTTAAAATCATTTCTATGTTCTCTCACAGGTGGTAGGACTCTTTATGTGATTCATATAAAATATATTGTCTCTATCAGATAGGTTGAGGTGTACTGATGAGAATCCAAATAGTTTATGTTTGGTGACAAAATAGTCATAATGGTAAAATATTCTTTTGATTGGAGCATGAGGTGTGCTTAGTTGGTATTGCGCGGGAGAATGAATGGCAAAGTTGAGTGTCGGCAAGATGGGATTGTGTGGGTTAAGCACAAGTTATTTAGAGGTTCTTCAAGGAAGACTTATTCTCATAATAATTATGTTTCACATGTAAACTAAAAACCATGAGGTGGAATTGCTCAGGGACTAGATAAAAGCAAATAAAAACTAGAATAGTATACACATAATCTGCCTAGTAATCTCTCAATTCTTTTCAATCACATTGAGAAAGGAAAAACTTAATGGAGAAGCACAAAAGATTTTCCTCTAGTTAGAGGAAATAACTTATGAATGATGAATTCATGATATATCATATACTTTGATGGGGTATTGGCATCATGCAATTGACGAACTCGAGTATTTTACATGTACATAAAAGAGGAGACGAGAAGCGAAGTCTTGACTAATCTTCTAGCGTTTTGTTGGTCTACAATTAATTAAGTGATCAATATACATAATTTTTCTTTAACACTGCTTTCTTCCCTGCTACCCTCAACCTAAACTGCAGTAGATATAATCATCGCTGAAATCTTACTGGTGCTTCTAGAGTCCTTAAATTTAATTAAACTGTGTGTTTTATTTGTCCCATTTATTGGAAAGGATCAATGGCCATTTGTCTGCTTCATTAAGCCTGATCAACACCAACAGATAAGAATTATTTCTATCTCTAATTAGGGGACTGCAATTTGGTTATACGTTCACAGCAGTATTATCTTTCAAATGAAATAATCTCAACAGAGAGATGTAATTTTCTGGCGACATCCTGAAAAGACATGCCAATGTTTTATTCCACTCAACACGAATAGATGATCAATTCCTTCTTAACAAGAGATGCCCAGGGGCATAGGTACCTTGTCTTGGATAAAAAGTGCCCGCAACATCCAATACAAAGTCTATCATTTCTATGCTCTAAGTTCATAAATATCAACTAGGAGTTATATTAACTGAGAAACTCAAGGAATATCCTAAATATTTTATATTTTACTAACAGGCAAGGGAATAATGTTGTGGACCATAGAATTATATTTCAAAGTGTGTATTACATATCACATTCTCAGAAGACTTGAGTTATCTCTTTCTTTTAGTTTTTCCTTTGTTCGGTGTTAGTTTTCTGTTCATTTAGGTATTAGTTTACTTTTCAGTTAGGAAGCAAAACTAAAGAATAAGTGAAAGCAGAGGGAGTCGACCCTTTGGAAATTTGATGGATATGAGGAGGTGAATGTCCTTTACTCAACTCCTGATTTTATCTTATAGTATGACCTGAAGGATAAACTGATACCGAAGGTAGATTAGTGATTTCCTATCCGTACCATTTCCCTTTAATTGTGTGACCAACTGCATGGGTTGGTGAAAAGGCAAAATAAACTCAAGAAGTGGATATTAATCCTAGCATATAAGTAAGAATAAAGACTATAAAAAGGGACAAGAGAAGTGAATTCACTATAGGACTTCAGGCATTAATATTGGGTTGGTAAACGCATGAACTAATATGGAAGAAGTATTGTTCAATTAGAGGATATTTGGAAAAGATACTCGTATGGAACTTTGTGAGAACGTTGGTAGGATTGTGTATATGATAAGTAAGGATTGCCTTACAAATTATATATCAGGACAGTGAGGTATCAGGATATTACATTGGTAATAATTGACTTGTTGGAATCACGAGGGTTGGTCGGTACTTTTGATGGAAATGACTCGTGAAGAATTGTACTTGTCACACGATAGACTTGGAAGGGTATTTATTGTAAAGGTTAGAGTGTAATTGATAAATATGACTGAAGAGGGAAGTCTATGGAACTTAACTAAGTGTTATGACGAAGTGTCATGAAGTTTTGCGATTGGTGACTGGTAAGGTGTAATATTCAGATGACTAACATGATAAGATTGATGGAAAGACGATGTGTTGTACCAAGATAGGTAATTTCCTAGTATTATTTAATTGAAGGGCTAGAGTTGATAAATAAGAGAAAATCTTGGAATCTCTACAACTTGCAGTTGATGTATATTTTTGAGGTGAAATTGTGTCATGATAGTAGGCTAAGTCGAAACGTTTCTAGCTTGATAGCACGATTGAACATTTCAAGTATGAGTAACATAGAGATATTGGAGTGAGACATGTAAAATTTTAAGATTGGGTACTTTTGGATTTTTGTAAGGGTGTAATGAGATATCGCACTCAGAGTTGTTACGATTGTGGAGGGTAGGAGGCCAAAAGCCATATATCTAAGTAATCGAAGTGGTGAATGAGATAAGTGAAAGGACAAAAAGGAGGACTTGAAGTATTTTGATTTTATAAGGATTTATCAAATTTGTATGACTAGCTATAATCACTCTTAATACACATTAGGATAACTATTTGTGTGTTGAGTATTTATGACACTAGATCGAGGCAGTTTAATCATTTGTTCTAAATTTATAAAATATGTGACCTTACTAATCATTAGCTTGGTATATAATGTTTAGTTAGCTTCACTCCTTTATTGGTTGTTAATGTATGCTTAGTAAATAGAAGCCTAACATGTTAGCTTAAGGGATGTTTCTAGGCACATATAAGTCATCTAATATATATTAACACCTAGATTAAGGCTTTTTTGAATCTGTTTAAATGGTTAGTATGTAACATGAATTGGTTTAGTCTAATATTGGTTTATTAAACTAAGATATTTTCAAAGATAATGTTAGTTCAAAACTGGTTAGTTGAATAGGCATAGTCTATGATTCTGTTTTCATTAGTGTGTGTGTGATTCATGTTAATATAGTGTTTGTAAAGCTAAGGAATGAACTGTAAAGATTAGTTTGCCTTTGCAAAATGGCTAGGTTGGTTCCTGAGTGTCACATTTAGTTTGAACATGTGTTAAATGTTACAGTATGTTAGTTAACTTCTATGTAAGACTAAGAGTGATTAAAACTATTTGATGTTGGTTCAGTAGTCCTATTTGATTTAAGATAATTAAGACTATTACAATTATGTTAGACCACCTAATGACTTTGGAATGGATAAGTATCTTGTTTAAGCTAGCACCAGATTTAAAATGACGACTTAAGAGTTTATCAGGGGGTTACATGATCTATTCTAGCTAACTTGTGTGTCACTTGTACCAATTTGATTTATGTTTAAGTTAAAAGAAACTGCTAAGGATTAGTATATGCTTGATGTACCTATTCGTGTCTCTACTCCTGTCGGGGATTTGGTGCTAGTAGATCGAGTCTATAGGTCTTGTGTGTCACGTTTATGGGGTATGATACTTAGGAGACCGAGGCGGTTATGCAGAGTAGATATCCTCGGTGTTAAACGATTCAGTCTTATTTTTTCCCTCCTTTACGCCTTGTCGCTCGAGAATGAGCGATTGTTTGATTGGTATCTAATGTAACGACTCGTTTGATCGTTTAGCACTTTAAGATTACGAAAAATAGTATGAGACTATAGGGTATTAAATTATAGGTGTTTTAAAATATAAATTATGCATGAAATTTAGTTGAGGGAGTAAAGTGGGCCAAGCCCACTTCCCTTTCTTGTGGGGCGCGGGAGTTACATAAGAAAATGGGGGGGGGGGGGGGGGGGACGCAACATGCAAAACTAAAAAGAGAAAAGAAAAACCCTACAACTAGAAGAGAGGGAAGGAACATATACAGCAGCCAAGGGAAAGGAAGAAAACAAAAGAAAACCTAATATTAGAAGAGAAGAAGAAGATGGGCACTTAGATTGTATGCTTAAGTGGTAAACTTTTACAACCTCTTTTTTTTTTTTCACCATCATTATTCTTCATAATTCTAGGATTATCTGTTAAAAATAGTTACAACACGTTTAAATGAAGAACTTATTAATCAATTGCTTGTTTTTGTTTTCATAAACTAATTGAATTCAACTCGCTTAAGGGTTAGGTAAATAATGGCTGGCGACATAGAATACAAAACTTGAAAACTGTATAAATCTGTAAAGAATATAAAAGTATGGTCTGAATGAAAGTTGTATATTACTCTGTTCCCGTCAGTTTAAGATTTTATGGAGATAAATCCGACTTATGGTTTGAATGTTATGACTGTTTAAAGTTTCTACCTCGTTTTACCGAAATCCAGGCGACACAACATATAAAACGTAAAAACTGTACAAATCCTTAAGGAATATGAAAATATGGGCTGAATGAAAGTTGTAGATTACTCTGTTCCCGTCAGTTTGATATCTTACAAAGATAAATCAGACTTATGGTTTGAATGTTATGACTATGTGAAGTTTCTTCCTTGTTTTACAAAAACATTCTGGCGACACAGATTTCATAGGGTTGTTTCCTTTGTAAATATTCACCATCTACACTAAGTATTGTCAGGTGGGATTCGGTATAATAAGAGATCCTAGTGTTGCCTTCGATGTGGTACAATAAACACATGATTTAGAGTTACGAATTAAATGTTATATTCTTTACAAGCGGGAGATACGAGAAAGTTGAAAGAAATGAATGTTAGTTGAATTTCCTGAAGTTATGCTAATATTTTTATATGTGTAGGGTTTTAGTCATACAATTGAAATGGTAAATAAATATAGTTGATATAAATATAGTAATATGGGTGTCCTTAGATTCGTATTATAACGTAGTTCACATATTTTCTAGATTTTAAGCGTTCAGAGGCTCTTTGCAAGGGGAAGGAATTAGTTTGATTGTTCGTGGCACCCGTTCGGCATTGAGGTCGGTTACAATTTACTTTAGTTAGACTTTGATTAGAATATCGTATGTAGATGTAGGAATTGACAGGGATAGCATGATAGGCCTTCGGGAATGAAGTGGAGATGAATTACAATTACATTGATTCCGTCAGCTATTATATGGGCTTGTCGCCATATGTGTTATTTTATGTGATTATCACCTGATTGCATCTCCGTTGCATAATGGTTCGCTTGTCTTGTGAAATAAAAGAATTGTGATGTTGATAATTGAACATAGGACATTGATATGACTTGTACTTGTTGATAAATTCTGAGGTTTCTGCTGGAGATTGAGAGTGATTGATAACTCTGAGGTCTTTGCCGGAGATTGAGACTGATTGAGCAACTCCGAGGTCTTTGCCGGAGATTGCGAGTGATTGATAGCCTCCGAGGTTCTATCCGGAGAGCACGAGTGGTACATGGACTTCGCAGGTCCCCCATGGGTCATGGCTTGAAGGCACTGTCTTAGCATGTGTGTACGAGAGTGGAGTGAGGGAGAGGTGACTATTGTATTGCATTGTTTCCATCTACTCTTAGTTTAACTGCTCATTTGGTGAAATTATATCTGTCTGGGTTGATTTCATAATTTCTTATGTTTTGACTTGTATAGGATACGTAACCATACCTGTTTGTTCTATGTGCTACTTGTTATTTTCGACTCTCCATGCGTTATCTAATCACTGTCGGCCTGTGATGCTTACCGGTATTAGTGTTGTACTGATACTACTCTTGCTGTACTTTTGTTGAGTGCAAAGTACGATCCAGGTTTCAGTTCTACGCCCCGTGACTGATTCGCGAGGTGGACATCTTCTAGTCATTCAGGGTGAGATACTTGGTCGTCCGTGGCCCCTGAAGGGATTCTTAGTTATTTCCATTTTTCGTTGGTTATTGACAGACAATATGTAGCCTTCGGGTATTCTTTCAGACTTCTATTTTTTTTAGACTTATTAGTGCTCTTGTATCCGTTTTGACCAGATTTTGGGGAAATAAGTATTTAAGATTTTATAACTTCTCTTCTTTATTTTATTTCCGTTGATTTAACTTGCTATTGAGAATATAGTTCGCCTACTCGGGGGAATAGGGTAGGTGTCATCACGACTCGTGATTTGGGTCGTGACAGAACCACTCAATTATAAAGATATGGTAAAGTATGTGTGTATGTCTACCATATACCAAGAGGTTTGTATTCCTTGTTCTATATGTGCTTTAGAACCTATGCTTAGTGTTTATATTTGTGCGTGATTCCAAGTATCCAAAGTCTCCCACTTAAATATCGTAAAGCGTGTCATTAGATATGTTGTCGGCACATGTGAGTTGGAAATTTGGTATTCCAAAGACACTAATCATAATTTAATAGGACATAGTGACTCGGATTGGGCTGGTGATGTGGATGATATAAAATGTACAAGTAGATGATATTTTTATCTTAGCAATAAATCTTTTTTTGGTAGAGTCGTAAACAAAATTGTGTCTCACTTTCAACTGTTGAATATGAATATGTAGCAGTTGGAAGTTGTTGTTCCCAATGAATATGACTAAGACACATGTTAAACGACTATGGTTTTACTAGCAACATTTGTTTTTATACTATGATTAGACATCATTTTTTTAAAAGAGATTTGATTGAAAAACAGCTAGTTCAAATTAAACATGTTGATACTCTTCATCAACTAGCTGATACTTTTATAAAAGTTTTGGATCATGAGAGATTTTCTAGTGTGGAAATCTCGTGGTCTTTGTAATCTCTATTTTGGGCATTTTTGGTGAATGTCGGCTGGAATGTCTCTAAACATTTCGGGTGACATTTACTTGTGTAATATCATAATATGATTTTCAGTATTGTTTTTGGCTGATTTTTGTTCACACAGGTATGATTTCCAAATAAGAACGTGATTTTAATGTGATACCGTTCTCTGCGATGATATTAGATATCATAAAAAGGGAGTATCAAGATAAGACAAAGCCTTTTTAATTCTCGTAGAATGCAATCTGATAAAAACCCTTGAATCTTTGTTCTATACTATAGGAGTATCAAAGTGCTTAAACAAAGAAAAAAATTATGAGGATACTAAATAAGTATTCTTATTTTTTGACACGAAAATGAATTTTGTATGTGTTTTATGATTAGATCTAGGACTCAATGGGAAAATGTTACATTAGTCTGGAGGTTAAACTCATAAAAACATATATGAAATGTGTCTTGATTTGTTGCCAAAAGGAAGATGTTCTTGAAGGATCATGATACTTGTGTTGTACAAAATGTTGCCAACATTACTGTTGACATTTTCAGATAATGATATTTGTTGGGATGCGATGTGTAACTGATTTTTGAAAATTCAGTTATTTTTCCCTATTTTTGTGCCTTGTTTTAATAGGAATTTTAAACTTTAAATTGATAAGATTAATTTTTATTCCTACTTTGATGTCTAGTTAGTTTATCCCAATATTTTAGGTGTAAGTTATTGTGTAAAATTGAAATACTTAAATCTAAGGGATTTTTGTTGCTTAGAAAGATTTGTCATGTATATAGATATTCCTCTTATTTGTTATTTTTTTATCATCTTCGATTTTCCCTATAAAAAAAATAATTTGTTTAGCTATTCTACCAAGTTTATAAATCATTCTTTACTTGTTTGTCATTCTTGTTATCTTATGTTTTTTTTTTCTCGAAAAAATAAAAAATATATATATAATAAAATAAATGGGTAGATCACATCACTTTGGTATATACAACCGATGAAACACTCAAGCCCTTCATATTCCAAAATTCCTCAAAATCCTCTCCACTATATTCACCTATGAAAACTTTCCAATGTCAACACCAATGTTAGCCAACACACCAAATAACTTTTCTATGAGTACTAGACCTCCAATGAATACTGAATCTTTTGAGCATGTTGAACCACAACAAGCAACCCCACTAGTTTTCTTCTTCACCATCCATAGGGGACTTGTCTAAAGCTACAGTATTGGGTAAGAGACCAAGATCCTCCACCTTC
Source organism: Przewalskia tangutica (assembly GCA_029844215.1). Taxonomy (NCBI): domain Eukaryota; kingdom Viridiplantae; phylum Streptophyta; class Magnoliopsida; order Solanales; family Solanaceae; genus Przewalskia; species Przewalskia tangutica. The sequence goes on from CM056725.1 coordinate 4,520,875, forward strand.
CCTACTTGTCGAACGAGTAGATTGTTTGAGAAGAACAATTCATGCGGTAGAGCAACAACGAGTTAAGGTCGGATGTGATATTGCTATATCTGCTTGCTCGAGCAGTGACAGTGACGACACGAACTTGGTGTTCTCAACTAAAGAGAGTGAAGAAGAAACAACTGCATATGTATGCAAAATGTGTCTCAAGAAAATGAGGAAATTCTTGGTGAAACTCCATTGAAACAATTCTTCCCAAAAGAAATTTTCAGATATGCTACATCGAGTGCTGCTCCGAATGTTGCCACAACATCTTAGGCAACATTTCAGCCAACATCAGAAGAGACACAAACTCCAACATCCTCCAGCAAACCAAATCAGAATCAGATCTTGAGTCAGGTTGTTGTGTGCTATTTTGAGTTCTGCTGTAGAGAATACATCCTCGAAGAAGCTTGAGAAGGTACATCTCTATAACAGATTATATTTCTCACACCTGCTATTTTTAAACCAATATATGATAATTAAATGTTGAGGAGAATGTTAGAGAAACAGGCCCTGCAGTTTTGAAGAGTAGAGATAGAGTCATCGATCTACCCTGGAAAATGAAAGGAAATAGTGCAGATGTTGACAGAAATGTCACCAACATTTTTGGCAACATCGATCAAACGATCTCAGCATCTTGATTAAGTCAAGGAGCATTTTATGGTGCTGCTTTCTTCACAAAAGGGGGAGAAAATGATATGCATATGCTACTGTATTGTCGAGAGAATGATAATGCATATGCTACTGTCAAGAAAATGATGTTGCTGCAGAGGAAGTGTTAATGCAGAGGGAGCAGAGAAAGAAGGCTAGATGCTGTAGAGAAAATGCTAATGCAGGGGGAGCAGAGAAAGAAGACCATATGTTGATGTTCTGTGCATAGAAAGAGTTATGCAGGAGTAGAAAGATGTTGAAAGCTGCTACTGTTATATGCTATTGTTATGTGCAGAGAAAGAATTATGCAAGAGCTACTGCTGCTGTGCTGGAAGCTACTGTTGTTTGTTGAAAAAGTTATTTTGTGAAGAAAGGCAAAAAGGGGAAGCTACTGGTGTTGAAAATATGATCTGTGTATAAATCTGTATAAGTGGATGATATGTGTATATGTGCTAACATCTTTCTTCTTTTCTAATTCTATATAAATGGTATATATATGTATATCTTGTATATGTTGTGTTTATATGCCATTACAGGTTGAGGGGGAGCATTTGTGTGAATTTGCCATTGTTAGGTCACTTATGCTTAGTTGGTTAAGTTTTGTGAAGAAAGGAAAAAAAGGGGAGAATGTTAATGTTAGGATTGATATCATGACATTTTTCCTAACATATCGTTTTCCAGAAAATGTCGGAACAAATGTCTTGACATTTGGGCTGACATTCAATAACGATTTTACTATCTTCGTGGGTATTTTTTGAATGACAAATTGATTTGTAAAAGGAGTATTTAAAGAAGATTATGATCGATGAAGACCAAGTCCAAGTGGAGCATAACTTGAGGAGCAAGACGTGGAAGAAAAATTCCAAGTTGTTGAGAAATTCTCTCCGCAAGTTTCTGCCACACGTGACCACTTTTAGCTCAACTTCTACAACCAATTGATGAGTTTTTCAAGAAGGACTCTCTACTATAAATAGAGAGGGCATAAGAGTGAATCAATATCCAGAATCAAAATGTAAAAATACCAAGGGAGCTATAGGGATTTCTTCTCAGAAATCTGGATCACAAAATGTTGCATGAGTTTGTGACGACATTTTGCATGACATTTCATTCGCTGTTTCAAATTCTAGATTAGCTTTGTATGGAGCGATTGTAATGAGATGTTTGTCACTTCTATTTAGATAGATTTTTCAGGCATAAGTCATCTGCGACTTAACCTTTTTTATTCCTTTTGTATCATCTTGTAAATCTTGTATAGAAAGGAATATATCAATTGTATATACATATATATATATATATATATATATATATATATATATATATATAATACTTTGGTCATTGACCATCATGGGTTATATTAATATATAACATATGAAAATTAAACCTTTGTGTCTTTATTATTTCCGCTGCATTTTACTCTTCAAAGGTTTTATTACATTTTTAAGCGAACACTTGTTTTCTGAAACCAGACATTTGCAAAGTTCGGCATTTGAATTGAGTTAATTTTCAGTTTGTTTTTATTATTCCATAGATGTACCCCCGGGACCCAACACGTAAGAAGTGAGAGGTTTTCCCTATCAAATTTTTACAAGATTTCACGAGTAGCCTTTTTCCGGGACAACTATTTAGTAAATAACCCATCTTTTATTTTTCTTTTAACTTGTGCACTTTTTAAATCATAGTCTTAAGGATCGCTTTGGAGCAAATTGAAAATCTATGATAATACGTTAGTACACATTTCTTGGGAGCAAAAGGCGAAATCCCTCGCCCACAGGGCCCCACCCCTCCGACTTTAGTACACATTTCTCTTTTAATTAGCGAGGGACAATTGACACCATATAGCACCCCCCCGCCCTTGAGAACCAACAACCTCGTTAGCCATGATTGATACCCCTCTTGGGTCAAGGCCACCACTTTGGTCGTGGCTCTAGCTGTCGATCCACCTGCTTGATACCAAAGTTATAGACCAAGTAGGAGTGTCCAATCTAAAGACTAGTCTATTAGGTGGAAGAACACATTTAGCCTATAAATCCATTATAGTGTAGTATTTTTCTTTTTACCTAATGAGAACATCGACACATAACAACAGTCTAATGTTTTGCCGATTCAAAAAATTATATTTGCGCAATTTTAAAAAATAGTGTCAAAATCTAAATAATGGCTCAAAAGAGTGATTTAAGTAAATCAGCCATACTTTTTCTTATTATTCTTTCTTTAATATATGTCCATGTCTTTATATTATTTTCTCCCGACAAGAGCAGGGGATGGTAGGAACATTTTAACATAAAAAAAAGAAGCTATTTAATGACTAAGATCATACTAACCATGAAGCTGGATTTTGCTGTGATATTTATTCAACTGGGGTCCATAAGAAATCAAGTTTTTTTTTTTCTTTTCATTATTGTGTACTTTTCATGTGTCTAGAGCACAGAAAAAAATAATAAATAATTTGGTAATCTAATTATTGGGTTCATAATTGACAGGCGTCGCTTCATCTGGAATCATATGGAGTTCCATCGACCACGACAACACCAGGAGAGAAACTACTAAAGGGTATGATTGTATGAATTTTAGTCTTTGTGAAAAACAGGACATGCTTTGCTCAAACATGTCATTTACAATAGTAATATACATGCAGCAGCACCAACTTTCATGACTCTTTTGAAAGGAAAAAAGAAATTGAAAATTGTTGTTGTGACTTGTGTGCATGTGCAGATAATATGAGGACTATTTTCTGAATCAGAAACTCTTCAAAGTTTGGCCATCAAACCAGTGGCAGTGTGCTTTCCTACACCATTTTCTAAAATACTGTCTTTGCTTTCTAAGTACATCCCGAGGTTGAGGTACATCTACAACGGGAGAGCAGTTAAAGAATCTGTGTGGCTTCACAAAACAGAAATAAGCATGAACTTAAACTGAAGAGGTTAAGGACAAATAGAACCTAAATCGAAACGAAGTTAAGTTTTTCAGGTTACATTGAGCAAAAATCATATTAACACATTTTATTTCCAGCAGACTATATAATAGGTTAAGGACAAGATACACAACTTGAAAAAGATGTCACGTTTTCGTTTCTACTTTCTAGTACTAGCTTTCCAATTGCTTTGACTTTCAAGATCTCTTTAGCTATTTCATGATCCTTTAACCCTAGTGCTAATTATTTTAATATTCAGCTATGTTTGACTAATTATTCTATCATAACCACAACCAATATATGAATGAGTAATTGCACTCGAACTAACAATATAATACATAATCAGATCTTTGGCAGATTAACTAGGTAGCACAATATATAACCAGAAGTTAGATGATGACGAAGTAATATATAAACCTGTATCTGTACCTTTTGAATTCTTGAAGATAAGTACTCAAATATCATAGGCGTCATTCTACAATTTACACTATGTCTTCGGGTGCCTCCTTCAATATTTTCAATTATGGTGTGTTTTTCCACTTCCAGTCTGCAAAGAGAGACACAAAGTTGCTAAATACAAAGCCAGTATAAAGTTCGAGTCATTTTTATATTCCGACGTGAAAATTGGGCAGTACTACTAAAAGCAAATATTGGAGATCTTAAGTTATATAAGTGAGTAACATGCTTGATCATAGGCAAACACACATCTATTGTAGCCTCCCACATAATTTTCCACCATAGGTACTCCAGTAGCTTAAAGAGCGCATCTCATGTTAACCTAAAAAAATGAATACAGACCACACCAAAGATACATGACAAAATTAAGACGATAGTCAAGAAAAGCAAGCCTGAGTAACATTCTTAGCAGCAACCATATCAAATGTAATACATGATTGTTTAATACGATGTCTAAGTTATTCTCTGAGAGCTTTGTTGTCTTACATATTTACCATGCCCTTGTAAAGATATTTCAGAATAAGTCAAGGGGAGTATTCTTATAATAACTTGTATAAATACAATGTATTGGTTTTGTCAAACACCAATACAATCAGCTTTTATTTGACTGTGAATTTCTGGACGATATCTGAGAGATTTAGCCCCATTACGTAAGTTCTCTCTAACAAAAGATGAAGGAGCTAACAAATTCCAAAAGATGATCACTATATTTTTAAGTATGTTTCATATGCATTCTGCTTTAATCAGCTATTCAAGACACAAAGGATAACCTTGATCTCCAGAAAAGCAGACCAACATTGCTAAACAACCACAAATAATACAATAGAAAATAAAGTAAGACAACCCCTTTTACCCCAAACAAATCCTCTCGTGGGATGTATAATGGAATAATAGAGGTAGCAGAAGTAGCCTTGGTAAGTTCTGAAATGCTTAGCACAAAAATAACATGCAGACGAAAACATTCATATTGCTCACATATCACTGCATATACAAAATCTCCTGGTCATTTAACACAGACTATAATATGTAAAAATAAGATGAAATCGAGCAGAAATAACAACAAAGTTAAAGAGAAAAATGAACATGAGCAGCAGATCTAAGCCCACCAGTGTACATCTCAGGTAAGCAACAACCAATTTCAACATCAACATCATCAACAAACCCAGATAATAGTGGTGGATTTGAACATACAAAGAAGATCGAAGTGAATATAAACCAAATGACTAGATGTGGCAATAAAATCGTAATCAAAGATAAAGGGAGACTAAATACCTCAAATCCACGATGAAATCAAACGGAGGATCAGTTGTAGCAGCTCCAGCGATGGCATAGACGACATCAACAAAAATGACATAGGACCACTTAGACACACAATCTCAATCGCCCATTAATGCTCCTTCCTCATCTAGGCATACAAGAACGCGTGGAGGATGAGTAGTACTCTACGCCATGACCATTTTGGCAAGAAAACAATGACATGAAGAGAGAAGCTAAGAGTGGAGAGACGACGACGACATTAGCGTTTCTCGTTGGTTTATACTAAAAGCCAAAAAATCATTCAACCCTCCAATGGACCGAATTTATGAGTTGGGTCGGGTACGGGCCTATGTGCCTATTAAAAAAGAAAGAAAAATGATTCGAATATTTACGGTCAACTCCAAAAAAGACGAGTCAACGCAAAAAAACTGTCACACAACATGTGACAGTGCAAATAATTATCATATGTGTGTCATAAATTTATGACAGTTTATATAACTGTCACACTTATGTCATAAGTGTCTGTTAACCAAGAAGTCAAGGAAAAAATTATCATACTATGTGACAGTTGCAAAAACCGTCACACTCTAACTGTCAATGTAGGTCATTTTTCTTGTAGTGAATATTAATTGGTGTATATATAGAGTAAAATTTTGTAGCATATATGATATGTTTAATTGACGACCACCCTATGTCGGCTATAGCTTCGTCTCTTGTTACAACTATGTATTTAATCAGATCAAGTACGCATCAGAATCGCATGGTAACATGTCATAATATTACTATATCACCTTTGTGTTCCACGAATTAAGACCAGTGCCGGTCCTGAATTTTTCACGGCCCATGGCAAAAGTAAAAATTAGGCCCTATATATATTTAAACTTAGTGATGAACTCACTCTTATTTTTCAATCAAGATCTAACTGTTCAAATTAACTAAAAATTTAACATTCAAGTCAAATAAATTATATCAATTCAAACCTAGAGGAGTGGAACAGATGCACAAAAACGTTCTTCTTTTTGAGGAGTGAGAGTGGAACATACCATTGTTGGCTTAGGGTTAATAGTTATAATAAAATAGATTTTTTTCTTTTTCCTTTGATTCCATATAATAAGTCCATTGTTTTTGCAAATAACGAGCACATAGAATGATATTCACAGTAATGCAAATAGTTAAATTTATGTCCAAGGTAAGGATAAGGACTGCGTTCATTCTACCTTCTTCAGATCAACTTTGTGAAAATTCACTGGGTATGTTGTTGTACTTATACCACTTTTAAGCATGTTGAAACTAAATATTCAAGCATTGAGCAAAATATATAAATAGTTTAACATCTAAATTTTCAACTTACTAAAGATTAGCGACAACTGAAAAAGATCATACTTCAAAGGAGTTTGAATTACCTTCCTAGATATAGAGTCTCATCAAACAATAATGAACTAGTTAGTGCCACGAAAAGAAGTATTAAAGGGTTGAAGACCGAGACAAATAGTGGGCCTCTTTTATGAGAGCACCATGTCATCAAAATCACCATAATTCTAGATCCTAAAATCCCTTGCATAAAAAAAATTATATAATTAGCAACTATAGTACTTCTTTCGGACATATTACTTGGCCACATTACTAAAAATATTCATTCCAAATTATTTGATCACTTTCTAAAAATAAGATATAATTAATTAAGTTTTTTCTACTTTACCCTTGACATTTATTATTTTTAAAATAACTAATATTGATTAGAGTATAATTAATTAGAGAGAGATGAGAGTAAAAATACTCTTTTTACTTACTAATTTTTCTTTTTGGGCCCCTCTAAATTTTGGGCCCAGAGCAATTGCCCTGTTTGCCCCTGCTCAGGGTCGGCACTGATTAAGACACGCACCACCAGAGTTTTAGCAATGAACTTGTTACTCTTTACGATATAACAATTTTAAGGGTATGTTTCATGCGTGTTGCGCCTTTTATGTGTGAGGTCACACACGGCTCTGTAATTTTGGATCGTGACATATAGCCAGTAAGTCTTATTCTTACAGAAATTTTGAATTTTAATTAAATAAACACCTCTTTCCTATCCTTTTCCTCCCTTTCTCAAGGAGCTAGAATTTGTTTTGTCACAAAACAAAATCTATCTCCATAAAGAACTCCAATTAAAACTAATGAATTTCCTTCTATACGGAGTAATATGTATTTTCTTGTAACGGTGACATTTCAAAATGGAAATGAAAAAGGGAATTAGCTGAATTCTCAAAGAAACACATATGCACATTGAGTGGTTATTACACATTTATATGCCATCATATATTGGTGATTTTAAAAGTTTTATCTAACTTTAATATGTTATAGGAAAGCTTTAACATATTTATACAAAACTACTTGCCTTTTAGAGCTTATTCTTGGCAGACCAAGTCACTTGATGATAAGACATTTCCTTTATGACAAAGTTTGATGGTAACATGTACATGAAAGAGTTTGAACAACTTGAAGTTCTTTTGCTTTATGTTTGGAATAATGAAAAAAATAGAAAAAGAGGTCGAAATGAAAGTGACATTAGTTATATTTATAAATAAATTGGTATTGTTTGATGTTAATATTCTTAAGACGTAATTATCATAAATTTGGTAATTGAGATTTCTTGTTGGAATACTCAATGAATAACTTAACGATCAAGATCAGGTCACTATTCGAACTATTTAGTCTTCTTTAATTACATCCTTGTATACAATATAAAATAAAATAAAAATTTCCTCATGGAATAGGTATTTAGTTCTTATTTTCCTATCAATGAATAATAAATTGGGGATAAACTTTTCCATCTCCACGGGTAAAATAAATTACACTTTTAGTTTCCCCACAAAATAAATTCAGAAGTACAATTTTTTCCCCTTTTGGCCTTAATAAAACTCATTATTTAAATTAACTATACTGATACTTTGGAGAAAATTATTGTCGCGCCCTTTTTTTACCGCAACATTATTTCAGCGAATCCTGCTACTTTACAATAATAAAATAAAAGTGCAAAACGTGCTAAAATGCTTAGGGTGCTAAAATAGTGCTAAAAGGGTGCTAAAGATGCTAAAAGGGTTCGCGAAGTCGCCACTTAATTAGTTTGGGTGAATTAGGACACCTAAATGTCAACTAAGTAAAGTTAACATTAACTCCATTTAAATGGTCTGCTAAACTATGTGAGATTCTGAGCAAGAGTTCTTTATTAATCTAGAGGGAAGGGGTTAGGCACCTTCTAAGATCCGCTAACTTGCGGTTGTCCGTTCAAACTCAGGTTATTATTATATTAAAGAAAAATGCATGTTTTAAAATAGGCCTAGCATACAAAAGGCCTAATTTTGCAAGTGATAACAAAAGTATTAAAATAACTTTTCCTATATGAATGCTAATAAGAGAGTTTTCTTGTGTTAGAATTTGGTAGCAAATAATATCCTAGCTACATGAATAGTTATGCGGGTGAAGATTATTACGTGGTTTAGTATAACTTAAGCAATGTATAACAAGCTAAAATAAGTAACTTAGGGGGAACAAATTTCTAGTGTCACAACTATTTCTTAATGGCGACTCAAAGCTTAAGTGTCCTACTCATGTAATGTTAGATGAATAATTTACAACAAAAAAATGGGGAAAGGGGAATCAATAGTAATGACTCGAAGGAATAGCGGTATCGTCCGCCTGCGGTTTGGAGTTTCAGATGTAAGATGGGCGTAAACATAGATGCGGATGCAAATCTTCATTTGGCGAAAGTCACGATGAGTCTCGTAATGAGACTCTTCATTCAGCTCCGATTCATTTCATGTAAAAATATAAGAAAAGATAAAGATTAGTACATGTTCAAATTTTATCAAAAATAACAAATAAGCATTTTGGCCAAAACTTTAACACATATGATTTGTAACTAAGCATATATGCTGTGATTAAATTGTGAAATCAACAGGCCACAAGAATGACGGGAAGTAAACTTAATGGACTGATTCCAGATTGCATTGTATTGTGATATACTAAATATGCTCCTTACATGCTTACTACATATATGCAGACAAACAAGCAATAATTGTATATGGAAGGCATGACCAGTGCATATTATCATACCAGATGAAGGAGAAGGAATATACTGTTACACCTTGTAGTTCCAGGACATGTATATGAGAGCATACGTGAAAAATCAAGACTTTAAAGTTGGAACGAAAGAAAGAATTGTGTTTCCTAAGGAAAATCTTCCGAACCTCATGAAGGAAAAAAGTTTATTAAATGGAATTGGGTTCTCAAATTTGGTATTTGAAACTTTTTGAATATATAAGAATTATGGATTTTTAAGTTCGAATTTGGTCACGTGGGGCCCACGGGAAAATTTTATGATTTTGTGGGGCCCACAATATTTTTTTGATATTTTGGCCAATATGGACGTTTGGGGGATGAAATATATTTGGACAAATAGGAGGGTGACACGTGTCACCTCTCCCCTTTGACTTTGACTTGTCTTGAGATATTTTGAAGACAAGTGGACTTGTGGGTCCCACCCACACTTGTCCACCATCTTGACCCTACACTTGGATTGATCTCAACCCTTGGTTGCTCTATATATACACATAAGAGGTGCAAGACTTGTCTTCCACACTTAGCCAAATTTCAACAAGAAATATATCTCCCTCCTTGGAGAAACTCTCGACCAAGGGCAAATATGGAAGACCAAAATTCCCAAATCTTCCAAGCTTAGTTTATTATACAAGATTAAGGCTCCTAACTAAGTGATTAGCAAGATTAAGCACCCTTAACCCCTAAATCTAGGTTGGGCCGAAAATGGTGATGAAACCCTAAGGGTTTTCGTGACTTTTTGAAAGCGAAACGTGAAGAGCAGTTGCTCCTAAGGTTGTAGGGGATACATATATGTGATTGGAACTTGAATAAGTGGAGCGAAACGAAAACTGCGGACCAAAACTTAGCATTCTGCCCGGGACGTTTTTGGGCACAAAATTGAGGTAAAAGTTCTTCTTCCTCCGCAGTAATTAGATATTACTCATTGTTATAGTATATATATGAACTTGTATTAAGAAAGATATGTAAAATAAGGTGTGCATGTCCCATTTTTTGGAGTAAGGCCGAGAGCTAGTAGTTTCCGGGCCATTGGGTTCGTGGATTTTTATTGTCGTTATCTACACCTATTGCATGTTAGATGAAGTAATATGGTTGTTGATAAGTTGATATTCCATATATAGAAGTGTTGGAATTCGATTCAGATTAAAAAGGATTAAGGAAAGGGTAATCGTATTGGGTGTTGTTGGCCGAGAAATGTAGTAAACTGTGGGGCATTGTTGTGCAGTTTTTATGGACTGTTTTGTGGCGTTAGAATTCTGAAAATTCAGCCACCAATATGCATGTTTAAGTATAGCAATTGCTAATGAAAGTCCTAAGGAATAAGGGTGTTAAAGGCTTCACATTGTACCCTTAATGTTGGTTTATTATGGACTGTTATAATGGACTGTTTTGTATAGATTATGGAGCAGAATTTTACACGTCCAGTTAGGCGTGTAATCCCCTTTGGTTAACTGTTGGTTGTGCCTTAAATGTGGCTTGTTGGTTGATGAATTCAGGCCTTGGAAAAGGTGGAAAAGTACGTAGAAACAAAGGAAGTGCTGCCCAAATTTCCGTAGAATTAGAGGATCATTATTTGGTATAAGTCTTATACTAGAAAGTTTGATATTGATAGAAGCGCTATCATCATTATATGTTGAAGTACTACGTGTAGCATATTCTACTTGGAGGGTGGAATAGCCAACGAGGTTGAAGTACATTGGAACGTATTGCTACTTGTCGTTTGGGATAGTCGCCAACGAGGTATGTGAACTTCTTTCTTCTATAGACATGATTATCCTTGAAGTATACTTGCCTTATTTTGGAGTATACATGACTTATTCTTGAAGTATACTTGCCTTGTTATTTGGAGTATACGTGACTTGTTTTCTTGAAGTACTTGCTTTGTCATTAGGAAGTATTCATGTTATTGATTTTTATGCTAAAGGTATGTCTAAAATATTCCTAAGTTCTTACCATGTCTTATGGGGGATGTTGGTAAGAGACGTTAGGAAGTATTAGAAACGGGTATAACCTATTCACAGTTCAAATGAGTGTTAATTTTAAATGTATGAGTGACTTGGTTTGAAATGAATAAGTTACTTGAATTACTTTAAACTTATGAGATTTGATTTAAAGTAATGAGACTTGATTTTCAAGGTTAAGAGACTTGTTTTAATTAAAAGATTGCGAGACTTTATTTTCAAATTATGGGACTTGATTTTGAAAGTCGTGTGATTTGATTATATAAAGTATAAGTGAATTGATTTTGAAGTACATGATACTTAGTTTTGAAAGTATAAAGCCACTTGATTTTTTGAAAGTTATAATACTTGAATTGAAAAGTACAAGCTTACCTTATTTTAAAGAAGAGAAGTAACTTGATTTAAAAGTATAAGTTACTTGAGTGATTTAAGGAGAATAAATGATTTGGTTTGGAAAGAGTAAGTAACTTGATTTAAAGAGAAGTTACTTGATTTCAAAACCTTGAATTGAATTTCTAAAGGTGTAGTAACTTGATTGAAAAGTATAGATTACTTGATTTGAAAATGTATGGATTACTTGATTCGGAAAGAATAAGTAACTCGATTTGAAAAGTATAGATTACTTGATTCGGAAAGAATAAGTAACTCGATTTAAAAAGTATAGATTACTTGATTTGAAAAGGTATGGATTACTTGATTCGGAAAGAATAAGTAACTCGATTTGAAAAGTATGGATTACTCGATTTAAGGAGAATAAATGACTTGAGGTTGAAAGAAGTGGCTCTTGGTTTTAAAAGTATAAGTTACTTAAGTTTAAAAGCGTAAGTAACTTGATTTTGATAGCAAAAGTATTTTGGGATTCATTTTCCCTAACATTTCATGAAAAGGTTCTTTTTATAAAGAATAGATGTACATAGTACTTTTGGGTTTAATCCCCTAACATTACATGATTTGAGTCTTCTTGTAAAGAAGTGAATGTACGTAGTACTTTGGGTTCAACTCCCTTACATGACGTGATAATGCCTTGGTTGTATTAAAATGAAAGATGTTATAACGGCTTTATGAGAAGTTGGTTATAACAGTTTGTGGAAAGTAAAGAGATAGTATAAAAGGTTATAAGGAAATCATGTGAGAATGTCCATGATTAAGTCCTTAATATAGTACATGAAATGAAAGTGCCTTGAGTTTATAAAGTGAATGTACGACGGACGTATATTGTTGTAATGGATCTTAATCCTTAATGAACTATGTGATAGTGCCTTGGTGTTATAAAATGAAAGACTTGTTAGTGTCTTGGTTTTTCAAAGAGAATGATAGTTCGTTCTATTTGTGCTAACGAGAGTCAAAAGGTGATTTAAAGTGTACATAGTTGCTTGTGATATCTTACAGTCTTTTATGTTTACCCCGAGTCCCAGAATGGTCTGGTACATGTTCTACCTCGCATGGTATTGTCTTGGTTATTTTAAAAAGGAGGGTATGGTATTGTCTTGGTTATTTTAGAAAGGAAGGCATGATATTGTCTTGTTCGTTTTAAAAGGAAAGCATCGTATTGCCTTGGTTGTTTAAAAAGATGGTGCATTCATTTTGTCTAATGAGAGTTAAAGATTACTTAACTTTCATATGTTGTTCATGATAGACATTAGTGCTAGTGTTATAAGTATAATTGCGAGGTAAACCCCCAAGACATTATACATATTCCGTGGATTTGCTCACCACGATGCGAGTATTGCGTATATGCTCATTGCGGGTCCGCAGGGCCTATGCGGGTGAAATAGTCCTATGCGGAGCAAATTGACCTATGCAGGTCTACAAGACCTATGCGGGTGAAATAGTCCCATGAGTAGGATTGCATAATGATACTACGGGCGGGTGGCCCTATATTGATCATAAGCTTCCTATTTTAAAGCACGTAAAGTTTACTCTTATTACTCTCATTGTTAATAAGGCACAATGTACTGTTAATTTGGTTATCATACTTGCCTCCTGCTTTATATTTGGACTGTACGATCTCCTTTACAGTACTTACAGTTTTACATGACTTTATTGCGCCCTTTACTAAATTAAGGCGGTATGTTATGCAGTGTTCTGATGTCTGATGTCTGATGAGACAAAGTCTGATTGACTACGATTTTATATGACACGGTAGGATCTGGTATTTGATTTTCATACTTGCCCCTGTCATTCTTTGGTACAATTATGATTTGTTTACTGTACTTTATTTCCGTTCCATACTTGGTACGGTTATGCGACCCGCCGAAGCTGCGTATATGTCCATGAGTCTAGGTACTCGGTTGTGGATTCGCGAGCTTAGGATCCTTGTTCAGCATTTTGAGATAGCTCCAATGTTTCGGAGCTTATCATTATGGCTAGGTATATTCAGGGGTATGGCGGGGCCTTGTTCCGTCACAGTTTACTGTCCAAATTCTTAGAGGTCTGTATTCATATGTGGGCTGAACTGACTAGAGTTGTATTTACATTGTTGTACAGTTTAGACCTATTCGGGTGTGATATATATTATGGTGGCAGCCTTATCGGCTTTGCCTTTGTTTAAAAAAAATGAGTGTCATTTACCTTCCGCAGTTTATTTGAGTTGTGTAAATAAAAGAGTGTCCAGGTAGGGCACCAGTCGCGGGCCCGGGATTCAGGGCGTGACATATACATACAGTCAAAACCAAACCAATTTCACAAATGTTCATTTAGACTGAATATATTAGAACGTAGGCAGAGGACTCAATGTCAAGATTTCCTTTAAATATCCTAAATGGCAGTCATGACATAATATAAAGTTCCTAAATGCTTTATGCATACATCAACTTAGACTGACATATTTAATAATACCCTAAATAGATCTACATCACATATGAATGAAGGCAGGTTATACGTGAGAGATGCATGAACCACCCAAACTAAATTAAATACTCACAGTTTACTTTATTGGATGCATTTAGACATGACCCTCACATAGGTAAGATATGCACATAAACAGACTGATAGACATACTAACATAGATATAATCCAAGTAATCTCAAAATGTGATGTCTTCACGGAACTCTTCTATATTTAGATAAGACAAGCAAGTATATAGACAAATCATACGATAATCACATTAATAAGCACCTAATAGGTTGTTTATCAACCGGCATAGATTTTGACTAATACATTTGGTTATTTGTCTGCTTTGAAGTTTGAATAGTCCATAATCGAACCGTAATGAAATAACATATTGAGAACTTTATTCGACTACTCATGCTTATATTACCCAGAACACAAATTATGAATGAAGACTTAGGGGGAGTCATCTAATAATTCAAACAAAGCTAACTAATCGCACATCGATACAACTCATTCATAGGCGAACACATTTAATTCATTCAAACATATTCAAACATTCGTAGAAGATGTGAACCAATTAACTGAATCTATAGCACACAATGATACAAAAGCATGAAAATAGTTGAGAGGCGATTTGAGTTTACCTTCTCCGGACAGCGAACCAAGGCAGCGTATCAAGTCGTCGATCCACTCGGATTGTTTTGCTACGCGAATGAAGAAGGCAAAACTTTTCTTTGAGAATGATTGCTGGTTCTCAATTGATATTGAGAGGAAAGATTTGAGAATTTCGGTTATTACTGGACTGCTCTCCTTTTTCCTGATCCCTATTGCATGTGTTGAAATCTGTATTTATAGCCATGATTTTGGGTTCTAAGTTTGGTAAAATTATGACAATCCTTTAGGGCTGATTAGATTAATGTAAGTTCATATTTTGGGCTAGTTTTGATTACGATTATGGTGCTGATTTTGGAGAGATTTTGGTGCGATTTCGGTGTTGATTTTATGTAGGATTGTAAGCTACGATTTTTGTTAACATTCAATTATGGTAATTTGTATGGGTGGCGATTATAGTAAGTACGGGGGTGATAAGAGATATATTTGGTTACGCCTGATTCTCCGACGAAAATATCGGTTGGGGTGTTGGCGGCGATGGGGTGCGAGGGTGTGCTGGTGCGGAGGACCTGAAGAGGGGTCTTGGGTCTTGGATTTTGTTTTCTAGGTTAGGGTTTATTTGGGAAGGCTTTGGACGAAAGGGAATAAAGAGTATGAGAATGGGCTTGTTTGGTTTTGGGCCTGGGGTTATTAAAATTATTTTGCGGTGTTTAAAAATTAGTTTAATTTGATTGATTATCAATTGGAACAGATGGTCAAAATTGGGTGTCAACAACTTGTCCCTATTTGACTGGAGACGATGAAAGAGTTTTCAGACAAAGACGTTGACTTATAGCCAATTTTGTCCCGATCATCTGAATTAGAACGGAGATTAAGAAATACACGGGAAAATGATGATTCAAAATTTATCCCATTGTCGAATCATGATGACACTGAGTCGTGGTGATAGAAAATGACACTGGGTTGTTGATGTTGGAAAATTCTGAAATGGCTGACAAGCGGACTGACGCAGATTTAAATTTGTCTCAGTGTCGGATTATGATGACACTAGGCTACCGTGATGGTAAAACATAAAGGCGGGCTGATGTGAATTCAAAATCAGTCCTAGTGTCGAATTATGATGACACTGGATTACTGTGGTGTCTGAAAACTAAAGGCGGGACTGATGCTGATTCAAAATTTTGTTCCAGTGTCGAATTATGATGACACTGGGTTGTTGGTGTTGTGGGATGGTGGAGGATAGTGGATCGACGCTCGAAGCCACTTTTGCCCTTTATTGGGAAGACTGACCCCCAACGAATTATCTCAGCTCGTTGTAAGAGAAAAATCCACGTTGCGCTCCTGCTCCTGCATTCTAAAGCTTAAGAAAAGTTAGTGCATAATTGTTAAGGCAAAAATAATAAAGCATGGATATATAAGCAATGTGATTCTGAGAGTAGAGATGTCCTGGGTAGCGTGTTGGCAATGTTGTTGACGGTATCCTTGTGTTAATGTGATGTTGCCACTGGGAATATTGACATGTTGTCCTTGCACAGACGTGCTGCAATTGATCTTGTAAATTGAGGGTCATGTAGGCTAATGCTTCAGAAAAATTCAGTGCATAACTGCTAATAAAAGTAATAAAGTATAAATATATAATCAATGCGATCAGGTGAATAGAAATGTAATCCTGTGTAATATGATGAAGATGTTGTTGACGGGGTCACGGTGTTGATGTGATCTTGCGATCTTGAATAAGCGTCAACTGCGGACTTCTTGGATCTTTGTGAAAGGTGAGATGTAAATCGCGCACAAATTTCTTTGGATCTTTGATGTCATCACTGCACAGACTTGCTGAATGCTAAGAATGTTGATGTTGTCTCTGCACGGACTTCTTTGGATCTTTGCGAATCTTGATGTCATCTCTGCGCGGACTTCTTTGGATCTTTCTGCGAAAGGCGTCGTCTCTACGTGAACTTCTTTGGATATTGTGAATCTTTGGTGTTATCTACGCCGGACTTGTTGGATCTTTGTGAATGCGATGTTTTCTATCACGGACTTCTTGAATGATGTGAATCTTTGGTATTGTATCTGCGAACTTCTTTGGATCTTTGCGAATCCGATGTCGTCATTGCGGACTTCTTTGGATCTGCGAATCGATGTCATCTCTGCACAAACTTGATGGATCTTTGCGAATCGATGTCATCCTGCGAACTTCTTTGGATCTTTGCGAATGTTGATGTCTTCTCTGCACGGACTTGTTGGATGTTATGAATCTTTGGTGTCGTCTGCGTGAACTTCTTTGGATCTTGATGTCATCTGCCGCGGACTTCTTTGGATCTTTGCGAATGTTGTTGTCGTCTCAGCACGGACCTGCTAGATGCTGTGAATGCTGATATTATCTCTGCAAGAACTTGCTGGATGCTGCGAATGCTGATGTCATCTCTGCACGGACTTGTCAGATGCTACGAATGCTGATGTAGTCTCTATACGGACTAGATGATGCGAATCTTTGGTGTATGTCGTCTCTGCGGACTTCTTTGGATCTTTGCAAATCGCGATATCGTCTCGTCTGCGGACATGATGTAACTGCAACGATGTCTTTGACCTGGATGTGATGTGTTTGTGGACCACCGAGATTGCAATGATGTTTTTGCTCTGGATGGTATGCGTTTGTGAACCGCATTGAGTTGCAATGATGTCGTTGCATAGGCGCTGCACGTTTGTGACCCGCATAGCTGAAGTGTGATTCTGTGACCGAGCTGATACGCTGGAGTTCGTTGCAAAATTTGATCCTTGATTGTTGTTGTATTTTCTGCTTCTGCTAATATGAATAACCTGCGCTCAAAGAAAACTTGTGAGTTGGTGGGGGGGGGGGGGGAGGGAGGTCGATTCGTATTTACTTTGCAACTTCGATCCTTTGATATTTGCCCGCCTGGCTTGTTTGGCTCTGCCACCCCTGTCTGATTTCCTGCCTTGGCTAACTGTTAGTGAAAATATTTATCGCTTGTGACTAAGTATGTATTTTGATACAAGTTTTGTCAGTTTTGACTAAACGAACATCTTATCAAAATTGTCCCAGTTTTAACCTGTAAGGGTTCTTGGTTTAAAACGAGCCTTGTAGGAAATTGTTTGTCTATCTTACCAAAAATGTGTATTTTATTATTTCCAAAACAAGGAGGAAGTTTCCTAATGGTGTGACCGAAACCGATTTAGGCCGCCTACGTATCCTAATGCGGGAATCAGGTCATAACGTAGTCCGTTACAAACATGACTGGGTAAAATTAACATTTCTAAAGGTGAGACCGAAACCGATATGACCGCCTACGTATCCTTGACAAGGGAATCAGGTCAAACATATTTTAAATTAACAAAAAGGATTATGCTTTTTCTAAAAGTGGGACCGAAGCCGATATGGCCGCCTACATATCCCGCCAAGGGAATCAGGTCAAACGTAGTTTTAATTAGCAAAAGGGCAAAACATTATTAAAACCTAACTATGAGTCTGGACTCAAATTATTCTGTTAAACTAATATAATTTTTATCAAGATTCTCGGAGGACCAGGATAGGGGTGTAAGTCCAATTTTCAAGTCGCCTCCTTGCTCTGCATCCCAGCTGGCTGGGTCTTCAACGGGATCATGCTTCGCTGTTAGTATCATATTTTTTTAATTCCTGCGTGGTGCATGCTTGGATAAATGACTGATTCGGGCGGAACAAGTTTTGGTAAGGGAACATCTCTCTTCATTCGAAGATAGGCCGATGATTCAGCCCTTTGATCTCTCTCAGCTAGTCCACAGTCCCTTCCAGACTACTTTCTCTATTGACAGTAATCATGCTTTGCTGGACATGGTCAGGATTTGGCAAAAGGGTCGTCTCTTATACTGGGATGAGCCTATTTCGATCGGATGACTCTGTCACACCATTTTTTTACCGCAGCATTATTCAACGAATCCTGCATGCTTAGAATAAAAATAAAGTGCAAAAAAGATGCTTAAAATGCTAAAGGGTTCGCGGAGTCGCCACCTAATTAGTTTGGGTGAATTAGGACACCTAAATGTTAACTAAGTCAAGTCAACATTAACTCCATTTTAATGGTCTGCAAAACTGTGTGAGATTCTAGACAAGGGTTCTATATTAATCTAGAGGGAAGGGGTTAGGCACCCTCTAAGATCCGCTAACTTGCGGTTGTCCGTTCAAACCTAGGTCAATTATTATGTTAAAGAAAAATACATGCTTAAAATAGGCCTAGCATGTAAAAGGTCTAATTTTGCAAATGACAATGAAAGTAAAAAAATAAACTTTCCTATATGAATGCTAATAAGAGAGGTTATAAGAAAATAAGTTAGGAATTTGGTAACAAATAATATCCTAGTTACATGAGTACTTATGCGGGTGAGGATTATTAAGCGGTTTAGTATAACTTAAACAATGTATGACAAGCTTAAAATAATTAACTTAGGGAGGGATAAATTTCTAATGTCAAACTACCTTCTAATTTATCAAATCAAAGTTTAATTATTTTTAAGTGTTCTACTAATGGTGTAGCATTAAGCAATTAATTTATAATAAATGAATGGGGGCGGGATAGGAAATAAATAAAGACGACTCGAAGAATGGCGATGTCATTTCACCTGTGGTTTGGAATTTCGGACACATGATTCTCATAGACGCGGGTCTTCGTATGATGATGAGTCTCGTAACGAAACTCTTCATTTGCTCCGATGCATTTCATGTGAAAATTAAAAAAAAATAAGGATTAGTACATGCCTCTAAGCTTATCAATAACGCAAGTAATTCACATGAATTTATACATACATCCATGATCTAATTACTATTTAATTTGTAGCAATCGAGAAGAAGATATGCAGCCCAAACAGTGACTTTCAAACTTTACCAGAATCTGGTTTTAAAACATGCACGGGATAGGAGTTTTTGATGTCACTTAACATACTCAGCTTCACCAAATAATGGTGCATTTTACTAAGTCATACAACATCAGAAAGTAGATGTACCTTAATTCACAAATTGTAGAACTTTATATATCCTAAAGGTATAATTTCTAGGATGGGAGCGAACTTATACAAGACACTAGATCATAAGACAACAATCGTGCTTAAAAGGCCATTATCAGAATACTAAACACCCCATAGACTTAAAACCTCGTCATTATTTAGTTATATCTCAAACACATACTAGAAACAAACAATGAAACATTCTTCAATTTATTAGTACAGAATATTAACAGCAATCCAAATTAACCAAACAAATTTAGTAATCAATTTAATATTCATGAACAACCATTAACGCCAATTAATGTACACATAATCAATCAGGCCAGGTGCACAACAATAACAAACGGAATTTAAGACGGAAAGGGTGATAAGTTTACCTTCTCCGGACAGCGAACTGAGGCAGCGTATCAAGTCGTTGAAGACACTCGAAGATTTATGCTATGTGATTAAAGGGGACGAAGCTTTGCTTTTAGAATGGTGCTAACTCTTCACTGTTATTATGAAGAAGAAGAAGGGTTTTTTTGAGATTTTATTCTTGCTGCCTGCGCTCTTTTGATTTTTGACCGATGCCTATTACGTGTATAAATCGCTATATATATAGTCCCAATTTTGGGTTTCAAGTTTGGTAAGTTTGTGACAGCTTTTAGGGCTAATGTTATCGCGTTCTTTGGTGCTGGTTTCAGATGATTCACTACTGTATTTAGCACGATTTTGTGAAGATTTGGCATGATTCGGGTAAGTTTTTTAGACGATTTGGGTTTTGATTTATGGTAAGTTTCAATGTAATGTATACCTTGGGGTAAAGATAATTTGGGAAGATTTCTTGGGACACGATTTGGGGAGGTTTCGCGGATTTGGGGGATGATATGCGGAGGATTTTGCGATGGGTTCACTGGTGTTTTAGTTTTAGGTCTTTAATTTTTAGTTTTAGGGATATTTTGAGTGAGGCGGACGAAATAAAAGGATTTGGGCGAACTGGGTTTGGGCCGCGGGTTTGCGGGTTTCAGGTAAACAACTGAGGGAGTGGGATGAAGAATGTTTGGTTGGGCTTGGGGTCTTGGGTGAAATTCAACTGGGTTGTGTGTGTTTTATTTTGAGTTGGGTAAAATTTAAGTGTTGAGTTTTAATTAATTGAAAATAAGAGGGGTTTAAGTTATTTATAAAAAAATTGTTTTATTAAAAATGACAAATGCGGATATGATATTTAAGGAGTCTTTAATGCTTTGTAAATGCGACGCCGTTATTAAATTGCTTATTTATGTATGTATATGTGTGTATTATTATTATTATTATTATGCGGTGTTTTTTTAAAAATTTGTTTAATTTATTGATTATTATTGAAAGAGAGGGTCAAAATTGGGTGTCAACAACTTGTCCCTCTTTGACTGGAGATGATGGAAAAGTCTTCAAACAAAGATGTTGACTTATAGCCAATTTTGTCTCGATAGTTTGAATTAGAACAAGGATTAAAAAATGCAAGGGCAAATGCCGATTCAAAAACTTGTCTCAGTGTCGAATTATGATGACACTGGGCTACTGTTATGACACTGGGTTGTTGGTGTTGGAAAATTAAGGAGCGACTGACAAGCGGGCTGACCCAGATTTAAAATTTATCCTAGTGTCGAATTATGATGACACTGGGTTAATGTGGTGTCTGAAAACTAAAGGCGGGACTGACGCAAATTTAAAATTTTGTTCCAGTGTCGAATTATGATGACCCTGGATTATGGTATTATTGGATGGCGGAAGAGAGTGGATCGACGCTCGAGGCCGCTTCTGCACTTTGTTGGAAAGACTGACCCCCCAACAAATTACCTCAGTTCGCTGTAAGATAAAAATCCACGTTACGCTTCTGCTTTTGTGCCTGCACACTAAAGCTTAAGAAAAAAGTTAGTGCATAACTGTTCAGACAAAAATAATGATAAAGCGTGGATATATAAGAAATGTGATTTTGAGAGTAGAGATGTCGTTCCTGTGTAACGTGCTGATGATGATGTTGACTACGTCCTTGTGTTGATGTGTTGCTGCAAATGCTGAGATGTCATCCTTGAACATGAATGTTTCCACTGCGGATGTTGATGACGTCGTCTTTGGACGTGGCGTCGCTTTCAGACATGGCGTCATTTTCGTACCTGACATCGTTTTCGGACCTGGCGTCATTTTCGGACATGGCGTCGTTCTCAGACCTAGCGTCATTTTCGGACATGGCGTCGTTTTCGAATCTGGCGTCATTTTCGGATTTGGCATCATTTTCGAACATTGCGTTGTGTTCGGACCTGGCGTCGTTTTCGGACATGACGTCGTTTTCGGACATGGCGTCGTTTTTGGACCTTTTTTTGGACATGGTGTCGTTTTCGGACATGACGTCATTTTCGGACCTGGAGTCATTTTCGGACATGGCGTCGTTTTTGGACATGGCGTCGTTTTTGGACATGGCGTCCTTTCCGTACATGGCGTCATTTCCGGACCTGGCGTTATTTCCGGACCTGGCGTCGTTTCCGGACATGGCGTCGTTTCGGACATGTCGTCATTTTCGGACATGACGTCTTTTCGGACATGGCGTTGTTTTTGGACCTGACGTCATTTTCGGACCTGAGATCGTTTTTAGACATGGAGTCATTTTCGGACACGACGTCATTTTCGGACATGGCGTCGTTTCAGACGTACTGTTGATGATGTCATTTTCGGACGTGATGTTTGATGAAGACGTTATTGACAATGCTGACGAAGGCGTCATTGTGTTGATGCTCCTGTGAATTAATACTCCTGCAAGCTAAGCTTAAGAAATAATTAGTGCATAACTGTTAAAACAAAATGATGAATATATAAAAATGCAATTCTGCGAGTATAAATGTTGTCCCTGTATGATGTAAAGGTGCCCTTGCATAGAGGTGTCGTAATTGTGATTCTAGAATGACGCCCTTGCGCAGACGTGACTGCGGATGCTGAAATGTGGTCCTTTCCCGGACGTGCTGAATATTACGATTGCTGAGATATCGTCCTTGCATAGACTTGCCGAATGCTGCAGATGTTGATGTCATTCCTGCACGGACTTGCTAGATGCTTCGAATGCTGAAATATTATCACTTCACAGACATGGTGTAACTGCACGGATTGCGATGATGCCTTTGATCTTGATATTGTGCGTTTGTGAACCTCATGGATTGTAGTGATGTCTTTGTGACCGAGCTAATGTGATGTACCTTATTGCAGAATTTGAACTTTGATT
Source organism: Przewalskia tangutica (assembly GCA_029844215.1). Taxonomy (NCBI): domain Eukaryota; kingdom Viridiplantae; phylum Streptophyta; class Magnoliopsida; order Solanales; family Solanaceae; genus Przewalskia; species Przewalskia tangutica. The sequence continues at coordinate 4,543,895 of CM056725.1, forward strand.
GTTGTTGTATTTTCTGCTTTTGCTAATATGAAGAACTTGCGCTCAAAGAAAACTTGTGAGTTTTGGGGGGGCGATCGATTCACATTGACTTCGCAGTTTTGATTTCTTAATGCTTGCACGCCTGGCTTGTTTGGATTTGTAACCCCTGCCTGGTTTCCTGTCTTGGCTAGCTGTTAGTTAAAATATTTATCGTTTGTGACAAAGTGTGTATTTTATTAAAACAAGTGGAGAAAATATCTAATGGTGTGACCGAAGCCGATTTAGGCCGCCTACGTATCCCAACGAGGGAATCAGGTCTTGACGTAGTTCATTACAAGTAAAGAGGAGTTGTAATATTTTTAAGATGGGACCGAAGCCGATGTAGGCCGCCTACGTGTCCCACCAAGAGAATCATGTCATAACGTAGTTCAAGTTTACAAAAGGGAATGATATAGTTTTTCCTGAAAGTGGGACCGAAGTCGACGTTCCCGCCTACGTATCCCGCCGAGGGAACCAGGTCATAATGTAGTTCCAATTACAAAAGGAGGCAAAATATATTGAACTAACTACATATTTTTTAGATTCTCGGAGGACCAAGACAGGGGTAAAAGTCCACTTGTTGAAAATGTCTTCTTGCTCTGCGTCTTCTATGACTAGGTATGCAGCGCATGTTTTGGTAAATGACTGATTCATAGGTCGAACAATCTTCAACACAGGGTGCTCATTTTCCTTTGGCAATTAGTCGATGATTCAACCTTCTTCCCTTTCCGGGATGGCGTAATAGTCTCTTTCAGACTGCTCTCTTCATCTTCATTAATCATGTTCACGTATGCGTTGTCATGATCAGGAAAATGGTTATTGTTTACATCTGAAGAAGTTTCTTTTAGTTGTATGACTCCTTCTTTGATTAACTCCTCTAATTTATCCTTGAGTGCATAGCAATTTTCAATGTCGTGTCCCTCGGCCCCGGAGTGGTATGCACAATATTTAGTTTCATCGTGCCCTCTGGAAGTAGGTCTGGGGGTATTCCTAGGAATTGGTTGGAGTATTCCTGCGGTTTTCAGCTTCTCATATACCTGGGCTAGAGGTTCGTCCAAAGGTGTATAGGTCTTGGTTGGCTTTCTTTCGGCGTTTATGCGGGGTTCGGGTGCGTTCAGTGTACGGGTTCGTGACTGCGGTGAGTATGAGGGATTTGAATATGTTGGTTGGGTATGGTAAATAAGGTATGGAGTAGTGCAGTGTTGATAATACGATTGTGGGTTTTCGGTGTCTTGGTTATACTAAGAAAGTGGTGGGCTTTGATACACCGGGAACTGGTATGGCCTATGCTCCTGAATGACCATGACAGGGGATACTGCATCTCTTTTTCTTTGGGAGGTACCTCCGATTGAATCTGAATGCATTACTCTGTTGGTTGCTTGTAGGGTTGCTAGGTTTGTAATCTTGCCCGTTTTAATGCCATCTTCCACAAAGTCGTCCATTCTTACGATATCTGTAAAACTTCGCAACTCTGATCATTCTCTCATAGTATGTTGTGTCTTTTAAGGACTGCACGAACAGGGTGTCATTTCGCTCTCTGCCATTGGAGGTTGGACCTTTGCTTCTTCTGACCGCCATCTCATGGCCTACTCTCTGAAAGTTTTTGTAGATTTCTTTTCCAGCTTCATCAGATAAAATTTATCTGGGACAGTGTCAGTGTTGAAACTGAATCTACCCATGAAATCCTGCGCCATGGCATTCCAACTGTTCCACTTTCGAGGGTCTTGGCATGTGTACCAATCCAGCGCCTCACCGGTATGCAAGATTATGATAGATTTGTTCAAGTCGTCAAACTGTAATGCTTTTGTAGGAAATGCCGATAAAATGAACGTGCATTTTCCAATTTCGGCATGTCAAGTTTATGCTTGAATTTGTCTGTCATTGTCACGCTACATATAGTATGCTAATTGTTCGTTGGGTTGAGAAACCCGTCGACAAATTTGGTGTTTTCCTAATTGTGGTGTCGATACCAAGGACCGACCCACCTAAGGTAAATGCATGCATGCCTTAATATAAAAGGTGGTATTAAGTTTACTAAGATTTGACTGTACTAGATGCAAGGTTCCCGAGCGGACAACTCGAGTGAGAAGGCTACGCGGCTGACCAGACGAACCAGTCTAAATACGCGCATGCGTCAACTCTCCTAACATTTGGGTATTTGAAAGAAATTTGCGGGTGCGCGAAGCACACCATCGCGTGTAGTGTGTGATAGTGTGAATTTTCCGTAAGGGAGAAAATATGAGCGGAATGCCAGTTTAAGGAAAGCAGTAAAAAATAGCAATTATAACAGTTACAACTAAAGCAATTTTAAGCACGCTGGAAAATTAAATGCAAAAAGTAATGCTCAATAATAATCCTAGGTCTGTTGTGGCCAAGAACCTGTTTATCCCTAGTGGAGTCGCCATGCTGTCACACCCTTTTTTTTTACCGCAACATTATTCAGCGAATCCTTCCTGCTTAGAATAAAAATAAAGTGCAAAAAAGATGCTTAAAATGCTAAAGGGTTCGCGGAGTCACCACCTAATTAGTTTGGGTGAATTAGGACACCTAAATGTTAACTAAGTCAAGTCAACATTAACTCAATTTTAATGGTCTGCAAAACTGTGTGAGATTCTGGGCAAGGGTTCTTTATTAATCTAGAGGGAAGGGGTTATGCACCCTCTAAGATCCGCTAACTTGTGGTTGTCCGTTCAAACCTAGGTCAATTATTATGTTAAAGAAAAATACATGCTTAAAATAGGCCTAGCATGTAAAAGGTCTAATTTTCCAAATGACAATGAAAGTAAAAAAATAAACTTTCCTATATGAATGCTAATAAGAGAGTTTATAAGAAAATAAGTTAGGGATTTGGTAACAAATAATATCCTAGTTACATGAGTAGTTATGCGGGTGAGGATTATTAAGCGGTTTAATATAACTTAAACAATGTATGGCAAACTTAAAATAATTAACTTAGGGAGGGGTAAATTTCTAATGTCAAACTACCTCCTAATTTATCAAATCAAAGTTTAATTATTTTAAAGTGTTCTACTAATGGTGTAGCATTAGGCAATTAATTTACAATAAATGAATGGGGGCGGGATAGAAAATAAATAAAGACGACTCGAAGAATGGCGAGATGTCATTTCGCCTGTGGTTTGGAATTTCGGACGCGGATGCGGATGCGGATGCAGGATGCTCATAGACGCGAGTCTTCGTATGATGGTGAGTCTCGTAACGAAACTCTTCATTTTCTCCGATGCATTTCATGTGAAAATAAAAAAAATAAGGATTAGTACATGCCTAAGTTTATCAATAACAAAAGTAATTCACATGAATTTATAAATACATCCATGATCTAATTACAATTTAATTTGTAGCAATCGAGAAGAAAATATGCAGCCCAAACAGTGATTTTCAAACTGTACCAAAAACTGGGTTTAAAATTGTCACGCCCCGATTTTTCTTAAGTCTTTCCTTAGGGCGTGATGATACCTGGACAACTATCTATTTTCCAGACGAACCATTAACTTATTTTCTTTCTAAATTAGACATGTATTTAAATGCGGAAATAATATATATAATAAGCAATTCAAAGTTTGCGAAGAAAGACAATCTCATATGGGGCATTCCCCGAGATAACAATAACTTAGTTCTTTAGACATACTTAATCTAAAATAATTTCCACCAAATCCGAAGTAATGGATTTGTGGGACAATAAGACTGCGAGACGATTGCTAGCCTTGTTGCGGAGCTTTTCCTTTATTGCGCTTTCCTGAAATATGTTAAATAAAAGAATCAGCCCTACCATCCGGAGCTGAGTGAGAACCTCGCCTTACAATTCAAAGTAACCTTATAGTATTCTAAGTACCATCATATTATGATCATAATAAGCATGTTATGAAAATAGATTTCAGCATTTTCAGTGTACAAGCAAACAAATATTCGCACCTCAAATCTCCTTCCAACTCATCCTAGGGAGAAACTTAGTTAATTCGTACCCCTGTTTTATCCCATATAAAATATTATACATTTGTTGCTGTACGTGCAACCGATCCAGTGCATTTATATATTTGTTGCGGTCCGTGCAACCCGATCCAATGCACTTATTTGTTGCGGTCCGTGCAACCCGATTCAATGCACTTATTTATTTGTCGCGGTCCGTGCAACCCGATCCAATGCATATATATATTTGTTGAAGTCCGTGCAACCCGATCCAATGCATTTATTTATTTGTATATATATATATATATATATATATATATATATATATATATATATATATATATATATATATATGTTATATGTTCGAAAGACTCAATTAATATTTCCTTCATTCAATATTTCGCCCTTCCCACTTGTAAAGGTTACAACTCTCAAACCGTAAGTCGGATTTATTCCCGTAAAATCTCAAACTGCCGAAGACAGAGTAATCTAGAACTTCTATTCAACACAAACTTTCATATTCCTCACCGAAACATTCAGTTTTTCATTTTTAACAACCCCACTAAAACTGTTTCACCGGATTTATTGTAAGAACGGTACAAAATGTTAAAACAGTCATAACTTTCTATCCGTAATTCGTATCAAGCCCTGTAAATTCTCAAACTGACGATAAAAAATAAATCTAGGACTTTCATTTGAATCAACGTTTCATATTCTGTACCAATTGCTACAGTTTTACCATTTTACCCTCTGCCTTACGGATTTCAATCGATCCGGGGCAGAAACTTTAAAGTGCGATAACTCTCAAAACGTATGTCTTTTTTATCCCCTCTTTAGATCTACCCGTCTATAACAGGGACCATACAAAATTTGGTTTAATTCTAATAAGTATAACTCAGAAAAACAGTTCATTAAGTTATGCCTTCCCGAATCTCGTCCAAATTTGTGGCAAAAAGTTTAAACTATGATAACTCTTAAACCATAAGTTCGTTTTAACCCCTATTTGTCTACATCTGTTCGTAACAGAGATATGTACAACTATGTAAATTTTTATCTAATTCTAATGAGTACAACTCAGAAAAACAGTTCGTAAAGTTCATGACTCGAACTAGTTGTTTAAACAATCAAAGTTCATGATTTTTCTTTTAACACCCAAATTATATTCTAGCATATATAGAACTTAAAATACAGGATTTCACTATGAATTTCGAGTGAGAAAACTCATCTTTTGCTTCGTAATTGTGAATGAACTTTAACTTCGACTTATCCTTGCTCTCTCTAACTATTTTTTTTCTTCCAGATTGCTTTTGTTTTGTTCCTGATTTTTGTCTTTGTATTTTTCTGAAATTGTTTTTCTCTCTTCATTGTGTAAGTTAACTATATAGATGTGCATGTTGCACATATTTTGGGATGTGAGAGAGTGGAAGGAGTGGGAGGAAAAGGTTGAGGGAGTAGAAAGTTGGGATAGTTTTAGGGTAAAAACGTGTTTTTTTTCTTCAAAAGTTTACTTTCTCCCCTCCTTAAACAACATTCGTCCTCGAATGTGAATAAGGTCGTAACTCATGCACATAGACATGAAAACTGCACACACATGAAGTACAACATAACACGTTTTTAAATTTCCAAGACTTTACATTCTGCCCTCCTTAAACAACATTCGTCCTCGAATGTGAATAAAGTCGTAACACACTAATTCTTGTGGAAGGGCTAGTTCGTAAGCCACATCCCACTCTTCATAAGATCTCATATGGTCCAATAAACCTTGGGTTCAACTTCCCTTTCTTGCCAAATCGCCTCACTCCTTTCATTAGAGAGACTTTTAAAAATACTTTCTCCCTTTCTTGAAATTCGAGATCTCTTTTGCGATTATCAGCATAAGACTTATGGCGGCTATGAGTTGCCTTGATCCTCTCTCGAATTATCTGCACTTTATCGTTGTTTCTTGAATGACTTCGGGTCCGAACAGTAGTGTTTCGCCCACTTCGAACCACCCAAGTGGAGATCTACATTTTCGCCCATACAATGCTTCGAACGGAGCCATATGTATACTAGCATGGAAGTTGTTTTTGTAAGAGAACTCAACTAGACATAGATGGTCCAACCAATTGCCCTGGAAGTCCAACACACAAAACTGCATCATGTCTTCCAATGTTTGAATTGTTCTTTGATCGGTGTATATTATATACACCTTTTGAGTCATTTTTAGTTAGTATTTTACTCATTTCATTTATGTTTAGTATATTATTAGGGTTGTTTTCCTTTCTTTTGTGTCATAGCGGTGAGAAATAGAGAAATGGCGAAAATAAGATGAAATGAGCTTAATTGAGATGGAATTGCACACTTAAAGGGGCCAATAAATGAAGTCTAAGAAGTTCCGGGAAGTATAGAAAAGATCAGATGAAGCCCGGATGAAAACTGGACGGCGAAGCGAAGAACTGCCGAAAAAACGCCACCCGCGCCGCGGCGCCTGGAAGCAGCACCACGGCTCCGACCACTGAAGTTGTCTGAAACTTTCTGATTTTCAGGCGCCATGGCGCCCGACTGCAGGGCCAGGGCGCCGACGCGGTATTTTTGACATTTTGGGCCGAATTTGACACGTTTCCAGGGTCCACAAGGGATAACTTTTCCTACCTACATAATCCCTAACCCTTGACCTAAAGGATTATTGGGCTATATATATTCTCTACATCATTATCTAGAGGGTGGATTCATCCATCCATTGTACATACAACACAACTCTATGAGGCGAAGATTTGAGACCTAGTTCAAGTATTTTCTTTTCTTTTTCTTTGTTACAGTTTATGTATGGAGAATGTATTAGTTCTTAGCGTTACTATGGCTAGGAGATAATTACTTTATTAGGGATTTCCTTGTGATTCACTTGAAACTCTATTCATGAATTAATATATTAGTTTGGTTTCTTCTTCACTTGTTTAAGATTTATTCAATAGTTGCCTTCTCTGTTTCGTCCATAATTCGCTTGATTTCTTGTATTCTTCCCGGGACTTCTTAGGCTTTTCTTGTGCAATTTCATCCTCAAAAGTAGTATTTTCTCCTGTATGACCGCTGTGACACAAAATGAAATAAAAACACACCTAACACTATACTAAAAGCATAATAAAAGAGTAAAATACTAACTAAAAAGGACTCAAAAGAGTATATAAAATACACTCAACAAACACCCCCAAACTTACACTTTAAAAGCCCTCGAGTAAAGCACTAAACAAAAACCAAAACAAAATCAAATAAAAGACTCACTGAAATAGATCACGTAGCTATATCAATGCTTCTTCAAAATCATGGATGAAAGTTGGATAATATATTAGAACATACATAACATGAATATTTTAGCAATCTAGAATTTCAAGTTAGATATTTCGCAAATTCAATTATATCATAATCACTGGAATGCGAACACCTAACCTATGAATGTCAATTTCATTTCATTTTTTCCAAAACGTTATAGATTTGTTTACTTGCTATTCTCCACTAATCATAGACCTACACATTAAAGATCATCAGGACTTTCAAGGGTTGTAATGTAGGCTTAGGCTGAGGTAGGTAAAAATAGACATTTAGGCTCACATTACGTACCATAAGCATTTTTCATCCAACTTTTTTTCCTTCTTTTTGACTTTCTTTTTAATCTCATACCTATTTTTCTCCTCTTTTCTTTTGAGAGAATGATATGTATTATAAATAACAAACACCCCAAACTTCAACTTTTGCATATTTTTCATTGGGGTGCATCAAATTTTTACTCTCTTCTTGTTTCTTTTTCAACACTTTTCATCCCAATATTTTCAATTATTACTTATGACACAATCAAAGGAATCATAGAGTGTCAAACAAAGATATTATTTAGGCTCAAAGGGGCTGACTAGTGATATATTTTATGTCAGGGTAGGTAATGAACGGTAGAAGGGCTATCAAAGAAATTGCCTGAATCATCTCCCTAAACATGTATATCTTAACTATTTAGCCTCAAATAACAAGCAAACAGATTTTCTAGACATTTTTCAATATTTTTTTCCATAATTGACAACACATGCACAAATATCCCAAATAATTAGATGTCATGAATTTTTGGCATATCTAACTTAACCACATAGATTGTTGCTCTCAATTCTATTACATTATCTCACTTTATCCACTCATTATCTTTAGCAACTACAACATACATGATCCATAAAACAATTTGACTTACCAAACAAATAAAATAAACAAACATAATAAAAAAGACTAAAAAACAAAACAATAAAACAAAATAAGACACCTCCCCAAACTTAATCGATGCATTGTCCTCAATGTGTGAAGACTAAAAATAAAGGGACAACTTACTGACACAACACAACGGTCATAACGGAGGTCTGGGACGGAAGAATTCTGGAAAATGCATGGCATCTGGGCTCTCTGAAGTTTTAGTGCTTTTGATCCTTTTCCACTCAGGGTCCTGCCATCATAACTTAAGACAAAAATCAAGACCGTGAGACTGTTCAAGACAAAATAAAACAAACTAAAACAGAATTGAAATAACATAATTAAAACCATTGGGTTGTCTCCCAGGTAGCGCTGTCTTTAACGTCTTTTAGCCGGAAGAAGGTTACTTACTAAATCAAGGGGGTAGAGTATCCCCTCCACATATCCATTTTAGCACCATTCTCTTTCTTCTCCTCCTCATTTTTTTCACAGTGCTGATTTCAGAGGAGTTCAATTCTTTTTCATCAATTGTTATTTCAGAAGTCTTACCATCAAGGGCATCAGTACCCTTGGAACTTTCATGAGGAAACTTTTTATCAACTACACCAACAACAAAACATCTATCATAAACTTGTGGTTCAGGGGATGGTCTAAGAACTTTGAAGATCATCTCATTATCTTGAACTCTAAGCTTCAACTCTCCCTTCTCAACATCAATAAGTGCCCTCTCTATGGCTAGGAATGGTCTCCAAAGGATGATAGACATATTTTCATCTTCATCCATGTCTAAAATGAGGAAATCAGCAGGAAAGATGAATTTTCCTACTTGTACCAACACATCTTCAATAATTCCTTGGGGATGCACAATCGAGCGATCAACTAGCTACAGGGTGACTATGGTTGGTCTCGCCTCCCCCAAACCAAGTCTTCTAAACACAAAGAGGGGAATCAGGTTGACACTTGCCCCCAAATCACATAAAGCTTTTTTACATGTAACATTCCCTATGGTGTAAGGTAAGGTGAAACTTCCTGAATCGTTCAACTTTGGGGGATGTTTCTTCTTCAATATAGCACTACACTCCTCTGTCAGCACCACTATCTCATAATCTGTCAGCTTCCTCTTTTTAAAAAGAATGTCTTTCATAAACTTCACATATGCTGGCATTTGCTCCAAGGCTTCAATGAAAGGAATGTTAATGTGCATTTTTTTAAATACCTCCAAAAATTTTGAAAACTGCTCAAAGCCTTCTTCTACAGTCTTCGAGGGTAAGGAATTTTGTCGGTATATTCCCTCATCACTGCGGGTGGAGCCTTCTCTAAAATATAGCGGTCATCAGTAACCCCCTCCTTTTCTACCTCAGCTGTGTTCTCCATCACTGGTTAGGATCCAACCTGCTCTAACTGCTTCCCACTTCTCAAGCTAATTGTCTGGCATTGCTCCCTTGGATTCATCACTGTATTACAAGGGAGAGTCCCCTGATGTCTGTCATTAAACTTCCCTGCCAACTGCCCCATATGAGTCTCCAAGTTCCTAATAGAGGATCTTATTTCTATCATGAATTGATTGGTCTCTGTCATAAATTGTGTTTGGGTATTGGCCAAGGATGAAATTGAAGACCTAGTTTCCTCCATGAATTAAGTCTGAGAGTTGGCCAAGGTCAACAGTGATGCGTTTATGTCATCTAGCTTCTCTTGTGGGTTTGGTGGGCTAAACTGCTGTGAGGATGATGCCTGAAATTGTGGTTGCTGCCCTTGGTCATTCTTCTATGAAAAGTTTGGGTGATTTCTCCACCCCGGATTATATGTGTTGGAGAATACATTGTTGTAGGGCCTCTGAAAATTCCCCACTGCCTGAACCTGCTCCATAGGCACATTATTTGGGTCCACTATTTTACACCTATCAAAAGTATGAAGACCCTCGCAAATTTCACAGCTTACCGGTATCTGAATAGCTTTAACTGACATGGTGCTCTGCTGCATCTGTTTTATCAAAGTGGCTACCTGCGCAGTCAATGCAGTGATTTCTGGGCTAAGTCTTACCATATAGTGATGGAGTTCGCCTGTAGTGAGTTCAACCAGCACTTGCTCTATCCATGAGTGAGAATAGGAAGAGTCTCAACCGAATGACGTCATCAGTAACACCATTATACTTAAAAGTTGCACACAACTCCAGAAAATTTGCTAGATGCAAATGGGGATCTTCAGATGGTAACCCCCCAAATTGAACTGAGCCTTGAACCATGTGCAAGATTGCTGGTTTGATCTCAAAATTATTAGCCTCTACAGTTGGAAGCCTGATGCAAGTATGCACCCCTGTAATAGTCGTCATCACATAGTCCCCCAAACTTCTTTCTGCAGGGACTAGTCTTAAGACAGACGGTAACTCATCATTCACCAAGTTGTTGTTTCACTGAACTCCCATTGCAACAGAGTCAGCAGTTCTCTTGTCTTTCCTGTTTTGTCTGCACAATCTTTCAATCACAGGGTTCAAAGGGATATGAGTATCTGCTCCTCTCTTACTTCGCATAAACTAAGTTTCCTGAAATTGATCAAAAACAAATAGATCGCGGGAAAGCATTCTAAAAAAATATATTTAAAAAAAAAACAGAAAATAAAAACCAAATTAGAAATAAGAATAGATAAGATCGATATTAACAGTACGCCAGTCCTTGGCAACATCGCTAAAAACTTGTTGCGATATTTCCGTATGCTTACGCAAGTGTACGTATCGTTCAAGTAGTAAAGATCTGTAAGACCGAGTTTATCGTCCACAGAGACTGGTTTGTCAAGTACCGGTTATCTATCCTATGGTATTTATTTGGTTGAAGTTCTTTTGTTTGAGAATTATAACTAAGAATTATGACTAAGTGCAGAAAATAAACTAAAGATTATAGTACTTTGGGTTTATAACAGTTATGAAGGAAATAAGGCTTCCAATCTCCTCAACTATCCACTCTTTCACGTGTTAATGCAATCCTAATGACTTATTCTTATTAAGATAACAGGTTAACTAATCTGTCATTATATTCCGGTTAGGACATACAAGAGCTCAACCTTGTGCAGAAACCTTCTATATTTCTATGATAGACTTTACTACACATGAGGATTAAGAAGAATAAACTTAATTACTACACAAGTATCAGGGTACTTTCGTCCACGATTTTAACTTATGTCTTGATAATTACAACATATTCAAATCTTATCTTTCAGATTTTTTATTTGAAATCATATAAGTGATGATAATTAGTGATCAATTAACTATCAAACAATCACAACACTATTGAATAGATCTTAATATGCTGAAGAATGAATAAATAATCATGCATTAACTATATGAAAGAGTTTCAAGAAGATTCGATGGAAAACCCTAATAAAGTAATTAACTCATAAATATTGTCATGTCAAGAACTAAATTACAATCCAATATAAACTGAAATAAAATAAGGGAAAGAAAATAACTTGAACAAGAAGATGTCTCTAATCTTGCTTCTAGCCGTCGTTCTCCTCTCCAAAGTATGATCTAAGATAAGACAGGGTTTAGGGTATTTATATCTGAGCAAAACCTTGCTTCAGACCCTTTTACCCTTCTGAAAAGTCGACTTAATTTTGGAAATACGCGTCGGCATCGCGGTGCTTCTTGCCGAGCACCGCGGTGCTAATGCAGCCGAAATTACTACTGTTCACAAAAAATATTGCACCGCGGTTCCTTCGACGGTGATTTTTCATCCTCGGCTACTGGAATTTTTACGCCTCGACTCAAAACTTTTCGGTCGCGGTTCATCAGCACCGCAGTCCCTCTTGGTCATGCACCGGGGTGCCTCATCTTTCGTCCAGAATTCGCCTGATTTTTTCTATTCTTCCCGGGACTTCTTAGGCTTTTCTTGTGCAATTTCATCATCAAAAGTAGTATCTTCTCATGTATGACCGTTGTGACACAAAATGAAAGAAAACCACACCTAACACTATACTAAACGCAAAATAAAAGAGTAAAATACTAACTAAAAAAGACTCAAAAGAGTATATAAAATACACTCAAGACTTGTCCCGATGGTAAGGTTAGAACTGGTGCAGTAGTCAACAATTTCTTCAGTTTCTGAAAACTTGCTTCACACGCTTCTGACCACTGGTACTTAACCGTTTTCTGAGTTAATCGGGTCAAGGGAGCTGCAAGACTAGAAAAGCCTTCTACAAATCTTCTATAATACCTAGCTAAACCCACGAAACTACTAACTTCTGTCGGAGTAGTCGGTTTTGTCCAGTTCTTCACTACTTGTATCTTCTGGGGGTCTACCATAATCCCATCCTTTGACATAACGTGGCTCAAAAAGACTACCTTTTCCAACAAAAATTCACACTTTGAAAATTTAGCATATAGTTTCTCCTGTTTTAAGACTTGAAGCACTGCCCTCAAATGTTCTTTAACACTCTTGCTGTAAATTAGGATATCATCTATGAACACAATCACGAACAAATCTAAGAATGGTTTAAAGATTCTGTTCATTAGAACCATAAAATTTGTTGTGGCATTGGTTAACCCGAAAGACATGACCAAGAACTCATAATGGTTATATCGGGTTCTAAAGGCTATTTTGGATATATCATACGAATTTATTTTCAGCTGGTGATATCCCGAACGAAGATCAATCTTGGAAAAATAACTGGCTCCCTGAAGTTGGTCAAAAAGATCATCGATTCTTGGTAATGGGTATCGATTCTTGATCTTGACCTTATTGAGTTTTCGATAATTGATGTACATTCGGAGCGGATCCATCTTTCTTCTTCACAAAAAAGACTGGTGCACCCCAGGGGGAAACACTAGGCCTTATAAAGCCTTTATCTAGAAGATCCTTTAACTGTTTTTTTAACTCTCTCAATTCAGCTGGGGCCATTCGATATGGAGGAATAGAAATAGGTCTTGTACCCGGAATTAACTCTATGGTGAACTACACTTCTCTATCTGGAGGAAGGCCTGGATGGTCTTCAGGAAAAACCTCCAGAATATTTCGAACAATAGGGACATCATGCACCGTTGGGGGCTCTTTTTGGGTGTATACTATATTAGGCAGATATACGTACTTCACTTTGTGACTTCGTAATAACTTTTGAGCACTAAGGTAGGAAATAAGCTGACGTGAGGATATTCCAATCCTACCATTTATAACAACTTCTCGTTCCCCGGGAAAAGACAATTTCACTATCTTTCGCCGATAATCTAACATGGCATAACATGCTGACAACCAATCCATACCCAAAATGATGTCAAAGTCTACCATATCAAGTAGTACTAGGTTTACTATTGTTCCTCTGTCATTCACTTCTAATGGGAAATTTTTAACTTCTCGAGAGGCCCAAACTGAGGATCCTACTGGTGTCATAACCTCAAAAGGTTCACTTAACCAAGAAGGTTCTACTTGTAAATTCTTAGCAAAATCCATTGACACATGAAATGTAAAGCCGAGATGTTATAATACAAATGCAGAAATACTCGAGACGAGCAAAATACATGTGACCACCGCATTAGATGCCTCCATCTCATTCCTCAGTGGCAAAGCGTAGAGCCGATTAGGATTGTTGGTCTGTTGACCTCCCTGATTCTGTCGGGACTGATTTTCCTGATTTCCTTTGTGGGCAGCTGTGGTTGCTTCTGACCTTTCATGAGAAAACTGAATTTGGGTTCTCCTCTTGCAATTCCTTGCATAGTTGTCTAGTTCTCCACAGTTGTAACATCGTTTCGATGAGAATCAACATTCCCCAAAATATTTCTTTTGACAAACCTTACAGAATGGTTTATCACTCCCTGCATTAGGGTTGGTGGCACTGGCATTGCTACTTGGATGATCAAATTATTTATGCCCTTGGGGCTTGTAATGATATTGGCTTACTGACTAGTTCGGTCTTGAAGAACCCTTACTAACCTCTTGCTTCTGGCTTTGACTCTGATTAAATAATCCTGACGATCGAAATCTCTTCTGCGAATGCTCTCTTTTTGCTTTAGCAAAACCTTCTACCCTCATAGCCATATCGACAATCTGAAGGTAAGTTCGATTGTTGGCTAACGCCACTACCTTCTCTGCCAAGTTCGGGTTTAAACTCTCAACAAATCTTTTGACTTTCTCCCTTTCCGTAGGAATAATATGCGCATTGTATGCTGACAATCGCATGAATTGGGTATCGTATTCTTTCACATTATGGTCTTCTTATTTCAACAATTTAAACTCTCGCCTGAGCGCATCATTTTGGGTGTTAGGCATATAATTTTCAATGAATGCGGATCTGAACTTCCCCCATGTCATCGGTGGTGACATCGGGGAATGATTTCTTCTAAAATTTATCCACCTCACCTCTGCATCGTCCATCGTTTATCATTGCACATTCCCTTCCACAAATCTTTGAAGGAGGTAGTACGAGAACCAAGTCTTTGAAAAGACTCAAGATAGGCACGAGAAGAGTATGAAAGAAGGAAAATTGTTTAGGATGTTATTCCGTTCACTTATTAGTAAGGTGGCGCGCACACAGTCGCAATAAGTAATCGTTCAAATACCCAACTCAAAGAAAATTCCTAGAATCTCTTAACCTAACTTAGCTCTGATATCAACTTGTCACGCCCCGAATTTTCTTAAGTCTTTCCTTATGACGTGATGACACCTGGACAAATATCCATTTTCTAGACGAACTATTAATTTATTTTCATTCTAAATTAGGCATGTATTTAAATGTGGAAATAATATATATAATAAACAATTCGAAGTTTGAGAAGAAATACAATCTCATATGGGCCATTCCCCAAGATAACAACAACTTAGTTCTTTAGACATACTTAATCTAAAATAATTTCTACCAAATTCGAAGTAATGGATTTGTGGGACAATAAGACCGTGGATGATTGTTAGCCTTGTTGCGGAGCTTTTCCTTTATTGCGCTTTTCTGAAATATGTTAAATAAAAAAATCAGCCCTACCATCAGGGGCTGAGTGAGAACCTCGCCTTACAATTCAAACTAACCTCACAGTATTCTAAGTACAATCATATTATGAACATAATAAACATGTTATGAAAACAAATTTCAGCATTTTCAGTGTACAAGCCAACAAATATTCGCACCCCAAACCTCCTTCCAACTCGTCCTAGGGAGAAACTTAGTTAATCCGTACCCCTACTTTATCCCATATAACATATTATACGTTTGTTGTGGTACGTGCAACCCGATCCAGTGCATTTATATATTTGTTGCGGTACGTGTAACCCGATCCATTACATTTATTTATTAATTGTTGCGGTCCGTGCAACCCGATTCAATGAACTTATTTGTTGCGGTCCGTGCAACCCGATCCAATGCACTTATTTATTTGTTGCGGTATGTGCAACCCGATCCAATGCATATATATATTTGTTGTGGTCCGTGCAACCCGATCCAATGCATTTATTTATTTGTATATATATATATATGTTATATGTTCAAAAGGCTCAATTAATATTTCCTTCATTCAATATTTCGCCCTTCCCACTTGTAAAGGTTACAACTCTCAAACCGTAAGTCGTATTTATTCCCGTAAAGTCTCAAACTGTCGAGGACAGAGTAATCTAGAACTTTTATTCAGCACAAAATTTCATATTCCTCACGAAACATTCAGTTTTTCATTTTTAACAACCCTTCTAAAACTGTTTCACCGGATTTATTGTAAGAACGATACAAAATGTTAAAACAATCATAACTTCCTATAGGTAAGTCGGATCAAGACTTGTAAAGTTTCAAACGGACGAGAAAAGATAAATCTAGGATTTTCATTTGAATCAACATTTCATATTCTGTACCAATTGCTATAGTTTTACCATTTTACCCTATGCCTTACGAATTTCAATCGATCCGGGGTAGTAACTTTAAGGTGCGATAACTATCGAATCGTATGTCTTTTTTATCCCCTATTTATCTCTACCTGTCCATAACATGGATATTTACAACCATACAAAATTTGGTCTAATTCTAATAAGTATAACTCAGAAAAACAGTTCATTAAGTTCCGCCTTCCCGAATCTCGTCCAAATTTGTGGCAGAAAGTTTACACTATGATAACTCTTAAAACGCAAGTTCGTTTTAACCCCTATTTGGCTAGATATGTCCGTAACAGATAGATTTACAACCATATAAATTTTTATCTAATTCTAATAAGTACAACTCAGAAAAACACTTCGTAAAGTTCATAATTCGAACAAGTTGTTTACACAATCAAAGTTTATAATTTTTCTTTTAACACCAAATTATATTCTAGCATGTATAGAACATAAAATACAGGATTTCACTAAGAATTTCGAGTGAGAAAACTCACCTTTGTTTCTTCGTAATTGTGAATGAACGTTAACTTCGACTTATCCTTGCTCTCTCTAACTATTTGTTTCTTCCAGATTGCTTTTGTTTTGTTCTTGATTTTTGTCTTTGTATTTTTCTGAAATTGTTTTGCTCTCTTCATTGTGTGAGTTAACTCTATAGATGTGCATGTTGCACATATTTTGGGATGTGAGGAAGTGGAAGGAGTGAGAGGAAAAGGTTGAGGGAGTAGAAAGTTGGGGTAGTTTTAGGATAAAAACGTTTTTTTATTTTTTTATTTTTATTTTATTTATTATTTTTTCAAGACTTTAAAAAAACATGCACGGGATAAGAGTATATGATGTCACTTAACATACTTAGCTTCAGCAAATAATGGTGCAGTTTACCAAGTCATACAACATCAGGCAGTAGATGTACCTTAATTCACAAATTGTAGAACTTTATATATCCTAAGGTATAATTATTCTAGGATGGGAGAGAACTTATACAAGATACTGGATCATAAGACAACAATCATGCTTGAAAGGCCATTCAGAATACTAAACACCCAAGAGACTTAAAACCTCGTCATTATTTAGTGATATCTCAAACACATAGTAGAAACAAACATTGAAACATTCTTCAATTTACTAGTACAGAATATTAACAACAATCCAAATTAACCAAACAAATTTAGTAATCAATTTAATATTCATGAACAACCATTAACGCCACTTAATGTACACATAATCAATCAGGCCAGGTGCACACCAATAACAAACGAAATTTAAGACGGAAATGGTGATAAGTTTATATTATCCGGACAGCGAACCGAGGCAGCGTATCAAGTCATCGAAGTCACTCGGAGATTTATGCTATGCGATTAAAGGGGTCGAAGCTTTGCCTTTATAATGGTTGCTGACTCTTCACTGTTATTATGAAGAAGAAGGGTTTTCTTGAGATTTTATTCTTGCTGCCTGCGCTCTTTTGATTTTCGACCGATGCCTATTACGTGTATAAATCGCTATATATATAGTCCCAATTTTGGGTTTCAAGTTTGGTAAGTTTGTGACATCTTTTAGGGCTAATTTTATCGCGTTTGTTGGTGCTGGTTTCAGATGATTCGCTACTGTATTTAGCATGATTTTGTGAAGATTTCGGGGATGATTCGGGTATGTTTTTTAGATGATTTGGGGTTTGATTTATGGTAAGTTTCGATCTGTAATGTATACCTTGGGGTAAGGATGATTTGGGAAGATTTCTTGGGACACGTTTTGGGGAGGTTTCGCAAATTTGAGGGATGATATGCTGCGGATTTTGCGATGGGTTCGCTGGTGTTTTAGTTTTAGGTCTTTGATTTTTAGTTTAGGGATATTTTGAGAGAGGTGGACGAAATAAAGGAATTTGGGCCAACTGGGTTTGGGCCACGGGTTTGCGGGTTTCAGGTAAATAACTGAGGGAGTGGGCTGAAGAATGTTTGGTTGGGCTTAGGGTCTTGGGCAAAATTCAACTGGGTTGTGTGTGTTTTATTTTGAGTTGGGTAGATTTTAAGTGTTGAGTTTTAATTAATGGGAAATAAGAGGGGTCTAAGTTATTTATAAAAAATTGTTTTATTAAAAATGACAAATGCGGATATGATATTTAAGGAGTGTTTAATGCTTTGTAAATGTGACGCCGTTATTAAATTGCTTATATATGTATGTATATGTATATATATGCGTGTATTATTATTATGTAGTGTTTTTTTAAAAAAAATAGTTTAATTTATTGATTATTATTGGAGGAGAGGGTCAAAATTGGGTGTCAACAACTCCTTCTCTGATCAGTGCCTCAATCTTATCCCTGAGGGAATGACAGTTTCCGGTGTCATGCCCAGGAACACCGGAGTGGTATGCGCAGTGCTTGATTTCATCATACCATCTTGAGAGGGATTTGAGAATCTTCCCTGGAATTGGTTGAAGTATCCCTGCAACTCTCAATCTTTCCTAAAATTGTGGTAGAGGCTCAACTAGAAGAGTGTAGGTTTTGGATGGCTTTCGGGATTTATGTAGGGTATGGGTGCGTTTGGTGGATGAGCTTTTGGTTGTGGTGAGTATGTGGGTTGATACTGCAATGGATTATTATGCACATTGGGAAATGCTTCTTTCGACTAGATGATCCCCTCTCTGATCAATGCTTCAATTTTATTCTTGAGGTAACAGCTTCCAGTTTCATGCCCAGGGATGTCAGAGTGGTATGCACAACGCTTAGTCTCGTCATACCATTTTGGGAAGGGGCTGAAAATTTTCCCTGGGATCGGTTGAAGTATCCCTGCGGTTCTCAACCTTTCGTATAGCTGGGGAAACGGTTCGGCTAAAAGAGTATATGTTTTGGCTGGATTTTCCTTATGGCTTGCGCTGGCTTTGGGCATGACAGTCCTTTGGCTTTGTGAGTATGAGGAATAGATGGGTGCTTGAGATGCATTGTATATGTGTTGTGTGTGATAATTGAGATATAGAGTAGGTGGTATTGGTAGTAAGGTGCAGAATTTTGAATGTTTGGATAGATAGGCTGGAGTGGAGTATTTAGGCTCATGATGGGTTGGTGAGGTTCCGGAGCCTCTCAATTTCGGCCTGCATAGTTGTCATTTGTTGCGGCAGTGGGGCGAGGTATTCAACTTGATCTTTAGTGCTTCTCTTTTCTTCTTTGTCTATAGGAACAAGGATGGTTCCCAAATCATTCTTCTCAGATACCCCTGACTCAGTAATGTCTTCTTTCCTTGCCTTTGACCTTGTGAAGTGCTGATGTTCTGCCATTGCTTAGTCAAATACAAATCGACATTGAGGAAAGTGATAAATTCTTTAAAATGTAGCAAACTGAGTTAGTGTAAGGCATATGATTAACACATATCAAGCATATATATTGCACAAAAGCGAGTTCTTTTTTTAAAGCACTTCCCGGACTCGCGGCCCGAGCGATTTTTTATTTATCGAAAATAAAGATACAAGGGGCCCCAGAAGGGAAAAGTAGAGTACATGAAAGAAAATCACCTACCTGACTAGTCCGACTGAGGCACACATGCCTCGACTAGCAAGAATGCAGAAAATACGAAGACGCTAAAATCAGTTAAGCATTGATCATCACAGAGTTTATAACATACTCTGTGATGATATTACATATGAAGAAGCTAACAAAATGTAAAATAATATAATATCGAAGATATAATCTACCTCTAGTTTTATAAAATCTTCAATTTGCAGCTTCTTTTCTTCATTTTCTTCCGAGTATTCAAGATACTTGATCATTTTTTATTTGAAGTATTGGATCTTGTCTGTCTCTTTGGATTCTTCCTTGTTGATTGTTCTTGTTTCTGATTCTCAGTTGTCTCATGTTAACAACAGTCAAACCATATCTATCGTTATCATCGCTGGCAATCCATTCTCTGATACTGTCATTATGCTCTTCAGTAATATTCCAAGCATACATTTATTTCATTGTATCCGGAGCCTTTTCTATATCATCCTCCATGATAACATCATATTCATTATCAATGTAAGTCGAACCCTCTTCTATATCCTCATAGTAGTAGCAATTGCAACAACATACGTCGCAAAGTTCAATTATTTCACAACCTGGAGGTACATCTTCATCACCCGATTTTTTCGACTCAATGGTGTACTCTGTTGCATCGTTGTCCGCAGCTGAAGCCCCAACAACAACATCATCTGTCTCTTGTCGACCCTCAACAACCTCCTTATTTTCAGCATTGGTAGTTGCAGCCCCAACAGCCTCATCAACTGTTACACCTCCATCATCTTCAGCTGCAACTTCACGGACAGCCACAGCAGAAAATGCAGCATCTGCAGCGATATTCACACCAAAGAACAAGATCAAACCCGGCAACAGTGAGTATCACCATCACGTGGCAATTGCACTAACGACCAATGCCGTCATGTACCAAAGACAAAGGTAGTATTAACATCAACACCAGCGATGCGTGTCCGTCGACAAATCGGCGGTGTATTTGCAACCTCAGCATCTGCAGTCTTAGCAGCAGGAGGCTCAGCACCCGCAGCAGGCCCTGCACCAGCTACAACAACAGTAGCAGCCTCTTTCCCAGCAGTTATATCATCAACAATGGACACAACATGACCAGCAGCAGTAACAAGAGCAGCTGCACATTCAGCATTTGTAGCTGCTGCATTTTCAATAACACCATCAGCCACTCGACCAAGAAGCGGCAAGCTGCGTGAGCGGAGAAGCGGCAACACGGGACCCGATGCAGTCGCGTAACTAGCGGCGTATCCAGAACAACAAGGCAGCCAGTATGATTGTAGCCCCATCAAGACTTACGGAATCACGAGCGATCTCCTCGGCAGCACTGCAGAGTAACTACAAGAAACTTCCATAACATTATCATCCACAACCACAACCTCCTCATTGTCTCCAATGTCCACAACCACATCAGCACTTCCACTCACATCACCCTCTTCAATTTCAGCCAGTACATTAAAGGCGTTAAGAGTGTTTAGGAGCCTGTTTTGGTGCTTTTGGTTTTGGGATTGTTATAGTTTTTTAGTATTGTGTTTTGGATCCGTTAAGGAATTTTGATTTTGTTTTTGTTTGTTTTTGTGTGGTTGTTATTTTTGGGGTTTTTTTGTGGTTTGCCATTCACCATTGTCCACCAAGTTGACTCTGTTGGGATGGTTTTATTGTCGGGATTTTGATTGTTGATCCTAGGGGTAAACTTGGTGACACATTGTTGCCATTTCCTTTCCCCCCTTCTTTTTCTGGTTTCAATTCTGGGTGTAATTTCCAACACCCATCATCATTATGTCCCTATAAATTGCAATTTTTACAGTACTTGGGAAGAAAGTCATATCGAATTGGAAACCATTTCGATACAACTTGTTCCCCTTTTAGTTCTTGGATTAGGATTCTACTAGGGTGCTCCTTTAAAAGATCAACCTCGACTTTCACTCTAGCACAGCTCGCGCGAGTTTATTTTTCATCGCCGCGTCAGTTGCAATTGGTATAACGACTGCACAAGCTAATGAAAATAAAGTCGATTCTCCAAAGTAAATAGGGGGCAAACCTTGGAATGAAATCCATCCATAAGCGACGCTAGTCTCCTTGAAAGGTGTAGCTTTCCGATCCCACTTAAAGGTTCGCATCGAGAATTTTTTATTATTTTCCTTAATATCAAAGTTTGAGCTTGACAATAGCATATCCATGTCTTCTTTGATATTGCAACGTATCAATACATGTCTATCCCAAAGTAGCCCAACTCTAGTATTAGCTTTGAGCCTACATTGTTGTGGGATTGCAGTTCGCATATAACTAATTTCAGGCCATTCATGGCTGAATTTCCCAATTATCGCAAATTGCAATTATTCATGATGAATCGTTACTTCCACCACTTTTCTGTCGAATCTCAGAGTAGGCTCACCGTGAAGATACACAATAGGTTTTTGGATTAAAGGGATTGAATTTGGAGATAGATAATTACCTCCATTGCCATTAGTCGATGAACCATCCTTAACCAAATTGGAGTAGGTAACAATGAGGGTGTGCTTAACAACCTCAGAGGAAGGCAATTCATTGGTATTGAATTCAGTAGCTGTTGTCGAAGTTGTCTTTGCTGGAGAAGAATTCGAAATGGTAGTAGTTGTTGTTTGATGTTGAAGATTTTGCTGTTGAGGGTGTTTTAATGTTGGAAAAGAAAATTTATATGACTGGACGACCTGAGGGGAAGGTCGTCCAGTCGCCTGAACCTCCATTTTCCGGCGACAAAGGTTGAAGAAGATCCAAATATGTCGAATTTCAAAATTGATGAATTAAGGCACGCGGTTGTGTTATACCCCGTATTTCCAGAGTATGTACGTGAGGGCGTACGTATAAAAAAATTGAAGCCTTAAGATTAGGCAAGGTTCGAAATTTGGGCACAGTCTTAGAAAGTCGTTTTTAACGAAACGTTTTACTAAACTTGCGAAGGGAAAAATCCGGCTATGTCATTTCTAATTTTTGCGGATTTTTCCGAGAGACGAAACATTTTGGACCAACGGGAGGGTGACATGTGTCACCCTCACATTGGAAGGACTTGGGGCGGCAATGGGACGAAAGAGAGCACTTTAGTTGGTAGGATATTTTGTGCAAGTTGTGTAGTAGATGGATAAGGTCCACATGGTTAAAATTTAGCCCTACACTTGCACCACACTTGTCTTCATCTTGGCCATTGGTTGGCCTTTGGTTAGCCTATAAATACTCCCCTAAGTTGAAGACTTTCTTCATCCTCACTTGAAAACTTCTCAGGCAAAACCCTCCTCTCCTCTTGTGCTCTCGTCCGCCACACTCCCCTTTGTGGTAGCCTAGCGAAACACCCTCCCCTCTTGGAGGCCCTCGGCCGAAAATACCCCCCACCCCCGAGCCTAGGTTCTAGTCGAAATACAACCCCCCAAGGGTGAGAAATACTTCTCCAAGTATTGTTGTAATGCCCAAAATACCTTAGCCCTTATACCTTGTAGTACTTTCCAAAGTACCCTCTACACGAAAAACCCGGAAAATACTATTATACTTTCTTTAGCCACTAAACGAAACCCTAAGGAAAACCTTCATAGTCGGTTGAAGTGTTAAGTAGAAGTTGCGTAGAACTTCTAAGGGTTGTTTGGAGCGGGTTGGAGCACTCGGAGTAGGAGCTTAACGTTGCTCAGGAGCGACATTATACTTGGATAATTTTTGGGCTCATCGAGGTAAATACTACTGTCCTTCTATTGTAATTGGAAATTACATACTGTAGTAGTATAGAAATGAATATAAGATTCATATAAGAGATTTGAACTGTAATAGAAGGATATTACAGAATAGACTTGAACTGAAATCACATCAGAAGAATATATAAGTAGAAGATTGAACTGTATTTACAGTAGACTGATAACCTTTATTGGTTGAATGTTCTGCAAGTAGCATGTGCTACTTAGAAGGTGGACAAGGCTAGCCGGGTTATAGCCGTGGAGCGTTTTGCTTATAGTCGATAATCGTCGCGAGGTATGTGATTCTTTCTATACTCTTGAGCATGAAGTATTTTAAAAGAATACATATAGTACGGTAGACGTACGTGTGACAATGTCTTTTGACTTAAGCCTGAATAATATGTATTTATTATATGGTAGATGTACGTGTGCTAACTGAATATAGTTGTACGACAATGTCTTTTGACTTAAGCCTGAATAATAAGAACCTTGAAATATTTTAAAAGGAAGATAGATATAGTACGGTAGACGTACGTGTGTTAACTGAATGTAGTGTTACGGCAATGTCTTTTGACTTAAGCCTGAATAAGAAAGATAAAAAGAATGGTTTACTGATTTTAGAAGTTAAGAGACTTGATCTTATAAGATAAGAGACTTAACTTAAATGAATTAATATGAGTTTTGTGTGAAACCTCATTCGTGAGTAATGAGTACGTGGTTTTTAAAAAGGAATAATGTTTTACTGATTTCGGAAATCAGAATGTGTATCGACAAACCACTGCAGCGTTAATAAAGGAAAATGTATTGAATAATGAAGTATTATTAAAACCAGTAAAAACCTCAATCTGCATAGAAGCTAAGATGAGACAAAATGATATTATATTTCCTAGATCATGGCTGCTTAATAAGATTTATGAACAAGAATAACCTACTTGCCTATGGCATATGCTACTCAATTGTTTAAAAAAAAAAAAATTAAGACATTGAACTATGAAACCTTTCTAAAAAGAGACTTGAGTAATTGAAATTAGGCAAACTGGAACTTTAGGGAAAAGAAAGGCATTGTGTTGTCTTAAAATGGTTTAAAACTTAAAGTGTTATAACAGCTTTATGGGAAGTTGGTTATAACGACTTTATGAAAACAAAAGAAGGGTTTTTATCATTGGTTTTAATGTGGAAACTTGACTTTAAAAAAAGGAAGTGTTTTGGTTTACCTAAAAATGTGAGTCACTCTATTTTATACTACGGGTATCGGGTGATTTTCATAAAAGGAATGGATCTCTTAAAAGGAATTTAACGTACGTAGTACTTTAGGGTTAAAACCCGGACTTTGACATAAAATGAAAGTACTTAGAGTTATGTATAACTTGCCTATGCTTGTTGTTGTGTAACTTGCCTATGCTTGTTGAGATAGTCTTTGTTGTGCAAGAATTGTGTTTCTATTCTACCGCGTCTCTCGATGAAGGGCCGGTTGACTTGTTGAGAACTTACTTGACGCGTCTTGGCGGTGACGGAGATTCCACGTATGCTTCCATTAGCATTAGTACGGGCATGTCTACACCGTTGATAGATTCGTGGATATGTGACCATTTTGGTTATGGCGAAGATCGTGACTTACGGTTGTGATTGCGCAGAGTTTGTTTACTTGCCCCGCCGCCTACGCGCGGCAGTGGATCTGTACAGTTGTTGCACTTACCACGTGTCGCCTTCGCGAAGTATCGTGACTTACGGTTGTGATCGGGTGCGTAGCTGTATACTTGCCCCGCCGCCACGTGGAAGCGGTGGATCGGGTATAGGTTGCACTTGCCACGTGTCGCCTTCGCGAGTCGATAGTAATGCGAGGTCTCGTGGTACCGGCTTTGGCATCGTAGGACTTGGTGTTCGTGTACTCGGTGTTGTTATATCATGATCGCCGGTGAGGAAGGAATTCCACCGCACGAGTGATGATTTGGAGGCGTGAGTCCACGACTTGATATGATTGTTTATATGTTGTATCGTAGTTTGGTTATCATACATGTCTCCTGCTTTATATAGACTGCTATGATTTCATTTATAGTACTTTACAGTTTCACATACTTGGTACCTGTTGTACTGACCTCCTTCGGGGGCTGCGTTCATGCCGCAGGTAGAGGTACATCGGCTGCCGATCCTCGCTTTTAGGATCACCTTTCAGCGTCTTGGGAAGCTCCGTTCCTTCGGAGGCTTATCTTTGGTATGTTACCCTGATGTCTGTAGGTTCTTGTACCTTCAGGGGTATGGCGGGGCCCTGTCCCGTCATAGTTGTTGTAAAAATCTTAAGTCCAGAGTAATTGTTGCGGGGTTGTAAGGATCAGAATCGCTCAAATGTCTATATATATATATGTTGAAAGGCAACCGTTTTGGTTGGCCTATTTTCTTTATCTTGATCCATGTCTATTTAAATGCTTAAGTTTTTATTTTCCGCTGGTTTTTCTCTGATGTTGTATCACTAGGGTGCCCGGGGTAAGGCACCAGTCACGGGCCCCGGAACGGGTCGTGACAAAAGTGGTATCAGAGCAGTTAGTCCTCGGAAAGTGTCTACAGACCGTGTCTAGTAGAGTCTTGATTATCGATGTGTTGTGCACCACATCTATAATCAGGAGGCTGCAGGACATTTAGGATTGGTTTCCATTCTTCTCATTCTGAGATCGTGCCTTAGAGCTGTGTGATAAGTTGGACCCCTCTGACGTATTTCGTTTTTTACCAGTTATGCCTCCGCGTAAGGCAACCCGGGCCCGTGGCGGCAAGGCAAAGAGGAGTCGCGAGTAAGCGTGGCGATCTACAGAGACCACAAGACTGAGCCTCGATCCCGCACCGGAGCAGAGGAGATGGGTTACAAGAGTGGGCCCGATTGATGGCCGTGGTCAGGCGACATGAGATAGGCTGGACGCAGCAGCCCAAAGAGCACCGATGGTTCACCCCGCATCGAGATAGTTTGAGGCTACGGATTTTCTCGAGATGTAACCCGCCGAGTTTTATGGGTCGAGGCACGAGGATGATCCGCAGGAGTTCATCCGGCGATTCTGTGGATCGTAGAGTGATCAAGGCATCGGAGACCGAGTCGGTGGTCCTAGGTTCGCATCGGCCGCGTGATACCGCATGATCGTTTGATTCGTGGGAGCTGTCCGGGAGGGCATGCACTTCAGGTGTATGGAACGAGTTCTCGAGGCCTTTCTTGCACATTTCTTGCCTCCCGGATGAGGAGGGCTCGGGCCAGATTTTTGGTGTTGCGCGAAGCGCACGGTTCGGGAGTACAATGTGAGTTCGACTCATCGGCGTGCGTCCCGCGTTAGTAGCTTGTATGGAGGATCGAGTGCACCGATATGTTCTGAGGCTCGATGATTACCTAGCGAGAGTTGTTCGGTGTAGCTCTTGATGGGCATGGACATTGCCGCACGCAGCTTATGCACTTGGATGTGAGGCGGAGAAATCGGCGGAATGGCCGAGATCGGCAGAAGAGGCGAGCAGGGTCCTTTGATGTCTTTCGAGGCGGACCGCCTTAGCAGCAGACTAGTTATGTACCTCCTCCAGTACAGAGTGGTCCTCCACAACATTCGGGACCTTCGGGATATTCAGGAGCAGGTCAGGGCTCCCAGGTTTCAGATTTTCAGGGGAGTAGGAGTGCTCGCCGGATGAGGCCACCCGTATCTCAGTGTGACCATTGTGGTAAAGCCCATAGAGGGGAATGTCGTGCTGGTTTGGGAGATTGCTATAATTGCGGCCGCGAGGCCATTTGTGAGATCGCCAACCGGGGTAGATCGTGGGATAGCACAGACTACTAGATCAGTTGCGGGTTCTTCACCTTCCATAGCTAGGCAGGATGTACACACACCGGCAGGCCACGGTAGAGGTCGCGGTGGAAGTTCCCAGTTTTAGCGGTCCTCTGAACCGCCTATTTTCAGGTATATCCTTAACCCTCTAGAGACTTGTATGTATTGATGTATTGATGATGTGTTTAGTGTTATGTTCGGATAGCTTTGGGCTAAAATGTGATTTAGAAACCTGGTTAGTGAGAAAGGGTAAGCCTGGGGGGTGAGAAAATGATGAACCTTAGAATATTACAGTTAAGACCTTAGATGTAAGGCCGTCTTGAGTACAAGATTTTGCAAGTGATCCTTGTCAGAATGTATAAGTATACGTGGAGTAATTGTGGGAAAATTCCTTGGGTAGTGAAAAATGGAAGTGGTAGCTTTCATGATGTGAATTAGTAAGATTGTTCCGGATCGGGGAACAAGAGCTTGATGCGTTAAGTGGGTCGGGTTGGGGCCATGTTGCGGGCCAACCCGCGGCCTGTTTCGAGGTGGGGTCAGCTCTGGGTGGTCCCGCCAGGTGGTGGGGTCACGAGGGTGTTAGGCCCAAGTTTAGATGACCATCGTATGAGTTCGTGGATATGTTCGACCAGAAGCGGATCGTAAAGGCCGGGAATAGCCTTAAGGGAGATCGAGGCTAGTAAGAGGACCAAGTTTGGAGGTGGTGACTCCAAGGTTTTGGAAACTAAAGCGATGGCTAAAGTGTGGTACGTATACTAAAAGAGTTCAAGTGTTCGAGAAGGGTACGACGAGTAAGGAAGGAAGAGAACGTATGTTATTTTGTGGCCAGGTGTGGCATTGACAACTTGTTAAGAAGAACTTTATCGTTATCCGTCTTGAGAAGGAACATTCGGGACGAATGTTTCTAAGGAGGGGAGAATGTTATACCCCGTATTTCCAGAATATGTACGTGAGGGCGTACGTATAAAAAAATTGAAGCCTTAAGATTAGGCAAGGTTCGAAATTTGGGCACAAGTGCCGAAAGGAGTCGTTTTTCGACGAAACGTTTTACTAAACTTGCGAAGGGAAAAATCCGGCTATGTCATTTCTAATTTTTGCGGATTTTTCCGAGAGACGAAACATTTTGGACCAACGGGAGGGTGACATGTGTCACCCTCACATTGGAAGGACTTAGGGCGTGATGGGACGAAAGAGAGCACTTTAGTTGGTAGGATATTTTGTGCAAGTTGTGTGGTAGATGGATAAGGTCCACATGGTTAAAATCTAGCCCTACACTTGCACCACACTTGTCTTCATCTTGGCCATTGGTTGGCCTTTGGTTAGCCTATAAATACTCCCCTAAGTTGAAGACTTTCTTCATCCTCACTTGAAAACTTCTAAGGCAAAAACCCTCCCTCTCCCTCTTGTGCTCTCGTCCGCCACACCCCCTCCCCCTTTGTGGTAGCCTAGCCGAAACACCCCTCCCCCCTCTTGGAGGCTGATGCGCGTAATATGCACACACTTTTAAACGCAAGTGCACGTTATCGTATCAAGTAGTATAGTCTTAGATAAGACCGAATATCGTCCTCTAGGATTAGGGTCCAAGTATCAGTTATCTATTTTCTAGTATCTATTTGGTGAATTAATGATTGATTGTTTGGTTTGTAACTAAGAGTTATGAAAGCTAATTAAATATAAAGATTTAATTCAGATGTGATGAGAATAGGGCTTCTATGTATCCTTACTATCCGCTTATGCTACTTACTAATACACTAACTTATGGTGTTCTTCTTTTGGAGAAAGCATGTTTACGAAATCGTTTTATACTCCCGTTAGGGTTATATAAACACTCAACCCCAGTATTGTTCCTTACCTAACTTTCGCTGATAAGGGTAACGCTATAGGAGGATTAAGCACAAAAACCTAGTTGATCGTCACGCACAATGCGCAAAATTAGGGTTATTAAGCCTCTCATCAACGCTACAAATCTAATTGAGGTATTTTCATCCCCAATTCAAGACTGTCTACCCAACTTACATCATATTCACAATCCCCCATTTTCAGAATCTGATTAGAAATCATATAGTGATAACTAGTTGTCAATTAGCTACCAAGAATTCAACTCAATTATTGGATAGATCTCTCAATAAGAATAATCACCATAAGCATGCATTAATTTATAACATAAGGTTCAAGAAATTCAACATAGAAAGCCCTATAAGAGAATTAGTTCCTAGCCATGAATATGACAAGAACTAATTCAAAGTTCATCATGCAAAAACTGAATTAAAGAAAAGAAAAAGGAAAGAAATTACTAATGTTTAGGTCTCCAATCTCCTAGGCAAGAAAACCTTGTCTTTGGCCGTAAGGAACCTTGAAACCGCCTAGGGTTCTCCTTTTATAGGTTTAAAACGCTCCCTCTTTTCCTCGCAGTTCCGCCCAAAAATCCAAAAGACCTAATTTTTCGCGTCGGCGCTGCGGCCTGCAATGGCGCCATGGCGGAAGTTCTGCAATCCTTCGGTGTTTTGGCGCCGCGCCGATATTCGCTGCTCGAGGCGCCAGCGCCAGTAACTGTAGTTCCTGATGTTTAGCGCCGCGCCTGCATCTCGCTGCTCGAGGAGCCGCGGCGCCAGTCTTCGCTCGGAATAGTGGGCGCCGCGTTCGATTTAGCGCCGCGGCTCGATCTTCTCGCACCTTCGAATGATAGCGCGCGCTAGATTCGATCGCAGTGAGGCGCCGCGGCTCGTCCGGTTTTAGCCTTGTTCGCCACTTTCTCGCTACTCGCATCTCCTCTTTCGCCTCTTTTTGCTCATTTTCCGCCATTTGGCCACTTTAACCACTTTGACTCAAAAGAAAGAAAACTATCCTAATACGACATTTATATGTGCAAAATGGGACAAAAGACTAACTAAAACAGACTAAAAAGGTGTAAATAAAATAAACCGATCAAATACCCACAAACTTGACATTTGCTCGCCCTCGAGCAAAGATAAAAAGAAAGAAATAAAATGAAAGACTCAATAAATAAGAAAATAAACAGACTCTCGCCATTGATCACTTTTGTCGCATTTAATGTTAACTAGAAAAACATGAAGGTTAGCGAGAATAATACGCAGGAACATATAGCATGAAATTTTCAACACATTGAGCTAGATATTTCGCAAACTCATACTTATCATGCTTAAATGGAAGTCAAGATTACTCAAGTATGCATATAAATTCAAAAATTTCTATGGCATGCTTACTTGCTATTCTCCACTAATTCGATATACATAAAAGAGATCTTCAGACTTTAAGGGTTGTAATGTAGGCTTAGGTAGGGGTTGGTAAAAATAGGCATTTAGGCTCATTTTTCTGCACTATGCTCTTTTGGCTTTTCAATTTCTCCCTTTTCTTTTGATTCTTTCCTTCACTTCAATTCTATCCTTCCCCTCTTTTGTTTTGGGAGAGTGAAGTATATAATAATAATGATGAACACCCCCAAACTTAGGCTTTTGCCTGTTTCTTATTACTTTTTATTGGGGTACAATGAGTTTATTCACTCTTTTTGTCTCTTTTTCTTTTAACACAATGTATTCCACTCTTTCATATTTTCACTTATGGCACAATTTGTGGGAAAGTAGGGCGTCAAAGAAAAAGTTTCAATTTTTTTTAGGCTCAATGGGGATAACTAGTGATATTTTTAAAGTACGGGATAGAAAAGAATGGTAAGAATTGGCTATCAAAGAAATGCCTGAGTCATTTCCCTATCATGCATATCCTAACTATTTCGCCTCAAATAGCAAGCAGTCATAACACATAAGCATTTATCATACATAACTCAAGCAAGAGACTCCAAATAGACAGATTCTGTGAGTTTTTGGCATATCTAACCTAAGTGTTTAGATAGTTGCTTCCATTCCTTTACATTATTCCACCTTACTTCACTAGGTGTTTCTAGCAACTACAGCATATATGATCTTTGACAGGCAATTATGACTCAAAAAGAAAAAAAATTGGTGACTCAAAATAAACATGAAACAAATAAAAAGACTTAAATAAAACATAACATGACGCCCAAATAAAACTAAAACACAGAAACACACCCCCAAACTTAAATCACACATTGTCCCCAATGTGTGTAGACTCAAAGACAGTAAAGAAAATAAGACACTTACAAACTTTGGTTAAAATGGTGGTGGTGGCGGTGGATAATGCATCGACTATCGTTGAACAAGGCACTCACCGCCGATTTGTTGCCTTGTTTCTTCGCCCTTGTACTATCGCTTGCAAGGTCCGTGATCATCTCCTTCTCGTGTTGGTACAATTGCCCCATTGTGGGCTCTGAGGTTCTCGCTTTGTGGTTGGTGGTGGTCGGGTCTCGCTCATATTGAGCCCTCGCTTTGTGCTCATCTTCATCCACGGTTGCCTCGCTTCGCCGCGCCGCAGCGGTGCTCCGTCTGTCTCACGTGGGTCTGAAAAGAGTGCACTATCCCATGTGACACCGCGCTGGTTTCTTTCATGAGTATTCGTGGTAGTTGTGGGACCGCACTCACGTGGCATAGATCGTAATAAGTGAACCGTGTCCCAAACCACCGTTGTCACCAACTCGCTTATTTCTTCGATGCTCGCACTATCTCTTTTCCACATCAATTGTCGACTTCATAATTCCATAAATCGCCTTAATCTCGCCTTCCGCACTCGTGAAGTGCGTAGATGGAATCACGCGGCATCGACAAAATACAAACCAAGCTCGCTACCTTGTTGAATCGAACTCGCCAAGATTTCGATCCATTTCTTCCAATCTCAAAAGCAGCTCGGTAGCTTACTGTTCGCAGCGGTATTCCAAATGATATGGTCAATGCTTCTAGACCATGTTCTAAAGTGATTCCAATCACTTCTTTCTTCAACATCAACTGTCTTCAATTGTATATTAATATTTTCTGTCGTCATAGGCACATAGCTTCCCCTTACAAAGCAACCCCTTTCCACCTTCTCCTGAAAGTTGGCATAAAATTCTCGCACCATTGTTGTGTTTGCTTGTTATCTTCTCCGGTTCACAAATTTTCTCCACTCCTTAACTCAATCATCGCCCGAATGGGCTCATAAACATCTCCTTCTCCAAATGACGCCCTCTGGTAGTCCATTCCCCTTTCTGGTATTAAGGGTCTGGTATCAAGCTTTTTGTATCTTTGAGAGGCTTCGTAGCTTACAAACCTACTTTCGTCATATTGTGGGGTTGGGGCGGATGTGGAGCCTCTTCTTTTTCTAGTGGCCATGGTTATAACAGTTTCTGGAGCTTTCAATTTAGTGGCACAAATGTCTCCTACACACTCAACAACTAGCAGTGACAACACCCCCAAACTTCAATAATGCCCACAACCTCCTTTTCTACTATTTTCTCCAACTTCACAATCACTTTTCAGTACCTAAACTATTTCAACTACAATACTCTTCCCAACTACTACCTCCTATGACTTCAGTGAAAGGATTCAAGAACAAAGATAGGGATTACCTTTTGATGAGAAGACTCAAGCTTGTTCTTGTTTCAATTGGTGGATTGAGGCTATGGAATGGGGCTTTTGTTGTTTTAGATAGTTGGGGATTTTAGGGAATCTAAGAGTTTAGGTTGTGGTTGGGTTGGATTTGTGGAGGATTTGTGAGAAAGTTTCTGAAATTTCGTGGGTTTTTGGAGAGGGAAGGTTAGGGTTTTGAAGTTGGGATTGGGGAAAATCTGATTTTTGGGCGTTTTAAGTTTCTAGATTTCCGCCGCCGTGGTTCGATTTAGCCGCGCGCTTAAACTCCTGCGCTCCTTCGGGATTTCATGCGCGCTGCCATACTGAAATACGCGCCTATCTTGGCACATTTTTCTGGATTTCTGCAGCCGCGGATCTGCTCCTGGGCGCCGCGGCTCTTAAACTTCAGCACATGTTCAGCTTTCGCGCCGCCACATCAGCCAAGGGCGCTACCCGCTTTTCTGGAAATCCTTGCTTTTCTTTCAGTTTATTCCCCTGTACCTGTCAATCACAGCTCAAACACAAGACCTCAAGACCGTGAGATTATTCTAGACAAAATAAAATAAACTAAAGACAGAAATTAAAATGACATAATTGAAAACGTTGGGTTGCCTCCCAAGTAGCGCTGTCTTTAACGTCTTTTAGCCGGACGCAAGTTCCTTAGTTTTAATAACCTTGGGGTGGATTAAGCCCCCAACCTATCCATTTCCTCCACATTTGGCGTTTCCTTTTTATCCTTTTCTTTTTAGCATTATCGGTAATAGGGAGTTCAGGAACACTTACCTCCTTTAGTGGCATTTCGGCAAACCATGCCCGCTTCGGCTCATCACTCTTTGGTTGACTTGTAATGGCTCGCATGGGGTTTGATGGTGCCGATTGCAAAACACTGCCATCAGTGGTGGTTCGATGACATGTTTAAACACTTTAAACACCATTTCTTCATTCTCCACCCTTAATGTCAACTCCCATCTTTCAACATCAATCAAAGCTCTCCCTGTTGCTAGGAATGGCCTCCCTAATATGATAGGGATTTCTGCATCTTCTTCCATATCGAGAATGAGGAAATCTGCAGGAAAAAAAAAATTTCCTACCTTCACAATCACATCCTCAATCTTGCCTCGTGGATGAACCACTGTCCTGTCGGCTAGTTGCAGACTCACCGTGGTTGGTTTAGCCTCTCCCAATTCCAATCTTTTGAAAACTGATAGGGGCATCAAATTTATACTCGCCCCTAAATCGCATAGAGCTCTGTTGCACGTCACCCTGCCCACTGTGCATGGTAGTGTAAAGCTTCCAGGATCCTTTAGCTTTGGTGGCAGCTTTTTGTCGATAGCACTACATTCTTCTGTTAGTGCTACTATCTCATATTCGGCCAGTTTCCTCTTTTTCCCCAAGATTTCTTTCATGAACTTGAAATAAGACGGCATCTGCTCCAAAGCCTCTATAAAAGGTATGTTGATATGCAACTTCCTGAATACCTCCAAGAATTTGGAAAATTGTTTATCGACCGCCTTCCTTTGTAATCTCTGAGGGAAAGGAATCTTTTCTGTATACTCCTTCTCCGGAGTTTTCTCTATCACTGGGCTAGGTTCAGCCGCCTTCTCCTTTTCTAACTCGCTCTTCTCAACTATTGGCCGAGGTGCCGTTGCTTCCAATTGTCTTCCACTTCTCAACCGCATCGCTTACATTGCTCCCTGATTCACCTCTGTATTGCTCGCGTGTCCCCCTCGTGGCTCGACGTTGACCGCTTTGCCACCGCCCTACTTGTTTTTCCAAGTTTCTGAACGAGGATCTAGCTTCGCCATAAACCGCGTCGGGCGTTGGCGTTGTCAAAGCCGCTAAGCTCATCCGCTTTTCACTGAACCGCATATCAATCGCTGAGGTTGTGGCTTGAATGGCGGTCAGTTCTGGTTCTCGCTGGTTCTGCATCGCCTCGTATTGGTTCTGTTCTCGATATCGATTCTCACGCTCGCATCGCTCCACGCTCGATATTGATTCTGCTGCCCCGATCTCCTTTCCATGAGAAATTTGGGTGATTCTCCACCGGATTATAAGTGTTTGAGTAGGGGTTGTTTTGTTGCCTCGTAATTACCCATCGCTTGACATTCCGCCGCCCATTGGTATATTATTGGGATCCGCCAAGGACACCTATCAAATGTATGTGGGCCACCACATATCTCACGCCTTTTAGGCATTTGTACCGCTTCACCGACATCAGATGTTGTCGCAATCGCTTTGCTGTAAGAGCTACTTGGGCATTCAAGGCGAATAGCATCTATCTCGTGGACTCACGCTTCTTCTCCCACTTGTCGCCTCTCTTCGGTGACATGGTTGTTAGTGGCCATATCTTCTAATAACTCACGAGCATCGTGGGTTGTTTTCCTCATGAATGCTCCACCGGCCGTGCATCTATGATGGTCCCGGGTCAGACCGCCACTTGTAGAAGATGTGGACCAAGTTCCACAACTCAATGCAATGGTGTGGCACTTTCTTTGTAGATCCTTGAACCTCTCCCACGCCTCATATAAAGATTCTCCATCTTGGTAGAAGTTGTTCAACTCCTCTCGGCGCTTTAGAAGCGGAAAGAACTTGGCTAGGAATTTACGGCTACTGCCATGTGAATATCGAATCGGCCGGGCAGGAATTTAACCATACTTTTGCTCTATCCCCGAGTGAGAAGGGAAAGAGCCTCAACTCGACGGCATCATCGAACGCCGTTATATCCGAAAGTGGCACATAGCTCCAAGAAATTAGCTATGTGCACGTGGATCCTCCACGGCGCCTCCGAATTGCACAGCCAGGTCGTATCATGCTCAAAATTGCCGGTTTTATCTCGGTTGTTGGCTCCTATTGCAGGAGCCTAATGCACGCCTGCGCCCCATTCACTCTTGGCAAGACATAATCTCCCAAACTTCTTTCGGCCGATTCGGACTCTATCCTCCACATCTATCGCACTTGATGAGGATCTTGGGTTAGGTTGATTTTCACCTAACCCTTCTCTCATCCTCGTTATTGTTTTGATTACCGCCCATCTCTATCAAAGTTGCAACCCGTTGATTCTTTCGCTCGCTTGCGTGTTTTCTCGACCTGGATCGGGAACAAGAGTGTTCGCTTCCTCTTCTCCTTCGCATAAACCGATTGCAAATAGATCAAAACAGAAAACGAATCACTAACCCCGATTTTCCGAAAAATAGCGAAAAACGTAAAAAAAAATTTAAAAAAAAATAATTAAAGACCAAATTAGAAATTAAAAATAGATAATTTTGATATTGAACTAATGCCTAATCCCCGGCAACGGCGCCAAAAACTTGATGCGCGTAATATGCACAAACTTTTAAATGCAAGTGCACGTTATCGTATCAAGTAGTATAGTCTTAGATAAGACCGAATATCGTCCTCTAGGATTAGGGTCCAAGTATCAGTTATCTATTTTCTAGTATCTATTTGGTGAATTAATGATTGATTGTTTGGTTTGTAACTAAGAGTTATGAAAGCTAATTAAATATAAAGATTTAATTCAGATGTGATGAGAATAGGGCTTCTATGTATCCTTACTATCCGCTTATGCTACTTACTAATACACTAACTTATGGTGTTCTTCTTTTGGAGAAAGCAGGTTTACGAAATCGTTTTATACTCGTTAGGGTTATATAAACACTCAACCCCAGATTGTTCCTTACCTAACTTTCACGATAAGGGTAACGCTATAGGAGGATTAAGCACAAAACCTAGTTGATCACACGCACAATGCGCAAAATTAGGGTTGTTAAGCCTCTCATCAACGCTACAAATCTAATTGAGGTATTTTCATCCCCAATTCAAGACCGTCTACCCAACTTACAGCATATTCACAATCCCCCCTTTTCAGAATCTGATTAGAAATCATATAGTGATAACTAGTTGTCAATTAGCTACCAAGAATTCAACTCAATTATTGGATAGATCTCTCAATAAGAATAATCACCATAAGCATGCATTAATTTATAACATAAGGTTCAAAAAATTCAACATAGAAAGCCCTATAAGAGAATTAGTTCCTAGCCATGAATATGACAAGAACTAATTCAAAGTTCATCATGCAAAAACTGAATTAAAGAAAAGAAAAAGGAAAGAAATTACTAATGTTTAGGTCTCCAATCTCCTAGGCAAGAAAACCTTGTCTTTGGCCAGAAAGGGAACCCTTGAAAACTGCCTAGGGTTCTCCTTTTATAGGTTTAAAACGTCTCCCCTCTTTTCCCTGCAGGCCTGGCCCAAAAATCCGTCAAAAGACCTAATTTTTCCGCGTCGGCGCGCGTCGCATGGATAGCCGCGCGCCGGAAGTTCTGCAATCCTTCGGGTGTTTTGGCGCCGCGCTCGATATTCGCTGCTCGAGGGCGCGGCCAGAACTTCGTAATTCCTCGGATGTTTAGGCGCCGCGCCCGCATTCGCTGCTCGGCGAGCCGCGCGCTGAAGCCTCTCGGAATAGTGGGCGCCGCGGCCCTGATTTAGGCGCCGCGGCTCTGGATCTTCTGCACCTTCTCTGAATGATAGGCGCCGCGGCCCTGCTTCTGACTGCAGGAGGCGCCGCGGCGCTGGTCTGGGTTTTAGCCTTGTTCGCCACTTTCTTTCTGCTACCGCATCTCTTTCGCCCTCTTTTTGCTCCTTTTCCGCCATTTGGCCACTTTAACCACTTTGACTCAAAAGAAAGAAAAACTATCCTAATACGACATTTATATGTGCAAAATGGGACAAAAGACTAACTAAAACAGACTCAAAAGGTGTATATAAAATACACCGATCAGAGGCCCTCGGCCGAAAATACCCCCCTCCCCCTAGCCTAGTTGCTAGTCGAAATACTACCCCCCTTGGTTGAGAAATACTTCTCCAAGTATTGTTGTAATGCCCAAAATACCTTAGCCCTTATACCTTGTAGTATTTTCCAAAGTACCCTCTATACGAAAAACCCGGAAAATACTATTATACTTTCTTTAGCCACTAAACGAAACCCTAAGGAAAACCTTCATAGTCGGTTGAAGTGTTAAGTAGAAGTTGCGTAGAACTTCTAAGGGTTGTTTGGAGCGGGTTGGAGCACTCGGAGTAGGAGCTTAACGTTGCTCAGGAGCGACATTATACTTGGATAATTTTTGGGCTCATCGAGGTAAATACTATCGCCCTTCTATCAGTAATTGGAAATTACATACTGTAGTAGTATAGAAATGAATATAAGATTCATAGAAGAGATTTGAACTGTAATAGAAGGATATTACATAATAGACTTGAACTGAAATCACATCAGAAGAATATATAAGTAGAAGATTGAACTGTATTTACAGTAGACTGATAACCTTTATTGGTTGAATATTCTGCAAGTAGCATGTGCTACTTAGAAGGTGGACAAGGCTAGCCGGGTTATAGCCGTGGAGCGTTTTGCTTATAGTCGATAATCGTCGCGAGGTATGTGATTCTTCCTATACTCTTGAGCATGAAGTATTTTAAAAGAATACATATAGTACGGTAGACCTACGTGTGGCAATGTCTTTTGACTTAAGCCTGAATAATATGTATATATTATATGGTAGATGTACGTGTGCTAACTGAATATAGTTGTACGGCAATGTCTTTTGACTTAAGCCTGAATAATAAGAACCTTGAAATATTTTAAAAGGAAGATAGATATAGTACGGTAGACGTACGTGTGTTAACTGAATGTAGTGTTACGGCAATGTCTTTTGACTTAAGCCTGAATAAGAAAGATAAAAAGAATGGTTTACTGATTTTAGAAGTTAAGAGACTTGATCTTATAAGATAAGAGACTTAACTTAAATGAATTAATATGAGTTTTGTGTGAAACCTCATTCGTGAGTAATGAGTACGTGGTTTTTAAAAAGGAATAATGTTTTACTGATTTCGGAAATCAGAATGTGTATCGACAAACCACTGCAGCGTTAATAAAGGAAAATGTATTGAATAATGAAGTATTATTAAAACCAGTAGAAACCTCCATCTGCATAGAAACTAAGATGAGACAAAATGATATTACATTTCCTAGATCATGGCTGCTTAATAAGATTTATGAACAAGAATAACCTACTTGCCTATGGCATATGCTACTCAATTGTTTTTTTAAAAAAAAGAGATTAAGACATTGAACTATGAAACCTTTCTAAAAAGAGACTTGAGTAATTGAAATTAGGCAAACTGGAACTTTAGGGAAAAGAAAGGCATTGTGTTGTCTTAAAATGGTTTAAAACTTAAAGTGTTATAACAGCTTTATGGGAAGTTGGTTATAACGACTTTATGAAAACAAAAGAAGGGTTTTTATCATTGGTTTTAATGTGGAAACTTGACTTTAAAAAAAGAGGAAGTGTTTTGGTTTACCTAAAAATGTGAGTCACTCTATTTTATACTACGGGTATCGGGTGATTTTCATAAAAGGAATGGATCTCTTAAAAGGAATTTAACGTACGTAGTACTTTAGGGTTAAAACCCGGACTTTGACATAAAATGAAAGTAGTTAGAGTTATGTATAACTTGCCTATGCTTGTTGTTGTGTAACTTGCCTATGCTTGTTGTTGTTTAACTTGCCTATGCTTATTGATATAGTCTTTGTTGTGCAAGAATTGTGTTTCTATTCTACCGCGTCTCTCGATGAAGGGCCGGTTGACTTGTTGAGAACTTACTTGGACGTACCGGCAGTGATGGGAGATTCCACGGGTATGCTTCCATTAGCATTAGTACATGGGCATGTCTACACCGTTGATAGATTCTGTGGACATGTGACCATTTTTGGTTATGGCGAAGTATCGTGACTTACGGCCAGGATTGCGCAGTCGCTTACTTGCCCCCGCCGCCACGCGCGCAGTGGATCCGCATGTGTTGTTGCACTTACCACGTGTCGCCTTCGCGACGGCATCGTGACTTACGGTTGTGATCGGGTGCGAGTTGTATACTTGCCCCGCCGCCACGTGGCGCAGCGGATCGGGTATAGGTTGTTGCACTTGCCACGTGTCGCCTTCGCGAGTCAAGATAGTAACGAGGTATCGCGGGTACGCTTTGGCATCGTGTAGGACTTGGTGTTCGTGTACTCGTGTTGTTATATCATGATCGCCAAGATGAGGAAGGAATTCCACGCACGAGTGATGATTTGGAGGCGAGTCCCCGACTTGATATGATCGCTTATATGTTGTAGATCGTAGTTTGGTTATCATACATGTCTCCCGCTTTATATAGATCGCTATGATTTCATTTATAGTACTTTACGCTTCACATACTGGTACTGTTATCGACCTCCTTCGGGCTGCGTTCACGCCGCAGTAGAGGTACATCTACCGCCGATCCCCGCTTAGGATCACCTTTCAGCTCGGGAAGCTCCGCTCCTTCAGAGGCTTATCTTTGGTATGTTACTCGATGTCAGAGGTTCTTGTACCTTCGTGGTACATGGGGCCCCGTCCCGCCATAGTTGTTGTAAAAATCTTAGAGGTATGTAGCAATCGCCAAGCGTGGTTGTAAGGATCAGAATCGCTCAAATGTCTATATATATATATGTTGAAAGGCAACCGTTTTGGTTGGCCTATTTTCTTTATCTTGATCCATGTCTATTTAAATGCTTAAGTTTTTATTTTCCGCTGGTTTTTCTCTGATGTTGTATCACTAGGGTGCCCGGGGTAAGGCACCAGTCACGGGCCCCGGAACGGGTCGTGACAGGTTGGGTGCAAAATGTAGCTAAGGCCAAGACAAACACAATGACACCACCCACGAAACTCAATTTTATCGGTGGTGGCTCGAAAAAAGCAAAGCTGCGTTAGGGGTTCCGCAGCTACAGTGAAGTAGACGTCGGAACGATCTGGGCTTAGTCGAGGGACGACGTTGGTACCAAAATGACCGTTGTGTGAAGGTAGTCACAGTGGTGTAACCCTTCGCCGTCGACTGTTGCTCAGCTCGCCGGAATTTGGATAAGACGATCGTAATAGTGGTAGTTTTTCGATCTAAAATTGGACGCGATTAGGGAAGAATCGATGGTTGTGGTAGGTATGAAAATGATGGGCTTGATGAGACGAAACTTTTGGTATATGTCTCGTCTATGTTGGTTTACGGCGGTGGCCGAAATTCACACTTTTTCGGTGAAATCACTGTAGATCACGAATATCGCCGAGAAAAGAGAGCATTTTGGTGGTTAGTACGTACTGGGGCCTCTTTATGCCAGAGGTAGGCCTAAACGCCACATATGCAAAATTATGACAAACGGGTCCAAGCCATTGGATTGAGATGTTTTGGGTTGGGAAATAAAGCTAAAGTTTATAACAAAATAAGCATAAGACTAAATTGTGCTTATAGTCCTGTTACAGTAGTCGTGATACAAATGCGAAAAATGAATTTACGTTTCCCAACTTTGGCATGTCACCTTTGGCTTGGATCCATTTATCACGATCATGCAGTACATAATATGTTGTTGGGTCGTTGGGTTGTGAAATCCGTTGACCAGTTTGGTGTTTTCCTAATTGTGGTGTCGATACCAGGGACAATCCCACCTAAGGTAAATGCATGCATGCCTTAATATAAAAGGGTGATATAGCTCTATCTTAAGTTTGCTAAGATTTGGCTTACTAGACGCAAGGTTCCCGAGCGGACTACTCGAGTGAGAAGGCTACGCGGCCGATCAGACGAACCGATCAACTCCGCTCCTGCGCCAACTCTCCTAAGATTTGGGTATTTTGAAAGAAATTGTGCGGGTGCGCGGAGCACACCTCGCATGTAGTGTGAGATTTCCATAAGAGAAGAAGTATGAGCGGAATGCCAGTTTAAGGAAAGCAGTAAAACAAATAGCAATTACAGCAATTACAAATAAAAACAAGTTAAAGCGCAAAATTAAATGCAAGCAAATAAAGCCAAATAATAAACCTAGATTTGCTATGGTTAAGAACCTGATTATTCCCAGCAGAGTCGTAATGCTGTCACACCTTTTTTTACCACAACATTATTTCAGCGAATCCTGCTACTTTACAATAATAAAATAAAAGTGAAAAACATGCTAAAATTGTGCTAAAAGGGTGCTAAAGATGCTAAGATGCTAAAAGGTTCGCGGAGTCGCCACCTAATTAGTTTGGGTGAATTAGGACACCTAAATGTCAACTAAGTAAAGTTAACATTAACTCCATTTAAATGGTCTGCTAAACTGTGTGAGATTCTGGACAAGGGTTCTTTATTAATCTAGAGGGAAGAGGGTTAGGCACCCTCTAAGATCCGCTAACTTGCGTTTGTCCGTCAAACCTAGGTTATTATTATATTAAAGAAAAAATGCATGTTTTAAAATAGGCCTAGCATGCAAAAGGTATAATTCTGCAAGTGATAACAAAAGTACAAAAATAACTTTTCATATATGAATGCTAATAAGAGAGTTTTTTTGTGTTAGGAATTTGGTAACAAATAATATCCTAGCTACATGAATAGTTATGCGGGTGAAAATTATTACGTGGTTTAGTATAACTTAAGCAATGTATAACAAGCTAAAATAAGTAACTTATGGGGAACAAATTTCTAGTGTCACAACTATTTCTTAATGGTGACTCAAAGCTTAAGTGTCCTACTCATGTAATGTTAGATGAATAATTTACAACAAATAAATGGGGAAAAGGGAATCAATAGTAATGACTCTAAGGAATAGCGGTATCGTCCGCCTGCGGTTTGGAGTTTCAGATGTAAGATGCGACGATGGACGTAGACATAGATGCGGATGCAAATTCATTTGGCGAAAGTCGTGATGAGTCTCGTAATGAGACTCTTCATTCGGCTCCGATGCATTTCATGTAAAAATATAAGAAAAGATAAAGATTAGTACATGTTCAAATTTTATCAAAAATAACAAATAAACATTTGTCCAAAACTTTAACACATATGATTTGCAATTAAGCATATATGTTGTGATTAAATTGTGAAATCAACTGGCCACAAAAATGACGGGAAGTAAACTTAATGGATTGATTCCAGATTGCATTGTAATGCTATATAATTGATATACTAAATATGCTCCTTACATGCTTACTACGTATATGCAGACAGACATGCAATAATTGTATATGAAAGGCATGACCAGTGCATATTATAATACCAGATGAATGAGAAGGAATATACAGACAATCAAAACCAAACCAATTGCACAAATGTTCATTTAGACTGAATATATTAGAACGTAGGCAGGGGACTCAATGTCAAGCTTTCCTTTAAATATCCTAAATAGCAGTCATGGCATAATATAAAGTTCCTAAGTGCTTTTTGCGTACATCAACTTAGACTGGCATATTTAATAATACCCTAAATAGATCTACAACACATATGATTGAAGGCAAGTTATACGTGAGAGATGCAAGAACCACCCAAACTAAAATTAAACACTCACAGTTTACTTTATTGGATGCATTTAGACATGACCCTCACATAGGTAAGATATGCACATAAATAGACATACTAACATAGATATAATCCAAGTAATCTCGAAATATGATGTCGTCACAGAACTCTTCTATATTTAGATAAGACAAAGCAGTATATAGACAAATCATACGATAATCACATTAATAAGCACCTAACAGGATGTTTATCAACCGACATAGATTTTGACTAATACATTTGGCTATTTATCTGCTTTGAACAGTCCATAATCGAACTGTAATGAAGTAACATGTTGAGAACTTTATTCGACTACTCGTGCTTGTATCACCCAGAACACAAATTATGAATGAAGACTTAGGGGGAGTCATCTAATAATCCAAAACAAAGCTAACTAATCGCACATCGATACAACTCATTCACAAGTGAACACATTTAATTCATTCAAACATATTCAAACATTTCGAGCAGATGTGAACCAATTAACTGAATCTATAGCACACAATGATACAAAAGCATGAAAATAGTTGAGAGGCGATTTGAGTTTATCTTCTCCGGGAAGCGAATCGAGACAGCGTATCAAGTCGTCGATCCACTCGGATTATTTTGCTACGCGAATCAAGAAGGCACAGCTTTTCTTTGAGAATGGTTGCTGGTTCTCAACTGATATTGAGAGGAAAGATTTGGGAATTTCGGTTATTACTGGACTGCTCTCATTTTTCCGATCCCTATTGCATGTGTTGAAATCTGTATTTATAGCCATGATTTTGGGTTCTAAGTTTGGTAAAATTATGACAATCTTTTAGGACTGATTCGATTAAGGTAAGTTCATTTTTTGGGCTAGTTTTGATTACGATTCTGGTGCTGAATTTGGAGAGATTTTGATGTGATTTCGGGGCTTATTTTATGTAAGATTGTAAGCTATGATTTTTGGTAACATTCAGTTATGGTAAGTTGTATGATTGGCGATTGTAGTGAGTACGGGGGTGATAAGGGAAATATTTGGTTACGCCGGATTCTCCGACGAGAATCTCGGCTGGTGTGCTGGCGGCGATGGGGGTGCGAGGGTGTGCTGGTGCGGCGGACCTGCAGAGGGGTCTTGGGTCTTGGCTTTTGTTTTCTAGGTCAGGGGTTATTTGGGAAGGCTTTGGACGAAAGGGAATAAAGAGTAGGAGAATGTGCTGGTTCGGTTTTGGGCCTGGAGTTTAGGCTGCGGGAGG
Source organism: Przewalskia tangutica (assembly GCA_029844215.1). Classification (NCBI taxonomy): domain Eukaryota; kingdom Viridiplantae; phylum Streptophyta; class Magnoliopsida; order Solanales; family Solanaceae; genus Przewalskia; species Przewalskia tangutica. The sequence goes on from CM056725.1 coordinate 4,587,910, forward strand.
ATAATAAATAAAAGGGGTATTTGGTCTGTTGGGTAGTTTTAATTAGTGGTAAATAAATGGGGTTTAAGTGTATTTGTTTTACTATGATTTTAGGTGTTTTATTAGTTTTTAGCTTGAGTTTAAATTATATCTATAAAATGGTTTTGAGTATTATGATATCTAATGAGTGCTTAATGCTCTATATAAATTTGGTGTCATTATTAAATTGCTTATTTATGTATGTATATGTTTATATATGCGTATATTGTTATTATTAAAATTATTTTGCAGTGTTTAAAAATTAATTTAATTTTATTGATTATTAATTGAATCAGAGGGTCAAAATTGGGTCTCAACAATTACGTTTAGTTTTGTTGATTCTCCTGTTCTAATTGATTATTTTATTGACACTTTATAACATCGTATTAGTGTTTCCCTTTAGATTAAGACATATGTTAGGTAACATTTAAAATAAATGAGAATTCAGCATTTGCGGTTTTCATGACCAGAAAAACCTAATTTTCTGCCCATATGCTCTGCTATAATTGTTACAATATAAACTTTCTTTAGTATTCTTAACTTCGTCGTGAGTTCAAATTTCGAGAATGGAGTCCTTTTTTATAGAAAGCATTAAAAATCACATACTGGGTTTTCTATGACGCAAAATATAATTGAAAAAAATAATTTCTTAATTATTTTCATTAATGGAAGAGTATATATAAAAATTTATAATTTTCATAATAGAAAAATATTATTCCTATGTTATTCCCAAAATTTTATTCTATTTGTACAAGAATACTACAATTATGGTAATAATACAATGCTAATTAATTAAAAAATTATGGTACAAACTTTGATATACTTTCCATGTATATCACAGACATATTTTGGCCTTTTTGGGTCGTGTGATCTTTTACACCCCGCAGTCATAGCGGGCAGTCCCAAATGATATTAACACTAGAGGGATGGGGTACCAACTCCCACGTCTTATTATCAATTATATTCGTCGGTCATAATAATTTTCCAATTTGGGTCATTTAAAGTTGAAATTGGATTACATGGTAGATGTGATTTAAGAACATTAGAATTGAGATTAAAATAACTTTTTGGTTAAAAAATACCCCGCTGATTATGGGTAACATGTCTATGACTCAAGGGATAAGATGTGGGGGGAGATAAAGTTTTATGACCGTAACCTCGATTTGGAATTGAATTTCCATTATAATTATACACGAGGGTTTCTCAAATTGGAATAAGATGAGAGAGTACATTGGTTTGACGTCATGTGGGTAGTGGCTCCAGCATTCATGTATCAATTCACGTTTGGGGGATTTAGACAGCGTGTGCATCGCAACCTCAATGTCGATAGGTATGGGCCCCACTTCATGATGGGCCTGGTGAGGCTGAGACATAAGCACGCCGACTTGCTATCCCAATCCAAAAGCTTCTCTCGGGTACCACTGTTGCTGGGAGTAATTGGGCCTGGCAGCGGTTGGAAATTGGGCCCAAGGGTAGTTGGTGCATACGACGGGCAGAAGGGGCTGTTGGGCCAAGGCCCACTGGCCCAGTTCCACGGCCATGGCCCCAGGGATGTGGCCAGTTGGCTTGTAGCCCACTGCCCCGAGGCCTATTTCCACCCCCGTTATTGCCACCTCGGTTTTCGCCACAGTTTTTACCATTATTTTTGCAATTCTGACACTTTTTGTCGCCATGGAACATGACAGATAAAATGCAGAAGAGGATTGCTCTTACGAAGAAGTGTACCGACGCCACTATAGGCCTGCAACCATCTGAATGACAAGATTATCGTTGGTAACAGGCGCACCAACATTGTAGAGTTGGTCTGCCAATTCTTTCAACCTTTTGCAGTAAGCTGGATCGTTCGGAAAATCTTCCATGTTGACGTGGGAAAATTCCTGCTCAAGAGTAATAGCATTGGAAAATCTTGGAATATATCACGTATTCTATCCCAAGCAGCCATCACTGTAGCATCTGATTCAATAATTGTTTGCAATAGGTCGGTAGAGAAGTTGAGTAAATCCATTGAAAGACGGTGACATCAAGAGTTGTCCATAACTTAGATTTTAGCCTTTTTGGGCCGTGTGGTCTTTTAATAATTAATCGAATTACTGGATACCACACAAATAATAATTAAACTAAACCAAAAAAATCACATAATGGGTTAAATCATACTCATCACCAAAGGGTGTGATGGAATAGTAAAACTTTCTTTAATATGCTTAACTTCGTCATGAATTCGAATTTCGAGAATGAATTCCTTTTTTATAGGAAGCATTAAAATAATGGATTTTCTATGGCGCAAATTATAATTAATCGAATTACTGGATACCGCACAAATAATAATTAAACCAAACCAAAAAAAATAAAGACCATACACAAGGTCAAAATATTTCATAGATTACGAATTTTTACTCTACACTAACACAACTACCATCAAAGCTCACAACGGAAAATAACCTAATGTTTATTTTTACAAATATTAACCAGTACGTTATATATAATCAATGATAATCAGTTTGTGTATTGATTATACACTTATATTCAATATACACCGACTATGACTACAAATTACTACGGCAAGGCAAGTGAACTTTTTTTTAAGCTGACTGACTAAAAATGTTAAGATCTTATCATCTTATCACCCACCCAAAACCACCCCCTACCCCTCCAAAACAAAAATGTTGGTCTAAGAAGGGGTATTAATCCCCCACCTTAGGGTCCCATTAATGGAGATTGTACCATTTCCTCAAGGGTACACCATGTATATTCCTATGAAGTGATGGAGAAATGTCAAAATGCCTCAAAACGAAGTCGTTAACCAATAAGTTGCTTCTGAAGCAATATATGTTCAGTCTACAAATGCAGGAAGGTATGACTCTTCGAGATCACTTAGATCAACTAAACACAATCTTATTAGAGTTGCGTAATATTGATGTGAAAGTTGAGGATGAGGATACTGCATTGATTATGTTAGTATCTTTACCATTATCGTATGAAAATTTCGTACAGTCGTTCATTATTGGAAAAGATACTGTGTCTCTAGAGGAGGTGAGATCGTCTATCCATACTAGGGAGCTACGCCATAAGGCGGATGGTACAGGTGTAGATAATCAGGCTGCAGGGTTAGTAGCCAGTGGAAGTCATGGACATAGAAATCCGAGGGAGAAGAAGTCCAAGAAACCGTTTTCTAAAGGTCCAAAACCAAATGACGCTGTGAATATCAAGGAGAAGGGACACTGAAAATCTGATTATCCCAAGAAGAAGAGGCAGCAGAATAATCCGACAGGTACTGCTGTTGTAGCAGATACCAACTCTGAAGATGATGTTGCTCTAGTTGCTAATGAGTATACGCATCACAATGATGTGTGGATCCTCGATTCAGCCGCATCTTACCATATATGTCCGCGCAGGGAGTGGTTTACAACCTATGAGCAAGTGGACGTGGCGATGTTTCTATGGTAGCGATCGCTTTGCAAAACGGTTGGGATAGACTCTATTAAAATTCGGACACATGATGGTAAATTCTGAAAATTGAATGACTTCAGGCATGTTTCATCCATGGCAAAGAATCTGATATCATTGAGCATGTTAGATAGCAAGGGGTTCAGATTTCGAGGTGGAGGTGGAGTTCTATATGTCTTCAAAGATTCGAATGTGGTTCTGAAGGGCATAAAAAGTGGTACCTTGTATTTCCTTCAATGTTCTACGTTATCAAGTTCTGTTGATGTTACATCCTCAGAGGTCGAATGGGAAAAAAGTATGGTCAATGTAAGACTCTTTCAACAGAATCATCGGCGAATCAGAATGTTCGAACAGGCCGGTCCGGTTCAGCGACTGTGCCTTCAATTGAACACGATCCTACTAAAAAAATAGATGTTAATCCTTCTAAAGGTACCCGAGATTTTCCTCCTGAAGACATGCGCCTCCAAAATTGGCTCTTCAGTAACTTCAGAGAGGTATCGCAGCAATTCGGATTTGAAGAGGTTGATTTTCCTGTGCTAGAGTCAGAGGCTCTTTATATTAGGAAGTGGATGAGAAACTTGAAATGTCAGAATTATCGCTGGGTGATGATTTCGTCCAGTACAGTAATGGTGGTGCAACTGTTTTCATGTCTAGACAAGATTACATACATGAATGGGCCCCTGATTCCGAATATATATTTTGTGGTCTTTACAAGAAACCTATGATACAAGCATGGTCTTTGACACAACTTGAGTGGACATGTAAAATAGATGAAGGTCCTGCAGGAGTTGCTTATGCTAGGTGGAATCCGGACAGTCGTCACATACTCACCACATCCGAAGTTTCAATACGGCTAATCGTTTGGTCATCGTTAACACCGCATGCATACATGTCCAATGGCCAAAACATGGGTCTAAGGGGGTATTATTTACCAAGAATGAAAATTTTGTTGTTGTTTTCACCAGACGTGATTGCAAGGATTATGTTAATCTGCTATCTTGCCATAAATGGGAGATAATGGGTGTTTTCGCTGTTGACACATTGGATTTGGCTGATGTTAAGTGGTCTCTAGATGATAGTGCTATAGTCATCTGGGATCCTCCTCTTGAGTACAAGGTTCTGATCTATTCTCCATATGGGAGGTGCCTAGCTAAGTATCAAGCATATGAGAGTGGACTAGGAGTAAAATATGTTTCATGGTCACTTTGCCGCCAATTTTTAGCAGTGGGAAGCTATGACCAGATGTTACGGGTTTTGAATCACCTGACGTGGAAAGTATTCGCGGAATTTGTGCACCCATATGATGTTAAAGGTCTTTTTTGTGCTGTTGTTTTCAAGGAAAGGTTAGAAGAGAAACTTGGGGCCTCAGGAGAAGAACTATCTGATCTAAAGCAACTATTCTCACTTGCTGAGAAGTATGGCTATTCAGAGTGGCTTTTGTTTGATGCATCAATTGTCCGAGGTTTGGCATATTGCACTGGGATTGATATGAAGGATTTGGTTGCAGCCCGAATTTTTTTGTAAATTGGGATCTATATGGATCTAAGCAGAGGGAAGCTCTTCTTGTCACATAAGGGCTAAATTCAAAAGATTTTGTCAAGGTTTGATATGTCTACATCAAAATCTATAGATACTCCCAGTGCTGCAAATGCACATCTGTCTGTTGCCTTTGCACCTAAATCAGCTGAGGAGAAGGAGTACATGTCTCGAGTTCTCTATGCTAGTGCAGTAGGAAGCTTGATGTATGCAATGGTCTGCACTAGACCTGATCTTGCACAGTCTGTTAGTGTTGTTAGCAGGTTTATGGGTGAGTCTGGCAAACAACATTGGCAAGTTGTGAAGAGGATTTTTCGATACCTCAAAGGTACATCTGATGTTGGTCTCATTTATGGAGGTGATACAGAGTGTTTTGGGACATGATTTTTAGACTCTGACTATGCTGGAGATGTTGACAGTAGAAGATCTATGACTTGTTATGTTTTCACTCTTGGTGGTTCAATTTTCAGTTGGAAAGCTACTTTGCTCATCGATCTGGGTACATGACATTAACAGAAGAAGCCAAAGAGGGAATCTGGTTGAAAGGATTGCTCATCGATCTGGGTCTACAACAGGATCATGCCATAACGTACTGTGGCAGTCTCAGTGCAATCTGTTTAGCCAAGGATCAAGTCCATCATGAGAGGACTAAGAACATTGATGTGAGGTATCATTTTCTGAGAAGTGAGAAGAGAATCAAGGTGAACAAAGTGTGAACTGCTGATAACCCAACTGATATGTTTACAAAGTCATTTCCACACAGCAAGTTCCAACACTGTTTGTACTTGCTCAATGTTAGGAGTTATTGATTGCCCCTTGAGGGCAAAATCTAGGGTAGAAGGAGTCTAGTACATACGACACTATAGTGGTGCATCTGGTAAATTTGTTATTTGTGAGAGGATTCAAGTCAAGGTGGAGATTTGTTGAAATATACCTTGAATTCGGACATATTAGGTTTATACTTTGTTTAGGAATCTTTTTCCTTGCATGTTTAGTAATCCTTTTCTTTACATGTTTAGGTATCATTTTCCTTGTCTGTTTGAAAAACGTTTCTTTAGTCTGTGTAAGGGGTACTCTATATAAACCCCATTGGTCATAACCTAATAAACATTCTGAAAATTGTATTCCTCAAGATCAACAAAGTTTTTCTCTCTTATGCCCGTGGACGTAGCTAACACATTGTTAGTGAACCACGTTAAATCGTTTTGTCATTTACATTCATTATTATTCATTTTTCTGTTTAATTGCATTCGCTATAACAAATTGGTATCAGAGCCGAATTTGTTTATTTGAAAGATGTCTGGAATGAATGTGAAAATCTACAAATTTATCGGAAGAAACAGTTTTAGTCTTTGGTAGATCAAGATGCGAGCCTTGTTAAAACAACAAGGACATTATCGCCGCTTGCTAGGAAGCCGGCAGAACCCATTAACGCTGAGATGACAGTTCTGGAAGAGAAGGCTCATTCAACAATTATGTTGAGCCTTGCTGATGATATTATCACTGAGGTCGCGGAGGAGAAAACCGCGCAGGGTCTATTGGTCAAGCTCGAGAGTCCTTATATGAAGAAGTCTTTAACCAACAAGTTGCTTCTGAAGCAACGTCTGTTCAGTCTACGAATGCAGAAAGGTATGCCTCTTCGAATCAATTAGATCAACTAAACATAATCTTGTTATAGTTGCGTAATATTGATGTGAAAGTTCAAGATGAGGATATGCATTGATTCTGTTAGTATCTTTACCATTATCGTATGAAAATTTCGTACAGTCGTTCATTGTTGGAAAAGATAATGTGTCTCTAGAGGAGGTGAGATAATCTATCCATACTAGGGAGATGCGCCATAAGACGGATGGTACAGGTGCAGATAATCAAGCTGCAGGGTTAGTAACCAGTGGACGTCATGGACATAGAAATTCGGGGGAGAAGAAGTCCAAGAAACCGTTTTCTAAAGGTTCAAAACCAAATAATGTCTGTAATTACTTTAAGGAGAAGGGACACTGGAAATCTAATTGTCCCAAGAAGAAGAGGCAGCAGAATAATCCGACAGGTAATGCTGTTGTAACAGATACCAGCTCTGAAGCTGATGTTGCTCTATTTGCTAATGAGTACACGCATCACAATGATGTGTGGATCCTCGATTCAGCAGCATCTTACTATATATGTCCGCGCAGGGAGTGGTTTATAACATATCAGTAAGTGGATGGTGGTAGTGTTTATATGACTGACAGTTCTGTTTGCAAAACGGTTGGGATAGGCTCTATTAAAATTCGGACACATGATGGTAAATTCTGCACATTGAATGACGTCAAGCATGTTCCATCCATGACAAAGAATCTGATATCATTGAGCATGTTAGATATCAAGGGGTTCAGATTTCGAGGTGGAGGTGGATTCTATATGTCTGCAAGGATTCGAATGTGATTCTGAAGTGCATAAAAAGTGGTACCTTGCATTTCGTACAAGGTTCTACGTTATCAGGTTCTGTTGCAGTTATATCTTCAGAGGTTGAATGGGAAAAAAGTATGGTGAATGTTAATACTCTTTCAACAGAATCATCGGCGAATCAGAATGTTCAAACAGGTCGGTCCGGTTCAGCGACTGTGCCTCCAGTTGAACATGATCCAGCTCAAAAAATCGATGTTAATCCTCCTAAAGGTACCCGAGATTTTCCTCTTGAAGACATGCGCCTCCGCAATTGGCTCTTCAGTAACTTCAGAAAGGTATCGCATCAATTCGGGTTTGAAGAGGTTGATTTTCCTATGCTAGAGTCAGAGGCTCTTTATATTAGGAAGTGGATGAGAAACTTGATATGTCAGAATTATCGCTGGGTGATGATTTCGTCCAGTACTGTTTTAGTCTTTGGTAGATCAAGATGCGAGCCTTGTTAAAACAACAAGGACATTGGGCGCCGCTTGCTAGGAATCCGGCAGAACCCATTAACGCTGAGATGACAGTTCTGAAAGAGAAGGCTCATTCAACAATTATGTTGAGCCTTGCTGATGATATTATCACTGAGGTCCCGGAGGAGGAAACCGCGCAGGGTCTATTGGACAAGCTCGAGAGTCTTTATATGACAAATTCCTTAACCAACAAGTTGCTTCTGAAGCAACGTCTGTTCAGTCTACGAATGCAGGAAGGTATGCCTATTCGAGATCACTTAGATCAACTAAACACAATCTTATTAGAGTTGCGTAATATTGATGTGAAAGTTGAGGATGAGGATACTGCATTGATTCTGTTAGTATCTTAACCATTATTGTACGAAAATTTCGTACAGTCGTTCATTATTGGAAAAGATATTGTGTCTTTAGAGGAGGAGAGATCGTCTATCCATACTAAGGAGCTACGCCATAAGGCGGAGGGTACAGGTGTAGATAATTAGGCTGCAGGGTTAGTAGCCAGTGGAAGTCATGGACATAGAAATTCGATGGAGAAAAAGTCTAAGAAACCGTTTTCTAAAGGTCCAAAGCCAAATGATGTCTGTAATTACTGTAAGGAGAAAGGACACTGGAAATCTGATTATCCCAAGAAAAAGAGGCAGCAGAATAATCCGACTGTGTATCGGCCAGAAGCAGATACCAACTCAAGTTGATGTCGCTTCAGTTGCTAATGAGTACACGATCACAATGATGTGTGGATCCTCGATTCAAGAAAGATCTTACCATATATGTCACAGGAGTGGTTTACAACCTATGAGCAAGTGAATGGTGGTAGTGTTTATATGGCTGACAGTTCTGTTTGCAAAACGGTTGGGATAGGCTCTATTAAAATTTGGACACATGATGGTAAATTATGCACATTGAATGACTTCAGGCATGTTTCATCCATGGCAAAGAATCTGATATCATTGAGCATGTTAGATAGCAAGGAGTTCAGATTTTGAGGTGGTGGAGTTCTATATGTCTTCAAAGATTTGAATGTGGTTCTAAAGGGCATAAAAAGTGGTACCTTGTATTTCCTTCAATGTTCTACGTTATCAAGTTCTGTTGCTGTTACATCCTCAGAGGTTGAATGGGAAAAAAGTATGGTCAATGTAAGACTCTTTCAACAGAATCATCGGCGAATATGAATGTTCGAACAGGCCGGTCCGGTTCAGCGATTGTGCCTCCAATTGAACACGATCCTGCTCAGAAAATAGATGTTAATCCTCCTAAAGGTACCCGATATTTTCCTCCTGAAGATATGCGCCTCATGATTGGCTCTTCAAGAATCTGCAGAGGTATCGCAACAATTCGGGTTTGAAGAGGTTGATTTTCCTGTTCTAGAGTCAGAGGCTCTTTATATTAGGAAGTGGATGAGAAACTTGATATGTCAGAATTATCGTTGGGTGATGATTTCGTCAAGTACAGTAATGGTGGTGCAATTGTTTTCATGTCTAGACAAGATTACATACATTGAATGGGCCCCTGATTCCGAATATATATTTTGTGGTCTTTACAAGAAATCTATGATACAAGCATGGTCTTTGACACAACTTGAGTGTACATGTAAAATAGATGAAGGTCCTGCAGGAGTTGCTTATGCTAGGTGGAATCCGGACAGTCGTCACATACTCACCACATCTGAGTTTAAGCTACGGTTAACTGTTTGATCACTGGTTAACACCGCATGCATACATGTCCAATGGCCAAAGCATGGGTCTAAGGGGGTATTATTTACCAAGAATGAAAAGTTCATTGTTTGCACCAGACGTGATTGCAAGGATTATGTTAATCTGCTATCTTGCCATAAATGAGAGATAATGGGTGTTTTCGTTGTTGACACATTAGATTTGGCTGATGTTAAGTGGTCTCCAGATGATAGTGCTATAGTCGTCTGGGATCCTCCTCTTGAGTACAAGGTTCTGATCTATTCTCCAGATGGGAGGTGCCTAGCTTAGTATCAAGCATATGAGAGTGGACTAGGAGTAAAAGGTGTTTCATGGTCACTTTGCCGCCAATTTTTAGCAGTGGGAAGCTATGACCAGATGTTACGGGTTTTGAATCACCTGCCGTGGAAAGTATTCGCATAATTTGTGCACCCATATGATGTTAGAGGTCTTTGTTGTGCTGTTGTTTTCAAGGAAAGGTTAGAAGAGAAACTTGGGGCCTCAGGAGAAGAACTATCTGATCTGAAGCAACTATTCTCATTTGCTGAGAAGTATGGCTATTCAGAGTGGCTTCTATTTGATGCATCAATTGTCTGAGGTTTGGCATATTGCACTGGGATTGATATGAAAGATTTGATTGCAGCCCAAAAAATTCTGTAAATGGAGATCTATAGGGATCTAAGCAGAGGGAAGCTCTTCTTGTCACAGAAGGGCTAAATTCAAAAGATTTTGTCAAGGTTTGACATGTCTACAACAAAACCTATAAATACTCCAGTGCTGCAAATGCACATCCGTCTGTTGCCTTTGCACCTAAATCAGCTGAGGAGAAGGAGTACATGTCTCGAGTTCTCTATGCTAGTGCAGTAGGAAGCTTGATGTATGAAATGGTCTGCACTAGACCTGATCTTGTACAGTCTGTTAGTGTTGTTAGCAGGTTTATGGGTGAAAACAAAGATTGGCAAGTCAGAAGAGGATTTTTCGGTACCTCAAAGGTACGTCTGATGTTGGTCTCATTTATGGAGGTGATACAGAGTGTTTGGTGACAGGGTTTTCAGACTCTGACTATGCTGGAGATGTTGACAGTAGAAGATCTATGACTGGTTATGTTTTCACTCTTGGTGGTTCAGTTGTCAGTTGGAAAGCTACTTTGCAGCCTACAGTGACTTTGTCGACTACAGAAGCAGAGTACATGACATTAACAGAAGCAGCCAAAGAGGGAATCTGGTTGAAAGGATTGATCAGCGATCTGGGTCTACATCAGGATCATGCCATAATGTCGCGTGGCGCCTCAAGCAACTGCTTAGCCAAGGATCAAGTCCATCATGAGAGGACTAAGCACATTGATGTGAGGTATCATTTTCTGAGAAGTGAGAAGAGAATCAAGGTGAACAAAGTGTGAACTACTGATAACCCAACTGATATGTTTACAAAGTCGTTTCCACACAGCAAGTTCCAACACTGTTTGTACTTGCTCAATGTTAGGAGTTACTGATTGCCACTTGAGGGCAAAATCTAGGGTAGAAGGAGTCTAGTACATACGACACTATAATGGTGCATCTGGTAAATTTGTTATTTGTGGGAGGATTCAAGTCAAGGTGGAGATTTGTTGAAATATGCCTTGAATCCGGGCCTTAACCAACAAGTTGCTTCTGAAGCAACGTCTGTTCAGTCTACGAATGCAGGAAGGTATGCCTCTTCGAGATCAATTAGTTCAACTAAACACAATCTTGTTAGAATTGCGTAATATTGATGTGAAAGTTCAAGATGAGGATATGCTTTGATTCTGTTAGTATCTTTACCATTATCGTATGAAAATTTCGTACAGTCGTTCATTGTTGAAAAAGATAATGTGTCTCTAGAGGAGGTGAGATCATCTATCCATACTATGGAGATGCGCCATAAGGCGGCTGGTACAGGTGCAGATAATCAGGCTGCAGGGTTAGTAACCAGTGGACGTCATGGACATAGAAATCCGGGGGAGAAGAAGTCCAAGAAACCGTTTTCTAAAGGTCCAAAACCAAATAATGTCTGTAATTACTGTAAGGAGAAGGGATACTAGAAATCTTATTGTCCCTAGAAGAAGAGGCAGCAGAATAATCCGACAGGTACTGCTGTTGTAGCAGATACCAACTCTGAAGTTGATGTTGCTCTAGTTGCTAATGAGTACACGCATCACAATTATGTGTGGATCCTCGATTCAGCAGCATCTTACCATATATGTCCGCGCAGGGAGTGGTTTACAACCTATGAGCAAGTGGATGGTGGTATTGTTTATATGGCTAACAGTTTTGTTTGCAAAACGGTTGAGATAGGCTCTATTAAAATTCGGACACATGATGGTAAATTCTGCACATTGAATGACGTCAGGCATGTTCCATCCATGGCAAAGAATCTAATATCATTGAGCATGTTAGATATCAAGGGGTTCAGATTTCGAGGTGGAGGTGGATTCTATATGTCTGCAAGGATTCGAATGTGATTCTGAAGTGCATAAAAAGTGGTACCTTGCATTTCGTACAAGGTTCTACGTTATCAAGTTCTGTTGCAGTTATATCTTCAGAGGTTGAATGGGAAAAAAGTATGGTGAATGTTAATACTCTTTCAACAGAATCATCGGCGAATCAGAATGTTCAAACAGCCGTCCTGGTTCAATGATCGCCTCCAGTTGAACATGATCCTGCTAAAAAAATCGATGTTAATCCTCCTAAAGGTACCCGAGATTTTCCTATTGAAGACATGCGCCTCCGCAATTGGCTCTTCAGTAACTTCAGAGAGGTATCGCAGCAATTCGGGTTTGAAGAGGTTGATTTTCCTGTGCTAGAGTCAGAGGCTCTTTATATTAGGAAGTGGATGAGAAACTTGATATGTCAGAATTATCGCTGGGTGATGATTTCGTCCAGTATTGTTTTAGTCTTTGGTAGATCAAGATGCGAGCCTTGTTAAAACAACAAGGACATTGGGCGTCGCTTGCTAGGAATCCGGCAGAACCCATTAACGCTGAGATGATATTTCTGAAAGAGACGGCTCATTCAACAATTATGTTGAGCATTGCTGATGATATTATCACTGAGGTCCCGTAGGAGGAAACCGCGCAGGGTCTATTGGACAAGCTCGAGAGTCTTTTTATGACAAAGTCTTTAACCAACAAGTTGCTTCTGAAGCAACGTCTGTTCAGTCTACGAATGCAGGAAGGTATGCCTCTTCGAGATCACTTAGATCAATTAAACACAATCTTATTAGAGTTGTGTAATATTGATGTGAAAGTTGAGGATGAGGATACTGCATTGATTCTGTTAGTATCTTAACCATTATCGTACAAAAATTTCATACTGCTCATTATTGAAAAGATAATCGGTTCTGTATGAGGTGAGATCATCTATCCATACTAGGGAGATGCGCCATAAGGCGGCTGGTACAGGTGCAGATAATCAGGCTGCAGGGTTAGTAGCCAGTTGAAGTCATGGACATAGAAATTCGAGGGAGAAGAATTCTAAGAAACTATTTTCTAAAGGTCCAAAGCCAAATGATGTCTGTAATTACTGTAAGGAGAAAGGACACTGGAAATCTGATTATCCCAAGAAGAAGAGGCAGCAGAATAATCCGACAGGTACGGCTGTTGTAGCAGATACCAACTCTGAAGCTGATGCTGCTCTAGTTGCTAATGAGTACACGCATCACAATGATGTGTGGATCCTCGATTCAGCATCATCTTATCATATATGTCTGCGCAGGGAGTGGTTTAAAACCTATGAGCAAGTGGATGGTGGTAGTGTTTATATGGCTGACAGTTCTGTTTGCAAAACGGTTGGGATAGGCTCTATTAAAATTCGGACACATGATGGTAAATTATGCACATTGAATGACTTCAGGCATGTTTCATCCATGGCAAAGAATCTTATATCATTGAGCATGTTAGATAGCAAGGGGTTCAGATTTCGAGGTGGAGGTGGAGTTCTATATGTTTTCAAAGATTCGAATGTGATTCTAAAGGGCATAAAAAGTGGTACCTTGTATTTCCTTCAATGTTCTATCACAAGACCGACCGGGTCGCGATCGGTACTTCACCGGCACCTCATCGTATACATCGAGAATAGAATGAACATACATAACACATAAACATGTAGATGGTAAACATCACTGGCTAGCCGACAAGGCCGCCTCCCATAGAATATACTTAATCAAAAGTAAAACAGTACAACTTGTTCTTACAGCCCAAACCACAAATGTGACTACGCACTTCTAGAAACAATCATGGACAGGCCCGCTTATACCCTCGAATGTACAAAGTCTACAACTTCGTACCGCATCAAAAGACAAAGCCTCCGAGAAATTGAGCTTTCAAGAACCGAACGGTGATCCTAAGAGTGCGGATCGCCAGCTGCACCTCAACTCGCGCGATGAACGCAGCCTCCCGGCGAGGTCGATAACATGTACCAAGTATGTAAAACTGAAAGTACTGTAAATAAAACATAATCGTCTAAAATAAAGCTGATGACCTGTATGATACCCAAATAACAGTACAATGTGCCTTACCGAAGTGAAAGTAATTAAAGTCAGTTTTACCCTGTACAACCTGTTTCAACATATGAACCATAGTCACACCAGGGCTAGGAACACCAACCCTTAAACATCCAGACGCGCCTGTGGGATCCTCCATCACTGCCGACCGCTAGGTATAAAAGCTAACCATGTGACGCGCCCGTGGCATCCTACCTCACTGTCGACCGCTCACACATACAACACATGTATATATATATATATATATATATATATATATATATATCTCATGCCCGTGGAATACATCATCTCGGATACATGACTTCATGGGGAGCTAATCCATGGGGTAATAATCGTATCCGGAAATTCAACCTGCATCCTGGTCGCATGCCTCGGAATCCCTCATCGCAAGCATGTCCAAGGTGCATGCCTCAGAATCCCTCATCGTAAGCATGTCCAAGGATCAACCACCATGGAAGCATACCCGTGGAATCCCACATCACAGTCGGTACGTCCAGGTAAACTCATATTGCATGCCTCGGAATCCCTCATCGTAAGCGTGTCCAAGGTGCATACCCATGGACTTATACTTCAAGTCCAGTTAAACAACTTTCAAAATACTTCACGTCTCATAACTTTAGAAAACAAGTTTCTTAACTTAAAAAACAATCAGGTCTCTTATCTTTAGAATAAGTTCAATACTCAATACTTCCACACCAAGTATTTTATACCTTTTTCATGTCAAGAATTCCTTGTCTACCTTATTTAGAATAAACCATTCCTCAAGAACAAGTGAGTTAACTCCTTAACCCAACCAACTTAGACGTTTTCTTAAAACAAGTCAAGTATAACAAATGGATTAACTTCATTTAAATCACGTACGTCTACCGTACTATATAGTTAAAACTACTCATGCTCAAGAGATAAGAAAGTTTCCACATACCTCTTCGGGTCAAACCACTTGCTAAGTCCAATATACCGCACGTAGTACGTCAACCTATAATGACCATAATACGTTTATTAACCTCTAGCTTCAACGTAGAATATTCCAAGTGCAAAGTCACTAAATTCTACGGAAAATCGGGCAGCATTTCCTTTGTTTCTACATACTTCGCCACCTTTTTCAAGGCCGAATTCAACATCCAAACGCCACTTTTAAGGCCCAACAATCCAATCAATTCAAAGGGGATTACACACCTAATCTTGGATGTGTAAAATTCTGCCCCACAATGCATATTAACTAAATCAATAAGTTAAAGGTAGTATTTTGGCTACAACATGTTCACATACTAACCTTACTCAATCCCTTCAAATCCAAATCATATTTCTTACATGCAATTTATCTAAGAGCAATATTTACAACTACAAGTCATTTCTTCTTCACATGCAACACAATAAACTAGCAAAAGAGAAAGGATTGTTACCTTAGAGCTTACCCAAATTAATCCAACAAATTCACTAGCCTCCTTTCCACAATCACCACCACAAAAACTCCTACAAGCTTGCCAACAAGTTTCCTTCTTGCCACCTTTTTCAGATTTCTTTCAAGCCTTGATTTCCTCTTGATTTTCTAGAGAGAAGGGAGAGCTTTTAAATTTTTAGAGAGAGAGGAGAGCTTGAAGAATGACCAAGTCTTCGAGACTTGGTCAATAAATAGGACATGCAAAATCAGATGGGGGGGAACACTTATCACCCTCCCATGGCCTTTTTTAAAACAAAAGCTGATTTTTTCCCCTCGCAGAACCCGCCTCGGCGCCCGCGCGCTGCTGCGGCGCGCGACTGGCCAGCGCACACAAAACCTCGCCAACTCGAACTTCCGCATCTGCCTCGCTTCGGCCATGCGCCTCCTGCATCGAAATATTGTTCTGCCCGACTGCACTCTGAACTTGTAACTTCCATAACTTTCTACTCCGATGTCCTATCGACGAACGGTTGGTTGCGTTGAGAACTAGACTCAACGAACTACGTACTAG
The DNA here is from genome assembly GCA_029844215.1 of Przewalskia tangutica. Lineage (NCBI taxonomy): Eukaryota > Viridiplantae > Streptophyta > Magnoliopsida > Solanales > Solanaceae > Przewalskia > Przewalskia tangutica. The sequence goes on from CM056725.1 coordinate 4,603,966, forward strand.
GACTTTGAAACACCTAGGAACTCATAATGTAACTGGACATACACCGCCTCAAAGTTGACTACAAACCCATCCGAATCATTCTGACAACCTATCTTTCTAAAATTTTAAATCATAACTCCTGTCGTACGTTCTCATAGAATGACCTGAATTACGGGGTGTAACATTCTCCCCCCTTAGAAACATTCGTCCCCGAATGTTCTTTTGGAGCCAATCTAATATTCCCCGGTACATCCTCGTACTTTACGGTTAATGGGACCTTATTATGCTATTTGTGACCCTAAGATATCGCACACGCATATTCATTCATCGTAATTCAAACAGGAAAACGAATCCAAAGTGTGAACCATCACCACTTACTCTTATTCACGGCCTAACAGGATTGCCTGTTCGTATCTACCAACTTATTCTATCACATGTACATAGTCTCAATATCCTCCGTTCATGACACTAAATCATACAACAATCCTATCATGCATACTAATCTCTAAAGGGTCAAAGATATACCTGACATCACATAAAGTGTCAAAGGACCGCTAAAATCGAATCGCTACCACGACCTGCGCCCCGCCAGTGCATGAACATCCCGCCTAGCCCTCAAGGTGAAGAACCCGCAATCGATCCAATAGATTGTGCCATCCCACCATGCCACCCCGGTCGAACAATCTCGCCAAATGGCTCGCTGGCCGCAAGCGAATAAGTCGCCGACCTAGTCCGACACTCCCAAAATGAGATCTACCACAGCGACCACACCGAGGCAGCGTGGCCTCCCGGCTACTATCTTCGAACACCGCAACTCGCCGCTCGAGCTCGACTGCTATCGAATATCCCCGGTCAAACCACCCGCCGGAAGACCGGAAGGGCACTTACGTCGGCGAAAATGTACTCACCATCACAGGCCGCCCACCCCAAAGCTATCCCGAACTCGCCGCCCCGCCTCTTGGCCGGGCCGACTGGCCGGCCCTCACTCTCCTCGCCCTCAATCCTCGTGCATACGCCGCATCTCCGGCAATATCCATACCTAGTCAAGAGCCACTCCTGCATACGCAAGAACCATATAACGGTCTAGTCCCATCACATAGCGGTGAACTCGTCGCCATGTCCGCCACACAATAGGGCGACACCGCCAATGAATCAAACTCCGTGTGTACTCCCGATGGTCCTCCCATTCGTCTCAATGCCGTAACCTATCCAAGAGGGCTCTCTCGTCTCGGGAGGCAAAGTGACCGAGGAAGGCTTCCGTGAACTCATCCCAAACACCGGAGGAGCACCCATACCTCTAGACAACACCCACGACTCAAACCGGGTTCAACGCAATATCGCGAACGGTAAGAAGCTAACACAACGGACTCGCCTCCGAGGCCCTAAGCACTGTGATAGTCCGCACCGCCGAATGAACTCCTGAGGATCCTCCTCAGACCTCGAACCATAGAACTCGGGTGGATTACAACTCAGAAAGTCCCAAATACTTAAACTGTTGGCTCTAGGGTTAGCTACCGGCTCCTGGCGGCGCTGCCCTGCCACAATGCTAGTCAACAACCTGATCTGATCTCCGTAATCCCTATACTCGCCGGCCGTGGAACCGAGGCTCGTGCATGGTCTTAGTAGCTAACGCCGCTCCGAACTCGCTGGGCCGGGCGACGCTGTGGAACTCTCCGTCCAAACATCACCTCGTAAAGATCGGGCTCAGTGCCTCAGAATCCTCTCAAGGCCCTACTTGCGGCTCCTCACCGCTTGCCCTTCTGGGCTCTGGTTGCCTTGCGTGGAGGCATAACTGGTACATAAGAATAGGTCAGAGAGGATTCAACCTAGTAGGACAACTCTACTGCACGATCTCAAAGAGAGAAAAATGGAAACCAATCCTAAATATCTTGCAGCCTCCTGATTATAGATATGGTGCACAACACACCGATAATTAAGACTCTACTAGACACGGTCTGTAGACACTTTCCGAGGACTAACTGCTCTGATACCACTTTTGTCAAGACCGAGATCGGTATTCTACCGGGCACCCTTTACCGTATACATCGAGAATAGCAATGAACATACATAACACATAAACTTGTAGATGGTAAACATCACCGCTAGCCGATGCGCCGCTCCCATAGAATATACTTAATCAAAAGTAAAACAAGATAACTTGTTCTTACAAATTTCAAACCACAAATGTGACTACGCACTTAGAAATAAATCGTATGACAGGGCCCCGCCATACCCCTGAATGTACAAAAGTCTACAACTTCAGGGTACCATACCAAAAGACAAAGCCTACGGATAAATGGAGCTTTCCAAGAACCGAACAGTGATCCTAAGAGTGCGGATCGCAAGTTACGCACCAACTCGCGGATGAACGCAGCCTCCCGGCGAGGTCGATAATATGTACCAAGTATGTAAAATCAGCATCAGAATAAAACATAATCGCCTAAAATAAAGTCGATGACCAGATGATACCCAAATAACGATAATCGTGGTCTTACCGAAGTGAAAGTAATGAAAGTCAGTTTTACCCAGTACAGCCCGTTTCAACATATGAACCATAGTCACACCAGGGCTAGGAACACCAACCCTTAAACATCTAGACGCGCCTGTGGGATCCTCCATCACTGTCGACCGCTAGGTATAAAAGCTAACTATGTGACGCGCCCGTAGCATCCTACCTCACTGTCGACCGCTCACACATACAACACATGTATATATATATATATATATATATCATGCCCGTGGAATCCCTCATCTCGGGTACATGACTTCATGGGGAGCTAATCCATGGGGTAATAATCGCATCCGGGAATTTAACCCGCATCCTGGTCGCATGCCTCTAATCCTCATCGCAAAGACGCCCAAGGCGCATGCCTCGAATCCTCATCGTAAGCATGTCCAAGGATCAACCACCATGGAAGCATACCCGTGGAATCCCACATCACCGCGCACGCCCGTGTAAACTCATATCGCATGCGCCTAATCCTCATCGTAAGCATGTCCAAGGTGCATACCCGTGGAATCCCACCTCACTGTCGGTACGTCCAAGTAAGCTCATACTACGACCATGGAAGCATACCCGTGGAATCCCACATCACTGTCGGTATGTCCAAGTAAACTCATACTAAGACAATGGAAGCATACCCGTGGAATCCCACATCACTGTCGGTACGTCCAAGTAACCTTCATACCTTCTTTAGACTTCCATTAATATACAAAATGGATCTCATTTTTGTGACTTTAAGTCACTTTCTTAATGCTTAATCAAATCCGGAGAATTTAACCCGAAGTACTATGTACTTCTACTCTTTTAAAGATCTCCTTTTCACATAAAACCCCCATTTTACACTCTAAGCAATTGATGCCTTTAAATCAAATTGCCCTACTTAATTTCGATTCTTTCATCTTTGTTTACCTTACTCAAGAAGACCATTCCTTTAACCTTCCATAAAGTCATTATAACCAACTGCCCATAAAGCCGTTATACTGACTTTATAATGTAGGAACTAAGACGTCCTTATCCTTTCATATAGCCGTTATAACTCCATATATCTTAGACAATTTCGTTCTTTTTATGACCCAGGGACTTATACTTCAAGTCCAGTTACACAACTTTCAAAATATTTCACGTCTCATAACTTTGGAAAACAAGTTTCTTAACTTAAAAAAAAAATCAGGTCTCTTATCTTTAGAATAAGTTCAATACTCAATACTTCCCCACTAAGTATTTTATACCTTTTTCATGTCAAGAATTCCTTGTCTACTTTATTTAGAATAAACCATTCCTCAAGAACAAGTGAGTTAACTCCTTAACCCAACCAACTTAGACGTTTTCTTAAAACAAGTCAAGTATAACAAATGGATTAACTTCATTTAAATCACGTACGTCTACCGTACTATATAGTTAAAACTACTCATGCTCAAGAGATAAGAAAGTTTCCACATACCTCTTCGGGTCAAACCACTTGCTAAGTCCAATATACCGCACGTAGTACGTCAACCTATAATGACCATAATACGTTTATTAACCTCTAGCTTCAACGTAGAATATTCCAAGTGCAAAGTCACTAAATTCTACGGAAAATCGGGCAGCATTTCCTTTGTTTCTACGTACTTCGCCACCTTTTTCAAGGCCGAATTCAACATCCAAACGCCATTTTTAAGGCCCAACAATCCAATCAATTCAAAGGAGATTACACACCTAATCTTGGATGTGTAAAATTCTGTCCCACAATGCATATTAACTAAATCAATAAGTTAAAGGTAGTATTTTGGCTACAACATGTTCACATACTAACCTTACTCAATCCCTTCAAATCCAAATCATATTTCTTACATGCAATTTATCTAAGAGCAATATTTACAACTACAAGTCCTTTCTTCTTCACATGCAACACAATAAACTAGCAAAAGAGAAAGGATTGTTACCTTAGAGCTTACCCAAATTAATCCAACATATTCACTAGCCTCCTTTCCACAATCACCACCACAAAACCTCCTACAAGCTTGCCAACAAGTTTCCTTATTGCCACCTTTTTCAGATTTTTCTCAAGTCTTGATTTCCTCTTGATTTTCTAGAGAGAAGGGAGAGCTTTTAAATTTTTAGAGAGAGAGGAGAGCTTGAAGAATGACCAAGTCTTCAAGACTTGGTCAATAAATAGGACATGCAAAATCAGATGGGGGGGAACACTTGTCACCCTCCCATGGCCTTTTTTAAAACAAAGCTTCGATTTTCCCCACCTCGCAGAACCCGCCTCGCGCACAGTCAGCCGGCGCGGCTGAAACCTCGCCAACTCTCGTAACTTCCGCCATGCGCCTGGCTCTCGACCAAATATTTTTCTGCCCGACTGCGCTCTGAACTTGTAACTTCCATAACTTTCTACTTTGATGTCCTATCGACGAACGGTTGGTTGCGTTGAGAACTAGACTCAACGAACTACGTACTAGGCCTTTGAAACACCTAGGAAATTGTCGCACCCAATTTCGGCCGCGACATTTATTTTCTAAACTCCTGCTTAAAATGCAATGTTAGAAAATAAATAATAACTAAATGTTAAAAGTGCAAACAAATATTAAAGTGCTAAAAATGCAAAAGTGCTAGAAATGCAAAAGTGCTAAGGGTTCGCGGAGTCGCCACCTAATTAGTTTGGGTGAATTAGGACACCTAAATGTTTAACTAGTTTAAAGTAAAACATTAACTCCATTTTAATGGTCTGCTAAACTTAATGAGGTTCTGGATAAGGGTTCTTTATTAATCTAGAGGGAAGGGGTTAGGCACCCTCTAAGATCCGCTAACTTGCGGTTGTCCTGCCAAACCTAGGGTAATTATTATGTTTAAAAATGCAAAATAAAAGCTCCTCCTGATTAATAGAAATGCTGAAGTTAAAATGTTTAAAAGGTGCTTAAAGTATAAAAAGGGCAAAAGGTGCTTAAAGCATAAAAAGGGCAAATAAAAGGTGCTAGAATGCAAAAGGTTGCTAGGGAGTACTAAAATGCTAAAAGAGTGCTAAAAATTGCTAAAAAGGTGCTAAGGGATTAATTTTAAAATAAAGGATGCTAAAAGTGCAAAAAGGTAAAAAAAAAGGGTGCTAGAATTGCAAAGAGTGCTAAAGGGTGCTAAGGGTGCAAAATGCCAAAACGCGCGTAAAGGCTAAAGGGTTGCTATATGCTAAAGTACAAAGAATGCTAGGGAGGTGTTAAAATGTTACTAAAGTTTAAAGAGGGGCTAAGAATGCAAAAATGTTAAGATGCTAGAAAGTGCTAAATGCTAGGGTGCTTTATAGACTAATTATGTGTTCACGCAAAGGTTATTTACGGACTAATTGTGTATACTGCTAGCTAGATTAATCTTGCCTAACCTGCGTACAATATTGTATAAGAGATGCTTTAAAGTGACTCTTGAGAGTTTATGAAGAAATCTGTTATGAGTTTTAATAAGAAACACAAAGTTTGATTTTATGATGCAAGTTAAATTGTTTAGATTATTTTGTCAGAATTTAGACATGCCTAACAATCCTAACAGACAAATAAAGTAGAAGTGTATTCCTAAATGTAAATTACCTCTCATCTCATATGTTCAAAGACTAAATGCTCTACGTCTCCTATTAATTACAAAGTTAGATAACGAAATTACAATAACAAATAATAGACACAAAAATAGGGCAGGGAGATTAAGAGAGTAAAAGGAGTTGAGATGGATGACGACGTCATCTTGTCCTATTTTTGTTTTAGGAGTGCTGAGGCAGGAATGTGAATGCGGATGCACATAGATGCGGGTCTTCATTTGAAGTAGCTTCCTGATGAGTCTCGCAATGAGACTCTTCATTTTTTGCTCCGGTGCGTGCCATATAAAAGATAAAGAAAGATAAGGATTAGTACGAGCCCAAACAATAATTGATACAAATAATTAGAACGAGCACATAACATGTCACAATGACTCAAGGAGCATAAGGGAAAGCTGGCCCAGGGCAGTCGCTGGGCCCTGGGTGCAGGCAGTTGCAGAAATGCAAAAAGGGGAACACTATTGTGATGCTAAGAGAAGGCAGCCAGCAGGAAAACAAATTTTAGACAAAGAAGCATAACACACATGGAGAACAAGATGGAAAAGCACAAGAAAACCCGGCAGTCAAGAGTGTATAAAAAGATGAAGTGACAAATTACTTCATGCCAAATATAGGCAGAAGGCAAACTAAATTTGCCTTTTGTCAGATAAAAGATGAAGTGACAAACATGCGACTACACTTTATTTGGCAATAGGCAAACTACAGAGGATGATCAAATTACTTCATGCTAGATATAGGCGTAAACAGTAAAGCAAACAAGAGTTAACAGAGGCAAGAATGCGAAATAAGACCTAAGGCAACCTACGAGGAAAGGGAGAAGAAAAGAAGGCAGTGGCTCAGGGGAATAGCAAACAGTGAGGCAAACAGGGGAAATAGCCATGCCGGCCCAAATGTAGTAATTATTAGGATGAGGCAGAACAAACCAGGCATTAAACAGAATGCAGAGAAACTAGCCTAAATGTGAAATTTCAGATTTAAAAGGAGGACCAATCAGTCCATATATGCGATAGACCCAGTTAGCAAATATTCGCATTCATACATGTGATTAAACAGGTTGCCAACTTAACATGAAAGCACTTTTTAGTTGTTCAAAATGCAAGGCTCAGGATGTTCATATCGGCTTAAGCTAACAAACATAAACACACAAAAAAAACTTGTAACAGATGGATAACTGGTAAACAAACAGCAACTTCCTGATGCCAGCTAACAATATTAATAATCTTTGTCCAAGAAATGCAGATAATATCCCAACTAACAATTGAAAGGAAAATGCTTAACATGGACCATTTAGTAACCAAGATACAATGAACACATGTTTATAGTAGACAAATTAGACATATGTGTGCAACATCCCATACATATAAAGCTTATTCAAGTCATTTCAACTAAACCCCCTTGACAGCTTTGATGCCCAATCATAACCTAGGCATATCGATATATGAAAACATAATCATACACCAAGATAGTTCTAAACATAAATAAACTAACATAATTAGCCTGCTTAAACATTAAACACTACATACCACTAAATCAGTAGCAAAACACACCAACAGACACAACAAAAATGAACTAAGGGGATTCTTTTCATATCATTCCAGACCTATATCCGATACACATATAACCGCCATCGGAGGACATGCAGGAATACCATAGACGACATTCGATTAGTTGTTAACACAGACAAGGTCAGTCGCGACATTTATAGCAGATAATATCGCTTAAAAACAGATTCGTAAACAAACAATGCATAAACCATCACAAACAACACTACACGCATATGTGGACAGTCGTCGACACCAACTAAACTTAGATATGATTTGTCACAATAACACACATTTCACGCCAAAGGAAATCAAATACGAAAGGGATGATAAATTACCTTCTCCGAAAGCAATAACCAGTGGCAGCAGATCAAGTCGCTTGATTCGCCTGAGGTTTGGTTTTGCGATGCGAATAAAGCGGCAGGATAGCTTGCGACTTCCCGACTGCTTATGCCTATGTGAGGAAGGTTCTCGGATTGTTGATCGCCGCTAGGGGTGTCTCGCCGATTACCCGACTTCCCCAACCGAGCTCAGTGGTGGTTCTTAATCGCGCTATGGTCTCCCCGACTACCCGACCGCTCGTCGATGCCCCCTTACTCTAAATTGCTATGTGGTCCCTCTCCCGTTTCTACTCTATCTCTACTGCTGCGTGTTTTTCACCCCGCTTTCTATGCTATGGATATGTCGCCTCTTCGACGCCTATCAGACGTTTAAATAAATTTCACCCTAGGTTCTAAAGTTGGTAAGCAATCAATGCGATTTCGTACTGATTCTTGGCGAGATTTGTGCTAATATTGGTGTTGATAATCTGGGGTAATTTCGGACCATATAGGGACGATGTGGGCTGCCTTTGCATGAGTAAGGAAGGTAATTTCTGATTTTCGCGATTTGAATAGATTGTGACGAGTTGCCATTTTCAGAAGATTTGGTTTTGGTTATGGTAAGAATACGTTGGTTGGGTGTACGTGGATAAGGAAAATAGCCGGATTCTCAAAGTAGAATCCGGGTGAAAGTGAGTCAAGGCGATTAGGCTTTAGGGTTCGCGGTTCGTCTCGTTCTCTTTTAGAAGATGAAGTAAAAAGGGCTGCTGATAATAGAAATGCGTTGGGCTGAAGGAAGAAAAGGCTGGGGCGACGGGTTTGGGCCAAGGCGTGTGGGCTGGGTTATTTAGGTATTGGGTTTTAAGTGGTAGATTAATTAGGTATTTTAATTTTAGGAGTTAATTAATTAGTGGGTTATTAGTGTTAGTCTTAGGTGCTATTTAATTAGTGTTAAATTAATAAATTGTGCTCAAATTATTTAGGTGCTCCATTAATCTAATTGTTATCAGAAATAAATGCGCGCTATTTAATTAATGCTTAATATTTTAGAATGCGGCGCTGTTAAATGCATGTATTAGTTTAAAATGATTTTAAAATTATAAATGATTATGAAATTCTCTTGCGTATTAATAAATGCAACTATGCTACTTGACGCGACGTCATTGCTAAATTAATTATTTTATGTATTTATTAATTACTTAAGAATTGTTTGACAGAGCTTAAAATTAATTAATGCGGGCGCGGGACTCTATGTGCTTAATACTCTACGTGAGACGCGACGCCATTATTAAATTATTCATTTATGCATGTATTTATGTTTTATCGCTGCATTTTATTATAAAAAATCATAAAAAAATTATTTTACAAAATTAGTCTAATTTTATGGTTAATGGCCGACGAGGTCAAAATCGTGTCAACACCGTCCTCTTTGTATGGAGATGATGGAAGAATCTTCGGACAAAGACGTTGACTCATAGCCAATTTTGTCTCGATCTTCAGAATTGCAAAATGTTGGGCAGGTAGACGAGGCTGACGCAAAAATCAAAATATGTCCCAGTGTCGAGTTATGACGACACTGGGTTACCATGGTCAAAACACTCGCGCGCTAACGCGACTCAGCCGCCCCGGTCGAGTTATGACGACATCGGGCTACCATGGTCAAAACACCAAGCGCGCTAACGCGACTTAAAGCCGCCCCGGTCGAGTTATGATGACACCAAGCTGTGTAAAAAGTAAAAGAATATAATCGGCTTGAACTCGGGTATCCGCTATGGCCGCGGTGGCCGGGTTCTATGGTGATGCGAGCGAGTGGACCGACGCTGAGGTCGCCGCCAATCGTTGGGAAGGTTGGCCCCCAACAAATTGCCCCGTCAGAAGAGAAAATCCACGTTGTGCTCCTCGCTCGCATTGTCACGACCGACCCAGGTCGCGATCGTACTCACCGGTACCTCATCGTATGCATCGTAGAATAGCAATGAACATACATGAAACAAAATCAGATAAGGTGAACATCACTAGCAAGCCGATAAGGCCGCTTTCATAAAATAACTTAACCGAAGTGAAACAAGACATCTTATCATTACAACCAAACCACAAACGTGACTACGCACTTAGAATAACAATCGTATGACAGGCCCGCCATACCCCGATTGTACAAAAGTAAATAACCTCGTGGAATCATACCAAAAGACAAAGCCTCGGAGGGATGGAGCTTTCGAAATGAACAGTTGATCCTAATAGTGCGGACCAGAAGCTACGATCTCGACTGCGCAGATGAACGCAGCCTCAAGGAGGTCAAGACAACAGTACCAAGTATGTGAAACCGAGAAAATACCAAAATACCTCATAAGTCTAAAATAATCGGGACATGTATAAAATCAGCCACGTAACACTGCACCTTACCAACAATGAGAAAATCACCATATACTATACCGCATGAAAATAGGAAGCTCATAATCAACACGCCCAAGTAAACTCATATAGAGACCATGGAAGCATACCCGTGGAATCCTTCATCACCGACGGACGCCCAATAAACTCATACTAAGACAATGGAAGCATACCCGGAATCCTTCACATCAAGCAGACGTCCAATAAACACATACTAAAACAATGGAAGCATACCCGTGGAATCCTTCATCACTGGCGGCACGTCCAATAAACTCATACTAAAACAATAGAAGCATACCCGTGGAATCCTTCATCATCATGCACGCCCAATAAACTCAACAGTGGTATGACGATCTGGGCTTGCCTCATTCATACTCTTACCCCGGAAGGTGGTATAACGATCTTGGGGCTTGCCTCATTTATACTCTTACCCTTCATATCGCATGCCTCTAATCCTTCATCGTAAGCATGTCCAAGGTGCATACCGTGGAATCCTTCATCATCAAGCAGACGCTCCAAGTAAACTCATAATCAACAATGGAAGCATACCTGCGGAATCCTTCATCACCGGGCGGTACGCCCAAGTAACTCATAATCAACAATGGAAGCATACCCGTGGAATCCTTCATCATCAAGCAGACGCCCAAGAAACTCATAATCGAACAATGGAAGCATACCCGTGGAATCCTTCATCATCAAGCGTGACGCCCAAGTAACTCATAACTTCTTTAGGCTTTCATTAACATACAAATGAATCTCATTTTCATGACCTTATTCAAGAAAACCCAACTCTTTAAACTTTCATAAAGTTATTATATCAAACTCCAGATAAAGCTGTTATACTAACTTTATGCTTTAAAGCTTTAGACGCTCATACTCTTTCATAAGGTCACATAACTAACCTCCCATAAGGCCGTTATAACTCCTTATGTTTCAAAAGATTTCGTTCTTTTTATTAACCAAGAGACTTATACTTCAAATCAAACTCACACAATTTCCGTAATACTTCTTCATGTCACGAAATCCTTATCTACCTTATTTAGGTTAAACCATTACTTAGGAATAAGTGGGTTAGCTCTCTAACCCAACCAACTTAGACATTTTCGTAAACAAGTCAAGTACAACAAATAGATTTACTTCATTTGAAACACGCACGCTCACCGTACTATATAGTTCAAACTACTCATGCTCAAGAGATAAGAAAGCTCCACATACCTCTTTGGTCAATCCACTTGCTAAGCTCAACTACCGCAAGTAATATTTCAACCTATAATAACCATGATATGTTCATTAACCTCTAATTCCAATGTAGAATAATCTAACTCAAAGCCACTAAAATTCTATAGAAAATTGGGCAGCATTTCCTTTGTTTCTACTCACTTTGCCACCTTTCTCAAGGCCGAATTTACCATCAAAACACCACATTGTAAGGCTCAATCAATCCAACATTTTAAAGGGATTACACACCCAAAATTCTGTCCCATAAGTTTACAATAATTCACTTAACAATCCTAAGGTAGTTTTTAGGCTTCAACATGCTCATAAACTCTTCTTAACCCATTTTTCATATTCAAAACACATTTCTAGCATGCAATGACTCTAAGAGCATTATTTACTACCACAAGTTCTTTCTTCTTAACATGCAAAACTAAATCTAAAGAAATAATCATTACCTTAAAGTTTTAGCCCAAACTTATTCCAAATATTGCTAGCTTCCTGCCAAGAACACCACCACAACAATGCCAACAAGCTAGCTACAAGCTTCCTTTTGGTTCTTAACTATTCAGATTTTTCTATGGTTTTTAGAGAGCTTATAATTGAGAGAGAGAGAGAAGATGAAAGATAGAAAATGTCCAAGTCTTGGTCAATATATTGCATGCAACAGAAAATCAGATGGGGAGACACTTGTCACCCTCCCATGGTCTCTTTAAAACAAAAATCGACTTTTCTAAGTTTTTCCGCCCAAAATCGCCGCTGCCGCGCCGCTGCCACGGCCAAGCGCTAAACCTCCGCAGTTTCTCGATCTTTCGCGCCGCCTCGCTATTCGGCGCCAGGCGCTGCAACTTCAGCGACCCTTCGTAACTTTAGCGCCGCGTCTCGCATCCGCGCCGCGTCGCCGCTTGGTCCAAACGCATTTCGTCCCGATCACAGACCGAACTTGTAACTCTCATAACTTTCTACTCCGACGTCCTATCGACGAACGGTTGGTTGCGTTGGAATCCAGACTCAACGAACTACGCCCTAGGCCTTTAAAACACTTAGGAACTCTCAATGTACCGGGTCATAACCCGCCTCAAAGTTGACTAAAAACCGCCCGGAATAATCCGTCAACCTATCCTTTGAAAATTTTAAGTCTTACCCCCTTTCGTACGTACTCAAACGCATGACCTGAACTACGGGGTGTAACATGCATGCTAAGACTTCAAACAAACGGTTAGTGCATAACTGTTAAGGCAAAATGATGATGCATAATTTTGAAAGTAATGTGACTGTGAGTAGAAAATGTTATCCGCGTAACGTGACGCCTCCGTGTTGATACGATGTTGTGAATGCTGTGATTTTCGTCCTTGCACAGACGTGTTGCGATTGTGAACGCGGATATGTTGTCCTTGCTACAACTGTCCCTGCAGACTAAAGCTCAAGAAAGAGTTAGTGCATAACTGCTAAGACAGAATAATAAAGCATGCGTAAGAAATGCAATTTCGAGAGTATAGAAATCGCCCCCGTGGATGTGATATGTCCGATGATGGCGCTGCTGGCCTTGTTGTGCCGATAACGCCGCTGTTCGACGTGTTGCCGGGCGCCGCTGCAGACTTGCCGCGGCCGATAACGCCGCCGCTCGGACGGTTGCCGCCGGGCGCCGCTGCAGACTTGCCGCGGCCGATAACGCCGCTCGACGTGGTCGCCGGGCGCCGCGGCGTGACTTGCCGCGGCCGATAACGCCGCCGTCAACGTGCCGCCGGGCGCCGCTGCGACTTGCCGTGGCCGATAACGCCGCTGCCGACGTTGGCCGGGCGCCGCTGGCACTTGCCGCGCCGATAACGCCGCGCTCGGACGTGTTATCGCCGGGCGTTATCGCAGACTTGCCGCGGCCGATAACGCCGCCGCTCGACGCGTTGCCGCCGGGCGCCGCGTGACTTGCCGCGCCGATAACGCCGCCGCTCGGACGCGTTGCCGCCGGGCGCCGCTGCAGACTTGCTGGCCGATAACGCCGCCGCTCGACGCGTTGCCGCCGCATCGCTGCAGACTGCGGCCGATAACGCCGCCGCTCGGACGTGTTGCCGCCGGGCGCCGCCGCAGACTTGCCGCGGCCGATAACGCCGCCGCTCGGACGGTTTCAGCCGGGCGCTGCCGCGCAGACTTGCCGCGGCCGATAACGCCGCCGCTCGACGCGTTGGCCGGGCGCCGCTGCAGACTTGCCGCGGCCGATAACGCCGCCGCTCGGACGGCCGGCCGGGCGCCGCTGCGACTTGGCTGCGGCCGATAACGCCGCCGCTCGGACGTGCCGCCGGGTCCCAGAATAAATGCTCCCGCAAGCTAAGCTTGAGAAAACGTTAGTGTATACCGCTACGAAATGATAAATACATACGAGAAGTGCAATTTACGGGTAGAGATGTTGTCCCCGATACGCCGGATAAATATCGAGATGTTGTCCTTGCACGACATGCTAAATGCCGCGAATCGATAAACCGCCATGATGCTTTGTTGCGCGACGCGTGGGTTGCCAATTTTACTTTATGCTCGAAGTTGATGCGCTAGGTTTTGTCATGCCTCAACTTTGAGTGCCGATTGTTGATGCCCTTTCGTTTACGCTTTGTCGCGACTTTGATTGTTGTCATCCTCGCTTTGCCGCTTTGTCGCCGCTTCGCTATCGAAGAAACCTTTCGCCGATTTTCCGCTTGCTATTGCACTTTCTGCTTCTGTTAATATGAAAAATCTGCGCTCAAAGAAAAGTTGTGAGTTTTGGGGGGGGGGGGGGGGTCAATTCACATTTGACTTCGCCGCCTTGTTTCTTGATATCGCTGTGTTCGCCTGCTTGGACTTGCAACCCTCGTGCGTTTTCTACATTGTCCCGCTTTGAAAAGCGGTGTCCGCCTAAAGTAGGTCTCAATGTAGTTGCCAGATGTTATGTTTCGGGCCTTCGATTTCGGCCGTAGGTTGCCATTTGTCGCGTAATCGGGCGAGGTGCTCGACGGATCTATGTTGCTTTTCTTTTCGAGACCGCTTTGCTATAGGAACCAAGACAGTTCCGACTGCTCGCTTCAAATGCCCTCGAGTCGGCCATGTACCGACCGTGCCTTTGATCTTGGGAAATATTGATGCTCACATTGTTGAGTCAAATACGAACCGACCTTTGGGAGATGATAAATCCTTTAGAAAATGCAACAAACGGTGTTAGCATAAAGCACATAATTTATGTACGTAGTAGCGTATATATTGCACATAGCACATTCAAACGTTTCCTAACAAGCAGGGGGACCTCTTTATGCCAGAGGTAATCCTAAACGTCACTTATGCGAGATTATGACGGATTTGTCCAAGTCGTCCAACTATAATACCTTTGTTGGAAATGGCGACCAAATGACGGTACACTTTTTCCAATTTCAGCATGTTGTGACTGGGCTTGGATTTGTCCGTCATTGCCACGCTACACATAATATGCTGGTTGGTCGTTGGGTTGAGAAACCCGTCGACAAGTTCGGTGTCTTCCTAATTGTGGTGTCGATGCCAAGGACCGACCCACCTAAGGTAAATGCATGCATGCCCTAACATAAGGGCGGTATAGCTCTATCTTAAGTTTTCTAAGATTTGGCTTTACTAGACGCAAGGTTCCCGAGCGGACAACTCGAGTGAGAAGGCTACGCGGCTGATCAGACGAACCGATCTAACTCAAGCAGCGCCAACTCTCCTAAAATTTGGATATTTTTGAAAGAAATTTGCGGGTGCGCGGAGCACACCAGCGCGTGAGTGTGTGATTGTGTGAATTTTCCAGAATGGAAGAAATATGAGCGGAATGCCAGTTTAAGGAAAGCAGTAAAGCCGGTAGCAATTAAATAAATAAAACAGAATACCGCACACAAAATTTAAATGCAAAAAGCAATGCCAAATAATAACCCTAGGTCTGTTATGGTTAAGAACCTAAAATCCCCAGCGGAGTCGCCATTTCTGTCGCACCCAATTTCGGCCGCGACATTTATTTTCTAAACTCCTGCTTAAAATGCAATGTTAGAAAATAAATAATAACTAAATGTTAAAAGTGCAAACAAATATTAAAGTGCTAAAAATGCAAAAGTGCTAGAAATGCAAAATTGCTAAGGGTTCGCGGAGTCGCCACCTAATTAGTTTGGGTGAATTAGGACACCTAAATGTTTAACTAATTTAAAGTAAAACATTAACTCCATTTTAATGGTCTGCTAAACTTAATGAGGTTCTGGATAAGGGTTCTTTATTAATCTAGAGGGAAGGGGTTAGGCACCCTCTAAGATCCGCTAACTTGCGGTTGTCCTGCCAAACCTAGGGTAATTATTATGTTTAAAAATGCAAAATAAAAGCTCCTCCTGATTAATAGAAATGCTGAAGTTAAAATGTTTAAAAGGTGCTTAAAGTATAAAAAGGGCAAAAGGTGCTTAAAGCATAAAAAGGGCAAATAAAAGGTGCTAGAATGCAAAAGGTTGCTAGGGAGTACTAAAATGCTAAAAGAGTGCTAAAAATTGCTAAAAAGGTGCTAAGGGATTAATTTTAAAATAAAGGATGCTAAAAGTGCAAAAAGGTAAAAAAAAGGGTGCTAGAATTGCAAAGAGTGCTAAAGGGTGCTAAGGATGCAAAATGCCAAAACGCGCCTAAAGGCTAAAGGGTTGCTATATGCTAAAGTACAAAGAATGCTAGGGAGGTGTTAAAATGTTACTAAAGTTTAAAGAGGGGCTAAGAATGCAAAAATGTTAAGATGCTAGAAAGTGCTAAATGCTAGGGTGCTTTATAGACTAATTATGTGTTCACGCAAAGGTTATTTACGGACTAATTGTGTATACTACTAGCTAGATTAATCTTGCCTAACCTGCGTACAATATTGTATAAGAGATGCTTTAAAGTGACTCTTGAGAGTTTATGAAGAAATCTGTTATGAGTTTTAATAAGAAACAAAAAGTTTGATTTTATGATGCAAGTTAAATTGTTTAGATTATTTTGTCAGAATTTAGACATGCCTAACAATCCTAACAGACAAATAAAGTGAAGTGTATTCCTAAATGTAAATTACCTCCCATCTCATATGTTCAAAGACTAAATGCTCTACGTCTCCTATTAATTACAAAGTTAGATAACGAAATTACAATAACAAATAATAGACACAAAAATAGGGCAGGGAGATTAAGAGAGTAAAATGAGTTGAGATGGATGACGACGTCATCTTGTCCTATTTTTGTTTTAGGAGTGCTGA
Source organism: Przewalskia tangutica (assembly GCA_029844215.1). Classification (NCBI taxonomy): domain Eukaryota; kingdom Viridiplantae; phylum Streptophyta; class Magnoliopsida; order Solanales; family Solanaceae; genus Przewalskia; species Przewalskia tangutica. The sequence goes on from CM056725.1 coordinate 4,620,692, forward strand.
GGCAGGAATGTGAATGCGGATGCACATAGATGCGGGTATTTGAAGTAGCTTCCTGATGAGTCTCGCAATGAGACTCTTCATTTTTGCTCCGGTGCGTGCCATATAAAAGATAAAGAAAGATAAGGATTAGTACGAGCCCAAACAATAATTGATACAAATAATTAGAACGAGCACATAACATGTCACAATGACTCAAGGAGCATAAGGAAAGGCGCCCTGTGGCAATTGGGCCCAGGTGCGTGCAATGCAGAAATGCAAAAAGGGGAACACTATTGTGATGCTAAGAGAAGGCAGCCAGCAGGAAAACAAATTTTAGACAGCAAGCATAACACACATGGAGAACAAGATGGAAAAGCACAAGAAAACCTGGCAGTCAAGAGTGTATAAAAAGATGAAGTGACAAATTACTTCATGCCAAATATAGGCAGAAGGCAAACTAAATTTGCCTTTTTGTTGTATAAAAAGATGAAGTGACAAACATGCTGACTACACTTTATTTGGCAATAGGCAAACTACAGAGGATGATCAAATTACTTCATGCTAGATATAGGCAGAAACAGAAAGCAAACAGTAAAGCGAACAGAGGCAAGAATGCAAAATAAGACCTAAGGCAACCTACGAGGAAAGGGAGAAGAAAAGAAGGCAGTGGCTCAGGGGAATAGCAAACAGTGAGGCAAACAGGGGAAATAGCCATGCCGGCCCAAATGTAGTAATTATTAGGATGAGGCAGAACAAACCAGGCATTAAACAGAATGCAGAGAAACTAGCCTAAATGTGAAATTTCAGATTTAAAAGGAGGACCAATCAGTCCATATATGCGATAGACCCAGTTAGCAAATATTCGCATTCATACATGTGATTAAAAATGTTGCAAACTTAACTTGAAAGCACTTTTTAGTTGTTCAAAATGCAAGGCTCAGGATGTTCATATCGTCTTAAGCTAAAAAACATAAACACACAAAAAAACTTGTAGATGGATAATCGTAAACAAACAAAGAATCTCCCGATGCCATTAACAATACTAATAATCTTTGTCCAAGAAATGCAGATAATATCCCAACTAACAATTGAAAGGAAAATGCTTAACATGGACCATTTAGTAACCAAGATACAATGAACACATGTTTATAGTAGACAAATTAGACATATGTGTGCAACATCCCATACATATAAAGCTTATTCAAGTCATTTCAACTAAACCCCCTTGACAGCTTTGATGCCCAATCATAACCTAGGCATATCGATATATGAAAACATAATCATACACCAAGATAGTTCTAAACATAAATAAACTAACATAATTAGCCTGCTTAAACATTAAACACTACATACCACCAAATCAGTAGCAAAACACACCAACAGACACAGCAAAAATGAACTAAGGGGATTCTTTTCATATCATTCCAGACCTATATCCGATACGCATATAACCAGTTACTGGAGGACATGCAGGAATACCATAGACGACATTCGATTAGTTGTTAACACAGACAAGTACAGTCGCGACATTTATAGCAGATAATATCAGTTAAAAACAGATTCAGAAACAGCCTAACAGACATAAACCATTGCCGAAACAACACTACACGCATATGTGGACAGTCGTCGACACCAACTAAACTTAGATATGATTTGTCACAATAACACACATTTCACGCCAAAGGAAATCAAATACGAAAGGGATGATAAATTACCTTCTCCGAGCAAATAACCGTAGGCGGCGATCAAGTCGCCGGATTCGCCGAGGTTTGGTTTCGCGATGCGAATAAAGCGGGCAGGATAGCTGCGACTTCCCGACTGTTTCTGCCTATGTGAGAGGAAGGTTCTCGGATTGTTGACTGCTGCTAGGGGTGTCCCGTCGATTGCTACCCGACTTCCCCAACTGAGCTCTGTGTGGTGGTTCTTAACTGCTGCTAAGGGTCTCCCCCCTGACTACCCGACTGCTCTGTGTCGATGCCCCCCCTAACTCTAAATTTCTATGTGGTCCCTCTCCGCTTCGCCTATCTCTACTCTCATGCGTGTTTTTCACCCCTGTTTCTATGCTATGGATATGCTGCCCTCTTTCGATGCCTATCGCATGTTCTTAAATAGCCTCACCCTAGGTTCTAAAGTTGGTAAGCAATCAATGCGATTTCGTACTGATTCTTGGCGAGATTTGTGCTAATATTGGTGTTGATAATCTGGGGTTATTTCGTACCATATAGGGACGATTTGGGCTGCCTTTGCATGAGTAAGGAAGGTAATTTCTGATTTTCGCGATTTGAATAGATTGTGACGAGTTGCCATTTTCAGAAGATTTGGTTTTGGTTATGGTAAGAATATGTTGGTTGGGTGTACGTGGATAAGGAAAATAGCCGGATTCTCGTGCGAACCTACCGCGAGGGTGAGGTGGCGCGATTAGGCTTTAGGGTTCGTGGTGCGTCTGCTTCTCTTTAGAAGATGAAGTAAAGAATGGCGATAATAGAAATGCGTTGGTGAAGGAAGAAAAGGTGCGACGGGTTTGGGCTCAGCGTGTGGGTCAAGTTATTTAGGTATTGGGTTTTAAGTGGTAGATTAATTAGGTATTTTAATTTTAGGAGTTAATTAATTAGTGGGTTATTAGTGTTAGTCTTAGGTGCTATTTAATTAGTGTTAAATTAATAAATTGTGCTCAAATTATTTAGGTGCTCCATTAATCTAATTGTTATCAGAAATAAATGCGGGCGTGCTATTTAATTAATGCTTAATATTTTAGAATGCGGCGCTGTTAAATGCATGTATTAGTTTAAAATGATTTTAAAATTATAAATGATTATGAAATTCTCTTGCGTATTAATAAATGCAACTATGCTACTTGACGCGACGTCATTGCTAAATTAATGGCTGGACGGGAGGGTCAAAATTGGGTGTCAATAGAAATCATAATGTAACTGGACATACACCTCCTCAAAGTTGACTACAAACCCGTCCGAATCATTCTGACAACCTATCATTCTAAAATTTTAAATCTTAACTCCTGTCGTATGTTCTCATAGCATGACCTGAATTACGGGGTGTAACATCTACGTTATAAAGTTCTGTTGCTGTTACATCCTCAGAGGTTGAATGGGAAAAAGGTATGGTCAATGTAAGACTCTTTCAACAGAATCATCGGCGAATCTGAATGTTCGAACAGGCCGGTCCGGTTCAGCGATTGTGCCTCCAATTGAACACGATCCTGCTCAGAAAATAGATGTTAATCCTCCTAAAGGTACCCGATATTTTCCTCCTGAAGACATGCGCCTCCGCAATTGGCTCTTCAGTAACTTCAGAGAGGTATCGCAGCAATTCGGGTTTGAAGAGGTTGATTTTCCTGTGCTAGAGTCAGAGTCTCTTTATATTAGGAAGTGGATGAGAAACTTGATATGTCAGAATTATCGCTGGGTGATGATTTCGTCAAGTACAGTAATGGTGGTGCAACTGTTTTCATGTCTATACAAGATTACATACATTGAATGGGCCCCTGATTCCGAATATATATTTTGTGGTCTTTACAAGAAATCTATGATACAAGCATGGTCTTTGACACAACTTGAATGGACATGTAAAATAGATTAAGGTCCTGCAGGAGTTGCTTATGCTAGGTGGAATCCGGACAGTCGTCACATACTCACCACATCTGAGTTTAAGCTACGGTTAACTGTTTGATCACTGGTTAACACCGCATGCATACATGTCCAATGGCTAAAGCATGGGTCTAAGGGGGTATTATTTACCAAGAATGAAAAGTTTATTGTTTGCACCAGACGTGATTGCAAGGATTATGTTAATCTGCTATCTTGCCATAAATGAGAGATAATGGGTGTTTTCGTTGTTGACACATTGGATTTGGCTGATGTTAAGTGGTATCTAGATGATAGTGCTATAGTCATCTGGATCCTCCTCTTGAGTACAAGGTTCTGATCTATTCTCCAGATGGGAGGTGCCTAGCTAAGTATCAAGCATATGAGAGTGGACTAGGAGTAAAAGGTGTTTCATGGTCACTTTGCCGCCATTTTTTAGCAGTGGGAAGCTATGACCAGATGTTACGGGTTTTGAATCACCTGACGTGGAAAGTATTCGCATAATTTGTGCACCCATATGATGTTAGAGGTCTTTGTTGTGCTGTTGTTTTCAAGGAAAGGTTAGAAGAGAAACTTGGGGCCTCGGGAGAAGAACTATCTGATCTGAAGCAACTATTCTCATTTGCTGAGAAGTATGGCTATTCAGAGTGGCTTCTATTTGATGCATCAATTGTCCGAGGTTTGGCATATTGCACTAGGATTGATATGAAAGATTTGATTGCAGCCCGAAAAATTCTGTAAATGGAGATCTATAGGGATCTAAGCAGAGGGAAGCTCTTCTTGTCATAGAAGGGCTAAATTCAAAAGATTTTGTCAAGGTTTGATATGTCTACAGCAAAACCTATAAATGCACATCTGTCTGTTGCCTTTGCACCTAAATCAGCTGAGGAGGAGGAGTACATGTCTCGAGTTCTCTATGCTAGTGCAGTAGGAAGCTTGATGTATGCAATGGTCTGCACTAGACCTGATCTTGTACAGTCTGTTAGTGTTGTTAGCAGGTTTATGGGTGAGCCTGGCAAACAGCATTGGCAAGCTGTGAAGAGGATTTTTCGATACCTCAAAGGTACGTCTGATGTTGGTCTCATTTATGGAGGTGATACAGAGTGTTTGGTGACATGGTTTTTAGACTCTGACTATGCTGGAGATGTTGACAGTAGAAGATCTATGACTTGTTATGTTTTCACTCTTGGTGGTTCAGTTGTCAGTTGGAAAGCTACTTTGGAGCCTACAGTGACTTTGTCGACTACATAAGCAGAGTACATGACATTAACAGAAGCAGCCAAAGAGGGAATCTGGTTGAAAGGATTGCTCATCGATCTGGGTCTACATCAGGATCATGCCATAATGTACTGTGGCAGTCTCAGTGCATTCTGTTTAGCCAAGGATCAAGTCCATCATGAGAGGACTAAGCACATTGATGTGAGGTATCATTTTCTGAGAAGAGAATCAAGGTTAACAAAGTGTGAACTGCTGATAACCTAACTGATATGTTTACAAAGTCGTTTCCACACAGCAAGTTCCAACACTGTTTGTACTTGCTCAATGTTAGGAGTTACTGATTTCCCCTTGAGGGCAAAATCTAGGGTAGAAGGAGTCTAGTACATACAACACTATAATGGTGCATTTGGTAAATTTGTTATTTGTGAGAGGATTCAATTCAAGGTGGAGATTTGTTGAAATATGCCTTGAATCCGGGCATATTAGGTTTATACCATGTTTAGAAATCTTTTTCCTTGCATGTTTAGTAATCCTTTTCTTTACATGTTTAGGTATCCTTTTCCTTGCCTGTTTGGAAAACTTTTCTTTAGTCTATGTAAGGGGTACTCTATATAAACCCCATTGGTCATAACCTAATAAACATTCTGAAAATTGTATTCCTCAAGATCAACAAAGTTTTTCTCTCTTATGCCTGTGGACGTAGCTAACACATTGTTAGTGAATCACGTTAAATATTTTTGTCATTTACATTCATTATTATTCATTTTTCTGTTTAATTGCTTTCGCTATAACAAATTGGTATCAGAGCCGAATTTGTTTGTTTGAAAGATGTCTGGAATGAATGTGAAAATATACAAATTTACCGGGAGAAACAATTTTAGTCTTTGGTAGATCAAGATACAAGCCTTGTTAAAACAACAAGGACATTGGCGTCGCTTGCTAGGAAGCCGGCAGAACCCATTAAAGCTGAGATGACAGTTCTGGAAGAGAAGACTCATTCAACAATTATGTTGAGCCTTGCTGATGATATTATCACTGAGGTCGCGGAGGAGGAAACCGCACAGGGTCTATTGGTCAAGCTCGAGAGTCTTTATATGACGAAGTCCTTAACCAACAAGTTGCTTCTGAAGCAACATCTGTTCAGTCTACGAATTCAGAAAGGTATGCCTCTTCGAGATCAATTAGATCAACTAAACACAATCTTGTTAGAGTTGCGTAATATTGATGTGAAAGTTCAAGATGAGGATATGCATTGATTCTGATAGTATCTTTACCATTATCGTATGAAAATTTTGTACAGTCGTTCATTGTTGAAAAAGATAATGTGTCTCTAGAGGAGGTGAGATCATTTATCCATACTAGGGAGATGCGCCATAAGGCGGCTAGTACAGGTGCAGATAATCAGGCTGCAGGGTTAGTAACCAGTGGACGTCATGGACATAGAAATCCGGGGGAGAAGAAGTCCAAGAAACCATTTTCTAAAAGTCCAAAACCAAATAATGTCTGTAATTACTGTAAGGAGAAGGGATACTGGAAATCTTATTGTCCCTAGAAGAAGAGGCAGCAGAATAATCCGGCTGTGCATCAGAGCAGATACCAACTCTGAAGCTGATGTTGCTCTAGTTGCTAATGAGTACACGCATCACAATGATGTGTGAATCCTCGATTCAGCAGCATCTTACCATATATGTCCGCGCAGGGAGTGGTTTACAACCTATGAGCAAGTGGATGGTGGTAGTGTTTATATGGCTAACAGTTCTGTTTGCAAAACGGTTGGGATAGGCTCTATTAAAATTCGGACACATTATGGTAAATTCTGCACATTGAATGACGTCAGGCATGTTCCATCCATGGCAAAGAATCTGATATCATTGAGCATGTTAGATAGCAAGGGGTTCAGATTTCGAGGTGGAGGTGGATTCTATATGTCTGCAAGGATTCGAATGTGTTTCTGAATTGCATAAAAAGTGGTACCTTGCATTTTGTTCAAGGTTCTACGTTATCAGGTTCTGTTGTTGTTACATCTTCAGAGGTTGAATGGGAAAAAAGTATGGTCAATGTTAAAACTTTTTCAACAGAATCATCGGCGAATCAGAATGTTCAAACAGACCGGTCCGGTTCAGCGACTGTGCCTCCAGTTGAACCTGATCCTGCTCAAAAAATCGATGTTAATATCCTCCTAAAGGTACCCGAGATTTTCCTATTGAAGACATGTGCCTCCGCAATTGGCTCTTCAGTAATTTCAGAGAGGTATCGCAACAATTCGGGTTTGAAGAGGTTGATTTTCCTGTGCTAGAGTCAGAGGCTCTTTATATTAGGAAGTGGATGAGAAACTTGATATGTCAGAATTATCGCTGGGTGATGATTTCGTCCAGTACAGTTTTAGTCTTTGGTAGATCAAGATGCGAGCCTTGTTAAAACAACAAGGACATTGGGCGCCGCTTGCTAGGAAGCCGGCAGAACCCATTAACGCTGAGATGACAGTTCTGAAAGAGAAGGCTCATTCAACAATTATGTGTGTCTTGCTGATGATATTATCACTGAGGTCGTGGAGGAGGAAACCGCGCAGGGTCTATTAGTCAAGCTCGAGAGTCTTTATATGACGAAGTCCTTAACCAACAAGTTGCTTCTGAAGCAACGTCTGTTCAGTCTACGAATGCAGGAAAGTATGCCTCTTCGAGATCAATTAGATCAACTAAACACAATCTTGTTAGAGTTGCGTAATATTGATGTAAAAGTTCAAGATGAGGATATGCATTGATTCTGTTAGTATCTTTACCATTATCGTATGAAAATTTCGTACAGTCGTTCATTGTTGGAAAAGATAATGTGTATCTAGAGGAGGTGAGATCATCTATCCATACTACGGAGATGCGCCATAAGGCGGCTGGTACAGGTGCAGATAATCAGGCTGTAGAGTTAGTAACCAGTGGACGTCACGGACATAGAAATCCGGGGGAGAAGAAGTCCAAGAAACCGTTTTCTAAAGGTCCAAAACCAAATAATGTCTGTAATAACTGTAAGGAGAGGGTACACTGGAAATCTGATTGTCCCTAGAAGAAGAGGCAGCAGAATAATCCTACAGGTACTGCTGTTGTAGCAGATACCAACTCTGAAGCTGATGTTGCTCTAGTTGCTAATGAGTACATGCATCACAATGATGTGTGGATCCTCGATTCAGCATCATCCTACCATATATGTCCGCGCAGGGACTGGTTTACAACCTATGAGCAAGTGGATGGTGGTAGTGTTTATATGGCTAACAGTTCTGTTTGCAAAATGGTTGGGATATACTTTATTAAAATTCGGACACATGATGGTAAATTCTGCACATTGAATGACGTCAGGCATGTTCCATCCATGGAAAAGAATCTGATATCATTGAGCATGTTAGATAGCAATGGGTTCAGATTTCGAGGTAGAGGTGGATTCTATATGTCTGCAAGGATTCGAATGTGGTTCTGAAGTGCATAAAAATTGGTACCTTGCATTTCGTTCAAGGTTCTACGTTATCAGGTTCTGTTGTTGTTACATCTTCAGAGGTTGAATGGGAAAAAAGTATGGTCAATATTAATACTCTTTCGACAGAATCATCGGCGAATCAGAATGTTCAAACAGTAGGTCCGGTTCGATCGTGCCTCCAATGAACATGATCCTGCTCAAAAAATCGATGTTAATCCTCCTAAAGGTACCAGAGATTTTCCTATTGAAGACATGCGCCTCCGCAATTGGCTCTTCAGTAACTTCATAGAGGTATCACAGCAATACGGGTTTGAAGAGGTTGATTTTCCTGTGCTAGAGTCAGAGGCTCTTTATATTATGAAGTGGATGAGAAACTTGATATGTCAGAATTATCGCTGGGTGATGATTTCGTCTAGTACAGTTTTAGTCTTTGGTAGATCAAGATGCGAGACTTGTTAAAACAACAAGGACATTGGGCGCCGCTTGCTAGGAAGCCGGCAGAATCCATTAACGCTAAGATGATAGTTCTGAACGAGAAGGCTCATTCAACAATTATGTGAGCCTTGCTGATGATATTATAACTGAGGTCGCGGAGGAGGAAACCGCGCAGGGTCTATTGGTCAAGCACGAGAGTCTTTATATGACGAAGTCCTTAACCAACAAGTTGCTTCTGAAGCAACGTCTGTTCAGTCTACGAATGCAGGAAGGTATGTCTCTTCGAGATCACTTAGATCAATTAAACACAATCTTATTTGAGTTGCGTAATATTGATGTGAAAGTTGAGGATGAGGATACTGCATTGATTCTGTTAGTATCTTAACCATTATCGTACAAAAATTTCATACAGTCGTTCATTATTGGAAAAGATACTGTGTCTCTAGAGGAGGTGAGATCATCTATCCATACTAGGGAGATGCGCCATAAGGCGGCTGGTACAGGTGCAGATAATCAGGCTGCAGGGTTAGTAGCCAGTTGAAGTCATGGACATAGAAATTCGAGGGAGAAGAATTCTAAGAAACTGTTTTCTAAAGGTCCAAAGCCAAATGATGTCTGTAATTACTGTAAGGAGAAAGGACACTGGAAATCTGATTATCCCAAGAAGAAGAGGCAGCAGAATAATCCGACAGGTACGGCTGTTGTAGCAGATACCAACTCTGAAGCTGATGATGCTCTAGTTGCTAATGAGTACACGCATCACAATGATGTGTGGATCCTCGATTCAGCAGTATCTTATCATATATGTCTGCGCATGGAGTGATTTACAACCTATGAGCAAGTGGATGGTGGTAGTGTTTATATGGCTGACAGTTCTGTTTGCAAAACGGTTGGGATAGGCTCTATTAAAATTCGGACACATGATGGTAAATTATGCACATTGAATGACTTCAGGCATGTTTCATCCATGGCAAAGAATCTGATATCATTGAGCATGTTAGATAGCAAGGGGTTCAGATTTCGAGGTAGAGGTGGATTCTATTTGTCTGCAAGGATTCGAATGTGGTTCTGAAGTGCATAAAATGTGGTACCTTGCATTTCGTTCAAGGTTCTACGTTATCAGGTTCTGTTGTTGTTACATCTTCAGAGGTTGAATGGGAAAAAAGTATGGTCAATGTTAATACTTTTTCAACGTAATCATCGTGAATCGTAATGTTCAAACAGCCGTCCGGTCAAATGATCGTGCCTCCAAATTGAACATGATCCTGCTAAAAAAATCGATGTTAATCCTCCTAAAGGTACCCGAGATCTTCCTATTGAAGACATGCGCCTCCGCAATTGGCTCTTCAAGAACCGCAGAGGTATCACAGCAATTCGGGTTTGAAGAGGTTGATTTTCCTGTGCTAGAGTCAGAGGCTCTTTATATTAGGAAGTGGATGAGAAACTTGATATATCAGAATTATCGCTGGGTGATGATTTCGTCCAGTACAGTTTTAGTCTTTGGTAGATCAAGATGCGAGCCTTGTTAAAACAACAAGGACATTGGGCGCCGCTTGCTAGGAAGCCGGCAGAACCGATTAACGTTGAGATGACAGTTCTGAAAGAGAAGGCTCATTCAACAATTATGTGAGCCTTGCTGATGATATTATCACTGAGGTCGTGGAGGAGGAAACCGCGCAGGGTCTATTGGTCAAACTCGAGAGTCTTTATATGACGAAGTCCTTAACCAACAAGTTGCTTCTGAAGCAACGTCTGTTCAGTCTACGAATGCAGGAAGGTATGCCTCTTCGAGATCAATTAGATCAACTAAACACAATCTTGTTAGAGTTGCGTAATATTGATGTGAAAGTTCAAGATGAGGATATGCATTGATTCTGATAGTATCTTTACCATTATCGTATGAAAATTTCGTACAGTCGTTCATTGTTGGAAAAGATAATGTGTCTCTAGAGGAGGTGAGATCATATATCCATACTAGGGAGATGCGTCATAAGGCGGCTGGTACAGGTGCAGATAATTAGGCTGCAGGGTTAGTAACCAGTGGATGTCATGGACATAGAAATCCGGGGGAGAAGAAGTCCAAGAAACCGTTTTCTAAAGGTCCAAAACCAAATAATGTCTGTAATTACTGTAAGGAGAAGGGACACTGGAAATCTGATTGTCCCTAGAAGAAGAGGCAGCAGAATAATCCGACAGGTACTGCTGTTGTAGCAAATACCAACTCTGAAGCTGATGTTGCTCTAGTTGGTAATGAGTACACGTATCACAATGATGTGTGGATCCTCGATTCAGCAGCATCTTACCATATATGTCCGCGAAGGGAGTGGTTTACAACCTATGAGCAAGTGGATGGTGGTAGTGTTTATATGGCTAACAATTCTGTTTACAAAACGGTTGGGATAGGCTCTATTAAAATTCGGACACCTGATGGTAAATTCTGCACATTGAATGACGTCAGGCTTGTTCCATCCATGGAAAAGAATCTGATATCATTGAGCATGTTAGATAGCAAGGGGTTCAGATTTCGAGGTGGAGGTGGATTCTATTTGTCTGCAAGGATTCGAATGTGGTTCTGAAGTGCAGAAAAAGTGGTACCTTGCATTTCGTTCAAGGTTCTACGTTATCAGGTTCTGTTGCTGTTACATCTTCAGAGGTTGAATGGGAAAAAAGTATGGTCAATGTTAATACTCTTTCAACAGAATCATCGGCGAATCAGAATGTTCAAACAGGCCGGTCCGGTTCAGCGACTGTGCCTCCAGTTGAACATGATCCTGCTCAAAAAATCGATGTTAATCCTCCTAAAGGTACCAGAGATTTTCCTATTGAAGACATGCGCCTCCGCAATTGGCTCTTCAGTAACTTCAGAGAGGTATCGCAACAATTCGGGTTTGAAGAGGTTGATTTTCCTGTGCTAGAGTCAGAGGCTCTTTATATTAGGAAGTGGATGAGAAACTTGATATGTCAGAATTATCGTTGGGTGATGATTTCGTCCAGTTCAGTTTTAGTCTTTGGTAGATCAAGATGCGAGCCTTGTTAAAACAACAAGGACATTGGGCGTCGCTTGCTAGGAAGCCGGAAGAACCGATTAACGCTGAGATGACAGTTCTGAAAGAGAAGGCTCATTCAACAATTATGTGAGCATTGCTGATGATATTATCACTGAGGTCGCGGAGGAGGAAACCGCGCAGGGTCTATTGGTCAAGCTCGAGAGTCTTTATATGACGAAGTCCTTAACCAACAAGTTGCTTCTGAAGCAACGTCTGTTCAGTCTACGAAAGAAGGAAGGTATGCCTCTTCGAGATCAATTAGATCAACTAAACACAATCTTGTTAGAGTTGCGTAATATTGATGTGAAAGTTCAATATGAGGATATGCATTGATTCTGTTAGTATCTTTACCATTATCGTATGAAAATTTCGTACAGTCGTTCATTGTTGGAAAAGATAATGTGTCTCTAGAGGAGGTGAGATCATCTATCCATACTAGGGAGATGCGCCATGCGAGGTCGGTACAGTGCGTATAATCAGGCTGCAGGGTTAGTAACCAGTGGACGTCATGGACATAAAAATTCGGGGGAGAAGAAGTCCCAGAAACCGTTTTCTAAAGGTCCAAAACCAAATAATGTCTGTAATTTCTGTAAGGAGAAGGGACACTGGAAATTTGATTGTCCCTAGAAGAAGTGGCAGCAGAATAATCTGACAGGTAATGCTGTTGTAGCAGATACCAACTCTGAAGCTGATGTTGCTCTACTTGCTAATGAGTACACGCATCACAATGATGTGTGAATCCTCGATTCAGCAGCATCTTACCATATATGTCCGCGCAGGGAGTGGTTTATAACATATGAGCAAGTGGATGGTGGTAGTGTTTATATGGCTAACAATTCTGTTTGCAAAACGGTTGGGATAGACTCTATTAAAATTCGGACACATGATGGTAAATTTTGCACATTGAATGACGTCAGGCATGTTCCATCCATGGCAAAGAATCTGATATCATTGAGCATGTTAGATAGCAAGGGGTTCAGATTTCGAGGTGGAGGTGGATTCTATTTGTCTGCAAGGATTCGAATGTGGTTCTGAAGTGCATAAAAAGTGGTACCTTGCATTTCGTTCAAGGTTCTACGTTATCAGGTTCTGTTGTTGTTACATCTTCAGAGGTTGAATGGGAAAAAAGTATGGTCAATGTTAATACTCTTTCAACAGAATCATCGGCGAATCAGAATGTTCAAACAGGCCGGTCCGGTTCAGCGACTGTGCCTCCAGTTGAACATGATCCTGCTAAAAAAATCGATGTTAATCCTCCTAAAGGTACCCGAGATTTTCCTATTGAAGACATGCGCCTCCGCAATTGGCTCTTCAGTAACTTCGGAGAGGTATCGCAGCAATTCGGGTTTGAAGAGGTTGATTTTCCTGTGCTAGAGTCATAGGCTCTTTATATTAGGAAGTGGATGAGAAACTTGATATGTCAAAATTATCGATGGGTGATGATTTCGTCCAGTACAGTTTTAGTCCTTGGTAGATCAAGATGCGAGCCTTGTTAAAACAACAAGGACATTGGGCGCCGCTTGCTAGGAAGCCGGCAGAACCCATTAACGTTGAGATGACAGTTCTGAAAGAGAAGGATCATTCAACAATTATGTTGAGCCTTGCTGATGATATTATCACTGAGGTCCCGGAGGAAGAAACCGCGCAGGGTCTATTGGTCAAGCTCGAGAGTCTTTATATGACAAAGTCCTTAACCAACAAATTGCTAAGCAACGTATGTTCAGTCTACGAATGCAGGAAGGTATGCCTCTTCGAAATCACTTAGATCAACTAAACACAATCTTATTAGAGTTACGTAATATTGATGTGAAAGTTGAGGATAAGGATACTGCATTGATTCTGTTAGTATCTTAACCATTATCGTACAAAAAAATTCGTACAGTCGTTCATTGTTGGAAAAGATAATGTGTCTCTAGAGGAGGTGAGATCGTCTATCCATACTAGGGAGCTGCGCCATAAGGCGGTTGGTACATGTGCAGATAATCAGGCTGCAGGGTTAGTAGCCAGTGGAAGTCATGGACATAGAAATTCGGGGGAGAAGAAGTCCAAGAAACCATTTTCTAAATGTCCATACCCAAATGATGTCTGTAATTACTGTAAGGAGAAGGACACTAGAAATCTGATTGTCCTAAGAAGAAGAGGCAGCAGAATAATCTGACAGGTACTGTTGCTGTAGCAGATACCAACTCTGAAGATGATGTTGCTCTAGTTGATAATGAGTACACGCATCACAATGATGTGTGGATCCTCGATTCAGCAACATCTTACCATACATGTCCGCGGAGGGAGTGGTTTACAACCTATGAGCAAGTGGATGGTGGCAGTATGTATATGGCTGACAGTTCTGTTTGCAAAACGGTTGGGATAGACTCTATTAAAATTCGGACACATGATGGTAATTTTTGCACATTTAATGACGTCAGACATGTTCCATCCATGGAAAAGAATCTGATATCATTGAGCATGTTAGATAGCAAGGGGTTCAAATTTCGAGGTGGAGGTGGATTCTATATGTCTGCAAGGATCGAATGTGGTTTTGAAGGACATAAAAAGTGGTACCTTGTATTTTCTTCAAGGTTTTACGTTATCAGGTTCTGTTGTTGTTACATCCTCAGAGATTGAATGGCAAAAAAGTATGGTCAATATTAAGACTCTTTCACAGAATCATCGGCGAATCAGAATGTTCGAACAGGTCGGTCCGGTTCAGCGACTGTGCCTCCAGTTGAACACGATCCTGCTTAGAAAATCGATGTTAATCCTCCTAAAGGTACCCGAGATTTTCCTCCTGAAGACATGCGTCTCCGCAATTGGCTCTTCAGTAACTTCAGAGAGGTATCGCAGCAATTCGGGTTTGAATAGGTTGATTTTCCTGTGCTAGAGTCAGAGGCTCTTTATATTAGGAAGTGGATGAAAAACTTGATATGTCAGAATTATCGCTGGGTGATGATTTCGTCCAGTACAGTAATGGTGGTGCAACTGTTTTCATGTCTAGACAAGATTACATACATTGAATGGACCCCTGATTCCGAATATATATTTTGTGGTCTTTACAAGAAATCTATGATACACGCATGGTCTTTGACACAACTTGAGTGGACATGTAAAATAGATGAAGGTCCTGCAGGAGTTGCTTATGCTAGGTGTAGTCTGAACAATCGTCACATACTCACCACATCTGAGTTTCAGCTACGGTTAACTGTTTGGTCACTGGTTAACACCGCATGCATACATGTCCAATGGCCAAAGCATGGGTATAAGGGGGTATAATTTACTAAGATTGAAAAGTTTGTTGTTGTTTGCACCAGACGTGATTGCAAGGATTATGTTAATCTGCTATCTTGCCATACATGGGAGATAATAGGTGTTTTCGCTGTTGACACATTGGATTTGGCTGATGTTCAGTGGTCTCCAGATGATAGTGCTATAGTCATCTGGGATCCTCCTCTTGAGTACAAGGTTTTGATCTATTCTCCAGATGGGAGGTGCTTAGCTAAGTATCAAGCATATAAGAGTGTACCAGGAGTAAAAGGTGTTTCATGGTCACTTTGTAGCCAGTTTTTAGCAGTGGCAAGCTATGACCAGATGTTACGGGTTTGGAATCACCTGACGTGGAAAGTATTTGCAGAATTTGTGCACCCATCTGATATTAGAGGTCTTTGTTGTGCTGCTATTTTCAAGGAAAGGTTAGAAGAGAAACTTGGGGACTCAAGAGAAGCATTATCTGATCTGAAGCAACTATTCTCACTTGCTGAGAAGTATGGCTATTCAGAGTGGCTTCAGTTTGATGCATCAATTGTCCGGGGTTTGGCATATTACACTGGATTGATATGAAGGATCTGGTTGCAGCCTGGAAAATTCTGGAAATGGAGATCTATAGGGATCTAAACATAGGGAAGCTCTTCCTGTCACAGAAGGGCTACATTTAAAAGATTTTGTCAAGATTTGACATGTCTACAACAAAGCCTATAGATACTCCAGTGCTGCAAATGCACATCTGAATGTTGCCTTTGCACCTAAATCAGCTGAGGAGAAGGAGTACATGTCTCGAGTTCTCTATGCTAGTGCAGTAGGAAGCTTGATGTATGCAATGGTCTGCACTAGACCTGATCTTGCACAGTCTGTTAGTGTTGTTAGAAGATTTATGAGTGATCCTGGAAAACAGCATTGGCAAGCTGTGAAGAGAATTTTTCGGTACCTCATATGTACGTCTGATGTTGGTCTCATTTATGGAGGTGATATAGAGTGTTTGGTGACAGGGTTTTCAGACTCTGAATATGCTGGAGATGTTGACAGTAGAAGATCTATGACTGGTTATGTTTTCACTTTTGGTGGTTCAGTTGTCAGTTGGAAAGCTACTTTGCAGTCTACAATGACTTTGTCGACTACAGAAGAAGAGTACATGACATTAACAGAAGAAGCCAATGAGGGAATCTGGTTGAAAAGATTGATCAGCGATCTGGGTCTACATCAGGATCAGACCATAATGTATTGTGGCAGTCTCAATGCAATCTGTTTAGCCAAGGATCAAGTCCATCATGAGAGGACTAAGCACATTGATGTGAGGTATCATTTTCTGAGAAGTGAGAAGAGAATCAAGGTGAACAAAGTGGGTACTGCTGATAACCCAGTTGATATGTTCACAAAGTTGTTTCCACACAACAAGTTCCAACACAGTTTGGACTTGCTCAATGTTAGGAGTTGCTGATTGCCCCTTGAGGGCAAAATCTGGGGCAGAAGGGGTCTAGTACATACGACACTATAATGGTGCATCTAGTATTTGTTATTTGTGAGATGATTCAAGTCAAGGTGGAGATTTGTTGAAATATGTCTTAAATCCGGGCATATTAGATTTATACCATGTTTAGGAATCTTTTTCCTTGCATGTTTAGGAATCCTTTTCCTTACATGTTTAGGAATCATTTTCCTTGTCTGTTTGGAAAATCTTTCCTTAGTCTGTGTAAGGGGTACTCTATATAAACCTCATAGGTCATAACCTAATAAACATTCTGAAAATTGTATTCCTCAAGATCAATAAAGTTTTTCTCTCTTCTGCCCGTGAACGTAGCTAACACATTGTTAGTGAACCACGTTAAATCGTTTTGTCCTTTACATTCATTATTATTCTTTCTTCTGTTTAATTGGTTCCGCTATAACAGGAATTTCTTGATTTTATGATAAGAAAGACTTATTTGTTTTTAGTTTTGGTGTTAATTTTTTTTTTTTGTTGAGTTATATTATTACTAGGAATCTAATAAATCTCACTTTCAAGAATCATATTTTTTCTATCGAGATATTTTACCGAGGAAGTTGAAGCTATTATGAACCGTTTTTAACTTCATAAAAAAATATTGATCACTTTTGTTTCAAATTAAAAAGAAAAGGATTCAAGATAGCTTTTTTAATTCAAATATTTTAAGAAATCTTTCTTGTAAGCGAAATCTTGATATATATATATGGGAATTGTTAAGTATTGTCACTTTTGTTTTTAGAATTGTTTGTTAATTATATGATGATCGTCTGGATATATGAAGAAATATCTTAATTAATTAGAGTGAGACAACTTTTGAAATATTAGTCAAGTATTAAATTGGGCTACAGTTATAATTTTAAATCTCAATCTAGAATATTCTATGAAGTAAAATTATGAAACTATAGAGAAGACATGTTCACACAAATTGTTTGGCCATTTTTATATAGGTACCTAGTTCACAAGTTCCTGTTGTCACTTTGATTTACTCAAAAACACAACTTTTGTAAAAATAAATAAATTATATATTTTAAAGTCTTTTAACTCCCATAATATTCAATCAAATAATGGTCATGCCAAGTACAACAAAAGGTTATGGTGGGCTGGTAATTAACTACATCATTTTTCATTAGAGGTCTCGACTTTTCAAGTTTGAGTCTGGGAATGAAGTCCTCTTTGATTTGAAGCATTTAATCGTCCCGAATGATATTTTTCGATACGAATATGAATTAGTCGGGCCCTTGGAAAATAGTCACTATCACGAAGATTCAAATTCCTTAAATGAAATTTCATGATACAATGGCTATTTTTCGAGCCTGGGAATGAAGTCCTCTTTGATTTGAAGCACTTAATCATTCAGAATGATATCTTTCGATACAAATATGAATTAGTCGGGCCCTTGAAAAATAGTCACTATCACGAAGTTTCAAATTCCTTAAATGAAATTTCATAATACAATGGCTATTTTTCGAGCCTGGGGATGAAGTCCTCTTTGATTTGAAGCACTTAATCGTCCAGAATGAGATTTTTCGATACGAATATGAATTAGTCGAGCCCTTGAAAAATAGTCACTATCACGAAGTTTCAAATTCCTTAAATGAAATTTCATAATACAATGGCTATTTTTCGAGCCTGGGGATGAAGTCCTCTTTGATTTGAAGCACTTAATCGTCCAGAATGAGATTTTTCGATACGAATATGAATTAGTCGAGCTGTTGAAAAATAGTCACTATCACGAAGTTTCAAATTCCTTAAATGAAATTTCATCATACAATGGCTATTTTTGGTCGAGTCAATTTTCTTTTTTCCTGGAAAAAGAAAGAAATATTAAGGAATAAGTGGTATATATTTTAAATTATCTTGCAAATTTGCTGTAATAAGAGAATTATGACAAAGAGAGAGATAGAGTTGATGTTTAGGGTAAGCAGCTTTATTTGTAGATTCATTGGGATATTAGCATTTTTTGTCCAAAATGATAAATAATTAAGCACTAAATTCACTTGAATTCTAGGTAAAACTAATTTTATTTAAGCAAAAGTGTTGAAATTATTAAGTGATGAGTTATTAAGTGATGTGGTATTTTAGTTACTTAGAGTGTCTTAGAGTACAATAGTTAACCTGTGGGACTTAAGTGTAGTATTCCTTACTTACTTTCTTATTCATGTATTAATAGTGTTGGAGACTCATTGGGTAAGTTTGAGCTTTCATAATAGATAATTCCAGAAAAGCTTCCACATATCACTCTCTTCATCCTTCATCAGATTTATCTTCACATACATTAAGATTCCAGTGATAACTACTGCATTTCGATCATTAACATGGTATCAAAGCCGTAAGAGGAAGATCGACACGCTAAGATTCGAGGAGTTGCGAATCGAAGAGAACGAAATTCTCGATTTCGAATCGGATCGAAGAAATCGAAAACGATTTGGTACATGCAGGTTAAATTTCGCTTAATAACTGAAGACTTATGTGTTTTTGTTTGTTAAAATCGATCGATTGAGAACAGATCGATCTATTGTTGTGCTCGTGTTTTGTGGAAATTGATCTACTGAAATCACGATCTATCACAATCGATATTATCAGTTTTGTGGCAAATCACTGTAATGGAAAATACTTCGCAAAGTGTACCAGTTGTTACAGATTAAGTGTCGAATGTAAATTCAAATATATTGGATCACAATCATCCATTATATTTGAGTTCATCCGATACTCCTGGAGTTGTGCATGTCGAAATACAGTTAACCGGAATGAAAAACTATACATTGTGGTGTCGCGCAATGAAATTGAATCTATTAACGAAGAATAAGATTGATTTTATTGATGGCACAGTAAGGAGGGACATGTATGATGGAAAAGTATTGCAGGCATTTGATCAACAAGAAGGAGAAAACAGCAAGATAGCAGTGGCTAGAGCTCATATAGCAGGTACTTTTGCATCTCATAAGCATAAAGGTGATATCAATACAAACTGTATAGTAGATACATGAGCAACTGATCATATGGTCAGTAATAAGAACATGATTGAGAAAAGGAATAGATATAGTGCATGCCAAGTACAATTACCCACATGTGATGTGGCTGGGATCACACAAGTAGGAAGTTGTAGGCTCAAGAATGGTGATATTATAGAACATGTGTTATGTATCCCAACCTTCAAATTTAATCTGCTCTCAGTGTCAAAGCTAACCAGGGAACTGAATTGTTGTGCAAGATTTTTTTCCTGATTTTTTTATCCTGCAGGATCTGTTTACTGGGAAGGTCAAGGAGACTGGTAGAGAGTATTGGAATCAGTAAGAAGGTACAGAGAAGCAATAAAAGCTCATACTCATACATCAGCTATGGAGTCTGCAGGTGAACTGGAGGCAGAGCTGTGGCATAGAAGAACGAGACATGTTCCATTCAGTATGCTCAAGAAAATAGCAGCTTTTAAAACTAAATCAGATTTTTCAATCAAACATTGTGATGTGTGTCTCTTAGCTAGACAATCCAGGAAGCCTTTTCCTGATAGCAATAGCAAAATTGATTTTCCTTTTCAACTTTTGCATTTAGATGTATGGGGACCTTACAAAGTGTCATCTTATAACAACATGAGATATTTTCTTACTGTAGTGGATGATTACTATATGGATATGGACTTTCTTGATGCATATTAAATCTGATGTGGTAACTATTCTTAAGAATCTGTTTGTGAGGATCAGAATACAGTTTGGTTCAACTGTCAAATCCATTAGATCAGATAATGGGACATAATTTCTCAATTCTACCTATTTGGATCTGTTTAATGAGCTAGGTATTGTACATCAGAAATATTGTCCTTACTCTCCACAGTAAAATGGAGTAGTGGAAAGAAAACATAGACACATATTGGAGATAGCAAGGGCTATTAAGATGAAAGGTCATTTACCAGCAAATTTTTGGCGTGATTGTATTGAAATTGCTATGCATGTGATCAATAGAATTCCCACTGTTGTGTTGGAAGATATTTCACCATATGAGAAGCTATTTAACAAGGTTCCATCACCTTCCCACTTAAAGGTGATAGGGTGTCTTTGTTATGCATCCAACTTGATGAGAAAAGACAAGTTTGAACCAAGGGTCATTAAGGCTATGTTACTTGGTTATGCAGTACATAGGAAAGACTATAAATTGCTGGATTTGTCCAGTGAAATAGTGTTTATCAACAGAGATGTGATATTTCATGAGAACATATTCCCTTATCAACAATTTAAGGGTGGTGAAGATTCAAATATTCTTCAGCACTCTAGTTCTGATATGTGCATTGATGATGAACAAGTAATTTCACATGATGTTCCAGTGGAGAATGAACAGGTTAACATCCATGAAGGTGTACCTTTCCAGACAGAAGGGCCTGCTATAACTGATGAAATTGCAACAGGACTGATTCAGCATGATGATTCCTATAATGCATGACTGCTGCTAAGAATGTTGCAGATAATAGAAGGAGATCCACCAGAGAAAGAAGAACTCCAATATGGCTGAAGGATTTCATGCAGCCAACAACAAAGTCCAGTTAGGCAGGTTGTTATACCCTATGTTTGAAGTAGTGGATTACACTGGCCTATCTGACCAGTATTATGGTTTCTTGGCAAAGATATTAGCAGAACATGAACCTCAATCCTTCTATGAAGCAACTAAGGATCAGAGGTGGGCGGAGGCTATGAAGTCAGAAATTCAAGAACTAGAAGATAATAAAACTTGGAAAATTGTGGACTTGCCTAGCAATAAGAGAGCCATTGGATGTAAATGAGTCTTTAAGATTAAATACAAGGCTTCTGGAGAGATTGAAAGGTTTAAGGCCAGGCTTGTAGCTAAGGGGTATAGTCAGCAAGAAGGAGTTGATTACCAAGAAACTTTTTCCCCAGTGGTGAAGATGGTGACAGTCAGAAGTGTGATCTCTATTGCAGTTGCAAATGGATGGAGCATTCAACAAATAGATGTGTTTAATGCCTTCTTGCAGGGGGATCTCAATGAAGAGGTGTACGTGAGTTGCCACAAGGGACTGACCATAAAAAAGGGAAGGTGTGCATGTTGCTTAAGTCCTTGTATGGTCTTAAGCAAGCATCCACACAATTGAATATAAAGTTAACAACTGCTTTGGTTTCATCTAGTTTTGTTCAGAGCAGTCTTGATCATTCTTTACTTATTAGAAGGGATGGAGAAAAGATAGCTATGGTCTTGATATATGTAGATGATCTTATTTTGACTGAAAATGATCAAGAGATTATTGATCAGACAAAGGTTACCTTGCAACATCACTTCAAGATAAATGACCTTGGTGAACTCAAATATTTCCTAGGTTTTGAGTTTGCTAGGAACAAAGAGGGGATAATAATGCACCAACGAAAGTATTCTTTGGAGCTCATTGGATATGAGGTTAACAGGTTCTAAGCCTGTCAGTTCACCAATGGAGGCCAATGTAAAATTTATCACGACTATGACGCATACATACGTAAAATGATGCACAGGAAAGTTGGGCAAGACACTTTTTAAAAATCCAAAGACTTACCAGAGGCTGGTTGGAAGGTTGTTGTACTTGACTAATACTAGGCCAGACATAGCTTTTGCAGTGTAGTGTTTGAGCCAGTTCATGCAAGCTCCAAAACAATCACATATTCTGGCAACAGAGAGAGTGGTTAGAAATGTCAAGCTTGCTCCTGGAATGGGAGTGTTCATTGCAGCAGAAAAGAGTAATGTTGTATTTGCATACTGTGACGCAGACTGGGCTTCATGCCTAATTACCAGGAGATCAGTCTCGGGATATTTAGTATATCTTGGCTCATCACTCATTTCTTGGAAATCTAAGAAGCAGCAAACAATCTCAAGGAGTTCAACAGAATCTGAATATCGAAGTCTTGCATCAGTAGTGGCTGAAGTTGTCTGGATCAATGGTCTGCTTACAAAACTTGTTATATCCTTGCAATTGCATGTTCCTGCTTACTGTGACAACAAGTCGGCTATGCAGATTACCACCAATCCTGTATTCCACGAAAGAACAAAACACATTGAGATTGACTGCCATTTCATTAAGGAAAAGATTAAGTTGGGCTTGATCTCTACCAGATATGTAGCCTCTGATGATGATATGCTTACCAAAGCCTTGTTACCAGGACAACATGTTCATCTTCTTTCCAAGCTAGGAATGAAGAACTTATTTTTACCTCCTAGCTTGAGGGGGGTGGGGGGTGGTATTGAAGTTATTAAGTGATGTGGTATTTTAGTTACTTAGAGTGTCTTAGAGTACAATAGTTAACCTGTGGGACTTAAGTGTAGTATTTCTTACTTTCTTTCTTATTCATGTATTAATAGTGTTGGAGACTCATTGTGTAAGTTTGAGCTTTCATAATAGATAATTCCAGAAATGCTTCCACATATCACTTTCTTCATCCTTCATCAAGTTTATCTTCACATACATTAAAATTCCAGTGATAACTACTGGATTTCGATCATTAACAAAAAGGCATAAAAGAGAGTACAAATTTTTTCCGTAATATAATTCTTTTCACTATTCATGTATCACTAAAAAGTTAAATTATCGATGGATAATATATGTCGTTAAACACAAAAAGTTAGTTGTTGTTAATTCTATTTAACATCGGATTAGCGATGAATTATCAAAACTTTTTATTAATTATGAAATTTTTAACAATAGATTAACAATATATTATTTAAAAAATCTGTTAATTGCAAGCTATTTAACGATGGATTAATGACGAATTATTTCTGTTGTTTTAGTGTATTGAAACCTAAATCACCCTCTCACATGTTTAAAATACTAAAAGAGGTTCCCAGGGCATAGCTGTATGGCAAAGGAGGTGAATTTAAAATTCAGCTGGAGGCATATCTCGCGATTTATTGGTAGTAATATTGAGGGATCAATATTATTATCTTCAAGAATATTCTGACGTAAGTCAGAAAGCTGAATATAAAAAGTAAATACTAAAAGAGAATGGTTTTTGTCAACAATATACAACAAACATTGGTCCCCTCGTATGAGGCAAAAAATGTAAGTCAATGTAGCAAATCACGTTTGACAAAAGAGAGAAAAAGTAAGCTTTTGATTTGTTTTAGTTAAATAGAAACATCAAATCATGTCTATATAAAAAAGAATCACAATAATAATAAGAGGAAATTAAATAACATACTAAAACTCTCATGATTACAAAGAAAAAGGCATTCATATAGATATATGAATCAATTGTACCAGTAGGAAATAGTGTAAAAAGATTGGCCAAAGGCAAAAAGCCTATGGAAACAAGCAAAAGATCAGATGAAGAGTTAAAGAAGCTTAGTGCTTATCTTCATAGACCCCCAATTGTCATGTTCTAAAAATGAAACTTTACTTAAATTATTGGTGCAATAATGGTGTCCATAGACCATAGTATGAAAGGAAAAAAGAAAAAGTTGGGAACAATATTGTTTCCTCTTAGGTTAGTTTCATTGGTTTCCGTTATTCAATAATAATAGGTTTGGATTATAACCATCCAACAAAAATGTGAGGTGGATCATCTCTTAATTAAAGGTCTCAGATTAAAATTCGTAAGTATGAAAAATTTCCTGATAGTAAGTGCTCCCCAAAATAGATTCTACTCGCATAAATCCCGATATAGTCGGGCTATACAGCTAACGATCGTGGAGTTATAAATGATACTCTTTTTAAAATGAAAGATTACGTTTCTTTATATTGAATATTAAAGATTAATCAAACCATTTTCCCTATATTTAATATACATCATTATAAAATGAGGTATTACCCTCTTATTCTTATTCAGGGGAGATAAAAACATAAAACTTAATTAATTCTATTCAATGTCCACTTAAAAGGTAACACGTGTCACTTTAACAGATTTTTAGCTCAAAATATTTCTTCTCATGCCAAATTGAGAAAGTATTTTCCCTTTTTCTGTCACATTATCATTTAAGGGAGTATAGTTTCACTTTAAATAAGATAAGAGGGTTAATAGCCAAGTTTAAGTGCATAACTATTTTTTCCGAGCAAATTTAGGGTGCATAGTATATAATAATATTAGTATATGTATTTTCTCCAAAAAGAATTATAAATACATGTTAATGCTGGGTTTTATGTTATGACATTTTACTAACATAACATTTTCAGAACTAAGTTAAAATCAGAAAATGTTGGAACAAATGTCATGACATTCGGACCAACATTCTGATAACAGTTTTGCCCTTCTTCACGGACTGACGCTGATCTCGTGGGATTTTTACCACAATGATAAAGTGACCTGACAAGGAACTTGTTGAGCTGATTATACACGTGGGAAGACCAAGTCCAAGGCGTTGTTAAACTTGGGGAACAAGTCCAAGAGGTTTAAGGATTTTGCTCCACATTCATCTCCAACAAACCTTATCAAGTTGCCCACCTTTTGCTCAACTTCCATTGAGCATTTCAAGGAAGAATCTCTACTATAAATAGAGAGGATACATCAAGGAATCGATATCCTGAAAATACAAGAGAAAAAAAAAGAGTTCTCCAGAAATCTCGATCAGAAAACTGGATCACTGTGTTGCCTGAGCTTTTCGACGACATTCTGTCCAACATTATAGTTGCTGCCTAGATTCTAGATTAGTTCTTTATTGAAGCAATTATAATAAGATGTTGTCTATATCTACTTGTTAGATTTTTCAGGCTAAGTCATCTGCGACTTAAACCTTTTTATTCCTTTTGTATTATTTTGTAAGATTGTAAAAGAATGAATATATTCAATTGTGTAAATTAATATTAATATATAACCTATGTAAATTTAAACATTTGTGTCTTTATTATTTCCGCTGCAATTTACTCTTCAAATGCTTTTATGTTTTTATCTAAGTGTCGTCAGTTCTGTCGGGTGACATTGTTAACGTCATTTGCAAACTGCTTCAGCGTACAAGCGATTTTACTTACTGTTTGTTTTTTTATTATTCCATAGTATAACCCCCGGGACCCAACAAGTGGTATCAGAGCCTACACTTGACATAATAAGTGTTTGGTCCTGTTATATAAACTATGGATCCGACTAATCCAACAATTGGTAGACTTCCTATTTTAGATGGATCAAACTATGTCTATTGGAAAATTCGTCTACGCTCTCATATCAAATCCATTGATATTAGAGCATGAAGATCTATTACCAATGGATATACTGTTCCAATGCTACCACCGGATGAGGAAGGCAACATTCTTGCTAAGCCTGAATCTGAATGGAGTGTGGAAGAAACCAATAATGCAAGCTTCAATGAAAAACCCTTAAATGCTATTTTTTCATGGGTTGATCTCTATATGTTCAAGCTCATACAAAATTGCTCTACGGGCAAGGATGCTTGGGATACTTTGCAAACTCATTGTGAAGGTAGCTCTAGTGTTCGTCGAACGAAGTTTCGTATGCTCATGAGTAAATATGAATGCTTAAGGATGAAAGAGACGGAGGATATTAACACATATTTTAAAAAGTTGATTGACATCTCTAATGAATGTCAAGTTTTTGGTTCTCCGTTAACCAACAACCAACTTGTGGAAAAAGTATTTCGTTCTCTTCCTGAAAAGTTCAATATAAAGATATGTGCGATTGAAGAAGCTCGAAATATTGCTACAATGGACCTTCATACTTTAATGAGTATTCTCAAAAACTTATGAGATGAATATGGAGAATCAAAGGACATTGTATAAAATCAAAGATATAACACTTCAAGCAAAATCCTTAGAGAGTCACGTCGATGATGAGGATGAAAATCTTGAAGAAATTGGTAATGGTGCAAATGTTGTCCTTCTTACTTGAAAATTCAATTCGATGGTAAGGAAGTTCAACAACAATAGTAAAAATTTAAATCCAAAGAGCACCAAAACCAAGACTTCAATAAAAAGTCCACTAACCCCTTCCTATAGTACAAAGAGGAAATCAACTAAGGAGAATTAACTCAGACATAACAAAATTTGATCCCAAACAACGAGATTCTGTGCAATATCATGCTTGTTCAGGATGTGGTCATTATGCAAATGAATGTGCAAATACCTTAAGAAAATTTGGTAAATGTATGTGGGTTTCTCTTAGTGATGATGAAGAAGAATAGAAAGGAGATCAATAAATATAGTCACAAGCAATGTTGGACACTATTTACGAACAGTCTCTCTCAGACAATGAAAATGTCATCGATAGTGTTGTCCCAAATTTCACCACATTTGCGTTAACATCTGCGACGACATCTGCATGTCCAGAAACATCCAAAAGGTATGAATATTTTAATTATTCTGATGTTAATTGCTTTACTAGTGTTATTTCTTGTAGTGAGACTAGCTTTGACGATCAAGTTGATCTCAAGGACGACATGATTAGGGAATTGCAAAAACTTTGTAAAGACTTAATCGCTGAATCCAAGCAAGTTGACTCAAAGTTAAAATCTTTAACTCTTGAGAATGCAGGTTTAAAAGGCACAATAACCCGCTTAGAGGTTACACTTACCAAAAAATTCTTGAATTTGGTAAGATTAGTGCAAAGTTGGATTTAGCTGAAGTAGCCTTCGAGAAGCTCAATACAGGTACCTCAAAACTGGATGAGATTCTAGGTGTTAGTCAACCATTATATACTGGTATTGGGTACAAGAACTCACTTAATACTGTATGCTCTAATTTATTTGACAAATCTGGGAGAATAGGTTTTGTGAAAGAGAAAGGATCTAAAGACAAGCTCCCAGTCGAGTCAAATGATATGAAGTTTGTGTGCCATTACTGTAACTCATCTGGGCACATAAGACCATATTGCCGCAAACTTCAAAATTCCAGGAGCAGAGTATTGTCAAAACGATTGTCCAACATTTTGAACAACACTCATAGCAACATTCCTGAAGGTAGAAAAGGGAAATGTTGTAAGAAAGTTTGGATACCCAAACTGAATGTGAGATGTAATGTTTCCATAACTGTTTTGAGGACTAACATTTCAGGATCTTTGTACTTTGACAGTGGGTGCTCTCGTCACATGACAGGGACAAAGGAATGCCTAAAGAACTATGAGTCACTCATTGGAGGAAATGTTACTTATGGAGGTGGCAGTAAAAGTAAGATCATAGGAAGAGGAACCTTAAGTGTTCCTGGTGTTCCAGCCATGGAAAATGTCTTACATGTTAATGGATTAATGAATTAATGGCTAATCTAGTCAGTATAAGTCAATTATGTGATGACAATTTAGAGGTAAAGTTTAATAAGTATGCTTGTATAGTTACAAATGAAGCTAACCAATGTGTATTGTCAGGTACAATGACAGGCGACCATTGCTATCTTGTAGGAAAACAAGAGATATGCAATAATGTTAGGACAGATGACACTACCTTGTGGCATCAAAAATTAGGATATGTCAACTACTGTAACCTTGAAAGATTAATTTCTTATGAGGCAGTAAGAGGCATCCCTAAACTAATTCCTAAAGATAAAACAGTGATTTGCGAAGATTGTCTAAAAGGTAAGCATATCCGTGTTTTCCATAATGTTGCCCAGAGTGACATACAACATTCAGGTACGTCTCACTGCTTTCAGGTTTTGCACATGGATCTTATGGGTCCAATCGAGATAGATAGCCTAGGAGACATGAGGTATTCTTATGTGATTGTAGATGACTTTTTCAGGTACTCATGAATATTCTTTTGGAAAGAAAAGTATTAAACTTTTGGCATGTTCAAAGTGTTGCACTCTAGGATAAGGAATCTGTATCATTCTTCCATTTTTCGAATTAGGTCAGATCATGGAAAAGAATTTGAGAATAATATGTTCTCATTATTTTGTGAGAAAAAATGTATTTTCTTGAATTTTCTGCTCCCAAGACTCCTCAGCAAAATGGTGTAGCAAAAAGGAAGAATAGGACTTTACAAGAGATGGCTAGAGTCATGATGAGTTCTAAGAAATTGTCAAAACTTTTTTGGGCCGATGCCTTGAATACTGCAAGTCACATAACAAATAGAGTATATCTTACGCCTGGAACTAAAATGACACCCTACGAGCTGTTAAATGGAAAGAAACCAAATATGCGTTACTTTCATATATTTGGGTGTGTGTGTTACATCTTAAATGATAGAGAACAACTAGACAAATTTGACTCTAAAAGTGACAAAAGAGTTTTTGTCAGCTATTCTCAAAATAGTCATGTTTACCGTGTATATAATCTTAGAACCAAAACTGTACAAGAATCTGTTAACATTGTTTTCGATAATTGTTCTGATCTTATAGGAAAAATACCTGAAAATAACGTTGTGATTACAGTGGAGAATGAGCATAATGCTGAAGATTCAGATGTTGTCTCAAATGTCACGACATCCGAAGCAACATCTGAGTCAGAACCCGAGAACACAGAAGGTGCAGATGAGGAATCAAATGTTGAATTGCAAGACCCAGTATGCAGGGATCCCTCATCTATGATTAGAAAGAACCATCCTACAGGTCAAATGATAGGAGAAGTGTTCGAAGGTTTAAGAACTAGAAGGAAAGAGCCTCAGAATTACAGAGATATGGTCAGATATATGTGTATGTCTACCATGTATCAAAATATATGTCTTTCTTGTTATGTATCTACTCTAGAACCAAAGAATGTTGGAGAAGCACTCAAGGACAATTGTTGGATACAAGCTATGCAAGAAGAACTTGAACAATTCACGAGAAATGAAGTCTGGGATTTAGTTCCTCGTCCAAATGATAGTAATGTTATTGGTACTAAATGGATCTTTAAAAATAAGACAACTGTTGTAAGAAACAAGACAAGACTTGTTGCTCAAGGATACACGTGGGTCGAAGGAATTGACTACGATGAAACATTTGCCCCTGTTGCCAGAATTGAGTCAATTAGACTGTTACGTGTTGTAGCTTGATGTCTGAAGATCACTCTCTATCAGATGGATATTAAAGGTGCCTTCTTGAATGGCTATCTTGACAAAGAAGTCTATGTTGAACAACCTAAAGGATTTGAAGTTTCTCACCATCCTCAGTTTATATACAAGCTCAAAAAAGCTTTGTATGGATTGAAACAAGCACCTCGAGCATGGTATGGTCGTTTAACTCAGTTTCTTCTTGAATTTGGTTCTAAACGTGGTGAAGCTGATTGTACTTTGTTTATAAAACATCACGGAGTAGATATGGTCATTGCCCAAATCTATGTAGATGACATAGTTTTTGGTTCGACTTCATAGTCCCACCTTGAGACATTTGTCGAAGATATGTCCTCCACATTTGAGATGAGCATGATTGGGGAATTAACCTTTTTCTTAGGCTTGCAGATAAAGCAAAATGAAGATGGAATCATCATCTCCCAGAGTAAGTACGCCAAGAATTTGGTTAAGATGTTTGTATTGGATAATGCTAAACATATGAGGACTCCAATGGGATCAACACAGAAGATATGCAAAGACGATGTTGGCGAAAATGTCAACCCAACATTGTATCGATCTATGATAGGTAGTCTTTTGTATCTCACTGCTAGTTGTCCTGATATAATGTTTAGTGTTTGTGTTTATGCTCGATTACAAGCCTATCCCAAAATCTCCCACTTAAATGTCTTGGATCATGAGAGATTTTCAAATTTGAAAAACTCTCTTGGTCTATGTAATCTCTGTATCGGCATTGGTGGGTGAATGTCGGTTGGAATATCTCTAACATTTTGGGTAACATTTGCCTCTGTAATATCAGAATCTGATTGTGTTTACTGTTTTTGATTATTTTAATTTTCTATTCACTCATATATGATCCTAAAATAAGAACATGCTTTCAAAAAGTGATACCGTTCTCTGCGATGATATTATGTATCATAAAAAGAGAGTATCAAACTAAGGCAACACCTTTTTTGAATTTTTTGGAAACTGTGCGAATGAGCAAAGTTCTTTGAAAATGATATTGTTCCTATACTACAGGAGTATCAAGTGCTTAAATAAGAAATAATGAGGATGCTAAAAATTATTCTTATTTTTTTGACACAAAATTAAATTTTGTATGTGGTTTATGATTAGATCAAAGACAATGGAAAAATGTTACATTGATCTGGAGGTTAAACTCATAAAATTACATATAAAATGTGTCTTGATTTATTGCCAAAATCAAAAGAGTTCTTGTAGGATCATAATACATGTGTCATCCAAAATGTTGTCAACATTAAGGTTGACATTCTCAAATAATGATATTTGTTGGGATACTGTTTGTAACTGTTTTTTGAAAATTCAGTTATTTTCCTTATTTTTGTGCCGTTGTTTTTTTTCTTGATGCCTATTTTTTTTTCTCTTCTAAATTTTAGGAACAAGTATTGGAATACAATACAAACTCCAAAAATCAGGAAATTAGTTATTCTGTCAAGGTTATAAATAGTTTTTTCACATGTTCTTCATTCTTGTTACTTTTGTTCTTTCCGAAAATTCAAAAAAAAAATTAATAAAAAATTGGAAAGACCACATCAACTCAGGTTACTACTACCAATGGAACACTCAACCCCTTCACATTCTAAAAATCCTAACTCTCCACCATCTTCTCCACACTACTCTCCAATTGATAGATCCCCTATGTCAAACCAAATGCCGTCCAACATTTCTGAAACAACCCCAATGAGCACAAGCCCTCATCTAAGAACAACCATTGTACTAAGCATTTTCCAAGAACCTCTCGATATAAGCTATCCTGAAGAAAATGACAATCCAATCGACCTAGAAGCAACTCCAGATGTGTCTGTTCTAGGCAAAAGGGAAAGCACCTCTAAATTTCCTACACGGAGGTCAACAAGAGTTTATGAGAGAAATGTTGAAGCCCAGCCAGCAACGAAGAAGTCCAAGCTCGATGAGAAAGTCCCTGCGTGTTCTAGCAGTGACTGGGATGATTCGGACTTCGATTTCTCTACCGAAGATAAAGCAGAAAAGAATCCTTCAGTTGAAAAGAAAACTGAACACCCACCTTCTCTATCTCATTTTGAGCCTTCTGTTCCTGCAGCTAAAGAGTCGTCAGATGAAGAAATACCTGACGACACACCATTGAAAAGGTTTTGTCCGACGAGAGTTAACAAATCCTCAAAGTCAAGTACTGACCCTGATGTTGCCCCAAGTGCCACGACATCCCAGACAACATTCCAGCCAACTCCTAAACAGACTCAATCTCTAGTCTCCTCCAGCAGAACAAAATCAGACTCAGAGTCTTATCAAGAGGTAACCTTCTTTTCTGAGAAATTCTATTCTGAAACTAGTTCTAAAAATTGGGACTGGTATAAAAATAGAATCATCAAGTCTGAAAAAACATTAGACATTGCCTCTTGTTCAGAACATGGTTTGATTGATTTTTTTAAGCACAGAAGTCTTCATGGATCTGTCACAAACAAATGACCCTATATTGACAATGTAATCAGGTTGTTTTATGTCAACTTAGACACTATTATGGAAGATACTAACTCTAAGCAATTCGAGAAAGTATACTTCTGTAATAGAATATATAAATTCACACCCGTTGTTATTAGTCAATGTCTGGACTTAAAGGATGAGGAGGATGTGATAAATTCAGACCCGGCAATGGAAGATAAAGATGAAATCATTAAATACCTCATAGGAGGTATAATGCAGAAATTGATCTCTAGATGTCCAGCCTCAAAACTCACAGCTTTGTTTGCAACCCTCCATAAAATTGCTATACACAATTGGCTCCCTTCAATGAATGAGTTAATTGTCACTACAGAACAAGCTCTCTTGTTATACAAAGTCGGTAAAGGATTGAAACTTGACCTAACCCAAACAATCTTTAATCAAATTGACAACTTAGCCCAAAAAGAATCTACTTCAATCCTACATTTTCCCTCTTTAATTTTCAAAGTCCTTACATCACAAGGCTTCCAACCAAAGAAGAAGGACATATTTGGGAAACATCCAGAGTTGTACACTGTGAACAAGGCAGTTTTAAAAAGAAAATACAGGATCATAGACTTACCCTGGAAACTGGACCAAAACAAAATTGATATTGAAAGAAATGTCACCAACATTTCTGGCAACACAGACTCAGAAGGATCTCCGTTGACAACAGAATGGCTTGTGAATCAACTCGCAAAGATCAATCTTCAAAGTTCAGAAGTTGATACGGTTAAATAAGACATGATTCAAGCAAGAGATCGTCTTCTAATGTTGCTTTCTTTCAAAAAAAATGGGAGAAAATTCTAGGAAACAGGGGGAGGTTGATGTTGTTGTTGCTGCTGCAAAGAAGAGACACAATGCAGAGGGAGGTGACTGCTGAAAAGAAACAATGCAGGGGGAGCTGAGAAAGACTGGGTGGTGGAGGTTGTAGGTGCAAAGTCAAGCAGAAGTAGAAAGCGGCTGGAAGCTGCTACTAATGCTTGACATGCAAGAGAGGTGTAAAGATGTTAAAGTATGAAAATACTGTTGATATGTTAGTGATGCTAGTGTTGGATGATGAATTATTGTTTGTTGTTGATGCTACTGTGCTACTAATGAATGATTAATTTGGTTACTTTTGAATTGGGTTGTAAAGATGATCTAACAGCTATTTTATTTAGGGTTGTAATGATTGGACAAAATATTTCTGTATATTTTTGGGTTCATCTAATCATATATATATGAATGGCATATATATCATTTTGTATATGTTGTTTGTGTGCCATAAAAGGTTAAGGGGGAAAATTATAATTGTTATAGGCCACTCGCACTAAAAAGGTTTGTTTTGTGAAAAAAGGCAAAAAGGGAGAGAATGTTAATGTTGGGTTTTATGTTATGATCTTTTACCTAACACAACATTTTCAGAACTAAGTAAAATCAGAAAATGTTGGAACAAATATCATGACATTCGGACCAACATTCTGATAACAGTTTTGCCCTTCTTCACGGACTGACGCTGATCTCGTGGGATTTTTACCACAGTGGAAAGTGATCTGGCAAGGAACTTATTGAGCTGATTGTATACGTGGGAATACCAAGTCCAAGGCGTTTCTAAACTTGGGGAACAAGTCCAAGAGGTTGGAGGATTTTGCTCCACATTCATCTCCAACAAACCTTATCAAGCTGCCTACCTTTTGCTCAACTTCCACAACGATTCATTGAGCATTTCAAGGAAGAATCTCTACTATAAATATAGATTCTATCAAGGAATCAATATCCAAAAAATACAAGAGACAAAGATTAAGAGAGCGCTCCAGAAATCTCGATCAAAAAATTGGATCATTGTGTTGCCTGAGCTTTTCGACGACATTCTGTCCAACATTATAGTTGTTGCATAGATTCTAGATTAGTTCTTTATTGAAGCAATTATAATGAGATGTTTTCTATATCTACTTAGTTATATTTTTTAGGCTAAGTCATCTGCGACTTAAACCTTTTTATTCATTTTGTATTTTTTATTGAAGTATTATATATATATAATACTTCTGGTCATTGACCATTATAGGTTATATTAATATATAACATATGTAAATTTAAACCTTTGTGTCTTTATTATTTCCGCTGCAATTTACTCTTCAAATGTTTTTATGTTTTATCTAAGTGTCGTCAGTTATGTCGGATGACATTGTTAACGACATTTGCAAACTGCTTCAGCGTACAAGCGATTTTACTTACTGTTTGTTTTTTATTATTCCATAGTATAACCAAGGGACCCAACAATACCCATTGTAGAGGGTGAGAAGTCACGTGAGGAAAGATGTTGTGACAACAACAACAACAATATACCCCCTGTGAAATTCCATAACATGGGGTCTGAAGAGGGTAGAGTGTACGCAGACCTTACCTCTATCTTGGTAGGTAGAGCAGCTATTTCTGAGAGACCCTCGGCTCAAGACAAAGCACATGCACAAGAAAAGTAATACAAACAAAGTGACTAAACCATGATAGTGGATTCTGAAAAAGAAGCAATAACTAATGCAGGTATATAAGGTAAACAAAATACATGTAACAACATAAATCAAACGACAGAAGACTATAAAGTAATAATGTGCCTACTAGTATAATAATACTACAACTACCAGTTTGTAAGCGTAAGTAGGACTACGCTGGACTACCTACTACCCTTCTTCCCTAATTTTTGTCCTTCATAACCCCCTATCTAAGATCATATCCTCATTGAGCTGCACCTGCGCTATATCCCGTCTAGTCACCTCTACCCCTCATGTACCCGTCCATAGCCAATCTCTCACACATCTGCACTGGGGCATTTGTGTCTCTCCTCTGCACGTTCCCGAACCATCTCAACCTCGCTTCCCGCATATTATCCTCCACTGAGGCCACTCTCACTCTATCCCATATATCTTAATTTCTACTTTTATCCCTCCTTGTATGTCCACACATCCATTTAGCATCCTCATCTCCACAACTTTTATCTTTTGGGTGTGCAAAGTCTTGACCAGCCAACACTCCGCTTCATACAATATAGTCAGTGTAACCATCACCTTATAGAACTTGTCTTTAAGTTTTGGTGACACATTTTAATCGCACAAGACTCCAGATGCGAGCCTCCATTTCATTCACCCTGCCCCAATACAATATGTGACATTATCATCAATATCTCCATTTCATTGGTTAATAGACCTGAGGTACTTGAAGTTTTCTTTCTTTGGAATGAATTGAGTATGAAACCTCACATCCACGCATGTCTTAAGGTCGTTTCCATTACTGAACTTGCACTTCAAGTATTATGTCTTGGTCCTACTCAGCCTGAACTCTTTAGACTCCAGAGTCTGTCTCCAAATTTCCAACTTAGCGTGCACTCTAAGGAAAGATGTTGTCACATGACCTATTATTTTTCTTCCCCGCTGTGCAATCTTTCTCTTAAATAAATTAAATGTAGTCAAATTATAAACTAAACATTCACCAAATCATTGCAAGTATGTATTATTATAATTTGGCATCCATGCATGTGAAAATTTAACGACCATAACACTTGCTTTCGCGGAAATGCTCTCTTAATAAGTGTAAATTATATCCAAGGTTCCACACAACTCCATCGACCCCCGTCCCATTAATTGAGTCTCGGATTTAAGATAAATTCTACAAGTTCAATTAAATTTATTTATATACATAATTACGTACGTGTTAGAAATTTATTAACATGAAATAAAGTTAATCCTATTATTTATGACTCGAATAATTGGGTCCCCGCACGTCAGAAATGTCATTTTCATACACGTGCACATGTTTTACCAAGAATCGTAAATTTCTGTAATGAAAGAGATATTGGTACGTAACCGAAATGTTTGAGACATGAAATGATAGACGGTTATTGGTCAAATGACGAGTATTTCACGTTGGTAAATGAAGGAAGAGGTGTACGATGTGTAAAAGATGGAACGAGTCAGAAATCATCGTGGAGCCGTGAAAGGCCGCGGTGCAACACCGTCGGAGCCTCGGTGTCGGAGTGTCGCGGCGCCTCCATCCTGAGCCGCGACACTTGAACAAGTTTCCAATCATCGTAAAAGGATACATACGGGGAAATATTGTCTTAAGTACAAAGTGAATATCACTCGACTCATCAAAACCCTTGTTCTTGTTCCTATTTCTAGAATTGCAATCTTTGTTGTTGTTACTTACATT
Organism: Przewalskia tangutica; assembly: GCA_029844215.1. Lineage (NCBI taxonomy): Eukaryota > Viridiplantae > Streptophyta > Magnoliopsida > Solanales > Solanaceae > Przewalskia > Przewalskia tangutica. Next base: position 4,656,730 of record CM056725.1, read on the forward strand.
TCCATTTTCTTGTAACCTTCATTGTAACTCACAATCTTAAGACAATATTAATCTAAGTAACAAACAAGATGACTGAAGGAGAATAATTTGTTGCTCAACCTTCTTTTGTTGCTCAAGGCACACCTAGTGCCTTCCCCACTACTGTCACTACTGCACAAGGCTCAACCAATGCCTTCCCCGTTGCTCATGGGAACGCTATCATTCCACCACTAGCTAGATTCCACCATGAACGCCCAGAAAAGTTCATGGGGACAAATTTCAAGAGATGACTACAAAAGATGTTGTTCTTTTTTTCGGTTATGGGAATGCCTCGTTTCCTAACTGAAGATCCTCCAAAAGCTGGAGCTGAAGTGGACCCTCAGCCAAATGAAACGGCTGGAGGGGGCCAAGGTATCCATATCGTAAATGCCATGAAGATGGTCCTTGATGCATGAAGTCATAGTGATTTCATGTGTAAGAATTATATACTGAACTATTTGTCTGACCCTCTCTACACGGTGTATTGCACCGTTGGCATCGCTAAATAGTTGTGGGATAAACTGCAGAAGAAGTACAACACACAAGATGCGGGTACTAAAAAGTTCATCGTTGGGAAATTTCTGAAATTTCAATGGTGGACAAGAAATTGTTATGTCCCAAGTTCAAGAATTTCAAATGATTTTACATCACATGGATTTGGAAGGAATGAAGCCTAACGAGCAATTTTTGGTTGTGTCATTAATTGAAACGTTACCTCCCTCATGAAATGAGTTACTTAAAACTCAAGACAAAAGAGATGACCTTTGAGGAACTTATTCTCAAACACCAGATTTAAGAGAATAATAAGAAGGTCATGCCAAAGGGGAAATAACTCGCTAAGGCAAAACTGGAGGAAGCCAAAGGGAACTCAAGCAAGAAGCGAAAGTTTCAGAAGGATGGTAAGGGCCCAACAACTGAGAAGTTTAAGGGGAATTGCCATCACTCTGGTAAACCTGGTCAAGGATTGCCGCAAACTCAAGAATGAGAATAGATAAAAGGCCAAGGGAAATGATAAGGCTAACATCGTCGAAGACAAGCTTCTTGACGATATGATTGAGGAGTTCTCGGTGGTGGTACTTGAAGCAAACCTTGTTGAGAATCCTATGCAGTGGTGGATGGAAACGGGTGCTACCCGTCACATCTGTTCCAATAAAGAAGCCTTCTTCACATATACATCAATCACGATTAAGAAATGTCATGGGAACAACGCTTCATCTGAGGTGGTAGGGGTACAAAAGGTAATCCGGAAATGAGCTTACCCTGAAGGAGGTGATGCATGTTCCGGAAATTAGAAGAAATTTAATTTATGGACCTTTATTGGTGAATGCTAGTTTAGGCTAGTGTTTGAGTCCAGTATTTTTTTTTTTTTTTAGGTAAATGCAAATATTATTACTAATAACGGAAATAAAGATGGCTACAATCAGTCATTGAGGGTTCTCAATCCTCAACGTTTATGCAAACAAGAAATGGGGGAGGGGAGCAGTGGTCACTCAAATGTGCCATTACAAGAGGGGATAAGATCATAATAGTTTTAAGTCCTTTTGAATCTAGACAAGGACTTGTAAATATTACTGCTTAAGTATCCTATGTTGAATTAAAACTCCTTGCACGCTTAGTACGTGCATTAGATGCATTTGTTGGGGAATTCAAGAGTAGTGCACTTTTGGGAAAGGTTGCCATAAATGGCTTAAGTCGTTTGGCATTGAATGCTCCATTGGCCGAGACCAAATGTGAGATGTTAGTCGAATTGGAGAAGAGTGTCCCTTCGATTTCCACATGAGTTGATCTTCCAAGCCTTGATTGAAGAGTAGTCCCTTCGAATCCCGTAGCCATCAAGTTTCCAAGCCTCTTTTGACGAGTTGCCCCTTTGGTTTCCGCAACTATTGAATTCATTAGAATGGGTGACTCTTCGGTTCTCACCCTTATCAATTTTCGATGTCTCATTGAATGAGATGTTTCCTTGGTTCTCTCAGCAAATAAATGCCCCGAAATACCAAGTTTCGTTAGAAGGGTAGGCTGTTCGACTTCCACACGATTCATACTACTAAGAACCATGGGAAATGAACCAACATCGGTCTCAACATACTTTAACCGAAGACCCTTAGGCTGCAGCCATGACCCACGACCACCAACGTGACCAATCATCAAACCATGACTACCCCTCTGAATGAGATGTTTCCTTGGTTCTCTCAGCAAACCATGACTACGGAGTCCAGTAAATTTGTAATCACTAAGAATGGAACATTTGTAGGAAGAGGCTTCGTCTGTGAAGGCCTCTTTAAAGTTAATGTTTTATCTGTAATGCTTATGTCTATTAATAATAAAATTGAGTCTTCTTCTTATTTGTTTGAGTCGTCTAATTTATGGCATCATATATTAGGACAAGTAAACTATCAATATATCTAAAGGTTGGTAAAGTTGGAGTTGTTGTCGTCTGTCGACGTAAACCCTCAAAGTAAGTGTGAGGTGTGCGTAGAGGAAAAACATTCATAGAGTCCATTTAGATCCGTCGAAAGGAAAACCGCTCCTCTAGAACTTATTCACACAGATATATGTGATTTAAAGTTTGTGCAAACTAGAGGGGGAACAAGTATTTTGTGACATTTATAGATGATAACACAAGGTATTATTACCTTTACTTACTAAAAAGTAAAGATGAAGCCTTTGAACCATTCAAACGCTACAAAGCATAAGTTGAGAACCAACTAAGCAGACAGATTAAATCAATCTATAGTGATAGAGAGGGAGAATACGTAGAATATTATGTTCAATCGGGTATAGTTCATCAAACAACGACTCCTTACTCACCTCAATCAAATGATGTTGCTGAACGTAAGAACCGTACTTTGAAGGAAATGATGAATGTCTTGCTCATCAATTCTGGCCTTCCCAAAAACATGTGGGGAGAAGTTGTCCTTACCGCTAATAAGATTCTTAATATAGTCTCACATAAGGGTAAAGACATGACTCCATACGAGCTTTGGAAAGAAAAGAAACCCACCAACAAATACTTGAATGTGGGGTTGCATGGCAAAGGTAAAAGTACCTAAGCCAAAGCAGGTCAAGTTTGGGCCTAAGACTTTAGATTGCATATTCATCGGATATGCAAATAACAGTAGTGTTTGTCGCTTCTTAGTGCATAAATTAGATATACCAGATATTCATGTGGGTACAATCATGGAAACAAGGAACGATAATTTCTTTGAAGACTCATTTCCTAGAAAGGAAAGAGAAATAACCTCTCGCAAACGAAGTTATGAACAAACTTCACAGGATCTAGGAGTCATTGACTGCCCAGATCTCGACGGTTCAGATCTAGTGAACTCCAAAGTGGATGATTATCCAGAATCTAGTATTCCAGATTCTCAGGACTTTGAGGTTCCACAGATGAAACCGAGATGAAGCAAAAGGGCCATGATAGAAAAATCCTTCGGTGTGAACTTTATAGCTTATATGGTTCATGACGAACCACAGATGATTGCTAAAGCATTGTCAACTCCAGAAGTACCGCTTTGGAAAGAGCTATAGAGAGTGAAATAGACTTCATTCTGCACAACCATACTTGAGTGTTGGTTGATCTTCTTCTGAGAAACAAACTGTTGGGTTGTAAGTGGATACTCAAACGGAAGTTGAAAAGAGATGGATATATAGACAAGTACAAGGTCAGGTTGGTAGTCAGGGTTGTCGACAAAAGAAGGGCCTTTATTACTTTGACACCTACTCTCCGGTGTCTAAAATGACCTTCATACGAGTATTCATATTTATCGCCGCGTTGTGCGATATTGAAATACATCAAATGGATTTTAAGACAACCTTCCTAAATGGTGATTTGAAAGAAGAAATCTATATGTACCAATCCGAGGGGTATGTGGTTCAAGACAAGAGAAGAAAGTCTGTCGGCTTGTCAAATCTCTGTATGGACTGAAACAGGCCCTGAACCAATGGCACGATAAATTTGATAGTACTTTACTATCGAAAGGATTCACCATCACTGAGTGTGAAAAATGTGTCTACACGAAAGGAAATGCCGATTCGTTCGTCATGATATTTCTTTACGTAGACGACATGTTGATCATAGGGAGCAATCCTAGGTTAATCCTAGAGACTAAGAACATGTTAAAACAATGTTTTGAAATGAAGGATATGGGTATCGCATATGTCATCTTAGAGATCAATATCTCTAAGACATCTGATGGACTGGTCTTATCTCAATCTCACTACATCGAGGATGTGCTAAAGAAATTTGAGATGGTCGATAGTTCGTCGATAACGACACCATTGGATATAAATCAAAAAGATTTATAAAAATCGTGGTGCGCCCGTATGCCAGGAGCGATATGCGCAGGTGATTGGTAGTTTGATGTACATCACAAACTGCACTCGACCTGTTATCGCTTATGCAGTCAACAAGTTAGCTAGGTTCACCCGTAATCCAAGTGATGATCACTGGAAAACATTAAATTGGGTACTACGATACCTAAAATACACTCAAAATTATGGGTTGCACTATTCGAGGTATCCGACTGTACTAGAGGGGTACATTGATACGAACTGGATATCTGATTTAGAGAACACCAAGTCCACTAGTGGGTATATATTTACAATTGGTGGTGGGGCTGTGACTTGGAAATCCTCTAAGCAAACTTGCATAGCCTCGATCCATGATGGAATCAGAGTTCATTGCTTTAGATAAAACATGAGAAGAAACTGAATAACTTCATGACTTCTTAGAGGATATCCATTGTTGGGATAAACACGTACCTTCTATAATGATCCACTGCAACATCCATTCGGCTCTAGGATGGGCATGAAGTTCTATGTACAATGACAAATTTTGTCATATTCGACGGAGACATAAGACCGCTCGGCAACTGATTACCATGGGTATTATCTCCATTGATTGTGTGAAATCAAAGGAAAACATAGCAGATCCCTTGAAGAAGGACATACCCAGAGATCAGATGTTCTACCTGTCTATGGGATGGGCTTAAAACCCAATCAATAAGAACTGATACGGTGGACACCCAACCATACTGACTGGAGATCCCAGGAATTAGGTTCAATGGGAAAACTAAGTCGTAAAGGTTTAGTTGAACGCTTCGGTGGAAGCAAGAGCACTTCGGATAATGATTTCTACATAGAAACATGAATCCAAGGTCGTTCCCGTGATAGACATTAAGTGTTATCTGCAGTGTGGGTAAAGGTTAAGTTTCCAAAACCTTTAATGATCCTCAACAACTGAGGTTAGGTTTGGGGGAACTTTTAATGGTTCCTAACTCTTGTGAAGTGGGGTATAGCAGAATACCTTTTAGGAGACCACTTATTTAAGTGCGACGACTGGCCGCCTCAAGTGAACGCACTTAAGAATCCAATATGTGTGGACGACCACAACGAATAAAATCTTAAAGAAGAACAAAGTAAGGAAATGTGTTGTATTGGTACCGTTGTCTTAGATTATACTAAACATTGACGGTTCAAGACATCACATCCACCACACAGTAAGTAAGTCCGATAGTATTCTACTATGGAAAGTTCAAAGCCATGTCTACATATATAGATGCAACATCGATCCGCCGAAAGATTGTTAGAAAGGCACCATGTGAGTGCGCCAAAATCTCTTTCAAGAGGGGATTGTTGGAAATTTATTAACGTGAAATAAAGTTAATCCTACTATTTATGACTCAAACAATTGGGGGCCCGCACGTCGGAAATGTCGTTTTCATACACGTGCACACGTTGTACCAATGATCCTAAATATATGTAGTGAAAGTGTTACACCCCATAGTTCCAGGACATGTATATAAGGACGTACGTGAGGAAATACGACTTTAATTTTGAAACGAAAGAAAGATTTCTTTTTCCTACGAAAAATATTCCGAACCTCGTGAGGGAAAAAAGTTTAATAATTGTAATTTGGTTCTCAAATTTGGTATTTGAGACTTATAGAATTTATTAGAATTTTGGAGAGATGAAATATTTTAGACCAATAGGAGGGTGACACGTGTCACCCCCACATGGCCCATGTTGGGCGAGAATGACATGGCCAAGTGGTCAAGTTGACTCAAGATATTTGTTCATCACAATCTTGGCCACACATTTGTTTTAATCTTAACCCTTGTTTTCATTATATATCCATCTACTAGTAGCAAGACTTGGACACTTAGAAAAATTCAAGAAAACTTTGTGCACTTCATAGAGGCTCTCGGCCAAGGCAACCTAGAAGAATAAAAATTCTTCAAATCTTCTTGATAAATCCTCATATTCAAACCAAAGATCCCTAGTAGTATACTAAGCATAAACAACATCTTAAACCCCAGAAATACTACATGGATCCGATAGTCGCATTATGAAAACCTAAGGTGTTCTTCAACTTTGATGTTGAAACTTAAAGAGAAGTTGGTTATGAACTTCTAAGGGTTGCTTAGAATGGATTGGAACGTAACGAAAATGAGCTAAAGTTGCAAAGGATCGACTTTTAATCTTGGATTATATTTGGGCTTATTGAGGTAATGATCTTTGTCTTCCTAATGTAATTGAAGATTACATGTTATAGTAGTTGATAAATGAGCTTGTGATATAAGGAATAAAGATTTATAAGTGTTGGGGAATTTGGAGGGTGAATACCGAAATATGGCATGCTAGCCATTGAGGTTGTTAATCAATTTGGTTGTTAGTTATAATCGTTACATGTTATACAAGAAAGAAAATATAGTTGTTATAATTGTTATGACGTATATAACATGTTGGAGTAACGAATTTGATTAAAGAATTGCAAAAGGACTATATGTTGTATTGATTAATGATTGTGGCCGACAACACCTAAGTGTGTTGATTAAAAATGGACTAATTAATGGACTAGTTATATATATGAATTGTGGGGCAGAATTTTACACGTCCAGCTAGGCATGTAATCCCCTTTGGTTAGCTGATTGGTTGTGCCTTAAATATGGCGTGTTGGTTATTGATTTCGGGCCTTGAAAAAGGTGGAAAAGTACGTAGAAACAGGGGAAGTGCTGCCCAATTTTCTGTAGAATAAGAGACCTTATACTTAGTATTATTCTACCTTAAAAAGCTAGAAGTTGATGGAAGTGTTAATTTTCATTATAGGTTGAAGTAATATTCGTAACGTGTTCTACGTGGCGCGTGGATTAACCGAAGAGGTATGTGGAACTTCTTCTATCTCCTTTGTTCATGACTTTATAAAAACGAGTGTACGGTGAACGTACACGTTTTAAATGAACTCGGATTCCTCGTAGTATATAAGGGAGGTTACTTGATTGAAAGGAGACTTAGAAAATGCGAAAGTGCAGAATTCGGGTTCGGGGCCACGGCGCCAAGTTGCAGGGTCGTGTCTCCGAAACCTCAGATGGCCGCAGAAGTTTCGGCGCCGCAGCGCCATAGTGCAGGGCCGTGGTGCTGCCCCTGTTGAAGGGTGTCGAGGATTAGTTAGGGGTGGGGTGGTGTTTTTGTGCCACGGTATCGACCCTAGATAATATAAGTGACTTGATGTTTAAAGACTAAGTTACTTGAATGAGATAGGTACACTTGACTTGATTTTAAAAGTAGAAGTGTCTTGATACTACGGGTGTTAGTATCTTGGGATATTACAAGGGAAAAAATGTATGGCGGACGTACATGGTGCTATGGGGTTCAACTCCCCTATATTGCATGATGTGATTTCTTTTATAGGAATAGATGTACATAGTACTTTGGGTTAATTCCCGTATTTTACATGACATGATAGTGCCTTGAGTTTAATAAAATGAGAGTACATCCTACTTATTCTAACAAGAAGTTAAGGGTTACTTAACTTGCATGTGTTATTCAGGATAGTCTTTAGTGCTAATGTTAGATTATTTATTACGGGGTAAATCCCCAGGACATTATACATTTCCGTGGATTTGCTCCCCACGATGCGAGTATGGCGTATATACTCATTACGGGCCCACAGGGTCCATGCGGGTGAAATAGTCCCATGCGGGGCAAATTGCCCTATGCGGATCCACAAGACCTATGCGGGTGAAATAGTCCCAGGAGTAGGATTGCATAATGATACTACGGGCGGGTGGCCCTAATTTGATCATAAGCTTTCTATTTTTAAACGGTAAAGTTTACTCTTATTTACTCTCGTTATTAATAAGGCACAGTGTACTGTTAATTTGGTTATCATACATGTCTCCAGCTTTATTTTAGACTATATGATTTCATTACAGTACTTTCAGTTTCACATACTTGGTACATATTTTGTACTGACCCCCTTTCCTCGGGGGCTGCGTTCATGCCGCAGGTAGAGGTAAACAGGTTGTTGATCCTCACTCTTAGGATCACTGTTCAGCTTTTGGGAAGCTCCATTACTCCGGAGGCTTATCTTTTGGTACGGATCCCTGTTGTTGTAGATTTATGTACATTCAGGGGTATGGCGGGGCCCTGTCCCGTCATAGATATAGGGTCCAAACTCTTAGAGGTCTGTAATCATGTTTGTTGGATGGACTTGTAATAGATGTAGCTCTTTTGTTTATGTGTATTTATATATATATATATATACAGAAAGGTGGCCTTATCGGCTAGCCTGGTTCTTATTTCACATTACTGCATGTCTATGCGCTTTATTTATATTCCGCTGGTTATCTCTAATGTATACATGTAAGGGTGCCCAGGTAGGGCACCAGTCGCGGGTCCGGGGTCGTGTCGTGACAGAAAGAGATATTGGTACGTAAACGAAATGTTTGAGATATGAAATGATAGACGGTTATTGGCCAAATGACGAGTGTTTCACATTGGTAAATGAAGGAAGAAGTGTACGATGTGTAAAAGATGAAATGAGCCGCAGTGCTTGAACAATGTTCAACTACTGGAATTTAGGCATCGCGGCGCCTCCCAGGCAGGGCCGCGCGCGACGCTTCGATGGCAGAATGCTCGACGGAAGATGTAAAGTTTCTGACTTTTGGGCTGGTTTTGGAGCATTGATCCTCCATTACTTGACACTTGAATTCAGCCATTATTTGGCTGAATAACCCCTCCATAAGTGTCATTACATTGCTATTGAAGGTCATTACTTGGCTAGATGAGAGGTCATCTTACACACACTATAAATTGAGGTCTTAGGCTCAATTGTAAGAACACACTTGCAATCAAATTTTCTGAATACTTCTTCCTATCTTGCATTCTTTCACACACTCAAAAGGTTCTTCTTTTTAGTAAACATTTGAGTTTCCTTTGCTTAATTGTTTGTTGTTGTTTTATATTAGGAGACAAGTTTTCAATCACCGTAAAAGAATACATACGGGACAATATTGTCTTAAGGACAGAGTGAATATCACTCAACTCATCAAACCCCTTGTTCTTGTTCTTATTTCCATAATTACAATTTTTATTGTTGTTACTTATATTTTCATTTTTTTGTACCCTTCGTTGTAACTCACAGTACGTTCATCAAAGTTTTCCAACAAAGTGGTATTAAATGACACGTCTTCACCAAGTAGTGTTAGACGAGAACATTGCATTTAGTTGTACTCACTTTCTAAGTTTATGTTGATTGAATCTTCCAAAAATACCAATAAACTCATCACTATAAACAAATATAAAAAGGGAATTAGCTTCAGATACCTTATTGTCGCTAGATAACTAAAATTTATTGTTAATTCTATTTAAGGATAAATTATTGAAAAATTATGTTAACTACAGATTATTTAACTATAACTTAGACAATGACTTCCATAGCTAACTTCTGTTTTTTTATGTGATTTTCGATGATTCAATCCTCCAAAATACTCTTAAATTAAATACTTCACGAGAATTCGACACAAATACTATAATATTTTTAAAGGACCCTGAACAACATAAATCAAAATACTACTCCTATACCCTTTTCCCTAAATATATAGGAGTAATATACTAAATATTTTCTAAAATATATTAACCAAAAGTGAGAGAATATATTGGAGATTGAAAGTCTCCGATTATTTAGCTTGTGGCTTGTGCCTAGGGATGTCAACGGGTTGGGGGAAGGGTACCCCATACCCGTATCCACCATCTAAAATTTATTCCCACACTCGCCCCACCATTTATCACGGGTAATAATTCCTCAACTCATATCCACCTGACGGGTATAGGATTACACCTGCCCCCGCTCCACTTACCTGATGGGTACTCATTACCCACCTCACCACCTATTGGGTACCCGCATACCCGCCTCACATACCTACCTAAAATATTCAACTAATCAATGTATGTTCTACACTTCTACATCACCTGTATCAATAAAATTAACAAAGCTCAAATTCTGCATCAGTAAGTTAACTCTTCAACATTGATTAAAACATTCTAAACTGATTGATACAACAATCTACCAAAGTTCATTTAACAAAGCAACTAAAAAATATCTCCCACAAGTTTTTTTAAAGCAACTAAAAACAAACATTTTACCTTGATTGATATATCTCTTCAGCTGCTGAAGTACAATATTTGCATCTATGGCTTCTTCAATCAATCCTTATCATATTTAGACTATTTATTTATTTTTATTTTTTACTTTTTTTCACTTTTAAACCATATGTTGGGGTCCGAGGCTACGGATCAGAAAGTAAAAGCAATATTAAATTCAAAATTAAATGCTGAAATAATTTCTAATGTTGCCTACAACGTTGTGACAATATTTCTGGCAACACTGATAAAAACAGAATAAACCTTTAAAGAGTAATTGCAGCGGAAAAGTAAAAGACACAAGGTTTATATTATCAAGGGTATATATTAATATATCTCTTGATGGTCAATGACCGAAGTAATGTATATATTATATACAATTACAAATGAATTTCTTTTTAAAAATTGGAGCAATGAATACGAAAAAGAAATTACAAATAAAATAAAGTCGCATATGACTTCAGCCTAAAGTTAAAAAATCTTAAAAAGACAAATACAACATCTTCATTAATTGCTTTTACATTACGCTTAATCTAGAATAGAGATAGCAATTGTAATGTGAGATATATGTTGTTATACTACTTTAGGCTAAGGTGTTGATCCAGATTTCTGAAGTGAAATCCCGAGAGCTCTCTTGGTATTTTTACATTTTGATTCTGGATAACAATACTCTGAAGTTCATCTTCTATTTATAGTGTGAAACTTCATTGAAACTCTCGCTAGTTGGTTGTGGAAGTTGAGAGAAAGAATGTTGCAACTTGGACCGATTCTTCCTCCATGAATTTCTCAACAACTTTGACTTGGTCTTCAAGTTTCTTCGACTCCAAGCTTGACTCCTTCATTCCCACATTTTAAACACATCTCCATATTATTACACCCCGTAATTCCAAGACATTTATTCGAGAACGTAAGTAAGACTTGAACGTTGGGCGAATGTATAACTATTCTCTTAAGGAAATATTTTGGAACCTCGTGAAGGAAAAATGGTTATTAGTTGGAATTTGATTCTCAAATTTGGTATTTGGGATTCATAGAATATTCTGGAGTTTTGAATTTTCAAGTCTCGAATTTGGTCATGTGGAGCCCACGGGAAAAAATTATGAAATTGTGGAGCCCACAAGTTTTTGAGATATTTTGACCAAATATGGATATTTGGGGGAAGAAATAATTTTGGACCAATAGGAGGGTGACATGTGTCACACCCACATGGCATTGACCATTTGACTTGGACTTAGAAGATATTTTGAGAGATGGACAAGTGGCCACATGGGTCCCATCTACTTGGCTTGTCTTGCACAATAGATATTTATATATACATGGGATTGCAAGACCCCAACACTTAGCACTATTTTCATATCACACAAGTTCTCTACCTCTCCCTCTATCTCGAATTCTTGAAGAAAATCAAGAACAAGATTAGTAAATATTCCAAGTGTTGTTCACATATTCAAGGTGAAGATTACTAACCAAGTTTTAACCAAGGTTAAACACCCATAATCCCTTTAAAACCCCTTGGCCGAAAATAGGGTCTTGAAAATTCTAAGTTGGTTATAAGCTTCTAAGGGTCGCATATTTCGGATTGGAACATAAGGATTTGGAGTGAAGACTATCTCTAAGGATCGACTTTAAACTTGGATTATTTTGGGCTATATTGAGGTAAGGATCATTGTCCTCGTATTGTAATGGAAGATTACGTGTTGTTGTATCATATGATTGAATTTGTGAAAAATTAGAATGAAGATTAAAAAGGGCTTTGGATTTATAGATGTGTTCGCCGAAAATGGCCCTAAAATGTTGGTATATTATGGACTGTTTATAAAACTGTTTTATATCGTTGTGGGTCAGAATTTTACACGTCTTGAGAACGTGTAATCCCCTTTGGTTGTTGTCTTAAATTGTGCCTTAAAGATGTGTCTTTTTGTTGTTGTATTCGGGCCTTGGAAAAGGTGGAAAAGTACGTAGAAACGGGAGAAGTGCTGTCCAAATTTACGTAGAATAATTGGGACCATTATTTGGTATAACCTACACTTGAAAACATGGAATTGATGGAAGTGTTAATTGTCATTATAGGTTGAAGTAATACTCGTGACGTGTTCTACGTGGCGCGTGGATTAACTGAAGAGGGATGTGGAACTTCTTCTATCTCCTTTGAGCATGACTTTATAAAAATGAGCGTACGATGAACATACCTGTTTTAAATGAACTCGGATTTCTGGTAGTATATAAGGGAGGTTACTTGATTGAAAGGAGGCTTAGAAAAATGTGAAATCGCTTCGGGTTCTGGTCAGCGCCAATTTGCGGTAGTAGCTCGAAACTCGTAAGGCCACGAGTTCCAGCATCGGCGCCATAGTGTAGGTGCGCGTGCCGCCCGCAAGGTGCCGAGGATTAGTTAGGGGCGGGGTGGTGTTTTCGTGCAACGGTATCGACCCTAGATAGTATAAGTGACTTGATATTTAAAGACTAAGTTACTTGAATGAGATAGGTACACTTGACTTGATTTTAAAAGTAGAAGTGTCTGGATACTACGGGTGTTAGTGTCTTGGGATTTTATAAAGGAAAGAATGTACGGCGGACGTACATGGTGCTATGGGGTTCAACTCCCCTATATTGCATGATGTGATTCCTTTTATATGAATAGATGTACATACTAATTTGGGTTAAATTCCCGGATTTTACACGACATGATAGTGCCTTGAGTCTAATAAAATGATGGTTCATTCATTTGCTTCTAATGAGAGTAAAAGATTACTTAACTTGCATATGTTGTTCATGATAGCCATTAGTGCAATTGTTATATTATTTATTACGGGGTCAACCCCCAGGACATTGTACATTCCGTGGATTTTCTCTCCAAGATGCAAGTATTGCGTTTATGCTCATTGCGGGTCCACAGGGCCTATGCGGGTGAAATAGTCCTCTGCGGAGCAAATTATCATATGCGGGTCCACTAGACATATGCGGGGTAAACAGTCCCATGAATAGGATTGCATAATGATACTACGGTCGGGTGGCCCTAAATTAATCATGACCTTCCTATGTTAACACGGTACAGATTACTCTCATTACTCTCATTGTTGATAAGGCACAGTTGTACTATTATTTTGATTATCATACTTGTCTCCTGCTTTATATTTGGACTGTATGATCTCATTTATATTACTTACAGTTTCACATACTTGGTACATCTTTCGTACTGACCCCCTTTCCTCGGGGGGCTGCGTTCATGCCGCAGCCCGCAGGGATAGGTACTCAGATTGGTGATCCGAGAGCTTAGGATCTCTACTCAACCTTTGTGATAGCTCCATTTGTTCCGGAATTTGATATATAGGTACATGCCTTGTGTTTTGGTGTATGTACATTCATGGGTACGGCGGGGCACTGTCTCATCTTAGTACTGTTTAAAACTCTTAGAGGTCTGTAGTCATGTTGTGGGTTGGACTTGTAAAGAAAAAAAAGATGTAGATCTTTTGGATCATGTATATATGTATATAGAGGTTAATGAACACATGAACAAGTCCCCACCTGTGTCATAAAACCGTACGGGGTTTGAGGTTAATGATTTAAATTTCAAAATTACACAGGAATAAATTAGGCATGATAAACAACAGAAAAATAATTTTCTGAAAGAACAATCAATATTGAATTGTGATGTTGTCAGTAATGTTGGGCAACATTTTGGGCAACACAAGTATTATGCCACCACATGAACTTCTAGATTTGGCATTAACATTAGACACATTCTATATATTTATCCTATGAGTTTGATCTCTGGACCAATGTAACATTTTCCATCGTGTCCTTAATCAAACTTAGTTGAACATAAGCAGAATACTCTATGTCTTTTAAAAAATGAAAATATTTTTTGAGGTATTTTCAACCTTCTTTTAAGCACATGATATTTCTATACAATAGGCTGGTACCAATTGAGGTATTTTCAACCTTATTTTAAGCACATGATACTCCTATATAATAGGAACGATACCAATTTAGAGTTTTGCTCTATTTTTTATTATTATTTTCAACATTGCCAAATTTATAGTCGATGCTTTCCCTACTTTTGATACTCCCTTATTATGATATATATAATTAATTTATATACACCATCGCAGAGAATAATACCATATTTCAGTTCTTGTTCTTGTAGAATCATACTTGAATGACCAAATGCATACACAATATTGTAACATCGTCAGTGTCACGACCCGACCTCGGGCCCGTGACTGGTGCCTTACCCCGGGCACCGTAGTGATACAACATCAGAGAAAATCAGCGGAAATAAAAATTTAAACATGAAACAAGATAATAAGAAAACAGGCTAACCAAAACGGTTACCTTTCTGTATATATAAATAATTAAACACGACGATTACATCCTTTTTCAAAACTCGCCACAACAGCATTTTCATGCACCTCTAAGAATGTAACCACAACTACGACGGGACAGGGCCCCGCCATACCCCTGAATGTAAGTACCTACAACGACAGGGGACCATACCAAAGATAAGCCTCCGGAGAAACGGAGCTTCCCAAACGCTGAATTGTGATCCTATGAGTGAGGATCAACAACTGGTGTACCTCTACCTGCGGCATGAACGCATCCCCGGCGAGGTCGATAACAAGTACCAAGTATGTGAAATCGAGAATATCAGTAAATGAAATCATAATAGTCTATATAAAGCGGGAGACATGTATGATAACCAAACTACAAGATACAACATATAAGCGAATATGTCAAGTCGTGACTCACGCCCTCAAAGTCATCACTCAAAATATAACAATGGGTCTCACGCCCACAACATCAATCATGCCCGTGGAATTCCTTCCTCACTGCCGGCAGTCTATGATATAACAACACCAAGGAGTACACATGAACACCAGGCCCCACCTGTGTCATAAAACCGTACGGGGCAAGTACGAAGGCTAACTACCAGATACCAAAGCCGCATCATCAACTGACCGGGGCAAGTACGAAAGCCAACTACCAGATACCAAAGCCGTACTAACAATACTATACAACTATAACACGAAGCTGACCCGGGGCAAGTACGAAGGCCAACTACCAGATACCAAAGCCGCGTCACGTCGCTGACGGGGGCAAGTACGAAAGCCAACTACCAGATACCAAAGCCGGATCACGAGACTTCGCCACTAAACTGAACGGGGCAAGTACGAAGGCTAACTACAAGATACCAAAGCCGAATCAGCCACGTCCGGGGAAAGTACGAGAGCCAACTACCAGATACCAAAGCCGAATCAGTAAAACCTCATGGAGAGCTAGTCCATGGAATAACAATAATGGTCACATGCCCCCGGAATCCCTCATCGGTGTAGACATGTCCATGTGATAATAACAATGGACGCATACCCGTGGAATCCTCCACACGCCGCAGACGTCCAAGTAAGTTCACAACAAGTCAGTCGGCCCTCCATCGAGAGACGCGGTGGTATAGAAACACAATACTTGCACAACAAAAGCTATCACAACTAGCATAGGCAAGTTCAACATACTTTTAGACTTTCATTAACATGTAAATTGATTCACCATATATATAAACTCAAGTACTCCCATTTTATGCCAACAATCCGGGTTTTAACCCTAAAGTACTACGTACTTTAATTCTTTCGAAAAGATCTCTTTTTACGTAAAAAAAACTCGATACTAATATCCGTAGTACCAAACACGTTCATGTTTAAATCAAGTACTTTATACTTTTTAAACCAAGTGGCTTACACTTTTAAAACAACGTCAAGTATACTTTTAAAACCCAAGTAACTAACTCTTTTAAGGTCAAGGTACTCCTACCTTTTAAAACCAAGCCACTTATACTTTTCCATCAAGAAAAGTTCGATATTTGAAAACAAGTTACTTATACCATTAAACTCAAGTTACTTCTCTTTTCCCAAAATCAAGTTACCATTTTAATCCAATAATAAAACCATTCTTTTGTTTTCATAAAGTCGTTATAACTAACTTCCCATAAAGCTATTATAACACTTTATGTTTTAAACCAATTTAAGACAAAACCATGCCTTTCTTTTAAACCAAAAACTCTTCAATTCCTCAAGTCTCTTTTCTTTTAGAAATCAAGTTACCTTACTTTGGAATTTAAGAAAATTAATACTTGTATATAATGATTCTTATTAAAGCAGCCATGATCTATAAAATGTAATACAATTTTGTCTTATCTTAGCTTCTATGCAGATGGAGGATTCTACTCTTTTTAAGTTAATTATTGGTCATTACATTTTCCTTTATTAACGCTGCAATGGCTTGTTCGATACTCATTCCCATTTCCGAAATCAATATAACATTATTCTTTTAAAAACCAAGCACTCATTACTCACGAATGAGGTTTCACAACTTTTTAACACACTTAAGTCCTTAACATTTCATATCAAGTCATTTATAAGTCAAGTCTTTTACCTTTTAAAATCAACAACCCATTCTTTTACCTACATAAAGTTGTTATAACTAACTTCCCATAAAGCTATTATAACACTTTATGTTTTTAAACCAACCAAAATTCGTTTAGCACACGTACGTCTACCGTACTACATAGTTCACAACAATCGTGCTAGAAAGGATAGGAAGAGGTTCACATACCTCGCGATGATTATCGACAATTAGCAAAATGCTCCCAAGTACTATAACCTTTCTAGCCTTTTCCACCCTTCAAGTAGAATACGCTACTCGTAATACTTCAACCTATAATGGCCATAAAACGTCTATTAATTTCTAGATACCTTCATAGAACATTTCTAAGTACAAGGTTCCATATTCTATGGAAAATTCGCAAGACCTCCACCCCCATAACCACATAAATCTCCTCATCTATCAAGGCCCGCTACCAAGCCAACAACTCCAAGGGGGGTTACACGTCTAACCGGACGTGTACAACACTGCCCCACAATAATACTACAAGTCTACTGTAAATACAGTTCAATTCTTTATAATCATTCTTCCATATATCTTATACGTAATTATAAACTACTACAATATGTAATATCCAATTACAATAGGGGGACAAAGATCATTACCTCGATAAGCCCAAAATTATCCAAGATTAATAAGTCGATCCTGAGCAACGCTTAGCTCCAATTCCTTACGCTCCAACCCGCTCCAAGCAACCCTTAGAAGTTTCTAAACAACTTCTCTTAACACTTCAACCAACTATGAAGCTTTTCCTAGGGTTTCATTTTTGCGACTATTGGAATAAAGTAGTATTTCCGGGCACTTATGTTGGGATTACTTTAGAATACTACTAGGGATATTTGGCTAAGATATTTTGGGATTATAACAAAACTTGAAGAAATTCTTACACAAGAGGGGGGGGGGGTGTTGGACGAGAACTACAAAGGGAGGGAGGGAGAATTTGCCTTGGAAATTCTTTCAAGTGTGGGATGAATTAAGTCTTGCAACATAAGGGGTATTTATAGAGAAATAAAAGTCCAAGATCAAGGCAAGTGTGTGGTGTAGATTGGGGACATGTGTGTATGGATTCTACCAACCATATGTCCACCACAAAAATGGGACAAGTGGCTTGCCACTTGTCCACCACAAAAAACGTCCAAGTGCCCCCTAATTTCGGACATAGGGTCACATGGGGGTGTCATGTGTCGCCCTCCTACTCGTCCAAAATATTTCATCTTCCGAAAATATCTGTAATGCCAAAAATCTCTACAACAAAGTGGGCCCCACAAAACCGTAAATTTCTCCCGTGGGCCCCACGTGACCAATTCCGGAAATAAAATTCCATAATTCTCTAATATTCCAAAAAGTCCGAATACCAAATCTGGGAATCCAATTCCCATTAACGAACCTTTTTCCTTCACAAAATCCGGAAACTTTTCCGTCGAAAAATCACATCTTTCCTCCTTTTCAATTTTTAATGTCGTATTCTCGTACGTACGTCCTCATATATATATCCTGGAACTACGGGATGTAACATTCTTCCCCCCTTATAAACATTCATCCCGAATGTTCCTTTTAAGTCTCCAAACATACACGCACCGGTATAGTCTTCACTACTACACTTACCAAACCAATCATGCCACCAATGGCCATAGTATAACATACGCGCAAAACTCAAATCCAAGCCAACGAGAAATCACCTCTAACGTGCATCACATCACTATAAGCTCCCACCCAAGGTCTAAAGGATACTCTCTTTGCTTCTTCACTTAAAAAAAAAGATCACTTCCATTCACTTAACACATGTTCGCTTCTTTTTTTTTACTCGTCGTAACCTTCTCGTATACCCGAACTCTTTCTATTACACGTACCATATTTTAGTCATCGCTTCTGCTTTCGAACTCTTGGGGTTTCTACTATCCAACTTGGTCACCTTACTACCTTCGATTTCCTCTAAGGCCATTCCCGGCCTTCACGACCCGCTTCTGGTCGAACGCGTCTACGAACTCGTACAAAGGTTACCTAAACTTGGTCCTAGCACCCTCGTGACCCTATCACATAGCGGGACCACAACAAAATTACCTCACTTCAACCCGGGCTGCGGGTTGACCCGCAATCTGGCCTCAACCCGACCCATTATCGCGCCAAACTCTCTCGTTCCCCGATCCGGAACAATCTTACTAATCAAGTCACGAAAACCTAGTGGTCTTCTTAGCTCAACTACCCACTTTCATTTCACACCACTCATGGACTTATCACACAAATATACCCCACGTATACTATGTATCTCGACAAGGATAAAAAACGTAAAATCCTTTACTTATGACGGCCTTGCATCTAAGGTCTCCACGTAATATTCTAAGGCTCACAATTTCCCTGTCCCCAAACTTACCTTTTCAACTGGCCATTTTTTCTAATCACAATTAACACAATGTTATCTAAACATAACACTTAACATAAAAGTCATTATATCACGCATACAAATCTCTAGAGGGTTAAGGATATACCTGTAACTACTGCTTCACTTTCCCTTTGTCGCTCTAATCATAATCCTGCCCTGTTGGCGCATAACTATAGAAGGCGATGACCCGCCATTGATCCTGAAGGATGAGTCTCCACATCTGTGCTACCTCTAGTCGGACAATTCCTCGCAAAATGGCCCTGCTGGACGCATGTAAAACAAGCCCTCTGAACACCATGACATTCCCCCTTATGGATTTTCCCACAACGGCCACAATGGGATAAGGGTGGCCTCATCCGGCGAGCACTCCTACTCCCCTGAAAATATGAAACCTTAGAGCTCGACCGCTCTGAATACCTGGATGCCTCAAGATCGCGGAGGACCACTCAGTCTGGCGGAGGTGCATAATCGCTCTTCTTGGCGGTCCGCCTGGAAAGTTACCAAAGGACCCTGCTGTCTTGGCCCTCTTATTCTGACCCTGGTCCCTACGTCGGTCTCTACGTTCCTCCATCCCCGTGCATAAGCTCAGATACGGCAATGTTCATGCCCACAAGAGCTACTCTGCACAACTCTCGCTAGATAATCGTCAAGTCCTGTGACATATCGGTGCACTCTATCCTCCATGTACGCCACTAAAGCGGGGACATAACGAGCCAACGAAGTCAAACTCTATCTCAGATTCCCAACCGCCCGCCTGCTCGCCTCAACATCATAAATTTATCTGCCCGAGCTCTCCTCATCTGCGAGGGCAAGAAGTGTGTAAGAAATGCCTCTGAGAACTCGTCCCAACCAGCTGGAAGCGCATGCTCCCCCCGGGACAGTTCCCATGAATCAAACCAGTCAACTGCAGTATCACGCAGCCGATGTGAACCCAATACCACCGACTCTGTCTCTGAGGCCTTGATCACTTTCATGATCCGCTGCAGCTGTCGAATAAACTCCTGAGGATCTTCCTCAGTTCTCGATCCATAGAACTCGGGTGGACTGCAACTCAAGAAGTCCTGAAGTCTCAAACTATCGGATCTAAGGTGAACTACTGGTATTACCGGAACCGCTGCCTCACGTCTGTCCTCATTCCTAGCCACAAGCCTAGCTAGTAACTGGGCCATCTCCTTGTAACTCATATCCTCGGCTCCTGGTCGTGGAACTGGAGACTCAGGTATCGTGGTCTCAGTAGCTACTGCTGCTGCTCTAAACTCCCCTGGGGCTAGCGGCGTCGCAGAACTCCCATCCAAGTACCACCCAGGTAAAGACAGGCTGTGCCTCGAAACCCTATGTGCTCTACTCAGCCTCCTCTGCCTTGCCCTTCTTCGGGCCTGGTTGCCTGCGTGAGGCATAATCGGTACAAAAGAATACGCCGAGGAGTCCAACTTACAACACACTCTAAGGCACGATCTCGAGTGAGAAGAATGGAAACCAATCCTAAATATCCTATAGCCTCCGATTATAGGTGCACAACACGCCGATAATCAAGACTCTACTAGATACGGTCAGAGACACTTTCCGAGGATTAAGCGCTCGATACCACTTTTGTCACGACCCGACTGCCCGCGGATCGTGCCTTACCCGGGCACCCTAGTGATACAACATCGAGAAAATCAGGAAATAAAAACTTAAACATGAAACAAGATAATAAGAAAACAAGCTAACCAAAGCGGTTACCTTCAGATATATAAATAATTAAACACGAGCAGCTACATCCTTTTTCAAAACCCGCCCACAACAAGATTACTGCACTCTAAGAATGTAACCACAACTACGACAGGACAGGGCCCCGCCATACCCCTGAATGTAAGTACCTACAACGACAGGGGACCATACCAAAGATAAGCCTCCGGAGAAACGGAGCTTCCCAAACGCTGAATTGTGATCCTATGAGTGAGGATCAACAATCGCGTACTTCTACCTGCAGATGAACGCAGCCCCAAGGAGGTCGATAACAGTACCAAGTATGTGAAATCGAAAATATCAGAAATGAAATCATAATAGTCTATATAAAGCAGGAGACATGTATGATAACCAAACTACAGTACACAACATATAAGCAGTCATGTCAAGTCAGGGACTCACGCCCTCAAAGTCATCACTCAAAATATAACAATGGGTCTCACGCCCACAACATCAATCATGCCCGTGGAATTCCTTCCTCACTGCCGGCAGTCTATGATATAACAACACCAAGGAGTACACATGAACACCAGGCCCCACCTGTGTCATAAAACCGTACGGGGCAAGTACGAAGGCTAACTACCAGATACCAAAGCCGCATCATCAACTGACCGGGGCAAGTACGAAAGCCAACTACCAGATACCAAAGTCGTACTAACAATACTATACAACTATACCACGAAGCTGACCCGGGGCAAGTACGAAGGCCAACTACCAGATACCAAAGCCGCGTCACGTCGCTGACGGGGGCAAGTACGAAAGCCAACTACCAGATACCAAAGCCGGATCACGAGACTTCGCCACTAAACTGAACGGGGAAAGTACGAAGGCTAACTACCAGATACCAAAGCCGAATCAGCCACGTCCGGGGAAAGTACGAGAGCCAACTACCAGATACCAAAGCTGAATCAGTAAAACCTCATGGAGAGCTAGTCCATGGAATAACAATAATGGTCACATGCCCCCGGAATCCCTCATCGGTGTAGACATGTCCATGTGATAATAACAATGGACGCATACCCGTGGAATCCTCCGTCACTGCCGGTACGTCCAAGTAAGTTCACAACAAGTCAGCCGGCCCTCCATCGAGAGACGCGGTGGTATAGAAATACAATACTTGCACAACAAAAGCTATCACAACTAGCATAGGCAAGTTCAACATACTTTTAGACTTTCATTAACATGTAAATTGATTCACCATATATATAAACTCAAGTACTCCCATTTTATGCCAACAATCCGGGTTTTAACCCTAAAGTACTACGTACTTTAATTCTTTCGAAAAGATCTCTTTTTACGTAAAAACAACTCGATACTAATATCCGTAGTACCAAACACGTTCATGTTTAAATCAAGTACTTTATACTTTTTAAACCAAGTGGCTTACACTTTTAAAACAACGTCAAGTATACTTTTAAAACCCAAGTAACTAACTCTTTTAAGGTCAAGGTACTCCTACCTTTTAAAACCAAGCCACTTATACTTTTCCATCAAGAAAAGTTCGATATTTGAAAACAAGTTACTTATACCATTAAACTCAAGTTACTTCTCTTTTCCCAAAATCAAGTTACCATTTTAATCCAATAATAAAACCATTCTTTTGTTTTCATAAAGTCGTTATAACTAACTTCCCATAAAGCTATTATAACACTTTATGTTTTAAACCAATTTAAGACAAAACCATGCCTTTCTTTTAAACCAAAAACTCTTCAATTCCTCAAGTCTCTTTTCTTTTAGAAATCAAGTTACCTTACTTTGGAATTTAAGAAAATTAATACTTGTATATAATGATTCTTATTAAAGCAGTCATGATCTATAAAATGTAATACAATTTTGTCTTATCTTAGCTTCTATGCAGATGGAGGATTCTACTCTTTTTAAGTTAATTATTTGTCATTACATCTTCCTTTATTAACGCTGCAATTGGCTTGTTCGATACTCATTCCCATTTCCGAAATCAATATAACATTATTCTTTTAAAAACCAAGTACTCATTACTCACGAATGAGGTTTCACAACTTTTTAACACACTTAAGTCCTTAACATTTCATATCAAGTCATTTATAAGTCAAGTCTCTTACCTTTTAAAATCAACAACCCATTCTTTTACCTACATAAAGTCGTTATAACTAACTTCCCATAAAGCTATTATAACACTTTATGTTTTTAAACCAACCAAAATTCGTTTAGCACACGTACGTCTACCGTACTACATAGTTCACAACAATCATGCTAGAAAGGATAGGAAGAGGTTCACATACCTCGCGACGATTATCGACAATTAGCAAAATGCTCTCAAGTACTATAACCTTGCTAGCCTTTTCCACCCTTCAAGTAGAATACGCTACTCGTAATACTTCAACCTATAATGGCCATAAAACGTCTATTAATTTCTAGATCCCTTCGTAGAACATTTCTAAGTACAAGGTTCCATATTCTACGAAAAATTCGGCAGCAACTCCCCCCCCCCCCCCCCATAACCACATAAATCTCCTCCTCTATCAAGGCCCGCTATCAAGCCAACAACTCCAAGGGGGGTTACACGTCTAACCGGACGTGTACAACACTGCCCCACAATAATACTACAAGTCTACTGTAAATACAGTTCAATTCTTTATAATCATTCTTCCATATATCTTATACGCAATTATAAACTACTACAATATGTAATATCCAATTACAATAGGGGGACAAAGATCATTACCTCGATAAGCCCAAAATTATCCAAGATTAATAAGTCGATCCTGAGCAACGCTTAGCTCCAATTCCTTACGCTCCTACCTGCTCCAAGCAACCCTTAGAAGTTTCTAAACAACTTCTCTTAACACGTCAACCAACTATGAAGATTTTCCTAGGGTTTCATTTTTGCGACTATTGGAATAAAGTAGTATTTTCGGGCTCTTATGTTGGGATTACTTTAGAATACTACTAGGGATATTTGGCTAAGGTATTTTGGGATTATAACAACACTTGAAGAAATTCTTACACAAGAGAGGGGGGGGGGGGGTTTGGACGAGAACTACAAAGGGAGGGAGGGAGAATTTGCCTTGGAAATTATTTCAAGTGTGGGATGAATTAAGTCTTGCAACATAAGGGGTATTTATAGAGAAATCAAAGGCCAAGATCAAGGAAAGTGTGTGGTGTAGATTGGGGACATGTGTGTATGAATTCTACCAACCATATGTCCACCACAAAAAACGTCCAAGTGCCCCCTAATTTCGGCCATAGGGACACATGGGGGTGCCATGTGTCGCCCTCCTACTCGTCCAAAATATTTCATCTTCCGGAAATATCTGTAATGCCAAAAATCTCTACAACAAAGTAGGCCCCACAAAACCGTAAATTTCTCCCGTGGCCCCACGTGACCAATTCCGGAAATAAAATTCCATAATTCTCTAATATTCCAAAAAGTCCGAATACCAAATCTGGGAATCCAATTCCCATTAACGAACCTTTTTCCTTCACAAAATCCGGAAACTTTTCCGTCGAAAAATCACATCTTTCCTCCTTTTCAATTTTAATGTCGTATTCTCGTACGTACGTCCTCATATATATATCCTGGAACTACGGGGTGTAACAGTCAGAGTATATTGATACACCAGTAAATGTTGTCCAGAATGTTGTGCAACATGTCAGGCAACATCTACCAAAAATAGCCTTATTTATAATAAAAACAGACCAAGAGATTATTTTTTCAAATTAGAAAATCTCTCATGATCTAGATCCTTGATAAAAATGTTAGCTAGCTGGTGAAATGTATCAATATGTTCAATCTGAGCTAATTGTTTTTTCCTTAAAAGATGATGTCATATATGAATAAAATTGTTGTCAAAGTAAACAATATCCTCCACTTGTATTTTTTTTATCATTCACATCTCCAGCCCAATCCAAGTCACTAAATCCTATTAAGTTAGGATAAGTGTCATTGGAATACCAAAATTCCCTACTCATATGTACCAATAACATATCGAATAATACGTTTTTCGGTATTTAAGTGGAATATTTTGGGACAGACTTGAACACATGCACACACAAATACACTAAACATAATGTTGGACGACTAGTAGTAAGATACGAAAGACTACCTATCATGGATTGGTACAATGTTGGGTCAACATCTTCGCCAATATCGTCTTTACATACCTTTTTGCGAGAAGTCCATTGGAGTTTTCATATGTATAGCATTCTCCAATCCAAATCTTCTAACTAGATTCTTGGCGTATTTGGTTTGTGAGATGGAAGTTCCATATTTACTTTGCTTTATCTGCAGGCCTAAGAAATAAGTTAGTTCCCCAATCATGCTCATCTCAGATGTTGATCACATAACTTTGACAAAAAAGTCTTAAGGTACGACTGTGAGGTCGAGCCAAAAGTTATGTCATCTACATAAATTTAAGCGATGATAATATCTACACCATGACGTTTTATAAATAAAGTTCTATCAGATTCATTAAGGCTAAAACCAAAATCAAGTAGAAGTCTCATCAAACGACCATACCACACACAAGGAGCTTGTTTCAACCTATACAAAGCATTTTTGGGCTTGTATACATACTGTGGGTGGTGAGAATCCTCAAATCCTTTAGGTTGTTTACCATAGACTTCCTTATCAAGAAAACCTATTTCGGAAAGCATTTTTAACATCCATTTGGTCCAAGATAATATTTAGATAACAATTAATAGCAATGTTAAGTCTAATTGATTTAATTCTAGCCACATGTGAAAAGGTTTCGTCATAGTTCAAACCTTTAACCTGAGTATAGCCTTGAGCCACTAGACGAACTTTATTTTGAACTATAGTTCTCGATTAGTCTAACATAAATATCCATTTAGTTCCAATAACATTTGAATTGTTAAGACATGGAACCAGATCTCAGACATCATTTCGAGAATGTTGCTCAAGTTCTTCTTGCATTGTTTGAATCCAAAAATCATATTTTAGTGCTCCAAAAATATTTTTGGTTCTAAAGTAGACATGAAACAAGAAAGACTAACCTGTTGGTATATGGTAGACATACACACATACCTTACCATCTCTCGGTAGTTGATTGGCTCTTTCTCTCTTGTTATAATTCCTTCAAAAACTCCCTCTATCACCTGGTCTGAGGGAAGATTCTTACTAATCCTTGATGGAGGGTCTCTTCTTACTTGATCTTGTATTTCAGTTCTGGACTCCTCCTCCACTTCGACCCTTGTGGTCTCTTCTTGTGGTTCAGATGTTTCCTCTGATGTTATGACAACATTCAGGACAACATCACTTATGAACATAAGGATGTTGCCTGTGATGTTGTGACAATATTTGGGACAACATCTGATTCTACAATTTGTTCTTTTTCTACTGTAATCGCAATGCTGTTTTATGATGATTTACATGTCACATCAGTAAGATCGCAAAAAATAACATTGACTAACTCTTGTACGGTCTTGGTCCTCAGATTTGTATATACGATAAGCATGACTAGCCAATAAAAATTCATTTCTCATTCTTAGAGTCAAACTTCGCCAAATGATACCTGTCATTTAAGATGTAACAAATGCACCCAAAAGAGATATAAAAGTAACTCAAATTAGATTTCTTATTATTTCAAAAGGTATCATTTTAGTACTTGGCTTAGGTAGACTCTATTAGTGATGTGATGTTTAAGGCTTCTGCCACAGGTCCAAGCACTTATTGTGTCAAGTGTTGGCTCTGATACCACTTGTTGGGGTCCGAGGCTACGGATCAGAAAGTAAAAGCAAGATTAAATTTAAAATTAAATGCTGAAACAGTTTCTAATGTTGCCTACAATGTTGTGACAACATTTCTGGAAACACTGATAAAAACATAATAAACCTTTAAAGAGTAATTGTAGCGAAAAAGTAAAAGACACAAGGTTTATATTTTCAAGGGTATATATTAATATATCCCTTGATGGTAAATGACCGAAGTAATGTATATATTATATACAATTACAAATGAAATTCTTTTTACAAATTGGAGCAATGAATACGAAAAAGAAATTACAAAAATGAAGTCGCAGATGACTTCAGCCTAAAGTTAAAAAATCTTTAAAAGGCAAGTACAACATCTTCATTAAAATTGTTTTACATTAAGCTTAATCTAGAATAGTAATTGTAATGTGGGATAGATGTTGTTATACTACTTTAGGCTAAAGTGTTGATCCAGATTTCTGAAGCGAAATCCTGAGAGCTCTCTTGATTTTTTTACATTTTGATTCTGGATGACAATACTCTGAAGTTCCTCCTCTATTTATAGTGTAAAACTTCCTTGAAACTCTCGCTTGTTGGTTGTGGAAGTTGAGAGAAAGAAGGCTGCAGCTTGGACCGATTCTTCCTCCATGAATTTCTCAACAACTTTGACTTGGTCTTCAAGTTGTTTCGACTCCAAGCTTGACTCCTTCAATTCCCATGTTTTAAACACATCTCCATATTCATCTTGTCTAGGATATTTTTAACTCACAGTAACAAATATTGTTTTGGCAGGAAGAATAGGCAAAATTATTTCCAAAGATGTTGACTGAGATGTTACCGCAACACCGGAGACAACATCTACAGGACACTGCGGATGATGCGCAGCATTGCGAGCAACATCTGCAGAACACTGCAAGATGTTGTCCAGGCATAAAACCTGGTGTTGCCACAACACTCACACAACATCAACACCATATTTAGACTTTGGGCTAAGGAAACAAGTTGCAGGCCCATTACTTGGGTGGTGCGGGTTTGGGCAGTACGAGTACGGTGTGGGCAGCGGATGCGGTGTGGGCACGGTGCGAGTCTTATATGAAATTCATTCACGCCCCACTACCCATAATGGATAGCAGTTTTGATATTCATACCTGCTCCACCATCCAACAAACCATCCCCATATCCGACGTAACTAAAACGAATATGAGGTGAAATCCGCATTTACCCGCCCCACTGACATCCCTACCTGTGCCCCATCTTTTGACTCTTAAACACTACAACATTCTCAATGGGACACATCACAATATTTACGGTCTCAAACCAGCTGTCCCCTCAATATAAGTCCTCATTATTTTTCTTTACCCAAAAAAAGAAGTCGTAATTATTTTTAACTTTTTTATTTTGACCCCACCTCTCTCGTTTCTTATTTCTATAAAGAGAACACCCCACAGTAATATTTACACAAATTTAAATAATTTAATCATAATAATATTTCATTAGTCATAAGTTATGTAGTACATTTTTATTTTTAGTTTGTTTATATTCAATATACTTAAATTCTAATAATTCTATCATACTCTTAGCTATATTTTAGTCTACTTAATTTATCTATGTGGGCTTGGTTGGCGAAGTTATGATTTTTCGCATATATTTATCTAAATAATTGTAAGAGGATATTTCCCTCGATTATGGCATTGCCTTCATGATCCCTCGACTAAGTTGATGAGCTTTTGAACAATTATGAGCGAACTCCTGAAGTATCAGATCATCTATAATGGTTCATTCTTATTATCTTTGAACGAACTGAAAGACGTCTCTTCAACTCCCTCTGAACTATCAACTGTCATATGGGTATACTATAATAGCCGCTATTGGTTTAATGTTAAGATTGAATATTTTTTCTATCTTTATATATAATTTTTTTCCATGGTTTTGGGGGAGGGTAGTTTAAGGGGGTAAGTAGCTAAATGAAATGAAATGAAATGAAATGAAATGAGCAAATCAACTTTAGTGATTCCCGAAATCCAAGAGCTACTTTTTGGAAGGTCCCTTTGGTAACATATATTCATTATAATGCTTTCATTTTCATTAAAGGTGACCACAAAAATGAAATTTATAAGTATAATAATTATGACTCTTAAAAAGCAAAGTTACATTCACTTTCTGTAAAGTGATTGAAAAATATATATATTATTCATTGCTTTGCTACCTTTTTTTTCTTTTCTCACCTTTTTGCATGAAGGAATATTTTTGATATCTGTCTTTTCTTGGTACTGAGACTCATAATGCATATAGTATAACATGAATATCTACCCCACCCCAACCACCCCTCCCTCGTCACATTTTTTCAGATTAAATGTGTTCAATCAAATATTACAATGCACGATCAAAACTAATTTTAATAGGGACCAAAAGTACAGTTATCCATTTTTTTTTTGGAAAATTAAGTTTCAATTTTCTTAAACCCCATGATGTATGAAAGTGAAATAGTTATTTACTCACTACAAGTATTTCACCCTAGTTCTATAGTTGTCTTATATATCGTTACACTTTTTGACTCGTGAAAAGTGAAAAAGCAGAAACGTCAGATAGCTGATCAGTCACATGCTGCTTGAGGGAGTATTTATGCAAAATATTTTTCTATTTGATTAAATTTGCACAAAATTTAAGGGAGTATTTATGCAAAATATTTTTCTATTTATATCTTTAATTTAATGTAATGTGGGGTTTTGAGGGAAATGATGTTTTGCTTTCATTTAGTGTAAGGAAATATACAGTTACAAAGTTAGCCACAGTATTAAGGCAGAGGATGTTTCAAATCCTCAGACAATAATTCAGATTTGCACGTGAATTTTTCTTGTATTTTTAGATTTGTTTATTAATAATTAGAAAAATTCAAATTATTTCTTTGTTCTCAATTTTAAATACAGACAAATAGACCAATATCAAGATCAAATCACTGCAGTTAGGTATCAGGAAAATAAAATAGAGACAAATCTAGACTACTAGAGATTTTTCACCTTGTTTATTATATGTCAATGATTTTCAAGTGTGGATAATTGTTTTATGAACTAATTAATAATGTTGAATGAGAAAATATTGAAGATTGACATTATGCCTCAAGTTGCCATTTTTTTCATTTGTTCTTTCTTTACTTGTAGAGATATAAATTAGGTGATTTTTTTGTGAAAGGAAGCTAAAAGGATCTTAACTATGGCCCAAAACATTTGGACAGAAGGCTGGAGGAAAAAAAAGATGTTTAAGGGCTCGTTTGATACGTCACATTGGGTTGTATATTTTTATATTGAATTGTACTGTATTGTAATGGGCTGGACTATATTAATATATAATGGACGGTATTAGAGTATTAATATATAATGGACGGTATTTTTTATTTTTAGTATAATCCAGGGGAGACCCATCTACTAGACGTGTCTCAAAAATGGTAGTTGGAGTGTACTATTTTTAGAAATAGTACAGTCCAGTCCGACTGAAAACGTCCACCAAACGCGTTATTATTTTTTTGTCCAGTGCAATCCAGCGTAATACAGCGTACAACGAGCCTTAAGAACCGAATCGTGCATCCACCACTAACTATGATATATCACTTTACTACCAAGGGTGTAATGGATGAATATGATTTATCCATTCTAAATCAGAGATCTCTCGTTCAAGTTTTGAAAATGAAACAAAATCATGGTAGGATCATTTTAGAACCCCTTTAATGAGTCTTGTGTGGCGGAAATCCAAGTTAGTCAGTTCAAAAGCGAGTGTCGTACATCGAATGAAAATTTAGAAAAAAAATAAGATATATCACTTTACAACCAAGGGTGTGGTGGAATTGATAACATTCCTTCACCTTTAATTGAAGTTCTCGGGATTGAGTCCTCGAAATTAAAAAACTTGGTACGAAGCACTCTCGATCCCCTATTTAATGTGCCTTACGAGGCAGAAATCCAACGGATATAGAATATTGGGTGAAAATCCAGAAAAATAAGACATATCACTTTGGCTAAGCCTAAGCCTATTGTTAGCGATATTTCGAATGCTCACGCAAGCGTACGCATCGTTCACAAGTAAAATAGTCTGTAAGATCGAATATCGTCCACAGAGACTGGTTTCTAAGTACCGTTCATCTATTTTATGTTATCTTTTTGGCAATCGATATTTGATTGGGGTTTTATTTAACTACTAGAATAATTACAGGATTTAAACCAATAAAGTTGTAATCAGTTATGAATGAATTAAGGCTTCCAAAATCCTCGACTATCCATTTTATTCAATCCTTAATGCGACTAGAATTATTCTTCTTCTTCTTCGTTAAGATAGCGGTTAACTAGACTGTCTTATATTTTGGTTAGGACATATAATCACTCAACCCCGGTGCAGAACCCTTCTATATTTCTATGATAGGATTTATCACATAGGAGGATTAAGAACAGTAACCTATAATGCTACACAAGTATCGGGGTACTTTCGTCCGCGATTTTAATCTATGTCTAGTCAATTACAGCATATCCAAATCTCTCTTTTTGGCTTTTGATTCGAAATCATATAGGTTATGATAATTAGTGATCAATTAATTATCAAACATTCATACCAAATATTGACTAAATCTTAATCAAGTGAAGAAGAAATCAAACTACTGCATTAATTTATGAATAAAAGTTTCAAGCGATTCATAAGAAAAGCTCTAATAGAGTGTTTAGCTCCTAGACATAGTCACGCTAAGAACTAACACAATATTCATACATAAACTGAATTAAAAACAAAAGAAAGAAAATTACGTAGAACAAAGTCTCCAATTGTAGCTCCAAATCCGTCTTGTGTTGTGTTGTGTTGTAGAATGATCAACCTCCTTCATAACATTAATCCCTAGGGCTTAAATATCCTCTAATTTTTGTGCCATATGGACCAATCTGCCCTTAGCCAATTTGACTTTGGAACTGAAATTTCCCGTGTCGCCTTTGCGATTCGCATCTGCACGCGTGATCTGAAACTCCTGCAGCTTCTCAGCATAAATGGAACCGCGGTACTGCCTGTTGGCGCCGCGGTGCTGAAAGTCCTATGACTCCTCGGTAAACATGACACCGCGGTTACAGATAGTGGCACGCGCTGATCTTTCTTCGCCTGAGTTGCCAACTTTACCTGCTTTATGCACGGGAGCACCTTTTATGCCCATTTCTCATTCTTTTTTGTCATTTTGACTTTTTGCACCGCTGTGACTCAAAAGAAAGAAAAACAAACATACTACTATACTAAACACAACAAAACCGAGTAAAATGACTCAAAAGGAGTATACAAAATATGTCTAACAAACATCCCCAAATTTAACATTTGCTCGCCCTCGAGCAAAGATCAAAACAAAAACAAAGACACAAAAATAAAAGACTCAAATCAAGCAGCTGCACAAAGACTTAGAAACACATGAGCGTCAGTTGGGATAATGTGCAGGAGCATGAATTCAGCAATCTAGAATTTCAAGTCATATATTTCACAAATTCATTTCAATCACAAGTAATGGAAGCATGAATACCTAACCTATGCATATCAATTTCATTTAGTCTACAGGCCTGTGTACTTGCTATTCTCCATTAATCATAGACATACATACTAGAGATCCTTTGGACTTCAGGGTTGTAATGTAGGCTTAGGCAGGGGTAGGTAAAAGTTGGCATTTAGGCTCAAATTACGTATCATAAACGTTGTTCTCATTCAACCATTTGTCCTTCTTTTTGGTATTATTTTTCAGTTCATACCTATCATTCCCCTCTTCTCTTTTTGAGAACATGAAACACATTCACATAGGCACCCCCAAACTTAAGCTTTAGCATATTTTTTTTATTGGGGTGCATCAATTTTTCACTCTCTTTTGTATTTCTTTTTCACACTTCATCATTCCAATTTTTTCAATTAGTGCTTATGGCACACAAGGAAATCATAGGGTGTCAAATAAATAACTTATTTTAGACTCAAAGGGGCTGACTAGGGATATAATTTATTACAAGGTAGGTAATGAATGGTAAGAAGGGCTAACAAGAAATGCCTGAATCATCTCCCTAACATGTACATCTTAACTATTTCGCCTCAAATAACAAGCAAGCAGACTTCACAGATATTTTTCAATTGACAACACATAGGCTAAGCATCAAATATTCCAAATAATCAGATTTTCATGAATTTTTGGCATATCTAACTTAAGCACACAGATTTTAGCTTCTCATTCCATTACATTATCCCACTTAGTTCACTAGAAATTCTAAATAAGCACAACATGCATGATATATAAAAAACAATTGACTCACATAAAACACAAAAACAACAAAAGACTCACAAAATAAAATAAAATGAAAACTCCCCCCCCCCCCCCCAAATTTAAACTACACCTTGTCCCAAATGTGTAAAATACTCAAAAAATAAAATGGGATGACTTACAGACATATAGCGGCTCAAATTGGTGGTGGCGGCGGCGGATACTGCATTGTGGTGGTATATGTGGGAGGAGATTTGGCGATTCAGGGCCTCTTTTTATCCTTCTTTTTTTCGGAAATCGCTATCGGCACCGCGGTTCTGCATAGTGGCATCGCGGTGCCTACATTCTTGCTACCTCTCTGATTTTCTGGCACCGCGGTGCTGAAACTCCTGATTCTGTGTTTTAGCGTTTTTGTTACACCCCGTAAATTCCACGACATGTATATAAGAACGTACGTAAGAAAACAGGACTTTAAGACTTGAGACTTGTAGAATTTATCGGAATTATGGAAATGTCGGGAAACGAAATATTGTGACGAATGGGAGGGTGACACGTGTCACCCCCCCTACATATGCTTGGTTGAAATATTGACGAAGATTAAGTGGTCTTGTGACCAAGGCTAAGTGGTCAAATGTAGATGATCAAGCTTGAGAAATTGACCAAGTCAACTAAGTCAAGTGGACACAAGATATTTTAATTTCTTCATCCAAGCCGCACAAATATTTTAATCTTGGCCCTTGAAAGTAGTATATTACTACACTAGTAGCAAGACTTCTTTCACACTTAGAAAATTTTCAAGAAACTTGTGTGCTTTTTTTAGGAGCTCTCGGCTAAGCTCAAGAAGAAGAAGAAAAAAATTCGTTTGTTGTTCATAATTCACAATACTTAAACCCAAGGTTCCTAGAGGTATTATAAGGATATCTCAACACAAAGATCCCGGAAAAGCTATGTTTTTACGTTAGTCGCAAGATGAAAACTTAAGTTATTTTCATAAGTTTTGGTTGGAAATTAAAGGAAAGTTGTTTATGAACTTCTAAGGGCTTCAAATAGCGGATTGGAGCGTGAAGGAAATGAGCTAAAGTTGCTAAGGATCGACTTTAGGTTTTGGATTGTATTTGGGCTTAACAAGGTAATAATCTTCATCTTACTTATGTAATTAAAGATTACATGTTTTAGTAGTTGATATTTGATCATGTGAATTGTATAATGAAGATTGATAAGTGTTATGGAGTATTGGAAACCTAAATCCGTGAATGAGCTTATTAGCCATTGAAATTGTAATACAAATTGGTCGATAGTGATAATCGTCGCATGTTATATAAAGAAAGGATTGTAGTTGTTATAATCGATTGCGGCTATATAACATGTTAGACTAAACAACTTGGATTGAAAAGGAATTGGATAAGACTTTACATTGTTGTATATTGTAGCCGAGAATGACATTGAAATATTGGACTATTTTGATATCAATTGTGGGGCAGAATTTTACACGTCTTGTTAGGCGTGTAATCCCCTTTGGTTAGCTAAATTGTTGAGCCTTAAATGTGGAATGTTTGGTTATTGATTTCGGGTCTTGAAAAAAGTGGAAAAGTATGTAGAAACAAAGGAAGTGCTGCCCAATTTTCCGTAGAATATGAAGCTTTACACTTAGAATATTCTACATTAAAAGCTAGAAGTTGATAGCCGTATTATGGTCATTATAGGTTGACATTCTACGTGCGGCATATTCAAGTTAGCAAGTGGATTAAGCCGAAGAGGTATGTGGAACTTTCCCCTATCTCTTGAGCATGATGTATTGTAAATATATAGTACAATAGACGTACGATCTTTAAATGAATTCGGCTTTGTTTTGATGTCATTGCCTTGTCTCGAATTGTCCAAAGTTGGTTGAGTGGAGAATTAACTCCCTTGATTTTAAAAGGATGAAAATATCTTATTTTGCCTAAATGCATAAAGAGTTATAACGGCTTTATGGGAAGTTAGTTATAACGGCTTTATGGAAATTTAAGAGAATGGTCTACTTGATTTGAAGGCATAAGTTGCCTAGGTTGTGAAAGTATAGGTCATTTGGTTTAGAAGCCTTAAAATGTATTTCTAAAGGTGTAGTGGCTTGACTCGAAAAGCAGACTTACCTTGATACTACGAGCGTTAGTATCTTGTGGCTATTTTATGAAATAAGTCCTTTTCTAAAGCTTAGAAGTACGTAGTACTTTGGGTTAAATCCCCGTATTTCACGTAAAACGAAAGTGCCTTGAGTTTATAAAATGAAATTCATTTTTGGTATGATAATGAAAGTCTAAAGATTTTATGAACTTGCCTATGCTTGCTTGCGATAGCCTTTGAGTGCAAGTATTATATTTTTACGCTGCCGTGACTCTCAGTTGGAGGGCCGACTGTCTTATTGTGAATTTACTTGGACGTACCGACAGTGATGAAGGATTCCACGGGTATGCTTCCATTGTGATTTTTCCATGGACATGCTTATACGATGAGGGATTCCGGGGCATGCAACCATGATGCGGGTTAAACTCCCGGATGCTATTATTATTGTCACGACCCGAACTCGGGCGTGGTAGTGCCTACCCGACACCCAGTAGCCATACATCGAGTGATCACGAACATAAAACAAGACATGAAAATATTATGAAGTAAACGATGTCTGAGAAAAACTTGCCTTTCGGCATATATATAAATCAATTTAAAACCGACGATTTACATCCTTATTACAACTCGCCACACAAGCATTTACGCACTTAAGAATGATACAACAACAATGGCGGGACAGGGGCCCGTACCCCTGAATGTAAATACCTACAACGACGGGGACTATACGGCGATAAGCCTCCGAGAAAATGGAGCTTTCCCAAACGCTGACTGTGACCAAGAGCGAGGATCGATGGCGGTGTACCTTTACTGCGGCGTGAGCAGCCCAGCGAGGTCAAGATCTAGTGCAGTATGTGAAATCAAAATAAATCAGAAATGAAATCATAGTAGTCTATATAAAGCGGAGACATGTATGATAACCAAACTACGATTCCTGATAAATAGCGATCGTATCAAGTCGGGACTCACGCCCTCAAAGTCATCACTCAAATATAACTATGGGTCTCACGCCCACAACATCAATCATGTCCGTGGAATACCTTCCTCACTGCCGGCAGTCTATGATATAAAAGCATCAAGGAATACACATGAACACCAGGTCCCACATGTGTCCTAATAAAACCGTACAGGTAAGTCGAAGGCATAGCCACTACTAAAACCCACGATACCAACAAGGTCATAAATCGTATCATGAGATCTGTCTGCATCACATGATCAAAGCCGCCACTCGCCGCGGTATCTAATGTGCGCGTCTAGCCACAGAACTCTCGCAGACTCCGCATAGGCCAAACTCATAGGCCCGCGTGAGGTATAACCCGCATCGAGGTAGCTACTCCCGGCGTCCGCTGGACTCGCGATCCGCGTAGCCACATGACCGCATGACCATAAAGGCGCGTACTAACACGGAACTCGTAGCTCCGCATAGGCCCCCCGGGACCCGCATGAGGTATTCTCGAATCATAGGTCACACAGACCCGCCTGAGTCTACCCCGCATCGGAGGGCAGCGTAACCTCCGGAAATAAGTCAAGGTGAGTGGTACAATACCAACATAACGGCTGATAGTGAAACTATTTAAGCGCAATCGAGGGGAAACCCCTTTATACAAACATCACAAGATACTAACACACGTAGCATCCTAGCATGTTTACTTATCAAATAAACAAGAAAGTATTACAAGGCTATCACAACCCAACACAATCAAGTTATACACACAAGGCACTTTCTACTATATGATTAACAAGATCGGGTTTCTATCCCCAAAGTACTTCATACATTAACTCTTTTAAAAGATACGTTACTTTCACAAAAGTCACACAATACCCGTAGTATATGAAAATAGAGTGATTATCTTTTGAAGTAAATCAAAACACTTCTCTTTGTAAAATCAAGTAACAACATTCTTTTCCAAACGTTTCAAGTTTGCCTAATTTCAATTACTCAAGTTTCTCATTTTCGAAAGGTTTCGTAGTTCATAGTCTTATTCATTTAAGAATATAATTCTCTTTTAAACAATCGGAGGAACATAAGCCTTATATGAGTAGGATATTCTTGTTTATAACAATCTTATTACAAATGACCATGATCTAGGAAATATCATTTTGTCTCATCTTAGCTTCTACATGCGGATGGAAGTTTCTCTTGGTTTTAATAATACTTAATTATTCAATACATTTTCCTTTATTAACTGCAGTTGGTTTGTCGATACACATTTACGATTTCCAAATCGTAAAACATTATCCCTTTTAAAAACCAAGTACTCATTACTCACGAATGAGGTTTCACACAAAATTCATATAATTTATTTAAGTTAAGTCTCTTATCTTACAAGATCAAGTCTCTTAACTTCTTAAATAAATAAATCATTCGTTTATCCTCTTAAGCCATTATACCTAACTTCCCATAAAGCTAGTATAACTCTTAAGATTTTAAAACCAAGTATTACTCTTCTTTTAAAAAGCAGTTCTTAATTCTCTTGAACTA
Source organism: Przewalskia tangutica (assembly GCA_029844215.1). Classification (NCBI taxonomy): domain Eukaryota; kingdom Viridiplantae; phylum Streptophyta; class Magnoliopsida; order Solanales; family Solanaceae; genus Przewalskia; species Przewalskia tangutica. Next base: position 4,694,236 of record CM056725.1, read on the forward strand.
CTTCAAGATTATTATTATTCGGCTTAAGTCAAAAGACATTGCCGCACAACTACGTTCAATTAACACACGTCGTCTACCGTACTACATAGTTATACACATATCATGCTAGAAGAGATAGGAAGAGGTTCACATACCTGCGACGATTATCGACTATTAGCAAATCGCTTCACTGCTATAACGGCTAGCCTCGTCCACCTTCTCAAGTAGCACGCTACTGCGCAGAACATTCAACCTATACAGTTATACAAGTCTATCAAAGTCTAGACTACTCGGTAGAATAAATCTAGATACAAGATCCTACGGAAATTGGGCGACCGCTTCCCTACCCACAACCACAAGTCTCATCAGATACTACGTAATTACAGTTCAGTTCTCTTCTTTAAATTCAGGCTTAAGTCCAAAGACATTGCCACAAAACTATGTTCAGTTCTATATATAGTATACTTCAACTATATATTCCAACAACATGCAATTTCCAATTACAAAAGGGGGACAAGATGATTACCTCGATAAGCCCATAATATTCCGAGTATAAATGTCGATCCTTAGCAACGCTTAGCTCCTACTCCGGGTGCTCCAACCCGCTCCAAACAACCCTTAGAAGTTCTACTCGACCTCTACTTAATACTCCAACCAAACTATGGAGATTTTCCTTAGGGTTTCGGTTTGAGACAAAAAGGACATACGGTAGTATTTCCGGGCTCTACGTATAGAGGTATCTTTGGAATACTACAAGATATACGGCTAAGGTAATTTGGGTATAGTAACAATACTTTTGAGAGTATTTCTACCAAGAGGAGGGGTATATATACGAGACAACACCACAAGGGGGGGTGTATACCCCTCGGCCTACCCCACTAGGGGTACTCTCGACGAGGGCCTCAACAGGGGGAGGACGAGAACAACAAGAAGGGAGGGGGAGGATTTCTAAGACTTAGAACATTTTAGGATGAATAAGTCTTCAAAGGGGAGGGGTATTTATAGGTCAAGCAAAGGCCAACCAATGGCCAAGATGATGCCAAGTGCAAGGCAAGTGTAAGGTCAAGATTTGGACAAGTGTGTGTGGGTCCCACTTTATCAATCAACACACAAAATATCCTACCAACCCCAAGGGTCCAATTCGGCTCATTACCGCCCCATAGGTCCACCAATGAGAGGGTGCCAAGTGGCGCCCTCTTGTTGGTCCAACACGTTTTGTCTCTCGGAAAAATCCGCAAAAAATAAAAATGACATAGCCGGAATTTTCCCTTCGCAAGTTATGTAAAACGTTTCGTCGAAAAACGACTCTAACCGGGTGTTGTCCACAAAAATAATTCGGCCAAGCCACTTTAAAGCCCAAACTTTTCTACGTTCGTCCTTACGTACATACTCTGGGAATACGGGGTATAACATTCTCCCCTCCTTAGAATCATTCGTCCCGAATGTTCCTTCTAAGTCTCAAAACAAACGCGCGCCAGTATAGTCTTCACTACTATACTTACGAGAACAAACCTGCCACACCTGGCCACAGAAACACCTGCGCAAATGCTTACATCCATGTCCACGAGGAAACACCTCTAACATTACCACAACACCTCTCTCCGGGGTCTAAAATATACTTCCTTCGCATCTTCTCTTTACAAAAGAAATAATCACATCTATGCTCGCCATACATGCTCGCTTCTTCCCTTACGTGTCGTACCCTTCTTGTACACTCGAACTCTTACCACATTTCTGTTACTGCTTCAGTTTCCAAAACTCGGGGTTACTATCTCTAACGTGGTCATCATTAACTGGGAACACTCAGGACCACTTTTGTCACTTTGCCGCGAGGTTCTAGTGTCACTCCGACGACTCAACAAATTGTATCGGGCTGCATGCGATCCCTGAGGCATGAACCTTCTCAGGACGTGCCATACGGAGAGCCACGGTTCGGGTCCGTTCCCGTGGTAGAGGCTCTGGCCTCTTTATACGCTCAGTCCCCCGAAGATAACAATACGAAAGCCGGACGTACTGCCTCCTAAGTCGGACGGCAAAAGCTAACATATAGGCAACCTGGCCTACTCTTTACATGAACTCAAAAAGGCCCAAAGTAACTCGGGCTAAGTTTCCTCTGTTTTCCAAAACTCGTCACACCCTATCCGGGGTGGTACCTTCAAGAAGACCGACCGTCAACCTGAACTCTAAGCGTCGTAGCCGATAATCCGCACGATTTCTCTGAGCTGCCAATAACTTCTTCTAGATAAGCTTCACCCTATCCACAGTCTGCTGGAACAAGCCTGAACCAACTATCTGAACCTTGCCAACATCGAACCAATCGACCGGCAATTTACACTTCCGCCCCTACAAGGCTTCATAAGGCGACATCCGAACACTGAAACGGTAGCTTAAACACTCCCTCCACAGGAGACAACAATCCTCACAACTACCCCTGAACTCCCAACACGCTCGGAGGCGAATGCGGTCGAGACTTACGAGTTCTTAACCTGCTGGTAAAACTTCTGAAAAAGCAGTAGTACCACAGGCTCCCATCTGTCATAAGGTGAAGGTAGGCACCCCGTGCAGCCTTACAACCTTTCTGATATAACAACACTTCTGAGTACACTGGCCGACGAAACACGACGGGCTGCCCCCATCGGCCCGACTACTGGTTGAACGCATCCACGAACTCGTACGCTGGTTAACTAAACATGGGCCTAGCACCCTCGTGACCCTATCACAAGGCGGGACCACCACAAACTGACCCCACCACCATACATGCCACGGGTTGACCCGCAACGTGGCCTCAACCCGACCCGACAACGCGCAAAACACTAGCTCCCCAATCCGGAACAACCTCACTAATCACGTTACGAAAACCTAGCGGTCTTCTTAGCTCAACTACCCTCTTTCATTCCACACTACTTAGGGACCTATCCCAAACATAGCTCACGTGCACTATGCACTCCGATAAGGATCAAACATAACACTATACCTTTACTCGAGATGGCCTTACCTCTAAGGTCTTTACGTATAAAGCTCTAAGGCTTACACTTTCTCTATCCCCCAAATCTTACTTGGTTAACTAACCAAGATTTCTAATCACAATTTACACAATAACCCTTAAGGTATACTCACCTTATCATATAAACAAAACTCTAAAGGGTTAAAGATATGCCTGCATCTACTGCTTCACTCCCCTTAGTCGTTCTAATCAAACCTGCCCCGTAGGGCGCATAGCTAAGGAAGATGACGAACTACCCACCGATCCTGAAGGCTAAGTCCTCCTACTAGGACACTCTTTCGACATCAGACCCTGACGGTCGTAGGTACAACAAGTACCAACTAAAAGACGACATTCCCGGGATGGCGCTGTCACAGCCGGAAGCCACAGAGTTCGACCAACTCCTCGTGACCGGCGAGGTGCATATCTAATCTGCTGGTGAGGCGACTCGCCTCGAAAGTTACCAAAGGACCTTGCTGCTCTGGCCCTCTTCTGCTGTCCTTCGTTAACCCATCGATCTCTACGTTTCTTGGCCTGCTGCGCATAAGCCCGTACACAGGCCATGCTCAAGCCTAACTGAAGAACTACTCTTGCACAACCCTCTCGTTGATATTCATCAAGCCTCGCGGTACAACGGTATACTCTCTGGTAGCCAAATCCATAGTTAGTAACAGGGTCGCCTCTTGCAATCTATATTCTCTGTTCCCGGTCGTGGAACTGAAGGTTCAAATATCACGGCCGCAGTAGGAACTGCCGTCGTCGTGCTAAATTCTGCTGGGGCTAGTGACGTCGCAGAACTCCCCGAATGAAGCACTACCCTAGGTAAAGATTGGGTCTGTGCCCACGTAACCCTCTGTACTCTACTCGCAGCTCCCTAGGCTGCCTTGCCCTCCTGGGCCCGGGTTGCCCTACGCGGAGGCATAACGGTAATGGAAAGAAATGTGTTAGAGGGTCCAACTTACAACACAGCTCTAAGGCACGATCTCAGAGTGAGAAGAATAGAAACCAATCCTAAATATCCTATAGCCTCCTGATTATTGGTGTGGTGCACAACACACCGATAATCAAGACTTCTTGGATCGATGCTGTAGACACTTTCCGAGGATTAATCGCTCGATACCACTTTTGTCACGACCGAACCGGGCGTGGTGGTGCCTTACCCGGACACCCAAGTAGCCATACATCAGAGTGATCAGCGGAACATAAAACAAGACATGAAAATATTATGAAGTAAAGCGATGTCGAGAAAAACTTGCCTTTTCGGCGTATATATAAATCAATTTAAAACGAGCGATTACATCCTTATTACAACTCGCCTACAGCGATTACTACGGACCTAAGAATGATACAACAACAATGGCGGGACAGGGCCCCGCCATACCCCTGAATGTAAATACCTACAACGACAGGGACTATACCACTGATAAGCCTCCGGAGAAAACGGAGCTTTCCCAACAATGACGTGACCACTAGGCGAGGATCGATGGCGGTGTACCTTTACTGCGGCGTGAGCGCGGCCGAAGGAGGTCGATCTGGTCAGCAAGTATATGTGGCGAAAATAAATCACGTAAATGAAATCATAGTAGTCTATATAAAGCGGGAGACATGTATGATAACCAAACTACGATTCATGATAAATAAGCGATCGTGTCAAGTCGGGGACTCACGCCTCAAAGTCATCACTCAAATATAACTATGGGTCTCACGCCAACATCAATCATGCCCGTGGAATACCTTCCTCACTGCCGCGATCTATGATATAAAAGCATCGAGAATACACATGAACACGGTCCCACGTGTCCTAATAAAACCGTGCGGGGTAAATGCGAAGGCATAGCCGACTACTAAAACCCACAGTACCAACAAGGTCATAAAGCGTATCATGAGATCTGCCTGCAGTCACATGATCAAAGGCCGCCACTCGCGCGATATCTAATGTGCGCGTCTAGCCACGAACTCTCTGCACTCGCGATAGGCCAAACTCATAGGCCCGCGTGAGGTATAACCCGCGTCGGTAGCTACTCCGGCGTCCGCTGGACTCGCGATCCGCGTAGCCACATAGACCGCGTGACCATAAAGGCGCGTACTAACACCGGAACTCGTAGCTCGCGCTAGGCCCCGGGACCCGCGTGAGGTATTCTCGAATCATAGGTCACACCGGACCGCTGAGTCTACCCGCGTGGAGGCGACAACCTCGGAAATAAGTCAAGGTGAGTGGTACAATACCAACATAACGGTGATAGTGAAACTATTTAAGCGCAATCGAGGAAACCCTTTATACAAACATCACAAGATACTAACACACGTGGCGTCCTAGCATGTTTACTTATCAAATAAACAAGAAAGTATTACAAGGCTATCACAACCCAACACAATCAAGTTATACACACAAGGCACTTTCTACTATATGATTAACAAGATCGGGTTTCTATCCCCAAAGTACTTCATACATTAACTCTTTTAAAAGATACGTTACTTTCACAAAAGTCACACAATACCCGTAGTATATGAAAATAGAGTGATTATCTTTTGAAGTAAATCAAAACACTTCTCTTTGTAAAATCAAGTAACAACATTCTTTTCCAAACGTTTCAAGTTTGCCTAATTTCAATTACTCAAGTTTCTCATTTTCGAAAGGTTTCGTAGTTCATAGTCTTATTCATTTAAGAATATAATTCTCTTTTAAACAATCGGAGGAACATAAGCCTTATATGTGAGTAGGATATTCTTGTTTATAACAATCTTATTACAGCAGCCATGATCTAGGAAATATCATTTTGTCTCATCTTAGCTTCTATGCAGATGGAAGTTTCTACTGGTTTTAATAATACTTAATTATTCAATACATTTTCCTTTATTAACGCTGGTGGTTTGTCGATACACATTTCGATTTCAAATCGGAAACATTCTCCCTTTTAAAAACCAAGTACTCATTACTCACGAATGAGGTTTCACACAAAATTCATATAATTTATTTAAGTTAAGTCTCTTATCTTACAAGATCAAGTCTCTTAACTTCTTAAATAAATAAATCATTCGTTTATCCTCTTAAGCCATTATACCTAACTTCCCATAAAGCTAGTATAACTCTTAAGATTTTAAAACCAAGTATTACTCTTCTTTTTTAAAAACAGTTCTTAATTCTCTTGAACTACTTCAAGATTATTATTATTCGGGCTTAAGTCAAAAGACATTGCCGTACAACTACGTTCAATTAACACACGTCGTCTGCGTACTACATAGTTATACACATATCATGCTAGAAGAGATAGGAAGAGGTTCACATACCTCGCGACGATTATCGACTATTAGCAAATCGCTTCACGGCTATAACCCGGCTAGCCTCGTCCACCTTCTCAAGTAGCACATGCTACTCGCAGAACATTCAACCTATACAGGTTATACAAGTCTATCAAAGTCTAGACTACTCGGTAGAATAAATCTAGATACAAGATCCTACGGGAAATTGGGCACTCTTCCTGCAGTCAAACCACAAGTCTGTGTAATGATCCTACGTAATTCTGATTCGATTCTCTTCTTTAAATTCAGGCTTAAGTCCAAAGACATTGCCACAAAACTATGTTCAGTTCTATATATAGTATACTTCAACTATATATTCCAACAACATGCAATTTCCAATTACAAAAGGGGGACAAGATGATTACCTCGATAAGCCCATAATTATCCGAGTATAAATGTCGATCCTTAGCAACGCTTAGCTCCTAATCCGGGTGCTCCAACCCGATCCAAACAACCCTTAGAAGTTCTACTCGACCTCTACTTAATACTCCAACCAAACTATGGAGATTTTCCTTAGGGTTTCGGTTTGAGACAAAAAGGACATACGGTAGTATTTCCGGGCTCTACGTATAGAGGTATCTTTGGAATACTACAAGATATACGGCTAAGGTAATTTGGGTATAATGTAATACTTTTGAGTATTTCTACCAAGAGGAGGGTATATATACGAGACAACACCACAAGGGGTGTATACCTCGCCTACCCACTGGGGGTACTGCCGGCGAGGGAGAACTCTCGGCCAAGGGGGCCTCTCAAAAGGGGGAGGACGAGAGCAACAAGAAGGGAGGGGGAGGATTTCTAAGACTTAGAACATTTTAGGATGAATAAGTCTTCAAAGGGAAGGGGTATTTATAGGTCAAGCAAAGGCCAACCAATGGCCAAGATGATGCCAAGTGCAAGGCAAGTGTAAGGTCAAGATTTGGACTAGTGTGTGTGGGTCCCACTTTATCAATCAACACACAAAATATCCTACCAACCCCAAGGGTCCAATTCGGCTCATTACCGCCCCATAGGTCCACCAATGAGAGGGTGCCAAGTGGCGCCCTCTTGTTGGTCCAACACGTTTCGTCTCTCGGAAAAATCCGCAAAAAATAAAAATGACATAGCCGGAATTTTCCCTTCGCAAGTTATGTAAAACGTTTCGTCGAAAAACGACTCTAACCGGGTGTTGTCCACAAAAATAATTCGGCCAAGCCACTTTAAAGCCCAAACTTTTCTACGTTCGTCCTTACGTACATACTCTGGGAATACGGGGTATAACAATTATTCCATGGACTAGCTCTATATGAAGACATGTAACCGAGATGAGGGATTCCACGGGCATGTTATATACTATTATTATTCCATGGACTAGCTCCCCATGAAGACATGTACCCGAGATGAGAGATTCCACGGGCATGTTATATACTATTATTATTCCATGGATTAGCTCTTCATGAAGTCATGTACCCGAGATGAGGGATTCCACGGGCATGAGATATATATATATTGCATATGTGCACGCCGACAGTGATGTAGGATTCCACGAGCGTGTTACATATATATATATATATATATATATATATATATATATATTTTACACTTGCGGCTGTCGACAATGATAGAGGATTCCACGGGCACGCTTGATGTTTGCGGGCTTGAGACCCTTACTGGACTGTGTGATGATTTTGAGGGCTTGTGTCCCTAGCCTTGGTGTGACTATTGTTTATGTGATGAATTAGTCTTTAAAAGGTAAAAACTGACTTTCATTACTTTCGTTTCGACAAGGCACAGTGGTACTGTTAATTTGATTATCATGCTTGTCTCCAACTTTATATATCTAGATTTTATGATTTAAATTACAATACTTTTAGTTTCACATACTTGGTACATATTTTGTACTGACCCCCGTCCTCGGGGGCTGCGTTCATCTTGCAGTGGGGGTAGCGAGTTCTTGATCCTCACTCTTAGGATCACTGATCAGTTGTCAGAAAGCTCCATTTCTCTGGAGGCTTGTATTTTGGTACGGTTTCCCTGATGTTGTAGATTTATGTACATTCAGGGGTATGGCGGGGCCCTGTCCCATCACAGTTGTTATGTCAAAATTCTTAGAGGTCTGTAGTCATATCTTGTGGGTCATTTTGTAAAAGAAGGTATGTAACTGCTTTTGGTTATGTATATGTATATATATATATATGTCCAAGGAGGTGGCCTTATCGGCTAGCCTATTTTTTTTTTCTATTGATGTACGTTATGAGTTTTATGTATGTTCCGCTAATTTTCTCTGATGTATACCTATAAGGGTGCCCAGGTAGGGCATCAGTCGCGGGCCCGGGGTCGGGTCGTGACAGTTTTTCCCTGCTTCATGGCCCATTCCTTCACCTGGCATCACAACACAACAAAAGTACCAAAGTGAGACTGTTCTATTAAATTAAATTGCATAATTTAAAAATTGGGTTGCCTCCCAAGTAGCGTTGTCTTTAACGTCTTGTAGTCGGACGCAGGTTACTCATTAAATTATTAGGGTATTTTAACCCCACAACCTATCCATTTCAAAATCATCCTCCTCTTTCTCGCTCTGTTTTTCCTTTTCACATGAGGGGGTTCAGTAAGACTTACCTGTTTGACGGCTTCCATGACATTCATTTTTGTTTCAGCATTCTTGCTGACCTGTGGGTTCACCGCTGTATGAATGATCTCCCTAGCTTTGGCCTGTGTTGGCTGAACAGTTGTGTCAGTTGTGCTGACTGCGAAACACTTGTTGATGGCTCGAGATTCAATGGTGGAATTGAACACTTTGAACACCATCTCTTCCTTCTGAACCCTTAGTCTCAGTTCTCCCTTTTCTACATCAATCACGGCTCTCCTATTTGCAAGGAATGGTCTCCCCAAAATGATGGGTATTTCATCATCTTCCTCCATATCAAGAATGTGGAAGTCTGCTGGAAAGAAAAAATTTCCCACCTTAACCAGCACATCTTCTATTATGCCTATGGGGTGCACTACGGTTCGGTCGACCAACTGCAAATTCACTGTGGCTGGTTTGGCTTCTCCCAAACTCAATCTCTTGAAGACAGACAGAGGCATGAGATTGATACTGGCCCCTAGATCACACAACGCCTTGTTGCATGTCATCTTACCAATAGTGCAGGGCAAGGTTAAGCTCCCTGAATTCTTCAGCTTAGGAGGCAGTTTCTTTTGCATGATGGCACTGCACTCCTCTGTCAAAGATTTCGTCTCATAATCTACTAGCCTTCTCTTTTTTCCAAGTATCTCCTTCATGAATTTAAAGTATGCTGACATCTTTTCTAGTGCTTCAATGAAGGGATATTTATGTGAAGCTTCTTAAACACCTCCAAAAACTTGGAGAACTGCTTGTAAATTGCCTTCTTTTGTAACCTCTGAGGGTAAGGAATTCTATCAACGTAGTCCCTCAAAGGTGTTCGTGGAGTTGTCTCAACTGTAGGGCGGTCCCCAGTGACCCCCTCATTCTACACCTCATATGCTTTCTCACACTCCTTCTCACTTACCTCTGCGGGCTGGGGAGCAACCTGCTCCAACTGCTTTCCACTCCTCAACAACACTGCTTGATACTACTCTCTAGGATTTACCTCTGTATTGCTTGGGAGAGTACCCTATGGCCTGTTGGTTGTCATGTTTGTCAGTTGTCCAACCTGCGTTTCCAGGTTCCTGAGAGCGGACCTGGTTTCAGATATGAACCGATCTGCGGGTGGTGAGTGTCGCAATCGACTCTCGATTCATCAAAGCCTCTGTTGGGTAAGTGGTCTAAACTGCTGGGATGAAGTGGCCTGATTTTGCACCTGTTGGTTCTGGTAACCACCTTGATATGGTTGTTGCTGAGGCTGATCGTTCTTCCACGAAAAGTTAGGGTGATTTCTCCACCCTGGGTTTTATGTGTTGGAATTATAAGGCCTCTGAAAGTTCCAACCGCTTGTACCTGCTCCATTGACACATTATTAGGGTCCACCGCTGTGCATCTGTCAAAGGAATGCGGTCCACCACAAATCTCGCAATTCACTGGGATCTGGACTGCATTCACAGACATGGTGTTCTGCTGCAGTTGCTTCGTTAGAAGGGCCACTTGTCCATTCAAGGCAGTGATGGCATCTATTTCATGTATGCTCGTAGTCTTCCTGCTATTCACTGACCTATCATCTGCCCCTTGATGCAGCATCAATGATGGTACGAGTAGTACCACTTAATCCATTATAAAAAATGTGGACCAACATCCACTTCTCTATGCCATGATGTGGGCACTTCCTTTGCAAATCCTTAAATCACTCTCATGCATCATAGAGCGACTCACCATCCACCTGGTAGTAATTGTACAGCTCTCCCCTTAACTTGGCAGCCTTGGAAGGAGGGAAGAACCTTGCTAGAAACTTTTGGGTCAGGTCCTGCCAGGTAATGACAGAGTTTTTAGGCAGTGAGTTCAACCAGCTTTTGTCTCTATCCCTCAGTGAGAACGAGAAGAGCCTCAGTCTAATAACATCGTCAGTAATTCCATTGTATTTTAAAGTGGCACACAGCTCCAAAAAGTTTGCAATATGCATGTGGGGATTTTCATATGGCAGTCCCCCAAATTGTAATGTGTTCTGAACCATGCTCAGGATGGCTGGCTTGATCTCAAAGTTGTTGGCCCCTATAGCTGGGAGCCTGATGCAAGTCTATGCACATGTGACCTTGGGAAGAACATAGTCCCCCAAACTTCTCTTTGTTGGGACCTGTATTGGCTCCCCTGCATTCTCAGGAACCTCATTGTTTGCCCCATTTTGATTTGGTTCGTTGTTCATGCTCACTGACTCAGATATCCTTTTGTTGCGTCTATTTTGTTTGCAGGTTTTCTCAATTTCAGGATTGAAGGGAACAAGTGTATATGCTCCTCTCCTTCTTCGTATACACTAGATTCCTGAAACAGATCAAAATCAACAAACAAATCAAGGCACACGGTTCTGACAGTAAAAATAAAAAATAAATCCAAAGTAGAAATAAAAACAAATGATTCCATATTAGATGTACGCCAGTCTCCGGCAACGGCGTCAAAAACTTGTTAGCGATATCGTCCACAAAGACTAGTTTCTAAGTACCGTTCATCTATTTTATGTTATCTATTTGGCAATCGATATTTGATTGGGGTTTTTATTTAACTACTAGAATAATTGCAAGATTTAAACCAATAAAGTTGTAATCAATTATGAATGAATTAGGGCTTCCAGAATCCTCGACTATCCACTTTATTCAATCCTTAATGCGACTAGAATGATTCTTTTTCTTCGTTAAGATAGCGGTTAACTAGACTGTCTTATATTCTGGTTAGGACATATAATCACTCAACCTCAGTGCAGAATCCTTCTATATTTCTATGATAGGATTTACCACATAGGAGGATTAAGAACAATAACCTATAATGCTACACAAGTATCGGGATACTTTCGTCTGCGATGTTAACATATGTCTAGTCAATCGGCTTTTGATTCGAAATCATATAGGTTATGATAATTTGTGATCAATTAATTATCAAACATTCATACCAAATATTGACTAAATCTTAATCAAGTGAAGAAGAAATCAAACTACTGCATTAATTCATGAATAAAAGTTTCAAGTGATTCATAAGGAAAGCCCTTATAGAGTGTTTAGCTCCTAGACATAGTCACGCTAAGAACTAACACAATATCCATACATAAACTGAATAAAAAACAAAAGAAAGAAAATTACGTAGAACAAAGTCTCCAATTGTAGCTCCAAATCCGTCTTGTGTTGTGTTGTGTTGTAGAATGACCAACCTCCTTCATAGCATTAATCCCGAGGGCTTAAATATTCTCTAATTTTTGTGCCCTATGGACCAATATGCCCTTATCCAATTTGCCTTCGGAACTGAAATTTTCCGCCCGTGCGCGGTTGCATATCGGCGCGGCGTCGAAACTCTGCAGCCAAGACAAATGGCACCGCGGTACTTCCTGATGGCACCACGATACTACGTGATGGCACCACGGTGTTGAAAGTCCTGTGACTCCTCGGTAATCATGGCACCACGGTTCTTCATAGTGGCACCGCGATGCTGTCTTCTTTCGCGCTGAGTTGCCAACTTTCGTCCTTTTCGCCTCGAGAGCACCTTTTCTGCCCATTTCTCGTTCCTTTTTGCCTTTTTGCACCGCTGTGACTCAAAAGAAAGAAAAACAAACCTACTACTATACTAAACACAACAAAAACGAATAAAATACCAACTAAAATGACTCAAAAGGCGTATACAAAATACGCCTAACACCTATTAGTTTGCATTTTGCAAGAAGTGAGTGTTCTTTGTTGAAAAATCATTGAAGCGGATAAAATTCTTGTTCTATGTCAAACAAAAATGAAGGAGACCTATAACGATCTATATGTTAGGGTATAGTACTATTTGTTAGGTACATACACACTATTGCGATATGCTTCATTAAAAGTTGGACTCTTAACAAAAACATCTACAAGTTAGTAGAAAAAGTTGGTTGCTTCATAAATGCACCTTTATTTACTTCCTTTATGAAAAAAATAGCCTCGAGATGGGAATTGGAAAGAGTCCACATCCTTTAAGATTGAGACTACTCTTTCTACTTTGAAAAGGCTATAAAATTTTGTGGGAAACAAAATAGGACAATGTAGGGTTAATAGGGAAAGGAATTGAAATGAGTATAAAAGGACATACCGGTGAAATAAGCTTTTACTATGCGAGGAATTCGGGAAATGGCAGGACCATAAGGGTCTATTGTACACAACCTTACCTCACATTGAAATGAGTATATTTTTCAAAATCCCTTTGACAAGAGAATATATTGAGGTTGAAAGAATAACACATTTGATTGTTGTACAAAATATTTGTTTATTTACTAATATCTTCCTACTGAAAAATTCAAAGGATTGTAACTTTTTGTTTTCCAGGTGTTCGATATTTATATTGAGGCTCGACTAAATTTGAATTCACGTCGGAAAGTCTCATATTGGGATAAAGCGCTTATCACAAAGGCGACCTCATATCTGTTAGATATACAATGGATGTACAGAAATAGTATGCTGTTGAGTCTATTTTATATAAACTTTTTAGTTAGTATTTTCCTCTTTTCTTTTACGTTTAGTATAGTGTTAGGTTTGTTTCTCTTTCTTTTGAGTCACAGCGGTCCTAAAGGAGAAAATAGCGAATTGAGGATGAAATGAGCTGATGTTGAGGATGCAGTTGCACAAGAAAAACCTAAGCAATCAAACCAAAGGAGTCCTGGGAAGAACAGAAGAAATCTGGCAGAGATTCGGACGAAACAGTGTTAAGGGTCGCGGCACACGAAAGGAAGGGCCGCGGAGCTTGTTGAGCCGCGGCGGTAGATGAAGGAGCCGAGGCGCCAGAACGACCCGAGCGTGAAGGAAAAATTGTCGGCGAAGGAGTCGCGCGCCTGAAGCGATCTTGACGCAAAAATCACTAAAAGGGCCGAATTTTATTAAGGGTAAAAGGGTCCAAAAATAGGTTTTGCTAGGGATATAAAACCCTAAGACCTGCACATATCAGATATCATACTTTTGGGAGGCGAGAATTGGAGGCAGACACAAGATTGGAGATAACTTTTGTTCAAGTGTTTTTTTTTCCTTTGTTTTATTTAAGTTTATGTTAGAATTGTTAATTAGTTTCTTAGCATGACAATGTCTAGGAATTAATTTCTGTATTAGGGTTTTCCGTCAAATCAACTTGAAACTCTTTTCATGAATTAATGCATACTTAGTGATTTCTTCTTCAATTGTTAAGATCTATTCAACTTGTTATGATAATTAACTGATCACTAATTGTCATAATGTATATGCCTTCGAATCGAGATCTGAAAATGGAGATTTGAATATGCTATAGTTGATTAGACATATGTTAAAATCGCGGACGAAACTACCCCGATACTTGTGTAGTATTTAAGGTTATTGTTCTTAATCCTCCTATGTAGTAAAATCTATCATAGAAATATAGAAGGTTTCTGCATAAGGTTGAGTTTTTATATGTCCTAACCGGAATATAGAACATGTTCGTTAACCTGCTATCTTAATAAGAAGAAGAATCATTATTCTTGCATTAACAAGTGAAAGAGTGAATAGTTGAAGAGATTGGAAGTCCTAATTCCCTTCATAATTGTTTCAACCCAAAGTATTATCATCTTAGTTTATTTTCTGCATTTTACTTAGTTTTTAATTCTTTAGTTAAAATCTTAAACACATGAACGTTAACCAAATAGAAATCATAGATTAGATAAACGGTAATTGATAAATCAGTCTCTGTGGACGATACTTGGTCTTACCAAGATTATTACTACAAGCGATACGTACACTTGCGTTAGCACACAGAAATATCGCAACATATACAACTACTACTAGTGCTTAGAAAGGATAAACAATTACAATACAACAGGCTTAAAGCCTAAATGAGTTGTTACAACAACAATGAGTGTTGAAGATCTTGCTCTTCAGTCTTAAATCCGTCTTGGAGTCTTGGATCTTGAGGTTGGAACTGCAGCAAGCCCCTTGATCTTTATAACCTGAAATCAAGAGAAACTAAATCTGGTGTTATAGTTGTGTTGTTGAGTTCAGTGATATTCACTTGGTCCTTAAAATAATATTGCCCCGTATGAATCCTTTAACGGCTATTGGAAACTTGTCTCCTAAGATAAAACAACTAAATAAATGAGCAAAGAAAGCTCAACTGTTTCTCAAGAAGAACCTTTGGGTGTGTGAAATATATGCTAGAGAGGAAGATGTTCAGAAAATCTAAACTATACAAGAATAAGACGTGTTCTACAATTAAGTCAAGGGCCTCAATTTATAGTGTGTGTAAGATGTCTTCCCAACTAGCCAAGTAATGGCCTTCAATGTCATGTAATGACACTTAATTTGGGGTTACAATTCAGACAAATAATGGTTGAATTCATGAGCCAAATAATAGAGAATTAATGCTCCAAAGTCAGCCCAAGAGTGAGTTATCTTTCGTCTCCAACGGTCACACTGCCTCCGAAGCGTCGCGGCACCAGAGCTCCAGCGACCAAACAAAGAATTAGCGTCGTGGCCCTACCCTTGGGGTGCCGCGGCGCCGCTGAGTCGCGGCCCTTAGGGTGGTGGCGCCCAGACTCTACGGCGGTGTCGCGACCCTTTTCCGACTCATTTCGATCTTACACTTCTTCATTTATTTGTCAACGTGGAACACATGTCATTTAACCAATGATCATCCATCATTTCATGTCTCAAACGTTTACTCACGTATCAATATCTCTTTCACTAAAGAAATTTTCGATACTTGGCATTACGTGTGCACGTGTGTGAAAACGACGTTTCCTATATGCGAGACTTCAATTGTTCGGGTCATAAATAATGGGTTAAACTTAATTCCATATTAGTAAATTTCCAACCATATCTAGAACGCGAAAACAAGATCTCTAAATAAGAATGATATAATATAGCTTCATCACGACCTTGTTGGTTAAAGGATACAACTTATATGTAATAATTTTTTTACATTATTAATGCAATTTAACCTGATGTAAAAGATTCCTCACTTTATTTTTCAATTTACTAATTTCAATTATCATGAGTAGTGACTAATAATTATCTTTAAAATAAATGAATAATGTAACTTTTCTATATTTTCAGTATACAAAACTTAAGCTCAAAATAAAAGTACTGATATTTGTATACTCAATAAGCTTTCAAACCCTCATCAATAGCGTCACATTTTATTTCTTTCCCCCCTTTCCCCTCTTCTGATGTAATGAAAAGTTAAAAACTGCACTTAGTAACTTACGTCTGCACTTATTTGCAGTATTTGCTACTCAAACATTCTATACAATACTATATAATATATTGTTTTTAAATTAAGATGATGTAACCCTTCAATGGGGAATGTTTAAAACCGGTACAAATCTGCAATTCAGTGACTTTTTTTTCTGAATCCAATGGACAAAGTCTACACTATCAATGAATTTTAACCGGTTTGTACTATGTAGGTATTTACTTCTGTTTTAGTGTTTAAAAAGGAATGACATACTTCTAAATTTAAAAATAATTAACTTAATCTTCCCATTATCCTTATTAAGAAGTTTTTTAACCGCACAAGACGATTGCATGTTTAAAGCCGCAAGTTTTCAAAGTCTTCATATATTTTTTAAATATTGTGCCGATTCAAATTAAAGTTTAAATTTTATACACCGTCAATGTAATTTACATCATCGGATCATTCAAATGATATTTACAGGTAAGCCTTCTTATAATATAAAATTTAAAATCTCAAAAACAAGTTATCATACCTGCTACAAAGGTAAATATGACATGATAATGATGTAAAAATTATTTATAATGATAATGTATATAACTTAAGCTATTCAAACTATAACGTTGTATCTTATTCAAGCTATACTTTCATATTATTCAAACTATATCAAATAAGGGATAATCCAAAGTGTTTGGCCCAGTGGTCATTCACTAAGATATTGCTGTCTGGGGTCTCGAGTACGATTTCCCTGACCAGCGAGAGTGGAATTTTGTTCCCCCAAAAAAATTCTTCAATTAGTGGAAGGCCAAAGCGGTGTATACTAATCCGTAAGGTCAGCCGGGGGTGGGATTTTCTGGGGTATGGGGCCGTACTGCGGTTGAACAAGTCACTTTAAAAAGTTTACTCTACCTTAATTTTGTCCTCCGGGGCATAGTTCAGTGGCAAAAGTCTGGGCGCTATAAGACGCTCTGGCATGGACAACGTGAGTTCGATTCTCCGCAAGCACGAATAAATTCTGCATGTTGGGGAATTTGACCTTGTCTCATTGATCAGTTGCACGCTCCCCGAAACTTGGTCATAGGAGCACATCCCGCGATTTACCTGGTGATAGTGTTGAAGGATCGGTGCTATTACCTTCAAAACGTCTGGATAATACTAGTGAAGTAGTCAGACGCAAGTCTGAAAACCTGGGTTATAAAAAAAAAACATAAAACAAAAATGTACCATCTAGAAGTTGACATATGAGAGAAAATTGTGGGGGGGGGGGAGGTGTTGGGACTTGGGGGGTAAAGAGGATGTCTAACCCTAGATGGTCCATTCTTCAAGAAAGAGGGGTTGAATCAAATTCATGTAGAGGACAAGAGAAGGTAATAAATGCGAAGGGAGCAGAAGAGCAGGGACTTTTTTTTTTTGGACAGAGAGCAGAAAGGATGATATATTGATGTGAGAGAGTAGTAAAATCATTTTGTAATCGATTGCTTTATGATTGAAGTGTACAAAAGTTATATGTATGAGAGAGAAATGGATAAAATAATTACTCCTACTGCAATGCACTGATGCTAGAGTACAGGTAGAACAAATAAAATAAAGAAAAGTGATTGTGATGTTTACTGGAGTATATTAATTATTCTCAGTAAAATTTATCAGCACTCGATATATAATATTTTATCCGTTTTAATTTATATAATATAGTTTGATCGAATATTGAATTTAAGTAATAAAGAAATTTTTTAAATTTTATGATAAACAAATTAAATATATTTGTGAGGTTATAGATCATCTCGTTAAGCATAAAATAAAGTTGAATTGTTATCAAATAAAGAAATATGTCATTCTTGTTTAGATTGACTAAAAATAAAAATATGTCCTATAAATTAGGACAAATGAAGTAATATATATCTTTAATATACCACTACTAGAAAATTATGAATTTCAACCACACATCTCAAAAAAATTACTAGCTACTGTACATCTATCGCATGCCTAAGTAATAGTATGTATTTTCTTTCAATTATTAACTAGAGGAGTAATATCAATAAGTATTTATATCACTATAAAAGTATAAGTTAGTGACGAATTAATAACACAGTTGCTAAATAATAAAGATTCTTCACTAATTATCCGAAGCCCTAGATCAGTTGGTCTTGAAGGCAGAAGGATTATCATCGCCGGTGTGAGAGAAATTGTCACAAGTTCAAACCCTGCGTAACGCCTCATGCCTTCGCCTCTTGAAGTGCACACACCACTTGCCAGTGTGGTTTAAGCGATCGACGTGATTTGCGGGTTATTGCGTCGATCGGTTTACCTTTCGAAGACTCGAAGAAATGCGGATTCGCTTTCACAACAAAAAAGGATTCTTCACTAATTTCATTTAATAATGAATTATCAATAAAATTATATTACCAGTGAGTTATTTAGTGATAAATTTAATGATATATTTTGCAATTAATTCTCCCCCCCCCCCCCCTAAAGAAAGGAAAATGAAAAGGAAAGAAAAAGGCTTTACTAAGCTTTTTTCCTCCTTATCACTACTTTACTTTTTTCTATGACAAAAAGTTGTGGTGGTGGTGGGGGGTGGGGGGGAATTGGGGGTAGGGAGGGGAAGTAGGGGTAGGGCGAGAGGGGAGGTGGGGGGGTGGGGAGAGTTTTATCACAAGGCTATGATGGCACTATGATGAGAGAATAGAATTGTGGTTTCTCTGCAGTTGAATATATTGACAATCTACAGGCCATGGTCCCCTTAACTTGAATGTGACTTAAGAATTATTTTTAAGAAAGGTATATCCCTAATATGTATTTGACACTTACAAACTTGCTAACTATGTTCTAGAAACTGCACTTAAAATACTTTAATTAGGATGTCATTATATGTTTAAAGTCTTATAAAATTGATTAGATTGTCTTTTTCATGTTGATACCCATTGCATTTGAAATATATGCTGATCAGTATATCAACATGTCGAAAATATATTTTATATATTTACACTATACGTTAAATCTCCTTAAAAGGTGTAAATTATATTTTAACTCCGATTATTTAGTGAATTTTTTTGTTATTTCTAATTGGGTGCACACATTTAATAAATAAAGGATAGGTGTGTCACCACACATTATATATACATAAATTTAAAATTTTAACCTAGTTAAACTGTGTAATTTTCTAGCGAATGTGGGTGCACTTGCACCCATATCAGTACACGTCTGTCCGCCTCTGCGTGTTGTTCCTTCATAGCTATATGATATATAGATCAAGCCCAATCAGCACAGAAACTTTCTTGGTTGAGTCTGTCACATATGACTTGTCAAGTGTGGTTAAACGACTGACGTGTTTTGCAGGCTATTGCGTCAGTCCGGGGTTTACCCAGAGCGCCCTCGAAAGAGTAGCGGCTGCGGGTTCCTTCATCAAAAAAAAAAATTAAGTTATATACACTATACGTATGAAGAATTTTTGTATCGTAAACAGACATATATTTTATATTCATTGATTGTGTGTAATTAAATAATACAACAACAACAACATGATATATACCCAGTGTAACTTCACATGTGGGACTAGGATGGATAAAGTATAGAGAGATTATTTCTGATAGACTCTCGTCTCAAATAAAGCATTTCAAAGTAATTTGAAAAAGGAAATACAGAAATGCATGAAAGCAATAACAACAAAATAATGAGATAACTTAAACCCAAAAAACAAGGTGATGACACTTGTGTAAAATATTGAGTGCGAATAAATTTTTACTCCGACAAAGAGTAAGAGAAAGAGAGAGTGACATTATATTGTCCTAGAGTGTATTTGTCAAGCCCGCATTCAAAGCGAGTATTTTGCAAATATTACTATTCTCTACATAATGCCAATCTCATGCACTGTTACATTCTATTGTTGTAATACACTTTTCCCCTTTACTTCTGTACCCTCTTGTAAGTCTTTATACCATTTCATGTTTAATACTATAGTAATATATAGTACTCCTTTTTGTCCAGTACTCAAAACAAATCGACCTTCAGTCCATTGTCCTCCTATATAATAATTAAGCTCATTTTCTAATGAATATTTACAAAAATGTTCAATTTTACCTATGTTATACTTTAAGTACATTCATACTCTTGCCATTAACAAATCATCTCATATTTATATTTGTCATTAACAGAGCTCCTACGTGAAATGTTGAACTTCATGTGTTTGCATATATATTTCCTGTAAATTAATTAAAAGAGGTCTAAAATTACCTTTCTACTTTTGGTCATGGTAAAAAAAAGTTACCCTAGTATATATATATACTACAGGTTGGAGCTCCATTAGTCAAGAGTAAAAACAAGATTTTCTTTTAATGAAGGGTAATAATAAATTATCCATGAATATAACGGATGTCCAACAGATAGAGTAAGATCTATGTATATTCTATCGGTAAACGTGTAAATATAGGAAACAATATATTCCCTATTCATAATTAGAATATTTCCATATATTGTGTAAATATAATTATGGTAAGACTAGGATTCCTCTTTTGTATAAGCTTAGGATTCCTATTGTATAAGAGATGAACATTGTACTCTATAAATACCTTGATGTTAATGAAAGACTCTCCAAGGGAGATTAATATCATCTTACATGATATCAGAGCCTAGAAAGAAAAACCCTAGAATTTTTCTACCAAGCAGCCGCCGCTTCCCTGCACTCCGCCAGTACTTCTCTCTCTACCCAAATTCTTGATTTTTCTTCTCCATTCCTCTATTCTCTAAATGGATATATGGTAGTATCTCTCAGGATCTGCTTCTTACTATCATGAAATCTGACTCCACAGCCCTTGACTTGTGGAATCGTTTAGAGGAAATTTTTCAGGACAACAAGCACACTCGTGCCGTGTATTTGGAAGAACAATTCAACAAAACACGTCTTGAAAACTTCTCTAATGTTTTTGAGTACTGCAAACAGCTTAAACTTCTAGCGGATCAACTCTCCAACGTCGGCACGCTCGCATCGACGCTAAAATGGTGCTCCAAATGATTGCAGGCCTTACTAAGGGCGAATATGATACTTTGGCCACCATGATCCAACAGGCAGATCCGCTACCAAGTTTTAACAAAGCTCGCTCACAATTGTTGCTCGAAGAAACCCGTCATGCTAAGCAGGATGAGCACGCCCAGTAGGTGTTAACTGTCGACTCGCAACCACAAGATCAGACGCCACCGGAAAACTCCCAACAGCGGCAGGGCCGCGACGGCAAGGGTGGAAAAGGCTGCGGCGATAGAGGAGGCCATGGTCGTGGCAAGGATCGCACAATGTAACCACCGTGAGCAACAACAACAAAGAACAGGATCGCAGAACAATTGGGCTCTCGCCGTCATTAACGCCACGCAGCTTCCAATCCAGCTGGCGCGAGGTCCATTCCGATCAAGAAATTCTACAATCCATATTCTTACCCCGGTTTATTGGGCCTCGCTCCAGCCTCGCAGCAGACCCACTTCATATATTGTGTAAATATAATTATGGTAAGACTATGATTCCTCTTTTGTATAGGCTTAGGATTCCTATTGTATAAGGGATGAACATTGTACTCTATAAATATCTTGATATTAATGAAAGACTCCCCAAGGGAGATTAATATCATCTTACATAGTATCAGAGCCTAGAAAGAAAAATCCTAGAATTTTTCTACCAAGCAGCCGCCGCCTCCCCCCTCGGGCATCTCACCGCAACGCCTCCCTCTCTCTACCCAAATTCTTGGTTTTTCTTCTCCATTCCTCTATTCTCTAAATGGATATATGGTAGTATCTCTCAGGATCTGCTCCTTACTATCATGAAATCTGACTCCACATCCCTTGACTTGTGGAATCGTTTAGAGGAAATTTTTCAGGACAACAAGCACACTCGTGCCGTGTATTTGGAAGAACAATTCAACAAAACACATCTTGAAAACTTCTCTAATATTTTTGAGTACTGCAAGCAGTTTAAACTTCTAGCGGATCAACTCTCCAACATCGACACGCCTGTTATTGACGCTAAAATGGTGCTCCAAATTATTGCAGGTCTTACTAAGGGCGAATATGATACTTTGGCCACCATGATCCAACAGGCAGATCCGCTACCAAGTTTTAACAAAGCTCGCTCACAATTGTTGCTCGAAGAAACCCGACATGCTAAGCAGGATGAGCACGCCCAGCAGGTGTTAACTGTCGACTCGTAACCCCAAGATCAGACGCCACCGAAAAACTCCCAACAGCGGCAGGGCCACGGCGGTAAGGCTGCGGCGGCAAGGGTGGAAAAGGTTGCGGCGGTAGAGGAGGCCATGCTCGTGGCAAGGATCGCGGTCAACAGAACCACCAGTAGCAACAACAACAGCAACAGGGATCACAGAACAACTGGGCCGCGGCTCGCCGGCTGTTTACATGCCAAGTAGCGCTTCTCCGTCAGCGGCTCTCAGACAGACCGCACCGCCTGATCCCAGAGTTGCGGCGCAAGGTCCATTCCAGCACCAGCAGCCCTATAATCCATATTCTTACCCAGATTTGTTGGGCCCCGCTCCAGCCTCACAGCAGGCCCACTCCATATATTGTGTAAATATAATTATGGTAAGACTAGGATTTCTCTTTTGTATAGGCTTAGGATTCCTATTGTATAAGGAATGAACATTGTACTCTATAAATATCTTGATATTAATGAAAGACTCCCCAAGGGAGATTAATATCATCTTACATGGTATCAGAGCCTAGAAAGAAAAACCCTAGAATTTTTCTCCCAAGCAGCCGTCGCCTCCCCCCCTCGGGCATCTCGCCGCAGCGCCTTCCTCTCTCTACCCAAATTATTAGTTTTCTTCTTCATTCCTCTATTCTCTAAATGGATATATGTAGTATCTCTCAGGATCTGCTCCTTACTATCATGAAATCTGACTCCACAGCCATTGACTTGTGAAATCGTTTGGAGGAAATTTTTCAGGACAACAAGCATACTCGTGCCGTGTATTTGGAAGAAAAATTCAACAAACCACGTCTTGAAAACTTCTCTAATGTTTTTGAGTACTGCAAGCAGCTTAAACTTCTAGCGGATCAACTCTCCAACGTCGGAACGCCTGTTATTGACGCTAAAATGGTGCTCCAAATTATTGCAGGCCTTACTAAGGGCGAATATGATACTTTGGCCACCATGATCCAACAGGCAGATCCGCTACCAAGTTTTAACAAAGCTCGCTCACAATTGTTGCTCGAAGAAACCCATCGTGCTAAGCAGGATGAGCACGCCCAATAGGTGTTAATTGTCGACTCGCAACCCCAAGATCAGACGCCACCAGAAAACTCCCAATAGCGGCAGGGTCAACGTAATCCACCGAGAACAAAGAATGTGGATCGCAGATAACCGGGCCGCGACTCGCCAGCTGTTTGCAGCGCAGGCCTCCGTCTGCGCCGCGGCTCCTCAAGACAGACAAATAGCTTCACCTGCAGTCGCGACAAGGTCCATTCCAGCATCAGAAACCTATAATCCATATTCTTTCTCCGGTTTGTTGGGCCCCGCTCCAGCCTCGCAGCAGGCTTATTTCATGAAGGGTCAGGTCCCGCAGCCCTCCTCCGGCATGACACCCACTGAGTTGGGTCAGGCGTTCAACATTTTCTCTATGCAACAGCCTAACAATACTTGGTACATGGACTCAGGCGCCACATCTCACGTCACCCAATATGCAGGTACTATTCCTAAACTGTTTAGTTTAAAGCATCTTCAATATGTTACAGTTGGTAGTGGACAATGCATTCCAGTTAAAGGTTATGGTACCTCATACACACAACCTCCTCATCCACCCTTCTCCCTCAAAAATACCCTATATGCCCCACACATGATTAAGAACCTCATATCTGTCCGCCAATTTACTCATAATAATTCTGTCTCTATGGACTTTGACCCTTTTGGTTTTACTGTGAAGAATCTTCATACGGGGACACCTCTTACGAGATGCAATAGCACGGGAGATCTTTATCCATTCATCTCCACCTCCGCTGCTAGATCTTGCTCTCCCGTTACTCTAGCGGCTATTTCTTCTTCAACATGGCACAATAGGTTTGGTCATGCAGAAGTCCCAGTCTTTAATTTTTTTAGAGGAAACAATTTCATTACTTGTAATGGGAAGCTTGCCCAAAATTGTGTTTCTTGTTCTTTAGGCAAACATATTCGTCTTATGTTTAAATCATGTTACCTTTGCTCCCTTTGATATTATCCGATTTATGGTCGTCTCTTATCTCTAGTTCTCTCGATCATAAATACTATCTTGTGTTGTTTGATGATTTTTCACACTATGTTTGGTTATACCCTCTTAAATTTAAATCGGAAGTGTTTGTCAAATTTCTTGAGTTTCGCAAGTTCATTCAAACACAATTTGAAAAAGACATAAAATCATTTCAGTGCGATAATGGTCATGAATTCAATAACTCTATGTTTCACCATTTTTGTACCAATAATGACATGGTTTTTCATTTCTCCTGCCCTCACCTCACCACAAAACGGTAAAGCTGAAAGAATCATACGCACCATTAACAACATGATTCGCACCCTATTGATTCATGTCTCCCTCCCTCCATCATTCTGGGTCTATGCTGCTAAAATGTCAGAATACGTTCTAAATATTCTCCCTACTGGCACTCTTTAAAATATGACCCCTACCGAAATCCTCTACCATAGAGTCCCCTCCTATGATCATCTACAGATTTTCGGTTGTCTGTGCTATCCCAACCTTAGCTCTACCTCCCCTCACAAGCTCGCTCCTAGGTCCACTCCATGTGTATTTCTAGGATTCCCACCGAACCATAGGGGCTATATATTCTATGACTTATCGACTCATCAAATCCACATCTCTCGTCACGTCACATTCGACGTGACCACATTCCCATTTTCGAATCTTCAAAAATTCCAAAAATGAATTACTCATTCCTTGACGAGCCTGCCATCTCTCTCATCCCCCTCGAACAACTCGCTTCTTCTGTCCCGTCCTCAGCGCCGCGGCACCAAAATTCCTGCGAGTCGACACTGCGACGCCAAATGTCCAGAGAAGACTATCTGCCCAGCGCCGCGGCTCCTACTCCCGGCGCCGCAGCTCCTGCTCCCGGTGCCGCAGCGCATTCTACGGCTTCTCCCCCACTCTCTCATTTTCCGACTTTACCCCCTGTCTCAGACCCCACTCAGCCACCCACTGTCCCTACTCATCCAATGGAAACTCGTTCAAAGCATGAAATCTTCAAACCCAAAGTTCATTTCAACTTGTCTGCCCAAATCATCTCTCCACTTCCCAAAATTGGCCAAACAAGACCCTAATTGGAATGCATCTATGTATGAGGGATTCAATGCTTTGACTAAACAACACACATGGGATCTAGTACCTAGACCTGATGGGGTGAATGTAATTCGTTGTATGTGGTTTTTTCGTCATAAGTTCAGAGACAATGGGGATCTTGAGAGGTATAAGGCACGTCTTGTGGTTAATGACACAAATCAGCAGGAGGGCATTGATTGTGGAGAGACCTTCAGCTCGGTTGTCAAACCGGCTATCATTCGCACATTTTTTAGCATTGTCATGGGCAAACACTGGTCGATCCATCAACTTGATGTGAAGAATGCATTCTTACATGGGGACCTGAGAGAAACAGTGTACATGCATCAGCCGTCTGGGTTCACCCATCCAGCAGTTCCTCACTATGTGTGTCGTCTCCGTAAGTCACTATATGGCCTGAAACAGGCCCCCCGTGCGTGGTATGATCGTTTTGTCAGGTATATCTTGCAGATTGGGTTTGTATGCAGCAAGAGTGATACATCACTCTTCATTTTTCATCGAGGTAGTAGCACTGCTTACTTATTACTGTACGTGGATGATATTGTTCTGACTGCCTCCTCAGATAGATTGAAAAATGAGATTATTGTCTTGCTTAAGTCCGAATTTGCAATGACTGATTTGGGAAAACTGAGTTATTTCTTGGGGATATCAGTGACCAGGTCTGCCAATCACATGTTCTTGTGTCAGCGTAAGTATGCAGATGAGATAGTGTACATGGCTAAGATGGAGAATTGTAAAGTTGCCTACTCCAGTCGATTCGAAATCTAAGCTCAGTGATATGGATGGTGCTCCAGTCTCCGATCCTACTCTGTATAGGAACCTTGCAGGTGCACTTCAATATCTCACATTTACCAGGCCAGACATTGCTTATGTTGTTCAGCAGGTATGCTTATTCATGCATGCCCTAAGGGAGTCATTTCACTGCTCTTAAGCGTATCATTCGATACATTAAGGGCACTCTTGATTATGGTTTGCACTTATACCCCTCTGCGCCAAACAGGTTGCTCTCAGATACGGATGCAGATTGGGCAGGGTGTCCGAACACGCGACGCTCAACCTCAGGCTTTTGTATTTTCTTAGGGGATAATCTGATTTCTTGATGTCCGCTGTGCTACCATATCTAGATCCAAAGTCGGTGCGAGTATGGCGTTGCAAATGTAGTAGGCGAGATTTGTTGGCTCGAAACTTCTTGTTAGAACTTGGTGTCCTCGTCGTGCATCTATTGTGTACTGTGATAACATTTCTGTCATCTATTTGTCTCATAATCCGATTCAGCATCAGCGAACCAAGCACATTGAGATAGACCTACACTTTGTTCGTGAAAAGTTGCTTTAGGCCATGTCAGAGTGTTTGATCGGTGTATTTTATATACACCTTTTGAGTCATTTTTAGTTAGTATTTTACTCATTTCATTTATGGTTTAGTATAGTATTAGGGTCGTTTTCCTTTCTTTTGTGTCACAGCGGTCAGAAATGGAGAAATGGCGAAAAGGAGATGAAATGAGCATAAATGAGATGGAATTGCTCACTAAAAGGGCCAAGAAATGAAGCCTAAGAAGTTCCGGGAAATATAGAAGAAATCAGACGAAGACCGGACGAACAAAGGACGAAGAAACGAAAAATCCGGAAGAATGCCGTCACCGGCGCCTGGCAGCAAGCGCGCCGACGCCACCATCAAGATGTTCAACGCTCGATTTTCAATCGCCGTGGCGCCGGATTTCAGGGCCGCGGCGCCGACGCGGGATTTTTGAGTTTTGGGCCGAATTTGACACGTTTTCAGAGTCCAAAAGGGATAATTTTTCCTACCTAAATATTCCTTAAACCCTTTACCTAAAAGGATTTCATAACCTTTCCTACCTACATAATCCCTAACCCTTTACCTAAAGGATTCTTGGGCTATAAATAGTCTCTACATCATTAGAAGAAATCATCCATCACCCATTCCATTGACCATCCTACATTTCATCCCACACTTGACAAATTCCATTCCATCCATCTTGTAAATATTCCACAACACAATCCTTGGATGCTAGAAGGCTTGGAGACTTGTTCTTGAGTATTTTCTTTTCTTTCTTTTTGCTTTGTTTATTTCAGTTCATGTATGGAGATTGTATTAGTTCTTAGCGTGACTATGGCTAGGAGCTAATTACTTATTTAGGGATTTCCTTGTGATTCTCTTGAAACTATTATTCATGAAGTAATACATTAGTTGATTTCTTTTTCACTTGTTTAAGATTTATTCAATAGTTGCTTTGATTGCTTGATAATTAATTGATCACTAGTTATCATCACTTATATGAGTTCTAATCGAAATCCGAAAGGGGAGATTGTGAATATGCTATAGTTGAATAAACATAGGTTTAAATCGTGGACGAAAGTACCCCGATACTTGTGTAGCTTAATAGGTTATTGCTCTTAATCCTCCTTTGTAGTCAATCTTGTCACCGAAAGGTAGAAGGGTTCTCCATTGGGGTTGAGTGTTTATATTACCTTAACAGGAGTATAAAATGGCTTAGTTAACCTGCTATCTTAACGTAGAAGAAGTCACCTAATTGTATTAAGGATTGAATAGAGTGGATAGTTGATGATCTTGGAAGCCCTAATTCTCCATCATAACTGATTTAAATCAAAGTATTTTCATAATTAGTTTATTTCCTGCATTATTAGTTTAGAATTCCAACTCAATTAACGTTAACCAAATAGAAACTAAAGCATAGATAATGATCGGTGAAAACCGATCCACGAGGACGATATTCGGTCTTACCTAGACTATATTACTTGTCACGATACGTGCACTTGCGTTTAGCATGTGTATAAATCGCACATCAGTGTTACATGTTCCATCATCCTATCAGTATGCAGACATATTTACCAAAGGACTTCCCAGACAGTTGTTTCTTGACTTCAGATCCAGTCTCAGCGTCCGGCCTCCTCCCGCTCCGACTAAGGGGGTGTGTAAACGTGTAAATATAGGAAACAATATATTCCCTACCCATAATTAGAATATTTCCATATATTGTGTAAATATAATTATGGTAAGACTTGGATTCTTCTTTTGTATAGGCTTAGGATTCCTATTGTATAAGGGATGAACATTGTACTCTATAAATATCTTGATATTAATAAAAGACTCCCCAAAAGAGATTAATATCATCTTACACTATTATTCCTAGACCTCTATTTGTGGGATTATACACAGGGTAGGTTGTTTGAATATAAGAGATGATATTGAAGGATTGTTGTTGGGTTCGTGTCCCGTTGGTCCTCTCCCTTGCAGGGCTGCCACTCGCGCATATCCCTCGATTTACATCCCACCTGGCTAAGAGGCCTCTGGTACAGGTGGGGGGGTTTCGCCTTCGGGACTTTCCCCTCATCAAAGAGATGATAATGTCAAAATTTGTCCTTGCCGTTAGTACATAGCGAAGGTGTAGCTTAAAATAGTGGACTCCACTGAAACTATATCAATTAAAAAGGGTCTACATTTACCCTATTACTTTGACTATGGTTTAAAATTATCCTCGATTATATTTTAGGTTAGAGCTCCGTTAGACGTTAAAGGGAAAACACGAGACATTTTCTTAATTGCAGATATAAAATTACCCCAGTATAATGATTGATAAAAAGTTGCTCAATTTCACATAGTGCTTAGATAAATTTGTTTATCTTTGTACCAAGATAGTTGATCAAATTAATCATAGAAAAGAGAGAAAAATGACTAAATTGGTGTGAGATTTGAAAATCAACACCACATAATTACTAATTCTAAGCAGGGCGTCTCAAATATTTTGGGGCTCTATTCTAATTCATAAAAGTGAGCCGTTAATTGGGCTAAGACATGCGAGTTATGAACATTTACAGTAAATTCTCGCTAATACTACTTAATAAAAAATGAAAAAAGGGGCCTTAAATTTTTTCATTTTTCAGGGAGCCCTATACGGTAGCACACCTCGCACGGGTCCAAAGATGACCTCGTTTTAAGTGAAGTTGCAACTATTAGACTTCAACTCCAATCTCAAGACTATCTATTTATAATATCCTCTCTTTTTTATTCCTTTTTTTTTTACAATTTCTGTAGAATTATATTAGTCTCTCCTTACCGAGTCTTTCTCATTAATACAAATATGTATAGGTGTACCATATTGAATACTTCTAGGACAAGGATCTCTAATCCTACCATAATTACATAATACAAAATATGGTAATTATGTACCCAAAATATTACAAAATACGTGTGGCTAATAATTTCTAGGGAAAAGGGTCAAATATACCCTAAAACTTAGGTAAATGGATCATATATACCCTAAGTCAAAGTATGAGTCATATATACCCTAAAACTTTAATAAATGGATCATATATACCCTTTTTTAACGGACTAGATACGTGGCAGCCACGTAGTTGCCACATGGCATCCACGTCATCCGCTGGACAGAGAATTCACCACTGCTACAGTGATTCCGACCACTACAGCAAGCCAATGCCGACGAGTCTTATACCAAAAGACTCGTCTCGGCACCCTCTACGCGTCTATACTACCCAAAACCTTCGATTTCATCATTTTCAGTCTCGATTTGATATTTGATGTTTTGGTGGTTGTTTCGATTGGTGTCGAATTGAACTACGGGGTGGGTATATAAATGGCGAGGAGGAGAGGGCGGTCACAGTGGTATAAACCACTGCCTTCAATTATCACTCAGGTCGACGGAATTTGCAAATTTCCGTCGGGGTCAATTTCGTCCAAAAACTTCGAACATCAAATCGAGACTGAAAATGATGAAATCGAAGGTGTTGGATATATAGACGTGTAGAGAGTGACAAGACAAGTCTTTTGGTATAAGACTCGTCGGCGTTGGCTTACTGTGGTGGCGGAATCATCATGGATGTTTGAAATCATCAGCGATAATGAATTCTCGTCAATGGATGACATGGTTGCCATGTGGCTGCCACATATCCAGTCAGTTAAAAAAGGGTATATATGATCCATTTATTAAAGTTTTAGGATATATATGACATCATACTTTGACTTATGGTATATATAAATCATTTACCTAAATTTTAGGGTATATTTGACCCTTTTCCCTAATTTCTATTATGTGATTTTGCAGTCCGTGAGTCTTTAAAAAGTGGACCCAAAATTTAAAAAATTGGGCATCTGTCACAGCCTATATTTATGTCACATTTTAATGTGGAGTAGGGGATGTTTGGAAAAATCAGGAAAGTATCTTTTTAGAAGCAAAGAAAACTTGTTGAATTTGTAGCCTTTTTTGAACTTTTACTACTGACTTTTCATGTTGCTAAACAGACATATTTGTTTTTAAACTTTTATTCAGTAATTTCAACCATATCTTTCTTTTCTAAAATTATAGGGGTTTTAACTTTTAATACAGTAGGCTAAAGAATAAGTTGCTAAGTAGAGACCGTTTCCAACATTCCTTTTGGGTTCAAACTTTGTTCATTTTGTGTATTTGTTTGGCTTTGATTTTTGCAAAAAGCCCAAATTCTAGGAGTCCTTCTTGGACTTTGAATTGTCAGATGGTTATTATTCCAACAAGTTGACTATCTATTGAAGCCTCCCCCAAGCTGAACGGAAAGCTTCCCTATTTCAGTCATGGTAAGTAAAAGCGGGTAGAAATCGTTGCTAAAAAGCTATCTCTATTGTTATAAAAGCTCACTATTTTGAAAAAAAAACGGTCTAATTCTAATTTTTTATTCAAATACCTCAATTTGTAACTGGTAAGAGTTTTATCCCTGCTCTTTTTTATTCTGAATCGGGTACAGTTCTTCTAGTAATCGACCAGTCATAGTCTATTATAGATTCATTATGGCGTCGATTGCATAATACATTATAGTATAATAAAACCTCGATAAAAGAATGTTCGATAAATGAATAACCTCGATTAATGAATAAATTCTTCTGGTCCCGACTTAGGCCAGTGCACTAAATGAATAATTTCGCTAAATGCATTACATATTTTTTTTGAAAATTCTTAGAGGCCCAACAATAATATAAATGAATAATTAAAAAAATGTAAAATAAAAAAGTTAATTGAAAATAAAATATAATATTCTTATTTTTATTGTTATTACTATGACAACTTCTCAAATTCAACTCTTTTGAAAATATTCATCTTAAGTTTTTTGTTTTTTTCTTTGGTCTTATGTTTAACTCAATCTCATCCTTAATTTTCTGCAAAGCATGCACTGTTGTCACGACCAAATCGAAAGGCCATGACAAGCACCCGGACCTTACTTGTCGAGTACCACTAATCATATCTTTATCGCCTAACCATAGTTGAGTATGTGTCACGATCCGAACCCCGGACCCGCGACTGGTGCCCTACCTGGGCACCCCCTTTTATACCCTCACATCCCTTACATTACACAGGTCAAATAATAAATGAAAAATGTATATGTAGCAACAAGGCAAGCCGATGAGGCTGCCGCTATATATATATAAACGGGAACATCCCTACAACACCGTAGTACAACTGGCCAACAACATATATACACAACTCCCTCAAGTCTAGCCCACATATGAATACAGACCTCTAAGAGTTTGGACAGTAACCTATGACGGGACAGGACCCCACCACACCCCTGAATGTACGTAAGCCTACCATACCATGGTCCGTATCAACATGACAAGCCTCCGAAATAATGGAGCTTTTCCAAAACTGAGTAGAGATCTTAAGAGCGAGGATCACCAAACTGTGTACCTAAACCCGCGAAACACAACCCCCCGAGGAAAGGGGCTCAGTACAATAAGTACTAAGTATGTAAACATAAAGTACAGTAAATAAACCATAACTGGCCAAAAGAGGACAGAGTCAAGTAAAAACCTTACCAGCTCCAACCATGCCATATAAAATAAAAGTCAATTGTACATTGTATCACTGTACTACTGTACTTTGTATAAACAAATGAGAGTCAACTGAGCCTTTTAAAAATATGTCTTTTTAAAAGTAAGATCCACCGTGTCATTTCAAAATATGAAAGCCATGTCAGGGTCATCCGCCCTCAGAATCATTATGCAATTCCAACCATGGGTCTTAGACCCGCAATATCAAAGCGTGCCCGTGAAATTCCTTCATCACTGTCGGCATGCACAAAGTATAATATATAACATGCCCGTGGAAATCCTGCATCACTGTCGGCATGCAAAAAGTATAATATATAACATGCCCGTGGAATTCCTGCATCTCGGAAACATGTCATCATGGAGAGCTAGTCCATGAATAATAATATCACCCGGGAATTGAACCCGCATCATGGCCGCACGCCCACGAAATTCCTTCATCGTGAAAGCATGTCCATGGAACAATATAGTGGAAGCATGCCCATGAAATTTGTCTATCATGTAAGCACGTCCAAGTAAATAATACAATAATATGGTCGGCCCTCCAATGAGAGACGCGGTGGTATAGAAATATAACATTTGCACGAAAGGCTATCATGAGCGAACACATGCAAGTTTAAAATATTCTTTGACTCTCATTATCATAAAATGAATAAACCATCATTTTAGCAAACTAAGACAATACCATTCCTTCCCTTTAAACCAAGACAATTACCATGTCTTCCTTTTAAACAAACCAAGACAATTACCATGCCTTCCTTTTAAACAAACCAAGACAATTACCATGCCTTCCTTTTAAACAAACCAAGACAATTACCATGAACTTTTCTTTTAGAAATCCCAAGGTACTATCAAGGGAGTATATCAAACAACTTCCATTTTATGAGCCGTGATTAATATATCATGAGATTTTATCCAATCAGCTGTGAACCTAGAAAATGTAAAACGAACTGGTTATATCTTAGCTTCTATGCAGATGGAAATTCTACTCATTTCGATATAATTGATTGTCGATTCTTTTTTTTCATTAACGTTGCAGTGACTTGTTTGATACCTTTTCTCATTAGTGCTATAACTTAGCAAGATCAACTCGACTCCAATGCTTCCTAAAAACTCTTACCAACATCTCCCATAAGACTTGGTAAGGACTGTTAGGAACCATTTAGACATGCCTTAAACATAGAATCAACAACATGACTATCCTTAACTTCTAAGAGTAGAATAATTTTTCTTTTTATAAAACCCGAAGTACTATTAATGAAATAGATAGAACCACTTCCTTTCTAGACAAACCAACTAGAACCATGTATGTCCGCCACACATCTTTTTCATTATAAAACCCAAGACACTAACACCCGTAGTATCAAGACACTTTCCACCCTTAAGATCAAGTCAAGTATACCTTTAAACTCAAGTAACTTACTCTTTTAAAACCAAGACACTTCCTTTTTTTAGATCAAGTTACTACACCTTTTAAATCAAGTAACCTATTCTTTCCAAATCAAGGAAACACCACAATGAAATCCGAATTCATTTAAAATTCTCATTTGGAAATTCAAGACACTTATAATATCAAGTATCATTTTATAAGGTTCATGCTCAAGAAGATAGGAAGAGTTCACATACCACTTCGGCTAATCCACACGCTAAGTAGAATACGCCGCAAGTAGTACTTCAACCTATAACGATAACAATACTTCTATCAACTTCATGATATTATTATACTTATACTACTCAATGAATCTCCTTTTTCTTATAAAAATTTGGGCAGCACTTCCCCCGTTTCTACGTACTTTTCCACCTTTTTCAAGGCCCGATTTCAACAACCAACAATCCATACTTAAGGACATAACCAATAGTTAACCAAAGGGGATTACACGCCTAACTTGACGTGTAAAATTCAGCCCCTTAATCTACCAAAACAGTCCACTAAAATCAGTTCATAGTTCAATGTAAAAACAGTCCTTTAGTCCGCTAAAATCAGTCTATAGTCCACTAAAACAGTCCACTAAATTAGTCCACTAAAACAGTCCATTATATCCAACAGTTTTATAGTTTTCGGCCAACTACTACAACCAAACTATTTCCATAACTTCTTATAATCCAACTTATATTCCAATACTTTTATATAAGTTATATTAACTTGTTAACAACAAGATTCCTTCATGTTAGGTAATGTTTAACAACAACAAAATCCAATGAATCGGACAACGCCAAAACTGTCCACAATCGGCTAACATGCCAAGATTGTGACATGTACTTCTTATTCTTCATTCTTTTTAATCACAAGTTCATCCATTAATTACTACAACATGTAATCTCCAATTACTTCAAGAGGAGGAATAATCCTTACCTTAAATATGCCCAAAACAATCACTTAAAGTCGGTCCATGGTTTAGTCTTAGCTCCTTATTCTTCAAGTTCCAATCACACACAAGTATCCACTACAAGCTTGTAACCATCTTTCCTTCTTGTTTTACTTCCAAAAAGTTTATAAACAAGCCTAGGAAAATCACCCATGTTTCGGCCACACCATTCTCGACCAAGCACCACTCTCGGCCAATCCTTAGTTTAACAACCTCGGAGAGTTAATTTAGTTTAGAACTTGGTTAGGATGTTTAATCTAGGAGAATAATCAACTCTTGTTCATTCGTTGACTCTTTAGTGTTCTTGAAAATAATAGGGAGAAGAGAGGTTTTGGATGATGAAGATTAGTATGCCAAGTCTTGTTATCACCTCTCTTATATAAAAAAATATCATACAATGGGAGGGACCTAAGTGGTCCACTTGTCTTGAAAATATCTCACAAATATCTCCCAAGGCCACTTGCCTTCTCACCTTGGCCGAATTCCTCCTCCTCCCCACACTTGTCCACTTGTTTACTTTGGATGAAAAATATCTCCCTTTCTATACATTCTTGCAATGCATATACATATACATAATTAGAGCTTTGCTACACAAGTGGGGATGGACACATGTCACCCTCTTATTCGCTCATAATTTCCTTCACAAAATAATAATCCAACACTTAGCCAAAATACTTAAAATTTCCGAACCCCCCTCCCCCCCCCCAATTGTGAAATTTTGACGGGCCTCATATTATCAATTTCATTACTTCGTAATCCAATACTAAGCCCATAAATCCACATTAGGGAATCTAACTCCGAGTTAATAAATTTTTGTTCTTCAAATTTTTCCGGAGGAAAATGTAATCATATTATCCTTCCAATATTCAAACCTTAGTTCCTTGAGTACGTTATCATATTAATGCCTTGGAAATACGAGGTGTAACAGTATGGGCCACGAGGGTTGTCACGATGTAACTTGTTGATACATAGAAATAGTAATTTGGAAAGGTGTACGTAAAACCCTGCTAACAGAAGAAACTAACCTATGTACATATACATAATAAGCCGACAAGGCCATACATGACTACTATACACAGGACAATAATCTACAAGCCTCTAAAGAGTACGTAATATCATAAAGTTGGGACAGGGCCCCGTCATACCATATGAATATCCAAAACACCGTACCAGGATTAGACCGCACCTCCGAAACACGTGGAGTGCTCCAATATCAGCTGAACCAGAAACCTACTAGTGCGGAACGTCATCCTGTCTACCTGAGCATGCATGTATGAAATGCATCGTCCCCCGACAAAAGAGACGTCAGTACGAATGATGTACAGAGTATGTCAGGCATGAAGAATAGCATACAAAAGACATAAAAGTAATATGAGACAAGAGTTTGAGGGCCATAATATGCATAAATGTCTTACATGTGCGTATATAACGCCTAGTCATACATATACATGTGTATATAACGCCATCAAGCCTCTGTGGACATCCCATCATATCATATCAGCCTCTGTGGGCATAATCCCCATCATTTACCAACTGCATATGGTGGTGCATATATGACGCCTTCCCTTTTCTCATGCCCCATACATATATATAATGCATACCATATAGTAGCGTATATAACGCCTTTGAGGTCAAGATATATATATATATATATATATATATATATATAATGAATGATACTAAGACACTTTGAATCTATCTGAGTGATGTAAAGTCATTGAACCTCCAATTAACATTATGAAACTAACATATAAACATACCTTTCATTATGAGTCAATAAGACAATATATACATGAATCAACAAACTTCTTCAATAGAGTGAAGGACATATACATTTCTAGCTTCAAGAGTAGAGTTACTTTGGACGGACATTCATTTACGTTCGTTTACATACAAATCATGCCAAAAGAAGAAAGAATTAGCCTTATCATACTTTATATGATCATACGAGTTTGTAGAAGATGATGGATCGTGCCTTCATTTCCAACTTTCAAACTTACAGAGGTGAAACACTCCTATAATTTCTTTTATCTCTTTCCGACGGAACCTTTGTAATGAAAAACACAATTGATGTTGCTTATTGCACGGATAAGAGAGAAAGAATTTGCTGGCTTAAGCTCCCATAGAGCACTCTATTTTCTCATCATAATTTGAGACTAATGTAGCAAAAGTGTTACGTTGTACTTCAGCAGAAAACAAAAGCCCCCCTCCAACCCAATTTCCTATAAATATAAAGTAAATGAAAAATAGGATAAGTTACATTTCTCCACTTACATGTGTAAGCCATTGCCGAACCTTTAGCTTAGTCATCGCTTAAAATTTCCATATTAATCTTATGTGCATGCATAGGTGTACCTCCTTGTTGCCACATATCAATGCTTATATGGGATTTGTCCACTTTATCGATAAACAATTCATACACTTATTTTTATAATCATGTGATATAATACTAGTACACAATCTCTTTCGATACACATAAAATATTATTACTAGTCATCATTGTCACACTATTAAATTTTTAAATTATTTCGGGATCACATTCTTTTATATACTAAGCTCTCCATTTGCTTATGTGAATATGACATAAATGCTCCAAGGCTAGGGTCTACTTGCATACGTCTAGCTACTCAAACCGTCATCCGAAAGTACGGGATATTACAACTGCATTTGATGCATCTTTTTCTTATTGTAAAAATAGTTATTTAAGGCTTCCACTGCTTGCATTGCATCTTTTATTAATATCATTGGCAAATTCTGGCTATCATCTGAATTTTGATCATTATCTTTCATTACTCATTGAATAATTTTTTCATCAGTAGGAGACTCCATCAGTGCATCATTTTCACTAGGATAGTTTAAAATATCTTTCACATTTATTGCATTTTTATAACCTAAACCATTGATAATTTCATGTAATCCCCGAATGTCTCATCTTCACCAAGTGGTTGTTCAATATTCATATCTTTGTCTGATCGAATTTTGTAATGTCGAAAACAATTTGCAATAGTTATTTTTTTTACATCAATATTCCAAGCCGCACTAATAAAATTGATATCATTCAGCACACTAATTTTATTTGGACTTGTCTATCCTGACTCGTAGAGTTGCAAGATGCTTGAATAAAGACGACGTCGATAATAAATTTTAAATGCCTGAATAATTACAACATTATATGGTTGAATCTTTGAGGGCATATTTGGAGGCAAGAAAATATTTCAATATTTCTCAAGCCTTCAATAACCTTAGGATGGGAAAGGCAATTGTCCACTATCAAAAGAACTTTTCATCCATCCATTCATTTACCAATCCAGCAAATAAATTCTTGAAAAAGTAATCCAGTCATCCATGCTTTCTTGTTAGCTCGATAGTGACTAATAAGGTTATTCAAATTCACATTTTTAAAACATCTAGGATTAACATACTTACCAATTATCAAAAGTGGCACTTTGTCAGAACCGTCGTCATTGCAACAAATAACAACCGTAATCCTTTCCTTATCCTTCTTTCATCCTTTCAATTGCTTTGTTGCAGGTGAATGATCTGCTTCCAAACTATAAAATAAAATATTTTCATCTATATTGTATATATCCTTTCATTGAGACTGGTCTAATTTAGCTCATATACTTGGTAAAGCATCCTCAACATTTTCCATAGCAATCGAACCACTTCACAAGCCTTCGATAAGATTTAAATTCATGTCTCGCCTTAAACTGTTCTAATCAATCACTTGAGAAATTAAATCCTTGATCAGAGCTTCCATATATTTTTTGCCTAAACTTTTTTGCTTGGTCTTGGATCATTTCTCCACTAATATTAAATTTCTCTTGATATTGGATAAACCGCTCATACAATATTTTTTCTAACTCTGAATATTTTGATGACTTGTGCCTCTTGATGTTTTATTCCTTATCTCCATTGATAAATACTCTGTTGATCTTTTAAGAGTACTTGTTATTGTTGATTGGCTGATAGAGATGTTGAACTTTTGCTCCATCCATAACTGCAAATCTTTTTTACTTAAAGTGGACTGCTCATTTTATGCTCACATAATGCTATTCTCATTTCATCAGTCAAGGTGAATTTTTTCACTCCTTTCAAATTTGAAACCATGAAGGAGAAATAAAAACAATTAGTGATTTGAGAATTAAAAGAAAACTAACGTATTTAAGAGTTTGTGTTCATGCATAACATTTAATTTTTTTTTGTTACAATGTACTTTGTTTTATCAATATACAATCACACATTTTGTTTTTTGAAATTGTTTCTTACAAAGTACTTAGTTCAAATTTTAGTTTCTCAATTAATAATAAGTAAAATATTAATATAAAGTTCATGCATGTATTACGTATTTACTAGTTTTTTTGTTAGATAGTTTTAACTTAATTTCATCTTTTAGTTTCTCAATAATTATAATTAATAATTATTAAAAGAAAATTTATGCATACGTGATAGTTCATGTTCATCCTTTACTAAATTTATTACAATGTACTTAGTTTATGTTTTTTAGTTTTTTAATACATATATTTAAAATTACATGCATGAACCTTAATTAAAATAATAATAAAAATGTATAACAAAATGCATGTCACACAAAAAATATATAAATATTATGTAAATGAATAAATATTCATTTATCGATAAATGAATAAACTGTTCATTTATCGATAATAAATAACCTCGCTAAATCAATATTTTTTGTCGGTCCCAATGATATTCATTTATCGAGGTTTTACTATAGGTGGTGATTTCATGGGTGAATGGCAAGAGACCCCAAAATATTGGAATTGGAATTATGTGAGCAAAGTGACAGCGTCGATTACCGTGAGTCGCAATGGTACGTATACCGACGTGATTACGAGCGTAATGAAAAATGGTGAGTTAAATTGTGAGCCTAGAGACTTGCGCATTAGTTATATGATTAATGCTCTGCCACGAGGGGGAAACCCATCATTCTTTCATAAAGAATGATAGACAGGTGAGATTATACATGCTTGATGTTGGTGTTGACGGTTCTACGCCTATTTTAAGAATAAATGTTATTGAGAGGTCTCAATTTGATTCTACATTAGTAGCCCCAACAACACACACACACCCCCTCGTCCACCACCACAGTCGTCCGCTGATGACGATTCAATACAACATAAGAGCATGGGTGATCATTCAATGGATATGGATGATATTGATAGTGGTGATGGGCAGCCAAGTAATTGTGATAGTGGTGATGGGCAACCAAGTGATTCACAAAGCAACCATACTTTCAATGATGGAACCGGTTTTATCATGGGCAAACATTCGATAACAAAGAGTATTTATTGATTTTATAAAGAAAGTTGCGGGAAAGACCTCATTTTATTTTAAACTGGAGAAGCCTCTTGGGACCACAATAAATAAGGGGAAGTCAACTGTTGCCTCTAAAAGGGACCGGATACCGAGTAATAACAAATATTATAGGGTGGTATGCAAATCTGCTAATTTTGGCTAGGTGTTACGAGCCAGAAAGTACGAAAATTTGAAAATATTTTGCATTTACAAGTATGTTAGAGATCACAATTGCGGGGTTGAATATGTTACAATTAGTCATAATCATGACTCGTCAGTTATCCTTGCATAAATCTTGATGAATGATTATATTGACAACAAAGGGCCAATGACAAAGGAAATTCAAAGGACGATTTTCAGGGAGTTCTATTGTAAACCAAGCTACTGGAAGTGTTGGAAGGCAGGTGTAGTGACTAAGAACCTAATTAGGGGGACAACAAAGTACGGGTATGCTTGTTTATCGTCTTATTCGTATATGATTGAAATTCTAAATCCAAGTTCCAGAATTTGCCTTAGACTTGATGATGTGAACAAATTTAAATATTACTTCATAGCTTACGCAGTTTGCATTCAAGGATATACCACATGCAAAAGGTTATTGTCATTGACTAAACACATTTATATGACACATACGAATGTATGTTATTATCTTACGTAGCACAGGACACCGAGAACCATATCTATCCAATTACATTTTACGTACTGAACAAGGAGTGTGATGAATCTTGGACCTACTTCTTCGAGCAGCTGAAGTATATAATCTCCGATGAACCAGACTTGTGCATCATCTCTGATAGGTACAAGAACATAACCAAAGTTGTTTCTAAAGCTTTTGAGCATGCTCATCATGAACTATGCATGAAGCATTTTGCTGATAACCTTCGCAAAAAATATCAATGTGGAGACTTTTTCATTATTTTAATGGTGCAGCAAAGGCATTTGGTTACAAAGAGTTTGATGAGCATTTATAGCAATTGAGGGCTAGATTCCCTGAAGCAGCTAACTTCCTCGAGTTTGATATTAGATTTGACAAGTGGAGCATGACATATTTTTCAGCAAACAAATACAATGTGCTGACCACAAATATTGTCGAGCCGTTAAATTCAATATTGAGGGCTGAAAGAGAGTACCACGTGATTGTCATATTCAATTTCATTTCTAGGAGGTTTGTTGAAATTTTTAGATAGAGGCATCCAAAATTTGGTGGTTCAAATCAATTTATTTGTGCCTTCGGCTGAAATAAGGAAAAAGACGAATGAGGGCACTCTTTATTTGTTAAAAATATCAACGGTGATGCCAACGAGTTCACTATAATCGATAGTGGCCTAACTATCAAAGTCAATCTACTGAAAAGAACATGTTCTTGTAGAGAGTACGACTTGGTGAAAATATCGTGCGCTCACGCGATGACAGCCTTGAGATTGAAGTACGGAGTTGGATATCGTTCAAGCATCTATAAATATTCCTTGCCTATGTATAAAGTTCAATCTTACATTCTTGCATTTGCTGAAACTATTTATGTATTCCACCAGAGTCGGAATGAGATATGCCGGAGAAGTTTGCAAACATGTACATTCCTCCACCACCTTACGACTCCAAACTTGGAAGAAAGTGAGTGAAGCGTATTCTTGACACTGTGGAAGCTTTCAAGTCCAAGGGAAGTAAAAAAAGAACGAGAAACAAGTGCTCCATTTGCAAGGGAAGTGGCCACAGAAAAACAACATATCGATATCTAAGAGAACAAACCACTTGATTGATTGTTTTTCATTTCAATATATTTTTAGTGTATTTTTGTCCTCTGCTTATGTATTAATTTTGAAAAATGAATGGCAGTTTATTATTGGCCACTTTGTTTCAGTATATAATATATCATATCTTTTAATTCTATACCATATATGTGTTCTATAATATACTATCATTTGTTCTATAATAAACCACTTATGTGATATATGATTTACCACTGTAGGGATATTAATATATAGTCCCCAAATAAACTCGTCCCTCATTCATTGACCGATGGTTCACTCAACCAACGCAAACAATCTATATATCTGGTTCTATACTTCGTCCTTTTGAAATAAGCTTACACCCCAAAACCCTAAAATGCCTAGAAGTATTTGACTCCGTCCAAGGTACCAGAGGCTTCAAAACCCATCCCTACTCCGCAATGATTTTCAAAGGCTCTTTAGGGGCCTTGGAGAGGACAGAGATATGCTTCAAACGTCTCTCCGAGGGATCACTAGATTTCTGAAGGTCCTCTTAGAGATGAATAGGGTTTATCCTGATGCCCTCATCACCCCCTGCAACCCCTAGTTTAGTATTTTAGTATTAAGTTTTAGTGTTAGTTTTTATTTGTATTTCATTTACTTGTAAGATGTTTTTGCAAAGCTTTTATTTGTGAAAGTTGTAGATGAAAGTTTTTGGACTTTCATGAACGAAAGCTTTTAGGTACTTTTGATGTTTTGTTGTATTTGGGTGTTGCAAGTAAATGAAATAAAAATATTATTGTTATACATATATGTTAATGTAGGGTTTTATGTTATGACATTTTTTCTAACACAACGTTTTCAGCACTAAGTTAAAAACCAAAATGTTGGAACAAATGTTTTTGACATTCGGACTAACATTCTGGTAACAGTTTTGCCCTTCTTCACAGACTGAAGCTTATCTCGTGGGATTTTTACCACGATGGTAAAGTGATCTGGCAAGGAACTTTGGAGCAGAATAAAAACGTGGGAGAAGGAGTCAAAGCTTGGAGATCAAGACGAGTAAGTCAAATCAGTTGAGAGAATCACGCCTCAAACTACTGTTTCACGTGCCCATTTTTAGCTCAACTTTCACAACCAATCGATGAGTTTTTCTAGGACGACTTTCTACTATAAATAGAGAAGGCAGAAGATTGATTCGATATCCAGAAAATTACAAAGGAAAAGATCGAGAGAGCTCTCCAGATTTGAGAACAGAAACTGGATCAACAAGTGTTGCCTGAGTTTGTGACGACATTCTGTCCAACATTATAATTGCTGCTTAGATTCTTGATTTGTTCTTTCATTTAAGCAATTGTAATGAGATGTCATGCACCTCTATTTAGATAAATTTTCCAGGCATAAGTAATCTGCGACTTAACCCTTTTTATTCTTTTTGTATCATCTTGTAATATTGTAATTGTATATATATATATATATATATATATATATATATATATATATATATATACAATACTTGGTCATTGACCATCATAGGCCCTTTGTGTCTTTATTATCCGCTGCAATTCAACTCTTCAAAGGTTTCTCTATTTTTTATCTTAAGTGTCGGCAGTTCTATCAGACGACATTTTTAACGACATTTGCAAATTGTTTCAAGCGTACAAGTATTTTACTTACTGTTTGTTTTTGTTTATTTCGTAGTATAACCTCCGGGACCCAACAAGTGGTATCATAGCCTACACTTGACATAATAAGTGTTTGGTCCTTTTACATAAACTATGGATCCGGCTAATCCAACAATTGGTAGGCTTCCTATTTTAGATGGATCAAATTATGTCTATTGGAAAATTCGCCTACGTTCGCATATCAAATCCTTTGATATTAGAGCATGGAGATCTATTACCAATGGATATACTATCCCCATGTTGCCACCAGACGAGGAAGGTGATATAATTCCTAAGCCTGAGGCCGAATGAAGTGTGGAAGAAACCAATAATGCAGGCTTCAATGAAAAGGCCTTAAATGTTTTTTTTTGCGTGAGTTGATCTCTACATGTTCAAGCTCATACAAAATTG
Organism: Przewalskia tangutica; assembly: GCA_029844215.1. Taxonomy (NCBI): domain Eukaryota; kingdom Viridiplantae; phylum Streptophyta; class Magnoliopsida; order Solanales; family Solanaceae; genus Przewalskia; species Przewalskia tangutica. Next base: position 4,737,890 of record CM056725.1, read on the forward strand.
CTCTACAGGCAAGGGTGTTTGGGATACTTTGCAAACCCATTGTGAAGGTAGCTCAAGTATTCGACGAACAAAGCTCCGTATGCTCATGAGTAAATATGAACGTTTAAGGATGGAAGAGACGGGGGATATCAAAATATATTTTGAAAAGTTGATCGACATCTCTAACGAATGTCAAGTTCTTAGTTCACCGTTAACCAACAATCAACTTGTGGAAAAAGCACTTCGTTCCCTTCCTGAAAAGTTAAATATAAAGATATGTGCGATTGAAGAAGCCTACAATCTTGCTACAATGGATCTTCATACTTTAATGAGTATTCTCAAAACTTATGAGATGAATATGGAGAATCAAAGGACATTGTATAAAAGCAAATATATAGCACTTCAAGTGAAATCCTTATTCACGTCGATGATGAGGATGAAAGTCTGGAGGAAATTAGTGATGGTGCAATGTTGCCCTCCCTACTCGAAAATTCAATTCGATGGTAAGTAAGTTCAACAACAAGAACAACAATTCTGAATCCAAAATGCACCAAAACCAAAGCTTCAATCAAAAGTCCATTAACCCTCTTCCTATAGTACAAAGAGGAAACCAACTAAGGAGAACAAACTCAGATCGAACCAAGTTTGATCCCAGGCAACTCGAATCTATGAAATGCCATACGCGTTCAGGCTGGGGTCATTATGCAAATGAATGCGCGAATACCTTGAGAAAAGCTAGTAAGAATCTGTGGATCTCTCTTAGTGATGACGAAGGAGAAGAGGAAGGAGACCAAGAAATTGAGTCACAAGCAATGCTGACCACTGTTTACGAATAGTCACTCTCAGAAGATGAAAATGTCATCGATAATGTTGTCCCAGATATCACCACATTTGCGTCAACATCTGTGATGATATCTGCAGATCCAGAAACATCCGAAAGGTATGAATACTTTAATTATTGTGATGTTAATTACTTTACTAGTGTTATTTCTTGTAGTGAGACTAGCTTTGACGATCAAGTTGATCCTAAAGATGACATGATTAGGGACTTGCAAAAACTTTGTAAGGACATGATTCTAGAATCGAAACAACTTGACTCAAAGTTAAAATCTTTAACTCTTGATAATGCAGGTTTAAAAGACACAATAACCCGCTTAGAGGTTGCACTTACCAAAAAAGATCTTGATTTTGGTAAGATTAGTGCAAAGTTGGACTTAGATGAAGCAACTATCCATAAGCTTAATACATGTACCTCCAAACCAGATGAAATCCTGAATCTTGGTCAACCAACACATACAAATTTGGGTTACAAGAACTCTCTTAATGCTATTTGTTCCTATCTGTTTGACAAAAATGAGGAAGTGGGCCTTGTAAAGGAAAGGAAGTTTTTGCGCCATCACTGTAACAAGTCTGGTCACTTAAAACCGTATTGTTCTAAACTGGAAAAATCCAGGAGCAGAATGCTGCCAAGACAACTATCCAACATTCTGGACAACACTCGAAGCAACATTCCTAAGCCCAGTAATATAAAAGGTGTAAAGAGAGTTTGGATTCCTAAAATGAATGTGCAATGTAATGTTGCTATAACTGTTTTAAGAACTAACATTTCAGGTTCATGGTACTTTGACAGTGGGTGCTCTCATCACATGACAGGGACAAATGACTGCCTAAGGAACTACGAGGCACTCAGTGGGGGAAACATTACTTATGGAGGTGGAAGCAAAAGTAAAATCATAGGAAAAGGAACCTTAAATGTTCCAGGAGTTCTAGCCTTGAAAAATGTCTTACATGTTGATGGATTATTGGCTAACCTAGTCAGTATAAGTCAATTGTGTGATGACGATTTAGAGGTGAAGTTTAATAATCATGCTTGTATAGTTACAAATGAAGCTAACCAATGTGTAATGACATGTACAAGAACATGCGACAATTGCTATCTAGTAGGAGAACAAGAGATATGCAATAATGTTAGGACTGATGACACCACTTTGTGGCATCAAAAATTGGGACATGTCAACTATCGTAACTTTGAAAGATTAATTTCTTATGAGGCTGTAAGAGGCACCCCAAAATTGAGTCCTAAAGATAAAATAATGGTTTTTGAAGATTGTCTAAAAGGTAATCAAACCCGTATCTCCCATAATGTTGCCCAAAGTGACGGACAACATTCAGGTACGTCTCACTGTTTTCGCTTTTGCACATGGATCTTATGGGTCCCATTGAGGTAGATAGCCTAAGAGGCATGAGGTATTCTTATGTGATTGTAGATGACTTTTCCAGGTACTCATGGATATTCTTTTTGAAAGAAAAGTCTCAAACTTTTGACATGTTCAAAGTATTTCACTCTAGGATAAAGAATATGTATCACTCTTCCATATTTCGAATAAGGTCAGATCACGGAAAGGAATTCGAGAATAATATGTTCTCAACATTTTGTGACAAAAAGGGTACTTTCCATGAGTTTTCAGCCACCAAAACTCCCTAGAAGAATGGTGTGGCAGAAAGGAAGAATAGGACTTTACAAGAGATGGCTAGAGTCATGTTGAGTTCAAAGAAATTATCAAAACGTTTTTGGACTGAAGCCTTGAATAATGCAAGTCACATAACAAATAGAGTCTATCTTAGGCCTGACACTAGAATGACACCCTATGAGTTGTTAATTGGAATGAAGCCAAATATGTGTTATTTCCATGTGTTTGGATGTGTGTGTTACATCGTGAATAATAGGGAACAACTAGCCAAGTTTGACTCTAAAAGTGACAAAGAAATTTTTGTCGGTTATTCTCAAAATAGCCATACTTACCATGTGTACAATCTTAGAACCAAAACTATACAAGAGTTTGTTAATGTTGTTTTTGATGATTGTGCAGGAAATAGGCCTGAAAATAACGTTGTGATAACAATGAAGAATGAGCAGAATGCAGAAGATTCAGATGTTGCCCCAAATATCACGACATCTGAAGCAACACCTGAGTCTGAATCCGAGAACACAGAAGGTGAAAATGAGGGATCAAATTCTGAATTGCAAGACCTCATCCAGGATTAGAAAGAACTATCCTACATGACAAGTGATAGGAAAAGTGTTTGAAGGGCTAAGAACAAGAAGAAAAGAGTCTCGAAATTACAGAGGTATGGTCAGATATGTGTGTATGTCTACCATGTATCAGAAGGTAAGTCTTTCTTGTTATGTATCTACTCTAGAACCAAATAATGTTGGAGAAGCACTCAAGGACAATTGTTGGATACAAGCTATGCAAGAAGAACTAGAACAGTTCACCAGAAATGAAGTTTGGGATTTAGTTCCTCGTCCAGAAGATACGAATGTTATTGGAACTAAATGGATCTTTAAGAACAAGGCTGATGAATCTGGAACTGTGGTAATAAATAAGGCGAGACTAGTGATGCGCAATTTATGCACACACTAAACGCAAGTGCACGTGTCGTGACGAGTAATATAGTCTAGAAGACTGAGTTATCGTCCTCAGGGATTAATGTCCAATTCTCAAATTCTATTCTATGGTATCTATTTGGTAACCGATGATTGATGAATTATTTATAACTATAATTATGAATGCTAACTAAATTACTTTGTTTTACTTCAGACATGGTGGAAATAGGGCTTCCAAATCTCCTCAACTATTCACTCATATTACTTGTTAATGCAATTAATTATGGTTCTTCTTCTATTTTGAGATAGCAGGTTAACTAAGCCGTTTTATACTCATGTTAAGGTAATATAAACATTCAACCCCAATATAGAACCCTTCTACCTTTCTGATCGGTGTATTTTATTTACACCTTTTGAGTCATTTTGAGTTAGTATTTTACTCATTTCATTTATGTTTAGTATAGTATTAGGGTTGTTTTCATTTCTTTTGTGTCATAGCGGTCAGAAATGGAGAAATGACAAAAGGAGATGAAATGAGCATAAATGAGATGGAATTGCACACTAAAAGGGCCATGAAATGAAGCCTAAGAAGTTCCGGGAAGTATAGAAGAAATCAGACGAAGACCGGACGAAAAAAGGACGACGAAACGAAAATCCGCCAGAAAAACGCCTCAGGCGCCGCGGCGCCCAATGTTCTGAATGTTCCGAAAGTTGCAGGTTTTTCGGCGCCGTGGCGCCAGTCTGCAGGGCCGCGGCGCCGACGCGGGATTTCTGAGTTTTTGGGCCGAATTTGACACATTTTCAGAGTCCAAAAGGGATAATTTTTCCTACTTACATATTCCTTAACCCTTTTCCATAACATTTCCTAAAACCTTTACCTAAAAGGATTCCATAACCTTTCCTACCTACATGATCCCTAACCCTTTACCTAAAGGATTCTTGGTCTATAAATAGTCTCTACATCATTAGAAGAATTCATTCTACATCCACCATCCTACAAACCATACCACATTCCATTCTCTATCCACCATTCCATTCCATTCCATCTTGTAAATATTCCACAACACAATCCTTGGATGCTAGAAGGCTTGGGGACTCGTTCTTGAGTATTTTCTTTTCTTTCTTTTTGCTTTATTTATTTCAGTTCATGTATGGAGATTGTATTAGTTCTTAGCGTGACTATGGCTAGAAGCTAATTACTTTATTAGGGATTTCCTTGTGATTCTCTTGAAACTCTTATTCATGAATTAATAAATTAGTTGATTTCTTCTTCACTTGTTTTAAGATTTATTCAATAGTTGTTTTGATTGCTTGGTAATTAATTGATCACTAATTATCATAACTTATATGATTTCTAATCGAAAGCCGAAAGGGGAGACTGTGAATATGCTATAGTTTAATAAACATAGGTTAAATTGTGGACGAAAGTACCCCGATACTTGTGTAGCTTAATAGGTTATTGCTCTTAATCCTCCTTTGTAGTCAATCTTGTCACCGAAAGGTAGAAGGGTTCTCCATTGGGGTTGAGTGTTTATATTACCTTAACAGGAGTATAAAACGGTCTAGTTAACCTGCTATCTTAACGTAGAAGAAGAAGTTAGTCTAATTGTATTAAGGATTGAATAGAGTGGATAGTTGATGATCTTGGAAGCCCTAATTCTCCATCATAACTGATTTAAATCAAAGTATTTTCATAATTAGTTTATTTCCTGCATTATTAGTTTAGAATTCCAACTCAATTAACGTTAACCAAATAGAAACTAAAGCATAGATAATCGGTACTTGAAAACCAGTCCCTGAGGACGATATTCGGTCTTACCTAGACTATATTACTTGTAACGATACGTGCACTTGCGTTTAGTGTGTGCATAAATCGCGCATCACTTTCGGTGATAAGATTGACTATAAAGGAGGATTAAGAGCAATAACCTATTAAACTACACAAGTATTGGGGTACTTTCGTCCACGGTTTAACCTATGTTTATTCAACTATAGCATATTCACAATCTCCCCTTTCGGATTTCGATTAGAAATCATATAGATTATGATAATTAGTGATCAATTAATTACCAAACATTCAAGACAAATATTGAATAAATATCAACAATGATAAGAAGAAACCAAAACATGCATTAATTCATAAGAATGAGTTTCAAGTGATTTGATATGGAAAGCCCTAAATTAAGTTAGTTCCTAGCCATAGACATGCCAAGAACTAAACTAATATCCAACATAAACTACAAAAAAATAAAACAAAGAATAAAGAAATTACACAAAAGTAGTCTCCAATCTTGATCTCCAAGGTTGTGATGAATTGACAAGGGTTTGGAACCCTTAATTCTGACCTAAAACTCCTTTTTATAGCCTACGAGTCGTTCTCCCAGTTTTCATTCTAGGCCTTGGCCCATTCCCATTCGAATTTGATAGAATTCCCGCCTCGGCGCCGCAGCCCTGCAACTGGCGCCGCGCCGCCGAAACTCATGTAGTTCTCTGTATTTTAGGAGCCGCGGCGCTCTGATGCTGCTGGTTGGAGGCGCCGCCCTGTTTCTTGCCCGGTTAGCCAACTTTCTAGCTTTTTGAGCTCTGAAACCTCTGTTTTTCTGCCCTCTTTTTGCTTCTTTTTGCCAATGAGCCACTTTAAACCATTATGACTCAAAAGAAAGAAAATCTATCCTAAGACGACACGTATTTGTACAAAAATGGGCAAAAGACTAACTAAAAATGACTCAAAAGGTGTTCATAAAATACACCGTTCAAACAACCCCAAACTTAACCTTTGCTCTCCCTCGAGCAAAGATAAAAAATATAAACAAAGACACGAAAGAAAGGAAAATAAAATGACTCAAAGACACTGATCATTTTGCTGCACAATTGTCACTTAGAAAAGCATGAAGGTTAGTATGATAATATGTAGGAACATATAGCATGAATTTTTAGCATTCTAAACACATCAAGTTAGATATTTCGCAAATTCAATTTAATCATGCTCAATGGAAGTAAGAATACCTAATTATGCATGTCAATTTCAAAATCCTATGGCATGTTTACTTGCTATTCTCCACTAATCATGGATACACATGTAAGAGATCTTCAGGGTTTTTCAGGGTTGTAATGTAGGCTTAGGCATGAGTAGGTAAAAATAGGCATTTAGGCTCATTTTATGTACCATAAGCTCTTTTGCGTTAAATTCTTCCCTTTTTCTTTTGATTTTCTTTCTTCACTTCATACCTATTTTTCCCCTCTTTTGTTTTGAGAGAATTAAGTGTATTATGAATAATAGACACCCCCAAACTTAGACTTTTGCCTATTTATTATTACTTTTTCATCGGGGTGCATCAAAATTGTTCACTCTTTTTGTCTTTTTTTTAACACTTTCTATTCCAATCATCTCAAATTTTCACTTATGGCACAAGTGTGGAATTATAGAGTGTCAAAGAAAAAGTCTAATTTTTAAGAATAAGTTTCAAGTGATTTGTTATGGAAAACCCTAGATTAAGTTAGTTCCTAGCCATATACATGACAAGAACTAAACAATATCCAACATAAACTATAAAGAAATAAAATAAAGAAATAAAGAAGTTACACAAAAAGTGGTTTCCAATCTTGATCTCCAAGGTTGTGTTGAATTGTCAAGGGTTTGGAACCCTTAATTCTGACCTAAACTCTCCTTTTTATAGCCTCCAACTCGTTTCCCAGGTTTCCTTCCAGGCCTTGGCCCATTCCCATTTGAAATTGGCAGAAATCCCGCCCTCGAGCAAAGATCAAAAATATAAACAAAGACACGAAAGAAAGGAAAATAAAATGACTCAAAGACACTGATCATTTTGCTGCACAATTGTCACTTAGAAAAGAATGAAGGTTAGTAGGATAATATGTAGGAACATATAGCATAGATTTTTAGCATTCTAAACACATCAAGTTAGATATTTCACAAATTTAATTTAATCATGCTCAATAGATGTAAGAATACCTAACTATGCATGTCAATTTCAAAATCCTATGGCATGATTACTTGTTATTCTCCACTAATCATAGATACACATGTAAGATACCTTCAGGGCTTTTCAGGGTTGTAATGTAGGCTTAGACATGGGTAGGTAAAAATAGGCATTTAGGCTCAATTTATGTATCATAAGCTCTTTTGCTTTAAATTCTTCTCTTTTCTTTTGATTCTCTTTTTCACTTCATACATATCTTTCCCTTCTTTTGTTTTGAGAGAATGAGGTGTATGATGAATAACAGGCACCCCCAAACTTAGACTTTTGCCTGTTTATTACTTTTTTTATTGGGGTGCATCAAAATTGTTCACTCTTTTTGTCTCTTTTTTAACACTTTATATTTCAATCACCTCAATATTTCACTTATGGCACAAGTGTGGAATCATAGGGTGTCAAAGAAAAGTCTTATTTTTAGGCTCAAAAGGGCTGAATAGGGATATAATTTGAATGTCAGGGATATGCAAAAATGGTAAGAACGGGCTAACAAAGAAACGTCTGAGTCATCTCCCTAACATGCATATCCTAACTATTTCGCCTCAAATAGCAAACAATCATACACATAGGTTTAATCATAAACAATACACAAGTCAAGCAAGATACCCCAAATAATCTGATTTCATGAGTTTTTGGCATATCTAACCTAAGTGGTTAGATGGTTGCTTCTAATTCCATCACATTATTCAACATTACTTCACTAGGCGATTCCAGTAACTACAACATGCATGATCTTAAAAAAAAATTATGAATAAAAAATACTCAAAAATACACAAAACAAATCAAAAAGACTCAAAAACAATAAGACACCCCCCTAAACTTAAATCACACATTGTCCCCAATGTGTGTAGGACTAAAAAAAACAAAAAAAAAACAGGACAACTTACAAACTTGGTTTAAAGTGGTGGCGGTGGCGGCAGATAATGCATGGACCACCGGTTGAATAAGGAACTCATCTCATCAAATCTTTGGTGCAACTGTTGTTGCTCCTGCCTTAGTTCTTGATGTCCTTGTCTCAGGTCCTGTTGACCTTGTATCATTATGTCAAAGCTTTGCATCATCCTCCTCTGGTTCATGAGCAACTGCTCCATTAAAGGCACTGGAGGTTCTAATTCTGGGGGTTGCTGCTGGTTGCTTCCTGCCTCATACTGAGCCTCTGTCTCAGGCTCATCTTCATCCATGGCAGCCTCTGCTGCTGCTGCTGGTGCTGTTGCTGGTCTCCTTCGTGCTGCTGCTGGAGGGATTGGGTCTGAGAAGGAATGCACTATCCCATATGACACAGGAGGTTGTCCCTTCTCATACGTATCAGTAGGTAGGGTTGGGACTCCATGTCTGGAGCATAAGCTGCTAATGAGTGATCCATGTCCCAACCCACCTGTCGTTACCAACCTACTGGTTTCTCCAATGTTTTGCAATATTTCCTTCCCAACGTCAATCGTCTTCCCTATCATGATTTCATATATCATTTTTATTCTATCTGCTGACACTCTGGTGAAGTGCATCGATGGAATTAAGCGGGCACTGACGAAATATAACCAACCTTTGGCTATTTTGTTGAACTGACATCTGCTCAGTCCTCTTGATCCATTTCTTGCAATATGATACTCAGCCCCAGGGTAGCATAATGTGTTTGCGATTTACATCCCGATCGATGTTGGTGTCTCTAGACCAAGTTCTGAAATAGCTCCGATCGTCACCTCTTTCTTCAACATCGGCTGTTTTTAATAGCACATTCACCACTTCGGCCGTCACAGGCACATACCGTCCCCTCACAAAGCATCTACCATCCACCCTCTCTGGAAAGTTAGCATAAAATTCTTTCACCATTACAGTGTTCTGCGGTGCTATTCTTTCTGGGTTATCAAATCTCTTCCACCCCATGACTTCTATCATCGCCCGAATAGGCATCTCCCTCCTCAAATGACTCCCTTTGGTACTCCATTCCTCTCTCAGGGATCAGGGGTCTAGTACTAAGTTTTTGATATCTATCTTCAGCTTTTTTACTGACAAACCTAGTAGTATCATATTGAGGGACGGAGGTGGATGTGGAAGCTCTCCTCTTCTTGGCAGACATTTTTAGATAAATTCGGCAGCGTTTCCTTTGTTTCAGTGATATTACCCAACACTATCAATCAAACCAATCAACACACAGTGTAATCAGCAGCTACAACACTCTTCAACCCCCACACTTCACTCAAAGCTCCGGTACAACACCCCACGCTCACTTCGTATAATCTTCTGTGAAATCTCACACCCAACTTTAACACACTACACATCTTCCACCAATAAAGCACCTCCCCACTTATTACCTCCCCTGATTTTATTGAAGATTTCAAGAAAAGAGATAAAGGTTACCTTGGACGGTGTTCTTCAAGATTTTCTTGTTCCTAATGATGTATTGAGGCAATGAAATGAGGGTTGTTGTTTAAGATGGTTAAGGGTGTAAGGATTTTAAGTACTTTGGTTGTGATTGAGTTTAGTTTGTGGAAGATTTTTAGGTAAAAGGGTTAATTTTGTGGGTTTTGGAGAGAGGAAAGGTTTGGGTTTTGATTTGGAGAGAGGAAAATCAGATTAGGGGTCCTTTAAATTTTAGATTTTTCGTCGTGGCGCCAGAATCAGTGGCGCGCGCCAAACTGCGACCTGAACTTCCAGCGCCGTGGCGCTCTGATTTGGCGCCGCGGCGCCCAAACTTCAGAGCTCTTCTGGACTTTTGGCGCCGCGGCGCTGAGCCGATTTTTCTTTTCTTTTGATTTTTTTTCCGGTTTTCGTCCTCCAAATTTTTGGCCCTGCACCTGTCATCACAACATGTAAACAATACCCTCTATGAGACTGTTCTAAGTAAAAACTAAATTGCATTACATTAAATAAAATAAAATAACATTGGGTTGCCTCCCAAGTAGCGCTGTCTTTAACGTCTTTTAGTCGGACGCAAGTTCTTTACTCAAGAGGTGTGGGGTAGATTAACCCCACAGCCTATCCATTTCATCAACATTTTTCGCTTCCTCCTTCTGTTTTTCTTTTTCTCTTTTTTTTCAAGAGGAGGTTTAGCATTACTTACCTGTTTTGGCGGGCTTATTTCCCTTGCTTTTGCTTGTGCTGGCTCAACCGATGTGCTGACCGTGCTAACTGCAAAGCACTTGCTCATGACTCGGGGTTCAATTATGTGTTTGAACACCTTGAACACCATCTCTTCATTTTCCACTCTAAGTGTCAGCTCACCCTTCTCCACATCAATTAGGGCTCTCCCGGTTGCCAAGAATGGTCTTCCCAATATGATGGGGATCTCATCATATTCCTCCATATCAAGGATGAGGAAGTCCGCAGGAAAGAACAATTTTCCCACCTTAACTAAGACATCTTCAATCGTTCCCCTGGGATGCACCACTGTCCTATCTGCTAACTGCAAGCTCACAGTGGTTGGTTTGGATTCACCTAACCCCGACCTCTTAAAAACAGACAAGGGCATAAGATTTATGCTAGCCCCCAAATCACAAAGGGCCCTATAATATGTCACCCAGCCAACTGTTCAAGGCAATGTGAAGCTCCCTGGATCCTTGAGTTTGGGGGGCAATTTCTTCTGCAAGATGGCACTGCATTCCTATGTCAGTGCCACCGTCTCATACTCCGCCAACTTCTTCTTCTTCCCAAGAATTTCCTTCATGAATTTAAAATAAGTAGGCATTTGCTCCAATGCCTCAATGAATGGAATGTTAATATGTAGCTTTCTGAATATCTCCAAGAACTTGGAGAATTGCTTATCAACCACTTTCTTTTGCAACCTCTGCGGGTAAGGAATCCTCTCAGTGTATTCCTCACTGGGACTATTGGAGCTTTCTCTAACATCGGGCGGTCTTTAGTAACCCTCTCCCTCTCTGCATCTACTCCCTGTTTAACCACAGGCTGGAGTGTAGATCGTTTCTAATCGCTTTTCCATTTCTCACCGCACCGCTGCACCGTTTCTCAGGGTTCATCTCTGTATTGCTAGGAAAAGTGCCCTGTGGCCTGTTGTTTGTCATCTTCGCTAGTTGTCCCACCTGCGTCTCCAAATTCCTGATAGAGGATCTGGTCTCTGCCATTGATGCGCGATTTATGCACACACTAACGCAAGTGCACGTGTCGTGACAAGTAATATAATCTAGAAGACCGAGTTATCGTCCTCAGGGATTAGTGTTCAATTCTTAAATTCAATTCTATGGTATCTAGTTGGTAACCGATGATTGATGAATTGTTTATAACTATAATTATGAATGCTAACTAAACTACTTTATTTTACTTCAGATATGGTGGAAATAGGGCTTTCAAATCTCCTCAACTATCCGCTCATCTTATTTGTTAATGCACTTAATTATGGTTCTTCTTCTGTTTTGAGATAGCAGGTTAACTAAGCCGTTTTATACTTCTGTTAAGGTAATATAAACACTCAACCCCAATATAGAACCCTTCTACCTTTTGGTGATAAGATTGACTATAAAGGAGGACTAAGAGCAATAACCTATTAAACTACACAAGTATCGGGGTACTTTCTTCTACGATTTAACCTATGTTTATTCAACTATAGCATATTCACAATCTCTCCTTTCGGCTTTCTATAAGAAATCATAAAGATTATGATAATTAGTGATCAATTAATTACCAAACATTCAAGACAATTATTGAATAAATCTCAACAATGATAAGAAGAAACCAAAACATGCATTAATTCATAAGAATAAGTTTCAAGTGATTTGATATGGAAAACCCTAGGTTAAGTTAGTTCCTAGACATATACATGACAAGAACTAAACTAATATCCAACATAAACTATAAAGAAATAAAACAAAGAAATAAAGAAGTTACACAAAAAGTGGTCTCCAATCTTGATCTCCAAGGTTGTGTTGAATTGTCAAGGGTTTGGAACCCTTAATTCCGACCTAAAATCTCCTTTTTATAGCCTCCAACTCGTTTCCCAAGTTTCCTTCCAGGCCTTGGCCCATTCCCATTCGAAATTGGCAGAAATCCCGTCTCGGCCAGAATCAGCCGCGCCAAACTATCGCAGCCTCAGAATTTGGGCGCGCGCTCGACATCGCTGGATGGGAGCGCGCGCCGCCCTGTTTCTTACCGGGTTCGCCATCTTTCTCGCTTTTTGAGCTCTGGAACCTTTGTTTCTGCCCTCTTTTTGCTCCTTTTCGCCAATGAGCCACTTTAAACCATTATGACTCAAAAGAAAGAAAATCTATCCTAAGACGACACGTATTTGTACAAAAATGGGCAAAAGACTAACTAAAAATGACTCAAAAGGTGTATATAAAATACACCGATCAAACACCCTCAAACTTATCCTTTGCTCGCCCTCGAACAAAGATCAAAAGAAAGAATTAAAGACAAGAGGAAAAAGGAAATAGACTAACTCAAAGACATTGATCACTTTGCTGCATCATTGTTACTTAGAAAAGCATGAAGGTTAGCAGAATAATATGCAGGAACATTTAGCATGAATTTTTAGCATTCTAAACACATTAAGTTAGATATTTCACAAATTCAATTTAATCATGCTCAATAGACGTAAGAATACCTAACTATGCATGTCAATTTCAAAATTCTATGACATGTTTACTTGCTATTCTCTACTAATCATAGATACACATGTAAGAGACCTTCAGGGCTTTTCAGGGTTGTAATGTAGGTTTAGGCATGGGTAGGTAAAAATAGGCATTTAGGCTCATTTTATGTACCATAAGCTCTTTTGCGTTAAATTCTTCCCTTTTTCTTTTGATTTTCTTTCTTCAATTCATACCTATCTTTTCCCTCTTTTGTTTTGAGAGAATGAAGTGTATTATGAATAACAGACACCCCCAAACTTAGGCTTTTGCCTATTTATTATTACTTTTTCATTGGAGTGCATCAAAATTGTTCACTCTTTTTGTCTCTTTTTTAACACTTTCTATTCCAATCATCTCAAATTTTCACTTATGGCACAAGTGTGGAATTATAGAGTGTCAAAGAAAAAGACTAATTTTTAGGCTCAAAGGGGCTGACTAGGGATATTTTGAATGTCAGGGATAGACAAAAGTGGTAAGAAAGGGCTAACAAAGAAATGTCTGAGTCATCTCCCTAACATGCATATCCTAACTATTTCGCCTCAAATAGCAAGCAAGCATACACATAGGTTTAATCATAAACAATGCACAAGTCAAGCAAGATACCCCAAATAATCTGATTTCATGAGTTTTTGGCATATCTAACCTAAGTGGTTAGATGGTTGCTTCTAATTCCATTACATTATTCAACCTTACTTCACTAGGCGATTCCAGTAACTACAGCATGCATGATCTTAAAAAAAATTATGACTCAAAAATACTTAAAACAAATCAAAAAGACTCAAAAAACCATAAGACACCCCCCAAACTTAAATCACACATTGTCCCCAATGTGTGCAAGACTAAAAAAAAACATAAAACAGGACAACTTACAAACTTGGTTTAAAGTGGTGGCGGTGACTAATGCATGACAGATAATGTCAGGAATCCCGGCAGAGTGGAAGGGCTTTGGATTTTTGATTTGGAGAAAGGAAAATCGGATTAGGGCTTCTTCAAAATTCAGATTTTCCGTTGTGGCGCCGCGGCCCTGCAAATGGCGCCGCGGCGCCCAAACTTCTGCGACCCTCTGAACTTTCAGCGTCGTGGCGCTCTGATTTGGCGCCGCGGCGCCCAAACTTCAGAGCTCTTCTGGACTTTTGGTGTCGCGGGGCTGGGCCGATTTTTTTTCTTTTCTTTTGATTTTTTTCAGCTTTCGTTCTCCAAATTTTTGGCCCTGCACCTGTCATCACAACATATAAACAATACCCTCCGTGAGACTGTTCTAAGAAAAAACTAAATTGCATTAAATTGAATAAAATAAAATAATCTTGGGTTGCCTCCCAAGTAGCGCTGTCTTTAACGTCTTTTAGCCGGATGCAAGTTCTTTACTCAAGAGGCATGGGGTAGATTAACCCCACAGCCCATCCATTTCATCAACATTTTTCGCTTCCTCCTTCTGTTTTTTTTTCAAGAGGAGGTTTAACATTACTTACCTATTTTGGCGGGATTATTTCCCTTGCTTTTGCTTGTGCTGGCTCAATCGCTAACTGCAAAGAACTTGTTCATGACTGGGGGTTCAATGATGTGTTTGAACACTTTGAACACCATCTCTTCACTTTCCACTCTAAGTGTCAGCTCACATTTCTCCACATCAATCAGGGCTCTCCCGGTTGCCAAGAATGGTCTTCCCAATATGATGGGGATCTCATCATCTTCCTCCATATCAAGGATGAGGAAGTCTGCAGGAAAGAAGAATTTTCCCACCTTAACTAAGACATCTTCAATCGTTCCCCTGGAATGCACCACTGTCCTATCTGCTAATTGCAAGCTCACCGTGGTCGGTTTGGCTTCACCTAACCCCAACCTCTTAAAAACAGACAAGGGCATAAGATTTATGCTAGCCCCCAAATCACAAAGGGCCCTATTACATGTCACCCTGCCAACTGTGCAAGGCAATGCGAAGCTCCCTGGATCCTTGAGTTTGGGGGCAAATTTCTTCTGCAAGATGGTACTGCATTCCTCTGTTAGTTCCACCGTCTCATACTCCGCTAACTTCTTCTTCTTCCCAAGAATTTCCTTCATGAATTTAAAATAAGTAGGCATTTGCTCCAATGCCTCAATGAATGGAATGTTAATGTGTAGCTTTCTGAATATCTCCAAGAACTTGGAGAATTGCTTATCAACCACTTTCTTTTGCAACCTCTGCGGGTAAGGAATCCTCTCAGTATATTTCTTCACTGGGACGGTTGGAGTTTTCTCTAACATCGGGCGATCTTCAATAACCCTCTCCCTCTCTGCATCTACTGCTCAACCACAGCCGAGGTGTAAGTCGTCTAATCGCTTTCCATTCTCACCGCACCGCTGGCAATCGTTCTTTTGTGTTCATCTCTGTATTGCTAGGCAAAGTGCCCTGTGGCCTGTTGTTTGTCATCTTCGCTAGTTGTCCCACCTGCGTCTCCAAATTCCTGATAGAGGATCTGGTCTCTGCCATGAACTGGGTCTGTGAGTTGGTGAGTGTCAACAGGGCTGCTCTCAACTCATCTGGCTTCTCTTGTTGAGCAGGTGCACTGAATTGTTGTGAAGATGAGGCCTGAGTGAATGGTTGTTGATTTTGGTACTTGCCTCGAAATTGGTTCTGCTGCCGTTGATCACCCCTCCATGAAAAGTTACGGTGATTCCTCCACCCTGGATTGTAGGTATTTGAATAGGGGTTGTTCTGAGGCCTTTGATAATTCCATATTGCTTGGCATTCTGCTTGCTCGATCGAGATGTTGTTAGGATCTGCTGATGGGCACCTATCAAAGGTATGTGGACCTCAACACATCTCGCAATTCAATGGCATTTGAACTGCACTCACTGACAATGTGTTTTGTTGCAGTTGCTTGGTCAAGAGAGCAACTTGTGCATTCCATGCTGTGATGGCATCAATCTCATGAACTCATATTGCTCTTCTTCCACTCACCTCTCTGTCCTCTGTTACATGATTATTGGTGGCCATGTCTTCCAATAAATCATAGGCTTCGTGTGCTGTCTTTCTCATGAAAGTTCCACCTGCGGCTGCGTCAATGATAGTTCTGGTGGTTCCGCTTAGCCCATTGTAGAAAATATGGACCAAATTCCACAACTCAAAGCTATGATTGGGACACTTCCTTTGCAAATCTTTAAATCTCTCCCAAGCCTCATAGAGTGACTCTCCATCAGTTTGATAAAAATTGTTCAACTCCTCTCACCTAGCGGCTGGACTGGAAAGAACTTTGCTAAAAACTTCTGTGCCAGCTCCTGCCATGTGAATATCGAATCTGTGGGCAAGGAATTCAACCAAACTTTCGCTCTATCCCTGAGTGAGCAGGGAAAGAGCCTCAATCGGATGGCGTCGTCAGTAAAGCCATTGTACTTGAAAGTTGCACACAACTCCAAGAAGTTCGCTATGTGCATGTGAGGATCTTCCGATGACAACCCTTCGAACTGAACAGTATTCTGCACCATACTCAGGATCGCAAGCTTGATTTCAAAATTATTTGCTCCTATTACTGGGAGCCTGATGCAAGTTTGTGCTCCATTCACCCTTGGCAGCACATAATCTCCCAAGCTTCTCTCAGCTTGGACCTGGACCCTCTCTTCTACATCCATTGGCAATATTCGGGGCATCCTTTGGTTAGGTTGATGATCACCTAACCCTTCGTTCATCTCATTGTTATTCTGCAAGCCCCCCATTGCTATTAAGGCCAAACTTCATTGGTTTCTCATGTTCTGTTTGCAAGTCTTTTCAATTTCAGGGTTGAAGGGAACAAGTGTATCTGCTCCTCTTCTCCTTCGCATAAACTAGATGCCTGCAACAGATCAAAATCAACAAACGGATCATGGCACACTGGTTTCACGAATAAAAGAGAAAAATATAGTAATAAAAAAAAATAAAAAAAAATAAAAAAAAAACAAAATTAGAAATTAAGAATAGATAAAATGATATTGAACTACGTCAATCTCCGGCAACGGCGCCAAAAACTTGATGCGCGATTTATGTACACACTAACGCAAGTGCACGTGTCGTGACAAGTAATATAATCCAGAAGACCGAGTTATCGTCCTCAGGGATTAGTGTTCAATTCTTAAATTCTATTCAATGGTATATATTTGGTAACCGATGATTGATGAATTGTTTATAACTATAATTATGAATGCTAACTAAACTACTTTGTTTTACTTCAGATATGGTGGAAATAGGGCTTTCAAATCTCCTCAACTATCCGCTCATCTTATTTGTTAATGCACTTAATTATGGTTCTTCTTCTGTTTTGAGATAGCAGGTGAACTAAGCCGTTTTATACTTCTGTTAAGGTAATATAAACACTCAACCCCAATATAGAACCCTTCTACCTTTCGGTGATAAGATTGACTATAAAAGAGGATTAAGAGCAATAACCTATTAAACTACACAAGTATCGGGGGTACTTTCGTCTACGATTTAACATATGTTTATTCAACTATAGCATATTCACAATCTCCCCTTTCGGCTTTCGATAAGAAATCATATATATTATGATAATTAGTGATCAATTAATTACCAAACATTCAAGACAATTATTGAATAAATCTCAACAATGATAAGAAGAAACCAAAACATACATTAATTCATAAGAATAAGTTTCAAGTGATTTGATATGGAAAGCCCTAGATTAAGTTAGTTCCTAGCCATAGACATGATAAGAACTAAACTAATATCCAACATACACTATAAAGAAATAAAACAAAGAAATAAAGAAGTTACACAAAAAGTGGTCTCCAATCTTGATCTCCAAGGTTGTGTTGAATTGACAAGGGTTTGGAACCTTTAATTCTGACCTAAACTCTCCTTTTTATAGCCTCCAACTCGTTTCTCATGTTTCCTTCCAGGCCTTGGCCCATTCCCATTCGAAATTGACAGAAATCTCACCTCGGCGCCGCGGCCTCAGAATCGCGCCGCAGTCATTAAACTCCCGTGATCTCTCTCAGATTTAGCCGCGCGCTCGACATCGCTGGCCGAGGCGCCGCGACGCCGCCCTGTTTCTTGCCCGGTTCGCCAACTTTCTCGCTTTTTGAGTTCTGGAACCTCTGTTTTTGCCCTCTTTTTGCTCCTTTTCGCCAATGAGCCACTTTAAACCATTATGACTCAAAAGAAAGAAAATCTATCCTAAGACGACACATATTTGTACAAAAATAGGCAAAAGACTAACTAAAAATGACTAAAAAGATGTATATAAAATACACCGATCAGCCATGAACTAGGTCTGTGAGTTGGTGAGTGTCAACAGGGCTGCTCTCAACTCATCTGGCTTCTCTCGTTAAGCAAGTGCACTGAATTGTTGTGAAGATGAGGCCTGAGTGAATGGTTGCTGATTTTGCATCGCCTCAAATTGGTTCTCACGCCTTGATCACCCCTCCATGAAAAGTTAGGATGATTCCTCCACCCTGGATTGTAGGTATTTGAATAGGTATTGTTCTAGGGCCTTTGATAATTCCCTACTGCATGGCATTCTGCTTGCTCGATCGAGATGTTGTTAGGATCTGCTGATGGGCACCTATCAAAGGTATGTGGACCTCCACATATCTCACAACTCAATGGCATTTGAACTGCATTCATTGACACTGTGTTTTGTTGCAGTTGCTTGGTCAAGAGAGCAACTTGTGCGTTTAATGCTGTGATGGCATCAATCTCATGAACTCCTATTGCTCTTCTTCCACTCACCCCTCTGTCCTCTGTTACATGATTATTGGTGGCAATGTCTTCCAATAAATCATGGGCTTCGTGTGCTGTCTTTCTCATGAAAGTTCCACCTGCGGCTGCGTCAATGATAGTTTTGGTGGTCTCGCTTAGCCCATTGTAGAAAATATGGACCAAATTCCACAACTCAATGCTATGATGTGGACACTTCCTTTGCAAATCTTTAAATTTCTCCCAAGCCTCATAGAGTGACTCTCCATCAGCTTGATAAAAATTGTTCAACTCCCCTCTCAGCTTAGCGGCTTTGGACGGTGGAAAGAACTTTGCTAAAAACTTCTGTGCCAGCTCCTGCCATGTGAATATCGAATCTATGGGCAAGGAATTCAACCAAACTTTCGCTCTATCCCTGAGTGAGAAGAGGAAAAGCCTCAATCGGATGGCGGCGTCAGTAACGTCATTATACTTGAAGGTTGCACACAACTCCAAGAAGTTCGCTATGAGCATGTGAGGATCTTCCGATGGCAACCCTCCGAACTGAACAATATTCTGCACCATACTCAGGATCGCAGGCTTGATTTCAAAATTATTTGCTCCTATTACTGGGAGTCTGATGCAAGTTTGTGCTCCATTCACCCTTGGAAGCACATAATCTCCCAAGCTTCTCTCAGCTTGGACCTGGACCCTCTCTTCCACATCCATTGGCAATCTCCGGGGCATCCTTTGGTTAGGTTGATGATCACCTAACCCTTCGTTCATCTCATTGTTGTTTTGCAAGCCCCTCATTGCTATTAATACCAAACTTCGTTGGTTTCTCCTGTTCTGTTTGCAAGTCTTTTCAATCTCCGGGTTGAAGGGAACAAGTGTATCTGCTCCTCTTCTCCTTCGCATAAACTAGATGCCTGCAACAGATCAAAATCAACAAACGGATCACGGCGCACTGGTTTCACGAATAAAAGAAAAAAATATAGTAATAAATAAAATAAAATAAAATAAACCAAATTAGAAATTAAGAATAGATAAAATGATATTGAACTACGCCAATCCCCGGCAACGGCGCCAAAAACTTGATGCGCGATTTATGCACACACTAAACGCAAGTGCACGTGTCGTGACAAGTAATATAGTCTAGAAGACCGAGTTATCGTCCTCAGGGATTAGTGTCCAATTCTCAAATTCTATTCTATGGTATCTATTTGGTAACCGATGATTGATGAATTGTTTATAACTATAATTATGAATGCTAACTAAATTACTTTGTTTTACTTCAGATATGGTGGAAATAGGGCTTCCAAATCTCCTCAACTATTCGCTCATCTTACTTGTTAATGCAATTAATTATGGTTCTTCTTCTATTTTGAGATAGCAGGTTAACTAAGCCGTTTTATACTCCTGTTAAGGTAATATAAACACTCAACCCCAATATAGAACCCTTCTACCTTTCGGTGATAAGATTGACTATAAAGGAGGATTAAGAGCAATAACCTATTAAACTACACAAGTATCGGGGTACTTTCGTCCACGATTTAACATATGTTTATTCAACTATAGCATATTCACAATCTCCCCTTTCGGCTTTCGATTAGAAATCATATAGATTATGATAATTAGTGATTAATTAATTACCAAACATTCAAGACAAATATTGAATAAATCTCAACAATGATAAGAAGAAACCAAAACATACATTAATTCATAAGAATTAGTTTCAAGTGATTTGATATGGAAAGCCCTAAATTAAGTTAGTTCCTAGCCATAGACATGCCAAGAACTAAACTAATATCCAACATAAACTACAAAGAAATAAAACAAAGAATAAAGAAATTACACAAAAGTAGTCTCCAATCTTGATCTCCAAGGTTGTGATGAATTGACAAGGGTTTGGAACCCTTAATTCTGACCTAAAAACTCCTTTATATAGCCTCCAAGTCGTTTTCCCAGTTTTCCTTCTAAGCCTTGGCCCATTCCCATTCGAATTTGACAGAATTCCTGCCTCGGCGCCGCGGCCCTGCAACTGGCGTCGCGGCGCCAAAACTCCTGTAGTTCTCTGTATTTTAGGAGCCGCGGCGCTCGATCTTCGCTGGTTGGAGGCGCGCCTGCTTTCTTGCCGGTTACAACTTTCTAGCTTTTTGAGCTCTGGAACCTCTGTTTCTGCCATCATTTTGCTCCTTTTCGCCAATGAGCCACTTTAAACCATTATGACTCAAAAGAAAGAAAATCTATCCTAAGACGACACGTATTTGTACAAAAATGGGCAAAAGACTAACTAAAAATGACTCAAAAGGTGTAAATAAAATACACCGATCAACTAGTTGCTCAAGGATACACATAGGTCGAAGGAATTGACTACGATGAGACCTTTTCTCCTGTGGCCAGAATTGAGTTGATTAGGATGTTACTTGTTGTAGCTTGCTGTTTGAAGATTACTCTCCATCAGATGGATGTGAAAGGCGCATTCTTGACTGGCTACTTAAAAAAGAAGTCTATGTTGAATAAACTAAAGGATTTGAAGATCCTCACCATCCACATTTTGTATACATGCTGAAAAAGGCCTTGTATGGTTTAAAACAAGCACATCGAGCATGGTATGGTCGTTTAACTCAGTTTCTTCTTGAATTTGGTTCTAAACGTGGTGAAGCTGATTGTACACTATTTATAAAACATCACGGAGTATATATGGTCATTGCTCAAATCTACGTAGATGACATAGTATTTGGTTCGACTTCACAGTCCCACCTTAAGACATTTGTCGATGATATGTCCTCCACATTTGGGATGAACATGATAGGAAAATTAACCTTTTTCTTAGGCTTGCAGATTAAGAAAAATGAAGATGGAATATTCATCACCCAGAGCAAGTATGCCAAGAATATGGTTAAGAAGTTTGGATTGGAGAATGCTAAACACATGAGGACACCAATGAGATCAACACAGAAGATAGGCAAACACGATGTTGGCGAAAATGTCGACCCAACATTGTATCGTTCTATGATAGGTAGTCTTCTTTATCTCACTGCTAGTCGTCCCGATCTAATGTTTAGTGTTTGTGTGTGTGCTCGATTCCAAGCCTATCCTAAAATCTCCCACTTAAATGTCTTAAAACGTGGCATTCGATATGTTGCCGGCACATGTGAGTT
Source organism: Przewalskia tangutica (assembly GCA_029844215.1). Taxonomy (NCBI): domain Eukaryota; kingdom Viridiplantae; phylum Streptophyta; class Magnoliopsida; order Solanales; family Solanaceae; genus Przewalskia; species Przewalskia tangutica. The sequence goes on from CM056725.1 coordinate 4,759,636, forward strand.
GGGAATTTGGTATTCCAAAGACACTAATCCTAATCTAATATGGTATAGTGACTCGGATTGGGCTGGTGATGTGGATGACATAAAGAGTACTAGTGGAGGATGTTTTTACCTTGACAATAATCTAGTATCTTGTTATAGTCGCAAACAAAATTATGTCTCACTTTCAATTGCTGAATCTGAATATGTAGCAGCTGAAAGTTGTTGTTCTCAATTGATATGGTTAAGACACATGTTAGACGACTATAGTTTTTCAAATAATATCTTGGTTCTGTATTGTGATAACTTAAGTGCAATAAATATTTCCAAAAATCCAGATCAACACTCTCGTACGAAACACATAGATATTAGACATCATTTTCTAAGAGATTTGGTTGAAAAACAGCTAGTTCAAATTAAACATGTTGACACTGTAATGCCCCATTTTCAACCGGAGTCGGAAACGGGATTACTGCTACGCATGGTTGGATTCCTAAAATGCTATTTTAAAGGAGTCGCCACCTAATTATTATAGTGAATTAGGACACTAAAAAAATGTAGCATAAAATACTACAAATGATCTCCATTTTAAAGGTCTGCGAAAGCTATGTGAGATTCTGGGTAAGGGTTCTTTATTAATCTAGAGGGAAGGGGTTAGGCACCCTCTAAGATCCGCTAACTTGCGGTTATCCGTTCAAACTTAGGTTTAATATTATTGTGCTAACATGTAATCTTTTATAAATGTTGAATAAAAGACGTTGCAAGTTTTTTAATAACAAAAGACGCATTCTTGACAACATAAAAGAGTTGTAAGATTTATAAAAATACATGTATAGGTAAAAATATGCATTTATTTTATTTGTAAAATACTTGTGTTTTGGCAATTGAAAGTAAAGGGAAAACAATTTTATTTATAATACCAAGAGATGATTTTTTTGTGAAAGTTTATTTTTAGCAAATTAGGTAAAAGTAAAACCTTATTTTTTATGGTTAATCATGCAAATAAAAAGGTGACCAAATTGTTTTGAAAGCTTAGACATGTATAACGAGCCTAAAATAATCTAGCGTTGGGTTTCCGATTTTAGAACTACCCCCTTTTTTAATTGTTAATCTAGGCCTAACTATTCTAAGCATTTCAATAATTATACAATGTTACAAAATTAAAATACAAATAATAAAACGATGGAATTTAAAGAGTTTAAGAGAAGTGACTAGGACGGATGAAGATATCATCCCGCCCTATTTGTTTAGAAGTCCTGAGGCCGGAGGATGCAAGGAATGCGGACATGGATGTGGTGAGTCTCGTAGCGAGACTCTTGTTGCTCCCCAATGCATTTCATGTAAATAAAAGGAAGAAAGAAAGACAAAAGATTAGTATATATTCCAAACTTTATCAACAGCAAACAAACGTAGATAATAAATTTAAACATGTATGTCACTTTATTTTTTTACTGTTCACGGACAAGTAGCAAATGTACGCGGGGTTAAAAAAAAGAAGAAAGGCAAAACAGGCCCGAAACAACATCGGTCCAATTTCAATATTAAACACATATGCAAGTCCCATTTCGGAGGCGGACGAAATGATATGTAAAGGATATTCGTGATATACACTTAGACATACATAAGAGCCAATATATATAATTATTTACAATATATATGATATATTTGGGAATGTACAAGAGTCTACAACCTTAATATGCACCTAAAAAATATCTAAATTTCTACATATAATTCATTGAGGTACATCTCATTATACAACAGTTCCTATAGATTTCTTAGGAAGGGTAGGTTTACATCCATTCACCACACAACAAGATGAAATCTTGGGTTAGGAAATAAACCTGAGTCATTCCTATGCATCTTATAGCAAAACAATGAGCTAAAATTAACCATGATGAAATAGTAAAATGCCAAACACATACAAATAGGGGATGCCTATAATGAGGCCAAGCAGATGGTCATGTTCAAGGTCCAGGTCTCTATTAGCAAGAAGTTAAGCAAATAGAGATGGGGTTAGGTAGGAAGAAAGGATAGAATGCATATATATATTACTTGATCCCAGCAAAGTGATAAATTGAAACAAAATGTTGAGGAAAGGTCTAATTCATTTAAACCAAAGGAGTTCTGATCATACATTCACATACACAACAGGCTCATCTGATTAATGCAAGAATTATCTGTCAAACACTTATGCATGAGCAGTTCCAGACAATTATATCCGCATAGACTAGTTTATTGACTTAAAGAAGCGCAAATGCACGTTCTTAATAAACAACTTAGACATGAATGATTTCTGCGACAAGGCCATACTTCATAGGTAGCTTAGGCATAATCCTGGACTCTTGGTCTGGCTGTGTATTGGGCAGTGACCATGTTTTTTTTTTACAAAAATATAAAATCATCTAAATCAGTTAAACACTCAATCATATTCATGATGTACAACTGGGCATAGGACAAAGATGCTACAAACTGTTATGGAGACCTATTATGACAGAAACAACAGAACAGATGGACAAAATGACCACATAATCAACTGGTGACACAATCTTAAGCCCACAAAGTAATCTCTATGCTTATGTATTGGACATGATGATACTCATACAAGGAGATATGGCATAGTCCATCCAACAAATATACTGGACTACAAAGAAGCAGATAAGTAGTCTGAAATGACACTTCCAGTTAAACAGAACCCGTTATATTAATGTAATCGCATTATCCCGACACGAACCTAACACGACATAACCAATAAACAGGATATACCACTACCCCCTGTCAGTCTATTAAAACAGTTATTTGAACCATATATCATGGCTTATTATACTAATTACAAAGCTATGTTGATGACTTTAAAGATAGTGATCTGTTTAGACACTGTTAACAAGTACAGTGTTAACAAGTATAGTCAAAGTGCATGGACATAAAACACATAAGTTTGCATAAAGAATTGAAATTTCGAGAGGAAGATGGGTTTACCTTTCTCCGACGAACCGAGGCGTGTTTCGACTCAATTCCGCCGAGGTATTTTTATGCTATGCGATTAAAAGGGAAAGAGCCTAAGGATTTTCTCGCCTTGTTGGACCGAGTGTAAAGCAGAGGTTCTCCTTCCCGGTTTTCCCGCAGCTTTAAAGTAATGAGACTGGTCTTTATCCCTTGTTTTAAAACAACCTGAATTTCCTATTGGCTTTTAAAGTAGTAAAATCGGGTTTTGTTCTTGGTTTATGAAAACAGAGAATCGATAATGGATGAATCAATATTGGTTCTCCTCTTTAAAAATGAAAGGTTCGATCCAAAGTAAAAATGTGAGTTTTGTTCTTGGCTTTCGCACTGCATTTCTAACCTCGCACACAACCCCAAATGGGTTGTATTTATAACCAAAAAATTGAAAGCTTCAACGGTTCGAATTCAAATTTGAATTCAAAAGAAAAATGAAAGTGACGGTTTCTGTGTATCGAAAGGTGAAAGTCCAAATTTACCTTTTCGTAACGATTTGAAAGAGAAGGAGCCGTTGGGGTTGGGTTCACGTCTTTACCCATCGGGTCTTGAAGGTTTGTCCCGCTGCGCGATTTGCGGTCGATTCAACTTGGGTGAGCTTATTCAAGCTCGCGGTTCTAACAAAAGGGTAAAGGGACGAGCGATGGAGAGTGGCGAATATGATGGCGTTGATGGTGTTTATCCGGTAGTCCATTGGGTAGTCGGCGAAAGGACCGATAGTTTTTAGAGGTGTTCTTGGTGTATATCGATCGAATTTTCGGGGATTTTGGGTAAAGGGGCGTTCTGGTTTGATTTGGGTTTCTTTGGTTGTGAAGGATTGTTTGGTTTAATTGATTTAGTTTGGGTTGAATAAATGAGGTTTGGGGCGGGTCATAAGAGAATCGGGTGCAGGATTGGGCTCGGGAAAGGTATAGGGGCCTGGGGAGTTGGCTGGGTAGTTATTAGGTGGGTTGGGTAGTTATTTAGGGAATGAGAATTGGGTAGAAAATAGGTGTTCTATTGTTGGGAGATTAATAGATAATTAGTCCAAATTTCTCAATTAATTAAAATATGCTTCCTTCAACTTAATTAATTTAAAAATGCACACGCATAAAACACGATACAAAAGATTTAATACATGTGTTTAAACTTTGAATATAATATTCATAAAAAATGATTAATTTAGTAATTGAAGAACATATTAAGAGAAAATCGATCATCAATACTGGCGACGAGATATTAAAATTGTTTTGCTTATATTTTAATTATAAAAAATGCAATACTCGATATTTGTAAAATTATGCGATAATTAATGAAGAATATTAAAACTACTTATTTTTTGACGATTTTCAAGACTGAGAAGCATAGTAAAATTAATTGGAGATAAAAAGGACGATCTAAATGAAATGTTCAGTAAAGATGAGACAAAATTGGGTGTCAACAGCTTGTCCCTCTTTGTATGGAGATGATGGAAGAATCTTCGGACAAAGACGTTGACTTAAAGCCAATTTTGTCTCGATCCTTAGAATTAAAAATGTTGGGCGATTAAGACGAGGCTGACACAAAATTCAAAATTTTGTCCCAGTGTCGAGTTATGACGATGCTGGGCTACCATGGTAAAACACCAAGGCGGGCTGATGCAGACTCAAAATTTGTCCCAGTGTCGAGTTATGACGACACTGGGTTGCTGTGATGCTAAAAAATTAAAGCAGGGCGGATGCTGATTCAAAATTTGTCCCAGTGTCGAATTATGATGACACTGGGTTCTGTGACGCTAGAAAATTAAAACCAAAGAGGGAGTAGATTTAAAATTTGTCCCAGTGTCGAATTATGATGACACTGGGGTCATTGGCGTTGCAGGATGCTGGAGGAGAGCGGATCGACGTTCGAGGTACAAATTGCTTCGGTTCGCCGTAAGAGGTAGTTCCACGTTGTGCTCCTGTTCCTGTATGCTAAGACTTAAACAAACGGTTAGTGCATAACTGTTAAGGCAAATGATGATGCAAAATTTTAAAAGCAATGTAACTGTGAGTAGAAAATGTTATCCTGCAAAAATGTGATGCATGTTGTGTGGATGCGGACGTGTTGCGAATGCGGATATGTTGTCCTTACTCCAACTGCCCCTGTAGACTAAAGCTCAAGAAAGAGTTAGTGCATAACTGCTAAGACAGAGTAATAAAACATGAACAAGAATGCAATTTTTAGAGTAGAGAAAGTGTCCTTGCGTAGAGGTGATATACTCATGACGTCGTTTTCGGACTTGGCGTCGTTTTCGGACTTGGCGTCGTTTTTGGACGTGGCGTCGTTTTCGGACTTGGTGTCGTTTTCGGACATGGCGTCGTTTTCGAACTTGGCGTCGTTTTCGGATTTGGCGTCATTTTCGGACGTGGCGTCGTTTTCGGACGTGGCGTCGTTTTCGGACTTGGCGTCGTTTCAGAAGTGGCGTCGTTTCAGACTTGGTGTCGTTTTGGACATGGCGTCGTTTTCGGACTTGGCGTCGTTTGACGCGTGGCGTCGTTCGACTTGGCGTCGTTTGACGTGGTGTCGCTTTCGACTTCGTGTCGCTTTGACATGGTGTCGCTTGGACTTGGCGTCGTTTCAGACGTGGCGTCGTTTTCTGACTTGGCGTCGTTTCAGACGTGGCGTCGTTTTCGGACTTGGTGTCGTTTTCGGACATGGTGTCGTTTTCGGACTTGGCGTCGTTTCAGACGTGGCGTCGTTTTCAGACTTGGCGTCGTTTCAGACGTGGCGTCGTTTTCGGACTTGGTGTCGTTTTCGGACATGGTGTCGTTTTCGGACTTGGCGTCGTTTCAGACGTGGCGTCGTTTTCAGACTTGGCGTCGTTTCAGACGTGGCGTCGTTTTCGGACTTGGCGTCGTTTCAGACGTGGCGTCGTTTTCGGACTTGGTGTCGTTTTTGGACGTGGCGTCGTTTTCGGACGTGGCGTCGTTTTCGGACGTGGCGTCGTTTTTGGACTTGTTGTACTGATGCTCCTGTAGAATGAATGCTCCTGCAAGCTAAGATTAAAGCAAACGGTTGGTGCATAACTGTTAAGGCAAAATGATGATGCATAATTTTAAAAGCAATGTAACTGTGAGTAGGAAATGTTATCCTGCAAAAAATGTGATGATAGCGTCGTCTTATGGCCATATTGTGATGAAGATGACACCGGTGCTCAGGTGCAATAAGATGACGCGTGTCTGTGGACGAGATACAGAGGTCGTCGTTGCATAGACGAAATAAGATTGTGTCGCTGAGTGGACGCGATATATGGGTCGTCGTTGTTTAGACGAAATATAGATAAGGCCGTTGCAGACAGCGAAAATAAGATGGCGTTGTTGATAGGCGTAATTGAGCTAACGCCGTCGTTGTGCAGCCATAATAAGAAGACGTCGTTGATAGACGGAATAAGAGGACGTCATTATGTGGACGTAATAAGATGAACTTCGTTGAATAGACGTAATAAGAGAAACGCCGTTGTATGGACGCAATAAGATGAACATCGTTGAATAGACGTAATAAAGGATGTCATTGATAGCCGTAATAGGAGGACGTCGTTGTGTGGACGTAATAAGAAATAACGTCGTTGGATAGACGTAATCGGAGGACGTCGTTGTGTGGACGTAATAAGATGAACGTCGTTGAATAGACGTAATAAATGATGTCATTGATAGCCGAAAATAGGAGGACGCCGTTGTGTGGACGTAATAAGATGAACGTCGTTGAATAGACGTAATAAAGGATGTCATTGATAGCTGTTCCTGTAGAATAAATGCTCCTGCAAGCTAAACTTGAGAAAAATTAGGGTATACCTGTTTAAACGAAATGATAAATATATATGAGAGGTGTAATTCTATGGGTGGGATGTCGTCCCAGATATGTCAGATGATGTGAATGCTGAGATGTTGTTGTAATGCATTTTGTGAACCATATGGATTGTCATGATGTCTTCGTTGTGCGTTTGTGCACTGTATGACCTGTAATTTGACTCTAGGTTCGATCTGATGCGCTAGACTTTGTTGCGGGATTTGATTGTTGATGTATGTCTGCTTCTGCTGCTTCTGCTAATATGAAGAAACTGCGCTCAAAGAAAATTTGTGAGTTTGAGGGGGGGTGGTTGATTCGCATTGACTTTGTAGTTTTGACTCTTGATGCTCGGACGTCTGCCTTGCCTGGACTCATAACCCCTGCCTGGTTTCCTACCTTGTCCCAGTTTTGAATATGAAAAAGGGTGTTTGGCCTTAAAGTGAGTCTCAATGGAGTTGCTTGTATGTTAAGTGTATTCTCGTTGTTTTCAAAATAAGGGAAGGTTTCCTAATGGTGTGACCGAAGCCGATTTAGGCCGCCTACGTATCCCCATGAGGGAATCAGGTCATGACGTAGTTCATTACAAGCGAAATTGGGTAAAATTCTAAAGGTGGGACCGAGGCCGATATGGCCGCCTACGTATCCGCCAAGGAATCAGGTCGAACGTAGTTCCAATACATATAAAGGGCAAATATATTAAATTAACTATTTCCGGACTCGGCGGGCCAGGGCAGGGGCACGAGTCCACTTGTCTTCTTGCTCTGAGTCTTCAATGGTTGAGTCTTCAGTAGGATCATCTCTTGCAGCACACAACTAAACAAATGACTTATTCATCAGTTAAACAATCTCCGGCAAGGAGCACCTCCTCTTCTCTGACGGTTGGTCGATGATTCAATTTTCTTCCCTTTTCGGGCTGGCGTAATAGTCCCTTCCAGACTGTTTTCTCCATCTTTAGCTATCATGCTCACATGGGCATCTTCATAGCCGGGAATAAGGTTATTGTTTACCCTGAGAGGGGCATCTTTCAGCTGAATGACTCCCTCTTCGATTAACTCCTCTATTTTGTCCTTGAGTGTATAACAATTTGCGATGTCGTGCCCCTCGACACCGGAGTGGTATGCACAATGTTTGGTTTCATCGTGCCCTCGGGATATAGGCCTGGGGGTATTTCTGGGAATTGGCTGGAGTATTCCTGCGGCTTTCAGCTTTTCATACACTTGGGCTATAGGTTCGGCTAAAGGTGTATAGGTTCTGGTTGGCTTTCTTCGATTTATGCGGGGTTTGGGTCCGTTTGGTGTGCGTTCGTGATTGTGGTGAGTATTTTGGATATGCTTGTTGGGTATGGTAAGCAGATACGGGTAGCGCAAATCTTGATAGTATGACTGTGGATTTTGAGTTTTTTGGTTTTATTAAGAACGCGGTGGGCTTTGATACACCGGAAGTTGTTCTGGCCTTTGTTCCCGAATGACTACGTGAGAGGGTGATGCATCCCTTTTCCTCTGTGAGGTACCTCCTATGGAATCTGACTGCATTGCTCTGCTAGTTGCTTGTAGGGCTGTCAAGTTTGTAATCCTGCCTGTCTTAATGCCTTCTTCCACGAAGTCGCCAATTCTCACGACTTCGCAAAACTTCGCCAATTACACCGATCATCTTTTCATAATACGTCGCGTCTTTAACGATCGCACAAACAAGGTGGTCATTTCGCTCTGCCATGGAGGTTGGACTTTGTCGCTTCGACCGCCACCTCAGGGCGTATTCCCTGAAAGTTTCAGTGGATTTCTTTTCGAGTTTCATAAGATAAAATCTATCAGGTACAGTGTCAGTGTTGAATCTGAATCTATCCATGAAATCTTGTGCCATGGCATTCCAACCGTCCCATTTTCGAGGGTCTTGGCATGTGTACCAGTCCAGCGCCTCGCCGGTTAGACTCCTGATGAATAATTTCATGATGATTGCTTGATTTTTCCCAACTCCAATCAATTTATCGCAATATGACCTTAGATGAGCTCGAGGATTCCCCTTTCCATCGAACATGTCAAATTTGGGCACCTTGTATCCCATAGGTAATTCAACATCGGGGTGCATACATAAGTTTTCATATTCTAAACCTGCCTCCCCCTTGTTCATCTGAATGCTTCTAAATGCCTCTTTCAAACTACGGATTTCTTTTGCCATATTTTCATCAGCTCTGGCTCGAGTCTGCCGCTCCATTTCCTTGTATTGATCTGTCTCTTGAGAGGATGCATGCATAATAAATGGTTGGCTTTCGGTCGGATGTGTTAATCCCCCATATTGTTTGTTAGGACCAGTGATGTGTGTCCTCTGCTCGTATTGGGTGGCCTGGCAATTTGGACTGAGTGGGGAGATATAAGTAGGTGGAGGTTGAGATATGTATGTAGTAAACGGATTATTTTGGAGTTCGGCTTGCAAATTGACCGGGCGAGTGACATTTTGGTGTGAGCTGGTATGTTGCGGCCTTTGTGGGGAGTTTTGGGGAAGTGGAGGCTCAAGGGTTTGTGACATGATTGCATTTGTCCTTTGCTCTGGGAGTGGTGCATTCAAACTAATAGACATGTTTGTGATATTTCGGAGCCTTTCTATTTCGGCTTGCATGATTTCCATTTGCTGCAATAGTTTGGCGAGGTTTTGATCATTGGTGTTTCTCCTTTCTAACGCCTCTGCATCCTCTACAGGAATGGGGACGAGTCCTAAGTTGTTTCGTTCTGGTGCCTCTGAATTAGTCATTTGTTGGATGATTGTACTTCTACCAGTCAACGCGAATCAACCTTTTGGGGATAAGCTAGGCAAAAAAATAACCTTCTAATAAATGAAATAAACCAAGTTAGTATAATATGCAAAGAATTGCAGGCAATATATAATAATAAGCAAATTGCAAATCAAGCGTGTGCTCTAATATGTTTGGGACCTCTTTATGCCAGAGGTAGGCCTAAACGCCAAATATGCGAGATTATGATAAATAGGTCCAAGCTGTTAAACTGCAATGTTTTGTTGAAAATGGCGATCAAATGACGGTGCACTTTTTCCAATTTTCGGTATGTCATGTTTAGGCTTGGATTTGTCTATCATTGTCACGCTACACACAGTATGCTAATGGTCGTTGGGTTGAGAAACCCATTGACAAGTTTGGTGTCTTCCTAATTGTGGTGTCAATGCCAAGGATTGTCCCACCTAGGGTAAATGCATGCATGATTTAAAATAAAGGGTGGTATAGCTCTATCTTAAGTTTTCTAAGATTTTGGTTTACTGGACGCAAGGTTCCCGAGTGGACTACTCGAGTGAGAAGACTACGCGGCCACCGGTTGGACCGGATTTTCCGCGTAAAATGCCAACTCTCCTAAATTTGGGTATTTGAAAGAAATTTGCGGGTGTGCAAAGCGCACCTCGCGTGTAGTGTGTGATAGTGTTAATTTTCCGTAAGGGAGGAAATATGAGCGGAATGCCAGTTTAAGGGAAAACGATAACAAATAGCAGTTAAGACAATATGCAAATATTTATATGTAAGCAAAATAATTTAAGCAATACGTAAAAGTAAAAGCAAATAAGTATAAAACACAAAAGAAGCAATTTTAAGCAAAAATAAAGAAAATAAAGCACAATAAATTAACCTATGTTTGTTGTGGTTAAGAACCTAAAATCCCCAGTGGAGTCGCCATGCTGTAATGCCCCATTTTCAACCGGAGTCGGAAACGGGATTACTGCTACGCATGGTTGGATTCCTAAAATGCTATTTTAAAGGAGTCGCCACCTAATTATTATAGTGAATTAGGACACTAAAAAAATGTAGCATAAAATACTACAAATGATCTCCATTTTAAAGGTCCATAAAGCTATGTGAGATTCTGGGTAAGGGTTCTTTATTAATCTAGAGGGAAGGGGTTAGGCACCCTCTAAGATCCGCTAACTTGCGGTTATCCGTTCAAACTTAGGTTTAATATTATTGTGCTAACATGTAATCTTTTATAAATGTTGAATAAAAGACGTTGCAAGTTTTTTAATAATAAAAGACGCATTCTTGACAACATAAAAGAGTTGTAAGATTTATAAAAATACATGTATAGGTAAAAATATGCATTTATTTTATTTGTAAAATACTTGTGTTTTGGCAATTGAAAGTAAAGGGAAAACAATTTTATTTATAATACCAAGAGATGATTTTTTTGTGAAAGTTTATTTTTAGCAAATTAGGTAAAAGTAAAACCTTATTTTTTATGGTTAATCATGCAAATAAAAAGGTGACCAAATTGTTTTGAAAGCTTAGACATGTATAACGAGCCTAAAATAATCTAGCATTGGGTTTCCGATTTTAGAACTACCCCCTTTTTTAATTGTTAATCTAGGCCTAACTATTCTAAGCATTTCAATAATTATACAATGTTACAAAATTAAAATACAAATAATAAAACGATGGAATTTAAAGAGTTTAAGAGAAGTGACTAGGACGGATGAAGATATCATCCCGCCCTATTTGTTTAGAAGTCCCGAGTAGGAGGATGCAAGGAATGCGGACATGGATGTGGTGAGTCTCGTAGCGAGACTCTTGTTGCTCCCCAATGCATTTCATGTAAATAAAAGGAAGAAAGAAAGACAAAAGATTAGTATATATTCCAAACTTTATCAACAGCAAACAAACGTAGATAATAAATTTAAACATGTATGTCACTTTATTTTTTTACTGTTCACGGACAAGTAGCAAATGTACGCGGGGTTAAAAAAAGAAGAAAGGCAAAACAGGCCCGAAACAACATCGGTCCAATTTCAATATTAAACACATATGCAAGTCCCATTTCGGAGGCGGACGAAATGATATGTAAAGGATATTCGTGATATACACTTAGACATACATAAGAGCCAATATATATAATTATTTACAATATATATGATATATTTGGGAATGTACAAGAGTCTACAACCTTAATATGCACCTAAAAAATATCTAAATTTCTACATATAATTCATTGAGGTACATCTCATTATACAACAGTTCCTATAGATTTCTTAGGAAGGGTAGGTTTACATCCATTCACCACACAACAAGATGAAATCTTGGGTTAGGAAATAAACCTGAGTCATTCCTATGCATCTTATAGCAAAACAATGAGCTAAAATTAACCATGATGAAATAGTAAAATGCCAAACACATACAAATAGGGGATGCCTATAATGAGGCCAAGCAGATGGTCATGTTCAAGGTCCAGGTCTCTATTAGCAAGAAGTTAAGCAAATAGAGATGGGGTTAGGTAGGAAGAAAGGATAGAATGCATATATATATTACTTGATCCCAGCAAAGTGATAAATTGAAACAAAATGTTGAGGAAAGGTCTAATTCATTTAAACCAAAGGAGTTACAGTCATACATTCACATACACAACAGGCTCATCTGATTAATGCAAGAATTATCTGTCAAACACTTATGCATGAGCAGTTCCAGACAATTATATCCGCATAGACTAGTTTATTGACTTAAAGAAGCGCAAATGCACGTTCTTAATAAACAACTTAGACATGAATGATTTCTGCGACAAGGCCATACTTCATAGGTAGCTTAGGCATAATCCGGGACTCTTGATCCTGGCCGTATTGGCGATGACCATGTTTTTTTTTTTTTACAAAAATATAAAATCATCTAAATCAGTTAAACACTCAATCATATTCATGATGTACAACTGGGCATAGGACAAAGATGCTACAAACTGTTATGGAGACCTATTATGACAGAAACAACAGAACAGATGGACAAAATGACCACATAATCAACTGGTGACACAATCTTAAGCCCACAAAGTAATCTCTATGCTTATGTATTGGACATGATGATACTCATACAAGGAGATATGGCATAGTCCATCCAACAAATATACTGGACTACAAAGAAGCAGATAAGTAGTCTGAAATGACACTTCCAGTTAAACAGAACCCGTTATATTAATGTAATCGCATTATCCCGACACGAACCTAACACGACATAACCAATAAACAGGATATACCACTACCCCCTGTCAGTCTATTAAAACAGTTATTTGAACCATATATCATGGCTTATTATACTAATTACAAAGCTATGTTGATGACTTTAAAGATAGTGATCTGTTTAGACACTGTTAACAAGTACAGTGTTAACAAGTATAGTCAAAGTGCATGGACAGAAAACACATAAGTTTGCATAAAGAATTGAAATTTCGAGAGGAAGATGGGTTTACCTTCTCCGGACAGCGAACCGAGGCGTGTTTCGACTCGTCAATTCCGCTCGGAGGTATTTTTATGCTATGCGATTAAAAGGGGAAAGAGCCTAAGGATTTTCTGGCCTTGTTCGGACTGAGTGTAAAACAGAGGTTCTCCTTCCTGGTTTTCCCGCAGTTTTAAAGTAATGAGACACAGTCTTTATCCCTTGTTTTAAAACAGAACCTGCAATTTCCTATTGGCTTTTAAAGTAGTAAAATCGGGTTTTGTTCTTGGTTTATGAAAAAAGAGAATCGACAATGGATGAATCAATATTGGTTCTCCTCTTTAAAAATGAAAGGTTCGATCCAAAGTAAAAATGTGAGTTTTGTTCTTGGCTTTCGGACCTGCAATTTCTAACCCGCACACAACCCCAAATGGGTTGTATTTATAACCAAAAATTGAAAGCTTCAACGTTCGAATTAAATTTGAATTCAAAAGAAAAATGAAAGTGACGGTTTCTGTGGTGAAAGGTGAAGTGGTCCAAATTTACCTTTTCGTAACGATTTGAAAGAGAAGGAGCCGTTGGGGTTGGGTTCACGCCTTTACCCATCTGTCTTGGTTTGTCCCGCTCGCGCGATTTGCGTGTCGATTCAACTTGGGTGAGCTTATTCAAGCTCGCGGTTACGGCTGGGTAAAGGGACGAGCGATGGAGAGGTGACGGGTAACAGTGGCGTTGATGGTGTTTATCCGGTAGTCCATTGGGTAGTCGGCGAAAGGACCGATAGTTTTTAGGGGTGTTCTTGGTGTATATCGATCGAATTTTCGGGGATTTTGGGTAAAGGGGCGTTCTGGTTTGATTTGGGTTTGCTGGTTGTGAAGGGATTGTTTGGTTTAATTGATTTAGTTTGGGTTGAATAAATGAGGTTTGGGGCGGGTCATAAGAGAATTGGGCTGCAGGATTGGGCTCAGGGAAAGGTATAGGGGCCTGGGGAGTTGGCTGGGTAGTTATTAGGTGGGTTGGGTAGTTATTTAGGGAATGAGAATTGGGTAGAAAATAGGTGTTCTATTGTTGGGAGATTAATAGATAATTAGTCCAAATTTCTCAATTAATTAAAATATGCTTCCTTCAACTTAATTAATTTAAAAATGCACACGCATAAAACACGATACAAAAGATTTAATACATGTGTTTAAACTTTGAATATAATATTCATAAAAAATGATTAATTTAGTAATTGAAGAACATATTAAGAGAAAATCGATCATCAATATCATGCATTTAGATATTAAAATTGTTTTGCTTATATTTTAATTATAAAAAATGCAATACTCGATATTTGTAAAATTATGCGATAATTAATGAAGAATATTAAAACTACTTATTTTTTGACGATTTTCAAGACTGAGAAGCATAGTAAAATTAATTGGAGATAAAAAGGACGATCTAAATGAAATGTTCAGTAAAGATGAGACAAAATTGGGTGTCAACAGACACTACTCATAAACTAGCTGATATTTTTACAAAAGCTTTGGATCATGAGAGATTTTCAAGTTTGAAGAATTCTATTGGTCTCGGTAATCTCTGAATCGACACTGATGAGGGAATGTCAGCTGAAATGTCTCTAACATTTCGAGTGACATTTGTCTCTGTAAATATCAAAATCTGATCGTGTTTACTGCTTTTGATGGTTTTAATTTTGTGTTCACTCAAGTATGATCCTAAGAAAAATAAGAAGAACATGTTTTGAAAGTGATATCGTTCTCTGCGATGATATTAGATATCATAAAAAAAGAGTATATGTTAGGTGTATTTTGTATACGCTTTTTGAGTCATTTTTAGTTAGTATTTTTCCTATTTCCATTTAAATAAGTGTAGTGTCAGGGTTGTTTTCCTTTCTTTTGAGTCACAACAGTTCAAAAAGACAAAATGGCGAAAAAAAGCAAAAAGTGGACATAAAAGGAGGGTCCCGAGGAAGCAAAATGTTGAAAATTGGAGATCCGGACGAAGGCAGAGCAGCACCGCGGTGCCCAGCAGCAGGATCGCGGTGCCAGAAGATTCGAGAACCCACAGGACTTTCGGCACCACGGTGCCATTCTGCAGGACCGCGGTGCCGATGCGGGAAATTCAGAATTCGAAGTAAATTTGGCCAAGGGCAGAAGGGTCCAGAGGACACGAAATTTGCAACATACTTATGCCCTAGGGATTATTCTATTGGGGGGTCGGAAATTCTACCACATAACACAATTGAAGACAAATTGGAGGCTACCATTGGAGACCTAGTTCTAAGTACTTTTTCTTTCTTTAGTTTTCAATTCAGTTTATGTTGGTATTTGTATTAGTTCTTAGTGTGACTATGACTGGGAGTTAAACACTTTATTAGGGCTTTCCCATTGAATCGCTTGAACCTCTATTTCATGAATTAATGCATTAGTTTGATTTCTTCTTCACTCGATTAAGATTTATTCAATATTGGTATGAATGTTTGATAGTTAACTGACCATTAATTATCATAATCTATATGATTTCGAATCAAGAACCGAGAGGAGAGATTTGGATATGCTGTAATTGAATAGACATAGGTTAAAATCGCGGACGAAAGTACCCCGATACTTGTGTAGCATTATAGGTTATTGTTCTTAATCCTCCTATGTGGTAAATCCCATCATAGAAATATAGAAGGATTCTGCACCGGGGTTGAGCGATTATATATCCTAACCGGAATATAAGACATTATAGTTAACCACTATCTTAACGTAGAAGAAGAAGTCATTCTAGTTGCATTAGAGATTGAAAATAGGGGATAGTCGAGGATATTAGAAGCCCTAATTCCTTCATAACTGATTAAACCTCAAAATTTTAGTTTACTTCTTGCAATTATTCTAGTAGTTAGATAAAAACCCAAATCAATTATCGTTTGCCAAATAGATAACCTAGAATAGATGTTGGGTAATTAGAAATCAGTCTCTGTGGATGATAAACTCGATCTTAGAAGACTATATAACTTGTAACGATACGTACACTTGCGTTGAGCACGTGGAAATCGCCTAACAGTATCAAAATAAGGCAAATCCTTTTACTAAAAGTTTGGCAACTATGCAAATGAGCAAAGCTCTTTGAAGATGATATCAATTCTATTCTATAGGAGTATCAAGTGCTTAAACGAGAAATTGTGAGGATGCTAAATAAGTATTCTTATTATTTTGACACAAACATAAAAAATTTGTATGTGTTTTTATGATTTAATCAAGGACAATGGAAAAATGTTACATTGATCTGGAGATTAAACTTGTAAAAGCACATATGAAACGTGTCTTGATTTGTTGCCAAAAGTGAAAAAGTTCTTGTGATCATAATACTCGTGTCATCCAAAATGTTGCCAACATTACGGTTGACATTCTCAGATGATAATATTTGTTGGGATGCTGTTCATAACTGATTTTTGAAAAATTATGTTATTTTCCCTATTTTTGTGTCGTTATTTTTTTTATGTCTATCTTTTTCATAAAATATAGGTGTAAGTATTTGACTAAAACTCAAACACCTAAAATCAAGATTTTGTTTGCCAATTTATATAATCTTCCTCTTTTTAGTTCTTTTCTGTTCTCTGTTGCTTTGCTTCCGAAAAAAATTCAAAAAAAAAAGGGTAATCATCACATCGTCTCGGTTAAATAAAAAATGATGGACTCTACCACTCAAACCACCCCTCCATCTTTCATAACCCTTGAAAATCCTAAACTCTCACCATCTTCTGGTCACTATTCACTCATGGATATTAGCCCAATGTCACCATCCATTACTTTCAACACCCATGACAACACACCCATGAGTACAAGTCCACCCATATGCACAGACATCGTGCTCAAAATTTATCAAGAACCTCTTGAAACAACATATTTAGGAGATAATAACAACCCTATTGATCTCGATGACCCATCCGATGTCACTATGTTAGGAAGAAGGGAATGCACATATATATTCCCTACAAGAAGATCAAAAAGGATGTTTGAAAAAGTTGTTAACCCTCCACCTATTGCAAAGAAATCAAAAGTTGAAAAGGAAGCCTCTGTACCTGCTAGTCCTAACTATAGTTGGGACGATTTTGACTTTAACTGGTCCATTGGTGAAGATGCATAGGAAACCCCTTCAGTTGAAGATCAAGATGAACCCCCAATCTCTCCAACTCAATCTGTACCCTCTGTTCCTACTATTGAAGAGTCGTCTGATGAGGAAATTCCAGACGACACACCATTGAAGATATTTTGTTCGAAGAAAGTTCACAGATCACCAAAGCCAAGTACTGACCCAGATGTTGCCATAAATGTCACAACACCTGAAGCAACATTTCGGCCATCATCTGAACAGACTCAATCTCCACCCTCTTCTGCAAACGGGCGAATTGGAACCAGAAAGTTAGGTAACTTCTTTCTCTAAGAGATTTTATTCTAAGCTTAAGCATGATAGATGAGGATGGTACATAAATAGAATGATAAAGGCAGAAAAAGTGATAGATTTCACTTCTTGTTCTGAGTATGGGTTAGTAGAGTTTCTTGAGATAAGACATCTTCTTGGCTCGGTTACTGATAAGGAATCGTATGTAGATGAGATTGTAAGGTTGTTTTATGCAAACCTGAATGGCGCTATAGTAGAAACCTCTTCAAAGAAATTTGAAAGGTTTATATCTATAACAAAATGTATGAGTTTACACATTCAATCATCAATCAGTGCTTAGGTATCTCTGAAGAGCATGTGTTAGAAACAGAAAGAGTGACAACCAATAGGGATATTATGATAGAATACTTGTCTGGAGGTATACTCAAGAAATGGATCCCTAGGTGTCAAGCATCAAAACTCACTGCTTTGTTTTTCATCCTTCACAAAATTGCAATCAACAATTGACTGCCCTCAATGAATGAATCAATTGTCACAGCTGAACAAGTCTCACTCCTGTTTAAGATAGGTAAAGGATTTAAAGTATAGGTGTCTAACGGCCGATTGGCCCGACCGTAGCCCTTACGGCTTTAACTTGCCCGGACTAGTTACGGTCCGGTTTCACGGACTATCGACCAACCGGTCCGTCGTTCGATTTCGTGTCGCCCGCATGGTTCCGGTCGAACCGGTCCGTTCTATTTTTTTTTAATTTCTAGTATTTATTTTCTATAATATAAACTAAATTCAATTTAAATATGTAATATAATAATATAATATATAATTTAGTTGTATATATTAAAATTGAAACTTTAAAGTTAACTTTTATTTTATAGTTTATAACTTTATACTTTATACGATTTATAGTTTATAACTTTATATTGTAAATTTGTAATTATACTTTTATTAATTTATTAGATTAGTAGATATAAGTTAACAAATAAGTAATAACAGATTAACAACTAAATAGATAGTAAAATTAAAATTAATGATAAGATGTAAACTTTTGAACTTTCATAACGTTAATAAGAGTACATAATGAAGTAATAATAATTTTATTTACATATTTTGCATCCTTTTTGCAAGTTCTTCGTAATCTATAGGTTGATTGAATTGTTTATGCTCCATAGCCTCTAAATCTGGAGTATTAATTCCAGTCCCGCCTCCGCTCCCGCCTTCCAAAATACTGCCTATTTCTTCATCTTCCGGAGAATTAACGTCTCCACATCCTTGATTTCTTCTCTCTGATCTGATTCAATCCCTTAAGCAGACTAACACTTCTAATGTGCTTCCACCCAATGAGTGACGTGTGTCTCCTATTTGATCTCGTGCTTGGCTAAATGCACTTTCAGAAGCCACTGTTGAGATCGAAACATTAAGAACATCCCGGGCCATCGCTGCAAGTACCGGGAATTGCCTTTTGTTATTCTGCCACCATTGTAAAGGGTCAAAATTTTTCTTCGGCTCCGCTGGCTTTTGCAAATAAAATTGCATCTCATCGCAAGATCGGCTTGTGGTTGGTTGTGTTGTAAAAGTGCTCCATATGTCTAAAGATTATTCTTCATCGTCATCATCATTGAATCATGTAGGTGTAGACACAGAACCAGAACTAGAAGGAATATTAGTAGCAGAGTTGGTGTTATCATGTAATGTAGCATAATATTCATATAATGTAGTTAAATTAGTATCAAGTTTACTTATGCAATCAAATGAAGATGGAGTTTCTGTTTGACCTATTTCCATATAAGTATATAAACTAAATATTAAATTATGACAATCTACTTTTTTAATAGAAGGATTTAAGATCGCACTAATACAATAAACATCGTGAATAGGAAAAAATATTTTTAAACTTTTCAAACATAATCAGAATCGCATCTTTATATTTCACATTTGATTTTAAACCATAAAGTAAATATGAAATTTCAGCTATATGAGCTAAAGCATTACAAACTGTTGGTAATAAGATCCTGAAAATTCAACAGTTGCAGTGTAAAATTTACGTAAATTTTTTAAAAGTTCACCAATTGATTTCCAATGTTCGTCGGTTAACATATACATCACGTTCTTACAATGCGCATTTGCAACATGTGTTATGGGTCTTTATACTTATAACATTCTTTTAAAAATAAATAAGTATAATTCCACCGTAATAATCTCTTCTGACATGAATTTAGGTCTCAAATTAAATTGTTTACATTTTTCTTTAAATTCTATAATTCTATTTTTCCTATTATTACCCTGAATAACTCCAACAGCTCTTTTGACAAGTTTTATTTCAGGTGAAAATAAATCAAGACCACTTTTAACAATTAAATTATAAATATGACAAGCACAACGAACATGAAATATATCAGGAAGTGGTGGTTGTACTTCCGCTTTTAAAAGATCTACAGCAGCAGTATTATTAGATGCATTATCGAATGATACACAAAGTATTTTATTATAAAGATTATATTTTTGGGCATAAAAACAAATAGTTTCGCTTATATATTTTTCAGTATGACTTTGATCCTCGTCATACGCAAAAGCAATAATACGTTTTCCATTCTAAAATTTGCATCAATCCAATGACAAGTAATTGTTAAATAATCATAACCGCTCAACGATGTCCAATGTCCAAGTAAAACTAACATGACATGGAAGGTTAGCAAACAAATATTGCAAGAAAATAACATAATCATTATGAAGTCTAAAAATATCGGCTCTAGTAGTACTACGAGGAACACCTTTAAAAAAGGATTATATACTCTTTGAATATATGTAATTAAATATGAAGAAGAAGCAAAAGAAAAAGGCAAACAACCTCCGACAATCATTTTTGCTAATTCAATGCGATCTTTTTTTGGATCGTACTTAGCCAACCCCCCAGTTAATGGATTAAGTTGTTGTTGACCGGGTTCTAAATCAGGGACAGCATTCCATTATGCCGTATGATCGTATTTTATATGTCTACCTATAGTGCCCGTCCCCCGTCACCACCCCCTGTCTTATGTTTATAAATTTTCCCACAAATATTACATTTAACTCTATCAGTACCCACAACTTTATCATAAAAGAGCCACACTTTACTCCTTTTTTCTTGCTACTGGTCCTGGTAAAGGAGGTCTACGACTACGACTACGACTATCACTAGCAGTACCAACATTGACAGAAGGAACACTAGTAGGTGTAGGAGGTTCTTGTTCTTGTTCTTCTTCTTCAAGTTCATCAATATCATCTAATTGAACGTTATCACATTCATTATCTTCTATTCCAAAATCTTTTTGCATTTGATCATAATCTATATTTTGATTAGATGATGAAGAACCTACATATTGTTTACCCCTTGAACTAGATTTACTAAATTCCGACGCAATTCCCCTTAGTAAAGACATTATAAAATATTTAAATAATCAACAAATAAATATGACAATTTAATAAAATAATTAGAGAATGAAACGAGTGTACCAAACTTCGGGATTCAGAATTCAATTGAAACTCGAAGCTCGAAGTCTTGCTACTTTGAATTTGAAAACTAATAATAATAATAACTTGAAAATTGATAATAAAGATGATTAAGAGAGTATGAGAATAAGAGAATTGAGAGAAATGTTGTGTGATAAAAATGAAGAAAATGTAGAGAATTTATAGATTTTTTAAAGGGTAAAAATGGAATTAAAATAAAAAACAAAAAAAAAACAAAAAAATAGGGCCAACGGTCGAAATGACCGTTGGCAAGGCCCCTGCCCCCCCTCCCAAGCCCAACGGTAACAACACCGTTTGGGCAAAATTTCTAATTTTTTTTTTTTTGTTACCGGTCCAGTCCGGCCCGTAACCCAGAATGGAACCGGCCTGCTATCGGGCCTAAACGGTCCGCCATACCGGTTTTATAACCCGCGGGTTGGGGGGGCAATCCAATCCCCAACCCAGATGCCTCACGGCCCGCCGGCCCTTAAACTACCGGGTCAACCGGTCCGGTTCCGGGTCAACCCGGACCGGTTGATCTTGGAAAGGTTATTTTCTATCATATTACAAATTTGGCCGAAAAAGAATCAACTTCAATTCTTGCATTTCCCTCTCTGATTTTCAAAGTTTTAACTAGTTAAGGACTAGAGTCTTTAAGAGGGGATATCTTAGGAAAAACTCCTGAACTCTACACAGTGAACAAAGCCATTTTAAAGAGTAAGGAAATATTAATTGATCTTCCCTGGATCAAAGAAGCAGATAGAGAAAATGTTGTCAGGAATGTTCCTCACATTCAGAGCAACATCAGTCCAAAACAGTATGATCTTTCGAAAACTTGGCTAATGGATGATATTGCTAAAACAAACTCTCAAATTATTGGAGTTGATAAAGTAAGAGAAGCTCTGGTTGATGCAAGAGATCATTATCTATTTTTTGATTTCTGATCGGTGTATTTTATATACACTATTTGAGTCATTTTTAGTGAGTCTTTTGCCCATTTTTTGTACAAATATGTGTCGTCTTAGGATAGATTTACTTTCTTTTGAGTCATAATGGTTTAAAGTGGTACATTGGCGAAAAGGAACGAAAAGAGGGCAGAAACATAGGTTCCAGAGCTCAAAAAGCTAGAAAGTTGGCGATCCGGGCGAGAAACAGGGCGGCGCCGCGACGCCTCCAACCAGCAGCATCAGAGCGCCACGGCGCCCAAAGTACATAGAGCCGCAGGAGTCTCAGCGCCGCGGCGCCAATTGCAGGGCCGAGGCGGGAATTCTGCCAAATCCGAATGGGAATAGGCCAAGACCTAGAAGGAAAAGTTTGAGAACGCTTTGGAGGCTATAAAAAGGACCTTCCTAGGTCAGAATAGGGGTTCCAACCTTTGCAAATTCATCACAAACTTGGAGATCAAGATTGGAGACTACTTTTGTGTAATTTCTTTGTTCTTTGTTTTACTTATTTATAGTTTATGTTGGATATTAGTTTAGTTCTTGACATGTCTATGGCTAGGAACTAACTTAATTTAGAGTTTTTCATATCAAATCACTTGAAACTCATTCTTATGAATTAATGCATGTTTTGGTTTCTTCTTATCATTGTTGAGATTTATTCAATATTTGTCTTGAATGTTTGGTAATTAATTGGTCAATAATTATCATAATCAACATGATTTCTAATCGAAAGCCGAAAGGGGAGATTGTGAATATGCTATAGTTGAATAAACATAGGTTAAATCGTGGACGAAAGTACCCCGATACTTGTGTAGCTTAATTGGTTATTACTCTTAATCCTCCTTTATAGTCAATCTTGTCACCGAAAGGTAGAAGGGTTCTATATTGGGGTTAAGTGTTTATATTACCTTAACATGAGTATAAAATGGCTTAGTTAACCTGCTGTCTCAAAATAGAAGAAGAACCATAATTAATTGCATTAACAAGTAAGATGAGCGGATACTTGAGGAGATTTGGAAGCCCTATTTCCACCATATCTGAAGTAAAATAAAGTAATTTAGTTAGCATCCATAATTATAGTTATAAACAATTCATCAATCATCGGTTACCAAATAGATACCATAGAATAGATTTAATAATTGGACACTAATCCCTCGGGACAATAACTCGGTCTTCTAGACTATATTACTTGTCACGACACGTGCACTTGCGTTAGTGTGTGCATAAATCGCGCATCAAGTTTTTGGCGCCGTTGCCGGGGATTGACGTAGTTCAATATCATTCTATCTATTCCTAATTTCTAATTTGGTTTTTATTTCTGTTTTTTTATTTATTACCATATTTTTCTCTTTTACTCGTGAAACCGTGCGCCGTGATCCGTTTGTTGATTTTGATCTGTTGCAGACATCTAGTTTATGCGAATGAGAAGAGGAGCAAATGCACTTGTCCCCTTCAACCCAGAGATTTAAAAGACTTGCAAACAGAACAAGAGAAACAAATGAGTTTTGGTCTTAATAGCGATGGGGTGTTTGAGATGAACGAAGGGTTAGGTGATCATCAACCTAACCAAAAGATGCCCCGGAGGTTACCAATGGATGTGGAAGAGAGGGTCCAAGTCCAAGTTGAGAGAAGCTTGGAAGATTATGTGCTGCCAAGAGTGAATGGAGCATAAACTTGCATCAGGCTCCCAGTAATAGGAGCAAATAATTTCGAAATCAAGCCTGCGATCCTGAGTATGGTGCAGAATACTGTTCAATTCGGAGGGTTGTCATCGGAAGATCCTCAAATGCACATAGCGAACTTCTTGGAGTTGTGTGCAACTTTCAAGTATAATGGCGTCACTGACGCC
Source organism: Przewalskia tangutica (assembly GCA_029844215.1). Lineage (NCBI taxonomy): Eukaryota > Viridiplantae > Streptophyta > Magnoliopsida > Solanales > Solanaceae > Przewalskia > Przewalskia tangutica. The sequence goes on from CM056725.1 coordinate 4,783,238, forward strand.
GCCATCCGATTGAGGCTTTTTCCCTTCTCACTCAGGGATTGAGCGAAAGTTTGGTTGAATTCCCTGCCTACAGATTCTATATTCACATGGCAGGAGTTGTCACAAAAGTTTTTAGCAAAGTTCTTTCCACCGTCCAAAGCCGCTAAGCTGGGAGGTGAGTTGAACAATTTTTATCAGGCTGATGGAGAGTCACTCTATGAGGCTTGGGAGAGTTTTAAAGATTTGCAAAGGAAGTGTCCACATCATAGCATTGAGTTGTGGAATTTGGTCCATATTTTCTATAATGGGATAAGCGGGACCACAAGAACTATCATTGACGCAGCCGCAGGTGGAACTTTCATGAGGAAGACATCACACAAAGCCCATGATTTGTTAGAAGACATGGCCACCAATAATCATGTAACAAAGGACAGAGGGGTGAGTGGAAGAAGAGCAATAGGAGTTCATGAGATTGATGCCATCACAGCATTAAATGCACAAGTTGCCCTCTTGACCAAGCAACTGCAATAGAACACAGTGTCAGTGAATGCAGTTCAAATTCCATTGAGTTGTGAGATGTGTGGAGGTCCACATACCTTTGATAGGTGCCCATAAGCAGACCCTAACAACATCTCTATCGAGCAAGCAGAATGTCAAGCAGTAGAGAATTACCAAAGGCCACAGAACAACCTGTCACGACCCGACCCCGGATCCGTGACCGGTGCCTTAACCCGGGCACCCTTGTGACACAACATCAGAGAAAACCAGCGGAATATAAACTCACAATAAACAACCATAATATTATAAAATAGTCTAGCCCAAAATGGCTACCCCAAAAGTACATAAAACCGAACAGTTACATCCTTAAACAAACCAAGTTATGACAAGACTACAGGCCTCTAAGAAGGAGTAACACTATGACGGGACAGGGCCCCGTCATGCCCCTGAATGTACAAAACATCAACAACACCAGGGAGAACCATACCAAAAGTCGAGCCTCAAGAAATAGAGCTCGACACTGAGTAAAAGATCCTAGGAATGAGGATCTACCACCGCTTTCACTTACTCGCAGATTTAACGCACTTCGGCGGCGGGTCGCGACACAACGTACCAAGTATGTAAAACTGGAAAATACTGTAGTAATATCATAAGTCCAAAATACACGAAAGTTATAGATCAAAATCAAATTAGGTTGCACTGTGCCTTACTAACAATGAGAGTAACAAGTATAAGTATAATACTGCATAAAAATATGAGGCTCATGATCAAAACAGGATCTCTCGCCCGTAGTATCATTAAGCAATCCTACTCCTGGGACTGTTTCACCCGCATGGATCCTGTGGACCCGCATAAGGTCATCCGCCCCGCATGGGACTAATTCACCCGCATGGATCCTGTGGACCCGCATGGGACTATTTCACCCGCATGGGACTATTTCACCCGCATGGACCCAATGGGCCCGCATGAGTACAAGCGCCGCACTCGCATCATGGGTAGCAAATCCATGGAATACGCAGTAATAACAATGATAATACATAAATCAAAGACAACCGCTAGTATACATAACATAAGCGCCACGCTTATCGTAATACTCAAGATAACAATAATAATACATAAATCAAAGACAACCGCTAGTATACATAACATAAGCGCTACCGGCTTATCATAACATAAACAAGATAAGAAATCTTCTAACTTCTTATGAACATTATTAATATAAATCCTCTCATTTTAGCTCATTAAGGCACTACATGTCTTTTTAAGAGAAATTCGGGAATTTAACCCAAGTATCACATACCGTAAACCTTTTTCGAAATGACTCATTTTTATATAAAACTTCCAAGATACTAATATTCATAGTATCATGTCACAACCACTTTCAAAACAAGTCACAATTTTCCATTTAAAACCTTAGGCCATTAATGCCTTAAAACAATTTACCTTCCACAAATTCAACTCATTTTCCCCTTGCTTATTTTATGTAAAGTAAACCCTTCTTTATTTACCTTTTTCCCAAACTAATATAACCAACTTCCCATAAAGCCGTTATATTAACATTTTACGTTAGTCAAACACATTTCCCTATGTCCAAGGGACTTATACCTTTAAAACGAAACAAGTATCATATACCTCAAAACAAGTGAAGATTATCAAATCTTGTACGTATACCGTACTACATAGATACAACTACTCATGCTCAAAAGATAGGAAAGCTCTACATACCTCTTCGGTCAATCCACTTGTTAATTCCAACTATCGCACGTAATACGTCAACCTATAATGACCATAATACGTTTATTAACTTCTAGTTTCAAAGTAGAATATTTCCAAGTTCAAGGTTACTAATTCCTATGCAGCATTTCCTTTGTTTCTACTCACTTTGCCACCTTTTCAAAGGCCGATTTTTAACACTCAAACGCCACATTTAAGGCCCAACATCCAAACCAACACAAATGGGATTACACACCTAAACTTGGGTGTGTAAAATTCTGCCCCATAAGTTATAACAATTAATCTTAACAAGTTTAAGGTAATTTTTAGGCTACAACATGCTCACATAACCTCTTTAGCCAAATCCTTCATACCCAAACCACATTTCTTGCATGCAATGACTCTAAGAGCATTATTTACTACCACAAGTTCTTTCTTCTTAACATGCAACACTAAAAACTAATTATAAAGGAAGAATCATTACCTTAGAGCTTTAGCCAAATTTTTCCAACAACTTGCTAGCTTCCTTTCCAAGAACACTACCACAACAACCTTCACAAGCTAGCCACAAGCTTCCTTCTTGCCTTTTGTTTTCCAGATTTTTCCAAAGGCTAGAATATCTCTTGGAATTTTAGAGAGAATGAGGAGCTTGAAATTTTTAAGAGAGAAGGAAGAGCTTTTGTCTAAGAGAGAGATGAAAGATGACCAAGTCTTCAAGACTTGGTCAATATAATGCATGCAAACTCAGATGGGGGGGACACTTGTCACCCTCCCATGGCCTTTTTAAAAGAAAAGATCAAATTTTCCTAAGTTTTTCCGCCAGATTTCCCCGCCTCGGCGCTGCGCTCTGCCAAGCGCGCCGCAACTTCGGACTTAACTTCCGGCGCCGCTTCGCCCGCCGCGGCGCTGAGGCCCCTGACCGAAATTTTCTGATTTCGAGTCCTAACTCCTTTCGCACGGCCCCATACGCACGGCCTGAACCACGGGGTATAACATTCTCCCCCCCTTAGAAACATTCGTCCCGAATGTTCCTTCTAGGCTTACTCAAATCACAATATCGACATAGACTCTCTTAACTATTCTTTTTTTTCAAATAAAGACGCTCCACACGGCCACAACAAAACTCAAGCATAATTACTAAATTTAAAGACCAACAATTTAGGAACGTGGGTTACCTGGAGGTATAGGGAATAAGTGAGGATATTTCTTCATCATGTCATCCTCTGCTTCCCACGTCATCTCCTCTCTGTTCTCGTTCCGCCATAAGACCTTGACGGAAGCCACATCCTTTGTCCGTAATCGCCTAACCTGACGATCGAGTATCGCTATGGGACTCTCCTCATACGATAACTCCTCTGTTACCTGAACCTCATGAATCGGATGTACTCTAGATGGGTCTCCAATACATTTCCGCAACATAGACACATGAAACACTGGATGTACTGCCTCTAGATCGGACGGCAGATCCAACTCATAGGCAACCTTGCCTACCCTCCGGACAATCTGGTAAGGCCCAATGTACCTTGGGCTAAGTTTCCCCTTCTTCCCAAATCTCATCACGCCCTTCATGGGTGACACCTTCAGGAAAACCCAATCATGTACCTCAAACTCCAAGTGTCGACGCCGCTGATTTGCATACGACTTCTGCCGACTCTGGGCTGCCAATAACCGTTCCTGGATAAGCTTCACCTTATCCACTGCCTGATGAACCAAGTCTGGCCCGACTAACTGAACTTCTCCTACCTCGAACCAGCCTATCGGTGACCTGCACTTCCTCCCGTATAAGGCCTCATAAGGCGACATCTGAATACTAGAATGGTAGCTGTTGTTATAAGCAAACTCCACAAGAGGTAAATGATCCTCCCAGCTACCCCTGAAATCAATAACACAAGCCCGCAGATATCCTCGTTGTCCGGATAAGGCCGCTGTCCGTCCATCCGAGGTGAAATGCAGATCGAGACTCACCCGTGTCCTCGATCCCTTATGAAAAGACCTCCGAAGTTAGCCGAACCGGGCTCTCTATCTCGATATAATCGACACCGAGACTCCGTGCGCCTCACAATCTCTAATATATAATCGCATAGTCTCGTTGAGAACGCCATTCGACCGAAGAAAATGGGCTGATTTCACACCACGACAATCACCCAAATGGAATCATGCTTCCTCTGAGTGGTAGGTAGCCCTGTAATAAAATCCATATTTATCACCTCCCACTTCCAAGTCGGAATATCAATAGCCTGCAATAGCCCACCGGGCTTTTGGTGCTCAATCTTGACCTGCTGACAATTAGGACACTGTGCAACAAAACCTGCCACGTCCCTCTTCAGGCCATCCCACCAATACACACACCTGAGGTCATGGTACATCTTAGTCGACCCCGGGCGAATAGAATAACGAGCACTGTGTGCCTCCCAAAATCACGACGAAGTCCCGCTACATCGGAACACACAATCGGCCCTCAAACCTTAGCACCCCATCAGGCGTTACCTAAAATAGACTCTTCTCTCTCTGAAGAGCGGCATCTCGATACCGCACCATAATCGGATCCTCATACTGTCGCCTCTTCACCTCCTCGACGATGGAAGACTCGGCAACCTCTCGAACCCGAACTCCATCACTATCAGAATCAAACAAACGAACCCCAAGGCTCGCTAGCTGACGAATCTCTCGGACCATATCCTTTTCCCCGGTTGTACATCGGATAGACTACCCATCGATCTGCGACTGGGCATCCGCAACTACATCGCCTTCCCCGTGGTATAGAATATCAACATCATAATCCTTGCGGCCCAACCACCATCTCTCGCCGCAAGTTCAGCCTCCTCCGTCAAGATATCTTTGAGGCTCTTGTGGTCCGTGTAAATATCCACGAACCCCATACAAATAATGTCTCCGCATCTTTAAGGCATGAATCATCGCCGCTAACTCCAAATCATGTGTGGGATAGTTTTTCTCAGGCTTCCTAAGTCGCCGAGACGCGTAGCTATAACTTTGTCGTCTTTGCATCAAGACGCACTCCAAGCCCGACACCGACGATCGCAATAAACCACATATCCATCTAAGCCCTCCTAAGAGTAAGGATCAAGGGCCACAATTTCTCGCTTAGTAATCGAAACTTTCTCACAAGCATCCGCCCACCAAATATAGTCGCTTTCCGAGTCACCTAGTCAAAGGCGCCGACATGGAAGCAAACTTCTCCACAAACCTCCGATAATAACTCGCAAGGCCCAAAGCCGCGACTCCGCCGGTGTAGCTGGTCTAGGCCAAGTATTGATCGCCTCAATCTTTTGATGTATCAACCCGAATACCATCTACCATAACATGCCCTAAGAAAGCCACTGAAGCCAACTAAAACTCGCATTTCGAGAACTTGGCATACAACCACCGGTCTCGGAGGACTCCCAATACCATCCTCAAATGATCCGCATGTTCCTGCTCTGTGCGCGAATAAACCAGGATATCATCAATGAATACTATAACGAACATATCCAAGAATGGCCTGAACACCCGGTTCATCAAATCCATGAACACTGCTGGGGCGTTGGTCAACCCGAAAGACATCACCCTAAACTCATAGTGCCCATACCGGGTCCTGAATGCAGTCTTTGGAATATCTGCCTCTCTAACTCGCACCTAATGATAACCAGAACGCAGTTCTATCTTGGAAAAACATCTCGCACCCTGCAACTGGTCAAACAAATCATCAATCCTGGGGAGGGGATATATGTTCTTGATAGTTACCTTATTCAATCGCTCGTAATCAACACACATACGCAGCTGCTCCATCCTTCTTTTTCTTACAAACAACACCGCGCTCCCTGCGGAGAAACACTAGGCCTGATAAAGCCTTTCTCCAGCAAATCTTTCAGCTGGTCCTTCAACTCTTTTAACTCGGCAGGTGCCATTCTGTATGGCGGAATAGATATCGGTCGAGTGTCAGGCGCCAAATCAATGCAAAACTCAATCTCCCTCTCAGGAGGGATACCCGGAAGCTCGTCTGGGAATACGTCTGGAAACTCGCTAACAACCGGAACCGACTGAAAGTACGGTATCTCAGCCTCAGTATCAAACACCCGAACCAAATGGTAAATATACCCTTTCCGCACCATCTTCCTAGCCTTGAGGTAAGAAATAAACCTACCCCTCGGCGATGCAGTATTCCCTTTCCACTCGATCACCGGCTCACCAGGAAACTGAAACCGTACTAGTCTCTCTCTACAGTCCACATTGGCATAGCAAGACGCTAGCCAATCCATACCCATAATCACATCAAATTCTGTCATATCCAACTCTATCAAGTCAGAGTCCGACGACTATCTATAGTCACCGGGCAAGCCTTATATACCCGCCACTACCATCAAGCACCTACGCGTAGCCACCTCAAAAGATTCTATGGACTCGGCTTTATCCCTATTCTACCAAAGAATATGAGGAGATATATAGGACAAGGTAGAACTGGATCTATCAAAGCATATACATCACAAAGAAGAAACCAATAATGTAATCGTGACGACATCGGTGACGCCCCGGTCCCGACGATCGACATAGCATAGATGCGGTTCGAGGACCGCTGGAACTAGAACCCCGCCACGACGCCGCGCGGCCGCCCGCGGAACACCGCCTCCGGGCGCATTGCCACCGAAGACGAAGATTCCACCACGCACTTCGCTACCGAGCCATCATATTCCCGCCGCTCGTCGGATAATCCTCCTCAAACGGCCTCGCCGCCGCAAGAATAACAATCTCCGAGTAACACGGAACCCCATAATGGCAATCGCCACATCGACCACACCGAGGTATAGGTGGCCTTATTCGACGGAACTCGTCCTCTGGGAACCCAAGCCTCGAACCCCGTCCCGCTCCCGAATACTCAGACGCCCCAAGATGGTGGAGGAGCGCCTCGACCGCCAGGTGCAAATTCGGTCACTGGGTTGTCTACCCTAAAACTACCAGAGGACCTGGCTGCCCGCCTCTTCGCCGATACTTGTCGATCCGCTACCGCGCTCACACCTGCGCATATGCTCGCACGCGGCAATGTCAATGCCCGTGAAGAGCCACTCCCGCAACTCTCGCCAAGTGATCATCGAGTCATGTGGACGTGGCTGCACCCGCCCTCCATGTTCGCTACCAAAGCGGCACATACCGAGCCAATGAGGCAAACTCCACGTTGTACTCCGGACCTTCCGCCCACTGTCTCGGTGTCAAAATCTATCGCCCGAGCCCTCCTCATCCGCGGAGGCAAGAAATGGCTGCAATGCGCCTCCGAGAACTCGTCCCAAACACCGGAAGCGCATGCTCCCCGACGCTTCCCATGAATCATAATACCAATCGCAGTGTCCCGCAGCCGATGCGAACCTAGTACCCCCGACTCGGTCTCCGACGCCCCGATCACCCTCATGATCCGTCAGAATCGCTTGATAAACTCCCCGAGGATCATCCTCAGGCCTCGACCCATAAAACTCTGGTGGACTGCAACTCAAAAGTCCTCGCCTCGCTAGCGACTCTGGCTGAACTACGGTACAATGAATCGCCGTCTCCACTTATCTCACGTTCGCCACGATCCCGCCAAGAATCGGGCCATCTCCTTGTAGCCCATATCCTTCGCCTCGGGCCTGGATCGAGGCTCGTGTACCGCGGTCTCGTGGCAGTCGCCTGCCGCTGCACTGGGTTGGCGACGTTGTAGAACTCGCCGTCCGAAACACCTCATCTGGTAAGGACTGGGCCTGTGCCCTGGTAACCCTCGGTGCCCTACTAGTAGTTCTCATCGCTTGCCCTTCTCGGGCCGCGTTGCTCATGCGGAGGCATAACTGATACAGGAAAAATATGTCAGAGGAAATTCAACCTATAACACAGCTCTATTGCACGATCTTAGAGTGAAAGAATGGAAACCAATCCTAAATATCCTGCAGCCTCCTGATTATAGATGTGGTGCACAACACACCGATAATCAAGACTCTACTAGATACGGCCTGTAGACCCTTTCCGAGGATTAACTGCTCTGATACCACTTTTGTCACGACCCGACCCCGGATCCGTGACCGGTGCCTTAACCCGGGCACCCTTGTGACACAACATCAGAGAAAACCAGCGGAATATAAACTCACAATAAACAACCATAATGATATAAAATAGTCTAGCCCAAAATGGCTACCCCAAAAGTACATAAAACCGAACAGTTACATCCTTAAATAACCCAAGTTATGACAAGACTACATGCCTCTAAGAAGGAGTAACACTATGACGGGACAGGGCCCCGTCATGCCCCTGAATGTACAAAACATCAACAACACCAGGGAGAACCATACCAAAAGTCGAGCCTCCGAAGAAATGGAGCTCCTGACACCTGAGTAAAAGATCCTAGGAATGAGGATCTACCACCGCTTCCCTTACTCGCAGATTGAACGCAAAGGAAGGGGGTCGACACAACGTACAGTATGTAAAGCGGAAAATACTGTAGTAATATCATAAGTCTAAAATACACTAAGTTATAGATCAAAATCAAATTAGGTTGACTGCGGCCTTACTAACAATGAGAGTAACAAGTATAAGTATAATACTGCATAAAAATAGGAGGCTCATGATCAAAACAGGATCTCTCGCCCGTAGTATCATTAAGCAATCCTACTCCTGGGAATGTTTCACTCGCATGAATCTTATGGACCCGCATAAGGCCATCCAACCCGCATGGGACTATTTCACCCGCATGGATCCTGTGGACCCGCATGGGACTATTTCACCCGCATGGACCCAATGGGCCCGCATGAGTACAAGCGCCGCACTCGCATCATGGGTAGCAAATCCATGGAATACGCAGTAATAACAATGATAATACATAAATCAGCACAACCGGCTAGTATACATAACATAAGCGCTACCGGCTTATCAGAATACTCAGTGATAACAATAATAATACATAAATCAGCACAACCGGCTAGTATACATAACATAAGCGCTACCGGCTTATCATAACATAAACAAGATAAGAATCTTCTAACTTCTTATGAACATTATTAATATAAATCCTCTCATTTTAGCTCATTAAGGCACTACATGTCTTTTTAAGAGAAATTCGGGAATTTAACCCAAGTATCACATACCGTAAACCTTTTTCGAAATGACTCCTTTTTATATAAAACTTCCAAGATACTAATATCCATAGTATCATGTCACAACCACTTTCAAAACAAGTCACAATTTTCCATTTAAAACCTTAGGCCATTAATGCCTTAAAATAATTTACCTTCCACAAATTCAACTCATTTTCCCCTTGCTTATTTTATGTAAAGTAAACCCTTCTTTATTTACCTTTTTCCCAAACTAATATAATCAACTTCCCATAAAGCCGTTATATTAACATTTTACGTTAGTCGAACACATTTCCCTATGTCCAAGGGACTTATACCTTTAAAACGAAACAAGTATCATATACCTCAAAACAAGTGAAGATTATCAAATCTCAGACGATACCGTACTACATAGATACAACTACTCATGCTCAAAAGATAGGAAAGCTCTACATACCTCTTCGGTCAATCCACTTGTTAATTCCAACTATCGCACGTAATACGTCAACCTATAATGACCATAATACGTTTATTAACTTCTAGTTTCAAAGTAGAATATTTCCAAGTTCAAGGTTACTAATTCCTATGGAAAATTGGGCAGCATTTACTTTGTTTCTACTCACTTTGCCACCTTTTCAAAGGCCGATTTTTAACACTCAAACGCCACATTTAAGGCCCAACATCCAAACCAACACAAAGGGGATTACACACCTAAACTTGGGTGTGTAAAATTCTGCCCCATAAGTTATAACAATTAATCTTAACAAGTTTAAGGTAATTTTTAGGCTACAACATGCTCACATAACCTCTTTAGCCAAATCCTTCATACCCAAACCACATTTCTTTTTGCATGCAATGACTCTAAGAGCATTATTTACCACCACAAGTTCTTTCTTCTTAACATGCAACACTAAAAACTAATTATAAAGGAAGAATCATTACCTTAGAGCTTTAGCCAAATTTTTCCAACAACTTGCTAGCTTCCTTTCCAAGAACACTACCACAACAACCTTCACAAGCTAGCCACAAGCTTCCTTCTTGCCTTTTTTTTTCAGATTTTTCCTAAGGCTAGAATATCTCTTGGAATTTTAGAGAGAAGGAGGAGCTTGAAATTTTTAAGAGAGAAGGAAGAGCTTTTGTCTAAGAGAGAGATGAAAGATGACCAAGTCTTCAAGACTTGGTCAATATAATGCATGCAAAATCAGATGGGGGGGACACTTGTCACCCTCCCATGGCCTTTTTAAAAGAAAAGATCAGATTTTCCTAAGTTTTTCCGCCAGATTTCCCACGCCTTGCGCTCGACTTCCCGCCTTGGCGCTGCGTCCTCGCTCCGGCCATACACAGTCCCTGACCGAAATTTCTGATTTCGAGTCCTAACTCCTTTCGCACGGCCCCATACGCACGGCCCCATACGCACGGCCTGAACCACGGGGTATAACACAACCCCTATTCAAATACCTACAATCCAGGATGGAGGAATCACCCTAACTTTTCATGGACGGATGATCAAGGGCAGCAGAATCAATTTCGAGGCCAATACCAAAATCAGCAACCATTCACTCAGGCCTCATCTTCACAACAATTCAGTGCACCTGCTCAACAAGAGAAGCCAGATGAGTTGAGAGCAGCCCTGTTGACACTCACCAACTCACAGACCCAGTTCATGGTAGAGACCAGATCCTCTATCAGGAATTTGGAGACGCATGTGGGACAACTAGCGAAGATGTCAAACAACAGGCCTCAGGGCACTTTGCCTAGTAATACAGAGATGAACCCCCGAGAACAGTGTCAAGCGGTGCAGCTGAGGAATGAAAAACAGTTAGAACAGCTTACACCCCAGCCTGTGGTAGAACAGAGAGTAGATGCAGAGAGGGAGAGGGTTACTGAAGACCGCCCTATGTTAGAGAAAGCTCCAACAGTCCCAGTGAGGGAATACACTGAGAGGATTCCTTACCCGCAGAGGTTGCAAATGAAAGTGGTTGATAAGCAATTCTCCAAGTTCTTTGAGGTATTCAGAAAGCTACACATTAACATTCCGTTCATCGAGGCATTGGAGCAAATGCCTACTTATTTTAAATTCATGAAGGAAATTCTTGGGAAGAAGAAGAAGTCGGTTGAGTATGAGACTGTGGCACTGACAGAGGAATGCAGTGTCATCTTGCAGAAGAAATTGCCCCCCAAACTCAAAGATCCAGAGAGCTTCACATTGTCTTGCATAGTTGGCAGGGTGACATGTAATAAAGCCCTTTGTGATTTGGGGGCTAGAATAAATCTTATGCCCTTGTCCGTTTCCAAGAGATTGGGGTTGGGTGAGGCCAAACCAACCACTGTGAGCTTGCAGTTAGGACAGTGGTGCATCCCAGGGGAACGATTGAAGATGTCTTAGTTAAAGTGGGAAAATTATTCTTTCCTGCGGACTTCCTCATCCTTGATATGAAGGAAGATGATGAGATCCCCATCATATTGGGAAGACCAATCTTGGCAACCGGGAGAGCCCTGATTGTTGTGAAGAAGGGCGAGCTGACACTCAGAGTGGAGAATGAAGAGATGGTGTTCAAGGTGTTTAAACACATCATTGAACCCCCATTCATAAGCAGGTATTTTGCAGTCAGCACATCGGTTGAGCTAACACAAGTCAAAGCAAGGGAAATAAGTCCACCAAAACAGGTAAGCAACGCTAAACCTCCTCTTGAGAAAAAGGAAAAAAAGAAAAACAGAAGGCGAAAGCGAAAAATGTTGATGAAATGGATAGGTTGTGGGGTTAATTTACCCTATGCCTCTTGATAAGGAACTTGCGTCCGGCTAAAAGACGTTAAAGACAGCGCTACTTGAGAGGCAACCCAAGGTTATTTTATTCTATTTAATGTAATTTAGTTTTACTTAGAACAGTCTCACGGAAGATATTGTTTGCATGTTGTGATGACAGGTACAGGGCCAAAAATTTGGAGGACGAAAACTGGAAAATCAAAAGAAAAAAAATCGGCTCAGCGCCACGGCGCCCAGCAGAGGTCCGTGGCACCAGAAGTTCGGAAGGGCGCAGGAAGTTGGGCGCCACGGCGCCAGTTGCAGGGCCGCGGCGCCAAATCAGAGCGCCACGGCACCGTGACGAAAAATCTGAGTTTTAAAGGAGCCCTAATCCGATTTTCCTTTCTCCAATTCAAAAATCCAAAACCCTTCCTCTCTCCAAAACCCACGAAACTAACCCTTTTACCTAAAAATCTTCCACAAACTAAAATCAATCACAACCAAAGTACTTAAATTCCTTACACCCTTAGCCATCTTAAATAACAACCCTCATTCCATTGCCTCAATACATCATTAGGAACAAGAAAATCTTGAAGAACACCGTCCAAGTTAACTTTTATCACTTTTCTTGAAATCTTCAATACAATCAGGGGAGGTAATAGATTTGGGGAGGTGCTTTATTGGTGGATGGTGTGTGGTGTGTTGAAGTTGGGTGTGAAATTTCGCGAAAGATTACACGAAGTGAGCGTGGGGTGTTGTACCGGTGCTTTGAGTGAAGTTTGGGGGTTGAAGAGTGTTGTAGCTTGCTGATTACACTGTGTGTTGATTGGTTTGATTGATAGTTGCTGGGTAATATCACTGAAACAAAGTAAACGCTGCCGAATTTATCTAAAAATATCTGCCAAGATGAGGAGAGCTTCTACATCCACCTCTGTCCCTCAAATGATACTGCTAGGTTTGTCAGTCAAAAAGCTGAAAATAGATATTACAAACTTAGTACCAGACCTTTGATCCCTGAGAGAGGAATGGAGTACCAAAATGAGTCATTTGAGGAGGGAGATGCCTATGAGCCTATTCGGGCGATGATAGAGGTCATGGGGTGGAAGAGATTTGTTAATCCGAAAAGAATAGCACCACAGAACACCGTAATGGTGAAAGAATTTTATGCTAACTTTACGGAGAGGGTAAATGGTAGATGCTTTATGAGAGGACAGTATGTGCCTGTGACGACCGAAGTGGTGAATGAGCTATTAAGAACAGCCGACGTTGAAGAAAGAGGCGATGATCGGAGCTATTTCAGAACTTGGTCTAGAGACGCCAACAACATCGACTGAGATGTCATCGCAAGCACATTATGCTACCCTGGGGCTGAGTATGATATTGCAAGAAATGGATCAAGAGGACTGAGCAGATGTCAGTTCAACAAAACAGTCAAGGGTTGGTTATATTTCGTCAGTGCCCGCCTAATTCCATCGATGCACTTCACCAGAGTGCCAGCAGATAAAATAAAAATGATATATGGAATCATGTTAGGGAAGACGATTGACGTTGGGAAGGAAATATTGCAAAACATTGGAGAAACCAGTAGGTTGGTAACGACAGGTGGGTTGGGACATGGATCACTTATTAGCAGCTTATGTTCCAGACATGGAGTCCCAACCCTAGCCACTGATACATATGAGAAGGGCCAACCTCCTGTGTCATATGAGATAGTGCATGCCTTCCCAGAACCAGCACCACCAGCAGCAGCAGCAGAGGCTGTCATGGATGAAGATGAGCCGGAGATAGAGGCTCAGCATGAGGCAGGTAGCAGCCAGCAGCAGCCCCCAGAATTAGAACCTCCGGTGCCTATAATGGAGCAGTTGCTCATGAACCAGAGGAGGATGATGCAGAGCTTTGACATAATGATACAAGGTCAACAGGACCTGAGGCAAGGATAGCAAGAACTAAAGCAGGAGCAACAACAGTTGCACCAGAGATTTGATGAGATGAGTTCCTTGTTCAACCAATAGTCCATGCATTATCCGCCGCCACCGCCACCACTTTAAACCAAGTCTGTAAGTTGTCCTGTTTTGGTTTATTATTTTTGAGTCTTGCACACATTGGGTACAATGTGTGATTTAAGTTTGGGGGGTGTCTTATTGTTTTTGAGTCTTTTTGATTTGTTTGTGTATTTTTGAGTATTTTTTTAGTCAGAATTTTTTTAAGATCATGCATGTTGTAGTTATTGGAAACGCCTAGTGAAGTAAGGTTGAATAATGTAATAGAATTAGAAGCAACCATCTAAACACTTAGGTTTGATATGCCAAAAACTCATGAAATCTGACTATTTGGGGTATCTTGCTTGATTTGTGCATTGTTAATGATTAAACCTATGTGTATGCTTGCTTGCTATTTGAGGCGAAATAATTAGGATATGCATGTTAGGGAGATGACTCAGGCATTTCTTTGTTAGCCCTTTCTTACCATTTTTTGCCTATCCCTGACATTCAAATTATATCCCTAGTCAGCCCCTTTGAGCCTAAAAATAAGACCTTTCTTTGACACCCTATAATTCCATATTTGTGTCATAAGTGGAAAAATTGAGTTGTTTGAAATATAAAATGTTGAAAAAGAGACAAAAAGAGATTGAAAATTTTGATGCACCCCAATGAAAAAGTAATAATAAATAGGCAAAAGCCTAAGTTTGGGGGTGCCAGCTATTCATAATACACTTCATTCTCTCAAAACAAAAGAGGGGAAAGATAGGTATGAAGTGAAGAAGAAAATCAAAAGAAAATGGAAGAGTTGAAAGAAAAAGAGCTTATGGTACGTAAGTTGAGCCTAAAAGCCTATTTTTATCTACCCATGCCTAAGCCTACATTACAACTCTGAAAAGCCCTGAAGATCTCTTATATGTGTATCCATGATTAGTGGAGAATAGCAAGTAAACATGTCATAGGATTTTAAAATTGACATGCATAGTTAGGTATTCTTACTTCCATTGAGCATGATTAAAGTGAATTTGCGAAATATATAACTTGATGTGTTTAGAATGCTAAAAATCCATGTTATATGTTCCTGCATATTATTCTGCTAACCTTCATGCTTTTCTAAGTGACAATTGTGCAGCAAAGTGATCAGCGTCTTGAGTCATTCTATTTTCTTTTCCTTCGTGTCTTTATTTCTTTCTTTTGATCTTTGCTCGAGGGCGAGCAAAGGTTAAGTTTGGGGGTATTTGATCGATGTATTTTATATACACTATTTGAGTCATTTTTAGTGAGTCTTTTGCCCATTTTTTGTACAAATATGTGTCGTCTTAGGATATATTTTATTTCTTTTGAATCATAATGGTTTAAAGTGGCATATTGGCGAAAAAGAGTGAAAAGAGGGCAGAAACAGAGGTTCCAGAGCTCAAAAAGCTAGAAAGTTGGCGATCCGGGCGAGAAACAGGGCGGCGCCGCGACGCCTCCAACCAGCAGCATCATAGCTCCACGCGCCCAAAGTACAGAGAGACGCAGGAGTCTCGGCGCCGCGGCGCCAGTTGCAGGGCCGCGGCGCCGAAGCGGGAATTCTGCCAAATCCGAATGGGAATGGGCCAAGGCCTAGAAGGAAAAGTTTGGGAACATTTTGGAGGCTATAAAAAGGACCTTCCTAGGTCAGAATATGGGTTCCAACCTTTGTCAATTCATCACAAACTTGGAGATCAAGATTGGAGACTACTTTTGTGTAATTTCTTTGTTCTTTGTTTTACTTCTTTATAGTTTATGTTGGATATTAGTTTAGTTCTTAACATGTCTATGACTAGGAACTAACTTAATTTAGGGCTTTCCATATCAAATCACTTGAAACTCATTCTTATGAATTAATACATATTTTGGTTTCTTCTTATCATTGTTGAAATTTATTCAATATTTGTCTTGAATGTTTGGTAATTAATTGATCACTAATTATTATAATCTACATGATTTCTAATCGAAAGCCGAAAGGGGAGATTGTGAATATGCTATAGTTGAATAAACATAGGTTAAATCGTGAACGAAAGTACCCCGATAGTTGTGTAGCTTAATAGGTTATTGCTCTTAATCCTCCTTTATAGTCAATCTTGTCACCGAAAGGTAGAAGGGTTCTATATTGGGGTTGAGTGTTTATATTACCTTAACAGGAGTATAAAACGGCTTAGTTAACCTGCTGTCTCAAAATAGAAGAAGAACCAAAATTAATTACATTAACAAGTAAGATGAGCGGATAGTTGAGGAGATTTGGAAGCCCTATTTCCACCATATCTGAAGTAAAATAAAGTAATTTAGTTAGCATCCATAATTATAGTTATAAACAATTCATCAATCATCGGTTACCAAATAGATACCATATAATAGAATTTGATAATTGTACACTAATCCCTGAGGACGATAACTCGGTCTTCTAGACTATATTACTTGTCACGACAAGTGCACTTGCGTTAGTGTGTGCATAAATCGCGCATCAATTTCTTCCCAAAAAGGGGGAGAAGATGATGCTACACAGGGGGAGCAAAGAAAGGCAGGTGAAGGTTCGAGTAGAGATGCTGAAGAAGCTGTGGATGCTGTTATACAAAGAGAAGAAGCAGTTGGCAGAAAAGTCTTACTAACAAGACTAAGGCTTAGGGCAGAAGCAGATGTTGCACGACAAAAAACTGAGACTGAAGCAGAACTGGCAAGACAGAAGAAGGAGCAAACTGAGGTCTTGCGAAGGTAAAAGTTGTTGCTGATATGTTGTTGTACTATGTTGTTGTTGATACTGCTGAATGGTTGCTGCTGTTGAAAGTTGAAAATGGGATGAGTCAAAGACAATTTAATTGGTTACTTTTTGGGCATGTTTTCTAATTGGTTACTGCTTGGATGATTTTTCTTGGGCTGTGAAAGTTGGACAAAGTAATTCTATAATTGTAGGTTAATCTAATCTTATGTATGTATAGCATATGTATTGTCTTGTATATGTGTTTGTATGCTATAACAGATTGAGGGGGAGATTCGTATAGTTATCCATTTCCATAAGTCACTCGCACTAAAATGTTTGGTTTTGTGAAGAAAGACAAAAAGGGGGAGAATGTTAATGTTGAGTTTTATGTTATGACATTATTCCTAAAACAGCATTTTCAGTACTAAGTTAAAAACCAAAATATTGGAACAAATGTCTTTGACATTCGAACCAACATTCTGGTAACAGTTTTGCCCTTCTTCACGGACTGAAGCTTATCTCGTGGGATCTTTACCACGATGGTAAAGTGACCTGGAAAGGAACTTTGGAGCAGAATAAAAACGTGGGAGAAGGAGTCAAAGCTTGGAGATCAAGACGAGTAAGTCAAATCAGTTGAGAGAATCACACCTCAAGCTACTGCTTCACGTGCCCATTTTTAGCTCAACCTCCACAACCAATTGATGAGCTTTTTTAGGACGACTTTCTACTATAAATAGAGAAGGCAGAAAAGTGATTCGATATCCAGAAAATTACAAAGGAAAAGATCGAGAGAGCTCTCCAGATTTGATAACAGAAATTGGATCAACAAGTGTTGCCTGAGTTTGTGACGACATTCTGTCCAACATTATAATTGCTACTTAGATTCTAGATTTGTTCTTTCATTGAAGCAGTTGTAATGAGATGTCATGCACCTCTATTTAGATAGATTTTTCAGGCATAAATCATCTGCGACTTAACCATTTTTATTCCTTTTGTATCATCTTGTAATATTGTAAAGAAGGAATATATCAATTGTATATATATATATATATATATATATATATACAATACTTGGTCATTGATCATCATATGTTATATTAATATATAACATATGAAAAATTAAATTTTTATGTCTTTATTATCCGCTGCAATTTAACTCTTCAAAAGTTTTTCTGTTTTTTATCTTAAGTGTCGGCAGTTCTATCAGACGGCATTTTAACGATATTTGAAAACTGTTTCAAGCGTACAAGTATTTTACTCACTGTTTGTTTTTGTTTATTTCATAGTATAACCCTCGGGACCCAATAATATTTCTTATGTTGTGTTTGACTTTTGTTTTGTATTCATGAACCACACCTTTAATAAACAATATTAATCTATAATAACTCAGAACGATAAACTATTATAGATCATCATGGACACGTATAAACCACATGAATAAAGATGATTGTCGGAACGAGAAGCCTGCTGAATTTGCACAAGTCCATGAATAGAGGCGATTGTTGGAACAAGAAGCATGCTGAATTTGCACAAGTCCAACGGACCCATAATAAAAATGAACCCCAAAATACAAACCTCTACCCCAAACCCCAAACACTAAATATTTGTCAAAAAATGTCATAAATAAATAAAAGGACTTGACACTCATTAAACATTATAATTAAACTTTAATATATCATATGAGAGTCCATATATATTAGTGACATAATTCGAAGAGTTTAAGGGGATCATAATGTACTTAAATCACTAATATTTGTTTAAAATGCCATAAATACATAAAATAAAATAAAAATAAAAATAAAAGGACTTGACACTCATTAAAATTATAATTATACTTTAATACATCATATGAGAGTCCACATAAATTAATGATATGATTCAAAGAGTTTTAGAGAATCATAATGTACTTAAATCACTAATATTTGTCTAAAAATGCCATAAATAAAATAAATAACTCGACACTCATTAAATATTATAATTATACTTTAATACATTATGAGAGTCCACATATGTTAGTGATATGATTCATAGAGTTTAAGGGAATCATAGCACTACTATTTAATTAGTCCGAGAACAAGTACCAATACTCAAAGCACTACCTTGTTTAAGGATAACCATTACGTGTGTCAAAGCTCTTTGAATCATGTCACTAATATATGTTGACTCTCATATGATGTATCAAATTGTATTTATAATGTTTAATTAGTGTCACGTCCTTTTATTTATATTATCTTATTTATTCGTGGCATTTTTAGATAAATATTGGTGATTTAAGTACATTATGATTCCCTTAAACTCTTTGAATCATGTCATTAACGTATGTGAACTCTCATCTGATGTATTAAAGAGTAATTATAATATTTAATAAGTGTCAAGTCCTTTTGTTTATTTTATTTTATTTATTTATGACATGTTTAGATAAATATTAGTGATTTAAGTACAGTATGATTTCCTTAAACTCATTGAATCATTGTGAGTGGTAATGTGTAAAACGGAAAAATAACAACAATAACTATTTGTTAAAAATCTGGAAATGATTAAATATGAGGGCTTGTTGAGTCGACCAAATTCTTGATTTATCCTTAAGATAATATTATCCCGTATATCTTTTCAACGATTATAATGACAACTTCTCTCCCAAGATAAAACAGCAATCAAACAAATGAGCAAAGGGAACTCAAGTGTTTGATTTGGAAGAAATATCTTTGAGTGTTGTGATTGCAAGAGAGGAAGACAATTTCAGAGAATTGTTTAGTGAATGTGTCAAGTGTGTTTTGCAAATGAGCCAAAGGCCTCATTTTATAGTGTTGAGAAGAAGACCCTACAACTAGTCAATTTATGGCTTTGAATGACCAAGTAATGACCATTAGTATGGAGTTACAATTCAGCCAAGTAATGGCTGAATTCAAGAGCAAAATAATGAAGAGTTAATCCTCCAAAGTCAGCTCAAACGTCAGTTTTTATTCTTCTCCAACGGACTGAAAACGGTCACAGCGCCGCGGCCCTGCAGGGAGGCGCCGCGGCTCCAGAACTTCAGAGGCGCAGCGCCGCGGCCCTGCAGAGTGGCGTCGCGGCGCCAAAACTCCAGGGACTTGGCGCCGCGGTGCTCCAGCACCACGGTCATTGTACACTTCTTCCTTCATTTACCAACGTGAACCCATTTGTCATTTTGGCCAATAACCATCTATTATCGTACGTCTCAAACATTTCGTATACGTACCAACATCTCTTCCACTTAAGGAAATTACGATCTTTGACACTTTATGTGCACGTGTGTGGAAACCAAGTTTTCGACGTGCGGGGCCCCAATTATTTCAAGTCATAATTTAATAAGAATTTATTTCACATTTAGTAAATTTCCAACAATCATGTCACTAATGTAACTGGACTCTCATATGATGTATTAAAGTACAATTATAATATTTAATGAGTGTCAAGTCCTTTTATTTATTTTATTTATTTTTGATATTTTTAGATAAATATTAGCTTCAGTCTATATATTACATATGAGATATTATTGACTATGCCTAAAATAAATAATAACCGATAATAGTTGTCTATTGACAATGATCAGTTTATTTTATATCTATCAATGATCCATTGGATATGCTATATTTAATGTTCGGGGTTTGGGGTTTAAGGTTCACTATATTTTTTGGCATGTTTGACTTGTGAAAATTCAGTAGGCTTATCATTTTACGGTGTCCTTTATTCATGTGGTTTATTATCGACCAAGTCGATCTATAATAGTTCAATGCTCTAAGTTATTATAAATTAAGATGGTTTATCCTGGATCATGTTGGTCTATAATAGTTAACTGCTCTGAGGTATTATACATTAATATGACTTTTTAAACTCCTTCATATTCTCTTTCTAATCAAAATCTCAAAAATGTATGAGTTATCTGAAACATCTCAAGCACAAGATCCCGACATATATTTCTGTGGAGAATACACTCTCTTGAAGACATCACACACCCAAAAGAATCCAGATCACAATTCTTTAGTTGTGCAGTTGAAACTGTGAGCTTCTAATTCCTAAGGTATGCCTTCTAAATGTGGTTTCATTACAAAAATCTCTAAATGTTTGTTCTCAAGCGTTATAACATCTCTATTGAGTTTTACTATAAACTATTATTTATAGTCGATTATTATAAACTACTATTCATAGTCGATTATAATAAGTTATTATTCATAATCGATGATAATAACATTACCATCATTATAGCAGTTACAAAGGAACAACAAAGTAAGATACAAGCAACAACACATTAAGAAGTGAATACTACGGGTAAAAATATTTAAGCGCGTTCAAAATCTTTAGTCTTCTCAGCTTCACTAGTTGGCACAACATTCTCATCAACTTGAGCATGGTTACCTTTAGCCTCAACTTCTGCAGTTGGCACATAAGAGACAAGAGCCATCAAGGACTCCTCCATATTCTCCACACGCTGCTGCAGTCCCTCATGCTCTACTTACACTGACTTCCCACTCCTAGAGGTCCCAATACCACTAATATATTTTGACTAAGTATCCTTCTCCTCCAATTTACTAGGATCTTTCGAGGCATGTTGAATGTCCTCCTCATTAGAAAGATCATTTGCCTTCGAGATATTTTTCTGTCACCAATACAATCAGATATTTTTCTCTGTCACCAATTTTCTTTCCAATTTATATTGAAAATGTGAACAATTAAATATATACTCATAATAACTAATATTTAACTATGTACACCGTGTAATTTTTCGACGAAAAGTATACACCTAACCACCCTTCGCCTAAGGTGGCTCACCCATGAACTCGACTTGCATGTTAGCCATTGTGGGAATTTTCTTGGAAATGCAGCAAACACTCAAATGTTCATCGTTATTTAAATTGTCATCGTCAAATTATTGATACACCGGAAAATCTGATTGTCTCGTGCTAATTTTTCAATCAACTACGCCTCAATCTCAAATTCATCACGAAGAAAAATTCAAACATTCTTTTAACAGCTTTCATTCATCTCAATTTGTATTGTTTATTTGGTCTAGATCTAGACAAATTAAGCACATTAGAAATGACTAGAACCTACAAAATATAAACGTATTTCAATCACTTTCAGTGGTTGGTTTATTACTTGTCACTTCTCTTGAAATCTTGTTTGACTCAAAATGGGCCTTGTCACATCATGGTATTAAACAGCACTTCTCTAATATAATGGTCCAAACAAGCAGACAATAAAGGATATGACAATTCAGAAAGAGGGGTTTTTAGTAAAACACCCAGACAAAATGAGTATGTTTCCTTCCACACAGCTGGGCTTTGATCCATTGATGTTAAAAAATTATCTTAATTAATACCTTAACTAAGTGGGCCTTTGGACATAAAAAATGTGTTATTTGGTAAAAGGTAATATTTATTTTCAAGATGAAAATTGTATTTAAAATTGGAGTTGTGTTTGAATTGTTGGGAGTGATTTTGCAGTGAAAATGAGAACTTTTTTGGAGTTTTCAAATTTCGGAAAATTAAAGTTGAATTCCGGAAAATTATAACAATTTTATGTCCAAACAGTTTTCCATAATAATATTTCAGAAAAAAGTGACGGCCCTAAGTCCATCAAGACTTAGTGCATGTTTGGATTAGCTTTTGGTTTTGGGTACCTACTTTCGTGAAAATCAGAAAATTAATATGTTTGGCTGGCCAAAATCAATTCTGGATTTGTAGTTTCTGCCAGAATTGATTCTGGCAGAATCAATTTTGCCATTAATTTCAATTTGAATTTTACTCTTTCCTTTATTACTCTCTTTAATTTTCATCAACAACTCTATCCACTTTCATTACTCTCTTTAAATATCTAGAAATAATTAATAAAAAAAATTAAATATACAACTTTCATTATCCTCTTTAAATATCTAGAAATAATTACTAAAAAATATATTCAAATATACAACTTTCATTAAGCTCTTTAAATATCTAGAAATAATTACTAAAAAAAATCAAATATACTACTCATGTTCAGTTTTGAGTATGTTATTGTTTATTTAGTCTGCGATTATTACGGAATAACTGATAAAGTTATGAGTATTACATTAGATAATGCATCTTCTAACAATGTTGTTATTTATGTTTTAAAAGAAGTTTTAACTCCATCTTTTTCAAAACATTTTCATATCAAATGTGTGTGTCATATTTATAACTTAGTTGTAAAAGATGGTCTTTCACTTTTTTAAAATATTCTTGAAAAAATACAATTTTCTATAAACTTTATTTTTTAAAATAATAGAATCCAACAGAGAAAAGAATATAAAAAAACTTGTGTAACGATTGTGAACTATCTTATAGAAAATTTCTCAAAGAAGTACCCACTAGGTGTAATTCTTTATATGACCAACTACTTGTTGCTTATGATTATAGAAAATATATCACTTTATTTTTTAACGCTCATAATCGAAATCCAACTGATATGGTTGTGGATTATGATTGCGACAAAATTAAAAAACTTATTGTATTTCTAGAGAATTTTCATCGAGCAACAAAAGAATTTTCTACTATATATTATCATACTATTTCAACTATGTTGTTTTATATAGCTATAATATTTTTACTGCTTAAAGAATATATGGAAAAATCTGCTTACAAGGCAGCTATTAAAAAAAAGTTTATGAAATTAAAGAAATATTTTATTCCTATTCCCCTATTTATATTATTGGTGTTGTATTAAACCCGACTATTAAAGTAGACGGTTGTAAAAGTCTTATTCAAAATATTTATAACTGTATGGGCATACTATCACCTCCAACTCCCAAAAATTTAAATGTCTCACCACCTATTGAACAAACGCTAGAAGAAGTGTTGGATAACGTAGAAGATGAATGCAAAAAAGTATATCGGCATTACCAGCAAGAAAATGCTAGCAACCAACCGACTTTCGTACCATCTTCTTCTACTTCAACACATCCTCTAAAAAACATGTTTCTGCGGATAGTATTGAAAGCCTCAGAAATAGAATGTGCGGTGGTAGCACTGCTAACCAAATTAGTGAGATCGATATTTTTGTTTTGTAGGGTATTTTACCTTACCAAGCAGTTGTCAATCAAGACGGAAATGAAGACTTGCTGAAATATTGGATGCAGAATGAGAAGACATTTCCGACACTTTCAATGATGGCCCGAGATGTTTTGAACATTCAAGCGTCATTAATCGCTTCTGAAAGCGCTTTTTCTGCCGGTAGATTTCAAATAGGAGAGCACACACACTCATTAGCCGGAGACAGCTTGAAGATGGCGATACTATTCAGAGATTGAATACGAGCGGAGCGAAGACAGTGCGGTCAACCAGAGATTAACGAAGAAGAAGACGAAAACTACAACAACATCTTATCTGAAGGCATGAGTAGCGACGTGGAATAATTTGACCAAGATATACCAATTCCAACCGAAGAACCACACGAAATTATAAAGAAACTAGAAAAAGTATTTTCAAATTGGTAATTTATTTCATTGTAATTTTAGTATTTTTTTTCTCTGTCTTTTGCAAAAAAATTCAACAACAGTACACTACAATGTTGTAATTCTGAATCTTGTATATTTCAATAAAATAATTAATAATATAAGAGGCACAAAAACAGCCTTGGGATATTATTTTTTTACACTCGTCTTGTCTTTGTTCAATTATTTAGTTTATAAATATATATGACTATATGTTAGTATTTTTAATTTAGTTGAAAAATTTATAAAAAAAAAACATGTCCCGCCCGTCCCATCCCGATCCCGTCCCAACCCGACCAAACCCACTGCCCACCGAGACCGGTACCGGAACGGGACACGGTATCATCCCGTTCGTACTGATACCGCGTGGCCCGCCCCAGCCTGATCCCGCCTCTCTTCTCCATCCCGACCCCACCCATCTCGATCCCACTGGGCCCGGCCCACTGGCCAGCCCTAGCTGAAAGGCACAACAAGGACAAAAAGAAAGACAAACACAAGGCTTTTACTTTCCCTACCATCTGAGCACTTAAATTATACCCGTCTAACAGTCCGAATTAACCGGTAAGCTGATCGGTCGACCCGGTAACGAACCCGGTCCGGTCCGGATCGGTAAGCTTTAACGGGTTGGGGGTTGGTTTGGCCCCTGACCCAACCCGCACGGGTTATGGTAAAATACGATAAGGTCCGGACCGGTAACGAAAATCGGTAACGTTACCGGTTAACCGGACCGATAACGGAAAAAAGGGATGCTTTCTAACGGTATTGTTACCATTTGGGGGGGTCACGGGCTAAGGGAGGTTGCCAACGATCATTTAGCCCGTTTGTCCTTAAATTTTTTTAATTTTATTTATTTATTATTCTTTATTAATTACATATTTATCATTTAAAAAATCTATAAATACTCTATATTCTTTTCATTTTTATCAAACAATTATTTCTACAATTCTCTCAATTCTCATACTCTCTTAATTCTCTCTATTATCAATTCTCAAGTTATTATTATTATTAATTTTCAAAGTACCAAGACGCAAGACTTCGAGCTTCGACTTTCAATTGAATTCTGAATTCCGAAGTTTGGTACACTCGTTTCATTCTCTAATTATTTTATTAAATTGTCATATTTATTTGTTGATTATTTAAATTAAATATTTTATAATTGATAGGCTAAAGAGAATGGGTAAATCTATTTCAAGGGGTAAAAAATCTAAAGGTTCTACTTCATCATCTAATAAAAATATAGATTATGATCTAATGCAACGAGATTTTGGAATATAAGATATTGAATATGATAATGTTCATATAGATAATATTGTTGAAACTGAAACTCCTACACATATTAGTGTGCCTTCTGTCAATGTTAGTATTACTAGTGGTAGACCTCTTTTACCAGAAGTAAAGGGTAGGAGAAAAAGAAGTAAAGTGTGGAACTTTTATGATATAATTGAGGGCACTGATAGAGTTAGATGTAGTATTTGTAGGAAAACTTATAAACATAAGAAAGGGGGTGGTGACGGGGGGGACATACACTATAGGTAGGCATGTAGAGAAAGATCATCCGACACACTGGTTTTCTGTCACTGATTTAGAAGCCGATCAATAATAAATTAATCCATTAAGAGGGGGGGCTTGTTAAGTACGATCCAAAGAAGGATCACATTGAATTAGCAAAAATGGTTGTCGGAGGTTGTTTACCTTTTTCTTTTGCTTCTTCTTCATATTTAATTACATATATTCAAAGAGTATATAATCATT
Organism: Przewalskia tangutica; assembly: GCA_029844215.1. Taxonomy (NCBI): domain Eukaryota; kingdom Viridiplantae; phylum Streptophyta; class Magnoliopsida; order Solanales; family Solanaceae; genus Przewalskia; species Przewalskia tangutica. The sequence goes on from CM056725.1 coordinate 4,809,155, forward strand.
TATTTAAAGGTGTTCCTCGTACTAGTAGATCCGATATTTTTAGTCTTTATAATGATTATGTTATTTATTTGCAATATTTATTCGCTAACCTTCCATGCATAGTTAGTTTTACTTCAGACATTGGGCATGCTGTAAACGGTAATGATTATTTAACAATTACTTGTCATTGAATTGATGAATAATTTAAAATGGAAAAACGTATTATTGTTTTTCCGTATGACGAGGATCAAAGTCATACTGGATAATATATAAGCGAAACTATTTGTGTTGTTGCAACAAATTATAATCTTTATAAAAAAGTACTTTGTATATCATTCGATAATGCATCTAATAATACTGTTGATGTAGATCTTTTAAAAGCAGAATTAGAACCGTCATTTCCTGGTATATTTTATGTTCGTTGTGCTTGTCATATTTATAATTTAATTGTTAAAAGTGGTCTTGATTTATTTGCAACTGAATTATTTCTTGTCTGAAGAGCTGTTGGAGTTATTCAGGCTAATAATAGAAAAAATAGAATTATAGAATTTAAAGAAAATGTAAACAATTTAATTTGAAATCAAAATTCATGTCAGGTGAGATTGTTACACGGTAGAATTATACTTATTTATTTTTAAAATAATGTTATAAATATAGAGACCCCATAACATATGTTTTAAATTCTCATTGTAAGAACATGATTCATATGTTAACCGACAAACATTGGACATCAATTTCTGAACTTTTAAAAAAATTACGCAAATTTTACACTGCTACTGTTGAATTTTCAGGATCTTATTACCCAACAGTTTGAAATGTTTTAGCTCATATAGCTGAAATATCATATTTACTTTGGGGTTTAAAAATAAATAAAAAAATAAAGTTGCAGTTACAGTTATGTTTGAAAAGTTTAATTTTTTTTCCTATTCTCGATATTTACTGTATTGGTGCAGTCTTAAATCTTTCTATTAAAAAAGTAGATTGTAATAATTTAATATTTAGTTTATATAGTTATATGGAAGTAGGTCCAGAAGAAACTCCATCTTCAATTGATTGCATAAGTAAACTTGATAGTAATTTAACTACATTATATGAATATTATGCTACATTGTTTGATAATAACAACTCTGCTACTAATATTCCTTCTAGTTCTGCTTTTGTGTCTACATCTGCATGATTCAATGAATACGATGATAATGAATCTTTAGATATTTGGAGCACTTTTACAACAGCACAAGCAACCACAAATCGAAATTGTGATGAGATGTAATTTTATTTACAAAAGTCAGCAGAGTCGAAGAAGAACTTTCAACCTTTACAATGGTGGCAGGATAACAAAAGGCAATTTTCGGTACTTAAAGCTATGACGGGATGTTCTTAGTGTGTCTATTTCAACAGTGGCTCTGTGATCGGTGTATTTTATATACACCTTTTGAGTCAGTTTTAGTTAGTCTTTTGTCCCATTTTGCACATATAAGTGTCGTATTAGGATAGTTTTTCTTTCTTTTGAGTCAAAGTGGTTAAAATGGCCAAATGGCGGAAAAGGAGCAAAAAGAGGGCAAAAGAGGAGATGCCAGAGCCGAAAACAGAGAAAGTGGCGAACGAGGCTATAATCCGACCAGCCACGCGCCTCGCAGCCTAAAAGCGAGGTCGCGGCGCCACTATTCAGAGAGGCGAAGACTGCACGCGCGCTCGCATGCCAGAGATGCAGGTCGCGGCGCCTAAACATCCGGAGAGCTACAGAAGATACAGCGCCGCCTCGCATGACAGAGATATCGTGTCGCGCGCCAAAACACCCGGACGGATCGCAACTTCCGGCGCCGCGCTTATCTGCGAGGCATGCGCCGACGCGGAAAAATTAGGTCTTTTGACGGATTTTTGGGCCAGGCCTGCAGGGAAAAGAAGGAGGCGTTTTTAAACCTATATAAGGAGAACCCTAGGCAGTTTTGGGGGGGTTCCCCTTCTTGCACAACTCAAGATTTTGGCTTGGAGATTGGATACCATTAACTTAGTACTTTCTTTTCTTTTTCTTTACTTTAATTTCAGTTTTGTATGATGAACATGTAATTAGTTCTTGTCATGTCAATGGCTAGGAACTAATTCTCTTATAGGGCTTTCTATGTTGAATTTCTTGAAACTTATGCTATAAATTAATGCATGCTTATGGTTGTTTTTCTTATTGAGAGATCTATCCAATAATTGAGTTGAATTCTTGGTAATTAATTGACAACTAGTTATCACTATATGATTTCTAATCAGATTCTGAAAAGGGGGGATTGTGAATATGCTGTAAGTTGGGTAGACAGACTTGAATTGGGGATGAAAATACCTCAATTAGTTTTGTAGCGTTGATGAGAGGCTTAACAACCCTAATTTTGCGCATTGTGCGTGACGGTCAACTAGGTTTTTGTTCTTAATCCTCCTATAAAGTTACCCTTATCACCGAAAGGTAGGTAAGGAACGATACTGGGGTTGAGTGTTTATATAACCCTAACGGGAGTATAAAACGATTTCGTAAACCTGCTTTCTCCAAAAGAAGAATACCATAAGTAATGCATTAATAAGTAGCATAAGCGGATAGTGAGGATACATAGAAGCCATATTCTCATCACATCTGAAGTAATTCTTTATATTTAAATATCTTTCCTAATTCTTAGTCATAAACCAAACAATCAACTATTAATTCACCAAATAGATCCTAGAAAATAGATAGTTGGTACTTGAACCCTAATCCTAGAGGACGATATTCGGTCTTATCTAAGACTATACTACTTGATACGATAACGTGCACTTGCGTTTAAGTGTGTGCATCTTAACGCGCATCAAGTTTTTGGCGCCGTTTCCGGGGATTAGGCATTAGTTCAATATCAAAATTATCTATTTTTAATTCCTAATTTGGTAAGTTAATTTGTTATTTTTATTTTTAGTTTTTACGAAAATTCGAGGTGCCGTGATTTCTTGTTGGCTTTGATTCGTTTCAGGAACACTTTAGATATGGATTTTTACTGTCCATATGATGGAGAGCCAACCATAGAGGAACAGAGGGAGGAATTACGAGAAACTATACTCAGTCTCACGAGGTTCCAAACTCAGTTCATGGACGAAATGAGGTTGGGTATAAAGAAGTTGGAAACAGAAATAGCAGAACTCGCGGTCATATTCAACAATAACCGCGAAGAGCAATCTGATCCGATAAGCAATAAGGAAACACAATGTCAGGCAATTGACCTGAAGGATGCCGAATCAGGGGAGAGAGAAAGTTTGCAGCAGCTGCCGCGCCGCGGCGCCAATGATCAGGGCCGCGGCGTCGAGGATTCGGAGATAGTACAGGAAGTTCTGGCATCCGAGACAGTGCAGGAAAGTGAGCGCCGCGGCGCCCAGAACCCAGAAATCGAGAAAACAGCACCAGCGGTGGCAACGGCACCCCAAGTGATGATACCATATCCCCAGAAGTTAAAAACATGCACTCTTGACAAGCAATTCTCCAGATTCGTGGAGGTTCTCAAACAATTGCAACTCAATATCCCGTTTGCTGAAGCACTAGAACAAATGCCGAGCTACGTCAAGTTCATGAAGGATGTGCTTAGCAAAAAGAGGAAGATAGAGGATTACGAAACGGTGATGTTAATCAAGAATGTAGTGCCGTCCTACAGACAATCGCCTCGAAGTTACAAGACACAGAGCTTTACCATCCCATGCACTATTGGAAAGTTTGAATGTCAAAAGGCGTATGCGACTGGGAGCAGGCATAAATCTGATGCCCTATCTAGTTTTCTGCAAACTAGAAATGGGAGAAATCAAACCTACAAACATCACCTTGCAGCTAGCTGACCGCTCAATTGTTCATCCGAGAGGAGTCATCGAAGATATATTAGTAAAAGTGGACAAGTTCATCTTCCCCGCCGATTTCGTTATCTTAGACATACAAGATAACGATGGAATCCCCATCATACTGGGCAGACCCTTCTTAGCCACAGGGCAGGCTCTCATTGATGTTCAAAAAGGGGAATTGAAGCTTCGAGTAGATGAAGAAGAGGTGATTTTTAATGTTCTTCAAACAACAAATTTTCCAGAGGCCAAAGATAACTGCTCAGCCATTGATCTTATCGAAGAGACAATGTCAAACAAAGAATTCGAATATGATGATACGCTTGAAGAAGTACTGACCACATGGGATGATGATAGTAGAAACGATCCAGATCTGATGGAGTATGCAAATTGGATGAATGCTTATGAAAAATGGGATACAAGGACAAAGAAGTATGAAGAGTGGGGCGACAGTACGGAAAGATCATTACCATCCACAGAGAAGGCCCCAGAGTTAGAGTTAAAAATCCTACCCAATCATCTACAATACCAATACCTAGGTGAAGAGAAAACCCTACCAGTGATCATTTCATGCCACCTATCCACCGAAGAGATTGATAAACTGCTAAGAGTACTAAAGAATCACAAGCGGGCTATTGGATGGGCATTAGCAGACATAAAAGGGATAAGTCCATCAACGGTAATGCATAAGATCTGTCTAGATGAGGAGAGCAGACCATCCATCGAAGCCCAGAGGCGACTGAACCCAAATATGAAGGAGGTAGTAAGGAAAGAAATCCTAAAATGGCTCGATGCAGGAGTAATTTACCCCATATCTGATAGCACTTGGGTAAGCCCAGTACAAGTGGTGCCGAAAAATGGTGGAATAACAGTGGTGGCTAACGAAAGAAACGAACTCATTCCCTCGGGAACAGTCACCGGATGGAGAATCTGCATTGACTATCGCAAGTTGAATAAAGCAACTAGAAAATACCACTTCCCGTTGCCATTCCTAGATCAAATGTTGGACAGACTCGCAGGGCATAACTACTATTGCTTTTTGGATGGATACTCAGGGTATCACCAGATTGCAATAGCCCCAGAAGATCAGGAAAAGACAACATTTACTTGTCCTTTGGCACATTTGCATTTAGAAGAATGTCATTTGGACTCTGCAATGCACCTGCTACTTTTCAAAGGTGTATGATGGCAATTTTCTCAGATATGGTAGAGAGGACTATAGAGATCTTTATGGATGACTTTTCGGTCTTTGGAGCATCATTTGATGAATGTTTAAGGCATCTAGAAGCGGTGTTGAGCGGTCTGAAGAATCTAACCTTGTGCTAAATTGGGAGAAGTGTCACTTCATGGTGACAGAAGGAATCGTCTTGGGGCATAAAATATCAAGCCAAGGTATTGAGGTAGACAAAGCAAAGATCTCAGTGATCGAAAATCTACCACCTCCAGTATCAACAAAAGGAGTCAGAAGTTTCCTTGGACATGCAGGCTTCTATAGAAGATTCATCAAGGATTTTTCAAAGGTCTCAAAGCCCCTCTCCACATTGCTAATGACGGGGGTAGCCTTCGACTTCAATAAAGAATGCTTATCCGCATTTCAAACGCTCAAGGAGAAGCTTACCTCAGCACTCATAGTCATTGCACCAAATTGGGAGCTCCCATTTGAACTCATGTGCGATGCAAGCGACTATGCAGTTGGAGCGGTACTTGGACAGAGAATCGACAAGGTATTTAGATCCATTTACTATGCTAGTAAAACTCTAAATGACGCACAATTAAATTATGCAACTACTGAAAAAGAATTACTAGCTATATTGTATGCGTTTGAGAAATTCAGGCCCTACTTGATTGGAAATAAAGTGATAGTATACACTGACCACTCTGTTATAAAGTACCTGATGACAAAGAAGGATGCGAAGCCTCGCCTCATTCGATGGGTCTTACTTCTACAAGAATTTGACGTAGAAATTCGTGATAAGAAAGGAACAGAGAATTCAGTTGCAGACCACTTGTCAAGACTGGAAAACACAGAGCCGAACACGAGGATGTGCAAATAAATGATCACTTTCCAGACGAACAACTTTTTCGAGTAAGTATGAATTCTAATTTACCTTGGTACGCTGATTTTGTTAATTTTCTTGCAGCTAAAGTGCTACCCCCAGGCTTGTCACGACAGCAAGTGAAGAGGTTTTATTCAGAAGTAAAACATTACTATTGGGAGGAACCGATGTTATACAAACACTGTGCTGACCAAGTCATCAGGCGATGTATACCAGAGGAAGAGATGCACCAGGTTCTCACCCATTGCCACACCTTATCATGTGGTGGACACTTTGGGGCATCAAGAACAGCGGCAAAGGTATTGCAATGCGATTCTATCGCCAACACTTTTAAGGATGCCCATACCTTTGTGCAGAGATGTGATAATTGTCAGAGAACAGGGAACATCTCAAGACGAAACGAAATGCCTTCGCAAGGGATATTGGAGGTAGAATTATTCGATGTGTGGGGAATTGATTTCATGGGACCATTCCCGCCATCTTTTGGAAATCAATACATCCTTCTGGCAGTAGACTATGTGTCCAAATGGGTAGAAGCAGTGGCCACCAAAGAAAACGACAGTAAAACTATTCAAAAATTCCTCCAGAAGAATATTTTCACAAGGTTCGCACACCAAGAGCTCTCATCGGTGATGAAGGAGCCATTTACGCAATAGGCGACAATTCATTGCTTTCCGATATGGAGTTTACCACCGACTACAACCGCTGACCATCCTCAAGCTAATGGGCAAGCGGAAGTGTCAAATAGAGAAGTGAAGAGCATATTGGAAAAGACGGTGAACGGCTCAAGGAAAGACTGGTCTATCAAATTAGATGACGCATTGTGGGCATACCGGACAGCATTCAAAACACCAATTGGTATGTCACCTTATAAATTAGTTTTTGGTAAAGCATGTCATTTGCCAGTAGAGTTGGAACACAGAGCATACTGGGCAATGAAGAAGTTAAACATGGATACCACGGCAGCAGGACAGAGGAGGCTACTACAGCTGAGCGAATTAGATGAATTCCGACACAATGCCTATGAGAATGCAAAGATCTATAAGGAACGAACGAAAGCATGGCACGATAAGAATTTGATACCAAAAGACTTTCAAGAAGGACAACAAGTGCTGCTATTCAACTCAAGGTTAAGACTGTTTCCAGGCAAGTTAAAATCACGTTGACGGGACCATACACTAGTAAAGAGTATTCTCATACGGAGCAATAGAAATAAAAGGGAGAGAGGGAGCCACCTTCAAGGTAAACGGACAGAGGTTAAAACCCTACCTGATCAATGAAATGGAATACATGAACTTGGTAACTTCTCAATCCTTAAAATAATAAGGAACTTGCGTCCGGCTAAAAAGACAGTAAAAGCGGCGCTAGTTGGGAGGCAACCCAATGTTTTAATTATGTTATTTCAACTGCTTTTAGTTTATTTTATTTTGTCTTGATCGGTCTTGGGATTGGTTCAGGCTGTGTGTTGACAGGTGGAAGACAAGGATATCCAGAAAAATTGCCAAATGATCGGCGCGCGCCAGTTTGGTCAGCCACATTCCATTTGCGGCACGCGCCACACAACGGAAACTATGAGTCTGGAGGATACCCTGATCCGAAGGCCCTATCGCCAAATCAAAACATCAAGAATATTCCTCCCCTCACGGAATTCAAAGCATTACCCACTGCCACCACCACCATTTTAGCCAAATTCTGTAAGTGTCCTTTTCTTTTATTTTCTTTGAGTCTTGCACACATTAGGGACAATGTGTGATTTAAGTTTGGGGGTGTTTTATTTGTGTGTCATGTTATGTTTTATTTAAGTCTTTTTATTTGTTTTATGTTTATTTTGAGTCAACAAAAATTTTTCTTTTTTGAGTCATAATCGCCTGTCAAAGATCATGTATGCTGTAGTTGCTAGAAACACCTAGTGAAGTAAGGTGGAATAATGTAAAGGAATTGAAGCAACTATCTAAACACTTAGGTTAGATATGCCAAAAACTCACAGAATCTGTCTATTTGGAGTTTCTTGCTTGAGTTATGCATGCTAAATGATAAATGCTTATGTGTTATGAGTGTTTGCTATTTGAGGCGAAAGAGTTAGGATATGCATGTTAGGGAGATGACTCAGGCATTTATTTGATAGCCAATTCTTACCATTCTTTTCTATCCCGTACTTTAAAAATATCCCTAGTCAGCCCCATTGAGCCTAAATTTGAAACTTCTTCTTTGACACCCCATATTCCCACAAAATTGTGCCATAAGTGAAAATATGAAATAGTGGAGTACATTGTGTTAAAAAGAAGAAACAAAAAGAGTGAACAAGTTTGATGCACCCCAATGGAAAAGTAATAAGAAAGAGGTAAAAGCCTAAGTTTGGGGGTGCCTATTAGTATAATACACTTCACTCTCCCAAAACAAAAGAGGGGAAGGATAGAATTGAAATGAAGGAAATAATCAAAAGAAAAAGGGAAAAATTGAAAAGCCAAAGAGCTTATGGTACAGAAAAATGAGCCTAAATGCCTATCTTTTCCAACCCCTACCTAAGCCTACATTACAACCCTCAAAGTCCTGAAGATCTCTTTTATGCATATCCAGAATTAGTGGAGAATAGCAAGTAAGCATGCCATAGGAATTCTTGAATTTATATGCATGATTTAGTATATTGACTTCCATTAAGCATGATGAATATGAGTTTGCGAAATATCTAGCTTCATGTGTTTAGTGTGCTGAAAATTCCATGCTATATGTTCCTGCATATTATTCTGCTAACCTTCATGTTTTTCTAGTTAACATTTATGCAGCAAAAGTGATTAATGACAGGGAGTCTTTTATTTTTCGTTCTTTGAGTCTTTTATTTTATTTCTTTCTATCTTTGCTCGAGGGCGAGCAAAGGTTAAGTTTGGGGGTATTTGATCGGTGTATTTTATATACACCTTTTGAGTCAGTTTTAGTTAGTCTTTTGTCCCATTTTGCACATATAAGTGTCGTATTAGGATAGTTTTTCTTTCTTTTGAGTCAAAGTGGTTAAAATGGCCAAATGGCGGAAAAGGAGCAAAAAGAGGGCAAAAGAGGAGATGCGAGCCAGCAGAGAAAGTGGCGAACGAGGCTAAAATCGGACCAGGCGCGGCCTCTGCGACAGCGAGGGCGCGGCGCCACTATTCAGAGAGGCGAAGACTCGGCGCGCGGCTACCGAACAGCGGTCTGAGGCGCGGCGCCTAAACATCCGGAGGCTCTGAAGATACAGGCCGCGGCTCGAACATCGATATCGGGTCGCGGCGCCAAAACACCGACGGATCGCGAGAACTTCCGGCGCGCTTATCTGCAGGTCGCGGCGGCAGCGGAAAAATTAGGTCTTTTGACGGATTTTTGGGCGAACTGCGAGGAAAAGAAGGAGGCGTTTTAAACCTATATAAGGAGAACCTAGGCGGTTTGGGGTTCCCTTCTTACAACTCAAGATTTTGGCTTGGAGATTGGATACCATTAACTTAGTACTTTCTTTTCCTTTTCTTTACTTTAATTTCAGTTTTGTATGATGAACATGGAATTAGTTCTTGTCATGTCAATGGCTAGGAACTAATTCTCTTATAGGGCTTTCTATGTTGAATTTCTTGAAACTTATGCTATAAATTAATGCATGCTTATGGTTGTTTTTCTTATTGAGAGATCTATCCAATAATTGAGTTGAATTCTTGGTAATTAATTGACAACTAGTTATCACTATATGATTTCTAATCAGATTCTGAAAAGGGGGGATTGTGAATATGCTGTAAGTTGGGTAGACAGGCTTGAATTGGGGATGAAAATACCTCAATTAGTTTTGTAGCGTTGATGAGAGGCTTAACAACCCTAATTTTGCGCATTGTGCGTGACGGTCAACTAGGTTTTTGTTCTTAATCCTCCTATAAAGTTACCCTTATCACCGAAAGGTAGGTAAGGAACGATACTGGGGTTGAGTGTTTATATAACCCTAACGGGAGTATAAAACGATTTCGTAAACCTGCTTTCTCCAAAAGAAGAATACCATAAGTAATGCATTAATAAGTAGCATAAGCGGATAGTGAGGATACATAGAAGCCCTATTCTCATCACATCTGAAGTAATTCTTTATATTTAAATATCTTTCCTAATTCTTAGTCATAAACCAAACAATCAACTATTAATTCACCAAATAGATACTAGAAAATAGATAGTTGGTACTTGAACCCTAATCCTAGAGGACGATATTCGGTCTTATCTAAGACTATACTACTTGATACGATAACGTGCACTTGCGTTTAAGTGTGTGCATCTTAACGCGCATCACTCTGAAAGTGCATTCAGCCAAGCATGAGATCAAATAGGAGACACACGTCACTCATTGGGCGGAATCACATTAGAAGTGTTAGTCTGCTTAAGGAATTGAATCAGATTAGAGAGAAGAAATCAAGGGTTGGAAGACGTTGAATCTGCGAAAGATGAAGAAATCGGCAATATTTTTGAAAGCGGGAGCACAAGTTGCGGCGGCGGAAGCGGGATTGGAATTAATACTCCAGATTTAGAGGCTATGGAGCAACAACAATTCAATCAACATATAGATTACGAAGAACTTGTTAAAATTATGCATAATATATAAATAAAATTATTATTACTTAATTATGTACTATTTTTAGCATTATGAATAATGAAAGTTCGAAAGTTTACATCTTATCATCAGTTTTTTTATTTTATTTTTTTAGTTGTTAACTTATGTCTTCTAATTTAATAAATTAATAAAATTATAACTATAATATAAACTATAAAATACAAAGTTAACTTTAAATTTTAAAATATAAAATATAAAACTATATTATATTAAATATTTAATTTGAATTTAGTTTACATTTTCAGAATTAAAAAAAAAATTGGCCCGGTCCGACCGATTCAATCCGAAACTGCACGGGCCTATCGGAAATCCGGTAAGGAACCGGTCCGGTAGGCTCGGTAGTTCGGGAATCCGAACCGGTAACGGACCGAAATCGGTTCAATCCGGTACCGGTCTGGACCGGGTTGAACCGGTAGACACCCCTATTACTGTGTCTCTTCCCCACCCCCCTGTTTTCGTCTTTACCAAACAACCATATTTCTTTCTTTCTGTCTCTCTTTGTTTTCTTTTTCAATTTTCGATTTTCATGTTTGTCCTTATCCGAGAAAAAATCAATGGCTTTCTTGACCCGTCAACAACCTGACAAGACGTGGTACATGGATACAGGTGTCACGTCTCATCTTACTAACAATTCTGGTAATCTTCCTCAACTACACCAGTTACAAACTCCACAATCTATTATGGTGGGTAATGGTCATCGCATTCCAATTCAAGGATTTGGTCACACTCTTACCCCACCACCTCGTCCCCACTTCTCTCTTAAAAACGTTTTTTATGGCCTAAACATCATTAAAAATCTAATCTATGTTAGAAAATTTGCCACAAATAATTCAGACTAAATTAATTTTGACGTGTTCGATTTTTCTGTAACGGACCTCCGTACCGGAAAACTCCTTAAAAGATGAAATAGTGAGGGGGACTTATATCATTTCCTACCCACATCCGCAACCGTTCTAACAATAATATCTCCCTCCATGTAGCATAGTAGACTTGGTCATCCGAGTTCTCTTGTGTTTGATTCTCTTAGAAATTGAAATTTAATCCACTCCAACTAAGGGAATATTTCTCATAGTGGCTCCTCGTGTGAGTTAGGGAAACACGTTAGACTACCATTTGCTACTTCTCTGAGTACTACTTTCTCTCCCTTTGATATTATTTTCACTTTGATATATGGACATCTCCCATAACCAGCAACTTAGGCCACAAATATTATCTGGTGTTTTTGGATGATTTCTCACTTTCTTTGGGTCTATCCACTCAAACTCAAATCTCATGTGTTCTCTAAATTTGTTGAGTTTCGTATCCTAATTAAAACAAAATTTGAAAAGACATAAAATCATTTCAATGTTATAATGGTCGTGAGTTTAATAATTCCTTATTTCATAAATTTTGTGTGGCTAACGTCATGGTTTTTCCTTTCTCGTGCCCATATACCTCCCCTCAAAATGGTAAAACTGAAAGAATTCTCTGAACCATTAATAATATGATTCGTACACTCTTTTTTTATGCGTCTCTTCCCCCTAATTTTTGGGTATATGCATTAAAAACAGAGAAAACATTCTCAACATTTTACCTACCCGTGCGATTCAAAATAGGACACCCACTGAAATTCTCTATCGTTGTATCCCCACCTTTGACCACCTTATAATTTTCGGTTGTCTGTGTTACCCAAATATGACATTCACAGTACCTCACAAACTAGAACCCCGATCTACTCTGTGCGCCTTCCTCGATTTTTCGTCAAACCATATGGGGTACTTGTGCTATGAGCTCTCTACAGACAAAAATATAATATCTCGCCACATCACCTTTATCGAATATGTTTTCCCGTTTGATAATATTAAAAAAAATTGAGTCACTGATTACCAATTTCTCAAAGCTTCGGACCCATAACCACATGTCCATCAAGCACTCTGTCAGACGACTACTGTTCCGGCAGCGGCGGACGCACCCACCGGTAGTCCAGCCACAGTGCTCCCTTCTCGTCCTTTCAGGTCTGCCACCTCTATTCCGACGGCCGCCGACGTACCAGCCACCACCACTACCATGTCAAACCCAGGTCGGGGCTTTGCCACCTCTCCGTCCCTACCGCCGATCACCGCTACCACGGTGTGCCCGTTGTACAGATCTACACTACCACTGATTTCCCCTGCCACCACAGGCAGTCGATTGGTTTTCTCTCAGTCTCACTCCACTGACAAACCCACCACTCACCGGTCGTCTTTTGTGTCAACACCACATACCGTCGTCGCTACGATCAATGATCGGTGTATTTTATATACACTTTTTGAGTCCTTTTTAGTTAGTCTTTTGTCCCTTTTTGTACAAATAAGTGTCATATTAGGATAGATTTTCTTTCTTTTGAGTCAAAGTGGTTAAAATGGCCAAATGGCGGAAAAGGAGCTAAAAGAGGGCAAAAGTGGAGGTTCCAGAGCTAAAAGCAGAGAAAGTGGCGAGCAGCGGCAGTCGTGCGCCTCATGTTTCTTGATAGCGGTATGGCGCCTAATCATCGAGAGGCTACTGCAGTTGCGCGCGGCCTCGAACAGCGGATCGGGGCGGCGCCAAATCACCCGGCATCTGCGGTTCGCGGCGCCGATAGCAGGGTCGCGGTGCCGACGCGGGAAAATCAGGTTTAATGACGAATTCTGGGCCAGGCCTGAAGGGGAAAAGGTTGAGGCGGTTTTGAGCCTATAAAAGGAGAACCCTATGCAGTTTTTAAGGGTTCCCTTTCTTGCACAACACAAGGATTCTTGGATTGAAGATTGGAGACCATAGTCTAGTAATTTCTTTCCTTTTTCTTTTCTTTTATTTCAGTTTTGTATGATGAACCTTGAATTAGTTCTTGTCATGTCAATGGCTAGGAACTAATTCTTTTATAGGGCTTTCCATGTTAATTCACTAGAAACTTATGTTATGAATTGATGCATGTTATGGTTATTCTTCTTCTTGTTGAGATTTATCCAATAATTGCTTTGAATGCTTGGTAATTAATTGATCACTAATTATCATTATTTATATGATTTCTAATCAAACTTCGAAAGGAGGAGGTTGTGAATATGCTGTAAGTTGGGTAGACATATTTTGGATTGGGGATGAAAATACCTCAATTATTTATGTAGCGTTAATGAGAGGCTTAAAAACCATAATTTTACGCATGGTGCGTGACGGTTAACTAAGTTTTTGTTCTTAATCCTCCTATAGAGTCATCCTTATCACCGAAAGGTAGAAAGGAGCAATACTGGGGTTGAGTGTTTATATATCCTTAACGGGAATATAAAACGATTTCGTAAACCTGCTAGCTCCGAGAGAAGAAGAACCATATTTCATTGCATTAATAAGTAACATAAGCGGATAGTTGAGGAGACTTGGAAACCCTATTCCCATCACAACTGAAGTAAACCTATAGTTAATTAGCTTTTATAATTGTAGTTATAAACAACAAAATCAATATCGATTACCAAATAGATACCAAAAGATAGATAGTTGGTACTTGAACACTAATCCTTGTGGACGATATTCGGTCTTACCAAGACTATATTACTTGTCACGATAACGTGCACTTGCGTTAAAGTGTGTGCATCTTTTCGCGCATCAAGTTTTTGGCGTCGTTGTCGGGGATTAGGCATAGTTCAATATCAAATTTGTCTATTTTTAATTTCTAATTTGGTTTTTAATTTTTATTTTATTTTTACGTATTTATTTTCAGAAAGAAATCAGGGTGCCTTGATTTGTTGTCTGTTTTTTATCTATTTCAGAAAATCAGTTTATGCGAAGGAGAAGAGGGGCAGACACTCTTGTTCCCTTCAATCCAGAGATTGAGAAAACCTGTAAACAGAACAGAAAGAATCAGCGGATTGCAACCTTGATAGAGATGGACGGTGTTCAAAACAACAACATGATGAGAGAAGGGTTAGGTGAGAATCAGCTCAATCCAGGAATGCCTCGGCAAGTACCTATGGATATCGAGGAAAGAGTTCAAGTCCAGGCAGAGAGAAGCTTGGGAGACTATGTGCTGTCGAGAGTGAATGGAGCACAGACATGTATTAGGCTCCCTGCAATAGGAGCAAACAACTTTGAGATAAAACCGACGATTCTGAGCATGGTACAGCACACAGTGCAATTTGGAGGACTGCCATCGGAGGATCCACATATGCACATAGCTAATTTCTTGGAGTTATGTGCAACTTTCAGATATAACAGCGTTACTGATGATGCCATCAGATTGAGGCTCTTTCCCTTCTCACTCAGGGATAGAGCAAAAGTATGGTTGAATTCTCTGCCAGCTGATTCAATTTTTACATGGCAAGAGCTGACACCGAAATTTTTGGCCAAATTCTTTCCTCCGTGCAAAGCAGCAAAATTGAGAGGGGAGTTGAATAACTTCTACCAAGCAGATGGAGAGTCATTGTATGAAGCTTGGGAAAGGTTCAAAGATTTACAGAGAAAGTGCCCACACCATTGTATTGAGTTGTGGAACTTGGTCCACATCTTCTATAACGGGCTGAGCAGTACAACCAGAACCATTATAGATGCAGCAGCAGGTGGGGCATTCATGAGGAAAACAGCCCACGACGCTCACGAGTTATTAGAAGATATGGCCACCAACAACCATGTCACAGAAGAGAGATCAACGAGTGGGAGGAGAACAGTGGGAGTCCACGAAATAGATGTCATTGCTGCCTTGAATGCCCAAGTGGCCTTGTTAACAAAACAGTTGCAGCAACATACAGTATCAGTGAATGCAGTGCAGATGCCTAAAAACTGTGAAATATGTGGTGGCCCACATACATTCGATAGGTGTCCTTCAGCTGATCCTAATAATATGCCAATTGAGCAGGCAGAGTGTCAAGCCGTGGGTAATTATCAGAGGCCACAAAATAATCCATACTCCAACACATACAATCCAGGGTGGAGGAATCACCCAAATTTCTCATGGAGAGGAGACCGAGCGTGAGAATCAATACAGGGCGATGCAAACCAGCGAGAACCCAGAATCGTGACCGCTTTACTCAGGCCCCACATCCCCAACAGTTTAATGCACCGGTTCAGCAAGAAAAGCCAAACGAGCTGAGAGCAGCCTTGTTGGCACTCACTAACGCTCAAACCCAGTTCGTGACAGAAGCTAGATCCTCATTCAGGAACTTGGAAACACAATTGGGTCAGCTGGCAAAGCAAGCAAACAGCAGGCCACAGGGTACACTGCCAAGCAACACATAGGTGAATCCGAGGGAGCAATGCCAGGCAGTACAATTGAGAAGTGGCAAGCAGTTAGAGCAACAGTCACCTCAGCCAGTATTTGAGCAAAGGACAGAGATAGAAAAAGAGAAGGTGGTTGAATCTCGCCCAGCAGTAGAGAAAACTCCAGAGAAGGAGTATACAGAGAAGATTACATTCCCCCAGAGATTACAGCGGAAGGCAGTTGATAAACAATTCTCCAAATTCTTGGAGACATTCAGAAAGCTGTATATCAACATACCTTTTATAGAAGCATTGGAGCAGATGCCCTCCTATTTCAAGTTCATGAAGGAGATCTTGGGGAAGAAGAATAAATTGGCGGAGTATGAAATGGTAGCACTAACGGAGGAGTGCAGTGCTATCCTACAGAAGAAGTTGTCGCCTAAGCTAAAAGACTCAGGAAGCTTTACACTACCTTGCACAGTTGGCAGGGTGACATGCAACAGGGCTCTGTGCGATTTAGGGGCAAGCATAAATCTGATGCCTTTATCGGTATTTAAACGATTGGAGTTGGGTGAGGCCAAACCAACCACTGTGAGCCTACGGTGGCGATGGGGCGATGGTTCATCCAAGGAAAGATTGAGGATGTGATTGTTAAAGTAGGAAAATTTTTTTTCTGCGGACTTCTCATTCTTGACATGGAATAGACGCAATCCCTATCATATTGGGAGACCATTCCTAACGACGCGAGAGCCACGATCGATGTAGAAAGAGGAGGCGACATTGAGGGTGGAGAAGGAATAAATGGTGTTTAAAGTATTTAAACACATCATTGAGCCACCAACCATGAGCAGGTGCTTTGCAATCAGCACCATCAAACCCCGTGAGCGATACAAGTCAACGAGGAGATGAGCCCACGAAAGCAGGCATGGATGGCCGAACCTCCACAAAAGCAGGTAAGTGTTCCTGAACTCCCCCTTAACGATAATGATAAGAGGAGAAGAAGAAAAAGAAAACGAAAAATGTGGAGAAAATGGATTAGTTGTGGGGTTGATCCACCCCACATTTATTGAGTTAAGAAACTTGCGTCCGGCTAAAAGACGTTAAAGACAGCGCTACTTGGGAGGAAACCCAAGGTATTTTGATTTATTTTACTTTAATATAATAGTTTTTATTAAGAACGGTCTCACGGAGGTAGTGTTTGTGTTTTGATTGGCGGTATAGGCGATAAATTGAAGGCGAAATCGAAAGCAGGAATTTCGAGAAAAAGCGGGTAGCGCGCGGCTAAAAGACGAGAAAGCGAAGTTTAAGCGCGCGGCTAAAAATCGAGAAAAATTGCCAAGTCTAAGCGCGTATTTCAGAATGCGCGGAAATTCCCGAAAGAGTGCAGATCTTTGGCGCCATGGCTAAGCGAACAGCGCGGCGGAAATCCAGAAATTCAAAGACGCCCACAAATCAGATTTTCCCCAATTTAAAAACCAAAACCTAACCCCCCCCCCCCCCCCCTTCTCCACAAAACCCACAAAAATCCACAAATTACCCACAAATCCTCCACAAATCAAACCCAACCAAAACTCTTAAATTCCTAAAATCCTTAGCTATCTCAACCAACAAAACTCCATCCCATTGCCTCAAATCACCATTAGAAGCAAGAACACCTTGAAGAACACCATAAAAAGGTAATCTTCATCTTTTCTTGAAAGCTTTCAGTAGTTAAAGAAGGTAGTAGTTTGGAGAAGTGTTGCATTGTGAGGTAGTTAAGTCTTTGAAAAATTGGTTGTGAAGTTTAGAGAAGGAGTAGACAAGGAGGGTGTGGGTATTGGGTAGTAGAGTTGAAGTTTGGGGGTATTAGTGTTTTAGCTGCTAATTGTTGATTGTGTTGGGGAACATTTGTGCTACTAAGTTGTAAGCTGCAGAAAGTGTTTTAACCATGTCCGTCAGAAAGAGAAGAGCCTCCACATCCACCTCATTGTGTCTGATGATACTAGGTTTGTGAGCTACCAAGCCTTCCAAAGATACAAAAAGCTTAGTACTAGGCCCTTAATCCCTGAAAGGGGAATGGACTATCAGAGGGAGTCGCTTGGGGAGGAGGATGCCTATGAGCCCATTCGGGCAATGATTAAGATGATGGGGTGGAGGAGATTTGTAAACCCGGACAAGATAGCACCTATGAACACAGCAATGGTGCATGAATTCTATGCTAACTTTCCGGAGAGGGTGGACAATGAATGCTTTGTAAGGGGAAAATGTATGCCTGTATGATAAATATGTCTCTAAAAACATCAGATGTTGAAGAAAGAGGTGACCGAAAACTTCGCACCATAGTCGAAGCACCACCGGCGTCAAGCGGGGCGTCATTGCGAACGATGAGCTATCAACAAAGCAGCCAAGGGTTGGCTATATTTCATCAGTGCCCGTCTGATCCCATCAACGCACTTCACCAGAGTGCCAGAAGATAGGATCAAATTGATATATGGGATCATGACGGGGAAAACAATTGATGTGGGGAAAGAGGTAGTGCAAAGTATTGAAGAAATCATCAGGTTGGTAATAACAGGTGGATTGGGACATGGCTCACTTATCACCAGTTTATGCCACATGAATGGGGTCCCAATCCTACCCACTGATACTAATGAGAGAAACCAACTTCCTGTGACATATGGGATAGTGCACTCATTCCCAGACCCAAGCCCCCCAACAGCAAGAAGAAGAGCACAACCACGCGTGGCGGCAGAGGCGCGATGAGCGAGGATGAGCACGAAATAGAGGCTCGATATGCAGCGAGGCCTAGCCACCGCCAACCACAGTTCGGAACCCTCGGTGCCGTGATGGAGCAATTGCTTGAGAATCGGATGAGGATGATGCAAAGTTTGGACACGATGATACAAGTCTGGCAAGAAGCGCGGCAAATTAATGAGATGAGTTCCTTGTTCAACCAGTGGTCCATGCACTATCCCATGCCACCGCCACCACCACCATTTTAGCCAAGTCTGTAAGTGTCTTATTTCTTTTTATTGTCTTTGAGTCTACACACATTGGGGACAATGTGTGATTTAAGTTTGGGGGGTGTTTTATTTGTGTTTTATTTGTGTCTTATTGTTATAAGTATGTTTAAGTCTTTTTGTTATTTTTTTGTATATTTTGAGTCACAAATTTTTTTCTTTTGAGTCATAATTATCTGGCAAAGATCATGTATGCTGTAGTTACTAGAAACACCTAGTGAAGTAAGGTGGAATAATGTAATGGAATTAGAAGCAACTATCTAAACACTTAGGTTAGATATGCCAAAAACTCACATAATCTGTCTATTTGGAGTTTCTTGCTTGAATTATGCATGCTAAATTGATGAAAACTTATGTGTTATGATTGCTTGCTATTTGAGGCGAAATAGTTAGGATATGCATGTTAGGGAGATGACTCAGGCGTTTCTTTGATAGCCAATTCTTACCACTCTTTTCTATCCCTGACTTTAAAAGTATCCCTAGTCAGCCCCATTGAGCCTAAAAATTGAAACTTCTTCTTTGACACCCTATATTCCCACAAATTGTGTCATAAGTAAAAATGTGAAATAGTGGAATAAATTGTGTTAAAAAAGAGACAAAAAGAGTGAACAACTTTGATGCACCCCAATAAAAAAGTAATAAGTAATAGGCAAAAGCCTAAGTTTGGGGGTGTTTGTCATTATTATACACTTCACTCTCCCAAAACAAAAGAGGGGAAAGATTGATTTGAAGTGAAGAAAAGAATCAAAAGAAAAGGGAAAAACTGAAAAGCTAAAGAGCTTATGGTACACAAAAATGAGTCTAAATGCCTATTTTTACCTACCTATACCTAAGCCTACATTACAACCCTTAAAGTCCTGAAGATCTCTTTTATGCATATCCAGGATTAGTGGAGAATAGCAAGTAAACATGCCATAGGATTTTTGAATTTTACAAGCATGATTCAGTATGTTGACTTCCATTAAGCATGATAAAAATGAGTTTGCGAAATATCTAGCTTAATGTGTTTAGTGTGCTAAGAATTTCATGTCATATGTTCCTGCATATTATTCTGTTAACCTTCATGTTTTTCTAGATAACATCAATGCAGCAAAAGTGATCAATGTCAGTGAGTCTTTTATTTTCGTTTCCTTGAGTCTTTATTTCTTTCTTTTTATCTTTGCTCGAGGGCGAGCAAAGGTTAAGTTTGGGGGTATTTGATCGGTGTATTTTATATACACTTTTTGAGTCCTTTTTAGTTAGTCTTTTGTCCCTTTTTGTACAAATAAGTGTCGTATTAGGATAAATTTTCTTTCTTTTGAGTCAAAGTGGTTAAAATGGTCAAATGGCGGAAAATGAGCTAAAAGAGGGCAAAAGTGGAGGTTCCAGAGCTAAAAGCAGAGAAAGTGGCGAGCAGGCGGCAGTCGCCGCGGCTCATGCCAACGATGGCGTGGGCGCGCTAATCATCGAGAGGCTACTGAGTTGCAGCGTCGCGCGCCCTCGAACAGCGAGAGATCGGTCGCGCGCCAAATCACCAATCTTTGATCGCAGTTCGGCCGCCGCCGAGCAGCGCGTGCAGCGGAAAAATCGAGTTTAATGACGAATTCAGGCCGGGCTGAAGGAAAAGGTTGAGGCGGTTTGAGCCTATAAAAGGAGAACCCTAGGCGGTTTTAAGGGTTCCTTTCTTTCACAAGGATTCTTGGATTGAAGATTGGAGACCATAGTCTAGTAATTTCTTTCCTTTTTCTTTTCTTTTATTTGATTTTGTATGATGAACCTTGAATTAGTTCTTGTCATGTCAATGGCTAGGAACTAATTCTTTTATAAGGTTTTCCATGTTAATTCACTAGAAACATATGTTATGAATTGATCGTGTTATGGTTATTCTTCTTGTTGAGATTTATCCAATAATTGCTTTGAATGCTTGGTAATTAATTGATCACTAATTATCATTATTTATATGATTTCTAATCAAACTTGAAAGGAGGAGGTTGTGAATATCTTTGTAAGTTGGGTAGACATATTTTGGATTGGGGATGAAAATACCTCAATTATTTATGTAAGCGTTAATGAGAGGCTTAAAACCATAATTTTACGCGTAGTGCGTGCGTGACGGTTAACTAGGTTTTGTTCTTAATCCTCCTATAGAGTCATCCTTATCACGAAAGGTAGAAAGGAACAATCTTTGGGTTGAGTGTTTATATATCCTTAACGGGAATATAAAACGATTTCGTAAACCTGCTAGCTCCGAGAGAAGAAGAACCATATTTCATTGCATTAATAAGTAATATAAGCGGATAGTTGAGGAGACTTGGAAACCCTATTTCCATCACAACTGAAGTAAACCTATAGTTACTTAGCTTTTATAATTGTAGTTATAAACAACAAAATCAATATCGATTACCAAATAGATACCAAAAGATAGATAGTTGGTACTTGAACACTAATCCTTGTGGACGATATTCGGTCTTACCAAGACTATATTACTTGTCACGATAACGTGCACTTGCGTTAAAGTGTGTGCATCTTTTCACGCATCAATCAACCAACCCAGCCAAGATGCAGCACTCTCCCACCAGTACAGTAACACCCATGACACCCCAACCACGACATCACCACTACCACCACATCGCCATCTGTTCCCAGATTCACCTTCGAGTCTTGCATCTTCACCACCTCTGACAGCCTACCCAACCCAATTAGTATCAGCACCCGCTATATACCACCACTAGTCAACACCCACAACATGTCGACTTGCACCCACTACGAGGGTTGTTATTGGTCCGATCCGGTCCGGGTATCGACAGATCCGGATCAGACCGATAAGGTTTCGGTCCTGGGACGAGATCCGGGACCAGATCGAACCTTATCGTTCCGGATCGGTCAGATTTTTCCGGGTCGGAGTCCGGGACTCGGATTTTTTAAAAAAAAAAAACCAATATTGAAATTGACATTCTCGGACACATTACCACTAAATTTGAACGTTAAAATCTATTGTATGTCACGAGATATTTAGCTTTAAAAAGGGGAAAACATAACAATTTGGGGAGAAATTTAAATTAATTGCCAAAAGGGACGTTTTTTGATAAATCGACTGCTCCAATTTGGCAGTTTTTCCAGCCCCGTCTCAAAAAAATACACGAAATAAATTTTTCTTAGGTCAAACGGGCGTCCGAGCGCAGAATTATGACCATTTAAAGTTTCACTAATTTACAACTACTTTACTTTCTTCTCTCCCTACCTATATTTTATATGTCAATGCTTCAAATTAAAACATAAAGTCTACATCACATATATTTAAAACATGTAACATAGTCCAACATTAAGGAATATTGTAATTAAATATAATTAGGGCTTGCTGGGCGGGACTAGGGGAGGATGGGTGGGGAGGGCTTTGGTGGGGAGGGGAGGGGTTATTCTGGGTTCTGCGGTCAGGACTCATGCTCGGTCTGAGTAATATTTTGGTACTCGTATTCGGACCGTTAACTTTTCGGTTCAAGTATCGGTCCGATTCTCGGGTAATTACCGGGAGTATTCGGACCGCTAACAGCCCTACCCACTACCAGCCTCGTCCATCGACACCGTCCAAGTTCCGATGACAAATCAAGACGCAGCACCAAACCCATACTGTGACCCAACACCCAGCAGACCTACCCCATCCATCCCTGCCCCCTTGAACTATATGGAAACCCGTGCCCAACACGAGATTTTCAAACACAAAGTCCAGTTTAACCTGTCTACACAAACCATTTCTCTAATTCCAAAAAACCCAAAATTAACCAAACTATACCCTAATTAGAATGCAGCCATTTGAGATAAATTTAATGCTTTAACAAAGCAACACACTTGGGACTTGGTTCCACGATCGGAAGGGGTGAATGTGATCCAATGGATGTGGCTTTTTCGTCACAAATACAGAGATAATGGTGATCTAGAGAGGTATAAGGCGAGACTTGTGGCCAATGACACTAATCAGCAGGAGGGTATTAATTGTGGTGAGACTTTTTCGGTTGTTAAACTAACTACCATTCGTACAGTTCTGAACATTGTTATGGGTAAGAAGTGGCCAATTCATAAACTTGATGTCAAAAATGCATTTTTACATGGTGATCTGAAAGAAATTATTTATATGCATCAACTGCCTGGTTTTGTCCATCCAGCAGCCCCTCAATATGTATGTCGTCTTCATAAGTCACTGTTTGGTTTGAAATAGGCCCCTCGAGCGTGGTATGATCGCTTTGCATAGTACATTATGCAGATTGAGTTCGTATGCAACAAGTGTGATACTTCTTTATTTATTTTTTGCCGAGGCAGTAGCATTGCTTATTTCCTGTTGTAAGTGGATGATATTGTTCTTATTGCCTTCTCTGATGGTTTGAAAAATGATATTATTACACTGCTCAAAACTGAATTTGCTATGACTGATTTGGGGAAGTTGAACTATTTTTTGGGGATTTCAGTGACTAGATCTGCAGATACTATTTTTTTTTGTCAATATAAGTATGCAGAGGAGATTATGTACAAGGCTAAAATGGCAAATTGCAAGATCATGTCTACTTCAGTTGACTCTAAATCAAAGTTGAGTGCTTTGGACGGTGATCCCGTGTCAGATCTCACTCTCTACCGGAGTCTTGCAGGTGCACTACAGTACCTCACTTTTACCAGACCTGATATTGCTTATGTTGTTCAGCAAGTATGTTTGTTTATGCATGCCCCCAGGAAACCTCATTTTACTGCCCTTAAACGTATCATGTGATATGTTAAATGCACGCTTGATTATGGTTTGCATCTATATCCATCAGCACCGATCATTATTGTCCTATACGGATGCTGATTGGGTAGGTTGCCCAGACACGCGACGTTCCACCTCAGGCTATTGTGTGTTCTAAGGGGATAATCTTATTTCTTGATACGCGAAGACAAGCCACGTTATCCGTCGAGTGCGAAGCGAGAATCTGAGCGTTGCTAATGTTATTCTTTGAGATATGTTGGCTCCGAAACCTTCTTTTGGATCTTCAGTGTCCCTTACGTAAGGTGTCTTTGATTTATTGTGATAACATATCCGCCATATATCTATCTCATAATTCGGTCCAACATCAACGAACCAATCACATTGAGATGGATATACACTTCGTTCGTGAGAAGGTCACCATCGGTCATGTCAAGGTATTGCATGCGCCTTTTTCATATCAGTATGCGAATATATTCACAAAGGGTCTTCCTAGACAGCTCTTTCTCGACTTCAGATATAGTCTTAGCATCCGGCTTCCTTCCGCTCCGACTGAGCGGGTATTAGACGTGTACCAACATATTTCCATATTGTATTTTACTATATTAAGTCGTATGTAATTATGGTAGAATTAGAAATCCTTATTATAGAAGGATTTAACATTGTACACTTATATATATTGTATTAATGAGAAAGAGTGGGAGATTAAGTTCTGACCAAATGACCAAATCTAATGAAACAAGCTAAGCTAGTTCAGAAACTGCAATAGTCCTATGTTAAGTTCTGAGACAAATACTACTAACTTTAGAAAACTAGTGTTTTAAATCACTTGGACGCATATAGAGAGGGATCAAACTTAATAATAATCAACATTATTCATTTCTGACTGCCAAAACATGATCTACTACTTAATCACACACTACCTATTCAGATTATTGACACATCTTATCAGTTAACCTTCTTGAAATCTAAAGAGTTTGTTTTGAAAGGGAAAGAAACAACTGAACCAAAACCAATGGTATTGATCTGGTATAAAACATAGACATGTTAATTATTGTTCAACTGAGCAGTTATACCACTTATGGGATAGACCATTATTTAAAGCAAAGCATAGCTAAATCATTTTACTACTCAGAAGTCAGAACCAAGTGAAATACTATCAAACCAACATTTCAAATATGAAACATTTTCTTAAGAAAAGTAAAATAGCCAAGTTAATGCTACTATAATAGTAATACTACTGGTAATGGAATAGATAAATGTTCCAGATTGCCATATGACATTCTACTCCAAAAATATTCAAAACACTCTCCAAATCTTGTGGTCCGGTCCTTCTCCGGATCTCGCGCATAGCGGAAGCTAAGTCCACCAAGCTTTCCTTTTTTTACTCCGCAGATCTTCCAGGTAAGCAGTATGTCTCACACAAAAAAACATCTTTGGTAAATACATCTTGAAATTTAAAAATTGGTGAGCAATAGATAAACTAATAAGAATACAAGGTTACAACAAAGTGCATCGATCATACATAAGAAACTAATCAGTAAGTGATTTCGGAGAGATGAAGCTTTCTTTAAAAGTGTATCCATCCTGATGGATCCCACTTTGAGGCCATGATACAAATGGTCCGTTGGGTGTCTAAACGCCTTCTCAAAACATTTAAAAAATTTGCAAAGGAATAGCACCTTCACCATTCGCAAACCTATATGTCGGTACGACATTAAAAATCAAAGGATCTTCTATAGCAAACAATGGAATCTAAGATTTCTTGTCATCATACTCTTTCAATACCCATAACTTAAAAGTATACTTCCCCCGATGATGAGTATCAGAACTAATACAAAGCATTCCTTCCAACACTGAAACACCAATATCGATGTGGCCCCTCAAACTTAACATCTCCTCAGGCACGGGTATCTCTTCGTACATTTCATTTGAAATACTAAATGAAACCATCACAAAATACTTTTGTGAGTTATACAATGGATGTACGAGAATAGTATACAACTACTACTAGTGTTTCGAAAGGATAAACAATAATGAATTACAATACAACAGGCTTGAAGCCTAACAAGAGTTGTGTCAACAACAACAAGTTTTGTGATCTTGATCTTCTGTCTTGGATTTGTCGTCCTGGATCTTCGTTCCTATTGCAAAAAGCTCCTTGATCTTGATACCCTGAAACCAAGAGATACAAAATCTCTACTTGTTACTATTATACTGAGTCGAGTGTTAGCACTCTGTCCTTGAGACATTATTGCCCCGTATATATACTTTTACGTTTATAGGCAACTGTCTTCCAAGATAAAAAAACATCAAAATAAATGAGCAAAGGAAACTCAAATGTTTTTCAAGAAGAACCGTTGAGTGTGTGAAAATATGTTAGAGAGGAAGAAGTTCAGAAAAATCTAAACTAAACAAGAGTGAAGTGTTAGAGATGTCCTTCAATTGAGCCAAATGCATCAATATATAGTTGTGTGAGAATGTCTTCTCAAGTGCCCATTTAATGGTCATTTAAGTGTCATGTAATGGGCACTAAATTCACCAAGTAATGCAACCCAATGAATGTTGATTTATGGAGGAGAAACTAACATCTTAATGCCCCAAAACGTCCCCACAATCAGCCAAATTTTTGGACTTCCGATCGCACAGACACTGCCTCATTAGTGTCGCGGCTCCAGTAGCCAGAAGTCCAACCAGCGCCGCGGCACCCCGTCTCCGCGTGACGCCGCGGTTGTTTTCCAACACGTTTCGAGCTTACACTTCGTACACTTCTTCCTTCATTTACCAACATGTAACACGCATCATTTGGCCAATAACTGTCAATCATTCTATGTCTCAAATGTTTCACTTATGTATCAATATCTCTTTCACTAATTAAATTTACGATACTTGGAACTACGTGTGCACGCGTGTGGAAACGATATTTCCGACGTGCGAGACATCAATTATTTGAGTCATAAATAATGTGTTAAACTTAATTCCATATTTAGTAAATTCCAACAATCCCCTCTTAAAAGAGATTTTAGCGCACTCACAAGGTGTCTTTCTAGCAATCTTTCGGCGGATCGATATTGCATCTGGATAGGTAGTCGTAGCTTTGAACCTTCCATAGTTGAATACCATAGGACTTACTTACTGCACGGTGAACATGATGTCTTGAACCGTCAATGTTAATTGTAAGCCAAGACAACGGTACCAACACAATAACTTTCCTTACTCTGTTCTTTTTAATGTTTTGTCCGTTGTGGCTGTGAATACACTTGAATTCTTAAGTGCATTCATTTGAGGCGGTCAGTCCTCGCACTTAAATAGGTGATCTCCTACAAGGTATCCTACTATACCCCACTTCACAAGTGTTAGACACCATTAAAAGTTTTCCCAAGCCTAACCTCAACTGTTGAGGATCATGGAAGGTTTTGGAAACTTAACCTTTACCCACACTGCAGATAACACTTAATGTCTATCAAGGGAACGACCTTGGATTCATGTTTCTATGTAGAAATTATTATCCGAAGTACTCAACTGAACCTTTACAACTTATTTTTCCCATTGAACCTAATTCCTGGAATCTCCAATCAGTAAGATTCGGTATCCACCGTATCAGTTCTTATTGATTGAGTTTTAAGCTTATTCCCCTAGACAAGCAGAACTCTTGATTTTTGGGTAGTCCCTTAATTAAAGAGTCTGTTATATCCTTTGATTTAGTAATCAAGGATGTGTTTCCCGAGATGATCAACTGTCATACGATCTTATATCTCCGACAAATATATCCAGACGTCGTCATCCGTTCCCTTCTTGACGCCAACTGACTAGTCATGGTGTATAACTGACGAAGGCACGAGTTACTCCCGATAAGGGACATCCTCTAAGAGGTCGTGAAGTTACTCAACTTTCGATCATGCTTTGTATAAAGCGATAAACTCCGATTCCATCACGAATTAGCCGATGCAAGTTTTCTTAGAGAATCTTACAAGCATACACTATGTACATCCACTTGTGGCTTTAGTGTTCTTCAAGTTTGATGTACAGTTTGCATCACTGAGTTCTCCCAGAACTGTTGGACATCTAGAATATCATAATCCATAGATAAGAAAATAGTTAAGATGTCGTCACATCCGATTTCACGCGTTCTATCGATTATTTCCAGAATTACGAGTGTGCCTTAGTTCAACTGATCTTCTTTATGAGCCGATACCAGGTCAGTTTTAGTGTGTAAAATATATTAAACTACATGTGACCTGCGTATATCCCTCTTGATATATGGGTGCACCATGATTTCAATCAATTCTATGATTCATATCCATTAGTGACTTCAATGAGACTGTCAAAACACCTCACAAATGAGTTTGGTTTACACCAGTCTGTTAGATGTCTTAGAAATACCAATTCTTAAGATGTCATATGCAATACTCATACCATCCATATCGAAACATCATTTCAATATACACTTAGTCTCTAGGATCAACCTAGGACCGTATCCTTGTGATCAACATATTGTCTACGTAAAGGCACATCAATACGAACGAGTCAGAATTACCTTTTATGTAGACACATTTGTGACACTATTAATGGAGAAACCCTTCAATAGTAAAGTATTATCACAGTTTTCGTACCATTGCTTCGGGGCCTGTTTCAGCCTGCACAGAGATTTGACAAATCAACAGACTTTCTTCTCTTCCCTGGAACCACATACCCCTCGGGATGTTCCGTATTACTTTTTTATTCCATTTTCGGACTTTTGGTTTTCCAACTGTTGGCTTTCTAGCCTCAGAGTCAATGTTTCTGTAGTGAGATTCATTGTTTCTATTTTATCTGAAACTTCCAGGACCAAAATGTAAATATTTCAGGGACCATAATGGAAGTTCAGGAAGAAGCCCAATAGTCGATCAAACCAACTCTCTGGTTAGGAAGGTTGTCTCAATCATCCATGTCACGTAAGACTGTAATGATCATGGATGTTAAGATATTCATAGTGGAGCACATGTACAAATATCCGAGGTCTTATACTCTTCAGTAGATCTGTTACACCCCGTAATTCGGGTCAAGCTTATGAGACCGTACGAAAGGAATTAAGATCAAAAATTTAGAAAGATAGGTTGACGGAATGTTTCAGACGGGTTTTTAGTCAACTTTGAGGCGGTTTATGTCCCGTTACATTAGGAATTCTTAGGTGGTTCAAAAGCCTAGTATGTAGTTCGTTAAGTCTAGTTCCCAACGCAACTAACCGTTCGTCGATAGGACATCAAATAGAAAGTTATGGAAGTTACAAGTTCGGTCTTGTGATCGGCGAGAAAAGTATTTTTGATCGGGGGCCCTGTGCATGGCCGGATCTGGTCGGCGCGGTTGTGCTGAGGTTCTCTACGAGTTGCAGCCATGGCGGAAATCTTGAAAATTCGCGGAGGTTTCAGTGTGGCGCCGGGATCTGGCGCGGCGGGAAAATTCGCGAGAACAGGGGAAAAATCAGAAGATATTTTGTTAAAAGTTTGTGGGAGGGTGACAAGTGTCCCTCCCATCATTTGACTAAGAGGTAGCCTATTTTATTGACAAGACTTGGTCATTTTAGAAGAACCGCCTTCTCTAAAACATTTTCCTCTCCTTCTCTAGAAATTTCAAGGAAACCTAAGGCACAGAAATTTGGAAAAAGTAACAAGAGGGAAACATGTTAACAAGCTTGTAGGAGGTGGTGGTGGTGATTGTGGAAAGAAGACAAGTGAAATTGTTGGACTAATTTTGGGTAAAATCTAAGGTAACAATCCTTTCTCTTTTTGCTAAAAAATTGTGTTGCATGTGTGGAAGAAAGGACTTGTAGTTGTCAATATTGCTCTTAGATATATTGCATGTAGAAAATATGATTTGGATTTGAAAGGATTGGGTAAAGATGATATTGAACATGTTATAGCCAAGATACTACCTTAAACTTATTGAATTAGTTAATATGTATTGTGGGGCAGAATTTTACATGTCCAAGATTGGGCGTGTAATCCCCTTTGTATTGTTGGATTGTTGAGCCTTAAACGTGGCGTTTGGATAGTGAATTCGAGCCTTGAAAAGGTGGAAAAATATGTAGAAACAAAGAAAGTGCTGTCCAATTTTCCGTAGAATAAGGAACGTTATGCTTAGAATATACGACGAAGAAGTCTAGACGTTAATAGCCGTATTTGATTATTATAGGTTGATACTCTACGCGCGGCATATTCGACTTGGCAAATGGATTTAGCCGAGGAGGTATGTGATTCTTCCTATCCTTTTGAGCATGATTATTTGTGAAATATATAGTGTGGTAGACGCACGTGTGTTAAAGGAGTTTGATTTCCTTTTTGTGCCCTTGACTTGATATGAAGTGTAAAGGACTTGATTGTGTTGAAAAGTGGTAAAACCTTATTCGTTAATGCTTGGTACTTGGTTGTTAAAGAATAAGCCCTCTTGGTCTCACAAATGCTTATAGTTGTATTTGGTTGGTTGTAAACATAAAGTGTTATAATAGCTTTATGGAAAGTTAGTTATAACGACTTTATGAAAACGAAAGAATGGTTTTATTATTGGCTTTTAAGTGGTAACTTGACATTTGTGTTACAAAAAAAAAGATATGAGACTTGATTTCTCCGTTATGGGATTTGGTTTAAAAGTAAGAGACTTGAGAATCTGAAGTTTTGAAACGTATGTTAGTTCGAGAAGTGATTTGATTTGGTTTAAAAGGAAAACATGGTATTGTCTTGGTTTATTTGAAAATGAAGTATGGAAATTGTTTTTGGTTTACTTAAAATAATGGTTACTCTATTTTGATACCACGGGTGTTAGTATCATGTGACTCTTGTGAAAAAGAAATTGACGTTTTTTTTTTTAGAAATAAAGTAAGTAGTACCTTGGGGTTAAAACCCGGATTTTTGGCATAGAATGAAAGTACCAAGAGTGTGAATAACTTGCCCATGTTTGCGTGTGATAGTCTTGGTGTACAAGTATTGTATCCTTATGCTACCGTGTCTCTCGATGGAGGGTCGGTCATGTTATTCTCGATCATGTTGGACATACTGACACGTTGGGTGGCCCACGGGTATGCTTCCCCTAGGAGTGTTATCTTGTTATTTCGTTTGGACATACTGACACGTTGGGTGGCCCACGGGTATGCTTCCACTATGAGTGTTATCTTGTTATTTCCTTTGGACATCTTGACGCTGAGGGCCGGGTATGCTTCGGCAGGTGTTATCTTGTTATTTCGTTTGGACATCTTGACCATTTGGGGGCCTTGGGTATGCTTCACTATGAGTGCTATCTTGTTATTTCATTTGGACATCTTCACGATGGATGGTCCACGGGTATCGTCCGTTAGGATGGTTCCATGGCCGTACTTATACCGGAGTAAGATCTTGGCATGCGGCCATTGTGCGGGCTAAATTCCCGGGTTATATTTGAGTGATGACTTCACGGGCGTGAGTCCCTGGCTTGACTTGACTGCTAATATATATTATGTATTGTAGTTTGGTTATCACACATGTCTCCTGTTTTATATAGACTGTTATGATTTCAACACGATATTTTGATTTCACATACTTGGTACTGTCGTCTTGACCTCGCCCGAGGCTGCGTTCATGCGCGAGTTGAGGTACGTAACTGGCGATCCGCACTCTTAGGATCACTGTTCAATTCTCGGAAAGCTCCATTTCTCCGGAGGCTTGTCTTTTGGTACGGTTCCCTGAAGTTGTAGACTTTTGTACATTCAGGGGTATGGCGGGGCCCTATCCCGTCATAGTGTTATGTAAACTCTTAGAGGTCTGTAGTCATGTCTTGTGGGTCACTTTAAAAAAAAGATTTGAGGTAACTGCTTTTGGATTTGTTTACATCCAGGGAGGTAGCCATATCGGCTAACCTATTATTTATTAATTGATTAAGTTTATGTATGTTCCGCTGATTATCTCTGATGTATACCTGTAAGAGTGCCCAAGTAGGGCACCAGTCGCGGGCCCGGGGTCGGGTCGTGACATAAAGTGGTATCAGAGCAGTTAGTCCTCGAAAAGTGTCTATAGACCGTATCTAGTAGAGTCTTGATTATCGGTGTGTTGTGCACCACACCTGTAATCAGGAGGCTGCATGATATTTTGGATTGGTTTCCATTCTTCTCACTCTGAGATCGTGCCTTAGAGCCGTGTTATAAGTTGGACTCCCTCTGACGTATTCTTTTTATACCAGTTATGCCTCCATGCAAGGCAACCAGGGCCCAGAAGGGCAAGGCAGCTGAGGGAGCTACTAGTAGGGCCTTGAGAGGATTACGAGGCACGAGCCCGATCTTTACGAGTGATGTTTGGACGGCGAGTTCCACGGCGCCGCCCAGCGAGTTCGGGCGGCATCGGCGGCTGCGAGACCACGGTACACAGCCTCGATTACGGCTGGAAGCGAGAGGATATGGGCTCTGAGAGATGGCCCAGTTATTGGCTAGGATCGTGGCAAGGCAGGAGGATAGACGGGAGGCTGCGGTTCCGGTTGTACCCGTAGTTCACCCGAATCGATAACGAGACTTGGGACTTTTGAGTTGCAGCCCACGAGTTCTATGGGTCGAGGCGAGATGATCCTCGGAGTTTATCAAACGATTCTGGGATCATGAGAGTGATCAAGGCCTCGGAGACAGAGTCGGTAGTTTTGGGTTCACATCGGGTGCATGATACTGCAGTCGACTGGTTTGATTCATGGGAATTGTCCCGGGGGGAGCATGCACCTCCATCTGGTTGGGACGAGTTCTCAGAGGCATTTCTTGCACACTTCTTGCCTTCGCATGTGAGGAGGGCTCGGCCAGATCGATTTTTGACGTTGAGGCAGAACGGGCGGACGGTTCGGGAGTACAATGTAGAGTTTGACTCGTTAACTCGGTATGTCCCCGCTTTAGTGGAAGACATGGAGGATAGGGTGCACCATTATGTCACATGGATCGATGATTATTTAGAGGAGGGTTGCACATGAGTAGCTCTTGGTGGCATGGACATTGCCGCGTCGAGCTTATGCTTTGGGTGAGAGCGTAGAGGCGGCGTAGGGACGAGATCGGCATAAGAGGCGAGCAGCGAGGTCCTTTGGTAACTTTCGAGGCGGACCGCCTCGGCGAGCTAGTTATGCGCCTCGGCCCGATGCAGTGCTCCACGCGATCTTGGGGCGTTCGGGAGATTGAGGCGGTCGGGGCTCTAGGTTTGAGTTTTCGGGAGCGAGGATGTTAGTCAGATGAGACCACCCCTACCTCGTTGTGGCCGTTGTGGCAGGCTCCATTATGGGGAGTGTCGTGCTAGTATGGGAGTTTGTTTTACATGCGGCCAACAGGGCCATTTTGCGAGAAATTGTCCGACCGGAGGTAGCGCGGATGTAGAGACTCAGCCTTCGGGATCAGTGGCAGGTTCATCGCCTTCTTTTGTTGTGCGTCGTGCAGGGCAGGATCATGATTAGAACGACAAAGGGAAAGTGAAGCAATAGTTACATGTATATCCTTAATCCTCTAAAGATTAGTATGTGTGATAAGATGGTTACATGTGAAGTGTTAGGTGCGGGTAATTTTATGTAAATTGTGATTTATAAAGCCTAGTTTGTAGAAAAGGTAAGTTTGGGGACATGGAAATTGTGAGCCTTAGAATTTTGATAACCGCGGGAACCTTAGATACAGGGCCATCTTGAGTGGAAGATTCTACGGGTGACCTTTGTCGAGGGACATAGTATACGTGGGGTATACTTGGTTAATAAGTCCATGAGTGGTGTGAAATGATAGTGGGTAGCTAAGCTAAGGAAACCACCAGGTTTTCGTGACTTGAATAGTGAGATTGTCTCGGATCGGGAACATGAGTTTGGTACGTAATGGGTCGGGTTGAGGACCAAGAGGTGAGGTAAGTTGAGGAGGTTCCTCTAGGTGATAAGGTCACAAGGGTGTTAGGCCCAAGTTTAGGGAATCATCGTACGAGTTCGTGGATGCGTTCGACCAGAATTGGATCATGAAGGCCGGGAATGGCCTTAAAGGAATGTGAGGCTAGTAAGATGACCAAGTTTAGAGGTAGTAACTCCAAGGTTTTGGGAACTGAAGCGATGACTGAAATGTGGTACGTATATTAGAAAGAGTACGGGTGTACGAGAAAGGTACGACGAGTAAGACAGGAAGCGAACATGTGTTACAAAAATGAAAGTGATCATTTCTTTTTGTGAAGTGAATGTGCGAAGGGAGTATCCTTTAGATCATGGGTGGGAGCTCTTGTGATGTTAGTGGTGATTCCTCGTTGGCTGGGATTTAAGTTTTTGCGTGGTTATTATATTATGGCGATGAGTGGCATAATTTATTTTGTAGGTGTAGTAGTGAAGACTATACCGGCGCATGCGTTTTGAAGACTTAGAAGGAACATTCAGGACGAATGTTTCTAAGGGGGGGAAATGTTACACCCCGTAATTCGGGTCAAGCTTATGAGACCGTACGAAAGGAAATAAGATCAAAAATTTAGAAAGATAGGTTGACGGAATGTTTCAGACGGGTTTTTAGTCAACTTTGAGGCGACTTATGTCCCGTTACATTAGGAGTTCTTAGGTGGTTCAAAATCTTAGTATGTAGTTCGTTAAGTCAAGTTCCCAACGCAACTAACCGTTCGTCGATAGGACATCGTAATAGAAAGTTATGAAAGTTACAAGTTCGGTCTGTGATCGGCGAAAAAGTATTTTGGTCGGGGCCTGACGTCCGGCGCCGGATGCGGGCAGCGGCGCGGTTATCTTGGGGTTCTCTGAAGTTGCAGCGCGCGGTGCGGAATCACGAGGGCGCGCGGAAGTACTGAAAATTCGCGGAGGTTTCAGCCGCGGCCAGGATCTGGTCGCGGCGCGAAGTGAAAATTTCGCGGGAACAGGGGAAAAATCAGAAGATATTTTGTTAAAAGTTTGTGGGAGGGTGACAAGTGTCCCTCCCATCTGTTTGACTAAGAGGTAGCCTATTTTATTGACCAAGACTTGGTCATTTTTACAAGAACCCTTCTCTCTAAAACATTTTCCTCTCCCTTCTCTCTTGAAATTTCAAGGGAAACCCAAGGCCTAGAGAAATTTCAGAAAAGTAACAAGAAGGAAACATGTTAACAAGCTTGTAGGAGGTGGTGGTGGTGATTGTGGAAAGAAGACGAGTGAAATTGTTGGACTAATTTTGGGTAAAATCTAAGGTAACAATCCTTTCTCTTTTTGCTAGAAAATTGTGTTGCATGTGTGGAAGAAAGGACTTGTAGTTGTCAATACATTGCTCTTAGATATATTGTATGTAGGAAATATGATTTGGATTTGAAAGGATTGGGTAAAGGTGAGATGTGAACATGTTATAGCCAAGATACTACCTTAAACTTATTGAATTAGTTAATATGTATTGTGGGGCAGAATTCTACATGTCCAAGATTGGGCGTGTAATCCCCTTTGTATTTTTGGATTGTTGAGCCTTAAAAGTGGCGTTTGGATAGTGAATTCGAGCCTTGAAAAGGTGGAAAAGTATGTAGAAACAAAGGAAGTGCTGTCCAATTTTCCATAGAATAAGGAACGTTATGCTTAGAATATTCGACGAAGAAGTCTAGACGTTAATAGACGTATTTGATTATTATAGGTTGATACTCTACGCGCGGCATATTCGACTTGGCAAGTGGATTTAGCCGAGGAGGTATGTGATTCTTCCTATTCTCTTGGGCATGATTATTTGTGAAATATATAGTGCGGTAGACGCACGTGTGTTAAAGGAGTTTGATTTCCTTTTTGTGCCCTTGACTTGATATGAAGTGTAAAGGACTTGATTGTGTTGAAAAGTGGTAAAACCTTATTCGTTAGTAACGGGTACTTGGTTGTTAAAGAATAAGCCCTCTTGGTCTCACAAATGCTTATAGTTGTATTTGGTTGGTTGTAAACATAAAGTGTTATAATAGCTTTATGGAAAGTTAGTTATAACGACTTTATGAAAACGAAAGAATGGTTTTATTATTGGCTTTTAAGTGGTAACTTGACATTTGTGTTACAAAAAAAAAGATATGAAACTTGATTTCTCCGTTATGGGATTTGGTTTAAAAGTAAGAGACTTGAGAATCTGAAGTTTTGAAACGTATGTTAGTTCGAGAAGTGATTTGATTTGGTTTAAAAGGAAAACATGGTATTGTCTTGGTTTATTTGAAAAGGAAGTATGGAAATTGTTTTTGGTTTACTTAAAATAATGGTTACTCTATTTTGATACCACGGGTGTTAGTATCATGTGACTCTTGTGAAAAAGAAATTGACGTTTTTTTTTTAGAAATAAAGTAAGTAGTACCTTGGGGTTAAAACCCGGATTTTTGGCATAGAATGAAAGTACCAAGAGTGTGAATAACTTGCCCATGTTTGCGTGTGATAGTCTTGGTGTACAAGTATTGTATCCTTATGCTACCGTGTCTCTCGATGGAGGGTCGGTCATGTTATTCTCGATCATGTTGGACATACTGACACGTTGGGTGGCCCACGGGTATGCTTCCCCTAGGAGTGTTATCTTGTTATTTCGTTTGGACATACTGACACGTTGGGTGGCCCACGGGTATGCTTTCACTATGAGTGTTATCTTGTTATATCCTTTGGACATACTGACACGCTGAGGGGCCCACGGGTATGCTTCCACTTGGAGCGTTATCTTGTTATTTCGTTTGGACATCTTGACATTTGGGGGCCACGGGTATGCTTCGTATGAGTGCTATCTTGTTATTTCATTTGGACATACTGACACGATGGATGGTCCACGGGTATGCGTCCATTAGGATGGTTCCATGGCCATGCTTATACCGAGGTAAGATGCCGGGCATACGGCCATTGTGCGGGCTAAATTCCCGGGTTATATTTGAGTGATGACTTCACGGGCGTGAGTCCCTGGCTTGACTTGACTGCTAATGTCACGACCCGACCGGGGCCGTGGCGGTGCCTACACAGGCACCGCTACGAGTAAACATCAGAGAAAATCAGCGGAACATACATGCACTTAATAATAGAACATCGTAAGTAAAACAACAAGTTAGCCGATAGGGCTACCTTCCTGAACATATATAAAAACAACCGAAGCAGTTGCCTCCTTTCTTTTTACAAACTGACCCACAATATGTGACTAGAGACCTCTAAGAGTTTTGACATAACAACTGTGGCGGGACAAGGCCCGCCGTACCCTGAATAAACATAAGCGTGACAACTCGGAACACCGGAGCCATCTCAACTTCTTTGAGCAGGGATCCTAAGCTCGCGGATCCACAATGTAGTACCTAAACTGCGGGCATGACGCGGCCAGAAAGAAGTCGATAACAGTGCCGAATATGAAAGCGAAATAACGTCTGATAAGCAGATCACTGTTGTACAAAAGAATGACAAGGACAAGTATAAAAATACATACCGGATCCTGTAGTGTCATTATCAACATGAACTTAATTTCACATCAATATCTTTTACATTCCATTAAGAGTTATAGCCATATCTTACGTACTTACTTAGGAGAAGTCATTAAGTTCATCTCTATCTAACTTACTTATCTTTCATAACATAGTCAGGCCCATTCTGGATGGACACATATACTACGACCCGATCGGGGCGATCAATCACACAAATAGCAAAGTGTGCCGTGGAATCCCCATCATCGGCGGACTAAAAGTGTAAAACATAACCATGTGGCGCGTGGCATCCGCTCATTTGTCGGCGTGCATACACCATACCTACGTATATCTCCCGCGTGGAATCCCACATAATCGGCTATAAGTGTAGAACATAACCATGGGTCTCACGCCCGTAATATCAATCAAAACGGTGGTATAACGTCTTGGGGCTTGCCGCCATTTATACTCTTACCACGAGAAGGTGGTAAGCGGGGTATAACGTCTTGGGGCTTGCCCGCCATTTATACTCTTACCACGGAGAAGGTGGTACAACGTCTTGGGGCTTGCCTCATTTATACTCTTACCCTATCTCAACGGCCGACAATCAACACATAAAGCGGGTGGTACAGCGTCTTGGGGTTTACCTCACTTATACTCTTACCACGGAGAAGGTGGTACAACGTCTTGGGGCTTGCCTCATTTATACTCTTACCTATTTCGACCGACCATCAAACAAGACATAAGCACTAACATGTCTTTTTATAAAAATCAGAATTTAACCCAGTACTCGAATAGCGGAGCATACGTGGAATCCACATCACCGTCGGTGCGTCGGTAACTTACAACAAGACAATGACCATTCAACCGAGAGTCGCGGCAAGCAATAAAACATAATACTTGCACTCAAAGGCTATTACCAGCACATATAGGCAAGTTCTCAATTAACCAAGCCAAAGTACTTATCAAGGCACACATAGGATAATTCTCATTTAACAAGTCAAAGTACTTATCAGGGCACAAATAGAATAAATTCTCATTTAACAAGCCAAAGTACTTATCCGGGCACAAATAGAATAAATTCTCATTTAACAAGCCAAAGTACTTATCCGGGCACAAATAGAATAAATTCTCATTTAACAAGCCAAAGTACTTATCCGGGCACAAATAGAATAAATTTTCATTTAACAAGCCAAAGTACTTATCAAGGCACACTTAGACAAATTCTCAATTTATCAAGCCAAAGTACTACGTACGTACATTCTTTTATAAAAGACTCCTTTCTATGTAAAGCCCCAAGATACTAACAACCGTAGTATCAAGTCCTATTCACCCTTCAAGACAAGTCACAATACCTTTTTAAAAATACAAATCTAACACAAATCAAGTGACTTCTTTTATTAAAAACCTTAAGCAATTGGTACCTTTAAACCAATTTGTCGTTCTTAATACAAGTTATTTCTTTGATTACTATATTAGAAAACTATTCTCTTAACCTTCCATAAAGCGTTATAACCAACTTCCCATAAAGCCGTTATAACCCTTTATGGTTTAGACCAACACGTTCCTTTTATAACGAGACTTCTACTTTTTGAAACCAAGTATTAAATACTTTCAAATCAATTCTCATACCTTTCAAAAATACTACTAGTCTCTTAACCTTTAGAAAACAAGTGACTCATTTTATATAAAACCTTAGGCAATTAATGCCTTAAAAACAAGTTGCCCTTTCACTAAAATCAAGTCATTTATCTTTCCATAAAGCAAATATAACTAACTACCCATAAAGCCGTTATATTCACTTTATACCTTAGCCAAAAACAATTTCCTATCGAGGACTTATACGTTTAAAGCGGAACAAGTATCACATACTTTAAAACTCTTCAAGTCCCTTAACTTAATAAAACTCAAGACATCCTTTATTCTTTCAAAGAAGTGAGTTAATCTCTAACTCACCCGACTTGGCTATTCATAAAATTAGTAAAGGATATCAGGTGTTATACGTCTGCCGTACTACATACGTGCAACTAGTCATGCTCAAAGTTAGGAAAAGTTCTACATAGAGTAGATCACTGACTACCTCTTAACTTCTAAGAGTAGAAGGAAACATGAAATGATACCACAAGTATATTCCATACATAGAATCATGCCAAAGGAAGGAAGAGGTTCACATACCTCGCGACGATTGTCGACAAGTAGCAAAATGCTCCAAAGTACTTCAACCTATAATGGTCACAATATGTCCATTAACCTCTTACTTCAACGTAGAATATCCTAGGTGCTAAGTCACTAAATTCTACGGGGAATCGGACAGCACCTCCTTTGTTTCTACTTACTTTGCCACCTTTTTC
This sequence comes from Przewalskia tangutica, assembly GCA_029844215.1. Classification (NCBI taxonomy): domain Eukaryota; kingdom Viridiplantae; phylum Streptophyta; class Magnoliopsida; order Solanales; family Solanaceae; genus Przewalskia; species Przewalskia tangutica. The sequence goes on from CM056725.1 coordinate 4,848,195, forward strand.
AAGGTCGAAAACAATAACCAAACAGCCCCAATTGGCTCACAATTTATATAGCAGGTAGTCCAATACAAATGACTAACTAAACAGCCCCAATTGGCTCACAATTTATCTGACGGGTAGTCGATACAAATGACTAACTAAACAGCCCCAATTGGCTCACAATTTATACAGCAGGTAGTCCAATACAAGTGACTAACTAAACAGCCCCAATTTGTAGCATAACATGATATCAAGTCGCATTTGATTATAATAACCATAATCCTTAAGTCAATGACATGCGACGGTTCTAACAACGATTAAATTGTAATTCAACTTAGTAATGGATTATCTTACATTTCGGATTTCCAAGGCTATAATCAATCCATAATCTTTATAACTTCAATATAACAATTTCATGCTTGCAACAAAGCTAACAACAACAAAATGAATAATCTTGTAATACTTTCAAAGAACAAGATTATACCTCAATAATTGTAATCCAATCTTCACAGAAGTTGCTCTCCTTAGCAACCTAGAGACTCTCAAGATACTTCAATCCGCTACTTGAGACCATAGAACCATACCAACAATTTTCCTTCAAACTTCCAACCAAAACCTAGAAAAGCCATTAGGTTTTCACCTTGCGACTAATACGAAAACTCTCTTTTTCCGGGATTTTTCTATTGAGATACACTTACTATACCCTCATGAACCTTGGTTTAAAGTGTGGAGCTTATTGGACAAAAATTGGCAATTTTCCTTCTTGAAAATCCTCAAAGCCGTGAGCTCCCTTAAGAGCAAGAACAAGTTTTTCAATTTTTTTCTCTAAGTGTAGAATGACAAAGTCTTGCTACTAGTATACTTAAATAACACAAGGAAGGGTCAAGATTAAAACAAATGGGTGGCTTGGATGCATTTTAATTAAATATCAAGCTAAGTGGGGTCATTGACTTGGTCAATGTTGTCAAGCTCTAAGCCTTGCAAGACTTCATCATAAATTATGGTCAAATGACCATTCCACCCATGAAATTTCGTCCATGTCCATTAAGGGGGTGACACGTGTCACTCCCGTTAAATCATGATAATTCGTTTTCTGACAAATTTCAAAATTCCGAGAAATTTTACAAGTCTCAAATCTGGATACCTCTGAGTTCTTACGTACGTTCTTAAAACATGTCCTGTAAATACGGGGTGTAACATTCTTCCCCCCTTAGAAACATTCGTCCTCGAATGTTCTTTCGGAGTCAATCTTTATAATTAGCGACATAGTTCCCTTTCACAACCCGACATACTAATAATGCCACACATGGCCCTAATACCTGCCACGCACATCCGTCCATCATAAGCCCAAAAGAGATTACCTTTTCGTGCTTCCAACTCCTTCTAACATACATACATAACTTCCATACCAATTTTGGCCTCTAATCTTTGGAGTCACTCTATAAGACAATATCGACCATTTAGGCTTTCACGACACGGATTCGGTGGGCGCGTCCACGAACCCATAAAACAATTAACTAGACTTGGGCCTTGCACCTCGTGACCACTGTCACGTAGCTTGCTACTACCAGTCCCACTCCATTCCGGGCCATGGGAGACTGCAACGAGTCCTCGGCCGACTCAACGTCGCATAACTCTTATTCTTGGTCTATAATAAATCTTATTGCGAGAAAGCCTTATATACCTAAGGTCTCGGCGTAATCAATATTCTTAGGCTCGCGATTTCCATGCTCCAAGCCTACCTTATCAATCCCGATGGCAGTACAAAACTTCTCATAAAACCATAACCATGTTGTCTCGATCACAACAACCATCACTTACTCTATACGGACCTCATCCGTACAATTCTCTTAAGCCTACTACGGCTTAATCTATTAACATGACATTCCGTTAGGTTCCTTAATATGGCTTGGGGTTCACTACCCTATCGGGACGGTAGCGTCCTTTCCCGATTATCTCGAAATAAAACACAAAACCTTGGCGAAAATTCATTAACTATTCCATACCTTCCGGTATCTAGTTAGTCTTTACCAATTCACGGTAATCTAAAATCATTCTAGGCAACACGCGTCGACCTGCATACATAACTCCGTATAGATGTATGTCACAATACCAACTATCTTGTAATCATTACCAACCGGATGCGCGATCCACATAGTCATTCTGGTCATCTGCGCTTTCTCGTGGCTGCAATCAACATAACTCGTTAGGGAGGGGCGACCCTAACAATCTGACTCTATCGCACGATCTCGAGTGAGAAGAATGAAACCAATCCTAAATGTCCTGCGACCTCACGATTATAGATGTGGTGCACAACACACCGATAATCAAGACTACTGAACACGATGCGTAGACACTTTCCGAGGACTAATCGCTTTGATACCACTTTTGTCACGACCCGACCGGGCGCGGCCGTGCCCTACACAGGCACCGCTACGATAAACATCAGAGAAAATCAGCGGAACATACATGCACTTAATAATAGAACATCGTAAGTAAAACAACAGGTTAGCCGATAGGGCTACCTTCCTGAACATATATAAAAACAACCGAAGCAGTTGCCTCCTTTCTTTTTACAAACTGACCCACAATATGTGACTAGAGACCTCTAAGAGTTTTGACATAACAACTGGCGGGACAAGGCCCGCCGTACCACTGAATAAACATAAGCGTGACAACTCCGAACACGGAGCCATCTCAACTTCTGAGCAGGGATCCTAAGCTCGCGGATCCTGTTGTGTACCTAAACTGCGGGCGTGAGCGCGGCCGAAGTCGATCACAACAGTGCCGAATATGGAGCGAAATAACGTCTGATAAGCAGATCACTCAGTACAAAAGAATGACAAGGACAAGTATAAAAATACATACCAGATCCTGTCGTGTCATTATCACTTATGAACTTAATTTCACATCAATATCTTTTACATTCCATTAAGAGTTATAGCCATATCTTACGTACTTACTTAGGAGAAGTCATTAAGTTCATCTCTATCTAACTTACTTATCTTTCATAACATAGTCCGCCCATTCTGAGAGGACACATATACTACGACCCGATGGGACGCGATCAATCACACAAATAGCAAAGTGTGCGTGGAATCCCCATCACCGGCGACTAAAAGTGTAAAACATAACCACGTGACGCGCGTGGCATCCACTCACCGTCGGCGTACCACATACACCATACCTACATATATCTCACGCGTGGAATCCCATGCATAAACGACTATAAGTGTAGAACATAACCATGGGTCTCACGCCCATAATATCAATCAAAACAGGTGGTATAACGTCTTGGGGCTTGCCCCTCATTTATACTCTTACCCTGGAGAAGGTGGTAGCGGGTATAACGTCTTGGGGCTTGCCCGCCGTTTATACTCTCTTACCCGGAGAAGGTGGTACAACGTCTTGGGGCTTGCCCTCATTTATACTCTTACCCTATCTCAACCGCCGACAATCAACACATAAAGCGGGTGGTACGTCTTGGGGTTTACCCTCACTTATACTCTTACCACGAGAAGGTGGTACAACGTCTTGGGGCTTGCCCGCCATTTATACTCTTACCTATTTCGACCGACCATCAAACAAGACATAAGCACTAACATGTCTTTTTATAAAAATCCGAATTTAACCCAGTACTCCAAATAACGGAAGCATACCGTGGAATCCCACATCACCGTCGATGCGTCCCAGAATCTTACAACAAGACGGTAGACCGCCCGGAAGTCGCGGCAACTTAATAAAACATAATACTTGCACTCAAAGGCTATTACCAGCACATATAGGCAAGTTCTCAATTAACCAAGCCAAAGTACTTATCAAGGCACACATAGGATAATTCTCATTTAACAAGCCAAAGTACTTATCCGGGCACAAATAGAATAAATTCTCATTTAACAAGCCAAAGTACTTATCAGGGCACAAATAGAATAAATTCTCATTTAACAAGCCAAAGTACTTATCAGGGCACAAATAGAATAAATTCTCATTTAACTAGCCAAAGTACTTATCCTGGCACAAATAGAATAAATTCTCATTTAACAAGCCAAAGTACTTATCAAGGCACACTTAGACAAATTCTCAATTTATCAAGCCAAAGTACTACGTACGTACATTCTTTTATAAAAGACTCCTTTCTATGTAAAGCCCCAAGATACTAACAACCGTAGTATCAAGTCCTATTCACCCTTCAAGACAAGTCACAATACCTTTTTAGAAATACAAATACCGGCTTCTAAATCAAGTGACTTCTTTTATTAAAAACCTTAAGCAATTGGTACCTTTAAACCAATTTGCCGTTCATAATACAAGTTATTTCTTTGATTACTATATTAGAAAACTATTCTCTTAACCTTCCATAAAGCGTTATAACCAACTTCCCATAAAGCCGTTATAACCCTTTATGGTTTAGACCAACACGTTCCTTTTATAACCAAGAGACTTCTACTTTTTGAAACCAAGTATTAAATACTTTCAAATCAATTCTCATACCTTTCAAAAATACTACTAGTCTCTTAACCTTTAGAAAACAAGTGACTCATTTTATATAAAACCTTAGGCAATTAATGCCTTAAAAACAAGTTGCCCTTTCACTAAAATCAAGTCATTTATCTTTCCATAAAGCAAATATAACTAACTTCCCATAAAGCCGTTATATTCACTTTATACCATAGCAAAAACAATTTCCTATCCAAGGGACTTATACGTTTAAAGCGGAACAAGTATCACATACTTTAAAACTCTTCAAGTCCCTTAACTTAATAAAACTCAAGACATCCTTTATTCTTTCAAAGGGTGAGTTAATCTCTAACTCACCCGACTTGGCTATTCATAAAATTAGTAAAGGATATCGAGGTGTTATCGTCTGCGTACTACATACGTGCAACTAGTCATGCTCAAAGATAGGAAAAGTTCTACATAGAGTAGATCACACAACTACCTCTTAACTTCTAAGAGTAGAAGGAAACATGAAATGATACCACAAGTATATTCCATACATAGAATCATGCCAAAGGAAGGAAGAGGTTCACATACCTCGCGACGATTGTCGACAAGTAGCAAAATGCTCCAAAGTACTTCAACCTATAATGGTCACAATATGTCCATTAACCTCTTACTTCAACGTAGAATATCCTAGGTGCTAAGTCACTAAATTCTATGGGGAATCGGACAGCACCTCCTTTGTTTCTACTTACTTTGCCACCTTTTTCAAGGTCGAAAACAATAACCAAACAGCCCCAATTGGCTCACAATTTATATAGCAGGTAGTCCAATACAAATGACTAACTAAATGCCCCAATTGGCTCACAATTTATCAAACAGTAGTCAATACAAATGACTAACTAAACAGCCCCAATTGGCTCACAATTTATACAGCAGGTAGTCCAATACAAGTGACTAACTAAACAGCCCCAATTTGTAGCATAACATGATATCAAGTCGCATTTGATTATAATAACCATAATCCTTAAGTCAATGACATGCGACGGTTCTAACAACGATTAAATTGTAATTCAACTTAGTAATGGATTATCTTACATTTCGGATTTCCAAGGCTATAATCAATCCATAATCTTTATAACTTCAATATAACAATTTCATGCTTGCAACATACAAAGCTAACAACAACAAAATGAATAATCTTGTAATACTTTCAAAGAACAAGATTATACCTCAATGAATTGTAATCCAATCTTCACAACCGAAGTTGCTCCTTAGCAACCTAGAGACTCTCCAAGATACTTCAATCCGCTACTTGAGACCCTTAGAACCATACCAACAATTTTCCTTCAAACTTCCAACCAAAACCTAGAAAAGCCATTAGGTTTTCACCTTGCGACTAATACGAAAACTCTCTTTTTCCGGGATTTTTCTATTGATATACACTTACTATACCCTCATGAACCTTGGTTTAAAGTGTGGAGCTTATTGGACAAAAATTGGCAATTTTCCTTCTTGAAAATCCTCAAAGCGTGAGCTCATAAGAGCAAGAACAAGTTTTTTCAATTTTTTTCTCTAAGTGTAGAATGTCAAAGTCTTGCTACTAGTATACTTAAATAACACAAGGAAGGGTCAAGATTAAAACAAATGGGTGGCTTGGATGCATTTTAATTAAATATCAAGCTAAGTGGGGTCATTGACTTGGTCAATGTTGTCAAGCTCTAAGCCTTGCAAGACTTCATCATAAATTATGGTCAAATGACCATTCCACCCATGAAATTTCGTCCATGTCCATTAAGGGGGGGGGTGACACGTGTCGCCCTCCCGTTCGTCGCAATAATTCGTTTTCCGACAAATTTCAAAATTCCGAGAAATTTTACAAGTCTCAAATCTGGATACCTCTGAGTTCTTACGTACGTTCTTAAAACATGTCCTGTAAATACGGGGTGTAACAGCTAATATATATTATGTATTGTAGTTTGGTTATCACACATGTCTCCTGTTTTATATAGACTGTTATGATTTCACTTACAGTATTTTCAGTTTCACATACTTGGTACCTGTCGTACTGACCTCCTTCGGGGGGCTGCGTTCATGCCGCAGGTTGAGGTACATAGCTTGCTGATCCGCACTCTTAGGATCACTGTTCAGTTCTCGGAAAGCTCCATTTCTCCGGAGGCTTGTCTTTTGGTACGGTTCCCTGAAGTTGTAGACTTTTGTACATTCAGGGGTATGGCGGGGCCCTGTCCCGTCACAGTGTTATGTAAACTCTTAGAGGTCTGTAGTCATGTCTTGTGGGTCGCTTTAAAAAAAAGATTTGAGGTAACTGCTTTTGGATTTGTTTACATCCAGGGAGGTAGCCATATCGGCTAACCTATTATTTATTAATTGATTAAGTTTATGTATGTTCCGCTGATTATCTCTGATGTATACCTGTAAGAGTGCCCAGGTAGGGCACCAATCGCGGGCCCGGGGTCGGGTCGTGACAAGATCCATCTACTTTATACTCAATTTGATTATCCACTTTTACAACCCAAATGTTCTTTTCCCGGAGGAAGATCAACCATCACGCAAGTGTGGTTCTACCTGATGGAGTCTATTTCTCTCTCTTTAGCTTCTTTCAAAGAAGCGATTCTGGAGATGATAGTTCTTTGTTAATTGTCCATGGTTCATTCTCAACCATATAAGCTAGAAGGCCTGGAACAAGTCTTTGTCCCCTCTTTTTGCTCTGTCTCGGTTAAACATCTAGAATCCATGAGTTATGTAGATCTGAAACATTAGGTTTCTGACAGTCAGCAAATTTCGGGTCCTGTAGATCTGGAACGTCTAGTTCCGTATAATCAGGCACTTGTGGGTTCTTGTTAACCTTGAGCAATTACCTCTTTTTCCTTCTCAAGAAAATTTATCTTCAAAGAATTCAACATTCCTTGATCCAGGATGACATAAGCACTACTGTTATTTTCAGATCCAGTGGATATGAAATCTACAGTCATAGGTCCAACTTGACTCGCTTCGGTATTCCAACCTCTACCAATCCACCCCATATCACAACATTTGTATATGATATTATTTTCATGTTTCACATGGAGGGTTATCCTTAAGAGGAGTTCTATTGAGAATCGCATTAGCGATAAGGATTGTTTTATCCCACATATCTTGGGCGTATGGATCTGCGCTTGGCTAACACCGTTAGACTGGGGTGAGTAAAGAGTAGTCATTTTTCACACGATGCTTCACATTCTCCCCTTCTATCACTATGAATTCCTCAATCCGTAGTTTTTTCAACTTCTGATTTGAAGGGCTCATCCACTTCAACAATTTCATCTTTTCTTTTCAACAAACAAAGGATGCACTACGTTGTACCATCGTCAATAAAGATCACAAAGTACTTGTCTCCCCCCTCTATTTCGTGCAAGCGTCAAATCACCACGTAGGCGTGACTCTGTTATAGATGAGTGGTGCTTCTTTCGCTATTCCTTCAACGGAATAGAAAGGTGATTTTGGCTCTTTTCCTACCTCACATCAATTTTGAGGTCTTATGTCGACAGACGGCAACAATCTCAATTTAGTTAGTTTTTGAATGACTTTTTATTCAACATGTCTTAATCTATGAAGGCATAAATGCACAGATTACAAATATATCATCCATTTGGCTACAGTCTTACTGTACCACTCTTAGTTATTACAGACATGTTAGACTAGTCTCAAACCAGCTTTACCAACAACGTCATTGAAACCAATTTTGGGACATGTATCACCTTTTGTTAGAGTGATCCCATTCATTTAAGTCCTTTGAGGACAACCTCTTCAAATCCTTTTACTTTTGAGGTGACATTACTTCACATGAACAACCTCTTGCCCGTGGTTAGGGCGTAACCGGATCGTATGAGATCTAGATACTCTGACCCACTCCAGTTTCCTTGGCAGACTGAGTGTCCAATTTCATTTCCTTTATTTTGGCCTTCAAATCATTTGAGATCTGGAAACTTTGGCCCACTCCAGTCGCCCGTAGAATTTGTATGACTGAGTGTCCAATAATATCCTGTCAAAATACGGATCTTCTATTAGAAACGGTGACAGGTTTGTCTCTAGTCCTTGTCTTTATTCCTTTAGTCTTTTTCCCTTGTGATTGGTGTCCAGGGAAATTCATGGCGCTTACTTAGGATTGTCCATAAATTCAATATTATTACAACTTAAGTCCATACCTTAGAGGGGTGTTTACAACAGTCCAATCTTTAACGGAAAGGAAAGTGAGATAAAACTTCTAATTTTAAGTGTAAGGAATATATGTTTTAATGAAAACACTTAATATTCCTAGCCTTGCTTTATTCATTTTATTTAGAAATTCTCTTTTAATATCATTTTTGATAAGGAATAATAATTAACTCATACCTTTGGAATCGGGCCCACATCATTCACGTGTCCAAATCCTCCTTACCATAAGATGGATGCTTTCTGTTATAAGATGGAACATCATCTTCAGCCTTCTCCTAGTGTACTAGTTGACATCCTAAACCTCTCGTGAATGCCTGTTTCCACCGCTCTCGGGAGCGGTGACAGCAACTCTTATTTGATCCTTAGTCTTGCCATCATGACTATCAACAATATCTTCAAGTTCAGGATCAGCAACAGAAATATCCCCTTTGACGGAAACAGATTTGTATCTATCGTCAAAGAGAGATCCAAAACTTGAACCAAATTTATTGACAGAGACAGTTTTTGAACTGTTTATAGAATTGTCAACAGAACTGGTTTCAACAAGAAAGTCACAGCCAGATCTGGGACCATGTCTACTGGTATACATCTTTCTAGCACTAAGAATAATAATGTCTTAATATTGTGAGTGACACAATGGATGTACGGAAATAGTATACAACAACTACTAGTGCTTCGAAAGCATAAACAATAATGAATTATAATACAACAGGCTTGAAGCCCTAATAAGAGTTGTGTCAACAACAACAAGTTTTGTGATCTTGATCTTTTGCCTTGTATCAATCTTGAATATGTCGTCCTGGATCTTCGTTCCTATTGCAACAAGATCCTTGATCTTGATACCCTAAAACCAAGAGACACAAAATTTCTACTTGTTACAACTGTGCTGAGTCGAGTGTTAGCACTCTGTCCTTAAGACATTATTGTCCCGTATATATCCTTTTACATTTATGGGTAACTGTATCCCAAGATAAATCAGTATCAAAACAAATGAGCAAAGGAAACTCAAGTGTATCTCAAGAAGAACCGTTGAGTTTGTGAAAGTATGCTAGAAAGGAAGAAGTTTAGAAAAATCTGAACTAAACAAGAGTGAAGTGTTAGAGATGTCCTCAAATTGAGCCAAAGGTCTCAATATATAGTTGTGTAAGAATGTCTTCTCAAGTGCCCATGTAATGACCACTTACTTCACCAAGTAATGTAGCCCAATGAAGGCTGACTTATGGAGGAGAAACTGGCATCTTAATTCCCCAAAACGTCCACATAATCAGCCAAATTTTTGGACTTCCGATCGCATAGACACTGCCTCGTTAGCATCGCGGCTCTAGTAGAAAGAAGTCCAACCAGCGCCGCGGCTCACACCTTGGGCGCGCGGCGCCTCAGCACCACCACTCTTGAAGTGGAGGCACCGCGGCACCCCGGCTTTGCGGTGACACCGCAACCCTTTTCCAACACGTTTCAATCTTACACTTCGTACACTTCTTCCTTCATTTACCAACGTGGAACACACATCATTTGGCCAATAATCATCCATCATTATATGTTACAAACATTTCACTTACGTACCAATATCTATTTCACTTATGAAATTTACGATACTTGGTATTACGTGTGCACGTGTGTGGAAACGACGTTTCCGATATGTGAGGCCTCAATTATTCGAGTCATAATTAATGGGTTAAACTTAATTGCACATTAAATAAATTTCCAACAACTTTTTTCTTGAAAAACCGAACTAATGAAATGTCGCATGTACAAATGCAAAAAACTACATAGCAAACTACATATTGAAAAAGCCACAAGGATATTTATCAATTCTTCTCTAGGAGCCACCTTTCAACCCGAGAATTTCACTAGGTATGGTTCCACAAGAAAAGAGTGTGGTGGTAACCATCCAAATTATCAGGAACCTTGATAACAACCAAGACATCATAACAACAACGGATAGTGAATTGATTTTGTTTAGGGTTTAAAGGGCAATAAAGTTTTTGCACATCCTCAACCAGTTGAAGAGACGACAAACACTACAAAAAAATGACCTACCGTGATAGTTTGGGTGTGGCGGTTTTAGAAATAGTCACATGTTATGATGGTGTTGCATTGACTTTCTGGTCAATGGTTGTTCGTGACGGTATGTAGCGGTTTATTATACATCACGGACTTTGTGACAATGGTGTGATCTTGATTTCAACGTCGCGTATTTTGTGGCGGTTTTAAAATACGAAATTAATTTTTTTTAAAATAATATACCCGACCCGACCCATTTTATTTCTAAACCAAATATCCCTAAAAACTAAATCCAAATCAGAAAAGCAAGAACCCTACATTTTTTACTCCTTCTCCACAAAAACCGAACTCATCGCAGCCATCTCATCTCTCTTCTAGAAATCGCTTAACACAAAAAAGAGTTTTTGATCCTTTGCCTTGAAGCATGAAGTTTGTTGTCCCAAAATATTCAGATTTTTGAACAAATTTTGTTTTGACCTATTTCAAAGTCTGAAGCAAAATCCCTCCCAAAGGGAGCCCTAGCATTGAAGTTTATTTCAACGATCTTTTAGCCGTTGTTCTTCCCCTTTCAAACTCCCAAATAGCCTTACCTCAGTTCGTCGCACCATAGAAAGGTCAGTAATCTTTCCCTTTTTGTTGGCTCTGTTATTTTTCTTGTGTTTATAGTTATGTGTGTATTATAAAAATTATGTTCATTGTTCATTTGGTGGTTTACTTTTTATATCATTAGAAAGATGTCCGACGTGCTTATTTTCATTCTTTAGCGCTGTTAATCCGCATCGTCGTTCTGCATTCTGTTGCTTACATATGATATTTTAGCCACTGCCTATGTGTTAGAAATTATTTTACTAGGACGCTGCTATTTCTTATAAATATTAAATTCCTAGAAAGCATATTTTCATTAAAGTTTATGTATAAATTAATCTTATACATTTTCAGCTTCATATCTATGTGTTAGTTGTGTTTTATCTACTGAAAAGAACTTGTTTTTAGCATAAATTATGCCTATGAGATTTTGGTATAAATTATCATCTGTTAATGTAAGTCGCACCCGATGTATGAATCTATTTTGGTGCAAGTTGTCTCCTGTTAGATGCGTTGTGGTATCGTAAATCTGATTAATTACTTTGTCAAGCTATTGCTAATTTTTTTATTGGTTAATTTTATACTTTTAAGGTGGTTGAATGATATGTGTGCATGTCTTTTGTTGTGTGTCTGATGTTGTTCTTATTACCATTCATTGATGGATAAGTCCTGGATGACATGTTCTTGATTATCACATGAATATGATAAAGGTGTTAAGAATTTTTTGCAATTTGTTGTAGCCAATGGTGTAGTCAGTAGTGTGATTAGGTGTCCTTACAATCAATGTGGAAATTTATATTTTCAGCCCGTAAAAATTATATCTGAACATTTATTCTTTAATGGGATAGATAGTGAATATAAAATTTGGTTTTGGCACGGGAAAAAGTGTAGAAGCATAGACTCTAGAATAGGTGATCAGTTTGAGTCTAACTACATGGATTACAATGATGAAGATACTATAGATATGGTTAATGATGCTTTTATTAATTGTGATGATAATAAAGATTTTAAAGAGTTGCTTGAAAATACAGAAAAATCTTTATATAAAGGGTGCACAAATTTTACTAAGTTTGGTGCTCTAGTTAAACTTTTTAATATCAAGGGTAAATTTTGTTTATCCGATAGAAGCTTTTCTGAGATATTGAATGTTGTATCTCAGATGTTGCCATAGGGAAATATATTGCCTGTGTCTTTTTATGATGACAAGAAAACAATGACTGCATTAGGATTGAAGTATATTAAAATTCATGCATGCCCTAATGACTGCATACTTTATAAAAAACAGTATGAAAAACTAGAAAAATGTCCTACATGTTCTGTTTCAAGATGAAAAAAAATGGGAGTGAAGAAGATAGAGTAGGGTTACCCTCTAAAATTTTATGGTACTTTTCTATTATTCCTAGGTTTAGTCGAATGTTTCAGTGCTCTCAAACAGCTAAAGACTTAATTTGGCATGCAAATGAGAGGATCAAAGATGGAAAGCTTCGACATCCCGCAGATTCTAAAGCTTGGGAGTTAATAGATGAGAAGTGGTCTGAGTTTGCAAAAGACCCTAGGAACCTTCGTTGGCTCTATCAGTAGATGGAATCAACCCACATAGCTCCCTTAGTAGTACATATAGTTGTTGGTCAGTCGTTCTTACAACCTATAACCTTCCCCCGTAGCTTTGTATGAAAAGAAAATTCATGATGTTATATCTCTTAATTTCTGGTCCACAACAATAGGTAAATGACATTGATGTTTATTTAGCATCTTTAGTAGATGATTTACAAATCTTATGGGAAGAGAGGGTTGAGTGTTTTGATTCTTTTAAGAATGAGTTTTTCAATTTGCGGGTTGTCTTGATGTGGACTATAAATGACTTTCCAGCCTATGGGAATCTAGCCTGGTGTACAATTAAGAATTATTATGCATGCCCATATTGTGGTGTTGACACTCCCGGGTGTAGACTTTGACATAGCAAAAAAATGTGTACAAAGAACAGTTGATGATATTGATTTGGTGGTGATGAATGATAAAGTGGATGTTTTGGAAGAGAAGAAGAAAGGGGGAAAGGATATTGGAAGTCTTCCCCATCCAATGAGAAAAATAAGACACTCGGGGGTGCAACAACGACATCAAAATGAAATTTTTGCCATGTTATGGGACATTGTGGATATAAGAATGCTATCAGAGAATTTCATGACATACCTCGTAGATGATTCTGTGTTTGAGACCACCAAATCTGTCAAGACTTGGATTAGCAAGGATGAATGCGATTCACTGCTAAAAATGGATTGGCTAGGTTCTAATCAAGTTTTGATTTATATTTGGTACGTCTTCTCATTATAATCAAATATGTTTTACCTGTTTTGCTGTTGTTTTTCAGCATTTTTACACTATTTTTAGCATTTGGCCTTTGAGTACTATTTTTTGGTCTGTTTTGTTGTATTTTTACACTATTTTTTTACATTTTTCTGCTATTTTTTTGCCTGTTTTGCTGTTATTTTCAGCATTTTTACACTGTTTTTAGCATTTGGCTCTTATTTTTTGGGTTGTTTTACTACATTTTTACACTATTTTTTTTGCATTTTTTGCTGTTTTTTGGCCTGTTTTGCTGTTGTTTTTCAGCATTTTTACACTGTTTTTAGCATTTGGCCTTTGGCTACTGTTTTTCAGCATTTGGCTAATGTTTTTTTGGCTGTTTTTCTATATTTTTACAATGTTTTTTCTGCATTTCTTTTTGCTATTTTTTGGCCTATTTTGCTATTGTTTTTCAGTATTTTTACACTGTTTTTAGCATTTGGCTTTAGGCTATTGTTTTTCAGCATTTGGCTACTATTTTTTGGGTTGTTTTGCTGCATTTGTACACTGTTTTTTTGAATTTTTCTGCTGTTTTTTGGCCTGTTTTGCTGCTATTTTTCAGCATTTTTACACTGTTTTTAGCATTTGGCCTTTAACTGCTTTTAATTTTACCTTGTTGCATGAAAAATACAATCCGTTGGGAAGAGGAAGAGTCCGACCATTTGTGTTTGTACATCATGCTTTGGTGTGTGCAAATATAAATGATAAAGGTAAACCAATCAGTCCACCTGAAAAAAGAGCAGCAAGTATATGTGATCGTTTGTTGAAAGTGAAAGACGGTCAAGTGTTGTTCATACCATATAATCCTCAGTACTTCATTCGAATTCTTTATATATATATATATATATATATATATATATATATATATATATATATATATATATAATTAAAGTCTTTTTAGCCTCAATTATCTTGAGAAACACTAATAATACATGATTTGTAGGAATCATTGGGTAGTGATTGTATTTGATGTGTCAAAATTTGAGGTATACTATCTTGATTAACTTAATGTTGCACCACATCAAAACTTGGTCAAATTGATCACACAGTATGTATATATTACTTGTTATTATTTACTCTTGTTGTAATATTCTTAGTCAATTATTTTTATTAATGATGGCAAGTATGTTTTAATATGTGTTGTCATTTTTGTAGCGCCACGTTGATGTATACCGCTCAGAAAGATTATAAACTAAAGTGGGTTTTTTCAAGAATGGTAAAAATTGTTAAGGTAATACATTTATTCAAGTCTTTAATTGGTATGTAATGCAAGTTTAAATTTGACTTTCAAGTTAATGCTTTGGTTAATTTTTTTTAAGGTACCACAACAACCTTATGGATACAAGTATGCTTACTATATGTTATGTTTCATTAAAGATCTAAGGAATGATTTGTCTTTACTTCATAACAATGTAAGTATTTAACATTATTTTTGTTTATGTATTTGTCTAAAATGGCTTATTTATGATTAGAAAATTTGACTGATCTCTATTGTGTGTTACAATACAATGACAAGGAATATTTTTCGCAGCATGACCTTGATAAAGTTCGGATCGAGTAGGCGCAACATGTTTCAAAGTTTTTCCGTGCTGCATAGTGTCATTTTTATGATGATTTAGACAATTGTGTTAAATATTCAAATTATAAATAATGGATCTTGAGCCTAACTCAACCCCAAAATATAGCTCAAAGGGAGGAGGATTGTCCAAGCCATATAAGGAGATCAATTATCCATCTCATATTCGATGTGGGACTCTTAACAATCTTCCGCACGATCAGGCCTCGTTAAATGGAACGTAGACAATAGAATATGGGGGCCAACATCGGTGAACAAAGAATTGAGATTGGTCTGACTCTGATACCATGTAAAGAATGGATCTTGGGCATAACTCAACCCAAAAAGCTAGCTCAAAGGGAGGAGGATTGTCCAAGCCATATAAGGAGACCAATTACCCATCCAATATCTGATGTGAGACTCTTAACACTCCCCCGCACGCTCAGGCTTCGTTAATTGGAGCGTGAACAATATAATATGGGGTCATTCCAATTCTTTGTTCACCGATATTGGGCCCCCAAATTATATTATTCATGCTCCAGTTAACAAAGTATGGGCGTGCGGGGGAGTGTTAAGAGTCACACATCGGATATGGAATGGGAACATGGACTCCTTATACAGACTTGGACAATCCTCACCCTATAAACTAACTTTTGGGGTTAAGTTAGGCTCAAGATCCATTCTTTACACAAATATTAGACATTTTAACCAAGAGCGCAGAAAAGATAAACCTGGAATTGTTATGAAATATACATGCATTGTATGGATTTCCTTCTCATTCTATGAACCAACTTAATTCATGTATCTATTAAAGTATGCAATTAAGTTTAGTAACTCTTTGGATAATTATCATATAAATAGAAGTGTTCTTCACATTATGTAATACACACTTGAAGAAATTTGAAATACTTGAAATAAGAAGAAACTCTTCTCCTTCTCTTTACATTTTTATCTATATTTCTTGTCTTATATTGGTCTTATTTTACAACAGGTTTTTTTTTTCTTCTATCAACTATTTACTACAAATAAATAATAAAATTGAATATGCTGAAACTACTCAGCACTTGGCAGTGGCGCCAAGTAAGCAACAGACGAGCAATGTACTTACAGAATTTCTGCCATGTTTGAAGTCTTGGCTATAATTGTGGTGTCCAGTAATAACTTGGTGAAGGCATAACTTTCACATTGTTTTGTAGCGTGTTATAAGTCGGTATTTTTGCCAACTTATGATAAATTCATGCTCATTTTGTGAGATTAATGGACTAATAATGATTTGTAATTATGTAATTAGGGAAGTACCCACGTAACTCTTATAGATCACAAAATCATACTACAACAAACTAATGAAAAAACAAAGAAGCAGTCTTTTTTTTTTCAAATAGAATATGCATGGAATTGGCCATAAATAATAATAATATCTTGATTGAAAAGTGGTTTATCTAAAATGTTGTTAATCATAACCTGGGAGAACGTCTAACACACCAAGCATGTATAAGTGTTCAAAATTTACCTAGTGGGATTGAGTTTATCCCATCTTTAATGACTTGAACATATGGGCCCCGCATGTCGAAAATATTATTTTCACACACATGCATACGTCGTACAACGTCGCTAAATTTCAAGTAGTGAAAGAGATGTTGATACACATGTTAAGTGTTCTTAAGACATGTAAGGATGGACGATTAATTGGCCAAATTGATGAGTCTCCCATGATGGTATGAGAAAAAAAGAAATATGCAAAATACGAAAACTGAGGAAGAGTCGCGGCGCCGTAACAGGGACGCGGCACCGAGCCACGACGGGCCAGCGCCACGACACTACCTGACCAAGGGTTGCGGCCCGCTTCCAGGGCCGCAGCGCCGGACGTCCAGTGTCTCAAGTTTGGTTATTGCCTACTCGGCGGCGCGGCGCCACCAGTTTAGGGTCGCGGCGCTCTACGTGCAGTGAACCCGAAAATCAAAGGATTCTTCTGAAATGTGAACTCATTTCAGGGCCATGAATCAACCAACTTTTGGCATGATCAAGACAACCTTTGAGGAGTTCTATGTGACCCCAATTAGTGCATTCACATGGTATGTGAATGACCACTTTGCACCTATAAATAGAGGTCTCAAATCTCATTTGAAATAACCAAAAACATATCCAAAATTTGGAGAGTATTTGAGAGCTTCTTCTTCTTCTAGCAATCTTGAGTTCTTAATTCTTCTAGAGATTCACAAGTATTTGGCTTGTACTTGTGAAAGTTGATGTTGTTTTAATTGGAACATATTTTCCACCATGCGTTGTGACAACTCAAGAAATTAGTCAGGACAACATCTCTTATGAATATAAGGATGTTGTCTACAGTGTTGTGACAACATCATAGACAATATCTCTGTAAATAATTTTACCTATTCTTTCGGCCAAAACAGTGATTGTTACTGTGAGGTAAAAATGATCTAGGAAAACTAACCAGGAATCCATGTTTAAAACATGAGAAAAGAAGAAGTCAAGCTTAGAAGGAAAGCAACGTGAAGACCAAGTCAATGTAGTTGAGGATTTCATGGAGGCTGAATCGGTCCAAGTTCTTTGCTATTTTACACAACTCCATGACCAACGGTGAGAATTTCAAGGAAGTTTCACACTATAAATAGAGGAGGAACTTCATTGTATCCGCATCCAGATTACACAAAAAGAATCACCAAGAAATCTCTCAGAAATTTACTCTAGAAACTAGATCAAACACTACTACCTAAAGTTGTATAACAACATTTAGTCTCACATTACTATTTCTGCCCAGATTCAAGATTAAGCTTATTGGTGAAGCAATTATAATGAAAATATTGTATGTTTCTTTATAGATGTTTTGTCTTTAGGTTGAAGTCATCTGCGACTTCATTTTTATAATTTCTTTTTATTTTATTTCTAAAAATTATAAAAAGAAATTCAATTGTAATTGTATATAATATATATATTACTTCGGTCACTGACCATCAAGGGTTATATTAATATATATCCTTGAAAATATAAACATTGTGTCTTTTACTTTTTTCGTTGTATTTACTCTTTAAGGTTTATTTTTATCGTGTGTTGGTGTTAACACAACACTGAAGTCAACATAAAGAAACTGTTTAACTTTTCAACTTTTGAATCTTTATATTTCTTATGTTTATTTGTTTATCTGTATCCTCGGACCTAACAAGTGATATCAGAGTCAACACTTAACACAATATGTGCTTGGTCATGTATCTAATGGCTATGGACTCAGCTATCCAAAATGTTGGTACACTTCTGATTCTTGATAGAACAAATTATGTCTATTGGAAGATACGGCTACGTTCGCACATCAAATCCATTGATGTTCGGGAATGGAGATATGTCACCGAATGATATATCGTTTCCAAGTATCCAACGGATGATGATGGTGATATTCTTACCAAACCCGAATCCGAGTGGACTGTGGAAGAAATCAATAATGCTAGATTTAACGAAAATGCCTTGAATGCTATATTCAGATGGGTAGATATGTACACGTTCAAATTCATTCAGAATTATACATCGGCTAAAGACGTCTGGGAGACCCTACAAACTCATTGTGAGGGTACCTCTAGTGTGCGACGAATAAAGCTATGCATGATATTGAGCCAATATGAGCGCTTGAGGATGAAAGAATCTTAGGATATAAAGTCCTATTTTGAAAAGCTAATTGACATTCCAAATCAGTGTCAAGTGCTTGGTTCACCTTTGACCAACACACAACTTGTGGACAAAGTCCTCAGATCCCTTCCTGAAAGATTTAACACAAAGATTTGTGCTATTGAAGAGGCCTATAATCTTACCACAATAGATCTACATGCCTTGATAAGCATCTTTTAAACTTATGATATGAACATCAAGAGCCAAAGGGATTTGTATAGGGACAAGACGATGGCACTCCAAGGACAAACCTCGGAAATAAACATTGAAGACGATGATGAAAACCTTGAGGAACTAGGTGATGGTGCAACTGTTGCCTTACTCACACGATAATATAATTCGATGATGAGGAAGATCAATAATGATCAAAGTAAAGCTAAATATAAGAAGCACCAAAACTCACTCTTAAATAAACAGCCAATAAGTCACCTTCAGGGTAAAGAAGTGAGAATCCGCTGAGAAAAACAAACTCAGACAATACCAATTTTAATCCCAAACAACTCGAGGGAGTGCAATGTCATGCATGCTCTGTTTGGGGACATTATGCTAATGAGTATGAAACCACACTTAGAAAAGTTGGTAAAAATATGTGGGTGTCTCTCAATGATGATGAAAACGAAAAAGAAGAAGGAGATCGAGAAGAAGAATCACAGGCGATGCTGGCAACAATGTTTGAACATTCACTATCCGACAATGAAGATGTTGTTGACAATGATGTCACAACATCTGTGACAATATTAGATACAACATCTGAAATTCCAACAACATAAAAAAGGTATGTGTATTTTGATTATTCTGATGTTAATTGTTTTAGTGGTTTAATTTTTTCATGTGAAGCTGTAACCTGGAACTAGTTGACTCTAAAGATGAAGTGATAAAGGAATTATAAGATCTTTGTAAAGCCTTGATCACAGAATCTGCGCAACTAGATTCAAAAGAAAAATCTTTCGCTCTTAAAAATAATAATCTTAAAGGCACTATTAACAGGTTAGAGGTAGCACTTACCAAGAAGGACCTAGAACTTGGTAAGATCCATGCAAGATTGAATTTAGCTGAGACCACCTTCCAAAGTCTCAACACGAGAACCTCCAAGTTGGACGAAATTTTAAACTTCAGCAAACCAAAACAAGCTGAGCTTGGGTATCAATCACCTCATAAACCAAACACTTCTAAGATCCATAGTAAAAGTGAGAAGATAAAGTTTGTTAAAGAAACACACAATGCTGATAATAACTCACATAATACTAAGGATAAATTGAGGATTGGATGCAGCTACAGTAAGAAGTTAGGTCATCTAATGCCCTACTGCTACAAACTTCAAAACTCTGTACTCAGATCGTTGTCAAAGATGTCGTCACCAATGTTGTCCAACATTCGAAGCAATCAGCCTGAGAACAGAAAGAAGAAGAGTTTTGAAAAAGTGTGGGTACCTAAACTAAACATGCGTTGTAGTGTGTGCATAACTACTCTACGTACTAACATTACAGGTTGTTGGTATTTCGATAGTGATTGTACACGACATATGCCAGGTACCAAAAGCTTACTGAAGGATTATGATTCATTCAATGAAGGATATGTGACCTTTGGTGGGGGAAGCAATAGTAGGATAATAGTAACATTCCTGACGTACCAACCTTGAAGAATGTTCTTCATGTAGAAGTCTTAGTGGCTAATCTACTTAGCATAAGTCAACTATGTGACAATGATCTCGAGGTAAAATTCAACAAACGTGAATGTAGAGTTACATATTCTGTCAATAAATGTGTTATGTTAGGTATCCGAACTGGAGACAATTACTATTTCATTGATGAACAAGAATTCTGCAATTTTGCAAGGATCAGTGACACAACACTATGGCATCAGAAGTTGGGACACACCAACTATCACAACTTGGAGAGATTAATCTCTTATGAAGTTGTTAAAGGCATTCCTAAGCTGAACTCAAAGGATAAGACGGTGTGCAAAGATTGTTTAAAAGGTAAGCAGACTCATGTTCCCCATGATGTTGTCCAACACGACGGACAACACTTAGGTACGTCTCATTACTTTCAATTAATACATATGGATCTTATGAGTCCTATTGAAGTAGACAGCCTAGGGGGTATGAGATATTCTTTTGTAATAGTAGATGATTTTTCTAGATATACATGGATTTATTTTTTAAAAGAAAAATCACAAACTTTTCACATGTTTAAAGTGTTATACTCTAGGATTAGGAACCTGTTTTGTTCTCCCATTTTTTGGATCAGATCCGTTCATGGAAAGGAATTTGAGAATCAATCTTTTGCTAAATTTTGCGAGAAGAAAGGTATCTTCCATGAATTCTCGGCACCTAAAACTCCTCAATAGAATAGGGTAGCTGAGAGGAAAAACAGAACATTGCAAGAAATGGTTATAGTAATGTTAAGTTCTAAACAATTGTCGAAAATATTTTGGGTAGAAGCCTTAAACACTGCATGTCACATCACTAATAGAGTTTATTTAAGGTCATGTGTCAAAATGACTTCCTATGAAATTTTAAATGGAAAGAAACCAACTCTGCGTTACTTTCATGTCTTTGGGTGTGTCTGCTACATTTTAAATGACAGGGACCAATTGGCCATATTCGACTCAAAAAGTGATAAAGAGATATTTATTGGCTATTCACATAACAGTCATGCTTACCGGATATATAATTTGAGGACTAAGACCATACAAGAGTCCATCAATATTATCTTTGATGATCTTATAGATATCTCAGGAAAGTCATCAGAAAATAACATTGCGGTTACAGTAGAAAAAGAGCAACAAACGGATGAAGCATATATTGTCCCAAATGTTGTCATAACATCAGAGATAACATCTTAATCACAAGAAGAGACCACAAAGGTTGAAGTGGAGGAGGAGTCATATTTGAATTGCATTATCAAGTAATACGAGACCCTCCGTCAAGGATTAGAAGGAATCATCCACGTGACTAGGTGATAGGGGAGTGTTTGAGAGGATGCGTACAAGAGAGAAATAACCAATCAATTATAGCGAAATGGTAAGGTACGTGTGTATGTCCACCATATACCAACAGGTTAGTCTTTCTTGTCTCATATCTACCTTTGAATCAAAGAACATTGAGGAAGCTTTAAAAGATAATTTTTGGATTCAAGCAATGCAAGAAGAGCTTGAATAGTTCACCCGAAATGAAGTCTGGGACTTGGTTCCATGTCCTAACAACACAAATGTTATTGGAACCAAGCAGATTTTCAAGAACAAATCAGATGAAGCGAAAGAATGGTAGTATTCAACTTTCTATTGTCAATGTTCAAGTTCTTTGTGTTATCTTATCTTATTCTTCTTGAATTGTCTAGATGAATTAGGGACAGTTGTTCGAAACAAAGCTCATCTTGTTGCTCAAGGATACACACAGGTTGAAGGAATCGACTACGACAAAACCTTCGCACCTGTGGCTAGAATTGAGTTAATACGATTATTACTTGCTACCTAAAAATTACCTTGCATTAAATGGATGTTAAAGGAGCATTTCTCAATGGTTATTTGGACAAGAAAGTTTACGTTAAACAACCGAAAGGATTTGAGGATCCCCACCATCCACATTATGTATACAAGCTTAAAAAGACTTTATATGGGTTAAAACAAGCCCCTCGTGCATGGTATGGTCATCTAACAAACTTTCTTATAGACTTTGGTTTCATCCGTGGAGAAGCCCATAGAACATTGTTCATCAAAAGACACGGAGTAGATGTAGTGATTGCTCAAATCTATGTTGACGACGTTGTTTTTTGATCGACTTCAAAATCTCATTTGGAGTATTTTGTTGAAGCAATGTCAACAACGTTTGAGATGAGCATGATCGAGGAACTAACCCTTTTCTTAGGCCTGCAGATAAACAGACTGAAGATGGAATCTTTGTATCTCAAAGCAAGTATGTCAAGAATCTGATTAGGAAATTTGGACTTGAAAATGCAAAACATATGAGGATACCAATGGGCTCTACACAACAGGTATGCAAAGGCGGTGTTGGCCAGGATGTTGACCCAATATTGTACCAATCAATGATAGCCAATCTTTTATACCTTACTTCTAGTCGCCCTGATATTATGTTTAGCGTGTGTGTTTGTGCTAGATTCCAAGCCTGTCCCAAATTATCCCACCTAAATATCGTAAAACGTATCATTAGATATGTCTCTGGCTCAAGTGAATTGGGTATTTGGTACACCAAGGATACTAATCCTAACCTTATAGGATATATTGACTCGGATTGGGCCGGTGATGTAGATGATAGAAAAAGCACTAGTGGTGGTTGTTTCTATTTAGGCAATTACTTAGTTTCATGGTATAGTCGGAAACAAAAATGTGTCTCTCTTTCAACTCCCGAATCTAAATATGTGGCAGCCATAAGTTATTTTGCTCAATTGATTTGGCTACGACACATGCTAGATGACTATGTCCTATCAATCAATTCTATGATTTTGTACTGTGATAATCTGAGTGCTATTAATATTTCCAAAAATTATGTTCAGCATTTACGTACAAAACACATAGATATACGACATCATTTTTTAAGAGACTTAGTTGAAAAACAGTTAGTTCAGATTGAATATGTTGATACACTTCACCAACTAGCTGACATGTTTACCAAAGCTCTAGATCATGAGAGATTTTCTAGTTTGAAGAAATCTCTTGGTCTATGTTTTCTTTAAAATAAGGCAGTTTAGGTAGATGTTGTCTTAATATTCTGGGTAACATTTACTGTTTTCTTAATATACATGGTAAATATTGTAATCTTGTGCACATGTTTGGTCAACCAGGTATGATTCCAGAAGGATAAGGTTTGAAAATGATATAGTCCTCTACGATGGTATATATAAATCAATTATATATATTATAAAAATGGAGTATCATAAGAAGGCAAAGCCTCTACATAAAATTTGGTTGTATTAAAAAAGGAGCAAAGCTCTAAAATTGGTGTTGTTCCTACTGTATAGGAGTACCATGTGCTTCAAAGAAGGTTGAAAATACCTCAAAAATTATTTTTTTGACATAAAAGAATTATGTATGTGTTCAACTAAGTTGATTTAGGACACGATGGAAAATATTACATTGGTCCAGGGTCAAATCTCATAGGAAATATATACAGAATATGTCTACTGTAAATACCAAATCTGAAAGCCCTTGAAGTTTCATACTTCTTATGTTGTTCAAAATATTGTCAACATTACTAACAACATCCAATATATTGATTGTGTCTTTCAAATTTTGTTTTTTTCCTGTTTTTATGCCTTATTTATTTTTAGGAATTTAAATTCGTATTGTTTAAAACTTCAAAATCACGTTAAAACTAAATATTGATAGCCTTTTAAATTCCAAAATTGTATGATGTTGTGTGGTATGTTATCCCTTTGTGGTAGGTATAGAGAGATTCAATTCATTTACACTACCTAAGTTTAAGGGGGAGTCTGTTGGAATGTGTATAAGTTTTGCCATAATTGTGAAACATCCCACTTGTCTTCATTTAGTCACATCAAATCACCACTGGTTCAATCAATGAAAGCCCAAGGATTAAAAACACCTTTTTCAAATCAAATTTTCCATAAAACCCCTAACTCTTCTAAACCCTCTCCTATGTCTATTTCTCCAAAATCCTCAAACACAAAAGAGAATACCCCAATGTCGATCAGTCCATCATAGAAGAAAAGGGTATACAAACACTATTTACCAATTAATAACCAAAAACCTGACCCGAAAGATTATTCACGAGCAATGATTCTTATAGGTTCGGATGAACCATTAGATGTGAGCTACCCAGGTGACAATGACAATTCTATTGATGTTGATGCAACATCAAACTTTTCAAACCTAGGTACTAGACATTCAACATCGACCTTTCCATCAAGAAGGTCAAAAGGGGTTTTGGAAAGCATTATTCATGAAAATCAGTCTGCTAAGAAATCCAAAGTTGAGTCAACTTTCCCTGTTGTTTCAAAAAGCAATAGCAGCACTGACTCTGATTTCAATATGTACAACATTCCAGGAACACCACCCTCAAACAGACCACCAGCTGCACTTGAAGGTGATGAAGATGAGGTGTCTGACAACACACCTCTCAGCAGGTTTATTCCAAAGCATGTCCGAAGAACATACAGAAATGTTGCTTCGAATGTTGCCTCAACATCAAAGGAAATAGACAAAAATACATCAGTGGACCCAGACTATGTTGCCCCAACATCCCAGGCAACACCTGCACACACCTCGACAGATGACAACAATAAGATTCTGAGGTAATGGCTTACTCTCCCATGTTCCAAATGAAATCATTTGCTGATAACTGGAAGTGGTTTAAAAATAGAATGATTAGAGTAGAGAGAGTCATTGGACTTAATTCATTCTCTGACAATGGCCTAATTGATTTTTTTTAGTAGCAAAAATTTATTAAGTTTTGTAACTAGGAAAATCCCATATTGTGATAAAGTGATTAGAGTGTTTTATGCTAATCTGTCACATATTGTTAAAGACAAAAACTCAAAGAAATTTAGGAAAGTGTACTTATATAACAAGGTATATAATTTTACACCCGAAATCATCAACACCACTTTGGGGATAGCCACACATGAGAAAATTGTTCAGCATAATCCCATTACTAAGGAGCTAAATTCTATGATTAAATATCTTACTGAGAATTTGATCACATTCTGGGCACCTCGGAGTTCCGTATCCAAACTAACTGTCTTGTTCACAACCATGCACAAGTTTGTTATATTTAACTGGCTACCTACTCTAAATGAGACTGTAGTGACTTTAGAGCAAGCAACACTGCTGTACAAAATAGGAAGAATGACAAAGTTGATTTAGGAACCATCATATTGTCACGACCCAACTCACGAGTCATGATGACACCTACCCTATTCTCCCGAGTAGGCGAACCACGTTCTCATTAACAAGGTAAATCAGCGTAAAATAAATAAAGAAAAGAAATTATAAGTCTTAAACACTTAATTTCCTAAAATCTGGTCAAAATGGTACAAGAGCACTAACAAGTCTGAAAAATAGAAGTCTGAAAGAATGTCCGAAGGCTACATACTGTTTGTCAATACCAAAGGAAAATGAAATTAACTAAGAAGCCCTTCAGGGGCCACGGATGACCAAGTAGCTCATCCTGAATGACTAGAAGATGTCCACCTTGTGAATCAGTCACGGGGCGTAGAACTGGAACCTGGATCGTACTCTGCACTCAACAAAAGTGCAGCAAGAGTAGTATCAGTACAACACTAGTAACGGTAAGCATCATAGACCGACAGTGATTAGATAACGCATGGAGAGTTGAAACTAACAAGTCGCACATAGAACAAACAGGTATGGTCACGAAACCTATACAAGTCAAAATGTAAGAAATTATGTAATCAACCAAGACAGGTATAATTTACCAAATGTTCAGTCACATATAAGAGTGGATGAATACAATGTAATGCAACAATCACCTCTCTCACTCCACTCATGTACACGCATGCCAAGGCAGTGCCTCAAAGTCATGACCAATGGGGGACCCGCGAAGTCCATGTACCACTCGTTCTCTCCGGCTAGAACCTCGGAGGCTATCAATCTCTCGCAATCTCCGGCAAAGACCTTGGAGTTGCTCAATCACTCTCAATATCCGGCAAAGACCTCGGAGTTGCTCAATCACTCTCGATCTCCGGCAAAAACCTCGGAGTCACTCAATCACTTCCCTCACCAACATCACAAAAATAAAATGGAAAGCAGGTCAAACATGATATCAGTCTCGATACATATCACAAATATACAATAGACAAGTACAAGTCATATCATTGTCCCATGTTCAATTAGCAACATTTCAATTCCTTTATTTCCACATGATACGTGAGCTAATATACCACAGAAGTACAATCAAGTAGTAATCACACAAAATAACACAAAATCGACGAACCCCTTTGGCTCGCGGTCCTGTGGACGTTCTATCATGCTATCCCTGTCACTTTCTACAACTACATACGATTCTCTAATCATAGTCTTACTAAAGTAAACTGTAACCTACCTCAATGCCGAGCGGGTGCCACGAACAATCAAATCAATGTATTTCCCTTGCGTAGAGCCTCTGAACGCTTAAAATCTAGAAATATGCGAACTATGTTATAATATGAATCTAAGGACCCCCATATTGTTATATTTGTATTAACATTTTTACCATTTCAATTGTATGACTAAACCCCTACACATATAAAAATATTAGCATAACTTTAGGATATTCAAATAACATTCATTTCTTTCAACTTTCTCGTATCTCCCGGTTGTAAAGGATATAACATTAAATTCGTAACTCCAAATCATGTGTTTATTGTACCACATTGGAGACAACACTAGGATCTATTATTATACCGAATCCCATATGACATTACTTAATGTAGTTGGTGAAAATTTACGAAGGAAACAACTCTATGAAATCTGTGTTGTCAGAATTTTTGCAAAATACGACAGAAACATTAAACAGTCATAACTCCCAAACCATAAGTCGTATTTTTCTCCGTAAGGTCTCAAACGGACGGAAACAGAGAACTCTACAACTCTTATTCAGCACATATTCTTATATTCCTTACATATTTGTACAGTTTTCACATTTTACATGCTGCTCATCTGTATTTCAGTTGAATCGGGGCAGAAACTTTAAACAGTCATAACTTTCAAACCATAAGTCGGATTTATCTTCGTAAGATCTTAAACTGACGGGAACAGATTAATATACAACTTTCATTCAGCCCATATTTTTATATTCTTTATGGATTTATACAGTTTTCACG
This sequence comes from Przewalskia tangutica, assembly GCA_029844215.1. NCBI lineage: Eukaryota > Viridiplantae > Streptophyta > Magnoliopsida > Solanales > Solanaceae > Przewalskia > Przewalskia tangutica. The sequence goes on from CM056725.1 coordinate 4,875,789, forward strand.
TTTAATATACTGCTGTAATCATTATGTATAAAGAAGAAAATGAATGAGACACATATTATGTTTGACACAGTGACGAGAATTTCACCTAATTCCACACTTTGAAAACCCACTTTTAAATCTAATGTTGTTTGGTCACCCTAATCATTACCTAATCGTAAAACCTTCAATGATTGCATAATAGTTAACTCCTATACTAAAATAATAAACAATGTTATTCCCTCATAATCCTATTCAAGCAACATAGTTATATAAGTATATGTGAAATAGGATACTATACCTGGATATAGTAATTGAATTAGAAGAACTTTTTCACCCTATATTTTGTTGTCTCCCTCGTTTTCTTTTCTTTTTGTTCCTCCTCTTCCACGTTTGTTCCTTCCCTCTCTTCTAGTAGTATGGTTTTTTTTTCTCTTTTTAGTTACTGCATGTTGCCTCCCCCCTCCCCCCTTTATTTCACCTAATTAACGTGCACACAAAGGGGTAGTGGGCTTGGCTCACTCACTCACTCACTATTTTTTTTATTCCCCCTTTCATATATTAAAATCAAATCATCTAATTAATTAAATTCATGCACCAATTGTATATTAAAACTCCTATAATTTAATACCCTGTAGTCTCGTACTACTTTCGTAGTTCTAACGTGCTAAACGACCAAACGGGTCGTTACACATATTTGAACATGTTGCCAATCTGGCATAAAGGAAAAATAACGATGTCCTTCCATATCCCTCCTTAATCTATCAAATCTACTCAATCAAGGGTTTAAGATTCCAAAGGGGGATAAGTTGAGTCTTATATTGGAAGTTTACTCTGTTCATAGAGCATTGCTAAATAGTAGGGACAGAATCATTGATCTTTTCTGCAAGAAGGAGAACTGAAACACAGAAATTGCATCAGATGTTGCCAACATTTCAGGCAATACAGAAAAGAATCAGTTTTCTATGTCCAAAGATTGGATACAAAAGCACATCGCTGAGCTCAATAGACAAATTAAAGAACTAGTGCGAGCCATGGATTAATACGTGGACATCCTTTCTTCACAAAAAAGGGAGATGATGATGCTGAAGCAGATGAAGCAGACTGAAAATCAGATAAGGATGCAGGGGAGAATGCAGGGGGAGATGACTGTCAGTGTCAAGAGGAGATGAAGGAGTAGATGGTGGAGCTAAATTGCGAATTGTTTTGTCAAACAAAAAGCGGATGAAAGCTACTGTGACACAAGGCAATCTAGATAAAGGTTAAAGGATTATGGGAATGTGATACATGTTGATACCTTGTTTTTATGTTTTGTTCTGTGTGACTTGATGGGTTAAATTATTGTGTTGGAAACTGGAAATTTGTTCTGACTGTAAAATATTTTAATATTCTGTGGAAATGAGATTACTATTGATTTTTGACTATCTACAGATGTGTTGTATGCTAGTCACGACTAATAGATATAAGTTCTATCTAATACAATCATCGATATAAAATTACTTGAAATTTGTAACTAAAGGTTGAGGGGGAGCATGGTCACAATCTTACTGATTTTTATATTGTTAGGTCAACATCTAGAATCAGTATCCTAGGCATTTTTAGGTTTGTATGGAGTTTTGTGAAGAAAGACAAAAAGGGGAAGATTGTTGATGCTGGATGAGTGTTGTGACAACACGAGAAATTAGTCAGGACAACATATCTTATGAATATAAGGATGTTGCCTGCAGTGTTGTGACAACATCTATGTAAATGATTTTGCCTATTCTTCCGGTCAAAACAGTGATTGTTACTGTGAGGTAAAAATGATCTAGGAAAACTAACCAGGAAGCCATGTTTAAAACATGAGAAAAGAAGAAGTCAAGCTTGGAAGGAAAACAACGTGAAGACCAATTCAATGTAGTTGAGGATTTCATGGAGGCTGAATCGGTCCAAGTTGCTGCCTATTTTCTCTCAACTCCCGCAACTAACCTGAGAATTTCAAAGAAGTTTCACACTATAAATAGATGAGGAACTTCATTGTATCGGCATCCAAATTACAAAGAAAAGAATCACCAAGAGAGCTCTCAGAAATTTACTCTAGAAACTGGATCAAACACCACTGCCTAAAGTAGTATAACAACATCTAGTCACACATTACTATTGGTGCAGATTCTAGATTAAGCTTATTGTTGAAGCAATTGTAATGAAAATGTTGTATGTTTCTTTATAGATGTTTTGTCTTTAGGTTGAAGTCATTCGCGACTTCATTTTTGTAATTTCTTTTTATTTTATTTCTACAAATTGTAAAAAGAAATTCAATTGTAATTGTATATAATATATACATTACTTCGGTCACTGACCATCAAGGGGTATATTAATATATATCCTTGAAAATATAAACCTTGTTTCTTTTATTTTTCCCGTTGCATTTACTCTTTAAGGTTTATTATTGTTTTATCGAAGTGTTGACACAACACTGAAGACAACATAAAGAAACTGTTTAACTTTTCAACTTTTGAATTTGTATTTTTCTTACGTTTATTTGCTTATCCGTATCCTCGGATCTAACTAGAAGTACACATTCTCTGTAGAAATTAGCCCGATTTGTCGTGAGGATCTGATATATCTCCTTCCAAAGTTGGCGTCGAGTTTAGGAAATATCGGTCCTCTAGTGATCTTCACTAAAGTGAGCAATAGTATCGCTCTAGTGGATCCGTTTACTTTGAGGCATTGTTTCCTGGATGCTGATCAGTACTGGAGGGCGTCGTTTAAGCCTTTGTTGTCTAGTAGACAGCTTGTCGAGTATGTGATTTTAGACGCGCGTCGATGTTGTTTCCGCTGAAGTTAATATAGGGGGCTCGAAGTATGTTTTAGCTGATGTCCAAGTTGCTCGTGTATCTGATTTCGGGAAAAATGACAAGCAATATTTTCCGTAAGAACGCATATAGGCCATCTTCTAGACTCTGGAGACTATGTCCTTGGTTATGATTTATATGGAGCCAATAATAATGATTTTGAGCTGGAAAAATACAAAGGTCTTGTCCTTCCAGAGGTGATATTGATTAAGAAAAGCTATGAAGAGAAGCGCCAAAAGAAACGTGGGAAGCCACGATGTTGAAAGCTGAAGTCTCTTAATATGGAAGTCGATAACTCTGCAGGCAAGGGAAGAGATCAGGCACACAAGATGAACTCGGAGTATGAACAATTCTTGAGAGATTTGGAAGAGAATCCTGATTTGAGGTTCAACATATCATTGTATCGTGATAAAGAATATCAACGATCAGAAACTATTTCTGTTGCTGATGGAGATGATGTCCCGTCTATTCCTTTGGAGGAGTTACTCGGTGATCTTGATCTGAGTGATATTGATGTTGAAGAAGATGGCATAAGGGAGTGAACTGAAGACTCTTGAATTGCAACCGGAACTTGAAGCTTGCCTCGATGATGTTGTGCAAGTTAGTAGCTTCATAAATTTTGCGTCTAGTATTAGTAGAACTAATTCTTGTTATTTTTCATATAATGATCTGATGGATATTTCTATCTACACCATTTATTTGTTCCATACTAAGCCTTCCCTTGTTAATGTTACTTAAAAAGTCATTAGAAAAGAGGAGAATCACAGGTTCCTGTTAAAGTATATATCGACTTAGCCGTGTGAGCCCATCAGCCGTGGGGTCCTTCCCCTTTTTCATTGTATATTTGGTAAATATTAGATTTAGATTTATACCTAAATTAATAGTGTAATGTTACTATAATTGTAAAGTTAGTATTCTTATAGAATAGGGATTCCTAGGTAGAATAGGAAGAAGATCTTCCTTGTAACTTGTATATATATGTCTTTCATTAATAAGAATAATGAGGGGATTATTTCTTTCATGGTATCAAGAGTCTAGGTTCTTTTCCTTGCTTCCGCTTCTCAATTTCTTCTCAAAAATACCGTGCAAATCCCTCCCAAATTCTCATTTTTTTTCCAGCAAAAATCCGAGACATCGTTCTTCTTTTCTACAAATTTCCTTCTCCGAATCTTGTTTGTTCTATCCCTATGGCTGATAAGAACAATTTTCATCCTGCCCTCTCAGTTTCTAACATCAAGAGCGTCATCCCTATTGTTCTTGGTCTTGAAAACGTCCAATATGAGACGTGGGCGGAGTTATTCAAGATTCATGTTAAAGCACATAAAGTTCTTCACCACATCATCATTCCTGCTCCTTCAAAAAAAGGTGATAAGGCGACTACATTTAATGTGCTCACTAAAGAAGCAGACTCAGAATTATGGGACATGCTTGATTTCAAGGTTCTTCAGTGGATTTATGCCACTATTTCCTTGGACCTTTTGCAGACGATTATGGAACCCAACTCAACAGCTATGTCGGCGTGGGATCGATTGCGAGATATATTCCAAGATAACAGTCATTCTCGGATTGTTATCCTTGAGCAGGAATTTTCACAGGTAGCTATGGTGAATTTTCAAAACGTTTCTTCTTATTGAAAACGTCTCAAGGACTTGGCAGACCAACTCAGCAACGTGGGTTATCCTATTTTTAATAGTCGTCTAGTTCTTCAGATGGTTGCAGGCCTGTCAGAGGCCTATAGCGGTGTTGCTTCAGTTATTCGTCAGAGTAATCCCCTGCCAGAATTTTATCAAGCCCGCTCTATGCTCACTTTGGAAGAAGCTGATTTGGCTAAGAAAGTAGCACTTGGGGCCAGTTCTGTCAGCATGATGACTGCTTCCACCTTTTCTCCTTTCAATCCATCCAACATGACCCAAAATCACAACAACGGGGGTGGGAAGAAAGACCAAAATCGGAAGAATAATGGTAAGAACCACGGCGGCAACAACGGGGCAACGTCGATGCGGCAGAATAACAAAGATCCCGAAACCACAGGCCCGGTCAGTGGTAGTGGGTCACAGCACCTAACAGTGCCGCGACACAGCCTTATAGCGCCGCGGCGCCACCTTACAACATCGCAGCGCCTCAGTATCAGCCTGTATACCCGCCGCAGCCCAGCTGCTCCTCAGTCCATACTCCATGGTTCAGACCAGCGTATGGGCAGTCCCATCAGTCTAGTATACTTGGGTCTCGCCCCCATCAGGCCCACCACGCAGTGTGACACACTCAGACCGACATTGAACCAGCGATGAACACACTTGGCCTGACTTAACCAGACCCTAATTGGTACATGGACACTGACGCCACTACCCACATGACATCCGATCAAGGTACTCTCTCATCTTATTCCAATTTGAGCACTAATCGTGGTATAACTGTTGGTAATGGCAGTTCTATTCCAATGAAGGGTTATGGTCATAAAATCTTGTCCCCTCTTCATCCACCACTTGTCTTGAAAAATACCCTTCATGCCCCAAAATTAATTAAAATTTTCGTATCTGTCCGTAAATTCACAACTGATAACTGAGTTTCTATTAATTTTGATCCATTTGGATTTTCTGTGAAATATTTCAAGATGGGGAGTCATCTCATGAGGTGTAACAGTGGGGGGACCTCTATCCAATCACACCAAGTCTCAGCGTCTCGCGTCAAGCTATGTCATCCACCTTTGCAGATCTTGCTCTTTCCATGGGGCATGCTTGTCTAGGTCATCTGGGGTTGTCTATTTTATCTTCTTTATATAGACAAAAGTTTATTTCTTGTAAGGGTACGCGTAGTACTCCACTGTGTCAATCTTGTGCTTTGGAAAAGATTATTAAATTACCATTTGTAGCTTCAAATTCTAATACTTCAATGCCATTTGAAATTATTCATAGTGATTTATGGACATCTCCGGTTCTCAGTTCTATGGGTCATCGTTATTATGTTCTATTCTTAGATGACTATTCTAAATATTTATGAACGTTTCCAATTGCGAAAAAATCTCAAGTTGTTTCCATTTTCATAAAATTTAGAGCTTTCATGAGAACACAATTCAAACGGAAAATCAAAAACATCCAATGTGATAATGGCAGATAGTAGGATAATGAGGAATTTAGGGAGTTTTGTGCTCAAAATGGAATAAATTTTCCTTTTTCTTGTCATCATACGTCGTCACAAAATGGGAAAGCTGAGCGAAAAATTCGTACCATTAATAATATTGTCCGCACTTTATTGGTTCATTCTTCCGTTCCTCCATTATTTTGGCATCATTCACTACAAATGGCTATCGATTTCCTCAATATTCTTCCCTCTAAAGGTTTGACATATTCATCCCTCTAAAAGTGTTATACAATAAGACTCCGTCATACACTCATCTTAGGGTCTTCGGATGCTTATGTTATCCACTGTTTCCATCCACTACAATCAACAAACTTCAGACACGTTCTACTTCTTGTGTATTTTTGGGTTTTCCGTCAAATCACCGTGGTTATAAATGTTTTGATTTGTCCTCTAAACAAATCATCATTAGTCGTCATGTTCTCTTTGATGAATCCCAATTTCCCTTCTCTAAAGTAGAAAAACCTGTGTCTAGCTCTTATGATTTTTTGGATGATGCTATCTCCCCCTATGTTCTCCGACATTTTTCAGGTTTGCCAGAAAATACGCAGGTTCCCCAAAACCCGTCCTCAGCGTCGCGGCCCTGCATAGAGGCGCCGCGGCGCCAAAATCCCTGCGAGTCAGCGCCGCGGCCCTGCACAGGGGCGGCGCGGCGCCAAAACTCCTGCGACCTTCCCAGTTCTTCTGGCGCCGCGGCGCCCTCGACGGTAATTCCTGGAGTTTTCGAAAATTCCCAAAATTCACTCAATCTAGCCCAAAGTCATGGTCCAGTCACTCGTAGTTAACGGGGTATTTTTAAATCAAAAAGACATTTTAATTTGCATTCAAATGTTCTGAAATCCTCATTACCCCGTAATCCTATGTCTGCTTTAAATGACCCTAATTGGAAAATTGTCATGACCGAGGAAATAATGCTCTTATTGATAATAAGACGTGGGAGTTGGTACCCCGTCCATCTGGTATTAATATTATTCGGTCTATGATTTTTGTTCATAAGAAAAATTCTGATGGTTCATTTTCAAGGCATAAGGCTAGACTTATAGGTGATGGTAAGACTCAGCAGGTTGGTATGGATTGTGGTGAGACATTTAGCCCAGTGGTCAAGCCGGCTACTATTCGCACTGTGCTCAGCTTGACTCTTTCAAAATCATGGTCCATTCATCAGCTAGATGTGAAGAATGCTTTCCTACATGGTGATCTTCAGGAGACAGTGTATATACATCAGCCTTTGGGTTTAGGGATACTAGATATCCTCATCATGTCTGTCTATTGAAGAAGTTCGTGTATGGACTTAAGCAGTCTCCACGAGCTTGGTATAAGAGGTTTGCTGATTTTATTTCGACTATGAGTTTTTCTCACAGCAGGTCTGATAATTCATTATTCATATATCATCGGGTTCGTCCATGACTTATATACTACTATATGTTGATGATATTATCTTGACTGCCTCTTCTGATGCCTTGCGCAAGTCCATTATGACGATGCTCAGTGCTGAGTTTGCCATGAAGGACTTGGGCCCATTGAGTTACTTTTTGGGGATTGCTGTAACTCGTCATGCAGGTGAATTATTCTTGTCACAGAGAAAGTATGCAACAGAGATCATTGAGAGGGCTGGGATGTCATCATGTAAGTCCACTTCTACTTCAGTTGATACTAAACCTAAGTTGGGTGTTGCAGCTGGCTCTCTATATGAGGATCCGACCCGCTATCGCAGTCTTGCAGCGCCTTCGATCCGGACGCTCACGCGACTTGATATTACATATGTCATACATCAGGTGTGTTTGTTTATGCATGATCCTAAAGTGGAACATATGAATGCGCTCAAATGCATTCTTAGGTACATTCAGGGTACACTTGAGTATGGTTTGCATTTGTATCCTTCGTCGACGTCTACATTTGTCTCCTACACAGATGTTGATTGGGGTGGTTGTCCTGACACCAGACGGTATACGTCTGGCTATTGCATGTTTTTAGGTAATAACTTGGTCTCATGGTCTGCCAAGCGTCAATTCACGTTTTCACGTTCAAGTGCAGATGTCGAGTATAGAGGGGTAGTCAATGTGGTTTCTGAGTCATGTTGGTTACGAAATCTCTTGAAGCTTCATTGTCTATCGGTAGGCTACCTTGGTGTATTGTGATAATATAAGTGCTATCTACCTTTCTGATAATCCAGTTCAGCATCAGCGTACTAAACACATAGAGATGGATATTCATTTTGTTCGAGAGAATGTAGTCAAAGGACAAGTACGCGTCTATCATGTTCCTTCAAGATATCAAATTGCAGACATCTTTACGAAGGGTCTTCCCTCGATCCTTTTTGAAGATTTTAGAGACGATTTGACTGACACCGCTATGACGCGGGGTGTGTTAAAGTATATATGGGCTTAGCCGTGGGGTCCTTCCCCTTTTTCATTGTATATTTGGTAAATATTAGACTTAGATTTGTACCTAAATTAGTAGTGTAATGTTACCATAATCGTAAAGTTAGTATTCTTATAGAATAAGAATTCCTAGGTAGAATAGGAAAAAAATCTTTCTTGTAACTTGTATATATATGTCTTTCATTAATAAGAATAATGAAGAGATTATTTTTTTCAGTTCCATCACATTCAATTTCCATATTGTTGCTATCAATTTCAAAGCTCTGCAAAATAATGCATGTCAAGGTCCATATAGATGAAGTGTTTTAAGTATAAACTCAAAGAATGTTCAAACTCAGCACCAATCAATAAGCATACCTAACAACTAATTCCGAGCCACATCTGGTTTCCCATACTTACATTAAGGCACAAATTAAATTCAGATTTGTGTCGGAAAGTCACATATTATGAGTAAAGTGCTAGGCGACTACATACCCAACATTCATATCGAAAATTTCTAGCTAAGAATGAAGGAGTACTTACCGCTTCATCAAAATCTTTGTTGATAGAAAGTTGTGATGAAGTAAAGTGGTAATACTTTGTGTAGTAAATTACTATGAAATAAGAGGATTACTTCCTCAATGCTAAGGGGCATAGTCGAAAACACTTGTCAATTTTTATTTTGAATTTCTAAAGTAACATTTATTTTGGAATAATCTTTTTTCGCTGAGTTGACATTTTGGGACGGAGAAAGTATTTTCATTTGAGAATTTTTTCTCTATATCACCAGTTCACTCGCCTTTATTAATAATAAAAAAAATAACAACATATTAAAATGTAGAAAGATGAAAACCCAATTGGCATATTTTTTATGGTTAATTTAGCTATATAATAAATATTTGAGAATACTCTCCAAAAATATATATTTAAATTTGAATCGAAAATATCTATTGGAGCACTTTATCTTATATATTCAAGTACTCTTTTGAGATAGGCCATAATTGGATTATCTAAATGAGCCATGTATTTCACCTATAATTTAAGTACTTATTAAATTTTCATTTGGTACTTTTGGTTGTAGCCTATGCCACCTAGTTATATATCTCTATAACCAATGGTAGAATGTTAACTATATATTTAGTCAATCTTTTTACAATGCATATATAATTGAGATAATGGTAAAAAATATATCTAAATTATCTCTTTTTCTTGAGTTTCACATTCAAATTATCAGTTATTTTATTTTTTTGTTTGAACTTTGAACTATCATTATCTATATATTAAAAAAATACTTAATTGATAGTTCAGATAAAAAAAACGAGCAACTGATAATTAGCATAATCAGCTTCGAGATGTGTTTTAATATATTGATGATCTTCAAGTAGAAAAAAATAGCAACCAAAGTTAAAGCCTCAAACTCACAAAAAGTAATGGTTCAGATTAGTTTTGACCATTAACTCTATATAATTGAAGTGGTTATATAATTGTAACTTGTGGTTGTAGCCTATGCCACCTAGTTTTCTCTATATCACTAGTTCGCTCACCTTAACTAATCAAATATAATCCAAAAAAAACAGCAACAACAAACAAATTAAAATGTCAAAAGATGATAACAAAGTTCGTTTTGGCATCATAGGATGTGCAGAGATAGCAAGGAAAGTATCAAGAGCCATTAATTTATCACCAAATTCAACCCTTTATGCTATATCAAGTCGTTCACTTGAAAAAGCCAAGAACTTTGCAATCAAGAACAATTTATTGTCAAATTCTTTAAAGATTTATGGAAGTTACATTGAAGTTCTTGATGACCCTTTTGTTGATGCAGTGTATATGCCATTACCTACTAGTTTTCACCTTCATTGGGCAATTATGGTTGCTGAAAAAAAGAAGCATTTGTTGTTGGAAAAGCCTACTGCTTTGAATGTATCTGAGTTGGATAAGATTCTTGATGCTTGTGAGAAAAATGGGGTTCAGTTTATGGATGCTAGTATGTGGTATCATCATCCAAGAACTGGTAAATTAAAGGAGTTGCTTAGTGATACTAAGTTGTTTGGACAAGTCAAAGCAGTAAGTTTTAGTACTTTAATTATAGTAAAATGTTCAAATTTTACAATTCTGCTATATCTTAGTTTTTCCTCTGTTATACTTGAGGGTTATTCGTATCCTTATCGTTAGCAAATTGTCTCGTATTTGGGGTATTTGGCTAGTGGTAAGAGGTGAGCTTGTGATGTGTTGGTTAGACGCGTCATTTCCTGCACGTAGGGGTGGTAAACCATTAAAACATGACTTGCCCAATTCGCCAAGTTTGGGCTGATAACTGACCCGCACATTTATTAGCTAAGGTTAACACATATGCAACCCAAATTCGGCCATGAGAAATCTTATCAAAATATTATTTTTATTTGATATGTTATATGTAGTCATAATAAAGAAAGAAAATTGTTTATTAGGTACTAAAATTTTATTAAAAGAACAAGCAAAGAAATTAAAACTTAGTAAGAATTAGGTGGGTTGAGTTATGAGTTATGGAGAAGTTTATGGCTTTAGATGTTTGGTACATTTATCTGGAGAAGTTTATGGCTTAATTAGATATCATTGATTTGAACTTACTCTGTTTAAGTTCCTTATTGAATTGCAATTGCTATAGACCAAATGCATAATTGTGATTGCATTGTAGATAAACATTTATCCATGCCAGGACAATAGGATATGACCCAATTGCGGAATACACTATCATCTATTCTTAATTTATGGAGGACTAGTTCCTGTTAGGACTGGACGGTTGGAAGGAGCTTTCTTATAGTAGAAGATAGGCGGTCAAAGAAAAACAAGGTGTAAGGGGTTCTCCGCTCCTAGTCATTAAGAAGTGTTATTTTGTCCTTCGGATGACTGGACTCTACTAAGAAGTTCTTTCTCTCACGTAATTTTGTCCTAATGGCGAAGCGTAGCAATTCGTACTAATAAGTTTCGCTAACCAGAAGTAGGGGTGGTATTTTTAAGTTCGATTTCGGTATTTGCGGTACGGTAAATCGGTACCATAATTTGTTCGACTTCAACTTACATATACTCATATAATAGAAAATTACGACTTCGGCTATTCAAGAAATGTCTCAATTATATCGTACTAATATCTTACATATTTAATATATTCAAAAGAAAGCGCAAGCAATCCCCTTCGTAAATCAATTACACAAAAAAAGGTATTTCAATCAAGATAGAGTAGTCAAAAATACAATGTGCAAACAATTAATATTGTAATAATACTTGTTTATGTATTCTTTAGTATTATAATACTGATATATATAAATTATATATGTAACTATATACTTCGGTATGGTATTCGGTATTTTGGTATAATTTTTATCAATACCAAATACCAAACTTTTTAAAAATGCATACCAAATACCGTACCAAATACCATAATATCAAAACTACTGTATAAAAAAATTCGGTTTCGGTATGGTAATCGGTGTATACCGTACCATGCCCACCCCTAACCAGAAGGCAATAGAATCAGCCAATAGGCGGAGGCAAGCTTAGTGTATTACATAGATAAGCCACCAGCTTTTTCTAGAATTCACCATTTGTTTCTTCATGTAAGTTCAATTTTTATGTAGCTTGACAATTAAGGGGTCAGTGACAATTCTGAATAGTCTTGATATATGCAATTTGTATGCAGCTTCAGTTCATGAATCTAAACAATCCTTTCGAGTTTAGGTTTTGTTCCAAAAATACTACTTGTATTGATGATTGTCTAACTAACCTATACAAGTGCTTTGTTTGGTAAGATCCACAGCTCATCATCGTATTCACCAGGCCAAGATTTTATTGAAAATAACATCAGAGTAAAACCAGACTTGGATGCCCTCGGGGCACTGGGAGACGCAGGCTGGTACTGCATTGGCGCGATATTGTGGGCTATGAACCAAACTCCGCCAACAACTGTAACTGCACTGCCAACTGTTGCGAGAAACTCAGCTGGAGTTATCTTGACATGTAGTGCCTCATTGTATTGGGAAAAAGAAGAAACCGTTGCTACATTTTACTGCTCTTTCGTTTCACACGAGACAATGGACTTGAAAGTTTATGGCTCTAACGGGACATGTTATCTCTATGACTTTATAATACCGTTTGATGAAAATTCTGCTTCGTTCAACTTCACGTCTGGTGCTAAGTTTGTGGATCTTCATATCGGATGGAACGTGAAACCTCAGCAAGTTCAAGTAACTAATGAGTTACCACAAGAGGCTTTTATGATTCAAGAATTTACTGGCCTGGTTAAGGATATTGAAGTTACGAGAAGTAAACCTGAGAGCAAATGGCCTCGTACTAGCAGACTCACTCAACTCGTGCTCGATGCTGTGAACAAATCTATAGACCTCGGTTTCCAACCAGTTCATATGTAAATGCTTATGTTCATTACATAAAAGAACAGCTTATTATGTACCATATGTAAGAGAGTTTTTGTATGGACCTTTGCCTTGATCAAGATGAGCACTCCAGGAGTAAAAGCTTTCTGCTATACTAGTATTGAGCTTGTAAATCATCAAATGGCTAATAAGTCCTTTTTCTTTTTGGAGGAAAAGGTCTCGGGCTAAAATAAATTGAATCTCTCTCCTTTCACGTTACTACAACATCCACACTACGGTCCTTATGCATTGGGGGTCTTGTTTAGGAGGAGAATTTCTCTCGATATTTTCTTGTTTAGGAGGAGAATTTCTTATAACTTATAGGTTCGATCAAACTCAATAGCTTTGGTTCAAATCATGTATTTGTCTTTAAGAACAATGTTGGCTATGTACAAATTATTGAATATAGAACCAATAACTTAAAAGAACTAAAATCATTAACCCATAAAACCACCTTTGTATATCGTCAAGGCTTGTATTGTTAGCTTCTGCATGACAACTTCAAACTTAGACTTTCAATCCCAATTAACTTCAATTCTTGGGATTTGAAGAGAATAAGTAAGTACCATACATATCGTTAGAGGCATCAAACACACTATTTTGAAAACGAAAAAACAAGATTTAAGCATATACTTTCTCATCTCTAGAAGTTGTCATTACATTTATAAACTCCAAGCCACGAATACAACCTTTGGCGAGAAAAGGAGTGGTAACAGTGACAACAACATCCTTCTCAATTACACAAAAGACTAAAGACCAAAAATAGGACAGAAAAGAAACTGATGAAGATATGGGGGAAAATGAAGTGGAAAAGAATACAAAGATATAATTGAATAAAGGACAGGTAGTATGTATTTCAATTTCTATTATAAGAAATGCCTTCTCCTATTTACGAGACAAAAGATAGTAACACAGTCTTCAAACTTTGCTGAATTCACAGATGATTATTACTAGTTCTCCGCTGATTGCCTGGTTGAATGACGGTCGTCCATGTTCTTTGCTACGTGTTTCCTCTTTCCCCGAGAATTACGTTTTCTTGATCGTGTTTTTGGTGGGCGCTTCTCGGTTTGCTCTTGCATGGTGACCAACTTTTCACCAGAAGGGAGCTCTGGAGGAGAATCTGGCCAAGGTGTGTGTTTTGCTGGGACAGTTACATCCAGTGGAGGGTTAATGATCCATCTGCATTTCGGTTAGGAATTAGTGATATTTCATTCGAGTGAAAGTAACCACGTTGTCTAGTTTGAGATATATAATCGAAGCGCAAGCACATCAACCTCAATCAACGCATTATACAATATAGATACTACTTCAGAATTACAAATTATTTTTCTGGACTCTAATAGCACTAGCATGTATGCAATAAATGACTTCAACACCGGCATTTTTTAAAAATGAGCTCAGGTCTCACTTAAAACTTAAATCTTAATGAAAATATAGCTCAACGTCATACGGAGATTTCCTTCCAAATGTGATTCATCTTCCTACTCAAAGCAGATCAGGAAGATCAAGCATGTAGATGGTGAGACTTCAACAACATACCCAATAAAATCCCACAACGTGGGGTCTGGGGAGGGTAGAGTGTACGCAGACCTTACCTCCACCTCGGTAGGTAGAGCGACTGTTTCCGAAAGACCCTCGGCTCAAGACAATACATAAGAACAAGCAAAGCAAGACAAACGGTCAGACCCGGACAATAAATTTAAAGCAGTATGAAAATGATGTTAACAAAAGCGAATAAGTCATCATAGCGCATTCTGAAAAAAGAAGCAGTAACTAACGCAGGTAAATAAGATAAACAAAGTACACTAAAGAACACATAGCAGCGGAAATCAAACGACAGGAGACTATAAAACAATATTGCGCCTACTAGTATGATAGGCTACGCAGGCCTAAAATATAAACACTACAACTACCAGTTTGTAAGCGTAAGTAGGACTACGCTCAACTACCTACTACCCTTCTACCCTAATCCGTTTCCTCCACAACCCCCTATCTAAGGTCATGTCCTCAGTCAGTTGCACTTGCGTCATATCCCGTCTAATCACTTCTCCCCAATACTTGTTCGGTCTACCTCTAGCCCTCTTGAACCCGTCCATAGCCAACCTCTCACACCCCCGCACAGGGTCATTTGTGTCTCTCCTCTGCACATGCCCGAACCATCTCAATCTCTCTTCCCGCATCTTATCCTCCACCGAAGTCACTCCCGCTCTGTCCCGGATATCATCATTTCTAATCCTATCTCTCCTTGTATGTCCACAAGACCATCACAGCATCCTCATCTCCGCAAGCTTCAGCTTTTGAATGTGCAAAATCTTGACTGGCCAACACTCCGCCCCATACAACATAGTCGGTCTAACCACCACCCTATAAAACTTGCCTTTAAGTTTTGATAGCACATTTTATCGCACAAGACTCCAGATGCGAGCCTCCATTTCATCCAAATGGTGGGACTTCCAAATGATAAATTAAATATACAAGAAATCACAACAATCTAACTCAAACTGAATGGATAGTATGAGATGGAAATATGAGTAATATAATCAATTCAATGCCAAAAATCATAAATAGCACCAAAACTACCATAGGCGCAACTACATTTATGCCTAAATAGGCCCACCTCCAAACCGTTAATATCTAATCAAGCCAAGCTTCATTCTAGTCAAACCAAGTCCAATTTCCTTGACTACCACTTACCTATCACTGGCAGCGTAGTTCATAAACAACTAAGAATAGATATAAACAACAGTCTGCACAAGATATGTCATCCAGATTTCAACAAGATATCATGTCATTAGGACACCAATATTAAAAGAATAAAAATCCATTCACCATCCTAAATCGTTACTAAAAGGAAGGAAGATATTATTCATAACGAGAACCGGCCCCACTTCCATCAAGTTGGGTCACCTTTTTCTCCCATCTTCAAAATTGATCTCTAGCACAATGAGTAGTAATGAGCTATGTTCCTTCTTTTTTTTATGAAAGTGAGTAGTAATGAGCTATTTATTGAATTGCAAAAGAACAAGGGAAAAAAGAAAACCCCTACATTTCTCTAACAAACGATCAACAATTACAGGGGGAAAAAGTCGCATGTTTCCATTAATTTAATTCTTGCATTTGGAGTAATTGTGTTTTGGAAAGAGTAAACCAGTCGCACTAACTAAGAAAACGCCAACTATCATGAATCACTTCCCTAATTCAATCATTTCCAGAAAAAATGCCAGTTAAATCATGAACTTCCAGGAATAAAACAACTCATTCTTCGGATATTCATAGAAGAAAGCGGAGATATTATACCGGTTCCTCCACCCTCTGGAGCCTCATGGCAGCATGAAGACATTCCTACTGGCAACCCAAACTATTATGTTTGACCAGATTTTACCCAAGAGAATACCAACCAAAGCTGGGACAACTATGCTCTTGATGTTTTATGTGTGGAAGAGACAATTAATCATCTCTTTTTACATTGCAAATGGACTTCACAACTATGGAGGATATTGACAGGTCTGAGAGGAGTCCAATGGGGGTCATGCCAAGAGGAATTCTGGAAGTCCTAGTCAGCTGGAGCAATGAAGGCCATCTAGCAAGCCAGAAAGAGAGATGGAATGTCGTCCCAGCTTGTATTGGTGGACAATATGAGGAGAACGGAATCAGAGGTGTTTTGCAGACAAATCCAGTAGCTTACAGAAGCTGAAGATGAAGTGCTTAGCTCTTTTTTACTTTTGGTGTAAAGGGATATACCTTGAGGATCATGGCTCAATTTTTGATGTCTTGGGCACTTATTTTGTAATAATGGGTGGCTCCACAGTTTTTAAGTGGAGTCAATCTTATATCTGTATAAAAAAAATGTTACCATTCTCAAAGAAGAAAAAACAATCCAAGTGACCAAACTGAATAACCCTAACCTAGAGAGATAAAACTGATATGGAAGACTAGTCCGCTCTGTATGTTTTGGACTATTTGGCCGAAGAGGAATAGGCCATGCTTTGAGGGGGGGAAAAGAGCATATCTCTAGAACTAAAAATAGATGTTTACATAATCTATATTTTTTGTGTAAGAGCATCTCTAGTGAATTTGAATCAGTATATGGATTTTCTGCATTTATTAGGAAGAAAGATTTAGTAGTCTGCTTTTTTGGCTTCTGTCCGAGTGTTGTACTCGTTTGTACCATCTTGGTACTTTATCAATAAATCTTATCTTATCAAAAAAGCTCTATTGCGATGGGAGCATTTGGGGGATCAGATCTATCCCTTTTAAGAAAAAATGAAATGAAAACCTAGAAGATGATCCCTGCTAGCATTTTTTGGTGTCTGTGGACATAAAAGAAAAGATGTTTTGATGGTTTAGCAACTCCAAATCACTCTCTTAAGGCTAGATTTTACTTATTTAGTTGGCATAATGTGTCCCCTGTAGATTCCCCAGATTACTTTTGGAATTGTGTTAGCTCCCTGGTCTTAGCATTAGTCTATATTGTACTGGAGCAATTTTTTAATTTCTATTCTTGTACTCTTTTGCATCTTCTTGATGTCGACAATGATGACTCTTACTTCATCAAAAGAAATTGATGATTGTGTCCGGCCCAGTTATCTATCCCTTTATCCAATAAAGTCACTTCAAAAGCGGTTTCTTGGATTTTAACCTTACTTGGAAGTGACATTGGTGATTTAATAATGAGAAATAGGAGGCTATGGCAAATGAAACTATTAGCTTATTTGGGCATGTTAGAGGAGGATGGATTACAGATAATGATAATAAACCATACGGATGTTCTTTGTGGAAATTGATTCAACTGGGATGGAATTCCCTTTCAAAATGCTGTCTGCTTTGGGAGGGAGATGGAAGCAGAATCAGATTGGGACTGCAAGACATTGGGCCTAACTTAGATTTTGTAGGGACTGCTTTAAGAGGTAATGATTGCCCAAGACTATATAAATAGACAAAATACCCTTAAATCTACAGATGTGGGACTCAACATATATTAATAACACAAATCTGGTACTAAGTTGGTACCAGAGAATTACAATGTTCCTTCACTTATCAAAACAAATAGACAAAGGGAAGTGAAGGAACATAAAAAACCATACGTAGTGCTACTTTTTTACATATAAAAAATATTTCTTTTACTATTAGTTCCTAACTTTATTGAGAGCATATCTATTGTTCTGATATCAATCTCATTTCTACCCGCTGTTTCATGGCTCTGGACTTAATTATATACAAAAAGGTATCCCACCCTAAGAATATTATCAAAAAGAAAAAGAGAAATATGGCACCATAAGAGGAGCTATCATGAAACAAGCACAATTACGATTTTGCCTAGGTGATCAAGGAAATAGAAAAAAAATGATATAGAAATGTTAGTTACAAGCAAAATTCAATGCTAAGAACATTCAAAACACAATGCTACATGTAGGCAGGATAGCGCTATAAAACTAACCTGGCAGGGAATTTGCTGTCTGCCCGTGCTTCAACACGTAGCCACCACAGCAAAACTTTGCGCCCACAACTCCCGAGAGGCTCCACCATTGAAAGATCCTTCAGCAAAGATAAAGGGTTCTCAACATCCTCCCTGTCACCCACTACATCATCCAAATCCTTAACCCATTCAGGCTTATCTTCAGCATCTTTCCAGACTAACCTAGAATTCAACACAAAGCCAGCCCACTCAATCTTCCTTGGCAGCACAACTGCCCTGTCACCAATGTATCTGGCACTCTTCTCCGCGTATGGAGACGAATCAAAGGTGTGCCAACCAACAAAATGATCTGATGAATTACAAGCTGGACCTTGAATTGGCAATTGCAAATTCCTCTCTTCCTCTTTCTGAACCGTTGATATCTCCTCTTCTGCACCACTCGAATGAGCAAGAATGCCCACCGATAGAGCGCCAATCCATTTCACTTTTTGGATCTCGTCAAAAATCTCTAAACTGTGCATGTTACTATCATCAGCAAATACCACTACCCCGTCCAACTTTTCTTCTCTCACATATCTGTTCCATCACACAAACACAAACCACACTAACATGTTCAATTCAAAAATCATTAAAATTCTTCTCTACCAAGAACAACTACATCTCAGTCCTAAACAAGTTGGGGTCGGCTATATGAATCCTCATTTCTTCATTTAAGCTCATATCGTATCATCATCATAATAAATAAATAAAAGTGAAATAATACGTGAAAAATATATATAAATAATAATAATAATAATAATAATAATAATATGAGTCTAAAACCTATCCTCAATTAGTAGCTATCACCTATATTGTGCGGTCTCAAGCAAAATTCTTCTCTACCACACATAAAAACACATTAAGGTGTTAAAAGTAAATGTAGCTATTGGAAACAAACTTCTGTACCTCAAAGCGCGAAGTCTCATTTTCGCCTCCAATTTATGTCGATCTTCCCACAAAATAGGCATCTTCTCGCGTACTCCAATGTGAATAGTCTTTAAACCCGATTTTTCTATCAGCGAGGCAGTCTCGTTAGTTGCTCCTCCAGCTTCCACCACAATCCACACAACATTGTAAGGCATATTCATCAAAGAATGCATCACACCTGTAAGATGCAAAGTCTGAAAAGTTCTCACATATGTTGGTGTTACAACAATCACATCCCTTGGACTCTTAAAACCATACTGCATTCTTTGCTCCCTTTGAACTATCTCCATTATCTTATGTGCCTGCATCACCTCACTCGAATTCGGGTGGGGCCATGGTCGGATTAATATCCCGTGCCGACCTACCACCACCCGGCTACTCGACACCGCCGCCGCCGTGTTATTCATCTGACCACCTGTAATGATTTTTTCAAGAGATGCAAATATGAATGAAAAATTGTCTCGTATAAATTTTATGAAATCATAAGCCTTTATATAAGCACATAAACTAAATAGTAGACTCCTCCTACAACTAAAGTATTAGAATGTCACTGAAACTAAGAAACTGAATATTCTACTAATACATATGGACCCGTTTGGCCATGAGAATTATTTACTTTTTCTGGAACTTTTTCACTTTATTTGAATATCAGTGGTTGGTGTATTTGGAATTTTGAAAAACAGCTAAAACCCCATTTTCATTTTCATACATTCAAAAAGCCAAATATTCTTTGCAAAAACTATAACCAAACACAACTCCAACTTCAAAAATTAAAAATAAAGTGAAAAATATTTTATTTCTATGGCCAAACGGCTACTAAATCAACTACTCATTCGAATCGTCCTATAACTAAACAACTAATTATGAAAAAAGTAGCAGTAACATATGCAACTCTCACGGAAACTAAGAAACTGAATATTCAACTAAATCAACTATTAGACTCCTCCTATAACTAAACAACTAATTATTCTAGAAAACTAGCCCCGACAGATACAACTCTCACTCACTGAAACTAAGAAACGGAATATTCTACTAAATCAACTATTAGACTTATAACTAAACAACTAATTATTCTAGACAGAAGCAACTCTCACTGAAACTAAGAGTCATGGTATTGTACTAAATCAACTGTTAGACTCGTCCTATAACTAAACAACTAATTATTCTAGAAAAAATGTAGCAATAACAACAGATGCAACATCCATACAGGAAAATAACATCATTTTATAGATAGAACTCTCACTGAAACTAAGAAATGAAATATTCTATTAAATCAGCTATTAGACTCGTCTTATAACTAAACAACTAATTATTCTAGAAAATTAACAGATGCAACTCTCACTGAAACTAAGAGACGGAATATTCTACTAAATCAACTATTAGACTCGTCTTATAACTAAACAACCAAATTATTCTAGAAAACTGTAGCACTAACAACAGATGCAACATCCGACACATCCATACCGGAAAATGACGTCATTATTTTCGTCTGAACAGCTACATCAGCACCCGGATCATGAAACAACGAGTTCGAAATACCATTCGGACTAAAAGAAGAGTTAGTGAACAAAAGGAAAAACACCAATCTTGAAAATCTAAAACCGAGTACCAAACTTATCAAACAACAAACCCCATGTAACATAAGCCAAAAAATCGTCGCTGGTGACTTTCCCGACCCATCTGACGGAGGCAAATCTAACGCCGACGACCCTCTAAAACTGTTACTCCGACGACCTTGTTGTAACGCCGTTAACTGCTTCATTTCTCAGTTTAATCAAAAGGGTATCAATATTTTTCAATATAATCAAAAGGGTATCAAGATCTTAATGTTTTACAAGGTGGGTATCAATATTTTTCAATATAATCAAAAGGGTATCAAGATCTTAATGTTTTACAAGGTGGGTATCAATATTTTTCAATATAATCAAAAGGGTTTGAAGTTCTTGATGTTTTAAATGGTGGGAATCAAGATTCTTGAAGTATAATCAAAAGGGTATCAAGATCTTCAAGTTTTACAAGGTGGGTATCAATATTTTTCAATATAATCAAAAGGGTTTGAAGATTTTGATGTTTTAAAAGGTGGGTATCAAGATTCTTGAAGTATAATGAAGTGTTAGTTGAGGGCAAAGTGGTTGGTGAGTGTAAGTTAGAGAGGTGTAATCAAGAAATGTGTGTTACTTTAAGGTTAAGAAACCAAAGGGGTTGCTTACTAACTATGTAATTTATTCAATTTTTAAGGATTGAAAGAGACGCCATGAACGAACAGTTGGAAGCTTCAGATGAAAAATGGTCGGGTCAAAGGTTGGGTCCGAATAGGTGTGGGATTTTTCAGACAGTGAGGAGAAAGAAAAGGAGAGAAAATCTAGAGGAAAGGATATTTTTGGAAATTTGGTATTAGGAAAGTTGTTATAACAAAATTAATGATGAAATTTATGGCTGAATTTTTTTCTTATCCGAATTAATGGGGTGATTAAGTAAACAAATAATGGTGCTACTAATTATGCTCGATAAAATAAGTTAGGGTCATTTGGTAGCTGGTTAGAGTTGTGTAGATTTTAGTTATTCATGTATTAGTTATTTCATCATCTATATTGCATAAAATAATACATGAATTTCCTCATAACTTATGCATGTATTAGTTATGTGAATTTCTAAATTGCAAATTAAATATCGTATTAGGTGTGTTGAAAGAAGAGGGGGATCTAGGGAAGGAAGAGGTATTTTTGGAAATTTTGATATGAGATTATTATAAATAAAATTAGGAAAGTTGTTATAACAAAATTATTGATGGAATTTATGGGGTGATTAAGTAAACAAATAATGAGCTACTAATTATGCTCAATAAAATAAATTAGGGGTCCGTTTGGTAGCTAATTTGGAGGAATATTACTATGTTTGATAGTTGGTTAAGAGGTAAGTTATTATAAAATTAATATAGTGTTTGATTTGTAATTTAGAAATCCGCATAACTAATATATGAATAAGTTATAAGAAAATTTATGTATTATTTTATGCAGAATTTAAGGTGGAATAACTAATACTTGAATAACTAAACATGCGTAATTAATTTCTGCATAAAATGATACATAGATTTTTTCATAACTATTTTTTGTATTACTAGAACTTGCATAATTCTAAACAACTACCAAACGACCCCTTTAGTGTAATAGGGTGGGATTCCGACAGTGTGATTTGTTTCTTCTCCGAAATAATGGGGTGATTAAGTAAACAAATAATGGTGCTACTAATTATGCTCAATAAAATAAGTTAGTGTAATAGGGTTGGATTCAGACCGGTGAAAGGGGAGAAACAACAACATACCCAGTGAAATATCAAGAGAAAGTCTAGGAGAAATACAGGAAGGGGTATTTTTGGCAATTTAATATGAGATCATTAAAATAAAATTAGGAAAATTGTTACAACAAATTGATAATTGAATTATTGGCTGATTTTTTCTGTCCAAATTAATGGGGTGAGTAAGTAAACAAATAATGGTGCCTACTAATTATGCTCAATAAAATAAGTTAGTGTACTTGCTACTATATATGTATTAATAAGATTTTGATTGGGGGAGGCTCTATTGATATATAAATAAAAAATTATGCATTTTTAATGACTTCTTCACTCGTAAGTGTGTCATACTCGATGGTTTTACTTTATAAACTATATAAAAATTTATTTTAATTTTATAATTTAAGTTTGAATTATGGTAATATATTAATTTAGTCAATGAGATATAACGAGGAAGGGGTCTTTTTGGAAATTCAGGACAATGATATTTGAGTCCATGAAAAGGACGGGTTAATTGCTTCAGAAAATTGCATATTTGGTTCTTCTAAATTAGTAATGACTCGTACGCAATAATGCCTTTTTTAGAACGAATTAACTAAAAAATTCGAACAAATTATACAGCTTCTCCACATTCTCATTTCATATTTGTAAGATGTTGGAATAATTTTCGTTAGGGATCTCTTTCATTAATCACAATATATATAATTGTACAAAGGTGATTCTTAATACAGTAAGAATCCTACGTTACCTTAAATACATGATACTAATAAATACAATATATATTGTGAATATTTGAAGAATATTAGCTAACACACCCCTCAGACGGAGTGGGAGGAGGCCAAATGCTCAGGTTAGATCTGAAGTCTGTGAACAGTTGTCTGGGTAGTCCCTTTGTGAAGATGTCAGATACATCGATAAGAGGCATACGTAGAATTTTGACAAGACCATGTGACACCTTCTCACGAACAAAATGAATAATCATCTCAATATGTTTGGTCCGCTGATGCTGGACCGGGTTATGAGACATATAGATAGAAGATATGTTATCACAATAGACTATAAATGTCTTACGCAATGGACAACTCAGCTCCAAGAGAATATTCCGGAGCCAACAGGTCTCAGCAACTACATTAGCAACACCCCTATACTCTGCTTCGGCACTGGATCGGGATAACGTGGCTTGTCGCCGCGTACTCAAGAGATCGGATTATCCTCAAGAACACACAATAGCTCAAGTTGGCGCCGTGTCCGAGCACCCTGCCCAATCAGCATCTGTGTAGGAAAGTAACCTGTTCGGAGCGGAGGGGTAGAGATGCAACCCATAGTCAGGAGTGTCCTTAATGTATCTGATAATACGCTTAAGAGCAACAAAATGGGGTTCCCTCGGAGCATGCATGGACAGACACACCTGCTGGACGGCATATGCAATGTCGGGCCTAGTGAAAGTGAGGTACTGAAGAGCACCTGCAAGACTTCGATAGAGAGTAGGATCGCATAATCGGATCACCTCGTAAGCACTGAGCTTGGATTTCGAATCAACAGGAGTTGGCATATCCTTGCAATTCGACATCTTAGCTCTGAACACAATTTCTTCTGCATACTTACGCTGACTCAGGAACATAGTATCTGCAGATCTAGTGACTGATATACCCAAGAAGTAACTCAGTTTCCCCAAATCAGTCATAGCAAATTCAGTTTTGAGAAGAGCAATAATGTCATTTTTCAACTTATCAGATGAGGCAGTGAGAACAATGTCATCAACATATAATAACAAGTAAGCGATGTCACTACCATGATGAAAATGAACAAATATGTGTCACACATGTTGCAAATAAACCCAATCTGCATAATATACCTGGCAAACCGATCATACCAAGAACGAGGTGTATGCTTTAGACCATAGAGTGACTTCTTGAGACGACAGACATAATGAGGAACAGTAGGATGAACAAAACCAGGTGGCTGATGCATGTATATAGTTTCTTTCAAATCCCCATGAAGAATTGCATTCTTGACATTCAGCTGATGAATCGACCACTTCTTACCCATAACAATGCTAAGAACAGTACGAATCGTAGCTGGTTTAACAATCGGGCTAAATGTATCACCACAGTCAATGCCCTCCTGATGATTAGTGTCATTTGCCACAAGTCTAGCCTTGTATCGTTCCAAAACCCCACTATCTCTGAATTTGTGACGAAAAAGCCACAAGATCACATTCACCCCCTCTGGTCTAGGAACAAGATCCCAAGTATGCTGCTTAGTTAAAGCATTATATTCCTGAAACATGGTTGCATTCTAATTAGGGTCAAGTTTGGCCAATTTGGGGTTCTTTGGGAGTGAAGAAATGGTTTGGACAGACAGGTTAAACTGGACTTTAGGTTTGAAAATCCCGTGTTTGGCACGAGTTTCCATTTGGTGACTGAGGACATTGGGTGGTGGCATTGCTGAAGTGACAGATTCAGAGGTTAGTTCACTGGAAGGGTGGCACCGCGGTGCTGAAGGCGATGGAGGAGCATTGAACTCTCTGAAAGAGGGGCACGTGATGCGCGATTTATGCACACACTAAACGCAAGTGCACGTATCGTTACAAGTAATATAGTCTAGGTAAGACCGAATATCGTCCTCAGGGATTAGTTTTCAAGTACCGATTATCTATCCTATGGTATTTATTTGGTTAACGTCAATTGAATTGGAATTCTAAACTAATAATGAAGGAAATAAACTAATTATAAAAATACTTTGAATTAAATCAATTATGATGGAGAATTAGGGCTTCCAAGATCATCAACTATCCACTCTATTTAATCCTTAATACAATTAGACTAACTTATTCTTCTACGTTAAGATAGCAGGTTAACTAGACCGTTTTATACTCCTGTTAAGGTTATATAAACACTCAACCCCAATGGAGAACCCTTCTACCTTTCGGTGATAAGATTGACTACAAAGGAGGATTAAGAGCAATAACCTATTAAGCTACACAAGTATCGGGGTACTTTCGTCCACGATTTAACCTATGTTTATTCAACTATAGCATATTCACAATCTCCCCTTTCGGCTTTCGATTAGAAATCATATAAGTTATGATAATTAGTTATCAATTAATTACCAAGCAATCAAAACAATTATTGAATAAATCTTAAATAAGTGAAGAAGAAACCAAACTAATATATTAATTCATGAATAAAGTTTCAAGTGAATCACAAGGAAATCCCTAATAAAGTAATTAGCTCCTAGCCATAGTCACGCTAAGAACTAATACAATCTCCATACATGAACTGAAATAATTAAAGCAAAAAGAAAGAAAAGAAAATACTCAAGAACGAGTCTCCAAGCCTTTTAGCATCCAAGGATTGTGTTGTGGAATATTTACAAGATGGAATGGTGGATGGAATGTAGGATGGTGGATGTAGAATGGGTGGATGTAGAATGTCGAATAAATTCTTATAATGATGTAGAGACTATTTATAGACCAAGAATCTTTTTGGTAAATGGTTAGGGATTATGTAGGTATGAAAAGTTATTAGAATCCTTTTAGGTAAAGGTTTTAAGGTAGGAAAAGTTATCCCTTTATGTAGGAAAAGTTATCCCTTTAGGACTATGAAAACATGTCAAATTTGGCTCAAAATCTCAAAAATCCCGCCGGCGCCATGCAGACGGGCGCGCCACGACGAAAAACTCGCGATTTCGAACTTCCAAGGCGCAAGGCTGGGCCAGCGGCCGCTGATGACGTTCAGTGATTCCGCTTTCCGTCCTTTTTCCGTCCGGACTTGCGTCGATCTCTCTATAATTCCTTAACTTAGACTTCATTTCTTGGCCCTTTTAGTGTGCAATTACATCTCATTTATGCTCATTTCATCTCCTTTTCGTCATTTCTCCATTTCCGACCGCTGTGACACAAAAGAAAGGAAAAAGACCCTAATACTATACTAAACATAAATGAAATGAGTAAAATACTAACTAAAAATGACTCAAGAGGTGTATATAGAATACACCGATCAGCACGACGGTGCATCCTCGAGGGACCGCGGTGCTAAAAGTTCTGCAGGAAGGGGGGGCTCACTGGAAGGCAGGCACCGCGGTGCATCAACTGTGGACCGCGGTTCTGAAGTCGAAATTTGGGTAAGCTGACTTAGAATGGTTGGGGATATGGTTCATCAAGAAATGAATAGTCTGGTTTTCGATATTTTTGAGGATTCGAAAACGGAAAGATCGTCTCATCGAAGGTGATATGAACGAGAGATGTGAATTTGACGAGTGGACAAGTCATAGCACAGATAACCCCTATGGTTAGGTGGGAAATCGAGGAACACACAGGGTGTAGTTCTAGGATCCAACTTATGATGGGCGGTGAAGGTAAGATTGGGATAGCACAAACAGTCAAAGATCCGTAGGTGGTCATAAGATTGAGTCCTACACCACCTACGATACAGAATGTTGTGGGGGTCTTATTTTGTACGGTGCTAGTAGGTAAAATATTTAGGAGGTGTTCTGCCATTTTGACAGCATAGACCCAGAAAGATGATGGCAGACATGCATGAAAGAGGAGGGTACGGACCATGTTATTAATAGTGCGAATAATACGTTCAGCTTTACCATTTTGAGGTGAGGTATAAGGGCAAGAGAAGCGGAATACCATGCCTTGTTGGGAGCAAAAGTTATGGAAAGCTGAATTATTAAATTCACGTCCGTTATCACATTGAAAAGATTTTATGGATTTTTCAAACTGAGTTTTAATAAATTTGTGAAACTCAAAAAAATTTAGCAAAAACCTCAGATTTGAATTTGAGTGGGTAAATCCATAAAAATGTGAAAAGTCATCTAATAAAATAAGATTGAATTTGTGGCCTAGAGAGCTAACAACAAGAGAGGTCCATAAGTCAGCATGAACAATATCAAATGGTGAAACTGTAATACTCATTGAAGACATAAAAGGGAGACGAGTATGCTTGCCAAGCGGGCAAGAAAAATAGTTTTGGGCAAGTTTTCCATTATTACATTGAATACGCTGATTATGTCTAAGAAAGGAAAAAACATGATCTCCTAGATGTCCGAGCCTGTTGTGCCAGGTGGATGGAGACAATGCAGCAAGGGAGACTGGTGGTTGAGTTCTGACAGCGGAAAAGTTGGTGAAAGGGTAGAGGCCTCCCACACTATTGCAGCGCATAAGAATTCCCCCGTATTGAGATCCTTCGCAGAGAAACCAAAAGGGTCAAAATTGACAGACACCCAATTATTACGAGTGAATTTCCTAATAGATATCAACTTTTTAATAATTTGGGGTGCGTATAGGACATGGTTAAGTGAGAAGGGTGGATGAAAATTTTTGATATGTGTGTTACCATAACCTGCAATTGGAATGCGATGACCATTGCCAACAGTAATGTATTGAGTATACTTTAACCGAAGCAATTGGGAAAAGTTACCTGAAGAGTTGGTCAGGTGTGATGTGGCTCTGGAATCCATATACCAATTATTGTAAGGCTGTTGCAGAGTGAGAGTATTGAAAGCTTGGCCCAAATCAGTGGGTTGCATCTGCTGGAGTGGAGGAAACTGTTGGGCCGACATCAGATGGGCCTGTTGAGGAGATAGGCTGCTGGGCCGACTGGACACCGACCGCCATCACTGAAATTGGGCCCGGTTGCGGTGGATCGCCACTATTGCTGCTGATTGTTCGACCATCGCTGGCGGCGAATCGCTTCTTCTTGTTGGACATTAGGCCATCTTTGAGCGATGGCGTGATCGCTCTCGTTGTCATTTTCCTTTACCGCGGCCCTTTCCTTTGTTTCCTTGTCCACGACCTCTGCTGCCTCTGCCTCCATCGTGATTCTACTGCTGCTGGTCCAGCGGTGGTGAAACAGTGGTCGGCGACTGCAAGTTTTCAACGGCTAGTGTTTTTTATTGTGCTCGTCCTGTTTAGCACGTCGTGTTTCTTCCAACAGTAATTGTGAACACGCCTTGTTGAAAATTCAATGTGGATCAGCATGTTGGATCATTGCTGCAAGAGTGTCATATTCCCCTTCGGTAATCCTGCAATAAGTTGTAGTACCATCTTAGTTTCAGACACAGCAGTCCCAACATGAGAAAGTTGGTCTGCGACAAGTTTTAGTTGTTTACAGTATTCTGTCATGTTGTTGAAATTCTCAAGGCGTGTGTTGTTAAACTGCTCCTCTAAATATACAGCCCTAGTATTTTTATTATCCTGAAATATTTCCTCCAGGCGTACTCAAAGTTCGTGTGCCGAAGCACCTGTTTTCAGGATAGTACACAACAAATCCTTTGAGATGGTACCATAGATCCATTGTTTGACAATAGCGTCAAGACGACGTCATGTTGAATTGTCAATGTCAGATGGGCGAGGGATTGACTCATCATTATGGTCGAGCACGTTGTAGGCACAGACATGAATATAAAATAGTTCCACCCACATAGAATATTGACAGTCTTCTTGATCAAGAATAATAGGGATAAAATTCTTAATGTTTGTGACAGCAAAAGCCGGATGAAAAGAAGACTTTGAGGAAGGAAGTGGAGTGTCAACTAAGACAGAGGTAGAACCAATATATTTAGGAGAGGTGGAGGAGACATGATAGCCACAAGAGTAGAAATTCCAAGAAGAGGAACCGCGGTGGGGGGGGGGGGGGTGAGCGGCGGCCGAGAGAGAGGAGAGGGGAATTTCTAGGGTTTTGAGATGTTAGGCTATTGATACCATGTAAGATGTTGGAATAATTTCCCTTAGGGATTTCTTTCATTAATCACAACATATATAGTTGTACAAAAGTGATTCTTAATACAGTAAGAATCCTACGTTACCTTAAATACATGATACTAATAAATACAATATATACTGTGAATATTTGAAGAATATTCGCTAACAAGATTGTTTTGATTATAATTTATTACACAGTTAGTAGATATTGATAGATATTTTTGGGTTTTCACCTAGTGTTCGGTATACCCATGGTTTTCCAATCGGTGTCTGATTCGCATTGGAGCCGATTAAATTCGGATTCATGCCGAAAAGTTCCACAAAGGGGTAAAACGCTCTTTAACAAAGTTGATTTCACATTCAGAACTCGAATTTGAGACCTCCAATTAAAGATGAAAGAGTATTTATTAGAGTCGTTAATGTTGGTTAAGGATTATGGGCCGATCCGATCCAGCCCGTGATTTGATATGGTTGGGCTTAAATTTTTGAAACTCATTTAAGAACGAGGCCTTTTATCCCGTCCCAAGTAAGCTCGCTGATCAGTGGGCTTGAGTGTGCGTGGGTTGGGTCGGGTCGTGGGCCAAAAAGAATTAATCTAAAAATAAAAAATAGAAAGAAAATGAAGGTGTTAAGACAACATTATCACAAGAAGAATCATATGTGCTTAATGAAGATGATGTGCTGGTGTTGGAACATCATAATTGTCATGGAAGATCCTTTGAGAAGTTCGTTTTTACTTTAAATAGATGAATATTATCATTTTCTATTGCATTTTATTGAGATATATTGAAACAAATTTAGGTTAATATTCATATTTAGCTAGTTGTATCGCTACTCATTAACGGTTTGGTTTGTTATTAATATCTCTATTTGGTTCGAGTGATACCAATTATTAATATGTTAAGTGTTAACAATGTAAAAAGATATTCAGTTTCGCATAAGGTTTGGTTCTACAAGATCATTTTCTTCAATTGTATTCAAAATAATTGTATAGAATGCTAGAGATTTCATACTGAAACCATACAATCAAATCTTTACTTGAGGCTAAACTTAATAAGCATTATTAGAATCATTTTATTTGTGGATTTGAGACTTAATTAGCAAGTGGTAACACCATGTAATATTGTCTTGTTAATACTTAAATTAAAGAATTATGAAAAATATTTTTTTTTTAAATGTGGGCTGGCCCGGCAAGGTCCGGAGCCCACGCAGTGATGTGTTGGACTTGTTTAAAGGTCCATTAAAATGGTGAGCTAGCTCGGCCTGGCCCGTCAAATTCCAAAGCCCGTGTGAGCTAGTCCGGATGGGCTGAGTCAGCCCGTTTTGACAGCTTTAGTATTTATCACTCTACTGAAACTTTTATTAATAGTAGATACTGATAGATACAACGAATATAAATCTCTTCTTTATCCATTCGTTAAGAGTAATTTCTAAGTGAAAACTTTTTTGTATTATCATTACACTAATTTCTAAAGGAAAAGAAATGCTAAATTTCAGTTCTTGAATTTATATTTGCAAAGTGAAATTTTGCACAACTCTAGCATATTATGAAGGCCACGTATGAAAGAAAAAGAGATTTACTTTAATTTCGTTTGGTCAATTTTACTCGAAATACATTAGCAATTCAACCTTATGATATAATTATTGTTTTAAAATTAAAACTTAGTTTCCAAGTTATTAGCACACTAAAGACGTCCATTCTATTTAGCGCAAATACTAGAAACCCCTTAATATATGGGTAAATTTCACGGATGGTAATTTAACTATCACTTTTTTTTTACAAAGGCGATTTCACATTCAGAACTCAAATTTAAGATCTCTAATTAAAGATGAAAGAGTATTTATTAGAGTCGTTAATGTGGGCTAAGGATCGTGGGCCAACCCGATCCAGCCCGTGATTTGATAGGGTTGGGCTTAGATTTTAAACTCATTTAAGAACGAGGCCTTTTATCCCGGCCCAAGTAAGTCTGCTGATCAGTGGGCTTGAGTGTGCGTGGGTTGAGTCGGCTCTTGGGCCAAAAAGAATTAATCTAAAAATAAAAAAATAGAAAGTAAATGAAGATGTTAAGACAACATTGTCACAAGTAGAATCATATGGGCTTAATGAAGATGGTGTGATGGTGTTGGATACATTATAATTGTCATGGAAGTTTCTTTGAAAAGTTCGTTTTGACTTTTAAATAGATGAAATATTATCATTTTCTTTTGCGTTTTGTTGAGATCTATTGAAACAAATTTAGGTTAATATTCATATTTAACTAGTTATATCGCTACTCATTAACTTTTTAGTTTGTTATTAATATCTCTATTTGGTTCGAGTAATATCAATTATTAATATGTTAAGTGTTAACAACGTAAAAAGATATTCAGTTTCGCAGAAGGTTTGGTTCTACAAGATCTGTAAGATGATATTAATCTCTCTTGAGGAGTCTTTCTCCTTAATATCAACATATATAATGTACAATATTCATCATTTATACAATAGGAATCCTAGTCATAATTACAAGAGGAATCCTAGTCTTACCATAATTATATTTACACAATATATGAAATATATTCTAATTATGGGTAGCGATTTTATATTAATCACTATACACGTTTACATACCCCCTCAGTCGGAGCGGAAAGAGGCCGGACGCTAAGACTGGATCTGAAGTCAAGAAATAACTGTCGTGGAAGTCCTTTGGTGAATATATATGTGTACTGATATGATGATGGAACATGTAACACTCTGACATGTCCTAGCGCAACCTTCTCACGAAAGAAATGTGTGTCCATCTCAATGTGCTTGGTTCGCTGATGTTGAAGTAAGAAAGATAGATCGTAGAGATGTTATCATAGTACACAATAGGTGTCTGACGCAAAGGACACTGAAGCTCTAACAGTAAATTTATGAGCCAACAAATCTCAGTTACCGCATTTGCAACGCCTCTGTACTCAGCCTCGACACTGGAATGAGATAGGGTAGCCTGTCGCTTGACAGACCATAAAACCAGATTATCCCCTAAAAAAATACAAAAGTCGGAGGTGGAGCGTCGTGTGTTCAGACACCCTGCCCAGTCTGCATCCGTATAAGAGAGCAACCTGTTTGGCGCAGAGGGATATAGGCGCAAGCCATGATCAAGTGTGCCCTTAATGTATCAGATGATACGCTTAAGGGCAGTAAAGTGAGACTCTCTGGGGGCATGCATAAATAGACATACATGCTGAACATCATAAGCAATATATGGCCTTGTAAATGTGAGATACTGAAGTGCACCTACAAGGCTCCTATAAAGATTAGGATCGGAGACTGGAACACCATCCATAGCACTGAGCTTGGATTTTGAATCAACTGGAGTAGACATGATTTTGCAATTTTCCATTTTACCCATGTGCACAATCTCTTCTGCATACTTACGCTGACTCAAGAACATGTGGTTGGCAGACTTGGTCACTGATATCCCCAAGAAGTAACTCATCTTGACCAAATCAGTCATTGCAAATTCGATCTTAAGTAAAGCAATAATCTCATTATTCAACCCATAAGATGAGGCAGTAAGAACAATATCATCCACATACAGTAGTAAGTAAATAATGCTACTACCTCAATGAAAAATGAAAAGGGAATTATCACTTCTGCTGCATACAAACCCAATCTGCATAATATACCTGGAAAAACGATCATACCACGCACGGGGGGCTGTTTCAGGTCATACAGTGACTTACGGAGACGACACACATAGTGAGTGACAGCATGATGGACGAACCCAGACGGTTGATGCATGTAGACTGTTTCTTTCAGGTCCCCATGTAAAAATGCATTTTTCACATCAAGTTGATGGATTGGCCAGTGTTTGCCCATGGATATGCTCAGAACTGTACGAATGGTAGCCTGTTTGATGTCACGACCCGACCCGACGGACCGCAACCCGGCGCCCTAATTGGACACCATTACTGACCTGTCACACTTAATCAAACTGACGCCAAGAACAATAAAAAATTTGGCAGCATAACGTTGCAATGACAACTCACACGACCGACCGGTCGCGACTAGTACCTACCGGTACCGCCGGTATATGTCGAGAATAGCAATGAACATTCATGAAACAATATCTGTATAATGTAAACATCACTAGAAAGCCGTTAAGGCCGCCTTTCATAAAATAACTTCTCGGAAAGTGAAACAGTACATCTTTTCATTACACCTCAAACCACAAACGTGACTACGCACTCTAGAATAACGATCGTGGCGGACAGGCCCCGCCATACCCCCTGATTGTACAAAAGTCTATAACCTCGGGGAATCATACCAAAAGACAAAGCCTCCGGAGGGATGGAGCTTTCCAGGAAGTGAACAGTGATCCTAAGAGCGGACCAAAGAAGTTACGATCTCGACTGCAGATGAACGCAGCCCGGGCGAGGTCAAGACAACAGTACCAAGTGTGTGAAATCAAAATATCAGAATGAAATCATAAGTCCAAAATAAGTCGGGTCATGGATGAAATCAACTTACCTTTTATCAGTGCCTTACTAACAATGAGAGTAACAAGCATATGTATATAAGATCGCATAAAAATAGGAGGCTCGTGATCAAAACAGGTCCTCGCCTGTAGTATCAATAAGCAATCCTACTCACGGGACTATTTCACCCGCACGGGTCTCGTAGACCGCATGAGGTATTCCTCGCATAGGTCAGACTACCGCACGGGACTATTTCACCCGCGTAAGCCCATAAGGACTCGCATGAGGTATTCCTCGTCGCGGGTAGCAAGTCCACTAATGTGGTATAACGATCTTGGGACTTACCCTCGATATACTCTACCCTCAAGCGGATGGTATAACGATCTTGGGATCAGTACTCGGATATACTCTTATACCGAGCGGATGGTATAACGATCTGGGGCTTGCCTCGATATACTCTTATATCGTGCAGATGGTATAACGATCTCTGATCCGCCTCGATATACTCTTACACCGGCGGATGGTATGACGATCTGGCCGCCCTCGGACATACTCTACACCGGAGAGGTGGTATGACGATCTTGGGGCTTGCCCTCGCATACATACTCTACCCCGAGTAGGTGGTATAACGATCTGGGCTTGCCTCGGATATACTCTTACCCTAGCTCAAATCGTTATCATATCATAATCATAAATAAGTTAAGAAACTTATAACTTCTTATTAGTCTTGTTCATATACCCTCTCATTTTAGTTAAGGCACTTAATCATATCTTTAATAAAAGAAAACCGAATTTAACCCAAAGTACTACATACTTCAACTCTTTCAAAAGTGACTCTTTTCATGTATAAAACCTTTGGGCAATTGATGCCTTAAAATCAATTTGCCTTTCATAAATCAAATCATTTGTCCTTGCTTATCTTACTTAGAGTAAATCTCTTCTTGTTATCCTTTCATAAAGCTAATATAACTAACTTCCCATAAAGCCGTTATACTATCTTTATACTTTAGAAATTAAGACCTTCTTATCCTTTCACAAGGCCGTTATAACTAACTTCCCATAAAGCCGTTATAACTCCTTATAAACCATTTTGTTCTTTTACAAACCAAGAGACTTATACTTCGAACAATTCTACACAACTTCCAAAAATACTTCAAGCCACTTGTCTTTAGAATAATTCAATACTCAATACTTTCACACCAAGTACTCTATACTTTTGTAAAATCATACTTTTCCCTTAACCAAGGGACTTATACTTCTCAAAACGAAACAAGTCTTTATATATACTTAAACAAGTAAGAATACTAAATCTTGTCGCTCACCGTACTACATAGATACAAATACTCATGCTCAAAGGATAGGAAAGCTTCACATACCTTTTTGATCAATCCACTTGCTAAGTCCAAACTACCGCAAGTAATATGTCAACCTAAAATAACCATGATACGTTTATTAACCTCTAATTTCAATGTAGAATAATCTAAACTCAAAGCCACTAAATTCTATGGAAAATTGGCGCATTTCCTTTGTTTCTACTCACTTTGCCACCTTTCTCAAGGCCGAATTTACCATCAAAACACCACATTTTAAGGCTCAATCAATCCAACAATTCACTTAACAATCCTAAGGTAGTTTTTAGGCTACAACATGCTTAATATCTCCTCTTAACCCATTTTTCATATCCAAACTACATTTCTAGCATGCAATGATTCTATGAGCATTATCTACTACCACAAGTTCTTTCTTCTAAACATGCAACACTTAGAGCTAATTCTAAAGGAAGAAATGTTACCTTAAAGCTCTTAGCCAATTTACTCCAACAATTGCTAGCCTCTACTCCAAGAATACCACCACAATAGTGCCAACAAGCTAGCTACAAGCTTCCTTTTTGGTTCTTAACTATTCAGATTTTTCTAAGGGTTTTTAGAGAGAAGGGGGAGCAATTTGAGAGAGAGAAGATGAAAGATAGAAAATGTCCAAGTCTTGGTCAATATATTGCATGCAACAGAAAATCAGATGGGGGGGGACACTTGTCACCCACCCATGGCCTCTTTTAAAACAAAAATCAGACTTTTCTAAGTTTTTCCGCCCAAAAATCCCGCCTCGGCCATGCGGCCAGGCTGAAACCTCCGCAGCCTCTCGATCTTTCGCCGCGCTGCTATTCGGCCGCGCGCTGCAACTTCAGCGACCCTTCGAACTTTAGGCGCCATACTCGCCGCTCGAAACACATATCTGTCCGATCACGACCGAACTTGTAACCTCATAACTTTCTACTCGACGCCCTATCGACGAGCGGTTGGTTGCGTTGGAATCTAGACTCAACGAACTACGCCCAGGCCTTTGAAACACTTATGAACTCTCAATGTACCGGGTCATAACCCGCCTTAAAGTTGACTAAAACCCGTCCGGAACAATCCGTCAACCTATCTTCTGAAAATTTTAAGTCTTACTCCCTTTCGTACGCCCTCATGCGCATGACCTGAACTACGGGGTGTAACATTCTCCCTTAGAAACATTCGTCCCGAATGTTCTTTTAGAGCCAATCTACTATTCCTCGGTACATCCTCGTACTATATACTAATGGAACTTCATTATGCCACCTATGACCCTAAGATATCGCACACGCATACCCATTCACTGTAAGTCAAACAGAAAATGAACCCAAAATATGAACCATTACTACTTACCCTCGCTCACGGCCTAACAGAATTGCCCGTTCGTATCTACCAACTTATTCTAACACATGTACATAGTCTCAATATCCCTCGTTCATGATACTTAAATCTTACAACAATCCCATCACTTACTCCGCCCGAATCTCATCTGTACTATAATCTTAAGCATACCAAGTAGCTTAATTTACAAAAATAGTCTCCCTTTAGGTCTCTTTATTAAACTTCTTAAGGGTCCATTTATTTCTCAGACAACTCATCATCTCCTAATTATCTCAAATTAGTACGCATAACCTGATGAGAGTTCATCAAACCACTCACTACCTTCCCAGATCTAATTAGTCCTTATCAATCCTTCGTATTCCAATATCATTCTAGGCAACACGTGTCTGACCTTTATACATAAATCTGTATAGCTGAATGTCACTATACCCACTATACTACCATCATAACTAACCTGGATACGCACTCCACATAATCTTTCTCGGTCATCACGCTTTCTCAGAATGCAAACAACATAACTCGTTAGGGAGAGACGACCCTAACCACACCTCTATCGCACGATCTTAGAGTGAGAAGAATGAAACCAATCCTAAATGTCCTGCACCTCACGATTATAGATGTGGTGCACACACACCGATAATCAAGACTTTACTAGACACGGCCGTGGACACTTTCAGAGGACTAATCGCTCGATACCACTTTTGTCACGACCGACCCGGGTCGCGACTAGTACCTGCCGGTACCACGTCGTATATGTCGAGAATAACAATGAACATACATGAAACAAAATCAGATAAGGTAAACATCACTAGCAAGCGATAAGGCCGCTTTCATAAAATAACTTAACCGAAAGTGAAGCGACATCTTATCATTACAGCCAAACCACAAACGTGACTACGCACTTAGGAATATCGTATGGCGTGGCGGGGCCGCCATACCCCGATTGTACAAAAGTCTATAACCTCGGGAATCATACCAAAAGACAAGCCTCCGAGGATGGAGCTTTCAGAAGTGAGCGGTGATCCTAAGAGCGGACGACAAGCTACGTATCTCGACTGCGGCGTGAACGCACCCGCGAGGTCGATCAACAGTGCAAGTGTGTGAAATCAAAATATCAGAATGAAATCATAAGTCCGAAAATAAGTGGGGTCATGGATGAAATCAACTTACCTTTATCGCCTTACTAACAATGAGAGTAAGCATATGTATATAGTCTTGCATAAAAATAGGAGGCTCGTGATCAAAGCAGGTCCTCGCCCATAGTATCAATAAGCAATCCTACTCGCGGGACTATTTCACCCGCACGGGTCTCGTAGACCGCATGAGGTATTCCTCGATAGTCGTACCTCCCGCGTGAGACTATTTCACCCGCATAAGCCCATAAGGACTCGCGTGAGGTATTCCTCGCGTCGTGGGTAGCAAGTCCACTAACAGTGGTATAACGATCTTGGGGACTTACCGCCGGATATACTCTTACCCCAGGCGGATGGTATAACGATCTGGGATCAGACTCGCCGGATAT
Source organism: Przewalskia tangutica (assembly GCA_029844215.1). Classification (NCBI taxonomy): domain Eukaryota; kingdom Viridiplantae; phylum Streptophyta; class Magnoliopsida; order Solanales; family Solanaceae; genus Przewalskia; species Przewalskia tangutica. The sequence continues at coordinate 4,913,528 of CM056725.1, forward strand.
ACTCTTATTTGGAGCGGATGGTATAACGATCTGGGCTTGCCGCCGGATATACTCTTATATCGTGCGGATGGTATAACGATCTCGGATCGCCCGCCGGATATACTCTACATCGAGATGGTATGGCGATCTTGGCCGCCTCGGACATACTCTACACCGGGAGGTGGTATGACGATCTTGGGGCTTGCCTCGACATACTCTTACCCTGAGTAGGTGGTATAACGATCTTGGGGCTTGCCTCGGATATACTCTTACCCTAGCTCAAATGTTATCATATCATAATCATAAATAAGTTAAGAAACTTATAACTTCTTATTAGTCTTGTTCATATACCCTCTCATTTTAGTTAAGGCACTTAATCATATCTTTAATAAAAGAAAACCGAATTTAACCCAAAGTACTACATACTTCAACTCTTTCAAAAGTGACTCTTTTCATGTATAAAACCTTTGGGCAATTGATGCCTTAAAATCAATTTGCCTTTCATAAATCAAATCATTTGTCCTTGCTTATCTTACTTAGAGTAAATCTCTTCTTGTTATCCTTTCATAAAGCTAATATAACTAACTTCCCATAAAGCCGTTATACTATCTTTATACTTTAGAAATTAAGACCTTCTTATCCTTTCACAAGGCCGTTATAACTAACTTCCCATAAAGCCGTTATAACTCCTTATAAACCATTTTGTTCTTTTACAAACCAAGAGACTTATACTTCGAACAATTCTACACAACTTCCAAAAATACTTCAAGCCACTTGTCTTTAGAATAATTCAATACTCAATACTTTCACACCAAGTACTCTATACTTTTGTAAAATCATACTTTTCCCTTAACCAAGGGACTTATACTTCTCAAAACGAAACAAGTCTTTATATATACTTAAACAAGTAAGAATACTAAATCTTGTACGTCTACCGTACTACATAGATACAAATACTCATGCTCAAAGGATAGGAAAGCTTCACATACCTTTTTGATCAATCCACTTGCTAAGTCCAAACTACCGCAAGTAATATGTCAACCTAAAATAACCATGATACGTTTATTAACCTCTAATTTCAATGTAGAATAATCTAAACTCAAAGCCACTAAATTCTATGGAAAATTGGGCAGCATTTCCTTTGTTTCTACTCACTTTGCCACCTTTCTCAAGGCCGAATTTACCATCAAAACACCACATTTTAAGGCTCAATCAATCCAACAATTCACTTAACAATCCTAAGGTAGTTTTTAGGCTACAACATGCTTAATATCTCCTCTTAACCCATTTTTCATATCCAAACTACATTTCTAGCATGCAATGATTCTATGAGCATTATCTACTACCACAAGTTCTTTCTTCTAAACATGCAACACTTAGAGCTAATTCTAAAGGAAGAAATGTTACCTTAAAGCTCTTAGCCAATTTACTCCAACAATTGCTAGCCTCTACTCCAAGAATACCACCACAATAGTGCCAACAAGCTAGCTACAAGCTTCCTTTTTGGTTCTTAACTATTCAGATTTTTCTAAGGTTTTTTTTGAAGGGAAGCAATTTGAGAGAGAGAGAGAGAAGATGAAAGATAGAAAATGTCCAAGTCTTGGTCAATATATTGCATGCAACAGAAAATCAGATGGGGGGGGACACTTGTCACCCACCCATGGCCTCTTTTAAAACAAAAATCAGACTTTTCTAAGTTTTCCGCCAAAATCCGCCTCGGCGCGCGGCCACGGCCGCGGCCGCAAACCTCCGCAATATCTCTGATCTTTCGCCGCCATGCCTCTATTCGGCCACGGCGCTGCAACTTCAGCGACCTTCAGAACTTTAGGCGCCGCGTTCGCATCCGGCGCCGCGACTGCCGCCGCTCAAACACATATCTGTCCGATCACGACCGAACTTGTAACCTCATAACTTTCTACTCCGACGTCCTATCGACGAACGGTTGGTTGCGTTGGAATCTAGACTCAACGAACTACGCCCCAGGCCTTTGAAACACTTATGAACTCTCAATGTACCGGGTCATAACCCGCCTTAAAGTTGACTAAAACCCGTCCGGAACAATCCGTCAACCTATCTTCTGAAAATTTTAAGTCTTACTCCCTTTCGTACGCCCTCATGCGCATGACCTGAACTACGGGGTGTAACACAACCCCTGTCCACGTAGGCAAGCCGATAAGGCTGCCTTACACGTGGACGAACCTGTCTCCCGAGGGGTCACAAATAACCAACAGAATATAAACGGCTAGCCGACAAGCCCGCCACTATATATATATATAAGGGAACTTCCCAAAAGAAATACCAAAACGCAAATGAGTCAACCTGCTTGTAATCCTCACAACCAACCCAAAACATACACAATTCCACAACTGTCTACAGACCTCTACAAGTAGGATAACAACATATGACAGGACAGGACTCCGTCGTGCCCATAAATATGTACAGTCAAAATAAGAGATGTTCTGTACCAAAATAACTGGCTCCGGAACAATGGAGCTCTCCAACAGCTGAATAGAGTTCTTATGTTTTACATTCTTTAGGAATCATATAAAAGGGATCATGCCAAAATATGAAAGAAGGGTTAGCCTTACATACCTTATTTATGCCTCAAGTAATCCTCGAGTCCCTTTTCGAGCTTAATCAACTCAATAATTTAATAATTGCCTCTACTAACACCTTGACCTATAATAATAACAATATGCCTTGTCAACTCTTTGATCTCTAACGTACGTTATATCGAAAGACGACTCTCTTATTCTATAAAAAATCGGGAATCACTTCCCCTGTTTATGTGCATATCCATAACTTTTCAAATCAAGCCAGCAATATCAATCAACAATATGCAACTTAAAGATATAACCAGACAATCTCAAATACCCAATTTACGTCACTAAAACACATTCCTTCTCTTTTTATATTTATGCAATCTAATTACCGTAACAACCAAGGTGAACAAAACACCTATTTCTCATGTCAATCTAACTTCTTTAATCATGTTAAAGCAACTTCTCAAAACAGTCCCTAAAGTACACATAACAAGGTCCAGTAATTTCCATACCAATTTCGGCCACAACAAGCCACAACTCTATAACTCTTTTCTTAATTCTTAATCCAACTCACCTTCCAGCAATTCCATATAACGAATACATCTTTAAACATCAAGGTTTCTTTTCAATTCTCAACATGCAATTAGCAATAATATTAACAACACAATAAGCCAAGCCAAAGTATACCAAATAGCCCAAATTTGGTCCTAGTAACAACATGTCATAATTCCATAACTTCCTCTTAATTCCTTAGAATTCAATTCATCTTTCAATACTTTCATATAGTCAATCTACAACTTTTAAGTATCAAGATTTCCTTTAATTCAACATGCAATCCGATTATTCAATTGAAAGGAAGAATTTTATACCTCAAAAATGCCCAAACAGTCCCGATTTTTCCAGCCACTGCTCCATCGATTTTAGCCACTATTTTCGTCAAGTTCTTGTCCAATTTTATCACTTCTTCAACTCCAAATTGACATGCATATATTTTACAATGTTAAACCATCATCCTTACACATTTTTCTTCCAAATTCTTCACTCAAAAATCTGAAATCTGGGCAGTTTCTTTTGGGCCCAGTGAAGCATTTTTGCTCACTGTTTTGTCAGCTAAACTTGTAACGTCCATAATTCTCTACTCTGATGTTCTATCGACGAGCGATTTATTGCGTTGGAAACTAGACTCGACGAACTTCATCTTAGGCTTTTGGAACACCTAAAAACTCCTAATATACTAGGAGATATAGCCCTCCAAAGTTGACTGAAAATCTGCCCGAAATTCTGCCAATTTTTCTTCTCAAAATCTTGTCCCAAAACTTGAAAAAAAATGCTCTGATTTTCGGTCCTGGCAGACCCGAGATTCCTCACTGATTTTGGAAATTTTTGGTTCTAAATTTTGCTTCTAATTTGTAGATGATCAAAGGAATATAGGAAGAGAAATTAAACTCCAATTTTTGTAGGGAAGGGAGGGGGTTTCGACCTAGGGGAGATGGGGAGAGGGAAAAGGGTTCTTCTTTTGATTTGTAGAATGAAGAAGATGAAATAATAATGCTCAAGTTAAAAGCCCAAAATCTGATTTTCCTTATTACACTTAGGTCCCTAAAATACTACATTTTAGTACCTCATTGTCTATTTAAGTAAAATCAATCCCCCAAGTAAATAATATCTTAATCCCACTTCTTTTAATCCCGAAAAATTATATAAGACCTCGTATTCTCAATGTCATAATTCTTATAGAACGTTACTAATCCTTAATGAGAATATGTACACCTATCATTCTTAATCCATTGACGCGCTCGTAGTAACCAAAAATAATTAAACCGGACTCACATCCTTTGAACACTAACTTCCGGATTTAGCTTGTATAAATATACTTTATATACCATATCCGAATCTTATTTCTTAATGACGTTCTTAATTATCGCCTTAAACTTACGAGGTGTAACATTTGACAACCGGGCTGAAAGTCTCACCACAATCAATGCCCTCCTGCTGATTTGTGTCATTAGCCACAGGTCGTGCTTTATACCTCTCAAGATATCCGCTGTCTCTGAATTTGTAACGAAATAACTGTCAGGCGATTTGCAACTGCTCACGCAAGTGTACGTATCGTTCACAAGTAATATAGTCTGGTAAGACCGAATATCGTCCTCAGAGACTGGTTTCTAATTACCGAACATCTATTCTAGGTTATCTATTTGGCAAACGATAATTGAATTGAGTTTTTATCTAACTACTAGAATAATTGCAAGAAGTAAACTAATGTATTTGGGTTTTATCAGTTATGAAGGAATTAGGTCTTCCAATATCCTCGACTATCCACTCTATTCAATCATTAATGCAACTAGAATGACTTCTTCTACGTTTAGCGGTTAACTAGACTGTCTTATATTCCGGTTAGGATATATAATCGCTTAACCCCAGTGCAGAACTCTTCTATATTTCTATGATAGGATTTACTACATATGAGGATTAAGAACAATAACCTATAATGCTACACTAGAATCGTGGTACTTTTGTCATGACCCGACCCCGGGGCCGCGACTGGTGCCCTACCGGGGCACCCCGTCAGGTATACATCAGAGAATAGCAGCGGAACATACATAACACATAAACCTGTATAAAGTAAAACATCACTGGCTAGCCGACAAGGCCGCCTTTCATAGAAATATACTTAATCAAAAGTATAACAGTACAACTATGTCTTTACAGCCCAAAACACAAACGTGACTACAGACCTCTAAGAATAACAACTGTGGCGGGACAGGGCCCCTCCATACCCCGATCAGACATAATACCTATAAGATCGTGGAAAACCGTACCAACAAAACAAGCCTCCGGAGGAATGGAGTTTTTCTGACACCAGAACAGTGATCCTAAGAGTGAGGATCCACCACCTGCTTACCCCTACCTGCGGCATGAACGCAGCCCCCGAGGAAGGGGGTCAGTACACAATATGTACTAAGTATGCGAAACTGGAAAATACTGAAAATACCTCATAAGTCTAAAATAACTGGAGACATGTATGAAAATCAGTTTACAGAACACTGTGCCTTACTAATAATGAGAATATCAAACATATACAATACTGCATGAAAATAGGAAGCTCATGGTCAAAGCAAGGTCATCCGCCCCGCAGTATCATTAAGCACTCCTACTCCTGGGACTATTTCACCCGCATGGGTCATGTGGACCCGCATGAGGTATTCTTCGCATAGGCTGTACTCACCCGCATGAGACTATTTCACCCGCATGAGCCATACGGACTCGCATGAGGTATTCATCGCATCGTGGGTAGCAAATCCACGGAATATGCAAATACCACAACCTGGGGAATGACCCCGTAATAAATAATAATATATATCATTAGCACAAACCGGCTATCACACATAATACAAGCAAGTTAAGAAACCCCTTAACTTCTTATTAATCTTGTTCACACACCTTCTCATTTTAGTTTACTTAAGGCACTAACATGTCTTTTATGAAATCCGGAAATTTAACCCAAAGTATTATACTATGTGCTTCTACTATTTTAAAACCTTAGGCAATTTAGGCCTTAAAATCAATTTGCCTTTCACAACCTCAAATCATTTATCCGTACTCATTTTATTTAGAGTAAATCTTCCTTTATTAACTTTCCATAAAGCTAATATAATCAACTTCCCATAAAGTCATTATATTAACGTTATACCTTAGTCAAATACATTTTCCTAAAACCCAAGGGAAGTGGAAGCGGATATGTCTATCTTAAATATATTGATCAGCTGAGAAACTTAATCAGAGATAATATGAGGGATGATTAACATGACAAACATAAGAACTCACTGGTGAAAGAGTTACATGAACTAGGTAGATATACTATGGTATATGCAAAAAGTGATGCATTGGAAAGGTTGTCTCTGGGATAGTTATACTATATTATCGATGATATGAGGGATCCTTGGCTAGTTAGTGGGGATTTCAATGTTATTATAAATGGAAGGGAGATAATAGGCGATCTTCATATATATCCTTCAGAGCGTGAGGATTTTTGCATTTCGTACTAATTCATGTGAAATTTTTGAAATTGAATTTAAAGGGAGTCAGTTTAAGTAGTGGAATGAAAGAGTCGTTAATGACTGTACTTTTAAGAGGTTCGATAGAATGTTGGCAAATATTTATTTTAGCTTGGTTTGGACAAATGGAAGTGGAACATGTAATAAGAACAAGTTTAGACCATGCCCCTTAGTTGTTCACTTATGGTGATCAATCTATGCATGTGAGTAAACCATTCAGATTCCTCAAGTTTTGGACATAATATGAAGCATTCTTTTAGCCACTAAATCAAAATTGGCACACTGTTGTTGATTAAGATGATTTCGTTTCTTTTATACCGAAACTGAAGAATATCAAGACTGCCATATTATTATGGAGTAAGGAAACTTTTGGAGATATTTTTAAGAAACTAAGTTTTAGGGAGGATATTGTTAGATTTAAAGAGGATTTATTTGAAGAATTTTCACCAGAAGCAAATAGAATGATTTTACAAATATTTAAGGCAGACTTTGAAAGAGTATGAAGAAGTTTCTGGCCATTTGATCAATAAAATAAGAGTTCTGTTTATATGCATGCTAAGACTCCTAGTAACTTGATTTAGCAAGAAAAATGTATTACTGGTTTCACAAGGAGAACATTTCCATTCATGTATTTAGGATGCCCAGTATTACATGTTACAAAGAGGAAGATAGATTATGCTGAATTAATTAAGAAGATTAAAGACAAGTTACAGGCTTGGGAGAAAAGAGTAAGGGAAAAGTCATCTCATGACTGGAACTGGCGCAAGGCAAGGGAAAATTGCTCTTACTTCCCGAAGGGAGGTTGAAAATCTGTTACAGAATAAGCTGCTCTTCTTTCATAAGAAAATGTACTTGGTGCTTTCGAAGAAAAATTGTTGTCACCATGAGGTAAAGCAGTGTTGATTACTAGTGTGTCACAAGTGTGCCTATACACATATTGTCTGCTTTAAGACTTGCAAATGTGTGATCAAAGATATACATACAAATAGTTGTAATTTTCTTCTGGTGTATAGTAAGGATAATGTTAAGGCTAGGCATTGGTTTACATGGTTAAAAATGTACTTGCCTAAGGATGATAGTGGATTGGGTTCAGACCTCATTTTGGATATATTAAAGGCATTGTGTAAAAAACTATGATGGAAATATAGGACCACCAACTCTCTATGGGTTAACTTTCTAGGGAACATGTACTCTGAAGCATTACCCTCAATATGTGCAACGGGAAGGTGGTTCTCAGGCCTTGAAAATGGTTGTTGAGGTAAAAGATAACATTGAACAAGAAATATGGTGGGAAACAAAGAGTGGGACCGCTAACAATTGATTTGATAATCGTACCAAATTGGAAACATTACACTATGTACTACTATCAGAGTTTCTTATGATGAAAGGATGAAAGATGTCAAAGAACTGCTACATGGGGAATGATGAGGTTTGTCAAGGCTAGGGTAGTATCTACCAGATGACATTATCTCACATGTCACTACATACTTGGTATATAACTTGTGGATAATCCTTGGTGGATAATTACAAGTTCTAGTAAATTTACTGTGTCAAGTGCATGGGATTTGTTGAGATAATGATCCTATCATTCTGATGTATATAGGTACATGAAGGGTTAAAAGAGTGTCATTCAAGTATGTTTCTTTCTATAGACGATGTGGAAATTTAAAATTCTAGTGGATAAAGTGTTGTATGATATTGGAATTAATATATTATCAAGATGCTGCTGATATAATGTCTTACATCAAGGAATGATAGATCACTTATTTCGTACAAGAGAGTTGTCAAATCTATATGGAGCTATGTTAACAATGCAGCGGGTATACACATGAATTGACGTCATGTTAAGCATGCAGTACAGATTTGGGGGAAACATTACATACGATTACAAATTGAAGCAGGTGTACAAGGTAGTACCAGCTGGAATGTTGTGGCAAATTCGAAAATAGAGGAAATGTTATACCCCGTATTTCCAGAGTATGTACGTGAGGGCGTACGTATATAATTTAAGCCTTAAAGTTAGGCTAAGTTCGAAATTTGGGCACAAGTGCCGAAAAGAGTCGTTTTTCGACGAAACGTTTTACTAAACTTGCGAAGGGAAAATTCCGGCTATGTCATTTATATTTTTTGCGGATTTTTCCGAGAGACGAAACATTTTGGACCAACGGGAGGGTGACATGTGTCACCCTCACATTGGATGAGGTTGGGCGGCAATGGTGGACGAAATGTGGCTTGTAGTAGGTAGGATATTTTGTGCAAGTTGTGTGGTAGATGGATAAGGTACACATGGTTAAAATCTAGCCCTACACTTGCCTTACACTTGGATTAATCTTGGCCATTGGTTGGCCATTTCTTGACCTATAAATACCCCTATAAGTTGATGAACTTCTTCATCCAAAATTGTTCTAAGTGTTAAAAATCCTCCCCCCTCTTAGTGTGAGCTTTTCGTCCCTCTCCCCCCCCTCCTAGTTGTGCTTGGCCGAGAGCCTCCCCCTCCCCCCTTTGTGGTGCCCTAGCCGAGGGGTACCCCCCCTAGCCTAATTGTTTTCGTATAATACCCTTTTTTTTGTGGTATAGAAATACTCTCCTAGTATTGTTATAATGTCCAAATACCTTGGCCCAAATACCTTGTAGTATTCCCAAGGTTACACTTATACAAAAGCCCAGAAAATACTATTATACTTTCTTTAGCCACTAAACGAAACCCTAAGGAAAACCTTCATAGTCGGTTGAAGTGTTAAATAGAAGTTGCGTAGGACTTCTAAGGGTTGTTTGAAGCGGATTGGAGCACTCGGAGTGGGAGCTTAACGTTGCTCAGGAGCGACTTTATACTTGGATAATTTTGGGCTCATCGAGGTAAATACTACTGTCCTTCTAGTGTAATTGGAAATTATATACTGTAGTAGTAGAGAAATGAATATAAGATTCATAGAAGAGAATTGAACTGTAATAGAAGGATATTACAGAATAGACTTGAACTGAAATCGCATCAGAAGAATATTAAGATAGAGGATTAAACTGTACTTACTTAGGACTGTATTTACAGTAGACTGATAACCTTTATTGGTTGAATGTTCTGCATGTAGCATGTGCTACTTAGAAGGTGGACAAGGCTAGCCGGGTTATAGCCGTGGAGCGTTTTGCTTATAGTCGATAATCGTCGCGAGGTATGTGATTCTTCATATACTCTTGAGCATGATATTTTAAAAGAATATATTTATAGTACGGTAGACGTACGTGTGTTGACTGAACGTAATTGTACGGCAATGTCTTTTGACTTAAGCCTGAATAAAATATATATGGTACGGTAGACGTACGTGTGCTAACAGAACGTAGTTGTACGGCAATGTCTTTTGACTTAAGCCTGAATAATAAGAATCTTGAAGTATTTCAAAAGAACTAATAAACCTTTTTGAAAGAAGAGTACTTGGTTTGAAAACATAAGAGTTATACTAGCTTGATGGGGAGTTAGGTATAACGTCTTAAGAGAGATAAAGAGAATGGTTTTACTGATTTTATAAGTTAAGAGACTTAATCTTAAAAGATAAGAGACTTAACTTAATATGGATGTTTGTGTGAAACCTCATTCGTGAGTAATGAGTACTTGGATTTTTTAAAAAGGAAAAATGTTTTACTGATTTCGGAAATCAGAAGGTGTATCGACAAACCACTGCAGCGCTAATAAAGGAAAATGTAATGAATAATGAAGTATTATTAAAACCAGTAGAAACCTCCATCTGCATAGAAGCTAAGATGAGACAAAATGATATTACATTTTCTAGATCATGGCTGCTTTAGTAAATGGTTATAAACAAGAATAAACTGCTCACGCCTATTGCATATGTTACTCAATTGCCTTAAAAGAGATTAAGACATTGAACTATGAAACTGTTCTAAAATAAAGAGACTTGAGTAATTGAAATTAGGCAAACTGGAACTCTAGGGAAAAGAAGGCATTCTTTTGTCTTAAATTGGTTTAAACCATAAAGTGTTATAACAGCTTTATGGGAAGTTAGTTATAACGACTTTATGAAAACAAAAGAAGGGTTTCATCATTGGTTTTAATGTGGTAACTTGACTTTTAAAAGAGAAGTGTTTTGGTCCAAAGAGAAGGCATGATATTGCCTTAATTTGGTTTTAAAAAGGAAAGTATGAAAGTTGTTTTGGTTTACTTAAAAGATATAAGTCACTCTATTTTTTTATACTACGGGTATCGGGTGACTTTTATAAAAGGAATGGATCTCTTAAAAGGAATTTAACGTACGTAGTACTTTAGGGTTAAAACCCGGACTTTGTCATAAAATGAAAGTACTTTAAGTTGTAACTTGCCTATGTTTGCGTGTGATAGACTTGTTGTGCAAGGAATGTATTTCACTCGACTACCGTGTTCATGGGATGAACCGGGAATGTATTTCACTCGACTACCGTGTTCATGAGATGAACCGGGAATGTATTTCACTCGACTACCGTGTTCATGGGATGAACCGGGAATGTATTTCACTCGACTACCGCGTCCACGGGATGGACCGGGAATGTATTCCATCCGACTACCGTGTTCATGAGATGAACCGAATGTATTCCACACGTTTCTATCGGGTCCATGAGATGGGCCGAGACACGTTATACGTATCACATGATTTGTACCTAGATCGCAGCTGGCGGGAAGGAGTTCCACGCGTGAGGATGACTTTGAGGCGTGAGTCCACGACTTGACATGATCGCTTATGTTGTGGAATCGTAGTTTGGTTATCATACATGTCTCCCGCTTTATATAGACTATTATGATTTCATTTACGATGTTTACGATTTCACATACTTGGTACTGTTATCGACTCTCCTTCTGGCTGCGTCATGCCGTAGGTAGGTACATCGACCGCCGATCCCCGCTTAGGATCACATTTCAGCGTGTTGAAGCTCCGTTCTTCTGAGGCTTATCTTGGTATGTTACCCGAGTCCGTAGGTTCTTGTACATTCGGGGTGTGGCGGGCCCTGTCCGTCATAGTTGTTGTAAAAATCTTAGAGGTCAGCCTTGTTGTGGGCAAGTGGTAAGGATTATCGTTTCAAAAGTTTATATATATATCTTTGAAAGGCAACCGCTTTGGTTGACCTATTTTCTTTATCTTGATCCATGTCTATTGGTATGTTTAAGTTTTTATTTCACTGGTTTTCTCGATGATTGTATCACCAGGGTGCCCGGTAGGCACGATCACGGCCGGTTCGGTCGTGACAAAAGTGGTATCGAGCGATTAATCCTCGGAAAGTGTCTCTGAACGCGTGTCTAGTAAGTCTTGATTATCGGTGTGTTGTGCACCAAATATATAATCATTATGATATAGTAAATTTAGTATTGGTTTAAATTCTTCTCATTCTGAGATCGTGCCTTAGAGATTTGTGATAAGTTGGACCCCTCTGACGGATTCCTTTCCTTTACCGATTATGCCTCCGCGTAAGGCAACCTGCACCAGATGGGCAAGGCGATGAGGAGTCGTTAGTGAGATACAGAGGAGAACGAGGCGCAGCCCGGCCAAGACTGAGACAGTGCTCCGACGGCGAAGTTTCGGCGCCGCCAAAGACCAAAGAGAGCTTAGAGTCGCAGCAGGCTGCCGAGACCACGATTCGAACCTCCAGCCCCATGCACCGCGAGAGAGATGGGTTACGCGAGATAGCGCCATCGCCGGTCGTGGCCGAATATGAGATAGGCCGACGCAGCAGCCTCAGCCCCAGAGCACCCGTAGTTCACCCCGAGCGCAGTTTGAGACTACGGATTTTCTCGAGGTGTAACCCGCCGAGTTTTATGGGTCGAGGCACGAGGATGATCCGCAGGAATTCATCCGCAGCTACGGGTCATGCGAGTGATCAAGGCACGGAGACCGAGTCGCTGGTCCTAGGTTCGCATCGGCCGCGTGATACCGCAGCCGATCGTTTGATTCGCGAGCTGTCCCGGGAGAGAATGCACTTCCGCCTATACGGACGAGTTCTCAAAGGCATTTCTTGCACACTTCGCCTCCATGAGGAGGGCTCGGCCGGCGATTTTTGACGCTGAGGCAGATCGCGAGTTAGAGAGTACAATGTGAGTTCGACTCATTAGCTCGGTATCCCCGCCGTAGTAGCCGATATGGAGGACAGTACACCGCCACGCCACCGCTAGATGATTACTCGCGTGCTTGCGGTGTAGCTCTTCACCGCATGGACATTGCCCGCATGCAGGCTCATGCACTAGGATGTGAGGCACGGAGAGATCGACGGAATGACCGAGATCGCGGAGGCGCCGTCAACAGGTCCTTTGGTAACTTTCGAGGCGGACCGCCAAGAAGAAAGTTAGTTATGTACCTCCGCCAAGATGCAGTGGTCCTCCACAATCTTCGGGACGTCGGGTATTCGGAGCTGGTCGAGCTCCGGGGCTTCGTTCACGGTATACGTGAGTGCTAGCCGCCAGGATTCATGCCCTCGCCAAGACGATGCGCGACGTCATCCCGGAATGTCGTCATTTTATCGGTGCTTGTTTCACCTGCGCCGTCAGGCCATGTGACGAGAGATCGTGCTTATAGGAGGGGTACCGCACTGGCGCAGCCTACCGGATCGCGGCGTGTTCATCGCCTTCTGTATACGCCTGCGCAGGCGTGCCTATGATTAGAGTGGAGCGGTAGGTTCAGGTATATCCCTAACCCTCTAGACTTTTGCATGCTTGATATGATGATCTTTTGTTGTGTGCTATGTACGGATAACGTTGTGTTAGTTATGAGTTAGAAAGCATGGTTAGCTGAAAGGATAAGTCCATGGGTAGTGTGAGGTGGAAGTGGTAGCTTTCATGACCTGTATAGGTAAGATTGTTCCGGATCGGGAAACAAGAGCTTGATGCGTTAAGTGGGTCGGTCAGCCATGTTGCGGCCAACCCGCGGCTGCTTTCGGCGCTGGGTCACCCGGGTGGTCCCGCCAGTGGTAGGGTCACGAGGTGCTAGGCCCAAGTTTAGATGACCATCGTATGAGTTCGTGGATATGTTCGACCAGAAGCGGATCGTGAAGGCCGGGAATGGCCTTAAGGGAGATTGAGGCTAGTAAGATGACCAAGTTGGAGGTAGTGACTCCAAAGTTTTGGAAACTAAAGCGATGATCAAGTGTGGTGCGTATACTAGAAGAGTTCCGGTGTTCGGTAAGCGGCACGACGAGTAAGGAAGGAAGAGAACGTGTGTTATTTCGTGGCCAGGTGTGGCGTGGGCAACTTGTTAGAGGAACTTTATCGTAATCCATCTTGAGAAGGAACATTCGGGACGAATGTTTCTAAGGAGGGGAGAATGTTATACCCCGTATTTCCAGAGTATGTACGTGAGGGCGTACGTATATAATTTAAGCCTTAAAGTTAGGCTAAGTTCGAAATTTGGGCACAAGTGCCGAAAAGAGTCGTTTTTCGACGAAACGTTTTACTAAACTTGCGAAGGGAAAATTCCGGCTATGTCATTTATATTTTTTGCGGATTTTTCCGAGAGACGAAACATTTTGGACCAACGGGAGGGTGACATGTGTCACCTCACATCGAATGAGGTCGGCAATGGTGGACGAAATGTGGCTTGTAGTAGGTAGGATATTTTGTGCAAGTTGTGTGGTAGATGGATAAGGTACACATGGTTAAAATCTAGCCCTACACTTGCCTTACACTTGGATTAATCTTGGCCATTGGTTGGCCATTTCTTGACCTATAAATACCCCTCTAAGTTGATGAACTTCTTCATCCAAAATTGTTCTAAGTGTTAAAAATCCTCCCCCCCTCTTAGTGTGAGCTTTTCGTCCCTCTCCCCCCCCTCCTAGTTGTTCTTGGCCGAGAGCCTCCCCTCCCCTCAGGTGCCCTAGCCGAGGTACCCCTAGCCTAGTTTTTTTCGTATAATACCCCTTGTTGTGGTATAGAAATACTCTCCTAGTATTGTTATAATGTCCAAATACCTTGGCCCAAATACCTTGTAGTATTCCCAAGGTTACACTTATACAAAAGCCCAGAAAATACTATTATACTTCCTTTAGCCACTAAACGAAACCCTAAGGAAAACCTTCATAGTCGGTTGAAGTGTTAAATAGAAGTGCGTAGACTTCTAAGGGTTGTTGGAGCGGATTGGAGCACTCGGAGTGAGCTTAACGTTGCTCGTGAGCGACTTTATACTTGGATAATTTTGGGCTCATCGAGGTAAATACTATCATCCTTCTAGTGTAATTGGAAATTACATACTGTAGTAGTATAGAAATGAATATAAGATTCATAGAAGAGAATTGAACTGTAATAGAAGGATATTACAGAATAGACTTGAACTGAAATCGCATCAGAAGAATATTAAGATAGAAGATTAAACTGTACTTACTTAGGACTGTATTTACAGTAGACTGATAACCTTTATTGGTTGAATGTTCTGCAAGTAGCATGTGCTACTTAGAAGGTGGACAAGGCTAGCCGGGTTATAGCCGTGGAGCGTTTTGCTTATAGTCGATAATCGTCGCGAGGTATGTGATTCTTCATATACTCTTGAGCATGATATTTTAAAAGAATATATTTATAGTACGGTAGACGTACGTGTGTTGACTGAACGTAATTGTACGGCAATGTCTTTTGACTTAAGCCTGAATAAAATATATATGGTACGGTAGACGTACGTGTGCTAACAGAACGTAGTTGTACGGCAATGTCTTTTGACTTAAGCCTGAATAATAAGAATCTTGAAGTATTTCAAAAGAACTAATAAACCTTTTTGAAAGAAGAGTACTTGGTTTGAAAACATAAGAGTTATACTAGCTTTATGGGGAGTTAGGTATAACGTCTTAAGAGAGATAAAGAGAATGGTTTTACTGATTTTATAAGTTAAGAGACTTAATCTTAAAAGATAAGAGACTTAACTTAATATGGATGTTTGTGTGAAACCTCATTCGTGAGTAATGAGTACTTGGATTTTTTAAAAAGGAAAAATGTTTTACTGATTTCGGAAATCAGAAGGTGTATCGACAAACCACTGCAGCGCTAATAAAGGAAAATGTAATGAATAATGAAGTATTATTAAAACCAGTAGAAACCTCCATCTGCATAGAAGCTAAGATGAGACAAAATGATATTACATTTTCTAGATCATGGCTGCTTTAATAAATGGTTATAAACAAGAATAAACTGCTCACGCCTATTGCATATGTTACTCAATTGCCTTAAAAGAGATTAAGACATTGAACTATGAAACTGTTCTAAAATAAAGAGACTTGAGTAATTGAAATTAGGCAAACTGGAACTCTAGGGAAAAGAAGGCATTCTTTTGTCTTAAATTGGTTTAAACCATAAAGTGTTATAACAGCTTTATGGGAAGTTAGTTATAACGACTTTATGAAAACAAAAGAAGAGTTTCATCATTGGTTTTAATGTGGTAACTTGACTTTTAAAAGAGAAGTGTTTTGGTCCAAAGAGAAGGCATGGTATTGCCTTAATTTGGTTTTAAAAAGGAAAGTATGAAAGTTGTTTTGGTTTACTTAAAAGATATAAGTCACTCTATTTTTTTATACTACGGGTATCGGGTGACTTTTATAAAAGGAATGGATCTCTTAAAAGGAATTTAACGTACGTAGTACTTTAGGGTTAAAACCCGGACTTTGTCATAAAATGAAAGTACTTTAAGTTGTAACTTGCCTATGTTTGCGTGTGATAGACTTGTTGTGCAAGGAATGTATTTCACTCGACTACCGTGTTCATGGGATGAACCGGGAATGTATTTCACTCGACTACCGTGTTCATGAGATGAACCGGGAATGTATTTCACTCGACTACCGTGTTCATGGGATGAACCGGGAATGTATTTCACTCGACTACCGCGTCCACGGGATGGACCGGGAATGTATTCCATCCGACTACCGTGTTCATGAGATGAACCGGGAATGTATTCCACACGTTTCTATACCGGGTCCATGACGGGCCGAGACATGTTATACGTATCACATGATTTGTACCTAGATCACGGTGAGGAAAGAGTTCCACGGGCGTGAGGATGACTTTGAGCGTGAGTCCACGACTTGACACGATCGCTTTTATGTCAGGAATCGTAGTTTGTTATCATACATGTCTCCTGCTTTATATAGACTATTATGATTTCATTTACAGTGTTTACAGTTTCACATACTTGGTACTGTTAGATCGACTCTCGGCTGCGTTCATGCCGCAGGTAGAGGTACATCGACTGTCGATCCCCGCTTTTAGGATCACATTTCAGCGTGTTGGGAAGCTCCGTTCCTTCGGAGGCTTATATTGGTATGTTACCCTGAGTCTGTAGGTTCTTGTACATTCAGGGGTGTGGCGGGGCCCTGTCCCGTCATAGTTGTTGTAAAAATCTTAGAGGTGCAGAGTAATCGCGCGGTGGTAAGGATTATCGCTCAAAAGTTTATATATATATATGCTGAAAGACAACCGTTTTGGTTGGCCTATTTTCTTTTATCTTGATCCATGTCTATTGGTATGTTTAAGTTTTTATTTCCGCTGGTTTTCTCGATGATCAGATCACCAGGGTGCCCGGTAAGGCACGATCCACGCCCGGTTCGGGTCGTGACAAATATAGCACCGCATGAAGACTCTTTAACTTGGTTCAATGTATTACATAAGACTCAGTTGAATATTCACAGGTAATTTGGTTCCTTACTTAACTATTTCGAATTGGTGAATTGCATGTGTGTTATATTGTGGCCCTGTGAGACATTTATTAGTTTGTTGAATATAGATGGATAAACACAATTATAAAGAAGACCCTGCCGAAATTTCTAGGAACATAAGACTTGTTATGAACATTCGAGGACGAATGTTTCGAAGGAGGGAATAATGTTACACTTCGTAAGTTAAGACAAGGATTAAGAACGTCATTAAGGTTAAGATTCGGATAAGGGGTATGAGATATAATTATACAAGCTACGAACACGTCAATGAGTATTTAAAATGACAAGTTATTTATATTTCTCTTTTGAGGATTATTACATATTGTGGGAATTACGACATGGAGGATACGAGACCTTATGGAATTCCCGGGAATTAAAGGAAACGGAAATCAAGATTTAAGGAAATAGACCAAGGTTTACTACTTTGGGGATTAATTTAGTTTAATAAGCACTTAGAGGGTTAAAGTGTTACACCCCGTAATTCCAAGGCAATGAGATGAGAACGTACGAAGGAAATTGAGATTTATATTTTAGAAAGAAAGAAAGATTACTTTTTCTTAAGGAAAAATCTCGGGAATTTGTTAAGAAAAACGTTTATTAATTGGAATTTGGTTCTCAAATTTGGTATTTGAGACTTTTGGAATATATTGGATTTATGGATTTTTATTTTTGGATTTGGTCATGGGGGGCCCACCCGGGAAATTTTATGATTTTGTGGGGCCCACAGGATTTTTGATATTTTGACCAATTATGGATATTTTGGGAGATGAAATATTTTGGACGAATCGAAGGGTGACACGTGGTACCCTCACTTGTCTTGGTCTTGGAAGACTTTGACCCTAGATATTTTGGAGACAAGTGGAGGTGGGTCCCACTCCACTTGTCTTGCTACACTTTGTCCATATACTTGTCATCATCCAATGCTTTGAGATGCATTATATACACATAGAGGCTTGCAAGACTACAACACTTAGCAAAATTTCACAAAACATTTCTATCCCTCTCTAATGAGAGCTCTCGGCCAAGAGGCCCTTTTGGAGACCAAAAATCTTCAAATCTTGATGATAAATCTCCAAACTCAAGCCTAAAGTCCTTAGTGGTATACTAAGCAAGGATAAACCCTTAAACCCCAAGAAAAACCTATAGGCCAAAAGTAGGGTTTGGAAATTCTAAGGTGTTCTTCAATTTTTGTGTTGAAACTTGAAGAGAAGTTGGTTATGAGCTTCTAAGGGTTGCATGTAGTAGTTTGGAACGTAAAGATTTGGAGCTAAGACTATCCGGAAAGCCGACTTTAAACTTGGATTATTTTGGGCTATATTGAGGTAAGGATCATCTTTCTCTTAATGTAATTAGATACTACATGTTGTGGATATATGTAGATGACCTTGTTCTAGAAAGAATGAATATTAGAAATGGTTTGGACCACATTTAGATGTTGAGGCCGAGAGTTAGGGATTTACGGATCTCAGATTCGTTGGTCATTATTGTTGTTAATAACACTTGTCGCATGTTATATAATGAAGGAAATATTGTTGTTGATAGTTAATATAACTTATATAACATGTTGGAACTTGATTTGGATTTAAAAAGGAATTAAGGAAAATAGATTCGGATTTAAAGTATGTTGGCCGAGAATGGCCCTTAATGTTGGTAAATAACCTATTAATACTAATATAGAACCCTTCTACCTTTCGGTGATAAGATTGACTATAAAGGAGGATTAAGAGCAATAACCTATTAATACTACACAAGTATCAGGTACTTTCTTCCACGATTTAACCTATGTTTATTCAACTATAGCATATTCAAAATCTCCCCTTTCGGCTTTCGATTAGAAATCATATGGATTATGGTAATTAGTGATCAATTAATTACCAAACATTCAAGACAATTATTGAATAAATCTCAACAACGATAAGAAGAACCAAAACATGCATTAATTCATAAGAATAAGTTTCAAGTGATTTGACATGGAAAGTCCTAGATTAAGTTAGTTCCTAGCCATAGACATGACGAGAACTAAACTAATATCCAACATAAACTATAAAGAAATAAAACAAGAAACAAGAAATTACTAAGAAGTGGTCTCCAATCTTGATCTCGAGTTGTGTGAATTGGCGGGTTTGGAACCCTTAATTCGACCTAAAGATCGCTTTTATAGCCTCCAATCGTTTTCCAGGTTTCCTTCGTGCTCGCCCATTCCCATTCAATTTTCCGCTTTTCCGCCGGCGCGCCCTGCAACTGGCGCCGCGACGCCGAAACTCCTGCACGTCTCTGTAAATTGGGCGTCGTGGCGCTCTGACTCTGCTGGATGGAGGCGCCACGACGCCACCTGCTTGCGTCTTGCCGCTAACTTTCTCGCTGAGCTCAAACCTCTGTTTACGCCTCTTTTGCTCCTTTTCCGTCAATAAGCCACTTTAAACCAATATGACTCAAAAGAAAGAAAATATATCCTAAGACGACACGTATTTGTACAAAAATTGGCAAAAGACTAACTAAAAATGACTCAAAAGGTGTATATAAAATACACCGATCAACAGACATGGCGTTAACTTTGAAGAGGCCTTGACAGACGAAGACTCTTCCCACAAAAGTTCCATTCTTGGTGATTACAAATTTATTGAACTCAAACACTAGCCTAAAACCAGCATTAACCAATAAAGGACCTGAAATTAAATTCCTTATAATATCAGGGACATGCATCACCTCCTTCAGAGTGAGCTCATTGCCAGAAGTCATCTTCAGGACCACCTTTCCTAGCCCCAGCACGTCAGAGGAAGTGTTGTTACCCATGAACAACTTCTTGTTAGTGACTGGTGTATATATAGAAAAGACATCTCTATTGGAACAGATGTGACGGGTAGCACCCGTGTCCATCCACTACTGCATGAGATTCTCAACAAGGTTTGGTTCAAGCACCACCGCCTAGATCTCATCAATCATGTCGTAAAGAAGCGTGTATTCGACGATGTTAGCCCGTGCCTTGCCTTTGGCCTTCTATTTTTGCTCAGTCTTGAGCTTGCGGCAATCCTTGATCATGTGACTAGTTTTCCACAGTGGCGGAAGTTCCCCTTGAACTTCTCCACCCATTTTACGTTAACGGACAATAGTCTACCAAGATAAAACAACAACTAACAAATGAGCAAAGGAAACTAAAGTGTTTCTAGAGAAAAACTTTGAGTGTTTGAAGGTTTCTAGAGAGGAAGAAGTTCTGAATTTTTTTGAGTGTGTCTGCCAATTGAGCCATATGCTTAATTTATAGTAGTGTAAAAGGGGACTCTTCAAGTGCCCATGTAGTGATCATTTAAATGCCATGAAATAGCCATTTAATTCACTAAGTAATGCAGCCAAATAATGACTGATTTATGGAGGAAAAACTGACATGTTAATGCCCCAAAACGTCTCCATAATAAGCCAAACTTTTGGAATTCCGTCGAATAGTCACTGCCTCGGAAGCGTCGCGGCGCTGCAGAATTAGCGTCGCGGCTCCAGTAGCTCGAGGAGGGAACTAGCGCCGCGACGCTCCGGCTTCCGAGTTGGAGCCGCAACCCTTCTCGGCTCCGCGGCCCTTTTCCGACCAGTTCCAATCTTTACACTATTCACACTTCATCCTTCATTTACCAACGTGCAACACTCGTCATTTGACCAACAACCATCCATCGTTCTATGTCTCAAGCATTTTACTTACGTACAAATATCTCTTTCACTACAGAAATTTACGATCCTTGGTACAACGTGTGCACATGTGTGGAAACGACATTTCCGACGTACGAGCCCCCAATTGTTCGAGTCATAAATAATGAAATAAACTTTATTCTACGTTAATAAATTTCAACAAATTTTACTTTTTTTTTTGTAAAGGAAGGTAAACTTGTTCAACCCCTCCATAAGACAAAGGATAATTGTATCTCTATAGAGGGATAATCCATCACGAGACGGGGAAGAAGGACAAGAAAATCTATGCAAAATAAAAAGTAGATTAGAAAACGTTAATAAGACCAATAATATCTTTTTTTTCCTTCCACCAAAATGAAAAAATTGACTCCTCTCTTGAACAAAAAATATTTTCCTACATAAAATTTTAAACCTATGCATATCACTTACTCCAATTAATACTTAGAGAATGATTATCAATTCTTAATACCCAAAAAAATGTCAAATTACTATCTTTATATCATATACCACTAACTTCTATGCCAATCAATTACAATAAAAAAAATCAATAAGAGTTCTATTGGATTAATAAATACTTCTTCATCCTTAACTAGAGTTACGTGATTCGAGTTTTTAGTATGAAGTCATTTTTATTAGAAATGCTTTATCGGTTTATCCCAATATGGAACTTTGCGATGTAATTTTAGATTTAGTCGGGCACTAACGTTGGTACAGGACAACAGGTGAGAAACACAAAAAAACTACCTTTTGTTAGAGAGCGTTTTACTCCCAATATAGATTCTTTAGTGCGAATCTAACTTTAGTCGGGCACCAATATAGATACGGGACAACCGGAAGAAAATACAAAAGAAATTATCTTTTGTTAGAGAGCGTTTTACCCGATGTAGAACATCCGGTGCAAATCCAACTTTAGTCGGGTACCCATACCAGGCACCAAGTGGAAAACATAGAAAAATTACCTTTGGTTATAGAGCGTTTCACCCCTAATGTGGAATTTCCGCTGCGAATCAAACTTTAGTCGTGCTCCAATATAAAATACCAAAGTTAGGCAAAAAAAAAAAAACTACAAAATATTTTGTCATTTCAATCAAAAAGACCCCACAAGAAATTATCCCATATAACAAAGGTCTACCATTATACTCCTAGGGCTCGTTTGGTACGTCGCACTGGACTGTACTAATTTCATTGGACTGTATTAATATATAATAGACGGTATTAGAGTATTAATATATAATGAATTGTATTTTTTTTAGTACAGTCCAGGGGAGACCACCTGCTAGATGAGTCTAAAAAATGACAGTTGGACTGTACTATTTTTAGTCAAGTGCGGCTAAAAATGCCCACCAAACGCTGTATTATTTTTTTGTCCAGTACAGTCCAGCTTAATACAGCGTATCGAAGTGCGCCTATAGTCTTTACCAACACCAAAAATGGTGATTCCCGCCATTTCTCTACCAACTAACATAACGGTCACAACCACCATAACCGCCACTTCAAACTTCAAAAATCTCAACAAAAAAACACCCATAAAACCCTTCAATTCAACTCTCAAATCTCTCACAAAATCAGGAAAACTGGACGAAGCTTTCTCTTATTAGAATCCAACAAATCTTTACATCCCGATATCGAATTTTATTCATCTCTCCTCCATACTTGTATCTCGAATAAATCACTTGAACATGGTCATAGAATATATCTACACCTTCTTTTAAATTCAAACAAAAGTTTTATCAAGAACCCTTTAATATTATCTAAGTTAATTACCCTTTTCTCTGTTTGTGATCAACTCGATGAAGCTCATCGTGTTTTTGATCACGGGGTTGGAAACGAGGATCGACCCGAGTCAGTTTAGGTTGCAATGGGAATTGGGTATTTGAAAAAAAGTGTTTTAGGGAGGCATTATTGGTTTATTGTAAAATGTTGTTAGGGTTTATTGAACCGGGTAATTTCGCGTTTTCATTGGCTTTGAAAGCTTGTTCGGGGATATCGGATTTGAGGGTTGGTAGAAGTGTTCATGGATAAACTATTAAAGCTAATAATGATGAACCTGATCAAGTTGTTTACAATGCTGTTTTGGGAATGTATAGTGAGTGTGGGTGTTTTCGGGATGTTTTGAAGGTGTTTGAGGAAATGCCTGAGAGAAATGTTGCAAGTTGGAATTCGTTTATCGCGGGGTTTGTTAAGAAAGGACAGGTTTGAGGCATTTGAGACTTTTAGGAGAATGCAGATAGAGGGTGTGGGGTATAGTTGGGTAACTTTTACGATGATTTTAGCTGTTTGCTCTCAGGTTACATATCTTTATTATGGGAGAGAGGTACATTCACAAGTTGTTAAATCAAATAAAATTCCTGATGTTGTTTTACTAAACTCACTTTTGGATATGTACGTCGAAATGTGGAGCAATGGAGTATTGCAATAGGGTGTTTGATAAAATGAAGTACAAAGACATAGCATCGTGGAATACTTTTATTAACGGGTATGCAATCAATGGGTTAATGGGAGAAACAATGAAGTTGTTTAATGAAATGGTCGGTAGTGGCGTTAGGCCGGATGGGGTGACGCTTATCTCTTCGTGTCCGATCAGAGCCACGCAGGCTTGCAGACTTAGGCGAGGAATTGTTTGATAGCATGACGGGAGATTTTGGAATTCGGCCTTCATTGGAGCATTATGCTTGTCTTGTTGATATTGTAAACATGTAAATATAGGAAATAATATATTCCCTACCCATAATTAGAATATTTTCATATATTGTGTAAATATAATTATGGTAAGACTGAGATTCCTCTTTTGTATAGACTTAGGATTTCTATTGTATAAGGGATAAATATTGTACTCTTATATATACCTTGATATTAATGAAAGACTCCCCAAGGGAGATTAATATCATCTTACATGGTATCAAGAGTCAAACACCCAAAACCCTAGAACTCTTTCTTCCTACCGCCGAGACCCCCCCCCCCCCCTCGGAACTCGTCGCGGCCCCCCTACAAATTCTAGGTTTTCTTCTTCATTCCTCTCTTCTCTAAATGACTATCCCTGAATCTTCTACCTCCACAAATCCCACCACAAACGTTGTCATCCTCTTTTCATCCAGCCCTAACAGTTACAAACATCAAGAACTCTATTCACATTCTTCTTGATCAAGAAAACGATATTTCTCCTGGTTGAAGCGTTTCGTAATCATGCATGTCTCTATAACGTGCTTGATCACATCGATGACACAGCGCCCTCCGGAGGTTGATGAGTCTACTTGGCGTCGTCTAGACGCCGACGTCAAACAGTGGATTTATGGTAGTATTTCTCAGGACCTTCTTCTTACTATCATGAAATATGGCGCCACGGCCCTTGAGTTATGGAATCGTTTGGAGAAAATTTTCAGGACAATAAGCACATCCGTGCTGTGTATTTAGAGGAGCAATTTAACAATACACGTCTTGAAAACTTTTCCAATGTGGATCGAGCATCGCAAACGATTAAAGCTCTTGATCGATCAACTTGCTTCGCCGACGAGCTCACATCGACACCAAACTGGTGTTACAATTGATTTCTGGTCTTCCTAAAGGCGAATATGATACTTTGGCCACCATGATTCAACAGACAGATCTGTTACCCAGCTTTAACAAAGCTCGCTCGCAGTTGTTGCTCGAAGAGACTCGACGTGCTAAGCAGGATGAGCACGAAGGCATTAGCAGTCAAAACGCGCCCTCAAGATCCAATGCCACCAGAAAACTCTCAACCGCAGTAGAGACGCGGTGGAAAGGGTAGCAGGGGCCGCGACAGGAGAGGCCGTAGTCGTGCAAGGATCGCGGTCAACAGAACCAGCAACAGCAACACGGATCGCAGAACAATTGGGCCGCGACTCGCCGACTCGCACAAACGCGCGCCCAAGACTGAGTCGCGGCGCCCGGTCAGAGCGGCACCGAGTCCATTCCAGCACAACAAATTCTACAATCCGTATTCTTACCTGGTTTGTTGAGCCGCTCCACCGCAGAAGTCCACTTACGCAAGGTCGTTTTGCACCCTCATCCTAGCATGACACCCATCGAGTTGGGACATTCAAAGACTCTCCATGCAACAACCTGACAATACTTGGTACATGGACTCAAGCGCCACATCTCACGTCACCCAATTTGCAGGTACTATCCCTAAACTGTTTAGTTTAAAGCATCCTCAATATGTTACAGTTGGTAGTGGACAACGCATTCCAGTTAAAGGGTATAGTACCTCATACACACAACCTCCTCATTCATCCTTCTCCCTCAAAAACACCCTATATGCCCCACACATGATTAAGAACCTCATATCTGTCCGCCAATTTACTTGTAATAATTCTGTCTCCGTGGATTTTGACCCTTTTGGTTTTACTGTGAAGGATCTTCATACGGAGACACCTCTTACGAGATGCAATAGCACGGGGGATCTCTATCCATTTACTTCCACCTCCGCTGCCAGATCTTACTCTCCCGTCACTCTAGCGATTATTTCTTCTTCAACTTGGCATAATAAGCTTTGTCATCCAGGAGTCCCAGTTTTTAATTTTCTTAAAGGCAACAATTTCATTGCTTGTAATGGGAAACTTGCCCAAAATTGTGTTTTTTGCTCTTTAGGAAAACATATTCGTCTTCCGTTTAAATCATCTACTAGTATTACACTTGCTCCTTTTAATATTATACATGCCGATTTATGGACATCTCCTATCTCTAATTCTCTCGGTCATAAATACTATCTTGTGTTGCTTGATGATTTTTCACACTATGTTTGATTATATCCTCTTAAATTTAAATCGAAAGTGTTTGCCAAATTTTGAGTTTCGCAAGTTTATCCACACACAATTTGGAAAAAGTATAAAATCATTTCAGTGCGATAATGGTCGTGAATTCAATAACTCTATGTTTCACCGATTTTGTACAAATAATGGCATGATTTTTCGCTTCTCCTTCCCGAACACCTCACCACAAAACGGTAAAGCTGAAAGAATCATAGGTACCATTAATAATATGATTCGCACCCTATTGATTCATGCCTCCCCCCTTCCTTCTGGGTATATGCTGCTAAAATGTCATAATACATTCTAAATATTCTTCCTACTAGCACTCTTCACAATATGACCCCTACCGAAATCCTCTACCATAGAGTCTCCTCCTATGATCATCTACGGATTTTCGGTTATCTGTGCTATCCCAACCTCAGTTCTACCGCCCCTCATAAGCTTGCTGCTAGGTCTACTCTCTGTATCTTCCTACGATTCCCGCCAAATCATAGGGGCTATCTATGCTATGACTTGTCGACTCGTCAAATCCACATATCTCATCACGTCACATTCGACGAGACCACATTCCCGTTTTTGAATCTTTCAAAATTCCAAAAACCGGACTACTCATTTCTTGACGAGCCTGCCATCTCTCCCCTCATCCTCGAACATCTCACGCCCTGCTCCGTCGCCAGAGCGGCGTTCCGGGAGGCACCGCGTGCCCGATTTCGATGAGCAATCTTCAGAATACGTCGGCAGCCGCGGCGCCTAAACTTTAGCAGGCATCAACCTTCTAGCGCGGTGCTCGATCAAGCCGGCTCCGACGCCGCCCCACCTTCTCCTTATCCAACTTTACCGCCTCGGACACCACTCCGCCACCCACCGCCCTTACTCATCCAATGGAAACTCGTTAGCGTGAAATCTTCAAACCCAAAGTCCATTTCAACATGCGCCCAAACCATCTCTCCACTTCCAAAGAACCCAAAATTGGCCAAACAAGACCCTAATTGGAATGTGGCTGTATGAGAATTCAATGCTTTAACTAAACAACACACGTGAGATCTAGTACTGCACTGGCGGTGAATGTAATTCGATGTATGTGGCTTTTTCATCACAAGTTCGAGACAATGGGGATCTTGAGAGGTATAAAGCGCGTCTTGGCTAATGGCACAAATCGCGGAGGCATTGATTGTGGAGAGACCTTCACCGGTTGTCAAACCGCTACTATTCACACGCTGAGCATTGCCGTGGGCAAACACCGCCGATTCATCAACTTGATGTGAAGAATGCGTTCTTACATGGAAACACGAGAGAAGCGATGTACACGCATCACCCGCTGGTTCACCCGTCCAAAGAATCCTCACTATGTGCCGTAAGTCACTATATGGTCTGAAACAGGCTCCCCGTGCGTGGTATGATCGCTTTGCTAGGTATATCTTGCAGATTGGGTTTGTATGCAGCAAGAGTGATACATCACTCTTCATTTTTCATCGAGGTAGTAGCACAACTTACTTATTACTGTACGTGGATGATATTGTTCTGACTGCCTCCTCCTCAAATAGATTGAAAAATGAAATTATTATCTTGCTTAAGTCCGAATTTGCAATGACTGATTTGGGAAAGCTGAGTTATTTCTTGGGGATATCAGTGATCAGGTCTGCTAATCACATGTTCTTGTGTCAGCGTAAGTATGCAGAGGAGATAGTGTACAGGGCTAAGATGACGAATTGCAAAGTTATGCCTACTCAGTCGATTCGAAATCTAAGCTCAGTGCTATGGATGGTGCTCCAGTCTCTGATCCTACTATGTATAGGAGCCTTGCGGACGATTTCAAGACTTCACATTTACGGGCCGCATAGCTTATGTTGTTCAAAGTGTGCTTATTCACGACGCCTCTGCGAGTCTCATTTCACTGCTCTTAAGCGTATCATTCGATACATTAAGGGTACCCTTGATTATGGTTTGCACTTATACCCCTCTGCGCCAAACAGGTTGCTCTCATATACGGATGCAGATTGGGCAGGGTATCCGGACACGCGACGCTCCACCTCCGGCTTTTGTGTTTTCTTATGGGATAATCTGATTTCTTGGTATGCCAAGCGACATGCTACCATATCTAGATCCAGTGCCGAGGCTGAGTAAGAGGCGTTGCAAATGTAGTAGCTGAGATTTGTTGGCTCAGAAACTTACTGTTAGAACTTTAGTGTCCTTTACGTCAGACATCTATTGTGTACTGTGATAACATCTCTGCCAATCTATTTGTCTCATAATCCGGTTCAGCATCAGCGAATCAAACACATTGAGATAGACCTACACTTTGTTCGTGAGAAAGTTGCTCTAGGTCATGTCAGAGTGTTACATGTTCCATCATCGTATCAGTATGCAGACATATTTACCAAAGGACTTACCAGACAGTTGTTTCTTGACTTCAGATTCAGTCTCAGCGTCCGTCCTCCTCCCGCTCCGATTGAGGGGGTGTGTAAACATGTAAATATAGGAAACAATATATTCCCTACCCATAATTAGAATATTTCCATATATTGTAAATATAATTATGGTAAGACTAAGATTCCTCTTTTGTATAGGCTTAGAATTCTTATTATATAAGGGATAAATATTGTACTCTATATATAGCTTGATATTAATGAAAGACTCCCAAGGAAGATTAATATCATCTTACAGATATATTAGATAGAGCTGGGAAAATTAAAGAAGCATTGTAAGTAGCGGAGAAAATGCATGTGAAGCCTAGTGGAAGCATTTGGGGCTCGCTGCTCAATTCATGCAGACTTCATGGAAATGTCTCTCTTGCGGAACTTGTGGCGGAGCAGTTATTTGAGATGGAACCTAACAACTGTGGGAATTACGTGATCCTGTCAAACATTTATGCAAATGCAGGTAAAGGGTGTCAAATGGGCGGGTCGGACTAAATTTAGGCAGGTCAAAAAAAGTTACTTGGATTGAAACGAGATTGGCTAAAATGGGCTAAAAAGGGGTCATAGCCAACCCGCCCATTTCTTACTAAGTTTTAATTTATTTGTTTGTTCTTGTATAATTATTTAGTACCTAATAAAACTATTTTTGTTCTTTATTATGTCTATACATAACATATCAAATATAAAAAATGACTTTCTGGAAATGTTTTGACAAAATTTCTCATGGGTCAATTTGGCTACGTATCAGCCGGTTTTTTAATGGCCTGAGCTAATAACTTGGGCAGGTTGGGCTGGTCATGTTTTGATGGGCTAATCTTGCCACCTCTGAATGCAGGGATGTGGGAGGGAGTTAAAAAGGTGAGGCAGATGATGAAGAATAAGGGAATAAAAAAGGAGGCGGGATGCAGATGGATACAGGTTAGAAATAAAGTACACACTTTTATAGCTAGTGGTGGTTTTGAATTTCGTAATTCGGATGAATACAAGGAAGTTTGGGATGAATTATCAGAAGCTATTGAGAAAATGGGGTATAAACCTGATACAAGAGTTGTGCTTCATGATGTAAACGAGGAAACAAAAGTAGAATGGATATGTGGGCACAGTGAACGTCTTGCTACAGTATTTGGTTTGATTCAAACTGGTTCTGGTATTCCAATTAGAGTGACGAAAAATATTAGTATTTGTGCGGATTGTCACTCTTGGATGAAGTTTGTGTCCGAAATAACAAGAAGGAAGATTATAGTGAGAGATACAAATCGGTTTCACCATTTTGACCAAGGGAGATGCTCTTGCAATGATTACTGGTAATTCTCATAGTTGTTATTTTGTAAGTACTCCATTAAGATCTTTTTTCCTGAGTTTTTTCTGAGCTATGTACTGAACCAGAAAAAAATGTTGGTTCTTTGAAAACACATTCTTGTTATTTGTATGAAAATTGAATGTCTTACTGAAAAGATGTAATTCTTTGTTTACTTTTTACATGTTGAAAAGATTTTGTGAACCCAAAATATAGCTCTATGGAAGAATACACAATCCGCATTACCTGCTGTGGTGCTGCCAAATTAATTCAGCCAATTCCTAAGCGTTCAAGAGCTTCAGATGAAATTCTCAAGTCCTTCGAAAACATTCATTTGCCCTAGCACATTAATATGAAACTCTCTGATTATTTGGTCAAATAAGTCTTCTTCTTTTTTTAAATTTCAGTGAGGATCTGGATAATAGAAGTACTTTTATTGACTTTATTATGTATACAATACGCCCCGTCATGTGCACCCAACATGTGAAATTATTTTTGATAATGGGCGGCGGATCTCTGCTTGCTCTAATATTAGCTAAAGTTGTTAGAGATGATACACTTTTATTCATTTACTCATGTCTTCAACAGATAGTTCTTTTTTATTCTCCTCTATGAGCCACAATAACTTAGGAAATACCAAAATCTTCAAAATGATTAAGGGGTAGATCAAATAGACAGTATATTCCAAGATAATGAGATAAAAAATGGTTTAACATGTCCTTTATGTAAGTCTGCTTTAGCTTTCAGCTTGGTCATTCTGCTGCACTCTGGATGCTTTCCAATAATATACATGATGAGTTAATTTAATTTTTCTTCCAACTAATAAACGTTGTCGAGGTGTCTACTTCTGACCAGCATAGAAAAACACTTGGTGAAGCCATTTGGTAGTAAGATCTATGTAGCATGTGGAATGTCTGATCACTAACCTCTTGATGGAAAGAACAAACTTTTATGTTTCCACTTCTAACTTGAACTGAAAAATAGACAATCAGATTGCTGGTATAAAAAGAAAAGGCGGGGGGGTTGGGGGGGTGGGGAGAGGACATATCGGGAGTTATCATACATAAATCCGAGTAAAAGGAAAGGAATGCAACTGATAAACATACGTACATACCTTACACCTTGAACTTGTTTATTTTGTTATACGAATGTCCAGGTTTGAGCTAGAGTAGTAGATCGTCTTGCTTAGATTTAACATTGTAGTTTTATTACTGATTATAGTATATGATGATATCAACAGGCAGTAACACAGAGTCACCATACTGCATTATTATTTGTTGTCATTTGGAAGATTGTCTTATGGCTGAAATTTGAGTATTAGTGTAATCAAAAGTTGTATAAAATTGCAAGTTGTACATGAAGAAAGATAAGTTTTATAAAAGGGAAAAGGGTCATATTTGCCCTCCGTTAAAGTTTGGGGTCAAATATACCCTCACCGTTTGCAAACTTGTTAAATTTGCCCTCATTTGGATGGAAAGCTGACGTGGACGACACGTTGGATCCACGTGGGTGCCACGTCAGATCCACGTGGAGGACCCAATTAATTTAACCCACTACCCGACCCACACCAAAATTTGACCCAATCTAATTTGAGTTAAAAATTAGAGCAAAATATCAGCCTCCCCAAACACCCCCCATGCCTCTTCTTCACCACAAATCGCTCGTCTCCCTCTTCCCCGTCAACAACCGGAGCAGCCAACAACCGACCTCGTCGCTCGTCTCCCTCTTCCCTGTCACTGCTCCGACGAGCTTCAAAACCCACCCGACGCAATTACAAATTAAAACACACTCAGATCAGCTTCTTGTTCTTGAATTTTGGTCTCAAATCTGGACTAATACACTACCAAATTGTGACGAAATGAGGCATATGCAACAGCTAAATAGATAGTTGAGTTGATTTTTTTTCTTTTTCCGTTTTGACAAGTTCCAAGGTTGGAAACTTTCACCCAAATTTACTTTTAATCTACACAAATTGCGACGTAACAACTAAGTATACAACTAAAACGAACCCACAAAAGAAATAAGAGATGGGTCGTCGGAGAATTATTTTCCGACAATATCGAGGTTTTTCCGGTGTTTACTGCTGGATTTAACCCAACCCACACCAAACCGTCTCCAAATTTAACCCAATTAATTTAACCCGCCTCCAAATTTGATATAAAGCTTCAAAATATTCTTTTAAGTGAAGATGGTAAAGTGAAAATTTCTGATTTTGGATTGGCAAAGAGAGATGGAACGAAGAAAGACAATGATTTGCGATGTGAATTGAGGGGTACTCCATTGTACATGTCGCCGGAGATGGTCACCTGCGGCGAACAGGGTACTCCAGGGGATATATGGGCACTTGGGTGTGTGGTGGCTGAGATGGTTGCCGGAGTTCCAGCCTATAGATTCTCGGATATTACAGAACTTTGAGGAAAATTGTTGGGTATTCACTGGTAGCGATTTGTGGTTCTAATTTTTAACTCAAATTAGATTGGGTCAAATTTTGGTGTGGGTCGGGTAGTGGGTTAAATTAATTGGGTCCTCAACGTGGCATCCACATCAGCTTTCCGTCCAAATGAGGGAAAATTTAACAAGTTTGCAAACGGTGAGGGTATATTTGACCCCAAACTTTAACGGAGGGCAAATATGACCCTTTTCCGAAAGTATGATGGCAAATATGACCCTTTTCCGAAAGTATGATGGCAAATATGACTCTTTTACCTTTATAAAATCATCTATATTACAACCAAGAAAAACAAAAAAAGAAGAAAAAGTTAAAAGAAAGAAACTGGATGCTGGGGTGCCAACATAATTTTCAGATTTATAGTAATCTTTTATGTAGCTAGCGGCCAGTGATATCAGTAAAAGTGTTGGTTGCATTAGAAGCTGATGATCCAGTAGTCATGGACGAGTCGACCATTGTAATCTTATCCATGCTAACGAAAGCAGGCCTGCTAGGAGTTCTCCTGTCTGTGCTACGATCACTTAATAGCATGACAACAACTTCCGACATACTTGGCCTAAGATTTGGAGGTGATTGTGTACACATTAACGCAATCTCTATGATTTTCTTCACTTCTTGTTCGTTGTATTCATTCACGTCTAAAGTCTCATCCACCAGTTTTACAGGTATGCCAGTTTCGTGAAGTTTCCACGCCTATTTTCACCAAGCCATAGGTGCATTTAGAATGAGAAACTTTAGTTGGAAGAAAGAACTTAGTGAAAATATGAAAAGAAGATAGGAATTTGAAAACGAGAACAAACCTGTTCAAGGAGATATTCAGTCTCGATATGCATATCATTGCTCCTTCTGCCACTGATTATTTCGAGAACAACAACACCAAAGCTATAGACGTCAACCTTCTCTGTTAGATGTCCATGAATTGCATATTCTGGCGCAGTATATCCCCTGTTTCAATTAGACTCATTGAATTGTGCATTGTTTGCATAATGCTTTTACTGATTTCAGGAAAGAAAACTCGAGCAGTTTGACTTACAGTGTACCAGCAAACTTAGTGCTGACATGACTCTGATCCCCAGGTAAAAGTCTTACAAGCCCAAAATCAGCAATTTTTGGCTGGAATTCATCGTCTAGTAGAATGTTGCTGGATTTTATATCTCTATGGATGATGCAGACGTGGAATTGCTCGTGCAGGTAAGCAAGGCCACGAGCTGTGCCAAAGATTATATCGAATCGTTGCTTCCAGCTGAGCATCCCTTTTTTGTCGCCTGCAAAACCATGAGAGGTAGGATGAGTTTAAAACTTTGTTGAACATAAAAATTTGACTCTGAAAAATATAAGCCGGATAGACAAAATCAACCATATAAGTATCTTTCAAGGCTGCCATTTGCCATGTATTCATAAACAAGTAGTAGCTCTGCTCCTTTTTTAGAACATCCCAAGAGACGGATGAGATTGCGATGATGGACATTACTGATAAGCCGAACTTCAGTCTCAAAATCTGCCTCTGCTCTACTAGAAACCATTGCTAGCTTTTTAACAGCAACTACATGTCCATTCTTCAAAGTGCCCTGTTGAATAATATTAGAATCATCATAATGAAATAAACTTTAGAGTATCAATGAATAGTAGTCCATTTGATTGAGATAAGGATCTTCAACTATTTCAGTGTTACCTACCTTGTATACATCACCAAAACCACCTTCACCGAGCTTATTACTTTCATTGAAATCTTTGGTAGCAATTTTCAGGTCCTTGAATCTGTAGTTCACAGGACCTCTCAGCTCAGTTGCTCCCAGTATATTACCTGAACATGAGCTACTATATCAGTTACTACATAAATAAACAGAAGGAAAAAAAGAAAAGCCCTACTTCCTGTCTTAAAATTCAGAGAAAGACATGGAAAACATTTTTAAGACTATGAACTAAAGAAGATTTTGAAGGTTAATTGTGATGTAAACCATGCTTGTTTTCAATTGCAGAAGGTGACTCTATTGGTTTTCAATATAGTTATTGTCACTTGTTTGAATTTCTCTGTGTCTAGCTTTCTTGATTGCTTTCAATTCTATCTTTATCTTTTCTTGTATTTGGATCACATCAAATTGAGAAGGTGATCTTCCAAGTTTTACCTCTTTCTGCTGCCTGTGGTTTTCTTGATAGTCGATACGATAGGAACACAGCCAATACAATCAAAAGAAGTCCTACACCTCCAACTACACCCCCGATAACAGCTTTCTTCTTATTTGAACTTCCTGCATAAAGCATCACCTTCAATTTTAAGTTCATCTTAAAATGATTAAGGTTTGTAAAAAGAGAGCTTCAAGTCCTACCTTCTCCACCAAGGAATTGTGTGATATCAGTTATCTGGTTATCAGCAAAAAAGGCTCTATTCGAGTACCTCATAAAACAGGCTCCATCATAAGCCCTTCCTTCTGTATATTTAGGCAAGCAGCCTTTTATGTTTGTATATGCCTTTGTCAAGCAATCTTGGCAGCCACTTTCCGTTATGGTTTCAGCACATTGTGCAACTCCATAGACAGTAACACCAGCTGCTTTCATCTTTGTGGCTGCAAAGAAGCCACGAATTCGTGGAGTTGCCGTGCTAAGATCATTCAAGAGCTCTAGTGCCACATGGTTCAGAGCATGCCACTGAGAAGCTGTTCGATTCCCACAGAACTCAGCATTTCCTTGACCTGTAGTTTCTTGGTAGAAGTTGTTGCTCTCATACCTTTAAAAAATTGCATCATTTAGAGCAATGAGTTCGTGTTAGTTATTAGAAGTGTTTGACTCACCTTTTTACAATCTAACATAAACAACGATTTTCATGAGCGTGAATCTCCTTTTACTACTGAAAACTTATTATTCACTGCTAACGTCATGGGCTTCTACCTTTAACAATTAGAACATCGGCTGCTTCAGAAACTGGTATACATATCTCACACTAAAGGGTATGGAATAGTTCTACTCTTCACAGTGTTGAATTCTTTCTTTAAATTTTGAAGAAAGAGACATAATAATCTTGAAAATTTGATGTGAACTCAGTGCAAGTCCTTAGAGATATCTAGGTAAGCTACTTATATAGCTGACTCCAACTAGTTTCAAGCCGTAGATAATAGATTTAAAGAAGAAACTCACCTGAGGAAGCAACCATCATAGATAACACGAGCACCATTAGCACTACCGCAAGTTCTTATGTGAAAAACTGCAGCGTCGAAACAGGAGACACAATCAGATTTTGACATATACTTTCTGCATGCAACCATAGCATACACAGACTGCTGTGTGGTGGCGAATTGTTTATTCTGTTTAGACAACTGATTCCTTAAGTCGTTAAAACTAGCATTAAGCCTTCTGAAGAAATCAGGTAAATTTGTTGCATTATATGAACTACAGCCTGTGTTTAACAGGTTGGTTTGTGGGTTGGAAACAACAGGCTTCTGCATTGATAAACAACTGATAAACGCCACCATGAACCACCAGACGTAGTTAGCCATGCCTGAGAATTTCGTCCGCAGAAATTCAGGTAATAATGCAATGGAAAGGACAAGATGTTTGAAGGTGAGATATTTATTCTATACACACAAGAGATTATGACAGCATTAATGTATGTTCAACTTTACATTATCTGCTGGAAATGGAACAAGAAATTATAATATTCTTTGGGATAATTTCAGAGACCTCCCCTGGTTTACGAAATGTAATCACTCAAGAGTGTCAGTGGAAATGAACATAGGTTGAATATTCCAACTCTACAGTTGTATTTGTCTATTTGAAGGAGGTTTAGTCTCAATAATTTTGTTTTGGAGACTTCTTAATAAGACTATGAAAATATATCATGCAATTCCATTTTAACAGAGGATGACAAAATACTCCATTTGTCCATTTTAGGAAAATATAAAATTGGTACCTTCTTATATTAAAAAAACAAATTTAAATTTTTATTTTTTCCTTAACGACATTCTCTTATAGCCACACAACTGTCATAACATGTTTAATATCACAAATTCCTAAAGTCTAAACTCCGTGCTGAGTAACACAGCGCCACATAAATTGAATGGAGGAAGTAATTCTTTTCTTTTTTATTTCCTTAAAATGTTTGAAGCTGATTATATATAAATTATAATATAGAGTTTAAAATAGTTAGAGTTTAAAATAGTTAGAGCTATATCTTCTTTACCAATCAAATGATATTATTCCAATTTTAAGGGTTAAATTGATATATTTCTAAGTTGAATCAGAAGTAGATACATATATAAGTTGAAAATGTAGTTTTTTTTAAATAGGGGAAACTATTCAAATTGGACAAAGAGGTCATTTTCTTTGTTGTTTTATTTGCTCAAATTGAACAATTGGCCTGTCTTCTCCTGGATGGCTAATGTAACATCAACTTTACGTGGGCTTGGATCTGGATTAGTCTGGTCCCTAATGCATATACCGAACATCAGGTGGAAAGCCAACTGAATTATTGTAGTGAAGTGGTCCTAGTATGCTTTCCCTACTATTGAGAGGTTAAATCATGTGAAAGCTTCTCTTCTGTTTGTTGTTAGATCATTAGTATCCACAGAATATTTAGCATAAAAAAAGGCCTACCACCCAATTTGCATTTCCAACTTGTGCAAGAACCT
Organism: Przewalskia tangutica; assembly: GCA_029844215.1. NCBI lineage: Eukaryota > Viridiplantae > Streptophyta > Magnoliopsida > Solanales > Solanaceae > Przewalskia > Przewalskia tangutica. The sequence goes on from CM056725.1 coordinate 4,949,993, forward strand.
GCCTTTGAATCTTTAATTACCTATGATAATAGAAACTTCTCAACTAGTACAAGAACCTTGATAGGATCTTCCATAATTGTGAGTTCATGTTGTACTAGGAGTTCTACTCTTGCTTGTACTTTCCATCTTTTTACTACTCCCTCCATCCCATAATAAGTGTTACCTTAGCAAAAAACACACATATTAAGAAATCAATAATGCAATGGAAAGTTTACCAAACTACCCCTATTTAATAAAAATATATTACTTTTCCCTTTTGATTAAAGCATGCATGAATAGTAATCATTTATGATCTTGCCAATAAATGTTTCTTAATTAGAGAGCTTGTCAACTTTTGTCTAAGGATATAGTAGGAAAAAAGTAACCAATTTATGTCTTGAATTCTAAGGTGCACTTATTTTGGGACAAATTGTTTTTGCTAAGGTGACACTTATTATGGGATGGAGGGAGTATTGTTTTGCAAGGCCTTTTAGATGATGTAGTTTTTCGGCAAATCATCTATCCTACAATAAGGACAAGAAAAAAAAAAGAGAATAATGGAAGAAAGTGGTTTGTTAGATGCTATGGTGCCAATATAATCTGTAGACCCCAACTTATTTGGGACTAAGGCGCAGTGAAATCACTAAAAGTGTTGGTTGCATTAGAAGCTGATGATCCAGTAGTCATCGATGAGTCCACTGATGTACTCTTATCCATGCTAATGATAGTAGGCCTACTGGGAGTTCTCGTGTTTGTGCTACGATCACTTAATAGCATCACAACAACTTCCGACATGCTTGGCCTGAGATTCGCTGGTGACTGTGTACACATTAACGCGATCTCTATGATTTTCTTCACTTCTTGTTCGTTGTATTCATTGGGGTCTAATGTCTCATCCACCAGTTTCGTGAAGTTTCCACGCCTATTTCACCATGCCACAGGTAAATGCTTTTAGAATGGGAAAGATAAGTTGGAAGAAAGTACCTAGTAAGAATGTGAAAGAAAAAAAAGGTATATTTGAAAATGAGAATAGACCTGTTCAAGGAGATACTCAGTGACAGGCTCTATTTGCATAGCGTTGCTCCTCCGGCCACTGATTATTTCAAGAACAACGACGCCAAAGCTATAGACGTCAACCTTTTCTGTTAGATGTCCATGAATTGCATATTCTGGTGGTGCAGTATATCCTCTGTTTCAATTGGATGTCATTCAGTTATTTATTGTTCTCATAATGCTTTTACTAATATCAGGAAAGAAACTCGAGTAGTTTGACTTACAATGTACCAGCAAACTTAGTGCTAACATGACTCTGATCGTCAGGTAAAAGCCTTACAAGCCCAAAATCAGCAATTTCCGTTTGGAATTCATCGTCTAGTAGAATGTTGCTTGATTTTATATCTCTATGGATGATGCAGACATGGAATTGCTCGTGCAGGTAGGCAAGGTCGCGAGCTGTGCCACAGATTATATTGAAGTTGCTTCCAGTTGAGCATCCCTCGTTTATCGCCTGCAAGAAAATGAGAGGCAGGCTGAGTTTAAACTTTTCTTGAGCATAAATATTTTGTAAGCCAGATGGAAACCAACCATATAAGTATCCTTCAAGGCTTCCATTTGCCATGTATTCATAAACAAGTAGTAGCTCTGCTCCTTTTATAGAACATCCCAAGAGACGGATGAGATTACGCTGATGAACATTACTGATTAGCCGAACTTCAGTCTCAAAATCTGCCTTTGCTCTGCTCGAAAATATTGCTAGTTTTTTAACAGCAACTACATTTCCATTTTTCAAAGTGCCCTGTTCAATAACATTAGAATCATCATATTTAGGGTATAAATGAATAGTTGTCATAGAAAATCCAGGATAATCTATCCATTTGACCAAGATAAGGATCCCAATTGTTATAGTGTTACATACCTTGTATACATCACCAAAACCACCTTCACCGAGTTTATTACTTTCATTGAAATATTTGGTAGCAATTTTTAGGTCCTTGAATCTGTAGCTCACTGGGCCTCTCAGCTCAGTTGCTCCCAGTATATTACCTGAACATGATACTGTATCAGTTACGATAACATACATGAAAAGACGAAAAGAAAATCCCCTCACTTTCCATTCTAAAGTTAACAAAAACATATTTAAGACTTTGAACTAGGAACACAGCCAATATAATTAAAAGAAGTCCTACACCTCCAACTACACCCCTAATAATGGCCGCTTTCTTCTTGTTTGAACTTCCTGCATAAGCACCATCACCAATTATAAACTCGTCTTAAAATGATCTAGTACTGGTAAGAGTTGAGAAAAAAAGAGGTCCATTTCCTACCTCCTCCACCAAGGAAAGGTGCGATATCAGTTGTCTGGTTATCAGCAAAAAATGCTCTATCCGAGTAACAGCCTTCTATATTCTTGGATGCAACTGTCAAGCAATCTTGGCAGCCACTTTCTGTGCGACTCCGTAGACAGCAACACCAGATTCTTCACTCTTCGTGGCTGCGAAGAAGCCACTAATTCTTGGAGTTGCCTTGCTAAGATCATTCAAGAGCTGTTGTGCCACAGGGTTCAAAGCATTTGGCCGAGAAGTTGTTCGATTTCCACAAATTGGTGCATTTCCTGGTAGTGTAGTGTCTTGGTATAAGTTGTTGCTCTCGTACCTTTAGGGAAAAAGACATCAGTAGAGCAATGAGTTCATATAAGCTATTAGAAGGATTTTGCTCTCATTTTTATCTTTACATTATAACATAATATATCAATTATTGATCTTCTTTTATACTACTTAAGAGGTACTATTCACTGTTACAAGCAGTGTTATCGGTTTCACGCTTTAGGAACTGGAAATTAGATTATCAAAGTCTTTGTGTTTTTATCTGAGGAAAGAGAAGTGGTCTACATATTACACTAACAGGTATGGAAAAATTCTACTTTTCATATTGTTGAGTTCATGATGCTTTTCTGTGAATCAAAGATTATCACAACTGGATATATACATGATCACCACACAAGATTGTTCAAGTAAATTATGCATTGAAAGTAATATGGAATTATTAGGCAAAGTCACCTTGGAACATTGCTTCTCCAACAACTGAGACTGTTTACAGGTCAGTATTAGGCATTATATGCAGGACAATAATGATACCCCCTCCCCTTCCATTTGTTGTTGGGTATATGGCAGAATTTACCTTCATAGTATTGACAAAGTCAAACGAATCTCGAGTTTGAATTTCACAAGAACACGAAGTGAACATTTCAGAGTATTGAGCAGAGAAGAACAAAACTCGGGTGAATTTTTTATATTTTCATCAATGAGGGACAACTTGTCTTTATCTCATCAATACTAACTCTTCTCAATCTATGTTGCTCGAACTTTTTAGAAAATGTCGACGAGTGCGTGTTTGATCCTCTAAAAGTAGCGCATTTTTGGAGGATCTGACACAGGTGGGAAGAGTCTGAGAAACTTAGTTCTCAGTCACTAACTAATACTCCATCTGTTCCACAATACATGATTGTCTAGGAATAAAGTGTTTTATTAAGGGATTGTGATAGTTTACTAATATACCCTACAATCATTAAAAGAAAATCAATCATTACATGTTTATTAAGGGATTGTGATAGGGGTAAAATGGAGAAAATAAGATTAAAACTACATTGAAATTGCAAACAATCAACTATTGTGAAAAAGTAAAAATTTCCTAGACAATCATGTATTTTGGAACGGAGGGAGTACTAATTTAAGAAACTTATATAGCCGACTTCAACTAGTCTCCTAAGATAAAACAACAACAACCAACAATACAAAACAAGTAAGGTTGATCCAGGCGAAGAAAAATAATATAGAACAGACTTCTGAAGAGAGGATGTTCTAAAAAGAGGAGAGGATTTCTGTGTGTTTTTTCTTCTATGTTTGAACTGAACAGTAATGTTCAATTTATAGGTGAAGAAGAGAGCGGATTCTGACTGTTGAAGTCAGATCCGTTGCAACATTTTCGAAATCTTCAGGGACCAAAATATAAATAAGAAATATTTCAAGGACCAAAAGAGAATTCCCGGAAGAAAGCCCACGACCCATGGCTCGAGACCCGACCGGACCGTCGGGCGACGGAGGCGCGTGTGGGGTTTAGCCCCGAACCGACAATCTTATAAGACCGATCTCTATCCTATAAAATTCCCAATAAACAGAGAAGAGCAGAAATAAAGTAGTTCACTTAGGTCCTCCCCATTCTAAACACATGGGTTACCCCTTGGGGGCCCAACCCTTGCTCAACAATTTATATGGTGCTCAATTTTCCATCTTCCACCTATGTGGGAGATTTATTATTTGGCCAAACCAATCCATCTATTCATGTCTCAAACACCTTATTTTGTGTACCAATATCTCTTTCATTTCTTAATGGAATTTGACGATACTTGACACTAATATCATCTACTCATTTAGTAGATTTGGCATGTGCAAAGAAATGATGTTTCCGACATGTGGGGACCAGGTGTTTAAGTCATTAAAGATGAGATAAACTCAAACCCACATAGTTAAATTTCCAACAATCCCCTCTTGAAAGAGAATTGGTGCACATAGGGTGTCAGAGTTCAACAATCTTTCCGTGGAAAGATATTGCATCAAGAAAGATAGCTTTCGGCTTTGAACCTTCCTTAATTGATTAACATCAGATTTACAACTGTGTGATGAACGTGATGTCTTGAACCGTCAGTGTTTAGTGTAAACCAAAACGATGATATCAACACAATAACTCCCCTTATTCATTTCTTCTTATAGTTTTGTCTGTTATGGCCATGAACAACTCTTGGATGCTTAAGTGCGTACATTTGAAGCGGTCTGTCTTCGCACTTAAATATGTGATCTCCTATAAGGTACCCTGCTATACCCCACTCGCAAGTGTTAGGAATCATTAAATGTTTTAGAAACTTATTATTTACCCATTATGCAAGTAGCACTTAATGTCTAACATGGGAACAACTTTGGATATTTCTTTAAAGAATAATTTTAAAAAATGATCCAAAGTGCTCTTACTTCAAGTGAGGTGTTAAACTAAACCTCTACAGTTTAATTTTCTCATTGAACCAAATTTTTGGGATCTCGAGTCAGTAAGGTTGGGTTACCACCATAAAGATTCTTATTACTTGGGTTTTAAGCTCATTCCCCTAGACAGACATAATATTTGATCTTTGGGTAGGCCTTTAGTTATGGATCCGCTAAGTTACCATTTGATTTGTCGTAATCAATGGAAATGACACATGTAGTGATCAACTACCTAACGGTCTTATGTCTCCAATGAATATGTCTAGACTTGCCGTTGTATATACTATTTTGTGCCCTTCCTAAAGCCGATTGGCTGTCACAGGGAATCATCACTGAAGGTACGGGTTTATCCCAACAAGGGATATCCTCTAAGAAGTTGTGAATCCATTCTGCTTCTTATCCTGCTTTACCCAAGGAAATAAACTCTGATTCCATCGTGGATCGGGCGATGCATGTTTTCTTAGAGGGCTTCAAAGACACATCCCCACCACTAATTATAAAAACATACCCACTGGTGGATTTGGTGTTCTCTATGTCAGATATCCAGTTTGCATCACTGTATCCTTCCAATACATATGTATATCTTGAATAATGTAATCCGTAAGTTAGCGAATATTTCAGATATCGTAGTATCCGATTTAACGCCTTTCAGTGATTATTTCCAGGATTACGAGTAAACCTAGCCAACTTATTGACTAGATAAGCGATATCGGGTCGGGTGCAATTTGTAATGTACATTAAACTACCAAGATCTACACATATCACTCTTGGGATACATATGCACCATGATTCTTATCAATTCTATGATTCATATACATTAGTGACTTCATAAGGGAACTGTCAAATACATCAAATTTCCTCAAAACATCTTCAATATAATGAGATTGAGATAAAATCAGCCCTTCAGATGTCTTAGAATCTGAATTCCTAAGATTACATCTGCAATACCCATATCTTTCATGTCGAAACATTGTTTCAACATATTCTTGGTTTCTAGGATCAAGTTTAGACTACTTCCGGTGATGAGCATGTCATCTACGTAAAGACATATCATGAAAAATGAGTCAGAGTTCCCTTTAATATAGATACATATATCACATTCATTTATGGAGAAACCTTTTGATAATAAAGTATTATCAAAATTCTCATGCCATTGTTTCAGGGCTTGTTCGAGTCCGTACAGAGACTTAACAAGTCGACATACTTTCTTTTCTTGTCCTGCAACCACATACCTCTCGAGTTGTTCCGTGTATATTTCCTCTTCTAACTCTCCATTTAGAAAAGTTGTCTTAACATCCATTTGATGTATCTCAAGGTCACACAAAGCTACAATAGCTATGAATACCCTTATGGACGTTAATATAGACACAAAAGAGTAGGTGTCGAAGTAATCGAGGCCTTCCTTTTTTCTGTAGCCTTTGACTACTAATCTGGCCTTATACTTGTCAATAGTTTCATTTGCTTCATAGTTTCTTTTGAGTATCCACTTACAACCCAAAGTGTTGCTTCCCGAAGGAAGATAAATCATTTTCCAAGTATGGTTTTGCATGATGGGATCTATTTCGTTTTCTATAGCTTCTTTCCAAAGCGGTGCTTCTGGAGTTGACAATGATTACTTAATTGTCCTCGGTTCATTTTCAACCATACATGTTAGAAAATCTGGACCAAAGTTTTTGTCAGTTTTTGCCCTTTTGCTCTGTCTTGGTTCAACCTGTGGAACCCCTAAGTTTTGTAGATTTGAAACATTAAGTTCCGGATAATCAGTAACTTCTGAGTCTTGTAGATCCGGAACATCTAGTTCTGGATAATCAAAAACTCCCGGGTTTTGTAGATTTTAAGCATTTTGTTCATAACTTTGTTTGCGCGAAATTATTTCTTTTTCCTTTCGAGGAAACATCTTTTCAAAGAATTCAGCATTCTTTGATTCCATGATCGTACCCTCGTGGATATCATGTATCTCCGACTTATACACTAAGAATCGATAAGCACTACTGTTATTTGCATATCCGATGAATATGCAATCTACAGAATTAGGTCCAATTTTGACCTGTTTTGGTTTAGGTACTTCGACCTTTGCCAAACTGCCCCACACTTTCAAATATTTGCAAGTGGATTTCTTTCCTTTCCATGATTCATATGGAGTTTTATTCTTACGCTTATGCGGAACTCTATTGAGAATTGTATTTGCGGTAAGAATCGCTTCGCCCCACATGTTTTAGGCTAAACTAGAATCAATAAGTAAGACATTCATCATTTCCTTTAACGTACGGGTTTTGTGCTCGGCAATACCATTAGACTGAGGCGAGTAAGGAGCGGTCGTTTGATGAACAATGCCAAATTAAGCACAGTATTCTTCAAATGGTGCTACGTATTCCCCCCCTCTATCACTACGAATTGCCTTAACCCGTAGATTTAGTTGATTTTCAACTTCTGCTTTGTAATATTTAAATGCTTCAAACGCTTCATCCTTACTTTTTAACAAGTAAACGTAACAATACATGGTACTATGATCAATGAAAGTCACAAAGTACTTGTTCTACCCTCTAGTTTGTACAAACTTTAAATTACATATATCGGTGTGAATAAGTTTTAGAGGAGCGGTATTTCATTCGACTGAATGGAAATATGATTTGATTAATTTTGTGTCTACGCACACCTCACATGTTGAGGGTTTATGTCGAAGGAAGGCAACAATTCCAACTTTACTAACTTTTGAATGGATTTGTAATTAACATGTCCTAATATATGATGCCATAAATTAGAGGACTCAAGTAAGTAGGTAGAAGGCTTTATTTCATTAGATGAACGGATAACAAACATAACATTCATTTTGAAGAGGTCGTCATATGTGAAAGCCCTTTCTACAAATATACCATTTTTACCTATTACAAATTTGTTGGACTAAAAAACTAATCTAAATCCAGCTTTGACCAACAGTGGCTCGGAAACCAAGTTCTTGCGGATATCAGAGACGTGCATAACTTCCTTCAGAGTAAGCTCTTTGCCTGAAGTCATTTTGAGGACAACCTTTCCAACCCCTTGAACTTCAGAGGTAGCGTCGTTGCCCATGAATAAGTTTTTGCATGTGACTGGGACATAAGAGGAGAATGCACTCCTGTTAGAGCAGATGTGACGGGTTGCACCCGTATCTATCCACCATTGCCTTGGATTCTCCACCAGATTTTCCTCTAGCACTACAGGTTAGAAATCCACAATCATGTCGTCAAGGTTCGAAGGATCACCCTCGTCTTGTACAATATTAGCCTTGGCCTTGCTTTTGTTCTTGGCCTTTTCCTTCTGCTCTCACTTCAGTTTGCGACACTCTTTGATCATATGACCAAACTTTCCATAGTGATGACAGTTTTCTTTGAACTTCTCCACCGATTGGCTTTGGCCGTCTCCCTGGAACTTGCGCTTTTTGTTAGCATTTCCCTTCTAATCAAACAGATTCGCTTTTGCCACTATCGGCTGATTTCCCTTAGATATAGCCCTTTTATTGTCGTCATGTATTTGCAGTTTGATGATAATGTCTTCAAACCCTATTTTTTTTGTCTTTAAGTTGAGATAACTCATGAACTCTTTCCATGAAGGAGGCAATTTCTCAATCAAAGACGCAATCAGAAACTGCTCATTTGGCTTCATTCCTTCCAAATCTAGATGATGAAGAATCATTTAAAACTTCTGGATTTGGGACATTACTGATTTACCATCCACCATTTGAAATTTCAGAAACTTTCCAACGATGAATTTCTTAGTACTTGCATCCTATGAGCTGTACTTTTTTCGAGTTTTTCCCATAAATCCTTTGTCATATTCACGGTGCAATACACAGTATAAACTGTATCCGACAGACCATTCATAATGCAGTTTTTGCACATGAAATCACTATGATTCCAGATATCCAGTGTTAACTTCAGGGCATTTGTGACCTGGAATTCATAGCCCACTTCAGTCGTTATGTTAGATTGAGTGTCCATAGCATCCCCACCAGACGGAGGATCTTTTGTCAGAAAGCGTGACAGGTTCAACGTAGTAAGATATAACAACATCTTTTGCTGCCATCTCTTGAAATTGGTACCTAGAAACTTTTCTGGACGTTCGCTTTGGAAACTGGCAGGAGCAGGGACAACAACATTCCCTTGAGCAGCAGCAGCAGCAGCAGCAGAACCAAAATCATTAGTAAAGGTCGAGGAATTCATCTTTGAACACTTAGAAAACTTTTTTCTAAAATTATAGGCTAAAGTGTATATGAAAGGTTAAACAAGAAGAAAAGTTGAGTCGAGAGATGACTCTCTTTCTTTAAGATAAAATTATCCCGTATAGATGTTTTTACAGTATTGGACAATAGTCTCCCAAGATAAAACAACAACAACCAATAATACAAAGAAAGTAAGGTTGATTCTGGCGAAGAAAAAAAATATAGAACAGACTTCTGAAGAGAAGAGAGGATTTATGTGTGTTTTTTCTTCTATGTTTGAAACGAACAATAATGTTCAATATATAGGTGAAGAAGAGAGCGAATTCTGACTATTGAAGTCAGATTCGTTGGCTGGCGCCATTTGGAGAAGATAGAGTTGTTGAAACATTTCCGAAATCTTCAGGGACCAAAATGTAAATAAGAAATATTTCAGGGACCAAAAGAGAATTCCTGAAAGAAAGCCCACGGCCTGAGACCAGACCACAATAGACCTACGGGCGGGTGGCGGCGCGCGCGTGCATGGGGTTTAGCCCCGAACCCAAGCTCACCTAGGTCTTCCCCCTTCTAAACACATGGGTCACCCCTTAGGGACCCAACCCATGCTCAACACTAGAGATTATATAGTGTTTAATCCTTCCATCTTCCACCTATGTGGGACATTTATTATTTGGCCAAAACAATCCATCTATTAACGTCTCAAACACCTTACTTTGTGTACCAATATCTCTTTCTTTTCTTAACGGAATTTGACGATACTTGACACTAATATCATATACTTATTTAGTAGATTTGGCATGTTCGAAGAAATGATGTTTCCGACATGCGGAGCCCACATGTTTAATTCATTAAAGACGGGATAAACTTAATCCCACATAGTTAAATTTCCAACAAGAACATCCAAATTGGCTATTGAAATTTGAAACTGACGAAAATTTCAGGTCACTAGAGTAAAAGTATCCCGATAGAGATTTTTTTCCTAATTTCTGTTTTTCATCCTATTTCAGCAATGATTAAGGAAATATTGGGAAGTCTAGACAAGAGCAGAACTGTAAATAAAAAGTCTATGAATAATGAAAATAAATCGTGATTGGGGAAAATGAAATTGTGGTTGTTATGTAACTTGAGAACTTCAAAAACATATGACATTTGTTTTGTTCGTCCGACTTAAAGTGCTCAATCGTTGTAAACTTAAAGGATGATATGTGCTCCAAGTAATTAATATGGACAAATATAGACTTATCTCAAACTTAAGGGACCATTTGGGTTAAAATCTCGATTGGACAAAGAAACAAGAAAAAGATCCCATTGATTTAATGGATAACCACTTATTGCCTCAAATTATTTTCTTACAGTAATAAATGTATATTCTGTTGGCTATCATAGAGGGTTGACCTTGAAAGATTTTGTTGGGTCCAAAACACGTAAGTAAGGCACATCGAAAGTTTAAAATTTGTTTTGCTTACTTGCCCCAACAATTCCGTCTGGTATGGTTACGTTACAATTGAAACCCGTAAAGACATAAACATATAACTTACTGTTAATATTATCTGGAGTCTTTACTAGAGGGAGCGCACACGACTGTATCTAATACCCATATTTTCAAAATGACCATTATACTTAACTAAGCTTAATGGTTTAGTAAATGGGTCAGCTAGATTATCATCTGTGGGAACATAGTCTAATTTTATTTCTTCAGTTTCCACCATCTACCTGAGTATGTGGTATTTCCTTAGTACATGCTTATTTCTGTTTGTTGATCTTGGTTCCTTAGCTTGCGCAATCGCACCAGTGTTGTCACAATAAATCGTTATTGGACAAGTGTCACTTAGAACAACCCCTAGTTCCTTCAGGAACTCACATATCGCGACAACTTCCTTACCAGCTTCCGATCCAGCAATGTACTCGGCTTCAGTTGTCAAATAAGCAATTGTAGCTTGCTTGGAACTTTTGCAATTTACTGCTCCACCATTGAAAATGAAGGTATAACCAGACTGAGACTTGAAATCATCAAGATCTGTCTGGAAGATAGCATCAGTATACCCAGTAGAGACTAGATTTTCTTGTCCACCATAGACTAAGAAATATTCTTTAGTTCGTCTAAGATACTTAAGAATACTCTTGACTGTTTTCCAGTGTTCTTCCCCAGGATTCTGCTGGAATTTGCATGTCATACTAAGTGCATAGGCCACATCTAGACTCGTACAGGTCATGATATACATGATTGATCCTATAGCCGAAACATATGAGATCTTCTTCATGCGTTCAAGTTCTGCAACAATAAAAGGACTATCATTCTTTGATAGCTTGATGCCTTGACCTATAGGAAGACCTCCCTTCTTAGAATTTCCCATAGAGAATCATCTTAGCACTTTGTCTATGTATACGAATTGTGACAACCTCAACAATCCATTAGGTCTATCTCTGTAGATCCTAATTCCAAGAATGTAGCAGGCTTCACCCAAGTCCTTGATCGGTGTATTTTATATACACCTTTTGAGTCATTTTTAGTTAGTCTTTTGCCCACTTTTGTACAAATACGTGTCGTCTTAGGATAGATTTTCTTTCTTCTGAGTCATATTGGTTTAAAGTGGCTCATTTGCGGAAAAGGAGCAAAAGAGGCGTAAACAGAGGTTCGAGCTCAAAAAGCGAAAGTTGGCGAACCGCACGAACAGTAGGCGGCCATGGCCCCAACAGCAGTCGAGCTCACGGCGCCTAATTTACTGACGTCGTGCGAGTTTCGCCGCGGTGCCGATTCGCCGCGCGCCAAGCGGAAAACTGACATATTCGAATGGTAATGGGCCAAGGCCTGAAGGAAAACCTGGAAAACGTTTTGGAGGATATAAAAAGCAGCCTTTAGGTCAGAATTAAAGGTTCCCTTCCTGGCCAATTCACACAACTTTGGAGATCAAGATTGGAGACCACTTCTTAGTAATTTCTTGTTTCTTGTTTTATTTCTTTGTAGTTTATGTTGGGTGTTAATTTAGTTCTTGTCATGTCTATGGCTAGGAATTAACTTAATCTAGGGCTTTCCATGTCAAATCACTTGAACCTTATCATTATGAATTAATGCATGTTTTTGGTTCTTCTTGCTATTGTTGAGATTTATTCAATAATTGTCTTGAATGTTGGTAATTAATTGATCACTAATTATCATAATTCATATGATTTCTAATCAAAAGTCGAAAGGGGAGATTGTGAATATGCTATAGTTGAATAAACATAGGTTAAATCATGGACGAAAGTACCCCGATACTTGTGTAGTCTTAATAAGTTATTGCTCTTAATCCTCCTTTATAGTCAATCTTATCACCGAAAGGTAGAAGGATTATATAGTGGGGTTGAGTGTTTATATTACCTTAACAGGAGTATAAAACGGCTTAGTTAACCTGCTATCTCAAAATAGAAGAAGAACCATAATTAATTGTATTAACAAGTAAGATAAGCGGATAGTTGAGGAGATTTGGAAGCCCTATTTCCATCATATCTGAAGTAAAACAAAGTAGTTTAATTAGCATTCATAATTATAGTTATAAACACTTTATCAATCATCGGTTACCAAATAGATACCATAGAATAGAATTTGAGAATTGAACACTAATCCCTGAGGACGATAACTCGGTCTTCTAGACTATATTACTTGTCACGACACGTGCACTTGCGTAAGTGTGTGCATAAATCGCGCATCAAGTTTTTGGCGCAGTTGCCGGGGATTGACGTAGTTCAATATCAATTTTATCTATTCTTAATTTCTAATTTGGTTTTTATATTGTTTATTTATTACGATATTTTTTTTTATTTTGTGAAAACCAGTGTGCCGTGATCCGTTTGTTTATTTTGATCTGTTGCAGGCATCCAGTTTATGCGAAGGAGAAGAGGAGCATACACTTGTTCCCTTCAACCCGGAAATTGAAAAGACGTGCAAACAGAACAGGAGAAACCAACGAGTTTTGGCCTTAATAGCGATGGGGGGTTTACAGAACAACAATGAAATAAACGAAGGGTTAGGTGATCATCAACCTAACCAAAGGATGCCCCGGAGATTGCTAATGGATGTAGAAGAGAGGGTCCAGGTCCAAGCTGAGAGAAGCTTGGGAGATTATGTGCTGCCAAGGATGAATGGAGCACAAACTTGCATCAGGCTCGCAGTAATAGGAGCGAATAATTTTGAAATCAAGCCTGCGATCCTGAGTATGGTGCAGAATCTTTGTTCGGTTTGGAGGTTGCGCCGAAAGATCCTCACATGCACATAACAAACTTCTTGGAGTTATGTGCAACCTTCAAGTATAATGGAGTTACTGATGGCGTCATCCGATTGAGACTCTTTCCCTTCTCACTCAGGGATAGAGCGAAAGTTTGGTTGAATTCCTTGCCTACAGATTCGATATTCACATGGCAGGAGTTGGCACAGAAGTTTTTAGCTAAGTTTTTTCCACCATCCAAAGCCTCGAAGCTGAGAGGGGAGTTGAACAATTTTTATCAAGCTGATGGAGAGTCACTCTATGAAGCTTGGGAGAGATTCAAGGACTTGCAAAGAAAGTGTCCACATCACAACATTGAGTTGTGGAATTTGGTCCATATTTTCTACAATGGGCTAAGTGGGACCACCAGGACGATCATTGACGCAGCCGCATGTGGAACTTTCATGAGAAAACCAGCACACGAAGCTCATGATTTATTGAAAGACATGGCCACCAATAATCATGTAACAGAGGACAGGGGGGTGAGTGGCAGAAGAGCAATAGGAGTCCATGAAATTGATGCCATCACAGCATTAAATGCACAAGTTGCTCTCCTGACCAAGCAACTGCAACAAAATACAGTGTCTGTAAATGCAGTGCAAATGTCATTGAGTTGTGAAATGTGTGGAGGTCCACATACCTTTGATAGATGTCCATCAGCTGATCCTAACAACATCTCGATCGAGCAAGCAGAGTGCCAAGCAGTAGGGAATTATCAAAGGCCCCAGAACAACCCCTATTCGAATACCTACAATCCAGGGTGGAGGAATCACCCTAATTTTTCATGGAGGGGTGATCAAGGGCAGCAGAACCAATTTCGAGGCCAGTACCAAAATCAGCAACCATTCACTCAGGCCTCATCTTCACAACAATTCAGTGCACCGCCAACAAGCAGCACGACCGAGAGCATCCCTGTTGACACTCACCAACTCACAGACCCAGTTCATGGCAAAGACTAGATCCTCTATCAGGAATTTGGAGACACAGATGGGACAACTAGCGAAGATGGCAAACAACAGGCCACAGGGCACTTTGCCTAGCAATACAGAGATAAACCCCAGAGAACAGTACCAAGCGGTGCATCTGAGGAGTGGAAAACAGTTAGAATAACTTACACCCCAGCCCGTGGTTGAACAGAGAGTAAATGCAGAAGGGGAGAGGGCTACTGAAGATAGCCCGATATTAGAGAAAGCTCCAACATTCCCAATAAAGGAGTACACTGAGAGGATCTCTTTTCCGCAGAGGTTGCAAAAGAAAGTGGTTGATAAGCAATTCTCCAAGTTCTTGGAGATATTCAGAAAGTTACACATCAACATTCCGTTCATTGAGGCATTGGAGCAAATGCCTACTTACTTTAAATTCATGAAGGAAATTCTTAGGAAGAAGAAGAAGTTGGCGGAGTATGAGATGGTGGCACTGACAGAGGAATGTAGTGCCATCTTGCAGAAGAAATTGCCCAAACTTCGAGATCCGGGAGCTTCACATTGCCTGATTGTGAAGGTTACATGTAATAGGGCCCTTTGTGATTTGGGGGCTAGCATAAATCTTATGCCCTTGTCTGTTTTTAAGAGGTTGGGGTTAGGTGAAGCAAAACCAACCACTGTGAGCTTGCAGTTAGCAGATAGAACGGTGGTGCATCCCAGGGGAAAGATTGAAGATGTCTTAGTTAAGGTGGGAAAATTCTTTTTTCCCGCGGACTTTCTCATCCTGGATATGGAAGAAGATGATGAGATCCCCATCATATTGGGAAGACCGTTCTTGGCAACCGGGAGAGCCCTAATTGATGTGGAGAAGGGTGAGCTGACACTTAGAGTGGAAAGTGAAGAGATGGTGTTCAAAGTGTTCAAACACATCATTGAACCCCCAGTCATGAGCAAGTGCTTTGCAATTAGCACTGTCAGCACATCGGTTGAGCCAGCGCAAGCCACAACAAGGGAGATAAGCCCGCCAAAACCGGTAAGTGATACTAAACCTCCTCTTGAGAAAAAAGAGAAAAGGAAAAACAGAAGGAGGAAGAGAAAAATGTTGATGAAATGGATAGACTGTGGGGTTAATTTACCCCATGCCTCTTGAGTAAGGAACTTGCGTCCGACTAAAAGACGTTAAAGACATCGCTACTTGGGAGGCAACCCAAGGTTATTTTATTTGATTCAATTTAATGCAATTTAGTTTTTACTTAGAACAGTCTCACGGAGGTATTGTTTAAATGTTGTGATGACAGGTGCAGAGCCAAGAATTTGGAGGACGAAAACTGAAAAGAAACCAAAAGAAAATCGGCTCAGCGCCGCGGCGCCAAAAGATCAGAAGGGCGCAGAAGATTCAGCGCCGCGGCGCCAATTGCAGGGCCGCGACGCCAAAAGCCCAGAAAAGTTCTGAAGGTTGGGCGCCACGACGCTGGAAGTTCAGAGGATTGCAGAAGTTTGGGCGCCGTGGCGCCAATTGCAGGGCCGCGGCGCCGCGACGGAAATTCTGAAGCTTAAAGGAGCCCTAAATCCGATTTTCCTCTCTCCAATTCAAAAACCCAAACCTTCCCTCTCTCCAAAAACCCACGAAATTTACCCTTTACCTAAAAATCTTCCACAAACTAAACTCAATCACAACCAAAGTTCTTAAATTCCTTAAACCCTTAACCATCTTAAACAACAACCCTCATTCCATTGCCTCAAAACATCATTAAGAGTAAGAAAATCTTGAAGAACACCGTCCAAGGTAACCTTTATCACTTTTCTTGAAATCTTCAATACATTCAGGGGAGGTAATAGGTGAGGAGGTGCTTTATTGGTGGAAAGTGTGTGGTGTGTCGAAGTTGGGTGTGAGATTTGGCTGAAGATTATACGAAGTGAGCGTGGGGTGTTGTCAGGGAGTTTTTGAGTGAAGTGTGAGGTTGATAAGTGTCAGAGCTGATTATTGATTGATAGTGTTGGGTAATATCGTTGAACAAAGGAAACGCTGCCAAGTTATCTAAAAATGTCTGCCAAGAAAAGGAGAACTTCCACATCCACTTCCGTCCCTCAATATGACACTACTAGGTTTGTCAGCCAAAAAGCTGAGGAGATACCAAAAACTTAGTACTAGATCCTTGATCCCTGAAAGAGGAATGGAGTACCAAAGGGAGTCATTTGAGGAGGGAGATGGCTATGAGTCTATTCGGGCGATGATAGAGGTTATGGGGTGGAAGAGATTTGTTAACCCAGAAAGAATAGCACCGATGAACACAATAATGGTGAGAGAATTTTATGCTAACTTTTCAGAGAGGGTGGATGATAGATGCTTTGTGAGGGAACGGTATGTGCTTGTGACGACAGAAGTGGTGAATGTGCTATTAAAAACAGCTGATGTTGAAGAAAGAGGTGACGACCGGAGCTATTTCAGAACATGGTCTAGAGACACCAACAACATCGACTGGGATGTCATCGTAAGCATAGTAAGCTACCCTGGGGCTGAGTACGATATTGCAAGAAATGGATCAAGAGGACTGAGCAGATGTCAGTTCAACAAAACAGCCAAGGGTTGGTTATATTTCGTCAGTGCCCGCTTAATTTCATCGATGCACTTCACCAGAGTGCCAGCAGATAGAATAAAAATGATATATGAAATCATATCAGGGAGGACGATTGACGTTGGGAAGGAAATATTGCAAAACATCGGAGAAACCAGCAGGTTGGTAACGACAGGTGGGTTGGGACATGGCTCACTTATTAGCAGCTTATGCTTCAGACATGGGGTCCCAACCTTACCCACTAATACATATGAGAAAGTCCAACCTCCTGTGTCATATGGGCTGGTGCATTCCTTCCTGCATCCACTCCTCCAAAGAAGAAGACGGCGAGACCAAAGAGCAGCAGGCTTTCCATGGATGAAGATGATCCTGAGACAGAGGCTCAGCATGAGGCAGGAAGCAGCCAACAGCAACCCCCAAAATCTTAACCTCCAATGCCCATAATGGAGAAGTTGCTCATGAACCAGAGAAGGATGATGCAGAACTTTGACATAATGATACAAGGTCAACAGGACCTGAGGCAAGGACAACAAGAATTAAGGCAGGAGCAACAACAGTTGCACCAGAGATTTGATGAGATGAGTTCCTTGTTCAACCAGTGGTCAATGCATCATCCACCGCCACCGCCACCACTTTAAACCAAGTTTGTAAGTTGTCCTGTTTATTTTATTTTACTTTATTTTTATTTATTTTTTGAGTCTTGCACACATTGGGGACAATGTGTAATTTAAGTTTTGGGGGGGTGTCTTATTTGTCTTATTGTTTTTGAGTCTTTTGATTTGTTTTAAGTATTTTTGAGTCATATTTTTTTTAAAGATCATGCATGCTGCAGTTACTTGAATCGCCTAGTGAAGTAAGGTTGAATAATGTAATGGAATTAGAAGCAACCATCTAAACACTTAGGTTAGATATGCCAAAAACTCATGAAATCTGTCTATTTGGGGTATCTTGCTTGATTTGTGCACTGTTAATGATTAAACATATGTGTATGATTGCTTGCTATTTGAGGCGAAATAGTTAGGATATGCATGTTAGGGAAATGACTCAAGCAATTCTTTGTTAGCCCTTTCTTACCACTCTTACCTATCCCTGACATTCAAAATATCCCTAGTCAGCCCCTTTGAGCGTAAAACTTAGACTTTTTCTTTGACACCCTATAATTCCACACTTGTGCCATAAGTATAAATTTGAAATGATTGGAATAGAAAGTGTTAAAAAAGAGACAAAAAGAGTGAACAATTTTGATGCACCTCAATAAAAAAAAAAGGCAAAAGCCTAAGTTTGGGGGTGCCTGTTATTCATAATACACTTCACTCTCTCAAAACAAAAGAGGGGAAAAATAGTATGAAGTGAAGAAAGAAAATCAAAAGAAAAAAGAAGAATTGAAAAGCAAAAGAGCTTATGGTACATTAAATGAGCCTAAATGCCTATTTTTACCTACTCATGCCTAAGCCTACATTATAACCCTGAAAAGCCCTGAAGATCTTTTACATGTGTATCCATGATTAGTGGAGAATAGCAAGTAAACATGTCATATAATTTTGAAATTGACATGTATAGTTAGGTATTCTTACTTCCATTGAACATGATTGAATTGAATTTGCGAAATATCTAACTTAATGTGTTTAGAATACTAAAAATTCATGTTATATGTTTCTGCATATTATTCTGCTAACCTTCATATTTTTCTAAGTAACAATGATGCAGCAAAGTGATCAGTGTCTTTGAGTCCGTCTATTTTCCTTTTTTCTTCTTGTCTTTAAGTCTTTTGATCTTTGCTCGAGGCAGCAAAAGTTAAGTTTAAAGTGTTTGATCGGTGTATTTTATATACACTTTTTGAGTCATTTTTAGTTAGTCTTTTGCCCACTTTTGTACAAATACGTGTCGTCTTAGGATAGATTTTCTTTCTTTTGAGTCATATTGGTTTAAAGTGGCTCATTGGCGGAAAAGGAGCAAAAAGAGGGCAGAAACGGAGGTTTCAGAGCTCAAAAAGCGAGAAAGTTGGCGAACCGGGCATGAAACAGGGCGGCGCCTCCAGCCAGCAAAGTCAGAGCGCCGCGGCGCCGAAGCGGGAAAACTGACATATTCGAATGTTAATGGGCCAAGGCCTGAAGGAAAACCTGGAAAACATTTTGGAGGCTTTAAAAAGCAGCCTTTAGGTCAGAATTAAGGGTTCCCTTCCTGGCCAATTCACACAACTTTGGAGATCAAGATTGGAGACCACTTCTTAGTAATTTCTTGTTTCTTGTTTTATTTCTTTGTAGTTTATGTTGGATGTTAATTTAGTTCTTGTCATGTCTATGGCTTGGAACTAACTTAATATAGGGTTTTCCATGTCAAATCACTTGAACCTTATCATTATGAATTAATGCATGTTTTTGGTTCTTCTTGCTATTGTTGAGATTTATTCAATAATTGTCTTGAATGTTTGGTAATTAATTGATCACTAATTATCATAATCCATATGATTTCTAATCAAAAGCTGAAAGGGGAGATTGTGAATATGCTATAGTTGAATAAACATAGGTTAAATGGTGGAGAAAGTACCCCGATACTTGTGTAGTCTTAATAGGTTATTGCTCTTAATCCTCATTTATAGTCAATCTTATCACCGAAAGGTAGAAGAGTTCTATAGTGGGGTTGAGTGTTTATATTACCTTAACAGGAGTATAAAACGGCTTAGTTAACCTGCTATCTCAAAATAGAAGAAGAACCATAATTAATTGTATTAACAAGTAAGATAAGCGGATAGTTGAGGAGATTTGGAAGCCCTATTTCCATCATATCTGAAGTAAAACAAAGTAGTTTAATTAGCATTCATAATTATAGTTATAAACACTTTATCAATCATCGGTTACCAAATAGATACCATAGAATAGAATTTGAGAATTGAACACTAATCCCTGAGGACGATAACTCGGTCTTCTAGACTATATTACTTGTCACGACACGTGCACTTGCGTAAGTGTGTGCATAAATCGCGCATCAAGTTTTTGGCGCAGTTGCCGGGGATTGACGTAGTTCAATATCAATTTTATCTATTCTTAATTTCTAATTTGGTTTTTATATTGTTTATTTATTACGATATTTTTTTTTATTTTGTGAAAACCAGTGTGCCGTGATCCGTTTGTTTATTTTGATCTGTTGCAGGCATCCAGTTTATGCGAAGGAGAAGAGGAGCAGACACACTTGTTCCCTTCAACCCGGAAATTGAAAAGACGTGCAAACAGAACAGGAGAAACCAACGAGTTTTGGCCTTAATAGCGATGGGGGGTTTACAGAACAACAATGAAATAAACGAAGGGTTAGGTGATCATCAACCTAACCAAAGGATGCCCCGGAGATTGCTAATGGATGTAGAAGAGAGGGTCCAGGTCCAAGCTGAGAGAAGCTTGGGAGATTATGTGCTGCCAAGGATGAATGGAGCACAAACTTGCATCAGGCTCGCAGTAATAGGAGCGAATAATTTTGAAATCAAGCCTGCGATCCTGAGTATGGTGCAGAATACTGTTCAGTTTGGAGGGTTGCCGTCGAAAGATCCTCACATGCACATAACAAACTTCTTGGAGTTATGTGCAACCTTCAAGTATAATGGAGTTACTGATGGCGTCATCCGATTGAGACTCTTTCCCTTCTCACTCAGGGATAGAGCGAAAGTTTGGTTGAATTCCTTGCCTACAGATTCGATATTCACATGGCAGGAGTTGGCACAGAAGTTTTTAGCTAAGTTTTTTCCACCATCCAAAGCCTCGAAGCTGAGAGGGGAGTTGAACAATTTTTATCAAGCTGATGGAGAGTCACTCTATGAAGCTTGGGAGAGATTCAAGGACTTGCAAAGAAAGTGTCCACATCACAACATTGAGTTGTGGAATTTGGTCCATATTTTCTACAATGGGCTAAGTGGGACCACCAGGACGATCATTGACGCAGCCGCAGGTGGAACTTTCATGAGAAAAACAGCACACGAAGCTCATGATTTATTGGAAGACATGGCCACCAATAATCATGTAACAGATGACAGAGGGGTGAGTGGCAGAAGAGCAATAGGAGTCCATGAGATTGATGCCATCACAGCATTAAATGCACAAGTTGCTCTCCTGACCAAGCAACTGCAACAAAATACAGTGTCTGTAAATGCAGTGCAAATGTCATTGAGTTGTGAAATGTGTGGAGGTCCACATACCTTTGATAGATGTCCATCAGCTGATCCTAACAACATCTCGATCGAGCAAGCAGAGTGCCAAGCATTAGGGAATTATCAAAGGCCCCAGAACAACCCCTATTCGAATACCTACAATCCATGGTGGAGGAATCACCCTAATTTTTCATGGAGGGGTGATCAAGGGCAGCAGAACCAATTTCGAGGCCAGTACCAAAATCATCAACCATTCACTCAGGCCTCATCTTCACAACAATTCAGTGCACCTGCTCAACAAGAGAAGCCAGACGAATTGAGAGCATCCCTGTTGACACTCACCAACTCACAGACCCAGTTCATGGCAAAGACTAGATCCTCTATCAGGAATTTGGAGACACAGATGGGACAACTAGCGAAGATGGCAAACAACAGGCCACAGGGCACTTTGCCTAGCAATACAGAGATAAACCCCAGAGAATGCATCAGCGGTGCATCTGAGGAGTGGAAAACAGTTAGAATAACTTACACCCCAGCCCGTGGTTGAACAGAGAGTAAATGCAGAAGGGGAGAGGGCTACTGAAGATAGCCCGATATTAGAGAAAGCTCCAACATTCCCAATAAAGGAGTACACTGAGAGGATCTCTTTTCCGCAGAGGTTGCAAAAGAAAGTGGTTGATAAGCAATTCTCCAAGTTCTTGGAGATATTCAGAAAGTTACACATCAACATTCCGTTCATTGAGGCATTGGAGCAAATGCCTACTTACTTTAAATTCATGAAGGAAATTCTTAGGAAGAAGAAGAAGTTGGCGGAGTATGAGATGGTGGCACTGACAGAGGAATGTAGTGCCATCTTGCAGAAGAAATTGCCCCCTAAACTCAAGGATCCAGGGAGCTTCACATTGCCTTGCACAGTTGACAAGGTTACATGTAATAGGGCCCTTTGTGATTTGGGGGCTAGCATAAATCTTATGCCCTTGTCTGTTTTTAAGAGGTTGGGGTTAGGTGAAGCAAAACCAACCACTGTGAGCTTGCAGTTAGCAGATAGAACGGTGGTGCATCCCAGGGGAAAGATTGAAGATGTCTTAGTTAAGGTGGGAAAATTCTTTTTTCCCGCGGACTTTCTCATCCTGGATATGGAAGAAGATGATGAGATCCCCATCATATTGGGAAGACCGTTCTTGGCAACCGGGAGAGCCCTAATTGATGTGGAGAAGGGTGAGCTGACACTTAGAGTGGAAAGTGAAGAGATGGTGTTCAAAGTGTTCAAACACATCATTGAACCCCCAGTCATGAGCAAGTGCTTTGCAATTAGCACTGTCAGCACATCGGTTGAGCCAGCGCAAGCCACAACAAGGGAGATAAGCCCGCCAAAACAGGTAAGTGATACTAAACCTCCTCTTGAGAAAAAAGAGAAAAGGAAAAACAGAAGGAGGAAGAGAAAAATGTTGATGAAATGGATAGGCTGTGGGGTTAATTTACCCCATGCCTCTTGAGTAAGGAACTTGCGTCCGGCTAAAAGACGTTAAAGACATCGCTACTTGGGAGGCAACCCAAGGTTATTTTATTTGATTCAATTTAATGCAATTTAGTTTTTACTTAGAACAGTCTCACGGAGGTATTGTTTAAATGTTGTGATGACAGGTGCAGAGCCAAGAATTTGGAGGACGAAAACTGAAAAGAAACCAAAAGAAAATCGGCTCGTATGCGCTAAAAGATCGTGGCGGCGCAGAAGATTCAGCGCCGCGGCGCCAATTGCAGGGCCGCGGCGCCAAAAGTCCAGAAAAGTTCTGAAGGTTGGGCGCCGCGGCGCTGGAAGTTCAGAGGATTGCAGAAGTTTGGGCGCCGCGGCGCCGCGACGGAAATTCTGAAGCTTAAAGGAGCCCTAAATCCGATTTTCCTCTCTCCAATTCAAAAACCCAAACCTTCCCTCTCTCCAAAAACCCACGAAATTTACCCTTTACCTAAAAATCTTCCACAAACTAAACTCAATCACAACCAAAGTTCTTAAATTCCTTAAACCCTTAACCATCTTAAACAACAACCCTCATTCCATTGCCTCAAAACATCATTAAGAGTAAGAAAATCTTGAAGAACACCGTCCAAGGTAACCTTTATCACTTTTCTTGAAATCTTCAATACATTCAGGGGAGGTAATAGGTGAGGAGGTGCTTTATTGGTGGAAAGTGTGTGGTGTGTCGAAGTTGGGTGTGAGATTTGGCTGAAGATTATACGAAGTGAGCGTGGGGTGTTGTGCCGGAGTTTTTTGAGTGAAGTGTGAGGGTTGATAAGTGTTGTAGCTGCTGATTATTGATTGATAGTGTTGGGTAATATCGTTGAACAAAGGAAACGCTGCCAAGTTATCTAAAAATGTCTGCCAAGAAAAGGAGAACTTCCACATCCACTTCCGTCCCTCAATATGACACTACTAGGTTTGTCAGCCAAAAAGCTGAGGAGATACCAAAAACTTAGTACTAGATCCTTGATCCCTGAAAGAGGAATGGAGTACCAAAGGGAGTCATTTGAGGAGGGAGATGGCTATGAGTCTATTCGGGCGATGATAGAGGTTATGGGGTGGAAGAGATTTGTTAACCCAGAAAGAATAGCACCGATGAACACAATAATGGTGAGAGAATTTTATGCTAACTTTTCAGAGAGGGTGGATGATAGATGCTTTGTGAGGGAACGGTATGTGCTTGTGACGACAGAAGTGGTGAATGTGCTATTAAAAACAGCTGATGTTGAAGAAAGAGGTGACGACCGGAGCTATTTCAGAACGTGGTCTAGAGACACCAACAACATCGACTGGGATGTCATCGCAAGCACAGTAAGCTACCCTAGGGCTGAGTACGATATTGCAAGAAATGGATCAAGAGGACTGAGCAGATGTCAGTTCAACAAAACAGCCAAGGGTTGGTTATATTTCGCCAGTGCCCACTTAATTCCATCGATGCACTTCACCAGTGCGGCCAGATAGAATAAAATGATATATGAAATCATATCAGGGAGGACGATTGACGTTGGGAAGGAAATATTGCAAAACATCGGAGAAACCAGCAGGTTGGTAACGACAGGTGGGTTGGGACATGGCTCACTTATTAGCAGCTTATGCTTCAGACATGGGGTCCCAACCTTACCCACTAATACATATGAGAAAGTCCAACCTCCTGTGTCATATGGGCTGGTGCATTCCTTCCTGCACCACTCCCTCCAAAGGCCAAGACGAAGGAGACCAAAGTGAAGCTTCCATGGATGAAGATGATCCTGAGACAGGCTCAAGGCGTAGGCGAGAAGCGACAAAGAACCCCAAAATCTTAACCTCCAATGCCCATAATGGAGCAGTTGCTCATGAACCAGAGAAGGATGATGCAGAACTTTGACATAATGATACAAGGTCAACAGGACCTGAGGCAAGGACAACAAGAATTAAGGCAGGAGCAACAACAGTTGCACCAGAGATTTGATGAGATGAGTTCCTTGTTCAACCAGTGGTCAATGCATCATCCACCGCCACCGCCACCACTTTAAACCAAGTTTGTAAGTTGTCCTGTTTATTTTATTTTACTTTATTTTTATTTATTTTTGAGTCTTGCACACATTGGGGACAATGTGTGATTTAAGTTTGGGGGGTGTCTTATTTGTCTTATTGTTTTTGAGTCTTTTTGATTTGTTTTAAGTATTTTTGAGTCATATTTTTTTTAAAGATCATGCATGCTGCAGTTACTTGAATCGCCTAGTGAAGTAAGGTTGAATAATGTAATGGAATTAGAAGCAACCATCTAAACACTTAGGTTAGATATGCCAAAAACTCATGAAATCTGTCTATTTGGGGTATCTTGCTTGATTTGTGCACTGTTAATGATTAAACATATGTGTATGATTGCTTGCTATTTGAGGCGAAATAGTTAGGATATGCATGTTAGGGAAATGACTCAAGCAATTCTTTGTTAGCCCTTTCTTACCACTCTTACCTATCCCTGACATTCAAAATATCCCTAGTCAGCCCCTTTGAGCGTAAAACTTAGACTTTTTCTTTGACACCCTATAATTCCACACTTGTGCCATAAGTATAAATTTGAAATGATTGGAATAGAAAGTGTTAAAAAAGAGACAAAAAGAGTGAACAATTTTGATGCACCTCAATAAAAAAAAAAGGCAAAAGCCTAAGTTTGGGGGTGCCTGTTATTCATAATACACTTCACTCTCTCAAAACAAAAGAGGGGAAAAATAGTATGAAGTGAAGAAAGAAAATCAAAAGAAAAAAGAAGAATTGAAAAGCAAAAGAGCTTATGGTACATTAAATGAGCCTAAATGCCTATTTTTACCTACTCATGCCTAAGCCTACATTATAACCCTGAAAAGCCCTGAAGATCTTTTACATGTGTATCCATGATTAGTGGAGAATAGCAAGTAAACATGTCATATAATTTTGAAATTGACATGTATAGTTAGGTATTCTTACTTCCATTGAACATGATTGAATTGAATTTGCGAAATATCTAACTTAATGTGTTTAGAATACTAAAAATTCATGTTATATGTTTCTGCATATTATTCTGCTAACCTTCATATTTTTCTAAGTAACAATGATGCAGCAAAGTGATCAGTGTCTTTGAGTCCGTCTATTTTCCTTTTTTCTTCTTGTCTTTAAGTCTTTCTTTTGATCTTTGCTCGAGGGCGAGCAAAAGTTAAGTTTGGGGGTGTTTGATCGGTGTATTTTATATACACTTTTTGAGTCATTTTTAGTTAGTCTTTTGCCCACTTTTGTACAAATACGTGTCGTCTTAGGATAGATTTTCTTTCTTTTGAGTCATATTGGTTTAAAGTGGCTCATTGGCGGAAAAGGAGCAAAAAGAGGCGGCGGAGGTTTGAGCTCAAAAGCGAAAGTTGGCGAACGGCATGAAAGCAGGCGGCGCCTCCAGCCAGAAAGTCGAGGCCATGGCCTGAGCGAAAAGCGACATATTCGAATGTTAATGGGCCAAGGCCTGAAGGAAAACCTGGAAAACATTTTGGAGGCTTTAAAAAGCAGCCTTTAGGTCAGAATTAAGGGTTCCCTTCCTGGCCAATTCACACAACTTTGGAGATCAAGATTGGAGACCACTTCTTAGTAATTTCTTGTTTCTTGTTTTATTTCTTTGTAGTTTATGTTGGATGTTAATTTAGTTCTTGTCATGTCTATGGCTTGGAACTAACTTAATATAGGGTTTTCCATGTCAAATCACTTGAACCTTATCATTATGAATTAATGCATGTTTTTGGTTCTTCTTGCTATTGTTGAGATTTATTCAATAATTGTCTTGAATGTTTGGTAATTAATTGATCACTAATTATCATAATCCATATGATTTCTAATCAAAAGCTGAAAGGGGAGATTGTGAATATGCTATAGTTGAATAAACATAGGTTAAATGGTGGAGAAAGTACCCCGATACTTGTGTAGTCTTAATAGGTTATTGCTCTTAATCCTCATTTATAGTCAATCTTATCACCGAAAGGTAGAAGAGTTCTATAGTGGGGTTGAGTGTTTATATTACCTTAACAGGAGTATAAAACGGCTTAGTTAACCTGCTATCTCAAAATAGAAGAAGAACCATAATTAATTGCATTAACAAGTAAGATAAGCGGATAGTTGAGGAGATTTGGAAGCCCTATTTTCATCATATCTGAAGTAAAACAAAGTAGTTTAATTAGCATTCATAATTATAGTTATAAACACTTTATCAATCATCGGTTACCAAATAGATACCATAGAATAGAATTTGAGAATTGAACACTAATCCCTGAGGACGATAACTCGGTCTTCTAGACTATATTACTTGTCACGACACGTGCACTTGCGTAAGTGTGTGCATAAATCGCGCATCAGTCCTTCATCATGAAGGTACTGGATAACCATTTCTTGACTGATTTCATGAGAGTCTTATTGTCTCTCATTATTAATATGTCATCTACATATATAACAATGAAGTCAACACTTCCTTCCATGCACTTACTATAAATGCAAGGATCTTCTTTGCTTCTAACAAAGTCAAACGATTTGACTGAGTTGTCAAAGCAAATATTCTAACTCCTTGAGACTTGCTTAAGTCCATAAATAGACTTCTGTAGCTTGCATACTGCTTTGGACTTAGTCTTGGATGTAAAACCCTCTGGATGTATCATATATACCTCCTCAATTAGGTTACCATTGAGGAAGACATTTTTAACATCCATTTGCCAAATGTCATAATCACAGTATGTAGCTATTGCAAGCAAATTCTAAATGGACCTAATTTTCGCAATAGGTGAAAAGGTTTCATCATAATCGACCTCAGGCCTTTGATTATAACCTTTAGCCACCAATATTACCTTATAGGTATCTACCTTTCCATATGCATCAATCTTCTTCTTGAAGACCCATTTGCATCATATGGGTCTAACCCCTGTTGGAAAATCAACCAAGTTTTATACTTGATTGACGCACATCGAGTCCATCTCAGATTTCATGGCTTCATGCTATCTCTGTGAATCAATGTCTAACATAGCTTAGATGTAGGTTGTAGGTTCATCGTCATCAGGAATATCTATCTCATCGTGTGTTTCAACAAGGAGATTAAGTCTTTCAGGCGGACGATGAGTCCTAGTGGTCCTACGGAGTTGAATATTTTGCGTTTCAGTATTTGTCATCTGATTGTGAGAAAATGTTTGTGTGCTGGATAATCCGCCACCTTGAGAGCTTTCAGGAATGTCATTTTCATATTTCCTGAATGGGATGATGTACAACTATTTTATCGTCTTCCATTAGTTTTGTATGCGAGCTTTGCATTTATGCACTAACTCGCACAACACTCCCACTGACTGAAGGGTGTACTCTAAGTACCCAATCTTCACCAAATACTCTCACTGAATCCTTGCCTAGGTCATTCGACAATGGTTCAAGCTCTGTATTATCTTGTGGTTTTTAAATTTCTTCAAGTGAAATCTTATTGCAGCTTTGTTCCTTGTAGACATAGTATTCTTTAAGGAAAGTAGCATTTCTAGAAACATTGACCTTATGTTCTCCATAAAGATAGAAATAGTATCCCCTAGTTTCCTTTGGATACCCCACAAAATAATACTTCTCACTTTTGGATTCCAACTTGTCAGTAAACATTTTTCTTTACATGTGCAGGGCACCCCCAGGGTCGCATATGTTTTAAGTGCTGACTTCTTGCCATTCCATATCTCATATGAAGTTTTCTCTACTGACTTTGAAGAAACTATTCAGAACATAGATTGAGCTTTGTAATGCATATCCCCAAAGGTATGTTGGTAGAGCTGAGAAACTCATCTTGGATCTAACCATATCTAATAGGGTTCAATTTCTCCTTTCAGCAACACCATTCATGTGTGGCGTTCCAGGAGGTGTCCATTGTAATTGGACTCCATGTAGCTTCAAGTAATCTAGAAATTCTTTACTTAAGTATTCACATCCTCGATCTGATCGAAGGGTCTTGATACTTATTTCAAGTTGCTTCTCTACTTCTGACTTGTACTCCTTAAATTTGTCAAAGGCTTCGGACTTGTGTTTCATAAGATACAAATGCCCAAACCTTGTGAAATCATCTGTAAAAGTGATGAAGTAAGGGAAACCTCCCTTAGCTTGAGTTGAAAATGTCCCACATACATCAGTATGGACTAACTCAAGCACCTCTTTGGCTCGCACACCTTTCCCAGAAAGTGGATTGTTGGTCATCTTTCCTATCAAGCAAGATTCACAATTACCATAGGACTCTAAGTCAAATGGTTCTAGATAGTCTAACTTCCTTAATTTTGCTATCCTTGATTCATTGATGCGA
Organism: Przewalskia tangutica; assembly: GCA_029844215.1. Taxonomy (NCBI): domain Eukaryota; kingdom Viridiplantae; phylum Streptophyta; class Magnoliopsida; order Solanales; family Solanaceae; genus Przewalskia; species Przewalskia tangutica. Next base: position 4,978,889 of record CM056725.1, read on the forward strand.
CCAAGTCTATAGTGCCATAAGTAGGTGAGGTTTCTTGATTACTTATTTTAGCTCATTTATTTTGTACATTGAAAATTTCACGACTACAGTTTAGAACATACAATCCATCCACAAGCGACACATTTCCACAAATAAAACCATTAAAAAATAACACATAACTACCATTTGTAATAAATGAAGAAAACCACTCCATGTCTAACATTGGGACAGAAATAATATTTCCCGTCAATGAGGGAACAAAATAACAATTATTAAGTTCTAAACAAAATCCAGAAGGTAAATCTAATCTATAAGTTCCCACGCGTTCAGTATCTACTCGTGCTCCATTTCCAACGCGCAGGTCTACCTCACATGGTCCAACCTTTCTAATGTCAGTCAGACCCTTTACATTATTACAAATGTGAGAGCCACATGTGGTATCTAATACCCAACATTGAGAATTGTTTATAGACATATTTATTTCAATGACAAGCATACCTTGTCCAGCATGTCCAGAAACACTTAGTGCTTTGCCTCCTCTTGGAGTTGTGCAGACATTCTTCCAATGCCCCTTATAATCTTTTAGCATATTGTGAAGTTCAGGAAGATTCACTTTGATTCCATTCATGTTGAAGTTCACAATGAAATTCTCAAATGAACCAGAAAGTGAATTCAGGATTAGGTTGATAGAGACATTTATGGGTGTTGAGTGTATTTTGGTACACTCTTTGAGTCATTTTTAGTTAGAATTTTAATCTTTTCATTTGTGTTTAGTATAGTATTAGTGTTGTTTTTCTTTCTTTTGAGTCACAGCGGTTCCAAAGGAGGAAATACAGAATTTAAGATGAAATGAGCTCAATGAAGAGGAAATTTGCACAAGCACAGCCCAAGGAATGAAGCCTAAAATGTCCCAAGAAGAATAGAAGAAATCAGGTGAAATCCGGACGAAAATAGGTCAAGGGCAGCGGCTCTGATGAGACGCGGCTGAAGGAATTAGGGCCGCGGCGTGAAAATTCCAGAGAGCAAGAAAAATATTCACCGTGCCAAGAGTCGCAACTCCTGGACGAAGGGCCGCGGTGCCGCAAAAGCAGAATGCTCCAGTACTCTTTACCGATTAAGGGCCGCGGCGCCTGGACGAAGGACCGCGGCTCCGACGCGCATAATTTTCAGATTTGAGTCGAAATTGGCCAAGGGGCGAAAGAGTCTTTTCAACTTTACTAGGCTTTGCTATAAAAGAATAGAGAGGTTGGCCTAAAGAAAGGGGAATACTTGTACATATTCCATCACACACATTACAAGACAACTCTTGGAGGCAAGAAGATTTGAGACCTAGTTCAAGTATTTTCTTTTTCTTTTCTTTATTTCAATTCAGTTCATGTTGGATTATGTATTAGCTCTTAGAGTGACTATGACTAGGAGCTAAACACTATATTATGGCTTTCCTTTTGAATCAATTGAAACTATATTTCATGAATTAATGCATTAGTTTGATTTCTTCTTCTCTTGATTAAGATTTATTCAATAATTGGTATGAATGTTTGATAGTTAATTGATCACTAATTATCATAATCTATATGATTTCGAATTAAGAACCGAGAGGAGAGATTTGGATATGTTGTAATTGAATAGACATAGGTTAAAATCGCGGACGAAAGTACCCCGATACTTGTGTAGCATTATAGGTTACTGTTCTTAATCCAACTATATGGTAACTCCTATCATAGAAGTATAGAAGGGTTCTGCACTGGGGTTGAGTGATTATATATCATAACCGGAATATAAGACAGTCTAGTTAACCGCTATCTTAACGTAGAAGAAGAAGTCATTCTAGTTGCATTAAGGATTGAAAAGAGTGGATAGTTGAGGATATTGGAAGCCCTATCTCCATCATAACTGATTAAACCTAAGTAATTTAGTTTAATTTCTGCAATTAGTCTTAGTTATTAGATAAAAACCCAAACAAATTAACGTTCACCAAATAGAAACCATAACTTAGATAGTCGGTACTTGATAACCAGTCTCTGAGGACGATAACTCGGTTTTCCTGACTATATTACTTGAAGCGACACGTATACTTGCGTGAGCAGTTGAAAATCGCTTAACAAGTTTTTGGTGCCGTTGTCGGAGACTGGCGTGCTTTCAATATCGGATTATCTAATCTTATTTCTAATTTGGTTTGTATATATTTGATTGTGTTATTTTATTTCTAATTTGGTTGCTCCAGGAACAAGTTTCTAACTTGTTCTGCGAGCATCTTTTTATCATTTTTTTTTTTGTTTTTCTTATGTAGGTAAAGTTATAAAAAAAGAGGAATGGACTACTACTACAATCAGGGGCAGTTGAATCATCAACAACAGCATAAACCCCAGATTCCACAGGAAGATGAAAATGAGTTGCAGGCAACCACACTCACGCTCACCAAGTGCCAGAATCAGTTTATGGCTGAGACAATGGTGTCCATAAAAAATTTAGAACCACAAATAGGGCAGCTAATGGATATGGTGAGCAATGTACCGCAAGAAAATCTGCCTAGCGACATAATTGTGGAGAGTGATAAGCAGAGTGATGAACCTGAACCACAACAAGCTGCTGAGAATGATAATGAATTGAGAGATATAGTTGGTGTAGAGAAAGAAGAGGTCACTGAGGATCACCCTATTGTAGAAAAGACAACACCAATTGTCATTGCTAACCCTCAAAAAGAAAGTCCATACTCTGATGGGCACCCCCAAAAGTTGAGAGATGTAGAGAGTTTCACTGATCCCTACATTATAGAGAGCCTAGAAGACAAGCATGTCTTGTGTAATTGGGGGATAATCTTAGATCTGAGGCCCTTGTTTGGAGCAATTGTTGTAGTTGAAGTGAGACATGCAACAATAACTATGTAGATTGCAAGCAGCTCGCAGAAGGATCCAATGGGCACTAGTAAAGGTTAATTGCGTCCGGCTAAAATACGTAAAAGACAGCGCTTGTTGGGAGGCAACCCATGTTTTTAATTATGTTAATTTGATTCTCTGTTTTAGTTTGTTTTATTTTATCTTGAACAATCTCACGATCTTGGGTTTTGTCTTATATTTTGATGTCAGGTGGAAAAATGTCAAGATCTTTGAAATTCGAACTTGAGCCCCTGCTTGTGCAAACTCAAGAATCTCATACCAAGACCTCCTTTATGACCGCTGTGTTGTGTCAGTAAGTTGTCCCTACTTTTAGTCTTCACACATTGGAGACGATGTGTCGATTAAGTTTGGGTGGAGTGTCTTATTTTGTTTTATTGTTTTGTGTTTGAGTCTTTTGATTTGTCTTTGTGTGTTTTTGAGTCATAATTGTTTTTATGGATCATGTATGTCGTAGTTGCTAAAGATATTGAGTGGATAAAGTGGAATAATGTAATGGAATTGAAAGAAAAAATTTGTGTGCTTAAGTATAGATATGCCAAAAATTCATGACATCTAGTTATTTGGGATATTTGTGCTTAGCCTATGTGTGCCAGTTACGGAAGAATGGTTGAAAATGTATAGAAAATCTGTTTTCTTGTTATTTGAGGCGAAATAGTTAAGATGTACATGTTTAGGGAGAGGATTCAGACATTTCTTTGATAGCCCTTCTGACCATTCATTACCTACCCTGGCATAAATTGTATCCTTAGTCAGCCCCGTTGAGCCTAAAATAAGACCTTTGTTTGACACCCTATGATTCCATGTTTATGCCATAAGTGATAATTGAAAGTTAGTGGATGAAAAGTGTTTAAAAAGAAACAAAAAGAGAATTGAAAAATTTGAGGCACCCCAATGAAGAATATGCAAAAGCCTAAGTTTGGGGGTGCCTGTCATTTATAATATATCTCATTCTCTCAAAATAAAAGAGGGGAAAATAGGTATGAGATTAAAAAGGAAATCAAAAAGAAGGAAAAAAAGTTGAATGAAAAAAAAGCTTATGGTACGTAATTGAGCCTAAATGTCTATTTTTTACATACTCCTGCCTAAGCCTACATTATAATCCTTGAAAGTCTTGATGATCTTTAAATGTGTATGTCTATGATTAGTGGAGAATATCAAGTAAACAAGTCTATGGCATTTTGGGAAAGATGGAAAGAAATTAACATACATAGGTTAGGTGTTTATGTTTCCATTAATTATGATCTAAGTGAATCTGCGAAATATCTAACTTGAAATTCTAGATTGCTATATATTCATGCGATATGTTCTAACATATTATCTCATATTTCATCCATGATGTTGAAGAAGCATTGCTACAACTACTTGATCCAGTTCATAGAGTCATTGTTTTTGTTTTGTGTTTTTTTTGTTTAGTGTTTTACTCGAGGGCGAGTAAAGTGTAAGTTTGGGGGTGATTGCTGAGTGTATTTTGGTACACTCTTTGAGTCATTTTTAGTTAGTATTTTACTCTTTTCGTTTGTGTTTAGTATAGTATTAGGGTTGTTTTTCTTTCTTTTGAGTCACAGTGGTTCCAAAGGAGGAAATACAAAATTTAGGATGAAACGAGCTCAATGAAGAGGAAATTTGCACAAGCACAGCCCGAGGAATGAAGTCTAAAATTTTCCAAGAAGAATAGAAGAAATCAGGTGAAATCCGAACGAAAACAGGTCAAGGGCCGCGGCGCAAGGCAAGGAAGGGTCGCGGCGCTGATGAGACGCGACTGAAGGAATTAGGGCCGCGGCGTGAAAATTCCAGAGAGCAAGAAAAATATTCACCGTGCCAAGAGTCGCGGCTCCTGGACGAAGGGCCGCGGCGCCGCAGAAGCAGAATGCTCCAGTGATTTTTGCCGATTAAGGGTCGCGGCTCCGACGCGCATAATTTCCAGATTTGAGTCGAAATTGGCCAAGGGGCGAAAGGGTCTTTTCAACTTTACTAGGGTTTTCTATAAAAGAATAGGGAGACTGGCCTAAAGAAAGGGGAATCCTTGTACATATTCCACCACACACATTACAAGACAACTCTTGGAGGCAAGAAGATTTGAGACCTAGTTCAAGTATTTTCTTTTTCTTTTCTTTATTTCAATTCAGTTCATGTTGAATTATGTATTAGCTCTTAGCGTGACTATGGCTAGGAGCTAAACACTATATTAGGTCTTTCCTTTTGAATCAATTGAAACTCTATTTCATGAATTAATGCATTAGTTTGATTTATTCTTCACTTGATTAAGATTTATTCAATAATTGGTATGAATGTTTGATAGTTAATTGATCACTAATTATCATAATCTATATGATTTCGAATCAAGAACCGAGAGGAGAGATTTTGATATGTTGTAATTGAATAGACATATGTTAAAATCTCGGATGAAACTACCCCGATACTTGTGTAACATTATAGATTACTGTTCTTAATCCAACTATGTGGTAAATCCTATCATAGAAGTATAGAAGGGTTCTGCACTGGGTTGTGTGATTATATATCCTAACCAGAATATAAGACAGTCTAGTTAACCGCTATCTTAACGTAGAAGAAGAAGTCATTCTAGTTGCATTAATGATTGAAAAGAGTGGATAGTTGAGGATATTGGAAGCCATATCTCCATCATAACTGATTAAACCTAAGTAATTTAGTTTAATTTCTGCACTTAGTCTTAGTTATTAGATAAAAACCCAAACAAATTAACGTTCACCAAATAGAAACCATAGCTTAGATAATCGGTACTTGATAATCAGTCTCTGAGGACGATAACTCTGTCTTCCTGACTATATTACTTGAAGCGACACGTACACTTGCGTGAGCAGTTGCAAATCGCTTAACAATGGGCAGCTTCGCTCAAATATAAGTCAACCTCTCTATTAACCCAATCATCTTCAGAACATGTGTTGAAACTTGACCCCATTCGTTCAACTTACACTTGAAAAGGTATCTCAACAGTTCATACTCCATTGTCTGAGACTGTGAGTCATAGAGACTCTTCAAGTGTTCTAGCATCTCGTTGGGGCCTATGTTTTCATAATACCTCTGTAACTCTACAGTCATAAAGGTCAACATTATACACTGTGCCAAAGTAGCATCGCTTGATAAGCTGTTTTGTCAAACAGTGCATACTCAACAAATCTTCAGCAGGGACTATGGAATAATGTGTCTAACACATACTCAATTCTTTTTAGTTTTAACACTAATCACATATTTCTTAATCAGTCAAGGAAATTTGCTCCAGTCAACTTGTTTGTTTCAACCAACATTTTGAGTGATAGATTCAACATTTTGTACTGAAGAAAAAGATAGACTTGAAATTAAACTCTAATATAATTTCTATTGAACACATTCATTAACTAATTTAACTTGGCCTTTAGTTTAATTAGCTCCCACTATTTTAAAATACTCTTCGACCCCATGGAAGAATACATACTCATATCAAATATGGTCATAATGGGCCAAGATCCATGTTCATATTATCTCCGCGTTTGCTGAGGCTGATAACTTCAACAACACAATCTGGTAAGTCTCTAATCAATTACAAACAATTTTCAACTCTTGATTGACTGAATGTTCTAAACAAACGATTTGCGTCCCTTGGCTTGTTCGACACCATGGCGCCAAGACAGCCTATCAAGTCAACCCTGTTACGCGACTACAATTATGTATCTAAGTGAGTGTTTCCTTACAGAGCAAACAATGTCGTGTAAATACTCATAAAGGTTTATCACCCACTTCTACATTTAACATGCATCTATGAAAGAGTCTGAGTCTTCGTATACTTAGAGCAAATGCTGGGGCATAAATACTCATCTCGCCGAAAAGGATTTTGCACTACCATCAATTATAACGGACGATGCGTTCATTTTAAATGAGACTTGTATTAAATTTTGGGGAACATTTTAATTTAGAGTTTTAACTAAGATCAACTCTAACATGCTTCAAACATCACTCAAAACTGTTTAAGCACATATTGGGTACCGCTCCCAAACATGATATTAAGCGGTTAAACATGTATTGGGCGCTGCCTACCCAAACAATTATTTGCGGATGCTATTCTAGTAATTTAAATGACAACTATTTAGCATATAAACAGTATACCATATATTGTATAATAATCACGGGTTAACATTCTAATTTGGGTCGCGGCGCCAGTGAGGCAGTAGCCTCTCGACTTCTGCAATGAATCGGCACCACAATTCTCCACCATGGAGTCGCGGCTCCACCGCGACGCTGCTCTAAGGAGTCGTGACGCTGGTATGGCAGAAACTTTTGGCTTATGTTTTGTGAATTAGGGTCGCGACACCTACGGTCTAATGAGTCCAAAATTTTAAAACGAAGCTTCTAATCACAATCTCGGACTAGTGTCACGGCCCCTGCTTGTTACCATGATGGGTGCCGCTGTTGAGTCTATTTTAGTACTGTTTTAGAGTGTGTTTAGGGAGTAATTTGTCATCTTTTAATTGTTTTGTAAAATATTATGCGTGTTGTTTTTTGTTTTCAGGTCTTAAGCGATGCAGAAAAAAATAAGGTGAAATCAAATAAAATAGGCTGTTATAGAGGACAAATATACATATCAAGTCACAAACAATAAGTCAAAGAAACCATGGGAAGCTCGGGAAGAATTTTAAACAAATTACATAGTCGATCTCTCGCGGTCTACAAGGCTAATTTGTAGAAGTTGCTCGGATTTAGCGTCGCGATGCTTGGAATAAAGAGTTGTGGCGCTGCAGAGCCGCGACGCCTGTAAGAAGCGTCGTGGTGCCTGACCGGCAGAACTTTCACAAGGAATTAGAGTCGCGGTGCCTGGATGAAGCGTCGTGGAGCCGACGATGGAAATATGCGAAAAATCTACTTTTTACGAGGGTAAAAAGGTCCAAGAGGGGTTTTCGTTATATAAGCTGTGGGAGGCTGGTTTTAGGGATTATCACATATTGGAGCAAGGAATATGAGGCTAAGAAGCAATTGGAGAACATTATTGTTCAAGTTCTTTTTCTTTTCTTTTCTTAATTCAGTTCATGTTGGTTTTGAAGACAATTAGTTTTATTAGCATGTCTTAGAACTAATTTCTTTATTAGTGTCGATTCACTTGAACCTATATTATGAATTAATGCATTGTTAGTGTTTCTTCTTCACCTATCATTATCTATTCAACTTGTGTTTAGTAAATGAGAATTAATTGACCATTAGTTTTCATTACTTGTATGATTTTAAATCAAGTTATGAAAAGGGAAATTTGAATATGTTATAGTTGATTAGACATAAGTTTAATCTTGAATGAGAGTATCACGATTGTCTGTGTAGCGTTTAGGTTATTGATCTTAATCCTCCTATGTGGTAGAATTTATCATAGAAATATAGAAAATTCTCACTTAGGTTGAGTTTTTCTATATCCTAACCGAAATATAGAACACCTCAGTTAACCTGCTATCTTGATAAGAAGAAGAATTGTTAGTCTTGCATTAACGAATAATAGATGGGATAGTTGATGAGATTGGAAATTCTAATTACCTTCATTATTGAATTAAACTTCAAGTGTTTTCATTCTTAGTTCATTCCTGCTTATTACTTTAGTTGTTAGTTCTTAGTTTAGAAATCAAAACTCATAAACATTTACCAAATAGACACGAAAGGTTAGTTAATTGGTATTTGATAATTCAGTCTCTGTGGACGATATTCGGTCTTATCGAGATTATTACAAATTGCGATACATTCACTTGCGTAGCATATAGAAATTTCGCAACAAATATTTGGCGCCGTTGTCGGGGACTGAAGTATTATCAATATCAAAGTGACTAATCTTATTTCTAATTTGGTTGTTCTTAGAACACATTGTTTGCCTTGATCTGCTTGTATTGTTTTTGATCAATTTTAGGTAGCTTTGTTTTTTGCGAAGCAGAAGAGGAGCATATAACCTTGTCCCTCTGAATCTAGAGATTGAGAAATCGTGCAAGCAGAACAGAAAGCACAAAAAAATTGTTGATTCAACCGCGATGGAAAATCAACATAATAATAACGAGTTGAATGGAGAAGTACCAGCAGACATGATAGAGCGAGTCCAGAATCCTGTCGCTAGAAGCTTAAGGGACTATATTTTGCCAACTATTACTAGCGTGCAGACATGCATAAGGCTACCAAACTATGGAAGCCAACAATGTTGAGATCAAGCCAGCGATCTTGCACATGGTTCAGAGCACAGTTCAGTTTGGTGGTCTATCTTCAGAAGATCCGCACATGCACTTGACAAACTTCTTGGAACTATGTGTGACTTTTAAATATAATGGTGTTACTGATGATGTCATTAGGTTGAGGATTTTCCCATTCTCACTCAGGGATCGAGCCCAGAGCTGGTTGAACTCGCTTCAGGCAAACTCTATTACTACTTGGCAAGACTTAACTCAAAAATTTCTTACCAAGTTCTTTCCTCTATCAAAGGCCGCAAAGCTCAGAGGAGAATTGAACAATTTCTATTATCTTGTTGGAGAGTCCTTGTATGATGCATGGGAGAGGTTTAAGGAGCTGTAGAGGAAGCGCCCTCATCATGGACTTGAGCAATGGATGTTGGCCCACAATTTCTATAACGGTTTGCGTGGTACTACTCGTACCATCATTGATGCTGGTGTTGGGGGAATATTTATGAGCAAAAGTGCTAATTAGGCACATCAATTGTTGAAAGATTTGGCGACCAATAACCATCAGTGGTCCGATGAAAGATCTGCTAATAGCAGAAAAGTGGCTGGAGTACATGAATTGGATGTTATCACTGCATTGACTGCTCAAGTTGCTTCGTTGACGAAACAATTGCAGCAGAACACTATGACAACTAATGTTGTTCAGACACTAGTGGGATGTGAAATTTGTGGGGGGAACACATACTTTCGATCACTGCACAGCCATAGATCCCAACAATATCCCCATGGATCAAGCTCAGGTTCAAGCGATTGAGAATTTTTAGCTTCCGTACAATAACTCATTCTACAATACTTACAATCCAGGGTGAAGGAATCACCCAAATTTTTCATGGAGAAACAACCAGAATCAGCAGCCACAATTTCAGAGACAATATCAACAGAATAGTTAGCAATAACTGACTAGTCAAACTATATCTTCTCAACAGCCCAGACCACAAAGCCAACAAGCGGAGCCGAATGAATTACAAGCAGCCTTGCTGACTCTCACAAATTCTCATACTCAATTCATGACGGAATCCAAATCATCCATCAGGAACTTGGAGACACATGTGAGACAACTAGCGAATATGTTGAACAACTGGTCGTAATGGAATCTCCCTAGCAATACTGTTGTAAATCTAAAGGAGCAGTGTCAGGCCATCGTTTTGAAAAGTGGTAAACAGGTTGAGCAGTCTGCAGTTAAATCACATGTTAGAAAGAATGACGAGTTGGATGAGACATCTGGTATGGAAAAAGAAGGGGTTATTGAAGACCGTCCTACTATAGAAAAAGCAGCACCAACGGTTATTGTTGATCCTCATATCAGAATTCCATACCCTTAAAGACTTCAAAATCATTCTCTTGATAAATAATTTTTAAAGTTTTTGGAGGTCTTCAAGAAGTTTCACATCAACATTCCTTTTATTGAGGCCCTAGAGCAAATGTCTAGTTACATAAAATTTATGAAGGACATTCTCTTTAAAAAGAGAAAGCTAGAAGAGTATGAAACTATGACATTAACCGAGGAGTGCAATGCTATTTTGCAAAAGAAGCTTCCCCATAAGTTGCGAGATCCAGGGAGCTTCACTATTCCCTGCACCATCGGGAATGTTGAATGCAAGCAGGCCTTCTGTGATTTGGGGGTAAGTATAAATTTGATGCCTCTTTCAGTGTTTCGTAGACTTGGTATGGGTGAAGCTAAGCCTACAACAGTGACTTTACAGCTGGCAGACCGTTCATTGAAGCATTCATATGGTATTATTGAAGATGTGCTAGTTAAAGTGGACAATTATTCTTGACATGGAGGTGGATGCTGATGTGCCTATAATCCATGGGAGACCATTTTTAGCTATAGGGCGAGCAGTAATAGATTTTGAAAAGGGTGAGCTAAAACTCCGAGTACAGGGCGAAGAAGTGATCTTCAATGTTTTCAGGGCAACAACCGATTCAAGAACAAGTGACGACTGTTTCTCCATTAATGTGGTTGAAAACTCCATTTTTGAGAAAAACTTTAAGAGTACTGAGGCTCTTGAAGAAACATTAACACAATGCGAGAAAGAGAATATTAAAGACATTGAGCGTGTGGAATATGCCAAATGTTTTAATCCATCTGAACCTCTCTATGGGAGAAGAAAAAGGAAAAAGAAAAAGAAAGAGATCCTAAAATGGCTGTGTTGCAGGGGTGATTTACCTCCTTAAATTTAAGATGAAGAAGAAATATGCGTCCGGCTAAATGACGTTAAAGACATCGCTATTGGGAGGCAACCCAATAATTTAATTGTGTTATTTTATTTTGTTTTGAACAATCTCATGGTCCTGTGTTTTTTGGTCTATTTTTGTTATAGGAAAAATGTGAGTGAACGCTGCGGTTAAAAAAGAGGCCGTGAAATGCTGAAATTAGAAGTAGAGAGCAAACTCTCTGAAACGAACTAGAGTTGCGGCCTTTGGCAGGCAGTGAGCAAGAAAAAATTGTCGGGTAATTTAGCGTCGCATCTCTTAGAGGAAGCGCCTTGAAGGCAGAAGCTACAATGAACAAAATAGTGGAATACGCGTCGCGGCGCCTCGCATGCAGAAAGTAAGAATTTTTTTTTTTTTTTGGAGAAAGAACTGCGGCGCCCAGATAGCTCCTATGATTAGAAGGAATACGTGTCACCACCGCCGCCACCACCATTCTGAATCACTGTCATTGTTGATGTAAGTCTTCATTCCCTTGCTTTACTTTTTCATATTGGGGACAATGTGTTGAATAAGTTGGGGGGGGGGGAGTCTTATGTTATGTGTCAGTAGTTGTTATTGTTTTGTGTTAGTAGTTGTTATTGTTTTGTGTTGGTAATTTTTAATTGTTTGTTGTTCGTGTCTTTGTTTTAGTGTCTTGTGTCACTGAATCAAATTCAAAATAATAGCCCATGAGATTGAGTGAATGCATGTAATAAAATTGGATGTTATTGATAGCCATGAAATGCATAAATTTATGTGCTTAAATTGAATAATTTTTAAATTTGTTTTCGATTATTAATAATGTTAAAACTTGATCATGATGGTTGACTATTCTATCTATGAGTTGTGTGCAATCTATTGAGTATTTCTTTTTATAAAAAAAAAAACAAAGAAAAATAAACCACCTAGGGAAGGGACTTTTGCTAGAAGGTTTTTGATGGGGCGGCTGCTTTGGTCTCAATAATATATTTTATTTTCTCGACTTCATTTGTTAAATTATGAAATTATTAGTATGCAAGTTCTCATAATGTATTTATTTCTTATGATCATATACTATATTATATAATATACTAGATGTCTTATTCAAATTGGACAAAGAGGGTCATGTTCTTTGTTTCCTTAATTAGTTTCTCAAAATTGGACCACTGGCCTGTCTTCTTCTGATTGCTTCTATGTTACATCATTGGCTTATAAGATAGGTTGCATATTTTTCTCTAGTTTTTTATTGTGCCAACATTAAAGAGTCAGTGTTCATTTTCTTTTTCTCTAACAAAGAGTAGACAGTCCAATTACACAACAATTTATGTGGAATTATTGAAATTTGGACTCGTGACGGTACAATTTGAATTATAAAAAAAAAAGACAGCCCGATATATTAAGTAGTACAATTTGAATTATGATTTTTTTATTTATAATGAATCATCCTATTTGAGATCTCATTATTTGAATTATGATAGTGTTCAAGAATGAAGAAATAACACAATCACATGGTGATCAAAGTAGGTTTGGCGTATCATTGCACAGGGAAAGTTGGAGGGGCGGTTGGGGACTTTTAAAAAAAAATACCTTATATAACTATATATTGACGTTTTATATGGTTCACTTTCATGCACATATGAGTGAATTCAGTCATTTTTATTTAAATTTTAAGTTATTTTTGTATAAAGTTCATGCACATACCGCTGAAATTGAGGCTGAACTTCAAGCAGAAATGAATGAAGTTCAGCTATATGAAACTTCTGATGTTTTTTTTGTCGCGTATCTAAAATTATTCCGAATTAAGTAAATGTGTAAAAAAAAATTAACAACTGATACAAATTCAATAGCGGTATCCATATAGGATATCTAGTGATTTCTTACTAGTGTATCTAAGTCAACAGGTATTATAGTAGAAGCACTATAAGTCTATAGTTGACAACTTAAAAATGAATATACAGTTTCAAAAGCCAAAGAAGTAGTTCAAATTAGGGGTGGCCAATGGGCCGGGGCGGGGCAGGCCAGGCTTGGCGGAATCAGGGTGGGGTGGGATGAGGGTTGGGGTGGGATCGGTCCCCGGCGGGAGCGGCAGGATTCGCCGATGTCCCATCGAAAAAGGGTACCGGTCCTAGTGGGCCGGGACGGGACAAGATCGGGTCGGGGCGGGATTTTTCATTTTTTTTTGCACTTAATTTTAAAAATAACATATATATAAACAACTTAATAATTGAAAAAGATAGTGTAATAAAAACATCTCACGACTGTTTTTGTGCCTCTTATATTATTTAATAGAAATATAATTTTTGGTAATACAGACACAATTGTCATAATCACAATGTTGTCGTGTTGTTCAAAAGTTGCAAATAATATAGTAAAATACTAAAATTGCAATTAAAAAAATACCAATTTGAAAACACGTTTTCTAGTTTCTTCACAATGTCTTGTTGTTCTTCGGTTGGATTTGGTATTTGTTGGTCAAATTGCTCCACGTCGCTACCCATATCTTCAAATAAGATATCGTTGTAGTTTTCGTCTTCTTCTTCGTTGATCTCCGGTTGACCCACATTCTCCGCTCCGCTCGTATCCAATCTCTGAATAATACAGTAATCTCCAAGCTGTCTCCGACTAATGAGTGTCTGTGCTCTCCTATTTGAAATCTGTCGACAGAAAAAACGCTTTCAGACGCCGTTGATGACGCTTGAATGTTCAAAACATCTTGGGCCATCATTAAAAGTGTCGGAAATGTATTCTCATTCCCCCTCCAGTATTTCAGCAAGTCTTCCTTTCCTTCTTCGATGAGAACTGCTTGGTACGGCAAAGCACCTTGCAAAAACAAAAACATCAAATTCGCTAATTTGGTTAGTAGTGTTACCACCACACATTCTATTTCTGAGGCTTTCAATACTAGCCACAAAAACAACATGTCTTTTTTGAGGCTGTGTTGAAGAAGAAGAAGAAGAAGAAGATGGTATGAAAGTCGGTTGGTTGATAGCACTTTCTTGTTTGTAATACCTATATACTTTTTTGCATTCGTCTTCTATGCTAGACAACACTTGTTTTTTCGTTTGTTCAATAGGTGGTGGGTTATTTGAATTTTTGGGAGTTGGAGGTGGTAGTATTGCTATACAGTCATAAATATTCTCAATAAGTGATTTAAAACCGTCTATTTTAATAGTCGAATTCAACACCAATAATATAAATAGGGGCAATAGGAATAAAATATTTTTTATTTTGATAAACATTTTTTTAATAGCTGCCTTATAAGCTGGTTTTTCCATATATTTTATAAGCAGTAAAAATATTATAGCTATATAAAACAACATAGTTGAAATAGTAGGATAATATATACCGGAAATTTCTTTTGTTGCTTGAAAAAATTTATCTAAAAATACAATAAGTTCGTGAATTTCTTCCCAATTGTTATCTACAATCATTTCAGTTGGATTTTGATTATGGACGTTAAAAATAAAGTTATAGATTTTCTATAACCATAAGCAACAAGTAGTTGTTCATATAAAGATATTCACCTAGTGGGATCGTGACAAGTTTTTTATATCTTTTTTTCATTATATTCTATTATTTTTAAAAATAAAGTTTATAGCAAATTATATTTTTTCAAGAATATCTTGAAAAAGTAATAGACCATCCTTTACAACTAAGTTATAAATATAGCACACACATTTTATATGAATATTATTTGGAAAAGATGGAGTTAAAGCATCTTTTAAAACTGTAATAGCAAAATTATTAGAAGATGCATTATCTAATGTAATACTCATAATTTTATCAGTTATTCTGTAATAATCGCAAATTAAATAAATATTTTCTGAAATAAAATCACAAGTGTGCCTACTATCTATATATCTATATGCTAAAATACGTTTTTTCATAGACCATTTATAATCTATCCAATGACAGGTTACCGTTAAATAATCATGGTCGTTAGTACTACAGCCTATATCAGAATTGAGAGTCACTTTTCCATTAAAATGATATAATGAATAACGTAAATATTGTTGATATTCATGTGCAAATTTAAATATATCTCTCTTAACAGTTGATTTAGAAAAACTTTTAAAAGCAGGATTATACATTTCTCTAATATAATGAATTAAATCAGGAGACGAAGGAAATGAAAAAGCAAACCCTTCACACCAACTAATTTTGATAATGCTTCTCTATCTCTATATTTATCGTATTTAGGGCCTACAATTTCCCCCGTCATAGGGTTAATTTGACCCTGTACTTGGTCCGGGACAGTATGTGAACCTTGTCCCGATGGAGAGGGCTCTTGCGCACCATCTTTTTCAGCCTCGTATTGGGAATACCCAGCTGGGTGAGCTTTCGTAATGTGTCGCATTAACCCTCCGTCCCACCCTGACCTTTTCCAGTTTTAAAACTATAAACCCCTTTACAAATTTTACATATAGCTACTTGATTATGCACGTCCCTATCAAAAAAATTTCATGCATCTGATTTTAATGGTCATTTGTTGGACCTCGTCTCATACTAGGAGAATATGAGGCGTTCCAGTTGGATGTTCACTAGTGGGTGTTCCATATATATTAGTGGGTGTGTCATCTAGAACATCTTCTAAATTAAAGTCTTGTTCAATTTCAGAAAATATATGCTTGTCTAAATCATATGGTATTTCAGGAAAATGTTCAGTATCAACAAAATCATCATGTCTAGGAGTAGGACTAGGAATACTAGAAGAAGTACCCAATAATAATTTAATGAATGAACGAATGTACCAAACGTCGACGTGTAATCGAGAGATTGAAAATTGAAATTTTGCTTGATGGAAGATCCTCAAGCTAGTTCCGAACTTCATTACCCAATAAATAAATAAAATTAAATATTTTATATAGTAGACAATGTAGATTTGTAGAAGATAGATTGAAAGATTAGATTAGAGAGATTGTAGGAAGATTTGTGAGAAAGATGAAGAAAATGATGTATTTATAGTTGGAAAATTGAGTTAAAGTGTAAATATAATAACTTTATGAGTTATAAATAAATATTAAGAGGGTTGGGGGAGGGGGAAAGTCAAAAATAGCCGTTGGTACAACGGAATTTTATGCAAAGGGGAAGGGTTTGGGCTGGACCGGGGCGAGTGGGGTCTTGGCGAGCCTGGCGGGACGAGACCATATCCCGTCCCGGTTGGAGTCCCGGTACCATTTTTTAAATATCGGGGTCGGGGCGGAACCGAGGCGATGTCGGGGCGGGATCGGGCTGACCCGACCCGTCAGCAGTTCAAATTGGGTTAGTGCAACAGTCACTATTAATTAGTACGTAGTTCAATTTTTTTCCCAAGTAAAATGATGTCAACCACTTAATGCATGGAATAATTACATCAACTTTGTGTAGCAAATTTTCTCGTGTATGTTAGAATATCATTAATTATATTCTTCAAATATTATTATTGATTCATGATATTTATGTAGTATCTTTGTATATGGTAATAAGTAAAATAGTTAATAGGAAGATTAGGATTGTCATCTAAATAGTTATTAGAAAGATTAGAGGCTTGATTTTCTCTAATCATTTATTGTATATTGGTGTATATATTTTATCCTTTATGGAGAAATATACTAAAAAAAAATATTTTGTCATTCTAATATGATATCAAGAAATTAAGAAAAGATCCAAAATAATTCTTCCTTCCAAATTTTTGGCTCTTCCCTACTGGGCAGCCATTCTTTTCGTATTTTTCAACACAGTTCTTCAAACCGTGATTGCAAAACACAGTTTTTCTTCTTGTCCAACCGTGTTGCTATCCAATACTTTTTCATTGCAAAACACAGTTTTTCTTCTTGTCCAACCTTGTTGCTATCCAATACCTTTTCTCCATTATTTTTCTTTTTCAACTTCCAACTAATCATGTCGGAGTCCAAATCATTTTTTCACCCTGCTCTTGTCGTCTCAAACATTAAAATTCACGTTTTCATCAAACTAGAGATGGAAAACGTCCATTACGCAACTTGGGCAAAATTGTTCAAGATATGTTGTCGCTCTCATAAAGTTTTTCACCACATAATTCCTCCAAAGGATGGTAAAGGGAAGGAGTTGAAAACCGACGACGAAAAAGAATTGTGGGACACACTTGACGCTACAGTTCTTGGTTGGATAAATGCAATAATTTCAACCGATTTGTTGCACACAATAATGGAGCCGGATTCCACCGTCATGGCGGCTTGGGATCGCTTGAGGGATATCTTTCAAGATAACCAAAATTCCCGCGCCGTAACATTGGAACAAGAGTTCTGCACGATAGATATGGCGGACTTCCCTAACGTTTCTTCATATTGTCAACGCCTAAAAATGTTAGCAGACCAGCAAAGGAACGTAGGTTCTCCAGTTCCTGATACACGGTTAGTTTTACAATTGGTTGCCGGTCTCACAGATGCATATAGTGGCGTAGAGACACTTATCCGGCAAAGTAACCCTCTACCTAAATATTACCAAGCAAGATCCATGATTGTTCTTGAAGAATCGGGCTTTGCTAAAAAGGCCTCGACAATTCAAAATTCCGTCATGATTGCCGCATTTTCAAATAATGGTAATATTTTTGACCCTTCACAACAAAATAAGGGACAAAAAGGACGTAATAATAATAAAAAGGGTGGTAATCGCGAAAATAATAAAGGTGGAGGCTACCAGAATTCGGGTGGCGATGGACATGGCGGCACCACCAACTCCGGTGGCGGACAACGACAATAGCATGGCGGCAGGAACAGTGCTTAGTGGCAAACGGCAAGTCCGGCAATGGCCTGGCTTTACCGCCACCAAGATTAATCGTAATCCAGCGGCGGCCCGTGGCAATACAATTTTTCCAGGAAGCTTTCAGCAGCAGCAACAGGCCCAGCAGACCCATTTTGATGGGTCTGTCCATGCAGGCCGTAGCAGCGGTTTTGGGCCTCAGCCGACCCAGTGGCATGAGGCCCATTCAACAGGGGCCCACCCCACGGAAATTGAGTTCGTCATGCATACTCTTGCACTCAATTCACCGGATACAAATTGGTATATGGACTCCGGAGCAACGTCACATATGATGTCATCCCACACTCTCACCCTATTTTAATTTGAGCAAACAAAATGGTAAATCGGAAATGTCCATTCAATTCCAATAAAAGGGTATGGATCTAGCAAATTGATACCACCAAACCCACCACTAGTTTTAAAGAATGTTCTTCATGCACCCAATTTAATAAAAAAATTGGTCTCTGTGAGAAAATTATTACAGATAATTGGGTATCTGTTTGTTTTGACCCGTTTGGTTTTTCCGTATATGACTTTCAGACGGGGAAGCTTCTCATGAGATGTGATAGCAAGGGGGAGCTCTATCCGATATGTTTACCACATCCACAGTCTAAAGTTCCTTTCACTTTTGCAGCCTTGAACCATCACTATGACATGAACATTTGGGACACCCGGGAGAGTCTGTTTTGGCCTCTCTTAAATAAAATAATTTTATTTCATGTACTCAAACTCGGACTTTGAATAAGTGTCATGTTTGTGCCCTTGGTAAACATGTTAGATTGTCATTTACTTCTTCTACTTCATGCACTACTATGTCATTTGACATTTTACATTGTGATATTTGGACATCACCTGTTTTGAGTTCCTCAGGTCATATGTATTATTTACTTTTCCTTGATGATTACTCTAACTATTTGTCGAAATTTCCTTTGTCAAAAAAATCACAAATGTTTTTCACTTTTCTTAACTTTAGAGCATTCATCCGAACTCAGTTTGAACGGGAGATTAAAAGTATTCAATGTGACAATGGGAGGGGAATTTGACAATAATCAATTTTCGGATTTTTTAAAAATAAATGGTTTACATTTTTGTTTATCCTGTCCTCACACCTCTTCACAGAATGGGAAGGCGGAACGCAAAATTAGAACCATAAACAATATTGTTAGAACATTTCTTGCTCATGCATCTATACCCCCCAATTTTTGGCATTATGCACTTCACATGGTAACCTACATGTTGAATATCCTTCCTCATAAAAACATGTCTTACCAAACCCCACTAAAAATGTTTTACTTACGAGAGCCCTCATATCATCATTTAAGAGTGTTTGGTTGTCTTTGCTACCCTCTATTTCCATCCGCCACAATCACAAAACTCCAACCCCGATCTACTCCATGTGTCTTCTTGGGATATCCTACTAATCACCGTGGTTACATGTGTTATGACATTTATTCCAAACGTATGATTATATGTCACCATGTATTGTTTGATGAAACACAATTTCCTTTTGCCAAGATACATGACACCGGGACTAATACTTATGATTTTTTGGATGATGATAGGCTTTCGTATTTAACTTATTTTTTCCACAGCCCGGGACCCACAAAATCTACTGGACCACCGCAGATGGGCCCACTGGACCAAGGACCGATGGTCCAGCAACTGGAAAATTCAATCCAGCAAACTGGGCCATCAATTCCACGGCCCAGTGCAAGGTAATCTTCCACAACAGACCATCAACCCTCTTCATTGGGCCAATCCACTTTTTAAGGCCCAATAACACATCAACAAAATATTCAGCCCACTGCCATACTTGGTGAACGCACTGGCGATGGCGTTACCATCGCCTAACTTCGGCGATGGCGTCGATCAAGCCACATCACTCATCCGGTCACCCGTAGTCAATATGGAATTGTCAAATCCAATACCAAATACAGTCTATACACCCAAGTCTCAAAATCACCTTTGCCACGTAACTCAGTGTCTGCTCTAAAGATCCGAATTGAAAATTGGCCATGGATGATGAATATCATGCTCTAATTAAAAATAGGACATGAGAGTTAGTACCTCGTCCATCTAATGCTAATATAATTTGGTCTATGTGTATTTTTAGTCATAAAGAAAAATATGATAGATCTTTTGAGCGGCATAAGACCCGTCTTGTAGGTGATGGGAAGACTCAACAGGTTGGACTAGATTGCGGGGAGACATTCAGTCCAGTGGTCAAACCAGCAACAATCAGAATAGTTCTCGGCCTTTCTCTCTCAAAAGGATGGTCACTTCATCAATTGGATGTCAAAAAGGCCTTCTTCCATGGACACTTGAGTGAGACTGTCTACATGCACCAACCGTTGGGATACATGGATCCTAAATATCCCAATCATGTGTGTTTGCTGAAGAGATCATTATATGGACTCAAGCGGGCCTCCAGGGCTTGGTATAAGCGGTTTGCAAATTTTGTGTCCAACATGGGGTTCTCACACAGTCGTTCGGATAATTTTCTGTTTATTTACCGACAGGGTAATCATACTGCTTATCTTCTTTTATATGTGGATGATATTATCCTAACATCATCTTCAGACTCTCTTCGTAAGAGTATCATGTCACAACTTAATTCTGAATTTGCGATGAAGGACCTTGGTCCACTACACTACTTTCTTGGAATTGTTGTGACACGACATGCAGGTGGATTATTTCTGTCCCAGAATAAGTATGCCTCCGAGATCGTGGAACGAGCTGGAATGTCCTCATGAAAACCTTCAGCAACTCCAGTCGACACGAAGTCGAAATTGAGTGTCATCTCTAGAAAACCTTTTGTTGATCCTACATTATACCGTAGTCTGGCAGGAGCTTTGCAGTATCTCATATTCACCAGACCAGATATTTCTTATGCAGTGCAACAAGTGTGCCTATTCATGCATAATCCGATGGACGAACATATACATGCGCTCAAACGCATTGTGCGATATATTCAGGGCACTCTGGATTATGGATTACATCTTTACCCGTCTTCCATTTCCAAACTTATTACTTACACAGATGAAGACTGGACAGGATGTCCGGACACCCGACGCTCCACCTCCGATTATTGCGTATTCCTCAGTGACAATTTAATCTCATAGTCTTTCAAAAGACAACCCACAGTATCATGTTCCAGTGCCGAAGATGAATACCGTGTTGTTGCCAATGTGGTGTCTGACTCATGCTGGATTCAGAATCTGTTACTTGAGCTCCATTTTCCCATTCCGACAGCCACTCTGGTATACTGTGATAATATTAGTGCAATCTATCTCTCAGGGAATCTGATCCATCATCAACGCACCAAACACATTAAGTTAGATATCCACTTTGTCCGTGAAAAAGTGGCACGCGGAAAAGTGTGAGTGTTACATGTCCCAACGCGGCATCAGATTGCAGATATCTTCACAAAAGGACTTCCGCTGATATTATTTGAAGATTTTAGGGGATGCCTCAAAGATTCGCCCTCCAATTAGATCATGGAGTGTTAGAATATCATTAATCATATTCTTCAAATATTATTATTGATTAATGATATTTATGTAGTATCTTTGTATATATGGTAATAAGTAAAATAGTTAATAGGAAGATTAGGATTGTCATCTAAATAGTTATTAGGAAGATTAGAGGTTTAATAGTGTGTACCAAGAACACTGTTCCAATGGATTACAAAGTTACCTCATGTTTTAGTGTGTGATAAATATATGTAAATATAAGAAATACTAAAAATCAAAAAAAAAATTGAAAAGTCATCTGGTCCAATTCTTTGCACCCCCACTCAATTTTATGATGATAAAAGTAACTATTTGACCAGACAAACATGTTTAACGGTATAATTGTACCTATTTACACATAATACAAAGTTGAAAATGATTATTTCCAAACATATATTTTGTGACTGCCTAAATGTTACATCATCTGTATGTAGACAACACGAGTTATAACATAGGTTGCATTATTTTCCTCATTTTTTATGGTGCCAAATTAAAGTCATTTCTATTTTCTTTTTCTCTAACAAAGAGTAGATAGTCCAATTAGACAACAATTATGTGGAACTATTAAAATTTGAACTCGTGACGACTCAGTTCAAATTTTAGTAGTTTGTAACCATTACTAATGTATAATTACTAATTACTCACAAATTATACAATGAATACACACTGTATAGGAGTTAAAATTTATAATAAATAAAGATTAAAGTTATTTTTTGTTGTGGCTTTGTTGGTCCACTAATGAAAAATCCTTAAGTTTATATAGTAGGTGACCCAACTTATCATTTTGCTTGCACATAATGGTAGTATATCTAAGTCAACAGGTAAATGATAATAGAAGCACTATAATAAGTCTATAGTTGACAAATTTGGAACGAGTATACAGTTAGAAAATTTCGTTAGTGCAAGAGTCATTATTAGTAGTTCAAATTTTCCAAGTAAAATTGATGTCAACCACTAATGAATAATTATCACAACTTTGAGTAACAAGCATTGAGTTCATATAAATATGGTCATGCCCTTTCCTATACCCGGACATAGAGGGAACTTAGTGCAATAAACTGTCTTTTACTCCGATTACAATGATAAGTAGGGTTAATAACTCGTGATGCAGAGTAGTGGAACCATACATAAGATTTTCACTTCATACCGGCCCTCATTCAATTCTTTTCAATTAATTGGATTCTTTTCCATATTTCAGAATTCCCACGTCTTTTACTTCACTCCTGTAAACGTGTAGTGTCCAATTCCTACACATAATTAGAATATTGTGTAAATATTTAGTGATATATAATTATGGTAAACTAGGATTCCTCTTGTAATTAAGACTAGGATTTCTATTGTATTAGGGATGTATATTGTACATTATATATATTGATATTAATGAGAAAGACTCCTCAAGAGAGATTATCATCTTACATGGTATCAAGAGCCAAAACCCTATTTTTCTTCTAAGAAAGTCGCCCCCGCCTTCTGGCTTAACCGCAATGACTAGGGTTCTCCCTCTCCTTTCTTTCCCTTCTCTACTAAAATTTATCCACTATCATGACTTCTCCTCCAACACCTACAACCTCCTCATCCACCGTTATCACTCCCGAAACACCAAAATCATCTTTTCATCCAGCCCTAACCGTTACCAACATCAAGAACTGCCTTCTTATACTTCTTGATCAAGAAAACGGTCAGTACTCTCCATGGGTTGAACTGTTTCGCATTCATGCATGTGTCTATAACGTGTTTGATCATATCAAATCCGCGCCCCCCGGAGGTTGATGATTCTACATGGCTTCGTCTCGACGTCGTCGTCAAACAGTGGATATATGGCAGTATTCCTCAGGATCTACTTCTCACTATCATGAAATCTGACGCCTCAGCCCACGACTTGTGGATTCGTTTGGAGGAAATATTTCAAGACAACAAACACACACGTGCTAGGTATTTGGAGGACAATTTAATGCAACACGTCTTGAAAACTTCTCCAACATGACTGAGTATTGCAAACAGCTGAAACTCGTGGCGGATCAACTTTCCAGCGTCGGCACACTTGTCTCTGAAACTAAGATGGTCTTACAATTGATTGCAGGACTCCCAAAAGGTGAATATGAATATTTTAGCCACCATGATTCAACATGCGGATCCGTTACCAAATTTCAACAAAGCTCGTTCGCAATTGTTGCTCGAAGAAACCCGTCGTGCTAAACATGATGAACATAATCAAAAGGCGTTAGCCGTCGAAACGCCTCCTCAAAATCAGATTCCTGCCGGCTGATGCGCGGTAAGATGCACACACTTTAAACGCAAGTGCACGTTATCGTGACAAGTAGTATAGTCTTGATAAGACCGAATATCGTCCTCTAGGATTAGGGTTCAAGTACCAACTATCTATTTTTTTGGTATCTATTTGGTAAATTGATAATTGATTTGGTTGTTTAGAACTAAGAATTATGAAAGCTATTTAGAGTATAACGATTTACTTCAGGAGTGATGAGAATAGGGCTTCTATGTATCCTCACTATCCGCTTATGCTATGTTGACACCCAATTTTGACCCTCCCGTCCAGCCATTAACCATAAAATTAGACTAATTTTGTAAAATATTTTTTATGATTTTTTATAATAAAATGCAGCGATAAAACATAAATACATGCATAAATAAATAATTTAATAATGGCATCGCGTCTTACGTAGAGTTTTAAGCACTTAGAGTCCCGCGCCCGCATTTATTAATTTTAAGCCCTGTCAGGATTCTTAATTAATAATAAGTACATAAAATAAATAATTTAGCAATGAAGTCGTGTCAAGTAGCATATCCGCATTGTAATCAATTTTAATCTAATACATGCATTTAATAGCGTCGCATTTATAAAAAAGGGCTTTAAACAATTCTTAAATATCATACTTGCATTTAGCATTTAAATAATTTAATCTAAACTCAATTCAATTTTAATTTAACTTCGCAATAATGCATAACAATAAAATTTTAAATAATAGCGCCGCGTTCTAAAAATTAAGCACTAATTAAATAGCACGCCCGCATTTATTTATTATAACAATTAGATTAATGAAGCACCTAATTAGTTTAATCACATGTGTTAATTTAAGTTATCACTAATTAATACACTTGCCTAGAATTAATTAGCTAATTAATTAACTAGCCTAAAACTAATAACCCACTAATTAAATACCTAACTAATACTAACTACCCAGCCCTTAAATTCGCCCAAGACCCGCAGCCCACTTAAATTACCCGTCGCCCCGGCCCAAAACCCGCAAGCCCACACGCCCCATACCCTTTATACCTTACCCACAGAAGCCCAACACCCCTAGACCCTCGTCTTCATCAAAACGCTCCCCTTAACCTAGAAAACCCTAAGAACCGCCGCGTTTACCCTCCCCTTACACGCGAATCTCGCCGGATTTTCAGGGTGGAAAATCCGGCGACCTTCCTTTCCTTACCCACACACACGTCTCTAACGATAACTTACCATAACTTGAATATATCCTTACCATTTGCATCGTACCCCAATAAGCACAAAATCAACACAAAATCGAGTACGAATCGAAGGAAATCCTCCGTAATCGTGCCTTGATTACTTACCAACTTGGAACCCAAAATCCTAATTATAAATATAGAACCATCACGCATGCAATAGGCATCGGGGATCGACAGAGGGGAACTCAGAAATCAATCGAAAATCAGTAGTGCAACTGATTCATTCAGAAATAGAGAGAAAACAGGCAAGAATCATTCGGGGTTAGCATTCTAGAGGAGATAATCAGAATCCTCAAGCTTTTGAGAAGTTTCCTTTTTTCACATAACCGCAATAAATCTCCGAGTGGCTCCGACGACTTGATACGCTGCCTCGGTTCGCCGCCGGAGAAGGTAAACTTAACTCACACCCAATCTTAGTCAACTTCTATTATTTTTAGAGGGTAACTTAATTAAATGTTAGCTAGAATATGTACATGTCCATTTATATGGTTAGATTATATACTAATCCTTATCTTTCCTTTCTTGTTACATGAAATGCATCGGAGCAAAACGAAGAGTCTCACGGCGAGACTCATCGCGAGCCACTTCAAATGGCAACCCGCGTCTATGTGCACCCGCATTCGCATTCCCGCTTCACGGATTCCAAAACAAATAGGGCGGATTGATATTGTCATCCGGCACAATCCTCTTACTCTCGATCCCATCCGCTTAAAGTTTGTGTCTTTTATTTACTGTAATTTTATCACTAAATTTGTAATTAATAGAATACTTAGAATAGTCAAACCTTGAATCAATAAATAGAAATTAATTTAATTTGCTTCCCTTAAGTTAATTACTTTAGGCACGCCATACATTGTTTAGCATTTATAATAAACCACTCAATAATCTTAACTTGCATAATTAATCATATGTAGCTATGATATTATTTTCAAGATTTCTAACCCATTTGCTATAGCACCCATATAGAAATCTTATTTTTTATATATTAAGAAAATCCCCTTAAGCATGTGTTATACTAATCAAGGCAGGTAAATGTGTACATTTAGTCAAATGATCTATTTTGCATTATATATTATTTAAGGCATGCTTTAAACTTTACACGCATTTTATAGCACTAATCTTATTAATCTTTTGCCAAAAAAATACTTTCTATTAAAATATCTTTCAAACATGCATTTTCAATAGCATAATAATTACCCTAGGTTTGGCAGGACAACCGCAAGTTAGCGGATCTTAGAGGGTGCCTAACCCTTCCTCCGGATTAATAAAGAACCCTTACCCAGAATCTCACTAAGTTTAGCAGACCATAAAATGGAATTAATGTTTTACTTTAAACTAGTTAACATTTAGGTGTCCTAATTCACCCAATTAATTAGGTGGCGACTCCGCGAACCCTTAGCATTCTAGCAACCCTTTAGCATTTTAGCACCCTTTTAACTTTAGCCTTTTTGCACTTTAGCACCTTTTAGCATTTTTAAAACCTCTAAGCCTTTTAAACAATTAGCATTTTATTATTTATTTTCTAACATTTGCATTTTATTAAGCGGGGCTCATAGAAAAATGTCGCTAGAAAATGGCGCGGTAAATGGCGACTCTGTGGGGATTTTAGGTTCTTAACCACAATGACCTAGGGTTATTGTTTGGCAATTATTTTGCATTTAATTTTTGTGTGTTGTATTTTGTTTATTTTTGCTACTTGCTTTCGCTTTCCTTAAAGCGGCATTCCGCTCATATTTCTTCCATTCGGAAAATTCACACAATCACACACACAACACGCGGTGTGCTTTGCGCACTGCAAATTTCTTTCAAAACCCAAATTTAAGAGAGTTGGTACTTTCGCGGAGAATCGGTCAACCGTGGTCGCGTAGCCTTCTCACTCGAGTAGTCGCTCGGGAACCTGCGTCTAGAAAAGCCAAATCTTAGAAACTTAAGATAGAGCTATACCACCCTTATTTTAGGCATGCGTCATTTACCTTAGGTGGGTCGGTCGCGGCATCGTCACCACAATTATTAAAACACCAAACTAGTCGACTGGTTTATCAACCCAACAACCAACCAAAGATATTATGTGTAGCGTGACAATGACGGACAAATCCAAGCCCAATCATGACATTCTGAAATTGGAAAAAGTGCAACGTCATTTTGTCTCCATTTCCAACAAAGGCATTATAGTTGGGCGACTCGGACAAACCCGTCATAATCTCGCATAAGTGACGTTTAGGCTTACCTCTGGCATAAAGAGGTCCCCCTGCATGTTAGGAAACGTTTGAATGTGCTATGTGCGATATATCTGCTACATACCTGCAAATTATGTGCTTTATGCTAACATCGTTTGTTGCATTTTTTAGAAAATTTATCATCCTCCCCCAAGGGTCGGTTCGTATTTGACTCAACAATGTGAGCATCCACACTTCACGTGTCCAAGGCAAGAAATGATGATATGACTGGCTCGGGGGCGTCTGAGCCAAATGGTTTGGGAATTATTCCTGTCAGCGAAACAGAACCTTCAGAAGGGAGGAATATCACCAGTCAGGAAGAATGTATTGCACAGCTGCTGCAACAAATTGCTGATATGCAGGTTGAGATGGAGAGGCTACGGAATCTGACCAACCTATCCATTAGCTTGAATACCCCTATGCCAGATCAAAGGGCCACTACTTCACAAACCATCCCAGATCGACCTCCACCACCACATATCTCCCAGAACTCTCCACAAAGGCCACCAGTCACCGAACAAACCGCCCCTCAGCCAACCCTCAACCCCACCTTCAAAATGACCTCCTACTACCAATATACCTCACCCCGCGCCTGCTTACTTCACCATAATCAGCCCTAACCGCCAGGCCAACCAATACCCACGCACCACACCCATTACGGCCCAAAGAAACAACCTGCATACTAACTTACGCAGAAGCCCAACCTTTTAACGTCCACGTGTTTCAACAAGAACTGGAACATTACGAAGAAATGGATATCGAAGTCCGAGCCAAAATGGACGAGGACGTGGCCAAAGAAAGTCATAGTCCGAAGAAGCGGTTCGGGGCACGCGATCGGACAAAGGTCACGGGCGACTAGACTACGAGGATCTTTGCACGATCCGCACGTGGAACCGCCATGGGTACAAGGTGCCGAAGTTTGAACCATTTGATGGAAAAGGGAACCCCCCGTGCACACCTGAGGTCATATTGCGACAAGCTAATCGGGTTAGGGAAGAACCCAGAGTTAATTATGTAGTTGTTCATTCTGAGCTTGTCCTTAGAGGCACTAGATTGGTATACCACCAAGATCCGCGGAAATGGCACACCGGAATGCATTGGCCCAAGATTTTGTGGAGCGGTTCAGTTCAACACGTAAACCGCTGTGGGCGAGTTCTACTTAATGAAGTTGGAGAAGAAGACTACAGAAACATTCAGAGAATACGCCATGAGGTGGCGTTCAGAGGCAGCGAAAGTGCAACCACCCATGGTGGAGAGTGAGATGACCACATTATTCGTACAATCTTTAAAGGATGCAACCTACTATGAGCGGATGATAAGCGCCATCTGCGGAATTTGCGGAAGTTATTAGAATGGCGACTTCGTAGAAGAAGGTATTAAAGCGGTAGGATTACAAATCGGGCATTACAGTGCAACTAATAAGGCGATTCGATCGGGGACACTCGAGTACTTCACAGAGGAAGAAAGAGACAGTTTCCCCTTCCATGTTTGTACAAGAACGCAAACCCGAAGCATTCATAACATACCAAAACCCATCATACTACCACAACTACCACACCCAACCTATATATAACACTTCACAAGCACCCGTTTATCCTGCCCCGCATAGATCCACCCATCAAGCCCGCCAATGAATAGAGCACCCACGACTGCAGAGCAAATAAGAATTTTGAAGGAAAACCACCTAAAGTTCGCACTCCCACTAGTGAACCCATAACTCAAATATATGAAAGGTCATGCGAGTGCAGCCTAATCCAACCGATTCGGGAAGGATCCCGACTATCCCCAAGATGGTATGATGAGAACAAGCGCGCGTATCACCCAATAGCCCGGGACATGACATCAAGGTTGCCACTCCTCGTGGGGCGATCGAGGCGTTAATCAGAGAAGGGGTAATTCAGCTAAAGGATCCTGCCCCAAATGTGCATGATAACCCCTTGCCAAACCACGACCACGTCAATGTGCACCTGATAACCTTAGATGAGGAATACACTCCCCTGCCTATGCCCATTCCGCCCTCGAATCAGTCATTTATCCGAGCATGCACCACGCAGAGGCCGTAAGAGGAGATAGCGGGCGTGAAGACCCACCATCCACGAGGCGTATGAAGGCGTATTGATTGGATTTGCACCTGCTCGTCCGCCAGAGCACGGATAGGAAAAACGATTTATTTTAGCAGAATAATTTTTAAACTCATTTTTAAGTTTTTATAATTTTTTCTTTCGTTTTGCTTGTAATGAACTACGTTTGACCTGATTCCATTAGTGGATACGTGGCGCCGCCTCGAGCGGTCCCACATCTAGAAATTTTAATTTTCCCAATATTCGCCGTAATGAACTACGTTCGACCGATTCCTCATTGGGGATACGTGGCGCCTAAATCGGCCGGTCGCACCATTAGGAAACTTTCCTTTGCTTTGAAAATGACAAGAATACACATAGCCTACAAGCTACATTGAGACCCATTTTAGGCGGACACTTTTCAAAATCGGGACAGTGTAGGAAACTGCATGCGGTTGCAAGTCCAAACAAGCCGTGCACGCAGATATCAAGGAACAAGCGTGAAGTCAAATATGAATCGACCCCAAAACTCACAAATTTTTCTTTGGAGCGGTCTTTTAATATTAACAAAAGCAAGAAATGCAATAGCCAAGCGAAAATACGGCAAGAAGTTTCTTCGCAGAAGAAACAACAGAGGCGTAAGATATGACAAAATCCCAAAATTCAAAATCCGTCGTAAAGCAGCAGTGAAAGCGGCATCAACAATCGGCAATCAAAGTTCGAGTTCGCAACAAAACCTAGCCGCCAACTCGGGCATAAAGTCAAACTTGCAACCCGCGCATCGCACACAACAAAGGCATCATAACAATTGCGTCGGTTGCGTGCGGCAACATCTCGAGATTCGGTGCATATCGTGACGACATCTCTATCCATAAAATTGCACTTCTCATATATATTTATCATTTTGTTTAAACAAGTATACACTAACGCTTTCTCAAGCTTAGCTTGCGAGCATTTATTCTACGAAGCGAGCGTACGCCCATACAACGACGTTATCGACAAAGAAGTCTACGCAACGACGCCAAAGAAGAACACGCCCAGAACGGCGGCGTTATCGGACAAAGCAAGTCCACGCAACGACGCCAAAGAAGAACACGCCCGCATAACGACGTGTCGCGAAGTCCATGCAACGACGCCGGCGGCAACACGCCCGCATAACGGCGTAATCGGCAAGTCCATGCAACGACGCCAAGCGGAACACGCCCGCATAACGACGTAATCGGCAAGTCCACGCAACGACGCGGCAAGAACACGCCCGCATAACGACGTAATCGGCAAGTCCATGCAACGACGCCCGAATAACACGCCCGCATAACGACGTAATCGGAAGTCCATACAACGACGCCAAGAAGAATACGTCGCATAACGCCGTTATCAAGACCAGAAATCCACGCAACGACGCCAAGGCGAATACGTCCGAGCGATGGCGTTATCGGACAAAGAAGTCTACGCAACGACGCCCGAAGAACATCGCCCAAGCAATGACGCTTATCAAGACAACAAGTCCGAAACGACGCCATCATCGCGATATCACGCAGGGCGATTTCTATACTCCCGAAATTGCATTTCTTACGCATGCTTTATTATTACGTCTTAGCGCTATGCACTAACTCTTTCTTGAGCTTTAGTCCACGGGCAATTGCAGCAGACAACGTATCCGCATTCACAATCGCAACACGTCCGTGCGGCGAAATCACGGCATTTGCGATCGCATCAACACGCAGACATCACATTTTGCAGATAACCTTTTCTACTCACGGTTGCATTACTTTTAAAATTACGATCATCATTTTGCCTTACGCTTATGCACTAACCGCTTGTTTGAAGTCTTAGCATGCGGGAGCGAGCACAACGTGGATTTTCTCTTACAATAACCGGCAATCGTTGGGCCAACCTTCCCAACGATTAGCGTAGCGCCTCAGCGTCGGTCACTCGCTCACATCACCATGTAACCCAAAGACCATAAGCCATAGCAGACACCCTGTGTTCAAGCCGCTTATTTTTATTTTTACTTTTGCACCTAGCCCGGTGTCATCATAACTCGACACCGACAACTTTAAGTCCGCGTTAGCGCCACAGTGTTTTGACCATGGTAGCCCGGTGTCGCCATAACTCGACACCGACTTTGAGTCCGCGTTAGCCGCGCGGTGTTTTGACCATGGTAGCCCGGTGTCGCCATAACTCGACCTGGACAACTGGTCGCGTTAGCCCGCCTTGGTGTTTTGACCATGGTAACCCAGTGTCGTCATAACTCGACACTGGGACAGATTTTGATTTTTTGTGTCAGCCTTGTCTACCTGCCCAACATTTTTGCAATTCTGAAGATCGAGACAAAATTGGCTATGAGTCAACGTCTTTGTCCGAAGATTCTTCCATCATCTCCATACAAAGAGGGACAGCTGTTGACACCCAATTTTGACCCTCCCGTCCAGCCATTAACCATAAAATTAGACTAATTTTGTAAAATATTTTTTATGATTTTTTATAATAAAATGCAGCGATAAAACATAAATACATGCATAAATAAATAATTTAATAATGGCATCGCGTCTTACGTAGAGTTTTAAGCACTTAGAGTTCCGCGCCCGCATTTATTAATTTTAAGCCCTGTCAGGATTCTTAATTAATAATAAGTACATAAAATAAATAATTTAGCAATGAAGTCGTGTCAAGTAGCATATCCGCATTGTAATCAATTTTAATCTAATACATGCATTTAATAGCGTCGCATTTATAAAAAAGGGCTTTAAACAATTCTTAAATATCATACTTGCATTTAGCATTTAAATAATTTAATCTAAACTCAATTCAATTTTAATTTAACTTCGCAATAATGCATAACAATAAAATTTTAAATAATAGCGCCGCGTTCTAAAAATTAAGCACTAATTAAATAGCACGCCCGCATTTATTTATTATAACAATTAGATTAATGAAGCACCTAATTAGTTTAATCACATGTGTTAATTTAAGTTATCACTAATTAATACACTTGCCTAGAATTAATTAGCTAATTAATTAACTAGCCTAAAACTAATAACCCACTAATTAAATACCTAACTAATACTAACTACCCAGCCCTTAAATTCGCCCAAGACCCGCAGCCCACTTAAATTACCCGTCGCCCCGGCCCAAAACCCGCAAGCCCACACGCCCCATACCCTTTATACCTTACCCACAGAAGCCCAACACCCCTAGACCCTCGTCTTCATCAAAACGCTCCCCTTAACCTAGAAAACCCTAAGAACCGCCGCGTTTACCCTCCCCTTACACGCGAATCTCGCCGGATTTTCAGGGTGGAAAATCCGGCGACCTTCCTTTCCTTACCCACACACACGTCTCTAACGATAACTTACCATAACTTGAATATATCCTTACCATTTGCATCGTACCCCAATAAGCACAAAATCAGCACAAAATCGAGTACGAATCGAAGGAAATCCCTCCAGAATCGTGCCTTGATTACTTACCAACTTGGAACCCAAAATCCTAATTATAAATATAGAACCATCACGCATGCAATAGGCATCGGGGATCGACAGAGGGGAACTCAGAAATCAATCGAAAATCAGTAGTGCAACTGATTCATTCAGAAATAGAGAGAAAACAGGCAAGAATCATTCGGGGTTAGCATTCTAGAGGAGATAATCAGAATCCTCAAGCTTTTGAGAAGTTTCCTTTTTTCGCATAACCGCAATAAATCTCCGAGGGGCTCCGACGACTTGATACGCTGCCTCGGTTCGCCGCCGGAGAAGGTAAACTTAACTCACACCCAATCTTAGTCAACTTCTATTATTTTTAGAGGGTAACTTAATTAAATGTTAGCTAGAATATGTACATGTCCATTTATATGGTTAGATTATATACTAATCCTTATCTTTCCTTTCTTGTTACATGAAATGCATCGGAGCAAAACGAAGAGTCTCACGGCGAGACTCATCGCGAGCCACTTCAAATGGCAACCCGCGTCTATGTGCACCCGCATTCGCATTCCCGCTTCACGGATTCCAAAACAAATAGGGCGGATTGATATTGTCATCCGGCACAATCCTCTTACTCTCTCGATCCCATCCGCTTAAAGTTTGTGTCTTTTATTTACTGTAATTTTATCACTAAATTTGTAATTAATAGAATACTTAGAATAGTCAAACCTTGAATCAATAAATAGAAATTAATTTAATTTGCTTCCCTTAAGTTAATTACTTTAGGCACGCCATACATTGTTTAGCATTTATAATAAACCACTCAATAATCTTAACTTGCATAATTAATCATATGTAGCTATGATATTATTTTCAAGATTTCTAACCCATTTGCTATAGCACCCATATAGAAATCTTATTTTTTATATATTAAGAAAACCCCCTTAAGCATGTGTTATACTAATCAAGGCAGGCAAATGTGTACATTTAGTCAAATGATCTATTTTGCATTATATATTATTTAAGGCATGCTTTAAACTTTACACGCATTTTATAGCACTAATCTTATTAATCTTTTGCCAAAAAATACTTTCTATTAAAATATCTTTCAAACATGCATTTTCAATAGCATAATAATTACCCTAGGTTTGGCAGGACAACCGCAAGTTAGCGGATCTTAGAGGGTGCCTAACCCCTTCCCTCTGGATTAATAAAGAACCCTTACCCAGAATCTCACTAAGTTTAGCAGACCATAAAATGGAGTTAATGTTTTACTTTAAACTAGTTAAACATTTAGGTGTCCTAATTCACCCAAATTAATTAGGTGGCGACTCCGCGAACCCTTAGCATTCTAGCAACCCTTTAGCATTTTAGCACCCTTTTAAACTTTAGCATCTTTTGCATTTTAGCACCTTTTAGCATTTTTAAAACCTCTAAGCCTTTTAAACAATTAGCATTTTATTATTTATTTTCTAACATTTGCATTTTATTAAGCAGGGCTCGCTATAGAAAAAATGTCGCGGCCGAAAATGGGCGCGACATGCTACTTACTAATGCATTACTTATGTTATTCTTCTTTTGGAGAAAGCAGGTTTACGAAATCGTTTTATACTCCCGTTAGGGTTATATAAACACTCAACCCCAGTATCGTTCCTTACCTACCTTTCGGTGATAAGGGTAACTTTATAGGAGGATTAAGAACAAAAACCTAGTTGACCGTCACGCACAATGCGCAAAATTAGGGTTGTTAAGCCTCTCATCAACGCTACATAAATAATTGAGGTATTTTCATCCCCAATCCAAGAATGTCTACCCAACTTACAGCATATTCACAATCCCCCCTTTTCAGAATCTGATTAGAAATCATATAGTGATAATTAGTTGTCAATTAATTACCAAGAATTCAACTCAATTATTGGATAGATCTCACAATAAGAACAATAACCATAAGCATACATTAATTTATAACATAAGTTTCAAGCAATTCATCATAGAAAGCCCTATAAGAGAATTAGTTCCTAGCCATTGACATGACAAGAACTAATTCCATGTTCATCATACAAAACTGAAATAAAGTAAAGAAAAGAAAAGAAATTACTAAACTAATGAGTCTCCAAGCCAAGCATCCAAGGGTTGTGTTGTGGAATATTTACAAGATGGATTGGTGGAAGGATGGATGTAGAATGGTGAATGATGGAGTGGAGAATGAAGAATTCTTCTAATGATGTAGAGTATTTATAGCCAAAGAATCCTTTAGGTGAAGGGTTAAGGATTTGTGTAGGTAGGAAAAGTTATTAGAATCCTTTTAGGTAAGGGTTTTTTTAGGTAGGAAAAGGTTTCCCTTTAGGTAGGAAAAGTTATCCCTTTAGGAAGGAAAAGTTATCCCTTTAGGATTCTGAAACATGTCAAATTCGGCCCAGCACTTCACAATTCCCGCGTCGGCGCCGCGACCTATGATCAGCCATGGCCAAATTCAGCAACTCTCGGGACTTTCAAGACTTTGGGCGCCATGCTGCCCGTGGCCGCCGGTGACATTTTTCGCGAATTTCCGTTTGTCGTCTTTTCGTCCGGACTTGTCGATTTTCTATATAATTCTCGTAATTTCTTAGACTTCTTTTCTTGGCCCTTTTAGTGTGCAATTCTATCTCTTTTATGATTATTTCATCTCCTTTTCGCCATTTCTCCATTTCTGACCGCTGTGACACAAAAGAAAGGAAAACGACCCTAATACTATACTAAACATAAATAAAATGAGTAAAATACTAACTAAAAATGACTCAAAAAGTGTATATAAAATACACCGATCAAATACCCCCAAACTTAACCCTTGCTCGCCCTCGAGCAAAGATAAAAAGAAAGAAATAAAAGACTCAAGAAATAGGAAAATAAACAGACTCAATGACATTGATCACTTTTTGCTGCATTGGTGTTACTTAGAAAAACATGAAGATTAGCAGAATAATATGCAGGAACATATAACATGAAATTTTAGCACATTAAGCTAGATATTTCGCAAACTCATATTTATCATGCTTAATGGAAGTCAATATACTAAATCATGCATATAAATTCAAAAATCCTATGGCATGTTTACTTGCTATTCTCCACTAATCCTGGATATGCATAAAAGAGATCTTCAGGACTTTAATGGTTGTAATGTAGGCTTAGGTAGGGGTTGGTAAAAATAGGCATTTAGGCTCATTTTTGTGTACCATAAGCTCTTTAGCTTTTCAATTTTTCCCTTTTTCTCTTGATTCTTTCCTCACTTCAATTCTATCTTTCCCCTCTTTTGTTTTGGGAGAGTGACGTGTATTATAATAACAAGCACCCCCAAACTTAGGCTTTTGCCTCTGTCTTATTACTTTTTCATTGGGGTGCATCAAACTTATTCACTCTTTTCGTCTCTTTTTTTAACACAATGTACTCCACTATTTCATATTTTTACTTATGGCACAATTTGTGGGAATATGGGGTGTCAAAGAAGAAGTTTCAATTTTTAGGCTCAATGGGGCTAACTAGGGATATATTTAAAGTCCGGGATAGAAAAGAATGGTAAGAATTGGCTATCAAAGAAATGTCTGAGTCATCTCCCTAACATGCATATCCTAACTATTTCGCCTCAAATAGCAAGCAATCATAACACATAAGTATTCATCATTTAGCATGCACAATTTAAACAAGAAACTCCAAATAGACAGATTTTGTGAGTTTTTGACATATCTAACCTAGGTGTTAAGATAGTTGCTTCAATTCCGTTACATTATTCCACCTTCCTTCACTAGGTGTTTCTAGCAACTACAAAGATACATGATCTTTGTGACAGCAATTATGACTCAAAAGAAAAAAAAATTGTGACTCAAAAATAAACACAAAACAAATAAAAAGACTTAACTGAAACATAACAAGACACAAATAAAACACCCCCAAACTTAAATCACACATTGTCCCCAATGTGTGCAATACTAAAAAAA
The DNA here is from genome assembly GCA_029844215.1 of Przewalskia tangutica. Classification (NCBI taxonomy): domain Eukaryota; kingdom Viridiplantae; phylum Streptophyta; class Magnoliopsida; order Solanales; family Solanaceae; genus Przewalskia; species Przewalskia tangutica. The sequence continues at coordinate 5,015,578 of CM056725.1, forward strand.
AATGGACAACTTACTGACACAACACAGCGGTCATAATGGAGGTCTAGGAGGAAAAATTCGAATTTGCGGAAATATGGCTCTACGAAGTTCGGGCGCGCTCGAGATTCAGCCATGCGCGCTGCTAATCTTGTGGCTCTTACGAGATTCTGGCGCTGCCCGATTCTCGCGCGCGGCTCGACGATCGCTTTTCCTTTTTTCGTTTTTGCTCATTTTCCTCGGTTTTAGCTTTGATCCACTGCCATCCAACAACACAAAACAAGAACCCAAGACCGTGAGACTCGTCAAGACAAAATAAAATAAAATAAAGATGAAATTAAAATACATAATTAAAAATATTGGGTTGCCTCCCAATGCGTTGTCTTTAACGCCTTTTAGCCGGACGCCTTTAACCTTTACGAGTGCCCATGGATCCTTCTGCGAACCGCTTGTAATCCAAATTTATTGTTGTAGGCCTCAATTTCCTACAACCATTTGTTCAAACAAGAGCCTTAAAAATACAATTATCCCCAAGTACACAAGACACGCTTGTCTTTATGCTTTTATAACGTAGAATCGTGAAATTCTCTACATCTCTCAACTCTGGGGTACCACTTGTGGTATGGGCTTCCTAATCGGGGATCACCGTGATAGCTAGTGGTGGTTCTTCAGTAATAGGTGCAAGAAAAGGATTTCTCTGAGTCCAAGGTAAATAATTGGATCTCGCAATCTTTTCCTTTTCTACACCAACTATCTCACCGATTCTCAATAGTTGGGTTTGGTTCAACTCCTCAAATTGTCATTTGTAAAAATGATTGCGAGTTCTCCTATTTGCGCTCGGCTTCTTTATGGCCAATCTCATTTCGCCCATGAATCGCGCTGATACTTAGTGAGACGAGTATGACTTCTCGCAATTCCTCTCTCTCTTCCTCTATGGTTGGAGCTCGATCATATTGACAGTAGAAATCCATGTCTTGAGGATCCCTGAGATGAATCAAAACCAACAACGAATCACGGCACACTTGTTTTTTGTTTTTGTTTTTTTTATTATTATTTTTATATTTTTTTTTTCAACAGAAAATAAAATAAATAATTTAAAGAAACAAAAATAAAAACCAAATTAGAAATTAAAAATAGATAAATTTGATATTGAACTATGCCTAATCCGACAGCGCCAAAAACTTAATGCGCGGTAAGATGCACACACTTTAAACGCAAGTGCGTTATCGTGACAAGTAGTATAGTCTTGATAAGACCGAATATCGCCCCTCAGGATTAGGTTCAAGTAACAACTATCTATTTTTTTTGTATCTATTTGGTAAATTGATAATTGATTTGGTTGTTTAGAACTAAGAATTATGAAAGCTATTTAGAGTATAACGATTTACTTCAGGAGTGATGAGAATAGGGCTTCTATGTATCCTCACTATCCGCTTATGCTACTTACTAATTCATTAATTATGGTATTCTTCTTTTGGAGAAAGCAGGTTTACGAAATCGTTTTATACTCCCGTTAGGGTTATATAAACACTCAACCCCAGTATCGTTCCTTACCTACCTTTCGGTGATAAGGGTAACTTTATAGGAGGATTAAGAACAAAAACCTAGTTGACCGTCACGCACAATGCGCAAAATTAGGGTTGTTAAGCCTCTCATCAACGCTACATAAATAATTGAGGTATTTTCATCCCCAATCCAAGAATGTCTACCCAACTTACAGCATATTCACAATCCCCTTTTCGTAATCGATTAGAAATCATATAGTGATAATTAGTTGTCAATTAATTACAAGAATTCAACTCAATTATTGGATAGATCTCACAATAAGAACAATAACCATAAGCGCATTAATTTATAACATAAGTTTCAAGCAATTCATCATGTAAAGCCTATAAGAGAATTAGTTCTAGCCATTGACATGAGAACTAATTCCATGCTCATCATACAAAATCAAATAAAGTAAAGAAAAGAAAAGAAATTACTAAACTAATGAGTCTCGAGCCAAGCATCGAGGTTGTGTTGTGGAATATTTACAAGATGGATTGGTGGAAGGATGGATGTAGAATGGTGAATGATGGAGTGGAGAATGAAGAATTCTTCTAATGATGTAGAGTATTTATAGCCAAAGAATCCTTTAGGTGAAGGGTTAAGGATTTGTGTAGGTAGGAAAAGTTATTAGAATCCTTTTAGGTAAGGGTTTTTAGGTAGGAAAAGGTTTCCCTTTAGGTAGGAAAAGTTATCCCTTTAGGAAGGAAAAGTTATCCCTTTAGGATTCTGAAACATGTCAAATTCGGCCCAGCACTTCACAGCGTCGGCGCCACGACCAGATGGCGGCGCTACAAATTCAAGAACTCTCGGGACTTTCAGCACTTTGGGCGCGGCTGCTGCCGTGGCCATGGCGGTGACATTTTTACGGCGAATTCCGTTTCGTCGTCTTTTCTCGTCCGGACTTCGTCTGATTTTCTCTATAATTCCCGGAACTTCTTAGACTTCATTTCTTGGCCCTTTTAGTGTGCAATTCTATCTCTTTTATGCTTATTTCATCTCCTTTTCGTCATTTCTCCATTTCTGACCGCTGTGACACAAAAGAAAGGAAAACGACCCTAATACTATACTAAACATAAATAAAATGAGTAAAATACTAACTAAAAATGACTCAAAAAGTGTATATAAAATACACCGATCACCGGCCAAACGCCGCCAGAAAATTCCCAACAGCGGAAGAGGTGGCAAGGGCCGCGGTGGAAGAGGAGGCCGTGGTCATGGCAAGGGTCGCGGCCAGCAGCAACCACTACCCAGTCCCCAGTATGGTTGGGTCGCGGCGCCTCAACAGTACCAGCAGCAGTGGCTCAACTCGTATGCTCAACCAGGGTTGTTGGGCCCTTGACCAGTCCAGTACCAGCAGCAAGCCCACTTTATGCAAGACCAATTCCAGCAGCCCACACCCAGCATGGATCCCACTGATTTGGGCCAGGCCTTCAGCAACATAAACTTGCAGCCATCGGACAACACTTGATACATAGACTCGGGAGCCACATCTCACCTCACCCGGTCTGCAGGTAATATTTCCAAAATGTTTACTTTAAAGCATCCTCAATATATTACAGTTGGCAATGACTACCACATTCCAATACAGGGCTATGGTACATCCTACACACAACCACCTCATCCACCCTTCTCCCTTAAAAATGTCCTATATGCCTCATACATCATTAAGAATCGTCCGCAAATTTACTCGTAATAACTCTGTCTCTGTTGACTTTGACCCTTTTGGTTTTACTGTGAAGGATCTTCATACGGGGACACCTCTTACGAGATGCAATAGTACGGTGGATCTCTATCCTTTCCCATCCACCTCCGCTGCCAGATCTTGCTCTCCCATCTCTCTAGCGGCTATCTCTCCATCCACATGACATTATAGGCTTGGTCATCCAAGAGCCCCAGTCTTTAATTTTCTTAGAGACAATAATTTTATTACATGTAATAATGGAAAACTAGCCCAACACTGTGTTTCTTGTTCTTTAGGCTAACATACTCGTCTTCAGTTTAAATCATCTACTAGTGTTACCTTTGCACCTTTTGATATTATATATGCCGATTTATGGACATATTTTATCCCTAGTTCCCTCGGTCATAAATATTATCTTGTGTATCTAGATGATTTTTCTCACTACATTTGGGTCTATCCTCTTAAATTCAAATCGAAAGTGTTTGCCAAAATTTCTTGAGTTTCGCACTTTTATCCAAACAAAGTTTGAAAAAGGTATAAAAAAAATTCAATGCGATAATGATCGTGAATTTAATAACTTCGACTTTCACCAATTTTATACAAATAATGGCATGGTTTTTCGATTCTCTTGTCCTCACACCTCCCCACAAAACGGTAAAGCTGAACGAATCATTCGCACTATTAACAATATGATTCACACTCTATTGGTTCATGCATCTCTTCATCCATCATCCTGGATATATGCCGCAAAAATGTCAGAATACATTCTAAATATTCTCCCGACAAGTACCCTTCACAATATGACCCCCACCGAAATTCTCTACCGTAGAATTCTTTCTTACGATCATTTACGGATATTCGGTTGTCTCTGTTATCCTAACTTTGCCTCCACCGCCCCTCACAAACTAGCCTCCCGGACCACACCATGTGTCTTTGTAGGCTTCCCGCCAAACCATATGAGCTATCTCTGCTATGACTTGTCCACTCATCAAATCCACATTTACCGTCACGTCACGTTCGATGAGACCATATTCCCGTTTTCGAATCCTTAAAAATTTCAAAAATCGAATTACTCCTTTCTTGACGAGCCTGTCATCTCTCCCATCATTCTCAGTCAACTCCAGTCATCAGAGTCGTCAACGCCGCAGCCCATCGATGAGGCGTCGCGGCGCCAACCTTCCATTGAACAAAGTGCTTCCACAACGTCGTCAGCGCCGCGGCCCATCAATGAGGCACCGCGGTGCCTAATCTCCAGTGAACAAAATTCTTCCACACCATCGTCAGCTTCACGTCCCATCGATGAGGATCCGTGGCGCATCAGCTCCAGTAGCCACTGGACCTCGATCGCCTCGGCGCCTTCGACGAATTTTCCACCACCCTCCCCATATCCGACCATACCATCTGTCTCGGATCCTGCCATTCAAATGAAAACTCGTGCCAAATATGGAATTTTCAAATCCAAAATCCAATTTAACTTGTTTGTCTAAACCATCTCTCCAATTCCCAAGAACCCCAAATTGGTCAAACAAGACCATATTTGGAATGTAGCTATGTATGAGGAATTCAATGCTTTAACTAAGCAGCACACGTGGGATCTAGTACCTAGATCGGAGAGGGTAAATGCGATCTGTTGTATGTGGCTTTTTCGCCACATATTCAGAGACAACGGAGATCTAGAGAGGTATAAGGCTCGACTTGTGGCTAATGGCACAAACCAGCAGGAGGACATTGATTGTGGTGTGACATTCATCCCGGTAGTCAAACCGGCTACCATTCACACCGTTCTGAGCATAGCCATGGGCAAACACTGGTCGATACATCAACTTGATGTGAAAAATGCATTCTTACATGTAGACCTGAAAGAGACCGTTTACATGCATCAGCCGCCTGAGTTCGCTCATCCAGCAGTCCCTCACTATGTGTGTCGTCTCCGTAAGTCACTAAATGGCCTGAAACAGGCCCCCCGTGCGTGGTATGATCGTTTTGCCAGATATATTTTGCAGATTGGGTTTGTATGCCGCAGGAGTGATACTTCACTTTTCATTTTTCATTGAGATAGTAGCATTACTTATTTACTACTATATGGATGATATTGTCCTTACAGTTCCGAAGAGTAACAAGGATCAATTTAGTCATGTTTCGTGTTCCAATAGCGAAGTCCATTTCTGAAGCGGGGTACTAAGTATGCTTTTCAAACTGTTGGAAGGTTAAATCATGTGAAAGCTTCTCTTTTGTTTGTTGTAAAAATCACTACTACTGCCTACAGAATATTAAGCATCAAAAGTCCCTACCACTTTTTATTTCCAACTAGTACAAGAACTTGGCTAGAAATCTATCATAACACTGTATTCACACCTCTAATAATAGAAAGTTCATACCGCATAGGGTTGTGATGGAGTGATAAGTACTCCTCTATACTCAACTAGAGGTTTCAGATTTGAACATTAGATATGGATTCACCTTTGGTAAGGAGCGGTTTACTCCCAATGTCGCACTTCCTGGCGTGAATCCAAATTTAATTGGGTTCTAGTATAGGTAGCGGACACCGGGTGGAAAACAAAAATAAAAAAGAAGAAAAAGAACGTGCCTAACTAGTACAAGAACCTTCCTAGGATCTTTCAAAATTGTGACTTCATGTTGTACTAGGGGTTCTAATCTATCTTGTACTTCCATTTTCACAAGTTTCACAACAACAACAATAATGTATTCCAAAAATTCATCACAAGTTTAGTAATTTTATGCTGGCTAGTAACCTACCACAAACCCTCATCCCTTATTCGGATCTGGGACCAGCAATGTAAACACACTCACACGAGTGGAAAACAACATGTAATATATCTTTACAAGCTGTACACATGTATTAAAAAACACAAACTCTCTGATACACTTTGATTGGCAACTTATAACATTGAAATCACACTGATATAAAAGATACGACAGATCAATGCTCTTCTTTTCAGGAATTTGTAATCCCAGTAACACTTTAACATTGCTTTCTAACGCCACGCTAACATATAATGCGTACAAAGACTAACTCCCTTGCGAAAAAACATAATGTTCGCTGCATCAGACTTACCATAACTTAATGTTATGTGTGCTCTGAGGCTGACTTCATGTAATAAGCACATAGTTGAAAGTATCCGATTTGCAATTAACAAGAACTCCCTAGACATCAACACGCGCGCGCACACAGTGTTATTAATAGTAATGCAATCTTATAAGGAGCAAATACCAAGTCAGATATTCGTTATAAGTCATAACTAATACATTCAAATTGTAAAACAATCATCTAATGTTGTAATCACACTGGCTTTAGCAGGCATTGTGCACAGGATCTTGATACAACGGGAATGGAAGATCCAGCAGAATCCACACACGGGACGATATATATCACTGTACAGATAAAACAAGAAAGCAAAATGATGAACTATTTGCTATCAAATTTCTCAAAGCCTCAGTGTGAGATCTGGTGCAATTGGTTCATCTTTTTCAACATATGGAGTCACCGTCACATTTGAACATCCTTCAAGAGCAAAATTAGTATGAGAAATACCGGGATTTGTCACTTGACGGAAACTTCCAGGCCATAGTACTAGTTGTTCAGTCTCATCATGATTTTCCATGTATAAAGGTAGACTCTGGCGATTACCATATTCAAATCTCGCGCTCGTTTTAAAATCAAGTGGCCGAATTGGCCCCTGGTGTAGTGAAGAATGTGCTTTGATCCCTAAAGACCTTATAGTAGATCCGTGTAAAGACAGAGACGCCAAATTTGCATACCTTTCTGAGAAAACGCCCATTCTCATAGCACGTTTCGCTAGTGTTCGTTCTCTTTTATGTGCATTCTGGTGTCCACCAAGTGCCTGTGAACTATAGAATTTTCTCTGGCAAAAATTGCAATTAAAAACTCGTTGAAATCCCGGTCCTGATACCGAAGTTTGTGTAGTAGTTGCAAGTTCATTGCTACTTTCGCTCGTGCTGGATACTGAAAATCCGCCTATCGAATCTTGGCTGAGAGACAAGTCAAGCGACACAGGTTCTGAACTTAACTGAGTGAAATCTATAACTGTGTTCTTGGAAGGACCGTTGAACGTTTCACCCGCGCATATGTTAGAAGCTACTTGGCTAGTAATATCAGAATCGTCTTCAAACAAGGCCTCAACTTCAAGATTGAATCTTGGTGTTTGCATCTTTGGTTAATTATTCAGAACTTATTACACTGTCTAGTGATCAATTGAAATAAATTAACATTGTCCTGCATATGGCAAGAAAAGGGGTTGGTTAAGTAAATATATACTATAAGTTTAATGCAAGTAAAATCCAATCACTTAAAAAACCAAAAAATAGATACGTATTAGTTTTTAATGCGATTGTTCACAAACTATGCATAGAAAAAACCTGTTGAAAGTATATCTTCCAAAATATTTTTACAGCATACAGATGAAACCGATTCAAGAATCAAATTGCTTGGTATTTTCCTCCGAGTACAGTTGAAACTTCGCAAAATTTGTTAATTTTAGTCCATTATCAGTAACCATAGGCTGGAGAAACACCAAACACAGTGGCATCAAAGGGAAAGATTCTATTATAAATCACAAATATTATGAAATCTGCAGTTTAGTATAGCAAAAAAAACAAAGGATTATCATACACATATAAATTGAGACTTTAACACCAAGATCTACCATTTTGAAATCACTTTGCAAAGGACTAATAACACCACAAAATAAGTAATATAGTCATTGAACCTAAAATTAGGTGCGGAGCTAGAAGGTTAGTTACAGGTTTGGCCAAACAAAGTAACTTTAGTTCAAACTATGTTTTTGTATATAAAAATTAAGTAAATATGTATAATTAAATTCAGAATTCAGTATCTAACATATTATGTCGCTATCGTAGGAGAACTCAATTGTTCAAATACTGGCTCCGCCTCTGCTGGCTGAGATAAAAAAGTTACAATTATATACAAAAAAATTTACCCTTTTTTGCAATAATTCCAATTTTCACAAGATTTAGTTTAGTGAGTGCTAGTTTTTTCTACCATATACTCCCTCTGTTTTAATTTATGTGAACATTTTACTATATGGGGAGTTTACGAGGTGGTTCTTTGACCACGTTTTTCTTATATATTTTCTAAATTATTTGAGTTATAAATTATCATGACTTATAATACTTTTAATGTAGTTTCTAAGTACATAAATTTTATTTTTACAAACTTGAAAAATCTATATCAAAATTTAAGGTCAACGTTATAAAGTTTGACCCTCAGACTCCGAAAAGATTAACATAAATTGAATGAGAGGGAGCATTACTTTATCAACTGTCTGCTGACTCAATCTATACAGCTGCTGCTACTACTACTCTTGTACCTATATCCTAAACAAGTCGAAATTAGCTATGTTATTCACGTCGTTCCAGTTAAAGTACTTGTCTCTGTCCACTATGACTTGTTATATAAATTCAAGAAAATTAACAAAACATATGTTGATTGAGGAAAGATTTACAACAAAACACAACTCTTGTTAATATAAGACCTTTGTTCAACAAAGGCTAAAGGAACTCTCAGTATAACTAACTTCCACAAAAGTATCTATAACTTCAATAAAAAAGACACCAGTTATTTTACATTTGAGCTGCAAGAAAATTGCATATAGGATAATGAAACATTTACTTATTATGAACTTAATTGACCTCCATACAAGAGGAAACCATTTAATTTCATGATTTCAAAAAAAAGGATTAATGAAGAATACATAGGGTAATTAACACATAGCTTGAAATCTTAGCCACCAAAATTATGTTGCTCGAACTCTCCGAAAATATTCATTTGACACGCAGTCGTCAACATTTTGAAGAATTAGAGCAACATACACAAAAACTAGAAGAACAACACAAGAAATTAATCAAACTAACCAGCTTATTCTTGTTGTTGACTTGTAGTAGTAATAAAACTAGCTAGTGGTAGGACTTCATCAAGGACAAAATATGGTGCTGTTTAATTTCTAAGGGCCACTTCAAAGTATACATGAAAAAAAGGAACTTTGGGGAATTGAAGAGTTGAGTTGTAGGTGTCTTTTTTTAATGTTTAAATTATGGGAAAGCCAAGGACAATGGTGGGACATTAGAGAGTCAGAGAAAAAGATGGTTATAGTGGGTGTTGGAGTTTAATAGAGTGTAACAAAAAAAAAGTACAACATTTGGTTATAGTATATGAAACATGACATAACTCTGATTGTATGTTTATTCAAATTTTGGATCTGTTTCAAGAAAAAGGTATATAAGTGTATACACTGATTTTATAGAAGTATTATTTCATCAAGAGAAAGAAGAGACTAATAAGAAAACCGGCCATATAATTCAGCCGAAAAACTTAACTTTTCTGAATTATCTTACATGGCCTGATAATGTAATTTTTTTTCATACTGTTCATATGTGCATAAATTGAAGTTAAATTCGTCAAAAGAAAAATACAAATGTGGGCATAATTCTATGTTTGAAGGAAGCAAAACAGTTTATGAGTTATAGTACAAAAAAAAAATTGTTGAAAATATTTATTAAACGTGAAATAAAGTAAATCCTATTAATTATGAATTGAATAATTGGGGCCCCGCACGTAGGAAACCTTGTTTCCACACACGTGCACACGTAGTGCCAAGGATCAAAATTTCCTTAATGGAAGAGATATTGGTACGTATACGAATTGTTTTAGACGTAAGGTAATAGACGGTTATTGGCCAAATGACGAATGATTTCACGTTGGTAAATGAAGGAATAAATGTATAATGTGTAAAGATGAAATGAATCAGAAATCATCACGAAATCGAGAAGGGTCGCGGCTCCTCCAAGTAAGGGTCGCGACGCCGGAGGTCGCGACTTAATCGACGTTCGGTTTGATGAGTTCTTCGAATCGGGCGCGTCTCTCTCCGGCGGTCGCGGCTCTCGATCGTTTCAATCGTGGAGGTGAATTAAAAACTTATTCTTGAGCTGACTTTGGAGTATTTACTCTCCATTATTTTGCTCATGAATTCAGTCATTGCTTGGCTGAATTGTAACTCCAAATTCAAGGCATTAACATGACATTCATGGCCATTACTTAGCCATTTGGAAGGTCATTATCTACACACTATAAAATGAGACACAAGGCTCATTTGGAAACACACATGATATTCACTAAACAATTCTGAATTGTCTTCCTCTCTTGCAATCACAAACACTCAAAGATCTTTCTTCCAAAGCAAACACTTGAATTCCCTTTGCTCATTTGTTTGATTGATGTTTTATCTTGGGAGATAAGTTGTCATTACAACCGTTGAAAGGATATACGGGGCAATATTATCTTAAGGATAGATCAAGAATTTGGTCGACTCAGCAAACCCTCATATTTGATCATTTCCAGATTTCTTACTCACTTGTTGTTGTTGTTGCATTCTCATTTTCTTGTCTCTACACATATTTCCCACAAGCTTAAGATAATATTCGCTGCTTTCAACAACAACAATGTCTGCTGAAGATCAATTCAATGCCATGAACAACACCGATGCTCAAGGCAATCCTATTGCCTTCAATCCAACTACTCAAGACACTAACGCTGCCTTCAACTCCACTATTTTTGTCACTTCTAGTGTCACCACTAATCATGGAATTCCTAATGTCTTCCAAATTACTGCTTTTGGCACTACGAGTGCCACCACTGCTTTTGGCACAACTAGTGTCAACACTGGTTTTGGCACAACCAATGCTTCCACTGCTGCTCCGGGGACTTATAGTGTCCATGCTCCTGCCCAAGGCGTCAACAATATTTATGCTCCTGTTGGTATTAGCGATTTTCCACACGCTTAACGCAAGTGTATGTATATGGACAAGTAATATAGTCTAGGTAAGACCGAATATCGTCCTCAGAGACTGGTTTTCAATTATCGATTATCTAAGCTTTAGTTTCTATTTGGTGAATGTAAATTAGTTTGGGTTTTTAGACTAATAATTAAAACTACTGCAGGAAATAAACTAATTATGAGAATACTTTGGTTTAAATCAGTTATGATGGAGAATTAGGGCTTCCAAGATCCTCAATTATCCACTCTATTCAATCCTTAATACAACTAGACTGACCTCTTCTTTTACGTTAAGATAGCGGTTAACTACACTGTCTTATATTCCGGTTAGATTATATAATCACTCAACCCCAGTGCAGAACCCTTCTATATTTCTATGATAGGATATACTACATAGGAGGATTAAGAACAGTAACCTATTATGCTACACAAGTATCGGGGTACTTTCGTCCACGATTTTAACCTATGTTTATTCAACTATAGCATATTCAAATCTCCCCTTTCGGATTTCGATTCGAAATCATATAAGTGATGATAACTAGTGATCAGTTAATTACCAAGCAATCAAAACAACTATTGAATAAATCTTAACTATACGAAGAAGAAACCAAATTAATGCATTAAGTCATAACGACGAGGTTCAAGCGATTCGAAAGGAAAGCCCTAACAAAGTAATTAGCTCCTAGCCATAGTCGCGCTAAAAACTAATATAATCTCCAACATGAACTGAAATAAAAACAAAGAAAAGAGAAAGAAAATACTTAGAACTAGCCTCCAAGCCTTCTAGCCTCCAAGAGTTGTGTTGTATGTAAAATGATGGAATTAATTCATGGAATCAGCAGGGTTTAGGGATTATATAGCTAGGAAAAGTTGTCCATTTCAGACCCTGAAAACGTGTCAAATTCGGCCCAGAAACTCAAAAATCTCGTGTTGGCGCGCCTCGCAGACCGCACCGCGTTCAAACTCCCGCGATTTAATCCAACTTTCAGATTTCTGCGCCGCGCGCTGAGGCGTTAATCACGCTTTTCGTTGGTGTCCTGTTTTCGTCCGGACTTCGTCTGATTTCTTCTATACTTTCCGAGACTTCTCAGACTTCATTTCTTGGCCCTTTTAGTGTGCAATTTCACCTCAAATAAGCTCATTTCCTCTTCTTTTTGTCATTTCTACATTTTTTACCGCTGTGACTCAAAAGAAAGAAAAACGACCCTAATACTATACTAAACACAAACGAAATGAGTAAAATACTAACTAAAAATGATTCAAAAAGTGTATACAAAATACACCTAACAAATACCCCCAAACTTAACCTTTGCTCGCCCTCGAGCAAAGATCAAAACAGAAACAAAAACAAAACAAACGAAGACTATGAAATGGATCAAGTAGTTATAGCAATGCTTCTTCAAAATCATGGATGAAAGATGAGATAATATGTTAGAACATATATAGCATGAATAATCATCAATCTAGAATTTCAAGTTAGATATTTCGCAAATTCACTTAAATCATAATAAATGGAAATACAAACACTTAACCTATGCATGTCAATTTCATTCTATCTTTTCCAAATACTATAAACCTGTTTACTTGCTATTCTCCACTAATCATAGACATACACATTAAAGATTATCATGACTTTCAGGGGTTGTAATGTAGGCTTAGGCAGGGGTAGGAAAAAATAAGCATTTAGGCTCAATTACGTACCATAATCATTTTTCATTCAACTCATTTTCCTTCTTTTTGACTTTCTTTTTAATATCATACCTATTATTTGTTACACCCCGTAGTGCAGGTCATGCTTTTGAGAACGTACGAAAGGAATTACGTTTTAAATTTTAGAATGATGGGTTGACGAAATGTTTCGGATGGGTTGTTGGTCAACTTTGAGGCGGTTTATGTCCCGTTACATTGAGAGTTCCTAGGTGTTTCAAAGGCCTAGTACTTAGTTCGTTGAGTCTAGTTTCCAACGCAACCAACATTTCGTCGATAGGACATCAGAGTAGGAAGTTATGGAGGTTACAAGTTCAGTGCGCAGTCGAGCCGAAAAGTGTTTTCGGACAGGGGCCACAGCGCCGCGGCGCCGGATGCAGGGCCGCGGCGCCGGATAGTCTGGAGGACGCTGAAGATGTAGCGCCACGGCACCGGAAGTTCTGAAGGGTTGCAGAGGTTTCAGCAACGCGGCGCCGAGGCGGAGTTTTGGCAGAAAAACTGAGGAAAATCAGAATTTTTCATTTAAAAAGGCCATGGGAGGGTGACAAGTGTCCACCCCCCCCCCCCCCCCCCATCTGATTTTTGCATGTCATATTTATTGACCAAGTCTTGAATACTTAGTCATTCTTCAAAACTCTTTCTTCTCTCTAAAAAGCTCTTCCTTCTCTCTAAAATTCCTCTCCCTTCTCTCTAGAAATTCAAGAAGAAACCTAAGCCTAGAGAAATTCTGAAAAGGTGGAAAGAAGGAAACTTGTTGGCAAGCTTGTAGGGGTTTTGTGAAGTTGATTGTGGAAAGAAGACAAGTGAAAGTTGTTGGATTAATTTGGGTAAGCTCTAAGGTAACAATCTCTTCTTTATTCTTGAGTAAATTGTGTTGCATGTGAGGAAGAAAAGACTTGTAGTGGACAATATTTCCTTTAGATGTATTGCATGTAGAAATTGGATAAGAATTTGGATTAAAAAGGAATTGGATAAAAATTTATGTTGATATACCTCAAAAATTGCCAAATTGGACCTTGTAGTTGTATGAATGGTTATATATTATGGGGCAGAATTTTACACGTCCAAGTTAGGCGTGTAATCCCCTTTTGTGTTGATTGGATTTTTGAGCCTTAAAGGTGGCGTGTTTGGTTATTGAATTCGGCCTTGAAAAAGGTGGAAAAGTAGGTAGAAACAAAGGAAGTGTTGTCCAATTTTCCGTAGGAATAAGGGACTTTTCTATTAGAATGTTCTATGTTGAAGATAGAGGCTAATGGACGTATTATGGTCATTATAGGTTAAATATATTACGCGTGGTATTGTGGACTTGCAAGTGGATTGACCCGAAGAGGTATGTGGAACTTTCCTATCTCTTGAGCATGAGTAGTTGTACTTATATAGTGCGGTAGACGTACAAGACTTTGATGTCCCTTACTTGTTTTAAGAATGGCCAAGTTTGGTAAGTAAGGGGATTAACTCACTTCTTTAAAAAATATTAATGATGTCTTAAGTTTTCAAAGTTAAGGGACTTGAAGTGTTTTAAGTATACGATACTTGTTTCGTTTTAAAAGTATAAGTCCCTTGGATATAGGGAAATGTATTTGACTAATGTATAAAGTTAATATAACGACTTTATGGGAAGTTGGTTATATTAGCTTTATGGAAGGTTAACAAAAGGAGAGATTACTCTAAGTAAGATAAGTAAGGGCAAATGACTTGATATATGAAAGGCAAATTGATTTTAAGGCATCAATTGCCTAAAAGTTTTATATGAAAAGGAGTCAGTTTTTAAAAGAGTAGAAGTATGTAGTACTTTGGGTTAAATTCCCGGATTTCTTTTACTAAGATATGTTAGTGCCTTAAGTAAACTAAAATGAGAGGGTATATGAATAAGACTAATAAGAAATTAGGGGCTTTCTTAACTTATTTATGTTATGTATGATGGTCGGTTGAGCTAGGGTAAGAGTATAAATGAGGGGTAAATCCCCAAGACATTATACCACCTTCTCCAGGGTAAGAGTATAAATGAGGGGTAAATCCCCAAGACGTTATACCACCTTCTCCAGGGTAAGAGTATAAATGAGGGGTAAATCCCCAAGACGTTATACCACCTTCTCCAGGGTAAGAGTATAAATGAGGGGTAAATCCCCAAAGACGTTATACCACCTTCTGAGTATGATTTCGGGGAAAACCCCCAAGACATTATACTGTTCCATGGATTTGCTACCCATGATGCGAGTGCGGCGCTTGTACTCATGCGGGCCCACCGGGTCCATGCGGGTGAAATAATCCCATGCTGGTGAAATAGTCTCATGCGAGGCGGATGACCTCATGCGGGTCCACAGGACCTATGCGGGTGAAATAGTCTCAGAAGTAGGATTGCTTAATGATACTACGGGCGAGAGACCCTGTTTTGATCATGAGCCTCCTATTTTTATGCAGTAAAGTTTATACTTGTTACTCTCATTGTTAGTAAGGCACAGTGCAATGTAATTTGATTTTCATCCATGACTCCAGCTTATTTTAGACTTATGATATTATTACAGTATTTTCCAATTTTGCATACTTGGTACATATTGTGTCGACCCCTTCCCTGGGGTTGCGTTCACGCCGCAGGTGGTAAGAGCGTGGATCCTCATTCTTAGGATCTTTGCTCAGGTGTCAGAAGCTCCATTTCTCCGGAGGCTTGACTTTTGGTACGGTTCTCCCTGGTGTTGTAGATGTTTTGTACATTCAGGGGTATGACGGGGCCCTGTCCCGTCATAGTGGTTACACATTCTTAGAGGTCTGTAGTCCTGTTATAAATTGGGTTGTTAAGGATGTAACTGTTCAGTTTTTGTTATATTTAAAGGTAGCCATTTTGGGTTAGCCTGTTTTATATGCTATATGGATTCTTGTTGTGAGTTTATTTTCCGCTGGTTTTCTCTGATGTTGTATCACAAGGATGCCCGGGGTAAGGCACCAGTCACGGGTCCGTGGTCGGGTCGTGACATTTTTCCCCTCTCTTTTGTTTTGAGAGAATGATATGTATTATAACTAACAGGCACCCCCAAACTTAGACTTTTGCATATTTTTCATTGGGGTGCATTTAATTTTCATTCTATTTTTATTTCTTTTTCAACACTTTTCATCCCATTAACTTTCAATTATCACTTATGGCACAAACAGAGAATCATAGGGTGTCAAACAAAGGTCTTATTTTAGGCTCAACGGGGCTGACTAAGGATACAATTTATGGCAGGGTAGGTAATGAATGGTCAGAAGGGCTATCATGGAAATGTCTGAATCCTCTCCCTAAACATGTACATCTTAACTATTTCGCCTCAAATAACAAGCAAACAGATTTTCTAGACATTTTCAACCATTCTTCCATAACTGACACACATAGGCTAAGCACAAATATCTCAAATAACTAGATGTCATGAATTTTTGGCATATCTAACTTAAGCACACATATTTTTACTTTCAATTTCATTACATTATCCCACTTTATCCACTCAATATCTTTAACAACTACAACATGCTTGATCCATAAAAAAAAATATGACTCAAAAACACATCAAACAACACAAACAAAAGACTCAAAATCTAATACCAAAAACAAAGTGACACATTGTCCCCAATGTGTGAAGACTAAAAATAAGGGACAACTTACCGACACAACACAATGATCATAATGGAGGTCTGGGAGGAAAAATTCTGGAAATTGTACTGCATCTAGGTCTCTGAAGTTTAAGAACTTTTGGCGTCGCGGCTCTGCATGTTGGCGCCACGGCGCTGTCAACAGAAATGTTCTCTGAAGTTCTTGCGTCGCGGCCCTGCATGTTGGCACCGCGGCGATGATGACGACTTTTCCCTTTTCTCAGCGTTTTTGCTCCTTTTTCCTCCGAGTTAGCTTCTAGTCCACCTGTCATCCAACAACACAAGACAAAAACTCAAAACCGTGAGACTGTTCAAGACAAAATAAAACAACTAAAAACATAAAATCAAACTAACATAATTAAAAAAAATATTGGGTTGCCTCCCAACAAGCGATGTCGTTAACGTCTTTTAGCCAGACGCAGTTAACCTTTACTAATGCCCGATAGATCCTTCTGCGAACTGCTTGCAATCCGCACAGTGATTGTTGTAGGTCTCACTTCAACTACAACAATTGCTCCAAACAAGGGCCTCAGATCTAAGATTATCCCCCATTCACACAAGGCAGACTTGTCTTCAAGGCTCTCTATAATGTAGGGATCAGTGAAATTCCCTACATCTCTCAACTTTTGGGGGTGCCCTTGAGGGTATGGACTTTCTGGTTGTGGGTCAGCAATGACCTTTGGTGTAGTCTTTTCCGCAATAGGGTGGTCCTCAGTGACCTCTTCTTTATCTACACCAACTATCTCTCCAAATTATTCAACAGCTTGTTGTGGTTCAGGTTCCACAATATGCTCATCATTCCTCGTAACTGGGTCACTTGGTGGACTTTCTTGAGGTGTAATGGTTACCATGTCCATCAGTTGCCCGATTTGTGGTTCCCAATTCAGAATCTGTTCCATTAGAGTTTTTAAGTTCTGAGGAGAGGGTCTTACTTCCACCGTGAATTGAGTTTGGACGGTTGTGAGTGCCAACAATGCTGCTCTTAATTCGTCTGGCTCCTCGGATGAGGCCTGAATCTGTGGCTGTTGAAATTGCCCTTGAGGATTCTGGCACTGGGTGAGCCTGAGTAAGGCTTCCTGCAGCTCATTTCGATCTTCCTGTGGAGCCTGTGGGTTAACTTGCTGTTGATGATACTGCTGTTGTGAATAGTAGTCGTAGTACTGCTTCCCCCGATAGTAGTAGTAGTCCATGTGACCTTTTTTTTTTTACCTACAAAATAAGAAAAACAACAAAAAGTGATAACAAGATGCTCGCAGAACAAGTTAGAAACTTGTTCTTGGAGCAACCAAATTAGAAATAAGAATAGATAAATCGATATTGAAAGTACGCCAGTCTCCGGCAATGGCGCCAAAAACTTGTTAGTGATTTTCCACACGCTTAACGCAAGTGTACGTATCGGGACAAGTAATATAGTCTAGGTAAGACCGAATATCGTCCTCAGAGACTGGTTTTCAATTACCGATTATCTAAGCTTTAGTTTCTATTTGGTAAATGTAAATTGGTTTGAGTTTTTAGACTAATAATTAAAAATACTGCAGGAAATAAACTAATTATGAAAATATTTTGGTTTAAATCAGTTATGATGGAGAATTAGGGCTTTCAAGATCCTCAACTATCCACTCTATTCAATCCTTAATACAACTAGACTGGCCTCTTCTTTTACGTTAAGATAGCGGTTAACTAAACTGTCTTATATTCCGGTTAGGATATATAATCACTCAACCCCAGTGCAGAACCCTTCTATATTTCTATGATAGGATATACTACATAGGAGGATTAAGAACAGTAACATATTATGCTACACAAGTATCGGGGTACTTTCGTCCACGATTTTAACCTATGTTTATTCAACTATAGCATATTCAAATCTCCCCTTTCGGATTTCGATTCGAAATCATATAAGTGATGATAACTAGTGATCAGTTAATTACCAAGCAATCAAAACAACTATTGAATAAATCTTAACTATATGAAGAAGAAACCAAATTAATGCATTAAGTCATAAATACGAGGTTCAAGCGATTCGAAAGGAAAGCCCTAACAAAGTAATTAGCTCCTAGCCATAGTCACGCTAAGAACTAATACAATCTCCAACATGAACTGAAATAAAAACAAAGAAAAGAGAAAGAAAATACTTAGAACTAGCCTCCAAGCCTTCTAGCCTCCAAGAGTTGTGTTGTATGTACAATGATGGAATTAATTCATGGAATCAGCAGGGTTTAGGGATTATATAGCTAGGAAAATTTGTCCCTTACGGACCCTGAAAACGTGTCAAATTCGACCCAGAAACTCAAAAATTTCGCATCGACGCCGCGGCTCCGAAACTCCTGCAATGAATCCAACTTTCAGCATTTCAAGCGTCGCGGCGCATGAGGCGTTAATCTGCCAGTTTTTCGGTTCGGTGTCCTATTTTCGTCCGGACTTCGTCTGATTTCTTCTATACTTCCCGAGACTTCTTAGACTTCATTTATTGGCCCTTTTAGTGTGCAATTCCACCTCAAATAAGCTCATTTCATCTTCATTTCGCCATTTCTCTATTTTTTACCGTTGTGACTCAAAAGAAAGAAAAACGACCCTAATACTATACTAAACACAAACGAAATGAGTAAAATACTAATTAATAATGACTCAAAAAGTGTATACAAAATACACCTAATAGTTGGAAGCATTCCCAACGCCTTTGCAACTGCTCAAGGGGGCGTCACTGCCCCTACACCTACTAGTTTTCACCATGAGCGTCCTGAAAAGTTCATGGGTGCTCACTTTAAGCGATAGCAGCAAAAGATGTTGTTTTTACTGACGGTTATGAAAATGTCACGTTTCCTAACCGAAGACCCTCCACTAGTTGGGGTAGACGTGGACCCCCAGCCAAATAATTTGGCGGGAGGGGGCCAAGGTAACCACATCGTTGACGACATGAGGATGGTTCGCGAAGCATGGAAACATAGTGATTTCATGTGTAGGAACTATATTCTAAATAGTTTGTCTGATTCACTATACACTGTATAGTGCACCGTTGAAACTGCCAAGTAGTTATGGGACAAACTTCAGAAAAAGTACAACACCCAAGATGCGGGTAGTAAGAAGTTCATCATTGGGAAGTTCCTGAAATTTCAAATGGTGGATAACTAAAGTGTGACATCCCAAGTCCAGGAATTCCAGATGATTCTACATCACCTGGATTTGGAAGGATTAAAGCCCATTTATCAATTCTTGGTTAGGGCATTAATCGAGAAGTTGCCTCTCTCGTGGACTGAGTTTATGAACTATCTAAAACTCAAAACGAATGAGATGACCCTAGATGAACTTATTGTCAAACTCCAGATTCAGGAAGACAATAAGAAGGTCATGCTAAAGGGAAAACAACCCGCTGAGGCTAAGGCAAACTTGACTGAAGTCAAAGGGAACTCAAGCAAGAAGTGGAGGTTCCAGAAGGAAGGCAAGCCCCAAACAACTGAAAAGTTCAAGGGAAATTGTAACCACTGTGGTATAGTTGGTCACATGGCCAAAGACTGCCGCAAGCTCAAACGTGAGAATAAGGCCAAAGGCAAGGCCAAGGCTAACATCGTTGAAGACACGCTCGTCAAAGATATGATTGATGAGTTATCAGCGGTAGTTCTTGAAGCTAACCTCGTTGAGAATCCGGTGCAATGGTGGCTAGACACAGGTGCTACCCGTCACATATGTTCCAATAAAGATGTCTTCTCCACATATACACCAGTCACAGATAAGAAATTATTCATGGGCAACAATTTTTCTTCAGAGGTGCTGGGGGTAGGAAAGGTGATCCTAAAGATGACGTCTGGAAAGGAGCTGATTCTGAAGGAATTGATGCATGTCCCAGAAATTTGAAGAAATTTAATTTCTGGACCTCTGTTAGTAAATGCTGGTTTTAGGCTAGTGTTAGAGGCTAACAAGTTTGTAATTACTAAAAATAGAACTTTTGTAGGAAGGGACTTCGTCTGTGAAGGCCTCTTTAAGTTCAATGTTGCACCTGTAATGCCTTCTGTTTCAACTATCAATAAAATTGCACCTTTTACTTACTTGATTGAGTCATCTAATCTATGGCATCATAGATTAGGACATGTAAACTATCAATCTATCCAAAGATTGATAAAGCTGGAATTATTGCCGTCTATTGACATAAGCCCTCAACGTAAGTGTGAGGTGTGCATAGAGGCAAAACTTTCCAAGAGTCCTTTTAGATCCGTCGAAAGGGATACCGCTCCTCTAGAACTTATACACACTGATATATGTGTTCGCTCAAACTAGATGGGGGAACAAGTACTTTGTGACTTTCATAGATGATGGCACAAGGTTTTGTTACATTTACTTACTAAAAAGTAAAAATGAAGCCTTTGAAGCATTCAAACGCTACAAAGCAGAAGTTGAGAATCAACTAGGCGGACGGATTAAAACAATTCATAGCGATATAGGAGGAGAATATGAATGCTCTACTCATCAATTCGGGTCTCTCTCAAACCATGTGGGGAGAAGCTGTTCTTACCGCGAATAGGATTCTTAACAGAGTCACACACAATGGTAAAGACAAGACTCCATACGAGCTATGGAAATGAAAGAAACCTACCTATAAGTATTTGAAGGTATGGGGTTGTCTGGCCAAGGTAAAAGTACTTATGCCAAAGCAGGTCAAGATTGGACCTAAGACTGTGGATTGCATATTCATCGGATATGCCAATAACAGTAGTGTTTATCGCTACATAGTGCACAAGTCGGATCATCCAGACATCTATGAATATACGATCATGGAATCAAATAACGCATGGTTCTTTGAAGACACATTTCCATATAAGGAAAATAACACAACCTCTCGCAAATGAAGTTATGATCAAACCTCTGATGAACTAGGAGTCACTGACTATCTAGATCGAAACGGTTCAGATCTAGTAAATTCTGAAGTAGCTGATGATCCGGAATTTAGTATTCCATATTCTCAGGAATTGGAAGATTCAGAGATGGAACCAAGGCAAAGTAAAAGGGCACGGAAGGACAAGTCCTTCGGTCCAGACTTTGTAGCTTATTTGGTTTAGGATGAACCACGGACAGTCGCTGAAGCATTGTCAACTCCAAAAGCACCGCTCTAAAAAGAAGCTTTAGAAAGTGAGATAGAATCCATTCTGTATAACCACACCTGGGAGTTGGCAGAACTTCCCCCAGGACACAAACCGTTGGGTTGTAAGTGGATCCTTAAATGGAAGTTAAAGGCAGATGGTTCTATCGACAAGTACAAAGCTAGGTTAGTAGTCAAGGGTTATCGCCAAAAGGAGGGCCTTGATTACTTCGACACCTACGCTCCGGTGTCAAGAATGACATCCATATGTATGTTCATAGCTATAGCCGCCTTGCGGGATCTTAAAATACATCAAATGGATGTTAAGACTGTCTTCCTAAATGGTGATTTGGAAGAAGAAATATATATGAATCAACCTGAGGGGTATGTGGTTCCATGACAAGAGACAAAAGTATGTCGGCTTGTTAAATCGTTGTACGGGCTGAAATAATCCCCTAAACAATGGCACAAGAAATTTGATAGTACTCTACTATCAAAAGGATACGTCATTAATGTAGGTGACAAATATGTCTACATGAAAGAAAATGTCAAATCCTTCGTCATGATATGTCTATATGTAGATGACCTGTTGATCACTGGAAGCAGTCCTGGAATAATCCTAGATACTAAGAACATGTTAAAACAGTGTTTTGACATGAAAAATATGGGCATTGCAGATGTCATCTTAGGGATCAATATCTCTAAGACATCTAATGGACTGGTCTTATCTCAATCTCACTACATCGAGAATGTACTGAAGAAATTTGGGATGTTCGACAGTTCAACGGTATCAACACCATTGGATATAAGTCAAAAGCTTGACAAATATCTGGATAAGCCCATACGCCAGGAGCGATATGCGCAGGTGATTGGTAGTCTGATGTATATCACAAACTGCACTCAACCTGATATCGCTCATGCAGTCAATAAATTGGCTAGGTTCACTCGAAATCCAAGTGAGGATCACTGGAAAGCGTTGAACAGGATACTACGGTTCCTAAAGTTCACGATACATTTCAGGTTACACTATTCAAGATATCCAGCGGTACTAGAGGGGTACAGTGATGTAAACTGGTATCTGATAGCGACGACATCAAGTCCATCAGTAGATATATATTTACAATCGGCGGTGGAGCTGTGTCTTGGAAATCCTCTAGGCAAACACTTATTGCCCGATCCACGATGAGTTGGAATTTATCGCTTTAGATAAAGCGGGAGAGGAAGCTGAGTGGCTTCATGGTTTTCTAGAGGATGTCCCATGTTGGGATAAACCCGTGTCTTTTGTAATGATCCACTGCGATAGTCAGTCGGCTCTAGGAAGGGCATGAAGTTCAATATACAACGATAAGTCTCGTCATATTCGACGGAGACATGAGTCCGTTATTCAGCTGATCACCTCGGGTATTATTTCCATTGATTACATAAAATTTAAGGAAAATATCGCAGATCTCTTGACGAAGGGAATATCCAAAGATCAGTTGTTCTGCCTGTCTAGGGAAATGGGCTTAAAACCCAAACAATAAGAACCGATATAGTAGACACCCAACCTTACAGACTGGAGATTCCAGAAATAAGGTTCAATGAGAAAACTAAACTGTAAAGGTTCTGTGTAAGCTTCGGTGGAAGCAAGAGCACTTCGGATAATATGTCTTTCTTAAGAAACATAATCCAAGGCCGTTCCCATGATAGACAAAAAGTGATACATGTAAGAGGGGTAAAGGATAAGTTTCCAAACCTTTAATGATCCTCAAAAGTTGAGGTTAGGTTGGTGAAATTTTTAATGGTTCCTAACACTTGTGTAGCGGGGTATTACAGGATACCTTGTAGGAAACCACCTATTTAAGTGCGAGGATAGGCTACCTCAAATGATCGCACTTAAGAATCCAAGGGCGTCCACGACCCACGATGGACAAAACACTAGAAAGATTGAGTAGGAAAGGTGTTGTGTTGGTACCATTGTCTTGGCATATACTAAACACTGACGGTTCAAGACATCACGTTCAGCGCGCAGTAAATATGTCCGATGATATTCTACTATGGAAGGTTCAAAGCTCCGGTTATCTCTCCGGATGCAACATCGTTCCGCCAAGTGATTGCTAGAAAGACACTATGTGCGTGCACCAAAATCTCTTCCAAGAGGGGATTGTTGGAAATATTTATTAAACGTGAAATAAAGTAAATTCTATTAATTATGAATCGAATAATTGGGGCCCCGCACGTAGGAAACCTTGTTTCCACACACGTGCACACGTAGTGTCAAGGATCAAAATTTCCTTAATGGAAGAGATATTAGTACGTATACGAATTGTTTGAGACGTAAGGTAATAGAAGGTTATTGGCCAAATGACGAATGATTTCACGTTGGTAAATGAAGGAAAAAGTGTATAATGTGTAAAGATGAAATGAATCAGAAATCACCACGAAACCGAGAAGGGCCGCGACTCCTCCAGTAAAGTCGCGCGCCGAGGCCGCGACTTAATTGACGCCCGGCCCATTGAGTTATCGAACCGGCGGTCGCGACTCTCCCCAGCGGTCGCGCTCGATCGCTTCAACTGTTGGAGGTGAATTAAAAACTGATTCTTGGGCTGACTTTGGAGTATTTACTCTCCATTATTTTGCTCATGAATTCAACTATTACTTGGCTGAATTGTAACTCCAAATTCAAGGTATTAACATGACATTCATGGCCATTATTTAGCCATTTGGAAGGTCATCATCTACACACTATAAAATGAAACACAAAGCTCATTTCGAAACACACTTGACATTCACTAAACAATTCTGAAATTGTCTTTCTCTCTTGCAATCACAAATACTCAAAGATCTTTCTTCCCAAGCAAACACTTGAGTTTCCTTTACTCATTTATTTGATTGTTGTTTTATCTTGGGAGATAAGTTATCATTACAACCGTTGAAAGAATATACGGGGCAAATTATTTTAAGGATAGATCAAGAATTTAGTCGACTCAGCAAACTCTCATATTTGATCATTTCCAGATTTCTTACTCACTTGTTGTTGTTGCATTCCCATTTTCTTGTCTCTACACATATTTTCCACAAAAATAATACAAGTCATTCATGTTGTTAGTCCCACAAAAGATTCTCAATCTGTCTTCCACTTTCCTCTCTCAATCTGTGCCCACTTTAAAAGGGTTTACAAAAAGGGATGTAACTAACGTTACCAGTCTCCATGTCTCTAATTACCATAACATATATATTTTCATTCACACTTAAAAGAGAGTTATATGTAGTTGTCTCATTACTCACTAGACAAGCCATATTTTTTATATTCTTCAATGTTGAAATATCAGTAAAGCATTAAAAAAAGTGAAGAAAAGAGATTCTACTCATCGAAGAATTAAATTCATCCGGGAGATAGAAAATGGCTTCCTCTAAAGAACGTGAGAGTTTTGTATACATGGCTAAGCTTGTTGCCTCAACATTAATATGGTTAGAGTAAAAAAGGGCAACCCGGTACACTAAGCTCCCGCTATGCGCGAAAGTCGGAAATGGACCACAGGATTTATCAGACGTAGTCTTACTCTCATTTGCAAGAGAAATTTTTTCCACGGCTTGAATTCATGACCTCCTAGTCACATGACAATAACTTTACCAGTTACTCCAAGGTTCTCCTTCCTTCCTGCTATTGTTAGAGTATTCCACGAATTTACGTTTTGAAACAATATTTTTGAAAAAAATGTTACAGTAATTTCCCTGGACAAAAGTTTTAAAAAAAAGCCTTCATGATCTGAAATCAAGCTTACATTAACCAAACTTACATTAGCCAGACTCTTCCTGCTAATAGGAAATCTAGAAAATTTGAAGAGTTACATTAATAGTTGAATGAATAATGTAGACTAAATTCATTTGACTAAGGAGAGAAGATCAAATTCATCTGCTTAATGCAAATTATACATGCACCTGTTGCTGTTGTTTGGACTAATATTTATACCAAGTTTAGCACATTATTAGTAGAATATTCACCATATATTTTGTAATTATTAGTGTTGTATAATTATGATAAAAATAAGATTTTTATTATATTAGAATTATACATTGTATACATTATATATATGTGTATTAATGAAAAAGGTTGTCCAGAGGAGATTAATACAATATCTTATGAAGTGTTTGGTTTGATTCTATTACCGAAATGTATTTTCAATTGTGTGTTTGCAGTTTAACGGCAAGTTTTATCGGGTTACGCCTGACACTTCCACGGGGATAAAAAAATCATATCATTTTCTCATGAAGTATTTCCAAATGTTTTGTCATACCCTTATTTATTGTTCAAATTAAACTACGTAAGATAATATTAATCTTCTTTGGGGAGTCTTTTTCATTAATATCAATATATATAGTGTACAATATTCATTCCTTATATAAGAGGAATCTTAGTCATAATTACAAGAGGAATTCTAGTCTTACCATAATTATATTTACACAATATATGAAATACATTCTAATTATGGGTAGGGATTTTATTATACTACTATGCACATTTACACACCCCCTCAGTCGGAGCGGGAGGAGGTCGGACACTGAAACTGAATCTGAAGTCAAGAAATAATTGTTTGGGAAGTCATTTGATAAATGTATATGCATACTGATAGGATGAGGAAACATGTAACACTTTGACATGACCTAGCACAATTTTCTCACGAACGAAATGTATGTCCATCTCAACGTGTTTGGTTCGCTGATGTTGAACCGGATTGTGAGAAAGATAGATTGCAGAGATGTTATCACAGTACACAATAGATGCCTGACGCAAATGACACTGAAGTTCTAACAGTAAATTTCTGAGCCAACAAAACTCAACTACCACATTTGCCACGTCTCTGTACTCAGCCTCGGCACTAGAACGAGATAGGGTGGCCTGTCGCTTGGCAGACCATGAAATCATATTATCCCCTAAAAAACACAAAAGTCAGAGGTGGAGCGTCGCGTGTCCGGACACCCTGCCCAATCTGCATCTGTATACGAGAGCAACTTATTTGGTGCAGAGGGGTATAGGTGCAAATCATAATCAAGTGTGCCCTTAATGTATCAGAAGATATGCTTAAGGGTAGTTAAATGAGACTCTCTGTGGCATGCAAAATAGGCATACCTGCTGTACAACATAAGCAATGTCTGGCCTTGTAAATGTGAAATACTGAAATGCACCTGCAAGACTTTTATACAGAGTAGGATCGGAGACTGGAGCACCATCCATAGTAGTCCGAATACGAGAAGTGTCTTAATCTAGACACTCTCCAAGTTGATAGGATCCAAATGACTGAGCTTATATTTTGAATCAACTGGAGTAGGCATAACTTTACAATTCGCCATCTTAGCCCTGTACACAATCTCTTCTGCATACTTACGCTGACACAAGAACATGTGGTTGGCAGACCAGGTCACTAATATCCCCAAGAAATAACTCAGCTTGCCCAAATCAGTCATTGCAAATTCGATCTTAAGCAAGGCAATAATCTCATTTTTCAACCCATCGGAAGAGGCAGTAAGAACAATATCATCGACGTAAAGTAATAAGTAAGCAATGCTACTATCTCGATGAAGAATAAAGAGTGATGTTTCATTTTTGCTGCATACAAACTCAATCTGCAAAATATACCTGGCAAAGCGATCATACCACGCACGGGGGGCTGTTATAGGTCATATAGTGTCTTACGGAGACGACACACATAGTGAGGGACTGCTGGATGGGTGAACTCAGGCGGCTGATACATGTAGACTGTTTCTCTCAGGTCCCCATGTAAAAATACATTATTCACATCAAGTTGATGTATCGGTCAGTGTTTGCCCATGACTATGCTCAGAATGGTGTGAATGGTAGCCTGTTTGAAAATCGGGCTGAATTTCTCACCACAATCAATGCCCTCCTGCTGATTCGTGTCATTAGTCGCAAAACGTGACTTATACTTCTCAAGGTCCCCCACTATCTCTGAATTTGTGACGAAATAGCCACATACAACGGATCACATTCACCCCCTTAGGTCTAGGTACTAGATCTCACGTGTGATGTTTAGTCAAGGCATTGAATTCCTCAGACATAGTCGTATTCCAATTAGGGTCTTATTTGGCCAATTTTGGGCTCTTGGAAATTGGAGAGATTGTTTGGGCAGACAAGTTAAATTGGACTTTGGGTTTGAAGATTCTGTGTTTGACACGAGTCTCCATTTGGTGAGTAGGGACAATGGGTGACTGAGGTAGCTGAGTGGTGGGGTCCGAGACGGATGGTAAGGTCCGACATAGAGAGAGATGAGGTGTTGTCGTCGGAGGCGCCGCGACGCCGAGATCAAGGGTCGCGGCACCGGATGAACAGTGCTCTCTGGAGTTTTAACGGCGCGGTGCCTCATCCTATAAATTTTATTCTGATAATTGAGTATATATATAGTACCCTTTTGCCATTTTTCCAATTAACCCATAATATGATCCAGTGGTATTTTCACTAATCTCCATGATTTGATGTCCCCAAGAACACTTTTCATATTTAGCCTATCCTTGAACCCCACATCCTAGGTTAATTTTAATTGTTTTAATATGAAAAAATGTTAATTTTATAAATTTTATTTGTCCCCCAAGTCCATCACAAGACTTACACGTGACTCCGTAACACCCAATACACTAATCACAGATTAAAAACAGAGTTTAGCGCTAATCCCAAAAATTACCCACAGCTGCATGTTGCCCGCCGCTTGGCAGACGGCTCGAGGCAATTGCTTTTCATAAGGATAGAATTTTAAAAAAATATCTAGAAAAGCTAATTAAGATTAATAATTTTGTACTCACTCATGCCCACCACATAGAAAAGCAAACCCACTAACTTAATTAGTTTATTTTCTTTGTTCTTTAATTTTTTTTAATAGATTGTACTGATCCAAAACTTATAATACGAAGTTATATACTGGTTTTGCTTTGATGAAGATAAGTTATTGTAAGGAAAGTATCTTAATCTATTTAATTAAATGATAATTAGGTATACATTCTTCCACTAAGTTCTGGTAGTGCTTGCTTTTGTACATTCACATGCTTTGCTTTTATACTTTTGGCTAATAAACTATAAACATATGGAACCACCAAAGGTCCGGTGAAGTGATAAGTACTTATCATTAGTTTAGAGATTTCAAATTTAAATTTTGAGAGTGCGATCGCTTGTGATTGTATTAAGAAGTGTTTTACCTTCAAGTGAAACTTTTCGAGGCAAATTCGAATTAGTCGTCCTCAAAATGAGATACTATACACCGGAGTAAAAAAAAACTATGAACATATGACATGTTTTAAAATAAAATAGTTGGGGGAAACACCTCTATTAAGTGTATATATTTCACAAGAAAAAATTGATGGATGCTCAAAATGATAGAATGTACGAGTCCACCAAACAATACAGAGAATCAAGTTGACTATTTGTTCCCCTAAATTTGACAGAAAGTAAATAACATTAGATGTTTACATGAAAAACTCATTACTCAAGGGATTAAAAATCATGCCCTATCATAGTAGAATTTCCTCAAACTTCACTATAACTGAGCAATCTTCAGATTACAACTTATTGCAACCTAGAAATTAAATTATTAATCCCTCCCTCTTACAATACCTCTATTGCAAGACCTTTACAATAACTTTATTGCAAAGATCACACCTTGACTAACTCTAACCAAGAGAACAACTCAAAAGGTTAAAAATATGTCCAACTTTGACACTTCTTGAAAGTAGTGTAGGAATACAATATTAAGAACAAAAGACAAGGACTCAACAAACCTAAGGACTTAAAACATTTTCAGTGATTGAGAACTGGTCTTTCTGTCTGTTGTAGCTTTGTTCTTGAGAGAACTTGAGGTGTCGGCGGCTTGCACTTGAGATGAGAGACAATTTTCTGATTTGCGGATTTCACTTGGAACATGTTGTTTATATATGATGAGTGAGTGGAAGTGACAAAACCTTAGCCTTTGGACCATTGGTCGAACTACAGCAACTCTGTTGCTGTGTTGCTACACTGTTGCACTGTGTCAGCAACTTTACAGCTGTAGAGTTGACTTTCGTACAGACATGAACCTGTTTCCTCATCTGGTCCCTCGTAATAGCAAGTGGGTAGGTGATAAAGCCTGCAACAACTGTTGTGCGACTACATTGTTGTCAGTCGGTGCCGTGTCAACATCTTTACGCTATAAAGTTGACTTGCTTCGGCGGAACAGGTCGATCGAAGGTCAGAGAATGGAACTGGTCCCTACATACGTGTTTGTCAAATCATCAAAACAATACATATCATACATTATCAATTTTCCCCTTTTTTGATGATGACAAACCCATAATTTATATTCCCTCTCAGAACCAGATCCTTGTTCCCCATGAGAATCAGATTCTCCAATTCAGCACATAACAACATTATCCCTTTTAATTATCTTCCCCCTTTTGGAATAATGGATAAGACTAAAAGCAGTAACATGAAGAATTAAAGCAATATTAACTCAAGTCCACTGGACAACACCACGAGAAAAATCAGTAAAGTATGGTTAAGCAATATTGCACAAAAAGAAAGATAATGACAATTATTTATTAACAAAAATATAGTAGATCCAACATGCACAAAATATGATAAAAACAAATAAGAGTACCAAACATCATTACAACTCAAAAACAAAAACTGCATCAAGATAGTAGACAAAAGATAAGAGGATCAAAAGGTTATGGGAATAGGTCATTAGGAGATAGAAAATAGGGAAGGAGAGACTAAGACAAGGAATAGCTTAAAGAAGCTTGGTGAGAATCTTGTCAATCCACTAATTTACTGCCCGTTGGTCACGAACCAACTGCTAGGTCAAGTCCTCCACCCTTCTTTTCAGTTCAGCTACCTCAACCTTGAGCTGATTATTTTTTTCCTTTAACTCCTCAGAGGTACCTGGTCCCTCTCTTTCCTGTGCACTTTATTGAAGTTCAGCCTTCAGGATTACATTCTCAGCACTTCTATTCATTCTTCTTCAGTGATTTCCACTTTCTATTTTTTTTCTAGATGAAGGAGCAGGTTCCTCACTTTCACAAGTTTTCCTCTTTCTAAGAGGATATGATCTTCCCTTCTTTTTCTGAGGCTCCTGATC
The DNA here is from genome assembly GCA_029844215.1 of Przewalskia tangutica. Taxonomy (NCBI): domain Eukaryota; kingdom Viridiplantae; phylum Streptophyta; class Magnoliopsida; order Solanales; family Solanaceae; genus Przewalskia; species Przewalskia tangutica. The sequence goes on from CM056725.1 coordinate 5,046,112, forward strand.
CGCAGCACATGTTCCCTCTACAACAAGTTTCTCCCCCACTGTTTATTTCTCATTCCTCTGTTTTTGTTTCTTTGAACTTCTTCTTTCAAGTAGAATTTCCTCTACTTTAGGTTCCTTCTCATCATTTTCAAGTTCCACCAACTTTGTTGATGAAATGTCATCTTCATTAACTAACATCCTTATCACTAGACGCTTCTTTTTTATTGTTTTCTCTTAATCAATTTGGGCTTTATCAGAGAGGGCCCAAATTTTCTCTTGAACACCAAATTCAAAGCAACATCATCATCGCCAATCCTCATTAACATAGGTGACATTCATAGGTTCTCCACTTTAAGATATATCTCTTAGGGGAACAATAATTATAGATACATCGTGGGAATCTGGTATCTCATCCCATAGAGGAGGAGTCTTAAATGCATGGGAAAGGGCTTCTGTTGAGTCTATTTCATATACTCTTTTGAATCCTTTTTAGTTAGTATTTTTTCTCTTTTCTTGTGTGTTTAGTACAGTGTTAGGGTTGTTTTTTTTAAGTCACAGCGGTCCTAAAGGATGAAATACCAAATTGAGGAGGAAATTGCACTATAAAAGGCCAAGAAATGAAGCCTAAGAAGTCCCGGGAAGCACAAAAGAAATCTGACGAAGTCCGGACACCAAAATGAAGCACCGTCGAAAAATAACGTCGACGGGGCCGCAGCGCCAAATATCCTACAAGCTCTGATATTTTTCATCGAAGCCAGCGCCGCAGCGCCGACGCGGTAACTGGGCGAGAAAATTCAATATTTTGAAGGGTAAAAGGGTCTGAAACGTGATTTTTACATCTATAAGACCTAGGGATTATTCAAAAGGAGAAAATCATACTTTGGAGGCTAGAAAAGAGGCAAAAGCTACAAGATTGGAGACTACACTTGTTCAAGTTCTTTCTTTTCTCTTTTATCTAATTCAGTTTATGTTGGATATTAAATTAGTTCTTAGCATGACAATGTCTAGGAGCTAATTTCTTTATTAGGATTTTTCGTCGAATCGCTTGAAACTCTTTCATACAGTTAATGCATAGTTATTGATTTCTTCTTCAGCTATATTAAGATCTATTCAATATTGTATTGATTGTTTGAAAATTAACTTATCACTAATTTTTATAACTTATATGATTTCGAATCAAAATTATGAAAGATGAGATTTGAATATGTTGTAGTTGTCTAGACATAGGTTAAAATCGCGGACGAAAGTACTAAGATAATAGTGTAGTATTTAAGGTTATTGTTCTTAATCATCCTGTGTGGTAAAATCTATCATAGAAATATATAAGGTTTCTACATAAGGTTGAGTTTCTATATGTCCTAACCAGAATATAGAACATATTAGTTAACCTGCTATCTTAATAAAAAGAAGAGTCGTTAGCTTTGCATTAACAAGTGAAAGAGTTGATAGTTGAGGAGATTGAAAATCCTTATTCCTATCATAACTGTTTTAAACCCTAAGTATCATCACCTTAGTTTATTTTCTGCACTTTACTTAGTTATAATTCTTAGTCTAAAATCTCAAACAAAAGAACGGTTACCAAATAGATACCATATATTAGATATTCGGTACTTGACAAAACAGTCTCTGTGGACGATAACTCGGTCTTACAGACTATATTACTTTAGCGATACGTACACTTGCGTAAGCATACAGAAATATCGCAACAAGTTTTTGGCGTCGTTGCCGGAGACTTGCGTACTATCAATATCGAATTATCTATTCTTATTTCTAATTTGGTTTTTATTTTTATTTTAGAACACTTTTGCCTTGATCAGTTTGTTATTTTTTATCAGTTTCAGGAAACTTGTTTATGCGAAGTAGGAGAGGAGCAGACACTCATATCCCTCTGAACCCTGAAATTGAAAGATTGTGCAGACAAAACAGGAAAGATAAAAGAATTGTTGATTCTTTAGCAATGGAAAATCAGCAAAACAACAATGTGGTGAATGATGAGTTACCGGTTGTCATGGGGCAAGTCATGCATCCTGCAGAAATGAGCTTAAGGGACTATGTGTTTCCGACAATTACAGGGGTGCAGACTTGCATCAGGCTTCCAACTGTGGAAGCTAATAATTTTGAGATAAAACCAGAGATCTTGCACATAGTTCAAAGCTCAGTTCAGTTTAGGGTATGCATTTGGCAAAATTTCCTAGAATTGTGTGCAACATTTAAATACAATGGCGTTACTGATGATGTCATTCGATTGAGGCTTTTTCCCTTCTCACTCAGGGATCGAGCCAAGAGCTGGTTGAACTCATTACAGGCGAACTCCATTACCACATGGCAAGACTTGGCCCAGAAGTTTCTTGCCAAATTCTTCCCTTCATCGAAGGTAGCAAAGCTTAGAGGAGAGCTTAATATTTTTTATCAGCTGGAGGGAGAAACATTGTATGATGCATGGGATGGTTTAAAGACTTGCAGAGAAAGTGCCCGCATCATGGGATTAAAAAGTGGATGTTGGTCCACATCTTCTACAATGGGTTGTGTGGTGCTACTCGCACCATTATTGATGTTGCTGCAGGAGGGTCGTTTATGAGGAAGAGTGTCAATGAGGCACATGACTTATTAGAAGACATGGCCACAAATAACCATCAGTGGTCAGATGAGAGAGCAACAAACAACAGGAAAATAGCTGGGGTTCATGAGTTGGATGCTATTACCATGTTGACTGCTCAGGTTGCCACTTTGACAAAGCAATTGCAGCAGAACACTATGTCCGTGAATGATGTTCAGACACCAGTGAGTTGTGAGATTTATGGGGGTCCTCATACTTTTTATAGGTGCACAACAGTGGATCCAAACAATGTACCTATGGAGCAGGTTCATGCATTTGGAAATTTTTAGAGGCCCTACAACAATGCATTCTCCAACACATATAATCAGGGGTGGAGAAATCACCCCAACTTTTCATGGAATAATGACCAAGGGCAGCAATCTAAGTTTCAGGGGCAATATCAATAAAGCATCCCCAACAGCCCTTGAATAAAGCATATTCATCACAACAGTTTAGTCCACTAGCCCCACAAGAGAAGCCAGATGAAGTGAGAGTAGCATTATTGAACCTGGCCAACTCCCAGACACAACTGACTAATTCTCAGACTCATTTCATGACAGAGACTAGGTTATCGATCAGGAATTTGGAGACATGGGTGGGACAACTGGCGAACATGCTAAACAATAGAGATCAAGAGAGTCTTCCCAGCAATATTATGGTAAACCCAAGAGAACAGTGTTAGGCAATCAGCCTGAGAAGTGGTAAACAGTTAGAGCAGATTGCACCCCAACCACTGATTGAAAAGGAGAAGGAGTTGGAGAAGACAATGGATGCAGAGAAAGAGGGGGTTACTGATGATCGTCCTATTTTAGAGAATGTTCCACCAGCAGTCATGAGGGGATATACAAACAGAATTCCTTACCCTCAAAGAATTCAGAAGAAGTCCCCAGAAAAATAGTTTTCCAAGTTTTTGAAGGTCTTTAAAAAGTTGCACATCAATATCCCGTTCATTGAAGCTTTGGAGCAAATGTCAGCATATGTCAAATTCATGAAGGATATACTCTTTAAAAAGAAGAAGCTGACAGACTATGAGACAGTGGTGCTGACAGAGGAGTGCAGTGCAATTTTGCAGAAGAAACTTCCCCCGAAGGTGAGAGATCTAGGGAGTTTTACCTTACCTTGCACAATAGGAAATGTGACATGCAAGCAAACTCTGTGTGATTTGGGGGAAAGTATCAATCTAATGCCCCTTTCTGTGTTTCAAAGACTTGGGTTGGGGGAAACAAGTCCAAAAATAGTGCACTTGCAGTGAGCAGATCGCTCAATCGTACATCTCCGAGGAATAATTGAAGATGTTTTGGTGAAAGTGGGCAAATTCATCTTTTATGTTGCCTTCCTTATTCTTGATATGGAGGAAGATGAGAATATATTCATTATCCTTGGGAGACTATTCCTAGCTACAGGGAGAGCCCTCATTGATGTTGAAAAGGGAGAGTTAAAGCTCCGAGTCCAAGATGAGGAAATGATATTCAAAGTTTTCAGACCACTCACTGAACCACAAGCCAATGATATATGTTTTGCCATTGGGATAATTTATAAGGTTGTGTCTCAGGGAAGCTTCAAGATTACTGATGCTCGTGGGGTACCATTAAATCAATATGAAGAACCTGAAAGTAAGGTGATTGAACCCGTGGATGAAGAAAAGGGAATGAACCCCACTGAACTGAGTCTGTGAAAAAGAAGAGGCGGAAGAGGAAGAGAATAGTACTGAAATGGATATGCGAAGGGAATAATCTACCCCCTTGAGTGAGTAAGAAAACTGCGTCCGGCTAAATGACGTTAAAGACAACGCTACTTGTGAGGCAACCCAATGTTTTTAATTATGTTATTTCAATTTTTGTTTTAGTTTGTTTTATTTTATCTTGAAAAGTCTCATGATCTGGTACGTTTGGTATTTTTGGATGACAGATAAAGGCAGGAACTGATCCCGAGTGGAAGCGGGGGACTAACTCCAGAGATGCTGGAAAAGGGCAAAATTTGGCATAGCGTCGCGGTGCCAGAACTTCAGAGATGCCTGTGCCACTTCAAGAAAATCCTCCCATACCTTATGACCATTTTTTTTGTGTTTGTAAGTTTTCCTTTTAATTTTTAGTCTTTACATATTGGGGACAATGTGTCGATTAAGTTTGGGGGGGATCTTATTTTGTTTTGTTGTTGGTTTTGAGTCTTTTTGTTGTCTTTTTGTTTGTTTTATGTATTTGTGAGTCATAATTTTTTTTTATGGATCATTTATGTTGTAGTTGCTAAATATATATAGTGGATAAAGTGGGATAATGTAATGGAATTAAAAACAAAAATTTGTGTGCTTAAGTTGGATATGCCAAAAATTCATGACATCTAATTATTTGGGATATTTGTGCTTAGCCTATGTGTTGTCAATTATGGAAAGTAAGGTTGAAAATGTCTAGAAAACCTGTTTGTTTGTTATTTGAGGCGAAATAGTTAATATATATACATGTTTAGGAAAATGATTCAGATATTCTTTGGTAGCCCTTTTTACCGTTCATTACCTACCCTGACATAAATTGTATCCTTAGTCAACCCCTTTGAGCCTTAAATAATATCTTTGTTTGACACCCTATGATTCCCTAAGTTGTGCCATAAGTGATAATTGAAAAATATTGGGATGAAAAGTGTTGAAAAAGCAATAAAAAGAATGAAAATTTGATGCACTCCAATGAAAAAATATGCAAAAGTCTAAGTTTGGGGGTGCTTGTTATGGATAATGTGTCTCATTCTCTCAAAATAAAAGATGGGAGAAAATAGGTATAAGACTAAACAGACAGTAAAAAAGAAGGAAACATGAGTTGAATGAAAAATATTTATGGTACGAAATTGAGACTAAATGCCAACTTTTATCTACCACTGCCTAAACCTACATTACAACCCTTGAAAGTCCTGAAGATATCTAATGTGTATGTCTATGATTAGTGGAGAATAGCAAGTAAACATGTCTATAGAATTTTGGGAAAGATGAAATAAAATTGACATGCATAGGGTAGGTGTTTATTGTTAGGCATATTTTGTATACACTTTTTGAGTCATTTTTAGTTAGTATTTTACTCATTTCGTTAGTGTTTAGTATAGTATTAGGGTTGTTTTTCTTTCTTTTGAGTCGCAACGGTTATAAATGACAAAATGGCAAAAAGAAGCTAAAAGTGGGCAGAAAAGGAGCTTCCGAAGCAAAAAGGACAAAAGTTCGCAGATCAGGACGAAAGACCGCGGGCCAGCGGTCTTGGATCTTTGGGACGATGTGCCACAATTGCGAGAAGCGCAGCGATTTTCGGTACCATTACACCGTGCGGTGCCGTCACGGGAATTCCAATCCGAAATAGAATTGGCAAGGGGGAAAAGGGTCCAAGGGATACGTTTTTGAAAACATATATAAACCCTTGGGACAGATTTTAGGGCAGGGAGGATCTATCACATATCATCTCTCAGAACGCAACACAACGCTTGGCGGCTGCAATTGGAGACATTAGTTCTAAGTACTTTTCTTTCCTTTATTTTCATTGAGTTCATGTTTGGATTTGTATTAGTTCTTAGCATGTCTATGGCTAGGAGCTAAACACTTGATTAGGGGTTTCCTATTGAATCGCTTGAAACTCTCTTTCATGAATTATTGTATTAGTTTGATTTCTTCTTCACTTGATTAAGATTTATTCAATATTGGTATGAATGTTTGATAGTTAATTGATCACTAATTATCATAATCTATATGATTTCGAATCAAGAACCGAGAGGACAGATTTGGATATGCTGTAATTGAATAGACATAGGTTAAAATCGCGGACGAAAGTACCCCGATACTTGTGTAGCATTATAAATTATTGTTCTTAATCCTCCTATGTGGTAAAATCTATCATAGAAATATAGAAGGGTTTCTGCACTGGGATTGAGCGATAATATATCCTAACCGGAATATAAGACAGTCTAGTTAACCGCTATCTTAAGGTAGAAGAAGAAGTCATTCTAGTTGCATTAAGGATTGAAAAGAGTGGATAGTTGAGGATATTGGAAGCCCTAATTCCTTTATAACTGATTAAACCTCAATAAATTAGTTCAATTCTTGCAATTACTCTACTAGTGTTAGATAACAACCAAATCAACTTATCGTTTGCCAAATAGATAACCTAGAATAGATGTTCGGTAATTAGAAACCAGTCTCTGAAGATGATATTCGGTCTTACAAGACTATATTACATGTGACGATACGTACACTTGCGTGAGCACGTGGAAATCGGCCTTACAAGTTTTTAGCGTCGTTGCCGAGGACTAGCGTACTTCTAATATCGAACCATTTATTCTTAATTCTACTTTGGTTTTTTTTTATTTTTTATTTTTATTTTTAGAACCCTGTTGCCTTGATTTGTTTGTTGATTTTGATCGTCAGGATGTAGTTTATGCGAAGAAGAAGAGGAGCAGATACATTTGTTCCTTTTAATCCTGAAATTGAGAAAATTTGCAAGCAGAACAGGCGAAACAAGAAGATATCTGATTCAGTGATCATTGAAAACCAACCGAATCAGAATGGGGCGGACAATGAGGTTGCTGAGAATGTAGGGGAGCCAATAAAGGTCCCATCAGCGAGAAGTTTGGGGGACTACGTTCTGCCAACAATTACAGGTGCACAGACATGCATCAGGCTCCCAGCAATAGGGGCAAACAACTTTGAGATCAAGCCAGCCATCCTAAACATGGTCCAGAACACAGTACAGTTTGAGGGATTGACGTCTGAAGACCCCCGCATGCACATTGCCAATTTTCTGGAGCTTTGTGCCACATTCAAGTACAATGGCATTACTGACGACGCCATTAGATTGAGGCTCTTTCCGTTCTCACTTAGGGACAGAGCCAAAAGCTGGTTGAACTCATTGCTTGCCAACTCCGTCACCACCTGGCAGGATTTAGCCCAAAAGTTTCTTGCAAAGTTCTTCCCTCCTTCAAAGGCAACAAAGTTAAGGGGAGAGTTGAACAATTTCTATCAGGTAGATGGAGAGTCGTTGTATGATGCATGGGAGCGATTCAAGGATTTGCAGAGAAAATACCCACATCATGGCATAGAGAAGTGGATGTTGGTCCACATTTTTTATAATGGGCTGAGTGGTACTACTCGTACCATCATTGATGCTGCAGCAGGGGGAGCGTTCATGAGGAAGAGTGCCAATGAGGCACATGAGTTGCTAGAAGACATGGCTGTGAATAATCACCAAGGGGCAGATGACAGATCAGTGAGTAGCAGGAAGACTATGGGCATACATGAGATAGATGTTATCACTGCATTTAATGCGCAGGTGGCCCTTTTGACAAAGCAGCTACAGCAGAACACTATGTCTGTAAATGCAGTCCAGATGTCGGTGAATTGTGAGATTTTCGGGGGCCCACACTCTTTTGACAGATGCACAACCGTGGATCCTAATAATGTGCCCATGGAGCAGGTTCAAGCAGTGGGGAACTTTCAGCGCCTTTATAATTCCAACACATACAATCCGAGGTGGAGAAATCAACCCAACTTTTCGTGGAGGAATGACCAAGCCCATGAGTCATCATATCAAGGTAATTACCAGAACCATCAGGCACATAATAAGGCTACATCCTCCCAGCAGTTTAGACCACCTACCCAATATGAGAAGCCTGATGAACTGAGAGTAGCATTGCTTACACTCACCAATTCGCAGAATCAGTTCATGTCCGAAACAAGGTCTTTTCTCAGGAACATAGAAACGTAGGTGGGCCAACTGGCGAATATGGTAAATAACAGACCGCAGGGTACTCTCCCAAGCAAAACAGAGGTTAATCCAAGAGAGTCGTGCCAGGCAGTTTTGTTGAGAAGTGGAAGCGATTGGGCGAGTTGCTCCCTGACAGCGATGGTGAATGAGAAAGAGTGTGAGAAGACAGTTATTGTAGGAAATGAGGGGGTCACTGAGGACCGCCCTACAGTAGAGAAAGCTCCACCAGCACCTGTGACGAAATACATTGACAAAATCCCTTACCCTCAAATACTTCAAAAGAAGGCCCTAGACAAACAGTTCTCCAAGTTCTTGGAGGTATTTAAGAAGCTCCACATCAATATCCCCTTCATTGAGGCGTTAGAACAAATGCCCACATATTTCAAATTCATGAAGGAGATACTTGGGAAGAAAAGAAGATTGACAGATTATGAGACAGTAGTGCTGACAGAGGAGTGCAGTTCCATCTTACAAAAGAAACTTCCTCCCAAATTGAAAGATCCAGGAAGTTTCACCCTGCCCTGCAATATTGGAAATGTAATCTGCAACAGAGCACTTTGCGACTTAAGGGCTAGCATAAATCTTATGCCTCTATCAGTATTCAAGAGATTGGGTTTGGAGGAATCCAAGCCAACCACGGTTAATCTACAGCTTGCTAACCGATCTGTGGTACACCCCCGAGGTATAGTGGAAGATGTGCTAGTCAAGGTGGTCAAGTTCTTCTAGCGGACTTCCTCATTCTTGACTTAGAGGAAGATGAGGACATGTCCATAATTTTGGAGAAACCATTCCTTGCAACGGGTTGAGCCCTAATTGATGTGGATAAGGGAGAGTTGAGACTCAGGGTTCAAGAAGAAGAGATGGTATTCAAAGTTTTCAAATCTACCATTTAATCCCAGGCCAGCAACAAATGCTTTGCAGTAAGCACAACTGACACAGCAGCTCATCAAGCACAAACCAAAGGTAGGGGAATCATTGAGATAGCTGTGAACCCACAGGTTAGGTGGATTGCTGAAACAAAAGTGGATGAGATGGAAGCTGACAAAAAGGTAAACCTTACTGAACCCAATCCTGCGAAAAAGAATTATAGAGTGAGGAAAAGGAAAATGATCTTTAAATGGATAGGTTATGAGGTTAATTTACCCCAGTGATTGAATAAAGGACATGCGTCCGGCTAAAAGACGTTAAAGACATCGCTACTAGGGAGGCAACCCAACATCTTAGGAAGCGTGTTAATTTCGTTCTTGAACGGTCTCACAATATTGTACTCCCAGATAAATCATGAGCAACATCTGCCGCCATCGCCACCATCTTGAGCCGATATTGTCTGTAAGTCGTCCCTTTTTAATTTTTGAGTTGTTACACATGTGAGACAATGTGTCGTTTAAGTTTGGGGTAGGGTTCTATCCTATTTTGTTTTGTTGTTTGTTTTTGAGTCTTTTTTATTGAGTTTTTATGTCTATATGAGTCTATTTTATTTTATTTTATGACCATGCATGTTGTAGCTGTTTGAAACGCCTAGTGAATTAAGTGGATAATATAATGGAATTAGAAGTTAAAACCTGTGTGCTTAAGTTAGATATGCCAAAAATTCATGAAAATCTAATTATTTGGGATATTTGTGCTTAGCCTATGTGTTGTCAATTGTGGAAAGAATGATTGAAAAATGTCTATGAAGTCTGCTTGTTTGTTATTTGAGGCGAAATAGTTAAGATGTACATGTTTAGGGAGATGATTCAGGCATTTCTTTGTTAGTTCTTCTTACCATTCATTATCTACCTTGGAATAAATTGTATCCCTAGTTAGCCCCGTTGAGCCTAAAATAAGTTATTTCTTTGACATTCTATGATTTTCTTGTGTGTCATAAACAGTAATTGAAAAATTGAGACGAAGAAGTGTGAAAACGAAATACGAAAAGAGAGTGAAAAATTGATGCACCCAATGAGAAAGATGTAAAAGCTTAAGTTTGGGGGTGCCTATGTGAATTGTTTCATGCTCTCAAAAAGAGAAGAGGGGAATGATAGATATGAACTGAAAAGAATACCAAAAAGAATGACAAAATGGTTGAATGAGAAAAATGCTTATGGTACGTAAATTGAGTCGAAATGCCTACTCTTACCTACCCCTGCGTAAGCCTACATTACAACCCTGAAATTCAAGTAAACATGCCCATAGGTCATTGGGAAAAATGGAACGAAATTGACATGCATAGGATATGTGTTCATGCTTCCATTGATTATGATTGAAATGAATTTGCGAAATATCTGACTTGAAATTCTAGATTGCTAAATTCATACTATGTATGTTCCAACATATTATCCCAACTGAGATTCATGCTTTTCTATGTAACCTTGTGCAACTGCTTGATTAGAGTCTTTTGAGTCAGTTTTCTTTCTGTTTCTTTGATTTTGTTTTGATTTTTGCTCGAGGGCGAGCAAATGTTAAGTTTGGGGGTATTTGTTAGACATATTTTGTATACACTTTTTGAGTCATTTTTAGTTAGTATTTTACTAATTTCGTTTGTGTTTAGTATAGTGTTAGAGTTGTTTTTCTTTCTTTTCAGTCGCAGCGGTTCTAAATGACAAAATGGCAAAAAGAAGCTAAAATTGGACAGAAAAGGCAGGAAAGGAGCTCCCGAAGAAAAAATGACGAAATTTGGCAGATCAGGACGAAATACATCGGTATCGCGACGCCGGACTGCAGGACCGCGGTGCCACAATTACTGAGAAGCCGCGGTACTTTCGGCACTAAGGTGCCATTCTGCAGGACTGCGGTGCCGATGCGGGAATTTCCAATCCGAAATAGAATTTGCAAGGGGCAAAAGGGTCCAAGGCACACGTTTTTGACAACATATATAAACCCTTGGGACATATTTTAGGGCAAGGAGGATCTATCACATATCATCTCTCAGAACGCAACACAACGTTTGGCGGCTACAATTGGAGACATTAGTTCTAAGTACTTTTCTTTCCTTTATTTTCATTCAGTTCATGTTGGATTATGTATTAGCTCTTAGCATGTCTATGGCTAGGAGCTAAACACTTTATTAGGGGTTTCCTATTAAATCGCTTGAAACTCTCTTTCATGAATTAATGTATTAGTTTGATTTCTTCTTCACTTGATTAAGATTTATTCAATATTGGTATGAATGTTTGATAGTTAATTGATCACTAATTATCATACTCTATATGATTTCGAATCAAGAACCGAGGGGAGAGATTTGGATATGTTATAATTGAATAGACATATGTTAAAATCGCGGATGAAAGTACCTCGATACTTGTGTAGCATTATAAGTTATTGTTCTTAATCCTCATATGTGGTAAAATCTATCATAGAAATATAGAAAGTTTCTGCATTGGGGTTGAGCGATTATATATCCTTTTAGTTAACCGATATCTTAACGTAGAAGAAGAAGTCATTCTAGTTGCATTAAAGATTGAAAATAGTGGATAATTGAGGATATTGGAAGCCTTAATTCCTTCATAACTGATTAAACCTCAATAATTTAGTTCAATTCTTGCAATTACTCTACTAGTGTTAGATAACAACCAAATCAACTTATCGTTTGCCAAATAGATAATCTAGAATAGAAGTTCGGTAATTATAAACGAGTCTCTGAGGACGATATTCGGTCTTACAAGACTATATTACTTGTGACGATACGTACACTTGCGTGAGCACATGGAAATCGGCCTGACATTTATATTTTCAGTGATTATGATATAATTGAATTCACGAAATATCTAACTTGAAATTCTAGATTGCTAAAACTTCATGCTATGTTCTAACATATTATCTCAGTTTTCATCCATGATTTTGAGGAAGCATTGCTATAGCTACTTGATCCATTTCATAGAGTTTTTTTCTTTGTTTTTGTTTTTGTTTTTGTTTCTGTTTAGTGCTTTACTCGAGGGCGAGTAAAGTGTAAGTTTGGGGGTGTTTGTTGAGTCTATTTCATATACTCTTTTGAGTCCTTATTTTTCCTCTTTTCTTGTGTGTTTAGTACAGTGTTAGGGTTGTGTTACTTTCTTTTTAGTCACGGCGGTCCTAAAGGAGGAAATACCAAATTGAGGAGGAAATTGCACAATAAAAGGCGAAGAAATGAAGCCTAAGAAGTCCCAGGAAGCACGAAAGAAATATGACGAAGTCCGGACACCAAAATGAAGTACCGCCGGAAAATAACGTCGACGGCACCGCGGCTCCAGCCAGCAGCACCGCGGTGCCAAATATCCTGCAAGCTCTGATAGTTTTCATTGAAGGCAGCGCCGACGCGGTAACTGGGCGAGAAAATTCGATTTTTCGAAGGGCAAAATGGTCTGAAACGTGATTTTTACATCTATAAGACCTAGGAATTATTCAAAAGGAGAAAATCATACTTTGGAGGCTAGAAAGGAGGCAAAAGCTACAAGATTGGAGACTACTCTTGTTCAAGTTCTTTCTTTTCTCTTTTATCTAATTTAGTTTATATAGGATATTAAATTAGTTTTTAGCATGACAATGTCTAGGAGTTAATTTCTTTATTAGGGGTTTTCATCGAATCGCTTGAAACTCTTTCATATAGTTAATGCATAATTATTGATTTCTTCTTCAGCTATATTAAGATCTATTCAATATTGTATTGATTGTTTTAAAATTAACTGATAACTAATTTTCATAACTTATATGATTTCGAATCAAAATTCTGAAAGGTGAGATTTGAATATGTTGTAGTGTCTAGACATAGGTTAAAATCGTGGACGAAAGTACCCTGGTACTTGTGTAGTATTTAAGGTTATTGTTCTTAATCCTCCTGTGTGGTAAAATCTATCATAGAAATATAGAAGGTTTTTGCATAAGGTTGAGTTTCTATATGTCCTAACCAGAATATAGAATAGATTAGTTAACCTGTTATCTTAATAAGAAGAAGAGTCGTTAGCTTTGCATTAACAAGTGAAATAGTGGATAGTTGAGGAGATTGGAAACCCTAATTTCCATCATAAATGTTTTAAACCCTAAGTATCATCACCTTAGTTTATTATCTGCACTTTACTTAGTTATAATTCTTAGTCTAAAATCTCAAACAAAAGAACGGTTACCAAATAGATACCATAGATTAGATATTCGGTACTTGACAAACCAGTCTCTGTGGACGATAACTCGGTCTTACAGACTATATTACTTTAGCGATACGTACACTTCCGTAAGCATACATAAATATCGCAACATCTTCCCCCTGAGTGGAGGCATCAGGTCTCTCATTAGGTCCCCCTTCTTTCATAAAACCAATAGTTTCTAAAAATACAACCACAATTTCTTTCTTACTTTCTATAATATTTGACCTACCCTTTTCTCCGTCAGCAACATTGAGACCGAGGGGTTTAGTTTAGGAGTGGATCGAGATGAGTATTTAGGTTGAGACATGATGAATTTTGATGAAGAAGAAGAGCAAGAATGGTGTTTATAGATTGAAGTTACAATGGAGGAACTGGACCACTGACGGTTACTATTTTGTTTGAAGAGGAGAACAAGTGAGTTAAGAATTGAAAAAGTAGATTTTGGTCAAGTAAATGATGTGACGCGTGGAAAGATTAAATTGACATCGAACGGAGTTAGTCCACGATTACAATTTTTTCGAATAGGTGGGAGAAGTTAAAATGACGTGACACTCTAGCATGTTAAAAACACATAGGTACAGATGGAAATACTAAACTGAGTAAAGAACCAGGTTCTTTGATAATTTTTTAAATGACAGCAAGATCTTTGAAAAAGGCAATATCACTTATCCTTGCAAAGTCTTGAGATTACCATGCGTGCATATCTATAACAGTATAGAATTGAGTTAGATATTACCAAAAACACTTTCAACATATATTTGTCCTCTAATCATAGTCAATCATTGAGGGATCTTGTAAGGAGATAATTAGTTGATCTTGATCAACCCCAACTCCAAATGATTTCTTTCAAAATGCTCCTTGTTTAGTGCCTTTGTGAAAATATCTGCTACCTAGTCCTCCGTTTTGTAAAACATCATACAAATCAACCTCTTTTCAACATTGTCCCTTAGGAAGTGGTTTCCTAACATCAATATGTTTGGTCCTCTTGTGTTGCACTGAATTCTTTGCAATATTGAGTGCACTTGTATTATCACACAATAAGGGCACACATTTAGTAGACATACCAAAATTCTCAAGTTGTTGCTTAATTCAAAGTAGTTGAGCACAACAAGAGGTAGCAACTACATATTCAGCTTCTGTAGTAGAAAGAGTCATACAATTTTATTTCTTTTAACCCCATGAGATCAAACATGACCCCAGAAAATATGTCATTCTAGATGTACTCTTTCTATCCACTAAGTATCCAACATAATCAATATCAATATATCCAATCAAGTCAAAATTATCTCCTGAAGGATAGAAAAGGACCAGGCCCGAATCCTTTTGAGATACCTCAGAATTCTTTTTGCAGCCTTCAAATGAGATTATTTTGAGCTTGATTGGAACCTTGCACACAAACCGACACTACACACAATATCAGGTCTGCTAGCAGTCATATTTAGTAGAGACCCAATAATACTCTTATACATGGTTTATGTCACGCCCCGAACCCCGGACTCGCAACTGGTGCCCTACCTGGGCACCCTTCTATTCATACAACATACGTAAATTGCGGAACATAAATAACATTCATTTTTTTCTAAAACAAGGGCAAGGCCGTCAAGGCTGCCATAATATATTTCACACCCGAATGGGTCTACACTATACAACAATATAAATACAACTCTAGCCAGTCCAGCCCACATATGAATACATACCTCTAAGATTTTGGACATTAAACTATGACGGGACAAGGCCCCTCCGTACCCCTGAATATACCTACCCATAATGACAAGCTCTGGAATACTAGAGCTATCCCAAAATGCTGAATAAGGACCCTAAGCTCGCGGATCCACAACTGAGTACCTAGACATGCAGACATGAACGCAGCCCCCGAAGGGGGTCAGTACAACAGGTACTAAGTATGGAACGGGAATACAATACAGTAAACAAGATCATAATTGTACAAAAGAATGACAGGGGCAAGTATGAAAATCAAATACCAAATCATACCGTGTCATATAAAAATCAGAGCCAACTGTACCTTGTATCACTGTACTACTGTAACACCGTACCACTTTCACATATGAAAGTCATGTCAAAATCAGGGACACCTGCCCTCAACATATAATATCACAAAAGCATACTCGTGGAATACAACATCACTGTCAGCATGTAACAAGTATAATATACAACCATCATCAGATAAGCAGGCCCGTGGAATTCCAACGTTACTGTCGGCATGTAACAAGTATAATAATCAAATACCAGTACACTGTGCCTTTTTAAAAGTAGATAAGAGTAAACTTTACATGCTTTAAAATAGGAAGCTTATGATCAATCTAGGGCCACCCGCCCATAGTATCATTATGCAATCCTACTCATGGGACTATTTCACCCGCATAGGTCTTGTGAACCCGCATAGGGCAATTTGCCCCGCATGGGACTATTTCACCCGCATAGATCATGTGGGCCCGCAATGAATATATACGTCATACTCGCATCATGGGGAGCAAATCCACGGAAATGTATAATATCTTGGGGGTTTACCCCGCAATTATACTCAGGAGATGTATAATGACTTGGGGATTTACCCCGCAATTATACTTATAACACTAGCACCAATGGCTATCATGAACAACATATGCAAGCTAAGTAATCTTTAACTTTCATTAGATCAAATAAGAGGTACTCTCCTCCTTAGAAAAACCAAGTCAATACCATGCCTTCCTTTTTAGAATTTCCAAGACAATACCATGCCTTCCTTGCTAAAATAACCCAAACAATACTGTCATGCAAGGTACAACATGTCCCGGCCCATTCTGGGACTCGGGGTAAATATAAAGGACTGCACACATAAAGCTATCACAAGCAACTATGTACACTTTAAATCACCTTTTGACTCTCGTTAGCACAAATAGAATGAACTAGCATTCTTTTTAAAAAACCAAGACACTAACAAGTCTTTCATTTTATAACACCAAGGCACTATCACATAGTTCATTAAGGATTAAGATCCATTACAACAATTGTACGTCCGCCGTACATTCACTTTATAAACTAAATTTCCATTTTTGAAAAGCCCAAGTACTACATGTATCACTAGGAAGTAGAATCCAACACATGTATCATTTTGAAACCATCATCAAGAAACTTATCACACCAAGTATCTTTCTAAGACATAGTTTGACAAATCAAGGCAATAGACGTCACGTATTACTTTAAAATATCTTTGAAAATCAAAGTGCCATATATCATGTACTTTATTAAGGACTTAATCATAGACATTCTCACATGATTTCCTTACAGCATTTTTAAACCCTCTCTTGACTTTCCACGAACCTTGTTATAACAAACTTCCCATAAAGTCGTTATAACACTTTCATTTTTAGAAAGCTGAAGCACTACCACCTCATTCCTTTTAATACAACCACGAAACTATCATGTCATGTAAGGGATTTTAACCCAAGGTACTATGTACGTCTATTCTTTATAAAAGAATCGTTTCATGCAATATTTAGGGAGTTGAACCCAAAAGCACTTTCAGTATTAAAACCAAGTTACTTACCCTTTTAAACTCAAGTAACTTACACTTTTAAAACCAAGTAACTTATGCCTTTAAATCAAGTCACTTCTACTTTCAACATTAAGGCAATTATTCTTTTAACTCAAGTAACTCATTTTTTTCAAATAACGTTACTCCTATCTTTTAAAATCAAGTCATGCATTCTCTTTAAACCAAATAATCTATACTTGTTAAGATAATGCTAGTCTCATAACTTCCAAATAAATCAAGTCTCTTAACTTTAGAAATCAAGTCCCATAACTTGAAAAATAAAGTCTCAAACTTTCAAAATAATTCAAGTCTCTTAACTTTAAATCAAATCTCATGACTTCAAAGTAATTCAAGCAACTTATACATTTCATAACCAAGACTCATATACTTTCAAAATCAATTTACTTACTTCAATAAATCAAGTCACAAAGACTCACCAAAATCAAGTCACATAGACTTTTCAAATAATCATGTCAAAAGAAGGAAGAAGTTCGCATACCTCATTGGCGACTAACCCAAACGACAAGTAGCAATACGCTCCAATGTACTTCAACTTCATTGGTTATTCCACCCTCCAAGTAGAATATACTACACGTAGTACTTCAACCTATAATGATGATAGCGCTTCTATCAATATCATACTTTCTAGTATAAGACCTATACCAAATAATGGCCCTCTAATTCTACGGAAATTTGGGCACCACTTCCTTTGTTTCTATGTACTTTTCCGCCTTTTCCAAGGCCCGTATTCATCAACTAACAAGCCACATTTAAGGCACAACCAACAGTTAGCCAAAGGGGATTACACGCCTAACTGGACGTGTAAAATTCTGCCCCACAATCTATATTAAAATAGTCCATTATTTATCAACATTAAGGGCCATTCTCGGCCAACATACTTTAAATCCAAATCCATTTTCCTTAATCACTTTTTAATCCAAATAAAGTTCCAACATGTTATATAAGTTATATTAACTATCAACAACAATATTTTCTTCATTATATAACATGCGACAAGTGTCATTAACAACAAAATGGTCGACAATTTCCAATGGCCAATATCAACCAACTCTCGGCCTCATCATCCAAATGTGGTCCAAACCATTTCTAATATTCATTCTTTCTAGCATAAGGTCATCTACATATATCCACAACATATAATATCTAATTACATTAAGAAAAAGATGATCCTTACCTCAATATAGCCCAAAATAATCCAAGTTTAAAGTCGATCCTTAGCATGTTTAGCTCATTTTCTTTACGTTCCAATCCACAATATACAACCCTTAGAAGTTCATAACCAACTTCTCTTCAAGTTCCAACACAAAAGTCCAAGAACACCTTAGGTTTTCAAGGTGCGACTAACGAAACAACATAGTATTTCTGGGGTTTAAGGGGTTGTTTATGCTTAGTATACCACTAGGGATCTTTGGTTTGAATATGGGGATTTATCAACAACAAATTATGATTTTTTTTTGTTCAAAGAGGAGCTTTGGATGAGAGCCTCCCAATAGGCACACAAGTTCTTGAAATTTTTCTCTAAGTGTAATAGAAGTCTTGCTACTAGTATGGATATGTATAAATTCGCCCACCATGGGCCCATGTGGGGGTGACACGTGTCACCCTCCTATTGGTTCAAAATATTTTATCTCCCCAAAATCTCAATAATTGGTCAAAATATCGAAAACCTTGTGGGCCCCACAAAATCATAAAATTTCCCGGGTGGGCCCCACATGACAAAATCTGAAAATAAAATTTCATAATTCTTATATATTCAAAAAGTCTCAAATACCAAATTTGAGAACCAAATTCCAATTAATAAACTTTTTTCCTTTACGAGGTTCAGAAGATTTTCCTTAGGAAAAACAATTCTTTCTTTCGTTCCAACTTTAAAGTCTTGTTTTCTCACGTATGCTCTCATACACATGTCCTGGAACTACGGGGTGTAACCGTTTATTAATGTGAGAATCAGCTTCATCCATGTCTAGCCGAGTAGCAGTGGCTACAAGTGTATCAATAGGCTTGACATTTTTCATCTCAAACCTCTTCAGCAGCTCCTTTGTGTATTTTTCTTGACTGGTCATGGTGCCTCTTGGGGTTTGCTTTACTTGTAGCATAAGAAAGAAATTCATCTCTCCCATCATGCTCATCTCAAACTCACTATCCATGAGCTTTAGAAATTACATACACAAGGAGTTATTTGTGGCACCAAAAATGATATCATCGATATATACTTGCACAATCAACAAATTTCTTCCTCTTTTCTTCAGAAATAGAGTGTTGTCAATTTTTCCTATTGTAAAACCATCTTCAAGAAGGAACTTTGACAATTTCTTATACCAAGCCCTAGGAGCCTGCTTTAAACCATACAATGTTTTATCAAATTTGTAGACGTGCTCAGGATGCTCATGACTTTTAAAATCAGGAGGTTTCTTGACAAATACTTCTTCTTTCAGATATCCATTTAGAAAGACACTTCTAACATCCATTTGGAATAATATGAATTCCATATGGGATGCAAAAGCAATAAAAATTTAATTGCTTCCATTCTTGCAACATGAGCAAAAGTATCATCATAGTCTATCAGTTTTTCTTGATTGTAGCCTTGAACCACTAGCCTTGCCTTTTTTTTATTGGGTTTCCAAATTCATCAAGCTTATTGTGAAACACTCATCTGGTTTCAATCATTATTTTTTCTGAAGTTCTATGGATCAGGTGTCACACTTTGTTTCTCTCAAATTGATGAAGTTCTTCTTGCGTGCAATTATTCAGTCAACATCTTTCAATGCTTTCATGATATTCTTGGATTCCATTTGAGACAGGAAGGCTGAGCAAGCAAACATGTTTCTCGCTCTAGATCTAGTTTGAATATCAGAATCTAAGGGAGTAATCATATTTTGAAGTGGATAAGATCAGTTGTGCATCCAGTTAGATACTTGTACTTTAGAATTCGAGGGACCAGGTTTCTCCATATTGAATTTGTCATTGACTTCATCAGGCGCTTGACTTTCATGATTGATCTGTCCAGCCTCAGGGGTACCTGACACAACATCAGCTACCTGATGCTCAGCTTCCAGTGGAGTAATGGAGGGACCATGTTATTGTGTGCTTTTTAGAGATTTTATTGCATCTTCTTGACTTGACTCATCAATTCAGTATTTCTATTTGAAATTTATAAAGCTTCACCTGGAACTTTAGAAAGTTCCCCATTTTTAGATTCATCACCATACGTCCCTTTAGCACCCAAATCATTTGATTCATCAAAGATCACATGCACATTCTCTTGTTGTAAACTGTGTAAGCCTTGTTATAAGAATAGTAATAAAAAAGGATTCTTTCATCAATTTTTTTTATTTTAAAGATGATCTGATATGCTTCCCTTTAATACACGCATCACACACCTTGTAAACTGTGAATTTGGTTTTTCGTAGCCCACGGATCATGTCCTGCATCACCAGTTTAGTCAACAGTGAAAAACTTGCATGCCCGAGCCTTCTGTGCCATAGTTTACTATCATCATTCAGGGCACAAATTTGTTATTCCTGATAGTACATGAAGCAGATGTGAACTTTACTTCATTTCATCAATCACAAATTAGAGAATCAATCAATTCACATAATACACATTTTCAATTGTATGGAAGAGTGTCTTGTCAATGTTGTCCATGCCAAGAATGTAACTTTTCTTGATATTTCCGAAGGACACACTCCCTCCTTGAAAGGATTTGAGTGAGAGAGAATCTTTTATTTTTCAGTAATATGCTTTGAGCAACCACTATCAATGTATCATTTTTACTGCCTCCTCTCACTCCAACATGCGGACAAGGTCATTGATCAGGTTTAGGAACCCAAATCAATTTGGGTCCCTTTGAGGGATAAAATGGATGCATTAGCTTCTTTTAGTTCATGCAGACAATCCAATTTTTCTTTTGTTGGGACCAGGTCTCTCTGCTCTCAATTTTCCTTCAATAAATTTCTTATTTTTCTGGTCGCCATGAAGTTTGGATTTACATGCATTTTTAAGTGGCATGTTTGACCACAGTGAGTACATAGCCAATTTTTCGAAGTAGTGGCATACGTGATGTGTGGATTATAAGGGCCCTTTTCTTTTTGAAACCCAATACCTTGTCTACTTCCTGTGTTACTCTTCTTCATAGAAGCAAGAATGTCAGAGGATCAGGTCTAACGAAGTGATTTATGAAGATCTTTTTTAACCCTTTTCAAATTCTCTTGAAGTTGTCTATTCTTTTCAATTTCAGTAGTGAGATTTATTTTGGCCTTCTTAAGATTATTTTCAAGTTGAATTTGAATTTCACTATCTACGCCCTTTTCCATTAGAAGGAACATCCATCCATTTTTTAATTTGGATTTTTAACAAGGAGGTTTTTTTTAGACACTTCATCAATCTGATCCTTTAAATTAGTGGCAGTGTCTACCAAATTCTCCTTTTCTTGTTCCATTTCACCAAAATATTCAGTTAAAACATCCATTTCTTTTATGAGGCTATGATATGCATCAATTAACACATTTGTTAATAACATCAATTTTTTCTCAGAGTAACGTTTTTTCAAGTATTTCTAAACATCAATTTTTTTTACCTCATCTTGTTCATTAGTGTCATCAGTTTCAAACTTAGCCATGAGTGCAAAGATTGACTCATAATCTGATAGTCCATCATTAACAACCATCATAGATGCATCTCCATGATCATCTCCTTATTCAGATTCGTTGGAAGTATCTCCCTAGGTGGCCAGAGCTTACTTCACCACAATGTCAACTACATCTCTTCTTTTGAATTTATCTGGAACCTGGTTCCTCTTTAGTACTTTTTCAGAGTTGTTCCTGTAGTAATCCTGCTTGTGGAGAGGTAATTCTTTGATGAAATGTCTAAGTTTTCCACATTTATAACAACAGTCATTTCCTTTGGGATTTCTGCTTGTGTTTTCTTTACTTGGGAACCCGTCATTTTTTCGGACCACCTTTTGAAATCTCCAAGTAAGATAAGTCACGTATGGATCGTCGTCACTTGAGCTACTCTTAGAAGCCTTGAGAACCAGGATCTTCTCTTTCTTTGGCTCTCTCCTTTTGAGATCTTGTTGTTTCTTCAACTCATAAGTTTTGAGATTTCCAATGAACTCATGAGTGGTCAGCTTTTGCAAGTACTTGGCTTCAGAGATATCATTGACTTTGCTTTCCCAAGAACAAGGCAGTACAATGAGTATTTTGGAACCAGTTTCTTGGTTTGGATAATTTCATCGAGAGAATGAAGTTCATTTATTATGGAGGTGAACCTGGTGTGAATGTCCTGAATAGACTCACCATCTTTCATCTTGAAAAGTTTATATTTTGTGGTGAGCATATCAACCTTGGACTGTTTCACTTGACTAGTTCCCTCATGAGCAGTTTGCAGAGCTTTCCAGATCTCCTTTGCGGTTTGACAGGCTGAGATACGATTGTACTCATATGGTCCTATATCACAAACAAGGATTTTCTTGGCCTTGAAATTCTTTTCTACGACCTTTCTATCAGCATCATTGTATTCCCTCATTATTTTTGGTGTTGTTGTAAGATTATCCAGATCTGTGTTCATGGGAACATAAGGACCATCACAAATGATGTCCCACAACTCAGAATTATCAGCCATAATGAAGCCATGTATTCTAGTATTTCATCAGCCATAAAAAAATTCATTGAATCTTGGTGGTCTTGTGGTAGATTGTACTTCCTCTAATTTTGGTGGAGCAGCCATTAGAAAGATCCTTTTTAAGTGTTAACCTTTTAGAAAGTATCTACTCTGATACCAATTGATAGAATATAAGAGTCCACCAAACAGTACAGAAAATCATGTTCTCTTAAGTTCGACAAAAAGTAATAACACAAGATATTTACATGGAAAACTCCTTGCTCAAGGGACTAAAAATCACAACCCACTACAGTAGGATTTACTCAAACTTCACTATAACTGAGCAATCTCAGATTGTAATCTATTGCAACCTATGAATTAAACTCTTAATCCCTCCCTCTTACAATACCTCTATTACAAGACATTTACAGTAACTCTATTGCAAACAACACACCTTGACTAACTCTAGCCTAGATAACAACTGAAAAGGTTGAAAATATGTCCTACTATGACACTTCATGAAAGTAGTGTAGGAATACAATATTAAGAACAAAAGACAAAGACTCAACGAACCTAAAGACTTAAAACATCTCCCGTGATTGGGAACTAGTCCTTCTGTTTGTTGTAGATTTGTTCTTGAGAGATCTTGAGGTGTCGGCGTCTTGCACTTGAGATAAGAGACATATTTCCAATTTGCAAGCTTGAGGTTTTCACTTTGGAACATGTTATTTATATATAAGGAGTGAGTGGAAGTGGCAAAACCTTAGCCTTTGGACCATTGGTCGAACTGCAACAACTCTATTACTGTGTTTCTACACTGTTGTATTGCTGCACTGTGTCAGCAGCTTTACAGCTGTAGATTTGACTTTCGTACAGATATAAACTTGGTTCCTCAGTTGATCCCTCATAATAGCAAGTGGGTAGGTAAGAAACCTACAACCGATGTACTCGCATTGTTGCTTGCCACGATCTGATGTTAGCGACTTTACAATCGTAATGTTGACTTGCTTCGGGAGAACGGTCCATCGGAGAATGGAACTGATCTCTTCATGCATGTTTGTCAAATCATCAAAACAATACATAACATATAGTATCACAATATATATTAGATCCTCTAATTTGTAGGGGTGGGGTGGGAGGATTGGAACATATGTGCTAATTTCTCTTTTTTTTATCAGTTATATTTCGAAACTAATGAAAATATAATTTTGACTACAAATTGTTTTGATAATTTAAATATTGTTATATTCAAAATCAAATGGATATGTTCTATCAAACAACAAAGGGAAGGTCATTTGCATTGAAATTGGTTATTTTAATACTATTTTAGAGACGAAATACAAGATCTAAATATCGATCAACACATCCCTATATCAAAACAAACCTTAATCTTCTAATGTAACGCCTTAGATGACCATTCTGAATTATTCATTATTCCAATGGATAGTATCATGTAAAAGTAGCATTCACATTCACCTATAAAAAATAAGTATTGAGTCTTTCTTTTTTTCTTTTGTTTTAATAAACATTTTTTACTTTTTTATTTTTTTTCTACAAACTTCAACCGTATCTAAGCGAAAATAAAATCTAAAAAATATTATTAATAATTTAGGGGCGTCAAAATTTTGTCACCCCAAATTATATTATATTAATTTATCATGATTAAGTGACAAATTAAGATGACAATATGTATTGGTTAACTACTACTTTTGTTCCAATATGTGTCATAGTTTGAATTTTTGAGAGTCAAATTCTATATTTTAACCGTGAATGAGAAGAATTTTTTTTAGATTTTTTGAAACAAAATTATATATTTGGATATATAAATGGTACTATAAGTTATAATAATTAATCATTCAAAATATTTTAAAAAGCATATGAAAAGGTTTTTCGAAATCCAAACACTGCCACATAAATTGAGAGGGGGAAGGGAGTATGATTTAGTAATAACAGAGTATATGAAGACATGTGACGTGTATTTATTAGTTGGTGTAAAGAATGACTTTCTTTTTAGCTAAACTTCTAAACTTGCAGAGATGAATAATAATACATGAAACACATTTAAAAGATGAGAAAGTCGGTCTTCTTTCTTCATATTTGTCAATTGCCATGTAGAATCTAGTTTCAAATACTTTGTAGTTGTTGTTATGCAATTAGGTGTTCACCTTCTTATCATATAGAATTAAATATGAACGGGAAGACAAAGAGTTAGAAAATATGTAACCTTTAATTTATCTTTTTCACTTTGATTTTAAAAGTTATTATGTGTAAACACCTTAAATAGAAAAAGGGGACCTTTTCATCATTCATTTTTCTAAACTCTTAACATTTTTTAAACATAGCGCAATTAATCATAACTAAGAAGTTAAGAAGTGACTTTTGAGTTTTTTTAACATAGCACATTTATAAATGAGCAAAAATTTAAAAATGCTAAAAAATATAGGAAAAAATAACTGTTCTTGGCCAGAGAGGGGAAAAGACCTATTACCATAGTTATTTTTCGCAAATATTGAAAAAGAAAGTTCATAAATCAGTAATATTCTAACAATTTATAAATTAACTAAAGAGTATTATAAAGAGCATGAATGAGAACAAAAATAGCTACATACCTTGTATCAAATGTTATTTTCGATGAAGAAGCTGAGGTTTAGCGCAAGAGACAAACACGGTTTTTTTATAGAGCACCTAAATTGAAAATTTTGAAGGTAAAAGTGTAAAATCTAAGAAAAAAAAAACTTAAAATTCTGATCAATAAATTGTGTCATATCATCTTCCCCAAAAAATCACTTATTCTTATAAATTAGTTAGGACGTTCATGCCAACAATAAAATAAATAACAAATATGAGAAAAAAAAAGAGGAAAAAGATCAGTAACTTTTTTTTGCCAAAGAAAAGTGTCATGTCACTCTCCTTTGTCTAGTTTTATAATATATACTCATATAGATAGTAGTAAATTTAGATAGAATTATATATTTAGCTTGCCAATCAAAACTATCAAAGTGACAAAGTCTTGTTAGCACTCAAAAATAATTTAAGTGTTTAGCTGAAATTCAGTGACAACCGAACTATTCTGGAGCCGAATTTACTCCTAGCCCTCGACTACAAGAACTTCTTCGGCTACTAAGACATCTTAGCCGAAGTCGTTAGTTAGAGGTATGACTGGGGTCCACTCAGATGCAGACGCCTCAACGACCAAGTCAGAAGGGTTTCTAGACCCCTAAAAGAGGTAACGACCAACAAAAGCTGAAAACAAGGGCCATTACTCGAGCAAAAGGAGTAGAGGATGAGAAAATCAGCATCACCTCCCCCATGGTCGGCCATTGAACTTAGTGGATTACTTGATGGCTGACATGGGGGCACGTTTGTACTTCTTCCTTTTTATCTCTTTTGTATATACGACACATACAATCAATCAAACAAATCAATTTTTTTATCTGTCCTTACTTTATCATTTGCTCTACTTTATCTTTTACTGTACTCAACTGCATTCATGTTTCTTACCTCTTAGTTTACTAATACCACCATCCTAACGCTTTTTGAAGTAGTTGGGGAACCCATTACTGGAAATTAGAGTTTCATTTTCAGCATGAATCGCTTGAGTTAAGGAATCAATTTGTCTTCCGATTCGATCAGACAATACAACGGCAGAAGACAGAATTCGGGGCGAGAATAAATTTGGCACACCCGTTGGGACCATAGGTGAATTAATAGTGAAGTTTGATTCTCCATGACAGGATCATTCTTGGCTTATGCGCCTAAGGTCCGGTAAGAAAATGAACCTTGAGTCCAGTCCACATCCTAAACAAAATCCTCCCAGAAGGAATAAAGAACCAACATCCCTCTCAGGTATGCCTACATCAGTTGATACCCATCAACTTCCTCCATTAACCCAAGTTGTGGAAGACTCCAGCCAATCTGAAGGTTCAACCATAATGACCACGTCTTTCATTAGACAACAAATCGATTTGGGCATCCACGACATTATGTACCAAGTTTCTATACAGTTGGCTGACATTGTGAAGCATATGGTACATAATAAGGTTCAGCAAGCGAGGGAGATGGAAACCAACAGAATGCACCCAGGAGAATGCTCGACTAGTTCTGCCATCCCTCTGACGAGCGAAGTTGTTTAGCATGAGACTGTGACTCCCAGTGTTGTTCCTCAGCCGCATGCGCATCAGCCAGTGCCTACTCAGGTGCAGCTGATAGCATACCTAGGAACACAAGCATAATCACCGCCGAACCGTGGGAGGCAAAATATGTCGCCTGACCAAGTGAGTCTGCAGTATGGGCAGATCAACATGGCTCAGAGACTAGTTCAGGCTCCAGGACACTTTGTATTGCCGTCTATTATGTCGTACATTTTTATGAACGACCCTACGATGCAGGCGAACAATGTTGGCCAGCCGAATTTGTAGTCGATGGCCCATGTCTATGACTTAGCTCGGCTATCTGGTGACGCTATTTATAGTGGGTTACCATTCCAGTAGTCAATGTCGGTACCCAATCCATACCTTCCAGGAAGCGTAAGAACGACCTAAGTCTGAGGAGAGTAGCCATGGAATATTGTTCCACCTTATCCTTAGGCTCCGTTAGCCGTTCTAGGAGCTCAGGTTACAGGCTTTGGTGGACACTCCCGACATCAGCAATGGGGCATCACTCCACCTATTGGTAGTGGCTAGCAGACAACCTATAACCTTCAAAACCCTGTCCAACAAAGTACAGAATGGAGGCCGTCAGTGCAGAATGCCTACCAGCCGAATCCAGTCGAGAATCGACGGGGATATCGCAACTGATAAACCTAGAAATCATTTCTAACACCATGCAGAGGTACTTCGGCATCCAACTGAAATCTTTGGACATGCCTATATATAAGAAGCCTTACCTTGATTGGGTAGATCGGATAGAACCCTTGCCAAGAGGCTTCAAAATACTAGAGTTTTCCATCTTCTCTGGAGACGACGGCAAATACACTATCAAGCACATCGGTAGATTCACTTCCCAATGCGGCGAGGCTGGCCAGAATGAGTATCACAAGTTGCAGCTATTCTCTCTCTCTATAACGGGAACAATCTTTGCATGGTACTCCTCTTTGGCTCCTGATAGAGAGCTGGGCTGACATGGAGGGTTGCTTCCATAATAGGTTCTATTGGCCCCAAGCTCAGGTTATCGTGACTGATCTAACGAATCTCAAGCAACAGATCGATGAATCGACTGCCGATTTTATCGAGAGGTTCAGAAAGAAGGTTGGGAAATGCACTATACACTTCCGCGAATTTGAGTGTGCCCATATGATAATCAACAACATGCATCCTCAGTTAAAAAAAAGTTGGTGGGACAATCCTGCTCTGACCTGAGCCAGCTAGCTGAAAAGGCTAACCAAATAGAGCAGTACGTCCAGGAGAAGGAGCGTAGAAGAGCCAGCTGAAATCGAGGCTCCCACTTAGTATCCATCATGGAAGCGGATGAGTCTGGTTCAGAATAATCCGACTGCACGGTAGATGCAATGGTGGCCAAGATTGTTAGGGGTAAGGTTTACTCTTGCCCATCCTTGAAAGTCGTAAATGGTAAAGAAAGAAGTTCAACCAATGACAGGGTCGGTTACTCGTTTGATATCACGAAAGCAGATTAGATTCTTGATCATCTGCTCAAAGATAAGCAGATTTGACTGCTCGATAGCCACAGGATCCCGCCTGCCGAGGAACTCAAAGATAAGAAGTATTGTAAGTGACATAATTCATACAGTCACTATATTTCTAATTGTATGGTCTTCAGAAAGGCGATCCAAAAGGGCATCAAGGAGGGAAAGTTCAAACTAGTCGATAAGAGTCTGGCTGAAATGTCTATTGATATTAACCCCTTTCTCTCGGTACCAATATCTATGGTATTTTTTGCTAAGTTCGATGACTCAAGGGACACTAAAGGGAAACAACCGATACGAAGGGTATGGGTTCCAAAGAAACCTACCGAAGAGGAGAAGGCCACACATACCTCTGTGTTCAACCGGTTAGGCAGTCTACATAATATTCATGATAATAGGCAGTCAGCTAAGAGCAATTTTCATGGCCGCCCAAAATACCCGAGGGACTTCGAACGAGAACTTCAGGAACATACCATGAGGTTCAAAAGGTTCCCTATTGATGCCAGGTGTAGGCCTGGGGGAAAATACGAATGCCAACCAACTAGCAACCGAGCATTCCTCGAATAGATGAAGAACCACTTTCTAAAATCAAACAAAGGGTGATCGAGTTTAATTTAAATGAGGGTGTTTCATCCTTACACATCACATCGAGAAATGAGAACCAGGAGAGACCCCAGAGAATGATTAAACCAACCACCAACACAGAATAAGGGAAATGGTTTGTCAATCAGGCTCTCGGAAAGAAAGAGGCACCACTAAGAGTCACATCCAAAACTCAGGAAAAAATGCAACATGTCAAGGCCTTGCGTAAGAAGCAACAAACATTGCATCTAATTTCCAACACCAATGTGTTAAGTCCATTTTAGGACTATTTTAGAGTCTGTTTTAGGATGTCTTTTATGTGTTTTTAGTTGTTTTGTACCGTGTTATGCATTTTGTTTCGTGTTTTCAGGTCATAAGCGATTTAGGTGGGAAATTGTGAATTTAACATGAAATGGCTGATATGGAGGATGAAAATACACAACCGAGCCCCCAACAATCAAGCAAAGGCGTCCCGACCCTATAGGTAAGTGGGAATGTCGAAAATCAAGAGATTCCTGATGCTGTCGTAGCCGAGCTATCGAGCGGTTATTCAGCTCAGTTGCTTTAGGGGCAATTACACCTGAAAGAGAAATATCGGGTCAACCAAAACTGGACGAACAACCTATCGACAACCCGACGGAGGAACCCCGACAAGAGAACATGGCTCCAGATAGACCTCTAACCGAGGAAATCCCGCAGATCATATAGGGGTTCAGTAAGAGGATCCTCAGTCGATCCCCATTTATCTCTAAGAAGTGGAAGATTTGAGCTTTGGGCCTACCGAATTGAATGAAGGAGGAGATTCCATCCTCAATTTATTCGTCCATGACCTGGTTGATGAGATGTGGGCAAACATTGAAATGGTCAGCCTAATCCCAAGTGAGTTCTGGGCCAGTCGCTCTTTTGCTGGATAGCCTGGAAAGCGATGTTTGTGTAGAAGATACAGAATGGGAAACAATAGTTGATACCCCAGCTAGGGACATTTTAAGCATCATATTTGGCGCTCCTACAGAAGATATGGTTAAACACCTCAAACCCCTTTACGTCAAGGCTTACATTAACGACAAGATGATCAGTCGGATGTTTGTCGATAATGGGGTTGTGTTGAATGTGATGTCACTGCTCACCTTGAAAGATATTAACAATATAAAGGAGGACCTCATCCCAACTAACATGAAAATGGCTAGCTTTATGGGAGAAGCCTCTGAAGCATTAGGGATCCTAGTGGTAGAAATCATTGTGGACCCTAAGACAATCAGGTTTCATGTTATTTGGGATGAGGTCCTCCTTTATATTGTTAATATCTTTCAAGGTGAGTAGTGAAAGATGGGAAAGATAAACAATATAAACAATATTGTTTATATTGTTAAGACAATCAGGTTTGCCTTCTTTGTGATAGATGGGAAGCCGTCCTATACCATTCTACTGGGCAGGGACTGGATTCACACTAGCTGATGTCTTCTTTCTACCATGCATCAAAAGCTCATCTTTTGGGAAGGATACAAGATAGAAATCATCCCAACGGATGATAACCCGTTCAAACCAGGGGTTCAGAGCGTAGAGGTTGTCCTCTACTCACCCTATGTGGCTCCCATATCCGTCACGAAGCAGTATGAAGAAGGTTCTTGTGAATCTTGTAATCTTACCTCTCGAGGGTTTGAAATGGATCGCCTAGTCAACGGAGATCCCTCCAAATCAACAAACCCCAAGGAGAATGAAGTTAATGGAAAGTGTTAGCCTGAAATATATAAGAAATTCTGCCAACATTTATGAAGAAAAACAATTCACCTTTTCTCTTCGGCTACCGCGACCTGACGGAAGACCAAGAAGCAATGGGCCTAGCCGAATTGAACGAAACCACCTTTGAATGGATTTCTTTTGTCTTTGGTTGAGCACCTGTTGGGTTTCTCTTCTTTGGTTGGGCCAGCCGATCACTCTACTTTACCTGGATCAGTCGATCGTAGTAGACTTCCAAAGAAGATTGGAAGAACTTTTCTTTGGCTACCCCCACCAGTCAGCAAATGCAATATTGGTGTCGGCCCTTGGGGAGAATGACTGCCACATGAACATGGCAAGCTTATCCAGATTGTAAGCGGCTACCTCATCTGCTTGCTTGGTATTTAGATAGAAACTGTGGGACAAATGAGCCACACTATGGTGAGGCCACGATATGTGCTGAGTCAGACCAAATTATCGCGCCATAAAGTTGGGTCGATAGGGCTCCGTGGTCAATGTGTTATGCCTAGAGTTAGACTTCAGGCCTCCCAAAAGATCCCTAGCCATAAGGATACTCCCCCACACTCGATTCATGACCTGCCGCTGAGTAAACATAAGGCCATCATCGACTATTTGATTGATCCAATAAGGAGTGCCCCATTTTTCAAGAACCAATTGCCAAGCTTCGTAATGGTCTCAAGACAGACCATGAAGGGTGGAGCCCATAGTGAAAACATCTTGGGGCACCATAGGTGTTCCCTAAAAAGTGTTGGCTAATACTGGTGGATCTAACGGAGAATGGTTGCCGTCAAAATCGGCAGGGATGAGCTCTGGAAAATACAAAGTGATCACAACTGAAGGAACCACAGAGCACCGGCCAGAGTATCCAGATTCCGAAAATCTCGTAACCTAGCTTGAGCATCACCCAAAGCCATGTACAAATAGGCTAGGAAGACGGATGTCTAACTGACATCTTCCTCGGAGACTGCCAGGGCCACATAAATCTCCAACTCCTTTACAATTTCACAAGAACCGGTACAGACGAAGTAACGGCTAAACCAATAAAGCAGAAAAGCATGATACTCAGCATCATCAACCGGAAGAGGTAAATTTCGGCTGTTAGCAGCCATGAAAGTACCATAGCTGGAGGAATTTTTTGAAACAATCATTTCTAAGTCGGGAAATTTGATTTCACTTAGAGTAGGCGCTTCAGCTCCCAGTATCGGAAGACCTAATATCGCTGTTACATCAAGAAGGGTGGAAGTCATCATCCCCCAAGGAAAAATAAAGGCATTGGCAGTGGTCTACCAATTACCAAGGAATGCATATATGAGGTCTATATTACGGGATATAGCAGACCCCGATAGGGCAATGACGTCGTAAAGACCTATGCGCTTCCACTCAGTTCACTTGGCCGACTTGACCCGGTCCACCCAAACAGAATAGTTGGTGACCTAGGTCAGCCAGGTGCGTAAGTTAGCTGGACAGCGATCAGTAGTGAACCAGTTGTAGGTGAGGGAAAGTTCATAGGTCACCGGATTGAAGTGTTGAGATAAAAGAATGTCGCCTTGTTCTGGCCTTACCATATGGAGCCAGAACTAACTGTTCACCAACAAAGACCAGGGCATCAATTAGGTCTTTATCAGCTAAAGTTGTCTCGTATACCTTCTGAAAAAAGAAAAAAGAAGCCATGGTATCCGAATAAGAAAAGGGTCGAGATTAGGGTTTTTTTCTTTGTAGAAGGAAAGAACCCGGAGATGATTTTAAGAGCGAATGAAAAAATTTCTCACAAAGAGATCTCTCCTTAAATAGATTTTGATGTGTGGCATGAATTGGGGATAACTCTTCGAATGCACGATTAGAATACATTGGGACAGAAAAGAGGTCACAAAGATGCCTCGGTTGAA
This sequence comes from Przewalskia tangutica, assembly GCA_029844215.1. Taxonomy (NCBI): domain Eukaryota; kingdom Viridiplantae; phylum Streptophyta; class Magnoliopsida; order Solanales; family Solanaceae; genus Przewalskia; species Przewalskia tangutica. Next base: position 5,078,515 of record CM056725.1, read on the forward strand.
GGAAATACCCAATTCAGAAGAAATCATCATTGCATGCACTGGAGATTAGACGATTGAAGTGACATGCGCGGCTGTCAGACTGAAACGACGGCTATTTTTTAATACATTAACTCAACAGTCACACTCGAGTTAATGTAGGGGCAATTGTTAACACTAAAAATAATTTAAGTGTATAGCCGAAATTCAGTGACATCCGAACTATTTTGGAGCCGAATTTACTCCTAGCCCTCGACTACAAGAACTTCATCGGCTACTAAGACATATTAGCTGAAGTCGTTAGTTAGAGGTACGACTGGAATTCACTCAGATGCAGATGTCTCAACGACAAAGTCAAAAGGGTTTCTAGACCCCTAAAATCGGTAACAGCCAACAACAGCTGAAAACAAGGGCCATTACCCGAGCAAGATAAGTAGAGGGCGAGGAAATCGACACCACCTCCCCATGGCCGGCCATTAAACTTAGTCTGTTACTTGATTACTGGCATGGGGGCATGTTTGTACATTTTTTTCTTCCTTTTTGTATTATAAATAGGAACATTCTTTTGTATATACGACACAGACAATCAATCAAACAAACCAAATCTTTTATCTATCCTTACTTTAGTTTTATCCTTTACTGTACTCAACTTCATTCATGCTTCTTACCTCTTAATTTATTAATACCACCTTCCTAGCGCTTTCTGGAGTAGTTGGGGAACCCATTGCTGGAAATTAGAGTTCTATTTCTAGCCCGAATCGCTTGAGTTAATGAATCAATTTGTCTTCCGATTCGATAGCCGATACAACGGTAGAAGATAGAATTCGGGGCGAGAACAAATCTATATATTTTAATTTTCATTTATTAAGAATGAATATAAAAATTCTAGACTAAACTAAAAGGTATGATGATCATTCTCAATAATTGTGTGTCACGGACAAACTGGAAAAGAAGATCAACAATAGAAGTTCTATTACATAATAATTTAAAGGGTGAAAAAAATTAAACATTCTAAAAGATACTCATATAATAAAAATACCCAGACACTAGCTCACTTGTCTATTCCTAGCTATATTATATATAGATATGAATTGCATGTAGCAATTTGTCCATTTGTATGCTAATGAATTAATGACATTCTTAAAATGCTGAATATTTTATTAAATGTTGAATCACAATTATCTTGTCGAAGAAATTAAATAGGAGATTACAAAACCGATCTTGTATTTTGACCAAAAATAAATTAAAGAATGTGACAAATAAATGACTGCTCATGCATATCGGATATTGTTGCAACTATCCATAGATTTAGTAGCTAAATCAAATCAGACTAGTTGGTCTTGAAGGCAGAGGGTATTCTCATTGGGTGGTGTGGGAGAGTTTGGTCACAAGTTCGAAATTTCAGGGTAATACCTGACCTGTCTTCGCCTCTTGGGGGAGTCTGTCACATATGGCTTGTCAAGTGTGGTTTAATTGGCTGACGGGGTTTACAGGCTATTACATCAGTCCGTGGTTTACTCAGTGCGCACTTTCGGATAGCAGCGACGAATTTCACGTTAAACAAAGTAGCTAAATCAAATCTTCTTGAATCTTCCTTCACCTATTTTTAGGGTACCCTACTTTTATTAATGTGGACTGTGCAAGTTAACCTTTGACTAAATTTATACTAAAGAATTTACGCTTAACGAGAAGATTTGTGTAAATGGATGTGTACTTTCAACCAACAAAAGGTAGGCCATTTGCAATCGAAGTTGGCTATTTTGACACTATTTTAGAGATCAAAGTCAAAATCCAAAGAGATCAAGGCATTCCTACTTCAAAACAAACCTTAATCTTGAAAGGTAACGTCCTAAACGACCACCTAAACGTTCATTATTCTGACATCCTCGGTCATTCTCACATTCAACTCGTCGTAGAATCCGAACCTGGCAAGAATAATGTCGTTAGGGCAGAACATTTGTCGTCTCTGTAAACATGTAAATATAGGAAACAATATATTTCCTATCTATAATTAGAATATTTTCATATATTGTGTAAATATAATTATGATAAGACTAGAATTCCTCTTTTGTATAGGCTTAGGATTCCTATTGTATAAGGGATGAATATTGTACTCTATATATACCTTGATATTAATGAAAGACTCCCCAAGGGAGATTAATATCATCTTACATGGTATCAAGAGTCAAACATCCAAAACCCTAGAACTCTTTCTTCCTACCGCCGCCGAGAACCCCCTCGGAACTCGCCGCGGCCCCCCTACAAATTCCAGGTTTTCTTCTTCATTCCTCTCTTCTCTAAATGTCTATCTCTGAATCTTCCACACTTTCTGAATCTTCTACCTCCACAAATCTCACCACCACGTTGTCATCCTCTTTTCATCCAGCCCTAACTGTTACAAACATCAAGAACTCTATTTCCATTCTTCTTGATCAAGAAAACAGTCAGTATTCTCCCTGGGTTGAACTGTTTCGTAATCATGCATGCATCTATAACGTGCTTGATCACATCGATGACATCATTCCGCCCCCTCCGGAGGTTGATGAGTCTACTTGGCGTCGTCTAGACGCCGGCGTCAAACAGTGGATTTATGGTAATATTTCTCAGGACCTTCTTCTTACTATCATGAAATCTGGCGCCACATCCCTATAGTTATGGAATCGTTTGGAGGAAATTTTTCAAGACAATAAGCACACCCGTGTTGTGTATTTAGAGGAGTAATTTAACAATACACGTCTTGAAAACTTTTTCAATGTGATGATCTAAGCGATTAAAGCTCTTGCGGATCAACTTGCTGCTGTCGACGAGCCTGTTACTAACACCAAACTGGTGTTACAATTGATTGTTGGTCTTCCTAAAGGCGAATATGATACTTTGGCCACCATGATTCAACAGGCAGATTCGTTACCCAGCTTTAACAAAGCTCGCTCGCAGTTGTTGCTCGAAGAGACTCGACGTGCTAAGCAGGATGAGCGATCGAGAAGGCATTAGCGGTCGAAAGCGCGCCTTGAATCAACGCCACGAAAACTCTCAACCGCAGCAGGACGCGGTGGAAAGGGTGGCGAGTCGCGGCGAGGAGGTGGTGCGTGGCAAGGGTCGTGGTCAGCCAGAACCGGCAGCGGCAGCGAGGATCGCAGAACAACCGGGCGCGGCTCGCCGATGGTCGCACCTGGCGCGGCTGTCTGATCGCGGCGCCCGATTGAGTCGCGGCAGAGTCCATTCTAGTACCAAAGACTACAATCCGTATTCTTACCTGGTTTGTTGGGCGCTCGCCTCGCGATGAGTCCACTTCATGCAAGTCGGGTTTGCGGCCCTCATCGGCGACACCCATTTGAGTTGGGACAGCATTGACACCTCTCTATGCAACATCCTGACAATACTTGGTACATGGACTCAGGCGCCACATCTCACGTCACCCAATCTGCAGGTACTATCCATAAACTGTTTAGTTTAAATCATCCTCAATATTCTGATTGGTAGTGACAACATATTCGATTAAAAGTACGGTACCTCATACACACAACCTTCTCATCCACCCTTCTCCCTCAAAAACACCCTATATGCCCCACACATGATTAAGAACCTCATATTTGTACGCCAATTTACTCGTAATAATTCTGTCTCCGTGGATTTTGACCCTTTTGGTGTTACTGTGAAGGATCTTCATACGGGGACACCTCTTACGAGATGCAATAGCACGGGAGATCTCTATCCATTCACTTCCACCTTCGCTGCCAGATCTTGCTCTCTCATCACTCTAGCGGTTGTTTCTTTTTCAACTTGGCACAATAGGCTTGGTCATCCAGGAGTCCCAGTTTTTAATTTTCTTAAAGGCAACAATTTCATTACTTGTAATGGGAAACTTGCCCAAAATTGTGTTTCTTGCTCTTTAGGCAAACATATTCATCTTCCGTTTAAATCATCTACTAGTGTTACACTTGCTCATTTTGATATTATACATGCCGATTTATGGACATCTCTTATTTCTAGTTCTCTCGGTCATAAATACTATCTTGTGTTGCTTGATGATTTTTCACACTATGTTTGGTTATATCCTCTTAAATTTAAATTGGAAGTGTTTGCCAAATTTCTTGAGTTTCGCAAGTTTATCCACACACAATTTGGAAAAAATATAAAATCATTTCAGTGCGATAATGGCCGTGAATTCAATAACTCTATGTTTCACCGGTTTTGTACAAATAATGGCATGGTTTTTCGATTCTCCTGCCCTCACATCTCACCACAAAATGGTAAAGCTGAAAGAATCATACGTACCATTAACAATATGATTCGCACCCTATTGATCCATGCCTCTCTCCCTCCTTCCTTCTGAGTATATGCTGCTAAAATGTCAGAATACATTCTAAATATTCTCCCTACTAGCACTCTTCACAATATGACCCCTACCGAAATCCTCTACCATAGAGTCCCCTCCTATGATCATCTAAGGATTTTCGGTTGTCTGTGCTATCCCAACCTCAGTTCTACCGCCCCTCACTAGTTTGCTCCTAGGTCTACTCCCTGTGTCTTCCTAGGATTCCCGCCAAATCATAGGAGCTATCTATGCTGTGACTTGTCGACTCATCAAATCCACATATCTCGTCACGTCACATTCGACGAGACCACATTCCCATTTTTGAATCTTCCAAAATTCCAAAAACTGGACTACTCATTTCTTGACGAGCCTGCCATCTCTCCCCTCATCTTCAAACAGCTCACATCCTCTGTTCCGTCGTCAGAGCTACGACCCCAAGGGCGCGCGGCGATTTCCGATGAGCAATCTTGAGAATCTGTCGGCGGTGGCGGCCGCGATGAGCGCGGCTGAGCCGAAACTTCGTAGCTCGCAACCTTCTAGCGCCGCAGCGCTCGATCCAGGAGCCACGGCTCCTCCGACGGCTTCACCCCCACCTGCTCCTTCGCCACCTGTACCCCCCGTCTCAGACACCACTCCGCCACCCACTGTTCCTACTCATCCAATGGAAACTCGTTCAAAGCATGGAGTCTTCAAACCCAAAGTGCATTTCAACTTGTCTGCCCAAACCATCTCTCCACTTCCAAAGAACCCAAAATTGGCCAAACAAGACCCTAATTGGAATGCGGCTATGTATGAGGAATTCAATGCTTTAACTAAACAGCACACGTGGGATCTAGAACCTAGACCTGAGGGGGTGAATGTAATTCGATGCATGTGGCTTTTTCATCTCAAGTTCAGAGACAATGAGGATCTTGAGAGGTATAAGGCCCGTCTTGTGGATAATGGCACAAATCAGCAGGAGGGCATTGATTGTGGAGAGGCCTTCAGCCCGATTATCAAACCGGCTACTATTCGCACAGTTTTGAGCATTGTCATGGACAAACACTGGCCAATCCATCAACTTGATGTGAATAATGCATTCTTACATGGGGACCTGAGAGAAAGCGATGTACATCGTGATCGTGCAGGTTCGCCCGTCGTGATCCTCACTATGTATGCGTCTCAGTAAGTCACTATATGGCACAAAGCGGGCTCGGTGCGTGGTATGATCTCTTTGCGGTATATCTTGCAGTTGGGTTTGTATGCGGCAAGAGTGATACATCACTCTTCATTTTTCATCGAGGTAGTATGCGCTTACTTATTCATGCGTGGATGATATTGTTACATTGCCTCGCCGGATAGATTGAAAAATGAGATTATTGCCTTGCTTAAGTCCAAATTTGCAATGACTGATTTGGGAAAGCTGAGTTATTTATTGGGGATATCAGTGACCAGGTCTGCCAATCACATGTTCTTGTGTCGTAAGTAAGTATGCGAGAGGAGATAGTGTCTGAGGCTAAGATGGCGAATTGCAAAGTTATGCCTACTCCAGTCGATTCGAAATCTAAGCTCAGTGTTATGGATGGTGCTCCAGTCTCTGATCCTACTCTGTATAGGAGCCTTGCAGGTGCACTTCAGTATCTCACATTTACCAGGCCAGACATAGCTTATGTTGTTCAGCAGGTGTGCTTATTCATGCATGCCCCCAGGGAGTCTCATTTCACTGCTCTTAAGTGTATCATTCGATACATTAAGGGTACCCTTGATTATGGTTTGCACCTATACCCCTCTGCGCCAAACAGGTTGCTCTCATATACAGATGTAGATTGGGCAGGGTGTCCGGACACGCGACGCTCCACCTCCGACTTTTGTGTTTTCTTAGGGGATAATCTGATTTCTTGGTCTGCCAAGCGACAGACTACCATATCTAGATCCAAGGTCTGAAATTTGAGTACAGAGGCGTTGCAAATGTAGTAGCTGAGATTTTTTGGCTCAGAAACTTACTGTTAGAACTTTAGTGTCCTTTGCGTCAGGCATCTATTGTGTACTGTGATAACATCGCTGCCATCTATTTGTCTCAAAATCCGGTTCAGCATCAGCGAACCAAGCACATTGAGATAGACCTACACTTTGTTCGTGAGAAAGTAGCTTTAGGCCATGTCAGAGTGTTACATGTTCCATCATCGTATCAGTATGCAGACATATTTACCAAAGGACTTTCCAGACAGTTGTTTCTTGACTTCAGATCCAGTCTCAGCGTCCGGCCTCCTCCCGCTCTGACTGAGGGGGTGTGTAAACATGTAAATATAGGAAACAATATATTCTCTACCCATAATTAGAATATTTACCAAAGGACTTTCCAGACAGTTGTTTCTTGACTTCAGATCCAGTCTCAGCGTCCGGCCTCCTCCCGCTCTGACTGAGGGGGTGTGTAAACATGTAAATATAGGAAACAATATATTCTCTACCCATAATTAGAATATTTTCATATATTGTAAATATAATTATGGTAAGACTAGGATTCCTCTTTTGTATAGGCTTAGATTCCTATTGTATAAGGGATGAATATTGTACTCTATATATACCTTGATATTAATGAAAGACTCTCTAAGGGAGATTAATATCATCTTACAGTCTCCGGTGAGGAAAATCCAACTCTTCCTCAAGATGGCGACATCCAAACTTGGCATCGCCTTAGATGTGGATGTTACATATAGCGTTCGAATGGTAAAAGAGAGAATTCACGAGATGGAAGGCTTAAATGTGAGTAAATTAGTCATGCATGCGAACGAAATCGAATTGATTGATCATCAGAACCTTCAAGATTACGGACTTTCAGATAATTCTGAAATCGATGTTAGTATCAGATCTAGTGTTGTTGCATCTGCAACGACAACAACAACTTCTTCAGGATCGGTGAACAATGGAAACGTACTGAAGAAATTAAGAATTATTGTTTTGTGGAAATGTGGTACGAAGAAAACTCTGATCGAAGTTGATCCGTCAGACAATGTGGGACACTTGAGGAAAGAGTTGCAAAATTTGAACCAAAAATTGGAATTAGGGCTTCCACAAGAAGGGTATTTTTTTATTTATAAACAAAATGTGATGGATGATGATCGTTCATTTAGATGGCACCATGTTTATCAAGGTGACACTATTGAGATCTTTAATGGTAGTGTCACTGGTGGAGCTTAATTTTTTTCTTGCATTTTTTCTATTGATTCAGAGTTTAATAAAAATATATACAAAAGAATGTGTTGACTGCTAAATTTATTTATATAATCAGGTCATTTATTTAATTTGAAAATTACAAATATATCTCATTACTATAATTGGTAATATTATAAAAATGATAACTAATCTGCCGTCAAAGTAAAAAATGAATAGTAAAATATTGGGCCAAGGGGTAGCATAAATTGTCTCTAGTGAAGAGGTTCTTGAGAATCCACCATCTTAAAATAAGAAATCTTTGGAGTTGGAAAAGATAGTTAAAAGTGACTCCAATGGGAACTGGAAGGAGGGTTTTTTTCCTGCCACATTTTATCGAGTTTGGTATTTTGTGTTGAACTGATTACAATAACATAACCAGTGAAATCTCACACCGATGATTGCACTACTTAAATATTATAACTGACTTTCAACTAACAAATTGTATCTGTTGATGGAAACAAACTCTCGGGTATTGAAAGACTTAATCACACCTCGTATTCACAAAATGTAAACACCCCCACACTTGTAGGGCTGCTAACAAGGTGGCGGACATTCTAGCAAATTATAAAAAGATATGGGATACACATAGTTTAGTTGGATTCGATGTTTTAGGTCCGCTTCCACGAATGAAATCTATATTTAATCTCAACATATTAGAATAGCTTATATAGTCATGATTCAATTCAGGTCCATTTTTATTTCTTTCTCATTTTTCGGATGGGCAGGTTCGGATCACTTACAATACACGGGCTCTACGAAGGAAGGGGTTGGATTAGGAGCGTTTTCAATATGATTCTTTTCATGTATTTATTTGTTCGATGAGAAATGCGAGTCTCTTTTGTCCACTTTCTTCATCCCCTCTATCAAAATGATCAAAAAGCCATGCTTAGAAATGAAAGATGGACTCCCTCTCCTACTACGAATGCTAGTCCTACGGATACCTTTTCTGGCACAATCCCTTACAAGAGTGCATTCGATGCCATCTCATCCTTTCCTGTCTTCTTCTAAGATCTAACTCGCCATCATCGATGCATACCTAGATCCAGATACTTCGGTTTCGGCCGCCCCCTAGAAGGCTCCAGCTCCTGAGCAAGCCGATTTTCATTCTTCTCTGGATCGGTTCTCCGTAGCATCTTCTTTCCACCATTCTTTTCCTCTAAGATATTTTGGAACTCCTCTCTCATTCATGCTTTATTTACTTTTAATCAAGATTTGTTTCTTTGCAGGACTGAGTCATCACGATTAGTTTCTTTGTGTAGTGAATTAATTTAATTCTTGTTTTAGCGTAAGTTGCATTTCATTATAAAAAAGGAAGAAGATTATGACTCATGTGCCATAAAATAGGCAAAACAATATATGCACAAGTCACTTTGTTTACATGTCTAACTCTAGGATAATGAACAAAACAATTAAAGAAGAAAAATGGCAATAGTGCTACTTTTTATCATAGTGACAATCTTAACTTTGCTTATGAATTTTTGTAATATTCTTCTCTAATTGGTCTCGTGTAGAGGTATCACTTCAGTCAGTCAATTAATCAGTCTTCATATATCGTATTAACAATCGAAAGTCCTCGTTAACATTTGATCATAGAGTTTGCAACATTAATTTTCATGCATCAGCATTGAGGAAACATAATAAAGTCTTGTTATATGCTTCTACACCCTTAGATAATCGCCTATATTTCTGCATTTGGCTGGGAATATAAGCTTCTTATAAACCATAGTATTATATCTTGTTGTAATTCAACCTCGTCTTTTCAATGCTTTGCGTTGTATTTAAGAAAGGAAAACTTCATCTACAATAAAAACTATATTTTGAGCTATTCTAATTAAATCTTCTAAAAACCTATAGTGATACTATATGGGATGGAACGGTAAACATCCCTTCATCTTTAACTAAAGGCCCTAGATTCGAGCCTTGAAAATAAAGTCTTCTTTAGTAGGAAGCACTTTACTCGAAAAGCTGAACTTCCCAGCATGAATCTGGATTAGTCGGATTTTAAAACAAATTTCGAACCTTTTTTTGTGTGGATTACCCTTCAAAAGCACTGGTCTTTAATTTTTACCCCTCAAATTTGGAATCTTTAAGTTTTGTCCTTCGCCTAAAAACCCATAGGTTACGGGTTCGAACCCCGCTCAGGTAAAAATAAAAAAAATCACAAGGCAATGGTTTAGTTTCGCTAGGCAGAGTTTGTCTTATGCCTAAAGGTAAACTCTGCTTTAAAACTATGCCTGATGGGGCAAAGTTGGTCGTGATGTGCCTTGAGATGGCCGTCTCCTGTCCCCCTTCCAGTGGGGAACCCGCTCCCCGGTCGTCGCTCTGATGCGTCTGGCCCGTCCTCTAGGCACCTTTGGAAGGCAGAGAGTGTGAGCTTCTAGGAGCCCTGCCTCCAACATCGCTTATTCAGCCTTGCCTCTATCTCTATCTAAGAACATTTCTTCTTCAATTTATTCCCATTCTTTTGAACCCGAGGGAACTGAACTCACTTAATCCTCATCTCTTGAACTCACTGAAACCGATCTTTCCGTTCTAATACTCTATCCGAGAGTTATCAGTATTTATCAAATTTGTTCCTAACGGAACGCTATTGGATCAAATGACAAAGACATTGTTGAGAAAAAGATGGCTTTTCCAGAATGAAATGAAAATTGGATTGGGAGGGTCAACCTTAGTGAGCAGCTTATCTAGCCTATTAAGATAAAAGCAAAGGTCTTGCTCATGGATTCAGTTGAGAAGCTCTCGGAAAAAAATATCAATCCGTGGATATAAATAACCCAAAGGCTTCCACCAGCTCCCCATTTCGTTATCATTCATATTGAGTGACATAAGAGTTTGCTAAGGCAGAGTTTGCCTAAGGCAGAGTTTTGCAAGCAAACTATGCCCGATGGGGCAAATTTTGTAGGCAACCTCTGCCTAGCAATTTTTTTAATTTACGTCTGAGCAGAGGTTTGAACCCGAAAACCTGAGGTTTTAGGCGAGGGAAAAAATTAAAGACCACCCAAAATAAGGGCAGTACTGTGAAGTGCCCATACTATGCCTTAAGGCAGAGTCTTGCAAGCAAACTATGTCCGATAGGGCAGAGGTTGCCTAGCAATTTTTTTAATTTACGTCTGAGCAGAGGTTTGAACCCGAAAACCTAAGGTTTTAGGCGAAGGGCAAAAATTAAAGACCACCCAAAATAAGGGCAGTACTGTGAAGTGCCCATATCAAACACTGGGTGAGAAACCAGAAGAAACTATATTAGCAGTATGTCTCTACCTCTGTCATCCCACCTTTATCACTGGTAATGAAACATAACACTAATAGGGTTTTTTCGGGTCGGGCAATGATGAAGCCAGAAATTCATTCAAGATATAACCCCTTTAACGGCTACACTAAAATCTTCTTTTATGTCAAGGAGATTCAACAATTCACATATAATATAACCGGAAATCTTGTTCTTGCCCAATTTGGGCAGTAAGATGGTGGGGTATAACTTGCATTCCAATAACGAATGGTTTGAACCGCTAAAAGCCAGTCTACTGACAACACAATAATTGGAGCCTAAACAGCTGAAGATGCAATTAATAGAACCATATTTTATATATCAAGAAGGTTAACTAGGAAAAATAAGCTGAAGCTAACTAATATAGACTCTTTGTTATAAACAGAGTTCTAAACACAATAAAAAGCACTGTTTCAACATAAAGCTACCACCTGAAAACTGATTTGAGCTTCTTCTTCAACATATCTTATGCTTTGTTCTACTCCACATCTAATCTAAATGGACCTAACACTTCTGTATTTTAGGCAATGTGCTGCATTACTCCAAGCATGTTGACAAATTTTACACCAAAAACACAAGCCCCTGTTGCATGATCCATGAACGTCGTTCATAGTTTAGCTAATAAAAACTCTTATGTCATATTTAGTCTACAAGGGATGTTGCTCGGATCCTCCAAAAGTATCACTCAAAAGCACTGCTTTTGGTTTTGGAGGATCCAACATGGGTGACGTCTTCTGAGGATCCGAGCAACATAGGTGTAGATGTGTCCAAATAAAGAAAGTTCAAACTAAAATGAGAAGCTTACCGGTGAACACCAGGCCAATGTGGAATTCTGCATCTTACTCGCACTTGATTGAGCGGTATATGTGTCGGACGAAAAACAAAGCCGCTCGGAAACCAACAGTTCCAAGCATGAGAAAGAAAGCATAGCAAATGCTAGCCATGTAACCAAAGAAGAATGAGGTTTGCATGAAACCTGACATGTCCGATCGGGCATAATAGTAATACAAGCAGTAGCCATAGATGAACAAGCCAGTTGATCCACCACAAAGGAAAGACCTAGAAGATCAGCATATAAGTGAGAGCATCGACAAAAGAAGTACACAGTAGCTAGAACTCATTCATTTTTTGCATATTTCAACTCTTTGAAAAGAATTTGGTCGATTAAGTAGTGCTACTTACCTCCACCACCATTCGTGGTCTTCTGCAGCAAGTTGGAAGTATGTCAAAGCCACCGTAATAAATGCAGTGACAATGATCAGAATGATGAAAACTATGAATAAGATACTGTAAATGGTGTAAATCCTATGACCCCACACACTGGCAAATATGTAGTAGAGTTCAATGTAGATAGCGCTGAAAGGCAAGAACCCAGCCATGGCCATCTGAGGAAGAGCTCCGCGATACCAAGGTAATTGTGGTATTTCTCTCGGGTACTTTGTTGTTCGGGTTGGAGCTTGAAATTCTGCCTTGCTATTCTTTCCTGCAATTCCTCCCAAGACAAGCAATGGTGATGTCACAAGGGCCCATATGAGGAAAATGACCACGATGGTACCGAAAGGAAGCGCTGCAGTGGCATGATAAGCAATTGCAACAGTATTAAGGAAGCAGAATGTTAGAAGCAGCGGCCCACAGAACAAGCTTCCTGTCAACAACAAGTTCCTTACCTGTAAAAGGAAATTGAATTTGAGATCAGTACAAATTTTCCTCATCCTACTGGAAACCAACCGAACAATCTCAAGTAATTTTTAACTTGGCAAAAGGGCCGACCACTACTGTGAAATCCGGAAAAAATAAATAATAATATATAGTTGTGGTTGGGTTAATAAAAATATATATATATATATATATATATAAGAAAACAAAGAATAAATTGCATGGGATAGAGTTAGTGTTAAAGTTGGATAAATAGATAGATGAAATGAAAATAAGAAAAGAAAAAAAACAAAAGAAAAAAAAAAAAAAAACATGCAGCATGCACGAATTCCCTTCCCTTTACCCCTTCCCCTTTTCATTTCCCTTCAATCTTTTGGCTTTCCCCCTCCCATAAGTTATACAATAACCTCCACTTATACATTATATTTACACACAAACAAAGTACATAGCATAAAAGTTAGAAAATCAGGAAAAAAACAAGTGAAGAAGAAGAGGAAAATTCTGGAAAAAAAAAACAAGAAAGCAAGAAGAAACAACAATAAAAGAAATACTAGGGAGCAAGGGTCCCTTGTAGCAACCGAATAACAATCATTTCACACATACAATGTGAGTTTTCTCACTCAGAAATTCTTTGTAATATCCTTTATTTTAAGTTCAATACATGTTAGAATAAGAATTGAGTGTTGAAAAGAAATATTGAACTTTTGATTGTTTAGACAACTAGTTGCGTCATGAACTTTACGAACTGTTCTCACTGAGTTATAATTGCTGAGTTATAATTGTTAGAATTTGATGAAATTCGGAAGAATGGTACTCCTCTCTATTATGATCATATAGAACCAAAAATGAGGTAAAATGGACATACGGTTTGAAAGTTATCATAGTTCAAAGTTTCTGCCTTAGATTTGGCCGAAATTCGGAAAGGCATAATTACGGACTATTTTTATTGAGTTTTACTTATTAGAATTATATGAAAATTCACATGGTTGTAAATCTCTCTGTTACGGACAGATATAGATAAAGAGTTGTTAAAACGGACTTACGAGTTGAGAGTTATTGTAGTTTGAAGTTGCTGTCTCGGATTCATCGGAATCCCGAAGGGCAGGACGTTGAAACGTAAAGCATACTAATCCGTGGGAATATGAAAATTTGTGCTAAATGAAAGTTCTAGATATCTGTTGTGGACATTTTGAGACCTTACGAGGGTCTATCCGACTTACAGATTGAGAGCTATCGCTGTTTAAAGTTTACGCCTCGGATCTATCGAGATCCGGGAAGGCGGCGAATAAAAGTGTAAAAGCGTACCAAATGGTACAGATATGAAAGGATGGTTCACATGGAGGCGTGTAGCTCTGCATTCTCGTCGTTTGAGATTTTATGGGGCTTGAGCGGGTTTCTGATTAGGAGTTATGACTATTCTAAGATTGGGTCTTTGTTTAATAAATAATTCTGTAAAACAAATTTTTATGTGGCTGTTTTGAGGATAAATTTGTGTTAGTTACCCAAAGTAGTTTTAAATGAAATTTGGTACAGTGAAAGATCTCCGTCATACCTTAGTTTCCGCTTGAGAAACACCTTAGTTGGAGTTATGGTTAAAAAGTTATAATCGTTACAAGTATGAATGACAGAATGTTGGGAAAGAGAATATTATTTATTCGATCTTCAAAAAAATATGAAAAGTGAATACGTGTTCACATAAATATATAACTATAAACATAATGGATCGGGTTGCACGCCGCAACAAAACGTAAAGTGAATACGTGTTCACAAATACGTACATATAATGGGTCGGGTTGCACGCCGCAACAAAACGTAAAGTGAATACGCGTTCACAAATACGTAAATGTAATGGGTCGGGTTGCACGCCGCAACAAAACGTAAAGTGAATACGCGTTCACAAATACGTAAACATAATGGATCGGGTTGCACGCCGCAACAAAACGTAAAGTGAACACAAATACGTAAATATAATGGATCGGGTTGCACGCCGCAACATATATGAAAGATGAATACATGTTCACCTATATATAAATATGAAAAGTGAATACGCGTTCACAAATATATAAATGTAATAAACATGTGGAAATGCAGGGGAATGTCTTAACGTATAATACGAGATAAAATGAAGTGTTAGTTAAACCGAGAATTTCCTATGAGGAGTTGTTGCATATTTAAAAATGTTGTAACCTGATATGTTTTTGCAATATGCTTATTATGTTATAATGTAATTGCGCTTGGAATATTGTGGTGTTACTTTGAATTGCAGGGTAAGGTTCTCACCAAATTGGATGGTAGGTGACTCTTTATTTAACATGTTTGAAAGCGTAATAGATGAAAGGCTCCACGCAAAGGATAGCGATCGTCCATGACCTCTTGTCATACCAAGTCCATTGTTTCGGGCTTGGTATTCGTCAGGTTCAGGATGTCAGTTCCAGTGTCTCGGGAAATGCCCGTGTGGAATGGTCTCTCTTCCAACTTAGAATAATCTTTGTCCGTATGTCTATGTAGAAACAATATTTGCACGAGCATGGGCTCGCGTTATGTTTTTTTTTTATAAAGTCATAAACAGATTTCTTTATTGTTATTTTTATTAATCGCTCCGTATTTGAATATAAGTTCAAATTTCTAAATAAAGAGAATTAAATGGTGCTCCTGGTAGGAAATAATTGTCCAGGTGCCATCACGCCCTAAGTAAAGACTTAGGAAAAGTCAGGGCGTGACAACTACGTTAATTGTTGGGAACCACTTTATTCGGTTTCAAGGATAATCAGGCAACAAATAGGAAAGGAGAGACACTAAAGAAAGAGAGAGAGGGAGGGAGGGGAAGAGAGAAAAAAGGAACGGCAGAAACGCCAGCGAAAGGGACGAGGTGAACTTAAGTTAGGAAGTTGTCTACAAAAAATTGTCTATCTCACAAAATTCATGCAAGCTTAGGAAAGAACATAATAAAATCGGAAGTAAAATTCCATATAGGTGATACCAACCAATCAGGATTAAGGTTTGGCTGTGTTGGTACACTTAAATTTAGAGTGGTTTCAGATAGCCTTTTCATTTTTATTTTTACCGATTTGTATGTCAGTAAAAGATGTGAATAACCTCTAGTTTTAGTACCATTAATTTGTATTAAAGACAAGTTGTTCAGTAATGGATGAAAAGGGTCCAGATGAAGCATAAAGGACATTGAAATTTTATATAACTAACCCTGATAAGCTCCAATTAAGGCATCGGAATTGTTGTTGTAAGGGAACGCCAAAAACAATGACGTTAAGTGAAATGAAGAGAAGCTCCTAATCTATTTTATTGATAAGGAGAGAAGCTCGTCTTTTATTCTGACAACTCAAAAGTCTATTTGCCCCTCGCACAAAACAAGACTGGTACCGCAAAATACACTCTGTTAAACTACATTTGCGGAGCAAGCTTACACCTTACACTTAAAAATCCTATCATGACTAGTCCCTGTTAAAACCAAGAGACCTTCACTAACTAGAAGAGAATGATGAAATAAGGAAACTGAGTAAACACAATAAGAGATGCACTTGCAGGAAATTTTGGCTACTTTACAACAATAAAAATAATGCTCTCCATACTTCCTTACCCAATTTTTTCCTTCAAGTTGGCAATAAAATGATGCTGCAGTATAGCCTGCAATTCCTGATGTAAGAGCATAAATAACTACCAAAGCTGTGAAAAGAGCTCCGCGGTTGTAAGGGTAAAACACACCAACAAGCGCTAATATGAATATGAAAATTGCCCTGGGAAAAAGAGGCTGTGAGAATTAACATTTGTCAAAGAAATTTTATCACGAGCTAAATATATTTTATTGGCATGCATACTCACAGGGTAAACAACTGTGTGCCAGAACCCAGGGTTGCTGCAAAAAGTGACTTCTGCTTTGGGTACCTAAACACATCGCCATGAATATACTTCCACCCAGTTTCTTCTTGGTCATCAACTGCTTCCTCATCATGGGCATATCTTTAACCAAAACAGTAAATACCAACGGATAAGTACAAGCTCCTTGATAAATAAGAGTCCGTTTGGCCAAGCTGCCAAGAACTGCTTATTTTGAGCACTTTTATCAAAAACGCTTTTCAGAAAAGTAGTTTGTGTTTTTGGACAGTTCGCTTGAGAAGTGCTTTTTTCGATAATTGATAAGTAGATTGTGTTTGGCCAATCTTTTCAAAAAGTATTTTTGAGTGTTAAATTACGAAAAAGGATAAGTATCATGGCATGTTTCATTATTAGGATTATTTACACAGAAATTATTTTAAATATTTATTATGAAAACCTTTGAAATTATGTGGAAAGTAAACTCGTATTTTTTCTAGCGATACTTTGTTATCCCGGAAAGGGAGAGGAGAAATAGAGGAAAAGAACGCTAGAAAAAAGGGAGAAGTAACTTGTACTTGTAAATTGACAGACTATTTCAAAGAGGAAAAGGAAAAAGAGGAAATAGAAAGAAAAAAAAAGGAAAAGAGACTGGAAACTGAAAGAAAAAACAGTTTGTATTTAATTAAAAGATATGTATGTGTTAAATTAAGGGGGATAATCTGGTAAATATAAATTTATCGTAAGGATATTTTTGTCTTGAAAAAATTAATTTTCTGCTTCGTTTCTGCTTTTGGGAAAAAGCACAAGTTTATAGCTTCTTATGTTACCAATCTCAAAAAAAAAAGTTTATAGCTTCTTCCCATAACAACAGAAAAACTGTTTCTGCTGCTCTTTAAAAACACTTTTTTTTGTTGATCAAACACCTCAAGTCTTAAGAAAAGGTGTTTAGCCTCCAAGAAGCTTGGCCAAACAGGCTCTAAGTATGTTAACACACAAAGGTTTTCGTTACTTACTTGACAAAGTCATTTTTAAGGACACGCATCAGAATTGTAGCAAGGAAACCAGTTAAGAGCAGAACTGTGACACAAGAATTAATGATAGAGAACCAGTGGATCTCCAAATGATGTGGTAAAGCTGAAGTCTGCGAGTATTTTTCCATCCTTTTCTCAAAAGGGATTTCTGATTCCTTCCATTTTACAGAGTACATGAAGTCTACGTCAACTTCCTTATCTTCAGTTATGTCCACTAGGGCATTGGGGTCCGTTCGTGCATTGACTTCAATCACGCGATCTTTATTGTGATGGATGTCAAAATGAAGATGTTTAAAAAGGTAATATTTGTACTCACTGGGGTCCGCCTTTCCCTCCTTATCTACCTTACCGATGAAACCCCAAATGGGCAGGTCATCGAAGAACATCTGGAAGTAGTAGTCCTTAGCAACAGCATCACGGAATCTCGCAACTTCTTCCTTTGACAACGACTTTTTGCAAACTACCTCGGTTTCTCGATCACTTAAAAAGTCAAGTTTGTATGGAGCAGTGACTAAACGATCTCCATTCAACACCTCACCAAGAGCTTCCGTTTTATCTTTCACATGACCTAAATCAAGACAATATATTCAACAACAAAAGCTAAAAAGGACCAAAGATATGGGAGCAAGAGAAGGCAGAGAAATGAGCCTGACCTGGAGAACAAAAAGGAAGATCAAAGTAGCGGTATGTCTCACTGCAAATG
The DNA here is from genome assembly GCA_029844215.1 of Przewalskia tangutica. Classification (NCBI taxonomy): domain Eukaryota; kingdom Viridiplantae; phylum Streptophyta; class Magnoliopsida; order Solanales; family Solanaceae; genus Przewalskia; species Przewalskia tangutica. Next base: position 5,096,487 of record CM056725.1, read on the forward strand.
ACGGTAAAAATATGAGATCTCGATGGAGAACAGTAAAATGTAGTATGTACTAGAGAAGTATCAATCAGAAATGTTTTTTCTGTTTTTGATAACTAGAAGTAACAATCAGAGTTATTCAAGGGTTTCACTGATTCACTGAAGTTGTTTCAGATTATATTCTACGTCAAGAGAGTCAATTTTCATTGACTCAATACTACTTTGCACTCTTCAGAATAAGTGCGAGAGACTGCTAAAGACAGACTTCATCTTATTCTTTCCTATGCCTTTTAATAACAATCCTCCATGCAAATATTTGTAATTATTCTTTTTTTTCCTTCTGTTTTACTTTTGTGATCTTAAATACGGATGGCAAAACCTTAATTCTGACATCAACCCATGTGGCATTCCAACTAGGATTCAGTTATCTCCTCCTTTATCCATACTAAATAGTAGCCCATTTGCAATTTTGCATCCATTGAATGTCACCACAGATGCTAAACATCGGATTTTTATTACATATATAATTTACGGATATTGATTGTTGATTGTGCGCAGGATAATCGATTGAAGAGGAAGAATTGTGAGTTTAGATGAAGAGGAAGAGATGGAAGAAGAGAGATAATTGGGGAAGAAGAAATCTATTTTGTATTCAGAAAATGAATTGTGGTGTTGATTTTGTATGCTATTACAAGTGTATTTATAATCCTCCCCATATCACATATCTAGAATATTCTATGAGATACTTATCTTCCTTTAACTAACCAAGAACTAACTTCTAACAACTATTGTAACTTCCCTAACAACCATTTAACTTCCCTAACAACCAACTCAATGTATTCAACACCCCCCTCAAGCTAGGCACGGAAAACAAAGTTTTCAGTCCTATCTTGGAAACAATAGCAACCACAACTTGAAATGACACATCCCAGACTTCTGAATAGTGATAGGTAAGCAAGCTCTCAATTGTAGCACAGATTTTCTCAATGATAGTTGGTCCGGAGTTCCTCATGTCAGAATTCGAACTAATTATGTTATCCACGCCCTGTTTGATCAAGCTTTCATCAAGGCATTCATATATTATGCTCTTAAGTGCCTCCAGCGCAGCCCTTCTAGCTTCCTCGTGCTCAGAACCCAGTACATCACTAAGAGAGTTAAAAACCACAGGGAGCTTAACCACATACAATTGCCTGTCAATTGAATACACTCTTCTCATCCCAATGCCAAGCAAGCAAGCTGTGAATGCCATAGTATCAGCAGATGACTCGTTTGCAGAAACTGAAGTAGCAAATGAACCCAAGAGGTCCAGTAGCACTTCTGGGGATACCTCTGCTGCTGGATGGATACAAAGAGCATTCAGACCATCTGTAATGCGCCTATTAACAAGAGGCTGATGCAATTCCAATAGCATCCAGCACGTGTAAGACTTCTTGTGCTCCTTTGGGTCTTTCAGAGGCATTTCCAGTTGTTCCTCCTGCAAGTAGAAGGGACCTCTCAAAGAGATTTGTGATGGCTTCACTTGCAGGTGCCAATAGAGGAGCAACCATAGATGATGACTGAAAGTTTTGCAGGACATCGAAGACAATAATGTGACATCTTTCTCACCTTTTGGTGATCATCCATTAAATAACCGATAAACACACCATAAAGTTGAGCAACATCAGACCAGAAACACCAACAAGAACATTTGCATCAGCAGAATTAGCAATTGCACTAGCAGCCTCTACAACATTGACAGAAACAATAGTATCATCAATAACCACAGCAGTTCCTATATTTTTATTTTTATTTTTGTATTTTCAGCAGCAACAGTAACTACAACCACTACACTAGTAGCAGCACCAGTAGCTACACTAACAGAAGCAACAACATCGACAGCACTGTCCACAACAGCATTGTATTACCAGCAGCACTAGCATCAGCAGTACCAGCATTAACATTAACATTTAACAGCAGGAGCTACAACTCCCATAAATATGCAACGAAGAACCCTGGTCACACTCGGACTAGAGAATCTCTCGATTCTCCCTATGCAAGCTTTTAGAATAAGCTCGGATATGCAGTGGAGTCTCCCTCAATTTCTAATCCAATTCCGGCTAGAAATTCCTCGATTTTCCTGTCCATGAAAACAGGCAATTGAACATTTGATTGTCCTGTAAAAGAAAACTTTGTAAATTGAGCTTCAACTCAATCCAGATTCCCTCTGACAAAGTATCCCTCAGTTCTAAGTTGATTTGCAGCTGAAAACTCCTCGATCCTTCCATCAATCTATTGTTTATGCAACTCAAATATGCAATTCAACAATTTTTACGCTAATTGAATTCAACTGATGCAAAATCCCTCGATTCTGCTCTGGACACTCTGTGAATCTTGCAGGGCCCTTCTCTTGTAGCCTTAGAACTATCTTCATAGTGTTCCTTGCTATTATCACTAGCATGTACATTTGTTGTAGAACCACCAGCAGTGGCGATGTATAATTTTATCAAACAGCTCAGAGTTTAACCAACAGATTTTAGTGGCAAATCTATAGCTAATTCAATTGATCTATTCTCAACTAGATCTCGACTCACTGATTACTCACAATGATCTCAAATCCAGAACAAACCAAGCAAGTTCAAATTACACTTGCTAAAATCTCAACTAGATCTCGAATCACTGATTACTCACAATGATCTCCAGAACAAACCAAGCAAGTTCAAATTACACTTGCTAAAATCTATCACAACCAACAACAAGCTCAATTTTGGACGAGAACTCTCAACAATCTCAAAATGCGATTGTTAAAACTAATCACAATTTTATCAAAAACTATTCGAATTGACTTGTGAATCACAACTAGCAGATCGTAGTGTAATCGCACGAATGTAAACGCATGCAAAGAACTATGAATCGAACAACTTTTCAGGGAAACAAGTACGAATGAAGTGTTCGATATTAACAAGTAACTCTAATTTCGTGAGAATTGAAGGAATGAGTAAATGCGGAATTAAACGATCAACCTCGCTTTGATACAATGTTAGAAATCTGGATCTATATCACTTTAATCCTTATATTAAATGAGGAGCAGAGAATGAACAGAGAATAATAAGAAAGGAAAAACAGAAAAGGAGAAGACCAGAGAGAAAAGAGGAAAGAGATATTTTTGTGGGAGTTTTCATTTGTATATTCTGTTAATATGAAAATGCACAAATGGTGCCTATTTATACAATGTAATCAACCCTCACACTAACCACCTCTTTAACAGTATCTAACAACCCTTAACTAACCAACAAACTTCCAACAAACTACAAACTAACTACATACATATAATGTGTATATATCTGGTATATCTATACTTCAACACCCTCCCTCAAGCTAGGCACGGAAAACAGAGTTTTCAGTCCTAGCAAGGAAACAATAGCAAAACATTCAGGCTTGCAATTTTCAATTTTTGTTTCTGCATTAACATCCACAACCACATTGGTAGCCACAACAGATCCACAAAGAACCCATGTTGCCCAAAAACTCAATCGCTCAGATGTTACATGCTTCCTAGATCTCGACTTTTCACTTGGAAATTTAACAGATTTATGACTCGGGCACAGCATTACAAAATTGTCACTTGGATAGTGTTCTGCCAAAATACCAGACATTCTGCTAACTTCAAGTCAGCAATCTTGAAAGTGAACAGGCTTGGAACATGTTCCACAATAGAATGACCAAGTTGAGTGACAAGATTATAACCCTGCTTACTACTCCCACTAGCAATTAGTATATAATCAGCTTCAACATGCTCACATAATCAAGGCTACGTTTCTCAAGCTTGACTGCAAACTTGCCATCAGAGCAGTGGAAGATGCACTAGTAACAACTTTTCCAGTAACAAGACTCCACTCCTCTTTGCCTCAGACATGAGGCAAACAATTATAGTAGATGAACTATCACCGGTGGGAAAGACCCTTCCATCTTCCTCAACCTTCAATGCCAATAGCTGCTACTGCTCATTTCACAAGCAATGAAACTGCATTTTCAGTGATTGCTACATTAGTAGCAACAACAAAGTACCCCTCGTTCTCTAGTCACACTCGGATTAGAGAATCTCTCGATTCTCAGCAATGAAGAACCCCTCGTTCTCTAGTCACACTCGGACTAAAGAATCTCTCGATTCTCCCTATACAAGCTCTTAGAATAAGCTCGGATATGCAGTGGAGTCTCCCTTAATTTCTAGTCCAATTCCGGCTAGAAATTCCTCGATTCTCCTATACAGGCGATCGAACAATCGATTGACCTGTAAGGAAAACTGTAAATTGAGCTCAACTCAATCCATATTGTTTCCGACGAAGTATCCCTCAGTTCACAGTCAATTTGCAGCTGAAAACTCCTCGATCCTTCCATCAATAGAAAGTTCCTACTCTTTGGTCTTCTCAACCCACAGAAAGATGGGGTAGCTAATGAACTCAGAGTGCTTATTAATCAGGTCCTTGATTCTCCTTTCTTCCAAGTACTCCAGCTGATCCTCCTTGAGGAAAAGAGCTATTTTAGTTCCTCTGCCTAATTGCTCTCCATTAACATCCCTCGTAACAGTGAATGAACCACCGGCTTGTGATTCCCAAACATACTGCTCATCATCGTTGTGTTTAGTGGTCACAATAACCTTATCCGCTACGAGGTAAGCTGAATAGAAACCAACACAGAACCAGTATTTCGAGATTGTCTATATAACCGCAGAAATCACCAAACGCGACTAATATTTTTAGAAGTTTCACATGATATACAACAACGAACGACACACTGTTCTCCAATTCGACAGAATTATCAAACAGGAACTTCAGAATTCAGTAATTCCAAACGAACAATTCCCACAAACTAAACAACTTCAAGACCACGAAATTCCCAAAAACTTGACAAAATTCCACACCGATTCTCGAATCAAATACTCCAAACAACAACAAAAAAAACAGATCTTTGACCAGATTTTAGTACAAAATGAAATCGAATTTCTAGAAACTCACAAATCGAAACCTAATTTGATCATTCTGCGCCTTGGAGTCTAAATCACAGCAACCCGACTAACGTACCTCAGAAGCACACAAGTTCCCGGCGATCTTCGACGCCGCAATGACAGCCAAAGGCGGAGTGTATCCCAGGAAACGATGTCAAACTTTCTCCATTCGTAGTCATTTTAGCAAATTGAGTGAATTTGAATTCTCTGTTTGTGCTATTTGAGGTGTATTTTGTGAATCCACCTTTATCGCAAGCTTCCGAGCTCAACGATGGTGATTTTGAACTGTTGCTTTGTTTTAATCGATCTCAATGTTGTTAATGTTTCCTAATCTCACCGCAAAGCTCTAATACCATGTTAAATATATAATTTACGGATATTGATTGTTGATTGTGCGCAGGATAATCGATTGAAGAGGAAGAATTGTGAGTTTAGATGAAGAGGAAGAGATGGAAGAAGAGAGAGAATTGGGGAGAAGAAATCTATTTTGTATTCAGAAAAAGAATTGGGTTGTTGATTTTGTATGCTATTACAAGTGTATTTATAATCCTCCACATATCACATATCTAGAATATTCTATGAGATATTTATCTTCCTTTAACTAACCAAGAACTAACTTCTAACGACTATTGTAACTTCCCTAACAACCATTTAACTTCCCTAACAACCAACTCAATATATTCAACAATTTTACAAGAAGCCAAGCACACATGTTGACTTCTTACAAAAATATATTGAGTAGATAGTGGAACAATGGGCCTCACAAGCATCAAAAGTGATGGCAGGGGTGAAGGTGTCTACTAAGGGAGGCACTTTACTCTTCTTCAAGTGTCGGTGGTGTCCATCGACAGGAGAGACTGAAAAAGCGTTGAAACATGTAATTTGAAGCAAGTTTCTTAGGTCTAATAGAAGAAAGAGAACAATGGTTTGGACCACCGCTTTGTTCATAGTGTCTTAATTGTTTCAGCAAGGTAGGAGAAATCAGTGGCAAATTTGTTCACGTGAATTTTCCCAAATATAGCGACCTATTGAGAGTTAAAAAGCTGGTAAGAAACAGGGGAAAAGAGATAGCAGATCGTCATTTCTGTTTACAAACTTGGCTCTCCTTAAGGAAGGGAACGGGGCAGATGACCAACCCTAGGCACCTGATAAAATTAGAGCCAAAGATCAATCTAGCTAGCGTGGAGCAATTGCTCTTGCTGATGCTATAAAATAATTGAAGCAAGATGAATGGGAGATCAGTAGTTGCAAATGAAAAAGCCGGAAGGAGGCATATTGCTTATTAGTACGATCCGGTTTCAGTAAGAAAATGAAGATGGATCAAACAAGGTGGCACAGAAGAGTGGAAAAGATGGGTTAGCATTAAGACCCCAGAAGCTTTACATGTCTCCAACAATAAACTAGAACGCCAAAAGAGATAGTTTAAATGAAGGAAAAAGACTGGTCATTGAGAATGCCAAAATGGATTGAGACAAAACCAAAGCCCATCTCAAAGGCAAAACGTGATAAGCTTAAGAGAGTGGGGTTTAATTACAAGAAAATTGCAATTTGTGAACAAATATGCAGACATCATTCCGCCCTGGGAGATATCAGAGAGAAGTCACCAAACGACCATTCCAGGAAACTGGTGAAACGGTTACAAAATGCAGAAGTGATTTAGCGGAGCCTAAGGTTGGTGAAGGAAGTATGTGAACAAAAACATCAGAAGGCACTTAGCAAATGCTGAATTTTTTTGTCTCCATATCTGGAGACTCGGAGGGAGCAGCAGTTCCTGCTCCCACGCAGGTGACCAACTGAGCTAAATATTATCCATGGGGAAATCAGTAAATGAGAAACTTCTATCATTACTGGAAGGTAGATCGGCAGTTTTTCCTTGAAGGAATAAGTACACTCTGTATATCCACATTGTTCATGCTTTTGACACCATTTTGGTTAATAACACAAACAACAACAACATACCCAGTATATTCCCACACGTGGGGCTTGGGAGAGTGGGGCGCACACAGACCTTACCCTACCTTTGTGGGGTAGAGAGGTTGTTTCCGACGTGTATTAATCACACAATATTTTGAATTATCAAAAGAAAATGTGGGTGTGTACACACACAAGTTAAGAAGACCTTTTGTGAGTACAAGTATGTCGATTTTAGAACTTTTCTATGGAACAAGTGTTACGGAATTTATGGGTGGGGTATATCTACTATACGATCATTAACTAAAATATGTCGATGATTAACTAATTGACGGGTTGCGCCTGATCTGAGTAATCTTTCATTTTCTTGGGATTTTTGCAACAAACAACATGTCGTGACCGGTCTAGACACAAATGGGGTGCCGCTTGCCTTAGTGAGCTCGAAAAACAGGAAGGGAAAGACTGATCATGGAGGAGCGAAGACAAGCCGGCATCCGTTTTCTTGCTGCAGCCGTTTTCTTGCTGCCTGAAACTCGAGAAAATAGAGTTGTTTGAGACCAAATGTTATAGAGTTGGGGGCTCTCTGGGGAGGCACACCTTCACTTCCTTCTTAATGAAGGGGTTCCCCGGGAGTCTGACCTTGTCCTTTCTTTTAATTGTCGGGGCCGTCATGAGTGCCGAAACCTATTTCGGTAAGATGATGATGGCTCCTTCGCTAACATGCTCATTATAAGAAAGTACCTAAATTAAAAAACAAAATATATATGCTGAAAAATTCAACTAAAGGCACAAAATTGGTAGTATTATCTTTATGCTTTCTATGTGCCTTATAAGAAAAGTGTGCTAGCTGCCAAGATAATCATCAAACTAGGAAAGACTCACAAGGATAACATTTTCGAAAACAAGCAAGTGGACATAAAATTTGTTAAAATAGGCATACTAAAAATATATCTTTCAATATCTAAAGCAAAGTGATAAATGCTACAATAATTTTTTTGCATAAGAGCAGGTTAAACAAAATGGATGAAATTATTCGTTTACATGATTTTATGTTAGGAGCTACCTTCACCAAAATAATTTTCTGGAAAGAAGACTGACAGTTAAACTAGCCTTGGGAAGGTAGGTCTTGCTTTCTCACTCTTATGAAGCCTCATTTCCTTGTTCTACAATTACTTGCATTAATTAAAAACCTATAATTTCGGTCAATCATATCCAGAGAATATATCCTAAACAAATGCAAATGATATATAATGTGCCAAGACACGACCTTTTCCAACATAAGGAGTCGAAACAAGAGAAAAAAAGAGTCTTTTTTTACAAACTATTGGCGCGCACACCACTGAACTCTTCCCATATCCAAACACCAAAACATAAAAGATGAGCCCTTTGTTTCATTCTCTTTTGGTTACTTACAAAATTAACTACGTTAAATTCGAACTAGTATGTAGAACCAAGACCTCGAACAATGTCTTTCTCCATAATTGTACATGTACAGCTAAACTCTCAGATGAAAAGATTCACACTTCTCAATTACCAAGTAAGGAATAGCTCACAATCTCAGAAGGTGATCAACAAATATAAATTGAAACAGATCAACAATTACACCCAAAATTCAGCAAATCCCAACAAGATTTCCCCTTTTAATTCCAACACTACCCAAAACGATATCTTGACTCTTACCCAAATATTCAACACGTACAAACTGTAAACTAGATCCAGAAAAAAGCTCACAATTCTCAGAAACAAAGGTGACCCACTAATTTACATCGAGCAAACTCAGCAATACATCCAAAACTCAGCAAATCCCAGCAACATTTCCCCCAAAACATAATCTTGATTTCTACCAACATATCAAAAAGCAAAATAAGAACCAAAAAACTCACAAAAATCAAATCTTTAATGAAAAAAAATGAAAAGGGTTGCCTAAGGTTGTGAAAATGGCCAACTTTGTTAACATACAAAGGTGACCCACTAATATACATTGAGCAAACTCAACAATACACCCAAAATTCAGCAACATTTCCACCCAAAGAAATCTTAATTTCTACCCGTATATCAAAAAAACTCGCAAAAATCAAATCTTTAATGGAAAAAAAATGAAAAGGGTTATTACCTAAGGTTATGAAAAGGGCCAACTTTGTTTAAGGTTATGAAAAGGGCCAACTTTGTTTGCACACAAAATGTAAATTACATCCAAAGAAAGCTCACAATTCTCAGAAACAAAGGTACCCACTAACATAAATTGAGCAAATTCAACAAATCCCAACAACATTTCCACCCAAAACAAAATCTTGATTTCTACCCACATATTAGAAGAAGTCACAAAAATTAAATCTTTAATGAAAAGGGTCAAAAGGGTTATTACCTAGGATTATGATAAAGGCCAACTTTGCATACAAAATGTAAATTACATCCAAGGAAAGCACACAATTCTCATAAACAAAAGTGACCCATTAACATAAATTGAGCAACATTTACCCCCAAAATAAAATCTTGATTGTTACCCATATATCTTAGCTACATAAAAACCAAAAAACTCATAAAAATCAAATCTTTAATGAACAAATGAAAAGGGTCAAAAGGGTTATTACCTAAGATTATGAAAAGGGCCAACTTTGTTAGCATACAAAGGTAACAACAACATACCAGTGTAATCGCACAAGTGGGGTCTGGATTGAGTAGGATGTACGCAGACGTTACCTCTACTTTTGTGGGGTAGAGAGGTTGTTTCCGATAGACGCTCGACTCAAAAAGTAACATAGTCAATGCAGGAATTCAAGTAAAATAAGACAACAAGATATTACGATACAAAACAAAGACGCAACACATAGCAATACACACATACGAGTATGGATCTACGCGAAACCTAAATAATACTATAGCAAACTCAGCAATTCACCCAAAATTCAGCAACATTTCCACCCAAAACATAATCTTGATTTCTACCCACATATAAAAAAAAAACTCATAAAAATCAAATCTTTAATGGAAAAAATGAAAAGGGTCAAAAGGGTTATTACCTAGGATTATGAAAAAGGGCCAACTTTGCATACAAAATGTAAATTACATCCAAAAAAAGCTAACAATTCTAAGAAACAAAGGTGACCCACAAACATAAATTGAGCAAACTCAGTAATACACCCAAAATTCAGCAAATCACAGCAACATTTCCCCCACAAACAATCATTCAATACTACCCAAAACAAAATCTTGAATTTTACCCAGATATTAAAAACTCACAAAAATCAAATCTTTAATGAAAAAAAATGAAAAGGGTAGAAAAAAAGGTCACAATTCTCTAAAACAAAGGTGACCCCTAATATACATTGAGCAAACTCAGCAATACACCCAAAATTCAGCAAATCCCACCAACATTTCCACCCAAAGCACATAAAAAAGCAAAACAAAATTAAAAAAAAAACTCATAAAAATCAAATCTTTAATGTAAAAAAATGAGAAGGGTCAAAAGGATTATTACCTAGGGTTATGAAAAGGACCAACTTTATTTGCATACAAAGGTACTTCTTCACCAGAGTTGTACTTATGATTTGATGAATCTGATCTAACCTTCATAGCCCCAAAGAACAACAACAACAACAACACGACACCGTAATAGCCACCACACCCCATAGTATTCTTCTTCACCATTATTTTTTCTTGAAAAAAATGACTCTTTTTAGGTACACAGTGGATTTGTTTTTGTGTAAAAGAGAAAGAATGGATTTGAAAGTGGTGACCACGCGCTACTGTAGCGAGTTTGTAAATGTGACTTATGAGAGAATGACATGTGGATAATGACGTGTCAATTGTTTTTTTGCTTTTTTCTTTTTGTTTGTTGGTTTTGTTTCCTGTGGATTTTGCAGTAATTAAAGATGGCACGTGTCCTTTGAGAAAAAGAAAAACTATTAGTACTTGATGTTGAGCTATATAATTCAACTAGTAAATATGCATGCGCTCGATGTGCATCAATCAATTTTTAAATCACAATTGTTAAGTGAAGTAACGGTTATCATAAGCGATCTCTTTTTTATTTCATCAAATGTAAAAAAGTAGTTGTAAAAAATGACCGAAATATGGTTTCCACATACGTGCACATAAAGTGTCAAAGATCGTAATTTTCTTAATAGAAGAAATATTGGTACGTATACAAATTGTTTGAGACGTAAGATAATAGATGGTTATTGGTCAAATGACAATGGTTTCACGTTGAAACGAAAGGAAGACGTGTACAATGTGTAAAAGATGAAACGAGTCTGAAAAATGCCGCGGTGCAAGAGCGTCGCGACGCCTCCCGCAGGACCGCGGCGCCGGCGACTGTTGAGTGTATTTTATACACTCTTTTGAGTCCTTTTTAGTTAAGTATTTTACTCTTTTCGTTTGTGTTTAGTATAGTATTAGGTTTGTTTTTCTTTCTTTTGAGTTACAGCGGTCATAAAGGAAAAATACCACTTTTGAGGATGAAATGAGCTTAATTGAAATGAAAATTGCACAAGCACAACCCAAGGAATGAAGTCTAAGAAGTGCCAAGAAGAATAAAATAAATCGGTGAGCCAGGACAAAAATCGAGAGAAGCGCGCGGTGCACTATGCTGCCAGCGGTGCCATGAAACGCCATGATCGAGATAATTAGGCTAAATCACGACCCGGCAGCGGACGCGACTAAGCGTCTAATTGGGCGTCGTTCTTGACTGTCACTCTTAATCCATTTAATACCGAGATCTATAGAAATTTCGCAAGACCCGCTTTTACAACATCTCCCAAAATGGCGGTAAGCGAAGTGCGCCAAATCAACAATGAACAACAATCATAACAGTTAGCCGCTAAGTGCCGCCAACCAACATTAAGTACACGAAGGAATAGTCAAAATAAGCGGCAAGCAAAGTGCCACTAGATAACAACAAGTATAGCAGAGCATGACACGTAGTACAACAACATTATAACCCAAAGCAAGGTACAAACGTCCAACACACAACTGTCTACAGACCTCTAAGAGTACAATGCTGACATATGACGGGACAGGACCCTGTCGTGCCCAAAATGTGCATAAGTCTGAAAGATAGGGATCTGTACCAAAATAGCTGGCTCCGGAACAAAGGAGCTTTCCGACTGCTGAATAGAAGACCTAAACTGGAGGGTCACTATTCCGAACACTGAACTGCGGGCGTGAGCGCGACCGAGAAAGGAGGGTCGATCTGAAATAATGTCACAGGAGTATGTAAGCATGCAATAATGTAAATAAGATCAAACTGTGTCCTATAAGGTAGAGAGTCAACTGTATCACAAAAGAATGAGAGTCATACCAGTACTCATGCATGCTTAGTCATAAAATCATCAGATGTAAATAAGTGAATAAACTGCCCGGCCCTTGGGTGAGGGACGCGGTGGAATATACTGTCATGGGTATATGTACCTGCATCATGGATGTCTGTCCGTGGAATCATCATATATGTATACATAAACCGTCAGGCTGTTATACCCGTATTTCCAGTATATGCGTGTGGGCGTGCGTCTGAATTTGAGCCTTAAGTTAGGCATAGGGCCAGAAATTTGAGCGCAGTGCGAATAAGTCGTTTTTTTGAAAGCGTTTCCACGACTTTCGTAGGAAAATTCCGGCTATGTCGTTTATAATTTTTGCGGATTTTTTCAGAGGCGAAACATTTTGGACCAACGGGAGGGTGGCGTGTGTCACCTCACATTGGAAGCAAGTGGGGTGGCTTGGGCGATTGGGCGTCAAGAGGGATGGTTGCTTTAGGCGATTGGTTCCTTGATTTGTGTCTTGCTTTGTGGCTTGTTTTGTGGAGTGTTTTGTGGAGTAGGGTTAGGGTGCACTTGGCTTGATCTTGGCTTACACTTGCCTGCACGTGGCTTGATCTTGGCCGTTGGTTGGCCTTTGGTTTTGCTATAAATACCCACTAAGCTTGAAGACTTCATCCATTCCTAAAATCACCAAGTCTTGAAAATCCTTCCTCCCTTTCTTGTGCTCTGGCCGTGAGCTTGCCACTCCACTTTCGTGTGGCCTTTGGCGAGAGGATTCCCTCCCACTCTAGTAGTGTGGTAGTGGGGTACCACTGCCTAGTTGTTTCGTATAAAACACCCTCTTGGTAGAAATACTCTCCAAGTATTGTTATAATGCCCAAAATACCTTAGCCTTTACCTTGTCATATTCCAAAAGTTACCTCATCGTAGAGCAGGAAATACTACCTTTTGTCCTTTTAGTCTCAAACCGAAACCCTAAGGAAATCTTCATTGTTGGTTGAAGTATTTAAGTAGAAGTTGGTTAGAACTTAAGGGTTGTTGGAGGCGGATTGGAGCGCACGGAGTAGGAGCTAAACCTTGCTCGGGATCGACATTATAACTTGGATAATTTTGGGCTTGTCGAGGTAAATATTCTTGTCCCTTATTGTAATTGGAGATTACATGTTGTAGGAATATATAGTTGAAGTATACTATATATAGTCTTGAACATTATTGTCGTGATGTCTTTTGACTTAAGCACTGAAATTAAAGAAAGCGACTGTAATTACATGGGTGTATTCTGATGACTTGTGTAGCTTTGTTGTGTAGTAGAATTGTACGTCCAGGTTAGGCGTGTAAACCCCACGGTTGGCTTGGTAGCGGCTCGATCGAGGAGGAGATTTACGCTGTTGCGGGGAGAGTCTTTGCCGAATTTTACGTAGAATATGGAGCGATGAGATCTAGATGTTAATAAGCGCCTTGTGGCCTTATAGGTTGAAGTACTACGTGTGGTGCGATCTGTGGCTTAAGGAGTAGCCGCGGTTTGAAGTACTTGGGCGTTTTGCTATTAGTCGATACTCATCGCGAGGTATGTGAACCTCTTCCTATCCTGTTCTAGCATGATATGTGTATAACTATGTAGACGGTGAGCGTCGTGTGTTTGATGTATTTATTTGGTTTAAAACATAAAGTGTTATAACGCTTTATGGGAAGTTGGTTATATGACTTTATGTAGGTAAGAAAATGCTTTGTGGTTTCAAAGTGGTAACCGATTTGACTTATAACGGATTTGATGTGTAGTAATAAAGAACTTGAAGTGTTTCAAAAGATCTTTTGAAAAAGAGTAATACTTGGCTTTGAAAACATAAGAGTTGTACTAGCTTTATGGGAAGTTAGGTATAACGTCTTAGAGTGATAAAAGAATGGTTTCTTGATTTTTAGAAGTTAAGAGACTTGATCTTGAAAGATAAGAGACTTAACTTGTTTCCGCAGTAATTAACATTACATTAAAAGTGTTGTGAAACCTCATTCGCGAGTAATGAGTACTTGGTTTTAAAAGAATAATGTTTCTTGATTTGGAAATGAGAATAAGTATCGAACAAACCACAAAGAAGCTTAATAAAGGAAAGTGTATTGACAAATAACAAATTGTTATTAAAACCGGTAGAAACCTCCATCTGCATGAAGCTAAGACAAGACAAAATTGTATTACATTTTCCTAGATCACATTCTTTGTAACAAGATGGTTATAAACAAGAATAACCTACTCATATAAGGCATATGTTTCTCAAATCGTTTAAGGAGAATTATGTTTTAAAGGATTAAAACTATGAACTACGAAACCTTTTCTAAAATGAAACTTGAGCATTTGAAATTAGGCAAACTTGAGCGTTTGGAAAATAAGGTTGTTACTTGATTTTACAAAGGAAAGCATTTTGTTTACTTAACAATGTTCGTCACTCTATTTTTATACTACGGTATCGGGTGACCTTTGTAAAAGAAATGGATCTTTAAAGGAATTTAGCGTCGTAGTACTTTAGGGTTAAAAAGGACTTTGGCATAAAATGAAAGTACTTTGAGTTGTGTATGACTTGCCTATCTTTGTGATGATAGCCTTTTTGTGCAAGTGTTGTATTTACGTATTCTGTGTCTCTCGATGGAGGCCGGTTGACTTGTGAGAACTTACTTGGAGCGTCTTTGGCGATGTGGAGAATTCCACGGGTATGTTTCCATTTTGATTGTTGTCTTGTTGATTGATGTTACATGGGCGTATCTCTGCCGTCACGAGTCAGGGACATGTGGCGTGCGGCGGGGTTGATCACCCAAGATATATTGTTGTTGATGTTACATGGGCGTGTCTGCGTCACGAATTTCGGCATGTGGCCGTGGGGCATTAGTATTATTGTTGCATCATGGACATGTCTACACCGTCACGAGTTAGGGCATGCGAACATGATTGATGTTGTGGGCGTGAGACCCATAGTTATATTTGAGTGATGACTTGAGGGCGTGAGTCCCTGACTGGACATGACTGCTTTTATATTGTGAACTGTAGTTTGGTTATCATACATGTCTCCTGCTTTATATAGACTAGTATGATTTCATTTCTGATAATTTTCTGATTTCACATATTTGGTACTGTTATCTTGACCTCGCCCGAGGCTGCGTTCATGCCGCAGTAGAGTACATCGGTCGAGGATCCTCGCTCTTAGGATCACAGTTCAGCGTATTGGGAAGCTCCGTTTCTCCGGAGGCTTATCTTTTGGTATGTGTTCCATGAGTTGTAGGTTCTTGTACATTCAGGGGTATGGTGGGGCCCTGTCCCGTCATAGTGTTGTATATCTTAGAAGTGCATGTAATCTTGTTGTGGCGAGGGTTGTAAAAGGATTAAAGCATTGGGTTTTATGTATATCTGAAGGCAAGCTATTTTGGTTGCTCGCTTATTTATTTCTTGTTTCATGGCTTATGTTTTATTTTCCGATTTTCTCACGATGTTGTGTCACTAGGGTGCAGGGTAAGGCACGATCCGGGCGGTTCGGGGTGTGGCAGTGGTATCGAAGCGATTAGTCCTCGGAAAGTGTCTGAGCCGTGTCTAGTAAGTCTTGATTATCGATGTGTTGTGCGCATCTATAATGTCGAGGCTATAGGACATTTAGGATTGGTTTCCATTCTTCTCACGAGATCGTGCCTTAGAGGCTGTTGTAAATTGGACCCTCCGACGTATCTCGTTTTTACGATTATGCCTCCGCAAAGCGGCGAGCCCAGAAGAGGCAAAGGCGAGAGTCTTGCTAGTGAGATCTGAGAGTCTGAGGCGCGAGCCGGTCGATACTGATTGTGCTTGACGGCGAGTTTTGTACGCCTTGCCCAGCGAGTTTAAGCGCGGCGATGGGCTGCTGAGACCACGGTACTGAGTCTCGGTCCAGCACTTTGGAAGCGAATGAGATGGGGTACAAGAGATGGCCCGATTCTTTGGCGAGTCGTGGCAGAATATGAGATAAGTGGAATCTGGCGATTCGATTCGATAGCACGATGGTTCACCCCGAGCGAATAGTTTGAAGGCTGCGAGACTTCCCGAGATGTAGCCCGACGAGTTACGGGTCGAGGCACGAGGATGATCGCGAGGAGTTCATCCGACGATTCTGGATCGTAAGTGATCGAGCTTGGAGACCGAGTCGGTGGTCTTAGGTTCGCATCGGCCGCGTGATACCGCGATCGTGGTTTGATTCGTGGAGCTGTCCGGAGAGAATGCACTTCCAACGTTTGGGGCGAGTTTTGGGGCCTTCGCACATTTCTTGCCTCGCGGATGAGAGGGCTCGGTAAAGATTTTTGATGTTGAGGCGTCTGATTCGGGAGTACAATGTGGAGTTTGACTCATTGGCGGTATGTTCCCGCATTAGTAGCTAGTATGGAGGATCGAGTGCACCGATATATTACGAGCTTGATGAATACCTAGCGGAGAGTTGTTAGTGTAGCCGCACCGGGCATGGGCATTGCCCGCACGAGCTTATGCGCTTGGATGTGAGCGGAGAATCGGAGAATGGCCAAGATCGAGATCGAGAAGAGGCGAGCAGCGAGGTCCTTTGGTGACTTTCGAGGCGGACCGCCTCGGCGAGCTAGTGTTGTACCTCCGCTGCAAAGTGGTCCTCCACAACCTTCGAGCATCAGTATTCGGAGCGGTCGGGGCTCGAGGTTGAGTTTCGAGGAAGTAAGGGTGTTGGCGGATCTGATGCCCTACCTCGGTGTGGTCGTTGTGGTAGACCGCATATAGGGGAGTGTCGTGGTGCCAGGGGAGCTTGTTATTTTTGCGGCGGAGGCCATTTTGCGAGGAACTGTCAGGCGAGGGAGCGGATGTTCTGACTCGACGCCCTTCGATCGGTGGTTCATCACCTTCTACGATTATGCGCCTGCGAGTGATTTATGATTAGAGTGGGCGGTAGCCGGGTATATCTTAACCTCTAGAGTTTTGGTATGCGTGATATTATGATCTTCTTATTATGTGCTATGTACGGATAGCGTTGTGTTATTTGTAAGTTAGAAACATGGTTAGTTGGAAGGGTAAGTATGGGGGCATGGTAAGTATGAACCGTAGAATACTTCACGATTGGGACCTTAGAGGTAAGGTCGTCTTGAGTAAAAGATTTATTTTATGTTTGACCTCTGTCGAGTCGTCGTATCGTGGAGTTATTGTGGGAAATTCCTTGGGTTGAGTAAAATGGAAGTGGTAGCTTTCATGACTTTTATAGGTAAGATTGTTAGGATCGGGAACAAGAGTGAAGCGATTATGGGTCGGGTTGAGGACCGTTCGCGGGTCAACCCGCAGCCCGATTTATGGAGTCGGTCAGGAGTGGTCCCGCTAGGTGGTAGGATCACAAGGATGCTAGGCGAGTTTAGTTAACCATCGTATGAGTTCGTGGAGGTGTTCGACGAATCGGTTCGTGAAGGCGGGAATGGCCTTGGCGAAAAGTGAAGATAGTAAGATGACCAAGTTTGGAGGTAGTGACTCTGATTTTGAAGCGGGCGATGGCGAAGTATGGTACGTCTTGGGAGAGTTCAAGTGTTCGAGAAGAGGCACGACGAGTAAGGAAGGAAGAAGGGCGTGTGTTATTTCGTGGCGGTACGTGGCGTTGGCAACTTGTTAGAGGAACTTCATCGATATCCGTCTTGAGAAGGAACATTCGGGGCGAATGTTTCTAAGGAAGGAGAATGTTATACCGTATTTCCGGTATATGCGTGTGGGCGTCGTCTGAAATTTGAGCCTTAAGTTAGGCATAGGGCCAGAAATTTGGGCACAAGTGCGAATAAGTCGTTTTGACGAAGCGTTTACCGGCTTTCGTAGGAAAATTCCGGCTATGTCGTTTATAATTTTTGCGGATTTTTAGAGAGGCGAAACATTTTGGACCAGCGGGAGGGTGGCGTGTGTCACCTCGCATTGAAGCAAGTGGGGTGGCTTGGGCGATTAGGCGTCAAGAGGATGGTTGGCCTAGGCGATTGGTTCCTTGATTTGTGCCTTGCTTTGTGGCTTGTTTTGTGGAGTGTTTTGTGGAGTAGGGTTAGGGTGCACTTGGCGATCTTGGCCTTACACTTGCCTTGCACGTGGCTTGATCTTGGCCGTTGTGGCCTTTGGTTTTGCTATAAATACCCCTAAGCTTGAAGACTTCATCCATTCCTAAAATCACCAAGTCTTGAAAATCCTTCCTCCCTTTCGTGCTCTGGCCGTGAGCTTCCCTCCCCTTTCGTGTGGCCTTTGGCGAGAGGATTCCACTCCTAGTAGTGTGGCCGTGGGTACCCCCAGCCTAGTTGTTTCGTATAAAACACCCTCTTGGTAGAAATACTCTCCAGTATTGTTATAATGCCCAAAATACCTTAGCCTTTACCTTGTCATATTCCAAAAGTTACCTCTATCGTAGAGCGGAAATACTACCTTTTGTCCTTTTAGTCTCAAACCGAAACCCTAAGGAAATCTTCATTGTTGGTTGAAGTATTTAAGTAGAAGTTGGTTAGAACTTCTAAGGGTTGTTTGGAGCGGATTGGAGCGCGCGGAGTAGGAGCTAAACCTTGCTCAGGATCGACATTATAACTTGGATAATTTTGGGCTTGTCGAGGTAAATATTCTTGTCCCCTTATTGTAATTGGAGATTACATGTTGTAGGAATATATAATTGAAGTATACTATATATAGTACTGAACATTATTGTGCGGCAATGTCTTTTGACTTAAGCATGAATTTAAAGAAGAGCTGTAATTACATAGGGTGTATTCTGATGACTTGTGTAGCTTTGTTGTGTAGTAGAATTGTACACGTCAGGTTAGGCGTGTAAACCCCGGTTGTCTTGGTAGGCCTCGATCGAGGAGAGATTTACTGTTGCGGGGAGAGTCTTGCCGAATTTTACGTAGAATATGGAGCGATGAGATCTAGATGTTAATAAGCGCGCATGGCATTATAGGTTGAAGTACTACGTGTGGTGCGATCTACGTGGCTTAAGGAGTAGAAGCGGTTTGAAGTACTTGGGCGTTTTGCTATTAGTCGATACTCATCGCGAGGTATGTGAACCTCTTCCTATCCTGTTCTAGCATGATATGTGTATAACTATGTAGTGCGGTGAGCGTCGTGTGTTTGATGTATTTATTTGGTTTGAAACATAAAGTGTTATAACGGCTTTATGGGAAGTTGGTTATAACGACTTTATGTAGGTAAGAAAATGCTTTGTGGTTTCAAAGTGGTAACCGATTTGACTTATAACGGATTTGATGTGTAGTAATAAAGAACTTGAAGTGTTTCAAAAGATCTTTTGAAAAAGAGTAATACTTGGCTTTGAAAACATAAGAGTTGTACTAGCTTTATGGGAAGTTAGGTATAACGTCTTAAGAGTGATAAAAGAATGGTTTCTTGATTTTTAGAAGTTAAGAGACTTGATCTTGAAAGATAAGAGACTTAACTTGTTTTCCTTGGTAATTAACATTACATTAAAAGTGTTGTGAAACCTCATTCGCGAGTAATGAGTACTTGGTTTTAAAAGAATAATGTTTTACTTGATTTGAAATGAGAATAAGTATCGAACAAACCACAGCGCTAATAAAGGAAAGTGTATTGACAAATAACAAATTGTTATTAAAACCGATGAAACCTCCATCTGCATAGAAGCTAAAAAGACAAAATTGTATTACATTTTCCTAGATCCTGGCTGCTGTAACAAGATGGTTATAAACAAGAATAACCTACTCACATATAAGGCATATGTTTCTCAAATCGTTTAAAGGAGAATTATGTTTTAAAGGATTAAAACTATGAACTACGAAACCTTTTCTAAAATGAGAAACTTGAGCATTTGAAATTAGGCAAACTTGAACGTTTGGAAAATAAGGTTGTTACTTGATTTTACAAAGGAAAGCATATTTGTTTACTTAACAATGTTCGTCACTCTATTTTTATACTACGGGTATCGGGTGACCTTTGTAAAAGAAATGGATCTTTAAAAGGAATTTAGCGTACGTAGTACTTTAGGGTTAAAAACCCGGACTTTGGCATAAAATGAAAGTACTTTGAGTTGTGTATGACTTGCCTATGCTTGTGATGATAGCCTTTTTTGTGCAAGTGTTGTATTTACGTATTCTGTGTGTCTCGATGGGTCGGTTGACTTGTTGAGAACTTACTTGGACGTGCTGGCAGTGACGGAGAATTCCACGGGTATGTTTCCATTTTGATTGTTGTCTTGTTGATTGATGTTACATGGACATGTCTACACCGTCTGCAGTCCGGGACATGTGGCTACGCGGCGGGTTGATCACCCAAGATATATTGTTGTTGATGTTACATGGGCGTGTCTACACGTCTGCAGTCCGGCATGTGGCCGTGGGCATTGTATTATTGTTGCATCATGGACATGTCACCGATCAGAATTCCGGGGCATGCGGCCGTGATGCGAACATGATTGATGTTGTGGGCGTGAGACCCATAGTTATATTTGAGTGATGACTTGAGGCGTGAGTCCACGGCGACATGGCGCTTTTATATTGTGAATCGTAGTTTGGTTATCATACATGTCTCGCTTTATATAGACTAGTATGATTTCATTTCTGATAATTTTACTGATTTCACATACTTGGTACTGTTATCTTGACCTCGCCCGAGGCTGCGTTACATCTGCATGAGTAGAGTACATCGGTCGTGGATCCTCGCTCTTAGGATCACGATTCAACGTATTAGGAAGCTCCGTTTCTCGAGGCTTATCTTTTGGTATGTGTTCCACTGAGTTGTAGGTTCTTGTACATTCGAGGTATGGCGGGGCCTGTCGTCATAGTGTTGTAAATCTTAGAGTGCAGAATCTTGTTGTGGCGGGGTTGTAAAAGGATTAAAGCGTTGGGTTTTATGTATATCACGAAGGCAACTGTTTTGGTTGGCCTGCTTATTTATTTCTTGTTTCATGGCTTATGTTTTATTTTCCGCTGATTTTCTCTGATGTTGTGTCACTAGGGTGCCCGGGGTAAGGCACCAGTCACGGGCCCGGATTCGGGGTGTGACACGACCCTCTAGTGAGGGACGCGGTGAATCATCCTGATATATATGCACGAATCTGCCCGGCCCAGGACGCGGTGAAGTGGAAAAATGACTCTTAGCACGAGTAGATATCATGAGCAACTGTATGCAATTTAAATCATTTCTTTGACTCTCATTAAAATCATTAAATAACTTCTTACAAGAAGATCACATGTACTTTTCATAACTTATATTACTATGAATAAGACTATGAAGGAGTCATGTACGTCTGTCGTACATTCCCTTGTATAATATTCATGTCGAATGAAAGATTCAATAATTCACAAAATCATGTCAAAAGAAAGGAAGATATGCTCACATATCTTTTAGTCGAA
Organism: Przewalskia tangutica; assembly: GCA_029844215.1. Taxonomy (NCBI): domain Eukaryota; kingdom Viridiplantae; phylum Streptophyta; class Magnoliopsida; order Solanales; family Solanaceae; genus Przewalskia; species Przewalskia tangutica. The sequence goes on from CM056725.1 coordinate 5,117,958, forward strand.
CTAACCAACTCAATATTAGAATACGTCTCGTCTAGTACTTCAACCTATAATAATAATAATAGGACCATTAATTCTAGGACTTCTAACGTAAGTAGTTGAATAACAATTTCCTTATTTCTATGAAATTTGGGCAGCATTTTCTTTTTTTATGTGCGTATCCACAATTTACCAACAATCCAAATCAACCAACAATTCAAATCAAACCAACAATCCAAATAATTTCAATATGTCATCTAATTAGGCTCCATAAATTACATATCCGCCATCATACAACCTCCTTCCTCGTTATTTATGAAAGACAACAATTTAAACCATCAAGGTGATTGTCGCACCTACTTACCATATTCATTCAATACTTAAAATGTTACAACAATGCCTAAAAGATTTCATAATTCCTTTCTTGGTGTCTTAATTCTATTTCGTCTCACGTCACCTTATATAACTAATTACAATATCAAGTATCAATGTTTATTTCAATTCTTAACATACAATTAGTGACAACGCTAATAATAATAATAACAATTAAAGTGCACCAAATCAGCCCGTAAGGATCACATAATGTCCGAAACTTTTCCATGGATTTTAGGTCATCAACATGTAACCATTTTCCTCTTTCCTTAATTAACAATCCAACTTATCCTTCCAACAATTCCATTTAATGAACACTTCTTAAATCTTCACAAGTTATTCCATTTTTAGCACGCAATTGGTAATGAAATTTACAACACAACATACAAGTCCAACGTATTTCCAAAAATAGTCCAATTCCGGTTCAACATCCACAACTATCACATGCATTGCCTAAATTCAAGATTTCTTCCTAATACAAGTTCATTACTTCAACTAAATCACATGCACTTAAATAATACCTTAAGAAGGGTAATTATTACCTTGATTTTGAAGTAAATCAGTCCCCCGCAGTCCTGTCCACTGCCCAGCGATTTTGTCACTGTTTTGGGCCAATTTTGGCTTCAATTTCACACTTCTTCAACTCTAAACTAACATGCATGAATTCCCCAATGTTAACCTATCATTTATTCACGTTTTTCTTCCAAAAATTCGTCTCAAAAATCCAAAAATTGAGGCTCAAAATCGCGGGTAGCAGTGGCGAAATGCCCACTGTTTTTTGTATTAAACTTGGCTAGAATTGTAGAATTTTTTTACCTAGAATAGGAGTTGATAAGTGCTTCAATCTTGCTAAGAAAATGGGGGAGGTAATCGGCTAGAAGAGGAGAGGATTTGAGTGAAAATGGGTTTGAAATCAAATGAAAAATGAAGGGTTTAAAGTTAATATGAAATCTGATTTTTTTTTTTTGCATTTTAGTCCCAAATCCCACTATTAATAATCTCATACCCCACTTAACTTAAATTCGGGAAATTCCATAAATCTCATATTCATGACGTCGAAATTTATATACTACAACGCTAATCCATAACCCCATTAGGAATATAAAACTAACATCTTGAATTTCCATTGTCATACTTGTTGTATCAAAATTTTCCCGAAATCACACACATGAACTTCTCGCTTCTTTGACAACCCCATCTTCTTCTTTAACTAAAAGTTTTTGTAAACGTGTAACAAGACATATCTCATCATAATTAGAATATATCTCATATATTGTGTAAATATTAGTAATATGTAATTATGATAAACTAGAATTCCTCCACCTGTCCACCATCCACCATCCACATTAAAATATCAAGATAGAAAAGATGTCAGCCACTCCAAGTTCAAAGGCAAGCCCGTTGTGGTTTATTTATCCTGCTAATGAATCTCCTCAGTGTAAAAACAGGTATAGTTTGGATGTCTTGACTTTTGAGTCCGAATTCAGCTAATTATCACATCTAGTTAGATATTTGATGATTCCAGACAAAAAGATTAGAGAAATTCAAAGCATGATAAAGAAGTAGGTAAAAACTATTTTATAAGCGATGTTATGCGAAGGTTTTTTATATTTTATCATGAAACGCAAAGTTAAATAAAAATATTGTGGAAAAAGATAAAGGAAATTCATGATAAGTGAGTCCTATAACATCACCCCAATTCTATTGATATATACATTGTATACTCACCTGTGCAAATATCCATAGAGATCACACAGAAGAAGTAAAGTTGGATGTTCCGAACCACCATTCTTTTTAACCCGATTGAGTAAGCTGTTGTTGTAATAAGAAATTGAAGCGCAAAACAAACATAAGAAGTGAAGAACAGTGTTTAAGAATGACTTAGACAATTCTCACCCTACAAGCTAGCTTTTGAGTTGAGTTAGATAAAGAATGTATCTTGAATCTAACTCAACTCAAAAGCTAGTTTATAGGGTGAGAGTTATATAAGTCCATATAAAGAATTCATGTTTTCATTCCATTTCTGATATGAGACTCTTAACAAACTGGCTAAAGGTAGTGTATTAAAGCAAAGAAAGAAAAGAGTAAAGAAGCGCCGCGCCATCTTTGATAAATTTGTTGACAGTCTTCCGCTTCATTTCATCCTGATTTTGATGAAGAGTAACGTTTGACATGGGAAATAAAGAGAGTAACGTTTGACAGGGGAAGGACACCCGATAGTTAAGCCAGAGAGACGTTTCGGTATAACAAAATGTATACCACCGAAAGGATGTGGTGAATTGTGAGGGTGCTGATTATCCCTTAATTAGATTTCTCGTATTTGAGTTTTGGATATGAAATTATTCTTGGCAGAAAGCGTTTTTCGCAGTAATGTGTCACTGCGAGTATTCAACACCGAGTGAGAAGTCAAAAATAAAATAAAATGTGTATTATCATTTCTCAATATTTTGTGGTAATCTTTTATGTATAATGGTGTGTTCTGTTGGTTTGTGTGCGCATATTGAATTAGTGTAACTCGGTTATTTAATTGAGTACCTATAATTTTTTAATAATATAGATATTATGTAAGTTTGTATTTATCTTAACTATTTTACTGAATATCTCTTATCTTTCACCAGACAACACAATTCAGATTATACAATCGAGTATGTGTTACTCTTTCAATTATATAACGACGTATTCATACTAATTATTGCACCGAATACCTTCTACCTTCAAGACAAGTATCCGCCACACTGAAATTTGAACTCTTATCTCACCTATTTATACCTATTTCATTAGTCGTTAATACACACACTTGAGTCTTGAGTACTTTAATTAAGGAATTTATTTCATAGAATTGCATCACGAAAATTGCTTTTATACCTAAAATATTTTGACAGAATAAAGTTAGTTCTTAATAAGAAAGCAATATATAAATTCATTCCACTTTCGAAATTGTGAAACTGTTTTATAGAATTATTGGATTAAAAACATGAATTACGACTTATAAAAGATTAAAGAATAGTGCCATGTATTAAGTGAAAACAAGAAGTAGACATAATTTAGGAGAAAAGGGAAAATCTGGAATTAGTAGAAATAGGAATTGATCACAACGCCTAAAAGAACCATCAAGGTCAGATACTTTACTTAAAATGAGAACTTGTTTTTGTTGTTAGTTAGTTATACAGATCAATGAATCTAGATTTTACCACTCGTTTTTGGTGTAGTCCTGACTGGAAGAAAATGGGCCGATTTCGTCAACGTATCCACGATAGAAAGACATAAACATTGAATATGACAATATATTACAAGAATAAGGTGCATAATTTAATATCTATAAGTGAAAATTTCTTTTAATTTTCATTGTTTCTTTAGTTTCCTTTGATACAATGATATTCTATAAGTCAAAAACGAAGAGAAAGGGGTTTAAAATATCTCAACATTTGCGCTTTGTATTATATACGTCCTTCGTTAACCAATCGACTCATCTATGCTCCAACATTATCTTATGTCTCAAATATATATACATAAATTAAGCTCTTTTTATGATAGAAATCAATCGATACCAAAAAAACAGAATCATAATGGAACGAAACCTCTTTTTTTTTTTTCAATTAGTGAGATTCTATCTCTTAATTGAAAAATTATCGTCAAGCACTCCTTTAATTCCTTATAGTCGGCCGATAACAAAAATTAGAATCAACCTATATTACATCTCTTTCCATGTAGATATTCTAGAAGTAAAACTTTCTGATCGTCTATCTCCTTGTGTAGATATTCTAGAAGTAAAACCATGTGCTGTAAAACAACAAATTGGAAATGAAATGCAATGTACTAAAAAAAAGTACACAAGAAAATTGGCTTTAAAAATACAAAGTAGTCCAAAATGATAATCCAATTTTACATTGGCAATTGAAGATATAAGTACTCAAATATCGCAACAACTCAAATCAAGAAACCAAACTCACATTGGTTATAATCACTGCTAGTTAATTAATACTAACAAGCAGCTACCAATGCTAGTACATAGTCATAATTAATTCATCATATTATAAACAATAGCTGAATTAATTAATTAACAAACTCCAGATTTCTTCTGTTTCTTGTCAGCAACAAACTTCTTCCATGCAGTAGTAGCCTCCACCTGCAGTTCCATTTCCGTTTTGTGATGCACGGATACGCTGCCACTCGCCACCGAATTCTCCTCGGCCATGACAAGCTTGGCGTTGACACGTGCTGGAAGTGTGTCGAGTTCGTGAAGGACTTTTCCAATGTCCAATATCTGTCGGAAAAACATTATGAACAAATAACGCAAAAGATTAAGGCTTGAAACACGTTATAAACATTTTTTTTTGTAAACGTGTATAGTAGTATAATAATATCTCTATCCATAATTAGAATATTATGTAAATATAATTATGGTAAGACTAGGATTCCTCTTGTATATGAGACTAGAATTCCTCTTGTATATGTAATAAACATTGTACACTATATATATTGATATTAATGAGAAAGACTCCCCAAAGAAGATTAATATCATTTTACATAGTATCAAGAGCCTAAACCAAAAACCCTAGAATTTTCTTGAGCAACCGCCGCCCCTACATAATCTCGGTATGGCGCCTCCCCTCTCAAAATTCTTGGTTTCTTTTCTTTCTTCTTCTCTCCTAAATTACATCCACTATCATGACTCCTCCTAAATCCCCTATAGCATCCTCCTCCAACGTTATCACTCCCGAAACACCAAAACCATCTTTTCATTCAGCCCTAACCGTTACCAACATCAAGAACTGTATTTTCATTCTCCTTGGGTTGAATTGTTTCGCATTCATGCATGTGTCTATAATGTGCTTGATCATATCGATAACACTATTTCTCGTCCCCCGGAGGTTGATGCTTCTACATGGCATCGTCTCGACGCTGCCGTCAAACAGTGGATATATGGTAGTATCTCTCAGAATCTTCTCCTGACTATCATGAAATCTGGCGCCACCGCCAGTGAATTGTGGATTCGTTTGGAGGAAATTTTTCAGGATTACAAGCACACTCGTGTTGTGTATTTGGTGGAACAGTTTAACAAAACACGTCTTGAAAACTTCTCCAACGTGACTGAGTACTGCAAGCAACTAAAACTTGTGGAGGATCAACTCCCTAACGTCGGCACACCTGTCTCTGAAACTAAAATGGTGTTACAAATGATTGCAGGTCTTTCTAAAGGCGAATATGATACTTTGGTCACCATGATTCAACACACGAATACGTTACCTAGTTTTAACAAAGCTCGCTCACAGTTGTTGCTTGAAGAAACACGTCGTACTAAGCAAGATGAGCACAATCAGCAGGCATTAGTTGTCGACACGCAACCCCAAGACCCGACGTTGCCGGAAAACTCTCAACCGCGTCAGGGCCGCGGCGGCAAGGGCCGCGACGGTAGAGGAGGTCATGGTCGTGGCAAGGGTCGCGGTCAGCAGAACCAATAGCAATAGCAAGGTGCGCATAACAACTGGGCCGCGGCCATCAGCGATACGATCTGTGCGCGGCTCCCGATCTGAAGTCGCGGCGCGGCCGCTCCAGCGGCCGCTTGACGGTATTCTTCAACCAGATTTCACGGGTTATTGGGCGGCTCCATCCTCGGAAGTCTAGTACCCGCAACAAGCTCACTTCATGCAAGGACAGTTCCGGCCAGCTTCGGCATGGCCCATCGGACTTAGTCGCTCGGGCCAACCTCGACAAACAACCGGACAACAGTTGGATCATGGACTCCGGTGCCACATCTCACCTCATCCGGTCTGCAGGTAACATTCCTAAAATGTTTAGTTTAAAGCATCCTCAATTTATTATAGTTGGCAATGATCACCGCATTCCAATACAAGGCTATGGTACATCCTACACACCACCTCTTCATCCACCATTCTTCCTTAAAAATGTCCTATATGCCCCACACATCATTAAGAACCTAATTTTTGTCCGCAAATTTACTCGTAATAACTTTGTCTCTATTGACTTTTCCTTTTGGTTTCACTGTGAAGGATCTGTATACGGGGACACCTCTTACGAGATATAATAACACGGGGGATCTCTATCCATTCCCTTCCACCTCCGCTGCCGGATCTTGCTCTCCCGTCTCTCTAGCGACTATTTCTTCATCAACATGGCATAATAAGCTTGGTCATCCCGGAGCCCCAATTTTTAATTTTCTTAGAGGCAATAAATTCATTACTTGTAATAATCGGAAGCTTGCCAAAAACTGTGTTTCTTGTTCTTTAGACAAACATACTCGTCTTCCATTTAAATCATCTACTAGTGTTACCTTTGCACCATTTGATATTATACATGCCGATTTATGGACATTACTTATTACTAGTTCTCTCGATCATAAATATTATATTGTCTTGCTAGATGATTTTCCCCACTATGTTTGGTTATATCCTCTCAAATTTAAATCGGAAGTGTTTGCAAATTTCTTGAGTTTCAAACATTAATTCAAACACAATTTGAAAAAAGTATAAAATCTTTTCAGTGCGATAATGGTCGTGAATTCAACAACTCTTTGTTTCACCATTTTTGTACTAATAATGGCATGGTTTTTCGCTTCTCCTGTCCTCACACCTCCCCACAAAATGGTAAAGCTGAAAGAATCATCCGCACCATTAAAAATATGATTCATACTCTATTGATTCAAACCTCCCTCCCTCCGTCCTTCTGGGTATATGCTGCTAAAATGTCAGAATATATTCTAAATATTCTCCCAACTAGCACCCTTCACAATATGACCCCTACCGAAATCCTATATCATAGAGTCCCCTCTTATGATCATCTACGGATATTTGTCTGTCTATGTTATCCTAACCTTTCCTCTACTGCTCATCAGAAACTAGTCCCCAGTTCCACTGCATGTGTCTACCTAGGCTTCCCGCCGAATCATAGGGGTTATCTATGCTATGACTTGTCCACTTCTCAAATCCACATCTCTCGTCACGTCACATTCCTGTTTTTGAATCTTCAAAAATTCCAAAAAATGGATTACTCCTTTCTTGACGAGCCTGCCATTTCTCCCATCATTCTTAGTCAAATACAGTCATCAATGTTATTAGCGTCGCGGCCTATCATGGAGGCGCCGCTGCGCCATTCTTCCAGTGACCAAGATGTTTCTGTCCCGTCGTCAGCACCGCGACGCCAAAACTCCTGTGACCAAAATTCTCCACCACCGTCGTCGGCCGCGTCGCAATCGTCGAGAGATCGCAGTTCAAGCGCCGCGCCGATCATGGCGCCGCGCTGCCAACGATTCCTCCACCATCCCCTTATCCGACCTCACCCTCTGTATCGGATCCCATCACTCAGCCATCACATACACCCACTGTCCCCACTCACCATATGGAAACTCGTGCTAGACATAGGATCTTCAAACCCAAAGTCCAATTTAACCTGTCTGTCCAAACCATCTCTCCACTTTCCAAAAATCCCAAATTGGCCAAACAAGATCCTAATTGAAATGCGGCTATGTTTGAGGAATTCAATGCTTTGACTAAACATCACACATGTGATCTAGTACCTAGACCTGATGGGGTGAATGTGGTTCGTTGTATGTGGTTATTTCGTCACAAATTCAGAGACAATGGGGATCTTGAGAGGTATAAGACACGTCTTGTAGCTAATGGAACGAATCAGCAGGAGGTCATTGATTGTGGTGAGACATTCAGCCTGGTTGTCAAACCGGCTACCATTCGCACCGTTTTGAGCATAGCTATGGGCAGACACTGGCCGATACATCAACTTGATGTGAAGAATATATTTTTACACGGGGACCTGAGAGAGACAATCTACATGCATCAACCGTCTGGGTTCACCCATCCTGCAGTCCCTCACTATGTGTGTCATCTTCGTAAGTCACTATATGGCCTGAAACAGGCCCCGTACGTGGTATGATCGTTTTGCCAAGTATATCTTGCAGATTGGGTTTGTATGCAAGAAGAGTGATACATCACTCTTCATTTTTCATCGAGGTAGTAGCATTGCTTACTTATTACTTTACGTGGATGATATTGTTCTTACTGCCTCCTCCGATGAGTTGAAAAATGAGATTATTGCCTTACTTAAGACCGAATCTGCAATGACTGATTTGGAAAAACTGAGTTATTTCTTGGGGATATCAGTGATCAGGTCTGTCAACCACATGTTCTTGTGTCAGCGTAAGTATGCAGAAGAGATTGTGTACAGGGCTAAGATGGTGAATTGCAAAGTTATGCCTACTCCAGTTGATTCAAAATCTAAGCTCAGTGTTATGGATGGTGCTCGAGTCTCTGATCCTACTCTGTATAGGAGCCTTGCATGTGCACTTCAGTATCTTACATTTACAAGGCCATACATTGCTTATGTTGTTCAGCAGGTATGCTTATTTATGCATGCCCCAGAGAGTCTCATTTCACTGCCCTTAAGCGTATCATCTGATATATTAAGGGCACACTTGATTATGGTTTGCATCTATACCCCTCTGCACCAAACAAGATGCAGATTGGGCAGGGTGTCCGGATACGCGACGCTCCACCTCCGATTTTTGTATTTTTTTAAGGGATAATCTGATTTCATGGTCTGCCAAGCGACAGACCACCCTATCTCGTTCCAGTGCTGAGGCTGAGTACAGAGGCGTTGCAAATGTGGTAGCTGAGATGTTTTGGCTCAGAAATGTATTGTTAGATCTTCAGTGTCCTTTGCGTCAAACATCTATTGTGTACTGTGATAACATCTCTGCAATCTACCTTTCTCACAACCCGATTCAACATCAGCAAACCAAGTACGTTGAGATGGACATACATTTTGTTCGTGAGAAAGTTGCGCTAGACCATGTCAGAGTGTTACATGTTCCCTCATCATATTAGTATGCAAATATATTTATAAAAGGGCTTCCCAGACAGTTGTTTTTTGACTTCAGATCCAGTCTCAGCGTTCGAAATCCTCCCTCTCCGATTGAGGGGGTGTGTAAACGTGTATAGTAGTATAATAATATCTCTACCCATAATTAGAATATTGTGTAAATATAATTATGGTAAGACTAGAATTCCTCTTGTATATGAGACTATGATTCTTCTTGTATATGAGATGAACATTGTACATTATATATATTGATATTAATGAAAAGACTCCCCAAGAAAGATTAATATCATGTTACATTCTTAAAAGCGATATTCCTTTAATTCATGAGATTATATTATGGGCTGGGGTTGAATTCACATAGTTTTAGTAAAAAAGACAAATGATTAAATTTCTACGCTAATTCTACAAATGAATGCTATAACAATGTCCTTAAGTTTCACTTATATATGGAATTTGAAATTCCATGAAAGTAGCTATTTTTAAAAGATAGGTCACAAAAGTAACAAGAGTTCTTACCGAAAAAACAAAAAAAATCATAAATGGTTGAGTTGCTACTTTTTTCTTCTCCTTTTGGTATTAACCATATGATTTCTTAAACCAAATGACCTGATTAATTAATCCAGAGGTTAACTCTATTCCTAAGGGCGCTACGAACCATTAGGGCTGTTATCTGTCCGGTTCGGTTCGGATACCGGAAAAGAGATTCGGGATCGGACCGATACCTTATCGGGCGGGCACCCGGTCCGGATCGATAAGGTTTTGTCCAGGTCGGTCCGTAGCCCGAACTTTTTTTTTTAAATTGAATTTCCAATAATGAAATTGACATTCTCGGAAACATTATCACGAAATTTGGACGTTGAAATCTATTGTATATCGCGAGATATTTAGCGAAGAAAAGAGAAAATTAGTAACCGATTTGGGGGAAAAGTGAAATTGATTGGCAAGACGGAGGTTTTTGGAGAAATCGGCTGCGCCAAACTGGTCCGGCCCCGTCTCAAAAAAATACGCTAAATCAATTTTTTTGTAGGTGAAATGGACGTCCGAGCGCATAGTTATGACCATTTAAAATTTCACCAATTTACAACTACTTTCTTCTCTCCCTATATTTTATGTCAATGTTTCACATTAAAACATAAAGTCTTAAAACATGTAAAATAGTCCAACATTAGAGAATATTGCAATTAAATATAATTAAGGCTGACGGGGTATTAAGGGACCGGGTAATTTTTTGGTACTCGTATTCGGACTGATAACTTTTCGATCCGAGTATCGGTCCGGGTTTATCGGTCCGGTTCTCGGGTAATTACCGGGAGTATCCGAACCGATAACAGCCCTACGAACCATTACGTTAAGACGAAAAAATGCATCCTTAGCGCCCCTATCAATAGGGACTCTATTCCTGGGACGTTATGATCACAGGAAGCATTCTTTCGTCTTATAAAGACAACTTCTCGTTCTGTTTTTCTTTTATGAATATTAATTTATATTTAAACAAAATTCTAACAATTACGTACCAATCGCTCCGCGAGTGTTCTGGAGAAATCTTCCCTGATGAAAACTCTAAGAACTGTGATGTGTTGAGCATTTGCTGGCATTGTGTATGCTGGAACAATCCATCCAAACCTCCTTAAAGTATCAGAAATCTCAAACTCACTGTGTTTGCTATTGTCTTTAAGAGAGACTGCAACTAAAGGGACTCCAATTTCTTTGGAAACTATGTCGAATCTCCCTGTCTTTTCTAGTCCTTCTCTTAGTACCCTTGCATTTTCTTGACAATTCTCGATAACATTCTTGTAACCCTGTTAGCATATAGTAGAATTTTCATATTGTAAGATAACTATAACAAAATCTTGAGCTTTAAAGTGTGTAACTTTTTAAAGATATACGTAGTTTTTATACACTAATAGTCAGTTAAAATGAAACAGTAGAGTAATGTTAGCAAGTTATGTTGTTTGGGTCTCCCAAAGATATTGTTGTGCTCATGTGGGATCGTCTAAATAGTATGTACTCTTAGATGAACCAACACGGATGCATAACAAATTTCTGAGCTTTAAAGAGTGTAATTCTTGAAAGATATACAATTTTTATACGCATACGCTACTAGTCGGTTAAAATGCACCAGTAGAGGTAATGGTAGCATTTATACGTTGTTCGGACTTTTCAAAATGTCATTATACATGTATTGGACTAAAGTAGTATGTTTAGATGATCCGACGCGATGCAATAACATTTTTGAAGAACCCAAATAACATAGACAAGAATTGACTCCGCTTAGCATGTCAATAAAAAATAAATTAATTGCACTCACCTTTTTAGCTTTTTCATATAATCTACTATTTTATATTTTGAATCTCTATTGTGGCACCAGTGTCGAATCATCTAAATGGTATGGTATATTTAGATGATAATCCAATATAGACACAAAACATTTATGAAGGATCCGAGTAAGCTTTACACTGAAAATACCAAAGTAATCTTGAACTCACCTCATAACCCAAGCGAATAAGTTGGTAATATTGAGCAATTACTTGACTAGAACCTGTATGAAAATATACCAAAATATGATCATAAGGCTAGTGATATAACTGATTGTACTTCTCATCTAGTTGGACATCATGTGCTTTATGATAAGTAGTATACAATATCCGTAATCTTGTCAAATTTTCGATGAGTATCACTACTAGAACCCCATTATCCGACGATACTGATTTCTAGTAGTGAATATAAATAAGACTAATACAAAGAGGTTATGGTTACTATGTTGTTTTGAGATTACTTTGTGAGGTGTTTTTTCAACAATAAATTCATACTACATTAAGTTATTCATGGATTAAGCACATATTTATAGAATTATCAAGAAAGGATTAATTACCTTTAGAGAAATTGAGAGTGAAAGTAGGTTGATCAGCACCAAGATAATTGATGTGAAAAATAAGTTCGTCAGGCAGGTCTTCCTTGTTCCTCCAAATGGCCCAACCAATACCAGCATAAACAAGACCATATTTGTGACCACTCACATTAATACTCTTCACCAATGGCAATCTAAAGTCCCACTCTAGCTCTGGATAAAGAAATGGTGCAATAAATCCACCACTTGCTGCATCCACATGAATTGGAGTTTCCCACCTGTTACCAATTTTCAGCAATATATTAAAGAAATATATATATTCAGACTTTTCGTGTCGCTAAAGTTAGAAGACGACCTACGAAATCTCGATATACATCATGTCCTATTGTCATGTGTCCACGCCCGACTGTCTATATACATCATCACTTATTTTTATGACGCTAATGATAAAAGATGACTTGCGACATCTGATAGTCAAATGCCTACTGTCGATATAATTTTGAAGTTTAAGACGATAAATGTGCCCACACACTATCCTTAATATACATTATTCCTTGTTTCCACATGGTTAATGTTAGAAGACAGTCTACAATATCTGATAGTCTAGTACTGTAAATGTGCCCACAATCGGATTCTCAATATACATCATCCCCTATTTTCATGTCACTAATGTTAGAAGAAGACTGTTACACCCCGTAATTTCATAATTGCTAAGTGAGAATGTAAGATTTGAACGTTGGAAGGAAAGTATATTACATTTTTTTAGATGGAATAATTTTGGATATTACGAATGTGACGACGAAATTATTAACTTGTAGTTGGATTATTTCCAATAGAGATATGGACTTAGTGTGGATTAATTAAGTCTTGACATTGATAATGTGGGGCCCACCGAAAATTTCACAATTTTGGGCCACGTATGAATAAAAAATTTCAAGAAAATTTGCTAAGTGTGGGAGATATTTTATGAAGGGAAGACAAGTGGAAAAGTAGGGTTCAAGGGTCCCCCATCCACGTGTGCTTGTACACTTAATATATACAAGTCTTGCAAGACTTATCTCTCATAATATCTATAACCTTCAACCTCTCCTATCCCTTTCCTTAGCCCTCAAGTCTCGAAATTCCATGAAAAAGTGAAGAACAAGTGTAAGTTATTTTCCAAGATTAAGCTCCCTAATCAAGTTCTAAGCCAAGTTAACTCTCCAAGTTTAGTGATCACGATTTTGGACCAAAAACTATCTTGAAACCATAAGCTTGTTATGAACTTCTTGGAAGTAAAACATGAAAGCAAGATGGATACAAGCTTGTAGAGGATACGTGTGTGTGATTGGAACTTGAAGAAGTGGTGTGGAAAAGTGAGGAAGGGCCGAGACATAGGGTTGTTTTGTGCAAAGATTAAGGTAAAATTTCCTCTTCCTCTTGAAGTAATTGGAAGTTATATGATGTTATAATTGATAGATGAAATTGGGTTAAAAGAAAAGGAGAATAAGAAATACATGTCACAGTTTTGGCATGCTAGCCGAAAACGGGACAATTTTGGTGTTGTTGGATTCATTGGTTATTGTTGTTGTTGTTATCATCACCTATTGCATGATAAAATAAAGGAAATCTTGTTATTACAAGTTGATATAGTTTGTATATAAGTGTTGGAATATGAATTGGATTATAAGGAGTTATAAAAAGGGCTTTGGTTGTAGTTGTTGGCCGAAAAACTGCATGAAACTGTGAGACGTTGTTGTGCTGTTTTAGGGGCTGTTTTATACGTGTTATATGCTGGAAATTTAGCTACCATTATGCATGTTTAAATGTGGTAATTGCTAATGCATATCATAAAGGAATAAGGGTATAGAAAGGTGTAGAAAGGTTTCACATTCTACCCTCATTGTTGATGAAGTATGAACTATTTTTAGTGGACTGTTTCATATGGATTAAGAGGCAGGATTTACATAAGAAGTAGGTGTGTGAATCACCTTGGTTAACTGTTGGTTGTGCTATTAATTGGTGTCTTGGTTATTGATGAAATTGGTCTTCTTGAAAGGTGGAAAAATACGTATAAATAAGGGAAGTGTTGCCCAAAATTTTTATAGAAAAGGAGAACCATTACTTGGTATTAACCTACACTAGTAAGCATGAAGTTGATAGAAGTGTTATTGTCATTATAGGTTGAAGTCCTACTTGTGGCGTATTCTACTTATCATGTTGGTTAGTCGTCAATAAGGTATGTGAACCTCTTCCTTCTTTCTTGTGGCATGTTCTACGTATGAACCATAACTGTGGTATTGTTTCAAAAGTTATTCTACTCTTAGAAGTTAAGAAGTATTCATGTTATTGATTCTATGCTGAAAGCATGTCTAAACTATTCCTAAGTCCTTACCAAGTCTTATGGGAGATGTTGGTAAGAGTTTTTAGTAAGCATTGGTGTCGAGTTGACCTTGCTAAGTTACAACACTAATAAGTATTAAGCGTTGAGAGTGATTTTGGTAAACGTGTTAAAACAAGCCATTGCAGCGTTAAATGAAAAAGGTATCGACAATAAATTATATTAAAATGATTAGACTTCCATCTACATAGAAACTAAGATATAACCACTTCGTTTTACATTTTCTAGTTCACAACTTAGATAAGATCATTATAAAAAATATCACCTACTAACGGCTTATAAAATGAATTAATTTTGGCAAATTCGGATCTGTTATCACCATGCAAATGTTTCCATAATGTTAGCCAGAGGAGCGAGACGAATTTAGATTATCGAGTTGGTACAGACGACAAGCGGTATGTGAAACTATCATTTCTTCTTTTGGCATGATCTTTATAAAATAAGTGTACGGTGGACGCACGTATTTTAAAGGAGTCCAAATTTCTTGTGGTACAAAAGTGTAAGTGACTTGATTTTGAAAGTGAAGGTGTCTCGATTTTATATGTGATTGGTACATGATATGTTGGTACCTTGACATTTCTAAAATGAAAGTTCATTATATATGTAGATTGTTCCGTGGACTTACATCCATGATGCGGGTATAAATTCCCATGAGAGTAGATTGTTCCGTGGACTTACATCCATGATGTGGGTATAGATTCCCATGATAGTAGATTGTTCCGTGGACTTACATCCATGATGCGGGTATAGATTTCCATGAGAGTAGATTGTTCTGTGGACTTACATCCATGATGCGGGTATAGATTCCCATGAGAGTAGATTGTTTCGTGGACTTACATCTATGATGCGGGTATAGATTCCCATGAGAGTAGATTGTTCCGTGGACTTTCATCCATGATGCGGGTATAGATTCCTATGAGAGTAGATTGTTCCGTGGACTTACATCCATGATGCGGGTATACATTCCCATGAGAGTAGATTGTTCCGTGGACTTACATCCATGATGCGGGTATAGATTCCCATGAGAGTAAATTGTTCTGTGGTTTATTTCCATGAGTAGGATATGCATACTGATAATTATACCGAGTCCCTCACTAAAGGGCCGGGAAACGTTATAGTGATGATTCCACCGAATCCCTCACTAAAGGGCCGTTACATGTTATAGGCATAAAGACATGATGGTTATATGATTCCACCGAGTCCCTCACTAAAGGGCCGGGATACGTTATATGAAAACAAATAAGATGACTCTCATTTTTATAAAGTACAGTGGTACAGTGATACAGTGGTACATTGATACAAGGTACAATTGGCTCTTATTTTATATGGCACGGTTGGATCTGGTATTTGATTTTCATACTTGTCCCTGTCATCCTTTTGTACAGTTATGATCTTACTTACTGTACTTCATGTTTACATACTTGGTACCTTGTTATCGACCCCGCCGAGGCTGCGTTAAATGCCGCAGTATAAGTACTCAGTTTGGTAATCCTCGAGCTTAGGATCCCTGCCCAGCTTTTGAGATAGCTCCATTGCGGAGCTTGTCATTTTAATGCAGTCTTCCATTATGGCTTATGTATATTCAAGGGTACGGCGGGGCCTTGTCCCGTCATAGTTGTTGTGATACTCTTAAAGGTCTGTAGACAGGTGTGGGTGGTTAATGTGTATTTGGGAATATGTACAGTTGCAGTCCGTTTGGACAATTCTATGTAAAGTGACGGCCTTGTCGGCTTGCCTGTTTTATTAAAATGAATTTTTCTTAAGCTTCGGCTGGTGATATGTGATGTATGGTGTAAGGGTGACCAGGTAGGGCACCAGTCGCGGGTCCGTCGGTTCGAGTCGTGACAGAGTGGTATCAGAGCAGTTAGTCCTCGGAATATCTACAGACCGTGTGCAGTAGAGTCTTGGTTATCGGTGTGTTGTGCACCACACCCATAAACAGGAGGCTACAGTACATTTAGGATTGGTTTCTATCTTCCTTACTCTAAGATCGTGTGATAGAGCTATGTTGTTAGGGTAGTCCCTCTCTAACGTATTATTGTGTTACAACTATGCCTCCGAGGAAAGCGACAGTGGCCCAGAAGAGAGTATATGGGCTTTGTATACAAGTTGGTAAAATTGTTGTATAGTTGGTATGATGATGATGTGCATCTATACGAACGGATTTAGTAGGGCCATGTGTATGTTGTATGAAGTAATTATGAGTTAACATGAGTTGGATAAGCTTTAATAATTACGTGGAAGATATGAAAACAGTTATAAGTATGAATGAAGCTATGTGTTATATTGGGCCATGTGAGGCATCTTGTGTTGCTGAGTATACGGTGATAGGTGTAGTTAAAGGAGACTATGCCGAAATGTTTATAGTTGAGACCTATTATGAACATTCGAGGATGAATGTTTCTAAGGGGGGAATAATGTTACACCCTTTAATTCCATGGCTGCTAAGGTCGAACGTAAGATTTGAACGTTGGAAAGAAAGTATATTACATTTTTTAGATGGAATAATTTGGATATAACGAATGTGACGACGAAATTATTAACTTGTAGTTGAATTATTACCAATAGAGATATGGACTTAGTGTGGATTAATTAAGTCTTGACATTGATAATGTGGGGCCCATAAAATATTTCACAATTTTGGGACATGTATGAATCGAAAATTTCAAGAAAATTTGCCAAGTGTGGGAGATATTTTATGAAGGAAAGACAAGTGGACAAGTGGGGTTCAAGGGTCCCCCATCCACTTGTGCTTGTACACTTAATATATACAAGTCTTGCAAAACTTAGCTCTCATAATATCTATATCCTTCAACCTCTCCTATCTTTTTCCTTAGCCCTCAAGTCTCGAAATTTCATAAAAAAGTGAAGAACAAGTGTAAGTTATTTTCCAAGATTAAGCTCCCTAATAAAGTTCTAAGCCAAATTAACTCTCCAAGTTTAGTGATCACGGTTTTGGACCAAAACCTATCTTGAAACCCTAAGTTTGTTATTAACTTCTTGGAAGTAAAACATGAAAGCAAGATGGATACAAGCTTGTAGAGGATACGTGTGTGTGATTGGAACTTGAAAAAGTGGTGTGGAAAAGTGAGGAAGGGCCGAGACATAGGGTTGTTTTGTGCAAAGATTAAGGTAAGATTTCTTCTTCCTTTGAAGTAATTGGAAGTTATATGATGTTATAATTGATATATGAACTTGGGTTAAGAGAAAAGGAGAATAAGAAATACATGTCACAGTTTTGTCATGCTAGCCGAAAACTGGACAGTTTTGGTGTTGTTGGATTCATTGGTTATTGTTGTTGTTATCATCACCTATTGCATGATAAAATGAAGGAAATCTTGTTATTACAAGTTGATATAGTTTGTATATAAGTGTTGGAATATGAATTGGATTATAAGGAGTTATAAAAAGGGTTTTGGTTGTAGTTGTTGGCCGAAAAACTGCATGAAACTGTGAGACGTTATTGTGCTGTTTTAGGGACTGTTTTATACATGTTATATGCTGAAAATTTAGCTACCATTATGCATGTTTAAGTGTGGTAATTGCTAATGTATATCCTAAAGGAATAAGGGTATACAAATGTGTAGAAAGGCTCACATTCTACCCTCATTGTTGATGAAGTATGAACTGTTTTTAGTGGACTGTTTTATATGGATTAAGAGGCCGGATTTACATAAGAAGTAGGTGTGTGAATCACATTGGTTAACTGTTGGTTGTGCCCTTAATTGGTGCCTTGGTTATTGATGAAATTGATCTTCTTGAAAGGTGGAAAAATACGTATAAATAAGGGAAGTGTTGTCCAAAATTTTTATAGAAAAGGAGAACCATTACTTGGCATTAACCTACACTAGTAAGCATGAAGTTGATAGAAGTGTTATTGTCATTATAGGTTGAAGTCCTACTTGTGACGTATTCTACTTATCATGTTGGTTAGTCGTCAATAAGGTATGTGAACCTCTTCTTTTTTTCTTGTGGCATGTTCTACGTATGAACCATAACTGTGATATTGTTTCAAAAGTTATTCTACTCTTAGAAGTTAAGGAGTATTCATGTTATTTATTCTATGCTGAAAGCATATCTAAACTATTCCTAAGTCCTTACCAAATCTTATGGGAGATGCTGGTAAGAGTTTTTAATAAGCATTGGTGTCGAGTTGACCTTGCTAAGTTACAACACTAATAAGTATTAAGCGTTGAGACTGATTTTGGTAAACGTGTTAAAACAAGTCATTGCAGCGTTAAAAGAAAAAGGTATCGACAATCAATTATATTGAAATGATTAGACTTCCATCTGCATAGAAACTAAGATATAACTAGTTCGTTTTACATTTTCTAGTTCACAACTGATTAGATAAGATCATTATAAAAAATATCACCTACTAACGGCTCATAAAATGAATTAATTTGGCAAATTCGAATCTGTTATCACCATGCAAATATTTCCATAATTTTAGCTAGAGGAGCGAGACAAATTTAGATTATCGAGTTGGTACAGACGACAAACGGTATGTGAAACTATCCTTTCTTCTTTTGGCATGATCTTTATAAAATAAGTGTACGGTGGTATTTTAAAGGAGTCCAGATTTTTTGTGGTACAAAAGTGTAAGTGACTTGATTTTGAAAGTGAGGGTGTCTCGATTTTATATGTGATTGATACATGATATGTTGGTACCTTGACATTTCTAAAATGAAAGTTCATTATATATGTAGATTGTTCCGTGGACTTACATCCATGATGCGGGTTTAGATTTCTATGAGAGTAGATTGTTCCGTGGACTTACATCCATGATGCGAGTATAGATTCCCATGAGTGTAGATTGTTCCGTGGACTTACATCTATGATGCGGGTATAGATTCTCATGAGAGTAGATTGTTCCGTGGACTTACATCCATGATGCGGGTATAGATTCCCATGAGAGTATATTGTTCCGTGGACTTACATCCATGATGCGGGTATAGATTCCATGAGAGTAGATTGTTCCGTGGACTTACATCCATGATGCGGGTATAGATTCCCATGAGAGTAGATTATTCCGTGGACTTTCATCCATGATGCGGGTATAGATTCGATTGTTCCGTGGACTTACATCCATGATGCGTGTATGGATTTCCATGAGTATGATATGCATACTGATAATTATACCGAGTCCCTTACTAAATGGCCGGGACACGTTATACTGATGATTCCACCGAGTCCCTCACTAAAGGGTCGGGACACGTTATAGGCATAAAGACATGATGGTTATATGATTCCACCGAGTCCCTCACTAAAGGGCCGGGATACGTTATATGAAAACAGATACGATGACTCTGCATTTTATAAAAATGCGATGAGTACGATGAAATGCAGTGGTATATTGATACAAGGTACAGTTGACTCTTATTTTATATGGCACGGTTGGATCTGGTATTTAATTTTCATACTTGTCCCTGTCATCCTTTTGTACAGTTATGATCTTACTTATTGTACTTCATGTTTACATACTTGGTACCTTGTTATGCGGCCCGCCGAAGTGCGTTAACGATTATCGGCGTCACTCAAAAACGAAGAAAGAAATAAGGGCTTTTTTAGGAAGCTTCATGCCCGCAGGTATAGATACTCAGTTTGGTGATCCTCGAGCTTAGGATCCCTGCCCAGCTTTTGAGATTGCTCCACTGTTCTGGAGCTTGTCATTTTGGTACAGGTCTTCCATTATGGCTTATGTATATTCAGGGGTACGGCGGGGCCTTGTCCCGTCATAGTTGTTGTGATACTCTTAGAGGTCTTACTCTATCTTAAGTGAGTAAAGATAGAGTTGGGCATATGTACAGTTGTAGTCCGTTTGGACAATTCTATGTAAAGTGGTGGCCTTGTCGGCTTGCCTGTTTTATTAAAATGAGTTTTTCTTAAGCTTCCGCTGGTGATATGTGATGTATGGGTATAAGGGTGCCCAGGTAGGGCATCAGTCGCGGATCCGTCGGTTCGGGTCATGACAACGACCTACGACATCTGGTAATTAGACACCAACTGTTGATATAACTTTAAAAGTTTAAGACAATAAATGTGCCCACACTCAGATCTTCAATTTACATCATTCCCTGTTTTCATGTCGCTAATGTTAGAAGACGGCCTACGAACATCTGAAGGTCAGATGTCTACGGTAAAATATATCGTTGAAAGTTAAAACGAAGAGAGTAAAAAGCCTTCTTGAAACCTTCTTAGGTCATTTTAGTGCAAATCAGAAGGGTCGGAACTATTTTTATTGTTCATTCATGCTATAACTTAACAACAACAAAAAACTACGCATTACTATGGTAGTAATAATATTGAGATTTAGACTTACCCTGTTTCTTTGTTCTTCTCAATCAAGAGGTCATTCAATTTCTTTACATCTTCAAATTCTCCATTAAGAGTGGAACCCAGAATAGCAGCTACACAAATGGTGTTCTCATCCACCATTTCCACAGCTTTCTCAGGATCCATCACATAATATCCCTCACTCAACTTTACTTCCTTTAGCTCCACTTCAAAATACTTTGCAAATTTCACCCAGCACACCTGTTGAAATTACTAGTTAGCCCCTCTCAACTCTTAAGTCTTTGGAAACATTCATACCAATTTTGTAGAGTTTAACTTATATACGTTGTCAATTAATTAAATAATAAATACATGCAATTGTTCATAAAAATGTGGTTAATTAATAGCTTAAAAAGTAAGATAAGTTACCTGCTATAACATGTTAAAATGCAGTGATAATGTGAACATCATATAAGCTAAGTCCATGCATATATACATGCACACACGTGGTTTATGGGCTAAGATGAGGAAAACCATGTAGAAATCGCACCTGCCGGCCACTTTTCAGTTAAGCCTTTGAAAAATGACCAATGTCATGGAGCTTTAAATTCCACAAGTGGAACTTTAAGACAATGTCCTGAAAAGGTGAGACTCCATGACAATGTCCTAAAATTACGACGAGCGTGACTCTTTTTCAATTACACGGACTAAAAAGTATGTGTATACACACAAATGGTTTATGGGCTAAGATAAGCATGTAAAAATAGTGCATAATAACCACTTTTCGATTAGTTTTTGAAAAATAAACACTATTTAAAATTGCATGACAATGTCCTCGAGAGGTGCAACTCTAGGAGATATAAAATTTGAAGTTTCATGATAATAGCTATTTTTAGTTACATGAACTGAAAAGTGGCTATATGTTGAAAGCATACCTGGACATTGGCACCAGTAACAATGTTGGGCTTATCATAAGGCTTGCCTTGGGCTTTCATTTTGTTTTGCCATTTTCTCTTGAAGGCCAATCCAGCAAGCATAATGGCTTCTGAGGATCCAACTGTTCCAACTCCAACTGCAGTCTCTCCATCTTTAAGTGGTGCGTTAAACAAATGACACTCAATATTGTGTCACTATATTTTTCTTGTGTGATAAGAGGTAGAGAAAAGCTACACTATAATAACAAAGAGAAGGATAAAATGAGAAAAAAGAAAAAACTCTTTTTAGAGATCTTGTGATTTATGGCATTTGTTCATTTTTATCTTCTTCCTTTTTAATGGTTATTTCTTCATTTTATTTTAAAAATCGTGTAAAAAATGTATGCCTTAATTAATTTATCAATGTTTGAAGCTTCCATAAACCAATCAAAATTCGATAACTCCACCATTTTTAAGTGAAATTGATTAACGTGAAATAAAGTAAATTCTATTAATTATGAATCGAACAATTGGGGCCCCGCACGTAGGAAACATTGTTTCTACACACGTGCACACGTAGTGTAAAGGATCAAAATTTCCTTAATAGAAGAGATATTGATACGTATACGAATTGTTTGACATAAGGTAATAGACGGTTATTGGTCAAATGACGAATGATTTCACGTTGATAAATGAAGGAAGAAGTGTATAATGTGTCAAGATGAAATGAATCAGAAATCACCACGAAATCGAGAAGGGTCGCGGCTCCTCCAAGTAAGGGTCGCGACTACAGTGACGTTCAATTCGATAACTTCACCGAATTGAAGAGCGCGCGACGCCTCGCCGAAGTCGCGTCTACAGTGACGTTCAGTTCGGTGAGTTCTCGGGCGAAGGATCGCACTTCGTCTCCGGCGGTCGCGACTCGATCATTTCAATCCGTTAGAGGTGAATTAAAAACTGATTCTTGGGATGACTTTGGAGTATTTACTCTCCATTATTTTGCTCATGAATTTAGCCATTACTTGGCTGAATTGTAACTCCAAATTCAAGGCATTAACATGGCATTCATGGCCATTACTTTGCCATTTAGAGGGTCATCATCTACACACTATAAAATGAGACACAAGACTCATTATGAAACACACTTGAAATATGAAACACTTCATCCTCTCTTGCAATCACAAAACACTCAAAGATCTTTCTTCCAAAGCAAACACTTGAGTTCCCTTTGCTCATTTATTTGATTGTTGTTTTATCTTGGGAGATAAGTTGTCATTACAACCGTTGAAAGGATATACGGTGCAATATTATCTTAAGGATAGATCAAGAATTTGGTCGACTCAGCAAGACCTCATATTTGATCATTTCCAGATTTCTGACAAATATTTGTTGTTGTTATTTTCCCGTTCTACACATTACCACTCACAAGCTTAAGATAATATTGGCTATTTCAACAACAACATGACTGAAAAAGATCAATTCAACACTGAAAATTCCACCGATGCTTAAGGAAATCTCATTGCCTTCAATCCCACTACTCAAGGCACTAACGCTGCCTTCAACTCCACTGTTTTTGGTACGTCAAGTGCCACCGCCACTTCCTTTGGCACAACCAATGCCTCCACTGCTGCTCCAGGCACGTATAGTGCCTTTGCTCCTACCCAAGGCGTCAACAACAACTATACTCCTGTTGGAGGCATTCACAATGCCTTTGCAACTCGCCGGGCGTTCATCGCCTAACGCTGTGATTTTCACCATGAACGTCCTGAAAAGTTCATGGGTGCTCACTTTAAGAGATGGCAACAAAAGATGTTGTTTTTCCCGACGGTTATGGGAATGTCATGTTTCCTAACCGAAGATCCTCTACTAGTTGGGGAAGACGTGGACCCTCAGCCAAATAATTTGGCGGGAGGGGGCCAAGGTAATTGTTACACCCCATCCCAACAATCTTTGGTGTTGACTTTCTACTAAAGTTTATTCATATACTCAAAGTGAAAAGTGAGATTACAATTTTACATACAGATACTTGTAAGATTGAGTTACATCCATTTATTTTCTTTCGACTTTATTTAGACACCACATTTATTCCAGTATTTTCTTTTATTTAGTTCTTCTTTTTAAAACCTTAGCCTTTTTTACTTCTATATTTAAAAAATTTAAAGGAATATGTTAACTTGTCTTTCATAGATTATTGTGTACAATATATATAGTGTTACATAATTATTTACATGACTACAAACTAGGTAACTAATCTTCCTAATTACAATTGTAATATAAATTTACATAATATAAAAGATATACAAAGATACTGGAATATTCTGGAAATATTCTATCACACCCCCGCAGTTGAAGCGGAAGGTTCTCGTACGCTGAGACTGGCTCGGAAATCATCAAAAAGTATGCGCGGAGATGGTGACGACTGATTTTGCAAGTGATGAATTAGAAGGGGATTTAGGTCATCAGTTAGGAAGTCATAGGAATTTGGAGGTGGAGAATTGAGTTTGGCAAAGGGAAATTGGGACTTATTGAATATGACATGCCTAGAAACGATTATATTTTAGCTTGACAAGTCGTAACAATTGTAACCTCGATGATTGAAGGGTAGCCAAGAAAGACACATGGGGATGACCGAGGTTGTAGCTTGTTGATTTTAGTGGAGGGATGGAGGGGATAGCATAGACATTCGAAAGTTCGTAAATGCTTATAGGAAGAATTCAGAACTTGAGTAGGTGACTTGTGTTTGAGAGACTTGTTTGGGAGAATGTTCAAGAGACAGGTTGTCATTGAGAGGGCGTAATGCCAAAAATAAACAAGAATTTTACTCTTTACAAAATAGCCCTTTTAGATACTGGAGCAGATCAAAACTGCATTTCGGAAGGTTTAATACCAACCAAATACTTAGCGAAAAGTACCTCTAAACTATACTCAGCTACATGTGAGATTAAAAATAAATTATAAGTTTTCAAAAGCTCATGTTTGCAACAATGGAGTCTGCTTTATAAACGACTTCGTTATTACAAGAAACATTACTGAAGAAGTAATACTAGATATTCCTTTCTTAACCCAGATAAAATCATATACAACAAAATTAGATGGTATTTATACCACGTCCTTAGGAAAGGAAATCATATTTCCTTATTTGAACCCTAGCAAACGAATGTAAATTTGTTAAACAAAAAATGATTTTCAGGATTAACCTTTTAACTAATCAGATAAATTATCTCAAAGAAGATATCCAAATTAAAAGAATAGAATTCACTTTAAAAACCCGAAGGTAGAAAGCAAGATAAAAATGTTGCAAGGCTCTATCTATAGAGATCTGCTCAGAATTACCCAATGCCTTTTGGAAAAGGAAAAGGCATGTGGCATTACCATATATAGATAACTTTAATGAACATATTATTCCTACAAAATCTAGACCAATTCAGATGAACCACGAGCTCATGGAATATTGTAAAAAGGAAACTAACGACCTACTTCAAAAGAAGATTATTAGACCCTCCAAATCTCAATGGAGTTGTTCAGCATTCTACGTAAATAAAAGTGCTGAAAAGGAAAGAGGGGCACCCAGACTTGTAATCAATTATAATCCCCTTAACCAAGTATTAAAATGGATTAGGTATCCCATACCGAATAAAAGGGATTTGTTAAAAGGACTTAGAAGGAATATTTATAGTAAGTTCGATATGAAGACAGGTTTCTGGTAGATTCAAATCGAAGAAAATGATAAATATAAAACTGCGTTCAATGTTCTCTTTGGACAATATGAATGGAATGTTATGCCATTTGTGCTTAAAAATGCCCCATCAGAATTCCAGAACATCATGAATAATATATTCAATCCATATAGTCAGTTCTCAATTGTCTATATAGATGTCGTTCTTATTTTCTCTGAAACCATAGACCATCACTTTAAACATCTTAACACTTTTGTTAACATTATTAAGCAAAATGGTCTAGCAATAAGTGCTAAAAAGATAAAGTTATTTCAAACATCAATTAGATGCCATAGAGTTCTCGACAAAATTCCCAGATGAGTTAACAGATAAAACCCAACTTCAAAGATTCTTAGGAAGTCTAAATTATGTAGCAGACTTTATTCCTAAAGTTCGACATGTATGTGAACCTCTCTATAAGAGACTTAAGAAAGATCCAATTCCTTGGTCAGAAGATCAAACTAAAGCAGTCAAACAGGTTAAAGAAATAGTACAAAACTCCCTTGTTTAGGAATTCCAAATCCTGATGCCTTTATGATTGTTGAAACAGACGCCTGTAACACCCCATTTTAAACCGGAGTCGAAAACGGGATTACTGCTACATAGTTGATTCCTAAATGCATTTTAAGGAGTCGCCACCTAATTATTATAGTGAATTAGGACACTAAAAAATGTAGCATAAAATACTACGAATGATCTCCATTTTAAAGGTCTGCGAAAGCTATGTGAGATTCCGGGTAAGGGTTCTTTATTATCCTAAAGGGAAGGGGTTAGGCACCCTATAGGATCCGCTAACTTGCGGTTATCCGTTCAAACCTAACTAATTATATATTGGCTTTTATTCTATCTATTCTAAGCATTTTTACAATTAAAATAAAATGCAATACAAAATAATAAAACTAAAATTAAATGCGACACGAGATAAAAATCCGGGACATCTTTAGCCCTTTTTAGGCCTTCTGCACAAGATGATCTCCTGCACTGCATAGACACTTAGTAAAAGTGTTAGTAATAAAATAAACAATTTTTAAAGTAATTGCAATAATTAATAAATAAAACCAAAAATAAATCCGTCTTTGTACATGGAAGGCCTTGGAAATCAGACGGAGATTTCTTCATCGGCCACTATTGCAATAAAATAAATAAAACCTTCATATCCGCGCCAAAACAGTAATAGTTTTAAACACGGAGGGCTCAGATATGTAAAAATATAAAGTAGGACAGCCTAAACAAGTGCGGCGGCGAGAATTCGCCTTGCCAAGCGCATGTTGGTTATCCGGTGTAAGTGGAAGAAATCATCCTTGCCCAGAAAGCTTCATTTATTTTTATTTTCCGTCTTTGCAACTGTGGAGGCCTCAAAAATCGACGGATAACTTTTTCATTGGCCATTAAGTGTAGTATTATGTTTAAATCAGTAAATGCCCAATATTTAAATGTAGCAACTGTTCATTCGGAATAAGAATCTTTTCCAATCAGTTTAATAAAAACAGAAGGGGTAAAATCGTCAAAAACCGATCCAAGAAACAGCCAAAAACCATAAGCAGTATCCAACCAACGTCGCCGAAAAACCAGAACAAGGCAAACTCCAGCCAAATACCCAAACAAAATCGTAAAATCACCCATGGACAATGAATGAATATCAACCAAACAAATAAAAGCAAACAAAGGTCACCGGAGATATAACTTCCGACAGATATCAAAACCACAAAATGCAACGGAGCTTAAATAGAATCGAGCCCAGTCCGCCGGAGTTTCAAAACTCCGGCTAGTCCAACAGTCGAAATAATCAGTCCAAAATAAACAGGATATGCAACGGATTAAAAGCGAGCAGGCGAATCGTCACGAGTTTTTTAAACTCCGGCAAGTAACCAAAAATCACAAAAATCGGTCCAATAAACCCAAATCGACAAATGGCTCAAGATAAACAGCCAACAGAGGTCGCCGACGTATGGGGAGTGCGTGTGCGACCCCGCCGGTCATCACCTCCGGCGGGCAGTGGTGTGGAGGTGTTGCGAGGTCGGCGGCGACTGGAGTTTGGAGGGTGACAGGGACGAGTTGGTGAGGAGTTGAGGGTGGCTTTGTGCGGCTGTGAGGGTGTTCGCCGGAGCTGGCGGCGGCGGGAAGGGCGGCGGCGGACAGTGGGGTGAGCTAGGATTGAGAGAGAAGAGTGAGGGTGAAGTTAAAAGTTGCAGCTGAGGTTCTGTGTGTGAAGGAGAAAAAATGGAAGGGGATGGTTATATGAAAGGGGGTGTAGGACAAGGGACCGGATTTTCCGGCGAAAAATCTGCCGGAAAATCCGGCGGGGATTGGGGCGGCGTCGCAGACGGGATGGGTTGGGCGAGGAAGGTGAGGGAGAAGGGAGTAGGGGAATGAGAAGTGGGCTGCTGATGTAGTGATGTTATGTGGGCTGCCCCTTTTTAATAAAGGGGTAATGTTTATTATATAGGGGTATTTTAGGTTTAGGGTTTTGGGGTATTGGGTTTTGAATAGTGGGTATTGTTTGGTGGGGGGGAAAATGAAAGAGGGTGTTTGGGTGATATTAAAAATAGGGTTGGCTTGGACTGATTCAAATTGTGTCTCGGACTGGACTGGTTTGACAAAATACAAGGCGGGGTAATTATTTAAAACAAAATTATTTAAAAAGATGCAAGATTATTAAAATGCAAATGCCGACGCAATGATACTAAAATTCAATATTTAAGAAATGTTTAATGCCTGATTAAAAGTAAAAACGCGGTGCCGATTAATTATTTAAAGAGATGCAAAATATTATAAAAAATAAAAATATAATATTAACAAAGACATAATGCTTAATTTAAAATAAAAAGATGCAATGTCCTTTTTGTGAAGAAATAAACATAGAATATTATGTAAAAATATTCCTATGTGATTAAAATGCGGTGCTAAAATACTTAAAATTGCACGAAATATACAAAAATGGGTCAAAATTGATCAGCAATATGTCCTCTTTGTACGAGATGATGGAAGAGTCTTGGACAAAGACGTTGACTCAGAGCCAATTTTGTCTGTTTTATAAACTATGAACTCAAAATAGGGATGATGCAGGACTAAAATGTCGATGTCAAATCAAGATGACACCGGTCGTTGTGATGCAAAATTAAAAGCAAAGCCGACGATAAAATGTCCCAAAGGTCGGGTATGATTGACACCGGTTGCAGGTGTGATGCCAAAAAGACAAGGTTATTGTAGATGTTGATGGCGCTGCATAGATGACGCGATGTAGATGTTCGCTGCGTGTGACGAAGCATATACGAAGCCGCCGCATAGACTTACGTGAGACGACGCCGCCGTACGCACGCACGACGCCGCCGCTCGACGATTGCTTCGCTGGCGTCGTTGCGTAAGACGCACGTCGGCGACGCCGTCGTTACGGACGTATTGCCGGGCGTCGTTGCGTAGACGCACGCCGATGACGCCGCCGGCTGGACGTATTGGCCGCCGGCGCGCCGCACGCACGCCGACGACGCCGTTACCGGACGTATTCCGCCGGGCGTCGTTGCGTAGACGCAATGCCGGCGACGCCGTCGTTACGGACGTATTGCGGGCGCCGTTGCGTAGACGCACGCCGACGACGCCGTCGTCGGACGTATTGCCGCCGGGCGTCGTTGCGTAGACGCACGCCGCCGACGACGCCGGCCGCCGTCGTTGCAGACGCCTTGGCGTCGCTGCCGCGCCGTAGACGCACGCCGACGACGCCGTTGCTGGACGTATTGCCGCCGGGCGTCGTTGCGTAGCCGCACGCCGATGGCGTCGTTACTGAGACGTATTCTTCCGGGCGTCGTTGCGTAGCCGCACGCCGATGACGCCGTCGTTACGGGCGTATTGCGATGCTTGTCGTTGCATGGACGAAACATGAATGAAGCCGCATAGGCTTAAATGAAATGGCGTCGTTGCGTAGACGCGACGCAGATGCTCGTCGCATGGACGAAACATGAATGGCCGCCAGACAGGCTTAAATGAAATGC
This sequence comes from Przewalskia tangutica, assembly GCA_029844215.1. Taxonomy (NCBI): domain Eukaryota; kingdom Viridiplantae; phylum Streptophyta; class Magnoliopsida; order Solanales; family Solanaceae; genus Przewalskia; species Przewalskia tangutica. The sequence continues at coordinate 5,147,279 of CM056725.1, forward strand.
ATTGGTTTATGGCGCACCGCTTTGTGACTTGCACAGGTTGAGATAACGTCATTGCATAGGCGTTGTGCGCTTGTAACTCGCGTGGGCCTATTGTTGTGTTCCCGCTTTCCGATATGAAGATCCCGCACTCAAAGAAAACTTGTGAGTTTTTAGGAAATGAGTGGTTGATTAGCGTCGACTCGTAGCTTTGGCTCTTGACGCTTGCATTCTTGTTTGCGTGAAAACCTAGTTGGCTGCTTTTTCGCTCTATTGCCATTTTCTTGCATCAATTCCTTAAAATGTCCCGTTACCGTAATGAAGATGTTGAATCGTAAGGTTGCATCTTGACGCTATCAAGGCGTCGTAAGCATTTTTTTATAATGAATGAAAAGCTAATGCGAGAATATGGACAATGTACAATTGAGTAGATGAGAATGCAACCCCAAAATATGTAGTAGTAATGGATGCCAAATATATGAGGATGCTAAACTCTCCAATGGACAAAATCGAGTCGTGTGCGTAAACAAGGAAGAAATATTTCTAACGCGTGACCGGCCGATGTGGTCGCTTCACGATCCCGCCGGCGAGTCGTCAAGACGTAGTTCATGCCGCAAAAATAAGATTTTTTTATAATTTTAAAATGACGCGGACCGGCTGCGTGGCGCCACGTATCCCGCCGAGGGAATCAGGTCAAGACGTAGTTCGTGATGCAAAATAAAAAGATTTTTTATGATTTTAAAATGATGTGGGGACCGAAGCCGATGGGGCCGCCTACGTATCCCGCTGAGGGAATCAGGTCAAGACGTAGTTCGTGATGCAAAAATAATTTTTATGTAATATGTATTTTGTTGTTTTTTCTCAAAAATGGAAGATTTACATTACGTTCGACTCGATTGATACCAACAATTAGTATTGTGCATAAGGATGTTCTTTTATTGTTTTCAGTCTAACCGAGATTGACTCTAGTGTAATTCACACAGCTTCAGATAGTACCTCAGACATACCTGAGTGTCGACACACATGCTTGCATCCAAGGTTTCGAACTACACGTAATCTCACGTTTCAAATGCCTCACTGAAAGAAAGTCTCATTCCCACATATATTCCAGTATTTTGAATTTTGGGACGTTGAAAGAATTGCGCTCACACTCAAAAAGATGTTCAATGCATGCAATTGTGATACCATAGGCTTGGCCGTCATGTAAGTATCCACTAATGTGAGAACCTCGCATGAGATCATGTAGGGCTTGTCACGGGCTTGTAATGTAGGCTTGGAGAAAGGAATGAATATCATTTGGGTAAAAGTGACTAATCATTCCTCGAGAGTTGGACTACGTCCATGCTTGATATTTGTGTGTTTTAATGCTAACTTGCTTTCTTTTGTCCCGCTTTTTCAGATCGACTTCTTTTGAATCTTTCATTTGGAGCCCTTTTTTCTGGGGTTATCCCTCTTTTTTTATCTGGCTTTTGATTTCCTCTTTGTGTGAAGTCGTCTGTTTTTTTTTGAGACTTTGACAATTTTTGTCTTTGCAAACTTCAACGCAGAATTTTATCACCACTTGCACATTTCTAAAGCACTCGAGGAGGTCGGGCAAGAGAGGATAGCGCGACGCACTCGTAAAGGGTATAGGTGTAATATGCGGTTGTCAAAAATAGGTTTTAGGCTCAAAGGGTGTACTAGGGATAATGTTATTTGGTAGGTGAAAAGGCTCAAACGGTCAAAGAAAGCCTACGATCATTTCCTACACCGAGTGTTACTCAGATTTCGCCTCAACAAACATTCGCCAAGTTCTAGATCACAATGCAATGCAATTGAACTTATTCAAATAACTCACCACACAACGATGCATATGAAACGATGAGGTCGGTTTCATTCTTATCTTGAAACATGCAAGACAATGTCATCTGCGGGTATGAATAAGAGGTACCAAAAGAATCTATGGTTTACCACAAAGTCAACCCATACTGATTATCACTTGTTTTTTTTTTTTATGCACATTTGTAACTGTGTTGGTATCAACAAAGTCAAACAATAATACTTACAAAATGTTTTTGTATTTTTGAATAACATTTTTTTTTGTATTTATGAACAATTTTTTTTTTTTGAATAAAGGTTTTTTTTTTTGTATTTTTAGAATAAATCGTTTTTTTTTTGTATTTTTTGAATAAATGGTACCGCAACCGAATAGGGTCGCCTCGATCCCGCCGAGGAATCAAAGCGCGTAGTTCATTCAAATATGTTATAAAATGTATGCTTGAAAATAATTTATCAATGAAAGGATGACAATGTAAAGCTATGCAAAAGAAAATGATTGTCCATATTGGGCGAGTGCAAAGTAAAAATGACTGTAACGAAAAATGAATGCCCGAGAACATGATGAACGAGATGCATGAGTGAGAAAAATATGCTTTTTTTTGTGGTTTTTTTTTTGGTGGTTTTTATTTTTGTGGTTTTTATTTTTGTGGTGTCGAACTCAAAATGAGTTGCCTACGTATCACACCGTGTGGTGAGAATCAGACACGCGTAGTTCGGATAATTATGCTGTAAAAATGCATGATATGAAAGAACTATGTAATTAGCGCTAAACATATCAATTGAGTTTGCGAATACGAAAAAATACAAAGTATAAAAGAACTGAGAGCGATGTCTCGTTGAATCTGGTATAAACTGACTTCTATTAGTCAACATAACTCCCGCTCATTTTTTTTTTTTTTTGCCCGCCCTCGATTGTTTGCGAGGACGACCTTCCTGCAAAAAATATAAGAAATAGGTGAGTAGGAAAATGACCAAAATAATAAAAATGCAAAAGTGTGACAATATAGTCAAAGACTCCCCTGATTGGTTCGACCGGACTGGTGGTTGATGCTTCACAGAGTCCAAGTCGCGCTATTCAAGAGTGATTTACGCAGTAGAAGTCCTGATTGCAATGTGAAAGCAAAAAGTGCAAAAATACAAATGCTCGAGCCCGGAATCACAAAAGAGCAATTATTGAATTAAACAATATGTACAGAGTTGCTAGCGACAAACAATAATAAACAAAAAACATGCAAATCAAGCGTGCCTAATATGCTTGGGACCTCCTTATGCCGGTGAGCCTAAACGCCAAATATGCGGGATTATGATAAATAGGTCCAAGCCGTTAAACTGCAATATTTTGTCGGAAATGGCGACCAAATGACGGTGCACTTTTTCCAATTTTGGCGTGTCATGACAAGGCTTGGATCCGTCTATCATCATCACGCTACACATAGTATGTTAATGGGTCGTTGGGTTGTGAAACCCGTCGACAAGTTTGGTGGATTTCTAATTGTGGCGTTAATACCAAGGATTAACCCACCTAAGGTTTATGCATGCATGACTAATATAAAAGGGTGGTATAGCTCTATCTTAAGCTTTCTAAGATTTGGCCTATTAGACGCAAGGCTCCCGAGCGGACAACTCGAGTGAGAAGGCTACGTGGCTGATCAGACGAACCGATCTAACTCCACGCAAGCGCCAACTCTCCTAAATTTTGGGTGTTCTTGAAAGAAATTTGCGGGTGCGCGAAGCACACCAGCGCGTGTAGTGTGTGACAGTGTGAATTTTCCAGAGTGGAGGAAATATGAGCGGAATGCCAGTTTAAGTAAAACAGTAAAATAATGTATCAATTAAATTAGTTAATTACAAAATAAAAACAAACAATATAAAATATTTATAACAAATATAAAAGCAAAATAAAGTGCAATATTTAATTAACCTGAGTTTGCTATGATCAAGAACCTGATATCCCAAATGAGTCGCTTATCCAGAATAACACCCCATTTTAAACCGGAGTCGAAAACGGGATTACTGCTACATAGTTGATTCCTAAATGCATTTTAAGGAGTCACCACCTAATTATTATAGTGAATTAGGACACTAAAAAATGTAGCATAAAATACTACGAATGATCTCCATTTTAAAGGTCTGCGAAAGCTATGTGAGATTCCGGGTAAGGGTTCTTTATTATCCTAAAGGGAAGAGGTTAGGCACCCTATAGGATCCGCTAACTTGCGGTTATCCGTTCAAACCTAACTAATTATATATTGGCTTTTATTCTATCTATTCTAAGCATTTTTACAATTAAAATAAAATGCAATACAAAATAATAAAACTAAAATTAAATGCGACACGAGATAAAAATCCGGGACATCTTTAGCCCTTTTTAGGCCTTCTGCACAAGATGATCTCCGGGTACCTGCATAGACACTTAGTAAAAGTGTTAGTAATAAAATAAACAATTTTTAAAGTAATTGCAATAATTAATAAATAAAACCAAAAATAAATCCGTCTTTGTACATGGAAGGCCTTGGAAATCAGACGGAGATTTCTTCATCGGCCACTATTGCAATAAAATAAATAAAACATTCATATCCGCGCCAAAACAGTAATAGTTTTAAACACGGAGGGCTCAGATATGTAAAAATATAAAGTAGGACAGCCTAAACAAGTGCGTGGCGAATTCGCCTTGCAAGCGCATGTTGGTTATCGATGTAAGTGGAAGAAATCATCCTTGCCCGTAAAACTTCATTTATTTTTATTTTCCGCTTTTGCAATCATGAGGCATCAAAAATCGACGGATAACTTTTTCATTGGCCATTAAGTGTAGTATTATGTTTAAATCAGTAAATACCCAATATTTAAATGTAGCAACTGTTCATTCGGAATAAGAATCTTTTCCAATCAGTTTAATAAAAACAGAAGGGGTAAAATCGTCAAAAACCGATCCAAGAAACAGCCAAAAACCATAAGCAGTATCCAACCAACGTCGCCGAAAAACCAGAACAAGGCAAACTCCAGCCAAATACCCAAACAAAATCAGAAAATCACCCATCGACAACAGTAATGAATATCAACCAAACAAATAAAAGCAAACAAAGGTCACCGGAGATATAACTTCCGACATATATCAAAACCACAAAATGCAACGGAGCTTAAATAGAATCGAGCCCAGTCCGCCGGAGTTTCAAAACTCCGGCTAGTCCAACAGTCAAAATAATCAGTCCAAAATAAACAGGATATGCAACGGATTAAAAGCAGAACCGATCGTCACGAGTTTTTAAACTCCTAAGTAACCAAAAATCACAAAAATCGGTCCAATAAACCCAAATCGACAAATGGCTCAAGATAAACAACAGAGTCGCCGACGTGGGGAGCAGTGCGTGTGCGACCGGTCATCACCTCCGGCGCAGCGGAGGTGTGGTGTGGAGGCGGGCGCGGCGGAGTTTGGAGGGTGACAAGGGCGAGTTGGTGAGGAGTTGAGGTGGCTTGCGGCGCAGGTGTTCACGAGTCGGGCGACGGAAGCGGCGGCGGACAGTGGGGTGAGCTAGGATTGAGAGAGAAGAGTGAGGGTGAAGTTAAAAGTTGCAGCTGAGGTTCTGTGTGTGAAGGAGAAAAAATGGAAGGGGATGGTTATATGAAAGGGGGTGTAGGACAAGGGACCGGATTTTCCGGCGGAAAATCTGCCGGAAAATCCGGCGGATTGAGCGGCATCGCAGACGGATGGGTTGGGCGAGGAAGGTGAGGGAGAAGGGAGTAGGGGAATGAGAAGTGGGCTGCTGATGTAGTGATGTTATGTGGGCTGCCCCTTTTTAATAAAGGGGTAATGTTTATTATATAGGGGTATTTTAGGTTTAGGGTTTTGGGGTATTGGGTTTTGAATAGTGGGTATTGTTTGGTGGGGGGGAAAATGAAAGAGGGTGTTTGGGTGATATTAAAAATAGGGTTGGCTTGGACTGATTCAAATTGTGTCTCGGACTGGACTGGTTTGACAAAATACAAGGCGGGGTAATTATTTAAAACAAAATTATTTAAAAAGATGCAAGATTATTAAAATGCAAATGCCGACGCAATGATACTAAAATTCAATATTTAAGAAATGTTTAATGCCTGATTAAAAGTAAAAACGCGGTGCCGATTAATTATTTAAAGAGATGCAAAATATTATAAAAAATAAAAATATAATATTAACAAAGACATAATGCTTAATTTAAAATAAAAAGATGCAATGTCCTTTTTGTGAAGAAATAAACATAGAATATTATGTAAAAATATTCCTATGTGATTAAAATGCGGTGTGCTAAAATACTTAAAATTGCACGAAATATACAAAAAATGGGTCAAAATTGACTGTCAACAACGCCTCCAATATTGGTTACGGATGTATTCTTAAACACAAAATATCTCCTGAATCTACCGAACAGTTGGTAAGATTCACATCTAGAGTCTGGAATTCGGCTCAAAAGAATTATAGTACTATTAAAAAGAAATCTTATCTATAGTGCTATGTATCAATAAATTTCAAGATGACTTTATTAACAAAGAATTTTTATTAAGGGTTGAGCAAAGCAGCCAAAGATGTTTTACAAAAGGATGTTAAAAACCCTGTTTCAAAACAAATTTTTGCCAGATGGCAAACCTTACTATCAAGTTTTGATTTTATAAAAGGAGAAGAAAATTCTTTACCAGATTTTCTAACAAGAGAATTTTTGCAGAGTAATCATGAGACCCAACTTTCCGGGTTCACGCCCTATGAGACCCCTCTTCCAACTTAAGCCGGAAGAAAAGATGAAACAACCTTTTAAAACAGCAAATACAACCAAAGCGGAGTTCCCCAAGTTACCAGCAGGTACAACTCCGTCTCCCCAAAAGGAGCCAATGACAGGTAAAACGCAGGTACAACATTTCAAAACCTCTTCTATGTGCCTTGATCATACTACTATACCAGTTCGTAATCGACGGCACTAAACTAATGCACTAAAGCACAGCAGATGAGACGGTTCACACAATTCACCATAGTAGAGCAGGCAGAGGTCCAGGATTCGAGAGAGATAACTACAAAATGCAATCTCCAGAGTCTTATTCCGAAGCAGTAAAACCAACAACTCCTCATAAGAAGAAGACAACATCAGCAAGCAACAGCACCCCAATTCCAAAATGAGAGTTTATTGTATCAGAAACCCTGTCAATAATGGCACTGAATAAGCAGTATGAAAACCTCAGGGTAGAAGAACCTTCTCAAACCCTGTTATACCAATTATCAATATATAGATACCCAAGATCCTATCAAGACTAGGAAATATTACGAGTTTATTCTTATAGACACTGATTCAATAGAAGTAGAACATAACTACTTCAAACATCTCACAGAAGCAATTGAATATTTAAAATTCACTAATAAAAAGTTATTAAACCCATTTGATTGGTACGTAGATCACCTACACACCCCAATTTCATTATCCAGAAGCCATAAACCGCAAACTTTCAATTGGTATGATTACAAGGAAGTTTGGTTTAATCCTATATGTTAGTCCTTATACTCATACTTGGTTTATCAAGTACTCAGAAAAAATTATTCCCAGATGGTTCTACGAATGGTGGAATATATTTGAAGATAATTTACAGGTAATAGCCCCGAGATTTCAGAGTCTATACACTAGTTTCCAAGAGGAACAACAGATTTCAACATTACCAGAGCATATTAAATTATGCAATTTTTTTATAAATAAAATAATATCATATATTATCAATTGGTCCTTTGACATTCATGAAATGGATAAGATCCGATATCTCAGTAAAACTATATGGATTAAAGGATGGAGTCCTAAGGTAAAAGAAGAAAAGAAGAGCTCATCTTCTTCATCAGCCAGAGAATGATCCGTCTCCAAAACAGAGATAAAGAGAAAGCTTCTTGAAGCTTTGTCTAAATTGGACGATAATACTTATTTCAACCAAATAATAGAATTAATTGATACGACATTTTCCACTACCAGCGAACCCGACAATGGAGATATGTTGGACCCTAGAGGAATCGCTCAAGCATATCTTACAAAATAAATGGATACAACAAAAGCAGAAAAGACAAAGGAGACCCCACATAAATAGGAAAGAGCAAGTGACTCTTCGAGAAAGCAAAAAGCAGTATGACTCTTCGGAAAAGAAAAGGCCACATTAATCTCTATCGTCCATTTGTAAAAATAGGATGATAGTAAATTTGTCAGAGGCCTATATAAGGCTTTCAAGATGTAATCACTAAGGCGTCAGAAAAATATCCCCTTCTAAATATTTCTCTGCCTGACTTCCCTTGTAAACAATGTTTTCACTTTCCATCAAATAAATTTGTAAGTTATTTACTCTCTATTGCTTTACTTACTTTATTATTTAGATAATACTTCAATCCGTTTTTATGGTATCAGATCTTTGTTACATGTTATCATCAAGTATCATGAGTAGCTAAACTCATTCTACTGTCCTAGAGCAGTATTGTCTTAAGGTTATTTGATATTTTGTCTATGTTCACTCCCGTTCTAACTTTGTTGTTACCCTCTGCTTAAACTCTACTCGTAGTCTACAGTAAAAGGTAGTTGTCTTGTATCCGTTAGTTTGAGGTATCCGATTAATCTCCGGATCAGACGTTGACGAACCTAAAACTTTCGTTGGATTAGCTTGTAAGCTTGGGTACTAGAGCCGGATCCGGATTTGGTGTCACGTCGCCAAGTACTTAGGATAAGAATACCTACATGATACTCGGAATAGTAGATAGTCAGCACAAGAGGTATTTATCAGGTAGGTATTCTTATCCTAAGTACTTGGTGACGTGACATCAAATCCGGCTCTAGAACCCAAGCTTACAAGCTAATCCAACAGAAGTTTTAGGCTCGTCAATGTCTGATCCGGAGATTAATCGGATATGTCAAACTAACGGACACAAGACAACTACCTTTTATTGTAGACTACGAGTAGAGTTTAAGCAGAGGGTAACAACAAAGTTAGAACGGGAGTGAACAGAGACAGAATATCAGATAACCTTAAGACAATACTGCTCTAGGACAGTAGAATGAGTTTAGCTACTCATGATACTTGATGATAACATGTAACGTGGATCTGATACCATAAAAACGGATCGAAGTATTATCTAAAAAATAAAGTAAGTAAATCAATAGAAAGTAAATAACTTAAAACTTATAAATTTATTTGATGCAAGTGAAAACATTGTTTACAAGGGAAGTCAGGCTGAGAAACATTTAGAATGGGATATTTTTCCGATGCCTTAGTGATTACATCTTGAGAGCCTTATATAGGCCTCTGACAAACTGAACGGTAGAGATTAATGTGGCTTTTCGGATTTGGCTTTTGCTTTTCCGAAGAGTCATACTGCTTTTTGCTTTCTCGAAGAGTCACTTTCCCTTTCCTGTTTATGTGGGGTCTCCTTTGTCTTTTCTGCTTTTGTTGTATTCATTTATTTTGTAAGATATGCTTGAGCGATTCCTCTAGGTCCAGCATATATCCATTGTCGGGTTTGTTGGTACTGGAAGATGTCGTATCAATTAATTCCATTATTTGGTTGGGATCTGTATTATCATCCAATTTAGACAAAGCTTCAAGGAGCTTTCTCTTTATCTCTGTTTTGGAGACGGATCATTCTCTGGCTGATGAAGAAGATGAGCTCTTCTTTTCTTCTTTTACCTTAGGACTTCATCCTTTAATCCAGATAATTTTACTGAGATATCGGATCTTATCCATTTCATGAATGTCAAAGGACCAATTGATAATATATGATATTATTTTATTTATAAAAAAATTGCATAATTTAATATGCTCTGGAAATCAGTGTATAGACTCTGAAATCTCGGGGCTCTTACCTGTAAAATTACCTTCAAATATATTCCACCATTCGTAGAACCATCTGGGAATAATTTTTTCTGAGTACTTGATAAACCAAGTATGAGTATAAGGACGGACATATAGGAAGTTAAACCAAACTTCCTTGTAATCATACCAATTGAAAGTTTGCGGTTTATGGCTTCTGGATAATGGAATTGGGGCGTGTAGGTGATCTACGTACCAATCAAATGGGCTTAATATCCTTTTATTAGTGAATTTTAAATATTCAATTGCTTCTGCGTTATGTTTGAAGTAGTTATGTTCTATCATTCCTTCAAAATCAAAGCCCCTGGAAAACCTGATGATTTTGATGATGCACTTTGGCCCCACTTAGATTTGATTGTCCTACAATGGATCTACGACACGATGTCAAACGATCTATTGCATACAATCATTGAAATCGATGCCACTACACGACAAACGTGGAAGAGCTTGGAAAATATTTTTCATGATAACAAGACACAACGTGCCTTGTATTTGGAAAATCAATTCAAGGACATTCAGCAGAGCGATTTTCCTAATGTGTCAACCTATTGTCAATAACATAAGATGATTGTCGATCAACTCTCCAACATCGGTGCACCGGTCACTAATCAACGATTGGTGATGCAATTCATTGCGGGTTTGAATGAATCTTACGACGAAGTCGCTACCATTCTCCAACAAAGCATGACATTGCCTCCATTCTATGAGGCTCATTCTTGAAGAAACTCAGAAAACCAAGCAGGTCGCAACCAACACAAATACCGCCGACACTGCCCTCCTGACCACCGGCCGCACCATTGCCGACCCGAGAGGGCCATACTTTGCCCCGCCACACCGACAAAACACGATCCAAAACGTGACTAACAATCCCAAAATAACAACAAAGGGCAAAATTTCAATTGAAACCGCGGTGGTCGAACCGGAAACAGTAGCATCGGCGATAGAGGGCACCAACCGCAGCCGGTAGCCACCCGTAGTGGCAACAACAGTGGAAACAACCTCCGCCGTGGGTTGCCTACCCAACATGGGTTGCGCAGGCCTAGCCGACTTGGGTTGCTCCACAATGCCCCTATCCTACGTCCTCTTGGGCCCCACCTTCGGCCCGATAGCCCCAACCCGACATCCTCGATACACGTCCACATCAGGAATACAATGCACATATCTCTCCTTCTTTAACCTACGCATCGACGAATATTGAGGCAGCTATGAACACGATGTTTATCAACTTTCCAGACGACAATTGGTACATGGATACTGGCGCCGCATCTCATATGACGACATTCCAAGGTACTCTCTCGCCTTATTTCAATATGAGAAATTTAAATCAAAATATTATATTGGTAGTGGACAAGGCATTCCCATTCGAGGTTACGGACAATCATCCCTCTCCCCACCACATTCGCCGTTAGTTATAAATAATTCCCTCCATGCCCCGAAACTTATCAAAAATATAATCTATGTGCGTCGTTTCACAACCGACAATAATGTTTCCCTTAAATTTGATCCTTTTGGTTTTTCTGTGAAAGACCTTATGACATGAATGCGAATAATGAGATGTGACGGCACCATGGACCTTTATCCTATCACCACCATCGTCGGCCATCCATATTCCTCTCCATTAACCTTTGTAGCTATTTCATCTCTTATATGACATAATAGATTAGGACATCCGAAAGATTCTATTTTACACTCCCTTAGCAAAAATAAGTTCATTGATTGCAAACTTGTCTCTAATACTCTTGTTTGTGAATCTTGCGTTTTTGGAAAACATGTCAAATTATCATTTTCTTCTTCATCCACCTGTACTTTAATGTCATTTGATATAATACACATTGATTTATGGACTTCTCTAGTTTTAAGCACGATCGAGCATAGATATTATGTGTTGCTTTTGGATGATTATTCCAACTTTTTGTGGATTTTTTCCATTGGTAATAAGTCTCAAGAGTTGGTGGAGCGATTTGTCTGGTTAATTTCGTTCGAATGAGACCTCAGCCTTCTAACTAGCTATGCGGAGGGCCATTGGTAATAAGTCCCAAGAGTTGGTGGAGTGATTTGTATGGTTAATTCCGTTAACGAACGAGACCTCAGCCTGCTAACTAGCTATGCGAAGGTATCCTTTAGTGACCAGCTTCTTAGAGAGACTACAACCTTTTAGGCCGCGAAAGTTTGAGGCAATAACAGGTATGTGATGCCCTTTCTAGGCCGCATGCGTGCTACACTGATGTATTCAACGAGTTTATAGCTTTGGTCGACAAGCCAGGGTAATCTTTGAAATTTCATCGTGATAGGGATACATTCTTTAGTGCTTTAATAAAGACACAATGTGAAAAAATATCAAATGTATTCAATGTGACAACGGGAGGGAATTCGATAATCAACAATTCAAATTGTTTTGCGCCAAACATGACCTTGTTTTTCATTTTTCCTGTCCACACACCTTTCCACAAAATAGAAAAGTCGAACGAAAAATTAGAATCATAAACAACTTTTCGTGCTCTCCTTGCCCACACCTCTATCCCCCCATATTTTTGGCATTACGCCCTCTCAATGGCAACATATCTCCTGAACATTCTCCCAAACAAGTCTCTGAAACACAAGTCACCCACTCAAGTTCTCTATCTTCGGAATTCTTTCTATAAGCATTTACGAACTTTCAGATGTCTATGCTACCCCTTCCATCCCTCCACTAAAATCAACAAGCTGCAACATCAGTCATCCCCGTGTGTCTTTCTTGGATACTCCCTCAATCATCAAGGTTACAATTGTTACGACTGGGCAAGCTGAAAAATAATCATTTCTAGGCATGTCATATTTGATAAGTCCCATTTTCCATTTGCCAAACTCAATTCTCCACCTCCAAATTCTTATGACTTCCTAACTGATGACCTAAATCCCCTTCTAATTCATCACTTGCAAAATCAGTCGTCACCATCACCGTGCATACTTTTTGATGATTTCCGAGCTAGTCTCAGCGTACGAAAACCTCCCGCTTCGACTGCGGGGGTGTGATAGAATATTTCCAGAATATTCCAGTATCTTTATATATCTTTTATCTTAGGTTATATTATAATTTTAATTATGAAGATTAGTTACCTAGTTTGTAGCCATGTAAATAATTATACAACACTATATATATTGTACACAATAATCAATGAAAGACAAATTAACATATTCTTTTAAATGTTTTAAATATAGAAGTAAAAAAGGCAAAGGTTTTAAAAAGAAGAACAATAAATAAAAGAAAATACTTGAATAAATGTGGTGTCTAATAAAGTCGAAAGAAAACAAATGGATGTAACTCAATCTTACACTATCTGTATGTAAAATTGTAATCTCACTTTTTCACTTTGAGTATATGAATAAACTTTCGTAGAAAGTCACCACCAAAGATTGTTGGGATGGATAAGTACTACTCATCCTTAATAAAAGTTTCGGATTTAAGTATTGAAAATAAAATAATTTTACCTTGTTAAGATATAATATCCTGAATTTGAAATTCGAAGGTAGGGGCTCAAGACATCATTGTCTAAGCAATACTCTATTTATATGTCTTGCTTTTTTTTTTCTATTTATTTAAAAAAGAACGCTACTCTCAATATTTAGTAACACACTAATTTTAGCATTTCACGAGACATATTTCAAACCATGAGTTTAAAAGATTATTTTAGTAAATTATATATAATTTTAATTTAAAGTTACACAAGTCAAAATATTTATTCACTTTTTAAAAAATCTACTCAGAATTATCCAATGCCTTTTGAGAAAGGAAAAGCATGTGGTAGCATTACCATATATAAATAACTTTACATGAAAATATTATTCCCACAAAAGCTAGACAAATTCAGATGAACCACGAGCTCATGGAATATAAAAGGAAACTAATGACCTACTTCAAAAGAAGATTATTAGACCCTCCAAATCTCAATGGAGTTGTTCAGCATTCTACGTAAATAAAAATGTTGAAAAGGAAAGAGGGGCTGGGCACCCAGACTTGTAATCAATTATAAGCCCCTTAACCAAGTATTAAAATGGATTAGGTACCCAATACCGAATAAAAGGGATTTATTAAAAAGAATTTATAAGGCCAATATTTATAGTAAGTTCGATATGAAGTCAGATTTCTGGCAGATTCAAATCGAAGAAAATGATAAATATAAAACTGCGTTTAATGTTCCCTTTGGACAATATGAATAGAATGTTATGCCTTTTGGGCATAAAAATGCCCCATCAGAATTTCAGAACATCATGAGTAATATATTCAATCCATATAGTCAGTTCTCATTTGTCTATATAGATGACGTTCTTGTTTTCTATGAAACCATAGACCAACACTTTAAACATCTTAACACTTTTGTTAACATTATTAATTAAAATGGTCTAGCAGTAAGTGCTAAAATATAAAGTTATTTCAAACATCAATTAGATGTCATAGAGTTCTCGATAAAATTTCTAGATGAGTTAACAAATAAAACCCAACTTCAAAGATTCTTAGGAAGTCTAAACTACGTAGCAGACTTTATTCCTAAAAGTTCGACAGATATGTGAACCTCTCTATAAGAGTAAGAAATATCCAATTCCCTGGTCAGAAGATCAAACTAAAGCAGTCAAACAGGTCAAAGAAATAGTACAAAAACTCCCCTGTTTAGGAATTTCAAATCCTGATGCCTTTATGATTGTTGAAACAAACGCCTCCGATATTTATTACGGGGGTATTCTTAAACAAAAAATATCTCCTGAATCTACCAAACAATTGGTAAGATTCACATCTGGAGTCTGGAATTCGGCTCAAAAGAATTACAGTACTATTAAAAAAGAAATCTTATCTATAGTGCTATGTATCACTAAATTTCAAGATGACTTGATTAACAAAGAATTTTTACTAAGGGTTGACTACAAAGCAGCCAAAGATGCTTTACAAAAGGATGTTACAAACCTTGTTTCAAAACAGATTTTTGCCAGATGACAAGCCTTACTATCAAGTTTAGATTTTAAAATCGATTTTATAAAAGGCGGAGAAAATTCTTTACCAGATTTTCTAACGAGAGAATTCTTGCAGGGTAATCATGAGACCCAACTTTCTGGGTTCACGCCCGATGAGACCCCCCTTCCAGCTTAAGCCGGAAGAAAAAATGAAACAACTTTTTAAAACAGAAAATACAACCAAATCCACTCATAAACCTAGTTATGAAGGAAGGTTCTCCGTCCTAGCGGAGTTCCCCAAGTTACTAGCAGGAACAACTCTGTTTCCCCAAAGGAGCCAATGACAAGTAAAACGCATGTACAACCTTTCAAAACTTCTTCTGCAGAGTTTCAGGCCAGAGATAGCTACAAAATGCAATCTCCGGTGTCTTATGCTTAAGCAGTAAAACCAGCAACTCCTCATAAGAAGGAGACAACATCAACAAGTAGCAGCACCCCCATTCCAAAATGGGAGTTTAGTGCATCACAGACCCTGCCAATAATGGCACTGAATAAGCAGTATGAAAACCTTAGGGTAGAAGAACTTCTCAAACCCGGTTATACCAATTATCAATATATAGATACCCAAGATCCTATCAAGACTAGGAAATATTACGAGTTTATTCTTATAGACATTGATTCAATAGAAGTAGATTCCACAATATGGGATGTAGTAGAGTGTACACAGACCTTACTTCTATCTTGGTAGATATCTTGGTAGATAGAGTAATTATTTTCGGGAGATCCTCGACTAAAGACAAAACATAATCACAAAAAAGCAAGCAATGCAACGCAAGAAAAACGGTCAGACCCAGATAAAAAATTAAAACAATATGAACATGCTGATAACAAAATCGAATACGCTATGATAGCGCATTCTGACAGAAGGAAGCAGTAGCTAACTTAGATAAATAATATCAACAAAGTACACTAGGGAACACATAGCAGCAGAAATCAAACTACAGGGGATTATAAAACAATATTGCGCCTATAAGTGTGATAGACTAATTGGGCCTACAGTAATAACACTACAACTATCATTTTTAAAGCGTAAGTAGGACTACGCTCGATTACCTACTACCCTTCTACCCTAATATGTGTCCTCCACAACCCCATATCTAAGGTCATGTCCGCAGTAAGTTGCACCTGTGTCATATCCCGTCTAATCACATCTCCCCAATACTTATTCCGCCTACCTCTACCCCTTCTGAACCCGTCCATAGACAATATCTCACACCTCCGCACTGGGGCATCTGTGTCTCTCCTCTGCACATGCTCGAATCATCTCAACCTCGCTTTCCGCATCTTATCCTCCACCGTGGTCACTCCCACTTTGTCTCGGATATCTCCATTTTTAATCATATCTCTCCTTATATGCCCACATATCCATCTCAGCATCCTCATCTCCACAACTTTCATCTTTTGTATGTGCGAAGTCTTGACTGGTCAACACTCCGCCCCATACAACATAGTCGGTCTAACCACCATTCCAACGCTGGAGCAATCTTCTATTATTAAATGCTAAGATACGCTGAGGGGCCATTTGGTTATAGGAATTAGGATACTAATCCTGACACAAATTGTGAGATTGTATTTATCTACAGATTGGTTATTGATATTAACTAATACTTGTACAAAATTATATCAAAGTCTTGGTATTATCTAGCACATATAAAAAGTGAGATTACCCTTCAAAAAACTAAAATGAATTTTTTAACCTGAAGCTCAGTGGTAACAGGGTATTCATCCATGTCAACATAGTTCTTGTTAATTGAATCCATCATCAACTTATCACATTCTGGTTCCATCCATGTTGTCACAAAGGAAGCCAAGTTCAGCCTTGGGTTTCCATCTAACATAAGCTCATCATTTATAATCTGAAATGCTGCTTCCTTTGGTATTGAATTTTCTGGGATCTTATACCTAAAGAACCAATAAAAAAGATAAATGTTGAGAAAGTCTATTTTCAAGAATATACAAAAGAAAAACCCCAAGTGATAAAAGATATGTAAGTCATTTAAAAGACTTATATTTTGAAACAATACTTACTAAAGATCTATATATAATAATATTAGCAAATATGGTGTATTTATGAAACTTTAGAGTATTAAAGATTGATTCGTACTAAACAAAATGACTTTCACTTTCCATAATCAAAATGAAAGAAAGTCAACCTATTCCGGTGTTTGAGTATTGGTTAAAACAAAGACTAGTTTGAACATATCGAGAAGCGAAAGTGCACTGTACAGATACGTCACTATCCGACGCTATCTTGGACAGAACCATGGTGGCGTAGTGGTGGTAGTACGGCGGAGAATATCAGAAAGTAAATTAAAAGAGAAAAAAGAAATAAGAAGATATTTTTCTCTTAGGAAGAAGAAAGGTAGAAGAAGTGTCACTATTTATAAATAATGAATTTTGGAATGTGTGGAAGAGCTAGGCCACCTCATTATTGAAACTTATTAAAGTTTAAGTTATAAATATGGTTAGTGTAAGGATATTTTATTTCTATCATATTATTTTTTTCTATTATAATATATAACTTATTTTATTTTTAAGATTATAAATTTTATATTTTAAAAAGGCTTATATATAAATATTTTTTGGGCGACGTGATAGTGTAATAATATATATTTATTCTTAGAATTTAATTCAATAAAGCTAAGGTTAATAATGTGGACTTTTAACTTTATAGTTGTAATGACTATGATGCTGAAATAAAAGTTTATTAAAGTTAGTCTTCTAAATTACCACTTTAATAAGTTTTGTATATTACTAGCTTTTGTACTTAACTTATTATCTATTCAAAATTTCAAACAACTATCCGAAGCCCTAGACCAGTTGGTCTTGAAGACAGAGGGTATCCTCATTGGGTGGTGTGGTAGAGCTTGGTCACAAGTTCGAACCCCGCGTAACGCTGCGCCGCCTCTTGGGAGCTCACACTGACTTGTCAGTGTGGTTTAAGCTAGCGTGGTTTGCGCGCTATTGTATCGATCAGGGTTTACCCTACGCGCACTGATAGAAGCGTGGCATTCGCCTTCACAACAAAACAAAACAAAAAAAATTCAAACAACTTGCTGGTTTTTATAGAAGGGGACTTACACGTAATCAAGTTATGATTGGAGGACTTACTTGTGTATAAAATCGATGCAATACCTTATTGTAGTTTTTTCTTAATCATATAATATTCCCCTCCCCAAAGTGGCATGCTTTTAGGTTGCAGTATTACAAATACGTTATTTTTCTGATTTTGCCTTTGCATAAATTGGTCGTGCACTTACTTTTTAGGTCTAATTTCCATAATAAAATTTTAATCTAGTTATATAGTTCCAATATTCTCTTGACAACTATAAGATTGTATTAATCTCATTTGGAGAGTCTTTCTCATTAATATAAATATATATATATATATAATGTATAATGTGAAACCCTAATACAACAAGGATCTTATATTTATCATAATTATACATCACTAAATATTACACAATATATGAAGTATATTATAGTAGTAGTACACGTTAATACACCCCCTCCGTCAGAGCGGGAGGAGGCCGGACGCTGAGTCTAGATCTGAAGTCGAGGAATAGTTGTCTAGGAAGACCTTTCGTGAAGATATCCGCGTACTGATACGAAGAAGGCACATGCAACACCTTAACATGACCTAGAGCAACCTTCTCACGAACAAAATGTATATTCATTTCAATATGTTTGGTTCGCTGATGCTGAACCGGATTATGAGATAAATATATGACGAATATATTATCACAATAAAACAAAGACTCCTTACGCACGTGTGTGGATCCTTGGTGTTAATGTTAGGTTTTGTGTCATGACATTTTTCCTACCATATCATTTTCAGAGCTAAGTTAAAATCATAAAATGTTTGACCAAATGTCTTGACATTCAGAACGACATTCTGATAACTGTTTTGTCTATCTTCACGGACAGATTTCAGGAAACTGTGACCTTTTTATCACATGGCAATTGACTTGGCAAGGAGTCTTTGAATCAGTTTGCAAACGAGGAAGACCAAGTCCAAGAGGTAGCTTAACTTAAGGAGCAAGACGTGTGAAGAAAAAGTCCAAGCAGTTGAGATTTTCGTGCCTCACGTGTCCTGTTTTAGCTCAACTTCCACGACATGTTGATGAGTCTTTCAAGGGAACTATCTACTATAAATAGAGAGGTTACTTTAAGGATTCGATATTCATAATTTCAGAGTGAAAACGATATAGAGAGATCTCCACAAATATCGATCAAGTAGACTGAATCGCTGTGTTGCCTGTATTTGTGACGACATTCTGTCCGACATTATAATTGCTCCTTAGATTCTAGATTTGTTCTTTCATTGAAGCAATTGTAATGAGGTGTTGATCACATCTATTTAGATAGATTTTTCAGGCATAAGTCATCTGCGACTTAATATTTTTTATTCCTTTTTGTATCATCTTGTAATCTTGTAAGAGAAGGAATATATATATATATACAATACATTTGGTCATTGACCATCATGAGTTATATTAATGTATAACCTATGAAAATTAAACATTTGTATTTTTTATCTATTTCCGTTGCACTTTAATTCTTTCAAAGGTTTTCTGTTTTTATCCAAATGTCATTACTTATGTCAGACGACATTTCAGCTGACATTTGACACTGTTTCTGCATACGTTTCAGTTTTACTTTGCTACTTGATTTTATTTAATCCATAGTATAACTCACGGGACCCAACAAGTGGTATCAGAGCCGACACATAACATAATAAGAGCTAATGTCATTTTACTTTAACTATGGATCCGGCTAATCCAATTATTGGTATTCCTATTTTAGATTGATCAAATTATTCTTATTGCAAAATTCGCCTACGTTCTCAGATCAAATACATTGATGTGAGAGCATGAAGATCAATTACAAATGGATATACTGTTCCTATGCTCCCACTGGACGAGGAAGGCGACATACTACCTAAGCGTGAGGCCGAATGGAGTGTGGAAGAAACCAATAATGCAGGCTTCAATGAAAATGCTCTAAATGCTATTTTTGGATGGGTAGATCTCTATATGCTCAAACTCATCCAAAATTGCTCCACAGCCAATGAAGCTTGGGATACCCTACAAACTCATTGTGAAGGTAACTCAAGTGTTCAACGAATGAAGCTCTGCATGCTCATGAGTAAATATGAACGTTTAAGGATGGAAGAGACGGAGGATATAAAAACTTATTTTGAAAAGTTGATTGACATTTCTAATGAATGTAAAGTTCTTGGGTGTCCACTGACCAACAATCAACTTGTGGAAAAGGCACTTCGTTCTCTTCCTGAAAAGTTCAATATTAAGATATGTGCGATTGGAGAAGCCCACAACCTTGCTACAATGGACCTCCATACGTTAATGAGCATTCTCAAGACGTATGAGATGAATATGGAAAATCAAAAGACATTGAATAAAAGCAAAGATGTTGCACTTCAAGCAAAATCCTTAGAGATGCAAGTCAATGAAGAGGATGAAAATCTTGAAGAAATCGGCGATGGTGCAAACGTTGCCCTTCTTACTCGTAAATTCAATACAATGTTAAGGAGGTTCAGCGATGATAAAAATAATTCCAAAGAGCACCAAAGCCGAGGCTTCAATCCAAGATTTACTAGAACCCCTCCTACACCGCAAAAAGGAAATCATCTTAGGAGGACTAGCTCAGACCGTACCAAGTTTGATCCCAAGAAGCTTGAAAGTATACAATGCCATGTTTGCTCGGTATGGGGCCATTATGCCAACGAGTGTGCAAACACCTTAAGAAAACTTGGGAAGAGTCTATGGGTCTCTCTAAGTGATGATGAAGGCGAAGAGGAAGAAGATCCAGAAATGGAATCACAAGCTATGCTGACCACTATTTTTGAACAGTCACTGTCAGATGATGAATATGTCGCTGATTGTGTTGTTCCGAATGTCACAACATTTTCGGCAACATCAGCGATGACATCTGCAGATCCAGTAACATCTGACATGTATGCATTTTTTAATTATTCAGATGTAACTGCTTTAGTGGTTTTATTTCTAATTGTGAATCTGACCCTGAGACTCAAGTCGATTCAAAGGACGACATGATTAAATAATTGCAAAAACTTTGCAAGGACTTAATTGTTGAATCCAAACAACTTGACTCAAAGGTAAAATCTTTAACTCTTGAGAATGCATATTTGAAAGACACAATAACCCGACTAGAGGTTACCCTTACCAAAAAGAATCTTGAATTTTGTAATATTAGTGCGAAGTTGGAGTTAGACGAAGCAACCTTCCGAAAACTCAACACTGGTACTTCCAAACTAGATGAAATTCTAAGTGTTAGTCAACCATCACATGCAGGTTTGGGTTACAAGAACTCCATTAATGCAATATGCTCTAACTTGTTTGACAAAAAAAAAGAAAGTGGGCTTCGTAAA
Organism: Przewalskia tangutica; assembly: GCA_029844215.1. Classification (NCBI taxonomy): domain Eukaryota; kingdom Viridiplantae; phylum Streptophyta; class Magnoliopsida; order Solanales; family Solanaceae; genus Przewalskia; species Przewalskia tangutica. The sequence continues at coordinate 5,168,319 of CM056725.1, forward strand.
AAAGAGGAATTTTGTGTGCCATCACTGTAACAAGACTGGCCACTTAAAACCTTACTTCTTTAAATTGCTAAAGTTCAGGACCAGAATGTCGTCGAAAATGTTGTCCAACATTCCAGACAGCACTCGAGGCAGTTTTTCAGAATCTAAAAATAGGAAAAAGGTGAAGAAAGTCTGGATTCCCAGTATGAATGTGAGATGTAATGTAGCTATCACTGCGTTGAGGACTAACATTTCAGGATCGTGGTACTTCGACAGTGGATGTTCTCGACACATGACGGGGACAAAACAGTGTCTAAAGAACGATGAAACTCTAAGTGGAGGTAATGTCACATACGGAGGTGAAGGAAAAAGTAAAATCATAGGAAGAGGAACCTTAAGTGTTCCTGGAGTTCCAGCACTGAAAAATGTCTTGCACGTTGACAGTTTGATGGCTAATCTCGTCAGTATAAGTCAATTGTGTGATGACGATCTAGAGGTAAAGTTTAACAAGTATGCTTGTACAGTTACTAATGGAGCTAACCAATGTGTAATGACATGTACAAGGATAAGCGATAATTGTTATCTTGTTGGAGAACAAGAGATTTGCAATAGTGTTAAGACCGATGACACGACCTTGTGGCATCAAAAATTGAGGCACGTCAATTACCGCAATCTTGAAAGATTAATTTCTTATGAGGCAATAAGAGGCATCCCTAAACTAAGTCCTAAGAATAAAATAGTGGTTTGTGAAGATTGTATCAAAGGTAAGAAAACCCGTGTCTCCCACAATGTTGTCCAAAATGACGGACAACATTCAGGTACATCTCACTATTTTCAGCTTTTGCACATGGATCTTATGGGTCCAATCGAGGTAGACAGCCTAGGAGGCATGAGGTACTCATATGTGATTGTGAATGACTTTTTCAGGTATTCTTGAATATTCTTTTTAAAGGAAAAGACTCAAACGTTTGGCATGTTCAAGGTACTACACTCTAGAATAATAAATCTATATTATTCCTCTATTTTTCGGATTAGGTCCGACCATGGAAAAGAGTTTGAGAATAGTCAGTTCTCTAGATTTTGTGAGAAAAGTGCATTTTCCATGAGTTTTCTGCTCCCAAAACCCCACAGCAAAATTATGTAGCAGAGAGGAAGAATAGGACTTTACAAGAGATGGTAAGAGTCATCCTGAGTTCTAAGAAGTTGTCAAAATGTTTTTGGACAGAAGCTCTAAATACTGCAAGTCACATCATGAATAGAGTCTATCTTAGGCCTGAAATTAAAATGACACCCTATGAGCTTTTGAATGGAAAGAAACCCAATTTGCATTACTTCCATGTGTTTGGGTGTGTGTGTGTTATGTTCTTAATGATAGAGATCACCTAGATAAATTTGACTCTAAAAGTGATAAGGGAATTTTTGTAGGTTATTCCTAAAATAGCAATGCTTACCGAGTGTATAATTTTAGAACCAAAACTGTACAAGAATCTGTTAACATTGCTTTGGTGATTTTGCTGACTTTATAGGAAATAAGCCAGTAGACGATGTTATAATAAATATGGAAAATGCGCAGAAAGCAGAAAATCCAGATGTTGCACCAAATGTCACGACTTCTGCAGCAACACCTGAAGCAGAAATCGAGAACACTGCAGGTTCAGCTGAGGAATCAGAAGCTGAACTACATGACCCAGTAAGAAAGGATTCCTCATCCAAGATTAGAAGAAATCATCCTACAGAACAAGTAATAGGAGATGTGTCCGAAGGTGTTAGAACAAGAAGGAAGGAACCACAAAATTATCGAGATATGGTGAAATATGCGTGCATGTCCACCGTATATCATAAGTTCATTCTTGTTATGTATCTACATTGGAACCAAAGAATGTCAATGAAGCACTCAAGGATAGTTGGTGGATACAAGCTTTGCAAGAATAATTAGAACAGTTCACCAGAAATGAAGTCTGGGATTTAGTTCATCGCCCCAATGATACTAATGTTATTGGAACTAAATGGATCTTTAAAAACAAATCATATGAATGTAGTGAGAAATAAGGCTAGACTGTCACGACCCGACCTCGGATCCGTGACTGGTGCCTTACCCCGGGCACCCTTGTGATACAACATCAGAGAAAACCAGCGGAAATAAACTCACAAGCAAGAACCATACAAGAATATAAAACAGGCTAACCCAAAGTGGCTACCTCTAAATATAATAAAACGGACAGTTACATCCTTACACCTCAATTCATGACAGGACTACAAGCCTCTAAGAAGGTATAACCACTATGACGGGACAGGGCCCCGCCATACCCCCTGAATGTACAAAAATCTACAACCTCAGGGAACCGTACCAAGAGACGAGGCCTCCGGAGAAATGGAGCCTTCTGAGAACCGAATAGTGATCCTAAGAGTGCGGATCAGCAAGCTATGAACCTCAACCTGCGGCATGAACGCAGCCCCCCGAAGGAGGTCAGTACAACATGTACCAAATATGCGAAACTGGAAAATACTGTAATAACATCATAAGTCAAAATATAAGCTGGAGTCATAGACGAAAATCAGTTTACTTTGCACTGTGCCTTAATAACAATGAGAGTAACAAATGTATATATATATACTGCATAAAAATAGGAAGCTCATGATCAAAACAGGGTACCTCGCCCGTGGTATCATTAAGCAATCCTACTCCTGGGACTATTTCACCCGCATAGGTCCTGTGGACCCGCATGAGGTCATCCGCCTCGTCATGGGACTATTTCACCCGCATGGGACTATTTCACCCGCATGGATCCTGTGGACCCGCATGAGTACCATCGCCGTACTCGCATGAGACTATTTCACCCGCATGGATCCTGTGGACCGGATCCGCATGAGTACAAACGCCGCACTCGCATCATGGGTAGCAAATCCATGGCATAAGTAGTAAACCATCCTTGTTACACCCCGTAAGTCCAGGACATGTAAAAGCGAATGTACGAAAGGAAACAAGACTAGGAATTGGGTACGAAAGGAAGAATTGTTTTTCCGACGGAAAATCTTCCGAACGCCGGAAAGGAAAAATGTTCGTTGTTGAGAATTGGATTCTCAAAAGGCATTATTTGAAGAGTATGGAACTCTTAATATTATGGAAATTTATTTTTTTACGGATTTGGTCATGTGGGGCCCACCCGAGGAATTTTACGTTTTGTGGGGCCCACGAGGTTCTGCATTTTATGGACGAATGAGAGGGCGACACGTGGCACCCCCTCATGTGGTCTTGGACGAAAATGCAAGGGGTAGAATGGTCATTTGACCTATGTAGATGATAAGTCTTGCAAGCTTGACATATTTGACCAAGTCAACTTGTCCACATGGGCTCAATCCTTGTGATATTCATCCTAGCCTCACATTTGTTGATATCTAGACCCTCCAATGTGTTATATGTATCATACTAGTGCAAGACTAGCTCACTTTACACTTGGAAAATTTTAGAGAACCATTGTTCTTGCTTAAGAACTCTCGGGTTTGGCTAAGCTCTCACATGAAAAATTTGTAGTTTTGATCCATTAGCCACAAGACTTTAACCCAATGTCCCTTAGGGTATTGTAAGGATATCTCAATAGAAAGATTTCGGAAAAAACGCATTTTCACGTTAGTCGCAAGGCGGAAACTAAGAGAGTTCTTCAACTTTGAGGTTGGAACTTGAAGATGGGTTCTTCATAGGCCTCTAAGGAGTGCTTGGAGCGGATTGGAACCTAAGGAAAGGAGCTAAGAATTTCTAAGGCGCGACTTTGGAATCTTGGAAATTTTAAGGGCTTATAAAGGTATATTTTGTCGTTTTAGTAGTTAAGACTTACTTATTGTTGTAGCTATGGATTTTAGCAAGCATGTGTTATATAGTATGAAGGTTGATATGTTTATGGGCTATTGGAACCCTAATCCGAAAACTAGCATGTTAGCCTTAAGACTACAATTCAAGTTGATTATTCGTTTAAGTCGCCGACGTCAGTATAAAGAAGGAAATTGTAGTTGTTGAAGTTGTTTAGACTATCTAACATGTTAGACCTTAGAACTTGGAATTGTAAAAAAGAATTGGAAAGGACTTGTGTTGAGTCATTCTTGGCCGAGAATGACTAGTAAGTATTGAACTACTTCTTATGAATTGTGGGGCGGAATTTTACACGTATTGTAAGGCGTGTAATCCCCTTTGTTTGGTTGTTGTTTGGAGCCTTAAATGTGGCTTGTTGGTTATTGTATTCGGCCTTGAAAAAGGTGGCAAAGTGAGTAGAAACAAAGGAAGTGCTGCCCGATTTTCCGTAGAATTAGAGGCTGTATACTTAGTATTATTCTACGTAGAGACTAGAAGTATATAGTCTTGATGTGACCATTATAGGTTGACACTTCTACGTCACGCGTATTCGGCTTAGCTTGTGGATATTAGCCGAAAGGTATGTGAACTATCTCCTTCTAGCTTGATTCCTTAAGATAAAGAAAGTAGGTTCTACTCCTTAAATGATCCATTCCTTGGTTGTGTTTGGATTGCCTAAAATAGAATTTGTTCTATGTACTTCCTTGATTGTACTTTGATGTTTAGATTGTAAGTTGTAGAATCCATTTTCTTGATGAAGTTTGGATTCTTAAAAGTGAAGGTATTTTTACTTAAAGTACATGTAGTCTTAAAAAAGTGGTTTCCAAATCTTTTGGCTAGTGCCTTAGTTCTAAAACCTAAAGGTCATTATAATGACTTTAGGAGTCAAAGGAGTGATTTACTTATTTGATTTAAAAGAGGAGAAATGACATGATTTAAGAGAAGTAACTTGTGTTAAGGGTGAAGTTACTTGAGGTTTAAAAGTAGAAGAAAACTTGTTTTCTAACTATTAAGAGACTTGAAGTATTTTGAAAGTTAAGAACTTGATTTAATAAGTATGTGATACTTAGCTTTTAAGCATAAGTCTCTTGGTTGTAAAAGGAATGGATACGTCTAAAACCATAAAGGGTTATAACGGCTTTATGGGAAGTTGGTTATAACGGCTTTATGGAAGGTTAGAAAGTTGTCTATTTTGATTAATCGGCATAAGTTGCCTAGATTGTGAAAATTTGGAGTTACTTGATTTCAAGCTTTGAAATGAGTTTTCTAAAAGTGTAGTAACTTACTTTGAAAAATAGACACGCCTTGATACTACGGGTGTTAGTATCTTGGGGCTTTACATAGAAAGGAGTCTTTTATAAAAGAATGTACGTACGTAGTACTTTGGCTTGATAAATTGAGAATTTGTCTAAGTATGCCTTGATAAGTACTTTGACTTGTTAAAAGAGAATTATTCTATGTATGCCTTGATAAATACTTTGGCTTGATAAATTGAGAATTTGTCTAAGTGTGCCTTGATAAGTACTTTGACTTGTTAAAAGAGAATTATTCTATGTATGCCTTGATAAGTACTTTGGCTTGATAAATTGAGAATTTGTCTAAGTGTGCCTTGATAAGTACTTTGACTTGTTAAAAGAGAATTATTCTATGTATGCCTTGATTAGTACTTTGGCTTGATAAATTGAAAATTTGTCTAAGTGTGCCTTGATAAGTACTTTGACTTGTTAAAAGAGAATTATTCTATGTATGCCTTGATTAGTACTTTGGCTTGATAAATTGAGAATTTGTCTAAGTGTGCCTTGATAAGTACTTTGACTTGTTAAAGAGAATTTTTCTATGTATGCCTTGAATAAGTACTTTGGCTTGATTAATTGAGAATTAGTCTAAGTGTGCACGATAAGTACTTTGGCTTGATTGATTGTGAATCATTCTAAGTGTGCCTTAGTAAGGACTTTGGCTTGTTAATCGAGGATTTGCCTATGTGTCCGGAAATAGCGGTTGTGTGCTATTGGAATATCGATCGTTCGGTCATTCCGGGTTTGTGGCATATGCATAATTCCGTGGATTTGCTACCCACGATGAGGAATACCTCACGCGAGTCCGTAGGGCTTACGCGGTGAAATAGTCCCACGCGGCGTCCACCTATGCGAGGAATACCTCATGCGAGTCCGTAAGGGCTTACGCGTGAAATAGTCCTATGCGAGAATACCTCATGCGGTCCGAAAGGGCTTATGCGGGTGAAATAGTCCCACGCGCGGGTCCAATTTATGCGAGGAATACCTCACGCGTCCACGCGACCTATCGGGTGAAATAGTCCCGTGAATAGGATTGCTGAATAATACCGATCGGATGGTCCTGCTTTGATCATGAGCTTCTATTTTATATTGTAAGGATACTACATCGCATCATTGTAGTAAGGCACAAGGTGTTGTATTTTGAGTATCATATATGTCCCGGATTTGTTTGTGTTACCCTATGGTCATGCTTTTACGAGGTAGGATTCCGGCATGAGACCACGAGGTATTTAGGACACGGTGGACCGTGTTCATGTATCCTTATTGGTGTTATTACATCATGGATCGCGGTGAGGAAGGATTCCACGCATGATTGATATTATGGGCGTGAGACCCATAGTTATATTTGAGTAATGACTTTGAGGGCTGCGTCCACGACTTGATATGATCGCTATGTATTATGTATCGTAGGTTGGCTATCATACATGTCTCTGCTTTGTTTAGACTGTTATGATTTTATTACGATTTCATCGCTCACATACTTGGTACATTCTCGCATCGACCTCGCTTGAGGCCGTTCATGCCGCAGGTTTAGGTACGCAGTTTGGTGATCGGCAGGTGTAGGACCCTGCTCAGAGTTTTGGATAGCTCCCTCTGTTCAGGAGTTTATCATTTTGGTATAGTTCCTTCAGTACAGGCTTTTGTACAGTTATGGGTACGGCGGGGCCTTGTCCCGTCTTATTTCAGTAAAACTCTTAGAGGTCTGTATTCATATGTGGGATTGGACTCATGTACGATGTTGTGTCTTTGGTATATGTATTTTATATGGCAGCCTAGTCGGCTTTGCCTTGTACATACGTTGGTTTTAAAAGAAAAAAATGAGTATTATTAATTTCCGCAATGTACTTAGTTGTTAAGGTAGAAGGGTGCCAGTAGGGCACCGCCATGGGCCCGGTTCGGGCGTGACAGAGTGGTATCGAGCGCTCGGAATGTCTACAGACCGTGTCTAGTAGAGTCTTGATTATCGGTGTGTTGCGCCACACCCATAAACAGGAGGCTACAGGACATTTAGGAGTTGGTTTCTATTCTTCTCACTCTGAGATCGTGCCATAGAGCTGTGTTAGTAAGAAAATTCCTCTCGACGTATTGTTGTTCTGATTATGCCTCCCGAGGAGCAACACCGCCTGAGGGCAAAGGAGTAGCAGAGCTACTAGTCGACTCGAGAGTTGATAGGGCTTATGCCCGTGGTATATCGAATGTTGTTCGCGATGGCGAGTTCTTCCTGCCAGTTTTGAGGCCCCAGACCAGAGCCTCGGTTTCTCGGTTAGGAGAAGACTATAGGGTCATGAGGGAAGCAGTTATGTTATTGACCAAGATAGCGGTGCTAGCAGTTGTAAGTGATAGTACCCCAGAGGTAGGGATACTTTGATTAGTAAAGTGAAAAATTAAGGATGTTGACAAGAATGATAAAGTGAACTGAGACTATAGTTGTGTAGAGTTCACAAGTTGTAATTTCCCCATAACAGTGTAAGACCAATAGGGAAGATTGGGCAGTAGAGATACTTTGGCATATGTGACGAACCTCTAGTGAATGGGAGGGTAGGGTGAGAAGTACCTCGAGATAAGAGAAAGATTTATTTCAGACTAAGAATGAGAAGTTAAGTATGACGATGAGTCGGGTTCTGGACTCATTTCGGGTCAGCCGGTAGTTTGGAATGGGGTGATGTCAGTTGGTAGTGGTCCCGCTATGTGATAGGGTTACGAGGGTGCTAGGCCCAAGTCTAGTTGATCGTTGTACGAGTTTGTGGACGCGTTCCACCGGAACTAGGTCGTAAGGACCGAGAAGAGCCTTATCGGGAATGTAAGTAACTATATGGCCAAGTTTGGATAGTAACTCCAAGGATTGGGGAACAGAAACAGAATTTGAGATTTTGTACGTGTACTAGATGAGTTTGATAGTACGAGAAAGTATGACAAGGAAAGAAAGGAACCTCTAGGGGATCCCGTGTTTAAGGAGACTGTAACCTTCGAGTTTTGTGAGAAGGGACCACAGACGAAAGGTCCATTGTTATGTCTACGTATGATGTGGTGGCCATGTGTGGCATCGTTGGTCTTGTGCAGTTTTGATTGATAGGCATAGTATAGAGTTTATGCCGGAGTTTGTATAGCTTGACAACCGACTAAGAACATTCGGGGACGAATATTTCTAAGGGGGGAAGAATGTTACACCCCGTAAGTCCAAGACATGTAAAAGAGAATGTACGAAAGGAAACAAGACTAGGAATTGGGTACGAAAGGAAGAATTGTTTTTCCGACGGAAAATCTTCCGAACGCCGGAAAGGAAAAATGTTCGTTGTTGAGAATTGGATTCTCAAAAGGCATTATTTGAAGAGTATGGAACTCTTAATATTATGGAAATTTATTTTTTTACGGATTTGGTCATGTGGGGCCCACCCGAGGAATTTTACGTTTTGTGGGGCCCACGAGGGTTACGGAATTTTATGGACGAATGAGAGGGCGACACGTGGCACCCCCTCATGTGGTCTTGGACGAAAATGCAAGGGGTAGAATGGTCATTTGACCTATGTAGATGATAAGTCTTGCAAGCTTGACATATTTGACCAAGTCAACTTGTCCACATGGGCTCAATCCTTGTGATATTCATCCTAGCCTCACATTTGTTGATATCTAGACCCTCCAATGTGTTATATGTATCATACTAGTGCAAGACTAGCTCACTTTACACTTGGAAAATTTTAGAGAACCATTGTTCTTGCTTAAGAACTCTCGGGTTTGGCTAAGCTCTCACATGAAAAATTTGTAGTTTTGATCCATTAGCCACAAGACTTTAACCCAATGTCCCTTAGGGTATTGTAAGGATATCTCAATAGAAAGATTTGGAAAAACGATTTTCACGTTAGTCGCAAGGCGGAAACTAAGAGAGTTCTTCAACTTTGAAGTTGGAACTTGAAGATGGGTTCTTCATAGGCCTCTAAGGAGTGCTTGGAGCGGATTGGAACCTAAGGAAAGGAGCTAAGAATTTCTAAGGCGCGACTTTGGAATCTTGGAAATTTTAAGGGCTTATAAAGGTATATTTTGTCGTTTTAGTAGTTAAGACTTACTTATTGTTGTAGCTATGGATTTTAGCAAGCATGTGTTATATAGTATGAAGGTTGATATGTTTATGGGCTATTGGAACCCTAATCCGAAAACTAGCATGTTAGCCTTAAGACTACAATTCAAGTTGATTATTCGTTTAAGTCGTCGCATGTTGTATAAAGAAGGAAATTGTAGTTGTTGAAGTTGTTTAGACTATCTAACATGTTAGACCTTAGAACTTGGAATTGTAAAAAAGAATTGGAAAGGACTTGTGTTGAGTCATTGTTGGCCGAGAATGACTAGTAAGTATTGAACTACTTCGTATGAATTGTGGGGCGGAATTTTACACGTATTGTAAGGCGTGTAATCCCCTTTGTTTGGTTGTTGTTTGGAGCCTTAAATGTGGCTTGTTGGTTATTGTATTCGGCCTTGAAAAAGGTGGCAAAGTGAGTAGAAACAAAGGAAGTGCTGCCCGATTTTCCGTAGAATTAGAGGTCGTATACTTAGTATTATTCTACGTTGAGACTAGAAGTTGATAGTCTTGTTGTGACCATTATAGGTTGACACTTCTACGTACGGCGTATTCGGCTTAGCTTGTGGATATTAGCCGAAAAGGTATGTGAACTATCTCCTCTTCTAGCATGATTCCTTAAGATAAAGAAAGTAGGTTCTACTCCTTAAATGATCCATTCCTTGGTTGTATTTGGATTGCCTAAAATAGAATTTGTTCTATGTACTTCCTTGATTGTACTTTGATGTTTAGATTGTAAGTTGTAGAATCCATTTTCTTGATGAAGTTTGGATTCTTAAAAGTGAAGGTATTTTTACTTAAAGTACATGTAGTCTTAAAAAGGAAGTGGTTTCCAAATCTTTTGGCTAGTGCCTTAGTTCTAAAACCTAAAGGTCATTATAATGACTTTAGGGGAGTCAAAGGAGTGATTTACTTATTTGATTTAAAAGAGGAGAAATGACATGATTTAAGAGAAGTAACTTGTGTTAAGGGTGAAGTTACTTGAGGTTTAAAAAGTAGAAGAAAACTTGTTTTCTAACTATTAAGAGACTTGAAGTATTTTGAAAGTTAAGAACTTGATTTAATAAGTATGTGATACTTAGCTTTTAAGCATAAGTCTCTTGGTTGTAAAAGGAATGGATACGTCTAAAACCATAAAGGGTTATAACGGCTTTATGGGAAGTTGGTTATAACGGCTTTATGGAAGGTTAGAAAGTTGTCTATTTTGATTAATCGGCATAAGTTGCCTAGATTGTGAAAATTTGGAGTTACTTGATTTCAAGCTTTGAAATGAGTTTTCTAAAAGTGTAGTAACTTACTTTGAAAAATAGACACGCCTTGATACTACGGGTGTTAGTATCTTGGGCTTTACATAGAAAGGAGTCTTTTATAAAAGAATGTCGCACGTAGTACTTTGGCTTGATAAATTGAGAATTTGTCTAAGTATGCCTTGATAAGTACTTTGACTTGTTAAAAGAGAATTATTCTATGTATGCCTTGATAAGTACTTTGGCTTGATAAATTGAGAATTTGTCTAAGTGTGCCTTGATAAGTACTTTGACTTGTTAAAAGAGAATTATTCTATGTATGCCTTGATAAGTACTTTGGCTTGATAAATTGAGAATTTGTCTAAGTGTGCCTTGATAAGTACTTTGACTTGTTAAAAGAGAATTATTCTATGTATGCCTTGATTAGTACTTTGGCTTGATAAATTGAAAATTTGTCTAAGTGTGCCTTGATAAGTACTTTGACTTGTTAAAAGAGAATTATTCTATGTATGCCTTGATTAGTACTTTGGCTTGATAAATTGAGAATTTGTCTAAGTGTGCCTTGATAAGTACTTTGACTTGTTAAAAGAGAATTTTTCTATGTATGCCTTGAATAAGTACTTTGGCTTGATTAATTGAGAATTAGTCTAAGTGTGCCTTGATAAGTACTTTGGCTTGATTGATTGTGAATCATTCTAAGTGTGCCTTGGTAAGGACTTTGGCTTGTTAATTGAGGATTTGCCTATGTGTGCTGGAAATAGCCGGTTGTGTGCTATTGGAATATCAGTCGTTTCGGGGTCATTCCCCGGGTTTGTGGCATATGCATAATTCCGTGGATTTGCTACCCACGATGCGAGGAATACCTCATGCGAGTCCGTAGGGCTTATGCGGGTGAAATAGTCCCATGCGGGCGGGTCCAGCCTATGCGAGGAATACCTCATGCGAGTCCGTAAGGGCTTATGCGGGTGAAATAGTCCTATGCGAGGAATACCTCATGCGGTCCGAAGCGGCTTATGCGGTGAAATAGTCCCACGCGGCGGGTCCACCTATCGCGAGAATACCTCACGCGGGTCCACGCGACCTATGCGGGTGAAATAGTCCCGTGAATAGGATTGCTTTGAATAATCCGCGGTCGGATGGTCCCGCTTTGATCATGAGCTTCCTATTTTATATTGTAAGGATACTCATCACATCACATTGTAGTAAGGCACAAGGTGTTGTATTTTGAGTATCATATATGTCCCCGATTTGTTTGTGTTACCCTATGGTCATGCTTTTACGAGGTAGGATTCCGGCATGAGACCACGAGGTATTTAGGACACGGTGGACCGTGTTCATGTATCCTTATTGGTGTTATTACATCATGGATCGCAGTGAGGAAGGATTCCACGCATGATTGATATTATGGGCGTGAGACCCATAGTTATATTTGAGTAATGACTTTGGCGCTGCGCCCACGACTTGATATGATCGCTTATGTATTATGATCGTAGGTTGGCTATCATACATGTCTCTGCTTTGTTTAGATCGTTATGATTTTATTACGCATTTCATCGCTCACATACTTGGTACATTCCTCGTCGACCTCCTTTCGGCCGCGTTACATGCCGCAGTTTAGGTGCTGTTTGGTGATCGGCAGTGTAGGACCGCCGTAGTTTTGGATAGCTCCTGCCTCGAGTTTATCATTTTGGTATAGTTCCTTCGATGTGCTTTTGTACAGTTATGGGTACGGCGGGGCCTTGTCCCGTCTTATTTCAGTAAAACTCTTAGAGGTCTGTATTCATATGTGGGATTGGACTCATGTACGATGTTGTGTCTTTGGTATATGTATTTTATATGGCAGCCTAGTCGGCTTTGCCTTGTACATACGTTGGTTTTAAAAGAAAAAAAATGAGCTGTTATTAATTTCCGCAATGTACTTAGTTGTTAAGGTAGAAGGGTGCCCAGGTAGGGCACCAGTCATGGGCCCGGGGTTCGGGGCGTGACAGAGTGGTATCAGAGCAGTCAGTCCTCGGAATGTCTACAGACCGTGTCTAGTAGAGTCTTGATTATCGGTGTGTTGCGCGCCACACCCATAAAGTGAGGCTACAGGACATTTAGAGTTGGTTTCTATTCTTCTCACTCTAAGATCGTACATGAGCCGTGTTAGTAAGAAAATTCCTCTCCGACGTATTGTTGTATTCTGATTATGCCTCCGGAGGGCAACAAACGCCGAGCGGCAAAGGAGTGCAGGAGCTACTAGTCGGACTCAGAGTTGATAGGGCTTATGCCTGTGGTATATCGAATGTTGTTCCGCGATGCGAGTTCTTGCGCCAGTTTTGAGGCCCCAAGACTGCAGCCTCCAGTTTCGGTTAGGAGAAGACTATAGGTCGTGAGAAGCTATGTTATTGACCAAGATAGCGGTGCTAGCAGTTGTAAGTGATAGTACCCCAGAGGTAGGGATACTTTGATTAGTAAAGTGAAAAATTAAGGATGTTGACAAGAATGATAAAGTGAACTGAGACTATAGTTGTGTAGAGTTCACAAGTTGTAATTTCCCCATAACAGTGTAAGACCAATAGGGAAGATTGGGCAGTAGAGATACTTTGGCATATGTGACGAACCTCTAGTGAATGGGAGGGTAGGGTGAGAAGTACCTCGAGATAAGAGAAAGATTTATTTCAGACTAAGAATGAGAAGTTAAGTATGACGATGAGTCGGGTTCTGGACTCATTTCGGGTCAGCCGGTAGTTTGGAATGGGGTGATGTCAGTTGGTAGTGGTCCCGCTATGTGATAGGGTTACGAGGGTGCTAGGCCCAAGTCTAGTTGATCGTTGTACGAGTTTGCCAGGACGTTCCACCGGAACTAGGTCATAAGGACCGGGAAGAGCCTTATCGGGAATGTAAGTAACTATATGGCCAAGTTTGGATAGTAACTCCAAGGATTGGGGAACAGAAACAGAATTTGAGATTTTGTACGTGTACTAGATGAGTTTGATAGTACGAGAAAGTATGACAAGGAAAGAAAGGAACCTCTAGGGGATCCCGTGTTTAAGGAGACTGTAACCTTCGAGTTTTGTGAGAAGGGACCACGGACGAAAGGTCCATTGTTATGTCTACGTATGATGTGGTGGCCATGTGTGGCATCGTTGGTCTTGTGCAGTTTTGATTGATAGGCATAGTATAGAGTTTATGCCGGAGTTTGTATAGCTTGACAACCGACTAAGAACATTCGGGGACGAATATTTCTAAGGGGGAAGAATGTTACACCCCGTAAGTCCAAGACATGTAAAAGAGAATGTACGAAAGGAAAAAAGACTAGGATTTGGTTACGAAAGGAAGAATTGTTTTTCCGACGGAAAATCTTCCGAACGCCGGAAAGGAAAAATGTTCGTTGTTGAGAATTGGATTCTCAAAAGGCATTATTTGAAGAGTATGGAACTCTTAATATTATGGAAATTTATTTTTTTACGGATTTGGTCATGTGGGGCCCACCCGAGGAATTTTACGTTTTGTGGGGCCCACGAGGGTTACAGAATTTTATGGACGAATGAGAGGGCGACACGTGGCACCCCCTCATGTGGTCTTGGACGAAAATGCAAGGGGTAGAATGGTCATTTGACCTATGTAGATGATAAGTCTTGCTAGCTTGACATATTGACCAAGTCAACTTGTCCACATGGGCTCAATCCTTGTGATATTCATCCTAGCCTCACATTTGTTGATATCTAGACCCTCCAATGTGTTATATGTATCATACTAGTGCAAGACTAGCTCACTTTACACTTGGAAAATTTTAGAGAACCATTGTTCTTGCTTAAGAACTCTCGGGTTTGGCTAAGCTCTCACATGAAAAATTTGTAGTTTTGATCCATTAGCCACAAGACTTTAACCCAATGTCCCTTAGGGTATTGTAAGGATATCTCAATAGAAAGATTTCGGAAAAAACGCATTTTCACGTTAGTCGCAAGGCGGAAACTAAGAGAGTTCTTCAACTTTGAAGTTGGAACTTGAAGATGGGTTCTTCATAGGCCTCTAGGAGTGCTTGAGCGATTGGAACCTAAGGAAAGGAGCTAAGAATTTCTAAGGCGACTTTGGAATCTTGGAAATTTTAAGGGCTTATAAAGGTATATTTTGTCGTTTTAGTAGTTAAGACTTACTTATTGTTGTAGCTATGGATTTTAGCAAGCATGTGTTATATAGTATGAAGGTTGATATGTTTATGGGCTATTGGAACCCTAATCCGGAAACTAGCATGTTAGCCTTAAGACTACAATTCAAGTTGATTATTCGTTTAAGTCGTCGCATGTTGTATAAAGAAGGAAATTGTAGTTGTTGAAGTTGTTTAGACTATCTAACATGTTAGACCTTAGAACTTGGAATTGTAAAAAGAATTAGAAAGGACTTGTGTTGAGTCATTGTTGGCGAGAATGACTAGTAAGTATGAACTACTTCGTATGAATCATGGGGCGGAATTTTACACGTATTGTAGGCGTGTAATCCCCTTTGTTTGGTTGTTGTTTGGAGCCTTAAACGTGGCTTGTTGGTTATTGTATTCGCCTTGAAAAAGGTGGCAAAGTGAGTAGAAACAAAGGAAGTCTTTGCCCGATTTTCCGTAGAATTAGAGGTCGTATACTTAGTATTATTCTACGTTGAGACTAGAAGTTGATAGTCTTGTTGTGACCATTATAGGTTGACACTTCTACGTACGGCGTATTCGGCTTAGCTTGTGGATATTAGCCGAAAAGGTATGTGAACTATCTCCTCTTCTAGCATGATTCCTTAAGATAAAGAAAGTAGGTTCTACTCCTTGAATGATCCATTCCTCGTTGTATTTGGATTGCCTAAAATAGAATTTGTTCTATGTACTTAAGATTGTACTTTGATGTTTAGATTGTAAGTTGTAGAATCCATTTTCTTGATGAAGTTTGGATTCTTAAAAGTGAAGGTATTTTTACTTAAAGTACATGTAGTCTTAAAAAGGAAGTGGTTTCCAAATCTTTTGGCTAGTGCCTTAGTTCTAAAACCTAAAGGTCATTATAATGACTTTAGGGGAGTCAAAGGAGTGATTTACTTATTTGATTTAAAAGAGGAGAAATGACATGATTTAAGAGAAGTAACTTGTGTTAAGGGTGAAGTTACTTGAGGTTTAAAAAGTAGAAGAAAACTTGTTTTCTAACTATTAAGAGACTTGAAGTATTTTGAAAGTTAAGAACTTGATTTAATAAGTATGTGATACTTAGCTTTTAAGCATAAGTCTCTTGGTTGTAAAAGGAATGGATACGTCTAAAACCATAAAGGGTTATAACGGCTTTATGGGAAGTTGGTTATAACGGCTTTATGGAAGGTTAGAAAGTTGTCTATTTTGATTAATCGGCATAAGTTGCCTAGATTGTGAAAATTTGGAGTTACTTGATTTCAAGCTTTGAAATGAGTTTTCTAAAAGTGTAGTAACTTACTTTGAAAAATAGACACGCCTTGATACTACGGGTGTTAGTATCTTGGGGCTTTACATAGAAAGGAGTCTTTTATAAAAGAATGTACGTACGTAGTACTTTGGCTTGATAAATTGAGAATTTGTCTAAGTATGCCTTGATAAGTACTTTGACTTGTTAAAAGAGAATTATTCTATGTATGCCTTGATAAGTACTTTGGCTTGATAAATTGAGAATTTGTCTAAGTGTGCCTTGATAAGTACTTTGACTTGTTAAAAGAGAATTATTCTATGTATGCCTTGATAAGTACTTTGGCTTGATAAATTGAGAATTTGTCTAAGTGTGCCTTGATAAGTACTTTGACTTGTTAAAAGAGAATTATTCTATGTATGCCTTGATTAGTACTTTGGCTTGATAAATTGAAAATTTGTCTAAGTGTGCCTTGATAAGTACTTTGACTTGTTAAAAGAGAATTATTCTATGTATGCCTTGATTAGTACTTTGGCTTGATAAATTGAGAATTTGTCTAAGTGTGCCTTGATAAGTACTTTGACTTGTTAAAAGAGAATTTTTCTATGTATGCCTTGAATAAGTACTTTGGCTTGATTAATTGAGAATTAGTCTAAGTGTGCCTTGATAAGTACTTTGGCTTGATTGATTGTGAATCATTCTAAGTGTGCCTTCGTAAGGACTTTGGCTTGTTAATCGAGGATTTGCCTATGTGCCGGAAATAGCCAGGTTGTGTGCTATTGGAATATCGGCGTTCGGTCATTCCCCGGGTTTGTGGCATATGCATAATTCCGTGGATTTGCTACCCACGATGCGAGGAATACCTCATGCGAGTCCGTAGGGCTTATGCGGGTGAAATAGTCCCATGCGGGTCCACCTATGCGAGGAATACCTCATGCGAGTCCGTAAGGGCTTACGCGGGTGAAATAGTCCTATGCGAGGAATACCTCATGCGGGTCCGAAAGGGCTTATCGCGGTGAAATAGTCCCACGCGGGCGGTCCACCTACGCGAGGAATACCTCACGCGGTCCACGCGACCTATGCGGGTGAAATAGTCCCGTGAATAGGATTGCCGAATAATCTGCGTCGGATGGTCCCGCTTTGATCATGAGCTTCCTATTTTATATTGTAAGGATACTATCGCATCGTCATTGTAGTAAGGCACAAGGTGTTGTATTTTGAGTATCATATATGTCCCGGATTTGTTTGTGTTACCCTATGGTCATGCTTTTACGAGGTAGGATTCCGGCATGAGACCACGAGGTATTTAGGACACGCGTGGGACCGGGTGTTCATGTATCCTTATTGGTGTTATTACATCATGGATCACGGTGAGGAAGGATTCCACGCATGATTGATATTATGGGCGAGACCCATGGTTATATTTGGGTAATGACTTTGAGGGCCTGCGTCCCTGACTTGATATGACTGGTTATGTGTTATGTACTGTAGGTTGGCTATCATACATGTCTCCTGCTTTGTTTAGACTGTTATGATTTTATTACGCATTTAATGTTCACATACTTGGTACATTCCTCGACCTCGACTCTCGGGGCTGCGTTCACGCCGCAGTTTAGGTACGTTTGGTGATCGGCAGTGTAGGACCGCCGTAGTTTTGGATAGCTCCATCTGCTCGAGTTTATCATTTTGGTATAGTTCCTTCAAGATGTGCTTTTGTACGATTATGGGTACGGCGGCCTTGTCCCGCCTTATTTCGATAAAACTCTTAGGTGCAGTATTCATATGTGGGATTGGACTCATGTACGATGTTGTGTCTTTGGTCTATGTATTTTATATGGCAGCCTAGTCGGCTTTGCCTTGTACATATGTTGGTTTTAAAAGAAAAAAAATGAGCTGTTATTAATTTCCGCAATGTACTTAGTTGTTAAGGTAGAAGGGTGCCTGTAGGCACCGCCACGCCCGGTTCGGGCGTGACAATCCTTATCAGCATACAGTGCGGCCACCCATCGTGTCGATGTCCAAAGGAAATAACAAGAATAACCCGGGGTTTACCCGTAATAATATATATATAACATAGCTCATCCGGCTATCATACATAACATAAGCACTACCGGCCTATCATATCATAACATAAGCACTACCGGCCTATCATATCATAACATAAGCACTACCGGCCTATCATATCATAACATAAGCACTACCGGCTTATCATATCATAACATAAGCACTACCGGCCTATCATATCATAACATAAGCAAGTTAAGAAATCCCCTAACTTCTTATTAACATTATTAATATATCCTCTCATTTTAGTATACCTAAGGCACTAACATGTCTTTTAATAGAAAATCCGGGAATTTAACCCAAGTACCATGTACTTCTAACCTTTTAAGAAATAACTCCTTTTTATACAAAAATTCCAAGATACTAATCACCATAGTATCAAGTTACAATTTCTTTTCAAAACAAGTCACATTTCCTTTTAGAAATATAATAGGCTTCTAAATCAAGTGACTTCATTTCCTTTAAAATCTTAGGCAACCAATGCCTAAAAATCAATTCACCTTTCTTAGTTTCAAATCCTTTACCCGTACTTGTTTTAATTAGAGTAAACCTTTCTTTGTGAACCTTTCAAGAAAACTAATATAACCAACTTCCCATAAAGTCATTATATTAGCGTTATCCCTTTGTCAAATACATTTTCCCTCAATCCAAGGGACTTATACTTTTGAAATGAAACAAGTATCATATACTTTAAAACAAGTGTAGATTATCAAATCTTGTGCGATACCGCACTACATAGATACAACTATTCATGCTCAAGAGATAGGAAAGCTCTACATACCTCTTCGGTCAATCCACTTGCTAAGTCCAACTACCGCAAGTAATATGTCAACCTATAATAACCATAGTGCGTTTATTAACCTCTAATTTCAATATAGAAATAATCTAAGTTCAAAGCCCCTAATTCTATAGAAAATTGGGCAGCATTTCCTTTGTTTCTACATACTTTGCCACCTTTCTCAAGGCCGAATTCAACATCCGAATGCCACATTTAAGGCTCAACAATCCAAACATATCAAAGGGGATTACACACCTAAACTTGGGTGTGTAAAATTCTGCCCCAAAAGGTACAACAATTCACTTAACAATTCTAAAGTAGTTTTTAGGCTACAACATGCTCATAATATCTCTTTAGCCAAATCCTTCATATCCAAACCACATTTCTTGCATGCAATGACTCTATTAGCATTATTTACTACCACAAGTACTTTCTTCTTAACATGCAACACTAAAAACTAATAATAGAGGAAGAATCATTACCTTAGAGCTTTAGCCAAATTTATCCAACAACTTGCTAGCTTCTATTCCAAGAACACCACCACAACAACCTTCACAAGCTAGCCACAAGCTTCCTTCTTGCCTTTTACTTTTCAGATTTTTCCTAAGGCTAGAATATCTCTTGGAGTTTTAGAGAGAAGGAGGAGCTTGAAATAATTAAGAGAGAAGGAGGAGCTTTGTCTAAGAGAGAGATGAAAGATGACCAAGTCTTTAAGACTTGGTCAATATAATGCATGCAAAAATCAGATGGGGGGGACACTTGTCACCCTCCCATGCCCTTTTTAAAAGAAAAGATCAGATTTTCCTAAGTTTTTCCGCCAGATTTCCCGCCTCGGCGCCGCGGCGCCGCAACTCCTGCGGACTCTCGGAACTTTAGGCGCCGCGGCCCTGATTTCCGGCGCCGCGGCCATGAATTCCCCGCCTTGGCGCCGCGGCCATGAATTCCCCGCCTTGGCGCCCTACTCCGGGCGCACTGAGGCCCCGACAAGTTTTTCTGATTTCGAGTCCTAACTCCTTCCGCACGGCCCCATACGCACGGGGTATAACATAGACTAGTTGCTCAAGGATACTCTCAAGTTGAAGGAATTGACTACGATGAAACCTTCGCTCCAGTTGCTAGAATTGAGTCAATTAGGTTGCTACTTGACATAGCTTGTTGTTTGAAGATCACTCTCCATTAAATGGATGTAAAAGGTGCTTTCTTGAATGGATATATTGATAAGGAAATGTATGTTGAACAACCTAAGGATTCGAAGATCCCCACCATACACAATTTGTATACAAGCTAAAAAAGACCTTGTATGGATTAAAACAAGCTCCACGTGCATGGTATGATCGTTTAACTCAGTTTCTTCTTGAATTTGGTTTCAAACGTGGTGTAGCTGATTGTACTTTGTTTATAAAACACCACGGAATAGATATGGTCATTGTTCAAATCTATGTAGATGACGTTCGACTTCACAGTCCTATCTTATGACATTTGTCGAAGCTATGTCCTCAACATTTGAGATTAGCATGATAGGGGAATTAACCTTTTTCTTAGGCTTGCAGATAAAGCAAAATGAGGAGGGAATCTTCATCTGCCAGAGTAAGTATGCCAAGAATTTGGTCAAGAAGTTTGGGTTGGAGAATGCTAAACATATGATGACTCCAATGGGATCAACACAGACTATGTGCAAAGATGATGTTGGGAAAATGTCGACCCAACACTGTATCGTTCAATGGTAGGTAGTCTCTTGTATCTCACTGCTAGTCTTCCTGATCTAATGTTTAGTGTATGTGTGTGTGCTCGATTCCATGTTTGTCCCAAAATCTCCCACTTAAATGCCATAAAACGTGTCATCAGATATGTTGCTTGCTCATGTGAGTTAGGAATTTGGTATTTCAAAGACACTAATCCTAATTTGATAGGATATAGTGACTCGGACTGGGCTGGTGATGTGGAGGACAGAAAGAGTACAAGTGGAGGCTGTTTTTACCTTGGCAATAATTTAGTTTCTTGGTATAATCGCAAACAAAATTGTGTCTCACTCTCAACTGCTGAATCTGAATATGTAGCAGCTGGGAGTTGTTGTTCTCAATTAATATGGTTAAAACACATGTTAGATGACTATTCTTTTTTAAATAATATCTTAGTTTTATATTGTGATAATATGAGTGCCATTAACATTTCAATAAATCCAGTTCAGCACTCTCGTACAAAACATATAGATATTAGGCATAATTTTTTTAGAGATTTGGTTGAAAAACAGCTAGTTCAAATAGATTATGTTGACATACTTCATCAACTAGCTGATATCTTTACAAAAGCTTTAGATCATGAGAGATTTTCCAGTTTGAAAAGCTCTCTTGGTCTCTGTACTTTCTGAATTCGGCACTGTTGGGCGAATGTCGTCTGAAATGTCTCTAACATTTCGGGTGACATTTACCCTTGTAATATCAGAATCGGATTTTCAGTATTTTGTTATGACTGATTTTTGCTCATACATGTATGATTTTCAAATAAGAATATGTTTTTAATGTGATATCGTTCTCTACGATGATATTAGATATCATAAAAAAAAGTATCAAAATAAGGCAAAACCTTTGTAATTCTCGGCAATTGTGAAAATTGGGCAAATCCCTTTGAAATTGATACCGTTTCTATACTATAGGAGTATCAAAGTACTTAATAAAAAGAAATTATGAGGATGCTAAATAAGTATTCTTGTTTTTTGACACAAAAATAAGTTTCGTATGTGCTTTATGATTAGATCTAGGACTCAATGGAAAATGTTACATTGGTCTGGAGATTGAACTCATAAAATCATATATGAAATGTGTCTTGATTTATTGCCGAAATGTAAATGTTCTTTAGAGATTATGATACATGTGTTGTTCAAAATGACCTTGCTTGCCTTTTGTGATCTGCCAATTGCAATACATGGAAAAGGCTAATATTATTTCCCCCGTAAGTCTTCAACCAAGTCCTAGACTCAGTCTTTCAACGATCCATGAAAAGACAATTATCTCGCTTGCAAACATATCTCGGCGCCTGACCCTGAGATGTGGATTATCCAAGGAATCGTATTCTGGGCCGGAGCAATGAACCTATTTGAAGTGGCCGGGAGATCCTGAACTAAGGTATGATTCCATTTTCCTTTGACTCATTTGGACAAGTTAAATGGGATACTTTTTTATCAGTGCCGAATCAGCTAATATACTTGAATGTAGTGACTCATTAGTCATTATCATCCACATTTTCTCGAAAAAAAAATCTTGCAACTACGAAAATCGACTCTGCTTGGCAAACGAGTCGATTATTCAGGACGTTCTGTCATTGTCGTGGGTCCTTTGCAAGAGCTATTTTCCCCTTATACGCTCTAAACAAGGGCGGAGTGGGTGAACGTACTCGGGAAGGAAATGATCTTTACATGGAAATGAAAGAATCTGGGGTGATTAATGAAGAAAATATTGCAGACGATTTAGTTTTTGACGCAGCAAGTAGGGGAAAACAATATGTGCTCCAGCTACACCTTCGTAACTCCAAATATCCGGATTCGTTACAGTCCCCCCTGTGATACTCCAACCGTGCCATGAGTTGGAATTATGGTTCTTATTTATAGTGATAATTATATGGCAGTAAAATCCCGTGGACTACAAGGAAAAGATAGAATCTTGCCCGGCAACAACAACTGATTCAATAGCAGATGGTCTTGGAAAGAACCTTTCATTCGGTTTCTTGGTCGGGATAGAACCAGCGCTTAGTAAGCGGCGGTCAAGGCTCCTCCTCCGAATGAAATTCAATGGGATATTGCTAACATTACTGTTGACATTCTCAGATACTGATATTTGTTAGGATGCAGTGTGTAACTAATTTTTGAAAATTCAGTTATATTTTCCCCCTACTGTGTGCCGTTGGGTTTGAACATATTTTAATGTTTTTTGTTGATAATGATCTAATATTGATGTCTATCTTTTAAACTCTAAATTTTAGGAACAAGTATTGATATACAATACAAACTCTTAAAATCTGGAAACAAAAATATTTCTTTGCCAAGTATATAAATTCAGCTTCAATTGTTATTCATTTCTTGTCTAGTTTCTTTTCCAGTAAAATCAAAAGAAAAGAAAGGGAAAAGGCACTTATCATCTCGGTTTAAACACCAAAACCGATTGATCCATTCTCAAATACTCCATCTTCCAAAACCCTCAAAAATCCTAAAACCCCTTCATCTTCTTCACCATTCTCACCAATGGATATTTCACCAATATCACCCAAAATGTCACCAAACATTCCGGAACACACACCAATGAGCACAAGTCCGCCAGATTTCACAGTCATTGTATTAAGTGAGTTCCAAGAACCACTCGAAATAGCTTACCCAGGAGACACCAACAATCTCATCTACTTGGAGAAAACTCCTGATGTCACTGTTCTACCCAAGAGAGAAAGCACATCCAAATTTCCCACTCGAAGGTCCACTCACAATTTTGAGAGAAATTTCAGCAGCCCTGAATTTGCTGCAAAAAGATCGAAGGTCGATACCACTGCCTCTGCCGTATCTAGCAGTGATTGGAGTGATTCTGAATTTAAGTGGACCACTGATGATGATGCTGAGAAGACGCGATCGGCTGAACTACCAACAAAAACTCCAGCATCATCATCTTATTCTAATAGCTTTGTCCCTAATATTGTGGAGTCGAGTGAAGAATATGAAATTTTGGATGATACTCCCTTAAAGAAGTTTTGCACAAAAGAATTCTTGCAAAAAACAATTAGTGAGAAATTGCCAGAGGATGATCCAGTTGTTGCCGAACATGTCACAACTTCACCCTCAACATCCCAACCAGAGACAAAGGAATCCAGTACTCCCACCTCGTCGAGCAAATATGCGACCGAATGATGCGCGAAAATATGCACACACTTTAACGCAAGTACACGTTATCGTGACAAGTAATATAGTCTTGATAAGACCGAATATCGTCCACAAGGATTAGGGTTCAAGTACCAACTATCTATCTTTTGGTATCTATTTGGTAAATTGATATTTGATTTTGTTGTTTATAACTAAGAATTATAAAGACTAATTTATCTAATGAGTTTACTTCAGTTGTGATGAGAATAGGGCTTTCATGTCTCCTCAACTATCCGATTATGTTATTTATTAATACAACGAATTATTGTCTTCTTCTCTCGGAGCTAGCAGGTTTACGAAATCGTTTTATATTCCCGTTAAGGATATATAAACACTCAACCCCAGTATTGCACCTTACCTACCTTTCGGTGATAAGGATAACTCTATAGGAGGATTAAGAACAAAAACCTAGTTAACCGTCACGCACCATGCGCAAAATTAGGGTTGTTAAGCCTCTCATTAACGCTACATAAATAATTGAGGTATTTTCATCCCCAATCCAAGAATGTCTACCCAACTTACAGCATATTCACAATCTCTCCTTTCGAAGTAAATTAGAAATCATATAAGGATAATTAGTTGTCAATTAATTACCAAGCATTCAACGCAATTATTGGATAAATCTCTCAAAGAAGAATAATAATCATAAACATGCATTAATTCATAACATAAGTTTCTAGTGAATCAACATGGAAAGCCCTATAAGAGAATTAGTTCCTAGCCATTGACATGACAAGAACTAATTCAAGGTTCATCATAAAACTCAAATAAAGAAAAGAAAGAAAAGAAAATACTTAATAATGAGTCTCCAAGCCTTCTAGCATCTAAGGGTTGTGTTGTGGAATATTTACAAGATGGATTGGTGGGAGGATGGATGTAGAATAGTGAATGGTGGAATGGAGAATGAGTAATTCTTCTAATGATGTAGAGTATTTATAGCCAAAGAATCCTTTTGGTGAAGGGTTAGGGATTTTGTAGGTAGGAAAAGTTATTAGAATCCTTTTAGGTAAGGGTTTTAAGGTAGGAAAAGTTATCCCTTTAGGTAGGAAAAGTTATCCCTTTAGGATTCTGAAAACATGTCAAATTCGACCCAAAGACTTCATAATTCCGTCGTGCCGCCATGCGCAGATCAGCCATACCAAAAATAAGAGATCTTTGGACGGCTTCAGTGGTCGGCGCCGCGGCTCTGGTGACGGAAGTCTTCCGGATTTTTCGTTTCTTCGTCCTTTGTTTGTCCGGTCTTCGTCTGATCTCCTATATAATTCCGGGAACTTCTTAGACTTCCTTTCTTGGCCCTTTTTGTGTGCAATTCCATCTCAATTAAGCTCATTTTCTCTTTTCGTCATTTCTCCATTTCTCGACCAGTGACACAAAAGAAAGGAAAACGACCCTAATACTATACTAAACATAAACAAAATGAGTAAAATACTAACTAAAATTGACTCAAAAAGTGTATATAAAATACACCGATCAAATACCCCCAAACTTAACCTTTGCTCTCCCTCGAGCAAAGATAGAAAGAAAGAAATAAAGGACTCAAGAAAACGACAAATAAAAGACTCACTGACATTGATCACTTTTGCTGCATTGATGTTATCTAGAAAAACATGAAGGTTAGCAGAATAATATGCAGGAACATATAGCATGAGATTTTTAGCACACTAAACACATTAAGCTAGATATTTCGCAAACTTATTTTTATCATGCTTAATGGAAGTCAACATACTGAATCATGCTTGTAAAATTCAAAAATCCTATGGCATGTTTACTTGCTATTCTCCACTAATCCTGGATATGCATAAAAGAAATCTTCAGGACTTTTAAGGGTTGTAATGTAGGCTTAGGTATAGGTAGGTAAAAATAGGCATTTAGGCTCATTTCGTGTACCATAAGCTCTTTAGCTTTTCCAATTTTTCCCTTTTCTTTTGATTCTTTACTTCACTTCAAATCTATCTTTCCCCTCTTTTGTTTTGGGAGAGTGAAGTGTATCATAATAACAGACACCCCCAAACTTAGGCTTTTGCCTATTTCTTATTATTCTTTTTATTGGGGTGCATCGAATTTGTTCACTCTTTTTGTCTCTTTTTTTAACACAATTTATTCCACTTTTTCACATTTTAACTTATGGCACAATTTGTGGGAATATAGGGTGTCAAAGAAGGAGTTTCAATGTTTAGGCTCAATGGGGCTGACTAGAGATACTTTTAAAGTCAGGGATAGAAAAAAGTGGTAAGAATTGGCTATCAAAGAAATGCCTGAGTCATCTCTCTAACATGCATATCCTAACTATTTCGCCTCAAATAGCAAGCAATCATAACACATAGGTTTAAGTCATTTAGCATGCACAATTCAAGCAAGAAACTCCAAATAGACCGATTATGTGAGTTTTTGGCATATCTAACCTAGGTGTTTAGATAGTTGCTTCTAATTCCATTACATTATTTCACCTTACTTCACTAGGTGTTTCTAGTAACTACAGCATACATGATCTTTTGACAGACAATTATGACTCAAAAGAAAAAAAAATTGTGACTCAAAAGTACACAAAAAACAACAAGAAAAACTTAACATACTTATAACAAGACACAAATAAAAAACAATAAAACATCCCCCCAAACTTAAATCACACATTGTCCCCAATGTGTGCAAGACTCAAAGAAAATAAAAGAAAAAAAAGGACAACTTACTGACACAACACAACGGTCATAACGGAGGTCTAGGAGGAAAAATTCTGAAATTTGCACGGAAATATAGCTCTCTGAAGTTCCAGAGCCGCGACCCTGATAGTCGGCGCCGCGGCGCTGCTAGTACTGTGGCCCTCTGGAGTTCCGCGCCATGCCTCGATCAGCGCGCCGGCGACGGCTTTTCCCTTCTTCGTTTTTTTCCAGCGTTTTGCTCCTTTTTCCTTCGGTTTTAGCTTTCAGTCCACCTGTCATCCAACAACACAAAACAAGAACCCAAGACCGTGAGACTGTTCAAGACAAAATAAAATAAAGACAAAAATTAAAATAACATAATTAAAAACATTGGGTTGCCTCCCAACAAGCGCTGTCTTTAACGTCTTTTAGTCTGACGCCTTTAACCTTTACGAGTGCCCATTGGATCCTTCTGCGAACTGCTTGCAATCCGCAGAGTTATTGTTGCATGTCTCACTTCAACTACAACAATTGCTTCAAACAAGGGCCTCAAATATACGATTATCCCCCAAGTACACAAGACATGTTTGTCTTTTAGGCTCTCTCTAATGTAGGGATCAGTGAGATTCCCAACATCTCTAACTCTAGGGGGTGCCCTTGATGGTATGGACTTTCTGTTTGGGGGTCAACATTGACAGTTGGTGGTGTTTCTTCTGCAATAGGTACGAGAAAAAGATTTTCCAAGGAATCCAAGAAGGTGAATAATTGGATCTCTGCAATCTTTTCCTTCTCTACACCAACTATCTTGCCAGATTTCTCAATAGTTGGGTGTGGTTCAGGCTCCTCAATTTGCTTGCCACCTCCCACAGGTGCAGATTACTTTTCTTGCATTTCGTTGTTCAAAATGACTGCGAGTTCTCCTATTTGCAGTTCCAACTTTCTGAGGGACTCTCTTGTCTCAGCCATAAACTGAGCCTGGCACTTGGCGAACATAAATATGTCTGCCTGCAACTCATTTCGATCTTCCTCTGACATATGTGGGTTAAGCTGTTGTTGATGACTCCACTGTCTCTGATAGTAGTAGTCCATGTGTCCTGATTTTATTATATATATTTTATTTTATTTTTTTCATTTTTTTTCGAATTTAACCTGCAAAATAAGACAAAAAAAAGGTGATAAAAAGATGCTCGCAGAACAAGTTAGAAACTTGTTCTTGGAGCAAAAAACAAATAAAAATAAAAACAGAAATAAAACCAAATTAGAAATTAAAAATAGATAAAATTGATATTGAACTATGCCTAATCCCCGGCAACGGCGCCAAAAACTTGATGCGCGAAAAGATGCACACACTTTAACGCAAGTGCACGTTATCGTGACAAGTAATATAGTCTTGATAAGACCGAATATCGTCCACAAGGATTAGGGTTCAAGTACCAACTATCTATCTTTTGGTATCTATTTGGTAAATTGATATTTGATTTTGTTGTTTATAACTAAGAATTATAAAGACTAATTTATCTAATGAGTTTACTTCAGTTGTGATGGGAATAGGGCTTCCATGTCTCCTCAACTATCCGCTTATGTTATTTATTAATACAATGAATTATGGTCTTCTCTCGGAGCTAGCGGAGTTTACGTAAATCGTTTTATATTCCCTAAGGATATATAAACACTCAACCTCGATTGCACCTTACCTACCTTTCGGTGATAAGGATAACTCTATAGGAGGATTAAGAACAAAAACCTAGTTAACCGTCACGCACCATGCGCAAAATTAGGGTTGTTAAGCCTCTCATTAACGCTACATAAATAATTGAGGTATTTTCATCCCCAATCCAAGAATTTCTACCCAACTTACAACATATTCACAATCTCTCCTTTCGAAGTAAATTAGAAATCATATAAGGATAATTAGTTGTCAATTAATTACCAAGCATTCAACGCAATTATTGGATAAATCTCTCAAAGAAGAATAATAAACATAAACATGCATTAATTCATAACATAAGTTTCTAGTGAATCAACATGGAAAACCCTATAAGAGAATTAGTTCCTAGCCATTGACATGACAAGAACTAATTCAAGGTTCATCATAAAACTGAAATAAAGAAAAGAAAGAAAAGAAAATACTTAATAATGAGTCTCCAAGCCTTCTAGCATCCAAGGGTTGTGTTGTGGAATATTTACAAGATGGATTGGTGGGAGGATGGATGTAGAATAGTGAATGGTGGAATGGAGAATGAGTAATTCTTCTAATGATGTAGAGTATTTATAGCCAAAGAATCCTTTTGGTGAAGGGTTAGGGATTTTGTAGGTAGGAAAAGTTATTAGAATCCTTTTAGGTAAGGGTTTTAAGGTAGGAAAAGTTATCCCTTTAGGTAGGAAAAGTTATCCCTTTAGGATTCTGAAAACATGTCAAATTCGACCCAGCACTTCATAATTCCCGTGTCGGCGTATGCGACCTATGACAGCGGCCATACTGAAAATAAGAGATCTTTGGACGGCTTCAGTGGTCGGCGCCGCGGCTCTGGTGACGGAATTCTTCCGGATTTTTCGTTTCTTCGTCCTTTGTTCGTCCGGTCTTCGTCTGATCTCCTATATAATTCCGGGAACTTCTTAGACTTCCTTTCTTGGCCCTTTTTGTGTGCAATTCCATCTCAATTAAGCTCATTTTCTCTTCTTTTCGTCATTTCTCCATTTCTGACCGCTGTGACACAAAAGAAAGGAAAACGACCCTAATACTATACTAAACATAAACAAAATGAGTAAAATACTAACTAAAATTGACTCAAAAGTGTATATAAAATACACCGATCACCGAAGCCGAGACAGAGGTAAATCCTTACTCAGAGAAGTTTTTAACTAAAGAAAAGTCTAAACATTGGTCTTGGTATAAAAATCAAATCATAAGAACAGAAAAGGTAGTGGACATAGCCTCATGCATCGAGTACGGCCTGATGGATTTCTTTACAGAAAGAAATCTACTAGGCTCAGTAAATAACAAATGTCCATACATTGATGATATTGTGAGATTATTCTATGCAAATCTGGAACCTAATATGGAGAAGGTCAAGTCAAGAAAGTTTGGCAACATATATCTCTATAATAAGTTTTATGACTTTACACCGACCATAATAAACCATTGTTTGAATTTGAGTAATGGAGCTGATGAAAAAGAAGAAAAGGATGTTGTGAATGATAGAGATGAAGTAATTGACTACATAACTGGAGGTGTCTTGAAAAAATGGATCTCAAGGTGTCCTGCGTCAAAGCTTACTGCATTGTTTGCTATAGTACATAAAATTGTTATATATAATTGGCTACCTTCAATGAACGAGTCAATTGTAACCATAGAGCAAGTAATCCTCCTTTACAAAATAGGGAAAGGTGTACGAGTCAACCTGGGAAAGATAATCTTTCAACAAATTGTTGATTTGGTAGAAAAAGACTTCAACCTAATCCTACTGTTTCCCTCTTTGATCTTCAAACTCCTTACAACTCAAGGGTTCAAACATCCAAAGAAGGATATGATAAGAAAAGAACCAGAAGTATATACTGTTAACAAAACAGTGTTGATGAGCAAGTATAGAATCATTGATCTTCCCTGAAAAAAAGATGCAGGAAGTGAAAATGTTGCCAGAAATGTTCCTGACATTCTAGGAAACACACAGCAGTCTGTGATGTCGACTGCTTGGTTAGTGAATGAAATTGCTAAAATCAACTCGCAAATTGATGGGGGTTGATCAAGTCAGGGCAACACTGGTTCAAGCAAGAGATCACTTCTTGTTTTTACTTTCTTCCGAAAAAGTGGGAGATGATGATGACACTGTGAAAGGGGGAGAAAAGAGGAACTGAAGCTGAGGAGAAAGAAGGAGAGGAAGCTGAAGCTGTGCAGGAAAAAGAACAAGCTGAAAGCAGCAGGATTGTAGCTACTCGAAGTAGAACTCGTCGATCACCTGGTACTGTTGCAGGGGGAGGAAGGAAGTGAAGTCGACTGATGTAGAAAGAGGTTGGAATCTACTACTTACATGCGATTTGAGAGAAAACTTCATTGTTGATGAGTTGTTCTTTGTTGTTGTGTTGTTGTTCTTTGAGACAACTGCTTGGCTGAATTTTTGCTACTGAATATGGTGTTGAATGATGGCTAAAGCCGAATAATCTGTTTTAACATTGGGATGTTTTTTTAAGTCAATCTTTGATACTATTTTATTTTTGGGTTGTAAAGTTCTATGGATGATGATTATGTGAATACTGCCATGGATGTTTATTGCTCACTAACAGTTTTCTAATCCTATATATATATATATATATATATATATATATATATGTGATATATATATATGTGTATACTATATATGCTTTGTTTTTATATATCATCACAGGTTGAGGAGGAGCATGTATGTGGACTTGCCGTCGCTATAGGTCACTTGCACTTATTCGATTAGGTTTTGTGAAGAAAGGCAAAAAGGGGGAGAATGTTAATGTTAGGTTTTGTGTCATGACATTTTTCCTAACATGTCATTTTCAGAGCTAAGTTAAAATCATAAAATGTTGGACCAAATGTCTTGACATTCGGACGCCATTCTGGTAACTGTTTTGCCTATTTTCACGGACAGATTTCAGGAAGCTGTGACCTTTTTATCACATGGAAATTGACTTGGCAAGGAGCCTTTGAAGAAGTTTGCAAACGAGGAAGACCAAGTCCAAGAGGTAGCTTAACTTAAGGAGCAAGACGTGTGAAGAAAAAGTCCAAGCAGTTGAGATTTTTGTGACTCAAGCTACTGCCTCACGTGTCCTGTTTTAGCTCAACTTCCACGACCTGTTGAGGAGTCTTTCAAGGGAACTCTCTACTATAAATAGAGAGGTCACTTCAAGGATTCGATATCCAGAATTTCAGAGTGAAAACGATATAGAGAAATCTCCACAAATATCGATCAAGTAGACTGGATCGTTGTGTTGCCTGTATTTGTGACGACATTCTGTCCGACATTATAATTGCTCCTTAGATTCTAGATTTGTTCTTTATTTGTTGAATGGAGGTGAGTTCAAGGGATTCTTTGATCGGGAAATGCTTCATTGAAGCAATTGTAATGAGGTGTTGATCACTTCTATTTAGATAGATTTTCAGGCATAAGTCATCTGCGACTTAACCTTTTTTTATTCCTTTTTGTATCATCTTGTAATCTTGTAAGAGAAGGAATATAATCAATTGTATATATATACAATACCTTTGGTCATTGACCATCATGAATTATATTAATATATAACCTATGAAAATTAAATCTTTGTGTTCTTTATCTATTTCCGCTGCACTTTAATTCTTTCAAAGGTTTTCTGTTTTTATTCAAATGTCATTACTTATGTCAGACGACATTTCAGCTGACATTTGACACTGTTTCTGCATACGTTTCAGTTTTACTTTGCTACTTGATTTTATTTAATCCATAGTATAACCAACGGGACCCAACACTTGGTACTGTTCATTTTTTACCAAAAATGTACATTTTCCTTCAAAAGACCTCACACTGTTAAGTGGTTAAGTTTGAGGTACAGACAAATTAGTGTTGGTAAAAAGTTTAGTACTAGTACATACTACTTATGCAACGTTTGGTTTTCTGTATAAAATCTTGTCTAACTAATATAATCGCTGTATAACTAATATAATCGCTGTATAAGTTAACTCGAGTTTAACACTAGAAACTAATAATTGTTTTACTACTATTTATATTAATTCTGCTATAACTTAAATCGACTTGCCTAGGAGCCTCTTATGGCAATTAGTAATGACAAATGTGATGCATTACACAACAATTTTATTACGCATCCATCTTATGAGATTATTAAAATCAACTGAACCTAGGATCAGTCATGGACTAGAATCACAATCCAAAATGAATAATTTAAAGTTTATTTTCCAAGTGGATCGAGGGGAACAAGATTATGCTAATCCGGGGTTAAGGGTGGATGAGTGAATAGTGATCCGCTGGAGCCATAATACAACAACGATAACACCTTAATCCCAAGCAAAGTTGAGATCGGCTATATGAATCCGCACTATCCAAAACAATCAATTCAAACTCATCTTTGTCCAATACTATATATAAAAAGAAGCACTATACGTTCTCTATATTTTCTTCTGGTTGCCGGAGTCATGGGTAGAATGGTATAAAGAGTAAATTCACAGGTAGAATGGTCTAACTTTGCCATCTTATTTATGGATACTCAAAGTTCGGGCAAAATGTCTTCCTCCTCTTAAGTGTAGAGTGGAAACTGACTTGATCTTTTGAAGATTCAACAATTCAATCTTTTCCAACCCATCACAATCCTTAATGATGAAACTTACAATCAAGGGACAACTATTAAGTCACTACAAAAAAAGAACATACCGTGACAGTTTTGGTGTGACGATTTTAAAACCCGTCACACGTTATGACGGTTTTAGCATTGACTTTCTGGTCAATGGGCGTTCGTGACAGATGTGTGACGGTTTTATTAATCGTCACAACTTTGTGACAGCTGAGTGACGGTTAGTTCAACCGTCACATGTTTTTGTGACGGTTTTTAAAATACAAATTTAATTTATTTTTATTTTAAAAATAATTTATACCCGACCCGACCCATTTTATTTGTAAACCCGCGAGATCCCCTCAGTTTAATAATTCCCTCAGTTTCTAAACCAGCATTCCATTTTATTTCACCCCCATTTCAATTTCTTCAACCCTAGGTCAACAAAATCTTCAATTCAAGCTATAAATTCATCATCAACAACACCAATTTCTTCATCAACAACACTTATTCTTCATCAACAACACCAGATTTGTTCAACACACAACCCTAATCATTGGGTTGTGCATTTCTTCAAGCGAAAACACTCATTCTTGAATCGATCATTTGTGAGCATTTCATTGTGAGTTTTGCATTTCTTACTTCTAATTCTGTTGTGAGCATTTCATTGTTATTGTTGACTATTTTTTTTTTGTTATTTTATTCGACCATTTACTGTTTTTTTAATATTTCGTTGTGATTTGTTGTTGTTCTAATCGACGACACACCCAACGATTTGTTGTTATTTCGTTGTGATTTTTTGCTTACCACTAGGAAGAGCTGGTTTGCAGTTAACCAGATGGACATTTCTCCAATATATGCAGGTATTGTTATGGGAGTTTCAACTACAACTGATACATTAGCTGGAATAGTTGGGGTAGACCTCACTGGTCGACTACTAGAAGCTGCTAAAGCCACTGAGTTAGATCTTTCTAGTCCAGATAGCTGAAAAGCCGTATTTCTCATCCCAGAGGTGCTTTGCATTTTTAGTTCTTTTGTTTTCCTAGTGTTGTCCACTGGGGAGATAATTTTTTTACTAAAGTGTTTGTGCATATATGTTTTAGAGAAGCATTTCTAGGAAGAATATAGCATAGTTTAGGCTCTACGGTTCAAATTGGAAAGTTTTTTGAAATAACTACTGGATGTTGAGACCATTCATACATTCTTCAATCTGAATTCCTTCAAGACTTCTTATTACTGAAGAGAGATATTTATACAAAGTTCAAAGGTTCTATTAGATTCTTCTGGACTGAGAGATATTGCTTCTTGAGGCGCCGAGTGCACATGCTTAGTCCATGTTTAATCATTTTATCTGGTATTTCGTTTTCTTTTTCCTTGTTATTATTGAAGATCTATCTGTTATTCTTTGTTATCAAAAAGATCTATCTGGTATTCCTTATCGACTGATTTGGGTTCAGGAAACAATTGTAGCAACTATCATGTTTGATATAGTTACATGTGCATATAATTGTGTCTCATCCATTTAAGGTGAATTTCCGTTCGGGAAATTTTTTTCTAATTCTGAAGCTACTGCAGTCTTTTCTCATTGTTCTATAAGATTTTGTGATGATCTCATCTGTGTAATCTTTTGAAAACAAGATTCTCAAACCCCCACTTCTACTAGGCTGAAAGCTCATAATGTTGTGCGGATTGGTGAATGATGTTCAATGTTCATTTCGTTTGTCTGGAAAATTGCTTTTCTTGTAAAGTATACATGCCTACATCTCACCACGTCTCAAGAAATTATGATAATTACATTAGTGTGCTATTTTTCCAACACCTGCATGTGGATACCTTCAACTGTTGGATTAAAAGACAAGGTAGTATTCAACTTCCAAGGTGCATTGTTTAGTCAAGTTATTTGTCTTAGTGGAATATTCATCCAGATGGGGAAAGGAATTGAATTGGCTAAATTATGTGAGCCTTAAAGGGCTTAGGAAGGAGAGTGACCAAGCTATGAAAGGTCGGACTACTTTCTTTTGTTGTTTTATGATGTATTTAGATGCTATACTTTCCCTATACACCAAACGTGAAGTTATATTTTTGTGTTCGCAGCTCAGAATGCATTTCTCTTGTAGAAGGATTTTGTTTTCTTCCTCGAAAAGATTAAATAAGTTAGATATCAGAAAGAGGAACAACTTAGCGTTAAGATAGTGTTAAGTGAGTAAACATATCAGGAGTCACTAGTTCACAGTCATGACTTGTTTGGGATGTCCCTTTACAAAAAATATAGATATGAGCCCTCCGTAATCAAAAATCCTATTGGTTTATACGGATCCGTAGATTTTACTCGCATTTATTTATTATTTTACTAACTTTTTTACTAAGTATTTTTGCAGGTACCCAGAGACACATCCCGAAGTTAAAGTCAGCGCGGAAAAGGAAAATAAAAGCGAAATACCGCTAAGTTTTCTTCACTATCTCTTTATATGATTTTTGCTTTAGTTACAACCTTGTTAAATATATATATCTTATTTAAATATATGCATGCCTAGTTTAAATATCTTTTAGTTGGTTTAATAAGTTTGAGCCTCCGTAATTAAAACTCCTATTATTTTATACGGATCTGAAGGTTTTACTCGCATTTATTTATTTTTCTAACTTCCTTTCTTTTATACTTTGCTAGGAACATTCGAACAATACGGCATAGCAAAGTGAGATTCTAAAGAGATGAAGATTTGCTGGAATCGCACAAGTTTCCAATGGCTTCTCATATTATGTTTTTTTTTTGTATTTGATGATAACATTAGATGTTTTGTAAAACATTTGTAATGTTTCGATTTAATGTATTAGAACAATTTCATTATGTGGGTGACATTTTAGTTATAATATATTTATAATTCTATGTTTTTTTATTTAATAAATTAAAGTTAAAATATAAAAAAATGTCAAAAACTAGTTTTCCCGCCAATTTAAATCAAATTTAATAAAAACATTCCACCAATTTAAATTAATTTTATTTAAAATTTTCCTCAAAATATATTATTTAATTAATAATTTCGCTGGAAAATTTTTTTAAAAAAGAAAAAAGTCAAACATCACATTTTGTGACAGTTTTTATAACCGTCACAACAACGGTCACGAATTTGTGACAGTACCTACCGTGACACTTAGAAAAACCGTCACATACTTTTTTTTTTTTTGTAGTGATTAGAGTCTGAAACATGTTTTCGTCTAATCTTACAAGAGATAGAGAAAGCTTTCTCAAAGAATCATAATTCGAGACACCACTAGATAACAAAACAGGTATAAGAGTACAACCCTCCAGAACCAATTCTCTTAAAGAGATTGCTGCCAAGATTGTGAAAATAGGCAATGAAAAAAAGCTAGGAACTCTAAAGACCACATCCTTTATGCCATTCTGAAGTGCAAGGTTAAGCCACTTATCAATCGAAGAGAAACCTTGAGAAGAACTAGAGTATGATAATTCAAACTTGTCAATAGGGATTTTGTGTCCCTGTATCTCTCCATGCATTTATCCACTATTGTTATGCCTTCGCGAGAAGAACCAATTCCGATTTCAAGTTGGGATGAGTCGACCAGGCTCGTAGCCATGTTTTGGAGAGAATTCTCACCCGGGTTACTTCTCCATAACTAAGATGACAAAGTATTTTGTGAATAATGCATGTTTGAAAAATAAAAGCAACAAACCGAAAATAACAAACATCTTTGTACTAGGAAAAATAAAGAACAAAAGATTACAACAAAAGAAATAATCTTAACGAACAGCTAACCAACATTTGATCTGAATTTCTTGCTGAGTCGAGTGATGACACTCTGTCTTTAAGACAAGATTGTCCCGTATATATCCTTTTACGTTGCTAAGCAATAGTCTCCCAAGATAAAACAGCTACAAACACACTTGAGCAAAGGAAACTCAAGTGTTTCTCTTGAAAAACTTTGAGTATTGAAAAGATGCTAGAGAGGAAGAAGATTTTCTGAAAAATAAAGTGTTTAACAATTGAGTCAAAGGCCTCAATTTATAGGATAAAATTTGTCTCTTCAAGTGTCAAGTAATGACATTGAATTACCCATGTAATACCAATGAATTGTCCAGTAATGACACCAATTTATCAGCCAAATAATGGCTGAATAATGCTGGAATGAATGCCATTGAGGGCAGCCCAAACGTCTCCAAAAATCAGATTTTCGTTTCAAACTTTCTGTCTGGGTAGCGCCGCGGCTGAGCCTTGGAAGGGTCGCGGCTCAAGTAGCTTGGGTTGGAATTAGCGTCGCGGCGCTCCCCGATGTCGTGGTGGCGTCGCGGCCCTTCTTGGCTCTGCAACTCTTTCCGACCCGTTCTATCTTTACACTATGCACACTTCTTCCTTCATTTACCAACGTGGAACACTCATCATTTGGCCAATGACCATCCATCATTCTATGTCTCAAACAATTTACTCACGTAGCAATATCTCTTTCACTAATGAAATTTATGAACCTTGGTACAATGTGTGCACGTGTGTGAAAACGATGTTTCCGACGTGCGGGCCCCCAATTGTCCGAGTCATAAATAATGGGATAAACTTTATTCCACATTAATAAATTTCCAACAATCTCCTCTTGAAGAGATTTTGGCGCGCTCACAAGGTGCTTATTTCTAACAACATTTCAGCGGATTGCATCAAAAGAGGTAGCTTCTGCTTTGAACCTTCCTTAGTTGAATACCGTCGGACTTACTGCACGGTGAATGTGATATCTTGAACCGTCAGTATTTGGTGTAAGCCAAGTCAACGACACCAACACAACAACTTCCCTTACTCTGTTCTTCTTAATATTTTGTCTGTTGTGGCTGTGGACCCTCTTGGATTCTTTAGTGCGTTCATTTGAGACGTTATGTCCTCGCACTTAAATAGGTGGTCTCCTACAAGGTATCTTGCTATACCCCACTTTATAAGTGTTAGGAACCATTAAAAATTTCCCAAACCTAACCTCAACCGTTGAGGATTATTAAAGGTTTTGGAAACTTAACGTCTACCCACACTGCAGATAGCTCTTAATGTCTATCGCGGGAACGACTTTGGGTTTATGTTCCTTACAGAGATCATAACCCGAAGTGCTCTTACTTTCACTGAAGCGCTCAACTGAACCTTTACATCTTAGTTTTTCCATTGAACATAATTCTTGGGATCTCCAGTCAGTAAGGTTGGGTTACCACCTTATCAGTCCTTATTGTTTGGGTTTTAAGCCCATTCCCCTAGACAGGCAGAACATCTGATGTCTGGACATGCCCTTAGTAAAAGGGTTTGCAATGTTATCATTTAATTTTACATAATCAATGGATATAATACATGTGGTGATCAGCTGTCTAACAGTCTGAGGTCTCCGTCGAATATGACGAGACTTGCCATTATACATAGAACTTCGTGCCCTTCCTAGAGTCGACTGACTGTCGTAGTGGATCATTACAGAAGGTACGGGTTTGTCCCAACACGGGACGTCCTCTAAGAAGTCATGAAGTCACTCAGCTTCTTCTCATGCTTTGTCTAAAGCAATAAACTCCGACTCCATTGTGGACCGGGCGATGCAAGTTTGCTTAAAGGATTTCCAAGACACAACCCCACCACTAATTGTACATATATACCCACTAGTGAATTTGGTGTTCTCTATATCAGATATCCCGTTTGCATAATTGTACCCTTCTAGTACAGCTGGTGTTGCCACCCAATTTTGACCCTCTCTCCCATTAATAATCAACAAAATTAAACTAATTTTTTAACACCGCAGAATAATTCTAATAATTTCGATACACGCATATATAAACATATCCATACATAAATAAACAATTTAATAATGAAACCACATTTATATAGAGCATTATACAATCTTTAAATATAATGTCCGCATTTATTAACACTCAAAGCAATATTATAAATATTATTCATAAGTTAAACCCACTTATTTCCCATTAATTAAAACTAATAAAATACACTTAAAACTCTACCCAACCTACAAATAATACACCATCCCACCATTTAATACCCAAACCTTTCCCCTTTAATTCACAACCCATTTAAAATCTTGCCAAACCCGCAAGCCCAAATGCCCCAGCCTTTATTTTGTCCAAAACACCCCCTTAATTTAAACCAAAAAGAAAAGCTAAACCTAAGAACCTAAAGAACTTTGTCGGCCTCCCTCAAAATATCCTTAAACTAAAACACCAGCGAACCCTAGAACCTAATCAGCAGATCCGCCGCACCCACACCACTAATCCCGCGATTCCCGCCGGAGAATCTACACTCCGCCATCTCACTTCCCTCTCCTTTGTCATCCCTTACCATAAACTACCACTGAATCCCATAATCTTACACCCAAAATCACCCTTACAATAAAAGATTACCAAAATCGAAATATAGACTTACCAAAGCAAAAATCTGAGAATCTTATACCGTAATGGAATCAATTCAAAATTAGTACCAAAATTACAACGAAAACATAAAATTACCATAAGAATCATACCAAAAATTGTATCAATCTTACCATAACTCGGAACCCAACATTGAGGCTATATAAGCCAAACCAATTTACAAGAATTGCATCGATCTTCCTCACGGTCAAATATCCAGAAAAGGCATCCAAAAATCCTCTAGCATCAGTAAAAATCCCAATCGGTAGGCATCAATTGACACATAAAAAACACTATGGCATTCGGGAGCATTCAGGAGCATTGGTAGGCATCGATTTACACAGAAAACCACTCGGCATCGGTAAAATCCAGAAAAATAACCATTTGTCATTACCCTTATATGGGACTCTATTAAGAATCGTATTAGCAGTAAGGACAACTTCTCCCCACATGTTTTGGGAAAGACCGGAATTGATGAGCAAGACATTCATAATTTTCTTCAATGTATGGTTCTTGTGTTTAGCGACACCGTTCGACTAAGGTGAGTATTGAGCCGTCGTTTGATGGGCACAACATTTCTCAAATGGCGCTACTTATTCCCCCC
The DNA here is from genome assembly GCA_029844215.1 of Przewalskia tangutica. Taxonomy (NCBI): domain Eukaryota; kingdom Viridiplantae; phylum Streptophyta; class Magnoliopsida; order Solanales; family Solanaceae; genus Przewalskia; species Przewalskia tangutica. Next base: position 5,207,786 of record CM056725.1, read on the forward strand.
TCTATCGCTACGAATTAATTTAATATGCACGCTTAGTTGGTTTTCAACTTCTTCTTTGTAGCGTCGGAACGCTTCAAAGGCTTCATCCTTATTTTTCAACAAGTAAAGCTAACAATACCTTGTGTTGTTATCTATAAATGTCACAAAGTACTTGTTCCCCCCTCTAGTTTGTGCAAACTTCATATCACATATATCTATGTGAATAAGTTATAGAGGAGCAGTATCCCTTTCGATAGATCTAAAGGGAGTCTTAGTGAGTTTTTCCTCTACGCACACCTCACACGTATGTTGTTGGTTTATGTCGATAGACGGCAACAATTCTAACTTTACCAACCTTTAGATGGATTTGTAGTTCACATGTCCTAATCTATACAACAACAACAACATACCCAGTGTAAATCCCACAATGTGGGGTCTGGGGAGGGTATAATGTACACAGACCTCACCTCCACTCGTAGGTAGAAATGCATTGCCATGAGACCTTCTACCAAGATAAAGCATAATCAGGCAAAGCAAGCAAAGCAAAACAAAGTATGAGAAACAATCAACCTCGGATGAAAAATAAACGCATTATGGACATGCAGATAGTAAAAATTAAATACGCAACGGTAATGCATTCTAACAACATAGAGCAGTAGCTAACAGGAAGCAGTAGCTAACACCACTAAATAAGATAAATAAATAAAATAAATAAATAAAATAAATAAATACATAAATAAATAAATAAATAAAATAAATTACACTAAAGATCATATAGCAACAGGAATCAAACTACATAGTACTATAGAGCAATAATGTGTCTATAAGTGTGACAAGCTAACCGAACCTACAATAATACTACAATATCATTTTGTAAGCGTAAAGAGGACTACGCTCAACTACCTACTACCCTAATCTGTTTCCTCCACTACCCCCTATCTAAGGTTATCCTCAGTAAGTTTCATCTGCGTCATATCCCGTCTAATCACCTCTCCTCAATACTTCTTTGGCCTACCTCTACCCTTCCTGAACCCGTCCATAGCCAACATCTCACACCTCCGCACTGGGGCATCTGTGTCTCTCCTCTGCACATGTCCGAACCACCTCAACCTCGCTTCCCGCATCTTATCCTCCACCGAGGTCACTCCCACTTTATCCCATATATCATCATTCCTAATCTTATCTCTCCTTGTATGCCCACACATCCATCCCAGCATCCTCATCTCCGCAACTCTCATATTTTGTATGTGTGAAGTCTTGACTGGCCAACACTCTGCCCCATACAACATAGTTGGTCTAACCACCGCCCTATAGAACGTGCCTTTATGTTTAGTTGGCACTTTTTTGTCACACAAAACTCCATATTCGAGCCTCCATTTCATCCACCCTGCCACAATACGATGTGTGACATCGTCATCAATCTCTCAATTTCCTTGGATAATAGACCCTAGGTATTTGAAGCTTCCTTTCTACGGAATGAACTGAGTACCATGCTTTACCTTTACGCCTGTCTCAGGATCACTCCCGTTACTGAACGTGCACTCCAAATATTCTGTCTTGGTCCTAATCAACTTGAACCCTTTAGACTCCAGAGTCTGTCTCCAAACCTTCAGTTTGACGTTTACTCCGCTTCGAGTCTCATCAATCAGGACTATGTCATCTGTGAATAACATACACCATGGTATATGCCCTTGGATTTGTCGTGTCAATCCATCACATTTCCTAATCTATGATGCCATAAATTAGAAGACTCAAGCAAGTAAGAAGAATCTTCATTTTTATTGATTGAACGCATGACTGACGTGGCGTTAACCTTGAAAAGGCTTTCACAGACGAAGCCCCTTCCCACAAAGGTTACATTTTTTGTGATTACAAACTTATTGGACTCAAATACTAGCCTAAAACCAGCATTAACCAATACAGGACCTGAAATTAAATATTCCTAATCTCAGGGACATGCATCACCTCCTTTAGAGTGAGCTCATTGCCAAAAGTCATCTTCAGGACCACCTTTCCTACCCCATCACGACAGAGGAAGCGTTGTTACCCATGAACAACTTCTTGTCTGTAACAGGTGTATACGTGGAAAAGGCATCTCTATCAGAACAGATGTGATGGGTTGCACCCGTGTCCATCCATCATTGCTTGGGATTCTCTATCAGGTTTGCTTCTAGTACCACCGCAGAGAACTCATCAAGACTTTGGCCATTTCTTTGGCCTTCTGACTCTGCTCCATCTAGAGCTTCCGACAGTCCTTGATCATGTGACCAACTTTGCCATAGTGGTGACAGTTTTCCTTGAACTTCATTATTGTCTGGGTCTTGCCATTTTTCTGGAACTTGCGCTTCTTGCTTGGGTTCCCTTTAGCATCAACCAAATTTGTCTTGGCCTCAGCGGGTTGCTTTCCCTTACGCAAAGACTTTTTATTATCTTCCTGAATTTGGAGTTTGATAATAAGCTCTTCAAAGGTCATTTCCTTTGTTTTGAGTTTTAAGTAACTCATAAACTCACTTTACGAGAGAGGCAACTTTTCAATCAATGATGCAACCAAAAACTGCTCATTTGGTTCATACCCTGCAAATCCAGACGATGTAGAATCATTTGGAACTCCTAGACTTGAGACATCACTGTCTTGTTATCCACCATTTGAAATTTCAAGAATTTCCCAATGATGAATTTCTTTGTACCTGCATCATGTGCGTTATACTTCTTCTGAAGCTTTTTCCACAACTCTTTGGCGGTGCCTATGGTGCAATACACCGTGTAGAGCGGTTTTGGCAAGCAGTTCAGGATATAGTTATTACACAAGAAATCATTATGAGTGCATTCAGTCGTATCAATAGACTGAGGGTCCGCACCATCTCCTATTTTAGGAGGGTCTTCTGTGACAGTGTGCCACTCCCATCACTATTAGGAAAAACATCTTCTTTTGAAATCAATTCTCATGAACTTTTCAGGGTGTTCATGGTGAAATCCGACAGGTGGAGGAATTCTGACATTCCCTTGAGTAGCAGGAAGGCCATTGTTTGTTCCTTGGGCAGCAGTGAGGAAGGCAGAAGGATTGCCTTGACGAGCAGCAGTATAGGGAAAGACAAAAGTATTTCCTTGAGTAGCAGCAGCAAATTCAGAACCAAATTGTTCTTATCCAGTCATTTTCACTAAGTACTAATACAATTTTGTCTTTAAATTGTTAGAAAAATAAAAACAACAAACGGAAAATAGCAAACACCTATTACAAGAACTAGAAAAAATGAAGAACAAAAAATTACAACAAAAGAAATAATCTTAACAAACAGTTTGAAACTAGACCAACACTTGATCTGAATTTCTTGCTAAGTCGAGTGATGACACTCTGTCTTTAAGACAAGATTGTTACACCCCGTATTTTCAAGAGAACGAGATGAGAAGGGACGTGAGGAAACAAGATTTGAATTTTGGAACGAAAGGAAAATCACTTTTCCTAAAGGGAATTTTCCGAACCTCGTGAAGCAAAAATGTTCATTATTTGGAATTTGATTCTCAAATTTGGTATTTGGGAGTTATATAATTTATCGGATTTTTGAATTTTCAAGTTCGGATTTGGTTATGTGTGGCCCACCAGAAATTTTTACGGTTTTGTGGGGCCCTGATCGGTGTATTTTATATACACCTTTTGAGTCATTTTTAGTTAGTCTTTTGCCCACTTCTGCACAAATATGTGTCGTCTTAGGATAGATTTTCTTTTTTTTGAGTCATAATGGTTTAAAGTGGCACATTGGTGAAAATGAGCGAAAAGAGGGCAGAAACAGAGGTTCCACGGCTCAAAAAGCCAAAAAGTTGGCAACCCGGGCGAGAATGGCGCGGCCACACCAACCAGAAGATCGAGCGCCGGCGCCAAAGAACAATGAGTCGCAGAGTTTTAGCCAAGCGCCACTGGCAGGCCGAGACGGAAATCACCAAATCCGAATAGGAATGGGCCAAGGCCAAGAAGGAAAAGTTGTTGGACGTTTTTGAGGTTATAAAAAGGACCTTTTTAGGTCAGATTTGGGGGATCCCACACTTGACAATTCATCACAACTTGGAGATCAAGATTGGACTTACTTTTGTGTAATTTCTTGTTATTTATTTTATTTCTTTTTACTTTATGTTGGATATTAGTTTAGTTCTTAACATGTCTATGGCTAGGAACTAACTTAATTTAGGGTTTTTCATGTCGAATCGTTTGAAACTCGTTCTTACGAATTAATGCATGTTTTGGTTTCTTCTTATTATTGTTGAGATTTATTCAATATTTGTTTTGATTGCTTGGTAATTAATTGATCACTAATTATTATAACTTATATGATTTCTAATCGAAATCCGAAAAGGGAGATTGTGAATATGCTATAGTTGAATAAACATAGGTTAAATCGTGGACGAAAGTACTCGGATACTTGTGTAGTTTGATAGGTTATTGTTCTTAATCCTCCTTTGTAGTCAATCTTGTCATCGAAAGATAGAATGGTTCTACATTGGGGTTGAGTGTTTATATTACCTTAACAGGAGTATAAAACGGCTTAGTTAACCTGCTATCTCAAAATAGAAGAAGAACCATAATTATTTGCATTAACGAGTAAAACGAGCGGATAGTTGAGGAGATTTGGAAGCCCTATTTCCACCATATCTGAAGTAAAATAAAGTAAATTAGTTAGCATCTATAATCATAGCTATAAACAATTCATCAAATTATCGGTTACCAAATAGATACTACAGAATAGAAGTTGATAATTGAACACTAATCCCTGAGGACGATAACTCGATCTTCTAGACTATATTACTTGTCATGACACGTGCACTTGCATTTAGTGTGTGCATAAATCGCGCATCAAGTTTTTGGCGTCATTGCCGGGGACTGGCGTACTTTCAATATCGATTTATCTATTCTTATTTCTAATTTGGTTGCTCCAAGAACAAGTTTCTAACTTGTTCTGCGAGCATCTTTTTATCACCTTTTGTTGTTTTCTTATTTTGCAGGTTAAATTCGAAAAGAAAAGAAAAATTAAAAATTCAGGACACATGGACTACTACTATCAGAGACAGTGGAGTCATCAACAGCAGCTTAACCCACAGGTTCTAGAGGAAGATCTAGATGAGTTGCAGGCAGGCATACTCAAGCTCACCAAGTGCGAGACTCAGTTTATGGCTGAGACAAGGGAGTCCCTCAAAAATTTGGAGACACACATAGGGCAACTGATGGATAAGATGAGCAATCCACCTCAAGCAAATCTGCCTAGCAACATAACTGTGGGAAGTGGTAAGCAAATTGAGGAACTTGAACCACACCCAGCCGTTGAGGAATCTGGCGAAATAGTTGGTGTAGAGAGGGAAAAGATTACTGAGATCCAATTATTCACCTTTTTGGATTCTTTAGAAATTCTTTTTCTTGTACCTATTGCAGAAGAAACACCACCATCTATCACTGTTGATCCCCAAATAGGAAGTCCATACCATTAAGGGCACCCCATAGAGTTGAGAGATGTACGAAATTTCACTGATCCCTACATTATAGAGAGCCTAAAAGACAAGTCTGTCTTGTGTACTTGGGGGATAATCTTATGTCTAAAACCCTTGTTTGAAAAAAGTGTTGTAGGAAAAGTGAGACATGCAACAAACATTGTGATGATTGCAAGTCATAGGTTAATCACCGCACTAGTAAAGGTTAATCGGTCCGCTAAAAGACGTTAAAGACAACGCTTGTTGGGAGGCAACCCAATGTTTTTAATTATGTTAGTTTGATTTTTGTCTTTAGTTTGTTTTATTTTGTCTTGAACAGTCTCACGATCTTGGGTTCTTGTTTTGTGTTGTTGGATGCGAGTGGGTCAAAGCTAACTCGAGGGAAAATGAGCAAAAACGCTAAAAAGGAAAATTGGCCGCCGCCACGACGCCGTAATCGGCCGTGGCGAACTTCAGAGAGCCGCATTACTTGGGGCGCCACGACGCCGAATCTCAGGGCCGTGGCGCCGAAAGTTCCAAGAGTCAGACGCAGTGCAAATTCCAGATTTTTTTCTCCCAGACCTCCATTATGACCGCTGCGTTGTGTCTGTAAGCTGTCCCGTCTTTATTTTAGTTTTGAGTCTTGCACACATTAGGGACAATGTGTGATTTAAGTTTGGGGGGAGTTCTTAGTTTATTCTATGTGTTTTTGAGTCTTTTTGTTGTTTATTTCTATGTTTTACGAGTCTAATTTTTTTTTCTAATTTTTTATTTTTATTTTTATTTTTATTTTTATTTTTATTTTTATGATCAAGCATGTTGTAGTTACTTGAAACGCCTAGTGGAATAAAGTGGAATAATGTAATGGAATTAGAAGCAACCATCTGAACACTTAGGATAGATATGCCAAAAATTTATGAAATCAAACTATTTTGGGTATCTTGCTTGATTTATGCATTGTTAGTAATTAAGTCTATGTGTCTGCTTGCTTGTTATTTGAGGTGAAATAGTTAGGATGTACATGTTAGGGAGATGACTCAGACATTTCTTTGTTAGCCCTTTCTTACTATTCATTGCCTATCTCTGACATCACAATTGTATCACTAGTCAGCCCCTTTGAGCCTAAAATAAGATCCTTTCTTTGACACCCTATAATTCCATATTTGTGCCATAAGTGGAAAAAAATTGAGTTGTTGAAATATAAAGTGTTGAAAAAAAGACAAAAGAGATTGAACAATTTTGATGCACCCCAATGAAAGAAATAATAATCAGTAGGCAAAAAGCCTAAGTTTGGGGTGTCTGTTATTCATCATACACCTCATTCTCTCAAAACAAAAGAGGGGAAAGATAGATATGAGGTTAAAAAGAGAATCAAAAGAAAAAGGAAGAATCGAAAGCAAAAGAGCTTATGGTACGTAAGATTGAGCCTAAAAGCCTATTTTTACCTACCCCTGCCTAAGCCTACATTACAACCCTGAAAAAAGCCCTGAAGATCTCTAATGTGTGTATCCATGATTAGTGGAGAATAGCAAGTAAACAGGCCATATGATTTTGAAATTAACATGCATAGTTAGGTATTCTTACTTCCATTGAGCATGATTAAATTGAATTTGCGAAATATCTGACTTGAGTGTTTAGAATGCTAAAAATCCATGCTATATGTTCCTGCATATTATCCTACTAACCTTCAGGCTTTTCTAAGTGACAATTGTGCAGCAAAGTGATCAGTGTCTTTGAGTCATTTTTTTTTCTTTGGTGTCTTTATTTCTATCTTTTTTATCTTTACTCGAGGGCGAGCAAAGGTTAAGTTTGGGGGTGTTTGATCGGTGTATTTTATATACACCTTTTGAGTCATTTTTAGTTAGTATTTTACTCATTTCATTTATGTTTAGTATAGTATTAGGGTCGTTTTTCTTTCTTTTGTGTCATAGCGGTCAGAAATGGAGAAATGACAAAAAGGAGATGAAATGAGCATAAATGAGATGGAATTGCACACTAAAAGGGCCAAGAAATGAAGCCTAAGAAGTTCAGGGAAGTATAGAAGAAATCAGACGAAGACCGGACGAAAAAAGGACGAAGAAATGAAAAATCCGGAAGAATGTTGTCACCGGCGCCGCGACGCTCGCAGCAGCTGCGCGCTCCGAATTTTCCGAACGCTCGATTTTCAGCGTGGCGCCCGATCGCAGGCCACTTGACCGACACGGGATTTCTGAGTTTTGGGCCGAATTTGACATGTTTTCAGAGTCCAAAAGGGATAACTTTTCCTACCTACATAATCCCTAACCCTTTACCTAAAGGATTCTATAATTTTTCCTACCTACATAATCCTTAACCCTTTACCTAAAGGATCCTACAACTTTTCCTACCTACATAATCCCTAACCCTTTACCTAAAGGATTCTTGGGCTATAAATAGTCTCTACATCATTAGAAGAATTCAATTCCATCCATTGTACATACAACACAACTTTGGGGTTAAGTTTTTAAAGTTTCAAAACAGGCCTTTTTTCTTTCCCTATTTCTTCTTCGTTTCTTTTCCCTCCAACTCCAACGATCATTGAGCTTCCTCTTTCTCCCACGACTCCATGCATCTTCAAAACATATCTGAAGGCAGCTTTGGGAGCCAAAAATCTATTTCTAGAGCCAAGATTTGAAGATTTCAGCTGAAGAACGGTTGCAGGTTTCAGAAGTCCTAATTTTTTCATATTTTGATTTCTTTCAAATGGTATTTTTAATGTTTTATTTTGTGATGTTCTGAGTTTAAGTCATTGTGGAGCCCTAATTAGTTGATATTGATCATTTGTTGATTCGATTTACAGTTATTTTGCCAAGCACTCATTATTTTTATCATTTTTTTAGTTCCATTGTGTTCTACGTGTCTTATTTGTTGATTCTTTAGATTTTATAGTCATGGTGATGACAAGAAGACTATCTTGATCACTTTGGAAAGTCGACTACATGCCTTCATCTTAAAAAAATTAAGAAGTGAGGTTATTAACCTAGATCCCGACTTAAGTGAAGTTGAAGCTCCAAAGAAGTTAACTAATAGAGCAAAGAAACAACCAGTTAATTAATGGACTAAAGAAATAACAAGAGTTAATTGATAGACCAGAAAAATAAGAATAAAAGAAAGAACTGTGATGATTATAAAAGCAGCATATCAATGATATGAAAACTTCAATGAATAAAGGGAATAATTAGATTGTTGTAGGGGTTGGGGATGACCACTTATGTAGGAAAATGGATAAACGGCAGGGGGGGGGGGGGGGGGATCAATAGTCTTTTAAGTTCTGGGAAGCTATGTTGCTCAAACTCTTCAAAAGTGCTAACAGTGTCAAATCCTTAAAAAGTAGTGCAAATCCTTAAAAAGTAGTGCAGTTTTGAAGGACCGGACACGGATATGACAATATTTTTGGAGTCTGAGCAATAGAGCTGAAAAATCGGGTGCTGACGTAAATAGTAAAGAGACGAGATCGGTGAGAACAAGAGGTATTTAGAAGCTACGAGGGATTTTTCGTGCTATAAGGTAATTCAACAATTCAAGACAACAAAACTTTAGAAATGAACTTTTGAAGAAAAACATTTTAGATGATATCAAATGGAGTCACAACTAAATCATTGTAAGAATGCATATTAAATGTACTTATGGTGGTGTTCAATTATCAGAAATAGGTTCCAAAAAATTGGTAGAAACAACAAAGTTTTCGATCTGAAAAACCTACGCTTAAATCTTTGGTTTCAGAAGTCTAGCTTTCAGCTCATCAGCCACAGCATCAATGAACTCTTCAGTGTTCACATATTGATGTCTAGCGACCCTATAAGATTTCAATAAAGCAAATATTAACAATGACAGCACAAAGGATTAACAATTCAGAACAAAAAAATACTATGAATAAGAAAGAGCAAAAGAGGCATCCAAGAGAGTGGCCTAGTGGCCAATCAAGTGAAATGAGATGAAGTCTCAGTTGTAAATCTCAGCGGAGGCATAAAAAAGGTGATTTATTCCCATTTGCTTAAGTTTTAGTAGCAAAGTTACCCGGTACATGTACTAGTGGGAGGCAGGTACACGGTGGAATAGTTGAGGCGCATGCAAGTTGGCTCGGACACCACCTTCATATAATGAAAAACAAAAAGAAAGTGAAAGAGCTCACTTGGATCCATGGATGATAAGGGCTAGATCTTTGGTCATTTTCCCGTTCTCCACTGCACCGATGCAAGCTGCTTCTAGTTTCGCGGTGAAATCCAAGAGTGCAGCATTGTTGTCCAACTTTGCCCTGTTCAAAATACATGATTATTATATTGGTACTGAGCGGAGCAAATTAAGTACCAGAATGTCCTACCTATGTGCAAGTCCACGAGTCCAAGCAAAAATTGAGGCGATGCTATTTGTGCTGGTTTCACCTCCTTTCTGATGAACCCTATAATGGCGGGTGACAGTTCCATGGGCTGCTTCTGCTTCCACGGTCTTTCCATCCGGACGTACCTGAACAAAATATTCAAACCGCATTAGAATAAATAAGGTCGCAAAGTAGCAATGACGTCAAAATGATCAAACCAATGATGAGCCTTATTTTAGAAAACTTGAACTTATTGTATCTAAGAAACAATCTGTCAACTACCTATTCATGAAACACAAGATAAAAGAGCATAAAAATCAAGGGAACTGGATGAAGGGAAAAGTGGATGCAAATAAAGAACATACCAAAATCGATGTCATCAATCCAAGGGATCCAAATCCTGTTCAAGCGATAAACAATTTAATAACAATTACAAGCTCATACGAGCACTAAAGTAGGTAGCAAAAGGGAATTTGAACAAGTAATATTTTTATACCGTTTTCATATTGAAAAACTAAAACGTATGCTAGGTAGATTTATAGAACCCTTAATATCTTTAAGCTGGCCGAGCATACCTTGTGCTAAGAAATCACTCTGTACATCCCCATCATAGTTTTTGCACGCCCATACATAACCACCGTCACTTTTTAAAGCATAAGCAACCATATCATCAATAAGGCGGTGTTCGTACCTATTTTGATGAATTCAAGCATTTAACTATCTCCGTCATTTACAACCAAGAACCAGTTGTTGGAAATGAAAAGTTGGGTGCTTACCAAATTCCTGCTTCCTCAAACTTCAACTTCCATTTTGATTCATAAAATTCCTGGAATATGTCCTTGAATCTTCAGAAAAGATCATAAAAGTAAGAGGAGAAACCGAATAAAAAAAGGAGGGGGTGGGGAAGACTAGCAAACAGAGGTAAGTGAAAAAGGTATCATCCTATTTAAAAGTGTTGAAAGAAAATAGAATAAGAACAACGGCAAGCCATACATTCCATCATATTTCTTAAGGATGGTGTTTTTTGTGCTAAGATAGAGTGGCCATTTCTTTTGGTACGCCATGTTCATAGAAGCTTCAGCGAAAGAGAGAATAGACTGCGCAGAAAGAAAAAAGAAGCAAAGATGCATAACTCCAGAGTGTTCTAATTATCTGTTTCAAGCATTGTTGCTGGGACTCTTTAAAAATGCCAACGAGTGCATGTCGGACCCTCCAAAAGTAGTGCATTTTTGGAGGATCCGCCACGGGTACGACAACATTTTTGGAGAGTCCGTTAGATTTTAGGTACACTCAAACCTCATCAGTGTTGTACATGGATAGAGCTACTCCACCAGCACCAGTGAAGTTGTAAACCTCGAACTCTCTCTTCTCATCTGTCCCTTCCGGTACTGCAATCAGGTTCAATACAATATCTCAGCAACATTTTGTAAACAGAATCACCAAAAAAGTTGTAAATAAACCGAAACCAATTTACTCATAGCCAAACAGGTTCATGCAACTATACAGATGGGCAAAAACTTTACCGAATACTAATTTGAGTTTTCCGGCTCCTTGAATTACTGTATCAGTAGCTCGATATTGATCACCAAAAGCATGTCTGCCAATGCATATCGGTTTTGACCAACCTGATATCAGCTTCATCTATGTAAGTCAAAGACAGAACCAAGTGAACTAACAAATATACAAGTTCAGCAAGTAAAATATACCAGGGACAAGTCGGGGGATGTTTTTGCAGAGGATCGGTTCCCTGAACACCGTACCTGCAATGAATAGCCAATAATAACGAGTGTCTTCAATTCCATACAAGGATATCACACAACGAAATTGGCGAGTAGAGAAGGAGACTCACCATTCAGAATGTTCCTAATTGTCCCATTTGGGCTCCTCCACATATGCTTCAAGTTAAACTCCTTCATATGAGCCTCATCTACAAAAGCATTCACGTACAACTTTTTTTCCAAGTTCAACATCTTATATGTAAAAGAACATAAATTTCTCAAACTTTCTTCAATGTTTTCAAGTTGTAGTGTGTAGTTCTTTGATGTAGGTTCTAGACACGTAAATTTATTATAAAGATTAAAGTATAGATGTCCGATATCACACTAAAATAAGATGGTATAACCCTCGTACACTGAGTAGCATCATTAATCCAGGGCCAGCAGGTTAATAAAATGAAATAAACCACACGGATAAAAATAAGCACCTGGAGTGATGGTTGCACACTTAATTGCTACATTATACCTGCAATTTAATAGGAAAACATTCGGTAATCCTTGGAAAGATTAGGAAAAACATCCATTCTTTCATAAGTAGAAATTATAAGATAAAAAGAAATGGATACATACTTCAAAGTAGCCTTAGCGCTTTCAATTGTAACCTTATCATCTGTGGCGTCACGATGAGGAAGGCCAAGATCGAAGTATTTTATATCCAACTCCACAAAGGGCAATACGAGCTAATGCTTAAAAGAGAATTCATTTATCAGCAACTGTGAAATGAACACGAGAGGATATACCAGATAATTTATTCACATATACATTAGCCAAAAATAATTTGTTACCTTATCCTTAATTAATTTCCAAATGACACGGGTCATTTCATCTCCTGCATCACATAGCTAGATAGAGCAACATAAAAAGTGAAAATATACATTTCTTGACAGTTAAGAAGAACCAACGAGTAATGCATTGGACCAAACTTATTTATCATATATAATGACTTATCATACTTTGAAGGTTGATTATCATTTCACCCTGCACCTTTATTATGAAAATAGCTACAATTTTCGGCAACAAATTTTGGAGATCAATTTACTAGTGAACTAGGCTGTTACATATGGTATTTGGTGTGACCTTAAAGAATGATGGAGCAAACTTCAGCAAGGGCGCTGAGTTCCTAAGGGGAGGTACATGTAATATCTTAAGAAAATCCCGTATTAACAAAACATGGAGAGATGTTGGTATATGAAGAAACAGGTCTTAGACTCTGGTGATGTAGACCAAGGGGATCAGATTGCCACGATGGTGGACACATGGAAGCTAAATCGAATGCCAAGCTGGAGCAGTTAGGAGTATAAGTATTAAACAACTCTCTAGAAAGTTAGCTGATTACTTATGGGATGCGGGTTCAGAGCACTCTGTATACCCGTCCCTTTCTAACTTTCTTCGATACTGTTGCATCGAGTTGTATTGCGGATTCTGGTTCAATTACTTTCAGTATCCTTCTCCGGCCAATCCAATATCCTTATTTCTTAGTTAAGTAGCTACTACACCTAGTGACACACTTTAAAGTTGTATGATCGTACGCTTAAAATGGACATTATAACAAGTGCAGTTGGCTGTTATGACCTTTTCACCAAGACAGTAAACGACATAAAAATCAATTCTTGAACAAGAATCAGTACATTGTTATTATGAAATTACAGCTTCCAGATATTAGTCGACTAGTGAATAAAAATGCAAAAAAGATTCCAAAGATATTCTTTTCCAGTGGTTAAGAACTGACACTTTTCACCCAGAAAAAGGGAACAACATAAAAATCAATTCTTGAACAAGAATTACTACATAATTTTATGCACTCAAGGGTGTGACCGAGTGGTCGATGAAGTGAGTTGAGAACCATGAGGTCTTAGGTTCAGTTTCTAGTGGAGGCAAAACCACTAGATGATTTCTTCTCATCTGTCCAAGCCTTGCTGGATAGGGACAAAGAGTTGCCGGTACCACGTGAACTTAGTCTAGATGCGCACAAGCTAGCCCCGACACCACAGTTACTAGTACATATTTTTATGAAATTATAGCCCCCAGATATTAGTGGACTGGTAAATAATAATGCAAAATTGAAAGAAAAAAAAAAGACTCCACAGATACTCTTTTCCATTGGTTAAAAAGAGACCTTTTTCACCCAGAACCTAGAAACAGCATAAAAGTCAATTGAACTAAAATCAGTACATAAATTAGGATATAACAGCCTACTTAAACTGAAGCAGCATAAAATCAGTTTTTTCAACAACAAGCAGTACATACTTTTATGAATTACAGTCTCCAGATATTCGTGGACTGGTAGATAAAAATACAAAAATGCAATAAAATAAAAAATAATAATTCCACAGATACTCTTTTCCAGTGATTAAGAAGAGACCCTTTTCACGTAGAATCAAGAAACATCATAAAAATCAATACTTGAACTACAATCAGTACATAAATTAGCACATAACAGCCTACTGAAACTGAAAAAAGCTATTTACACACATCAATTTCAAGAAAGTTAAAAAAAATGTAAAGAAAGGTTCCATAGATGCTCTTTTCAAGTGATTAAGAAGTGACCCTTTTCACCTAGAATCAAGAAACATCAACAACAACAACATACCTAGTGTAATCTCACAAAGTGGAGTCTAGGGAGGGTAGGATGTACGCAAATGTTACATTTTCTTTGTGGGGGCAGAGAGGCTGTTTCCGAGAATCAAGAAACAGCATAAAAATCAATTCTTGAAACTAAACTAAGTACATAATTAGGATATGCTAACAGCCTTCTTAAACTGAAGCAGCATAAAAATCAAATCTTGAACAAGAATCAGTACATATTTTTATGAAATTACAGCCTACAGATATTAGTGGACTGGTAGATTAAAATGCAAAAAAATAAAATAATAATTCCACATATACTCTTTTTCAAGTGATTCATTGACTATATTTCTTTTGAGCCGAGGTCTTCCTACCACACAAAGGTACATCCTACCCTCCCACACCCCACTTGTAAGGTTAAACTGGGTATGTTATTGTTGTTGTTACTCTTTTTAAGTGATTGCAAAGTGACCCTTTTCACCTAGAATGAAGAAACAACATAGAAATCAATTCTTGAAACTAAACTAAGTACATAATTAGGATATAACAGCCTACTGAAACTAAAACATATATTTACACATATCAGTATGACAGTATCAAGTAATTTTAAGATCAGATAATCAGATAGAAAAAGAGCATAAAATGATAGAGAAATAAAGATCTAACCATCCATTTCAACTATGGGGTTAACCACTTTGATCTTTTGAAAAGCCATTTTTAGTGAGAATTTGAGATCAAGAACTGGAAATTCTGGTGATATAAAGAGTAATTGTGTTTGAATTGTAAGAAAACGGAGAAGACAAATTACAACAACTTTGGAGTGGTCGAAGTTTAGAAGGTAAGTGCAAAATGGAAACAAAAACAAAGTTTTAGGTAGGACTGTACCATGAATTTTCAACCTTTACGGCCCTCTCCCAATTTATAACATCATTTATTTATTTTTTTGTGTTTCAAAAATAACATTATTTTTTTATTTGATAATAATTTAATTTTAAATTTAATCTTCGAATTAACTATACTATAAGATATTCGTACGGTCAGTGATCAATCCAAGATTTTCACTAAAGAGATTTTAATATAGTGTTTGGAATTTGACTTGAAATCTCAAGAAAAATACTGAAACTCCTTGACCACTAATCTAGCCTCTATCTTGTGTTTAATGAGTTCAAAATTTATATATGTACAAAAAATTAAAAAAATTACTGTATATAATATAATTTTATGCTGAGGGGATTCAGATGAACACCTTTACCTCCTCCTAGATCTGCCTCGACATATAATATAGGTATCAAATAACTCTACTATCTTAGTCAAATGATATAATGTACCTAGATATGCCTCTACATATAATATAGGTACCAAATAACTCTACTATCTTAGACAAATGATATAATGTACCTGCTACCTTATGCAACATAAATATCGTGTAAGTTTTGAAAGTATATTTATGTTCTAGAGACAATCTATATTAGGACAAATGTATTTTATACACATTCGTATTTTATTAATGGAGATTAATATTATGGCATTTGCAATTATTGAATTATTAGTTGATTGTTTATAATATTCTATAAATGCATCTCTAGAGGTTACATGGTTAATATCAAGTCATTTGGATAGACACTTGGCAAAATCTAAGCTTGATCGAGTGTGTCGTGAATTAAAAGATTTTATCTTACCACATAGAGATTCAGTTTACAGGATTCGTGTAACTAAACTTCACATATTGAGTTCGTCTTCCGGCGTCGTCTAGGAGTTCCGTGTAGACCCTAATGTAATTAGTGTCGATATGTGAGGGCATGTAGGGTAACACTAAGTCAATTGTTCTGTCGATCTAAGGATGTAATGAGAGAGAATATAAATGTTCGATTTATGATCGAGACATTTGGACGAATAATGATTATTTAATTAAGTCGAGATTGAATTTTGAATTTAATTAAAATTGGAGACAATGCAAAATTGGACTAGGACCGCGGCGCATGGGACCAAGGGTCGCGGCACCACCCATTGAGGATCCCGGCGCTGCCAGTCCAGTGGGCAGCCCGACTGGCCCACCTCATCTTGATTTCTGGGTCTGACCCACGTGGGAACCCTAGCTGCATTTCACAGCTATAAATAGAGGGTTTTATCATTATTTTATACACTTAATTCATTAAGATTATTTTCTCTCGAAACTCTGCCGGATTTTCTAGCTTTCCGAAAGAGTAAATTACATCGGAGTTTTCAGAACTTGCAATCGAGAAACTATTGCGTGTTCACCCTCGGTACACACTTGAAGATTCTAGATTATACAAACTGTAAGTTTTCGTTCGAAATATTACGATTACAATATGTTTGCATGTTTATATCATTACATAATCATCCTGCAGTTCGGCCGCATGTCGGGTTTAAAACACAAATTTTCAAATTGCGCTGCGTAAATGAACCCGACAAAACCTACAAGTTTGCCGGTTTAAATTGATAGAAGAAATAAACTAATGTTACTGTTTCAGATGAGATTGAATTCTTGTCTCTCATGATTTTAATCTTACTTAATTGAAAACAAATTCTAATATTGAGTATTTTCTCGGTAATCAAATAGGAAATATTTAGGAACTAACCATATTTGCTGATACTATGTATTGAGAAGCAAATAAAAAAAGAGATGAAATTAATCAACCATATTAGCTAATAAATTTTTAAGGGGAACTATTAAATTCTTTTTCTATGAAGAACTTCTTAATGAACTTACCAAAAATTCTGCCTAAATCACCATCAAATATAATTATATTACTATAAATAAAAAATCAAGTAATTCTTTTTTTCTTCCAAATGCTACTGTATGATGTGTTCTCAACAATGTTTCCATAAATTTCAAAATTTAATTGAAATTCACTTAATTTAATTGCTATATGGATCGTCTCATGTCATCTCGTTATTAATATCCGACGTAGTTCATTTATTGATGATTGATTGATTGTTGAATTATGATCAGTGACTTGATCAATTAAAATAGTTACACGAAATTTTATTATGACGTGTATATGATATCATAATAACGCGTATCATTTGCATTTGAAATTTTCATGGCCAAAACGATGAATTTTAAATTAAAAAAAAACGGAAAAAGTGAAAAATTCTCATGTCGACTATTTATTCAGACAATTAGGATTGGATCGGGCATGGAGGCGGAAAGAAAACAGGTTACTCTAATTGTACCTAGAATACTAATCGTATAATCTAAATCCTTGTAGATTCCAACTTTCTTGGAGCTTTACTCCCAAATATTTCTTTCTTGAAACTTCTATTTTCCAATATATTGGTAAGTATATTTAAATCACATATTATTATATATTTGATTACGATTACAATTACAAATTAGAAATTAACAAAGCAAATACGATATGAGAATGCAAAATTAATTTAATGATTTATCCTAATGTGCATGGGCTGACGAGTCAACACCAAATGAACTATCAATATAAAAGAGGGCAATTAGGAGGAATGTCCTTATTTGGGGTAGTCTTTAATTTTTGTCATTCAAATTAAAAATCTTTAATTTTTGTCTTTAGCTTAAAATTTCTGGGTTCCGAATTCGAACTTCGCTAAGTCAAAAAAATTTAAAAAATTCGCAAGACATAATTTGGATTCGCAAGACAAAGTTTATCAGTTCCAACTCTTATCTTAAGGTAAAGTTTGCTAAGGTAAGACAGAGTTTGCCTTAAGGCATAATACAAACTCTTTCTTGCGAATCCGAACTCTATCTTGCGATTTTTCTTTTTAATTTTTACCTGAGCAGGAATTCGAACTCGGAAGCGAAAGAAAAAATTAAAGATTCCAAATTTGAGGGACAAAAATTAAAGATCAGTGCCTTTGAAGGAAAATACGCGCAAAAAATGAAAAAAACTATATATTCAGTTAAGTGAAATATAGTATTTGATCGACAATTGCATGTAAGAAGCCTCACAATGAGGCCAACAACATGCTGAATAAAAACAGGGTTTAACTCATTTCTACCCGCTTTCAATACATATTTTACTTATTTTATTGTGGGTAAAATTGGGTTGTCTAATTTTGTCTTTCGCCTAAATTTTTTGAATACTGAGTTCGAACTCCCGCTTAATAAAAAAATTTAAAAAAAATTATAACATATAGTTTGAATTCGCAAGGCAGAATTTCAAATTCTACCTTAAGGAAGGCATAAGGCAAACTTTGCCTTGTGAATTCAAATTCTATTAAGTGATTTTTTTTTATTTTTGCCTGAATAAGAATTCGAATTCGAAACCTCATGATATTTTTAAGTCGAAGGACAAAAATTAAAAATTTCAAAGTTGAGGGGCAAAAATTAAAGACTAGCGCCTTTGAAGGGAATACGCGAAAAAAATGATTAAATTTGTCACATCTACATAGAATATATAAATAGTAGAGCCTATATACTAATTCCAAAAATACAATTTGGTGAAATCAAAGAAACACAAAAAACATTTCACAATTTTTATTTGTTTACACGTTGTAAAATGTAATTTTCGCTATATCAGATTCTTTATCTATCACATATTTAGTCAACCTGTTTGCCGCTATATAAAAAGACCGCTTACTCTAAACACATAACATTTCTCTCCATCCCTATTCATCAATCAAAGGTATGTAAAAATCTCTATCATCTCTCTTTTCTTTGTTCTATCTTTATTAGTTTAGATATAAAGATTGTGTAAAAATTAATAATAACACTCGTCTTTTATTTATTTATTTTGTCTTTGAACAGAATTAGCAAAGAAAATGGCAGATTCTGGGGAAGAACACGTTGGAGAATCATCAAACTCCAAAAGAAGATCAAAAAGGCAAAAGCAGTGCCACAGACATACTATGGAGCAAATTCAGCAGCTTGAAGAGTAAACAAATACTTGTACCTTCACTTTTTGTTTTTGTTAAAAAACTTTGGTACAAGAAACGCATGTTATTAACTGTCTTTTCTATTTTTGTCTGTTGTTCTTTATAAGCCCATTGAAATAGATCAATACTTTTGATTTTGTTATTCAATGTTTTTGATTGAATTGCTAAAATGGTTCAAATATAGTTTATTTGGATGATTGATCTATCATGTATATACATCTTATATACATGAATCAGTTTGTTTTTTTTATTGTTATTCATTAAGTTTCTCTATCATTAACTAGAGCTTTCAGGTTTTAATATTTTTCTAGTAAGAATCGTTTGCCTCTTTAATGGATCTCACACGGCGTGGATACGAGTTAGTCGAGGCTTCACGCGGTTGCCGATCACCGGTTGGAAGGGGATCAGTTTCATTTCAACTCTTTCTCATTCCATGAGAATTTTCATTTTTGAGTTTTCCACTTAGTTATTCGATACCCGTTTTGGGACTAACTAATCCAGATTCAAGTTGAGGATAAAGTGCTTCTTATCAAAAATGATTCAGAGTTCGAACACGAGATATCTGTTAAAAATGGAGTGTTATTTACCACACTCACTTTAATTTTTCGTGGTATATAGTCTTTTATTTTATGTTTATTTAGAAAACAATGGCCAATAGTGATGTTTTTTTTTTTTTGGGAATCTTTAAAATGAAGATTTTTCAAGGATTGTCCACATCCAGACGAGAACCAACGAAGCCAGCTGAGTAGGGAAATAGGGCTTGACCCTAAGCAGATCAAGTTTTGGTTTCAGAACAAAAGGACTCAAACAAAGGTGAGTTTAATTAGTCCATTTCTATTAATTCAATTGAAATAATTGATACTTGATTATCTATCCTTATACTTAATGACAAATTAACATTTATTTGCCTTACGCGGGCTAGGACATGCCAGCCCTTTAAAATAATTTTCTTCGCTAATAACATCTCTTAAGTGACTTTTTGTACAATCTGAACACGAAAATTTTTGCAATCTAAAATAAGATTTTCTACCACACCATTCTCTCACGAACTCGAGTTATAGATTCACATAAATTCAAAAGAAAAAACATAAATTATTATCTTTATTCACTAATTTAAGTCACATCCAAAAAAAATTAAACATAATATGATTTCTGAGATTAAAGAGTATAACTTTAGTTTCTAATTTATTGATCAATAATTAGTACTTTCTTTTTTTTCTTCATTAATTTTGATCTTTTTATTTAATTTACTTATAATTTTTTTAAATCAAATAATTTATTTATTTTCTAGCCTCAAAGGTTGCCCTCGACCCACCCCTTGAGGCTGGCGGACCAAGAGAGGCTGAGCTTTTGAGCCTCATTCTTAAAGGGTAAAAAAATCATGGCCCAACCCTACTTAAAAAAGGGTTGGATTGAGCTGGCATCGCGAGCCAAGCTCATTTTGACAACTCTAGTTAAAAGCGATGATTGAATCATGTAAAATTATGTTATTAATTTATGTTATTAATTGTTGTTATATGTATATACATTTCATCAGGCACTAAATGAAAGATCAGACAACAATAGTCTTCGAACACAAAATGAAAGATATCATTGTGAGAATATGGCAATGAGAGAGGCACTCAAAAATATTATTTGCCCAAGTTGTGATGGTCCACCTCTTGGAGAAGATCAAAGGAAACAAAATCTAGAAAAGTTGAAAATGGCAAATCAACAATTGAGAAATGAGGTAAATTATTTGTTCAATACCTTTGGGTGATTTATTTACAAAATAGTCAGCAAATGTATAGGTTTTGTGTATTTATATTTAAATATACATATACTATATGTGTACAACAATAACATGTACTATACATATATTAATACATATCATTGTATACATTTTGTATATTTGGGCTACTGCCGGTAATTAAGTTTGATCGACAGTACATTACATAAGAATTATACTCCTATAACAAGAGAAAGGCGAATTCATAATTTAAAATCGATAGATTAATTCGATCTTCAAGGATTTTAGCACTTAACTCATTGTACTTCTAAAATTATGGTTATGAATGTTATTGGTTATGAATGTTAACTAACACCGTATAAATTTTACACAAAACTCTTGATATTATATTATCAAAATAACTTTGTTATGAACGACCCTTTAAAGGTAGAACCCACAAGTTTAAATCTTGAATCCGTTTCTACTCACTGTTGTATTATATACATCCTTATCTAATTACAATTATGTTTTTTTTTTTTGCAGCATGAAAGAATATCCAATCTCATCTCAAGTGTTGTTGGAAGGTCTTTTGTGAGGAATCAAACATTGGCACCACAAAAACCTACTCTTGGATCTTCATCAAATTCATCTGATGAAAGTTTGTTGAGCCATAATATAGGAGGCTCTCCAATTGAATATTCTCCTCATCATCAAGAAAATAATAGTAGTAATGTTCGAGAACATTCAATAAATATTAATAATACTCCATTAATGACTCCATCACCAGAAGAAAATTATGATTTTCATCATGATAATGGGGAGAAAGCAATTATTCTTCAGATTGCTGTTGCTGCAATGAATGAAATTGTTGATGTTTTGCATGCTGATGAGCCAATGTGGATAAAATCACCAAGTGGTGAGAGGTATTCTATTCGTCGTGATAGGTACGAGGAATTATTTTCAAATCCACATCGACCTTATAAATCATCAACTGCTCGAATTGAATCATCAAAGGATTCTGGAGTTGTGTCAATGAATGCAATTGAGTTGATCCAAAATTTTGTTGATCCGGTAAGCGTTTAATAATTTCTTAAATATTTTATGTTTATAATGCATCAGTTCACAAGTGATATTGTCTGCTTTAGACCTAGACCAATACGATTTTTTTCGAACGTGTCACTAGGGTCTATGACTTGTTTTCTCATACATGCGTTTTAAAGTTTAGGACTAGCCATTTTTTAGGACTGATTTTTAAAAGTTTAGAACAGTGTTTGAGAATTCATGGTTACCGAGTATTCATATAGCCGACTCCAATTGCTTGAAATTTTGAATTTAATGGTTATTGTTTAATCGTTAATCATATACATATTGATGATTTTGAATATGCAGATCAAATGGATGAACATGTTTCCTAATCTGGTCACAAAAGCTGGGACTATTGAAGTTTTTGATTCTGCGAATCTTGGAGGCTCTATACAATTGGTAAAAATAATCCATCTTTTATCTTTTTCCTTAGGAATTAAATATACATCAAAATTGCAGCATATAAAATGATCTATTTTTTTTATGTTCTTGAAACAGATGTATGAAAAGTTGCATATTTTATCTCCTCTTGTGGGAGCTAGAGAGTTTTACTTCATACGTTGTTGTAGACAAATTGATCTAACAACATGGATAATGGTGGATGTTTCATATGATATATTCAAAGAGATTCAAAGTGGTGGACCTTCTTATTGGAAGTTTCCTTCTGGTTGTGTAATTCAAGATTTGGGCGATGGGAAAAGTCATGTAAGAATATTGCCTATCATTCCCCTCCTCTCTCTATATATGTGTAGCTTTGAGAGAATAAGTTGAAAAATGGCTATTTCATGATGTCTATTTATCTTAATATAGTATGAGTCATACTCATCTTTATTATCGGGTTATCCAAATTTGAATTCTCATATTATATTATTCACGCTCCAGCTATTAATTAGGCTTGATCGTGCAACAAAGTCTGACTAAGTGTCTCCATATTGGTTTAGAAAATGATCACCATGTATAGTGTTAGACAATCCTCAATTAAGACTTAATATTCATATTTGGTAACATGCTATCAGTGTTGAACCCATCTCTATTTTTAGTTTAATAATGTTGAACCCCCACATTATTTTGTTCATGCTTTAAATATTCAAATCTGGACACAAGGGTGTACGGTGTTAAGTTAAAGTATCTCACATTGGTTAACAAACAATTGTCTCCTCATATGGTTTTAAACAATTCTTACCTCGTAATACCATCACTAAAAAATGCAAGTTTCTGACGAACATTTCCTTCGTAAGAAATATGGCAATTCAAGTCCGTCGAAAACGTCTCGATGAGTCAATTTCTAGCAGAGTCAATTTTTTTTTTACAGTAATAACCTTTTTATGGTTGAGTTAGATTTAAGATTTATTTTCTTTCACATTTTGTCTATCCCCTCTCTTTTATTTTTTTTGTTTGTTGCTATTATTAAGATATTTAAAGTGCAATATTTTGTTCTATTGATGATTGTTTTTCTTGTAGGTTTCTTGGCTTGAACATGTTCAAGTAGATGATAAAAATCAGACTCAACGTATCTTTAAAGAATTAGTGTATGGTCGTCAAACATATGGTGCCAAGAGATGGCTTATTACACTTCAAAGGATGTCTGAGAGATACAATTTTGCAACTGGTGCAAAATATCCTACTAGACATGAATTTGAAGGAGGTTCGGTTTTATGTTCCCTTCTTTATCTATTTACTTTTTACAACAACAACATACCATGTGAAATCCCACAATGTGGGGTCTGACCACCTTGGTAGGTAGAGCGGTTGTTTCCGGGATCTACTAGAATCTATTTACTTTTTATTTTTCCGATAACAAATGTTTTCTGAAAATGTCTTTCGTCACACCCTAATTTGATCAGCCAAAATAATTTTTCTTCTTGTTATTTTTATTTTTCAGTTGTTAATGCTCCAGAAGGTAGGAAAAATATAATGCAAATATCTCAAAGGATGGTGAAGAGTTTTTGTGAAATCTTAAGCATGAGTGACAAAGTGGAGTTTCCTACTTCATTAGAAATGAGTAAAAGTGGAGTTAGGATTTCTATGAGAAAAAATGAAGAAATTAGCCAACCAAAAGGGTTGATTGTTACTGCTGCTACTTCCATATGGTTTCCTCTTTCATTTGAAACTCTTTTCAATTTCTTCAGAGATAACAATACAAGGCCTCAGGTATGTATTTTTCCCATAAAAAATAATCTCTGCATGTATAACCTGTTCTTAACCTTAAAAATCGATACCATTAAGTTAAAGTGAATTCGATATATGTGCTAACATTGGGCTCCCATGTTATGTTATCTACATCTTCAACTCTTAGCATTAATTTTACATAATTTTTTTTATATTATATGATTTTAGACAATTTACCTTATGAACTAACTTTTAACGACTAAATTATGAGTTTTATTTTCCAGTGGGACGTTTTGACCAATGGAACAGTTGTGACTGAGTTAGCTCGAGTAATAACAGGAATTTTTCCTGGAAACCGTATCACAATCGTTCAGGTATTTGTCATATTTATTTATAGTTGCTATTTTCTGGTTAATTTATCAAGTAATAGGGTTTCTCAAGAATCAAAATAAACTTATGATTGGATTCACCTTTTTAATTGTAATGCAGAAATATCAAGTAATAGGGTTTCTCACTAATATTTCTTATATTATTGCAATGAATATGCAGCCTTATGCACCAAAGGAGAATATGATGTTAGCTCTACAAGAGACAAACATTGATCAAATGGGAGCCTTTTTAATCTATGCCCCCATAGATTTACCAACATTTGCTTCAATTATAACTGGAGAAGACACCACTAAAATTCCAATATTGCCCTCAGGTTTCATCATAAGTCCTGATGGTCGCCTTGGCTCGGATACTGGAAATTCACCAAATGGTTCAATTTTGACAGTGGCTTTTCAAATATTGATTGGCAATAATAATAACATCAATAATGATTATATTTCCCAGCAGCAACATATGGAGGCAGTGGCTACTGTTCACACCCTTTTGAGCTCTACAGTTTTTAACATCAAAGCAGCATTGGACAACTGACTAAAATTATGATGTTCTTATTTTGTTTTTTCCCAACTTTTGGAGATTTAAATTAGTAAGTTTTGAAGGATGATGTGTTCCCTTCTTGGTGACTTTTAATATCTCAAGACTGTGAGAGATATGTTATTACTATTATCTTTTATATTAATAATGATAGACTAATTTTGAGACTTCTTATTTCTCTGGTTATTCATTCTATCAGTGTCTAACGGGCTGACCCGGTCCGGACCGGTAGCCCCTTACCGATTTTAACCGGTTCCGGACTGGTTACCGGTCCGATTCACCGGACTACCGGGCCAACCGGTCCGGGTCGTTACCGGATTCCAGGTCGACCCGTGCGGTTCCGTCGAACCGTCCTACCGTCCGGTTCTTTTTTTTTTTTTAAATTTCTAGTATTTATTTTCTATAATATAAACTAAATTCAATTTAAATATGTAATATAATAATATAATATATAATTTAGTTGTATATATTAAAATTGAAACTTTAAAGTTAACTTTTTATTTTATAGTTTATAACTTTATACTTTATACAGTTTATAGTTTATAACTTTATATTGTAAATTTGTAATTATACTTTTATTAATTTATTAGATTAGTAGATATAAGTTAACAAATAAGTAATAACAGATTAACAACTAAATAGATAGTAAAATTAAAATTAATGATAAGATGTAAACTTTTGAACTTTCATAACGTTAATAAGAGTACATAATGAAGTAATAATAATTTTATTTACATATTATGCATCCTTTTTGCAAGTTCTTCGTAATCTATAGGTTGATTGAATTGGTTATGCTCCATAGCCTCTAAATCTGGAGTATTAATTCCAGTCCCGCCTCCGCTCCCGCCTTCCAAAATATTGCCTATTTCTTCATCTTCCGGAGAATTAACGTCTCCACATCCTTGATTTCTTCTCTCTGATCTGATCCAATCCCTTAAGCAGACTAACACTTCTAATGTGCTTCCACCCAATGAGTGACGTGTGTCTCCTATTTGATCTCGTGCTTGGCTAAATGCACTTTCAGAAGCCACTGTTGAGATCGACATTAAGAACATCCCGCCATCTGCAAGTACCGGAATTGCCTTTTGTTATCCCGCCACCATTGTAAAGGGTCAAAATTTTTCTTCTACTCACGACTTTTGCAAATAAAATTGCATCATCGCAAGATCGGCTTGTTGTTGGTTGTGTTGTAAAAGTGCTCCATATGTCTAAAGATTCTTCTTCATCGTCATCATCATTGAATCTTGCAGTGTAGACGTAACCGTAACTAGAAGGAATATTAGTAGCGAGTTGGTGTTATCATGTAATGTAGCATAATATTCATATAATGTAGTTAAATTAGTATCAAGTTTACTTATGCAATCAAATGAAGATGGAGTTTCTGTTTGACCTATTTCCATATAAGTATATAAACTAAATATTAAATTATGACAATCTACTTTTTTAATAGAAGGATTTAAGACTGTACCAATACAATAAACATCAGGAATAGGAAAAAAATATTTTTTAAACTTTTCAAACATAATCAGAATCGCATCTTTATATTTCACATTTGATTTTAAACCATAAAGTAAATATGAAATTTCAGCTATATGAGCTAAAGCATTACAAACTGTTGGGTAATAAGATCCTGAAAATTCAACAGTTGCAGTGTAAAATTTACGTAAAATTTTTAAAAGTTCACCAATTGATTTCCAATGTTCGTCGGTTAACATATACATCACGTTCTTACAATGCGCATTTGCAACATGTGTTATGGGGTCTTTATACTTATAACATTCTTTTAAAAATAAATAAGTATAATTCCACCTTGTAATAATCTCTTCTGGCATGAATTTAGGTCTCAAATTAAATTGTTTACATTTTTCTTTAAATTCTATAATTCTATTTTTCCTATTATTACCCTGAATAACTCCAACAGCTCTTTTGAAAAGTTTTATTTCAGGTGAAAATAAATCAAGACCACTTTTAACAATTAAATTATAAATATGACAAGCACAACGAACATGAAATATATCAGGAAGTGGTGGTTGTACTTCCGCTTTTAAAAGATCTACAGCAGCAATATTATTAGATGCATTATCGAATGATACACAAAGTATTTTATTATAAAGATTATATTTTTGGGCATAAAAACAAATAGTTTCGCTTATATATTTTCCAGTATGACTTTGATCCTCGTCATACGCAAAAACAATAATACGTTTTCCATTCTAAAATTTTCATCAATCCAATGACAAGTAATTGTTAAATAATCATAACTGCTCAATGCATGTCCAATGTCCAAGTAAAACTAACATGACATGGAAGGTTAGCAAACAAATATTGCAAGAAAATAACATAATCATTATGAAGTCTAAAAATATCGGCTCTAGTAGTACTACGAGGAACACCTTTAAAAAAAGATTATATACTCTTTGAATATATGTAATTAAATATGAAGAAGCAAAAGAAAAGGCAAACAACCTCCGACAATCATTTTTGCTAATTCAATGCGATCTTTTGGATCGATTTAGCCAACCCCGCTTAATGGATTAAGTTGTTGTTGACCGGGTTCTAAATCAGGGACAACATTCCATTGTGTCGTATGATCGTATTTTATATGTCTACCTATAGTGCCTGTCCCCCCGTCACCACCCCCTGTCTTATGTTTATAAGTTTTCCCACAAATATTACATTTAACTCTATCAGTACCCACAACTTTATCATAAAAGAGCCACACTTTACTCCTTTTTTTTCTTGCTGGTAAAGGAGGTCTACGACTACGACTACGACTATCACTAGCAGTACCAACATCGTTGTAAGGAACACTAGTAGGTGTAAGAGGTTCTTGTTCTTGTTCTTCTTCTTCAAGTTCATCAATATCATCTAATTGAACGTTATCACATTCATTATCTTCTATTCCAAAATCTTCTTGCATTTGATTATAATCTATATTTTGATTAGATGATGAAGAACCTACAGATTTTTTACCCCTTGAACTAGATTTACGGCGCAGTCCCGACGCAATTCCCCTTAGTAAAGACATTATAAAATATTTAAATAATCAACAAATAAATATGACAATTTAATAAAATAATTAGAGAATGAAACGAGTGTACCAAACTTCGGGATTCAGAATTCAATTGAAACTCGAAGCTCGAAGTCTTGCGTCTTGCTACTTTGAATTTGAAAACTAATAATAATAATAACTTGAAAATTGATAATAAAGATGATTAAGAGAGTATGAGAATAAGAGAAATGTTGTGTGATAAAAATGAAGAAAATGTAGAGAATTTATAGATTTTTTAAATGGTAAAAATGGAATTAAAATAAATAAATAAACAAAAAAAAAAAAAAATAAAATAGGGCGAAATGACCGCTGGCAAGGCCCCCGCCCAGCCCTCCCAAGCCCCACGGTAACAAGACCGTGTGGGCAAAATCTTTAATGTTTTTTTTTGTTACGGCCCGGTCCATTCGCTTAACCTAATAGAACCGGTTTTCGTTCACGCCTAACCGGTCCGCCTTAGGTTTTTATAACCGTGCGGGTTGGGGTTGAGGCCAATCCAACCCCAACCCAGGTATGCCTTACCGGTCCGGCCGGTTAAACTCTGGTCAACTTGGCCGGTCGGTCAACCCGACGGTTGGATGTGTTTATTTCTATGTCCTTAGAATGAATATGGCAATAGATGTGTTCAAATACAAATCAATGTCATTTATTAACTCAGCTTATTTTGATTGGCTCATTTAAAAGTTGGGTTGATATTAGCCCATTTATTAACTACACATTTAATTTTGATCGTTTCATATTTAAATCAACACGCTCATTTGACACCCCTAAACACAATGTCCTTTTTATCAGATATGAACTGAAATCCAAGTTTAAGGGGCAAAAAGGTTAGTTGGATATTTATTGGCGTTTTATATGTGCGGTAAATTGTTTCTTATACATGTAGGTATAATATAGACGAAGCCACTTTCGGAGACGAACATACTCATCATGAGGATTTTCCCACTGACGAAACACTTGAAGAAGCTATACATAATCTTTGGGCGTAGAACACCGCAATGAGCAAGGAGTTGGAGTATCTGAAGCGGTTTCAAGAGGAGTTCATATCCAAAAATGCTGGAAGTACTCCTACAAGTGAACTGATGGCTCCACCAAATGCAAATGGAGAAACCGATAATGATTAAGACAGATCAGGGAATGATGGTTCAGTGAGTGAAGCTGCCCCTAAAAAATTATTTCAGGAAAAGGTTTTGAAATTCATGAAGGACATGACGAGCAAAGTTGATACCAATGCAGAGAAGGCATAATAAACCGCCTAGGAGTTCCGGCGCCAGTTCAGCCAAACATCGGGGGATCCTCCTGTGGTTGATGGTCCGAATGCGAAAAACTATATTCAGTTGGCATACAAGCCAGAGGCTGCACCAGAACTGACCCACAAAAGGTTTAAAATATGATGGAACTACTGATCTATATGAGCATATAATGACCTATACTACGATTGTGAAAGGAAATGATCCAAAAGAACATGAAATAGAGTCGGTTCTGATAAAAAAGTTCACTGAAATACTTGCTAAGAGAGCATTGACATGATATTCACAACTCATTGAGCATTCAATCAGTTCATTTTTCCAGATCGCCGACATATTCATAAAGGCTCATGCGGGAGCCAGAAGGTGAAGACACACAAGACAGATATCTTTCACATTGCACAAGGAGAGTCAAAACTCCTTATGGACTTTATCACTCAATTCCAGAAGGAACGGATGTTGTTACCGGTAGTCCCGGATGAATGGGCTGCGCAGGCTTTTGATACGCTCAAATTACACATCCGAAAAGAATGTAAAGCGGTCGAATACAAATATAGAACCCAACTAAGATTGGGGTCAAATCTCACAAGGAATACAATAAAAAAAATATAATTTAAACGTAAGCCTCAATAATTAGTCTAGATTTCAAAGGTGATTGGGAAAATATTGATTGTTTTGAGTATGATCTACTAATTACTTGAAGAAAGGAATAATTCAAATTTGTAATTCAGGTTGTGGAAGGACTAGAGTTGTGTTCCCTCTAGGTGAATCAATGCAATTGATGCTAAGCTTGATGTTAATCAAATACCTATTATACTAGACTATGAGCCAATTAATGGGTTATCACTAGTTTTCCAACCTAAATAATAAATATCATCACTAGGCTTTTCCAAGTTCTAGGACGTGAAATTCAATACACCCAATTAAATCTCAAATTAATCATTATATTCCCAGCTTTGGTTATTAGATGGGAATTGAAATCCTAAATCTTTGTCATTAATGCTTTTCCTACCCACTATTCATTTTCAAGCAATAAAGGGCTATTGGCATTATCAATATTTGCAACTATTAATATCATGACAAAATGAAGCATTAATGGAGTATAACAATAGTAAATAACCTAATCAAGCATTTAAGACACCTATTATATTAATATTACCATTGAGGTCCACAACCCTAGCTATATGATTAGATATTCATAATAAACGAAACACAAGCATTAAATATATAAGAAATCATTGTCACTTACAAAGTAATTGAAAATTGAATTGAAATCCAAAATGATGTTAAATTCTCCTCAAAAGCCCAAAAGTAATGAAGATGGAATTTTGGAGTATGAGGAACAAAATCTGGAATGGAATAATTTTACCCAAAACCCTAGGCATCTATTTATAGTCCCCAATATTCATGCACAAAAATTGAATAAAAATACCCCTGCGTCATAGTCAGCGAACATCAGATCATATCGCAAACATGACCAACGATTCACATGTCTTGTATTTTGTACCGCAAGTCTTGCAAAATCTTATTCTTTAGTGACAAGGTTTGTGGCTCTTCCGCGGTTCGCAAATAGTGATCCTTTCTTGTTCTTCTTTTCCAATTTTTTGCAGCAATGTGCAGTTCTTCTGCGGTCCACAATAATTGTGTGCGGTATGACCTGCTGTTCGCAGGTCATATTTTCTGGAATTTTTGCTTCTTTTCACTTATATTTCATCTCCTTACTCTGTATTGATGGTGTCAGGTTTTTAATTATGATTATGCGTTATTTTGCAGAAAATACTCAAAGAAGGCACTGCCACTTTGCAAGCCCAATAGCCGACTACATAAGCTAGCCCAAACCAGATGGAGTCAAGCCCACATAAAAACAAGCCAATAAAGAATAGATATATTCAACGCAAGCCATTAATTATAGATCAATGAAGGGTCTTTGTAATTAAAGAAATCTGTACTAATCATCCACATCATTCAAGGAAGATTTATTAAGCTAATTTCTCTAAGAAAATAATTATGTCAGAAGATTCCAGCGAGATTCTACTATGTACCAGTGATATACCTTTCAAGAAAAGAAGATATTAAAGATCAATCAACACAGATACTCTTACCTTATTCTTAGAAACTAAGATCCTCAATATTCCTATTTTCCAAGGATTAAATTTCTGGGGTTACCTTCTCTGCAAAAGGAAGCAAAAAACAACTACAAGTTCATAGACTATAAATGACGGCTCAAAGAGGCGAACCAACTCATACTTTCGTATCAACTTCTCAAAGCTCTCTACTTATCTTTTAGCAAGCATTGTAACTCTGAGTGAATTATAGTGTATACAAAAAAAAGTGAGAAGAGATATAATAAAGTTGGCGAGACATTGTATCAAAAGATTACGAGTGTTTAAGTGTAGACGTAGGAGCTCCATTCAAACTATCATTGTACCAAACCAAGACTTTAAAAGAGCTGCATAGAATACCCTTGCAATCCAATGGGGCTATATTAGGATTCACATTAAATTCGAACCAACATAAAATATCTGGTGTCAATTATTTTTAGTATGTAAATTCTGCACTATATCTATTAACAGCCGACTAGTAATTTGAGGTAGTTGACTAAAGAATGAAATATTACAATTCACCCCTTCTTGCACTTTCAATTGGTATCATAGCAAGAACTCACATTATATTTTCTTAACAACAAGTGAAAAAAAGATCATGTCAAACCACACTATGCTGGAGCTTTATTTTAAGAAGACACTTTTCAAACTAGACCACTGATGCGCGAAAAGATGCACACACTTAAACGCAAGTGCACGTTATCGTGACAAGTAATATAGTCCTGGTAAGACCGAATATCGTCCACAAGGATTAGGGTTCAAGTACCAACTATCTATCTTTTGGTATCTATTTGGTAAATTGATATTTGATTTGTGGTTTATAACTACTAATTATAAAGACTAATTTAACTAATGAGTTTACTTCAGTTGTGATGAGAATAGGGCTTCCACGTCTCCTCACTATCCGTTTATGTTACTTATTAATGCAATAACTTATGGTCTTCTTCTTTTGGAGAAAGCAGGTTCACTAAATCGTTTTATACTCCCGTTAGGGTTATATAAACACTCAACCCAGTATTGCACCTTACCTACCTTTCGGTGATAAGGATAACTCTATAGGAGGATTAAGACTAAGAACCTAGTTAACCGTCACGCACAATGCGTAAAATTAGGGTTGTTAAGCCTCTCGTTAACGCTACATAAATAATTGAGGTATTTTCATCCCCAATCCAAGAATGTCTACCCAACTTACAGCATATTCACAATCCCCTCCTTTCGGAGTCTGATTAGAAATCATATAGTGATAATTAGTTGTCAATTAACTACCAAGCATTCAAAGCAATTATTGGATAAATCTCTCAAAGAAGAATAATAACAATAATCATGCATTAAATCATAACATAAGTTTCTAGAGATTCAACATGGAAAGCCCTATAGAGGAATTAGTTCCTAGCCATTGACATGACAAGAACTAATTTCATGTTCTTCATAAAACTGAAATAAAAACAAGAAAAGGAAAGAAAATACTTAAGAACGAGACTCCAAGCCTTCTAGCATCCAAGGGTTGTGTTGTGGAATATTTACAAGATGGATTGGTGGGTGGATGGATGTAGAATGGTGAATGGTGGAATGGAGAATGAATAATTCTTCTAATGATGTAGAGTATTTATAGACCAAGAATCCTTTAGGTGAAGGGTTAAGGATTTGTAAGTAGGAAAAGTTATTAGAATCCTTTTAGGTAAGGGTTTTAAGGTAGGAAAAGTTATCCCTTTAGGTAGGAAAAGTTATCCCTTTAGGTAGGAAAAGTAATCCCTTTAGGATTCTGAAAGCATGTCCAATTCGGCCCAGCACTTCATAATTCCCGCGTCGGCGCGCAGAATCAGCGCCTGAAGATCAGCAACTTTCGGACTTTCAGCATATTGGGCGCCGCGGCGCCGGTGACGTTTTTCTGGCAGATTCCGTTTCGTCGTCCTTTTTTCGTCAGGACTTCGTCTGATCTCCTCTCTAATTTCAAGAACTTCTTAGACTTTATTTCTTGGCTCTTTTAGTGTGCAATTCCATCTCTTTTATGCTCATTTCATCTCCTTTTCGTCATTTCTCCATTTTTTACCGCTGTGACACAAAAGAAAGGAAAACGACCCTAATACTGTACTAAACATAAATGAAATGAGTAAAATACTAACTAAAAATGACTCAAAAAGTGTATATAAAATACACCGATCAAATACCCCCAAACTTAACATTTGCTCGCCCTCGAGCAAAGATAGAAAGAAATAAAAGACTCAAGAAACGAAAAATAAAAGACTCACTGACATTGATCACTTTTGCTGCATTTAGTGTTATCTAGAAAAACATGAAGGTTAGCAGAATAATATGCAGGAACATATAGCATGAAATTTCAGCACACTAAACACATTAAGCTAGATATTTCACAAACTCATATTTATCATGCTTAATGGAAGTCAATATACTAAATCATGCATATGAATTCAAAGAAATCATATGGCATGCTTACTTGCTATTCTCCACTAATCCTGGATATGCATAAAAGAGATCTTCAGGACTTTAAGGGTTGTAATGTAGGCTTAGGTATATGTAGGTAAAAATAGGCATTTTAGGCTCATTTAGTGTACCATAAGCTCTTTAGCTTTTCAGTATTTCCCTTTTCTTTTTGTTCTTTCCTTCACTTCGATTCTATCTTTTCCCTCTTTTGTTTTGGGAGAGTGAAGTGTATAGTAATGACAAGCACCCCCAAACTTAGGCTTTTGCCTATTTCTTATTACTTTTTTATTGGGGTGCAACAGGCTTATTCACTCTTTTTGGTTCTTTTTTAACACACAATGTATTCCACTGTTTCATATTTTTACTTATGGCACAATTTGTGGGAATATAGGGTGTCAAAGAAGAAGCTTCAATTTATAGGCTCAATGGGGCTGACTAGGGATATTTTTAAAGTCCGGGATAGAAAAGAATGGTAAGAATTGGCTATCAAAGAAATGCCTGAGTCATCTCCCTAACATGCATATCCTAACTATTTCGCCTCAAATAGCAAGCAATCATAACACATAGGTTTTCATTATTTAGCATGCACAATTTAAGCAAGAAACTCCAAATAGACAGATTTTGTGAGTTTTTGGCATATCTAACCTAGGTGTTTAGATAGTTGCTTCTAATTCCATTACATTATTCCACCTTCCTTCACTAGGTGTTTCTAGCAACTACAAAGATACATGATCTTTGACAGCAATTATGACTCAAAAGAAAAAAAAATTGTGACTCAAAAATAAACACAAAACAAATAAAAAGACTTAATCAAACATAACAAGACACAAATAAAACACCCCCGAGCTTAAATCACACATTGTCCCCAATGTGTGCAAGACTCAAAGAAAATAAAAGAAAAAGGACAACTTACTGACACAACACAGCGGTCATAACGGAGTGCAGGAGGAAAAATTCGAAATTGCGGAAATATGGCTCTCTAAGTTCGGGCGCGCGGCACGAGTCGGCGCCGCTACTGCTAATCTTGTGGCTCTTACGAAATTACGGTGCCGCTGCCCGATTCTCAGCCGCGCATGACGATCGCTTTTCCTTTTTGGCGTTTTGCTCCTTTTTCCTCGGTTTTAGCTTTCAGTCCACCTGTCATCCAACAACACAAAACAAGAACCCAAGACCGTGAGACTGTTCAAAGCAAAATAAAATAAAATAAAATAAAGACAGAAATTAAAATAACATAATTAAAAACATTGGGTTGCCTCCCAACAAGCGCTGTCTTTTACGTCTTTTAGCCGGACGCAGTTAACCTTTCCGAGTGCCCATTGGATCCTTCTGCGAACTGCTTGCAATCCGCAGAGTTATTGTTGCAGGTCTCATTTCAACTACAACAATTTCTTCAAACAAAGGCCTCAAATATACGATTATCCCCCAAGTACACAAGCCATGCTTGTCTTTTAGGCTTTCTATAATGTAGGAATCAGTGAAATTCTCTACATCTCTCAACTCTAGGGGGTGCCCTTGATGGTATGGACTTCCGAATTGGGGATCAACAGTGATAGCTAGTGGTGTTTCTTCTGTAATAGGTGCAGGAAAAAGAATTTCCACAAAATCTAAGAAGGTGAATAATTTGATCTCCGCACTCTTTTCCTTCTCTACACCAACAATCTTGCCAGATTCCTCAATAGCTGGGTGTGGTTCAGGCTCCTCAATTTGCTTGCCACCTCCCACAGGCGCAGATTGCTTTTCTTGTGTTTCGCTGTTGAAGATGACCGCGAGTTCTTTTATTTGCGTTTCCAGCTTTCTGAGGGACTCTCTTGTCTCAGCCATAAACTGAGCCTGACACTTGGCGAACATAAGTATGTCTGCCTGCAACTCATTTCGATCTTCCTCTGACATCTGTGGGTTAAGCTGCTGTTGATGACTCCACTGTCTCTGATAGTAGTAGTCCATGTGTCCTGATTTTTTTTTTTTTTTACCTGGAAAATAAGAAAAACAACAAAAGGTGATAAAAAGATGCTCGCAGAACAAGTTAGAAACTTGTTCTTGGAGCAACAAATAAAAATAAAAACAGAAATAAAACCAAATTAGAAATTAAAAATAGATAAAATTGATATTGAACTATGCCTAATCCCCGGCAACGGCGCCAAAAACTTGATGCGCGGTAAGATGCACACACTTAAACGCAAGTGCACGTTATCGTGACAAGTAATATAGTCCTGGTAAGACCGAATATCGTCCACAAGGATTAGGGTTCAAGTACCAACTATCTATCTTTTGGTATCTATTTGATAAATTGATATTTGATTTGTGGTTTATAACTACAAATTATAAAGACTAATTTAACTAATGAGTTTACTTCAGTTGTGATGAGAATAGGGCTTCCACGTCTCCTCACTATCCGCTTATGTTACTTATTAATGCAATAACTTATGGTCTTCTTCTTTTGGAGAAAGCAGGTTCACTAAATCGTTTTATACTCCCGTTAGGGTTATATAAACACTCAACTCCAGTATTGCACCTTACCTACCTTTCGGTGATAAGGATAACTCTATAGGAGGATTAAGACTAAGAACCTAGTTAACCGTCACGCACAATGCGTAAAATTAGGGTTGTTAAGCCTCTCGTTAATGCTACATAAATAATTGAGGTATTTTCATCCTCAATCCAAGAATGTCTACCCAACTTACAGCATATTCACAATCCCCTCCTTTCGGAGTCTGATTAGAAATCATATAGTGATAATTAGTTGTCAATTAACTACCAAGCATTCAAAGCAATTATTGGATAAATCTCTCAAAGAAGAATAATAACCATAATCATGCATTAAATCATAACATAAGTTTCTAGAGATTCAACATGGAAAGCCCTATAGAGGAATTAGTTCCTAGCCATTGACATGACAAGAACTAATTCCATGTTCTTCATAAAACTGAAATAAAAACAAGAAAAGGAAAGAAAATACTTAAGAACGAGACTCCAAGCCTTCTAGCATCCAAGGGTTGTGTTGTGGAATATTTACAAGATGGATTGGTGGGTGGATGGATGTAGAATGGTGAATGGTGGAATGGAGAATGAATAATTCTTCTAATGATGTAGAGTATTTATAGACCAAGAATCCTTTAGGTGAAGGGTTAAGGATTTGTAAGTAGGAAAAGTTATTAGAATCCTTTTAGGTAAGGGTTTTAAGGTAGGAAAAGTTATCCCTTTAGGTAGGAAAAGTTATCCCTTTAGGTAGGAAAAGTAATCCCTTTAGGATTCTGAAAACATGTCGGTCCCAACGCCCATAATTTCAGCGTCGGCGCGCTGCCAGAATCAGCCATGGCCAAGATCAACAACTTTGGACTTTCAAGATATTGGCGCGCATGCTGCACTGGCCATGGCCGGTGACATTTTTCTGGCAGATTCCGCTTTCGTGCCCTTTTTCGTCCGACTTCCCGATCTCCTCTCTAATTTCGAACTTAGACTTTATTTCTTGGCCCTTTTAGTGTGCAATTCCATCTCTTTTATGCTCATTTCATCTCCTTTTCGTCATTTCTCCATTTTTGACCGTTGTGACACAAAAGAAAGGAAAACGACCCTAATACTGTACTAAACATAAATGAAATGAGTAAAATACTAACTAAAAATGACTCAAAAAGTGTATATAAAATACACCGATCAACCACCCTACTTCAATGGGAAGCATTTCTCCCATTGAAAAGTTCGAATAGAAATTTACATCAAATCATATAATGTTAAGATCTGGAGGGTTATCAAGTTGGGAGACATTCCTATGCCCAAAATAAAGAGTGATGAAATAAAGAAAGAAGAAGCTATATCAACTGATGAGTTGGCCTCCTTAGCCAACGACACTGATGCATAAATGGAGTGATTTAGATAAACTCAAAAGCAAGGAATCTATTATACAATTTCATAAGTGGAGAAGAATATGAAAAGATCTCCACTTGTAAAACTGCTAAAGAAATGTGGGACACACTTGAAGTCCTATATGAAGGTACATATAAAGTAAAAGAAACTATTGTTAGTCTCCTTGTAGATGAATACAAACCTTCAAGGTGAAAGGTGGATAAACATTGGAAGACATGCTTGCTAGATTTAACAAGATTCTAGGGGAACTCAAGGCATCATGAAAAGTTTTCACATCTGTGGATAGCATAAAGAAGATACTGAGATGTCTTCCTCCATAGTGGCATGCCAAATTTGTTGCTCTTGAGAGTATAAATATCAAGACACTTACATATGATAAGGTAAGAGGAGACCTGATTGCTTTTGAAAAGACATATCTCAATAATCCAGGACAAGATGAAAGCAAGAAAAAAAATTATAGCATTCAAATCTCACGTTGAGGAATTTGATGATGACATCAGATAAGAGGAAGTTGCAATGATATCTAGATCTGTGGTGGAAGCCATGAAAAGATCTAGAAATAATAGAAGAAACTCTTCCAATGTTAGAAAAAGTAAATCTCAAGGTGATCAACCAATAAATGATGGGAAGTGCTATGAATGTGGAAAATATGATCACATAGCTGTTGAGTTCCCTGAGTCAAAGAGGAAGTCATATCGAGGACAAAAGAAATAAGGAACATTTAGTAGTTGTAGCGAAGATGAAATCTCAAAAGATGAGAATGGAGAAACAAACAACATATGCTTCATGGCAATTGGTGAGACCAGCGAGGTAAGACCCTATTCTTGTTCTAAGTGTCATGAAACTCAAGAGTTACTTGATCAAACTCTTGAGGATTTAAATAAAGTATTTGATAAATATAGGAAATTGGTTAGACAAAAGAAAGATTGGAAACTTAATCTAGAAGTCTGTGAAATTGAAAAAGATTTTCTTTAAGAAGAAGTTCATGATTTGCGATTACAACTAAACAGTCTATGCAAATCTACCAGTCATAGTTCTATTATGTCAAACCAGTCGACTCATCACAACAAGTCAACTGTGAAGAAACCTAGAGTGATAAGTATTCTTCTAACTACTCAACTGATAAGTCTATTGCTCATTTTAAGATAGACCAATCAACTTAGATGACTAAGTCAACTGGAAGGAAGTCTAGTAGTCACTATTATCCTTGAAAGTCGACTAATCAGTATGTCACGCAAGAACACTTTTCTCAATCCTGCTTTTGTTGTGGAAAAATTGGTCATAAATTTTACAATTGCAGATTTTATTATAAACCACTCCTGGCTGGACATGAAAACCAATGGATAATAATAATTGTGTTAGAGCTAACCCTCAAGGATCCAGAAAAATTTGGGTACCTAAAAGAAAACAATCATTTTATTTTGCAGGAACACCACAAGGAGAAACTAAGAGGTAAATGATATTTAGATAGTGGGTGTTCAAGTCACATGACAGGTAATAAAAGGCTACTCAAAACAATTGAGGACTGATAACTTTTGGATACAACTCCACTGGAAACGTAATTGGATTATGAACTATTGCTTTTAATTAATCCTGTGACATTACTAATGTTTATTTGGTGAAGGGTCTCAGATATAACCTGCTAAGCATAAGTCAACTATGTAATTATTATTTTGAAGTTAGATTTAATAAATCATGATGTATTATTGAAGACCTCTCAGAGAGATCTATCCTATCTGGTAGCAGAAACAAGAACATTATGACCTTGAATCAGCTAAGTGTTCTAAAGAACACATTTGTTTAGCATATATGATAGAAGATCCATAGGTTTGACACAAGAAACTAGGACATGCAAACATGTGTCTGATAGAAAAGCTTTCAATACATGAACTAGTTATAGGTCTACCCAAGCTGAAGTTTTTCAAAGATCATGTGTGAGATGCATTCTTAAAAGGTAAGAAAACTAAAAACTCTTTCAATTCCAAAGACATTATAACTATTTCAACACCATTACAACTACTACACATGGACCTAGTTGGTCCCACAGGAATTGCTAGCATTGAAGGAAAGTAGTATGCTTTTGTCATAATAGATGATTACTCTTTTTTTACATGGGTTATATTTCTTGCTCACAAAGATGATACTTTAAAGAACATTAAGTATTTCTGTGAGAAAGTACAACGTGAACATGGATACTATATTGAAAGAAATAATCTCTTGATTATTTTTATTAATGAATGAGTATATATACAATTTACAATTTCTATAATATGAAAAATAATATTTCTATTATATTCCCAAAATCCTATTCTATTTGTACAAGAATTCTATAATTATGGTAAGAGTACAATGTTAATTAAATACAATAATATTACTTAAAATATAACTCCCAAACCGTGATATACACGGTTATGTATACTGTGTATATCACGGTTCCAAGGATCGTAACTTTCCTTGTTATACCATGATATATATGGTATACATAACCGTGTATCTCACGATATGTTTTCACACCCCATAGTCATAGCGGGCGGTCGTCGTACGTTGAGATTGTCCTTAAAATCCTCAAATAGCACCGAAGGAAGACTCTTAGTAAATATGTCTGCAACTTGATACCTGAAAGGGACATGTAAGATGCGTACTTGTCCATGAGCTACCTTTTCGCGAACAAAATGGATATCCATCTCAATATGTTTAGTGCGTTGGTGTTAAACCGAATTCCCAAAAAGATAGACGGCACTAACATTATCACAACAAACCAAGGTAGCTTTTTGAATGGAAAAATGAAGTTCTAAGAGAATATTATACAACCAACATGATTCAGAAACCACATTGATCACCCCTCGATACTCGACCTCTACACTGGAGTGGGATAAGGTAGCTTGTCGTTTTGCTGACCATGAGACCAACTTATCACAAAACACACACAATAACCAAATGTAGAGCGTCTGGTATCCGGAAAACCACCCCAATCAACATCTGTATAGGAGATAAGTGTAGAGATCGACAACGGATATACATGCAAGCCATAATCAAGTGTGTCCTGTAGGTACCGTATAATGCGTTTGAGCGCATTCATGTGCTCGACCCGGGGATCATGCATAAACAAACACACCTGTTGCACAACATACATAATATTCGACCTCGTGAAGGTGAGATACTAAAGTGCTCCTGTAAGACTGCGATAGTGGGTGAGATCCTCGTATGGTGCCCGTACCGCAGCACCCAACTTGAGTTTAGTATCAAGTGGAGTAGAAGTAGACTTACACAAGGACATACTAGCCCACTCTATTATTTCAGCAGTATACTTCCTTTGTGATAAGAATAACCCACATGCATGTCGAGTGACAGTAATTCCCAAGAAATAACTCAAGGGTCTCAAGTCTTTTATAGCAAACTCAGAATCGAGTAGTGTCATGATCGACTAGCGTAAATCATCAGATGAGGAAATCAATATTGTTACACCTCGTAGTTTTAAGACGATAATTAAGAAAG
Source organism: Przewalskia tangutica (assembly GCA_029844215.1). Lineage (NCBI taxonomy): Eukaryota > Viridiplantae > Streptophyta > Magnoliopsida > Solanales > Solanaceae > Przewalskia > Przewalskia tangutica. The sequence goes on from CM056725.1 coordinate 5,248,781, forward strand.
TCATTAAAAATAAAGATTCGAATTTTAGAAATTAAGTATATTCTTACATGCTAATACGGAATAATTTTAGTAATGACGAATGTGACGCCGGAAATTTCTTTAATGATAGTCATATATTTCCGTTAGAGATTAGGACCGTATTATATAGGTTACGACAAAGAGGATACGAGGTGGTATGAGACTTTCAAGATTTGAAAGAAGTGGGGCATACGATTAATTAAGGATAAGAAGGGGATTAAATTGCAATAAAAGAAAGAAAATTTTCAGATTTTGAAAATCACTTAAAACAAAGGAAACCCTTCTTCTTCCTTCACACTTCAACACCATTTCTTCTCTTCACCATAGCCAAAAATCTCCTCTCCCTCTTAGACAAATTAAAGACAACAATTTCCTTTTCCTAGATTACAATCACAATATAAATTTCTACACAAAAAAATCACCACAAAACAGTGAGAAATACTCACTGCTTGGCCGAATTTTAATGCCTAAAAATTCAAGATTTTGGACAATATTTAGGGAAGAAAACATAAGAAATGATGGAGTAACATTATTGGATTGTTGCATGTCGATTTGGAATTGAAGAAGTGTGAAATTGAAGCCAAAATTGGAGCGAAAACAGTGGCAAAATCGGGACTGCTGGGCAGATTTTTAGTCAACTTTGGAAGAGTATATCTCCTAGTATATTAGGAGTTTTTGGGTGTTTCAAAAGCCTAAAATGAATTTCGTCGAGTCTAGTTTCTAACGCAACAAACCGCTCATCGATAGGACACATGAGTAGAGAGTTATGGACGTTACAAGTTCTACTGACAAAGCAGTGGCTAAAAATCGGGATTTTGGGGATTAAATTAAGGTATGAAAATTCTTCTTTCTATGCTATAATTGAAGTTGCATATTATTGTAGTTGAAGTATTGTGTTATGGTTGCTAATTGCATGCTACAAATTGGAAGGAAACATTGAGATTTAGGTTGTAAATTGTTTATATAAGAATGTTGAAATATGAAATTGAATTTTAAAGAGTTATGGAATTATGTTGTTGGACCAATTTGAAGACTACTTTATGTACATCGGATTGAAGTGTTGTGATGAAATTCCTATCACTAATTGCATATTGCGAATTGAGACGTAGCCTTGATAATTAAGAGATAATTACTTTTATGAAGGAATTACAAGAGGAATGGGAATTTTAAGAATTAAAAGGAGAAGTTTTGGAATTATAACATGTTGATATGACCGAAAAGTTGATGGAAATTATTGAACATTATGGTAATGTATTACGGGCTGAATTAATGTTTAAATATAAGTTACAAATACGCATATGTATTGAAGTAGTTACCTATACATGCCTTGAAAAGATTAAAGTGTAGAAAAGTGTTAATTTTATATTTTTGAACTGACAATGTTGTTAGAAGATTGGATTGCTCCCATGAATAATTCTAACATAACTAAATGATTGACTACTATGAGAAATAAATGTAGTAGTTGCCTTGGTTATTGAAGTTGTTAAATGGAATACTTACAACGCGAAGGTATGCGCACTAACGACGTAAATGGAATGTTGAGATAATTTTGACTACATATTAAAATGATAGTGATTATTGGTTTGATTTGGATTGTTGGTTGAATTTGAATTGTCGGTGGATTTGGATTATTGGTAAATTTTGGATACGCACATAAACAGAGGAAATGATGCCCAAATTTTTATAGAAATAAGGGAGCCATTGTTCATATAACTTACATTAGAAATCATAGAATTGACGAACGTATTATTCCTTATTATAGGTTGAAGTACTAGACGAGACATACGTTAATATTGAGTTGAGTAGTTCGCCTAAGAGGTATGTGAGACTATCCTTCTTTCTTTTGGCATGACTTTGTGAAAGAACTTTCATTTGACATGATTTTAATAAAAGTACGGCGAACGTACATGATTTTCTACAAAGTTAGTTTTAAAGGAAAATTGTTATGACAAGTGCCTATGATTTTTAGTAAAGAGCTTATTATGATGATATTATCGAAAGTCAAAGATGATTTCTAATTGCATATAGTTGCTTATGATATCTACTCGTGCCAAGTCTTATTACACATTCACCGAGTCTCTCACATAGAGGGCCGACACTATATTGTATGTTCCGGGTTCGAGTCCCGACTATTATTATGATATTACTTGGGTTCGAGTCCCAAGCGGGTTAAATTCCCGGATTATTATTATTCCATGGATTAGCTCTCTATGATACGGGTTCGAGTCTCATGACATTATATCCTTTCATATACTTACGTGGGTTTGAGTCCCACGATATATACTTACTTGGGTTCGAGTCCCATGATATATACATACTTACTTGGGTTCGAGTCTCATGATATATATGTATCTAGACGGGTTCGAGTCCGGTGTTATTATATCCTGAGGATAGGAGTTCATGATTTTGGCAAGACTTGCATATTTTGGAAAGGTAAGAACTGATTTTCATTACTCTCATTTGATAAAGCACAGTTATACTGTTATGTTGATTTCATACTTGCCTCTTGTTATACGTTGAACTGTTATGATTTCAATTACAGTATTTTTCAATTTCACATACTTGGTACATCTATCGTACTAACCCCATTTTCCCCGGGGGACTGTGTTCATGCCCGCAGGTACAAGTGATCGATTAGGTGACCCTCCAGTTTAGGACATCTACTCGCTGCTAAAAGAGTTTCCTTGTTCCGGAGCCAGTTATTTTGGTACAGACCTTTACATTCCAGACTTATGTATATTTTGGGCACGACGAGGCATGTCCCGTCATATGTCAGTATTGTACTCTTAGAGGTCTGTAGACAGTTATGGGTGATAGATGTGTTTTGGACTTGTGTAAAACGTTTATGCGGTTGAGCTAGTTGTGTTGATGCACTTGTTTTGGGATGTTCCCGTATATAGTGGCAGCCTTGCTGGCTTGCCTATTGTGATTACCCATTTATTTATGTGATGCTATTTGGTGTCAGCCTAGTCGACTAGCCTGCGCTGATTTTACATTCGCCTGGAGTTCTTGAAAAACTCCGGTGATGTTCTGAGATATCCGACGATTTCGTTGGCTACTGTTCTGATGTTTTCCGGCTGTTCGTCGGACTGATTTTTCCGACAGTTTTGTTGGCTACTGCATTGTTGTTTTTTGACTATTTTTTAGACTTGTTTCCGCTGTTCTACTGTCGTTGGACTGAGTTTGACAATCTTTCCCTTTATTTTAAACTGATTGGAATAGTTTCTTATTTCCAAAAGAACATATACTGCACTGTTGTTATTTTACTGGTTTGAACATGATACTACACTTTGACTGGCCAATGAAAAAGTTATCCATCGATTTTTGAGGCTTCCACAGTTGCAAAGACGGAAAATAAAATAAATGAAGCTTTCAGGGCGTTGATGATTTCTTCTACTTACACAGGATAACCAACATGCATTTGGCGGCGAATTCATGATCGCACTTGTTTAGGATGTCCCACTTTATTTTTATATATATCTGAGCCCTCCGTGTTTAAAACTATTACAGTTTTGGCGCGGATCTGAATGTTTTATTTATTTTATTGTTTTTAACAATATTGGCCGATGAAGGAATCTCCATCTGATTTCCAAGGCCTCCTCTGTGCAAAAGACGGGTTTGTTTTTTTGGCTTTACTTATTAATTCTTGTCATTGCTTTAAAATTATTTATTCTACTATTAACACTTTTACTAAGTGTTTATGCAGGTACCCGGAGATCATCTTGTGCAGAAGGCCTAAAAAGGGCTAAAAGATGTCCCGGAGTTTTATTTTATGTCGCATTTAATTTTAGTTTTATTATTCTGTATTGCACTTTATTTTAATTATAAATTATGAAAAAATGCTTAGAATAGGTAGAATAAAAAAAGGGCAATAAATAATTAACCTAGGCTTGAACGAATAACCGCAAGTTAGCGGATCTTAAAGGATGCCTAATCCCTTCCCTTTAGGATAATAAAGAACCCTGATCCAGAATCTCATTAATTTCGCAGACCATTAAATGGAGATTAATTGCAGTATTTTACTGCAATAAATCAAGTGTCCTAATTCACTTAACTAATTAGGTGGCGACTCCTCAAAATCAGCATTATTGCTCCATCCAGGGAACCGCGCCAAAGAGCAACGTTGCGGATACCGTTCAGACCCTAAAGTAAAAAAAGGGCGCGACAGCATGGCGACTCCGCTGGGGATATCAGGTTCTTGATCATAGCAAACCCAGGTTAATTAAATACCCCAATAGAGAACCCTTTTACATTTCGGTGAAAAGATTGACTACAAATGAGGATTAAGAGCAATAACCTATTAAGCTACACAAGTATCGGGGTACTTTCGTCCACGATTTAACCTATGTTTATTCAACTATAGCATATTCAAAATCTCCCCTTTCGGCTTTCGATTAGAAATCATATAAGTGATGATAACTAGTGATCAATTAATTATCAAGCAATCAAAACAACTATTGAATAAATCTTAAATAAGTGAAGAAGAAACCAAACTAATATATTAATTCATGAATAGAGTTTCAAGTGAATCACAAAGAAATCCCTAATAAAGTAATTAGCTCCTAGCCATAGTCACGCTAAGAACTAATACAATCTCCATACATGAACTGAAATAAATAAAGCAAAAAGAAAGAAAAGAAAATACTCAAGAACGAGTCTCCACGCCTTCTAGCATCCAAGGATTGTGTTGTGGAATATTTACAAGATGGAATGGAATGGAATGGAATGGTGGATGGTGGAATGGGATGGGTGATGGATTGTGGATTGAAGGATGTAGGATGTAGAATGAGTTCTTCTAATGATGTAGAGACTATTTATAGACCAAGAATCCTTTAGGTAAAGAGTTAGGGATTATGTAGGTAGGAAAGGTTATGGAATCCTTTTAGGTAAAGGGTTAAGGAATATGTAGGTAGGAAAGGTTATGGAATTCTTTTAGGTAAAGGGTTTAGGAAAAGTTATGGAATCCTTTTAGATAAAGGGTTTAGGAAAAGTTATGGAATCCTATAGATAGGAAAAGTCATCCCTTTTGGACCCTGAAAATGTGTCAAATTCGGCCCAAAAACTCAGAAATCCCGCGTCGGCGCCGCGGCCCTGCAGACTGGCGCCGCGGCACCCAAACTTCTGCGACCTTCTGAACTTCCAGCGCCGCGGCGCCTGAGGCGTTTTTCTGGCAGATTTTTGCTTTGTCGTCCAATTTTCATCCGGGCTTCGTCTGATCTTGTCTATATTTCCCGGGACTTCTTAGACTTCATTTATTGGCCCCTTTTAGTGTGCAATTCCATCTCATTTATGCTCATTTCATCCCCTTTTTGTCATTTCTCCATTTCTGACCGATGTGACACAAAAGAAAGGAAAACAACCCTAATACTATACTAAACATAAATGAAATGAGTAAAATACTCACTAAAATGACTCAAAAGGTGTATATAAAATACACCGATCAAACACCCCCAAACTTAAACTTTGTTCGCCCTCGAGTAAAGCTCAAAACAAAAATAAAACAAAACGAACAAATACTCAAAGAGATGGATCAAGTAGTTATAATATTGCTTCTTCAAAATCATGGATGAAAGATGAGATAATATGTTAGAACATATATAGCATGAATAATCAGCAATCTAGAATTTCAAGTTAGATATTTCGCAAATTCACTTAGATCATGTTCAATGGAAATACAAACACCTAACCTATGCATGTCAATTTCATTCCATCTTTCCCAAATGCTATAGACCTGTTTACTTGCTATTCTCCACTAATCATAGACATACATATTAAAGATCATCAGGACTTTCAAGGGTTGTAAGGTAGGCTTAGGCAGGGGTAGGTAAAAATAGACATTTAGGCTCCATTACGTACCATAAACACTTTTCATTCAAACTCTTTTTCCTTCTTTTTGATTTCCTTTTTAGTTTCGTACACGCTTTCTCCCATCTTTTCTTTTGAGAGAATGATATGTATTATAAATAACAGGCACCCCCAAACTTATACTTTTGCATATTTTTCATTGGGTGCATCAAATTTGTTCACTCTCTTTTTGTTTCTTTTTCACGCTTTTCATCCCAATACTTTTCCATTATTACTTATGGCACAACCAAGGAATCATAGGGTGTCAAAGAAAGATATTTATTTTAAGCTCAAAGGGGCTGACTAGTGATACATTTTATGTCAGGGTAGGTAATGAATGGTCAGAAGGGCTATCAAAGAAATGTCTGAATCATCTCCCTAAACATGTACATCTTAACTATTTCGCCTCAAATAACAAGCAAACAGATTTTCTAGACATTTTTTCAACCTTCTTTCCATAACTGACACACATAAGCTGAGCACAAATATTCCAAATAATTAGATGTCAGGAATTTTTGGTATATCTAACTTAAGCACACAGATTATCGCTTTTAATTCTATTACATTATCCCACTTTATCCACTCAATATCTTTAGCAACTACAACATGCATGATCCATTAAAAAAAATTATATAAAAAAAAATATGACTAAAAAATACTCAAAAACACACAAAACAAATCAAAAAGACTCAAAAACAATAACCCCCCCCCCCCCAAAACTTAAATCACACATCGTCTCCAATGTGTGCAAGACTAAAAAATAAATAGGGACAACTTACTGACACAACACAGCGGCCATAACGGAGGTCTAGGAGGAAAAATTCTGGAATTTGCATGGAATATGGCTCTCTGAAGTTCAGGCGTAGCGGACCTGAGATTCGGTGCATGGCGCCCAAATCTTGTGGCTCTCTGAAGTTCGCGCCACGGCTGATTACGATGCCGTGGCACGACGACTTTTCTTTTTTTCAGCGTTTTTGCTCATTTTTCCTCGGTTTTAGCTTTCAGTCCACCTGTCATCCAACAACACAAAACAAGAACCCAAGACCGTGAGACTGTTCAAGAAAAATTAAAAACAAACTAAAACAAAAATTAAAATAACATAATTAAAAACATTGGGTTGCCTCCCAACAAGCGTTGTCTTTAACGTCTTTTAGCCGGACGCAATTAACCTTTACGAGTGTCCATTGGATCCTTCTGCGAACTGCTTGTAATCCGCATAGTTATTGTTGCAGGTCTCACTTCAACTACAACAAGGGCCTCCGATATACGATTATCCCCCAGGTAAACAAGGCAGACTTGTCTTCTAGATTTTCTAGAATGTAGGGATCAGTGAGATTTCCAACATCTCTCAACTCTAGGGGGTGTCCTTGATGGTATGGACTTCCTATTTGGGGATCAACAGTGACCGCTGGTGGTATTTCTTTTGCAATGGGTACATGAAAAAGAATTTCCAAAGAATCCAAAAAGGTGAATAATTGGATATCAGTAATCTTTTCTTTCTCTACACCAACTATCTCGCCAGATTCCTCAACAGTTGGGTGTGGTTCAAGTTGCTCAATTTGCTTACCACCCCCCATAATGATGTCGCTAGGAAGATTTTCTTGAAGTGTATTGCTCATCTTATCCATTAGTTGCCCTATTTGTGTCTCCAAACTTCAGAGGGACACTCTTGTCTCAGCCATAAACTGAGTCTGGCACTTGGTGAGTCTGAGTATGCCTGCCTGCAACTCATCTAGATCTTCCTGTAGAACCTGTGGGTTAAGCTGCTGTTGATGACTCCACTGTCTCTGATAGTAGTAGTCCATGTGTCCTGAAATTTTATTTTATTTTTTTGATTTTTTTTCCCGAATTTAACCTGCAAAATAAGAAAACAACAAAAGGTGATAAAAAGATGCTCGCAGAACAAGTTAGAAACTCGTTCTTGGAGCAACCAAATTAGAAATAAGAATAGATATATCGATATTGAAAGTACGCCAATCCCCGACAACGGCGCCAAAAACTTGATGCGCGATTTATGCACACACTAAGCGCAAGTGCGCGTATCGTGACAAGTAATATAGTCTAGGTAAGACCGAATATCGTCCTCAGGGACTGGTTTTCAAGTACCGATTATCTATGCTTTAGTTTCTATTTGGTTAATGTTAATTGAGTTGGAATTCTAAACTAATAATGCAGGAAATAAACTAATTATGAAAATACTTTGATTTAAATCAGTTATGATGGAGAATTAGGGCTTCCAAGATCATCAACTATACACTCTATTCAATCCTTAATACAATTAGACTGACTTCTTCTTCTACGTTAAGATAGCAGGTTAACTAGACCGTTTTATACTCCTGTTAAGGTAATATAAACACTCAACCCCAATGGAGAACCCTTCTACCTTTCGGTGACAAGATTGACTACAAAGGAGGATTAAGAGCAATAACCTATTAAGCTACACAAGTATCGGGGTACTTTCGTCCACGATTTAACCTATGTTTATTCAACTATAGCATATTCACAATCTCCCCTTTCGGCTTTCGATTAGAAATCATATTAGTGATGATAACTAGTGATCAATTAATTATCAAGCAATCAAAACAACTATTGAATAAATCTTAAATAAGTGAAGAAGAAACAAACTAATATATTAATTCATGAATAGAGTTTCAAGTGAATCACAAGGAAATCCCTAATAAAATAATTAGCTCCTAGCCATAGTCACGCTAAGAACTAATACAATCTCCATACATGAACTGAAATAAATAAAGCAAAAAGAAAGAAAAGAAAATACTCAAGAACAAGTCTACACGCCTTCTAGCATCCAAGGATTATGTTGTGGAATATTTACAAGATGGAATGGAATGGAATGGAATGGTGGATGGTGGAATGGGATGGGTGATGGATTGTGGATTGAAGGATGTAGGATGTAGAATGAATTCTTCTAATGATGTAGAGACTATTTATAGACCAAGAATCTTTTAGGTAAAGAGTTAGGGATTATGTAGGTAGGAAAGGTTATGGAATTCTTTTAGGTAAAGGGTTTAGGAAAAGTTATGGAAAAGGGTTAATGAATATGTAGGTAGGAAAGGTTATGGAATTCTTTTAGGTAAAGGGTTTAGGAAAAGTTATGGAATCCTTTTAGGTAAAGGGTTTAGGAAAAGTTATGGAATCCTGTAGATAGGAAAAGTCATCCCTTTTGGAACCTGAAAATGTGTCAAATTCGGCCCAAAAACTCAGAAATCCTGCGTCGGCGCCGCGGCCCTGCAGACTGGCGCCGTGGCACCCAAACTTCTGCGACCTTCTGAACTTCCAGCGCGCTGAGGCGTTTTCGGCGATTTTGCTTTATCGTCGATTTTCATCCAAGGCATGCGATCTTGTCTATATTTCCCGGGACTTCTTAGACTTCATTTATTGGCCCCTTTTAGTGTGCAATTCCATCTCATTTATGCTCATTTCATCTCTTTTTTGTCATTTCTCCATTTCTGACCGTTGTGACACAAAAGAAAGGAAAACAACCCTAATACTATACTAAACATAAATGAAATGAGTAAAATACTCACTAAAATTACTCAAAAGGTGTATATAAAATACACCGATCAAACACCCCCAAACTTAAACTTTGTTCGCCCTCGAGTAAAGCTCAAAACAAAAATAAAACAAAACGAACAAATACTCAAAGAGATGGATCAAGTAGTTATAATATTGCTTCTTCAAAATCATGGATGAAAGATGAAATAATATGTTAGAACATATATAGCATGAATAATCAGCAATCTAGAATTTCAAGTTAGATATTTCGCAAATTCACTTAGATCATGTTCAATGGAAATACAAACACCTAACCTATGCATGTCAATTTCATTCCATCTTTCCCAAATGCTATAGACCTGTTTACTTGCTATTCTCCACTAATCATAGACATACATATTAAAGATCATCAGGACTTTCAAGGGTTGTAAGGTAGGCTTAGGCAGGGGTAGGTAAAAATAGACATTTAGGCTCCATTACGTACCATAAACACTTTTCATTCAAACTCTTTTTCCTTCTTTTTGATTTCCTTTTTAGTTTCGTACCCAATTTCTCCCCTCTTTTCTTTTGAGAGAATGATATGTATTATAAATAACAGGCACCCCCAAACTTATACTTTTACATATTTTTCATTGGGGTGCATCAAATTTGTTCACTCTCTTTTTGTTTCTTTTTCACGCTTTTCATCCCAATACTTTTCCATTATTACTTATGGCACAACCAAGGAATCATAGGGTGTCAAAGAAAGATATTTATTTTAGGCTCAAAGGGGCTGACTAGTGATACATTTTATGTCAGGGTAGGTAATGAATGGTCAGAAGGGCTATCAAAGAAATGTCTGAATCATCTCCCTAAACATGTACATCTTAACTATTTCGTCTCAAATAACAAGCAAACAGATTTTCTAGACATTTTTTCAACCTTCTTTCCATAACTGACACACATAAGCTGAGCACAAATATTCCAAATAATTAGATGTCAGGAATTTTTGGTATATCTAACTTAAGCACACAGATTGTCGCTTTTAATTCTATTACATTATCCCACTTTATCCACTCAATAGCTTTAGCAACTACAACATGCATGATCCATTAAAAAAAATTATATAAAAAAAAATATGACTAAAAAATACTCAAAAACACACAAAACAAATCAAAAAGACTCAAAAATAATAAACCCACCCCCCCCCCAAACTTAAATCACACATTGTCCCCAATGTGTGCAAGACTAAAAAATAAATAGGGACAACTTACTGACACAACACAGCGGTCATAACGGAGGTCTAGGAGGAAAAATTCTGGAATTTGCACGGAATATGGCTCTCTGAAGTTCAGGCGTCGCGGACCTGAGATTTGGTGCCACGGCGCCCCAAGTACTGTGGCTCTCTGAAGTTCCGGTGCCAAGGCGCTGATTCTAGGCGTCGCGGCGCTGACGATGACTTTTTGTTTTCCAGCGTTTTTGCTCATTTTTCCAAGGTTTTAGCTTTCAGTCCACCTGTCATCCAACAACACAAAACAAGAACCCAAGACCGTGAGACTGTTCAAGAAAAATTAAAAACAAACTAAAACAAAAATTAAAATAACATAATTAAAAACATTGGGTTGCCTACCAACAAGCGTTGTCTTTAACGTCTTTTAACCGGACGCAATTAACCTTTACGAGTGTCCATTGGATCCTTCTGCGAACTGCTTGCAATCCGCATAGTTATTGTTGCAGGTCTCACTTCAACTACAACAATTGCTTCAAATAAGGGCCTCCGATATACGATTATCCCCCAAGTAAACAAGACAGACTTGTATTCTAGACTTTCTAGAATGTAGGGATCAGTGAGATTCCCAACATCTCTCAACTCTAGGGGGTGTCCTTGATGGTATGGACTTCCTATTTGGGGATCAACAATGACCGCTGGTGGTATTTCTTTTGCAATGGGTACATGAAAAAGAATTTCCAAAGAATCCAAAAAGGGTGTCTCCAAATTTCAGAGGGACACTCTTGTCTCAGCCATAAACTGAGTCTGACACTTGGTGAGCCTGAGTATGCCTGCCTGCAACTCATCTAGATCTTCCTGTAGAACCTGTGGGTTAAGCTGCTGTTGATGACTCCACTGTCTCTGATAGTAGTAGTCCATGTGTCCTGAAATTTTATTTTATTTTTTCGATTTTTTTTCCCGAATTTAACCTGCAAAATAAGAAAACAACAAAAGGTGATAAAAAGATGCTCGCAGAACAAGTTAGAAACTCGTTCTTGGAGCAACCAAATTAGAAATAAGAATAGATATATCGATATTGAAAGTACGCCAATCCCCGACAACGGCGCCAAAAACTTGATGCGCGATTTATGCACACACTAAGCGCAAGTGCGCGTATCGTGACAAGTAATATAGTCTAGGTAAGACCGAATATCGTCCTCAGGGACTGGTTTTCAAGTACCGATTATCTATGCTTTAGTTTCTATTTGGTTAATGTTAATTGAGTTGGAATTCTAAACTAATAATGCAGGAAATAAACTAATTATGAAAATACTTTGATTTAAATCAGTTATGATGGAGAATTAGGGCTTCCAAGATCATCAACTATACACTCTATTCAATCCTTAATACAATTAGACTGACTTCTTCTTCTACGTTAAGATAGCAGGTTAACTAGACCGTTTTATACTCCTGTTAAGGTAATATAAACACTCAACCCCAATGGAGAACCCTTCTACCTTTCGGTGACAAGATTGACTACAAAGGAGGATTAAGAGCAATAACCTATTAAGCTACACAAGTATCGGGGTACTTTCGTCCACGATTTAACCTATGTTTATTCAACTATAGCATATTCACAATCTCTCCTTTCGGCTTTCGATTAGAAATCATATAAGTGATGATAACTAGTGATCAATTAATTATCAAACAATCAAAACAACTATTGAATAAATCTTAAATAAGTGAAGAAGAAACCAAACTAATATATTAATTCATGAATAGAGTTTCAAGTGAATCACAAGGAAATCCCTAATAAAGTAATTAGCTCCTAGCCATAGTCACGCTAAGAACTAATACAATCTCCATACATGAACTGAAATAAATAAAGCAAAAAGAAAGAAAAGAAAATACTCAAGAACGAGTCTCCGCGCCTTCTAGCATCCAAGGATTGTGTTGTGGAATATTTACAAGATGGAATGGAATGGAATGGAAAGGTGGATGGTGGAATGGGATGGGTGATGGATTGTGGATTGAAGGATGTAGGATGTAGAATGAATTCTTCTAATGATGTAGAGACTATTTATAGACCAAGAATCATTTAGGTAAAGAGTTAGGGATTATGTAGGTAGGAAAGATTATGGAATCCTTTTAGGTAAAGGGTTTAGGAAAAGTTATGGAAAAAGGTTAAGGAATATGTAGGTAGGAAAGGTTATGGAATTCTTTTAGGTAAAGGGTTTAGGAAAAGTTATGGAATCCTTTTAGGTAAAGGGTTTAGGAAAAGTTATGGAATCCTGTAGATAGGAAAAGTCATCCCTTTTGGACCCTGAAAATGTGTCAAATTCGTCCCAAAAACTCAGAAATCCCGCGTCGACGCCGCGGCCCTGTAGACTTGCGCCGCGGCACCCAAACTTCTGCGACCTTCTGAACTTCTAGCGCCGCGGCGCCTGAGGCGTTTTTCTGGCAGATTTTTGCTTTGTCGTCCAGTTTTCATCCGGGCTTCGTCTGATCTTGTCTATATTTCCCGGGACTTCTTAGACTTCATTTATTGGCCCCTTTTAGTGTGCAATTCCATCTCATTTATGCTCCTTTTTGTCATTTCTCCATTTCTGACCGCTGTGACACAAAAGAAAGGAAAACAACCCTAATACTATACTAAACATAAATGAAATGAGTAAAATACTCACTAAAATGACTCAAAAGGTGTATATAAAATACACCGATCAAACACCCCCAAACTTAAACTTTGCTCGCCCTCGAGTAAAGCTCAAAACAAAAATAAAACAAAACGAACAAATACTCAAAGAGATGGATCAAGTAGTTATAATATTGCTTCTTCAAAATCATGGATGAAAGATGAGATAATATGTTAGAACATATATAGCATGAATAATCAACAATCTAGAATTTCAAGTTAGATATTTCGCAAATTCACTTAGATCATGTTCAATGGAAATACAAACACATAACCTATGCATGTCAATTTCATTCCATCTTTCCCAAATGCTATAGACCTGTTTACTTGCTATTCTCCACTAATCATAGACATACATATTAAAGATCATCAGGACTTTCAAGGGTTGTAAGGTAGGCTTAGGCAGGGGTAGGTAAAAATAGGCATTTAGGCTCCATTACGTACCATAAGCACTTTTTATTCAAACTCTTTTTCCTTCTTTTTGATTTCCTTTTTAGTTTCGTACCCACTTTCTCCCCTCTTTTCTTTTGAGAGAATGATATGTATTATAAATAACAGGCACCCCCAAACTTAGACTTTTGCATATTTTTCATTGGGGTGCATCAAATTTGTTCACTCTCTTTTTGTTTCTTTTTCACGCTTTTCATCCCAATACTTTTCCATTATTACTTATGGCACAACCAAGAAATCATAGGGTGTCAAAAAAAGATATTTATTTTAGGCTCAAAGGGGCTGACTAGTGATACATTTTATGTCAGGGTAGGTAATGAATGGTCAGAAGGGCAATCAAAGAAATGCCTGAATCATCTCCCTAAACATGTACATCTTAACTATTTCGCCTCAAATAACAAGCAAACAGATTTTCTAGACATTTTTTCAACCTTCTTTCCATAACTGACACACATAAGCTAAGCACAAATATTCCAAATAATTAGATGTCAGGAATTTTTGGTATATCTAACTTAAGCACACATATTGTCGCTTTTAATTCTATTACATTATCCCACTTTATCCACTCAATATCTTTAGCAAATACAACATGCATGATCCATTTAAAAAAAGAAAAAAAAAATTATAAAAAAAAAAGAAATATGACTCAAAAATACTCAAAAACACACAAAACAAATCAAAAAGACTCAAAAACAATAACCCCCCCCCCCCCCAAACTTAAATCACACATTGTCCCCAATGTGTGCAAGACTAAAAAATAAATAAGGACAACTTACTGACACAACACAGCGGTCATAACGGAGGTCTAGGAGGAAAAAATTCTGGAATTTGCACGGAATATGGCTCTCTGAAGTTCAGGCGTCGCGGCCCTGAGATTCGGTGCCGCGGCGCCCCAAGTACTGTGGCTCTATGAAGTTCCGGCGCCACGGCGCTGATTCTCAGCCGCGCGCGACGACTTTTCCTTTTTTTGCGTTTTGCTCCTTTTCCTCGGTTTTAGCTTTGATCCACTGTCATCCAACAACACAAAACAAGAACCCAAGACCGTGAGACTGTTCAAGAAAAATTAAAAACAAACTAAAACAAAAATTAAAATAACATAATTAAAAACATTGGGTTGCCTCCCAACAAGCGTTGTCTTTAACGTCTTTTAGCCGGACGCAATTAACTTTTACGAGTGCCCATTGGATCCTTCTGCGAACTGCTTGCAATCCGCATAGTTATTGTTGCAGGTCTCACTTCAACTACAACAATTGCTTCAAACAAGGGCCTCCGATATACGATTATCCCCCAAGTAAACAAGGCAGGCTTGTCTTCTAGACTTTCTAGAATGTAGGGATCAGTGAGATTCCCAACATCTCTCAACTCTAGGGGGTGTCCTTGATGGTATGGACTTCCTATTTGGGGATCAACAGTGATCGCTGGTGGTATTTCTTTTGCAATGGGTACATGAAAAAGAATTTCCAAAGAATACAAAAAGGTGAATAATTGGATATCAGTAATCTTTTCCTTCTCTACACCAACTATCTCGCCAGATTCCTCAACAGCTGGGTGTGGTTCAAGTTGCTCTATTTGCTTACCACCCCCTATAACGATGTCGCTAGGAAGATTTTCTTGAAGTGTATTGCTCATCATATCCATTAGTTGCCCTATTTGTGTCTCCAAATTTCAGAGGGACACTCTTGTCTCAGCCATAAACTGAGTCTGGCACTTGGTGAGCCTGAGTATGCCTGCCTGCAACTCATCTAGATCTTTCTCTAGACCCTGTGGGTTAAGCTGCTGTTGATGACTCCGTTGTCTCTGATAGTAGTAGTCCATGTGTCCTGATTTTTTTTTCCGATTTTTTTTCGAATTTAACCTGCAAAATAACAAAACAACAAAAGGTGATAAAAATATGCTAGCAGAACAAGTTAGAAACTCGTTCTTGGAGCAACCAAATTAGAAATAAGAATAGATAAATCGATATTGAAAGTACGTCAATCCCCGGCAATGGCGCCAAAAACTTGATGCGCGATTTATGCACACACTAAACGCAAGTGCATGTATCGTGACAAGTAATATAGTCTAGGTAAGACCGAATATCGTCCTCAGAGACTGGTTTTCAAGTACCGATTATCTATGCTTTAGTTTCTATTTGGTTAACGTTAATTGAGTTGGAATTCTAAACTAATATTGCAGGAAATAAACTAATTATGAAAATACTTTGATTTAAATCAGTTATGATGGAGAATTAGGGCTTCCAAGATCATCAACTATCCACTCTATTCAATCGTTAATACAATTAGACTGACTTCTTCTTCTACGTTAAGATAGCAGGTTAACTAGACCGTTTTATACTCCTGTTAAGGTAATATAAACACTCAACCCCAATGGAGAACCCTTCTACCTTTCGGTGACAAGATTGACTACAAATGAGGATTAAGAGCAATAACCTATTAAGCTACACAAGTATCGGGGTACTTTCGTCCACGATTTAACCTATGTTTATTCAACTATAGCATATTCACAATCTCTCTTTTCGGCTTTCGATTAGAAATCATATAAGTGATGATAACTAGTGATCAATTAATTATCAAGCAATCAAAACAACTATTGAATAAATCTTAAATAAGTGAAGAAGAAACCAAACTAATATATTAATTCATGAATAGAGTTTCAAGTGAATCACAAGGAAATCCCTAATAAAGTAATTAGCTCCTAGCCATAGTCACGCTAAGAACTAATACAATCTCCATACATGAACTGAAATAAATAAAACAAAAAGAAAGAAAAGAAAATACTCAAGAACGAGTCTCCAAGCCTTCTAGCATCCAAGGATTGTGTTGTGGAATATTTATAAGATGGAATGGAATTGAATGGAATGGTGGATGGTGGAATGGGATGGGTGATGGATTGTGGATTGAAGGATGTAGGATGTAGAATGAATTCTTCTAATGATGTAGAGACTATTTATAGACCAAGAATCCTTTAGGTAAAGAGTTAGGGATTATGTAGGTAGGAAAGGTTATGGAATCCTTTTAGGTAAAGGGTTTAGGAAAAGTTATGGAAAAAGGTTAAGGAATATGTAGGTAGGAAAGGTTATGGAATCCTTTTAGGTAAAGGGTTTAGGAAAAGTTATGGAATCCTTTTAGGTAAAGGGTTTAGGAAAAGTTATGGAATCCTGTAGGTAGGAAAAGTCATCCCTTTTGGACCCTGAAAATGTGTCAAATTCGGCCCAAAAACTCAGAAATCCCGCGTCGGCGCCGCGACCCTGGCCAGCGCGCGGCACCCAAACTGCGACCTTCACGAACTTCCAGTAGTAGCGCCTGAGGCGTTTTTCTGGCGGATTTTCGCTTCGTCGTCCAGTTTTCATCCGGGCTTCGTCTGATCTTGTCTATATTTCCCGGGACTTCTTAGACTTCATTTATTGGCCCCTTTTAGTGTGCAATTCCATCTCATTTATGCTCATTTCATCTCCTTTTTGTCATTTCTCCATTTCTGACCGCTGTGACGCAAAAGAAAGGAAAACAACCCTAATACTATACTAAACATAAATGAAATGAGTAAAATACTCACTAAAAATGACTCAAAAGGTGTATATAAAATACACCGATCAAGACCCCCATGGCAACTTGAAATGGAAAAGTAAAGGTAAGACGAATGGGCACTCGGTCGATGAGAGATCTAATAATGACAAGACAAGAAGGCTTGACGAGCCATTGGATCGGGTAACACCATGAATTGGATTTAAACACCTGAAGTATCGGTTCCACACTTATGCAGTCATACCTTTCAGAAAGTGTGTAAACGGAAGTAACAATGAGTAAAGCCCGAGATTAGCACCTAAACAGTTGAAAAGAGGCCAATGTCGCCTATGGATATATGTAAGGTGAACATTAATGATATGTGTCAAGAGATAATGACATGATGAAACAAAAATTATCAGGAAAACACAGACGCCTATGAGTATTTTGAACTCACCAAAAAGTCCTACGGGATAGGTAAAGTAATGGGTTTACTACTTAACGAGATCAAGAAAATCTCCTCTAAAAATGCCATTGACAGAAAGTATTAGTCATGAGGCAAGTGAAGGAATTTGAGTCTAAGTATAATGACCAAGTTTGGACATAGTGACGCCAAGGATTGGAAACAGGAGCCATATTTGAGATTACGTTTATATACCAGGATATTTTGGAATTTATGAAGAGTACGATAAGTAAGAAAAGTAGTGAACACGTGTCAAAAGAATTGAAGTTGTTTATACTTACAAGTAGTGAGTAGATATGAAAAAAATGGATTTATTTCAGACCATGACTGACAGTTAATTGTGATGATACACACCCTTTAGATTTAATAACATTGTCCATAAAGTGTGCATGATTGAGATACTACAAGTATAAGAATTTTCAACACCCCGGTTAGTAGACAAAGCTAAGTTGACAATAGGATCATTCACCCACAAACAACTTGACTAATGTAAGGACTAAGGAGAGAAGTTGACATGAGGGAACACACCAGTTAGTTAAGTGGGAGTCCTATTGAAGGATTCAGATAGTGATAGCCCTAGGACTCAGAATACATCATAGTCATCCCTCATACGGGAAGGAAAAAGAATGTCATGTTAAAAATCCCATTTATGGAATATATTGGGGAAGATGTCTAACAAAATAGAAACTGCAACCTTCGAGTATATAAGAAAGGGACCCTCGGATGGAGGGTCAATCTATGCATTCCGAATATAGCAGGATTACGAAACAAGATTACGACGGAGGTCTGTGGTTCACAATATTTCATTTCACCAGGAATCTACTATGAGGTATCATGATCCCAAAAGGTATGTATTGGTGGGATGACATGAAAAGGGAAGCTTAGCCCGAGGTACATTGGGTCTTATCAGGTTATTCGTAGGATAGGCAAGGTTGCCTAAGTGTTGGATTTACCATCTGATTTAAGAGGTACATCCGTCCATTCATGTATCGATGTTGCATAAGTGTGTCGGTGATAGCCTGATATTTGGTGGGTGTTTTGTGGTGTGTTTCTGGTAATATCTTGGGTTAGATATCACATGTGTTCCTAGGAGGTGACCAGCCTAGTCTTAATATGTAGATTATTTGTGGATAGTATGGTTCTTACAGTTCCTGTTTAAATGTGTTACCCTAGTCTAGAGATTTAGACTCTGATTTGGAGCATGTTGGTTACTGGTTGGGTTTTCCTATATGATATGGGTTTTGTTATCTGTTGAGATTAAATGATGAGCAGGAATTAGATATGCTATAGAAGTAACCTTAACAGGGATGTCAGAGGAAATTTAGGAGTTGTATTTATCATCTTGTGTACATATACTAGGCAAGTTTCCTGGTGCTATTGGTATGTTTTCAGTTCCAGATGATAACCTGGATTAATCCACGGGGATCGATTTCCTGTTCAGATGGATTAACGTGACAAAGACTACTATGATATATTGTGGCCCTGTGTAGCATCTTTGGGTTGCTGAGTATGGTTGGAACTTGTGAACGAAGATGAGATTAAGTGATCAAAATGCGTTCTGTGAATTTTTGCACGCCTGTGTATGATCTTTGAAACTTCGGATGATGGCGATAATTCGAAATCGCGGCACCGACACTAACGAGTATAGGTTGGTAGGTATAGTTAAAGGAGACTATGTCGGTATTTGTATAGCTTGAGACCTACTGTGAACATTCGGGATGAATGTTTCTAAGGGGGAAAGAATGTTACACCCCTTAATTCCATGGCTACTAAGTGAGAACATGATTATGGAAATAAGATTTGAAAGTTGGAAAGAAAGTATATTTACATTTTCTAGATGGAATAATTTTGGATACAACAAATGTGACGACGAGAATTAATACTAAGTAATGGGATTATTTTCAGTAGAATTATGGACTTAGTGAAATTATTATGTCTTGGTATTATGTTGTACATGTCCATCGAAAATTACAAGAAAAATGGCTAAGTGTGGAGATATTTTATTTTGTGAAGAGGTGACAAGTGGACAAGTAGGGTTCATGGGTGTCACGCCCCGACTTTTCCTAAGCCTTTACTTAGGCCGTGATGGCACCTGGAGAATTATTTCCCACCAGGAGCACCATTTAATTCTCTTTATTTAGAAATTTAAACTTATATTCAAATACGGAGCTATTAATAAAAATAACAATAAAGAAATCTGTTTATGACTTTATTGAAAACATAACGCGAGTCCATACTCGTGCAAATATTGTTTCTACATAGACATACTGACAAGGATTATTCTAAGTTGGAAGGAGACCATTCCACGGGCATTTCGAGACATTGGGCCGACATTCGAACTGGCGAGTACCAAGCCCGATGGACTTGGTATGACAAGAGAGGCTGGGACGATCGCTAGCCTCGTGTGGAGCCTTTCCTCTATCACGCTTTCTGAAACATGTTAAATAAAGAGTCACCCTACCATCCAAATTTGGTGAGAACCTACCACCGCAATTCAAAGTAACACCACAATATTCCAAGTGCAATCACGTTATAACGTAATAAGCATATTGCAAAAACATATCAGGTTACAACATTTTTAAATATGCAGCAACTCCTCATAGGAAATTCTCAGTTTAACTAACACTTCATTTTATCGCGTATTATACGTTAAGATATTCCCCTGCATTTCCATATGTTTGTTACATTTATATATTTGTGAACTCGTATTCACTTTTCATATTTATATATAAGTGAACATGTATTCATCTTTCATATTTGTTGCGGCGTGCAACCCGATCTATTATATTTACGTATTTGTGAACACGTATTCACTTTACGTTTTGTTGCGACGTGCAACCCGATCCATTATGTTTATGTATTTGTGAACGCATATTCACTTTACGTTTTGTTGCGGCGTGCAACCCGATCCATTATGTTTACGTATTTGTGAACGCGTATTCACTTTACGTTTTGTTGCGGCGTGCAACCCGATCCATTATGTTTACGTATTTGTGAACGCGTATTCACTTTACGTTTTGTTGCGGCGTGCAACCCGATCCATTATATATTTATATATTTATGTGAACACGTATTCACTTTTCATATTTTTCAGAAGATCGAATAAATACTATTCTCTTTCCCAACATTCTGTCATTCATACTTGTAACGATTATAACCTTTTAACCATAACTCCAACTAAGGTGTTTCTCAAGCGGAAACTAAGGTAAGACGGGGGTCTTTCACTGTACCAAATTTCATTTAAAACAACTTTGGGTAACTAACACAAATTTATCCTCAAAACAGCCACATGAAATTTGTTTCGGCAGAATTTTTATTAAACATAACCAAATCTTAGAATAGTCATAACTCCTAATCTGTAAACCCGTTCAAGCCCCATAAAATCTCAAAACGACGAGAACAGAGATATACACATCTCCAAGTGAACCATCCTTTCATATTCTATACCATTTGGTACAGTTTTACACTTTTATTTGCTGCCCTTCCTGGATCTCGATAGATCCGAGGCAGAAACTTTAAACAACGATAACTCTCAATCCGTAAGTCGGATAGACCTACGGAAGGTCCCAAAATGTCCAAAATAGATAGATCTAGAACTTTAATTTAACACCAATTTTCATATTTCCCACGTATTAGTACAGTTTTACGTTTCAACGTCCTGCCCTTCTGGATTCCGATGAATCCGAGGCAGCAACTTCAAACTACAATAACTCTCACCTCGTAAGTCCGTTTTAACCTATCTTTAGTTATATCTGTACGTAATAGAGATATTTACAACCATGTAAATTTTTATATAATTCTAATAAGTAAAACTCAAATAAAACAGTCCGTAATTATGCCTTTCCGAAATTCGGCCAAATCTAAGGCAGGAACTTTGAACTATGATAACTTTTAAACCGTATGTCCATTTTACCTCATTTTTGGTTCTATGTGACCATAATAGAGAGTTGTACCATTATTTCTAATTTCATCAAATTCTAACCATTATAACTCCGTAAAACCAGTTCGTAAAGTTTGTGACGCAACTAGTTGTCTAAACAATCAAAATCTCGTTATCTCTTTTCAACACTCAATTCTTATTCTAACATGTATTGAAATTAAAATAAAGGATGTTACCAAGAATTTCTGAGTGAGAAAACTCACTTTGTAAGCGTGAAAAAGGATTGTGGTTCGGTTGCTACAAGTGGTCCTTGCTCCTTAGTGTTCCCTAATTTTTTTGTTCTCCTTCCTCCCTTGATATTTTCCTGATTTTTTTCCTTCTTGTTCACTTGATTTTTTTCCTGATTTATATTCCTTGTACTAGGTACTTTATTTTGTGTCAAATACACTATATAAGTTGAGGTGAGTTGATGTGTTTGTATAACCTATGAGAGGTGGAATGACAAGAGTTGAAGGGGAAATGAAAAGGGAGTGGGGAAGGAGGGACGTGCAGCATGCATCTTGCCCCTTTTTATTTTATTTTATTTTTTTTATTTTCATTTTATCTATCTATTTATCCAACTTTAACACTAACTCCATCCCATGCAATTTATTCTTTGTTTTCTTATATATATATATATATATATATATATTTATTAAACCAACTAACAACTATTATTATTATTTTTTTCGGACTTTACATTCTCTCCTCCTTAAGCAACATTCGCCATCGAATGTGAATAAGGTCGTAACATAATCAAATAGAAACAGTAATGTTTATTGTTATTGTAACACTAATTTGGGGCTTCACATTCTCCATTCCTTAAGAAACATTCGTCCTCGAATGTGAATAAGGTCGTAACATAATCACATAGACACAATAATGTTTATTGTTATTGTAACACTAATTTGGGGCTTCACATTCTCCCTTCCTTAAGAAGCATTCGTCCTCGAATGGAAATAAGGTTGTAACATGCATATAGACAAGCAAATGACACACATATGAAGTACTATGTAACACATTTTTTTTTTATCTTAGTCAAATAGGAATGAATATTTGACTTTCATCGTCTCTTCAGCTTCCCAGGTGGCTTCCTCTGTGGAGTGATTCCTCCATAGGACCTTCACGGAAGCAATATCTTTACTCCTAAGACGCTTAACCTTCCTATCAAGTATTTTCACCGGAACCTCTTCATATTGAAGCTCTTCATTAAGAACTATCTCCTGGGGAAGGACGAAGTGACTTGGATCGTGCAAGTATTTTCGTAACATTGACACATGAAACACCCGATGCACTGCTTTCAGTTCTTGTGGAAGTGCTAATTCGTAAGCCACATTCTCCACTCTTCGCAAGATCTCATATGGCCCGATAAACCTTGGGCTCAATTTTCCTTTCTTACCAAAGCGCATCACTCCCTTCATTGGGGACACTTTTAAAAATACTTTCTCCCCCTCTTGGAATTCAAGATCTCTTTTTCGATGATCCGCATAGGACTTATGACGGCTATGAGCTGTTTTGATCCGCTCCTGAATCATCTGTACCTTATCATTTGTTTCCTGAATGACTTCAGGTCCGAATAACGATGCCTCACCCACCTCGAACCATCCAAGTGGAGACCTACATTTTCGTCCATATAATGCTTCAAACGGGGCCATTTGTATGCTAGAGTGAAAACTATTGTTATAGGCGAACTCAATTAGACATAGATGGTCCAACCAGTTTCCCTGAAAATCTAACACACAAGATCGCAACATGTCCTCAAGTGTTTGAATTGTTCGCTCAGCTTGCCCATCTGTTTGCGGGTGGAAAGTCGTGCTTAACTTAACTTTTGTCCCGAGACCCTGCTGGAAACTTTGCCAAAAGTGTGAGGTGAACTGGGAACCCCTATCTGAAATAATTTGTAAAGAAATCCCGTATAACCGCACAATCTCCCTCAAATAAATCTGTGCGTACTGTGGTGCGCGATACGTAGTCTTGACCGGTAAGAAATGGGCTGACTTTGTAAGCCGATCAACAATCACCCAAATAGAATCATACCCTTTTCGAGTTTTCGGTAGACCAGTTACAAAATCCATATGAATCGCCTCCCATTTCCACATGGGGACTCCAATGTCCTGAAGTAATCCGCCAGGTTTTTGATGTTCATCTTTCACCTGTTGACATATAAGACACCTCCCGACAAACTCCGCAACGTCTTTCTTCATTCCGTCCCACCAGTAATTTGCCTTGAGGTCCTGATACATTTTTGTTGACCCTGGATGAATGGAATATCTTGTGTTGTGACCCTCATCTAAGATCTTCCTCCTTATATCCTTTACCTTAGGAACACATAACCTACCCTTATACCGAAGGGTTCCGTTATTATCTCCCAATGTAAACTGTGAAGGTTTTCCCTGTTGGATCCTCTCCCGAAATCCAACAAACTCTGTATCCTCAAACTGACTTTCTTTTATTTCTGAAGCTAAGGCAGACTGCGAGGTATCACGTACCACCACCCTACCTTCACCGATCTCAGTTAAACTAACCCCGAGGTTTCCCAATCTTTGTACCTCACGAACAATACCACACTTTTGTATTGCCAAATTGGCCAAGATGCCCATTGATCTCCTACTGAGTGCGTCAGCCACCACGTTGGCTTTCCCAGGATGGTAAAGAATACTAAGGTCATACTTCTTAAGCAACTCTAACCATCTTCTTTGTCGGAGATTCAAATCCTTCTGTGTGGTTATGTACTGCAAACTTTTATGATCTGTAAATATGTCCACATGCACACCATACAAATAATGTCTCCATATTCATAAGGCAAACACCACCGCATCTAATTCCAAGTCATGAGTTGGGTAATTCTTCTCATGTATCTTCAACTGTCTAGATGCATACGCAATAACATTTCCAAACTGCATCAAGACACATCCTAACCAAACTCTAGAGGCATCACAATAGACTGTGAACCCTTCTTGTTCCGATGGTAAGGTTAGGGATCGCGAGAGTCAACAATTCCTTTAGTTTCAAAACTTGCTTCACATGATTCTCGACCATCGGTACTTAACCGCTTTTTGAATCAACCGGTCATGAGCAGCAAGACTAGAAAAACCTTTTACGAATCTTCTATAATACCCAGCCAAACCCAAGAAACTTCTAACCTCTGTCGGAGTGGTCGGTTTTGGCCAGTTCTTCACTGCTTCTATCTTCTGGGGGTCTACTATAATTCCATCCCTTGACACAACATGGCCCAAAAAGGCTACCTTTTCCAACCAAAATTCACACTTTGAAAATTTAGCATATAGTTTCTCCTGTTTCAAGACTTGAAGCACTACCCTCAGATGTTCTTCATGTTCTTCAACACTCTTACTGTAAATTAGGATATCATCTATAAACATGATCACGAACAAATCTAGGAATGGTTTGAAGATTCTGTTCATTAAATCCATAAAAGCCGATGGGGCATTGGTTAACCCAAAAGACATGACCAAGAACTCATAATGGCCATATCGGGTTCTAAAGGCTGTTTTGGATATATCATCTAGATTTATTTTCAGCTGATGATATCCCGAACGGAGATCAATCTTGAAAAAATAGCTAGCTCCCTGAAGTTGGTCAAAAAGATAATCGATTCTTGGTAATGGGTATTGGTTCTTGATCGTGACCTTATTGAGCTGCCGATAATCGATGCACATGTCTGAGCGTCGGTCTTTCTTTTCACAAAGCAGATCGTGCACCCCAAGGGGAAACACTAGGCCTTATAAAGCCTTTATCCAGAAGATCCTTCAATTGTTCTTTTAACTCCCTCAATTCAGCTGGGGCCATTCGATATAGAGGAATAGAAATGGGTCTTGTACCCAGAATTAACTCTATAGAAAACTCCACTTCTCTATCCGGAGGAAGGCCTGGAAGATCTTCAGGAAAAACCTCCGAATTTTTTTGAACAATAGGAACATCATTCACTGCTGGGGATTCTTTTTGGGTATCCACTATATTAGCCAGATATGCGTACTCCACTCTGTGACTTCTCAATAACTTTTGAGCCCCAAGGTAGGAAATAAACTGACCTGAGGATATTCCAATCCTACCCTTATAACAACTCGGTTCTCCGGAAAAAGTTAATCTCACTATCTTTCGCCGACAATCTAACATGGCATAACATGCCGACAACCAATCCATACCCAAAATGATGTCGAAGTCTACCATATCAAGTAGTACTAGGTTCACCATTGTTCCCCTGCCATTCACTTCTAATGGAAAATTATTTACCACCCGAGAGGCCCAAATTGAGGCCCCTACTGGTGTCATAACCTCAAAAGGTTCACTTAAATAAGAAGGTTCTACGTGTAAATTCTTAGCAAAGCCCATTGACACATATGAAAATGTAGAGCCGGGATCGTATAATACAAATGCAGGAATACTCGAGACTAGCAAAATACACCGACCACCGCGTTAGATGTTTCGCCTCATTCCTCCGGGCAAAGCGTGCCGATTAGAATTGTTGGGTTGTTGACCTCCCTGACTCTGGCGGGGTTGGTTTCCCTGATTTCCCCTGTAGGCAGTTGTGGTTGTTTCTGACCTCCCCTGAATAGATTGAGTTTTGGTCCTCTTCTTGCAATCTCTGGCATAGTGGCCTGACTCTCCACAGTTATAACATGTCTTCGTTAAGATCCGACATTCTCCAGTGTGTTTCCTTTGACAAATCTTACAAATTGGTTTGTCACCTCCTGTGTTAGGGTTGGTGGTCTTGTCCTTGCTACCTTGGTAATTAGACCAACTGTGCCCCTTAGGCTTGAAATAAGATCGCCTGATTGGTTCGGTCCTGAAGATCCCTTACTAAACTCCTGCTTCTGATTTTGACTCTGGTTAAATGATTCTGACGTCCGAAATCTCTTCTGCGAATATTCTCTTTTTGCTTTAGCGAAACCTTCCTCCCTCAAAGCCATATCGACAATCTGAAGATAAGTTCGATCGTTGGCTAACGCCACCACCTTCTCTGCTATGTTTGGGTTTAAACCCTCAACAAATCGCTTGACTCTCTCCCTTTCTGTAGGGACGACATGTGTGTTGTATGCCGATAACTTCACGAACTGTGTATCATATTCTTGTACACTGCGATCGCCTTGCTTCAATTGTTCAAACTCCCGTCTGAGCGCATCCTTGCGCGTATTAGGCATGAATTTCTCAATGAATGTCGCTCTGAACCCTCCCCAAGTCATTGGTGGTGACATCGGGGGACGATTTTTCCTAAAATTCCTCCACCACACCCCTGCATCATCTACTTGTCGTGCGCCCACCAAATTTACGCCCTGCGTCTCTACGCATCCCAATGTGAACATTAAGTCTTCAACTTCATCGAGGAATACTATCGGGTCGGCCTTGGGGTTCTTCCCTGAGTAAAGTGGTTCTCTTCTCCTCATAAAATTTGTCCATAGCCTATCAGGTACTGCTTGAGCTTCTACACTCTCGGTCCGTGGTGCGATGCACCGGTCCCTGGGCCGTCTGGTTCTGGTTCGGGGCTATGACAGAGACACTAGGTGCGGGCGGAACCATGTGTGGAACTGCAGCTGTCATTAACTCTATGAGTCTATCTAGTTTTTGTCTCACCATTTCTTGGGCCATTTGACTCTCGTTCTCTCCAACATTTTCTCCGACATTTTCTTCGCTTCCTTCAGACACCACTACGTCAACTGGAGGTACATGAGCTTCGTGATGAACCTCCTCTTGAGCCCTCGGGATTTGTGAATTCACCATTTTCTGTGAAGACAAACACACTCATATTTTAGAAGACGGAATGTCTACTCTAGCTCTTAAAATTTTCTTATAGTTCATAAGCATGCAACACCACAAGAAAACGCAGATTAACTAAACAATAATGACAACTCATAACTTGCATTAATAATGCTTCATTCCTCATATGTGAAAATATTTCATGACATTACAATACATCAGAGCATGTCATTCTATGTCATTCCCTATAGCTCTCTTACTCGAACATGCACCTACTACAACACGTTCTAAAGGGTTTAACCGCATAATTCGCCTATTCTGCTGATTGGCATTCAACTCCCTGTGAACCTTCTTCCTTGCTTCCCTTTCCATTTCGCTCATTTTTTCCCTTACTACTATTACCTGAAATAGAAATTTGGTCAAGGAACCTTCTGTAACATCTCCTCTTAGCATATTTGCCCCTCTGAATGAGGATCGGAATTTTTCTGGGACAAAGTTGAATATTATCTGTAATATGACTCCAATCGGAACGCCTCTTCTGTCTACTCCTAAGCAAACACGCACAAAGTACGATTGTGTCGCACATATACTCGTTAAAATCATCTTCCGAGTTCATCTTACGACGCATGAATTCCTTCTGAGCTTGCATTTCCTTTGCATGTTCCTCGAGTACTTCCCTCTTTGTTGGAACTCGCCTTATAATCACCATCTACACAACAATTATTGGTCAGTATAACGTTGTACAATCTTCTTCCTAACCCCCGTGAAAGAGGTAGTACAAGAATCAAGATAGGCACGAGAGGGGTATGAAAGAAGGGAAACTTTAGGATGTTATTCCGTTCACTTATTACTAAGGTGGCGCGCACACCGTCGCAATAAGTAACCGTTCAAACACCCAACTCGAAGAAACTTCCTAGAATCTCCTAACCTGGTTTAGCTCTGATACCAATTTGTCACGCCCCGACTTTTCCTAAGCCTTTACTTAGGCCGTGATGGCACCTGGACAATTATTTCCCACCAGGAGCACCATTTAATTCTCTTTATTTAGAAATTTAAACTTATATTCAAATACGGAGCTATTAATAAAAATAACAATAAAGAAATTTGTTTATGACTTTAATGAAAACATAACGCGAGCCCATGCTCGTGCAAATATTGTTTCTACATAGACATACTGACAAGGATTATTCTAAGTTGGAAGGGAGACCATTCCACATGGGCATTTGATCGG
The DNA here is from genome assembly GCA_029844215.1 of Przewalskia tangutica. NCBI lineage: Eukaryota > Viridiplantae > Streptophyta > Magnoliopsida > Solanales > Solanaceae > Przewalskia > Przewalskia tangutica. The sequence continues at coordinate 5,277,312 of CM056725.1, forward strand.
TGTATTTTATATACACCTTTTGAGTCAGTTTTAGTTAGTCTTTTGTCCTGTTTTGCACATATAAGTGTCGTATTAGGATAGTTTTCCTTTATTTTGAGTCAAAGTGGTTAAAATGGCCAAATGACGGAAAAGGAGCTAAAAGAGGGCAAAAGAGGAGATTCCAGAGCTAAAAACAGAGAAAGTGGCGAACGAGGCTGAAACCCGGCCGTAGCGCGCCTCCTGCGATCGAAGCGAGCGCGCCACTATCGAGAGGCTGCGAAGATTCAGCCGCGACGCCTCATGTCGGCAGTGCGGCAGCGCGCGCTAAACATCCGGAAGCTACGAAGTTGTAAGCGCGCGGCTACCGACAGAAATCGTGGCCGCGACGCCAAATCATCCGGACGGATTCGGTTCCGCGGCTCACATGCGGCGCGGCGCCGACGCTAAAAATAAGGTTTTCAGACGGATTTTGGGCCAGCTGCGGGGAAAAGTTGAGGCGGTTTCACTATAAAAGGAGAACCTAGCGCTTTTAAGGGTTCCCTTCTTGCACAACACAAGGATTCTTGCTTGGAGATTGGAGACCATAGTTTAGTAAATTCTTTTCCTTTTCTTTACTTTATTTCAGTTTTTGTATGATGAACATGGGATTAGTTCTTGTCATGTCAATGACTAGGAACTAATTCCTCCATAGGGCTTTCCATTATGAATCTCTAGAAACTTATGTTATGATTTAATGACGCTTATGGTTATTCTTCTTGTTGAGATCTATCCAATAATTGAATTGAATGCTTGGTAGTTAATTGACAACTAATTATCACTATATGATTTCTAATCAGACTCCGAAAGGAGGGGATTGTGAATATGCTGTAAGTTGGGTAGACATTCTTGGATTGGGGATGAAAATACCTCAATTATTTATGTAGCGTTAATGAGAGGCTTAAAACCCTAATTTTGTGCATTGTGCGTGACGGTTAACTAGGTTCTTGTTCTTAATCCTCCTATAGAGTTATCCTTATCACCGAAAGGTAGGTAAGGTGCAATACTGGGGTTGAGTGTTTATATAACCCTAACGGGAGTATAAAACGATTTAGTGAACCTGCTTTCTCCAAAAGAAGAAGACCATAAGTTATTGCATTAATAAGTAGCATAAGCGGATAGTGAGGAGACGTGGAAGTCTTATTCTCATCACAACTGAAGTAAAACCTTATAGTTAAAATAGCTTTTATAATTCTTAGTTATAAACAACAAATCCAAATATCAATTTACCAAATAGATATCAAAAAAATAGATAGTTGGTAATTGAACCATAATCCTTGAGGACGATATTCGGTCTTATCAAGACTATACTACTTGTCACGATAACGTGCACTTGCGTTTAAAGTGTGTGCATCTTACCGCGCATCAAGTTTTTGGCGCCGTTGCCGGGGATTAGGCATAGTTCAATATCAAATTTGTCTATTTTTAATTTCTAATTTGGTTTTTAATTTTAATTTTAATTTTTAATTTTTACGTTTTTTTTTATTATTTTTGGAAAATTCGAGGTACCGTGATTGGTTGTTTGTTTTTGATCTATTTCAGGAAATCAGTTTATGCGAAGGAGAAGAGGAGCAGACACTCTTGTTCCCTTCAATCCAGAGATTGAGAAACCTGCAAGCGAGCGAAAGAATCGGAATTGCAACTTTGATAGAAATAGACGGAGGTCAAAACAATAACATGATGAGAGAAGGGTTAGGTGAAAATCAACATAACCCGGGAATGCCTCGGCAAGTGCGATAGGCGTGGAGGAGAGTCCAAATCCAGCGAGAAAGAAGTTTGGGAGACTATGTCGCCAAGAGTGAATGGAGCAGAGGCGTGCATTAGGCTCCCCGCATAGGAGACAAGAACCGAGATAAAACCGCGATTACGGCGCATGATGCAGACACGGCAATTCGGAGGATCGCCATGGAGGATCCACGTATGCGCATAGCGAATTTCTTGGAGCTATGTGCAACTTTCGAATATAACGGCGTTCGCGATGATGCCGTCAGTTGAGGATTTTCCTTCTCACTCGAGGATAGAGCAAAAGTATGGTTGAATTCCTGCCGATTCGATTTTTACATGGCACGGTGGCACATAAATTCCTAGCCAAGTTCTTTCCCGTGTAAGCGAGAAAGCGAGAGGAGTTGAACAACTTCTACCAAGCAGATGGAGAGTCCTTATATGAAGCTTGGGAAAGGTTCAAAGATCTACAGAGAAAGTGCCCACACCATTGCATTGAGTTGTGGAACTTGGTCCACATCTTCAACAACGGGCGAGCAAGACAACCGTAACCATTATAGATGCAAGGCGAGTGGAGCATTCATGAGGAAAACAACCCACGACGCTCATGAGTTATTAGAAGATATGGCCACTAACAACCATGTCACAGAAGAGAGGTCGACAAGTGGGAGAAGAACAGTGAGAGTCCACGAAATAGATGTTATTGCTGCCTTGAATGCCCAAGTGGCCCTTTTAGCGAAAGCAAATTGCGAGAACATACAATGTCAGTAAATGCGGTGCAGATGCCTAAAAGCTGTGAGATATGTGGTGGCCCACATACATTTGATAGGTGTCCTTCAGTTGATCCCAACAATATACCAATGGAGCAGGCAGAGTGTCAGGCCATAGGTAATTATCAGAGGCAACAGAACAACCCCTACTCCAACACTTATAATCCAGGGTGGAGGAACCACCCAAATTTCTCATGGAGAGACCGAGGCGTGACCAGCACGTAACCAGCAGAACCAATACGAGGGCAACAAAATCAATACCAGGCAAGAACCAATACAGGGCCATTACGGGCAGAATCAGTGACCGCCATTCATTCAAGCGGCCTCAGCGATTCAATGCACCTGTTCGTGAAAAGTCATACGAGTTGAAAACAGGATAAAGATCGGCAGCGATGCACCAGTTCATGACAGAAGCTAGATCCTCGTTCAGAAACTTGGAAACACAAGTGGGTCACTAGCAAAGCGAGCAAACAGAGCCACGGGGACATTGCCAAGCAACACGGTAAATCGAGGAGCAATGTCGTAGTGCGATTGAGAAGCGTGCAGTTGGAGCAGCGATACCTCGGCTAGTAGTTGAGAAGAAGGCGAGTTAGAAAAAGAGAAGGTGATTGAGCCCGATACATAGTAGAAAACTCTAGAGAAGAGTATCTGAGAGAAGATCCCTTTTCCCCAGAGACTACAGCGAAAGGCGGTTGATAAACAATTCTCCAAATTTTTGGAGACATTTAGGAAGCTGCATATCAACATACCTTTCATAGAAGCATTAGAGAAAATGCCCTCCTATTTCAAGTTTATGAAAGAGATCTTGGGGAAAAAGAAGAAGCTGGCGGAATATGAGATAGTAGCACTAACAGAAGAGTGTAGTGCTATCTTGCAGAAGAAATTGCCACCAAAAGTAAAGAATCCTGGAAGCTTTACACTACCTTGCACAGTGGGCAGGGTGACTTGCAACAGAGCTTTATGTGATTTAGGGGCGAGTATAAATCTGATGCCCTTGTCAGTATTTAAAAGATTGGAGTTGGGTGAGGCCAAACCAACCACAGTAAGCCTGCAACTGGCCGACAGGACAGTGGTTCATCCAAGAGGCAAGATTGAGGACGTAATTGTGAAAGTAGGAAAATTCTTCTTTCCTGCAGACTTCCTCATTCTTGATATGGAAGAAGATGCGGAAATCCCTATCATATTAGGGAGGCCATTCCTAGCAACGGGGAGAGCTTTGATTGATGTTGAAAGAGGAGAGTTAACATTAAGGGTGGAGAATGAAGAAATGGTGTTTAAAGTTTTTAAACACGTCATTGAGCCACCAACCATGAGTGGGTGCTTTGCAATCAGCACCATCAAACCCCCCTGCGAGCCAATACAAGTCAACCAAAGAGAGATGAGCCCAAGCGGACATGGTTTGGCGAACTTCCACTAAAGGAGGTATGTGTTCCTGAACTCCCTATTATTGATAAATCTAAGTAGAAAAAGAAAACGCAAAATGTGGAGGAAATGGATTAGTTGGGGGCTTGATCCACCCCACGGTTATTAAAGCTAAGGAACTTGCGTCCGGCTAAAAGACGTTAAAGACAGCGCTACTTGGGAGGCAACCCAACGTTTTCAATTATGTTATTTCAATTCTTGTCTTTAGATTATTTTAATTTCTCCTAGAACAGTCTCACGGTCTTGGGGTCTTGTGTTTGTGTTATTGACAGGTACAGGCAAATAAACTGAAGGACGAAAAGCTGAACGAAAGCCAGGATTTCCAGAAAAGCGGGTAAGCGCCGCGGCGCCAAAAGAACTGAACAGGCGCAGAAGTTTAAGCGCCGCGGCGCCCAGGAGCAGGGCCGCGGCGGCAAAATTCCAGAAAATTTGCCAAGTTTAGGCGCCGCGGCGCCCCGTAACAGGGCCGCGGCGCATAAAGTCCCGAAGGAGTGCAGAAGATTGGGCGCCGCGGCGCCAAAAGCAGGGCCGCGGCGCCTAAGCGGGAATCCAGAAACGTAAAGCGCCCAGAAACCAGATCTTTCCCCAATTCCAATTTCAAAAACCTAACTCTCCCTCTCCAAAAACCCACGAAATTCAAAAAAAATTGCCCACAAATCCTCCACAAATCCAACCCAACCACAACCAAAACTCTTAAATTCCAAAAAAACCCTTAGCTACCTCAAACAACAAAGCTCCATTCCATAGCCTCAAACCACCAATTGAAACAAGAACAGCTTGAATCTTCTTATAAAAAGGTAATCTTTTTCTGTTCTTGAGTCCTTTACTGAAGTCACAGGAGGTATTAGTTTGAAGGAGTATTGTAGTTGAAGTAGTTTGGGTACTGAAAAGTTGATTGTGAAGTTTGGAGAGAAGAGTAGAAAAGGAGTGTGGGAATTGGGTAGAAGAGTTGAAGTTTGGGGGTGTTGTGTTCGCTGCTAGTTGTAGATTGTGTAGGAAACATTTGTGCCACTAAATTGAAAGCTCCAGAAACTATTTTAACCATGGCCACCAGGAAGAGAAGAGGCTCCACATCCACCCCAACCCCACATTACGATAATACTAGGTTTGTGAGCTACGAAGCCTTCCAAAGATACAAAAAGCTTGATACCAGACCCTTAATACCAGAAAGGGGAATGGACTACCAGAGGGAGTCATATGGGGAAAAAGATGTTTATGAGCCCATTCGGGCGATGATTGAGTTAAGGGGGTGGAGGAGATTCGTAAATCCGGAGAAGATAGCACCAGTGAACACAACAATGGTGCGTGAATTTTATGCCAACTTTCCGGAGAAGGTGGAAAGGGGATGCTTTGTTAGGGGAGCTTATGTGTCTGTGACAGCAGAGGATGTAAATGCACAATTGAAGACGGTTGATGTTGAAGAAAGAAGTGATTGGAATTACTTTAGAACATGGTCTAGAAGCACCGACCGCATCGACTGGAATGTCGTTGCAGACACCGTGAGCTACCATGGGGCTGTTTTTGATATTGGAAGAAATGGATCAAGAGCACTGAACAGGTGCCAATTCAACAAAGTAGCCAAAGGTTGGCTATATTTCGTCAGCGCCCGCATGATTCCATCCACGCACTTCACCAGAGTGCCAGAGGATAGGATTAAACTGATATATGGAATTATGAGGGGAATGACGATTGATGTGGGGAAAGAAATAGTGCAGAGCATTGAAGAAATCAGCAGGTTGGTGACAACAGGTGGTTGAGACACGACTCACTTATCACTAGTCTATGCGCCTTCCGAGGGGTCCCAAAACTACCCACTGACACTCATGAGAGAAACCAACTGCCGGTGTCCTGTGGGATAGTGCACTCTTTCCCAGACCCAAGCCCCCCAGCAGCCAGACGGAGAGTACAACCAGCAGCAGCAGAGGCCGCAATGAACGAGGATGAGCCTGAAATAGGGGCTCAATATGCGGAAGACCACCACCACCCAACCACGTACGAGAACCTCCAAGGTCACGATGATGGAGCAAGTGCTCCAGAACCAGAGAATGATGATGCAACATTTCGGCACATTAATACAAGGACAAAATGAGTTGAGACAGTGGACAACATGAGTTGCGACAAGGCAACAAGATTGAGGCAGAGCGTGGCAGCTGCACCAGCAGTATGACGAGATGAGTTCCCTATTCAACCAATGGTCGATGCATTATCCACCGCCACCACCACCATTTTAGCCTAAGTCTGTAAGTGTTTTATTTTTTTTAGTGTCTTTGAGTCTACACACATTGGGGACAATGTGTGATTTAAGTTTGGGGGTGTTTTATTTGTGTCTTGTTATGTTTTATTTAAGTCTTTTTGATTGTTTCATGTTTTTTTTTTTGAGTCACCAATTTTTTTTTCTTTTTTGAGTCACAATTGCCTGTCAAAGATCATGTATGCTGTAGTTGCTAGAAACACCTAGTGAAGGAAGGTAGAATAATGTAACGGAATTGAAGCAACTATCTAAACACTTAGGTTAGATATGCCAAAAACTCACAGAATCTGTCTATTTGAAGTTCTTGCTTAAATTATGCATGCTAAATGATAAATACTTATGTGTTATGATTGCTTGCTATTTGAGGCGAAATAGTTAGGATATGCATGTTAGGGAGATGACTCAGGCATTTCTTTGATAGCCAATTCTTACCATTCTTTTCTATCTCGTACTTTAAAAATATCCCTAGTCAGCCCCATTGAGCCTAAATTTGAAACTTCTTCTTTTACACCCTATATTCCCACAAATTGTACCATAAGTGAAAATGTGAAGTAGTGGAATAAATTGTGTTAAAAAAATAGACAAAAAGAGTGAATGAGCTTGTTGCACCCCAATTAAAAAGTAATAAGAAATAGGCAAAAGCCTAAGTTTGGGGGTGCTTGTCATTATTATATATTTCACTCTCCCAAAACAAAAAGAGGGAAAAGATAGAATCGAAGTGAAGAAAAGAACAAAAAGAAAAAGGGAAATACAGAAAAGCTAAAGAGCTTATGGTACACGAAATGAGCCTAAATGCCTATTTTTTTACCTACCTATACCTAAGCCTACATTACAACCCTTAAAGTCCTGAAGATCTCTATTATGCATATCCAGGATTAGTGGAGAATAGCAAGTAAGCATGCCATAGGAATTCTTGAATTTATATGCATGATTTAGTATATTGACTTCCATTAAGCATGATGAATATGAGTTTGCGAAATATCTAGCTTAATGTGCTGAAATTTCATGCTATATGTTCCTGCATATTATTCTGCTAACCTTCATGTTTTTCTAGTTAACATTTATGCAACAAAAGTGATCAATGTCAGTGAGTCTTTCATTTTTCGTTCTTTGAGTCTTTATTTATTTCTTTCTATCTTTGCTCGAGTGCGAGCAAAGGTTAAGTTTGGGGTATTTGATCGGTGTATTTTATATACACCTTTTGAGTCAGTTTTAGTTAGTCTTTTGTCCTGTTTTGCACATATAAGTGTCGTATTAGGATAGTTTTCCTTTCTTTTGAGTCAAAGTGGTTAAAATGGCCAAATGGCGGAAAATGAGCTAAAAGAGGGCAAAAGAGGAGATTCCAGAGCTAAAAACAGAGAAAGTGGCGAACGAGGCTGAAACTGTGCCAGTGGCACCTCTCGCAATGCGGGTGCGCGCGCGCGCCACTATCCGCAGAGGTCAGAAGACTCGGCACGGCGCCAACCGCCCCGACTTCTCCCAACCCGTGAACCCGCAGCCTACGCCGCCGGTGCAGGGCCGCGGCGCCTAAACATCCGAGAAGCTACAGAAGTTGCAGCGCCGCGGCGCCCTCAGACAGCAGAAATCAGGGCCGCGGCGCCAAATCATCCGACGGATTGCAGAAGTTCCGGCGCCGCGGCGCCGACGCGGAAAAATAAGGTTTTCAGACGGATTTTGGGCCAGGCCTGCAGGGAAAAGTTGAGGCGGTTTTCAGCCTATAAAAGGAGAACCCTAGGCAGTTTTTAAGGGTTCCCCTTCTTGCACAACACAAGGATTCTTGCTTGGAGATTGGAGACCATAGTTTAGTAAATTCTTTTCCTTTTCTTTACTTTATTTCAGTTTTTGTATGATGAACATGGGATTACACTTTCAAGCCCCATAAAATCTCAAAACGACCAGAACAGAGAGATACACGTCTCCTTGTGAACCATCCTTTCATATTCTGTACCATTTGGTACAGTATTACACTTTTATTCGCTGCCCTTCCTGGATCTCGATAGATCCGAGGCAGAAACTTTAAACAGCGATAACTCTCAATACGTAAGTCGGATAGACCTCCGGAAGGTCTCAAAATGTCCACAATAGAAATATCTAGAACTTTCAGTTAACACCAATTTTCATATTTCCCACGGATTAGTACAGTTTTACGTTTCAACGTTCTGCCCTTCTGGATTCCGATGAATCTGAGGCAGCAACTTCAAACTACAATAACTCTCAACTCGTAAGTCCGTTTTAACCTATCTTTAGCTATATCTGTACGTAACAGAGAGATTTACAACCATGTAAATTTTTATATAATTCTAATAAGTAAAACTCAAATAAAATAGTCCGTAATTATGTCTTTCCGAAATTCGGCCAAATCTAAGGCAGGAACTTTGAACTATGATAACCTTTAAACCGTATGTCCATTTTACCTCATTTTTGGTTCTATGTGATCATAATAGAGAGTTGTACCATTATTTCTAATTTCATCAAATTCTAACCATTATAACTCCGTAAAACTAGTTCGTAAAGTTTGTGACGCAACTAGTTGTCTAAATAATCAAAATCTCGTTATCTATTTTCAACACTCAATTGTTATTCTAACATGTATTGAACTTAAAATAAAGGATGTTACCAAGAATTTCTGAGTGATAAAACTCACTTTGTAAGCGTAAAAAAAGATTGTGGTTCGGTTGCTACAAGTGGTCTTTGCTCCTTAGTGTTCCCTAATTTTTTTGTTCTCCTTCCTCCCTTGATATTTTCCTGATTTTTTTCCTTCTTGTTCACTTGATTTTTTTCCTGATTTATATTCCTTGTACTAGGTACTTTATTTTGTGTCAAATACACTATATAAGTTGAGGTGAGTTGATGTGTTTGTATAACCTATGGGAGGTGGAATGACAAGAGTTGGAGGGGAAATGAAAGGGGGGAGGAGGACGCAGCATGCATCTTGCCCTTTTTTTATTTTATTTTTATTTTCATTTTATCTATCTATTTATCCAACTTTAACACTAACTTCATCCCATGCAATTTATTCTTTGTTTTCTTATATATATATATATATATATATATATATATATATATATATATATATATATATATATATATATATATATATATTTATTAAATCAACCAACAACTATTATTATTATTTTTTTCGGACTTTACAATGGGTCCCCCTCCACTTGTGCTACTACACTTGTATTAATTGAAGATCTTGCAAGACCTTAGCTCACATAATATCTTCATCTTCAACTCTCATATCTCTTTCTCTCCTTGAAGTCTCGAAAAAGCCATAGAAAAAGTGGAGAACAAGTGTAACTTATTTCACAAGATTAAGCACCTTAACCAAGTTCTAAGCCAAGTTAACCTTGCAAGTTGTGAGTCGCGGTTTTGGCAAGAAAAGTGTCTTGAAACCCTAATCTTGTTGATGAACTTTTTTGAAGTAAAACATGAAAGCAAGATGGATACAAGCTTGTAGAGGATACGTGTGTGTGATTGTAACGTGAAAAAGTGGTGCAAAATAGTGTGGTGGTGCCGAGACTTAGTGGACTGTTTTGGCTAAGATTTAGGTAAGATTTCTTCTTCTTCTTGAAGTAATTAGAAGTTACAAGATGTTATAGTTGATAGATGAACTTGTGTTAAGTAAAATGGAGAATAAGAAGTGTATGTCGCAATTATGGCATGTTAGCCGAATTGGGACAGTTTTGGTGTTGATTGGATTCGTTAGTTATTGTTGATATTATCGTCACTACTTGCATGTTGAAATGAAGGAAATCTTATTATTACAAGTTGTTATGGTTCATATAAACATGTTGGAATGTAAATTGGATTATAAGAAGTTATGGAAATGGATTTGGTTGTAATAGTTGGCCGAAAAACTGCATGAAACTGTGAGACGTTGTTGTGCTGTTTTAGGGACTGTTTTGTGGCATTGAAATGCTGGAAATTCAGCCACCAATATGCATGTTTAAATGTGGTAATTTCTAAGGCATGTCCTAAAGGAATAAGGGTGTAGAAAGGTGTATAAAGGCTTCACTTTTTACCCTCGTTGTTGTTGGATTGTGGACTGTTTTACGTGGATTATGAGGCTGTTTTTACGTGAAATGTAGGTGTGTGAATCACCTTGGTTAACTGTTGGTTGTGCCCTTAATTGTGACTTGGTTGTTGATGAAATTGGACTTCTTGAAAGGTGGAAAAGTACGTATAAATAGGGGAAGTGCTGCCCAAATTTTTGTATAAAAGGAGAACCATTACTTGGTATTAACCTACACTAGTAAGCATGAAGTTGATAGAGGTGTTATTGTTATTATAGATTGAAGTACTACTTGTGGCGTATTCTACTTAGCGGGTGGTATAACCGATAAGGTATGTGAACTCTTCCTTTCTTCTTTTGGCATGAACTTTATAAAATGAGTGTACGGTGGACGTACGTATGTTAAATGAATCTTGATTTCATGTGGTACATGAGGTGGAAGTGACTTGATTTTAAAAGTATAAGTTACTTGATTTTAAAAGTGTAAGTGCCTTGATTTTAAAAGTGTAAGTGCCTTGATTGTAAAAGTGTAAGTAACTTGATTTTAAAAGTGAAAGTGTTTTGATGCTACAAGTGCTAGTGTCTTGGGGTTTATAAATGAAAGGATGTACGGCGGACGTACATGGTGCTATTGGGTTCAAGTCCCTAATATTACATGATATGGTAATGCCATAGATTTTCTAAAAATGATAGTTCATTCTATTTGTTCTAATAAGAGTCAAAGATTATTTAACTTGCATATGATTGCTCATGATAGCTATTCGTGCAAGTGTTATATTTCCACATCACCGCGTCCCTCACTAGAGGGTCGGCAACTTTATATATATGTTCCATGGACATGCTTCCATGATGCGGGTATCAAGTATAGATACTCATTGCGGGTCTAAAAGATTCATGCGGGTTCGAGTCCCATGCGGGTGAAACAGTCCCATGAATATTCCATGGACTAGCTCTCCATGATGCGGGTATATATAATCATTGCGGGTCTACAAGATTCATGCGGGTTCGAGTTCCATGCGGGTGAAATAGTCTCATGAATAGGATATGCATAATGATCCTGAGGGCAAGCGTCCCTGATTTTGACATGACTTTCATATTTTGAACTGGTACGGTTGCCTCTCTATTTGTTATAAGGCACAGTGGACTCCATATCCTTTACAAGGTACAGTTGTCTCTTATTTTATATGGCACGGTTGAATCTGGTATTTGATTTTCATACTTGTTCCTGTCATCTTTTGGCCATTTATGACCTTATTTTACTGTGCTTTATGTTTACATACTTAGTACATTATTGTACTGACCCCCTTCTCCGGGGGGCTGCGTTCATACCCGCAGGTATTAGGTACTCAGTTGGGTGATCCGCGAGCTTAGATCTCCACTCAGCTTTGATTGAGATAGCTCCACTATTCCGGAGTCTAGTCATTTTAGTGCAGGTTTTCATTATGGCTTATGTATATTCAGGGGTACGGCGGGGACTTGTCCCGTTATAGTTACTGTCAAACTCTTAGAGGTATGTATTCATATGTGGGCTGGACTTGCGAGAGTTGTATTATTGTTGGTCAGTTGTACTACTGTATTGTCGGGATATTCCCGTTTATATATATAGCGGCAGCCTCGTCGGCTTGCCTTGTTGCTACATATACAGTTTTCCATATGTTATCTGGCCTATGTGTTATATGGGATGTGTGGGTATAAGAGGGTGCCTGTGTAGGCACCGCCATCGCCCGGTTTGGATCGTGACATTAGTGAGCTGATTAAGGATAATGAGAGAGATGCAGGCTCGTCAAGAAAGGAGTAGTCCGGTTTTTGGAATTTCTGGAGATTTCAGAACGGGAATGTAGTCTCGTCGAATGTGACGTGACGAGAGATGTCGATTTGATGAGTGGACAAGTCGTAGCATAGATAACCCCTATAGTTTGGCGGGAAGTAAAGGTAGACACAAGGAGTGGATCGGGGAGCTAGCTTGTGAGGGGCAGTAGAGGCAAGGTTAGGATAGCATAGACAGATGAATATCCGTAGATGATCATAAGAGGGGACTCTATGATATAGGATTTCGGTAAGGTCATATTGTGAAGGGTGCTAGTAGGGAGAATATTTAGAATGTATTCTGACATTTTAGCAGCATATACCCAGAAGGACGGAGGAAGGGAGGCATGATACAATAGAGTGCGAATCATATTGTTAATGGTGCAGATGATTCTTTCATCTTTACCGTTTTATGGGGAGGTGTGGGGAAGGAGAAGCGAAAGACCATGCCATTATTAGTACAAAAACGATGAAACATAGATTTGTTGAATTGACGACCATTATCGCACTGAAAAGATTTTATACCTTTTTCAAACTGTGTTTGAATAAATGTTCGAAACTCAAGAAATTTGGCAAACACTTCCGATTTAAATCTGAGAGGATACAACAAAAAAAAGTGAGAAAATCATCTAGTAAGATAAGATAGTATTTATGACCGAGAGAACTAGCAACAGGTGATGTCCATAAATCGGCATGTATAATATCAAAAGGTCCAAAGGTAACATTAGTAGATGATTGGAACGGAAGACGAGTATGTTTGCCTAAAGAACAAGAAACATAGTTTTGGGCAAGCTTTCCATTTCAAGTAATAAAATTATTGCCTCTAAGAAAATTAAAAACTAGAGCTCCTGGATGACCAAGCCTATTGTGTCATGTTGAAGAAGAAATAGCCGCTAGAGAGACGGGAGAGCAAGATCTGGCAGCAGAGGTGGGAGTAAATGGATAGAGATCCCCCGTGCTATTGCATCTCGTAAGAGGTGTCCCCGTATGAAGATCCTTCACAGTGAAATCAAAAGGGACAAAATCAACAGAGACAGAATTATTACGAGTAAATTTGCGGATAGATATTAGGTTCTTAACTATATATGGGGCATATAGGGTATTCTGAAGGGGGAATGGATGAGGAGGTGGTGTGTAGGATGTACCATAGCCCTTTACTGGAATGCGGTGGCCACTACCAACTGTAACATATTGAAGATGCTTTAAACTAAATAGTTTGGGTATATTAACTGCAGACTGAGTGAGGTGAGATGTGGCTCCGGAGTCCATGTACCAATTGTTGTCAGACTGTTGCAGATTGAGGTTGCTGAAAGCCTGACCCAACTCAGAGGGTCATGTCTGCCGGACGCCGGAATTGTCCTTGTACGGCCGGGCCCGCTGCGGTAATCGGTCTTGCCGAGTGACTGGTGCTGGGCCTTACATCCCGTGTTGCGAATACAAAGCCGGGCGCCCTGGTATCGGAAGGGCCGACGTCGCGGCTCAGATCGAGGCGCCACGGCCACAGATCGATACGGCGGAGGCGCCGCGACCCAGTTGTTCTATGGACCCTGCTGTTACTGCTGCTGCTGTTGGTTCTGTTGACCGCGACCCTTGCCACGACCACGGCCTCCTCTTCCATCGCGGCCCTTGCCACCCTTGTCGCCACGGCCCTGCCGTGGTTGAGAGTTTTCTGGTGGCGTCTTGTCTTGGGGTTGCGTGCCGACGGATAACGCCTGCTAACTGTGCTCATCCTGCTTAGCACGACGGGTCTCTTCAAGCAACAACTGCGAGCGAGCTTTGCTGAAACTGGTGACGGATCTGCATGTTGAATCATGGTGTCTAACGTATCATAGTAGCCTTTGGGAAGGCCTGCAATTAATTGCAACACCATTTTAGTGTCCGAGACAGGCGTGTCGACGTTGGAGAGTTGATCCGCCAGTAGTTTCAACCGTCATAGATTTCATCATGTTGGAGAAATTTTCAAGGCGTGTATTGTTAAATTGTTCCTTCAAATACACAGCACGAGTGTGCTTGTTATCTTGAAAGATTTCCTCCAAGTGGTTCCATAAATCAAGGGATGTGGCGCCAGATTTCATGATAGTAAGAAGAAGATCCTGAGAAATACTATCATAAATCCACTGTTTGACGCCGGCTGTCTAGACGACGCCAAGTAGAATCATCAACCTCATAAGGGCGCGGAATAGCATCATCGATATGATGAAGCACGTTATAGAGACATGCATGATTGCGAAATAGGTCAACCCAAGGAGAATACTGATTGTTTTCTTGATCAAGAAGAATGGGAATAGAATTCTTGATGTTGGTAACAGTTACAACGTGGTGGTGGGATTTGTGGAGGTAGAAGCGTCAGAAGTATTGAAAGAATTCTGAGTATCCATTTAGAGAAGAGAGGAAGAGAGGAAGAGAGGAAGAACGAAGAATTTTTGGGGTAGTGTCGCGGCGGAGATCCGAGGGAGGGGGGGTCTCGGCGGCAGCGTGAGAGAGAAGAAAAAATTCTAGGTTTTTAGGGTTTTGGCTCTTGATACCGTGTAAGATTATATTAATCTCCCTTGGGAAGTCTTCTCATTAATATCAAATATATATATATGTGTACAATGTTCATCCCAATTACAATAGGAATCATAGTCCCATATACAAGAGAAATTTTAGTATTACCATAATTATATTTACATAAATATTTTAATTATGGGTGGAGATCTTATTTTACTACACCTACACGTTTACAATTATTGCTTATAAAAGGAAATATACTCAGCCATGCATGCACTAAACTTGTACTAGTAGTATATAATAATTAAACCTCTCCGATATTAATAAACAACTTAAAATTCAAGCCTCTATATATTTTACGATTTAAGTTTTATTCACAGATAGTCTTAAAATTTTCCAACTATCAATTTTTTTTTCACCAACTATAGAAGATTCTTTTCCATTTCTCTAATGTTAGTACGCACCCTCAATCTAAGTTTTTTCTCATTTGCAGTTTCACTTTGAAGAATATAATTCTCAAATAAGAATTAACAATGATGAGCATTAATGGTGGACAAAGCCTTTTCATGGTTTATATGATCTTCTTGCTTGTATCATTCTCTGGTGTATGATTGTTCTCATCTCCTTTTCTTGTTTTTTTTTCCCTATTATTTTCTGGAAAACCTAAATTTTCGATATTTCATTATTAATATGTGTTTGATTACTTGCATGCAGTGATGCAAACTAATCATGCACTAAAGGAAGGTGATGCTGCTATTCAAGAAAGTCATGGTGATGGCGACGAGAAACGCGTAAATGTGTCACCGGGCTCACAATGCTCAAAAGACAGCATCCTAGTAAACCAAGGTCCCACGGGAACACTTCCGAATGGCATTCCAACGTACACTGTCATAATTGAAAACTTGTGCATGGCACATAGTTGTAGTCGCATTCACTTTCATTGTGGTGCATTCGCCTCAGCAAGACTTATAAATCCTAAGATTTTCAGGAGACTCAACATTAATGACTGCCTCATCAATGATGGAGCGCCTCTCAAATCGAGTGGAACACTCAGTTTTACATATGCCAATACCTTCAGCTATCCTCTTTCTGTTTCTTCGGCTACGTGCGAGATATGATTTTGTTTAACAGAAAATTAGTCTCTTAATCCTATTTAGAATTATAAATTCTCGAATAGAGATACATATAGAGGTTTTATATCATGATATACTTAGTTGATTTTAATAGAAGTATAGTTGGTTGATTCATTGATTGCATTAACTATGGTTTTTATATGGTTGATTAAAAGCTTTATCTTGTCTACGCAGTATTGAGTGTTGATGGCTTCTTTTGGATTAATATATACATACCGTACGTACTGAACCATGATATATTGACTTTACACAAACCAATACGTGCAATGTTTTTGTATATAAACTTATGTCACTTAACCATAATTAACTAATTCATATGTTCACTTTATTAAATAACTCAACCATAGATTTATGTTTACACCAAATCAATATATACATACCATATGTTTGTATATAACTTTTGTGCCATTTAACCATGATTAACTAATTGTATCCAAGTAGTATTTACTGTGAACTATTCCAGAAGAGATTTGATGATTTGACATATATCGAAATCCTATGGAAACTAAAAAAAACGGGAAGTAGACGAGCCACATAAATATGAAGGAACAAGTTACTCTGAAATATAGTCGTTTTGTATTGTATCCAATGGTTCCATTAACAAACAAGCAAAACTGTTCGTTTATTTAAAGAGAGAATTTTACATTCACTACAAACATATGAAACATGCTCAGTTGCAGACTCGCTACGTCTATTTAGCACCAGCAGCTCCTCTATATATCCTCGGGTCCATTGATATCCTGTAAATGAATGAAACGTCAGACACTCGAGTTAAATCTAGATCTTGAAGCTCCATTAGGAGTTCAAATCAAGTGTATTTTACCTTGTTTGCAATCACTGCGCCATCTGGAATTTCTAACTTCACTCCGGATTTGGCAGCAACGGTCACTTTCCCCTGATTGTCAGAACAAGAAGATTCAAGACACCATTAGATTTACACACCACAAATCAAAAATAAAATAATATCATTGATAGGTCGTCAAAGGAACACTCAGAAACAAAGATTTGCTAATTACCTTCAGGGTAACGCCAGATCCGAACCATACATCACCGGTCACCTTCAAGCTATCTAGATCAATGATGCTGGGAATAGACTTGAAACGACCCAAGAAATTGGCCACCTGAGAAGACAAGATAGTATACTGCGTTCAGCCAAAATGTCACATAAATCTACAGCACTAATCTACTTGAGTTGATGCTAACCTTCTTGAATTCAGGTCCCAACTCGATAGATGGGTTAGATGGATTAGATCTGGCCGGGTTCCGGATGACATAGCCCTCATCAGTCAAGGTGTAAAGATCAGACTGCAAAGATATACAGGTGGATGAGCACACTACATATCATTAAAGCTAATTGAAGATGGATAGCATCGTAAATCAACGTAATGCCAGATCATAATTAACCTGGACAAGGAGCAGATCTGAAGTTGCTTTCACTGGAAGGAAACGAGATCGTGGAACATTAGCACCAATTGCCCGGTCAAAGAACTGGTTGAATAAAATGGTAATGAGTACTGGAGGAAATATCACCAAAAAGAGGAACGAAGATGATAAAAATATCAAGACTTTAAGGATGAAGTTGGGCATTTAATGATACAGAGTTAAGGTTTGGAATACCTTAATCGCAGCACCGGCAGCAGTTTCAAGTTGAAGAACTCTGACCCCATCCACTTCCTAACAATGAAAATCAGCTAAGATCAGACACTTGTACAATGTGTTGCAACCTTGAACACATGCTAAACAAGCAGAAATTGATACCTTTGGGTTGGGAATAATCTCCATCTTGAGTGCATCTGCTTCTACAAGTCTCTTAATAGCACTGAGATTCACCCACCTGCACAACAGCAAGGGCTCAGTCAACACATGCTTCATTGACAAGGAATAAAGCTTAGAGTAGGTCATTAGAGATAAGACTATCTCGACTTACAAGTTGTTGGTGTTGAAAATTTTGAATTTTTCAATTGACTTGAATTCATTGACCTGTACCAAGCAAGTGAAAACTGAACGTCCCTCTTGGATGAATTGGAATAATCACATACATCTTCATGTTAAAGGACAAAATGCAAATTGGCAAAGAAAATGTAATGCACCCTCAAAATCATCTTGGTGAATAATATCATATATTGATCTAGGAGAATAAATGAGCATTTGCAACTTGACATTAGATATATACATTTCAACAATATATTCTCGTCCAATTAGAGAACGGTTGATCAAAATATTGTATTATACTTGGAAACCACAGTCACTTTTCAGTTTCCATGCCTTTAAATAACATTTTATATATAAAGCAGCAAAAGGGAAAAACTAAGGAAGAATGGGAGATACAACTCACATGTTCATCAGGCACTTGTGCTATTTCCAAGAGCTGCAGCACCACACAAGAGAAGATTAATAAGCAACTTTTTGAAAAAATAACTCAATAGATATGATAGATATGATGCAAAAGGCATGCAAGCAGCACCACCACTATCCTAAGTCTCTCGGAGGAGCGAGAAAATTACAAAGAGGGCTAGCTTATGCAATTCAAACTGATTTGCTTTTAAAGTATCTCAGCTATGAATAGCTATGAATAGCTACAGGAGAAGATTGAATTACTGATTAACTAATATTGGAAACAGCAAATTGTGTTAGCTTGATTAGATGTGTACTTGTAGGATTAGCTGAAATCACCAAGACCAAATTCACCTCCTAATTACTAGGTCTCAAGAAACCAACCCATGCCACTACTTGAATTAATCTACTGACCATCAAATAAGAATAAAAATACATCAAACGAGAGCATACAACAAGCTCAATAACTCTGCAGGCTCCACCTGCTAGAAGATAGTAGTGGTGCATCATTTCCTCGCAACTCTAGAGCAGCCAGGAGACAGTAATTTTTCCTTTCAATCTATTTCCTCTTATATACTTGACTGAATCCTAGCAATTAATTTTGAGGTAGTATAGATATTTTTCCTCAAAATAACAAGTCTAATATGGGCCTAGGGGGAAAGAAACCCCTTGTAAGTGAAGGGGTAGTAACGGGAGCTACTCACATTCATCCAAGAAATTCAAGCTGTGATGATGTTGTTATCCACATTGGACAGATCAAGCTACCTTTATCTACCCTCTCTTCTTCTTTTTTTGAGATGGTAACAAGTTGTATTAATCAAAAGAGGCCAGAAAGGCCATAGTACAAGGAGGCTTACAAAAGCTACACATAAAAATTAAACTATTAACTAAAGAGACTCTAGAAATTGTATGAGTGTCTCTGTGTCATCTATGTACTTTTCTTTACACCAAAAAATGCAAAAGTCGAATACAATTAAGCTTTATCTTCTGAATAGGATTGCTTTTGTTTTCAAAATGTCTTGAATTCCTTTCCTTCCGGGTAGTCCACCATATGCATCCTGGGATCGTACTCCAATTTTTCCTTTGAGCTTTAGTGGCTCCAATTCTGTTCCAACTAGATAGCACTCCCAGTGTATGAATTGGCATTGCCCAACTCAAACCAATATTAGCAAGAAATATGTCCCCCAGTTAAGTAGTCACCCTACAGTGCAAAAAGGTGACTATTGGTTTCTACCCTCTCTACTTTTGAGAAGAGCGGAAAAAAGGATTTCTCGTGAATGCACAGTATATTGTGCAAATTTAAAGTACGATTCTTTCTATTAGGATCCATAAAAAGAATAGCAATGTCTCAGCAAAATTGCTTCCTCATCTCCCAGCCAGAGTTCATGATAGATTTATCTACCCCAGCTAAGCCCTGCTTCTCATTTTGAACTCGAGATATACTGCAAATTGGCAATATCCCTGGATCGTTGATAAGCTCACTAATCTCTGCCACAAAGTGCCAAGGTTTTTCCTTAGGCTTACTTCTCTCTTTTTACAATTTTCAGTAATGTGGAGGGTCCATGACGTAAGAACTAACAAATGCTACATTTCTCAAGCCAGGAATCTCCTATTTCCACAAGAAAAGTCATATCATCAGTTCGGTCATGAACTGCCTAAGCAATGTCCAATGTCAAAAAAGGGGAAGAAGAAAAATGACCAACTTAGAGCAATAGGTCATTCCCATCTAGATTTCAACGAACCAGCAGCAAGCACGCTGCCAAGAAATTGCATCGCGATGAAGCACCACAGAGGAACTATATTCACTTTGCAGGTACTGTCTTTTCATGGAACCATCTTTTCATGGAACCAGATGCACTCTTGGGAGGTAGCAATATGAAGGGTTAGAACAAAAAATGTGACCTCAGACCCTCTCCAATAGACATAGTTTTTTGAGTGAAGTAGACCAGATCTAGGTAGCTGTACTTATTTGTAGGTTGTTTTCGACAAGTCTATATCCAACCAGATGATGCATAGACAGGCATTGCTTCTGAGCTTCATCTGTAACAATATAAAACCGCAGATAAACCACGTTACCTGTACTTTTCCTTCATATGAGATTAAGGTGCCACCTTTGACATCAGCTAAAGTTTTGGGTGTAACCTGCAATACTCATCGAGCTGTAAAATTTCAGAGAGTAGATACTATTTTCAACTAGGAAGATGCAGTTTTAAAAGAACAGTAACAAGTCAGTACCTCCATGCAGTACTCATTCTTGTTTTGGATCAAATGATTTAGGATTTCTGCAATGTCAAATTAAGGAAAAGACAATGCAATTTACATGTTAACTGAGAATAGATTACTGTAGTTTCATCAACAATGCAAAATCATAGCAAGGATACTCAAATCAACAATGGCGCCCAAGTTATCTGAGTTCGCAACAAAGACATATTCCTTGCCCTGTGGAAGATTGAAAATAAAATAATTAATAGGCAACATTTCAAGCAAACGGTAAATGTAAAAAAGGCTGCCAGAACGCCTGCCATAATCAGAAAACACAATGTCATGAGCAGCAAACCTTTGCTAGTAGTGCATCAAGCTTTCCACTATTCATCAAAGAAGGGAAAACATCACCATGACCTGGAGGGTACCTGTACATGATCAATGTACATCAGCCAAGTGAATGTACATGTCATATCTACAAAACAAAAGGACTAGAGAAGATGGACAAGGAATCATAATTCTTAAAGTCTGCTCGACTGGATACACTGTTTAAAGAAAGCAATTGAACAAAGTAAACCCATGAAACAGCCAGCTTCACCAAACAATTTTGTCTCACAACAGTAATTACTTGCATTCTGGTTATCATTCTTGAAGCAGAAAAAGTTAGTATAAATAAACATGGAGACGAGAAATTGGACGCAAAGCTAAATCAAGATAAATTTTCATTATCAGTTACAGGTTACTAAGATCAACAGAACGATGATACCCCAATTGCTATCAAAAGAAAAAGCAAGAATCATCATTTTAACTACTACAATTTAGATCTAATTATTTCTCAATAAAATTATTCATATCTGAACATATTTCAAAAGAGTAGATGAAACTTTGTATTATAACTCAACAGGGAGCCCAACAGGTTACATGTTCCAGAAGTTGAACTAATTTCCATTTTTTTTTAAAAACACCATCAGGAAACCATATCTTAAACTGTTAATTACCATCCATCTTTTCCAGATTTTCCTTTGCAAGGAAGTGGGGCAAAGTCTTCAGTAACCAGGCGAGGGTACTGGCTCTGTAAATATTTAACAGAAAACGTTAAATCTCTCTTTACAAATCCAAAACTTTTCCAGTGCAGATACAAGCTGATAGATAGTTGATATCACTAATGGTAAGCCACACTGACCTGATTGAATGTATGAATATCAATGTTTGAGTTTGCATATTTTTCTACAATCTACATAGAGAATGCAATGGCAAGAAGTCAGCACTTGTGCTCAGCCAAACAGGAATACTTAACTGTGGCAGAGAAGACATAAAAGCTTATATTATTTCACCTTCAGTGTATCATCATGAGTGTTGAACGAATTCATCAAAAGCAGGGGAACACTGCATCCGAACTTCGCATTGAGGGCCTACAGAACAAGAGTTGATCAGTGAACAGGAAAAAGTGGAACAACACGACGGATTAAAATGTTCCATAAATACGCAGGTACCTCAATTTGCTTGACAATCAAGTCAAGGAATGTCAGACCATTACGAACTTCAATGACTGATCTGCAAGAAAGAAACAACCTTAAAATTTTCTGCATCTATAAGATCGACAAAACTGTAAGCTAGAAATTCTTTTTTAAACGGAGAACATCATCTCCGTATGCAGTTTCTGAAAGTTAATATTTGTGACAATAGAAGGAAGGCCAGGTCTTCCCAACTTTTATTTTTTCTCCTGCTTCAAGCATACAAATGCTTCAGGAAAAAAAAATATGCATGGTAAAAGGTGAAATACATTTGCTGGAGTCACGTTATATTTATTTACAGCATGCCACAGGAGGATAGATCCTGGCCTCCAACGGGTGAGCTGAATGATTAAATCTGATCTAATTACAAGTAGCCACGGATCATCTTAATTTTACTGCTGTTTGAGTTCTTAAAACTTAAAAGGCATCACAAGCAGCAAATTTGCATAGTATGAGTATCTATTTTATATTCCAACTCCACAAAATTCTAGTGGTAATTATATCATGTAATGGTTGAAGATGCCCCCCATCAACCAGAATACACAACTTAAATTACTCTCCCATCTGACGACCTCATGTATTAAGAAACGCAATATACAAGTAAGAATAAATAGCCAAGCATATTGCTTTTACAGTCTCCCATGATGAATGCACCAGCATGAAAAAACAGGAAATAACATAAGCAAAGTATCATGTGCTAACATCAACCAGCTCAAACACAACTCAGAAATTCTCGGGGTCCTAACAAATGAGTCTATAAACAACATCCGATGAAAAAAAGACATAGAAGATTGAGTACAGCACTCTGGATCCACCAACAGTATTCACTTTCTAACAATTGGTGCAGTTAAAAGATGGGTTAACGCCAATAAACCAAGCTTAATGAAGTCACGTTTGCAATATACTCTGTTTTCAGACACTTTCAGACCTAAAATTGGCTAAAAAAAAAGCTGCAAATACATACTTGGGACCAGTGCATCCCATTGTTGTTCCCAAGCCTCCATTGAGCTTCAGGACAACAAGTTTGTTCAAAAGCTTCTTAGTCTCCGCAGGATCTGCATTGATCAAGATAATCAAGCATCTCGATAAAAATATTCAAACAGATCTAATACTAAACAATCCGTGCTGACACTTGTTGACTATGATATAACAGATCACAAAACTATAAACTTTAGATAATACAAATACCTTCAGAAAGAGGTGCTAACTTGTCGTAAGGCACCACCACCTCATCAGTCGCCGTCTGGATCTTACTCCAGTCAATGTGTTGAGCTTCACCACTACGATTCCATAATGCCACAACAGATCAACAGTCAATAACCAAAACTAAAACATACAAAAAATAAGAAATGCAAAGTAATTCGCGCTTTGCTAGCTACAAACGAACTTGATCCGCAGAAGCTCGGAAATCTATCTAAATTTTCCAAATACTAGAGAAGACTACAAATCAAATCATCAACTGATCAGCAACAATCTCAAATTGCACTTCACCACTACGATTCCGCAACGCCACAACAGATCAACAGTCAATAACCGAAACTAAAAGATACGAAAAAATAGAAACGCAAAGTTATTCGCGCTTTGCTAGCTACAACCTAACTTGATCTGCAAAATCTCAGGAATCTATATAAATTTTCCAAATACTTAAAAAAACTACAAATCATCAACTGATCAACAACAATCTCAGATCACGTAAATATTCAGCATTTAATTGCGCTTCACCACTGCGATTCCGCAATGCCACAAAAGATCAATAGTCAATAACCAAAACTAAAACATAAATAAAATCAGAAACACGAAGTAATTCGTGCTTTGCTAACAACAAACTAACTTGACCTGCAAAAGCTCAGAAATTTATCTCAATTTTCCAGATACTTAAAAAAAAGAAACTACAAATTATCAACTGATCAGCAACAATCTCAAATCACGTAAATATACAGAATTAAATCACACCAAAAATCTGACAAATTTTAACCAAAACATACAAAAATCAGGAATGCAAAGTGATTCGCGCTTTGCTAGCTACAAAGTAACTTGATCTGTGAAAACTTATCTAAGTTTCCAAATACTTAAAAAACACTACAAATCATTAACTAATCAACAACAATCTCAAATCACATAAATATTCAGCATTTAAATCACAACAGATCAACAGTCAATAACCAAACTGTAAGAACGGATCTTGGGTCTAACTCAACCCCAAAAGCTAGCTTATATAGTGAGGATTGTTCAAGTCCATATAAGGAGTCCATGTTCCCATTCCATATCCGATGTGAAACTCTTAACACTCCCCGCACGACCAGACCTTGTTAACTAGAGCGTGGATAATATAATTTGGGAGCCCAACATCGGTGAACAAAGAATTGGAATGAGCCTGACTCTGATACCATGTAAGAATGGATCTTGGGCTAACTCAACCCCAAAAGCTAGCTTATAGAGTGAGGATTGTCCAAGTCCATATCCGATGTGGGACTCTTAACAAAAACTAAAACATACAAAATATCAGAAACGCGGAGTAATTCGCACTTTTCTAGCCTACAGCCTAACTTGATCTGTGAAAGCTCAGAAATTTTTGTAAATTTTCCAATTATTAGAAGAAAAAAACACTACAAATCATCAACTGATCAACAACAATCTCAAATCACGTAAACATTCCGCATTTAAATCACAACAGAAAAACAGACAAATTACAATTCAAATCAGAAATGCGAAGTGATTCGCGCTTTGCGAGCTACAAATTAACTTGATCTGCGAAAGCTCGGCAAATTACAATTCTAATCACTATTCTACTGATCATATTACAGAAATTATTTAGCAAAACTAACAGATAGAAACCTAAAGCAAGAGAAAACAAAATGCAACCTTTCAAACTTACCAAGGAAAACTCTCAAAGCTTCTCTTATTTTTTCCTCTGGGATGTTGACCAGTGGTGGCTCCTGCATTGAGAAACAGTCAAGTACTAATCCACAAACTTTTTTTGCTACATATCAACAAAAAAGAAACTCTCCAATTTACCCATAGATACATTGCAATGAAACAACAATAAGAATATTCTCATACACGGTTTGCACAATCATGTGACAATACTAAATGTCTGCTAACAATACAGAACAATATTCATATATGCTGCTACTAATGTTTGTAGACATGTACCTTCTGGTACACCTTGCAACCATATTAATACATGGTCAAAATTTCAAACAATCTCCATAATAGTAACACGTCTTTTCATTTAACCAATAGTGTTGGATATCCAGATAGATTGTAATAAAGTTGTTACAGGACAAGAATAGACATGAACATTTGTATTAACCCTCAGCGAGGACACAGGTATTGACCAAAAAAAGTAGAGTAACCTTGTCAGAATTAAGAAAGCAGAGAGAACTCATAGCTATAGCCTATAGTATATGATGATTAAAAATCAAAAGCATAGAAGAGTGTATGACAAATACAATGGTATCCAAGTTTTGTAGGCAACAAATTGACCTCTAAGTCTGCTCAAGATCAGAAGGTAAGAAAAGAAAATCAATCATAACATATGGACTTGATTAGGATTAGTAAGGTAAGGTTTGTCCCCCCTTACTTGTATTCTTTCCTATTTGAGTTTTTCTGTTATTAGAAAGAGCCAAAATTTGCTTTTAAAAGAAAAAGGAAAGAAAAGACTAGGGGATATATATCAAATAACATTATGGATATGAAAAGCTAACAGCAATAAACTTGAGAAACCTACAGAGTCGTCCTTTTCTCTCATCAGTCAATCATCTAGTTATCTTCCTAGTTTAGCAATCCAATTAGTTGGCATACACAAATTTTGGAGTCCAGCAAAGCTAATATGGCTTGCTTCTGGTGAATCCAGAAAGAATGAAATTACATATTGATAGTCGTTGGGTTTTGATATTGGTGAATGGGAAATGATGAGATGAAAATTAAAGAGGGTAAAATGCTCTTTTGTCCCACATCGAAAAAAGAGAAGGAAAGAGGTGTATATATTACATTACACCTTCTCGAGCCGAGTTGAAAAGGTTGAAGCAAGGACCCTCGCCGTCCGCCGCTTCGCTTGGCTTTGGATTTGGATTTGAATTTGAATTTGGAAAAAGATTGATTGATAATCTTTTTGGACAAACGTTTCTTTAATTAATTAATTATTTAATTAAAAACAAATCCAAAGGATCGACCCGCGACCCGACCCGTCCGGCTCTCCCTCTCTTTTTCGAATTTCCCTCCAAAATTAGGTGACTATTCTGAATGGTTGCAACCATTCGTAATCGATTTTCTAACCCTATAAATTCTTGATTATTTCAAGAATTTATTCACTAATTCATATTCTAATCAATTACAAATTCTCAAGTTGCTCTTCAACTCAAAAATTTCATTCTCAGGTGATATCGCCGCTGAGTGGTTCGTTACCGAATTTGGAGTACTACTATTCTCGTAAGATAATCGCTCTATCCACGGGAGGCGATATTCCGTTAACCTCGAGTCTTGTGAGGAATAATTTCCTTAAGGACACACTTTGAACTAAGTGGGCTCGATTACATTCTGAAATTATTTTTCCAAAACTGATTCTGTTTTCGTTTATTGTTTCACTAATGTTATATGTTTCACTAAGTGATTAACATATTGTTTTGAATCATTATTTAGCCAAGTATAGATTATTATACCAACAATCTTAAGGAAATTATGTTTATTGTATTTTAATCTGTATCCTGGTTTGGAGATTAAAACCTGTGTGGTTTTCTACTCCGTATGTAATTTCATATTTTAGCTTGAAGATATAAAAACTTCGTTGGAATATTAAAGTCCAGGAAAAAGTGTTTTCCAAAAGAAAAAAAAAAGGTGTTTTTCAGAGAAAGAAAAAGAAAAAAAAGTGTTTTTCTTGTATGTTGTTTGAAGATTAAAATCTTCGGATTTTCTACTCCGGTTGAGATTAAAGTTTTCATAACTTTCTACTCATTTGGACACTTGATTTGAAGATATAAAAACTTCATCAAGTATACAACATACAATCTACTGCACTTCGTTTCTATCAATTTTGATTCGGTTTGAAGAAATAAAATCTTCACCGTTGTGTATTATATTTGTTGCTATCAAAATTGATTCGGTTTGAAGAAATAAAATCTTCACCGTTGTGTATGATATTTGTTGCAACGATTTGAAGAACATAAAAACTTCATCGTTCTGTTTAAGGAGATTAAAACTTGTGTAGTTTTCTACTCCATATGAATATTAGCATTCTGACTCGAAGATATAAAAACTTCGTTGGAATACTAAAGTTTCATAATTATACTACGATTTGAAGAAATAAAATCTTCATCGTTTAAGTTTATAATTCGACTGCGATTTGAAGAAATAAAATCTTCATCGTTGAAGTCTGTGAATTAATTGCTATTTTGGTTTTATTAATTAAAACAGTTTGTCGATTTGACAGTGACAAACAATGGCAATTGAAATTGGAACTACCTCTGCGCAAATCTTGCGCGTGATTACTACAACCCGTACCGCAGTACCACCGGCTGAGAAACCTGCGAAGTTCACCGGTGCCAACTTTAAAGGATGACAGCAAAGAATGTTCTTTTGGCTTACCACCCTTGGTTTGCAAAAGTTCACCAGTGAGGACCCTCCCGTGCCTGCCGCCGACATGCCTGACAACCAGCAGTTCATGGTTACTGAGGCTTGGAAACAGGCTGATTTTTTGTGCAAAGGCTACATTTTAAGTGCCTTAGAAGATGACTTGTACAATGTCTACAGTGCAGTAGAAACTTCCAAAGAACTATGAAGTGCACTTGAAAAGAAGTACAAGACAGAAGATGCTTGCTTGAAGAAGTTTGTGGTTGTCAAATTCCTAGACTATAAAATGGTTGATGGGAAAACTGTTGGAACACAAGTTCAAGAGCTTCAACTTATCTTCCATGACCTTATTGCTGAAGGTATGGTAGTGAATGAAGCATTCCAAGTGGCTGCAATGATTGAGAAATTGCCGTCTTCGTGGAAAGATTTCAAGAATTATCTTAAGCACAAAATAAAGGAAATGAAGTTGGAGGATCTTGTGATTTGTCTCAAGATCGAGGAAGATAACAAAACCGCTGAAAAGAGGTATCGTAAGAGTTCACCAATTGAAGGGGTCAACATCGTTGAAGATCTTTGCTCAAAATGAACAAGAAAGAAAGAGGCCTATTGGAAAAGAAGGGTTCTAACAAGAAAAGTTCAAGCAATGCTTTAATTGTGGGAAAGCCGCCACAAAAGCCTGCATCGCCGTCTCCGAAAAGACAAGTGGAAAAGACAAGCCAATATGGTGGAAATGAATGATGATCTAAATGATGCGTATGCGTCTTTGTCAGTGCAATTTGGTTGGAAACCCAAAGGAGTGGTGGCTGGATTCTGGTGCCACTCGACATGTTTGCGCTGCAAAAGAAGCATTTGCAACCTATGCTCCCGCTGGACCCGAAGAGGTACTGTTTATGGGAAATACTGCAACAGCCAAGGTTGAAGGATATGGGAAGATACTTCTGAAGATGACTTCCTGATCGGTGTATTTTATATACACTTTTTGAGTCATTTTTAGTTAGTATTTTACTCATTTCATTTATGTTTAGTACAGTATTAGGGTCGTTTTCCTTTCTTTTGTGTCACAGCGGTCAAAAATGGAGAAATGACGAAAAGGAGATGAAATGAGCATAAAAGAGATGGAATTGCACACTAAAAGGGCCAAGAAATAAAGTCTAAGAAGTTCTGAAAATTAGAGAGGAGATCAGACGAAGTCCGGACGAAAAAAGGACGACGAAACGGAATCGCGAAAACGTCACCGCGCCACTGCCAGCGAGCCGCGGCGCCCAATATGCTGAAAGTCCGAAAGTTGCGATCTTGGTAGCCGCGCCGACGCGGGAATTATGAAGTGCTGGGCCGAATTTGACTTGTTTTCAGAATCCTAAAGGGATAACTTTTCCTACCTAAAGGGATAACTTTTCCTACCTTAAAACCCTTACCTAAAAGGATTCTAAAAACTTTTCCTACCTACAAAATCCCTAACCCTTCACCAAAAGGATTCTTTGGCTATAAAATACTCTACATCATTAGAAGAATTATTTATTCTCTCCACTCCACCATTCACCATTCTACATCCATCCTTCCACCAATCCATCTTGTAAATATTCCACAACACAACCCTTGGATGCTTGGCTTGGAGACTCATACTTAGTAATTTTCTTTTCCTTTTCTTTTCTTTATTTCAGTTTTTGTATGATGAACATGGGATTAGTTCTTATCATGTCAATGGCTATGAACTAATTCCTCTATAGGGCTTTCCATGTTAATTCTCTAGAAACTTATGTTATGATTTAATGCATGCTTATGGTTATTCTTCTTCTTGTTGAGATCTATCAATATTTGAGTTGAATTCTTGGTAATTAATTGACAACTAATTATCACTATATGATTTCTAATCAGATTCCGAAAGGGGGGGGATTGTGAATATGATGTAAGTTGGGTAGACATTCTTGGATTGAGGATGAAAATACCTCAATTATTTATGTAGCGTTAATGAGAGGCTTAAAAACCCTAAGTTTGCGCATTGTGCGTGACAGTTAACTAGGTTCTTGTTCTTAATCCTCCTATAGAGTTATCCTTATCACCGAAAGGTATGTAAGGTGCAATACTGGGGTTGAGTGTTTATATAACCCTAACGGGAGTATAAAACAATTTAGTGAACCTGCTTTCTCCAAAAGAAGAAGACCATAAGTTATTGCATTAATAAGTAGCATAAGCGGATAGTGAGGAGACGTGGAAGCCCTATTCTCATCATCACTGAAGTAAACCCTTTTAGTTAAATAGCTTTTATAATCCTTAGTTAAAAACAACAAATCTAAATATCAATTTACCAAATAGATACCAAAAAATAGATAGTTGGTAATTGAACCCTAATCCTTGTGGACGATATTCGGTCTTACTAAGACTATATTACTTGTTACGATAACGTGCACTTGCGTTTAAAGTGTGTGCATCTTACCGCGCATCACTTCCGGCAAGGTCCTGACTCTCAACAATGTTCTGCACGTTCCAACAATTCGGAAGAATTTAGTTTCAGCCGGACTACTCGTCAAAAACGGGTTTAAGTGTTTGTTGGTTAGTGAGAAAATTGTAATAAGTAAGAATGATATGTTCATAGGAAAGGGCTACCTCACCGAGGGCCTTTTCAAACTCAATGTAATGGTTGTTGTGATTAATGAAAATTCACCGTCTTACTTATCGAGTCAAATGATTTATGGCATGTTCGTTTAGGACATGTCAATTACAAAACCTTGCGAAAATTGATCAATTTAGAAGTATTGCCTAAATTCGAGTGTAACAAATCAAAATGTGAAATTTGTGTTGAATCTAAGTTTGTTAAACATCTATATAAGTCTATTGATAGGAATTCAAATCCTTTAGACTTAATTCACACAGATATATGTGATATGAAGTCAATACCATCTCGTGGTGGGAAAAAGTATTTTATAACTTTCATTGTGATTGCACTCGATCTTGTTATGTGTATTTGCTTAATAGTAAGGATGAAACAATTAATGCATTTAAGCAATACAAGAACGGTGAAAAATCAATTGAATAAAAGATCAAAATGATTAGAAGTGATAGGGGTGGAAGTACGAATCTCCTTTTGCGAGACATGTTTGGAATATGGAATTATTCATCAAACTCGCCTTACACACCACAATCAAATGGAATTGCGGAAAGGAAAAACCGAACATTAAAGGAAATGATGAATGCCTTACTAATTAGTTCTGGTTTACCGCAGAGCTTGTGGGGGGAAGCTATCCTTACAGCTAATCGAATAATCAACAGAGCACCCCACAGCAAAACACAATCTATTCCATATGATCTATGGAAAGGAAGAAAACCCAACTTGAAATATTTCAAAATGTGGGGGTGTTTAGCAAAGGTCCAAGTTCCTTTGCCCAAAAGGGTAAAAATCGGACCAAAAACCGTGGATTGTGTTTTTTATTGGCTATGCTACAAACAACAAAGCTTGTCGGTTTTTGGTTCACAAATCGGACAATCCCGAAATTCATGTTAATACGGTAATTGAATCAGATAATGCTGAATTCTTTGAAAACATCTATCCGTATAAAACTAAATATGAGTCGTCAAGTGAAAGATCTAAACGACCGCGGGAAGAACCAAATGAAAGTATACCAAGCAAAGAGGATCTAAGGCGTAGCAAACGTCAAAAGACATCTACTTCCTTTGGACCAGACTTTGTAACATTCTTGCTTGAAAATGAGCCTCAAACATTTAAAGCAACAATGTCATCTTCTGATTCAACATTTTGGAAAGAAGCAGTCAATAGTGAGATTAGATCAATTTTAAACAACCATACATGGGAGTTAGTTGATCTTCCTCCTGGAAATAAACCTTTAGGATCAAAATGGATCTTTAAAAGGAAAATGAAAGCTGATGGTACTATTGACAAATATAAGGCAAGACTTGTGGTCAAAGGTTATAGACAAAAGGAAGGTCTTGATTACTTTGACACATACTCGCCGGTGACAAGAATAACATCTATTCGGGTGTTAGTGGCACTGGAGGCCGTATATGGTCTTGAAATCCATCAAATGGATGTCAAGACAACTTTTCTAAATGGAGAATTGGAGGAAGAAATTTACATGGAACAACCTGAGGGTTTTGTGGTTCCTGGTAAAGAAAGGAAAGTGTGCAGACTTGTTAAGTCACTTTATGGACTTAAACAAGCACCCAAACAATGGCATGCAAAATTTGACCAAACAATGTTGGCAAATGGATTTAAGATTAATGAGTGTGACAAATGTGTTTACATTAAAAATACTCCAAATCATGAAGTCATTGTTTGTTTGTATGTTGATGACATGTTGATAATAAGTAAAGATATTGTCGATGTCAATGCTACGAAGCGTATGCTCGCTAGCAAATATGACATGAAAGACTTAGGGGTTGCTGATTTGATCTTAGGAATTAGGATCCATAAAACTCCACAAGGTCTAGCATTATCACAGTTACATTATATTGAAAAAGTACTTGACAAGTTCAAGTATTTAAATTTCAATGTTGCAAAGAATCCAATTGATGTAAGTTTTGCACTTCAAAAGAATGAAGGTGAAAGTGACTCACAATTGGACTTTGCACGAGTTTTGGGAAGTCTGATGTACATTATGAATTGTACACGACCATATATAGCATGTGCTATAAGCAAGCTGAGTCGATTCACGAGTAATCCCAATCAAACTCATTGGATGGCAATGAAACGAGTCTTGGGATATTTACAACACATCCAAAACTATGATTTGCATTATAATAAATATCCCACAGTACTTGAGGGATATAGTGATGCAAATTGGATCACCGGATCGTTTGAAGTTAAATCCACGAGTGGATATGTTTTCACTGTTGGCGGAGGAGCAGTGTCTTGGAAATCATCAAAACAGACATGCATCGCCCGATCTACAATGGAATCAGAATTTATAGCTTTAGACAAGGCCGGTGAAGAAGCTGAATGGCTCCGGAATTTCTTAGAAGATATTCCATTCTGGCCCAAACCTTTGGCTCCTATATGTATACACTGTGACAGTCAAGCAACAATAGGTAGGTCAGGGAGAGTAATGTATAACGGAAAATCTCGTCACATACGACGGAGACACAATACCGTTAGACAACTCCTCTCTAGTGGCGTTATCACAATTGATTATGTAAAGTCAAGAGATAACGTGGCGGATCCACTTACAAAAAGCTTATCTAGAGAGGGAGTTGGTAGATCATCAATGGGAATGGGGTTAACGCCAAGGACAAGTCATCATGGCGGTAACTCTACCTAGCAGACTGGAGATCCCAAGAGCTAGGTTCAAGGAGATCAAACAAAGTTGTGACTGACGGTTCAACATTGTCAAATAACTCAACCCATTCTCGGATGAAGACAATGTTCAGAAATAAGGATAAGACTTTATGGCTTGTTAATGAGTTAATAAAGCATTAAGATTTTTTAATGGTTATCTAAATCTGGCGATGTATGACCAGATAATGTGGCTATAGGACCACATGTTTAGAAATCACCTATGTGAGTGTTAAGTGTAAGCCGCTTTAAAGGGGAATGACAGTAAAGGCCCATTCTCTATGCACTCATGAGACCAGGCGGTGTTCATGGCTGAAACGAACACAACCGTGAGAACCATAAACGGTTGAGGGTTGATTGTGTGTCTTATGTTGTCTAGGTATACAACAAAGTTCGACGGTTCAAAGATATCAAATCTACCGATTGATCGAGTATATCCGATATAAGTTCACTACGGAAAGTTCAAAGAGAAACCTACTTATCCGGATCACGCAATTCTCGCCAGATATCACACTCGTCCGTACATTCTTCTATCTTATAACCATTCCCCATTCATGTGGGGGATTGTTGGGTTTTGATATTGGTGAATGGGAAATGATGGGATGAAAATTAAAGAGGGTAAAATGCTCTTTTGTCCCACATCGAAAAAAGAGAAGGAAATAGAGGTGTATATATTACATTACATCTTCTCGAGCTGCTAAAAGGGTTGAGAGGGCAAGGACCCCTCGCGCCGTCGTCGTCGCTCGCTCGGCTCGGCTTCGGCTTTGGCTTTGACTTTGGATTTGGATTTGGATTTGGATTTGGATTTGGATTTGTCAAAAGATTGATTGATAATCTTTTTGGACAAACGTTTCTTTAATTAATTAATTATTTAATTAAAAACAAATCCAAAGGATCGACCCGCGACCCGTCCGCTCTCTCTCTTTTTAATTTCCTCCAAAATTAGGTGACTATTCGAATGGTTGCAACCATTCGTAATCGATTTTCTAACCCTATAAATTCTTGATTATTTCAAGAATTTATTCACTAATTCATATTCTAATCAATTCTGAAATTCTGAAGTTGCTCTTCAACTCGAAAATTTCATTCTGTGTGATATACTGCCGTTGAGTGGTTCGTTGCTACCGAAATTGGAGTACTACTATTCTGGTAGATAATCGTTCTATCCTGGGAGGCGATATTCCGTTAACCTCGAGTACTGTGAGGGGAATAATTTCCTTAAGGACACACTTTGAACTAAGTGGGCTCGATTACATTCTGAAATTATTTTTCCAAAACTGATTCTGTTTTCGTTTATTGTTTCACTAATGTTATATGTTTCACTAAGTGATTAATATATTGTTTTGAATCATTATTTAGCCAAGTACAAATTATTATACCAACAATAGTGGATGAAATTCTGCCGCTCCTACACAGCAGTTGAAGATTTTCTAGAAGCAAGTGCAAAGCTCCACCAGGACAACTACTAGAATAAACACTACCACGAGTACACTAACAAGAGAGGAACTACGAGCAGAAAGACTCTACTCTGGTACTGAAATTCAAGAGATTGCGTTTAAATACAGAGAAAGAGAGTCAAATCTCACTTAGAATGTGCAGATTGGAGAATTTTTCCTTAGACTTTGGGAATCTGAAAGAAATTCCCTACCTCCTTCTCTTGAGTTATGAACTAATTTGGTTGCACCATTACCTGTATAGTACCCCTACTGAAACCAGGGAAATATTTCGCAAACTGAAGATCTTAAGACAATCAAACTATAATTCAATTAACTTTTGTTAATTCCCTAGCTATATTTATGTCTTATGGTTCGGTTCATTCATGAAGAACAGAGAAAAACTAAAAGCTATAAACAAATAGAAGGAAAACAAAATAAGTGCTAAGAATGATCAAGTAGCAAAAACAATGTGTCTTCACTGACAGCCGAAATCACATAAAGAAGTGGAGCGAATAAAAAAAATTACTTCAAGCTTCAAAGTCTTTGTTACTCACTCCGTCTAGTTTTACTTGTCACATATTGACTTTAAATATCTATTAAGGAGCCAAAAATAGAATGAAAATTTTATCATATTACCCCATAAAAAGTAGTGTTGGAAAAAGGAATTGAAAATTTTGACTTATTAATTACTAAGGGTAAAACAGAAAAAAAGGTAAATTATCTCTTGATTTTCTAAAGTGGAAAAGTAAAATTGGACAACTATTTTTAGTATAGTAGACAAGTAAAACTGGAAGGAGGGGTATTATTTACTGTCTCTTGTTCCTCGCTTAGCATATTGTTTTATTGTAGTTACTGTTTTCTTTTTCCTATTAGACTTGCTTTGTTATTGCTTTATTCTGTAGAAGTGCATAGGAAACAACATCTCTACCAAGGTAGAGGTAAGATACACTCATCTACTCTCCTGCACTCCACTTGGGATTACCAGGTATGTTGTGTTGTTGTAAGCTTCAAACACATAGATCTTAACATCAACCACAACTCTCACGTTTCCATAACAAATTGTTAAACATGTTTTTTTAAAAGCTCTCAGTTCTATCCTTTTTTTTGTTTAAGCAATCGCATGATCGCAACATTCAATATCATAGTGACATTGAGACATATCTCACGGAAGATAACCTCTACCTTAGATCCTTCAATGGCGAACTGGAAAAGCCGAATTCCATTCGCATTTAGGAACCCCATATTAGCTTCAGGATATGGCTCCGGACACAAACATCTACACACAACATAAGCAAACAAAACAAAAATCAATAACAATAAGAGCATTAAACAATGTCCTCGTAGTCTCTGAAGGATGAGAACCAACTAACTATGTATGTAGCATCTACATCAGTAATTCAAATATTGTATACATTCTATTAGTCAGATCCTTTGTACTCCCTCCGTCTCAATTTATGTAATACTTTTCGCTTTTCGAGAGTCAATTTGAGTAAACTTTGAAGCTAAATCGGATCATATTAACTCTATTTTAAAATTAAAATTTATATATTTGAAAACTACTGAAAAGTAATATAAGTTGCAACTTTTCTCGTATCAATTAGGTCAAAGTTCGTGCAGTTTGAATCTCGTGAAGCAAAAAGTATCACGAAATAGGAACTACCGTGGATACATATAATTCAGAAGGATATGTGAGTGATTCATACACAGCATTGCGGATACATAATGTGAGTGATTCATACACAACATCATATACATATAATTCATAACAATATGTGAGTGATTCATACATAACATCACTTTACTTTATCAAGTGTTCAACCAATTGTTATGTTTCCACAAATAATAACTAACCTTCAAGTAACAAACACGTAGATGATCGATAGAAAAGTTGCAACATATAATATTTTTCATGTAGTTTTCAAATATATAAATTATAATCTTAAAAATATTGAGTTAATCTAATTTAATATAATTAGATTCATAATTTAGTCAAATTGAAGTATCGATTTATGTTGCAACATAATTTTATGTATTATATTAAAGTTTTATTACATTTTCTGTATCAATTTATGTTGTGTTTGGTGGGGAGTGGTACCTTGTTGTACTGACCCCTTCGGGGGCTGTGTTCATGCCCGCAGGTATATGTACTCAGTTTGGTGATCCGCGAGCTTATAATCATTGTTCAGCTTTTGGGAAAGCTCCATTGTTCTGAAGTTTGTCATTTTGGTACAGATCTTCCATTATAGACTTATGTATATTCAGGGGTACGGTGGGGCCTTATCCCGTCACATTTCATTATCAAACTCTTAGAGGTCTGTAGACAGTTGTGAGTTGTATATGTTGTAACTCGTTTTGGAAAATTCTGTATACAATGGCAGCCTTGTCGGCTTGCCTGTTTTATATTAAGAGTTGGCCATTACAATTCAAGGGACGGGATCCCTTTGTTATGTGATTATAAGTTTTCTTAAGCTTCTGTTGGTTATATGTGATGTGTGGATATAAGGGTGCCCAGGTAGGGCACCAGTCGCGGACCCGTCGGCTCAGCTCGTGACATGCCAATTCAAGAGTAATAAACTCATATTCCATGGTAGAACGTGCTATGCAAGTCTATTGAAAGACTTTCATGAAATAGCACCTGCACCCAAGTAAACACATAGCCACTGGTAGAGCTAACTTCGTCATTTTACCCAGTTTGTATCATAGAAACCTTCTAAAATAACAGAAAATTTATTAAAATGCAAACACTATCCATAGTACCTCTGAAATACCTTTACAAATGTGAAGAACATTCGAATATTCACTACTGAATTTATGAGTATATCTACTCAATATGCTAACAACATAAGCTATATCAGGCCGAATATAGTTCATGAGAAATATTACAGTCTCAATTATTTTAGCATATTCGGTTTGAGAAACACTATATTTGTTTTTCTCAAGTGTATGTTAAGATCATAAGGAGTTCTTACAAGAACAACATCAAAGCAATCAAACTTTCTAACATCTTTTTAATGTAATGAGACTGACACAAAGAAAAGCCATTAATAGCTCTTTTGATTTTAATTCCTAAAATCATATCTGTTTCTCCAATGTCTTTCATTTCAAATTTGAAAGACAAAAAATACTTAGTCTCATTAACAACATTCACATTAGGATCAAAGATTAACATTTCAGTTGTCGACAATATTCAGACATATTGGAATGATTCTGCAGACGTGTGTTGTTGAATTGCTCCTCCAAGTACACTGCGCGAGTGTGTTTGTTGTCTTGGAAAATTTCTTCCAATCTTGTCCATAACTCGCGGGCAGAAGCCCCTGTTTTCATGATGGTGAGAAGTAGGTCTTTGGATATATTACCATATATCCACTGTTTAACTACGGCATCAAGACGACGTCATGTTGTGTCATCAATCTCTGGGGGCGAGTAACAGAATCGTCGATGTTATCAAGGACATGGTAAACACATGCATGAATTTTAAAGAGTTCGACCCACGACTAGTATTGGTCATCTTCCTGATCAAGAATGAGAGGGATGAAATTCTTGATGTTTGTAACGACGAGAGCCGGATGAAAAGATGGTGATGGGTTGGTGGTGGGAGTTGTGGAAGCGGAAGTATCAGAAAGTGTGGGAGAGGCAAGAGATAAGAGATGAATGGAGAAGAAGAAACCAAGAATTTCGAGAGAGAGAGAGCCGCGACGGATCCGGGGGGGGGGGGGGGGGGGGTGTTAAAAGATTTAAAAATTCTCACACAAGTGTACGTATTCGTTACAAGTAATTTAGTCTGGTAAGACCGAATATCGTCCACAGATACTGGTTTCTAATTACCGAACATTTATTCTAGGTTAATTTGGCAAACGATGGTTAATTTGAGTTTTTATCTAACACTACTAGAGTAATTGCAAGAATTAAACTAAATTACTTTGGTTTAATCAGTTATGATGGAAATAGGGCTTTCAATATCCTCGACTATCCATTTTTTTCAATCTTTAATGCAACAAGAATGACTTTTTCTTCTACGTTAAGATAGCAGGTTAACTAGACTGTCTTATATTCCGGTTAGGATATATAATCACTCAACCCCAGTGCAGAAACCTTCTATATTTCTATGATAGATTTTACCACATAGGAAGATTAAGAACAATAACCTATAATACTACACAAGTATCGGGGTACTTTCGTCTGCGATTTTAACCTATGTCTATTCAATTACAGCATATCCAAATCTCTCCTATCGGTTCTTGATTCGAAATCATATAGATTATGATAATTAGTGATCAGTTAACTATCAAACATTCATACCAATATTGAATAAATCTTAATCTAGTGAAGAAGAAATCAAACTAATGCATTAATTTATGAATAAGAGTTTCAAGATTCAATAGGAAAGCCCTAATTAAGTGTTTAGCTCCTAGCCATAGACATGCTAAGAACTAATACAAAATCAAACATGAACTGAATTGAAATAAAAAAAAAGAAAAGAGAAATACTTAGAACTAGGTCTCCAATCTTGTAGCATTCAAGAGTTGTGTTGTGGAATATGTACAAGGTTGTCCAAGTTGTCTAATAAGGTTAGGGTTTAGGGATTTTATAGTTGAGAAAATATGAATTTCGGACCCTAAAAACCGTGTCAAAATCGGCCCAGAATCTCAAAATTCCGCCTTGGCGTCGCCCTATTTGGGTGGCGCCATGCTCTGAAATCTGAGCCAATCAGCCTCGCAGATGGTTTGGCGCCATGCGCGGCGACGTCCTTGGCCCAAATTTTCTGATTTTTGTCATTTTCTCATCCGGACTTCGTCTGATTTCTTCTATACTTCCCGGGACTTCTTAGGCTTCATTTCTTGGTCCTTTTAGTATGCAATTACACCTCAATTAAGCTCATTTCATCTTCTTTTTGTCATTTCTCCATTTAGGACCTCTGTTAACATGACACTAATTTCAACAAAAATGAGAAAAATACTAATTAAAAATGACTCAAAAAGTGTATATGATCATATCATTTCATCCACATATAGACATATAATTACATAATATGATCATATCATTTTGGAATAAATACATGTATCAAATGCATTAACAATAAAATCATCATCCACTAATGTGTCATTAATATTTGCATACACTACTTAGGTGTTTGTTTTATGCCATACAACGACTTTCTCAATTTGCATACTTTATCTTCCTATCCTGGGATCACAAAACTCTCAGGTTGAGTTTCGCTCACTTGCTGTCTTGTTCTCTACCATACGGTCTCATCTTTATCACACTTTTTTGTCTTTCAAGTCAAAAATGGTTTCGTTCTAAACTCCTTTCTGAATTTTTCTAGAAGACTTTTTTCTTGAATATTATTCAAAAAAAAAAAAATTGGATTGCCCAGTATTCCACCAATTAATAACTTAAGATTCCATACATTTATTAACTGAGAAAGAAACCCGATTCTAAATCACCATTTAGAAATGATGTTTAAACATTCATTTGATGTTCCACTAAACTATGAATAGCGGCTAATGCAATAAAAGTTCTGCTATGTTAGTCACATGAGAATAAGTATCATAGTAATCAACATCTTTTTTTTGGTTAAAACTCTTAATAACAAGTCTAGCTTTGTATTTATTAATTGTACCATCAGATCTCAATTCTTTCTCAAATATTCATTTACTACTTATGGGTTTACAATCTTTAGGAAAATCATGCAAATCTCAAGTATGATTAGAAACTATAGAGTCTAATTTACTTTTAATGGTCTCTTTCCAAAAAATAACATTTATTAACCTCATTGCCTCATCATAAGTCTTAGAGTCTTCTTCCCTTGAGTAGATAAACACTAATTTATCATTTAATACATCAATATCACAATTCTCAGTTAAAAAGATAATAATAAAATTAGGACCAAAGCTATTCTCAATTCTACGCCTTTTACTCCTTCTAAACTCAATTTCATATTCATTATTAACAACATTAGAAGAAGACACGACATGATAATTAACAGGCATAGATGTAGAGACATTATTTAGGCACATCATTTTCAAAGGAAATACATGCTCAACAAATATTGCATCTCTAGATTCACAAATAGAATAATCATTCAAAGACATAAATCTATAAGCAACACTATTTTGAGCATAACCAAAAAATATAGTGCCAACAGTTTTAGAACCTACATTCACTCGTTTGAAATCAGGTAGACCAACCTTAGCGAAACATCCCACACTTTCTGAAATTTCAAGTTAGGAACAAATCCTTTCCACAACTCATACAGGGTCTCGTCTAACTTATTATGAGGGAATCTCGTAAGATATAACACGCAGATAAAATAGTTTCCCCCCACATGTTGTACCTGAACTCAAAAACATAGAGTTCATCATTTCTTAAGGGTTCAATTTTTCCGTTCGGCTACACTATTTTATTGGGGAGTATATGGAGCACTAACCTCATGTATAATATTATTTTTTACAAGATACCTCTAGAATATTAGTACTATATTCATCACCCCTATCTATCTACGTCTCTTGATTTTCTCGTCTGATTTTCTACTTCTCTTTTAAATTTGAAAAACATGCTCTAATCTTTAGACTTAAGAAGATATTAGTGTATCTAGAAAAGTCATCGACAAAAATAATGTAATACTTCTTTCCACCTTTTCTAACATTATTCTTAAAATTCGTTATGTCTGGATGTACTAATTCAAGTTGTTTATGTCTTTGTACTAGTAACATGTTTAAATAATTTATTGTCATGCTTTGCTTCTACACAAACGGACCACTTAGAAAAATTATCAGCTTTTATTGCATGAATTAATTTTATTTTCTAAGTATTTTAGTAGAAGAAATATTAACATGACATAGTCTACCATATCAAAAATCAATAGACGCAATAATTTAAGCAAAATTGAGAGTACTTTTATTTTTAATGATCTCTTAAAGTCTAGAACCTCACAAGAGACATTAAAATTGTCATAAAGGTTCACCAATCTTAAGATAATATTTAAATTTAATTACCCTTTATTCACACGGTCATAAGATTTATATCAACTTTCAAGTATAGATATGATCTTTCCAATTAAATAATTCATATCATTTCATAACTAGACATAAAACTCCACATGATCTTACCCTCAATCAATTTACGTTAAAAAGTATATATATGAGATCACAAATCATTACTAGCATATCATATATGTTAGTCTAACGCTTAGTATGCAATCTATTTATATAATAAAGTTAAACATAGATAAGATGTTGTGACACCTCTCATGGCCTCCATTGTTATTTATTTTTTTCTTCTTTTTTGGATTTTTCCTATTTTTTTATTTATGTGTTAGGTAGAAAAACTTAAAATAAATCACTCATTAAACTCTATTAATTTACTACTCCTCCACTATTCTTCTTTAATGTATAAATTTAATGGTCTTTATTTTCATTATTTCCAAAACTTTTTAGTATCATAACTCCTAAATAATTAATAGACATGTTCATGACATCGTTTGATATTTCAAATATAGTCATATAAATAGAAATTTATTGCAAAAAGAAATGATCACATTATTCAAACTATAAGTGACATTATAGCGTAAACATAGAGATTATGGCAACTGTGAGTATGACATGAAATTGTTGAGGGGGGGGGGGGGGGGGGTTCCTCTCCATGATTACGTCTTTCCAAGGTGGAGGTTTATTTCTCTTAAACTTTATAATTCTTTCTCATTTTCATTTTTATTTTCTTCCTTTCAATTTATGAAGGATGGTTAGTTAATTGGTTAGCTCGTAATAGTTATTAAAAGTCCTACACACATATAAGAGTTTTTGAAGATCATATTTTGAGGTCTTTGAAATATTTGGTCAAATTAATACCTGAAGTATCATTTATTACAAAGATAAAACATGAGGATGAATTATGCAAAAAGTTGAAAAGAATAGCACAGAACTAGACGAGAATAAGGTGAATTAGTATAATGACCCCACCAAATGAAAAGAATTAGTAGTATAATGTAACTCTTGCATAAGAGATCTCTTTGATTATTCATATTTGTCATCTTAGAACTTTATTTTCTGATTTAACACCTTTTTCTCCTATATTTTTTGCTTTTTCTATGATTTTTGTTTCATTCTTGGTGAGTAAAAATGCTTTCTATGCATGCTAGAGAATATTTTTTTTAATTTTTTCTTAATATTTCATCTGGGTTAGTTACACATTGAACATAAAGATGACCATTTTGGGGATAGCTGGTACGAAAATCATGAGAAGAAAGAACAGTTCACAAGACAACCGCAAGTTTATGACTGATGGCAAAAGACTACACAATCTTTAGCTTTTTTTATTTTCTTAAATATTGATTTAATCAGATTCAACCTTAATTATTGAGATTCATCATTATATAGTAATGGTCTCTTGCTAAGTGTAACTAAAATAAGAGGAATAAATATAATAAAAGATAATTGATTCGTTATTATCTATTTAAGA
Organism: Przewalskia tangutica; assembly: GCA_029844215.1. Lineage (NCBI taxonomy): Eukaryota > Viridiplantae > Streptophyta > Magnoliopsida > Solanales > Solanaceae > Przewalskia > Przewalskia tangutica. The sequence goes on from CM056725.1 coordinate 5,319,734, forward strand.
GATAATGAGTAAAAGGGAGTTACAGTAATGTGGAATAATCAAGGAATATATTTCTCAAAATATAATAATAGTTTTCTCATAAATCAGACATAAATCAGACAGTCATCTCGTCAATAAATTTGTGTAAAGAAAATTTTCAATGGTGAAAACGACAAACATGCATTTTAGATTACGGAGAAGGCATCAGTTGTAATTTGTTTCAAAATGACACCTTCAATTGTTGCAATGGATTTGTGTACTCTCTCTCACTTTCTATTTTAACTATTTCTTGCATATTTTTTTTGTATTAAATTTTCTTATTCAAATTAAAATAAATATAAAAATATATTTAACTAATAAATATTTAACTATATTAAAATTATTTATAGCGCGGCTAAGTACACTCGGTTTAGTATCATCATAAAAATTAATCATCTACCCTAACACTTACATCACTAGCATTTCATGAAAAACACAAGGGTAGATTCATAAATAAATAAGAGTGGAGTTGTAAGAAAATAGAACTCAATATTTGCTATTCTCTTTCCTTGCACTTTGAAATTGTCTTTGCATTCCCGTTGAAATATGACAATTTTATTCCCAAAGAAAAGTATTGATGTCTTGGTTTTCATAGCTAGCCTCGCTTTCCATCGTCTCCATTTTTATTATAATTAGAATGTCTCAAAAAGTGCAATTATTTGATGAAAACACCAATGAATTAGCAGTCCAATACATCATAAACAGTCGGTGCTTGAGAACCTCAACCCATTGCTTGGATGTGCATCTTCAATCACAACTACTCTCTCTGTCTATTGCTTTAAAGTAGAAGATTCCAATTTATAAATTGTTGGAAATTTGCTTTTGGTGGGGGTTGCATCCTCCCATCTTTAATGACATGGTTCCGCATGTTGGAAACTTTGATTCTTCACATGTCCATAATCTACTAAGTGAGTAGATGACCGTAGGGCCAAGGATCGTCAAATTTCATTAAGAAATGAAAGAGATATTAGTCCGCAAAGTAAGGTGTTTGATGCATGAAAATATGGTTTGGGACAAATCAACCACATCTGTGGGAAAAAGAAGAATTGTTCATAATATAAGCCTCAAAACTGGATAAGGGTTCGGGACCCCAAGGGGTAACCCATGTGTTTGAAGGAGGGAGAACCTAGGTGTGCTTGGGTTCAAGGCTAGGTCCACACGCGCGCCACCACCCGCCCGGTCCGGGCTGCTGATATTATCTTTTTGGACCCTAAACTTTGTAATACTTCAAAACGTTTCTGGCCTTCATGGTGCCTCTTAACAACCCTCTTAATCCTCACACAAGTCTTGACAAAAACCAGTTCATGAGAGTTCTTCTTTTCCATTCTTCAACAATCGTTTTGTGTTTGTTTTCTTCGCTAGGATCACTTGTGTTTGCTTTGCACAAGTGATAGTTTGTTGTTTTATCTTGGGAGACAATTGCCCGCTAAATGTAAAAGCATATATACGGGACAATCTTGTCTTAAAGACAGAGTAAATATCACTCGACTCAACACCGTTGTAACCATTTCAGATTTAGTGTCTATTGATCTCAGGTTATCAAGATTCAAGGACCTTGCTCCAGTTGGAACAAAGACCAAGACTCAAAATGCATTCAAGAACGAAGATCAAGATCACGAAAGATTATTGTTGCCACAATACTTGTTGGCATCAAGTTTATTACTATTGTAATTCATAGTTGTTTATCCTTTTCAAGCACTTGTAATATTAGTTTACTATTCCCCGTACATCGATTGTTTATCTCACATAAATTAACTTTGGTGTTTAGAAATTAAAACCAAGAAATGAAGAAAGAAACTCCTCTCCATTTTATCTGAAAGAACAAAGTGATTGATACACAAAAACTAATTTGTATAGAAATCTAGAAAAACTCTCTTCCAAAATCTCTATTTTCCTAGAGCACCAATTTTTCCCCTTACCCTGAAATAGAAGTTATGTTTAAATCTACTGATCAATATTGTATAAAAATAGCTTTCAAATTGTAGGAAAAATTAGAATAATATTGTTCAAGAACAAGTAAAACAAGAAAACAACTTATTGAATCAATGTTGCATCGTGGCAAGCCACTGTCTTGAAAGAGATTTCGGACTGACTGTGGTGCAAATCATTTAGCTCGATCGCTTCCCAAGGTCCACAACATTCTCAAACACTTGCACTAATGGCTGAAAGTTTGGAGTTTACACAAAGGAGATTGCCCGGAGAGAAATAACTTTTGAAGAAGGAAGAGAGATTATTTTCAGTAATACTTGACAAGAGACTCCTGAACCTCTTTATATAGGTAGATGACAACTAGAGGTCAAGATCAGATATGTTCGATGTATTGGACCATTGAATCTGAATAATAAATCTTGAATGGTCATTATTTCAAAATGATGTATTTGGATGAATACGTTTAATGTGCTGGACCAATGACTCTGAGTAATGAACCTTGACCGTTCATTATTTCAAGGGGATGTATTTGGATGAAGTTTGGTTGTCCATTATCTTAGGGGATGTATTTGGACATGACATTTTATTCTTTGCATTACAATTTCCAACAAATTGGTGGCGGAATTATTATAAAATAGAATAAACTTCGCCTACGTGAGCTTGCTCACATTGCCAGTTTTAAGTCCGGATAAAGGAGAGGGCTGCAGTAGGCGACAGCCAACGTAAAACTCGCCAATTCATCATGCATCTTGTGGGGAAAAGTATCATATTCATACAGAGAAAAAATATTTCTTGAATAGTCTTGTATCAATTTAGTACCATGTGAGTGGAGGAGTGGAAATGGAGACTAAGACAGACCCTTTGGTAATTGACAAGAACAGAAAGTGCGAAAATAATGTTTACATACTAGAGCTGACAACAGTAGATCTTAAATCAGATGGAGAAATAGTTGTTTGCACAAACAAGTAATTCATGTTTTCACTACAATTTTCATTCTGCTAATCCTGATTTCTATATACTATAAACACAATTCCACAATCTAGGACTTTCTTTTAACTCGACCCCAGAAAAGAAGAGATACACGCTAAACTATAAGAATTATGCGACTACTATATAATCACCCGTCAAAAGCTACATCTGCCTTCCCATCTAACAGACTTGGTTATAAGGAACCACCAAAATCGGAAACCAAAGTTAGCCTCTAATAATCTGGTTAATGTAGAATTGTTGTGGAGAACTTATACCTCTTTTCCTTTTTAACGGAGCCGCTTCGTCAGTCAAATGTTACCGATCATTTGAATTGTTTGATTGTCTGATCATGTGAATGTTATGTGATCAAGCAGCAAGAACAAGTGCTTTTATTGTCCCTTGACTGCTTGCTGTTAGAATCGTTGGGCTGTCACGTTTCCAACAAACAGCACTGATGAAAAATGATCCCATGTCCCCATCCGGGTCGTTCTGATCTTCAGAAACAAATCTGTGCCGAGCTGCTGGCTTAGAAATTGCCTGCATATATAATCCAAAAAGAGATTAAGCACTGGAAAACGATATAAATCACTCATTATCTGCATACTGGGTCTTGTTGTCAAGTACTTTTAGAATGTACCTTGTGATAGACAAATACTTCATTTGTCTCGCTCCCACATGCAAGGTATTCGCTGTTTACTGTTAGACCCACAAAGTTCTTCTCGTTCGTATGTCCTTTAAAAGTACGGAGCTGAAATAATAAATAGAACAAGGAAAATGCTTGTTAGTATTTGAAAGAGAATAATCTCTTGATTATTTTTATTAATGAAGAAGTATATATACATGATACAATATCATGGAAAATAAATATATCTTTTCCTAATACAAGACTAATACATTTTCCTAACATAATACTAATACCATAATTACACTTGTACAAGAATTCTACAAATATGGTAATTAATTAATGAATTTCGGTCCAAGTGGTATACACAATTTTGACCGTGTATACCTTGCTATCACACCTCACAGTCATAGCGGGTAGTTGTCGTACACTGAGACTATTCCTAAAATCTTCAAACAGAACCAAGGGACGAACCCTCAGTAAAGATGTTAGCAATTTGGTACGTCAAAAAGCCTTCGCCCGCCTATTCAACGGGGCTATTAGAGAAGCCTGAACTCCAGTGTAACTTTCGTTTCTAATCGGTGTCTTTTTCAGGACCCGAGGACGGGGGGATCACCGTAGCGCGTTAGCACTTTCAGAGTCCGACATGGCTTTGTGGTATAATTCTTTGCCGAAAGAGATCTCCGCCGACCCAACGACTTTCCGATGTGATTGACAAGCAGCGGGGCATGGAACGGAGTTTAATTCATCGCATGTATGGATTCTCGAGAAGAGAGGAGCCGCGGTGGTCCCCCCCGGACCGCCCGGATCCCACGAGTGAATCGAAAGTTGGATCTCACCCGAATCGCCCCTCCTGCTTCCCCTTCTTTTAGAAGAAAATTGGCGTTCAGTTCAGTTCCTATTGAGGAAGATCTGCCATTGGTTTCAAAATGAATCTCAGATGTCGATGAATCCCAATCAATCCCTTTCGTACCATCTTATTACTTATTATAGGGAAGGAACATGCAAGACATGTACTTGTCCACGAGCTACCTATTCGCGAACAAAGTGAATATCCATTTCGATATGTTTAGTGCGTTGATGTTGGACCGGATTCCCAGAGAGATAGACTGCACTAACATTATCACAGTAGACCAATGTAGTTTTCTGAATAGGAAAGTGAAGCTCTAATAAAAGATTACACAGCCAACATGACTCAGACACCACATTGGCTACCCCTCGATATTCGGCCTCCGCACTGGATCGCGATAAAGTAGTCTGGCGTTTTGCCGACCAAGAGACCAAGTTATCACCAAGAAACATACAATAACCCGAGGTCGAACGTCTGGTATCTGGACACCCACCCTAATCAGCATCAGTATAAGACACGAGAGTAGAGACGGAGGGTGTATATAAATGCAAACCATAATCAAGTGTGCCATGTATGTATCATATAATGTGTTTGAGCGCATGCATGTGCTCAACCCTCGGATCATGCATAATAAACACACCTGATGTAATACATAAGTAATATCGAGTCTCGTGAAAGTAAGATACTGAAGAGCTCCTGCAAGATTGTGATAGTGGGTGGGATCCTCGTATGGTGTGCTAGAATTAGCACTCAGTTTCGGTTTGGAATCAACCGGAGTAGAAGAGGACTTACAAGATGACATTCCAGCTCTCTCAATAATCTTAGTCGCATACTTTCTCTATGATAAAAATAGACCATTTGCACGACGAGTGACCGCTATACCAAAAAAATAACTCAATAGCCCCAAGTCTTTCATAGCAAACTCTGAATTGAGAAGAGACATGATAGACTTGCACAGACTATCAGAAGAGGCAGTCAATATAATATCATTCACATACAACAGAATGTATGCCAGAGAAGTACCACGAATGATCAGACCTGTGAGAAAATTCAATAGTAGACACATAATATGCAAACCTCTTATACCAAGCTCGTGGGGCTTGCTTAAGCCCATACAAGAACTTCTTCAGCAAACAGACATGGTGAGGATGATCGGGGTCCCTGAAACCCAAGGGCTGATGCATCTATACTTTCTCCTTAAGTTCATCATGTAAGAAAGTATTTTTCACATCCAGCTGATGAATGGACCATGCTTTCGAGAGAGCTAGACTGAGAACAGTGTGAATGGTAGCCGGTTTGATCACCAGACTAAATATCTCTCCACAATCCACGTCAACCTGCTGAGTTTTGTCATCACCTACAAGACGAGCCTTATATCGCTCAAAAGAACCGTCAGAATTTTTTTTATGAGTAAAAATCCACATAGACGAATAATATTAACACCAAGCGGACGGAGCACCAACTCCCACATCTTATTTTCAATAAGAGCATTATATTCGTCATCCATGGTCATTTTCCAATTCGGGTCATGAAGGGCAGACATTGGGTTACGTGGTAGGGGTGATTTAGTGAAATTAGAATTAAGATTAAAATGTCTTTTTGGTTTAAAAATACACCGTTGGCTATGAGTAACGGGCCATTGACTCGAGATAGAATTGGATAGGTTTGGGATATGTGTCGGGTCGGTAGTGGACTGGCGAGCAAGAAGTGGGCCTGCTGGCCCAATAACTGGACGCAGGGACGACAAGTTTGGGCCAACAAGCAGTGGGCATGCTGGCTGAAATGGGGGGGAATTATTTGGCCTGCTGTCTGCTAGCCGAGAACCTGAAATTGGATCGGGTTCTAGAATCGTACCGGGACCATGTGGGCCAGCAGACGGTGTGCCTGCTGGCTGAGTTGGATCACGGGCAGGTTGGGCCCACTGTTAGAGAATATATGGTGAGAGCCCATCATCCAAAAAAAATATAAGAACTAGACACAGATTAGACAATTTAGCAAACGGATTTTGGGTTTCATAAAAAATGACATGGCGACTAATTATGATTTAATTAGCGGATAAATTAAAATATTTGTAACCACGATGATTCGACCGATAACCCAAAAACACACAAGCGGTAGAACGGGCTTGAAGTTTATTAATTATAATGGACGGGAAAAGCAGATAGCCCAAACACCCTAAGATGAGAATACAAGAGATGTTTATGATAATTTTTTTTAGTGGGGATTGATATGCTAAACCTTTGTTAGGGAGAATGTTAAGGAGGTAGATAGTCATTTGTAATGCATGATGCCAAAATGAATGAGGTAATGAATCATGGGCTAGCAAGATTCAGACAATATTATTAATGGTATGGATTTTCTTTCAACCTTCCTTTTTGTGAGGACGTATGAGACAAGAGAACCGAAAAAATATACCATTAGTGTCACAATTCTCGAAACGGCTCATTATCATATTCCATTACATTATCACATTGAATGTTTTTAGTTTCCGTTCAAATTGGGTACGGATGAATGCTCTAAAATGTAAGAAAATTGAAAAAACTTGAGACTTTTTAGACAAAGGAAAGATCCACAAAAAAAAAAAGAATAATCATCCAAGAATAACACATAATAACGATGTCCCAAAGAACTTAAAAGGCAGATGTACTTAAATCACTATGAATAATGTACAAATACATCAATGTACTAGAAGTAGAGACTACAAAAGGTAATCTAACATGTTTTTCTAATGGAAAAGAATGACAAATATGAGTACTACGCGTACTCTTTCAATCAATAAAATTATTATTTTGAAGAGAAGAAATAATAGACGACCCCGGATGACCCAAACGTGCATGCCACAAGAAGGAGCAAGAGCGACAAACGTTTATAGTGTACTTGACTCATGGAAATAGTGGTGGTGGTGATTAGATAAAGCTTTTATCGACTATTACATCTCATTAAAGGTATCTCAATCGTGAAATCCTTCACAAAAAATTCAAAAGGGTCAAAATTAACAGGAACCCAATTATCAAATGTGAATTTTCGGACATACACCAAATTTTTAATTAAGTGAAGGGCATTTAGGACATTTTTAAGACTAGAAGTGGATGCGGAGGAGACAAATTTGTGTGACCATAACCACAAATTCGAATTGAATGACCATTACCAATAATTATACCACGATTGTTGCTCAAATTGAAATAAGACGAGAGATTACTTGGTGCGGATGTCATGTGAGAAGTGGCACCGGTGTCTATATACCAATTTGTGGTCGGGGGATTTAATCAAAGTGTATGCATCGCAACCTCGATATATGTGAGTGTCGGGATGGCTGCGGGCCAGCAGTAGCGAAGGCCTGCTGAGGCCGAGGCCCAAGCAGACCATCCTGCTGCCATGGCCCAGCAGGCTGTTTGGCCTGAGAATTCTGGAAATTGGGCCTCTCAGAATTCTGGAAATTGGCCCAATTTGCTGGATAAACCGGGAAGGGCATGTTGGGCCACCGCCGCCATGCTGCGCCATAGTGTTGCGGCGCGCGCGGCCGGTGTCAACTACCGCCATTCCGCCCAATTACCGCCATTACCACTATTTTTCCGAGTTTAACCCTTTTTGTCGCCATCATTGTTACGGTTTTGGCTAGAATTATCCGAGAACGAGCAAGGGTCATCGGACGTGGCCATCATCATGACGTAATTTGCTCTGGTAGCCGCTTTCTTAGCCAAGCCGAACTCTGAGCATGGAACGACCTAGTAGAACAGTGGAAGAGGGGTACTTTGACGAAGAAGCGTCCCAACGCCATTATAAGCCTCGGAGAGGCCTGTAACCATCTAAAGAACAAGACGATCATTTGTGACGGGCGCACCAACGTTCTTGAGTTGATCTGCCAATTCCTTCAACCTTTTACAATAGGCTGAGACATTCAGAAAATCTTCCATGTGGACATGGGAAAATTCCTGCTCAAAAGTGACGACACGAGAATTTTTGTTATCTTGGAATATATCACGCACCCTATTCCAAGTTTCCATCATTGTGGCATCAGGTTCAATAATCGTCTGCAAGAGGTCCGGAGAGATAGTGAAATAAATCCACTGGAGAACTATAACATCAAGAGTTGTCCATAATACAGGGTCATCCTCGGCGGTAGGCACCTTCTCCCTGCCTGTTACCGAGGATGATGTGATGAAAGACTTGATGCGAGTGTGTGTGAACTTTAAATAATTCCGCCCACGTCGCGTATTGGACGTTTTCCATCTCAATAACGATAGGGATGTGGTTGTTGATGTTGGAGACTGTAAGGGCGGGATGAAACATGTTCTTTATGGTAGACATGACGAAAGAACAAGAGGAGAATTAGAGATTCGGAAGAAAATTTGGAAAGGATTGGTATTTTTGGCCGGAAACCGACGTCGGAATCCGAGAGTAAGGTCGGCGGAAGGTGAAATTAGGAGAAGGAAATTCTGCCCTAGACTTCTGATACAATGAAAGACAATAATCTCTTGATTATTTTCATTAATGAAGAGGTATATTATATACATGATATATAAAATCTAAATATGGAAAATAAATCTACTTTTTCCTAATACAAGACTAATACCTTTTTCTAACACAATACTAATACCATAATTATACTTGTACAAGAATTCTACAAATATGGTAATTTAATTAATGAATTTGGGTCCAAGTGGTATACCCTGTCTATCAGTATTGAATTGATTTTCACGCATATAGATAGAAGATATCTCTTAGCATGAGAAATATGTGATTAGTTTCTCCAGGATTCAGATCGAGAAAATGACGAGAGCATGTTTACTTACTGGAACATTCTCCTTGACATCCCACAAACGCAATGTACTATCGGTTGATGCAGAACCTAGCTCATGGTCAGATAAAAAATTTACATATGAAACAGCTTTACGGTGCCCACTGAAAATGTGCAGTGGCTGGCTGATATTTCTCAAGTCATAATAGTGAATGTGATGATCTGCAGAGCCTACCTGCAAGATATTGGCTCATGCCTTAGTTTAAAAACTTAACCTTTAACATGAAATACTATATTTAAATGCATTGATGGAAGATTACACAAAAAACAGCTCTTTAGGGGGATAAGTAAAGAGGGAAACAAAACTTACAGCTACATGAGCACTGGATCCAGGATTATACTTCACGGAGCAAATGTTAGCTTTCATGTCAATGGTAAGAACGCTGGCTTCCTGCTTCGTGCACCAAACTTTGACCTGTTGAGAAATTAATTAGCATATTCCAAATTTCTACACGTATAATAACTCGCCAAAACAAGTTTTGTCAAATTTGTCTACTTTCAGGAACACTCTATGATTGTCTCTCCAGTCTCCAACAGCAAAATTAGGAACACCTCAATTTGAGAAAAAAGCATATTCTGCATTTCTATTTACCTTACAATCATCACTACCAGACACAAGCATAGAAGGTTCAGTACAGCAAAAGTCGACACTCCATGCTCGTTTTTCATGTTCCTCGTACTCCATCACACTCTGAAAAGAAAGTGTTAATCTTATCACATTAGATATAACTGCAGATCCATATGAAAGTGTTTTTTCATGATCTATATATAAGAACAAAATAAACACCTGGAAAATGATACTACCTGACGAGTTGTAACATCCCAAACCGTTACTATGCCCTCGTAGTCGCTGCTAGCTAAGTGGTTTTTAGTGTACTTGTTCCAACTCAAACAACTTAGTTTGGATCGGGTAGACATTTCAACAACAGGACATTGCGCTTCAGCTGGTTCGTTTACCACCTGATAGAGAGAACATACAATGAGTGGCTTGTATCTTTTAAAAACACGAATACAATACAGCCAAAAGCGAAACAGACTTTATAAGAATCTCACATCTAGCCAAATTATTGGAAAATTTAACTAGGAACAATTATAATCTCAATTCAACTATTATGCTTCACTAATTTCTCCCAAATCATCTCATTATACCACTAGCATGTGAAAATCTCAAAATCCTATCTGTTGAGAGTATTGAGCCCAACACAATTGAGCAGCAGCCCTGTATTGAGCCCAACACAATTAAGTAGCAGCCCATAAAGTCCAGGCCCATATAAACAGCATTCATATCACTTAGAGGAAGCTGCCCATCACAGATATTAAAGAAGGATCCATCTCTTCAGCAACACACGCTTCAGAAGCTGAGCAGCATGAGGAAGATCAGCTCGTGTGGATCACAACACCAGCATGCAGCTACACACACGAGAACAATACACTTAGTTTGTTAGGGTGGTTGAGTTGGTTACACAATTAGTTACATTCTGTTTTGGAATCTGTTTTCTGTTCTGTTAAGCCTTCTTTTTCTCGATAGAGTAGTGAGATTGTAGCTATATATATGGGAGTGGATCTTGTTTTGAGTAATAAGAAAAATCAGAAAAGCTTTCGCAAACTTCTTCTTGTTCTCTTCTAAACTTCTTCTTATTCTCTACTGTTCTTAAACTCTGATTGGAGAATCTGGAGTGTAGCATTTGAAAGCGCAGCATGTAACTCTTGCATGCAAGATGTGCACTGTCCAGATTGCAAAATTAACACTATCTGAGAAGACAAAGGGGGCTAGAAGTCAAGTTTAATTAATAGAACAATCATTAAACTACTAGCAGAAATTTTTCGAGTGGGAAGATTAGCAGAAATTAAGAAGCTCACGTGAACCATGAACTTACTGATGAAAACTCGAAGACCTTAATTCTTCGTGACACCCCAGCAGTAGCAAACAGTTCATCATCTCGGTCAAATTCAATACTGTCAAGAAGAGGAGATTTAGTTGCAGCTAGGGAGAGAGAGAGAGTTCTTTCCCCAAAAAAGAAATGACCGGGTTCACCCACTAGTTATAAAAATTTAGAGAAAATAGAACCCCCTTGCTACCAAATGGTTTATAATTCAATAAAGGGGATTGCTATAACGTATCCAGGAAAAAAACTAATAAGAGTTTCCTGTTTTCAAATAACCGATTATCTCTAGTTCTAGTTTCGGAAAAAGGACAAACTGAAGGAAAAACAGTTATTGTTGGATTTTATTCTAAATGCAATGAACTTCTTACCTTGAAACAATATCGGCCAAGTGGAAAAGGTCAGGCTGCCTGAGTTCAGCAACAACCCGCAGCCGACTATTTTAACAAACACAATAGAAAGATAACTGTAAGCCGAAATAATTAAGTTAATCTGCAGCCAATACTACTAGTATTAGATGAACAGATGGACCTGTATTGCGTGAAGGTATACAGAACAGATTGAAAATCCTCAAGCCCCGCAGAGTAACCTTCTCTATTCATGACGTTTGCTCTAGGTTCTCCCTGTTTTTGTGACTGTCTTGCCCAATAACGCCGCTTTTGTAGGTAACAGTCTTGAAGTTCATTGAACTGTGACAATTGAACATTTTAAAAGAGGGCATAAGAACAATGAACTATTTTTACAGCAAGACCAAAGTCCACAATTTTCAATGTTAACGACCATCAACAAGCACAACGATAAATTACAGGATTAACCTGTGCATGAACGCGTCTTTTCCTTGCTATTGACTTTCCAGGTTGATTAGGATCCTGTGAATCTGATCCTCCGTGGTTATCATCCTTCCATTGCACAAGTTGAGAATTCGCAGGAGCTCTTGCATCAGTGTTCCTGGTCTGTGAAGTGCCAGCGCGATATTGTTCTTGTGAATTGACAGAACTAGAAACAATTGCACCACTTCCCTTATCTCTCGATGAAGGCCTGGCTGTCATTGCAGAAGAATCATCGACTAGCATTCTCATTTTCGCTGAATATCTACCTCTTGCCCTAAATAACTCTATTCTACGCTTCTCCACAACATTTATGTCTTCATTAATGTACTGGAGATCATTTTGGATCTAGGAAAAGTACAAGATACGATCAATAAAATACAAGAAAAACAAATCCCTACCAGCAGGAGGGATGTGAATTAATAGAATAGAATACAATAAGTTTCCAAGTGACAACAGATAAATTCAAACTAAAAGTGACTGTAAACGCAGTAGAAGTTCAAGCCGAAACCTCATTAAGCTCTTCAACTTTTTGCTTCCTTAAACACTGGAGAAACTCGAACAGAATCTGAAGATTTGTTTCAGCTTCTTCTTGTTCCATTTTTCTTTTCTTGTCCAGAAGAAGTGATAGTAGACTATCCATCTCTTTAACAGACACCTCGCATCCCTGCCTAAGAATCAGATGATGAGAATCCTGAAGGACCTGAACAGATAAATAGAAATAACCCGGACACAATGACAGAGAGAGTTACAAAGCAAAATAATCTGAGACTATGATGGCAGTTGCAACAAGATAATCAGAGAACCGGACTAAAAGAGTTGTTGAAATGCAAAGTTAGGGACACTCTCCACTAAACTAAATTGAATGGATGCTTAGTGGTCTCCAACAGAAAGTACCAGCCCTTGTATTTTAAGTTTTAACCAACATCTTTGCAAATACTTGCAGCTGAATTGTATTCCTTTTCAAGACATAGATGCTCAGATATTCACTTCCTTTTTTTAGTTTCACACAAGTCACAACTTTATAATATCTTTTCCCTCAGAGAGTCCAAGCATTTTGTACGGTAAAACCTAAAAAGTGCTTGGACAATGAAAGAGAAGTAATGAGGAGGCTGTCTTCCTTTTCCACATGAAGGTACAAGCGCAAGCCACATCAAAATACTCTTATTCCAAGTATTTGCACCTGCTTTAAATCCGACTTACGATGGGTATGAGGTGTTGGCACAAAACAATTAAACTATCATATATAAAGTATTTCAAAAGGTAAACGGTCAATTTTTAATCACTTTCCCACCCACAAAAATCTATGTTGCTCCGACTCTTCAAAAATCCCGACGGATGCTTGTCGGGTCCTCCAAAAGTAGTGCATTTTCGGAGGATCAGACATGGGTGTGCCAACATTTTTGGAGATCCGTGCAACATAGCTAAAAAGAACAAGACATATAAACCAGTGGCCTAAACTAACACCTGGGAAGACTATCAGCATACTCATTAGCTTCTCTTCCTTTCCATTCATACCCTCCTAACAAACCATATCACTAACATCTGCCTACAACATGTAGCATCATGTCACTGGTACCTCAGCAAAACTAATGCATCATTATCCGGACAAAGAACATTCTCTAGTCTATCTACAACGATACGAAGAAAACTTGTTTAACTTTTCATGCATATCTAACCTGCTGTATTGCTTGGCGAAGTTGTTCCACAGGTGTAGCACTTTTGGCCATTTGGCGAGCAGATCTCTTCATCAATAACTACACAATGGAAAAAACTTTAACACAACTAGCTTTGAGTGGAAAATAACCTTTTGAGAATGTCACCAATATCCAATAGACTAGTAAAAAATGAAGACCATAAACAAAAGAAAAGAAGCAAAGAGAAGAAAAATACAAATAAAGGGAATGGAACTACTAAACAGGGTCTATCAGTCCAGTTTCCACTCCAAATTTTAGCACATTGCGGGGTTGTGATGAAGAAATTGAAATACGTTACAATGAAAACTCACAAAGGGGAATACAGATCAAACAAGATTAATGTGAGCTACATTTATATCCACCAATTTCCAATTGGAGTAAATCTTCATGTACATTCTAAAGAAATCTAAAATACCACACAAGGGCAGCCCGGTTCACTAAGCTCCCGCTATGCGCGGGGTCTGGGGAAGGGCCGAACCACAAGGGTCTGCATTTCTGCAAGAGGTTGTTTCCACGGCTTGAACCCGTGGTCTCCTACTCACATGGCAACAACTTTAGCAGTTACTCCAAGGCTCTCCTTAAAATACCACACAATAGATTAAAAAATATCCATGTAGACCAATATTCCTTCACCAGTATCCCAATTAAAAGGGAACTCTCTTCCCGCTACTGAAATGCAGTGATATTCCAACCAATATTTGTCGTCGCGCAATATATAAAATAGGTCTGAGACATCATTAACTCCTGTATCTCAGCTGACCCGACAATTACTGCGAACCTAAACATTAAAGTATATACAGAAGCCAGCATGATAATTCCTGATGGACTTACTCATAACGACCTATATTCAAACATGTATTTTTCAATCACTCATAGAAATCCTAGAATTCATCAAATCCTGAGCATTTTCAGTAATACCAACACAGCAGGACCAAACCAGATTCCTCCAAGGCATGTAGTTCTACATTGCTAAAAGAACAGTGATAATTCCATTAGAACTAAAACTTTCACCTCAAAAAAAGCACCTGAATTCCAATTCACTCATCTGCTTTACAATTTTCCCCAATATTACCAGTAATGCCTAAAAACAAGCTACACAGCTAGCCGATCTCCACAAAAGTCACATACAACACATTTTGTATCTTTATTCATATACATTTCAAACAAATGTGATTATCAAACATCCAAATTCATGAAAAAAGCTGGATTTTTTTTACCTTATTGAGATTGATATTAGGATAAAAATGATCAGAAAGAAGCGAGTGAAATCCAATTCATCTCATCTGCTTTTAAATTTTCCCCAATTTAAAAAGTACTATTACCAGTAATGCCTAAACAAACTACAAAACTTGCTGATTAAAGTCGCATACAACACATTTTGTGTCTTCGTTCACAGACATTTCAAACAAATGCTATTATCACACCTAATATATAAGTGAAATTCAAAATCGAACAACCAAATTCATGAAAAAAGCTCTAAAATTTTACCTTATTGAGAAGGAAATTAGGACAAAGCTGATTTGAAGTCAAGTAAACAAATGTGATTATTACACCTATATATATAAGTGAAATTCAGAATCAAACATCCAAAATCAAGGAAAAAACTGGAAAAGTTGACCTTATTGAGAAGGAAATTAGGATAAAGGTGATTTTTAGTCAAGTAAACAAAAATGTGATTATTACATTACACATACATATAAGTGAAATTCAAAATAGAACATCCAACGACAACATACCAAGTATAATTCCATAAGTGGGATATGCGGAGGGTGAGTATACGCAGATTAACTCTATCTTAGGAGAAAGGTGATTTTTAGTCAAGTAAACAAATGTGATAACTACACCTATATATAAGTGAAATTCAAAATCGAACATCCAAATTCATGAAAAAAGCTCGAAACTTTTACCTTATTGAGATGGAAATTACGACAAATGTGATTATTACACCTATATATATATATATAACTGAATTTCAAAATCAAACATCCAAATTCATGAAACAACAACATACCCAATTAAATCCCACAAAATGGGGTCTGGTGAGGGTAGAGTGGACGCAGTCCTTACCCCTACCTTGGGAGGTAGATAAGTTGTTTCCTATAAACCCTCGGCATAACGACAAGCAATTAAAAGCAAAACGAATAAAATATGGCAAGATACTATACAAGCATAATAGAACAGACACAAAAAAGGAGCGGTAGTAACCACAAAGTAAAACAATAGTCACAGAACATCCAAATTCATGAAAAAAACTGTAATTTTTTTACCTTATTGAGAAGGAAATTAGGATAAAGATGATTCGTCGTCAAGTAATGAGAGCAACAAGGACAATCACTTTTATTCTGTAGATGAGTAACAATGCACATATAACAAAAACTATGTCCACACGCCGTTAGAAACGCATCCTTTATAATTTGCATACATATTGGACACAACATATCCTTATCCACTTCCTCTTCCTTCTCCGCCGCAACTTCCTCCTTCACCACCTCCGTTGCAGTCACCGCTGCCGCTGCCGGAGCTGAAGTTTCGCCGGCGTTCACCATAGGCACTAAAGCTCCGATTAAATTACGCTCTCCTCCTCCTCCCATCGCTCTCTACAATTGTACGAGTGCCTAATCGAATTTATCAGGTCATGTACGAACAAGGTCAAGTCTATCGGTTTGTTATGATGCGTCAGATGATGCATACATCACTGCACTTCCACATCTGAAAAGGTACAAATTATCGTAGCTCGTCAATAAAAAAAATTCTATTAAAACTTGAAATTCAAATAACTTTTTGCATATGTATGTATACATGTATATTGTGTAGGAATAACTGAATAAGGTTCAACTCTACCGGTATGTTAGGATGCGTCATATGCATTGATCACTGCACTTCCATTTTTGCACATCTGAAAGATACAATTGTTGTAGCTCGTCAATAAAAATAACTTTTTGCATATGTGTGTATATATATATATTGTGTAGGAACAACTGAACAAAGTTCAAAGTCTACTGATGTGTTAGGATGAATAGTATGTGTGTGTGTGTTTTGTGAAGAGTGAGAGATGTTTTGTGAGGGTGTAAAAGGACCACGTTGGCGGGGAAGTTGGGTATTTCAAAACTGGGGAGACTTGTTGATTCCACCGCCTCATAATAAGTTCTATATATTTGGCTGCCGTTATTTTTTTTTGGTATCCAATAGGATTATTATATAAGTTTCAATCACCGAAATTTGTTTTCTTAAGTTTTACATATTAGATTTTTAATCTATAAGTAAAATACTTGAATTATAAATTTATAATCTTAAAAATATAATTAGATTAACATGTTACTATAAGTAAATATAATTTATGGTGTAATATTTTCTTACACTGACAGTTATATATATATTCATATAATATGCGTTTGAGAAAATATGTTAAAAAAAATCAAAATTTAAAGTGAAAGTCTCTAATATAAATATTTTATCGTGTGTTCATATGCTCAATCAGAATAGACCCTAGTTCGAATGCTCAAATAAATTTTGTTGGAAAATTTAAAAAGTTATCACTATATTTTACCTTTAAATTATATAAACGATTATAAATAACATTTACACTATTAATCAGTATCTACAAGTAGGGCTGTTATCGGTCCGATCCAAGAATCGGATCGATAAAGTTTCGATCTTGAGTCGAGATCCGGGACCGGACCGAAATCTTATCGGTCCGATTCTCAGTCCGGATCGGGTCCGGGGCCCGTTTTTAAAAAAAAAAAAAATTAATTTCCATACTGAAATTGACATTCTCTGACACATTACCATAAAATTTGAACGTTGAAATCTATTGTATATCGCGAGATATTTAGCGAAGAAAAGGGAAAATTAATAACGATTTGGGAAAAAAGTGAAATTAATTGGCAAGATGGACGTTTTGGAGAAATCGGCTGCGCCAAATTTGGTTCGGCCCCGTGATAGACGTGGAGGTGAGTCTTGGTACTATGCATTCCAAAGAAATGATGTTTCAAGTATCTCGGATCTATTATACAAAAGAATGAAGAGATTGATGATGATGTCACACATCGTATTGGGGTAGGGTGGATGAAATGGAGGCTCACATCTGGAGTCTTGTGCGATAAAAAGGTGTCACCAAAACTTAAAGGCAAGTTTTATAGGGTGGTAGTTCGACCGACTATGTTGTATAGGGCAGAGTGTTGGCCGGTCAAGACTTCGCACACACAAAAGATAAAAATCGCGGAGATGAGGATGCTGAGATGGATGTATGAGCATACAAGGAGGGATATAATTAGAAATGATGATATCCGGGATAGAGTGGGAGTGGCCTCGATGGAGGATAAAATGCAGGAAGTGAGATTGAGATGGTTCGGGCACGTGCAGATGAGAGACAGAAATGCCCCAATGCGGAGGTGTGAGAGGTTGATTATGGGTTCAAGAGGGGTAGATGTAGGCCAAATAAGTAGTGGGGAGATGTAATTAGACGGGATATGGCGCAAGTGCAACTCACCGAGGACATGACCTTAGATAGGGGGTTATAGAGGACACAAATTAGGGTAGTAGGTAGTCCAGCGTAGTCTTACTTATGCTTATAAACTTGTAGTTATATTGTTATTATTGTATGCCGACTTAGCCTATCATACTAGTAGGCGCATTATTGTTTTATAGTTCCCTGTCATTTGATTTATGCTGATATGTGTTCTCTAGTGTACTTTGTTTGTCTTATTTATCTGCATTAGTTATTGTTTCTTTTTCAGAATGCACTATCATGACTTAGTCGCTTTTGATACCAGCATTTTCATATTGCTTTAAATTGTTTGTCCGAATTTGACCGTTTATCTTGCTTTGCTTGTACTTGTGCTTTGTCTTGAGCCGATGGTCTCTCGGAAACAACCGCTCTACCTACCAAGGTAGAGGTAAGGTCTCTGTATACTCTACCCTCTTCAGACCCCATATTATGAAATTTCACTGTGTATCTTGTTGTTGTATTTTCCATGGAAAATATTTTTCTACCTACCAAACACACCCTACATGTTTGCTCAATGTCTTTATATTTGGTTTATGTATACAAATATATTCGAACTTTGTAAATTTTATATCCGACCAAATGCTTTCGCATAAAATGCAACTAGTGTTTTTAAAATTTTATACTTATCGCACAAAATGTTATAATTTCTCCGTCTCAATTTATGTGACATTATTTGACTAGGCACGAGGTTTAAGAAAGAAAAGACGACTTTTAAAAATTGTGATCCAAAATAAGTTTTAGATATTTATGTGGCTATAATTATCTCATGAAGTTAAATTATTTTTGAGATAAATTAAAAAAATTGGACATAAATTAAGACAGAGAGTATATATTTAACTTGTGTAGCAAAAATATTATTTATAATAGTTAAATTCCATACCTAAAAAGGAAATTCCGTTATTAAATGAATGGGGCTGATGTTAGTATTGCTGGCCACAAGTTGATTATGAGTTGGACATTACATCAATTTAATGTATCTCTATCCAAACCTCTCTCACATCAATTAGCAAGATCGAAAATGGACCATCAAAGAATGTGGTGCAGCAGATGAAGTTGCTCTTTTTTTAATTAGAGGTCTCGAATTTGAGTGTTATGTATGAAAGAATCCTTGATAGGAAACGCTTTCCTCCAAATGGGATCCTATGCGGCAAGAATCTGAAGATTGTTGTTTTATGATGGAAACAACAATCTCATCTCACTTTATTACTAATTAATAGATAACTAAAAAGTAAATATGTTTCTATGCATGAATAAAGTCGATACTTTTAACTTAATATTACTACAGCTCATATATAATACTTTATTAGATTACTAATATAGGCTCATTTAATTAATAGCAAGATCTATATACAATTATATCAAATATGTGAGTCCACTTAAATAGAAAATTACTATCAATCTCCCACTTGGATCACATATATTTCTGAAAAATTGTACATAGTTTAAACTTTATAGTGCACTAGAATTTGCTATGATAATAGAAATATTCCAAAAATTACAAAGAACAAAGGTGAAAGTGGGTGTCAATTGGACTATGCTAGGGTACAGTGCCGGCCTTGAGCAGGGCAAACTGGGCAATTGTCCTGGGCCCAAAATTTAGAGGGACTCAATTTTTTTTTTAGTACTATAGTTGCTAATTATATAGTATTTTTTATGCAGGGGATTTTAGGATCTAGAATTGCGGTAATTTTGATGACATGGTGCTCTCAGAAAAGAGGTCCACTATTTGTCTCGGTCTTCAACCCTTTAATACTTCTTTTCGTGGCACTAGCTAGTTCATTATTGCTTGATGAGACCCTATATCTAGAAAGGTAATTCAAACTCCTTTGAAGTATGATTTTTTTCAGTTGTAGCTAATCTTTAGTAAGTTGAAAATTTAGATGTTAAACTCTTTATATATTTTGCTCAATGCTTGAATATTTAGTTTCAACATGCTTAAAAATGGTATAAGTACAACAACATACCCAGTGAATTTTCACAAAGTTGATCTGAAGAAGGAAGAATGAACGCAGTCCTTATCCTTACCTTGAACATAAATTTAACTATTTGCATTACTGTGATTATCATTCTATGTGCTCGTTACTTGCAAAAACAATGGACTTATTATATGAAATCAAAGGAAAAAAGATAAAGAAATCCATTTTATATCGAAAATCAATTTCTTCTTCTTAAGTAAATTTTAACTTGCCTAACTGTAATAATTTGTAGCAGTATTTGTAGCAGTTATTAGATTATTATAACTATTAACCCTAAACCAACGATGGTCTGTTCCACTTTCACTCCTCAAAAAGAAGAACGCTTTTGTGCATCTGTTCCACTTCTCTAGGTTTGAATCGATACAGTTTATTTAGCTTGAATATTAAATTTTTAGTTAATTTGAACAGGTTAGATTTGAAAAATAAGAGTGAGTTTATCACTAAGTTTAAATATATATAGGGCCTAATTTTTACTTTTGCCCTGAGCCCTGAAAAATTCAGGACCGGCACTGCTAGGGTATTGGAAAGTTTAATGTACATCATGAAATGTACGCAATCAGATATAGTTTGTGCTATAAGTAAACTAAGTCGGTACATCAGTAATCTAAATCAAACGCATTGGATGGCAATGAAACGAGTTCTTAGATATTTAAAACATATATCAAAATTACTGGCTTAATTCACTGTTAGCCGCTACAAATTAAAGAATAATTATCGCTTAACTGTACTTAAGATATTAATGTGTATATCATGAAAGACAAATTTAAATTTGGAATGGATGGTGAAGTGTAGGTGGCAATTAGCAGTTATGTGGATACATTGTTTTATACGTAGATGTTTTCTTGCATTCATTATTAATTTGTAGTTTCATGGATCGACTATATTTATGTGGACGAACCTAGGGGCGTAGCTAGAATATGAGTTACACGTTCAGCTAAATTCAGTAGTGTTTATCCAGTGACACGTTAGATATGAATTTCAAGAGATTTGGTCTTACAACTCCTTTTTATGCGAGTTGAGACTACCTTGTTCAGGCGGATTATAATATATTTATCAATGAGTTCACCATCTCTATATTATATATTCCCCTCTGTAAGGTCATCTTTCGTAACAATCTTTCACCATAACAATCAATTTTTTTCCTCTAATATCAATTTTTATGTTATGTATATTATCTTTATCTAAATTTATATGACATTCTTTCCTTTTTTAATTTGTCCCAATCTTTCTATAATTAGAAATAATTTGACTTTAAAATTCTCATTTTACACTTAATGAAATAATTTATAGCCGCACAAATAAGATTGTTATAGAACATAACTTTTGAAGTCTTTCTTTCTTTTTAAAATTTATGTCATGTCAAACGATGCCACATAAATTGATATAGAGAGAGTAACATTACATGTTCTCTATAACAACATGTCACAATATCAATAAAAAAATGTTCAAACAAACGAAGTTGTTATAAAAAGGTTGGACGGTATATGTCGGAAAAATTCACTTTGTATATACAATATGATTTCTAATGAAAGAATTTGGATAAACTCTCTTACATTCCTCTAAGCCCCCCTCCCCCAACCCCACCCAACCCCCAACCTTCACTCACCATCTCATTTTATCTTCAATGCATGCTATTTATATCTTTGCCAAATGTTATTATTTTTGGTTTCTTATAATGTTCGATATTTGTATTGGAGCTCAATTAATCTGAATTCGCGTCGTATATGGCTCATTTGGGGGAAAACGCTCCCTACCAAAAAAATTACATAAAGCTCGAAATCGAGACTTTTGATGAAGAAAAAAGCAGTCTCATCCGCTGCACCACATACTTTGGTACGCGGACAAAACTATCCCTGGATTATAATCATAATTCTAAGACTAATTTATCCCATCTAAGAGATGGGATAAAATAATCTCAAGGTTAATGAGATAAGGTGAGATATCTCATCTTTGAGTTTGGGCTTCATTGTATACTTTGTTTGGTACAAGGTATAAATTTATACCTTCTACCAAACATGATACAAAATTAATCTCAAAGTTAGTGTCGGGATATTCCTGTAAGAAATATTTCCTTGACTATTTCATTCCAAAGGGATATTAAATATACTCATAATACAAGCATAATCCTAGGCTAGAGTTAAGGTAATGAATGACTAAAATATACATCTACCATATACAGAATATACACAATTATAATTAATTATGACTAATTATATTATTTCCTATTTTACCACACCCCTGCAGTCAAAACAGAAGGTCGGCGTATGCTGAGACTGTCCTGAAAATCTTCAAATAGCACCAACGGAAGACCTTTTGTAAAATATATATGATCTGATGGCGTGACGGGACACGTAAGACACACACTTGTCCATGAGCAACCTTTTCGCGAACAAAGTGAATATCCAACTCAATATGTTTAGTGTGTTGATGTTGAATCGGATTTTCTGAGAGATAAATCGCACTAACATTATCACAATAGACCAATATCGCCTTCAGAGCTGGACAGTGGAGCTCCAAAAGAAGTTTCTGCAACCAATAAGATTCAGACACCATATTGGCAACTCCTCGGTATTTTACTTCGGCACTGGACCTGGATAATGTAGCATGTCATTTGGAAGACCAAGATATCAAATTGTCACCAATAAATACACAATAACCACATGTGGAGTATTTGATGTCTAGACATCCGCCCCAATATGCATTTGTGTAAGAAATGAGAGTAGTGGCCGATGATGGATATAGATTCAAACCATGATCGAGGGTGCCCTGAATATAGCGCACAATGCGCTTGAGAGCATGTATATGATCCTCCATCGGGTTATGCATGCATAGACAAATATGTTGCATAATATAAGATATGTTAGGCCTCGTAAAAGTAAGATATTACAAGGCTCATGTAAGGCTGCGGTAATGTAATAGATCTGCATATAACGTGCTAGAAGTAATACTCAGCTTTGGTTTAGTATCAACCGGAGCGGAGGATGGATTACACGAGGACATGCCAACTCGTTCAACGTTCTCTTCTGCATACATCTTTTGAGACAGAAATAAACCACTTGCATGACGTGTTACATCTATTCCCAAGAAGTAATTCAATGGCCCTAGATCTTTCATAGCAAATTCTGAACTAAGGAGAGACATGATAGACTTGCGAGGAGCATCAGATGAAACAGTTAAGATAATATCATCCACATACCCTAATGATATATGAAGAGATAATGATCCGGCCTGCTGTTAGAAAACTCAATATGAGAAACATAATTTCCAAACCTCTTGTACCAGGCTCGATGAGCTTGTTTGAGCCCATACAAGTATTTTTTCAGTAAACATACATGATTAGGATAAATGGGGTCTATATATCCCATAGGCTGATACATGTATACCATTTTATTGAGTTCTCCATGCATGAATTCATTTTTCACATCAAGTTGATGAAGTGGCCATGCCATAGAAATATTTAGACTTTAGTATTGTGTGTATAGTTGTTGGTTTAACCACCAGACTGAAAGTCTCACTCGCAGTCCACCCCAACCTATTGAGTCTTACCATCACCTATAAGACAGACTTATGTCTCTCAAAAGTACCATCAGATTTTTCTTTATGACTGAAAATTCACATAGACCGAATCACATTTACATTAGGAGGACGAGGCACCAAATCCCACGTTTTATTATTAATAAAAACATTATATTCATCATCCATATATATTTTCTAATTAGGGTCATTAAGGGAAGACACATGATTACGAGAAAATGGTGATTTGGTAACATGAGTATGAAGACAATATTTTTTGTTTGCTTTAAAATCTCATGTTGACTGCGAGTGACTGGCCGTTGGGTCGAAATTGAAGTTGGTTATATAGAGGATGTAATATTGGGTTGATGTGAGATGGGTCCGGAGCCAGAATTTATGGAGATGCAGAATATTGGGCTGGCCGAATTGTTTGGCTGATGTGAGATGGGTCCGGAGCCAGAATTCCTGGGCCTAGATGCGGAAAAAATTGGGCTGAGTTTCCCGAATATATTAGGTTGGCCGAACTATTTTGGCCTGATTGTGAAGACAATTGGTGGACTAAATATAGGGCATGCTATCATCAATAAAGTCATAGGTATGAGGTACGGAACAATGCATTTTGGTAAATGGAAAATTTGATTCATAAAAAACTACGTGACGACTCACTATGATTTTATTAGAGGATAAGTCGTAACATTTGTACCCACGATGGTTTGATAGATATCCCAAAAAAATACACAAAGTGGATCGAGGTTGAAATTTATTGATGGTAGTGGAAGGAAAAAAAGGATAGCATAAGCACCCTAATACCCGTAGGTGAGAGTAAGATGAGTCCCTTAGGTATATGATTTTGAGAGGGGATGATATGCTATGCTCGGAAGTATGTTAAGGAGATAGGTTGTCATTTGTAATACATGATGCCAAAATGATGGTGGTAGAGAGGCATGAGCAAGTAAGGGTCTAACAATATTATTAATGGTTCAGATTTTTCTTTCCGCTTTTCCATTTTGAGGTGAGGTATGTGGACAAGAGAGACGAAAAGATAAACCATTTGCTTTGTAAAAATCCCAAATGACCTATTATCAAATTCTTTACCATTATCACATTGAATAATTTTAATGTTCCGTTCAAACTAAATACGGATGAATGTCCTAAATGAGAGAAATATGAAAAACACTTGTGACATTTTAGATAAAGAAAATGTCAAGAAAAATTAGAGTAATCACCCAACAAAAGAAGATAATATTGATGATCGAAAGAGCTCAAAATGGGAGAAGTCCAACTATCACTATGGATAATATCAAAAGGCACAACAATGCATGAATTAAAAGTAACAAAAGGCAATTTAACATATTTTTCAAGAGGAGATGATAGACAAACATACAAGTTCTAGTACAAAAATAAGTTTATTTTGTTTAAGGAAGGCAAAAACAGGTGCTCCCGGATGACCCAAACATTCATGCCATAAAGAATGAGTTAGAGTTGGAAAAGTGGTTGGTAATGTGGCTTGATGTGTGGTTGTGGTGATTGGATAAAGCTCGCTCCGACTATCACATCTTATTAGACGTATCCCCGTCTGAAAATCTTTCACGGAAAATCTAAAAGGATCAAGTTCAACAGAAATCCAATTATTAGTAGTAAATTTTATAATTGAAATCAAATTTTTAATCAATTGAGGAGCATGGAGAACATTTTTTAAGGTTAACGATGGGTTCGGGGGAGACAAATTTGTAGTATCATAACCACAAATTGGAATTGAATGACCATTTTTGATAATTATACCATGATTATTGCTCAAATTAAAATAGGACGAGAGATTACCTTGTGAGAACGTCATATGAGACGTTGCTCCGGTGTCCATGTACCAATTTGTATTGGGCGGATTAAGCCCAAGAGTGTGCATTGCGGTCTTGATGTCGGTCGGGGTCGCCACTGCCGAGTGGGCCTACTACCACTGGTTTGGCAGTGGCCTAAGAATTCCTGGTTGTTGTGTTCTCTTGCCTACCGGGTCTCGCTACGGCCTACTCCAATTGCTCGAGTGAGCGGGCGAGAGGCACGACCAGGCCATCGCCCATCGGGCCTCACCGCCATCGGTCGGCGTGTTGCTGCTGGCCGCCGCCACCTCTGCCATGTCGGTGGTCGCCGCCCTTTCCACCACCGCGGCCACCACCACAGTTTTACCTTCATTATTTCCATTTCGCCCCTTCTCACCACGGTTTGTTAGCAAATTTTCAAATTGTGAAGAGTTATCATCGGATGGAGCGGCAACCATGGTGGAATTTGACACAGTGACTGTCTTTTTGGAAAAACCCTCTTCTTCTAGTATGAGCATAGAACGGACTTGGTAAAACAGTGGAAGAGGGTTTCTTTGGTGGATGAGCGTACCTACTCTACTATATGCGTCGGTGAGGTCGACAATCATTTGTATCACGAGTCGATTGTTAGTTATCGGTGCCCCGACGTTCTTGAGTTGGTCTAACAGAACCTTGAGTCGTTGACAATATGCTGACGCATTGGGAAAATTCGTCATGTCCATGGTGGAGAATTCTTGCTCAAGTGTGACGGTCTGAAAATTCTTATTATCTTAGAATATGTCACGTAAGCATTCCTAAGCCTCCATAGCCGGCTCAATAATAGTATGCAGCAAATAACTTGAAATTATGGCATAAATTCACGTGAGAACCGTCGCATCAAGTATCAACCATAGTTCCGCTTCATCATCGGTTTTCGGCACCTTCTCCTTGCTTTTTCCGATGGAATGATATGATGGATAACCTTGTGTGAGCGACAGTGGATTTTGAAAAGTTCCGCCCATGTCGCATAATGAACGTTTTCCATCTCAAGAGTGATAGAAATATAAGATTTAATGTTTGAAACTGCGAGAGCTGGATGGAAATTTGATTTCTAATCAGACATGGCTGACGGAAGAGGGAGGGAGTCTGCGGCACAAAGAGAGGAGGGGGTCGGTCGACGGTTGAATGAGAATGTATTAGGGTTTAATTAGTAACTTTCCATAGAATCTGATACCATGTAAGAAATGTTTTCTTGATTATTTCATTTCAAAGGGGTAGTAAATATACTCATAATAGAAGCATAATCCTAGGCGAAAGTTAAGATAATGAATGATTAAAATATACATTTATCATATACATAATATACATAATTATGACTAATTATGATTAATTATATTATTTCATATTCTGTCAATTCCACCTTATACCATGTACCAAATCACCCCTAACGGCCAACGTTCTCACGTGGTATTATTGGTGTTATAATTTGGCATACTCTTCCTCTGGCAAAACCAAATGAGACAATTTGGAGAGCTACACACCATCAGTGGCGGAGCCACATGCATTCAAGGGATGTCGACCGATGTCCCTTCATCGAAAAATTACACCGTATAATTAGGTTAAAAAAATATTTTTTTTATGTATGTATATTATATATTGACTCTTCTTGATTTTTTTTTGTATATTTACTTCTTTATATTTTAACATTGATAAAAATTCGGGTCCGCCACTGCACACTATCTTCTAAAACCATTGGCTAGTGACTGAGCCACGATATTAGTGACTTGACTGATTGGTGTTCACTTGTTGGAACTAGTATATTATAAAACGTGGACGAATTAAAAACAGATATATTATGAGTCATGTAACATGGCCAACAAATCTATTGTTTGTGTGCATGTACTATATATAGTAACCGTAAAAACTTGTGATAGGACTAATATATCTTCCATCCTTAATTATAAGTTTAAGAATCAAATTTTAAATAAAAATAGGAGTTTGTTTTTTTGTTACGCAGTGCAAATTCAAATTAATTAAAATTTCAATACAAATATCTGACACTTAGAGAAACCCCAAAAAAATACTATTACCATTTAATTTTATGTGTCTTAATTTGATTGACAAAAAGGTTTAAAAAGTAAAACTTTTAAATCTCGTAACCTTAAATTAAAGTATATTTCTTCCGTCTCAATTTATGTGATATGTTTTTCTTTTTAATAAGTCCCAAAACGAAAGGCATATTTTTATATATTTAGTAACACAAATTTTAAGCTTTTTATTTTATCTTAATGGACTGATTTTTAAAGCCACAAAAATATCTATAGCTTATTTTAGATCATAAATTTCAAAAATCTTACTTAAGTTTTGTATCCAAAAGAAATAATTCCCTTGATTATTTTCATTAATTGAAAGACAATATATACAATTTACATTTTTCCATAATAGGAAAATCTTTTTCCTATTCTACTCCTAAAACTCCATTCTATTTGGAGAGTAACTATACAATTAAGGTAAGTGTACAAGACTAATTAAGGTACAAGACTAATACACATTTATATACAAAGTATACACTTAACAATCTGTCTGTGACGGGCCAAGCCGAGACGAGACGTATAATGGGGCTGGAAACCGTGATATACAATAGGTGTATATCATGGAATACTTATATATTTAACACACCCCCACAGTCATAGCGGGCGGTCTTCGAATGCTGAGACTATCCCTAAAATCTCCAAAAAGGACCGAGGGAAGACCCTTTGTAAAGATGTCTACAATGTGATATCTGAAAGGAACATGACAGATGCGTACTTGTCCACGAGCTACCTATTCGCGAAAACAAAATGAATGTCCATCTCGATATTTTTAGTGCGCTGGTGCTAAACCGGATTACCAGAAAGATAGATGACACTAACATTATCACAGTAAACCAATGTAGTTTTCTGAATAGGACAATGTAGCTCTAAAAGAATATTACGTAACCAACATGATTCAGAGACCACATTGGCTACCCCTCGATACTCGACCTCTGCACTCGAGCGAGATAATGTCGAATGATGTTTGGCATACCATGAGACCAAGTTATTACCAAGAAATATACAATAGCCAGACGTAGACCGTCTAGTGTCTGACAACCACCCCAATCAGCATTTATATACGAGATAAGTGTAGACGTCGACGAAGGATATAAATGTAAGTCATATTCAATTGTGTTACACCCCGTAGTTCCAGAGTATGTTTACGAGGACGTACGTACGAGAATACGACATAAAAATTGGAAAGGAAGAAAGATGTGATTTTTCGACGGAAAAGTTTCCGGATTTTACGAAGGAAAAAGGTTTTTTATTGAGAATTGGATTCTCAACTTTGGTATTTAAGACTTTAAGAATATTTGAGAATTATGAAATTTGATTTTCCGGAATTGGTCACGTGGGGCCCGCGGGAGGAATTTACGGTTGTAGGGCCCACTTTATTTTCAGATTTTTGGCATTACGGATATTTTCGGAAGATAAAATATTTTGGACGAGTAGGGGGGCGACACGTGTCACCCCCATGTGGCCATGTTGGCCGAATGGCTTGAGGACGTGTGGCTTGGACGGTTGGTAGTGGACAAGTGGCTAGCCACTTGTCCAATTTTTGTGGTGGACATGTGGTTGGTAGAATCCACACCAACATGTCCCCAATCTACACCACACACTTGCCTAGATATTGACCATTGATTTCCCTATAAATACCCCTTGTGTGCAAGACTTATTCTTCATCCACTTAAGAGTTTCCAAGGCAAAATTCTCCCTCCCTCCTTAGTGAGTTCTCGTCCAACACCCCCCCCCCCCCCACCTTGAGTAGAATTCTTCAAGTGTTGTTATAATCCCATATACCTTAGCCAAAAATCCCTTGTAGTATTTCAAGTTATCTTTATACTAAAAGCCCGAAAATACAACTTTATCCCTTTAGTCGCAAAAATGAAACCCTAGGAAAAATCTTCATAGTTGGTTGAAGTGTATAAGAGAAGTTGTTAGAAACTTCTAAGGGGTGCTTGGAGCGGTTTGGGCGTATATAATAGGAGCTAAACGTTGCTCAGATCGACTTATAATCTTGGATAATTTTGGGCTTATCGAGGTAATGATCTTTATCCCCTATCAGTAATTGGAAATTACATGTTGTAGTAGTTAATTTTTGAGTAGAAGATATATTGGAAGGATGACTAAAAAGAATTGAATCAGATTTACATCGGACTGTATTTACAGTAGACTTGTAGTATTATTGTGAGGCAGAATTGTACACGTCCGGTTAGACGTATAATCCCCTTGGAGTTGTTGGCTCGGTAGCGGGCCTTGATAGGGGAGGAGATTTATTTGGTTACGGGAGGGGAGGTGCTGCCGAATTTTCCGTAGAATATGGAACCGTGTATTTAGAAATGTTCTACGAAGGGATCTAGGAGTTAATAGACGTTTTTTTGGCCATTATATGTTGAAGTACTACGAGTAGCGTATTCTACTTGAAGGGTGGAAAAGTCTAGCAGGGTTATAGTACGTTGGAGCATTTTTGCTAATTGTCGATAATCGTCGCGAGGTATGTGAACCTCTTCCTATCCTTTCTAGCATGATTATTGTGTAATATATATATATAGTGCGGTAGACGCACGTGTGTTTAAAGGAATTTGATTTTCCTTTTGTGTCCTTGACTTGATTCCAAAGTTAAGGACTTGAATTATGTTAAAAAGTTGTAAAACCTCATTCATGAGTAATGGGTGTGTGGTCTTTTAAAGAATAAAGTTATCTTGATTTCAAAAATGAGAATAGTTTCCTTGGTTGGTTTAAAACATAAAGTGTTTTAATAGCTTTATGGGAAGTTATTTATAACGACTTTATGAAAACAAAAGAATGGTTTATCATTGGATTTAAAATAATAACTTGACATTTTAAAAGTTGGAGGTTGGTTTCCTTAAAAGATATGATTTAAAGATTTAGAGACTGATTTTTAGAAGTAAAGAGACTTGACTTATAAACAACTTGATTTTGGGAAAGGAGAAGTAACTTGATTTAAAGGTATAGGCTACTTGTTTTTAAAAGAGTAAGACACTTGGTTTAAAAAGTATATTGCTACTTGACTTTAAAAAGTAAAAAGTGTCTTTGTTTTAAAGGAAGACATGGTTTTGTCTTAAAATGGTTTAAAAAGGAAGGCATGCTTTTGTCTTAAGATTGGTTTAAAAAGAAGGTATGGAAATTGTTTTGGTTTACTTAAAAGATAGTTACTCTATTTTGATACTACGGGTATCGTGTGACTTTTGTGTGAGTAACTTGACTATGTTGGCTTGTGATAGCCTTGTAATACTTTCTTGTTAGTTTGATAAGTAAACATGTTATGACGCTACGTGTGTTAGTGTCTTGTGACGTTTGTGTAAGGGGGTTTCCTTGTTGTGCTTATGTTGTTTAACGATAGGCAGTTGTGCTGATATTGTATCACTTACCCCCCTGACTTGTTACGAGCCGAGGGCTAGTCACTCCCGTCTGAGAATACCTCACGCGTGCATGTGA
This sequence comes from Przewalskia tangutica, assembly GCA_029844215.1. Classification (NCBI taxonomy): domain Eukaryota; kingdom Viridiplantae; phylum Streptophyta; class Magnoliopsida; order Solanales; family Solanaceae; genus Przewalskia; species Przewalskia tangutica. The sequence goes on from CM056725.1 coordinate 5,350,650, forward strand.
CCTATGCGAGTGCGGAGTTCGGGATGATCACTCCGCGTGTTACGCCGATGCGAGGAATACCTCACGCGATCATGTGACTACGCGATCGCGGAGTCCGAGTTGATCCGAGGTTAGCTACCCCGATGCGAGAATACCTCACGCGGACCTAGGTCTATGCGGATCGGAGTTCCAGGATTAGGCTCGCATAATGATACTATGGGCGATCGCCTTGCTTCGATCATTAGCGCCTAGAAAAGACCATTCACGTTATATCTATTTTGCTCTTGTTTATATGTGGCACTATGCGCGATTAAATTAGTTGTTAAATGACGTATTTGTAATTGGTTTTAAAATGTTATGATTTTATTTCGATTTTACGATTTCACATACTGTACTGTTAGATCGACCTCCTGGGCCGCGTCATGCCGCAGGTAGGTACACCGATTGTTGATCCTCGCCATAGGATCACAGTTCAGCGTTGGGAAGCTCCGTTTCTCCGAGGCTTATCTTTCGTATAGTCCCTGTTGTTGTAGTACTTACATTCGTGGTATGGCGGGCCCCGTCCGTCGTTGTTATAACATTCTTAGGTCCGTAGTGCCATGTGGCGGGGTTTGTAAGGGATGTAACTGTTCAAGTTTTTTATATATACAAGAAAGGTAACCGTATTGGTTAGCCTGTTTTCTTATTTCATTATTGTATATCTTGTTTCATGTGTAAGTTTTTTATTTCCGCTGATTTTCTCTGATGTTGTATCACTAGGGTGCCCGGGGTAAGGCACCAGTCACGGGCCCGGGGTCGGGTCGTGACAAATTGTCCCCTGGATGTACTGAATGATATGTTTGAGCGCATTCATGTGCTCAACCATGAGATCATGCCAAACATGCATGTTGTACGACATACGTAATATATAGTCTCGTGAACGTAAGATACTAAAGGGCCCCTGCAAGACTGCGATAGCATGTCGGATCCTCATACGGTGAGCCAGCTGCAGCACCCAACTTGGGTTTAGTATCAGCCGGAAGTGGACTTACAGGATGACATCCCAACCCTCTCGATGATCTCAGCTGCATACTTCCTCTGCGATAAGAACAACCCACTTGCATGACGAGTGATAACAATCCCCAAAAAATAACTCAAGGCCCCCAAGTCTTTCATAGCAAACTCAGAACTGAGCATCGTCATGATAGACTTGCGTAATGCATCAGAAGAGGCAGTCAAGATAATATCATCCACATATAATAGTATATAAGCTAAGGACGAACCATGATGATATATGAACAATGAATTATCCGACCTACTGTGAGTGAACCCAATAATCGACACATAGTATGCAAACCTCTTAACCATGCCCGTGGGGACTGCTTAAGCCCATACAAGGACTTATTTAACAAACACACATGATGAGGATATTTGGGATCCCTAAATCCCAAGGGTTGATGCATATAGACTGTTTCCTTGAGATCACCATGTAAGAAAGTGTTTTTCACATCTAACTGATAAATGAGCCATGCTTTCGAAAGAGCCAAGATGAGCATAGTGCGAATGGTAGCCGACTTGACCACCGGACTAAATGTCTCACCACAATTCATATCAACCTACTGATTCTTACCGTCACCTACAAGACGAGTCTTATGCCTCGCAAAAGAATCGTCAGAATTATCTTTATGAGCAAAAATCCACATAGACTGAATAATATTAACACCAGATGGACGGGACACCAACTCCCACATCTTATTATCAATAAGAGCATTATATTCGTCGATCATAGCAATTTTCCAATTCGTGTCATTTAAAGCAGACACTAGGTTACGGGATAGAGGAAATTTAAGAACATTAGAATTTAAATTAAAATATCTTTTTAGTTTAAAACTACCCATTGACTACGAGTGACCGGTCTATGACTCGGAGGAGAATTGGGCAAATTTTGGAATTTTTATGGACTAGTGACAAACGGGCCAGCAGGCAGTGGACATACTGGCCCAGCACGGTAACTAAAACTGCTACTGGACGCTGGAAATTGCTGGACCCAGTTCTGGAGGTGACATTGTGACGGGAGGACCAGCGGGCAGTGGGCCCGCTGACGGATTTTGGGTGCGAGACATATTCGATGAATGGTGGATAATATATGGAGAGATACCGTCATCCAAAAAATTATACGAACTATGCACTAGATTACTAACCTTAGCAAACGGAAATTGAGACTCATAAAAAATAACATGGCGACTAATGATGATTTTATTAGATGATAAATCAAAATATTTGTAACCACAATGATTAGACGAAAAACCCAAAAATACACAAGGAGTATAACAGGACTAAAATTTGTGAATTGTGGTGGACGTAAACAACAGATAACATAGTCACCCAAAGACCCTAAGATGTGAATACGAAGGAGTCTTATTATTTAAAATTTGAATGGGGGACGAATATGTCAACCTTTGGAAGGAAGAATGTTAAGAAGATATGTAGCAATTTGTAGAGCATGATGCCAAAAATACGGGGATACGGAAGCATAAATTAATAACGTTCAGATAATGTTATTAATGATACGAATTTTGTGTTCGGCTTTCTCATTTTGTGAAGACGTATGAGGACAAGAAAAATGAAAATTGATCTCATTATTAGCACAAAATTCCCAATATACCCCATAATCATATTCTTTGTTATTATCACATTGGATATTTTTATTTTCCGGTCGAATTGAGTTCTAATAAATGCTCTAAATTTTAAGTAGATGGAAAAAACATGAGATTTTTTCACTATCGAAAAAGTCCATAAAAATTTAGAATAATCATCCAAAAACAGAACATAATATCGATGACCCACAAAACTAAGAAGAGGAGACGTCCATAAATCACTATGAATAATACCAAATGACATTAAAGTATGAGAATTAGAGTCTACAAATGACAACTTAACAATTTTCCCTAAAGAACAAGACTGACAATTCAGAGTACTACGCGTACCCTTAGATGAAATAACTTAATTTTTAGCTAAAGAAGATAAAATAGACGACCCCGGATGACCTAAACAAGCATGTCATAAGGAAAGAGCAAGAGCTGCAAAAGTTGAAGGCATGACTTGACTCGAGAAATTGAAACGTGATGTGATAGGATAAAGATCTACCCTACTATCACATCTCATGAGAGGGCTCCCCGTCTTGAAATGCTTCACAGAAAACTCGAAGGATCAAAATCAACAGAAATCCAATTATCAGTGGTGAATTTACAGATAGACACCAAAGTTTTAATTAATTTTGGGGCATTGAGGGTATTTTTCAAGACAAGTGGTAGATGGGGGGAGACAAAGTTTATGACCATAACTATGAGGCTAGTACCGGGAGCCACCATCTTAGCCAAATCGACTTCTTCCAACGTAAGCATGAAGCGGGCTTGATAGAATTTCGGTAGAGGGTTACTTTGATGAAGGATCGAAGCAACGCCGTTATAGGCCTCGGACAAGATTGCAACCATCTGTAGAACGAGACGACTATTGCTAACAGGAGCACCCACGTTGTGAAGTTGATTTTCCAAGTCCTTGAGTCGTTTGCAATAAGGTGAAACGTTCGAAAAATTCTCCAGAGCTGTTAGCGATTTCCAATTGCTTACGCAAGTGTGCGTATCGTTAAAAGTAATATTATTTGTAAGACCGAATATCGTCCACATAGACTGATTTTTAATTACCGAACATCTACTTTATGTTATCTATTTGGCTAATGATAGTTTGTTTGGGTTTTTTTATCTAACACTACTAGCTAGAGTAATTTCAAGAGTTAAACTAAGTAAGCTTTGATTTAAATCAGTTATGGTAGAAATAGGGCTTCCAATCTCCTCAACTATCTACTCTTTCACGTGTTAATGCAATGATAATGATTCTTCTTATTAAGATAGCAGGTTAACTAATCTGTCATCATATTCCGATTAAGACATACGAGAGCTCAACCTTGTGCAGAAACCTTCTATATTTCTATGAAAGATTTTACCACACAGGAGGATTAAGAACAATAACCTTAAATACTACATAAGTATCGAGGTGCTTTCGTCCACGATTTTAACTTATGTCTAGACAACTACATCATATTCAAATCTCCCCTCTCGGATCTCGATTCGAAATCATACAAGTGATGACAATTAATGGCCAGTTAATTATCAAGCAATCAAAACAATATTGAATAGATCTTAATCTGCTGAAGAAGAAATCAATAACTATGCATTAACTATATGAAAGAGTTTCAAGAAGATTCAATTGGAAAACCCTACTAAAGTAATTAGCTCCTAAAACATTGTCATGTCAGGAACTAATACAAAATTCAACATAAACTGAATTGAAATAAAGAAAGGAAAGAACTTGAATGTAGTCTCCAATTGTGTTCTCCAATTCTTGTCTTGTGATGTCTGTTATGAGATATGAGGTGTGTCCCTTATAAAATCTGTCCCGAGGGTTTAAATATGCTGAAAATTTGTTTGCCCTGGACCCTTCTGCCCCTGGCCAATTTTGCCTCGGATCTGGAAAAACGCGCCTCGGCTCGAAACTCGAGAACAAATCGAGCACGCAGACATTCAGCCGCGACATCGCTGGGCAAAGCGGCGACCTCCTTTGCCCGTTTTTTGGTTTTTCATCATTTTCTCGTTCGGACTTCGTCTGATTTCTTCTATACTTCCTGGGAATTCTTAGGCTTCATTTCTTGGCCCTTTTAGTGTGCAATTTCATCTCAATTAAGCTCATTTCATCTTCTCTTTGACATTTCTCCATTTGGGACTGCTGTGACTCAAAAGAAAGAAAAACAAACCTAATACTATACTAAACACAAATAAAATGAGTAAAATACTAACTAAAAATGACTCAAAAATGTATACAAAATATGCCTAATAAATACCCTCAAACTTAACCTTTGTTCGCCCTCGAGTAAAGATCAAAACAAAATCAAAGAAACATAAGAAAAGGACTCAAAGACTCTGATCAAGTAGCTGCACCAAGGTTACTTAGAAAAGCATGAATGTCAGTTGGGATATATGTTGGAACATACATAGCATGAATTCTTAGCAATCTAGAATTTCAAGTTAGATATTTCGCAAAATCAATTGTATCATAGTCAATGGAAACATAAACACCTAACCTATGCATATCAATTTCATTCCATCTTTTCCAAAATATTATAGATCTATTTACTTGCTATTCTCCACTAATCATAGACATACACATTAGAGATCGTCAGGACTTTCAAGGGTTGTAATGTAGGCTTAGGCAGGGGTAGATAAAAGTAGGCATTTAGGCTCAAATTACGTATCATAAGCATTTTTTCATTCAACTCATTTTTTCCTTCTTGTGATTTTCTTTTCAGTCTCATACCTATTTTATCCCCTCTTTTCTTTTGAGAGAATGAGACACATTATAAATAACAAGCACCCCCAAACTTAGGCTTTTACATATTTTGCATTGGAGTGCATCAAATTTTCACTCTCTTTTTATTGCTTTCTTCAACACTTTTCATCCCAAGAATTTTCAACTTTTGACTTATGGCACAACTTAGGGAATCATAGGGTGTCAAACAAAGATATTATTTTAGGCTGAAAGGGGCTGACTAGTGATACAATTTATGTCAGTGTAGGTAATAAATGGTAAGAAGGGCTATCAAAAAAATGTCTGAATCATCTCTCTAAACATGTACATCTCAACTATTTCGGCTCAAATAACAAGCAAATAGATTTTCTAGACATTTTTTCAACCTTTCTTTCCATAACTGACACACATAAGCTAAGCACAAATATCCCAAATAATTAGATGTCATGAATTTTTGGCATATCTATCTTAAGCACACATATTTTTACTTTCCATTCCATTACATTATCCCACTTAATCCATTAGATATCTTCAGCAACTACAATATGCTTGATCCATAAAAAACAATTACGACTCAAAAACACATAAAGAAACAACCAAAAGGACAACAAAAAGACTCAAAACAAAAGACAAAGTAAGACCCCCCCAAACTTGATTGACACATTGTCCCTAATGTGTAAAGACTGAAAATTAAAGGGACAACTTATAGACACAAAACATCGGTCACAACGGAGGTCTTGGGGAAGATTTTTTGAAATTGCACAGCCTGGGACCCTCTGAACTTTTGGCATCGCGGCCCTGCTTATTGCCACCGCGACGCTGATGACGGGAATTATTCTCTAAAATTCTGGAGCCGCGACCCTGCATTTCGGCGCCGCAGCGCTATGCCAGTTGTTTCCCGTTCTGCATTTTTCTCAATCCCTGCTTTTATCTGTCATCCACAAACACTCAACATACCAGATCGTGAAACTGTCCAAGTCAATATAAAACAACCTAAAACAAAAATTGAAATAACATAATTAAAATATTGGGTTGCCTTCCAAGTAGCGCTGTCTTTAACGTCTTTTAGCCGGACGCAGTTCACTTACTAAATCAGGGGGTAGAGTATCCCCTCCGCATATCCATCTCAGGATCATTCTCTTTTTCCTCATCTTCTTCTTTTTCACAGAATTAATTGCAAGAGGGTTCATTCTCTTTTCAACATTCGCCGTTTCCTTGGTCTTACTCTCCGGCTCCACACTTTTCTTTAATGGTACCCCACGAGCATCAGTACTTGTGAGGTTGTTCTACAACCCGACCTTTTCAACTACCTTGATAGCATAACATCTATCGATGACTTGAGGTTCAGGGGGGGCTTGAAAACTTTGAAGGTCATCTCTGGCTCAGGTGGTGGCTTGAACACTTTGAATGTCATCTCTTCACCTTGAATTCTGAGTTTTAGCTCTCCTTTTTCAACATCAATCAATGCCCTCCATATGGCTAGGAATGGTCTCCCAAGAATTATTGGTATCATCTCATCTTCCTCCATATCAAGAATGAGGAAGTCAGTATGCAAGATGAATTTGCCCACCTTTACCAACACATCTTCAATTATTCCTCTAGGGTGCACAATAGAGCTATCAACTAGTTGCAAGTGGACTGTTGTTGGTCTTACTTCTCTCAAACCAAGCTTTTTAAACATAGATAGGGGCATAAAGTTGACACCTGCCCCCAAATCACACAAGGCCTGCTTACATGCCACATTCCCTATAGTGCAAGGTAAGGTGAAACTCCCTGGATCTTTCAACTTCGGGGGCAGTTTTTTCTGCAAGATAGCACTGCACTCCTGCCGCTATTGTCTCATAATCACGCTTTTCTTCTTAAACAGGATGTCTTTCATGAACTTTACATAAGCTGACATTTGCTCCAAAGCTTCAATAAACGGGAGATTGATATGAAGCTTTTTGAAGATCTCTAAAAACTTGGAAAACTCTTTGTCTAGCGACTTCTTCTGCAGTCTTTGAGGGTAAGAAATTATGTCTACATATTCCCTCATGACTGCCGGTGGAGCCTTCTCTAAAATAGGGCGGTCATCAGTAACCCCCTCATTCTCTACCTCAGTTGTCTTCTCCGCCTCATTCTCCTTCTCCCCCACTGGTTGAGTTGCAGCTGGTTCTACCACTTTACCACTCCTCAAAGCTATTGCATGACATTGTTCTCTGGGGTTTACTTCTGTGTTATTTGGAAAAGTCCCTTGAGGTCTAGTATTCATCATGTTTGCCATTTTTCCCTACCTGCGTTTCCAAGTTCCTAATAGAGGACCTTGTTTCTGTGACAAATTCGGCCTGGGATTTGGACAGGGCCGACACCGAATTCATTAACTGGCTCTGGGAGTTGACCAGGGCAATCAGGGTTGCTTCCAACTTATCTGGTTTCTCTTGCGAGGCTTGATCTGAACTGTTGTGAAGAAGAGGCCTGGTTCTGTGGCTGGCTCTGAAATTGTGCTTGCTGCCCTTGGTCATTTCTCCATGAGAAGGTAGGGTGATTTATCCACCCTGAATTGTAAGTATTGGAGAATGTATTGTTGTTATAGGGCCTCTGAAAGTTTCCCACCGCCTGACATTGAGCCTGCTCCATTGTCATATTGTTTGGGTAAGTTGTTGGACATCTATCGAAGGTGTGTGGACCTCCACAAATCTCACAAACTGCTCGCATCTGAACATCATTTACGGATACTGCATTCTGCTGCAATTGCTTGGTCAGGAGTGCAACCTGTGCATTCAGTGCTGTGATGGCATCTAGCTCATGGACTCCACTCGCTCTTCTGCCACCTGTTCCTCTTCTTCTGGTAAATAATTGTTCGTGGCCATATCTTCTAGTAAATCATAAGCTTCATGTGTTGTTTTTCTCATGAAGGTGCCACTTGCTGCTGCATCAATGATCGTCCTGGTAGTCTCACTCAAACCATTATAGAAATTGTGAATCAAATTCCACTGCTCAAGACCATGGTGTGGGCACTTTCTTTATAAATCTTTGAAACTCTCCCAGGCAGCGTATAATGACTCTCCATCCATCTGGTAGAAATTATTCAATTCTCCCCTAAGTCTTGCTGCCTTTGATAGTGGAAAGAACTTGGCTAAAAATTTCTGGGCTAGGTCCTGCCATGTGAAGACGGAGTTTGTGGGCAAGGAGTTCAACCAAACCTTTGCTCTGTCCCTGAGTGAGAAGGGGAAAAGCCTCAACTGAATGACATCATCAGTAACACCATTGTATTTGAATGTGGCACACAACTCCAGAAAATTTGCAATGTGCATATGTGGGTCTTCAGATGGTAACCCTCCAACTGGACTGTGTTCTGCACCATACTCAAAACAGCAGGTTTGATCTCAAAATTGTTGGCTCATATCACTGGGAGCCTGATGCAAGTATGCACCCTTGTAACTGTAGGCAATACATAGTCCCCTAGGCTTCTATCACGACCCGACCCGACGAGCCGCGATTAACGTCCTAATTGGACGTCATTACTGACCTGTCACTCTTAATCCATTTAATACAGATGTCTACATAAATTTCGGCAGCACAACGCTGCTTTTACAACATATTCCTAAAACGGGCGAGCCGACAAGGCTGCCAAAACAATAACAAAACAACAGTCATAATAGGCTAGACGACTAGGCTGCCACCAAACACATCACGCGCACAAAGGCATAAATCAAAATACGCAAGCCGGCAAAGCTGCTACTAGAGAACGACATCAAAACTCATAACAAGGTGCAAACATCCAACCCACAACTGTCTACAGACCTCTAAGAGAGTAATACTGACATATGACGGGACAGGACCCCGTCGTGCCCAAAATATGCGTAAGTCTGAAAAATAAAGGTATATACCAAAAATAGCTGGCTCCGGAACAAAGGAGCTCTCCAACTGCTGTACAGAAATCCTAGAGTGGAGGGTCACCTATCTGAACACCTGAACCTGCGGGCATGAACGCAGCCTCCCGAGGAAGGGGGATCAGTACGAGATAATGTACTGAGTATGTAAAACATAAAATATCAGAAATCAATAACAATCGTACAAGTAAAACAGAGAGTCATCAAACTTTCATAAAACTGAGAATCATGTCTGAAAATCATATCATGTATACTGAATCATAAAACATCGTGCTCATGTCTGTATATAAAACTGTATAACATGTCTCGGCCCTCTATGTAGGGACTCGATGTAATCAGATTCACAAGACGTAACATGTCTCGCCTCTGGGAGGGACTCGATGTAATCTGTATATATAACGTATCTCGGCCTCTGAGTGAGGACTCGATGAATGATGCGTGGATGTGCACGAACATGATCCGCCCGACTCGATGGAATGAAATAGTAACACTTAGCACGAGTAGATATCATGAGCAATCAGATGCAACTAAAATCATTATGTGACTCTCAATAACATTACTACCATAAACTCATTCTTGAATCATAATCATTAGTAAATAATCATTTTTAAAGCGAATCGGTAGGAGTTAAGTACGTCCGTCGTACTTTACTAAAAATCATGCCAAAAGAAAGAAGGAAAGGTCTCACATACCTCTTAGGCGAACTAATCAGCTTGGTATTAAGGTATTACTCGTCTAGTACTTCAACCTATGATAAGGAACAACATGCTCGACAATTCTATGATTCTTAATGTAAGTTATATGATTAAAGACTCCCTTATTTCTACAAAAATTTGGGCAGCATTTCTTTTGTTTATGTGCGTATCCACAATTTTCCAATAATCCAAATCAACCAACAATTCAACTCCAACTACAATCCAATCAAACCAACAATCCAATTCAAACCAACAATCCAATTCAAACCAACAATCCAATTCAAACCAACAATCCCCCTTATTCCAGAATATAAAATTAACACCTTTCTACACTTAATCCTTTCGAGGCATGTATAGGTAACTTATTTCAATACATATGCATGTTTGTAACTTATTTATATACTAATTCAGCCCGTAATACATTACCATAATGTTCAATATTTTCTATCAATTTTCAGGCCGTATCAACATGTTATAAATTCCAAACTTTTCCTTTTAAATTCTTAAACATTTCAATTCATCTTGTAATTCCTTCATACAAATAATTATCTCTTAATCATCAAGGCTACATCTCAATTCTCAACATGCAAATGGTAAGCAAAATACAATTCAACCATTGAAGCCAATATCTAACTATTTTAGTTCGAAATTTGCCAACCAATTCTAACAACAACTACATGCGATTCTTATTCACGTTCCATCATAATTGAGGCTTGTTCTTTTAACCCAAATTCGTCTCCTTAATTCTGAAAATAAGCATTCCATTTATATCAAAAAAAAAGAATTTTTACCTCAAAGGAATGCTAAAAAAACTGCTCAGTTTTTTCGATTTTAAGCCCAAGTTTCTCATCAATTTCATGTCCAATCCTTCACTTCATCTTCAATCCAACATGCAACCATTTTACCATGTTAATCCCTCATTCTTACACCTTTTCCTTCAAGAAAACTTGTCCAAAAATTTAGGAAACCACAGCCCTAAAATCGGCAGATTGCCAAGAACCCCCACTGTTTTGGAGTGATAATTTCGCCTCAAAATGGTGGGACAATTTAACCCAAGAAGATGGAGTAACAAGCTAAATTTTCTTGCAAAGAAATGGAGATTTTCGATCAACTAGGGGGGGGGGGGGAGAAAGGAGAGGAATAGTTTTACTCTTGGTTATGGAAGGAAATGGAAAACTTAGAGTAGTTTATTAGAATTTTCAGATTTTGCTTTAATTCACTTAGCCCCCTTAAATGCCACACTTTGCCCCCTCTAAGTATTTATTTGACTAAATCAATCCCACTTCTTTTAATCTAATTTCCCATTGCCTTAATTTCTTATCATCGTACCTTATATACCTTACTAACTTATAACGGAAAAATATATGTTTATTTACACCACCATTTCTAAAGAGATATACGGCGTCACATTCGTTATTGTCAAAAATTAATCCGTATTAGCACGTAAAATATATGTAATTTCGAAAATTGGAAATCCCAATCCTTAATGACGTTCTAAATCTTGTCTTAACTTACGAGGTGTAACATTCTTCCCCCTTAGAAACATTCATCCTCGAATGTTCATAACAAGTCTCAAGTTCTACAAATTTCGGCAAAGCCTCCTTTATAATAGTGACTATCCATCTATATCCAGTAACCCAGCAGATGCCACACAGGGCCATAAAAAAACACACATATATAGTTCACCAATACCATAATCAATTAAGGGAGTTAGATTGAATTACCTGGGGGTATAGGGAATAAGTGAGGATACTTCCTCTTCATCTCGTCCTCAGCCTCCCAAGTCATTTCCTCTCTATTATTGTTCCGCCATAACACCTTGACGGATGCAACATCCTTAGTCCGCAGCCTCCTGACTTGGCGATCCAATATGGCCACGGGACTCTCCTCGTAGGACAACCCCTCATTCACCTGGACATCGTCCACTGGGAAGACTCTGGAAGGATCACAAATACATTTTCGCAACATGGATACATGAAAAACTGGGTGTACTGCTTCCAAGTCTGTGGGTAGGTCCAACTCATAGGCAACTTGGCCTACTCTGCGAATGATCCGATAAGGCCCAATATACCTCGGGCTAAGTTTTCACCTCTTTCCAAATCTCACCACACCCTTCATGGGTGATACCTTCAAGAATACCCAGTCGTCGATCTGAAACTCTAGGTGCCTTCGCCGATTATCGCGATATGACTTCGCCGACTCGAAATGCTAGTAATCTTTCTTGTATAAGTTTCACCTTGTCGACAAACCTTTGAACTATATCTGGACCAATCAACTGAGCCTCACCTACGTCAAACCAACCAATGGGCGACCTGCACTTCCTCCCATACAAAGCCTCATACGGGGCCATCTGAATACTAGAGTGGTAGCTGTTATTGTAGGAAAACTCAATAAGCGGCAAGTGGTCATCCCAGATACCTCTGAAATCAATAATACAAGCCCTCAACATATCCTCCAGTGTCTGTATGGTACGCTCCGCCGCCATCCGTCCGAGGATGAAATCTTTATCTTTGAGACTCACCGCTGCTCCCAATCCTTTCTCAAAAGATCTCCGAGTTAGCCGTGAAGCTGGCTCTTGGTACGATATGATAGATATAGGAACCCCATGCATCCTCACTATCTCCCTGATGTATAATCTAGCATAGTCCTCAGCTGAATAAGTAGTCCAGACTGGAAGAAAATGGGCTGATTTTGTCAGCCTATCTACAATAACCCAGATGGAATCACATTTCCGCTGAGTACGAGGCAATCCTGCAATAAAATCCATATTAATTACCTCCCACTTCCAAGTCGGGATCTCTATCGCCTGTAGTAGCCCACCAGGCTTCTGATGCTCGACCTTAACCTGTTGACAATTAGGGCACTGAGCAACAAACTCTGCCACATCTCTCTTCATGTCATCCCACCAATACAAGATCCTAAGGTCATGATACATTTTCGTCGACCCTGGATGAATAGAATAACGGGCATTGCGTGCCTCACCCATAACATGCTGACGCAGTCCTGCAATGTCGGGTACACATAACCTACCATCATACCGTAGCACACCCTCATAGGTCACCTCAAATAAAGCCTTCTCCTTTCTGGAGTTGCATTCTATATCTTGTGCGAGCAGGATCATCATACTGGCATCTCTTTACCTCTTCTATGATAGAGGACTCAGCAACTCCTCGAACAAGAATACCACTATCTCCAGAATCCGCCAACCGGACTCCAAGGCTAGCTAGCCTGTGAATCTCTCGAACCATCTCTTTCCTGTCCGGCTGCACATCCGACAAACTACCCATGGATCTACTACCGAGAGCATTCGCCACAACGTTGGCCTTCCCGGTGGTGCAATATCAACATCATAATCCTTTAGCAACTCAAGCCACCGCCTTTGTCTCAGATTCAATTCCTTCTGTTTAAAGATGTATTGAAGACTCTAATGATCTGTGTAAATATCAACATGAACACCATACAAGTAATGTCTCCATATCTTCAAAACATGAATCACCGCTTCTAGCTCTAAATCATGAGTGGGATAATTCATTTCATGTTTTCTGAGCTGTCGGGAGGCATAAGCTATAACTTTGCCATGCTGCATCAACACACACCCTAACCCGATACCTGAAGCATAACAATAAATCACATGCCCGTCTAACTCTGGAGCGCCAAAATCGGGTTAACTTATCCTTCAACAATCAAAATCGTGCTCCAAGCATCGGTCCACCGAACTTAGCTACCTTCTGGGTTAGCCTAGTCAAGGGTGCTGAGATCGAGGCAAAATTTTCCACAAACCTCCTATAATACCGCTAGACCGTAAAATCGCTGCACTCGGTAGGTGTAGCTGGCACGCCATGTCTTCACTGCCTCAATCTTCTGAGTATCCACCCGAATACCATCTGCCCCGACAATATGCCCCAAGAATACCACTGAGGCCAACCAAAACTCACATTTCAAAAATTTAGCATACAATCGCCGGCGTCTGAGGACTCGGCATCGCCTCAAGTGATCCACGTGCTCCTACTCTGAGCGAGAATATATCAGGATGTCATCAATGAATACTATAACAAATGTATCCAAGAATGGTTTGAATACCCGGTTCATCAGGTCCATGAACACTGCTGGAGCATTAGTCAACCCAAACGACATTACCCTGAACTCATAATGTCCGTACCGGGTCCTGAACGCAGTCTTCGGGATATCTGCCTCTCTAACCCGTACCTGATGATAACCGGATCGCAGGTCTATCTTCGAGAAATACTTAGCGCCCTGCAACTGATTGAACAAGTCATCAATTCTGGGAAGGGGATACCTAGTCTTGATGGTCACCTTATTCAGCTGCCTATAGTCAATGCACATTCGTAGCGAACCATCCTTCTTCTTTACGAATAATACCGGCGCACCCCATGGAGATGCACTAGGCCTAATGAAGCCCTTTTCTAATAGGTCTCTCAATTGTTCCTTTAACTCTTTCAACTCTGCAGGTGCCATTCTATAAGGAGGAATAGATATAGGTTGGGTACCTGGCAATATATCTATACTGAAATCTATCTCCCGCTCGCGAAGACACGAGATCATCCAGGAAAACATCCGAAACTCACCGACTATCGAATCGATGAAGGGCGGTACCTACCTCGTATCATGTATGCCGAACTAAGTGATAAATACACCATTTTCGAACCATCTTCCTTGCTTGAGGTATGAAATAAACTTACCCTACGATGCGGTGTTCCTTTCCACTCGATAACCGGTCGTGCAGAACCGAATCGAACCAACTTCTATCGACAATCAACGTTGGCAAAACAAGAGGCCAACCAATCCATACCCATAATAATGTCGAAGTCGATCATATCCAACTCTATCAAATCTGCTGAGGTACGACGACTATATATCACCACCGAGCACTTCTTATACACACGCCTAGCTATAACCGAATCTCCCACCGGTGTAGCTACCTCGAATGGTTCTATAGGCTCAGGTTCTATCCATATCCTACTAGCAACAAGAGGGGATATATAGGACAAGGTGGAACCTGGATCAATCAAAGCATACACATCATAGAAAAAGACCGATAATGTACGCGGACAATATCCGTGGCGCCTCGGTCGCGCTTCATCGCCATGGCGTAAATGCGGTTCGAAGGACCGTTAGAACTGGAACCCCTGCCACGGCCTGCGCCACGCCCACGGTGATGTCCGAGTACCTGCCTGATGGGCGATAATCGTAGTGACGATGAGCCGCAATAGAACGTGAAGCTAAGCCATAGCACCTGTGCCATCTCTATACGGACACTCCCTCATCAAATGGCACGAAGGCCGCAAGAAAACAAGTACCGATATCTGCGACACTTCTCGGATGGCGCTGCCACATGGACAGCGAGGAGAGATGGTCTCCACGCCCAAATCTCGCTGCTCGCGACCGCTGCCGGGAGCCACGACCACTCCTGAATGCCCCGAGCGATCAAATCGTCTACCCAAGTCAGCGAGGTGTACTGCCGGGCCGAGAGGAATACCGATAGGCTGCCGCCGACGTCACCAAAACCCCGCTGCCCCGCCCTCTTGGGCTGATCTCTATCCCGACTTTCCGCCGCTCTCTACATGTCGCCTCCTCAATCCTCGCGCAAAGCTGCATCCGGCAATATCCATGGTCGGTGAAGTGCGGTGCTAAGCACCCATCAATAAGATAATGGTCCAACCCCATCACATAACGGTGCACCCTATCCGCCATGTCTGCTACCATAGTGGGCGCAGACGCTGCGAGTCGAACTCCAAGCTATACTCTCTGACCGTCCTCCCATTTTGCCGCAACTGTAGAAACCTGTCGACTCTTGCCTGTCTCATCTCCGGAGGCATAAAGTGGCCAAGGAATGCTTCTGAAAACTCATCCCATACTGCAGGAGGAGCACCCTCTCCCCTAGACAACTCCCAGGACTCAAACCAGTTGACTGCTACACCGCGCAACCGGTATGACGCCAATACAACTGACTCATTCTCTGAAGCCCGGATCACCCTCAATATCCTCTGCGTCTGGCGGATGAACTCATGTGGATCATCCTCAGGCCTGGACCCGTAAAACTCCGGATCGCAACTCGAGAAATCTCTAACCTCAAATCGTCACCTGGGTTAATCGTTTGCCTTCTACCTATGAACCTGTCCCGCCACTATCTTTGCCAATAACTGGACTGTCTCTCTCAAATCTCCATCCTGTGCCCCTGTCTGGGGAACTGAAGGCTTAGGTACTGGGGTCTCGGATACGGGTGATGTTGCCCACGAGAGGAGCCTCTAGATGCAGTGACGAGGCGTAACCTGTCGTCGGGGCACACTCTCGAGTAGACCGCGTCAAGACTGGTAGCTCTCCGCACCGACTAGTGTCCTCATCAGATTTGCCCTTCAGGCCACGCGCTTCCTGAGGCATAGTAAACATAGTAAACTATCGTAAGACGGATCATCCTAATAACACGGCTACATAGACGATCTAAGAGATGGAAGAATAGAAACAATCCTAAATGTCCAGACCTCGCATGTATAAGTATGGTGCACAACATACCCATACACAAGACTCTACTAAACACGGTCTGTAGACATTCCAAGGACTAACTGCTCTGATACCACTTTTGTAACGACCCGACCCGACGGGCCGCGATTAACGTCCTAATTGGATGTCATTACTGACATGTCACTCTTAATCCATTTAATACAGATGTCTACATAAATTTCGCAAAGACAACGCTTTTACAACATATCCCTAAAACGTGCGAGCCGACAAGGCTGCCAAAACAATAACAAAACAACAGTCATAATAGGCTAGCCGACTATGCTGCCACCAAACACATCACGCGCACAAAGGCATAAATCAAAATACGCAAGCCGGCAAGGCTGGTACTAGAGAACGACATCAAAACTTATAACAAGGTGCAAACATCCAACCCACAACTGTCTACAGACTTCTAAGAGAGTAATATTGACATATGACGGGACATGACCCCGTCGTGCCCAAAATATGCGTAAGTCTGAAAAATAAAGGTCTCAGACCAAAATAGCCGCTCGGAACAAAGGAGCTCTCCAACACTGCATGAAATCCTAGGCGGAGGGTCACCTATATGAACACTGAACTGCGGCATGAACACACTTCGAGGAAGGGGGTCGATGAGATAATGTCTCGAGTATGTAAAACATAAAATCTCAGAAATCAATAACAACTGTACCAAGTAAAACAGAGAGTCATCAAACTTTCATAAATTGAGAATCGTGTCTGAAAATCATATCATGTATACTGAATCATAAAACATCGTGCTCATGTCTGTATATAAAATCAGATAACATGTCTCGCCTACATGGAGGGACTCGATGGAATCAGATTCGCTACGTAGCATGTCTCGCCTCTGAGGAGGGACTCGATGTAATCTGTATATATATAACGTGTCTCGCCTCTAGTGAGGACTCGATGAATGATGCATGGTACGCACGAACATGATCGGCGGGACTCGGTGGAATGAAATAGTAACACTTAGCACGAGTAGATATCATGAGCAATCAGATGCAGCTAAAATCATTATGTGACTCTCAATAACATTACTACCGTAAACTCATTCAATCATAATCATTTTTAAAATCGAATCGGTAGGAGTTAAGTACGTCCGCCGTACTTTACTAAAAATCATGCCAAAAGAAAGAAGGAAAGGTCTCACATACCTCTTAGGCGAACTAATCAGCTTGGTATTAAGGTATTCCTCGTCTAGTACTTCAACCTATGATAAGGAACAACATGCTCGTCAATTCTATGATTCCTAATGTAAGTTATATGATTAAAGGCTCCCTTATTTCTACAAAAATTTGGGCAGCATTTCCTTTGTTTATGTGCGTATCCACAATTTTCCAATAATCCAAATCAACCAACAATTCAACTCCAACTACAATCCAATCAAACCAACAATCCAATTCAAACCAACAATCCAATTCAAACCAACAATCCCCCTTATTCCAGAATATAAAATTAACACCTTTCTACACTTAATCCTTTCGAGGCATGTATAGGTAACTTATTTCAATACATATGCATGTCCCTTATTCCAGAATATAAAATTAACACCTTTCTACACTTAATCCTTTCGAGGCATGTATAGGTAACTTATTTCAATACATATGCATGTTTGTAACTTATTTACATACTAATTCAGCCCGTAATACATTACCATAATGTTCAATAATTTCTATCAATTTTCCGGCCGTATCAACATGTTGTAAATTTCAAACTTTTCCTTTTAAATTCTTAAACATTTCAATTCATCTTGTAACTCCTTCATACAAATAATTATCTCTTAATCATCAAGGCTACATCTCAATTCTCAACATGCAAATGGTAAGCAAAATACAATTCAACCATTGAAGCCAATATCTAACTATTTTAGTTCGAAATTTGCCAACCAATTCTAACAACAACTACATGCGATTCTTATTCACGTTCTATCATAATTGAGGCTTGTTCTTTTAACCCAAATTCGTCTCCTTAATTCTGAAAATAAGCATTCCATTTATATCAAAAAAAAAGAATTTTTACCTCAAAGGAATGCTAAAAAAACTGCTCAGTTTTTTCGATTTTAAGCCCAAGTTTCTCATCAATTTCATGTCCAATCCTTCACTTCTTGATCTTCAATCCAACATGCAACCATTCTACCATGTTAATCCCTCATTCTTACACCTTTTCCTTCAAGAAAACTTGTCCAAAAATTTAGGAAACCACAACCCTAAAATCGGCAGATTGCCGAGAACCCCCACTATTTTGGGGTGATAATTTCGCCTCAAAATGGTGGGACAATTTAACCCAAGAAGATGGAGTAACAAGCTAAATTTTCTTGCAAAGAAATGGGGATTTTCGATCAACTTGGGGGGGAGAAAGGAGAGGAATAGTTTTGCTCTTGGTTATGGAAGGAAATGG
This sequence comes from Przewalskia tangutica, assembly GCA_029844215.1. NCBI lineage: Eukaryota > Viridiplantae > Streptophyta > Magnoliopsida > Solanales > Solanaceae > Przewalskia > Przewalskia tangutica. The sequence goes on from CM056725.1 coordinate 5,369,455, forward strand.
AAAACTTAGAGTAGTTTATTAGAATTTTCAGATTTTTCTTTAATTCACTTAGCCCCCTTAAATGCCACACTTTGCCCCCTCTAAGTATTTATTTAACTAAATCAATCCCACTTCTTTTAATCTAATTTCCCATTGCCTTAATTTCTTATCATCGTACCTTATATACCTTACTAATTTATAACGGAAAAATATATGTTTATTTACACCACCATTTCTAAAGAGATTTCCGGCGTCACATTCGTCATTGTCAAAAATTAATCCGTATTAGCACGTAAAATATATGTAATTTCGAAAATTGGAAATCTCAATCCTTAATGACGTTCTAAATCCTGTCTTAACTTACGAGGTGTAACAGCTTCTTTCTGTAGTCGGTAGCTCATCATTCCCTACGTTGTTGTCTTGCTGATTTTCCATTGTACAAAGAATCAACAATTACCTTGTCCTACCTGCAAATGATCAAAAACAAGCAAACACATCACGACAAAATGTTCTAAAATAAAGAAGTAAAATAAAAATAAAAACCAAAGTAGAAATAAGAATAGATAGTTCGATATTGAAAGTACGTCAGTCCCTGAAAACGGCGCCAAAAACTTGTTAGCGATTTTCAATTGCTTACGCAAGAGGAAGTATCGTTACAAGTAATATAGTCTGTAAGATCGAATATCGTCCACAATGACTGATTTTCAATTATCGAACATCTACTCTATGTTATTTATTTGGCTAACGATAGTTTGTTTGGTTTTTTTTATCTACACTACTAGCTAGAGTAATTGGAAGAGTTAAACCAAGTAAGCTTTGGTTTAAATCAGTTATGGTGGAAATAAGACTTTCAATCTCCTCAACTATCCACTATTTCACGTGTTAATGCAATGCTAATGATTCTTCTTCTTATTAAGATAATAGGTTAACTAATCTGTCATCATATTCTGGTTAGGACATACGAGAGCTCAACCTTGTGCAGAAACATTCTATATTTATATGATAGATTTTACCACACAGGAGGATTAAGAACAATAACCTTAAATACTACACAAGTATCGGGGTACTTCGTCCACGATTTTAACCTATGTCTAGACAACTACAACATATTCAAATCTCTCATCTCGGATCTCGATTCAAAATTATATAAGTGATGACAATTAATGGCCAGTAAATTATCAAGCAAACAAAACAATATTGAATAGATCTTAATTTACTGAAGAAGAAATCAATAACTATGCATTAACTATATGAAAAAGTTTCAAGAAGATTCAATTGAAAACCCTACTAAAGTAATTAGCTCATAAACATTGTCATGTCAGGAACTAATACAAAATTCAACATAAACTGAATTGAAATAAAGAAAGGAAAAGAACTTGAATGTAGTCTCCAATTGTGTTCTCCAATTCTTGTCTTGTGATGTCTGTTATGAGATATGAGGTGTGTCCCTTATAAAATCTGTCCCGAGGGTTTAAATATGCTGAAAAGTTGTGTGCCCTGGACCCTTCTGCCCCTGGTCAATTTTGCCTCGGATCTGGAAAAACGCGCCTCGGCTCCAGAAAACCTGAGAACAAATCAGAGCACGCAGCACATTCAGCGCCGTGGCGCTGCTGGCAGGCGCCGGCGATCTCCTTTGCCTGTTTTTCGGTTTTTCATCATTTTCTCGTCCGGACTTTGTCTGATTTCTTCTATACTTCCTGGGACTTCTTAGGCTTCATTTCTTGGCACTTTTAGTGTGCAATTTCATCTCAATTAAGCTCATTTCATCTTCTTTTTGACATTTCTCCATTTGGGACCGTTGTGACTCAAAAGAAAGAAAAACAGACCTAATAATATACTAAACACAAACGAAATGAGTAAAATACTAACTAAAAATGACTCAAAAAGTGTATACAAAATATGGCTAACAAGAGCGACTTGAGAAAATTCATGTTCAAGGGTGACAATTCGGGAATGACTGTTATCCTGGAATATATCACGTAGTCTATTTCAAGCAGCCATAGTTGAAGAGTTAGTTTCCATAATCGTTTGTAAGAGGTCGATGGAGATAGTGACATAAATCCACTAGAGAACCTTTGATTATTTGAAGAAATAATCCCCTTGATTATTTTTATTAATTGAAAGACAATATATACAATTTACATCTTTTCATAATAGGAATATTTTTTCCTATTTTACTCCTAAAACCCTATTTTATTTGGAGACTAACTATACAATTAAGGTAAGTGTACAAGACTAATTAAGGTACAAGACGAATTCACATTTATATACAAAGTATACACTTAACCATCTGCCCGTGATGGGCCAAGCCGAGACGTATAATGGGGCGGGAAACTGTGATATACAATACGTGTATATCACGGAATACTTGTATATTTAACACAGTCAAATACTTTTACATAAATTGAGACAAAGTTAATGTATAAATATCTTTAATTTGTAATCTTAAACATGCTCATGTGAATCAATAATATTAGAGAATTATTAAATATAAAACAATAAATTAAGACAGAATTATGAATAATAGTCGGACTTTGATCAGTATATTTAACGTACCCTACCTATAAAAGATTTTGGAAATATAAGAAAAAATTCTGGCCTTTTACTATTAACTATTAAGACTTGCATATCTACTTCTACTACTAAGTACTAACCAGTAGGAATAGACCGTGCGGTGAACGGGCTCAACATTAAAAAAGTTATACTATATTATTTTATTCTATATTCTGTTTTTTTATTGTAATCGTAACATTCAGTTTAACATCTTAATAAAATAAAACATATATTTATAACATTTGCAGAATGGCCTTGTACTTACTCTTAATGTCTTTAGAGGTCAAACATCAGTAACTTCATTGCATTTTAAGCAACATTCAATAATGAACAAAATGTTCCTTCAACAAACAATTTCAAATTGTAGTATCAAAAATGATCTTCGTTCATTTAGTTCTTCGAAGGTACAAATTATGGCATTTTCTTCTTAAGATTAGGGATGACAATAGGGTGGGTTAGGGCGGGGTAAGTTAAGATTCGACCCGCCCTGTCCTGCCCCATTTAGCAATTTTCAGAAAATATGTCCTGTCCTGTTCTACCCCGCTAAGCCCTGCCCCGCCCTGCCTCGTTTGTTTCTCAAACTTAGCTCAAAATTCGTAATTTTTTTCTTCTATTTTCCCCATTAGTTTGTTTCTGTTGAGGTTGTAGTTTTTTTTAACAAGAGACAAGAGAAGAGTACCTCGGCCTTGTTTTGATTAGGGGTGTTATCGGTCCGGTTCGGTCCGGGTATCCACTTACCGGTCCCGGACCGATAAGCTTACCGGTCCGGACCGGTCCCGGACCGATAAGGTTTCGGTTCTGGAACGAGATCCGGTCCCGGACCGAAATCTTATCGGTCCGGTTCTCGGTCCGGATCGGTAATAATTTTCCGGGTCGGGCCGATTTTTTTTTTTTTTAAAAATTAAATTTCCAATACTAAAATTGACATTCTCGGACACATTACGTTGAAATATATTGTATAGCACGAGATATTTAGATTTGAAAATGGACAATTGGTAACAATTTGAGGTAAAAGTGAAATTGATTGGCAAGACAAATGTTTTTTGAGAAATCGGCTGCTCCAAACTGCTTTAGCTGTTTGTCCGGACCTATCTCGAAAAAATACGCGAAATCAAAAAAACATTAGGTCAAACGGACATCCGAGCGCAAAGTTATGACCATTTAAAGTTTTATTAATTTACAACTAATTAGAGTGCGGGAGGGGGGTGAAATGTTGGAGGAGGCTGGGGAGGGTTTGGGGTGTTCTGGGATATTTCTGGGTTATCGGTCAGCTCCTTATCGATCCGGTATTTTTTGGTACTCGTATCCGACCGTTAAGGTTTCGGTCCGAAATGTCGGTCGTTTCTGGTCAGGTTCTCGGGTAATTACCAGGAGTATCCTGACCGCTAACGGCCCTAGTTCTGATGTTTTTTCCCTCAAATTTGAATTGTTATTTTTTTTTAAAAAGAATGAATAACTTCAGCTTTTTCCAGTTTAATCCTTTTATATTTCTGCTTAGCTTATTTAAGTTTCCATTTTTTCTTATTGTTTATTTTGAGTTCTGGGTTCTTGTTATTTTAGTTTGTTTTTACCCCCACCCCTTTTTTTTTTTAATATATATTATAATTCTAGTGTTATTTTTTTGGATTTGAAGTAAGAACATTTATGGGTTTATGAGTAGAAACTGAAACTTTATGTTAATTTGTTAGTTTTCTCATTTTTATAAAGGTTTTTTTGCGTGTTTTTTTGGTGTTTTCACCATAAGAAAACTGAAAATATTTTTTTTTGAAGATTTTTGGACTGATTTTTGGTGTTTTTACTATAAGAAAATGATGGGTTTTTGAGTAAAAGTTGATTTATTTTTTGTTTTTTGGTGATTTTCTTGGTAATATTGTTTGTTTTTTTGAGTAGACGAGGCAAACATATTTAGAATTTCACAAATCGACAGTGACAAATGCAAAATCAAAGTAGAAAAAGATCTTATTTTGGTAAAAAAACATTCAGCACATATGTATGAATAGTGAAGCTACAATGAACATACTAACACATACTGCAATGCAATTTCCTAAAAAAAAAAACTAATTTAACCACAAACCCAAACATCTGTATATCACAACCGTAAATTTGGACCTTGTCTCGCCTCTATTAAAGTTTTTAAAAATTTGTCACCTTACTATTAAAGTTTTCAAAAATTTGCCTCGCCCGCCTGTCATACTATTTAAATCTTCCCCTGTCACCGCTATCAAGAGTTTGACATTCTGCCCCGCCTGTCTTGATTGTCATCCCTACTTAAGATGTTGTCTTTTTTCCTTTAAATGTTTGGTTTTTTTTTTATGGAATGGTAAATGTTTATAAAAGATCATCAAAATGTACATGTTCTGTGGATGAACCCACGGGCATAATGACGATATAAATCTTACGCTTCCCTGTCAGATCAGCACAAGATTTAGGATCGTCAGTAACAAAACTCAAACTATTCCCATATACCGGGTAGTCAAGTGTGTCAAAAAGAAGCGTAAAAAATAATGCCTTCCCACAAGAGAAACCTAGCCGATGACAATTCCCTTATTTATAAACATAAGGTTGCAGCCGCATGCCTCCTTAAACCCTTGCCATGGTAAACCCAAATGAGACAAACTCACAGAGTACCTAACACGTTATGCTGCTAAATGAGTAATTGTCATGGTTCCTACCTCCTATACTGCTAAGCATACGTCAAGAATGACTGGCCCTGTATATGTCGTGCATAGTCCTTTGGATGGGTATGCATGATATATGGTTGCACCCAGTTCCATTCTCAAGGTTACCCACAAGTCGGGAAGTCATGAGATACAAACTGTTGACACCCAATTTTGACCCATCTTTTAGTCATTTCTTGCAATTTTAAGCATTTTAGGACACCGCATTTTAATCATCATTTTTTCGCATTTTTTACATAATATTCTATGTTTATTTCTTCACAAAATGGCATTGCATCTTTTTATTTTTAAATTAAGCATGATGTCTTTGTTAATATTATGTTTCTATTATTATTACACCGTCGTTTTATTTTATTAATGTTTGCATCTCTTTAAATAATTAATTGGTATCCCGTTTTTATTTTTAATTAGGCATTAAACATTTCTTAAATATTATATTTTATTATTATTGCATCGGCATTTTTATTTGGATAATTTTGTATCTTTTTAAATAATTCTTCTTTTAAATGATAAATTCGTTTTGCATTTTTGTAAAATCAGTCCAATCCGTCGAAAATTGAAGCCCAAGATGAGGCCCAAAAATAAGGCCCAGTACACCTTTCATCTTTTCCCTCCAATACCCAAAACCCTAAACCTAAATACCCCTATAAATAAAAACCCTACCCCACTTTCTCTCCCTAACACTAACCAGCCGCACACTCCCCTACTACATCTACCCTACCCCTCTCTCCCTAACTCCCTCGCCAGCAACACCTCTCCTCTCCCGTCACCCCCATCGTCGGAGCTCGGAGCTCCGACGACTCCCACCATTAACACCATCGACCACACACCCACACACACCTCACTTCCACGCTACCATAATCCCGTCGACCTCGCGCGTCGACCCCACCTCGATTCCGTCGCCACCGTCGACCCAGTCTGCATTGACCTTGAACCACCGGTCCGTCTCGCGAGCGCTGCACATCGACCTCGCGCTTTCATCTCCTTCACAAAAAGTCTCTACACTCAACACACGCCGCGTTCACGCCTCACCCATCACTCTCTCTTATCCCCTCCATCTCCATACACACCCACAACCAACACTCTTCAGCGAACCACCACTATATCTCCCAACCCTTTTTTCGTCGCTTGTTGACCTCGCCTTCACGCCACCGCCATCGACCCGTCTGGTGGCGTCGCCCGATATTTTCTTGAAGAAGCGCCGACCCTTTCCCTTTTTTTTATGCGTTTGGTTTCACCATCTTGCGATCTGTCTGGGATCAATTTGGCATGATTTAGTATTTGTTTGCTTTTTTTTTTGTGGACTGGTTTGATTTCTTTCTTTTTGAATATGTCGCCGGAGTTTTGAAAACTCCGGTGAACTTCATTTTGCTTTATTTCGGGATTTGTGGTATATCTTGTTGTTGAACTGACCCTTTTTCGCTATTTTCGTATTTTCCAAAGAAATTTTAGTTCTTCTTGCTTTGGTTACATTTCTTTGTTACTCTCTTGCGAAATGGTTGTTATAGTGACATTAATTTATCACTATTTTGAGGCGGAAGTGTGGGTTGTCTTGTACTTCCACCTGAGTTGATGTTGCAACATTTTAAACACATCTCATTGTCGTATTTTGGTTCATTTTGATGATCTTAATGGTGCATTTTCTATGTACATTTTGGGCTGAATATTCTGGTGCATTTCTATGTACATTGTTGAACTTTGGTGTTGAAATGAGTGTTAAGTTTGGGCATATTGCTATACTGTTTCGGGTCCATACACTGCTACTTTTGTTTTTAAGACAATATGTTGCTATGGTTCTTTGAATTTTAGATCTTGTAGCTACTCTTAAGCTGTTGTATTTTGTTGATATTTGGATGCTATCGTTGATATGAAAATCCCACGGATTTGAACAGATACTACATTGGCCAATGAAAAAGTTATCCGTCGATTTTTGAGGCCTCCACAGTTGCAAAGACGGAAAATAAAATAAAATAAAGCTTTCTGGGCGTTGATTATTTCTTCTACTTACACAGGATAACCAACATGCGCTGGCGGGGCGAATTTTCGCAGCCGGACTTGTTTAGGATGTCCCACTTTATTTTTATATATATTTGAGCCCTTCGTGTTTAAAACTATTACTGTTTTGGCGCGGATTTGAAGGTTTTATTTATTTTATTGTTTCTAACAATATTGGCCGACGAAGGAATCTCCGTCTGATTTCCAAGGCCTCCCCTGTGCAAAAGATGGATTTATTTTTTTGGCTTTACTTATTAATTCTTGTCATTGTTTTAAAATTATTTATTCTATTACTAACACTTTTACTAAGTGTTTATGCAGGTACCTGGAGATCATCTTGTGCAGAAGGCCTAAAAGGGCTAAAAGATGTCCCGGAGTTTTATTCGATTTTAGCTTTATTACTCTGTATTGCATTCCATTGTAATTGTAAATTATGAAAACTGCTTAGAATATGTAGAATAAAAAGGCAAAAATAATTAACCTAGGTTTGAACGGATAACCGCAAGTTAGCGGATCTTAAAGGATGCTTAACCCCTTCCCTTTAGGATAATAAAGAACACTGATCCAGAATCTCATTAATTTTGCAGACCATCAAATGGAGATTAATTGCAGTATTTTTATTGCAATAAATCAAGTGTCCTAATTCACTTAATTAATTAGGTGGTGACTCCTCAAAATCAGCATTATTGCTCCATCCAGGGAACCGCGCCAAAGAACAACGTTGCAGACACCGTTCAGACCCCGAGGTCAGAAACGGGCGCGACACAAACAATAAAACATATCAGACTCCCGTTGATCCCACATGTTGGGTAGTCGGGAGACTCCAACTGATCGCACATTTCGGGTAGTTCAGAGATTTAACAAGACCAAAAACTAGCCAGTGGCCAGATTTACAAACCTATCAAGGAAATGAGGAAAAAGGGCATACAAGATTTTGTAAGTGTCGATTTTTATCTTGAAAACAAGTGAATCATTGTCAAGTCTCGAACCTTCAAAAATTATCTTGTTGCGTTCAAACCAAAGGTGATAGACGGTCGTGGCCAGCGCTATATGTTTAGCCTTGGCTTGCCAACCCGTGCCCCGTTCCTCTTTTTTGATGAATTCCAGTGCACTGTCAATGGTGGTCATTGCTCGAGTGATACCGAGCCAGTTTCTAATCCGAGTCCAGATGAAGGTGATGACCGAACAGGTAAAGAATAGGTGCGTAACAGACTCATTGCTTAGGCCGAAAAGGGTGCAAAGTCCACCGGTGTTCATGTAAGGGATTTTGTCCTTCGTGCGTAGCCTCTTTTTAATGCATAGCCAAAGGATGAATGCCTGTTTTGGAAGAATACAAACATTCCAAACATCCCTGGCCCATATCACCTTATAATGGTGATTCCTGAAGAAATTATAAGCATTTTGATTGCCAGTCAAGCAGTTAGTGTCACCATGCCAGCTAGCCATAGTAATTCCAGCCTGCCCATAAGTGTCTTCCCGCTCTAAAATAAGGTCCCGAATAATGAGCAGGCGTTTGATCAGATAAGAGTCATCTTTTCTAGCCTGCCACGTTAGGATGTGTAGGATATTAATGTTATTATAATTTGTAAATTACAATGAAAATTAAGTTTAATATTAATGCACACACAATTCATGTGACCATGAGGTCATGGGTTCAAGCCGTGGAAACATCCTCTTGCAGAAATGTGATATAAGGTTGCGTACAATAGACCTTTGTGGTTCGGCCCTTACCAGAACCCCGCACAAAGCGAGAGCTTAATGCACTGGACTGCCCTTTTAACAATTAGCAAATTATTTACATTTTCTAACCTATAAAAACATTAAATTAGGTGATGAACATTCTTAGCAAAAAAGATGTCTTTCCTAACCACTGAAGAGTAGAAGAAGAGTAGCTATTATTTTTTTATTTTACACCCATCTGTTTCAATTTATGTGAACTCTTTACTTGGGGAATCTACGAGGTGGTTTTTTATCACATTTTTCTTACATCTTTTCTAAATTATATGAATTATAAATTATGATGACTTATAGTACTTTTAATGTAGTTTCTAAATATATAAATTTTATTTTTACAAACCACTACCAGACTTTTCTTTTTTTTATTCTTTCAAATACCACTTCCAAATCTTTCTTCTCAATATGTCAAAATTTAAGATCAAAGTTATAAAGTTTGACTATCGTACTCCGAAAAAGTTCACATAAATTAAAATGGAGGGAGTATATTTTATGTTGAATTTCGAACATATTCCAAAATAACAAGCAATTCCATGTTGCAGATTTTTTTCTTCTCAAATATACTATTAGATAACTTTCATGAAACTAAAATGAAGCTCCAACTCTTTAGTATTTATTTGTTAGTGTCAATCTAGTATCTTCGATTATACACAGCAATTATAAAATAACAATTGAATTGTAATTGAAATTAACAAGAAAAACATACAGTAATTGAAAAAACCAAATACTAACTTGATAGATAGAGGCATGCGTTGCAGTGTCCTAAGACAGAAATTCGCCCCCACTTGTGATGTAGTTCCGGACGTCTATCTAGAAGATACAACTATCTGGTGCAAGTTCTTGCACAAGAACTTGACCCTGACGAATTTACTTTATGTTGTTTTTCAGAAATATATTTCGGAAGAAGAAGATGAATAAAGTGAGATCTTTTATGAAATCTTTTGATTCTTGTAATTATTGTAATTCATTCTCCATCAACCAGTGATCAACATTCTTTATATAGCAGTAACATATGAACAACTACAACCATTCATACCAAATGTTGTGACTGTTTTGAACAGTCACATCTTTTGATTAGAAAATTTTGTCCGTTAGGCCTAGCGCTGCGGCTCTTCGACCTTGGCATCGCGGCGCTTACCCCGGCGCTGCAGCTCTTCCTCTTAGCATCGCGGCGCTAATCTCTCGCCGAGCTCAGACTTTTAGCCATGCGCCTGAGCACGAATTTTTCCTCGTTCCTGATATTCGACGCCGCAGCCTCCCTAGCGCCATGCAAGGCCGCCAAATATTTTGATCACTTATTCTTCTTCTTCTTCTTCTTCTTCTAGTACAAGTTCCAACAATACCCCACATTTTCTATTCAAACATCTAACAATACCCCACATTTGGATAGAAAATATGATAATGAGGAACTTATCGTTATTTCGAAAAAACATGATATGACATGCATCGAAAAAGGTATCTTTTGGACTTGAACCGTTCGTAGCGAATACTTATCGGATCTACTTTGTGAAATAGTGAACGTATGTCTTGAACTATTCATGTTTTGTAGTAAATCAAATCAACAAGTATCACACACATCATACCAACATATTTCAATTCTTACGGTTGTGTTCATTTCTGTCGTGAACAACTCATTCTTCGTGAGATTTTTCAGAGAATGTAGCCATATCTGTTATCAAATATGCAACCCCACATCAATCTCATATAGGTAATACCAAACAAAAATAGTCCGTACTATCCCACCATAACGACTTTTAGTATTATTGAGAATAATATTCATCCCTTAATCATCAACGGATTAACACACATTGGTTCACCATAGGAATGAGCATATGTGTGTTCTATGCTCTTTGAGTCTTCCCCAACTAGTTATTCTATTAAACCTAGACCATGGGATCTCCAATGTTGCTAGGTTAGGTTTCCGCCAAGTAATGACTCATTGTATTGGCTTTAAGCCCATTCCCCTCGATATAAATACGACTTGCTCTCTGTTAAGGCCTTTTGTCAAAGGATCCGCTATATTGTCCTTTGATTTTACATAGTCAATGGAGATAATTGCATTCTTTAGCAAGCTACGTATAGTGTTATGACGTCGCCTTATATGCCTCGATTTGCCATTGTATATTTGATTCTTTTCCCTCGTCAGAGAAGCCATACTATCATAATGTATGCAAATGGATGTAACAGGCTTTGTCCACAAAAGACAAAAACTTGATGCGCGATTTATGCACACAATAAACGCAAGTGCACGTATCGTTACAAGTAATATAGTCTAGGTAAGGCCGAATATCGTCCTCAGGGTCTGGTTTTCAAGTACCGATTATCTATGCTTTAGTTTCTATTTGGTTAACGTTAATTGAGTTGGAATTCTAAACTAATAATGCAGGAAATAAACTAATTATGAAAATACTTTGATTTAAATCAGTTATGATGGAGAATTAGGGCTTCCAAGATCATCAAATATCCACTTTATTCAATCCTTAATACAATTAGACTAACTTCTTCTTCTACGTTAAGATAGCTGGTTAACTAGACCGTTTTATACTCCTGTTAAGGTAATATAAACACTCAACCCCAATGGAGAACTTCTACCTTTCGGTGACAAGATTGACTACAAAGGAGGATTAAGAGCAATAACCTATTAAGCTACACAAGTATCGGGGTACTTTCGTCCACGATTTAAACCTATGTTTATTCAATCAGAGCATATTCACAATCTCCCCTTTCGGATTTCGATTAGAACTCATATAAGTGATGATAACTAGTGATCAATTAATTATCAAGCAATCAAAGCAATTATTGAATAAATCTTAAACAAGTGAAGAAGAAATCAACTAATTTATTAATTCATGAATAAGAGTTTCAAGAGAATCACAAGGAAATCTCTAACAAAGTAATTAGTTCCTAGCCATAGTCACGCTAAGAACTAATATAATCTCCATACATGAACTGAAATAAACAAATCAAAAGAAAGAAAAGAAAAATACTCAAGAACAAGTCTCCAAGCCTTCTAGCATCCAAGGATTGTGTTGTGGAACATTTACATGATGGAATGGAATGGTGGATGGAGAATGGGATGGGTGATGGATGGTATGAATTTTTCTAATGATGTAGAGACTATTTATAACCCAAGAATCCTTTAGGTAAAGGGTTTAGGAAAAGTTATGGAATCCTTTTAGGTAAAAGGTTAAGGAATATTTAGGTAGGAAAAGTTATCCCTTTTGGACTCTGAAAACGTGTCAAATTCGGCCCAAAACTCGTAAATCCCGTCGAGCCGTGGTTCGCAATCGGCGCCACGCGCTACAAAAACCTGCAGGAAAATCATCTTTCTCAACATTCGTACGCGCCTGAGGCGTTTTTCTTGCGGATTTTCGCTTCGTCGTCCAATTTTCATCCGGTCTTCGTCTGATTTCTTCTATACTTTCTGGGACTTCTTAGACTTCATTTATTGACCCCTTTTAGTGTACAATTTCATCTCAATTAAGCTCATTTCCTCTTCTTTTCACCATTTCTCCGTTTCTGACCGCTGTGACACAAAAGGAAGAAAGACGACCCTAATACTATACTAAACATCAACAAAATGAGTAAAATACTAACTAAAAATGACTCAAAAGGTGTATATAAAATACACCGATCAAATACCTTTTAGGAAGTTTCTGAGTCATTCTGCCTCTTCGACAGCTTTGTCCAAGACTACAAACTCTGCTTTCATAGTTGATCGAGTATTCACTGTTTGCTTTGATGATTTTCAAGATACTGACGCTCCACCAAGTGTAAATACATAACCACTTGTGGACTTACTTTCCGAATGGTTGAAAATCCAATTAGCATCACAATATCCTTCTAAAATATAAGGATATTTTGTATAATACAACTCATAGTTTATTGTATGCTTTAGATATCAGAGTGCCCTAATTAGTACAAACTAATGATCCTTTCCTGGATTATGTGAGTATCGACTAAGTCGACTCACTGTATATGCTAAATCCGATCGTGTACAGTTCATTATATACATCAAGCTTCTAAGAATTTATGTATATTCCAATTGAGACACCCTTTCACCTTGATTCTTCTTAAGGTGACTAGCGGGATCAAATGGTGTAACAACTGATCATCATAGTGTCCAAACTTTCTAAGGACTTTTTCAACATAATGGGATTGAGTTAATATGTAACCATCAGAATTCTTTTGAATTCTAATATCAAGAATGACATCCGCTATTCTCATATCTTTCATATCAAAAACGGCATGCAACATCTTCTTAGTTTGGTTAATTACATCCTTACTTATTCCCATAATTAGCATATCATAAACCTATAAACATATAATGACACATGCATTCTTACATTTTTTAACGTAGACACATTTGTCACATTCATTTATTTGAAATCCATTTGATAACAATGTATTATCAAATTTTTCATGTTATTGCTTTGGAGATTGTTTAAGTCCGTATAAAGACTTAATTAAATACAAACCTTCTTTTCTTGACCTTTAACAACAAACCCTTCAGGTTGTTCCATGTAAATTTCTTCATCTAATTCACCATTCAAGAATGCGGTTTTCACATCCATTTGGTGTATTTCCAAATTGTAAATAGCCGCTATAGCAATTAACGTCCTAATGGAAGTAATTCTAGTTACTGGTGAGTAAGTATCAAAGAAATCTACACCTTCTTTTTGTCGAAACCCTTTGGCTACTATACGAGCTTTGTATTTTTCTATAGTACCATCAGGCCTTAATTTTCGTTTGAAAATCCATTTATGGCTTATTGGTTTTTGTCCCGGAGGAAGATCAACCCATTTCCATGTATTATTTTGCACAATGGATTATACCTCACTTTGGATAACCGCTTTCCAATAAGGTGCTTCAGATGATTCCATATCAGTCCTATATGTTTGAGGTTCTCCTTCAACGGAGGTCATAAAGTCCGGTCCAAAAACTTTGGTAATTTTCTCACGTTTACTTCTTCTTGGTTTAGAATTTTCTTCTTGAAAAGATGAAGTATTACCTTTATCACTTTGTGTGTTTTGGTTTGACTCATCTTGAGGCAGCGTTCTTTTCCTATGACTAGGATCAGTTTTATCCTTTTCCTTATCTTTCTAAGGAAAAGTGTCCTCAAAAAATTCTGCTTCAGCAGATTCCATTATTGTGAATACCTTAAACATCGGAATGATAAACTAAAAACTTATATGCTGCACTATTATTGGCAGGACCAATATATATGCAATCCACCGTTTTTTGTTCAAGTTTAGTTCTCTTTGATAAGGGAACTTGAACTTTCGCTAGGCAACCCCACACTTTCATCCTTTTAAAATTAGGCAATCGACCTTTCCACAATTCATAAGGAGATTGATCACTTTTCTTATGAGGAATTTTATTTAATATCATATTTGCAGTAAGTAATGTCTCTCTCCATAGACTAAGAGGTGCTCCCGAACTAATCAACATTGAGTTTATCATATTCTTCAATGCTCTATTCTTCCGTTCGGCAACTCCATTTTGTTTTGGAGTGTATGGTGCATTGGTTTGATGAACTATACCATGAGTAGAATAAAATTCCTTAAAATCATTAGATTGATATTCACCACCTCTATCAGACCTTAGAATTTTTATTCTTTTCTCAAGTTGGTTCTCTACTTCCGCTTTGTATGTTTTAAACATATTCAAAGCCTCGAACTTGGTATGTATTAAGTATACATAACAAAATTTACTGCAATCATCTATGAATGATATGTAATAATTATTTCCTCCACGAGATGGGGTTGCTTGGTAATCACACAAGTCACTATGAATTAAACCAAACACTTCATTTGATTTCTCTACATATTTGTGAGGATGACTTGCATATTTTGATTATATGCATACTTCACACTTAGTCATTTTGTTCATAGAACATTTTGGCAACATGCCTAAATTTACCATTCTTTGTAAAGAGCGATAATTAACATAGCATAATCTTGAATGTCATAAGGAAGGGGAATCAACCATGTACATAGAAGCAGTGCTAGTTCCTGCATTTTTATGGATAATCATATCATCCTCAGTAGGTACAACAGATAGTTTGAAGAGCCCCTCACTATCTCTTCCCTACGTACATCTCACCCTTGGTGAGTACAAATTTATCTGATTCAAATACAATCTTAAAGTCCTTGTTACTGAGAACAGGACAAGAAATTAAATTCTTACAAATTTCAGACACGTGCAACACATTAGTGAGTACAAGATCATTCCCGAAAGTGAGTTTCAGAATCACCTTCCCTTTCCCTTCAACTTTGACAGAAGTAGCATTCCCCACGAATAAAGATTCTCCATCCTTGATGGGCTGGTACAAAGTAAACATGTCATTTTCAGAACAAACATGCATAGAAGCACCCGTATCCATCCACCAATCGGTTGAATTAGTAACCAGATTTTTTGAGCAACAATAACACCAATGAATTGGTTTCTAGTTTCAGCACGGTTGTTTTGGTTGACATAACCCGAACCTCCAGTACTACCTCCTTGATTCTTGCGAAGGCGATAATTCTTTGCTGTATGCCCATGTTTTCCACACACCCAACACACTCCCATTTGTGGTTTCTTGAACACTTTGGACTTTTGTTGGGCGAGTGCATTTCTCCCGACAACAAAAGATGGCTTGGCAGCAATAAACTTGCCATTGCCTTTCTGAAACTGACCTTAGATGGACTTCCTTCAACCATGTTATCATTAGGATCCAAGGAAATAGCATCAGCCTTTTCATTATTCCGGTTATCTTCTTCAACTCGAAGTTTGAGGACCAATTACTCAAAATGCATATCCTCGGTTAGATGCTTAAGATAAACCTTGAAATCCTTCCAAGAATGAGGTAATTTCTCAATAATAGAACCAACAAGGAAATTAGGGTTAAGACCGATACATTCAACATCTAACTCATGAACAATGACTTGGAGTTCCTCCACTTGCTTGACAACAGGCTTGGCATCTGTCATGACCTGAACCCCGAGCCCGCGACTGGTGCCCTATACCTTATATCCATACATCACATATCACCAGCGAGAGCTTAAGAAAAACTCAGTTTAATAAAATAGGCAAGCCGACTGTCACGACCCGACCCCGGGATCGCGTGGCGCCTCTACTGAGCACCACTGCAGTAAACATCAGAGAAAATCAGCGGAATATACATGAAACTTAGAAATAAAACATCGTAAGTAAAACAACAGGTTAGCCGATAGGGCTACCTTCCTGAACATATATAAAAACAACCGAAGCAGTTGCCTCCTTTCTTTTTACAAACTGACCCACCAGATGTGAATACGCACTTAGGAATAACAATCGAACAAGCGTGGCGGGACAGGCCGCCATACCTCAATATACATGAATCTACTACCTCAGGAAACCGCATAAGAGATAAGCCTCGGAGCAAATGGAGCTTTTCTCAGCGAACCGAGATCCTATGAGCAAGGATCGCAACACGGGTACCTAAAACTGCGGGCATGAACGCGGCCCAGAAAGTCGATTAACAGTCGAATATGGAACAGAATATAACGTCTGATAAACAAATCATAACTTTACAAAAGAATGACAAGGACAAGTATAAAAATACATACCAGATCCTGCAGTGTCATTACAACTTATGAACTTAATAGTACCTTATTATCCTTTCCATTCCCAATAAAAGTTATAGTCACATTCTTACGTACATTATTTATAAAAAGAATCATTAAGTTCATTACCATATAACTTACTTATCTTTCATAACATAGTCGCCCACTACGGAGGGACACATATACTACGACCCAATGGACGCGATCAAGTCACACTAATATCAAAGCATGCCCGTGGAATCCCCATCACCGCCGATGCTATTAGTGTAAAATATAACCATGTGACGGCGCGTGGCATCCCTCATCACCGTCTGCCGTACACATACAATATATATATATATCCGCCGTGGAATCCACATCATCGCCGATCCAGGTATAATAATACACCAATAGGCATACATGAACACTAAGTCCCACCGGTGGTATAGCGTCTTGAGGGTCTACCTCACTTATACTCTTACCCGGAGAAGGTGGTAAAGCGGTGGTATAGCATCTTGGGGTCTACCCTCACTTATACTCTTACCACGGAGAAGGTGGTATAATGTCTTGGGGCTTGCCCTCATTTATACTCTTACCCTATCTCGGCCGGTCGTCAAACAACACATAAAGCGGTGGTACAGTCTTGGGGTTTACCTCACTTATACTCTTTACCTGAGAATGTGGTATAACGTCTTGGGCTTGCCCGCCATTTATACTCTTACCCTATCTCGACCGACCATCAAACAAGACATAAGCACTACCATGTCTTTTATAAAATCCGAATTTAACCCAGTGCTACAAATAACGGAAGCATACCCGTGGAATCCCATCATCAGCTCGATGCGTCAAGTAACTTATAACAAGACAATGACCTCCCGAGAGTCGCGGCATCGTAATAAAACATAATACTTGCACTCAAAGGCTATCACCAGACACATAGGCTAATTCTCAATTAACAAGCCAAAGTACTTATCGGGCACAAATAGAATAATTCTCATTTAACAAGCCAAAGTACTTATCGGGCACAAATAGAATAATTCTCATTTAACAAGCCAAAGTACTAATCAAGGCATCACATAGAATTATTCTCAATTAAACAAGCCAAAGTACTTATCGGGCACAAATAGAATAATTCTCATTTAACAAGCCAAAGTACTAATCAAGGCATCACATAGAATTATTCTCAATTAAACGGGCCAAAGTACTACGTGCGTGCATTCTTTTCAAAGACTCGCTTCCAAATAAAACTTCCGATACTAACAACCGTAGTATCAAGTCCTATTCACCTTTCAAGACAAGTCACAATACCTTTTTAGAAAATACAATTAGAACTTCTAAGTCAAGTGACTTCCTTATTTAAAACCTTAAGCAATTGGTACCTTTAAAACAATTTGCCCTTCCTTAACACAAGTTATTTCTTTGCTTACTCTATTAGAAAACCATTCTCTTAACCTTCCATAAAGCCGTTATAACCGACTTCCCATAAAGCCGTTATAACCCTTTATGGTTTAGACAACACGTTCATTTTATAACCAAGAGACTTCTACTTTTTGAAACCAAGTATTAAATACTTTCAAATAAATTCTCATAACTTTCAAAAATACAAATAGTCTCTTAACCCTTAGAAAACAAATGACTCCTTTTATTATAAAACCTTAGGCAATTAATGCCTTAAAACAAGTGGCCTTTTCACTAAAATCAAATCACTTATCTTTCCATAAAGCAAATATAACTAACTTCCCATAAAGCCGTTATATTCACTTTATACCTTAGCCCAAAACAATTTCCTATCCGAGGACTTATACGTTTAAAAGCGGAACAAGTATCACATACTTTAAAACTCTTCAAGTCCCTTAACTTTAATAACACTTAAGACATCCTTTATACTTTCAAAGAAGTGAGTTAATCTCCCAACTCACCCGACTTGGCTATTCACAAACTAGTAAAGGATATCAGGTGTTGACGTCTCTGCGTACTACATCGTGCAACTAGTCATGCTCAAAGATAGGAAAAGTTCTACATAGAGTAGATCACACAACTACCTCTTAACTTCTAAGAGTAACAGAAACATGAAATGATACCACCGTATATTCCATACATAGAATCATGCCAAAGGAAGGAAGAGGTTCACATACCTCGCGACGATTGTCGACAAGTAGCAAAATGCTCCAAAGTACTTCAACCTTGAGCTATTCCATTCTTGAGTGGGATACGTTATACTTAGTACATCAACCTATAATGGTCACCATACGTCCATTAACCTCTTACTTCATCGTAGAATATTCTAGGTGCTAAGTCGCTAAATTCTACGGAAAATCGGACAAAGACCTCCTTTGTTTCTACTCACTTTGCCACCTTTTCAAGGCCGAATACAATAACCAAACAGCCGATTGGCTCACAATTTAGAAGGTGGTCCAATACAAATGAATAACAAACTAATACAAACTACAAGTCCAAATTCGGCCACCTTGAGTTCAACAATACTAATTCTTATCCAATTTCCATTTCAATCCTAACTTGGTAGCATAACATGATATCTAGTCGCAACCAATTATAACTACTATAATCTTCAAGTCAATTACATGCGACGATTCTAATAACGATCAAATTGTATTCCAACTTAACATGACTTACTTTCCATTTCGAACTTAAGCTACAAGTAGTCCATAATACTTATAAACTTCAACTTAACAACTTCATGCTAGCAACATGTAAAGTTAACAACAACAATATAAATAATCTTGTAACACTTTCAAAGAACAAGATTATACCTCAACGAATTGTAATCCAATCTTCAAAACCGAAGTTGCTCCTTAGCAACCTAGAGCCTCATAAAGACACCTCAATCCGATCCTTGATACCCTTAGAACCACACCAACAACTTTCCTTCAAACCTCCAATCCAAAACCTAGAAAGCCACTAGGTTTTCACTTTGCGACTAACCCAAAACTATCTTTTCCGAGATTTTCTATTGAGATATGCCTCTGATACACATAGGGACCTTGGTTTAAAGTGGGAAGATTATTGGATAACAAACAAAAAAATTCTTGTGGGAAGCTAGCCTAACCTTAGAGCACCTCCTTGGATTCTTGAAATTCTTGGAAATTTTTCTAAGTGTCAAACTTGGTCTTGCTACTAGTAGTGTTATATAGAACCTTGGAGGGTCAAGATGCAAACAATTGGGTGGTTTGGATGATCTCTAATTAAAATATCAAGACTTAGGACCCTTTGACTTAGTCAATTTTGTCAAGCTAATTAATTGGAAGACTTAGTCATCCTAAGGCTATGGTCAATGACCATTTTGGCCATGCCTAAAATCGTCCAAGGCATCAATAAGGGGGGTGACAAGTGTCGCCCACCCATTCGTCACAATATTACGTTTTCCGACAATTTCATAATTCCGAGAAATTTTTACAAGTCTCCAATCTTAACACTGTGAGTTCTTACGTACGTTCTTACACCATGTCCTGTAAATACGGGGTGTAACACCGACAAGGCCTTCACTTTACATAGAATTGTCCAAACGGACTACAACATCATATATGCCCAAATACACATTAACCACCCATACCTGTCTACAGACCTCTCAGAGTATCACAACAACTATGACGGGACAAGGCCCCGCCGTACCCCTGAATATACATAGGCCATAATAGAATACATGTACCAAAATGACAAGCTCCAGAACAGTGGAGCTATCTCAAAAGCTGGGCAGAGATCCTAAGCTCGAGGATCACCAAACTGAGTACATATACATGCGGGCATGAACGCAACCCTCGAAGGGGGTCAGTACAACAAGGTACCAAGTATGTAAACATGAACTACAGTAAATAAGATCATAACAGTACAAAAGATGACAGGGACAAGTATGAAAATCAAATACCAGATCCAACCATGCCATAATAAATAAGAGTCAATTGTACCTTGTTGTAACGACCCATTTGGTCGTTTAACACTTAAAACTACGATAAAGGGGTATGGGACTATAGGGTATTTTAATTATGTGATTTTAAGATATGAAATTGTGCAGAAAATAAATTAAGTGATTAAGTGGGCCAAGATCACTACCCTTGATAGGGCACGACTGATTACAAGAATGGAAAAGGGGAGGGGAACTAACCCTAGCAGCTAAAAAGAGGAGGAGAAAATAAAGAAAAAGAAGAAGACACTAATAACTAGACGAGGAAGAAGTGCTCAATTAAGTTCAGGTTAGATTCTATGGTTGAGTTAATCTATTCATGATCCTTATACTAATGTGTTATTGAATGAAATCAAATTTCAAATAGGTCATTAAACGGAAATTACACAATCCACTTGAATAGAGAAACTTGAGGGATTTATCATGGCATAATGATTATAGCAGCCTGTAAAACGTGAAAACTGTACAAATCTGTAAGAAATATAAAAGTGTGTACTGTATAAAAGTTGTAGATTTCTCTGTTCCCGTCAGTTTGAGACCTTACGGAGATAAATCCGACTTATGGTTTGAAAGTTATGACTGTTTAAAATTTCTGCCTTATTTTGCAAAAATTCAGGCTACACAGATTTCATAGGGTTGTTTCCTTCGTAAATTTTCACCAACCACATTAAGTATTGTCATATGGGATTCGGTATAATGATAGATCCTAGTGTTGCCTTCGATGTGGTATAATAAACACCTAATTTGGAGTTACGAATTTAATGTTATACCCTTTACCAGCGAGAGATACGAGAAAGTTGAAAGAAATGAATGTTATTTGAATTTTCTGAAGTTATGCTAATATTTTTATATGTGTAGGGGTTTAATACAATTAAAATGGTAAAAATATTGTTAATATAAATATAGCAATATGGGTGTCCTTAGATTCGTATTATAACGTAGTTCACATATTTTCTAGATTTTAAGCGTTCAGAGGCTCTATGCAAGGGGAAGACATTAGTTTGATTGTTCGTGGCACCCGCTCGGCATTGAGGTAGGTTACAGTTTACTTTAATTAGATTCTGATTAGAGAATCGTATGTAGTTGTAGGATGTAACGGGGATAGCATGATAGGCCTTCGGGCATGAAGTGGAGATGAATTACAAT
Organism: Przewalskia tangutica; assembly: GCA_029844215.1. Lineage (NCBI taxonomy): Eukaryota > Viridiplantae > Streptophyta > Magnoliopsida > Solanales > Solanaceae > Przewalskia > Przewalskia tangutica. The sequence goes on from CM056725.1 coordinate 5,391,027, forward strand.
TACGTTGGTTCCATCAGCTGTTATGTGGCTTGGCTTCATATGTGTTATTTTCTATGATTATCATTGGATTGCATGTTAGTGATTGTGTTGAGACTTGATATCATGTCTGACATACTTTACATATTATTTTGTGATGATGGTGAGGTGAGTGATTGAGAGTGATTGATAGCCTCCGAGGTTTTTTCCAGAGAACACGAGTGATTGATAGCCTCTGAGGTTTTTGCCGGAGAGCATGAGTGATTGATAGTCTCCGAGGTTTATGCCGGAGAGCACGAGTTATTGATAGCCTCCGAGGTTTCTGCTGGAGAGCACGAGTGATTGATAGCCTCCGAGGTTTCTGCCGGAGAGCACGAGTGATTGATAGCCTCCGAGGTTTCTGCCGAAGAGCACGAGTGGTACATGGACTTCGCGGGTCCCCCATGGGTCATGGCTTGAGGCGCTGCCTTAGCATGTGTGTACGAGAGTGGAGTGAGAGATGTGACTATTGCATTGCATTGCATTCATCCATTTTTATATTTGACTGATCATTGGTGAATTATATCCGTCTTGATTGACTCTTGATTTCTTACACTTTACCTGTATATGATATGTGACCATGCTGTGTGCTCTATGTGCTACTTGTTGGTTTCAACTTCTTCATGCGTTATCTAATTATTGTCCGCCTATGATACTTACCGGTACTAGTGTTGTACTGATACTACTCTTGTTGCACTTTTGTTGAGTGCAGAGTACGATCCAGATTTCAGCTCTACGTCTCGTGGCTGATTCGCGAGGGTGATATCTTTCAGTCATTTAGGGTGAGCTACTTGATCATCCGTGGCCCCTGAAGGGCTTCCTATTTATTTCCATTTCCTTTGTTAGTTGGCAGACAATATATAGCCTTCGGGCCTTTTCAGACTTACACGAAGTTTATAACATATATTCTTGATGCTCGACAACTTTAATACTTTCCTTACCATTTGAGGAAGAGCCGGTAGCAATCTTGGATAGTCAAGTGAGAAAGTTGACGTCCAAGGAAATCACTTCAGTCAAGGTGCAGTGGAAGCACCGTCCGGTTGAGGAGGCTACTTGGGAGATCGAGGCAGTTATGCGGAGTAGATATTCTCAGTTGTTCGACAATTCAGGTACCTCTTTTCCTCCACCCCTACCTTGTCGCTTGAGGACGAGCGATTGTTTGATTGGTATCTAATATAACGACCCGTTTGATCGTTTAGCACTTAAAACTACGATAAAAGGGTATGAGACTATAGGGTATTTTAATTTTGTGATTTTAAGATATGAAATTGTGCAGGAAATTAATTAAGTTATTAAGTGGGCCAAGCCCACTACCCTTGATAGGGCACGACTGATTACAAGAAGGGAAAAGGGGAGGGGAACGAATCCTAGCATCTAAAAAGAAAAAGAAAGAAAGAAACCCTAGTATCAAAAAAGAAGAGAGGGACGGCAACAACAAAGGAGAGGGAGAACGTTGCAGCAGTAGAAAAAAAAAGAGGAGGAGGAAAGAAAAAAATAAAAGAAAGAAAAAGAAGAAGACGCTAATAACTAGACGAGGAGAAAGTGCTCAATTAAGTTCAGGTTAGATTCTATGATTGAGTTAATCTATTCATGATACTTATACTAATGTGTTATTGAATGAAATCAAATTTCAAAGAGGTCATTAAACGAAAATTCCACAATCCACTTGAATAGAGAAACTTGAGGGATTTATCATGGTATAATGATTACAACAGCATGTAAAACGTGAAAACTGTACAAATCCGTAAGGAATATAAAAGTGTGTGCTGAATAAAAGTTGTAGATTTCTCTGTTCCCGTCAGTTTGAGACCTTACAGAGATAAATCCGACTTATGGTTTGGAAGTTATGACTGTTTAAAGTTTCTGCCTTATTTTGCAAAAATTCTGGCGACACAGATTTCATAGGGTTGTTTCCTTCGTAAATTTTCACCAACCACATTAAGTGTTGTCATATGGGATTCGGTATAATGATAGATCCTAGTGTTACCTTCGATGTGGTACAATAAACACCTAATTTGGAGTTACGAATTTAATGTTATACCCTTTACCAGCGAGAGATACGAGAAAGTTGAAAGAAATGAATGTTATTTGAATTTTCTGAAGTTATGCTAATATTTTTATATGTGTAGGGGTTTAATACAATTAAAATGGTAAAAATATTGTTAATATAAATATAGCAATATGGGTGTCCTTAGATTTGTATTATAACGTAGTTCACATATTTTCTAGATTTTAAGCGTTCAGAGCTCTACGTAAGGGGAAGGCATTGGTTTGATTGTTCGTGGCACCCGCTCGACATTGAGATATGTTACGGTTTACTTTAGTTAGACTCTGATTAGAGAATCGTATGTAGTTGTAGGAAGTGACGGGGATAACATGATAGGCCATCGGGCATTAAGTGGAGATGAATTACAATTACGTTGGTTCCGTCAGCTGTTATGTGGGCTTGGCTTCATATGTGTTATTTTCTGTGATTATCATTGGATTGAATGTTAGTGAATGTGTTGAGACTTGATATCATGCCTGACATACTTTACATATTATTTTGTGATGATGGTGAGGTGAGTGATTAAGAGTGATTGATATCCTCCGAGGTTTCTGCCAGAGAGCACGAGTGATTGATAGCCTCCGAGGTTTCTGCCGGAGAGCACGAGTGATTGATAGCCTGCGAGGTTTCTGCCGGAGAGCACGAGTGATTGATATCCTCCGAGGTTTCTACCAGAGAGCATGAGTGACTGATAACCTCCGAGGTTTCTGTCGGAATGAACGAGTGATTGATAGCCTCCGAGGTTTCTGCCGGAGAGCACGAGTGATTGATAGCCTCCGAGGTTTCTGTCGGAGAGCACGAGTGATTGATAGCCTCCGAAGTTTCTGCCGGAGAGCACGAGTGGTACATGGACTTCGCGGGCCCCCCGTGGGTCATGGCTTGAGGCGCTGCCTTAGCATGTGTGTACGAGAGTGGAGTGAGAGAGGTGGCTATTGTATTACATTGCATTCATCCACTTTTATATTTGATTGATCATTGGTGAATTATATCTGTCTTGATTGACTCTTGATTTCTTATACTTTACCTGTATATGATATGTGACCAATGCCTGTGTGCTCTATGTGCTACTTGTTGGTTTCAACTTCTTCATGCGTTATCTAATCATTGTCGGCCTATGATACTTACCGGTACTAGTGTTGTACTGATACTACTTTTGCTGCACTTTTGTTGAGTGCAGAGTACGATCCAGGTTTCAGCTCTACACCTCGTGGCTGATTTGCGAGGGTGATATCTTTCAGTCATTCAGGGTGAGCTACTTGCTCATCCGTGGCCCCTGAAGGGCTTCCTAGTTATTTCCATTTCCTTTGTTAGTTGACAGACAATATGTATCCTTCGGGCTTTTTCAGACTTTTATTTTGTATTTTGTTTAGCGCTCTTGTACCCTTTTGACCAGATTTTGGGGAATGTCGTAACCATTAAGTATTAAGACTTTATAACTCTTTTTTTCTGCTGATTTAACTTGTTAATGATAATGTGGTTCACCTACTCTGGGGATAGGGTAGGTGTCATCATCACTTGTGAATTGGGTCGTGACACTTGTATCACTGTACTACTGTAACACTGTATCACTGTACCATTTCAAATATGAAATCAACTGTGCCTTTTTAAAAGTGAGAGTCTTCGTATCTGTTTACATATAATGTATCCCGACCCATTCTGGGACTCGGTGGATCATCGTGTCTTTTTACACATAACATAATCCGGTCCATTTGTGGGACTCAGTATCTTTTTACACATAACATAACCCGACCCATCTGTAGGACTCAGTGTCTTGTTACACATAACATAACCCGGCCCATTTGTGGAACTCGGTGTCTTTTTACACATAAAATAACCCGGCCCATTTGTGGGACTCGGTGTCTTTTTACACATAACATAACCCGACCCATTTGTGGTACTCGGTGTGTTTTTACAGATAACATAACCCGGCCCATTTGTGGGACTCGATGTCTTTTTACACATAACATAATCCGGCCCATTTGTGGGACTCGATGTCTTTTTACACATAACATAACCCGGCCCATTTGTGGGACTCGGTGTCAAGGAATACTAACTCTTGCACGAATAGCTATCAAGAGCAACCTTGTGCAATTTAAATTACCTTTGGACTCTCAATAAAATCTTATAAAACGAACTTTCATTTTAGAGAAATCAAGGCAATACCATGCCTTCCATTTTTTGGGAAAATCGAGGCAACACCATGCCTCTCATTTTAGAACAACCAAGGCAATACCATGCCTTTTTTTAGAAATACCAAGGCACTCTCATACCTTTCATTTTTAAATCCTCTTTTGAAAAATCAAGTCACTTACACTTTTACAACCAAGTGACTTGTACTTTTAAAATCAAGTCAAGTATACTTTTAAAATCAAGTTACTGTCACCTCATGTACCACATGAAATCAAGATTCATTTAAAACACGTACGTCCACCGTACACTCATTTTATAAAGTTCATGCTCAAAGAAGAAAGGAAGAGTCACATACTAACACTTGTCGTCTGTACCAACTCGATAATCTAAATTCGTCTCGCTCCTCTGGCTAACATTATGGAAACATTGGAATGGTGATAACATATCTGAATTTCCAAATTAATTCATTTTATGATCTGTTAGTAGGTTATATATTTAATAATGATCTTATCTAATCAGCTGTGAACCTAGAAAATGTAAAACGAACTTGTTATATCTTAGCTTCTATGCAGATGGAAATTATACTCATTTCAATATAATTGATTGTCGATACCTTTTTCATTTAACGCTACAATGGCTTGTTCGATACCTTTTCTCATTAGTGTTGTAACTTAGCAAGATCAACTCGACTCCATTGCTTACTAAAAACTATTACCAACATCTCTCATAAGACTTGGTAAGGACTTAGGAATATTTTAGACATGCCTTTAGCATAGAATAAATAACATGAATACCCCTTAACTTCTAAGAGTAGAATAACTTTTGAAACAATACCACAGTTATGGTTCATACGTAGAACATGCCAAAAGAGAGAAGGAAGAGGTTCACATACCTTATTGATGAACTAACCAACTTGATAACTAGAATCCGCCTCAAGTAGTACTTCAACCTATAAACACTATAACACGTATATCAACTCCATGCTCACTAGAGTAGGTTATATACCAAGTATTGGTTATCTTTTCTTATAAAATTTGGACAACACTTCCCCTATTTATACGTACTTTTCCACATTTCAATAAGACCAATTTCATCAATAACCAAGCACCAATTAAGGGCACAACCAAACAGTTAACCAAGTTGGTTCACACACCTATTTCTCACGTAACAACAGCCTCATAATCCACGTAAAACAGTCCACTAAAATCAGTCCACAATCCAACAACAACGAGGGTAAAAAGTGAAGCATTTCTACACCTTTCTACACTCTTATTCCTTTAGGACTTACATAAGCTTTTTCCACATTTAAACATGCATAAATGATACTGAATTTCCATCATATACACGCCACAAAACAATCCCTAAAACTGCACAACAATATCCAACAAGTTTGGTACATTTCTCGGCCAACAACAACAACAACAATCCAAAGCCCTTTTCATAATGTCTTATAATACAACTCAAGTTTCAACACTTTATATAAACCATATCAACTATCAACAACAATATTTCCTTCATTTAATAACATGCAACAAGTGAAGATAACAACAATAATAACCAACGAATCCAAGATAACAAAATTGTCCCTTATTCGGCCAACATGCCAAACTATCACATGCATTTCTTATCCTCAATTTCTCTTAACACAAGTTCATCACTTAAATATAACAACATGTAATATCTAATTACTTCAAGAGGAAGAAGAAATCTTACCTTAAACTTAGCCCAAAACAGTCCACTTAATCTCGGCCAACACCCCGCTTTTTGCACCACTTCTTCAAGTTCCAACAACATTCATGTATCCTCTACAAGCTTGTATCCATCTTGCTTTCATGTTTTACTTCCAAGAAGTTCATAACAAGATTAGGGTTTCAAGACACTTTCTTGGCCAAAAACCGTGACCAACAACTTGCAAGGTTAACTTGGCTTAGCACTTGGTTAAGGAACTTAATCTTGTAAATAAGTTGGTCTTGTTATTCACTTTTTCTAGGGATTTTTGAGAACTTCAAGGAGAGAAAGAGATATGAGGGTTTGAAAATGAAGATATTATGTGAGCTAAGGTCTTGCAAGACTTGTATTAAAATAGGTGTACAAGCCAAGTGGATGGGGGACCCACTTGTCCACTTCTATGAAAATATCTTCCACACTAATCCAATCTTGCAATACATAAAATGTTTCCCACACTTAGTCATTTCTCAATAATTTCGATGGACACACTCCATAATACCAAGACTTAATTAATCCACACTAATCTCTTCACAAAATATTAATCCAACACTTAGCCTAATCTTACTATTTTCATGGAACCCCCAAATTGTGAAATTTTCGATTGGCTCATATTCTTAATCCCAAGATTTAGAAATACAATCCAAAGTCCATAACTCCATTTGGAAAGAATTCAACCACTAATATTAATTCTCGTCACACATTTTTTTTATTCAAAAATTTTCCATATCCGAAAATGTAAATATACTTTCAAATCCAACCTTCACATCTTATTTCCTTACTTACGTTCTCACTTATATGCCCTGGAACTACGGGGTGTAACATGCTTCCTCCCCTTAGAAACATCCGTCCTCGAATGTTCATCCAAGGTCTCAAGCTATACAAATTCTCAATCGGCTCAACAATCATCAACAACAATCACAAGTGGTTTATACTCAAACCAAAGAATCATCACCACTAATATACTATGTAGTTTAGCCAAGATCACACATAAAATACTTTACTCTTGAAGGTCTTGTCTATTTAAGGTCTCAACGATTATCCAATACTTTAAGATCCTCAAATATTCATGTCCCAAGCTTACATTATCTCTCCCCGTATACGGGCAAAATAACTTCTCAATATCTCAAAATCATTTTGTCTTAATCACAACAACCCTATTTATTCCATACCAATATTATTCGTGCATCTCACTTAAGCATACAACACAGCTTAATCTAACAACATGGTATGCCATTAAGTCAATTAAACATGATCCTTTAAGGGTTCATCACCCTCTCAGACAGCTCATCACCTCCTAATTATTCTAAATTAGCACATATATAACCTTGATGTGGATTCATTAAACTGTTTCATACCTTCCAAGCCATTATCAAAGCTTAACCAACTCATGATAACCCACAATCACATTAGGCAACACACACATGGCCCTAATAAATATGTCTGTATAGATGTACATCATCATACCAACTATACAATAATTTTACCAACCTGTATACCAAGTCCATATATTCCCCTTCGGGGCCGCCGTCGCTTTCTCATAGTTGCAACCACAATAATACGTTAGGTAGAGACTACCCTAACAACATAGCTCTATCGCACGATCTTAGAGTAAGAAGAATAGAAACCAATCATGTACTATAGCCTCTTGTTTATGGATGTGGTGCATAACACACCGATAACCAAAACTCTACTGCACACGGTCTGTAGACATTCCGAGAACTAACTGCTCTGATACCACCTTTGTCACGACCCAAACCCCGAGCCCGCGACTGGTGCCCTACCTGGGCACCCTTATACCCATACATCACATATCACCAGCGGAAGCTTAAGAAAAACTTAGTTTAATAAAAACAGACAAGCCGACAAGGCCGCCACTTTACATAAAATTATCAAAACAGACTACAACTGTACATATGCCCAAATACACATTAACCACACACATGTCTATAGACCTCTAAGAGTATCACAATAACTATGACGGGACAAGGCCTCGTCATACCCCTGAATATACATAGGCCATAATGGAAGACATGTACCAAAATGACAAGCTCCAGAACAGTGGAGCTATCTCAAAAGCTGGGCAGCGATCGTAAGCTCGAGGATCACCAAACTGAGTACCTATACCTGCGGGCATGAACGCATCCCCCCGAAGGGGGTCAGTACAACAAGGTACCAAGTATGTAAATATGAAGTACAGTAAATAAGATCATAACTGTACAAAAGATGACAGGGACAAATATGAAAATCAAATACCAGATCCAACCGTGCCATAATAAATAAGAGTCAAGTATACCTTGTATCACTGTACCACTGTACTACTGTAACACTGTATCACTATACAATTTCAAATATGAAATCAACTGTGCCTTTTTAAAAGTGAGAGTCATCGTATGTGTTTACATATAACGTATCCCGGCCCATTCTGGGACTCGGTGGATCATTGTGTCTTTTTATACATAACATAACCCGGCCCATTTGTGGGACTCGGTGTCTTTTTACACATAACATAACCCGGCCTATTTGTGGGACTCGGTGTCTCTTTACACATAACATAACCCGGCCCATTTGTGGGACTCGGTGTCTTTTTACACATAACATGACCCGACCCATTTGTGGGACTCGATGTCTTTTTACACATAACATAACCCGACTCATTAGTGGGACTCGGTGTCTTTTTACACATAACATAACCCGACCCATTTGTGGGACTCGGTGTCAAGGAATACTAATCTTGCACGAATAGCTATCACGAGCAATCTTGTGCAATTTAAATCACCTTTGGACTCTCAATAAAATCTTATAAAACGAACTTTCATTTTAGAGAAACCAAGGCAATACCATGCCTTCCATTTTTCGGGAAAACCCGAGACAACACCATGCCTCTCATTTTAGACAAACCAAGGCAATACCATGCCTTCCTTTTTAGAAATACCAAGGCAATACCATGACTTACTTTTTAGAAATACCAAGGCAATACCATGCCTTCCTTTTTAGAATAAACCAAGGCAATACCATGCCTTCCTTTTTAGAAATACCTTCCTTTTTAGAAATACCAAGGCACTCTCATACCTTTCATTTTTAAATCCTCATTTGGAAAATCAAGACATTTATCATATCAAGTATCATTTTAAATCCTCTTTTGGAAAATCAAGACACTTACACTTTTACAATCAAGTGACTTATACTTTTAAAATCAAGTCAAGTATACTTTTAAAATCAAGTTACTATCACCTCATGTACCACATGAAATCTAGATTCATTTAAAACACGTACGTCCACCGTACACTCATTTTATAAAGTTCATGCTCAAAGAAGAAAGGAAGAGTCACATACTAACACTTGTCGTCTGTACCAACTCGATAATCTAAATTCGTCTCGCTCCTCTGGCTAACATTATGGAAACATTGGAATGGTGATAACATATCTGAATTGCCAAATTAATTCATTTTATGATCCATTAGTAGGTTATATATTTAATAATGATCTTATCTAATCAGCTATGAACCTAGAAAATGTAAAACGAACTTGTTATATCTTAGCTTCTATGCAGATGGAAATTATACTCATTTCAATATAATTGATTGTCGATATCTTTTTCATTTAACGCTGCAATGGCTTGTTCGATACCTTTTCTCATTAGTGTTGTAACTTAGCAAGATCAACTCGACTCCATTGCTTACTAAAAACTATTACCAACATCTCTCATAAGACTTGGTAAGGACTTAGGAATATTTTAGACATGCCTTTAGCATAGAATCAATAACATGAATACCCCTTAACTTCTAAGAGTAGAATAACTTTTGAAACAATACCACAGTTATGGTTCATACGTAAAACATGCCAAAAGAGAGAAGGAAGAGGTTCACATACCTTATTGATGAACTAACCAACTTGATAACTAGAGTCCGCCTCAAGTAGTACTTCAACCTATAAACACTATAACATGTATATCAACTCCATGCTCTCTAGAGTAGGTTATATACCAAGTATTGGTTATCTTTTCTTATAAAATTTTGGACAACACTTCCCCTATTTATACGTACTTTTCCACCTTTCAATAAGACCAATTTCATCAATAACCAAGCACCAATTAAGGGCACAACCAAACAGTTAACCAAGTTGGTTCACACACATTTTTCTCACGTAACAACAGCCTCATAATCCACGTAAAACAGTCCACTAAAATCAGTCCACAATCCAACAACAACGAGGGTAAAAAGTGAAGCATTTCTACACCTTTCTACACTCTTATTCCTTTAGGACTTACATAAGCTTTTACCACATTTAAACATACTTAAATGATACTGAATTTCCAGAATATATACACGCCACAAAACTGTCCCTAAAACTGCACAACAATATCCAACAGTTTTGGTACATTTCTCGGCCAACAACAACAACAACAATCCAAAGCCTTTTTCATAATGTCTTATAATCCAACTCAAGTTTCAACACTTTATATAAACCATATCAACTATCAACAACAATATTTCCTTCATTTAATAACATGCAACAAGTGAAGATAACAACAATATTAACCAACGAATCCAAGATAACAAAATTGTCCCTTATTCGACCAACATGCCAAACTATCACATGCATTCCTTATCCTCTATTTCTCTTAACACAAGTTCATCACTTAAATATAACAACATGTAATATCTAATTACTTCAAGAGGAAGAATAAATCTTACCTTAAACTTAGCCCAAAACAGTCCACTTAATCTCGGCCAACACCCCACTTTTTGCACCACTTCTTCAAGTTCCAACAACATCCATGTATCCTCTACAAGCTTGTATCCATCTTGCTTTCATGTTTTACTTCCAAGAAGTTCATAACAAGCTTAGGGTTTCCAGACACTTTCTTGGCCAAAAACCATGACCAACAACTTGCAAGGTTAACTTGACTTAGCACTTGGTTAAGGAACTTATTCTTGTAAAATAAGTTGGTCTTGTTCTTCACTTTTTCTAGGGTTTTTCGAGAACTTCAAGGAGAGAAAGAGATATGAGGGTTTGAAGATGGAGATATTATGTGAGCTAAGGTCTTGCAAGACTTGTATTAAAATAGGTGTACAAGCCAAACGGATGGGGGACCCACTTGTCCACCTGTATGAATATATCTCCCACACTAATCCAATCTTGCAATACATAAAATGTCTCCCACACTTAGTCATTTCTCAATAATTTCGATGGACACACTCCATAATACCAAGACTTAATTAATCCACACTAATCTCTTCACAAAATATTAATCCAACAACTTAGCCAAATCTTACTATTTTCGATGGAAACCCCCCCCCCCCCCTAAATTGTGAAATTTTCAATTGGCTCATATTCTTAATCTCAAGATTTAGAAATACAATCCAAAGTCTATAACTCCATTTGAAAAGAATTCAACCACTAATATTAATTTTCGTCACACATTGTTTTATCCAAAATATTTTCATATCCGAAAACGTAAATATACTTTCCTTCCAACCTTCACATCTTATTTTCTTACTTACGTTCTCACTTATATGCCCTGAAACTACGGGATATAACAGCATCGCTCATCTTAAAGTTCAGAAACTTGCCGATGACGAACTTCTTTGAACAAGCAACCTCAGTCTTGTACTTGTTCACTATCACAACTCCCTTGTCGTTTTGAACGTGGAGTAGATATCATAGAGGGAGTAATCCAAGGCATTGATAATATAGTTTCTGCAAAGAAACTCCTTACTTTCCCAAGTTTCAATGGCCTTCAAATTTTCAGCCTTCTCCGCCTCAGTAGGAACATCCTCCTCTTCTCCTTCTGGCAGCGCCATAGGAGCCTCAACAGTCAAAACATTTGTCACGTGAAGAGTTGTCAAATAGAACAACATCTTTTGTTGTCAGCGTTTAAAATCAGAACCTTTGAATTTCTCAGGTTTCTCAACATGATTTTTCACCATCGAAGATCCAGACTGATCAATCTTAGACTAATCAAGAAGAAAAATCTCTTGATTAGAATTTATGTCTTAGACTGTTAGTGTCAATCTAGTATCTTCGATTATACACATCAATTATAAAATAACAATTGAGTTATAATTGAAATTAACAAGAAAAACATACAGTAATTGGAACAACCAAATACTAACTTGATAGATAGAGGCATGCGTTACAGTGTCCTAAGACAGAAATTCGCCCTCATTTGTGCTGTAGTTACGGACGTCTATCTAGAGGATACAACTATCTGATGCAAGTTCATGCACAAGAACTTGACCCTGGCGAATTTACTTAATGTTGTTTTCATAAATATATTTTGGAAGAAGAAGATGAATCAAGTGAGATCTTTTATGATATCTTTTGATTCTTGTAATTATTGTAACTCATTCTCCATCAATCAAGTGATCAACATTCTTTATATAGCAGTATCATATGAACAGCTACAACTATTCATACCAAAGGTTGTGAGTGTTTTGAACAGTCACATCTTTTGATTAGAAAAATCTGTCTGTTAGGCCCAGCGTCGCGTTGCTTACCCCAGCGCCGCGGATCTTCCTTTTAGCGTCGTTGCGCTAATCTCTGTTAGAGCTCTCAGGACTTTTGGCGCTGCGGCGCTGAGCACGGGAATTGTTCCCTGTTCTCTGGATATTCGGCGTCGCGGCCCTCCCCCTAGGCGCCGCGACGCTTCGCCAAATATTTTGATCACTTAATCACTTATTCTTCTTCTTCTAGTACAAGTTTCAACATTACTTTCACCATATTTTTAATAAAATTAAATGTTAAGAAAAATAAGTTAAGTTTGATTAAGATGTCAAAGTACTGTTCTGTTATAACTAAAGGAAGCATGTACTTAACAGATTAAAGTTTTTAAAAAAATCATTTACTAATTACTATCATGCCATTTGGTGACATTTGGTTAGCACTGAAGCAAACGTATGACATGATATCATTGATATGTTTAGTAAGAACAAATCTAACACAAGTTACTCCATCCAAGGCAGAAGGACATAATAGTCAGGATGTAAATTGATCGGTGTATTTCATACACATTTTGAGTCATTTTTAGTTAGTAATTTTTAGTTAGTATTTTACTGATTTTGTTTATGTTTAGTATAGTATTAGGGTCGTTTTCCTTTCTTTTGTGTCATAGTGGTCAGAATTTGAGAAATGACAAAAAGGAGATGAAATGAGCATAAATGAGATGGAATTGCACACAAAAGGGCCAAGAAATGAAGTGTAAGAAGTTCCGGGAAGTATAGAGGAGATCAGACGAAGTCCGGACGAAAAAAGTACGTCGAAGCAAAAAATCAGGAAAACAACGCCTCAAGCGCCGCGGCGCCCGGCAGCAGCGCTGCGGCGCCGACCACTGAAATTTCCAAAAACTCTCTGATTTTCAGGCGCCGGACTGCAGGGCCACGACGCCGACGCGGTATTTTTGACGTTTTGGGCCGAATTTGACACATTTGCAGTGTCCAAAAGGGATAACTTTTTCTACCTACATAATCTCTAACCCTTGGCCTAAAGGATTCTGGGGCTATATATATTCTCTACATCATTCTCTAGTAGGAGGAATCCATCCATTGTACATACAACACAACTTAGGAGGCTAAAATTGGAGGTTTTTCAAGTATTTTCTTTTCTTTCTTTTGCTTTGTTTGTTTCAGTTCATGTATGGAGATTATATTAGTTCTTAGCGTGACTATGGCTAGGAGCTAATTACTTTGTTAGGAATTTCCTTGTGATTCTCTTGAAACTCTTATTCATGAATTAATACATTAGTTGATTTATTCTTCACTTGCTTAAGATTTATTCAATAATTGGTTTGATTGTTTGGTAATTAATTGATCACTAGTTATCATCACTTATATGAGTTCTAATCGAAATCCGAAAGGGGAGATTGTGAATATGCTATAGTTGAATAAACATAGGTTTAAATCGTGGACGAAAGTACCCCGATACTTGTGTAGCTTAATAGGTTATTGCTCTTAATACTCCTTTGTAGTCAATCTTGTCATCGAAAGATAGAAGAGTTCTCCATTGGGGTTGAGTGTTTATATTACCTTAACATGAGTATAAAACGGCTTAGTTAACTTGCTATCTTAACGTAGAAGAAGAAGTCTGTTTAATTGTATTAAGGATTGAATAGAGTGGATAGTTGATGATCTTGGAAGCCTTAATTCTCCATCATAACTAATTTAAATCAAAGTATTTTTATAATTAGTTTATTTCTGCATTATTAGTTTAGAATTCCAACTCAATTAACGTTAACCAAATAGAAACTAAAGGATAGATAATCGGTACTTGAAAACCAGTCTCTGAGGACGATATTCGGTCTTACCTAGACTATATTACTTGTCACGATACGTGCACTTGCGTTAAGCGTGTGTATAAATCGCATATCAAGTTTCTGGCGCCGTTGCCGGGGACTGACGTACTTTCAATATCGATTTATCTATTTTTATTTCTAATTTGGTTGCTCCAAGAACAAGTTTCTAACTTGTTCTGCGAGCATCTTTTTATCAGTTTTTTTTGTGTTTTCTTATTTTGCAGGTAAAGTTTGTTTGTTTTCTTTAAAAAAAACAGGACACATGGACTACTATTACTATCAGGGGTTGTGGAGTCATCAACAGCAGCTTAACCCACAGGTTCTGGAAGAAGATCTAGATGAGTTGCAGACAGGCATACTCAGGCTCACCAAGTGTCAGTCTCAGTTCATGGATGAGACAAGAATGTCCCTCAGAAATTTGAAGACATAAAGGGCAACTAATGGATAGGATGAGCAATACACTTCAAGAAAGTCTGTCTAGCGACACCGTTGTGGGAAGTGATAAGCAGATTGAGGAACCTGAACCACACCTAGCTGTTGAGGAATCTGGCGAGATAGTTGGTGTAGAGAAGGAAAATGTTACTGAGATCCAATTATTACCTTTTTGGATTCTTTGGAAATTCTTTTTCCTGTACCTATTGCAAAAGAAATACCACCAGCGGTCACTGTTGATCCCCAAATAGGAAGTCCATACCATCAAGGGCACCCCCTAGAGTTGAGAGATGTTGGGAATCTCACTGATCCTTACATTATAGAGAGCCTAGAAGACAAGCATGTCTTGTGTACTTGGGGATAATATTATATCTGAATCCCTTAGTTGAAAAGATTATTGTAGGAAAAGTGAGACCTGCAACAATAACTATGCGGATTGCAAGGAGTTCACAGAAGGATCCAATGGGCACTCGTAAAGGTAATTGCGTCCGGCTAAAAGACGTTAAAGACGGCGCTTGTTGGGAGGCAACCCAATGTTTTTAATTATGTTAGTTTGATTTTTGTTTTTAGTTTGTTTTTATTTTGTCTTGAACAGTCTCACGGTCTTGGGTTCTTGTTTTGTGTTGTTGGATGACAGGTGGACTGAAATCTAACTCTGAGGAAAAAGGAGCAAAAATGCTAAAAAAAAGGAAAAGTCGTCGTCAGCGCCACGGCTCCCAGAATCAACGTCGTGGCGCCGGAACTTCAGAGAGTCGCAGTACTTGGGGCGCCACGGCGCCGAATCTCAGGGTCGTGGCGTCGAATGTTCCGAGAGTCAGTCGCAGTGCAAATTCCAAAATTTTCCTCCCAGACCTCCATTATGACCGTTGCGTTGTGTCAGTAAGTTGTCCCTATTTTTAGTCTTCACACATTGGGGACAATGTGTCGATTAAGTTTCGGGGGTGCCTTATATTTTGTTTTATTGTTTTGAGGCTGTGTGATTTGTTTTGTGTGTTTTTGAGTATTTTTTGAGTTATAATTTTTTTTTAAAGATCATGCATGCTATAGTTACTTGAAACGCCTAGTGGAGTAAAGTGGAATAATGTAATGGAATTAGAGGCAACCATCTGAACACTTAGGTTAGATATGCCAAGAATTCATGAAATCAAAAATTATTTGGGGTATCTTGCTTGATTTATGCATTGTTAGTGATTAAACCTATGTGTCTGCTTGCTTGCTATTTGAGGCGAAATAGTTAGGATATGCATGTTAGGGAGATGATTCAGGCATTTCTTTGTTAGCCCTTTCTTACCATTCTTTGCATATTCCTGACATTACAATTGAATCCCTAGTCAGCCCCTTTGATCCAAAAATAAGATCTTTTCTTTGACACCCTATAATTCCATATTTGTGCCATAAGTGGAAAAATTGATATGTTTGAAATATAAAGTGTTGAAAAAGAAACAAAAAGAGAGTGAACAATTTTGATGCACCCCAATGAAAAAATAATAATAATAATAATAAATAGGCAAAAGCCTAAGTTTGAGGGGTGCCTGCTATTCATCATACACTTCATTCTCTCAAAACAAAAGAGGGGAAAGATAGGTATGAGGTTAAAAAGAAAATCAAAAGAAAAGGGAAGAATTTAAAGTAAAAGAGTTTATGGTACGTAAGATTGAGCCTAAAAGCCTATTTTTACCTACCCCTGCCTAAGCCTATATTACAACCTTGAAAAGTCCTGAAGATCTCTAGTATGTGTATCCATGATTAGTGGAGAATAGCAAGTGAACATGCCATAGAAATTTGAAATTGACATGCATAGTTAGGTATTTTTACATCCATTGAGCATGATTGAATTGAATTTGTGAAATATCTGACTTGAGTGTTTAGAATGCTAAAAATCCATGTTATATGTTCATGCATATTATCCTACTAACCTTCATGCTTTTCTAAGTGACAATTGTGCAACAAATTGATCAGTGTCTTTGAGTCATTTTATTTTCTTTTCTTTCGTGTCTTTATTTCTATCTTTTTTATCTTTACTCGAGGGCGAGCAAAGGTTAAGTTTGGGGGTATTTGATCGGTGTATTTCATACACACTTTTTGAGTCATTTTTAGTTAGTATTTTACTCATTTTGTTTAGGTTTAGTATAGTATTAGGGTCGTTTTACTTTCTTTTGTGTCACAGCGGTCAGAAATGGAGAAATGACAAAAATGAGATGAAATGAGCATAAATGAGATGGAATTGCACACAAAAGGGCCAAGAAATGAAGTCTAAGAAGTTCCGGGAAGTATAGAGGAGATCAGATGAAGTCCGGATGAAAAAAAGGACGTCGAAGCAAAAAATCAGGAAAACAACGCCTCAAGCGCCGCGGCGCCTGGCAGCAGCGCCGACCACTGAAATTTCCGAAAACTCTCTGATTTTCAGGCGCCGTGGCGCCGGACTGCAGGGCCACGACGCCGATGCGGTATTTTTGACGTTTTGGGCCGAATTTGACACGTTTTCACGGTCCAAGAGAGATAACTTTTCCTACCTACATAATCCCTAACCCTTGGCCTAAAGGATTCTGGGGCTATATATATTCTCTACATCATTCTCTAGTAGGAGGAATCCATTCATTGTACATACAACACAACTTAGAAGGCTAAGATTTGAGGCTTTTCAAGTATTTTCTTTTCTTTCTTTTGATTTGTTTATTTCAGTTCATGTATGGAGATTATATTAGTTCTTAGCGTGACTATGGCTAGGAGCTAATTAATTTGTTAGGGATTTCCTTGTGATTCTCTTGAAACTCTTATTCATGAATTAATACATTAGTTGATTTCTTCTTCACTTGCTTAAGATTTATTCAATAATTGGTTTGATTGTTTGGTAATTAATTGATCACTAGTTATCATCACTTATATGAGTTCTAATCGAAATCCGAAAGGGGAGATTGTGAATATGCTATAGTTGAATAAACATAGGTTTAAATCGTGGACGAAAGTACCCCGATACTTGTGTAGCTTAATAGGTTATTGCTCTTAATCCTCCTTTGTAGTCAATCTTGTCATCGAAAGATAGAAGGGTTCTCCATTGGGGTTGAGTGTTTATATTACCTTAACATGAGTATAAAACGTCTTAGTTAACTTGCTATCTTAACGTAGAAGAAGAAGTCTGTTTAATTGTATTAAGGATTGAATAGAGTGGATAGTTGATGATCTTGGAAGCCCTAATTCTCCATCATAACTGATTTAAATCAAAGTATTTTTATAATTAGTTTATTTCCTGCATTATTAGTTTAGAATTCCAACTCAATTAACGTTAACCAAATAGAAACTAAAGGATAGATAATCGGTACTTGAAAACCAGTCTCTGAGGACGATATTCGGTCTTACCTAGACTATATTACTTGTCACGATACATGCACTTGCGTTAAGCGTGTGTATAAATCGCATATCATAAATACAATACTCCATAAAGGAGCCACAGTCAAAGAAGAGGGCTTAAGGCGCTCTGGACACTGGTAGCGTGAGATCGATTCTCAGTGAAAATATTATGTTCTCTTCTAGGATTGATCCTTGTAGGTGCTATCAGTTGTTCGTTCTCAAACTCTGATTATTGGAGCACATCCCGCGATTTACTGATAATAGTGTTGAGGGACCGATACTATTAACTTCAGTACTAGTCTGACGCAAATCGAGAACCTGAATATATATATTCAGTCAAATTGTTCCATTATAGGTCAAATGGCTCAGATGCCCTTTACAAGCCTTGGATAGTAACATGTTGACTGTCTGGTGGCTGTTTTGGCAGTGTATTCCCACTTATTAGATAATCCTTCCAACCCAATTTATATGATATAGTTTGATTGAGAAAAAAATTAATAAATAAATAAAGACTTTTGAATTTTGTGGTCTAAAACAAGTTAAAACTATTTATATGGTTATATATCATCTCGTTAATCATAAAAGATAAAATTCACAATCAAATAAAAAAAATTATTTTTTGGACGGACTAAAAAGGAAAAATATGTTTTATAAATTGGGACACGGGGAATAGTAATAATACCAATATATAAGAGGTAACAGCGAGGCAATAACATGGTCAACATGCCTGCCTGGCAGCTAAGGGGTAAATTGGTCATTAACAATGTAAAGGCATGTTTAGAAAGCCATCGAACAGGCCATATTTTTGCACTAAACCTATTTGGAAGTACTGATATTGCACTAAACTTTAATTAATGCCATTTTACAAAGTCACATAAAATATGTCACTTTCTTTACATGCTCAAACTATGTCAACTCCAATTAAAATAAAATTGTTAGCTCCTTCTCTTGTTTTGATTCTTAGTAAAAATTATGGCCGAAAAATAAAAAATTTATCCAGCTCTTATCGTAAACAACGTTAAGAATTTTATTTCCATAATACTTGAGACGGAAAAAGGGCAATACACCTCTTGGGCGAAATTATTCAAAATTCATTGCCGCGCATATGAGGTAATAGACCATATCATACTTTCCGAGTCATCATCGGACACCACTACGGTAGATAAAAAGTTATGGTCCCGTTTAGATGTTATAGTCCTTCAATGAATTTATGGCATCATATCCAGCGATCTTTTGCATACCATTTTAGAGCCAAACTCTACAGCTCAACAATGTCAACATGTGTGGGAACGATTTGGTTGAAAGGGACGGGGCAGGGGTGGAAAGTAGTCAGTCGTCTGTAGCAATCAAACCGCGTAGTGGCAGCCCACTGCCCAGTCCATCAGAAATCAGTGGGTTTCCCCGAACCCAACCTCAAATTGGGTCAGACCCTCTACTTCAAACTGCCAGTCCGGAGTTCTCGGGCCTCATCCACAACATGTATTTGCAACCAAACACCATCTTTTGTTGTCTATGCTCCCACGGGTATCGAACATGCCATAAATAATATGAATTTGAATGTTCATATGAGTTGTGGTATATGGACACCGGAGCTATGTCTCACATGACGGTATCTCAATGTAATCTCTCGTCTTATTTTAATATGAGCACTAATAAAAATATTATTGTCGGCAGTGGGCAGGAAATTCCAATTCGTGGTATTGGTCAGGTAAATCTACCACCTCCACACCCACCATTAAAATTGAAAAACGTCTTACACGCACCAAAACTAATTAAAAATTTGATATTTGTACAACATTTTACAACTAACAACAATGCTTCTATGAATTTTAATCCGTTGATTTTTCAGTGAAGGATTTCCAGACAGGGATGCCACTAATGAGATGCAATAGCATGGGGGAGTTGTATCCCCTCATGATTGTTTCCAATAATTGCATGGCCAAACCATCTAATTTTGCAGTCATTTCTCATATTTTGTGGCACAACCGGTTGGGACACCCGAGAGCACCAGTTTTTGATAATTTTAGGAAGAATAAATTTATTTTTGTAACAAACTTTTGGACTCCTCTGTTTGCCAAACGTGCATGTTTGGTAAACATGTTAAATATCTTTTTGCATCTTCTACTTCCAGTACTCTTATGTCATTTGATTTGTTGCATTGATTTATGGACATCGCCTATTTTGAGTTCTGCATGTCATAAATATTATTTGCTTATTTTAGATGATTATTCGTATTTTCTGTGGACATTTCCATTGGGGCATAAATCGCAAACCTATATCATTTTTTAAAAATAATTTAGTGTTTTTGTCAAAACTCATTTTGAAAACTCCATTAAATATTTTCAATGTGACAATGGGGGAATTCATAAATGCCTAATTTACTGATTTTTGTCACCAAAATGGGATGTCTTTGCGTGTTTCATGTCCACACACATCTGCACAAAATGGAAAAGACGAAAGAAAGATTCAAATAATTAACAATATGATTCGCACTCTCCTTGTGCATTCGTCCACACCACCAAATTATTTGACATCATGCTCTTCAAATGGCCACATATCATTTAAATATTCTTTCTAGTAAACTACTCTCCAATGTGTCACCCACCCAAAAGTTGTACCACCGTCTCCCATCATTTACACATATTACGGGGTTTTGGGTGTTTGTATTATCATTTGTTTCCATCCATCATAATTAACAAACTTCAGTCTCGTTCAATTCCTTGTGTATTTTTGAGATACCCACAAAATTATAGGGGATATAAGTGTTATGATATGACAAATGAAAAAATCATTATTTCTCATCACGTCATTTTTTATGAATCTATATTCCCGTTTGCATGCTAGTGGCATCCTCACCTTCATATGATTTTCTGGACGACAAATGTCATGACCCGAACCCCGGACCCGTGACTGGTGCCCTACCTGGGCACCCTTCTACCCATTCATCCCAAGTAACCTGCGGAAGATAAAGATACTCATCATCATTTTCATTTTTTTTAACAAGCAAAGGCAATGCCGACAAGGCCGCCGCTATATATATATATGCCAAAACGAAATTGCACTGTACACGAGTCCAATCCCACATATGAATACAGACCTCTAAGAGTTTGGACAATATACTATGACGGGACAAGGCCCCGCCGTACCCTTAAATGTACAAAAACCTGTAATGAAAGATCATTATCAAAATGATAAACTCCAGAACAATAGAGCTATCCCAAAACTCTGAGCAAGGATCCTACACTTGCAGATCACCAAACTGCGTACCTAAACCTGCGGCATGAACACAACTCCCCGGAGAAAGGGGGTCAGTACGGAAAATGTACCAAGTATGTGAAACAATAAGTACTGTAAATGAGATTATAACAGGCCAAACAGATAACAAAAGACAAGTATAATAATCAAATATCAGTACACTGTGCCTTTTCAAGATATGAAATCCATGTCAAAATTATGAACGTTTGTCCATATAAACAAATATTGTCATGGGAGTTGAACCCGAACATTATACACAAATACTGGCCTGTAAGGTATTCTGTCCGACCCTATCTAGGACGCGATAAAGTCAATAAGGTATTCTGCCCGGCCCCTTCTGAGACGCGGTAAAGTCAATAAGGTATTCTGCCCGGCCCCTTCTGGGACGCGGTAAAGTCAATAAGGTATTCTGCCCGGCCCCTTCTGGGACGCGGTAAAGTCAATAAGGTATTCTGCCCGGCCCCTTCTGGGACGCGGTAAAGTCAATAAGGTATTCTTCCCGGGCCCTTCTGGGAGAATATGAGAAAATGTTTAGATGAAGCAACTCGACTGTAAGTGTTTTTGCTTTTAGCTCATTTCCCTCTTCATACCTGATTCGAACTGCTACGCTTATCGGCGGTTGTGGGTACCTGTCGTTCAGAGATGCTATCAGAGTAGGAAAGTTAGACAAGTTCTCTTGTAAAGTCAATAAGGTATTCTGCCCGGCCCCTTCTGGGACGCGGTAAAGTCAATAAGGTATTCTGCCCGGCCACTTCTGGGACGCGGTAAAGTCATGTAATATATACTTCCCTGCCCATTAAGGTATACTTCCCGGTCCATTCTGGGACACGGTAAAGTCATGTAATATATATTGCCCTGCCCATTAAGGTATACTGCCCTGCCCATTAAGGTATACAGTTCAAATATAAAGGACTATACACATATAACTATCACAAGCAACTATGTGCAATTTAAATCATCTTTGACCCTCATTAGCACAAATAGAATGAACTATCATTTTCACAAAAAAAAAAAACTCAAGACATTATCAAATGAATAGGTAAACAACTTTCATTTTAGAACCCCAAAGTATTATCAAGAGAATGGATATAACACTTCCATTTTATAAAACCCAAAGTATTATCAAGAGAATGGATATAAC
The DNA here is from genome assembly GCA_029844215.1 of Przewalskia tangutica. Taxonomy (NCBI): domain Eukaryota; kingdom Viridiplantae; phylum Streptophyta; class Magnoliopsida; order Solanales; family Solanaceae; genus Przewalskia; species Przewalskia tangutica. Next base: position 5,413,413 of record CM056725.1, read on the forward strand.
AACTTCCATTTTATAAAACCCAAGTATTATCAAGAGAATATATCATTAAGGAATAGGATCCACTCACTTTATAAAAAGGAATCATGCTAGAAGAAGAAAGGATAGTTCACATACCTTGTTGGCGACTAACCAACTCTACAATCTAGAATACGTCTCAATGTACTTCAACCTATAACAATAATAACACGTATATTAACACGTGCTTACTAAAGTAGGTTAATACCAAGTAAAGGTTCTCCTTTTTCTACGGAAATTTGGGCAGCACTTCCCCTATAAATACGTATTTTTCCACCTTTTCCAAGGCTCAAATTCAATAACAATCAAGCCTCATTTAAGGCACAATCAAAACAGCAACCAAAGGGGATTACATGCCTACTTGACGTGTAAAATTCGGCCCCTTAATCTACACAAAATAGCCCATAAAAACAATCCACAATTCCATCAACGATAAGGGTAAAATGTGAAGCCTTTAACACCCTTTTACACCCTTATTCCTTAGGAATTTCATTAGTAATTTTTTACCACATTAATCATGCATGTTGACAACTGAATTTCCAGCATATACACGCCACAAAACAGTCCATAAAATTGCACGACAATATCCAACAGTTTTATAGGTTCCATGGCCAACAACTACAATCCGATAACTCTTTCCTTATTCCTTTTTATTCCAATTCAAGTTCCAAAACTTTTATATAAGTTATATCAACTTATTAACAACAATATTACTCCATTATAACATGCAATAGGTGAAGATAACAACAACAATAACCAACAAACTCCAAAGATCCGAAAGTTGCCTATTCTCGGCCCCAACATTAAAAAATGGTCCAAACACTTTTTAATCTTCATTCTTCTTAACACATGCTCATCTACTAACCATAATAACATGTAATATCTAATTACTTCAAGAGGAAGAAGAGTTCTTACCAAAAATTACCCAAATAGTCGTGACTATGCCCTAAGGTTTTTGGCCCGCAGTTTTTGTTTTGCTCCACTTCTTCAAGTTCCAATTACACACATGTATCCTCTACAAGCTTATAACCAACTTCCCTTCTTGTTTTACTTCCAAAAAGTCGACGAACAAGCTAGGGTTTTAATGGCCATTCTTGGCCCAAACGGATTCTTGGAGGGTTTTGTAGAGCTAACTTGGTTTAAGACTTGGTTAGGGTTCTTAATCTAAGGTAATAACTTGTCTTTGATCTTCACTTTCCAAGGGATTTTCGAAATCTAAGGCTAAGGAAAGAAGAGAGAAAAAAAGTTGGAGAAGATGAGATATTATGAGACCTTTAAGTCTTGCATCCATATCTATATAGTTAAGTCTTGCAAGACAAATTGGGGAGGGACACATGTCACCCTCCCATTGGCCAAAATTCTTTCCCTTTAAAAATATCTAGATATTGTCCAAAATTTCTTAAAATCGAAGGGCCCCGCGAAATTGTGAAATTCTCGGCGCTCCCCATATTATCAATTCCAATTCTTCGTAATCCAATACTAAGTTCATAAATCCAATTAGACGTATTAAACTCCAAGTTAATAATTTTTCTGTCGTCGCATTTTTTCGGAGGGAAAATGTAAATATTCTTTCCTTTCAACTTTCAAATCTTTATTCCTTAATCACGTTTTCAATTAGTAGCCCTGATATTACGGGGTGTAACAACAGACTCCATCCAATTTTGATGTATCATCTAAACACTAAAAACAATGTGGGGCTTTCCAAAAAAAACCTGACCCAAACCCAAAATGAGAATGGGTCGATCCGAGGAGCAGAGGTCACTCTTCCCTCAGCTTCGGCTCAATCCATCATTGGAATTGGACAGGCTCAACAAAGGGAAAATTGTATAACCCTAGCCGTGACACAACCCGAGCACACCATTTTGGCTCGCAATCGATCAACCACCCAACTACCTCACAATCCAATTGTCCAACCTTGGACCATTGAAACTCGTGCAATGCACATAATTTTTTGACCTAACCACCTCCGTCCAACTGTCAACAATACCAAAAAATTCCAAACCTGTTTTATCCGATCCGAATTAGAAAGTTGTCATGTTAGACGAATTTAATGTTCTTATTAAAAATAAGATGTGGGAATTAGTACCATGTCCATCTAATGTGATCATAATTCGTTCTATGTGGGTGTTTTGTTATAAAAAGAATTCTAATGGTTCTTTTGCGAGATACAAAGCTCGTCTTATTGGAGATGGCAGGTTGGAGTGGATTGTGGTGAAACATTTAGTCCGATAGTTAAGCCAAAAACTAACAGAACTGTTCTCAGCATGGCATTTTCCAAATCTTGGTTCATTCATCAGTTGGATGTCAAAAATGCATTCTTATATGGACACTTACAGGAAACAGTGTGTGTGCACCAGTCATTAGGTTTCCGAGATTATACCCGTCCAGATCATGTTTTCCTATTGAAGAAATCCTTATATGGTTTGAAACTAGCTCTCCGGGCATGGTATAACAGGTTTGCAGTATTTGTTTTCAAATTGGGTTTCTCTCACAGCAAGTCCGATTAGTCATTGTTCATTTATCGGAAGGGCGCTGACATGGCATATATACTTCTGTATGTTGATGACATTATTCTCATCAACTTCACTTCACTAGTATATTATGCCCTTTCTTGCGGCTGAATTTGCAATGAAAGGTTTGGGTCTGTTGAATTATTTTATTGGCATTGTTGTCACTCAATATGTTGGTGGTCTATTTCTCAGTCAAAAGAAATATGTCGAAGAAATAATTAACAAAGTATGGATGTCTTCTTTCAAACCATCACATACTACGGTTGACACAAAGTCAAAATTGAGTAACGCTGCAGGTACTCCATACAGTGATCATACACATTATCGCAGCCTAGCAGGGGCCTTGCAGTATTTGACTTTTATGAGACCTGATATTTCCTATGCGGTTCAGCAAATTTGTTTAAACATGCATGATCCTAAGGAAGAGCATATGGGGGCTCTCAAAAGAATTTTGCGGTATGTTAAGCGTACTCTTCGTTTAGGTTTGCATCTATATAAGTCCTCCATCTCGAGTCTCTCATCCTATACAGATGCGGATTAGGATGGTTTCCCGGTCACACGTCGTTCCACTTCCGATTATTGTGTGTTCTTGAGGGACAATCTCATTTCATGGCCGTCAAAACGACAATCCCAATGTCTCGGTCAAGTGCTGAGGCAGAATACCAAGGGGTAGTCAATGTGGTTGCTGAGTCATGTTGACTTCGTAATTTCCTGTTAGAGTTACATTGTCCGGTTGAAAAGGCAACTATGGTCTATTGTGACAATGTGAGTGCGATATACTTGATCGGTGTATTTTATATACACTTTTTGAGTCTTTTTTAATTAGTATTTTACTCATTTTATTTATGTTTAGTATAGTATTAGGGTCGTTTTCCTTTCTTTTGTGTCACAGCGGTCAAAAATGGAGAAATGGCGGAAAGGAGATGAAATGAGCATAAATGAGATGGAATTGCACACTAAAAGGGCCAAGAGATGAAGTCTAAGAAGTTCCGGGAATTATAGAGAAAATCGATAAGTCCGACGAGAAAAGACGCATTTAAACGGAATTCGCCGTAAAAATGTCACAGCGCCGCGCCCGCAGCGTAGCCGCGCGCCCAAAGTGCTGAAAGTCGCGAGTTGCTGAATTTGGCCAAGCGCTGGTCATGCGCTGGCGCCGACGCGGGATTTATGAAGTCTGAGCCGAATTTGACATATTTTCAGAATCCTAAAGGGATTATTTTTCCTTTCTAAAGGGATAACTTTTCCTACCCTAAAACCCTTACCTAAAAGGATTCTAATAACTTTTCCTACCTAATAACTTTTCCTACCTTAAAACCTTTACCAAAAAGGATTCTACCTAAACTTTTCCTTTTCCTACAAATTCTTAACCCTTCACCTAAAGGATTCTTTGGCTATAAATACTCTACACCATTAGAAGAATTCTTCATTCTCCAACCATTCTCCATTCCACCATTCACCATTCTACATCCTTCCATCCACCAATCCATCTTGTAAATATTCCACAACACAACCCTTGGATGCTTGGCTTGGAGTCTCGTTCTTAGTTTAGTTAAGTTTCTTTTCTTTTTCTTTTCTTTATTTCAGTTTTGATGTTAAATATTGAATTAGTTCTTAGCGTGACAATGGCTAGGAACTAATTCTCTTATAGGGCTTTTTCTATGTTGAATTTCTTGAACCTTATGTTATAAATTAATGCATGCTTATGGTTATTTTTCTTATTATGAGATCTATCCAATAATCAATGAACTCTTGGTAATTAATTGACAACTAATTATCACTATATGATTTCTAATCGATTACGAAAAGGAGGATTGTGAATATCTTTGTAAGTTGGGTAGACGGTCTCGAGTTGGGGATGAAAATACCTCAATTAGATTTGTAGCGTTGATGAGAGGCTTAACAACCCTAATTTTGCGCATCGCGCGACGGCCAACTAGGTTTTTGTGCTTAATCCTCCTATAGAGTTACCCTTATCGTGAAAGTTAGGTAAGGAACAATACTGGGTTGAGTGTTTATATAACCTAACGGAGTATAAAACGATTTCAGAACTGCTTTCTCCAAAGAAGAACACCATAAGTAATGCATTAACAAGTAACATAAGCGGATAGTAAGGATACATGAAGCCCTATTCTCATCACAATCATGAAATCTTTATATTTAAATAGCTTTTATAATTCTTAGTTAGAAACAACCAATCAATCATTAATTCACCAAATAGATACAAAAATAGATAATCGTACTTGGACCCTAATCCAGAGGGCGATATTCTGGCCTTATCTAAGACTATACTACTTGATACGATAACGTGCACTTGCGTTAAAAGTGTGTGCATATTACGCGCATCAAGTTTTTGGCGCCACGCCGGATTAGGCAATAGTTCAATATCAAATTATCTATTTTTAATTTCTAATTTGGTTTTAATTTTTATTTTACTGTTTTGGTTATTAAAAAAAAAAAAAAAAAAAAAAAAAAAAAATCGAGGTGCCGTGATTCGTTGTTGGTTTTGATTTATCTCGTGATCCTTAAGACATGGATTTCTCTTTACAATATGATCGAGCTCCAACCGTAGAAGAAGAGAGAAGAATTGCGAGAAGTCTTACTCGCCTCACGAGCGCCAAGCTCGGGCCATGGACGAAATGAGGCCTGCATAAAGAGGTTGGAAAGCGAAATAGCGAACTCGCGATCATATTCAACAAATAACAGCAAAGTGAGGAGCCTGAATCACACCCAACTATTGAGGAATCTGGCAAGACAGTTGGTGTAGAGAAGGAGAAGAGTGCAGAGATCCAATTATTCACCTTCTTGGATTCCTTGGAAAATCTTTTTCTTGTACCTATTGCAGAAGAAACACCACCAGCTGTCAAAGTTGACTCCCAAACAGGAAGTCAATACCATCAAGGGCACCCCCTAGAGTTGAAAGATGTAGGGAATCTCACTGATCCCTACATTAGAGAGAACCTAAAAGACAAGCATGTCTTGTATACTTGGGGGATAATCGTATATTTGAGGCCCTTGTTTGAAGCAATTGTTGTAGTTGAAGTGAGACCTGCAACAATAACTCTGCGGATTGCAAGCAGTTCGCAGAAGGATCCAATGGGCACTCGTAAAGGTTAAAGGCGTCCGGCTAAAAGACGTTAAAGACAGCGCTTGTTGGGAGGCAACCCAATGTTTTTAATTATGTTATTTTAATTTCTGTCTTTAGTTTGTTTTATTTTTGTCTTGAACAGTCTCACGGTCTTGGGTTCTTGTTTTGTGTTGTTGGATGACAGGTGGACTGAAAGCTAAAACCGAGGAAAAAGGAGCAAAAACGCTGAAAAAAAGGAAAAGTCGTTGCCGCGCCTCAGAATCGAGGCCGCGCCAGAATCTCGTAAGAGCCACAAGATTGTAGAAGCCTTGCGCTGAATCTCGTGCCGCGGCGCCTGAACTTCAGAGAGCAATATTTCCGTGCAAATTCCAGAATTTTTCCTCCTAGACCTCCATTATGACCGCTGTGTTGTGTCAGTAAGTTGTCCATTTTTTTTTTTTAGTATTGCACACATTGGGGACAATGTGTGATTTAAGTTTGGGGGTGTTTTATTTGTGTCTTGTTATGTTTTATTTGAGTCTTTTTGATTGTTTTATGTTTATTTTGAGTCACCAAAATTTTTTCGTTTTTGAGTCATAATTGTCTGTCAAAGATCATGTATGTTGTAGTTGCTAGAAACACCTAGTGAAGTAAGGTGAAATAAGGTAACGGAATTATAGCGACAATCTAAAACACCTAGGTTAGATATGCCAAGAACTCACAAAATCTGTCTATTTGGAGTTTCGTGCTTGAATTGTGCATACTAAATGATTGAAAACTTATGTGTACGATTGCTTGCTATTTGAGGCGAAATAATTAGGATATGCATGTTAGAGAGATGACTCAGGCATTTCTTTGATAGCCAATTCTTACCATTCTTTTCTATCCCGTACTTTAAAAATATATCCCTAGTCAGCCCCATTGAGCCAAAAATTGAAACTTTTTCTTTGACACCCCATATTCCCACAAATTGTGCCATAAGTAAAAATATGAAAAAGTGGAATACATTGTGTAGTGAAAAAGGAAGACAAAAGGAGTGAATAAGTCACAAGACCCCAATAAAAAGTAAAATAAAATAGGCAAAAGCCTAAGTTTGGTGCTTATTATGATTATACATTTCACTCTCCCAAAACAAAAGAGGGGAAAGATAGAATCGAATGAAGGAAAGAACCAAAAGAAAAAGGGAAAAATTGAAAAGCTAAAGAGCTTATGGTACACAAAAATGAGCCTAAATGCCGATTTTTACCTACCCCTACCTAAAGCCTACATTACAACCCTTAAAGTCCTGAAGATCTCTTTTATGCATATCCAGAATTAGTGGAGAATAGCAAGTAAGCATGCCATAAGAATTCTTGAATTTATATGCATGATTTAGTATATTGACTTCCATTAAGCATGATGAATATGAGTTTGCGAAATATCTAGCTTACTGTGCTGAAATTTCATGCTACATGTTCCTGCATATTATTCTGCTAACCTTCATGTTTTTCTAGATAACACTAATGCAGCAAAAATGATCAATGGCAGTGAGTCTTTTATTTTTCGTTCTTTGAGTCTTTTATTTTCTTTCTTTCTATCTTTGCTCGAGGGCGAGCAAAGGTTAAGTTTGGGGGTATTTGATCTGTATTTTATATACACTTTTTGAGTCTTTTTAATTAGTATTTTACTCATTTTATTTATGTTTAGTATAGTATTAGGTCGTTTCCTTTCTTTTGTGTCACAATGGTCAAAAATGGAGAAATGGCGGAAAGGAGATGAAATGAGCATAAATGAGATGGAATTGCACACTAAAAGGGCCAAGAGATGAAGTCTAAGAAGTTCCGGGAATTATAGAGAAAATCAGACGAAGTCCGGACGAGAAAAGACGACGAAACGGAAATTCGCCAGAAAAATGTCACAGGCGCCGCGGCTCCGGGCAGCAGAGCCGCGGCGCCCAAAGTGCTGAAAGTCGCGAGAGTTGCTGAATTTCAGGCGCCGCGGCGCCAGTCTGCAGGGCCGCGGCGCCGACGCGGGATTTATGAAGTCTGAGCCGAATTTGACATATTTTCAGAATCCTAAAGGGATTATTTTTCCTTTCTAAAGGGATAACTTTTCCTACCCTAAAACCCTTACCTAAAAGGATTCTAATAACTTTTCCTACCTAATAACTTTTCCTACCTTAAAACCTTTACCAAAAAGGATTCTACCTAAACTTTTCCTTTTCCTACAAATTCTTAACCCTTCACCTAAAGGATTCTTTGGCTATAAATACTCTACACCATTAGAAGAATTCTTCATTCTCCAACCATTCTCCATTCCACCATTCACCATTCTACATCCTTCCATCCACCAATCCATCTTGTAAATATTCCACAACACAACCCTTGGATGCTTGGCTTGGAGTCTCGTTCTTAGTTTAGTTAAGTTTCTTTTCTTTTTCTTTTCTTTATTTCAGTTTTGATGTTAAATATTGAATTAGTTCTTAGCGTGACAATGGCTAGGAACTAATTCTCTTATAGGGCTTTTTCTATGTTGAATTTCTTGAACCTTATGTTATAAATTAATGCATGCTTATGGTTATTTTTCTTATTATGAGATCTATCCAATAATTGGGCTGAACTCTTGGTAATTAATTGACAACTAATTATCACTATATGATTTCTAATCAGATTCTGAAAAGGAGGGATTGTGAATATGCTGTAAGTTGGGTAGACGGTCTCGAGTTGGGGATGAAAATACCTCAATTAGATTTGTAGCGTTGATGAGAGGCTTAACAACCCTAATTTTGCGCATTGTGCGTGACGGTCAACTAGGTTTTTGTGCTTAATCCTCCTATAGAGTTACCCTTATCGTGAAAGTTAGGTAAGGAACAATACTGGGTTGAGTGTTTATATAACCTAACGGGAGTATAAAACGATTTCAGAACTGCTTTCTCCAAAAGAAGAACACCATAAGTAATGCATTAACAAGTAACATAAGCGGATAGTAAGGATACATAGAAGCCCTATTCTCATCACAACTGCAGTAAATCTTTATATTTAAATAGCTTTTATAATTCTTAGTTAGAAACAACCAATCAATCATTAATTCACCAAATAGATACAAAAAAATAGATAACTGGTACTTGGACCCTAATCCTAGAGGACGATATTCGGTCTTATCTAAGACTATACTACTTGATACGATAACGTGCACTTGCGTTTAAAAGTGTGTGCATATTACGCGCATCAATACTTATCCGAAAATCATGTTCAGCATCAGCGCACGAAATACATTGAAATGAATATCTTATTTGTTCGAGAAAATGTTGCCTATGGTCAAGTATGTGTTCTTCATGTACCGTCTCATTATCAGATTGCAGATATTTTCACAAAAGTTCTTCCGCGCGTACTTTTTGATGATTTCAGGGGTAGTTTCAGCATACGAGAATATCCTGCTAAGATTGCGGGGGACTGTAAGAATAATTATGGGTCAATCCCATAATTATCTCCAAAATCAATCAAGAGTATTCTAGAATTAATCAATTGTAATTAGTATCATCAATTAGGAGTAATTAGATCAATTACATTAATTAGTATTGTTAATGTTGGGTTTTATGTTATGACATTTTTCCTACCATAACATTTTCAGTACTAAGTTAAAAAACAAAATGTTGGAACAAATGTCTTTGACATTAGGACCAATATTCTGATAACAGTTTTGTCCTTATTCACGGACTGAAGCTTATCTTGTGGATTTTTACCATGACGATAATTTTGACTTGGCAAAGAACTTTGGAGCAGAATAAAAATGTGTGAGAAGGAGTCAAAGCTTGGAGATCAAGACGAGTGAAGAACGAGTCAAATCAGTTGAGAAACTCACGCCTCAAGCTACTGTCTCACGTGCCCTATTTTAGATCAACCTCTACAACCAATCGATGAGCTTTTCTAGGACGACTCTCTACTATAAATAGAGAGGGCAGAAGAGTGAATCGATATCCAGAAATTCCAAGAGAAAAAGATCAAGAGAGAGCTCTCAAAGAGATCACGATATAAGACTGGATCAACTGTGTTTCCTGAGTTTGTGACGACATTCTGTCCAACATTATAATTGCTACTTAGATTCTAGATTTGTTCTTTCATTGAAGCAATTGTAATGAGATGTTGTGCACTTCTATTTAGATAGATTTTTCAGGCATAAGTCATCTGCGACTTAACCCTTTTAATTCATTTTGTATTTTATTGTAATATTGTAAGAAAAGAAATTTATTCAATTGTATATACATATATATAATACCTTTGGTCATTGACCATAATAGATTATATTAATATATAACCTATGTAAATTAAACCTTTGTGTATTTATTATTTCCGCTGCAATTTAACTCTTCAAAGATTTTTTCTATTTTTATCTAAGTGTCGTCAGTTCTGTCAGACGATATTGTTAACGACATTTACAAACTGTTTCAGTAGCAAGCAATTTTACTTACTGATTGTGTTTGATTATTCCATAGTATAACCTCCGGGACCCAATAAGTGGTATCAGAGCCAACACTTAACATAATAAGTGCTACGTCATTTTACTTAAACTATGGATCCGGTTAATCCAACAATTGATAGACTTCCTATTTTAGATGGATCAAATTATGCCTATTGAAAAATTCGCATACGCTTTCATATCAAATCCATTGATATTAGAGCATGAAGATCTATTACCAATGGATATACTGTCCCCATGCTACCACCGAACGAGGAAGGTGAAATACTTCCTAAGCCTAAGGCCGAATGGAGTGTGGAAGAAACCAATAATGCAAGCTTTAATGAAAAGGCCTTAAATGCTATTTTTGCATGAGTTGATTTCTACATGTTCAAGCTAATACAAAATTGCTCTGCAGGCAAGAAAACTTGGGATACTTTGCGAACCCATTGTGAATGTAGCTCAAGTATTCGACGAACGAAGCTCCGCATGCTTCATGAGCAAATATGAACGTTTAAGGATGGAAGAGACGAGAATATCAAAATTTAATTTGAAAAGTTGATTGACATTTCTAATGAATGTCAAGTTCTTGGATCTCCTCTGACCAACAATCAACTTGTGGAAAAGGCACTTCGTTCTCTTCCTGAAAAGTTCAATATAAAGATATGTGCGATTGAAGAAGCTCACAATCTTGCTACAATAGACCTTCATACTTTAATGAGTATTCTCACAACTTATGAGATGAATATGAAAAATCAAAGGACATTGTATAAAAGCAAAGATATAACACTTCAAGCAAAATCCTTAGAGAGTCACATCGATGATGAGGATGAAAATCTTGAAGAAATTGGTGATGGTGCAAATGTTGTCCTCCTTACTCGAAAATACAATTCGATGATAAGGAATTTCAACAATGAAAGAAATAAATTTAAAGCCAAAGAGCATCAAAACTAAGGCTTCAATCAAAAGTCCATTAACCCCTTCCCATAGTACAAAGAGGAAATCAACTAAGGAGAACCAACTCAGATCGTACCAAATTTGATCCCAGGCAACTCGAATCTGTGCAATGTCATGCATGTTCAGGATGGGGTCATTATGCAAATAAATGTGCTAATACCTTGAGAAAAGTTGGTAAGAATCTATGGGTTTCCCTTAGTGACGACGAAGGAGACCAAGAAATTGAGTCACAAGCAATGATGGCCACTGTTTACGAACAGTCACTCTCAGATAATGAAAATGTCATCGACAGTGTTGTCCAAAATGTCACCACATTTGCGTCAACATCTGCGACGACATCTGCAGACCCAGAAAAATCTATAAGGTATGAATATTTTAATTATCCTGATGTTAATTGTTTTACTAGTATTATTTTTTGTAGTGAGACTAGCTTTGACGATCAAGTTGATCTCAAGGATGACATGATTAAGGATTTGCAAAAACTTTGTAAAGACTTAATCCTAGAATCGAAACAATTTGACTCAAAGTTAAAAAATTTAACTCATGAGAATGCAGGTTTAAAAGGCATAATAACCCGCTTAGAGGTTACCCTTACCAAAAAGAATCTTGAATTTGGTAAGATTAGTGCAAAGCTGGATCTCGCTGAAGCAACTTTCCGTAAGCTAAATACAGGTACCTCCAAACAGGATGAAATACTGAATGTTGGTCAACCATGACATGCAATTTTGGGTTACAAGAACTCTCTTAATGCTATATGCTCCAATTTGTTTGACAAAAATGAGAAAATAGGCTTTGTAAAAGAAAGGAAGTTTTGTGCCATCACTATAACAAGTCAGGTCACGTAAAACCGTATTGTTCTAAACTGGAAAAATCCAGGAGAAGAATGTTGCCAAGACAACTGTCCACCATTCCGGACAGCACTCGAAGCAACATTCCTAAGCCCAGTAACATAAAAGCTTTAAAGAGAGTTTGGATTCCTAAAATGAATGTGCGATGTAATGTTGCTATCACTACTTTAATAACTAACATTTCAGGTTCATGGTACTTTGACAGTGGGTGCTCTCATCATATGACAGGCACAAAGGACTGCCTAAGGAACTACGAGGCACTCAGTGGGGGAAATGTTACTTATGGAGGTGGAAGCAAAAGTAAAATCATAGGAAATGGAACCTTAAATATTCCAGGAGTTCCAGCCTTGAAGAATGTCTTACATGTTGATGGAAAAATGGATAACCTAGTCAGCATAAGTCAATTGTGTGATGACGATCTAGAGGTTAAATTTAATAAGTATGTTTGTATAGTTACAAATGAAGCTAACCAATGTGTAATGACAGGTACAAGGACAGACAAAAATTGTTATCTTGTTGGAGAACAAGAGATATGCAATAATGTTAGGACAGATGACACTACTTTGTGGCATCAAAAATTAGGTCATGTCAACTATCGTAACCTTGAAAGATTAATTTCTTATGAGGCAGTAAGAGGCATCTCTAAACGAAGTCCTAAAGATAAAACAGTGGTTTGTGAAGATTGTCTAAAAAGTAAGCAAACATGTGTCTCTTATAATGTTGCCCAAAGTGACGGATAACATTCAGGTACGTCTCATTATTTTCAGCTTTTGCACATGGATCTTATGGGTCCAATTGAGGTGGATAGCCTAGGAGGCATGAGGTATTCATATGTGATTGTAGATGACTTTTCTAGATACTCATGGATATTCTTTTTGAAAGAAAAGTCTCAAACTTTTGGCATGTTCAAAGTGTTGCACTCTAGTATAAAGAATTTGTATCATTCTTCCATTTTTCGAATTAGGTCAGATCATGAAAAGGAATTTGAGAATAATATGGTCTCAACATTTTGTGAGAAAAAGGGTATTTTCCATGAATTTTCTGCTCCCAAAATTCCCCAACAGAATGGAGTGGCAGAAAGGAAGAATAGGACTTTACAAGAGATGGCTAGAGTCATGTTGAGTTCAAAGAAATTGTCAAAACGGTTTTGGGCTGAAGCTTTGAATACTGCAAGTCACATAACCAATAGAGTCTATCTTAGGCCTGGAACTAAAATGACAGCCTATGAGCTTTTAAATGGAAAGAAACCAAATCTGCGTTACTTTCATGTTTTTAGGTGTGTGTGTTACATCTTGAATGATAGAGAACAACTAGCCAAGTTTGACTCCAAAAGTGACAAAGGTGTTTTTGTTGGCTATTCACAAAATAGCCATGATTACCGTGTGTATAATCTTAGAACCAAAACTGTACAAGAGTCTGTTAACGTTGTTTTCGATGATTGTGCTGATCTTGTAGGGAAAATGCCTGAAAATAACATTCTAACTACAGTGGAGAATGAGCAGAATGCAAAAGATTCAGATGTTGTCCCAAATGTCACGACATCTAAAGCAATACCTGAGTCAAATGTCCCAGATGTTGAACTCGATAACACAGAAGGTGCAGATGAGGAATCAAATGCTGAATTGCAAGATCCAGTACGTAGGGATCCATCATCTAGGATTAGAAAGAACTATCCTACAAGACAAGTGATAGGAGAAGTGTTCGAGGTTTAAGAACAAGAAGGAAAGAACCTCGGAATTACAGATATATGGTCAGATATGTGTGTATGTCTACCATGTATCAAAAGGTAAGTCTTTCTTGCTATGTATCTACTCTAGAACCAAAGAATGTTAGAGAAGCACTCAAGGACAATTGTTGGATACAAGCTATGCAAGAAGAACTTGAGAAGTTCACAAGAAATGAAGTATGGGATCTAGTTCCTCGTCCAAATGATACTATTGTTATTGGAACTAAATGGATCTTTAAAAACAAGACAGATGAATCTGGAACTGTGGTAAGAAACAAGGATAGACTAGTTGCTCAATGATACACGCAGGTCGAAGAAATCGACTATGATGAGACATTTTCTCCTGTGGCCAGAATTGAGTTGATTAGATTGTTACTTGATGTAGCTTGTTGTCTGAAGATCACTCTCCATCAGATGGATGTTAAAGGTGCCTTCTTGAATGACTACCTTGACAAAGAAGTCTATGTTGAAAAACCGAAAAGATTTGAAGATCATCACCATCCTCAGTATGTATACAAGCTCAAAAAGGCTTTATATGGATTGAAACAAGCACCTCGAGCATGATATGATCGTTTAACTCAGTTTCTTCTTGAATTTGGTTTTAAACGTGGTGAAGCAGATTGTACATTGTTTATAAAACATCACTGAGTATATATGGTCATTGCTCAAATATATGTAGATGACATAGTTTTTTATTCAACCTCACAGTCCCACCTTGAGACATTTGTCGAAGTTATGTCCTCCACATTTGAGATGAGCATGATAGGGGACTTAACTTTTTTCTTAGGCTTACAGATAAAGCAAAATGAAGATGGAATCTTCATCAAACGGAGCAAGTATGCTGAGAATTTGGTTAAGAAGTTTGGATTGGATAATGCTAAACAGATAAAGACTCCAATGGGATCAACACATAAGATATGCAAAGACGATGTTGGCAAAAATGTCGACCCAACATTATATCGATCTATGATAGGTAGTCTCTTGTATCTAACTGTCAGTCGTCCTGATATAATGTTTAGTGTTTGTGTGTGTGCTCGATTCCAAGCCTATCCCAAAATCTCCCACTTAAATGCCTTGAAACGTGTCATCCTATATGTTGCCGGCACATGTGAGTTGAGAATTTGGTATTCCAAAGACACTAATCATAATCTAATAGAGTATAGTGACTCGGATTGGGCTGGTGATGTGGATAACAGAAAGAGTACGAGTGGATAATGTTTTTACCTTGGCAATAATCTGGTATCTTGGTATAGTCGCAAACAAAATTGTGTCTCACTTTCAACTGCTGAATCTGAATATGTAGCAGCTGGAAGTTGTTGTTCTCAATTGATATGGTTAAGACACATGTTAGACGATTATGATTTTTCAAATAATATCTTGGTTTTGTATTGTGATAACTTGAGTGCAATAAATATTTCCAAAAATCCAGTGCAGCACTCTCGTACAAAACACATAGATATTAGACATCATTTTTTAAGAGATTTGGTTGAAAAATAGCTAGTTTAAACTGAACATTTTGACACTACTCATCAACTAGCTGATATTTTTACAAAAGCTTTGGATCATGAGAGATCTTAAGTTTGAAGAACTCTCTTGGTCTTTGTAATCTCTGAATCGGCACTGATGAGTGAATGTCGTCTGAAATGTCTCTAACATTTTAACTGACATTTGCCTCTGTAAATATTAGAATCTGATCGTGTTTTTATGGTTTTGATTTTGTGTTCACTCAAGTATGATCCTAAAGAAAGAACATGTTTTTAAAGTGATACTGTTCTCTGCGATGATATTAGATATCATAAAAAAGGAGTATCAAAATAAGACAAAGTCTTTTACTATAAATTTGGCAACCGTGCAAATGAGCAAAACTCTTTGAAAATGATATTGTTCCTATCCTATAGGAGTATCAAGTGCTTAAACAAGAAATTGTGAGGATGCTAAATAAGTATTCTTATTTTTGACACAAAAATAAATTTTATATGTGTTTCTATGATTTGATCAAGGACAATGGAAAAATGTTACATTGATCTGGAGGTTAAACTCATAAAATCACATATGAAACGTGTCCTGATTTATTGCCAAAATTGAAAAAGTTTTTTTGGGATTATAATACTTGTGTCATCCAAAATGTTTTCAACATTACGGTTGACATTCTCAGATAATGATATTTGTGGGAATACTGTTTGTAACTGATTTTTGAAAATCCAGTTATTTTTTCCTTATTTTGTGCCAATGTTTTTCTATTTTTGATAATTCAAGTTTTGATGTCTATCCTTTTCATAAAATTAGGTGTAAGTATTTGATTAAAACTCAAACACCTAACACCAAGATTTTGTTTTCCAATGTATAAAATCTTATCTTTAGTTCTGTTTCTTGTTCTCTGTTGTTTGGCTTCCGAAAAAAAAGAAAAAAAAAGGAAAGCAAACATCACATCATCTCGGTTTACTTCAAAGACTGATGGAACACTCAATCACCCCCTTCAACTTCCAAACCCCTGGAAAATCCTAAACTCTCTCAATCACCTTCTCCTTCTCCATATTCACCCATGGATATTTCACCAATGTCAAACAAAATGTCATCAATGAGTACAAGTCCTCCCATTTGTACAAACATTGTGATCAGCCAATTTCAAGAGTCATTAAAAATCGCATACCCTGGAGACAACAATAATCCCATCGATTTAGAAAGAACCCCCGATGTTACTGTGTTAAGAATAAGGGAAGGCACATCTACATTCCCTACAAGGTGGTCAAGAAGGATGTTTGAAAAAGTTGTTAACTCTCCACCTGTTGCAAAGAAATCAAGAATTGAAGATGAACTTCCTGTTCCTTCCAGTACTAGCTATAGCTGGGACGATTCTGACTTTAACTGGTCCAATGAGGATGATGCAGAGAAAACCCCTTCAGTTGAAGAACAAGATGAACCCCCAATCTTTCCACTTCAGTCCATACCCATTGTTCCTGTTGTTGAAGAGTCGTCTGATGAGGAAATTCCAGACGACACACCATTGAAGAGATTATGTCCGAAGAAAGTCCACAGATCTCCAAAACCAAGTGTTGACCCAGATGTTGCCCCAAATATCAAGACATCACAGGCAACATTTCAGCCATCTTCTAAACAGACTGAGTCTTCATCCTCATCTACCAACAGCGAATCGGAGCCAGAAATTGAGGTACTTTCTTTATCTGAACAATTTTATTCCAAGCTTAAGCATGATAGATGGGGTTGGTACAGAAATAGAGTGATCAAAGCAGAAAAGGTAATAGATTTCAATTCTTGTTTTGAGTATAGGTTGGTAGATTTTCTTGAGTTAAGACAACTTCTTGGTACTGTTACTGATAAGGAACCATATGTAGATGAGATTGTAAGATTGTTTTATGCTAACCTAAATACTGCTATAGTAGATACCTCTTCGAAGAAGTTTGGAAAGATTTATCTCTATAATAAAATGTATGAGTTTACACCTTAAATCATCAATCAGTGCATAGGAATCTCTAAAGAGCATGTGTTAGAGACAGAAAAAGTGACAACAAATAAAGATATTATGATAGAATACCTTACGAGGTATACTTAAAAAATAGATTCATAGGTGTCAAGCATCAAAACTCACTGCTCTGTTTTCAACCCTTCACAAAATTGCAATCCACAATTGACTTCCCTCAATGAATGAATCAATTGTCACATCTGAACAAGCCCCACTCCTCTTTAAGATAGGTAAAGGGTTTAAATTTGATCTTGGGAAAATTATCTTCTATCAAATTGCCAATTTAGCAGAAAAAGAATCAACTTCAATTCTTCCATTTCCCTCTCTGATTTTCAAAGTTTTAACTAGTCAAGGACTAGAGCCTTTAAGAAGGGATATATTAGGAAAAGCTCCTTAACTCTACACAGTAAACAAATCCATTTTAAAGAGTAAGGAAAGATTAACCGATCTCCCCTAGACCAAAGAATCAGACAGAGAATGTTCCTCACATTCAGAGCAATATCAGTCCAAAACAGTATGATTTATCTACAAATTGGCTAGTGGGTGAAATTACTAAAATCAATTCACAAATTGCTGGAGTTGATAAAGTAAGATAAGCACTGGTCCAAGCAAGAGATCATTATCTATTTTTTGCTTTCTTCCCAAAAAGGGGGAGAAGAAGTTGATGCACAGGGGGAGCAAAAAGAGGCAGGTGAAGGTTCAAGTAGAGATTCTGAAGAAGCTGTGGATGTTGCAATGAAAAGAGAAGAAGCAGTTGACAGGAAAGTCTTACTAACAAGACTAAGGCTTAGGGCAGAAACAGATGCTGCAAGGCAAAAAGCTGAGGCTAAAGCAGAACTGACAAGACGAAAGAAGGAGCAAGCTGAAGTCATGCGAAGGTATAAGTTGTTGATGATATGTTGTTGAGCTACGTTGATGTTGATTCTGCTGAATGGTTGTTGTTGATGAATGGATGATTCTTATTAGATATTACTTTTTGGGCATGTATTAAAATAATGGTTTTTTTCTGATTGGTTACTGCTTGGATGATTTTTATTTTGGGTTGTAATAGTTGGACAAAGTAGTTCTGTACTTATAGGTTCATTTAATCCTATGTGAATGGCATATATATATATATATATATATATATATATCGTGTTTGTTTTTGTTGTTTGTGTGTCATCACATGTTAAGGGGAGCTTGTATAATTGTCATAGGTCACTCGCACTAAAAAGTTTGGTTTTGTGAAAAAAGGCAAAAAAGGGGGAGAATGTTAATGTTGAGTTTTATGTTATGACATTTTTCCTAACATAACATTTTCAGTACTAAGTTAAAAACTAAAATGTTGGAACAAATGTCTTTGACATTAGGACCAACATTCTGATAACATTTTTTTCCTTTTTCACGGACTGAAGCTTATCTTGTGGATTTTTACCCATGACGGTAATTTTGACTTGGCAAGAAACTTTAGAGCAGAATAAAAACATGGGAGAAGGAGTCAAAGCTTAGAGATCAAGACGAGTGAAGAACGAGTCAAATCAGTTGAGAAACTCACGCCTCAAGCTACTGCCTCACGTGCCCTATTATAGCTCAACCTCTACAACCAATCGATGAGCTTTTCTAGGACGACTCTCTACTATAAATAGAGAGGGTAGAAGAGTGAATCGATATCCAGAAATTCCAAGAGAAAAAGATCAAGAGAGAGTTCTCAAAGAGATCACGATATAAGACTGGATCAACTGTGTTGCCTGAGTTTGTGACGACATTCTGTCCAACATTATAATTGTTACTTAGATTCTAGATTTGTTCTTTCATTGAATCAATTGTAATGAGATGTTGTGCACTTCTATTTAGATAGATTTTCAGGCATAAGTCATCTACGACTTAACCCTTTTAATTCCTTTTGTATTCTATTATAATATTGTAAGAAAAGGAATTTATTCAATTGTATATACATATATACAATACTTTTGGTCATTGGTCATCATAGTTTGTGACGATATTCTGTCCAACATTATATTAATATATAACCTATGTAAATTAAACCTTTATGTCTTTATTATTTTCGCTGCAATTTAACTCTTCAAAGGTTTTTTTCTATTTTTATCTAAGTGTCGTCAGTTCTGTCAGACGACATTGTTAACGATATTTGTTGTTTCAGTTGCAAACAATTTTACTTACTGATTGTGTTTGATTATTTCATAGTATAACCTCCGGGACCCAATAAGTATATTCTTATATATAGCAAGACTTGATTATTGTAGTTATATATACTTGTCTCTATTTGTTTTAATTAAACTTTTCTGCGCCTTCTGTGTCTGGTTGGCTATTTGTGCACATCTATAAAATGTTTTTTCTCTTCTATTGGCAGTTATAATTGTATGCGAGAGTAGTCATGTCTGCTGATTGTAAGCTTTGGTCTAACTGAAAGTATTTACTTTTTTCTGTTGAGCTTTTGTTTGTTAAATCTCTTTGTTGTTGAACTTTAACACCTTGCATATGTACCGTAATAAAGTTGGAAACTGAAATTTAGAAATGAAACACGAAAATACTTCTGAGCAAAGTATATTGTAACAATCTTTAGGTCATCATGTTACATCCTCACACTAAAAAATTTACTATCTTCTCCTCTTTTCAGTGTCAATAATCAAAGTAACTATTTCATTTTTAATGTACAATTTTTGTACTGTATGAAAACCTTATGATTTTTTCGTTAAAATGATAGATGTGATTAGGTCTGCACAAAACCCTAAAACTGGACCGAGGCCCGAATTTTCAGAAAAATAGGACCGAAGACCGGACCAAATTTATTGGTCCGATTCGAAACCCGAAAATATATATTAAAAAGACTCCGGACCGGACCGGACCGAAAACCGAAAATACAAATTAAAAGGACCGAATTTAGTCCGGTCCTGGGTTTTTTTCGATCCGATCAGCCCTAAATATGACTGAATAAATTCAAGTATAAATGCAGGGACCTTAATTATTCTACAGTATTTAATCAGGTGCTGTCATCCATAAGCTAAAAGATGGATTACCAGCCACAGCTGGCCATCCCACAAGTAGTTCATGAGCTAGCAGATGCCATAAAAGTCTACGGAACCAAAGGTAGTTACAATTTGTGCCTCTCTTAATCGTTTCTGAATCTCTCACCATGCATATACGTGATCACCAATCTAACTCCTTCTGAAATTGAATATATTCACGCTACCTCATTGTTGAAAAATCTTTCTACGAATGCATAAATGTTTATGTGTCAATCAAGTTTAGCTCCTGAACACCGACAACATCAAACATGACTTCGCCGATATTGTATCATATAAGAGTAATCCCACTGTCTTAGAATTAGCAGCTAAAATTCAGCTAGGTGAGTAATCATGTATTTATTCTTCAGATGTTATTGTTAAAGTATATATGGGTTTAGCCGTGTGAGCCCATCAGTCGTGGGGTCCTTCCCCTTTTTCATTGTATATTTGGTAAATATTATACTTAAGTTTGTACCTAAATTAGTAGTGTAATGTTACCTTAATTGTAAAGTTAGTATTCTTATAGAATAGGAATTCCTAGGTAGAATAGGAAGAGGATCTTTCTTGTAACCTGTATATATATGTCTTTCAGTAATAAGAATAATCAGGGGATTATTTCTTTCATGGTATCAAGAGTATAGGTTCTTTTCCTTACTTCCGCTTCTCAATTTCTTTTTTAAAATACCGTGCAAATCCCCCCAAATTCTCGTTTTTTTCCAGCAAAAATCCGAGACCTCCTTCTTCTTTTCTACAAATTTCCTTCTTCAAATCTTGTTTGTTCTATCCCTATGGCTGATAAGAACAATTTTCATCCTGTCCTCTCAGTTTCTAACATCAAGAGCGTCAACCCTATTGTTCTTGATCTTGAAAACGTCCAATATGGGACGTGGGCGGAGTTATTCAAGATTCATGTTAAAGCACATAAAGTTCTTCACCACATCATCCTTCCTGCTCCTTCAAAAGAGGGTGATAAGGCGACTACATCTAATGTGCTCACTAAAGAAGCAGACCCAGAATTATGGGACATGCTTGATTCCAAGGTTCTTCAGTGGATTTATGCCACTATTTCCTTGGACCTTTTGCAGACGATTATGGAACCCAACTCCACAGCTATGTCGGTGTGGGATCGATTGCGAGATATATTCCAAAATACCAGTCATTCTCGGACTGTTATCCTTGAGCAGGAATTTTCACAGGTGGCTATGGTGAATTTTCAAAATGTTTCTTCTTATTGAAAACATCTCAAGGACTTGGCAGACCAACTCAGCAACGTGGGTTCTCCTATTTCTAATAGTCGTATAGTTCTTCAGATGGTTGCAGGCCTGTGCCTATAGCGGTGTTGCTTCAGTTATTCGTCAGAGTAACCGCCTGCTAGGATTTTATCAAGCCCGTTCTATGCTCACTTTGGAAGAAGTCGGTTTGGCTAAGAAAGTAGAGCTTGGGGCCAGTCCTGTCAGCATGATGACTGCTTCCAACTTTTCTCCTTTCAATCCAGCCAACGTGACCCAAAATTACAACAACGGGGGTGGGAAGAAAGGCCAAAATCGGAAGAATAATGACAAAAACCGCGGCGTCAACAACGGGAAAACGTCGAAGCGGCGATAACGGCAATCCCGAACCCACGCGAGGCCGGATCGATGTGATGGGTCCCAAGACGCACCTACGCGCGGCTCGATGACGGCATGTATACCCGCCCGGCTTCTCCTCGATCCGGACTCGGGGTTCAAACCAGGCGTATGGCGATCAGCGATATACTTGGGCCTCGCTCCCATCAGGCCCACCACGAAGTGGGACACACTCAGACCGACATTGAAGTAGTGATGCACACACTTGGCCTGACTCAACCAGACCATAATTGGTACATGGACACCGGCGTCACTACCCACATGACATCCGATCAAGGTTGTCACGACCCGACCGGGCGCGGCCCGGTGCCTACACAGGCACCTGTTGCATATCGTCGAGAGAATAGCAGCGGAACATACATGAAACTTATAAAATAAAATAACGAGAATTTAAACCACAGGTTAGCCGATAAGGCTACCTTCCTGGACACATATACATATACATAACAACAGCAGTTACATCCCTTTCTTTTTACAAACCGACCCACAACATGTGACTACAGACCTCTAAGAATTACAACTGCGGCGGGACAGGGCCCCGCCATACCCCTGAATGTACATAAGTCTACCACATCAGGGAAACCGTACCAAAAGATAAGCCTCCGGAGTGAAAGGAGCTTCTTTCCCAAAAACTGAACAGAGATCCTACGAGCAAGGGTCACCGACCTGTGTACCTATCACCTGCGGGCATGGCGCGGCCGAAGAAGTCGATTACAACAGTGCAGTATGGAACAGAAATAAAATGCAATAACCAAATCATATCTGTATAAAAGAATGTCCTTTTAACTCCTGAAATCAATCATATTTTAATCGTTCCTTTCCTTCTTTCAATAAGATTTACCAACATATTCTTACATACATACTTAAGAGTTTAATCCAGTTTTTTTTTCCACATAACTTACATATCTTTTCATAACATAATCCGGCCCATTTGCGGGACACGGTGTACTGTGGAATCATATAACATAATCCGGCCCGCCTGTGGGGCTCGGTGTACTGTGGAATCATATAACATAATCCGCTTTGTGGGGCTCGGTGTACTGTGGAATCATATAACATAATCCGGCCCGCCTGTGGGGCTCGGTGTACTGTGGAATCATATAACATAATCCGGCCCGCCTGTGGGGCTCGGTGTACGATGACGTAACCCGGCCTATGTGTAGGCTCGGGTAATATGGCGTGTCCGCCTATGTGTAGGCTCGGTGTATCTCATAACGTGTCCGCCTATTTGTAGGCTCGGTGTATTTCATAACATAATCCGGCCTATTTGTAGGCTCGGTGTAATTTTCCTTACATAACATTTTAAAACCATCTTTTCACTTCTTATTAAGTCGTCATAACAACTTCCCATAAAGCTATTATAACAACCTTCATTTTAGAGAACTTATGACACTTTTATTCTTACAACACTTAGGAAAACTGGATCCAAAGATACTACGTACATACATACTTAAAAAGAATCGTATCGCTTAAAACTTCATAATCCTTAAAAGACAATTAAAGTTCTTAGTCTTCAAACTTCATAACATACTTCCCTTAAAGCCCAACTACTTATACAAAAACATACAAAGTTCCATACCTTCCAAAACCAAGTAATTTATTCCCTTAAATTCATATAACTTCAAGTCATTTTCGAACATACAGTCCACTTACTTACTTTAAACAAATCAAGACACAAAGCCTTTAAATCAAATCTCATAAGTTCCTAACCATTCTTACCGACGTCTCATAAGACCTAGTAAGGACTTAGGATAATTTAAACATACTCTTAACTTAGATTCAACAATGTAAATACTTAACTTCTAAGAGTAGAAGGAATCTTGAAATACTATCATGGATATTTCATACGTAGGATCATGCCAAAGAAAGTAGGGTTCACATACCTTGCGACGACTAGCGACAAGTTGCAAACAGGCTCCAAAGTACTTCAACCTATAATGGCCACAATACGCCCATTAATCTCTTACTTCAAACATAGAATATTCTAGGTGCTAAGTCGCTAAATTCTACGGAAAATCGGACAAAGCCTCCTTTGTTTTACTTACTTTGCCACCTTTTTCAAGGCGAATACAATAACCAAACAGCCCCAATTGGCTCACCACAATCTATAAGGTAGTCGATACACATAAATAATCATACACCCCAATTGGCTCGCACAATATAGAAGGTAGTCCAAAACAAATGAATAACAAACTATACAACTACTAGTCAAATTTTTCGTATAATGAATACAACAATACCAATTCTTATCCAATTTCCATTTCAATCCAAATTGTTAACATAACATGATATCAAGTCGCATTTGATTTAAAACTACCACAATCTTCAAATCAATAACATGCGACGATTCTAATATCGACTAAATTGAAATCCAACTTAACATGACTTACATTTCATTTCGGATTAAGCTACAAGCAATCCATAATACTTATAAACTTCAACATACCAACTTCATGCTACCAACATGTAAAGCTAACAACCACAATATAAATACATAATCTTGTAACATCTTAAAAGACAAGATTATACCTTAACGATTTTTAATCCAAATCCAAATCCGAAGTCGCTACGTAGTCGTTTAGAGGCTCTCCAATATACTTCAATACGCTTGTTGAGACCCTTAGAACAACACCAACAACTTTCCTTCCAACTTCCAATCAAAACCTAGAAAGCCACTAGGTTTTCACTTTGCGACTAATCTGAAAACTCTCTTTTTCCGGATTTTCTATTGAGATATGTTTACAATACACCTAAGAACCTTGGTTTAAAGTGGGGAGCTAAAAGAACAAGGAACAAAGATTTTTCTTATTTCTTGCTATGGAACCCGAGAGCCTTGCTCTATGTTCAACCAATTTGTGAAATTTTTAGCGAAGTGTTGACACTAGTAGTCTTTACTAGTAGTAATATAAAGGGGCATGGAGGGACAAGATGTAACCATATGGGTGGCTAGGATGAAGTCTAACATAAAAATCAAGACTAATTGACCTAGACTTAGTCAACTTTCTCATGCCACCACTTGCAAGACATTAGTCATCCAAGACTTATGGTAAATGACCATATTGGCCATGCCTAAATTCGACCAAGGCATCATAAGGGGGGGTGACACGTGTCGCCCTCCCATTCGTCACAATAATTCGTTTTCCGATAATTCCATAATTCCGATAATTTTTTTACAAGTCTCAAATCTTAACACTTGTGAGCTCTTACGTACTACCTTAAAACATGTCTTGTAAGTACGGGGTGTAACAAAGGTACTCTCTCGTCTTATTCCAATTTGAGCACTAATCATGGTATAATTGTTGGTAATGGCAGTTCTATTCCAATTAAGGATTATGGTCATAAAACCTTGTTCCCTCCTCATCCACCACTTGTCCTGAAAAATACCTTCATGCCCAAAAATTAAATTAAAAATTTGGTATATGTCCGTAAATTCACAACTGATAACTGGATTTCTATTAATTTTGATCTATTTGAATTTTCTGTGAAGGATTTCAAGACGGAGAGTCATCTCATGAGGTGTAACAGTGGGGGACCTCTATCCAATCACACCAAGTCACAGCGTCTCGCGTCAAGCTATGCCATCCACCTTTGCAGCTATTGCTCCTTCCTTGTGGCATGCTCGTCTAGGTCATCCGGGGTCGTCTATTTTATCTTCTTTAGATAGACAAAAGTTTATTTCTTGTAAGTGTACGCGTAGTACTTCACTGTGTCAATCCTGTGCTTTGGAAAAGATTATTAAATTACCATTTGTAGCTTCGAATTCTAATACTTCAATGCCATTTGAAATTATTCATAGTGATTTATGGACATCTCCGGTTCTCAGTTCTATGGGTCATCGTTATTTTGTTCTATTCTTAGATGACTATTCTAAATATTTATGAACGTTTCCAATTGCGAAAAATTCTCAAGTTTTTTCCATTTTCATAAAATTTAGAGCTTTCATAAGAACACAATTCGAACGGAAAATTAAAAACATCCAATGCGATAATGGCAGAGAGTATGATAATGGGGAATTTAGGGATTTTTGTGCTCAAAATGGGATAAATTTTCGTTTTTCTTGTCCTCATACGTCTTCACAAAATGAAAAAGCTGAGCGAAAAATTTGTACCATTAATAATATTGTCCGCACTTTATTGGTTCATTCTTCCGTTCCTCCATTATTTTGGCATCATGCACTACAAATGGCTACCGATCTACTCAATATTCTTCCCTCTAAAGGTTTGGTATATTCATCCCCTCTAAAAGTGTTATACAATAAGACTTCGTCATACACTCATCTTAGGGTCTTCGGATGCTTGTGTTATCCACTGTTTCCATCCACTACAATCAACAAACTTCAGGCACGTTCTACTCCTTGTGTATTTTTGGGTTTTCCGTCAAATCACCGTGGTTATAAATGTTTTGATTTTTCTCTAAATAAATCATCATTAGTCGTCATGTTCTCTTTGATGAATCCCAATTTCCCTTCTCTAAAGTAGAAAAACTCGTGTCTAGCTCTTATGATTTTTTGGATGATGCTATCTCCCCCTATGTTCTTCAACATTTTTCAGGTTTGCCAGAAAATACGCAGGTTCCCCAAAACCCGTCCTCAATGCCGCGGCCCTGCACAGGGGCGGCGTGGCGCCAAAACTCCTGCGACCTTCCAGTTCTTCTGGCGCCGCGGCCCTCGCCCCTAGCGCTGCGGCGCCCTCGACTGGAGTTTCCGAAAATTCCCAAAATTCACCCAATCCAGCCCAGAGTCATGGTCCAGTCACTCGTAATCAACGGGGTATTTTTAAACCAAAAAGACATTTTAATTTGCATTCAAATGTTCTTAAATTCTCATTACCCCGTAATCCTGTGTCTGCTTTAAATGACCCTAATTGAAAATTGTCATGACCGAGGAATATAATGCTCTTATTGATAATAAAACGGGGGAGTTGGTACCCCGTCCATCTGGTATTAATATTATTCGGTCTATGTGAATTTTTGTTCATAAGGAAAATTTTGGTGGTTCATTTGCAAGGCATAAGGCTAGACTTGTAGGTGATGGTAAGACTCAGCAGGTTGGTGTGGATTGTGGTGAGACATTTAGCCCAGTGGTGGCCAGCTACTATTCGTGCTCGGCACTGCTCTTTAAAAATCATGGTCCATTCATCACTAGATGTGAAGAATGCTTTCTACGTGGTGATCTTGAGAGACGGTGTATATCGTCACCTTTGGGGTTTAGGGATACTAGATATCCTCATCATGTCTGTCTATTGAAGAAGTCTTTGTATGGACTTAAGCAGTCTCCACGAGCTTGGTATAAGAGGTTTGCTGATTTTGTTTCGACTATGAGTTTTTCTCACAGCAGGCTGATAATTCATTATTCATATATGTTGGGGTTCGTCCATGGCTTATATACTACTATATGTTGATGATATTATCTTGACTGCCTCTTCTGATGCCTTGCGCAAGTCCATTATGACGATGCTCAGTGCTGAGTTTGTCATGAAGGACTTGGGCCCATTGAGTTACTTTTTGGGGATTGTTGTAACTAGTCATGCAGGTGGATTGTTCTTGTCACAGAAAAAGTATGCAGCAGAGATCATTGAGAAGGTTGGGCTGTCATCCTGTAAGTCCACTTCTACTCCAGTTGATACTAAACCCAAGTTGGGTGCTGCAGCTGGCTCTCCATATGAGGATCCGACCCGCTATCGCAGTCTTGCAGGCGCCCTTCAGTATCTGACGTTCACGTGACCTGATATTACATATGTCGTACAGCAAGTGTGTTTATTTATGCATGATCCTAGAGTGGAACATATGAATGCGCTCAAACGCATTCTTAGGTACATTCAGGGTACACTTGAGTATGGTTTGCATTTGTATCCTTCGTCGACGTCTACACTTGTCTCCTACACAGATGCTGATTGGGGTGGTTGTCCTAACACCAGACGGTTTACGTTTGGCTATTGCATGTTTTTAGGTAATAACTTGGTCTCATGGTCTGCCAAGCGTCAATCCACGCTTTCACGCTCGCAGAGTCGAGCATGTATGAGGGTATCCAATGTGGTTTTGAGTCGTTGGTTACGAAATCCATCGTTAGAGCTTCATGTCCTATCGGTAGGCTACTTTGGTGTATTGTGATAATATAAGTGTCATCTACCTTTCTGGTAATCTAGTTCAGCACCAGCGTACTAAACACATAGAGATGGATATTCACTTTGTTCGAGAGAAGGTAGCCAAAAGACAAGTACGCGTCTGTCGTGTTCCTTCAAGATATCAAATTGCAGACATCTTTACAAAGGGTCTTCCCTCGGTCCTTTTTGAAGATTTTAGAGACAGTCTCAGTGTACAAAGACCGCCCGTTATGACTGCGGGGGTATGTTAAAGTATATATGGGCTTAGCCATGAGTCCATCACCATGGTCCTTCCCTTTTCATCAGATATTTGGTCAATATTAGACTTAGGTTTGTACCTAAATTAGTAGTGTAATGTTACCATAATTGTAAAGTTAGTATTCTTATAGAATAGAGATTCCTAGGTAGAATAGGAAGAGGATCTTCCTTGTAACTTGTATATATATTCCTTTCATTAATAAGAATAATCAGGAGATTATTTCTTTCATTTATTACCTTACTAGAAATAGTTGATTATAGGAACTTTTGTGGACTACTTAGAGTTCTAAACTATAGAAATGTTGAACATTAACTTTGTAGAAAATGAATGACATGTAACTCATTACCTTCAGGGCGGATCTACCGAGTTTGAAGTGGTTGTTCGGAAAAAAATTCATAAGGGAATGAGGATGTTCAAAGTGGAAAATAGCACTGCAAAAAAAATCTGCTTGTTCGTGTGCACACTTTACATCCGCGCTTGATTACCTTGGTCTTAAAACTTAAGAAATTAGGACTTTTGAGTGAAAGAGCTAAATAATTGTATTGCTATCAGAGAACTAAACTTGAGAACTTAATGGAAAATACCAACACATGTTTAACGCTTTCTTCATTAAGAAAGTGATCGTTGTATTGGAAAAACATAGTTTTTGTAAGAGAAAATGCTTAAACTACTTCAGCTCCAATTAGATATATTATATCTCTATTTGTTTTATTGACATTCTTAGGAGACTTGATCTGTATAAGAGCTATCACTTGATACTAAGAGTCAGTTTTATTGCAATGCCGATCAAAAAAACTTGATTCAGAAAGTGAGTGTGCGGTGCTTGATTACACATTTATACTGAAGAAGCGTCATGCTTGAAAGCTGGAGTGTAATTTTTTCTACAGGGAAACTAAAGTATAAATGAGCTTAATTAATATTTTTATTTCTGTTTTGATTTGGGTTGTGTGTTTTGGCGATTTATATATATAATATGCGCATGTTTATGCAACTTGATCATGTACCCATTTTTTGATTTCGCATCTTATGTGTTATTCAAGAATGATGATAATACTAAGGGTAATGTAGAGGAAAATATCAGATCATGTCCTGGGAGCATGGACAAAGTAATGTTAATGAATATATGTCTTGTGCGATTTGAGAAAGAACAAATGTTCAAGGTCTTGTGGATTTGTCTCCAAAAGCTTAAGTTATATTCAGCAATTAGAATAAGAACTCTCACATGTCAAGCAGGTGACATTCGTTTTGTTTTGAAACCTATACAAACTGGCCATATTTAATTGCTTGTGCATTATTGGGTTATCATTTTTTAGTTACACCAGTAGTGTTCTGGTATGAGATCAGTTCATAATGCCTCCTTTCTTTCCAATTATGTGGAGGTGGTGATGCTCAAACAAAAGTTAGGTCCATCTTGTGCTATATTACTTCGTAGATTATTGACATGAGCTGAGACTGAGGCGTAGTCGAATCCATGCAAGTTATTTTTTTGACACCAGAGCCTGCGACTCATCAGAAGAAAACTAAGCATTTCCTCCTTGGTGACGACTACAAGCTTCAGATATCTTGATATGGCTGAAGCAATATTATTCTTCATACAACATTAGTTTTCTACCATAAACTAGCTGTGAAATAATCAGAGGGGTGGATCATTCTTACATCGGAGTTGCCTTGCAGCCAGCAGGCAAGTGCACATTTACTCAAGACCACATAAAGGTAAATGCCATCACTGACAACAAAGCTTTGGATAACCCCAACAAAAACAACAAAAACAACAACAACAACATACTCAGTGTAATGCCACAAATTAGGGTCTGGGGAGGGTAGGATGTTTACCTCTACCTTTGTGGGGCGGAGAGGCTGTCTTTGCTAGCAGAAGAATGTTTCTCTTCTAGAGCATGTAGGACTTCAAGTAGTTACTGCCATTTGTTGTCCGTCAGATGTATTTTTCTTTCTTTTGTTTTATTGCAATAGCAGGAATAACACAGGCAGTTGGAAACTCCACTTTGCTTATGGTGTTTGTACTTGGACACTTCATTGTCTCAAAAGGTCATATTGCTTTAGTCCCTTAAGGTACTGTGGAATAGTTATAGTCCACCCAACCCCATTTGCAGATCAATGCATGAATACTTTCAACTGTATCATTTAGCAGTCTCTCTTCATAATTTGTCATGGTGTCCATCTGATAAGAAGTTGTATGCATTTTGTCTTCAAGTTGCTCAATGTATAATGCCTTATGTCTTTCCAATAGGAAGGAGCATTGTACAAAAAGGCTATGATTCCTGTGAAAACATTTTATACAAATCCCCACTATAACTGAGGATTCTTATAGCATTTATTGACCACCTCTTGATTAACTGTGTATTAAAGTTTCACTAACAAGTCATTGGGCCCGTGCACAGCATGTGCAACTCCCCAGTAGTGTGTCTTTAAAAACTACTCCATAAAGTTCAATTTGCTCATCAATAGTGCACGCAGACTGTCACATGACTTAAAAACCAGAGTTCAGAGCACTTTATGTTATTAAATCAAGTAATATGGTACAAAGGGGTCTAATCTAGACTTTTTAATCGACATTTAATCCGAGATATTTAAGCTGCATGAAAAAAAAATCCAAAACTTAGCTTTAATGCGTGTTTGTATTTGTGGAACGTTGCAAATACTCAATAAATTAGTTAAACTTCGAGCAAACTAACCTGACACTGCCCTCATATGTAATATGTATCCCCATACCGGTTCTTATTTGTGCAATGCCAATTGCCAGGACACCTACTCCTCAGGCACAAGGCCGATTATTGGTTCGAATCTATATTTAATTTAGAATGTACGCTTAATTTTCTTGCAATTGTAATTCAATCCTGTCAGAAACCGCTCTATCGAGACAAAAGTTGTGTTCCAGGTCTCGTCTGACATATTCAATAAATATATCAATTCATCTTTGTATTATCTATGAACCGGGAACACGGAGCATAATCTCATTCCCTCTTAGGGTGTACACCTAGCTCCATAGTTGAGCTTGTCACGAGCTAAAGGGAGACCAACCATCGTGTATGACTGTGTGTTTATATGTACTTTGTGTGTGTGTAACAAGTTCATGTAGCTGATGCACTCGGCTCTTGTATTATAGATCATCCTTGTCTAATCAAACATAAAAGGAAACTTCTTAAAACTTGATCAGGTTACATATCATCTAGTGGCTGACGTGTCAAGTAGAGTGATATTTGGTACAAATATTTATGTTTTGCGTCACTTTACCCCTTATTTTTAGCATCTTAATCGCCTTAACTATAATAAAATCGTTGTATTCGGGTTTATGTTTGTATGTTTTGTATGTGTAGGTACAACGAGGACAAACAAAGGAAAACCGAGCAGTTTTGGTAGATTTTGAAGTGACGAGAGGAACGTGCAACACTTGGAGCGGATTTTGGAAGCTGAATGAAAGTGTGTGTCAGCCTGCGTTGCGGGAGAAGGATTTTCACGTTGAGTGCGCGTCGCGAGTTGATCGCGGGAAAAAGCAACACTCTGAATTCTCAGACGAGACCCGCGCTGCATGTGCCACACATGTGCAATGCGGGTTCTCGGCCAGTTATCCCAATTCGATGGGGATTTGGTTTCCTTAATTTAGATTCTTACCATAGGCTATAACTATACGTTTTTTATTATTAGAGAGGCGTTCTGGGATTTATTCTAAGACTTGTAAGCCGCCTTCTCTCATTCTTATTGTCTTTACTTTATTTTTATTCATAGAACCCTAGTTTTTCTCATGAATTCATTCATCGTTCTTCGAATCATGAGTAGCTAAACTTCTCTTTCTAGAGTTATGACAGACATGAAAGTTAGTTTAATGATAGTTTTTGCTTATTAGATTTTCAATATTGGGTTGCTTAATTGTTTAATTACTTGATCACTAGTTAAACAATATCTATAGTTTGTAAGTTAAACTTGAGAAAGAGAACTTACTTTCGTAATAAGAATAAATAGAGCTTGTTCGTATTAATATGTTTCGATACTGAGGATAGAGATATACTCTTTAGCCTTGCTTAGTTCATTACGAAGATTTAAATGTGTCTTGTTATTTTCTAGCAATCATAGAGACGTAGACGTTAGACTAGCATCTATAGGCTTGTGAGCAATTCGAGAGATACTCATAAAATTAACATCAACCCGTCAACTAGTAACCCGATAAATCAAATAGGTGGAACTATCGGAAGACTTAACTAGATTGTCAAAAGTCATGACCTTGAATTCCATTCTCATCTGATAAATCTTACAATCTTAGTCACAATTGTCTAAGTCACAACAAAATACTCAATTTTATTTATTTCTTTCAATCATAGTTAGTTCCAACAAAACAATCTTGATTTTTACCCCCTTGAATAGTTACGAAAGAAATTGGATTAGTTGAGTAGAAAGTAAGTAGGTGTGGGTACGATATCTGAACTTCAAAATCCTATATTACTTACCGACCACATATACTTACGTGTATGTTGGAGAGCAACATAAAAACTAAATAATTGTAGCTTCTTTTTTATAATAATTGTCGGCCCAGCTTGTGCACACCTCAACTATTTCCACGGGGTATCTACTATCTCTCACCATCACAAGACCGAATAACTCGTCCAAATTGCCAAAACTTTGGTAACTCGACTAAATTGTGGAAAACTTGCAACTTTCCAAAACACTAAATGTAATACATTTTAGTACATATTATTGAAAGGAGAAACAATAAAGTGCTTACCATCTTTGGGCAATTTGACATGCTCTACCTCAGGACAAAAGAGATACAATCTATATCTTTGTATTTTTGGCTATACTAGTATATACAAGTATAGTTTGTTCTCGTTTTTCTTTCCCTACCTTCTGCTGACTTGAGGATCGGCAACAGATTTCTTTATACAATCCACGATACCTACACAATCAGTCTGAGGCACGGGACACCCGGGATCATCTACAGACTCATCGCATAGTTTTCCGTGCGGAGAGCGAAGGCTCCCATGAGTTTGACAGGCTTTCATTGTCTTGCAATGCTCTGCTTCATCATCTCTTATGTTCATGAATACGTCGTACAGATTATCTAAACAGGAAACATGACTACAATCAGAATTATACTCTCATTTTCTAAAACGATTTACTAAAGGTATTATCGAGGTGCATTTTACCTATTTTTGGTCTCCGAGTATTAGGCTCTCGCGAAGTTTGGAATTCATCTGATGCAATCACAAAATGGTTTAGATTACAGAACCAGACGGACATGTTGTCACAAGAGTATTAAGTTATCACTATAACACTCACCAAACAAATACAAGTCACCTCCCGTGTAGTAGCTCACAGCAATCTTTGGAGCGGGCAATTTCTTCAATTCCTCTGCAGAAGCATTAGGAGTGCATATTACTACATTTGGAAGTTAAGAATATAATAGCATTCTGAAACTATCCCAGATAAGGAATTGACGAGATATAATACTATATTCTGAACATTGTGCTATCCTCGAAGAATGACCAAGCAAATAAGGAAACTAGCACTTCCAATTCCATCAATGCAACTTTGTTGTTCAAATATTCAACTGTTTTAAAGCAATACCTCCTTGATCCTTGATGAATTTATCGTAAGTTTCGTATGCATGGTGCTCCACACATTCAGAGAAATGATCTGCAAGAAATGGACCACCGAACTGTATCAGTATGAAGTCCATACATGAAAAAGGACTACTCACTCAATAAAGGGTCCTAACATAAAACCACGACCAATCACCACTGTCACTTTCAGGTAAATAAATCATAGAATTTAAAGCTAGACAAAGAAGTGCATGATAAAAATGTTGAAAGCAGTGCTTTCATCTCCCAATTCTGTGAGAAGCAAGATAGGTCAGAAATGCAATTTAACGTTTTTTTGATGAGGTAAAAATGTCATACACTTCACATCACACGTATCAATGACTGGATGAACCTTGTATAGAACTCTCAGAAAGATTGTTCTCATAACACGTGAAAGGTGAAAACCACATAGACTCAGCCAAACAGCATACTTTTGTTACAGAAAAGTGATTACATGTGTTCCAAGGGATGACAAGACTATGTCAGAGCTAAGCTTTGGCAAGGGAAAACTCTGTATATCCATTTTTTAAATTGGTCTATAAGAAGAACCACTCTTTTAAGACTTGTAAACAAACCTTACTCATTTAAACAATAAAGAGCTATGTAAAAACGAAGGAGATAAAGAAAAGCTCCAGAGACCTGAACATTAGATCCTAATATTACAACTTACATGCCATTCTTGGGCTCAAAGCATACATCAACACTGTCATAAAATAATAGAATACAGCAATATGTTGTGCAAGGAATCGGTCAAACCACCAAGCATTTCCCCCTAATTCCTGCAGTTGAACCACGATTATATTAAGACAGAAATATAACTATAGATTCTTTCACTATACAAGTACATTATATGAAATAATAAATTTCTCCAATAAAAAGTTTAAACGAGCACGTGGAGAAAATGATCAAGCCCTTCATAGTGTAAGCTTTGCTGAATAAACCATGCTCATTATAAAATCAACATACATAGAATACATTAACGACTCTGGCAAGACAGATGCTCATAAGTTGGGTGCTGGAAGGAAATCAAGAAGTTAGAAGCAAGAGCATTACTTCCATAATGAGTAAATGGTGCATCTCATTCCAGCTCTCAGCAAAATGCACCTTGAGATAATCTGCCCTTCTCCACCAACCAAAGCTCTCATACAAGTGAAGAACAGATATAAATGCTGTCATGAATAAATTACACCCACGTCATTAATAGAAAACGGTATTACAACAATATGTTTCATTGCTAGGCCTATAGTTATTAGATGACAGATGAACAGACCTTATCCTGTGTGTAACACAAGTCTGTTTGACATGTAATGAGAAAGTATAACAAATCTATAAAGGACTTTCGGGTTCTTTTTTTCACTCAGAGATAATTTATGGCCTTCAATGGGAAAAAACTTTAACTGTTTTAAGTAGATGTACTGTTTTTTTGCAACTTATTTACTTAGTTTAAACTTTAAAGTCACCAGAAGTCGGATCAATCTTAGAATACCTTTGGACACAACCAGTTATGGTTGTGAATGAAATTGATTTTTATTCTGATGATGGTGACTTTTATAATACATTTTGAATTCAATTGCTTCATGACTACTTTTTTTGAAATCATTGATTTCGCTTTAGCATGTTAGATTCTCTTGATTATGCAAAACATATATGTTGTAATTCCATCTTTAAGATACAATATAACTTGATAATTGAGAAATCTAACTTTAGGTTCAATTTTAAAAGAAAATAGTAGTAGTAACATCTTTTAGAGAGGGTAGGATGAAATCCATACGATAAATGGTTTAGAAATTGTGCATAAAGCCAAACCCGCAACCCGCCCCGCATTAGATTCTCAAGAAAATTGTTTCAACCCACCGTGTATAAAGCCAAACTCGCCCGCGCCGCATAACCTCAAACCCGCCCTTGCCCCGCACCCGCTTTGCCCCGTTGCCATCCCTAACAATGTGATATGTGACAACTACTACTAAAAGAAAAAGAGGAGGAAAACCATCCCCCTCTCTCCCCCACACTTAGCTACCTACTACTAACCTTCTACCCCAATTCTATCTAAGGTCATGTCCTCAAGTTGTGTCATGTCTTGTCTAATCACCTCCCCAGTTCTTCTTCGGCTACCTCTACCTCTCCTAAGTCCAGCTACAACCAACCTACAACCAACCTCTGGCACCTCGCCTAAAGAAAACAGTAGAACTAAAATATTTTTAAATTCAGACGGATGTGCAAAAAGAGTTCTAGGTGCTACAAAATAATCAGCAGCTTGAAACGAGAATTTACCAAAATAAGGAACTCTTGCAATTGTTTCCAGAACAAAGAACCTCGCATAGTTCCGGTCACGATACAAAGTGTCAAGAATCTTTATCACCGAATCCTGAAATTATAAGCATAACTTGATCACAATCAGACATATTCTTAGCCAATAGGATTGTACAAAAGCTGCCGAGGACAAAATCCTATATGCTGAAAGATATTCCTACTAGTAATTTTGTCAAAACCCTTGGCATCAATGTATCATGTCAATTATCAATAAAGAAGTTCATTGACCCTGGCTGTGTATGATGGAATACCAACTCCATAAATTCCGTGCATAACATAAAATGTCATAAGAAGATAATTGATACATTGTTCAAGTTGCAACTAAAGCAAATCCATCCATTCCATTTTTAACAAAACTTATCACCAGCCAATATCATCTATCTTCTGCTTTTAGGGAATGGGAGAAAAGGGTACGCAAATGATAGCAGAGAACGGTAAGAAAAAAAAATTATTGGCACCACGCTAAGGGACTCACGGGTCACGGCCAAACCCAACTTATTAGGCATTGAACCATAGTTGATAGAATCTAATTAACATGCTGTACAGATGTTCATGAAAACGGCAGGTTGTGAGTCCAGAAGATTAACAAAAATACAATTTACATGAAATATGACACTAAGCAATACTTGGAAAATCCAATATTTACCGTGAGAAGGATATTTACAGACTGCTCAATCTTTATAACCCATTTTTCTAGACCATTAGACGATGAATCATCAGGTGGCTCCCTGTCATTTCCACCTCCCGCATTACCAGGAAAACTCTTAGGTGCAAAAGATTTCTCCACAACCACTTCCTCTTCATTCTCTTGTAACAACGTTGCTTGAATCCTACATGATTTTCTGCATATAATTGAACAACCAAAAGACAACTTAATCAAATCAACTTTGTTTTCCTGCTAAAGTTCAACCAAAACATCAATAAACCAGCAAAGTATCTACAATATGAAGCAAAGCTATCAATCAATCAACTACACCTCAACCCAAATTAGTTTCCTTAACTATATGAATCCACAATATCCATTCTTCTCTATTTGGATCCATTTCATTCAAATATTAATAAACAATTTAACATTTAAAGCATAAATGCACACAAAGCAATTTAACAAAATGTCAGTTAGTGGCAATATTTGCAAGGTCCAAACACCAATTGTTTATGTGGGTAAATTACCAAACTCCCAAATTAATAATGAAGACAAATTCACTTTTTTTTTTTAAAAAAAAAAGCTAAATCATCCTCAGTTTTTTAATTGTAATTTTGCAAGTTCACTCAGAAACTGAAAAAATCCAAAACAACAACAAACAACCTCGTGAATGCCACAAGTGGGGTCTGGGGAGGCTGTGTGGTCTGTGGAGGGTAGGGTACCATGTACGCAGACCTTAACCGTACCTTTCTGGAGAGACAGGCTTTTTCCGATAGACCCTCGGCTCGAAAGAAAACACAGAGATATGATAACAAATAGTAAGGTAAAAAGCATAGTATCAAGGGGAAAAAATGAGGCAACATATAGTAATACAAGAAAATAAACTACACGATTACTAGTTCAACATCAAAATTCAATATTCTCTAGTTCCTTCCTTTTCCCCCATTGCCATACTAAACCAATAAATCAATAAAATTTCTTTAAATTACAAACTAAAAAACAAAAAAGAAGAAGGGTAAAGTTCATTTTTAGATAGAATTTAAATAAAGACAAGAACTTTATACTGTAATTAGTTAATTACCTTGATAGAACACACCTTGAAGACCCATAGGAATTAAATCGAAAAGGGTTCTTGGAATTACACAAAAATGATGTATTCTCAAAAGTCTTAACTTTAAAATTAGAAACTGAGGTACCAAAACCCATAGCCATTCTTGATTATTTTTTGCTTCAGTTGGGGAGAAAATTGAGAAGTGGGGAAGTTGTTAGTTCAATGAGAACCAACAGCTTTATCCACTGGACAAAAGTGCGATGGATAGTTTTGAGAAGTATCAAAATGTTTTGTCGTTATTTGCAAATATTAGATACTTTAAGGACTGTAATTGTCATTTTCGGTAAATTAGTTCAGTATATTCTTATGGGCGGGCGGCGAACCGAAGTTTTGGATCTGCTTAAATGGCCCAATTTAAAACCCAGCGAATGGGCTGAAAATTAGGCCTAAAGGGCTTTGTTGTCAAAATAATAATGGCAGAAATTTCACGGGGAAACCTATTTTGACATCTCATTTAACTTGTATTTTTCTTTTTAATTTTTTTGCCTATATCCCACTTCAGATATGTGATTTTTTTAAGTAAGGCTTTGCAAAATCATACTTCAAACAAAATATGTAAAATTATATAAGTGAAGTTCATGCATTTATGTTAGTTCTGATGAAAATAAGGTTGTCCAGTGGGCCAGGTCGGCCCAGCTCGTTTACCGCCCCGATCTCCTTTTAAAAAAACGGTAGCGGGGTTCAAACTCGGCACGTGACTAGGGCTCTTCCCGATCTGTGCACTCCCCCTTACCCCTTAATATTTATTTTTAACTCCTAAGTTAGTATATTTACACTTTAACCCTATTTTTCAATTATAAATACCTCATTTTCCTCATAAATCTTTCTACCATCTCTCTAATCTCTATATTTATCTCTCTATAAGTCTACATTGTCTAGTAAATATTTTATTTTATTTGCTTATTTATATCAAAGTTAAAAAATTGGGAGTGAAGTTGACAACTAGCTTGAGGATAATCTATCGAGCAAAGTTTCAATTTTCAACCTCGATTATACGTCGACGTTTGGTACATTTGTTCCTTTTTTAAATTATTATTGTTACTTAATTTTAATTATCGTAATTAATTTCATTATCTTTAATTATTTATTTGTATAATTATAATGAAACGAATTGGACGTTTTATTTCTGGTAGTGGTACTAAGGATAACATGGTTAAGGGTGCATCTTCTAGTGATCCTAATTATGATGATTTCACTTGTGTAGATGAAACTGGTTTTTATGTTAATATTAGTGGGTCAGGCCGGGACCTCGGGATCGGCATCGGCGGATCGGGGTTTAGGGTTTAGGGTTCGGAGGAGGCGGGTTTGGCCGCGCCAGCCGACCGGATCAAGTGACGATACTGTCGCCCCTGCATCGATCCAAGGTGGCCTGACGGGTCGGACGGGTTTTTTTTTTTAAAAAAAAAATTCCACTAAATTAAAAATACTAAATTACTAACAAAGTAACATTAACATATAGTCATATAGTGATACTCATAGACTCATATACTCATATTATACTATTATAATATTATAGTATTATACTCATATATATAATATATTTATAAAGTATAAACTAAATAATTAAACAAAGACAAGAAGATTGTAAAAAAAAGATCACAATGTTGTTTTTGTGCCTCTTATATTATTAATTATTTCATTGTAATATACAAGATTCAGAATTACAACATTATAGTGTACTGTTGTTGAAAAAAATTGCAAA
Source organism: Przewalskia tangutica (assembly GCA_029844215.1). Lineage (NCBI taxonomy): Eukaryota > Viridiplantae > Streptophyta > Magnoliopsida > Solanales > Solanaceae > Przewalskia > Przewalskia tangutica. Next base: position 5,452,795 of record CM056725.1, read on the forward strand.
AGACATAGAAAAATTAAAAAATTGCAATGAAATAAATTACCAATTTGAAAATATTTTTTCTAGTTTCTTTATAATTTCGTGTGGTTCTTCGGTTGGAATTGGTATATCTTGATCAAATTGTTCCACGTCGCTACTCATGCCTTCAGATAAAATGTCAGAGTTTTCGCCTTCTTCTTCGTTAATCTGTCGATCAGACCTCCTTCGCCTCCGCTCGTATCCAATCTCCGAATAGTACCGACATCTCCAAGTCGCTCACTAATGAGTGTTTCAGGTCTCCTATTTGAAATCACTGCAGAAAAGCGCTTCGAAGCGATTGATGACGACGCCAATGTTCAAAATATCTCGGGCCATCATTGAAAGTGTCAGAAATGTCTTCTCATTCTGTATCCAATATTTCAGCAAGTCTTCATTTTCGTCTTCATTGATAACTGCTTGGTAAGGTAAATTACCTGTTATACCCCGTATTTCCAGAGTATGTACGTGAGGACGTACGTACAAAAGTTAAGCCTTAAGTTAGGCAAGGGACGAAATTTGTGCACAACTACCGAAACGAATTGTTTTCCGACGAAACGTTTTCCAAACTTTGCGAAGGGAAAATTACGGTTGCAACATTAATAATTTTTGCGGATTTTTCCGAGAGATAAAATATTTTGGACCAACGAGAGGGCGACACTTGTCACCCTCAAGTGGACGGAAATTGTGGGCTTCCTTTGGCACGTTTTTTTCATTTTTTGTGCCTAAAACATTTGGTCAATGTTTGGTAGAATATTTGTGTGGTAGATGAGTAAGTGGGACCCACACAACACTTGTCCAAATCCTCACCCTCCACTTGCCCACCACTTGTCTTAATCTTGGCCATTGATTGGCCTATAAATACCCCCCTTGAGTTGAAGACTTCTTCATCCCTAAAACATTTTCTAAGTCTTGAAAATCCTCCCCCCCTTCTTGTTTCTCTCGTCCAAGAGCACCCCTCCCCCTTTGAGAAAGCCTTGGCCAAAAGTATCCCCCCTCTTGAGAGTTGTTCTCGTAAAAACACCCCCCCTTGGTAGAAAAGTATTCTCCAAGTATTGTTACTATTCCAAAATACCTTGGCCCAAATACCTTGTAGTATTCCAAGGTTACCCCAAATACCCCAGAAATACTACTATACTTCCCTTCAGTCACAAAACGAAACCCTAAGGAAAATCTTCACAGTTGGTTGAAGTATTAAGAAGAAGTTGCGTAGAACTTCTAAGGGTTGTTTGGAGCGGGTTGGAGCACCTGAGTAGAGCTAAACGTTGCTCGGGATCGACATTTAAACTTGGATAATTTTGGGCTTACCGAGGTAAATACTTTGTCCTTCTATTGTAATTGGAAATTACATAATTGTAGTAGTATAGAAATGAATATAAGATACATGAAGGATATTACATAAGAGAATTGAATCAGTAATAAGGATATTACGTAAGAGAATTGAATCAAATCACATCGAAGAATATTAAAGAAGAAGATTGAACTGTATTTACATGTGACCGTATTTACATGAGACTTGTGTAGTTTAACGTAGGAAGTGCTGCCCGATTTTCCGTAAAATAGAGAACCTCGCTTAGAATATTCTCTAGTAGTCTAGAAGTTGATAGGCGTATATGGCCTTTATAGGTTGAATGTTTTGCGAGTAGCATGTTCTACTTGAAAGGTGAACAAGGCTAAGCGGGTTATAAGCGTGGGCGTTTTGCTAATTGTCGATAATCGTCGCGAGGTATGTGATTCTTCCTATCCTCTTGAGCATGATATTTTAAAAGAATATATATAGTACGGTAGACGTACGTGTGTTAACTGAACATGGTTTTACTGCGATGTCTTTTGACTTGAGTCTAAATAATAAGGATCTTGAAGTATTTCAAAAGAATGAAGAATCGTTTTTGAAAGAAGAGTAATACTTGGTTTTAAAAGCTTAAGAGTTATACTAGCTTTATGGGAAGTTAGGTATAACGACTTAAGAGAAATAAAAGGAACGGTTTACTTAATTGTTTAGGAAAGCCTTATATTGATTTCGGAAATGAGAATAAGTATCGAACAAACCACAGCAGCGCTAATAAAGGGAAATGTATTGACTAATAAAGTATTAGTAAAACCAGTAGTAACCTCCATCTGCATAGAAGCTAAGATAAGACAAGATTGTATTACATTTCCTAGATCTTGGCTGCTTTAATAAGATTGTTATAAACAAGAATAACCTACTCACACATAAGACATACGTTACTCAATCGTTTTAAAAGAGATTATGTTATTAAGTGATTAAGACTATGAACTACGAAACTTTTCGAAAATAAGAGACGTGAATATTTGAAATTAGGCAAACTTGAACTTTGGAAAAGAATGTTGTTGCTTGATTTTAAAAAGGAAAGTATGGAAGTTGTTTGGGTCTACTTAAAATGTTAGTCACTCTATTTTTAATACTACGGGTATCGGGTGACCTTTGTAAAAGAAATGGATCCTTTAAAAAGAATTTAATGTACGTAGTACTTTGGGTTAAAACACGGACTTTGGCATAAAATGAAAGTACCTTGAGTTGTGTGTAACTTGCCTATGTTTGCGTGTGATAGTCTTGTCGTGCTAGTATTGTATTTCTATACCAGCGTCTCTCAATGGAGGCCGGTTGATTTGTTATGATCTTACTTGGGCGTCTGGCGGTGTGGAGGATTCCACGGGTGCGCTCGTTGATAGCATTATTCCATGGACTAGCTCTCCGCGAGGTTTTGATTCGGCCTTGGTATCCGTGGTTGGCTTTCGTGCCCGTCTCGTGGTGATTTGGCCTTGGTATCGGTAGTTAGCCTTCGCACTTGCCCGCTCGGTTTAGTGGCGAAGTCTCGTGATCGCGACGCGGTATCCGTAGTTAGCCTCGTCTTGCCCGTCGACCACGTGACACGGCTTTGGTATCGTAGTTGGCTTTCGTGCTTGCCGTGCTCGAACCGTGGCGAAGTCTCGTGATACTGACCTTGGTATCCGTAGTTAGCCTCGTACTTGCCGATCATTCGTGACCACGGCTTTGGTATCGGTAGTTGGCTTTCGTGCTTGCCGTGACGAACCGTGGTTTGGTTATATAGTATTGTTAGTCGGCTTTGGTATCGGTAGTTGGCTTCGTACTTGCCGATCGATTGATGATCGCGGCTTTGGTATCCGTAGTTAGCCCGTACTTGCCGTCACGGTTTTATGACTCAGTGGGACACGGTGTTTATGTGTACTCTCGTGTTATTATATCATAGGCTGGCGGTGAGGAAGGTATTCCACGCATGATTGATGTTGAGGCGTGAGACCCATAGTTATATTTGAGTGATGACTTGAGGCGTGAGTCCACGACTTACGTATCGCTATTTATTGTGGATCGTAGTTTGGTTATCATACATGTCTCGCTTTATATAGACTACTATGATTTCATTTACAGTGTTTTGCCACATACTTGGTACTGTTATCGACCTCCTTGGCCGCGTTCATCTGCCGCAGTAGAGGTACACCGATTGTTGATCCTCGCCATGGATCACAACAGATTAGGAAGCTCCGTTTCTCCGAGGCTTATCTTTTGGTATAGTCACATCACGTAGGTACTTGTACATTCAGGGGTATGGCGGGGCCCTGTCCCGTCATGTTGTATAAAAATTCTTAGAGGTATGTAGTACTGTTGTGGGCAGGGTTTGTAAGGATGTAACTGTTCGGATTTAAGTTTTTATATATATATGCCGAAAGACAACTTTTCTCAGATAACTGTTTCACACTTCATGTTATTTCATGTCTTGTTTTATATTCCACGATTTCTCACGATGTATGTCTACTTGGGTGCCCGGTAAGGCACCGATCACGCCCGGTTCGGTCGTGACAAAAGTGGTATCGAGCGATTAATCCTCGGAAAGTGTCTACGATCGTATCTAGTAAGTCTTGATTATCGGTGTGTTGTGCACCACACCAATAATCGTGAGGCTATAGGATATTTAGGATTGGTTTCCATTCTTCTCACTCGCAGATCGTGCCTTAGAGTCGTGTTATAAGTTGGACCTCTAACGTAATTCTTTCCTTACCGATTATGCCTCCGCGTAAGGCAACCCGCCCGAAGAGCGGCAAGGCGGAGTGCGAGTAGAAACCGCAGAGGTTACTAGTGGCACGTGCCCAATCATCACCGTGGTGCTTCATTCGGGGAGTTACGCTCGTCGCTAGCCCCAAAGAAGTTTAGCACGCGGCGATTCCTACTGCGGCCATGACATTTACACCCGGTTCCACCCGATGCGCGAAAGAGTATATTGCAAAGAGACGACCCTGTTACTAGCTAGGGAGTTAGCAACCAGAGAGTATATTAGGTATCGATTTATCGCGGGTCTTGATGATTATCTAAGAGAGGGTTGTGCAAGAGTAGCTCTTGATCGAGCTTGAGCATGGCACGTATGCGGGCTTATCGCGTGGCGAGGAACGTGAGGATCAACGGGTTAACCAAAATCAGCGAAGAGGCGGTCGGCGGGGTCCTTTGGTAACTTTCGAGGCGAATCGCCTCGATGCGATCGTTCGCGCCTCGCCCGAGCGAGTGGTCCTCGCGGGGTTCGGGGCGTTCGAGGTATGCAGAGTTGGTCGAGCTCGTGGCTTCGGTTCACAGATACACGTAGGTTCGGCCACGGATTGATTTTCCTCGGTATTCACGATGGCGGCGTCATCCCGGGGAATGTCGTCTTTTTGTTGATGCATGTTTTACCTGCGGCCGTCAGGGCCATGTGTCGAAAGGATGTCCTAGTAGGAAGGATGTAGGTAGGAGGACTCAGCCTACCAGATCAGTTGTGGATTCAGTGGTTCGGAGAGGAAGGGGTGCTAGCCAGAGGAGGCCACCCCACCTCGGTGTGGCCGTTGTGGTAAGTGTCATTATGGGGAGTGTCGTACTTCTTCGACAGCTTGTTATGCTTGCGGCCAGCAGGGCCATTTGCGAGAAATTGTCCAGACCAGTGGCGCGGATGTAGAGACTCGACGCCGAGGATCGTTGGCTAGTTCATCACCTCCACTACTGTTGCCATGCAGGCGGGATTGATTAGAACGACAGAGGGGAGTGAAGCAGTAGATACAGGTATATCCTTAACCCTCTAGAGATGAGTATATCTTAAGTGTTATGTTCAAATAGCATTGTGTTAATTGTGATTAGAAATCATGGTTAGTTAAAAGGGTAAGATTGGGGATAAGGGAAAGTGTGAGCCTTAGAATGTTATACGTGGAGACCTTAGAGGCAAGGCCATCTCGAGTAAAAGATTTATATGTTTATGTTTGACCCTTATCGGAGTGCATAGTACACGTGAGATATGTTTGTGTGATAAGTCCCTGAGTGGTATGAAATGAAAGAGGGTAGTTGAGCTAAGAAGACCACTAGGTTTTCGTAACTTGATTAGTGAGATTGTTCCGGATCGGGGGGAAACAAGAGTTTTGCGCGATAGCGGGTCGGGTTGAAGACCGATCGCGAGTCAACCCGCGGCCTGCAATGTGGTGGGGTCAGTTCGAGGTGGTCCCTCCAGGTGGTGGGGTCATGAGGGTGTTAGGCCCAAGTTTAGTTAACCATCGTACGAGTTCGTGGATGCGTTCGACCGATGGTCGGGCGATAAGGTCACCATCTTGTCTTTTAGTCAAGACCGTTTACTCGCGAGAGGTTATGCGAGATGATTATATCGGGAAGGTTGTAAGGCTGCACGAGGTGCCTACTTTCACCTTATGACGCGAGGAGCCAGTGTTACGGCTATTTCGTTTTCGAAGTATTACGAGCGAGGTTAGAAACTCAGGTGAGTCTCGATGCTCGCATTCGCCACCGGGCGGTGTTTGGATTTCGAGGGTAGTGAGGATTGTTGTCTCTGTTGAGGAGTGTTTTATAGCTACCATTTCGATTCGGATGTCGCCTTATGAAGCCTTGTATGGGCGGTAGTGTAGGTTCTTGGTCGATTGTTCGATATTGGCGTTCGGATAGTTGGTTCATACTTGTTTGGCGAGGATGTGGATAGGGTGAAGCTTATCCGTAAGAGGTTATTGGCGGCTCGAGTCAACGAAGTCGTGCGGATAATCGCGGCACGCTGGAGTTCGAGTTGTGGTAGGTCTTCAAGGTACCACCCCGGAAAGGGTGTGACGAGTTTTGGAAAACAGAGAAACTTAGCCGAGGTACTTGGGCGTTTTGATCCTTTGGTGGATAGGACGGGTTGCCTATAAGTTAGCTTTGTCGTCCGACGCGTGGGAGAAGCGATCGTCCGGTCTTTCATGTTGTTATGTTCGGAAAAGTATCGGAGATCCATCCAGAGTGTTCCCAGTTAATGATGACCAAGTTGGAGGTAGTAACCCAGAGATTTTGGAAACAGAAGCAGTAACAGAAATGTGGTAAGTTATGAGAAAGAGTTCGAATGTACGAGAAGGGTACGACGAGTAAGGGAAGAAGCGAGCATGTGTTAAGAACATAGATGTGATCATTTCTTTTGTAAAGAAAAGGTGCGAAGGGAGTATCTTTTAGCCCTTGGGTGGGAGCTTTTGTAGTGATGGAGGTGATTCCTCGTGGACTTGGATTAAGTATTTGCGCGTGTGTTATTTTATGGCCAGGTGTGGCATGATTGTTTTCGTAAGTATAGTAGTGAAGACTATACTGGCGCATGTATGTTTTTGAGACTTAGAAGGAACATTCGGGACGAATGTTTCTAAGGAGGGGAGAATGTTATACCCCGTATTTCAGAGTATGTACGTGAGGACGTACGTACAAAAGTTAAGCCTTAAGTTAGGCAAGGGACGAAATTTGTGCACAACTACCGAAACAAATTGTTTTCCGACGAAACATTTTCCAAACTTTGCGAAGGGAAAATTACGGTTGCAACATTAATAATTTTTGCGGATTTTTCCGAGAGATAAAATATTTTGGACCAACGAGAGGGCGACACTTGTCACCTCAGTGGGACGGAAATCGTGGGCTTCCTTTGGCACGTTTTTTTCATTTTTTGTGCCTAAAACATTTGGTCAATGTTTGGTAGGATATTTGTGTGGTAGATGAGTAAGTGGGACCCACACAACACTTGTCCAAATCCTCACCCTCCACTTGTCTTAATCTTGGCCATTGATTGGCCTATAAATACCAGCAGGTTGAAGACTTCTTCATCCCTAAAACATTTTCTAAGTCTTGAAAATACTCCCTTCTTGTTGCTCGTCCAAGAGCACCCCTTTGAGAAAGCCTTGCCGAAAGTACCCCCTTGGTAGAAAAGTATTCTCCAAGTATTGTTACTATTCCAAAATACCTTGGCCCAAATACCTTGTAGTATTCCAAGGTTACCCACATACTAAAAGCCCGTAAATACTACTATACTTCCCTTCAGTCACAAAACGAAACCCTAAGGAAAATCTTCACAGTTGGTTGAAGTATTAACAAGAAGTTGCGTAGAACTTCTAAGGGTTGTTTGGATCGGGTTGGAGCACCCAGAGTAGGAGCTAAACGTTGCTCAGGATCGACATTTAAACTTGGATAATTTTGGGCTTACCGAGGTAAATACTCTTGTCCTTCTATTGTAATTGGAAATTACATACTGTAGTAGTATAGAAATGAATATAAGATACATAGAAGGATATTACAGAAGAGAATTGAATTGTAATAGAAGGATATTACAGAAGAGAATTGAACTGAAATCACATCAGAAGAATATTAAAGAAGAAGATTGAACTGTACTTACATAGAATTTGTATTTCTGATGACTTGTGTAGTTTAACTGTAGGAAGTGCTGCCCGATTTTCCGTAAAATAGAGAACCTACTGCTTAGAATATTCTACAGAGTAGTCTAGAAGTTGATAGACGTATATGGCCTTTATAGGTTGAATGTTTTGCGAGTAGCATGTTCTACTTGAAAGGTGAACAAGGCTAGCCGGGTTATAGTCGTGGAGCGTTTTGCTAATTGTCGATAATCGTCGCGAGGTATGTGATTCTTCCTATCCTCTTGAGCATGATATTTTAAAAGAATATATATAGTACGGTAGACGTACGTGTGTTAACTGAACATGGTTTTACTGCGATGTCTTTTGACTTGAGTCTAAATAATAAGAATCTTGAAGTATTTCAAAAGAATGAAGAATCGTTTTTGAAAGAAGAGTAATACTTGGTTTTAAAAGCTTAAGAGTTATACTAGCTTTATGGGAAGTTAGGTATAACGACTTAAGAGAAATAAAAGGAACGGTTTACTTAATTGTTTAGGAAAGCCTTATATTGATTTCGGAAATGAGAATAAGTATCGAACAAACCACAGCAGCACTAATAAAGGGAAATGTATTGACTAATAAATTATTAGTAAAACCAGTAGAAACCTCCATCTGCATAGAAGCTAAGATAAGACAAGATTGTATTACATTTCCTAGATCATGGCTGCTTTAATAAGATTGTTATAAACAAGAATAACCTACTCACACATAAGGCATACGTTACTCAATCGTTTTAAAAGAGATTATGTTATTAAGTGATTAAGACTATGAACTACGAAACCTTTCGAAAATAAGAGACGTGAATATTTGAAATTAGGCAAACTTGAACTTTGGAAAAGAATGTTGTTGCTTGATTTTAAAAAGGAAAGTATGGAAGTTGTTTGGGTCTACTTAAAATGTTAGTCACTCTATTTTTAATACTACGGGTATCGGGTGACCTTTGTAAAAGAAATGGATCCTTTAAAAAGAATTTAATGTACGTAGTACTTTGGGGTTAAAACCTGGACTTTGGCATAAAATGAAAGTACCTTGAGTTGTGTGTAACTTGCCTATGTTTGCGTGTGATAGCCTTGTCGTGCTAGTATTGTATTTCTATACCACGCGTCTCTCGATGGGTAGGTTGATTTGTTATGATCTTACTTGGGCGTCTGGCGATGTGGAGGATTCCACGGGTGCGCTCCTGTTGATAGCATTATTCCATGGACTAGCTCTCCATGAGGTTTTACTGATTCGGCCTTGGTATCTGGTGGTTGGCTTTCGTACTTGCCCCGTCTCGTGGCTGATTTGGCCTTGGTATCTGGTAGTTAGCCTTCGCACTTGCCCCGTTCAGTTTAGTGGCGAAGTCTCGTGATCGCGCCTTGGTATCCGTAGTTAGCCCGTACTTGCCGGTCGGCCACGTGACACGGCTTTGGTATCGGTAGTTGGCTTTCGTACTTGCCCGTGACGCCGTGGCGAAGTCTCGTGATCTGACGCTTGGTATCCGTAGTTAGCCCTCGTACTTGCCCGGCCACGTGACACGCGGCACAGTATCCGTAGTTGGCTTCGTACTTGCCCGTGACGCCCGTGGTTTGGTTGTATAGTATTGTTAGTACGGCTTTGGTATCGGTAGTTGGCTTTCGTACTTGCCGGTCGATTGATGATCGACTTTGGTATCGGTAGTTAGCCTTCGTACTTGCCGTCACGGTTTATGACTCAGTGGGACACGGTGTTTATGTGTACTCGCGTGTTATTATATCATGCATCGCCGTGATGAGGAAAGGTATTCCACGCATGATTGATGTTGAGGCGTGAGACCCATAGTTATATTTGAGTGATGACTTGAGGCGTGAGTCACGACTTACGTATCGTTATTTATTGTGGATCGTAGTTTGGTTATCATACATGTCTCCCGCTTTATATAGACTACTATGATTTCATTTACGTATTTTTAGTTTCACATACTTGGTACTGTCAGATTGACCTCCTTGGCCGCGTTCATCGCGCAGTAGAGGTACACCGATTGTTGATCCTCGCTCATGGATCACAAGTTGATTGGGAAGCTCCGTTTCTCGGAGGCTTATCTTTTAGTATAGTCCGCTCACATCAGTAGGTATTTGTACATTCGTGGTATGGCGGGCCCTGTCCGTCATGTTGTATAAAAATTCTTAGAGGTCAGTAATCTTGTTGTGGCGGGGTTTGTAAGGATGTAACTGTTCGGATTTAAGTTTTTATATATATATGCCGAAAGGCAACTTTTCTCAGATAACTGTTTCACACTTCATGTTATTTCATGTCTTGTTTTATATTCCGCTGATTTCTCTGATGTATGTCTACTTGGGTGCCCGGGGTAAGGCACCAGTCACGGGCCCGGGTTCGGGTCGTGACATTACCCTGCAAAACAAAAACATCGAACTCGCTAATTTGGTTAGCACTGCTACCACCGCACATTCTATTTCAGAGGCTTTCAATAGAATCAATACTAGCCGCAGAAACAACATATTTTTTTTTTAGGCTGTGTTGAAGCAGAAGAAGATGGTACGAAAGTCGGTTGGTTACTAGCACTTTCTTGCTGGTAATGCCGATATACTTTTTTGCATTCATCTTCTACGTTATTCAACACTTCTTCTAGCGTTTGTTCAATAGGTGGCTCAACATTTAAATTTTTGGGAGTTGAAGGTGGTAGTACGTCCATACAGTTTTAAATATTTTCAATAAGACTTTTACAACCCTCTATTTTAATAGTCGGGTTTAATACATCACCAATAATACAAATAGGGGGAATAGGAATACAATATTTCTTTAATTTCATAAACATTTTTTTAATAGCTGCCTTATAAGCAGGTTTTTCCATATATTCTTTAAGAAGTAAAAATATTATAACTATATAAAATAACATAGTTGAAATAGTAGGATAATATAAAGTAGAAAATTCTTTTGTTGCTCGTTGAAAATTCTCTAGAAATACAATAAGTTCTTTAATTTTATCCCAATCATTATCCACAATCATATCATTTGGATTTTGATTATGGGCGTTAAAAAATAAAGTGATAGATTTTCTATAGTCATAAACAACAATTAGTTGGTCATATAAAGAATTTCACCTAGTAGGTACTTTTTCGGGAATTTTTCTGTAAGATAGTCCACAATCGTGATAAGTTTTTTTATATTCTTTTCTCTGTTGAACTCTATTATTTTTAAAAATAAAGTGTATAGCAAATTGTATTTTTTCAAGAATATCTTGAAAAAGTGAAAGACCATCCTTTACAACTAAGTTATAAATATGGCACGCACATTTGATATGAAAATGTTTTAGAAAAGACGGAGTTAAAACTTCTTTTAAAATATAAATAGCAGCATTGTTAGAAGATGCATTATCTAATGTAATACTCATAACTTTATCAGTTATTCCGTAATAATCGCAGACTGAATAAATATTTTCTGAAATAATTTCACCAGTGTGCCTACTATCTATATATCTATATGCTAAAATACATTTTTACATAGACCGTTTATAATCTATCCAATGACAGGTTACCGTTAAATAATCATGGCCGTTAGTACTACGACCTATATCAGAAGTTAGAGCGACTTTGCAATTTAAATGATATAATGAATAACGCAAATATTGTTGATATTCGTGTGCAAATTTAAACACGTCTCTCTTAACCGTTGATCTAGGAAAACCTTTATAAGCAGGATTATACATATCTCTAATATAATGAATAAAACCAGGCGATTCAGGAAATGAAAAAGCCAAACCATCCACAGCAACTAATTGTGCTAGTGTTTCCCTATCTTTATGTTTATCGTATTTAGGGCCTACAACTCCCCCTGTCATAGGGTTAATTTGACCCTGTACTTTGTCCGGATCAGTATGTGAACCTTGTCCCGATTGAGAGGACGTCTGCTCACCATCTTTTTCAATAATGTATTGGGCATGCAAGGCTTTGTGTTTTTGCAATAGATGTCTTCCTAAACCCCCCGTCCCACCATGACCTTGTCCAGTTTTAAAAGAATAAACAGATTTACAAGTTTTACATATAGCTACTTGATTCGGTACGTCTCTGTCAAAATATTTCCATACAACTGATTTTAATGGTCGTTTTGCCGGACCTCGTCTCATACTAGGGGATAGAGGCATTTCACTAAATGGGTGTATCATCATCTTCATTAGTAGGTGTATCATCATCTGTAGTGTCATCTAAATTAAAATCTTCTTCATTTGAGGATAAACATTTGTGTCAAGATCATATGGTATTTCAGAAACAACAGATCTATAAAATCATCTTGTCTAGAATACTAGAAGAAGTACTCTTCCTCATACTCCGCCCTACTGTAAGAAGTACTTCTGAAAAGACTTTTTGTTCTTTTCATTTTAATTATGATAATAAACATTAAAGACTTAAAGATAATGAAATTAAATGTGCTAAATGAAATAAAAACAAAATAATAATTTAATGAGAGAACGAATGTACCAAACGCCGACGTAGAATCGATGTGTAATCGAGAGAGGTTGAAAATTGAAACTTTGCTCGATAGATTAATCCTCAAGCTAGTTGTCAACTTCACTCCCAATTCTCAAATTAATAAATAGAGTGAATATGTAGTTAACAATGTTGTATAGAAATTAGAGAAAATGTAGGAAGGTTTGTGAGAAATAAGAAGAGAAAATGAGGTATTTATAGTTGAAAAATTGGGTTAAAGTGTAAATATAATAACTTAGGGGTTAAAAATAAATATAAAGGAGGTAGGGGGGTTGGGGGAGTGGGGGAAGACAAAATGGTCGCGTTGTCTAACGCCAAATGTAAATGGCCGTTAGACAACGGCTATTTTTGGCAAATGGCGGGATCGGAGAGGATCGGGATCGGCGACCGACGTCCCGGCGCGGACCGGCCTGGGCCGACCATACCGCCCCGCCGGCTCGAGCCGGCCCCGTTTTTTTACACGGTGGGGTCGATTTGCAGTCGGTCGCCGCCATCGCGATCTAGTTAATATTAATATACCATTAGATCATGAGGTATATTCTGCATCTGAACCAGACTTTAATTTAGAAAATGAATTAGAAGATAATTTAGATAACACACACTAGTGCACCTCCACCTCAGGCTCAGACTAAGTCTCAGCCTGAAACTCAAATTGGAATGTCTCATATTCCCACTAGTATGAATCGACGCCCAAGTCAATAAAAATTAAAATCACATGCATGAGATTTTTTTGATAAGGACATTGATTATCAACTAGCTACATGTAAAATTTGTCAAGAAGTTTATAAATTTAAAATCGGAAAAAGTCAAGGTGAGATGGGAGGTTTAATGAGACATGTAGAAAACTCTTACAAAGCAAGGTATAACCAATACCTGGCTCACAAATTGGGTGTGTCAATGCTTTCTGAGTTGGGACAAAGTTCACATAGTGTCCCCGATCAAGTAGAGGATCGAATTAACCCGATGACGGTGGAATTATAGGTCCTAAATATGATAAACATAAATAGGGATGTCAATGGGGCGGGGCGGGGGCGGGGGCGGGGAAGGGTACCCCATACCCGTACCCGCCACCTAAAACCCACCTCCATCTCCGCCCCACCACCCATTACGGATAGTAATTCCTCCACCCGCCCCACCTTACCCGGCGGGTACCCATCTAAATAAGTTGAATGAAACTGCATAGCAGAATTTTGTTTTTTTTAGTAGTGAATCTCTAACATCTATGAACCTAAGTAGCTAGTTTAAAGATACTATGTAGTATCTTGAAGATATAGAGAGTATCTCATGATCAAAAGCTGATCCAAAAAATGTTGATTTCATTTGCATGAACCGATCATGATAACACCTGAAAAACACTTTTAGAATTACTCGTGAAATAGTATAACTATACGGGAAGAAACAAAAAAAGGTTACGATTATTACTAAATCTTGATTGGAGGAAGGAAAAATCGGACTACGGAGATTAAAGGCGATAATACAAAGTGGTAAATATACAAAAGTATAAGATGGCATGAGCAAGTACTTAAATCCCACTTGTGTACATATTCCCGAACTCGCAGTATCTTGTTCTTGAATGCTACTGGAATAGCAGCACCGGTGACAATAATATGAATATTCCCACCGCTATTATCTATGGCGCCAACTGCTCCCATTTTTTATGCAACACTTCGCCTTGTTATACTTTATATCTCTACTTGTTTGGTACTTTGTAAATAAGTGGTATAGAGGAGATTTTTGTAAGGCAAATATAGTGAGTTTTACTTACTGGAGAAAGGAGAAATGATGCTAAACTTGAGAGTGAAATGCACGTATGGTATTAAAAATGAAGAAAGACGGCACGCGGTGCGGTACGCCATGCGTAATGGGCTGGCGATGGTACGGGGCGGGTCTTATATGAAATCCACCTCCGCCCCACTACCCATGGCGGGTAGCACTTTTGATACTCATACCCGCCCCACCACCCACCAAACCATCCTCCATACCCGCCCCAACTGGAGCGGGTGCAGGACGGTACCCGCATTTACCCGCCCCACTGACATCCCTAAACATAAAGATATGGAAAATATAGCAATATTAGTTGCGGTGGAGGGTTTGCCTTTTTCATTTTCTTCCTCTCCTGATTTTATTCATTACATTAGAGAAACGTATAATCCTGCTTTTAACGGTTTTCCTAGATCAACTGTTAGAAGATACGTTTTTTAATTTGCACATAAATATCAACAATATTTACGTTTTACATTATAACATTTTAACGGCAAAGTGGTTATTACTTCTTATATAGGTCGTAGTACTAACAGTAATGATTATTTAACTGTAACATGTCATTGGATAGATCAAACTTGGTCTATGCAAAAATGTATTTTAGCATATAGATATATTAATGATAGGCACGCTAAATTATTTATTACAAGAAATATTCATGAAATTTTTTAATATTATGGAATAACTTCTAAAATTATGACAGTTACATTAGATAATGTTACTTCTAATGATTATGTTGTAAACCTTTTAAAAACTCGATTAACTGCATCTTTTTCCGATAATTTTCATATAAGATGTGCATGTCATATTTACAACTTAGTTGTAAAGGATGACCTAAAAAATTTTGAAAACATTCTTGATAAAGTATAATTTGCTATAAACTTTATTTTTAAAGGTAATAAAATACAAAGACGCAAAGAGTATAAAAAACATATCATGATTGTGGATTACCTTATAGAAAAATTCAGAAGAAGTAGCGACTATGTGGAATTCTCTGTATGAACAACTACTTGTTGTTCACGAGTATAGAAGACCTATAACTTTATTATTTAACTCTCATAATCAAAATCTAAGGGATATGTCTGTAGATAATGATTGGAATTTTTTTTTAGAACTTATTGGATTTTTAGAGAAATTATTTTTAGCTACTAAAAAAATTTCTGGTATTTATTAACCTACTATTTCAACTATGTTATTTTATATAACTCTAATATTTTTGTTACTTAGTGAATATATGCAAAAATCATCTTACGCTCCATCTATTAAAAATGTTTATAAATTTTTTTTTTAAAATGTTTTTCTATTCCACTATTTATATTATTGGTGTTGTATTAAATCCGACTATTAAGTAGATATTTGTAAAGCACATGTTGAAACGATTTATGAATGTATAGAAATACTTCCACTTCCAAGTCCAATAGACCCAAATAAAGAATCAACTCACGAACCAACTAGAGAAGAAGCTACGTCTAGCATATACACTAATGCAAAAAAAAATTACCAAGAACAAAGTGCAAATAATCAACAGGCTTATGAATCATCTTCTTCTACTTCGCTGGAACCTTATAAAAGGCATGTTGTTTCTGCTTGAAGTATTAAAGGCCTTAGAAATAGAATGTATAGTGGTTCAACTTTTTCACAAATTAGCGAGTTTGATGTTTATGTGTTGTAGGGTGTTGTATCGTATGAAACAATTGTCAATGAAGGTAGACGTGAAGACTTGCTGAGATACTAGAGGGAGAATAAGAAGACATTTCCGACACTAGCAAAGATGACTCGAGATATGTTGAATATTCAAGCGTCATCAACAGCTCCGGAAAGCGTTTTTTCTGCTGGAAGGTTTCAAATATGAGAGCATAGACACGCATTGGCGGGAGACAACTTGGAGATTGCAGTTTTATTTAGAAATTGAATTAGAGTGGGGCGTAGAAGGTGCGGTCAACCTGAGATCAACGAAGAATACGACTACAACTACAACGAAATCTTATATGAGGGAGCAGGAAGTGACGTCGAACAATTTGACCAACAATTTCCAATTCCGACAAAAGATCCACAAGAAATTGTGAGGGAATTAGAAAGAGTATGGTTGACTATATAATTTTTTAATGACAATTTTACTATGTGATTCGCAACTTTTGAACTACGACACAAAGTTGCAATTTTAAAATTGTATTACAAAAAAAATATTATATTTTTATTAAATAATATAATAGGGACAAAAATAGTCTTGAGATGTAAATGGTTGGACTTTAGTCATTTTTGCCTGAACTTCACTTATATATGATTGAAGTTCGAACAAAAATGATTGATCGATCTTGAACTTTTGGCCTTAGCTTCACGAAATTTTTGAAAAATACGTGTTATTACCCATCGGGCATAAATTATGAGTATATATTAGTTTTCCTTATGAGGTAAGAGATTAGAACATTTCAATACAGTGAACTTATTCAATTGGTCATAAGTTCTACTCTCCTTATAGAGAAAATTTGTATATATCGCTCAATAATTTACAAATCAATACAACTGAGTTCATATCCAATAAACAACGAATTACACTATCTTAAGTCTTCATTACCTATAATTGGTTGAAATATCTCAAACTCTTATTAATAGTTTGTTTAATTTTAGCTCAAGGAAAGAAAATATATATTATTTAAATCACCGACCAATCAATTTGTTTATTAATAAATGTTTCCCCTTACCTTGGCTGATGGACCTTTTCGATGGACAAACTTATTTAATTGATCTTCAGTTTTAATGATTAGTTCATAATTGGCTATCTAGTTATATATTTAGATTGTGATTCCTAAAACATGCAACAACATTTTTCTACCCCATCTTACAGAAGATTTGAAAAGACTATCAATTATTAAAAGACATTTCTACTAAGAATCTCTGTAGATTTGGACCAATACAAAAGAGCTGTCTTCGTGGTCCTAGACATACAATTTGATATTGTAGGAGAACAAATCTGAGATTGGTTAGTTAGTTTAGAAGTTATTAAAGAAGTTTGTTAGTTAGTTATTGTCAAAGTATAACTATCTTAAAATATCTAGAGTTAGACTACAATTCTAGAAGGAAAAGAATCCTCTTATGAATCTATAAATAGATAAGTTACCTCATTAATGAATAATAATCAAAACTACAATTTTCCTCTTCTTCTTTTCTTCTCTGTTCTTCATATCTTCATAGTTCTTCATCTGCATGTGCATCTTCTTCTTCTCTTTTTCTCTCTCGAATGCATCGACACCACATGCAAGTACTGAAGGTTGTTGATCTGGAGATAACCAACATGGAATCAAAGCCACTGGGGTGTGGTTCCGCAACTAGTACTAAATCAGAAGGTTGTTCTTGATAGACAAGTTTTCTGATCTCTGAAATTTTTTTCTGAATTTTTTTCTTGGAATTTCTGTATTTCTGATTAATCTCGAGAATCTGACTTCTTCTTGTCTCAATACATCTTGGAACTTCAGATAATTCTGTGTGGATCAATCTGCATCCAGTCAAGAATATTTAATACTTCCTTTCTGTCTTCTGTCTAAATTGAATACCTGATTTAGTATACTTTCTATCAGATCCATTTCTGATTCTTTACAATCTGGCCATTCTTCCATATCTGTCGGCTGATATCCTCATAGTCTTGCTCATACTTCCTTCTGAAATCTTGAAGTCTTGAACGTCTTGAACTAATTTCAAAATATTTTGTTGACTGAAACAAAATTTACTGATTATCCCAAGTGTATGAAATATGGGTGACACATTAGCAAACATACAAGATACAATAACTAGAGAAATAGTAACACATGTCACCACCACAGTAGTTATTGACCATAATCATCCATTATATCTTCAATCTTCAGATGTGAGTGAGTCTCTCTTATTTCATTTCAGTTCTTAGGAACTGAAAATTATGCCCTATGGAGTAAATCTTTGAACATTGCATTGCTGGGAAGGAATAAGATAGGTTTCATTAATGGAAAATGCAAGAAGAATCAGTTTGGAGAGGAGTTGGGAGATCAATGGGATAGGGTGAATGATGTGGTTCAGGCTTGGTTGATGAACTCAGTCTCTAGTGGACTGCTGAGTGGGGTGTTGTATGCAGAAACAACCCATGAAGTATGGGAAGATCTGAGAGAAAGATTTGATAAAGTTGATGGGTCAAGAACCTATGACTTACATAGAGAAATAGCCACTCTAACTCAAGGTACATCAAGTGTGGCAGAATACTATTCTAAGTTGAAAACACTGTGGGTAGAATTTCAGTCATTGGTTCCACCTCCTAACTGTGGCTGCCCTAAGTCCAAAGAATTTGTGGAATACTTGCAGAGGCAGAAGCTATATCAGTTCCTAATAGGGCTGAATGAGAATTATATGCAGGCTAGGAGTCAGATTTTGTTAATGACACCACTATCAACAGTGAATAAAGCTTACTCAATGATCACAAGTGATGAGAGCCAAAAAACAGTCACAGCCAAGCCTGCAGGGTTGTTGGGTGCAGGACCTAGTGGATTCAACCACAATGCTTCATCAACCAGCCATGACCCTACTGTCATGTATTCTAGAACTGGCTCTAACAATCAGAGGTATAAGAAAATGAGTATTCTGGTCTGTGAAGTGTGCAAAATGAGAGGACACACTAAAGAAACATGCTATAAGGTGGTTGGATATCCAGCAAACTTTAAATAAAAAAAGGAGTATGCTGCTCACAATGTGTACAGTGATGGTCTGTCTGTTCAAGAAACTCATGTGCTGTCCAGATCACAGTATGATCAGATAGTCAAGCTACTGAGTCTCAACATGGATCAGAAGAAAACAAATCACTCTCAAGAAGGTAGTGGCATACAATCAGCTGCAAATGCAGCAACAGGTATGAATAATCATAAGGTTTTAGCAGTAGCTAATATTCTTAAACAGTGGATCATTGACACTGGTGCTACTAATCATATGGTATCTGATTTAAATATGCTAAATGAAGTGCTTAGACTAGATGATAAAACAGAGTCTAAACAAGTACATTTACCAAATTGGGACAAGGTTAAGGTGACACACACTGGTTCAAGTAGTATCTCTAATAGAAGTACTCTTAAGAATGTGTTCTATTTACCTCAATTTAAATTTAATCTAATGTTTGTGTCCCAACTAACCAAAGACTTAAACTGTGCTGCCATCTTCTACCCTGATTTATGTGTATTTCAGGATCTCTACAATGGGAGGGTGAAGGAGATTGGTAGAGTACAAGAAGGGATATACTTGTTAATGAATCAAAAGTCTACAAAGCCTGTTACTGAAGAATTGAAGTTAGGATTGACTGTAAGCAACATCAGTGAAAATGTAGCTGTTACTAAAGAAGAAATTGAACTATGGCATAAGAGCTTTGGGCACACATCCTGCAGGGTATTAAGTAAAGTGATAAGAGCAAGTATTAGTGATATAATCAGTACTATAAGAAATTGTAATGTTTGTCCTTGGGCAAAGCAGTGTAGGTTACCTTTTCCTAGTAGTAATAGAACTAGCATTTCTAGTTTTGAGTTGATTCACATGGATGTATGGGGACCATATAGAGTACCAACTTACAATGGAAAAAAGTACTTTCTTACTATAGTAGATGACTTCTCAAAAATGACTTGGATATACTTGCTGAAGCTGAATCAGATGTGTGTGTTGTTATTCCTCAATTTCTCTCATTTGTGCTAACACAATTCAACAAAATAGTAAAAATAGTCAGGACTGACAATGGAACAGAATTTGTAAATGAAACAAGCACAACACTATTCCTAAAACTAGGAATACTACATCAAATATCCTGTCCTTACACTCCACAGTAGAATTGAGTGCCTGAAAGGAAACACATACACATTTTAGAAGTAACTAGTGCTATAAGATTACAGGCAAACATACCTTTAAAATTATGGGCGCGGGGGGGGGGGTCTGTGTACAGGCTGTTGTATATCAAATAAACAGACAATTATCTTTTGTTACTGGAGTAACTCCTTATGAGAAACTATACAACAAAAAACCCTCTATTAGTCACCTAAGAGTGTTAGGATGTCTTTGCTTTGCAAACAACTTAGCTATATCTGATAAGCTGCAGTCTAGAGTAAGAACATGTGTCATGATGGGTTATTCTGAAAAACAAAAGGGGTATATCATATATGATCTACAACATAAAATCTTCCTTGTTAACAGAGATGTTACCTTCTGAGAGGCAGAATTCCCTTTTAGGAAAGAAACAACAGAAGGTCCAATCTTTTTAGATAATTCTGTGGAAAAACCATGGGAACATTATAATATAGTGTGTAATAACTCAAGATTACCACAAAGGAATATGTCTCAAAGAACATCTATCACATCTACACCTATAACATCAGAAATTGCTGATCATCCACAGTTAATAACAGAAGTAAATCAAGAAGTATCACAGAGAGCCTGTGACAATACTACAAATACTGAAGTTTTCAACAATCTCAGAAAATCAACCAGGACAAGACAACCATCTATTTGGCTAAAAGACTTCATTACAAAGAAAACTAGTACTACAAATGTACCATACTTCATAGCCAACTACATTTCTTATGTGGCAGTCTCTTCTAAATACAGTGCCTTCTTATCTGATTTTTCAAAAATCACAGAACCTACCAACTATAATGAAGCTTCTAAGGACCCAAGATGGGTGGAAGCTATGAAAGCTGAAATAAAAGCCCTTCAAGACAATAATACCTGGGAGATTGTATCATTATGTTACACCCCGTATTTCCAAGAGAATGAGATGAGAACATACGTGAGAAAATAAGATTTGAATTTTAGAACGAAAGAAAAATAATTTTTTTAGGAAATCTCGGGAAAAAATATCGAAGAAAAAAGTTTATAACTCGAAATTTGATTCTCATATTTGGTATATGAAATGAGCATAATATATTGAAATATTGGATCTAATAATATAAGGCCCGTCAAAAATTTCACAATTTCGCGGGGCCCTTCGTTTATAAGAGAATTGGATAATATCTAGATATTTGTCTTGAGAATTTTTGGCCAATTAGAGGGTGACACTTGTCCCCCATTAAGTTGAACACTTGTCTACTTGGACTTTGACCAAGATATTATATATATCAAGAGAGAGGCTTGCAAGACTACACAACACTTAGAAAATGTTTCTATATCTGTCTTCCTCCTTTGAGCTCTCGGCCTTGGGGAATTTTTGGATGAACAAATTCTTAATCTTCCAAGCTTGTGTATATTAATACAAGATTAAGTTCCCTACCAAGCTTTAAGCCAAGATAAAACACCATAACCCTCCAAAAACCTCATTGGGACGTGACTTAAGGGTTTGGAACCCTAGGGTTTTCCGTTGACTTTTTGGTGTTAAAACGTGAAGGGAAGTCGATCCTAAGTTTATAGGGATTACTTTTATGTGATTGGAACTTGAAGAGGTGGAGCGAAACGAAAACTGCGGGCCAAACACCTACGAACTGTTTTTACCGATTTTGGGGCTAAAAATAAGGTAATGGTTCTTCTTATTTTAAAGTAATTGGATACTACTTATTGTTAATATGTATGGATGAGCTTGTACTAAAAAGAATGAAGATTAAAAAGGGTTTGGACTATTTTTGTAAGTTGAGGCCGAGAGTGAGGTGTTTCCGGGTCTTGGGTTCGTTGGTCATTTTTGTTGTTATTTTCACTTGTTGCATGTTATATAATGAAGGAAATATTGTTGTTGATAGTTTATATGATTTATATAACATGTTGAAATAAGAATTGGATTATGAAGAATTAAGAAAAGGTGCTTTGGATTGTGGTAGTGTTGTGGTCGAGAAACTGCCCAAATTGTTAGGCGTTGTCGTGTCGTTTTATGGACTGTTTTAGACGTGTTGTTATGCTGGAAAATCATCCCCTATATTGCATGTTTAATGTGGTAAAATGGCTAATGAAAGTCCTAAGGAATAAGGGTGTTAAAGGCTTCACATTGTACCCTTAATGTTGGTTAATTGTGGACTGTTTTATGGACTGCTTTTATATGATTGTGGGGCAGAATTTTACACGTCAAGTTGGCGTGTAATCCCCTTTGGTTGATGTTTTGATTGTGCCTTAAATGGGGCTTGATTGTTGTTGAATTTGGGTCTTGGAAAAGGTGAAAAAATACGTATGAACAGGGAAAGTGCTGCCCAATTTTTCGTAGAATAAGAGACCCTTTAATTGGTATTAATCTACATTAGAAGCTTGAAGTTGATGGAAGTGCTATTGTCATTTAGGTTGAATTACTACGTGGGGAATATTCTACTTAGCGTGTGGATTAAGCCGAAGAGGTATGTGGAACTCTTCCTATCTTTCTTTGAGCATGAACCTTATAAAATGTGTGTACGGTGGACGTACTCGTTTTAAATGGAATCGGATTCATTGTAGTATATGAAAGAAGTTACTTGATGTTAAAAGTATAGATGAATTGATTTTATATGTGAAGATGACTTGATTTTATATGTGAAGATGACGTTGTTTTATATGTGAAAGTGACTTGATTTTATAAGTGGAAGTTACTTGATTTAAAGAGAATAAATGACTTGATTTAAAAAGAGTAAGTGATTTGATTTAAAGAGGATGAGTAACTTGATTTAAAGGTATAGGTTACTTGATTTTGAAAGAAGAAGTAACTTGATTTAAAGGTATATGTTACTTGATTTTGAAAGAAGAAGTAACTTGATTTAAAGGTATATGTTACTTGATTTTAAAAGATAGGAGTGACTTTATTGGAAAATGATGAGTTACTTGATTTTAAAAGAGTAAGTGCCTTGATACTACGAGTGTTAGTATCTTGGGGTTTATTACACAAAAGGATTCTTTTTACAAGAATGAGTGTACGTAGTACTTTGGGGTTCAAGTCCCTAATATTGCATGAAATGATTCTCTTTATAAAGAATAGATGTACATAGTACTTTGGGTTCAATTTCCCTAATTTTACATAACATGATAATACCTTGAGTTTTCTAAAATGATAGTACTTTGAGTATATAAAAGAATGGTTACCTTAATACATCGAGCCCCAGAATGGGCCGGTTTTATGTCATATACAAGCATTACATCGAGCCCAAAAATGGGCCGGGTTATGTCATATAGAGGAGTTTACATCGAGCCCCAAAATGGGTCGGGTTAGGTCATAGTTGCATTCATTACACCGAGTCTCATAAACGGGCCAGGTTACGTTATACTAAAGATTACACCGAGTCCCACAATGGGCCGGGTTATGTCATGTAGATGCATACACCGAGTCCCAAAAAAGGTCGGGTTACGTTATATTGCTGCATACACCGAGTCCCACAAATGGGTCGGGTTACGTCATATAAAGAAGTATTACATCGAGTCCCACAAATGGGCCGGGTTACGTCACATGTTGAAGCATACACCGAATCCCGCAAATGGGCCGGGTTACGTCACACATACTGATAGTTACATCGATCCCCAAAATGGGTCGGGTTACGTTATATTGATGATTCCATCGAGTCCCTCAATAAAGGGCCGATTTATGTTATATGAGATACATTATCTATATGCATATGGACTTGATGATTCTATGAGCAAGCATTCATGATGTTGATATGACTCTTATTGTAAAAAGGTACGATTGATTTCATATTTTGAAATGGTAATGATTTCATAATTGAAAAGGTACAGTTGATTTCATATTTTGAAATGGTATTGATTTCATAATTTGAAATGACACGGTTGGTATCACTTTTAAAAAGACATATTTTAAAAGGTACAGTTGACTCTCATTACTCTTATTTGTGCAAGGCACATTTGTACTGTTATTTTGATTATCATACTTGTCTCCTGCTTTATTTGGACTGTTATGATTTCATTACAAGATTTCGGGCCACATACTTGGTACATCTTTCGTACTGACCCACCTTTCCTCGGGGGGCTGTGTTTCATGCCGCAGGTGTAGGTACACAGGTTGGTGATCCTCGCTCTTAGGATCTTTGTTCAGTTTTTGGGAAAAATCTCCGTTACTCCGGAGCTTACCAATGGTACGGTTGGTTTAGACTTTTGTGTATTTCAGGGTACGGTGGGGCCTTGTCCCGTCATGTTGTACATTTTCTTTTATTCCTAGAGGTCTGTATACATATGTGGGACGGTGTGTGTTGTATAAACTGGAGTCCCTTGGGGACCTTTTTATGTACAATGGCAGCCTCGTCGGCTAGCCAGTTTTATTTATATGAGTTGCTAATTTAATTATTGTCTATGGGTTGTTTGAGATAAGGATGCCCAGGTAGGGTACCAGTCGCGGGCCCGGGTTTCGGGTCGTGACACATTACCACATGGTAAAATTACTATAGGGTGCAAATAGATATATAAAATAAAGTATAAAGAAACAGGTGAAATTGAAAGACTACAGTCAAAAGGAAGGGATAGATTACCAATAAACATTTTCTCCAGTAGTAAAAATGGCCACTGTGAGAATTATTATGTCAATGGCAGCATCTAAACATTGGCATATACATCAAATGGATGTATATAATGCATTTCTACAAGGAGATCTATATGATGAAATATATATGAAACTCTCACAAGGATTCACTAGCCAGGGGGACAAGTGTTATAGACTAGTTAAATCCTTGTATGGATTAAAACAAGCACCAAGACAATGGAACTTTAAGCTTACAGAAGCACTTCAGAATTTGAAGTTCATACAGTCTAAACATGATCACTCTTTATTCATAAGAAACAATGACAGAGGGCTAATTATAGTACTAGTTTATGTAGATTATATGCTAATCACAGGTGACAACCAAGAGTTAATACAAGCGACAAAACAAGTTTTACAACAAGTGTTTAAAATGAAAGACTTAGGGAGAACTAAGATACTTCTTAGGAATAGAGTTTGCAAGATAAAAAAAGGGATTTTAATGCATCAAAGGAAATACAGTTTAGAACTTATCTCTGAGCTTGGGTTAGCTGCAGTCAAACCTATAAATACACCTATTGACTGCAATATAAAACTAACCACCAAGGAATATGATGACTATACTACAAAACAACAGGAAACAGAACAACAGGAAACAGAAACTGGAAAACTGATAACTGAACTTATAAAATATATCAGTTCATATCAGAGACTAATAGGTAAGTTATTATATCTCACAATCACAAGACCAGACATTGCATACAGTGTACCAACTCTTAGTCAGTTCCTACAACAGCCAAAGAAATCACATATGGATGTTGCAGTAAGAATTGTTAGATATCTGAAAAATCAGTCAGGTCAAGGTATACTAATGTCTAGCAATGAACAAAAAACAGTAGTTGCTCATTGTGATGCAGACTGGGTTGCTTCTCCACACAAGAAAATCAGTCACAAGTTACTTGGTGAAATTTGGAGATTCTCTTATATCATGGAAGTCTAAGAAACAAACTACCATCTCAAGAAGCTCAGCAGAGGCAGAATACAGGAGCTTAGCAGGAAAAGTTGCAGAACATACATGGATACTGGGTTTACTAAAAGAAATGAGGATCAACATCAGCCTACCAGTAACAATATACTCAGACAGTAAATCAGCTATGCAAATTGCAGCAAATTCTGTGTTTCATGAAAGAACCAAACACATAGTAATTGATCTACATTTCATAAGAGAAAAAATCCAATAAGGAGTGGTGAAGACAGAGTACATCAACACAACAGATCAGCCAGCAGACTTACTAACCAAAGGCCTGAACAGAATACAACATCAGTACCTATGCTCCAAACTTGGATTGCTGAACATATTTATACCATCCAGCTTGAGGGGGACTGTAGGAGAACAAATCCGAGATTGGTTAGTTAGTTAGTTTAGAAGTTATTAAAGAAGTTTGTTAGTTAGTTATTGTCAAAGTATAACTATCCTAAAATATCTAGAGTTAGACAACAATTCTAGAAGGGAAAAAATCCTCTTATGGATCTATACATAAATAAGTAACTCTATGTAATTACTTACCTCATTGATGAATAATAATGAAGACTACAATTTTTCTGAATTCTTTTCTTCTCTATTCTTCATAGTTCTTCATCTGCATGTGCATCTTCTTCTTCTCTTATTCTCCCTCGAATGCATTGACACCACATGCAAGTACTGAAGGTTGTTGATCTGAAAATAACCAATATATATATATATATATATATATATATATATATATATATATATATTCGTGTTGGATTCAACTAATGAGTCAATAAGAAGAAAAAGAAAATTAGCAAAAGCAAAAGAAGCTGAAGTTGTCGGCACGCAACTTGTTATGTGATATGATGCTGCCAAGGACATCAAAACTAATTAAGAATATTGTTTTTTTTAAATTAACACTAATTTCAAAATGTTACTTTGATGATTCGAAAAGGTTTTAAGTTAGATAGAGATAGATTAAGGGTTTATACTTGACGAGTTGGGCCTTTATTTTTTTAGATTTATTGCCGAAACGAAGAAGCAAAGTCAAAAACTTACATCCATTTTCATTATGACATGCATGGATCAGTAATATCATGTCATGACGAATATGATAAGTGAGATCTCGTGAGTGCTTACTGTTAAAGCCCATGTATGTCTGTGATGGCCCATCTCGGTACAGTGCATAATTGATAAAGATGGACAGATTTGTCTTAGTGTATATTTGGCAAATAGTAGACTTAGTCTTGTACTATAATTAGTATTATATTATTACCATAATTATATAGTTAGTCTCCTTATAGAATAGGAATTTATGTAAAGTAGAAATATGATTCTCCTATTGTAACTTGTATATATATATGTCTTTCATTAATAAGAATAATCAAGAGAATTATTTCTTTCGTGGTATCAAGAGTCTAGGTTCTCTTTACCCTGCTTCCGCTCCTCAAAATTTCTTCTTCTTTTTCTCGAAATTTTGCTCTATATTCTCGATTTTTTGTGTTCTTCCTCTTTCACAAAAACCGAGTATCTTCTCTTCCAAAAACCTTTCTCACAAATTTCCTTCTCTGAATCTTGTTGTTCTATTCCCTATGGCTGATAAGAACACTTTTCACCCCGCCCTCACAGTTTCTAATATCAAGAGCGTTCTTCCTATCGTTCTTGACCTAGAAAACGTTCAATATGGAACGTGGGCGAAATTATTTAAGATTCATGCTTTGGCACATAAAGTCCTCCACCATATCATTCTTCCAACTTCTCTAAAGAGGATGATACGGCGTCTACTTCTACGATGATTGTGCCCACTAAAGAAGCAGATCTAGAATTATGGGTCATGCTTGATGCCAATGTTCTTCAATAGATTTATGTCACTATCTCCTTGGACCTTTTACAGACGATTATGGAACCAAATTTCACAGCTATGGCGGCGTGGGATCGATTGCGCGACATATTCCAAGATAACAGTCATTCTCGAATTGTTATCCTTGAGCAGGAATTCTCCCAGGTGGCTATGACGAGTTTTCCCAATGTTTTTTCTTATAGCAAACGCCTCAAGGACTTGGCAGACCAACTCAGCAACGTGGGTTCTCCAATTTCTCAAAGTCGTCTAGTTCTTCAGATGGTTGCAGGCCTGTCAGATGCCTATAGCGGTGTTGCTTCGGTGATTCGTCAGAGTAACCCCTGCCAGGGTTTTATCAAACTCGTTCTATGCTTACTTTGGAGGAAGCCGGATTGGCTAAAAAGTGGCGATTAGGGCCAGCCCTGTCGTCATGATGACTGCTTCCAATTTAAACTCCTTCCAATCCAGCCAACATGACTCAAAATCACAACAACGGGGGTGGTAAGAAGGGCCAGAATCGAAAGAATAATGGAAAAATCGTGGCGGCAACAACGGAGGCAACCGTCAGCAACAGCAGCGATGCATACGCTTGGCTTGACTAAACTGAACCCAAATTGGTACATGGACACCGGCGCCACTACACACATTGTTACACCCCGTAATTCCATGACTACTAAGTGAGAACATGATTATGGAAATAAGATTTGAATGTTGGAAGGAAAAGATTTTTACATTTTCTTATTCGAATTTTTTTTGGATACTACAAATGTGACGACGAGAATTAATTCTAGTAAGTGAATTCCATCCAATAGAATTATGGACTAAGTGTTAAATTATTAAGTCTTGATATCCTAAGGGTGAGGCCATCGAAATTGGGTGAAAAATAAGCTAAGTGTGAGAGATATTTTGTGAAGGGTGGACAAGTGGGGTTCATGGGTCCCCCTCCACTTGTGCTACTACACTTGTATTAATACAAGTCTTGCAAGACTTTAGCACACATAGATATTCATTCTTCAAACCCTCATACCTCTCTCTTGTTCTTGAGAGTCTCGAAAACCTTAGAAAAAAAGAACAAGATCAAGTTATTTTACAAGATTAAGCACCTTAACCAAGTTCTAAGCCAAGTTAACCTTGCAAGATTAGTGGCTCACGTTTTCTTGGCCAAAACCTATCTTGAAACCCTAAGATTGTATATCAACTTATGGAAGGAAAAACATGAAAACAAGATAGTTACAAACTTGTAGAGGATACGTGTGTATGATTGTAATGTGAAGAAGTGGTGCAAAACAGGGTGAAGGTGTCGTGACATAGGGGCTGTTTTGAGCTAAAGTTGAGGTAAGATTTATTCTTCCTATTGAAGTAATTAGAAGTTACATGATGTTATAATTGATAGATGAACATGTGTTAAGTAAAAAGGAGAATAAGAAATGCATGTCACAGTTTTGGGCATGATAGCCGAAACTAGACAATTTTGGTAATGTTGGATTCATTGGTTATTGTTGTTACTTAACGTCGCTAATCGCATGTTAAAATGAAGGAAATCATGTTGTTACAAGTTGTTATGGTTTATATAAACATGTTGGAATGTGAGTTGAATTACAAGGAATTGTGAAAAGGGGCTTTAGTTGTGGTGTTGGCCGAAAACTGCCTAAAACTGTTGGATATTGTTGTGCAGTTTCAAAGATTGTTTTGTGGTGTTATAATGCTGAAAATTCAGTTATCATTATGCATGTTTAATGTGGTAAATAACTAACGTAAGTCCTAAAGGAATAAGGGTATATAAAGGTGTTGTAAGCTTCACATTTTACCCTTATTGTCGTAGAAGTATGGACTATTTTTATGGGCTATTTTTACATGGATTAAGAGGTCGTATTTACATAAGAAATAGGTGTGTGAATCACCTTGGTTGCTATTTTGGTTGTGCCCTTAAGTGGTGCTTGGTTATTGATGTATTTGGCCTTATTTATAAGGTGAAAAAGTATGTATAAATAGGGGAAGTCGCTGTCCGAATTTTTATACAAAAGGAGAGTCATTATGTAGTATAAGTGTATACTAGTATCATGGAATTGATAGACGTGTTATTGTCATTATAGGTTGAAGTACTACTTGAGAACGGGTTGCACGATCTGCAACACTTGTATACATATATTGGGACGAGTTGCACGATCCGCAACACTATTATATATTGGGACGGGTTGCACGATCCATGACACTATTATATATATATATATATATATATATATATATATATATATATCTATATATATATATGCATATGATAAAGTATATGGGTCGGCATCCCATGATGTTGACATGACTCTCATTTAAAAGAAATGAAGGGTACAGTTGATCCTCTATTTTAAAAGGCACAGTTGACTCTCTATTTTTAAAAGGTATAGTTGGCCCTGATTTTATATGGCACGTTTGATATGGTATTTTATTTTCATACTTGTTCCTATCATTCTTTGGCCAGCTATGATTTTAATTATTGTACTTTAATTATTGTCCTATCATCCTCCACTTCTCACAGGAGCAGGAGGAACTGGCTGGATAAAAAATTCTTCCTCTACACCCACTGGACTATGATTATGATCTGTGTTGTGTTTGGTTGCAGTATCAGATTTCCCTTCTTGTTGATATGGAAAGATATCTTCATAAAAGGTGACATCCCTGCTTACAAAGAAAACATTAGTAGTTATATTGAGCAGTTTGTATCCCTTTTGCTTGGCTGAATATCCCAGCATCAGTGCCTTGATAACTCTAGTATCAAACTTATCATTCTTCACTAAATTTGCTGCATAGCAAAGACATCCAATAACCCTCAGGTGAGACAGATTTGGGGCAGTCTTATATAACATTTCATATGGTAAAATGTTCCCTAGAACCACAGAAGGTATCATATTTATGATATACACAGCAGCCTCTACACACT
The DNA here is from genome assembly GCA_029844215.1 of Przewalskia tangutica. Lineage (NCBI taxonomy): Eukaryota > Viridiplantae > Streptophyta > Magnoliopsida > Solanales > Solanaceae > Przewalskia > Przewalskia tangutica. The sequence continues at coordinate 5,482,900 of CM056725.1, forward strand.
CTCCCCAGAACCTAGCTGGTAATTTAGTTTGGAACTTGATGGCCCTTGCAATTTCTAAGATGTGCATGTGCCTTCTCTCCACAACTCCATTCTGCTGAGGACTATAAGGACATGGACACTGATGTATGATCCCTAATTGTGCAAACAACTCCTTGCATGAGCTATTAATAAATTCTGAGCCATTATCAGATCTTATACTTTTAACAGAGGCATCAAACTGTGTCTTAACCAGCAAGCATAACTCTTTAAGCAAAGTTGCAACATCAGATTTAATATGCATAAGAAACACCCATGTCCATCGAGTACAATCATCTACCATAGTAAGAAAGTACCTCATACCACTATGAGTGGGAACCTTGTATGACCCCCAAACATCAACATGTAATAATGCAACAGGAAAAATAGTTCTATTCTGGCTAGCAGGAAAAGACAGTCTGGTCTGCCTAGCCATAGGACATATACCACACTGTTTAATTGTGAAACTAGATTTATTTTTGAAAGCACTTATTTTCCTAAGCACACTCATTGGTACATGTCCCAATCTCCTGTGCCAAAGGTCTGCCTTCAGCTCCTCTGTAGTGATTGTTGACAGATGAGCCTGTGCTTCTATCCATCTCCTGTCCTTCCCTCCTGTTGCTTCTAGTATATAGAGACCATCCACCTCTCTACCAATCTCCTTCACCTTTCCAGTGAAGAGATCATGTAGGATAAAGAAATCAGGAAAGAACCTTGCACTATAATTTAATTCTTTGGTCAATTTTGAGACTGAAAACAAGTTACACTTAAAGCTTGGCACACAAAGAACATGTTTTATGAGTTCACCTCCTATTAACCTGCAATCTCCAGATTGTGTGATTGAAACAGTACCTCCATTAGGCAATTGGACATGTCCTGGATTCTCTGCTACATCAAGTTTCTCAATTATATTTTTATCTTTAACCATATAATTATTGGCGCTTGTATCCACTATCCAAGGATCAGATTTACTCTTACCAGTGCATGTACCTGCCATATGTACTTTAGCTTTCATAACATTATTTGGTCCTTGTCCCTTGTTCTGGTTCATACTCATCATGGCCATCATCTTCTCTAGCTTGTCTGGTGTGCAGGATTTCAACATGTATTGAAGCTGCTCCTGTTGATATGAAGAGAGTTGAGATCCTCCTCCTCCATAATATCCCTGATTGAAACCTTAGGTGACACCTGCATCAGTATGTTGTGAACTTCCTCCTCCATAATATCCCTGATTAAAACTTTGACTTGCATCAGTAGTATATCCTCCATGTGGCTGCTGATTCATACCATACCCATGCATCTGCTGCTGGAATGTCCCTTCTGAGCTTAAATTCATGATTGCATTGGCCTGTTTTTCCCTTTGAAGTCTGCAGGGTATCCAATGAGCCTATAGCATGTGTCCCTGATGTGTCCTTTATTTTTACAGTAGTCACAATACATGAGTTTGTAGCATCCTTCTCGATTGTGTCCCTTCATGTGTCAATGATCACAGAAGGCATATGCATTGTATTTTTTATTCTTACTAAATGATGCCTTGCTCGCAAATACCACATTATCAGCAACCTGTCCACCTGAGATGTACTTCTGACTTTCATCCTGTGCAATCATGGCATAAGCCTAATTTACGCTAGGTGTTGGAGACATCAGCAATATATGGCTTCTCGCTTGGTTGTATCCATCATTCAACCCCATTAAAAACTCAAGCAGCCTTTGATTTCCTAGATGTGCTATGTATTCTCTTGGATTTGTACATTCACAAGTAGGTGTAGGTATGATCGAATCAATTTCGTCCCATAGATCCTTCATTCTAGAGTAATAATGGGAAATAGATGAAACTCCTTGGTTCAACATTGTTAACTCATTCTTCAACTGATAAACTCGAGAGAGGTTAATCTTATCAAACCTTTCCTTCAAGTCTTTCCACACAGCACACGCAGATGATCTGTATAGGACACCACTCAACAAGTTTTTGTCAACATTTCTCATTATCCAAGACATAACCAAGGCATTGCACCTATCCCACTGCCTTGTGTGATTAGGTCCATATGTGTCGCGCCTTATTGAACCATCGATTAATCCAATTTTATTCTTCGTCAATAGAGTCAATTGCATGGCTCGACTCCATAACGTATAGTTATCCATTCCTATCAATTGAATATCAACTTGAATTGCTCCTACTATGTCGGATGAACTGAGAAACAGCGGATGATTATGGTCTATTACTTCGGAATTGATATTGGAACTCTCTTCCAGTATTACCGAAGGTATTGCTGTAGTATTCTCCATATTTTTTCCAATTCAAACTGAGATTGCAACAATTAATAGATCGAGAAATAGTATTTGAATTCGCACAAGTCAATTGAAAAACCAGAACTGTAATCGTAGAACAATTACAATCGCAACAAAAAGGAAAAAATCACAGAATTGAGATCTCAAACCTATACAAGTAGAATTCCTCAGCTCATGTTATTCAATCCAGCAGATCGCTCCTCAATTCACTTGTATGACTCTGATACCATGTTAAGATCTTCAATATGAATCCATTCACAGTGACATGCAATCGCACAGTGAAGTCGATGTAATGAGAAGAAGAAGAAGAGAAGGGAAGAAGAGAAAGGAGAAGAGAAGTGTGAAAGCTTTTCTGTATATTCACTTAATATCTCCAATCAATACTACAATGTATTTATACTAAATAGAATTAAACTACTAACCATTAACTGCACTGCTAACCACTATATAGTGTATAAACACTTATTACAAATATAGCCAACATAACAACTTATACTAGCCAACATACCAATGCAAAGTATAACTAATATATATAACTAATGTATATCTTTAACACGTACCAATATCTCTTTCACTAACGAAATTTACGATACTTGACATTATATATCCGCCTCGATTTACATTTCACATGAAACAAACATCGATTAATTAGATGCATCAGTTTTTCATTGAGATAACCCCTCGATTTATGATTAACATCAGCATGTAGGGCCTCTTGGAGGATTATTAAAAAAGAAAACATAATCAATTATTGCTAAACCAAGATATAATGCAATTAAATAAAGAAGACACGAGATGATAGTATTGTTGTCACTATTCGCATTGTCAATATCATGACGTTGCTCTACTCTTCAAATTGATTGTAATGTTGCAACCTGCAACCTTTGTCATCATGAATGGTTATGGTAGAACAAGAAATGTTTTTTTATTTATATTTTTAATCATAAGTCTTTAATTTGAGTCTGGTAAATAAAATCGCTTTTGACGGGGAGGGCTTACTCGCAAAAGTGAAGTCTTCCGATACGAGTCTACTTAGTTAGATTTCAAAACTATTACCAAATACCAATCAAGTTAAAACCTAAAGGGCTCGTTTGATACGTCGCATTATACTGTATATTTTTATATTAGACTGTATTATAATGGACTGGATTGTATTAATATATAATAGACGGTTTTAGAGTATTAATATATAATTGACTGTATTATTTTTAATACAGTCCAGGGGAGACCCATTTACTAGATGAGTCTCAAAAATGACAGTTGGAGTGTACTATTTTTAAAAATAGTATAGTTCAATCAGGTTGAAAACGCTCATTAAATATTGTATTATTTTTTTATCCAATACAATCTAGCGTAATACATAGTATTGACCAAAAGTTGCTACTTTTATTTGTTTTCTAAAATAGGGCAGGCATTCTCTTCATCAAAAGGAAAAGAACATGATAAAGTTAGTATATTTTAAACATTAGTCCTTTTTTCTCTCTCTTTAATTCCATAACAAAATACACTTGAGTAGTGTCACTAGTGAGTGCGATCAATATAAAAAAAACTCAAACTTGATAGCTTATATTATTACTTTAAGAATTCAACTCAAGTGCAATTGTGCAACCATGCACGGCCAGTATCGTTTCTGTATCCGTGCGAGGTGTGCTATCGCACAGGGCTCTTTGAAAAATAAAAAAATTTAGGATCTCTTCTTTCATTTTTTATTAAGTAGTATTAGTCAGAATTTACTGTAAAGGCTCATAATTCGCAGATCTTAGTCCAATTAAGGGTCCACTTTTACGAATTAAAATAGAACCTTCAAAATGTTTGAGACGACACTGTGCACGATCTATCTTCTCAGCATCAATCAGATCTATATACATTATATATGATTTTAGATATTAATCATATATGAGTAATACTTTGGTACCTAATTGTTATAAAAAGTAGTGAACGTATTGATTGATAATTTGATACCCCACAGGTGCTCATTAATGTAAAAGTCTATACTTATTTGTACTCCTACTGGCCATCTTCTCTAATCTGGATAACTCAAGAGAAAGTAATTTTACAATAAAAAGTATGTTGGATGATTAAGATCCTTCACCTTTAACCAAAAATTTAATTTAAATTTTAAGATTTAAAAACATGTCGGCGTATATCATTTATCTCTTTAGGTTAACTCATTTGCCATATTTAAATTAGTTGGATTAATATTGAATACCAGACCTAAAAGAATAAAAAACAAAATTCGGATCAAACAATATATCCATAACAATCACAAGCTCGATTGATCCATGCTTTGTGTCGCATAGGACTCACTAAAGAAATATGTGCCCCGTCTTTTTCAGAACACAAATTCGACCTCTTGATTTAATATGGATATTTATCGTTCATATCTCGGGGCGGATATAGTGCGTAGTTTATGTGACGAGGCGATCTATTTTAAGTTTATGAGTTCTGAAGTTTATTATACACCATATAGTACATATTTAATGAATTTTTTAATAAAATAATATGACCAAATTTACTAGGTTACGATGAATGTGTACTTTCCATGCTAGCTCCTGCAGCTATGAGTTCATTGGAATCCCATTGATTTTGACTCATACTCTATATATAAAAAAAGATAGTATTGTGGTGCATAAAACATCTCGTGTTAGCAGAGTCGGGGGAATGACCTCACCTCAAGGGGTGTGATATAGACAATTGTTATACCCCGTATTTCCAGAGTATGTACGTGAGGACGTACGTAGAAAAGTTTAAGCCTTAAAGTTAGGCAAGGTTCGAATTTTGTTCACAACCCCCGATTAGAATCGTTTTTCGAAGAAACGTTTTACAAAGCTTGCGAAGGGAAAATTCCGGCTATGTCATTTATAATTTTTGCGGATTTTTCCGAGAGATGAAATATTTTGAGCCAACGAGAGGGTGACACTTGTCACCCTCAGTGAATAACAAAGAGGCGGAAACCTCGGGCGATGGGCATGTTTTCATGGCTTGTTTGTGGCCTAAAACATGGGTCAATGTTTTGTGGAGTAGGATAGGTGCGCACTTGGGCACATCTTGCCCTCCACTTGCCCCACTGGCTTGATCTTGGCCATTGAACTCCTATAAATACCCCACGCTGTGAAGACTTCTTCATCCAAACTTCTAAGTCTTGAAAGCTCTCTTCCTCCCCCTTTGTGTAGTGTTCTCGTCCTAGCCTCCCCTTCCCCCCGTTGTGGGGCCCCTTGGCCGAGAGCCCCTCCCTGGCCGAGAGATATCCCCTCCCTAGTGGTGTTGGTAGAGGTACACCCCCTTACTAGTTGTTCTCGTAAAATACCCCCCCTCTTGGTAGAAAATACTCTCCAAGTATTGTTACTATACCAAAATACCTTAGTCTTATACCTTGTAGTATTCCAAAAGTTACCTCTATACGTGGAGCCCGGAAATACTACCTTTTGTCCTTTTTGTCTCAAACCGAAACCCTAAGGAAAATCTTCATAAACGGTTGAAGTGTTAAGTAGAAGTTGCGTAGAACTTCTAAGGGTTGTTTGGAGCGGGTTGGAGCACCCGGAGTAGGAGCTAAACGTTGCTCAGGATCGACATTTATACTTGGATAATTATGGGCTTATCGAGGTAAATATCTTGTCCCCCTATTGTAATTGGAAATTACATACTGTAGTAGTATAGAAATGAATATAAGATTCATAGAAGAGAATTGAACTGTAATAGAAGGATATTACATAAAAGACTTGAACTGAAATCGCTTCAGTAGAATATTAATGTAGAAGTTGATAGACTTATATAACCGTTATAGGTTGAAGTACTGCGAGTAGCGTATTCTATCGGAGGGTGGAAAAGGCTAGCCGGACTACAGTACTTTGGAGCTATTTGCTAATAGTCGATAATCGTCGCGAGGTATGTGATTCTTCTTATACTCTTGAGCATGATATTTTAAAATATATATAGTACGGTGAGCGTCGTGTGTTAATCGAATAATAATTACGGCAATATCTTTTGACTTAAGCACGAATAATAATTACTGCAATGTCTTTTGACTTAAGCTGAATAATCTTGAAGTATTTCAAAGAATCTTGAATCATTTTTAATGTAAGAGTAATACTTGGTTTTAAAAGCTTAAGAGTTATACTAGCTTTATGGGAAGTTAGGTATAACGGCTTAAGAGAGATAAAAAGAATGATTTATTGATTTAAGAAGTTAAGAGACTTGATCTTAAAAGATAAGAGACTTGACTTAATTGAATTTTGTTAAAAAGTGTGAAACCTCATTCGTGAGTAATGAGTACTTGGTTTTAAAAGGAATAATGTTTCTTGATTTCTAAATCGTAATAAGTATCGAAACAGAGACTACAGTGGCGCTAATAAAGGGAAATGTATTGACTAATCAAGTATTATTAAAACCAGTAGAAACCTCCATCTGCATAGAAGCTAAGATGAGACAAAATGATATTACATTTCCTAGATCATGGCTGCTGTTATAAGATTGTTATAAACAAGAATAACCTACTCACATATAAGGTATGTGTTTCTCAAATTGTTTTAAAGGAGAATTACATCATTAAGTGATTAAAACTATGAACTACGAAACCTTTCGAAAATGAGAAACTTGAGCATTTGAAATTAGGCAAACTTGAACGTTTGAAAAATAATGTGGTTACTTGATTTTACAAAAGGAAGTGTTTGGGTTTACTTATAAAGATAGTCACTCTATTTTTATACTACGGGTATTGTGTGACTTTTGTGAAAGAAACGAATCTTTTAAAAGGGTTAATGTATGAAGTACTTTGGGGATAAAAACCCGATCTTGTTAATCATATAGTAGAAAGTACCTTGTGTGAATAACTTGATTGTGTTGGTTTGTGATAGTCTTGTAATACTTTCTTGTTGATTTGATAAGTAATCATGCTAGGATGCTACGTGTGTTAGTATCTTGTGATGATTGTGTAAAGGGGTTTCCCTCGATTGCGCTTAAGTTGTTTAACGATCAGCCGTTATGTTGGTATTGTACCACTCACCTTGACATGATCCCGGAGGTTAAGCCGCCTCCGTCGCGTGGTAATACTCGAGCGATCTGTGTGACTATGATTCGAGGATACCTCATGCGGGTCCCGGACCTATGCGGAGCTACGAGAGTTCGTGTTAGTGTGCGGCCTTTATGGTCATGCGATGCATGTGGCCATGCGATCGCGAGTCGAGCGGATGCCGGAGTAGCTACCGATGCGGGAATACCTCATGCGGGCTATGAGGTTGGCCTATCGCGAGTGCGGAAGTTCGAGGCTAGACGCGCATTTGATCTGCGGGCGTGTGGCGGCTCGATCATGTGGCGGTGCAGACAGATCTTATGATACGATTTATGACCTTGTTAGTGCGTAGGTGTTAGTAGTCGGCTATGCCTTCGCACTTACCGTGCGGTTTTATTATGACACAGTGGAACACGGTGTTCATGTGTATTCCTTGGTGCTTTGATATCATGATCGCGGTGAGGAAGGTATTCCACGCATGATTGATGTTATGGTCATGAGACCCATAGTGATATTTGAGTGATGACTTTGAGGCGTGAGTCCACGACTTGACATATTGCGTATTTATTGTGAATCGTAGTTTGGTTATCATACATGTCTCGCTTTATATAGACTACTATGATTTCATTTCTGATATTTTTATGTTTCACATACTTGGTACTGTTATCTTGACCTCGCCGGCTGCGTTCATCTGCGCAGTAAGTACACGATGTTGATCCTCGCTCTTAGGATCGCAGTTCAGCGTTTTGGGAAGCTCCGTTTCTCCGGAGGCTTATCAGTGGTATAGTCCCCTGTCGTTGTAGGTATTTACATTCAGGGGTATGGCGGGGCCCTGTCCCGCCATTGTTGTCATATCATTCTTAGATGTCTGTAGTACTGTTGTGGGCAGAGTTGTAAAAAAAAGGGATGTAACCGTTCTAGTTGTTATATATATATAAGGCAAGTTTTCTCAGATTACTGTTTTACACTTCTTGTTATTCCATGTCTTGTTTTATGTTCCGCTGATTACTCTGATGTATGTATCACTAGGGTGCCCGGGGTAAGGCACCAGTCACGGGCCCGAGTTCGGGTCGTGACAAAAGTGGTATCAGAGCAGTTAATCCTCGGAAAGTGTCTACAGACCGTATCTAGTAGAGTCTTGATTATCGGTGTGTTGTGCACCACACCAATAATCAGGAGGCTATAGGATATTTAGGATTGGTTTCCATTCTTCTCACTCTGAGATCGTGCTTAGAGCTGTGTTATAAGTTGGACCCCTCTAAACGTATTTCTTTCCCTTACCGTTATGCCTCCGCGTAAGGCAACCCGGGCCCGTGAGAGCGAAGCGTAGGAGGCGAGTAGAGCACGAGGGTTACTAGGGCCACAGCCCAATCATCACTGGGGTGGTGTGTTGTCGGGGAGTTACGCTCGTCGCGGCCCGTGAGTTTAGCACACGGCGGCGGATGCCTGCTGCGACCTTGATATATGAACCTTCGCGGCCACGAGCGGAGAATATAGATTGCAAAGGCGACTGCATTACTAGCTATGGATTTGGCTACGGCAGAGTATACCGATGAGCGCGAGTCTTGATGAATATCTAAGAGAGGGTCGTGCGGAGTAATTCTTGATTGAAGGCTTGGCATGGCACGTATGCGGGCTTATGCGGTGGCCGAGAAACGTGGAGATCGGCGGGTTAACGAGGCGGCGAAGAGGGCGAGCAAGAGTCCTATGGTAACTTTCGAGGCGAACCACCTCGGCGAGATTAGATATGCACATCCACCAGCGGTCAGAATGGTCCTCGCGAGTTCGTGGCGTTGGGGATAAGCGGAGTTGGTCGAGCTCGAGCTTCGGTTCACATTCTGCGTAGGTTCCGGCCCGGATTGATTTTCCCGGTGTTCGCGATGTAGCGCCGTCCGGGAATGTCGTCTTTTAGTTGGTACTTGTTTTACCTGTGGTCGTCAGTGCCATGTGTCGAAAGGATGTCCTAGTAGAAGGGATGTAAGTAGGAGGACTCAGCCTTCATGATCAGTGACCAGTTCATTATCTTCCCTAGCTATGTGCCCTACGGGGCAGGTTTGATTAGAACGACTAAGGGAAAGTGTGAGCCTTAGAATGTTATACGTGGAGACCTTAGAGGCAAGGCCATCTCGAGTAAAAGATTTATATTTTTTCGTTTAACCCTTATCGGAGTGCATAGTACTCGTGAGCTATGGTTGTGGGATAAGCCCCTGAGTAGTGTGAATGAAAGAGGGTAGTTGAGCTAAGAAGACCGCTAGGTTTTCGTAACGTGATTAGTGAGATTGTTCCGGATCGGGGAGCTAGTGTTTTGCGCGAAAGTGGGTCGGGTTGAGGCCATGTTGCGGGTCAACCCGCAGCCTGTTTTGTGATAATTCGATTCGGGGTGGTCGCGGTGGTAGGGTCACGAGGGTGTTAGGCCCAAGTTTAGTTAACCAGCGTACGAGTTCGTGGATGCATTCGACCAGTAGTCGGGCCGATGAGGTCAGCCCATCTTGTCTTTCAGTCAAAATCGTGTACTCGGCAATGGGTTATGCGAGATGATTATATCAGGAAGGTTGCAAGGCTACACGAGGTGCCTACCTTCACCTTATGACAGACAGTGGAGCCCAGGTTACGGCTGTTTCTTTTTCTGGAGGTTTTACCAGGCAGGGTTAGGAACTCAGGTGAGTCTCAGAATCGTATTCGCCCTCGGGCCAGTGTTGGGATTTCAGGGGTAGCTGTGAGGATTGTTGTCTCCTGTTGAGGGAGTGCTTTATAGCTACCATTTCAGTTTTCGGATGTCGCCTTATGAAGCCTTGTAGGGGCGAAAGTGTAAATCTTGGCCGATTGGTTCGATGTTGCAAGTTCGATTGTTGGTTCATACATTTTGTGAGAAGGTGGCTAGGGTGTGACGAGTTTTGGAAAACCGAGAAACTTAGCTGAGGTACTTGAGCGTTTGAGATCCTTTGGAGGATAGGCCAGGTTGCCTATAGTTGGCATTGTCGTCCAATGTGGGAGGCAGTGCGTCCGGTCTTTCATGTTGTTATGTTCGGAAAAGTATCGAGAATCCGTCAGTGTTCCCCGTTAATGATGACCAAGTTGGAGATAGTAACCCAGAGATTTCGGAAACAGAAGCAGTAACAGAAATGTGGTAAGTTATGAGAAAGAGTTCGAGTGTACGACGAGTAAGGGAAGAAGCGAGCATGTGTTAAGAACATAGATGTGATCATTTCTTTTGTAAAGTAAAGGTGCGAAGGGGGTATATTTTAGACCTCGGGTGGGAGCTTTTTGTAGTGATGGAAGTGATTCCTCGTGGACTGGGATGTAAGTAATTGCGCGGGTGTTTTCAGTGGCCATGTGTGGCATTTGCAAACTGGTTGAGCTATGAGGAACTTGATCGTTATCTGTCTTGCGAAGGAACATTCGGGACGAATGTTTCTAAGGAGGGGAGAATGTTATACCCTGTATTTCCAGAGTATGTACGTGAGGACGTACGTAGAAAAGTATAAGCCTTAAAGTTAGGCAAGGTTCGAATTTTGTTCACAACCCCCGATTAGAATCGTTTTTCGACGAAACGTTTTACAAAGCTTGCGAAGGGAAAATTCCGGCTATGTCATTTATAATTTTTGCGGATTTTTCCGAGAGATGAAATATTTTGAGCAAACGAGAGGGTGACACTTGTCACCCTCAAGTGGATAGCAAAGGGGGCGGAAACCCTTGGACGATGGGCATGTTTTCATGGCTTGTTTTGTGGCCTAAAACATGGGTCAATGTTTTGTGGAGTAGGATAGGGTGCACTTGGGCACATCTTGGCCCTCCACTTGCCCCCCCACTTGGCTTGATCTTGGCCATTGAACTCCCTATAAATACCCCCCCTTTGTGAAGACTTCTTCATCCAAACTTCTAAGTCTTGAAAGCTCTCTTCCTCCCCCTTTGTGTAGTGTTCTCGTCCTAGCCTCCCCCTCCCCCCTTTGTGAGGCCCCTTGGCCGAGAGCCCCCTCCCCCTTGGCCGAGAGATATCCCCCCCCTCCCTAGTGGTGTTGGCCGAGAGGTACACCCCCCCTTGCCTAGTTGTTCTCGTAAAATACCCCCCCTCTTGGTAGAAAATACTCTCCAAGTATTGTTACTATACCAAAATACCTTAGCCTTATACCTTGTAGTATTCCAAAAGTTACCTCTATACGTAGAGCCCGGAAATACTACCTTTTATCCTTTTTGTCTCAAACCAAACCACAGGAAAATCTTCATAAACGGTTGAAGTGTTAAGTAGAAGTTGCGTAGAACTTCTAAGGGTTGTTTGGAGCGGGTTGGAGCACCCGGAGTAGGAGCTAAACGTTGCTCAGGATCGACATTTATACTTGGATAATTATGGGCTTATCGAGGTAAATATCTTGTCCTATTGTAATTGGAAATTACATCTGTAGTAGTATAGAAATGAATATAAGATTCATAGAAGAGAATTGATCGTAATAGAAGGATATTACATAAAGACTTGGTCAAATCGCTTGATAGAATATTAATGTAGAAGTTGATAGACTTATATAACCGTTATAGGTTGAAGTACTGCGAGTAGCGTATTCTATCGGAGGGTGGAAAAGGCTAGCCGGACTACAGTACTTTGGAGCTATTTGCTAATAGTCGATAATCGTCGCGAGGTATGTGATTCTTCTTATACTCTTGAGCATGATATTTTAAAATATATATAGTACGGTAGACGTACGTGTGTTAACTGAATAATAATTACGGCAATGTCTTTCGACTTAAGCCTGAATAATAATTACGGCAATGTCTTTTGACTTAAGCCTGAATAATCTTGAAGTATTTCAAAGAATCTTGAATCATTTTTAACAGAAGAGTAATACTTGGTTTTAAAAGCTTAAGAGTTATACTAGCTTTATGGGAAGTTAGGTATAACGGCTTAAGAGAGATAAAAAGAATGATTTATTGATTTAAGAAGTTAAGAGACTTGATCTTAAAAGATAAGAGACTTGACTTAATTGAATTTTGTTAAAAGTGTGAAACCTCATTCGTGAGTAATGAGTACTTGGTTTTAAAAGGAATAATGTTTCTCGATTTGAAATCGAATAAGTATCGAGCAGGACCACGGCGCTAATAAAGGGAAATGTATTGACTAATCAAGTATTATTAAAACCGGTAGAAACCTCATCCGCATGAAGCTAAGATTAGACAAAATGATATTACATTTCCTAGATCATATTCATTGTTATAAGATTGTTATAAACAAGAATAACCTACTCACATATAAGGTATGTGTTTCTCAAATTGTTTTAAAGGAGAATTACATCATTAAGTGATTAAAACTATGAACTACGAAACCTTTCGAAAATGAGAAACTTGAGCATTTGAAATTAGGCAAACTTGAACGTTTGGAAAATAATGTGGTTACTTGATTTTACAAAAGGAAGTGTTTGGGTTTACTTATAAAGATAGTCACTCTATTTTTATACTACGGGTATTGTGTGACTTTTGTGAAAGAAACGGATCTTTTGAAAGGGTTAATGTATGAAGTACTTTGGGGATAAAAACCCGATCTTGTTAATCATATAGTAGAAACTACCTTGTGTGAATAACTTGATTGTGTTGGTTTGTGATAGTCTTGTAATACTTTCTTGTTGATTTGATAAGTAATCATGCTAGGATGCTACGTGTGTTAGTATCTTGTGATGATTGTGTAAAGGGGTTTCCTCGATTGCGCTTAAGTTGTTTAACGATCACCGTTATGTTGGTATTGTACCACTCACCTCGACATGATCCCGAGGTTAAGGCGCCTCCGACGCGGGTAATACTCGTGCATCAGGTGACTATGATTCGAGGATACCTCACGCGGGTCCCGGACCTACGCGAGCTACGAGAGTTCCGGTGTGTGCGGCCTTTATGGTCATGCGTCTATATGGCCACGCGGATCGCGAGTCGAGCGGACGCCGGAGTAGCTACCCTCGACGCGGGAATACCTCACGCGGGCCTACGAGGTTGGCCTATGCGGAGTGCGGGAAGTTCGTGGCTAGACGCGCACATTTGATACTGCGCGCGTGTGGCGGCTTCGATCATGGCGATGCAGGCAGATCTTATGATACGATTTATGACCTTGTTAGTATCGCTGGTGTTAGTAGTCGGCTATGCCTTCGTACTTACCGTCACGGTTTTATTATGACACAGTGGGACTCGTGTTCATGTATTCCTTCGTGCTTTGATATCATAGATCGCCGGCAGCTGGGAAGGTATTCCACGCATGATTGATGTTATGGCGTGAGACCCATAGTGATATTTGAGTGATGACTTTGAGGCGTGAGTCCACGACTTGACATACGATCGCGTATTTATCGTGAATCGTAGTTTGGTTATCATACATGTCTCTGCTTTATATAGACTACTATGATTTCATTTACGATTTTTTCGCCACATACTTGGTACTGTTGTCTCGACCTCGCCCGGGCTTCGTTCATGCCGCAGGTAGTGGTACACCAGTGTTGATCCTCGCTCTTAGGATCGCAGTTCAGCGTTTTGGGAAGCTCCGTTTCTCCGGAGGCTTATCAGTGGTATAGTCCCCTGTCGTTGTAGGTATTTACATTCAGGGGTATGGCGGGGCCCTGTCCCGCCATTGTTGTCATATCATTCTTAGAGGTCTGTAGTACTGTTGTGGGCAGAGTTGTAAAAAAAAGGGATGTAACCGTTCTAGTTGTTATATATATATAAGGCAAGTTTTCTCAGATTACTGTTTTACACTTCTTGTTATTCCATGTCTTGTTTTATGTTCCGCTGATTACTCTGATGTATGTATCACTAGGGTGCCCGGGGTAAGGCACCAGTCACGGGCCCGAGTTCGGGTCGTGACAACAATCTAGTGACTACTTTCCCGACTCGAATCTGTGATCTATAGGTTACACGGAGACAACTTTATCGTTATTTCAAAATTGTCTTACTCATATATACTTATTGGAATTAAACCAATATTAATAATTTAAAATTAATTAAAATTTGATATTTGGTAGTTTATTTAATCCAAGTCTAGTTAAAAATTATTAATCAAAGTCATATAGGAATAGGTTTTTCTATTCCTAGTCTATTTTGGTTTTGTAGTATTATAAATAAGGGTGTATGCTATCTATTTTCTTATGTTGAGATGTAGCTTAGATTGTAGTGTGATATAAGAGTTTCGAGTTATTAAATAAAGTCTCATACCTCCCATCTTTGGTTTGATAATTTTCTTATATATAATCATTGTTGGGTCTTTCACTTGTGCATATATTATTCATTTGAGTATTTTTTTTCTTGAAAGTGGTATCAGATCCTGTGAGATCTGATCAAAGTCTCTTGTGAGATCCAACACATATAAAAGAATATGAATATTTTATATTTGTCAAATTATTATTTTTTGTGTTTGACGGCAAAATAATTTTGAGAGTTGGTATCAATAGATGAAGAACTTTTTCAAAGTTGTTGGACTATTGTCCATCATTGATAAAGGATTAGTGGAAACTCCAGAAGGAACAATATTGACTGGTAAAGCCGCTACATAATTGGAGATAAATAGACATGTAATTGAACTATAAGGCATTCTACTACCTCAACAACAAAGTCCAATCACATGTATATGACAAATATTTGCATGCAAAATCAGCAAAGAAAGCTTGGACAATTTTGGTAAAATCATATTGACATGTTGATGACGTGAAGAGAGAGAAACTTCAAGAGCTTTGGAGACAATATGAGTTGACCCGTATGAAAGCAACAAAATCTGTCAAACAATTTTTTTATAATAATTACAAAAATTATTAATGGTATGAAGGTCAATGGAGAAATTTTGAAAGAAGTTAAAGTTGTTGAAAATATTTTGAAGTCTCTTAGATTAGAGTTTCACACTAAGAAGGCGATTCTTGAGGCTACCCAAGATCTTAATACTTTGAGAATTGATGGTCTAAAAGATGAATTGGTGACATATGAGATGTCTCTGAATCAATAAACATATGAGATAGTGTATGATGCATTACAAACAAAGGATGATCAACTAAAAGAAAAAGAAGAGTCATCGAATCTGGCAGAATTAAATGAAGAAGGTTAGAATTCAGAAATAGTGAAGGAAAGAAGAGAAGATAGAGGTAAATTTTGTTGTGGTGTAGATTCTTTGATTTCAAAGTAGACTCCAATAATGTCCAAATTAATTTATAAATGATTTATGAGATTGCTAAAAGGGATAATTTGATTGGAACTGATGCTCTTTCGATAGAAGATACTAGTGTTTTAAGTCAGGAGACATGTAATAGACATGATTGGTCTATACAAGGAGGGATAGCTAACAAAGGAATAGAAATATCAGCTATTATCACACAAGAAAAATTACTTGAAGGTATTGAAGATGAATCTAGTGATCATAGAAGAAAAAGAGTTTACCAAGAGAAAATTTATGATGATCTACCCAAAATTGAAGCAGAAATAATCAAGGGTACAAATCCATTATTGAAGTGTATGAATATTGAAGATGCAATCAATTTTGAGCCATTAGTCGAGATTTTATGTTTTGAAGAGCTTTAAAATTTATTAGTTGATGATACTACTCTATCATTTACAAAAAGGCAAAGTGAAGTTGAATGGGCACACAAGATCAAGTACAAATAAATTGGAGAAACATATGAGTTCAAGACAAGACTAGTTATTAAAGGATACAAGACGAAGAAAGAATATGATGATGATATTTTTAAGATGTTTAACCTAGAGAAGTTCAAATTAACTTTGAATAATGTTGAAGAGAAACTGAAGCTGACTAAAGATAGCACCCACAATTTTTTAATGCTATATATTTGAGGAAATTATTTGAGAGTCTAAGGTGGTTGACTTCTACGATATATGATGTTGTTCATGGCACACTCAAGTTTAAAGATCTTGGTTTGGTGGCTATCTTGAAATTAAATCAAGATTAATAATTTAAAATTAATTAGAATTCAGTATTTGGTAGTTATTTAATCCAAGTCTAGTTAGAATTTACTAATCAAAGTCATATATGAACAGTTTTTCTAGTCCTAGTCTATTTTGATTTTGTAGTATTATAAATAGAGGTGTCTGTTGTCTATTTTGTTAAGTTGAGATGTAGCTTAGATGATATTGAGATACAAAAATTTTGAGTTATTAAATAAAGTCCCCTACCTTATTTCAATGATTTGATAAATTTCTTCTATATAGTCATTATTGGGTCATTCACTTGTGCATATATTATTCATTTGATTATTTTTATTTCCTTGAATAATCTATATATTGAAAATATGTTTGTCCTAGAGACAATCATTATTAGGGCACACATTTGTATTATTAATAAGATAAATATATTTATGACATTTGCAATTATTGAATTATTATTTGATTATTTGTAATCATTCATTAATGTGCATTCCTTGAGCATACGTTGTCATTAATAGAGTGTAAGAACATGCAGAAGAAGAAAGGTAAGGTAGTTGCTGCACCCATAGTTTTAAAACCTAGATGAGGTATTCAGAGGAAGACAAAGGTAGCTATGGACGTGTGCCTCAACTGTAAGAAGAATGGGCACTAGAAGAAGGACTACACAGCTCCAAGAGGAGGCAAAGCACTAGGTGCTTCTAGATCTACTAGACAAGGGTCTGATTGACATCAGAAAGGTTGCACCATGGGAGGTAGACCTGCGTGTTAGAAATGGAGCACGAGTGGATGCTGAACGCGCGGGAACTTATAGACTAGATTTACATTCAGGATTTTATTTGGAACTAAATAATTGTTATTTTGTTCCCTCATTGACGAAGAATATTATTTCGATCTCAGTGTTAGACATTGAGGGGTTTTTTCTCATTTATTGTCAATGACAGTTATGTATTGTCTTTTAATGATTTTGTTTGTGAAAATGCTCCGCTTGTGGATGATTTGTATGTTTAATACTGTAGTCGTGAAATTTTCAATATGAAAAAATAAATGAGCTAAGATAAGTAATCCAAGAAACCCCACCTACTTATGACATTGTAGACTTGGTCACATCAATTAATCAAGGATAGCGAGATTAAGGAAGTTAGACTACGTGGAACCATTTGACTTGGAGTCCTATGATAACTAGGAATCTTGCTTGAGAGGAAATATGACCAACAAGCCACTTTCCGAAAAGGGTGTGCGAGCCAAAGAGGTGCTTGAGTTGGTCCATACTGATGTATGTGGGTCATTTAAAACTCAAGCTAAGGGAGGCTTCCCTTACTTCATTACTTTTACAGACGATTTCACAAGGTTTGGGCATGTGTATCTTATGAAACACAAGTCTGAAGCCTTTGAGAAATTCAAGGAGTACAAGTCAGAAGTAGTGAAGCAACTTGAAACAAGTATCAAGACCCTTCGATCAGATCGAAGAGGTGAATACTTAAGTAAAGAATTTATGGATTACTTGAAGCTTCATGGAGTCCAATCACAATGTACACCTCCTGGAACGCCACAAATGAATAGTGTTGCTGAAAGAAAAAATCGAACCCTATTAGATATGGTTAGATCCATGATGAGTTTCTTAGCTCTACCAACATACTTTTGGGGCTATGCATTGCAAAGCTCAATTTATGTTTTGAACAGGGTTCCTTCAAAGTCATTAGAGAAAATTTCATATGAGATATGAAATGGCAAGAAACCAGCACTTAAAAACATGCGACCTTGGGGTGCCCTACATAAGTAAAGAATATGCTTACTGACAAATTAGAATCTAAAAGTGATAAATATTATTTTGTGGGGTATCCAAAGGAAACTAAGGGATACTATTTATATCTTTCTGAATAACATAAGATCATTGTTTCTAGAAATGCAACATTCCTTAAAGAAGACTATGTCTACAAGAAACAGAGTTGCAATGAGATAAAACTCAAAGAAATTCAAGAACCACATGATAACACAAAAGTTGAACACTTGTCGAATGACTTAGACAGGGATTCAGTGGGAGTATTTGGTGAAAAATGGGTACTTAGAGTACGTCCTTCAGCCAATGGGAGTGTTGTGAGAGATAGTGCAGAAATACAGGGCTCTCATACACAACCAATGGAATATGTACATCATTCTATTAAGAAAATACATGAAAATGACGTTCCTGAAAGCTCTCAAGGTGGTGGATTGTTCAGCACACAAAGACCTTCTCACAATCAGAATGCAACAAACACTGAAAGCGGAATAATAAACTCTGTAAGGTCTACTAGGACTCATCGTCCGCCTGAAAGATTTAATCTCCTTATTGAAATACACAATGATATATATTCCTGATGACGATGAACCTACAACATATAGCAAAACTATGTTAGACATTGATTCACAGAGATGGCAAAAAGCCATGAAATCTGAGATGGACTCGATATACATAAATCAAGTTTGGAACTTGGTTGATTTGACAACAAGGATTAGACCCATATGATGCAAATGAGTCTTCAAGAAGAAGATTGGTGCATATGGCAATCTACAGACTTATAAGACAAAATTAGTGGCTAAAGGTTATAATCAACGACCTGAGGTCGATTATGATGAAACATTTTCACATGTTGCAAAAATTAAGTCCATTCGGATTTTGCTTGCAATAGCCGCATACTATGATTATGACATTTGGCAAATGGATGTTAAAACTGTTTTTCTCAATGGTAACCTAATTGAGGAGGTGTTTATGATA
Source organism: Przewalskia tangutica (assembly GCA_029844215.1). Classification (NCBI taxonomy): domain Eukaryota; kingdom Viridiplantae; phylum Streptophyta; class Magnoliopsida; order Solanales; family Solanaceae; genus Przewalskia; species Przewalskia tangutica. The sequence goes on from CM056725.1 coordinate 5,501,850, forward strand.
CAACCTGGGGTTTTTACATCCAAGACTAAGCCCAAAGCAGTATGCAAGCTATATAAGTCCATTTATGGACTTAAGCAAGCCTCAAGGAGTTAGAATATTTGCTTTGACAAAACAGTCAAATCGTTTGACTTTGTTAGAAGCCAAGAAGATCCATGCGTCTATAGTAAACGCACGAATGAGAGCATTGTCTTCATTGTTATATATGTTGATGACATATTAATAATGAGAGATAACAAGACTTTCATACTGTCAGTCAAGGAATGGGTATCCAACACCTTCATGATGAAGGACTTAGGTGAAGCCTGCTACATTCTTGGAATTAGGATCTACAAAGATAGACCTAATAGATTGTTGGGGCTGTCACAATCCATATACATAGACAAAGTGCTAAAACGTTTCTCTATGGAAAATTCAAAGAAAGAAAGTCTTCCTATAGGTCAAGGCATCAAGTTATCAAAGAAGGATAGTCCTTCTACTGTTACAGAACTTGAACACATGAAGATGATCTCATATGCTTCAGTTAATGGATCAATCATGTATGATATGACCTGTACGAGGTCAGATGTGGCTTATGCACTTAGTATGACTTGCAAATTCCAGCATAATCCTGGGGAGGAACTGAAAAGCAGTCAAGAGTATTCTTAAGTATCTTAGACGAACTAAAGAATATTTCTTGGTCTATGGTGGGCATGAAAAACTAGCAGCTACTGAGTACACTGATGCTAGCTTCCAGACAGATCTTTATGACTTCAAATCTCAATTTGGATATGCCTTCATTTTAAATGGTGGAATAGTGAGTTGGAAAAGTTCCAAGCAAGCTACAACTGTTGATTCGACAACTGAAGCCGAGTACATTGCTGGATCGGAAGCCGGTAAGGAAGTTGTCGCAATATCTGAGTTCTTGAAAGAACTAGGGGTTGTTCCAAGTGCCACTTTTCCAATAACGATTTATTGTGACAACACTGGTGCGATTGCCCAAGCTAAGGAACCAAGCTCAACTAACAGAAACAAACATGTACCAAGGAAATACCACATACTCAAGGAGATGGTAGAGACTGGAGAAATAAGATTGGATTACGTTCCCACAGATGAAAATCTAGCTGACCCGTTTACTAAACCATTAAGCTTAGTCAAGAATAATGGTCACTTTGAAAACATGGGCATTATATACGTTGGTGATTGGCTCTAGGCCAAGTGGGAGATTGAAAGTATGTATGTTCTAGAGGCAATCATTATTAGGGACAAATGTACTTGAACACATTCGTATTATTAATAAGATTAATATATTTATGACATTTGTAATTATTATTTAATTATTTATAATCATTCATTAATGTGCATCCCTTGAGCTTATGTTGTCATTAATAGAGTGAGATATTGATGATATATCGTAACTCTCAAAATAGTCTCGACTAATAATTATCGAGAATGAGATATCGATGATATGTTATAAGTCGATATGTGGTCTGCATCACATTCTTGGAGAATGTAGTATGTCTCACATGCTACGAGTAATGGTTACTAGTGATGGACACATTGATACTTTTGGAAAATATTGGTATACCTTGCTGATAAACTATTTGTTATACATGTCTAGAATGTTATCAGCATGTGGGAGATAAATGTCTTTTGACTTGAGGTTAATACGCACATTGTTTATAGAGTAATATACTTTGACCTTGTCCTAAGATTAAACTCCTTATAGGATAAAATATGGCTTGTGTTGTGTGCATTATGATGTAAACTAAGGTGGTAGTTGAGCCAAGAATAAGATTCATTCCTCGATTAGATATTCGAGAGAGCACTCAACTTTTCTGTGATATTAGGTCGACCAAATCATTGGTCAATGCAAGAGACATATTTAGAATATGGTCTAGTTGTCGACTAATAGATAAGATAAAGTGATCAAGTCATTTGGATAGACACATGACAAATTCTAAGCTTGATCGAGTATGTCGCGAATGAAAGAAATTTATCATCTAACATAAAAGTTATGTTTGATGGATTCATGTAAACGTACTTCACATATTGAGTTCGTCGTGCGGCGCAGTCTAGAAGTTTTGTATGGACCTTAGTTGGATTAGTGTCAATATATGAAGGCCTATAGGGATACTATGTCAATTGTCTCGTCGATCTAAGGGTGTATTGAGAAAGTATTAAATATTCGATTTGGAATCGATATATTTAAACTGATAATAACTATGAGATAATTTCTATTTGATGAAAATTATTTAATTAAGTCAAAATTGAATTTTGGATTTAATTAAATGTGCTGAATATATATTAACGAAACGAGGGAACGCCATCGATCGCGCCATGCAACCAATTCGACAATGGGTCCAAATGCACGCTCACAACACCTCTGTTTTTGGGTCAAGCTTAGAGCCCAACCCTAATCTGGTTTTGACTTAAAATTAACTATATATACAACACTAACCTCATTGATATTATATACTTATTTTATTAAATCAATTCTAGACTTAGGGTTTAGAATAAAATATTCTCAAATCTCTGTCAAGATTTCTTGACTTTCTTGACAGAAGAATACACTATAGCAAGGTGCTTGCAATCGAAGAAAATAATTGCGTGGTCACCCACCCTTAGTAAATATTCCAGATTATATAACTTATAAGTGTTCATGTTTAAGTTTTACTTTGCATGTTTTGATTGTCGTAAAATCATACCAAAAGACATTGTTGGAGTAAATAAATGAAATTTTAAACTTTCAATGTGTATTACTTATATGTTTTGAATCCAATAAAATCCAACCTACGTATATGTAGTAAGAAATTTACAAACATAAGTTCCTTTGACCTAGGTAGTACATCAAATATACCGTGATGAAAACTCATAGTACAATATTAAAATCCTATATCCGTCCCTCTTCATGACACCATAACACAAAAGATGTTTGAGGTCAATGTTGCACATGAACAGGCCTGACTCATCGCAGAAACACACGTTTCCCCCCTCCCATCACTGTCATAATAAATAATGTTATAATGGTGGTCCAAAAGAGCTTCACGCACCAGCAACTCAAATCTCACCTTTCACTTCACCATAGCTACGCTACTTGTGATTTCCCACCTGTTTTTGTTTTCTCTTCATAGTGATTTTCCATTTGGCGTTGTTCATTTCCACACAATCTCTTATCCTTTTTATATGATATATTTTTCTTTTTTTAGTCAATCTAAAAAATAATGACACTTTACGAGATGATTTACAAAAAAAAAAAAATCCAAACTTATTTTGGATCATAAATTTTAAATTTTATTTATTTATTTCTAAAATTTCGTGCCCAGTCAAACACCTACATATAAAATGACACCGAAGGAGTGTTAAATTTTAAATTAACGATATGTACTCAAATTATTTATCGTTTTTTTAAGTTCAATGCATAATTAACTATTTTTTCTTCATTTTACCTCTTATCATTAATGAAGATGACACATAAATATAGTAAACATTTAATGAACAGAGATTATAACTTAAACATATAAAAGAATAAAGTAAATTAAATAAGTAATTTAGTCAACTTTGAACAGAGATTATAACTTAAAGGGCATATAAACCAAAAAATAATAAGTAATTTAGTCAACTTTGCCCCTATGCATACAAATAACAAAAACTAATAATTAATTACTCGGATGGCCCTTGAGCCGTCTAATCTTATTCATTTGTTAACAACAGTATGCTCTTTTAATTTGTTTTTGTCATTTAGCTATTTTGTTCCTTTTTTCAAGAATTTTTTCTTATTATATTCTTCGTTCGTCCAAAAAGATTAGCCTATTTTCTTTATTAATTTATTTAAAAAAGATTAATTTATTTTTATATTTAAAAATAATTTAAATTTATCAGATCATTACAATCGCATAATTATATAAAATAACATACATTTAAAAGTCTTTCTTTATTTTTTAAATTTTATATTAAATTAGAGTAGGTCAATTTTTTTTTGGGACGGGGGAGTAAGAGGGAGTTAAACACTTAAAACTCCACTCCGTCAACATGCCTGGCTGGCATTGGGGATGTTTGGTCATTGTTAAACAGTGGGTCCAGTCGTGTGGCCCATGCACATGTACGTGTGATGCCCTTCTCATTTCATTGTGTATTTGGTAAATATTAGATTTAGGTTTGTACCTTAATTAGTAGTGTAATATTACCATAATTGTAAAGTTAATCTTCAAATAGAATAGGAATTTCGAGGTAGAATAGGAAGAGAATCTTCCTTGTAACTTGTATATATATGTCTTTCATTAATAAGAATAATCAAAGGGAATATTTCTTTCATGGTATCAAGAGTCTAGGTTCTCTTTACCCTGCTTCCGCTCCTCAAAATTTCTTTTCTTTTTTCCTGAAATTTTGCCCTAATTCTCGAGTTTTGTGGGTTCTTCCTCCTTCACCAATACCGAGTATCTTTTCTTCCAAAAACCTTTCTCACAAATTCCCTTCTCTAAATCTTGCTATTTTCTATGGCTGATAAGAACACTTTTCATCTTGCCCTCTCGGTTTCTAATATCAAGAGCGTCATTCCTATTGTTCTTGATCTTGAAAACGTCCGATATGAGACGTGGGCGAAATTATTCAAGATTCATGCTAAAGCACATAAAGTTCTTCATCACATCATCCTTCCTCCTCCTTCAAAGGAGGGTGATAAGGCGTCTACATCTAATGTGCCAACTCAAGAAGCAGACCCAGAATTATGAGACATGCTTGATTCCAAGGTTCTTCAGTGGATTTATGCCACTATCTCCTTGGATCTCGATTATGGAACCCAACTCTACAACGATGACTGCGTGGAACCAGTTGCGTGACGTAGTTCAAGATAACAGTCATTCTAGAATTGTTATTCTTGAGCGGGAATTTTCGCAAGTGGCTATGACAAATTTTCCCAACGTCTCTTCTTATTGCCAACGCCTCAAGGACTTGGCGGATCAACTTCGCAACGTGGGTTCTCCTGTTTCTAACGATCGTGCAGTTCTTCGATGGTTGCGAGCCCGAGGCCTATAATGGTGTTCTTGATTATTCGACAAAGTAGCGACTTGCGAGTTATCGTGCCCGTTCGTGCTACATTGGAAAAAGTGACTTGGCTAAGCGGCGATTGGGAGTGGTCGTATGGTATGGTGACTGCTTCAAATTTTTCTCCTTCCAATCCAGCCACCGTGACCCAAAGTCACAACAACGGAGGTGGTAAGAAAGGCCAGAATAAGAAGAATAATGGCACGAATCGTGACGGCAACAACCGACAACAACAACAACAGTCGTGGAGCCCACAGGGCCTCCCTGGACAGTGGCAGTGGCTCCCAACACCTCACAGCGCCGTGGATCAACCTTACAGCGCCGCGACTCCACCTTACAGCGCCGCGGCTCACTTACAAAGACCGACGCCTCGATATCGCCAGATACTCGCCTACCAACTTCTCCCGATCCGCACTCGCGGGTTCGCACAGACGGAAGTCTCAGCAGTCTAGTATACTTGGGCCTCATCCCTATCAGACCTACCACACAGTGAGACATACTCAGACCAACATTGAAGCAGCGATGCACACACTTGACTTGACTCAACCGGATCCTAATTGGTACATGGACACCGGTGCCGCTACCCACATGACATACGATCAAGGTACTCTCTTGTCTTATTCCAATTTGAGAACTAATCGTGGTATAACTGTTGGTAATGACAATTCTATTCCAATTAAGGGTTATGGTCATAAAACCTTGTCCCCTCCTCATTCACCACTTGTCCTGAAAAATACTATTAATGTCCCAAAATTAATTAAAAATTTAGCATTTGTCCGTAAATTCACAACTGATAACTGAGTTTCTATTAATTTTGATCCATTTGGATTTTCTGTGAAGGATTTCAATACGGGGAGTCATCTCATGGTACAGGTGTGGGGACCTATATCCAATCACACCAAGTCAGCGTCTGCGTCAAGCAATGCCATCCACCTTTCACTTTCGCTTGGCACGCTTCGCTTCAGGTCATCCGGGGTCGTCTATTTTATCTTCTTTAGATAGACATAAGTTTATTTCTTATAAGGGTACGCGTAGTACTCCAATTTGTCAATCCTGTGCTTTGGGAAAGATTATTAAATTACCATTTTTGGCTTCAAATTCGAATACTTCTATGCCATTTGAAATTATTCATAGTGATTTGTGGACATCTCCGGTTCTCAGTTCTATGGGTCATCATTATTATGTTCTATTCTTAAATGACTATACTAAATATTTATGAACGTTTTCAATTGCGAAAAAATCTCAAGTTTTTTCCATCTTCATAAAATTTAGAGCCTTCGTAAGAACGCAAATCGAACGGGAAATCAAAACATTCAATGTGATAATGACAAATAATATGATAATGAAGAATTTAGGGAGTTTTGTGCTCAAAATGGAATAAATTTTCGTTTTTCTTGTCCTCATACGTCTTCACAAAATAGGAAAGCTGAGCGAAAAATTCGTACCATTAATAAATTTTTGTGTTTCAAAAGATAATAAATTAATTTTAAATAACAGTATTATGTTGGAGAATACGGCAGACTCAAAATTTATATTTTACTTCTAAAATACTATACTAAATTAAGATTATTTTATTTATCAATTCAAAATATATAAAAAGTTAATCATCAATTTTAACATTTCATCTGTAATTGGGCCCGTGCACATCACGTAATTATTTAACCTAGTAAAGACATAATTCAAAGTTAAAAATATTTTCTAATTACTTTTAGATTTATAAAAATAATATAACTAGATTAAAGTCACTAGCGTATTTATTAAAATCCAAGTTAATAGAAACACATTACTATAGTTTTTTTATTTTTGCAAATGCAAACAAAATTTATATCTAAAATATAATTTATTTATTTTCCACATATTTCCTTTTTTTTTGTTAGTTTATCTGCTTCTTTCTTGTTTTTTATTTTTTCTCTTCTTTTAAATTTAAGTTAAAAATAAAATATTAACTAAGTACTTTTAGATTAATAAAATATTTAAAAATAATTATATAATTAGATTACAACAAGAAATAATATAAGAAACATACTAAAGTCACTAGCTTATTTCTTAAAATTTAAATTAATAAAAATATATATTTTTATAATTTTTATCTTTTGGAAATGAAAACAAAAGTTATATGTATCTAAAATATGACTCAATTTTTTTGTAATTTTTTTTATAACTTGCTAAATATGATATAAAAATATCAAAATTAAGCTTAAGCTCTATTTGTTGATTTATTTAATATTTTTTCTTTTGAAATAATGAATTTGTCCTTTATGATACCACCTCATTATATTTTTATACCATGATAGTATCATAGAGAACTATTGAAGAGTGTAGAGAACTATTGAAGAGTGTTTCATTGAGGGGCTGCAGTAGTCCTGCATGATACCATCTCAGTATATTTTTATACCATGACTGTATCATGTGGAGGACTAGAGACTTTTATTCAAGGACTTCAGCAGTCCTTCATAATATCATCATGATATATACCATCTCATTATATTTTTATATCATGATGGTATCATGGAGGACTGTTGAAAAGTGTTTCATTGAAGGACTGCAACAATCCTACCTTATACCATCTCAATATATTTTTATACCATAATGGTATCATAAAGGACTGTTGAAGAGTGTTTCATTGAAGGACTGCAATAGTCCTGCATGATACCATCTCAATATATTTTTATACCATGTAAGTATCATAATATATTGTAACAATATACTTTCACTGCTACTTATTTGATATATTATATGCTAAAATAAAAAAATTTAAGATATAAAAAATAATAATATATCAGTTATTCATTTTATTGAAAAAGATAAAGGAGCCAAACAAAATGTAAAATTAGATTATGAAAAAAAAATTGGAAAAAAATAAAATTAGATTGATTTTTTTGTATGTTATACACATTTTTAGTCATATTAAAACGATTTTACATTCTTAAACCTCATGTCAAGTCAAATTAAGATACAACTAATAAAACAAATGAAATTTATTTAGGACATTTTATTCAGATTTGACTTTAGGCCACAAATTTCATTGAGCCGATCATGCCTGTCACTATAACTCTGCCCCTAGCGGTGGTGTGTTACATATTCTTTTATTGTTAATTATAATTCTTTAATTCAAATTGTGAAATCAAATCATCTTTGATACACAACGTTTTATCACTAAAGTTATAGAGTTACGTGTCTAATAATTTTTACTCAAACCCTATATTTCGATTATATATTTTACTAAATATTTATAAATATTTTATTGTGAAGTCCATTATTAAAGTTATTGTAGGAACACATAAAATTTAAAGTTTATATCTATAGAAGCAAATCTACCCTTAAAGTTTATGAATTCATGTTGTATTCATAAATATTTGATTGTGAATTAAATTATTACTAATATATTAAATTAGAGATCATTATTAAAATACATATAATTTAAATTTTGTATCTGCCTTCTAATTTTAACTCAAAATAAGATTTTTTTTACGAATCTAAATTAATATCCAAAAAGAATACCAAACACTTGTGATGGTGGGCAAAAAAGAAACATTGAAACAATGAGAGATATCTACTTGTCATGATCCAAAGATTTACAAAGTAAAAAAAAAGTTTTATTTTGCTCTAAATCTTCCTTTCTTAAACAATTATGCCCACAAAGTGTTTGTTGTAAGTCCTAGCTGAAGAAATTATAGCTATGGAAGAAGGTGAAACAGGGTTATTACAGATTAACAAAGAAGCACTTTCTTCATATTCAATATATGAAAATTCTGAAGATATCAAGAAGATTAAATCAGCTCTAACATGGGTATTTCTTGATCAATCAAATTTATGGAGGGCTGGTCTTTCTTGGTCACTTTTTTTTATACTTACAATTGGTGTTCCATTAGTATCACACTTTGTGTTTGCTTGTTCAACATGTGATATTATGCATCAAAGGCCTTTTGATGCTCTTGTTCAAGTTTCTTTATCACTTTTTGCAACTTTATCTTTTGTTAGTCTTTCTACCTTTGCTCGAAAATATGGGATTCGGAAGTTTTTGTTTCTTGATAAGTTGTATGAAGATAGTGAAAAGGTTCAACAAGGATACACACAACAGCTTCATGTAAGTTAATTCCCCCCGTTTGTTTCCTGTAGAACCCGATGTTTCATGTTATGTTATATTATATGTTTTCTATAACAACATTTCGCTATAGCAACCGAAAATGTCGCAACAAAACAGAGAGGTTTGATTGTATATACATTAAAAAATGACCTTGTATATATAGTTTGAATTTGCGGCGAAAGGGGGAGGGGTGGGGGGTTTCGGATGAACCCTTCCGCTCCTCTAGCTCTGTCCTGCTTGTTTGGTTAGATTTTGGAATTACTTGAACTGCGGATTTTGGGATTGATTCAAAATGTCTTTGCTGATGATTTCAAGTTTTCACAAGTTAATCATTTGTATATCGAGTCCCTAGGATCTTGTTGAAGATATAATTAAGATAATAAACGTGTGTGCTCTCTTTAATAGCTTAACCTTTTAAATGAGATGTGTGCAATGGTCTTGGTTTGAAATCTTACTCAACCCTTAATCAAAAAGAATTTACACATATTTGGGCTATCAAAAGGATCATGCTCGCATGTGAGGGGGGCGTGTTGAATATATGATTTAGTAAATAAAAGTCTTGCCTCTAGTTTAAGATTTTAGATAATGTGGTCATATAGTTCAACAGTTCTCTCATAAGTAGAAAGAACTGATCAATGCGTGTTATTTAAGCTTTTTCTCGTGATTTAAGGTAATGTTGTCCTGTTAGATAGTATTCGTGATAAAAGTTTCAGCCTGTTTGATAATCATTGGTGAATCATCAAGTTTTAAGTGGATTAAGAAATGTAAGTAGTTTTAGAGTTGACAAATACTGCTGATGCTACTGGCTCTGGAAAACGCATATCTTGCCGTTTTCTATTATTGGGAAGAACCAATCATTTACTTAGCCTTTTTTAACCCAAATCATGAATTTGTATAGGTACTAAGCTGGCCTCGATACACATCTGGTTTGTTGATTGAAGTTCTTTCCCTTTGCTTTTATTGGTTTGGGGGGGGGGGGGGGGGAGTAGTGATACTTATTTTATCCTTGAAGAACGGGGAAATATAGTAGTTTATCTGATTTTTGGTTGCACCTATGCAGAAAAAGACCAAAGAGATAGTTTGAGTATACTCGGCTGATTTCACTATACATTTACTTAAATACTCAGCTGCATAACAGTTTTTCCTTTTGTTGTGCAGAGGTCGATGAAGATCCTGTCAGCTTTTGTTCTCCCGTCTTTTATTGCTGAGAGTGTTTACAAGATTTGGTGGTTTTCCTCAGGGGGAACCCAAATTCCTTACTTGTACAATGCCACTTTGAGCAATATTTTCGTATGCATATTGTTAATAAGCTCCTGGCTCTACCGGATATCAATTTCCTTCCTTGTATGTGTCCTATTCCGGTTAATATGCTCCCTGCAGATCCTTAGACTGGAAGAGTTTGCTCAAGTTTTCGAGAAAGAATCTGATGTCTCATCGATCATGATAGAACATCTCCGAATCAGAAGAAATCTTCGAGTCATTAGCCATCGATTCAGAGTGTTCATTTTGTCAACTCTCATACTAGTTACCATAAGTCAGTTTCTCGCCCTGCTTCTTACAACTGAGCCTAGCTCCACTCTGAACATCTTTACAGCCGGTGAACTTGCGGTAATACTTCACCACCATTTTGTATGAATTTATTTCTTTTATTATGTAGCTGTAAGTAGGTGTTTCAACTTGGGGGGGGGGGGGGGGTTGTACTGGATTTGGGCGGGTCGAAATGGGCTGGTCATTGACTCCCCCAAAAGTACTTGGGCTGAAATGGGCTAAAAAGCGGGTCATAACCCAACCTGCCCAATTCTTACTAAGTTTTATATCCTTTTTTGTTCTTTTAATTTTTAAGTACCTTATAAAACTATTTTATTATTATTATTATGGCTATATATAACATATCAAATAAAAATAATTTTTTTTTTGAAAATATTTTGGTTAGGTTTGTATGGGACAAGTTGGGCTACATATCAACCCAGTTTTCAGATGGGCTGAAATGGGTTTGGAAAAATTGGGCTGAGTTAAAAATGGGAGTGGGGGCCGGGGGGTCACATCTTGAACGGGTCAGGGGTCATGTTTTCATGGTCTAATTTGACACCCCTAGCTGCAAGGTTTTAAGCTGTCCTGTTTTGACATTGTATACTTGTTGTTATGGTGCAGTTGAGCTCAATTACTCTGGTAACTGGACTTTTCATGTGCTTACGTAGTGCAGCAAAGATCACACACAAAGCACAAGCCGTGACATCACTTGCTGCCAAATGGCATGCTTGTGCGACAATCAGCACCTTTGATGACATGAATGATGAGACTCCAACGGGTCAGATTGTGGCACCTCAGGCGGTATACCCTATCAATTCCAGTTGGGACACTGACGAGGAAGGAGACGGAGATGATGTGTTGGACAACACAAATATGTTACCAATTCATGCCAGTACGGTATCTTACCAAAAGAGACAAGCACTAGGTAACTCTAGTCTCTAGCATTTTTTTGTTTATTTCTTTGAATTCTTTTACATCTTTGGTATTGAATTGCACCATTTTTGAGAGAAAGTAATCCCTTATCTTTGGTAGTAGATTCAAAATAGCCCCTTGAATATCACCTGATCAGTTTTGGTCCTTTAAGTTTGGAAAAAATGAGCACTTTTTGACTCCATTAAATATTTATCAAACTTTGATTATTAAATTTTAACTGAAATTGTGAAACAGAAAATATTTAACGGGAACTAGGATTTCGAAGTACAGTTTTTGCAGTTTATGTTATTTTTGATCTATTTCATGAGTCTGATGCAACTTTTTGAGGTGCACTTTTTGTTATTTTGGTCTATTATTTTGTGTATGGTGTAGTTTTTTATGTTGCTATTGGGTTTTGACGGAAATTTTTGGTGTTTCTGGTTTTTTTTTTCTTTCAAAGTTTCGGTTAATTTAACAATGGGAGTTTCGTAAAATCTATCTGCAAATTTAAAGGACCAAGACTGCTCAGGTGATACTTAAGGGGCTATTTTAATCCTATTACCAAAGATAAGGGATCATTTCTATCATTTTTCACCTTATTGATCTTGTTTGTGGTAAAATTTGTTGCAGTGTCGTACTTCGAGCACAACAAAGCTGGAATCACGGTGTATGGCTTCATGTTAGATAGGACATGGCTTCATACAATTTTTGCAATTCAGCTGTCTCTTACACTCTGGATACTCAATAAGACAATTGGTATTTCGTAAATCTCAGTCAATGACAAGGTCTGTGTGTTCGTAAATGTACAAAAATCTGTGCTATCAATACGTAGAGAAACTACACTATATATATATATAAATATATCCTTGATGCCCAAATTTTGCAGGTTTTCTTCCTACTTATTGTATTTACTGTTGATAATGGTGTCATAAAGATGCCTTTCCTGGTACTTTTTCCTTCCTGGATTGTCAAGTGTACTATTTGTTTATATCAATTTTATGAAATGAATTGAAATTTTGTGCTTGGATTTCTCCATTTTGGCATTTTAGTCTGATTTGTCTATAGCTACTCTTTTGTCAAAATAGGAAGTAAAACATTCAGATCGAAATTTCAGGGCATCGTGTGCTGCTGTTGTGAGCGCTTCATTAAGCTAATGATCATTATGTCGTAAGTTTTTCATGGATATATATGGTACACCGAGGGTCTACCCGAAACAACCTCTCTAACCCCAAGGTAGGGGTAAGGTCTACATACACTCTACCCTCCCCAGACCCCACTATGTGGAATTTCACTGGGTATGTTGTTGTTGTTGTTGTATATATGAGGTGTATAGTCTTACTGAGCTCAGTCACCCGTTACTACTTTTCTGTTGATCCCCGTATCTATACCATTTGAATCTGTTTGTTTTGTTTCTCGCTAGATTATGCGATCTGCAGGCTCTCTTAGCTAGTTCCCCTTTTGTTTACCCTTGAAGAAACTTGGTCCTGGAAATTTGAAATTTATGTGTCAACTACCATTCAAAGTTCGATACCATTTGCATGCAGAAATGTGGAAATGAAAATCTAAAACCAGAGTAGATAAGGTGTTCTTTTATTAACTTATAGTTCCATGTTCAATGTTGTTACATTAATAGTTGTGACATTTGGTTGATTGTAAGAGAACATAGACAAGGGTCTGCTATTTTTCCATCACAACGCAATTGGAGTGACTTTCAGAGACGTTAGTTAGAAACTTTAGGGCCAAAGTGAGGAATTATATAGCCAAGCTGGCTCTACATTTGATCATCTCATACATATTCAAGCTCAACACACATTCATTCTAATGAAATGACCAGTCTTCTTAGAGATTTCTTGATGGAGACAACACTGCATTTTTTAATAATAAACTAATTATATTAAGTTGGAAAACAATTGATATGCACAAGGTTCAAATTAGAATAAATGCTACTATTAAGTAGTCATGAACTTAATTTACCTTCACTTAATTGACAATTAGTGGTTTCTTATGGTAATTGTGATGATTATAATTTGGTCTTCTGAAAGCCATGATCCCAATATTCTTGTAATTCTTCAGCTTTTAATCTGCTCAAGCAAATAGAAATCAAATTGATCAACATTAAGATATGATTAAATTTACCGGTACGACAACATTATCATAGAATTTTACTAGTGTAATTTAAAATTACATGATAATGATTTATTTTTTAAAATGTCAGAATCGGCTAGTTAACACTATTTTTATGCATAATTGAGTTGATCAAATATATATTACTATTCTACAGATCAAGATGGAAATTTAAGTAACTTAATTAATAATTAAATGATAATTAATTGATACGGAAAATCCAAGGTGATGTGTCATGATGTATGTTATTTGCGGACGATATTGTTTTGATTGAAGAGACACATTACAAAGTCAATGTTAAGTTAGAGCTTTGCAGACAGACCGTGGAGTCCAAACGGTTTAAGTTGAGCAGAACCAAAACGGAATACTTGGAGTGCAAGTTCAGTGGCATAGTGCATGAGATAGACGTGGAAAGTGAGGCTTGAGACACAAGTTATCCAAAAGTGTAGAAGTTGTAAGTATCTTGGGTCCACTATCCAAGAGAATGAGGAGATATACGATGATGACACACACCGTATTGGGGAAGGTGCCACCAAAATTAAAAGGTAAGTTCTACAGAGTGGTAGTTAGACCAACTATGTTGTATGAGGCGGAGTGTTGGCTAGTCAAAAAATCTCACGTCCAGAAGATGAAGGTGACAGAAATGAGGATGTTGAGATGGATGTTGGGACATACTAGGAAATATAGGATTAGAAATGAAGTAATTTGGGACAAGGTAGGAGTAGCCTTGGTGGAGGACAAGCTGCGGGAAGTGAGGCTAAGATGGTTCGAGCATGTTCAAAGGAGATGAACGGAGGCGTTGGTGCAGAAGTGTGAGAGATTGGATGTGGATGGTTTCATGAGAGGTAGGGGTAGACCGAGGAAGTATTGAGAGTGATTAGACAAGATATGATGTAGTTACAACTTACCGAGAAAATGATCTTAGATAGGAGACTGTAGAGGACGCCGATTAGGGTAGAACACTAGTAGATAGTAGGACGTCGTCTCGCGTACCTTCCTTTATTTATGTAGTTTCTTGTTCTTTGTGTTTTGTTACTATCTGCTATCTATTGTACCTCAACTACCGTATTAGTTTGTCGTAGCTAATGTTACTTTTTCATAATGCTTATTTATAGTATTTTGACTTGGTTGATTTATTTCTGTCATTTATTTTCTGACCTATTGTTGTGTTTGCTATTGAGATGATGGTCTCTTAGAAACAACCTCCCTACCTCCCAAGGTAGGGTAATGTTTGCGTACACTCTACCCTCCTCAGACCCCCATATGAGATTATATTGGGTATTGTTGACACCCAATTTTGACCCTCCCGTCCAGTCATTAACTATAAAATTACACTAATTCTTCAAAATAATTTTTAGCAATTTTATAATAATAAAATGCAACAATAAAACATTAATACACGCATAAACAAGCAATTCAATAATGGCACCGCATTTTACGTAGATTATTAGGCACACCTTGAGTCTCACGTCCGCACTCGGCATTTTAATAACAAACAATTTTATTAATATTATTCGTAATTTAAGTCCTATTTCCCATTAATTAAAACTCAAACAATTCTTAATAATAAATAAATACATAAAATAAACAATTTAACAATGACGTCGCGTTAAATAGCATAGTCGCATTTATTAATACGCAAAGTAATTTTTCATAATTATTGTAGCGACTAAAGTCATATTAAGATATTTTAATTTTAGCTTAAATAATGATAAATAATGCACAATAAATAAGTTTTTTTTAAAAAAAAAATAATAACATCACATTTATAAAAGCATTAAGCGGTCTTTAAATGTCATATCTGCATTTAGCACTTAAATAATTTAATAATAATCTAAACTCCATTCAATTTTAATCTAACATCGCAAAATACCCATAATAAATAAAATTTTAATAACGGCATCACATTATAAAATGTTAAGCACTAATTAAATAGCACGCCCGTCTTTAGTTCTTATAATAATTTAAACTCAAGCTTAGACTAATAAAACACCTAGTGTTGTATTTAAATAATTTACCACTAATTAAATACCTAATACCTAGAACCAACTCCTAAAACTAATACCTAATCAGCCCACCCTTTAAATTACCCAGCCCAAACCCGCGGTCCACTATCCCAGCTGACCCGCGGCCCAGTACCCCTCTATCCTATATACCAGCCCACATGCCCAACAGCCTTTTTCTTTACCTTTCCCTCGTCGTCCCTTTCCCCAACCTTAGAAACCCTAAAAAATATTTCCCTCACCCGCCGCATGCACCCCTCCCCTTACCCGCGAATCTCGCCGGATTTTCAGGGTGGAAAATTCGACATAACCAAATCGAATCCTCTCCTCGTTCATAACCGAATCGTTCCAACAAGAACAAATATCAAAATCATCCCTAGAATGGTAACTTGCCATAACCGAAATTTCAGAAATCAAACCTTACCATATACCACCTAAAACCGCACCAAATCTCCCTCAAATCAACCCAAAATCGCCCACAAAATCTTAACAAATCAGGTCAAAATCAATACCAAGATTCGCACAAATCAGTCCTTACCAAAGCTTTGAAAGGCAGTCCAAAACCGCACCTAATGGGGAACCCAAATGGAGACTATAAAAGGATAGAAACATACACATGCAAAAGCATCAACAGGCATCGGGAGTTAGGGATTTAGCATCCAGAAAATAGCATCATAAAAGTAGGAAATCCGAAAACCCTATTCTGAATCAGTCAAGAATCAACAATTTTCGCAAAAAAACTTCATTTTCCTTTCTATCGCATAATTGCATTCTCCGAGTGAATCGACGACTTGGTACGTTGCCTCGGTTCGCTGTCCGGAGAAGGTAAA
The DNA here is from genome assembly GCA_029844215.1 of Przewalskia tangutica. Lineage (NCBI taxonomy): Eukaryota > Viridiplantae > Streptophyta > Magnoliopsida > Solanales > Solanaceae > Przewalskia > Przewalskia tangutica. The sequence continues at coordinate 5,518,355 of CM056725.1, forward strand.
TTCGTCACCCTTTCTGTTTTTGGATTTCGTTTGGCTATTCGTGTTATGATACGCAGCGATATTGGTGGTTGTTATGTGTACTGAGTCGACTGTGAAATCTGTTAAGTTAATATGAATTTCACTAAAATTCGTGAATGTGATTGTAAACATGTTCAGGTCTGTATTAGCATTTGTTGTGTATATGCGCATGTGACTAAATGAATCGGCTATTGTTTGGAGCCTATTTGAAATTATCTTGATCATATTAAATTTGTTTTTGAGGTGCTGCATGTGCCACTTATGTTAAAGTGGTTCCGTATATCTGAAGTACCATCTTTAGCTGATGTCGTGTTCATCTACAGGTCGGTAGTAATACATTTGTAAGCCTATATGTATTTAAGGACACATAAAGGCATGATAATCTCAACTGATTTACAGACTCAAATAAGTATTTATGTAACTCCTTTATGTGTCTATCATGATTTGTGAGTTAGCTCAAGTAGATCTGCTTCGAATGTTTACTAGTTCGGCTAGAAGTCTATGTACCTGAAAGTTTCTTTACGTATGACATTTTTGATCCCTGTTTGATTGGTTATGGACAAAATATGTGAAAGCTCCTTATCGGGATTAGTTTGTTTCCATTCAGTTCATGTCTGTGGTTGTTGTTGTCTATCCCAAGTAATTGTTTGGGCCATTGCTTGCACCATTTCCCCAATATCAATGTGTATTGGGGCATGGTCCGTAACCATGTCTTTAGCCCACTGTGCTGCACATTACCATATTATGAAGTATTTCCATCAAACAGTAGGAATGTGAGTCTGTACTTATTTTGGTCGAATTGGTCTCTCTGGTGTTGGCTCACCATTCTTACTAGTCCAACGAAACTGACTCTGAATTTACTCTCTGTTTAAGTGATAAAAAACTGATCATATTGATATTCTTTCAAGCTACATTCTGTGCCATGTCAATCTATTGTGCAATCTAAATGATGCTTGTATCAAACATCCTGCACTCATTTGAATTCCCCTCTGATGCATGATATCACGATTTACAGTCATGTAATGTGGTGTCAAAACTGTTTTAAGTGAATGAAAGGTCTAGTGCATGACTTGAACTTAGGATCTTTACTTAATAATTTACGTCCCTATCTAGATCGCCTATTAAGAATGTATATGTTTGTCTCATTTGGATTTCTAAACTAGTACATCAAGAAAGCCTCCTAAGCCATAGAAGTAGCTGGCGTTACTGGTTCTGTTAGCACAGTCTCGGTGGTGTTGTTGTGGATGTTGTTGTTGCTGTTGTTTGGGTATCGTGGTTGCTGCTTTGCTTTTGTATTGCTGCTACCATTACATCACCACTGTTAATTAGAATCTACTGATGTTATCTCGGCATTGCAATTATAATGGATTACCGTAAAGAAAACCCGAAAACTCTAAAATTAGGGGGTCTGCATAATTTTCTCTCATCCTGCGTGTACATTGAGTTCCTTTCTTGATTGTTGTGTGGGTGTGCTATTGTCCAAGAACAGTGATTTATATGCCGATATTTATTATGTGACAAAGTTTAGAGCATATGCTAATCCTTATTTTTGTTTTACATGAAATGCGTTGGAGTAACGAGGAGTCTCAGACTCTTCACGAGTCACGCCGCATGAATGCCCACATCTGTATCCATCGTCGCACCCTCTTCAGAATTCCTGAATCAAAATAGGACGAGATGACGTCGTCATCCGTCGTAAAGAGCACTCTTAAAATCCCATCCTCTCTCTTTGCTTGCTATTCATTCATTCATTTGTTTATTGTAATTTGATTACTCTATTTCTGTAATATTTAGGATATTTAGAACAATTAAGTTTCAAACACATAAGTTGAGAAGGTAATTTTAAAATTTGGAAATTCATCGCTAGCTTATTTGTCTTTAGGATTGTTACACATGTTAAATTCCGCCAAAAAATATCTAATCGTGAAACTAATGCATTATTTCTTATTGAATTCATAACAAAAGAATTAATTTTCTAATAAACCCTTATTAATGTTATATAGGAGTTTTTTTAAAAAAATTCTTAAATAAAAAAAATCATCTTAAGCAGTGGGTATATCATGTTATACTAACCAAGATCAATTAAGTAGATAAATAGACACATTTAGTCAATAAGTCAACTTTGCATCACATATTTAATATTTTATAAATAATATAATGTATGCTTTTAAACCTTATATGTATTTTTTATAGCACTAATCTTATTAATTTTTGTCAAAAATGCATTCTTTTACTAAAACGCCTTTCAACATGCATCGTTCCTTAGCATAATAATTACCCTAGGGTTGAACGGACAACCGCAAGTTAGCGGATCCTTTAGGGTGCCTAACCCCTTCCCTTTAGGATAATAAATAATCCTTACTCAGAATCTCACATTTAGTTTAACAGACCATTAAATGGAGTTAGTGTTGACTTTAACCCAGTTGACATTTAGGTGTCCTAATTCACCAAACTAATTAGGTGGCCACTCCACGAACCCTTTAGCATTTAGCAACCCCTTTAGCACTTTTAGCACCTTTTGCACCTTTTAGCATCCTAGCACCTTTTAGCACCTTTTTTGCATTTTTATTTCTAACCTTTTAAAGCAGGAATGTCGCGGTCAAAAAAAGGCGCGACAGGTATGTTGTTGTTGTAATTAAGCTATGTGTTATAACGTGTTAAACTATATTAATAATGCATAAATTAAATCTTTACACTATCATCATCATCGTATAAATTTGATAGAATATGATAGACTATTTAGTCATAATTGTGTATATTGTGTATATGGTAGGTGTATATTTAGTCATTTATTACCATTATTCTAGCCTAGGATTATGCTTGTATTATGGGTATATTTACTACCACTTTGGAATGAAATAATCAAGGAACATATTTCTTACATGATATCATATTCTAGGGAAAGTTCCTAAACCCTAAAAATATACTACTTCACCGTCACCCCCCTTCTTTGTACCGCCAACATCCCCCATCATCCGTCAGCCATGTCTGACTCTAAATCAAATTTTCATCCAACCCTAACAATTTTAAACATTAAATCACATATCTCCATCACTCTTGAGATGAAAAACATCCATTATGCGATGTGGGCAGAGCTTTTCAAAATACAATGTCGGTCACACCGATCACATAATTCTGCCGGAAAAAGTCAAGGAGAAGATGCATAAAACTGATGATGAAATGAAATTATGGTTGACCCTTGATGCGACGGTTCTCCAGTGGATTTATGCCATAATTTCAAGTGATTTGTTGCATACGACTCTTGAACCCGACTCCACGGCAATGGAGGCTTGAGATAGTTTACATGATATCTTCCAAAAAAAATTCCCGAGTTATCACACTTGAGCAAGAATTATCCACCACTGACATGTCGAATTTTTCCAATAGATCCGCATAGTGTCAACGGCTCAAGGTTTTATCGGATCAACTTAAGAACGTCGGGACGCCGGTAACTAACAATCGACTCGTTTTACAAATGGTTGCCGACCTCACCCAGGCATATAGTAGAGTAGGTACGCTCATCCGCCAAAATAATCCTCTTCCACCATTTTACCAAGCCCGTTATATGCTCATACTAGAAGAAGCGGATGTTGCCAAAAAGATAGTCACCATGTCAAATTCCTCCATGGTTGGTGCTCCGTCCGATGATAACTCTTCATAATTTGAATATTTACCGCCAAACCGTGGTAAAAATGGATGAAATGGCAATAATAGAGGGAAACATTGTGGCGGTGGCAAGGGTGGCAGCCACCTATGGAGCGGAGATGGAGGTAGTGGCAGCGGCCAACAACAACAGTCCGGCCAGTGGCAGCCGAGGCCCGACACCGTGGGCGTGGAAATGGCCTTGGGTCATGCCTCCCTACCTCTTTTCCTCGAGAAATTGGGTCAGGCCCAGTCTGAGGCAAATAGTCCGGCCGTAGCCCAATAACCAACATCCTGACATACTTGGGCCACTGCCGAACCAGTGGCAGCAGGACCACTCAGCAGTAGCTAATCCAACCGACATCGAGGTCGCGATGCACACTCTTGGGCTTAATCTGCCTGACACAAACTGGTACATGGACACCGAAACAATGTCTTATATGTTGTCTTCACAAGGTAACCTCTCGTCCTATTTTAATTTGAGCAATAATCGTGGTGTAATTGTCGGAAATGGTCATTCAATTCTAATTCATGTTTATGGTACTATAAACTTGTCTCCCCCGAACCCACCGTTAACTTTAAAGAATGTCATTCATGCTCCTTAATTGATTAAAATTTTAATTTCAGTTAGAAAATTTACTACTGATCGGTGTATTTTATATACACTTTTTGAGTCATTTTTAGTTAGTATTTTACTCATTTCATTTATGTTTAGTATAGTATTAGGGTCGTTTTCCTTTCTTTTGTGTCACAGCGGTCAGAAATGGAGAAATGACGAAAAGAAGTTGAAATGAGCTTAATTGAGATGGAATTGCACACTTAAAGAGGCCAATAAATGAAGTCTAAGAAGTCCCGGAAAGTATAGAAAAGATCAGACGAAGCTCGAATGAAAACTGGACGACGAAGCGAAAAAACGTCGAAAAAACGCCACCGGCGCTGCGGCGCCGACCACTGAAATTGTCCGAAACTCTCTGATTTTCAGGCGCCGTGGCGCCCGACTATAGGGCCACGGCGCCGACGCATTATTTTTGACGTTTTGGGCCGAATTTGACACGTTTTCAGGGTCCAAAAGAGATAACTTTTTCTACCTACATAATCCCTAACCCTTGACCTAAAGGATTCTTGGGCTATATATATTCTCTACATCATTCTCTAGAAAGGGGGATTCATTCATCTATTGTACATACAACACAACTTAGGAGGCTAAGATTTGAGACCTAGTTCAAGTATTTTCTTTTCTTTCTCTTTTCTTTGTTTATTTCAGTTCATGTATGGAGATTGTATTAGTTCTTAGCGTGACTATGACTAGGAGCTAATTACTTTATTAGGGATTTTCTTGTGATTCTCTTGAAACTCTTATTCATGAATTAATACATTAGTTGATTTCTTCTTCACTTGCTTAAGATTTATTCAATAATTGTTTTGATTGCTTGATAATTAATTGATCACTAATTATCATCACTTACATGAATTCTAATCGAAATCCGAAAGGGGAGATTGTGAATATGTTATAGTTGAATAAACATAGGTTTAAATCGTGGACGAAAGTACCCCGATACTTGTGTAGCTTAATAGTTTATTGCTCTTAATCCTCATTTGTAGTCAATCTTGTCATAGAACGATAGAAGGGTTCTCCATTGGGGTTGAGTGTTTATATTGCCTTAACAGGAGTATAAAACGGCTTAGTTAACTTGCTATCTTAACGTAGAAGAAGAAGTCAGTTTAATTGTACAAAGGATTGAATATAGTGGATAGTTGATGATCTTGGAAGCCCTAATTCTCCATCATAACGGATTTAAATCAGAGTCTTTTTATAATTAGTTATTTCCTGCATTATTAGTCTAAAATTCTAAACCAATTAACGTTAACCAAATAGAAACTAAAGCATAGATAATCGGTACTTGAAAATCAGTCCCTGAGGACGATAACTCGGTCTTCTAGACTATATTACTTGTAACGATACGTGCACTTGTGTTTAGCGTGTGTATAAATCGCACATCAACTACTCACAATTCAATTTCTGTTGAATTTGATCCTTTTGGGTTTTCCGTGAAGGATTTTCAGACGAGGATGCGTCTATTGATAGTCGGTGCGAGCTTTATCCAATCACCACAACCATACATCAAGCCACGTTACCATCTATATTTGCAGATTTAGCTTTTTTTATGGCATGAATATTTGGGTCATCCGCGAGCGCCTGTTTTTACCTCTATTAAACAAAATAAATTTATCGCGTGTACTAGAACGCGTAATTCTAATGTTTGTCGCTCATGTCCTCTTGGGAAACATGTTAAATTGCCTTTCGTTGTTTCTAATTCATGCACTGTTATGCCTTTTGATATTATCCATAGTCATATTTGGACATCTTTCGTTTTGAGCTCTTCGGGCCATCGATATTATCTTCTTTTGTTGGATGATTACTCTAATTTATTGTGGACATTTCCTTCATCTAAAAAGTCACAAGTTTTTTCACATTTCTCTCCTTTAGAGCATTCATCCGCACTCAATTTTAACGAGACATTAAAAATATTCAATGTGATAATGGTAGAGAATTTGATAATGTGCCATTTTGGGATTTTTGCAAAGCTAATGGTTTATCTTTTCGTCTATCTTGTCCACATATCTCCTCTAAAAAAGGAAAAGCGGAAAGAAAAATTCGAACTATTAATAACATTATTAGAATCTTACTTGCCCATGCCTCTCTACCACCATCATTTTGGCATCATGCATTACAAATGACAACTTATCTCCTTAACATACTTCCGAGCAAATAATTAGTCTATCAATCCCCTCTCAAAATTCTATACCTACGGGACCTATCTTACTCTCACCTACATATATTTGGGTGATTATGCTATCCTTTTTTTCCTTTCACTACCATCAATAAACTTCAACCCCGATAGTATTTTTTTGGGATATCTGTTAAACCATCGTGAATACAAATGTTATGACTTATCCTTTAATAAAATTATTGTGAGTTGTCACATAATTTTTGATGAATCAAATTTTTTATTTGTCAAAATGCATTGTTCAGTGCCTTCTACCTACGAATTTCTCGATAATAGCATGCCCCCGTATTTGGTCCACCAATTGACGTCACAAACAGGACCAAACTATTCAGACATCCCAATTAATTCAGCCAGCCCATTTAATTCAGGCAACTCGCCTGGGCCAACTTATCCTCCACAAACACAGCAGTCTGGGCCATCCTACCCGAGCCCAGTGGCTGCCAGCACAGCGGTGCCTCTCGCTGGCAGCTCACTACCGAGAGGCCCAATGCCTGGCAGCCCAGCCTTATGTAGTGGCAGCCCAGCACACATATGCCCACTCTCGGGAAGTCCAGTCCCCATAAAATCAACCTCTTGACCTATCTCGCGTCATTCTAATATCACATCCTCTATCCAACCAACTCTAATTCCAGCCCAACAGTCAGTCACTCGTAGTCAACATATGATTTTAAACCAAACAAAAAATACGATATTCACACTCATGTTACCAAATCACCGTTACCTCGTAATCATGTGTCTGCCCTTAATAATCTGAATTAGAAAATGACTATGAATGATGAATATAATGTTATTATTAATAATAGGTCGTGAGATTTGGTGTCTCGTCTTCCTGATATTAATGTGATTCGGTCTATATGTATTTTTAGTTATAAAGAAAAATCTGATGGTACATTTGAGAGACATAAAACTCGTCTTATAGGTGATGGTAAGACTCAACATATTGGGGTGAACTACGGTGAGACTTTCAGTCACATGGTCAAACTAGCAACTATATGTATGGTACTAAGTCCATCTCTTTCGAAGGCATGACCGCTTCATCAGCTTGATGTAAGAAATATATTCTTGTATGGAGAACTCAATCAAATGGTGTACATGTATTAGCCCATGGGGGTACATAGACCCCACTTATCCTAATCATATGTGATTACTGAATATATTCTTGTATGGGCTCAAACAAGCTCCCCAGACCTAGTAGAAGAGGTTTGAAGATTATGTTTCTACTATTGGGTTTTCTAACAGAATGTCTGATCATTCTCTCTTCATATATCGTCCAGGTAATGATATAACTTACATCCTTCTGTATGGATGATATTATCCTAACTGCTTTATCTGATGTTCATCGCAAGTCTATCATGTATCTTCGTGCTTCAGAATTTGCTATGAAAAATCTAGGGTCATTGAGTTACTTCTTTGGGATAGTTGTCACACGTCATGCAGGTGGTTTATTTCTATCTCAAAAGAAGTATGCAAAAGATATCGTTGAATGAGTTGACATGTACTCGTGTAAGACGTCCTCCACTTTGGTGGATACTAAACCAAAGATGAGTGCTACTTCTAGAATGCCATATGCGGATCTATCATATTACCGCAACCTTGCAGGAGCCCTGCAATACCTTACTTTCATGAGGCTCGACATAACTTATGATGTGCAACATATTTGTCTATTCATACATAACCCGACGGAGGATCATATGCATGCTCTCAAGTGCATTGTGCGCTATATTCAAGGCACCCTCGATCATGGCTTGCATTTATATCCATCTTCGACCACCACTCTCATTTCTTACACAAATGCAAATTGGGGTGGATGTCCGGATACCCGACGCTTTTTCGCTGACAATTTGATATCTTGGTCCTCCAAATGGCAAGCTACCTTGTCCAGGTCCAGTGCCGAATTAGAATACCGAGGATTTGCCAATGTGGTGTTTGAATCTTGTTGGCTACAAACCTTATTTTAGAGCTCCATTGTCCGGTTCCGAAGGCGACATTGGTTTATTGTGATAATATTAGTGCGATTTATCTCTCAGGAAACCTGATTCAACATCAACACACTAAACATATTGAGCTGAATATTCACTTTATTCACGAAAAGGTTGCTCGTGGACAAGTACGTGTCTTACATGTCCCGTCACGCTATCAGATCACAAATATTTTTACAAAAGGTCTTCTGCTGATTATATTTAGTCATAATTGTGTATATTGTAGGTGTATATTTAGTCATTTATTACCATTATTCTAGCCTAGGATTATACTTGTATTATGGATATATTTACTACCTCTTTGGAATGAAGTAATGAAGGAAAATATTTCTTACAAAATTAAAACTTTAAGCCTAACTAGAACCAAATCATTAACCATTCAACTAATTCGATTGTCAGGATCAAGATGAATGAAAGCTTTTGTAATAATTAAAAAAGAAGAAGCAAAAGTTGCTATTATTTGAAATTGAAATTCATCAACAGTGTGACACAAATATCATTCTGCAGATGCAACTACATAGTCTTTTAGGATAGGTGGTTAATTTACTCTTGTTTTGGTGGTGCATTATTACCCATACCAGGGCTATGTCCCAGTGTCTTTAGTGAATAATCGTTAATCTCTACCCCTGGTTTTGGTGCACGACGACCATTTGAAGAACCATGCCCCGGTCTTCTAGATGGGTAATTATTGACCTCTTCCGTTTGTTTTAGTGCAACATGATCCATTGCAAGATCATGCTCGAGTATTACAGGTGGATAATCGTTGATCTCTACCCCTAATGTTTTGGGTGGGTAATTGTTGACTTCTTCTGTGTGTTTTGATCCAACATGATCCATTACAAGATCACGCTCAGATGTTACAGGTGGATAATCGTTGATCACTGTCCCTTTTTCTGGTGCACTAAGTCCATGCCCTCCTCTACGAGGAGGGCAAACATAATATTGACCATTACTAAGACAATGACTTGCTCTTGGGGGTCCATAATCTTCAGTGTGGATTGAAGACCTAGAGTGGACACTTTTGTAAGGAACAATTATCAAAACCAAAGTAAGAAATGTTGTGAAAGAGATTGAATGAGGGGCCATTTTTTGTTTTAGCCTAATTTCCCTGTGTTTTTAGTAGAGCTAGTGCAAAACCATAAAGCTATTTCTACAAAATATATAGTTGTAGTGATGAGTCCGATTATTATGAAATATATTAGGAAAACCTTCATTATTCTTCCTTACTTGAGAAATATATAGGAAACTTCATTAGTTATATAGTCCAAGAACCATTTTAACTGTTGGTGTAGATATAGCAAAACTTCATTAATTATATATTCCATGAACCATTTCAACTGCATTTTGGTATAGAAATAGCAAAGTGTGGAATCATGCCTTACTTTCTCGGACCATCTGGCTAATTCACACTAATGCGGATTCTTTACTGGTTCAATGGATTAATAACTATTACTTGAGAGGCCAATCTATTTGGGAATATGAGGTACGTGTTAGGGATTCTCTTTTATTCAAGAAACTATGTGGCATTCGAGATACATTTATAACCATCTTTGATAGTCAAGGAAATGCTATTGCTGGCTTGGGAAAAGTGTTGCACCAATGGAAGACTTGATTCTGGTCTTGTGTATGAGGTATTGCGCACACCTCGGGAGCGTAAGCTTTGGACGTCTCAAATTTGGAAAGGCTTCATTCCTCCCAAATTCTCATTCACGGTCTGGCTCACTTGTAGGAAGCGCCTTGCCACCAAAGACACTCTCCCCTATCTTAACTTGGATGATAAGACTTGCGGGTTCTGCAAGTGTGCTAATGAGACACCGGCTCACCTCTTCTTTTCTTGCCCATACACTCACAAGATTTGGAAGCATACTAGAGAATGGTTGGGAATTAGAAGAGAAATGACTACAATTGAAAGCGCACTCAAGTGGATCAAGAAAGAGCACCGCGGGACAGGCATCCGATCCAAAGTCATCATACTTGTCTTTTGCACAGTAGTTTACGAAATTTGGAGAACAAGAAATGCATTGCTATTTGAGGGTACTAGCTTAACTGATGACGTTATTGCAAAAGTTAGAACAACAACTTATAGAGTTCTTTATGATTTTATTCCCTCTTGTAACGTCACCTTTGAGTAAACGCCCCCATGTCCCCCTTCCTATCTCGCATTGTGTTACGTTGAGGATTGAGAACTCTCAACGATTGATTGTAGCTCCCGGTTTTTTAGTAATAAAAGTTTCATTTACCCGGAAAAAAGAAATAGCAAAACTTCATTAATTATATAGTCCATGAACCATTTCAACTGCATTTTGGTCTAGATATAGCAAAACTTCATTAATTATAGTCCATGAACCGTTTCAACTGTATTTTGGTGTAGGGACATATAACAAAACTTCATTATTATATAGTCCAAGAACCATTTCAACTGCATTTTGGTGTAGGATAATTGTAGTTTTGGTCCTTCGGTTATTGTTAAATTTTGATTTTAGTCTTTCTAATATCTAGCTAAGAACTTTGAACCTTCAATTAATTGAAGTGATGCACTTTTAATCCCTCTGTCTGTGACTCTTCACAAAATTATCGTATTATCAATCATGACACTACCAAATTACCCATATGTAATATTAAATTTGTATTGTTATTCGGTTTTTTAGGGTAATATAGTTCCGTAAATAGTACAAGTATAACATATTTCCTACCTCAAGGGAACAAAAAGTCACATCTTTGTTACTTAAAGGCTAGATGTGCTAAGCCATAAATCATAAGAGCTAAAATTAGAATTCAGAAACTAAGGGACTAAAAATGATATTGTCCCTTTGATTTATTTCTCATCGATGAGTTTTTTTTTTTAAAAAACTAAATAGTAGTCATCAGAAATTAAGTTACTGGATTTGAACCAGTAACATTACTATAAAGTTATTCATAATTTTTATGAAGTGTATGTAGTGGCGGATCCAAAATTTTTATTGAGGGGGTTCGAAGAATAGAAATATAGTGCTTGAGATTTGAACTTGAAATCTCAAGGTGAATTTTGAACCAACCTTTTCTCTTGTGTTTAGGGTAGGGATGACAACTGGTAGGATCTGGACCGGATCCTACTAGATCCAGATCCAGATCCGTTTTACATACATGTATCCATATCCGTTTTACATACATGTATCCATATCCATATCCAGATCCATAGGGTCCATAAAATCATATCCAAATCCAGATCCATCGGATTCACGGATCGGATCTGGATCCAAATCAAAGTGACTGATTATTAAGTTATACCTTCTAATCAGTCCAAATTTTCTAGAAAAAGAGTCAATTTAATTTAACGGAATCATGGGGAGTGCATCCGTAAATTAGGACTAAATGACATTGTTGACAATTGTTATGCCTATTGGCTATTGCTGTAGTGAGAAACAATCCTCTCAATACCTAAGCTACTACATAAGTATCACATAAATGATTAATATAATGATTAAAGAATAACACGCAAAACGTGTCTCAATTAAAAAATAATGGCCTTCTACTTTCAATATAAAATAAAATTAAGATTACAAAGGATTCGGTACATGATGTATAAATAATAAATGTATAATTAATTTAATAAAAACGGATTCACTGCCTGATCCGACCGGATACGGATCTCAAAGACAAGATTCGGATCCAGATTCGATCCATCATAAACGGATCCGGGTCCGATCCGGATCCGTCGGGTCCAAACTTTGAATATTCATATCCTATAAAACGGATATGGATCCACCGGATCCGGATAGGGTCCGGGATCCATTGCCATCTCTAGTTTAGGGTATTGAAAATATATGTGCATAAAAACATCTTATATATACCGTATATTGTTTTTGCCGAGGTGTTTGGATGAACACCCTCCTCGGGCCCTAGATCCACCCCTCACTGTATGCATTAAAAGGCACATGTACAGTGCTTAATGAAAGTATGTATGTCCTAGACACAATCATTATTAGAGACAAATGTACTTGAACACATTCGTATTATTAATAATATTAACATATTTATGGCATTTGCGATTATTGAATTATTATTTAATTATTTGTAATTATTCATTAATGTGCATCCCTTGAGCTTACGTTGTAATTAATAGAGTGGGATATTAATGATATAGCGTAACTCTCAAAGTAGCCTCGACTAATGATAATCGAGACTGATATATCAATGATATGTAATAAGTCGACATGTGGTCTACATCACATTTTTGGAGAATATAGTATATCTCACCTGTTACTAGTAATAGTTAGACTGTCCCACTGCATCTCGATTTTTGGGTCAGGCTTGGGGACCAACCCTAATCTGATTTATAACCTAATATCTCCTATATAAACAACACTACCCCATAAGTTTTAAGAGTGATTGTGATTCAAAACCTTATTATCAACACTAATTGAAAACTGCTTTCTAGACTTAGAGTTTAGAAAAGAAATTTTCTCAAACCTCTGCCAAGGTTTCTTGGCTTTCTTGATAGAGGAATACACCGTAGCAAGACACTTCAATCGAAGGGACAACCGCATGTAATCCCTAAGTAGAGATTCCAGATTAACAAAACATGTAAGTGTTCACGTCTATGTTTTACATTACAGGTTTCAATTGTCATTTAACTATACTAGACGGAATTGTTGGGTAAGAAAATAAATTTTAAACTTTCGATGTGCACTATTCATATGTTTTGAATCCAACAAAACCCTACAGTGGTATCAGAGCTCAGGTTGATTCAATGGTTATATAACAATTGAATGACATAATAATATGAGTTAGACATAAAACTTGGTTTTAAACTAAATTAAAATAACGCTACTTGAAATCCTATATACCTTGACTGAACGGTTAACCTTTTGATATCACCCTAAACTATCTACAACGCTAAATCGGAGAAGTCATTCCGTTCTAACTCGAACTAAGCCTAGTGAAGAAAACTGGTTCATTGCGAACATGGTGCACGACAAAGAACGGGTAGGAATGAATGATGGTCGATATGTGTGTTATTAATATTAGTGTGTGATAATAATGATATGTGATCTAATCCCTAAATTGGGCTTAGAGTTTGGATAATTTTTAGAAAATTGACACAGATATGTTTTGTCAGAACGTCAGTGTCACAACCATATAGTAGTGCGCCACGGTGCCTGCTAGGATTTCAAGGAGTCGTCGACGTGACGGTGAAAGGCAGAAACCACGACTCCTGTCCAAGATCTGTGATTAAAGGCTTCGTTTTAAAATTTTGGACTCACTGGACCGTTGGCGCTGCGGCCCCATGATGGAGCGCCGCAGCCCTAATTCACAACAGAAGCCCAAAGATTTCTACCATACGCGGCGGCGCTGCGGCTCCATGGTGGAGCGCCGCAGTGCTAATTCGTTGCAGAAGCCGAAAGGCTTCTGCCTCACTGGCTTCGCGACCCTAATGATTGGCACTGCGACGTCACCTGTCCAGAAAATAAAATTTTCAGATTACAGAATGTTTAAACCATGATTATTATTATACAATATATTATTTGATAAGTATACTATTTATGTGCTAAATGTCAAACATGTTTGTCATTTGAATTACTAGATAACGTCCGTAAATAATTGTTTGGGTAGGCGGCGCCCAATACGTGTTTAACCGCTTGATATCATGCTTGGAAAGACGATACCTTAAGTTACGATGTTCCCAAAAATTTAATACAAGTCTCATTTTTAAATGAACGCGTCGTCCGTTATAATTGATTGTAGTGCAAAATCCTTTTCGGCGAGATGAATATTTATGCCACAACATTTGTTCTAAGTCTACGAGGACTCGGACTCTTCTATAGATGCGTGTTAAATGTAGAAGTGAGTGATAAACCTTCATGAGTATTTACTATTTACACCACAATATTTGCTCTATGAGGCAAAACTCACTTAGATACATAATTACAGTCGCATAATGGGGTTGACTTGTTAGGCTGTCTTGGCGCCACAGTGTCGGACAAGCCAAGGGACGCAAATCGTTTGTTTAGAACATTCAGTCAAACAAGAGTTGCAAATTGTTTGTAATTGGTTTAGAGACCTACCAGGTTGTGTTGTTGAAGTTATCAGCCGCAATAAATGCGAAGATAACATGAACCTGGATCTTGTCCCATTATGACCATATTTCATATGATTTCGTATTCTTCAATGGGGTCGAAGAGTATGTTAAAATAGTGGAAGCTAATTAAACTAAAGGTCATGGTAATTAGTTAACGAATGTGTTCAATATAAATTTATATTATAGTTTAATTTCAAGTTTATCTATTTATTCAGTATACACAAAATGTCGAATCTATCACTGAAAATATTGGTCGAAACAAACAAGTCTACTGGAGCAAACTTCCCTGACCGGTTGAGAAATATGTGTTTGGTATTGAGACTAGAAAGAATTGAGTACATGTTAGACAAAGTGTTCCCCACAGTCTCTGTTGAAGATTCTGTTGAGTATGCCTTATTTGACAAGGCATCTTATCAGAAACATCTAGACGATGCTATCTCGGCACAATGCGTAATGTTGTCATCCATGACTGCAGAGTTACAGAGGTAGCATGAAAACATGGGCCCCAACGAGATAATAGAACACTTGAAGAGTCTCTATGACTCACAGTCTCATACAATGTAGTATGAACTTTTGAGAGACATTTTCAAGTGTAAGCTGAACTAAGGAGGTCAAGTGTCAGCACATGTTCTGAAGATGATTGAGTTAATAGAAAGGTTGGCTTCGATTGGAACGAAGCTGCCAGTAAATGTCTCTATCAACCTGATCCTGAATTCGTTTTCTGGTTCATTTGAGAATTTTATTGTAAATTTCAATATGAATGGGACCAAGGCAAGTCTTCTAGAGCTTCACAACATGTTGAAGACTTTTGAGTCGTCCACCTCTAAAGGAAAAGTTATGCTCATGGTGGGCTCATCTAGCAAGTTTAAATCCAAGGCTAAGAACATACAGAAGAAGAAGGGCAAGGCAGTTGCTGTACCCACATTTTTCAAACCTAGAGGAGGTGTTCAGAAGAAGGCAAAAGTATCTGCGGATGTGTGCCTCAACTGCAAAAAAAAGGGAACTGAAAGAAGGACTGCACAGATCCAGGAGGAGGCAAAACACTAGGTTCTTCTGGACCTGCTGGACAAGGTATGTTTGTCATTGAAATAAATATGTCTATAAGCAACTCTCATTGTTGGGTATTAGATACCACATGTGGCTCTCGCATTTGTAATAATGTAAAGGGTCTGACCGACAGCAGAAAGGTTGGACCATGGGAGGTAGACATGCGCGTTGGAAATGGAGCACGAGTGGATGCTGAACGTGTGGGAACTTATAGATTAGATTTACCTTCATGCTTTTATTTAGAACTGAATAATTGTTATTTTGCTCCCTCGTCGACGAGGAATATTATTTTCATCCTAGTGTTAGCATTGAGGGGTTCCCTCATTTATTGCTAATGATAGTTATGTACTATCTTTTAATGGGTTTGTTTGTGGCAATGCTTTGCTTGTGGATGGTTTATATGTTCTAAACTGTAGTCGTGAACTTTTTAATGTGCAAAATAAATGAGCTAAGATAAGTAATTCAAGAAACCCCACCTACTTATGGCACTGTAGAACTTGGTCATATCAATGAATCAAGGATATCAAGATTAATAAAGTTAGACTATCTAGAGTCATTTGACTTAGAGTCCTATGGTAACTGTGAATCTTGCCTGAGAGTAAAGATGACCAACAAACCACTTTTAGGGAAAGGTGTGCGAGCCAAAGAGGAGCTTGAATTGATCTATACCGATGTATGTGGGCCATTTTCAACTCAAGCTAAGGGAGACTTCCATTACTTCATCATTTTTACAGACGATTTCACAAGGTTTGGGCATATGTATCTTATGAAACACAATGAGTAGAAGTCAGAAGTAGAGAAGCAACTTGAAATAAGTATCAAGACCCTTCGATTAGATTGAGGAGGTGAATACTTAAGTAAAATATTTCTGGATTACTTAAAGCTTCATGGAGTCCAATCACAATGGACACCTCCTGAAACGCCGCAAATGAATAGTGTTGCTGAAAGGAGAAATCGAACCCTATTAGATATGGTTAGATCCATGATGAGTTTCTCAGCTCTACCAACATACCATTGGGAATATGCATTACAAAGTTCAATTTATATTCTGAACAGGGTTCCTTCAAAGTCAGTAGATAAAAACTTCATATGTGATATGGAATGGCAAGAAGCCAGTACTAAACATATGCGACCCTGGTGGTGCCCTGCATATGTAAAGAAGAGGCTTACTGACAAGTTGGAATCTAAAAGTAAAAAATATTATTTTTTGGGGTATTCAAAGAAAACTAAGGGATATTATTTCTATCTTCGTGGAGAACATAAGGTCATTGTTTCCATAAATGCAACTTTTCTTGAAGAAGACTATGTCTACAAGGAACATAGCTGCATAAGATAGAACTTGAAGAAATTCAAAAATCACAAGATAATACGAAAGTTGAACCCTTGTCAAATGATAGGACAAGGATTCAGTGGGAGTGTTTGGTGAAGATTGGGTACTTAGAGTAAGCCCTTCAGCCAGTGGGAGTGTTATGAGAGATAGTCCAGAAATACAAAGCTCTCATACACAACTAATGGAAGATGATACAATAGTTGTACATCAATCCATTCAGGAAATATATAAAAATTACATTCCTGAAAGCTTTCAAGGTGGTGGATTGTCTAGCACACAAAGACCTTCTCACAATCAGAATGCAACGAACACTGAAACGTAGAATATTCAACTATGTACGACCACTAGGACTCATCGTCCGCCTGAAAGACTTAATCTCCTTGTTGAAACACACAATGAGATAGATATACCTGATGACGATGAACCTACAACCTACAACGAAGCTATGTTAGACATTGATTCATAGAGATGGCAAGAAATCATGAAATCTGAGATGGACTCGATGTACATCAATCAAGTTTGGAACTTGGTTGATTTCCCAACAGGGGTTAGAACCATATGATGCAAATGGGCCTTCAAGAAGAAGATTGATGAATATGGTAAGGTACAAAACTTATAAGGCAAGATTGGTGGCTAAAGGTTATAATCAATGACATGTGGTCGATTATGATGAAACATTTTCACCTGTTGCGAAAATTAAGTCAATTCGGATTTTGCTTGCAATAGCCGCATACTATAATTATGACATTTGGTAAATGGATGTTAAAATTGTTTTCCTCAATGGTAACCTAATTGAGGAGGTATATATGATACAACCTGAGTTTTTTTTATACAAGACTAAGCACAAAGTAGTATGCAAGCTACAAAAGTCCATTTATGGACTTAAGCAAGCCTCAAGGAGTTGAAATATTTACTTTGGCAAAGTAGTGAAATCGTTTGACTTTGTTATAAGCAAAGAAGATCCATGCGTTTATAGTAAGCGCAAGGAAGGAAGTATTATCTTCATTGTTATATAAGTAGATGACATATTAATAATGAGAGACAATAAGACCCTCATGCAATCAGTCAAGGAATGGTTATCCAGCACCTTTATGATGAAGGACTTAGGTGAAGCCTGCTATATTCTTGGAATTAGGATCTATAGAGATAGACCTAATAGATTGTTGGGAGTGTCACAGTCCATATACATAGACAAAGTACTAAGATGATTCTTTATGGAAAACTCCAAGAAGTGAGGTTTTCCTATGGGTCAAGGCATCAAGTTATCAAAGTATGATAGTCCTTCTACTGTTGCAAATTTGAACACATGAAAATAATCCCACATGCTTTAGCTATAGGATCAATCATGTATGACATGACCTGTACGGGGCCAGATGTGGCCTATACACTTAGTATGACTTGCAAGTTCCAACAGAATCCTAGGGAAGAACACTGGAAAGTAGTCAAGAGTATTCTTAAGTATCTTAGACGAACTAAAGAATATTTCTTAGTCTATGGTGGACAAGAGAATGACAAGAGAATCTAGTGGCTACTGTGTACACTGATGCTAGCTTCCAGTCAGATCTTGATGATTTTGAGTCTCAATCTGGATATACCTTCATTTTCAATAGTGGAGCAGTTAGTTGGAAAAGTTCCAAGCAAGCAACAACTGAAGCCGAGTACATTATTGGATTGGAAACTGGTAAAGAAGCTATCGTGATATCTGAATTCCTGAAGGAACTAGGGGTTGTTCCAAGTGTCACTTGTCCAATAACGATCTATTGTGACAACACTGGTGCGATTCCGCAAGCTAAAGAGCCAAGATCAACAAACAGAAACAAACATGTACCGAGGAAATACCACATACTCAGGGAGATGGTGGAAACTGAAAAATAAGATTAGACTATGTTCCCACAGATGATAATCCATTTACTAAACCATTAAGCTTAGTTATATGGGTATTAGATACATTGGAGATTGGATCTAGGTCAAGTGGGAGATTAAAAGTATGTATGTCCTAGAGACAATCATTATTCGGGACAAATGTACTTGAACACATTCGTATTATTAATAAGATTATTATATTTATGACATTTGCTATTATTGAATTATTATTTGATTATTTATAATTATTCATTAATGTGCATCCTTTGAGGTTACATTGTCAATAATAGAGTGATATATTAATAATAGAGCGTAACTCTAAAAGTAGCCTCGACTAATGATCATCGAGAATGTGATATCGATGATATGTAATAAGTCGACATGTGGTCTGCATCACATTCTTGGAGAATGTAGTATTTTGGTGTAGGGACATATAACAAAACTTCATTTATTATATAGTTCAAGAACCATTTCAACTGCATTTTGGTGTAGGATAATTGTAGTTTTGGTCTCAAGTTATTGTTAAATTCTGATTTTAGTCTTTGTAATATCTATCTAAGAACTTTGAACCTTCAATTAATTGAAGTGATGCACTTTTAATCCTTTTGTTTGTGACTCTTCACAAAATTATCGTATTATCAATCATGACACTACCGAATTATCCATATATAATATTAAATTTGTATTGTTACTCGATTTCTGAGGGTAATATAGTTCCGTAAATAGTCCAAGTATAATATATTTCCTACATAAAGGAACAAAAAGTCACACATCTTTATTACTTAAAGGATAGATGTGCTAAGTCATAAATCAAAAGAGCTAAAATTAGAATTCAGAAATTAAGTTACTAGATTTGAACCAGTAACATTACTATAAATTGATTCATAATTTTTATGAAGTGTATGTAGTGACGGATCCAAAATTTTCATTGAGGGAGTTCGAAAAATAAAAATATAGTGTTTGAGATTTGAACTTGGAATCTCACAGTGAATTTTGAACCCCTAAACCTGTTAAATGAAGCCCAAGTGCCGCGACCCAAGTCCCGAATTACTGTTCCGTGAACAGTAATGCATTGTATATATTTGATATATATTATATTAGTCTTGTACATTAATTAGGATTGTAATATTACCATAAGTGTATAGTTAGTCTCTATATAAAATAGAGATTTAGATGTAAAGTAGGAATGAAATTCTCTTATTTTAACTTGTATATATATGTTTTTCATCAATAAAAATAATTAAAAGATTAATTCTTTCAAAATCATTGAGCCAAACTTTTCTCTTTTGTTTAGGGTATTAAAAATATATGTACATAAAAAATAAAAAAAACATTTTATACTGTATAATTTTTTTGCTGAGGTGTTTGGGTGAACACCCTCCCCGGACCCTAGATCCGCCCCTCACTATATGCATTAAAAGTCACAAGTACAGTGCTTAAGGGATATAATTTTATTCCGACTAGTTCAAATTCATGTCATTAAGAGTAAACGTTCCCCACCGGGGATTTGTTTGGTTTTATTTCAATGAAAACAAATAGCTCTAAGCCTCTAACCAACAATTAATCAACTAAAACCATTGAATAATTTTTGCTTTAGTTAAGGATCATTTGGCTTTCCTCCATGCCAAAAAATTAAAGACAATATTGAAGTCCAAGGTTGTTTGGTTTTATTTAATTTTAATGGAAACAAATAGATGTAACCAACAAAACCTTTTTATTTAGTTGCCTAGCAGGTCCAAAATTCATTGAAATCTCCGATAAACTAAAAATAAAAATTTAAAAATGGCCCCACTTCAAATATTGAGTTTTCTTAATACACAATCAGTTATATTTCCATTGAAGAACCAAATAACAAGAAGAAGAATTAATCCCAAAATCATGGCTGTAAGTAATGTTTCTTCTTCAAATTCTTATTTTTTGCACCTTAATTATGTTATTTTATCTTGAATATTGCTTTGTAACTTACCCATATTTGCATTTCTAAGAGAGTAATTAGTTGGGGAAAAGAACACCAAAATTTAGTTAATTTAGTTATATGGTCCTAGTTAACCATTTGGGAAAACCATGAAAGCCTCTAGTTCACAGTTGCATTCACAATCAAGTGTGTGTTGGTATAATAATTTGTATATGTTTAAATAACGTTTCAACAATCTGTTAAACAATTGGTAAAAACATATTTTACAGTATAAAAATACTTAATTGAAACCAGTACAATAAACAGAATATGTTTTGAATAAGAAAAAATAATTTCAGAATATAATCGAGCCCACTTAGTTCAAAGTGTGTCCTTAAGGAAATTATTCCCCTCACAGTACTCGAGGTTAATAGAATATCGCCTCCCAGGATAGAATGATTATCTTACCAGAATAGTAGTACTCCAAATTCCGGTAGCAGCGAACCACTCAACGGTAGTATATCACACAGACTTAGGAAGAGAAAAATTTTCAGATGAAGAAATTCGTATTGAATGAATGAATTAATAAATTCTTGGAACAAACAAGAATTTATAGTTGTTGGTGGTACTGATTCTGAATGTTTGCAACTATTCAGAATAGTCATCAAAATTTTGGAGGGAAATTCGAAAAGAAAATGACTTAAACCGAACGGGTCGGTCGCGGGTCTTGGGTCCGTTTGGATTTATTTTAATTAAATATTTAATTAATTAATTAATTAAAGAAAAGTTTGTCCAAAAAGATTATCAATCAATCGTTTGACAAATTCAAATCCGAAGCCGAGCGAGCGACGACGGCGCGAGGGGTCCTTGCCCTCTCAACCCTTTTAGCAACTAGAGAAGGTGTAATGTAATAGATACACCTCTCTTTCCTTCTCTTTTTTCGATGTGGGACAAAAGGGCCTTTTACTCACTTTAATTTTCATCCCATCATTTCTCATTCACTAATATCAAATCCCAACAGTGCGGAGCTAGGGGGTGTGGCGCGTTCAAATCGCTGGAAAATTATATAGTATATATACAAGGTCAAAATTATTTTTTACGTATATATAATAGACGTTGAATTCTTTGATTTTTTCGTGTGTGTCTACTTCTTTATATTTTGAATCCATAAGTAGTCTGCGATTAAGTTTTACTCATGTTGGTATGTTTTATTTAAGTCTCGTGTTTACAAGGCATCTTTTAGTCCGGTCAAAAATTTATATGCTACTAGAAAATATAGAGAGATTTACATGTCAGTAAGTCGAAAGTATAAAGAACTTATACTACTCTTTGTTCTTATTTTTAATGCGTCTCTTATAATATTGGATGGGATGAGTTTAAATAGTGCAATATGATCGGTGAGGATTCATATAACCAGCTCCGACTTGCTTGAGATTGATGCGTAGTGAACTAGTGATTGGTATTTGTTGTATACCGCCTGAATATCGTTGTTGCTTATATAGGTCACATGCCTTCTAGCAGTCTTGTAATCACGTCCGAGATTTATATACCACTAGAAATTATAGAGAACTTCAAGTAATTTCAAATTATTTTTGTTTTGTATAATATTGGATTGATGAAATTCCTATAGTCGACCTCAACTTGCTTAAGATTGAGGCGTCGTTGTTGTTGTATACTCCTGAAATAATTTTGTTGCAGCAGGGATCACATGTTCCTAAATTTGGGAACTGGGATGGTGAAAATGTGCCATACACAGCCTATTTTGAGAACGCGCGCAAAGGTCATAAAGGCGGTAAGATGATAAATCCAAATGATCCAGAGGAGAATCCAGAGGCCTTTGCATATGGTGAATATGATGATGCTAGCGTTAATGTTTCTCCAACGAAAATTCCTTCAGTCGAAACACCTCAACACAATTATGGTCACCGTAGAAATCCTTCTGGCTCGGGCCAATACTCTTGTTTTGGCCCGACAAATTCAAATTCAGAGTCCTTTGGGGCAACACAACGTCGCAGAAAATCTGATGTTAAGAAGAATAAGAAAGATCGTGGCAATGGCTTCATTCCGCCTAGTCCAAATAGACTGATAAAAAATAGCAGAAATCCATCTGATGATCTTGTAAGTTCGTATTCTCTCTTTAATTAGTTAAATTTCAAACTGATTGCCTCTTAAAGAAAGTACTGAATCATCCGTTCACTAAGAATCATCATTTAGGGGTGAGGTTCATCCGTTCAAATAATATCTTTGAATTATAACTTTGTTGAGTGTTACTATTAGTGAAAAAATCAGTAACAACATTGTAAGAACACGCAAGAATTATTAGCAAGGAAGTTGATGAAATGATTCATATGTCATAGTGACAGATTTGTTTATAGATTGATGGTTAAAACGATCCAATTTTTGTTTTGATAATTGTGGTGTCCGGGCCAGTTTGCGCACACCTTGATAATTCGACGGGGCACCCACCAGTATAAATGTCGGATAACTCTGTCCACCAAGGTTTGGACAGATGAAAAGAAATCTCCTAGTTTTTTTTTCTTTTGCCTCCACTGGGAACTGAACCTAAGATCTCCCACTTCATAAACCACTAGGTCACACTCTTAGATGCGTTCAAATGAGCCAATCTTATGGTGCACAAACATCTTTTTGAGAGCCTAAGTTTATCGTATTTCATGTTTTGTTGCCAAAATGAAACGATGTTTACGCTGTTAAACAGGAGGTATCTCATGACTTAGTCCTACTTCAATATCACGCTTAATTTCCTAGGCATATTGTGAAATACTTAGACCTTAGTGATCAAGAAATAATATGCCTCTAATTTGAACTTCATGTTATGTCAGTCTTGTTCATCAGCAGCATCAGTACCAAAATTTGGGGCATGGGATGAGAAAGATCCAAAATCTGGAGAAGGATTTACAGTAATTTTCAACAAAGTTAAAGAGGAAAAACATATAGCAGCTGCTAAGTTCCCTATTGTGCAGCAACATTCAACCATGCCTTCATCAGATAAGAAAAGAAATGCTAAATCAAAGGTTTGTCTACTTCTTGCAAAGATTACTTGAGCACATAACAAACGGAAAATGTAGTTATTAGCGTAGGTTGACTCAGAATTTGAAGTTTATGAATTTTACCGTTAATATTATAATAATAATAACTAGATTCATTGTCAAATATTTACCAACAGTTGAAATTCTCTATAATAGCCTCGTTTGTCTAGATACTTTTTGGCTGTTATAGCAAAATGTTGTTATACACAACATATAATAAAACATAACATGAAAGTCGATTCCAAAGAAAACTTGATTGTTATAGTAAAATGTTGTTATATAGGATGACTCTTATAGAAAGGCTGGCTAAGTTACTGGTTCACGTGAATCAGTAATTGATCATGCAAATCTGGCCTTACTTTGAACTTTGCATGTATTCATTTTTCCTAAAAAGGTGAATCTCCCACCCCAGGAGCTCCAACACCCCGATCCGACAGAATTGTGAAGGAGTTAATCTCTTTGCATGTATTCATAATTTAGTAATAAATTACTTTTTTTTAACCCGTTTTGCAGGTGTTTTGCTGCCTTTTTTGAAGATTCACATGCTCAAGTCATTTTTTTTTTTTTGCTTTCCTCTTCACTCAATGGTGTAACAAAAAAATTGAAGGATGATGAATTAAGGCCCGAAGGTGCAATATTGACTAAGAATTTGTATTAACATTTCTTGTGGAAGAACAATTGTTTAAATTTTACCCAAGTTTTGGTTATTGTAATTTGTATGTTTGTTGATGAGAAAATCGGATGATATTTATGCTGAGAATTTGCTATATACCATCAAGAGTCATGGTGGAATGGATAAGATTCTTTGTGAAAAAAATAATTCCTTGATTATTGATTGAAGACATATATATACAAGTTAAGAACCTTATTCCTATTTTACATCTAAAACTCTATTCTATACAATTAATGTAATAGTATAATTCTAATTATGGTACAAGACTAAGTCTACCAAATATACAATATACAAAATAGGTAAAATCCGGGGCGGCGCTAGGGCAAATATTTTGGACATTGTTTAACACACCCTCGCAGTTATAGCGGGTGGTCTTCGTACGCTGAGACTGTCTCTAAAATTTCAAAAAGGACCGAGGGAAGACTCTTTGTAAAGATGTCTGCAATTTGATATCTTGAAGGGACATGACAGACGCGTACTTGTCCTTTGGCTACCTTCTCGAGACAAAGTGAATATCTATCTCTATGTGTTTAGTACGCTGGTGCTGAACTGCATTACCAGAAAGGTAGATGAAACTTATATTATCACAATATTTGGTAGCCTTCTCAATAGGACAATGAAACTCTAAAAGTAGATTTCAGAACCAACATGACTAAGAAACCACATTGGCTACCCC
Source organism: Przewalskia tangutica (assembly GCA_029844215.1). Classification (NCBI taxonomy): domain Eukaryota; kingdom Viridiplantae; phylum Streptophyta; class Magnoliopsida; order Solanales; family Solanaceae; genus Przewalskia; species Przewalskia tangutica. The sequence goes on from CM056725.1 coordinate 5,543,371, forward strand.
TCTATACTCGGTCTCTGCACTTGAACGTGAAAGCGTTGATTGACGCTTGACAGACCATGAGACCAAGTTATTACCTAAAAACATGCAATAGCCAGACGTAGACCGTCTGGTATCAGGACAACCGCCCCAATCAGCATCTGTGTAGGAGACAAGTGTAGACGTCGACGAGTGATACAAATGCAAGCCACAATCAAGTGTCCTCTGAATGTACCTAAGAATGCCTTTGAGCGCATTCATATATTCAACTCTGGGATCATGCATGAATAAACACACTTGTTGTACGACATATGTAATAACAGGTCGCGTTCCCGTCAGATACGAAGGGCGCCTGCCAGACTGTGATAGCGGGTCGGATCCGCATAGGGAGAGCCAGCTGCAGCACCGAACTTGGGTTTAGTATCAACTGGAGTAGAAGTGGACTTACAGGATGACATTCCAGCCTTCTCAATGATCTCTGTTGCATACTTCCTCTGTGATAAGAACAATCCACCTGCATGACGAGTGACTGCATTCCCAAAAAAATAACTCAATGGGCCCAAGTCTTTCATGGCAAACTCAGAACTGAGCATTGTCATAATAGACTTTCGCAAAGCATCAGAAGAGGCAGTCAAGATAATATCATCAACATATAACAATATATAAGCCATGGAAGAACCCCGACGATATATAAATAATGAATTATCAGATCTACTGTGCGAAAAAACTCATAGTCGAAACATAGTCAGCAAACCTCTTATACCAAGCTCGTGGAGACTGCTTAAGCCCATACACGGACTTCTTTAATAGACAGACATGATTAGAATATCTAGTATCTCTGAACCCCAATGGCTGATGCATATACAATGTCTCCTGAAGATCATCATGTAGAAAAATATTCTTCACATCTAGCTGATGAATGGGCCATGATTTTGAAAGAGTCAAGCTGAGCACAGTGCGAATGGTAGCTGGCTTGATCACCGGGCTAAATGTCTCACAACAATCCACACTAACCTGCTGAGACTTACCATCAATTACAAGTCTAGTCTTATGCCTTACAAATGAACCATCCGAATTTTCCTTATGAACAAAAATCCACATAGACTGGATAATATTAACACCAGATGGACGGGGTACCAACTTTCACGTCTTATTATCAATAAGAGCATTATATTACTCGGTCATGAAAGTTTTCCAATTAGGGTCATTTAAGATAGACACATGATTACGAGGTAAGGGAGATTTAAGAACATTAGAATTCAAATTAAAATGTCTTTTTGGTTTAAAAATACCATGTTGACTGCGAGTGATTGGACCTTGACTCTGGGCTGGATTGGGTGAATTTTGGGAATTTTCTGAAGTGTTGGAAATTACCGTCGGAAGCGTCGCGGCGCTGGGGGCAGGGGCCGCGACGCTAGAAGAGCTGCAGAGCTCTCTGAAGTTTTGGCGCCGCGATGCTTCTCCAGAGGGTCGCGGCTCTAATGATGGGTTTGAAAATGTTTGGTCACTGGCTGGCTGGCAGGCACCGCGGCTCTGCCGTCATTTTTCTGAAGAATCGAAAAAATGACGGAGAACAAAGGGGGAGACACCCTCATCCAAAAAATCATAAGAACTAGACATGTATTTTTCTACTTTAGAAAAGGGAAATTGGGATTCATCAAAGAGAACATGACGACTAGTGATGATTCGTTTAGAAGACAAATCAAATCATTTATAACCACGGTGATTGGACGAAAAACCCAAAAACATACAAGGAGTAGAACGTGTTTGAAGTTTGTTGATCGTAGTGGATGGAAACAGTGGATAACATAAGCATCCGAAGACCCTAAGATGAGAATATGACGGAGTCTTATTGTATAACATTTTGAGAGGGAATGAATATGTCAAACCGTTAGAGGGAGGAATATTGAGTAGATCGGTAGTCATTTGTAGCGCATGATGCCAAAATAATAGAGGAACGGAAGAATGAACCAATAAAGTGCGGACAATATTATTAATGGTACGAATTTTTCGCTTAGCTTTTCCATTTTGTGAAGACGTATGAGGACAAGAAAAATGAAAATTTATCTCATTTTGAGCACAAAACTCCTTAAATTCCCATTGTCAAACTCTTTGTCTTTATCACATTGAATGTTTTTTATTTCACGTTCGAATTGTGTTCTTATGAAAACTCTAAATTTTATGAAAATGTGATCGGTGTATTTTATATACACTTTTCGAATCGTTTTTAGTTAGTCTTTTGTCCTTTTTTGTACAAATAAGTGTCGTATTAGGATAGATTTTCTTTCTTTTGAGTCAAAGTGGTTAAAATGGCCAAATGGCGGAAAATGAGCTAAAAGAGGGCAAAAGATGAGGTTCCAGAGCTAAAAGCAGAGAAAGTGGCGAACGAGGCAAAAACCCGGACCAGCGCCGCGGCGCCTCCTGCAGTCAGAAGCAGGGCCGCGGCGCCTAATCATCAGAGAGGCTGCAGAGGTTCCAGCGCCGCGGCGCCCACAGACAACAGAGATCAGGGCCGCGGCGCCAAATCACCCGAAGTGCTGCAGAAGTTCCGGCGCCGCGCCGAAATGGCCAGGCGCGACGCGGGAAAAATCAGGTTAATGACGATTTTCTGGGCCAGACTTTGAGGGAAAAGTTTGAGGCGGTTTTCAGCCTATAAAAGGAGAACCCTATGCAGATTTTAAGGGTTCCCCTTCTTGCACAACACAAGGATTCTTGCTTGGAGATTGGAGACCATAGTTTAGTAAATTTCTTTCCTTTTCTTTTCTTTTATTTCAGTTTTTGTATGATAAACCTTGAATTAGTTCTTGTCATGTCAATGGCTAGGAACTAATTCTTTTATAGGGTTTTCCATGTTGATTCACTAGAAACTTATGTTATGAATTAATGCATGTTATGGCTATTCTCCTTTGAGAGATTTATCCAATAATTGCTTTGAATGCTTGGTAATTAATTGACAACTAATTATCATTATATGAATTCTAATCAAACTTCGAAAGGAGGAGGTTGTGAATATGTTGTAAGTTGGGTAGACATATTTTGGATTGGGGATGAAAATACCTCAATTATTTATGTAGCGTTAATGAGAGGCTTAACAACCCTAATTTTCTGCGTAGTGCGTGACGGTTAACTAGGTTTTTGTGCTTAATCCTCCTATAGAGTTATCCTTATCACCGAAAGGTAGAAAGGTGCAATACTGGGGTTGAGTGTTTATATATCCTTAACGGGAATATAAAACGATTTCGTAAACCTGCTAGCTCCGAGAGAAGAAAACCATAATTCATTGCATTGATAAATAACATAAGCGGATAGTTGAGGAGACATGGAAGCCCTATTCCCATCACAACTGAAGTAAACCTATAGTTAATTAGCTTTTATAATTATTAGTTATAAACCACAAAATCAAATATCAATTACCAAATAGATACTAAAAGATAGATAGTTGGTACTTGAACCCTAATCCTTGTGGACGATATTCGGTCTTACCAAGACTATATTACTTGTCACGATAACGTGCACTTGCGTTAAAGTGTGTGCATCTTTTCGCGCATCAAAATGGAAAAAACTTGAGATTTTTTCGCAATTGAAAACGTCCATAAATATTTAGAATAGTTATCTAAGAATAAGACATAATAATTATGAATAAATCACTATGAATAATATCAAATGGCATTGAAGTATTAGAATTCGAAGCTACAAATAGTAACTTAATAATTTTTCCTAAAGCACAGGATTGACAAAGTGGAGTACTACGCGTACCCTTACAAGAAATAAACTTATGTCTATCTAAAGAAAATAAAATAGACGATCCCAGATGACCTAGACGAGCATGCCATAAGGAAGGAGCAAGAACTGCAAAAGTGAATTGTTACACCCCGTATTTACAGGACATGGTGTAAGAACGTACGTAAGAACTCACAGTGTTAAGATTTGGGACTTGTAAAAAATTTCTCGGAATTATGAAATTTTCGGAAAATGTTTTATTGTGACGAATGGGAGGGCGACACGTGTCACCCCCCCTTATAGATGTCTTGGACGAAATGCATGGGCACAAGGGTCATTTGACCCTTGTTAGGAAGACAAGTCTTGCAATGTAGTGAGCTTGACAATATTGACTAAGTCAATGGGGCCACATTAGCTTGATATTAATTAAGAGCTCATCCAAACCACCCATTTGTTTATATCATAACCCTCCATTACACTTTATAATACTAGTTGTGCAAGACAAGCTTAACACTTAGCCATATTTTCACAAAATTTGAAGGAAGAGCAAGAGATGCTCTCGGGTTCAAGGCCTTGTGAAGAGCAAAAATTTTCGTTTCTTGTCCTTTAAGCCCCACACTTTAAACCAAGGTTCATGAGTGTTATGTAAGTGTATCTCAATAGAAAATCTCGGAAAAAAGATAGTTTTCGGGTTAGTCGAATAGTGAAAACATAGAGACTTTATAGGTTTTGTATTGTAAGTTGTAGGAAAGTTGTTGGTGTGGTTCTAAGGGTCTCAAAGCGGATTGAAGTGTCTTGGAGGGGTTCTAAACTACTAGGAGCGACTTCGGATTGGAATTGGATTAAGATTCGTTGAGGTATAATTTTGTCCTTTAATGTGTTACAAGATTATATGTTTATATTGTTGTTATTAGCTTTACGTGTTGCTAGCATGAAGTTGATTAGTAGAAGTTTATAAGGATTGTGGATTGATTGTAGCATTGGAAATCCGGAATGTAATATAAGCCATGTTAAGTTGGATTTCAATTTAGTCGTTATTAGAAATCGTCGCAAGTTACCTACTTAGAGATTATGGATTGTTATAATCAAATACGACTTGATATCATGTTATGCTACCAATTTGGAATGAAATGGAAATTTGATAAGAATTGGTAAGGTTGAACTCAAGGTGGCCGAATTTGGACTTTTTAGTTTGTTTTTCATTTGTATTGGACTACTTTCTAAATTGTGAGCCAATTGGGGATGTTTAGTTAGTCATTTGTATTGGAGTACCTTATAGAAATTGTGAGCCAATTGGGGCTGTTTGGTTATTGTATTCGGCCTTGAAAAAGGTGGCAAAGTTAGTAGAAACAAAGGAGGTTCATCAGATTTTCCGTAGAATTGGTGACTTAGCACTTAGAATAATTCTCATTATGAAGTGAGAGGTTAATGGACGTATTGTGACCATTATAGGTTGAAGTACTAAGTATAGCGTATCCTACTTGGAGAGTGGAATAGCTATCAAGATTGAAGTACTTTGGAGCATTTTGCTACTTGTCGACAATCGTCGCGAGGTATGTGAACCTCTTCCTTCCTTTGGCATGATTCTATGTATGGAATATACTTGTGGTATCATTTCATGTTTCCTTCTACTCTTAGAAGTTAAGAGGTAGTTATGTGATTTACTCTATGTAGAACTTTTCCTATCTTTTGAGCGTGACTAGTTGCACGTATGTAGTACGGTAGACGTACAAGACTATGACATTCTTTACTTGTTTTATGAAATGCCAAGTCGGGTGGGTTAGGAGATTAACTCACTTCTTTGAAAATAGTAAGGATATCTTAAGTTGATGTTAAAGTTAAGGGACTTGAAGAGTTTTAAAGTATGTGATACTTGTTCCGTTTTAAACGTATAAGTCCCTTGGATAGGAAATTGTTTATGGCTAAGGTATAAAGTGAATATAACGGCTTTATGGGAAGTTAGTTATATTTGCCTTATGGAAAGATAAATGACTTGACTTTAGTGAAAAGGCAACTTGATTTCACGGCATCGCTTGCCTAAGGTTTTATAAGAAAAGAAGTCACTTGTTTTTAGAAGCCGGTAATTGTATTTCTAAAAATGTATTGTGACTTGTCTTGAAAGACGGATAGGACTTGATACTATAGTTGTTAGTATCGGGAAGTTGTAATTGAAAAGAGTCTTTCTAAAGGAGTAGAGCGCGTGAGACGTTGGGTTAAATTTCCGATACTATATGACATTATCGACCCGAGAATGGCGGGCGGTATACCTATCTGGCGCACTATATGACATTATCGATCCGAGAATGGGTAAGGCGATATACCTATCACGCGACTATATGACATTATCGACCGAGAATGGGCGGGCGATACCTTTACGGGCGGTATATGACATTATCGACCGAGAACGGGCAGGCGATACCTTTATGGGCGCACTATATGACATTATCGACCGAGAATGGGCAGGCGGATACCTTTACGCGCACTAAATGGCGTTATCGACCGAGTTGGGCGGGCGGTATACCTTTACGCAGGCGCACTATGTGACCTTGATCGCGTCTGGGTGGTAGGGTAGTATAGGTGCCCCTCGCTACAGGCGGATTATACTTATGAAAGATAAGTAAGTTATATAGTAATGAACTTAATGATTCTTTTTCTAATAATGTACGTAAGAATGTGGTAAATTTTATTAAGAATGGAAAAGATAATAGGGTGCGATTAAGTTCATAAGTGGTAATGACACGGCGGGATCCGTATGTATTGTTTTATACTTGTCCTTGTCATTCTTTTATGCGATTATGATCATTTCTTTATCGTTATTTACATTCCATATTAAATTTTTGTTATCCGGCCGAAGCTGCGTTCATGCCCGCAGTTTAGGTACCAGGTTGGTGATCCTTGCTCTTAGGATCTCGGTTGATTGTTGGGAAAAAGCTCCATTTGCTCGGAGGCTTTATCTCTTGATGCAGTTTTCCTGAAGTAGTTGATTCATGTATATTCGGGGTATGGCGGGGCCCTGTCCATTGTTGTTATGTTAAAAACTCTTGAGGTGCTGTAGTTACATTTTGTGGGTCGGTTTGTAAAGAAAGGAGGCAAGCTGCTTGTATATATGTATGTCGGGAAGGTAGCCACTATCGGCTAACTTGTTGTTTACTTCGATGTTTCATTTATAAGTTTCATGTATGTTCGCTGATTTTCTCGATGTTTACAGTAAGGGTGCGGGTAGGGCACGATCGCGATCTGAGGTCGGTCGTGACAAAAGTGGTATCGAGCGATTAGTCCTCGGAAAGTGTCTACTGACCGTGTCTAGTAAGTCTTGATTATCGGTGTGTTGTGCACCACATCTATAATCGAGTGCGGGACATTTAGAATTGGTTTCCATTCTTCTCTCTGCGAGATCGTGCGATGAAAGTTGTCTTATTAGGTTGAATCCTCGACCTATTCTTATGAAACGGTATGCCTCGCGGAAGCGACCGGGGCCCGGAAGGGCAAAGCGGCAGGAGTTGCGATGGTCGCGAAGAGTTACGAGTCGGGCACGACTATGCCCGAGTAGTAAGCGGGTCGGCGAGTTCACCACGCCGATATTAGAGGCCAAAGGCGCGGTAGCTCGAAGGTTCGTGCAGAGCCTCGATTCGCGGCCGGTCGAGTATAGAACTACGGGAGGCGATCCGTTATTGACCCGATATAGTAGTCGAGCGTGCAAGCGAAGCAGCAACCCACCCAGAGCCGGCGGTTTGCGGATTAGGGATTTTCTAGGATGTCATCCACCGAGTTTTATGGTTCGAGTGCGATGAGGATCGCAGGAGTTCGTTCGGCGGCCTACGGACCACGCAGTTCTTAGGGCTTGAGAGGCAGTGCATTACGCTAGCCTCCTCAGGTTCTGCGACATCGCGTTGAACTGGTTTGAGTCGTGGTTGCTTTCGAGAGGTGATGATGCTCGTCCGGCGGTTTGGGATGAGTTCACGAGGCCTTTCTTGGTCACTTTTGCCTCACGAGATGAGGAGAGCCCGTGTTGATAGGTTCTTATCATTGAGGCGAGAATGGGAGGACCATCGAGTACACCCTGAGTTTGACTCGTTGGCTAGGTATGCGCACTATTGTGGCTAACATGGCCGATAGAGTCCATCGCTATGTTATGGGACTAGACCGTTATATGATCACCGCTTGCACAGGAGTAGCCCTTCACCGAGAATGGATATTGCGGAGATCTGACATATGCACGAGGATTGAGGCGAGGAGAGAGAGGACCGACCAGACGAGGCCGGCCAAGAGGCGAGGCAGCGAGGTTCAGGTGATATTCGAGGCGGAGAGCCTCGGCGAGCTAGGTCTGATTCGGCCACGACACGAGTGCACCTCCGATTTTCGGCGGGGTTTCCTGACCGGGAATGCAGAGGCGGTCAGTCTCTGAGCTTGAGTCTCGGGGAGATGGGGTTCGATCGATCGAGGCCACCTTTGCCTCAATGTGCCCGATGTGGTAGGTTACATTACGGGTATGTATGTCGCGCAGACGCGGTGCTTGTTTTCTTGTGGTCGTCAGGCCATATGTTAAGAAAGTGTCCTTATAGAGGTGTCTGGTGGGACAACACACGACTCTCTTGGATCGATTGCGGGTTCTTCGCCTTCACTAGCTAGGCGGGATGTTCATGCACCGGTAGTGGCGAAGGTCGTGGTGGGAGTTCCCGATTTTAGCGGTCCTTGAACCGCTATATGATTTCGTATGTCTTTGGCCTTTAGAAACTTGTTTACATGATAAGTTATGGTATGTTTAAGTTTTATGAGCAGTTATATTGAGACTATGTATATGTTAGAAGGAGTTGGAAGTACGAAAAGATAATCCCTTTTTGGGCTTATGACGGACAGATATGTGGGTGCGAGGTATTAAGGCCATGTGTGGCATTGTTGGTATGTCGGGGGTGGTGAAAGGAAACTATGTTGTTAATTTTAAGTTTGACTCCGAAAGAACATTCGAGGACGAATGTTTCTAAGGGGGGAAGAATGTTACACCCCGTATTTACAGGACATGGTGTAAGAACGTACGTAAGAACTCACGGTGTTAAGATTTGGGACTTGTAAAAATTTCTGAATTATGAAATTTTGGAAAATGTTTTATTGTGACGAATGGGAGGCGACACGTGTCACCCCCATAGATGTCTTGGGACGAAATGCATGGGCACGCGGTCATTTGACCGCTTGTTAGGAAGACAAGTCTTGCAATGTAGTGAGCTTGACAATATTGACTAAGTCAATGGGGCCACATTAGCTTGATATTAATTAAGAGCTCATCCAAACCACCCATTTGTTTATATCATAACCCTCCATTACACTTTATAATACTAGTTGTGCAAGACAAGCTTAACACTTAGCCATATTTTCACAAAAATTTGAAGGAAGAGCAAGAGATGCTCTCGGGTTCAAGGCCTTGTGTAGAGCAAAATTTTCGTTTCTTGTCCTTTAAGCCCCACACTTTAAACCAAGGTTCATGAGTGTTATGTAAGTGTATCTCAATAGAAAATCTCGGAAAAAAGATAGTTTTCGGGTTAGTCGCAAAGTGAAAACCTAGAGACTTTCTAGGTTTTGGATTGTAAGTTGAAGGAAAGTTGTTGGTGTGGTTCTAAGGGTCTCAACAAGCGGATTGAAGTGTCTTGGAGGGGTTCTAAACTACTAGGGCGACTTGGATTGGAATTGGATTAAGATTCGTTGAGGTATAATTTTGTCCTTTAATGTGTTACAAGATTATATGTTTATATTGTTGTTATTAGCTTTACGTGTTGCTAGCATGAAGTTGATTAGTAGAAGTTTATAAGGATTGTGGATTGATTGTAGCATTGGAAATCCGGAATGTAATATAAGCCGTATTAAGTTGGATTTCAATTTAGTCGTTATTAGAAATCGTCGAGTTACCTACTTAGAGATTATGGATTGTTATAATCAAATACGACTTGATATCATGTTATGCTACCAATTTGGAATGAAATGGAAATTTGATAAGAATTAGTAAGGTTGAACTCAGTGGCGAATTTGGACTTTTTAGTTTGATTTTCATTTGTATTGGACTTCTTTCTAAATTGTGATCCTATTGGGGCTGTTTATTTAGTATTTTGTATTGGAGTACCTTATAGTATTTGTGAGCCAATTGGGGCTGTTTGGTTATTGTATTCGCCTTGAAAAGGTGGCAAAGTTAGTAGAAACAAAGGAGGTTCTGTCCAGATTTTTCGTAGAATTGGTGACTTAGCACTTAGAATAATTCTCATTATGAAGTGAGAGGTTAATGGACGTATTGTGACCATTATAGGTTGAAGTACTAAGTATAGCGTATCCTACTTGGAGAGTGGAATAGCTATCAAGATTGACGTACTTTGGAGCATTTTGCTACTTGTCGACAATCGTCGCGAGGTATGTGAACCTCTTCCTTCCTTTGGCATGATTCTATGTATGGAATATACTTGTGGTATCATTTCATGTTTCCTTACTCTTAGAAGTTAAGAGGTAGTTATGTGATTTACTCTATGTAGAACTTTTCCTATCTTTTGGCGTGACTAGTTGCACGTATGTAGTGCAGATGAGCGTCTGGACTATGACATTCTTTACTTGTTTTATGAAATGCCAAGTCGGGTGGGTTAGAGATTAACTCACTTCTTTGAAAATAGTAAGGATATCTTAAGTTGATGTTAAAGTTAAGGGACTTGAAGAGTTTTAAAGTATGTGATACTTGTTCCGCTTTAAACGTATAAGTCCTCTTGGATAGGAAATTGTTTATGGCTAAGGTATAAAGTGAATATAACGGCTTTATGGGAAGTTAGTTATATTTGCCTTATGGAAAGATAAATGACTTGACTTTAGTGAAAAGGCAACTTGATTTTCTGGCATCGCTTGCCTAAGGTTTTATAAGAAAAGAAGTCACTTGTTTTTAGAAGCGGTAATTGTATTTCTAAAAATGTATTGTGACTTGTCTTGAAAGACGGATAGGACTTGATACTATAGTTGTTAGTATCCGGGAAGTTGTAATTGAAAAGAGTCTTTCTAAAGGAGTAGAGGCGCGTAGTACGTTGGGTTAAATTTCCGGATACTATATGACATTATCGACCGAGAATGGTCGCGAGATACCTATACAGGCGCACTATATGACATTATCGACCGAGAATGGGCGGGCGGTATACCTATCAGGCGCACTATATGACATTATCGACCGGGAATGGCGGGCGGTATACCTTTATGGGCGCACTATATGACATTATCGACCGAGAATGGGCGGGCGGTATACCTTTATGGGCGCACTATATGACATTATCGACCGAGAATGGGCAGGCGATACCTTACGCGCACTAGATGACGTTATCGACCGAGATCGGGCGGGCGGTATACCTCACGCGCACTATGTGACCTTGATCGCGTCTAGATGGGTAAGGTAGTATAGGTGCCCTCCTTCTGAGCGGATTATACTTATGAAAGATAAGTAAGTTATATAGTAATGAACTTAATGATTCTTTTCTAATAATGCGTAAGAATGTACGCGTAAATTTTATTAAGAATGGAAAAGATAATAGGTGCGATTAAGTTCATAAGTGGTAATGACACCGAGGATCCGTATGTATTGTTTTATACTTGTCCTTGTCATTCTTTTGTACGCTTATGATCACATTTCGCAGACGTTATTTACATTCCATATTAAATTTGTTATCGACCCTTCGAAGTGCGTTCATGCCCGCAGGTTTTAGGTACCCAGGTTGGTGATCCTTGCTCTTAGGATCTCGGTTCAGTTGTTGGGAAAAAGCTCCATTTGCTCCGGAGGCTTTATCTCTTGGTGCAGTTTTCCAAGTAGTTGATTCATGTATATTCGGGGTATGGCGGGGCCCGTCCATCGTTGTTATGTTAAAAACTCTTAGAGGTCTGTAGTTACATTTTGTGGGTCAGTTTGTAAAGAAAGGAGGCAACTGCTTCGGTTGTATATATGTATGTCCAGGAAGGTAGCCCTATCGGCTAACCTGTTGTTTTACTTCCAATGTTTCATTTATAAGTTTCATGTATGTTCCGCTGATTTTCTCTGATGTTTACATAAAGGGTGCCTGTGTAGGGCACGATGATCCCGATCGGGTCGTGACATGAATGGCATAGCTTGACGCGAGATGCTGAGACTCGGTGTGATTGGATAGATTTCCTCATGAGATGACTTCCCGTCTTGAAATCCTTCACAGAAAACCCAAACATATCAAAATTAATGGAAACCCAATTATCAGTGGTGAATTTACGGACAGACACCAAATTTTTAATCAATTTTGGGGCATGAAGGGTATATTTCAGGACAAGGGGTGGATGAGGAGGGGATAAATTTTTATGGCCATAACCCTTAATTGGAATAGAATTGTCATTACCAATAGTTATACCACTATTAGTGCTCAAATTAGAATAAGACGAGAGAGTATCTTGGTCGGATGTCATGTGTGTAGTGGCGACGGTGTCCATATACCAATTAGGGTCCGATTGAGTCAAGCCAATCGTGTGCATTGCTTCTTCAATGTCGGTCTGAGTGGGGCCCATTGCGTGGTGGGCCTGATGAGGGCGAGGCCCAAATATCTGGATCTGAGTGCCGCTGATACGCCCAAACACAGTCCGCTTGGGTAGAAGGCGGGCGCGGCCTTGGCGATCTTGGCGCCGCGGCGCTGTAATGTGGAGCCGCGACGCTGCGAGACGTTGGGACCCACTGCCACTGTCCAGGGGCCCCCTGTGGGCCCCAAAACTGCTACTGCTGCTGATTTTGGGTCACGTCGGTTGGATGAAAAGGGGAAAAATTGGAAGCCGTCATCATGGCGGCGAGATTTGGTCTGATCGATGCCCTTTTAGCCAAACCCACTTCTTTCAAAGTGAGCATGGAGCGAGCTTGATAGAACGCCGACAGGGGATTACTTTGATGAATAATCGATGCAACCCCTGTATAGGCCTCGGATAAACCGACAATCATCTGAAGAACTAGACGACCGTGAAGCGAAGAACCCACGTTGCGGTTGGTCCGCGAGTCGCGGCGTTTGCAATAAGAAGAAACGTTTGGAAAATTCGCCATAGAAACTTGAGAAAATTTCTGCTCAAGGATAACAACACAAGAATTACTGTTATCTTGGAAGATGTCACACAATCGATTCCACGCTGACATAGCTCTGGAGTTAGGTTCCATAATCGTATGTAAAAGATCCAAGGAGATAGTGGCATAAATCCACTGAAGAACCTTGACATCAAGCATGACCCATAATTCTGAATCTCCTTCTTTAGTAGGCACAACCGTCGTAGAAGTAGACGCCACATCACCCTCCTTTGGAGGAGTTGGAGGAATGAGACGGTGAAAGACTTTATGTGCTAAAGCATGAATCTTAAATTATTCCGCCCACGTCCCATATTGGACGTTTTCTAGGTCAAGAACAATAGGAATGACTTTCTTGATGTTAGAAACTGTGAGGGCAGGATGAAAATTGTTCTTATCAGCCATAGGGAATAGAACAACAAAATTCGGAGAAGAAAATTTGTGAGATATGATTTTTTTAGTAGAGAAGGGCCGCTGCTTTGGGCAAACCGAGAGGGAGGCGCCGTGGCTGAAGACTAAAGAATCCGAGAAAAGAGAGAAAAATTTAGGAGCGGAAGCAAGGTGAAGAGAACCTAGACTCTTGATACCATGAAAGAAATAATCCCTTGATTATTCTTATTGATTGAAGACATATATATACAAGTTACAATAGGAGAATCTTATTTCTACTTTGCATCTAAAACCTTATTCTATACAATTAAGATAATAGTATAATTTTAATTATCGTACAATACTAAGTCTATCAAATATAGAATATACAAAATAAGTAAAATCCAAATTCTGAAAATCCGGGGCGACGCCGCGGCGCTGTGTCCTAATGAACGCCGCGCTAGGGCAAATATTTCGGACACTATTTAACACTTTCATCATTAACTAAAGATCTCGAGTTCAAGTCATTAGAATGGAAAAAATCATATTAAAGAGCAATTTCTCGTGTAATAAATCTAACGCGTCACTAATTCGAATTAGTATGACTAATAATTATCGAATACCGAATGATTAACTGAAAGATCGTAACCAAATAAAATGTAATTGCACATTAACACTTTAATAATACTTATGTAACCCGATATACACTAAATCATACTAAATTATCATGGTGAAGTGATGTATACAAATTAAGTAATTAACTATGATTGAGTGATAAGAGCGTATATTTAGACATTTATTATATTTATTAAATTAGTGTATACATGATGTACGGATATTTTGCTGTCTCTTCTTTCGGCTGTTGCAATTTGAATTTTAAATTTTGAGATTATTGGATAAGTAAGACATTTTTAAAAGTTGGTTTTCACATCAATTCTAATCCAAAATTTTGAATACAAAAGAATCAATCAATATCCTAGAATTAAATATATAAGAGATAAAGAAATACTTCTATAAATATGAATCTACCTAAATGTCTATTTTATTATTTCTTTTTATTCCGTCAGTTCAAGTTTACGCGATAATATAATTAGTTTATTTTAAAAAAAAGATACATTTATATATTTGATATCAATTTAATTTTGAAAATTTTATTTTACATTTAATAAAGAGTTTTATAGCATCACAAATAATATTAAGACGACAAGTTTCAAAAAGAACTTTTAGTCTATGATATATTGACAAGTCATAAAAATATTTATTTTTACTTAAACCCCGTATCAAATGGAACAGAGAGATGGAAGTATACAATCAAACATTTTTATAACAACATCGTTTCTCTGGATATATTTTAATTGCTATAGCTAAATATAAAATATAGAGGGAATTACTAGTTTCATAACAACATCCAAATTAGTACTTATATGTTTAACACGATAAATTTCAAGATCTTACCATCACACAAATATTATGATATGTTCACAAGTTTTAAGGGTGCGTTTAGTTCGGGGTAATAAAGAAAGAGAAAGGGAAAGAGAATGGAATTCACTGATTTCATTTGAAGTTGTTTGTTTGACCTACTTTTCCATTTCCTTTTCCCAACCGGACCCCCGATCCCGGACCCCGAACTATCCAGAACCAAACATGTAGGGACAATCAGGATAATTCCTTTTCTTTCCATTCCCTTAGACCATCTCCAGCAGGGGACATTGTCCCCGATAATTACATATAGCAGGAGACGATTCAAATGACATGTTGACGTGGAAATAATTGGGAATTATTGAATATATAGGAGATAATCTTGCCACGTGGAGACAATGTCTCCTGCTGTGGAAGGTGCAGGAGACAATGTCTCCTGCTGTGCCATGTGACAGTCTGCGATTGACTGCCATAAATTCATTTCACCAGTATTTTAATTGCTATTTTTGACGAATAATTTAATCTAATTTAAAAATAAAAAAAACATCATTTTTTTAATTTTTCAAGATCTATAAAAAGAGACTAGGTTTACTTCATTTGAACACCATAATATTTTGGCTATTTTCTCCAAATTTCTATCTTCTTCCAAAGTATTTGCTATTTTTTAAATATGGATCTTAATCAAAATTTTAATCTTCCTCCAAATTTTATATTTCCTAACCAACTACAAAATCCCAATATTCACGTCCACAAAATTCTCAAAATATGTTATTCAATTTTCAAATGTCATATATAATGTACCATTCAATAACGTTCTTGCTCAAATTCAATATATTGATGCGAGAATTCATCAAACTAGGTGGTATAGTATCAGAAATATTGTTACCATCAAGATTTAATGTTGCAAGAACGTGCATATTTTCTAGAGATGGAGCAATCAAAAATTAATTTTCAATTTGTGATTTTTAATATTATCAATGTTTTAGTGTGTTTTTGATAAATTATACGATTAATTTATCTTCATTAATAAAATCATGTATTGTTGTGTTTTAATATTATAATAATATTTGATAAGTGTCAAAATTAAATAAATATAAATAATTTATAATTTTATTATTATATGTATAATAATATGAATTACAAGAATAATATCATATACAAAATAGAAAATGAGATAAAATGAATATATATGATGGAGTATATGTATTGATGTAGAGGAAAGAGAAAATAAATTATTTTTTAAAATATCTCCTGATGTGTAGTGTATGTGATAAAATGAGATAATTGATTATATGACAGATTATTCATCTGATGTGGCATAGAATTATCTTCTGCCTACTGGAGATGAGATTTTATTCCGTTTAGCCTGCGCAAATCAAAATACTTTATTTTTTAAACTCCCTGCTGAATAAAAATACGTGACAAAAGGGGTTTGCTCAAATAGTAAACGGCAGAGTTCCCCCTCATTGGGTATTTTCAAATTTGAAACTATACATTCTTCTCTTCATCTTCTCCATAGAGAGAGACAAACAAATATGGAAATTGTATCAGTTCCAATTTCTTCGTGTTGTAAAGAAGATCAAAAGATCTACCAAAACTGGTTCAATTTCGTCGATTCCGGTACAGTTTTTTGTTTCTATATCTTCAATTTCATCTATTCTGTTACGATCAACTTTTCGTTCTAGATTTTTGATGAGATCTTATCGGTATGCAGATGGAGATGGACGTATTACAGGAAATGATACTACGAAGTTGTTTTCGATGTCGAATCTATCGAGGCCTGAACTCAAACAGGTAGTGTTCTTATGTGCAATTTTGTTCTGATTTTTGGTGTAAAAATGAAATTTATTGATTTATATATCTGATTTATAGATATACATATACATAACTATGCACGTGCACATAGTGACATATATGTATATGTGCATTTTTGAACTTGAGCGTTGTGCTTAGTTCGTATTTATTTGTTATTTATGCGTTGATTAATAATCTATGTGAAATCGTTTATGTGTTGATGATTCAAATTTATTTAAGGCCTGAACTCGAGCAGGTAATGTTCTTCTGTGCAATTGTTCAGATTTTTGGTGAAAAATGAAATTTAAGATTGTTTGTTTTGAATATAGGATCTCTTTACATTACAAGCCTTATTTATATATCTGATTTATAGGTAATACATATACATAAGCGCGCACGCGCAGAGTGACATATATGTATATGTTCATTTTTGAACTTCAGCGTTGTGTATCCTTCGTATATTTGTTATTTGTGCGTTCATTGGTAACAATAGAAATTCTGGTGTAGTTGTTTTTGATATTTTGTAGCTGTTGGTGGTACATTTCTCGAGTGATTTCTTATCTTAGAACTAGTCTTCTATTGATTGTATAAAATCACTGTTAGATCTTATAGTCTTTCACGTCTATTATTGAAGTTTAATGTAGAGAATAAGTGATTGCTTAGTTCAAATTTATGTAAAAAGTGTCATTTATTGTGCCATCTTTTGGTTAAAAATGTTTACTACTATCTTTATCTTCGAAGAAAATGTCAACTTGCCATATGAAAATAGATACATTGCTATTTTCCAGCATAAAGATCCTTCAATATGCAATGAGTTTAAGGGAATGTTAAGTTCTTTATTATTTTAAAGCAACATTTGGACTGTGTATGCAGCTTTTTCTTGTTGCTTATTTGTTGACTTCCTAGATGACTAATTTGAAATATTTGTGTATGAAGGTTTGGGCAATCGCAGATTCTAAACGACAAGGTTTTTTGGGTTTTAATGAGTTCGTCACTGCAATGCAGGTCATAGTTGACACTAACCAATTTTGTTTTCTGTAATTCCTGTCTAAATTAATCAGATAGAACCTAAATGCATTTTTTCTTCTATTGTAGTTGATCTCCTTGGCACAAGAAGGGTCTGAACTCAGCTTTGATCTCCTTAGGAGCAAAGGTATACTTCTTCTTGATCATTTTTTATAATCCATTTGAAGAATTTAGGGTGGTAGAGAAACAAGGTTATATAACTAAAGTATTTGATCTGTAGTTTACTGTCAATGTGGTAAGCAGTGGATCAATTATGATCCAGACATTGCTTAAATGACTATCTTATTTTGAATGTTCACATTCATTACATACACTTGAAAATATTTACCGTCTATCCGCTTATTGGGCTACTCCAATTTGTAATGTAAAATTTATAGTGAACATGCTTACTATTGCATCAGTTAATCCAATAAAGACTATGCACATCTCACAGTCATTAGTTTGGAAGTGACAGATTAATGCATTTCAGTTATTTTTACAAGTTTGATGTATTTTTGTTAACGCAGTAATCATTGGATGTCATGGTGATGGAAACAGTTGAGCGTGTCATGATTTACTTAATTCTTGTTTTCTTCTCTTGTTGATTATTTGTAGCTAATATGGAGTTTTTGAGTCCTCCATCGATGGAAGGTTTGGATGCTTTATTATCTGTAAGTGCTTTGACAATTCCATCTTATTTTCTTATTAGAAACTATAAGCCCTTGGTTATGTATGGTTTCTTTTTTTCCTCGCAGAAGACTAATGGTTCGTTGAGGAAAACAATGATTGAAACAAATGGTCAGTATAAAGTGTTATTTCACATCTATGATGCTTTTACTCAAACAAGGAAACAAAATAGTAAGCTGTCTTGGTTAAAATACCTAACTTGAAAAAGTATACAGGTACCATACAAGTGCAGCCACCGCCACTAATCAACTTGGTTTCCAGAAAATCTAGAAAGAAGGCGAGTTTTGATTTCTTTGGGATGTTAATGTGAAATCTATCTTATTTTTACATACTCCATATTGGCTTCATATTGAGCTTTGTTTTTTTTAAGTTCAAATTTTGTCTTATAATTTTGTATCTGTTCTTAGTAACTTGACTAACTCGGAGAACCAAAAGTTCCGCAAAGCCTTGTCCCTCAATGTAGTAGTAGTAGTGTCCTTTACTACATATTCGCTCTTTGGGTATTTTCTCATTTTTAATTTTGACCTTGTTTCTTTTTTATTTTGTTTCAGATCCAGCCTTCTCTGACTGCTGTTACATCAGTAACTGATGGTTTGAAGAGACTATACAATGAAAAGTTGAAGCCACTAGAACTCACTTACCGCTTTAATGATTTTGCATCTCCTGCTCTGGTGAGTAGATGAAGAAGCAGTACTTTCCAACACCCTTATATATATGTGCTTATTTTAAAATGTTGTCATAGACGGAAAGCGATTTCGATGCCAAGCCTATGGTCATGCTTTTGGGACAATACTCGACAGGAAAAACTACTTTTATCAAACACTTGCTAAAGTGCAATTATCCAGGTTAGTAATTTCATGTCTAAATTTCTCTATTTATATTTTAATAACTGCAATTTTCTTTACCTAATGTTTATTCTTCTATTTGTTCTTTCCTTTTCTCTTTTTGTTGAAATAGGTGCACACATCGGACCAGAGCCAACAACTGACAGATTTATTGTCGTTACGGTAAATAGGGACTTGAAATTATTCCATACATTTTATGCCCTTATTTAAAGATATATAGATCCTAATGCTAGTTGTAGTAATAATAGTAGTAGTAACACTAATAGTCCTTTACAGTCTTTCCTTCCTAATAAGGTTTTCATGGCAATACATCAGTGACTTGATTTGATTGCTGTATACTTTGTTTAAGGTACTAGCTTTTCTTTATAGTGCCTTAAAGTGATTTTCTTGCGCAGTCTGGTCCAGATGAAAGGAGCATTCCCGGCAACACTATTTCTGTTCACGCTGACTTGCCATTCACTGATCTGACAAAGTTTGGTGGAGCATTTTTGTCCAAATTTGAGTGTTCCCAGTTGCCACATTCTGTGAGTCCATATCTAACAATTTCTTCCACTTTGTCCTATTATGAAGCGTAATTTAATAATTAGTCTAACTATTTTTATTCCTTCATAGCTCCTTGACCATATTTCATTTGTGGACACTCCTGGAGTTTTATCGGGAGAGAAGCAAAGGACGGAAAGGAGTTATGATTTTACTGGTGTAATCTCATGGTTTGCTGCAAAATGTGATATGATACTCCTCTTGTTCGACCCACATAAACTTGATATTAGTGATGAATTCAAACGAGTTATATCATCTTTGAAAGGCCAAGAAGACAAAATCCGTGTTGTATTAAACAAGGCAGATCAAGTTGATACACAACAAGTAAGCTATGAGGATTATCAATAATTCAGTACACAATTATCTTTTTGTTGCATTTTTCTACTTCACAAGATGATTTGGCTTGATGTTAACATCGCCTTCCGTTTCTTATGGAAGCTAATGAGAGTTTACGGTGCATTGATGTGGTCTCTTGGGAAAGTTCTGAACACACCTGAAGTTGTGCGAGTCTATATAGGGTAAGAGAAAGGTCCTTCTATAGTTCTCTATATTTTGAACAATATAGAAATTTGCTCAGAAATAATCAATTGTAACAGAAACGAAAGAAAATTTATAGCTAACACCTATTGTCCATGAATTTAACATTTTTCATCATATTCATTCTTCACGTCGTGTCTATTAAGTTCTCACAACTTTTGTCTTTGCAGCTCTTTCAACGACAAACCTGTTAATGAAGAAGCTGTTGGTCCTACTGGAAAGGATCTTTTCGAGAAAGAGCAAGACGACCTTCTGGATGACTTGATAGATATTCCAAAGAAGGCTTGTGACCGTAGAGTAAGATCACCTCTTCTTGTCCATTGACATTTCTCTTTGGAATATCTACTCGTCCATTGACATTTCTATTTGTTTAACATTGTGTACCAGATGGTTTACGAGTTACTATTATTTGTGTACTATTCCAGATCAATGAATTTGTTAAACGTGCCAGAGCCACTAAGATCCATTCCTACATTATTAGCAATCTTAAGAAGGAGATGCCTGCATTGATGGGCAAGTCCAAAACACAACAAAAGCTCATTCAGAATCTTGATCACGTATTTGAAAAGGTCTATTTCCGAACACATTTGTGCTGAAGGATCTCTTTACATTTCAGAAATATGCTTAATATTGAATGTACATTTGTGACACAGGTCCAGAAAGAGTTTCGTTTACCGGCTGGCGATTTCCCGAGTGTGGATCATTTTAGGGAAGTTTTAAGTCATTACAACATCAATGATTTTGAGAAATTGAAGCCTAAAATGATTCAGGCTGTGGATGACATGCTCAGTCATGACATCCCGGAGCTTCTGAAGAACTTTCGAAATCCTTATGAGTAAACCGCTACACCACTTCAAGAAGGTTTGAAGTTGAAAATATTTTTTAGATGAATGATGATTTAGAATGTTACTTTTATCTTGATGTGTATTTACTGAATTTTTGTGCATTCTTTGCACTGCAAATCAGAACCTCCATTTTAAAGTTGTTATAAACTGTCAGTTACATTCTTTCGACAAAATTCTGTTATCTTCAGCGCTCATTTTTGTGCTATTTCCAATAGTTCAAGAGTATCTTTTGGCCTTTACGTTTTTTTTTTGCTTTTGTCAAATTATTCTTCATTTAGTTGACAGCTTTGGCACTGTACCTCCCTATTCTGGCACTTGAATATTAAAGGCCTGTGTATTGTAGAGTGTAATATTGTCATGGAGCAGACACAAAGGGTGTTAGGTATAGTAATCTGTATTTGGCTAAATAATGTTTCAACACAATCTGTTAATCACTTAGTGAAACAGATTACATGATATAAACATTACTTAACAGTAAATTGATCATGAAACAATAAACGAAAACATAATTTGTTTTGAAAAATAATTTCAGAATGTAATCGAGCCCACTTAGTTCAAAGTGTGTCCTTAAGGAAATTATTACCCTCACAGTACTCGAGATTAACGGAATATCGCCTCTCAGGATAGAACGATTATCTTACCAGAATAGTAGTACTCCAAATTCCGGTAGCAGCGAACCACTCAACGATAGTATATCACACAGAATGAAGACAAAATATTTTCGAGTTGAAGATGAAATTCAGAATTGAAAATGAATAAATAAATTCTTGGAACAATCAAGAATTTATAGGTTTGGAGGTACTGATTCTGAATGTTTGCAACCATTCAGAATAGTCACCTAATTTTGGAGGGAAATTCGAAAAGAGAGGGAGAGCCGGACGGGTCGGGTCGGTCGCGGGTCTTGGGTTGATCCGTTTGGATTTATTTTTAATTAAATAATTAATTAATTAAAGAAACGTTTGTCCAAAAAGATTATCAATCAATCGTTTGACAAATCCAAATCCGAATCCGAAGCCGAGCCGAGCGAGCGACGACGGCGCGAGGGGTCCTTGCCCTCTCAACCCTTTTAGCAACTAGAGAAGGTGTAATGTAATATATACACCTCTCTTTCCTTCTCTTTTTTCGATGTGGGACAAAAGAGCCTTTTACTCCCTTTAATTTTTATCCTATCATTTCTCATTCACCAATATCAAAACCCAACAATCCCCCACATGAATGGGGAATGACTATAAGATAAAAGAATGTATGGACGAGTGTGATATACAAGCGAGAATTGACTGCATCTGGATAAGTAGGTTTTCCTTTGAACTTTTCGTAGTGAACTTATATCGGATATACTCGATCAATCGGTAGATTTGATATCTTTGAACCGTCGAACTTTGTTGTATACCTAGACAACATAAGACACAATCAACCTCAACCGCTTATGATTCTCACGGTTGTGTTCGTTCGACCATGAACACTTTGGTCTCGTGAGTGCATAGAGAATGGGTCTTTCTTGTCATTCCCTTTAAAGCGGCTTACACTTAACACTCGTAGGTGATTTCTAAACACGTGGTCCTATAGCCACATTATCCGGTCATACGTTGCGATTTAGATAACCATTAAAAACCTTAATGCTTTATTAACTCATTAACAAGCCCTAAAGTCTTATCCTTATTTACGAACATTGTCTTCATCCGAGAATGGGTTGAGTTATTTGACAATGTTGAGCGTCGATCCTGACTTTGTTTGATCTCCTTGAATCTAGCTCTTGGGATCTCCATGCGCTAGGTAGAGTTACCGTGATGACTTGTCGCCTTAACCCATTCCGTTGATGATCTACTAACTCCCTATCTAGATAAGCCTTTTGTAAGCGGATCCACGTTATCTCTTGACTTTACATAATCAATGTGATAACGCCACTAGAAGGAGTTGTCTAACGGTATTGTGTCTCCGTCGTATGTGGCGAGATTTTCCGTTATACATTACGCTCACTGCCTTACCTATTCTTTGCTTGTATCGCAATGTATACATATAGAGCCAAAGGTTTGGGCTATTCCGAGCCATTCGACCTTCACCGCTTGTCTAAAGCTATAAATTACGATAACATTGTAGAGCGGGCGATGCGTATGCTTTTGATGATTTCAAGACACCGCTGCTCCTCATGACGGTGAAAACATATCCACTCGTGGATTTAACTTCAAACGATCCGGTGATCGATTTGCATCACTATATCCCTCAAATCTTTGCGGGATATTTATTATAATGCAAAACATAGTTTTGGGTGTGTTGTAAATATCCCAAGACTCGTTTTATTGCCATCCAATGAGTTTGATTGAGATTACTCGTGAATCGACTCAGCTTGCTTATAGCACATGCTATATCTGGTCGTGTACAATTCATAATATACATCAAACTTCCCAAAACTCGTGCAAAGTCCAATTGTGAGTCACTTTCACCTTCATTCTTTTGAAGTGCAAAACTTACATCAATTGGAGTCTTTGCAACATTGAAATTTAAATACTTGAACTTGTCAAGTACTTTTTCAATATAATGTGACTGTGATAATGCTAGACCTTGCGGAGTTTTATGGATCCTAATTCCTAAGATCAAATCAGCAACCTCTAAGTCTTTCATGTCAAATTTGCTAGCGAGCATACGCTTCGTAGCATTTACATCGACAATATCTTTACTCATTATCAACATGTCATCAACATACAAACAAATAATGACTTCATGATTTGGAGTATTTTTAATGTAAACACATTTGTCACACTCATTAATCTTAAATCCATTTGTCAACATTGTTTGGTCAAATTTCGCATGCCATTGTTTGGGTGTTTGTTTAAGTCCATAAAGTGACTTAACAAGTCTGCACACTTTCCTTTTTTTTTTACCAGGAACCACAAAACCCTCAGGTTGTTCCATGTAAATTTCTTCCTCCAATTCTCCATTTAAGAAAGTTGTCTTGACATCCATTTGATGGATTTCAAGACCATATACGGCCGCCAGTGCCACTAACATCCGAATAGATGTTATTCTTGTTACCGGCAAGTATGTGTCAAAGTAATCAAGGCCTTCCTTTTGTCTATAACATTTGACCACAAGTCTTGCCTTAATATTTGTCAATAGTGCCATCAACTTTCATTTTCCTTTTAAAAATCCATTTTGATCCTAAAGGTTTATTTCCAGGAGGAAGATCAACTAATTCCCATGTATGGTTGTTTAAAATTGATTCAATCTCACTATTGACTGCTTCTTTCCAAAATGTTGAATCAGAAGATGACATTGCTTAGAAGAATGTTTGAGGCTCATTTTCAAGCAAGAATGTTACAAAATCTGGTCCAAAGGAAGTAGATGTCTTTTGACGTTTGCTACGCCTTGGATCCTCTTTGCTTGGTATACTTTCCTTTGGTTCTTCCCGCGGTCTTTTAGATCTTTCACTTGACGACTCACATTCAGTTTTATACGGATAGATGTTTTCAAAGAATTCAACATTATCTGATTCAATTATCGTATTAACATGAATTTCGGGATTGTCCGATTTGTGAACCAAAAACCGAGCTTTTCTTTGTTTGTAGCATAGCCAATAAAAACACAATCCACAGTTTTTGGTCCGATTTTTATCCTTTTGGGCAAAGGAACTTGGACCTTCGCTAAACACCCCCACACTTTGAAATATTTCAAGTTGGGTTTTCTTCCTTTCCATAGATCATATGGAATAGATTGTGTTTTGCTGTGGGGTACTCTGTTGAGTATTCGATTAGCTGTAAGGATAGCTTCCCCCCACAAGCTCTGCGGTAAACCAGAACTAATTAGTAAGGCATTCATCATTTCCTTTAATGTTCGGTTTTTCCTTTCCGCAATTCCATTTGATTGTGGTGTGTAAGGGGCAGTAGTTTGATGAATAATTTCATATTCCAAACATGTCTCTGCAAAAGGAGATTCGTACTCTCCACCCCTATCACTTCTAATCATTTTGATCTTTTTATTCAATTGATTTTCCACTTTGTTCTTGTATTGCTTAAATGCATTAATTGCTTCATCCTTCATTAAGCAAATAACAGTATCGAGTGCAATCGTCAATGAAAGTTATAAAATACTTTTTCCCACCACGAGATGGTATTGACTTCATATCACATATATTTGTGTGAATTAAGTCTAAAGGATTTGAATTCCTATCAATAGACTTATATGGATGTTTAACAAACTTAGATTCAACACAAATTTCACATTTTGATTTGTTACACTCGAATTTAGGCAATACTTCTAAATTGATCAATTTTCGCAAGGTTTTGTAATTGACATGTCCTAAACGAACATGCCACAAATCATTTGACTCGATAAGTAAAGGCAGTGAATTTTCATTAATACTGTCAACAACCATTACATTGAGTTTGAAAAGGCCCTCGGTGAGGTAGCCTTTTCCTATGAACATATCATTCTTACTTATTATAATTTTCTCACTAACCAACACACACTTAAACCCGTTTTTGACGAGTAGTCCGGCTGAAACTAAATTCTTCCGAATTATTGGACGCGCGAACATTGTTGAAGTCGAGGACGCTGCGAAGTCATCTTCAGAAGTATCTTCCCATATCCTTCAACATTGGCTGTTGCAGTATTTTCCATAAACAGTACATCTTCGGGTCCAGCGGGAGCATAGGTTGCAAATGTTTCTTTTGCAGCGCAAACATGTCGAGTGGCACCAGAATCCAGCCACCACTCTTTTGGGTTTCCAACCAAATTGCACTCTGACAGCATTGCACACAGATCATTCAGATTATCATTCATTTCCACCATATTGACTTGTCCTTTTCCCTTGTCCTTTTTCGGGAGACGACAATCTCGGCTTTTGTGGCCAACTTTCCCACAATTAAAGCAGTTGCCCTTGAACTTTTTCTTGTTAGAACCCTTCTCTTTTCCAGAAGGTCTCTTTCTTTTCTTGTTCATTTTCGGAGCAGCATCTTCAACGATGTTGGCCCCTTCAATTGGTGAACTCTTACGATACCTCTTCTCAGCGGTTTTGTTATCTTCCTCGATCTTGAGACGAATCACAAGATCCTCCAACTTCATTTCCTTTCTTTTGTGCTTAAGATAATTCTTGAAATCTTTCCACGAAGACGGTAATTTCTCAATCATTGCAGCCACTTGGAATGCTTCATTCACTACCATACCTTCAACAATAAGGTCATGGAAGATAAGTTGAAGCTCTTGAACTTGGGTTCCAACGGTTTTCCCATCAACCATTTTATAGTCTAGGAATTTGACAACCACAAACTTCTTCAAGCAAGCATCTTCTGTCTTGTACTTCTTTTCAAGTGCATTCCATAGTTCTTTGGAAGTTTCTACTGCTGCACTGTAGACATTGTACAAGTCATCTTCTAAGGCACTTAAAATGTAGCCTTTGCACAAAAAATCAGCTTGTTTCCAAGCCTCAGTAACCATGAATTGCTGGTTGTCAGGCATGTCGACGGCAGACACGAGAGGGTCCTCACTGGTGAACTTTTGCAAATGGTAAGCCAAAAGAACATTCTTTGCTGCCATCCATTAAAGTTGACACCGGTGAACTTCGCAGGTTTCTCGGTAGGTGATGCTGCAGATGCGGGTTGTAGTAATGTATTGGTGCAGTATTTGCAGAGGTAGTTCCAATTTCAATTGCCATTGTTTGTCACAGACAAATAGACAAACTGTTTTAATTAATAAAACCAAAATAACAATTAATTCACAGACTTCAACGATGAAGATTTTATTTCTTCAAATCACAGTCGAATTATAAACTTAAACGATGAAGATTTTATTTATTCAAATCGTAGTATAATTATGAAACTTTAGTATTCCAACGAAGTTTTTATATCTTCGAGTCGGAATACTAATATTCATATGGAGTAAAAAACTACACAAGTTTTAATCTCCTTAAACAGAACGATGAAATTTTTATGTTCTTCAAATCGTTGCAACAAATATCATACACAATGGTGAAGATTTTATTTTTTCAAACCGAATCAAAATTGCTTGAAACGAAGTGCAATAGATTGTATGTTATATACTTGATGAAGTTTTTATATCTTCAAATCAAGTACCAAAATGAGTAGAAATTTATGAAAACTTTAATCTCAACCGGAGTAGAAAATCCGAAGATTTTAGTCTCCAAACAACATACAAGAAAAACACTTTTTTTTTCCCGAAAAAAACACTTTTTTTTCCTTTTGGAAAACACTTTTTCCTGGACTTTAATATTCCAACGAAGTTTTTATATCTTCAAGTTAGAATATGAAATTTCATACGGAGTAGAAAACCACACAGGTTTTAATCTTCAAACCAGGATACAAATTAAAATAAAATAAACATAATTTCCTTAAGATTGTTAGGTATAATAATATGTATTTGGCTAAATAATGTTTCAACACAATCTGTTAATCACTTAGTGAAACAGATTACACGATATAAACATTACTTAACAGTAAATTGATCATGAAACAATAAACGAAAACATAATTTGTTTTGAAAAATAATTTCAGAATGTAATCGAGCCCACTTAGTTCAAAGTGTGTCCTTAAAGAAATTATTCCCCTCACAGTACTCGAGATTAACGGAATATCGCCTCTCAGGATAGAACGATTATCTTACCAGAATAGTAGTACTCCAAATTCCGGTAGCAGCGAACCACTCAACGACAGTATATCACACAGAATGAAGACAAAATATTTTCGAGTTGAAGATGAAATTCAGAATTGAAATGAATAAATAAATTCTTGGAACAATCAAGAATTTATAGGTTTGGAGGTACTGTGCAACCATTCAGAACCTAATTTTGTAGGGAAATTCGGAAAAAGAGGGAGACCGGTCGATCGCGGGTCTTGGGTTGATCCATTCAAATCCAAATTTTTTAACAAATTCGAAGCCGAGCCGAGCGAACGACGACGGCGCGAGGGGTCCTTGCCCTCTCAACCCTTTTAGCAACTAAAGAAAGTGTAATGTAATATATACACCTCTCTTTCCTTCTCTTTTTTCGATGTGGGACAAAAGAGCCTTTTACTCCCTTTAATTTTCATTCTATCATTTCTCATTCATCAATATCAAAATCCAACAAAGGGTTATGTTATTAGTTTATGATTGTGCTTAATCGAATTATTAAACTGCTGTTTTGAATACAAAAATAATACTATGATTCATTCCTCTCTTTTATTTTCTCTGGTGTCAACTAAATAATTTAGCATTTCAAGACAAGCAGTCAGTACGAAAGAAATTTGAGGACTTAAATAAGTATACGCACGTGCTACTTCCCTTTTTTCTTTAAAGAAAAAGAGAAATCATTCTTGAGCAAAAATTAAATGAAGCTCCTTTTAAAAAAAATCTTTCTACAGGGAGTATTGTGTCATGTAAATTGAGCAAAAATCATGCTTGAGCAAAAAATCATGCTTGAGCAAAAATTCTTGAGCAAAAATTTACATTGACTAAAAAGTAAATTGTGTCATATAAATTGAGACACAGGAAGTATTAATTAGGAGGCATGTTTGACTAACCTTACCCTTATTTATGTATAAGTTATAATCTTTCTACATTAAATGTTTACTCTATTTATGTGTCATCCTACAACATATCCAATATAATTCTACTATGATATGAGTAGAATAGAATGTATACAGACCTTACTCCTACCATGTGCATGTAGTGAGATGCTTTCAATAAACGCTCGGCTCAAGAAAAGATACAAAAATAACAATAATAATAAGATAATAAAATAAATGAAGTAAAGAAACAATCAACTAAGGTAAATGGATGTGTCATCTCTATTAATGATAAAATTCTATTAAGGATAAAATGAAAAAAAAAATTAAGTGTACCTTAAATTTCTAAAATGAAAATAATTTATAATAATTATCTTTAGTAATAACTATAAATAATTTAAGTCGGAGGGATTAACATTTTCTTAGAGCCTGTTTGGATTGATATTTTAGTTGTTTTTAAGTCAAAATAATTTTTAAGTACTTTTGCAATGTTTGTATAAAATAAAAAAGTGCTTATAAATACTTATTTTTAAGCTAAAATAATAATAATAAATCAAAATTTTTAACTTGTAACTTTTGATTTATAAATCAAAAGTAATAAATTCACCCAACCGGCTCTTAATTCTTTGTACTTATCAGCAGTATTTACTACAGACAAAACAAGTGTGAATGCTACCATAATATTAATTGTAACAGCTTCAACACAAGGTATTGGATTTAGCATAGCTGAAAGACTAGGTTTGGAAGGTGCTTCAGTTGTTATCTCCTCTAGAAAACAGGTAAAAATAAAAATTATTAATTTTATCTTTTTGTGAAAATTATTTGTTGATTTTCATAATTTATTGCTATTTTTTAGTGATTTCTTCATATGGGTCTGTTTAGTTTTGGCCAAATTTCGATGCTTTATATGTTTTTGATGTTATTTTGAAAAAATTTTGTTGATTTTTATAAGTTTTTGTTAATTTTTCGTGAATTCTTCATATGGGTCTTTCTAGTTTTGGCTAAAGTTTGATGTTTGTTGTGTTTTATTGCATATTCTTACATTGGTGTTTCAACTTTTACGGTAAATTTTCTTGAATGTTTCTTAAAGGTTTTGATTCTTTTCTATGTTTTATTGCATAATTTGAAATGGGTATTTTGTCAATTCAGATCTTTGTTGATATTTCATCATCTCTAGTCATGTTTCTGTGTGTTGTTTGTAATTCGATCAAAGTTTGATCCTTTTGTGTGTTTGATTGCCTATTCTGGTCTATTTGCAAATTACTCCCGCATTAGTATCTGAATTAGTCGGTAAAATTACAACAACAACATACCCAGTGTAATCCCACAAGTGGAGTATGCGGAAGGTAGAGTGTACGCAAACCTTACTCCTACCTTGGGAGGTGGAGAGGTTGTCTTCGATTGACCTGGCTCAAAAATAAAGCAATAACAAAGCAGGAAGTAGTCGATAAAATTCTACTAATATAATAGAGTAAGGTTTGAGGCTCACTATCCTAGGCGGATATAAAGTCGTATCTTGTAGTTACAGAAGAAATAAAATCTTTTTCTTTGAGATCCAGTAGATGTTGAAGGTGCAATTGGTTTACATCGAGTAGCTTTTGTTCTCTATTGTATTACATTTGCCATCTATCCTTGTGTTGGCTTTGATTCTCGTACGAGAAAGTCAGAAATTCTTTTCGCCAAAATGGTTGTGTATTGTAAAAATTGAATCTTTGAAGAATTTCATAAGTAGATATTAGTGTAACATGCTAACATGATCTGCTGCTTCTTCGATTTTGCTAAGAGTGGATTTTATTTGCTTCTGGTAAGTTTTGAACTATATATAGATTGGTTGCTTGTTTGTGCAGTTGGTGTTTTGACTTGAGGTATTCGTTTGATCTGTTTGATTTATAGAAAAATGTGAATGAAGCAGTACAAAAACTCAAGGATCGAGGAATTGAAGTTTTTGGAGTAGTATGCCATGTGTCCAATGCACAACAAAGGAAGAATTTGGTCGATAAGACCATTCAGGTATCGTACTAGTTTATTGAACACTTGTTTATTTAATCAAATTCAGAAGTTTGACTTCAAATGTGCATTCATCTGATTCGTGTTTGAACTCTTCACTGGCTAAATTTACTGGTGAAAGAAACTAGTTAGCTTGTATTTTTTTTCTAGTGTGAGCAGATTTTTTTTATAACGGCCACCTTAGGTGTGCCTAGACTATTCCATGGGTACCTGCTACCTCTCTCAACAGCTCATGTACCAACTAATTTTGCTCACTAAGGTTTAGGCAAATGGGGAAGGAATCACCTAGTGCTTTTAAAAAAAAAAAATCTTTGCTAGTATTTGAGCATTGGCTCTAAGGTTTGTATCCACTTCATTGACTATTGGGCCACACCCTTGGGTGTTAGTGTGAGCATAATATTCCTGAACAATTACCGTAGGTGGTGACTTGTGAGGTTGTCTAATAGGAGAAATATGTCCGTTATTTTTATTGAGAAATTGTCTCTCATTATAGACAAATAAACCATTTAGTTAGACTAGCAAACTCTGTGTGTAAAGTGAATACCCGGAGATGATTTTCCTCAATTGCTCTTCGCTCATGAGTTTCACAAGCGAGTAACTGTTTCATAATATTAGAGCGGTCTTTTTTAAACTGGCTTCTCTCCTCGTTGGCTGTAAATGGATCCATTTGAGGAATCACATTGCTGATTATCTTGGACATCTCGTTTGGACTTGTGAAGATGTTAAATTTGAGTCCAGCGCCAGTGTCTTAATAGGCATTTGCAGTCCCTATAAATTCTGAAAACAGGAACTAAGAATAGTAGATCTAATAACGAGTAGTTTCTAGAAAAAAAACTTTTAATGAAAAGGGTGTAGGGTGACACTATAGTACTTAAAAGGACTCTGTGAATCCTCACAGATGTTTGTCGGTCGGTTGTCCAGTCATGTACTGATATTAACCATATTTGGTCCAGGTTCCTTGGTATATTATTTGTAAAGATCAATGATAATACAGATTGAATCTTACTTCTATGATAAATTGATAATACAATCGCTCTGCAGAAGTTTTAAGTCTCCATGATTTTGATTTCAGTCGTGAAACTTCTCTCTATGCTCTTCATCTAATGATACCAAACCTTTTCAATTAATTTTACTGAAGTTTTTGTTCAGCACGGTTTTCAATTCTTGATTTCTCTCAAATCTTTTTTGTTCATGACTGAGGACATCAAAGTGTGTTTAATCTCTTGAAGGTCAAAACTGTTTCTTCGGGGGATTTTCTTTTCTGTTTTTTTTTTCTTTAACCATTCGTTCCTTTGGGGCAACTTTCGTCTATTTCAAAGTTTGAAATATGACTAGAGAATTCAGTGGTTAATCCAATTTCGCTAATTGGAACTTGTCATTTTCCAGAAATACGGGAAAATAGATGTCATTGTGTCAAATGCTGCTGTAAATCCTACAGCTGATGCAATATTGGAAATTAAAGAACCTATCCTTGACAAGTTGTGGACATCAACGTGAAATCCGCTATATTATTACTTCAAGTAAGTAATTTTCTACGAGTAAATTCAAGAGAAAGATGGTCGATATTCATGTATGCCTTTAGAAAATTAATTGAGGACAATAGAGGATGCAAATTACTTTAATTTTAATTGTTCATGGCATTGCACATAATATTTTACTCTTTTAACCACTTACAGGATGCAGCTCCTTACCTTCAGAAGGGTTCCTCAATTGTTGTAATTTCCTCTATTGCTGGTTATCAACCACCCACTGCCATGGGAATGTATGGCGTAACAAAAACAGCTCTTCTTGGGCTGACCAAGGTACTTATCGTGGCATATCAAGAAACGAAATCCTACAGGGTATATGCACAAATGGCTTTTTTCCAACGAACTATTTAAATTCTAACTTCTTGTGCGGCTTTCAGGCTCTAGCGGCTGAAATGGCTCCAAATACTCGTGTAAACTGTGTCGCACCAGGTTTTGTACCCACACATTTCGCTGAGTTCATCACAGGGGATGCTAATTTGGTAAGTTCGCATTACTTTTATATCCCTTTATTATCTATCATTGTTTAAAAATGGTCTGAGTTCATAGTTTATTAACTGGACGCTTATTGTCTTTTAGAGGAGAGAACTTGAGGCTAAGACATTACTCAATAGGCTCGGGACAACACAAGACATGGCCGCAGCTACTGCCTATCTCGCTTCTGACGATGCTGTTTATGTAACTGGAGAAACTCTTGTAGTTGCTGGTGGAATGAATTCGAGACTCTAGCATTTTTGTTATAGTTCCCCCGCCCCTCTTTTATATTCTCTCATTTCTCCATAAGAAGACATCACTACGATGTTAGAATCTTTTATTTTAATAGTAGTGTTTAAAACTACACCTAAAATACAAGGCGTACTATGTTCTCCTCTTTGATATTTTTCTCCTTGCATCTAATGAAGTATTACCTCTTATATTGGAGCTATTAATAATACATTTTCATTGTTGCTGGCTTCTTCCCACAGATACATTCTATCCATTTATGTTGTTCGGACACTTCAATAATATCGACAAGTACATATCGGATCCTCCAAAAGTAGTGCATTATTGGAGAATCTGACACGGGTAGGGCTGACAAAATGGGTAAAAACACACCAAACTATCCAATCTGATCCATTAGACATGTGTTGGATAAAACAGATTTTTCTAAAAATGGATCAAATATGAATATTAGCCATATTATTCACTAAAAATGGATATTCATATTATCAATACCCATTTGTCTGCTTGTTATTTTAATGAGACTATTTCTGAAATCATGGATAATATGGATATCCATAATATCCGTAACTTAACCCATTTTATCCGTGTTAAATATTAGCGGGTCAGATATTTAACCCTTTTCCGACCAGATCATGTCTGACCCGTCCGTTTGCCACTCCTAGACACGGGTGTTGACAAGTGTGTCAGATCCTCTAAAAGTAGTGCATTTTTCGAAAATCTGACACGGATGCAGCAGACATTTTTGGAGAGTCCAAGCAACAAAATTAACAATATCCTAGAATGAGATTTACTTGAACATACTGAATTACTTTTATACTGTACCTAAGTAACTTTCTCTAGGAAACAAGTAACAGCAAGAATATTAAACATCCATCAAGACAAGAATAGCAGCAACTATGATACACAGTAATTTCTTGTGCAACAGCACCACCAGGGAATGACCAACAGCAACAGCAATCATCACTGGAAATCGACACTTATCGTCGGACGGATCTTCATCAGTCACCACAGCCAGGTCATCAAAATCACAGTCCCAACTGTTCTGATTCTTGAGCTGATAGTACATGTTAAAAGCATACGAGGCATTCCCGTCCGAGCTAAGATGGTTACAGGAAGAGCCATAGCCCAAAGCCGTGCAATCTGAAAGGCTACATGCGTAATCAACGTTTTCCGGTAAGTCTTCTGCATTATCTACGACGCTTTTTGGTTTTAATATACACCACTTTTTTTGCATATAGTTTACACCTTCTACTGCAACTAACCCTTTATCTTTCTGCATCCTCCCGGATAAATCTAGCTCGTATTTCGGCTTTCCATCAAATTCAAACATTCCCCAATGCCTCTCAAAGTTACCTGGTGCAATGCTTTTAGCATTCTCATCAATGAGGCTGAATAAATAAACCTCTATTTTCTTGCCTTTCCTAGCTGGGGTTCCTTGTTCACTCAAACAATGTTCGATTAACCCTTGGTTAAATCTCATAGCGTTTTCGATGTTCGCGTTTTTATCTCCATCTGTTGGCCACCCTACTTCTCCAACTACGATTTTCATGTCGGGAAAACCGGCTTTCTTCAACGACCATACAAGAGTATCGAAATTTGCATCAAACACGTTCATGTAAACATGATCTCCGTCCCTGACAGGCTTGACTTTTGAGCCGTCAAAAAAGGCAAAGTCTAACGGAAAGTAGATGTTTCCATAGAGACTGAGGAAAGGATATATGTTAACGACGAAAGGGGCATTATTGGAATACAGATATTGGACAATTTGGAGGGTTAAATCGCGTGCTTCTGGCCTGAAATCACCAGCAGAGGGGACTTGATTCGACTCGGGGGAGAAGTAGATGTCTGCATTGAAAGGGATAGTTGCTTTCACCTCTGCACCTAATCCAGCTTTGTTGATGGATTCTTGAACATTTTTTAGTGCTGGTAATATGTACTGTAGGTAAGTTCCGTTGTACGTTTCGAGAAATGGCTCGTTTCCCACTGCCACATACCTGCATTCATTTGAGAAATGCTATTTAGAAATTTTGCTACTTTCAAACAAAACTATACTAACAAATTTCGGCAAGATTGTTAAAATCATTATCAGATGTGGATTCAATTCTTGTTTTCCCTGTTCCCCCTTTCCTTTATTCTCCAGGAAAACAAGTTCCTTAAAACTGATTACGGGGAAAACAAGTTTCATTAAGTGGCGTTCCACAATGATTGTCTCTTCCCACCCTCCAACCCAGTCCACCCCCCAATAGCTATCATCCCCACCACCATATCCCTCCCCTCCCCCCACATCCCCTATAGTATTTTCCTAGATTATATACAAATATTTTTGGAATAATATTTTCTACTAATTTATTAAGCACAAAAAAATAAGTAACAAATTTAATTATTTTCTAGGAAAATATTTTCCAAGAAACACATTTCTTATTGAACAATTACAATCCAGGAAAAGAATCACATTGAAAACACTCCTAACCCAATCACTTCCTCCATAAAGCCAGTGTATTATAACTGATCTGAACCCGCCCCGGAGCGAGCCTCCCATAGCATTTTTTGTAGAACATATTTTCCTTCATACCAAACACTCCCTTAAGCTCAACTCAACAAAAAGTTGGATAAACTATGAGGACTACTAAGAAGTGATGAAACTAAGACATTAGCTTCAACCCAAGAAGCAGCAACCAGTTTCTCGAAAAAGAGGAAAATGACTTTTTCGCCCACACCCCACCTCGACCACCATGTCCACCACCCCTACCTCCCACCATCGTTGTATTTTCCTAGATTATATACAAATACTGTTGAACTGCTATACTTACCAAACACAAGAATATAAATAAGAACAACAACATATCCAGTGTTATCCCACAAGTGGGGTATAGGGAGGTAGGATGTAGACAGACCTTACCCTACCTTTGAAGAAAATAAGAAAGAAAACTACTTATTTTCAAGAAAACGTTTTCGTTCATACCAAACACACCCTTAAGCTCAACTCAACAAAAAAAAAATCCTTCAACATGTAATTAGGAATGAAAAGTGAACCTGATTTTGACTCCATTTGTATAAGCATAAGCAGAGACATTAGCTTCAACCCAAGAAGCAGCAATTAAAATATCAGAACTCAAATCCTTCAACATATAATTAGGAATTGCAAGCATAACTTCAATATCAGTACCAACTAAAGCATTCAAAATCACTTCATCTGCCTCAAACAATTTCACTTTATCGAACCCATTTTCGATCAGCATCTTCACAACATTATTTGGAGGTAATTGATGAGTTGCCATTGTACCCCAGTTCACTCCAACACTCCCTAAACAACTTGATAACATACCCAAAAATGCAAATCCAAAAATATACAGAATCAAGAAATCGTCGTTTTTTCGATTACCCATTATAGTTTTTTCACTTATCTATAACTCCTTTAATGAATCTTGAAAATCTGTATGAAGAAAAGATGAAAATGGGAGTTATTTTTTTTGGTTTTGTGTGAAGAAATGTGAAGGAGAAAGGGGGGAAGAGTTCACAAGGGAAGTGAAGGGAATCTTGATTCAGTTATTCAGTTAAGCAGCCAGGGCCCATTTTCCCGCGGGTTCTAAGAATTGTCAGAAGTATAAGTGCATGGATTAGTTTTTGAGTACCCAAAATCAATTCTGGATATCTATTTTTGTGAAAATTAGAAAATTGACATGTTTGGCTGGCCAAAATCAATTCTGCGATAATCAATTCTGAGACCAGAATTGATTCTGACAGAATCAATTTTGCCATTAATTTCAATTTGAATTTAACCTTTCCTTTATTATCCTCTTTAATTTTCATTAACAACTCTATCCACTTTCATTACTCTATTTAAATATTTAGAAATAATTAATAAAAAAATTCAAATATACAACTTTCATTATCCTCTTTAAATATCTAGAAATAATTACTAAAAAAACATTCAAATATACAACTTTCATTACACTCTTTAAATATCTAGAAATAATTACTAAAAAAAATCAAATATATTACTCATATTCTGTTTTGAGTATGTTATTGTTAATTTTAGGACCTTTCTCGTACTTAGGAATGAGAATAGTGCAACTCATTTGGATTATCCTTCTCCTTTTTCTATTGTCTTCTTTCAAATACTCAGAATATTATTAATATTTTAAATATGACAAAATGTGTTCTACAATTTTAACTGAAAACAGATTCCAATGTACTTTTTAAAATAACTATTAAGTATAATATTATTTCTTTTTCTATAATGTATTATTAATATAAATGAAGCTAGTCCAAGAATTTTAAATGAAGCTAGTCCCGAGAATGCGACAAAATGTGCTCTACAATTTTAACTGAAAACTGATTCCAAGGTACTTTTAAAAATAACTATTAAGTATAATATTATTTCTTTTTTTGTAATTTATTATTAATATAATACATTATAGAGTACATGCAAAATTAGTATTGTAATAATATTTAAATACTATTTGCACTTTAAATTAGTATTGTAATAATATTTTATTAATATTTAAGTACTATATTGCACTTTAAATTC
This sequence comes from Przewalskia tangutica, assembly GCA_029844215.1. Classification (NCBI taxonomy): domain Eukaryota; kingdom Viridiplantae; phylum Streptophyta; class Magnoliopsida; order Solanales; family Solanaceae; genus Przewalskia; species Przewalskia tangutica. Next base: position 5,580,455 of record CM056725.1, read on the forward strand.
TATCATCTATTTGTAATTTTTATTTACATACTTCCATCTATTTATATGTATGTCCATTTTGATAATTCTACATTCAAAAGCAATTTTGATCAAAACTATCCAAACATAAATCAATTATAAGAATCACTTTTATATTGTTGAATCCAAACATAAATCACTTCTGTCAGAATTAATTCTGTCAGAATCAATTCTGCTCACCGCTAATCCAAACACATCCTAAGTTTGTTAGTGCTTTATCTTATTACTATTAATTTAGGCTTCATTTGTTTGCACGGGAGGTATGAATCTAAATGGTTCAAACTTAGGCCATTAAGTACATTTGTCATTTGTTTACATTAACATCTAAACACTTAATTTATTTTGAATATATCTTAATCATTAAGAGGTGTTTTTGTATTAATTAATTTTTACCACCACTCTGTCACAAGCACTAGCTCCACCCCCACTCCCACCCCACCCTCACCCTACCACCACTAACTGCATATGTCATCATGACCATCACCACTCACCCCACCTACATACCTACCCCTTACCCACCCACCGCGCACCCACTCTCTAGCCTTCACCCACTACTACTCACCATACCCCTCCAAGCCCATCCCCACCCCCTCTCCACCCCTCACTCCACCACCACTAACAACGACTTCCATCACGACCACCACCGCCCACCTACCTCTCGTCCCGCCCACTTCCACCCCTCACCCCAACTTCACTACCATTAATCACATTTGCTATCAGAATCGCCACCTCTACGGTCACCGACCACTAGCGCACCATCATCCACTTTTTCCATCATAACCACCACCATTGACATCAACCAACTCCACCACCATTACAAACTACCATCTTCGCGCCAATCACTACAACACCAATCACCTCCACCATCTCAACTATCACCACCACTATAAAACATCTTCACCATCACTACCGAACATAAATATTTTATTTTTTATTATAAAATAATTGTATTTTATTAGATTTATATTTATTTTTTAATATTTAGTTACTTTTTAATTTGAATTGTATATTTATTATGTTTAAATAAATACATTATGCACATTCAGAAGTGAAAAATAAACAGTCTTAATCATTCAATATTCAGATCTAGAGACAACATTTTAATCATTTAGATGTGCATTCGATTCAGACGTCTTAATCTTAATGAAAACAAATGAGGCCTTACTCATTATTATAATAGTCTAATAACCTATTAGGCTGAGTTTGATAAGTTAAAAGTGTTTTTAAAAAAATAATATTTGAGAGAGTTAAAATGTTTGATTAAACTTTTAGAATTAAGTGTTTTTTAATAGTAGCATAAATTATTTTTCAGACATTGATAAAAGTGTTGAGATATAGATGTATAGATATACTAAGCTTAGTGCTTTGCTTTACTTAGCATAGATATACTAAGCTTACTGCTTTACTTAACTTATTGGCCTATAAATAAAGGCAACACATGTATTTCTTATCAATAGAAAATAAAAGAAAGATCCCACAAAATATCTCTTCCTTCTCATCTTTCTCTGTACATTATCTGTTTTCTCTATCTATCTTCTCTCTCGTAAATTGTTTCTTCTTTTCATTCTTCTTCACATATGAACACGCGAGTATAATTCACTGCAATTATGTGAATTTAACATGGTATCAAATCCTAGATCCTATTAGATCTGGTGATTATCATATATAAATTTTGAAATTGAAAACAAAAATGCGGAAAAATCAAAACTGAAATTATTCTCGATAGAAATCAAAATTGCGGAGGAACTGATTATCGAGGAGAAGAGAATCGAAGAAGCTGAAAATATAGAAGCGAAGGAACTGAAGAAAATTGAAATCGCGATGTGACGAAATCACGATTTTCGACTGAAAATCAGAATTGAAGAAATCAAATCTCAGGTTTGAATCACTGGTTTAGAAATCAAATTCGAGGATTGAAGGAATCGATTCTTAAGTTGTGAATTGATCCTTTCTATTTCAAATCGGTTCTAGTTGAGAATCGATTCTCTTTAATTCAAATCGATTCCAGTTCAATTCATTCAAGTTCACTGAGAATGACTCCAATCGGAGAAAATCTGAGAATCGAGACATCATTTTCTGCGGATACACTCCGCCTTTGGATATCATTGCGACATCGAAGATCACCGCGAATGTGTGTACGTCTGAGGTATGTTAGCCGGTGTTTCGGACTGGAAATTCAATTTCATTTTCGTATTGTTCCTGTGTTGGTGAATCATTTAAGATTGAATTTGTGTTGACGAATTGGAGAAAAATGTCGAGGTCGTCGTTGTTGTGTTGGCTTGTTGTTGTTGTTTCTATTGTGGCTACTAATGTGGCTTGTTGTTGATAGTTGTTGTGTTAGTTTTCATTTTTGTGTTGGTAAATTGGAGAATTGGAGAAAAGTGTAGTTTGTTGTTGGTGTCTTTCTCGCTGTATCGCGTTGCTGCGATGATCTTTGTACTTTGGAATTTTGCTCACTGGTAATGTTACTGGTGTGGTGATTTTACTGGTTGCTATTGTCTGGAATGTAGAGTTGGATTGGGCTTGTAGGATGATAAGAGTAGGAAACGTCTATCGATAGGAGGATCGATGAGTTCTTAGCGACAAATAGACTAAGAACTGAGGGATACTTCGTCGAAGATAATATGGATTGAGTTGAAAATCAATTCAAGGATTCACAGAGTTATTCACAGTCGATCAAGTGTTAGATTGACTGTTTTTATATGTTTAGCTCAGGATAGGAGAATCGACGGATTTCTAGCCGGAATAGGACTAGAAATTGAGGGAGACTCTGTTGCATATCCGAGCTTATTATGAGAGATTGCGTGATGAGAATCGAGGGATTCTCTAGTCCAAGAGAGACTAGAGAACGAGGGGTTCTTCATCTATTGATATGAGAGTTAAAACTCCTACTTGTTTCCAACAGCTGATGTTCCTGCTGGTGCAATGTTCCTGCTGGTGCAGGACTGCACTGTTTTTTTTTGCTTGTTGCCTACTGTTATTGTTAGGATCAATGGGAATAATTCAGGATATTTTGTTGTCTATTTTGGTTGCTGGAAATAGTTGGTGCTACTGCAGTGTTTGCAGCTGTGGTTTCTGGTCTGCTAATGCTAGTGCTGCTGGCTGGAAATATGTGTTGCTGTGGGAGGGGGATGGCAAGCTTTCATTTGTTGCTGATTGCTGATGCTGCAGGACTGATTTCTGCCTGCTGATATTGCTGAAATTTGCTAACTGCTCACTGGTGTGACTGTTTTTTTTTTGTATACTGCTGTTAAGAATGTTGTTGATATGTTGTTGCTGGGCAGAGCTGCAATTTGTTGCAGCTGCTGGAATTGTTACATCTGCTGCCGAAACTTAGTGTTACTGCTACTGGTGCTGTCCAGTTGTTGAAGCTATTACTGCTTATGCTTAGTGTAGTCATTGCTAGTGCTGTTATAGCGTATTGGTGTTGGAACACTGGTGACCAAATCCTGTTCAAGTGAATGATGCAGATAACTCAAAAGAAGATGCTACAAAGGAGAAAGATGCAGAGGACTTATATGATGCAGGACCAACACCCATGTGTGAGACAAATGAGGAAATTGAAGAATCTTCAAAGAATTTACTGGCCATAGCTAAAATGTTGGTGATCCAGTGATGGAAGATCAAAATGGAAACAAAGAGGAACAGACAGGTCATGCACAGGAGGAACCATCTAAAAATACTTTGATTTCTCTAGATAAAGTAACTGCTGTCTAGTATTGCTTCCAAGCTAGGACTGAAACCGATGTTTTCAGCGCCTAGCTTGAGGGGGGGTGTTGAGATATAGATATATAGATATACTAAGCTTACTGCTTTGCTTTACTTAGCATAGATATACTAAGCTTACTGCTTTACTTAGCTTATTGGCCTATAAATAAAGGCAACACATGTATTTCTTATCAATAGAAAATAAAAGAAAGATCCCACAAAATATCTCTTCCCTCTCCTCTCTCTCTGTACATTCTCTGTTTTCTCTATCTATCTTCTCTCTCGTAAATTGTTTCTTCTTTTCATTCTTCTTCACATATAAACACGCGAGTATAATTCACTGCAATTATGTGAATTTAACAAAAAGTAACTTTTCTCTTGGAGCACTTTTAGAACTTTGCTCAAGCATAAATTGTTGCTCTTATGTTGAAAAAAAAATTAGATTGATTAGTTAAACACAAATTGTTATTTTCGAAAAACATATAAAAAAAACTTTTGGCAAAAACACTTTTTAAAATAAACAAATTTTAGAATATAACAATGTTGAAATTTCGAGATACAAACTTCTGTATTTTGATTCTGAATTCGGACATAAAAGTTATAATTTTCTTAAAATAAAATTTATGTATCCGAAAACTACGTAAAAAATACTATATATCACAATAATTAGCAATTTAAAAGACATATAAAAAATATGATAAAATGAAAACTTGGTTAACTCTTGAAATTTGAAAGATGACACATAAATTGGGACCGGGGAGTATAAGTGTAGCACAAAGCTAAGGGAAAATAGCATAAATCAGAAAGGAAAATGTTTGATATTATTATTCACCGTGAGTTAAAGGAATCTAAAATTTTTATGACTTCAGTTTTGTAAAATTTAAGAATTTTATTGGTATAATGAATAAAGTTCAATTATCAAAAGGAGTTGATTCTTATTCTGATATAGAACCTCATGAAAACACCTTTACACTCTGTGTGATTCACATCTGATGTCTGAGGATGGATGTTGGCACAATTTGTGGTACTTCTGTGGATCACATGCTGGACCTGTGACATGTTGTGCTTTTCGTACATGGTGACTACATGATGGATGATGGTCGCTTGTGGTTATCTTTGTAATTAAAGGCTTTGATCACTTTTGAGCCTAGTTTGTAATAAAGCCTTATACTATAAATAGTAGTTCTCAAGGCTTAAAATAAGATTTTTGATGATCGATGAATTGAGAGTAAAACTCTTGTTAATTATTTTGTAGTGCTATCTAGTGATTAGTGTAGATTATAAAGTGATAACATAATTAGGGTGAATTCCTTTGTTGTCTGTTGAACTTGTTCATGATTCTCACATGAGTTCTCTCACTTGATTTGAGTGAAATTGAGTGTAGATTTGAGTTCCTAGAGGTCAAATCTACCTAAATCTAAAGTTTGAAGTAATTTGGAGGAGTTTTGGGTTGAATCACCATTGAAGACCTTAAAAGCTTAAAGAACAACGAGTGGATTTGATTAAATTTGAGTTATTTTGATCTTTAAAGTTTTTGAGGTTTATCTCTCTATCATTTAAGGAGTTGAAATCTAAAATTTGGAGGAATTCAGAGTTGATTTGAACAATTCATCATTGAAGGACCTTCAAGTTTGAAGAACTCCAAAATTGGTCTTCTTGAAGGAAGGTTCAATTAGCTTCAACTCCTATTGAAATTTGTTATCCTCACTAAGGATCTTAGTGAGCCTAGATCTAAAATTTGGGATCAATTGGAGTTGATTTGAAGGTGGTTGAAAAATTGAGTGTTCTTGAGCAATCTTCATACCTTCATAACCCAAAATACGCATTTGATTCAATATTTTTTGCGAAAAAAAGTTAAAAAGTATTTGTTGAATTAAAAATAGCAAAATATCTAAAAATGTGGGGCCAAGACAATCCAAGTACAAGAAATAATCAAAAGAAGGTCAGCCAAATAGGCTCCAACGAAAATTGACGTCAGCCAAATTTTTGTTGCACAACACAATCTGTGAAACACAGAAGTGGCCGCAGAAGGCACTTGGCGAATCACAGGTGAGCCACACAACATGAAAGAAATATTGTCATCTATGTTGCTCAACCCACAAAATGCAGAACCCATCGCAGAAGCTGTCTGCGATTCGCAGACCGTGCCTTTGTCTAGCGGATCACATTTCAGGTTTTTGATCTCCAAACTCATTTTGAATTCATTTCTTTTCACTTATTTCATTCCCAAACTATTTAACATCAAGTAATTGACCTATTTTATTATTAAATTAATTCTTGAGTCCTATTTTTGTTTTGTGCTAATTCTTTTTAAGTTTTCCCTTTTTATTTCGTTGAACTTCTTTGACTCCGTCCATTATCTTTATTAAGTCGTCCGTATTTTAATTTGACAAGAATCTATTTCTCTACATAGGTTAAGTGACCTTGTGAATTGATTGGACAAAGTTCTTTACCAACCTTGAAAAACACTAGAGTGTGATGAGTGGAGCACAAATACGAGCACCGTGAGGAACGTTAATTCTAACGTGTTTGTTGAGTTTTTGCAGGTACTATGACTAACTCCGGAGGTCAATCTCATGATGGGAAGGACCTGATGTCCCTCATAGTTAGAGAGTTGATGATGATGAGAATGAAGATGAATGGAATGAAGGGGCGAGTAGATGAAATGAAGGAGAGAATGAAAAATATTGTGACTAGAATGGGAAATGTTGAACATACAAATCGAAGGGGGACGTCACAATCTAATGTAGAAGGAGAGTTGAGCCAAGAACCAACTATGTCATCGACTCTTACGCTGGGATAATTACATACATTATACTTTCCTCAACCTACCCCTACACCTTTCCAACACACCCCACAACCTACTTTCCCAAACATCAACGTTCAAACAAATGTGAGGCGAACCAATCCTCATACCAACCCCCACTTATACTGACCATTCCAAGATGAGTTTTCACCACAAATGGCTACACATGTAGCTCCACAACATGTTCTACGAGTATCCTCATATGTACCACCACAATATTTTCACCCGAACCATACCAAGCCCTTTTTCGAAAACCCCTTTATGATGACATGGTTGAGAAAGTTGCTCAAAAATGATGGTGTAATAGACCACGATATGGGGAAAGACATGCATATTTTGTCAATAAAGGTGTCGGAAGGCAAAGAGGTATTTGAATATATCATGTGCATGAAAATCGGGATAGGTTGCAAGATTATGCATATAAAAGGGAACCCTCATCAACTTGTAAGAAACCCAAAACCATTACTCATGCTTACCAAATCAAGGTTGATTACCGAGCAAAGGGAGGTGATAAGACAACAAGAGGTAATAATGCAAAATCTAACTTCTCTCACCCTTCTATTATTCAGTGTAATGAATGTCAAGGTAATCAACATATTACAAGAGAATGCCCCAATCAGAGATAAATTATGGTTATACCTAATGACTACCACATCAATGATGATGAAGAGTGTGGTGTTAGAAGTAAGAGTGAAGAATCAAGGGATGAACATGAAAAAGAACCCTTGATGGGCGATGAAGAGCGATTGGAGAAAAGAACAAACTTGACTTGTACATTACAAAGGCATATGAATGCTATGACTAGGGAGATGTTTGACTAACGGGAAAATCTATTTCATGTCAGGTATAAGATAATAGGTAAGGTGTGTTCTTTGATCATTGATGGTAAGAGTTGCACAAATATGGTGAGCACTACTTTGGTTGAACACATGAAGTTTCTCACAACAAAACATCTTAATCCGTACAAATTCCAATTGTTCAATGAATGTGGTGAAGTGAAGGTTTCAAAGCGGGTGAATGTTAAATTTAGAATCGGAAAGTATCAAGATGAGGTGGTGTGTGATGTGGTGCCAATACAAGCATGTCATATGTTTCTTAGGAGGGGTTGAGAATTTAATAGGGGTGTACTGTTGACACCCAATTTTGTCCCTCTTCTTCGATTATTTACCGGTAAAATTAAACTAATTTTTACACCGCAAAAATTATTTTTTATCATCATCTATTCTCAAATATCACTATTTATTACTATTATTATTCACATTTTTACTATCGGGGCATTTTTATCACAATCATATCTTTCTTCATAATATTCTATGTTATTTATAAAATGACATCGCATTTTATATTAAGCATCAAATATTTCCTAAAAATAAAATGTTTTTATTACATTGGTATTTTCATCCTTATAATTAATAATTTTTGTAAAACATCTTTTTATAATAAATCATTTTATACTTTAACCCATTCTCCTTTACTAAAATAAAACACCTAAAAAACTCTACCCATTAAACCAGCCCAAACATTGTTTTCCATCCCCCAGCCCAAAATCCCTCACCAGCCCAACCCGCATCCCTTTATTCCTCAAAACTGGCCCAACCTTTTTATCCTCCATTTCCAACCAGCAGCCCTTCATCCCAACCAAACCAGAAAATCCTCATCGATTTCCAACCAAACAACCCTCCAAACCGTCGATAACCCCAAATATTCGCCGGACAATCACGCCCTCGACCCACGCCCTGCTATCTGACACCGCCCATACCTAGAAAACATGCATATCTGTCCCAACGAATCCCTCCCTTCCAAATCATCCTGAAAATGTGAAATCTGAGACCCATTTCATCTTCTCTTTTTCGATATCACAAAATAACGGTCACTTTCTTTTCCTTTTTTTTTCGAATTCTAGCTGTTGAAGCTTTTGAATATAAATACAACCTTTTTGGGTTGTGTTTAAGGACCTTCTTCTGGACAAAAAAGATCGATTTTTCTGGGTCCAGTTCGAAACTAAGAACAACTCCATATCTTTATTGTTTTCAAAGAGTTTAAAAAATCAGAATAAAATATCCTCCATTAAAATAGACATCAAAACCCCCTTTTATTCCTAGTATTGATTCAATAAATCCGAAAACACCTAAGCTTTACTTCTCTTCAAATTGCACACACATATATACTCTCTGAGCGGAATCGACGAGTTGAAACACGCCTCGATTCTGTTACACCATGTAGTTCCAGGACATGTATATGAGGACGTACGTGATAAATACGACTTTAAGTTTGAAACGAAAAAAAGATTACTTTTTCCTACGGAAAATATTCCGAACCTCATGAAGGAAAAATGTTTAATAATTGGAATTTGAGACTTATAGAATTTATTAGAATTATGGAATTTTATTTTCAAATTTGGTCATGTGGGGCCCACTCGGGAAATTTTACGATTTTGTGGGGCCCACAATGTTTTCGATATTTTGACCAATTATTGAGATTTTGGGGAGATAAAAAATTTTGGACCAATAGGAGGGTGACACGTGTCACCCCCCACATGTCCCATGTTGGGCGAGAAAGAGAGGGACAAGTGGGCAAGCTTGTATTCAAGATAAATATGGGACAAGTGGACTAGTGAGACCCACACACACTTGTCCCCAATCTCAACCTTACACTTGATTTAATCCTCTCCCTTGGTTACATTATATATACACACATATAGTAGCAAGACTCAACACTTAGAAAATTTCAAGAAAACTTATGCACACACAAGAGGGTTCTCGGCCAAGCTTGAAATCCTAAGGTGTTCTTCATAGTTTGGGTTGGAACTTGAAGAGAAGTTGGTTATGAACTTCTAAGGGTTGCTTGGAGTGGATTGGAACGTAATGAAAATGAGCTAAATTTGCTAAGGATCAACTTTTAATCTTGGAATATTTTGGGCTTATTGAGGTGAGAATCTTTGTCTTCCAAATGTAATTGAAGATTACATGTTATGGTAGTGTATAAATGAACTTGTGATATAAGGAATGAAAATTAGTAAGTGTTAGGATATTTGGAGGGTTAAAATCGAGACATGGCATGTTAGTGATTGAAGTTGTTAATCAATTTGGTTGTTAGTTATAATCGTTACATGTTATACAAGAAAAGGAATATAGTTGTTATAATTGTTGTTTGATTGTGGCCAAGAACACCTAAGTGTGTCGATTAAAAATGGACTAATTAATGGACTAGTTATATATGAATTGTGGGGCAGAATTTTACAAGTCCAGCTAGGCGTGTAATCCCCTTTGGTTAGCTGATTGATTGTTCCTTAAATGTGACGTATTGGTTATTGATTTCGGGTCTTGAAAGAGGTGGAAAAGTACGTAGAAACAGGGGAAGTGCTGCCCAATTTTTCGTAGAATAATAGATCTTATACTTAGTATTATTCTACCTTAGAAAGCTAGAAGTTGATAGACGTATTATGATCATTATAGGTTGACATTCTACGTGCGGCGTATTCCACTAAGCGGGTGGATTAAGCCGAAGAGGTATGTGGAACTTTCCCTATCTTCTTGAGCATGAATCTTATAAATGTATAGTACGGTCGGCGTACATGTTTTAAATGAATTCGATTTCATTTTGATATCATTGGCTTGATTTAAAAATGTACAAGTTTAGTTGAGTTGGAGAGTTAAGCTCTCTTGGTTTTAAAGGATATAAATGTCTTAGTATTCTAAAAGCATAAAATTGTTATAATGGTTTTATGGGAAGTTAGTTATAACGACTTTATGGGAAGTTAAAAGAGTGTTTTACTTGAATGATTTAAAAGAGAATACATGATTTGATTTTGAAAGTATACGATACTTGGTTTAAAGAGTATAAGTAACTTGATTTAAAGGTTACTGAGTTTGAAAAGTAGAAGTTACTTGATTTCAAAACCTTGAAATGAATTTCTAAAGGTGTAGTAATTTGATTTGAAAAATAGACATGCCTTGATACTACGGGTGTTAGTATCTTGTGGTTTTTAATATGAAAAGGTTTCTTTTTAAAAGAATAAAAGTACGTAGTACTTTGGGGTTAAATTCCCGGATTTTTACATGATAGTGCCTTAAGTTTAATTAATGAGAGTTAAAGATTTGCTAACTTGCATATGTTGATCATGATGGCCGTTAGTGCTAGTGTTATATTATTTATTACGGGGTCAATCCCCGGGTCATTTTGCATTTTCGTGGATTTGCTCCCCACGATGAGAGTATGACGTATATACTCATTGCGGGCCCAAATGGTCCATGGGGGTGAAATAGTCCTATGCGGGTGAAATAGTCTCATGCGGGGCAAATTGCCCTATGCGGGTCCACAGGACCTATGCGGGTGAAATAGTCCCAGAGTATGATTGCATAATGATGCTACGGGCGGGTGGCCATAATTTTATCATAAGCTTCCTATTTTTTAAACGGTAAAGTTTACTCTCATTTACTCTCATTATTAATAAGGCACAATGTATTGTTAATTTGGTTATCATACATGTCTCCAGTTTTATTTTAGACTATATGATTTCATTACAAGTACTTTCAGTTTGACATACTTGGTACATATTTTGTACTGACCCCCTTTCCTCGGGGGTTGCGTTCATGCCGCAGGTAAAGGTAAACAAGTTGCTGATCCTCACTCTTAGGATCACTGTTCAGCTTTTGGGAAGCTCTATTACTCCGGAGGCTTATCTTTTGGTACGGATTCCTATTGTTGTAGATTTATGCACATTCAGGAGTATGGCGGGGCCCTGTCCCGTCATAGATAGGGTCCAAAATCTTAGAGGTCTGTAGTCATGTATGTGGGTTGGACTTGTAATAGATGTAGCTCTTTTGTTTATGTATATATATATATACAGAAAGGTGGCCTTATCGGCTAGCATGTTTCTTGTTTCACATTGACGCATGTCTATGAGCTTTATTTATATTCCACTGGTATTCTCAGATGTTTACCTGTAACGGTGCCCAGGTAGGGCACCAGTCGCGGGCCCGGGGTCGGATCGTGACAAAAGTGGTATCAGAGCAGTTAGTCCTCGAAAAGTGTCTACAAACCGTGTCTAGTAGAGTCTTGATTATCGGTGTATTGTGCACCACATCTATAATCAGGAGGCTACACGATATTTAGTTTCCATTCTTCTCATTTTGATACCACTTTTTTCACGACCCGACCCGGGGCCGGTGCCTGCCGGCACCGTCAGTATACATCGAAGAATAGCGGAACATACATAACACATAAACCTGTATAAAGTAAACATCATCAGCTGGCCAAGCAGGCGCGCTTTCATAAATATACTCAATCAAAAGTATAACAAGACAACTATGTCTTCTGACCCAAAACCACAAACGTGACTCTGAGACCTCTAGAATAACAATCATGTGGAGGGGCGGGCCGCCGTACATACCACGAATGTACATAATACCTATATCATCGAGGAAAAACCGTGCAACAAAACAAGCCTCGGAGAATGGAGCTCGACACGAGCGGTGATCCAGAGTGAGGATCCACACTGTTTACCCACTGCGTGACGCAGCGGCCAGAAGAGTCGATGTACCTGATATGTACTAAGTATGCGAAATGGAAAAATCGAAAATACCTCATAAGTATAAAATAGCGGAGACATGTATAAAAATCGGTTCTGAGAACATGCCTTACTAATAATGAGAATATCAAACATATACAATCTTTGCGTGAAAATAGGAAGCTCGTGGTCAGCAAGGTCATCCGCCCATGATGTCATTAAGCACTCCTACTCAGGACTATTTCACCCGCATGGGTCATGTGGACCGCGTGAGGTATTCCTCGCGTAAATTGTACTTTGCGCGTGAGACTATTTCACGCATGAGCCTACGGACTCGCGTGAGGTATTCCTCACATCGTGGGTAGCAAATCCACGGAATATGCAAATGCCACAACCCGGGGAATGACCCCGTAATAAATAATAATATATATCATTAGCACAAACCGACTATCACACATAATACAAGCAAGTTAAGAAACCCCTTAACTTCCTATTAATCTTGTTCACACACCTTCTCATTTTAGTTTACTTAAGGCACTAACATGTCTTTTATGAAATCCGGGAATTTAACCCAAAGTATTATACTATGTGCTTCTATTCTTTTAAAACCTTAGGCAATTTATGCCTAAAAATCAATTTGCCTTTCACAACCTCAATTCATTTATCCGTACTCATTTTACTTAGAGTAAATCTTCCTTTATTAACTTTCCATAAGGCTAATATAATCAACTTCCCATAAAGTCATTATATTAACGTTTTACCTTAGTCAAATACATTTTCCTAAAACCCAAGGGACTTACACTTTTAAAAAGAAACAAGAATCATATACTTGAACACATCAAGTCCCTTAACTTTGAAAACTCAAGACATCCTTAGTACTTTTTAAAGAAATGAGTTAATCCCCCCTTACTCACAAAACTTGACCATCCTTAAAACAAGTAAGGGATATCAAACCTTGTACGTCTATCGTACTACATAGGTAAAACCATTCATGCTCAAGAGATAGGAAAGTTCCACATACCTCTTCGGTCAATCCACTTGCTAAGTCCAAAATACCGCACGTAGTATGTCAACCTATAATGACCATAATACGTTTATTAACCTCTAGCTACAATGTAGAATATTCCAAGTTCAAAGTCACTAAATTCTATGGAAAATTGGGCAGCATTTCCTTTGTTTCAACATACTTTGCCACCTTTTTCAAGGCCGAATTCAACATCCAAACGCCACATTTAAGGCCCAACAATCCAAACATTTCAAAGAGGATTACACACCTAAACTTGGATGTGTAAAATTCTGCCCCACAATGTACAACAACTAACTTAACAAGTTTAAGGTAGTATTTTGGCTACAACATGCTCACATAACCTTCTTATCCAATTCTTTCATATCCAAACCATATTTCTTACATGCAATTTATCTAAGAGCAATATTTACCACTACAAGATCTTTCTTCTTCACATGCAACACCAAAAACTAGCTACAAGAGAAAAATTGTTACCTTAGAGTTTTAGCCAAATTATTCCAACGAATTTGCTAACCTCCTTTCCACAAACACCACCACAATAACTCCCACAAGCTTGCCAACAAGTTTCCTTCTTGCCAAACTTTTCAGATTTTCCTCAAGCTTTGGTTTCCTCTTGAATTTCTAGAGAGAAGGAAGAGCTTTTATTTTTAGAGAGAGATGAGAGCTTGAAGAATGACCAAGTCTTCAAGACTTGGTCAATAAGTAGTACATGAAAATCAGATGTGGGGGCCACTTGTCACCCTCCGTGGCCTTTAAAACAAAACAGTTCAGATTTTTTCACTCAACTTCGCAGAACCCGCCTCGGCGCCGCGGCCCTGCAGCCGGCGCCGCGGCGCTGAAACTTCTGCCACCCCTCGGATCTTCCGGCGCTGCGGCCCTTCTTCCCGGCTCCGCGTCCCTGTGGTTCCTGACCGAATTACTTTTCTGTCCGACTGCGCACTGAACTTGTAACTGCCATAACTTTCTACTCCGATGTCCTATCGACGAACGTTTGGTTGCGTTGGAATCTAGACTCAACGAACTAAATTCTAGGCCTTAGAAACACGTAGGAACTCTCATTGTACCAGGTCATAACCCGCCTCAAAGTTGACCAAAAACCCGTCCGAAACAATCCGTCCACCTATCCTTCTAAAATTTTAAGTCTTAATCCCTTTCGTATGCTCTCATACGCATGACCAGAACCACGGGGTGTAACATTCTCCCCCCCCCTTAGAAAAATTCATCCCGAATGTTCCTTCTAGTCTTACTCAAATCACAATCTCGACATAAACCCTCTTAACTATTCTTCTTGCAAATAAAGACGCTCCACCTAGCCACAACATTACTTAAGCATAATTGCTAAATTAAAACTAACAAGCAGGAAAGTTGGTTACCTGGAGGTGTAGGGAATAAGTAAGGATACTTCTTCATCATGTCCTCCTCTGCTTCCCACGTCATCTCTTCCCTGTTCTCGTTCCGCCATAAGACCTTGACGGAAGCCACGTCCTTTGTCCGAAGTCTCCTGACCTGACGATCGAGTATCGCTATGGGACTCTCCTCATACGATAACCCCTCTGTCACCTGGACATCATGAATCGGGTGCACTCTAGATGGATCTCGATACATTTCCGCAACATAGACACGTGAAAAACTGGATGTACTGCCTCCAGGTCGGACGGCAGATCCAACTCATAGGCAACCTCGCCTACCCTACGGACAATCTGATAAGGCCCAATGTACCTTGGGCTAAGTTTCCCTTTCTTTCCAAATCTCATCACGCCGCCGTGGGTGATACCTTCAGAAGACCCAATCATCTACCTCAAACTCCAAGTGTCGGCCCGATGATCCGCGATATGACTTACGCCGACTACGGTGACAATAACGCTCTGGATAAGCTTCACCTTATCCATCTGCTGAATCAAATCGGCACGACCAGTGAACTTCGCCCACCTCAAACTAGCCTATCGGTGACCTGCACTTCCTCCCGTATAAGGCCTCATAAGGCGCCATCTGAATACTAGAATGGTAGCTGTTGTTATAAGCAAACTCTACAAGAGGTAAATGATCCTCCCAGCTACCCCTGAAATCAATAACACAAGCCCGAAACATATCCTCAAGTGTCTGGATAGTGCGCTCGGTCTGTCCGTCGGTCTGAGGATGAAACGTAGTACTGAGACTTATCTGTGTCCCTAATCCCTTCTGGAAAGACCTCCAGAAGTTAGCCGAGAACTGGGCTCCCCTGTCGGAAATGATCGATGTAGGAACTCCGTGCAGTCTCACAATCTCTCTGATATATAATCTGGCATAATCTTCGGCCGAAAAAGTCGTCCTAACTGGCAGAAAGTGGGCTGATTTCGTCAGCCTGTCGACAATAACCCAGATGGAATCATGCTTCCTCTGAGTGTGAGGTAATCCTGTAATAAAGTCCATATTTACCACCTCTCACTTCCAAGTCAGAATATCAATAGCCTGCAATAGCCCACCGGGCTTCTGGTGCTCAACCTTGACCTGCTGACAATTCGGGCACTGCGCCACAAACTCCGCAACGTCCCTCTTCAGGCCATCCCACCAATAGACACACCTGAGGTCATGGTACATCTTAGTCGACCCCGGATGAATAGAATAACGAGCACTGTGTGCCTCCCGAAATCTGGCGGCGAAGTCCTGTCACATCGGGAACACACAACCGGCCCTCAAATCTTAGCACCCCATCAGGCGCTACCTCAAATAGACTCTTCTCTTTCTGAAGAGCTGCATCTCGATACCGTACCATAATTGGATCCTCATACTGTCGCCTCTTCACCTCCTCGATGATGGAAGACTCGGCAACCTCTCGAACCCAAACTCCATTACCATCAGAATCAACCAAACGAACCCCAAGGCTCGCTAGCTGATGTAACTCTCGGACCATATCCATTCTCTCTGGTTGTACATCAGACAGACTACCCATCGATCTGCGACTAAGGGCATCTGCAACTACATTGGCCTTCCCTGGGTGGTATAGGATATCGACATCGTAATCCTTAAGTAACTCCAACCACCGTCTCTGCCGCAAGTTCAGCTCCCTCTGGCTGAAGATATACTGAAGGCTCTTGTGGTCTGTGTAAACATCCACATGAACTCCATACAAATAATGTCTCCAGATCTTCAAGGCATGAATCACTGCTGCCAACTCTAAGTCATGTGTGGGATAGTTTTTCTCATGCTTCCTGAGCTGTCGAGATGCGTACGCAATAACTTTGCCGTGATGCATCAGCACGCACCCAAGCCCGACACCCGACGCATCACAATAAACCACATATTCCTCCAAACCCTCTAGAAGCGTAAGGACTGAGGCGGTCGTGAATTTCTCCTTTAGTAACTGGAAACTCTCCTCACAAGCATCCGTCCACCGGAACATAGCTGCTTTCTGAGTCAGCCTAGTCAAAGGTGCTGAGATGGAAGCAAACTTCTCCACAAATCTCCGATAATAACCCGCAAGGCCCAAAAAGCTGCGAACCTCCGTCGGTGTAGTGGGTCTAGGCCAAGTCTTGACTGCCTCAATCTTTGCTGTATCTACCCGAATACCATCGGCCCCGATAACATACCCTAATAAAGCCACTGAAGCCAACCAAAACTCGCATTTCGAGAACTTGGCATACAATCGGTCCGGAGGACTCAATACCGTCGCCGTGGTCTGCATGTTCCTGCTCTGTGCGCGAATAAACCAGGATATCATCAATGAATACTATAACGAACATATCCAAGAATGACTTGAACACCCGGTTCATTAAATCCATGAATACTGTTGGGGCGTTGGTCACCCGAAAGACATCACCCTGAACTCATAGTGCCCATACCGGGTCCTGAATGCAGTCTTTGGGATATCTGCCTCTCTAACTCGCACCTGATGATAACCAGACCGCAGGTCTATCTTGGAGAAACACCTTGCACCACCTGAATGGTCAAACAAATCATCAATCACGGGAGAGGATATCTTCTTAGTAGTTACCTTATTCATTGCTGTAATCAACACATACGCAGCAGCGTTCCATCCTTCTTCTTTACAAACAAAACTGGCGCTCCCCAGGGGGAAACACTTGGCCTGATAAAGCCTTTTTCCAGAAAATCTTTCAGCTGGTATTTCAATTCCTTCAACTCAGCAGGTGCCATCCTGTATGGCGGAATAGATATCGGTCGAGTGTCTGGCGCCATATCAATGCAAAACTCAATCTCCTTCACAGGAGGGATACCCGGAAGCTCGTCTGGGAATACGTCTGGAAATTCTCTAACAACCGGAACCGACTGAAGGTCCGGTATCTCAGCCTCAGTATCGAATACTCGAACCATATGGTAGATATACCCTTTCCGCACCATCTTCCTAGCCTTGAGGTAAGAAATAAACCTACCACCGGCGCAGCGATGTTCCCTTCCACTCGATAAGGCTCGCTGAAGAACCGAACCGTGCAATCTCTCTCTACAATCCACATTGACATAGCAAGACGCTAGCCAATCCATACCCATAATCATATCAAAGTCCGTCATATCCAACTCTACCAAGTCGACTAGAGTCTGGCGACCGTATATAGTCACTGGGCAATCCTTATATACCCGCTCGGCTACCACCGAATTACCTACTGGCGTAGTCACCTCAAAAGGTTTTATGGACTCGGGCTTTATCCCTATTCTACCAGCAATATGAGGAGATATATAGGACAAGGTAGAACCTGGATCTATCAAAGCATATACATCACATCATGAAACCAATAATGTACTTGTGACGACATCTGGTGACGCCTCCTGGTCCTGACGGCTGGACATAGCATAAATGCGGTTCGAGGACGCTGAGCGAGGACCCCGCGTGACCTCTGCCGCGGCCTGCTGGCCCGTGAACACCCGCCTCGGGGCATAACCGTCGAGACGAAGATCCGACAAGCCACCGCCGGTGAACCATAATACTTCCGCCACTGCGGTGGACAATCTCTCTTCAAATGGCCCTGCTGGCCACAAGAGTAACAAGCTCCTGAAGGAACACGACACTCGCCTGGGTGAGACCTACCGCACCGAGCACACCGAGGTGGGGGTGGTCTCGATCGGTAGCGGTCTCTGCTTCCCTGAAACCAGAAGTCTGGAGCCACGACCTGCTCCGAATGACCGTGATCGGACCTCCCGCGGTAAACGAGAAGGAGCACTGCTGTCTTTGGTGAAAAGTAGACCTAGTCTGCTGCGAGGCATCCACCTCAGCGCCACGAGACCTGTGTCACGGCCTCTTGGGCTGGCCTAAGTCTACCTGATCCTCCCTCTCTCTGTCCTCTATCCCCTGCGCGTACGCCTGCATCCTGGCAATATCCATACATGGCTGAAGAGCCATCCCCAAGCATGCAGTAATCATATGACGGTCTAGCCCCATCACGTATCGATGAACCACATGCGCCATATCGGCACAATAGTGTCGCATACGGCTGAGTCAAACTCCAGGATGTACTCTCTGATAGTCCTCCCGTTCTGCCTCAAGGTCAAGAATCTATCAACGCGGGCTCTCCTCATCTCAGGAGGCAAGAAGTGATCCAGGAAAGCCTCTGTGAACTCCTCCCAAACAGCTGGAAGAGCATCC
Source organism: Przewalskia tangutica (assembly GCA_029844215.1). Lineage (NCBI taxonomy): Eukaryota > Viridiplantae > Streptophyta > Magnoliopsida > Solanales > Solanaceae > Przewalskia > Przewalskia tangutica. The sequence goes on from CM056725.1 coordinate 5,599,095, forward strand.
TCACCTCTAGACAACTCCCATGACTCAAACCAGTTCAACGCAATATCGCGTAACCGGTAAGAGGCTAGGGCCCTAAGCACCTGCATAGTCCGCTGTAACTGCCGAACAAACTCCTGAGGATCCTCCTCGGATCTCGATCCATAGAACTCGGGTGGATGACAACCCAGGAAATCCCGAATCCGTAAACTGTCGGCTCTAGGGTTGGCTTCCTGCTCCTGTCGTGTTGCCACCGCTATCTTTGGTCAATAACCGGATCTGCTCCCCGTAATCTCTGTACTCGGCCACGATGGGGATGGAGGCTCGGTACCGCGGTCTCGATGGCATCTGCTGCCTCGAACTCCGTAGAAATTTGGCGACGTCGTGGAACTCGCTGCCCGAAATATCATCTCTGGTAAAGACTGGGCCTGTGCCCTCGTGACCTCGCGTCTACTAGCGGCTCCGCCATTTGCCTTGCCGCCAGTCGAGGTTGCCTTGCGTGGAGGCATAACTGATACATAAAGGAAAATATCAGAGGAAGTTCAACCTATAACACAGCTCTATTGCACGATCTTAGAGTGAAAGAATGGAAACCAATCCTAAATATCCTGCAGCCTCCTGATTATAGATGTGGTGCACAACACACCGATAATCAAGACTCTACTAGACACGGTCTGTAGACACTTTCCGAGGACTAACTTCTTTGATACCACTTTTGTCACGACCCGACCCCGGGGCCGCGACTGATGCCCTACCGGGGCACCCCGTCAGGTATACATCAGAGAATAACAGCGGAACATACATAACACATAAACCTGTATAAAGTAAACATCACTGGCTAGCCGACAAGGCCGCCTTTCATAGAAATATACTTAATCAAAAGTATAACAGTACAACTATGTCTTTACAGCCCAAAACCACAAACGTGACTACAGACCTCTAAGAATAACAACTGTGGCGGGACAGGGCCCCACCATACCCCTGAATGTACATAATACCTATATCATCAGGGAAAAACCGTACCAACAAAACAAGCCTCCGGAGGAATGGAGCTCCTGACAACATAACAGTTCGAAACTTTTGAATATAAATACAACCTTTTTGGGTTGTGTTTAAGGACCTTCTTCTGGACAAAAAAGATCGATTTTTCTGGGTCCAGTTCGAAACTAAGAACAACTCCATATCTTTATTGCTTTCAAAGAGTTTAAAAAATCAGAATAAAATATCCTCCATTAAAATAGACATCAAAACCCCCTTTTATTCCTAGTATTGATTCAATAAATCCGAAAACACCTAAGCTTTACTTCTCTTCAAGTTGCACACACATATATACTCTCTGAGCGGAATCGACGAGTTGAAACACGCCTCGATTCTGTTACACCACGTAGTTCCAGGACATGTATATGAGGACGTACGTGATAAATACGACTTTAAGTTTGAAACGAAAAAAAGATTACTTTTCCTACGGAAAATATTCCGAACCTCATGAAGGAAAAATGTTTAATAATTGGAATTTGAGACTTATAGAATTTATTAGAATTATGGAATTTTATTTTCAAATTTGGTCATGTGGGGCCCACTCGGGAAATTTTACGATTTTGTGGGGCCCACAAGGTTTTCGATATTTTGACCAATTATTGAGATTTTGGGGAGATAAAAAATTTTGGACCAATAGGAGGGTGACACGTGTCACCCCCCACATGTCCCATGTTGGGCGAGAAAGAGAGGGACAAGTGGGCAAGCTTGTATTCAAGATAAATATGGGACAAGTGGACTAGTGAGACCCACACACACTTGTCCCCAATCTCAACCTTACACTTGATTTAATACTCTCCCTTGGTTACATTATATATACACACATATAGTAGCAAGACTCAACACTTAGAAAATTTCAAGAAAACTTATGCACACACAAGAGGGTTCTCGGCCAAGCTTGAAACCCTAAGGTGTTCTTCATAGTTTGGGTTGGAACTTGAAGAGAAGTTGGTTATGAACTTCTAAGGGTTGCTTGGAGTGGATTGGAACGTAAAGAAAATGAGCTAAATTTGCTAAGGATCAACTTTTAATCTTGGAATATTTTGGGCTTATTGAGGTGAGAATCTTTGTCTTCCAAATGTAATTGAAGATTACATATTATGGTAGTATATAAATGAACTTGTGATATAAGGAATGAAAATTAGTAAGTGTTAGGATATTTGGAGGGTTAAAATCGAGACATGGCATGTTAGTGATTGAAGTTGTTAATCAATTTAGTTGTTAGTTATAATCGTTACATGTTATACAAGAAAAGGAATATAGTTGTTATAATTGTTGTTTGATTGTGGCCAAGAACACCTAAGTGTGTCGATTAAAAATGGACTAATTAATGGACTAGTTATATATGAATTGTGGGGCAGAATTTTACAAGTCCAGCTAGGCGTGTAATCCCCTTTGGTTAGCTGATTGATTGTTCCTTAAATGTGACGTATTGGTTATTGATTTCGGGTCTTGAAAGAGGTGGAAAAGTACGTAGAAACAGGGGAAGTGCTGCCCAATTTTCCGTAGAATAATAGATCTTATACTTAGTATTATTCTACCTTAGAAAGCTAGAAGTTGATAGACGTATTATGATCATTATAGGTTGACATTCTACGTGCGACGTATTCAACTTAGCGGGTGGATTAAGCCGAAGAGGTATGTGGAACTTTCCCTATCTTCTTGAGCATGAATCTTATAAATGTATAGTACGGTCGGCGTACATGTTTTAAATGAATTCGATTTCATTTTGATATCATTGGCTTGATTTAAAAATGTACAAGTTTAGTTGAGTTGGAGAGTTAAGCTCTCTTGGTTTTAAAGGATATAAATGTCTTAGTATTCTAAAAGCATAAAGTTGTTATAATGGCTTTATGAGAAGTTAGTTATAACGACTTTATGGGAAGTTAAAAGAGTGTTTTACTTGAATGATTTAAAAGAGAATACATGATTTGATTTTGAAAGTATACGATACTTGGTTTAAAGAGTATAAGTAACTTGATTTAAAGGTTACTGAGTTTGAAAAGTAGAAGTTACTTGATTTCAAAACCTTGAAATGAATTTCTAAAGGTGTAGTAATTTGATTTGAAAAATAGACATGCCTTGATACTACGGGTGTTAGTATCTTGTGGTTTTTAATATGAAAAGGTTTCTTTTTAAAAGAATAAAAGTACGTAGTACTTTGGGGTTAAATTCCCGGATTTTTACATGATAGTGCCTTAAGTTTAATTAATGAGAGTTAAAGATTTGCTAACTTGCATATGTTGATCATGATGGCCGTTAGTGCTAGTGTTATATTATTTATTACGGGGTCAATCCCCGGGTCATTTTGCATTTTCGTGGATTTGCTCCCCACGATGAGAGTATGACGTATATACTCATTGCGGGCCCAAATGGTCCATGGGGGTGAAATAGTCTATCACGGGTGAAATAGTCTCATGCGGGGCAAATTGCCTATCTTGAGTCCACACAGGACCTATGCGGGTGAAATAGTCCCAGGAGTATGATTGCATAATGATGCTACGGGCGGGTGGCCCTAATTTTATCATAAGCTTCCTATTTTTTAAACGGTAAAGTTTATTCTCATTTACTCTCATTATTAATAAGGCACAATGTATTGTTAATTTGGTTATCATACATGTCTCCAGTTTTATTTTAGACTATATGATTTCATTACAAGTACTTTCAGTTTGACATACTTGGTACATATTTTATACTGACCCCCTTTCCTCGGGGGTTGCGTTCATGCCGCAGGTAAAGGTAAACAAGTTGTTGATCCTCACTCTTAGGATCACTGTTCAGCTTTTGGGAAGCTCTATTACTCCGGAGGCTTATCTTTTAGTGCAGTTCCTATTGTTGTAGATTTATGCACATTCAGGAGTATGGCGGGGCCCTGTCCCGTCATAGATAGGGTCCAAAATCTTAGAGGTCTGTAGTCATGTATGTGGGTTGGACTTGTAATAGATGTAGCTCTTTTGTTTATGTATATATATATATATACAGAAAGGTGGCCTTATCGGCTAGCATGTTTCTTGTTTCACATTGACGCATGTCTATGAGCTTTATTTATATTCATTTGGTATTCTCGATGTTTACATGCGGTGCCCGGGTAGGGCACGATCGCGAGCTTGGTCGGATCGTGACAAAAGTGGTATCAGAGCAGTTAGTCCTCGAAAAATGTCTACAAACCGTGTCTAGTAGAGTCTTGATTATCGGTGTATTGTGCACCACATCTATAATCAGGAGGCTACACGATATTTAGGATTGGTTTCCATTCTTCTCATTTTGATACCACTTTTGTCACGACCGACCGGGGCGCTGAGTGCCTGCACCGGCACCCGTCAGTATACATCGAGAGAATAGCGTGAACATACATAACACATAAACTGTATAAAGTAAACATCAGCAGCTGGCCAATGAGGCGCTTTCATAGAAATATACTTAATCAAAAGTATAACAAGATAACTATGTCTTCTGACCCAAAACCACAAACGTGACTACAGACCTCTAAGAATAACAACTGTGGAGGGACAGGGCCCCGCCATACCCCTGAATGTACATAATACCTATATCATCAGGGAAAAACCGTACCAACAAAACAAGCCTCCGGAGGAATGGAGCTCGACACGAGCGGTGATCTGAGTGAGGATCCACCACTGCTTACCACACTGCGGCGTGACGCGGCCCGAGAAGGGTCGATTACATATGTACTAAGTATGCGAAATGGGAAAAATACTGAAAATACCTCATAAGTATAAAATAACTGGAGACATGTATAAAAATCAGTTTACAGAACACTGTGCTTTACTAATAATGAGAATATCAAACATATACATTACTGCATGAAAATAGGAAGCTCATGGTCAAAGCAAGGTCATCCGCCCCGCAGTATCATTAAGCACTCCTACTCCTGGGACTATTTCACCCTCATGGGTCATGTGGACCCGCATGAGGTATTCCTCGCATAGGCTGTACTCACCCGCATGAGACTATTTCACCCGCATGAGCCCTACGGACTCGCATGAGGTATTCCTCGCATCGTGGGTAGCAAATCCACGGAATATGCAAATGCCACAACCCGGGGAATGACCCCGTAATAAATAATAATATATATCATTAGCACAAACCGACTATCACACATAATACAAGCAAGTTAAGAAACCCCTTAACTTCCTATTAATCTTGTTCACACACCTTCTCATTTTAGTTTACTTAAAGCACTAACATGTCTTTTATGAAATCCGGGAATTTAACCCAAAGTATTATACTATGTGCTTCTATTCTTTTAAAACCTTAGGCAATTTATGCCTAAAAATCAATTTGTCTTTCACAACCTCAATTCATTTATCCGTACTCATTTTACTTAGAGTAAATCTTCCTTTATTAACTTTCCATAAGGCTAATATAATCAACTTCCCATAAAGTCATTATATTAACGTTTTACCTTAGTCAAATACATTTTCCTAAAACCCAAGGGACTTACACTTTTAAAAAGAAACAAGAATCATATACTTGAACACATCAAGTCCCTTAACTTTGAAAACTCAAGACATCCTTAGTACTTTTTAAAGAAATGAGTTAATCCCCCTTACTCACAAAACTTGACCATCCTTAAAACAAGTAAGGGATATCAAACCTTGTACGTCTATCGTACTACATAGGTAAAACCATTAATGCTCAAGAGATAGGAAAGTTCCACATACCTCTTCGGTCAATCCACTTGCTAAGTCCAAAATACCGCACGTAGTATGTCAACCTATAATGACCATAATACGTTTATTAACCTCTAGCTACAATGTGGAATATTCCAAGTTCAAAGTCACTAAATTCTATGGAAAATTGGGCAGCATTTCCTTTGTTTCAACATACTTTGCCACCTTTTTCAAGGCCGAATTCAACATCCAAACGCCACATTTAAGGCCCAACAATCCAAACATTTCAAAGAGGATTACACACCTAAACTTGGATGTGTAAAATTCTGCCCCACAATGTACAACAACTAACTTAACAAGTTTAAGGTAGTATTTTGGCTACAACATGCTCACATAACCTTCTTATCCAATTCTTTCATATCCAAACCATATTTCTTACATGCAATTTATCTAAGAGCAATATTTACCACTACAAGATCTTTCTTCTTCACATGCAACACCAAAAACTAGCTACAAGAGAAGAATTGTTACCTTAGAGCTTTAGCCAAATTATTCCAACGAATTTCCTAACCTCCTTTCCACAAACACCACCACAATAACTCCCACAAGCTTGCCAACAAGTTTCCTTCTTGCCACATTTTTCAGATTTTCCTCAAGCTTTGGTTTCCTCTTGAATTTCTAGAGAGAATGAAGAGCTTTTATTTTTAGAGAGAGATGAGAGCTTGAAGAATGACCAAGTCTTCAAGACTTGGTCAATAAGTAGTACATGAAAAATCATATGGGGGGACACTTGTCACCCTCTCATGGCCTTTTTTAAAACAAAACAGTTCAGATTTTTTCACTCAACTTCGCAGAACCCGCCTCGGCGCCGCGGCGCTGAAACTTCTGCCACCCCTCGGATCTTCCGGCGCTGCGGACCTTCTTCCCGGCGCCGCGTCCCTGTGGTTCCTGACCGAATTACTTTTACGTCATTGCAAGCCGAACTTGTAACTTCCATAACTTTCTACTCCGATGTCCTATCGACGAACGGTTGGTTGCGTTGGAATCTAGACTCAACGAACTACATTCTAGGCCTTAGAAACACCTAGGAACTATCATTGTACCGGGTCATAACCCGCCTCAAAGTTGACCAAAAACTCGTCCGAAACAATCCGTCCACCTATCCTTCTAAAATTTTAAGTCTTAATCCCTTTCGTATGCTCTCATACGCATGACCAGAACCACGGGGTGCAACATTCTCCCCCCCTTAGAAACATTCGTCCCGAATGTTCCTTCTAGGCTTACTCAAATCACAATCTCGACATAAACCCTCTTAACTATTCTTCTTGCAAATAAAGACGCTCCACCTAGCCACAACATTACTTAAGCATAATTGCTAAATTAAAACTAACAAGCAGGAAAGTTGGTTACCTGGAGGTGTAGGGAATAAGTGAGGATACTTCTTCATCATGTCCTCCTCTTCTTCCCACGTCATCTCTTCCCTGTTCTCGTTCCGCCATAAGACCTTGACGGAAGCCACGTCCTTTGTCCGAAGTCTCCTGACCTGACGATCGAGTATCGCTATGGGACTCTCCTCATACGATAACCCCTCTGTCACCTGGACATCATGAATCGGGTGCACTCTAGATGGATCTCCAATACATTTCTGCAACATAGACACGTGAAAAACTGGATGTACTGCCTCCAGGTCGGACGGCAGATCCAACTCATAGGCAACCTCGCCTACCCTACGGACAATCTGATAAGGCCCAATGTACCTTGGGCTAAGTTTCCCTTTCTTTCCAAATCTCATCACGCCCTTCATGGGTGATACCTTCAGGAAGACCCAATCATCTACCTCAAACTCCAAGTGTCGACGCCGATGATCCACATATGACTTCTGTCGACTCTGAGCTGACAATAACCGCTCCTGGATAAGCTTCACCTTATCCACTGCCTGCTGAAACAAATCTGGCCCGACCAACAGAACTTATCCCACCTCAAACTAGCCTATCGGTGACCTGCACTTCCTCCCGTATAAGGCCTCATAAGGCGCCATCTGGATACTAGAATGGTAGCTGTTGTTATAAGCAAACTCTACAAGAGGTAAATGATCCTCCCAGCTACCCCTGAAATCAATAACACAAGCCCGCAGAATATCCTCAAGTGTCTGGATAGTGCGCTCGATGCATCCGTCGATACGAGGATGAAGCGTGAAATCGAGACTTATCTGTGTCCCTAATCCCTTCTGGAAAGACCTCCAGAAGTTAGCCGAGAACTGGGCTCCCCTGTCGGAAATGATCGATGTAGGCACTCCGTGCAGTCTCACAATCTCTCTGATATATAATCTGGCATAATCTTCGGCCGAAAAAGTCGTCCTAACTGGCAGAAAGTGGGCTGATTTCGTCAGCCTGTCGACAATAACCCAGATGGAATCATGCTTCATCTTAGTGTGAGGTAATCCTGTAATAAAGTCCATATTTACCACCTCCCACTTCCAAGTCGGAATATCAATAGCCTGCAATAGCCCACCGGGCTTCTGGTGCTCAACCTTGACCTGCTGACAATTCGGGCACTGCGCCACAAACTCCGCAACGTACCTCTTCAGGCCATCCCACCAATAGACACACCTGAGGTCATGGTACATCTTATTCGACCCCGGATGAATAGAATAACGAGCCGCGTGCCTCACGAGAATCTGCGGCGAAGTCTGTCACGCATCGGGAACACACAATCGGCCCTCAAATCTTAGCACCCCATCAGGCGCTACCTCAAATAGACTCTACTCTTTCTGAAGAGCTGCATCTCGATACCGTACCATAATCGGATCCTCATACTGTAGCCTCTTCACCTCCTCGATGATGGAAGACTCGGCAACCTCTCGAACCCGAACTCCATTACCATCAGAATCAACCAAACAAACCCCAAGGCTCGCTAGCTGATGTAACTCTCGGACCATATCCCTTCTCTCTGGTTGTACATCAGACAGACTACCCATCGATCTGCGACTAAGGGAATCTGCAACTACATTGGCCTTCCCTGGGTGGTATAGGATATCGACATCGTAATCCTTAAGTAACTCCAACCACCGTCTCTGCCGCAAGTTCAGCTCCCTCTAGCTGAAGATATACTGAAGGCTCTTGTGGTCTGTGTAGACATCCACATGAACTCCAAACAAATAATGTCTCCAGATCTTCAAGGCATGAATCACTGCTGCCAACTCTAAGTCATGTGTGGGATAGTTCTTCTCATGCTTCCTGAGCTGTCGAGATGCGTACGCTATAACTTTGCCGTGCTGCATCAGCACGCACCCAAGCCCAACGCATCACAATAAACCACATATTCCTCCAAACCCTCTGGAAGCGTAAGGACTGGGGCGGTCGTCAATTTCTCCTTTAGTAACTGGAAACTCTCCTCACAAGCATCCGTCCACCGGAACATAGCTGCTTTCTGAGTCAGCCTAGTCAAAGGTGCTGAGATGGAAGAAAACTTCTCCACAAATCTCCGATAATAACCCGCAAGGCCCAAAAAGCTGCGAACCTCCATCGGTGTAGTGGGTCTAGGCCAAGTCTTGACTGCCTCAATCTTTTGTGTATCTACCCGAATACCATCGGCCCCGATAACATGCCCTAATAAAGCCACTGAAGCCAACCAAAACTCGCATTTCGAGAACTTGGCATACAACTGACGGTCCCGGAGGACTCCCAATACCGTCCTCAAGTGGTCTGCATGTTCCTTCTCTATGCGCGAATAAACCAGGATATCATCAATGAATACTATAACGAACATATCCAAGAATGGCTTGAACACCCGGTTCATCAAATCCATGAATACTGTTGGAGCGTTGGTCAACCCGAAAGACATCACCCTGAACTCATAGTGCCCATACCGGGTCTTGAATGCAGTCTTTGGGATATCTGCCTCTCTAACTCGCACCTGATGATAACCCGACCGCAGGTCTATCTTGGAGAAACACCTTGCACCCTGCAACTGGTCAAACAAATCATCAATCCTGGGGAGAGGATATCTGTTCTTGGTAGTTACCTTATTCAGCTGCCTGTAATCAACACACATACGCAGCGTTCCATCCTTCTTCTTTACAAACAAAACTGGCGCTCCCCAGGGGGAAACACTTGGCCTGATAAAACCTTTTTCCAGAAAATCTTTCAGCTGGTCTTTCAATTCCTTCAACTCAGCAGGTGCCATCCTGTATGGCGGAATAGATATCGGTCGAGTGTCTGGCGCCATATCAATGCAAAACTCAATCTCCCTCTCAGGAGGGATACCCGGAAGCTCGTCTGGGAATACGTCTGGAAACTCTCTAACAACCGGAACTGACTGAAGGTCCGGTATCTCAGCCTCAGTATCGAATACTCGAACCATATGGTAGATATACCCTTTCCGCACCATCTTCCTAGCCTTGAGGTAAGAAATAAACCTACCCCTCGGCGACGCAGTATTCCCCTTCCACTCGATAACCGGCTCACCAGGAAACTGGAACCGTACCAATCTCTCTCTACAATCCACATTGGCATAGCAAGACGCTAGCCAATCCATACCCATAATCATATCAAAGTCCGTCATATCCAACTCTATCAAGTCGACTAGAGTCTGACGACCGTATATAGTCACTGGGCAAGCCTTATATACCCGCTCGGCTACCACCGAATTACCTACTGGCGTAGCCACCTCAAAAGGTTTTATGGACTCGGGCTCTATCCCTATTCTACCAGCAATATGAGGAGATATATAGGACAAGGTAGAACCTGGATCTATCAAAGCATATACATCACAGCATGAAACCAATAATGTACCTGTGACGACATCCGGTGACGCCTCCGGTCTGGCGGTACGGACATAGCATAAATGCGGTTCGAGGACCGGAGCGAGGACCCCACCACGACCTATCGCGCGGCTCGCTGGTCCGTGAACACCACCGCCTCGGCACATAACGTCGAGCGAAGATCCAAAGAATCGACCACCGGTGAACCATAATACTTCCGCCACCTCTGGTCGGACAATCTCTCTTCAAATGGCCCTGCTGGCCACAAGAGTAACAAGCTCCTGAAGGAACACGACACTCGCCTGGGTGAGACCTACCGCACCGAGCATACCGAGATGGGGGTGGTCTCGATCGATGTGATCTCTGCTTCCTGAAACCACAAGTCTGGAGCCACGACTGCTCTGAATGACCCGGTGATCGGACCTCCCGCGGCGAGAAGGAGCACTCTGTGCTGGCTGAAAAGTAGACCTAGTCTGCTGCTGAAATCGCCTCAGCCTGAGACCTTGCTGTCCTGGCCCTCTTGGGCTGGCCTAAGTCTAGCTGATCCTCCCTCTCTCTGTCCTCTATCCCTGGCGCGTATGCCTGCATCCTGGCAATATCCATACATGGCTGAAGAGCCACCCCCAAGCATGCAGTAATCATATGATGGTCTAGCCCCATCACATATCGATGAACCACATGCGCCATGTCGGTACAATAGTGTCGCATACAGCTGGGAGTCAAACTCGTGTTGTACTCTCGATAGTCCTCCGCTCGCCTCAAGGTCAAGAATCTATCAACGCGGGCTCTCCTCATCTCAGGAGGTAAGAAGTGATCCAGGAAAGCCTCTGTGAACTCCTCCCAAACAGCTGGAAGAGCATCCTCACCTCTAGACAACTCCCATGACTCAAACCAGTTCAACGCAATATCGCGTAACCGGTAAGAGGCTAGCATGACAACTCGACCTCCGAGGCCCTAAGCACTGCATAGTCCGTCAGAATCGCCGAACAAACTCCACGAGATCCTCGCCGGATCTCGATCCATAGAACTTCGGGTGGATGACAACCAGAAATCCCGAATCCATAAGCGCCGGCTCTAGGGTTGCTGCTCTGTCGGCCGCCGCCACTATCTTTGGTCAATAACGGATCTGCTCCCGTAATCTCTGTACTCGGCCACGTGGGATCGAGGCTCAGGTACCGCGGTCTCAGTAGCCGCTGCTGCTGCCTCAAACTCCGCCGAGGCTGGCGACGTCGTGGAACTCGCCGCCCGAAATATCATCTCTGGTAAAGACTGGGCCTGTGCCCTCGTAACCCTCCGCGTCCTACTAGCAGCTGCCTTGCCCTTCTCGGCCGCGGTTGCCTTGCGTTGAGGCATAACTGATACATAAAGGAAAATATCAGAGGAAGTTCAACCTATAACACAGCTCTATTGCACGATCTTAGAGTGAAATAATGAAACTAATCCTAAATATCCTGCGACCTCACGATTATAGATGAGGTGCACAACCCCCCGATAATCAAGACTCTACTGACACGGATGCGTAGACACTTTCCGAGGACTAAGCGCTTTGATACCACTTTTGTCACGACCCGACCGGGGCGCGGTGCCTCTCCGGCACCCGTCAGTATACATCGAGAGAATAGCAATGAACATACATAACACATAAACCTGTATAAAGTAAACATCACTGGCTAGCCGACAAGGCCGCCTTTCATAGAAATATACTTAATCAAAAGTATAACAGTACAACTATGTCTATACAGACCAAAACCACAAACGTGACTACAGACCTCTAAGAATAACAACTGTGGCGGGACAGGGCCCACCATACCCCTGAATGTACATAATACCTATATCATCAGGGAAAAACCGTACCAACAAAACAAGCCTCCGGAGGAATGGAGCTCCTGACAACAGAACAGTGATCCTAAGAGTGAGGATCCACCACCTGCTTACCCCTACCTGCGGCATGAACGCAGCCCCCGAGGAAGGGGGTCAGTACACAATATGTACTAAGTATGCGAAGTGGGAAAAATACTGAAAATACCTCATAAGTATAAAATAACTGGAGACATGTATAAAAATCAGTTTACAGAACACTGTGCCTTACTAATAATGAGAATATCAAACATATACAATACTGCATGAAAATAGGAAGCTCATGGTCAAAGCAAGGCCATCCGCCCCGCAGTATCATTAAGCACTCCTACTCCTGGGACTATTTCACCCGCATGAGGTATTCCTCGCATAGGCTGTACTCACCCGCATGGGACTATTTCACCCGCATGAGGTATTCCTCGCATAGGCTGTACTCACCCGCATGGGACTATTTCACCCGCATGAGCCCTACGGACTCGCATGAAATATTCCTCGCATCGTGGGTAGCAAATCCACGGAATATGCAAATGCCACAACCCGGGGAATGACCCCGTAATAAATAATAATATATATCATTAGCACAAACCGACTATCACACATAATACAAGCAAATTAAGAAACCCCTTAACTTCTTATTAATCTTGTTCACACACCTTCTCATTTTAGTTTACTTAAGGTACTAACATGTCTTTTATGAAATCCAGGAATTGAACCCGAAGTATTATACTATGTGCTTCTATTCTTTTAAAACCTTAGGCAATTTATGCCTAAAAATCAATTTGTCTTTCACAACCTCAATTCATTTATCCGTACTCATTTTACTTAGAGTAAATCTTCCTTTATTAACTTTCCATAAGGCTAATATAATCAACTTTCCATAAAGTCATTATATTAACGTTTTACCTTAGTCAAATACATTTTCCTAAAACCCAAGGGACTTACACTTTTAAAAAGAAACAAGAATCATATACTTGAACACATCAAGTCCCTTAACTTTGAAAACTCAAGACATCCTTAGTACTTTTTAAAGAAATGAGTTAATCCCCCCTTACTCACAAAACTTGACCATCCTTAAAACAAGTAAGGGATATCAAACCTTGTACGTCTATGAAACTACATAGGTAAAACCATTCATGCTCAAGAGATAGGAAAGTTCCACATACCTCTTCGGTCAATCCACTTGCTAAGTCCAAAATACCGCACGTAGTAAGTCAACCTATAATGACCATAATACGTTTATTAACCTCTAGCTACAATGTAGAATATTCCAAGTTCAAAGTCACTAAATTCTATGGAAAATTGGGCAGCATTTCCTTTGTTTCAACATACTTTGCCACCTTTTTCAAGGCCGAATTCAACATCCAAACGCCACATTTAAGGCCCAACAATCCAAACATTTCAAAGAGGATTACACACCTAAACTTGGATGTGTAAAATTCTGCTCCACAATGTACAACAACTAACTTAACAAGTTTAAGGTAGTATTTTGGCTACAACATGCTCACATAACCTTCTTATCCAATTCTTTCATATCCAAACCATATTTCTTACATGCAATTTATCTAAGAGCAATATTTACCACTACAAGATCTTTCTTCTTCACATGCAACACCAAAAACTAGCTACAAAAGAAGAATTGTTACCTTAGAGCTTTAGCCAAATTATTCCAATGAATTTGCTAACCTCCTTTCCACAAACACCACCACAATAATTCCCACAAGCTTGCCAACAAGTTTCCTTCTTGCCACACTTTTCAGATTTTTCTCAAGCTTTGGTTTCCTCTTGAATTTCTAGAGAGAAGGAAGAGCTTTTATTTTTAGAGAGAGATGAGAGCTTGAAGAATGACCAAGTCTTCAAGACTTGGTCAATAAGTAGTACATGCAAAATCAGATGGGGACACATCACCTCATGGCTTTTAAAACAAAGCAGTTCAGATTTTCCACTCAACTGCAGAACCGCCGCGGCCTGCAGCGGCGCGCGCATCAAACTTCTGCCACCCCTCGGATCTTCCGGCGCCGCGGCCCTGTGGTTCCTGACCGAATTACTTTTCTGTCCGACTGCGCACTGAACTTGTAACTTCCATAACTTTCTACTCCGATGTCCTATCGACGAACGGTTGGTTGCGTTGGAAACTAGACTCAACGAACTACGTTATAGGCCTTAGAAAAACCTAGGGACTCTCATTGTACCGGGTCATAACCCGCCTCAAAGTTGACCAAAAACCCATCTGAAACAATCCGTCCACCTATCCTTCTAAAATTTTAAGTCTTAATCCCTTTAAATGCGCTCTACGCATGATCGTAACCACGGGTGTAACAAAGGCGATGAAAATTTCATTAGGTTTATCTCTCTCTGACGTAATCTTGTGTATCAGTTATGCCTCCACAGACGGCAACAGCGGCCCAGAAGGGCAAGTAAGTAGTAGGAGCTTCTAGTAGGACGCAGAGAGTAACTAGGGCTCAGGCCCAGACTATTCCAGAGGTTGTGGCCCAGTCGGCGAGTTCGGTTACACCGATAGTATCAGAGGAGCTTAGAGCAGCTGCAACTCCAGACGTTCCGATACCTGAGCCTCCAATTCCTCAGCCAGGGGCAGAGGATAGGGACTACAGAGATACTGATTCGATCGCCGGGATGGTGGCAAGGCAGATAGAGCCCGAGCGAACACCCAGAGCGCATTTTGAGGGATCGAGATTTTCTGGGTTGCAATCCTTCAGAGTTCTATGGGTCGAGACCTGAGGATGATCCTCAGGAGTTCATTCGGCAGTTTTAGCGGACCATGCGGGTGAATAAGGCCTCGAAGACCGAGTCATTTGTACTAGCTTCTTACCGATTACGCGATGGTGCAGTGAACTGGTTTGAGTCGTGGGAACTTTCCAGGGGCGTGGGTGCTCCTCCAACCATTTGGGATGAGTTCACGGAGGCCTTCCTAGATCACTTTTTGCCTCCTGAGATGAGGAGAGCCCGGGTTGATAGGTTTCTGGCATTGCGGCAGGGTGGCAGGACCATCAGAGAGTATAGCCTAGAGTTCGACTCATTGACTAGTTATGCACCCGCTATTGTGGCTGACATGGCGGATAGAGTTCACCGCTACGTGATAGGGCTAGACCGCTACTTGGTTGATGGATGCATGGAAGTGGATATTCAGCCAGGTATGGATATTGCCAGGATCCAGACATACGCACAGAGAGTGAAAGGCAAACATGGAGGGAGTCAGCCAGACAGAGGCTATTATAAGAGGGCCAGGACGACAGGGTTTTCAGGTAACTTTCGAGGCGGATAGCCTCGGCAGCAGGCTAGGTTTGCATCTCAGCCAACACAGAGTGCTCCTCTCCGCCTTCCGCGCATTTTGATCACCGTTATTCGGGAGCGTGTCAAGGCTCCGTGGCTTCGGTTTCGAGGAGCAGGTACTAGCCAGATGAGGCCACCTTTACCTCGGTGTGGTCGATGCGGTAGGTCCCATCGTGGAGAGTGTCGTATTTCTTCGGGATCCTGTTTCTCTTACGGTCAGCAGGGCCATTTGAAGAGGGATTGTCCGACCAGAGGCGGCACGGGTAGTATGGATCATCCTACAGGGTCAGTTGTCAGGTCATCATCTTCTATGGTTATGCGCCCCGGAGGGCAGGGTGTTCACAGGCCAGTAGGCCGCGGCAGAGGTCATGGCATAGGTCCTAGTTCTAGAGGTCCTCCGAACTGCATCTATGCCTTAGCCAGTCGACAGGATCAGGAGGCTTTGTCGGATATCTTCACAGTTATATTATTGATTTCATGTTGTGATGTTTATGCTTTGATAGATCCGGGTTCTACCTTGTCCTATATATCTCCTCTTATTGCTGGTAGAATAAGAATAGACTTGTGTCGATAGAACCATTTTAGGTAGTTACGCCAGTGGGTGATTCGATGGTAGCTGAGCGGGCATATAAGAATTTCCCGGTGATTATACACAGTCATCAGACCCTAGCAGACTTGATAGAGATGGATATGACAGTTTTTGATGTCATTATGGGCATGGACTGGTTGGCTTCTTGTTATGCCAATGTTGACTGTAGAGACAGATTGGTCCGATTCCAGTTTCCCAGTAAGCCGGTTATTGAGTGGAAAGGGAATACTGCGTCACCGAGTGGTAGGTTTATTTCTTACCTCAAGGCTAGGAATATGGTTCAGAAAGGGTATAGTTATCATCTGATTCGGGTGTTCGACATCTGGTGAGTGCGATTCTTGATCGATTCGGATGTTTTTTCAGATGATCTCCCAGGTATTCCTCCAGAGCGGGAGATAGAGTTTTGTATTGATGTTCTGCCAGATACTCGGCCTATATCTATTCCTCTGTACAGAATGACACCTGCTGAGTTGAAGGAGTTGAAGGACCAGCTGAAAGACTTGCTGGAGAAAGGCTTTATTAAGCCTAGTACTTCACCTTGGGGAGCGCCGATATTATTTGTGAAGAAAAAAGATGGGACGCTGCGTATGTGTATTGACTACAGGCAGCTGAACAAGGTAACCATCAAGAATAGGTACCCCCTTCCTAGGATTGATGATTTTTTTGATCAGTTGCAGGGTGCGAAGTGTTTCTCCAAGATCGACCTGCGATCCGGTTATCATCATGTACGAGTTAGAGAGGCAGATATCCCGAAGACTGCATTCAGGACCCGGTACGGGCATTATGAGTTCAGGGTGATGTTGTTTGGATTGACTAATGCTCCAGCGGTATTTATGGATTTGATGAACCGGGTGTTCAAGCCATTTATGGATACGTTTGTTATAGTATTCATTGATGATATCCTGGTTTACTCTCGCACGGAGCAGGAGCATGCGGATCATTTGAGGATGGTACTTGGAGTCCTCCAGAGCCGACAGTTGTATGACAAGTTCTCCAAGTGTGAGTTCTGGTTGGCCTCAGTGGCATTCTTGGGGCACATTATCGGGGTCGATGTTATTCGTGATGATACAACAAAGATTGAGGCGGTAAAGACGTGGCCTATACCTACTACACCAACTGAGGTGCGCAACTTTTTGGGGCTTGCGGGTTATTACCGGAGATTTATGGAAACGTTCGCTTCGATCTCAGTGCCTTTGACTAGGCTGACTCAGAAAACGACTAAGTTCCAGTGGACGGATTCTTGTGAGAAGGGCTTCCAGTTATTGAAGGAGAAGTTGACGACGGCTCCAGTTCTTACTCTTCCCGAGGGATTAGAGGGTTATGTGGTTTATTGTGATGCTTCGGGTGTCAGACTTGGTTGTGTGTTGATGCAGCATGGTAAGGTTATAGCTTACGCGTCCCGACAACTCAGGAAGCATGAGAGGAACTACCCTACTCATGATTTGGAGTTAGCGGCAGTGATACATGCTTTGAAAATTTGGAGGCATTACTTATATGGGGTACACATGGATATTTATACAGACCACAAGAGCCTCCAGTATATCTTCAGACAGAAGGAGATGAACTTGCGGCAGAGACTGTGGTTAGAGTTGCTTAAGGACTATGATGTCGATATCCTATACCACCCGGGGAAGGCCAACGTGGTTGCAGATGCTCTTAGTCGTAGATCTATAGGTAGTCTGTCTGACGTGCAGCCAGATAGAAGGGACATGGTTCGTGAAATTCATCAGTTAGCGAGCCTTGGGGTTCGGTTGGTTGATTCCGATGATAGTGGAGTTCGGGTTCGAGAGGTTGTCGAGTCTTCCATTGTTGAGGAGGTGAAGAGGCGACAGTATGAGGATTCGGTTCTGGTACGGTATCGAGATACGACTCTTCGAGAGGAGAAAAGTTCATTTGAGGTAGCACCTGATGAGGTGGTAAGGTACGAGGGTAGATTGTGTGTACCCGATGTTGTAGGACTTCGTCAGCAGGTTCTAGGGGAGGCACACAATGCTCGTTATTTTATTCATTCGGGGTCGACTAAGATGTACCATGACCTCAGATATGTGTATTGGTGGGATGACCTGAAAAGGGACGTAGCAGAGTTCGTTGCTCAGTGTCCGAATTGTCAGCATTTCAAGGTTGAGCATCAGAAGCCTGGTGGGTTATTACAGACGATTGAGATTCCGACGTGGAAGTGGGAGGTGATCAACATGGATTTTGTTACAGGGTTACCTTGTACTCAGAGGAAGTGCGATTCCATCTGGGTTATAGTAGACAGACTGACAAAATCAGCCCATTTTCTTCCGATCAGGACTACTTACTCGGCTGAGGATTATGCTAGACTGTATATCAGGGAGATTGTGAGACTGCACGAAGTTCATACATCTATTATATTAGACATAGGGGCTCAATTTACGGTTAACTTCTGGAGGTCTTTCCAGAAGGGGTTAGGGACACAGGTGAGTCTCAGTACTACATTTCACCCTCAGACCGACGGACAGGCAAAGCGTACTATCCAGACAATTGAGGATATGTTGCGGGCCTGTATTATTTATTTCAGGGGTAGCTAGGAGGATCATTTGCCTCTTGTCGAGTTTGCATATAACAACAACTACCATTCCAGTATTCAGATGACCCCGTATGAGGCCTTATATGGCAGGAAGTGTAGGTCGCCGATTGGTTGGTTCGATGTTGGCGAGGTTCAGTTAGTTGGCATAGACTTGATTCAGCAGGTTGTGTATAAGGTGAAGCTTATCCATGAGAGGTTATTAGCAGTTCAGAGTCGACAGAAGTCGTATGCAGATAATCGACGTCGACACTTGGAGTTTCAGCTTGACGATTGGGTTTTCTTGAAGGTATCACCCATGAAGGGTGTGATGAGGTTTGGTAAGAAGGGGAAACTTAGCCCGAGGTACATTGGGTCATACCAGATTGTTCGTAGAGTAGGCAAGGTTGCCTATGAGTTAGATCTGCCATCCGATTTGGAAGCAGTACATCCGGTCTTCCATGTTTCTATGTTACGGAAGTGTATCGGAGATCCATCCAGAGTTTTCCCGGTTAGTGATGTCCAGGTGACAGAGGGGTTATCGTATGAGGAGAGTCCTATAGCGATAATTGATCGTCAGGTCAGGCGATTACGAACTAAGGACGTGGCTTCCGTCAAAGTCTTATGGCGGAATGATAATATGGAGGAGATTACTTGGAAAGCAGAAGAGGACATGATGAAGAAGTATCCTCACTTATTCCCTACACCTACAGGTAATTCATTTCCCTACTTGTTGATTTGAATTAACGTATATGCATAAGTGTTATAGTGTGGCCATGTGTGACATATTTGATTGTGTTGGGTATATTTAAAGGGGACTATGCCGATATCGGTTTAGATTGAACTTAGTAAGAACATTCTGGACGAATGTTTCTAAGGGGGGAAGAATATTACACCCCGTAGTTCCAGGACATGTATATGAGGACGTACGTGAGAAATACGACTTTAAGTTTGAAACGAAAGAAAGATTATTTTTTCCTACGGAAAATATTCCGAACCTCATGAAGGAAAAATGTTTAATAATTGGAATTTGGTTCTCAAATTTGGTATTTGAGACTTATAGAATTTATTAAAATTATGGAATTTTATTTTTAGATTTGGTCATGTGGGGCCCACCCGGGAAATTTTACGATTTTGTGGGGCCCACAAGGTTTTCGATATTTTGACCAATTATTGAGATTTTGGGGAGATAAAATATTTTGGACCAATAGGAGGGTGACACGTGTCACCCCCCCCCCCCCCACATGACCCATGTTGGGCGAGAAAGAGAGGGACAAGTGGGCAAGATAATTGTGGGACAAGTGGACTAGTGGGACCCACACACACTTGTCCCCAATCTCAACCTTACACTTGTTTTAATCATCTCCCTTGGTTACATTATATATACACACATATATATTTTTTTTATTTTTTTTTATTTTTTATTGTCAAACTGACAAGGCTCATTCTACTAAGCATGCAAAACTGAGGCATCTACCTGTAGCAAAAAAGAAACAATATTACTGATAGTAGCAATAAAAAAAAAAATTCAACACTTATATACACACATATAAGTAGCAAGACTCAACACTTAGAAAATTTCAAGAAAACTTATGCGCACACAAGAGGGTTCTCGGCCAAGCTTGCTCAAGAACAAGAAATTTCTTCAATCCTTGTTAATAAATCCCCATATTCAAACCAAATATCCCTAGTGGTATACTAAGCATAACCAACCCCTTAAACCCCGGAAATACTATGTTAATCCGTTAGTCGCACCTTGAAACCCTAAGGTGTTCTTCATAGTTTGGGTTGTAACTTGAAGAGAAGTTGGTTATGAACTTCTAAGGGTTGCTTGGAGTGGATTGTAACGTAAAGAAAAGGAGCTAAAGTTGCTAAGGATCGACTTTTAATCTTGAAAATATTTTGGGCTTATTGAGGTGAGAATCTTTGTCTTCCAAATGTAATTGAAGAATACATGTTATGGTAGTATATAAATGAACTTGTGATATAAAGAATGAAGATTAGTAAGTGTTAGGATATTTGGAGGGTTAAAATCGAGACATGGCATGTTAGCCATTGAAGTTGTTAATCAATTTGGTTGTTAGTTATAATCGTTATATGTTATACAAGAAAGGGAATATAGTTGTTATAATTGTTATGACGTATATAACATGTTGGAGTAACAACTTGGATTAGAGAATTGAAAAATGACTATATGTTGTATTGTTGTTTGATTGTGGCCAAGAACACCTAAGTGTGTTGATTAAAAATGGACTAATTAATGGACTAGTTATATATGAATTGTGGTGCAGAATTTTACAAGTCCAGCTAGGCGTGTAATCCCCTTTGGTTAGCTGATTGGTTGTGCCTTAAATGTGGCGTATTGGTTATTTATTTCGGGTCTTGAAAAAGGTGGAAAAGTACGTAGAAACAGGGGAACTGCTGCTCAATTTTCCGTAGAATAAGAGACCTTATACTTAGTATTATTCTACCTTAGAAAGCTAGAAGTTGATAGACGTATTATGATCATTATAGGTTGACATTCTACGTGCGGCGTATTCAACTTAGCGGGTGGATTAAGCCGAAGAGGTATGTGAAACTTTTCCTATCTTCTTGAGCAAGAATCTTATAAATGTATAGTACGGTCAGCGTACATGTTTTAAATGAATTCGGTTTCATTTTGGTATCATTGACTTGATTTAAAAATGTACAAGTTTAGTTGAGTTAGAGAGTTAAGCTCCCTTGATTTTAAAGGATATAAATGTCTTAGTATTCTAAAAGCATAAAGTTGTTATAATGGCTTTATGGGAAGTTAGTTATAACGATTTTATGGGAAGTTAAAAGAGTGGTTTACTTGAATGATTTAAAAGAGAATAAATGATCTGATTTTGAAAGTATACGATACTTGATTTAAATAGTATAAGTAACTTGATTTAAAAGTATAGGTTACTTGATTTTGGAAAGTAGAAGTTACTTGATTTCAAAACCTTGAAATGAATTTCTAAAGGTGTAGTAACTTGATTTGAAAAATAGACATGCCTTGATACTACGGGTGTTAGTATCTTGTGGTTTTTAATATGAAAATGGTTCTTTTTAAAAGAATAGAAGTACGTAGTACTTTGGGGTTAAATTCCCAGATTTTTACATGATAGTGCCTTAATTTTAATTAATGAGAGTTAAAGATTTGCTAACTTGCATATGTTGTTCATGATGGCCGTTAGTGCTAGTGTTATATTATTTATTAAGGGGTCAAACCCCGGGTCATTTTGCATTTTTGCATTTCCGTGGATTTGCTCCCCACGATGCGAGTATGACATATATACTCATTGCAGGCCCACATGGTCCATGTGGGTGAAATAGTCCTATGCGGGTGAAATAGTCTCATGCGGGGCAAATTGCCCTATGCGGGTCCACAAGACCTATGCGGCCCAGGAGTAGGATTGCATAATGATGATACGGGCGGGTGACCCTAATTTGATCATAAGCTTCCTATTTTTAAACGGTAAAGTTTACTCTTATTTACTCTCATTATTAATAACGCACAGTGTACTGTTAATTTGGTTATCATACATGTCTCTAGCTTTATTTTAGATTATATGATTTCATTACAAGTACTTTCAGTTTCACATACTTGATACATATTTTGTATTGACCCCCTTTCCTCGGGGACTGCGTTCATGCAACATGTAGAGGTAAACAGGTTGTTGATCCTCACTCTTAGGATCACTGTTCAACTTTTGGAAAGCTCCATTACTCCGGAGGCTTATATTTTAGTACGGATCCCTGTTGTTGTAGATTTATGCACATTCAGGGGTATGGCGGGGCCCTGTCCCGTCATAGATAGGGTCCAAACTCTTAGAGGTCTGTAGTCATGTATAGGGGTGTTCACCGGTCCAGAACCGGACCGGACCGGAACCGGAACCGGAATGGACCGGAATCGGAATCCGGAAATTTTCCGGACCGAGGACCGGACCGGAATATTCCAGTCCGGTCCCGGTTTTGGACCGGTTGGACCGGGTTTTTTTTTTTTTTTTTAAATGTTAAATGCAATTTATAAATTATAAATTTTTAACAATGTCTTCGTTTATCAATCTCATTAAATATGTTTATTTTTTTCCTTATCCTTCAATATACTTTATTTCATTAATATGACTAACTTAAAGAAAACCACCAAATGTACTTGGTTCGTATACGAACTACTGAACTACTCATTAATTAAAGTTACACACCACATTTATATTTTCTATTTTCTATTTGGAATTTGGACATTCCTGAAGCATCGATATAAATTATAGGTAGGGAGAGAAGAAAGTAAAGTAGTTGTAAATTGATCAAACTTTATATGATCATAACTTTGCGCTCGAACGTTCGTTTCACCTATTTATTTATTTTTGATTTCGCGTATTTTTTCGATACGATGGTGGTCAAACCGCGGCCAGGTCAATTTTCTGAAAAACGTCTTTTTCCCCGCTCAATTTGAATTTCCCCCCAAATTGTTACGTTTTTTCTATTTTCAAAGCTAAATATCTCACGATATACAATAGATTTCAACATTAAAATTTCATGGTAATGTGTCCGGGAATGTCAATTTCAATATTGAAAATTCAATTTTAAAAAAAAAATCCGGTCCGGACCGAAATATTTCGGTTTTTACCCGGACCGGACCGGAAAATTCCGGTTTTTACCCGGACCGGACCGGAAAACCGGAATCCACCATTTTGACGGACCGGGGACCGGACCGGTCCGGTCCGGTTCCGGTTTTTCGGTCTGGTCCGGTTTTGTACACCCTTAGTCATGTATGTGGGTTGAACTTGTAATAGATGTAGCTCTTTTGTTTATGTATATATATATATATATATAGATATATATATATATACAGAAAGGTGGCCTTATCGGCTAGCCTATTTCTTGTTTCACATTGACGCATGTCTATGAGCTTTATTTATATTCCGTTGGTATTCTCTGATGTTTACCTGTAAGGGTGCCCAGGTAGGGCACCAGTCGCGGGCCCGGGGTCAGGTCGTGACAAAAGTGGTATCCGGAGAAGGAAATGCATCGGGAGCAACAAAGAGTATAGTGACGAGACTCATCATGGCTATTGTCAAACGAAGACCCGCATCCACGTTCCTTACATTCTCCGGCCTCGGGACTTCTAAACAAATAGGGTGGGATGATATCTTCATCCGTCCTAGTCGCTTCTTTTTAAATTCTTTAAATTTCGCCTTCTTGTTATTATTGTATTTTAATTATGTAACCTTGTATGATTATTGGAATGTTTAGAATAGGTAGACTTAGGATTAATAATTTAGAAAAGGTAGTTCAAAAATCGGAAAACATTAGTTTTATTTATTTTAGGTTCGTCGCTTATATTTTCAAAATGCTAGTATTATTTTATACTATATCTATTTTGGCATAAAACAAAAATCATGTTATATTCTACCAAAACTCAATTTTTATATTGCATTTTATCATACTTTTTCAAAAAAAAAATATATGTCATTTTACGTAAAATCGCTTTTGTATATATTTCTAAACTCATCTTTTAAATTAACTATTTGCAACACCATTTTATTTGTTGCATATTTTTAAAACACATGTTTTCTAAAGCGTGATAAATAAGCCTAAGTTTGACTGGACAACCGCAAGTTAGCGGATCTTATAGGATGCATAACCTCTTCCCTTTAGGATAATAAAGAACTCTTACCCATAATTTCATAAAGTTTTGCAGACCTTTTAAATGAAGTTAATGTTGACATTACTTAGTTAATATTTAGGTGTCCTAATTCACCTTAGAATAATTAGGTGTTGACTCCTTAAAAACGGTGATTTAATTCAGGAATGAACCACCGACATCGTTGCATCACCGTTTAGGCCTCTGGTCGAAAACGGGCGCGACATGCACAACATGATGGGAAGACTAACAAATCCTCATTTGTATTTGAGGATCGAAAGTATATCCTCATCCCATTAACACCCTATCAAGTAATTGAAGATTACAGAATCATGAGGGAGCTTCGGGAGAGAGCCCAAAGGGAGAAAATTGAGAAATGAGAGAGGGAGGCAATATTTGCTCAAGAGAGCCCAAGGGAAGTTCATGAGGAATCTAAGACTTTTGCACTTGTTAAAATGAGTGACCGCTTGAAAGGGGTAGATACTAATCAAGATATTAGCATTTTTCCAAGTATAATCTATTTTATTTTACAAGCATATAATGATATGTTTCCCGAGGAGATAATAAAGAGGAAGCATCGTCTTCAAGGTTTGAATGTCTCTTATTCCTTTTGTTGACACATATATTGATAATGTCATTGATGAGAGTGTCCCTACACTAGTTTATCCTATTGATGAAATTGATTCTTCTTGCAAGATTAATTTGTGTTCACCTAGTATTGGCACTTGTACTTTGAATGATTGTATATTGTCATGTAATACATATGATCAATTTGAGTGTATTATTAATTCACTAATTGAGGTAACTTGTAATGTGCCTAATGAACATCCAATTGGTGATGATGTGAATGTATTTGATCATGTGAATGAGTGTGACATCCCACCCTTGTTTAATAGATGTGAAAATGAATCTCTTGGTCATGTCTTTGTGTCAAGTGATAAGTTCCAAGAACGTGGTGGAGGTGTATGTCATGAAAATCATTATGTGAAGGAATATTTTAAAAAAGAATGTGATGCTTGTTTACAAATTACTACTTCCTCTTTGGGTGTTCCAAATCCTTGTAGTTGTTTGCGTGTGTCCTTGAACCTAATAGAAATGCTACATGTAAGATCACCATAGATGAAGTTATTTTAAGTGGCATATTTCTTTACTATTTGTTTGTTTATGATGACATTCATTCTTGTATTGAGGGTGAATTTCATATTGGGAGGGGTCCTCATCAGACGTATAGTTGTTTGAGAGTGCATGTATTGTTGAGTTTTCTAAAACTAAAGTGAGCAGTGGTTTTTTGTAATATCTTGTGGTTATATTATAGTAAAACTACTAGATTCCTTGACACACATATTTATGAGTGTCCCTATAGGCTACACCTACCCCCGAAGATGTATTAAAGACTTGTCTCCAAGGTTTGCATCCCTCTTCTTCCTTTCCCTTTTACACATAGATTGATTATTCTATAGACTTTGTTTGGGTCATATGAAACAAAGGAAAACATGAAGGCATTGGTGATGTGGTGGTTAGATTCCCAACATTTTCTCATATAATGTCATAACATATAAGTTGTGATACCTCTCATATAGGCTCTTTTCTTGTTAGTAACGCTTCAGATTACTCATGCAAATCTTTTCTTGTGTTCTTATGTGTTTCAATTTTGGGCTTACATGGAGGGTGTGTGCATGATAGCTTAGGGGATATCTGCATCTTTGACCCCGGTGATATTTTTCTTGTCAATGATTGTCGTCCCATGTTGGAGTAGGGATAGTGCGCGAGATGATACCTTAAATTGGATTGTTCTTGTTTTCCAACTGGTCCCTAGTCATGAGAGAATCAAATGTTACTTGAAATGAGGATCAAATATGCTTTGTGTTTTCTAGAACTAATGTAGTGTCACATTCTTGTCATTTTGAATTCATTGATCTCTTTACTTTATCTTAGTTTCATGATATCGAGAGGGCTCAACTTCTTGATGGCTCATATGTGGATAATTTTACCATGTTATTTATTGATGCATGATTATATCATAAATTTGTGCATCCTTGACATGCTAATAAGATTATTATTGATTGTGCTAACCCTCATTCTATGAGGCCCATGTTTGTGTGTATCTGCCTTTTGTTTTTGCAAGGTTCAGATTCGAAGATGAATCCTTTTCAAGAAGGGGAGGATGATACGATATTGAGGTCCACAAATTCCTCAAAAGCCTTCATCAGAGGACAATTCGAGGAACTCCAAGTTTTACAAGTTATGTTGATGCAAAGGGAGGTTTTGGAGCCCCTTAAAGGTCCACACAATAGAGCATATGACATTTGGATGATCACTTGGAGTGAAGAAAAGCTCGGGATTGAAGATGGCAAGGTCTGTGACACAACCTGCATTTCGTAGGTCATGTCTACGACACTATGTGTAATTCGCAGATGATGTCTGAGGATGGATGTTGGCACAATTTCTGGTACTTCTGCGGATCGCATGCTAGACCTGCAACATGTTGTGTGTTTCGTACATGGTGACTACAGGCTGAATGATGGTCACTTGTGGCTATCTTTGTAATTGAGGTTCGTCGCTTATATTTTCAAAATGCTAGTATTATTTTATACTATATCTATTTTGGCATAAACAAAAATCATGTTATATTCTACCAAAACTCAATTTTCATATTGCATTTTATCATACTTTATCAAAAAAAAAATGCCATTTTACATAAAATCGCTTTTGTATATATTTCTAAACTCATCTTTTAAATCAACTAATTGTAACACCCTTTTTTTAGCTGTATATTTTCAAAACACATGTTTTCTAAAGAGTGATAAATAAGACTAAATTGAGGATGCCTAACCCCTTTCCTTTAGGATAATAAAGAACTCTTACCCAGAATTTCATAAAGTTTTGCAGACATTTGAAATGGAGTTAATGTTAACATTACTTAGTTAACATTTAGGTGTCCTAATTCACCTTAGAATAATTAGGTGACGACTCCTTAAAAATGATGGTTTAATTTAGGAATGAACCACCGACATCGTTGCATCACCGTTCAGGCCTCTGGTCGAACATGGGCGCGACAGCATGGCGACTCCGCTGGGGATAATCAGGTTCTTAACCATAGCAAACCTAGATTTATTATTTGGCCTTATTTGATTTTATTTATTTTAAATGCTTTAAATTATTTACTTTTTAATTTTATATGCCTAACTATTTTAATTGGTACTTTATTTTACTGTTTTCCTTAAACTGACATTCCACTCATATTTCTTTCCTTACAGAAATTGACACTATCACACACTACATGCGAGGTGTGTTTCGCGCACCTGCAAAATTTCTTTCAAATTTCCAAATTTAGGAGACTTGGCACAGGCACGGAGTTGTCCGGTTCGTCTGGGCGGCCGCGTAGCCTTCTCACTCGAGCACTCTGTTGGGGAACCTTGCGTCTAGTAAGCCAAATCTTAGAAGCTTAAGATAGAGCTATACCACCCTTTACACTAAGTCATGCATGCATACACCTTAGGTGGGTCGGTCCTTGGTATCGATGCCACAATTAAGAAAACACCAAATTTGTCAACAGGTTTCACAACCCAACAACGACCCCATCAGCATACTATGTATAGCGTGATAATGATCAGACGGATCCAAGCTTAATCACGATATGCCAAAATTAGAAAGTGCACAGTTATTTTGTCGTCATTGCCAACAAAGGCATGCCAATTTAACAACTTGGATCAATATATCATGATCTCGCATATCTGGCGTTTAGGCCCACCTCTGGCATAAAAGAGGTCCCAAACATGTTAGGGCACACGCTTGATTTGTATGCAATTTGCTTACCACTATTTCTTCGCTTGCAACTTTGTACATATTATTTAAAGCAATAATTATCCATTTCATATTGACTTGGTTTGCTTCGCTTTGCAAGGTTTCTTTTTGCTTAACTTATTCCCCAGAAGTTGGTTTGTGTTGACTAAAACACCCAGAACACCCTCAAAGGCACATACATCCGGCAAAATGACCAATTCAGGAGCACTCAAATCATTTGGGAGGTGGAGCATGTAGATGTGCCGAAAATTGAACCTGTATCCCAACCTTGTTTCTCTTGGAGGCTTGTTTAAAATTATATCAGCATTTTTAAGACAAAAAATGCAATTCAAATTGAGGCCTGAATCACATTTATGCATTCAATGTGTTTCTCCTTCGTCTTTTGAAAGCTTAAAATTCAAATTGCTTTTGCAATTTCAGAATTGGTTCTGTTTAAATCAATTCTCTATCATCATGCATACTAATAAATCTGTCGATAATGAGAATTTGACATGTAATAAAACAAGCGAACAAAGTCCAAGCGACTTAATTAAAAACATTGACATGATTGCACCACAATCAAGATTTCTACCAGGGCAACTCCATACCTGACACGAACTACGTCTTGACTTGATTCCCCCGGCGGAATACGTAGGAGGCCACATCGGCTTCGGTCCCACTTTTTGAAAATTCTACAATCCAATATGAACTAAAACTGGGGCATTTTAAAGATTCATTGCAAGAGGACAGTGATTGACGACAAGTACCGACTAAGCCTTCAGTCGAAACGAGGATTTTGGACAAAGACGTTCGCTTTGTTCGCTGCATGTCTGTTACACCCCGTAGTTCCAAGACATTTATATGAGAACGTAAGTAAGGAAGTAAGACTTGAACGTTGGAATAAAGTATAACTACATTTTCCTAAGGAAATAATTCAAAAAGGTGAAGACGACAATTTGATTACTCGGAGCTCAATTCTCCTAATTGGAGTCATGAAATTAGTTTTGGATTTTGAAGTCTTGGATTTGATCATGTGGGGCCCACCGGAAATTTTATAATTTTGTGGGGTCCACGAAATTTGAAATATTTTTTCCAAGTATAGAAATTATTTGTGAAGAATTATTTTTGGACCAATAAGAGGGTGACACGTGTCACATTTTTGGACCAATAAGAGGGTGACACGTGTCACATTTTTGGACCAATAGGAGGGTGACACGTGTCACCCATCCACTTGTCATTGACTTGGACTTTAGATATTTTGAGAAAAGGGGACAAGTGGACATGGGTCCCACTCCACTTGTCCATCCACTTAGCTTAGATATTTATATATACATAGAGGCTTGGCAAGACTTCAACACTTAGCATATTTCACAAAACATTTTCTATATCTCTCTTTCTAGTGCTCTCGGTTTTAGGGGCATTTGAAGAGCAAAAATTCTAAATCCTCCAAGATTAGTTTATTAATGCAAGATCAAGAACCCTAGCCTAGTCCTAAGCCAAGTTAACACTCCATTAATCTCCAAATCCATTTGGGCCGTGTGTAGTGATCTTGAAACCCCAACTTGTTCTTCAACTTTTGGTGTTGAAACATGAAGTGAAGTTGGTTACAAGCTCGTAGAGGTTACGTGTGTGTGATTGAAATTTGAAGAATAGGAGCTAAGACTAATCTAAGGACCGACGTTAAAGTGGACTGTTTTGGGCATATTGGAGGTAAGATTTCATCATCCTCTTGAAGTAATTAGATATTACATGTTGTAGTAATGTATATATGAGCTTTTGCTAAAAAGAATGAAGATTAAAAAGTATTTGGAAGGTTTTGGGGGTTGAGCCCGAGAGTGAGACATTTTCAGGTGTTGGATTCGTTGGTCATTATTGTTGTTATTTTCACTTGTTGCATGTTGTATAATGAAGGAAATATTGTTGTTGATAGTTTATATGATTTATATAACATGTTGAAATGAGAATTGGATTATAAGGAATTGTGGAAAAGGGCTTCAGATATGTAGGTGTTGTTGGCCGAGAATGGGCTAGAAATTGTTGGATATTGTGGGCAGTTTTGGGACTGTTTTAGACGTGGTCATATGCTGGAAATTTAGTAGCTTTATTGCATGTTTAATGTAGTAAATGACTAATGAAAGTCCTAAGGAATAAGGGTGTTAAAGGCTTCACATCGTACCCTTAATGTTGATTAATTTATGGACTATTTTATGGACTATTTTTATATCGTTGTGGGGCAGAATGTTATACGTCAAGTAGGCGTGTAATCCCCTTGGGTTGTTGCTTTGTTGTGCCCTTAAGTGTGGCTTGATTGTTGTTGAATTTGGGCCTTGAAAAAGGTGGAAAAGTAGTATAAACAGGGAAGTGCTGCCTAATTTTCCGTAGAATAAGAGACCCTTTACTTGGTATTAATCTACCTTAGAAAGCTTGGAATTGATAGAAGTGTTATTGTCATTTTAGGTTGAAGTACTACGGGTGGCGTATTCTACTTAGCGTGTGGAATAGCTTAAGAGGTATGTGAACTATCCCTTCTTCTTAGGCATGATTTGATTTCATAAAGTGAGTGGATTTTTAACCCTTATTGATACTTGATTTGATTTCCTAAAGTGAGTGGATTTTAATCCTTAAACGATACTTGACTTGATCTCTATAGAGTTCTATTCGAACCTAATCCTTAGTGATATACTCTATTAAATGTACTTTGGGTTCTTAAAGTGAAAGTTGTTCTATCTATAGTACTTGGGGTTTCTAAAAATGAAAGATTGTTACATTTACTCTCTTGATAGTACTTGAGGTTTCTAAAATGAAAGATTGTTATATCTATTCTCTTGATAGCACTTTGTGTTGTCTAAATGAAAGCTATTTTATTTTAGTTCATTGAGAGTCAAAGGAGTGATTATTAAAATAAATGTACGGTGAACGTACATAGTACTTTTGGGATCAAGTCTCTAATATTACAAGATGTGTTTTGTCTGTGAACTTGTATTCAAGATGCGGGTACAGATTCCCATGAGATGTATATTGTCCGTGAACTTGTATTAACAATGCGAGTATAGATTCCCATGAGATGTATATTGTCCGTGAGCTTGTATTCACGATGCGAGTATAGATTCCCATGAGATGTGTTTTGTCCGTGAACTTGTATTCACGATGCGGGTATAGATTCCCATGAGATGTGTTTTGTCCGTGAATTTGTATTCACGATGCGGGTATAGATTCCCATGAGAGGTGTATTGTCCGTGGACTTATATCCATGATGCGGGTTCAACTCCCATGACAATATTTGTTTATATAGACATGCGTTCATGATTGTGACATGGCTTTCATATTTTTTTAAAAAGGGTACAATTGATTTCATATTTCAAGTGATATAGTAATGCGGTGATCTTGTGATCTGATGTCTGATGTCTGATGAATCTGATGTCTGATGATACAATGATACAATAGTATGTCTGATGTCTGATAATACAATGATGTACAAAGTGCGATGATACAAGGTACAATTGACTCTTATGGTATATGGCACGGTAGGATCTAGTATTTGATTTTCATACGTGTCTCTGTCATTCTTTTGTACAGTTATGATCTTATTTACTGTACTTTATATTTAAATACTTAGTACATGTTGTACTGACCCTCTTCGGGGGGCTGCGTTCATGCCCGCAGGTATTAGGTACGCAGTTTGTTGATCCTCTCTCTTAGGATCTTTGCTCAGTTTTTGAGGAAGATCCATTATTTCGGAGGCTTGTCTTTTGGTACGGAGTACAGTCTTACGTACATTCAGGGGTACAGTGGGGCCTGTCCCGTCATAATATACTGTAAAAAAAACTCTTAGAGTTCTGTATTCATATGTAGGCTGGACTTGCGGAAGTTGTATTTATTTTTGGGCCAATTGTATAACTGCATTGTTGGGCTATTCCTTTTTTATATATATAGCGACAGCCTCATCGGCTTGCCTTGTTGCTACATACGTACAATTTTCATTTATCATTTGGCCTAGGTCTTATATGGGATGTAAGAGTATAAGAGGGGGTGCCCAGGTAGGGCACCAGTCGCGGGCCCGGGGTCGAGTCTTGACAGAGTGGTATCAGAGCAGTTAGTCCTCGGAATATCTACAGACCGTGTCTTGTAGAGTCTTGGTTATCGGTGTGTTGTGCACCACACCTATAAACAGGAGGCTACATGATATTTAGGATTGGTTTCCATTCTTCTCACTCTGAGATCGTGCAATAGAGCTGTGTTATTAGGTTGATCCCTCTCTGACGTATTCTTGTGTTACAGTTATGCCTCCACGGAAGGCAACATTGGCCCAGAATGCCAAATCAGCAGCAGGAGCTACTAGTCAGACGCGGAGAGTTACTAGGGCACAAGCCCAGTCTATGCCTGAGGGGGGCGTCAGACGGCTAGTTCTGTTACGCCGACGTCACTAGAGGAGCTTAGAGCAGCAGCAGCTCTAGAGGCTCTGATACTTCATCCTCCAGTTCCTCAGGGGCAGAGGATAGAGACTTCAGGGATACAGTCCAACTGCTAGCTAGGATAGTAGCAGGACAGACTTACAGACAGGATCCGATACCTAACCCCAGAGCAGATAGTTTGAGGATCTGAGACTTCTTGAGCTGTAGTCCGCCAGAGTTTTATGGGTCGAGGCCTGAGGATGATCCTCAGGAGTTCATACGCCAGATTCAGCGGACAATGAGGGTGATTAAGGCTTCGGAGATCGAGTCGGTCGTATTGGCTTCTTACCGGTTGCGCGATGTAGCAGTTAACTGGTTCGAGTCATGGGAGCTGTCTAGGGGCGAGGGTGCTCCTCCAGCTGTTTGGGATGAGTTCATGGAGGCCTTTCTTGATCACTTCTTGCCTCCTGAGATAAGGAGAGTCAGGGTTGACAGGTTCTTGACTTTGAGGCAGAGTGGGAGGACTATTAGAGAGTATAGCCTGGAGTTTGACTTTTTGGCTCATTTCGCACCCACTATAGTAGCGGACATGGAAGACAGGGTGCACCGCTACGTGATGGGGCTATACCACTATCTTATTGATGGGTGCATGGCAGTAGCGCTTCCGTCGGGCATGGATATTGCTCATATCCAGGCGTATGCACAGGGAGTAGATGAGAGACATAGAGGGCGCCGTCTAGATAGAGGTTATGATAGAGATCAGCCTAAGAGGGCCAGGACGGTAGGTTTTTCGGGTGAGTTTGGAGGCGGGCAGCCTCAGCAGCAGGCTAGGTATTCTTCCTAGCCAGTACAGAGTGTACCCTCACAGTCTACAGGCAGAAGTTTTGACCGCTCAAGGTATTCAGGAGCTGGTAAGAGCTTCGGGGCTTCAGGTTCGCAGAGGGAAAGGGGTTCTACTCGGTCGAGGCCACATTTGCCTCGGTGTCCTCAGTGTGGTAGGCATCATGGTGGGGAATGTCGTTCTAGTACAGGTGCATGTTTTGCTTGTGGAATTCAAGGTCATGTGATGAGAGATTGTCCTTCCATGAATGCAGTGGTATGGCTCGACCCGTTGGATCATTCTTTGGTTCATCACCTTCTATAGCTATGCGCCCCGCAGGGCAGGATTTCGACGGGAACGATAGAGGGGAATGAAATTATGGTTATACAGGTAATTCGATCCCTTACTTGGCTATATTGTTTGGTGAATAATACATGTGTTTTATTGTGGCCATGTGTGGCATATTTGGTTTCATTGAGTGTAGTTTAAGGGGACTATGCCGATATCTGTTTAGCTTGAAACCTATTATGAACATTCGGAACGAATGTTTCTAAGGGGGGAAGGATGTTACACCCCGTAGTTCTAAGATATTTATATGAGAACGTAAGTAAGGAAGTAAGACTTGAACGTTGGAAGAAAGTATAACTACATTTTCATAAGCAAATAATTCAAAAAGGTGAAGACGGCAATTTGATTACTCGGAGCTCAATTCTCTAATTGGAGTCACGAAATTAGTTTTGGATTTTGAAGTCTTGGATTTGGTCATGTGGGGCCCACCAGAAATTTTATAATTTTGTGGGGCCTACGAGATTTTGAGATATTTTGGCCAAGTATAGAAATTATTTGTGAAGAATTATTTTTGGATCAATAGGAGGGTGACACGTGTCACCCATCTACTTGTCATTGACTTGGACTTTAGATATTTTGAGAAAAGGGGACAAGTGAACATGGGTCCCACTCCACTTGTCCATCGACTTAGCTTAGATATTTATATATACATAGAGGCTTGGCAAGACTTCAACACTTAGCATATTTCACAAAACATTTTCTATATCTCTCTTTCTAGTGCTCTCGGTTTTAGGGGCATTTGAAGAGCAAAAATTCTAAATCTTACAAGCTTAGTTTATTAATGCAAGATCAAGAACCCTAGCCTAGTCCTAAGCCAAGTTAACACTCCATTAATCTCCAAATTCATTTGGGCTGTGTGTAGTGGTCTTGAAACCCCAACTTGTTCTTCAACTTTTGGTGTTGAAACATGAAGTGAAGTTGGTTAAAAGCTCGTAGAGGTTACGTGTGTGTGATTGGAACTTGAAGAATATGAGCTAAGACTAATCTAAGGACCAACTTTAAAGTGGACTGTTTTGGGCATATTGGAGGTAAGATTTCATCCTCCTCTTGAAGTAATTAGATATTACATGTCGTAGTAATGTATAGATGAACTTGTGCTAAAAAGAATGAATATTAAAAAGTGTTTGGAAGGTTTTGGAGATTGAGGCCGAGAGTGAGACATTTTCGGGTGTTGGATTCGTTGGTCATTATTGTTGTTATTTTCACTTGTTGCATGTTGTATAATGAAGAAAATATTGTTGTTGATAGTTTATATGATTTATATAACATGTTGAAATGAGAATTGGATTATAAGGAATTGTGGAAAAGGGCTTTGGATATGTAGTTGTTGTTGGCCGAGAATGAGCTAGAAATTATTGGATATTGTGGGCAGTTTTGGGACTGTTTTAGACGTGGTTATGTGCTGGAAATTTAGTAGCTTTATTGCATGTTTAATGTAGTAAATGGCTAATGAAAGTCCTAAAGAATAAGGGTGTAAAAGCTTCACATCGTACCCTTAATGTTGATTAATTTGTGGACTGTTTTATGGATTGTTTTTATGTCGTTGTGGGGCAGAATTTTACACGTCAAGTAGGCGTGTAATCCCATTGGGTTGCTGCTTTGTTGTTCCCTTAAGTGTGGCTTGATTGTTGTTGGATTTGGGCCTTGTAAAAGGTGGAAAAGTACGTATAAACAGGGGAAGTGCTGCCCAATTTTTCGTAGAATAAGAGACTCTTTACTTGGTACTAATCTACCTTAGAAAGCTTGGAATTGATAGAAGTGTTATTGTCATTTTAGGTCGATGTACTACGGGTGACGTATTCTACTTAGCGTGTGGAATGGCTTAAGAGGTATGTGAACTATCCCTTCTTCTTTGGCATGATTTGATTTCATAAAGTGAGTGAATTTTTAACCCTTATTGATACTTGATTTGATTTCCTAAAGTGAGTGGATTTTAATCCTTAAACGATACTTGACTTGATCTCTATAGAGTTCTATTGGAACCTAATCCTTAGTGATATACTCTATTAAATGTACTTTGGGTTCTTAAAGTGAAAGTTGTTCTATCTATAGTACTTGGGGTTTCTAAAAATGAAAGATTGTTATATTTACTCTCTTGATAGTACTTGAGGTTTCTAATATGAAAGATTGTTATATCTATTCTCTTGATAGCACTTTGGGTTGTCTAAATGAAAGCTATTTTATTTTAGTTCATTGAGAGTCAAATGAGTGATTATTAAAATAAATGTACGGTGAACGTACATAGTACTTTTGGGATCAAGTCCCTAATATTACACGATGTGTTTTATCCGTGAACTTGTATTCAAGATGCGGGTATAGATTCCCATGAGATATATACTGTCCGTGAACTTGTATTCACGATGCAGGTATAGATTTCCATGAGATGTATATTGTCCATGAACTTTTATTCACGATGCGGGTATAGATTCCCATGAGATGTGTTTTGTCCGTGAACTTGTATTCACGATGCTGGTATAGATTCTCATGAGATGTGTTTTGTCTGTGAACTTGTATTCTCGATGCGGGTATAGATTCCCATGAGAGGTGTATTGTTCGTGGACTTATATTCATGATGCGGGTTCAACTCCCATGACAATATTTGTTTATATAGACAGACATTCATGATTGTGACATGACTTTCATACTTTATAAAAGGGTACAGTTGATTTCATATTTAAAGTGATACAATAGTACAGTGATACATCGATACATTGATACAATAGTACAGTGATACAGTGATACAATAGCACAATGATACAGTGATACAGTGATACAGTAGTACAGTGATACAGTGATACAGTGATACAGTAGTACAGTGATACAGTGGTACAAGGGTACAGTGATACAAGGTACAGTTGGCTCTTATGATATATGGCACGGTAGGATCTAGTATTTGATTTTCATATTTGTCCTTGTCATTCTTTTGTACAGTTATGATCTTGTTTACTGTACTTTATGTTTACATACTTAGTACATGTTGTAATGACCTCCTTCGGGGGGCTGCGTTCATTCCCGCAGGTATTAGGTACGCAGTTTATTGATCATCGCTCTTAGGATCTCTGCTAAGTTTTTGAGGAAGCTTCATTATTTCGGAGGCTTGTCTTTTGGTACGGAGTTTACAGTCTTACGTATATTCAGGGGTACGGCGGGGCCCTGTCCCGTCTTAATATACTGTCAAAATAAAACTCTTACAGGTAACTATTCATATGTGGGCTGGACTTGCAGGAGTTGTATTTATTTTTGGGCCAATTGTATAACTGCATTGTTAGGTTATTCCCTTTTTATATATATAGCTGCAGCTTCACCGGCTTGCCTTGTTGCCACATACGTACAGTTTTCATTTATCATTTGGCCTAGGTCTTATATGGGATGTAAGAGTATAAGAGGGGGGTGCCCAAGTAGGGCACCAGTCGCGGGCCCGGGGTCGGGTCGTGACAATGTCACTATTTCATAATTCGACAAAAAATCTTATGCATATTTTATTTTAAGTAAATTATTTTCAAAACAAATATTTTCGCCAATGACTGGAAAATAGGTAGGGATTACGAGTCTGAACCTGTTTGAACATGCAATCTTCAAGCGCCGAAGCTGCAAAGTCAACGCGAATCAATCACCCCTCTCTAAACTCACAAATTTCTTTGAGTGCAGAGCTTCAGATTTGATAGAAACAGGGATGCCGCGACACTTATTCTTAAATTCACAAGGAATATCTACATCGCGTCTACTCATCGACGTCATTTTATTACGCATGTGCAACGGCCTCATCTATATTCGTCTATGCAACGACGACCTTACATCGCGTCTACTCAACGACGTCATTTTATTATGTATGTGCAATGACCTCATCTATATTTCGTCTATGCAACTACGACTTTTCCATCGCGTCTACTCAACAACGTTATTTTATAACGCTTGTGCAACGACCTCATATATATTTCGTGTATGCAATGATAACATCTACATCGCGTCTACCCAACGACGTCATTTTATTACTCCCGTGGAACGACCTCATCTATATTTCATCTATGCAACGACGACCTGTATGTCGGGTCTACTCAACGATGTTATTTTATAACGCATGTGCAACGGCCTCATCTATATTTCGTCTATGCAACGACGACCTTTACATTGCGTCTACTCAACAACGTCATTTTATAACGCATGTGCAATGACCTCATCTATCTTTCATCTATGCAACGACGACATCTACATCGCGTCTACACAACGATAACATTTACGTCGCGTCTACTCAATGACGTCATTTTATAACGCTTGTGCAACGACCTCATCTATATTTTGTCTATGCAACGACGACATTTACATCACGTCTACTCAATGACGTCATTTTATAACGTCTGTGCAACACCCTCATCTATATTTCGTCAATGCAACGATGACATTTACATTGTGTCCGACGTCATTTTATTACACCTGTGCAACGGCATCATCTATATTTCGTCTATGCAACGACGACCTCTACATCGTGTCTACTCAATGACGTCGTTTTATTACGCATATGCAACTGCCTCATCTATATTTTGTCTATGCAATAACGCCTTCAATACAACACAATGACACCATCAAAATCGTCAACACATGACGCCTTCAAATATTGTCAACACAATGGCACCATCAAATCGTTGTTCGCGATATTTCTGTGCTTACGCAAGTGTACGTATCGCTATGTAGTAATAATACCAGTCAGACCGAGTATCGTCCACAGAGACTGATTTATCAAGTATCGAATAACTAATCTATGATTTCTATTTGGTTAACGTTAATTTTGTTTGGTTTTTGAACTAAGAAATAAGCAATAATAACTAGGATGATAATACTTTGGGTTTTAAAATAGTTATGTAGAGAATTAGGGTTTCCAATCTCCTCAACTATTCACTCTTTCACTTGTTAATACAAGATTAATGACTCTTCTTCTTATTAAGATAGCAGATTAACTGAAATGTTCTATATTCCGGTTAGGATATATAAAAACTCAACCTTATGCAGAAATCTTCTATATTTCTATGATAGATTTTACAACACAGGAGGATTAAGAACAATAACCTTAAACACTACACAAGTATCGGGGTACTTTCGTCCGCGATTTTAACCTATGTCTAAACAACTATAACATATTCAAATCTCCCTTTTCAGATCTCGATTTGAAAACATATAAGTAATGGTAATTAATGGCCAGTTAGTTATTAAACAATCAATACAAATTGAATAGATCTTAAATAGATGAACAAGAAATCACTAACAATGCATTAACTTATGAAAAGAGTTTCAAGTTGATTCGATGGAAAACCCTAATAAAGAAATTAGCTCATAGACATTGTCATGCTAAGAAAACAAATTGTCTTCAACATAAACTTAATTAAATAAAAGAAAAGAGAAAAGAACTTGAATGTAGAAGTCTCTAATCTTGTTCCTGACCTCCGTTTTTGCTCTCCAAAGTATCTCTTTCGATTAGAATAATCCTTAGGACTTATATTTTCCTAAAACCCTATTCTGGACCTTTTTACCCTTTTAAAATTCGACTTTTCTCGAAAAATCTCACGTCGGCGCCGCGGCGGTAATTCGGCAAAAAATCACTTTTGCTCACTCGAAAATTATGTCGCGGCTCAGCTTCCAAGCGCATCGGCGCTTGAGCGCCGCGACTCTTCACTCCAAGAGTCGTGGCCCTTTTACTCGAAGAGTCGCGACTCTTCACTCCAAGCACCGTGACACTTCACTGGTGTAACTTCTGCAAATTTGCCTTGTAGACCCCGTGCGGTTGACAGTGTAATTTTTGTTTAAATTGCTTTCCGAGTTATTCAGGGCTTCTTTGACTTATCTCTTGTGACTATATATGCATTTGTGTCCTCAATAACCGTCTATTTCCTTTGAATTCGCCTTGAACCTTATGAATCGCTTAAATCCTGAAAACACAACATAACACGCATAATACTGTACATAATAACTAAAAACACATAAAAGACTCCCAAAAACACACTCTAAAATAGTACTAAAAATAGACTCAACAAACACCCCCAAATTTAAACTTTACTCGTCCTCGAGTAAAGAACTCTAGACAACCTAAAAGAAAAAGACACACACAACACAAAGACTGAATCAAGTTAGCCACAATATATCTGTCTCGAAGATCATGAATACATGCAATATAGTTTTCAAAAATATTTTGTCACGAACCAAACCCCGGGCCCGCGACTGGTGCCCTACCTGGGCACCCTTCTACCCATTCATCCCAAGTAACCCGCGGAAGATAAAGATACTCATCATCATTTTTTTTTAAAATAAGAAAAGGCAAAGCCGGCAAGGCCGCCGCTATATATATATAAGCCAAAATAAACTACACTGTACACGAGTCCAATCCCACATAAGAATACAAACCTCTAAGAGTTTGGACAATATACTATTACGGGACAAGGCCCCACCGTACCCATAAATGTACAAAAACCTGTAATGAAAGGTCATTACCAAAATGATAAACTTCAGAACAATGGAGCTATCCCAAAACTCTGAGCAAGTATCCTACACTTGCAGATCACCAAACTGCGTACCTAAACCTGCGGCATGAACGCAGCCTGAGAAAGGGGTCGATGCGGAAAATGTACCAAGTATGTGAAACAATAAGTACTGTAAATGAGATTATAACAGGCCAAACAGATAACAACAGGCAAGTATAATAATCAAATACCAGTACATTGTGAATTTTCAAAGTAAGAGTCAACTGTATCCTTTTTAAACTGAGAGTAATGAAAATCAACTATACTTTTTTAAATTATGAAAGTATGTCCAAATAAACAGATATTGTCATGGGAGTTGAACCCGGACATTATACACAAATATTGTCATGGCAGTTGAACCCGCAACATGGATACTCAGTCCATGGAATAATACACGTAAATACTGTCATGTCACAATCAGGGACACCTGCCCTCAGAATATAACATCACGGGACTCGAACCCGCATATGTATATATAGTATCATGGGATTTGAACCCACATCATGAAGAGCTAATCCATGGAATAATATAATGTCATGGGACTCGAACTCACATACATAGAGAGAGCTAATCCATGGAATAATATAATGTCATGGGACTCGAACTCACATACATAGAGAGAGCTAATCCATGGAATAATATAATGTCATGGGACTCGAACCCACATACATATATAATGTTGCCACTTCTCTAGTGAGGGACGCAGTCCAAATATCAATAAATGTACACATATAGCTATCACAAGCAACTATGTATAATTTAAATCATCTCCAACTCTCATTAGCACAAATAGAATGAACTATCATTTTAGAAGAACTCAAGGCATTCTCATGTCATGTAATAATAGGGAATTGAACCCAAAATACTATGTACATCCACCGTACACACCAAGTAATATTAGGGAATTGAACCCAAAAGTACTATGTACATCCACCGTACACACCAAGTAATATTAGGGAATTGAACCCAAAAGTACTATGTACATCCACCGTACACACCAAGTAATATTAGGGAATTGAACCCAAAAGTACTATGTACGTTCACCGTACATTCCTTTCCTTTATAATAAATTCTTTGTCTCTCAATGAACTAAAATAAAATAACTTTCATTTAGACAACCCAAAGTACTATCAAGAGAATAGATATAACAATCTTTCATTTTAAAACCCCCAAGTACTATCAATGAAGTAGTTAGAACAACGTTCTTTTTGGAACTCAAAGTACTATCAATGAAATAGATATAACAATCTTTCATTTTTTAAAAACTCGAAGTACTATCAAAGGAATTACATCATTAAAGAGTAGGATCCACTCACTTTATAAAAAAGAATCATGCTAGAAGAAGAAAGGATA
Organism: Przewalskia tangutica; assembly: GCA_029844215.1. NCBI lineage: Eukaryota > Viridiplantae > Streptophyta > Magnoliopsida > Solanales > Solanaceae > Przewalskia > Przewalskia tangutica. The sequence continues at coordinate 5,640,611 of CM056725.1, forward strand.
GTTCACATACCTTATTGGCGACTAACCAACTCTACAATCTAGGATACGTCTCAATGTACTTCAACCTATAACAACAATAACATGTATATTAACACATGCTTGCTAAAGTAGGTTAACACCAAGTAAAGGTTCTCCTTTTTCTATGAAAATTTGGGCAGCACTTCCCCTATAAATACGCATTTTTCCACCTTTTCCAAGACTCAAATTCAACAACAATCAAGCCCCATTTAAGGCACAATCAAAACAGCAACCAAAGGGGATTACACGCCTACTTGACGTGTAAAATTCGGCCCCTTAATATTTATAAAAAAACAGTCCACAATTCCATCAACAATAAGGGTAAAATGTGAAGCCTTTTAACACTCTTTTACACTCTTATTCCTTAGGAATTTCATTAGCAATTTTACCACATTAATCATATATGTTGACAGCTGAATTTCCATCATATACATGCCACAAAACAGTCCATAAAAATTACATGACAATATCCAACTGTTTTATAGATTCCACGACCAACAACTACAATCCGATAACTCTTTCCTTAATCATTTTATTACAATTCAAGTTTCAAAACTTCGATATAAGTTATATCAACTTATTAACAACAATATTACTCCATTATAACATGCAATAGGTGAAGATAACAACAACACAACCAACGAAATCCAAGGGGACCCGAAACTGCCCAAGTCTCGGCCTCAACATTAAAAATGGCCCAAATACTTTGTATCCTTCATTCTTTTTAGCACAAGCTCATCTATACATTATAACAATAAGTAATATCCAATTACTTCAAGAGAAGGAATAATTTTTACCTTTTTCAAGCAAAAAAAACGTCCAATCAGTCCCTAGAGATTCGGCCCACGATTTTCGTTTTGCTCCACTTCTTCAAGTTTCAATCACTTCCATGTATCCACTACAACCTTATATCCATATTCCCTTCACGTTTTACTTCCAAAAAGTTGATGAACAAGCTAGGAATTCACACCAAACTTTCGGCCAAGACAAGTTTTTCAAAGGTGGAGTATTAATCTTGGCTTAGCTAGGAGCTTAATCTTGGAGAAAGAAACTAATCAAATCTTGTTATTCAAGGCTATAGGGTTCTCGAGTTTCATGAGCTAAAGGGAGAAGACGAGAGCTAAATGGATGAAGTGTGAAATGATCCAAGTCTTGCAAGACTTGGATAAGTATAGCCAAGTGTATGGACAAGTGGAGTGGGACCAACTTGTCCACTTGTCCTCCTCTTCTAAAAAATATCTATAAAGTGTATCATCTTATAAGACAAGTGGGGGTGACACGTGTCACCCTCCTATTGGTCCAAAATTAATTCTTCACAAAATAATTTCTATACTTGGCCAAAATATCTCAAACTCTCGTGGGCCCCACAAAATTGTGAAATTTCCGGTGGGCCACACATGACCAAATCCGAGACTTCAAAATCCAAAACTAATTCCTTAACTCCAATTAGGAGAATTAAACTACAAGTTAATAAATTGTCGTCTTCAGATTTTTCAGACATTTTCCTTAAGAAAATGTAATAATTCTTTCCTTCCAAAATTCAAATCTTAAATCCTTAATCACGTTCTCAATTAGTAGCCCTGTGATGCGCGAAAAGATGCACATACTTTAACGCAAGTGCACGTTATCGTGACAAGTAATATAGTCTTGATAAGACCGAATATCGTCCACAAGGATTAGTGTTCAAGTACCAATTATCTATCTTTTGGTATCTATTTGGTAACCGATATTGATTTTGTTGTTTATAACTAACAATTATAAAGGCTAATTAACTATATGTTTACTTCAGTAGTGATGGGAATAGGGCTTCCACGTCTCCTCAACTATCCGCTTATGTTACTTATTAATGCAATGAATTATGGTTCTTCTTCTTTTGGAGCTAGCAGGTTTACTAAATCGTTTTATACTCCCGTTAAGGCTATATAAACACTCAACCCCAGTATTGCTCCTTTCTACCTTTCGGTGATAAGGATGACTCTATATGAGGATTAAGACAAAAAACCTAGTTAACTGTCACGCACCATGCGTAAAATTAGGTGTTTAGACCTCTCGTTAACGCTACACAAGTAATTGAGGTATTTTCATCCCCAATCCAAAATATGTCTACCCAACTTACAGCATATTCACAACCTCCTCCTTTCGAAGTTTGATTAGAAATCATATAAGTAATGATAATTAGTGATAAATTAATTGTTATACCCCGTAGTTCCAGGGTATGTATGCGAGGACGTACGTACGAGAATACGACAGAAAGATTGGAAAGGAAGAAAGAGGCGATTTTTCCACGGAAAAGTTTCCGGTTTTTGTGAAGGAAAAAGGTTCGTTAATGGGAATTGGATTCCCAGATTTGGTATTCGGACTTCCTGGAATATTAGAGAATTATGGAATTTTATTTTCGGAAATGGTCACGTGGGGCCCACGGGAGAAATTTACGGTTTTTGTGGGGCCCACTTTGTTTTCGAGATCTTGGCCATTGGTTGGCCTTGGCTTGTGCTATAAATACCCCTCTCCCTTTGATGAATTCTTCATCCTTTCCTAAATGTTTCTAAGTGTTAAATCTTCTCCCTCCCCTTAGTGTTGAGTTCGGCCAAGAGGCCTCCCCCTCTCCTAGAGGCCTTGGCCGAGGGGTACACCCCCCCCTCCTAGTAGTGTGGCCGTGGGGTACCCCCCCCCTAGCCAAGTTGCTTTCGTATAATACCCCCCCTTTGTGGTGTAGAAATACTCTCAAAGTATTGTTATAATGCCCAAATTACCTTAGCCGTATACCTTGTAGTATTCTAAGGTTATACCTATACGAAAAGCCCGGAAATACTATTATACTTCCCGTCAGTCACAAAACCGAAACCCTAGGAAAATCTCCATAGTCCGTTGGAGTATTGTGTAGAAGTTGGTTAGAACTTCTAAGGGTGGTTTAGAGCGGGTTGGAGCGCTCGGAGTTGGAGCTAAACGATTGCCCAGGATCGACTTTATACTTGGATAATTATGGGCTTATCGAGGTAAATATCTTGTCCCTCTATTGTAATTGGAAATTACATGTTGTTAGAATATATAGTTAAAGTATACTATATATAGAACTGAACGTGGTTAGTTGGCAATGTCTTTTGACTTAAGCCTGAAGAACTGAACTGAACTGTATTACAGTAGACTTGTGTAGTAGTACTGTGGAGTAGAATTGTACCCGTTCGGGTAAGATGTATAACCCCCCCCCTGGTTGGCTTGGTAGCCGGCCCCGTGAGAGGAGGATGAGATTTCTGTTTGTTGCGGGAGGTCTTTGCAGAATTTTCTGTAGAATGTTCTACGATAAGATCTTAATGTTAATAAGCGCCTTGTGGCCTTATAGGTTGAAGTACTACGTGTGGCGCGTTCTACTTGGCTTTAGGAGTAGCCGACAGTTGGGAGTACTTGGAGCGTTTTGCTATTAGTCGATACTCGTCGCGAGGTATGTGAACCTCTTCCTATCTCTTCTAGCATGATATGTGTGAACTATGTAGTGCGGTGAGCGTCGTGTACTAAATGTATTTGATTGGTGTAAAACATAAAGTGTTATAACGGCTTTATGGGAAGTTGGTTATAACGGCTTTATGTTGGTAAGAAAATACATGTGGTTTTTAAAAGGTAACTGATTTGAACTATAACTGGCTTGTTATGTGTTAATAAAGAACTTGAAGTATTTCAAAAGAGTTTTGAATCATTTTGAGAAGAAGTAATACTTGATTTGTTTTGAAAACTTAAGAGTTATACTAGCTTTATGGAAAGTTAGGTATAACGTCTTAAGAATGTTTTTCTTGATTTTGGAAATCGAATGTGTATCGACAAACCACCGCAGCGTTAATAAAAGGAAATGTTTTGTGATTAAGTATTATTAAAACCGTAGAAACTTCCATCCGCATGAAGCTAAGATGAGACAAAATGATATTTCCTAGATCATGGTCTTTGTAATAAGATTGTTGTAAACAAGAATATCCTACTCATATAAGACTTATGTTTCTCGAGATAGTTTAAAAGAGAATTATATTCTTAAATGAATAAGACTATGAACTATGAAACCTTTCTAAATAAGAAACATGAACATTTGAAATTAGGCAAACTTGGACGTTTGGAAAATAATGTTGTTACTTGAGTTTTACAAAGAGAAGTGTTTTGATTTACTTAAAAAGATAATCACTATATTTTCATATACTCGTATTGTGTGACTTTTGTGAAAGTAACGATCTTTTAAAGAGTTAATGTATGAAGTACTTTGGGGATAAAACCCGAACTTGTTAGCATATAGTAGAAGGTACAGTGTGTATAACTTGATTGTGTTGGTTTGTGATAGCCTTGTAATACCTTCTTGATTTGATAAGTAAACATGCTAGGATCTACGTGTGTTAGTATCTTGTGATGTTTGTGTAAAGGGGTTTTTCCTTTGTTGTGCTTATGTTGTTTAACGATAAGTCGTTATGATAGTATTATACATCACTCATCTCTTGAGATGATTAGGGTTAAGCGCCTCCGTCACGGGGTAGACTCAAGCGGTCGATGGACCTATGATTCGAGACTACCTCATGCGGGTCGAGGGCTATGCGGAACCGCGGAAGTTCGTGTTAGGATACGGCCCTTGTGGTCATGCGGTCCTTGTGCTACGCGAACGGCGAGTCGAGATCTTTGCCGGAGTAGCTACCCTCGATGCGGGGTTATACCTCATGCGGGCGATCTGATTGGCCTATGCGGAGTGCGGAAAGTTCGGGGCTAGACGCGCATTAGATCTGCGGGCAAGTGGTCGCTTTGATCATGTGGCGGTCTAGACAGATCTTATGATACGATTCATGACCTTGTTGGTGCGTGGGTGTTAGTAGTCGGCTATGCCTTCGCACTTACCACAGACGTGTTATTATGGCAGTGGGACACGGTGTTCGTGTGTGTTCCTTGGTCTTTGTTATATCATAAAGCTGGCGGATGAGGAAGGTATTCCACGGGCATGATTGATGTTGTGGCGTGAGACCCATTGTTATATTTGAGTGATGACTTGAGGCGTGAGTCACGACTTGACATATTCGCTTATTATTGTGAATCGTAGTTTGGTTATCATACATGTCTCCCGCTTTATAGACTATTATGATTTCATTTCTGATATTTTTAGTTTCACATACTCTACTGTTATCGACCTCCTCGGGGCTGCGTTTCATGCCGCAGTAAAGGTACACCGATCATTGATCCTCGCTCTTAGGGTCACGATTCGTGTGGGAAAGCTCCGTTTCTCGGAGGCTTATCATGGTATAGTCCCTGTTGTTGTAGGTGTTTACATTCGAGGGTATGGCGGGCCCTGTCCGCCATTGTTGTCGTATCATTTCTTAGAAGTGCAGTAAATCTTGTTGTGGCGTGGTTTGTAAAAGGATTAAAAGCTATTCATGTTGGAAAAAGTTGTTATTTATATATATCGAAAGGCAAGTTTTCTCAGTTATTGTTTCATATTTCATAATATGTCTTGTATTGTTTATGTTCGCTGATTACTCTGATGTTGTATCACTAGGGTGCCCGGGGTAAGGCACCAGTCACGGGCCCGGAATCGGGTCGTGACAAAAGTGGTATCAGAGCAGTTAATCCTCGGAAAGTGTCTACAGACCGTATCCGGTAGAGTCTTGATTATCGGTGTGTTGTGCACCACGCCAATAATCAGGAGGCTATAGGATATTTAGGATTGGTTTCTATTCTTCTCACTCTGAGGTCGTGCCTTAGAGTGTGTTTAAGTTGGACCTCTAAACGTATTTCTTTCCCACCGCTATGCCTCGCGTGGGCAACCCGGGCCCAGAGGGCAAGCGGCGAGGAGGCTGCGAGTAGAATCTGAGAGGGTTGCGAGGGCACAGCCCAATCATTACCTAGGGTAGTGCTTCATTCGGGATTTCTGCGACGTTACTAGCCCGTGAGTTTAGCACGGCGACGGCGATTCTCTGCGGTCATGATATTTGAACCTTGGTTACGGCCAGGAGCAGAGAATGTAGATTGCAAGAGGCGACCTGTTACTAGCCATGGATTTGGCTACGGAGATTATACCGATGTACCACGAGTCTTGATGACTACCTAAGAAAGGGTTGTGCAAGAGTAATTCTTGATTGGGCTTGAGCATGGCACGTATGCGGGCTTATGCGCGGCCGAGAAACGTAGAGATCGACGGGTTAACCAAGGGCGAGAAGAGGGCGAGGCAAGGTCCTTGGTAACTTTCAAGGTGAGTATACCTTAAGTGCTATGTTACGATAGCGGTGTGTTAGTTGTGATTAGAAATCATGGTGGGTTAGCAGAGTAAGATTTTGGAGGATAGAAAGTGTGAGCCTTAGAGCTTTATACGCAAAGACCTTAGAGGTAAGGCCATCTCGGGTAGAGGCGTATGTTTATGTTTGACCCTTATAGGAGTGCATAGTGCCGTGGTGTGTTTGGGGATAGGTCCCAAGTAGTGTGAAATGAAGAGGGTGGTTGAGCTAAGAAGACCGCTAGGTTTCGTAACGTGATTAGTGAGATTGTTCGATCGGGAGCTAGTATTGTGCGGCGTTCGGGTCGGGTTGAGGCCACGTTGCGGGTCAATCCGCGGCATGTATGGCGGTGGGGTGCGGTTGTGGTGGTCGCCTTGTGGTAGGGTCACGAGGTGCTAGGCCCAGTTTAGTTAACCAACGTGCGAGTTCGTGGATGCGTTCGGCCGGTGGTCGGGCGATGGGGCGACCCATCGTGTTCTTCGGGGCCGTTCACTTGGCGATATTGATTTATCGAAGGTTGTAAGGCTGCGGGGTGCCTACCTTCACCTTATGACAGATGGAGCCTGTGTTACGGCTGTTTTGTTTCCGGAAGTTTTACCAAGCATGTGTTAAGAACTCGGGTGAGTCTCGAATCGCGTTCGCCGCCGGGCGGTCGTGGATTTCGGGGTAGTTGTGAGGATTGTTGTCTCTGTGGAGGAGGCGTTTGAGCTACCATTTCGGTGTTCGGATGTCGCCTTATGAAGCCTTGCGAGGCGGAAGTGTAAGTTGCGGTCGATTGGTTCGATGTTGGCGGGGTTGAGATAGTTGGTTGATCTTGTTCCGGTAATGTGGATAGTGAAGCTTGTCTAGAAGAAGTTACGGCGGCTCGGAGGAATCGTGCGGATAATCGGCGGCGCCTTAGAGTTCGAGTTGACGGTCGGTCTTCTTGAAAGTACCACCACCGGACGGTGTGACGAGTTTTGGAAAGCGAAGGAACTTAGCCCGAGTTACTTTGGGCCTTTGTGAGTTCATGTGAAGAATAGGCGATTGCCTATATGTTAGCATTTGCCGTCCGACTTAGGAGGAAGGGCGTCCGATCTTCGTATTGTTATGTTCGGAAAGTATCGAAGATCCATCGAATGTTCCCGATTAATGATGACCTCGTTAGAGATAGTAACCGAGTTTTGGATACTAAAGCGATGTCGAAATATGGTAAGAATTCAGTGTCACGAACGGTGATCGCGTGCGGCCGGTACCATTTGTTGGGTCGTTGGAGCCAGGCTCGCGACACAGTGACAAAAGTAGTATTATTTGTGGTGATGTTAGAGGTGTTTCCTCGTGGACGTGGATGTAGGTATTTTGCGGGGGTATTTCTGTGGCCAGCTGTGGCAGGATTGTTTCGTAAGTATAGTAGTGAAGACTATCTTGGCGCGTTCGTTTGAGACTTAGAAGGAACATTCGGGACGAATGTTTCTAAGGAAGAATGTTATACCCGTAGTTCCGTGGTATGTATGCGAGGGCGTGCGTGCGAGAATCTGACGTAAAGATTGGAAAGGAAGAAAGAGGCGATTTTTCCACGGCTAAGTTTCCGTTTTTTGTGAAGGAAAAAGGTTCGTTAATGGGAATTGGATTCCCTGTTTTGGGATTCGGACTTCCTGGAAGATTAGAGACGTATGGACTGTTATTTTCGGAAATGGTCACGGGGGGCCCACGGAGAAATTTACGATTTTGTAGGGCCCACTTTGTTTTGAGATCTTGGCCATTGGTTGGCCTTGGCTTGCTATAAATACCCTCTCCTTTGATGAATTCTTCATCCTTTCCTAAATGTTTCTAAGTGTTAAATCTTCTCCCTCCCTTAGTGTTGAGTTCGGCCAAGAGGCCTCCCCTCTCTGAGGCCTTGGCCAGGGTACACCCCCTCTAGTAGTGTGGTAGTGGGTACCCCACTACAAGTTGCTTTCGTATAATACCCCTGTGGTGTAGAAATACTCAAAGTATTGTTATAATGCCCAAATTACCTTAGCCGTATACCTTGTAGTATTCTAAGGTTATACCTATCTGAAAAGCCGGAAATACTATTATACTTCCCGTCGGTCCAAAACCCGAAACCCTAGGAAAATCTCCATAGTCCGTTGGAGTATTGTGTAGAAGTTGGTTAGAACTTCTAAGGGTGGTTTAGAGCGGGTTGGAGCGCTCGGAGTTGGAGCTAAACGATTGCCCAGGATCGACTTTATACTTGGATAATTATGGGCTTATCGAGGTAAATATCTTGTCCCTCTATTGTAATTGGAAATTACATGTTGTTAGAATATATAGTTAAAGTATACTATATATAGAATCAACTTGGTTAGTTGGCAATGTCTTTTGACTTAAGCCTGAAGAACTGAACTGAACTGTATTACAGTAGACTTGTGTAGTAGTACTGTGGAGTAGAATTGTACCCGTTCGGGTTAGATGTATAACCCCCCCCCCCCTGGTTGGCTTGGTAGCCGGCCCCGTGAGAGGAGGAGATTTACGCTGTTGCGGGGAGAGTCTTTGCCAATTTTTACGTAGAATGTTCTACGATAAGATCTTAATGTTAATAAAGCGCCTTGTGGCCTTATAGGTTGAAGTACTACGTGTGGCGCGTTCTACTTGGCTTTAGGAGTAGCGGCGGTTGGGAGTACTTGGGCGTTTTGCTATTAGTCGATACTCGTCGCGAGGTATGTGAACCTCTTCCTATCTCTTCTAGCATGATATGTGTGAACTATGTAGTGCGGTGAGCGTCGTGTACTAAATGTATTTGATTGGTGTAAAACATAAAGTTTTATAACGGCTTTATGGGAAGTTGGTTATAACGGCTTTATGTTGGTAAGAAAATACATGTGGTTTTTAAAAGGTAACTGATTTGAACTATAACTGGCTTGTTATGTGTTAATAAAGAACTTGAAGTATTTCAAAAGAGTTTTGAATCATTTTGAGAGAAGAAGTAATACTTGATTTGTTTTGAAAACTTAAGAGTTATACTAGCTTTATGGAAAGTTAGGTATAACGTCTTAAGAATGTTTCTTGATTTTGGAAATCGAATGTGTATCGACAAATCAACTGCGGCGTTAATAAAAGGAAATGTTTTGTGATTAAGTATTATTAAAACCGGTAGAAACTTCCATCTGCATGAAGCTAAGATGAGACAAAATGATATTTCCTAGATCATGGTCTTTGTAATAAGATTGTTGTAAACAAGAATATCCTACTCACATATAAGACTTATGTTTCTCGGATAGTTTAAAAGAGAATTATATTCTTAAATGAATAAGACTATGAACTACGAAACCTTTCTAAATAAGAAACATGAACATTTGAAATTAGGCAAACTTGGGCGTTTGGAAAATAATGTTGTTACTTGAGTTTTACAAAGAGAAGTGTTTTGATTTACTTCAAAAGATAATCACTATATTTTCATATACTCGGTATTGTGTGACTTTTGTGAAAGTAACGTATCTTTTAAAGAGTTAATGTATGAAGTACTTTGGGGATAAAACCCGAACTTGTTAGCATATAGTAGAAGGTACAGTGTGTATAACTTGATTGTGTTGGTTTGTGATAGCCTTGTAATACCTTCTTGTTGATTTGATAAGTAAACATGCTAGGATCTACGTGTGTTAGTATCTTGTGATGTTTGTGTAAAGGGTTTTTCCTTTGTTGTGCTTATGTTGTTTAACGATAATTTGTTATGATAGTATTATACATCACTCATCTCTTGAGATGATTAGGGAGTTAAGCGCCCTCCGTCGCGGGGTAGACTTCGGGGTCGATGGACTATGATTCGAGACTACCTGCGGGTCGAGGGCTATCGGGGCTGCGGAAGTTCGAGTTAGGATGCGGCCCTTGTGGTCATGCGGTCGCTTGTGGCGTGCGGCGGCGAGTCGAGGATCTTTGCCGGGAGTAGCTACCCTCGATGCGGGGTTATACCTCATGCGGGCGATCTGATTGGCCTATGCGGGCTGCGGAAAGTTCGAGGCTAGACGCGCACATTAGATCTGCGGGCAAGTGGTCGGCTTTGATCATGTGGCGATGCAGACAGATCTTATGATACGATTCATGACCTTGTTGGTGCTGTGGGTGTTAGTAGTCGGCTATGCCTTCGTGCCTTACCATGCGTGTTATTATAGCGCAGGTGGGACCGGTGTTCGTGTGTGTTCCTTGGTCTTTGTTATATCATAAAGCTGGCGATGAGGAAGGTATTCCACGGGCATGATTGATGTTGTGGGCGTGAGACCCATTGTTATATTTGAGTGATGACTTGAGGCGTGAGTCACGACTTGACATATCGCTTATTATTGTGGCGTAGTTTGGTTATCATACATGTCTCCGCTTTATAGACTATTATGATTTCATTTCTGATATTTTAGTTTCACATACTAAATTTTTGTTATCGACCTCCTTCGGGCTGCGTTCATGCCGCGAGTAAAGGTACACCGATCATTGATCCTCGCTCTTAGGGTCACGATTCGGCGTGTGGGAAAGCTCCGTTTCTCGGAGGCTTATCGATGGTATAGTCCACTGTTGTTGTAGGTGTTTACATTCGGGTATGGCGGGGCCCTGTCGCCATTGTTGTCGTATCATTTCTTAGAGTGTCTGTAATCTTGTTGTGGCGGGGTTTGTAAAAAGGATTAAAGCTGCTCATGTTGGAAAAAGTTGTTATTTATATATGCGAAAGGCAAGTTTTCTCAGATTATTGTTTCATATTTCATAATATGTCTTGTATTGTTTTATGTTCCGCTGATTACTCTGATGTTGTATCACTAGGGTGCCCGGGGTAAGGCACCAGTCACGGGCCCGGAATCGGGTCGTGACATTAATTACCAAGCATTCAAAGTAATTATTGGATAAATCTCAACAAGAAGAAGAATAACCATAACCATGCATTAATTCATAACATAAGTTTCTAGTGATTTAACATGGAAAGCCCTATAATAGAATTAGTTCCTAGCCATTGATATGACAAGAACTAATTCAATGTTCATCATAAAAACTGAAATAAAGAAAAGAAAAGAAAAGAAAGTTACTAAATTATGGTCTCCAATCTTCAATCCAAGAAGCCTTGTGTTGTGCAAGAAAGGGAACCCTTAAAAACTGCATAGGGTTCTCCTTTTATAGGCTCAAAACCGCCTCTAACTTTTCCGCCAGGCTGGCGGAAAATCGTCATTAAACTGATTTTCCAGCGTCGTAGCGGCCGGAAGTTCTGCGATACTTCGGATGATTTGGCGCCGCGGCCCTGCACTCTGCTGTCTAGAGCGCGCGCGCTGCAACTGCGACGCCACGTATATTGGGCGCGCGGCCGGACTGTTGCGATGGCGCCGCGGCGCTGGTCCGTGTTTCTGCTTCGTTCGCCACTTTCTCGTCTTTTAAGCTCTGGAACCTCCACTTTTGCCCTCTTTTAGCTCCTTTTCCGCCATTGGGCCATTTTAACCAACTTGACTCAAAAGAAAGAAAATCTATCCTAATACGACACTTATTTGTACAAAAAAAGGACAAAAGACTAACTAAAAATGACTCAAAAAGTGTATATAAAATACACCGATCAAATACCCCCAAACTTAACCTTTGCTCGCCCTCGAGCAAAGATAAAAAAAAAAGATTCAAGAAAAACAAGAAAATAAATAGACTCAATGACATTGATCACTTTTGCTGCATTGGCGTTACTTAGAAAAACATGAATATTGACAAAATAATATGCAGGAACATATAGCATGAAATTTTAGCATTCTAAACACATTAAGCAAGATATTTCGCAAACTCATTTTTATCATGCTTAATGGAAGTCAAATACTGAATCATGCATGTTAATTTCAAAATTCCTATGGCATGTTTACTTGTTATTCTCCACTAATCATGGCTTATGCATCTAAGAGATCTTCATGACTTTTAAGGGTTGTAATGTAGGCTTAGGTATGGGTAGGTAAAAATAGGCATTTAGGCTCATTCTGTGTACCATAAGCTCTTTAGCTTTTCAATTTTTCCCTTTTTCTTTTGATTCTTTTCTTTCACTTCAAATCTATCTTTCCCCTCTTTTGTTTTGAGAGCGTGAAGTGTATCATAATAGCAAGCACCCCCAAACTTAGGCTTTTGCCTATTTCTCATTACTTTTTAAGTGGGGTGCATCAATTTTTCTTGCTCTTTTTGTCTCTTTTTTAACACACTTTATTCCAACTATTTCACATGTTTGCTTATGGCACAAGTATGGGAATATAGGGTGTCAAAGAAAAAGTTCAATTTTTAAGGCTCAATGGGGCTGACTAGGGATATGTTTAAAGTCAGGGATAGAAAAGAGTGGTAAGAATTGGCTAACAAAGAAACGCCTGAGTCATCTCCCTAAACATGCATATCCTAACTATTTCGCCTCAAATAGCAAGCAATCATAACACATAGATTTTCATCATTTAGCATGCACAATTCAAGCAAGAAACTCCAAATAGACAGATTTTGTGAGTTTTTGGCATATCTAACATAAGTGTTTAGATAGTTGCTCTAATTCCGTTATTATTCCACCTTACTTCACTAGGTGTTTCTAGTAACTACAGCATACATGATCTTTTGACAGACAATTATGACTCAAAAATACACAAAAACAACAAAAAGACTTAAACATACTTGTAACAATAAGACACAAATAAAACACCCCCCCAAACTTAAATCACACATTGTCCCCAATGTGTGTAAGACTCAAAGACAATAAAAGAAAACAAGATACTTACAGACTTTGGTTAAAATGGTGGTGGTGGCGGTGGCATTGGATAGTGCATTGACCACTGGTTGAACAAGGAACTCATCTCGTTAATTTGCTGCCTCGTTTCTTGCTGTCCTTGTATCACCGTGTCCAAACTCTGCATCATCCTCATCTGATTCTCAGATGCGCTCCATCATGGGCACTGAAGGTTCTGATTATGTGGTTGGCTGGTGGCTGCTCCCTGCCGCATATTGAGCCTCTATTTCAGGCTCATCTTCGTTCATTGCGGCCTCTGCTGCTGCTGCTGGTGGTGCTGGTTCTCTTCTTCTTGCTGCTGGGGGCTTGGGTCTGGGAAGGAGTGCACTATCCCATAAGACACAGGCAGTTGGTTTCTCTCATTAGTATCAGTGGGTAGGGTTGGGACCCCATTTATGGCGCATAAACTTGTAATAAGTGAGTCATGTCCCAACCCACCTATTGTTACCAACCTGCTTGTCACGACCCGACCGGGCATGGCCCGGTGCCTACACAGGCACCACTACAGTATACATCAGAGATAATCAGCGGAACATACATGAAACTTATAAAATAAACAACAGAAATAAAACAACAGGTTAGCCGATAGGGCTACCTTCCTGGACATATATACATATACATAAACAACAGCAGTTCCATCCCTTTTTCCGTTTACAAACCGACCCACAACATGTGACTACAGACCTCTAAGAGTTTTAACGTAACAAGCGTGGCGGGCGGGGCCCGCCATACCACGAATGTACATAAGTCTACCACATCGGAAAGCCGTACCACAAGATAAGCCTCGGAGCAATTAGAGCTTTCTCCCAAAAATCAACCGAGATCCTGAGCAAGGATCACCAACATGCACCTAACACTGCGGGCATGACGCGGCCCAGAAGAAGTCGATTACAACAGTGCAAGTATGGAGCAGAAATAAGGTGCAACAATCATATCATAAGCTGCGTAAAAGAATGTCATATGAACTCCACGAAATCAATCGTATATTAACCGTTCCTTTCCTTCTTTCAATAAGATTTAACAACATGTTCTTACATACATACTTAAGAGATTTATCAAGTTTTCCACATAACTTATTAATCTTACTTAACATAATCCGCCCGTTTGCGGGACACGGTGTCTTGACGAATCATGTGACATAATTCGGCCGCTGTGGGGCTCGGTGTCTTGTGGAATCATGTAGCATAATCCGCCCGCTGTGGAGCTCGGTGTCTTTGTGGAATCATGTAGCATAATCCGGCCGCTGTGGAGCTCGGTGTAAGATGACGTAACCGGCTATGTGTAGGCTCGGGGTAATATGGCGTGTCAGGCCTATGAGTAGGCTCGGTGTATCTCATAGCGTAATCCGCCTATTTGTAGGCTCGGTGTATTTCATAACGTGTCAGGCCTATTTGTAGGCTCGGTGTATTCATAACGTGTCCGCCTATTTGTAGGCTCGGTGTATTTTCCTTACATAACCTTTTACATCGTATAATTACTTCTTCTTAAGTCGTCATAACAACTTCCCATAAAGCTATTATAACGTTCTTTCATATTAGAGAACTTAAGGCATTTAATTCTTGCAACATTAGGAAACTAAACTGACCATACTACGTACATACGTACTTAAAAGAATCATAAAACTTCTTCTTTTTAAAACTCAAGTCACATACTCTTTAAAATCATGTCGTCAATACTTTAGAAATCAAGTCCACAACTAAAAAAAATAAAGTTTCATAATCCTTAGAAGACAACCAAAGTTCATAGTCTTAAAACCTTATAACGTACATTCTTTAAAGTCCACTTACTTATACTTATAAACAAATATACAAAATTTCATACACTTCCAAAACCAAGTAACTTATCCTCTTAAAACCATATAACATCCACTTTTAAAATCGATCCCCTTTTCACATATAAATTATAGTCATTTTCGAACAACAAAATCCACTTACTTACTTTAAATAAAATCAAGATACATAGCTTTGAGTCAAATCTCATAATTTCCTAATCCTTTCTTACCAACACCTCCCATAAGGCTTGGTAAAGACTTAGGATAACTTTGACATAAACTTAACATAGAGTAAATCACACGACTACCTCTTAACTTCTAAGAGTAGGAGGAAACATGAAATAATATCACGTGGATATTTCATACGTAGGATCATGCCAAAGAAGAAGAGGTTCACATACCTCGCGACGATTGTCGACAAGTAGCAAAATGCTCCCAAGTACTTCAACCTATCATGGCCACAATACGTCCATTAACCTCTTACTTTAAACGTAGAATATCCTAAGTGTCAAGTCACTAAATTCTACGGAAAATCGGACAGCACCTCCTTTGTTTTTACTAACTTTGCCACCTTTTCAAGGCGAAATACAATAACCAAACAGCCCCGATTGGCTCACAATTATATAGAAGGTAGTCCAATACAATTAAATAACTACACAGCCCCAATTGGCTCACAATTTATGGAAAGTAGTCCAATACAAATGAATAACTACACAGCCCCAATTGGCTCACAATTATATAGAAAGTAGTCGATATAATTGAATAACTAAACAATACAAACTACATTCCAAATTCGCCACCTTGATTCAACAAATCCAATTCTTATCCAATGTCCATTTCAATCCAATTTAGTAGCATAACATGATATCAAGTCGCATTTGAGTATCATAACCATAATCTTTAAGTAAGTAACATGCGACGATTTCTAAAAGCGACGATTAGTAATCCAATTTCCAAGCGGCTTGTATAACATTTGGTTTAACTACAAGAAATCCATAATACTAATAAACTTCAACATACCAACTTCATGCTATCAACATGTAAAGCTAACTACAACAATATAAAAATAATCTTGTAACACTTTCAAAGAACAAGATTATACCTCAACGATTCTTAATCCAAATTTCCAATCCAAGTCGCTCCTTAGTAGTTTAGAACCCTCCAAGACACTTCAATCCTCTTGTTGAGACCTTAGAACCACACCAACAACTTTACTTCAAACTTCCTATCCAAAACCTAGAAAGCCACTAGGTTTTCACTTTGCGACTAACCCGAAAACTACCTTTTTTCGGGATTTTTCTATAGAGATACACTTACAATACACTCAAGAACCTTGGTTTAAAGTGTGGAGCTTATTGGACAAGGAACAAAAAATTTCTCTTCTTGAAGTGAGCTTGGCCGAGAGCTTCACTTGAGTTAAATCAATTTTTGTGATTTTTGGCTAAGTATGGAACTCTCTCTTGCTACAAGTAATATATATGGGGACATGGAGGGTTAAGATATAAACATTTGGGTGGCTAGGATGAAGTCTTACTAAATATCAAGACCATTGTGGGACCTTTGACTTTAGTCAATATTATCAAGCCTCAAGTTGCAAGACTTGTCTTGCAACAAAGGTCCAATGACCCTTTTGCCCTTGCACAATTCGACCAAGGCATCACATAAGGGGGGTGACACGTGTCGTCCTCCCATTCGTCACAATAATACGTTTTCCGTAAATTTCATAATTCCGATAAATTTTTACAAGTCTCAAAATCTTAACATTGTGAGTTCTTACGTACGCTCTAAACATGTCCTGTAAATACGGGGTGTAACACTGCTGGTCTCTTCAATGCTCTGCACTATCTCCTTTCCCACATCAATCGTCTTTCCCGTCATAATTCCATATATCAATTTGATCCTATCTTCTGGCACTCTGGTGAAGTGCGTTGATGGAATCAGACGGGCACTGACGAAATACAACCAACCCTTGGCTGCTTTGTTGAACTGACACCTGCTCAGTCCTCTTGACCCATTTCTGGCAATATCAAATGCAGCCCCAGGGTAGCTCACTGTGTCTGCGACGGCATTCCGATCGATCTTTGGTGGTCTTAGACCATGTTCTAAAATAGCTCCAATCACCATCTTCTCCTTCAACATCAACTGTTTCCAATACCGCATTGACCTCTTCTGCCGTCACAGACACATATTGTCCCCTCACAAAGCATCCATTGTTCACCTTCTCCGGAAGATTAGCATAAAATTCACGCACCATTACTGTGTTCATTGGTGCTATCTTTTCCGGGTTTACAAATCTCCTCCACCCCATCATCTCAATCATTGCCCGAATGGGCTCATAGACATCCTCCTCCCCAAGCGACTCCCTCTGATAGTCCATTCCCCTTTCAGGGATTAAGGGTCTGGTACTAAGCTTTTTGTATCTTTCATAAGCTTGGTGGCTCACGAACCTAGTATCATCGTATTGCGGGGCTGAGGTGGATGTAGAGGCTCTTCTCTTTCTGGCAGACATGGTTAAATCACTTTTTTGCAGCTTACAAACTTAGTATTACCAATGTTCCCCAACACAATCAACAATTAGCAGCTACAACACTAACACCCCCAAACTCCAACTCGTGTACTACACAATACCCACACCTTCCTTGTATACTCTTCCTCTAAACTTCACAACCAATTTTTCATCACCCCAACTACTTCAACACTGCAAAACTTCTCCAAACTACTACCTCCTTTGACTACTGAAAGCTTTCAAGAAAAGATGAAGATTACCTTTTTGACGGTGTTCTTCAAGGTTTTCTTGCTTCTAATGGTGATTTGAGGCACTTTGATGAGGTTTTGTTGGTTGAAATGGTTAAGGGTTTAGGGACTTTAGGAGTTTTTGGCGGTGGCTGGGTTTGATTTTATGGAAGATTTGTGGGTGAGGGTTGAATTTCCGTGGGTTTTGTGGAGAAGAAGGGTTAGGTTTTGGTTTGAATTTGGGGAAAATCGGATTTTTGGGCGTTTTATTACTTTACGGATTTCGCTTGTGCGCGCGGCGCATTTAGCGGCCGGAGTTCTGCTTGCCGGGAATTTCTACGTCGCGGCCCTGCTACGGGGCGCCGCGGCTCCTGGACTTGACAATTTTTCTGGGTTTTTGGCGCGGCGCAATCTTGACACTTTTACGCTCTTTTGGCGCGCACTGCTCTGCTGGCCGGGCCTACCGTTTTCTGGAAATCCCTGTTGTTCTTCAGTTTTTCGCCCTTCAATTTATTGGCCTACACCTGTCAATCACAACATAAACACTACCTCCGTGAGACCGTTCTTAATAAAAACTACTATATTAACATAAAATAAATCAAAATACCTTGGGTTGCCTCCCAAGTAGCGATGTCTTTAACATCTTTTAGCCAGACGCAAGTTCCTTAACTCAATAAGTGTGGGGTGGATTAACCCCACAACCAATCCATTTTCTCCACATTTCTCGTTTTCTTCTTCTTCTTCTTCTTCTTCTTATTCTTCTTCTCTTTTTAGAATTATCATCAAGGGAAGGTTCAGGAACACATACCTGCTTTTGTGGAGGTTTGGCGTCACATACCTGCTTTTGTAGGCTCATCTCCCTTGGTTTGACTTGTATTGGCTCACAGGGGGGTTTGATGGTGCTGATTGCAAAGCACCTGCTCATGGTTGGTGACTCAATGATGTGTTTAAATACTTTAAACACCATTTCTTCCTTCTCCACCCTCAATGTCAGCTCTCCTCTTTCTACATCGATCAATGCTCTCCCTGTCGCCAGGAATGGTCTCCCCAATATGATAAAGATTTCTGCATCCTCTTCCATGTCAAGAATGAGGAAGTCCGCATGAAAAAAGAATTTTCCTACTTTAACAATCACGTCCTCAATCTTCTCTCTTGGATGAACCACTGTCCTATCGGCCAGCTGCAGGCTCACCGTGGTTGGTTTGGCCTCACCCAACTCCAACCGTTTAAATACCGATAAAGGCATCAGATTTATACTTGCCCCTAAATCGCACAGAGCCCTGTTGCATGTCACCCTGCCAACTGTGCAAGGTAGTGTAAAGCTCCCTGGGTCTTTTAGTTTCGGGGGCAACTTCTTCTGCAAGATAGCACTACACTCCTCCGTTAGTGCTACCATCTCATACTCCGCCAGTTTCTTCTTCTTCCCCAAGATCTCCTTCATGAATTTGAAGTAGGAGGGCATCTGCTCCAACGCCTCTATAAAAGGTATGTTGATGTGCAGCTTTCTGAATGTCTCCAGAAATTTGGAGAATTGTTTATCAACTGCCTTCCGCTGCAATCTCTGTGGGAATGGGATCTTCTCTGTATACTCCTTCTCTGGAGTTTTCTCTACTACTGGGTGAGGTTCAACCACCTTCTCTTTCTCCATTTCTGCCCGTTGTTCAACTACTGGCTGAGGTGACTGCTGCTCCAACTGTTTACCACTTCTCAACTGTACTGCCTGGCATTGCTCTCTCGGATTCACCTCTGTGTTGCTTGGCAGTGTACCCTGTGGCCTGCTGTTTGCTTGCTTTGCTAGCTGACCCACTTGTGTTTCCAAGTTCCTGAACGAGGATCTAGCTTCATCCTGGCGGAGTGCAGGCGTTGGTGAGTGCCAACAAAGTTGCTCTCAGCTCGTCTGGCTTTTCTGGCTGGACAGGTGTATTAAACTGTTGGGAAGGTGAGGCCTGAGTAAAGGGCAGCTGAATTTGGTTCTGCTGGTTTTGATCGCCTATATTGGTCTGCTGCCCTGGTCTCCTCTCCATGAGAAATTTGGGTGATTCCTCCACCCTGGATTATATGTGTTGGAGTATGGGTTGTTCTGTGGCCTCTGATAATTACCCACGGCCTGACACTCTGCCTGCTCGATTGGCACATTATTAGTATCAGCTGAAGGACACCTATCGAATGTATGTGGGCCACCACATATTTCACAGCTCTTAGGCATCTGCACTGCATTTCACGATCTCGTGTGTTCTTTGCAGACTATTTCGTCAACAAGGCCACTTGGGCATTCAAGGCAGCAATGGCATCTATTTCGTGGACTCCTACCGTTCTCCTCCCACTCATTGGTCTATCTTCTGTGACATGGGTGTTGGTGGCCATATCTTCTAATAATTCGTGAGCTTCGTGGGCTGTTTTCCTCATGAATGTCCCACCTGCTGCTGCATCTATAATGGTTCTGGTTGTTCCGCTCAGCCCGTTATAGAAGATGTGGACCAAGTTCCACAACTCAATACAGTGGTGTGGGCACTTTCTCTGCAAATCTTTGAACCTTTCCCACGCTTCGTACAATGACTCTCCATCTGCTTGGTAGAAGTTATTCAGCTCCCCTCTCAATTTCGCTGCTTTGCACGGGGGAAAGAATTTGGCCAAAATTTACGTATCGGCTCTTTGCCATGTAAAAATCGAATCGGTGGCGGGAATTCAACCATACTTTTGCTCTATCCACGAGCGAGAAGGAAAGAGCCTCAATCGACGGCATCATCGATGCCGTTATATCGAAAGTTGCACATAGCTCGAAATTAGCTATGTGCGTATGTGATCCTCGATGGCGATCCTCGAATTGCCGTGTTCTGCACCATGCTCAGAATCGTCGGTTTGATCTCAAAGTTGTTTGCTCCTATTGCAGGGAGCCTAATAAATGTTTGTGCTCTGTTTACCCTTGGCAGCACATAGTCTCCCAAGCTTCTTTCTGCCTGGGCTTGAACTCTTTCCTCGACATCCACATGTACTCGCCGGGGCAGTCCTGGGTTAGGTTGATTTTCACCTAACCCTTCTCTCATCATATTGTTGTTCTGGACACCGTCCATCTCAACTAAGGCTGAAATCCGCTGGTTCTTTCTGTTCAGTTTACAGGTTTTCTCAATCTCTGGATTGAAGGGAACAAGAGTGTCTGCCCCTCTTCTCCTTCGCATAAACTGATTTCCTGAAACAGATCAAAAACAGACAAACAGATCACGGCACCCTGATTTTTACCGAAAAATAACAAAAAAAAACGTTAAAAAAAAAATTAAAAACCAAATTAGAAATTAAAAATAGATAAAATTGATATTGAACTATGCCTAATCCCCGGCAACGGCGCCAAAAACTTGATGCGCGAAAAGATGCACACACTTTAACGCAAGAGCACGTTATCGTGACAAGTAATATAGTCTTGATAAGACCGAATATCGTCCACAAGGATTAGTGTTCAAGTACCAATTATCTATCTTTTGGTATCTATTTGGTAACCGATATTGATTTTGTTGTTTATAACTAACAATTATAAAGGTTAATTAACTATATGTTTACTTCAGTAGTGATGGGAATAGGGCTTTCACGTCTCCTCAACTATCCGCTTATGTTACTTATTAATGCAATGAATTATGGTTCCTCTTCTTTTGGAGCTAGCAGGTTTACTAAATCGTTTTATACTCCCGTTAAGGCTATATAAACATTCAACCCCAGTATTGCTCTTTTCTACCTTTCGGTGATAAGGATGACTCTATAGGAGGATTAAGACCAAAAACCTAGTTAACCGTCACGCGCCATGCGTAAAATTAGGTGTTTAGACCTCTCGTTAACGCTACACAAGTAATTGAGGTATTTTCATCCCCAGTCCAAAATATGTCTACCCAACTTACAGCATATTCACAACCTTCTCCTTTCGAAGTTTGATTAGAAATCATATAAGTAATGATAATTAGTGATAAATTAATTACCAAGCATTCAAAGTAATTATTGGATAAATCTCAACAAGAAGAAGAATAACCATAACCATGCATTAATTCATAACATAAGTTTCTAGTGATTTAACATGGAAAGCCCTATAATAGAATTAGTTCCTAGCCATTGATATGACAAGAACTAATTCAATGTTCATCATAAAAACTGAAATAAAGAAAAGAAAAGAAAAGAAAAGAAAGTTACTAAATTATGGTCTCCAATCTTCAATCCAAGAAGCCTTGTGTTGTGTAAGAAAAGGAACCCTTAAAAACTGCCTAGGGTTCTCCTTTTATAGGCTCAAAACCGCCTCTAACTTTTCCCGCCGAGCTGGCCCGAAATCGTCATTAAACTCGATTTTCCGCGTCGCCGCGCGCCATTATCGGCGCGCGGCGGAAGTCTGCGATACTTCGGATGATTTGGCGTCGCGGACCACACTCTGCATCTAGGCGCGCGGCGCTGCAACTCTGCGGCCACGGATATTGGGCGTCGCGGCCTGGACACTGTTGCGATGGCGCGTGCGCTGGTCCGTGTTTCTGCCTCGTTCGCCACTTTCTCGTCTTTTAAGCTCTAGAACCTCCACTTTTGCCCTCTTTTAGCTCCTTTTCCGCCATTGGGCCATTTTAACCAACTTGACTCAAAAGAAAGAAAATATATCCTAATACGACACTTATTTGTACAAAAAAAGATAAAAGACTAACTAAAAATGACTCAAAAAGTGTATATAAAATACACCGATCACCCTGATATTACGGGGTGTAACATATTTCAACCACTAGTTTGCTATCTAGAATTTCAAGTCAGATAATCATTAAGCTTGCTTAAGGTTATTAAGGCATATGATCAACCAACCATGATTACTTACTCAAACATATATTCAAACTCAGTTGATGCACAAATGAATTCTTTCCAACAATCCATCAGGCCAAACTTCTAGAAGCTTACAAACTTGCTACTCTACACTAATGTAGACAACACATGCTCAAGAATCATTAGGACTTTTATGGGTTGTATCGTTAGGCTTAAGACATGGGTAGATAAAATGTCATTTAGGCTCAGAATTACCATAAGTATAGGGCCAACCAAACCATACTTGATTTTTCATTACAATTCACCCAAATCCCCCATTTTTCTTCTTTTCTTTTCTAGATTGAGAAAATTCACACTTCAAGTTACACTCCCCCAAACTTATCTTTTGATGTATATACGTGGGGAGTGTATGTTTTTTTTTCATTCATATATATTTTTTCTATTCTCAATCATTTTGTTCTTCTACTGGAATTCAACCCCCCCCCCCCCAAACTTATATACTTCTATACTTATGGTAATTCAAGAGAATGATATAATAGTAAAAAAATTTAAATAGACTCAAAGGTAGGTGTTGATCAACAAAGAATGGTTCATTAAGGCTCAAAATGGGTGACTATGGATTAATGTAACAAGGGTGGTTTGAAAGGCTCAAACGTTCCAAAGATAGTCTAAATCACTTTCCCAAAGATTATCTAGGATTTCGTCTCAAGTAACAAGCAAGCAAGTTCTAGAAATTCCACCATCTTTATTCAAATCTAAATTCACTCATGCATAAATCAAGTAATTAAGTACAAGAGAGTCAATAGTCATGAACAAGTTTTCATTATTATCAATAATCAAAAGCAAACTCATAGGCTATCCAACTTAAGCACACAGTTTTTTGCATTTCATGGATAATCAATTTCATCCAATTCTATTGCAAGAGTTCACTCAATATCATGGGCTATTGTTTTCAACTTGATTCAGACATGAGACACTTAAACAAAGACACGAACAATAAACAAACAACTAAACCTAAACAATTAAAATCTACTAACTCAACACAATAACAAAAACTGACACAATAATAATAGAATTCCCCCCAAACTTACTCAACACATTGTCCCCAATATGTAAAGTAGAGCAACAGAAGGAAGACTTACAGACACACAAAACGACTCAGAATGGTGGTGGCGACGGCTCTTTTTAACCCAAAAATCGGTTCATGCACTCTGTCAATCAAGCGTTGTGGCCCTTCCCCGTAAAAAAATAATTTATTCAACTTCAGCATTTCAGTCCTTTTTCCCTCGGAGTTGGCGTCATTTCACCTGCCATAAAAACATAAATCAAGAACACAAGACCGTGAGACTGTTCAAAACTAAAATAAAACAAAATTAAATTAAATTAAATTAAATTACATAATTAACATGTTGGGTTGCCTCCCAGTAGCGCTGTCTTTAACGTCATTTAGTCGGACGCATAAAATAACCATGCATTAACTTATGAAAAAAGTTTAAAGTTGATTGGATGGAAATCCTAATAAAGAAATCAGTTCCTGCTAAGAACCAATTTACAAAAATCCAACATAAACAGAAAATAAAGTAAAGAAAGAAAAGAACTTGAACAATCTGTGTCTGTAATTGTGTCTGAGCCTCTCTTCCTAGCCTCCAAAGTATCTCTCTCAAAATTAATCTCTAGGGCTTATATTTTCCCAAAACCCTGTTCTGGACCATTTTACCCTTTTAAAATTCGACTTTTCTCAAAAAATCTCGCGTCGGCGCCGCGGCGCTGCTGCCAAGCGCCACATCGCTAATTCGGCAAATCACTTTTGCTTACTGGAAAATTGCGTCGCGGCTCATCTTCCAGGCGCACCGGCGTTTGAGCGTCGCGACTCCTTAACTCCAAGAGTCGCGGCTCTTCACTCCAAGCGCCGCGACCCCTTAACTCCAAGAGTCGCGGCTCTTCACTCCAAGCGTCGCGACCCTTCACCCGAGCAACTTCTGCAAATTTGTCTTGTAGACCCCGTACGGTTGAGAGTGTAATTTTTGTTTAAATTGCTTTTCAAGCTTTTCAGAGCTTCTTTGACTTATCTCTTGTGATCAGATATGCATTTTTGTCATCAATAACCGTCTATTTTTTTTTGAATTCGCCTTGAACCTTATGAATCGCTTAAATCCTGAAAACACAGCATAACACGCATAATATTGTACAAAATAACTAAAAACATATAAAAGACTCCCTAAAACACACTCTAAAATAGTACTAAAAATAGACTTAACAATCGTTAACACAATGACACCATCAAAATTGTCAACATAATGACACCAAAAACAAATTGTCAATACAATGACGCCAAGAACATCGTCAACACAATGACGCAAAAAAATCGTCAACACAATGACGCCAAAAATTATCAACACAATGACACCAAAAACAAATCGTCAATACAATGACGCCAAAAATATCGTCAACACAATGACGCCAAAAAAAATCGTCAACACAATTACGCCAAAAACATCGTCAACACAATGACGCCAAAAAACATCGTCAACAGAATCACACTATCAGCATCGCGTCAACACAATGACGTTATCATCACGTCAACACAATGACGTCTTCAGCATCGCGTCAACACAATGACTTCATCATTACGTCAACACAATGACATCAAAATATCGTCAATACAATGACACAATTAATATTGTCAACACAATGACATCATCAAAATCGTCAACACAATGACGTCATCTACATCACGTCATCATCATCATCACGTCAACACAATGACGTCATCTACATCACGTCATCATCATCATCACGTCAACACAATGACACCAACATAATCGTCAACACAATGACACCATCAGCATTATCAACATAATGACATCATCCACATCGCGTCAACATAATAACGTTATTATCACGTTAAAACAATGACACCATCTGCATCGGGTCAACACAATGATGACATCACCACATCAACACAATGACGTCATCTTCATCACGTCAACATAATGAAATCATCTGCATCGTGTCAACACAATGATGTCATCATCACGTCAACACAATGATGTCTTCATCACGTCAACACAATGACGTTATCTGTATAGTCAACATAATGACGCCATCTGCATCGTCAAAATAATGATGCAATTAACATCGCGTCAACATAATAACGTCATCATCACGTCAACACAATGATGTCATCAGTATCGCGTCTAAAACGATGCCATCAACAGTACGTCCGAAAATGACACCATCAACATAACGTCCATACATCGACATCATCATCAGCACATCCGAAAACGACGTTATCAACGTCACGTCCACATATCGACATCATCATCAGCACATTCACACAATGACGTCAACAACTCAGCATCTGCAACTACATTACATCTGCGCAAAGATAACATTTCAACTCAGAGGATCACATTTATCATATATTCATGCTTTATTATTTTGTCTTAACAGTTATGCACTAATCTTTTTTAAGCTTTAGCCTGCAGGAGCCTTAATTTACAGGAGCAGGAGCACAACGTGAAACTATCTTTTACAACGAACTAAGACAATTTGTTGGGGAGCCAAACTTTCTAACAACAGGCAAAGGCGGCCTTGAACGTCGATCTGCTTTTCTCCAGCATCCCCCAACACCAATGGCCAAGTGTCATCATAATTCGACACTGTTATACAATTTTTGAATCTTCATCCGTCCCGCTTTAATTTTCTAGTATCATAGAAACCCAATGTCATCATGATTCGACACTAGGATAAATTTTAAATCTGCGATAGCCTTGCCTTTAATTTTCTAACGTCACAGGAACTCAATGTCATCATAATTCAACACTGTAACAAAATCGTGAATCTGCATCGGTTTTGCGCTTAAATTCCTATCATAAAAAAACCATTTTTTCTTCTTATGTTAATCAAGACAAAATTGACTATAAGTCAACGTCTTTGTCCGAAAACTCTTTCATCGTCTTCAGTCAAAGAGGGATTAGCTGTTGACACCCAATTTTATCTATCTCCTCCGATTATTGACCGGTAAAATTAAACCATTTTTTTACACCGCAAAAAATATTTTTTATCATCATCTATTCTCAAATATCACTATTTATTACTATTATTATTCACATTTTTACTATCGGGGCATTTTTATTACAATCATATTTTTCTTCATAATATTCTATGTTATTTATAAAATGACATCGCATTTTATATTAAGCATCAAATATTTCCTAAAAATAAAATGTTTTTATTACATTTGTATTTTCATCCTTATAATTTATAGTTTTTGTAAAACATCTTTTTATAATAAATCATTTTATACTTTAACCCATTCTCCTTTACTAAAATAAAACACCTAAAAAACTCTACCCATTAAACCAGCCCAAACATTATTTCCCATCCCCCAGCCCAAAATCCCTCACCAGCCTAACCCGCATCCCTTTAGTCCTCAAAACTGGCCCAACCTCTTTATCCTCCATTTATAACCAACAGCCCTTCATGCCAACCAAACCAGGAAACCCTCATCGATTTCCAACCAAACAACCCTTCCAAACCGTCGATAACCCCAAAAATCTGCCGGACAATCACGCCCCTCGACCCACGCCCTACTATCTGACACCGTCCATACCCAGAATCCCTCCCTTTCAAATCATTCTGAAAATGTGAAATCTGGGACCCATTTCATCCTCCCTTTTTCGATATCACAAAATAACGGTCACTTTCTTTTCCTTTTTTTCGAATTCTAGCTGTTGAAGCTTTTGACTATAAATACAACCTTTTTGGGTTGTGTTTAAGGACCTTCTTCTAGATAAAAAAGATTGATTTTTCTGGGTCCGGTTCGAAACTAAGAACAAATCCATATCTTTATTGCTTTCAAAGAGTTAAAAAATCAGAATAAAATATCCTCCATTAAAATAGACATCAAACCCCCCTTTTATTTCTAGTATTGATTCAATAAATCCGAAAACAACTAAACTTTACTTCTTCAGTTGCACACACACATATACTCTCCGAGCGGAATCGACGAGTTGAAACACGCATCGGTTCGTTGTCCGGAGAAGAAAATACATCGGGAGCAACGAAGAGTCTCGTGATGACTCATCATGACTATTGTCAAACGAAGACCCGCATCCACGTTCCTTGCATTCTCCGGCCTCGGAACTTCTAAACAAATAGGGTGGGATGATATCTTCATTCGTCCTAGTCGCTTCTTTTTAAATTCTTTAAATTCCGCCTTCTTGTTATTATTGTATTTTAATTATGTAACCTTGTATGATTATTGAAATGTTTAGAATAGGTAGACTTAGGATTAATAATTTAGAAAAGGTAGTTCTAAAATCGGAAAACATTAGTTTTATTTATTTTAGGTTCGTCGCTTATATTTTCAAAATGCTAGTATTATTTTATACTATATCTATTTTGGCATAAAACAAAAATCATGTTATATTCTACCAAAACTCAATTTTCATATTGCATTTTATTATACTTTATCAAAAAAAATATATGTCATTTTACATAAAAATCGCTTTTGTATATATTTCTAAACTCATCTTTTAAATTAACTATTTGCAACACCCTTTTATTAGCTGCATATTTTCAAAACACATGTTTTCTAAAGCGTGATAAATAAGCCTAAGTTTGACCGGACAACCGCAAGTTAGCAGATCTTATAGGATGTCTAACCCCTTTCCTTTAGGATAATAAATAACTCTTACCCATAATTTCATAAAGTTTCGCAGACCTTTTAAATGGAGTTAATGTTGACATTACTTAGTTAAAATTTAGGTGTCCTAATTCACCTTAGAATAATTAGGTGACAACTCCTTAAAATGATGGTTTAATTCAGGAATGAACCACCGGCATTGTTGCATCATCGTTTGGTCGAAAACGGGCGCGACATGCACAACATGATGGGAAGACTAACAAATACTCATTTGTATTTGAGGATCGAAAGTGTATCCTCATCCCATTAACACCCTATCAAGTAATTGAAGATTATAGAATCATGAGGGAGCTTCGGGAGAGAGCCCAAAGGGAGAAAATTGAGAAATGAGATAGGGAGGCAATATTTGCTCAAAAGAGCCCAAGGGAAGTTCATGAGGAATCTAAGACTTTTGCATTTGTTAAAATGAATGATCGCTTGAAAGGGGTAGATACTAATCAAGATATTAGCATTTTTCCAAGTATATTCTATTCTATTTTACAAGCATATAATGATATGTTTCCCGAGGAGATAACAAAGAGGAAAAATCGTCTTCAAGGTTTGAATGTCTCTTCTTCCTTTTATTGACATATATATTGATAATGCCATTGATGAGAGTGTCCCTACACTGGTTGATCCTATTGTTGAAATTGATTCTTCTTGCAAGGTTACTTTGTGTCCACCAAGTGTTGGCACTTGCACTTTGAATGATTGTATATTATCATGTAATACATATGATCAATTTGAGTGTATTATTAATTCACTAATTGAGGTAACTTGTAATGTGCCTAATGAACATTCAATTAGTGATGATGTGAATGTATTTGATCATGTGAATGAGTGTGACATCCCACCCTTATTTGATAGATGTGAAAATGAATCTCTTGGTTTTGTATTTGTGTCAAGTGATAAGTTCCAAGAACGTGGTGAAGGTGTATGTCATGAAAATCATTATGTGAAGAAATATTTTAAAAAGAAGGTGATGCTTGTTTACAAATTACTACTTCCTCCTTGGGTGTTCCAAATCCTTGTAGTTGCTTGCGTGTGTCCTTGAACCTAATAGAAATGCTACATGTAAGATCACTATAGATGAAGTTATTTTAAGTGACATATTTCTTTAATATTTGTTTGTTTATGATGACATTCATACTTGTATTGAGGGTGAATTTCATATTGGGAGGGGTCCTCATCAGACGTATAGCTGCTTTGAGAGTGCATGTATTGTTGAATTTTCTAAAACTAAAGTGAGTAGTGTTTTTTTTGTAATATCTTGTGGTTATATTATAGTAAAACTACTAGATTTCTTGATACACATATTTATGAGTGTCCCTATAGGCTACACCTACCCCCCCAAAGATGTATTAAAGACTTGTCTCCAAGGTTTGCATGCCTCTTCTTCCTTTCCATTTTACACATAGATTGATAATTCTATAGACTTTGTTTGGGTCATCTGAGACAATGAAAAACATGAAGGCATTGGTGATGTGGTGGTTAGATTCCCAACATTTTCTCATATAATGTCATGTCATATAAGTTGTGATACCTCTCATATAGCCTCTTTTTTTGTTAGTAACGCTTCAGATTACTAATGCAAATCTTTTCTTGTGTTCTTATGTGTTTCAATTTTGGGCTTACATGGAGGGTGTGTGTATGATAGCTTAGGGGATATCTGCATCTTTGACCCCGATGATATATTTTTTTGTCATGAATCGATAGTCGTCCCATGTTGGAGTAGGGATAGTACGAGAGATGATACCTTAAATTAGATTGTTCTTGTTTTCCAACTCGTACCTAGTCATGAGAGAATCAAATGTTACTTGAAATGAGGATCAAATGTGCTTTGTGTTTTCTAGAACTAATGTAGTGTCACATTCTTGTCATTTTGAATTTATTGATTTCTTTACTTTATCTTAGTTTCATGATATCGAGAGGGCTCAACTTCTTGATGCCTCCTATGTGGATAATTTTACCATGTTGTTTATCAATGCATGATTATATCACAAATTTGTACATTCTTGACGTGCTAATAAGATTATTATTGGTTGTGCTAACCTTCATTCTATGAGGCCCATGTTTGTGTGTATCTCTCTGTTGTTTTTGCAAGGTTCAGATTCAAAGACGAATCCTTTTCAAGAAGGGGAGGATGATACAATATTGAGGTCCACAAATTCCTCAAAAGCCTCCATCCGAGGACAATTCGAGGAACTCCAAGTTTTATAAGTTATGTTGATGCAAAGGGAGGTTTTGGAGTCCCTTAAAGGTCAACACAATAGAGCATATGACATTTGGATGATCACTTGGAGTGAAGAAGAGCTCGGGATTGAAGATGGCAAGGTTTGTGACACAATCTGCGTTTCGTAGGTCATGTCTACGACACTCTGTGTGATTCGCAGATGATGTCTGAGGATGGATGTTGGCACAATTTCTGGTACTTCTGCAGATTGCA
This sequence comes from Przewalskia tangutica, assembly GCA_029844215.1. NCBI lineage: Eukaryota > Viridiplantae > Streptophyta > Magnoliopsida > Solanales > Solanaceae > Przewalskia > Przewalskia tangutica. The sequence goes on from CM056725.1 coordinate 5,670,989, forward strand.
TGCTAGACCTGCAACATGTTGTATGTTTCGTACATGGTGACTACAGGCTGAATGATGGTCACTTGTGGCTATCTTTGTAATTAAAGGCTTTGTTCACTTTTGGGCCTAGCTTGAAACATAGTCTAATATTATAAATAGTAGTTCTCAAGGCTTAGAATAAGACTTTTGATGATTGATAAATTGAGAGTAAAACTCTTGTTAACTACTTTGTAGTGTTAGTTTAGGGTTAGCTAGTGATTAGTGTAGATTATAGAGTGAGCACAATTATGGTGGATTCCGTGGTTGTCTATTGAACTTGTTCATGATTCTCACATGAGTTCTCTCACTTATGGAATCATCTTCACAACATAAGTGCTTTTATTGAATAATCTTTAGGAGGTCTTTGGTTTAATATACCTTTGGTTGCCTTTAGATTTTAATTCTTGTGTCTTGCTTCTATCCCTCTATTCTCATCCCAATTTCTTCAATTCTCATCTCCGATTTCTTACTATTTTAGTTTTCGTATTTTTGTTGTTTGAATCTGTGTCTTCCACAAGCCGGATAGTATCAGTAAGATAACTTAATTTCTACATAACTATATCAGACAATGTATATTCTATAGAACTACACCTTAAGACATAATTTCTATGTAGTTACATAGAAATTATGTCTTAAGGCGTTGTTTTGTAGGATAACTTAATTTTTACAGAACTATGCGTTAAGGCATAGTTTTTATGTAATATTGTGCGAATATGCATAATTTCTATAATATCTTTGTCTTGCAAAATTATTTTCTTTTTTTATACTCTACCTGGGTTAGAAATCAGAATCTGATTTTTTTATGTGAGGGATATTTTTGACCACTTTAAAATACCAAAGGGCAAAAACTAAAGATCAACGATTTGAAGGGCAAAAATTAAAGACCACCCAAAAATTGGGACATTCCTGCTAATGACCCTAGTTAAATCAAAGCGAAGTGCACAAATAATCGATTTTGGGACCCTTATTTAAGGCATAGCCAATGTTTATAAGCTTTTGTAAGTTTAATAACTTCAAAATCAACTTCAGACATACACAACTTATGTTGAAAAAAATCCACTTTTGTAGATACAAAATAGACGATTGAAGTTTGCCCAATTAAATTCAATAAATAAACACACTGACAATTCTAGTCCTACTAATCATTAACAACAATTATTGGGTTTTCCGACCAACAAATATAAGGTACAAATAATAGATTTTTACCCGCAAGGGTAGCCAAATTGGTGTAGCAGTAGAGTGCAGGGCCATGAATCGCGAGTTCGATCACATGCGGCTTTTTGGTTGAGTGCATCACATGGCTTGCCAAGTGTGGTTAATCGGTGGCGTGGTTTGCGGGCTATTGCGTCGGTCGGGATTTACTGTGCGTCTTTCGAAAGAGTAGCGGTGAGTTCGCCGTCAAAAAAAAAAAAGATTTCTTATGTCTAATTTTAAGTATGGTTTCCCCACAAGTTGGTCATGTCCTTGACATCATTATTTGAAGCATATGATTAGCTCAATGTTATTTAATAGAATCAGTTTAGTGATAATAAGGTTTAAGTTTTGAAAAATGGAACTTTAATTCACAAGCTTATTTGACCAGTGTATTTGATACTATGTATTTATATCAACCTTGCTACTTCAGGAAATTGTTGAAATTTTTCGTTAATTAAATATGTAAGATATGAGAATAATAGTCGTCTCATACGGAGGGTGTTTTACCTTCAAAATGAGAGTATTTTTAGCCTAAATTTAAATTAATCGAGCATCAAAACGGATACCGAACATCGGATCGGATGGGAATTCAATAAAATAAAAGAGATGTCAATATTAACGTCACGAACTATTTATTTGTTTTCCACGTTGTCCATTAACTAAAGTTGTAAAATATCAAGAGAAGTTAAGTTATATTAACAATCATTTAAAATAATGAATCTTATTTGCAACAAGATCCACCTATAAGCATAAACAGACGGACAAGCAACTAATTATTAAAATTACCTTTTTCTTCTTAGGGATAAACATGTTAATATTGATCATTTTAGTGTATTTTTTTATCTAATTGAAAGTTTAGGATAAAGTAGTATATTGTGCTTCTTTAGGTACTAACCGAATCCCTAATCAATAAGTTACATCTTTTTGCCAAATAAGTTACAAAATATTTCAAGAAAATAATTCAAATGTACTCCGTATTTTATTAATTTTCTCTTCATCTTTAACATGTCTTTCTGTTTAAGTCGTTTGGATAATTTAACATATGATAAGTCTGAAAGAAATAATCTCTTGATTATTCTTATTGATTAATTGTGTATATATACAAGTTACAATAGGAAAATTCTGTTTAAGTCGTTTGGATAATTTAACATATGATAAGTCTGAAAGAAATAATCTCTTGATTATTCTTATTGATTAAATGTGTATATATACAAGTTACAATAGGAAAATCATTTTCCTATTCTACGTCAAAATTCCTATTCTATTTGGAGAGTAACTATACAATTATGGTAAGATTACAAAATTAATTAATATACAAGAGTAATATACAATATACCATAAATAACTTAGGGCAACGTGATGGGCCCCTAGGCTGTTACGGTAATGGGCCACTGTGATGGGCTGGCCATGACACTCTTCTCCAATATACATGTATATTATGTATATAGAATGTATATTTAACACACCCCATCATAGCGGACGGTCTTCGTACGCTGATACTGTCTCTAAAATCTTCAAAAAGGACCGAGGGAAGAATTTTTATAAAGATGTCTGCAATTTGATATCGAGAAGGGACATGACAGACGCGTACTTGTCCTCGAGCTACCTTTTCTCGAACAAAGTGAATGTTCATCTCTATATGTTTAGTACGCTAGATTACCAGAAAGGTAGATGACACTAACATTATCACAATACACCAATGTAGCTTTCGGAATAAGACAATGAAGCTCTAAAGAAGATTACGTAACCAACATGACTCGGAGACCACATTGGCTACCCCTCGATACTCGGCCTCTGCACTAGAACAGGACAAAGTTGACTGACGTTTTGCAGACCATGAGACCAAGTTATTCCAAGAAACATCTGATAGCGGCGTGGCGAAATGCGGTGTCACGACAACCACCCCAATAAACATCTGTATATGAGATAAGTGTAGACGTGGACGATGGATATAAATGCAAACCATAATCAAGTGTCCCCTGGATGTACCGTATAATGCGTTTGAGCGCATTCATGTGCTCAATCCTGGGATCATGCATAAACAAACACACCTGATGTACGACATATGTAAAATCAGATCGTGTGAACGTAAGATACTGAAGAACCCTGCAAGACTGTGATAGCGGGTCGGATCCTCATAGGGGGAGCCAGCTGCAACACCCAACTTGGATTTAGTATCAACGGGAGTGGAAGTGGACTTACAGGATGACATCACATCCCTCTCAATGATATCAGCTGCATACTTCCTCTGTGATAAGAATGGTCCACATGCATGACGAGTGACAATAATCCCCAAAAATAACTCAATTGCCCCAAGTCTTTAATGGCAAACACAGAACTGAGCATTGTTATGATAGACTGGCGTAATGTATCAGAAGAGGCAGTCAAGATAATATTATCTACATATAACAGTATATAAGCCATCGAAGAACCCCGACGATAAATGAATAATGAATTATCAGACCTGTTGTAAGAGAACCCAATAGTCGAAACATAGTCAGCAAACCTTTTATACCAAGCCCGTGGAGACTGCTTAAGCTCATATAAGGACTTATTCAACAAACATACATGATGAGGATATCGGGTATCCCTAAACCCCAAGGGCTGATGCATATATAATGTCTCCTTGAGATCACCATGTATGAAAGCATTCTTCACGTCAAGTTTATGAATGGGCCATACTTTCGAAAGAGCCCAAGCTGAGCACAGTACGAATGGTAGTCGGCTTGATCACTGGGCTAAATGTCTCACCACAATCTACTCCAACTTGCTGAGTCTTACCATCACCTACAAGACGAGCCTTATGCCTCGCAAATGAACCGTTAGAATTGTCTTTATGAGCAAAGATACACATAGACCAAATAATATTAAGACCAAATAGACGGGGCACTAACTCCCACGTCTTATTATCAATGAGAGCATTATATTCGTCATTCATAGCAATCCTCCAATTCGGTTTAAAGCAGATAGAGAATTACGGGGTAGTGGTGATTTAAGAACATTTGAATTTAAATTAAAATGTATTTTTGGTTTAAAAATACATCATTGACTGCGGGTAACTGGACCATGACTCGGGGCATTGTTGGGTGAATTTTGGGAATTTTTGGGACTCGGGACATGTTGGCGACATGCGATGGGCTGCTGGCCCCAGGCTGAATAGTGGACCGATCGTTATTGGGCGGAAAAACCACCAGGCCGAGGCTCGGCCCGGGCGAGGCGGGTGGGAAGATGACCGATTCTTTGGACCCGATGATGACTATATGGGAGGACCAGCGGGTAGTGGGCCCGCTGGCAGATTCAAGGTGTGGGGCGTATCCGATAAATGGTAAATAATATATGGGGATATATCATCATCCAAAAAATTATACGAATTAGGCACATTACTATTGACCTTAGTAAATGGAAATAGAGATTCATAAAAAATAACATGACGGCTAATGATGATTTTATTAGAGGATAAATCAAAATATTTTTAACCACGATTATTCGACGGATAACCCAAAAACACAAAAGAGGTAGAACGGACCTGAAGTTTGTTAATTGTGGTGGACGAAAAAAGTGGATAATACAAGCACCCAAAGACCCTAAGATGTGAATACAAAGGAGTCTTATTGTATAAAATTTGAAGAGGAGACGAATATGTCAAACCATTAGAAGGAAGAATGTTAAGAATATCTGTAGGCATTTGTAGAGCATGATGTCAAAACAAATGGGGGTATGGAAGCATGAATCAATAAAGTGCGAATATTATTATTAATGATACAAATTTTACGTTCGGCTTTTCCATTTTGTGAAGACGTATGAGGACAAGAAAAACGAAAATTGATCTCATTTTTAGCAGACAACTCCCGAAACTCTCCATTGTCATATTCTTTGTCATTATCACATTGAATATTTTTTATTTTCCATTCGAACTGAGTTCTAATGAAAGCTCTAAATTTTAAGAAGATAGAAAAAATTTGAGATTTTTTCGCTATTGGAAACATCCATAAAAAATTAGAATAATCATCCAAAAAGATAACATAATATCGATGACCCATAAAACTCAGAACAGGAGACGTTCATAAATCACTATGAATAATATCAAATGGATTTAAAGTATGAGAATTAGAGTCTACAAATGAAAACTTAATAATTTTCCCTAAAGAACAAGATTGACAATTCGGAGTACTACGCATACACTTACACGAAATAAAATTATTTTTATCTAAGACAGACAAAATAGAAGAACTCGGATAACCTAGACGAGCATGCCACAAGGAAGGAGCAAGAGCTGCAAAAGTTGAAGGCATGACTTGATTTGAGAAACTGAGACTTGGTGTGATTGGATAAAGATCTCCCGTACTATCACACCACATTAGAGGATTCCCCGTCTTAAAATCCTTCACAGAAAACCCAAAAGGATCAAAATTAACAGAAACTCAATTATTAGTTGTGAATTTACGGACATACACCAAATTTTTAATCAATTTTGGGCATGAAGAGTATTTTTCAAGACAAGTGGTGGATGGGGGGAGATAAAGTTTTATGACCATAACCACGAATTGGAATTGAATTACCATTACCAATAATTATACCACGATTATTGCTCAAATTGGAATAAGATGAGAGAGTACCTTGGTCGGATGTCATGTGGGTAGTGGTGTCGGTGTCCATATACCAATTGGTGTCTGGTTGAGTTAATCCAGGTTTGTGAATCGTGGCTTCAATATCGATTTGTATGGGTCCATTGTCGAGAATGTTTGTGTGGGCCGGGGTCCAATCAATCCATCTTCTTTGCCCCGTCGATCTTGTCACTTTCTTAGCGATGATTTCTGGCTGCTGAGCACAGACTCTGTCGGTCGACTCACGCCCATTCTTTGGTCGAGAAAAAGCGAGGTTGATAGGCCACGACCCACTGCTCCAGCCCCACTGCCATGGGGCCCATTTCTGCTAGGACCAGTGGGTCGGGGGCCCACTGTTTTGGCTATCGTTGCCGCTGCGTTTGCCCCCGCGATTTTTTCTGTTGTTTTTATGATTATTTTTGCCATCACCATGGGTATGATTTTGGCTCAAATGATCATCAAAACTTGGAGAATTTGTGGAGGACGTCATCATGACGACGGGGCTAGTACCAGTAGTTTCATTTTTAACCAAATCGACTTCTTCCACCGTAAGCATTGAGCGGGCTTGATAGAATTCTGGAATAGGGTTACTTTGACGAATGATCAAAGCAACACCGTTATAGGCCTCAGATAGACCTGTAACCATCTATAGAATGAGACGACTATTGCTCGCAGGAGCACACACGTTGCGAAGTTGATCCGCCAAGTCCTTGAGTCGTTTACAATAAGATGAAACGTTTGAAAAAATTCTTCATAGCAACTTGAGAAAATTCTTGTTCAAGGGTAAGAATGTGTGCATGATTGTTATCCTGGAAGATATCACGCAATCGATTCCAAGCAGTCATAACTGATGAGTTGGGTTCCATAATCGTCTGTAATAGGTCAAGGGAGATAGTGACATAAATCCACTGGAGAATTTTTGCATCAAACGTGACCCATAATTTTGGATCGTCATGTTTGGTGGGCACAACCTCAGTAGTACCCTCCGTATTATCCTCCGTATTAGTAGCCGGAGGGATGATATAGTGGAGAACTTGATGTGCCATTGCATAAATTTTGAATAATTCTGCACACGTCTCATATTGAACATTTTCTAGGTCAAGAACAATAGGAAGAACACTCTTGATGTTAAAAACTGTTAGGGTCGGATGAAACATGTTCTTATCAGTCATAGTGAATAGAACAAGGATTTTTGGAGAAGGGATATTATTTTGGGTATGTCTCGGGTGGGAGAGAAAAGAAATTCGAGAGGGGGAGGGGGAGGGATGGTCACGAAAATCAAGGCAAGAGAGGAGCGGAAGAAAGGTAAAAATGATCTAGACTCTTGATACCATGAAATAAATAATCCCTTGATTATTCTTATTGATTAAAGGTGTATATATAAAAGTTACAATAGGAAAATTCTTTTCATATTCTACATCTAAATCTCTATTCTATTTGAAGAGTAACTATACAATTATGGTAAGATTACAAGACTAATAATATACAAGGGTAATATACAATATACCATAAATAACTTAGGGCAGTCACGTGATGGGCTCCTTGGCTGTTACGGTAATGGGACACTGTGATGGGCTGGCCATGACACTCTTCTTCAATATACATTCTTCTATATGAATGTATATTATGTATATAGAATGTATATTTAATAAATTCGACCTTATATCAACAATAACATACTCACTGTAATCCCACACAGTGGGGGTTTGGGGAGGGTAAGATGTACGCTGATCTTACACCTACTTTTGTGCGGTAGAGATGTTTATTTCTGATATACACTATGCTTAAAAGAATGTAGTCAATGCAGAAAATCAAGTAAAATAAGACAACAAGATATCACAATAAAAAAACAAGTTAAGCAACACATAAGAACACACACATAAGAGTATGGATCTACGCAAAACCTAAATAATACTACAAAAGGGGAGAAAATAAGATGAATAGGCTAGCACCCTACCCCTCTCACACATAGTGCGACTAAACTCAACTACCTACTAACCTTCTATCATAATCTTCGACCTCCAAATTTTCCTATCTAGGCCCTAGGGGCATATCCTCAGGCAGTTGGAGTTGTGTCATGTCATGTCTAATCACATTTCCCCAGTTCTTCTTCGGCCTACCTCTGCCTCTCACAACTCGCTGCTCTGCGATCTATCACAACTCTGGCCCGACGCGTCCTCACACTCCTTTTCACGTGCCGAACCGGTCTCTCACTTTTCTCATCTTGTCCGTCACGGAGGTCACTCCGGCCTTGTACAGTATAACTTCGTTTTTAATCATGTCTCTTCTAGTAGGAACACACATCCATCTGAGCATCCTCATCTCTGCTACCTTCATCTTATGAACGTGAACATTCTTGACTGACCAACATATTGTCCCATAAAACAATGTTGGTCTAATCAGCACTTTGTAGAACTTACCTTTCAGTCTAGGCAGTTACTTCTTATCATAAAGCACCCCATAGGCGAGCCTCCATTTCATCAATTCTGCTCCAATACAGTGTGCGACATCATCGTCAATCAATCATCCCGTCTCAGTGTATTATGGACCCAAAATACTTGAAGCTTCCTCTATTGGATATAGCTTGTGCCTCAATTCACTTCCACACCTGTCTCCTGCATCACGTCACTAAACTTGCACTCCATATACTCCATCTTAGTCTTGAATTCTCAAAACTTTCAACCTATCTATAACTCCGCTCGCGTCTCGTCAATCAAAACTATGTCGTCATAATAAAAAAAAAATTAGTTCATTACTCCATTAATCAGTTCAAAGTTTGACATGTTGAAAGACTTTAGATATTATTAGTACAATTGCTTTTGTTTTAATCTAATTGTAAATGATCACATTAGATTTAATAACATGTTAATATTAAATTAATATGTTTAACGTACAAATTGTGACTTTTCCCAAACAGTCTATTCACTTAACAAACTAGGACCTACAGGAGGCAATGGGTAATTTGCTACCGACACAAAAAAATAAAATAGAGGAAGAATTATAAGGACATGAAAAATAAATAAATTATTGCATAAACAATTAATATCAAACAAAAAACAATATTGTATGTGCTATAGTGACTATCTTCCACCTAAATACTTATAAAAGAAATAAAATAATATAAAATACAAAGTGTTTAGCAACCTCCTAGATTGGAAAAAAGACAGCACATGTTGTACTGCTATTTATAGACAGGGACACACATGTCAATATCTTAATCACACTTTATTAGCAACTACTACTATAATATACAATGTAAAGCAGCATGCATGAGGTGTATATTCAAGGTATGTCCTTCCCAATCCTCTCGCACTAGAAAAACATCTTGTCAATGCTCTAACGCGCGCACTGAATATAGATCGAACCGTCTTACAACGTTCTTAATCTAACTTATGTGCTGCTTTAACAAGCGAATAACCCAAATCTTGAAACATATCATAACTTCAGGCAACAGAACGCCAATAATGAGGTGTCAAACTTAACGTCGATGTTTGTTTTTGACGAAAAACTTTTATTCCTAGAACGAAAAAGACTTAAATATGACATCGAACTATCGAAAATGACTCATTTATGACATCGTCGATAGTTTAATTCATTTATGTCATCACCCGTTACAAAATGACTCATTCATGTTATTTTTCATTAATGCTTATTTTATAACACCAGATATGATGCATGACCTTCAATTAGAGGTTCACGTCATTTAATTAATTCAACCCAATTTTAAATCATAAATTAATAAAAGAAACCGATTTATACACCCAACTCACCCATAACCATAATCTAATTGAAGCCACGTGACATATCTGTTATTATAAAACTGACGTTAATAAAAAATAACATGAATGAATTAGTTTTATAACGACAATGATATAAAGGTGTGTTTGGTTCGCGCAGGGTAAACGGAATAAAATCCAGTAAGGGAATGAAAAAGAAAGGAAAGAAATTATCCTGATTGTCCCTACGTTTGGTTTTGGGTTGTCCGGGGTCGAGGATCTGGGGTGGTCCGGAGTCCGAGTTAGGAAAAATGAATGAAAATATCTAGGGGCGTGGGGCAATCAATCTTAGAGAAAGGAAATGAAAAAAATGACAAAGAAAATGAAAAAGTAGACCAAACAAATAACTTTAAAGGAAAATTTCGTTTCATTTACCTTTTCCGAACCAAACGCACCTAAATGAGTCACACTATTCCATCATTTCCGATATTAAATGTCATTACAGCTATAATATGTCCATTTTGTCTGTTCGCTCCCCCAGTGTTCCATATTTCATCATCACCTCCTTTTCTCTTCACTCTCCAAAGCACTACCACTCTTTTCTTTCTGCAAAGCTTCGCTCTCCCAAATGGGTTCTCGAACCGGGTCACACAAGCTAAGCAACGGGTTAATAGTATCGGGTCGACCCGAACAACACAAAGAAAAACAACCCACATTTACATCTCGTGCTATTCCTTACACCGGTGGTGAGGTCAAGAAATCCGGCGAGCTTGGTAAAATGTACGGTATTGATTTGTCAACTAGTGGGTCCCACCACCACACAAGTGGATCCATTAGATTCGGGTCGAATTCGGGTCAAATCGGCCCAATTCCTAAGAAATCATCATCTTCATCCTCTAATTCCGGCCCAATTCAACCAACCGGTCTAATTACATCCGGTCCGTTAAGTTCCAGTACTAATCGACGGTCCGGTCCACTTGAACTGGCCGGTTCGTTTAAGAAAGTTGTGTATAGCTCAGCTGTTACCGGTTTAAGTGATGATATAAAGATGGGTTTTAGGGTTTCAAAAGTGGCAATGTGGGTATTACTTGTGGTGTTGATAATGGCTTTAATGGCAGGTGGTTTCGTGATGGCGGCTGTTAAGAAATATGTGATTTTGGTTGGTGTTGGTGGTGTTTTAGTTCCAATTTTAGTGATATTATTGTGGAATTACGCGTATAAAGAACGAGGATTGGTGGGTTTTTTAAGAAGATATGAAGATGCTGAGCTTAGAGGTGCTGTTGATGGACAGTATGTGAAGGTTACTGGGGTAATTTCACACTCATTTCAATGATATCATTTTATTTTGTACTCCCCGTGCCATATTACTTGGCCACGTTACTAAAAATATCCCTCCTAAATTACTTGGCCACTTCCTAAAAACAAGATAAAATTTATTAAGTTTTTCCTACTTTGTCCTTAACATTAATTATTTTTTAAAACCAATACTGATTATAATGCAATTAATTGGAGAGATAAGAGTAATGTAGTAAAAATAACCTTATTTATGATTTCTTAAGAGACGTGTAAAAGGGAAATTGGTAAAGTTATATGGGAAAGAGAGTATTGAATTTGGTTTGGTGATGTGAAATGTGCAAATTTTTTACTTCCTCCGTCCCAATTTATACGATATAGTTAATCTAAGTTTAAGAAATAAATTAACTTTTGAATTTTGTGGTTAAACAAGACAAAGATATTTGTGTGACTATAGATAATCTCATTAAGCGTAAAAGGTAAAGTTTAAAGTTAAATTGTTGCCAAATAAATAATTGTGTCATTCTTTTTTAGGACTGATTAAAAAGGAAAGTGTGTCATTCTTTTTGGGACGGATTAAAAAGAAAAATGTGTCATATAAATTGGGACAGAGGGAGTATCAAATATAGTTCATTGTTTTGTCATTAGGTGGTAATTATGGTTGTTTAGTAGGATGGATGTGTTTTGGATGATAGTTTTAAGATTGTCATTTACCATATTGTCCTTGGAGGTGACAATGACCATGTGTGGTGGAATGACTGTGATTGTGCTTATGGGATCTTTGCTAAGCTTTGATTTGAGTTGGAGGGAGAATTTTCCATGTTGATTTTGCATGAAGTCACATAAATTATGCTAAGGAAGGGTTAAAGCACATAGCTTTATCTGGTGTCTTAAGATTGTCATTTACCATATTGTCCTAGGAGGTGATGATAGTCGATAACCATGTGTTGTGGAATGACTTTGATTGTTCTTGTGGGATCTTTTGTTAAGCTTTGATTTAAGTTGGAGAGAGAATTTAACATATTGATTTTGCAAGAAGTCACCTTAATTATGCTTGAGGAAGGGTTAAAAGCACGTAGCTTTATCTGGTGTGTTACTTACAGTCTAGCAAAATGTTGGCTTCTGAGTACTTATCTAAAGTTACTCGATTCTTAGTGTGGAAGAGTTGTTTTAGGAAGGGGGGAGACAGGACAACTTAATGTGGTAGAAAAGGTAGCAAATGGGAAAGTGTTATCTGTGAGTTAGGAAAAAGGGAAGGAAAATATGATTGATAAGTGGATATGTACTGGCTGCTGATGTGTGTGTGTGTATACATACTTTATATGAAGTTTTAATAGACTGTTAGTTATCTATAAAGAGGATATTTGAAGAGATATGACGAACAGGAATAATAAGAGGTTAGAACTACCTTTCTGATAATCTTGTTTTCTTTCATTACTTATTCAACAGAGAAGTACCTCTTATCTTCTTATAAGTTTATTTGTGCCGCCCTTTCTTTTCTTTTGATACTAGAAAATAAGTATGCTTTTCGTGGCCTTTTAATTGTATGTCACGTTCAGATTCTAATTATCTCTTGGTTTCCTTTATCCAAAAAAAATGTCTGTTGTTTTCCTTTAGTCCTCCATTGGGATCCCTATCCTACCTAAAACAGGGAGAACTTATGCTTTTTTCTTGATAATGTCTGATCTAAGTACGTTATATTCACAAATCATAGTTCTAGATAATGCCATGATTACGTCAGATATTTTCAACTTATGTGTATCACATGCAAGAGGAACATCTAAAAATAATCCTTACTTTTATACTTATTCTGGAGGCTTTTTTTTTTTTCAATTATGACCAACTGAGCCTTTAGCACTTTGCTATAAGGAACTTATGGAGTTGTCTAATAAAAATGCATCCCGCCTCTTATTATGTATGATACAATACTTTTTTATGCATCCTTTAGCACGTTGCTATAAGGAACTTATATAACTTTCTAATAGAAGTGCATCCTATAGAATACATTTTACACATCTTCTAGCACTTTGTTATAAGGGATGCATACAATTGTCTAATAAAAATCCATTCTGCCTCTCTTTAGTCAGACTTTAAGAAAGCCTTTCCCCTTTTAATGAACTTCCTCCCAAATTTCTCCTTTTTATCAAAATGTTAAGAAAGTTAAGTACATTTGAATCCACATGAAAAGTGAACTTGGAAGCGAGTATTCGAGTTTGTTATTATAGGAAAGCTTGAAAGATTAATTCTTTTACTCCGAATCTAGACTCTTTTAGTAAGGCAAGTTTGAAAGGGAAATCATTTACAGGTCTAAAATTGTTATGTATAATTTAAGTTCTTCTTAATAATCTGATAGAATGAATAAATAGGTCTTATTATTGCATTTCTATAACCCCTCATGCAGTGTTTTTTTCCAAAATGCACATTTTCTGAATACGATCTTCTCCACAAAAAGAAAAAAAAGAACCTTCCGAAAAAGCCATACCAAAAACTGGACAACTACTTTTCATTATACGAACAAAGTAAGTAAGGGTGTCAAAGTTAGCTTTTAATGTGGTAATCCAATTATTGTATAATATTGTGATGGAGTAAAATCTAGATAAATGTGTCCCCAAACTTTTCCAATTTCTACAGCATTAAATTATTGCTATATTAAGTGAATCCAGGGAATCTGAGAAACCTAGGGTTGTGATCTTCTAATATCCGTGTTTCTACTCTAGAAGTTGTAAACTAATCTTCTGTTGAAATTATGTTTAATTTTTAAATCATTAAGTATAAATTAATCTTGTTTTAATATTTGGAGTGTGATAGAGTTGATGACACCTCCTAGAATTCTATTATTTCTTTGGAATTTAGAAATGGATATTTATTAAATTCTTGTGAACTTTTAGACCTCAGGCCTTAGTGGCTTGTAAAGGTGGAAAAGATCGGCCTATAGTTTGTTTTGCTTTGTTATGTTCCTTTTAAGGCGTAATTTAGTTTTTGCATTAATGCGCATAGAATGTACCAAAAAAATTATTGCACATAGAAATTGTTTATTCATATTCTGCACACTTTCAAGGATGTTATTTAGGGAATAATTTTAATTGTTTTTGTTAGGTTGTTACCTGTGGCAGTATTCCTCTTGAAACTTCTTTTCAGCGGATACCAAGATGTGTATATGCTTCTACAGAATTGCATGAATACAAAGGTTGGGTTGGAAAATCTGCACATCCTAGACACCGTTGCTTTTCATGGGGACGCAAGCATTCGGAGGTTGGTTTTTGCATATCAACTATTTGAGTATTTCTTGATTTGATCCCAGTACTCAGTATCAATATAGTTAATGATGATATTTGTATTATTTCATCCTCGTAAGAAGTTCAATACAAATGCTTCCTAGAGGTTATCCGATACCTGTGTTGGGCAGGTATGGAATAGTAGAGGTGCCATAAGCTGAGGTGTCATTACAAAAATTACAGGGAACTTGAATTAAGTTATATTAAGCTTCAAGCTGAAATTTCGGAATTCAAGTCATATAAGGCCATGGACTATCTATGTTCAAGCCTGTACAAACAAACTTCAGTGCGAGTTCATAAAGTCGAAAGGTCTTGTAACCAACATCATATCCCAACTTCTAGGCTTTAAGTTTTCAGAAATTTCTAGGCTTCAACTGGTCAGATTTTGCTAAAGATAATAGTCCTGTTATCATTTAAAAAAGAAGAAGATAATAGTCCTGTTACTATTTCTGATACACAAATTTTTTGTACTATTAACTCCTAATAAGAGGTCATAACAAGTGACAATTGATACCTGCCTCTTCCTCTCATCCCAGGATTTTGTACTGGTCATGACTCCAAAGGTTATTTCTAATGAGAAACTTGTGTATGTTGCTGACTTCTGTATGTCTCTTGGTAACAGAAATATGTTGGTGATTTCTATATATCAGACTTCCAGACTGGATTAAGAGCACTTGTGAAGGCAGGCTACGGAGCAAAGGTGGCACCATTTGTTAAATCAACAACCGTTGTTGATATAACAACGAGTAACAGGGAGTTGTCTCCCAACTTCCTAAGATGGCTTGCTGATCGGAGCCTCTCAAGTGACGACCGTGTAATGCGTCTGAAAGAAGTGTAAGTCGAGATTATTTCGAGTATTTATTTCTTACTGATTATATCCTCCTGTTATCCAACTCGTGGGAGCTCCCCGCTAGGGCTGTCAAAAAGAACAAGTAACCATCCAATCCTACCATTAAATATGGGTTAAACGGACAATTTTAAAATGGATGAAATATGGATAATATCCACTAAAACACGAATATCCAGATGAATAATATGGATATCCATATTATCAAATACTCTTGTTATTATTCATAAGTTCTTGATTTCTGGGAGTCTAAACTTATTTTGGCTTTTAACTTGTGTTTTCACCTGACTATTATATCCATATTATCCGTCGGTTAACCCATTTCAATTTTTGTGGAACCCGTTTTCAACCCACTCATATCCTATCCAACCAGCCCGTTTTCCACTTCTACTTCCCACTAAGATTCTTTGTGATTGCTTGAAAATCACAGTTACATCAAAGAAGGGAGCACCGTAAGTGTCATGGGCGTTGTAAGGCGCCAAGACAACGTGCTAATGATTGTTCCACCGGCTGAGCCTATTTCAACAGGTTGTCAATGGGCCCGTTGTCTACTTCCAACCTACGTAGAAGGTCTCATCTTGACCTGTGACGATATTCAGAATGCCGATGTAATTCCTGTATAGGTATTCTACAATTTTGATTACTTCCACGAGTTATGGGTATGGCAAAAGAGTACAATCGAGGCTAGCGAAGCTGCGCCTTGTTTGGTTCCTATGCAAATATTCAAGTGTATGTAAGATTGCATAGTAGAACAGAAGCAGCCAAAACTGTTGTCCTATGTATTTCAATGTTATTGTAGCAGAGTTCCTAAAGGGAAGAGGAGAAAAAAGGCCTTCCTCCCTTGAGCAGCTAAGCTCGTTTTTTCATATAGATTTCATAGCTAGTTTGTTTTTTAGCTGCATTATGTATATTAACTGATATGTTAATTTTATATATATATATATATATGTTCGTAGCTTGCTTTAGCTTTTCATTCCCAGGGTGCATAGTATAACGATTTAACTAACTGAACTAGTCTATTGAGATATTATTGGGCCTCATTCTAGCCCAGATTACATTTGGAGCTTTTTGTAATGGGCCTGGATTCACTTCCAAGCCTCATCGTATTCTTCATGGACTATGTACACATGAAAAGGACCTCACATAACCACTTTTAGTGAAAGGCATGGGTTAGACAGTCTAATTTGCACAGCAACATGCTACACTTGGCCATAGAAAGCAACTTTATTGAAGAAGACATAATTCAAGATATTTCACATTAAAAGTATTGCAATGATGTACCTTTTGCTAATCTATTTATCATATCTATTAATTGATTAACTTAGTGATAGATTATGTTACTGAGCCTAAAATATGAAACATGTGGTAAATAAATTAAAAAAAGAAGAAGTTACAACCAAAGGTTACGGTAGGATGGATAGGACTCATCTGTCCTTAAGCAGAGGTTTCGAGTTTGAGCTTCGAATATGTAGAAATTCTTGGTAGAGAGCCTTTAATGGGCCTTATGCTACGAATTTGGATTTGTCGGGGATGATTGAATACGAGTAATGGTCGAAAAAATTCTGGTAGGGAACACTTTCCTTTTAATAGATTTTATGGGACGTGAATCTGAATTTGTCGGGGCTCCGATACGGATACTAGACACAACATACAAAGCTAAAGAAAATAAAATATGAAACGATCTATATATAAGACTGACATGAAATGAAACCTTTAATGTTACTAAAAAGATAGATTATGCAAATATCCTATTTGGTCCCAACAATTTCATTTCATGGCAGTGCCCATAAAGAAACCAATTTCTAATGAGTCAAGGTACCTTATCCCTACATTGAATAGGAATAAGAACTCCAAACTTAGAGGATCTGCAAAAATCCATCTTTGAAGGAAGTTTAGATTGGCTTGCATGCAGAGGAACTATGAGATGTTTTTTAATAAATAATATGATATATTTGAACTATTTCATTAGATATTTATTATTTTCCGCGAATATATAAGATATTAACTTTATAAATATCACAACTTCGACAAATAGGAAAATATCACTTAATATTTTTACCATTTTTAGAAAATAAGAATTGATTTTAATATGACAAAATGTAAGAGATGTAGCATATTTAAGATTATGGAGATACTCTTCATATAAAATATTTTTTTAAGTGAGCCTTAGATGACCTAAGTTCAAATTAGTCTGCTTCAGTAAATTTCCTTGATGCCAGTGACGGAGTCATTTCAGTGAGAACTGAGAAGATTTAAAACATAAGGAAATAAACACAAGGAGAAGCTAAAGATATTCTAACATCTATTATATATACAACAACAACAATATACCCAGTAAAATTCCACAATGTGGGGTCTGGACAAGGTAGAATGTACACAGACCTCACCTCCATCTTGGGAGGTAGAGCGGCTGTTTCCGGAAGACCATCGGCTCAAGACAAAGCATAATAATCAGGCAAAGCAAAATAAAGTATGAGAAACGGTCAGACTCATACGAGAAATTAAAGCAATGTGGACCAGATAGTAAAAATCAAATACGCAATGATAGCGTATTCTAACAACAGGAAGTAATAGCTAACAGGAAGCAATAGCTAACACAACTAAATAATATCATAAAAAATTATCCTTATGTCTATGAGTAGCAAATATAGGGTTGCAGATTTACTAGCAGAGGAAGGAGCGAAAAAATAACTTTTTGATAACATGTTTTTTCGAGCAGTTTCTCTCGCCTACGATGATTACTGGACATACATGTTAAGAAGTACATCTATTTCGGCAAGTACTAAATACTTTAATTGTAATTAGGGGTGTACACCGGTCTAAAACCGGACCGGACCGGACCGGGATCGGAATGGACCTAATCGAATCTGTTTTTTGGATCGAGGCCAGGGCAGAATATTCGGTCGGTCGGTCCGAACAAAATTCGGTCGATCGGGTTTTGGACCGGTTGGACCTGTTTTTTTAGATGCAATTTTTAATCCTAATATGTTATATTACTAATTTTACATTATCAATGCTTCTTTACCAAACTAATTTTACTATTTTACATTATCTATGCTTCTTTACAAAACTAATTTTACTAATTTACATTATCATTGCTAATAAATGAATTAAAAGATCAAAACTTTAACATTGTATAATTATGCAGAACAAGTGCGACGGCAGCGGCAAAGGCGAGGCGGCGAGGGCGAAGTGCGAGCTTGCAAAGATCCAACAAGTGCGGTCGCATAGACGGCCTCGCAACACATCACCCAAAGAAGTGCCAGCGGCAGTGCGGCGGCAAGCAGTGACGGCGGCAACGGCGGCGTGCGGCGGCGAGCGAAGCGGCAAGTGCAGCGGCAGCGGCCAGGCAGCGGATAGCGCGGCCAGCGAGATAGCAAGGCGTGAAGCGTGGCGGCAAGAGCGGCAAGTTTAGTAAACAGCGGCCGGCAACCAGTGCGGTGCGGTGTGCAGTGCGGCAACGGTGACGAGAACTAGACCAGGCAAGTGCGGCCGGCGGCAGCGAGTGCGGCAACCAAAGACCGGCGGCGAAGCGGCAGTGCGGTGCGGCCAGTGCAGCAACCCGGCCAGCGACAAGCGGCGGCGCAAGTGCGGTCGGCAACGTGACAAGATCGGCAAGCCAGCGGTGCGGCAAAGAAACATCAACTAGACTAGAATGACTAGTAGTTCTAACTTCAATCACACCAACGAGTCCACAAAAATGACTTCATCATCCATATCATCACATTGCACATCTAGACATAGCAATAAAGAAAAAAGATAGATAAATAATGTCAAACATTAGAATTCATGCATGTTTTAAAAAATAATTAGAAGAGTTATAATAATAACATTACCTTTTTCAATTTTCTCCAAATCTTTCAAATTTTCTTCAACATATACAATCGACACTCCCTTTTCTCTAAGTCAATCTTGTGTGCAAATTAGAGCTTGAACCATCTTTAAAAAAATTATAACATAATACATTAAAGTTACATTGGAATAGAGTTATAAGTTGAAATGAATAAATTTTAAAATAAAGAGGCATTACCTTAGGAGTCAAAGAACTCCGAAACGGATCTAGATGACGACCACCCGCACTAAAAGCAGATTCTGATGCAACGGTGGATAATGGGATGGCTAGTATGTCACGTGTCATGCGTGAAAGAATCGGATAACGATGTTCATTACTACTCCACCAAGATAATGCATCCATTTCTTCTTCCTCCGCCCCTAATTGTTCATTTATATACCTATCCAACTCACTAATCACATATCCACTTGACCCCTTTAATCTTTTTGCTCTATCTTTTAAATTTTTCATGTATTCGTCACACCCTTCTATATTGCCATCCAAATCAATTGACATAGGATCTACATTCAGCACATTTGGAGGAAAACAAGAAGAATACAACAATCTATATTCATCAAATAATTTGTAAGTGAACTCCTTCACTTCATTGCAAAGTTTCATTCCCTTTTCTTTTCCATATATATCGGTTAGAGTCAATTCAAAAACTAACATCTTAGAGTGAGGATAAAGAATAGAGGCAACATAAATAAACATATTCATTTTCTCCACATTCCCCTAATATTTGTCAAACTTTTTTCTCATTGCAATTGCCATATTTTGGAAAT
Organism: Przewalskia tangutica; assembly: GCA_029844215.1. Classification (NCBI taxonomy): domain Eukaryota; kingdom Viridiplantae; phylum Streptophyta; class Magnoliopsida; order Solanales; family Solanaceae; genus Przewalskia; species Przewalskia tangutica. Next base: position 5,690,553 of record CM056725.1, read on the forward strand.
CTGAATCCAAACTTTTTTGCCATTTATTCAACATGTCATACATTGTGGCAATCTCAAATAAACCTTTATTACTTGTCACATAAAGTGAACCAGAGATACGACGAGTCAAAGTATAAAATCCCTTCAAAAAGTGAACCAACTTCTCTACATTTTTCCAATCATCGCATTGAGGAGGCCTTTCATTGTCCTTCAAATCCACTCCACATGGAAGAGATATCCCACTAAAAACACGCTGAAATTTCAAAGTCGTATCCAACATGGTGTATGTTGAGTTCCAACGAGTGGGGACATCAAAAGACAACAAACACTTGCTGTCTATATTAGTTTTTTGCACAAGTTCTTTGAACCTAACTATTTTTGTGGGTGAATTCTTAACATACTTCACAGCATTTCTAACTCTATCAATGCACACACCATGCTCTTTAATGTCGTCCCACACAATAAGATTGATGATATGAGCAATGCATCTAATATGAATATATTTGTCATCACTAATGCAACCAGTTCTTTGAACCATTCTTCTTAAGTGTGCACAGGCAACATCATTAGAGCTAGCATTATCAACTGTGACGGTAAATAATTTATCCTCAATGCCCTAATATTCTGAGCACGTCTCAACTGCTTTTCCAATGGCCTCACCTTTATGACTAGATATTGGACAAAAATTAATTATCTTTTTATTTAATTTCCAATCATTATCAATGAAGTGGTAGTGAGACATATAGTTAATCCTTTGAATTGATGTCCAAGTATCAGTGGTCACATAAATTCTTTGACAACTCTTAAACATCTCTTTCAACTTTTCTTTTTCGCTATAAAAAAGTTGCAAACAATCACGAGCAATGGTAACACGAGATGGAATGATAAAACTAGGGCATGCAACTTGCATTAAGTGTTTAAAGCCAGGTTTTTCCACATGTTTAAATGGAAGTTCATCAACAATGATCATATGAACTAGAGCTTCCCTCACATCTTTTAAGTTAACAATCCCATACTTTAATTTCCCAGTCCCAGTATCAGTTTCTTTCTCAAAAGATAATTCAGATTGTTTTCTTTTACCCTTATTGTTGACACCCAATTTTGACCCTCCCGTCCAGCCATTAACCATAAAATTACACTAATTTTGTAAAATAATTTTTAGGATTTTCATAATAAAATACAACAATAAAAACATTAAATACAGGCATAAATAATTAATTTAATAATGACATCGCGTCTTACGTAGAGTTTTAAGCACTTAGAGTCCCGCGCCCGCATTTATTAACTTTAAGCTTTGTCGTAATTCTTAAATAATTAATAAATGCATAAAATAAACAATTTAGCGATAACGTCGTGTCAGGTAGCATAACCGCATTTATTAGTAATCATTTGTAATTCAAAGTCATTTTTAATCTAGTAGCGTCACATTTATAAAAGCTTTAAACATCACACTTGCATTTAGCATTTAAGTAATTTAATCTAAACTCAATTTTAATTTTAATTTAACTTCACAATAATGCACAATAATAAAATTCTAAATAATAGCGCCGCATTCTAGAGCATTAAGCATTAATTAAACAACACGCCCGCATTTATTATCGTAATAGTTTTATAACTCGAAATTAGACTAATTTAGCACCTAAATAATTAGACTAATGTAGCACCTAGATAATTTTAAAGCACCTAAATAATTTAATCACAATGTATTAGTTTATTTAGTACTAATTAACTAAGCCTAAAACTAATTAAATGCCTTAACTAATTTAATACTACCCACCATTTTCGTCCAGCCCACTACATTTAACCCAACCCATGACCCAAAGCCCAAAACCCGCGACCAGTATGCTTTACACCTTACCCGAAGCCCTCTTGGCCACTTTTTTCCATCGTCCTCAACGCTAAGAACTAAAAACCTAAGCATTTCAGTCGCCGCCCGGATTTCTCGCCGGAGAATCCGGGCTTTCCTTTATCCACACCCCCCAGCCAACGATTCCTTACCATATCCCTACCCCAATCTCGTCGACAAATGATAAGAATCAATACGAATCAGCACCAATCGCACTAAAATCTTTTCGAAATCTCAGCCTAGAATCAGCCCTAATTGCTTACCAATATTAGAACCTAGGGTTAGACTATATAAGCACATGCAATAGACCATTTTAGGGGGGAGCACCTTCTGAATCCAGAAAACTCACTCGAATGTTATAGAACATAGAGGAGATAAGCATGCGGCGATTAAGAATCACCACGACATAGCAAGAACACAGAGCAGTATCGAACGGGACTCGAGCACAGTAGAGTTCGTTTCAGGGAATGGCATCGACTTAGGGACGGCATCGACTCAGAGGAGGTAGAGCAGAGACAGGACACCCTAGCGGCGATCAACACGGACCGTTAGCATAAGCGCGATGGTAGTTCAAATCTCCTTCTTTCGATTCGAGCGAGAATCGACAAAGCGAACCTCGCCGCTTTCATTTCGCATCGCCAAACCCAAAACCGTCGATTGGACCGAAGCGACTTGATCTGCCTGGTTCGTTGTCCGGAGAAGGTAAAATCAATCTCTTTTAAAGTCTAGTCCTTTTTGTATTCTCTGTATCCTCATTTAATTTCTGCGGGTTGTGACGTGTAGTTAGCACTTCCTGATATTGTGACTAATCTATTGTTGTACCTAGAATGTGTTAGTTGTAGTTATTAGTGTTGTTATGTCTGTTTAAGCATATTTTAGTTAGCCCAGGTTTAATTTTACTTATTGAACTACCCATTAAACCCATGTTTAGTAGTAGTATTGCGTATACATTGTTGTAATATGAAAGGGTGATTAACTGTGTGATGTATCCTAGGTTGATTATTTGTTAAGCCTGATCAAGGGACTATTAAGATTTAAAATGCTATGTTAAGTTGTATTCAAGAATTATGAGATAGATACTATTATTGGTGGGTGATGTGATGATTTCTTTGATGGTTCAATTCAGTTAAGGCTTGTATAAATTAGGATGAGTTAAGTATGTGATGAATGATTATTCTGAATGTTAAATCACCTAGTTATTGATTAGCTTAGGCAAGTTGTTTGATGTGTTAAGTGTAGAACCACTCTTATAGTCTAATACTTATGCTAGGAAGTTGTTGTCTTTGATTAGAGCCTTTAAGATACTTGTTAGCCTTTATCACGATCAGTGCACGATTTTTATGTTTTACTGTTTTTGTAAAACAAATTAAAACTTGATAAGTTGAATGTTCCACTGGTTTGCCTTGTCTAAGTTGGATCATCCTTACGTAATGTTTGGGATCTAGACTTTCTATAACATGTATGCTTGTTAGGATGAGGTGTATTGAATGAGCAGTTTATATGCCAAATTATTTGCATTTAAAGTCATGTTCTACATAATCGTCGGGACCTTGAAAGTGTTTGTATGCCTTGTTAATACTATGATTGAATATGCCACCTCTATATCGAACATCACAATAGGTTATAATATCTATCACCTCTCAGAAAACCCATGTTTGATTTACTATTTGTGTATTCGAGTACTTTTGTTTTGTCCTTATATGCCTGAATGCTAAGATAGTATCCACAATAATATGAAATTCCTTCTAAATTATTTAACCATGTCAAAAGACTAGGGCGTGATTTGAGTAACAATACGCACATGTTAACCTCTTATATTAGTTTGGAACAAGTTCAAGTCATGTTATATAAGCTCCCAGAACTCATCATGTTCACGCTACTGATTAGTTTTGTTAGGATCATAGCATGTGTTTAATTTTGCCAAAGTTATTTATCATTTGATAAGGTCTAGAATATATATATACTAATCCTTATCTTATCTTATTTTACATGAAATGCATCGGAGCAAAAGGAGGAGTCTCATAGCGAGACTCATTATGCCTTCAATCAATTGAAGATTTGCATTCACCCGCATTCGTGTGTATCTTGCTATCTGCGTGAAATTCCAAACCACAGGCGGAATCACATCGCCACTCCTTCGAGTCGCCTTTATTGGTTTTCTATCCCGCCCTCATTCATTTGTTGTAATTAATTGTCTAACGCTACATTAATTATTAGAACACTTAGAATAGTTAAATCTTGAATCAATAAATTAGCGAGTAGTTGGATACTAGAAATTTGCTTCCCTTTAAGTTAATTATTTTAGGTTTGCCACGCATAACTAAACTTTGCCAAATGATAATCGTCCTTTGCACTATGCCACCTATAAAAATCAAATTTTCCAAAATGCATACATTTAGTCTATAAATCAACTTTGCATCACTTATTTATAAATAAAAATAAATGAATACTTTTAAACCTTACATGTATTTTTTAGAACACAAGTCTTACAAATCTTTATCAAAAGGCATCCCTTTTATAGACACTTGCATCATCTTTCTCTTCAAATATTTTCAAAACATGCATCGCACCTTGGCATAATAATTACCCTAGTTTTGGCAGGACAACCGCAGTTAAGCGGATCTTAGAGGTGCCTAACCCCTTCCTCTAGATTAATAAAGAACCCTTACCCAGAATCTCATTAAGTTTAGCAGACCATTAAAATGGAGTTAATGTTTTACTTTAAACTAGTTAAACATTTAGGTGTCCTAATTCACCCAAACTAATTAGGTGGCGACTCATGAACCCTTAGCCTTTTAGCACTTCTTAGCATTTTGCACCTTTAGCACCTTTTAAGCTTTTAAACATCTTTTGCAATTTTAAAACCTTTAAAGCCTCTTAAACTTTATTTAGCTTTTATTTTTATTTTCTAACCTTTTATTTGAGCAGGAGCTATTTATTTAAAAAATGCCGCGGCCGAAAATGGGCGCGACACTTATCTTTATTTGCAGGAACACCAAGACATTTTTTCGAATGATTTTTAACATTTTTTGCACCATTAACATTTGAATCAGCAGCAAAAGTTTTATCACAGAACTTACATTCAGCTCGTAGTTTCCCATCCTCAATGTAGTAGATGTAATAGTCTCAATAAGCGGCTTTCCTCTTAGTTTTTGTTCTAAACTGATATAATCTTCCCTCTTTTAACTTCTTATCCGGAGGTAAGGACTTGCGCAATTGCTCAATCTCCGCTTCCGATAGTGTTTGTATAGTTTCCGAAGAATAGCTAGATTCCCTTTTGGATTGAGAGCTTTCCATCTACAATAAACATGAACAATATATGTGATGTGAGGATCAAATTATCCATTTCAATAGCCAAATAGACACTGCATTCAGATTCGACAAAGGATTAGAGCTTTACTTCATCATATACATGCGAGCCACAAGTTTAAGATGTTCCACCACTAGGAAATAGATCGCATCACCTACAAACTGACAGACCAGGTATTGATGTAGGAGATTGTATTTCCTCTTGCGTTAAAACCAGGTTTGCATCTTAGGAAGTAAGAAAAAAGATTAGAGCATTATGTTTCTGTCATATACTGAGCCATAAGTTTAAGATGTTCCACCACTAGGAAATAGGACTGCAGCACATACCAACAGTGACTATTACATATTCAGAATTTCAGATTCGATAAAAATACACTGTATTCGGATTCGACGAAAATACACTGCATTCATATTCGACAAAAATAAATATCAAGGCTACACTTACAGCATGTGCATGTCTACAGATAACAGACTACATTAATTAATAACATCAAATCACACAAAATAGAGTAAAATAATTAAGCTTTTACATTCTGAGAATAAGAGTCATTGTGGCGGGACAACAATCACCGGTTGTATGGTCGATCGCGAGTGGTGACGCAGCGAGGAAGATTCGGGGTGGCGCGATCGGCGCGGTGATGACACGAGTGTGGTATGGTCGACGGGCGAGATGGGATGTCAAGATGTGCAGGGGAGGGTGTGGAGGATTAGTGGCAGACTGGCAATGGGTTCTTGGCAGACTGGCGGTAATGGAAATCGCGATGTGAAGAGAAGACAGTGAAGTTGTGAACTTTTGATTTGTGAATGTGAAGAAATGAGGAAATGGGGTTTGACGGTTTGTACTTTGTGAAGAAATGTGAAGAAATGATTACAATTAGGAATTTAGGATGGCAACCGGTTAAGGCCTTTGGGCTGAAATAAATTAGGAGAGAATTATTAAAATTTTAAAAAAAAATGGGCTGGATTTCTGTCCATTCAGGTCCGGACCGGAAAATTCCGGTTTTTACCCGAATCGGACCGGAAACCGGAATCCTTCATTTTGAAGGACCGGACCGGAATCTACAGGTCCGGTTCGGTCCATTCCGGTCCGGTTCGTCCTTTTCGATCGATCTGTTTTGTACACCACAACCTGACAATGATCGGCCAAGATCGGCCAAAGACACAACACATGTAAGCAACAACTAGACTAGGCGAGCATAGTTCTAACTTCAATCACACCAACGAGTCCACAAAAATGACTTCATCATCCATATCATCACATTGCACATCTAGACATAGCAATAAAGAAAAAAGATAGATAAATAATGTCAAACATTAGAATTCATGCATGTTTTAAAAAATAATTAGAAGAGTTATAATAATAACATTACCTTTTTCAATTTTCTCCAAATCTTTCAAATTTTCTTCAACATCTACAATCGACACTCCCTTTGCTCTAAGCCAATCTTGTGTGCAAATTAGAGCTTGAACCATCTTTAAAAAATTACAACATAATACATTAAAGTTACATTGGAATAGAGTTATAAGTTGAAATGAATAAATTTTAAAATAAAGAGGCATTACCTTAGGAGTCAAAGAACTCCGAAATGGATCTAGATGACGACCACCCGCTAAAAGCGATTACGATGCAGCAACGGTGGATAATGGGATGACTAGTATGTCACGTGCCATGCGTGAAAGAATCGGATAACGATGTCCATTACTACTCCACCGAGATAATGCATCCATTTCTTCTTCTTCCGCCCCTAGTTGTTCATTTATATACCTATCCAACTCACTAATCACATATCCACTTGACCCCTTTAATCTTTTTGCTCTATCTTTTAAATTTTTCATGTATTCGTCACACCCTTCTATATTGCCATCCAAATCAATTGACATAGGATCTACATTTAGCACACTTGGAGGAAAATAAGAAGAATACAACAATCTATATTCATCAAATAATTTGTAAGTGAACTCCTTCACTTCATTGCAAAGTTTCATTCCCTTTTCTTTTCCATATATATCGGTTAGAGTCAATTCAAAAACTAACATCTTAGAGTGAGGATCAAGAATAGAGGCAACATAAATAAACATATTCATTTTCTCCACATTCCCCCAATATTTGTCAAACTTTTTTCTCATTGCCGTATTTTGGAAATCAATCCAAACTTTTGCCATTTATTCAACATGTCATACATTGTGGCAATCTCAAATAAACCTTTATTACTTGTCACATAAAGTGAACCAGAGATACGACGAGTCAAAGTATAAAATCCCTTCAAAAAGTGAACCAACTTCTCTACATTTTTCCAATCATCGCATTGAGGAGGCCTTTCATTGTCCTTGAATCCACTCGCATGGAAGAGATATCCCACTAAAAACACGCTGAAATTTCAAAGCCATATCAGCGTAGGGTTTGTTGAGTTCCAACGAGGGGGGACATCAAAATACAACAAACACTTGCTGTCTATATTAGTTTTTTGCACAAGTTCTTTGAACCTAACTATTCTTGCGGGTGAATTCTTAACATACTTCACAACATTTCTAACTCTATCAATGCACACACCATGCTCTTTAATGTCGTCCCACACAATAAGATTGATGATATGAGCAATGCATCTAATATGAATATATTTGTCATCACTAATGCAACCAGTTCTTTGAACCATTCTTCTTAAGTGTGCACATGCAACATCATTAGAGCTAGCATTATCAATCGTGACGGTAAATAATTTATCCTCGATGCCCCAATATTCTAAGCACGCCTCGCTTTTCCAATGGCCTCACCTTTATGACTAGATATTGGACAAAAATTAATTATCTTTTATTTAATTTCCAATCATTATCAATGAAGTGGTAGTGAGACACATATAGTTAATCCTTTGAATTGATGTCCAAGTATCAGTGGTCACAGAAATTCTTTGACAACTCTTAAACATCTCTTTCAACTTTTCTTTTTCGCTATAAAAAAGTTGCAAACAATCACGAGCAATGGTAACACGAGATGGAATGATAAAACTAGGGCATGCAACTTGCATTAAATGTTTAAAGCCAGGTTTTTCCACATGTTTAAATAGAAGCTCATCAACAATGATCATATGAACTAGAGCTTCCCTCACATCTTTTAAGTTAACAATCTCATACTTGATTTCCAGTCCAGATCGCTTTCTTTCTCAAAAGATAATTCAGATTGTTTTCTTTTACCCTTATCTTTATTTGCAGGAACACCAAGACATTTTTCCGAATGATTTTTAACATTTTTTGCACCATTAACATTTGAATCAGCAGCAAAAGTTTTATCACAGAACTTACATTCAGCTCGTAGTTTCTCATCCTCAATGTAGTCGATGTAATAGTCCCAATAAGCGGCTTTCCTCTTAGTTTTTGTTCTAAACTGATATAATCTTCCCTCTTTTAACTTCTTATCCGGAGGTAGGGACTTGCGCAATCGCTCAATCTCCGCTTCCGATAGTGTTTGTATAGTTTCCGAAGAATAGCTAGATTCCCTTTTGGATTGAGAGCTTTCCATCTACAATAAACATGAACAATATATGTGATGTGAGGATCAAATTATCCATTTCAATAGCCAAATAGACACTGCATTCAGATTCGACAAAGGATTAGAGCTTTCTGTTTCTGTCATATACATACTGAGCCACAAGTTTAAGATGTTCCACCACTAGGAAATAGGACTGCATCACCTACAAACTGACAGACCAAGTATTGATGTAGGAGATTGTATTTCCTCTTGCGTTAAAACCAGGTTTGCATCTCAGGAAGTAAGAAAAAGGATTAGAGTATTATGTTTCTGTCATATAATGAGCCATAAGTTTAAGATGTTCCACCACTAGGAAATAGGACTGCAGCACATACCAACAGTGACTATTACATATTCAGAATTTCAGATTCGACAAAAATACACTGTATTCAGATTCGATGAAAATACACTGCATTCATATTCGACAAAAATAAATATCAAGGCTACACTTGCAGCATGTGCATGTCTACAGATAAAAGACTACATTAATTAATAGCATCAAATCACACAAAATAGAGTAAAATAATTAAGCTTCTTACATTACAAGAATAAGAGTCCGTTGTGGCGGACAACAAATACCGAGTTGTATGGTCGACTGGCGAGTGGTGACGCAGTGAGGAAGAGTCGAGGTGGCCTTGGCGGTGAGTGATGACACAGCAGGGCAGGGTATGGTCGACGGGCGAGATGGGATGTCAAGATGTGCAGGGGAGGGTGTGGAGGATTAGTGGCAGACTGGCAATGAGTTCTTGGCAATTGGCGGTAATGGAAATCGCGATGTGAAGAGAAGACAGTGAAGTTGTGAACTTGTGATTTGTGAATGTGAAGAAATGAGGAAATAGGGTTTGACGGTTTGTACTTTGTGAAGAAATGTGAAGAAATGACTACAATTAGGAATTTAGGAGGGCAACCGGTTAAGGCCTTTGGGCTTGATTGGGCTGAAATAAATTAGGAGAGAATTTTTAAAATTTAAAAAAATTGGGTGGATTAGGTCATTCAGTTCGGACCAGGAAAATTAGGTTTTTCTGATCGGACGGAAAACCGAATCGCTTCATTTTGAAGGGCCGGACCGGATCTACAGGTCCGGTCCGGTCCATTTCGATCCGGTTCTGGTCCGGTTTTCCGGTCCGGTCCTGTTTTGTACAGCCCTAATTGTAATAGAGAAGTAACCTGGACCACGTTCTTAAGTTGTCTTTTTTTTCTCTCTGTCAAAGTCTTAAACAGCTTTAATTTGATATTGAACCAAGAATTCACGAGAATTCCCTGAAATCACTACTTTGACATTCATCTTTCTCTGCCAAAAACAAACAAACAAACTCACTTTTTTTTCCTCTCCAAAAGATGACTAATATTGCAAAAAAGTCTGCCACTCTCACAGATTACTTCTTGAAAAAAGACTCCATTATTATGGCTATTTTTCTTTCAATTTTTGTCACCTTGAAACCCCAGCCTTATCTTCATCATCCATTCCTTTTCCATAGCCATTTCTTGTAATTTTTAGTTTAAAAAAACTCCATTTTTATGGCTATGTGTTTCCAGTATTTGTCACAATGAAACCCCTTTTGCCTTATTTCCATTATTCATTCCTTTTTCATAGCTGTTTCTTGTAATTTTTATTTTTTTTGGTTCCTATGGGCTTGGAGTTTCACTTTCCTTAATCATGCAAAGGTTTCTCTAAATGGAAAGTTCATTCCTTTCTTGTTTTCTTGATGTATGGCTTAACGGGTTGTCTTTGTTTTTTATTCTTGTTTAATATATTCATGAATTTAAGCACACATGTTTCTGAATCAGTTCATGCATTTCTTGAAATCAAATCACACATTCAGAAGAAAATCACCTTATGAAAGTGTGTTTTGACACATAATTGTTTAAAAAGAAGAAGGGGTTGTGTTTTCACAATTTGTTTTTAAAAAAAAAAACACTTTCTTGAAGTGTTGTTTGTTCTTGTGCCGAGGGTGTACCGGAAACAACCTCTCTACCCCACAAAGGTAGGGGTAAGGTCTGCGTACATCCTACCCTCTCCGACCACACTCGTGGGACTACACTGGTATGTTGTTGTTGTTACTTTCTTGAAGTGTGTTTTGACACTTTTTGTTAAAAAAAGAAACTAGGGGTGTGTTTTGACAAAAAAAAACTTTTTTTCAATGGCTACTTGTTTTAATCCATTTAGGCTAAGAAGGTCTAAGAGTAATAAACCATTAGAAATGGCTTCATCTTCATCAAGAACTCAGTGGAATAATTCATCTGATATGGAAACAATGGATAAAAAAAGATTTGATAGTTTAGAGTCATGGTCAATGATATTAGAATCTGATAATGTTGAAACTTGGGAAGTGTCTAAAGAGGATCGGGAAGAATGGACAGCTGATTTGTCTCAGTTGTTTATTGGTAACAAATTTGCTTCTGGTGCACATAGCAGGATTTATAGAGGAATTTATAAGCAGAGAGCAGTTGCTGTTAAAATGGTTAGGATTCCAACTCATAAGGAGGAAACTAGAGCTAAGCTTGAACAACAGTTCAAGTCTGAAGTTCGTCTGCTTTCGCGTTTATATCATCTAAACATTGTGCAGGTTGCAGTTCTTTTACATTACACAATTATGTCTTTTATGATCTTTTTATGTTATTTATCATGTTTACTTGTCGATTTTTAAAAAAATGGGATCAAACCGATCGAGTCAGTCATTTTTCGGTCGGTCCGAAAGTTCTGTCAGTTTTTCTCTGTCTGTTTTTTTCGTGTTTTGGTAGCCACCTTAGTTTTTAAGTTCATTCTGTTAGTCGGACCAAATGTGCTGAACTTTAGGAAAGTTAAGGGACTAAAGATGTTCAAGGTTATATTTGAAGGACCAAAATAGACCTACTCCCATAGATAAGGGACAATTTTGGATAAAAACTCTTCTTTTTGTTGTTTATTTGTACGTGTCTTTATTGCGCAAGGGTGGTGTCCAGATATGTACATTTTCATCATATTGACATGAGACGAATTGCAACTTATAGTACTTTCCGTATAATTTTTTAATATCTAAATATTAAGTTTAAAATATTGAGTTGATCTAATTAATCCAATTTAATTAGTCCGAAGATTAGTCAAATTGACTCGCTATAGCGAAAAGTGTCACATAAATTGGGACGGGAGAATAAATCGCAAATAGAGCAAAAATTAGTTTTTTGGTTATATATACAAACCTTTGAATCCCCTTAACTTACTTTAGGTCGGAAGATTGAAACTCTTGAAATCCCTTGTTAAAATTCCTGGCCCCGCGCGACTGTCTACAGGGTACTTGTTTTCTCTCGGTAGTATAGATGCCTATGTAATTCTGCCCACCAAGACTTAGGCAGGTGGGGAAAAAATCACATAGCGGTTTTTATCTCATGCTTACGTGTATTCTTGTAGTTGGAATAGTTGAAATTTTCTCTGAGAACTGAAAATTATGCTCCTGCATTCAGTACTATGCAAAAATGTTGTTCATTGAGTGGTTTTGTTGTGTGGGATCTTTCAAGTTTTTAACTTTTCTTTTCTTCCTAATTTGATTTCTGTGAATGAGACTATCAATTGGATTCCGTAAATTTGTGCAGCTTCTATTGATGCATATTGTACTGTCAAATGATAAATTTTCTTACAATATATCTTGTTTATCTACAGTTCATTGCTGCTTGTAAAAAGCCTCCTGTATACTGTATCATTATGGAGTACATGTCACAAGGAACATTGAGGATGTATCTCAATAAGAAAGAGCCTTATTCACTTTCCATAGAGACTATTCTGAGGTTAGCTCTCGATATATCACGAGGGATGGCGTATCTTCATTCACAAGGGGTGATCCATAGAGACCTCAAATCAAGTAATTTACTTCTGAATGACGAAATGCGTGTCAAGGTTGCAGATTTTGGGACGTCCTGTCTTGAAACACAGTGCCGAGAAGCCAAAGGAAATATGGGAACTTACCGTTGGATGGCACCAGAGATGATTAAGGAAAAACCTTGTACTCGCAAAGTTGATGTGTACAGTTTCGGAATTGTGCTCTGGGAGCTCACAACGGCTCTGTTACCATTCCAAGGAATGACACCTGTGCAAGCCGCTTTTGCTGTTGCCGAGAAGGTTAGGTTCTAAATCTCATTTTCTAATACCTCTCTATAACCATACTTTATAACATTTCACTATAACAACCATGTTTTCTGGAGAACCGATCTTTCATGTCATGTTATATTATATGTTCTCTATAACAACATTTCGCTATAGTAGTCAAAAAGTATCGGGACAAACGATGTTGTTATAGAGAGGTTTGGCTGTATTTAAATTTCTGATTGACTTTGCTTTTAGACTTGCACATATTTTTGTTTGGAAATTTGAGGAACTTATTAGCAAGAACAATTCTTGTGAGTTACAATGGTGGTTACAAGGAAATAAGAAGTAACAAATACGAAGATTACAATCTGGAATAAGAACAAGAATAAACTACTACAAAGGATTTGTTGAGTCGGGTGTTAGCACCCTGTCCTTGAGACAATATTGTCCCATATGTATCCTTTTATGGTGATTGACAACTTGTCTCCCAAGATAAAACAGCAACAAACAATTGAGCAAAGGGAACTCAAATGTTTACTAAAAAGAAGAACCTTTTGAGTGTGTAAAGGAAAGCTAGAGAGGAAGAAATACTCAAAAATTTCTGATTGCAAGTGTGTTCTTCAATTGAGCCAATGACATCAATTTATAGTGTGTAAGATGACCTCTCATCTAGCCAACTAATGACAATCAAGGCCATGTAATGACACTTATTGAGAGGTTATAATTTAACCAAGTAATGGTTGAATTCAAGTGCCAAGTAATGAAGGATCAATGCTCCAAAACCAGCCCAAAAGTCAGAAATTTTTCATCTTCCGTCGAGCATTCTGCCTCCGAAGCGCCGCGACTTTGCCTGGGAGGCGCCTCGGCTCCAGTGACCAAACACTGAATTAGCGCCGCGGCTTTGACGGTTCTGCTTCGCGGCGATTTCCGACTCGTTTCATCTTTTACACGTCGTACACTTCTTCCTTCATTTACCAACGTGAAACATTCGTCGTTTGGCCAACAACCGTCTATCATTTCATTTCTCAAACATTTTGTTTACGTACAATATCTCTTTTACTAAGAAAATTTACGATCCTTGGTACAACGTGTGCACGTGTGTGGAAACGACGTTTCCGACGTGCGGGGCCCCAATTGTTCGAGTCATAAATAATAGGATTAACTTTAATTCACTTTAATAAATTTCCAACAGTTCTTCCTCATCCTGACTCGATTAACTCACCAAGAACTAAATCAACCTCCATTTTTTAACATTACTTTGGTTACCTGATGATGAAGTCTCTAAATTTTGCCGTTTTAAGTTACAAGTAGAGGAAGCATACAAAGCACCTATAATGGGTGCTTCTTTTATTAGTTTCTTGGTGTACATGTCTTGCTAGAGCGTGCTGCATTTGGCAGATTTGTGTCCTAAATCAATCTAAATATATTTCCTTAAAAGAATCCTACTATTGTGCATCATTCCTTAGAACTGAATTTAGCATCCTTGTCGAATACAGTGGCGGACACACAGAGAATTTTCAAACTGGGTACACACATTTAATAAAGTTTACAAATCATCCGAATGCCCAAATTTAATAAAGTTTACAAATCAGTAGCACTTCTCCAACACTATTTTTGCCCTGCATTTCAGTCAATCCAACACTATAGGTGGGTCACGTTGAAAATGATAGGTGGGTCACCTTGTAAAACGGACGTCGTTTTACAAGGTGATAAAAAAATAAAAAAAATAAAAAGTGGATGCACTTGCACCCAATTTGGTAAGGGTGTGTCCGCCAGTGGTCGAATATATGACATTGTTTATTACTTTTAGCCAAAAAAAAATCCCCACATTTTATTTTTAGAAGAATACTGATCCACAGTTTAAGAAACTCAAATCACTTTTGATCTTAGACTTTAAATGAACACGCGGGGTCACTCTCGAGCCTTGAAATAACTTTCCTTCGATGACTAACCAGCGAAACTCATTTTCTTCTCAGCCATGAGCTGAACTTTAATTCATTGTATTACAGTAGGCTCTCTTGAGAGATGAAGTTGTTTCAACCATCAGTTTTTCAGACAATAAAGTGATAACTGATTCATATGCTGAAGATTTCTCAAGAAAATAGTGGTTATTAATATATGTATCTGAAAGTTTGGAATGATCTTTTTCTCACTATGCCTCCTTGTTCGTGATGTATATGATGTGGGAAAAAGGCATGCTTGAACACAACACTATTACATATTTACAATTCATGCATCGCTTAATTATCAAATGTTCTCTGCTCCATGACACAAAAGGTCACCAATTTGGAATAAAACTCCAAAACCGGGGAGAAACTAGCGCTTGGGTTACAGGTTCCGACCGAACTCAGTAGTTTTGGTCCAAATCTTATATTTGTACTAAAATAATTCATTAAATATATACGCATTATTAATTTAGAACCTATTAGCTTTACAGACTAAAATCCCGAACCCATAAGCTTCAAATCCTGGCTTCACTCCAGAACCCGTGATACCTAGCAATAGTCTCCTTTCACTAGAGGCGCATAATGACAGATGGTTTGATGTACCCGAAGAACTGGAGCAATCCAGCAGCTGGGAAGGGACCTAGAAGTGCCTACTATACTACAAGAGGCGGATCCAAATTTGAATTTATGGGTTCTGGTTTCTAAAAAAGACAGTTTATTAGGTTCCTCGAAAAACTATTTATATATATATATTAAGTGTTGGTCGAAGCTACTGGTTCTACCGAACCTCTATCTAACACTCTAGCTCCGCCCCTGACTAATACAACACACTACACTTGTCTCTACACATCTATAGAGCTCACTCTTGTCCAGTGCCCGACAGAGCTAAGAGATATTTTGAACCGTTTTTCATTTTTAGTCTGATGCAGTCTTCATGATACCTCCATTAAAATTCGAAGGCCTTTCATCCATTTTATATCGGTATTTCACTTTTTCTTCACTATTTTGCAGAACGAACGACCACCCTTACCGGCCAGTTGTCAACCAGCACTTGCACACCTCATAAAACGCTGCTGGGCAGCAAACCCCTCGAAGAGGCCAGACTTCACAGACATCGTTTCTGCTCTAGAGAAGTACGACGAATGTGTCAAGGAAGGCCTTCCGCTGACTCTCCATTCAGGATTAGTCAGCGGAAACGCCATTATTGAACGCTTGAAAGGCTGTGTATCCATGAGTTCATCTATAATTATACATGTCTGACTCTTTTTACCAACAAATAATTGTCATTTGTATTTGATCAAAGCCTCTTGGTTCTCCAATAGGTTTAGTAAATTACAACTTGTATATATGTTAATGTGTACTAATTATCAGATCTGATGTAATCCATGTTATAGGATTTTTTTTTTTTTTTTTTTTTTTGACGAAGGAACCCGCAGCCGCTACTCTTTCGAGTCAACAGTAACTCCTGATCGACGCAGAAATGCAAACCACGTCAGCCATGTAAACCACACTTGGCAGTGGTTGAATTATAAATAGACAAATTTAGAATTTAAAGTTTATCGGTTCCTACAAAGAATCATACTTTCACGTTCTTCTCGAATACCATATATTTTGACTATATTATAAAAACCTTAAGTAGGGCTCCAATAGTTCTTACCACCAAATAGACTCTCTGATTAAATTTCATGTTTAGATATTATATAAAAGTAATACTACAAAATGACAGTAACTGAGTGAACTTCTATTGAAAATGCTAATTAAAAGTTGACGAACTTTGGCAATAAAACGAGAGAAAAATTAGTATTAATAAGATTAACATAAACAACTTTTTCAATATTGAGTCGTCTTTGATAGGAAGTAATTTACCTCTCAAAGTGAGGAAGTGAATTCAAATTAATTGAGTGTCAAAACGGATATTGATCACCGGATGAGAAACCTATATAAAACATATTATATTTTTTAAGATGACTATTTTCACTTCACTAATGTTCAAACACTACAAAAGAACATGAATTAGAGACAAATAACTTTTATGACCAAACAATAAAATTCATCACTAATTCTATTTAGCGAATTATAAAAAAATCATGTTAATTACAAGATGTTTAGTCATTAATTAACGACAAATTTCATAGGTAACACGTGTTTTAAATTTGTAGGAGTTGGTAGACTCTTTCAGTTCAGCCATAATTATTTGTAACGCTTTGCAGTAGACATGGATTTGTAGCCTGCAACATACCGTAAATGAGTCTGTCAAGTTGGTGGAGTAGGAGAGCGCGGGATCGAAAAGTCACGAGTTCGATTCCCCCTGCCAACACTTACTTGGTTGAATGCATCGCGCGTGGGCATCAGTGTGGTTTCTGGCGTGGTTTCGCGGTATTACGTCAGTTCGAGGGTTTATTATTTTAAATTCTCCCACTTAGACCAGTCTTTAGGTGTTATTTTGTACTTGGTCGTGTTTTTTTATTGACTAATTATATCTATATACTTTCATTAATGACGTTTACTATCTTATATTATTCTATTTTTGTACGTGATTGTTGAACAGTGATGGTTCTTTGGATTGCACACATAAACAATTTTTCAAAGGTGTCAAAGTTATATGTATACCAAATTAATTTGTTGGGAGAAAATTTATAGTCAAGTATTTTCTAAGGTATTTTTATCCATAGCTTGGTCTTGTCTCCGTCCTTGATTATACAACTAAAAATGATGGTATTATTTAGAGGTGGCAAAATTAACTCATGAAACATAATTTGTTCACCCTTTTTAAGTTTGGATGTGTTATTGACCCGCTCATCTATTAGCTGATATGTAGCCCAAATTGATTTATGGAAAAATTTTGTCAAATAAGAAAAGATGGAAAAGGCTATGTCCAATTCAAAGTTTCTTGCAATTTCCGATGTAGTTGGTGGTAAATAATATAAAAGAACAAATAAAGCAATTAAAAGTTAGTCAGAATTGGGCGGGTTGGTTATGACCTGCATTTTAGCTCATTTCAGCCCGGGTAACTTTTGGGCGGGTGCCCATTTTGTGTAGGGATTTGTTGGGTGTAAAACATACAAGTAAGACACAGCGAAAGTTTAAAATTTTGAGTAAACTTACTTGCTCCAACAAACGTTTCTGGTATGATTATGCGATAATTCAAATCTGCAAAGACATAAAAGAAAAACTTACAGTTTATGTTTTTAATACAGTCTTTACTAAAAGGTGCGCACGCGATTGTCAATCCGGGTGCAAGCCTTGCTTCGGTATATTCTTTTGCCCAAGAAAGCTAGGAAATCTTGACAGAGTTTTGAGAGAATTTATTTCCTGAACACTGAGTTCAGAAAGTGGAAAATCAGTTATACTGAAATTATGGGTTAAGTGCCAAATATATAGTGAGGAAACTCCAAAATCGATTTGGATCGGGCTTGAACTGACCCAAATCCAAATTCTGATGGGCGATCGGCCGGGCCCACATGTTATCTTGACTCCTTTATTTGTTTTACGCGTTTTAGTTCTAATTAAATCCAAGACTTAATTTTAACTTAATTAATTAATTTTCATCAAATGAAAATTATCCCATAATTTATTATAAAATAAAATATCTTGATTCAAAATCCGATATTTTACATTCTCTCAATATACCCTTAGACCGAAAAGACAATCGACTTAGTGTGACCCTTTAGGCCTTCACACATCGGCACTTGATCAAATCAAGGTTCACACGGAACTCCTAGACGGCGCCGGTGACGGACCCAATATGTGAAGTACATTTACAAGACTCAAGTAAACAAACATCTATGTGAGATGATAAATTCCTTTCATTCACGACACACTCGATCAAGCTTAAGATTTGCCAAGTGTCTATCCAAATGGCTTGATCACTTTATCTCATCTATGTTAGTCGACAACTAGACCATATCCTAGATATGTCTCTTGCATTGGCCAATGACTTGGTCGACCTAACATCTCTGAGAAGCTGAGT
Organism: Przewalskia tangutica; assembly: GCA_029844215.1. NCBI lineage: Eukaryota > Viridiplantae > Streptophyta > Magnoliopsida > Solanales > Solanaceae > Przewalskia > Przewalskia tangutica. The sequence continues at coordinate 5,709,186 of CM056725.1, forward strand.
GTTCTCTCGAAACTCCAATCGAGGAATGAATCCTATTCTTGGCTCAACTACCACCTTCAATCTACTTCGTAATGCACCCAATACACGCCGCGTCTCAACCTATAAGGCACTTGAGCTTAGGACAGGATCAAAGTGCATTGCTCCATAAACAAGGCAATATTGACCTCAAGTCTAAGGACCTCTATCTCCCACATGCTGATAATACTCTAGACATGTATAACAAATAGTTTATCAGCAGGGTATGTCAATACTCCTCTAAGAGTATCCATGTGTCCATCACTAGCAACTATTGCTAGCAGTAAGTGAGATATACTACATTCTCTAAGAATGTGATGCAGACCACATGTCGACTTATAACATATCATTGATATCTCATTCTCAATGATCATTAGTCTAGGCTATTTTAAGAACTACACTCTATCATTAATATCTCACACTACTAATGACAATGTAAGTTCAAGGGATGCATATTAATGAATAATATAAACAATCAAATAATAATTCAATAATTGCAAATGCCAAGTATATATTAATCTTATTAATAATATGAATGTGTTCAAGTACATGTGCTCCTAAAATGATTGTTTCTAGGACATATATACTTTCATTTTGACCCGTCCAAATTCAGCTCAATCCACTCATTTGACACCTCTAGTATTATCGCATATTAATAATTTAAATTTATATATGGATTTATTTTTTATAGTTTTTAGCTATAGATTTATTATATTTTAAAATTTAATTGAAATTTGAATTCTTAAAAGAAACAAAGAAAAGAAAAACAGTCAAATGCGTCAGGTAGCAAGCAAAATCCCAAAATGTTAGTTGATCAACTAGACCATTGTCTCAATTTGATTTATTTACGCCTTCATTTTCAAAAAAAAAATGTATATACATCTCAATATGTTTGGTGCCTTGATGTTGAATTAAATTGTCAGAAAGGTATACAACATTAACATTATCGCAATAAATTAAGGTAGCTTTGTGAACCGGAAAGTGAAGCTCTAAGAGGAGATTACAGATCCAACATGATTCAGAAACCACATTAACCACCCCTCGATACTCGGCCTCTACACTAGAGCGTGATAAGGTAGCTTGCCGTTTGGAAGACCATAAGACCAAGTTATCATCAAGAAACATACAATAACCAGATGTAGAGCATCTGGTGTCCGGACAACCACCTCAATCAGCATCTGTGTAGGAGACAAATGTAGAAACCGACGACGGATAATGATGGAATCCATAATCAAGAGTGCCTTGGAGGTAGTGAATAATGCGTTTGAGCGCATTCATGTGCTCAATTCGAAGATCACGCATAAACAAACAAACACGTTGTACGATACACGTAATATCTGGTCGCGTAAACGTAAGATACTGAAGTGCCCCTGCAAGACTGCGATAGTGGGTGGGGTCCTCGTATGTTACGCCGACCGATGCACCTAGCTTGGGTTTAGTATCAAATGCGTAGAAGTAGACTTACAAGATGACATATCAACTCGCTCAATAATCTCAGCAGCATACTTTCTCTGGGACAAGAATAACCCCTGCATGATGAGTGACAACAATACCCAAAAAAAACCAAGGGTCCTAAGTCTTTTATAGCAAACTCAGAACCGAGCAGTATCATGATCGATCGACGCAATACATCAGACGAGGCAATCAAAATAATATCATCCACATACACCATAATATAAGTCAGGGAAGTCCCACGATGATAAATAAATAGGGAATTATCAGACCTGTTGTGCGAGAACCCAATAGTAGATACATAGTTAGCAAACCGCTTATACCAAGCTTGTGGGGCCTGCTTCAGGTCATATAAGGATTTTTCAACAAATAGAAATGATGTGGATAAGTGGGATCTCGAAAACCCAACGGCTGATGCATGTATACAGTCTCCTTAAGATCATCATGCAAGAAAATATTTTTCACATCTAACTGATAAATGGGCTAGGATTTCAAAAGGCCCGAGCTGAGAACAGTGCGAATGGTAGTCATTTTAACAACCGGACTGAATGTCTCCCCATAATCTACGCCAACCTGTTGAGTCTTACCATCACCTACAAGACGAGCATTATGTTTCGCAAACGAACCGTCAGAATTGTCTTTTTGAGTAAAAATCCACATCAAACGAATAATATTAACACCAGAAGGACGAGGGACCAACTCCCATATCTTATTAGCAATAAGAGCATCATATTTGTCGTTCATAGCTAATTTCCAATTCGGGTCATTTAAGACAGACACGGGGTTACGTGGTAGAGGGTATTTAGCGACATTAGAATTGAAATTAAAATGTCGTTTCGATTTAAAAATACTCTGTTGACTACGAGTGACTGGTCTATGATTCAGGGGAGAATTGGGTGGATTTTTAGAAGAATTTGGATAGGGAACATGTTGGCCAGCAGACAGTGGGCCTGCTGGCCCAATATCGAGGCGATGGTGGGATAGACGCAGAACCGATCTTGGATCGGTGTTGGTATTGGGTAATCGCCCAATAGCGAACTTGGGCGAAGGTGGCGGGCTCAGATCTAGTGGGCGGTGGGCGGCCAGTTTGGGTGCGGGATAAGTTCTATAAATAGTGGATAATATACGGTGAGATATCGTCATCTAAAAATTATACGAATTAGGCCCGGGACTACTTACTTTTGCAAACGGAAATTGAGTTTCATCGAAAATAACATGGCGACTAATGATGATTTTATTAGATGATAAATCAAAACACTTGTAACCACGATGATTAGATGGATAATTCAAAAACACACAAGGAGTAGAACGGACTTGAAGTTTGTTAATTGTAATTGACGGAAATAGTGGATAACATAAGTATCCAAAGACCCTAAGATGTGAATACGAAGGAGTCTTATTATATAAGAGATGAAGAGGAGAGGAATATGTCAAACCTTTGGTAGGAAGTATGTTAAGAAGATAAGTAGACATTTGTAGAGCATGATGTCAAAATGAAGGGGTACAGAAGCATGGACCATTAAAGTGCAGATAATATTATTAATGGTACGAATTTTTCGTTCGGCTTTTCCAATTTGCGAGGAAGTATGAGGACAAGAGAAACAAAAACTATGACATTAGTGTCACAAAAATCCCGAAACACCTCATTATCATATTATTTGTCATTATCACATTGTATATTTTATTTTCCGTTTGAATTGGGAGTGGACGAATGCTCTAAACTTTAAGAAGGTGGAAAAAATGTGTGATTTTTTCGCTAACAGAAAGGTCCATAAAAATATAGAATAATCATCCAAAAATAGAACATAATAATAATGGCACACAAAACTTAAAACGGGAGATGTCCATAAATCGCTATGAATAATATCAAACAACATTAAAGTACGAGAAGTAGAGACTACAAATGGTAATCTAACATGTTTTCCTAAAGGAACGGAATAACACATTGGAGTACTACGCGTACCCTTACAAGAAATAAAATTATTTTTATGTAAAGAATAAACAATGGATGACCCAGAGTGACCCAAACGTGCATGCCATAAGGAAGGATCTAGAGCTGAAAAGGTAGATGGCAAGGCTTGACTCGAGAGACTGGATGTTGGCGTGATAGGATAAAGATCTCCCCTACTATCACATCGCATGAGAGGAATCCCCGTCTTGAAATCCTTCACAGAAAAACCAAAAGGATTAAAATCAACAGAAACCCAATTATCAATGGTGATTTATGAACAAACACCAAATTTCTAATTAAGTTAGGGGCATGAATGGTGTTTTTCAAGACAATAGGTGGATGTGGAGGAGACAAAATTTTATGACTGTAACCACGAATCGTAATTGAGTTGTCATTACTATCAATTATGCCACAACTGTTGCTCAAATTAGAATAAGATGAGAGAGTATCTTGGTCGGATGTCATGTGAGTAGTGGCTCCGGTGTCCATGTACCAATTTGCGTCTGGGGGATTTAATCCAAGTGTGTGCATTATGGCTTCAATATCATTATGGGTGGGGCCCGTAGCTTGGTGGGCCTGGTGAGGCCAATGCCCAAGCACGTTGGCTTGTTGCCCCGGCCCAAGGATGTCTCTCGGGTGCCACTATGAGCCATGAAAATTGGGCCTGCTTGTTATATTAAATTGGGCCCAGTTCGGCGGGTTGGTATGCGGCGGATAATAGGGATTGTTGGGCCTAGGTCTACTAGCCCAGCTCCATGGCCAATGAGCCCAACATAGTTATGGTTCTTTTCCATCGACATTTAATTGAATTCAAGACAAGTTATTACAAATACAAGAGCGGGAGACGCATTGTATGAATCAGCGTGCGGACCGTGTGAATCAAATATTTATTGTATTGATGTAAGTTCCGACCCGCATGAAAGGCGTAACGATCTGGGCACTGTCTCGGAGAGACGCTAAGTGAAATAGACATGTCTGTGAAGATGCGGACTACCTGCACCTAGACAGAAAGACCCTATGAAGTTTCACTGTTCCCTTTATATCGAGGGATGATGAACCATATTATCATGCATTCCTTAAACCTATGTAGTGAGTCGTGTAGGTGGCGTGTTTAAATTAGGACCATACATTGGGATTCTTTTCCCCTCATCGGACTTTGACCTTTAGAAGAAATCAAACTCCTTTTGTCCATGAACCCATACGCCCTTTCTCATTATCGCCGTATGTATGCTCGACTTCGGTTACCGGTGCTATAATAGGTAGAAGTACATTATGGCAGGAGTAGTCACCTGGGAAAACATACTTTATCGACTTATTTCACATCATGGTTCAGGCGTTAAAAATCAGTGAGGTTTACTCTTCTTTTTTGATGTCCGTGGAACGCCCAAGCAAGGCCCAAAAGCCCCATTCCTTTCTTGGTCGGACCAACCCAACCGGCGATTTCAAACTAGTCTTTCTGAATTGGAAGAGCAATAAGTCGGGTGGTTTGTGGCCTACTGACCTGGGGGATATTTCTATTAGCCCGGTTAGCACCCCGTTGTTTCCACCTCGATTTCCACTACGGTTTTTACCATTATTTTTACGATTCTGACCTTCTTACCGCCATCATTGTTGCGGTGTTGGTGTTGACTAGAATTATCGAAGATGGAGGGAGAGTATTCGGACGTGGTCATCATTGTGACAGAAGTAGCCCCAGTGGCCACCTTCTTAGCCAAGCCGACTTTTTTTAGTGTGAGCATGGAACGAGCCTGATAGAATTGCGGAAGTGGACTGCTCTGACGAAGAAGTGTACCAATGCCATTATAGGCCTCATAAAGGACTGCAACCATCTGACGGACAAGACGGTCATTTGTAATGGGCACGCCAATGTTTCAGAGTTGATCTGCCAATTCTTTTAACCTTTTGCAATAAGCTGAAACGGTTGAGAAATCTTCCAAGTTGACATGGGAGAATTCCTGCTCAAGGGTAACAAAGTGAGAATTTCGATTGTCTTGGAATATATCACGAATTCTATTCCAAGTAGCCAAAGTCATAGTGTTTGGTTCAATAATCATTTGCAACAGGTCAGTAGAGATAGTTGAATAAATCCATTGAAGAACGGTAGCATCAAGAGTCGTCCATAACTTAGGATCATCCTCGGTTTTAGGCACTCCATAGCCTCAAGAGCCGCGGGGATTATGTGATGGAGGAATTGATGCGAGCGTGCGTGAACTTTGAACAGTTCGGCCCACATCACTTATTAGACGTTTTCTATTTCAAAAATGATATGTATGTGATTCTTGATGTTAGAAACAGTAAGGTCAGGGTGAAACCTATTCTTAGCCATAATAGCAACGCAAGACATGATGTAGGGATTTGGAAGAAAAATTGGGAAGAGAGAAGGCATCGTCGGAACGATAACCGAGAAGAGAGGCTCGGAAATCGATGCAAGTGGACGAAAATTTGGGAGAGAATTTTAGACATATACTTCTGATACCATGAAAGAAATAATACCTTGATTATTTTCATTAATGAAAGACTATATATACAATTTACAATTTTCCATAATAGAAAAATCATATTCTTATTCTACTCCCAAAACCTTGTTCTATGTGTACAAGAATTCTATAATTATGGTAAGTTTACAATGTTAATTTAATATAATATTTACACTAAATAATTCTTACCAAAAATCATGATATACACGGGCTTGTATACCGTGTATACCACGGTTTCACATAAGGGAAATTGCCTTTAAACCGTGATATACATGGTATACAAACTCATGTATATCACGGGTTTTATCAGATTCACTCCTACTAAAATGCCTTTAACCAAGTCAAATTTCAACCTTTCCTTTTATTTATTACGTAATATTATTTTAGTTAAGGTAATTTTTTTGGTTTCTCGCTAGATGTTCGATACTAGCTTTGAAGCTCGATTGATTAGGTTGAATTTGCTTCGGGAAGTTTCACTTTATCTTACCTCTACTTATGGAGGTAGAGAGGTTATTTTCGATAGATCTTCGACATAAAGATAAGAACTTTAAAGCAATATAAAATAATGGAAAAATCAGTATAAAAAACAGTAACTACCACAGAATAATAAACACAAATCACAATCATTCCATCACACATATATTCCTTTTCAAATAACTAGCTAAAGTGCTTGAAAAAATATTAAATATATGAAATATACACGTGATATACACTTAAGGTATATCACGTGTTGGAACAGATTTGGGCTCACAATTTGGGCCATTGGTGTGGCTAGCCCATCACGGTTTTTTGTATATAATTTAGGTATACTTTATATATTAGTCTTGTACCCTAATTAGTCTTGTACACGTACCATAATTGTATAGTTAGTCTCCAAATATATTATGATTTTAGGAGTAGAATAGGAATAGGATTTTCCTAATTATGGAAATATGTAAAATGTATATATTGTCTCTCAATTAATGAAAATATCAAGGGGATTATTTCTTTTATGGTATCAAAAGTCTAGGTTATTTTTTCATTGCTTTCGCTACTCTCGCTACCTCAAATTCCGTGAAACCCCCCCTCTCGGCTTTCTTCCAAACCCGAGACCCTCACCCAAACAAATTCCCTTCTCCAAAGTTTCTTGTTTTACTCATTATGACTGATAATAACATGTTTCATCCTTGTCACGCCCTTTTTCGACCGCGACATTTTTAGCGAATCTCCTGCTTAAATAAAAGGTTAGAAAATAAAATAAAATGCTAAGTGTTTCAAAAAGAATGCTAAAATGTTAAAAGGTGCTTAAATAGTTAATTTTAAAAGTAAAAGGTGTTAAAGTTAAAGGCAAAATGTGCTAAAGGTGCTAAAGGGGCTAGAAATGCTAAAGGGCTGCTAGGGAGTCGCCACCTAATTAATTTGGGTGGATTAGGACACCTAAATGTTAACTAGTTTAAAGTAAACATTAACTCCATTTAATGGTCTGCTAAACTTAATGAGATTCTGGATAAGGGTTCTTTATTATCCTAAAGGGAAGGGGTTAGCCACCCTAAAGGATCCGCTAACTTGCGGTTGTCCGTTCAAACCTAGGGTTAATATTATGCTAAGAAATGCATACTTTCATAAATGTTAAATAAAAGACGTTGCAAGTTTTTAACAACAAAAGATGCATTCTTGACAACATAAAAGAGAAAAGAGTTGTAAGAAATACATATATAGGTAAAAACATGCATTTATTTTATTTGTAAAATACTTATATTTTGGCAATTGACAATAAAGAGAAAACAATTTTATTTAAAATACCAAGAGACAATTTTTTGTGAAAAGTTTATTTTTAGGCAAATTAGGTAAAAGTAAAACCTTATTTTTTTATGATTAATCATACAAAAAAAGGTGACCAAATTGTTTTGAAAACTTAGTCATTATAACGAGCCTAAAATAATCTAGCGTTGGGTTTCCGATTCTAGAACTACCCCCTTTTAGTTCTAGGCCTAATTGTCCTACGTATTCCAATAATCATACAATATTACATAATTAAATAACAACAAGAATAAAATGACGGAATCTAAAGAAATAAAGCGACTAAGGTGAGTGACGATGTCATCCCGCCCTATTTGTTTAGGGATCTCGATGCGGAAAAATGCAATGTATTGGACGTGGATCTCATGGCGAGTCTCGTAATGAGACTCTTTGTTGCTCCCGATGCAAGTCATGTAAAAGAAAGAAAAGAAAAGGATTAGTATATGTTATAAACTTCGCCAAATAATAGATAAATAATCAAAACTTGGTGACAAGATAACCAGAAAATCGGTTTAAAAAAGATAGCCAGAAAACCAATAACCAGGTGACTGAAAATCAGTCCCGAGAAATGACCAAAATCGATGGCGAAATGACCAAAAATCACCCAGGAACGGTAAAAATCGGTAGCAAAAATAGACAAAAATCATCCGAGATCGCCAAAACCAAAGATCAAACAAGGCCAAAATAAGAAAAATGGGGCTGAAATTCAGTCAAAATGACCAAAAATCAGTCAGCGAAATCAAAAACCAGAACTAATCTGGCTGAAATTCATCGAAAATGACCAAAATCAGTCCGTAACGATGAAAACCAGAACTAACGGGGCTGAAATTCAATCAAAATGACCAAAATCATCCAAACAAATAAAAACCGAACTAATCTGGCTGAAATTCATCGAAAATGACCAAAATCGATCCGTAAACGATGAAAACCAAGAACTAACTGGCTGAAATTCATCGAAAATGACCAAAATCATCCACAAACAAGAAAACCGAGAATAACGGGCTGAAATTCGATCAAAATGACCAAAATCGATCTGAAACAAGAAAAAACCAAGAATAACGGCTGAAAATCATCCAAAATGACCAAAATCACCAAACAATCAAAACAGTGGGTGCAAATCATCCGACATACAATGAACCATATACGAAATGCAAAGCAAAGCCAAAGTATTCTAAACATAAGACTTGAAGGCGAACTCAACTGATATGTAATGGGCCCAATAAAACACATGCTCACATTCATAGATATACTAATTCACATAATATACGTTTAGATATATTGTTTCTCATATCTGAGAGATATACGCAAGGATGATATACATACAATATTCGAATATATCGGGCATGCTTTAGACAACAAAGACAAATATGTGGTCAATTCAGTGGAAAATAGGAAGGATTAGAAATGCATAATAGCCATTTAAAGGCAACATCCCAAGTATTCGAAATTTATCAAAGGCTAAACTAAGTGTGCGGTCCTTCCTCGACTACATTCTGAGACTTAATGGCACAAATCACCTGGTTGGCCAAAAATCAGTCCAAACAATGGTTGAAATCGTGAGCCAAAAGGGCCACCAGCCTCAAAATGGTCTTTTAAATGCACCACGCTTTCAAAATTTAGGTGTAACACCGCTTGGATGACCTAGAATTCATAGGCTTTTTCTAAGTCGTTCTAAAGTCATTTGATATCATGTTCGGCCTATATCTTCATTACAACGAGTAAAACAACCAATATCTATGTTCATTTTCAAGACAGAGAGCATTTAGATATCCAAACCAAATACCATATTCATCTAAATATTAAATACACAGAACTTGTTAAAGTTAAAACAAATCTTCCATCTTTAAGTCATTTGGGGAGGGGGCCTTAGGATGAGTATGAAAGTATTCTATACCAAAACAAAGACACACATTAATTGAAAGATTATTAAGTGACTTTATCCAACATTTTCTTACTAAATCGGGTTACCTAGATTAAACATATCAATAGACTACTCAACAAATATCAACAGGTCATTTTAGTTTAAACATGGACTAATCGTTACACCACAACACTTTAACAGCTTATTTTGGGCTTCAAAACAATGTTGAATGACACTGCAAACACAAAGGAGTACTCATTGACTAAACACAGCTTCTTTAAAGGGCTAAACATATTTCTTGGACTATTACAAATGACACTTTTATTAGTTTATTCAGCCAACCGGTTCTAAATTAATAACCATAAACAACAGACAAGTTTCAATTATATAGGTTTAACAATGAACCTAATACATAAACAAAACTTAAACTAACTGACCATGATTAATAACCGATTCAACAAGCTCAAACAATAATTAATTTGAACTAAGATACGTTTAATAAGCACACAAACATATCATACAGATTGCATACTTGTGAATTTAAATAGCAAGATTATTAGAAAGAAAGTAGGTTACCTTCTTCGGGCAGCGAACCGAGGCGCGTTTCGACCCGTCGATTCTACTCGAAGAATATGTATATGGGTGCGAAAAAGGAAAACTTAAACGCAAGAATTCTAAAACGAAGAACGAATAGATGATATGCAAGATCGATTCCAATTTTCGGTCCCCCTCCAATGAAGAACGAAGGGGTCTTTTATAGGTGAAATATGGGGTTTGAATTCGAAAAAGAGCTGTTAAAGGTCTGATTTTTTGGATGATTTGTTGGTTCGAATCGCTGGTTTCAAGGGAATGCAGGGCATGGGCGTGTGTCGGGTGAAGTGAAAGGAGTAGTTGGGGGTGCAGGGAGTGGGCATGGCAGCGGATTTGGAGGTGATGGGAGGGGGTAGGTCGCTGGTTTCTAGGTTTAGTTTAAGGGAGGGGGATGAAGAGAAAAGGGGTGGATGGGCTGCTGAAGAGGGGAATAAAGGATGTGGGCTGCGGGTACATGGGTGGGGCGACGGGTAAGGGCTGGTAAGTTTGGGCTTGGGCGATTAGTTTAAATTGGGTATTAGTTTTAGGAGTTAATTTTAGGCAAAGATTAATTAGTGGTAAATTAGGAATTAAAAATTGTGATTAAATTATTTAGGTGTTTTATTAAATCTAAATTATTACAAAAATAAAGACGGGCGTGCTATTTAATTAGTGCTTAATATTTTATAATGCGATGTCGTTATTAAAACTTATTTATTATGCGTATTTTGCGATGTTAAATAAAAATCGAACGGGGTTTAGACTATTATTAAATTATTTAAATGCTAAATGCAAATATGATATTTAAGGACTGCTTAATGCTTTTATAAATGCGACGCTATTAAAAATGCATGTATTAGATTGAAATTAATTTAAATTACGAAATTGCCTTGCCTTTAGTAAAAAAAAAATGCGAATATTCTATTTAACACGACGTCATTGCTAAATTACTTATTTTATATAATTAATGATTATTCGAGTTTCAATTAATGGAAAATAAAAATTACGAATGATATTAATGAAATTGCTTGTTATTAAAACGACGAATGCGGGCGTGAGACTCAAGGTGTGCTTAGTACTCTACGTAAAATGCGGTGCCATTATTAAATTGCTTATTATGCCTGTATTAATATATTATTGATGCATTTTATTATAGAAAATTATTTTGCAAAATTAGTGTAATTTTATAGTTAAGAACTGAACGGGAGGGTCAAAATTGGGTGTCAACAATCCTGCCCTAACAATTTCTAACATCAAGAGCGTTCTTCCTATTGTTCTTGACTTAGAAAACGTTCAATATGGGACGTGGGCAGAGTTGTTCAAAATTCATGCACTAGAACATCAAGTCTTCCATCACATAATTCCTCCGGCTCCGGGAACGAAGGGTGTGCCCACCAAGGAGGAAGATCCTAAATAATGGGTTACTCTTGATGCAAAAGTTCTCCAGTGAATTTACCCCACTATCTCCTTCGACCTCTTACAGACGATTATAGAACCTAACTCTACAGCAATGGCTTCTTGGAATAGATTACGAGATATATTCCAGGATAATAGGCATTCCCACATTGTTACCCTTGAACATAAATTTTCTCAAGTCGTCATGTTAGGTTTGATGAGTCCCAATTTCCATTTACTAAAGTAGGTAGTCTCATGCCTAGTTCGTAATTTTTTGTATGACGGTCTCTCTCCATACATTATCCACCATTTATCGGATATGTCCTGCAGCCCGAATCTGCCAACGAGCCCACTGCGTGTTGGTCCTCCCGTAACGTCGTCACTGGGTCCAGCAACTGGGCCATCTTTCCAGCTCAATTATGGAAAGTGTGTGTCTCGATTCCAGGTTCTATGCTGGCCCAAGTCCTGCTTCAGTCACTGACCCAATTCAATCGATTCCCGTGTCCAGTTCTAGGTCAGCAGGCCCAATGTCTAATGGCCAGTCCGTCCCAAGTTCCGAATTGTCCCAAAATCCACCCAATTCTCCCCCGAGTCAAAGATCAGTCACTCGTAGTCAATGGGGTATTTTTAAACAAAAAAGATTTTTAAATTTAAATTTTAATATTTTGAAATCACCCTTACCCCGTAATCTTGTGTCTGCTTTAAATGACCTGAATTGGAAAATTGTCATGACCGACGAATATAATGCTCTTATTGATAATAAGATGTGGTAGTTGGTGTCCCGTCCATCTGGTGTTAATATTATTCGGTTTATGTGGATTTTTGCTCATAAGGATAATTCTGATGGTTCTTTTGCGAAATATAAGACTCGTCTTACAGGTGATAGTAAGACTCAGCAGGTGGGTGTGGATTGTGGTGAGACATTTAGTCCGGTGGTCAAGTTGTCTACAATTTGCACTGTGCTCAGCTTGACTCTTTCGAAAGCATGGTCCATTCATCAGCTAGATGTGAAGAATGTTTTCTTACATGTTGATCTCAAGGAGACAATCTATATGCATCAACACTTGAGATTTAGGGATCCCAAATATCCTCATCATGTATGTTTGTTAAAAAAGTTCTTATATGGGCTTAAGCAGTCCCCACGGGCATGGTATAAGAGGTTTGCAGACTATGTGTCGACTGTTGGGTTCACTCACAGCAGGTCTGATAATTCATTGTTCGTATATCGTCGTGGTTCTTCCTTGGCTTATATACAATTATATGTGGATGATATTATCTTGACTGTCTCTTCTGATGCATTACACAAGTCTATCATGACAATGCTCAGTTTTGAGTTTGCTATGAAAGATTTGGGGCCTTTGAGTTATTTTTTGGGAATTGATGTCGCTCGTCACATAGGTGGGTTGTTCTTATCCCAAAGGAAGTATGCATCTGAGATCATTGAGAGGGCTGGGATATCATCTTGTAAGCCCACTTCCACTCCGGTTGATACTAAACTCAAGTTGGTTGCGGCTGGTGCACCGTATGAGGATCTGACACGCTATCGCAGCCTTGCAGGGGCTCTTCAGTATCTTATATTTATGAGACCAGATATTACGTATGTCGTACCGCATGTGTATTTGTTTATGCATGATCCCAGGGTTAAGCACATGAATGCGCTCAAACGTATTATAATATATATTCAGGGGATACTTGACTTTGGCTTACATTTATATCTATCCTCGACGTCTACACTTGTCTCGTATACGGATGCTGATTGGGGTGGTTGTCCGGACACCAGACGCTCTACGTCTGGCTATTGTATGTTCCTTGGTAATAACTTGGTCTCATGGTCTGCAAAATGTCAGTCGACGTTGTCCCGCTCTAGTGTAGAGGCCGAGTATTGAGGGGTAGCTAATGTGGTCTCTGAATCATGTTGGTTACGTAATTTGTTGTTAGAACTTCATTGCCCTATTCAGAAAGCGACCTTGATTTATTGTGATAATGTTAGTGTCATCTACCTTTCTGGTAATCCGGTTCATCACCAACGCACTAAACATATCGAAATGGACATTCACTTTGTTTGTGAAAATGTTGCTCGTGGTCAAGTACGCGTCTGCCATGTCCCTTCTAGTTATCAAATTGCAGACATCTTTACAAAGGGTCTTCCCTCGGTCCTTTTTGAAGATTTTAGAGACAGTCTCAGCGTACGAATACCGCCCGCTATGACTGCGGATGTGTGTTAAATATATGAAATATACACGCCTTGGAACAGATTTGGGCCATCGATGTGGCTAGCCCATCACGATAGCCATCACGGGTTTTTGTATATAATTTAGGTATACTTTGTATATTAGTCTTGTACACTTATCATACTTGCATAGTAAGTCTCCAAATATAATAAGGTTTTAGGATTAGAATAAGAATAAGATTTTCCTATTTATGAAAATATATAAAGTGTATATATTATCTTTCAATTAATGAAAATAATTAAGAGGTTATTTTTTTCAAAAAAAAAATGTGGTTGCTTTGGTAATATTTGCTTACCATAATGTTATAATGGAATCATTGCCCTCCCTTCCATGCAGTATAATGCTGGTCGCTGGATATTGTAACATCTATTTATCTATTTTTTTCTTGGCTTAATGCAATAAGATAAGATCTTGTCAAGCGATTATGGTGACAAAGTTTCAAAACGCTAAATTGGATTCTGACTTGGAAATTGTAACATATAAAGTGAAGTATTCTTTTTTAAGACCCCATTATGTTATTTTTATCATAATGAAAAGTGTTGTACATATATTATAATTTAGACTTGTTGATGTTGCCTGTAGTGTTGTGACAGCACGAGTAACCAGTCAGGACAATATCGCTTATGAACATAAGGATGTTGCCTACAGGGTTGTGATAATATCTATGTAAATGATTTTGTTTATTCTTCCGGCCAAAACAATCATTGTTATTGTGAGGTAAAAATGACCTAGGCAAGCTAACCAGGAAACCATGTTTAAAACGTGAGAAAAGAAGAAGTCAAGCTTGGAAGGAAAGCAACGTGAAGACCAAGTCAATATGGTTGAGGATTTCATGGAGGTTGAATCGGTCCAAGTTGCTGCCTACTTTCTTTCATCTTCCGCAACCAACCAGTGAGAATTTCAAAGGAGTTTCACACTATAAATAGAGGAGGAACTTCAGTGTATCGGTATCCAGATTAACAAGGAAAGAATCACCAATAGAGCTCTCGGATATTCACTCTAGAAACTGGATCAAACACCACTGCCTAAAGTAGTATAACAACATCTAGTCCCACATTACTATTGTTGCCCAGATTCTAGATTAAGCTTATTGTTGAAGCAATTGTAATGAAGATGTTGTATTTTTCTTTATAGATATTTTGTCTTTAGACTGAAGTCATCTGCGACTTCATATTTGTAATTTCTTTTTATTTTTTTCATACAAATTATAAAAAGAAATTCAATTGTAATTGTATATAATTTATACATTACTTCGCTCACTGACCATCAAGGGCTATATTAACATATACCCTTTAAAATATAAATTTGTCTTTTACTTTTCTGCTGCATTTACTCTTTAAGGTTTATTACTGTTTTTATCTAGTGTTGTCACAACATTGAAGGCAACATAAAGAAATTATTTAACTATTCAGCTTTCGAATCTTTATTTATCTTAAGTTTATTTGTTTATCCGTAGCCTCGAACCAAACAAGTGGTATCAGAGCCAACACTTAACACAATAAGTGTTTGGTCATATATCTAAAGGTTATGGACTCAGCTATTCAAAATATGGTAGACTTTCGATTCTTGATGGAACAAAAATGTCTATTGGAAGATCCGACTACGTTCGCACATCAAATCCATTGATGTTCGAGCATGGAGATCTGTCACCGAAGGATATGTTGTTCCTAAGTATCTAGTGGATGAGGATGTTGATATTCTTATCAAACCCGAATCCGAATGGACTACGAAAGAAATCAATAATGCGAGCTTTAATGAAAAAGCATTGAATGTCATATTCGGATGGTAGATCTGTACATGTTCAAACTCATTCAGAATTGTACATCGACTAAGGACGTTTGAGAGATCTTGCAAACTCATTGTGAGGGTACCTCGAGTGTACGACAAAAAAAGATACGCATGCTTTTGAGCAAATATGAGCACTTAAAGATGGAAGAATCTGAGGATATAAAGTCCTATTGAAAAGTTAATTGACATTGCAAATCAGTGTCAAGTGCTTGGTTCTCCTTTGATTAACACACAACTTGTGGACAAAGCCCTCAGATCTCTTCCTGAAAGGTTTAACACAAAGCTTTGTGCTATTGAAGAGGCTCATAATCTTGCCACAATGGATCTACATGCCTTGATGAACATCTTTCAAACTTATGAGATGAACATCAAGAGCCAAAGAGATTTGTATAGGTACAAGACGATGGCACTCGAAGGACAAACCTCGAAAACAAACATTAAAGACGAGGATGAAAACCTTGAGTAACTAGGTGATGGTGCAATTGTTGTCTTACTCACTCGATGATTTAATTCGATGATGAGGAAGATCAACGATGATAGAAGTAAAGCTAAATATAAGCAATATCAAAACTCACTCTAATAAACAACAAATAAGATCACCTTCAGGGCAAAGAAGTGAGAATCCACTGAGAAAAGCAAACTCAGACAATACCAATTTTAATCCCAAACAACTCAAGGGAGTGCAATGTCATGCATGCTCTGGTTGCGGACATTATGTGAATGAGTATGCAAACACCCTTATAAAAGTTAGTAAAAGTATGTGGGTGTTTCTCAGTGATGATGAAAACGAAGAAGATGAAGTAGATCGAGAAGAAGAATTACAGGCGATGTTGGCAGCAATGTTCGAACATTCATTGTCCGACAATGAAGATGTTGTATCCAATGATGTTACAACATTGGATACAACATTTGAAATCCCGGCAACCTCAGAAAGGTATGTGTATTTTGACTATTCTGATGTTAATTATTTTAGTGGTTTAATTTCTTCATGTGAAGCTGTAAATCTGGAACTGGTTGATCCTAAAGATGAAGTGATAAAAGAATTACAAGATCTTTGTAAAGACTTGATCACGGAATCTGAACAACTAGATTCAAAAGCAAAATCTTTGTCTCTTAATAATAACAATCTTAAAGGCACTATTAACCGATTAGAGATAGCACTTACCAAGAAGGACCTAGAACTTGGTAAGATCTGTGCAATATTGAATTTAGCTGAGACCACCTTCCAAAGGCTCAACACGGGAACCTCTAAGTTGGATGAAATTTTAAACTTCAGCAAACCGACACAGGCTGGGCTTGGGTATCAATCACCGCATAAAGAAAACTCTTCTAGAAAATAAAGCATTCAATAAATAGAAATTCATTGTAACTTACAAAGTAGTTCAAAGATGAAATAACTATGGAATCAAATTGATGTCAATATTTCCTCAAAAGCTTCAAAATAGGAACTATTGAGAGTTTGGAATAATGAGGACAAAGTCTGATGAGGAATCTCTTTCCCAAAACCGTAGGAGTCTATTTATAATCTCCAAAAAAAAGTGCACACAAATTGAACAAAAATATCTCTGCGTCACGATCGGCGAACCGCAGATCATGTCGCATACATGACCTGTGATTCGCATGTCTTGCAAATGTACCACAGACCGTGTTGAATGTCAGGTCTTCAATGTCATGATCTGCGGTTGATCTGCAGTTCGCTGCTCCTATTTTGTTCAGCTTTTCCAAATCTCTGTAGCACCCTGCAGTTTAACTGCGGTCCGCAGGCATGACCTGCAGTTAGCAGTTCATGTTTTCAGGCATTTTTGCTCGTTTTCACTTATTTTTCATCTATGTACTCATTGTCCTATAAAATAACACATATACGTAAGAAAAGACGTAAAATGTACTCTAAGATAAACAAAAGATTAAGTAAGTAACATCAAATATACTATAATTTTACGGTATATCAATAATCAACCCTCATGAGCTTTCTCATTAAGAATTCCGCTCCCGAATGATTTCTACAAATACCATCATGGACTTTCATCATCATGTAATCTGCTTCATCGGGGGCCTATGCACTGGTCTAGGGGGCCATTAAAATACCTACGGTAAAGTTTTTCGTCTACGACACAGTACTGGGCAGCTTTGGTCCTCAAAGCTCTAGATGCTTTCAGGTCCTCCGGGAGCTTTTCGTTCATGAGATGTTCTAAGAATGCATTTCTCCAATCCCAAGTTAGGCTGGTTGAATTTACCTCATCGTATCTGAAGGGATCCGGTGCCAAATGCAATAACTGAACAATCGACTGAACAATTTGATATGAAAATGTTTTGGAAAAGACGGAGTTAAAACTTCTTTTTAAACATAAATAGCAAAATTGTTAGAAGTTGCATTATCTAATGTAATACTCATAACTTTATCAGTTATTTCGTAATAATCGCAGACTAAATAAATATTTTGTGAAATAAACTCACCAGTGTGCCTACTATCTATATATCTATATGCTAAAATACGTTTTTGCATAGACCATTTATAATCTATCCAATGAAAAGTTACCGTTAAATAATCATGGTCGTTAGTACTACGACCTATATCAGAAGTTAGAGCGACTTTGCAATTTAAATGATATAATGAATAACGCAAATATTGTTGATATTCGTGTGCAAATTTAAACACGTCTCTCGTAACCGTTGATCTAGGAAAACCTTTATAAGCAGGATTATACATATCTCTAATATAATGAATAAAACCAGGCGATTCTGGAAATGAAAAAGGCAAACCCTCCACAATAACTAATTTTGTTAGTGCTTCCCTATCTTTATGTTTATCGTATTTAGGGCCTACAACTCCCCCCGTCATAGGGTTAATTTGACCTTGTACTTTGTCCGGGACAGTATGTGAACCTTGTCCCGATTGAGAGGACGCTTGCTCACAATCTTTTTCAATAAGGTATTGGGCATGCAAGGCTTTGTGTTTTTGCAATAGAACTTTCGGCCTCCGTGCTGGAGCCCAAGTTTATGAGTGCATATGCCTCTATATATTTTCCCATGGTATATGTACCACCATTCATCTTAAAAATGAGACAAAATCTTCAAAGCCTTTTCAAGGTATCTTGACATGCGCTCTTCTTTATCTTCAAACACCCCATAGATTTGGTTCACCACAAGAAATAGTCACACTTGACTTCAATTACTAGCGAGCCTAAACCTCGATCTAGTTCCAAACCTGCAACCAAAACTTCATACTCTGCTTCATTATTAGTCAATTGAGGGTTATGTATTGTTTGACTTAAAATTCCACCGGTGGGAGTTCGTAATACAACCCTCATACCAATCCCCTTGATGTTAGAGGCACCATCTATATAAAGAATCCAGATCCCGGAGTAGTCCCCGAGACTAGGATAGCCTCCTTTTCTGTCTGGGGGATTACTCCCGGACTAATATCGGCCACAAAGTCTGCAAGTATTGACGACTTTATTATAGTCTAGGGTCTATATTCAATGTAAAATTCACTTAATTTTACCGCCCATTTAGCCAAGTGGTCGGATAGCTCAGGCTTATGCAACACATTTTTAAGAGGAAATGTAGTTACTATGGAAATTAAGTGGCATTGAAAATATGGTCGAAGCTTTCGCGATTACATTACTAAGTAAAAAGCGAGTCTTTTGAGTAATGCATATCAGGTCTCGGCCTCTGACATGACTCTACTTACATATTTTTCCTCTCGTACCAACACTGCACTTACTACGACTTCCGAGACCTCCAGATATATATGTAATTATTCTTCATCATTTGTCTTTGACATGGGTGGAAGACTGAGTAAGTAAGTTTTCAAGTCTCTCAAGGCCTACTGGCACTCGGGTGTATAAACAAAATCATTTTTCTTCTTTAGAAGTGAGAAGTACATGTGATATTTTTCTGAGGACCGGGATATAAACCTACTTAGGGTCGTCACGCGCCCAGTCAACCGTTGTACTGCTTTCACATCTTCCAGTGTGTCCTGTATATCTTCGATAACGTTGATTTTATCAAGGTTTATCTCAATCCCCCTCTGTGAAACTAAGAAACCCAAATATTTACTGGAGCCAACCCCAAAAGCACACTTCTTGGGGTTTATCTTCATATTATATTTCCTCAGCACCTCAAAGATTTCCTGCAAATGATTTAAATGGTCTTCTACATGAAGACTTTTAACAAGCATATCGTCTATATATACTTCCATTATTTTTCAAATTTATTTTTCAAATATTTTATTTACTGACCTTTGATAAGTAGCCCCATCATGTTTTAGTCCAAAAGACATAACATTATAACAATAAGTGTCGAAAGTAGTTAAAAGATATTTTTTCTTGGTCTTCCGGATGCATTCTTATTTGATTATATCTGAAATACACATTAAGAAAACTCATGATCTCGTGTTCGGCCGTAGCATCGATCATTTAATCTATCCTCAGTAGAGGGAGCGAGTCTTTAAAACATGTTTTATTCTAAATTTATTTTCCTTTTAAGGTACTACGACTATGTTGGCTAACCAGTCCGGATATTTTACTTCCTGGATTGACCCTATATTAAGTAATCTAGATACCTCTTCTTGAAGAAACATATTGCGAAGTTCGGCAATCGGCTTTTTTTCTTCCACACCGGAGGAAAACTGAGATCTAGGCCCAACTTATAAGTTGTGACTTCTGGAGGAATGTCTACCATATCTTCATGAAACCATGCAAGCAATCAACGTTAGATATAAGATATTTAAGAATTAAATCTCTAAGCCCTGGGGTTAACCGATGCCTAGGTATACCTTCCTATCGTGGGTTTCTATATGTAGTGCAATCTACTCCAGCTCCTTTATAGTGAACTTGGTGGCATCTGATTCATTCGATACTTGAAAGTACCAGGGTACTTGATACCGGTTCAAAAACTCCTCATCCGAATAGACTACTACTATCTCTACCGGCGGAATCTGGCGAGCATTTTTTGACATCGGCTCCGCTTCCTGTTATTGCTATTTGGGGTATGTCACCACCTCTGGTTCCTCTATGGCGTACATTTACCTGGCTAGTGTATCATTGTTAGAGAAGATTACTCATGTAACATCTTATTCAGTGCATGCAATAGTATGTTCATCAGGTATCTCCTGGAACCTCTTCTTCTGGGTCACATAGATCTTCGTATTTTTAGCCATAATGAGAGATATAGCGACAATCATTGATCCTCTATCGGAGCAGCCGGATTCAAGTTATTTTTTTTGCAGGTGGTCCCTGCTCATAATTGTTTCGAGCTCTCTCACTCAAATATTTTCGGAGGTGGACCCTACATAGCATTCCTGCCACCTCCTCTCGTAGATGTCTGCAATCCAATGTTTTATACCCGTGAGTGCCATGGAGATTACACCAGTCGGACTGATCTTTCTTGTTAGGAACAGATTACAGTGATTTTGGTGGACGGGGTGTTGGGTGAGTTCTCAGCATCGCCACCATTTGCTTTTCACCGATATTAAAGTTATATTCAGATAATTTTTATGAGTTACCTTTATCGGCATTCACCAAACCTTGGTTGTTTCATCTAGAACCTCCTTTGTTATTTGATTTTTCAAATGAACGAAAATCATGTACACCTTCCTGCTTTTCGGGGGAAGGATAAGGTTGGTAAAGGTTCTTCGAGGAATTCTGGTCGTTTTCTTTATCAGAATGCAAAGATAGTCCCGGCTTTAGATCCAAGCATATCATCCTCAATCCGGATCTTAGACTCATACTAATTATGCACATCCTCCCAAGATGTAGCCTGGAATGCCAATAGATTTTTCTTGAGCTTCCGTGAAGCATCTGAACTCAAATGATTCAAACCTTTTGTAAAAGCCTTTGTAGCTCATTCATCCGGAACTGCATGTAATAGCATTCATTCCTTCTAGAATCGTGTAATAAAATTCCTAAGGAGTTCAGTTTCTCCTTGTACGTGCAGAGATATCCGTCTTGCGTGTCTTCACCTTCCGACCCCCACAGCCTTTATGAGCATGTCGGTGAGCTGGGCGAACGAACTGATTGAATGCTCAGAGAGTTGTGAATACCATGTCAAATCTCCCTTAGCAAGTGTTTCAGCAAACATTTTTATCAAAACTAATTCTATTTCGTGTTCTCTTAGATCATTTCCTTTCATGGTCGTACTATAGGTCATTATATGCTCTTGTGGATCAGTAGTTTCATCATATTTGGCTACAGAAGGCATTTTGAACCTTTTGGGGATCAATTCAGGTGCAACCTCTGACTTATATGTTAACTGAATGTATTTCTTTGCAACCGGTCCATCAACCACGGGCAGGAGCCCATGGTATTTGACTGAACTGGCATCAGAACTCCTAGGCGGTTTTTCCGCCTTCTCTGTATTAGTATTAACTTTGTTTGTCATGTCCTTCATGAACTTCAAGACCTACTCCTGGAATGAGTTTTCAAGGGTGGTTTCGCTCTCTGGACCATCGTTTCCTGATCTGCCTTGATCATTGCCAATTTCTCCATGTGCATTGGGTGGAGGCATTGGTTCCTCAGTTGGTGTACTGCCGACATTTTTGGACATGAGCTCTTATTGAAACCACTTCAGGCGCTCCAACTGCTCACTCATCACAGCGTTCTGCACTCGAAGATTCTGTATGGCTTCTTCAGGTGTTTCGTCAGTGGGAACATCCTCGTGTCGAGTCTGTCTGTCTCTCGAGGTGACTCCATCTGCAAATATGAGGTTATCTGATCTTGTAGTCCTGATTGGCAAACCATCTGATCCCAGCGGGGTGTTGTTCGTGTCGTCACCAACGTTATGACTGATTTCTCTTATTCCTATCATTTGTCTGTCTGATCTGAATAAAGAATAAGTTTTAAAAAAATTATATTAGCAGATGGGTCACTTGTGACACCACAATTGTCTATGCCCCATGGTGGGCGCCAAACTGTTTACCCTTAAAATGGTACAATTGAATTTGTATACGTGGTCAAGGACATGTGGATCTCAAGTGACATGTTAGATAAGAACTTTAGATGAATTATAGTGAAAAATAAGTAATAATAAGACAAAGTAAAGTAATGATTAGCTTGAGCCTTATGACAACTTCTAGGCAAAGTTACGATAATTTGTATGCAAGCACAGAAATTGAGAGAATAAGAATAATTGTTTTGTAATAACTAGAATGTGATCAGTTACAATGGAATAGCATGTCATATTTATACATGACTTACACGGGTACACAACCTATGAAATATGTTTTCATTAATACAGGAGAATGAATGTTGTAATAATTGGACAATTAATATCTCAATAAATGTCATTAAAGCTCCATTGGAAAAACGTATGACTGATTTCAGTAACGGTCGTCGGTTACGAACTAAACGGTAACTTCCGCTCTTCTGAATCACCGGTGCCCACCGTTCATACGTTACTCCCGATATCACTTGAATACTATCGGTAACGTCCCAAGCTGACTTGGACTCGACTCAGCATCAATTGCCACGTATCGCATATAGCTATCTTATATAAATTTTGCCTCGTACGCACGTGACCTACAATACTCCAAATATAACGTGCAAAATTTGGTGAATAATGAAAATATGTCTTTTTACCTCTCTTAATTTACAATATTTTAGTTTCTAAATAGTTTGTTTACCAATCTTATTCTAAAACATCTTTACCGAAAAAGGATATAATACCAATAAAAGAAGGTTTGTTTGGTGTTCTAAATAGTTGTGTAAAAAGGAAGAAGAGTGTTTAATAATGAAAAGAACAAATTCGTTTAGGCTAAGACTCAAAAAAAAAAGGCAATTTTGGACTTAAGTCTTTTAGTGCCTCTTATCTTAGCTTTAATTCATGTTAACTTTCCCGACCTCGTTAATGCTTTGTTGACATCATTTTTTCACAAAACAAAAATAAAGAGCAATATGTGGGGAAATCAAATGCAAGTACAATTGTAAATTAATTTAGAAGTATTTTTTTAGGAGACTTTTGAAGGGAAAAAAATATGAAGAATATTGGCTAAGTAAGAAGATCTTTCTATGGCATTTCTTTTTTTATTTATCACTCGAAGTCCATATTCGTACTTGATATCGATTGATCTGGACTCACACCGCATAAGCCAGATAATGAGAAAGTGTTCGGCCGAAGTGCACAAATATCTAATTTTGGGGCCACCATAACATCAAACCAATTTTTCAGAACAATTTCAGATATATGATGTCTTAAATTAGGATTGACTTCAAATACATATAATTGAAGTTCATCTCAACTAAAGCCATATTTTGCAGTTAGCTAATATCGGCTTATCGTTTACTTGGTAAGGAGGAAAGAATATTCTACAAATAAGTCAACTTGCAAATAGGTTTTAACTTTTAACTAATAAGATTCTCAATGTCAATTGAAGCTTAACAAGAAATACTGAAATATCCTTGTGCAAGGATTAGACGACTAATTCCTCCTTAGGCCATAAAATTTTGAAACAAATGAGTCCCTTTGAGTTTTGATATGTGACCATTATTCTTTATAATTATCTACTTAAACATTTGCCAAAAAGGGGACATTTTTCGTTAAAGATGTGGTGACTTGGATGAAATATACGTACAGCCTTATCATGAATCTATAGGCCGTCCTTCCTCACATAAGAGTTAAGACAAACTTAAGCTAGAATTAAAGTCCGACGGGATATTTGGAGCAATGATCAAGGATCGAATTCTGTCAGCGGTAGTGTGGGAGGGAGTTTCTCTTTGAAATAAAAGAGAGTCTCTTGTGCGCAGCGTGATACTGATCTAACATTTGAAATCAATTGAGTCACCATGATTTACCTCCTTCACATACCGGATTATAGGACTCCTAGGATGAAAGAGAACCAAAAAAAGGGGTAGAGGTTATTCTCCTATCTTAGCTTATATAGCTTCCAACAAACTACCTAGCATTTTCTTTCTCCAGGTGTCCCTAAAAGGCTAAAAATATATTAGAACTATGATAATGCTAAGTATGATCATATTATATAGTTGGTATTTAGATAAATGTTAGTATTATGATCATTTTCTTTCACATTGATCACATCAAACGTACTATATATAATCAAAACTTTCAATAAAGTTGGTAATGTTAGTATTACCAAACCAACATTAACACATAAATTTGAACTTGAACTTTATGTATGCTTTCAAGGCAAGCTATTACCTCCCATTAATTTTCGAGCCAAATGAAACATCAAAAAAAAAAAATTGAATATTCAGAGTAATGGCAGAAAATTATTTTAGAAAAATACTATTTATTTTCTCAGGCCAAGAAAAAGTTTCCACCTTTCTCTGTATCCAAGAAAGAAATTTCAAGAATGGCCAGCTTTTTTTTACTTTTTTATTAATAGTCACTATTCACAGTCCACATTTCAAAACATCCATGTATGACCTAATTTTTTTTACAAATTTCATATTCTTTTATTAGAGTCCATATCGAATATGAAATGAGAACATGAAATCTGCACGTGCCATTAACCATGTGAAATGAAAATTACAATAAACCAATGAAGGTGATCATTCAAACTATCAATATTTCTACATTGTGAAGTAAAGGGTGTTTTATATTGGCAAAATATTAAACCTAAATATTCCTTGCAATTACTTCCAAAAGATTTATTCTTTTCAAACTAAACTACACCATAAGCAACTTTTAACATCAAAGAAAATGTGAAAATAAAAAATAAAGCAATGAAGGTGATGATCATTCAGAATTACTACCCATATTTTACATTGTGAAGTAAAGGGGTATTTTACAGACCCAATTAAACTTGAGATTAAGTAGAAATGGCAATGAAAAAAATAAAATAAACCAACCTAAAAATATATTTTTTGAAAATTACCTCCAAAAAAAAAAATTTAGGTCCAAACACTCCAAATCTTTTCTCCAAGATAACTCACAAACTTTCTAACAGAGCCTTTTTCACTTCCTTCTTCTCCACCACCGGTTTCTTCTTCGTTGCCGCCGTCACCACGGCTGCCGGAAGTTTCCTCTACCGGGTCAATCTGACACGACCCGAACTCAAATCCGGAACCTGACCCGTTTTTGCTCAAAGATGACTCCGATGATGACATTTTTAGCTCACAAGAAGTACTACTACCACCACCACCATTAGATGACCCGTTTTTGCTCAAATTTGACCCGTTTTTGTTGTTTCTTCGTTCTTTTTTACTCTTTTCTTTTTGGCTATGCAACCCATCTTCATAAGCATCAAGAATCTCATGTATAAGTTGTCTATTAGGTGAAGAATCCCATTTTACCCAATAACACATGTAACAACTAAAACAATAGCAGTTAAAAGAAGCTATATGGTTAGCACCGCCGTGAGCGCCGCCATGCCCAGCGGCCATTCTTGAACCCCCGCCGGAGTTTTCAGAAACCGAGTTGGGTGTTGCTGATTTTTGGTGGGTCGTTCTCCATTTGCCGGAAAAGTCACCGGTAAGTACCTTATCAACACCACCTCCACCGTTCACTCCGCCGCCGTTCACGGAGGCGATTCTTGAACCACCACCAGAGTTTTCAGAAACCGAGTTGGCTGTTGCTGATTTTTGGTGGGTCATCTTCCGTTTGCCGGAAAGAACCTTTTTAACACCACTTCTGCCGCACACGCCGCCGTGTACGGCGGCACTGTCACCGGAGTTATCTGAGTTGGGGGATGTAGAATTGTGGGTGTTTCTCCGATTGCTGTATAAGTCGCCGGAAGAGCAAGAAATGAGATAAGCTAAGACTTCTTTATCTTCTTGAGATAAAGCTGCAGCAAGGGTTAAAATAGCAACTGGTAAGAAGGAAAGATGGTCAGAAATTAAAGGAGGTGATGGATGAACTGTGCCTTTTCTATAAAGTTTCTTCATAGTTTTTTAAAATGTAAAAAAAAATGTCTTTGAGAGTTTTGAAGGGTGGGAGTAGTTGAGTAGGGTAGGTGGTGTAGAGAAGAAGAGAGGAGAGAATGAGGGTTTGTGGCTTGTGGGGACTATTGAAGAGTTTTTAGGTAAGAGAAAAAGGGCATAGAAATTGATAACATAAATGTTTGGGGGCTTAATAAATGTATAATATCCACGGACCAATAAATTGGTTTCACTTATTTAATTATAATAAGATATCTGATCTAATTTCACAAGTAGGGTTGAGTAAAAGTAATTATTCTCCGATTTTATAGACCTTCGAAGATAGATAGATTGTTTTCAATAGATCATCTTCTTCGATTAAGAATAAAGCAATAAAGTTGGTTTCACTTATCTATTTGATGTTAAATATATTATTTATATTTTGTTAAAGAAAAAATATTTTTAGTTCAAAATTAACGTTAAGAGAAAAAATACGAACATAAGTCATTTTTAATATGTTAGATTAATTTTTTACCCTTTTTTTGTTTTATATTTGTGAGCAAACTTCTAGTTTAATACTCTTTCTGTTTTAATTTGATTGTCTCAGTTTTCATTTTAGTTTGTTTTAAAAATAATGAATTTTTCTTAATTTATTTATTTTTTAATTTTAGCATCTCACGTGACGTGTTTAAAGGATCCGCTTTATTTTTCCATGTATATTGAGGTCCTAAAGCGGATATTGCTATTAGTCCTAGTTTATTGATAAATTTTAAATTTTAGCGGGGGTTTCTTTTTAAAAAATTTTCCACTAAATTAAAAATACTAAATTACTAACAAAGTAACATATAGTCATATAGTGATAGTCATATACTCATATTATACTATTATAGTATTATACTCATATATATTTATAAACTAAATAATTAAACAAAGACAAGAAGAATGTAAAAAAAAACATCCCAAAGTTGTTTTTGTGCCTCTTATATTATTAATTATTTCATTGAAATATACAAGATTCAGAATTACAACATTGTAGTGTACTGATGTTGAAAAAATTTGCAAAAGACATAGAAAAAATTAAAAAAATACTAAAATTGCAATGAAATATATTACCAATTTGAAAATACTTTTTTTAGTTTCTTTATAATTTCGTGTGGTTCTTCGGTTGGAATTGGTATATCTTGATCAAATTGTTCCACGTCACTACTCATGCCTTCAGATAAGTTGTCGTTGTAGTTTTCGTCTTCTTCTTCGTTAATCTCTGGGTGACTGCATCTTCTTCGCTCCGCTCGTATCCAATCTCTGAATAGTAGTGTCATCTCCAAGTTGTCTCCGGCTAATGAGTGTATGTGCTCTCCTATTTAAAATCTGTCTGCAGAAAAAGCGCTTTCAGAAGCGATTGATGACGCTTGAATGTTCAAAATATCTCGGGCCATCATTGAAAGTGTCGAAAATGTCTTCTCATTCTGCATCCAATATTTCAGCAAGCCTTCCTTTCCGTCTTCATTGACAACTGCTTGGTAAGGTAAAGTGCCCTGCAAAACAAAAACATCGAACTCGCTAATTTGGTTAGCAGTGCTACCACCGCACATTCTATTTCTGAGGCTTTCACTCATCGCGCAAACAACATGTCTTTTTTGAGGTTGTGTTGAAGCAGAAGAAGATGGTACGAAAGTCGGTTGATTACTAGCACTTTTGCTGGTAATGCCGATATACTTTTTTTCATTCATCTTTTACGTTATCCAACACTTCTTCTAGCGTTTGTTCAATAGGTGGCTCAACATTTAAATTTTTGGGAGTTGGAGGTGGTAGTACGTCCATACAGTTATAAATATTTTCAATAAGACTTTTACAACCGTCTACTTTAATAGTCGGGTTTAATACAACACCAATAATATAAATAGGGGGAATAGGAATAAAATATTTCATTAATTTTATAAACATTTTTTTAATAGCTGTCTTATAAGCAGGTTTTTCCATATATTCTTTAAGAAGTAAAAATATTATAGCTATATAAAACAACATAGTTGAAATAGTAGGATAATATAAAGTAGAAAATTCTTTTGTTGCTCGTTGAAAATTCTCTAGAAATACAATAAGTTCTTTAATTTTGTCTCAATCATTATCCATAATCATATCATTTGGATTTTGATTATGAACGTTACAAAATAAAGTGATAGGTTTCTATAGTCATAAGCAACAACTAGTTGGTCATATAAAGAATTCCACCTAGTTGGTACTTCTTTGGGAATTTTTCTGTAAGATAGTCCACAATCGTGACAAGTTTTTTTATATTCTTTTCTCTGTTGAATTCTATTATTTTAAAAAATAAAGTTTATATCAAATTGTATTTTTTCAAGAATATCTTGAAAAAGTGAAAGATCATCCTTTACAACTAAGTTATAAATATGGCACGCACATTTGATATGAAAATGTTTTGGAAAAGACGGAGTTAAAACTTCTTTTTAAACATAAATAGCAAAATTGTTAGAAGTTGCATTATCTAATGTAATACTCATAACTTTATCAGTTATTTCGTAATAATCGCAGACTAAATAAATATTTTGTGAAATAAACTCACCAGTGTGCCTACTATCTATATATCTATATGCTAAAATACGTTTTTGCATAGACCATTTATAATCTATCCAATGACAAGTTACCGTTAAATAATCATGGTCGTTAGTACTACGACCTATATCAGAAGTTAGAGCGACTTTGCAATTTAAATGATATAATGAATAACGCAAATATTGTTGATATTCGTGTGCAAATTTAAACACGTCTCTCGTAACCGTTGATCTAGGAAAACCTTTATAAGCAGGATTATACATATCTCTAATATAATGAATAAAACCAGGCGATTCTGAAAATGAAAAAGGCAAACCCTCCACAATAACTAATTTTGTTAGTGCTTCCCTATCTTTATGTTTATCGTATTTAGGGCTCTGACTCCCGTCATAGGGTTAATTTGACCATGTACTTTGTCCGGGACAGTATGTGAACCTTGTCCCGATTGAGAGGACGCTTGCTCACAATCTTTTTCAATAAGGTATTGGGCATGCAAGGCTTTGTGTTTTTGCAATAGGTGTCTTGCTAAACCCCCTGTCCCACCATGACATTGTCCAGTTTTAAAAGTATAAACATATTTACAAGTTTTACATATAACTACTTGATTCGGTACGTCCCTGTGAAAATATTTTCATACAACTGATGTTAATGATCGTTTTGCCGGATCTCATACTAGGGGGGATAAGAGACATTTCACTAGTGGGTGTATCATCATCTAGAGTGTTATCTAAATTAAAATCTTCTTCATTTTGAGGATAAACATTTGTGTCAAGATCATATGGTATTTCAGGAAACAGTTCAAGATCTATAAAATCATCTTGTCTAGGAATACTAGAAGAAGTACCCTTGCCCTTGTCCTTCATACCCGAGGCCTTGCCCAAAACATTTTTTGTTCTTTTCATTTTAATTATGGTAATAAATAGTTAAAGACTTAAAAAGTTAAAGATAATGAAATTAAATGTGTTAAATGAAATAAAAACAAAATAATAATTTAATGAGAGAACGAATGTACCAAACGCAGAAGCGTAAGTCGATGTGTGTAATCGAGAGAGGTTGAAAATTGAAATTTTGCTCGATAGATTAATCCTCAAGCTAGTTGCCAACTTCACTCCCAATTCTCAAATTAATAAATAGAGTGAATATGTAGTAGACAATGTTGTATAGAAATAGATTGATTGAGATTTGAGAGATTAAAGATTGTAGGAAGATTTGTGAGAAATAAGAAGAGAAAATGAGGTATTTATAGTTGAAAAATTGGGTTAAAGTGTAAATATAATAACTTGAGGTTAAAAATAAATATAAAGGGGGTAGGGGGGTTGGGGGAGTGGGGGAAGCCAAAAATGGCCGTTGCAATAACGATCAAAATGTAAAATGGTCGTTATTGCAACGGCTATTTTTGGCAAGTGTCGGGACTGGGGCGAGATCGGGGCGGGACCGGGTCGGGCGGGACCATACCATGTCTCGTTCTGGTTCAAGCCCCGAATCCGCTAATTTTTTTTTAAAATTTAAACAGGGCCGGTACGGGATCGAGTCGGATCGGGACCGAGTCGGCCCGACCCACTGACCAGCCCTAATAAAAACAAAGGAAATGGGGTTATTGGGAGTGTTCACCTGTTGGACAGTGTATTTTAGCAGAGTTTAGGGCATATATTTCAAAGAATTTTGATTGGTTATTATGTGTAAGCAAAAGAGGGAGAGTCAATAGTGGACCCTACTTGTTACAGAATCTTCTTTTTGCAGAATTTTCTCACTTTTCAATGAAGAGATGCATTAAGTAGAAAAAAATCTAAGAAACTAAATTTTAGAACAAAAAAATCTTAATCTGTTACATCAAATACTAAAAAATGTAATTTATTTAAAAGAAAAGAAAAATTATATGCACTAAATATTTAAACTTTCAATTTAGGGATAAGATTTACATACAAGTTACTCATCCCGAACTTCACTTATAGAATACTGAATATATTATTGTAAGACATGGTTGACAGACAAATTCTAAAGCTATTGGATGTACTATAAAGTAATGGGCTTAGGTCGCTCTTTTTAAAAATCAATGGGCCTAAGTGAATCACACTTTGTAAATATGAACGTGAAGTAATGATTTTCTATTCTTCATGTTCGGTCATAGGTCATAATTAGTAATTATGGTAACTAAAGACTAGTATTAAGAATTGAGTGTTTAACCAGGTAGCAAACCCGCGTACGTTGATATAGAGATGTTTGACTACTTGTCCAATATTTTAGAACTATAATTGTTAAATGAGTCTGAGAAATACAGTAGAATATAAAGCAACTAACTCTAACTACAAACTTGTAATGCAAAGCAAGCTCATCACACAAGTAAGCAGCAAATGAGCAGCTTTTTTTTGTTAACTCGGAAGTTAAATAGTATGAATTGTGAATCGAACATCATGTAGACCTTTAAGAATTGCTCTGAAGACGAGTCTTGATCCAGGATTCCAAGTTCTTCAACTCCTCGTTGTTTATCGAATGTGCAAGGCCAGGATAAGCCTACGGATATGGTAGAGAACGGCTTATTGGTGATAAATTCGTGCAAAAATAAACGAAAGATGAAAGATCTAAGAGACACTAGTGATTACCTTGAATTCGCAAGTCATACCAGCTCGCTCCAGGAAAGGCGGCCCTGCTTGTCCCGCTTCAAACAGTACCGTCCTATCAGCCAAACCATGAGACCACAAAATAGGGGTCTGCTCGAAAGAGTTTTGATGTTAGATACTATAAGACATGAAAACTAATCAAGCATGTCACGATTCAAATCCTACCACAAACAAAAACTTGGAATTTAAGTGAAGAAGGGTAAAGGGGCGTGCAAATTATCCATCGAGTTTCAAATCATGCGGCAATTTCTTGATTAGTAAAAAATAACTGTTGGAAATAACATATCTTCCAATACCACCATCATCATTATTCAAATTGCAAATATTATTTAAGGGGCACTAACATGACGTCACAATTTTTTTTTATCATTGTGGTGTTCAGACCAGCTTGTGGGTTCCACGTTGTACCTGTTGTTGACACCCAATTTTGTCTCATCTTTACTGACTATTTTGTTCACCTGTGAACATTTTACTTAGGTCGTCCTTTTAGCTGCAATTAATTTCGATATGCTTCTCAGTCTTGAAAATTCTCAAAAAATACTAAGTTTTAATATTTTTCTAATTACCGCATAATTTTTGAAGATATCGGGTATTACATTTTTATGATTAACATATAAGCAAAATAATTTTAATATCTCGGCATCGGTATTGGTGATTGATTTTCTCTTAATATTTTCACCATTACTAAACTAATCATTTTTATTAATATTATATTCTACTCAAATTAAATACACATGTTAAATCTTTTGTACCGTATTTTATGTGTGCGTGCGTTTTCTAAAATTAATCGGGACAAGAGAAATATATTTTAATTAATTGGAGTAGTTACCCACTAATACCATAATTCTTCTAATTTAACCCCCATTTTCATTTCCCCCATTTTCCAATCCCCCGACCCTTAATTTTCCATCCAGCCCCCCCACCTTTTAATTCCCTCAAGCCCACTCCCAATTCCGTCGACCCGGCCCACTTCACCTCTTCATCCATCTCTAACTAAATAATCAAATTATACCCAACCAAACGAGAACCAGCAAACAGAACCAAAAGAAAACCAGTTAGCCCTCCTCTTTTCTTAACCATAACAAATATAGGTTAATTATTGTGCTTTATTTTTCTCTATTTTGCTTAATTGCTTATTTTGTGTTTCACACTTATTTGCTTTTATGTTTTGCCTAAACTATTCTACTTTACATGTAAATATTTGCATATTGTCTTAACTGCTATTTGTTACTGCTTTCCTTAAACTGGCATTCCGCTCGTATTTCCTCCCTTACGGAAAATTCATATTATCACACACTACACGCGAGGTGTGTTGCACGCACCCGCAAAATTTCTTTCACAAAATCCAAAATTTTAGGAGAGTTGGCAAAGGCGCGGAGTTGCCCGGTTCGTCTGGGCGGCCGCGTGGCCTTCTCACTCGAGCAGTCTGCTCGGGAACCTTGTGTCTAGTAAGCCAAATCTTAGCAAACTTAAGATAGAGCTATACCACCCTTCATCTTAAGTCATGCATACATTTACCTTAGGTGGGTCGATCCTTAGTATCGACGCCACAATTAGGAAAACACAAAAACTTGTCAGCGGGTTTCACAACCCAACGACCAACCAACATACTATGTGTAGCGTGACAATGATAGACAAATTCGAGTCTAATCATGACATGCCAAAATGGAAAAAAGTGCACCGTCATTTGGTCGCTATTTCCCACAAAACATTGCAGATTACGGCTTGGACCTATTTATCATAATCTCGCATATTTGACGTTTAGGCCCACCTCTGACATAAAAGAGGTCCCAGACATATTAGAGTGCGCGTTTGATTTGCATGAAATTTGCTTATTATTGTCTGTCGCTTGCAATTCTTTACATATTATTCAAAATAATAATTATCATGTTATACTAACTTGGTTTGCTTAATTATTAGAAAGATTATTTTTGCCTAGCTTATTCCCCCAAAGGTTGATTCGTGTTGACTAAAGATGGTCGAGCACCTGAACTATGTCATGACCAGATTCCCTTGGCGAGATACGTAGGCGGTCCACACGGGCCTCGGTCCCACTTTCAGAAAACTCTATCATTCTCTTTTGTAAAATGAACTACGTTATGACCTGATTCCTTCGGCGGGATACGTAGGCGGCCACTTCGGCTTCGGTCCTATGCTTAGAAATTTTGCAATCCCCCTTCTGCTTGTAACGAACTACGTTATGACCTGATTTCTTGTTGGGATACGTAGGCGGCCTAAATCGGCTTCGGTCACACCATTAGAAACTTTCTTCCATTTTTACAAAATACAACACTTTTCACCTTGATAGGATAGACAAACAACCCTACAAGACTCGTTTAGACCAAACGCCCTTGCACGCTTAAAACTGGGACAATTTTTGGATAAGATGTTCATTTAGTTTCACAGCATGTCAATATTCGAAAATCTGACAAAAACTTTTAGACATACTTTGTCATAAACAATTATCTTATTAGACAGTTAGCCTAAATCGGAAACTAGACAGGGTTACAGGTCCAAACAAACCAAGCGCCCGAGCATCAAGAAGCAAAGCTGCAAAGTCAATACGGATCGACCGCCCCCTCTAAAACTCACGAATTTTTCTTTGAGCGCAGGTTCTTCATATTAACAGAAGCAGAAAAGACAACAACCATAAAAAGTTTCGCATAGTAGCTCAGTCTGCAAGGCCACAATCACACGTGTCTATCAAGACGTCATTTGGTTCACAGGGCCACACTCTGATCCTCATTTCTCAAATCACTTTACGACTCTAACTATTTTACTCGATTTATATTATGCAGGTAATTTCATCACAGTAGCCTGGCCCACCGGATCAAAATCATCTTATTATGTCTATCAACGGTGTATTCTTATTGCGTCTGCACAACGACGTTAGCTCAATTACGTCTATAAGCGACGTTTATTTTATTACGTCTATTCAACGACGTTGTCTTATCATCTATCAATGACATTCTCTTATTACGTCTATTCAACGACGTCCTATTAAATCTACCAACGACATTCATCTTATTACGTCCGCACAACGACGTTCCTCCTATTACGACTACCAATGACGTCCTTTATCACGTCTATTCAACGACATTCATCTTATTACGTCTGCACAACGACGTTCCTTCTATTACGGCTATCAATGACGTCATTTATCACGTCTATTCAACGACATTCATCTTATTGCGTCCGCATAACGACGTACTCCAATTTACGGCTATCAATGACGCTTTTTATCACGTCTATTCAATGATGTTCTATTATTACGTCTTTTCAATGACGTTCATCTTATTACGTCCGCACAATGACGTTTCTCTTATTACGGTTATCAATGATGTTCATATTTCGTCTATGCAACGACGATCTCTACATCGCGTCTACTCAACGACGTAATTTTATTATGTCGATGTAATGACATTCATCTATATTTCGTCCATGCAACGACGACATCTACATTGCGTCTACTCGACGACGTTATTTTATTATGCACATACAATGACTTCATCTATATTTCGTCCATGCAACGACGACCTCTACATCGCGTCTACTCAACGACGTTATTTTATTATGCCCATACAACGGCTTCATTTATATTTCGTCCATGCAATGACGACCTCTACATCGCGTCTACTCAACGACGTTATTTTATTATGCCCACACAACGACTTCCATCTCTATTTTCGTCCATGCAGCGACGACCTCTACATAGCGTCTACTCAACGACATTATTTTATTATGCTCATACAACGGCTTCATTTATATTTCGTCCATGCAGCAACGACCTCTACATCGCGTCTACTCAACGACCTCCTTTTATTATGTTCATGCAACGGCTCCATCTATATTTTGTCTTGCAACGTCATCTACATTTCGTCCGAAAATGACGAATATTTGCATTACGTCTGGAAATGGCGTCATTTATATTGCGTCCGGAAACGACGCCATCAGCACTACGTCCGGAAATGACGTCATCTACTATTTCGTTCGGAAACGACGAATATTTGCATTAAGTCCGAAAACAACGACATCAGCAATACGTCCGGAAACGTCATCTACATTTTCATCCGAAAACGACGTCATCTACATTTTCGTCCGGAAACGATGAATATTTGTATTACGTCCGAAAACGACGTCATCAGCATTACGTCCAGAAATGACGTCATCTACATTTCGTCCGAAAACGACGTCATCAGCATTACGTCCGGAAATGACGTCATCTACATTTCGTCCGAAAACGACGCCATCAGCATTACGTCCGGAAACGACGCCATCAGCATTACGTCCGGAAACGACGTCATCAGCATTACATCCAGAAACAACGCCAGCTATATTTCGTCCGAAATCGACGAATATTTGCTTTACATTCGGAAACGATGAATATTTGCATTACGTCCGGAAACGACGAATATTTGCATTACGTCCGAAAATGATGAATATCTGCACTTGCGTCCGAAAACGACGAGCATCAACATCACGTCCTAAAACGACGCCATCAACATCACATCCGAAAACGACGTCATCTACAGTACGTTCGAAAACAACATCATCAACAATACGTCCGAAAATGACGCGATCAACAGTGCGCCCGAAAACGACACCAGCAGCATCACGTTCGAAAACGACGTCATCAATACAATAACATCATCATCAACACGTTCATACAACGACGTCACCAGCTCAGCGTCTGCAACTACGTTACGTCTGCACATAGACGACATTTCGACTCACAAGATCACATTTCTCGTATATTCTTGCTTTATCATTTTTTGTCTTAACAGTTATGCACTAATTTTTCTTAAGTTTTAGCCTGCAGGAACCTTAATTTACAGGAGCAGAAGCACAACGTGAAACTATCTCTTATGGCGAACCCAGACAATTTATATCTCGAACGTCGATCCGCTCTCCTCCAGCATCCCGCAACACCAATGACTCCAGTGTCATCATAATTCAACACTGGGACAAAATTTTGAATTCACGTTAGCCTTGTCTTAAATTTTTCTAATATCGCAACAACCCTTGTCTTAAATTTTTCTAATATCGCAACAACCCAGTATCATCAAAATTCGACACTAGGACATAATTTTAAGTCTGCATCCGCCCAGTCCTTAATTTCCTAGCATCACATCAACCCCAGTGTCATCATAATTCGATACTGGGACAAATTTTAAATCCACATCAGCCCCGCCTTTAATTTAGCATCACATCGACCCAGTGTCATCATAATTCGACATTGGGACAAATTTCGAATTGGCATCAGATGTGCATTCAATTTCCTAACATCAGAAATCCCCTTTTCTTCTTAAAAATCCGGACAAATTGGCTACAAGTCAACATCTTTGTCTGAAGACTCTTTCATCCTCTCCATATAAAGAGGGACAGCTGTTGACACCCAATTTTGTCCCATCGTTACTGACTATTTTGTTCACCTATGAACATTTCACTTAGGTCGTCCTTTTATCTGCAATTAATATGCTTCCCAGTCTTGAAAATTCTCAAAAAATACTAAATTTTAATATTTTTCTAATTACCGTATAATTTTTGAAAATATCGGGTATTACAGTTTTATGATTAACATATAAGCAAAATAATTTTAATATCTCGGCATCGGTATTGGTGATTGATTTTCTCTTAATATTTTCACCATTACTAAATTAATCATTTTTATTAATATTATATTCTACTCAAATTAAATACATATATTAAATCTTTTGTACCGTATTTTATGTGCGTGCGTTTTCTAAAATTAATCAGGACAAGAGAAACATATTTTAATTAATTGGAGTAGTTACCCACTAATACCATAATTCTTCTAATTTAACCCCCATTTTCATTTCCCCCATTTTCAATCCCCCGACCCCTTTTAATTCCCTCAAGCCCACTCCCAATTCCGCCGACCCGACCCACTTCACCTCTTCATCCATCTCTAACTAAATAATCAAATTATACCCAACCAAACGAGAACCAGCAAACAGAACCAAAAGAAAACCAGTTAGCCCTCCTATTTCACCTCAATACCATCGTTACACCCTTTACCCAAAGGATTGAACCCATACATCTGTCCCAACGGTCACTTTCTTTTCCTTTTTGAATTCTGACCGTTGAAGCTCCCTCTTTTGGCTATAAATGCAGCCCATGGAGTTATAAATGGGGATTCGGCCAGCATTTAAAACATCTTCCATTTATTCTTCACCAAAAGAGATTCTAGTGAAAGGATCGAAAAAACCCCACTGATTTGAGTATGATACTACAACACTTGGGCCAATGAAATTGAAATTGAGGTCGCGTCCCTTCGGTTTCGGTATAATTCTGATTTGAACATGATACTACATGACCCTTCCGGAAAGGTTGTCCCTCGGTTTTCTTTCCTTCGGAAAAAAGGCAATGATGACACTTATAGATTTTTCACACATATACTGGATACCAACATGCTTGGGGGGCGACTAGATTGACTGACAAGTCACTAGGACACACTCTTGTTTGAGATGTCCCTTTACAAAATATAGATCTGAGCCTTCTGTAATTAAAATTTATATTGTTTTATTACGGATCCGAGGTTTTACTCGTATTTATTCATTTTACTAACTCTTTTACTAAGTGTCTTTTGCAGGTACCCGGAGGCGCATCTCAAAGTTAAAGCATTCGCAGAAAAGGAAGATAAAAGTGAAATACCGCTAAGTTTTCTTCACTCTTTCTTTATATGATTTTCGCTTTCGTTACAAACTTGTTAAATGCATATCTTATTTAAATATTTGCATGTCTAGCTTTAAATAGTTTCTTAGTTAGAACACCCTTAGAACTACATTATACATTTAGCACAATAATATCAACCTAAGTTTGACCGGACAACCGCAAGTTAGCGGATCCTATATGATGTCTAACCCCTTCCCTTTAGGATAATAAAGAACCCTTACCTAGAATCTCATTAAGTTCTGCAGACCATTAATTGGAGTTATTTTTAGCAGATTTTGTTAAGTAGATGTCCTACTTCATCTTTAAAATAATTAGGTGGCGACTCCTTAAAATCAATTTAGGAATCAATTATACGTAGTACACCGTTTTTTACTCCGGTTAAAATGGGGTGTTACACTTGTTACCTCCTAACAACACAGATACGGGGTAACTCTGCCCACCAAGCTAATGGGAAGGAATCCTCTAGTGTTTTGACTCTGGTGAGATTTGACACCACGGTAATTTTGAGGAACAAGTGCGACATTCTTCAGTTGTGTTGTATCATAGTGTTGATACATATAAGAATTAGCAGGTCGGGGATCATAATGAGAAAGTCTTATGAAATCCATGCCCTTTTGCACACACTTAAGATTCCCTCACAGGAACCACCTTAAGGAAAATAATAACATATGCAAACTTCGAAAAATAAAGTTGAAAATTATAGGAGTTAGTATCAGGCAATTACCTTTTTAGCTTCAGGAGTTTGTTGCTCTATTATAGAAGAATTAAAGGGGACCCATCCGCTAAACACGGCACCTCCTCCTAGAGTTTTTGGGTACAGAAGCACACTTGCTAACGTCAAGGCACCTACAAAATTAAGATTAAGTATAATTTGAGAGTTCCCTCGATTTAATAGCAATAAACAAATTTGCCACAGAGAGAGCGAGAGAGAGACCTCCTTGACTAAATCCACATACGAAAACATTATTAGGATTAGTGCCAGCATCGATCTCTTTATCGATCATTGCATGAACATTCTTAACCGCTTTGAGCAAACCACTCTCATCTTTTGGCGAACTCTGGTACAAGGTATATAACTAAAGTTATATGGAGACAATATCAATAAGGTATATTAAGCTTTTAGTTATAATGCAGCTGGGGATGATTACAAGGAGAATTTGAGAAAAGAAAAAGTGAAAAGAGATGTGAGGAATGAAAGGGAAGAACTTACAGCTGTCACTGGTATTTCATGAATGTCAAACCATGACGGCATGACAGAACCAACTGCAGTGAAGTAAGACAGTAAAGAGTAGATTTCAGATATTATTATCACCACTATTAGAGTGAAAAAGTTGGCAATGCTACCAATGGAGGAGCCACATGCAATGAAAGGGAATTAAGTCTCCTCCACCGAAAAGTACTGTGTAAATACGGTAAAAACAACCTTTTATACATAAATAAGATTTTTGAACCCCCTAAGTAAAAGAGAAATACAGGAGGCGTGGTACTTCGGGATTTTTTTTGAATCCCCTTAGTCAGAATTTCTGGTTCCGTCACCGAATGCTACCATTATTTTTATGAATTACGGAAACCAATTCCTTAGGGAATCCATTTTGATAATGTACCTTTTTTGGGGGGTTAAATTGTGTGGTGATAATCAATGGAAAAGATAAAAAGGTTAACATCTTACGGACACGACGTATTGTCTCAGTGGAGAATCTACATATTCCCTCATGGAAATGAAAGGTGGTGAGAAAGAAAGTGAGATTGGCATTATAGTACTTCAGTAACCAAGATAGCGTTAAAAATCTTGTTTCTTCTTAAGAACTTCCTTTCCACCATTCTTAGATACATCATAAACTTTATGGAGAATGTTCTTTTCAAGAACAGTATAGACATTGTTGTCGATTGCACCTAAATCACCACCAAGCTAATCTTATCCTTAAGAAGCTGTTATTAACATCTTCATATGTTGTTATGCACTAATCACGCTGAATATCCTAAGTTTGTTTCACGATATCTGTAATATGTGCAGAATGAGATGCAAGATTATCTACATTAGTAGCTAAAGATATCCTCCACGGAAAGAATTGCTCTGATTTATCAATTTGCCTTTGTTGTTGAACAACTGTCGGTATACAGAAGGCTATTCCCAACAGTATTTTCGAAGTCTTGAGCATTCATCTTAGTGATGTAAGTGTTAAAGCTACTCATCTTTGCCGCAAGCATTAACATTCAAAAAGAAACGTTAAAACAACCAAACTGAACTTATAAAGCTTATATTTGAGATGGTTCACTAACAAGAGGAATTACCCCTTTCTACCGAATTGAATGAAAAGGTGAAGGAAAAGGAAATAACTAATCTAGGTTCCTAGAAACTCATTGGGCTGATTTACCAGAATTAACACATTGTTAGAGGAAAAACAAAAGTACATCATTTGCTAAGTTTCACTTTACAATAATTGAATTTATTGTTCTTTTTTTAACTATATTTTGGGATCATCACTACCGACATAATACTGAAACAGAAGCTGCACATAATTTGAAATGACTCTAGTCTACCCAACTTCTCTCATCTCCCTCGAACTGCAAATTCTCTTATAAAGACCAACCATGTATAACAAAACCATTCACACCTCGAAAATGAGTATTTCTGATTCAACCAGCCATAGCAAGTGGATCTTAGTCTACAGTATCCCATCCGCTAGACACTAAAACCAACTAAAACAAACATAACTACACCTCAATCCCTACAAACCCCATCGAGGGGTAGGCAAAAAATGGAATCTTTATGCAATTAAATAAAACCATTTGACCCAAAAATGTCAATCCCACAGTGATTACACCAGAACAAAAAGAAACAAAAACAACCCAACAACCTGTAATAACACTACAAATACATCAATTATACTGACTTACAGTTGCATGTAATTACAAACCCAATCAAAGGGTAGTCAAGAATGAAATCTTATGCCAATTACAGTTACAAAGTAATTACCAGCCCAATAAAAAGAAGTACTCTAATTACCAACCCAATCAAAGGGTAGGCCAAAAAATGGAATCTTTATGCAATTAAAAACTACCATTTGATCCAAAATGCCAATTTCACAGTGATCACACCAAAACCAAAAGAAACAAAAACAACCCACAACAAGTAACAACACCATACATGAATGATTGTGACCATAGATAATAGTGGAGTAGTAGATATTACATGCCAATTACAATCAAAGGGTAGTAAAAGGTGAAAATCTTTATGCAATTTCAGTATACCATTTGGCCCAAGAACAACATTTCCATGGTGATCAATACAGAACGATACAAAAAACAGCAACAAAATACAAAACCCACCAAGGGGTACGGCAAAAGTAGAATCTTTATGAAATTAAAAAAAACTACCATTTGACCCAAATCCAATTTCACTGTGATCACACCAGAATCAAAAGAAACAGAAACAACCCACGACCTGTAATAACACTAAATGTACATGAATGAATAGATAATAGTACATATTACATGCCACTTACCAGGCCCAATCAAAGGGTAGTCAAAAATGAAATCTTTATCCAATTCCAATTTACCATTTTACCCAAAAATGCTACTTCCATGGTGATCAACACAGAAACGATACAAACTAATACAATACACAACCAGTAACATACAACCCCCACCAAGAGGTAAGCCAAAAATGGAATCTTTATGCATTTAAAAGATACCATTTGACCAAAAAATGCCAATTCCACACTGATCACACCAGAACAAAAAGAAACAAAAACAACCCACATGTAATGACACTACAAGTACAAGAATGATAGTGACCATAGATAATAGTAGTAGTTATTACATGCCAATTGGGCAATTACTAACCCAATCTTTAAGCAATTTCAGTATACCATTTGGCCCAACAACGACATTTCCATGGTGATCAACACACAAAACCGATAGAAAAACCAGTAACATACAAATCCAACCAAAGGGTAGGCCAAAAATGGAATCTTTATGCAATTAAAAGACACCATTTGACCCAAAAATGCTAATTCCACACTGATCACACCAGAATTAAAAGAAACAAAAACAACCCACAACCTGTAATAACACTCAATGTACATGAATGAATAGATAATAATATACATTACATGTCACTTACCAACTCAATCAAAGGGTAGTCAAAAATGAAATCTTTATCCAATTCCAATATACCATTTTGACCAAAAATGCTATTTCCATGGTGATCAACACATAAACAATACAAACTAATACAAGACAGAACCAGTAACATAGCAGCCCCACCAAGGGGTAGGCCAAAATGGATCTTTATGCAACTAAAAAAAAAACATTTGACCCAAAAATGCCAATTACCAACCCAAAAGGTAGTAAAAATGTAATCTTTATGCAAGTCCAAAAGTGTCAATTCCATGGTGTTCACGCAGAACAAATAGAAACAAATACAACCATACAAACCCCACCAAAGGGTAGGCCAAAAATGGAATCTTTATGCAATTAAACATTACCGTATGACCCAAAACGCTAATTTCACTGTGATCACACCAGAACAAAAGAAACAGTAATGACACTTAAAAAAGTACATGAATTATACTGACTTACAATTGCAGGTAACTGGGGTGGAAGGAGCAGAAGGGAAAGACCATTTTGTGTTCTTGAACTGAGGGGAAGTGAACAATGTCTTGATTGGTTCATTTGCTGGGCCAGAATCACCCAAACCATGTAGCCAAAGAACAAAACTT
The DNA here is from genome assembly GCA_029844215.1 of Przewalskia tangutica. Taxonomy (NCBI): domain Eukaryota; kingdom Viridiplantae; phylum Streptophyta; class Magnoliopsida; order Solanales; family Solanaceae; genus Przewalskia; species Przewalskia tangutica. The sequence goes on from CM056725.1 coordinate 5,752,128, forward strand.
CTAGCCATGGTGTCAGAATTTTTTGGGTATGTTGGGTCAAAGAGTAGTACAAAGAAAATGGTGAAACCAAAAGTAATTACAAGAACTAGCAAGGGTTTTAGTAATGGAAAGAATTTCATCTTTGGTCTTCAATATTATTTGTCATATATGTGTATTTTAGTCCTTGAGTTTGGTGGAAAATTTAGGTGTATTTTGGGTCTTTTTTATACAAAACATAAAATGATGGGGTCTTTGTTTACAAAATATAAATTTATGGAGCAAGATTTACATTTATATAAAGTTGAAATCACAATTTGGAATTATAAATACGTAGTACTTTTTTAAAAATTTGAGATTTAAAATCTTGAATCGAAGTTAAAGTTTATCAATGTGCGATCTTTATTTCCTCGTTGAAATTTCCAGCCCTTTTCCCAAAATAAAGGGATATTTTTTACCCTTTTCCCCAAAATTTAAGTAAATTTTGTTAGATATGTGAATTGTGATTTTTTTCCAAAAAACTCTAGCACGTGTTTGATAGTTTTTTTGGAGATAAGTTATGTCGGTATCACGTGCTGCATAAGTAATACCATATTTGTTAGCTGGTTATGAGGTAAATCATAACCAGCACTAAGGCGTGTTGGTCGATGAACTTCTTTTTTCTCATGTTAAATACATATCCGAACACGATTTTAATTAGTATTAAATATATTTTTCACCTTAACTCTCAATTTCTTTTTTCGAATAATCATATTTTTTTCATCCAAACGCCTGCTAAGCATTCTTTGTTTTTTAAATAGATTAATCTTTAGAGACTCATACTAGGTTTTTATCCTAAAACATCTAAATTAACTAGTCCAAATATTAAAACTCATTGTCCATGATTCAGTAACATATATTATGCGCTAAAATTGATATAAACACAAGAAATAAAGTATTCGATACCTATAAATATGCATTAGCTTATCAGCTTTATGGTACACGAGTATCTAAAATCAATTTCATTTTTCATAGACGAATTCGAACCAATTCGCACGTAACTTTAATGATATACTTTTGTATGACGGGGAACCCGCAGCTGACAGGCTCAACCAAGAAGGTGTTGGCAGAGGGAATCGAACTCGTGGCCTTTTGATCCCGCGCTTTTCTACTCCACCAACTTGACTACCCTTACGGGTATAACTTAATAATTTATCGGATATTTACTACCTTCAACCTTTATAAATATCAAATAAATTTGTCAAGTTACCTTTTTTCTTCAACAACTTTTGAATCAAATTATTTTTATATATTTGAGATGGCATAAAGGTGTTTAAAACAGTAATAAAGAAAATATATGGCCTCCAAAAGTTATAGCCAAACACGTTATAGTAATATATTTCCAAAAGTTTTACCAATTACCCTTATAATATGTAATAGGAAAAAGGGTCAAATTTGTCCTTCAACTATGCTTTATAGTTTAACATTGCCCTCCGTCAAACTTTGCGATCAAATTTACCCTTCTCGTTAGCAAACTTATTAAATTTGTCCCCAGCTGAACGGATTTCTGACTTGGACTCCACGTCGACGCCATATAGGCTCCCGCTCAATTCTTTTAAGCTGTAACTCGTACCCGTACCTGTTTGTTTCTTCTCCAGCGGACCTCTGCCATCTCCGGCGAGCTCCGACTAGTTCCCATGTCGGAGCTCCAACGAAATCCACCATTGTACATCCAATTCACCATCAACGCCTCCACTTCATCTCCCTCTCCATTTTCTGCCAGTTGTTGTCGTAGGATTTGACCACCAAACGACCGATAAATGACGAGTTCCCATGTCGAGCCAGAGTTTTATGGTGAGCTTGTTGATGATGGAGTGGTAAGTTTCGTAAATATTCCACATTCTTCGCACTCATTACGAAAGCTCGCTTCAGCTCAATTACTCTGGTGAGCTGGTGGGTCTTGTGTTTATTCTCGCCGGGAAGATTGACGGTGGTAGGACACAACATATATCGGTGAAATTTGATGTACAATCTTACCCATTTCCGGCTAAGTTGAAAATTGATGTCTCCGCCGGGGTGACTCGACAGCAGCAACAGCGAACGGCGGAGGTGGTGGATGACCCACAATGAAGGTGGAAACAAGGATAATTCAAGTCAGTAGTGGTAATATTTTAGGCAGGGAGCCTACATGGCATCTACGTGGATCCGACGTGGAGTCCAAGTCATAAATTCGTTCAGCTATGAGAAAATTTAATAAGTTTGCTAACGGAAAGGGTAAATTTAATCACAAAATTTGACGAAAGACCATATTAAATAATTAAACTATAAAGAATAGTTGAAAGGCAAATTTGACCCTTTTCCCTATATAATTATATGACTACCCGATAATATAGATCCACCTAACACCACTTAATTATAGTTCGGCTGATACATGAATTCACTACCAAACTATATTAGAAAAGCAAAAAAGAGTGGACCGTTTAATATTAATACTTAATATTACTCCAAACCTATATTATAGAAATTTTTAATTAGCAAGTTTAAAACCCTTTTGATAACCAAAAGTAAAAAAAATACAACAACAGTAATAAGGAAAAATGACAAAAATAGTCCCTTATGTTTGGGTAAGTTTAAAATAGTCACTTAAATATATTCTTGATCTGGTTTAGTTTTCTAAATTTCGCAAGTATAAGTGTTTTTAATCCCTGCTAAATATTTAACAAACTTTGATGATTAAATCTAACAGCAAATGTGGAAAAAGAAAAAAGACTTAATAAAAAATATTTGATGGGATGGAAAATGTTTATTTTGATAAACTTAAAAGATCAAAACAGATTAAGAGTATACTTAAGGGACTATTGTAAACCTACTTCTAAACTTTAGGGACTATTTTGTCATTTTATCATATAGTAATAATACGAGAGATTTTATTTCTTTTATCATAATATATACAGATTATACAGAGAATTTTCACTTTAATGGCGACTTCAAAACTTCAGGCTCTATGGAATCATCCTGCTGGCCCAAAAACCAGTGAGTTTTTATTTAATTTTTCCTTTTTTCCTGTTAAATTTTTAATTAATTATGCACTTTGCTTAGATTTAGATCTACTTTTTAAACGTTCTTGAAATACATAATTATCATATCAGCTTGAATTAATTAAAGATTCTTCTTGAAAATTCAATATTTTTTTCTGGGTGAGTCTTACTTCTTCTTTTTTTGTATATTTTTGTAATTTTTGGCTGTCTGCCTGTTTATTTATTTGAAGAGATGAACAAAAAAATGAAAATAAAATAAAAGAAATTAGATTTTTAGGTGTTTTTTTTGTTTTGGATTGTTGTTAGATTATCATTTACTGAATGATATAGCACATCAACAACAACATACCCAGTAATCCCACAAAGTGATGTCTAGAGATGGTAGGATGTCGCAAACCTTACTCTACCTTTGTGGGGCAGAGGTTGTTTTCTATAGACTCTCGGCATATAGCACATCAAGTTGATAAAAATAGTTTATATTAATTAAGATTCTAAAAAGTGGGGAAAAAGAGATGAAAAAGAAAGTATATAGATGAAAAGAAATCATGGAAATTAATAAATATTTGTTTTACTGGTAATAGTTTCTTGAAAGTTTGTTTGAAGCTGAGCCCCCATGGGTTAGTTCAGTTGGCAAAGGATGAGGGACTTGTGTCTTAGGGTCACAGGTTTGAGCCCTGCGCCAAGCGAACTAATTTAGGTGGAGAAGGGTCATCCTCGAGTTTCAGAGGTTGCGGTTGGCCAAAGAGTCAGCTTTAGACGGATTTCTCGGTCATAAAAAAAGTTTATTTGGTATTTATGTTTACTGTTTGTTCGGAGTCGTTATTAAATTGTTTGTATGTCATTGCAGGGATGCATATGAAAATGTCAAGTTTTAGAGAACTCTTAATGATAAACTATTTAGTAGTGGAATGAAATGAGCTTGAATAGAGCGAAATGTTTATAGAACATTCATATGATTGATGTCAACTAGTTTGGGCATTTGTATGAGCGAAAGATAACTGATTCTTGTGGCATTTGTATGATCAGAGAAAGCTGAATCTACGGTTTCACAGTTTGACAAATTTTTCTTCAACTTTTTTGTTTGTTTGTGATTCTGTTGTATTGTATGGGTGTTTACCGGTTGGGAATCATTTAACTGGTTGGCTCAAGTTGTTATTGTTCTTTGAGCTTTCCTGTAGCTACTGATGCACCGTGTGTACAAACATACTTTTTCCTTGTTGTTTTGCGGCTACATGTTGATATATTTTTCTTATCATTTTCTTTGTTCACCGTTTTTTCACTCGTTGTGTTCTTCTAGTTCATTTCTGGGCACCAACCTTCAAGTGGGGCATCAGTATTGCAAATATTGCAGACTTCGCTAAACCTCCTGAAAAGATTTCATTACCGCAGCAAATAGGTATTTCTCACGTCTTGCATTATTTGTGATGACCTATCACAAATCCAGAAAAATATGTGCATAATTGGTCATTTTCTGTTTGGTTTTAGTTACAAGATAAGCTGTTTCGGTTATTGCAGCGGTTACAGCAACTGGACTTATATGGTCTCGCTATAGTTTGGTAATTACTCCGGTAAGTTCAATATTACTCTGGATCTCAGCACAAGTTTATCTCTTTATGGTGTTAAGAGTATGATTGACAGGCAAATAAATCCTTTCTACTTTGTATTCAGCCGAATCTTTATATTGGTTTTAGTATTTAGTATATGATTAGTAGACTAAAGTACTATATCCTTTTCACATTCAGTCTAATTTTTATACTATCTTATTAAAATCCTTTATCACCAGGCCTAACACTTTACTTTACGGTGGAAATACATAAATAATAGTACAACCTTGTAGTAGGGTATCATCCTATAGGCACAGTTCAATGAAGTTGTCCTTGCGAGATAATAACATATTAATTGGATTTAGGGCATATACTCTGTTGGAAGAGGGGTATTATGCTACTTAGTTCGCTGACATTTTAATTATTCAAAAAGATCCCACACCATGAGAAGACTGTCCTAGTTTGTAGAGAACATACATATGATAAGAACTGTTGAATCAAATTTATATAAATCATCACCGCGCAACCTGCTTCAGATGGAGAAAATGGTTGCAATGAGCATGAAAATTTGTAGGTATTTAGTAACCCTAATGGAGACCAAGATTGTTTAAGATTGAGATTGTTCTCCAGACTTTGAAGGTAACTCATCTAAATATGCTGATGCCGTTGAGATTGTTCTCCACACATTGAAGCTTACTTATACATACTGTCTTTTATGGGTTTTTAGTTGACTCTTAGGGTGTGTTTGGTATGAAGGAAAATGATTTTCATGAAAAAATGTTTCCTTGGGAAATAAGTGAGTTTCTCACTTATTTTCTAGTGTTTGGTAAATATTATCCCAAGAGCTTTTATATGTAAGGTAGCAAAACACTACGAGGGTGAGATGGGCTGGGGAGTGGGGGATCTGGGGTGGTGGGGGTGCGGTTTGGGGGCATTGGGTGTTTTCCCTACTTCCATTAGGTAAGTCATTTTCCTCATTTTTCAGAAACTTGTTTTCGTAGAGAAAATGTTTTCCACAATATTTTGCCCAACCAAATATGAGAAAATTGCGGAACACACCCTAAGTGGAGAAGGGTAGAGGGCAGCCCATTATCCCCGAGTTCTGAACCTGTGCGCCACTGGCCCTCCGAATTTCTCAGTTATCAATTAAAGGAAAAAAAAATCTTCAGTATTTGCAATGAACAGACGACAAAACAGATAAAATCAAAACAAGTTGTGGCGCGTGAGTTCACTTTATTTTCTCCCAGTTTGCATTATGACTTCTAAGCCACTTATGCAAGATTTTCCTTGCTTGAACTCTTTTCTTTACTAGCTTCTTGGTTTCTGGTGTCGTTTTCTCTTTATCTTCCATAATTCTGAACTGCAGAAAAACTGGAACCTCTTTAGCGTAAATGTGGCAATGGCTGGAACAGGCATGTATCAGCTTTCACGAAAAATCCGGTGAGTCAGTTCTGTCTCATTACTCATTGAAGATCATTAAAAAGGACTTTGCAAATGTTCATGAAAGGGAAACCCGTGAAAATACTATATAGCATATTCTTATAGCTTTGATTTTTCGTTCTTTCTGCAGATAACACAACCATTTTTTTCTTTATTCAGTAGGCATTTTTGTTGTAGCTATAACTTAAGTTTTTGTTTCTTTTTAATCTGGATTCAGGTATGAATATTTTAACGAGGAGCAACAACCTGAGCTAGCTAAAGAATGATGATGAAAATTGTGATTTAGTCAGGATTATCGAATTCCTGAGCTTTGAATGCTCTTTTATGCAATTTGATGTTTCAGTTCTACTCCTCTATACTTCTTGTGATACTTACCACTGTTAATGTGGCAATTTGATAAGTGATTCGGTGAATAATCACAGTTGGTAATTCATTTGTCTGAAATTACTCTAGCTTTGACTATATGAATCTTTTATGTTTATTCTAGATGGAGAAATGTCGCATGGAGGTAGGCTTAACAGCTAGCAAATATGACTCATTTATGCCAGTGTTGTTGTCAAAATGACTCATTTATGCTATTGTCGTTACCAAAATGGCTCATCCATGCCAATATTCATTAACGCCGACGTTAATGAATGATATTGTAAAACCGGCGTTAATGAAAAATGGCATAGATGAGTTATTTTGATAACATTGATGACATAAATGAGCCAAACTATGGTACGAATGAACCATTTTCGATAGTTCGATGACATTTTTTGAGCTTTTTCCCTTTAGAATATGCCATTGGTATTTATCACCAATGATAGGCTTTCGAGACAACATAATCAACAACAAGACATGTTTAACGTTTGCAGTAGAATAATGACATAGATTTGTAGCACCATACACAAAAAAGCACTGAAAATAAAGGGTTCTTTTCTTCAGTCTACACGAGTAACAATGTATACGATAATAGTTACCCCCATCTCCCCAACCTTATCAGTTAAAAATAAGTCTCAGTCCACATTTGGCCTCCGTTTGACATCTTTGCCTTATGAAATTTTCAAATTGTAAAACGTTAGTCAATAATTAAGAATGTACTTATATTAAATCTTGTAACACTATATATCATATTCTTATAGCTTTGGTTTTTTGCTATCAAATTGTTTATAGCTTTAAAGTACATAATAAGTTCCGGGCTAGTAGTTCTCTGTGCTTTCTCTCTAAAAATCAAAGGGAAGCATACCAAACACTGCAACCTTATGATTAACACCAATATACCATCAAATAATTCTATCAAACCACACCAAAGCCCCCAGATAATATAAATACAAATTACAGTGCAGAATTAGCGACACCCTTATGAAATAGAATTAGTTATTTTGCTTTAACGATTTTTTCTTTAATATAACCAACTCTTTGTTTGGTTACATGATCTATGGATATAGAAAACCAAAACGGAAAGTTTACGTTGGAAACCCAGATTCAGTTCAGCAGACCAGAAAATTGACGCTACATTGTACGGACCGTAAATGTTTTACGGTCCATCAAAGCTAACCGTCAATTTCACCTTTAAAATTGACGACATGTTTATCAATTGTACATACTGTCAAATTATTGACGGTCCGTGGATCTTCACCGTCTCTAAATCCTTAAGTTTTGAAGGTGACAGTGCGATTATACTAACTGTCAAAAAGTTGACAGACAGTCAATCTGGACCATCAAAATATTGACGGCCCAAACTCAGACCGTCAATGATTCGACGAACCATCGAATTGACCGTCAAACTCCTCCGACATCAAATAGTATAAATACGCAGACTTAGTTTCAGAATCAATTTTTCATATTCTCAAGCCCTAGAATGAAGATTCTCTCTTCCCAACCATCTCCTACACCAAGGTAAGTCATTTTCATGTATTTTCTTGCAATTCTAACATAGTATTCTCAATTCCTAAGTGAATTCTATTACTCTTAACCTAGGATTTTCAAGATAAACCCAATTTAAGGTTTCAAGGTTCAATCTTTGGAGTTCTTCTTCAAAGTCAGGATTTTAATACAAGTTTGGAAGCAAGTAAGGTATGTAAAACTTCTATCCACGTGGGGACATCATTGTTCTTCCCCACGCCACACATATTTCATGACATAAGAATTCCTAAAACCTAGGGTTATATATATATATATATATATGTCAATTGTGATTGTCATGAACCAGTCCGTACTCCATGAACCAATGCTTTTAATTCTATGAGTCCTTAATTATCAAGTCATGAATTATTATTACTTAACCTACGAAATTGTGCATGTTTTCTCACAAGATATATGTTATGTATTTATGTTCATGTTAAACTATCTCAGATCATGTTTACAAACTATTTCATGAAATACATGGGCTTTCAAACCAACTATTTTTCAAATACATATTTTGGGAGTTGCATAGATTACCGAGAAGGCTCAGATGGCCTGAAACTACGTATGCCAACATATGATAAGGGTCTCTTCTCCAGAGGACGATACCTTCAGATTATTATTGGATTCATCATATTTATGTTCATGTCTCGTACTCCGGTAAAGTATGAGATGGCTTAGCTGATCGGGCAGAGATCAGACTCCACGTTCACGCGTGGTGGTTCATGTCGATTTTTTAATGCTCTCCCACATATATACAATTTTATATATATATATATATATATATATATATATATATATATATATATATATATATATATATATAATAGCCTAACAAATACCCCAAAACTTAACATTTGCTCGCCCTCAAACAAAGATCAAAACAAAATCAAAAAAACAAAAATAAAAAGACTCAAATCAAGCAGCTACTGCACAAGGTTACTTAGAAAAGCATGAACGTCAGTTGGGATAATATGCTGGAACATAGAGCACGAATATAGCAATCTAGAATTTCAAGCCAGATATTTCGCAAATTCATTTCAATCACACTTAATGGAAACATGAACACTAACCTATGCATGTCAATTTCATTTAGTTCTATGGGTCTGTTTACTTGTTATTTCCCACTAATCATAGACATACATACTAGAGATCTTCAGGACTTTTTAGGGTTGTAATTGTTACACCCCAGAAATTCCAGGATATGTTTTTAAGAACGTACGTAAGAACTCAAATGTTAAGGTTTGAGACGAGTAAAATTTATCTGAATTTTGGATTTGTCGGAAAATGAAATATCAGGATTTAATGGGAGGCGACACGTGTCACCCTTAGGTTGTCTTGTACGAAATTTATCAAGGAAAAAAGGGTCATTTGACCATTGTTAGGAAGACAAGTCTTGCAAATGACTTAGCTTGACATTGTTGACTAAAAGTCCGCGGCCACTGGCAAGATCCATGTGAAACACATCCGAGCCATCCATATGTACTAATCTAGACCTTCCATTTTGTTATATAAGCTTACTAGTAGCAAGACTTTGTCATTCTCACACTTAGAAAAAAATTGAAATCTTGTCTTGCTCACTATGGAAGCTCACGGTTTGACAAGTTTCCAAGAGGAAAATTTCCAATTCTTGTCCAATAATTCCCCACTTTAAACCAAGGTTCCTAAGAGTATTGTAAGGTTTTCTCAAAAGAAAGATTTGGAAAAGAGGCGTTTCGTATTAGTCGCAAGGCGAAAACCTAAAGGGTTATTCAACTTTGAAGTTGGAACTTGAAGATGAGTTATTCTTAAGCTTCTGGGTTGCTTGGAGTGGATTGGACGTCGAAGGAGGAGCTAAAGTTGCTAAGGGCGACTTGTGATCTTGGATCATAATTGGGCTAATTGAGGTATAATCTTCGCTTTACTTTTGTAATGAAGATTCCACGTTATTATAAGTTAGAAGTGATCATGTGATTTGTGTTATGAAGTTTGATAAGTGACATGGATTGTAGAAGCCTAGAACCGAAAATGACATGATTAGCCTTTGAAATTGTAATGCAAATTTTGTCGTTTATTTAGAATCGTCGCATGTTTACCTACTTGAGAATTGTAGTAGTTGTAATCGATTGCGGCTTGATATCATGTTATAATAAACCATTTGGATTGAAATGGAAATTGAATAAGAATTGGTATTGTTATATTATTGTGAGCCAATCGAAATTGTTTGGTTATTCATTTGCATTGGATTACCTTCTATATTATTGTGAGCCAATTGGGGCTGTTTGGTTATTCATTTGCATTGGATTACCTTCTATATTATTGTGAGCCAATTGGGGCTGTTTGGTTATTCATTTGCATTGGATTACCTTCTATATTATTGTGAGCCAATTGGGTCATTTGGTTATTCATTGGCAGTGGATTACCTTCTATATTGTTGTGAGCCAATTGGGGCTGTTTGATTATTGTATTTCGACCTTGGAAAAGGTGGCAAAGTTAGTAAAAACAAAGGAGGTGCTGTCCGATTTTCCGTAGAATTTAGAGACTTAACACTTATAATATTCTACGTTTGAAGTAAGGCCTTAATGGGCGTATTGTGAATATTATAGGTTGACATACTACGGGCGGGAATTTGTACTTGACAAGTGGTTTGACCCAAGAGGTATGTGGAACTTTTCCTATCTTTTGAGCATGACTAGTTTCACGATATAGTACGGTGAGACGTCAAGATTTTGACAATCTAGTCCATTTGACATCCTTGGCTTATTTTAGGAATGTCGAGTTGATTGAGTTAGGGAATTAACTCACTTGTTTAAATGTTAAGGATATCTTGGTTTTCAAAGTTAAGAGACTTTAAGTATGTTGAAAGTATTTTGATACTTGTTTTTATGGAAAGTTTAAAGAGTGGTTTACTCTAAGTAATTTAAGTATGTTAAGGGACTTGAAGAGTTTTAAAGTATGCGATACTTGTTTCGTTTTAAACGTATAAGTCCCTTGGATAGGAAATTGTACTTGACTAATGCATAAAGTGAATATAACGACTTTATGGGGAGTTGGTTATATTGGCTTTATGGAAAGATAAATGGCTTGATTTATTGAAAGGCAATTTGATTTAAGGCATCAATTGCCTAAGGTTTTAAAGGAAAGAAGTCACTTGATTTAGAAGCCTAAATGTATTTCTAAAAGGTATCGTGACTTGTCTTGAAAAGTAGTTATGACTTGATACTACGATTATTAGTATCTTGGAAGTTATATATGAAAAAAAGTCATTTTTAAAAGAATAGAAGTACGTAGTACTTTGGGTTAAATTCCCGGATTTTATAATGACATGTTAGTGCCTTAAGTAAACTAAAATGAGAATGTATATGAATAAGACTAATAAGAAGTAGTTGGGATTTCTTAACTTGCTTATTTATTGTATGATAAGCCGGAGGGCTTATGTTATGTATGATGGCGGTTGAGCTAGGGTAAGAGTATAAATGAGGGTAAACCCCAAGACGTTATACCACCGCTTGTGGTAAGAGTATAAATGGCGGGTAAACCCCAAGACGTTATACCACCGCTTCCGTGGATTTGCTACCCATGACGCGAGGAATACCTCACGCGAGTCCTTATGGGCTTATGCGGGTGAAATAGTCCCACGCGCGGTACATCCTATGCGAGGAATACCTCATGCGGTCCACGCGATCTACGCGGGTGAAATAGTCCCGTGAATAGGATTGCTTAATGACATCGCGGGCGGGTGGTCCCGCTTTGATCGTGAGCCTCCTACTTTATATTGTAAGTATACTCCTATTTACTCTCATTGTTAGTAAGGCACAGATCGTTAATTGAGTAATCATACATGTCTCCGCTTTATTTTAGACTTATGATTTCATTACGATTTCGCCACATATTTGGTACACGTTGTCGACCTCCCAGAAATTTGCCGTTCACGCCGCAGTAAAGTAAATCTGATTCGATCCTCGCCTTAGGATCATTGTCACCGCTGGTAAGCTCCTTCATTTGAGGCTTATCCACAGTATTGTCGGTTGTTGTACATTCGGGTGTGGCGGGGCCCCGTCCCGCCACTTGAGTTGTTATTCTTAGAGGTGCAGTAGTCACATTGTGGATTGGGTAAAGAAAAGAAAAATGTCTTGTTCTATTTACGGATTGAGTATATTTTACGGAAGGTGGCCTTATCGGCCAGCTTGTTGTTGGTTCTTGTCTAAGTTTTTGTATGTTGTGTATGTTCCCGCTATTCTCTCGATGTATACCAGCGGGTGCGGGTAGGGCACGATCGCGCCCGGTCGGGTTGTGACAAAGTGGTATCGAGCGATTAGTCCTCGGAAAGTGTCTACGCAGTGTCTAGTAGAGTCTTGATTATCGGTGTGTTGTGCACCACATCTATAATCGGAGGCGCAGGACATTTAGGATTGGTTTCCATTCTTCTCACTCTAAGATCGTGCGATAGAGTTTGTATGGTTAGGGTCGTCTCTCCCAACAAGTTATGATTGTTTGCGACTACGAGAAAGCGTGATGACCCGGGAAGGATTACGTGGATTGCGTATCGGGTTGGTAATGGTTGTAGTTGGTATTGTGACATACAACTATGCGAATTTATGTATGAGGTCGACGTGTTGCTTAGAATGATTTAGATTACCAGATTTGGAAGGGACTAAATAAATACCGGAAGGTATGAACAGTTTAATGAATTCTCATCAAGGTTTTACGTGCTAATTTGAGATAATTAGGAAATGATGAGTTATCGGAAAAGGTAATGGACCATAAGAAGTTAATTAAGAGACTAAGTGGAAGACTATGTTAGCAACTTAAGCTACGTGGTATGCTTAAGGGAATTGTATGCAGGCGAGATCGGACGAAGAAAGTATGGTTGTCGTGGTCAAGACAACACGATTATGATATTACGAGAAGTTCTTGTACGATTCTGAGGTGATAAGATAGGCTTGGAGCATGGAAATTGCGAGCCTAAAAATGTTGATAACCACCGAGACCTTAGGTATATAAGGCCTTCTGTAGTAAAAAGTTAAGCAGACCTAAGAAAAGAGTTAAATGCGACGCCGAGTGGTTAGGGATCTATTTAGGGTCGCCCATAACTGAAAGGAAATGAGATCGATTAGTAGTAGTCCCGCTATGTGACAGGTCACGAGGTGCAAGGCCCAAGTTTAGTTAGTCATTTTACGGGTTCGTGGGCGTGTTCCACCGAACCAGTTGTGAGAGCGGAATGGGCCTTGTATTGTTTAATTTAGTAACTCCGGAGATTTGAGGCGAAAGCAGATGAAGGCTATGACGACGCTAGAATAAGTTTGGGAGTACGGAAAAGTACGACCCGATGAAAGAGAGCAACCAAGAATAAGGAAATGGAACCTGAATCCATGAGGACCTTTCGAGGTGACTACACCCGTGAGTGTTGGGTGGTAGCTGAGCGGTTAGATAATAATTGACGGTAACGATAAAGTCGTTGGACCCAGCAGAGCTGTTATGACAGATATTGAGGTCATTATGAGTTCGGGATAGTTGGCCTCTTGTTATGCCAACGCGTGGACTACATAAGAGATTGATTCGGTACCGGTTTCGTGGCAGTTTGCCATCGAGTGGAAAGGAAGAGAAGTGGTGGTAACCAGTGAATTATCCTTCCTTCTTTGACATTGTTTTCTTTTTAAGTCTGTGTGACTTGTTTACTTGGGGTAAATTGACGCAGGAAGTATGTAATAATTGAATTTGGAGGAAGTTATTTTAAGTGCCCTTGGAGGTACTTGGAGTTTGGTGTGGCGGTCAGGGCCACGACCTTCCGGATAATTTCAGGAAAATGTACAAGGCAAGAATAAAAATAAGTACGAGTGCTGCCGGCGGAAAGCTGAGGGCATCTTTGGTAGGTTGGAAAAATCTACACGAACTTAAAGGCGGGGCGTGATGATTAGCTAATTACTGGACCGCAAGAGGACCCAATGAGTAGGGTTGTGACTCCAAGGAAAGTTCAAGATAGGGAGATAAGTTCTCTTCCCCACGAAAAGGGCGATTTGCGTATTATGGGGTTGCATGTACCCATGTTGTTAGACGCAGGATATGACCAGAATAATAAAGGAGAATACGACTATGGTTAAAAATAGGTTGCACGAGATATGTTTACCCCAGACTAGTGTAAAGACCATTAGTAAATAATGGGAGGTAAGAACATTTCGAGAAAATGTGGTAACACCTAGTTATAGGCTCTACAAACTGGGAAAGGAAAACCGGGTTACTACTTGACGAGATCAAGGAAACCTCCCCCCCTAAATTGTGATTGACAGTAAGTCTTAGCCATGAGGCAAGCAAAGGAATTAAGTCTAAGTTTAGTGACCAAGTTTGGTTTGCAACAAAAGGAAACAGAACCATAAGTGAGATTAAGGATACCCGAATATTTCGCAGAATGAGAAAGACTTTCGATTATTGGAAGACAAGTTGACCACGACTACGATTCTAACTCCTCCCGAAAGACTAGAGGTTAGGTTTTGATGATAACACGTTGGGTGTTGGGCTAGGTTCGACGCAACCCGATAAGGTTAGAACCTATGTTTTCCGGTAGTTGGGAAGCGGGAAAGGAAATCGCGCCACTCACGATTTAGAGTTGGCGGTTAAATCATGCCTTGAAGATTTGGGGGCATGACGTATATCTGCACTTCATGTGGATACTTATGCGACCACAAAGCCTTGGTATATCTGCAGATCGAGGCGAGAATTTGCGACACCGATGGTGGTTAGAGTTACTCAAGGATTGTGATATTGATATCCTATACCATCCGGGAAAGCCAAGATTACATATACTCTTTGTGATGGACTGGGGTAGTCCGCGGATAGGCAGCCAAATGACAGGATGTAGTCCGTAAGATTCTTCGCCAGAGCCTAGGGTTCGATTATTGGTTTCAAGGTTAATGAAGTTCGATCAGAGGTTGCCGAGTCTTCCATCGATGAGGAAGTAAAGAGGCGACGATGAGGATCCAGGTTATGATCTGATATCGAGATACGACTCTCAGGAGAGAAGAGCTGGTTGAGTAGCACGGATGGGTCTTTGTGAGATGAGGATAGATTGCGTGTACCGGTCTTTGCAGACTAGTCGCGAGGTTTTAGGGAGGCACGCAGGCTTATTGCCCTAATTGTTTGGGGCCGACTAAGTCGTGTCGTGACCTCGAAGTATGTTTGGGTAAGATGACCAGAAAGGACATAGCGGAGTTACTGCTTAGTGTCCGAGATAGTAGCAGGTCATGGTTGAGCACCAGAAGCCCAGTGGGCTATTGCAGGCGATTGAAATCCCAACCTAGATATGAGGTGTAATTAATATATATCTTGTTACAGGGTGGCATCGTACTCGGAGGAAGTGCGACTCCCTGGGGGTCATGGTAATTAGGCTGGCGAAACCAGCCGTGTTCTTTCGGATTTGGGACCCCTTACTCGGCTGAGGATTATGCTTGCTTGTATAGCAGAGAGATTGTGAGACTGCACGGGGTTCCTACGTTTATGATGACCGACAGATGAGCTCGGTTACGGATAACCGGAGGTTTTTCAGAGGATTAGGGACACAGTGAGTCTCGGTGTTGCATTACACCCTCGCATCGACGGACGGGCAAGGTGTACTATCCGAGCACCGAGGATAGGATGCGCTGTGTTCTTGATTTCGAAATAGCGGGAGGGTTAATTGTCTCTTGTTGTGTTGAGTACAATAAATGCATACCCTTCCGATTCGGATGACCTGTATGAGGCCTTGTATGTAAGAAAGTGTAGATCGCGGTTGGTGGGTTCGATAGGCGAGGTTCGATTATTTGGTCCGGACTTGATTCAGTTCGTGGATAAGGCGAAGCTTATCAGGAAAGATTATTTGTAAGCTTAGAGTCGTGAAGCTTTATGCGAATAAGCGTTGACATGGGGTTGAGTTGGCATTTTAGTATGTGGCCACCTGTGGCATTATTGGTATGTAGGGGTTGTAAGGAGACTATGTCGCTATCTTTAAGTTGGACTCGAAAGAACATTCGGGACGAATGTTTCTAAGGGGGGAAGAATGTTACACCCCGGAAATTCCAGGATATGTTTTTAAGAACATACGTAAGAACTCAAATGTTAAGGTTTGAGACGAGTAAAATTTATCGGAATTTTGGATTTGTCGGAAACGAAATATTGGATTTAATGGGAGGCGACACGTGTCACCCCCTTATGTTGTCTTGGACGAAATTTATCAAGGACAAAAGGGTCATTTGACCATTGTTAGGAAGACAAGTCTTGCAAATGACTTAGCTTGACATTGTTGACTAAAAGTCCAAGCGGCCACTGGGCAAGATCCATGTGAAACACATCCGAGCCATCCATATGTACTAATCTAGACCTTCCATTTTGTTATATAAGCTTACTAGTAGCAAGACTTTTTCATTCTCTACACTTAGAAAAAAATTGAAATCTTGTCTTGCTCACTATGGAAGCTCACGGTTTGACAAGTTTCCAAGAGGAAAATTTCCAATTCTTGTCCAATAATTCCCCACTTTAAACCAAGGTTCCTAAGAGTATTGTAAGGTTTTCTCAAAAGAAAGATTTGGAAAAGGCGTTTCGTATTAGCCGCAAGGCGAAAACCTAAAGGGTTATTCAACTTTGAAGTTGGAACTTGAAGATGAGTTATTCTTAAGCTTCTGGGGTTGCTTGGAGTGGATTGGAACGTCGAAAGGAGGAGCTAAAGTTGCTAAGGAGCGACTTGTGATCTTGGATCATAATTGGGCTAATTGAGGTATAATCTTCGTTTTACTTTTGTAATTGAAGATTCCACGTTATTATAAGTTAGAAGTGATCGTGTGATTTGTGTTATGAAGTTTGATAAGTGACATGGATTGTAGAAGCCTAGAACCGAAAATGACATGATTAGCCTTTTGAAATTGAAATGCAATTTTGGTCGTTAATTTAGAATCGTCGCATGTTTACCTACTTGAGAATTGTAGTAGTTGTAATCGATTGCGGCTTGATATCATGTTATACTAAACCATTTGGATTGAAATGGAAATTGAATAAGAATTGGTATTGTTATATTATTGTGAGCAATTGGGGTCGCTTTGGTTATTCATTTGCATTGGATTACCTTCTATATTATTGTGAGCCAATTGGGCTGTTTGGTTATTCATTTGCATTGGATTACCTTCATATTATTGTGAGCCAATTGGGGCTGTTTGGTTATTCATTTGCATTGGATTACCTTCTATATTATGTGAGCCAATTGGGGTTTGGTTATTCATTGGCATTGGATTACCTTCTATATTGTTGTGAGCCAATTGGGGTTGTTTGATTATTGTATTTCGACCTTGGAAAAGGTGGCAAAGTTAGTAAAAACAAAGGAGGTCTTTGTCCGATTTTCCGTAGAATTTAGAGACTTAACACTTATAATATTCTACGTTTGAAGTAAGGCCTTAATGGACGTATTGTGAATATTATAGGTTGACATACTACGGGCGGGAATTTGTACTTGACAAGTGGTTTGACACGAAGAGGTATGTGGAACTTTTCCTATCTTTTGAGCATGACTAGTTTCACGTATATAGTACTTGAGACGTCTGAGATTTTGACAATCTAGTCCATTTGACATCCTTGGCTTATTTTAGGAATGTTCAAGTTGATTGAGTTAGGAATTAACTCACTTGTTTAAATGTTAAGGATATCTTGGTTTTCAAAGTTAAGAGACTTTAAGTATGTTGAAAGTATTTTGATACTTGTTTTTATGGAAAGTTTAAAGAGTGGTTTACTCTAAGTAATTTAAGTATGTTAAGGGACTTGAAGAGTTTTAAAGTATGCGATACTTGTTTCGTTTTAAACGTATAAGTCCCTTGGATAGAAATTGTACTTGACTAATGCATAAAGTGAATATAACGACTTTATGGGAGTTGGTTATATTGGCTTTATGGAAAGATAAATGGCTTGATTTATTGAAAGGCAATTTGATTTAAGGCATCAATTGCCTAAGGTTTTAAAGGAAAGAAGTCACTTGATTTAGAAGCCTAAATGTATTTCTAAAAGGTATCGTGACTTGTCTTGAAAAGTAGTTATGACTTGATACTACGGTTATTAGTATCTTGGAAGTTATATATGAAAAAGAGTCATTTTTAAAAGAATAGAAATACGTAGTACTTTGGGTTAAATTCCCGGATTTTATAATGACATGTTAGTGCCTTAAGTAAACTAAAATGAGAATGTATATGAATAAGGCTAATAAGAAGTTAGAGGATTTCTTAACTTGCTTATTTATTGTATGATAAGCGGTAGGGCTTATGTTATGTATGATGGCCGGTTGAGCTAGGGTAAGAGTATAAATGAGGTAAACCCCAAGACGTTATACCACCGCCTGTGGTAAGAGTATAAATGAGGGGTAAACCCCCAAGACGTCATACCACCTGTTTCCGTGGATTTGCTACCCATGATGCGAGGAATACCTCATGCGAGTCCTTATGGGCTTATGCGGGTGAAATAGTCCCATGCGGGCGTGTACAGACTATGCGAGGAATACCTCATGCGGGTCCACGCGATCTATGCGGGTGAAATAGTCCCAGGAATAGGATTGCTTAATGATACTGCGGGCGGGTGGTCCTGCTTTGATCGTGAGCCTCTACTTTATATTGTAAGTATACTCCTATTTACTCTCATTGTTAGTAAGGCGATTATCGTTAATTGAGTAATCATACATGTCTCCGCTTTATTTTAGACTTATGATTTCATTCTGATACTTTCGATTTCACATATTTGGTACATGTTGTCGACCTCCTTGAGTGCGTTAAATACGCGAGTAAAGTGCAGTTCTTGATCCTCGCTCTTAGGATCACTGTTCAATTTGTTGAAGCTCCTTCATTTCGGAGGCTTATCACGTATTGTCGGTTGTTGTACATTCGGGGTATGGCGGGGCCCGTCACTTGAGTTGTTATTCTTAGAGTGCGTAGTCACATTGTGGATTGGGGTGTAAAGAAAAGAAAAATGTCTTGTTCTATTTACGGATTGAGTATATTTTACGGAAGGTGGCCTTATCGGCTACTTTGTTGTTAGTTCTTGTCTAAGTTTTTGTATGTTGTGTATGTTCATTTGCTATTCTCTCGATGTATACAGCGGGGTGCCAGGTAGGGCACGATCGCGAGCCCGGTCGGGTTGTGACAAAGTGGTATCGAGCGATTAGTCCTCGGAAAGTGTCTACAGGCAAGTGTCTAGTAGAGTCTTGATTATCGGTGTGTTGTGCACCACATCTATAATCGAGAGTGCGAGGACATTTAGGATTAGTTTCCATTCTTCTCACTCTAAGATCGTGCGATAAAGTTTGTATGGTTAGGGTCGTCTCTCCTAACAAGTTATGATTGTTTGCATTACGAGAAAGCGTGATGACCGGGAAGGATTACGTGGATTGCGTATCCAGGTTGGTAATGGTTGTAGTTGGTATTGTGACATACAACTATGCGAATTTATGTATGAGGGTCAGACGCGTGTTGCCTAGAATGATTTAGATTACCAGGATTTGAAAGGGACTAAATAAATACCGGGAAGGTATGAAACAGTTTAATGAATTCTCATCAAGGTTTTACGTGCTAATTTGAGATAATTAGGAAATGATGAGTTATCGGAAAAGGTAATGGACCCTTAAGAAGTTAATTAAGAGACTAAGTGGAAGACTGTGTTAGCAACTTAAGCTACGTGGTATGCTTAAGGGAATTGTACGGGCGAGATCCGGACGAAGAAAGTATGGTTGTCGTGGTCAAGACAACACGATTATGATATTACGAAGGAGTGGTGATGGTGAAAGATGGGAGGGTTTTTAATGGGGGTGGTGTGTTGGGATTTTTGAAGAATTTGGTGGGGTTTGTGGAAGATTTTTGGTGAAAGGGAGAGTGGATTTTTCGGACTTTGAAAGAGAGAGATGAGGGTTTGGTGAAAGTGGGACGAGATGGGGATTTTAGGGCTTTTTATTTCTGAAAACGCGCCCCAGCGCCGCGGCCCTGCTGTACGGCGCCACGACGCCCAAATTCCTGCAATCTCTCAGAACATTCGGCATCGCGGTCCTGCTGCTAGACGCCGCGTCACTGCACCGACTTCATGTTTCTAGCGTTTTTCCGTACTCATGTCCAATTCCATTCACCTGTCATCACAACACAACCAAAAATACCAAAAGTGAGACTACTCCATTTAAACTAATTGCATAATTTAAACATTGGGTTGCCTCCCAAGTAGCGATGTCTGTAACGTCTTTTAGCCGGACGCAGGTTTCTTATTCAATCAATGGGGTAAATTAACCCCACAAACTATCCATTTAAAGATCACTTTCATTTTCCTCACTCTATTCTTCTTTTTCGCAGGATTGGGTTCAGTAAGGTTTACCTTTTTGTCAGCTTTCATCTGATCCACTTTTGTTTCAGCAATCAACCTAACCTGTGGGTTCACAGTTGTCGCAATGATTCTCATACCTTTGGTTTGTGCTTGATAAGTTGTTGTGTCAGATGTGCTCACTGCAAAACATTTGTTGCTGGCCTGGGATTCAATGGTAGATTTGAAAACTTTGAATACCATCTCTTCTTCTTGAATCCTGATTCTCAACTCTCCCTTATCCACATCAATTAGGGCTCTACCCATTGCAAGGAATGGTATCCCCAAAATTATGAGCATGTCTTCATCTTCCTCCATGTCAAGAATGAGAAAGTCCGCTGGGAAAAAGAATTTGCCCACCTTGACTAGCATATCTTTCACTATGCCTCGGGGGTGTACCACAGATCGGTCAGCAAGCTGCAGATTAACTGTGGTTGGCTTGGCTTTCCCCAAACCCAATCTCTTGAACGCTGATAGAAGCATAAGATTTATGTTAGCCCCTAAGTCGTAAAGTGCCCTGTTGCAGGTTACCTTTCCAATAGTGCAGGGCAGGGTGAAACTTCCTGGATCTTTCAATTTAGGAGGCAGTTTCTTTTGTAAGATGGCGCTGCACTCCTCTGTCAGCACTATTGTCTCATAATCCATCAATCTTCTCTTCTTTCCAAGTATCTCCTTCAAGAATTTGAAATATGTGGACATTTGTTATAACGCCTCAATGAAGGGAATATTGATGTGGAGCTTCTTAAATACCTCCAAGAACTTGGAGAACTGTTTGTCTAGGGCCTTCTTTTGGAGCCTTTGAGGGTAAGAGATTTTGTCAGTGTATTCTCTCAAGGGTGCTGGTGGAGCTTTCTCTACTGTAGGGTGGTCCTCAGTGGCCCCCTCCTTTCCTACATCAACTGTCTTCTCACACTCTTTCTCATTCACCACTGCTGGTTGGGGAGAAAACTGCTCCAACTGCTTTCCACTTCTCAACAAAACTGCCTGACACTGCTCTCTCGGATTAACCTCTGTGTTGCTTGGGAGAGTACCATGTGGTCTGTTATTTACCATCTACGCCAGTTGCCCCACCTGCGTTTCCAAGTTCCAGAGAGATGACCTTGTTTCGGACATGAACTGATCTGCGAATTGGTGAGTGTAAGCAATGCTTCTCTCAGTTCATCAGGCTTCTCCTGTTGGGTAGGTGGTCTAAACTGCTGGGAAGATGTAGCCTAATTATGTGCCTGCTGGTTCTGGTAATTACCTTGATATGATGGCTGCTGGGCTTGGTCATCCTCCATGAAAAGTTGGGGTGATTTCTCCACCCCGAATTGTATGTGTTAGAGTTATAAGGGCGCTGAAAGTTCTCTACTGCTTGAACCTGCTCCATGGGCACATTATTAGGATCCACCGTTGTGCATCTGTCAAAAGAGTGTGGGCCCCCGCAAATCTCATAATTCACCGGCATCTGGACTGCATTCACAGACATAGTGTTCTTCTGCAGCTGCTTTGTCAAGAGGGCCACCTGCGCATTTAATGCAGTGATAGCATTTATCTCATGCATGCCCATAGTTTTTCTGCTACTCACTGATCTGTCATCTGCCCCTTCATGATTATTGGCAGTCATGTCTTCTAGCAACTCATGTGCCTCATTGTCACTCTTCGTCATAAACGCTCCCTCTGCTGCAGCAGCAATGATGGTACGAGTAGTACCACTCAACCCATTATAAAAAATATGGACCAACATCCACTTCTCTATGCCATGATGTGGGCATTTTCTCTGCAAATTCTTGAATCGCTCCCATGCATCATACAGCGACTCTCCATCTACCTGATAGTAATTGTTCAACTCTCCCCTTAACTTTGCAGCCTTTGAAGGCGGGAAGAACTTTGCAAGAAACTTTTAGGCTAAATCCTGCCATGTGGTGACGGAGTTGGCAGGCAGTGAGTTCAACCAGCTCTTGGCTCTGTCCCTAAGTGAGAACGGGAAGAGCCTCAATCTAATGTCGTCGTCAGTAACGCCATTGTACTTGAAGGTGGCACACAACTCCAGAAAATTGGCAATGTGCATGTGGGGGTCTTCAGACGATAATCCCCCAAACTATACTGTGTTCTGGACCATGCTCAGGATGGCTGGCTTGATCTCAAAGTTGTTTGCCCCTATTGCTGGGAACCTGATGCATGTATGTGCACCAGTAACCGTGGGTAGAACATAGTTTCCCAAGCTTCTTTCCGCTGGAACCTGGATTGGCTCCCCTGCATTTTCAGGAACCTCATTGTTCGCCCCATTCTGATTTGGTTGGTTTTCCATGGTCACTGAATCATAATTCCTCTTGTTTCGCCAGTTCTGCTTGCAAGCTTTCTCAATCTCAGGGTTAAAAGGAACAAGTGTGTCTGCTCCTCTTCTTCTTCGCATAAACTAAGTCCCTAAAATCGATCAAAATCAACAAACAAATCAAGGCAACGGGGTTCTAAAAATAAAAAAATAAAAAAAACCAAAGTAGAAATAAGAATAAATGGTTCGATATTAGTAGTACGTCAGTCCCCGGCAACGGCGCCAAAAACTTGTTAGGCCGATTTTCAATTGCTCACGCAAGTGTACGTATCGTTACAAGTAATATAGTATGGTAAGACCGAATATCATTCTCAGAGACTGGTTTCTAATTACCGAACATCTATTTTAGGTTATCTATTTGGCAAACGATAAGTTGATTTGATTTTTATCTAACACTAGTAGAGTAATTGCAAGAATTAAACTAAATTATCGAGGCTTAATCAGTTATGAAGGAATTAGGGCTTCCAATATCCTCAACTATCCACTCTTTTCAATCCTTAATGCAACTAGAATGACTTCTTCTTCTCCGTTAAGATAGCAGTTAACTAGATTGTCTTATATTCCGGTTAGGATATATAATCGCTCAACCCCAGTGCAGAAACCTTCTATATTTCTATGATAGGTTTTACCACATAGGAGGATTAAGAACAATAACCTACAATGCTACACAAGTATCGGGGTACTTCTGTCCGCGATTTTAACCTATGTTTATTCAATTACAGCATATCCAAATCTATCCTCTCGGTTCTTGATTCGAAATCATATAGATTATGATAATTAGTGATCAATTAACTATCAAACATTCATACCAATATTGAATAAATTTTAATCAAGTGAAGAAGAAATCAAACTAATGCATTAATTCATTAAATAGAGTTTCAAGCGATTCAATAGGAAAACCCTAATAAAGTGTTTAGCTCATAGCCATAGACATGCTAAGAACTAATACAAATCGCAACATGAACTGAATTGAAAACTAAAGAAAGAAAAATTACTTAGAACTAGGTCTCCAATTGTAGCCTCCAAATTTTCCTGTGTTCTCTTCTGTTGTCGAAATCCCCCCTCTGTAGAATAATGGCTTAAGTATGCTGCTATATTTGTTCCCTCTGGACCCTATTTGCCCCTGGCCAATTTGTCCTCGGATCTGCAAAATTTTGCGTCGGCGCCGCGGTCCTGCAGACTGGCGCCGCGGCGCCTAAACTTCTATGAGCAGTCTGATCTTCTAGCGCCACGGCGCTGCTTTGTCTTCGTCCGAATCTCCAATTTTCAACCTTTTTATCTCGAGACCCTCCTTTTATGTCCACTTTTCGCTCATTTTCGCCATTTTGCCTTTTTAAACCGTTGTGACTCAAAAGAAAGAAAAACACCCTAACACTACACTTATTTAAACGAAAATGGGGAAAAACTAACTAAAAATGACTCAAAAAACGTATATAAAATATGCCTAACAACAAGTCATGTGGTTCACTCGGTCAGATATAGTCAGGCAGTGAGTGTCGTGTTCCGCCCAGGCCATGGTTTGAGATGTGACAAATCTTGATATCATAGCCCTAGGTTCTAGTGTCTTAGGAAGTATATGAAATCTTATCCAGTGGGATTATTTTTATGTGTGTGAGGGCCCTACACATGTAAATAGTTGACCACCAAGATATCTAGGATTATATCACTTCTTTGTACTCTAGATCGTGCAGTTAGAGCTATATCTTCAGGACATTCTTCTAACTCATGCATATTATGTATTTTCAGAAAATGCCTGCGAAAAGTAAGTACACCAAGAGGACTTCAGCTAACAGCTAAAGAGCTGCTAATGGGATGCTCAAGCTTAGGGAGCCCATTCGTGTACAACACCCCCACCCGATGCTACAGGGAATGCGGAGATTCGATTCCGCTTGATTTTACTATACATCTAACGTCCGACCGGTTGACCGTGAGAAAATCCGGACCGGACCGTTAAGGGCTTATCGGGTTAGGGGTTGGGTTGGCCCCCAACCCCAACCCACACGGGTTATGTTAAAACCCGGTAAGGCCCGGACCGGTTAGACCGATTGAAACCGATGCACGTTAACCGGTCGGACCAGAGCACAAAAATTAAAAAAAATGGTAATGTTACCGTTGGGGAGGGGGGGGGGTGCCAACGGTCATTTCGACCGTTGGTCTTTTTTTTTTGTTTATTATTATTTTTAATTACATTTTTACCCTTTAAAAAATCTATAAATTCTCTACATTTTTTTCATTTTTATCACACAACAATTCTCTCAATTCTCTAATTCTCAATTTCTCATACTCTCTTAATTATCTTTATTATCAATTTTCAAGTTATTATTATTATTAGTTTTCAAATTCAAAGTAGCAAGACGCAAGACTTCGAGCTTCGAGTTTTAATTGAATTCTGAATTCCGAAGTTTGGTACACTCGTTTCATTCTCTAATTATTTTATTAAATTGTCATATTTATTTGTTTATTATTTAAATATTTTATAATGTCTTCAATAAGGGCTAATTTATCGGGATTACGCCGTAAATCTAGTTCAAGGGGTAAAAAATCTATAGGTTCTTCATCATCTAATCAAAATATAGATTATGATCAAATGCAAGAAGATTTTGGAATAGAAGATAATGAATATGATAACGTTCAATTAGATAATATTGTTGAACTTGAAGAAAATGAACCTCCTACACCTACTAGTGTTCCTTCTGTCAATGTTGGTACTGCTAGTGATAATCGTAGTCGTAGACCTCCTTTACCAGAACCAGTAGCAAGAAAAAAAAGGAGTAAAGTGTGGCTCTTTTATGATAAAGGTGTGGGTACTTATAGTGTTAGATGTAATATTTGTGGGAGAACTTATAAACATAAGACAGGGGGTGGTGACGGGGGGACGGGCACTATAGGTAGACATATAAAACACGATCATACGACACAATAGAATGATGTCTCTGATTTAAAACCCGGTCAACAACAACTTAATCCATTAACTGGAGGGGGTGGCTAAGTACGATCCAAAAAAGGATCGCATTGAATTAGCAAAAATGATTGTCGGAGGTTGTTTACCTTTTTCTTTTGCTTCTTCTTCATATTTAATTACATATATTCAAAGAGTATATAATCCTTTTTTTTAAAGGTATTCCTCGTAGTACTACTAGAGTCGATATTTTTAGACTTCATAATGATTATGTTATTTTTTTGCAATATTTGTTTGCTAACCTTCCATGCCTAGTTAGTTTTACTTCGGACATTGAACATGCTTTAAACGGTTATGATTATTTAACAATTACTTGTCATTGGATTGATGAAAATTTTAGAATGGAAAAACGTATTATTGTTTTGCGTATGACGAGGATCAAAGTCATACTGAAAAATATATAAGCGAAACTATTTGTTCTTATGCCCAAAAATATAATCTTTATAATAAAATATTTTGTGTATCATTCGATAATGCATCTAATAATACTGCTGATGTAGATCTTTTAAAAGCGGAAGTACAACCACCACTTCCTCATATATTTCATGTTTGTTGTGCTTGTCATATTTATAATTTAATTGTTAAAAGTGGTCTTGATTTATTTTCACCTGAAATAAAACTTGTCAAAAAAGCTGTTGGAGTTATTCAGGGTAATAATAGGAAAAATAGAATTATAGAATTTAAAGAAAAATGTAAACAATTTAATTTGAGACCTAAATTCATGCCAGAAGAGATTATTACACGGTGGAATTATACTTATTTATTGTTAAAAGAATATTATAAGTATAAAGACCTCATAACACATGTTGCAAATGCGCATTGTAAGAACGTGATGTATATGTTAACCGACGAACATTGAAAATCAATTGGTGAACTTTTAAAAAATTTACGTAAATTTTACACTGCTACTGTTGAATTTTCAGGATCTTATTACCCAACAGTTTGTAATGATTTAGCTTATATAGCTGAAATTTCATATTTACTTTATGGTTTAAAATCAAATGTGAAATATAAAGATGCAGTTGCACTTATGTTTGAAAAATTTTAAAAATATTTTTTCCCTATTCCTGATATTTATTGTATTGGTGCAGTCTTAAATCCTTCTATTAAAAAGTAGATTGTCATAATTTAATATGTAGTTTATATACTTATATGGAAGTAGGTGCAACAGAAACTACATCTTCATTTGATTGCATAAGTACACTTGATACTAATTTAACTACATTATATGAATATTATGCTACATTACATGATAACAACAACTCTGCTACTAATATTCCTTCTAGTTCTGCTTCTGTGTCTACACCTTCATGATTCAATGAAGATGACGATGAAGAAGAATCTTTAGACATATGGAACACTTTTACAACACAAGCAACCACAAGTCGATCTTGCGATGAGATGCAATTTTATTTGCAAAAGCCAGCGGAGCCGAAGAAAAGTTTTGACCCTTTACAATGGTGGCAGGATAACAAAAGGCAATTTCCGGTACTTGCAGCAATGGCCCGAGATGTTCTTAATGTGTCGATCTCAACAGTGGCTTCTGAAAGTGCATCTAACCAAGCACGAGATCAAATAGGAGACATACGTCACTCATTGGGTGGAAACACATTAGAAGTCTTAGTCTGCTTAAGAGATTGGATCAGATCAGAGAGAATAAATCAAGGATGTGGAGACGTTAATTCTCCGAAAGATGAAGAAATAGGCAATATTTTGGAAGGCGGGAGCGGAGGCGGGACTGAAATTAATACTCCAGATTTAGAGGCTATGGAGCATAATCAATTCAATCAACCTATACATTACGAAGAACTTGCAAGAATGATGCATAATATGTAAATAAAATTATTATTACTTCATTATATACTCTTATTAACATTATGAAAGTTCAAAAGTTTACATCTTATCATTAGTTTTAATTTTACTATCTATTTAGTTGTTAATTTGTTATTACTTATTTGTTAACTTATATCATCTAATTTAATAAATTAATAAAAGTATAATTACAATATAAAGTTATAAACTATAAAGTATAACTATAACAGTACTATAAAGTAAACAATAAAATAAAGATAAAGTATAAAGTTATATGTTATACCCCGTGGTTCGAACTGGATCGCGATCGGGGTCTCGTGCTTGTGGCCAGGAGCAACGCGGCGCCAAAGGTGATTGTAGGGCGCGGAAGTCGGCCGCGACGCCGAAGTCGGCCGCGGCGCGAAATCTTGAGTGGTCGCTGAAGTTTTAGCGCCATGGCCGGAAGCAGTGCGGCCTTGGAAGATTCGAGGTTCGCAGGGAAGCGGAAGCAGGCGCCGAGGCGGCGAAATCAGCGGAAAAACTTAGGAAAAGTCGATTTTTATTTTGAAAGGCCTGAGTGGGGACAAGTGCCCCATCCCGATTTTTACATGCAATATATTGACCAAGTCTTAAAGACTTGGTCATTTGTCATCTCTCTCTTTGAAAAATCTCTTCATTCTCTCTAAATATTTCAAGCTCCTCCTTCTCTCTAAAAATCCAAGAGGATTCTAGCCTTAAGAAAAATCTGAAAAATTAAAAGACAATAAGGAAGCTTGTGGCTAGCTTGTGAAGGTGGTGGTGGTGGTATTCTTGGTAGAAAGGCTAGCAAATTGTTGGATAAAATTTGGCTAAAGCTCTAAGGTAATGATTCTTCCTCTATTATTAGTTTATAGAGTTGCATGTTAAGAAGAAAATACTTATGGTGGTAAATAATGCTCTTAGAGTCATTGCATGCTAGAAATGTGGGTTGAATATGAAGGATTTGGCTAAAGAAATATTATGAGCATGTTGTAGCCTAAAAACCACCTTAGAATTGTTAAGTGTACTATTATAACTTATGGGCAATTTTACACACCCAAGATTAGGTGTGTAATCCCCTTTGTGTTGGTTTGGTTGTTGGGCCTTAATAAGGCGTTTGAATGTTGAAAAATCGGCCTTTGAAAAGGTGGCAAAGTGAGTAGAAACAAAAGAAATGCTGCCCAATTTTCCTTAGGAATTGATAACTTGAATTTGGAATTTCTACATTGAAATTAGAGGTTAATAAACACACTATGGTCATTATAGGTTGACATATTACTTGCATGTAGTTGGACTTAGCGGATTGACCAAGGAGGTATGTAGAGCTTTCCTATCTCTTGAGCATGAATAGTTGTATCTATGTAGTACGGTATACGTACAAGATTTGATAATCTACACTTGTTTTAAAGTATATGATACTTGTTTCATTTCAAAAGTATAAGTCCCTTGGATTGAGGGAAAATGTTTTTGACAAAGGGATAACACTAATATAATGACTTTATGGGGAGTTGGTTATATTAGTTTACTTGAAAGGTTCACAAAGAAAGGTTTACTCTAATTAAAACAAGTACGGGTAAAGGATTTGAAACTAAGAAAGGTGAATTGATTTTTAGGCATTGGTTGCCTAAGGTTTTAAAGGAAATGAAGTCACTTGATTTAGAAGCCTATTATATTTCTAAAAAGGAAATGTGACTTGTCTTGAAAAGAAATCGTAACTTGATACTATGGTGATTAGTATCTTGGAATCTTTGTATAAAAAGAGTTTTTCTTAAAAAGCTAGAAGTACATGGTACTTGGGTTGAATTCCCGGATTTTCTATTAAAAGACATGTTAGTGCCTTAGGATACTAAAATGAGAGGATATATTAATAATGTTAATAAGAAGTTAGGGGATTTCTTAACTTGCTTATGATATGATAGGCCGGTAGTGCTTATGTTGTGATATGATAGGCCGGTAGTGCTTATGTATGATATGATAGGCGGTAGTGCTTATGTTATGTATGATAGCGGATGAGCTATGTTATATATTTGTATTATTACGGTAAACCCGGGTTATTATCTATGCCATGGATTTGCTACCCATGATGCGAGCGCGCGCTTGCACTCACGCGGATCCCACCACGGGATCCACGCGGGTGAAATAGTCCCACGCGAGTACGGCGATGGTACTCATGCGGGTCCACAGATCCATGCGGGTGAAATAGTCTCACGCGGGTGAAATAGTCCCACGACGAGGCGGATGACCTCATGCGGGTCCACAGGACCCACGCGGGTGAAATAGTCCCGGAGTAGGATCGCTAACGATACTACGCGAGGTACCGCTTTGATCGTGAGCCTCCTATTTTTATGCTATAAGTTTTATACTCGTTACTCTCATTGTTAGTAAGGCACAGCAAGGAAATTAATTTTTATCTATGACTCGAACTATCTTTGACTTGTGATATTACTACGATATTTTCCGGTTTACATACTTGGTACGTTGTGTCGACCCCTTCCGGGGCTGCGTTACATCTGCAGTAAGGGAAAACAGGTGGTAGATCCTCATTCCTAGGATCTCTTACTCAGGTGTCAGGAGCTCCATTTCTTTGGAAGCTCGACTTTTGGTATGGTTCTCCCCGGTGTTGTGATATTTTGTACATTCAGGGCATGGCCGTCCCGTCATAGTGTTACTTATTCTTAGAGGCCTGTAGTCTTGTCATAACTTGGGTTGTTTAAGGATATAGCTGTTCGATTTGATGTACTTTTGGGGTAGCCATTTTGGGCTAGACTGTTTATACTATTATGGTTGTTTTACCTTGAGTTTATTTCCGTTGGTTTTCTCTGATGTTGTGTCACGAGGGTGCCCGGGTCAAGGCACCGGTCACGGATCCGAGGTCGGGTCTTGACAAAAGTGGTATCAGAACAGTTAATCCTCGGAAGGGGTCTACAGGCCGTATCTAGTAGAGTCTTGATTATCGGTGTGTTGTGCACCACATCTATAATCAGGAGGCTACAGGATATTTAGGATTGGTTTCCATTTCTTTCACTCTAAGATCGTGCAATAGAGCTGTGTTATAGGTTGAATTTCCTCTGACGTAATATTTGTGTGTATCAGTTATGCCTCCGCATGGCGGCCGCGGCCCGAAGGCAAAGCGGTGGAGGAACTACTAGTAGGGCACCGAGGGTTACGAGCACGTGCCCGATCCTTACGGGATGTGGTGTTTGACGGCGAAGTTCTACCACGCCGCCAACCCCAAGTAAATGCAGCGGCGGCGGCCATCGAGACCGCGGTACGAGACTCGATCCAGCGGCCGGCGAAGGATATGGGCTACAAGGAGATGGCCCGATTACTAGCGAGATTGTGGCGAACGTGAGATAAGTGAGAGCAGCGATTCATTGTACCGTGGTCAAAGACAGAGCTGCTTAGCTTGAGGCGAGGACTTTTGAGTTGCGACCCACGAGTTTTATGGGTCGAGGCACGAGGATGATCCTCGAGAGTTCATCCTACGATTCTGATGGATC
The DNA here is from genome assembly GCA_029844215.1 of Przewalskia tangutica. NCBI lineage: Eukaryota > Viridiplantae > Streptophyta > Magnoliopsida > Solanales > Solanaceae > Przewalskia > Przewalskia tangutica. The sequence continues at coordinate 5,782,889 of CM056725.1, forward strand.
GTAGGTGATAGGGGCTTCGGAGACCGAGTCGGTGGTGCTAGGTTCGCATCATTGCGGGACACCGCAGATTGGTCGTATGATTCATGGAACGCCCTGGGAGCATGCGCTTCCGGTGTTTGGGACGAGTTCTCGAATGCGTTATGGCCATTTCTTGCCTCCGCAGATGAGAGGGCTCGGGCGATAGATTTTTGTGGCCCGAGACAGAATGGGCAGACGGTCCGGGAATACAACATGGAGTTTGATTCATTGGCTAGGTATGTGCCCGCTTTGGTAGCAGACATGGAGGACAGGGTGCACCGCTATGTCACAGGACTCGATGATCACTTGGCCGAGAGTTGCACGGGGGTGGCTCTTCAGCCGGGCATGGACATTGCCGCGTGCGGCATATGCGCAGGTGCGAGAGCGGGGCCGACGGATCGGCAGTATCGCAGCGAAGAGGCGGGGCAGCGAGGTCCTCTGGTAGTTTTAGGTAGACAACCCAAAGGCGAGACCAATTTGCACCACGGCCGGTCGAGCGCCTCCACCATCTTCGGGACGTCTGAGTATTGAGAGCGGAGCGAGTTCGAGGCTCGGGTTTCGGAGGACCGAGTTCGGTCGAGATGAGGCCCCCATGCCTCGGTGTGGTCGATGTGGTGATTGCCATTATAGAAGTGTCGTATTCTCCGTGAGCTTGTTACGCTTGTGGCGGCGAGGCCATTTGAAGAGAGATTGTCCGTCGAGGCGGCGGGAGTGCCATGGCTCGGTAAGCGAGTTCGATTCTTGAGTCTTTATCTTGATGGTTGGCGCCGGGGCGCGGGTGTTCACGCCAACGGGGCGGCGAGGTCGTGGCGGGGTTCGATTCAGCGGTCCTCAGAACCGCATTTATGCTATGTCCAGCCGCCAGACCGGGGCGTCACCGATGTCGCCACAGTACATTGTTGGTCTCTTGCTGTGATGTTTATGCTTTGATAGATCCAGGTTCTACCTTGTCCTATATATCTCCTCATATTGCTGGTAGAATAGGGATAGAGCCCGAGTCCATAGAATCCTTTGAGGTGGCTACGCCGATAGGTGCTTCGGTGGTAGCTGAGCGGGTATATATGTTACACCCCGTATTTACAGGACGTGTTTTAAGAACGTAAGTAAGAACTCACAAGTGTTAAGATTTGAGACTTGTAAAATTTTAACGGAATTATGGAAATTGTCGGAAAACGTATTATTGTGACGAATGGGAGGGCGACACGTGTCACCCCCCCTTAGCTTTGCCTTGGACGAAATGGCATGGCCAATATGGTCATTTACCATAGTCTTGGATGACTAAGTCTTGCTAGTAGTATAGCTTGATAATTTTGACTAAGTCAAAGGAGACAATTAGCTTGATATTTAATAAGAGCTTATCCAAGCCACCCAATTGTTGATATCTAGACCCTCCAATGTGTTTTATGTACATACTAGTAGCAAGACAAGGCTATTCTACACTTAGAAAAATTGAAGAACTCTTGTTCTCCTTAGAAGAGCTCTCGGGTTCATGTCCATGGAGAAGAGAAAAATTTTCGTTTCTTGTTCTTTAAGCCCAACACTTTAAACCAAGGTTCTTGAGGGTATAGTAGGTGTATCTCAATAGAAAAATCCCGGAAAAAGAGAGTTTACGTATTAGTCGCAAAGCAAAAACCTAGTTGTCTTTCTAGGTTTTGTTTAGAAGTTTGAAGGAAAGTTGTTGGTATTGTTCTAAGGGTCTCAAGTAGCGGATTGAAGTGTCTTGAAGAGGCTCTAAGTTGCTAAGGAGCGACTTCGGATTGGAAGTTAGATTGAGATTCGTTGAGGTATAATTTTGTTCTCTTTAAGTGTTACAAGATTATGTATTGTTGTTAGCCTTACATTTTTACTAGCATGAAGTATATGTGTTGAAGTTTTATAAGTATTATGGATTGTTGTAGCCTAAAATCCGAAATGACATGTAAGCCATGATTAAGTTGGATTTCTATCTAGTCGGTATTAGAAATCGTCGCATGTTACCTACTTAGAGATTATGGATTGTTATAATCAAATACGACTTGATATCATGTTATGCTACCAATTTGGATTGAAATGGAAATTTGATAAGAATTGGTAAGGTTGAACTCAAGGTGGCCGAATTTGGACTTTTTAGTTTGTTTTTTCATTTGTATTGGACTACTTTCTAAATTGTGAGCCAATTGGGGCTGTTTAGTTAGTCATTTGTATTGGAGTACCTTATAGAAATTGTGAGCCAATTGGGGCTGTTTGGTTATTGTATTCGACCTTGAAAAAGGTGGCAAAGTTAGTAGAAACAAAGGAGGTGCTGTCCGATTTTCCGTAGGAGTAGTGACTTAGCACTTAGAATGATTCTACGTTGAAAGTGAAAGGTTAATGGACATATTGTGACCATTATAGGTTGAAGTACTAAGTATAGCGTATCCTACTTGGAAAGTGGAATAGCTATCAAGGTTGGAGTACTTTGGAGCATTTTGCTATTTGTCGACAATCGTCGCGAGGTATGTGAACCTCTTCCTTCTTTAGACATGGTTCTATGTATGGAATATACATGTGGTATTATTTCATGATTCCTTCTATTCTTAGAAGTTAAGAAATATGTATGTTGATTTACTCTACGTAAGGGTTATGTCTAAGTTATCCTAAGTTATAAGTATGTTAAATTGTCCTAAGTCCTTACCAAGTCTTATGGGAGATGTTGGTAAGAATGGTTAGGAAAATATGAGATTTGATTTAAAACTATGTGTCTTGATTTATTTAAAGTAAGTAAGTGGATTTTACGTTCAAAAATGACTTGAATTTATATGTGAAAAGGGGATTGATTTTTAAAAGTGAAAGTTATATGGTTTTAAGAGAATAAGTTACTTGGTTTTGGAAGTGTATGGAACTTTATATTTGTTTTGTATAAGTATAAGTAAGTGGATTTTAAAGAATGTATGATATAAGGTTTTAAGACTATGAACTTTGGTTGTCTTAAGGATTATGAAACTTTATTTTTCAAGTTGTGGACTTGATTTCTAAAAGTATTGGTGACATGATTTTAAGAGTATGTGACTTGAGTTTTAAAAGAAAGAAGTTTATGATTCTGTTAAATGCATTATGTGCGTGGTATTTTTAGTCTAGTTTCCTAATTGTTGTAAGAATAAAAGTGCCTTGAGTTCTCTAAAATGAAAGGTCGTTATAATAGCTTTATGGGAAGTTGTTATAACGACTTAAGAAGAGGTAGCAATCGTTTCAAAATGTTACGTAAGGAAAATCACACCGAGCCTACACGTGGCGGATTACGTTATGAAATACAGGAGCCTACAAATAGGCGGACACGTTATGAAATACAGAGCCTACAAATAGGCGGATTACGTTATGAAATACAGGAGCCTACAAATAGGCGGATTACGTTATGAGATACACCGAGCCTGCATAGGCGGATTACGCCATATTACCCCGAGCCTACTGCGAGGTAGGGTTACGTCATCTTACACCGAGCTCCACAGCGGGCGGGTTATGCTACATGATTCCACAAGACACCGAGCTCCACGGGCGGGCGGGTTATGCTACATGATTCCACAAGATAACCGAGCCCACAAAGGCGGATTATGTCACATGATTCATCAAGACACCGTGTCCCAAATGGGCGGATTATGTTATGTAAGGTATGTAAGATATGTAAGTTATGTGGAAAAACTTGATTAAACTCTTAAGTAAGTGCGAAAGAATAGGATGTTAAGTCTTATTGAAAGAAGGAAAGGCGGTTAATATACGATTGATTTGGGAGTTTATGACATTATCGACCGAGATTTGGTAGGGTAGTATATGCGTCCTCCATAAGGGACCGGACTATGTTACGAAAGATAAGTAAGTTAGATGGTAATGAACTTAATGACTTCTCTTAAGTATGTACGTAAGATATGGCTATAACTCTTGGGGACGGGGAAAAGATAATAAGGTGCGATTAAGTTCATAAGTGGTAATGACACGGCGAGGATCCGTATGCTTTGTTTTATACTTGTCCTTGTCATTCTTTTGTCTGATTATGATCATTTCGCATGCGTTATTTCATTCCATATTCGGTTTGTTATCGACCCGCCGGCTGCGTTAAATGTCGCGAGTTTAGGTACAGTGTGGATCCGCGAGCTTAGGATCTGGTTCAAGATTTTAGATGGCTCCGATGTTCGGAGTTGTCATGGCTATGTATATTCGGGGTATGGCGGGGCCTGTCCATGCGATTGTAATTCTTAAGTGCAGTAGTCACGTATGTTGTGGGTCGGTTTGTAAAAGAAAAGGATATAACTGCTGTTGATTATGTATATGTGTCGGGAAGGTAGCACTTATCGGCTAACTTGTTGTTTTACTTCCATTGTTTATTTATAAGTTTCATGTATGTTCGTGATTATCTCGATGTTTACTGTAAGTGCCCGGGTAGGGCACGATCGCGAGCAGGGTCGTCGTGACAAAAGTGGTATCGAAGCGATTAGTCCTCGGAAATTGTCTACAGACCGTGTCTAGTAGAGTCTTGATTTTCGGTGTGTTGTGCACCACATCTATAATCGTGAGGTGCGGGGCATTTAGGATTAGTTTCCATTCTTCTCACGAGATCGTGCGATAGAGTCGTGTTGTTAAGTCGTCTCTCCTAACGAGTTATGTTGATTGCAGCCGAGAAAGCGTGATGACCAGGAAGGACTATGTGGATTGCGTATCCAGGTGGGTAATGATTATAGTATAGTTGGTTTTGTGACATACATCTATACGGAGTTATGTATGAGGGTCAGACGCGTGTTGCCTAGACTGATTTTAGATTACCAAGAGTTGGTAAAGACTAACTAGGTACCGGGAAGGTATGGAAGTTATGTATGTATGTATGTTAGAAGGAGTTGGAAGTACGAAAAGATAATCCCTTTTGGGCGTTTGATGGACAAGTATGCGTGTGTGAGGTATTAGGGCCATGTGTGGCGTTGTTGGTATGTCGGGGTTGTGAGAGGAAACTATGTCGCTAATATTAAGTTTGACTCCGAAAGAACATTCGAGGACGAATGTTTCTAAGGGGGGAAGAATGTTACACCCCGTATTTACAGGACGTGTTTTAAGAACGTAAGTAAGAACTCACAAGTGTTAAGATTTGAGACTTGTAAAATTTTAACGGAATTATGGAAATTGTCGGAAAACGTATTATTGTGACGAATGGGAGGGCGACACGTGTCACCCCCCCTTAGCTTTGCCTTGGACGAAATGGCATGGCCAATATGGTCATTTACCATAGTCTTGGATGACTAAGTCTTGCTAGTAGTATAGCTTGATAATTTTGACTAAGTCAAAGGAGACAATTAGCTTGATATTTAATAAGAGCTTATCCAAGCCACCCAATTGTTGATATCTAGACCCTCCAATGTGTTTTATGTACATACTAGTAGCAAGACAAGGCTATTCTACACTTAGAAAAATTGAAGAACTCTTGTTCTCCTTAGAAGAGCTCTCGGGTTCATGTCCATGGAGAAGAGAAAAATTTTCGTTTCTTGTTCTTTAAGCCCAACACTTTAAACCAAGGTTCTTGAGGGTATAGTAGGTGTATCTCAATAGAAAAATCCCGGAAAAAGAGAGTTTACGTATTAGTCGCAAAGCAAAAACCTAGTTGTCTTTCTAGGTTTTGTTTAGAAGTTTGAAGGAAAGTTGTTGGTATTGTTCTAAGGGTCTCAAGTAGCGGATTGAAGTGTCTTGAAGAGGCTCTAAGTTGCTAAGGAGCGACTTCGGATTGGAAGTTAGATTGAGATTCGTTGAGGTATAATTTTGTTCTCTTTAAGTGTTACAAGATTATGTATTGTTGTTAGCCTTACATTTTTACTAGCATGAAGTATATGTGTTGAAGTTTTATAAGTATTATGGATTGTTGTAGCCTAAAATCCGAAATGACATGTAAGCCATGATTAAGTTGGATTTCTATCTAGTCGGTATTAGAAATCGTCGCATGTTACCTACTTAGAGATTATGGATTGTTATAATCAAATACGACTTGATATCATGTTATGCTACCAATTTGGATTGAAATGGAAATTTGATAAGAATTGGTAAGGTTGAACTCAAGGTGGCCGAATTTGGACTTTTTAGTTTGTTTTTTCATTTGTATTGGACTACTTTCTAAATTGTGAGCCAATTGGGGCTGTTTAGTTAGTCATTTGTATTGGAGTACCTTATAGAAATTGTGAGCCAATTGGGGCTGTTTGGTTATTGTATTCGACCTTGAAAAAGGTGGCAAAGTTAGTAGAAACAAAGGAGGTGCTGTCCGATTTTCCGTAGGAGTAGTGACTTAGCACTTAGAATGATTCTACGTTGAAAGTGAAAGGTTAATGGACATATTGTGACCATTATAGGTTGAAGTACTAAGTATAGCGTATCCTACTTGGAAAGTGGAATAGCTATCAAGGTTGGAGTACTTTGGAGCATTTTGCTATTTGTCGACAATCGTCGCGAGGTATGTGAACCTCTTCCTTCTTTAGACATGGTTCTATGTATGGAATATACATGTGGTATTATTTCATGATTCCTTCTATTCTTAGAAGTTAAGAAATATGTATGTTGATTTACTCTACGTAAGGGTTATGTCTAAGTTATCCTAAGTTATAAGTATGTTAAATTGTCCTAAGTCCTTACCAAGTCTTATGGGAGATGTTGGTAAGAATGGTTAGGAAAATATGAGATTTGATTTAAAACTATGTGTCTTGATTTATTTAAAGTAAGTAAGTGGATTTTACGTTCAAAAATGACTTGAATTTATATGTGAAAAGGGGATTGATTTTTAAAAGTGAAAGTTATATGGTTTTAAGAGAATAAGTTACTTGGTTTTGGAAGTGTATGGAACTTTATATTTGTTTTGTATAAGTATAAGTAAGTGGATTTTAAAGAATGTATGATATAAGGTTTTAAGACTATGAACTTTGGTTGTCTTCTAAGGATTATGAAACTTTATTTTTCAAGTTGTGGACTTGATTTCTAAAAGTATTGGTGACATGATTTTAAGAGTATGTGACTTGAGTTTTAAAAAGAAAGAAGTTTATGATTCTGTTAAGTACGTATGTACGTGGTATTTTTGGGTCTAGTTTCCCTAATTGTTGTAAGAATAAAAGTGCCTTGAGTTCTCTAAAATGAAAGGCTGTTATAATAGCTTTATGGGAAGTTGTTATAACGACTTAAGAAGAGGTAGCAATACGTTTCAAAATGTTACGTAAGGAAAATCACACCGAGCCTACACGTAGGCCGGATTACGTTATGAAATACACCGAGCCTACAAATAGGCCGGATTACGTTATGAAATACACCGAGCCTACAAATAGGCGGACACGTTATGAAATACACCGAGCCTACAAATAGGCGGACACGTTATGAGATACAGAGCTACACATGCGTAGGATTACGCCATATTACCCGAGCCTGCAGAGGCGGGTTACGTCATCTTACACCGAGCTCACAGCGGGCGGGTTATGCTACATGATTCCACAAGACACCGAGCTCCAGCGGGCGGGTTATGCTACATGATTCCACGATAATCGAGCCCCACAGCGGGCGGATTATGTCACATGATTCATCAAGACACCGTGTCCGCAAATGGGCCGGATTATGTTATGTAAGGTATGTAAGATATGTAAGTTATGTGGAAAAACTTGATTAAACTCTTAAGTAAGTACGAAAGAATAGGATGTTAAGTCTTATTGAAAGAAGGAAAGGAACGGTTAATATACGATTGATTTCAGGAGTTTCTATGACATTATCGACCCAGGATTTGGGCCGGGTAGTATATGCGTCCCTCCATAAGGGACCGGACTATGTTACGAAAGATAAGTAAGTTAGATGGTAATGAACTTAATGACTTCTCTTAAGTATGTACGTAAGATATGGCTATAACTCTTAAGGGGACAGGAAAAGATAATAAGGTGCGATTAAGTTCATAAGTGGTAATGACACGGCAGGATCTGGTATGCTTTGTTTTATACTTGTCCTTGTCATTCTTTTGTCTGATTATGATCTGCATTTCAGACGTTATTTCGCTCCATATTCGCACTGTTGTTATCGACCCTTCGTGCGTTAAATGTCGCAGTTTAGGTATTACAGTGTGGATCCGCGAGCTTAGGATCCTGGTTCAAAGATTTTAGATGGCTCCGATGTTCCGGAGTTGTCATGGCTATGTATATTCAGGGGTATGGCGGGGCCCTGTCCCGCCACAGTTGTAATTCTTAGAGGTCTGTAGTCACATGTTGTGGGTCGGTTTGTAAAAAGAAAAGGATATAACTGCTGTTGTTTATGTATATGTGTCCAGGAAGGTAGCCTTATCGGCTAACTCGCTGTTTACTTCCATTGCTTTATTTATAAGTTTCATGTATGTTCCGCTGATTATCTCGATGTTTACTGTAAGGGTGCCTGTAGGGCACCGATGCGAGCCGGTCGGTCGTGACAATATAAGGCTTGCCCGGTGACTATAGATGGTCGCCGACTCTGCCGACTTGATAGAGTTGGATATGTGACTTCGATGTGATTATGGGTATGGATTGGCTAGCGTCTTGCTATGCCAATGTGACCGCAGAGAGGTTAGTTCGGTTCCGATTTCTGGTGAGCCGGTTATCGAGTGGAAGGAATACCGCATCGCCGGGGTAGGTTTATTTCTTACCTCGAGGCTGGGAAGATGGTACGGAAGGGTATATCTACCATTTGGTTCGTATTCGACATCGAGGTGAGATCTGGACCTTGATCGGTTCGGTTGTTAGAGAGTTTCGCACGTATTCCCGCACGAGATTCCGTATCCTCCCGAGAGGAGATTGAGTTTTGCATCGATTTGGCACGGACACTCGACCGATATCTATTCCGCCATCTGAGGATGGCAGCCGAGTTGAAGGAATTGAAGGGTCGGTGAAAGATTTCTTTGGAGAAAGGCTTTATTAGGCGAGTGTTTCTCCCGGGAGCGCCGATGTTATTTGTAAAGAAGAAGGATGGGGCCATTGCGTATGTGTATTGATTCTGAGCGGTGAACAAGGTTACTATCAAGAATGTATCCTCCCGTGATTGACGATTTGTTTGACCGATTGCGAGTGCAAAGTGTTTTCAAGATAGACTGCGATGCAGTTATCATCAGTGCGAGTTAGAGAGATAGACATCCCAAAGATCGCATTCGGGACCCGGTATGGGCACCATGAGTTCCGGTGATGTCTTCGGGTTGACAACGCCCAGCAGATTCATGGATGTGATGAATAGGGTGTTCGAGCCATTCTTGGATATGTTCGTTATAGTGTTTATTGATGATATCTTGGTGTATTCGCGCCGCAGGCGGAGCATACTGATCATTTGAGGGCGGTATTGAGTCCTCGAGACCGGCAATTGTATGCCAAGTTCTCGAAACGCGAGTTCGTTAGCTTCAGTGGCTTTCTTAGGGCATGTTATCGGACCGATGGTATTCGGGTTGATCTGACTAAGATTGGCGATCAAGACTTGGCCCACTCCACTACAAGCGGAGTGCGCAGCTTTGGGCCTTGCAGCTATTATCTGAGGTTTGTGGAAAAGTTTGCTTCTATTTCAAAGACTTTGACTAAGGCGACTCGAGAATGCGGCTATGTTCCGTGGACGGATACTTGTGAGAAAGTTTCCGATTGCTAAAGGAGAGGTTGACGATCGCCCAGTTCTTACTCTTCCGGAGGGTTTAGATGGATATGTGGTTTATTGTGACGCGTCGGTGTCGGGCTTGGAGTGCGTCGATGCGGCCGCGACAAGGTTATAGCTTATGATCTCGACGGCTTAGGAAGCATGAAAAGAACTATCCCACACATGACTTGGAGTTGGCGGTATGTGATTCATGCCTCAAGATCCGAGACATTATTTATATGGAGTTCACGTGGACATTTACACGCACCACAAGAGTCTCGACATCTTCACCGCAGGAGTGAACTTGCGGCGAAGACGGTGGTTGGAGCTACTTAAGGATTACGATGTTGATATTCGTACCACCCGGGAAGGCAATGTAGTTGCGGATGCCCTTAGTCGCAGATCGATGGGTAGTCCATGCTGTTCACCCGCAGAAAGCGGATATGGTCCGAGAGTTACATCGCCCAGCGAGCCTTGGGGTTCGTTTGGTTGATTCTGTTAGTGACGGAATTCGGGTTCGAGAGGTTGCGAGTCTTCCATCGCCGAGGAGGTGAAGAGGCGGCGATATGAGGATCCGATTTTGGTACGCATGCAGAGATGCTGCTCGTAAAGAGAAGTCTGCTTGAGTAGCGCTGATGAGGTGCTAAGATTCGAGCGGTTGTGTGTTCCCGATGTGGCGGGACTTCGTCGGCGGCGAGGCACACGCTTCGTTATTCTATTCATCCGGATCGACTAAAATGTATCGTGACCTCGAATCGTGTATTGGTGGGACGGCACAAGAGGGACGTTGCGAGTTCGTGGCACGCGTGCGAATTGTCGCGAGTTAAGATTGAGCACGAGCCGGTGGCATTGCGAGATATTGATATTCCGACTTGGAAGTGGGAGGTGATAAATATGGATTTTATTACAGACTACCTACCACTCGGAAGCATGATTCCATTTGGGTGATTGTCGACAGTGACGAAATTAGCCCATTTTCTTCCTGGTCGAACGACGTTCTCGGTGAGGACTATGCGATTATATATTAGAGAGATTGTGAGGCGCATCGAGTCCGGTGTCGATTATATCGAGATAGAGGCGGTTCTCGGCTAACTTCGGAGGTCCTTTCGTAAGGATTAGGGACACGGGTGAGTCTCGATGCGGCGTTTCATCCTCGCATCGACGGACAGCCGAAGCACTATCCGCACAACGAGGATATCTGCGGGCTTGTGTTATTGATTTCGTGGTAGTGGGAGGATCATTTGCCTCTTGTGGAGTTTGCTTACAACAACTACCATTCCGGATTCGGATGGCGCCTTACGAGGCCTTATACGGGAGGAAGTGCAGTCACCTATAGGTTGGTTCGAGGTGGGAGAAGTTCGGTTGGTCGGGCGCACTTAGTTCAGCAGATGGATAAGGTGAAGCTTATCCGAGAGCGGTTGTTGGCGGCTGAGTCGGCAAGTCGATGCAGATCATCGGCGTCGACACTTGGAATTTGAGTTAGGTGATTGGGTTTTTCTAGGTATCGCCCGTGAAGGCGTGATGAGATTTGGAAAGAAGGGAAACTTAGCCCAAGGTACATCGGGCGTATCGGATTGTCGCAGGTAGGCGTGGTTGCCTATGAATTAGAGCCGCCGTCCGATTTGAGGCGGTGCATCGATTTTCCATGTGTCCATGTTGCGGAAATGTATTGGAGATCCATCTAGAGTGCACCCGTTTCAGAATGTCAAGTGACAGAGGAGTTATCGTATGAGGAGAGTCCCATAGCGATACTCGACCCTCAGGTTAGACGACTTCGACGAAAGACGTGGCTTGGTCAAGGTCTATGGCGGAATGTGAACAGGAGGAAATGACGTGGGAATCGGAGGATGACATGAAGAAGAAATATCCTCACTTATTCCCTATACCTCCAGTAACCACGTCTAAAATTGTTGGTCTTTAAATTTAGTATTTATGCTTGAGTTTTGTTGTGGCCGTGTGAGCGTCTTTATTTGAGTCTATGCCGATATTGTAATTTGAGTAAGCCTAGAGGAACATTCGACAAATGTTTCTAAGGGGAGAATGTTATACCAGTGGTTCGCCCGACATGATCGGGGTCTCAGCCTTGTGGCCGGAGCAGCGGTGCCAGGCGGTGATTGTAGGGCCGCAGCGGAAGTCGGGCATGGCGCGAAAATACCGGCGGTCGCTGAAGTTTTAGCGCCGCGCCGGAAGCGAGGCATACGGAAGATCCGGTGGTTCGCAGGAGTTGCGCGCCGAGGCCGGAAATCAGCGGAAAAACTTAGAAAAGTCGATTTTTATTTTGAAAGGGCACGAGTGGGGACAAGTGTCCCCCATCTGATTTTTACATGCATTATATTGACCAAGTCTTAAAGACTTGGTCATTTGTCATCTCTCTTTGAAAAACCTCTTCCTTCTCTCTAAATATTTCAAGCTCCTCTTTCTCTCTAAAAATCCAAGAGGATTCTAGCCTTAAGAAAAATCTGAAAAATTAAAAGACAAGAAGGAAGCTTGTGGCTAGCTTGTGAAGGTGGTGGTGGTGGTATTCTTGGTAGAAAGGCTAGCAAATTGTTGGATAAAATTTGGCTAAAGCTCTAAGGTAATGATTCTTCCTCTATTATTAGTTTATAGAGTTGCATGTTAAGAAGAAAATACTTATGGTGGTAAATAATGCTCTTAGAGTCATTGCATGCTAGAAATGTGGGTTGAATATGAAGGATTTGGCTAAAGAAATATTATGAGCATGTTGTAGCCTAAAAACCACCTTAGAATTGTTAAGTGTACTATTATAACTTATGGGGCAGAATTTTACACACCCAAGATTAGGTGTGTAATCCCCTTTGTGTTGGTTTGGTTGTTGGGCCTTAATAAGGCGTTTGAATGTTGAAAAATCGGCCTTTGAAAAGGTGGCAAAGTGAGTAGAAACAAAAGAAATGCTGCCCAATTTTCCTTAGGAATTGATAACTTGAATTTGGAATTTCTACATTGAAATTAGAGGTTAATAAACACACTATGGTCATTATAGGTTGACATATTACTTGCGGTAGTTGGACTTAGCGGATTGACCAAGGAGGTATGTAGAGCTTTCCTATCTCTTGAGCATGAATAGTTGTATCTATGTAGTACGGTATACGTACAAGATTTGATAATCTACACTTGTTTTAAAGTATATGATACTTGTTTCATTTCAAAAGTATAAGTCCCTTGGATTGAGGGAAAATGTTTTTGACAAAGGGATAACACTAATATAATGACTTTATGGGGAGTTGGTTATATTAGTTTACTTGAAAGGTTCACAAAGAAAGGTTTACTCTAATTAAAACAAGTACGGGTAAAGGATTTGAAACTAAGAAAGGTGAATTGATTTTTAGTCATCGTTGCCTAAGGTTTTAAAGGAAATGAAGTCACTTGATTTAGAAGCCTATTATATTTCTAAAAAGGAAATGTGACTTGTCTTGAAAAGAAATCGTAACTTGATACTATGGTGATTAGTATCTTGGAATCTTTGTATAAAAAGAGTTTTTCTTAAAAAGCTAGAAGTACATGGTACTTGGGTTGAATTCCCGGATTTTCTATTAAAAGACATGTTAGTGCCTTAGGATACTAAAATGAAAGGATATATTAATAATGTTAATAAGAAGTTAGGGGATTTCTTAACTTGCTTATGATATGATAGGCCGGTAGTGCTTATGTTGTGATATGATAGCCGTAGTGTTTATGTATGATATGATAGGCGGTAGTGCTTATGTTATGTATGATAGCGGATGAGCTATGTTATATATTTGTATTATTACGGTAAACCCGGTTATTATCCATGCCATGGATTTGCTACCCATGATGCGAGTGCGGCGCTTGCACTCATGCGGATCCGGACCACAGGATCCATGCGGGTGAAATAGTCCCATGCGAGTACGGCGATGGTACTCATGCGGGTCCACAGGATCCATGCGGGTGAAATAGTCACATGCGGGTGAAATAGTCCCATGACGAGCGGATGACCTCACGCGGGTCCACAGACCCATGCGGGTGAAATAGTCCCGAGTAGGATCGCTAACGATACTACGCGAGGTACCTGTTTTGATCGTGAGCCTCCTATTTTTATGCTATAAGTTTTATACTCGTTACTCTCATTGTTAGTAAGGCACGGTCTGAGAAATTGATTTTTATCTATGACTCGGCTTATCTTTGACTTGTGATATTACTCTGATTTTCCGCTTTACATACTTGGTACGTTGTGTCTTGACCCCGCCCTGGGCGTTCACTGCGCAGTAAGGAAAGCAGTGGTAGATCCTCATTCCTAGGATCTCTTACTCAGTGTCGAGCTCCATTTCTTTGGAAGCTCGACTTTTGTACGGTTCTCCCTGTTGTGATATTTTGTACATTCAGGGCATGACGGGGCCTGTCGCCATAGTGTTACTTATTCTTAGAGGCACCTGTAGTCTTGTCATAACTTGGGTTGTTTAAGGATATAGGTATTCGATTTGATGTACTTTTGGGGTAGCCATTTTGGGCTAGACTGTTTATACTATTATGGTTGTTTTACCTTGAGTTTATTTCCGTTGGTTTTCTCTGATGTTGTGTCACGAGGGTGCCCGGGTCAAGGCACCGGTCACGGACCCGGGGTCGGGTCGTGACATTATAAACTATAAACTATAAAGTATAAAGTTATAAACTATAAAATAGAAAGTTAACTTTAAAGTTTCAATTTTAATATATAAAACTATATTATATATTATATTATTATATTACATATTTAAATTGAATTTAGTTTACATTATAGAAAATAAATACTAGAAATTAAAAAAACGGAGGCGGTAGGCGGTTCGCACCGGACCACGGGCGACTGAAATCCGGTAATGAACCGAACCGGTTGGCCCGGTAGTCAGGTGAATCGGACCGTGACGATGCAGGAACCGATTAAACCGTTAAGGGAGCTCGGACCGATTAGGCGGTATAAGTTTTACCGACTCTGATGTTAGAGGAGCTATTCAGCTACTCACCTAGCTTGTGGTTACTCAAGCCCAACGACAAAGAATGACTCCAAGTACGAGAACTAATGGGGAGTCATCCAGCTTCACGACTAGGGAATTTCTGCGAATGGATCCTCCAAGTACGTGCATAACAAAAGAGCGTGCATAACATTTCGGGGAAGGGGCGAACCACAAAGGTCTATTGTACGCAACCTTACCTTGCATTTCTTCAAGATGTTGTTTTCACGACTTGAACTCGTGACCTCCAGTTCACATGACAACAACTTTACCAGTTACTCCAAGACCCCCATTCAATAAAGATAACATATCACATCAAATTAATTACTTCTCAATTGCTATTTTACATGGCCAGAGCCTCCGGTAATAATTCACTCGATTAGTTTGAGTGTGAATTTAACTTTTCGGGTATAATTCAATGAGCATTTGATGTATTTTGCCTTTATTTAAAGATAAATTAAATTCATGTCATGCATAATAATTTTTTAATTTCAATTTAAAGATGTATTTTTTAATTCGAATTTGAAGATAAAGTTCCATTTTATGTTGAATGTATTTTTTTGAATTTAAATCAATATCTTATCTTTATCTTTATTTATATCTCCTATTTAATCCCCTAAAATCAAAAGTGGAAGCCAATATTCACTTCACTCAACATATTATTCATTTGGGAAGGACACTTGTAATTTTTATTGGTTTTTTGTTTTCATTATTTTTACAAAGCTACAGTAAAACCTCTATAAATTAATAACCTTGAGACCATAAAATTTTATTAATTTAGAGAGATATTAATATATCGATAAATTAATATTTTATTAATTAAAAGAGAGACTTTTTAAATTCAGCAAATTTAGTACATATGTATTGAAAATAAATGAATTCATATATGTTTAATTGATTATATTCATGCATCAACCAATTCTTTGTAACTAATTAAATATATTCATGTATAATATCAATTCATTGTATATAATTAACTATTATATACATGGACGCGTGTATCAATTCATTGGAATTACTTAAATAATGTATACATGTTTACATTAATTCGTTGCACTTAAATAACTATTATAGTCAATTAAATATATTCATGCATGCATGATGAATGAAACATATACTATATAAATCTCAATATGGAAATAAAATAATTCATAACACCCAACCATGTTTTCTCATCTAAAAGACATCGCAAAATTATCCATGAATGATCAAATGCGTAAAGCATTATGTGAGTATAAGAGAGACCATCCCACATGCACTAAAAAAGATTTACAAGAGTGGGTTGATGAAAAATATCGTTTGAAAGTTAGTCAAGGTACAATATCAAACACTCTCAAGAGATCATCGGAGTACCTTTCAGCCAACTTTGAGAAGGGTGGGGATATTAAGCAACACAAATCGGCGAAATATCCAGATATGGAGAAGGTTCTTTATGAATGGTTTCTTCAGTACCAAGATCGAGTCAACATGACCGGAGAGCTTATTTTGGAGAAAGCAAAGGATATAATGAAGCTTTTGCATCCTCAACACCATCCTGAACATCAATTTTCTCAAGGTTGGCTTGAAAAAATCAAGTAAGACATGGTATTAAATCATTTCGTCATTTTGGAGAAAGTGGTTCGGTTGACATGCAGGACATGTAAATGAAACTGGAGGCTATAAGGGAGAAAATAAACCAATTTCTCATGAAAGATGTTTTTAATTTGGATGAAACAAGTCTGTTTTACATGTTACAAGCTGATCACTCTCTTGCAACCAAGCAACTTGAGGGAAGAAAACAAGACAAAGAGAGGCTTACAATTGTTATGTATTGCAACGAATATGGTTTGAAAAAAATTCCTTTATGGATTATTGGAAAATATGCAAAGTCACGTTGCTTCAAAAATATCAACATGAGCAGCATCAATTGTCATTATCGTTCCAATAAGAGGGCATGGATGACTAGTGTGCTTTTTGATGAATATGTTCGCTGGTTTGATCACAAAATGAATGGCAGAAGAATCTTGTTGATGGTTGACAATTGTCCAGCCCATCCAAAAAATATTGAAGGGTTACGGAATGTTGAGTTGTTTTTTTTGCCACCTAACATGACATCAAAGATTCAACCATGTGATGCAGGAATAATTAGAGCTTTCAAGATGCACTATCGTAGGAGATTCTACAAAAATCTACTGAAAGGTCATGAGTTGGAGCTACCTAATCCTGAAAAGATTAATGTTTTAGATGCCATCAATTTTGCAGTCTCCGCTTGGACAACCAATGTTTCTCAAGTGTCAATAGCAAATTGCTTTCGGCACTGCAAAATCCGTTCAAATGAAGAAATCTCAAGTGAGACAAACTTTGAAGAAAGCCTACATGAGCTTGAGAATATGGTCAAGGATGTTGGTTATCACAATGAAATGGACGTCAACAAATTGGTGGACTATTCGGGTGAAAATGATGAATGTTCAATGGTTCAAAGTTTAGAGGAAATTGTTGCTGATATTATTGAAGATCCTACTAATGATGAAGCTGAAGATGATTCAATACCGTTGGAACCAGTCACGAGAAGACTTTGAGCACGACAACAACTCTTCAAAATTTTTTGTTGCAGCTAGAGAATTCGACACCGGAACTCTTGGCTGCAATTAAAAAAGTTAGGGATGAAATCCAATTAAATTTAAATTTTAAGAAAAATCAAGTAACAATAGATTCATATTTTAGCAAATTACCATTATATTTATAATTGTAATATTTATGAATTATTAATTTAGAGTTTTAATGGGACCTAATATTTATAAAGGGATTTTCCGAAAAATTAGTATCTTATTATCTTATCGAATTTGATGATTTTTTACAAAGGCCCAAGTCGGGACCGGAAGATTTTATTATTTTAGAGAGTTTATTAATTTATAGAGTATTAATTTATAGAGATTTTACTTGTTCTTGGTTATATCTATTTGTTTATATCTATAACTTTGTTCATTACGAGTAGTTTTACGTTGATATTTGTATGATTGTATTTTTGATGGGGTGTTTGTTGTAACTTTTTCCATGCACTTAAATATTATCTATTGCAAGCAGCAGAGGAAATTTAATTTTGAGATGAAAAGAAAACCATATCAATGTTTTCATGAGCTGGAGGTAAAATTGTGTATCAAGAGTGATAGGCATAACTATTTATTGATGCTTTTGACTACATATATGGTATAGGATATGTAATATGTTCGGTGCATTGAAAAATATATAGTTTCCTCGAAAGTCAACAAATAATCAGTTTAACTTCTAACTTTTTGTACATATAGTACTCTTATTGCAATTTTTGTAGTTTTTCTAAATTATTTAATATATGATATAGTTTGAGAAACAAGTAATTCTTATCATCTTCAATATCTTGGTAAACGCGACATTGAAATCATATGGGAGAAGAAAGTATTGACTATTGAATAGTAAACATTAAAGAAATAAAACAAAAATTGCATATGCAATATATGAGGAAAGAAATTAAGACACTTAAAAGAATTAATCCCTTGATTATTCTTATCGATGAAAGGTATATATATAATAGGAGAATTTTATTCATACTTTACATCTAAATTCCTATTCTATAAGGAGATTAACTATACAATTATGATAATATTACAATCTTAATTATGGTACAAGACTAATGTGTAAAATATACCAAATATACAAAACTTGTCCTAATTGTCCACTGCCCAACCACGGACTGAAGATGGGCACGGATGGGCCTTTGGCCCATTATTTAACACACACCCCAGTCATAGCGGGTCTTCGTACGCTGAGACTGTCTCTAAAATCTTCAAAAAGGACCGAGGGAAGACCCTTTGTAAAGATGTCTGCAATCTGATATCTGGAAAGGACATGACAGACGCGTACTTGTCATTTAGCTATCTTCTCTCGAAAAAGTGAATATCCATCTCTATGTGTTCAGTACGCTGGTGTTGAACTGGATTACCAGAAAGGTAGATGACACTTATATTATCATAATGCACTAAGGTAGCCTTCTTAATAGGACACTGGAGCTCTAAAAGTAGATTTCGTAACCAACATGACTCGAAAACCACATTGGCTACCCCTCGATACTCGGTCTCTGCACTTGAACATGAAAGTGTGGATTGACTCTTGGCAGACCATGAGACCAAGTTATTAAAAACATGCAATAGCCAGACATAGACCGTCTGGTGTCAAGACAACCACCCCAATCACCATCTGTATAGGAGACTAGTGTAGACATCAACGAAGGATACAAATGCAAGAAATACTCAAGTGTTCCATGAATGTACCTAAGAATGCGTTTGAACGCATTCATATCTTTAACTATGGGATAATGCATAAACAAACACACCTGTTGTAAGACATATGTAATATCAGGTCGAGTGAACGTCAGATACTGAAGGGCGCCTGCAAGACTACGATAGCGGGTCGGATCCTCATAGGGAGAGCTAGTTGCAGCACCCAACTTGGGTTTAGTATCAACTGGAGTAGAAGTGGACTTACAGAATGACATCACAACACTCTCAATGATCTCTGTTGCATACTTCCTCTATGATAAGAACAATCCACCTGCATGATGAGTTACAACAATCCCTAAAAAGTAACTCAATGGGCCCAAGTCCTTCATGCCAAACTCAGAACTGAGCATTGTCATAATGGACTTTCGCAAAGCATCAGAAGAGGCAGTCAAGATAATATCATCAACATATAATATAATATAAGCCATGAAAGATCCCTGACGATATATGAATAATGAGTTATCAGACCTGCTGTAAGAGAAACCCATAGTCGAAACATAGTCAGCAAACCTCTTATACCAAGCCCATGGAGACTACTTAAGCCCATACAAGGACTTCCTCAATAAACAGACATGATTAGGATACCTAGTATCCCTAACCCCAAGGGTTGATGCATATACACTGTCTCATGAAGATCACCATATAGGAAAGCATTCTTCACATCTAGCTGATGCATGGGCCATGATTTCGAAAGAGCCAAGAGAGCACAGTACGAATAGTCGCCGGCTTGACCATCGGGCTAAAAGTCTTACCACAATCCACACCAACCTGCTGATTCTTACCATCACCTACAAGACGAGTCTTATGTCTTACAAATGAACCATCAGAATTCTCTTTATGAGCAAAATTCCACATAGACCAAATAATATTAACACCAGATGGATGGGGCACCAATTCCCATGTCTTATTATCAATAAGAGAATTATATACATCGGTCATGACAATTTTTCAATTAGGGTCATTTAGGGCAGACACAAGATTACGGGGTAAGAGTGATTTAAGAACATTAGAATTCAAATATTTTTTGATTTAAAAATACCCCGTTGATTGCGAGTGATTGGACTATGACTCTGGGCTAGTTGGATTGGGTGAATTTTGAAATTTTCGGAAGTGTTGGAAATTTCCGTCGGAGGCGCCGCGGCGCCGGAAGAACTGCAGAGCTCTCTGAAGTTTTCGCACCGCGGCGCCTCCCCGAAGGGCCGCGGCGCTGATGACGGGATTGGATCGGAATGTTCACTGGAAGATTGGCGCCGCGGCGCTGACGACGTATTTTCTGAAAAATCTGAAAAATGACGGAGAACATATGGGGAGAAATCATCATCCAAAAAATCATAAGAACTAGACACGGGTTTTTCTACATTAGAAAATGGAAATTGGGATTCATAAAAAAGAACATGACGACTAATGATGATTAGTTCAGAGGACAAATCAAAGCATTTATAACCACAGTGATTTGACGGATAACCCAAAAACAAACACGGGGTAGAACGTGTCTGAAGTTTGTTGATTGTGGTGGATGGAAACAGCGGATAACATAAGCATCCAAAAACCCGAAGATGAGAATACGTAGGAGTCTTATTGTATAAAACTTGAATAGGGGAGGAATATGTCAAACTTTTAGAGGGAATAATATTAAGTAGATCGGTAGTCATTTGTAGCGCATGATGCCAAAACAATGGAGGGACAGAAGAATGAACCAATAAAGTCCGAATACTGTTATTAATGGTACAAATTTTTCGTTCAGCTTTCCCATTTTGTGAAGACGCATGAGGACAAGAAAAATGAAAATTTATCCCATTTTGAGCACAAAACTCCCTAAACTCCCCATTGTCATACTCTTTACCATTATCACATTGGATGTCCTTTATTTCTCGTTCGAATTGGGTTCTTATGAAAGCTCTAAATTTTATGAAGATGGAAAAAACTTGTGATTTTTTCACAATTGGAAACGTCCATACAAATTTAGAGTAATCATCCAAGAATAACACACAATATCGATGACCCATAGAACTGAGAACCGGAGATATCCATAAATCGCTATGAATAATGTCAAATGGCATTGAAGTATTAGAATTTGAGGCTACAAATGGTAACTTATTATTTTTTCCTAAAGAACAAGATTAACAATTTGGAGTACTACGCGTACCCTTACAAAAAATAAACTTATTCTTATATAAAACAGATAAAATTGACGACCCTGGATTACCTAGACAAACATGTCACAAGGAAGGAGCAAGAGCTGCAAAAGTGGATGTCATAGCTTGACGCGAGATGCTGAGACTCGGTGTGATTGGATAAAGATCCCCCTACTGTCACACCTTATGAGATGACTCCCCATCTTGAAATTCTTCACAAAAAACCCAAACGGATCAAAATCAATAGAAACCCAATTATCAGTGGTAAATTTACGGACATACACCAAATTTTTAATCAATTTTGGGGCATGAAGGATATTTTTTAGGACAAGTGGTGGATGAGGAGGGGACAAAGTTTTATTACCATAATCCTTAATTGGAATAAAATTTCCATTACCAACAGTTATACCACGATTAGTGCTCAAATTTGAATAAGACGAGAGAGTACATTGATCGAATGTCATGTGGGTAGTGGCGTCGGTGTCCATGTACCAATTCGGGTCCGGTTGAATCAAGTCAAGCATGTGCATCGCTGCTTTAATATCAGTCTGAGTGGGTCCCATTGTGTGATGGACCTGAGGAGGGCGAGGCCCAAGAATTCCGCATCGCGGGTGCGCCATGTTCGTATGAAACCCGGATTCGACTGGAAGAACGGGTCGCGGCCAGTAATCGCCGAGATCGCGCGCTGGGCGCCTGGACTCATCGCCATCGCTCACGGGCTCCCGTGGGCCCCGTAATCTGTTGTTGTCGGTTGCCCCCGTTGTTGCCGCCGCGATTCTTGCCATTATTCTTCCGATTTTGGCCCTTCTTACCACCCTCGTTGTTGTGATTTTGGGTCACGTTGGCTGAATTGAAAGGGGGGAAATTGGAAGTAGTCATCATGATGATGGGGCTTGCTTCGATCGATGCCCTCTTAGCCAAACCCGCTTCTTCTAAAGTGAGCATGGAGCGGGCTTGATAGAACTCCGGCAGTGGGTTACTTTGACGAATAACCGAAGCAACCCCTGTATAGGCCTCAGATTCTAACTATACAATTATGGTAATATTACAATTCTAATTATGGTACAAGACTAATGTGTAAAATATACCAAATATACAAAACTTGTCCTAATTGTCCACTGCCCAAACACAGACTGAAGATGGGCACGGATGGGCCTTTGGCCCATTATTTAACAACACTAAAGTTAGAAATTACAATAATATAATGATGAAATTTGCAATATATCTTCAAACTTGATTCTTGAGGTGATGGTCTCTCGAATACAGTCGTTCTACTTACTAAGGTAGAGGTAAGGTCTGCGTACACTCTACCCTTCCCAGACGGTCTTACCTTTCATTTTTCTTTCCCTCACGCCTTCCCCCAAAATGGTAAGACCGAACGGAAAATATGTACCATAAACAACTTAATTCGTGCCCTACCTATTCACGCCTCAATTCCCCCTCAATTCTGGAATTACGCACTCTCTATGGCCACTTGTGCCTCATTTCAGAGGGAACCTCAAAGTGGCTCTAGCCGCTAATTCAGAGGATTCATTTATGACTTCCACTTTTTAGACATCCAAAAAGGAAAAGCAGCGCACGTGAGGCAAAAACTCGTAAATAAAGGGTGCTTTAGGCGGCTCAGTGAGACAGGGAATGGCGAACGAAGTGGTAGTCAACTTCTATGTGCTTAGAGCGGCATGGAACACATGATTTATTTTTGAATATGATATGAATTATTAAAGATATAAAAGATATATGCGTGAGACACAATCTACTAATTAATCTATTTCTTTCAAATACCCCACTAGAAACAGATACTTTCCGATCACGATTTGAATCGCTAGACGTGTGTAAATAAACCCGAGCGTTGAAAAATATCATTTATGTACGCTAATAAGGAAATTAATATACAAAAGGATGTGATCCCGGAATAATTTTGAACGTAACAAGTGTGACGACGGAAAGCAGGAATAAATTTGGTACGTACACAAAGAAATTATGGACAAGCGTGTATAATTGATTAATTGTTTATGGTACATATTTTCCGTTGGTACATCAGAGCACATAAATTATGACATTGAGTATACGAAGGTCTTATGAGTTATTAGGATTTAAGTGAAGTGGGATTAAAAATTAATTGCGTGTATAATTGATTAATTGTGAAACTAATTAATTTTAATAGGGACAATATTTGGTGGAAATATCTAACGTGTTATCTACCTAGTAACTAAGGTTACCTATTGATTAAGGCTACCTAAGGTGACTAGGATAAGTGGACACATAGTGAGACATGGTAACATGGTTACTAAATAGGTGGCACCATAGTGGGATAATATTGAATTATTGTACATAGTGAAGAAGTGGGTGGACCCACGGACAATAAAGGTGTCAAGCTTGTGGATACTTGCCTTATTTAGGGTCTGTTTGGTCAAGCTTCTGAAAAGGTGTTTTTTGTCGCGATATAAACTCCGGGCCCGTGATTGGTGCCCTATCTGGGTACCCTTCTACCCATACATCACATAAAATCAGCGGAAACTCTAAGAAAACTCATGTTATAAAAATAGGCAAGTCGATGAGGTTGTCGCTATATATAAACGGGAACATTCTGACAACACAGTAGGTACAACTGGCCAACAATATATATATACAACTCACGCAAGTCCAGCCCACATATGAATACAAACCTCTAAGAGTTTGGACAGTAAACTATGACGGGACAAGGCCCCGCCGTACCTCTGAATATACATAGCCATAATGGAAGACCTGTGCCAAAATGACAAGCTCCGGAACATTGGAGCTATCTCAAAACGCTGATCAAGGATCCTAAGCTCATGGATCACCCAACTGAGTAACTAATACCTGCGAGCATGAACGCAACCCCCCGAAAGGGGTCAGTAAAACAAGGTACCAAGTATGTAAACATGAAGTACAGTAAACAAGATCATAACTGTACAAAAGAATGACAGGGACAAGTATGAAAATCAACATACCAGATCTAACCGTGCCATATAAAATAAGAGTCAATCAGATTTTACCATCAGACATCAGACATCGTACTCATCGTACTACCATTGTACCTTATAAAAATGAGAGTCATCGTATCTGTTTTCGTATAACGTATCCCGACCCATTCTGGGACTTGGTGGAATCATGTAACCATCATGCCTTTATGCCTATGACGTGATCCGACCCTTTAGTGAGGGACTCGGTGGAATTATCAGTGTAACATGTCCCGGCCCTTTAGTGAGGGACTCGGTGTATCACATAACATACCCGGCCCATTTGAGGGACTCGATATATCACATAACGTACCCGGCTCATTTGTGGGACTCGGTGTATCACATAACGTACCCGGCCCATTTGTGGGACTTGGTGAATGAAGTCATATCCATATACATACCGTACTCGGCCACCTAGTGAGGGTCTCGGTCGTACCCGGCCCAATCTGGGACTCGGTGAAGTCATATAATGTGCACATACTGTACCCGGCCCATTATGGGACTCGGTAAATGTAGTCATCTCCATATATATATCGTACCCGGCCCCCTAGTGAGGGTCTCGGTGAAGTCCTCATATATGTACATACCCGGCCCATCATGGGACTCGGTAACATAATCATCTCATATTAGGAACGAATAGAATATCATTTGACTCTCAATAACATCTTTAAACTGAACTTTCATTTTAGAAAAACCAAGACAATATCATGTCTTTCATTTTAGAAAAATCAAGGCAATACCATGCCTTCCTTTTTAGAAATACCAAGACAATACCATGCCTTCCTTTTTAGAAATACCAAGACAATATCATGCCTTTCTTTTTAGAATAACCAAGACAATATCATGCCTTCCTTTTTAGAAAAATCAAGACAATACCATGCCTTCCTTTTTAGAAAAACCAAGGCACTCTCATACCTTTCATTTTAAACCCTCATTTGAAAAATCAAGACACTTATCAAATCAAGTATCACTTTAAATCCTCATTTGGTAAATCAAGACACATATCATATCAAGTATCATTTTAAAACCTCATTTGGTAAATCAAGATACTTATCAAATCAAGTATCACTTTAAATCCTCATTTGGTAAATCAAGATACTTATCAAATCAAGTATCACTTTAATCCTCATTTGGTAAATCAAGACACTTATCATATCAAGTATCATTTTAAAACCTCATTTGGTAAATCAAGATACTTATCAAATCAAGTATCACTTTAAATCCTCATTTGGTAAATCATGACACTTATCATATCAAGTATCATTTTAAAACCTCATTTGGTAAATCAAGATAATTATCAAATCAAGTATCACTTTAAATCCTCATTTGGTAAATCAAGACACTTATCATATCAAGTATCATTTTAAAACCTCATTTGGTAAATCAAGATACTTATCAAATCAAGTATCACTTTAAATCCTCATTTGGTAAATCAAGACACTTATCATATCAAGTATCATTTTAAAACCTCATTTGGTAAATCAAGATACTTATTAAATCAAGTATCACTTTAAATCCTCATTTGGTAAATCAAGATACTTATCAAATCAAGTATCACTTTAAATCCTCATTTGGTAAATCAAGACACTTATCATATCAAGTATCATTTTAAAACCTCATTTGGTAAATCAAGATACTTATCAAATCAAGTATCACTTTAAATCCTCATTTGGTAAATCAAGACACTTATCATATCAAGTATTATTTTAAAACCTCATTTGGTAAATCAAGATACTTATCAAATCAAGTATCACTTTAAATCCTCATTTGGTAAATCAAGATACTTATCAAATCAAGTATCACTTTAAATCCTCATTTGTTAAATCAAGACACTTATCATATCAAGTATCATTTTAAAACTAAGATCCAATAAAACTACGTACGTCCACCGTACACTTACTTCAAATAAACAACTTTCAAAAGAAGAAAGGATAGTTCACACACCATTTGTCGTCTGTACCAACTCGATAATCTAAATTCGTCTCGCTCCTCTGGCTAACATTATGGATACATTTGCATAGTGATAATCAATCCAAGTTGCCAAATTAATCCATTTTATGAGCCTTTAGCAAGTTATATATTAATAATGATCTTATCTAATCAGCTGTGAACCTAGAAAGTGTAAAACGAACTGGTTATATCTTAGCTTCTATGCAGATGGAAATTCTACTCATTTCAGTATAATTGATTGTCGATTCCTTTTTCATTTAATGCTGCAATGGCTTGTTCGATACCTTTTCTCATTAGTGTTGTAACTTAGCAAGATCAACTCGACTCCAATACTTCCTAAAAACTCTTACCAGCATCTCCCATAAGACTTGGTAAGGACTTAGGAATAATTTAGACATGCCTTTAGCATAGAATCAATAACATGAATACTCCTTAACTTCTAATAGTAGAATGAATCATTAAACAATACCACATGTATATTTCATACGTAGAACATGCCAAAAGAAGAAAGAGGTTCACATACCTTATTGGCGTCTAACCAACACGACAAGTAGAATACGTCCCAAATAGGTACTTCAACCTATAATGACAACAACACGTCTATCAACTTCATGAATACTAGTATACCCTTATACCACATAATGAATCTCCTTTCTTATAAAAATTTGGACAGCACTTCCCCTATTTATACGTACTTTTCCACCTTTCAAGAAGGCCAATTTCATCAACAATCAAGACACCAATTAAGGGCACAACCAACAGTTAACCAATGTGATTCACACACTTAATTCTCACGTAAAAATAGCCTCATAGTCCACGTAAAACAGTCCACTAAAAATAGTCCACAATCCAACAACAACGAGGGTAAAATGTGAGGCCTTTCAACACCTTTCCACACTCTTATTCCCTTAGGACTTTCATTAGCAATTACTACATTTAAACATGCATATTGGTGGCTGAATTTCCAGCATTCCAACGCCACAAAACAGTACCTAAAACAGCACAACAACGTCTCACAGTT
Source organism: Przewalskia tangutica (assembly GCA_029844215.1). Taxonomy (NCBI): domain Eukaryota; kingdom Viridiplantae; phylum Streptophyta; class Magnoliopsida; order Solanales; family Solanaceae; genus Przewalskia; species Przewalskia tangutica. Next base: position 5,809,835 of record CM056725.1, read on the forward strand.
TCATGCAGTTTTTCGACCAACTACTACAACCAAAGTCATTTCCATAACTTCTTATAATCCAATTTACATGCCAACACTTTTATATAGAACACATCCACTTGTAATAACAAGTTTTTCTTCATTTTAACATGCAAGTAGTGATGATAACAACAACAATAACCAACGAATCCGACAACATCAAAACTGTCCAGTTTTCGGCTAGCATGCCAAAACTGTGACATGCATTGAATTTCTTATTCTTCGTTCTTCTTAATAACAAGTTCGTCTATTAATTATAACAACTTGTAATATCCAATTACTTCAAGAGGAGGAGGAATCCTTATCTTAAATATGCCCAAAACAGTCCACTTAAAGTCGGACCATAGTTTTGTCTTAGCTCCTATTCTTCAAGTTTCAATCACACACATGTATCCACTACAAGCTTGTAACCATCTTTCCTTCTTGTTTTACTTCCAAAAAGTTCATAAACAAGCTTAGAATTTCCACCCAACTTTCGGCCAAACCGTGGTTGATAAACCTTGGAGAGTTAACTTGACTTAGAACTTGATTAGGGTGATTAATCTAGGAGAATAATTAACTCTTGTTCTTCACTTTTGCTCAAGATTTTCGAGACCCTCAATAACAAGGGAGAGAGAAGAGAGTTTGAATGATGAAAATATCTTTGAGCTAAGTCTTGCAAAGCTTTGCAAATTATAGATGAATATCTCACAAGTGGAGGGGGACCCATGAACCCACTTGTCCACTTGTCTCACAAATATCTCTCATACTTGTCCACTTGTCTTCCCTTCACAAATATCTCCCACACTTAGCCATTTTTTCATATTTTCGAACCCCCCTAAAATTGTGAAATTTTTGGTGGGCCTCACTTTATCAATGTCAAGACTTAATTAAACCACACTAAGTCCATAAATTCATATTAGGGAATCTAACTCCGAGTTAATAAATTTTTCGTCATCACATTTTTTTATCCAAAATTTTTTCATATCCGAAAATGTAAATATACTTTCCTTCCAACCTTTACATCTTGTTTCCTTACTTACGTTCTCACTTATATGCCCTGAAACTACGGGGTGTAACATTTCATTGCCTTACTCATCCTCAAATTTCTATTTCATATTTTTTGTTACTTTTATAAAAAAATATATGAATTTTTTTCTTACCCCTGCCCTACCCCCACCCTACCCCTATTTCCAAATTTTTATTTTATATGAGGATATTATATGAGATTAAAAGAAATTTTGTGAAAAGAAAATGATAAATGAGTCCAAAAAAAAAATCAATGAATGAGCAAAAAGGACTTTTCAAAAGCACCAAATTGGCCAAAGAAACAGAAACAGAAACAGTTCCAGAAGCTTGGCCAAACACCACCTTAGATATTTTCATTAGAGCGAGTTAGCAGCAACTTCACATTGAAAAAAAAAAAAAAGTGTTTCACACTTCCCTCTTCTATGCTGCATAAGGGACATATGGGATTAACATTATATGTCATTAGTATATAGCATGTTATGAGCAGCCAATCTCAACAAAAAAAAAAGTCCAGTTGGGAGCACCAATTACAGATCAAACGCCTCCAACACACCTTGACAACCTGACCTCTCAACAGCTTGTCCAACATTTTATTGAGCATGTTTTCATAGCTAGGAAGTCTGGCATATGCACTCCAGCCTTTAGTGAGGTATGTTAAGATAAATTCTTCTTCTTTTTGACATGTTTTACGTACGAAATATAACTGTGGTATTGCTCCATAATTTATTCTACTCTTAGAAGTTAAGAAATATTCATGTTATTTTAATTTTATGCTAAAAGCATGTCTAAATTGTTCCTAAGTCCTCATTAAGACATATGGGAGAGATGTTGATAAGAGTTTTTAGTAAACATTGGAGCCGAATTGACTTTGCTAATTTAAAGTACTGATAAGTATTAAGTGCTGAGACTGGTTTAATAAATAAGTGGATATGTTTTTAGTAGACATGTTGAAATAAGTCATTGCAGCGTTAAGTGAATAAGGTATCAACAAACAAATTATGTTAAAATGATTTTGTGCCCTTAAGATGTTCACACTATTAGAAACACAATTATTTCAAGATTTTAGAATGACATTTGCATAGAAACTAAGATATAATCAATTTGTTTTATATTTTCTAGTTCACAACTGATTAGATAAGATTATTATAAAAATAAATTACCCTCGACCCATATAAGAATTAATTAGGCAGTTCGGATCTGTTATCACCAATCAGATGTTTCCATAATGCTAGCCAAAAGAGCAAGGATATTATTGTTGTCCAATAAATTCAGGGAATATTTTATTGTCATTCATGCATTTTCATTTGCATTTACATTGCATTCATATTTTACCCAAGACTGTATATTGAGAATGGGAAACGAGGAACGCAGACCACCTGATCAGCTGGGATATGATAACGATAAAGCCTGTGTGGCTAGTCTGTGTGGCTTAATGAAGGAAGACGCCTGATTAAGGGTCAAATAATATATATGTGATTGGGAAGAAAGATGCCCTTGTGTGGTCATTATATATGTATTACCGTATTTGCTCCATGCATGACATATAGACATTTTATGTCTACTAAGGTTGTTATGAAAAGGAAGATTCATGTGTGGCCAGTATTATACCGTATTTGCATTGCATACCATTTAGACATATGTATTGGGGTCTCAGAGGTATGTATTGTTGGTCAGTGTTTCTGTTTCAAATTATGATATATCTTGACTATGTTATTTCTTATGCCTAACATACTCAGTACATCAATTGTACTGACGTCCCTTTTGTCGGAGGACGTTGCATTTCATGCCCACAGGTTCAGTTAAAGAGAGTGACGGTTTACGCTAGTAGGTTGCTGATTCAGCTGATGTTAGAGCATTCTATTTGTTCCAGAGTTGCAGTCTAGTTTTGGTATGATATTTTGATGTCGTATACTTTTTAGAGACTTGTAGACAAGTGTCCTGTGAATAGTGGTCTTGTATGTCCTTGTCGGCCTTGACATGGGTATGTGTTTATATAAGATGATTTTTTTTAATAAAGAGTTCACATAGGTATGATTAGAAGTTAAATGTATGAATGGCGTTACCCAACGGGTGGGATCTGGGTGTCCGTCGCGACCCTCCGATTTGGTTCGTGACAACCTGTCTCCTAAACATAATCCCAAATAAGTCTCTAGCTCAACGGTCGCCCACTCAAGTTTTGCTTCGTAGGAACACCTTCTACCAACACTTTCGTATCTTTGGATGCCTCTGTTATCCTCTCCATTCGACCACTCACAAACTCCAACCCAGGTCTTCCCCGTGTGTGTTTCTGGGTTATCCCGCTAATCATCGTGGTTACTCGTGCTATGACTTGTTAAGCCGTAAAATTATTATTTCACGTCATGTCCTATTTGATGAGTCTCAATTCCCCTTTGCCTCCCTAAACTAGCCACTTCGGCATTCCTACGACTTCCTAGATGATGGCATGAACCCTCTTCTAATTCATTAATTACATAGTCCGTCGTCCTAGACCCCGATAACCGCCCCTACCTTGGATAGTTCGGGATAAACTTCCCACCTTGTTCTACTGACAGTGGCCCAGAATAGTCCGCCTTAGAGTGATTCCGTAGCCACATCTCAGCAAACCGAGCATCGGTCAGCCGGTCCCGCAACCCTTGCCCTTCCTCCTCTTCCCCACAGTCCCACGACACACCCCTCTCTCATCTCGCATCCCGAGACATGCTCTCGGACCATGGAAACCCGTTCTATGCACGGAATTCATAAACATAAATGACTGTTTAGCCTATCCATTTCAGTTGTCCCTACGTTCAGCCCGGTCGTAAATCCCGCAACCATCCGAACCGTCCTCAATATTACTCTATCCAAGTCTTGGCCCATTCAGCAGCTTGATGTCAAGAATCCCTTCTTACATTGGGATCTTCATGAAATGATATATATGCATCAACCTATGGATTTCAGGGATCCTATTCATCCGGATTATGTGTGTCTGTTGCGGAAATTGCTCTATGGACTGAAATAGGCTCCTCGAGCATGGTACCAGTGGTTCACCGATTATGTATCCTCTATAAGTTTTTTACACATCAGATCCAATCATTCCATGTTCATCTACAACAAGAATACATACATGGTGTAATACCCCATTATAACCGGAGTCGAAACGGTGTACTACGTATGGTTGATTCCTAAATTTATTTTAAGGAGTCGACACCTATTTAGTCTAGTGATTAGGACACTTCTAAATATAGCATAAAATGCTACAAATGATCTCCATTTTAAAAGTCTGCAAAACTTAATGAGATTCTGGTAAGGGTTCTTCATAATCCTAAAGGGAAAGGGTTAGACATCCTCTAAGATCCACTAACTTGCGATTGTCCGATCAAACTTAGGTTGTTTTATTGTGCTAACATGTATATTTTGAAAAGTTTTAGAGTTAATAAATGATGTTACAAATAACTACTTGAAAGATGTATAATTTGATAAATTTGCATAAGACTTATTTTTTATAAAAATGTGTGAAAAGGATTCGTTTAAAAGGTATATGCTGCATGTAAAAATAATAATTTTTTGATAGAGACATGCATTAGTAGGGCATGACTTTAAAATATATGAGACCTAATTTTAGAGCCTAAAAGATAGCTAGCGGCGAATTTCTACTTTAAAACTACCCCATTAATCTATTAGCCTTAATTATTCTAAGTATCCTAAAGTTATTTATTCTACACATTTCAACATTTTCATATACTATTGCATATTACAACAAGAGAAAATAAAGTGACGGGATTAAGGAATAAATGATAAGAAAGCGGCATAGGAAGGATGACGTTGTCATCCAACCCATTTTGTTTTAGAATGCCGAAGTCGGGGATGCAAAGACATAAATACGGATCTTCATTTTTCGTCATAGTCATGTTGAGTTTCATATCGAGACTCTTCATATGCTCCCGATGCATTTCATGCAAATAAAAGAAAGATAAAGAATTAATGTAAATAAGATATTCAGTTGTGGGTTAGGCTCAAGTTAGAAGAAATCTTGGACTGGTCATTTAGTTGATTGCATAACCAATAACCAACAAATAAAACCAAAGGAGTACCTCATAGTTATTTAGATTGCAGGAGTTTGTGAATCACGCTAAAGTAAGGACCGTATAATTTATTCATGTTGATGCAACATGTATAAGGACACTTGATTGAAGTAAATATATATGAAAATTAAAACAAGATAAAGTAGCGACATAGATAATGAGGTAAATATTTTTTAGCATACTTTAGATTATTACTCTAGCAAAAACTCATTTAATTATTTTAGTAGTAAACTTGAGCGACAGAGAAGTAGTGTATGTGTGGAGTAGTTTCCATACTTGATTTTTAGGCAAACAATAGCTTTATTAATAAATAGTATCATATGGGGAATAAAATCCTATTGTAAGATTTATGAGAATGCAGTGAACGACGTTGAGATAGTGGCAATTAGAGAAACAGAATGCAGTGTATGAGTTCTAAATATTCTTACATCGTGGAATCATGTGTTAAAACATCAAAGTGCTAGTTTACAGTGGGTGATTTAAAACATATCCATAAATTTTGTTTTTGTTTTAGGGGATAAACAGATCTAGCACTATGTTCTTTGAGATGAGATGAAATGTTCAAATTTGTCCCAGTGTCGAATTATGGTGACGCGGATTCAAATTTGTCCCAGTGTCGAATTATGGTGACGCTGGATTACTATGATGCTAGGGAATTACAAGGACGACTGACACGGATCCCAAAATTTGTCTCAGTGTCGAATTACGATGACACTGGGTTCTAATGCCAAAATCTTGGAAAAGAGTAGAAAGATGTTCGAAGTAAGTCGCTGACCTTTGTCGGGGGTCTAGCCTTCCAACAAATTGCCTCAATTCGCCGCGGAAGAATTCCACGTTGTGCTCCCGCTCCTGTAAAAATTAAAGGCTCCTGCAGATTACAACTTAAAATAAAATTAGTGCATAACTGTTAAGACAAAAATGACAAAGCATGAATATATGAGAAATGTGATCATGGGAGTAGGAGTGTTGCCCATGTTGAGATGGAATGACGTCGTTGCATAGACGTGATGCAGATAAAGTCGTTGCGTAGGCGTGATGAAATGACGTCGTTGCATGGACGTGATGCATATGAAGCCGTTGCGTAGGCATAATGAAGTAACGTCGTTGCATGAACGTTATGTGTATGTCGTCGTTGCATGGACGGAATGCTGATGAAGCTGTTGCATAGGCACAATGAAAGGGACGTCGTTGCATAGACGTGATGCAGAAGTCATCGTTGCATAGATGAACTGTTGATGAAGTCGTTGCATAGGCATAATGAAATAACGTCGTTGCATAAATGTTATGTGGATGTCGTCGTTGCATGGACGAAATGCTGATGAAGTCGTTGCATAGGCACAATGAAAGAGACGTCGTTGCATAGACGTGATGCAGAGGTCATCGTTGCATAGATGAACTGTTGATGAAGTTGTTGCGTAGGCATAATGAAATAACGTCGTTGCATAAACGTTATGTGGATGTCGTCGTTGCATGGACGGAATGCTGATAAAGCCGTTGCATAGGCACAATGAAAGGGACGTCGTTGCATAGACGTGATGCATAGGTCATCGTTGCATAAATGAACTATTGATGAAGTCGTTGCGTAGGCATAATGAAATAACGTCGCTGCATAAACGTTATGTGGATGTCGTCGTTGCATGAAACCTCAACAACTGGTGTGGTGGGACTATTAGTAATGTTGTTAACATCGATAGTATGATAAGTGGGGTATGTTACTTTGTTGACACCAAGCGTCGTAAAGCCCGCAACCATCCAGACCGTCCTCAATATTGCTATATCCAAGTCTTGGCTCATTCATCAGCTTGATGTCAAGAATGTCTTCTTACATGAGAATCTTCATGAAATGGTATATATGCATCAGCATATGGGTTTCAGGAATTCTATTCATCCGGATTATGTGTGTTTGTTGCGAAAATCACTCTATGGACTGTAACAGGCTCCTCGAGCATGCTACCAGCGGTTCGCCGATTATGTCTCCTCTATCGGTTTTTCACACAAAAGATCTGATCATTCTCTATCCATCTACAACAAGGGTACATACATGGTTTGCCTATTATTATATGTTGATGACATTATCCTCACCACATCATTTGATGCTCTTCGCCAGTCCATTATGTCTCTCCTTTCCTCTGAGTTTTCTATGAAGGATCTGGGGCCCTGAGTTATTTCTTGGGCATCTCTGTCACTCGACATTATGGCGGCCTATTTCTGTGTCAGAAGAAGTATGCCGAACAGATCCTTGACCGTACAGGCATGACATCTTGCAAACCATCCCACACGCCAATAGACACCAATTCCAAGATCGGCGTTGATTCCGGCTTCCCATATTTAGACCCGACTCACTATAGTATCCTGATCGGGGCCCTGCAGTACCTCACATTCATGAGACCTGACATATCCTATGACGTGAAACTGCCTACACATGCACAATTCGACGGAAGCACACATGCATGCCCTCAAAGTGTGGTACTACTACTGTGATCACCAGAACTTGGATATGTCTGTTGCTTTAACTTTGAAAATCAAACGTATTTTGGATGGGAGGCTACAAGAACTGTTGTCGCGCTATGGGGGATGATACCTGCTAGTAAGACATCAATAATGCAGTTGCCCGAGAGAATGGAGATTGATGATGATCAATGTTGGAATGATTACTGTCCAATCTATTATGAACAACTTGGGAAGGAGAGGGAAAAGGTCGTGTGCATGCCTTGCTCGTGTATGTTTCATGGAGATTGCAATACAACCTGGTTAGACAAGAGCCATTATTGCCCTATTTGCCGCTAGGACATGCCAACAACAACAACAACAAAAGTATAATCCCACAAGTAGGGGTTATACCTCCGGCTCAAGAAAATCATTTTCCAGAAGCGGCTATGACATGCCAACTGCTGAATTAGACTCCTAGCTTCATTTGTCCTTCTTTGTTTATTTATTTATCTATTTTTATAATAGTTGATGTAATTGAGGAAGGTAAATTGAATACAACACTTTTGGACAAGTTTAGAATTCCAAGCTCACTCGTTGATGTTTATTTTGATTGGACAAGTTTAGAATTTCAACACTTTTGCGTGTTCTTACTACTGAACCAAAGCCCTGCTAACAAAAGCAATTTCACTTCCTTAGGACAACTTGAGGGAAAAACATTTTCTACAGGTGCAGGTAGAATATTCATCTAGGGTTTTAGGCAGTGGCGGAGCCACCATGTAACCGGGGGGAGGGGGGGGGGGCTCCCCCTCAAATTTTAATTTTTTCTAGTATACCACTAGTAATATTCATGATATTACAATAGAGTCCTCAATTCTTTACACTTCTTCTTTTAAAGTGTGGACAACTGAACCAAAATAGGCTCTCCCTAGACTAAAATAGGCTCCCCCTTAAATATAAATAGGTTCCCCTAGCCCGGAATCCTGACTTCGCCCCTGATTTTAGCATCTACTATATATACATAAAAAATGACCTTGTATATGCTATAGAGATAGGGGGAGTTTGCTTTGTCCGTCCAACAGCTTAAGTTCTTCCTTATATATACATAAAGGCAACTTTTTGCTCCCAAAGACATGAATATGCATATGTTTGCAAATGGGAATATAAAACATCAAACAAGTTCTTCAATGTGATGCACGTTAAATTTCATTCAACCAAGTCCAATATCGTAGTGTTTTACTACAATGCCGGTGAAATAAAATTTGAACTCTAGTCAATTGGGAAAACTCTTTTGTGATTGTACATTCTAATACAATGGTTTTACATTACAATTACTTTAAGGTCACTGTCGATAAGGACTAATGCAGTTAAAGCGCCCAACTGATACAGGCTGCATTTACAGAAAAACCATCATTACCCAGTGCTGCTGGAGTTCACTCTGTCCAATTTACCGTCTTTCGTCTGATTCGTTTTCGAGTCAGCATCGTTTTTCCTCATGAGCCGTGAAACCCAAAGATAAGTCCAAAGTGCTTTCATTTAAATCTTGTCTTTCTGGAGGTTTATCCTCTGGATCCTGATGTGTAAAAGAATGGATTATATTTCATAAATGAGGTTTCTTCATCATATCCAGCAACCAAAAAATTAATTAGTGTTACTTGAAACAGAATCCTCTATCCCTGATTCCCTCCAATCAACTGGAATATCTCTTTTAGGCCCCCCTGTTTTTGTCTATTTCCCTCCAACGTGCAGCATTTCTTTCTCTTTACCCGATAGACCAGTAAAGGATGACCAGAACTTCCCTTGTCAACATCAAAGTCTTCATTCTGGCACACACTTGGAAGAAAAGATAAGCCCTCAGCTTCACTAATATGTAACACACAGCGGAGGAAAAGAGCCAGGGCTTCCAGGGAAGTCGAGAAGCGTGTTTTCTGAAGTGACTTCCGGTTCCAGCCAGCATCACGAGTTTTTGAAAGGGGACAGTAGAAAACCCCAACTATTGATCCTACCTCCATCTCTTGTTTGGCCCCAAAATCATCATTAGTTCAAGAAGCTTGACAGATGAATCCATTTTCTACTGGCATATTAGGAGGCTTCCATTATTTCTTGGCGTGTTTGCTATTAAATAAACCAATTAACACATCCACTTCTATCCACAACAGGATATAGTTCTTTGAAACAGTTTATCTAAAATAGTCTAAGATCAAACAAAAACTTGAGAACACAAAAGACTACAACATGCTCAAAGAATGGAGATAGGAAATATGTTTTCACAAATTGAATAGAACCCGAGTTACACAAACACACAAAATATTAAGCCGCATGAAGTCCATTGCTTGATTCAATAGTCAATTATGTGCCTGTTCTTTTTTCCTTTAGCATTTTCCCTATCAATGTTCTTCACCTTGGAGAGTGGAAGGTTTTAAAGTACCTGATTTTCTTCCATCGGCACATCATTGATGTCAGGTTTTTCATCACAATCATCATCTTGAGATGTTGGCTCCCCCGTATTTGCATCAGCCTCCATGGGTTTAGCTTCATCCTCATCCTGGTCTTGAAAGACCTTCAAGCAGAGAGATCTATCTCAAACATTTTAAAAATGAAAATTATTATCACTTCTTTTTTTGATAGGGATTAGTGAAAATATGAAAATTATTAGCAATTGGCAAATATCAAAACTATTTCGTTTCTGACGTACCAGAAGCAACTCCTGACTGAGGGAAAATATACAAAAAACAATTCTGGCAATCTGTAGATTACTCAAGTACAACAACAAGACCAATCTGCTAAAGATACCAGGTGTAATAAGTGATAAGAGTAGTATCTAACCCTGATCAGTGACGAGTGATGATTACTAACATGGGGAAAGATAAATATTTGAATTCCTAAGGAAAAGATAGATCAGTTAAGCTTTTTAATCAGAAAATTGACAAGATCTATGGTCTTAATTGGTAGTTGTGACTTTATTTGGCATTGCCTCCTTACATCCACCAACAGGCATAAAAGAAGGTTTATGATCACTGATGGAGAACATTTGAAACTAAATAAGTGCTCTCCGCTCAATTGCACAAAATCTCTGTCTTTGGAGGTACTTAATAAGGGTCCAGTAGGAAGAAACTAAAATGGCGCATGATAATGGCTTCACCTAGCTGCTAAAGAAATCTATAAGTTAAATCATCTTTTTGTAGGTTTTTGTTGGGTGTAAAACATACAAGTAAGGCACAGCGGAAGTTTAAAATTTTGAGTAAACTTATTTGCTCCAACAAACGTTTCTGGTATGATTATGCGATAATTCAAATCTGCAAAGACATGAAAGAAAAACTTACAGTTTATGTTTTTAATGCAGTCTCTACTAAAAGGCGCGCACGCGATTGTCAATCCGGGTGCAAGTCTTGCTTCGGTATATTCCTTTGCCCAAAAAAGCTAGGAAATCATGGCAGAGGTTTGAGAGAATTTTATTTTCCGAACTCTGAGTTCAGAAAGTGGAAAAATGAGTTCTAATGAAATTATGGGTTAAGTGTCAAATATATAGTGGAGAAAACCCTAAACCAAATTAGATTTGGATCAAAGCCAAGACCAACCCAAATCCAAATTGCGATGGGCGAACCGGGCTCACCGCATGCGCCTCTATTTATTTTCTGCACGTTTTAGTTCTAATTAAATCCAAGATTTAATTTTAACTTAATTAATTAATTTTCATTTGATGAAAATTATCCCATAATTTATTATAAAATTAAATATCTTGATTCAAAATCCGATATTTTACATTCTCTCAATATACCCTTAGACCGAAAAGACAATCGACTTAGTGTGACCCTTTAGGCCTTCACACATTGGCACTTGATCAAATCAAGGTTCACACGGAACTCCTAGACTACGCGGTGACCACCCAATATGTAAGACGTTTACAAGACTCAAGTAAACAAACCTCTATGTGAGATGATAAATTCCTTTCATTCGCGACACACTCGATCAAGCTTAAGATTTGTCAAGTGTCTATCCAAATGGTTTGATCACTTTATCTCATCTATATTAGTCGACAACTAGACCATATCCTAGATATGTCTCTTGCATTGGCCAATGACTCGTCGACCTAACATCTCCGGTAGTCGAGTGTTCTCGAAATTCCAATCGAGGAATGAATCATATTCTTGGCTCAACTACCACCTTCAATCTACTTCAGAATGCACCCAATACAAGCCGCCTCAACCTATAAGGCATTTGAGCTAGGACAGATCAAAGTGCATTGCTCGTAAACAAGGCGATATTGACCTCAAGTCTAAGGACCTCTATCTCCCACGCCGATAATACTCTAGACATGTATAACAAATAGTTTATCACAGGTATGCCAATACTCTCAAGAGTATCCATGTGTCCATCACTAGCAACTATTGCTAGCAGTAAGTGAGATATACTACATTCTCTAATAATGTGATGCAGACCACATGTCGACTTATAACATATCATTGATATCTCATTCTGATCATTAGTCTAGGCTATTTTAAGAACTACACTCTATCATTAATATCTCACATTATTAATGACAATGTAAGTTCAAGAGATGCACATTAATGAATAATATAAACAATCAAATAATAATTCAATAATTGTAAATGCCAAGTATATATTAATCTTATTAATAATATGAATGTGTTCAAGTACATGTGCTCCTAAAATGATTGTTTCTAGGACATATAAACTTTCAATCTCTCACTTGGTCTAGAGCCAATCACCAATGTATCTAATGCCCATGTTTTCGAAATGACCATTATGTTTGACTACGCTTAATGGTTTAGTAAATGGGTCTGCTAGATTATTTTCGATGGGAATGTAGTCTATCTTTATTTTTTCTGTCTCCACAATCTCCCTGAGTATGTGGTATTTCTTTGGTACATGCTTGTTTCTATTCGTTGATCTTGGTTTCTTAGCTTGAGCAATCGCACCAGTGTTGTCACAATAAATCGTTATTGGACAACTGGTACTTGGAACAACCCCTAATTCCTTTAAGAACTCGGATATCGCGATAGCTTCTTTACCAGCTTCCGATCCAGCAATGTACTCGGCTTCTGTTGTCGAATCGGCAGTTGTAGCTTGCTTGGAACTCTTCCAACTAACTACTCCACCATTTAAAATGAAGGCATAACGGTGAGATTTGAAGTCATCAAGATCTGCGGAAGCTAGCATCGATGTACCCGAGCTACTAGCTCTTCTTGTCCGCCATAGACTAAGAAGTATTCTTTAGTTCGTCTAAGATACTTAAGAATACTCTTGGCTTTCGATGTTCCTCCCGTGATTCTGCTGAATTTGCAAGTCATGCTAAGTCATAGGCCACATCCGCCTTATGCAGTCATGACATACATGATTGATCCTATACCAAGATATGAGATTCTCTTCACGCTGCGTTCAGTTATCAGTGGAAGGACAATCCTTCCTTGACAACTTGATGCCTTGACCCATAGGAAGATTCCCTTTCTTGGAATTTTTCATAGAGAAACGTTTTAGCACTTTGTCTATGTATACGGACTGTGACAGCACCAACAATCTATTAGGTCTATCTCTGTAGATTCTAATTCCAAGAATGTAGCAGGCTTCACCCAAGTCCTTCATCATGAAGGTTCTGGATAACCATTCTTTGACTGATTGAATGAGAGTCTTATTGTCTCCCATTATCAATATGTCATCTACATATATAACAATGAAGACAATGCTCTCATTTGTGTGTTTACTATAAACGCACGGATCTTCCTTGCTTCTAACAAAGTCAAACGATTTGACTGCTTTGTCAAAACAAATGTTCCAACTCATTGAGGCTTGCTTAAGTCCATAAATGGACTTTTGTAGTTTGCATACTGCTTTGGGTTGAGTCTTAGATGTAAAACCCTCTGGATGTATCATATACACCTCCTCAATTAGATTACCATTGAGAAAGGCAGTTTTAACATCCATTTGCCAAATATGATAATCATAGTATGCAGCTATAGCAAACAAAATCCGAATGAACTTAATCTTTGCAACAGGCGAAAAGGTTTCATCATAATCGACCCCAGACCGTTGATTATAACCTTTAGCCACCAATCTTGCTTTATAAGTCTGTATTTTGCCATATGCATCAATATTCTTCTTGAAGACCCATTTGCATCCTATGGGTCTAACCCCTGTTGGCAAGTCAACCAAGTTCCATACTTGGTTTATGTACATAGACTCCATTTCGGATTTCATGGCTTCTTGCCATCTCTGTGAATCAATGTCTAACATTGCTTCGTTGTAGGTAGTAGGCTCATCAGGAATATCTATCTCATTATGTGTTTCAACAAGGAGATTAAGTCTTTCAGGTGCACGATGAGTCCTAGTGGTCCTACGGAGTTGAACATTTTGTGTTTCAGTATTTGCTGTATTTTGATTTTGAGAAGATGTTTGTGTGTTGGACAATCCACCACCTTGAGAACTTTCAGGAATATCATTTTGAATAGGATGATGCACAACTATTGTGTCATCTATCATTGGTTGTGCATGAGGGTCTTGCATTTCTGCAGATCCTCACAACACTCCCATCGCCGGGCGGCGACTCTAAGTACCCAATCATCATCAAATACTCCCACGAATCCTTGTCTAGGTTATTTGACAAGTGGGTCATTCTCTACATTATTTTGTACTTCTTGAATTTCTTCGTTCTATCTTGTTGCAACTCGTTCCTTGTAGACATAGTCTTCTTCAAGGAAAGTTGCATTTCTGAAACAATTACTTTATGCTCTCGGAAGATAGAAGTAGTACCTCTTGTTTCCTTAGGATACCCTACAAAATAATACTTCTCACTTTTAGATTCCAATTTGTCGGTGAGCAACTTCTTTACATACGCAGGCACCCCTGTGGTCGCACGTGTTCAAGTGTCGCTTCTTGTCATTCCATATCTCATACGGGTTTTCAACCGACTTTGATGGAACTCTATTCAAAATGTAGATTGAGCTTTGCAATGCATATCCCCATAGGTATGTTGCAGAAATGAGAAGCTCATCATGGATCTAACCATATCTAATAAGGCACGCTTTCTCCTCTCAAAGAACACCATTCATTTGTGGCGTTCCGAGGTGTCCATTCTGAATGGACTCCACAAGCTTCAAGTAATCTAGAAATTCTTTACTTATACTCACCTCTTCGATCCGATCAAGAGTTTTAATATTTGTTTCAAGTTGCTTCTTACTTGACTTGTACTCCATGAATTTCTCAAAAGCTTCAGACTTATGTTTCATAAGATACACATGCCCAAACCTTGAGAAATCGTCTGTAAAAGTGATGAAATAAAGAAAGTCTCCCTTAGCTTGAGTTGGAAAAGGCCCACATACATCGGTATGGACTAACTCAAGCACCTCTTTGGCACGCACTCCCTTCCCATCAAGTGATTTGGTTGTCATCTTTCCTCTTAAGCAAGATTCGCAATCACCATATGACTCTAAGTCAAATGGTTCTAAGTAATCTAATTTCCTCAATCTTGCTATCCTTGATTCATTGATGTGACCACGTCTGCAATGCCATAAGTAGGTGGGATTTCTTTGATTACTTATTTTAGCTCTTTTATTTTGTATATTGAAAATTTCATGGCTACAGTTTAGAACATACAATTCATCCACAAGCGGAGCATTTCCACAAATAAAACCTTCATAAGATAAAACATAGTTTCCATTGGCAATATGTGAGGAAAACCCCTCAATGTCTAACATAGGGATAGAAATAATATTTCTCGTCAAAGACGGAACAAAATAACAATTATTAAGTTCTAAACAAAAGCCTGAAGGTAAATCTAGTCTATAAGTCCCCACGCTGCCCGCATCAACTCTAGCTCCATTGCCAACGCCAGATCTACTTCCCAAGGTCCAACCTTTCACAATTAGCCCCTGCACATTATTACAAATGTGTGAGCCACAAGCGGTATCCAATACCCAACAGTGAGAATTAGTTATAGACATATTTATTTCAATAACAAACATACCTTGTCCAGCAGGCCAAGACTCAGGTCTTGTCTCCCTGGCCGCATAATCCTTCTTCCAATGTCCCTTTCTCTTACAATTGAGGCAAACATCAGCAGCTATCTTGGCCTTCTTTCGAACAACTCCTTTAGGTTTCATAGCTGTGGGTTTGGCGGCAACCGCCTTACCCTTCTTCTTCTGCATATTCTTACCCTTAGGTTTGAACTTGCTAGATGAGCCCACCATGAGCACAGCTTTACCTTTGGAGGTGGACGACTCGAAGGTCTTCAACATATTATGAAGTTCGGGAGACTTGCTTGCTCCATTCATGTTGTAATTCACAATGAAGTTCTCAAAGAAACCAGAAGCGAGTTCAAGATTAGATTAACGAAACATTTGCAGCAAATCGCTCAAATCAAGCCAACCTCTCAATTAATCCAATCATCTTCAAAACATGTTGTGACACCCGACTTCTTCGCTTAGCTTACACTTAAAAAGATCTCTCAACAGCTCATACTCCATTGTTCGAGACCGCGAGTCATGTAGACTCTTCAAGTGTTCTAACATCTCGTCAGCCCGTATTTTCATGCCGTCTTTGTAACTCGAGTCATGTAAGATAGCATAACACATCAGGCCGCAAATGAAGATCATCAAGATATTTCGATAGTCGCTTTGTCAAACAGAGCATACTCTTCGTAATCTTCACAGAGATCAGGGAGTGATGTATCCAATACATACTCAATCTTTTTAATCGCAGTACCAAACGCAAATTTCTTAACCAGTCAGGAAAATTGGCTTCATTCAACTTGTTCGTTTCAACCAACATTTTAAGTGACAAATTCGACATTGTAACTGAAGAAAAGATAGACTTGAAATCAATACTTTAATATAATTTCTATTGAACACATTCATTAACTAACTAACTAACATGATCTTTAGTTTAATTAGCTCCCACTATTTTAACATACTCTTTTACCCCATAAAGAATACGGACTCATATCAAATATGGTCATAATGGGCCAAGATCCAAACTCATGTTGTCTCCGCGTTTGCTGAGGCTGATAACTTCAACAACATGATCTTGTAGGTCTCTAAACCAATTGCAAATAATTTGCAACTCTTGGATGACCGAATGTTCTAAACAATTCGATCTGCGTCCCTCGGCTGTCCGACACTGGGGCGTCAAGACAGCCTAGCAAGTCAACTCCGTTATGCGACTGCAATTATGTATCTAAGTGGGCTTAGCCTTCATCAAGCAAACACTGGGGTGTAAATACTCACGAAGGTTTATCACCTACTACAACATTTATATGCATCTATGAAAGGGTCTGAGTCCTCGTAGACTTAGAGCAAATGCTGGGGCATAAATACTCATCTCGCCTAAAAGGATTTTGCACCACAATTAATTATAACGGACGACGCGTTCATTTTAAATGAGACTTGTATTAAATTTGGGGAACATTTTAATTCAGGGTTATGACCAAGATCAAATATTGTATCATACATTATATGACATCCTATCATGCAATTTCTAAACACATTTAGATGGGAAACCATCAAACCCAATAGGCATGATATAAGATGGTTTTAATCACATCGACGCCGCCTACCTGCATAATTATAGCGGTCATTAAAAGTAAACAATTCGGGCGCCGCTATCCGCATAATAATTGCGGACTAACAAATATCGCCGCCTACCTGCATATATATATTCATGACTCTATTCTAATTATTTAAATGACAATCAATTAAACAATTAGGAGAAACAATTAATTTGTGCACACATTATCAAATAATATGCTAAATAACAATAATTGTGGGTTAATTAATTTTGTTTCAATTTAGGAAATATTTAAATTCAAAATTTATACTCAATTTTCAATTTTCGGAATTTTCTACTCATCCAAACAGTCCCTTAATAATTCAGAAATTAAAATTTAATTTTCAGGGGCATTTCTGCAATTTTCAGAACCTTAAAATATTTACAGATTTACCCAGAGACCAAATCTGCTGATTTTAAAAACTTTTAAAATTTCAGAAAATATCTTAGGGACTAATTTGTAATTTTCAGAACTTAAAATATTTTCAGATTTGTTAAAGGACTAATCTACAATTTAAAAACTCTAATTTTAATTGCAAAAAGGTCCTTATACTATTTCAAATTTTCAAAACCAATTCCAACCCCAAATCAAATTTGAGATTCGGATTTCGGGGCGAAATTGACGGAATTAAAACACACCAAGTGATGACACACATCGGGACGAACTCACCGGTGGTTTTCACCACCGATTTGGTGCCCACTGGTCGGACCGAGACGCCGCCATGGTTCTAAACCGCTTGGTGCTCCTTTTCCGGTCATCGTTGTCGTGTAACACTACCACCATTAGATTCCTCTCGTCGAGACGAACACGATGGTATTATTACTTTCTGATTTCGTCGCCCGTGGTGGCCGGAAACAGTCCCGCCGTCGGCGGTTTCCGACGACTTTTTCCGGCGTCTTCATCGCGTTCCACCACCTCTCAACACCTTTATCGACCATCTTAAGAAGTGGATTTCTCGATAATAGTGGAGACGGTGTTAGTAAACGTCGAATCGCCAAAAATTTCACCGGAATCCGCCATCAGCCACGCCGAACGATGATCGCGACATCGCTCACGTCAACAAATGACAGATCGTTTCATCGTGAATGACAAGATCGTTTCATCGCTCGATTTTTTTTTAATTATAAATTCCGAAAATCAGTTTTAAATCAAAACAATTAATTATCCCACATATCGTTATTAAAGATTATCGTATAATCATTAAACCAGTCTGGGCTCTGATACCACTGTAGATTTTTATTGAGTGTAAAACATACAAGTAAGGCACAGCGGAAGTTTAAAATTTTGAGTAAACTTACTTGCTCCAACAAACGTTTCTGGTATGATTATGCGATAATTCAAATCTGCAAAGACATGAAAGAAAAACTTACAGTTTATGCTTTTAATGCAGTCTCTACTAAAAGGCGCGCACGCGATTGTCAATCCGGGTGCAAGCCTTGCTTCGGTATATTCCTTTGCCCAAAAAAGCTAGGAAATCTTGGCAGAGGTTTGAGAGAATTTTATTTCCTGAACTCTGAGTTCAGAAAGTGGAAAAATGAGTTCTAATGAAATTATGGGTTAAGTGCCAAATATATAGTGGATGAAACCCTAAACCAAATCAGATTTGGATCAGGCTTCAAGACCTGACCCAAATCCAAATCGATGGGCGATAACTGGGCCCATCAATCATGCCTCCTCTATTTATTTTCTGCACGTTTTAGTTCTAATTAAATCCAAGATTTAATTTTAACTTAATTAATTAATTTTCATTTGATGAAAATTATCCCATAATTTATTATAAAATTAAATATCTTGATTCAAAATCCGATATTTTACATTCTCTCAATATACCCTTAGACCGAAAAGACAATCGACTTAGTGTGACCTTTGTGCCTTCACACATCGGGCACTTGATCAAATCAAGGTTCACACTAACTCCTAGACTTACACGGACCGACCCAATATGTGAAGTACGTTTACAAGACTCAAGTAAACAAACCTCTATGTGAGATGATAAATTCCTTTCATTCGCGACACACTCGATCAAACTTAAGATTTGCCAAGTGTCTATCCAAATGGTTTGATCACTTTATCTCATCTATATTAGTCGACAACTAGACCATATCCTAGATATGTCTCTTGCATTGGCCAATGACTCGTCGACCAAACATCTCCTCGGTCGAGTGTTCTCTCGAATTCCAATCGAGGAATGAATCCTATTCTTGGCTCAACTACTACCTTCAATCTACTTCAGAATGCACCCAATACAAGTCGCGTCTCAACCTATAAGTCATTTGAGCTAGACAGATCAAAGTGCATTGCTCGTAAACAAGGCGATATTGACCTCAAGTCTAAGGACTCTATCTCCCACACGCCGATAATACTCTAGACATGTATAACAAATAGTTTATCGCCAGGTATGCCAATACTCCTCTAAGAGTATCCATGTGTCCATCACTAGCAACTATTGCTAGCAGTAAGTGAGATATACTACATTCTCTAAGAATGTGATGCAGACCACATGTCGACTTATAACATATCATTGATATCTCATTCTCAATGATCATTAGTCTAGACTATTTTAAGAACTACACTCTATCATTAATATCTCACACTATTAATGACAATGTAAGTTCAAGGGATGTACATTAATGAATAATATAAACAATCAAATAATAATTCAATAATTGCAAATGCCAAATATATATTAATCTTATTAATAATATAAATGTGTTCAAGTACATCTGCTCCTAAAATGATTGTTTCTAGGATATACATACTTTCAGAAAGGCCATGCTTCCGGTGGAGATGAAAAGATAGCTTAAAGGTTCTGTCAACAAGAACTTACTTCTTTGTCTGGTAGGTAGCATACATTATTAAAAAATGATATAATGATCAATGAGAGATATACCAACACCAGAACCAACTTTCAGATAAAAAAAACATGCAGCCTAAGAAGTACAACGGTTCTATATTCTTACACGATACATAAGACAGATCCGTCAACCTTACTCTCCAAACAATCAAATCAATTTCTCCACTTCTTTCCAAAAACTCAACCACTAATATCTGTACATTATTTTCAAATTCCTATTTCAATAAAGTTTTACAATATATTACACCGAAAAATGTCAGCATAGTTTAATTGGTTGTAGCTAGGGGTGCACAAAGGGTCAGGACCGGACCGGACCGGACCGGACCGAGGACCGAACGCCGGGATTATCCGGACCGAAGACCGGACCGAATTTCTCGGTCCGGTCCGGTCCGGTCAATTTCGTCCGTCCGGTTTTGACCGATTGGACCGAATTTGATTTCCCAGCCCCAACCAACCCCTGTGCCCCGCCTCCGCCAGCCCCCCCGGACGTATTGACATATGAAATATAGGTTGTAAATTGATCAAACTTTATACGGTCATAACTTTGCGCTCGGACGTCCGTTTTACCTAATTTTTTTTTTGATTTTGCGTATTTTTTCGATACGGGGGTGGCCAAACTGCATAAGCGGTTTGATTCGTCCGATTTCTCCAAAAACGTCCATCTTGCCCCTCAATTTCTCTTTTCCCCCAAATCGTTACGTTTTTCCCATTTTCAAATCTAAATATCTTGTGATGTACAATAGATTTCAACGTAAAAATTTCGTGGCACCGCGTCCGAGAATGTCAATTTCAGTATTGGTAATTCAATTTAAAAAAAAAAAACGGGCCCCGGAACCCGACCCGAAATTATATATATATTATATATTAGGAATTTAGAAAATTAGGAATTATATATATTAGGAATTTAGAAAATTATAAATTATATATATTATATATATTAGGAATTATATAATTCAATATATATTATATATATATATATATTATATAAAAAAAAAATCGGTCCGGACCGAAATTTGTGCAGCCCTAGTTGTAGCAGACTACTTACCTTGTTTTCTAGGTTCAGTGCCTTGCTTTCAAGTAACTAGATAGTGTAAAAACGCTCTCAATGTATAAAACTTAAACTTGTGTTTAAGCCCAAATAGGTATCCCCTAATTAAGTGGTGGAACAATGTTACCATTATAAAAAATAAAAAAAAAAAGTGGTGGAACGACTAATAATTACAATAAATTTGTGAATATTCACAAGCAAGGGGATTAAAAGTGTATAATTCAATTAATTGAAGGTTGAATATGCTTAGTCATATATAATAGGGACTAAAATCAACATTTATCAATAATCAAGGGACCAAAAGTGTTATTAACACTTATATTATTGGAATATACTTGAATTACAGTAAATTTGCGAATATTCACAAGCAAGTCATCAAGAGCGCACAATATGCTTAGTCAGATATCATAGGGACTAAAATCAACATTTATTAATAATTAAAGGACCAAAAGTGTTATTAACACTTATATTATCGGAATATACTTGAATTACAGTAAATTTTGCGAATATTCACAAGCAAGGCATTAAAAGCGCACAATATGCTATGCTTAGTCACATATCATAGAGACTAAAATCAACATTTATTAATAATTAACGGATCAAAAGTGCTATTAACACTTATACTACCGGAATATACTTGAATTACAGTAAATTTGTGAATATTCACAAGCAAGGCATTAAAAGCGCACAATATGCTTAGTCAGATATCATAGGGACTAAAATCAACATTTATCAATAATTAAAAGGACATCTATTAACACTTATATTATCGGAATATACTTGAATTACAGTGAATTTGTGAATATTAACAAGCAAGTCATCAAAAGCGCAATGCAAATGTTTAGTCAGATATCATAGGGACTAAAATCAACATTTATCAATAATTAAAGGACCAAAAGTGATATTAACACTTATATTACCAGAATATACTTGATTTTACGCTTGCGTGGTTCCTCAATCGAAACGACGTGTTACTATCGTCGCTCTTCGAATTGCCATCCTTATCAGTAGTGTTACTATTATTTTGACTAACAGTAATTGGAGTCCATTTCAAAAACATGAGATGAGAACCGTTATTATTTCCGTTAACTCCGCCGTTAGTTGCCGTGGTCTTTTTAACGGAGCTGACGTGGATCCATTTTTTCTTCCATCTACGAACCGGACCGGTAAATACAGTGGTTGGACCGTATATAGTTGATGGCCGGCTGAATCTAGCACCTACTCCTTCCATTCACGGTGGCGGATCGGTGGTTAATCGCGGTGGAGTAATTTTTTTCGATCTCGGAATATTTTTATTTTATATTTTAAGTATTTTTTTATCTCTTAATAAGAAGTTAGGGGATTTTCTTAACTTGCTTATGTTATGATAAGCCGGTAGCGCTTATGTTATGTATGATAGCCGGTTGTGCTAGGTTACGTATTATTATTATTATTACTACTACTTATGTCATGGATTTGCTACCCATGATGCGAGTGTGGCGCTTGTACTCATGCGGGCCCACCGGGTCCATGCGGGTGAAATAGTCCCATGCGGGTGAAATAGTCTCATGCGAGGCGGATGACCTCATGCGGGTCCACAAGACCTATGCGGGTGAAATAGTCCCAGGAGTAGGATTGCTTAATGATACTACGGCGAGGACCGCTTTGATCACGAGCCTCCTATTTTTACGCAAAGAAAGATTATACTTGTTACTCTATTGTTAGTAAGGCACGTTGTAATGTAATTTGATTTTCATCCATGACTCCAAATTATTTTATACTTATGATAGTATTAGATTTTCCGCTTTACATACTTGGTACATATCAGGTGTCGACCCTTCCTCGAGGCCGTTCATGCCGCAGTAGGGTAACAGGTGGTGGATCCTCATTCTTAGGATCTTTGCTCAGGTGTCAGAAGCTCCATTTCTCCAGAGGCTTGACTTTTGGTACGGTTCTCCCTGATGTTGTAGATATTATGTACATTCAGGGGTATGGCGGGGCCCTGTCCCGTCATAGTGGTTACACACTCTTAGAGGCCTGTAGTCCTGTTATATATTGGGATGTAACTGTTCAGTTTTTTGTTATATTTATGTTTTCGAAAAGGTAACTATTTTGGGTTAGCCTGTTTCATATTTTATATGGTTTCTTGTTATGAGTTTACTTATTGGTTTTCTCTCGATGTTGTATCACGCGGTGCCCGGTAAGGCACGATCACGTCCAAGGTCGAGTCGTGACAAAAGTGGTATCGAGCGATTAATCCTCGAAAGTGGTCTACAGCCGTATCTAGTAGTCTTGATTATCGGTGTTGTGCACCACATCTATAATCACGAGGCTACAGGATATTCGAGATTGGTTTCCATTCTTTCACTCTAAGATCGTGCAATAGAGTTGTTATAGTCAACTCCCTCCGACATATTTTTATGTATCGCTTATGCCTCCACGCAGGCAACCGCGCCCGAGGGCAAGGCAAAGCGGAGCCGCTAGTAGGACACGTAGGGTTACGAGGCACAGCCCGGGCCTTTATCTCGAGATAATGTTTGACGGCGAAGTTCCACGACGCCGCCAACCCCAAAGAGAGTTCGGCAAGCAATGCCATCGAGATCGCGGTACTGAGCCTCCGCCATACGGCCGAGCAGCAGGATATGGGCTACGCGAGACGCCCGATTATTAGCCAGATTGTGGCAAGCGCAGAGGACATACGGAGACACGGTTCCGGCCACCGTAGTTCACCCTGCATCCGATAGCTCGAGACTTCGGACTTTTTGAATCAAGCCCACCGAGTTCTATGGGTCGAGGCCCGAGGATGATCCTCGGAGTTTATCCGAAGCGATTCCGGATCATGAGAGTGATCAAGGCCTCGGAGACAGTCGGTAGTATTGGGTTCACATCGGCCGTGGATATCGCAGCTGATCGTTTGATTCATGGAACTGCTCTGGGAGCATGCGCCTAACCGCTGGGACGAGTTCTCGTGAGGCATTTCTTATCCATTTCTTGCCTCCGCAGATGAGAGCTCGCCGATAGATTGATGTTGAGACAGAGTGGGCGGACGGTCCGAGTACAACGTAGTTTGACTCGTTGGCTCGGTATGTCCCCGCTTTAGTGGCGCATACGGAGATGAGTACACCGCTATGTCACGGCTCGATGATTACTTAGCAGAGTCAGACGGAGTAGCTCTTCACCGGGCATGGACATTGCCCGCACGCAGCTTACGACTTAGGGTGAGAATGTAGGACGACGGATTGATAGATATCGCCAGGCAGGCCCGACAGCAGGTCCTCCGTAGTTTTTGAGGTAGACAACCACAAAGAAGAGACCGGATTTGCACCTCACCGGCTCGTTGAGCGCCTCCACCGCCTTTCGGCGCCCAGGTATTCGGGGCGTGATGGCTCGCGGCTTGGATTCTCGAGGAACGAGTTCCGGTCGACGAGGCCACCCATGCACGCGTGGTCGATGGTGATTACCATCACGTGGTGTCGTGTTCCTCCGTGAGCTTGTTACTCTTATGGCGAGGCCATTTGAAGAGAGACCGTCCGACCGCAGGCGGCGGAGTGTTATGGTTCACCGGCGTGGTCGCTTCTTTGGTCTTCGCCTTCGGTGGTCATGCGTCCCGAGGCGGTTCACGACGGCAGCCGCGCAGGGGTCGTGGGGTTCAGCTCAGCCGTCCTCGAACCGCATTTATGCTATGTCCACCGTCGGGACCGTGAGGCGTCACCGATGTCGCCACAGTACATTATTGGTTTCATGTTGTGATGTATATGCTTTGATAGATCCGTGTTCTACCTTGTCCTATATATCTCCTCATTCTTTGGTAGAATGCGGTAGAGCCCGAGTCCATAAAACCTTTTGAGCGGCTACGCCAGAGTGATTCAGGTAGATGGCGGGTATATAAGACTTGCCCGGTGACTATATACGGCCGTCGGACTTCAGCCGACTTGATACAGTTGGATATGACGGACTTCGATGTGATTATGGGTATGGATTGGCTAGCGTCTTGCTATGCCAATGTGGACTGTAGAGAGAAATTGGTACGGTTCCAGTTTCCTGGTGAGCCGGTTATCGAGTGGAAGGGGAATACTGCGTCTCCGAGGGGTAGGTTTATTTCTTACCTCAAGGCTAGGAAGATGGTGTGGAAGGGGTATATCTACCATATGGTTCGTATTCGACATCGAGGTCGCGATACTGCACCTTCGATTCGGTTGTTAGAGAGTTTCAGACGTATTCCCGCAGACGAGCTCCGTATCCTCCCGAGAGGAGATTGAGTTTTGCATTGATATGTCGCCAGATACTCGACCGATATCTATTCCACCATACAGGATGACACCTGCTGAGTTGAGGGAATTGAAAGACCAGCTGAAAGATTTGCTGAAAAAAGGCTTTATCAGGCCTAGTGTTTCTCCCTGGGGAGCGCCAGTGTTATTTGTAAAGAAGAAGGATGGGGACAGCTAATGTGTTGATTCTGACAGTGAATAAGGTAACTATCAAGAACATATATCCTCCCCGTGATTGATGATTTGTTTGACCAAGTTGCAGGTGCGAGGTGTTTCCAGAACGCCCAACCCGGCCCATCGTGCCTTACCCGCACCCTAGTGATACATACATCGAGAAAATCAATGAACATAAAACATAAGTCATGAAACAAGAGATATAATAAATAAACAAAGCAACCAAAACATTGCCTTCATCATATATATATACATAAATACCCAACAGCTTATCCTTTTACAAACCCCGCCACAAATGGTTCTACAGCACTTAAGATTTACAACAACTATGACGGACAGGCCCCGCCATACCCCGAATGTACAAGAACCTACAACTCGTGGAACACATACCAAAAGATAAGCCTCCGAGAAACGGAGCTTCCCAACACGCTGAATGTGATCCTATAAGCGGATCGATGGTCGATGACCTTTACTCATGCAGATTGAACGCAGCCAAGGAGGTCGATAACAGTACCAAGTATGTGAAATCAGAAGATATCAGAAATGAAATCATAATAGTCTATATAAAGCAGAGACATGTATGATAACTAAACTACGCTCACCACATAGAAGCGGCCATGTCAAGTCGTGACTCACGCCCTAAAAGTCATCCTCACGCCCGTGGAACTCCTTCCTCACCGCCAGCAGCCTAGGTACAAATCATGTGATACGTATAACGTGTCTCGCCCATCTTATGGACCCAATATAGAAAAGGGTGGAATACATTCCTGCTCATCCTATGAACCAGAGTCGAGTGGAACACATTCCGGATGAACCAGAGTCAAGTGAAATACATTCCCGGATGAACCGGTCCTCAAGTGAAATACATTCCAGTATGAAACGGTCCTAAAGTGAAAAACATTCCCGGATTAACCTGTCCTCAAGTGAAATACATTCCGGATGAACCTGGCCTCAAGTGAAATACATTCGGATGAACCGAATCAAGTGATATACATTCGGATAAACCTGTAGTCGTGATATACATTCCGGATGAACCCAGAGTCAAGTGATATACATTCCTGGATGAACCAGAGTCGAGTAGAACACGCATTTACACAACAAGGCTATCACACGTAACTTGTTCTAGTTTCATAACAACTATTATACTCAAGTTACACACTACTCAAGGTACTTTCATTTTATATCAAATTCCTGTTTTTTAACCTTAAAGTACTACGTCCGTTAAATTCCTTTTAAGATCCATTTCTTTTACAAAGGTCACCCGATACCCGTAGTATAAAAATAGAGTGACTAACATTGTTAAGTAAACCAAAATGCTTTCCTTTGTAAAATCAAGTAACAACCTTATTTTCCAAACGTTCAAGTTTGCCCAATTTCAAATGCTCAAGTTTCTCATTTTAGAAAAAGGTTTCGTAGTTCATAGTTTTAGTCCTTTAAAACATAATTCTCCTTTAAACGTTTTGAGAAACCTATGTCTTATAAGTGAGTAGGTTATTCTTGTTTATAATCAATCTTATTAAGCAGCCATGATCTAGGAAATGTAATATCATTTTGTCTCATCTTAGCTTCTATGCGGATGGAGGTTTCTACTGGTTTTAATAATACTTCTTTAGTCAATACATTTTTCCTTTTATTAACGCTTGCAGTTGGTTTGTCGATACACATTCGATTTCCAAATCAAGAAACATTCTTAAGCCGTTATACCTAACTTCCCATAAAGCTAGTATAACTCTTAAGCTTTCAAAACCCAAGTAATACTCATTCTTTCAAAACGATTCATAAATCTTTTGAAATGCTTCAAGTTCTTTATTAACACATATCAAGCCAGTTATTATTCAAATCAGTTACCTTTTAAAAACCACAAAGTATGTGCTTATCCACATAAAGCTATTATAACCAACTTCCCATAAAGTCGTTATAACACTTTATGTTTTACATCAATCAAATACATTTAGCAAATGTACGTCTACCGTACTACATAGTTCACACATATCATGCTAGAAGAGATAGGAAGAGGTTCACATACCTCGCGACGATTATCGACTAATAGCAAAACGCTCCAAGTACCTCAAACCGTCGGCGACACTCTCAGTCAAGAAGATCACTCCACACGCAGTACTACAACCTATAGAGGCCACAAAGCGCCTTATTAATACCTTTAGATCCCGACGTAGAATATTCTACAGAAAATTCAAAGACTCTCCCCGCCACAACAGAATCTCCTCCTCTATCGAGGCCGCCACTAAGCCAACCAGTGGGGTTATACATCTAACCCCAACGGTACAATTCTACTCCACTGCACTACTACACAAGTCTCAGAACACGCCCCATGTAATTACAGTTCGATTCTTAATTCTTCAGCTTAAGTCAAAAGACATTGCCACAAGATTAAGTATAGTTCTATATATAGTATACTTCAACTATATATTCTAACAACATGTAATTTCCAATTACAATAGAAGGACATGAGTGTTTACCTCGATAAGCCCAAAATTATCCGAGTATAATGTCGCACCGAGCAAGGTTTAGCTCCTACTCCGAGTGCTCCACTCCGCCCAAACAACCCTTAGAAGTTCTAACCAACTTCTACTTACAACTTCAACTACGGGTGAAGATTTCCTTAGGTTTCGTTTAGAGGCTAAAGGAAAGTATAATGGTATTTTCTGGCTTGTATAAGTGTAACCTGGGAATACTACAAGGTATTTGGGCCAAGGTATTTGGACATTATAACAATACTAGGAGAGTATTTCTATACCACAACAAGGGGTATTTATACGAGACAACTAGGCTGTGGGGTACCCCACTGCTAGCACCTCAAAAGGGGATGCTACTCGCCAAGGCCTTCTTAAAGGGGAGGGTGTTTGGACGAGATACTACAAGGAGAGGAAGGCTTTCAAGACTTAGAAACTTTGTGGAATGGATGAAGAAGTCATCAAAGAGGGTATTTATAGGTCTAGCAAAGGCCAACCAACGGCCAAGATCATGCCAAGTGCATAGCAAGTGTAGGCCAAGATCTTGCTGCCGCACCTTATCCATCTACCACCAAAATATCCTACCTACTACTTGACAAAAGCCAACCCAAATCGTCCCACTTGTTGCCGCCCAACGTCCCCAATGAGAGGGTGACAAGTGTCGCCCTCTCGTTGGCCCAAAATGTTTCGTCTCTCGGAAAAATCCGCAAAAATTAAAAATGACATAGCGGAATTTTCCTACGAAAGCTGTGAAAACGTTTCGTCGAAAAACGACTCTAACCGGGTGTTGTGCACAAAAATAATTCGGCCAAGCCTTATTAAAAAGTTCAAATTTTCTACGTACGTCCTTACGTACATACTCTGGAAATACGGGGTATAACATTCTCCCCTCCTTAGAAACATTCGTCCCGAATGTTCCTTCTCAAGTCTCAACACAAACATGCGCCAGTATAGCCTTCACTACTATACTTACGAAACCAAACATGCCACACCTGGCCACAAAAATAACATGCGCGCGAAAACCCAAATCCAAGCCAACGAGGAATCACCTCTGTTTACCTCAAAAGTCCCTACCAAGGTCTAAAAATATAATCTTTTCGCACCTTCATTTCTCGAAAAGAAACGATCACACACGTTCACTTTTCCCTTACCTCGTCGTACCCTTCTCGAACACTTGAACTTTTCTAGTATACGTACCACACTTTAGTTTCCGAAACTTGGAGTCACTACCTCCCAACTTGGTCATCCTATTAGCCTCGATCTTCCTTAAGGCTATTCCCGGCCTTCACGATCTACTTCTGGTCGAACGTATCCACGAACTCATACGATGGTCATCAAAACTTGGGCCTAGCACCGGTGACCCTACCACTGGCGACCACCTGAGTCGACTCCACCTCATTCGCCACGGGTTGACACGCAACACGCCCTCAACCCGACCCTCCGTCACGCCAACTCTCTTGTTTCTCGATCCGGAACAACCTTGCTAAATCACATCATGAAAGATACCACTTTCATTTACCCAACCCAGAGACTTATCACACAATATTTTCTAGGCATAAAATGCACTCTGACAAGGATCACTCGCAAAATCTTGTACTCAAGACGGCCTTACATCTAAGGTCTCAACTGTAATATTCTAAGGTTCATCATTTTCTCACCCCCCAGGCTTACCCTTTTTCCCCAACCAGGTTCCTCAATCACATTTTAGCACAAAGCTATCCGAACATAACACTTAACACATTAACATAACATCAAAACATACAAGCCTCTAGATGGTTAAGGATATACCGGCTACCGCCCACTCTAATCGTAAGTCCACAGCAGGCGCATAATCGTAGGCGCGATGAACCCGCCATCGATCCGTGAGTCGCGCTGCCGCCGCATTCTCCTATAAGCACGCCTTCGTCACATGGCTCGACGGCCGCAGTGAAGCAAGCACCAAGAAAGACGACATTCCCGATGATGTTTGCCACATCGCGCATTAATCGGTGGGACATGAATCCGCCGCTAGCACTCACGTATACCGCGGAACGAAGCCCGGAGCTCGACCAGCCCCGAATACCTGAACGCCCCAAGATCGAGGGGACCACTCAGTCTTGGTGGAGGTACATAACTAGATCGCCGAGGCGGTCCGCCTCGAAAGTTACCAAAGGACCTGCTGCTCGCCTCTTCTCGCCGATCTCGCCATTCCGTCGACCTCTCCGTGCCTCACATCCTAGTGCATGAGCTTGCACGCGGCAATGTCCATGCCCCAAGAGCTACACCCGCATGCCTCGCCAAGTAATCGCCCAGCCCGTGGCGTAGCGGTACTGTCCTCCATATCCGCATTACAACGGAACATACCGAGCTAATGAGTCGAACTCACATTGTACTCTCTAACCGCCCGCCCGCCCCGCCTCAACGTCAAAAATCGCCCGAGCCCTCTCATCCGTGGAGGCAAGAAATGTGCAAGAAATGCCCTCGAGAACTCGTCCCAAATCTGGAAGTGCATGCTCTTCCCGACAGCTCACGAATCAAACTACCAATCGCAGATTACGCAAATGCGAACTCAATACCACCGACTTCGCCTCGAGGCTCGATCACTCGCGATCCAGAGTCGCTTGATAAACTCCCGAGGTCGCCTCGCCTCTCGATCCATAACACCGGAGGGCTACAACTCGTGAAGTCACGTAGCCTCAAACCGCTCGCCGGGGTGTACTACGGTGCTATCGGGCCGGAATCGCCGATCCACTATATCTCATATCGCCACGACCGCCAAGAATCGCCATCTCCTTGCACTTATCTCATCGGCTCAGCCGTGGACCGGAGGCTCGTGTATCAGAGTCTCGCAGCCATCGCTGCGCTTAAACTCTGGCCGGGCGGCGCGCTGAAACCCGCCGGAAGATCGTCTCAGTATCTTGATCGCTCGCGCTCGTACTCTCTCAGATTCGCCACGCCTCGATCGCCTTGCCCATCTGGGCTCAGGTTTTACGCGAGGCATAATCGGTAAAGGAAAGGAATACGCTGAGGGTCCATTTATCACATGCCTAAGGCACGATCTCGTAATGAGAAGGATGGAAACTAATCCTAAATGTCTCGCAGCCTCTCGATTATAGATGTGGTGCACAACACACCGATAATCAAGACTTACTAGACACGATGCTGTAGACACTTTCCGAGGACTAATCGCTCGATACCACTTTTGTAACGCCCAACCGGGCCATCGTGCCTTACCC
Organism: Przewalskia tangutica; assembly: GCA_029844215.1. NCBI lineage: Eukaryota > Viridiplantae > Streptophyta > Magnoliopsida > Solanales > Solanaceae > Przewalskia > Przewalskia tangutica. The sequence continues at coordinate 5,840,917 of CM056725.1, forward strand.
CGGGCACCCTAGTGATACATACATCAGAGAAAATCAGCGGAACATAAAACATAAGTCATGAAACAAGAGATATAATAAATAAACAGGCCAACCAAAACAGTTGCCTTCATCATATATATATACATAAATACCCGAACAGTTATCCTTTTTACAAACCCTGCCCACAACAGCTTCTGCACTTAAGATTTACAACAACTATGACGGGACAGGGCCCCGCCATACCCCTGAATGTACAAGAACCTACAACTCAGGGAACACATACCAAAAGATAAGCCTCCGGAGAAACGGAGCTTCCCAACACGCTGAATGTGATCCTATAAGCGGGGATCGACAGTCGATGTACCTTTACCTGCGGCATGAACGCACCGGGCGAGGTCAAGATAACAGTACCAAGTATGTGAAATCGTAAGATATCAGAAATGAAATCATAATAGTCTATATAAAGCGGAGACATGTATGATAACCAAACTACAATTCACCACATAGAAGCGATCATGTCAAGTCGTGACTCACGCCTAAAAGTCATCCTCACGCCCGTGGAACTCTTCCTCACCGCCAGCCTAGGTACAAATCATGTGATACGTATAACGTGTCTCGCCCATCTTATGGACCCAATATAGAAAAGGGTGGAATACATTCCTGCTCATCCCATGAACCGGTAGTCGAGTGGAACACATTCCCGGATGAACCGGTAGTCAAGTGAAATACATTCCCGGATGAACCGGTCCTCAAGTGAAATACATTCCCGGATGAACCGGTCCTCAAGTGAAATACATTCCCGGATGAACCGGTCCTCAAGTGAAATACATTCCCGGATGAACCGGTCCTCAAGTGAAATACATTCCCGGATGAACCGGTAATCAAGTGATATACATTCCCGGATAAACCGGTAGTCAAGTGATATACATTCCCGGATGAACCGGTAGTCAAGTGATATACATTCCCGGATGAACCGGTAGTCGAGTAGAACACAGTACTTACACAACAAGGCTATCACACGTAACATGATCAAGTTTCATAACAACAAGTATAAGCAAGTTACACACGACTCAAGGTACTTTCATTTTATATCAAAGTCCGGATTTTTAACCTTAAAGTACTACGTCCGTTAAATTCCTTTTAAGATCCATTTCTTTTACAAAGGTCACCCGATACCCGTAGTATAAAAATAGAGTGACTAACATTGTTAAGTAAACCAAAATGCTTTCCTTTGTAAAATCAAGTAACAACCTTATTTTCCAAACGTTCAAGTTTGCCCAATTTCGAATGCTCAAGTTTCTCATTTTAGAAAAAGGTTTCGTAGTTCATAGTTTTAGTCCTTTAAAACATAATTCTCCTTTAAACGTTTTGAGAAACCTATGTCTTATAAGTGAGTAGGTTATTCTTGTTTATAATCAATCTTATTAAGCAGCCATGATCTAGGAAATGTAATATCATTTTGTCTCATCTTAGCTTCTATGCAGATGGAGGTTTCTACTGGTTTTAATAATACTTCTTTAGTCAATACATTTTCCTTTTATTAACGCTGCAGTGGTTTGTCGATACACATTCCGATTCAAATCAAGAAACATTCTTAAGCCGTTATACCTAACTTCCCATAAAGCTAGTATAACTCTTAAGCTTTCAAAACCCAAGTAATACTCATTCTTTCAAAACGATTCATAAATCTTTTGAAATGCTTCAAGTTCTTTATTAACACATATCAAGCCAGTTATTATTCAAATCAGTTACCTTTTTAAAACCACAAAGTATGTGCTTATCCACATAAAGCTATTATAACCAACTTCCCATAAAGTCGTTATAACACTTTATGTTTTACATCAATCAAATACATTTAGCAAATGTACGTCTACCGTACTACATAGTTCACACATATCATGCTAGAAGAGATAGGAAGAGGTTCACATACCTCGCGACGATTATCGACTAATAGCAAAACGCCCAAGTACCTCAAACCGTCGCGACACTCTCTATCAAGAAGATCACTCCACACGCGACTACAACCTATAGAGGCCACAAAGTCGCCTTATTAATACCTTTAGATCCCGACGTAGAATATTCTACGAAAATTCTAAAGACTCTCCCGCCACACAACAGAAATCTCTCCTCTATCGAGGCCGCTACCAAGCCAACAGGGGTTATACATCTAACCCCAACGGGTACAATTCTACTCCACTGCACTACTACACAAGTCTCTTCAGAACACACCCTATGTAATTACAGATTCGATTCTTAATTCTTCAGCTTAAGTCAAAAGACATTGCCACGAGATTAAGTATAGTTCTATATATAGTATACTTCAACTATATATTCTAACAACATGTAATTTCCAATTACAATAGAAGGACAGTAGTGTTTACCTCGATAAGCCCAAAATTATCCGAGTATAATGTCGCGCCTGAGCAAGGTTTAGCTCCTACTCCGAGTGCTCCACTCCGCTCCAAACAACCCTTAGAAGTTCTAACCAACTTCTACTTACAACTTCAACTACGGGTGAAGATTTCCTTAGGGTTTCGTTTAGAGGCTAAAGGAAAGTATAATGGTATTTTCTGGGCTTGTATAAGTGTAACCTTGGGAATACTACAAGGTATTTGGGCCAAGGTATTTAGACATTATAACAATACTAGGAGAGTATTTCTATACCACAACAAGGGGTATTTATACGAGACAACTAGGCTGGGGGTACCCTACTAGCACCTCAAGGGGATGCTACTCGCCAAGGCCTTCTTAAAGGGGAGGGGGTGTTTGGACGAGATACTACAAGGAGAGGGGAAGGCTTTCAAGACTTAGAAACTTTGTGGAATGGATGAAGAAGTCATCAAAGAGGGTATTTATAGGTCTAGCAAAGGCCAACCAATGGCCAAGATCATGCCAAGTGCATAGCAAGTGTAGGCCAAGATCTTGCCAAGTGCACCTTATCCATCTACCACCAAAATATCCTACCTACTACTTGACAAAGCCAACCCAAATCGTCCCACTTGTCACGCCAACGTCCCCAATGAGAGGTGACAAGTCGCCTCTCGTTGGCCCAAAATGTTTCGCTCTCGGAAAAATCCGCAAAAATTAAAAATGACATAGCCGAATTTTCCTACGAAAAGTCGTGGAAAACGTTTAAAAAACGACTCTAACCGGGTGTTGTGCACAAAAATAATTCGGCCAAGCCTTATTAAAAAGTTCAAATTTTCTACGTACGTCCTTACGTACATACTCTGGAAATACGGGGTATAACAGTTTCTCCAAGATAGACCTGCGGTCTGGTTACCATCAGGTGCGAGTTAGAGAGGCAGATATCCCAAAGAGTGCATTCAGGACCCGGTATGGGCACTATGAGTTCAGGGTGATGTCTTTCGGGTTGACCAACGCCCCAGCAGTATTCATGGATTTGATGAACAGGGTGTTCAAGCCATTCTTGGATATGTTCGTTATAATATTCATTGATGATATCATGGTTTATTCGCGCACAGAGCAGGAGCATGCAGATCATTTGAGGGCAATATTGGGAGTCCTCAGGGACCGGCAGTTGTATGCCAAGTTCTCGAAATGCGAGTTTTGGTTGGCTTCAGTGGCTTTATTAGGGCATGTTATCGGGGCCGATGGTATTCGGATTGATACAGCAAAGATTGAGGCAGTCAAGACTTGGCCTAGACACACTACACCAACGGAGGTGCGCAGCTTTTTGGGCCTTGTGGGTTATTATCGGAGATTTGTGGAGAAGTTTGCTTCCATTTCAGCACTTTTGACTAGGCTGACTCAGAAAGCAGTTATGTTCCGGTGGACGGATGTTTGTGAGGAGAGTTTCCAGTTACTGAAGGAGAAATTGGCGATCAGCTTCTTACTCTTCCGGAGGGTTTAGACGGATATGTGGTTTATTGTGATGCGTGTGTCGGGCTCGGAGTGCGTCTTGTGCAAAGACGCAGAAAGTTATAGCTTACGCATCTCGACAGCTTAGGAAGCATGAGAAGAAACACATGACTTAGAGTTGGCAGCAGTGATTCATGCCTTGAAGATCTGGAGACATTATTTATATGGAGTTTATGTGGATATTTACACAGACCACAAGAGCCTCCAGTATATCTTCACCGGAGGAGTGAACTTGCGCAGAGCGGTGGTTAGAGCTACTTAAGGATTATGATGTCGATATCCTATTCCACCCAGGGAAGGCCAATGTAGTTGCAGATGCCCTTAGTCGCAGATCGATGGGTAGTCTGTCAGGAGTGCAGCCAGAGAAGAGGGACATGGTCCGCGAGTTACATCAGCTAGCGAGCCTTGGGTTTCGTTTGGTTGGTTCTGACAGTAGCAGGGTTCGGGTTCGAGAGGTTGTCGAGTCTTCCATCGTCGAAGAGGTGAAGAGGCGACAGTATGAGGATCTGATTGTGGTACGGTATCGACATACGGCTCTTCGGGAGGAGAAAAGTCTATTTGAGGTAGCACCTGATGGGGTGCTAAGATTTGAGGGCAGGTTATGTGTACCCGATGTAGCAGGACTTCGTCAGCATATTCTGGGGGAAGCACATAGTGCTCGTTACTCTATTCATCCGGGGTCGACTAAGATGTACCATGACCTCAGGTGTATATATTGGTGGGATGGCCTGAAGAGGGACGTTGCGGAGTTTGTGGCGCAGTGTCCGAATTGTCGCAGTCAGGTGGAGCACCGAGCACAGTGGGTTGTTGCGAACGATAGAAATTCGACATGGAAGTGAAGTGATCAATATGGACTTTATTACGGGGTTACCTCACACTCATAGAAGCGTGATTCCATCCGGTTATTATGTCGACGAAATCAACCCATTTTCTTCCGATCGGACGACTTTTTCACGAGGATTATGCTAGATTGTATATCCGAGAGATTGTGAGATCGCACGGGTACCTATATCGATTATTTCGCATGAGAGGATCCCGATTCACGGCTAACTTCGAGGTCTTTCCGTAAGAGATTAGGGACACAGTGAGTCTCGATCGCGTTTCATCCTCGATCGACGGACAAAGCCGAGCGTACTATCCGCATACACTCGAGGATATCTTTGCGTCTGTGTTATCGATTTCAGGGTTAGCTGGGAGGATCATTTACCTCTTGTGGAGTTTGCATATAACAACAACTACCATTCTAGTATCCAGATGACGCCTTATGAGGCCTTATATGGAAGGAAGTGCATGTCACCGATAGGCTGGTTTGAGGTGGAAGAAGTTCAGTTAGTCGGGCCAGACTTGATTCAGCAGGCAGTGGATAAGGTGAAGCTTATCCAGGAGCGGTTATTGTCACCGAGTCGGCGTAAGTCGTATGCAGATCATCGGCGTCGACACTTGGAGTTTGAGGTGGATGGTTGTGTCTTCCTGAAGGTATCACCCATGAAGGGCGTGATGAGATTTGGAAAGAAGGGGAAACTTAGCCCAAGGTACATTGGGCCTTACCAGATCGTCCGTAGGGTAGGAAAGGTTGCCTATGAGTTGGATATGACGTCCGATCTGGAGGCAGTACATCCAGTTTTTCATGTGTCTATGTTGCGGAAGTGTATTGGAGATCCATCTAGAGTGCACCCGATTTGTGATGTCCAGGTGACAGAGGGGCTATCATATGAGGAGAGTCCCATAGCGATACTCGATCGTCAGGTTAGGCGACTACGAACAAAGGATGTGGCTTCCGTCAAGGTCTTATGGCGGAACGAGAACAGGGAGGAAATGACATGGGAAGCAGAGGAGGACATGATGAAGAAGTATCCTCACTTGTTCCCTACACCTCCAGGTAACCCACTTTCCTGATTGTTAGTTTTTAAATTTTGCAATTATTCTTAAGTATTGTTGTGGCCATGTGGAACGTCTTTATTTGCAAGAAGAATAGTTAAGAGGGTCTATGTCGATATTGTGATTTGAGTAAGCCTAGAAGGAACATTCGAGACGAATGTTTTTAAGGGGGGGAGAATGTTACACCCCGTGGTTCAGGTCATGCTTTTGAGAACATACGAAAGGAATTGAGACTTAAATTTTAGAATGATGGGTTGACGGAATGTTTCGGACGAGTTATTAGTCAACTTTGACGTGGTTTATGTCCCATTACATGGGGAGTTCGTAGGTGGTTCAAAGGCCTAGTATGTAATTCGTTGAGTCTAGTTTCCAACGCAATCAACCGTTCGTCAATTACAAGTTCGGTCTTGTGATCGAGAAAATATTTTTGGTCGAGGCACAGCTTACCGGATGCAGGTCATGGCACGGTTATCTTGAGAATTCTGAGGTTGCAGCGCCGCGCGCGGAGCGGTCAGCACGAAAGTTCTGAAAGTTCGCGGAGGTTTCAGCGCCGCGGCGCCGAGGCGGAGTTTTTGCGGAAAACTGAGGAAAAATCAGATATTTTCTTTTAAAAAGACCATGGGAGGGTGACAAGTGTCCCCCCCCCATCTGATTTTGCATGTCCTATTTATTGACCAAGTCTTGAAGACTTGGTCAATCTTGAAAGCTCTCCCTTCTCTCTAAAAAGCTCTTCCTTCTCTCTAAAATTCCTCTCCCTTCTCTCTAGAAATTAAAGAAGAAACCAAGGTGTAGAGAAAATTTCAGAAAAAGTGGCAAGAAGGAAACTTGTTGGCAAGCTTGTAGGAGTTTTGTGGAGGTGATTGTGGAAAGAAGACAAGTGAAATTTGTTGGATTAATTTGGGTAAGCTCTAAGGTAACAATCCTTTCTCTTTTGCTAGTAAATTGTGTTGCATGTGTGGAAGAAAGGATTTGTAGATGTCAATATTGCTCTTAGATATATTGCATGTAGGAATTGGATAAGAATTTGGATTAAAAAGGAATTGGATAAGAATTTATGTTGTTATACCTCAAAATTGCCAAATTGGACTTTGTAGTTTGTATTAGTTGTTATATATTGTGGGGCAGAATTTTACACGTCCAAGTTAGGCGTGTAATCCCCTTTGTGTTGATTGGATTGTTGAGCCTTAAAGGTGGCGTGTTTGGTTATTGAATTCGGCCTTGAAAAATGTGGCAAAGTATGTAGAAACAAAGGAAGTGCTGTCCAATTTTCCGTAGGAATAACGGACTTTTCAATTAGAATGTTCTACGTTGAAGATAGAGGCTAATGGACGTATTATGGTCATTATAGGTTGACATACTACGCGTGGTATATTGGACTTGCAAGTGGATTGACCCGAAGAGGTATGTGGAACTTTCCTATCTCTTGAGCATGACTAGTTGCACTTATGTAGTACGGTAGACGTACAAGGCTTTGATATCCCTTACTTGTTTTAAGGATGGCCAAGTTTGGTGAGTAAGGGGATTAACTCATTTCTTTAAAAAGTATGAAGTATGTCTTAAGTTTTCAAAGTTAAGGGACTTGATGTGTTTTAAGTATATGATATTTGTTTCGTTTTAAAAGTATAAGTCTCTTGGATTTAGGGAAATGTATTTGACTAATGTATAACGCTAATATAATGACTTTATGGGAAGTTGGTTATATTAGCTTTATGGAAGGTTAACAAAGAAAGATTTACTCTAAGTAAAATAAGTACGGATAAATGATTTGAATTGGTGAAAGGCAAATTGATTTTTAAGGCATTACTTGCCTAAGGTTTTAAAAGAAGTGAAGTCACTTGATTTAGAAGCCTATGATATTTCTAAAAGGAAATGTGACTTGTCTTGAAAAGTAGTCGTGACTTGATACTACGGTTATTAGTATCTTGGAAGTTTTATATAAAAATGAGTCATTTCTTAAAAGGGTAGAAATACGTGGTACTCGGGTTGAATTCCCGGATTTTCTCTTAAATGACATGTTAGTGCCTTAAGTAAACTAAAATGAGAGGATATATTAATAATGTTAATAAGAAGTTAGGGGATTTTCTTAACTTGCTTATGTTATGATAAGCCGGTAGCGCTTATGTTATGTATGATAGCCGGTTGTGCTAGGTTACGTATTATTATTATTATTACGGGGTAAACCCCGGGTTACTACTTATGCCATGAATTTGCTACCCATGATGCGAGTGCGGCGCTTGTACTCATGCGGGTCGACAGGATTCATGCGGGTGAAATAGTCTCATGCGGGTGAAATAGTCTCATGCGAGGCGGATGACCTCATGCGGGTCCACAGGACCCATGCGGGTGAAATAGTCTCAGGAGTAGGATTGCTTAATGATACTACGGGCGAGGGACCCTGTTTTGATCGTGAGCCTCCTATTTTTATGCAGTAAAGTTTATACTTGTTACTCTCATTGTTAGTAAGGCACAGTGCAATGTAATTTGATTTTCATCCATGACTCCAGCTTATTTTAGACTTATGATATTATTACAGTATTTTCCAGTTTTACATACTTGGTACATATTGTGTACTGACCCCTTCCTGGGCCGCGTCATGTCGCAGGTGGTAAAGCAGTGGTGGATCCTTATTATTAGGATCTTTGCTCAGGTGTCAGAAGCTCCATTTCTCCGGAGGCTTGACTTTTGGTACGGTTCTCCCTGATGTTGTAGATATTAGGTACATTCAGGGGTATGACGGGGCCCTGTCCCGTCGTAGTGGTTACACACTCTTAGAGGCCTGTAGTCCTGTTATAAATTGGGTTGTTAAGGATGTAACTGTTCAGTTTTTGCTATAGTTATATTTACGGAAAGGTAGCCATTTTGGGTTAGCCTGTTTCACATTTTATATTGTTTCTTGTTTATGAGTTTACTTCCGCTGGTTTTCTCTGATGTTGTATCACAAGGGTGCCCGGGGTAAGGCACCGATCCACGGTCCGAGGTCGGTCGTGTGATGAGCAGCACCACCACGTCGTATTTATAGTTTCCGTTTTGTGAGTGACGTTTCATGGTTTTTAATCTGTTGGTAGTGATCAAGTATGTGAAGGACTATGACAAAGAATTTAGGAGCTATAAAGTATAAGCTATCATTTGGCCATAGATTTTGAGAAAATATTTTGAAGATTTATTTTCAAATCTTTGTTTGGCCATAAAATTTTGATAGATTTTGAAAATAAATCTTCAAATCCTAAATTCTGACTTTTGTTTTTGGGCCAAGATATATGTTTTGGCCTTTTCAAAACTTTTAAAAATTATCCCAAACTTTTGTGTTTTATTAAAATCTCGATCCGTTTATGACTCAACTAATTCTATCTATCATGTCCATCTGTTAAAGTCGTATCTATCATATTTTCACAATTAAAACAATCTATTATATATGTGCCCAAACAATAGAAGAAGAAATCTTAGTGAAAATTGCTTTGTCAATTGTAGAAATCCGTTGTGAAGAAAAAATTGGACATTTGTATTGTAATTTGAATTGTTGTTGATAGTAAGTGTGTTATTAGCAGTTGTTATTAAAGTATTATACCGTGTATAATTTGTTAGCAAGTATCTATATTTTGTATGGTTGAATGTTTTGATAACTTTTAGAACTTGTGAAAATTTCAAAAATGTTTAATGTTTTTCAAAACAAAAAGTGAAATGCGTTTTGAAAAATTATGACCAAACACATTTTCAAAATTTTCAAAATAAATCAATTTTTTGAAAATATTTTTGAAAATCTATGGTCAAACGCTAGCTAACTGATTATTCATTTTAGGAGTAGTACTATTTTATTTTAATATTTTTACTTATTCAACTGTGACAAAGATCCACCGACCATCTCACTTTATTATTTTCTTACGTACTTAATTTAGTACTATTAGTTAACAATTATATGTAGCATAATCGCGTCATATTAATGTTGAAAATATTTATTAAACGTGAAATAAAGTAAATTCTATTAATTATGAATCGAACAATTGAGGTCCCGCACGTAGAAAACCTTGTTTCCACCCACGTGCACACGTAGTGCCAAGGATCAAAATTTCCTTAATGGAAGAGATATTGGTACGTATACGAATTGTTTGAGACGTAAGGTAATAGACGATTATTGGCCAAATGACGAATGATTTCACGTTAGCAAATGAAGGAAGAAGTGTATAATGTGTAAAGATGAAATGAATCAGAAATCTCCACGAAACCGAGAAGGTCGCGCTCTCCAAGTGGTCGCGCGCCTCCGGCGGCCGCGACTCTAATTGACGTTTCAATTCCAGTAACTCACTGGAATTGAAGGGTCGCGACGCCCCGGGCGGCAGCCTTAATTGACGTTCGGTTCGGTGAGTTATCGAACCGGGCCGCGCTCTCGATCGTTTCAATACGTTGGGGGTGAATTAAAAACTGATTCTTGGGCTGACTTTGCAGTATTTATTCTCCATTATTTTGCTCATGAATTCAGCCATTACTTGGTTGAATTGTAACTCCAAATTCAAGACATTAACATAACATTTATGGCTATTACTTAGCCATTTGGAGGGTCATCATCTACACACTATAAAATGAGACACAAGACTCATTTGAAAACACACTTGACATGTTACACTCAACAATTCTCAGAAATTGTCTTCCTCTCTTGCAATCACAAACACTCAAAGATCTTTCTTTCAAAGCAAACACTTGAGTTCTCTTTGCTCATTTGTTTGATTGCTGTTTTATCTTGGGAGATAAGTTGTCATTACAACCGTTGAAAGGATATACGGGGCAATATTACCTTAAGGATAGATCAAGAATTTGGTCGACTCAGCAAGCCCTCATATTTGATTATTTCTAGATTTCTAACAAATAGTTGTTGCTGTTATATTCCCGTTATACACATTACCACTCACAAGCTTAAGATAATATTGGCTATTTCAACAACAACATGATTGGACAAAACCAATTCAACACTGAAAATTTCACCGATGCTCAAGGCAATCCCACTACCCAAGGCACTAATGTTGCCTTCAACTCCACTGTTTTTGACACTCCTAGTGTCACCACTGATCATGTCATTTCTAATGTCTTCCCAACTACTGCTTTTGGCATGTCAAGTGTCACTGCCACTATTTTTGGTACGTCAAGTGTCACCGCCACTGCCTCTGCATAACCAATGCCTTCACTGCTGCTCCGGGCACTTATAGTGCCTTTGCTCCTACCCAAGGCGTCAACAACAACTATACTCCTGTTGGAGGCATTCACAATGCCTTTGCAACTCCTCAAGGGGGCGCTACTGCCCCAACACCTGCTGGTTTTCACCATGAACGTCCTGAAAAGTTCATGGGTGCTCACTTTAAGAGATGACAGCAAAAGATGTTGTTTTTCCTGACGGTTATGAGAATGTCACGTTTCCTAACCGAAGATCCTCCACTAGTTGGGGAAGACGTGGACCCTCAGCCAAATAATTTGGCGGGAGAGGGCCAAGGTAACCATGTCGTTGACGACATGAGGATGGTTCGCGAAGCATGGAAACATAGTGATTTCATGTGTAGGAACTATATTCTCAACAGTTTGTCCGAACACGGTATATTACACCGTTGAAACTGTCAAGCAGTTATGGGACAAACTTCAGAAAAAGTACAACACCCAAGATGCGGGTAGTAATAAGTTCATAATTGGGAAGTTCCTGAAATTTCAAATGGTGGACAACAAAAGTGTGACATCCCAAGTCCAGGAATTTCAAATGATTCTACATCACCTGGATTTGGAAGGATTAAAGCTCAACGAACAATTCTTGGTTGGGGCATTAATCGAGAAGTTGCCTCCCTCGTGGACTGAGTTTATGAACTATCTAAAACTCAAAACGAATGAGATGACCCTCGATGAACTTTTGTCAAACTTCAGATTCAGGAAGATAATAAGAAGGTCATTCCAAAGGGAAAACAACCCGACGGAAGTCAAATGGAACTCAAGAAAGAAGCGGAAGTTCCAGAAGGAAGGCAAGCCCCAAACAACTGAAAAGTTCAAGGGAAATTGTAACCACTGTGGTATAGTTGGTCACATGGCCAAAGACTGCCGCAAGCTCAAACATGAGAATAAGGCCAAACGCAAGGCCAAGGCTAACATCGTTGAAGACACGCTCGTCAACGATATGATTGAGGAGTTCTCAGCGGTAGTTCTTGAAGCTAACCTCGTTGAGAATCCGGTGCAATGGTGGTTAGACACGGGTGCTACCGATCACATTTGTTCCAATAAAGATGCCTTCTCCACATATACATCAGTCACAAATAAGAAATTGTTCATGGGCAACAATTCTTCTTCATAGGTGCTGGGGGGTAGGAAAGGTGACCCTAAGGAGCTGATTCTGAAGAAAGTGATGCATGTCCCAGAAATTCGAAGAAATTTAATTTCTGGACCTCTGTTAGTAAATGCTGGTTTTAGGCTAGTGTTAGAGGCTAACAAGTTTGTAATCACTAAAAATGGAACTTTTGTAGGAAGGGGCTTCGTCTGTGAATGCCTCTTTAAGTTCAATGTTGCACCTGTAATGCCTTATGTTTCAACTATCAATAAAATTGCACTTTCTACTTACTTGATTGAGTCATCTAATCTATGGCATCATAGATTAGGACATGTAAACTATCAATCTATCCAAATATTGATAAAGCTGGAATTATTGTCGTCTATTGACATAAACCCTCAACGTAAGTGTGAGGTGTGCATACAGGCAAAACTTTCCAAGAGTCCTTTTAGATCCGTCGAAAGGGATACCGCTCCTCTAGAACTTATACACACTGATATATGTGATTTAAAGTTCGTTCAAACTAGAGGGGGGAACAAGTACTTTGTGACTTTCATAGATGATGACACAAGGTTTTGTTACATTTACTTACTAAAAAGTAAAGATGAAACCTTTGAAGCATTCAAACGCTACAAAGCAGAAGTTGAGAATCAACTAGGCGGACGAATTAAAACTATCCGTAGCGATAGAGGGGGAGAATATGTAGCGCTTTTTGAAGAACTTTGTACCCAATCGGGTATAGTTCATCAAACAACGGCTCCTTACTCACCTCAATCAAATGGGGTTGCTGAACGCAAGAACCGAACACTAAAGGAAATGATGAATGCTCTACTCATCAATTTAGGCCTCCTTCAAACCATGTGGGGAGAAATTGTCCTTACCGCAAACAAGATTCTTAACAAAGTCCCACACAAGGGTAAAAACAAGACTTCATACGAGCTATGGAAAGGAAATAAACCTACCTACAAGTATTTAAAGGTATGTGGTTGTCTGGCCAAGGTAAAAGTACCTATGTCAAAGCAGGTCAAGATTGGACCTAAGACTGTGGATTACATATTCATCGTATATGCCAATAACAGTAGTGTTTATCGCCTCATAGTGCACAAGTCGGATCATCCGAACATTTATGAAGATACGATCATGGAATCAAGGAACGCATGGTTCTTTGAAGACACATTTTCATATAAGGAAAATAACATAACCTCTCGCAAACGAAGTTATGAGCAAACCTTTGATGAACTAGGATTCACTGACTATCTAGATCGAAACGGTTTAGATCTAGTAAATTCTAAAGTAGCTGATGATCCGGAATTTAGTATTCCAGATTCTCAGGACTTGGAAGATTCAGAGATGGAACCAAGGCAAAGCAAAAGGGAACGAAAGGACAAGTCCTTCGGTCCAGACTTTGTAGCTTATTTGGTTCAGGATGAACCACGGACAATCGCCAAAGCATTGTCAACTCTAGAAGCACCGCTCTGAAAGGAAGCTTTAGAAAGTGAGATAGAATCCATTCTGCATAACCACACCTGGAAGTTGGCAGAACTTCCCCCAGGACACAACCCGTTGGGTTGTAAGTGGATCCTTAAACGGAAGTTAAAGGCATATGGTTTTATCGACAAGTACAAAGCTAGGTTAGTAGTCAAGGGTTATCGCCAAAAGGAGGGCCTTGATTACTTCGACACCTACGCTCCGGTGTCAAGAATGACATCCATACGTATGTTCATAGCTATCGCCGCCTTGCAGGATCTTGAAATACATCAAATGGATGTTAAGACTGCCTTCCTAAATGGTGATTTGAAAGAAGAAATATATATAGATCAACCTGAGGGGTATGTGGTTTCAGGACAAAAGACAAAAGTATGTCGACTTGTTAAATCGTTGTACTGGCTGAAACAAGCCCCTAAACAATGACACGAGAAATTTGATAGTACTCTACTATAAAAAAGATACTGTTATACCCCGTAGTTCTGACCCTACGTATGAGAGTGTACGAAAGCATGTAAGACTTAAAATTTTCAAAGGATAGGTTGACGGATTATTCCGAGCGGGTTTTAGTAAACTTTGAGGCGGGTTATGACCCGGTACATTGAGAGTTACTAAGTGTTTCAAAGGCCTAGGGCGTATTTCGTTGAGTCTAGATTCCAACGCAACCAACCGTTCGTCGATAGGACGTCGGAGTAGAAAGTTATGGGAGTTACAAGTTCAGTGCGCAGACGGACAGAAATGCGCTTCAGGCAAAGGTAACAGGGCCGCGGAGGTTTCGAGAGTCCGCAGAGGTTTCAGCGCCAGGCCGCTGGTGTCGAAGACTGGCAAGGCGGGATTCCTGGCGGAAAAACTTAGGAAAAATCAGATTTTTCTTTTAAAGACCTTGGGAGGGTGACAAGTGTCCCCCCCCCCCTAGGAGTTTGCATGCATTATATTGACCAAGTCTTGAAGACTTGATCAAATTTCAAATCACTCTTAGACAAAACCTCCTCCTACAATATTAAAAGTTCAAGCTCCTCCTTATCTCTAAAATCCCAAGAGAAATTCTAGCCTTAGGAAAAATCAAAGTTAAGAACAAGAAGGAAGCTCATGGCTAGCTTGTGTATTGTTGTGGTGGTGTTCTTGCAAGGAAGCTAGCAAAATATTTGGAATAAATTTGGCTAAAGCTCTAAGGTAATGATTCTTCCTTTATAATTAGTTTTTAGTGTTGCATTTTAAGAAGAAAGAACTTGTGGTAGTAAATAATGCTCTTAGAGTCATTGCATGCAAGAAATGTGGTTTGGATATGAAAGGATTGGTTAAGAAGATATTATGAGCATGTTGTAGCCTAAAAACTACCCTAGAATTGTTAAGTGAATTGTTGTACCTTATGGGGCAGAATTTTACACACCCAAGTTTAGGTGTGTAATCCCCTTTGAAATGTTGGATTGTTGAGCCTTAAATGTGGCGTTTGGATGATAAATTCGGCCTTGAGAAAGGTGGCAAGTATGTAGAAACAAAGGAAATGCTGCCCAATTTTCCATAGAATTTAGTGACTTTGAACTTGGATTATTCTACATTGAAGTTAGAGGTTAATAAACGTATCATGATTATTATAGGTTGAAATATTACTTGCGGTAGTTGAGCTTAGCAAGTGGATTGACCAAAGAGGTATGTAGAACTTTCCTATCTCTTGAGCATGAGTAGTTGTACCTATGTAGTACGGTAGACGTACAAGATTTGATATCTTTCACTTGTTTTAAAAGTATATGCTACTTGTTTCATTTCAAAAGTATAAGTCACTAGGATTTAGGGAAAATGTATTTGACAAAGGGATAACGCTAATATAATGACTTTATGGGAAGTTGGTTATATTAGTTTTCTTGAAAGGTTCACAAAGAAAGGTTTACCCTAATTAAAACAAGTACGGGTAAAGGATTTGAAACTAAGAAAGGTGAATTGATTTTTAGGCATTGGTTGCCTAAGGTTTTAAAGGAAATGAAGTCACTTGATTTAGAAGCCTATTATATTTCTAAAAGGAAATGTGACTTGTCTTGAAAGAAATCGTAACTTGATACTATGGTGATTAGTATCTTGGAATTTTGTATAAAAAGAGTTATTTCTTAAAAGTTAGAAGTATACGGTACTTGGGTTGAATTCGGATTTTCTATTAAAAGACATGTTAGTGCCTTAGGATACTAAAATGAGAGGATATATTAATAATGTTAATAGGAGGTTAGGGGATTTCTTAACTTGCTTATGTTATGATAAGCAGGTAGTGCTTATGTTATGATAGTGGTAGTGCTTATGTTGTGATATGATAGGCCGGTAGTGCTTATGTATGATATGATAGGCCGGTAGTGCTTATGTTATGTATGATAGCCGGATGAGCTATGTTATATATTTATATTATTACGGGATAAACCCCGGGTTATTACTTATGCCATGGATTTGCTACCCATGATGCGAGTGCGACGCTTGCACTCATGCGGATCCGGACCACAGGATCCATGCGGGTGAAATAGTCTCATGCGAGTACGGCGATGGTACTCATGCGGGTCCACGGGATCCATGCGGGTGAAATAGTCCCATGACGAGGCAGATGACCTCATGCGGGTCCACAGGACCCATGCGAGTGAAATAGTCCCAGGAGTAGGATTGCTTAATGATACTACGGGCGAGGTACCCTGTTTTGATCGTGAGCCTCCTATTTTTATGCTATAAGTTTTATATTTGTTACTCTCATTGTTAGTAAGGCACAGTGCAAGGAAATTGATTTTTATCTATGACTCCAGCTTATTTTTGACTTATGATATTACTACAGTATTTTCCAGTTTTACATATTTGGTACGTTGTGTACTGACCCCCTTCCTCGGGGGCTGAGTTCATGCCGCAGGTAAGGGAAAGCAGGTGGTAGATCCTCATTCCTAGGATATTTTACTCAGGTGTCAGGAGCTCCATTTCTTCGGAGGCTCGACTTTTGGTATGGTTCTCCCTGGTGTTGTTGATGTTTTGTACATTCAGGGGCATGACGGGGCCCTGTCCCGTCATAGTGTTACTCCTTATTAGAGGCCTGTAGTCTTGTCATAACTTGGTTTGTTTAAGGATGTAACTGTTCGGTTTTATGTACTTTTGGGGTAGCCATTGTGGGCTAGACTATTTATATCATTATGGTTGTTTATTATGAGTTTATATTCCGCCGTTTTCTCTCGATGTTGTGTCACGCGGTGCCCGTTAAGGCACCGGTCACGGATCCGGTCGGTCCCGACAAAAGTGGTATCGAGCGATTAATCCTCGGAAATGGTCTACGTGCCGTATCTAGTAGAGTCTTGATTATCGGTGTCAGTGCACCACATCTATAATCGGGAGGTCGCAGGATATTTAGGATTGGTTTCCATTCTTTCACTCTAAGATCGTGCAATGAGGCGTGTTATAGGTTGGATTTCCTCGACATATTTTTCCTCAGACGCTTATGCCTCCACGCAGGCAAATCGCGCCCGTGGGCAAGGCGCGAGGGAACTACTAGTAGGGCACCGAGGGTTACCAGGGCACAGGCCCAGTCCTTACCGGATGAGGTGTTTCGGACGGCGAGTTCTAAAACGTCGCCAACCCCAGTAGAGTCGGAGGCAGCAGCGCCATCGAGACCGCGGTACTGAGCCTCGATCCACAGCGAGGCGCAGGATATGGGCTACAAGGAGATGGCCCGCCATCGCCGTGATCGTGGCGATACGTGATAGCCGAGACAGCAGCCGGCCAGATTCGTAGTTCAAAGACAGAGCTTCTAGCTCGAGACCGAGGACTTTTGAGTCGCACCACCGTAGTTTTATGGGTCGAGGCTGAGGATGATCCTCGTGAGTTTATCCGAAGCGATTCACGGATCATGAGGTGATCGGGGCTTGAGACCGAGTCGGTACTAGGTTCGCATCGGCCGCGGACACCGCAGCTTGATTGGTATGATTCATGGAACTATCCCGGGAAGCATGCGCTTCACTGCTGGGACGAAGTTCTCGAGGCGCATTTGGCCATTTCTTGCCTCCGCAGATGAGAAGGGCTCGGGCCGATAGATTTTTGACACTAAGACAGAGTGGGCGGACGGTCCGGGAATACAACGTGGAATTTGACTAATTGGCTCGGTATGTGCCCGCTTTGGTAGCGCATACGGAGGACGTGGTGCACCGCTATGTCACAGACTCGATGATCACTTGGCCGAGTTGCAGGAGTAGCTCTTCACCGGACATGGACATTGCCGCGTGCAGCATATGCACTGCAGGTGTGAACGCGTGGCCGACGGATGAGGCAGTATCGCCAGAAGAGGCCGTGACAACGAGGTCCTCTGGTAGTTTTAGGGTAGACAACCCCAAAGAAGACCAGATTTGCACCACAGCCTACCCAGGCGCTCTCCACCATCTTCGGACGTCTGAGTATTCGGGAGCGGGACAGGTTCCGTGGCCGGGTTTCGGAGAGGACGAGTTCCGCCGAATGAGGCCACCTATGCCTCGGTGTGGTCGATGGTGATTGCCATTATGGGGTGTCGTGTTCCTCCGTGAGCTTGTTACTCTTGTGGCGGAGGCCATTTGAAGAGAGATTGTCCGACCAGAGGCGGAGGAAATGCTATGGCTCACCACCGATTCGGCTTGGTCTTCATCTTCGATGCGCGCCGGGCGGGGTGTTCACGCCGCAGGCCGGCAGGGTCGTGGCGGGGTTCGATTCAGCGGTCCTCAGAACCGCATTTATGCTATGTCCAGCCGCCAGGATCAGGAGGCGTCACCTGATGTCGTCACAGGTACATTGTTGGTTGCTTGTTGTGATGTTTATGTTTTGATAGACCCAAGTTCTACCTTGTCCTATATATCTCCTCATATTGCTGGTAGAATAGGGATAGAGCCCGAGTCCATAGAATCTTTTGTGGTGGCTACGCCGGTAGGTGCTTGTGGCCAGAAATGAGGATATATAAGGCTTGCCCAGTGACTGTAGATAGTCGTCGGACTCTAGCTGACTTGATAGAGTTGGATATGACCGACTTTGATGTGATTATGGGTATGGATTGGCTAGCGTCTTGCTATGCCAATGTGGACTGTAGAGAGGTTAGTTCGTTCGGTTCCGCGAGCCGCTATCGAGTGGAAGGAATCTTGCATCGCCGAGGGGTAGGTTTATTTCTTACCTCAAGGCTAGGAAGATGGTACGGAAGGGGTATATTTACTATTTGGTTTGGGTATTCGATATCAGTGGTGAGATACCGACCTTGATCGGCCCGATTGTTGAGAGTTTCCGCACGTATTCCCGCACGACTTCCGTATCCTCCCGAGAGGGAGATTGAGTTTTGCATTGATTTGGCGCCAGACACTCGATCGATATCTATTCCGCCATACAGGATGGCACCTGCCAAGTTGAAGGAATTGAAGGACCAGCTGAAAGATTTGCTGGAGAAAGGCTTTATCAGACCAAGTGTTTCTCCCTGGGGAGCGCCAGTGTTATTTGTAAAGAAGAAGGATGGGACGCTGCGCATGTGTATTGATTCTGACGGTGAACAAGGTAACTATCAAGAATGATATCCCTCCCGTGATTGATGATTTGTTTGATCGATTGCAGGTGCGAGATGCTTTTTCAAGATAGACCTGCGGTCAGTTACCATCAGTGCGAGTTAGAGGCGGATATCCCAAAGATCGCATTCGGGACCCGTGGGCACTATGAGTTCAGGGTGATGTCTTTCGGATTGACCAACGCTCCAGCAGTATTCATGGATTTGATGAATAGGGTGTTCAGGCCATTCTTGGATATGTTCGTTATAGTGTTCATTGATGATATCTTGGTGTATTCGCGCACAGAGCAGGAGCATACAGATCATTTGAGGACGGTATTGGGAGTCCTCAGGGACCGGCAGTTGTATGCCAAGTTCTCGAAATGCGAGTTTTGGCTGGCTTCAGTGGCTTTCTTAGGGCATGTTATCGGGGCCGATGGTATTCGGGTTGATACAGCTAAGATTGAGGCAGTCAAGACTTGGCCCAGACCCACTACACCGACGGAGGTGCGCAGCTTTTTGGGCCTTGCAGGTTATTATCGGAGGTTTGTGGAGAAGTTTGCTTCTATTTCAGCACCTTTGACTAAGCTGACTCAGAAGGCAGCTATGTTCCGGTGGACGGATACTTGTGAGGAAAGTTTCCAGTTGCTAAAGGAGAAGTTGACGACCGCCCCAGTTCTTACTCTTCCAGAGGGTTTAGATGGATATGTGGTTTATTGTGACGCGTCAGGTGTCGGGCTTGGGTGCGTGCTGATGCAGCACGGCAGAGTTATAGCTTATGCATCTCGACAGCTTAGGAAGCATGAGAAGAACTATCCCACACATGACTTGGAGTTGGCAGCAGTGATTCATGCCTTGAAGATCTGGAGACATTATTTATATGGAGTTCATGTGGACATTTACACAGACCACAAGAGTCTCCAGTACATCTTCAGCCAGAGGGAGCTGAACTTGTGGCAGAGACGGTGGTTGGAGCTACTTAAGGATTACGATGTTAATATTCCATACCACCCAGAGAAGGCCAATGTATTTGCAGATGCCCTTAGTCGCATATCGATGGGTAGTCTGTCTGATGTTCAGCCAGAGAAAAGGGATATGGTCCGAGAGTTACATCAACTAGCGAGCCTTGGGGTTCGTTTGGTTGATTCTGATAGTGACGGAATTCGGGTTCGAGAGGTTGCCGAGTCTTCCATCGTCGAGGAGGTGAAGAGGCGACAGTATGAGGATCCGATTTTGGTACGGCAGAGACGCAGCTCTCCGTAAGGAGAAGGCGGTCTATTTGAGGTAGCGCTGATGGGTGCTAAGATTCGAGGCGGTTGTGTTCCCGATGTGACAGACTTCGGCACAGATTTCGTGAGGCACACGCTCGTTATTCTATTCATCCGGTCGACTAAGATGTACCATGACCTCGTGTGTGTATTGGTGGGATGGCACGAAGAGGACGTGGCAGGTTTTGTTGCACAGTGTCCTAATTGTCAGCAGGTCTAGATTGAGCACCAAAAGCCCGGTGGGCTATTGCAGGCTATTAATATTCCGACTTGGAAGTGGGAGGTGATAAATATGGATTTTATTACAGGGCTACCTACCACTCAGAGGAAGCATGATTCCATTTGGGTGATTGTCGACGGTGACGAAATCACCCATTTTCTTCGATCGAACGACGTTTCACCGAGGACTATGCCATATTATATATTAGAGAGATTGTGAGATCGCACGAGTCCCGGTGTCGATTATATCAGATAGAGGAGCCCAGTTCTCGGCTAACTTCTGGAGGTCTTTTCAGAAGGGATTAGGGACACAGGTGAGTCTCAGTACTGCATTTCACCCTCAGACCGACGGACAGGTCGAGCGCACTATCCAGACACTTGAGGATGTGCTGCGGGCTTGTGTTATTGATTTCAGGGGTAGCTGGGAGGATCATTTGCCTCTTGTGGAGTTTGCTTACAACAACAGCTACCATTCCAGTATTCAGATGGCGCCTTATGAGGCCTTATACGGGAGGAAGTGCAGGTCACCGATAGGCTGGTTTGAGGTGGGAGAAGTTCAGTTAGTCGGGTCAGAGTTAGTTCAGCAGGCTATGGATAAGGTGAAGCTTATCCAGGAGCGGTTGTTGGCAGCTCAGAGTCGGCAGAAGTCGTATGCAGATCATCGGCGTCGACACTTGGAATTTGAGATAGATGATTGGGTTTTTCTAAAGATATCGCCCATGAAGGGCGTGATGAGATTTGGAAAGAAGGGGAAGCTTAGCCCAAGGTACATTGGGACGTATCAGATTGTCCGTAGGGTAGGCAGGGTTGCCTATGAGTTAGATCTGCCGTCCGATTTGGAGGCGGTACATCCAGTTTTCCATGTGTCCATGTTGCGGAAATGTATTGGAGATCCATCTAGAGTGCACCCGGCTCATGATGTCCAAGTGACAGAGGAGTTATCGTATGAGGAGAGTCCCATAGCGATACTCGATCATCAGGTTAGACGACTTCGGACGAAAGACGTGGCTTCCGTCAAGGTCTTATGGCGGAACGAGAACAGGGAGGAAATAACGTGGAAGCAGAGGATGACATGATGAAGAAGTACCTTCACCTATTTCCTATACCTCCAGGTAACCCACTTTCATGCTTGTTAGTTTTGATTTAGCATTTACGCTTAAGTATGTTGTGGCTCGTGGAGCTTCTTTATTTGCAAAAGAATAGTTAAGAGGGTCTATGTCGATATTGTGATTTGAGTAAGCCTAGAAGGAACATTCGGGACGAATGTTTCTAAGGGGGGAAGAATGTTATACCCCGTAGTTCTGACCCTACGTATGAGAGTGTACGAAAGCATGTAAGACTTAAAATTTTCAAAGGATAGGTTGACGGATTGTTCCGGGCGGGTTTTAGTCAACTTTGAGGCGGGTTATGACCTGGTACATTGAGAGTTCCTAAGTGTTTCAAAGGCCTAGGGCGTAGTTCGTTGAGTCTAGATTCCAACGCAACCAACCGTTCGTCGATAGGACGTCGGAGTAGAAAGTTATGGGAGTTACAAGTTCGGCGCAGACGACGTAAATGCACTTCGTGCAAAGCGCAATGGCCGCGCGCGGATGCGAGGCGCTGGAAGTACTGGGGGGTCGCTGAAGTTGCAGCGCCGCGGCGCCAGGACAACAGGGTCGCGGCGCCGGAAGTTCCGAGATTCCGCAGAGGTTTCAGCGGCCGCGCCGCGCTGGCCGCGCGCCAGCGGGATTCTGCGGAAAAATTTAGGAAAAATCAGATTTTTATTTTAAAAGACCTGGGGTGGG
This sequence comes from Przewalskia tangutica, assembly GCA_029844215.1. Lineage (NCBI taxonomy): Eukaryota > Viridiplantae > Streptophyta > Magnoliopsida > Solanales > Solanaceae > Przewalskia > Przewalskia tangutica. The sequence continues at coordinate 5,863,198 of CM056725.1, forward strand.
TGACAAGTGTCCCCCCCCCCCCCATCTGATTTTGCATGCATTATATTGACCAAGTCTTGAAGACTTGGTCATATTTCATCTCGCTCTTAGACAAAAGCTATTCCTTCTCTCTTAAAAGTTCAAGCTCCTCCTTCTCTCTAAAATCCCAAGAGAAATTCTAGCCTTAGGAAAAATCTGAAAAGTTAAGAACAAGAAGGAAGCTTGTGGCTAGCTTGTTGGTATTGTTGTGGTGGTGTTCTTGGCAAGGAAGCTAGAAAAATATTTGGAATAAATTTGGCTAAAGCTCTAAGGTAATGATTCTTCCTTTATAATTAGTTTTTAGTGTTGCATTTTAAGAAGAAAGAACTTGTGGTAGTAAATAATGCTCTTAGAGTCATTGCATGCAAGAAATGTGGTTTGGATATGAAAGGATTGGTTAAGAAGATATTATGAGCATGTTGTAGCCTAAAAACTACCCTAGAATTGTTAAGTGAATTGTTGTACCTTATGGGGCAGAATTTTACACACCCAAGTTTAGGTGTGTAATCCCCTTTGAAATGTTGGATTGTTGAGCCTTAAATGTGGCGTTTGGATGATAAATTCGACCTTGAGAAAGGTGGCAAGTATGTAGAAACAAAGGAAATGCTGCCCAATTTTCCATAGAATTTAGTGACTTTGAACTTGGATTATTCTACATTGAAGTTAAAGGTTAATAAACGTATCATGATTATTATAGGTTGAAATATTACTTGCAGTAGTTGAGCTTAGCAAGTGGATTGACCAAAGAGGTATGTAGAACTTTCTTATCTCTTGAGCATGAGTAGTTGTACCTATGTAGTACGGTAGACGTACAAAATTTGATATCTTTCACTTGTTTTAAAAGTATATGCTACTTGTTTCATTTCAAAAGTATGGTTGCCTAAGGTTTTAAAGGTGAATTGATTTTTAGGCATTGGTTGCCTAAGGTTTTAAAGGAAATGAAGTCACTTGATTTAGAAGCCTATTATATTTCTAAAAGGAAATGTGACTTGTCTTGAAAGAAATCGTAACTTGATACTATGGTGATTAGTATCTTGGAATTTTGTATAAAAAGAGTTATTTCTTAAAAAGTTAGAAGTACATGGTACTTGGGTTGAATTCCCGAATTTTCTATTAAAAGACATGTTAGTGCCTTAGGATACTAAAATGAGAGGATATATTAATAATGTTAATAAGAAGTTAGGGGATTTCTTAACTTGCTTATGTTATGATAAGCCGGTAGTGCTTATGTTATGATAGGCCGGTAGTGCTTATGTTGTGATATGATAGGCCGGTAGTGCTTATGTATGATATGATAGGCCGGTAGTGCTTATGTTATGTATGATAGCGGATGAGCTATGTTATATATTTATATTATTACGGTAAACCCCGGTTATTACTTATGCCATGGATTTGCTACCCGTGATGCGAGTCGCGACGCAGACTCATGCGGATCCCACCACGGGATCCACGCGGTGAAATAGTCTCACGCGAGTACGCGATGGTACTCATGCGGGTCCACGGATCCACGCGGGTGAAATAGTCCCACGACGAGGCGGATGACCTCACGCGGTCCACGGGACCCGTGCGGTGAAATAGTCCCGGGAGTAGGATTGCTTAATGATACTACAGCGAGGTACCTGTTTTGATCGTGAGCCTCCTATTTTTATGCTATAAGTTTTATACTTGTTACTCTCATTGTTAGTAAGGCACGGTCAAGGAAATTGATTTTTATCTATGACTCACTTATTTTTGACTTATGATATTACTACAAGATTTTCCGATTTACATACTTGTACGTTGTGTCGACCCCCTTCCTGGGCCGTTCATGCCGCAGTAAGGGAAAGCGGTGGTAGATCCTCATTCCTAGGATCTTTTACTCAGTGTCGTGAGCTCCATTTCTTCTGAGGCTCGACTTTTGGTATGGTTCTCCCGGTGTTGTTGATGTTTTGTACATTCAGGCATGACGGGGCCTGTCCGTCATAGTGTTACTCCTTATTAGAGGCATGTAGTCTTGTCATAACTTGGTTTGTTTAAGGATGTAATCGTTTCGGTTTTATGTACTTTGGGGTAGCCATTGTGGGCTAGACTATTTATATCATTATGGTTGTTTATTATGAGTTTATATTCCGTGGTTTTCTCGATGTTGTGTCACGCGGTGCTCGGGTTAAGGCACCGGCCACGGATCCGGTCGGGTCGTGACAAAAGTGGTATCGAGCGATTAATCCTCGGAAATGGTCTCAGTCGTATCTAGTAGAGTCTTGATTATCGGTGTGTTGTGCACCACATCTATAATCGTGAGGTCTGCAGGATATTTAGGATTGGTTTCCATTCTTTCACTCTAAGATCGTGCAATAGAGCTGTGTTATAGGTTGGATTTCCTCTGACATATTTTTCCTGTATCAGTTATGCCTCCACGCAAGGCAACCGCGGCCCAGAAGGGCAAGGAAGTAGAGGGAACTACTAGTAGGGCACCGAGGGTTACCAGGGTACAGGCCCAGTCCTTACTAGATGAGGTGTTTCGGACGGCGAGTTCTACAACGTCGCCAACCCCAAAGAGAGTCCGAGCGCAGCAGCGGCCATCGAGACCGCGGTACTGAGCCTCCATCCAGCCGGCAGGCGAAGGATATGGGCTACAAGTAGATGGCCCACTTATCGGCCGTGATCGTGGCGCATACGAGGATAGGCCGGAGATTCAAGCATTGCACGTAGTTCAAAGACAGAGCTTAGCTTGAGGCGAGGACTTTTGAGTTGCGACCCACCGAGTTTTATGGGTCGAGGCACGAGGATGATCCTCGGAGTTTATCCGATTCTGACGGATCATGAGGGTGATCGGGGCTTCGGAGACCGAGTCGGTGGTACTAGGTTCGCATCGGTTGCGGGACACTGCAGTTGATTGGTATGATTCATGGAATCGCCCCGGAAGCATGCGCTTCACTGTTGGGACGAGTTCTCGAGGCGTTTGCCATTTCTTGCCTCCGCAGATGAGGAGGGCTCGGGCCGATAGATTTTTAACACTGAGACAGAGTGGGCGGACGGTCCGGGAATACAACGTAGAATTTAACTCATTGGCTCGGTATGTGCCCGCTTTGGTAGCAGACATGGAGGACAGGGTGCACCGCTATGTCACAGGACTCGATGATCACTTGGCCGAGAGTTGCACGGGAGTGGCTCTTCAGCCGGGCATGGACATTGCCCGCATGCAGGCATATGCACTTGGGTGTGAGGAACGCAGGGGCCGACGGATCGACAGGTATCAGCAGAAGAGGGCCAGGACAACAGGGTCCTCTGGTAGTTTTAGGGGTAGACAACCCCAGCAGCAGACCAGATTTGCACCACAGCCGGTCCAGAGCGCTCCTCCACCATCTTCGGGACGTACAGAGTATTCAGGAGCAGGACAGGGTTCCAGGGCTTCGGGTTTCCAGAGGGACCAGAGTTCCAGTCAGATGAGGCCACCTATGCCTCGGTTTTATGTACTTTTGGGGTAGCCATTGTGGGCTAGACTATTTATATCATTATGGTTGTTTATTATGAGTTTATATTCCGCTGGTTTTCTCTGATGTTGTGTCACAAGGGTGCCCGGGTTAAGGCACCGGTCACGGATTCGGGGTCGGGTCGTGACAGATACGCCATTAATGGAGGTGACAAATGTGTCTACATGAAAGGAAATGTCAAATCCTTCGTCATGATATGTCTATATGTAGATGACTTTGTTGATCACTGGAAGCATTCCTGGAATAATCCTAGAGACTAAGAACATGTTAAAACAGTGTTTTGACATGAATGATATGAGCATTGCAGATGTCATCTTAGGGATCAAGATCTCTAAGACATCTAATAGACTGGTCTTATCTCAATCTCACTACATCGAGAATGTACTGAAGAAATTTGGGATGTTCGACAGTTCACCGGTATCAACACCATTGGATATAAGTCAAAAGCTTGAAAAATATCTGGGTAAGCTCGTACGCCATGAGCGATATGCGCATGTGATTGGTAGTCTGATGAATATCACAAACTGCACTCGACCTGATATCGCTCATGCAGTCAATAAATTGGCTATGTTCACTCGAAATCCAAGTGAGGATCACTGGAAAGCGTTGAACGGGATACTACGGTTCCTAAAGTTCACGATACATTTCGGGTTACACTATTCAAGATATCCAGCGGTACTAGAGGGGTACAGCGATGCAAACTGGATATCTGATAGCGACGATATCAAGTCCACCAGCGGATATATTTTTACAATTGGTGGTGGAGCTGTGTCTTGAAAATCCTCTAGGCAAACTCTTATTGCCCGATCCATGATGGAGTCGGAATTTATCGCTTTAGATAAAGCGGGAGAGGGAGCTGAGTGACTTCATGGTTTTCTAGAGGATGTCCCATATTGGGATAAACCTGTGTCTTCTGTAATGATCCATTGCGATAGTCAGTCGGCTCTAGGAATGGCACGAAGTTCAGTATACAACGGTAAGTCTCGTCATATTCGACGGAGACATGAGTCTGTTAGGCAGTTGATCACCTCAGGTATTATTTCCATTGATTACATAAAATCTAAGGAAAATATCGCAGATCCCTTCACGAAGGGAATACCCAAAGATCAGTTGTTACTCGTTTGTGGAAATGGGCTTAAAACCCAAACAATAAGAACTGATATAGTGGACACCCAACCTTACAGACTGGAGATCCCAGGAATAAGGTTCAATGAGAAAACTAAACTGTAAAGGTTCCGTGAGCGCTTCGGTGGAAGCAAGAGAACTTCAGATAATGTGTTTTTCTTAAGAAACATAATCCAAGGTTGTTCCCGTGATAGAAAAAAAGTGCTACTTGTAAGAGGGTTAAAGGATAAGTTTCCAAACCTTTAATGATCCTCAAAAGTTGAGGTTAGGTTGGTGAAATTTTTAATGGTTCCTAACGTTTGTGTAGCGGGGTATTACAGGATACCTTGTAGGAAACCACCTATTTAAGTGCGAGGACAGGCCGCCTCAAATGAACGCACTTAAGAATCCAAGGATGTCCACGACCCATGATGAACAAAACACTAGAAAGATTGAGTAGGAAATGTGTTGTGTTGGTACCATTGTCTTGGCATATACTAAACATTGACAGTTCAAGACATCACGTTCACCGCGCAGTATATATGTCCGATGGTATTCTATTATGGAAGGTTCAAAGTTGTCACGACCCGACCCCGGATCCGTGACCGGTGCCTTAACCCGGGCACCCTTGTGACACAACATCAGAGAAAACCAGCGGAATATAAACTCACAATAAACAACTATAATGATATAAAATAGTCTAGCCCAAAATGGCTACCCCAAAAGTACATAAACCGAACGCTACATCCTTAACCAAACCAAGTTATGACAGACTACAGCCTCTAAGAAGGAGTAACACTATGACGACAGTGGCCCCGTCATGCCCCTGAATGTACAAAACATCAACAACGGGGAGAACCATACCAAAAGTCGAGCCTCCAAGAAATGGAGCTCTCACACTGAGTAAAAGATCCTAGGAATGAGGATCTACCACCGCTTCCTTACCGCAGATTTAACGCAAACGGCGAAGTCGGTCAAGACACAACGTACAAAGTATGTAAAACTGGAAAATAATGTATTAATATCATAAGTCCATAATACACGGAAGTTATAGATCAAAATCAAATTAGTCAGACTGCGGCCTTACTAACAATGAGAGTAACAAGTATAAGTATAATATCGCATAAAAATAGGAGGCTCATGATCAAAACAGATCTCTCGCCTGTAGTATCATTAAGCAATCCTACTTCGGATCGTTTCACCCGCATGGATCCTGTGGATCCGCATAAGGCCATCCGCCTCGCATGGGACTATTTCACCCGCATGGGACTATTTCACCCGCATGGACCCAGTGGGCCCGCATGAGTACAAGCGCCGCACTCGCATCATGGGTAGCAAATCCATGAAATACGCAGTAATAACAATGATAATACATAAATCAAAGACAACCGACTAGTATACATAACATAAGCGCTACCGGCTTATCAGAATACTCAGTGATAACAATAATAATACATAAATCAGCACAACCGGCTAGTATACATAACATAAGCGCTACCGGCTTATCATAACATAAACAAGATAAGAAATCTTCTAACTTTTTATGAACATTATTAATATAAATCATCTCATTTTAGCTCATTAAGGCACTACATGTCTTTTTAAGAGAAATCCGGGAATTTAACCCAAGTATCACATACCGTAAACCTTTTTCGAAATGACTCATTTTTATATAAAACTTCCAAGATACTAATACCCATGGTATCATGTCACAACCACTTTCAAAACAAGTCACAATTTTCCATTTAGAAAATATCCCAAGCTTCTAAATCAAGTGACTTCATTTCCTTTAAAACCTTAGGCCATTAATGCCTTAAAACAATTTACCTTCCACAAATTCAACTCATTTTCCCCTTGCTTATTTTATGTAAAGTAAACCCTTCTTTATTTACCTTTTTCCCAAACTAATATAACCAACTTCCCATAAAGCCGTTATATTAACATTTTACGTTAGTCAAACACATTTCCCTATGTCCAAGAGACTTATACCTTTAAAACGAAACCAGTATCATATACCTCAAAACAAGTGAAGATTATCAAATCTTGTACGTATACCGTACTACATAGATACAACTACTCATGCTCAAAAGATAGGAAAGCTCTACATACCTCTTCGGTCATGTTACACCCCGTATTTGCAGGACATGTTTTAAGAACGTACGTAAGAACTCACAGTGTTAAGATTTGAGACTTGTAAAAAATTGACGGAATTTTGGAATTTGTCGGAAAACGTATTATTGTGACGAATGGGAGGGCGACATGTGTCACCCCCCTTAGTATGCCTTGGTCGAATAGGGTATGTCCCTAATGGTCATTTGACCTTTGGTAGGATGTATTAGTCTTGCAAGTAGTAGCATGAGAATATTGACTAAGTCAAAGGTCCCACTAGACTTGATATTTAGCAAGAGATCATCCAAACCACCCATTTGTGTGTATCATGACCCTCCAATACACTTTATATCACTAGTAGTAGTATGCCAAGTTCCATACTTAGCCAAAAATCACAAAAATTGGAAGACTCCATATATGGTGCTCTCGGGTTTGGGTGCTACAAGGAGGAAAAAAAATTGTTTCTTGTCCTATAAGCTCCACACTTTAAACGAAGGATCTTGAGTGTTATGTAAGTGTATCTCAATAGAAAAATCTTGGAAAAAAATAGTTTACGGGTTAGTCGCAAAACGAAAACCTAATGGTCTTTCTAGGTTTTGGATTGGAAGTTGAAGGAAAGTTGTTGGTATGGTTCTAAGGGTCTCAACGAATTGGATCGTGTCTTGGAGAGGTTCTAAACTACTAGGAGCGACTTCGGATTGGAATTGGATTAAGATTCGTTGAGGTATAATTTTGTCCTTTAATGTGTTACAAGATTATATATTTGTATTGTTGTTGTTAGCTTTACGTGTTGCTAGCATGAAGTTGATATGTAGAAGTTTATAAGGATTGTGGATTGATTGTAGCATTGGAAATCCGGAATGTAATGTAAGCCATGTTAAGTTGGATTTCAATTTAGTCGTTATTAGAATTGTCGCATGTTATTGATTTGAAGATTGTGGTAGTTTTAACCAAATGCGACTTGATATCATGTTATGATTAACAAATTGGATTGAAATGGAAATTTGATAAGTATTGGTATGGTTGAACTCTAAGTGGTCGAATTTGGACTACTTTCTAAATTGTGAGCCAATTGGGGCTGTTTAGTTATTCATTTGTATTGGACTACCTTCTATATTGTTGTGAGCCAATTGGGGCTGTTTGGCTATTGTATTCGACCTTGAAAAAGGTGGCAAAGTGTAGAAACAAAGGAGGTGCTGTCCGATTTTCCGTAGAATTTAGTGACTTGGCACTTAGAAAAATTCTACGTTACGAGTAAGAGGTTAATGGACGTATTGTGGCCATGATAGGTTGAAGTACTAAGTTTAGCGTATCCTACTTGAAGAATGGAAATAGCTCAAGGTTGAAGTACTTTGGAGCATTTTGCTACTTGTCGACAATCGTCGCGAGGTATGTGAACCTCTTCCTTCCTTTGGCATGATCCTATGAATGGAATATACTTGTGGTATCATTTCATGTTTCCTTCTACTCTTAGAAGTTAAGAGGTAGTTATGTGATTTACTCTATGTAGAACTTTTCCTATCTTTTGAGCATGACTAGTTGCACGTATGTAGTACGGTAGACGTACAAGACTATGATATTCTTTACTTGTTTTATGTGATGCCAAGTCGGGTGGGTTAGGAGATTAACTCACTTCTTTGAAAATAGTAAGGATGTCTTAAGTTGATTTTAAGTTAAGGGACTTGAAGAGTTTTAAAGTCTGTGATACTTGTCACTTTTTAAACGTATAAGTCCCTTGGATAGGAAATTGTTTATGGCTAAGGTATAAAGTGAATATAACGGTTTTATGGGAAGTTAGTTATATTTGCCTTATGGAAAGATAAATGACTTGACTATGTAAAAAGGCAACTCGATTTTACGGCATCAATTGCCTAAGGTTTTATAATAAAAAGAGTCGAGTTGATTTGGCTAATTTACGACAAATGAGAATAAGTATCGAACAAGCCATCGCAGCGTTAATAAAGGAAAATGTAATGACAATCCATTATGTTAAAACAAGTAGAAATCCTCCATCCGCATGAAGTTAAGATAAGACAAAATTGTATTACATTTTCTAGATCATGGCTACTTGAATAAGATCGTTATAAATAAGTATAACTTATTCACGACGCACCAAAGATTTGTTACTAATTTTGAAAGAGTTTACGTATGAAGCTTTTAAGACTTTGAAACTTGTTTTCTTAAAAGTTAAGAGACTTGAAGTATTTTGAAAGTTAAGAGAATTGATTTGAAAGTATAAATCTCTTGGTTATAAAAGGAACGTGTTAGTCTAAACCATAAAGGGTTATAACGGCTTTATGGGAAGTCGTTATAACGGCTTTATGGAAGATTAAGAGAATGGTTTTCTAGTAAAGTAATCAAAGGAATAACTTGTATTAGGTAAGGGCAAATTGGTTTAAAGGTACCAATTGCTTAAGGTTTTAATAAAGAAGTCACTTGATTTGTAGTTCTGTGAATTGTAATTCTAAAAAGGTATTGTGACTTGTCTCGAAAGGTGGATAGGACTTGATACTACGGTGGTTAGTATCGGGGAAGTTTTATTTGGAAAGGAGTCTTTTGAAAAGAATGCACGCACGTAGTACTTTGGCTAGTTAATTGAGATTTAGCCTATATGTCTTTGGTGATAGCCTTTGAGTGCAAGTATTATGTTTTATTACGTTGCGACTCTCGGTTGGAGAGGCTGTCTTGTTATAAGTTACTTGGACGCACCGACGGTGATGTGGGATTCCACGTATGCTTCCGTTATTTGTAGCACTGGGTTAAATTCGGATTTTATAAGAGACATGGTAGTGCTTATGTCTTGTTTGATGGTCACGAGCTAGGGTAAGAGTATAAATGAGGCAAGCCCCAAGACGTTATACCACCTTCTCCAGGTAAGAGTATAAGTGAGGGTAAACCCCAAGACTGCACCACCCGCTTTATGTGTTGTTTGACGACCTGGCCGAGATAGTGGTAAGAGTATAAATGAGGGGCAAGCCCCAAGACGTTATACCACCTTCTCCAGGGTAAGAGTATAAATGAGGGGCAAGCCCCAAGACGTTATACCCCCTGCTTTACCACCTTCTCCAGGGTAAGAGTATAAATGAGGGGCAAGCCCCAAGACGTTATACCACCTGTTTTGATTGATATTATGGTCGTGAGACCCATGGTTATGTTTTACACTTATAGCTGTCGACAGTGATGTGGGATTCCACGGGCAGGAGATATATGTATGTATGGTGTATGTATGCGACAAATGAGAGTGGGATGCCAGGCGCGTCACATGGTTATGTTTTACACTTTTAGTCGCCGATGGTGATGGGGATTCCACGGGCATGCTTTGATATTGGTGTGACTTGATCGCGTCCCAGTTTGGGCCGGGTAGTATATGTGTCCCTCCGTGGTGGGCCGGATTATGTTATGAAAGATAAGTAAGTTAGATAGAAATGAACTTAATGACTTCTCCTAAGTAAGTACGTAAGATATGGCTATAACTCTTAATGGAATGGAAAAAGATATTGATGTGAAATTAAGTTCATAGGTGGTAATGACACGGCAGGATCTGGTATGTATTTTATACTTGTCCTTGTCATTCTTTGTACGATTATGATCCACATCAGACGTTATTTCTGTTCCATATTCTGCACTGTTAGATCGACTTTCTTCGGGCCGCGTTCATGCCCGCAGGTTTTAGGTACCAGGTTGGTGATCCTTGCTCTTAGGATCTCGGTTCAGTTTTTGAGAGAAAGCTCTATTTGCTCCGGAGGCTTAGCTCTTGGTACGGTTTTCCCCGAGGTAGTAGATTCATGTATATTCGTGGTACGTATGGGCCCCGTCCCGCCACAAATGGTTATGTTAAAACTCTTGAGGTCAGTAGTCACCTATTTGTGGTCGATTTGTAAAAGAAATGAGGCAAATCAAGCTTTGGTTGTATTTATATATGTTCGTGAAGGTAGCCCTATCGGCTAACCTATTGTTTTACTTAGATGTTTTATTTATAAGTTTCATGTATGTTCACTGATTTTCTCTCGATGTTTACTGTAAGGGTGCCCAGTAGGCACGATCGCGATCGGGTCGGTCGTGACAGGTCAATCCACTTGTTAATTCCAACTATCGCACGTAATACGTCAACCTATAATGACCATAATACGTTTATTAACTTCTAGTTTCAAAGTAGAATATTTCCAAGTTCAAGGTTACTAATTCCTATGAAAAATTGGGCAGCATTTCCTTTATTTCTACTCACTTGCCACCTTTTCAAAGGCCGATTTTTAACACTCAAACGCCACATTTAAGGCCCAACATCCAAACCAACACAAAGGGGATTACACACCTAAACTTGGGTGTGTAAAATTCTGCCCCATAAGTTCTCTAATTTTGTCCCAATCATTATCCACAATCATATCATTTTGATTTTGATTATGAGCGTTAAAAAATAAAGTAATAGATTTTCTATAGTCATAAGCAACAACTAGTTGATCATATAAAGAATTCCACCTAGTTGGTACTTCTTCGGGAATTTTTCTGTAAGATAGTCCACAATCGTGACAAGTTTTTTTATATTCTTTTCTCTGTTGAATTCTATTATTTTTAAAAATAAAGTGTATAGCAAATTGTATTTTTTCAAGAATATCTTGAAAAAGTGAAAGACCATCCTTTACAACTAAGTTATAAATATGACACGCACATTTGATATGAAAATGTTTTGGAAAAGACGGAGTTAAAACATCTCTTAAAATACTAATAGCAAAATTGTTAGAAGATGCATTATCTAATGTAATACTCATAACTTTATCAGTTATTCCGTAATAATCGGAGACTGAATAAATATTTTCTGAAATAAACTCACCAGTGTGCCTACTATCTATATATCTATATGCTAAAATACGTTTTTGCATAGACCATTTATAATCTATCCAATGACAGGTTACCGTTAAATAATCATGACCGTTAGTACTACGACCTATATCAGAAGTTAGTGTGACTTTGCAATTTAAATGATATAATGCATAACGTAAATAATGTTGATATTCATGTGCAAATTTAAATACATCTCTTTTAACAGTTGATCTAGGAAAACCTTTATAAGCAGGATTATACATATCTCTAATATAATGAATAAAACCAGGAGATTTAGGAAATGAAAAAGGCAAACCCTCCATAGCAACTAATTTTGCTAGTGCTTCCCTATCTTTATGTTTATCGTATTTAGGGCCTACAACTCCCCCCGTCATAGGGTTAATTTGACCCTGTACTTTGTCCGGGACAGTATGTGAACCTTGTCCCGATTGAGAGGACGTTTGTTCACCATCTTTTCAATCATGTATTGGGCATGCAAGGCTTTGTGTTTTTGCAATAGGTGTCTTGCTAAACCCCCCGTCCCACCATGACCTTGTCCAGTTTTAAAAGAATAAACATTTTTACAAGTTTTACATACAGCTACTTGATTCGGTACGTCCCTGTCAAAATATTTTCATACAACTGATTTTAATGGTCGTTTTGTCGGACCTCATCTCATAGTAGGGGGGATAGGAGGCATTCACTAGTGGGTGTATCATCATCTTCATTAGTAGGTGTATCATCATCTAGAGTGTCATCTAAATTAAAATCTTCTTCAATTTGAGGATAATCATTTGTGTCAAGATCATATGGTATTTCAGGAAACATTTCAGGATCTATAAAATCACCTTGTCTAGGAATACCGAGCAGAATACTAGAAGTACACTTGCCCTCATACCCGCCTCTACTGAAGAAGTACTTGCAAAAACACTTTTAACTCTTTTCATGGTAATAAATAGTTAAAGACTTAAAGATAATGAAATTAAATGTGCTAAATGAAATAAAAACAAAATAATAATTTAATGAGAGAACGAATGTACCAAACGCCGACGTAGAGTCGACGTGTAATTGAGAGGTTGAAAATTGAAACTTTGCTCGATAGATAATCCTCAAGCTAGTTGCCAACTTCACTCCCAATTCTCAAATTAATAAATAGATTGAATATGTAGTAGACAATGTTGTATAGAGAATAGAGATTGATTGATTGACAGATTAGAGAGTATAAACATTTGTGAAAATAATAAGAAGAGAAAATGAGGTATATATAGTTGAAAAATTGGGTTAAAGTGTAAATATAATAACTTAGGGGTTAAAAATAACTATAAAGAGGATAGGGGGGGTTGGGGGAGGGGGGGGAGCCAAAAATGTTCGTTGTCCAACGGCCAAAATGTAAAATGGTCGTTAGACAACGGCTATTTTCTCGCAGCGGTCGGATCAAGGTCGGGATCGGCTCGCAGCCGTGGGACCATACCGCCCCGCCTTGCTCGAGCCCCGGTCCCGCTTTTTTTTTAATCGGGGTCGGGTCGGCCTGGCCCACTGGCCAACCCTAGAATTTACTAGGTTCTTGTTGTTATTAATACAAAAAGAATTGCAACTTTTTTTTATAGGTTACGAACAATTAAATTTTAATATTAAAATACAAGTGATATACTCCTTCGTCTTAAATTATTTGTCGTCCTTTCAAAAAATAGTTATCTCAAATTATTTATTATTTTAGAAGATCATGACAAAATTCATTATTCTTTCCCTATTTTATTCTTAATAGTGATTATTCTTGGAAACTACAAACGCTTTAATTATGTAGAGATAATACATAGATAAAATAAATATTAAATAAAGATAAAATAGTTAAAATATCTCTTAATTAAGTATTGTTTGAAGAGGATGTAATTTAACTAAACTCGTCTCACCGCAGAATCGGACGGCCAGGTAACAACCCAGACGTCCGCACTAAGCTTTAACAGGTTGGGGGTTGATTTGGCCCCCAACTCGCACAGATTATGGTAAAATCCGGTAGGTTCGGACCGATTGGAACTGGTAACGCAAAAAATTAAAAATTAAAAAAAAAAACAAATAGTTTTTGGCAATGGTAACAATACCGTTGGGGGTGGGGTCAGGGACTGGGTTGCCCAACGGTCATTTGACCGTTTGGGCCTTATTTTTTTTATTTTTTATTTTTATTTATTATTCTTTATTAATTACATTTTTACCCTTTAAAAATCTATAAATACTCTATATTCTTCTCATTTTTATCACAAAGTAGCAAGACGCAAGACTTCGAGCTTCGACTTTCAATTGAATTCTGAATCCCGAAATTTAGTACACTCGTTTCATTCTCTAATTATTTTGTTAAATTATCATATTTATTTGTTGATTATTTAAATTAAATTTTAAATTAAATATTTTATAATGAATAGGCTAAAGAGAATGGGTAAATCTATTTCAAGGGGTACGAAATCTAAAAGTTCTAATTCATCATCTACTCAAAATATAGATTATGATCAAATGCAATAAGATTTTGAAATAGAAGATAATGAATATGATAATGTTCATATAGATAATATTTTTGAAACTGAAATTTCCACACTTACTAGTGTGTCTTCTGTCAATGTTAGTACTACTAGTGGTAGACATCCTTTACCATAAGTAAAGGGTAGGAGAAAAATGAGTAAAGTGTGGAACTTTTATGATAGAATTGAGGACAATGATAGAGTTAGTTATAATATTTGTGGGAAAACTTATAAACATAAGAGAGGGGGTGGTGACGGGGGACAGACATTATAGGTAGGCATGTAGAGATTGCTCATCCGACACACTGGTTTTCTATTTCTGATTTAGAAGTCGGTCAATGTTAACTACGATTCGAATAAGGATCACATTAAATTAGCAAAAATTGTTGTCGGAGGTTGGTTACCTTTTTATTTTGCTTCTTCTTCATATTTAATTACATATATTCAAAGAGTATATAACCCTTTATTTAAAGGTGTTCCTCGTAGTACTTGTAGATCCGATATTTTTAGACTTTATAATGATTATGTTATTTATTTGTAATATTTGTTCGTTAACCTTCCATGCCTAGTTAGTTTTACTTCAGACATTGAGCGTGTTTTAAACAGTTATGATTATTTAACAATTACTTGTCTTTGGATTGATGAAAATTTTAAAATGGAAAAACGTATTATTGCTTTTCCGTATGACGAGGATCAAAGTGATACTGAAAAATATATAAGCGAAACTATTTGTGCTTATGCAAAAAAATTATAATCTTTATAAAAAAAAGTACTTTGTATATCATTCGATAATGCATCTAATAATGTTGTTGTAGATCTTTTAAAAGCGGAATTAGAACCGTCACTTCCTGCTATATTTCATGTTTGTTATGCTTGTCATATTTATAATTTAATTGTTAAAAGTGGTCTTGATTTATTTGCAACTGAATTTATATCTTGTCCGAAGAGCTGTTGGAGTTATCAGGGTAATAATAGAAAAAATAGAATTATAGAATTTAAAGAAAAATGTAAACAATTTAATTTGAAACCAAAATTCATGCCAGGTGAGATTGTTACGCGGTGGAATTATACTTATTTATTTTTAAAAGAATGTTATAAGTATAAAGAACACATAACATATGTTTCAAATGCTCATTGTAAGAACGTGATTCATATGTTAACCGACGAACATTGGAAATCAATTGCTGAACTTTTAAAAAAATTATGTAAATTTTACACTGCTACTATTGAATTTTCAAGATCTTATTACCCATCAGTTTGTAATGGTGTAGCTCATATAACTGGAATTTCATATTTACTTTGGGGTTTAAAATCAAATATAAAATATAAAGTTGTAGTTACAGTTATGTTTGAAAAGTTTAATTTTTTTCCTATTTCCGATATTTATTGTATTGGTGCAGTCTTAAATCCTTCTATTAAAAAAGTAGATTGTCATAACTTAATAGTTAGTTTATATAATTATATGGAAGTAGGTCGAGAAGAAACTCCATCTTCAATAGATTACATAAGTAAACTTGATAATAATTTAACTACATTATATGAATATTCTACATTGTTTGATAATAACAACTCTGTTACTAATATTCCTTCTAGTTCTGCTTATGTGTCTACATCTGCAGGATTTTATGAAGACGATGATAATGAATCTTTAGATATTTGGAGCACTTTTACAACAGCAGAAGCAACCACAAGTCAAAATTGTGATGAGATGCGATTTTATTTACAAAAGCCAACAAAGTCGAAGAAGAACTTTCAACCTTTACAATGGTGGTTAGATAACAAAAGTCAATTTTCGGTACTTGCAGCTATGGCACATGATGTTCTTAATGTGTCTATCTCAACAATGGCTTCTGAAAGTGCATTCAGCCAAGCACGAGACCAAATAGGAGACACACGTCACTCATTGGGCGAAACCACATTAGAAGTGTTAGTCTGCTTAAGGGATTGAATTAGATCAGAGAGAATAAATCAAGGATTGGAAGACGTTGATTCTGCGGAAGATGAAGAAATCGACAATATTTAGGAAAGTGGGAGCACAAGTTACGGCGGAAGCGGGACTGAAATTAATACTCTAGATTTAGAGGATATAGAGCAATTGAGTCAACATATAAATTACGAAAAACTTGTTAAAATGATGCATACTATGTAAATGAAATTATTATTACTTCATTATGTACTCTTTTTAGCATTATAAATAATGAAAATTCAAAAGTTTAACTCTTATCATTAGTTTTTATTTTATTATTTTTTTAGTTGTTAACTTATGTCTTCTAATTTAATAAATTAATAAAAATATAACTATAATATAAATTATAAAATACAAAGTTAACTTTAAATTTTAAGATATAAAATATAAAACTATATTATATTATATATTTAATTTGAATTTAATTTATATTTTCGGAATAAAAAAAAATCTGGTCCGGTTCAACCCGAAACCGCACGGGCCTATCGAAAATCCGGTAAAATATCGGTAGGCTGGGAATTTGGACCGGTAACATACCGATATCGGTTCAATCTGGTATCGGTCAACCGATATCGTTTCAATCCGGTACCGATCAACCGATATCGGTTCAATCCGGTACCGGTCAACCGGTCCGGACCGGATTGAACCAGTACACACCTATAAATTTAACACAGATGCATAATTTGGACGGAGGGAGTATTTTGCAAATAAATACAGAAGATTTCTCTCGCCCTTCCTTCTCTTGGCCGCACCACCACTTCCCGCCTTCCTCCTCCGCCACCTCCGCCGTACTCCTCCCCCACACCCGCCGTTCACCGCCGTCGACTGACTCAGTTCCAATGGAAGCTCAAAAATTATCTTTTAAACTTTCCTCCACCATACCCACTTCACAAATTCAATACCAAAGAACCCCATTCATTCAAATTTTACACAAAGCATCAAATAATAATAATAATATTACACTTAAAGGGTCTTTCTTGAAACCCCGTGTTTCTTTTGACCCTAAAGTTCTAAAGTGTACTAATTGTTCACAAAGAATTGAAAGAGAAGTTGCTATTACTCAACTTAGAAAGAAAAAGATTGCAGTTTTTGTATCGGGTGGTGGTTCAAATTTTAGGTCTATTTATGAAGCTACACTTGAAGGGATTGTTCATGGAGAAGTAGCTGTTTTAGTTACCAATAAAGATGGTATGTTTTTTTTGTGTGTATGGATTTTTTCAGTTTATTTCAAGATTTATTTTTTAATTGTTTTTTGGTTCATGACTATTTGAAATTTTGGTTAAGCTCTGAGCTTTAAAGATTATTAGGTGATTCTGAGCTTTAAAAGATTATTAGGTGATAGTACATATTAGTTGAGGTTATGTTTTGGATATTAGCATTTTTAGGGGTCGCTTGGTTGCTGGTTAGAGTTATGCAGGTATTAGTTATGCACGGTTTAGTTATGCATGTGTTAGTTATTCTGTGCATAAAATAATGCATAAATTCTCTTATAACTTATACATGTATTAGTTATGTGAGATTCTAAATTGCTAACCAAACACCGTATTTGGTGTGTCGAATTTAATACACAGTGACGAAAATGCTACTAAGCACGGTACACGTTATGTTTGATTTAATACGTGAATTAATTCCCTCTAACGAGGAACCAAATGACCCCATAGTGAGATTATTTTTGAAGGGACTGTACATGGAGAGGTAGCTGTTTTAGTTATCAATAAAAATGGTATAGTGTTTGTATTTTTTTTGGATTTTTTCTGTATATTTGGTTCCTGTTTATTTGAGATTTCTGTAAAGGTCTGAACTTTAAGAGATTATGAAGGTGGTAGTACATATTAGTTGAGGTTATATTTGGGATATTAGCACTTTCAGGGGTCGCTTGGTTGCTGGTTAGTTATGCATGTGTTAGTTATTCTGTTTTTTATCCTGCATAAAATAATGCATACATTCTCTTATAACTTATACATGTATTAGTTATGCGGGATTCTAAATTGCTAACCAAACACCATATTTGGTGTTTCGAATTTAATACATGGTGACAAAAATGCTACTAAACATGGTACACATTATGTTTGATTTAATACGTGAATTAATTCCCTCATAATGAGCAACCAAATGACCCCCATAGTGAGATTATTTTCGAAGGTACTGTACATGGAGAGGTAGCTGTTTTAGTTACCAATAAAAATGGTATGGTGTTTATTTTTTTAGATTTTTTCTATATATTTGGTTCCCGTCTATTTGAGATTTTGGTGAGATTTTGGTAAAGGTCTGGACTTTAAGAGATTATGGTGGTAGTACATATTAGTTGAGATTATGTTTTGGATGTTAGCACTTTTAGGGGTCGTTTGGTTGCTGGTTAGAGACTTAGGCCTCATTTGGTACAAGGGATAAAGTATAATTAATCCCGGGATTAAATTTGAGATGAGTTTATGCCACGTTTGGTTGGAATAGATCGCAATATAACTAATTAGTTATCCGGGGATTGTAATGTTATTTTATCACTGTGGGAGGGTGGAATAACTAATTCCGGAATAACTTATCCCAGGATTAATTATCCTGGGATAACTTGTTTCTAACCAAACGAACCCCTAGAGTTATGCAAGATTTAGTTATGCAAGGTTTAGTTATTTCATCTTCTATCTTGCATAAAGTAATACATAGATTCTCTCATAACTTATACACGTATTAGTTATGTGGGATTCTAAATTTATGAAGCTACACTTGAAGAGATTGTTCATGGAGAGGTAGCTGTTTTAGTTACCAATAAAGAAGGTATGTTGTTTTTGTTTGAAAGTTAATATTTTTTTAGTTTATTTCAAGATTTATTTTTTAGTTGTCTTTTGGTTCCTGTCTATTTGAGATTTTGGTAAAGCTCTGAGCTTTAAGAGATTATTAGGTGATACATATTAGTTGAGATTATGTTAGTAGCATTTTAGGGGTCGTTTGGTAGGGTGTATAAACATAGTATTTTTTTTTATCGACGGTTTGATTTGTTGTATTAAGTAACATGCATTGCATAATTTCTAAATAGTACTGTATTGCGTGTATGAATAGGGTGTATTAGAATAGGAAGTGGTGACATTGTTAATGCTATGGTTTACTATGTATAAAAATAGTACTTAACACACCCTACCAAACGACCCCTTAGCGCAGGTCATATGCTTTTTCTAGGAGTGGTTTAGCCTTTGAGAGATTATATGTTTAGAGAATATAGAGAACTTCCTACTTAATTTGCACTATACTGGCATGAGATGAGAGGTAGCTGTTTTAGTTACCAATAAACATGGTATGGTGTTTTTGTGAAGTTATTAATTTTTCAGTTTATTTCAAGATTTATTTTGTAGCTGGCTTTTGGTCCTTGCCTATTTGACCTTTAATTGATATATAGGTCTATATAGGTGATACATATATTAATTGAGATATTTTTGGGTGTAACTAGGTTGGTCGAAAAATTTTACTGTAAATTAGCAGATGTTGTATCCCTTGGCTTCTTCGTATGTTTAACCATTTAGAAAGTGTACGTTCAGAAAATATGAAGAACTTTTTAGTTGGCTTTTGGTCCCTACCCATGTGAAATTTTGGTAAAGCTCTGAGCTTTAACAGATTATTAGGTCAATCATATTAGTTGAGATTATGTTTTAGATATTAGCACTTTTAGGGGTCGTCCACTGACAACAACAACTATGCCTCAGTCTGAAACAAGTGGGGTCGGCTATATAATCCTCTTTTTTTCATTTAAGCTCATATCATATCATCATCAATACATGCTTAGCTAAATATAGGGCACAATGGAAGAAAAAGATTGAAAGGTCATCCGGTGTCTTCAATTTCAATGATGGTGATGACTTCCATGTTATTTATGTCTTTGTTCACAAGCTCTGGCTTGCGCCAAGCGATTAATTCCAGAATTTAAGTGGAGAAGGGTAGAGGGACGAGCACATCATCCCCGAGTTTCGCAAGCTTCATATGGATTTCTCGGTCACCAAAAAGTTTTGTGTTTTGGGAGACAACAGATTTTGGGTTTCTAATTGTTTTCTCCTTCTCCCGACCTAAGGGACTGCTCTGCTATCATTTCTCATTGATGATTAAGTTTTTTTTTTCATTTGTCAAAAGGGAGAATTTGAGCTGTTGATGTAATGCCAAAGCTGTTAACAATGTTCCAGATTGAGCTACATCAGAGATATTGGATTCTTTAGTGCCCTTGAGTTGTCCAAATACATGTCTTTCTATTTGAATTTCATCTGATGCTTGCTGTTACTAGATTTTATCATATATCTTAGAAATTGATTTTGTGAAGTCTATTGATAGTTATTAAAAGTGTAATAGGCTATGAAGAGATTCAGCTTCGTATTAAGGCAAGTCTATGCGGATTTGGTGATGATCAAGCTGCTAGAAAATCTTACTGTTTAAGCAAAATCAAATCAAGATTTTCCAGGTAGTGCAGCATAAAGAGCAAATTCGTGCCTTCTCAGAGAGGAGAACTGTTTACCCCTGGAAAATATACAGTTTTTTCCTGCTAGGTTCCTTCATTGTAAGTTTGGTATTGACTCAGTGTGATCGTCTTCCTTATCGTATTCGCCATTAGTGTTAGACTTACTCCCAGATCCTGAGTCGACAACAGAGAATATAGAAATGCGGTGAAAGAAGATGTAGCTGGACCATCCAAGAAATCAGGATGAATTTTCTTAGTTTGTTCTTTTTTTGGTGTAAACAGAATTTGTGGGGGGGGGGGGGGGGTATTAGGAGATTTGGTATTTAATTGGAAATTATAAGTGTTTAGCTTTTGAATAGGGGCACTGATTTTTGCTGTAAGTATGATTCTGTAAAGTTCTTAACATTTTTTAGGTGTTAAGTTATGGTTAATACAAATGGTTACCTTTGACTAAAAAAAAGAAGAAGATGTATCTAGACCATCAATTAAATCTTTGGCATCTTCCGCTGCATTTGAGTCATGCTTACTTCCATCAGAATCAGGTCCATCTTCCTATAGAAATATAAGAAAAATTATTAGCATACGATTTTAGATGAACTAATTCATGGTATGGACAAAACGGGGAATGTCACAAAACCTCTCTGTTGCCCTCAGAATATAATGCATACCAAATGGCCCAATGTTTATGATATCCACACTGCATCTTCATGATACAATATCCACACTGCATCTTGCATGTTGAAGATGTATGCTGTGTTGAAACAGACATCACCGTTGGCGACCGACTTTCTCTTTCCTCACTGATAATGAGAGGTTTCGATGATACAATATCAGCTTAATAGGTTCTTGGTGGAAGGGAGTATGATTTTTCTGTGTAATTCGAATAGCTTTATGAGAGCTTATATGTGGATTGCTCCAATGTTATTTGGTGGAACCATACCTCTTACTCATGGTTTTCAAGTGCTTATTTATCCTTTTGCATTTGGTACCGTTGATATTTTGAGGAATTACTCAGGAATGACACTAAAGCTTTTGAACTGTCTAAATCTCACACTTAGCCCAGTTTATACCTGAAGATTTGCGTATTCAGTTGTCTTCTCCTAGTTGTCACTCATCTTTTCATTTAGATTCTTTTTTGTAATGAAATGCAGATTGTGGAGGTGCTAAGTATGCAAGGGAGCAAGGCATCCCTGTTATTTTGTTTCCTAAAGCAAATAATTCATCAGAGGGTTTATCAGAGGAGGATCTCGTGGATGCGCTAAGGTTTTGTCTTTTCTATCCATGTCTCTTCTATTGACCTTTTTTATTTTTTTATTTTTTTATTTTAATCTTTTCTATCCATGTCTCTTCTATTGACCTGTCCAGAGTGGTTAAGTAGTTTTTCTTTTAAAAAGAATAGTCTTCCCTAAAATTATGCCATGATGCAATCGGTTCCCCTTCTCCGTGTCTTTACTTCTCCTTCTGGGATAACTAGCTGAAGAAAAATGGTATTCCCTACGTCCCACTTTATGTGACGCTATTTCCTTTTTAGTCGGTCAACAGGAATGACACCTTTCTGTATTTAGGAACAAGCTAATTTAAAACTTCCTATTTTACCTCATGATTTTTAGCCATACAAATATCTATAGCTTATTTTAGACCACAAGTCTGTGTCCAGTCAAATACCTTCACATAAATTGGGACGGAGGGAGTATAATAGAAGGACATTTACTTGTACTGCTACTTGTTGCTGAGGGTTGGCTTTTGATATATTATGAGTACAAAATATATGTTGTTTAAGTTAAGTTTTTGTCCTCAATCTGTCAAAAATCCCTGTCTTCCGCAGTTGCATTACCAGATTTAGTTTTGTCACCTTCTTTTGGTGTTGTACTTCTGCTCACTGGCAAACTATTGTAAAAATTTCACCTAATTTCGACACTAATTCTGCTTATTTGAAACTTGAGAGTCATTCTGTTAAACGCTTCTCGTTTTGCTCACCTTTCTTTAGTTTGGTCTTACTTTCCATTTTTCTCTTCTACTTGGAAAAAAAAAGACTATTGCAGAAGAAATGGGAAATTAAATGTGAACAAAAGCATGTAAATCGTGATAAACGTCTATAATTTCTTGCTTATCTACTCTCTTATCTGTGTATGCAGTTTCAATAAAATATATTCTTTACCAGTTATCTTATACTAACATTTGTTTACAGATCCTACAACATCGACTTCATTCTTTTAGCCGGGTACTTAAAGCTTATTCCTACTGAGTTGGTCCGAGCATTTCCAAGATCGATATTTAATATTCATCCGTCACTTCTTCCAGCTTTTGGAGGCAAAGGCTACTACGGCATAAAGGTGCATAAAGCAGTCATAGTTTCTGGAGCTAGGTATGTGTTGTGTTTGCTATCAAAATGGAGCTATTCTTGTTAATCAAGTATCTCCCTGTTCCTTAGCTTCAGTTGTTCTTCACTTCAAACCTAAAGACACTTCATCATGATAAATAGAAAGTAAAGAAACACTGTCATGTGGACCGAAAGAGTCGATGTCAAGCACCGTTTTCTATCATGTATTTAAACTATCATGTCCTTGAGTTTCTTCACTAGGCCTGGATGGCCCAATAGTCCAACGTTTTGGAAAGCAAAAAGCGGAAAAAGCAACGATGTCCATGGGGCTTGTGTGAAAAACAAGAAGTGCCATTTACGAAAAATTTAAAATATCATACATATAAAAATTTAGTACTATAATAATCAAATTTCAATTGAAATAACTAGTTTCAATATCCAATTACAATAATGCTGAGGTTAATCCAACTCAAAGTTGAAATTCAAAGAACAGGCCAATTCTGGTTGGGATCGCGTTTGAAATGCACACTTATCTGAAGTACATGCCTTTGCCCATGCAGCGATGAACCTTTGCTTCACATCGCTTTATTTCTTTAAGCAAGGAAGCAATGGCTTTTCATAGTCCTCAGTTTTCTTTTTCTTTTGTGGTGGGTGGTGGTGGTGGAATGCCAGCGGAGAGAGAGATTATTTACCTGTACAATGATGAGAATTATACCATACTATAAATCTGGCCCTTATGGGGCTTCCTTTATTCTAAAAAGAGAGGTTGGATTGATGGAAATTTTCAGTTTCATGAGCTTGAGCTTTCAGTAACAGCCAATGATTCTTCGGAAAAGGCTCAAATATGCCATCGAACTATCGGAAATGACTCATTTATGCCACTCGTCAATAGTTTGGCCCATTTATGCCATCACCTTTACCAAAATGGCTCATCCATGTCATGTTTCATTAACGTCAGTTATACAATACTAGATATGGCACATGGCATCCAACTAGATTATGGTTGTGGGTGGGTCGGGTATATGGGTCGGATATTTAATTATTTTGGGATTTAAAATTGGGCCGGTATTAAACGACGTGAATCTCTTTGTTTAACGTGAAACCCGCAACCGCTACCCGAAGGTGCGCACTGGGTAAACCACGGACTGACGTAATAGCCTGCAAACCCCGTCAGCCAGTTAAACTACACTTGGCAAGCCAGGTGTGACAGGCTCCCCCAAGAGGCGAAGGCAGGCCAGGTGTTACCCTGGGGTTTCGAACTTGTGACCAAGCTCTCCCACACCACCCAATAAGAATACCCTCTGCCTTCAAGACCAACTGGTCTAGGGCTTCGGATAACGACGTGAATCTCTAATTGGAGGCCACATGTCATATCTGGTATTGTAAAATCAACGTTAATGAAATATGACATGGATGAGTCATTTTCGTAACAACAATGACATAAATGAGCCAAACTATTGACGAGTGACATAAATGAGCCATTTCCGATAGTTCGATGACATATTTGAGCCTTTTCCGATGATTCTTTATTCTTTTTGCTAAATTGGGTTATAAGTAGTACACCTCCCAAGGTAGAAGGTAAGGACTCCGTACACTACCTTTCACAGACCCCACTTTGTGGGATTTCACTGGTATATTGTTGTTGGGTTATAAGTAGTACGGTCATTTTCTCTGTCATTGCTTCTAGTGATTCTGCATTTTGTTATGGGCTCCCTGAAGGAATGCTTAAACTCCTAGTACTCTGTTCTGTTTCTGTTGCATTTTTTGGGGTATTGGCCAACTGTAAACTTATTTAACTCTGTCCGGAGACTCGGCCAATCAGTGTTATCAAAAGCGAAAAGCACAAAAAAAACTCTTAGGTCTGCTGAGGGTTTAAGCGCAAAGTTCAAATAAAACACGGGCTTTAATGAAAAAAAGGCACAAAGGGAGAAAGAATATATATATATATATATATATATATGTGTGTGTGTGTGTTTAGTCCAAGACCAATAATTATAAGCATGAATAACAAATATATATGGACAAAAAAATTGAAAAAACTTTAGGATAAAGTGACATATCAATTATTTAGTGTCACCTTTTCAGGAAACGTATGTCTTCGAGCTTTGATTACGACACTGAAGCGCATATTAAGCGAGGCACGTTGAGCCTTGCTTCATGGCTTAAGCGCGCTTAAAGCTCGCCTTTGACAACACTGCGGCCAATAAGAAGTTTTCTCAAGTCATTCCCTGTTAATTACTGGGCAGACAGTCATCATATGGGGTTCTCTAAATTGAGACTTTGTTATGAGAACACTATTCCAAGTATATGTTAGGTATAAGTTAGTGGGTTGCATTTTTTTTAATGATCTGAATTATGCATCAACACCATATTTTAAAGCGTAGTTGTATATAACACTACTAAAAGAACAAAAATTAGCAACGAACAAATTCTGAAGAAACATCAAAATTCGTCCCTAATCCTATTTAGCGAGAGGATTAGCGATGGATTATCAAAAAAAAAAATTAACTACGAGCAATTTAGCAACAGATTAGCGACGAATTTCATAGTTAATTCCAATTCTTTTTTTTTTGAACTGGTAACTGTATCTCTATTTCATTTGAGCAAAACAGTACAACCCTTGTACTGAAACCATATTTACATAAGAACACCATTACTCTATTGACCTGTTCCTACATTGAATCTAAAACCATATTTACATAGTTAATTCCAATTCTTTTTGTAGTATAGTTGGACTTATTATGTCCATTGATGATTCCAAGTTATTAGCAGAGGCAGGTTCAGATTCAGGATTTAGAGGTAGCAGGTTTGGTGCGGTTTATTTTAGACACACATAAATTTTAACAACTTTCAGTTATACATTTATATAATTCAATCCGAAAACAGCCTCACCACTGCTCATAATGTGGATCGCCCTTGGTTTCTAGCTCCAACTTCAGAGTACATGCGATCCAAGTCCAATTGAAGACACTTTAAAAAAGGAGATGTTAGAAGCTGGTTGTTTTTATCTATTCCCGTTGATCAATTAAATATCTTGCCTGGGAAGTGAACTCCTGAAATCCAAAGAGAGCATTCAATGCAAGTGGAACTCACTTTAGTTTTGGTTTAAAACTCAAATAAGTATGATACTACTAGGTATTTCTTGGAACCCTGCGTAAGGGGAATGAGCTCATGGGATATACTTGTTTAAACCGTTAAAGACAATTAATTGGTTATTAACTGTTTACTTGACTGTTTCATGCCGAATATTATCACCTGTGACCTAGTTCTGCATATTTTCAGTTTATCTGTTCCACCCTTCTAAAACATTAAAGCAACTAACCTTGATTTTAGTAGCTGCTTCTGGGACAGGTTTAGTTTTTCCCGTCTTTAATGTTTTGGATCCTCATTTTAGCTCCAAACATAAATAATTCGCTTTTTCTGTCTTATTTGCTAATCTGTAGGTATTCTGGTCCAACAATCCATCATGTTGATGAGCATTATGACACCGGACGTATTCTTGCTCAAGGAGTTGTGCCTGTGCTGGCTAATGACACAGCAGAAACACTTGCAGCAAGGATTCTTCAGAAGGTCATTAATTTCTTTTACACATTTCTTGTTATCGCAATCAAGTTGGACATTTCAGGTTGCACTTATAAAGTAAACCCCTCGTCACAGTTGTGAATCTTTGATTTGCCCCCCTCCTTTTGGATTGTTACCTTATGTTCCACTTCCAGTTCCTATGTTAGTAGGAGGGAGATGCTACCCAATTTTCACAGCATATGTGCTTTCAGTGACTTAATGCAAGTATAGCCATATTTTTTTCAATCTATGTATTTATTTAGATTAGGGTGAGATGGTTTGGGCATGTGAAGAGGAGAAACACAGATTTCCCAGTGCGGAGGTGTGAGAGGTTGGCTATGGACGATTTCAGATGAGGTAGGGGTAGGCCGAAGAAGTATTGGGGAGAGGTGATTAGACATGACATGACGCAGTTACAGCTTACCGAGGACATGACCTTAGATAGGAAGTTATGGAGGACTCATATTAGGGTAGAAGGCTAGTAGGTAGTCTCGTTTATCCTTTCATATTAGTAGTTGCAGTATCGCTCTATAGTTTCTGGTGCTTTGATTTCTGCTACAATGTTATTTCTTATACTTCGATTATCCTATAGTTGGTAGTCTCGTTTATCCTTTCATATTAGTAGTTGCAGTATCGCTCTATAGTTTCTGGTGCTTTGATTTCTGCTACAATGTTATTTCTTATACTTCGATTATCCTATTTTATCTGTGGTAGCTACTGTCCCTTTTTCAAACTGTTTTATCATGACTTAGTCGCTTTCGTTATTTTTATTTCTGCTTATATGACCACTTTTTATGCTTTCTCTTGAGCCGAGGGTCTTTCGGAAACAACCTTCCTACCTTGGTAGAGGTAAGGTCTGCGTACACTCTACCCTCTACCCTCCTCAGACTCCACGTTGTGGGATTTCACTGGGTATGTTGTTGTATTTATTTAGCAAATGAGTAGGATTCTTGTTTATTATCATGTATGGTTTTAGAATGATGATTTTTCTTTACAATATGGATACTTGAGCAGCTCACTTACTTCCATTATGTCAAATTTTGTTCAATTGCTTGTCTGTTGCTCTCTTTTTCCCCTGTAACCTTTGTACTAACACTCTTCCTTAGCAGGAGCATAAACTGTACGTGGAAGTAGCCGCAGCGTTGTGTGAAGAGAGAATCGTGTGGCGCGAAGATGGTGTTCCTCTCATCCGGAGCAAAGAAGATCCTGATCACTACAAGTAGCAAAATGTCTAATCAACGGAGCCAGAGATCAGCAACTCTGCGTGTTGAGTTACTAAGCTTTGCGTTGATGCTAACATAATTTTGGCATGGATGCCTCATGGAAGGCGTACCAACATCCTTAATTGTTCAACTGACTGAAATACCATAGAAATTCTGTGTTTTTCATGATGTAGACGAATATTGTACGTCTATAACTTTTGTACCAATATGTTTGGCAACCTTTTTTGTTTTCATCTCTATGAAAGAAATAGCTTGTTATTTCTTGACATTGCTAGATATTAAATCAGGGTTGTAAGACTGGATCATGAAGATATCATATTGTGAAGCACATTAGGTGTAATTCTACATTTCTTATATTTTTTAACCTATGGTTAAGTCGACCTCGACTTGTTTGGGACTGAAGCATAGTAAAAGTAGTAGTTGTGTGTATTTCTAGCAGTTTAGCGTATTAGTGAAAATCTACGCCTGTGGTTAAGCTGATCCCACTGGTTTGAGACTAAGGCTTATCAGTTGTCGTTGTTGAATCAACACTCTTAAGCAGTGGTAATTGCTTCCTACACTGCGATTTGGTTTTTAGTTTCTTGGCAAAATTTAATTATCTAAAATTTTCAGTTGATGGTACCATTTGAGAAATCAAGAAACTAAAAGAGAGCTTTTGAGGTGCACCCAAGTTGGTTTGGATACCTCGGCTATTAAAAAGAAAGGGGCAAGTATGAAAAGGTAGAGCTGATTTTTCCTTTCAATTCGAACATTGATTTTCTACAAGTTTTCAAGACAAACTTTTATATATTTACGTCAATATTTTAAAAAATTAATAATTCTCAATAGTTTGAAAGGTTTGTAGTCGAATAAGAGATTGTTTTAGAAATAATGCTTCTTTTGTCTTGAATATGTGTGAAATATGCTCACTAGCTAGACAAACTAAAATTCCTTTTTCTGTCAGTGTTAGTAGAAAATCAAGGCCTTTTCAATTGTTGCAAGCACCTACTCCTATCAAAATGAAAAGCAGCAAGCGTGTACATGGATGTATGAGGACCTTACAAGGTAGAAACATACAATGGAATGAGGTATTTCTTGACAATTGTGGATTATTATTCCAGGTGGAATTGAATTTTCTTAATGAGGCTGAAATCTGATGTTGTTACTTGAAAATTTCTTTATTGAAGTCAGTACACAATTTGAAATAAAAATTCAGACAGTGAGATCAGATAATGGTATTGAGTTCTTCAATCATAATTGTAGAGAATTGTTTCAAAAATATGGAGTGGTGCATGAGAGTTCCTGCCCACACACCACAACAAAATTGTGTGGTAGAAAGGAAACATAGGCATATTCTGCAGACTGACAGGGCAATAAAATTTCAGTCAGGGTTACCTGATAGGTTTTGGGGACATTGTGTAGAAGGGATTGTGTACATTATGAATAAGATTCCTTCCACTACCCTAGGGAATAAGTCACCCTATGAAATGTTGTATAATAAGACACCATCACTAAACCATTTAAGAGTGATAGGATGTTTGTGTTTTGCAACTATTTTAACTAGATATGACACATTTGGTCCAAGAGCTGTAAGAGCAGTTTTTCTTGGGTATTGTTCTGCACAAAAGGGATATAAGTTGTATGACATGGAAAACAAGACATTTTTCATGAGTAGAGATGTGGTGTTTATGGAGACAATATTTCAGAGATAAAGATGATGACAATTTAAATCATATCAAATCACATGAACACTTATGTTTTGATGATTTAGTCTATTCACAGAATTCTCACTGCATCCCATCACCAGCAAACATCAGGATGTCAGGAGGTGATGGACATAGAGATCCAACTTTGGAGGTTCAGGATACAACCTTGAATGTGTGTGCTCCTGAAGAAGCAGTCTTGAATATGTGTGTTCCTGAAAAAGAAATAAATGAGAATAACACAGATCCTAGACAATTGGAAACCACTGTTCCAGGATATGATATCAGGATATCTACAAGAACCAGCAAGCCACCTATTTGACACAAAGATTATGTAACTAAGCATGGATCTTCTAACTGCTTATATTCAATATCTAATGGGGTTGATTATGCAGACTTGTCACACAGGTACCAAAGTTTTGTGGCTAATGTTTCTCTTGACACTGAGCCACATAACTGCTCAACAGCTGCACAAGAGATGGGTTGAAGCAATGAAAAATGAGATTACAGCTTTGGAAGATAATGGAACATTAGAGTTGGTCTCACTCCCAGAAGGGAAGAAGACAATAGGTTGCAGATAGGTGTACATGATTAGTAGCAAATGGATACAATCAGCATGAATGACTTGATTATCAGGAGACATTCTCACCTGTGGTAAATATGTCCACTGTAAGGTCAGTCATTGCACTTGCAGCTGCTAAGCAATGGACCATTCAACAATTGGATGTCTATAATGCATTTCTATAAGAGGATCTATATGAAGAAGTATACATGACAGTTCCAGAAGGTTTTGATATCAACAATGGGAAGAAACATGCCAATGATGGGAAGAAACAAGTTTGCAGATTATTGAAATCCTTGTATGGATTAAAACAAGCATCAAGATAATGAAATATTAAACTCACTACATCATTAATCTCATCTGGTTTTCAGCAAAGTCACAAATATTATTCTCTATTTACTAAACAGGAGAATAATAATCTAGTAGTAGTGTTGGTGTATGTAGATGATTTGTTAATAACTGGAAATGACTTAGGACTCATTCAGTCCACAAAAGACAAATTATAGGAATCTTTAAGATTAAGGATCTAGGAGAGCTGAGGTACTTTCTTGGAATTGAGTTTGCAAGGAGCCCTCAGGGTATATTGATGCATCAGAGGAAGTATGCACTGGAACTCATAACAGATATGGGCCTTGCAGGTGCAAAACCAGCATGCTCACCTATAGACATGAATAAGAAGTTCACTACTGCTGAATTTGATCATCATGTTGCTGCTGCTGAATCAAATATTGTTTTATCAGAACCAGATGAGCTTCAAGCAGATCCCAATATGTATAGAAGAATAGTTGGTAGGTTGTTGTATCTGACAACAACTCGACCAAATATTGCTTTTGTTGTGCAGTGTTTGAGCCAATTATGCAAACTCCTAAAACATCACATATGGAAGCAGGACTCATGCTTGTTAGATACATCAAACAAGTACCAGGCCTAGGTTTTTTTTATGTCAGCAATAGTATCCCTCAGATTAGAGCATTTTGTGATGCAGATTGGGGTTCATGTGTTAACACTTAACAGTATGAGATCAATCACTGGTTTTTAGTGTTGTTTGGTTCTTCACCAATATCCTGCAAGTCCAAGAAACATGCGATAATTTCCAGAAGTTCAGCAGAAGCTGAGTATAGAGCTATGGATGCCTTAGTATCTGAGATCTTTTGTCTTATTGGTCTGTATCATGAGCTTGGAGTTGAAGTTCAAACACCAGTCCCAGTTATGTAAGACAGTAAGTCTGCCATCCAGATTGTAGCAAATCCAGTTTTCCATGCACGCACGAAACATATTGACATAGATTGCCATTTCATTAGAAAGAAGATTTAGGAGGGCTTAATTCACAATGTATACTTGCCATCTGCCAATCAACCAACAAATTTGTTCACCAAAGCACTTGTTCGACCTCAACATGTATATTTGATGTCCAAGCTAGGGATGCAAAATATTTTCATCTCCCCTACCTTGAGGGTGTGTGTGAAAGATTTAGGGAAGTGTACAAATGTACCATGAGGTGCAATGTATTTGATAAGTGCCATGTAGTTAGTTGAAGTTGTTAGAAGTTGGTTAGGGTGGTTAGAAGTTTGTTACAAGTTAGTTAAGTTTGTTATAAGTTAGTTAATTGACGTAGAAGGTAATTAAAAGAGTGATTAAGTGTGTTTAGTTTAGAGGTTTCTAGAACTCTAAACACTAGTATATATATGTGATATACATTGTACAGATGGCAACACATAATATACAATACACAGAATTTCTGTCATTCTCTCCTCTTTCGTTTCCTCTGCATCTTCTGCTCACTTCTTTCAGTTCTATTTTTCATTCATTTTCTTTCTGTTTGGTTCGACTCACTTAGGAGATCCACTGGTTGGTCGATGATGGTGATCGTTATCATATGCTCAGTGAGCCTGAGCTCAATGCGATCGTAGTTCAATAATATATATATATATATATATATATATATATATATATATAGAGAGAGAGAGAGAGAGAGAGGGAGAGGGAGAGGGAGAGGGAGAGGGAGAGGGAGAGGGAGAGGGAGAGCGAGAGCGAGAGGGAGAGCGAGAGGGAGAGAGAGAGAGGGAGAGAGAGAGAGAGATAGAGAGAATAATATGAAATTTAAGCAAACATATTTGATAACTTGGGTTTTGCTTAAAAACGTCAAAATTGAAACCCATATCGGATGAACCATAGTCCATATGCATGAATATTGGTCCAAATGACCCCATTGTAGTATTGCTTGTTAATTTATGATATTATCATTTCTTACCAAAATAAGGACTTCCCGTTGCTTCTGTGGATGGTACTTGAGCATCAATAATTTCTTACTTGGATAAATTTTAGCTAATTGGAGAGGTATGATTTGTGAGAATTCATATAGTCTATCTAAATTTATTTAATTTGAAACTTGATGCGTAGTCATTATTATTATAGCAACATGAATAACTTACCTTATCCAAGCAGAGAGTTTCACAAAAAAGTATCACAAAACGTAGTATTTATTACTCTTATGAAGAGACACTTACTTGACACTCGATTGATACACACAAATATCTCTCTTTTAGGTAACTATTTAGATTTTGTCCCAATTTTTAAAAATTGTGCAGATATAACTTTTGGAAGATTACCGTGTTGGACTCTAGTCTAATGTTTGCTCATATATTGTTCAATCGTACTGACAAAACACATACCGCCGTTTAACGTTTGCATTACTTCTATAATTTTAGATCGTAAGATTTTTAATTTGCGCAAAAGATTTTTCTCAAAAATATTTCTTTAAAACGATTCCATTTGAGTTTAGTTGGGTGGAAGTGCATAGATACTCTACTCGTTTTTGGTACCGTTGTTTAAGTTACACCTTAAGTTGATAAAAATTTGCATGTTTATCTATTTTAGAACAACATTAGATAACGGGAATTGACATACAAAATATTTTAAGAAATAAATACATGCTAAATGACGGTGTCTAAATAGAGTACGCCCAATTTTTTACACTTAGTTGTCACACTCGTTCTAAATCTCAATTTACTAGCAACCCATCTCAAAATCCAATATTTTTTTTGCGAAATTCCTCTTCAAAGGCATTGATCATTAATTTTTGCCCCTCAAATTTGAAATTTTTAATTTTTTCCCTTCTTCTAAGAATCTATGAATTTCGAGTTCGAACCTCTGCTCAGGCCAAAATTTAAAAAAATTCGCAAGACAAAGGTTTGTAACAAAATTAGGCCAATTCGGATAAAATTAGGCATATATCGGCAGAAGTTTGCCTTTAAGGGAGAAGTTTACCTTAAGGCCTAATTTGGGGTCAAAATTTATCTTACGATAAACCTCTTCCAAATATGCCTAGTTTTGCCCGAATATGCATAATTTTGCTACAAACCTTTGACTTCTGATTTTTTTTATTTTTTTCCTAAGCAGGATTTCGAACCCAGAACATTCGGGTATTAGGCGAAGGATAAAATTAAATATTTTAAATTTGATGGACAAAAATCCCCGAAATAAGCACATTTGTGCGAATTGGCCATAACCCAATCATACAGAACCAGCCCAAATTAAGAAATTGGGCTGTGGATCTGATCGATCCATATAAGCCCACATACAGAAACAAACGGCCCATTCCTCTCACAAACCCACTGCTCTCCATATATAAACCTATTTTACTAGGGTTAGGGTATCATTCAATCATCAAAACCACAAATACTTTCACTTCAAGCAGCAACAATGGCCGCCAAGAAGACACTCCGTAACCCAGACCTTATTCGTGGTGTCGGAAAATTCTCAAGATCCAAAATGTATCACAAAAAAGGTCTTTGGGCAATCAAGAAAAAAAATGGCGGTAAATTCCCTCAACACGACAAAAAGAAGGCCACCGTAACTCCAACCACAGTTAAACCACCAAAATTCTACCCAGCTGATGACGTGGCAAAACCCCTTGTTAATAAACACAAACCAAAACCCACAAAGCTAAGAGCTAGTATTACACCTGGTACTGTTTTAATTATCCTTGCTGGTAGGTTCAAGGGTAAAAGAGTTGTGTTCTTGAAACAACTCGGGTCGGGTTTGTTACTTGTTACTGGACCGTTTAAGCTTAATGGGGTTCCATTAAGAAGGGTTAATCAAGCTTATGTTATTGGTACTTCAACTAAGGTTGATGTTAGTGGGGTTAGTTGTGATAAGATTGATGATAAGTATTTTGCTAAGCAAGCTGAAAAGAAACAGAAGAAGGGTGAGGGAGAGTTTTTTGAAGAGAAAAATGAGGTTTGTTTCCATTTTTAAGATTAAAGATTGGATCTTTTTTGCTCGTTTATGTTTAATGGTTGAATCTGTTCTTGGTTTTGTCATTAAAGGGTGAATGTTTATGTTCGATCTTTTGTTTATTGTATGATTATGCTGTGTATAATTGTTTTTGGTGAATTTTGATCTCTTCACATAGTTTGGATGGTTGTTGCACACTGTTTCATAAGGTATTGTATTATATTGTGTTGTATTGTACTGGATTTTATTGTTGTAATGAATACAACTTTTGGATAGATTGTGTGGTTTCCATTGTTATATACTTATATAGTGCCATAAGCAACTTGAAGGATAAACTTACAAGAAAAGTAGGATACGGGGTAGAGATATTATAAAATGGTAGTTTAAAGGATAAATTAGGATTATTAGATAATAACCAAAGACAATAAGAATCAAAAGAAAGAGTTTTTTGAAGAGATGTTATTGGTACCTCAACTAAGGTGAATATTAGTGGGGTTAGTGTTGATAAGATTAATGATAAGTACTTTGCTAAGCAAGCTGAGAAGAAACAGAATAAAGCGTTTTCTGATGAGAAAAAAGAGGGTTGTTTCCATTTTTACTCATTTTATTCTTAATGATTGAATCTATTCTTCATTTTGTGCTTAAAGATTGATTTTTTTGCTGATGAAAAGATCTTTTTGTTCAGTATATGCTTATGGGTTGGATCTTTGTTCATTTTATGCTTAAAGATTTGATATTTTTGTTCTTGTATTTGTATGATTTGGAGAGTGAATAATTGTTTTTGGTGAATGTTTTGATATCTTCTGTTGGCTTTAGATGCATTTAAAAGGAGAAACATGGTTAGTGAGGATTCATAGTATTTTGTTCATTATATGCTTAAAGATTATATTTTTTGTTTATTCTAAGATTAGGCAATGGATTATTGTTTTTGGTTATTGGTGAATGTTTTGATCTCTTATGCTGGCCTAAATCCATTTAAATGGAGAAACATGGTTACAGAGGATTCATGTTATTTTTGTTTATTGTATGATTAGGAAGTGGATTGTTTTTTTTTTGGTTTTTGGTGGAGAGACATTAGGCATTGAAAAGGCTCATCTTTTGTCTTATGAATTAACCATTTAAATTTTTACAGCCTTGAGCCTTTTACACTTTTAGGTCAATATTTTTGAAAATTAATAATTCTCAATAGTGTGAAAGTTTGTATTCAAATAAGAGATTGGTTGGACTGTCAAAATATAATAGTTTCATATAAAATGAAATGGAGAGAGTAGTATTAACATTTGTAATCCATATTGGCTGAACCATATGCATGATCTGATGGTCCAACATGATCCATACTCTTTTAACATTGTTTGTTAATTTATAATATTACATTGTATTACCAGAAAATGTCTTCTTTGGTCAAAATTGTAGTTAATTGGAGCAATATGGTCTGAGGATTCATAGGCATTGTTTTTTTCTTATTTTGATCTTTTTCTGTTTGGTGTTTTGTAGGAGAAGAATGTGCTTCCTCAGGAAAAGAAGGATGACCAGAAAGCTGTGGATGCAGAATTGATCAAGGCCATCGAGTCTGTTCCTGAATTGAAGGCTTATTTGTCGGCTAGGTTCTCGCTGAAGTCGGGAATGAAACCCCACGAGCTTGTCTTTTAGGACAGATAAATTGAAACTACTCTTGATGAAATTGATTTTGTTAGATCTATTTTGGTTTATGTTGTGTTTTGGACCTGCGTTTAGTCTTTGTATTGAAGATTTTGTTGCTTATAAACAGCTTAAGCTGGGATATGCAATGTGAGTTTTGCTCTACTTTTATCCTAGTAGTACTAGTATTGTGTTATAAAACTTGAATCTTGAGCTCAATGGTTAGTTAATTGAAAGCTGCATGTACCAAGAGAAAGGTGAAATTGACTACTCTTGATCTTGACTGCCAAGGGCCCAAGGTGGCTGTAGCACTACAAATAGATTTTATTGGGCAAGTTAACTGGACGGTTGTTCTTCTTTGTCAGCATATCTGCTTACCAAAATTTACACACCGCATGATACTTGGGAATCATGACTTCTATGTATTATGCTTCTATGTATTATGCTGAGTACCCAATATATCTGCTTACTGAACTACTTGCAATTTGCATGATAGTTTTGAATCGTGTGTCATCTGCTGGTTTAGCATATTAGGCTGTTGGATGAGGGAAAGGGGAGAAGTGGTAAAATGGCATATGATTTAGCCTTTCTAAGTGGCCCTTCTCTAAGATCAATCAACTAATGCAACTTTCCAGTCTCACTGCTTTGTGTTCCCATTTACGTCCATAGGTGCTCACTACACATTCGAGTCATGCACGATCACAAACCTATTAGATTCTCTTCTTTATGTGATGTGTAAACACACTGTTTTTGGTTACCTTGGAATGTGATAGTATGATTTTTGCTCGATACTAGGAAAGCAAGTTACTAATCACATTTGGTTGTAGTATGTTCTTACTCTTACCCTTAATGTGGACAAGATTAGTCTTTAGGTCGGGACTCTAGCAACTTGAATGTTTTTCTTGAAACTGCTATGCTGGTTGGCTATATTAGTTGAAATACTTTTTTTGTGAAGCCTTGGTTCTATCTAGGTGTGCTCTACCTTTGGTTTTAGTCTCCATTGAGGATCCATCATATATTTATTGTTAAATCATTACCGGCAGTAAGATCTGATTTTTCATCACCTAATCTATCAGTAATACATATGTTGAATCGATCGGAACTTTAAATATGACATATGTTGAATCGATCAGAACTTTAAATATGAAATTCAAAGGGATGAAATAGGAAAGCTGTGTATCAATGACATGTTACTCTACAATTCTTAATATTGAACTCTTTTATCATGTTGATAAGTCTGGTGTTTTGGCGTGACAAGTTTATTCTCTAGCGACTTATGCTTTGTTTAGCTTTATTATTACCTGGTTAAGTCGCATGTTCTTGACAACCATTTAAAAAAAAAAAATAAGTATAACTACTTCTGATTACTCGAATAATCAAATGCAATTCTTATAACAACAACAATATACCCAGTGAAATCCCA
This sequence comes from Przewalskia tangutica, assembly GCA_029844215.1. Classification (NCBI taxonomy): domain Eukaryota; kingdom Viridiplantae; phylum Streptophyta; class Magnoliopsida; order Solanales; family Solanaceae; genus Przewalskia; species Przewalskia tangutica. Next base: position 5,900,273 of record CM056725.1, read on the forward strand.
CAACGTGGGGTCTGGGGAGGTAGAATGTACGCAGACCTTACCTTTACATTGGTAGGTAGAACGACTATTTTCGAGAGACCTTCGGCTCAGGACAAGCACAAAAAAAAAAGTCAGACCCGGTCAAAACATCAAAGCAGTAAGCAGTTAGAAAATAAGATAAACCAACGCGAATACGCCATGATATCACATCCTGAAAGAGAAGCAGTAACTAACACAAATAAATGAGATAACCCAAATACATTAAAGAACGCATAGCAGAAGAAATAAAATTAGAGAAGACTATAAAACAATATTACGCCTATTCGTATGATATGCTAAGCCTGCCTACAGTAATAACACTACAACTACCAGTTTGTAAGTGTAAGTAGGACTACACTCGACTACCTACTACCCTAATATGTGTCCTCCACAGCCCCCTATCTAAGGTCATGTCCTCAGTAAGTTGCGTCTGCTTCATATCCCGTCTAATCACCTCTCCCCAATATTTCTTCGGCCTACCTCTACCCCTTTTGAACCCGTCCATAGCCAATCTCTCACACCTCCGCATTGGGAAATTTGTGTTTCTTCTCCGCACATGTCCAAACCATCTCAACCTCGCTTCCCGCATCTTGTCTTCCACTGAGACCACTCCCACTCTACTCCGGATGTCATTCTTTCTAATCATGTACCTCCTCATATGCCCACACATCCATCTGAGCATCCTCATCTCTGCCACTCTCATCCTTTGGATGTGCGACATCTTGATTGACCAACACTCCGCCCCATACAACATAGTCGGTCTAACCACTACCCTATAAAACTTGCCTTTAAGTTTTGGTGGCCATTTTTGTCGCACAAGACTCCAAATGCGAGCCTCCATTTCATCCACCCTGTCCCAATACAATGTGTGACATAGTCATCAATCTCTCTATTCCCTTGGATAATAGACCCTAGGTACTTGAAGCTTCCTTTCTTTGAAATGACCTGAGTATCAAGCCTCACCTTCACGCCTATCTCACGGTCGCTCCCGTGGCTGAACTTCCACTCCAAATAATTCTTATAACATCAGTGATTAAACACAGTTTATTTATATATAATAGTCTAAACATGTTTTTCTCATCATCCTTTGATTAACCAATCCTGAGTAAAACATTGGAAAATACCTTTCCCCCCTCCCTTCTTCTCCATTTTCTTTAATTCAAAATCTCTTTTAGTTCGGTTCGACTGCCAATAAGGAAATAGAACAACACGTCAACCATTCTTTTTTGAAAGTTTTTAGAAGTATTCAGTATTTTACTATACTAAATTTGTGAAGTGGTGAAATATGCTTAGGTTGAAAATTTATTTATTGGAATATCTCACGTTTACAAGGTAGAGTTAAGGTTTTGTACATTTTACATTTCTCAATCCCACCAGATGAGATTATATTGGGTATGTTTATTGTTTAGATGTAAATCAAAATACATGAGGTAGGGTAGCCATTGCTAAAAGAATCAATATATTGAACTATAGCTAGTGGCTGGAAAACATGTGAAAGAAAAATTGCTATGTTAAATTTGTTGGAAATTCAATAGATGTACGGGAATAGTGTACAACTACTACTAGTTCTTAGAAAGGATAAACAATTACAATACAACAGGCTTGAAGTCTAACATAAGTTGTTACAACAACAATGAGTGTTGAAGATCTTGATCTTCAGTCTTAAATCCGTCTTGGAGTCTTGGATCTTGAGGTTGGAAATGCAGCAAGCCCCTTGATCTTTATAACATGAAATCAAGAGAAACTAAATCTGATAGTGTTATAGTTGTGTTGCTGAGTTCAGTGATATTCACTTGGTCCTTAAGACAATATTGCCCCGTATGAATTCTTTAACGGCTATTGACAACTTGTCTCCCAAGATAAAAAAAGCAACTAAACAAATGAGCAAAGGAAACTCAAGTGTTTCTCAAGAAGAACCTTTTGAGTGTATAAAAATATGCTAGAGAGGAAGAGTTTTCAGAAAATCTGAAATCATACAAGTATGGAGTGTGTTCTACAACTGAGCCAAAGACCTCAATTTATAGTGTGATGAAGATGTCTTCCCAAATGGCCAAGTAATGGCCTTCAATGTCATGCAATGACATTTAATTTGGGGTTACAATTCAGCAAAAAAATGGCTGAATTCATGAGCCAAATAATGAAGAATTAATGCTCCAAAGTCAGCCCAAGAGTCAGTTATTTTTCGTCTCCAACGGTCACACTGTCTCCGAAGCGCCGCGACGCCTCAGGGAGACGCCACAACTCCGATGGTGTTGCGCTGGGGCCCTTCACAGTCCCGCAACAATTTCTGACTCGTTTCATCTTTTACACATTGTACATTTCTTCCTTCATTTTTCAACGTGGAACACGTGTCATCTAACCAACGACAATCCATCAAACGTTTACTCACGTACCAATATCTCTTTCACTAATGAAATTTATGATACTTGACACTACGTGTGCATGTGTGTGGAAACGACGTTTCCGACGTGCGAGACTTGTAGGCGTTTTAGTCGGGTTCGTACACGCAGCGGAATTTAAAAATTTATGTTTCAAACCCGACTTTCGGTCAAAATGATTATATGATGTAAAATAAACACAAAGCATTAATATAATACTTCGACAGAAGACTTACATTTTGTAGATAACAATCCGCAAATCTTGAAGCTTTGTGTAGTCCGAGGGTATATACGCAAACGTCCCTCGATTTGCAAGTTCTGGAAAACTTTGATGTAATTTGCTAAGTCTAGAATGTTAGGGATTCCGACAGAGCTTTAGAAGATATTAGTCTCTTGCTTTTGGTGTAATAAAATGGGAGAGGTAAGCCCTCTATTTATAGTGGAGAATAGTGGCTTTAGGGTTTCCATGGGCCAGGCCCAGCAGAAAACGGATTGGGTCAAATTCGCACTGCCAGAACACGCCTCGGCACCGCCATCCTGCATAAGTGGCACCGCGGTGTTGGCACGTGTTTTAGCACTGCGGCCCTGAATCGAGGCACCGCGGTCCTATCCCATTTTCTGCCCCTTTTCCCATTTTCAATATCCCGGTTATCAATCGAATATATATATATATATATATATATATATAATCTCCTTCTAATTAAATCCTTCAATCGACGGAACATTTGACTTAATTTTACCCTTCAGGCTTTTACATATCGTCACTAATCACATTAGGATCTTCACGGAACTTCTAGACTGCGCCGGAAGACGAACCCAATATATAAATTTTAGCTACACAAAACATGTGAACTAAACCCCTATGTAGGAAGATAAAATCCTTTCATTCACGACACACTCAATCAAGCTTAGGATTTGTCAAGTGTCTATTCAAATGACTCGATCATTATAACTTATCTATATTAGTTGACAATACGACCATATCAAAGATATGTCCATTGCGCTGGCCAACGACTTAGTCAACCTAATATCTTATTAGTATCTGAGTGTTCTCTCAAAAATACATTCAATGAATAAATTCTAATCTTGGTTCGACTATCACCTTAATCCACTTCGTAACTTACCCAAAACAAGCCGCGTCTCAACCTCTAAGGCATTTGAGCTTAGGACATGATCAAAGTACATTACTCCGTGAATTAAGTGAGTAACCTCAAGTCTAAGGACTTATATCTCCCACACACCGATGACACTTTAGACATATAACAAACAGTGCATCAGTAGGGTATACCAATACTTCAACAAGTATCCATGCGTCCATCACGAGTTACCATAACTCGTAGCAAGTGAGGCATACTACATCCCCTAAAAATATGATGCAGACCACATGTCGACGTATCACATATCATCGATATCCCAATTTCGATGATCATTAGTCGAGGTGATTTAAAAGTTACGTTATAATATTAATTCTCACATCATTAATAAACACGTGAACTCTAGGGATGCATTTATAGAATATTATAAACAAACAACTAATAATTCAACAAATGCAAATGTCATAATATTAATCATCATTAATATATAAATACGAATGTGTATAAAGTATATTTTGTCCTAATAAAGATTGTCTCTAGGACATACATATACTTTCAATCTCCCACTTGGCCTAGAGCCAATCACCAACATATCTAATACCCATGTTTTCAAAATGACCATTATGTTTTACCAAGCTTAATGGTTTAGTAAACGGGTCTGCTAGATTATTGTCTGTGGGAATATAATCTATCTTCATATCTTCAGCTTCCACCATCTCACGGAGAATGTGGTACTTCCTTGGTACATGTTTGTTTCTGTTTGTTGATCTTGGTTCCTTTTCCTGTGCAATCGCACCAGTGTTGTCACAATAAATAGTTATTGGACAACCAACACTCGGAACAACCCCTAGTTCCTTCAGGAACTCAGAAATCGCGACAGCTTCCTCAGCAGCTTCCGATCCAGCAATGTACTCCGTTTTAGTAGTCGAGTCTGCAGTAGTAGCATGTTTGGAACTCTTCCAGCTCACTGCTCCTCTGTTGAAAATAAAAGTGTAACCAGACTGAGATTTGAAATCATCAACATCTGTCTGAAAACTAGAATCGGTATACCCAGTGGAAACCAACTCATTTTCTCCACCATAGACTAGAAAGTAATCTTTAGTACGTCTGAGGTACTTGAGAATACTCTTGACTGCTTTCCAGTGTTCCTCACCAGGATTCTGCTGGAACTTGCAAGTCATACTAAGTGCAAAGGCCACATCTGGCCTAGTACAAGTCATGACATACATGATCGATCATATAGTCGAAGCATATGAGATACTCTTCATGTGCTCAAGTTCTATAACACTAGAAGGGCAACCCTTCTTAGATAACTTGATGCCTTGACCCATTGGAAGACCGTCTTTCTTGGAATTCTCCATTGAAAAACGTCTAAGCACTTTGTCTATATAGATTGACTATGACAGCCCAAACAATCTATTAGGTCTATCTCTATAGATCCTAATTCCCAGAATGTAGCAGGCTTCACCTAAATCCTTCATCATGAAAGGTCTTGGATAACCAATCCTTAACCGACTGCATGATGGCCTTATTGTCTCCCATTATCAATATATCATCAACATATATAATAATGAAGACAATGCCCTCATCCTTGCGTTTGATATAAACACAAGGATCCTCTTTGCTTCTGACGAAATCAAAAGATTTGATAGTCTTGTCAAAGAAAATGTTCCAACTCCTAGAGGCTTGCTTAACTCCATAAATGGACTTCTGTAGTCTGCACATGGAATTCGGTCTGGAATCAGATGAAAAACCCTCGGATTGTTTCATATACACTTCCATAATTAGATCACCATTGAGGAATGCAGTTTTGACGTTCATCTACCAAATGTCATAATCATAATGTGCAGCTATCGCAAGCAAAATCCGAATAGACTTTATCTTAGCCACCGGTGAAAAGGTTTCATCATAATCCACACCAGGACGCTGAGTAAAACCTTTAGCCATTAGTCTAGCTTTATAAGTCTGAATCTTGCCAGATGCATCAATCTTCTTCTTGAAAACCCATTTGCATCCTATGGGTTTAACCCCATTTGGCAAATCAACCAAGTTCCACACTTGATTGATATACATAGATTCTATTTCGGATTTCATGGCTTCTTGTCATCTCTTTGAATCAATGTCTAGCATTGCTTCGTTGTAGGTTCTAGGCTCGTCATCATCGGGAATATCTATCTCATTTTGTGTTTCCACAAGCAGATTTAGTCTTTCCGGAGGACGATGAGTTCTAGTAGACCTACAGAGTTAAGTATTTTGCAGTTCAGTTACAGGTATGTTCTGATCGTGAGAAGGTTGTTGTGCGTTTTGTTGATCCACCAACATTAGAGCTTTCAGGAATATCATTTTCATGTCTTTCCTGAATGGGAGAAGGTACAACTGGTGCACTTGATCCCAATGTTTGTGCCAGAGGATCTTGCATTTCTGCATTATTCCTCGTAGCACTCCCATTGGCCGAAGGGCGTACACTGAGTACCCAATGAGAATATCTATCGGGAATATCTATCTCATTTTGTGTTTCCACAAGCAGATTTAGTCTTTCCGGAGGACGATGAGTTCTAGTAGACCTACAGAGTTAAGTATTTTGCAGTTCAGTTACAGGTATGTTCTGATCGTGAGAAGGTTGTTGTGCGTTTTGTTGATCCACCAACATTAGAGCTTTCAGGAATATCATTTTCATGTCTTTCCTGAATGGGAGAAGGTACAACTGGTGCACTTGATCCCAATGTTTGTGCCAGAGGATCTTGCATTTCTGCATTATTCCTCGTAGCACTCCCATTGGCCGAAGGGCGTACACTGAGTACCCAATCATCGCCAAAAGCTCCCACTGAATTCTTGTCTTCATCATCCGACAAGGATTCAACCTCTTTGTTACCTTGTTCTTGAATTTCTTCAAGTTCTATCTCTGTGCAACTCTCTTCCTTGTAGACATATTCATCTTCAAGAAAAGTTGCGTTCCTGAAAACAAAAATCTTATATTCTCCAGGAAGATAGAAATAGTATCCCTTAGTTTCATTTGGATACCCAACAAAGTAACATTTCTCACTTTTAGACTCTAATTTATTCGTGATCAACTTCTTGACATATGCAGGACACCCCAAGGGCCTCATGTGTCTAAGTGATGGCTTCTTGCCATACCATACTTCATATGGCGTCTTTTCAACTGATTTAGAAGGAACTCTATTCTGAACATATATCGAGGTTAAAATAGCGTATCCCCAAAGGTATGTTGGAAGAGCTGAAAAGCTCATCATGGAACGAACCATGTCAAGCAAGGTTCAATTTCTCCTCTCGGCAACACCATTCATCTGTGGTGTTCCAGGAGGTGTCCATTCAGAATGAACTCCGTGTAGCTTTAAGTAGTCAAGAAATTCTTTACTCAAGTATTCACCCCCTCGATCAGATCAGAGAGTCTTGATACTCTTTGAGAGTTGTTTCTCCACTTCACACTTAAATTCCTTAAACTTTTCGAAGGCCTCGGATTTGTGTCTCATAAGATACACATATCCATACCTCGTCAAGTCGTATGTAAAAGTGATGAAGTACGAGAAACCTTCTCTAGATTGAGTCGAAAATGGTCCACATACGTCCGTATGTATCATCTCAAGCACCTCATTGGCACGGATCCCCTTTCCAGAAAGAGGTTTAATGATCATCTTACCTTTAAAACAGGATTCACAGTTACCATAAGATTGTAAGTCAAATGGTTCGAGGTAATTTAATTTTCTCAACCGTTCAATCCTCGTTTGATTGATATGACCAAGTCTGCAATGCCACAAGTAGGTATAATTTCTTTCATTTAACTTAGCTCTTTTATTTTGTACATTGAAAATTTCCCTGCGGCAGTTTAATGTATACAATCCATTCACAATATCAAAAGCTAAAATCATATTGCCATCATTAATGCTTGAGGAAAAGCCCTCAGTGTCAAGTACATGAATGAAAATAATGTTCCTTGTCAAAGAAGGAACATAATAACAATTGTTTAACATTAAAATTTTGTCGGAAGGTAAATCTAGTCTATAAGTTCCCACACGCTCAGCCCCAACTCGTGCTCCGTTTCGGACGCACATGTCTACCTCTCGAGGCCCGACCTTCCTGCTATCAGTTAACCCCTGCACATTTGTACAAATGTGCGAGCCACAAGAGGTATCTAGTACCCAGAAATGAGAATCATTTATAGACAGATTAATTTCAATTACAAACATACCTTGCCCAGTAGAGGCTGAGGCACCTGGTGCCATTCCTCCGCCAGGAGCAGTACAATCCTTTCTCCAATACCCCTTCCTGTTGCAATTCATGCAAACATCCAATGTCGGTAATTTCTTCTTCTTCGCCCCTCCATTGTGCTTCATTGCTGGGGCAGCAGCCACAACTTTTCCCTTATGTTCATAAAAATATATTTACTACGAGAAAACATCAGAAAAATTAATTCTCATGGATCGCTGAACAATTCATTAAATTGCCTTATCATAAATTATGACCGATCGCCAGAAATTAGACAAATCTTGATAATCCTAGCTGATCACCAAAAAGCTCATCAAGTCTCATTATCACAAATCTTGACCAACGCCCGAAATCGGACATCGGATATGGAATGGAAACATGAACTCTTTATATGGACTTGGACAATCCTCATCGTACAAGCTAGCTTTTGGGATTGAGTTAGGCCCAAGATTTGTATACGCAAATAATAATAAATTTGTATTCGCATTTGGTATTGTACAAACATCAATTAATTTAATCTTAGTAATTAGATATTAAAGTGAGAGTACATATTACTCAATTACAGCTATCTTACATCAATTGATGGTTGTTAATATCAAGTGTGGACAAATATACATGCAAACAATCATCCACTTTTTTTTTGCTTTGCTTTTATCACCAACCTTAGTATAATTAGGTTTGAAGTGGACTAATATTCCTTGTTAAGAGTCTAATGTTGTCATATACTTCGGGCTAAATTGAACAAATACGTTATTTAGTCTAATATTCCTTGTTAAGAGTCTTTTCACTAACACCGTTCACGTTGATTGATCTTGAAAAAGGTATAAAAATTATAATTATAATTATATCTTTTATAAATGTTCGTGCAAATAAAAGTAAGTTCTTAATAAAACAAAGATAATGAATTTTAGGCCTAACTCAACCTCAAAAGCTAACATGTAGGGTGAAGATTGTCCAAGTTCATATAAGGAGTCCATGTTTCCATTTCATTTCCGATGTGGGAACCTTAACACCTCCACCTCCCCCCCCCCCCCCCGTACGCCCAGACTTCGTTAATTGGAGCGTGGACAATATAATTTGGGGGCCCAACATCGGTGAATAAAGAATTTGAATGAGTCTGGCTCTTATATCACGTAAAGAATGGATCTTGAGCCTAACTCAACCCCAAAAGCTAGCTTATGAGGGAGGATTGTTCAAGTCCATATAAGGAGTTCATGTTTTCATTTTATTTCCGACGTGAAACTCTTAACAAAGATAAATAAAATGGACTAGGTTTCGTTTATCATGTTGTTTTGAATTTTATAATTATTACATGTTACTTTGTGATAGCTAATTTGTGAAAACTAGCTAATAATAACTTAATCATAGAAAAAAAATCAAATGGTATAATGAAACATTTCGAACGAAAGTCGTTGCGCAACAAGCGCGGATGCGCTAAGCGATTCTTGGCGTTAGTGTTAATGTGCGCATCCGCTTTCTTCTTGCTGCATCCGTTTTCTTTCTTAGCGCAGTCGTTTTCTTGCTCCCTTACCCAAGTTGATTATCAAAGAACCCCCGGCCCTTCCCACCAAAAGCAACTAGAAAGAGGAGCGGAGCAACTCGACTGTAAGGAGAGGAGTGGAAGTTGCTCGAACGAATGTGCCCTATATTTTTAATTAGTTGTCTCGAATTCAAATATAGAAAAACTTCTTGATAGAAAGCGTTTTATTTTTCTCTTGCCTTTATTAATTATGTTTGATGTGAATCAAAATTAGTCAGACCAATGAATTATGGTATCAACAACTTTGTTGTTATATCTAATAGCACCAAATTAAACTATATGACAATAACTAAGGCAACGTAGAACATAAAATTAAACTTCTTCTCTTAGGTCCCTCCGCTTTTAAAACCCTTTAAAAAACCCTCTCCAAAAACTAATTCTGCCCATTTCTCACCATGATTATTTTTTTCTTCTATCATATGTTCATGTTAGAATAAAAACTTATATCCCAATTATGGGTTCAAATCTATGCTGTCTCAACCAACAAGATTCAGAAATTCATCAACCAAAAAGTAAAAATAATACTCTTCTTAGAGAAAAATCTTTACACCAATGTTTTTTGGATTCACCAAATTACATAAATAATCCTAAAACTATTAAAGGGATTTATGTATCTTCTCCATGTCATGAGGTGAATAATTCCAATTTTTATACACCAAGAATTAGCTTTTCATCACCAGAAGCCGTGATGAATAAGGACTTGTTTGGTACACCAAGAATTAGCTTTTCAGAAAGAGTTAGAAAAATTGAGGAGATTAATATTATTGGTGGAGAAGAAGGGTTGATGAATAGAACACAAAGTGGGAAATTGAAGAAGAAGGTTACTTTTAAGTTGCCTCAAGAAGATGATATTATTATAGTTTGCTCACCAATAAAATCTTTTGAAGAATGATATGTATATATCATATTATTCTTCCTATATATCTTGTTGTTTGTAAAATTATTTGTATCTTTCTTCTTTACACGTACACATATATCTCAAATGTTTATCTTTTCATGTCTCAAACGTTTTGTTTACGTACCAATATCTCTTTTACTAAGAAAATAGTGCACGTGTGTGGAAACGACGTTTCCGACGTGCAGGACCTCAATTGTTCGAGTCATAAATAATAGGATTAACTTTATTTCACGTTAATAAATTTCTAACAAGATCGTATGATTATTTGTTTATTAAACGAGTTGCACAAATTAAGTTCTATATTGAGCTTGAATGATATATCACTTCATATTATTTACTGTATTTCCTTTCTATCCTACAAACCCTTCTTTATTTTCTGAAAGTTATGAATGGGTCGGGTAAGAATTTTACATGGACAAATAAATTTATCCAATATAGTAGGACGATGTCATCAATAGAAAATACCTTCCTACCAACAAAATTAAAATGGACCACGCCTTAGGCTGCGGGGACCTATATTATTCGGCAGATCATACTCTTGTGGTTCGGTCAGACCTCACGCATAGCGGAAGTTTAGTGTAATGGACTGTCCTTTTAAAAAAAATTAAGGATTGACTTATTCAACTCTAAGAGCCCGTTTGGTATGAGGGATAACGGATATTTAATTATGAGATTAAATTTGAGATAAGTTTATCTCATGTTTGGTTGGAATAAAATCGCGATATAATTAATCGTGGAATTAGTTATTCCGAGATAGTGTTATTTTTATCCTTGTGAGAGAATAGATTAACTAGCCCGAAATAATTAATTCCATAATAACTTGTTTCCATTCAAACTATCCCTAAAAGTTAATTAGTAAAATGAGAATTATTCAAAATCACATCAGAAAACAACATTTCATAAACAATGTGTAATTATTGGTCCTAACCAATAATACATGACCAACTTTTTCTTTTGTTTTTGTTTGTAATTGAACTAGCACGAAAATAAATTGGGAAAATTTTAAAAATATACAATTTATTCATTTACATTATAAAAAAAGTAGTCCAAATTTTATACTGCAAATCTTTGACCCAAAAAAAAATTTATACAATATTATACACTTACATACAAAAGACGAATACATTATGTATATAAGTGTTTGAAAGTGTATACACATTTATACACATATATGTTGAAAATTTATTAACGTGAAATAAAGTTTATTCTATTATTTATGAACTCGAAAGATTGGGGTCCCGCACGTCGAAAACGTCATTTTCACACACGTTGTACCAATGATCGTAAATTTTCTTAGTGAAAGAGATATTGGTACGTAATTAAAATGTTTGAGACATAGAATGATAGACGGTTGTTGGCCAAATAACGATTATTTCACATTGGTAAATAAAGGAAGAAGTGTATGAAGTGTAAAAATCGGGCAGAATTCGGAAAAGGCGCTCTGAGTAGAAAGTCGCGACTCACTCGGGCCGAGAGGCTGCGACGGGCGCTTAAGCGTCGCGGCTCGGTTGGCAAGATAGCTTCGAGCCGCGACGCTCGAGGCCGAAGTCGCGCTACCCCGACAAAGTCGTGCGCGGAAGTCCAAAAGTTTGGCTGATAATGGGACATTTTGGAGCATTCAAATGACAAATTTTTCCTCCATAACTCAGTCATTTTGGCTGCATTATTGGCTGATTGTAACTTCTCAATTAAGTGTCATTACATGACTATTGAAAGTTATTAGTTGGCTTGTTGAGAGGTCATCTTCCCAGCACTATAAATTAAAGCTTTGATTCAATTGTTGAACACACTTCACACTTGCTTAATTCAAATTTTCTGAACTTCTTCCTCTCTAAGCTTTCTTCCACACACTCAAAGGTTCTTTTTTTAGTAAACACTTGAGTTTTCTTTGCCTATTTATTAGTTGTTGTTTTATCTTGGGATACAAGTTGCCTATTAACGTAAAAGGATACATACAGGGCAATATTATCTTAAGGACAAAGTGCTAACACTCAACTCAACAGATTTCTTGTTGTAGTTTACTTTTGTTTTTGTTTCCAGTTTGTAATCTTTGTAATACACTTACTTTCCGTTTATTTGCAATCATTATACTCACATTATATACATAAACACTCATATACCACCATATACACCCATATACAATATTATATACCATTATATAAAAAATAAACTTCAACACCACCAACTCTCATATACACTCATATACACTACTAATTTCAAATCTTTAGCTCCATATACACCCATATACACATGAGACCAGTCATTGCTGGAGATCACGTCGGAGCAGCACCAACCCCAAATCTCAAATCAACGACGGAGCAACAACTACAAATTTCATATCGACGACGAAGCAGCAATAACTACTAGCCATCGTCGGAGTTCTTGTTCACCACAACTAGATCTGAGAGAAAAGCGAGAGAGAGCACCAGATATGAGAGAGAGAGGAGGTCGAGAGAGAATGCAGTCACTCACTGAACGACGCCATAGAGACGACGGTGACGAGACAACAGTGGTACTGAGAGAGAGACGATGACAGAGAAAGAGAGTGACAGAGAGAGAGGAGACAGAGAGTGTGAGAGAAAAAAATTTGCGTCATTTTTTGTAAAATTTAAAAAGGTGGATTAATTTTTGGTAACATTATTGCTTTAAATTTCATACATCGTAATTATTTCAAATAAATAAATTTACTAATGACATGGACACCTTCCCAATTTAAGGAAACCTACATTTTAATTTTATGTTTCTTATTCTTTGGTTTAACCACAAATATTACTCTTACAGCGTTAAAATGTCCATCACTCATTTTCACGTTTCTGCTTTACAAATTGGTCTATAGTTATCTTGTCATCGTAGTTTGTCTGTCTAGTGTCTACTACACCTGAATCAAATTACAACACCAAAAAGCATAATCGAAAATTCTTAGAAAACAACAGAAAAATTGCATCTCGTGAGTTTTCCTTAAATCTTATCTCTCTTTTTTCTTCATATTTTTCGTTAATTATAATTATTTGAATCTTTAAGTATTCGAAGCTGACCAAAAGTATTCACTTTTGACAAACTTAAAAAATCAATAAATATGAAGAGTATTTTTAAGGGGTTGTTTTAAATCAACCATCTGTTGAAAATATTTATTAAACGTGAAATAAAGTTAATTCTATTTAATTATGACTCGAACAATTGAAGCCCCGTACGTGGGATAATTTTCACACACGTGCACACGTAATGTCAAGGATCATATTTCCTCAAATGGAAGAGATATTGGTACAAATATGAATTGATTGAGACGTAAGATAATAGACGGTTATTGGTCAAATAATGTTGATTTCACGTTGGTAAATGAAGGAAGAAGTGTACAATTTGTTTAAAGATGAAACGAGTTATCGGGCCGCAGCGCCAACTCTCTGAGGTTGTGGCGCCGCGGCGCCTCCCTGCAGGGCCGCGGTGTTGTAGTCCAGAGGCTGCGACGGGAGACGAAAAGACATGACTCTTGAGCTGGTTTTGAGGCATTAAACCTCCATTACATCCCAAATGAATTCAACAATTATTTGGTTGAATTAACACCCAATAATCAAGGTCATTACATGGTCATTTAAGGTCATTACATGGACAATTGAAAAGTCATCTTCTTAACACTATAAAATGAGGTCTTTGGCTCATTTGCAACTACACACTTAACACATTCTCTAGACAATTTCCTGAAATTGTTCTTCCTCTTTAGCAATCAAACACTCTAAGATCTTTCTTCCTGTAGCGAACTCTTGAGTCTCCTTTGCTCATTAGTTTGGTTGCTGTTTTATTTTTGAAGATAAGTTGTCATTACTCCGTTAAAAGAAATATACGGGACAATATTATCTTAAAGAAAGATTGATCTATCAATCGACTCAGCGATACAAGTTTCCTTGTTCACATTGATTGTTGTTGTGACTTTTCCCGTTCCTTATTATTACCAATATATCCAAACACCCTCAAATATAAATGTTCATTTTACCGAGTTAAAACTTTGTTACTAATTTATAATTTTGACCGATGAGCTTTTGGATGTTATTTAAAACCATATTATTATGTTTTTGAAAAGATCAACTGCCTTAGGTATCATTTGAGTGGTTTCTTTTAATTAAAAAAAAACAATTAGGTTCTATTCAAGTCAAATTTTCCATATATGAGGTACCTATTTTAAAACGTTAAGTTTACAAAATCTTAATATAATCGTTTTATTTGGTCAAGATTAATACTTGTCTTATTAAAAGCTTGTAATACTAGTTAGGCGACTTACAGGATTGTAAGAATTCCTTACAAGATGGATGAATCTCTTTTTTTAGGATCTTTTGATATGTTTTCTTTTCTGTTTTATAAATTAAAATCATCAATTCACCGGTGGTCAACTCCGGCAGGGCAGAGAAGAGAGAGGAACGGAGCCGCTGGCTTGGTGACGGAGAAGATTGACAAAGTGAGATAGAACTATGAAGGGGGGGGGGGGGCTCTGCCGGTGGTGTTTCGTCGGAGAGGGAAGAAGGGAGCTGGGCGCCGTTGCTTCTTGGTTGGATCTCGTCGGTGGAACGAAAGGTAATAACAAAGGGCATTGTGGCAAAATTATAAAAATCAGTCAACAAAGATGAAAAGAAGGGTAAGTTTACTCTCTTACCAACCATTCACTTTACTTGCACAGTTGCACCTACTTTTTTGTAGTAGTATGTAGACCGATATTTTGTATCTAGTCTGCATTTTTGTCCGTCGAGTACTTTTTTTCTCTTTTGAATTAGTATGTTTATTTATACGAAAAAATATTTAGATGGCCCAGAAATTGTTGTCGTGTGATCGGAAGGCCACGAGTTGAGACGAGCAGTCTCTGCGTAAATACTGAATAAGTTTGCGTCTGATAGATCCTGGTTCGTCAGCCTGCGAACTCGCATGCGAGAGGCAGTGTCGAGAACTTATCACGACCCCAAATCACTAAATCATGAGAGCACCTACCACTTTCCACCTCGGTAGGAGAACCCTTTCATTTATCAACAATCTAACTAGTTAAGTAAAAATGTAAAATAAGCGGAATAATATAAAGTGTACTCATATCATAAATATGAAAATGCGGAAGATATGAATCCTAAATACAATAGTATTTCGGTCAAACACTTTCATACTAAGTCGTGAGGGTAAAATAGTTAAAGTACACGTAACGACGGAATAAGTTGTTACATGGCTGACCATCTAGTATTTAATTCTGACTCGACTAGCTTGAATTCAGGGCATATAGAGCGGCTAGCACCCTAAAGGGCGAAGTCGATTTTACCTAAAAAAATCATTCTCATTTCTCAAGGTTTAAACTTTAAACATGCGAGTCCACCATATTCTTTGGTGATCGCTAAATTATAATAAATATCATTTTTGATCTTATAAATTTAAAATTATAATGAATTTAGTACAAAAATGTAAAAAGTTGAATTTTAAGTTTGATTTTATCATAATTAAGAAATATACTAAATGATTATAAGAATTTGATTGTGAATCTAATTATCCAGAGGTAGAACCCAAATATCAACTCTGCGAATTCTAAAATTTACAACAACGATCTCAGGTGCTAATAATTGATTTCTAAATTTAATATTTGTACATATTGAATGAATTTTATTAAAAAAAACACGGTTTGAGTAAAAGCTACAACGTTCGGCTTAACACATATCTAGGCTTCTACCACAACCTTTACAATTATTACTCACTCCGTCTCAATTTATTTGATACCATTAGACTGTGCACGAAGTTAAGAAATAAATGAATATTTTATTATGTTTACCAAACTGCTCTTACTTTAGTGCATACTTTTGTTCATTTTTCTTCATATAAATATATCTTTAAAGTTAATTAGGACCCAGCAAGGATAAAATAGAGATAGAATTATTAAATAGTTATCAAATAAGGAAATGTGACATTCATTTTTAACAGATTAAAAAAAATGGTGTCACATAAATTAAAAACTTCAAATTTTAAATCTAGCCTTAACTTTAAAAACGTTTAAAATCGATATTATTAAATTTAAATTTTATATCCGACTTTAACCAAATTCAACCACCTACCCACCCCTACCCCCACCCCCTCCACTCTCCCACCCACCTTGGAGGGAACTTCCTCACGTTCAAGGTTATATCCCCAAAGCCCCACACTTTCTCTAACTAAAATTATAATATTTCTTTTTCTTGAGAGTGAGAAAAGAAGCTACTATAAGCTTTTGCCTTTGCTTTGCTTTGCTTTCAAGCTTAGTACTATTTGTTCTAGCCAAAATGAAGTTGCTGATTGTGGCGGCAATGGCGATTCTTTTCACGGCGGCGACTGTGGTCGGAGCTCAGGTATATCATGTGGTCGGAGAAGATAGAGGATGGGACCCATCTACTGATGTTGCTTCTTGGTCCTCTAAGAGAGTTTTCAGAGTTGGTGACAAAATCTGTGAGCTTCTTGGCCTTCTATATTTCTATGTATTATAATCCTTTATTTTTACCGTAGTTTTCAAATATGTAAAAAAAAATCTATCTTCTAACACATGTCAAAATTAGAAAATTTAACTCTCAAAAAGCGAAAATTGTGAATTTTTTCGAAATTGAGGAAGTAGTTAAATATAAGTGTAACAAAATTAACTCAAATTCAAATGACCCGTCCAATCCGCTCAAAATTTTATGGTTGTAGCCAAAAGTGATTTTGATAATGAATTGGTTTGGACTCGTCCAAATTAACTCATCATAAATTAACAACCCAAATGAAGTCGTGATAATGACTAAATTTGACTCATGAAAATGTTCCACATGCACACTACCCAGAGCCCCTCTCACCCCCGCCCACTACCCCTGCCCTACCACCCGTTATTTTATAGATTTATTTTATTTTTATCAAAAATTCTTTAAAATATTATTCTTATTTTAAAAATAAAAATATGAAAAAATTAAATATTATACAAAATAAAATATCATCATACATGGAAAATTTGAAATTTATAAAAGTAATTGTCAAGTTGGGTTATGACTCATCATTTAGTATTTTACTCGCTCATCTTAGCCCATGTAAGTTTTGAACGGATTTGACATTGACTCATCTATTGATTCAACACATCTTAACTCGCTCAACTTCAATGTTTAAATATCAATGTTTACTTCACTTTTTTATGAAATTTTATTTCAAATAGTTTAAATATCAATGTTTAAAATCACGTGAAAAATAAAGTGAATTCGTCCTTGCACTTTGGAACTCGTGAGTATTAATATTACAAGGATAAGCTATTACTCTTAAGTCCCAAAAGAAAATAAAAGAGACAAATTGGCCCATGCTTTGGTTTATTTTTTAAGGTATAAAAAATTGTCACTCTCAAGTCTCAAGGACTAACCTGTCCTCCCGTTTCAAGAAGATTGTCTTATTTTATTTATTAGTTTACTCTCTAAAAATTAATATATTTTTTATATTTAGAAATAATTTAATTTTATGAGATGCTTTACCATCACATAAATATCTAAAGTTTATTTCGGACCACACATTTTAAAAATCTCTTAAATTTTGTGTCAAATCAAATTAAGACAATTTTCCCGAAGTACATATATAAGTGAGACAAGTATTTTGAATATTATAACAGCCATCTAGTTGGGCTATGCCTCAATAGGTTAGGTAAACAAGCAGTATAGTATTTAATGTTACCATTTGAATTACTCGATCCCTTAATTTTATTTGTCCACTATATTAAAAATATTTATCTTATCTATTTTAGAAAATCAAGAAATAATTTATCATTTTTTTCCTATTTTACCCTTATAATTTATTATTGAGTTGACAGGTTCAAGGAAGTTTTAATTGTTGCACAATTTTTAAAGTGTGTTTTATTTATTTTAATCATTTGGTTAGTTAGCAATAATTAGGGGTGATATAGTAAAACTATCATTCTATTTTTGGCTCCTTAATAAATATGTCAAGTCAATATGTGACAAGTAAAAATGAACGGAACGAGTAACTAAAGTTAGTGAGTTACATAAAATTCATTTAACATTTATAAATATTTGATCGTGAACTTAATTAGTATCACATATTAATTTGAGTTGTTGCAAGAACTTACAAAATTTCAAATTCTAGATCCTCATATGACGCTCAAATTTAAATTCGAGATGAAAAATACAAAGTGATTTCTTTCACCTGTCTAAGCCTTGTTGGACAAAACGAATTGTGTTGGTGGGAGGCAAAAAATACCGGATAGAATAGCGAAAGTGCTGGCAAATTGACTTAATCAGAAACAAAAATAAAAATTGTCAGCATATATTACTAATTTACATGGAAAGGTTTGAGAGCTCTGATAAAAGAATTATGAAATTTAAACTCGTGAAATTAAACTTTGAATACTTACTAGAGGATACTCATACAATTTTACATATATATATATATATATATATATATATATATATATATATATATATATATATATATATATATATATATATATCTGAGCAGGGTTCACCTACTCCGCAGCTCAAGAAAGTTTGGTGGAGCTGAGAAGCGAGGAAGATTTTACATCGTGTGATGTAACGAACCCGATCAAGATGTACACGGGCGGCCTGGATACGATCTCGCTAGAAGGAGAAGGAATCAGGTACTTCACTAGCGGGAACACAGAGAGCTGCAAAAATGGGCTGAAAATTCCTGTGAAAATCCAGCCCAAAGAGCAAAACATGGCCCAAAATGTTGGATTAAGGGCTGTAGCTGATGGGCCTACACTACCTTCTGATTCAACAAATTTAAATGGGCTTTCTTACCTTTTGGTTGTTGGATTATCAGTCTGCTTATTGGGCCTTTAGATGGAAAAGTAATTATGAGTTATGGACTCTATTAAGTAGGATAATGTACCATTTTATTTGCTGAATCTCGATTTGTGATATTAATATGTTGGCTTTGTTTTGGCCTAATTTGTTAGATGAATTTTGTAGTTTAGATGTATGAGTTATCCGAAGGTAAGCCTTGGAACAATGGTATCCATAGGTCAGATGGGCTCGAACTGTGAAATTAGTTATTGATACTTGTGCTAGGGTAATATGTCTATATCATAGACCTTTGAGGGACGTCCCTTTCCTAAACCATGCAAGGAGGAGTGATACTTCGTGCATTAGACTGCCCTTTTTAGATTAATGAGTATTCAATAGTTTGGTGTTATGAATTGGTTATAGCTATACTCTGTTGCAGGTTTTCATAATGGAAGAGATCAAGAATTATATGGATCACATTTAAATTTTAGAATGAACACACCTCTTAAGAAAGATCACATTAAATTCTTATTTCTTTCTATTAATTAATTACTATTATTATTAAATAATATAACAAGTAGTTATATTTTGCTTACTAAACCCAAAACAATACACTATGCAGTTGGGTAAGCATTTAATTAATTTAAACCTAAAATATAAATCTCCTTGGTTTTCTCATCTATCGAAAAGATTACATATCCAGCCCCAAAAAGATAGCATTGTGTTGAGAAAGCCAGCACCACCACTGTCGCAGTTGTCATGCACACTAAAACCGACATCCGGTGGTCTACCCTTTTAGGTTTTCAGAAGGCTCAGTACAAACACTAGGTCAGAGACAATGATAATACTGAAGGAAGACAAATGGTTCTTAACCATGTATTGAAGTGAAATACTCATAGACTTCCATTAATGAATCGTAGAGTTACTGAGAAGAAAATAGAGAAAGTACAGAGCAGTTGTTGAGAAGTTTTAGAGAGAAGAAAACTTGTACATCGTCTAGAACATTCTACCTGCCTTTTTACTTTTACCATATATTAATATGTACAACATATAACGAAGTGGGCTGGCCTTTTACATTGGGCTGGCCTTTTACATCAATGATACAATAGTAACTAAAAAGCAGACCTATTATTTATTTTCTGACCTCATAATTTGGGTGCTCAAAGATATTCAAGAGCTGGCTTGGAGCAGACGCAAGTGTTGTAATCTTCTCACCCTTGGTGAGAATGTCTGCGAGTTGCTCTGAAGTGTTGATGTATTCGATTTCAATTATCACGATCGAATCTTCTCCAATAAAGTGAAGGTCAATCTCTATGTGTTTTGTCCTTTCGTGAAACACTGGATTTGCTGCCATAGTTCTCTTTTGCTTATCTTGTACATTTAAGACTGTCTTTCTTGAATCCTGTCTACCTTTATCATGATTAACAAGTATATAAAGTCCATCTTGGAGTCTACCAATCTTCTTCACCTTCTCACTGTAGAGATCCTGAAATAGACAGAAATCAGGGTAAAAGACAGTTGTACACTTCAGCTCTCTTGTTAGTTGTGACACAGATAACAAATTATATTTGAACTGAGGAAGGCAGAAAACATTTTCTAGTGTACTTCTATTAGAGAGAGTACTAGTGCCAGTGTGAGTGACCTGGGCAGACTGACCATTTGGTAAGAACACCTTTGCTGGTGTGGCTAAGTCAATTCTTGTATTAATCTTATCTAACATGTTTATGTCATAAACCATGTGATTTGTAGCACCAGTGTCTATTATCCAGTTCTTGACTGTATTGAAAACATTTAAGGCTTTGAGTTCTGATATACCTGCAGCATTTGCAGATGATTGAATACGCGAGGTTACGAGATACTCGCATGCATGGTGGTTATTGTTAAGTAGCTTTACTATCTGCTCATCGGTTACGAGAGAATTTAGGTGCTCCTTGACATGCCAGTTGGTTTTATTGTCATCAGAGGAGGAATCTGCAGCTCTGTTGTGAGCATTGTGAGCAGCAAACTCCTTCCTCTTTGACTTAAAACCGGGAGGATATCCAACAAGTCTGTAACAGGACTCCTTAGTGTGACCTCTCATTTTGCATTCTTCACAGAATAGGTTGGTATTCCTTCTTGACCTCTGATTCCCTGCTGTTCCAGTCTTGGAATACATAGCAGTAGGAGGGTTTAATTTTTCACTGTGTCCGCGCGATTGGACCCGACTCGAAGGCCCTAGCACTAATTCCTTCGATTTTCATCACTAATTATCATGGAGTAAGCTTTATTGGTATGGAAGGGTGACATAAGTAGAATTTGGCTCACCTGCGTGTAGCTTTCATTTAACCCATGAGAAATTGATAGAGTTTTTGTCTCTGCAGGTAGTCAGTAAAGTCTTTAGAGGTAGGACAAGCACAACTTGGTGGTGGGACAATGGCTTGAAACTCTACCCATAGATTTTTTAGTTTAGTGTAATAATCTGCTACACTGTCATTACCTTGTGATAAGGTAGCAATTTCCCTATGTAGGTCATAGGTTCTGGATTCATCAATTTTATTGAATCTCTCCTTTAAATCTTCCCATACCTCATATGCAGTTTCTGCATATAATACACCACAAAGCAAGCTATTCGGCACGATTCATTAGTCACGCTCATCTACATCGTTGACTCTATTCCACTGGTCCCACCATTCCACCCCAAACTGATTTTTAGTACAGTTTCCGTTTACAAAGCCTAACTTATTTCTTCCAAGTAGAGCAATCTTCATAGATTTGCTCCAAACAGTGTAGTTTTCAGATCCCAGTAGTTGAAAAGAAATTAAGGAACTACCACTGACATCCGAGGCTTGTAGGAAAAGGGGATGGTTATGGTCAAAAACAGTGTTGCTACCAGTAGGTTCTCTAGGTATGGATAAAGAACCTCCATCCTTAGAAGAACTGCTTTCATTTGTTAGATCTGTTACCATCCTTTTAAGATGTTAAGGACTAGAACCCGTCACATAAACTTTCTTTCAGATCTAGACAAACTTATAAGGACCAGAACAACATCAGAGAGTTAAAGACCCACAAGAACAGTACGGAGAAATACAGGATACCTCAGAGTGATTTCCTCAGATCTTGTAATCACTTTAATCGAAGCGTGCACGATGAATCTGGTGACCGCTTTGATACCATGTTGAGAAAGCCAACACCACCACTGTCGCAGTTGTCATGCACACTAAAACCGACATCCGGTGGTCTACCCTTTTAGGTTTTCAGAAGGCTCAGTACAAACACTAGGTCAGAGACAATGATAATACTGAAGGAAGACAAATGGTTCTTAACAATGTATTGAAGTGAAATACTCATAGACTTCCATTAATGAATCGTAGAGTTACTGAGAAGAAACGAGACAAAGTACAGAGCAGTTGTTGAGAAGTTTTAGAGAGAAGAAAACTTGTACATCGTCTAGAACATTCTACCTACCTTTTTACTTTTACCCTATATTAATATGTACAACATATAACGAAGTGGGCTGGCCTTTTACATTGGGCTGGCCTTTTACATTGGGCTGATACAATAGTAACAAAAAACAGGCCCTATTATTTATTTTCTGACCTCCTCAATTTGGGTGCAAAGATATTCAGAGCCTAGCTTGGAACAGAGATGCAAGTGTTGTAATCTGCTTTCGGCCTTAGTGAGAATGTCTGCGCAGTTGCTCTGAAGTGTTGATGTATTCAGTTTCAATTATCCCTGATCGAATCTTCTCCCTAATAAAGTGAAGGTCAATCTCTATGTGTTTTGTCCTTTCGTGAAACACTGGATTTGCTGCCATAGTTCTCTTTTGCTTATCTTGTACATTTAAGACTGTCTTTCTTGAATCCTGTCTACCTTTATCATGATTAACAAGTATATAAAGTCCATCTTGGAGTCTACCAATCTCCTTCACCTTCCCACGTAGAGATCCCGAAATGAAGGAAATCGGGGTAAAAGATACCAGTACACTTCAGCTCTCTTGTTAGTTGTGACACAGATAACAAATTATATTTGAACTGAGGAAGGCAGAAAACATTTTCTAGTGTACTTCTATTAGAGAGAGTACTAGTGCGAGTGTGAGTGACCTGGGCAGACTGACCATTTGGTAAGAACACCTTTGCTGGTGTGGCTAAGTCAATTCTTGTATTAATCTTATCTAACATGTTTATGTCATAAACCATGTGATTTGTAGCACCAGTGTCTATTATCCAGTTCTTGACTGTATTGAAAACATTTAAGGCTTTGAGTTCTGATATACCTGCTACATTTGCAGATGATTGAATACCTTGAGGTTACGAGATACTCGCATGGTAATTGGTTATTGTTAAGTAGCTTTACTATCTGCTCATACTGGTTCTGAGAGAATTTAGGTGCTCCTTCAACATGTCAGTTGGTTTTATTGTCATCAGAGGAGGAATCTGCAGCTCTGTTGTGAGCATTGTGAGCAGCAAAGTCCTTCCTCTTTGACTTAAAACCGGAAGGATATCCAACAAGTCTGTAACAGGACTCCTTAGTGTGACCTCTCATTTTGCATTCTTCACAGAATAGGTTGGTATTCCTTCTTGACCTCTGATTCCCTGTTGTTCCAGTCTTGGAATACATAGCAGTAAGAGGGTTTAATTTTTCACTGTGTCCACCCACTTGGACCACTCGAAGGCCCTAGCACTAATTCCTTCGATTTTCATCACTAATTATCATGGAGTAAGCTTTATTGGTGTAGGAAGGGTGACATAAGTAGAATTTGGCTTCTAGCCCTGCATGTAGCTTTCATTTAACCCCATGAGAAATTGATAGAGTTTTTGTCTCTGCAGGTAGTCAGTAAAGTCTTTAGAGGTAGGACAAGCACAACTTGGTGGTGGGACAATGGCTTGAAACTCTACCCATAGATTTTTTAGTTTAGTGTAATAATCTGCTACACTGTCATTACCTTGTGATAAGGTAGCAATTTCCCTATGTAGGTCATAGGTTCTGGATTCATCAATTTTATCGAATCTCTCCTTTAAATCTTCCCATACCTCATATGCAGTTTCTGCATATAATACACCACAAAGCAAGCTATTCGACACAGCATTCATTAGCCGTTTGCACTACAACGTTGACTCTATTCCACTGGTCCCACCATTCCACCCCAAACTGATTTTTAGTACAGTTTCCGTTTACAAAGCCTAACTTATTTCTTCCAAGTAGAGCAATCTTCATAGATTTGCTCCAAACAGTGTAGTTTTCAGATCCCAATAGTTGAAAACAAATTAAGGAACTACCACTGACATCCGAGGCTTGTAGGAAAAGTGTCACGACCCGTTCCGGGGCCCGTGACTGGTGCCTTACCCGGGCACCCAAGTAGTTATACATCAGAGTAATCAGCGGAATATAAAAACAAGACATGAAACAGTTGTAAAATGAGACACAGTTTATCTGAAGAAAAGCTGGCCTTTCGGCATATATACATATAACCCAAGTTTTTGCAGTTACATCCCAAATGTACAATAGGACTACTGACACTTAGGAAAGTAAACAACTATGGCGGGACAGGGCCCCGCCATACCCTGACTGTACAAAACTAATTACAACAGGGAGAGCATACCCAAAAGTAGAGCCTCCGGAGAAGATGGAGCTCCTGACACCAACGCAAAAGATCCTAAGGATGCGGATCTAGCACCTGCTTGCCCTTACCTGCGGCATGAACGCAGCCCCCCGAAGGAGGTCGATACAGTACTAAGTATGCGCGAATCAGAAAGTACTTAAATGAAGACATATCATTTTTAAAATCGGTTTACATATATGTAACAACCAAGGTAACCGCACATAGTGCCACATCATAAACAAGAGCAACAATAGGTAAATCAGAATGTGTCTTTTCTAGGTCGCGAATGATCAAGCAGGCCAATTGCCTGTAGTATCACCATGCAAGCCTAATCTCGACTCCGTAGTCCGCATAGGCCACTCACATAGCCCGCATAGGGTATATAACCCCGCGTCGAGGGTAGCTACTCCTCGGCGTCGCCCCGACTCGTAGTCCGCACGCCACATGCACGCGTGAGGTATAACCCCGCACACTAACACGGAACTCCCGAGCTCGCATAGGTCCCATGGACCCGCATGAGGTATTCTCGAATCATGGTCCTGCATCGCCGAGTCTACCCCGCGTGGAGGCGCCTAACCCCTGCATATGTCAAGAGGTGAGTGATATTACACTAACCTAACGAATTATCGTTAAACAAAATAAGCACAACAAGAATACTCTCTTACACAAACGTTACAAGACACTAACACACATAGCATCATATCATGTCTACTTATCAAACCATCTTATTTATTCTTTTCACAAATCAATATAAGTCTATTATAAACACATAGGCAAACTGTTTCTTTTATCATTCTTAAGTGGTTATACCTAACTTCCCATAAAGCTAGTATAACTCTTAAGCTTCGCTTTAAAACCAATTAGTTCTCTTACATAAAAATGATTCGAATCTTTTGAAATGCTTTCGATCCTTATTATTCGTGCTTAAGTCGCGAGACATTGCCGTAAGTATTATTCGAGCTTAAGTCGAAAGACATTGTCGTAAGTATTATTCGATTAACACGTACGCTCACCGTACTATATATATATTTTAAAATATCATGTTTTAGGAAGAATCACATACCTTCTCGTGAAAACCACCGCCAAGTTGAATATGTCGCGCAGAGAATCAACCTATAATAGTCGACACGCCTATCAACGTCTGACTACTCAGAAATTCTAAGCGAGAGGGTTCTATATCCTACGGAAAATCGAAAGATTTCCTACCCTACAGCTACTCAAGTCTACTGTGAAAACAGTCCTAAGTAAGTATAGTTCAATTATTCTTCTTTTAAACCCTTCTACTGTGATAACAGTTCAATTCTATTCTGTAATATTCTTCTAAGTATTTAATACTTATTCTTATACTACTACAGTATGTATTCTCTAATTATAAAAGAAGGACAAGATTATTTACCTCGGTAAGCCCAATAATATCCTAGATAAAAGTCGATCCGGAGCAAGGCTTAGCTCCTAAGTTGTACGCTCCGATAGCTCCAAGGAAACCTTAGAAGTTTTTCACAACTTCTACTAAGTACTAAGGGATTTGGGCTAGCGTATTTTGGGCATTATAACAATACTAGAAGGCAACTTTTCTACCAATGGAGGGGGGGTAGATTTCGGCTAGGCTAGGGGGGGTAGCCTCGGCTAAGCTTCTCCAAAGGGAGGTGTTTGGACGAAAAGAGGCTTAAGGGAGAGGGAAGGATTTTAGACTTGGAAGGCTTTTGTGGATGAAGAACTCTTCATCACAAGAGGGGTATTTATAGGTCAAGGGATGGCCAACCAATGGCCAAGATTATGCCAAGTGCAAGGCAAGTGTAAGGTCAAGATTAGGGCAAGTGTCCTTGGCCAACTTGCACACAAAATATCCTACCAACTCCAAGACAAAAATGGTCATCCACCCGCCTAATGCCGCCCCACATCCATCAATTGGAGGGTGACAAGTGTCGCCCTCCCGTTGGTCCAAAATGTTTCGTCTCTCGGAAAAATCCGCAAAAATTAGAAATGACATAGCCGGAATTTACCCTACGAAAGCTGTGGAAACGTTTCGTCGGAAAACTATTCGTTTTGCGAGTTGTTCCCAAAAAAACGTCCAAGGCCTAAACTTTAAGGCTAAACTTTTGTACGTACGTCCTCACGTACATACTCCGGAAATACGGGGTATAACATTCTCCCCTCCTTAGAAACATTCATCCCGAATGTTCCTTCCCAAGACAGTTATCGATAAGGTTCTGCATAACTTAAACAGTTGTAAATGCCACACACGGCCACAGAACAACACTTAGGCAAAAACGATAACGAAAATTTACAAGTAGGAAAGTGAATTACCTGGAGGTGTGGGGAATAGGTGAGGATACTTCTGCCTCATGTCTAGGGATGTCAATGGGGCGGGGCGGGGGCGGGGAAGGGTGCCCCATACCCATACCCGCCACCTAAAATTCACCCCCATCCCCGCCCCACCACCCATCACGGATAGTAATTCCTCCACCCGCCCCCGCCCCACCTACCCCGGGCGGGTACCCACTTACCCGGCGGGTACCCACCTAAATAAGTTGAATAAAACTGCATAGTAGAATTTTGTTTTTTTTAGTAGTGAATCTCTAACATCTATGAACTTAGGTAGCTAGTTTAAAGATACTATGTAGTATCTTGAAGATATAGAGAGTATCTCATGATCAAAAGCTTATCCAAAAAATGTTGATTTCATTTGCATGAACTGATCATGATAACACCACAAAACACTTTTAGAATTACTCGTGAAATAGTATAACTATACGGGAAAAACACAAAAAAAGGTTACGATTATTACTAAATCTTGATTGGAGGAAGGAAAAATCGGACCGTGTGAAGATTAAAGCGATAATACAAAGGGTAAATATACAAAAGTATAAGATGGCATGAGCAAGTACTGAAATCCCACTGGTGTACATATTCCCGAACTCGCGGAATCTTGTTCTTGAAGGCAACTGGAATAGCAGCCCCGGTGACAATAATATGAATAATCCCACCGCTATTATCGATGGCGCCCAATCTGTTCCCATTTTTTATGCAACACTTCGTCTTGCTATACTTTATATCTCTACTTGTTTGTTACTTTGTAAATAAGTGGTATAGAGGAGATTTTTGTAAGGCAAATATAGTGAGTTTTACTTACTGGAGAAGGAGAAAGGATGCTAAACTTGAGAGTGAAATGCACGTATGGTATTAAAAAGGAAGAAAGGCGGGTACGGGCGGTGCGGGGCGGGTACGGTGCGGGTATTATATGAAATCCACCTCCGCCCCACTACCCATGGCGGGTAGCACTTTTGATACCCATACCCGCCCCACCACCCACCAAACCATCCTCCATACCCTCCCCAACTGGAGCGGGTGCGGGGTGGTACCCGCATTTACCCGCCCCACTGACATCCCTACTCATGTCCTCCTCAGCTTCCCACGTCATCTCCTCCCTGAGCTCGTTCCGCCACAAGACTTTGACGGAAGCCACGTCCTTGGTCCGCAGACGCCTAACCTGACGATCGACTATCGCTATGGGAATCTCCTCATACGATAACCCCTCACACCGACATCGTCAATCGGGTGT
The DNA here is from genome assembly GCA_029844215.1 of Przewalskia tangutica. Lineage (NCBI taxonomy): Eukaryota > Viridiplantae > Streptophyta > Magnoliopsida > Solanales > Solanaceae > Przewalskia > Przewalskia tangutica. The sequence continues at coordinate 5,928,321 of CM056725.1, forward strand.
ACCTAGATGGAACCCCGATACATCTCCTCAAAGATAGATACGTGAAAAACCGGATGACCGCCTCCGGATCGGACGGCAGATCCAACTCATAGGCAACCTTGCCTACCGCGGACAACTGAACGCCCAATGTACCTTGAAGTTTCCTTCTTCCCGAATCTCATCACACCCTTCATGGGTGACACCTTTAGGAAAACCCAATCATGAACCTCGAACTCCAGATGCCGACGACGATGATCTGCATATGACTTCTGTCGACTCTGAGCTGTCAGCAACCTCTCCTGGATAAGCTTCACCTTATCCATCGCTCGCTGCACCAAATCCGTCCCACTAGCCGCACTCGCCCACATCGAACCAACCTATAGGCGATCTGCACTTCTCCCATACAAGGCCTCATAAGGCGCCATCCAATCTTGGAGTGGTAGCTATTATTGTACGCAAACTCAACTAGAGGCAAATGATCCTCCCGGCTACTGGTCGATAACACAGCTCGCAGATATCCTCAAGAGTCCGGATAGTGCGCTCACTGTCCGTCCGTCTGTGGATGGAATACAAGACTCGAGCTCACTGCGTCCCCTAAACCTCTCTCGAAAGACCTCTGAGTTAGCCGTAACCGGGCTCCTCGCCGATATGATCGAAATAGGGACTCCATGCATCGGCGATCTCTGATGTAAAGTCCGCATAATCCTCACCGAAAAGTCGTCTGACGGGAAGAAAGTGGGCTGATTTCGTCACCGTCGACGATAACCCATATAGAATCATGTCTCCTCCGAGTGCGAGGTAATCCTGATGAAGTCCATGTTGATCACCTCCCACTTCCGTGTCGATCTCTATCGTCAGAACAAACCACCGTGCCTCCGTGCTCTACCTTACCTGCCGACAACAAGGGCACCGAGCTACGAACTCGCAACGTCCTCTTCAAGCCATCCCACCAATACACGATCTAAGCGTCGTGGTACATCTTGGTCGACACGGATGGATAGAGTAACGCTGTGTGCTTCCCCAAGAACTCGCCAAGTCCTCAAACATCCGAACACACAACTCGCCTCAAACCTTAGCACCCCATCAAGTGCTACTCGAGGACCCTTCCTCACGAAGAGTCAGATCACGATAACGTGTCAAAATCGATCTCGAATTGCCTCTTCACCTCTCGACGATGGAAGACTCGCAACCTCACGAACTCGAACCCCATCGCTATCGTAATCAATCAAACGGACACCAAGGCTCGCTAATCGATGCAAATCACGAACCATGTCCTCTTCTCTAGCCGCACATCCGATAGGCTCCCATCGACCTACGACTAAGAGCATCCGCCACAACATTGGCTTTCCCGTGGTACGAGATATCAACATCGTAATCCTTAAGCAACTCTAACCACCGCCTCTCGCCGTAAGTTCGACTCCTCTGGTGAAGATATACCGAGGCTCTTGTGGTCTGTATAAATATCCACATGAACCCCATACAAATAGTGCCTCCAGATCTTCAAAGCGTGAATCACACCGCCAACTCCAAATCATGGGGGTAGTTCCTCTCGTGTTTCTTCACCGTCGGATGCATACGCTATAACCTTGCCCCGCTGCATCAACACACATCCCAACCCGATGCCCGACGATCACAATACACAACATAACCGCTCGACCTCCGGAAGAGTAAGAACGGGGCGTCGTCGCCTCTTTTCAAAGAATCGAAACCCCGCCACAAGCATCATCCATCAAACTTGGTCGCTTTCTCGAGTCACCTAGTCAATGGTGCAGATAGAAGCAAACTTCCACGAACCGATAATATCCTGCAAGGCCCGAAAATCGCGAACCTCGCTTGAGTAAGAGGTCTAGGCCAAGTCTCGATCGCTCGATCTTGGCGTATCCACTCGAATGCCATCACCCAGCAATATGCCCAAGAAAAGCCACCAAGTCAACCAAAACTCACATTTGGAAAACTTGGCGCATAAATCACTGTCCCGAGAATCACAAGACAGCCTCAAATGCTCCGCACGCCTCGCTCGAGCGAATAAACCAAGATATCATCAATGAACACTATCACAAACGTGTCCAAAATGGTTTGAACACTCGGTTCATCAAATCCATGAATACCACGAGCATTGGTCAACCCAAAAGACATGACCACAACTCATAATGCCCGTGCACGTCCGAATGCGATCTGTGGACATCCACCTCTCTCGACTCGCACTGATGATAGCCCGATCGCAGATCAATCTTGAGAAACATCTCGCACTCGCAATCGTCGAACAAATCATCAATCACGGGAAGGGGTATTCGTTTAATGGTCACCTTGTTCACCGTCAATCAACACACATGCGCAGCGCCCCGCCCTTCTTCTTCACGAATACACGGCGCCTCGGGGAGAAACACTAGCCTGATGAAGCCCTTCTCCAAAGAAATCCCTAAGCCGATCCTTCAACTCTCTCAACTCGGCAAAGCCATTCGTATGGCGGAATGGAAATAAGCCGAGTGTCCGCAATATGTCTATACAAAACTCAATCTCCTCTCGGGAGGATACCCGGAGGTCGCCCTGAAACACGCCCGGGAACTCTCGACTCTCGAATCGATCAAAACTCGCACTGCAGCCTCGATATCAAACACCAACGATGGTAGATATACCCTTCGCACCATCTTCGTAGCCTCGAGGTAGGAAATAAACCTACCTCTACGATACCGCTCCTCCCACTCAACAACCGCCTCGAGAAATCGAACTGCATTACTTTCTCTCTCAGCCTACATTGGCGTAGCAAGAAGCTAGCCAATCCATCCCCATGATCACGCCGGTCAATCATCTCCAACTCTATCAAGTCGGCTGGTCCGACGATCGAATGGTCACAGACAAGCTCTATATACCCGTCGAGCTACCACCGAATCACCCATGGCGTAGCTACCTCGAAGTGGTCTATGGACTCGTGCTCTATCCCTATCCTACTAGCAACAAGGGAGATATATAGACAGAGTAGAACCCGGATCTATCAAAGCATACACATCAAACCCAGAACCGATAAGGTACCGGATTTACATCAGCGAGGCCTCCGATCTGTCGCTGGACAAGGCATAAATGCGTTCCGAGGACCGCTAGAATCGACCCGCCACGACTCGCGACACTGGCCGTCCATGAGTACCTTGCCTCCGGGCGAGTAGGTTCGGGGATGAAGAAGAGCGGCGAAAGAACTCAGGTGACCCTACCATCAAGATCGCCTCGCCTGATAGCCGATCGATAGTGACCCGCCGCCACAATCAAACAAGCTCCCGTAGCAGACCACAACTCCCGGTGGGATCTACCGCGACGGCCACACCGGCGAGGTGGTCCCGACGCCGCACTTCGCCGCTCGACGCTCAAGCCCCGGGCCCCGGTTCGCCGAATATCTCCGGCCGTGGCTGAGGACGGCAGAGTGCTCTGCCGGCCGTGGTGCAAATCTCGATCGCCGCTGAGGCCGCCACCACGATAGCCACCAAAAGACCTCGCTGCCCGGTCTTCTCGCCGCCGTCACAACCCGCTGCCTCTACGCCTCACATCCAAGAGCATGAGCTCGTGCGGGTAATGTCCATACCGAAGAGAAACACCGCACAAGACTCGGCCATATAGTCATCTAGCCGGTGACATAGCGGTGCACCCTATCCTCCATATCTGCTACCAATGCCGGGACATATCGAGCCAAAGAATCGAACTCGACATTGTACTTCGATCGTAAGGCCCCTCTGCCTCAAAGCAAAAATCTATCACCGCCGCGCCTCATCCGCGAGGCAAGAAGTGAGTGAGGAAAGCCTCGAGAACTCATCCCAGTAGGCTGGGACGCGTGCTCTCCCGGATAACTCCCACGAATCAAACCAATCGATCGCGTATCACGCAACTATGTGAACCAAAGATCACGGACTCGGTCTCCGACGCCCGATCACTCAAAATCCTCAGAGTCGACGGATGAACTCCTCGGATCATCCTCCCGCCACCAGTAAAACTCGCGGCTACAACTCGTGAAGTCTCGTAGCCTTAAACTCTCTCGCCTGGGTGAACCACGGTACGACCGGGCTGGACTGAATCGCCGTGATCCACTGTCTCATGTTCGCCACGATCCCCGCCAAGAATCGCCATCTCTCTCAGAACCCATCTCATCTGCTTCCAGTGTGGACCGAGGTGTAGGTATGTGGTCTCATCACCGCCGCCGCGCCCTAAACCTCTCGGGTCGGGCGGCGTCGTAGAACTCGCCGTCTCTGGTATAGACTGGGTCCGAGCCCTCGTGACTCTAGGTGTCCCACTAGAAGCTCCCTCGGCTGCCTTGCCCTTCTGGGCCCGGGTTGCCTTACGTGGAGGCATAACTGTTACAGAAAAAGGGATACGTTAGAAGGGTCCGACTTATAACACAGCTCTAAGGCACGATCTCAGAATGAGAAGAATGGAAACCAATCCTAAATATCCTATAGCCTCCTGATTATTGGTGTGGTGCACAACACACCGATAATCAAGACTCTACTAGAAACAAGACATGAAACAGTTGTAAAATGAGACACAGTTTATCTGAAGAAAAGCTGGCCTTTCGGCATATATACATATAACCCAAGTTTTTGCAGTTACATTCCAAATGTACAATAGGACTACTGCACTTAGGAAAGTAAACAACTATGGCGGGACAGGCCCCGCCATACCTCGATCAGACAAAACTAATTATAACAGGAGAGCATACCCAAAGTAGAGCCTCCGAGAAGATGGAGCTCCCGACACCAACGCAAAAGATCCTAAGGATGCGGATCTAGCACTGCCGCCTCTTACCGCGATGAACGCAGCCTCAAGGAGGTCAGACAACAGTACTAAGTATGCGAAATCAGAAAGTACTTAAATGAAGACATATCATTTTTAAAATCAGTTTACATATATGTAACAACCAAGGTAACCGCACATAGTGCCACATCATAAACAAGAGCAACAATAGGTAAATCAGAACAGTGTCTTTTCTAGGTCGCGAATGATCAAGCAGGCCAATTGCGTAGTATCACCATGCAAGCCTAATCACGACTCCCGTAGTCCGCATAGGCCACTCACATAGGCCCGCATAGGGTATATAACCCCGCGTCGAGGGTAGCTACTCCTGCATCGCCCCGACTCGTAGTCCGCATGGCCACATGCATCGCGTGAGGTATAACCCCGCACACTAACACGGAACTCCCGTAGCTCGCATAGGTCCTGGACCCGCATGAGGTATTCTCGAATCATGGTCCTGCATCACCGAAGTCTACCCCGCGTCGGAGGCGCTTAACCCCTGTAATATGTCAAGAGGTGATTGATATTACACTAACCTAACAAATTATAGTTAAACAACATAAGCACAACAAGAATACTCTCTTACACAAACGTTACAAGACAATAACACACATAGAATCATATCATGTCTACTTATCAAACCATCTTATTTATTCTTTTCACAAATCAATATAAGTCTATTATAAACACATAGGCAAACTGCTTTTATCATTCTTAAGTGGTTATACCTAACTTCCCATAAAGCTAGTATAACTCTTAAGCTTCGCTTTAAAACCAATTAGTTCTCTTCATTAAAAATGATTCAGTAATCTTTTGAAATGCTTTCAGATCCTTATTATTCAGGCTTAAGTCGCGAGACATTGCCGTAAGTATTATTCAGGCTTGAGTCGAAGGACATTGCCGTAAGTATTATTCGATTAACACGCGTACGCCTCACCGTACTATATATATATTTTAAAATATCATGTTTTAGGAAGAATCACATACCTTCCTACGAAAACCACCGCCAAGTTGAATATGTCGCGCGCAGAGAATCAACCTATAATAGTCGACACGCCTATCAACGTCTAGACTACTCAGAAACAGATTCTAGCGTAGGGTTCTATATCCTACGGAAAATCGGGCAGCACTTCCCTACCGTGAGCTACTCAAGTCTCTGTGAAAACAATTCTAAGTAAGTATAGTTCAATTATTCTTCTTTAAACTCTTCATTGTGATATGATACCAATTCTATTCTGTAATATTCTTCTAAGTATTTAATACTTATTCTTATACTACTACGATGTATTCTCTAATTATAAAAGAAGGACAAGATTATTTACCCTGTAAGCCCAATAATATCCTAGATAAAAGTCGATCCGAGCAAGGCTTAGCTCCTAAGTTATGCGCTCCGATAGCTCGAAGGAAACCTTAGAAGTTCTTCACAACTTCTACTAAGTACTAAGGGATTTGGGCTAGCGTATTTTGGGCATTATAACAATACTAGAAGGCAACTTTTCTACCAATGGAGGTAGATTTCGCTAGGCTGGGGTAGCCTCGGCTAAGCTTCTCCAAAGGGGAGGTGTTTGGACGAAAAGAGGCTTAAGGAGAGGAAGGATTTTAGACTTGAAGGCTTTTGTGGATGAAGAACTCATCATCACAAGAGGGGTATTTATAGGTCAAGGGATGGCCAACCAATGGCCAAGATTATGCCAAGTGCAAGGCAAGTGTAAGGTCAAGATTAGGCAAGTGTCCTTGCCAACTTGCACACAAAATATCCTACCAACTCCAAGACAAAAATGGTCATCCACCCGCCTAATGCCGCCCCACATCCATCAATTGGAGGGTGACAAGTGTCGCCCTCCCGTTGGTCCAAAATGTTTCGTCTCTCGGAAAAATCCGCAAAAATTAGAAATGACATAGCCGGAATTTACCCTACGAAAGCTGTGGAAACGTTTCGTCGGAAAACTATTCGTTTTGCGAGTTGTGCCCAAAAAAACGTCCAAGGCCTAAACTTTAAGGCTAAACTTTTGTACGTACGTCCTCACGTACATACTCCGGAAATACGGGGTATAACAAAAAGGGGATGGTTATGGTCAAAAACAGTGTTGCTACCAGTAGGTTCTCTAGGTATGGATAAAGAACCTCCATCCTTAGAAGAACTGCTTTCATTTGTTAGATCTGTTACCATCCTTTTAAGATGTTAAGGACTAGAACCCGTCACATAAACTTTCTTTCAGATCTAGACAAACTTATAAGGACCAGAACAACATCAGAGAGTTAAAGACCCACAAGAACAGTACGGAGAAATACAGGATACCTCAGAGTGATTTCCTCAGATCTTGTAATCACTTTAATCGAAGCATGCACCAGTAGATCTGGGTGACCCGCTTTGATACCATGTTGAGAAAGCCAACACCACCACTGTCGCAGTTGTCATGCACACTAAAACCGACATCCGGTGGTCTACCCTTTAGGTTTTCGTAGGCTCGATAAACACTAGGTCGAGACAATGATAATATCAAGGAAGACAAATGGTTCTTAACCATGTATTGAAGTGAAATACTCATAGACTTACATTAATGAATCGTAGAGTTACTGAGAAGAAAAGAGACAAAGTACAGAGCAGTTGTTGAGAAGTTTTAGAGAGAAGAAAACTTGTACATCGTCTAGAACATTCTACCTGCCTTTTTACTTTTACCCTATATTAATATGTACAGCATATAACGAAGTGGGCTGGCCTTTTACATTGGGCTGGTGATCGGTGTATTTTATATACACTTTTTGAGTCTGTTTTAGTTAGTCTTTTGTCCCATTTTGCACATATAAGTGTCGTATTAGGATAGTTTTTCTTTCTATTGAGTCAAAGTGGTTGAAATGGCCAAATGGCGGAAAAGGAGCAAAAAGAGGGCAAAAGAGGAGATGCCAGAGCTGAAAACAGAGAAAGTGGCGAACGAGGCTAAAATCGGACCAGCACGCGCGCGCCTCGCAGCGAAGCGTGGCCGCGCGCCATTATTCAGAGGCGAAGACCTGCACGCGCGCCTCGAAGACGAAGCGGCCGCGCGCCTAAACATCCGAGGAGCTACAGAAGATACAGCGCCGCGGCGCCCTCAGACAGCAGATATCAGGGCCGCGGCGCCAAAACATCCGACGGATTTCAGAACTTCCCAGGCCGCGCCATACGCCGCGGCGCCGACGCGGAAATTTTAGGTCTTTTGACGGATTTTTGGGCCAGGCCTGCAGGGAAAAGAAGGAGGCGTTTTTAAACCTATAAAAGGAGAACCCTAGGCAGTTTTAAAGGGTTCCCTTTCTTGCACAACTCAAGATTTTCTTGCTAGGAGATTGGAGACCTAAACATTAGTAATTTCTTTCCTTTTTCTTTTCTTTAATTCAGTTTTTGCATGATGAACTTTGAATTAGTTCTTGTCATATTCATGGCTAGGAACTAATTCTCTTATAGGGCTTTCTATGTTGAATTTCTTGAACCTTATGTTATAAATTAATGCATGTTTATGGTGATTATTCTTATTGAGAGATCTATCCAATAATTGAGTTGAATTCTTGGTAGCTAATTGACAACTAGTTATCACTATATGATTTCTAATCAGATTCTGAAAAGGGGGGATTGTGAATATGCTATAAGTTGGGTAGACAGTCTTGAATTGGGGATGAAAATACCTCAATTAGATTTGTAGCGTTGATGAGAGGCTTAACAACCCTAATTTTGCGCATTGTGCGTGACGGTCAACTAGGTTTTTGTGCTTAATCCTCCTATAGCGTTACCCTTATCAGCGAAAGTTAGGTAAGGAACAATACTGGGGTTGAGTGTTTATATAACCCTAACGGGAGTATAAAACGATTTCAGAACCTGCTTTCTCCAAAAGAAGAACACCATAAGTTAGTGTATTAGTAAGTAGCATAAGCGGATAGTAAGGATACATAGAAGCCCTATTCTCATCACATCTGAATTAAATCTTTATATTTAATTGGCTTTCATAACTCTTAGTTACAAACCAAACAATCAATCATTAATTCACCAAATAGATACTAGAAAATAGATAACTGATACTTGGACCCTAATCCTAGAGGACGATATTCGGTCTTATCCAAGACTATACTACTTGATACGATAACGTGCACTTGCGTTTAAAAGTGTGTGCATATTACGCGCGTCAGCTGGCCTTTTACATTGGGCTGATACAATAGTAACTAAAAACAGGCCCTATTATTTATTTTTACAGCCTCCCTCAAGCTGGGTGCTCAAAGATATTCAGCAGGCCTAGCTTGGAACAGAGATGCAAGTGTTGTAATCTGCTCAGCCCCTTAGTGAGAATGTCTGCAGGTTGCTCTGAAGTGTTGATGTATTCAGTTTCAATTATCCCTGATCGAATCTTCTCCCTAATAAAGTGAAGGTCAATCTCTATGTGTTTTGTCCTTTCGTGAAACACTGGATTTGCTGCCATAGTTCTCTTTTGCTTATCTTGTACATTTAAGACTGTCTTTCTTGAATCCTGTCTACCTTTATCATGATTAACAAGTATATAAAGTCCATCTTGGAGTCTACCAATCTCCTTCACCTTCCCACTGTAGAGATCCTGAAATAGACAGAAATCAGGGTAAAAGACAGCTGTACACTTCAGCTCTCTTGTTAGTTGTGACACAGATAACAAATTATATTTGAACTGAGGAAGGCGCGAAAACATTTTCTAGTGTACTTCTATTAGAGAGTACTAGTGCGATGTGAGTGACACAGGCATCGACCATTGGTAAGAACACATTTGCTGGTGTGGCTAAGTCAATTCTTGTATTAATCTTATCTAACATGTTTATGTCATAAACCATGTGATTTGTAGCACCAGTGTCTATTATCCAGTTCTTGACTGTATTGAAAACATTTAAGGCTATGAGTTCTGATATACCTGCTACATTTGCAGATGATTGAATACCTTGAGGGTTCTGATATACTCATGTCTGTAATTGGTTATTGTTAAGTAGCTTTACTATCTGCTCATACTGGTTCTGAGAGAATTTAGGTGCTCCTTCAACATGCCAGTTGGTTTTATTGTCATCAGAGGAGGAATCTGCAGCTCTGTTGTGAGCATTGTGAGCAGCAAACTCCTTCCTCTTTGACTTAAAACCAGGAGGATATCCAACAAGTCTGTAACAGGACTCCTTAGTGTGACCTCTCATTTTGCATTCTTCACAGAATAGGTTGGTATTCCTTCTTGACCTCTGATTCCCTGCTGTTCCAGTCTTGGAATACATAGCAGTAGGAGGGTTTAATTTTTCACTGTGTCCACCACCAGTTGGACCAGCTCCAAGAAGGCCCCTAGCACTAATTCCTTTCTGATTTTCATCACTAATTATCATGGAGTAAGCTTTATTGACTGTAGGAAGGGGTGACATAAGTAGAATTTGGCTTCTAGCCTGCATATAGCTTTCATTTAACCCCATGAGAAATTGATAGAGTTTTTGTCTCTGCAGGTAGTCAGTAAAGTCTTTAGAGGTAGGACAAGCACAACTTGGTGGTGGGACAATGGCTTGAAACTCTACCCATAGATTTTTTAGTTTAGTGTAATAATCACATAATCACATTACTTGTGATAAGGTAGCAATTTCCCTATGTAGGTCATAGGTTCTGGATTCATCTATTTTATCGAATCTCTCCTTTAAATCTTCCCATACCTCATATGCAGTTTCTGCATATAATACACCACAAAGCAAGTTATTCGACACAACATTCATTAGCCATGCCTGTACTACAACGTTGACTCTATTCCACTGGTCCCACCATTCCACCCCAAACTGATTTTTAGTACAGTTTCCGTTTACAAAGCCTAACTTATTTCTTCCAAGTAGAGCAATCTTCATAGATTTGCTCCAAACAGTGTAGTTTTCAGATCCCAGTAGTTGAAAAGAAATTAAGGAACTACCACTGACATCCGAGGCTTGTAGGAAAAGGGGATGGTTATGGTCAAAAACAGTGTTGCTACCAGTAGATTCTCTAGGTATGGATAAAGAACCTCCATCCTTAGAAGAATTGCTTTCATTTGTTAGATCTGTTACCATCCTTTTAAAATGTTAAGGACTAGAACCCGTCACATAAACTTTCTTTCAGATCTAGACAAACTTATAAGGACCAGAACAACATCAGAGAGTTAAAGACCCACAAGAACAGTACGGAGAAATACAGGATACCTCAGAGTGATTTCCTCAGATCTTGTAATCACTTTAATCGAAGCATGCACCAGTAGATCTGGGTGACCCGCTTTGATACCGTGTTGAGAAAGCCAACACCACCACTGTCGCAGTTGTCATGCACACTAAAACCGACATCCGGTGGTCTACCCTTTTAGGTTTTCAGAAGGCTCAGTACAAACACTAGGTCAGAGACAATGATAATACTGAAGGAAGACAAATGGTTCTTAACCATGTATTGAAGTGAAATACTCATAGACTTCCATTAATGAATCGTAGAGTTCTTGAGAAGAAAAGAGACAAAGTCTGAGCAGTTGTTGAGAAGTTTTAGAGAGAAGAAAACTTGTACATCGTCTAGAACATTCTACCTGCCTTTTTACTTTTACCCTATATTAATATGTACAGCATATAACGAAGTGGGCTGGCCTTTTACATTGGGCTGGCCTTTTACATTGGGCTGATACAATAGTAACAAAAAACAGGCCCTATTATTTATTTTTACAGCCTCCCTCAAGCTGGGTGCGCAAAGATATTCAGCAGGCCTAGCTTGGAACAGAGATGCAAGTGTTGTAATCTGCTCAGCCCCTTAGTGAGAATGTCTGCAGGTTGCTCTGAAGTGTTGATGTATTCGGGCCAATTATCCCCGATCGAATCTTCTCCCTAATAAAGTGAAGGTCAATCTCTATGTGTTTTGTCCTTTCGTGAAACACCGGATTTGTCGCCATAGTTCTCTTTTGCTTATCTTGTACATTTAAGACTGCTTTCTTGAATCTCGTCTACCTTTATCATGATTAACAAGTATATAAAGTCCATCTTGAGTCTACCAATCTCCTTCACCTTCCCACTGTAGAATCTTGAAATAGACAGAATCGTGGTAAAGACAGACACTTCAAATTTCTCTTGTTAGTCATGACACGTATAATAAATTATATTTGAACTGAGGAAGGCAGAAAACATTTTCTAGTGTACTTCTATTAGAGAGAGTACTAGTGCCAGTGTGAGTGACACAGCATCGACCGTTTGTAAGAACACCTTTGCTGGTGTGGCTAAGTCAATTCTTGTATTAATCTTATCTAACATGTTTATGTCATAAACCATGTGATTTGTAGCACCGATGTCTATTATCCAGCTTCTTGGTATCAGAAAACATTTAAGGCTTTGAGTTCTGATATACCTGCTACATTTGCAGATGATTGAATGCCTTGAGGGTTCTGAGATACTCCTGTCTGTAATTGGTTATTGTTAAGTAGCTTTACTATCTGCTCATACTGGTTCTGAGAGAATTTAGGTGCTCCTTCAACATGCCAGTTGGTTTTATTGTCATCAGAGGAGGAATCTGCAGCTCTGTTGTGAGCATTGTGAGCAGCAAACTCCTTCCTCTTTGACTTAAAACCGGGAGGATATCCAACAAGTCTGTAACAGGACTCCTTAGTGTGACCTCTCATTTTGCATTCTTCACAGAATAGGTTGTTATTCCTTCTTGACCTCTGATTCCCTGCTGTTCCAGTCTTGGAATACATAGCAGTAGGAGGGTTTAATTTTTCACTGTGTCCACCACCAGTTGGACCAGCTCCAAGAAGGCCCCTAGCACTAATTCCTTTCTGATTTTCATCACTAATTATCATGGAGTAAGCTTTATTGACTGTAGGAAGGGGTGACATAAGTAGAATTTGGCTTCTAGCCTGCATGTAGCTTTCATTTAACCCCATGAGAAATTGATAGAGTTTTTGTCTCTGCAGGTAGTCAGTAAAGTCTTTAGAGGTAGGACAAGCACAACTTGGTGGTGGGACAATGGCTTGAAACTCTACCCATAGATTTTTTAGTTTAGTGTAATAATCTGCTACACTGTCATTACCTTGTGATAAGGTAGCAATTTCCCTATGTAGGTCATAGGTTCTGGATTCATCAATTTTATCGAATCTCTCCTTTAAATCTTCCCATACCTCATATGCAGTTTCTGCATATAATACACCACAAAGCAAGCTATTCGACACAACATTCATTAGCCATGCCTGTACTACAACGTTGACTCTATTCCACTGGTCCCACCATTCCACCCCAAACTGATTTTTAGTACAGTTTCCGTTTACAAAGCCTAACTTATTTCTTCCAAGTAGAGCAATCTTCATAGATTTGCTCCAAACAGTGTAGTTTTCAGATCTCAGTAGTTGAAAAGAAATTAAGGAACTACCACTGACATCCGAGGCTTGTAGGAAAAGGGGATGGTTATGGTCAAAAACAGTGTTGCTACCAGTAGGTTCTCTAGGTATGGATAAAGAACCTCCATCCTTAGAAGAACTGCTTTCATTTGTTAGATCTGTTACCATCCTTTTAAGATGTTAAGGACTAGAACCCGTCACATAAACTTTCTTTCAGATCTAGACAAACTTATAAGGACCAGAACAACATCAGAGAGTTAAAGACCCACAAGAACAGTACGGAGAAATACATGATACCTCAGAGTGATTTCCTCAGATCTTGTAATCACTTTAATCGAAGCATGCACCAGTAGATCTGGGTGACCCGCTTTGATACCATGTTGAGAAAGCCAACACCACCACTGTCGCAGTTGTCATGCACACTAAAACCGACATCCGGTGGTCTACCCTTTTAGGTTTTCAGAAGGCTCAGTACAAACACTAGGTCAGAGACAATGATAATACTGAAGGAAGACAAATGGTTCTTAACCATGTATTGAAGTGAAATACTCATAGACTTCCATTAATGAATCGTAGAGTTACTGAGAAGAAAAGAGACAAAGTACAGAGCAGTTGTTGAGAAGTTTTAGAGAGAAGAAAACTTGTACATCGTCTAGAACATTCTACCTGCCTTTTTACTTTTACCCTATATTAATATGTACAGCATATAACGAAGTGGGCTGGCCTTTTACATTGGGCTGGCCTTTTACATTGGGCTGATACAATAGTAACTAAAAACAGGCCCTATTATTTATTTTTACAGCCTCCCTCAAGCTGGGTGCTCAAAGATATTCAGCAGGCCTAGCTTGGAACAGAGATGCAAGTGTTGTAATCTTCTCAGCCCCTTAGTGAGAATGTCTGCAGGTTGCTCTGAAGTGTTGATGTATTCAGTTTCAATTATCCCTGATCGAATCTTCTCCCTAATAAAGTGAAGGTCAATCTCTATGTGTTTTGTCCTTTCGTGAAACACTGGATTTGCTGCCATAGTTCTCTTTTGCTTATCTTGTACATTTAAGACTGTCTTTCTTGAATCCTGTCTACCTTTATCATGATTAACAAGTATATAAAGTCCATCTTGGAGTCTACCAATCTCCTTCACCTTCCCACTGTAGAGATCCTGAAATAGACAGAAATCAGGGTAAAAGACAGCTGTACACTTCAGCTCTCTTGTTAGTTGTGACACAGATAACAAATTATATTTGAACTGAGGAAGGCAGAAAACATTTTCTAGTGTACTTCTATTAGAGAGAGTACTAGTGCCAGTGTGAGTGACCTGGGCAGACTGACCATTTGGTAAGAACACCTTTGCTGGTGTGGCTAAGTCAATTCTTGTATTAATCTTATCTAACATGTTTATGTCATAAACCATGTGATTTGTAGCACCAGTGTCTATTATCCAGTTCTTGACTGTATTGAAAACATTTAAGGCTTTGAGTTCTGATATACCTGCTACATTTGCAGATGATTGAATACCTTGAGGGTTCTGAGATACTCCTGTCTGTAATTGGTTATTGTTAAGTAGCTTTACTATCTGCTCATACTGGTTCTGAGAGAATTTAGGTGCTCCTTCAACATGCCAGTTGGTTTTATTGTCATCAGAGGAGGAATCTGCAGCTCTGTTGTGAGCATTGTGAGCAGCAAACTCCTTCCTCTTTGACTTAAAACCAGGAGGATATCCAACAAGTCTGTAACAGGACTCCTTAGTGTGACCTCTCATTTTGCATTCTTCACAGAATAGGTTGGTATTCCTTCTTGACCTCTGATTCCCTGCTGTTCCAGTCTTGGAATACATAGCAGTAGGAGGGTTTAATTTTTCACTGTGTCCACCACCAGTTGGACCAGCTCCAAGAAGGCCCCTAGCACTAATTCCTTTCTGATTTTCATCACTAATTATCATGGAGTAAGCTTTATTGACTGTAGGAAGGGGTGACATAAGTAGAATTTGGCTCCTAGCCTGCATGTAGCTTTCATTTAACCCCATGAGAAATTGATAGAGTTTTTGTCTCTGCAGGTAGTCAGTAAAGTCTTTAGAGGTAGGACAAGCACAACTTGGTGGTGGGACAATGGCTTGAAACTCTACCCATAGATTTTTTAGTTTAGTGTAATAATCTGCTACACTGTCATTACCTTGTGATAAGGTAGCAATTTCCCTATGTAGGTCATAGGTTCTGGATTCATCAATTTTATTGAATCTCTCCTTTAAATCTTCCCATACCTCATATGCAGTTTCTGCATATAATACACCACAAAGCAAGCTATTCGACACAGCATTCATTAGTCATGCCTGTACTACAACGTTGACTCTATTCCACTGGTCCCACCATTCCACCCCAAACTGATTTTTAGTACAGTTTCCGTTTACAAAGCCTAACTTATTTCTTCCAAGTAGAGCAATCTTCATAGATTTGCTCCAAACAGTGTAGTTTTCAGATCCCAGTAGTTGAAAAGAAATTAAGGAACTACCACTGACATCCGAGGCTTGTAGGAAAAGGGGATGGTTATGGTCAAAAACAGTGTTGCTACCAGTAGGTTCTCTAGGTATGGATAAAGAACCTCCATCCTTAGAAGAACTGCTTTCATTTGTTAGATCTGTTACCATCCTTTTAAGATGTTAAGGACTAGAACCCGTCACATAAACTTTCTTTCAGATCTAGACAAACTTATAAGGACCAGAACAACATCAGAGAGTTAAAGACCCACAAGAACAGTACGGAGAAATACAGGATACCTCAGAGTGATTTCCTCAGATCTTGTAATCACTTTAATCGAAGCATGCACCAGTAGATCTGGGTGACCCGCTTTGATACCATGTTGAGAAAGCCAACACCACCACTGTCGCAGTTGTCATGCACACTAAAACCGACATCCGGTGGTCTACCCTTTTAGGTTTTCAGAAGGCTCGACAAACACTAGGTCAGAGACAATGATAATACTGAAGGAAGACAAATGGTTCTTAACCATGTATTGAAGTGAAATACTCATAGACTTCCATTAATGAATCGTAGAGTTACTGAGAAGAAAAGAGACAAAGTACAGAGCAGTTGTTGAGAAGTTTTAGAGAGAAGAAAACTTGTACATCGTCTAGAACATTCTACCTGCCTTTTTACTTTTACCCTATATTAATATGTACAGCATATAACGGTGAATGGCCTTTTACATCAATGGCCTTTTACATCAATGATACAATAGTAACTAAAAACATGCCCTATTATTTATTTTTACACATTGCACTTAAGGCCCGAGCACAACTGAAAATAGTGAAATTAAATCAGATAACGAATGATCAATCAAGCACAAGCAATAATAGATAAGATAGAGGGCTTAATCAAATATTAAATAAGAGCAACGGATAAACTTATCATACTAAGAGGTTGCTATATGATATTCGGAAAAAAAAAGAGTTTCTCAGTCATACAACATACTCAGTGTAATTCCACAAGTGGGGTCTGAGAAGGTAGGATGTATGAAGACCTTATTTAGCTTTGTGGGGTAGAGAGGTTGTTTCCTATATACCCTCGGCTCGAAAGAACAAAGCATCCCATGTTAGCAGGAATCTGAAGAAGAGTCGCATCCCAAGAGGTATGATGTAGGCAGTCTACCATAATACAAGTATTAGTGTTGAGATATTAGTGATATTAGTGATATTAGTGAAAGATCATGCTAGACCACCATAAGAAAGTTGTATAGGATTATTTGGTGGTTAAGGAAGTTAGAATTAGTTTACATAAATATCTAGATTACAAGTGGAAAATATCTAGATTGGAATACATATTCATAAAAGTGTCTAGATACACTACAAGTAGAATTTGTATAAATACAATGTAATAAGATAAATTGAAATATACAATCATATTTTTTCTTCTTCAATTCTCTCTTCTCTCTCCACCTTCACCTTCTGTTATTCTTCTTTTCTTCTTCTCTTCTTCTTCCCTTCTTCATATCATCATACACGATCCTTACTAATTGTAGCATCTCGATCTTCAGTTGCTGAGTTCCAGAAGGTTAACCAGTGGCTTGCCTAGCTGCTGGATGAATTAATTATCACAGATGTGATAATTTAACATGGTATCAGAGTCTATGATTCGTAGGAGGACCTGCATAATCTAGGATACGAAATTGATTGAAAATCAAAATCGCGATTCGATCGAAATCGCGAGTTTCGTCTGAAAAATCAGAAAATCAAAATTGAAGAGGAAAATCTGTAATTGCAAACAGACCGATAATCAGAATTGCGACTGAAGGAATTGATCGAGAAAATCAGAAGCAAATGAGAAAATCATAATTGCGATTTTCTTCGAAAACAGAAAATCAGAAAATCCAAATCGAAGGAGATTCAATTTTAATTTGAATTGAAGGAGAATCACAGTCGATTGAAGGAGATTCATCATGATCAATTGATGGAGATTCAATCAAATTGAAGGAGTTCAATCGATCGAAAAATCAACAATAATTTTTTTTTTTGGAAAAATCGGAATCACGATTGCGATTTTCGGAAAAACAGAGAATCGAAGATTGAGGTAATTTTTATTATAGCATTTGTCAATCGAGTCGTATGGATATGTTATCGGATTGTGCGGATACACTCCGTCTTTGGCTATCATTGCGACGTCGAAGATCGCCGAAATTATTTCTAGAGGTTATTTTCGTATTATTTCGTGTTGGTGAATCGTTTTGTAATATTAGAATTGAATTCGTGTTGGTGAATTGATAAATTGGAGAAAGGAGAAAAGGTATCGAGTTGTCGAGTTCGTCGTCATTGTTGTTGATAGATGTTATAGTTGTTGTTCTATGTTCTATGTGGTAGTAATAAGCGTTGTTGGTTTCCTTATGCAAAAGGAACTTGACTAGTATGAACCACATCTGGTATTGCTGTTGTGTTTTGCTTACTGCCTCGATAGCTGTTGTTACTGTAGCGTGTGTAGCTGATGTTGTTGTTGCTGATGTGGTTGTTGCTGGAAATGCTCTTCCTAGAACCATGAAATCAAATAATGAGATATTTATATCGATAGAAGGATCGAGGAGTTCTTAGCGACAAATAGACTAAGAATTGATGAATGCTTCGTCGAAGACAATATGGATTGAGTTGAAGCTTAATTCAATGATTCAAAGAGTTGTTCACAGGTCGATCAAGTGATTAGATTGCTTGTTTTCATATGTTTAGCTTAGGATAAGAGGATTGAAGGATTTCTAGTCGGAATTGGACTAGAAATTGAGGGAGACTCCGCTGCATATCCGAGCTTATTATGACAGCTTGCGTGATGAGAATCGAGGGATTCTCTAGTCCAAGTGAGACTAAAGAACGAGGGGTTCTTTCCGCATATTGAAATAGCTTGCGTGATGAGAATCGAGGGATTCTCTAGTCCGTATGTGATTAGAGAATGAGGGGTTCTTGCCGTCTAGCTTGCATAAGGAGAATCGAAAGATTCTCTAGTCCGTGTGAGACTAGAGAAGGAGAGGTTCTTCATTATTGTTGTGGGAGTTGAAGCTCTTGCTTGATGCAGCTGTGTTGCTGCTTATTGTTGTTTTGCTACTTGTTTTGCAAGCTGTGTTGCTGCTTATATTTCCTGCAACTGCAGGATCGCTTTTCGTGTGCAATTCCGTGCCGCGCCGTATATCGTTTTTTGTGCTGCTACAAATGCAGTTGCTAGTGTTACTACTGTTGCACCTAGGAATGGAAAGAAAAGCTTGACGACTGTTCAAGGATAAGGAGTTTGCCACTGAAACTGCTGTTGTTTTGCTGGTTTATATCAGCATGACTTTCTTCATTGTTTTGTGTTGGATACTGTTTTTATGGTTATATGCAGTTGATTGGCGAAGTCACTACTGAGTTGCCTATTTACTTGGTAAATTCGTTGAATAGCTTGAAGCTGCAAGTGAGCTTTTCCACTATTATCCATACTGGAAACACAGTGAGTCCAAATGGAAGCAGTTGGGTGACCTAGCCATTTCTAGTGGAAGGCTTGAGATAGCAGAGGAGTATTGCTGCTAATGGTTGTTTTGGGTTCATAGATAATGCTGAATCAGTTGAAATGGAGTTGCTCAAGAGGGTACTGAAAATTCAAGAGAAAATTTTTGGTACTGACAGTGAGGAAGTTAAAATATCTTATTGGGGGTTTGCATGCCTCAGTAGGAAAAGAGAGACTGGAGTATAGCACAAGATCGGGTTTTATTGTTGTCGGTAGGCAGGCAAAACTAACAAAGATAATATGACAGGTATATGAAAGAAATTCATCTTAGCTATATCTGACCAAGAGTGTCTGTGATATTTCAGATAACATTCAGAACCAGATATGGAAATTTAGGGGACAATAGAGAAGTCAAAAGCCCCTTTCAAGGTCACATGTTTTTCTTGGCTGGTTGTCCGAAAAGCTTGTCTGACTCATAAAATTCTACTGAAAAGAGGGATTCAGCTGAGTTGCAGATGCTTCTTGTGCAAAGAGGAGGAAAGTAATAGTCTTCATACATTGCATGATAAGATATACTGTGGCAATTATTCCAGTTCTTGGCAGAAATTAAATTGGTGATGTCAAGTAATACCAGGGACTTCCTATGATCCTGGAATGACATCAAGACAAGAAAAAAAAGGCAAAACTTTACAGAATATCATTAGTAGTATATGTTTCGTACCTATGGCAGGAGAGGAACACATTGCAGAAATGGAAACAGATATAGTTGTTGTTCATACGACTACTGGTGTTGTCTAGTATTGTTTGACTGGTAGAAGTGCTTTGCTATTGTTTCCAAGCTAGGACTGAAAACTCTGTTTTCTGTGCCTAGCTTGAGGGGGATGTTGAGATATTAGTGAAAGATCATGCTATACCACCATAAGCAAGTTGTATAGGATTATTTGGTGGTTAAGGAAGTTAGAATTTGTTTACATAAATATCTAGATTACAAGTGGAAAATATCTAGATTGGAATACATATTCATAAAAGTGTCTAGATACACTACAAGTGGAATATGTATAAATACAATGTAATAAGATCAATTGAAATATACAATCATATTTTCTCTTCTTCAATTCTCTCGTCTCTCTCCACCTTCTGTTATTCTTCTTTTATTCTCCTTCTTCTCGTCTTCTTCCCTTCTTCATATCATCATACACGATCCTTACTAATTGTAGCATCTCGATCTTCAGTTGCTGAGTTCCAGAAGGTTAACCAGTGGCTTGCCTAGCTGCTGGATGAATTAATTATCACAGATATGATAATTTAACAATTAGTGGTTGCTTCCATGGTAAGGTCACACGGTAATTTGCTCCAAGACTCCTCTATGTAAGCAAATATTAAATAAGTGATTTTGGAGAGATCTCACTCTCTGTATAACCCATTCCTTGGAATGGGTACAACCTTCCGATAATAATTCAAATGATGCTCTGGATGTCCTATATACAACAGTATCACGAGCCCCAACATAATTGCAGCTTAGCAGCACTTGACCATCCGCATACATGTAAATCGGTATGGCTACATAAAAATCTATAATCACCTGATATTGTAAGCAATTCAGTCCAAGATCTCTTGACACCATAGTCTTTCATTCCCCACAACTTGAAGGTGCTTACAAACGCACTAGGACATGTATTATAAAAACAAAGCATCCCTCTCAGTACTGAAACACCAAGCTCCATGTTCTTCCATTTGAATATAGTGCACATTTGCTCTAGCAACGGTATCTCTCGGTACACCTCATTTGAAATGTTAAATGAAACGATAGTATAACAGTGTGACAAACCAACTCAATGAAATGCTCCATGTACAAATGCCAAAGAATCCATAGCACAATCACCCACAGGGCGAATGTCGGCAGGATGAGTGATTGGTGTATTTTATATACACTTTTTGAGTCATTTTTAGTTAATCTTTTGTCCCTTTTTGTACAAATAAGTGTCGTATTAGGATAGTTTTTCTTTCTTTTGAGTCAAAGTGGTTAAAATGGCCAAATGGCGGAAAAGGAGCTAAAAGAGGGCAAAAGTGGAGGTTCCCGAGCTTAAAAGACGAGAAAGTGGCGAGCAGCGGCTTCGGACCAGCGTCGCGGCGCCTCTGCGATCGAAGCGGGCGCGGCGCCTAATCATCGAGAGAAGGCTGCAGATTCCAGCTCATGGCGCCAGACAGCGAGAGATCGTGGTCGCGCGCCAAATCACCCGGCATCGCGAAGTTTGGCGCCGCGGCTGAAGCCGTGGCGCCCGACGCGGAAAATCGAGTTTTAGACGAAATGCAGGCGGGGTGAAGGAAAAGTTGGAGGCGGTTTTGACCTATAAAGGAGAACCCTAGGCGATTTTAAGGGTTCCCTTTCTTTACAACACAAGGATTCTTGCTTTGAAGATTGGAGACCATAGTCTAGTAATTTCTTTCCTTTTTCTTTTCTTTTATTTCAGTTTTGTATGATGAACCTTGAATTAGTTCTTGTCATGTCAATGGCTAGGAACTAATTCTTTTATAGGGCTTTCCATGTTAATTCACTAGA
This sequence comes from Przewalskia tangutica, assembly GCA_029844215.1. Classification (NCBI taxonomy): domain Eukaryota; kingdom Viridiplantae; phylum Streptophyta; class Magnoliopsida; order Solanales; family Solanaceae; genus Przewalskia; species Przewalskia tangutica. The sequence continues at coordinate 5,949,914 of CM056725.1, forward strand.
AACTTATGTTATAAATTGATGCATGTTATGGTTATTCTTCTTCTTGTTGAGATTTATCCAATAATTGCTTTGAATGCTTGGTAATTAATTGATCACTAATTATCATTATTTATATGATTTCTAATCAAACTTGAAAGGAGGAGGTTGTGAATATCTTTGTAAGTTGGGTAGACATATTTTGGATTGGGGATGAAAATACCTCAATTATTTATGTAAGCGTTAATGAGAGGCTTAACAACCACAATTTTACGCGTAGTGCGTGACGGTTAACTAGGTTTTGTTCTTAATCCTCATATAGAGTTATCCTTATCACCGAAAGGTAGAAAGAGCAATCTTGGGGTTGAGTGTTTATATATCCTTAAGGGAATATAAAGCGATTTACGTAAACTCGCTAGCTCCGAGAGAAGAAGACCATAATTCATTGCATTAATAATTAACATAAGCGGATAGTTAAGGAGACATGGAAGCCCTATTCCCATCACAACTGAAGTAAACACATTAGTTAAATTAGTCTTTATAATTATTAGTTATAAACAACAAAATCAAATATCGATTGCCAAATAGATACCAAAAAATAGATAGTTGGTACTTGAACCCTAATCCTTGTGGACGATATTCGGTCTTACCAAGACTATATTACTTGTCACGATAACGTGCACTTGCGTTAAAGTGTGTGCATCTTTTCGCGCATCAATGAGAAATTACAAATATAAATCGAATTGGCAGTTCGTAACACGCGTAGAATCATCAAAGTCCAACCAACAACAACTAAACTCAATCAAAACTCACATGAGAATCAACAATATCCATTTGCTCTGTAGTAGTAGTATTTTCCACGCTCTTCCCTACAATTTAATTAAAAATTGTGGTTGGTTAGCCCCATATATACTTCATATATATAGACAGACGATAATAAAGGAGAATACAGAGAGGTCTTGGCAGTCAGCAGCTAAGTAGAATAGACGAGGCACACAAGAATTTTAACTTTATGGGTTCTGCATTTTAGAACACGATTTTAAATGCTAATAATTGAATTCTATGTCTACATATTTAACAAAGGAAAAATTATGGTCAAATATCATGCGCGTCTAGTTTACATAATATGTACACAGTGTATAGATCATGTATATAGTATACTACATATACATATACTATACATGCCTATACATAAAATATACATACGTATACAGCTGAAATGTATAGGCCATGCATACTTTGGCCATTTTTGGTAAACTAGATGGCCGAAGGTGATTTACATAAGTTCCCCTTTAATAAATTTCTTAACATGAATACATTGTTTGAGCAAACAGTTACAGCATTTGACCTAACTGGTATCCGAGCTTCCATCTTGAATCCTAAATTGAGGTGCGTACAAGCTGATTAGTTAAAACACACACACAGCAACAGAAAGAAGAAAGATGGATACCTTTACAAATTTGATTAGGAGGTACTGATTTCTGATTAAACTTTAATGTTGCTTCTTCTCCAATTGTAATAGTAATTTGATCGAAAATATTAGCCTTATTTTGTATTTACAATAGATTTCTTCTTCTGTTGAGCTTTGAAAAGATTCGCATATCTAATTGCTAATTTTCCCTCATGGCTATCAGACTTTTTCTCTTGTGTCGTCGATAATTACTAAGCTTTGATTGAAAAGACTCGGTCTTTGGAGATGCTTACTAAGGTTCGAGCTTGAAAGCAGTCACTAATACTGCATTAGGGTAGGTTATCTAAATGCACAAGGGCTTCCCAAATCCTACTAACCGGGATATTTTATGGACCGAACTATTTTTTTTTAAATTCAGATTTGATCGTATATCAGTTCGACAGTCAAGTCTTTAAATGAAATGGTTCCGATATTATAGGACCTTTCAATATTTTAAAGATTTTGTATGACAAGAGATTCTCTATTTTTGTTAGGCTATGCCTCAATAGGTTAAGTAAACAAGTAGTATAGTCTTAAAAAAAGTATACACATGATATACACATGTATATTATGTATATTGGACAAATGATAATCAAGGCCAGAAGGCCCATCACGGGCAGAATGATCATCTCGGCCAGAAGGCCCATCACGGGCAGAAGGTCCATCTCGGGGTTATGATTAGTAGTGTATATTTGGTATATATTGTGTATTAGTCTTGTAACTTAATTAGTCTTGTACACTTACCTTAATTGTATAGCTAGTTTTCAAATAGAAAAGAGTTTTAGGAGTAGAATATGAAAAGGATTTTCCTATTATATCTATACCCCTTTCATTAATGAGAATAATCAAGGGATTATTTCTTTAATGGTATCAAAAGTCTAGGTTATTTTTATTTTGCTTCCGCTCCTCTCTCTTCTCGATTTTCGTGAACAATCCCTCCCCCCCTCTCGGATTTTTTTCCTAAACCCGAGACACAACAAATTTCCCTTCTCGGTTTTCTTCCTAAAACTGAGACATCCAAACAAAATCCCTTCTCCAAAACTCCTTTTTCTATTCACTATGTCTGATAAGAACATGTTTCATCATGTCCTAACAGTTTCTAACATCAAGAGCGTTCTTTCTATTATTTTTTACCTAGAAAATGTTTAATATGGGACGTGGGCAGAGTTGTTCAAGATTCATGCAATGGCACATGAAGTTCTCTCCCACATAATCCCTCCAGCTCCTGATACGGAGGGTGTGCCCACCAAAGAGGACGATCCTGAATTATGGATTACTCTTAAGTTCTCCAATGGATTTATGCCACTATCTCCCTTGACTTCTGATAGACGATTATGGAACCTAACTTTTCTGCTATGGCTGCTTGGAATAGATTGCGTGATATATTCCAGGATAACAGTCATTCCGCATTGTCACCCTTGAACAAGAATTTTCTCAAGTCGCTATGGAGAATTTTCTGAACGTTTCATCTTATTGCAAACGATTCAAGGACTTGGAGGATCAACTTCACAACATGTGTGCTCCTGTTAGCAATAGTCGTCTCGTTATACAGATGGTTGCAGGCCTGTCTGAGGCCTATAACGGAGTTGATTCGATCCTTCGTCAAAGTAACCCTCTACCGGAATTCTATCAAGCTCGCTACATGCTTACATTGGAAGAAGCCGGTGTGGCTAAAAAGGCGCTACTGGCGGTAACTCCGCCATGATGGCCACATCCAATAGTTCTCAAACATATTATAACAATTCGGGCCAAAATCATAATAACGGTGGCGGCAAGAAAGGTCAGAATCGCAAAAATAAATGTGGTGGACGTGGTGGTAATGGCAGCGGAGGGCGGCGGTGGGTCTTAGCGGTGGGCCACCGTGGCGGCCATGGGCCTCGCCATTGGCCGCCATCGCCCAACGCACGGAATCGGGTGGGCCCTTTGCCCGATCGAGCTCAATTCGGCGATGTGCCGGTCGAGCAACCCGATCTGAGTGGCATGATCCGGCCAGTTCGATGGCGATCCCATCGGTTGGGCCTTGGCAAGCACTAGGCCTGCTTGGGCCTCGGCCACAGCAGGCCTTGCAGTTGAGGGACCCACATCTATCCCATCTCCGCAGATATTGAAGTTGCAATGCACACGCTAGGATTAACTCTTTCGGACCCGAATTGGTACATGAACACTGGCACCACTACCCATATAACATCCGACCAAGGTACTCTCACGTCTTATTCCAATTTGAGCAGTAATCGTGGTATAATTGTTGGTAATGGTAATTTAATTCTAATTCAGGGTTATGGTCATAAAACTTTGTTCCCCCCATCCACCACTTGTCTTGAAAAATACTCTTCATGCCCCAAAATTGATTAAATATTTGGTGTATGTCCGTAAATTCACAATTGATAATTTGGTTTCTGTTAATTTTGATCCTTTTGGGTTTTCTGTGAAGGATTTGAAGACGGGGAACCCTCGCATGAGGTGTTGATAGTAGGGGCGATCTTTATCCAATCACACCAAGTCTCAGTTTCTCGCATCAAGTCATGCCTTCAACTTTTGCAGCTCTTGCTCCTTCCTTGTGGCATGCTCGTCTAGGTCATCCGGAGTCGTCTATTTTATCTTTCTTAGATAAAAACAATTTTATTTCTTGTAAGGGTACGCGTAGTACTCTGAATTGTCAATCTTGTTCTTTATGAAAAATTGTTAAGTTGCCATTTGTAGACTCTAAATCTCATACTTTAATGTCATTTGATATTATTCATAGTGATTTATAGACGTCTCCTGTTCTTAGTTCTCTCGGTCATCGATATTATGTTCTATTTTTGGATGATTATTCTAAGTTTTATGGACTTTTCCGATAGCGAAGAAATCTTAAGTTTTTTCCATCTTCTTAAAATTTAGAGCATTCATTAGAACTCAATTCGAACGGAAAATAAAAAAATATTCAATCTGATAATGGCAAAGAATATGACAATGTAGTGTTTAGGGAATTTTGTGCTAAAATGGGATCAGTTTTCATTTTTCTTGTCTGCATACGTCTTCACAAAATGGGAAAGTCGAACGCAAAATTTGTACCATTAATAACATTGTCCGAACTTTATTAATTCATGCTTCTGTACCCCCATCTTTTTGGCATCATGCTCTACAAATGACTACAAATATTCTTAACGTTCTTCCTTCCAAAAGTTTGACATATTCATCCCCTCTTCATATTTTATATAATAAGACTACTTCATATTCACATCTTATGGTCTTTGGGTGTTTGTGTTATCCACTATTTCCGTCCACCACAATTAACAAACTTCAGGTCAGTTCTACCCCTTGTGTGTTTTTGAGTTATCCGTCAAATCACCGTGGTTACAAATATTTTGATATATCATCTAATAAAATCATCATTAGTCGTCATGTAATATTTGATGAATCTCAATTTCCGTTTTCTAAGGTAAGAAGTCCCGTGCCTAGTTCGTCTATTTTTTGGATGATAATATATCCTTGTATATTATTTACCAATTTTTTGATGTGTCCACTTTAACTCCACCAGGGCCCATCGCCGTGGCGCTACTGATTCTGATCACGACATCGATGCATGGACCGGACGATGGCGGCATTGGGCCTAATTCCCAGCCCAGGCTCGCCACTGTTCCAGTGATGGGTTCTAGCTCATTTCCGACGCAAGTGTCCCGTGTTGTGTTGGTCCAAGCGAGCTGCACGCTGCTTGATCGATCCTTCACCAATTTTGGCAGCGGCCCACTCCTCTTGGCGATCCGTCACGCATCCCGATAATTCTCAAAATCCACCCAATTCTCCCCCAAGTCATAGACCAGTCACACGTAGTCAACGGGGCATTTTTAAACCAAAAATACATTTTAAATCCCCTCTACCCCCATAATACAATGTCTTCTTTAAATGACCCCAATTTAAAAATTACTATGACCGACGAATATAATGCTCTTATTGATAATAAGATGTGGGGTAGCCATGTGGTCTCTGAATCATGTTGGTTACGAATAGCGAGGGCGAACCGAAAAACTCCGCTTTTCGGAGCGGACCAATCTTTTGTGCCCCCCCCCCCCCCTTACTCTCTCTCTATAAAAAAGCCTGCGGGAAGCGCGAAGAGCTAAGCCACTAATGTTGTGGCGAAGGTTTCCAGCTATAAAAACTAAAATTTTGATGAATAATCTGTTTATTTAGTTTTCTCTTTTTTCCCACCTTCAACCCTCTTAGAGGGTTACAAGGAATTTTTGGAGTGGCTCGCCTGAATGCCGAGTCTTTCTCTGCCGTCAACTCGACGTCGTCTTCACCTGCAAGATAAGGCAAAAAACGTCGACTTTACTAAACAAGCGAGAAAGGTCCTTTCTATCTTATTAGTCAAGCGCGCTAGCTGCAATAAAAAAATAGCGCTAACTAGAAATAGACACCCGCGTATTCTGATTCACTTTACCCAATAAAGGGTTATGCGAAATAGGGATTGTTGCTTCCACTGCGCTACATTCCTAAGCCCTTACTCATTTTCCTTTTGTACCTGCCTTGTCGAAGTAGAAGATGTGGCATTAGTTCGAAAATACTTTCTTAAAGTGGCATCTTTTACCACTGCTGGCGCCGTCCATCTCGAATAGTAAATGCTGTTCTTGAGCTCGGATGCCACTTCACGGCAGTATATTTCATAAGATGTGTTTCATTCGGGAGGATGAACTAGACTTTTTCATCGCCCGCCATGGCGGTCGAACAAAAGATCTTCCCACTAATGCTTTCATTCTCCCGGCTATGATACTGGTAAAGGCCCTCTTCCTTCTCTCCGACACGGTTGTTCAGACACACGTTGTAGTCATGGGAAAGAAAAATGTCATTTGTGTGAAGGATATTGAGATAGCTTCTTCCTTCTCTGTGTGTGGGTTAGCCCTTGATCGGATAATTATAATATTCTTTTAGAGCTTCATTGTCTTATTGAGAAAGATGTCTTGGTTTATTGTGATAATGTTAGTGTCATCTACCTTTCTGGGAATCCGATTCAGCACCAGCGCACTAAACATAACGAGATGGACATTCACTTTGTTCGCGAAAAGGTAGCTCGTGGACAAGTATGCGTCTGTCATGTCCTTTTCAGGTATCAAATTGCAGACATCTTTACAAAGGGTCTTCCCTCGGTCCTTTTTGAAGGTTTTAGAGACAGTCTCAGCATACGAAGACTGCCCGCTATGACTACGGGGGTGTGTTAAATATATATATAAGTATACACATGATATACACATGTATACTTATGTATATTGGACAAATGATAATCAAGGCCAGAAGGCCGCTGTTCTTTCACTACATACATAGGGGCTTCCCAAATTCTATTAAACAGGATATTTTGTGGACCGAACTGTTTTTTTTTAATTCAGATTTGATCGTATATCAATTCGACAGTCAAGGCTTTAAATGAAATGGTTTCAATATTATAGGACCTTTCAATATTTTAAAGATTTTATATGACAAGAGATTCTCTGTTTTCGTTAGGCTATGCCTCAATAGGTTAGGTAAACAAGTAGTATAGTCTTAAATGTTACCATTTGAATAAACTAAAGTTAGTGAGTCACAGAAATTCCTAAATATATATAAATATTTGTTTGTAAATTTATTTATTATTGTATGTTAACTTGAGGTTATTGTAGGAGCACATAAATTACAAATTCTAGATCTACATATGATGTCAGAATTTAAATTCAAGACAAAAAATTACAAGGTGATTTCTTTCATCTGCCTAAGTTGTGATGGACAAAACTAACCGACATTTTTGCTAATGGGATGCAAGAAATACCTGATAGAATAGTCGAGTGCTAACAAATTGACTTAAACACCATCGTTCTCGTAAACAAAAACAAAGTTTTTCATCATACTATACTAGTTTACATGGAAAGTTTTGATAGTTCCGATTAAAAGTTATGGAATTTGGACTCGTGACATGAAAGTTTGAATTACTTTTAACTTATTGGCGGAAACTTATACAATTTTGCATATACTATATGAATAGGGCTCACTTACTCCGCAATTCAAGAGAGTTTGGTGGAGTTGAGAAGCGAGGAAGATTTTACATCGTGTGATGTAACGAACCCGATCAAGATGTAACAGTCGACTCGGATACGATCTTGCTCGAACTAGGGCTGTCTCAAACATTTTGGGGGTCCTGTTCTAATTCGCAAAAGTGGGTCTTTAATTGGGCTAAGACATGTGAATTATGGGTCTTTACAGTAAATTTTGGCTAATACTACTTAATAAAAAAATGAAAAAAGGGGCCCTAAATTTTTTCGTTTTTCGGGGGCCTGTGCGGTAGCACACCTCGCAGGGGTCCAAAAACGGTCCTGGCTTGAAGGAGAAGGAATCATGTACTTGGCTAGCGGGAACATGGAGAGCTGCAAAAATGGGCTGAAAATACCCGTGAAATTCAGCCCAAAGAGCAAAACGTGGCCAACAATGTTGGATCAATGGCCGTAGCTGTTGGGCCGACATTACCCTGTGCTCCAACAAATTTAAATGGGCTTTCTTATCTTTTGGTTGTTGGATTATCAATCTGCTTTTTGGGCCTTTAGATGAAAAAAACAATTATGGGTTGTTCCGTCTATTAAGTAGAATTATTAGTAGGATAATGTACCACTTTATTTGAGCTAATGTATACTTAATTTCGAATTGTGATATTAATATGTTCACTTTGTTTTTGCCTAATTTATTGTTGTCTGTTCAAAGAATGAATTTCGTAGTTTAGAATGTATCAGTTATCGAGAGGAAAGTCTCGAAGCAATGGTAAAGTTAATCTTGTATAACCCATAGGTGGTCACACAAAGCTCGAGCCGTAAAATCCACCACTAATACTCAGGGCCGGCCATAGGGTGAAGCGACTGTTGGAATATATTGGTAATAACAAGGAACGGGAAAAGTCACAACAACAACCAATGTGAACAAGGAAACTTGTCTCGCAGAGTCGATTGATGATCGATCGTACTTTAAGATAATATTGCCCCGTATATTCCTTTCAACGGAGTAATGACAACTTATCTCTCAAGATAAAACAACAACCAAACTAATGAGCAAAGGAGACTCAAGAGTTCGCTATAGGAAGAAAGATCTTAGAGTGTTTGATTGCTAAAGAGGAAGAACAATTTCAGGAAATTGTCTAGAGAATGTGTTAAGTGTGTTCTTGCAAATGAGTCAAAGGCCTCATTTTATAGTGTTGAGAAGATGACTTTCCAATTGCCCATGTAATGACCTTGAATGACCATGTAATGGCCTTGAATGACCATGTAATGACGTTGATTATGGAGTGTTAATTCAGCCAAATAATGGTTGAATTCATTTGGAATGTAATGGAGGTTTAATGCCTCAAAACCAGCTCAAGAGTCATGTTTTTTCGTCTCCCGTCGCAGCCTCTGGACTACCAGCGTCGCGGCCCTGCAGGGAGGCGTCGCGGCCCTGCAGGGAGGCGGCGCCACAACTTCAGAGAGTTGGTGCCGCGGCCTTGCAGTTTGGCGTCGCGGCCCGATAACTCGTTTCATCTTTAAACACATTGTACACTTCTTCCTTCATTTACCAACGTGAAATCAACGTCATTTGGCCAATAACTGTCTATTACCTTACGTCTCAAACAATTCATATGTGTATCAATATCTCTTCCATTAAGGAAATATGATCCTTGGCATTACGTGTGCACGTGTGTGGAAACCTTCCCACGTGTGGGCCCCAATTGTTCGAGTCATAATTAAATAGGATTAACTTTATTTCACGTTTAATAAATATTTTCAACAGCGACAAAAGCAAGGGCTTTCCATTTTTCTCCGGATATTTTATTCGATGTTCGGTATTCACATGATTAATTCAATTTCATTAAAGGGGAAATCACTCCCTAAAAAAATCATTTCAGGGCTTGATCCCTAGACTAAGGTAGGAGGGATCTTATTCATCCCAGCACAATCCGTTGCAATGAGGCCCCAACTTTTACCAATACTAAATTTATAGGTTAATCTTTTTTAAAAGAACAATATTGTGTATTTCAAAGTAGAAAAATAAATATTATATAAAAAGAAAAGACATTTCTGCATTCTATATTTTCTCCTTCTTCTCTTTTTCAAGTTTAAAGCATTGCAATAAGTATATTAAAACATCAAAATTATTTCCATACAAATTATCGGCCTCTTGAATCATATTCTATTAGCTAAGATCAATAATGTCTCAACACATATTAAATAGTTTATAAATAATTATTAACAATTTTACAACTCAAAAAGTTAGAAAATATTTAAATGAAAATATGTATAATATTTTTCTTTAAGAATAAGGTCTTTCATTAAGGTATGATTTTAGGCCACCGTTCTTGTTGAGCCGCCACTGCTAATACTTGTATTAAGGTGGTTTGCCCTTTCCGAAATTCATGAACGAGAGATACTTTCTACGCTATGCCGTGTACGAGTATTCATTAGTTTGGTGTTGTTATGAATTGGATATAACTGTAATATGTTGCAAATGGAAAAGATAAATAATTCTCTGGATTTTGCATGATGTCTAAAATCTAGTAAAAAGGTCAAATCTGTCAGTGTACCATCTAAAATTGAGCAACTTTATTAAACTTTTGATCTATTAAACCTAAGGATTTTCTATAGTTAAGGGTATGAATCTACCAAAATTTAACAGATTAAGAAACTTCGAGTGTGCAAATTCAGAGACCTTTTCTTATAGTACTTACTTTAAATGGAATATCAATACATACAGTGGTCAATTTCCAGAACCATTTGCAAGAAAGAAGCTAAGAATTTTGACTAACTACACAAATCCTTTCAAGAAAAGGTGTTTAGTAGAGCTCATAAGATATGTAATGTTTGTAAGGATGAGATATGAAGTTAAACTTGATCCATTAGTCAAACAGACATTCTATGCAATTTATTTATGCAAATTGGTTTAAAATATGATGTATGTGACCTGGGATCAATTTTTCCTGAGGGATCCAATACTATATTATACAAAGTTGGGGGGGCTTTCTGGCAATTGTTAATAGGGTAGTAATAGAAAAAAAAATGGAGTCTATAGCCCCCGGTGGGGTGAGGGAGGCTTCGTCCTTGTATGTGACAACCATCATAAAATGGTGCAACTAAATATAGTATTTCCACATATAACGCTTTATTTCATATGAAAAGCTTATAAAGGAGTAGTTAATAACATCAACCAGAGGGCACTTCATTAATCAAAATTGTTATTTAAGTATACATTACTCCCTGGCAAAAATGACCAAACTACAATTACAATATAGACCTGTTGCAATAAAAATGTGTTGGGGTAGGAGCAAATACACAATAATTTCTAAAAATTGGGGGGACGTGAATCTAATCTCGTGACAAAATTATATTGGCTGAGTATTTGGTCCCGTCACCGTGATTTTCCATCCAAGAAATGATCTCCAACACTCAAGAAGACATGTTTTCCCAGAACCACCTCAACCGGAGGCTGGTTCTCAATGCACTTGACGATTATCTGCAATGTCACAATAAGGAGTGGGGTGTGTCAAGAATCATATCGTTAGCTACGTAAAATGCGGGAACTCTAAAAGATTTGTGTGTTTTAATTGTGCGATCATTTCATCTAGAAGTTTCACAATTCAACATAGTATAGACAAGATGTCCCTGAGTTCATGAAAAAAAAGCAAGTTTTTGGATCAGTACATAGAGTTTTAGGCTCAAATATGAGAAGGTGTGTTGAACTATAAAAATAATTAAGAAATTAAAAGTGTTGCGATACCAAGTTGAATTTTGTGACCGGACGGTCATACAATTAAGCATTATGAAGGTTTTGTGGATACAAACCTTGCCCTTTCCTTGTTGAAACTCTGATTTCAAGTTATGATGATCCCTCATCAGCAGGTAAGTTTGTAAGCCTTGAGAATAATGTGTGTTTCCTGCAAGATGAAGATGGTTTAGTAACAGAAAAAGCCACCTCGGAATGACCATAGTTTCTGAAACAAGAATGTCAAATTCGACCTCTGTATAAAGTGGCAATGGCATCTGAATTAAACACTAGACTTGGTCTTGCTAACGTGATCACAAACGATAAGTTTGAGATCCCATGGAAACTCTCTTTATCGATGATTATCTGCAACTTACAAAACTTGTTAACAGGTGTACAAGAAACTACGGAACAAATTTATAAGCGACAATTTTTCATTCTTATAGTAAGAGATGTATTCAAGTGGGAAACCAGCTCTAAATATTAATACACATAAAAATAAGATCTAACACCACAAGGAAGAGGGCTCAGAACTTACTGCATGTGATGGGATCAGATCAGCAGGAAGCAAAGGAGATCCAATGGCGTCTTTAATATATGATTCCTGTAACGCCAAATCATTTATTAAAAAGGGTGGACAAACAAAGAGACACAAACAAGTCGGGTTTTGGCAATAAAAGCATGCACCAGCCTTTAAAGAGTGAAGGTGCAGTAAGCAACTATATAAAGGTAGATAAGAAATTAGTGGGAAAAATAAAAAAATAAAAAAGATATATGGAATATGGCCTGACCAAGCCCAATATATATACGATAGAAACCCAAGACTTCATACTCAGATTTAAAGTCAACAGAAATTGCTTCCTGAAGAACATCGAGTTACATGATTTTATTTGTTGTGGCAGCAGTGATAAACGCCCCTCCGGGCTCCAGGATTAATGATTGTCATCCATCCCCCTTGAACTTCGCTCTCTGGAAAATAACCATTTCAACCTCACAAAGACGTTAGTAGTTCCTTTATCTATAGCCCAACATATTCCCTCTTATATTCTTTTAGTCCCTATCCACTACACTTTCTCATTGCTCCCCGCTCAACCAAGTTTGCTTCTTTCCATTGGTTTACTTGATCCCCACCCCCACCCCCACCCCCACACACAAAACCCACTTCTCTCCCAGGTATAACAAAAGGAATGCTCATATTAGGACATGGAGGGTGTCCTTGCCACCCCCAAAGTACGCATGGGAAAGTTCCAAAACCAAAGACTAGTTCTCTAGATTTCCTTCTGTATCTGCAAGGGCAGATTTTACAAAGCCATGTGCCTAATAAAATAGAAGCCATCAAGTAATACTGTGGACCTCAAAAGATACCTGAGACCCCAAAATCTGCCTAGAGACTGTTTCATCATCATCCAAAGACTTGAAGAAGACCTCTACCATGTCAGTGGGTTCAAGCGCGGCTTTCTTTCTCAGTTTCTGGATCCTATTCACAACCTGCAAGCAGAGTTCAGCACCAAAGTCATTCATCAGGAATCTCCCAACACAACAGTAACAATCAAAATACAAGTAAAATTAGAATACCTCCCGAGAAACTCCAGCCTCAAAGAGTGAATCATCAGTACGCAAATCCAGTATCACTAAAACATCACCTGTATGTGCAAAGAATGAAATAAAAATATAAGAAATCACATGAAACGTAAATATTTAAACTTATGAAGGAGGAGATGCTCACCATCCCCTGCCGCATCCATTTCATCCTCTTTCCTATTATCAGGACGTTTGAAACCCCGAACAATCTACAAGTACATTAAAGATTTGAGTTACGTTATAATAATAATATAATAATAACAATAATAATAGTTCAAGCATTTGGATACAGTGTAAGAGGTGCAAAATAAGCACTAAAACCCTTAGAGAATTTTGAATATTAAGAACAGTAAAATAAAATCTAACTTCTTCAAAAACTAAACTCCTGCTTCAAATTCTTATTGTACTTGTTTGTTGTAGCATCCAAATTCCATTTCTTCTGCCAAAGTATAATCCAAACTAATTCTGAAGACAAGAAGCAGAATCCTACTTACATCCTTCCCCATTAATAATCTTTTTCAGCAACTTATGTAGTCCTCGTCAAGCCAAAAAAAGGACAGATATTCACAAACTGGTAGCACTTTTGGGGCTCAACTTGCAATTATAAAATGGGCCCAGCATAAATTTGAAGAAACCTTTGCTTCTTCAGCTGCCACTTTTTCCTTCATTTCCAGTCCTAACAGGCAACTGACCTATTCTACCCTTTATCCCCCAGTGTTCAATATAGCCAACAAAAGAAAACATAACAGAACTGCTTTACTCTTTCTCGGGTGGCGACCTACAAATATGAGGAATTTAAAGAAGCGAGTAAACATCATATTCACCTTGATATCACTAAGCTTCAAAGTGTGTGAAGCAATAGTAATTTCTCCCGCTTTCTCAAAAGCAATAATATCTTCTGTTGACATGGCCTTAACTTCCTTGGCAACAGCTCCCATCGACTTTCCCAGCCTTTTTCCTAACACACTGAGGCAAGGCGACCAGTTAATGAGGTTAATTCAGAGAACAATAAATGAAGACGAACTTAGCACATGACATTTAGATCACCTGAAATCTGGCTCTGCACGCAAAGAAGCATACTTCAATGTGTCATTGCATGGGACCAAAGACTTAATGTTTAGCTCCTCGAGCACATACTGCAATCACAAGAGCAACCAACCACTAAAAATTAATAAGATGACATAGTACAGAAAAGAAAAGGTAAAAGGGATAACACAAAAATGAACATCATTATACTAATACAAGAAAATAGCCTTACCCATTTAATTAAGATTATCAACTATACACATTATTCAAAATGTTGATTATTAGAGAATTGATTAAATATTCAACTACACTTGGCATGTTGTTTTTGTTGATTCGATATTCAGTTTTTATGAAGTGAGAGTCGCTAAAAGAACCGTAGATTTTCTTTCTCAAAGGAAAAAACCATAGTTTTTTCTGCACAGATAACAAAACACAAGAAAAAAGAAGGAAAATATGAAACTGCTTTTGCATAACAAACCTAAAAACTCTCAAGTGTGCTCCGACCTTGTTTATATAAGTGTGCTCCGACTTTATCACATTGATATATTAATTAACTAAATTAGATTACTGAAATAATGTATTAATGGATTATAGAGATTATCTTTTCTTTTCCAAGGATTATAGAGAATATATAATAGAATAGTTGTTTAATTAAAAGTTTAAAGGCATCAGAATGGAATGCCTGAAAAAGCCAAAACTATCACATACCTCTCTTAGTTTGCCCGCGATGTCCTTAAGGAATTCTGAATCTGGATGTACAACCACCATTTCCCTGAAAGAAGACCAAACCAACATGAACTTTTGCCTTTTGTTCTGCGGGGTATGGGAAAGAGAAAAGCGCAGAGGCTCAACTTGAGTGGAGTTTTAAGAGGTATGTTGTGACGCTCACGAGTATTTCGTGCAAGGTCAATAAGTGTCATCATCCTATTAACACTCTGCTCAATACGTTCCCACCTCTGAAATGATTGTAACATGCATGAAACAATCTTAAGGCAGAGAAGAGAGCAAATTTCTGCACATCATATTTGAAGAACGGCAAGAAAAGGTATGCTAGGGAATCATACGTACCTCCCCTTCCACTTCAGGATAGCTGCAATGGTGAATACTCTCCTCTGATCCTTTGCAAACTTTCCGCAAATTTTGGTAAAGAACCTCACTGAAAAAGGGAGTTAATGGTGCCATAGCTTTACATGCAGTCAGAAGCACCTATCAAATTGAGGACCTACTGTGTTAGAATGTCACTAGCCGAAGAACTCCAATTCATAGAGGGATGAAATTACTAAAGCAGGCACAACAAAAGAAATAAGCTACTTCTTGTGACTTGGGGGTGGGCTTCAAGCTTAGGCTTCAAGTTTATTCATATGAAAAGCAAAAAGAACCATAACATAAGAATCCCATTCATCACATATTTCTTCAATAAGACTATGTTACGCTACACCTATCGGCCACAATGAGGAACTAAATAAGGAATAGCAAGAGTTGAATCTTTGAACAGCATCAGACACTGAGCCCAAAACCACACAATCATAGTATGCTAACATGTGACTTCAAGATCTATTATAACAGTAAGAAGTGGCAGCTTACATAGTAAAGAGTTGAAAGAGCAGTTCTGCAGTCTCCCTCACCAGTACGGCCTTTTAGTCTCTTTCGATTGAACCGCACATAGATATTAGTTAAATTATCAAGAAATTTTAGGAGATATGGAACCACCTGCAAAGAGGAGGGATAGACAAAACATCAACATGGATGCTACTTGCAAATTATAAATTTTTCCTACAACCACACCCTTCGGTAAGGAGACCATGTGTTCCAATCTGCTTTTCCATCTATAACCATAGATGTGAACCTGCGGATCACACATCTCTTATAACCACAAACTTCGACAAATGGACCATGTGGCCTATTTGTCGTGTTTCTAGCTTTAACCATAGAAAAATCTGAGAAACGTCTAGGCAATGAAATACAAGCATATGGATATTCTTGCTCAGACATCAAAACTAGGATTCGACACAAACATTTGTAGGAATCCAGTTTCAAGATAATTATAGAAGTTCAGTAAGCTACCTGGAAATGGTTGAGCACATGAGGTTAGAATTGACATTCGACAAGATTGGAAAACTAACCGTGTACAATCTATAAGCATCCATTTCCTGCCGGACGAAATGCACTAAGCTCTGAGTTGCAGAATTTATCCATTGGTCTAGGACATCGACATTCGAAGAACTCTGCAAAGTTTTCTGGTCAGTAGGAATGAATGGTCCAAACCCATCAATCTCAAGTCTTTTTGCATTCTGAACAATGAACCTATATGCATTGTACCATGGCAAGAAAACATCTTTCACCTGCATTCATATAATCATCTTCCAAATTAGGAGAAAACCAAAAGCTCTTTCAAAACAGTTACTAAAAGAACTGAATGTACCAGCATATATAAAGGATACACTTACCACAGCAAAAACTCCTTCTTTCTTGAAGCGCAGAGGTTCAGCGCGGACAACAGGAGAGTTTATCAGGTATAAACGCAATGCATCCTGCAAAACAAACATAAGTAGTTATAGTCTTTCACCAACAACCCATCAATCAGAAGAGTGGAGCACCTCATGTAACAATTGAGTAAATGAAGAAGCTCATGATTGGCACAACTTACAGCTCCATAATCATTGATAACTTCTGAAGGTTGAGGATAGTTCTTTAATCGTTTACTCATCTTCTTCCCATCCTCAGCCAGGACAAGACCATTGCAAATGAGGTTTTTAAAAGCAGGTTTATCAAAAAGGGCGGTAGAAAGGACCATAAGGGTGTAGAACCTGCAATACAAAAGAACCTTATAGATTCCACTATTTGAATTTTGGATCTTCTCTTACTAGGAATACATGAAAAGAACTAAGCTCACAGAGAACATAATCAGAATATAGAGAACATAATCAGAATATAGAGAACATAATCAGAATATCACAACATACCATCCACGAGTTTGATCAAGACCTTCTGCAACAAAATGACCGGGGAAATTGTTCTCAAAGAGTTCAACATTCTCAAAAGGATAGTGGATATAAGCATAAGGCATTGACCCACTCTCAAACCAGCAATCAAATACCTGGAAAAATACAAAAAATAGTTTCGTCACAAAGCAGAAGACAAATTTGAAAAGAAAATATTGAAAGGTACAAGATCATTATAGAAGTTCAAAAACAGAGGGGATTAAATGTGGAGATTCCGTTCAGCCATTAGGCCTGGAGTGCCTAAACAAGCACTTCAACTGTATAGGTAAAATACTTCAGAGCTAGTACAATTGAATTTCAGCTTGCAAAACATGTTAAAGTATTAGCTCCTAAGAAAAGAATGAGTTTACATAAGTGGAACAATGCATGTATCAGCCCTCAACAGGCACACAGCACCTCAAACAACCAGGAGAAAAGACAGCCCAAAAACCAAAAAAAAAAGGAAGAAAATCTTTTTAGTGGCAGTCCGAGGCAGCAGAAACCGATTTGTTTCAAATACGTATTCATTATTGTTCTCCTGGCAACCCAATGACAATTAAAAACTTCTCAAAGATCGAATAAATAACACTGAGAATGTACACAATACCGGCAGCCAAAGGCAATAACGCACACTTCGTTAAAAATAGACCTCAGTTTCTCATTTGTCTCACAGCCCTGATCAACAGTTATGATCTTATCCAATTCAATATCAAATATTCCAGAGGTTTAACACGAGGATCAACATTTCAGCAAACAAACCAGCATTATAAGTCTTAAAGTAAATTTAAATGGACTCTTAAAACGTTTTCTAACTCATATTTTTCTCCCTAACTCGACGAATAGGCAAATACGTGAATCCTTTCTTTAATCAAAAGTAAAAAGGACCATTAATTCGCAAATTGATTCAGTCTCTTTAAAATAAAACAAATAACATGAAAATATATTTGTTGGATATACTTGAGTTTGATAAATGTAATATTAATGCTGTGGTAGCCTACTGCTAAATGACAGATTAACGGGTCTTACATCCTCCACACGCTGAAGAACGCCGAATTCCGTCCCCCGACTAGATGGGATGGTAATGTGATCAATGTTGTGACGATGCAAGTCTGTCACCTGTAAATTGAGAAAGAAGAACACCGTTGAAGTTAATTGTCCCGATACAAATAAAACTGAGACTGCAAGTAACTCAGCAAAAGGATCATTGGAGAGAAGCCATGCTACTCAGAAAACTAAACAGAAACTTAAACATGTTGATAAAAACTGAAGTTTCTAAATTGTAGTATATGATTTTCTTACCAGCTCTTAAATCTTTTCAAGGCTGTTTTATCGTATTTTGAGTTTGACTTAAAATAGCAGTCTTCTACAACATGGGGTTTTAAAGGAAAAAAATCAACTTGTAATAAAATTTGGTCACATCCAAGAGCTTATAAAACATACCAACATCAGAGAATGAATCCTCAGAGAAAGATGATAAAATATGAAACAAGCAGTAAATTTATCTTTTATTTTCCATAAAGGAAGTAAATTTCATTAAGAGGCTACTTCATAAAAAAAGATAGAGAATTATAAGACGGTCATCAACATAGAGTGCTGAAAGTAAAACAGGTATTACAATATCGGAACGAAGGAAAAACCTTAGCACCAGAGAGCTTTTCCAGTTTTTTAATGGAGTCCATAACGACTATCTCCTCACCATCCTCACTAGTCCACACAGGAAGAGGAGTACCCCAGAACCTACTTCGGCTAACAGCCCAGTCTCTTGCATTTTCTAACCAATTGTGGAAGCGTTTTTCCTGTAATAAAGAACACAAAATAAAATGAAGATCAGGATGAATTATTGGGTTCTGTAAAGACAATTTATAAAAATTCCAACAATCATGATCTGTTAATGAAACAAAGTTACTTAGCTTTCACATTCTGCAAAATTACAATAGAAGTACATGAAACCTAACTCCCAGAACTCAAACCTGGAAAAGCAATTGAGCTTCAACAAAGGTGGATGATAGTTAATATCTCCACTAAAGTAGAATATTACTGACAAAATACCAGGCTCAGCAGTGTAGTACTCCATCACATTGGACTACCGAATGCGTCGTTTAAAAAAAATACTCTGTATTTAAAAGGCGGAAGAGCAGTAGAAATGCTTTATCAATAATGCCATGGAGCATAAGCCCAAAAAGCCTTCTATTTTTGAATATTTTAAGACATCAATATTTTACAAAGAAAAATATATAAAAATTTGACTAAAATCCAAAAGGGAAAAACTACAAACTAATTTAAATACCTAGGCAGTGGAATATATACAAGAAAACAATAAACAAGCCACCAAATCCAAGATGCTAGAACAAAAAACTTCTAGGATGTTCAAGGCAAACAATCCAAGTAAAGCATGCATGGGGCGCTCTGAAGCGAGTAAGTTAAAAGGTTCTTTCGCGGGTACGGCAGCAGCTAGCATGTGCATGGAGTAAATAATGAATAAGGCCTGACAACACATAGAGCGGAACCAACACAAACCAGTGTAACAAACAAATCAGCAGTCAAATTTCTATTCCTGTGAACACAATACTTATTTTATGAGCCAACAAAAATGATAAACGCTGAAAGAAAATAATAACCTTCACAAAATCAGGAACCCAGTAGGTTTGCTTATTGTTCGCTAGCAATTTATCCTTAATCTTTTCCACCATAATAAACCTGGTCATACATAAACCAACAATACCATCCAACAAAACATCAATACAGATGTCAATAGATGCATGACAACATATGAAAAGATAAATATTATTGGTCATCAAAAAGAGAATAAATATTACTATAAAAACAAAAAAAATATTAAAATAAAGACTTGTCGAAGTTCAATATCCAATGTCAGGTGTGGTAAACTTCATGAATTTTCAGTTGCCATGAAACTAGAAAGGCAATCCAGAAAAGCATTTAAAAGCAAGCCAGCAATTCAAGAAAGAGGAAAGAAGACATTAAAAAGAATTCAGAAATACACATAACTGACAATAGAGCTCAATATAATATATAGATGGGGAAAAGCATGATTTAGGTGCTTGAACCGTTGATGATCCTTCCGGGTTTTTTGTCATATATATGGTAAAATACTCCAGACCCCGAGCAGTGGCTCTTTTCCAACTTGCTCCCTCAGTGACTCAAAAAACCCGAGCCTAGTGGAAACACCTTAGCATTCGAGTTGGAAAGCCATTTCCACTAGGATATCCCTCTCGTCTGATGATCCTTCCAATAGTCTAAAGAAGTAACTTCCCCTCTTCTCTCACTTGTATTGCAAGAAGAATGATCGCAATATGAAAAACTATGTATGTTTCATTACAACATCCTCTTTTCCATCTAAAAGGCGAAATTTGAAAGTCATATTTCCCTTTTTTACTACCCTATGAAGCACCATAATTGACCCCTCGTTATCCAGATCAATTCACGTAGCTCTCTAGATGCAAGTAACTGCTAAACACGAAAATTATGCTTGGACTTTTTAGCATAACAGAATTGATTTTCCTTCTAGATGCTAGGTTTTTTCGTAATGGTAAAGTCATAATCTCAGAGGACTAGATAAATACTGCAATCATAACACAACAAAAAATAAAGGATAGAAACTGTGAGATGCATGGAATGATCTGAAGTATGTTACCAGCTAGGAACTGCTCTGTAAATCAGAGGTGTGTCAGATCTCCAGCAAAAAGGGTAAGAATGCATAAACTTTCCAGATTTGACAAGTCTTCCTTTGTCCTGAACCAAACAAAAGTATCTTAAGCATGGATGTTGACCATAACTAAATTAGTAAATAAACGACCATACATATATAAAACCATAAACAAACACAATTCCTCACTCAGATTAATGACAAGCTACCTACAAGGTTTATGGGAAACCATATTGTCTTTGATGGGCGTTTTCAGCCGGCCGATTTTATTCAGAAATATTGTCATAATCTCACCCCACTTTTCGTAAAAATTAAAGGTGTGTACATTATAGTGCCACAAAAAAGAAAGTACTAGTCTCTTGCCTTCACTGCTTGAGTGATATCATTATCTGCCTCCTTAACATATTTATCTCTGAAGTCAGTAATTCTATCAGTAAAGCGGCCATTATCATCTACCGCCACAATCAGGCTCTCCCCCTACACAAAGCAAAAACAAACAAGTCAATTTGATTGGAGTATTAAAATGGTAAACTCCAAATGTAATAATTCTCGAAAGAGCTTCAGAAACAACAAACAAATAAAGGCTAATCTAATCAAACATTTGGGGAAATGGCTTGCAGTTACAAAATAGGCCACTTAGTTTGCAAAGATGAGCAAGAAAAATGCCAAAATCCACAATGTACTTCCATCGGCAAGAGAACCATGAAAATCTAGATACTATGTGGTTATGGAAAGGGGTACGAGAGACCACCAAAAGGTCAAACTAACAAGCACAATGAGCTCCTAATATTTTCACAAGCCCCTGAAACGTTATTCCAGTACATTCTCCCAGGAAAAGGGTGATGACAAGTCAGATATTGCATAGGAAAGTAAAAGTGATAAACTCGTGCAGGTCCTGACACTTGTAGGAACGTACTACACGGCCAAAAGCGAATAACAAAGCATATAAGTTCCAGAGTATATATCCAGATACAGACAATGAAACATGTTTTCTATTACAGGCAGATAGGATTGATTGCAAAAAATACTTTGAAGTTCCATAAGTTTTCGAACCTTATTGATTATGTGGTTTTCAATACAAACACGATAATCGTCCTCACCAAAGGCAGGAGCACAATGAACAATTCCAGTACCACTGTCAGAAGTCACATAATCATCTGCAACGACTCTGAATGCTGAGTCGGAAAAATCCTTGAAGTAATCAAACAGTGGAATATACCTGCATTAAATATCTATATGTCAAGCTTTCTTGATAAGATATCTATAGGTTAACCTTGAAAGTCAGTACCGGCACTAAAAATGTTAGGTTCACCACTGACTAAATTAATAGTGTCTCATGTAAAAGAGAAAAAGGAAAAACTTTAATTGTGGGAAGGGATTTATCGCAATCCAACAAAATGGCCACATGTACTAGGCAACAAGACAATGTTGGTGCTTAAAATACAAGAGAGCACACTGGGTCAAGATAAGAGGTCCAGGTAAAAGAGAATATCTAAATTTTTCACAACTAAATGGTTCACAAATCACATAAAGACCAGCACTTAGGTCCAAGAAGGCTAAAGAGAACCTTCGAATGTACTAGCTTATAAGCCCTTCCACTACTATCTTCTCTGCTTTCTAGCTTAATTAAGTGAACTCTGCCATGCCCCAAAATAATTTATACTTAGCAGACCATCTAACCACCAATCAATCACCATCCGACCACCAAAATAGAGAGATGGTTGTTGGGCATCCCGAGTGAAGGGGGGTAAGCATATCATTGCCAAGCATCTGATAAGCAACTGATGAACAAGATCCTACACAGATAACAGACACAGACCTGACACCACACATTCTAGCATGCCTAAAACCACTTCATTTGACAATTGAGTTCAATTCTTAATCAAAGCAATTGCATATCCTTTCTTCATGAAAAAGTAACGCTTCATTTGATGATATCCCTAGTTTCTGACAATCTGCTCTCTTAAGATATTTCTCTTCTTTTCATATTTTAGAGTGAGATTATTTTCCTGATTAGGCCTGTCCAACATACAAGCAAAAAAAAAAGAAGGGATCATAGCTCTATAAGAGGCAGAGAGGTGTGAAGTCACACCTGCTAGGCTACATTCTTACTCGAATGATAAGAAGCAAATACATCCATAGAGTCAAAATTCAACGTGTTGGCAAGCATCAAAGATTGTCCTTTCAAGGGGCTCGTTTGAATAATTGAAGTCATAGCTGGTAAAGTCATTTAACATGTTCACGAAAACATAACCAAAAAAAACTAAAACAATTACCAATGAACGGCTTTTATTTGCAATGTGCATCATATGAGTCGGTCAAATATGAATCAGCATACAAGGCAGAAGACATGTAAATCAAGTGAACCTCACATTAGAACATAAAGATGAAAGGATCACTTCTAGACCCCACGTTGTGGGATTTCACTGGGTATGTGTTGTTGTTGTTGATCACTTTTATTCAAGATACTAGCTATCATATTGTGTGCGACAAGAACAGAACTTTGTGCAGCATATCAATTAACAAAGTTCAAGAAGAAAAATAGCTCACTTCTTCCCCACAAGGGACGACCCGGGGAATTTATCCACCACCTCATAAGTTTCCACATTCTGCGATTTACCACCAGATGGCTTTGTCTTAGAATTTGGAACTTGAGTGTTAGCAGCAGGTCCATTTGGCGTGGCCTTTTTCGCCTTCTCAACTGGTAGCTCGGCCAATCGAGATTCTGCCACCACATATATCTTCCCATTGAATTTATTGCGAACCTGATCGTATTATCAAATCAACAATAACAAGCTTAGATTAAAGTAAATATTTCCAGATTTACACACATATTCCATAATGATCCATACCAATACAGATTAAAGTACATATTTCCAGATTTACACACATATTCCACTGTGATCACATATACAATTTAATTAAATGTCTCAAAGAAGGAAATTAACAAAAACTGAAGACCTTTGACTTTATAACAACAATACTAACCGCATTTGAAGCACTAATAAGTTAAAGTAACAACAAGACCTTCAGACTCCGAAAATATTATAATCCACTTAAAGCAACGATCCACTCAAATTTCGAACCAGAAGTTTTACAAAGGGACTAACCTTGACGTATACAAAATTGGCGTTGACACAAAGAGCAAGATTACTTGGAAGGGTCCAAGGAGTTGTTGTCCATGCAACGAAGGATGCACCCTCAGGATCATCAACTATAGGGAAGGAAACCATGATTTCAGGGTCACTTACTTCCTGCACCAGACCCAAAAAGGAAAATAACTTTTTTAACTTCTTGATTAAACATCACCAGAACAAGGAGGAAAAAATTGCACTTTGTGCACTGCTAAATGATTTCTGTTACAAACCTTGTAATTTGAATTAGCTTCAAAATTGGATAATGGAGTCTTCAAACCAGTACTATAAGGCATAACCTGCAAAAAACAATAATCCGGAGAAGAGTCAAGTTTCTTTCAAACCCAACTATACTACTGTCCTTTCAAACCCAACTACACTGGTCTGAGCCCATCTGCTCCAATCTTGGTGGATAAACTCATCCGGCACCCAAGCATGCGGGCTGGTGGATTAATCGAGGTAGCACGAACAAGCCCGGACAGGCAGACACCACAGCGGGAAAAAAAAGACGTTTCTCTCAATCTGAACACTCAATTTTTTGTTTTTTGTTTTTTTAGAAAGGTTACAGTATTACAAATATTTAGCACAACAGCGTGCTGATAGCCATATAAATTACTGTATAAAGTATGATACTAAACAGATTGTTCTTAGATTTTCTTTTTCAAAAAAAAACATACAAGATCAAGTATCATCCTGAATTACACTACTGTTTCTTTCAAACCCAACTACACTACTGTATCCGGCACCCGTATGAGTTTAAGCATGTTGGGCAATGGATTAATTGAGGTAACCCTTTTCTTTAGAAATGTGATATTATTATAAATTTTCAGCACAGAGGCTGTGCTGATATCCATATGATACTTTTTTAAGAATTTTTTAAAAAGTATACAACTTAAGCATCATATTGAATTATACTAGAAGTTAAAGAAAGAAGAAGACGGATAAACCTTGAAACCCTTATAAACAAGACACTGGTCTAAGGCTCTAAGCCCATCTGCACCAATCATGGCGGGCAAATTTATCCGGCAAGCATATGAGTTTAAGCATGCTGGCTGGTGTATTAATTGAGGTGACCTTTTTTCAGCACAAAGGTTGTGCTGATACTGACGGGAACAGAGTAATCTACAACTTTCATTCAGTCCATATTTTCATATTCTTTACGGATTTGTACAGTTTTCACGTTTTATTTATCAGATCTTAAACTGACGGGAACAGAGTAATCTAAAACTTAGTATTGTCAGGTGGGATTTGGCATAATAAGAGATCCTAATGTTGCCTTCAATGTGGTACAGTAAACACCTTATTTGGAGTTACGAATTTAATGTTATATCTTTCACAAGCGGGAGATACGAGAAAGTTAAAAGAAAGGAATATTATTTGTTTGTCCTGAAGTTATGCTAATATTTTTATAGGGGTATGAGTTTAGTCATACAATGGAAATGGTAAAGATCTTGTTAATATAAATATAGCAATATGGGTGTCCTTAGATTCGTATTATAATGTAGTTCACATATTTTCTAGATTTTAATCGTTCAGAGGCTCTACGCAAGGGGAAGGCATTGGTTTGATTGTTCATGGCACCCGCTCGGCATTGAGGTAGGTTATGATTTACTTTAGTTAGACTCTGATTAGAGAATCATATGTAGTTGTAGGAAGTGACGGAGATAGCATGATAGGCCTTCGGGTATGAAGTGGAGATAAATTACATTTACGTTGGTTCCGTCAGCTGTTATGTGGGCTTGTCGTCACCTCATTTGACGTGTACTTGTTGATTGTATATTGGTGACACGTGTTGAGACTTGATATCATGCCTGACATACTTCTCATATTATTTTGTGATGATGGTGAGGTGAGAGACTGAGAGTGATCGATCGTCTCCGAGGTTTCTGACGGAGATTGAGCATGATTGATAGCCTCCGAGGTTTCTGCCGGAGAGCGGGAGTGATAGCCTCCGAGGTTTATGCCGGAGAGCGGGAGTGAGAGAGGTGACATTGCATTGCATTGCATTCATCCACTCATATTTTGACTGATCATTTGGTGAATTATATCTGTCTTGGTTAATTTCATGATTCTTTACACTTTGCTTGTATATGATATGTGACCATGTCTGATTGCTTTATGTGCTACTTGTTGGTTTCAACTTCTTCATGCGTTATTTAATCATTGTCGGCCTATGATGCTTACCGGTACTAGTTTTGTACTGATACTACTCTTGCTGCACTTTTGCTGAGTGCAGAGTACGATCCAGATTCCAGTTCTACGCCCCGTGGCTGATTCGCGAGATGGACATCTTCTAGTAGGGATGTCAGTGGGACGGGTAAATGCGGGTACCGCCCCGCACCCGCTCCAATTGGGGCGGGTATGGGGGATGGTTTGGTGGGTAGTGGGGCGGGTATGGGTATCAAAAGTGCTACCCGCCATGGGTAGTGGGGCGGGGGTGGATTTCGTATAAGACCCGCCCCGCCCCGCTACCCGCACCGTGACCGTACCCGCACCGCTCATATCTGTATCATCTATTAGTTTAATTAGGCTATTTACGAATTTATTTGGCCATTTCTTGATTTAAAATGTGACTTGAGCTAACCCGCACCGTAATGCACCACGTTTCTTTTTCTTATTCTCTTTGTTCTCCTTTTTTTTTAAAATATTTTCATCTTTACTGTTTTTTAATATTCATAATATTTTGGCAAGGTTTTAGATTTGATATTCGATACACCATAGTGGAAAGGTTCTTTTTTTTTCCTTTTTCTTATATAACTTTCATTTTGGTGACTAAAACAATTCCTGGACATTATTTGAGCATTTTATTAATGGGTACCCGCCGGGTAAGTGGGTATCCGCGTGAAGTAAGTGGGGCGGGGGCGGGTGGAAGAATTACTACCCGTGATGGGTGGTGGGGCGGGGGTGGGGATGTGTTTTAAGTGGTGGGTACGGGTATGGGATACCCCTCCCCCGCCCCCGCCCTGCCCCATTGACATCCCTATCTTCTAGTCATTCAGGGTGAGCTACTTGGTCGTCCGTGACCCCTGAAGGGCTTCTTAGTTAATTCCATTTTTCTTTGGTTATTGACAGACAGTATGTAGCCTTCGGGCATTCCTTCAGACTTCTATTTTTCAGATTTGTTAGTGCTCTTGTACCCTTTTGACCAGATTTTGGGGAATGTCGTAATCATTTAAGTATTAAGACTTTATAACTTCTTTTTCTTTATTTATTTTCCGCTGATTTAACTTGTTATTGAGAATATGGTTCGCCTACTCGGGGGAATAGGGTAGGTGCCATCACGACTCGTGAATTGGGTCGTGACAAAGTCATATAATACTCAATGAACTATTTTTTAGGCAAAATAAAAGGCATACTACTTTCTTATTAAGCATCAGCTTGAATTATACAACAAATTCAAGAATAAGAGAAAAGGACAAAGACCCTTCTGGAACAACTACACTTATAAACTAGACCCTTCTGGAACAACTACACTTATAAACTAGACCCTTCTGGAATAACTACACTTATAAACTAGACCCTTCTGGAACAACTACACTAATGTCTCTTTCACCCAGCTACACTATTGTTTCTTTCAAACCCAACTACACTGATCCGAACCCATCTGCTCTAATCTTGATGGACAAATTTATCCGGCACGCACATGAGTTTAAGTATGCTGGCTGGTGGATTAATTGAAGTGACCTTTTTCAGCAAAAAGGTTGTGCTGATAGCCATATAATACTCCATGAACTGTTTTTTAATATGAAACAAAAGCATACAACTTTCTAATTAACTATCAGCTTGAATTAGAAGGGAAGTCTTGGTAAAGTTGTTGTCATGTGACCAGGAGGTCATGAGTTCAAGCCGGGTAACAGCCTCTTGCAGAAATGTGAAGTAAGGCGGCATACAATAGACCCTTGTGGTCCGACCCTTCCCCGGACCCCGCGCATAGCGGGAGCGCACCGGGCTGCCCTTATCAGATTGAATTACACAGCAAGTTCAAGAATAAGAAAAAAACCCTTCTCACAATAGTCTTCTCCCATTCACCGACATATCGAGTCGCAATAGCCCTACATTACACATTATACTTATCATTCCTCATTTCAATCACTTGTGGTTAAGTTTTAATCCCTAATTTCTCATCAATTCATGTTCAACCGGTAATACATGATAATCCCACCCAAATCTTCGGGTCACATGATGACCTGTCATTACCTTATTTGTTGTTCTAATTTTGTCCTTACCTATTATTTAATAATCATACTTTATCATTTACCCTATCTTTTTATAGTAGCTCTACCATGTACCCTACTTGTAGGTACATCCTTCAAATTGCTAATGTGTGACATTATGTAACTGCGAAAAACAAAATGTAACTGCGAAAAACAATAGAATATATCCAAACGTTGTATTCATCAAAACAATACAGTATGATATACAATACAATACAATACAACACAATACAATACAATATAAAACAATATGTAACAAACATCGAAACAGAGTGTACGAAAAAAAAGGACAAACCTTGAAGCCACTATAAACAAGACCCTTTTGAAAGAGCGAAAACCCACCAAACACTTTCCATAAACCCCAAACCATCGTCTTGTACCCATTCTTGAAATCAATCCATATCCCCATTCTCACCACAGTCTTCTCCCATTCACTGACATACCGGGTCACAATAGCGCGACATTCCTCATTAGACTTATCAATCCCCATTTCAATCACTTGTTTAGTTTTAATCCCTAATTTCTCATCAATTTCATGTTCAACCGGTAACCCATGACAATCCCAACCGAATCTTCGGGTCACATGATGCCTCGTCATTACCTTATTTCTTTTTCTTATTTTGTCCTTATTGTCTAATAATCATACTTTATCTTTTACCCTATCTTTTTATAATAGCTCTACCATGTCCCCTACTTTTTTTGTAGGTTTATCCTTCAAATTGCTAATATGTGACATTATGTAATGGCGGAAAACGATACAATCTATCCAAACGTTGTATGCATTAAATAATACAGTATGATACAATACAACACAATACGATACATTATAAAATAATATGTAACAAACATCAAAACAGAGTGTGCGTAAAAAAGGACAAACCTTGATGCCTCTATAAACAAGACATTTTTTAAACAACTGAGCAAAACCCACCAAACACTTTCCATAAACCCCAAATCCATCGTCTTATACCCATTCTTAAAATCAATCCACCTCCCCATTCTCATAACAGTCTTCTCCCATTCACCGATATAACGGGTCACAATGGCCCTACATTCCACATTATACTTCTCAATCCACATTTCAATCACTTGTTGTTTAGTTTTAATCCCTAATTTCTCATCAATTTCATGTTCATCTGGTAATCCATGACAATCCCACCCAAATCTTAGGGTTACATGATGATTCGTCATTACCTTATTTCTTTTTCTCATTTTGTCCTTATTGTCTAATAATCATATTTTATCCTTTAACCTATATGTTATAGTAGGTAGGTTTATCCTTCAAATTGCTAATGTGTGATATTATGTAACGGTGGAAAACTATACAGTCTATCCAAACGTTATATTCATCACAACAATGCAGTATGATACAATACAATACAATATAATCCGATACATTATTATAAAACAATATGTAACAAACATACATAGTGTACAAGAAAAGGACAAACCTTGAAGCCTCTATAAACAAGACCCTTTTGAAACAACTAAGCAAAGACCCACCAAACACTTTCCATATACCCCAAATCCATCGTCTTATACCCATTCACCGACATAACGGGTCACAATAGCCCTACATTTCTCATTATACTTATCAATCCCCATTTTAATCACTTGTTTAGTTTTAATCCTTAATTTCTCATCAATCTCTTGTTTAAGAGATAATCCTTGACAATCCCACCCAAATCTTAGGGTCGTGTGATGACCCATCATTATTGTACTTCTTTTTCTCATTTTGTCCTTATTGTCTAATAACAATATTTTATCCTTTAATCTATCTTTTAGGTTTATCCTTCAAATTGCTAATGTGTGACATTATGTAACGGCAAAAAATGATATAATATATCAACAACAACAATATACTCAATGTAATCACATAAGTGGGGTCTGAGGAGGTTGGGGTTTACACAGACCTTACCTCTATCTTGGAAGGTAGATATTGTTTCTGATAGACCATCGGCTCAAAACGATACAATCTAACCAAACGTTATATTCATCAAAATAATACAATATGATAAAATACATCACAATACGATACATTATAAAATAATATGTAACAACAGAGTGTACGGGGAAAAAATACAAACCTTGAAGCCTCTATAAACAAGACCCTTTTGAAACAACTGAGCAAAAAACCAACAAACACTTTCTATAAAGTCCAAATTCATAATTTTATACACATTCCTGAAATCAATCCATCTCCCATCCTCACCACACTGTTCTCCCATTCACCAATATATCGAGCCACAATAGCCCTACATTTCTTATTATACTTATCAATATCCATTTCAATCACTTGTTGTGTAGTCTTAATCCCTAATTTCACATCAATTTCATGTTCAACTGACAATCCTACCGAATCTTAGGGTCACATGATGACTTGTCATTACCTTGTTTTTTTCCTCATTTTGTCCTTGGTTATTGTCTAACAATAATATTTTTATCCTTTACCCTATCATTTTATAGTAGCTCTACCTCGTACCCTACTCTTCTAGTAGGTTTATCCTTCAAATTGCTAATGTGTGACATTATGTAACGACGAAAAACAATACAATCTATCAACAACAACAACATACCCAGTGTAATCCACAAGTGGGGTCTAGGGAGAGTGGGGTGTACGCAGACCTTACCTCTACCTTGAAAGATTGTTTCCGATAGACCTTCAACTCAGAACGATACAATCTATTCAAACATTGTATTCATTAAAATAATACAATATGATACAATACAACACAATACGATACATTATAATATGTAACAAACATACAAACATAGTGTACAAGAAAAGGACAAACCTTGAAGCCTCTATAAACAAGACCCTTTTGAAACAACTAAGCAAAGACCCACCAAACACTTTCCATATACCTCAAATCCATTGCCTTATACCCATTCTTAAAATCAATCTATCTCTCATTCTCACCGCGGTCTTCTCCCATTCACCGACATAACGGGTCACAATAGACCTACATTCCACATTATACTTATCAATCACTTGTTGTTTAGTTGTAATCCCTAATTTCGCATCAACCTCATGTTCAACCGGTAATCCATGACAATCCCACCCAAATTTACCTTATTTCTTTTCCTCATTTTGTCCTTACTTATTGTCTAATAACCATATTTTATCCTTTAGCATATCTTTTATAGTATGTAGGTTTATCCTTCAAATTACTAATGTGTGACATTACGTAACGGCGTATAACTATACAGTCTATCCAAACGTTATATTCATCAAAACAATGCAGCATGATACAAAACAACATAATCCAATATATTATTATAAAACAATATATAACAAACATAGTGTACGAGAAAAGGACAAACCTTGAAGCCTCTATAAACAAGACCCTTTTGAAACAACTGAGCAAAGACCCACCAAACACTTTCCATATACCCCAAATCCATTGTCTTATACCCATTCTTAAAATCAATCCATCTCCCCATTCTCACCACAGTCTTCTCCCATTCACCGACATAACGGGTCACAATAGACCTACATTCCTCATTATACTTATCAATCCCCATATCAATCACTTGTTGTTTAGCTGTAATCCCTAATTTCTCATCAATCTCATGTTCAACTGGTAATCCATGACAATCCCACCCGAATCTTCGGGTCACATGATGACCCGTCATTGATTGGTATCGGGTCACGATATCTTTAATTGTACCAGCTAATATATGCCCGTAATGTGGTAAACCCGTTGCAAAAGGAGGTCCGTCGTAGAAGACATATTCGGGTTGTTTTTCGGTTTTTTTGAGCTGGTTTTCGAATGCTTTGACTTGTTCCCACCATTTAAGGATTGTTTCTTCTTGATCTGGAAAACAGAAATCTTTGCCTTCACATACATCATCCATTATTGTTGTTGTTGAGAGAGAAATTGGCGATTGTGGAAAGGCTAGGGTTTAACAGTGGTAGAGTGAGCGAAGAAACAAGAAAATAGTATAGTAACTGTTCAACTCAAGGTGGCTCAATAAAATTAGTCTTTCCCTAATTTTACTTTTTGAGTACGTCTAGCAAGGCATAAATTATTTAATGTGTGAGTCATAACTATAGGTGTTTAACTGGTGAACGGTCCGACCAGTAGCCTTCACGGCGACCTGGTTCGGGCCAGGTTCTGGTTCAGTTCGATTAGGGCCAACTTGGCCCAGGTTCGTTAGATTCTGCGGTTGGCGTGCGGTTCAGTCGAAGCATTCTTCTGTCGGTCGATTTTTTTTTTTATTTCTAGTATTTATTTTATATAATATAAACTAAATTCAATTTAAATATGTAATATAATAATATAATATATAATTTAGTTGTATATATTAAAATTGAAACTTTAAAGTTAACTTTTTATTTTATAGTTTATAACTTTATACTTTATAGTTTATAACTTTATATTGTAAATTTGTAATTATACTTTTATTAATTTATTAGATTAGTAGATATAAGTTAACAAATAAATAATAACAGATTAACAACTAAATAGATAGTAAAATTAAAATTAATGATAAGATGTAAACTTTTGAACTTTCATAACGTTAATAAGAGTACATAATGAAGTAATAATAATGTCTCCTTCATAACGTTAATAAGAGTACATAAGAGTACATATGCATATTTACATATTATGCATCATTCTTGCAAGTTCTTCATAATCTATAGGTTGATTGAATTGCTTATGTTTCATAGCCTCTAAATCTGGAGTATTAATTCGATCCGCCTCCGTTCCGCCTTCCAAAATATTGCCTATTTCTTCATCTTCCAGAATTAACGTCTCAACATCCTTGATTTCTTCTCTGCGATCCGATCCAATCCCTTGCCGACTAACACTTAATGTGCTTCCACCGATGAGTGGCGTGTGTCTCTATTTGATCTCGTGTTTGGCTAAATGCACTTTTTGAAGTCACCGTTGAGATCGACACATTAAAACATCCCGCCATCTGCAAGTACCGAATTGCCTTTGTTATCCTGCCACCATTGTAAAGGGTCAAAATTTTTCTTCTCCGTGCTTTTGCAAATAAAATTGCATCTCATCGCAAGATCGGCTTGTAGTTGATTGTGTTGTAAAAGTGCTCCATATGTCTAAAGATTCTTCTTCATCGTCATCATCATTGAATCCTGCAGGTGTAGACACAGAACCAGAACTAGAAGGAATATTAGTAGCAGAGTTGGTGTTATCACGTAATGTAGCATAATATTCATATAATGTAGTTAAATTAGTATCAAGTTTACTTATGCAATCAAATGAAGATGGAGTTTCTGTTTGACTTATTTCCATATAAGTATATAAACTAAATATTAAATTATGACAATCTACTTTTTTAATAGAAGGATTTAAGACTGCAATACAATAAACATCGGAATAGGAAAAAATATTTTTAAACTTTTCAAACATAATCAGAATCGCATCTTTATATTTCACATTTGATTTTAAACCATAAAGTAAATATGAAATTTCATATATGAGCTAAAGCATTACAAACTGTTGGGTAATAAGATCACGAAAATTCAACGATTGCGATGTAAAATTTACGTAAATTTTTAAAAGTTCACCAATTGATTTCGATGTTAAGTCGGTTAACATATACATCACGTTACAATGCGCATTTGCAACATGTGTTATGGGATCTTTATACTTATAACATTCTTTTAAAAATAAATAAGTGTAATTCCAGTGTAATAATCTCTTGGCATGAATTTAGGTCTCAAATTAAATTGTTTACATTTTTCTTTAAATTCTATAATTCTATTTTTCCTATTATTACCTGAATAACTCCAATGACTCTTTTGACAAGTTTTATTTCGGTGAAAATAAATCAAGACCACTTTTAACAATTAAATTATAAATATGACAAACCAATGAACATGAAATATATCGAAGTGGTGGTTGTACTTATTTAAAAGATCTACAAAGACGGTATTATTAGATGCGTTATCGAATGATACACAAAGTATTTTATTATAAAGATTATATTTTTGGCATAAAAACAAATAGTTTAAACATATATTTTCGATTATGACTTTGATCTTGTCATACGCAAAAGCAATATCGTTTTCCATTCTAAAATTTTCATCAATCCGATGACAAGTAATTGTTAAATAATCATGTAGTTGATGCGTGTCGATATGCAGTAAAACTAACGTGGCATGGAAGGTTAGCAAACAAATATTGCAAGAAAATAACATAATCATTATGAAGTCTAAAAATATCATCTAGTAGTACTACGAGGAACACCTTTAAAAAAATATTATATACAACTTTGAATATATGTAATTAAATATGAAGAAGAAGCGAAAAGAAAAGGTAAACAACCTCAAACAATCATTTTTGCTAATTGATGCGATCTTTTGGATCGTACTTAGCCAACCCAGGTTAATGGATTAAGTCGTTGTTGGCCGAGTTCTAAATCGAGACGATCTCATTGTATGCCGTATGATCGTGTTTTATATGTCTACCTATAGTGCGATCCCGTCGCCCCGCCTTATGTTTATAAGTTCTCCACAAATATTACATTTAACTCTATCGGTACCAACTTTATCATAAAGAGCCACACTTTACTCCTTTTTTCTTGCTCTGGTCTGGTAAAGGAGGTGCGACTACGACTACCATTAGCGTACCAACGTTGTGAGAATGAACACTAGTAGTTGTAGGAGGTTCTTGTTCTTGAGTTCATCAATATCATCTAATTGAACGTTATCATATTCATTATCTTATTCCAAAATCTTCTGCATTTGATCATAATCTATATTTTGATTAGATGATGAAGAACTACATATTTTTACCCTCAACTAGATTTACTGCGATCCGACGCAATTCCCCTTAGTAAAGACATTATAAAATATTTAAATAATCAACAAATAAATATGACAACTTAATAAAATAATTAGAGAATGAAACGAGTGTACCAAACTTCGGGATTCAGAATTCAATTGAAACTCGAAGCTCGAAGTCATGCGTCTTGCTACTTTGAATTTGAAAACTAATAATAATAATAACTTGAAAATTGATAATAAAGATGATTAAGAGAGTATGAGAAATTGAGAATAAGAGAATTGAGAGAAATGTTGTGTGATAAAAATGAAGAAAATGTAGAGAATTTATAGATTTTTAAAGGGTAAAAATGTAATTAAAATAAATAAATAAAAAAAAAAAAAAAAAAAACAGGGCCAACGGTGAAATGATCATTGCAAGCCCCCCAGGCCCACAAGCCCAATGCAGTAATACCGTTTGGGAAAAATGTTTTTTTTGTAACCGGTCGTCAGGGCCTTATCGTTTTTTCATAACGTGCGGGTTGGGGTTGGGGCGATCCAACCCGACGGTATGCCCTACTGCCCGATCGATCGGTTAAACTACCGGGTCAACCGATCCGGTTCCGGGTCAATCCGGACCGGTTGACAGGTTTTCATAACTATGATCCAAAAATATAATTTATGTTTCGCAAAAAAATAAAATGGGTAAAGTTTCTTAAGAAGAAATTGCACGATTTCCCTTTAAATGGACATATCTTTAATTTGATTTTAAATTTTTATTCTTTGAAATTGATTTTATATTTTGCGGGACATAAATTATTTAAAATCAGAGTCATAATTATGAAATATTATGATCCGAAAATAAGATTTTATACTTTGAGAAAAAAATTGCATTTGTAGTGAAGATGTAGGTCACTACAAATGGGGCTGAGGAGGATGGTGTGTACATACACTTTACTCTATTTGGTACGGTTTTGTTTCATATCTAAGAGCCCTTGCTACATTTTTTTCTATTACATTACAAAATAATGAATTGAGTTCGTATAGGCATTTTTGATGCTGCTAGTGAAATAGCCCTTCTGGCTATATTTTCTGTTACTCCACCTATTTCATAAAGTATTCGAACCTTATCGACACGACAAAAGAGAAGACATCTTGCTGGACAGGAAGAAACATATATAAGCGGAGGGTGCC
Source organism: Przewalskia tangutica (assembly GCA_029844215.1). Taxonomy (NCBI): domain Eukaryota; kingdom Viridiplantae; phylum Streptophyta; class Magnoliopsida; order Solanales; family Solanaceae; genus Przewalskia; species Przewalskia tangutica. The sequence continues at coordinate 5,985,590 of CM056725.1, forward strand.
CCAATGGGATTAGCTCAGTGGTAGAGCGTGCCCCTGATAATTGCGTCGTTGTGCATGGGCTCTCAGCCACATGGATAGTTCAATGTGCTCATCGGCGCCTGAGAGGACTCTGCCTTACGTTACGACTATGCGGTCTTACGGCTTTATAGACCTAAGCTCAAGGAATAACGATTCAAAGCAGTTTGAAGTAATACATAATATAATACTATTTTATATTTCTCGTAAGAGACGTCAAATTCCTCATAAAAATCGATAAACTTTTAAATAATATGTGATTGTAAGAATAATCTATTCTCGTGATTACAAGAATAACTTCAAGTATTATATAAGCCTAATTCATGTTAATCTCGTGACCTTAACTTGAAAATAATTGTTTACCCCAAAAAAATGCAGTTGAATTTATAAGTAGTTTTAAGGATATGTGGATCGATTCGCAAATAAGTGAAATAAATAATTAGCAATAAGTAAATTAATGAAAATAGCAAGCAAAATAAGTAACCTGAATTAGTGAAGTGTTGATTGAAACTTGTCAATGAACTTAGTTCGGTCCTTAGCTAAGTTTCTTCGAGCCCGAGTCAATATTGTGAGTTTTTACAGGTTTAATTATAATGAAATTGTGCAAGTAGACAAAAGTGAGAGTCAGATGCCCTTCCAACACGAAGGTTGAGCTCCTTTTATAGCTAACAATATAAGACATTTATACCCAATAATCACTCATTCATTAAATATAATTAAATGATAGAAACGGTCACTTAATGAGTGAATAGTAACGGTTGGCGTTGTTAAAATAAATAGTAAAGGGTTGTTTAGGAGTCCATTAAGGGAGCTGTTTTAGGAGCCCATTAAGGGAGCTCATAGGATTTTCATTTTATACATATATGTATAGAGCTTGTGTAAAGGTGGATTAAGAAAAAACGATTCTGATTCTGAAAAGGGGGTACAAACCCTATTCTTCTTCTTTCGTTCTTCTACAAATTCTTCTTCTTCCTCTACTATTTTTTTTGCTATTTCTTACTTTGCATGTTCCTTCTGTGTCTTCTTTGTGTATATTTCTTTCTGGATCGACTTGCATAACTTATGTGTACTCGTCAATGGTGAGCCTCAATATGGTATCAAAGCCAATGATCTATGGTTCAATATAATCGCATCACTGAAAAATCTGTAAGGAAAGTTTGTTATTTCTCTGTGTTATTTCCTTGGGTTCTTTATCTGGGAAGATCTGAAATTCTTCTTGAGTCTAAACCCTATTTTATGTTCTTTAAATATGTTTCTCTGTGTTCTTTCCTTGGGTTCTTTATCTGGGAAGATCTGAAATTCTTCTTGAGTCCAAACCTTATTTTCTGTTCGTTAAATACTACGGTTGTCTTGATAACAACAATCTGAAATATCTGTAAACTGGTGTATTGATCTCTAAACTGGTGTATTGATCTCTATCTGAGAAGATCTAAAACTTGATATTCTGTATTATAAAGAAGCACAGATTGGTAAAATGGGTACCGATTCCAGTTCTGAAGACAACTCTCCACACAAAACTCTTCCCGAGGGCAACACACTACCCACATCTTCCAAACATCCAGTTCCAAGAGAGAGTGCAGTAATTTCCTCTGTCACCACAGTTTTTTTATCATAACCATCCCCTTTATCTCCAAGCCTCTGATGTGAGTGGAGCCTCATTAATATCTTTTCAACTCTTGGGATCTGAAAACTATACTGTATGGAGCAAATCCATGAGAATAACATTGCTTGGGAGAAACAAATTGGGGTTTGTGAATGGAAGATGTGTCAAGGATCAGTATGAAATGGAACTATGGGACGATGGGGCCAGTCAATCTTGTTGTCCAAGCATGGGTGATGAATGCGATATCTAGCGATCTCTTTGTTATACCCATAGTTCGACCTACGTATGAGGCGTCTTAAAGCATGAAAGACTTAAAATTTTCAAAGGATAGGTTGTGGATTATTAGGACGGGTTTTAGTCAACTTTAAGGCGGGTTATGACCGGTACATTGAAGTTCTTAAGTGTTTCAAAGGCACAGGCGTAGTTAAATCAGTCTAGATTCCAACGCAACCACCGTTAAATCGATAGGGCGTCGGATAGAAAGTTATGAGAATTACAAGTTCGGTCTGTGATCGGACCAATGTGTTTGAACAAAGCGGCGATGTAGCGCGGATCTGAGGCAGTGGCCGAAAATCTTGAGTCGAAGTTGCAGCGCCATGGCCAGGCAGCGATGGCGGCGGAAGTTCGAGAAAGTGCGGGGTTTCAGTGGCCAGAAGCGAGATTTTGGGCGGAAAAACTTAGGAAAAGTCGATTTTTCTTTTAAAAGACCTTGGGAGGGTGACAAGTGTCCCATCGATTTCTTGCATGATATATTGACCAAGTCTTGAAGACTTGGTTATCTTCCAATTTCTCTCTCTCTCTCTCTCTAAAGCTTAAGCTCACTTCTCTCTAAAATTCCAAGAGATATTTTAGCCTTAGGAGAAATCTGAAAGAAAAAGGCGAGGGAAACTTGTGGCTAGCTTGTGAAGGTTATTGTGGTGGTATTCTTGGAAAGGAGGCTAGCAAAAAATTGTTGGAATAAATTTGGCTAAAGCTCTAAGGTAATGGTTCCTCCTTTATAATTAGTTTTTAGTGTTGCATGTTAAGAAGAAAGAACTTGTGGTAGTAAATAATGCTCTTGGACTCATTCGTATAAGAACTATGGTTTGAATGTGAAGGAATTGGTTAAGAAGATATTATGAGCATGTTGTAGCCTAAAAACTACCTTAGAATTGTTAAGTGAATTGTTGTACCTATTGGGGCGAGATTTTACACACAAGTTTAGGTGTGTAATCCCGCTGAAGTGTTGGATTGTTGAGCCTTAAATGTGGCGTTTGGATGATAAATTCGGCCTTGTGAAGGTGGCAAAGTATGTAGAAACAAAGGAAATGCTGCCCAATTTTCCATAGAATTTAGTGGCTTTGAGTTTAGATTATTCTACATTGAAACTAGAGGTTAATAAACGTATCATGGTTATTTTAGGTTGACATATTACTTGCGGTAGTTTGGACTTAGCAAGTGGATTGATCAAAAAGGTATGTGAAGCTTTCTATCTCTTGAGCATGAATAGATGAAACTATGTAGTGCGGTGAGCGTCTGAATTTGATATTCTTACTTGTTTTAAGTATATAATGACTTGTTTCGTTTTAAGAATGTATAAGTCCCTTGGTTAGGGGAAAAGTATGATTTTACTAAAGTATAGAGTTAATATAACAACTTTATGGGAAGTTGGTTTATTAGCTTCATAAAAGGTTAATGAGAAGAGATTTACTCTAAAGTAAGATAAGTATATGAAGAGGCAAATTGGTTTTAAGGCATCAATTGCCCAAGGGTTTTTTATGTATAAAGAAGAGTCATTTTTAAAAGAGTTGAAGTATGTAGTACTTGGGTTAAATTCCCGGTTTTCTTTTATTAAAGATATGATTAAGTGCCTTAAGTAAACTAAAATGAGAGGGTATATGAACAAGACTAATAAGAAGTTATAAGTTTTCTTAACTTATTTATGATTATGATATGATGACAGTTTGAGCTAGGGTAAGAGTATATCTGAGGGGCAAGCCCCAAGATCGTTATACCACCTACTCCAGGGTAAGAGTATGTCTGAGGGGCAAGCCCCAAGATCGTCATACCACCTTCTTCAGTGTAAGAGTATATCTGAGGGGCAAGCCCCAAGATCGTTATACCATCTGCTTCAGTGTAAGAGTATATCTGAGGGGCAAGCCCCAAGATCGTTATACCATCTGCTTCAGGGTAAGAGTATATCTGAGGGGAAAGTCCCCAAGATCGTTATACCACCTGTTCCGTGGATTTGCTACCCACGATGCGAGGAATACCTCATGCGAGTCCTTATGGGCTTATGCGGGTGAAATAGTCCCACGCGGCGGTACGACTATGCGAGGAATAACTCATGCGGGTCCACAGACTATCACGGATGAAATAGTCCCAGGAGTAGGGGTGTTTATTGATACTACGGGCGAGGTACCCTGTTTTGATCCTAAGGCCCCTATTTTATGCAGTATTATATATATATACTTGTCACTCTCATTGTTAGTAAGGCACAGTAAAAGGTATTTTGTCGTCTTCCATGATTCCAGTTTACTCTTAGACTTATGATATCATTATTACAGTATTTTCCAGCTTTACATACTTGGTACATATGTCTTGACCCCTTCCTGGGCCGCGTCATGCCGCAGGTGGTAAGCGATTGAGGATCCTCGTTCTTAGGATCACTATTAGGTGTCGAAGCTCCATTCCTCCAAGCTTGTTTATTAGTACGGATATTCCCGATGCTATAGGTATTTTGTACATTCGTGGTATGGCGGCCCTGTCCCGCCACAGTTATCTTTAAGTGCGTGGTCACATATATGTTTTGTGCTATAAGAACCGGTTGTACTACTATACTTTGTTTAAGTATGTTTTATGGAAGGCACTTATCTACCGCCGGTGATGTTACCACTTTTATAAGTTATGTGTTATGTATGTTCCGCTGCTATTCTCTAACATATACCTGACAGGGTACCCCGGTAGGGTACCAGTCGCGGCCCCGGGGTTGGGTCGTGACAAAAGTGGTATCAGAGTAATTAGTCCTCGAAAAGTGTCCACGCGGCCAGGTGTCTAGTAGAGTCTTGATTATCGGTGTGTCGTGCACCACATCTATAATCGGGAGGCTGCAGGATATTTAGGATTGGTTTCCATTCTTTCACTCTAAGATCGTGCAATAAGTGAGTTATAGGTTGAACCTCTCGATGTTTTCTTTTATGTATCGATTATGCCTCGCGCAAGGCAACCGCGGCTCGAAGAGCAAGGCGGTGAGGTCTTTGTTAGTGGGGCGTAGAAAGTCACGAGGCACGAGCCGATCGCTTACGAAGATGATGTTTAGGGCGGCGAGTTCCACGTCGTCGCCCGGCCTCAGCGAAGTTCGGCGGCGGGCGCGCTCACGAGGCGCGATGCCGAGCCTCGATCCATGATCGTGGTCCGAGTACGAGATTACGAGAACGGTCGATTCTTGACCAGCGTAGTGGCGGCGGCGAGCAGGAAGCGGCGGCCAACCCTGGCCGACGATTTCTGGTCGGGATTTCTTGGGTTGTCACCCACCCGAGTTCTATGGTTCGAGATTTGAGAGGATCCGCAGGAGTTTGTCCGGCGATTCTGACGGACCATGCAGTCCTTAGGGCATCGGAGGCCCGAGTGCATTATACTAGCTTCTTCAGGTTCTGCGATATTGCGTTGGCCCGGTTTGAGTCATGGGTATTGTCGAGGGTGAGGATGCTCTTCTAGGCGATTGGGAGGAGTTCACGAGGCGTTCCTAGACCACTTCTTGCCTCACGAGGTGAGAGAGCCCGCGTGAATAGGTTCTTGACCTTGAGACGGGGCGGGAGGACTATCGGGAAGTCTGACACGAGTTCGACTCATTGGCGAATATCGCACACCATAGTAGGCGACATGGCGAGCGGGGTTCATCGGTATGTGATGGGGTTTGGCCGTCGTATGATTCTTGCGTGCTTGGGGTGGCTATTCGGCCCGAGATGGATATTGTCGAGATGCGAGCATACGCGCGAGATTGAGGCGAGAGCGGGATCGGCTAGATTTGGGCGGCCAAGAGGCGAGACATCGAGTTCGTGGCGATTTTGGCGGCGGCCTCGGCGAACTAGGTCACATTCCGGCCAACACGAGTGCTCCTTCTCGATTTTTACGCGGAGGTGATCGCGAGGTTATTGAGGCGGTCGGGCTCAGGACTTGAGTTTCGAGGCGAGGCAGCGCTGTCGAGACCACCTACCTCTCGGTGCGTTCGATGCGGTAGGTCTCATCCGGCGAGTGCGTATGGGTTGAGGCGTGCTACTCTTGTGGCGGCGGGGCCATCCCAGAAGGATTGTCCGTCGCCTTGGCGGCGGGAGCATTCGGTTCGATGGGTAAGTGCATTCTTTGGATCTTCATCTTCGATGGTTAGGCGCCGGAGGCGAGGTACTTATGGGCGGCGAGCCGGCGAGGTCGTGGTAGGGGTTCGATTCTAGCGGTCCTCGAGCCGCGCATATATGCTATGTCGATCGGCGAGGACCGAGGCGTCGCGGATGTCGTCCGCAGTACATTATTGGTTTCTTCTTTGTGATGTATATGCTTTGATAGATCCGAGTTCTACCTTGTCCTACATATCTCCTCATAGTGCGGTAGAATAGGGATAGAGCCGGTCCATAAGACCTTTTGAGGTGGCTACGCCCGATGGTGATTCGATGGTAGCCGGCGGGTGTATAAGGCTTGCCCTGTGACTATAGATAACCCGTGGACTCTGGCGACTTGATAGAGTTGGATATGGCGGACTTTGATGTGATTATGGGTATGGATTGGCTAGCATCTTGCTATGCCAACGTGGGCGGTAGAGAGATTAGTTCGGTTCGGTTCGTGGCCGTTATCGGAGTGGAAGGGAATCTGCGTCGTAGGGTAAGTTTATTTCTTACCTCAAGGCTAGAAAGATGGTGCGGAAGGATACATCTACCATAAGGTTCGGTATTCGATCACGAGGTGAGATCTGGACCTTGATCGATTCGGTCGTTAGGGAGTTTCAGACGTATTCCCGACGAGCTTGGGTATCCTCACGAGAGGAGATTGAGTTTGCATTGATTTGGCGCGGATACTCGACCGATATCTATTCCACCATCTGAGGATGGCACTGCGAGTTGAAGGAATTGAAGGACCGGTGAAAGATTTCTTTGGAGAAAGGCTTTATTAGGCCAAATGTTTCTCCTCAGGGAGGACGGTGTTATTTGTAAAGAAGAAGGATGAGGCAGCTGCGTATGTGTATTGATTCTGAGCGGTGAACAAGGTAACTATCAAACAGATATCCCTCCCGGGATTGGTGATTTGTTTGACCGATTCTTTGGGTGCAAAGTGTTTTCAAGATAGACTGCGGATGCAGTTATCATCAGTGCGAGTTAGAGATAGATATCCCAAAGGCGCATTCGGGACCCGATATGGGCACTATTAGTTCGAGTAATGTTTTCGGGTTGACAGCGCCCCAGCGGTATTCATGGATTTGATGAATAGGGTGTTCGAGCCATTCCTGGATATGTTCGTTATAGTGTTCATTGATGATATCTTGGTGTATTCGCGCCTGAGCGAGCATCTGAATCATTTGAGGCGGTATTGAAGTCCTCGAGGGCCGCGATTGTATGTCAAGTTCTCGAAATGCGAGTTTTGGCTAGCCGGTGGCTTTCTTAGGACATGTCGCCGGGTAGATGGTATTCGGGTTGTCTGACTAAGATTGAAGCGATCGAACTTGGCGAACCAGCTACAGCGGAGTGCGCGGCGTTTTGGGCCTTGCGAGGTTATTATCGGAGGTTTATAGAAGTTTGCTTCTATTTGGCACCTTTGACTAAGGCGACTCGAAAGCGGTATGTTCGATGGACGGATACTTGTGAGAAAGTTTTCGATTGCTAAAGGAGAAGTTGGCGACCGCGATTCTTACTCTTTCGGAGGGCTTAGATGGATATGTGGTTTCTTGTGGCGCGTCAGTGTCGGGCTTGGAGTGCGTCGATGCGGCGCAGCAGGTTATAAGCTTATCTCGGCGGCTCGAGGAAGCATGAGAAGAACTATCCAGCGCGTGACTTGGAGTTGGCGGCGATGATTCGTACCTTGAAGATGCGGAACACTATTTATATGGAGTTCATGTGAACATTTACACGGAACACAAGAGTCTCGATGCATCTTGACGGATGGAGTGAACTTGCGGCGAAGGCGGTGGTTGGAGCTACTTAGGATTACGATGTTGATATTCTGTACCACCCGGGAAGGCGATGTAGTTGCGGATGCCGCCAGTCGCGGTCGATGGGTAGTATATGCGATGTTCACCGGAGAAAGGGATATGGTCGAGAGTTACATCGGTAGCGAGCCTTGGGGTTCGGTTGGTTGATTCATTAGTGTGAATTCGGGTTCGAGAAGGTTCCGAGTCTTCCATCGTCGAGGAGGTGAAGAGGCGACAATATGAGGATCCGATTTTGATGCGGTACGAATCACGGCTCTCGGAAGGAGAAAGTCTAGTTGAGTAGCGCTGATGAGGTGCTAAGATTCGGCGGTTGTGTGTTCCGATGTAGCGAGGACTTCGTCGGCAGTCGGGAGCACGCGGTGCTCGTTATTCTATTCATCCGGGGTCGACTAAGATGTATCATGACTTCAGATGCGTGTATTGGTGGGATGGCCTTAAGCGGGACGTTGCGGAGTTCGTGGCACAGTGCGGGTGTCGGCGAGTTAAGATTGAGCACGAAGCGGTGGTCATTGCGAGCTATTGATATTCCGACTTGGAAGTGGGAGGTGATAAATATGGATTTTATTACGGGCTACCTACCACTCGGAGGAAGCGTGATTCCATTTGGGTAATTGTCGGCGGTGTGAAATCGACCCGTTTCTTCCGTCGAATGGCGTTCTCGATTGAGGACTATGCGGATTATATATTAGAGATTGTGAGGCGCACGAGTCGGTGTCGATTATATCGGATAGAGGCGATTCTCGGCTAACTTCGGAGATCTTTTGAAGGGGTTAGGGACACAGGTGAGTCTCGATGGCGTTTCATCCTTAGGCCAAGCGGACGGTAGCGCCTTACTATCCGAACACGAGGATATCTTTGCGGGCTTGTGTTATTGATTTCGAGGTAGTGGGAGGATCATTTTCCTCTTGTGGAGTTTGCTTACAACAACGGCTACCATTCCGATTCGGATGGCGCCTTATGAGGCCTTATACGGGAGGAAGTGCAGTCACCGATAGGCTGGTTCGAGGTGGGAGAAGTTCGATTAGTCGGGCGGACTTAGTTCGTGAGCGGTGGATAAGGTGAAGTTTATCCAGAGGCGGTTGTTAGCGGCTCAGTCGGCCCGAAGTCGTATCTGCGAGATCATCGGCGTCGACACTTGGAATTTGAGATAGATGATTGGATTTTTCTAAAGGTATCGCCCGTGAAGGCGTGATGAGATTCGAAAGAAGGGAAGCTTAGCCCAGTACATTGGCGTGTCGGATTGTCCGTAGGGTAGGCGGGGTTGCTATGAGTTAGATCTGCCGTCGATTTGGAGGCGGTACATCCGATCTTCCATGTGTCCATGTTGCGGAAATGTATTGGAGATCCATCTAGAGTGCACCGGTTCGCGATGTCCAAGTGACGGAGGAGTTATCGTATGAGGAGAGTCGATAGCGATACTCGATCGTCGAGTTAGGCGACTTGGACGAAAAGGCGTGGCTTCCGTCAAGGTCTATGTGAGCGAGAACATGGAGGAAATGACGTGGGAAGCAGAGGATGACATGATGAAGAAGTACCCTCACCTATTTCCTATACCTCCAGGTAACCCACTTTCCTGCTTGTTAGTTTTGACTTAGCATTTACGCTTCAGTATGTTGTGGCTCGTGGAGCTTCTTTATTTGCAAAAGAATAGTTAAAAGGGTCTATGTCGATGTTGTGATTTGTGTAAGCCTAGAAGGAACATTCGGGACGAATGTTTCTAAGAGAGAGAATGTTATACCAGTAGTTCGACCCTACGTATGAGAGCGTCTAAAGCATGAAGACTTAAAATTTTCAAAGGATAGGTTGTGGATTATTAGGACGGGTTTTAGTCAACTTTAAGGCGGGTTATGACCCGGTACATTGAAGTTCCTAAGTGTTTCAAAGGCCTAGGCGTAGTTCGTCGAGTCTAGATTCCAAGCGCAACCAACCGTTAAATCGATAGGGCGTCGGAGTAGAAAGTTATGAAATTACAAGTTCGGTCTTGTGATCGGACGAAATGTGTTTCGGACAAAGCGGCAGCGCGGCGCGGATGCGAGGCATGGCGCGCGAAAATCCGAGGATCGCTGAGATTGCAGCGCCCTTGGCCCGGCAGCAGAGGCGCGCGCGGCATGGCGGCAGCGGCGCGGAAGAGAAGGCTGGGGTTTTCAGTAGCCATGCGAAGCGATTTTTGGGCGGAAAAACTTAGGAAAAGTCAGATTTTTCTTTTAAAAGGCCTTGGGAGGGTGACAAGTGTCCCCCCCATCTGATTTCTTGCATGCAATATATTGACCAAGTCTTGAAGACTTGGTCATCTTCCAATTTCTCTCTCTATCTAAAGCTTAAGCTCCCACTTCTCTCTAAAATTCCAAGAGATATTTTAGCCTTAGGAGAAATCTGAAAAGAAAAAGGCAAGAGGGAAACTTGTGGCTAGCTTGTGAAGGTTATTGTGGTGGTATTCTTGGAAAGGAGGCTAGCAAAAAATTGTTGGAATAAATTTGGCTAAAGCTCTAAGGTAATGGTTCCTCCTTTATAATTAGTTTTTAGTGTTGCATGTTAAGAAGAAAGAACTTGTGGTAGTAAATAATGCTCTTAGACTCATTGCATGTAAGAACTATGGTTTGAATGTGAATGAATTGGTTAAGAAGATATTATGAGCATGTTGTAGCCTAAAAACTACCTTAGAATTGTTAAGTGAATTGTTGTACCTATTGGGGCAGAATTTTACACACCCAAGTTTAGGTGTGTAATCCCCTTTGAAGTGTTGGATTGTTGAGCCTTAAATGTGGCGTTTGGATGATAAATTCGGTCTTGTGAAAGGTGGCAAAGTATGTAGAAACAAAGGAAATGCTGCCCAATTTTCCATAGAATTTAGTGGCTTTGAGTTTAGATTATTCTACATTGAAATTAGAGGTTAATAAACGTATCATGGTTATTTTAGGTTGACATATTACTTGCGGTAGTTTGGACTTAGCAAGTGGATTGATCAAAAAGGTATGTGAAGCTTTCATATCTCTTGAGCATGAATAGATGAAACTATGTAGTCTGATGACGTCTGAGATTTGATATTCTTACTTGTTTTAAGTATATAATGACTTGTTTCGTTTTAAGAATGTATAAGTCCCTTGGTTAGGGGAAAAGTATGATTTTACTAAAGTATAGAGTTAATATAACAACTTTATGGGAAGTTGGTTTATTAGCTTCATAAAAGGTTAATGAGAAGAGATTTACTCTAAAGTAAGATAAGTATATGAAGGGGCAAATTGGTTTTAAGGCACCAATTGCCCAAGGGGTTTTATGTATAAAGAAGAGTCATTTTTAAAAGAGTTGAAGTATGTAGTATTTGGGTTAAATTCCCGGTTTTCTTTTATTAAAGATATGATTAAGTGCCTTAAGTAAACTAAAATGAGAGGGTATATGAACAAGACTAATAAGAAGTTATAAGTTTTCTTAACTTATTTATGATTATGATATGATGTGATTTGAGCTAGCGTAGAGTATATCCGAGGCAAGCCCAGATCGTTATACCACTACTCGGGGTAAGAGTATGTCCGAGGCAAGCTCAAGATCGTCATACCACCTTCACGGTGTAAGAGTATATCGAGGCAAGCCCCGAGATCGTTATACCATCTGCCGGTGTAGAGTATATGAGAAATGACCCGATATCGTTATACCATCCGCCGGGGTAAGAGTATATCGAGGGTAAGTCCCAGATCGTTATACCACGCATTAGTGGATTTGCTACCCACGATGCGAGGAATACCTCATGCGAGTCCTTATGGGCTTATGCGGGTGAAATAGTCCCGTGCGGTAGTCTGACATATGCGAGGAATACCTCTGCGGGTCCACGGGACTATCACGGGTGAAATAGTCCCAGGAGTAGGGGTGCTTATTGATACTACGGGCGAGGTACCCTGTTTTGATCCTAAGGCCCCTATTTTATGCAGTATTATATTATATACTTGTCACTCTCATTGTTAGTAAGGCGCGGTAAGATGCACACACTTTAAACGCAAGTGCACGTTATCGTGACAAGTAGTATAGTCTTGATAAGACCGAATATCGTCCTCAAGGATTAGGGTTCAATTACCAACTATCTATTTTTTGGTATCTATTTGGTAAATTGATATTTAGATTTGTTGTTTTTAACTAAGGATTATAAAAGCTATTTAACTAAAAGGGTTTACTTCAGTTGTGATGAGAATAGGGCTTTCATGTATCCTTACTATCCGCTTATGCTACTTACTAATGCATTAACTTATGGTATTCTTCTTTTGGAGAAAGCGGGTTCTGAAATCGTTTTATACTCCGTTAGGTTATATAAACACTCAACCCGATGTCGCGCCTTACCTTTCTTTGGTGATAAGGATAACTTTATAGGAGGATTAAGAACAAAAACCTAGTTGGCCGAAATGCGCGATGCAAAATTAGGGTTGTTAAGCCTCTCATCAACACTACATAAATAATTGAGGTATTTTCATCTCAATCAAGAATTTCTACCCAACTTACGGCATATTCACAATCCCACTTTGAATCGATTAGAAATCATATAGTGATAATTAGTTGTCAATTAATTACCAAGAATTCAACTCGATTATTGGATAGATCTCACAATAAGAAAAATAACCATAAGCGTCATTAATTTATAACATAAGTTTCTAGCAATTCAACATGGAAAGCCACTATAAAGGAATTAGTTCTAGCCATTGACATGACAAGAACTAATCTCATGTTCATCATACAAAAAGCGAAATAAAGAAAAGAAAGAAAAGAAAAATACTTAAGAGCGAGTCTCGAGCCAAGCATCCAAGGGTTGTGTTGTGGAATATTTACAAGATGGATTGGTGGCAGGATGGATGTAGAATGGTGAATGGTGGAATGGAGAATGAATAATTCTTCTAATGATGTAGAGTTTTTATAGCCAAATAATCCTTTTGGTGAAGGGTTAGGGATTTGTAGGAAAGGAAAAGTTATTAGAATCCTTTTAGGTAAGGGTTTTAAGGTAGGAAAAGTTATCCCTTTAGGTAGGAAAAGTTATCCCTTTAGGATTCTGAAAACAAGTCAAATTCGGCCCAGCACTTCATAATTCCCGCGTCGTAGCGCGACACTTAGAGTGTGCGCTGAAGATCAACAACTTTCGGACTTTCGGCATATTGGTAGCCCGGCGGTGACGTTTCGCGGATTCCGTTTCGTCGTCCTTTTTTAAATCCGACTTGCGATCTCCTCTAATTTCGGATGTTCTTAGACTTTATTTCTTGGCTCTTTTAGTGTGCAATTTCATCTCTTTTATGCTCATTTCATCTCCTTTTCGTCATTTCTCCATTTTTGACCGCTGTGACACAAAAGAAAGGAAAACGACCCTAATACTGTACTAAACATAAATGAAATGAGTAAAATACTAACTAAAAATGACTCAAAAGTGTATATAAAATACAGATCAAATACCCCAAACTTAACCTTTGCTGCCTCGAGCAAAGATAGAAAGAAAGAAATAAAAGACTCGAAAGCGAAAAATAAAAGACTCACTGACATTGATCACTTTTGCTGCATTTAGTGTTATCTAGAAAAACATGAAGGTTAGCAGAATAATATGCAGGAACATGTAGCATGAAATTTTTCAGCACACTAAACACATTGAGCTAGATATTTCGCAAACTCATATTTATCATGCTTTAATGGAAGTCAATATACTAAATCATGCATATAAATTCAAAAATCCTATGGCATGCTTACTTGTTATTCTCCACTAATCCTGGATATGCATAAAAGAGATCTTCAGGACTTTAAGGGTTGTAATGTAGGCTTAGGTAGGGGTTGGTAAAAATATACATTTAGGCTCATTCTGTGTACCATAAACTCTTTAGCTTTTCAGTATTTCCCTTTTCTTTTTGTTCTTTCCTTCACTTTGATTCTATCTTTTTCCTCTTTTGTTTTGGGAGAGTGAAGTATATAATAATGACAAGCACCCCCAAACTTAGGCTTTTGCCTATTTCTTATTACTTTTAATTGGGGTGCAACAAGCTCATTCACTCTTTTTGTCTCTTTTTTTAACACAATTGATTCCACAACTTCACATTTTTACTTATGGCACAATTTGTGGGAATATAGGGTGTCAAAGAAGAAGTTTCATTTTTTAGGCTCAATGGGGTTGACTAGGGATATATTTGAAGTCCGGGATAGAAAAGAGTGGTAAGAATTGGCTATGAAAGAAATGCCTGAGTCATCTCCCTAGCATGCTTATCCTAACTATTTCGCCTCAAATAGCAAGCAATCATAACACATAAGTTTTCATAATTTAGCATGCACAATTTAAGCAAGAAACTCCAAATAGACAGATTTTTGTGAGTTTTTGGCATATCTAACCTAGGTGTTTAGATAGTTGCTTCTAATTCCATTACCTTATTCCACCTTACTTCACTAGGTGTTTCTAGCAACTACAGCATACATGATCTTTGACAGACAATTATGACTTAAAAAGAAGAAAATAAAAAATAAAAAATTGTGACTCAAAAATAAACACAAAACAAATAAAAAAAGACTTAATTGAAACATAACAAGACACAAATAAAACACCCCCAAACTTAAATCACACATTGTCCCCAATGTGTGCAAGACTCAAAGAAAATAAAAGAAAAATGACAACTGCGACACAACACAACGGTCATAACGGAGTGCAGGAGGAAAAATTACGGAATTTGCACGAAATATGGCTCTCGAAGTTGGGAGCGCGGCCTGAGATTCGGCGCCGCGCTGCTAGTACTCAGCTCTTATGAAATTACGGCCGCGGCCGATTCTGGCGCGACGCGGCTACTTTTCCTTTTTCAGTTTTTGCTCATTTTCCTCGGTTTTAGCTTTCATCCACTGTCATCCAACAACATAAAACAAGAACCTAGACCGTGAGGCTGTTCAAGACAAAATAGAATAAAATAAAAGCAGAAATTAAAATAACATAATTAAAAATATTGGGTTGCCTCCCAATGGCGTTGTCTTTAACGTCTTTTAGCGGACGCATTAACCTTTCGAGTGCCCATTGGATCCTTACGCGAAATGCTTGCAATCCACGAGTTATTGTTGCGGTCTCATTTCAACTACAACAATTGCTTCAACAAAGGGCCTCAATTTACGATTATCCCCAGTACACAAAGGCTTGTCTTTTAGGCTCTCTAATGTAGGGATCGGTGAGATTCCCAACACCTCTCAACTCTAGGGGTGCCCTTGATGGTATGGACCTTACGTTTGGGGGTCAACATTGACATTGTGGTGGCGGTGTTTCTTCTCTGATAGGTACAAGAAAAGAATTTCCACGAGAATCGAAGGTGAATAATTGGATCTCCGCGCTCTTTTCCTTCTCTACACCAACTATCTTGCCAGATTCCTCAATAGTTTGGTGTGGTTCAGGCTTCTCAATTTGTTGTTCGCTGTTCAAAATCACCTCGATTTAGGTTACGGCGCGCGACCACGCTCTTTAGCGGCGCTCACTCTGCTTGTCTCGAGAATCTTGGCCGCGGCCACGCTCATCGGCGCGCGGCCGCTGCTTCTGCGAACTCTCTATCTCCACGATTCGGCATCCTTGGTCAATTGCACGACATTGTGTTTCCTCATTGCCTACCCAGTGCGATTGCTCTTTGCGTTTATTTGTTGAATATGATCGCGAGTTACGCTATTTGCGTTTCCAATTTCTTCATGGCCATTCGTTTCGTCCGTGAACCGATTTTGGTACCTCGTGAGATTGAGTATAGCTTACCGTAATTCCTCCCTTTCTTATACATGGTTGGAGCTCGATCATATTGACATGAGAAATCCATGTCTTAAGGATCACGAGATGAATCAAAACCAACAACGAATCACGGCGCACTTGTTTTTATTTTATTTTTTTATTTTTATTTTTTTCAACGAGAAAATAAAATAAATAATTTAAAGAAACAAAAATAAAAACCAAATTAGAAATTAAAAATAGATAAATTTGATATTGAACTATGCCTAATCCGACACGGCGCCAAAAACTTGATGCGCGGTAAGATGCACACTTTAAGCAAGTGCGTTATCGTGACAAGTAGTATAGTCTTGATAAGGCCAGAATATCGTCCTCGAGGATTAGAGTTCAATTACCAACTATCTATTTTTGGTATCTATTTGGTAAATTGATATTTAGATTTGTTGTTTTTAACTAAGGATTATAAAGCTATTTAACTAAAAGGGTTTACTTGATTGTGATGAGAATAGGGCTTCCATGTATCCTTACTATCCGCTTATGCTACTTACTAATGCATTAACTTATGGTATTCTTCTTTTGGAGAAAGCGGGTTCTGAAATCATTTTATACTCCGTTAAGTTATATAAACACTCGACCCGATGTCGCGCCTTACCTACCTTTCGGTGATAAGGATAACTTTATAGGAGGATTAAGAACAAAAACCTAGTTGGCCGTCACGCCTGATCGCAAAATTAGGGTTGTTAAGCCTCTCATCAACGCTACATAAATAATTGAGGTATTTTCATCCCCAATCAAGAATTTCTACCCAACTTACAGCGTATTCACAATCCCCTTTCTGAATCGATTAGAAATCATATAGTGATAATTAGTTGTCAATTAATTACCAAGAATTCAACTCAATTATTTGATAGATCTCACAATAAGAAAAATAACCATAAGCATGCATTAATTTATAACATAAGTTTCTAGCAATTCAACATGAAAAGCCCTATAAAGGAATTAGTTCCTAGCCATTGACATGACAAGAACTAATCCCATGTTCATCATACAAAAACTGAAATAAAGAAAAGAAAAGAAAAGAAAAATACTTAAGAACGAGTCTCCAAGCCAAACATCCAAGGGTTGTGTTGTGGAATATTTACAAGATGGATTGGTGGAAGAATGGATGTAGAATGGTGAATGGTGGAATGGAGAATGAATAATTCTTCTAATGATGTAGAGTATTTATAGTCAAGGAATCCTTTTGGTGAAGGGTTAGGGATTTGTAGAAAAGGAAAAGTTATTAGAATCCTTTTAGGTAAGGGTTTTAAGGTAGGAAAAGTTATCCCTTTAGGTAGGAAAAGTTATCCCTTTAGGATTCTGAAAACAAGTCAAATTCGGCCCATAATTCTGCGTCGGCGCGCTAGCGGGCGCGGCGCTGGCGTCAACAACTTCGGACTTTCAGCATATTGGGCGCCACGGCTCTGTATGCAGCCGCTTGGCCGGTGGCGTTTTTACAGCGGTCCGTTTAAATCGTCCTTTTTTCGTCCGGACTTCGTCTGATCTCCTCTCTAATTTCCAGAACTTCTTAGACTTTATTTCTTGACCCTTTTAGTGTGCAATTCCATCTCTTTTATGCTCATTTCATCTCCTTTTCGTCATTTCTCCATTTTTGACCGCTGTGACACAAAAGAAAGGAAAACGACCCTAATACTGTACTAAACATAAATGAAATGAGTAAAATGCTAACTAAAAATGACTCAAAAAGTGTATATAAAATACACCGATCACCTTATCGACTGGCCAGTGATGTTTACCCTTTTTATAAGTTATGTGTTATGTATGTTCCATTTGCTATTCTCGACATATAAGCCTTGGTACCGGTAGGAGTACCGATCGCGACCGAGTTGGGTCGTGACATCTACTAAGTGGGATTTTGTATGCATAATCAGCCTTCGAAGTATGGGAAGATTTGAGGGAAAGGTTCGACAAGGTGGATGAATCAAGGACCTATGATTTGCATAGGGAAATTGCCACTCTAACACAAGGAAATAATAGTGTTTCTGAATACTTCACTAAACTGAAAACTCTGTGGGTAGAATTTCAGGCCTTGGTTCCACCCCCTAACTGTGCATGCCCCACATCTAAAGACTTCACAGATTATCTACAAAGGCAAAAGTTGTACAAATTTCTAATGGGTCTGAATGAAAGCTATATGCAGGCTAGGTCTCAGATCTTACTCATGACACCACTTCCCACGGTTAACAAAGCATACTCTATGATTGTTAGTGATGAAAATCAAAAGGGCATAAGTGCTAAGTCTGCAGGTCTGCTTGGTGTCGGGCCCATCAGTATGGAACAAAATAGCATTTCAGGCCTGTACTCTAAGACAAGAACTACAACTAAACCCCAGTTCAAAAGAAATACAAATCTATTTTGTGATGTGTGCAAAATGAGGGGACACACAAAGGAATTTTGCTATAGAATAGTTGGTTACCCTCCAGGCTTCAGGTCAAAAAGGAAGGAGTATGTTGTTAACAATGCTTGTGCTGAGGGTGCTGAACACATCCCTAATTCAGAGCACAACACTCAGGGGCCTGCACCTGGAAAGGTTGGAAATAATTGGAAAATTGGAGGAGCACCAGTGTTCTCACAAAACCAATATAAACAGATATTCATGCTGCTAAATCAGAACAAAGGCCAGACTACTACAAATGCTGACTCTCAAGGTGACAACTCTTTAGCAAACACTGCAGGTATGACTAAACTCGAAGCATTACAAGTAGTTAATATAGTCAAGAAATGGATAATAGATACAGGTGCCACAAATCATATGGTATCTGATTTAGATATGCTAGACAAAGTAACTCAACTAAGTGAGAATATTGCAAGCACTAAGAATGTATTTCTACCAAATTGTGAAACTGCCAAGGTCACTCACACTGGTACAAGTAATCTGTCTACCAGAAACACTCTTAGTAATGTTTTCTATCTGTCTCAATTTAAATACAATTTATTGTCTGTATCTCAGCTCACTAGAGAATTAAAATGTGCTGCTGTTTTTTATCCTGACTTTTGCCTGTTTCAGGATCTCTACAGTGGGAGGGTGAAGGAGATTGGTAAACTCCATGATGGCTTCTATGTACTAGCTTCAGGAACCATACATGATCCAAGGAAGTCAGGACTAACTGTACAAGCTAAAGAAATTTCAGAAGCTGATATAAACATGTGGCATAGAAGGTTTGGCCACACTTCTAGCAAAGTACTAAGTCAATTGATTACTACTAGTGCTGATAGTATATCTAAAACAATAAAGACTTGTAATGTGTGTCCCTGTGCAAAGCAATATAGACTACCTTTTACTAATAGCAATACTTGTAGTAACTCTATATTTGATATGGTGCATATGGATGTATGGGGTCCTTACAAGGTAGAAACACATAATGGCAAGAAATACTTCTTAACTATAGTAGATGACTTGGATTTACCTGCTGAGATTGAAATCAGAAACTTGTGTGGCTATTAATCAATTTCTTAGTTATGTGTCTACTCAATTTAAACAAACTGTTAAGGTAGTTAGAATTGACAATGGCACAGAGTTTGTTAATGATATTTGTAGCAGCCTCTTTCAGAAGTTAGGAATAATCCATCAGAGATCTTGTGCCTACACACCCCAACAAAATGGTGTGGCTGAAAGAAAACATAGGCACATACTAGAGGTAACTAGAGCAATAAGACTTCAAGTCAATATCCCTATTAAATTTTGGGGTCTATGTGTGCAGGCAGCAGTGTATTTGATAAATAGAATGACATCTTCCATTACTGGAAAGACACCCTATGAAAGCATTTACAGGCAGAAGCCTTCCATAGGTCACATCAGAACTATAGGTTGTCTGTGTTTTGCTAATGACCTAACTGTCACTGATAAGCTACAATCTGGAGTTAAATGATGTGTTTTGATGGGATTTTCAAAAACTCAAAAGGGTATATTTTATATGACATGAATGCTAAAGTTCTTCTTGTTAGTAGGGATGTTACATTCAAGGAAACAGAGTATCCCTTTAAGAACAATATAGCCACTGTACCTGTTTTCAAAAATCTGGAGAATAATATCCACATAACTCAACCATATGGTATACCACAATTTGTTATCCAGAACAAACTAATTGAATCACAAAATGAACCTACAAATACTACCACCATTCCTACTACTGTTAAAACCCCTAACTGTGCTGATAATAATACTAATAACTTTGACAATTCTGTGAATCAATGATCGGTGTATTTTATATACACTATTTGAGTCATTTTTAGTTAGTCTTTTGCCTATTTTTGTACAAATATGTGTCGTCTTAGGATAGATTTTCTTTCTTTTGAGTCATAATGGTTTAAAGTGGCATATTGGTGAAAAGGAGCGAAAAGAGGGCAGAAACAGAGGTTCCAGAGCTCAAAAAGCTAGAAAGTTGGAAATTCGGGCGAGAAACAGGGCGGCGCCTCCAACCAGCAGCATCAGAGCGCCACGACGCCCAAATCTGAGCCGCGGGAGTTTCTGGCGCCGCGCGCCAGCGTGCCGGGCGCCGGCCGGAATTTCGCCAATCCGAATGGGAATGGGCCAAGGCCAAGAAGAAAAAGTTTGGGAACGTTTTTGAGACTATAAAAAGGACCTTCCTAGGTCAGAATAGGGGTTCCCACTTTTGTCAATTCATCACAAACTTGGAGATCAAGATTGGAGACTACTTTTGTGTAATTTATTTGTTCTTTGTTTTATTTATTTGTAGTTTATGTTGGATATTAGTTTAGTTCTTGGCATGTCTATGGCTAGGAACTAACTTAAATTAGGGTTTTCCATATCGAATCACTTGAAACTCATTCTTATGAATTAATGCATGTTTTGGTTTCTTCTTATCATTGTTGAGATTTATTCAATATTTGTCTTGATTGATTGGTAATTAATTGATCACTAATTATCATAATCTATATGATTTCTAATCGAAAGCCGAAAGGGGAGATTGTGAATATGCTATAGTTGAATAAATCGTGGGCGAAAGTACCCCGATACTTGTGTAGTTTAATAGGTTATTGCTCTTAATCTTTCTTTATAGTCAATCTTGTCACTGAAAGGTAGAAGGGTTCTATATTGAGGTTGAGTGTTTATATTACCTTAACAGGAGTATAAAACGGCTTAGTTAACCTGTTGTCTCAAAATATAAGAAGAGCCATAATTAATTGCATTAACAAGTAAGATGAGCGGACAATTGAGGAGATTTGGAAGCCCTATTTCCACCATATCTGAAGTAAAATAAAATAATTTAGTTAGCATCTATAATTATAGTTATAAACAATTACTCAATTATCGGTTACCAAATAGATACCATAGAATAGAGTTTGATAATTGAACACTAATCCCTGAGGACGATAACTCGGTCTTCTAGATTATATTACTTGTCACGACACGTGCACTTGCGTTTAGTGTGTGCATAAATCGCGCATCAAGTTTTTGGCGCCGTTGCCGGGGATTGACGTTGTTCAATATCATTCTATCTATTCCTAATTTCTAATTTGGTTTTTATTTTTGTTTTTATTTATTACTATATTTTTCTCTTTTATTCGTAAAACCGTGCGCCGTGATCCGTTTGTTGATTTTGATCTGTTGCAGGCATCTAGTTTATGCGAAGGAGAAAAGGAGCAGATACACTTGTTCCCTTCAACCCGGAGATTGAAAAGACTTGTAAGCGAGCAGAGAAGCAGATTTAATTTTGGCCTTAATAGCAATGGGGGGCTTGCAGAACAACAATGAGATGAACGAAGGGTTAGGTGATCATCAACCTAACCAAATGATGCCCCGGAGGTTACCAATGGATGTGGAAGAAAGGGTCCAGGTCCAAGCTGAGAGAAGCTTGGGAGATTATGTCTTGCCGCGGTGAATGGAGCACAACTTGCATCGTGCTCCCGATGTAGGAGCAAATAATTTCGAAATCAAACATGCAATCCTGAGTATGGTGCAGAATAATATTCAATTCGGAGGGTTGCCATCGGAAGATCCTCATATGCACATAACGAACTTCTTGGAATTGTGTGCAACTTTCAAGTACAATGGCGTTACTGACGACGCCATCCGATTGAGGCTCTTTCCCTTCTCACTCAGGGATAGAGCAAAAGTTTGGTTGAATTCTCTGCCTACAGATTCTATATTCACATGACAAGAGTTGGCATAGAAGTTCTTAGCAAAATTCTTTCCACCGTCCAAAGCCGCTAAGCTGATAGGGGAGTTGAACAATTTTTATCAGGCTGATGGAGAGTCACTCTATGAGCCTTGGGAGAGATTTAAAGATTTACAGAGGAAGTGTCCACATTATAGCATTGAGCTGTGGAACTTGGTCCATATTTTCTACAATGGGCTAAGCGGGACCACAAGAACTATCATTGACGCAACTGCAGGTGGAACTTTCATGAGGAATACAGCACATGAAGCCCATGATTTGCTAGAAGACATGGCCACCAATAATCATGTAACCAATAATCATGTAACAAAGGACAGGGGGGTGAGTGGAAGAAGAGCAATAGGAGTTCATGAGATTGATGTCATCACAGCGTTAAATGTACAAGTTGCTCTCTTGACCAAGCAACTGCAACAGAACACAGTATCAGTGAATGCAGTTCAAATGCCGTTGAGTTGTGAGATGTGTGGAGGTCCTCATACCTTTGATAGGTGCCCATCAGCAGACCCCAACAACATCTCTATCGAGCAAGCAGAATGCCAAGCAGTGGGGAATTACCAAAGGCCCCAGAACAACCTCTATTCAAATACCTACAATCCAGGGTGGAGGAATCACCCTAACTTTTCATGGAGGGGTGACCAAGGGCAGCAGAACCAGTTTCGAGGCCAATATCAAAATCAGCAACCATTCACTCAGGCCTCATCTTCACAACAATTGAGCACCGCTTCAGCAAGAAAAGCCAGATGAGTTGAGAGAAGCCCTGTTGACACTCACCAACTCACAGACCCAGTTCATGGCAGATACAAGATCCTCTATCAGGAATTTGGAAACGCAGGTGGGACAATTGGCAAAGATGGCAAACAACAGGCCACATGGCACTTTGCCTAGTAATACAGAGATGAACACCAGAGAACAGTGCCAAGCGGTGCAGCTGAGAAATGGAAAGCAGCTAGAACAGCTTACACCCCAGCCTGTAGTAGAACAGAAAGTAGATGCAGAGAGGAAGAGGGTTACTGAAGACCGCCCTATGTTAGAGAAAGTTCCAACAGTCCCAGTGAGGGAATACACTGAGAAGATTCCTTACCCTCAGAGGTTGCAAAGGAAAGCAGTTGATAAGCAATTCTCCAAGTTCTTGGAGGTATTCAGGAAGCTGCACATTAACATTAACATTCCATTCATTGAGACATTGGAGCAAATGCCGACTTATTTTAAATTCATGAAGGAAATTCTTGGGAAGAAGAAGAAGTTGGCTGAGTATGAGACAGTGGCATTGACAGAGTAATGCATTGCCATCTTGCAGAAGAAATTACCCTCCAAACTCAAGGATCCAGGAAGCTTCACATTGCCTTGCACAGTTGGCAGGGTGACATGTAATAGGGCCCTTTGTGATATGGGGGCTAGCATAAATCTGATGCCCTTGTCCGTTTTCAAGAGGTTGGGGTTGGGTGAGGCCAAACCAACCACCGCAGTTCTGATTGGCGAGAGACGTGGTGCATCCCAGGGAAACGATTGAAGATGTCTTAGTTAAGGTGGGAAAATTCTTCTTTCCTGCGGACTTCCTCATCCTTGATATGGAGGAAGATGATGAGATCCCCATCATATTGGGAAGACCATTCTTGGCAACCGGGAGAGCCCTGATTGATGTGGAGAAGGGCGAGCTGACACTCAGAGTGGAGAATGAAGAGATGGTGTTCAAGGTGTTTAAACACATCATTGAACCCCCAGTCATAAGCAAGTGTTTTGCAGTCAGCACTGTCAGCACATCGGTTGAGCCAGCACAAGCCAAAGCAAGGGAAATAAGTCCGTTAAAACAGGTGAGCAACGCTAAACCTCCTCTTGAGAAAAAGGAGAAAAAGAAAAACAGAAGGCGGAAGCGAAAAATGTTGATGAAATGGATAGGCTGTGGGGTTACTTTACCCCATGTCTCTTGATAAGGAACTTGCGTCCGGCTAAAAGACGTTAAAGACATCGCTACTTGGGAGGCAACCCAAGGTTATTTTATTTAATTTAATGCAATTTAGTTTTACTTAGAACAGTCTCACAGAAGGTATTGTTTGCATGTTGTGATGACAGGTACAGGGCCAAAAATTTGGAGGACGAAAAAGGGAAAATAAAAAATAAAAGGCTCAGCGCCATGGTGATGGAAGTGCGGAAGTGCGCAGGAAGTTGGGCGCCACGGCGCCAGTTGCAGGGCCGCGGCGCCAAAAGTCCAGAAGATCTCTGAAGTTTGGGCGCCGCGACGCCAAATCAGAGCGCCACAGCGCTGGAAGTTCAGAGGGTCGCATAAGTTTGGGCGTCGCGGCGCCAATTGCAGGGCCGTGGCGCCACGACGAAAAATCTGAATTTTAAAAGGAGCCCTAATCCGATTTTCCTTTCTCCAAATCAAAAATCCAAAACCTGCATCTCTCCAAAACCCACGAAATTAACCCTTTTACCTAAACATCTTCCGCATACTAAACTCAATCACAACCAAAGTACTTAAATTCCTTACACCCTTAGTCATCTAAAACAACAACCCTCATTCCATTTCCTCAATACATCATTAGAAACAAGAAAATCTTGAAGAACACCGTCCAAGGTAACCTTTATCATTTTTCTTGAAATCTTCAATACAATCAGGGGAGGTAATAGGTTTGGGGAGGTGCTTTATTGGTGGATGGTGTGTGGTGTGTTGAAGTTAGGTGTGAAAATTTCGCGGAAGATTATACCTAGTGAGCGTGGGGTATTGTACCGGTGCTTTGAGTGAAGTTTGGGGGTTGAAGAGTGTTGTAGCCTGCTGACTACGCTGTGTGTTGATTGGTTTGATTGATAGTTGTTGGGTAATATCACTGACACAAAGGAAACGCTGCCGAATTTATCTAAATATGTCTGCCAAGAAGAGGAGAGCTTCCACATCCACCTCCGTCCCTCAATATGATACTACTAGGTTTGTCAGTAAAAAAACAGAAGATAGATATTACAAACTTAGTACTAGACCCTTGATCCCTGAGAGAGGAATGAAGTACCAAAAGGAGTCATTTGAGGAGGGTGATGCCTATTCGGGCGATGATAGAGGTCATGGGGTGGAAGAGATTTGTTAATCCAGAAAGAATAGCACCACAGAACACCGTAATGGTGAAAAAATTTTATGCTAATTTTCCGGAGAGGGTAAATGGTAGATGCTTTGTGAGAGGACAGTATGTGCATGTGACGGCTGAAGTGGTGAATGAGCTATTAAGAACAGCCGACGTTGAAGAAAGAGGCGATGATCGGAGCTATTTCAGAACTTGGTCTAGAGACGCCAACAACGTCGACTGGGATATCGTCGCAAGCACATTATGCTACCCTAGGGCTGAGTATGATATTGCACGAAATGGATCGAGAGGACTGAGCAGATGTCAGTTCAACAAAACAGCCAAGAGTTGGTTATATTTCTTCAGTGCCCGCCTAATTCCATCGATGCACTTCACCAGAGTGACAGCAGATAGAATAAAAATGATATATGGAGTCATGTTAGGGAAGACGATTGACGTTGTGAAGGAAATATTGCAAAACATTGGAGAAACCAGTGGGTTGGTAACTACATGTGGGTTGGAACATGGATCACTTATTTGCAGCTTATGTTCCAGACATGGAGTCTCAACCCTAGCCACTGATACATATGAGAAGGGCCAACCTCCTGTGTCATATGGGATAGTGCATGCCTTCCCAGAATCAGTCCCTCCAGCAGCAACACGAAGGAGACCAGCAGCAGCAGAGGCTGCCATGGATGAAGATGAGCATGAGACAGAGGCTCGATGCAGGCAGTGCGGCCGGCCACGAAATTAGAACCTCCGGTGCCTATAATGGAGCAGTTGCTCATAAACCAGAGAAGGATGATGCAAAATTTTGACACAATGATACAAGGTCAACAGGACCTGAGGCAAGGACAACAAGAACTAAGGCAGGAGCAACAACAGTTGCACCAAAGATTTGATGAGATGAGTTCCTTGTTCAACCAATGGTCCATGCATTATCCGCCGCCACCGCCACCACTTTAAAACCAAGTTTGTAAGTTGTCCCGTTTTTCTTTTATTTTTGAGTCTTGCACACATTGGGGACAATGTGTGATTTAAGTTTGGGGGGGATGTTTTATTGTTTTTAAGTCTTTTTTATTTGTTTTGGTATTTTGAGTATTTTTTTCTTTTGAGTCATAATTTTTTTTTAAGATCATGCATGCTGTAGTTACTGGAACGCCTAGTGAAGTAAAAGTTGAATAATGTAATGGAATTAAAAGCAACCATCTAAACACTTAGGTTAGATATGCCAAAAATTCATGAAATCGAACTATTTGGGGTATCTTGCTTGATTTGTGCATTGTTAATAATGAAAATCTATGTGTCTGCTTGCTTGCTATTTGAGGCGAAATAGTTAGGATATGCATGTTAGGGAGATGACTCAGACATTTCTTTATTAGCCCTTTCTTACCATTTTTGCCTATCCCTGACATTCAAATTATATCCCTAGTCAGCCCATTTGAGCCTAAAAATAAAACCTTTCTTTGACACCCTATAATTCCATATTTGTGCCATAAGTGTAAAATTGAGATATTGGAATACAAAGTGTTGAAAAAAAAGAAAAAAGAGAGTGAATAATATTTGATGCACCCCAATGGAAATTAAAAAAAAAAATAATAATAATAAATAGGCAAAAGCCTAAGTTTGGGGGTGCCGGCTATTCATAATACACTTCATTCTCTCAAAACAAAAGAGGGGAAAGATAGGTATGAAGTGAAAAAGAAAATCAAAAGAAAAGGGAAGAGTTGAAAGAAAAAAAGCTTATGGTACGTAAGTTGAGCCTAAAAGCTTATTTTTACCTACCCATGCCTAAGCCCACATTACAACCCTGAAAAGCCCTGAAGATCTCTTATATGTGTATCCATGATTAGTGGAGAATAGCAAGTAAACATGCCATAAGATTTTGAAATTAACGTGCACAGTTAGGTATTCTTACTTCCATTAAGCATGATTAAAGTGAATTTGCGAAATATCTAACTTGATGTGTTTAGAATGCTAAAAATCCATGCTATATGTTCCTGCATATTATTTTGCTAACCTTCATGCTTTTCTAAGCGACAATTGTGCAGCAAAGTGATCAGTGTCTTTGAGTCATTCTATTTTCTTTTTTCTCGTGTCTTTATTTCTTTCTTTTGATCTTTGCTCGAAGGCGAGCGAATGTTAAGTTTGGGGGTATTTGATCGGTGTATTTTATATACACTATTTGAGTCATTTTTAGTTAGTCTTTTGCCCATTTTTGTACAAATATGTGTCGTCTTAGGATAGATTTTCTTTCTTTTGAGTCATAATGGTTTAAAGTGACATATTGATGAAAAAGAGCGGAAAGAGGGTAGAAACAGAGGTTCCAGAGCTTAAAAAGCTAGAAAGTTGGAAATCCGGACGAGAAACAGGGCGGTGCCGCGCGCTTCAACCAATGAAGATCGAGCCACGGCGCCCAAAGTCTGAGTCGCAGAGTTTAGCGCCGCCAAGGCGGGAATTCTGCCAAATCTGAATGAGAATGGGCCAAGGCCAAGAAGGAAAAGTTTGGGAACATTTTTGAGGCTATAAAAAGGACCTTCCTAGGTCAGAATAGGGGTTCCCACTTTTGCCAATTCATCACAAACTTGGAGATCAAGATTGGAGACTACTTTTGTGTAATTTCTTTGTTCTTTGTTTTATTTCTTTGTAGTTTATGTTGGATATTAGTTTAGTTCTTGACATGTCTATGGCTAGGAACTAACTTAAATTAGGGCTTTCCATAGCGAATCACTTGAAACTCATTCTTATGAATTAATGCATGTTTTAGTTTCTTTTTATCATTATTGAGATTTATTCAATATTTGTCTTGATTGCTTGGTAATTAATTGATCACTAATTATCATAATCTATATGATTTCTAATCGAAATCCGAAAGGGGAGATTGTGAATATGCTATAGTTGAATAAACATAGGTTAAATCGTGGACGAAAGTACCCCGATACTTGTGTAGCTTAATAAGTTATTGCTCTTAATCCTCCTTTATAGTTAATCTTGTCACCGAAAGGTAGAAGGGTTCTATATTGGGGTTGAGTGTTTATATTACCTTAACAGGAGTATAAAACGGCTTAGTTAACCTGATGTCTCAAAATAGAAGAGGAGCCATAATTAATTGCATTAACAAGTAAGATGAGCGGACAATTGAGGAGATTTGGAAGCCCTATTTCCACTATATCTGAAGTAAAATAAAGTAATTTAGTTAGCATCTATAATTATAGTTATAAACAATTCATCAATTATCGGTTACCAAATAGATACCATAGAATAGAGTTTGATAATTGGACACTAATCCCTGAGGACGATAACTCGGTCTTCTAGACTATATTACTTGTCACGACACGTGCACTTGCGTTTAGTGTGTGCATAAATCGCGCATCAATCAACAGCAACCAGAAAATACAGTAAGTATCAGAAAATCTAGTAGGTCCAGACAACCACCTATATGGCTCAAAGATTTTGTCACTCCCAATGTTAACAATGTACTCTATCATATTCAGGACTATATGTCCTATGAACACTTAAGTAACAGATATCAGGCTTTTCTAACTTCCTTTTTTGAAATAACAGAACCACAAAACTATAATGAGGCTTCAAAAGATCCTAGATGGGTGGAAGCCATGAAAGCAGAAATAAAGGCCTTACAAGATAATCAAACTTGGGAAATTGTTCCCTTGCCTACAGGTAAGTACCCAATAGGATTTAAATTGATTTATAAAATAAAATACAAAGAGTCTTGTGAGATAGAAAGATTAAAGGCTAGGTTAGTTGCTAAAGGGTACAACCAACAAGAAGGGATAGATTATCAAGAAACCTTCTCTCCAGTAGTGAAAATGGTTATTGTAAGGACTGTACTATCTATAGCAGCCTCTAAAGGCTGACACATTCATCAAATGGATGTGTATAATGTCTTTCTTCAAGGGGATCTGTATGATGAAATTTATATGGATCTCCCACAAGGATTCATTAGTCAAGGGTGGAAACATGTGTGTAGACTAAATAAATCCTTGTATGGTCTCAAACAAGCACCCAGACAATGGAATTCTAATTTAACAGAAGCCCTGGTTCAAATGAAATTCAGACAGTCTCACTATGATCACTCCTTGTTTATAAAACAAACCAATCAGAGTATTACCATTCTACTAGTTTATGTAGATGACATGTTAGTTACATGAAACAATATGAAGCTGATAAGAGAGACAAAACAATCTCTTCAAGATGTGTTTAAGATGAAAGACCTAGGAGAATTAAGATATTTCTTAGGAATTGAATTTACTAGATCTAATAAAGGGATTCTAATGCATAAAAAAAATGCATTGGAGCTTATTTCAGAATCAGGACCAGCTGGAGCTAAGCCTATTAACACACCTACTGATTGTAATACCAAGATGACCACCAAAGAACATGATGAGTTAGTAGCTAAGCAGCAGAATATTCAGAAAAAGAATATTGTCACTACTGATGAACTCTTAGGTAATGTTAGGGTCTACCAAAGATTGATTGGTAAGTTACTATACCTCACTATTACAAGACCAGACATAACATATAGTGTTCAAACACTCAGTCAGTTTCTACAACAACCTAAGAAGTCTCATCTAAATGCTGCTTTAAGAATAATAAGGTACATAAAGAACCAGCCAGGACAAGGGGTACTTATGTCTAGTAGTCAACAAAATACTCTAACTGCTTTCTGTGATGCAGACTTGGCTGCATGCCCACATACAAGAAAGTCCATTACAGGTTATTTGGTGAAACTTGGTGATTCTCTCATTTCCTGGAAGTCTAAGAAGCAGACTACAATCTCTAGGAGCTCTGCAGAATTTGAATATAGGAGTCTTGCTAGCACTGTTGCTGAGATAACTTGGATTGTTGGGATGTTGAGAGACATTGACTTCAATATTAGACAGCCAGTCACAATCTTTACTGACAACAAATTAGCTATACAAATAGCAGTCAACCCAGTTTTCATGAAAGGACTAAGCACATAGAGATTGATCTACACTTCATAAGAGAGAAGATCCAGAAAGGAGTGGTGAAAACTGAGTATATTCCCACTGCAGAACAACCTGCAGATCTGCTCACAAAAGGACTAAACAGATATCAGCATTTTCATCTTTGTTCCAAGCTAAGATTGTTGAACATCTTCCAGCATCCAGCTTGAGGAAGCCTGTTAAAATAAATAGTAAAGGGTTGTTTAGGAGTCCATTAAATGAGCTGTTTTAAGAGCCCATTAAGGGAGCCCATAGGGTTTTTATTTTATACATATATTTATAGAGCTTGTGTAAACGTGGATTAAGAAAAAACGATTCTGATTCTGAAAAAGGGGTACAAACCCTATTCTTCTTCTTCCTCTACTATTTTTTCTGCTATTTCTTACTTTGCATGTTCCTCCTGTGTCTTCTTTGTGTATATTTCTTTCTGGATCGACTTGCATAACTTCTGTGTACTCGTCAATGGTGAGCCTCAACAGGCGCCATAGCCGGAACAGGTAGGCACTAAGCTCTTTTGATCTTCCACCTGATGTCAACAAGTTCGGTCACCATTTGGTGTCACCTGGTTCGACCGCCAACCGACCTTATTACGACACCCAAATTTACCACTGGTACATATTGTTCCTTCCTTCAATTTTCCTTCCCAAACCATGCCACATGTGATGTCGGTTTTCACCGTATACAGATAGTCCCCACACTTCCCGGATCAAAGTTTACCGAAGTGATGGAAAATGAAAATAATGTCTTCGACATCTTCCTTTGCAAGCTTCCCTTTCAAATTACTTCGGAGAAAATGGGAGAATGAAACGCTTCCAATTCCCAAAATCTAACTCCTGACTTATCACTATACGACTTTGGGACACGTGTCACACTCTAATTGAATCGTCATTTCGGTGCATGAACCAAAGCGTTTTGTAATGATGATCGTGTACCTATAAAAGCCCATTTCCTTACTTTTCTCAAATTTTACCTTCTGGTAAATCTCTCTTAACCCTGTGAGCACTCAGTTGTATTTAATCTTCATACCTACTTTAAATCTTCAAATCTTCATACTCACTTTAAATCTTCAAATCTTCATAAATTCAAACCTTCATAACTTTAAATCTTCATCACTATGATAAAACCTTCACGTTCTGCTTCCAAACAATCGTCTTCGGCAACTTCTCCACCGCCTTTCTGATGAAACCATCGACACCGGTAACTCCTCTGAAGTCCAGGCCACCGCCGACCATAGAACATATGATATGCTCCATTTCACTTTTCATTTTGAGAGTGAGTTCGTTGTTTTCACCGGCTCTTCGAAATCCGACTGACGTGAAGAAGTTACAAGTTGGCCAACCTCCATTAAAGTCATCGATCTTAATACATTTCGAAATGACTGTGGTTGGATTACTCTCTCTGAGATCGGTATACCCAGCCCAGACGGAGATATTACTACCTTCAGATCTAGGTATTCCAACGTATATACCTACTGTCACGACCCGACCCCGGGCCCGCGATTGGTGCCCTACCTGGGCACCCTTACAGGTATACATCAGAGATAATCAGCGGAACATACATGAAACTTATAAAATAAATCAACAAGAAATAAACAACAGGTTAGCCGATAAGGCTACCTCCCTGGACGCACATACATATACATAACCAAACGCAGTTTCATCCTTCTTCTTTACAAACCGACCTACAAGATATGACTACAGACTTCTAAGAATTACAACTGTGGCGGGACAGGGCCCCGCCATACCCCTGAATGTACATAAATCTACAACATCAGGGAAACCGTACCCAAAAGATAAGCCTCCGGAGTGAATGGAGCTTCTTCCCAAAAACTGAACAGAGACCCTAAGAGCAAGGATCACCAACCTGTGTACCTAACACCTGCGGGCATGAACGCAGCTCAAGAAAAGTCGACAACAGTGCAAGTATGGAACAGAAATAAGGTACAATAACCAAATCATAACTGTATAAAAAAATGACAGAGACAAGTATAAAAATGAAATACCAGATCCTACCGTGCCATTTTAACTCCTGAAATCAATCGTATATTAACCGTTCTTTTCCTTCTTTCAATAAGAATTAACATCATATTCTTACATACATACTTAAGAATTCAATCAAGTTTTTTCCACATAACTTACATATCTTACAAAATATAATCCGGCCCTTTCTGGAGGGACTTCTTATTTGAGAGCTTACTTTGATTATCCATACGTGATAACGTAATCCGGTCCATTTGCGGGATACGGTGTACTGATGAATCATGTGACATAATCCGGCCCGCCTGTGGGGCTCGGTGTAATGCAAAATCATGTAGCATAATCCGGCCCGCCTGTGGGGCTCGGTGTACTGTGGAATCATGTAGCATAATCCGGCCCGCCTGTGGGGCTCGGTGTACTGTGGAATCATGTAGCATAATACGGCCCGCCTGTGGGGCTCGGTGTACTGTGGAATCATGTAGCATAATCCGACCCGCCTGTGGGGCTCAGTGTAAGATGACGTAACCCGGCCTATGTGTAGGCTCGGGGTAATATGGCGTAATCCGGCCTATGTGTAGGCTCGGTGTATCTCATAACATAATCCGACCTATTTGTAGGCTCGGTGTATCTCATAACATAATCCGGTCTATTTGTAGGCTCGGTGTATCTCATAACATAATCAGGCCTATTTGTAGGCTCAGTGTGATTTTCCTTACATAACATTTTTAAACCATCTTTTCACTTCTTCTTAAGTCGTTATAACAACTTCCATAAAGCTATTATAACAACCTTTCATTTTAGAGAACTTAAGACACTTTATTCTTGCAACATTAGGGAAACTAAACCCAAAAATACTACGTACATACATACTTAAAAAGAATCATAAAACTTCTTTCTTTTTAAAACTCAAGTCACATACTCTTTTGAAATCAACCTTCTTAACTTTTGAAATAAATTAAGAAGCCATACTTTTTAAATCAAGTCATCTCCACTTATAAAATCAAGGCTTATAGTCTTAAAACCTCGTATCGTATACCCATTAAAATCATGTCACTTATACTTTAGAAATCAAGTCCCATAATCTTGAAAAATAAAGTTTCATATACTTCCAAAACCAAGTAACTTATCCTCTTTAAAATCATATAACCTTCACTTATAAAAACAAGTCCCCTTTATATTATAATTTCAAGTCATTTTCAAATATAAAATCAACTTACTTACTTCAAATAAATCAAGGCATATAGCTTTAAATCAAACCTCATAACTTCCTAACCATTCCTACCAACATCTCCCATAAGACTTGGTAAGGACTTAGGATAATTTAAACATACTTTTAACTTAGAATCAACAACGTAAATACTTCTTAACTTCTAAGAGTAGAAGGAATCATGAAATAATATCACATGGCTATTTCATACGTAGGATCATGCCAAAAGAAGGAAGAGGTTCACATACCTCGCGACGACTAGCGACAAGTTACAAAATGCTCCCAAGTACTTTAACCTTGCTAGTTTTTCCACCCTTCAAGTAGAATACGCTACTCGTAGTACTTCAACCTATATTAATCATAACATGTCTATCAACTCGTAGAATCATACTAAGTGTAAGGTCTCTTATTCTACGAAAAATTGGGCAGCACTTCATTTGTTTCTACGTACTTTTCCACCTTTTCAAGGCCCGAAATCAATAACCAACATGCCACATTTAAGGCGCAACAATCCAACAATCCAAAGAGGATTACACGCCTTAACAAGACGTGTAAAATTCTGCCCCACAATAAATACAAAACAATCCAATATTAACTTATCATTCTCGGCTACAAAGTACAATCACATATAATCCTTTCCAATTCCTTTCAATCCATAATGTCGTCCTAACATGTTATATAGTCGCAAATAACTCAAACAACTATAACCCCTTCCTTATATAACATGCGACGACTAACACTAATAACTAAATTGAATTACAATCTTAAGGCTAATCATGCAACTTTCGGATTAGGGGTTCCAATATATATAACACTTATCAAACTTCATAATATATACTTCATGCTTGCTAATATCCATAAGTACAACAATAAGTAATCTTCAATCATTAAAACGACAAGATTGTTACCTTGATAAGCCCTTATATAACTCCAAGATTAAAGTCGTTCCTTAGAAATCTTAGCTCATTTCCTTTACGCTCCAATCCGCTATTTGAAGCCCTTAGAAGTTCACCAACAACTTCCCTTCAATTTCCAACTTCAAAGTTGAAGAACACCTTAGGTTTTCGCCTTGCGACAAATATGAAAACGTCGTTTTTCCGGGATCTTTCTATTGAGATACCCTTACAATACCCTTAGGAACCTTGGTTTAAAGTATTGGGACTATTGAACCACAAACGAAAAATTTTCTCTTTCAAAATAGGGCAAACCCGAGAGCTAGATAGTAAGAACAAGATTTTCTTGAATTTTTTTCTAAGTGTGGAGACAAGTCTTGCTACTTAGGATGATTATATAATGCAATGGAGGGTCTAGATTAAAACATTTGTGTGGCTTGGATGAATTTCACTTAAAGATCTAGTCAAGTGGCTCACTTGAATATGTCAAGCTCTAGTTGCAAGACTTGCTCATCTTAGATTTGGGTCAAATGACCATCATACCCTTGGTCCATTTCGAACAAGCCCATATGGGGGGGGGGGGGGGTTACACGTGTCACCGTCTCATTCGTCCATAAAATTTCGTAACCCTCATGGGCCCCACAAAACGTAAAATTTCTCGGGTGGGCCCTACGTGACCAAATCCGTAAATAAATTCCATACTTCTTCAAATAATGTATTTTTGAGAATCTAATTCGCACCAACGAACATTTTCCTTTCCGAAGTTCGGAAGAATTTTCCCCCGGAAAAACAATTCTTTCTTTCGAACAAATTTTTAAGTCTTGTGTTCTCGCGTCTATTCTCGTATACTTGTCCTGTAATTCCGGGGTGTAACACCTACCCTTTAACCTTCAATCTCGTTCCTCCCATTGACAACATGATTATTGAAATGTGATGGACTTACAATTTGTATCTTGCGCAAATTGGTCCGTCTGTACAGAGGATCGTTACTTGCCTTCGATTCCTGGCCAATTTGGTCAAGGAACCTTTTACTTTGGATCATTTAATCCGTTTATATGTTTTTCGATTCTTTCGTGGCGGGGTCATTCAGCTCTCGAAGTGAGACAAATTCCCCATCCTCTCGAGTATTGTTGAAAACTGAGATCGAGAATGGACGACTAAGAAAGAATTACCACAAAGTTTAATGTTCTTTTAGACAATTTTATTAAAAAACTTGATTAATATAATATATTAGATAGTTTTTTTTAAATAATGATTTTTATTAAAGATATTTATGTTTTTTGAGAATAGAATTAAATTGATATTTTATCGGATTTCTAGATGTCACTTCGACAATTTATGTTTTCCTATTATAGTGAACATAGAATCAAAATTGTTGTTGACATTAGAACCTTTGTTTAGGATGCAAATGGTAAATTATGTGGCGAAAAGAGAAAAAAGAAACACTATCTATAATATAAAAAGTAAAAGAGAAAAGAAAAATTTCGTAAGAGTTCGGGGTCAAACAAATCAAAAAAATTAAGTTCGACGTAAGCTCTAGCAACACGGTTATCTTTGAGGATATAAGTGTTTAAACCATGTTTAACAAGTGATTAGTAAGTGTTGAAGAATTAGAAGTTAAACAAGTCGAGAGAATACGTTTCGACGAAAATACAGACAAGTGATTAGTAAGTGTTGAAGAATTAGAAGTTAAACGAGTCGAGAGAATACGTTTTGAAAATACAGATCATATTTATTTTCGCGGATGAACAATGTCATGAACAGTGAATAATGAACAATAAACAGTGAATAGTGAACATTGAACTTTGAATTTTTTCTCTAAATCAAAATCGAGAGCTCGTTTCAGCTCGTTTTTTCCCAAATAAAATCAGTTTCAAACACCCTCAAATGCTCTCTAAAAATTCCTCAACCATCCAAGAGTAAATATTCAAAGAAAACAACGCAAATCAAATGCCGAAAATCCCGTGGTACTAGTGGGTTCCTTGTTCTAATGATTTTGGAGGAAGTTGGGTGGTGAAGTAAGTTTGGAATTGAAGCATTTATGGTGGTTTAAGCCTTTAAGGTAAGTTTCATCTTCTCCATTATATTCTTAAGATTATACAAATGTTTAAGATGTAATTGTTGAAATCATAAACAAATTCTTAGAAGTTTTAAACTTGAGTTGTATTATTGTTGGGCTGATTTGTGTGAATTAGGAGTATGCCAGGAGCTTGTTGAGATGTTGAGGATATGGAGGAGATATGGTATGAAGTTGTAGTGTTGGAAATTCATGTAAATTTGAATATAAAAGTGTATAAATTTCATGAACATAAGTTGCTCGATAAAATTACCAATTCCGTGGTTATAAAAATTGAGCTTTTTCATGGTTAAATAACCACGAAATTACAACGAATTTACAATATCATACAACATAATTTTAAGAACAATGAAAACAAACCTGGTATTAATGAAAACCATTCAATAATGAACAACGGGAAACAACCATCCAAACAAGGGCTTAGTGTATTGTTGGTTAGTTTTGGGTTTATTAAGCAAAATATAACTACTTCCTCCGCTTTACCTTATTTGACACTATTTTCTTATTTGTTCAATCCAAAAAAGAATATCATCGTCTAATATTTTTTTAATAAATAAGAAGCCTTCATAACTACACAAGTGGTATGATTTGTTTAAGAACAAAAGTTTTATATCCACACATATATTAGGACATATTTTAAACTTTTATTTGGTAAATGAAAAAAAACGACCGAACAACAAAGTGATTCTACCAAACTAACTGAAGTTCTGTAAAATTAGTAGGTACCTCTTTTAAAATGCATATAAGAGAATTAGTGGTATTGAAATCGCTTAAAAATACAGCATTTCTACAAGAAATAGTACGCAAAGTAGTGTTTAAAAAGTGGTTCCTGGTGAAAACTCAACTAATTGGCATATTATCTATAGTGATGGTTACCCACAAAATATGATAGATATATGAGATACAATTGAACTATACTTGTACAATTTTTTTTTGCTTATATATAACATAAGTTTTATCCTACTAACCTTGATTCACGTCGCATTTTCGCATTTTCGCCTAGTAACACATCTATCTACGAGTTTATCCAACCCTTCGCACAGATTTATTGCCCATTTTTGGCTCATTTGGGACTATTACAAACAAAGTAAAGCTTGCTCATTATATAAGGTTTCATCGTCCAACAAAACACAAGTTCAGTTTCTTTTCCAACCGCTTACATTCTCCCATCTCGACTAATTTGTAGCCAATGATATCTTGGTTTGTCCTATTGATTTGTCCTGTCAAATACAGAGAGACAAAAGAGTTGCATAATACAACTTAGAAACTATAAAGTCGTGGAGTTGCTGAGGTGCGAAAAACAATATACATCAAAATAAACACTCACCTCTCTCGTAGCACGACGTAGCTACTTCCTGAAGGAGTCTTCTGTATCTTGGAGATCTTCCTCAATATTTCAGCAAAAGCAGTCTTATCCTGCATCAATGTAATTAATGCAGTCACGTAAGAAGAGGAGGAACCCACAAGAAGTAAAAAGGGTTCTAAAGCTTGGCCGACGTGCAGATACACCGAGGACATCGAATTGCGCTATACAATTTTTCAGATGCATATTCATAAGATCAACTCAAATATGAAGAGACTCAACAAAAATCTCAAGTTAGTAAATCTTTTATTTCAGGCCTTCCCTGCATTTACAAGCCTAAACTACATTTACATTTCAAACAACCTTGTCGTTACCTCTTTACATTTCAAACGAGATTTAAATTGGCTGACAAGATCCTGTGTGGTCACTGGTTTTCTCTGCAATAGAACAGCTCTAATTTCATCTTCAGTAACAGGACCTGTGGCAGGACTTGGAGCAGTTTTGGAAGAGGTTGATGCACCCTTTGGGAGAGCACTGTTCTTTGCAGTAGATGGAGTTTCATCTTTCCCAGGTTTCACATCCTGCACCATGTGAAGAGAAGGAGATCAGCAATAATATAACGAGAGAAAGGAAATAATCCCTCCTTAGAAAATCAAAGTTGGTAGTCTCAAAATCATAGTATTGTTAAATAGTACAGAGGTAATAAGCGGCTTTCTAGATGAGTGTTAAACTTGACTACTTGAGATGCCTTGGTAGAATATTATTTTAATGCAAAGTACCAAATCATGAAAAAAGCAAATAAATATCATAGTAATCTCATACCGTCTCTGTTTTCACTTTTTTCAAGGGAGCACCATTAGTTGGTTTTGACTCATCTCCATTAGCTTTCCTTTTAGTCTTAGCTGACTTTGAAGTTGGAGTTCCACGGTTGGGTCCAGACGCAGCTGGTTTCGAAGGACTACTGGTCTCAACCGGTTCTTCTTTAGGAGCTTCCTTCGGCTTAGGGGCTAATACAGGTGAAATATCCTCTTCTGTCTGATAAAGGCGAAAAATAAAAACACATCTTAGAGAGAAAAAGGGCATGGTTAAGCTCCCAATTTAGACCATTCCCAACTGGGATGAGGAAAAAAGTGTAAGCGCGTAGATGTCACTTTATGAGAAGTTTAAGAGCCTGCTTATTTGCCTGAAATGTACCTTACACTCCTGGCTGAGATAGCAAATACAAAAAGAATAAATATTTTATGTAGCCATCGAACACGAAAAGTAAAAGAAACCTTCATTTGGCAACCAATAATGAATCAAAACTTACATCATCATCATCGTCGTCATCCTCAGCATCTGATTCATTCAATCCATTGGCTTTTCCAAGCAACTTTTTCAACTCTTTTCCAGATTTGCTCAAACCCCCTCCCTCTTCTTCACCTTCATCCTCGTCATCATCATCCTAAACCACACGGAGAAGGGACAAAGGTTATATAACGTTAATACACAAAGTAGAAAATAAAACCCGAAAGCACTTTCTCAATGCATAGTCCTACTGAATCCCTGTCCAAGTTACAAGTACTATTCACATATACCATCTCAATTACATATAAAGGTGAAGCTCCTACTGGAAAGAAAATGTTATACCCCAAAACTTTAGGGACCACGAACAAGTGCAATGGTCCATTTAAAAGAGCATTATTAGTATTCATAGAAAAGGAAATTTTAGTGTCTTCTACATGCATCACAACAGAAATACGTCTATTTACACTTTAATCTGAGCTGGGCAAGGCTCCCTACATCCTACTGGCAACAAAACCACACTCAAGGCCAGAAAAGGGATTATAGACTATTTTTTATGTATGATCTGGATGGTGAGGAAGCCAAAACGTATTGCTCTGTTGACATCTGATTCCCTTGATGGGGGTAGTTAACTTGCATGGCACATCATAAAAACCAACATGATAGCTGTTACACTGCACATTTGCAGAACCAGGAAAAATTGCTATAGTATTTTCCATTTTTCCTAATTCTTCAAGTAACACCTTTTGTAGGATGTTAAAGTTCTTTAGTACGGTGAAAATTTGTAATCTTGAGAGAGTCCATTCCCAGTAGGCGGTAACGAAAGTCTGAACAACTTCAAACTTCCACTTGTTTTGCAGAGTAAAGCAAAAGATACAATAAATATATGCCACTGGCTTTTTGTACATGCTAGTTATCCAATAAATATTATACCCAAATACATGTTACATAGTCCTGCTGGGTGCAGCATGATGTAAATTCATTTAGTATCAGAACTTCAAAATTCCACAAATAGCCAACCTGCTTAATCTCTGGAGGAGCAGGAATTTCAGGAGCCAAATCCTCCCTCTCCTCAGGATCATTCCCAACAGCTTCATCATCATCCGTAAAAATCTCCTCATGCTCCCAGTCATCCCCTGGAAAGAAATGAGAGCCCTTTAGCAGAAACATAAGAAATCTGACAACAGAAGGTGATCAAATGGTGAAGAAACAACCTAAATGCACAAGCTAATCTGCGCCCTCAAGTTTCAGAAATAAAAAAACAGAACCAAAGATGAACGAAGTCCCACTCTAGAACAAAACAGCAATTATTGATATTTTTCTACTAGAAGTCATTTCTAGTTCTTGCAACCAGAAAAAAAGAGGAGATAATTGTGAACTGCGGTAATTCGTGGACACTTAATTTACAAGAAAACGATGTAAATAGTTTCAAACAATGATTTCAAAGAGAAAAAATCCCAGGAGAGCCCTATAATGCTAGGTGAGAGCTAGACGGAGAAGGATATTGGGGTTTCCAACATAACCATTAAGAATGAAAGAGCATATCATAGAATACTAGATAATTAAGTCAGTGGATCGAATCTGCAAAGCATTCTCGGAAGAACAAAGTCTTACCTTTTTCAATATCATCATCATCCATGTCAAGATCGCCCCCTCTAGGACCCTCTTCATCATCATCAACGCCTCTTTTGTTGAGTCCCAACCTGTTTTTCCTAGCAGTCTCCTCTTCCTCATCTTCATCCCCATGGTCTGACGCATTGCCTTCGTCCTCATCACCAGAAGCTTTCTTACGCCCCCTTGTCCCACCAGATCCACTTTCTTTGTCATCAAATCTTTCTACTTCACCGAAAGCAGCAGGTCCATTATTTGCTGCTTTCATCATCCATCTCTGGTATCCATCTGCAGTTTTTCTTCTATTTTTCATTTTCTCTTCTGCTTCCTCCAAAGTAAGTTGCTTATATTGGGCTACTTTGTTGAAGTTATACCTAATGATTAAAATAAAAAGGAAAAAGATGAATAGATGCAAATCCAAAATATAATAGAATACTTATGATGTCAAAGCTACAGAAACAACAAAAACTAAGATACGTACCAAGAACCAGCAGGAATAGCAAATAACTCTTCACCTTGCATCATCAGTAGATAATATTGTGCTGACTGTGCTCCCTCAGGCTGACCATGGAACTGAAACTGACCAGTTTCATCCTCTAATAGCCATGGTTTATTCTTGTACTTTTCCTGCAATTCGTAGAAAATAAAGGCCATAAATGAACATATAAGCATCCGCCACTAAAGATCACAATTTGACAAGAATAGAGCAGCATCCATAGTAGCATATCTATGATCCAAGATGTTGAACATGTGGTCTCTATTAGTTATTACATTGTTCACTAAAAAGATGCTCTTTAATAAATAGAATTTGAAACCTCCTATCTAATATAATTATATTTCTCAAGCTTCTTCATAAGAGGGTTCATGGAATACGGTATACGATATCCCTTCAGCATCAAGCAAATTTTCACAGATACATATATGATAAAATGGAGATAGGCATAAGGAGACACTGCAATTTTTCCTTTAAATTAGTGGAAATATACACACATACACAAATGCAATTGATGCAACAAGGATGATACTACTAATCATTACTAAATATTTCATACCCGTAATGTATCCGTAACTTGACGTCCTTGCAAACCTTCTTTTTGTAATGTCCATTTACTGTCATTCTTCTTTTTTGAGAATCTAGGTAAGCCTGAAGCAAATCTAGCAATGAAATAATTCTTGTCATTGCTGGAGCAAGCCCGAACATTATACTCCTGCACATGAACATGATTTCAATAACCAGTCTTATACCCAATTCTGCACAATGGAAAACAGAACGTGAATGTGTCTTTATTCAACAACAGATGAAGCTTCATTCTTATCAAAGGAGTCCTACAGAATAAGAAAGTGAATCAACCTATTTGGATTAAACATCAACCTATAATAATACAACAACAACAACAACCTTTAATAATCAATTCTCCAAATATTTACGCGTATGCAACTCCACATCCTTGAGTGACAAGGTGATCCACTGTTCTGGAAGAAGGCCTAAAAGTTGGTTGCTTCTGCCACACAATTTTATTTATCACTTAGCAGAGTAAAGGGTATACCCGATTGGCTACCTATATCCACTACGTTTTGAAATTCTCAACTACTGCAAGAAGCCACTAGCATCTACTTACTGTTCTGCACTCTCAGATAAGCACCATCAAACTCAAATACACTGATATCTTTGCAGAAGTAAAACCTAGCCTATGTCCACCTAGCCAATTGCTTAAACAGAGCTTAGGACATAGTGCTTCAATGCCCGAGAAACCCAAGGTATCCACAAAACTCTGGCAAACACTCAGAGAAACTACTAGCATCTACCGACTACGCCTTAATCCCAAACTAGTTGGGATGGACAATATGAAGACTCAGCAGAAACCTACCTGCACCATGTCTTCGCTCCAAACAAAAAGAATATGACTCTAAAAGGCAGCCTGGTCACAATTGACACATTAACTAACCATGCTTAAGTAACAAAATTTATGCAATATACACATTATGCAGATCCTTATTTATTTGTAGCAAACATGGGGTGTCTTTTCCTAAACCCTTGACACACTCCCCTCTCTCTATGTAGACTTGTTTCAATCTCCTGGTAAGTAATTGTTGCTGCATTTATTTTGTATCTTGCTATTTTGTTATCTACTTTCTTATAATCCCGTGTTGGATGCTTTTCTTTTGAGCCGAGGGTCTATCGGAAACAACCTCTCTACCTCACAAAGATAGGGTAAGGTACCCTCCTCAAGCCTCACTTGTGGGATTACTGGTATGTTGTTGTTTGTTAGGTTCACCCAAATTTTAGTACTCATGAAAGTTCAATATAGAAAACATAAAAACAATTGTGTAATTGGCATACCCTTATCTATTTGTAGCAAATGTGGGTATCTTCTTCCTAAATACTTGACACACTCCCCCATCTCTCTATGCAGGCTCATTTCATTCCAATTCCCATTACTGGTAATTAATTAATTAATACACATGCAAATTCACCCAAATTTTAGCACTCATTTTAAATTCAATATAGAAAAACATACTCGAATCAATCGTGTAATCTGAGTGCCACATTCGTAGCACTTATAGCGAGTTTCAGCCATATTTTTACCACAAGACAAGCATAGAGCCAAATGCTATCGTTTCATTCCAATACTGGTAAGTAATTAATTAATACACACGAAAACTCACACAAATTTTAGCACTCATAGTAAATTCAATATAGAAAAACATACTCGAATCAATCGTGTAATCGGAGTGCCACATTCGTAGCACTTATCGCGAGTTTCAGCCATATTTTTACCACAAGACAAGCATAGAGCCAAATGCTATCGTTTCGGAAAGAAATAATCCCTTGATTATTTTCATTAATGAATGAGTATATATACAATTTACAATATCCATAATATGAAAAATCCTATTCCTATTCTACTCCCAAAACTTTATTCTATTTGTACAAGAATTCTACAACTATGGTAAGTGTACAATGCTAATTAAATACAAATAACATATTACATACACGGTTGTGTATACGTCATAGTATACCGTGTATATTATGGTATATTTTCACACCCCGCTGTCATAGCAGACGGTCGTCGTACGCTGAGACTGTCCCTAAAATCTTCAAATAGAACCGAGGGAGGACCCTTAGTAAAGATGTCTGCAATTTGGTACCTAGAAGGGACATGTAAGACGCGTACTTGTCCACGAGCTACCTTTTCGAGAACAAAGTGGATATCCATCTCGATGTGTTTAGTGCGCTGATGTTGAACCGGATTACCAGAAAGACTGCACTAATATTATCACAATATACCAAGATAGCTTTCTGAATGAGACAATGAAGTTCTAAGAGAAGATTACATAACCAACATGATTCAGACACCACATTGGCTACCCCTCGATACTCGGTCTCTGCACTGGAGCGTAATAATATAGAATGTCGCTTTGCAGACCATGAGACCAAGTTATCACCAAGAAGCATACAATAACTAGACGTGGAGCGTCTGGTATGTGGACAACCACCCCAATCAGCTCTGTATACGAGACAAGTGTAGTGACCGACGATGGATATAGATGCAAGCCATATAGCGTATAATGCGTTTGAGCGCATTCATGTGCTCAACCCTAGGATCATGCATAAATAAATACATATGTTGTACGATATATGTAATATCTGATCCCGTGAAAGTAAGATACTGAAGAGCCCCTGCAAGACTGCGATAGTAGGTGGGATCCTCGTAAGGTGAACCAACCGCATCACCCAGCTTGAGTTTAGTATCAACTGGAGTGGAAGTAGACTTACATGAGGCGCATCGGCATACTTCC
Source organism: Przewalskia tangutica (assembly GCA_029844215.1). Taxonomy (NCBI): domain Eukaryota; kingdom Viridiplantae; phylum Streptophyta; class Magnoliopsida; order Solanales; family Solanaceae; genus Przewalskia; species Przewalskia tangutica. The sequence continues at coordinate 6,029,460 of CM056725.1, forward strand.
TTTGTGATAAGAACAACCCACCTGTATGACGAGTGACAACAATTCCCAAGAAATAACTCAAGGGCCCCAAGTATTTCATAGCAAACTCAGAACTGAGGAGTGTCATGATAGATTTGCGTAAACATCAAAAGAAGCAGTTAAGATAATATCATCTACATATAATAGAATATATGTCAGGGAAGTGCCACGACGATATATGAATAGAGAATTATCAAACCTGCCGTGAAAAAACCAATCGTAGATACATAGTCTGCAAATCTCTTATACCAAGCATGTGTGGCCTGCTTAAGTCCATACAAAGACTTCTTCAATAAACAAAAGGATATTTGGGGTCTCTAAAATCCAAGGGCTGATGCATGTAAACTATCTCCTAAGCTCATCATGTAAGAAAACATTCTTCACATCTAGCTGATAAATGAACCATGATTTTGAGAGAGCTAAGTTGAGAACTGGACTGGATGTCTCTCCACAGTCCACGCCAACCTGTTGAGTTTTACCATCACCTACAAGATGAGCTTTATTTCTCGCAAAAGAATCGTCAGAATTATCTTTATGAGTAAAAATCCACATAGACCGAATAATATTAACACCAGAAGGACGTGGAACCAACTCCCCCATCTTATTTTCAATAAGAGCATTATATTCGTTGTTCATAACCAATTTTCAATTCGGGTCATTTAATGCAGACACTGAGTTACGGGATAGTGGGAATTTAAAAATATCATAATTTAAATTAAAATATTTTTTTGGTTTAAAAATACCCCTTTGACTACGAGTAACAGGCCCTTGACTCATGGTAGAAATGGGTGGATTTTGGGTACAATTCGGATCGGTGACGGACTGGTCAACAAGCAGTGGGCCTGCTGGCCCAACACTGGAAACAAGAACTAGAAGTCTGGAATGGGACAAAGCTGGGAGTGGGCTGGGACGGTTGATTGGGCAGACCACCCATTAGATAGTCTTGACGAAGACGAACCAGAGGCGGGAATGTACTGAGATGGGTGTTGTGGGCCAGCAGGCCGATGTATAATATATGGTGGGACTCGTCATCTAAAAAATTATACGAGCTAAACACGAGACTACACACATTGGTAAACGAAAATTGGGTTTCATACAAAATAACATGACGACTGATTATGATTTTATTAGATGATAAATTAAAATACTTGTAACCATGATGATTGGACGGATAACCCAAAACACACAAGCGGTAGAACGGGCTTGACATTTGTTTATTATAGTGGACGGAAAGAGTGAATAACATAAACACTCAAATACCCTAAGATGAGAATATGAAGGATTCTTATTATCGAGAATTTTAAGGGGAGAATCATATGTTAATCCTTTGGTAGGAAGTATGTTAAGGAGGTGAGTAGTCATTTGTAGAGCATGATGCCAAAAAAAGAAGGTACAGAAGCGTGGGCGAATAAAGTTCGGTCAATATTATTAATGGTACGAATTTTTCGTTCGGCTTTCCTCTTTTGTGAGGACGTATGAGGACACGAGAAATGAAAAACTATGTCATTAGCAACACAAAAGTCCCAAAACATCCCGTTATCATATTCTTTGCTATTATCACATTGTATATTTTTTATTTCCCGTACGAATTGGGTACGGATAGTCCTGCTCTAAATTTTAAGAATGTGAACAAAACTTGAGATTTTTTTGCTAACGGAAAAGTCCATAAAAATTAGAATAATCATCCAAAAATAGAACATAATAACGATGACTCAAAGAACTTAGAACTGAAGATGTCTATAAATCGCTATGAATAATGTCAAAAGGCATCAAAGTACGAGAAGTAGATGCTATAAATAGTAATCTAACATGTTTCTCTAACGGACATGAATGACAAATTAGAGTACTACACGTACCCTTAAAGAAATAAAATTATTTTTATGCAAGGAAGAAATAATTGACGACCCAGGATGACCCACTCGTGCATGCCACAAGGAGCTAGAGCAACAAATGTCGATGGCATGACTTGACTCGAGGAAGTGGCGGTGGTTGTAATTGAATAAAGATCGCCCATACTGTTGAATCTCATAAGAGGTATCCCTGTTTTGAAATCCTTTACAGAAAGCTCAAATGATCAAATAGATCAAAATTAACAGAAACCCAATTATCAGTGGTGAATTTGCGAACAGACACCAAAATTTTAATTAAGTTAGGGTATTTTTCAAAACAAGAGGTGGATGTGGAAGAGACAAAGTAGTATTACCGTAACCACGAATTGGAATTGAGTTGTCATTACCAATAATAATGCCACAATTTTTGCTCATATTGAAATAAGACAAGAGAGTACCTGAGTCGAACGCCATGTGAGAAGAGTTGCCAGTGTCCATGTACTAATTTGCATCCGGAGAATTTAATCCAAGTGTATGCATGGCGACCTCAATGTCGGTGGGTGTCGGTATCAGATTCAAGCCAGCGATATTGAAAATTTCTGGGTAGAGGCCCAGCGGACGATCTATTGACGACCGGATCATTCTTTGGGTGTTACCGTGAGACAGATAAAGTGGGCCTGTGATTAGGCTGGATCGGGGCCCAAGTTCCCGGGAAATAATTAGGCGCGATGGTGGGTGGGCCATCGCCAAGGTGAGACTGGGCCCAGTATCCCGAGGCCACCGTCGCGGTGCTCTTGTTCCATCTTCTGCATTTGTTGTAGTGATTTTTGCGATATTTTAATCCTTGCGCATTCTAGTTATTGCGATTTTGGCCGGAATTGTCAATAAAACCGTGAGAATTATCGGACGTAGTCATCATCGCCACGAAACTTGCGCCGATAGTCGTCTTCTTTGCCAGGCCGGCTTTTTCTAACATGAGCATTGAACGGGCTTGATAAAAAGGTGGAAGTGGATTACTTTGACAGAGTAGAGTCCCCAACGCCATTATAGGCCTGAGAGAGGCCTGCAACAATTTGTAGAACAAGGTAACAGGCGCTCCAACATTACGTAGTTGATCCGCCAATTCCTTAGCCGTTTACAATAAGCCGAAACATTCGAGAAATGTTCGATGCTGACTTGTGAAAACTCTTGCTCAACAGTAACAACTCTGAAATGTCACGCAATCTATTCCAGGTAGCCATAGCCATAGTGTCTCGTATCATTAATGATCGTCTGTAAAAGGTCGGTAGAAATAGTGGAGTAAATCCACTGAAGGACGGTAGCATCAATCAAGGGTTATCTATAACTGAAGATTCTCCTCGGGGGTAGGTACATTAGTTGTGCCAGTTTTCGAAGGAATTATGTGATGGAGGACTTGATGGGAGAATGCGTGAATTTTGAACAATTCCGCCCACGTCATATATTGGACGTTTTCTATTTTAAAAACAATAATGATGTGATTCTTGATGTTGGAAATAGCAATGGCTGGATGAAACATGTTCTTCGGTGTAGACATAATGAAAAAACAATAGGTGAATTAGGAATTTGGAAGAAAATTTGGAAAGAGAGGAGGAAGAAGTGCACGGATTCCGAGAAGAGTCACGGAGGCAGAGGAAGATGATTTCGGAAGAAGTGGTTTAGATCTAGACTTCTGATATCACGAAAGAAATAATCTCTTAATTATTTTCATTAATGAATGAGTATATATACAATATACAATATCCATAATAAGAAAAATCCTATTCCTATTCTACTACCAAAACCCTATTCTATTTGTACAAGAATTCTACAATTATGATAAGTGTACAATACTAATTAAATACAAATAATATATTACCAAACATAGATATACACAGCTGTGTATACCGTGTATATCACGGTCTCCCAATCTTGGGTTTCCGTGATATACACGGTATACACAAGACAGTGTATACGACATGGTATACCGTGTATATTATGGTATATTTTCAGTTTCATCATTCCAATACTGGTAAGTAATTAATTAATACACACGAACACTCACACAATTTTAAGCACTCATAGTAAATTCAATATAGAAAAAACATACTCGAATCAATCGTGTAACTGGAGTGCCACATTCGTAGCACTTGTCGCGAGTTTCAGCCATATTTTTACCACAAGACAAACAAAGAGTCAAATGCTTGCACGAACTTCCATACAGATCCGATGACGAACCGCACCTGCTACACGAAGGTTTCAGTATCAAATCAATCGACATTACAATCCCTGCAATCGAAAATCATCAAAATTAGGGCTCCGTATTAGCAATTCAATTTGGTGAAATTGATTATATAATTGAAATTCACACCGTTAAATTTGATTCAATTTGTTTGTTCGTTAGATCGAGAGGGATAGATAGAAGAAGCATGAAATGGGTTGACACGAAGAGAATATCGGGTATTTATACTTTTATAGATGGGAACTACGCGAATCCGGAGTGATTTTCTGGTTTTGCTAGAAGAAGCATGAAATGGACATTTTTTTTGTTAATTTCCTAAACCGGTGTTCGCTACCCGCATTGGGACCTAACTAAATTTGGATTCGCACATTGCAGGGACCGTTTCTGGGGCGACGCTCCCAACAAATTTCTTTTCATTTTAGAAGTTTAAATTCGAAATCTCAGAATAAAAGTGGATGAATCACAACCGTCCTACACAATCCATGTTAGTAGGAATAATGGACCTTTCTTTTTCATTCATTTAGATACTTATATTAGGTGTTGTTCTAATTAAACATTCGATTCCTAAGTGTACCTACCATATACGATATGTTGATATGGCAAATGGCTTGCCTCTTCGTCAAAATGAACGATGTGAAATAACATTATGTTAAGCTATAATAATTGCTTTTGTTAGAAAATAAAAGATTTTATTAGAAAAACGATTATTTTTTTTAGATCAATTTGTTCTAGGTCGTCTATCGCAACTTTTTTTGGGAAATTAAATTTCAAGAAATCTTATGTAAATTAAGCAAAATAGATAATTTAACTAGATTATGAGCTAGCACATTCCACACACGAGGGATATATACAAAATGGATATCTTTAAATGAACTCATCAATCTCCATATATCTTCGCAGGTGGTCTCTATCTTCCAAGATACTGTCATATTCTTTTGTAATATTTGTATCACATTTTTTGCATGTGATAATATATAAACCTTTGACTAGTCATTCTTTAACACTCTTTTTAATACATATCAAATTGCTAATGCTAAAGCGGTTATGGCTTCCCTACAAATGGAATAGGAGTGCCAAGGGCATGAAGATGACCGCAACTATCTATAACCGTCATTTTAATACTTGTTTTTTCCTTTTTCATATATAAGCTTGCATCGGTGAAACAACAAGTAAAATAATATTTAGTTAAGATGTCTAAGTGAAAACTTTTGACGATCCGTCAATTAGTTTGGCGATCAATAAAAGTTACGGTGAGATAAATATGTTCTTTCTATCCTTATTCGATGTCTTGAATTAGAGGGTTGGATATAAAAAAAGAAATCATATTCGGGCATGATCCATATTAAATGGGCCCAACTGGACACAATCACAAAAAAAGAATGTGACTTGTAAATTAGGTATGCCAAAGGATTGTGAGTCCCCCACGTGGAGAATTTTGTGTAGAGCGACGAAAAAGGAGGACTGCTCCTTTGAATGATAGGTGACAATCACCATTCATTCTATATACCAAAAATCTCAACACACAATACTGACCGTCCAATTCAATCTCCCATCAACTATAAATTTTCTTCTTAGCTTTCACTACGTCACTTCCACTCAACTCAAGATCCAAACGTCGTCGTTTTCCCTCCATAATGGTGCTTAAGTCGTTTATTGAAGTTGAACCGGAGTCTCACTTCCCACTTGACAACTTACCGTACGGTATATTTAAGCCTGATGAACCGGGTTCAGTACCTCGACCGGGTGTTGCTATTGGAAACTATGTTTTGGACTTATCGGCTATTGCTTCAGCCGGTTTATTTGACGGCCCGTTACTAAACAAAAACGATTGTTTCAATCAGGTCCGTTTGATTTTCATTTCATTTATTAAGTGTTTTATTGTGCTCTGTTTGGTTGTTAGTTTGGAAAATTTCATATTGTTAAGTTCATTTTTAAGGTGATGTTCGTTGATTTTTGTGCTCTGTTTTTACCCTAATGTTTGGACAGAAGTGTATGCAGTTCCGATTATTAAGTTCAGTTCTAGCTGATCTTCGTCGATTTATGAGCTCTTTTTTTTTTTTTTTTACATAAACAGGCCCTGGAACTTGGTCTCAGCTAGCAAGTATGCCTTCTAACTTTTGTTGTGCACAAGTAGTCACCTCAACTTGTATAAAGTTGAACACATAAACACAAATACTGACGTGACACTCACATGAAACATAAATTTTGGAGGTATCTAGATGATCATTTTGTAAGTTGGAGTGTTTACTTGATAAATTAGAGACAAGTGAGGTGCCTATTGTGCACAGTGGCGAATCCAAGATTTTCATTCAGGGTGTTTGAAAAAAACAACAAAAGCTAAACATAAAAATAATGTTATCCCTGAAAATCGAACCTAGGATGTTGGAGACAATTTTGAACACCCTGTACCACTTGAGCTAACTTCTTGCATTGTTTCAGGGTGTTCAAAAGCTAATATATATGTATATAAACACATAAAATATACCCTAAATATACAGTGTAATTTTTTGCCGAGGGTGTTCGACTGGACACCCTCACCAACACCTAAATCCGCCCCTGCTTATGCACACCCAAAGTTGCACAACGTACTTGTCGGTTGAGACCAAGTCTGAGGGTATGTTAATGTATTATGCCTTTTATTTTCAAGTGTCGTGCCAGTCTTAGCTTTGTAGAAAGTGATATATTTTGTTTTGATATTTTGTGAGTGTTAGGACCGTCAGGATTTTGATTTGTATTCAGTTCTGAAGATCTAGTAAGTGTTCTATTGTGCTTTGTTTGGTTTACGTTTAGAGATTTTCCTAGTGTTAAGTTCAGTTTTGAGGTGGTTTTCGTTGATTTTTCTGCTGTATTTTGTCCTATTGTTTCCACTTAAGTGTATACTTTTCCGACTTGTTAATTTCAGTTCTAGCTAATTTTCGTTGATTCATGTGTTGTTTTTTTGGTCCTTTGAAGTGTCCTGCATTGACAGTTTCGTAGAAGGCGGTTAATTTTATTTTGTGTGTATTTAGTGTGAAATGTGTTAGGCTTTCATTTTCAATTAGTTCTATAGATCTAGTAAGTGTTCTATTGTGCTCTGTTTGGTTGTACGTTTTAGAAATTTTCCTATTGTTAAGTTCATTTTAAGGTTATTTTCGTTGATTTTTGTACTATGTTTTGTTCAATTATTTCCACAGAAGTGTATAATTCTACGAAGATGAAATTCGGTTCTAGCTAATTTTTCAAATTGATTTTTGTGTTACTTTTTGGTCTCTTGAGGTGTTCTGCATTTTCAGTAAGTTTCGTAGAAGGCGTAGGTCTCTTCGGTTTTCATTTTTATTCAGTTCTTCAGTAAGTGTGATGTTATGGTCTGTTTTGTTGTACGTTTAGAAAATTTCCTATTGTTAAGTTCAGTGTTAAGGTAAGCTTCGTTGATTTTTGTGCTGTATTTTGTCCTGTTGTTTCGACATAAGCGTATACTGTTCCGATTATTAAGTTCAGTTCTAGCTAATTTTTCGTTGATTTATGAGCTATTTTTATTATTTTTTTAAATTTCCAGCGTCATGTCAGTCTTAGCTTTGTAGAAAGTGATATATTTTGTTGATTTTTTGTAAGTGTTAGGTCTGTTAGGTTTTGCATTTGCATTCAGTTCGGAAGATCTAGTAAGTATTCTATAGTGCTCTGTTTGGTTGCTCTGTTTGCATTGATTTTTCTGCTTAGGGTGTGTTTGGTACGATGGAAACTGTTTTCCTAGAAAATGTTTTTTTGGAAAATAAATAGGTTTCTTACTTATTTTCTAGTGTTTGGTAAAGAAGAAAAAAATATTATCTCAAGGTTATTTGTGTGTTGTAATCTAGCAAAACATTATGGGAGTGGGTTGGGGTGTGGAGTGGGGGTTCAGGGGGTGGCGGGGGTTGGGGATGTTGGGTCGGATGAACTTGGAATGTCACTTATGTAGCTTATTTTACTTCTATTAAGGAAGTCATTTTCCTAGAGAAAATGTTTTCCAAACGATGGAAAATTGGACAACATTTTTTGGAAAATGTGTTCCGCCATACCAAACACACCCTTAGTTTGCCTATTGTTTGGACGGAAGTGTATACTTTTCTGGCTATTAGGCTCAATTCTAGCTAATTTTCGTTGATTTGTGAGCTCCTTTTTTGTCCTTTTCAAGTGTTTGTCCCGTCTTATTTTTGTATCTTTTTTGATTTGTTGTGAGTGTTGTAATCTGCAATTTTTAAAGTATCCCCTACTTTTTCTTGAGTTATGTCCTCCTAATGGCCCCAAAAAAATGAAGAAAAAGAATCTATGCACTATATTGATAGCATCCACTAATTGGATTTCATCAAATTAAATGTTAGCCATTATTTCAAGTTGTAATAGGAGATTTCCTAACAATATAATCATGGTGAGCCACCGAGTCTCGTATAATTGACACACTGGGTGTTGTGGATATTCTCTGCTAATGTCAAGGTTGAGAGACTGATAATCATAAGTAATTATGCAATTTATTTGCAGCCTAACTTGAATACGTTTGTTGGTTTGGGGCGACCTGCGTGGAAGGAAGCTCGGGCTACATTGCAAAATCTGTTATCAGGTATCACCTCAATGTTTGGATGTAGGTAGATCATATGTATTTCAAAATCATTAGTATCATACACCCTCACACTCATTTGATACACCTAAGGAAACTTTGGTTTGAAACAAAAACTCAAACCACATTCTTTTCAGCTCCATTGTGGATTCATTTCGTATGACACTTGAAAACATGTTATTAAAATCTAAAAGATGATAAATTTATTAAATTTAAAAATATCCATCCAAACTATGCTGCAGTTTCTGGTATTGCATTCACCACCCAGGTTCTTGAATCAGATCTCTGGGCGGGAAATTTCATAGATTAATAACCGAGGTACATAAGGAGAGGGACTTAATACCATAACCCTCCTCAAAAGACAAAATACTTAAAAACTTACTGGAAGCCCATTGAGTTTGCTAGTGGAGGGGGTTTGATGAAAATTGAGTTTGGATTATTCTATTTTGTCCTTGTGCAGCCACGGAACCAACTCTGCGTGACAATGCTGATTTAAGACAGATAGCTCTTCTGCCTATGGTAAGACATGTTATTTGGAATGTTCATGTCTGTTAGTGGACTCGTGCTGTCTTAATTCTTGTGTTGTGTTGATCAATTTCAGGGCAAGGTGCAAATGCTTCTACCTGTCGCAATTGGAGACTACACAGACTTCTTTTCATCAATGCATCATGCCAAAAATTGTGGGACTATTTTTCGTGGCCCTGAAAATCCTATTAACCCTAATTGGTATGTTGTCAACACAGCCACCTGTAAAAAGACACTATAAATTAGCTTTGACGATACATGCCAGCCGGTGCTGGCGCTGGCGGGGTGACGAGGGCGCAACTTCCATATCCTCGTGTTCTTATACATATATGCTTGCTCATGGATTCTGATCACCTTTTCAGGTTCCATCTTCCTATTGCTTACCATGGCCGAGCATCGTCGATTGTTGTTTCTGGAACAGATATCATTAGACCCAGGTTATCTTAAAAGTAGATCAATTACAAAACTTGGCAATTCTAATTCCCAGTCTTGCACTAATGGTGCATGCCATATTCATATCAATTATGTAAAATGATAATGTGTGATCTGATTCGTCCAACTATTCCATTGATGACAAGTAATTTTTGGCATTTTTGCCTTTCTAATTCTTCTTTAAATGTGTCTTCCAGAGGACAAGGTCATCCAACTGGTAATTCTGCACCATATTTTGGACCTTCTAGAAAAGTGGATTTTGAGTTAGAAATGGTAAGAGTTTATGGCTCATATCATGGGAAGTGAGTAGTCAATAAAATTCTCAGTGCTCTGTTTATTGTTGGTCTAACTTTCATCTTCATCTTCCTTGCTGAGTTGCTTATTAGTTCCATTTTCTACACTGTACTTATTTTTGCCTTAAGGCTGCTGTAGTTGGCCCTGGTAATGAACTAGGAACAACGGTCGATGTCAATGAGGCTTCAAATCATATATTTGGACTTGTCTTGATGAATGATTGGAGTGGTATGATCAAAACTATACTTGACCATTTAAAGTTCTTGTGGAATGATTCTCTGCTGATGATAGACTATTTTAAACAGCAAGAGATATCCAGGCATGGGAGTACGTTCCTCTTGGTCCTTTTCTTGGAAAGAGCTTCGGTAAGAAATCCAATTGATTTTATTGCATGCATTTAACTGCTGCCGTCTTAATTTCTTGGCCTGTTTGCAAGTATTCTAGTAACATTCCTTGGCATAACCTCTTTTTTTCAATTTTGATCTTGCAGGAACAACCATATCTCCTTGGATTGTGACTTTAGATGCCTTAGAACCCTTTGCTTGTGAGGCCCCAAAGCAGGTAGTTTTGACTTCTAGCTCTTAAAACCATATGTTCATCACCAGTGAAATTCATATTAAGCAGAACTTTTATGTTCTTTCATTTTGCAGAACCCTTCTCCATTGACATATCTTGTAGAGAAGACATCAAGAAACTATGACATCTCCTTGGAGGTATCTTATGCTTCGTGCTTCCCATGATAGGATTTGAACTATCTAGCACTGAGTTGATAATGTTTTATTTTCAAGGGAAAAGGTCCAAAAATGCTCCCTATGTTTGCGATTTTCCTTAAATATACCCTCTTTAACCTATCGTCCATAGACGTCCCGCACTGTTAAAGTCGTCTCAAATATTCCCCTTTCACTAACGGTTTTCCACCGTGGACAAATTGGTTTGATTTGATTGATGCGGGGGAAGCCAAGTAGGGTTATGTTTGGATCTTTTCATCTGTTCATGGGTATACTTGGACCACCACCAAAAAAGAATTCCTACCAGAAGGTGGTGATGGAGGAGGGAGTGGAGGCGTGGCAATGGCGGAAGAGAAGGGTAGGGGGAGGGTAGAGGGAGAAGGGGGTACATAGGTGTGAAAATATTATCTCCACCATGTAAAATAAATCCCACATGGAAGGCACCATCATGTCCATGTCAGCCCCACCGGTCTACCTCGGAGGGCTGTTGTCAACAGGGGCATAAATGAGCTGATTTAAATGGTGAGTGCATCTATGAGCTGATAGGTTAACAAATGGTATATTTAAGAGAAGTAACAAACAATAGGGCAAATTTGTACCTTTTTCCTATTTTCAAATCATCTTTGAATTGGAAAAGAAGGGGGAAAGAAGGAATTTCTCCTACCTTATGTTGATTTACCAAGCAGAGGATAAAGAACAAGAAATAATAGTATCTCCCTACAAGTGTTAATATCATTGTTTATTGTTGTGCTTAATCAAATTTCATAGATCATCTGGGTAATGGTTGGACTTTTTCTGCAAGGTTCTCATTAAACCTTCTGGACAAGCTGATTCATGTGTTGTGACAAGAAGCAACTTTAACCACTTGTAAGTATATTTTGCATTTGCCACTTACCAATTCATGGTCTTTCAGTTATCAAGCTAAATTGGTTTCTGTTTTGTTTTTCACCAGATTCATGATATCTAGTTCTGTTTTTTTTCCTTGTAACCGGATATCTAGTGCTGTTAAAGCTTTCTTCAAGATGTTGGCTTCAATTAAATTGATAGTAGAATGAAGATGATAGTTCGTATAACGTGAATTGAGCCGTCTGCCCCTAATACTCCTCCCTGTCTCTTGACCTTGCTGCCCCTCCTTTTAAAAAAGGAAACGAGATAGAAAATACAGAAATTCGTCCAAGTACATTTAGCAATTATCTTTTGAGGATTCTGGTTCTCCAAATGCTAAATAGTTGAGTGGTACTCAAGTGTAAAGGTGATTTTATCAAAATGTTGATCAGAAAGAAGCCCAAAGGAGGTTTTACTTCATGAATTTTTATTTTATTTTACCATAGTAATGTTGAATGCTTTTCCTGTGATACAGATACTGGACAATTACTCAACAGCTAGCTCACCATACTATCAATGGCTGCAACCTAAGGCCTGGGGACCTGTTTGGAACTGGAACTATCAGTGGACCAGTAAGATTTACTAGTCAGCTGCATGATACCTCAAAGAGCTCCTCGTTCCATTTTTCCTTGTTCTCTTGTTTTATTGATTTATCATCATGCTGTTTTTTACTGAAATAATATGTTCGTCCATCTGCTCCAGGAACCAGAATCTTATGGATGCTTGCTTGAATTAACATGGAATGGACAAAAGCCTCTGTCTTTAGGTGGAACTACCCGTACATTCTTAGAAGATGGAGATGAAGTAACTTTCTTTGGTTATTGCCAGGTTTGCATCTGGATGCTCCTTTTTTCTCTTCTTTTTTTACTAGTTCCGTGCTTGTACCTTGTCGGCCTTGTTGATTTTATACATATTCAATTACAAGTGTTCTGGGAAGAAAATATGTTAGAGACTCTTTCTCCAGGGTCTAAAAGAAACATTGAAGCTAGTTTTTCACCTAGAAGAGATTAAAGCAGAAACAGCTACATAGAGTGGCGATTATTTCTGTCTATTCAAATTATTTTTCGTTTCAATTATTTTTCTCTATCTGGTTTTAGGATCTAATACTGCCTTATTAATTGTGATTTGAAAATGATTTTCAAAAATCTGCTTGCATTGTATTGTGCTTATACTCAATATTCATTTTATCTAGTCGGTAGATTTCAGCAACTGCTAGTTGACCGCCCTGCTGCTTTCTCATTCTCATTTCTGGTAAAACCTTTCAAAACTTTTTATTTGCAATTCACTTCCTACTTCATACTTGGAAAATGTGAAATCTTCCGGCAATGTCATCATTCGTCGCTTTTGGTTGTCTTAAGCTCTATTTCCGTGGTACCTATAATCTGTTCTCGCCTTTAATATACAAATGTTATATGAAAGAAGCTTCCAATAGTTGTTGAACAAAGAACATAGCCAATGTACCTCAAAACAAACTTCTTAGTTAAAATGTGCTATTGTTGCTTAACTGATTCTCGATATGTCTGGTCACATTACACATGAAAGAATTCAAAATTGACTCGTTGGACCTTGTTTTCTGCATTCCTCCCTACTTGTCAAAGCGGTGCATTTGTGGTTATCCCTACATCTGAAATCCAGAGATTGTTTTTTCTGATACTAGTCGATTTTCGATGTATTATCAGGGCAATGGATACAAAGTTGGTTTTGGAAGATGCTCGGGGAAGATTGTTCCTTCTCCACAATGAGTGTTAATGACTACATTGTCCAGCCCGTGAGCAATTTGAACTTTTCCCTGCTGTATACAGTAATTCCAGGCTGCTTTGGTTTCTGTCAAAATTAGTAGTAGAATCAGAAGAAATTGAGGTACAGTCTTGGCTGGACAAGTGTAAGAGCTTTATGTATTCTACATTAGTATTGAACTGCAAACAAGTAGTACCAATTTATGTTGAAATGTCGACCTTTAATCAAATGAAAATAGCCACTGTGATTTAAATGGGGAAGCTATAATATGTTGCTACAGTTACTTATATTAACGAAATCTTGGGGTTTCCGGATTTGCGTCAAGAAGTCCAACATGGGAAGGGGGCGCGCTTCCTACCTAAGATCACATACACAGGGTACATACTTGTCACTTAACCATAATTCATATTTTTTTGATAGGCTTCTATGTTTGATAGCCAAGAGAGTGATATGTGAGTTCAATTCCTAAACCCAATTAAAGTTCTAGCTTGGTTATTAACTCGCGTGCATGCATATCTCATGTATGCACTGTACTTCATATTTAATATCGAATTTAAGTTTTATTTTACAAATATATTTTGTGTAAAGATATTTTACACTATCAATAAATTTGAATGTGTATCGCTTTAGTTGTTTTTTATTTCACCCGTGTTCGATATCTGTATTAAAATCCAATTAATTTGGATTAGCAAAGGAGTTTTTCATAGTGTATCACTTTAGTCAGGTTATCTACAAATGGGGATTTACCTATGTATCTTATAAGTGACTTAATGTACTTTGTACTATTTCGATACTTTATTCCTCATAAAAAATGTGCAAATATATTTTATAATATCAGAATGTAAAACTTAAAAGACTTTTACAAATTTATTCACGCTTAGGATAACTAAAAGTTAAATAAATATCTACGTTCTTTTTAGGTTATCGATGCATTCGTAGCATAAACATTCTTTTGCACTTTTTTTTGTTGTGAAGGAATCGCGTGCTACTCTTTCGAGTGTGCGCATGGTAAACTCGGTGATCGATAGCGCGCAACCACGCGTCGGGATTAACCACACTTGGCAAGCCATGTGTGACAGGTTCAACCAAGAAGGTTTATGCAGGGGATCGAACTCATTACCTTGCGGTCTCGCGCTCTATTGCTACACCAACTTGACTACCCTTGCGTTTTTTTTTTATATGGCGTGATTGTATAAACAAATGCTTATGGTTGTGTTTAGTATGGACGAAAATATGTTTTAAAATCTCATGACTAATTGTTTTAGAAAATATTTTCAGGATAATAAGTTCCTTAAAATTATAAAAAAAACTTATTCGGTGAGAGTAAGGAAAACAAGTTCCATAAATATTTTTTTATGTTGATTGTTTGCTCCCCATCTTCCAACATCCCGCCCCTAGCCACCCCACCCCACCTCACCGCTCACAGTATATAAAAGTGCTCTTGGGACTATATTTTCTACTTACCTATCAAATACTAAAAAATAAGTAAAAAAATGACTTATTTTTCGGGAAAATGTTTTTCTTTGTACCAAACACGATCGACCTAAGAAGTTGAATACTCTGAGATGGCTCCATCTAAATGATCAAAATCAAACCTATGGACGATCTTTTAATTTTTATGGAATTAGTTCAACAATAAGTGGTCTAATATCTTATAGATGTTGATGCAAAGAAACCTAAAGTTATCAATGGAACCTTTTTGTGTTCAAACTTCAAAATATGTAAATAAATAATATGTTTGAGGTAGGCTTGACTCAACATTCTTTAGTAAGTAATAAAGATTTCTTTGCTTGCCTGCAAAGAGCTCAAAGAGATAGTTGAAGACATTAACACTTGGTGGGGCTTTAAAGCTTTCTACACCTTAATTTATTATTCTCGTGAATATATAATAAAGAAATATATATAAGTGATAGAATTAGGCTACCAACTTGATAGTTAACCTTCCAATATTTCTTCATCTTGTCAAAACAATGATTTCATTATTTCACCCCTACCTTATGATATGTCAACTACTATCATTCTTAAAAGGTCTAAAATGTCATTGCCCCTTTTCTATCTATTATTTTGGGGCAATCTACCACCTGGAACCAACTGAGCTACGCCCATGCGGACAAATCTATTATTAGTTCAATGTTATAATTTCAGTTTCTTGTTTAATTAAGGAAGCCTTCATTCAAGGTTATAAATGTAATAGCATTAAAAAAAGTACATTGAAAAAGGCATGTGAACCATGCAAATGCTTATGTATAAATCCAAAGATATGGTAGCGTTTCATTTTCTCTTCATTCCATCTTACATATAAATATTATCTTTCTTTGATACAAAGTTTTCGTTATTTTATTTTTCATTTAACAACACCACAAAGATCATGAAGAAAACAATGAGCAACATGATCTTTATGTTTTTTCTATTTTTGTTTTTTGTTTTTGAAACTTTGGCTATAGAGAGAGTATCTATAGTTGAATCAATTACTATGAGAGATGATATGATAAAAATGGCTGGTTATGGTGAAGAAAACCTTTCTACTGTTTTTCTTCATGGCAAAGTTGTTTGTCATGATGATGATGATGATCATGATTGTAACAATATCAAGGATGATAATTTAGAACTTGGTCCAAGACCTATACCAGGTTTGTTATTTATTTCTCTTCATAATTTAGTTAATTCTTATCTTTATTTTCATTTTTTAGAATTAGCTATGAAATTCTCCGCTATTAAAAAACGAATTCATAGCTATCTGAATTTTTTGATAATATGTAGTTAATAAAACTAGCGATAGATTTTATTGTTTAGCTATAAAATTATTTTGTTGTTGATTCTGTTTTTTTTTTTTTTAGTTTTGAAAAGGTGTTAGGGAGGATGTCTAGTAATTTAGAAAACCTAAGCATGCTCTTATAGTATATCTCTTTTTCTTAACCGTTTGATATTTGGAACCAACTTACCATCTGATATTTAGAACCAACTGACCTACTAATTATGACTCTTGTCACGATAAGGCTAGTTAGCTACAAGGAATTTCTCCATTCCGTGGTTTAAACTGAGACCTCTGATTAAAGAGTGAAATTAGATCTATCCATTATAAAATTTCCATAATATTTTCTAAAAGTTCTTTAGCTCAGTGCAAGGACATGAATCACAAAGTATTTAATTATTGTTGGAAAATAAAACATGTACAGGAATAGTAAATAACTATTATAAGTGCTTCGAAAGGGTAAACTATAAGAGTTACAATAACAACAAGCTTGTAATAAATAATGATTGTGTCAACAACAAGCTTTTGAGTTCTTGAATCAGTCACGAGTCTTTGTGCCAATCGATGAACACTCTTTGAATCTTGATAACCTGAAATCAAGAGACACTAAATCTGACAATGTTACAACTGTACTGAGTCGAGTGATGTTCACTCTGTCCTTAAGACAAGTGATGCGCGATTTAATGCACACACTTTAACGCAAGTGCACGTTGTCGACTCAAGTAATATAGTCTAGGTAAGACCGAATATCGTCCTCAAGGATTGGTTTTCAAGTACCGATTATCTATCCTATGGTATCTATTTGGTTAACGATATTTGAGTTGTTGATTATAACTAATAATTATAAAGACTAATTAACTATGTGTTTACTTCAGTGATGATGGAAACAAGGCTTCCAAGTCTCCTCAACTATCCACTTATATTACTCATTAATGCAATAAATTATGGTTCTTCTTCTTTTGGAGATAGCAGGTTTACTAATCCGTTTTATACTCCCGTTAAGGCTATATAAACACTCAACCCCAGTAGCGCTTCTTTCTACCTTTCGGTGATAAGGATGACTCTATAGGAGGATTAAAAACAAAAACCCATGTTTAACGCTTATTAATCGAGGTATTTTCATCCCCAATTCGACTATGATTACCCAACTACAAAGATAGTCACAACCTCCTCCTTTCAAGTTTGATTAGAAATCATATAAATAATGATAATTAATGATCAAGTAATTACCAAGCATTCAAAACAACTATTGGATAAATCTCAACAATAAGAAGAACAACCATAAACATGCATTAATTCATAAAATAAGGTTCAAGTGAATTGACATGGAAAGCCCTATAATAGAATTAGTTCCTAGCCATAGACATGACAAGAACTAATTCAATATCCAACATAAAACTGAAATAAAGTAAAAGAAAGAAAAGAAAAATACTCAAGAACGAGTCTCCAAGCCTTACAGCGTCGAGGATTGTGTTGTGGAATATTTACAAGATGGAATGGTGGATGGATGGATGTAGAATGGTGAATGGTAGAATGAAGAATGAATTCTTCTAATGATGTAGAGACTATTTATAGACCAAGAATCCTTTAGGTGAAGGGTTAAGAATTTGTAGGTAGGAAAAGTTATTACAATCCTTTTAGGTAAGGGTTTTAAGGTAGGAAAAGTTATCCCTTTAGGACTCTGAAAACATGTCAAATTCGGCCCAAAACTTTATAAATCCCGCGTCGGCGCGCACATAAGCGGCGGCGCCAAAACTGCAACTTTCTGAACTTCCGGACATTGGGCGCCGGCCAGCTGCGGTAGCGGTGACGTTTTCTGGCGGATTCGTCTCGTCGCCCTTTTCGTCGGACTTAAGTCGATCTCCTCTATAATTTCCGGAACTTCTTAGACTTCATTTCTTGGTCCTTTTAGTGTGCAATTCCATCTAATTTATGCTCATTTCATCTCTTTTTCGCCATTTCTCCATTTTTTACCGCTGTGACACAAAAGAAAGGAAAACGACCCTAATACTATACTAAACATAAATGAAATGAGTAAAATACTAACTAAAAATGACTCAAAAAGTGTATATAAAATACACCGATCAAATACCCCCAAACTTAACCTTTGCTCGCCCTCGAGCAAAGATAAAAAATATAAACAAAGATACGAAAGAAAAATAAAATGACTTAAAGACACTGATCATTTTGCTGCACAATTGTCACTTAGAAAAGCATGAAGGTTAGTAGGATAATATGTAGGAACATATAGCATGTAGTTTTTTAGCATACTAAACACTCAAGTCAGATATTTCGCAAATTCAATTTAATCATGCTCAATGGAAGTAAGAATACCTAACTATGCACGTCAATTTCAAAATCCTATGGCATATTTACTTGCTATTCTCCACTAATCATGGATACACATATTAGAGATCTTCAGGGCTTTTCAGGGTTGTAATGTAGGCTTAGGCAGGGGTAGATAAAAATAGGCATTTAGGCTCAATTTACGTACCATAAGCTCTTTTGCTTTGAATTCTTCCCTTTTTTTGTGATTTTTTTTTCCACTTCATACCTATCTTTCCCCTCTTTTGTTTTGAGAGAATGAGGTGTATGATGAATAGCAGGCACCCCCAAACTTAGGCTTTTGCCTATTTATTATTACTTTTTCATTGGGGTGCATCAAAAATTGTTTACTCTTTTTTTTTCTCTTTTTCAACACTTTATATTCCAAACATCTCAATTTTTCACTTATGGCACAAGTATGGAATTATAGAGTGTCAAAGAAAG
Organism: Przewalskia tangutica; assembly: GCA_029844215.1. Taxonomy (NCBI): domain Eukaryota; kingdom Viridiplantae; phylum Streptophyta; class Magnoliopsida; order Solanales; family Solanaceae; genus Przewalskia; species Przewalskia tangutica. The sequence continues at coordinate 6,048,238 of CM056725.1, forward strand.
GTTTTATTTTTAGGCTCAAAGGGGCTGACTAGGGATATAATTTGACTGTCAGGGATAGGCAAAGAATGGTAAGAAAGGGCTAACAAAGAAATGTCTGAGTCATCTCCCTAACATGCATATCCTAACTATTTCGCCTCAAATAGCAAGCAAGCAGACACATAGGTTTAATCATTAACAATGCATAAATCAAGCACGATACCCCAAATAATTCGATTTCATGAATTTTTGGCATATCTAACCTAAGTGTTCAGATGGTTGCTTCTAATTCCATTACATTATGCTATTTTACTTCACTAGGCGTTTCAAGTAACTACAGCATGCATGATCTTAAAAAATTTATGACTCAAATAAAATACTCAAAAAAATACCAAAACAAATCAAAAAGACTCAAAAACAATAAAACATCCCCCCAAACTTAAATCACACATTGTCCCCAATGTGTGCAAGACTAAAAAAAAAAATAGGGACAACTTACTGACACAACACAATGTGCATAACGGAGTCTAGGAGGAAAAATTCGGAATTTGCACGAGTATGGCTTCGAGTTCGCCGCGACCACGAGATTCGGCGCCGCTACTGCTAATCTTGTGGCTCTACGAGATTCCCGCGCCTTGCATACAGCGATTTACAACTTTTCCTTTTTGCGTTTTGCTCCTTTTCCTCGGTTTTAGCTTTGATCCACTGTCATCCAACAACACAAAACAAGAACCCAAGACCGTGAGGCTTTCAAGACAAAATAAAATAAACTAAAGACAGAAATTAAAATAACATAATTAAAAAACATTGGGTTGCCTCCCAACAAGCGTTGTCTTTAACGTCTTTTAGCCGGACGCAATTAACCTTTACGAGTGCCCATTGGATCCTTCGCGCGCTTGCAATCCAGAGTTATTGTGCAGTCTCACTTCAACTGACAATTGCTTCAAACAAGGGCCTCGAATATACGATTATCCCCAGTACACAAAACATGCTTGTCTTTTAGGCTCTATAATGTAGGGATCGGTGAGATTCCCAACATCTCTCAACTCTGGGGTGCCCGATGGTATGGACTTTACGTTTGAACATTGACATTGGTGGTGGTGTTTCTTGCAATAGGTACAAGAAAAAGATTTTCCAAGGAATCCAAAAGATGAATGATTGGATCTCGGTACCACTTTTCCTTCTACACCAATTATCCCGCCGCATTCTCAACGGTTGGGTGTGGTTTAGGCTCTTCTATTTGCTTACCACCTCCCAATGATGTCGCTAGACGATTTGCTTGAGTTGTATTGCCCGTCATCCATGATTGCCACTATTGTGTCTCCAACTTTCGAGGACACTCTTGTCTCGACCATAAACTGAGTCTGACACTTGGTGAGCATAAGTATGCCTGCCTGCAACTCATTTCGATCTTCCTCTGAAATTTGTGGGTTAAGCTGATGTTGATGACTCCACTGTCTCTGATAGTAGTAGTCTATGTGTCCTGATTTTATTATTATTATTATTATTATTATTATTATTTTTTTTTTTTTTTTTTCTTTCCGAATTTAACCTGCAAAATACAAAAAACAACAAAAGCTGATAAAAAGATGCTCGCAGAACAAGTTAGAAACTTGTTCTTGGAGCAACAAATTAGAAATAAGAATAGATAAATCGATATTGAAAGTAAGTCGGTCCCGACAACGGCGCCAAAAACTTGATCGCGCGATTTAATGCACACTTTAAGCGCAAAGTGCGTTTGTCGACTCAAGTAATATAGTCTAGGTAAGACCGAATATCGTCCTCAAGGATTGGTTTTCAAGTACCGATTATCTATCCTATGGTATCTATTTGGTTAACGATATTTGAGTTGTTGATTATAACTAATAATTATAAAGACTAATTAACTATGTGTTTACTTCAGTGATGATGAAAATAGGGCTTCCAAGCCTTCTCAACTATCCACTTATATTACTCATTAATGCAATAAATTATGGTTCTTCTTCTTTTGGAGATAGCAGGTTTACTAATCTGTTTTATACTCCCGTTAAGGCTATATAAACACTCAACCCCAGTAGCGCTCCTTTCTACCTTTCGGTGATAAGGATGACTCTATAGGAGGATTAAGAACAAAAACTCATGTTTAACGGTACACAAGTAATTGAGGTATTTTCATCCCCAATTCGACCTATGATTACCCAACTACAACATAGTCACAACCTCCTCCTTTCGAAGTTTGATTAGAAATCATATAAATAATGATAATTAATGATCAAGTAATTACCAAGCATTCAAAACAACTATTGGATAAATCTCAACAATAAGAACAACCATAAACACGATTAATTCATAAAATAAGGTTCAAGTGAATTGACATGGAAAACCTATAATAGAATTAGTTCTAGCCATAGACATGACAAGAACTAATTCAATATCAACATAAAACCGAAATAAAGTAAAAGAAAGAAAAGAAAAATACTCGAAGCGAGTCTCGAGCCTACTAGCATCCAAGGATTGTGTTGTGGAATATTTACAAGATGGAATGGTGGATGGATGGATGTAGAATGGTGAATGGTAGAATGGAGAATGAATTCTTCTAATGATGTAGAGACTATTTATAGACCAAGAATCCTTTAGGTGAAGGGTTAAGAATTTGTAGGTAGGAAAAGTTATTAGAATCCTTTTAGGTAAGGGTTTTAAGGTAGGAAAAGTTATCCCTTTATGTAGGAACAGTTATCCCTTTAGGTAGGAAAAATTATCCCTTTAGGACTCTGAAAACATGTCAAATTCGACCCAGAACTTCATAAATCCTGCGTGCGCGCGACCATAGCGCGTGGCGCCCATAAAACCTGCAACTTTCTGAACTTCCAGCACATTGGTATGGCCACTGCCATGCGCCTTGGTGGCGTTTCTGGCGGATTCCGTTTAATCGCCACTTTTTTCGTCCGGACTTACGTCGATCTCTATAATTTCCGAACTTCTTGACTTTCTTGGCCCTTTTAGTGTGCAATTCCATCTCATTTATGCTCATTTCATCTTCTTTTCGCCATTTCTCCATTTTTGACCGCTGTGACACAAAAGAAAGGAAAACGACCTTAATACTATACTAAACATAAATGAAATGAGTAAAATACTAACTAAAAATGACTCAAAAGGTGTATATAAAATACACCAATCAACAAGATTGCCCTGTATATATGCTTTTACGTTAGCGGACAATAGTCTTCCAAGATAAAATAGCAAACTATCACTTGTGCAAAGCAAACACAAGTGATTCTAGCGAAGAACACAAATAACAAGAGATTGCTAAGATGAGAAGATGTGCAACCAGAATTTCAGAATTGTTATTCTTGAAAGGTGTGTTTGAGAATTGAGCCATAGGCCTCAATTTATTATTAGTGTGAGAGTGACCTCTTCAAGTGCTCATGTAATGACCATTTAAATGTCATGTAATGCCTTTTAATTCACCAAGTAATAAAGCCAAATAATGGCTGATTTATTGAGGAAAAATTGACATTTTAATGCTCCAAAACGTCTCCATAATCAGCCAACCTTTTGGACTTACGTCGCACAGTCACTGCCAAGGAAGCGCCGCGGCTCTGCGACATTATCACCGCGACTCTAAATAGCCAGAGACCTCATTGCCGACCAGGCGCCGCGACGCTGCTTGGGGTGCACCGCGGCCCAGTCCGAGCGGCGACGCGACCCTCTTTCGTGCCACGACCCTTTCCGACTCATTCCATCTTACACCTCGCACAATCCTTCCTTCGTTTATCGACGTGGAACACTTGTTATTTAACCAATAATCATCCATCATTCTATGTCTCAAACATTTCACTTACGTACCAATATCTCTTTTATTAATGAAATTTATGATATTTGGCACTACGAGTGCACGTGTGTGGAAACGACGTTTCCGACGTGCGGTGCCCCAATTGTTTGAGTCATAAATAATGTGATAAACTTAATTCCACATTAGTAAATTTTCAACAATCCCCTCTTGAAAGAGATTTTGGCGCACACACAAGGTGCCTTCTTTCAACAATCTTGCAGCGAAAAGATATTACATCAGGAGATAGCTTCCGCTTTGAACCTTCCCTAGTTGAATACCATCAGACTTACTTACTGTGCGGTGAACGTGATATCTTGAACCGTCAGTGTTTAATGTAAGCCCAAACAATGGTACCAACACAATACATCTCCTCTATTCGTTTCTTTTTATTGTTTTGTCCGTTGTGGCCGTGGACACACTTGGATTCTTAAGTGCCTTCATTTGAGGCGAATTGTCCCCGCACTTAAATAGGCGATCTCCTACAATGTATCCTGCTATACCCCACTTTACAAGTGTTAGGAATCATTAAAAGTTTTCCCAACCTTAACCTCAACTGTTTGAGGATCGTTAAAGGTTTGGAAACTTAACCTTTACCCACCATGCAAGTATCACTTTAATGTCTATCACGGGAACAACTTTGGATTTATGTTTCTTTACAGAAATCATAATCCGAAGTGCTCTTGCTTCCACCAAAGCGCTCAACTGGACTTTTTTCAGCTTAGTTTTCCCATTGAACCAAATTCTTGAGATCTCTAGTCAGTGTGGTTGGGTTACCACCGCAAAGGTTCGTATTGTTTGGGTTTTAAGCCCATTACCCTAGACAAGCAGAACTCTTGATCCGGGTAGTCCCTTAGTTAAAAGATATGCTATATCCTTTTATTAATAATCAAGGAGGTGATACCTGTGATGATCAACTGACTAACGGTCTTATGTCTCTGACTAAAATGTCCAGACGCCGTCATCCGTGTCCTACATTGTATAACTGACGAAGGCACAAGTTTCTCCCAATAAGAGACTTCCTCTAAGAGTTCGTAAAGTTACTCAACTTCTTTTCATGCTTTCTCCAAAGCGATAAACTCTGATTTCAGCACAAATCGACTGATTCAAGTTTGCTTAGAGGATTTTCAAAGACACACCAAACACATCCACGTGTGACTTTGGTGTTCTTCAAGTCCGATATCCAGTTTGCATCACTGTGTTCTCCCAGAACCACTGGACATCCAGAATACCATAATTCGTAGATACTCGAATATTTAAGATATCATCATATCTGATTTAACGCCTTCTATCGATCATTTTCAGAATCACGAGTGAATCTTAGTTCAACTGATCTAGTTTGTAAGACGATACCAGGTCGGTTGTAGTGTGTAAAATATATTGAACTACATGTGACCTACGCATATCACTCCTAGTATATGGGTGCCCCATGATTCCAATCAAATCTATGATTCATATCCATTGGTGACTTCAACGGTGAACTGTCGAACATCTCAATCTTTCTCAACACATCCTCGATGTAGTGAGACTGAGATAAGACCAGTCCGTCAGATGTCTTAGAGATCTTGATCCCTAAGATGACATCTGTAATACCAATATCATTCATATTCATTAATGGAGAAACCCTTCGATAGTAGAGTACTATCAAGGTTTTCGTGTCATTGCTTCGGGGTATGTTTCAGCCCGTACAGAGATTTGACTAGTCGACAGACTTTGCTCTGGAACCACATACCCCTCAGGTTTCCACTTTTAGACCGCTGCTTTCTAACTTCAGGGTCAATGTTTCTGTAGTCAGACTGATTGTTTCTATTTCATCTGACCTTGCAGGACCAAAATGTAAACATTTCAAGGACCACAACGAAAGTTTAGGAAGAAGCCCAACAGTATACCAAACCAACTCTCCGGTTAGGAATACTGTCTCAACATCCATGTCACGCAAGACTGCAATGGCCCTGGATGTTAAGCTATTCCCAGAGGATCACATGTCTAAGTAGCCGAGACCTTATACTCGTCAATAGATCCATATACTTCATACTCAATTTGAGTATCCACTTCTACAACCCAAATGTTCTTTTCCCAGAGGAAGGTCAATCATTACACAAGTATGGTTCTATCTGATGGAGTCTATTTTTCTCTTTGTAGCTTCTTTCCAAAACAGCGCTTCTGGAGATGACAATTCTTTGTTAATTGTCTATGGTTCATTCTCAATCATACAAGCTAGAAGGCCTGAAACAAGTCTTTGTCCCCTCTTTGCTCTGTATCGGTTCAACATCTAGAATCCCTGAGTTCTGTAGATCTGGAACATTAAGTTCCAGATAGTCAGCAACTTTCGAGTCTTGTAGAATTGGAACGTCTAGTTCCGGGCAGTTAGGCACTCACGAATTCTTGTTAACCTCGAGAAATTATTTCTTTTTCCTTCTCAAGGAAAGTTATCTTCAAGGAATTCAGCATTCTTTGATACCAAGAGACGACAAAACACTACTGTTATTTACAGATCTAAGGGATATGCAATCTACAGTCTTAGGTCCAACTTGACCTGTTTCAGTATTCCAACCTCTACTAAGCCACCCCACATATTTTTGAGCGTACGACTTTGCGCTTGGCTAACACCGTTAGACTGAGGTGAGTAAGGAGCATTCGTTTGATGAACGATGCTTCACATTATCTCCCTCTATCACTATGAATTCCTCAATCCATGGGCTTTTCAACTTCTGCTTTGTAGTTCTTATCCGCTTCAACAACTTCATCCTTGCTTTTCAACAAACAACAGATGATATACATTATATCATCGTCAATGAAGGTCACAAAGTACTTGTCTACCCTCTCTATTTTGTACAAGCTTCAAATCACTCATGTAGGTGTGACTAAGTTCTAGAGGAGCGATGCTTCTTTCGCTACTCCTTTGACGGAATGGAAATGTGATTTTGCCTCTTCGCCCACCACACATTCATTTTGAGGATTTATTCGACAGACGACAACAATCTCAACTTAGTTAGCTGTTGAATGACTTTATATTTAACGCATCTTAATCTATGATGACATAGATGCACGAATTATAATTATATCATCCATTTGGCTACATACATACTGTACCATTCTTAGTTATTACAGACCTGTGGACAGGACTCAAACCAGCTTGACCAATAGCGTCCCTGAAACCAAGTTTGAGACATATATCACCTCATTTTAGAGTGATCCCATTCCCTTAAGCCCTTTTAGGACAACCTCTTCTACTTTAGAGGTGTTGTTGCTTCACAAGAACAACCTCTTGCCCGTGGTTAGGGCATAACATGATCATATGTGATCTAGATACTCTGGCCCACTCCAGTTGCCTTGGCAGACTGAGTGTCCAATTTATTTTTTTCCTTTCTTTTGGCCTTCAGATCGTTTAAGATCTGGAAACTCTGGCCCACTCCAGTCGCCTGTAGGCTTTGTATGACTGAGTGTCCAATGTCATCCTGTCAAATGAAGGATCTTATGTCGGAATTGGTGACATGTTTGTCTTTTAGTCCTCTTCCCTTGTGATTGGTGCCCAGGGAAATCCCTAACGCTTACTTAGGATTGTCCATAATTCCAATTTTATTACAACATAAGACCATATCTTTTAAGTTGTTGTCTACAATAGTCCAATCGTTAATCGGGAAGGTAGGTGAGATTCAATTTCTGATTTTAGGGTGTAGGGAATATATGTTTTTTAATGAAAATACTTCATATTCCTAGCCTTGCTTTACACACATTTATTCAGAAATTATCTAAACACATTATAGACAAGTAAGGATAATTAACGTAGACCTTTTAGATTCTGGCCCACGTCAGTCCCTTTGTTGGACCGAGTGTCCATTTCCTCCTTACCATAATTCAGATCCTTTGTTTGGGACAAATATAGGCCTTCTGCTGCAAGATAGAACATCTTCAGCCTCTCGTGGGCACTTGCTTCCACTATTGTCAAGAGTGGTGACCACAATTCTTCCTTGATCCTTAGCCGTACTAGCATGACTATCAGCAGTATCTTGAAGCTCAGCATTAGAGACATGCATCCCACCTTTGACGAAAATAGATTTGTAACCATCGTCAAAGAGAGAACCAAAATTAGGACCAAATTTGAAAGGACGGTTGTTGACAGAGATAGTGTTTGAACTGTTAACCGAACTGTCAACAGAACTGTTTTCAAGAAGAAAACCACAGCCAGATTTGGGACCATATCTGCTAGCAAACATCTTTCGAGCACTATTACAAATCTTGTCTTAAGATTGTTGGAAAGTAAGACATATACGGAAATAATAAATAACTATTACAAGTGCTTCGAAAGGGTAAACTATAAGGGTTACAATAACAAGTTTGTAGTAAATAATGATTGTGTCAACAATAAGCTTTTGAGTTCTTGAATCAGTCACGAGTCTTTGTGCCAATAGCCGAACGCTCTTTGAATCATGATAACTTGAAATCAAGAGACACTATATCTGACAATGTTACAACTGTGTTGAGTCGAGTGATGTTCACTCTGTCCTTAAGACAAGATTGCCCGTATATATGCTTTTACGTTAGCGGGCAATAATCTACCAAGATAAAACAACAAACTATCACTTGTGCAAAGCAAACACAATTGATTCTAGCGAAGAAGACAAATAACAAGAGATTGCTACGTCACACAATCACTACCAAGGAAGCGTCGCGACTCTGCGACATTAGCGCCGCGACGCTAAATATCCAGAGACCTCACTGTCGACCAGGCGCCGCGACGCCGTTGGGTAGCCGCGCTGGCAGGTGGGCCTCATCTTCTACGCCGCGGCGCCAGGGGCGCCAACTCTCTGACGCCGCGTCCCTGTCCGGGCGGCGTCGCGACCCTCTTTGGTGCCGCAACCCTTTCCGACCCGTTTCATCTTACACATCGCACAATCCTTCCTTCGTTTATCGACGTGGAACACTTGTTATTTAACCAATAACCATTCATCATTCTATGTCTGAAACATTTCAATTACATATCAATATCTCTTTCATTAACGAAATTTATGATACTTGGCACTACGAGTGCACGTGTATGAAAACGACGTTTTCGATGTGCGGGACTCCAATTATTCGAGTCACAAATAATGGGATAAACTTAATTCCACATTAGTAAATTTCCAACCTTCATTTAATAATAATAACATAGTATTAGAAGCCGAAGTATTTATTTTAAACAAAGTCTTTTTTACGTGTATATATAGTACTAACTAGTTTATGCAATTTTGAACAGTTAAATTTGCAAATTGAACAATAAGATGAAATATCTGAAGATATAGGAAAGTTAATTTGTGTTGTTAAGCTTGAACTGTAGATAGATCTGTATATATCATTAATATAAACTCAGTTTAATGTTAAACTTGATCCTTTAAATGGAAAACTATGATTTATTTAATTTAAAACCGTTTCTAATTTGCATAACAAATAACCTTTTATTAAATTTTGCACCTTGCTGGAGCTGTTTGTATATTAATAAGATATGCTGCTTCCATTAAACACCACCAATATATGTTCTACCAAAGGATAGTATTATTGCAACTAAAAACCGGTAAACTACAACAATAATCCTAGTAAAATCCCACAACGTGAGGTATGAGGAGGGTAGAGTGTACACAAATCTTACTTCTACCTTGATAGGTATAGCGGCTGTTTTCGAAAGACCATCGGCTCAAGACAAATCATTTGAATCAATTATTAATCAAATCATAGTTAGAGTACATCATGAATCAAAGATGGGGGATCTAGTATCCACTCCAATAACAAGGCTCACTAAATATGTTGCGTTTTTTTGAAAATATGGGTCCAAAATTGAATATTCGTTAAAAATTATAATATTTTCGCTCTCCCACACACACAAAATATATATATATATATATATATATATATATATTGAACACACGTTGCATTCACCTCTGGCCATGTGCGATGAAAGTCTCAAATAGGCATGTATTGATTTTGAACTATTGCACGTAAAATTTAAGACGAAAACTCAGAGTTTACCCATACTAATTGTTGTATGGCGGGATCTGATAAAGGAGAAAACTTGATTTACGATGGATGCAACAACAACAACAAAAACATAACCAGTAAAATCCCACAACGTGGGGTCTGGGTGATTTACGATGGATTCCAAAAGTAAAAATAGTTTAACTATGATTAATTCTTAGAAAGCCGAATTAATAACCATATAGATACCGAGATTGAGGTATAATTGATTGATTGAAGCAATATTTGCACCCAAGGGCGGAGCCACAATGCAGCTTATTTCACAGAACTCAATAACTTTGGCCCAAATCCTGTAATTGTGTTTAAAAAATTCACTATATATATATAAATAATTTATCCAAAACCTGGTAAGTTGCGTTTTCTAAAGTCCAGAACCTATACACTCAAATTCTAATTCATTCTAATTCCGCCTCTGTTTGCGACGTGCTATGGCAGTATCAAATTCAAGTGGGATAATCACTACTATTCTTTCAACATATTTCAGGTGCATCAGTAGGCGTGTTCTGTGGATCAAGTGGAAAAGAAAGAAGATCATGGGCAAGAAACACTACAGATGAAGATGGAGATTTCCTTATTGATCTTCCTTCTCATCTTCATGCTATTCCAAACCTGGAAAAAACATGTCTTGTTAAAGTCCTTCACCTGCCAAGAAACACCATTTGTGAACATGCTTTTAGAGGAAAACACAAAGGACTCAAGCTAACTTCTCTCGGTGATGGCATCCGTACTTATACCACACATACGATTCATCTGACCCCTAAAGTTCCACGAAAGTGCAGAAATAAAGTTGTCGAGAAGCAACAAGAAACTGTAAGCGTCATTTAGGAGGCAAAAATTCAGCACGTCCAACGATTCATTCTGTTGGCGCTTTCAGTCACAAACATTGAGTCTTTTGCTTCCTCCCACAACGAGTTTATGTGAGTGTGTGAGTGAGAGAGAGATATGTAAATATAAGTTTCTTGGATGAATGATGTGTAACAGGCACATATATTTCCACTGAGAATATGAGTAACCTTTCATAGTCATACCAGATGCACATAAGTCGATGAAATATATAAAAGTAACAGCATAAGTGTATTCACTGCAGAATCAATAACTAAAATTGGCACAAAAACTAAAATACGAGCTAGAAGAAGTTATCCGGGAGAAATGTTCAAAAGAAACCTTGTCTATTCCGATGACATGATATCCGATCCTCTGGATAACCAATAAATTACTCTATGAACTCTCCCGAGCTTTGCATAGAGAACTGTGTATTTTGCTCCCTATCAATGATGCTTGATAGGTTTTCGGATATTTAACAGATATCCGAATATGTTGAGTGAAAGCCAGCTGAGACCGAGCCAATGCACAAACTTTGCCATACATAAAAACATGCCTCCGCTTAAAAGTTGATGGCTCTTATTGCAATAGAAACTCTATTTAAATGATCTCCGCTATAAGTTTCTGAAGGGCCTCATTTGATAGAGGAATACACAAGCAATCTTGACCATCAGAATTTCTTCTGGTTTTGATCAACTCATGGTCCTTAAATTCTGTCAAATGTGATTTCAGAGTAACTTGACTACACACCAAGAACTGTTCTCGGCACGTAGTGTACATATTACTGATTGGCATCCCTGAGAAGAATAACCCATGTCCAACTTAAAGGCATGCTTAAAAAGCAGATGAACTTACTACATGGGAAAGAAAAGAAATGGGGAAATCGAACTTGCCTTCTTCATCAGGATGCGCCATTTGATGCTGCACAAGAACTTTAAAAACATTTTGAGCATTTAGTGTAAGACTCTGTAAGACAATTGAAGCTGTCTTCACAGTTTGAGCATTGCCCCCATGAGCGAGAATGAAGGGGAAAAACATTGCTTCAACCTTGTATGGAGAAAAAGTAGGAACATGGCACCAGGACCAATTAAATTGTGTATGAACCATCTTCTTGTCCCACACTGGCAATTATGACATAGCCAATGTAAGAAATGTTAAGACTTTTTTAATGTTACATACAACAACAACAACATACCCAGTGAAATCCCACAACGTGGGGTCTGGAAAGGATAGAGTGTACGCAGACCTTACCTCTACCTTGGTAGGTAGAGCGGTTGTTTCTGGGAGGCACTCGGCTCAAGACAAAGCATAATCACAACCAAAACAAGCAAAGCAAAGCAAAAGAAGAGGTCAGACTCAAACAAGAAATTAAAGCAGTATGAACATGCTGATAACAAAATCGAATACGTCATGGTAGCGCATTCTAACAAAAGGAAGCAGTAGCTAACGCAGCTAAATAAGATAAACAAAGTACACTAAAGAACACGTAGCAACATAAATCAAACTACAGAGGACTATAAAGTAATATTGCGCCTATAAGTGTGATAGGCTAATCGGGACTACAGTAATAACACTACAACTATCATTTTGTAAGCGTAAGTAGGACTACGCTCGACTACCTACCTTCTACCCTAATCCGTGCCCTCCACACCCTCTGGCCTCTATCTAAGGTCATGTCCTCAGTAAGTTGCACCTGCGCCTAGGGGTGCACAATTTTCGATCCGGACCGAAAAATCGGACCGGACCGACCCTCTTTGGACCGGACCGAACCGGACCGAGATTATCGGTCCGGTCTTCGGTCCTTTAAAATTCTTGTTTCGGTTTTCGGTCCGGTCAGGTCGATCGGTCATCGACGATTTTTTTTTTTATAATATATATATATATAATTTATATAATTCCTAATATATATAATTCATAATTTTCTAAATTCCTAATATATATAATTTATATAATTTATAATATATATAATATATATAATTCCTAATATATATAATTCCTAATATATAATATATATATAATTAGAGTGGGTTAAAGGGCAGTTTTTTAAAATTGAATTTCCAATCTTGAAATTGACATTCTGACACATTACCACAAAAATTTTACGTTGAAATCTATTGTACATCGCGAGATATTTAGATTTAAAAAGGAGAAAAATGTACCGATTTGGGGGAAAAATGAAATTGAGGGGCAAGATGGACGTTTTTGGAGAAATAGGCTGAAGTAAAGTCCGTTTGGGATTCTTCGCCTCGAAAAGATACGCGAAATCAAAAAAATTTAGATCAAACGGACGTCCGAGCGCAAAGTAATGACCATTTAAAGTTTCACTAATTTACAATTTATATTTGATATGTCAATACGTCTGGGATGGTGAGAATTTTGGCGGGGTGGCGGGTGGTGGGAGTGATGGTGGGGCTGCACAGGAGAGGATTCGGTCCATTCGGTCGATGGCCGGACCGGACCGAAATGACCGGGCCGGGCCGGCCAAGAAATTGATCCGTCTTGGTCGGAGAATCAATGTTCGGTCCTCGGTCGGATTCGGTCGGTCCGATCCGGTTTGACCACTGTGCGCCTACTGCGCCGTATCCGTCTAATCCTCTCTGGACCCCGGACCCAGGCTGGGCAGGTGAGCGATTTCCGGGTAAAGAGACCAGGTGGATGAGCAGGGCCAGCCCGCTGCATAGGGGCCAGCTGTGTGATTGATGACCACCCCTAGGGATACCACCGCCACCGCTACTGTTTCGATTGCCGCCTTAATTTTTGCCATTATTTTTCCGATTTTGACCCTTTTTACCACCACCGTTGTTGCGATTTTGGCTCGAATTGGTGGAACCAAAAGGAGGAAAGTAGACTCAGTCATGATGACGATAGGACTAGCCCCGGTAGCTGCCTTTTTAGCCAACCCCGCTTCTTCCAACGTGAGCATGGAACGTGCTTGATAGAATTCCGGTAGAGGGTTACTCTGACGAAGAATTGAAGCAACGATGTTATAGGCTTGAACGTACTGCAAGCGTCGTAGAAACGAGGCGACTATTACTAACAGAACACCCACGTCTGAAGTTGATCGCGAGTCCTTGAGTCGTTTGCAATAAGATGAAACGTTTGGAAAATTCTCCATCTTGACTTGAGAAAATTCCTGTTCAAGGGTAACAATGCGGGAATGACTGTTATCTTGGAATATTTCACGCAATCTATTCCATGCAGCCATAACTGTTGAGTTAGGTTCAATAATCGTATGTGTTAACGATATTTATTTGCTCGCATGGCGTCGTATCGTCATGGCGTCGCGAGGACCCGATTTCTAAGTACCGTTCATATATTTTATGTTATCTATTTGACAATCGATATTTGATTGAGGTTTTTATTTAACTACTAGAATAATTGCAAGATTTAAACTAATAAAGTTGTATTCAGTTATGAATGAATTAGGGCTTCCAAAATCCTCGACTATCCACTTTATTCAATCCTTAATGCGACTAGAATGATTTTTCTTCTTTGTTAAGATAGCGGTTAACTAGACTGTCTTATTCCGGTTAGGACATATAATCACTAAACCCAGTGCAGAACCCTTCTATATTTCTATGATAGAATTTACCATATAGGAGGATTAAGAACATTAACCTATAATGCTACACAAGTATCAGGGTACTTTCGTCCGCGATTTTAACCTATGTCTAGTCAATTACAGCATATCCAAATCTCTCCTCTCGATTTTTGATTCGAAATCATATAGGTTATGATAACTAGTGATCAATTAATTATCAAACATTCATACCAAATATTGACTAAATCTTAATCAAGCGAAAAAGAAATCAAACTACTGCATTAATTCATGAATAACAATTTCAAACGATTCATAAGGAAAGCCCTAATAGAGTGTTTAACTCCTAGTCATAGTCACGCTAAGAACTAACACAATATCCATACATAAACTGAATTAAAAACGAAAGAAAGAAAATTACATAGAACAAAGTCTCCAATTGTAGCTCCAAATCCGTCTCGTGTTGTGTTGTGTTGTAGAATGACCAACCCTTCATAGCATTAATCCCTAGGGTTTAAATATCCTCTAATTTTCGTGCTCTATGGACCAATCTGCCCTTAGTCAATTTGGCTTCGGAACTGAAATTTCGCGCGTCGACACCGCGGCTCTGCATCTGGGCAGCGGTCCGAAACTCCTGCAGACTTCTCGGACAAATGGCATGATCTTTGAAAGTCCTGTGGCTCCTCGATAAATATGGCACCGCGGTTCTGCCTGATTGCACCGCGGTGCTGACTTCTTTCGCTCTGAGTTGTCAACTTTCGTCCTTTTCGCCTCGGGAGCACCTTTTCTGCCCATTTCTCGTTCCTTTTTGTCATTTTGCCTTTTTGCACCGCCGTGACTCAAAAGAAAGAAAACAAACCTACTACTATACTAAACACAATAAAAACGAGTAAAATATCAACTAAAAATGACTCAAAAGGCGTATACAAAATACGCCTAACAAACACCCCCAAACTTAACCTTTGCTCGCCCTCGAGCAAAGATCAAAACAAAAACAAAGACACAAAAATAAAATACTCAAAGACTCAAATCAAGCAGCTGCACAAAGACTTAGAAACACATGAACGTCAGTTGGGATAATATGCAGGAACATATATAGCATGAATTCAACAATCTAAATTATTGGATTCTGCCGAATCAGTAAGTGTAGTGCAAAAAATGAGCACGTCCAACGACTCTTTCTGTTGGCGCTTTCAGTCACAAAGATAAGTAGCCTTTCTTGTATTCACTGCAGAATCAATAACTACAATCCGCGGTGCGTAAATGTAGAAATCGTTCACATGGATCCACAGAAACTAAACAACGAGCTAGAAGTTTGAGTACAATGTAATCCTGGGATTCAACAACTTATCAGACAAAAAAAAGTTATCCAGGAGAAATGTTCAAAAGAAACCTTGTCTATTCCGATGACATGATAACTAATAAGTTACTCTATGAACTCTCCGGAGCTTTATTCTCAGCTTCAGAAATGATAAATTGTGCAACATCAGCGCAACATTTAAGCTTGTCTGCTTCTTCATCAGGTATCTCAATTGAGAATTCTTGTTCAAAAGCCATGACAAGTTCCACTCTATCTAAGCTGTCTAGGCCCAAATCCTTCTGAAAACCAGCACTCTCAGTGACCTACAAAAAGATTTAGAATTCAGCTGTAATCGATCTCCGCTATTTGATAGGGGCGGAGCCACAGTGGTACTTATGAGTTTGGTAGAACCCAGTAGCTTTGGCTCAAACATTGTATTTGTATTAAAAAGATCATTTAATATGTACAATAATCTATTCAAAACCCAGTATAAACAAATAGAATTGTGGTCCAAAACCCAGAGACAAAACATCCTGGCCCTGCCGCCGCCTTAACTCATAGTTTGCCACAAATGTGTTGAATTGAATCTCATAGTCGGAGCCAGGATTTCAACTTTATAGGTTCTGAATTTTAAAATGACGACTTCAAGTGATAATAATTGGGTTTTAAATCTAATAATTATATATACATATTAGATGAATTTCTTAACACAAATACACTATTTGCGTAAAACTACTAGAACTGAATATGTCCAGCAGAGGAAAATACTGATAAGAAAGGTTGAGAAAAACTCTGATCACAAAAAAAAATAGATGAATTATACCTTGGTTGCATCAATCTTGTCAAATTTCTTCACCAGGTTAAGCACTTGTTCCTTCATCTGATCGTGATTGGTGGCACCAGAACTGCTACACGCGCGTATTTGCAAATTGAATATATTTAACGCACTCTGCCCTTCAGCTTGAGACAATACTACTTGCAATGGGACCTTAACTCTCACATACTTCAGAATAGATGATCTCAAGCTTTGCATTTTGAACCTACAATAAGTCGTCGACATATTAGCACGTGCAAAAGCAGTTTAAAGAGATAGAAGATGCAAAAGAAAAAAGGCAAAGATATATAGAAGGACCTAAAGATAAGGTGTCAATGTACTAACAACAAGATTTTTTCTCACGCTTCCTATTTTCATATCTATGTATTAGGAGATTCACCAAGATAAGTTGGTCCAAGTGAATGGAGAATCTGCTAAATCTAAATAGTCATTGCACATTTTATCCTTCAAATTATAAGTGTTACCCTGTTGTCAGGGGCGGAGCTATAACTTTGCCTGATGAGTTCGGCAGAACCTAGCAGCTTTGACTTAAATTTTGTATTTATATTTAAAAATTCACTTAATATGTATAACCTAATTATCAAGAACCCAGTAAGCTGCGTTTCTAGAATCTAGAACCCATAAGCTCAAAATCCTAGCTTCGCCTGCTTAATTCTATGACATGCAAATTGTCAGCAAAATTTGCTTAATCGGTACTTCATCGAATCGAATTTCCGGACAGGAGAAGCTTAGCACCCTTGACATATGGCCTATAAGGCTATAACTCACATGTCGTACTCCACTTTTATATTATAACGAGCGTGCTTATCTTTCACAGCCAATGCTCACATGTCTACTGTATTCTAACACTTAACAGGCCCATTCTCCACAAGTATATGGTTGATATAATGAGCAAAAGTCTTACTACTTGTTTAGAGAATTTCCTCTGCTGTCAGCCCTGAAAATATACTTCCCTTACTTGCTCCAAGAAATGATGTCGTTCTTGCCTTCAGTGGCGAATACTGAGTGTACTATACGGGTTCACGGGAACCCAATAGCTTCTTTCACAGACCCTATATATGTATTAAAAAATTAACTAAATATATATATAAATAATTGACTGTGAACCTAGTTATTATTGCGTATTTACTTAACGTCATTGTAAGTACACATAAAATTCAAATCCCAGATCCGAGTTGCCTTACATACGACAACAAATGATCGTAACCCCTTAATCTTCCAACAAAACTTTCACAATCAATCCATAAATACTAATTTTAAACTTGCTTGCCTATGAATCAGATAAAGAATTCAGAACTACTCTTAGCTAAAAGAAAATAAACTACTGAAGCTTATTGCCTAAATGAATAGCAGCATAATGCTAAGAAAAACAAGTGAAAGTGCTACTCAATCCATAACCACTCCATCAGTCGTGAAGATAGTCTATCAAACTATATATCAACAACCAAGCTCAAATTTTAAAAGGGTATCAAAATCGCCTCGTGATGCTTTCAAAATCCATATAAAAGAACCAATGTCAAAATGACAACTTTCTATATTTAGAAATAATTTAACTTCAAACTTTTTATTTTACCTTAAATAAGATGATAACATAGAGCATAAGTATTAACAGTCTTTTTTCCTTAAACTCTGTGCACAATACGCATAAAATAGGAACATGGGAGTATCAAACATCAAAGAACAGACCCCAAAATGATAACTTTCATAACACCCATTAATTTATTTATTTTAAAAAACTAAAATTGCTAACTTTATTAACACCATTATAGACGAAAGCACCAAACTCAAAATATTTAATTTAACAACACCCATTAAAGATTACAACTTTAAGTACTGGTTCACAAAAATGTATATGGATTATTCTAGTATTTAGAGCATAAGTTATAAAAGTATTTTTTTTCTTAAACTCCGTGCTCAGTCAAACACTGTCACATAAAATGGGAACATGGGAGTATTAAACAACAAAGAACCAAATCCAAAACGATAACTTTCATAACACCCATTAAGAAAAACTTAAACTGCTAACTTTATTAACACCCATTATAGACCAAAGCACCCGATTCTGAAGGGCCGGACCACAAGGTCTATTGTACACAATTTTACCCGCATTTATGCCGGCTTTTAATAATATTAACAACCATTAAACAATTACAACTTGAAGTGCTAAAAGATTTATATATATAAATAAACAAGAAATTAAATAGCATAAAACTTACCAATTTAACTTTTTATCTGAGATTGTTCTGATTCTTTATGGAGTGTTTGCTTAAGATACTACTATCTGTTTGTTGTATAATTGTATTGTATTGCCTCAAAGAACTGAAATTTGCAGTGATGGTTCTGGGCCTGGATAATGAAAAAACATGGGCCTCGGGTATACAAGTTGGGACACATTTGTGATAGCCCAACTAATATAATTGGAAGCCGTTTTTGCACGGATTTTCTTGATACGCACTGGTATTTAATTTTTACCCCTTATATCTTTGATCTTTAATTTTTATCTCTGCGAGTCTGCTACTTATTTATTAAAAACATCCAGACATGCCATACAATATATAATTTTTTAGATTTAAAACCCAATTATTATCACTTGAAGTCGTCATTTTAAAATCCAGAACCTATAAAGTTGAAATACATATGTCGAAGTTAAACATAAACTATGCCGAGCGAAATATAAAATTATGTCATTTTTTAGATTATATTGAGTGTTGAAAGTTTTGCTTTGTCCGATATAATTTGTGTGTATATTATGATATATATACCGAAGTTAAACATAAATTACGCCTTGCAAAATCTAAATTATACCATGCTAGAAATTATTAAAGGGAAAAATTAAAAATTACAAATTTAATGCACAAAAATTTAAAATCACCCCAAAATAAGGATATTTGTGCGAATTATCCCAACGAATACAACTGGGATGGTACATAGTTGGGCTATCGCGGAATACAATTATAACCGTAAATAGATAAAAAGAATAATTCAGTGCATTAAGTTTCCGGTACGTGCGGAGTCCGGAATCCGGAGAAGGGCACCAATATGAAATACCCGCCAAAACAGTGATCTCAACAATAATGATTCTAAAATTAGTTGCCTTTTTCCTGTCTCCCTTAGCTATGAAGCCTTGTTGCGGCTATGGGCAGAACGGATTCCTCAGAACTTTTTTATCGAAAAATTGTATTATATATATATGATTAAAATTATTTTTAATGTATATATAATATAAGTGTTAAGTTATTTTAGTTTATTCGAATATTTACTTCTTACATTATGAATTCTCTTAGTGACAATTCTAATTCCATCACTATTTTGCAGTCACATATAGTTATGATATATATTACACTACTAATTAAGATATAAAATTAAGTCTAATATATACCAAATATACTCTAATGTCTACGTCTGGACTGACTGGAATCTGCCCGTGTGATGGGCTTCTCGGCTTGGGCCTATACACCTTCTAATATATTCAATATACACACAATACACTTTGTATATTGTGTGTATATTTAACAAATACTTGTCGTCCTCACTAAAAATACTTCTCAAAATACTTATCGTTTTATTTAACCAAGACAAAATTAAGTAGTATTTTTTTCATTTTACCCTTATATTAATTAACAACATTTAAGAGGTAACATAATGAAATTTGTTAAGAGCGTAAAATAGTCAAAATACTATACTTATAAATGTTTTCTTAAGGGGCGTGTAAATAAAAATGCGACAAATATTTTGAGACGGAAAGGGAGTATTATATTTAGGAGGAGAGGGTTAAATTGAACCTTTATACCAAAGTATTTTAATATATTGAATCCACTCGATTTACATTGGAACTTAATTAGAGTTTAAGAGCAAATACAAATTGATTTGTTAACGGCAATATATGAATTATCCCAAATAATAATAGCGAGGTGTAAAACTATATTGAGGAGTAGATTAGACACTTGCCATTCAAATTATGGTTACACCGGCTAAATTCACTATGATTAGAGGAAATTATAAATAATATTTGTAAGATAAAAAATTACCAACTATATATTATAGTTAAGTCATAAATTAAGATAAGAATACTTATTAATTGACTATGATTTAGTGATAGAAATATACTTGGAAAAATCTCAAATTTTCATCGAACTCTCACAAATGGCTCATTTATGTCACTCGTCAATAGTGTAAGATTGTATTAATCTCTTTTGAGGAGTCTTTCTCATAAATACAAATATATATAGTATGTACAATGTGAAATCTTAATACAATAAGGATCATATATCTACCATAATTATACAACACTAAATATTACAAAATATATGAAGTATATTTAATAATATACATTAATATACCCCCTCAGTCGGAGCGGGAGGAGGTCGAACGCTAAGATTGAATCTGAAGTCCAGGAATAGCTGTCTAGGAAGACCTTTCGTGAAGATATCCGCATATTGATATGAAAAAGGCACATTCAACACTTTAGCATGACTGATAACAACCTTCTCACGAACAAAAATGTATATCCATCTCAATGTGCTTGGTTCGCTGATGTTAAACCAGATTATGAGATAAATATATGGCGGATATGTTATCACAGTAAACCAAAGATGCCTTACGCAGGGGACACTGAAGCTCCAAAAGAAGGTTTCGGAGCTAGCAGATCTCATCAATAACATTTGCAATGCCCCTATACTCTGCTTCTGCACTTGAACGGGATAAAGTGGCTTGCCTCTTGGCATACCAAGAAATGAGATTATCCCCTAAGAATACACAATAGCCGGAGGTGGAGCGTCACGTGTCCGGACAACCTGCCCAATCAACATTCGTATATGATAACAACCTGGTTGGTGCTGAGGGGTATAGATGCAATCCATAATCAAGTGTGTCCTTAACGTATCGAATGATACGCTTAAGAGCAGTAAAACGAGGCTCATTGGGGGCATGCATGAATAAACATACTTGTTGAACAACATAAGCAATATCAGACCTGGTGAAAGTAAGATATTGTAGTGCACCTGCAAGACTCTTGTAAAGGGTGGGATCAGACACTGGATCACCATCAATAACACTAAGCTTTAATTTGGAGTCAATCGGAGTGGACATTATCTTGTAGTTCGCCATTTTAGCCATGTATAATATCTCATCTGCATACTTGTGCTGACACAAAAATATAGTACCTGCAGATCTGGTCACTGATATCCCCAAAAAGTAACTCAACTTTCCCAAGTCAGTCATAACAAATTCAATTTTAAGCAATGCAATGATCTCATTTTTCAACAAATCAGAGGAGGCAGTAAACACAATGTCATCCACATATAACAACAAATAAACAATGCTACTACCATTATGAAAAATAAATAGAGAATTATCACACTTGCTGCATACAAACTCAATCCGCACAATGTACTGTGCAAAGCTATCATACCATGCTCTAGGGGCATGTTTCAATCCATAAAGTGACTTACAGAGACGACATACATACTGAGAGGCCGCTGGATGGACAAAACCAGGCGGTTGGTGCATGTAAATAATTTCTTTCAAATCCCAATGTAGAGACACATTTTTCACATCAAGCTGATGAATCGGCCAATGCTTACCTAATACTCAGAACTGTGCGAATGGTAGCCGATTTAACAACCAGATTGAACGTATCACCATAATCAATACCCTTCTGCTAAATGTTGATTAGTGTCATTAGCCACAAGTATCACCTTATATCTCTTTAGATCACCGTTGTCTCTGTCTTTGTGATGAAACAACCATATACATCGGATCACATCACCCCATCCGATGTAGGAACCAAATCCCAAGTATGCTGTTTCGTTAAATTATTAAATTCCTCACACATGACCGCATTCCAATTTGGGTCTAGTTTAACTAATTTTGAGTTTTTGGAAATTGGGAAAATGGTTTGTGTGGATAAGTTAAACTGGACTTTGCACTTAAAACTTTCGTGTTGTGCACGGGTTTCCATTGGTTGCGTAGGGGCAGTGTGTGTGGGGGGGGGGGGGAGGATGGGTATTTTGGTGGGTAGCAGGTGTCGGGTCAGTAGTATGTGTGGCAGAGGCGGTGTTTGGTGTGAGTGAGGGTTGGTCGACGGAGTGTGGGGAAAGGCTGCTGGTGACGGGTGACCGAGATGTGATGGGTGAGATCGGGGAACTAGCGGCGGATCCGCGACGGGAGGTTGGGATGGTTGTGGCCAGCCGTGGACGACGATTTGGGTGCAGGTTTGATATCTTGCGTGGTATATTTGATAATATACATTAATAAATAATTTGGCTAATTTATGTCATCGATGTTACCAAAATGACTCGTTCATGTCATTTTTCATTAACGTCGGGTTTACAATACCATTTTTCATTAACGTTAATGAAAAATGACACGGATGTGCCATTTTAGTTACGATAATGGAAAAAATGAGCCATTTTGATAACGACAATAACATAAATGAGTCAAACTATTAACGAGTGACATAAATGAGCAATTTCCGATAGTTCAAAGATATATTTAAGCTTTTTCACAATATAATATACGAACACATGTATCTTGTATTCATTAACGAAAACATGCCCAATATATTTATTGAGTTGGTGTAAATAACAAATGATAACATATTGTTTAGTCGGTCGGCGATTAAAATAAAGCCCCTATAACCAACATTTCACAATAAACAAACCAACAAACTTTCCCAAATGGACACACAATGGAGGGACAAAAAACTATATCCAGCATTAGGCATATTCACCATTTTTTCTCTTTTATACTTGAGTTTCAATGACAACCTTAATTTCACCTTCCCACAAATCTTTTTAAGACAACCTTATATGAGTTTTGTGGGTGTTAATCAAACTAGATTTGTCATCAAGAATGAAAACCCAAAGACTCAATCTTTAACATTTCAAGAATTGTATATTAACGGGTGGAATTCATATTGGTTAATGGAAGAAAGTGTGTGGGAAACATCAAGATTTAGGGTTGCTGAGATGCTGAGAAGAGGAGGTGAAATGGGCTTGAGTGTTTGTAGGACTTGGGCTTTTAGTGATGGTGGTGGGCCTAATGATCTTCAGCTCTTACCTGGTATCTTTAATGAAAGAGTCTTTAAGGTAATTCCAATAATGCTAATTTGTGTGTTATTTTGCTTTTTGTAGCAATTATTATGATTATTGAAGTAGTTGTAGTTGTGTGTGTCACGCTTTGTATTACTCGTGTAGTTTCTTGCCCTTTGTTTTCTGTTATTATTTGTGCTGTCTTGTATTTTGATTGTCGTATAATTTTGTGGTAGTTACATTATTGTTTCTTTTTCAGACTGTTTTGCGATGCTTTATTTAGTATTTTTCCATGGCTTTGTTACTTCTGTTATTTATTTCTTTTTTCGGATTGCTGTGATTTACTTTTCTTTGAGTCGAGGTCTATCTGAAACAACCTCTCCTACCTAGTGTCTTCAATGAAAGAGTCTTTAAGGTACTTTAAAAAATGCTAATATTTCTATTATTAGGATTATTGAAGTAGTTGTAGTAACTTAACAGTTTTGAGAAGTTGTTTCTAATATTACTGTGTTTATGGTGTTTTAGGGTGAGATGTTGGTTTGTTTCCATTGGAACAGAGATGTTTTTATTTGTTAGTAATAGAAGTTTAGTTAAAATAAAAGGTAAAGTTTGAGTCTTTATATAAACTAGTTATATACTATTATATACTATGCTGCAACATTTGGTAGTATTTCTAACATCAGTAGTATCATAAGTTTATGAGTTCAAGTTTGGGATTCTACCACAACTCATTTGATTTGTTCGGTTTGAAATCAGTTATTCGTACTTGTTTAGTGATTTTTCAACACATACACAGGTCCGAAGGTAATGGGTTTGAATGAACTCATACCTATAAGGCTACAACTGTACATCCTCCCCTGCTTAAAACACTATAAAAGTGGAGTAAGCAAGTAGGAAATAGCAGCATATGTATAGGATCACTGATCAAACTACCTCAATCACCAAAGAGTGTGGTGATATAGATGTTAGCTCTCGATCCTTAACCAGAGGTCCCGTGTTCAGGTCCTAGGAATGGAGAAACCTTTGATAGAGAGTGTTTCTTCCTTAAATAAGTCCTATACGACGCAAATCCAGATTAGTTGGTCAGTGGATTCTGGATAGCGGCTGGTTAAATAAAAGAAGTAAGAAGATCAAGCTACCTCATTTTTGTTTCAATTACATATGAGTAGTTACCTTACTTGGTGGATCGTTACATTATTGAGTCAAAACAGAAGTGCCATATCTACTTGCTCTAAGATCACTAGCGAATAATGATAGACTCCGATTAGGCCTCACTATTCACGTACAACAACAACAACCCAGTGAAATTCCACAGAGTGGGATTTGGGAAGGGTAGAGTGTACGCAGACCTTACCCCTTTCTTGAGAGGTAGGGAGACTGTTTCCAATAGACCCTCGGCATAAGGACAAGCAATTCAAAATAGTGTGATAAAGGAAATAACGAAAGTGAATAAGCCATGATAAAACAATTTGAATAAAGAGCAATAACCACCACAAATAAATAAGATAGTCGAAGTACAAGAAACAAGAAAAAACACATAGTAGCAGAATCAAAGTACAAGAAACTACAAGAACAATATTATGACTACTAGTATGTAAGGATAAACGGGACACACTCAACTACCTACTAACCTTCTACCCTAATTTGTGTTCTCCA
The DNA here is from genome assembly GCA_029844215.1 of Przewalskia tangutica. Taxonomy (NCBI): domain Eukaryota; kingdom Viridiplantae; phylum Streptophyta; class Magnoliopsida; order Solanales; family Solanaceae; genus Przewalskia; species Przewalskia tangutica. The sequence goes on from CM056725.1 coordinate 6,073,213, forward strand.
TAACCTCATGTCTAATGTCATGTCCTCGGTAAGCTGGAACCGCGCCATGTGTTGTCTAATCACCTCTCCCCAATACTTATTCGGCCTATCTCTGCCTCTCCCGAAACCGTTCATAGCCAACCTTTCACACCTCCGCACTATATCTCCTCTTCACATGTCTAAACCATCTCAATCTCGCTTCCCGCATCTTATCCTCCACCGAGGTCACTCCTACCTTGTTCCGGATATCTTCATTCCTAATCCTATCTCTCGTAGTATGCCCACACATCCATCGCAACATCTGCATTTCCACAACTTTCATCTGAACGTGAGAGTTCTTGACTGACCAACACTCCGCCCATACAACATAGTCGGTCTAACCACCACTCTATAGAACTTGCCTTATTCGCGTACTATGAAATCATAATTTAAACTGATAGGATTTTATGCAAAAATAGGTTGAAGGACTCAACTTTTTGGTGTCTAACATAATGTTCATCAGTTAATAGATTGCTGGAATCATTTTCACTAGTCTAGATTGTTGTGTCTGCCAACCCAAAATGGATAGCATATAGTATTCTACGATGATAGTACTGATGCAGATTTACGAGGATATCAGCATTCATGAGTACCGACTACTAACTGCAGTTCTGCAGATTCAAGCAGTTCAGTTTTGTGCGGTTTACTTCCTAGATGGCAGAAAATACCAATTTTTTGTACTATTTGTTCAACAATCCATTATATCCCATATTTGTTTGTATTCGACGTACATTCATAAGAAAGCTGTAAAAAGTAGAAACATAAACTGGGCACACTAGTAAACCAGACTAGAAAAACAGATACCTCCATTGTGGAATTTGCAATTTCTAACGATTATTTTCCATGTATCTCCGCACATATAATGTAATAAGAAGTTTGCTAATTGAAATAAAGGCCACACAAGAGGTGTGGTTGTTAGCGAGTGGATTATGTCCACATGATTCAGTTCATCTTAGTGGATTACTGCATACATTATGCATGGCCTTTCTTAGTGATGCAATTTGAGGCCACATGGCACTTACAAGTTCCATCCTAGTACAATAAATCGCTACTTATATTTGCATTTTGATATAACCATATCTTACTATCAATTTCAGGGGTTAGATTATGTCATTGTTGAGGCAAGGAAGCATAACATTCGTTTAATCCTCAGTCTTGTAAACAATTTAAAAGCTTATGGTGGCACTGCTCAATATGTGAGGTGGGCGCAAGAAGCTGGTACCAATGTTTCTTCATCAAGAGATGCATTCTTTACCAATTCAACTGTCAAAAAGTACTACAAGTCTTTTGTCAAGGTACGTTCAAATTAAGCCAAAATATGATACAACAATGTGAATCCAATATACTTTTAGAAGAAAAAAATTCTGGCAGTAGCTATCTGTTTTTTTCCTTATATTCTCCGTTAAACTATTAGTAAATGTTGTCCATCTAAAAGGTTGACTCTGTGTGCAAGCATCCGAGGTGGTATTATCAACTGTTTGCGAGAAAATGATAAAAATGGTCCCTTATGTTTAAGGGCAGGTTCAAAATAGTCCCTTAAGTATCCACAGACGATTTTGGTCCTAAAAGTTTGCCAAAAGTTGTAACTTTTAGTCTCTGTCAAATATTTACCGAACTCAGTTAGATTGGACGGGAACTATGAAAAGAGAAGAAAACCAGCGGGAACTCACATTTAGAAGTACAATTTTTGTAATTTCTGCTACTTTTGCTTTTATGTTTGGTGCAGTTTTTTGAGGTATAATTTCTGCTATTTTTAGTATTTGTGTTGCATATTTCAGGATTTGACGGGACTTTCTTGGTGTTTATGGTAAAATCTTTTTTTCCACTGTTTCTGTCAAATCTAACGAGCATAAATTGTTAAATATTTGACGGAGAGTAAAAGTCTTAACTTTTGGCAAACTCAAAGGACCAAAATTATTCCGTGCATACTTAAGGGACTATTGTGAACCTACCCTCAAATATAAGGACCATTTGTGTCATTTTCACTGTTTGCAGCGCTAACTAGTCTAAAATTAGTTTTAGGCCTTCAATAGTCATGTCTTCTGAAGCTCATGCGTAGTTGCATCAATATTATGTACACCACCTTAGTTCCTAGTTTATCATATAGTAATTCTTAGTTAAGCAATTTCTTTCTATATACTTTCATGTGATGAATTATTAGCACATTATAATTTTTTTCCTCGGTGCTCATGGCAGGCTGTTGTAACAAGAAAAAACTCCATAAGTGGAGTTAAATATTCAGAAGAACCAGCCATATTTGCGTGGGAACTCATAAATGAGCCTCGTTGTGAATCCAGTTCATCAGCTGCTGCTCTCCAGGTTGGTTTTTCAAATTATACTGTTTGTTAGCGAGATTTGGCCTCTCAATGACACTATAAAAATGGTGATTTTGAAGCAATAGTTCATGAAACAGTTTTTACTCGTCATGTTGCATTTACTGTAAAACCTCTCTATAACGGCCTTGTTTGTCCAGTCATTTTTTTACTTATAACGAAATGTTGTTATAGTGAACATATAACATAACATAACATGTAAAATTGGTAAGAAAACTTAGTCGTTATAGAGGATGACTGTCATAGAGAGGTCTGATTGTAGCACCTTCTTTATTTAGCTTGAATGGTAATTTCGTGAACAGGCGTGGATAGCAGAGATGGCTGGATTTGTCAAAAGTTTGGATCAGAATCATCTTGTGACGGTTGGACTCGAGGGCTTTTATGGTGTGGAAAAAAGTGGAAGCGTTGGATTGAACCCAGGGAAATGGGCTGCATCACTTGGAGTAGACTTCATTGAGAACTCGGCTATTGAAAACATCGATTTTACTTCCGTTCATGCTTACCCCCACAGTTGGTTAGTCAGGCAGAGTTAATTTATTTCGAATCAGATGCTTTATCGTAGTAGTAGTATAGAGAAAATGACAAAAATGGTCCCTTATATGTAGAAGTTTAAGCTTGTTTCTTTCAAAAAGGTACGGTGTTTATCGCTGTTTCCTTTCTCGATTCTGTTAACTGATGTTGTATTGCAGGATCAATGGTATAAATTCAGACGCGAGAGTAGATTTTCTATCTCATTGGGTTGATTCTCACATTAGTGAAGCGGAAAAGATTCTCAAGAAGCCCGTTCTTTTCACAGAAGTTGGATTTCCTTCGAGTATGCAGAAGAATGGATCATACGACAGAAATATTTTTCTGAAAATAGTTTATGATAAGATTTACGAATCAGCAAAGAAGAGGAAAGCTGGTGCAGGAGCCTTAGTTTGGCAGCTATTGGTGGAAGGAATGGAGCGATATGGTGATCAGTTCTCGTTTATAGCTTGGAAGCATCCTTCAACTTATAAACTGATGGTAGAACAATCTTGCAGGCTACTCAATACATCTACCTGAGGCCTCACACACGAAAAACTCATACAAAAGAATCCTTGTTTGGCTAATGCATCTTAAATATGAATGATTTTTACTCACCATTTTTCATCTTCCTCGAGGAGATGGACATCACAAGAAGAAACAATGAGTTGTGCTTTGGAGCCAAACACGAGTTTTGAATGATTTGAAGTTCTGATGTTGCTCGAGGGTATGTAAAAATAGTCAGCTGATGAGTGCAAAAACCATTTTTTTAAAGTATAGACGTGAAATCAAAATTTGTGTGCTGTACATTATTATCTCAGTTGTACATATATACTACAATAGCAATAGCAATAGCAATAGCAATAGTTAGTTCATTTTCAATGAAATAATCAGATATTAACCAGAATCTTTTGGTTTGTTTTCCTTGTTTAGTATTTCTGTTATTATTACTTTATGATATTAATCCAGGTTCCAGTTTTCTCACTTCAAAGGCTTTGGAATAAACCACTCAAGTGGAAAACAGCTACTAACTACGCCTCAGTCCCAAATTGACATCGGCTCTATGAATCTTCACTAATTCACTTAAAAGCTTATCTTATGTCATTAACTAGAAAATGAAGACAAATTTTTTTGTTCTACTTACACGTTCTTTTGTGGCATATGAACTGGAACCTGATAGCACATTGGATCATACATGTAGCATAAATTTTTCACAAAAGTCTTTTCTCCTTAAAGGTGACTTCGACCGCTCTTAGTTCTTTTGACCAAATGGAGAAGATGCAAAGTTGATAGAAGCACAATTGAAAGAACAGAAGATCGCTCTATGACAAGAAGTAAAGCAAAAGCGTTATAGCTAACAATCTGATGAAACGTATATATGGCCTATGGGGATAAAATGATTCTGCAAAAAAGCAACTTTTGTGCAAATAAGGTTACAAAATTTCACTTGGATAGAAGGGTTCTATAAACTTCCTGTCAATCATTTCTTGATATCCATAGAGCTCAGACCTTCCTCAGTTTTAAACTTTAAAATAGCCTTGTCAAATGTCTCTAACGTACTCGCAGATACGCATTAGATCCGGACATGAATCATTCAATACTTCCCTTGCTGGATCTCCTGCAAAAAGTTTCAAAAATATGTATGTACCAAAACTGAGAAAATGACAAAAATGGTCTCTTATGTTTGAGGATAGGTTCAAAATAGTCCCTTAGGTATGCACTTGACAGTTTTCGTCCTTTAAGTTAGCCAGAATTTAATACTTTTAGTCTCCATCAAATATTTACTGAACTATGTTTGTTAAATTTGACGGGAACTATGAAACAACTGTTTAACAAGTCCATGATGAAAGTTAAAGCAAATATCAAGCATGTTACTTAGTATGGATGGAAACAGGACGCCAATTTGAATGATAATAAGAATAAGTTTTTACAAAATCAGAAAATCTGGTCAGCGAATACATGATGAAAGGCGCCACACGCCGTTTATTTAAGCTTTTCTTCTATAAGTTAGAGATATTGATGATAAAGATAAGTTGGGAGGGACAATGTGCTGAGTCCAATGCAGGACGATTGACAGGGGAGGAATTAGATTGCCTTATTGGTTTTTTGGAATTTTTGGGTCAGGGGGCTTACTATATTAGGCATTAGCTAACAGGGAAGAACTCACATGGTTGATCCAACAGTGGTTGATGAAAAGGGCTGGGTTAAACCAAATTTGTATGAGTTTTCTGCTGGTCATCTGTTTTTATCATGCATGTATTATATACCCTTTGGTGTGCTTGTTAAGGACCTCTTTAGTTCTCGCTACTCATCTCTTGTTTTCTCCTTCAGATATGACATGTAAGATATGTGACTATTTCCTGCTAAGAAAGATTGTTATGTTTGTACAGGCCATAAATAATCTCAAAGCTAATGCTGCTGCAGCGAAAAGCCCAAACAATGTAAAAAGCGAGCCTCCAAAGGAGTTGCCTAAACCCAAGCCTCAAGTTCCTGAGGGCATAAGCCGTAAAGAACCTGAACCTTCTGTTGGATTGTCCAAGCCTCGTGCATCCTCTATGCTTCCTCCCAATTTTTTTGACCAGCAAGAGACAAAGAGGCCAAATATTGGTAAGGTGCCTCCGTGGGAATTTACCTTTTTATAGTGGTTAGAAGCATACTGGTAGTTGTAGAGGAAACGAATTAGGGTAGAAGGGTAGTAGGTAGTTGAACATCCTACTTACGCTTACATACTGATAATTGTAGTGTTATTATTATAGTCATGCTTAGCCTATCATACTAGTAGGCGCAGTATTGTATTATAGTCCTCCTTTAACTTCTGCTGATGTATGTTTTTTCATGTACTTTGTTTATCTTATTTACCCGCTTTAGTTACTGCTTCTTTTTTCAGAATGCTTTATCATGTCTTATTCGCTTTTGTTACTCTCATTTTCATTCTTCTTTAAATTTTTTGTCCGGATATGATCGTTTCTCTTGCTTTGCTTGTGCTTATGCTTTGTTTTGAGCCGATTGTCTTTCGGAAACAACCGCTCTACTTACCAAGGTAAAGATAAAGTCTTCATACACTCTACCATCTTCAAACCCCACAATTACTGGATATGATGATGATAGTGGTTGAAGCATGATATTGTCTTGTTAGGATTTGAAGACCCAAATTCGACTAATAAAAAAATAGTAAATCGACAAAGAACAAATAACACACAAATTTATAGTGGTTCAGCCTTAATACGAGAGCTACGTCCACTTTGCCACTACAGATTTTCCACTATATTCAAAGGGAGTTTTGAGTTTACAATTCGATCTTATTCACCTTTCACCCGTGATAAAAATTATCTAGAAGAACAACGCTCTAGTCTATATATAGTGAAAATTAAGGCGTACGATATGTGAGCCAAATTTTCCAAAATACCCTTCACTAAATAACCTTAGCCACTAAATAACCTTAGCCGCTAAATGAACTTAGCCGATTAGCATTCCAAACTAAGCCGATCAAGTCTTCATAGTGTCGGTTGTCGGCAATGAATTAGGCTCCACAACTCAACAATCTACCACTTGGAGACTAATTTCAATCAACTATATCCATCTGCAGCATCGACTTTGATCCTCATCCACGGAGTCCAACTGAAGTTGCACATGTTATACCCCGTAGTTCTGACCCTACGTATGAGAGCGTACGAAAGCATGTAAGACTTAAAATTTTCAAAGGATAGGTTGACGAATTATTCCGGACGGGTTTTAGTCAACTTTGAGGCGGGTTATGACCCGATTCATTGAGAGTTCCTAAGTATTTTAAAGACCTAGGGCGTAGTTCGTTGAGTCTAGATTCCAACACAACCAACCGTTCGTCGATAGGACGTCGGAGTAGAAAGTTATGAGAGTTACAAGTTCAGCGCGCAGTCGGGAAGGAATACGTTTCAGGCAAAGCGCAGCCGCGGCTCGGAGGCGCGGCGCGCCTAAAAATCGTAAGGTCGCTGAGGTTTCAGCCTTGCGCCGGAAGCGAGGGGCCGCGCGGAAGATCTGAGGAGTTCTTTGAGATTCTGCGGCCGGGGTAGCAGGCCGCCGAAAGTCGAGAGCTGCGGAGGTTTATTGCCATGGCCCGTGGCCGCGGCGCCGAGGCGGGATTTTTTGGGCGGAAAAACTTAGGAAAGTCTGATTTCTCTTTTAAAAAGGCCATGGGAGGGTGACAAGTGTCCCCCCCCCACATCTGATTTTGCTTGCATGGCTTATATTGACCAAGTCTTGTAGACTTGGTCATCTCTCAAACATCTTCCTCTCTCTAAAAATCAGCTCCTCCTTCTCTCTAAAAACCCAAGAAAAATCTGAAAGTTAAGAGCAAGAAAAGGAAGCTTGTAGCTAGCTTGTTGACATTATTGTGGTGGTGTTCTTGGCAAGAAAGCTAGCAATATTTGGGATAAGTTTTGGCTAAAACTTTAAGGTAACATTTCTTCCTTTAGATTTAGTTCTAGTGTTGCATGCTTAGAAGAAAGATCTTGTGGTAGTAAAATAATGCACTTAGAGTCATTGCATGCTAGAAAATGTGGTTTGGATATGAAGAATGGGTTAAGAAGAGATTATGAGCATGTTGTAGCCTAAAAACTACCTTAGAATTGTTAAGTGAATTGTTGTAAACTTATTGGGCAGAATTTTGGGTGTGGAATCCCCTTTGAATTGTTGGATTGATTGAGCCGTAAATGTGGTGTTTTGGATGATAAATTTGGCATTGAGAAAGGTGGCAAAGTGAGTAGAAACAAAGGAAATCTTTAATTTTCCTTAGAATTTAATGACTTTGAACTTGGATTGTTCTACATTAAGATTAGAGGTTAATAAACGTATCATGACTATTATAGGTTGAAATATTACTTGCGGTAGTTTGGACTTGGCAAGTGGATTGACCAAAGAGGTATGTGAAGTTTTTCCTATCTCTTGAGCATGAATAGATTAAACTATGTAGTACGGTAGACGTACAAGATTTGGTATTCTTACTCATTTTAAGTATACAATGACTTGTTTCATTTTAAGAATGTATAATTCCCTTAGTTAGGGGAAAAGTATGATTTTTACTAAAGTATAGGGTTAATATAACAACTTTATGGGAAGTTGGTTTATTAGCTTCATAAAAGGTTAATGAGAAGAGATTTACTCTAAATAAGATAAGTATGTGAAGAGGCAAATTGATTTTAAGGTATCAATTGTCCAAAGGTTTCTATGTATAAAGAAGAGTCATTTTTGAAAGAGTTGAAGTATATAGTACTTGGGTTAAACTCCCGGTGTTCTTTTATTAAAGATATGATTAAGTGCCTTAAGTAAACTAAAATGAGAGAGTATATGAACAAGACTAAAAGAAGTTATAAGTTTTCTTAACTTATTTATGATATGATGTGATTTGAGATAGGGTAAGAGTATGTCCGAGGCAAGCCCAGATCGTCATACCACATCCTTGATGTAAGAGTATATGCGAGGCGGCCCAAGATCGCCATACCATCCGCCGATGTAAGAGTATATCGAGGCGGATCCAAGATCGTTATACCATCTGCACTTGGTATAAGAGTATATCGAGCAAGCCCAAGATCGTTATACCATCCGCTCCGGTGTAGAGTATATCGAGGTACAACCCCAGATCGTTATACCATCTGCTCGGGGTAAGAGTATATCGAGGAAAGTCCCCAAGATCGTTATACCACTGTTAGTGGATTTGGTACCCGTGATGCGAGGAATACCTCACGCGAGTCCTTATGGGCTTATGCGGGTGAAATAGTCTCATGCGGCAAGTGATGCGGATCACGAGCACCTCACGCGGGTCACGGGACCCGTGCGGGTGAAATAGTCCCAGAGTAGGATGGTTTTATTGATACTACGCGAGGTACCGTTTGATCACGAGCCTCTATTTTATGCGATTATATATATATACTTGTCACTCTCATTGTTAGTAAGGCACAGTAAAAGGTATTTTATTGTCTTTCATGACTCCAGCTTGCTTTTAGACTTATGATCTCATATTACAGTATTCTTTTCCCAGCTTTACGTAATTGGTACATATTGTGTCGACCCCTTCCCGGGGCTGCGTTTCATGCGCAGTAAAGTAAGCGGTGTGGATCCTCATTCTTGGATCACTCTTCCGAGGTCGAAGCTCCATCCTCCGGACTTGTTATTTTGGTACGGATTTTCCACGATGCTATAGGTACTTTGTATATTCGGGGTATGGCGGGGCCTGTCACGATTGTTATCTTTAAGTGCAGTGGTCACATTTATGTTTTGGGCTATAAGAACCAGTTGTACTATTATACTTTTGTTAAGTATGTTTATGGAAGGCAGCCTTATCGGCTGGCCAGATATGTATTACCCTTTTTATGATGTTATGTGTTGTGTTATGTTCCACTGCTATTCTCTGACATATACGGCGGTACCCAGTAGGGTACTAGTCGCGGCCGGTCGGTCGTGACAAAAGTGGTATCGAGCGAGTTGTCCTCGGAAAGTGTCCACGGGCCGTGTCTAGTAGAGTCTTGATTATCGGTGTGTCGTGCACATCTATAATCGTGAGGTCTGCAGGATATTTAGGATCGGTTTCCATTCTTTCACTCTAAGATCGTCGTGCAATAGAGTGAGTTATAGGTTGAACCTCTCGATGTTTTCCTTTATGTATCGATTATGCCTCGCGCAAGGCACCGCGACCCGAAGAAGGCAAAGCGGTGAGGTCTTTGCTAGTGGGACGCGGAGAGTCACGAGGCAGGCCCAATCCTTACAGAGATGATGTTTAGGCGGCGAGTTCCACGTCGTCGCCCGGCCTCAGAGTTCGGCGGCGGGCGCGGCCATCGAGACCGCGATGCGAGCCTCAGCTCATGACGAGTCACGAAGATTACGAGAACAGATTCTTGGCGGCCAAGATAAGGTGGCGGCAGCGATGCAAGCGGCGCCAACCCCAGAGCCGATTTCTGATTCGGGATTTCTGAGTTGTCACACCCACCCGAGTTCTATGGTTCGAGATTTGATGAGGATCGCGAGAGTTTGTCGGCGATTCTGGGACCATGCGAGTTCTTAGGGCATCGAGTGAGTGCGTTATACTAGCTTCTACCGTTCAGCGATATTGCGTTGAACTGGTTTGAGTCATGGGTATTGTCGAGGGTGAGGACGCTCTTCCGGTGATTGGGAGGAGTTCACGAGGCGTTCTGACCACTTCTTGCCTCACGAGGTGAGAGAGCCCGCGTAGATAGGTTCTTGACCTTGAGACGGGGCGGGGACTATCGGGAAATCTGACACCGAGTTTGACTCCTTGGCGGATATGCACACACCATTGTAGATATGGCGAGCGGGGTTCATAGATACGTGATGGGGACCGACCGTCACATGATTCTGCGTGCTTGGGGTGGCTCTTCACGAGGATGGATATTGCGGGATGCAGCGTCTGCATGCGAGGATTGAGGACGAGAGCGGGATCGGCTAGATTTGGGCGGCCAGAGGCGAACATCGAGTTCGTGGCGATTTTGGAGGCGGCCTCAAGGCACTAGATCCACCTTCCGGCCCGGCCGAGTGCTCCTTCCGATTTCCGTGAAGGTCGATCGCGAGGTTATTGAAGCGGTCGAGGGCTCGGGGCGTCGAGTTTCGCGAGGCGAGACCAGCGCTGTCGAGACCACCTACCTCGGTGCGTTCGATCGGTAGGTCTCATCCGGCGAGTGCCGTATGGGTTCGAGATCATGTTACTCTTGTGGCTGCGGGGCCATCTGAAGAAATTGTCCGCCCAGGCGGCGGGAGCGTACGGTTCAGGCGACGTGCATTCTTTGGATCTTCATCTTCGATGGTTAGACGCCGGAGGCGTGGTACTTATGGGCGGCGGCGCGGCGAGGTCGTGGTAGGGGTTCGATTCTAGCGGTCCTCGAGCGCATATATGCTATGTCGGTAACCGACAGACCGAGGCGTCGCGGATGTCGTCGAGTACATTATTGGTTTCTTCTTTGTGATGTATATGCTTTGATAGATCCGAGTTCTACCTTGTCCTACATATCTCCTCATATTGCGGTAGAATAGGGATAGAGCGAGTCCATAAGACCTTTTGAGGTGGCTACGCGATGGGTGATTCAGATGGTAGCCGAGCGAGTGTATAAGGCTTGTCTGTGACTATAGATAGCCGCGGACTCTGGCCGACTTGATAGAGTTGGATATGACAGACTTTGATGTGATTATGGGTATGGATTGGCTAGCATCCTGCTATGCGTGGACCGTAGAGAGATTAGTTCGGTTCGGTTTCGTGGCCGGTTATCGAGTGGAAGGGAATCTTTGCGCCGCGGGTAAGTTTATTTCTTACCTCGAGGCTAGGAAGATGGTGCGGAAAGTACATCTATCATATGGTTCGGTATTCGACCCGAGGTAAGTACGGACCTTCATCGGTCCGATCGTTAGAGAGTTTCGGATGTATTCCCGGATGAGCTTCGGTATCCTCACAGAGGAGATTGAGTTTGCATTGACTTGGCGCGGATACTCGACCGATATCTATTCCGTCATACAGATGGCACCGCCGAAATGAAGAGTTGAAGGACGGTGAAAGATTTCTTTGGAGAAAGGCTTTATTAGGCAGTGTTTCTCCTCGGGGCACCAGATGTTATTTGTGAAGAAGAAGGATGGGGCCTGCGTATGTGTATTGATTACGACGGTGAACAAGGTAACTATCAAGCAGATATCCTCCCGTGATTGACGATTTGTTTGACCGATTCGCGGGGTGCAAAGTGTTTTCAAGATAGACTGCGGTCCGTTATCATCAGTACGAGTTAGAGAGATAGATATCCCAAAGATCGCATTCAGACCGGTATGGGCACTATGAGTTCGAGTGATGTCTTTCGGGTTGACAACGCCCAAGCGAGATTCATGGATTTGATGAATAGGGTGTTGTGCCATTCTTGGATATGTTCGTTATAGTTTTCATTGATGATATCTTGGTGTATTCGCGCACGAGCGGAGCATACTGGTCATTTGAGGCGGTATTGGAGTCCTCCGAGACCGCGATTGTATGCCAAGTTCTCGAAGTCACGAGTTAAGGCGTCGATGGCTTTCTTAGGGCATGTTATCGGGCCGATGGTATTCGGGTTGATACAATAAGATTGAAGCCAAGACATGACCCGCACCCACTACAAGCGGAAGTCTTGCGGCTTTTGGGCCTCGCAGTTATTATCTCGGCGGTTTGTAGAAGTTTGCTTCTATTTCAAAGATTTTGACTAAGTGACTCGAGCGGCTATGTTCGATGGACGGATACTTGTGAGAAAGTTTTCATTGCTAAAGGAGAAGTTGGCGCCCAGTTCTTACTCTCCTGCAGGGCTTAGATGGATATGTGGTTTATTGTGACGTCAGTGTCGGGCTTGGAGTGCGTCTTGATGCGGACGACAGAGTTATAAGCTTATGCGTCTCGGCGGCAGGAAGCATGAGAAGAACTATCCCACGCATGACTTGGAGTTAGCGGTGATTCATGCCTTAAAGATCTGGAGACATTATTTATATGGAGTTCACGTGGACATTTACGGACGCAAGAGTCTCCAAGACATCTTCACCAGAGGAGCCGAACTTGCGGCGAGGCGGTGGTTGGAGCTACTTAAGGATTACGATGTTGATATTCTATACCACCCAGGAAGGCGATGTGGTTGCAGATGCCGCCAGTCGCGGTCGATGGGTAGTCCGTCTGATGTTCACCGCAGAAGAGGATATGGTCCGAGAGTTACATCGCGCGAGCCTTGGGGTTCGTTTGGTTGATTCCGATAGTGAGGAATTCGGGTTCGAGAGGTTGCGAGTCTTCTATCGTCGAGGTGAAGAGGCGTGATGAGGATCCGATTTTGGTACGGCATCGAGACGCTGCTCGTAAAGAGAAGTCTATTTGAGGTAGCGCTGATGGGGTGCTAAGATTCGAGGCGGTTGTGTGTTCCGATGTGGACAGACTTCGTCGGCCAGATTCTCGAGAGCACACGGTGCTCGTTATTCTATTCATCCGGTCGACTAAGATGTACCATGACCTCAGTGCGTGTATTGGTGGGATGGCCTAAAGAGGACGTTGCGGAGTTCGTGTACGATGCCCGAATTGTCGGCGAGTTAAGATTGAGCACGAAGCTGGTGAAATTGCGTTATTGATATTCCGACTTGGAAGCCGAGGTGATAAATATGGATTTTATTACGGGCTACCTACCACTCGAGAAGCATGATTCCATTTGGGTGATTGTCGATGATCGACGAAATCGGCCCATTTTCTTCCGGTCGAACGACGTTCTCGGTGAGACTATGCGGATTATATATTAGAGAGATTGTGAGACGTATGCGAGTCCCGGTGTCGATTATATCGAATAGAGGAGCCCGGTTCTCGGCTAATTTAGGAGGTCTTTTGAAGGATTAGGGACACGTGAGTCTCGATGCGGCGTTTCATCCCGGTGACAGACGGGCGAGCGCACTATCCGCATAACGAGGATATGTTGCGGGCTTGTGTTATTGATTTCGTGGTAGCCGGAGGATCATTTGCCTCTTGTGGAGTTTGCTTACAACAACAGCTACCATTCCAGTATTCAGATGGCGCCTTATGAGGCCTTATACGGGAGAAAGTGTAGGTCACCGATAGGCTGGTTCGAGGTGGGAGAAGTTCAGTTAGTCGGGCCAGACTTAGTTCAGCAGGCAGTGGATAAGGTGAAGCTTATCCAGGAGCGGTTGTTGGCAGCTCAGAGTCGGCATAAGTCGTATGCAGATCATCGGCGCCGACACTTGGAATTTGAGATAAATGATTGGGTTTTTCTAAAGGTATCGCCCATGAAGGGCGTGATGAGATTTGGAAAGAAGGGGAAGCTTAGCCCAAGGTACATTGGGCCGTACCAGATTGTCCGTAGGGTAGGCAAGGTTGCCTATGAGTTAGATCTTCCGTACGATTTGGAGGCGGTGCATCCAGTTTTTCATGTGTCTATGTTGCGGAAATGTATTGGAGATCCATCTAGAGTGCACCCGGTTCAGGATGTCCAAGTGACAGAGGAGTTATCGTATGAGGAGTGTCCCGTAGCGATACTCGATCGTCAGGTTAGACGACTTCGGACGAAAGACGTGGCTTCCGTCAAGGTCCTATGACGGAACGAGAACAGGGAAGAAATGACATGGGAAGCAGAGGACGATATGATGAAGAAGTATCCTCACTTATTCCCTATACCTCCAGGTAACCTACTTTCCTGCTTGTTAGTTTTGATTCAGTAATTTCGCTTAAGTCTGTTGTGGCTCGTGGAGCTTCCTTATTTTTGCAAAAGAGTAGTTGAGAGGGTCTATGTCGATAATATGATTTGAGTAAGCCTAGAAGGAACATTCGGGACGAATGTTTCTAAGGGGGGGAGAATGTTATACCCCGTAGTTCTGACCCTACGTATGAGAGCGTACGAAAGCATGTAAGACTTAAAATTTTCAAAGGATAGGTTGACGAATTATTCCGGACGGGTTTTAGTCAACTTTGAGGCGGGATATGACCCGATTCATTGAGAGTTCCTAAGTATTTTAAAGGCCTAGGGCGTAGTTCGTTGAGTCTAGATTCCAACACAACCAACCGTTCGTCGATAGGACGTCGGAGTAGAAAGTTATGAGAGTTACAAGTTCAGCGCGATGGGCAGAATACGTTTGAGCAAAGCGCGAGGCGCGGCTCGGGCGAGGCGCGGCGCCTAAAAATCTTGTAGGGTCGCTGAAGTTTCAGCGCCGCGGCGCCGCAAGATCTGAGGAGTTGCTGAAGTTGCAGCCATGGCTGAAAGTCCGTAGAGCTGCGGAGGTTTCAGCCATGGCCCGAGGCGGATTTTGGGCGGAAAAACTTAGGAAAGTCGATTTCTCTTTTAAAAGGCCATGGGAGGGTGACAAGTGTCCCCATCTGATTTTGCTTGCATGGCTTATATTGACCAAGTCTTGTAGACTTGGTCATCTCTCAAACATCTTCCTCTCTCTAAAAATCAGCTCCTCCTTCTCTCTAAAAACCCAAGAAAAATCTGAAAGTTAAGAGCAAGAAAAGGAAGCTTTTAGCTAGCTTGTTGACATTATTGTGGTGGTGTTCTTGGCAAGAAAGCTAGCAATATTTGGGATAAGTTTTGGCTAAAACTTTAAGGTAACATTTCTTCCTTTAGATTTAGTTCTAGTGTTGCATGCTTAGAAGAAAGATCTTGTGGTAGTAAAATAATGCACTTAGAGTCATTGCATGCTAGAAAATGTGGTTTGGATATGAAGAATGGGTTAAGAAGAGATTATGAGCATGTTGTAGCCTAAAAACTACCTTAGAATTGTTAAGTGAATTGTTGTAAACTTATTGGGCAGAATTTTGGGTGTGGAATCCCCTTTGAATTGTTGGATTGATTGAGCCGTAAATGTGGTGTTTTGGATGATAAATTTGGCCTTGAGAAAGGTGGAAAAGTGAGTAGAAACAAAGAAAATGCTGCCCAATTTTCCTTAGAATTTAATGACTTTGAACTTGGATTGTTCTACATTAAGATTAGAGGTTAATAAACGTATCATGACTATTATAGGTTGAAATATTACTTCATGTAGTTTGGACTTGGCAAGTGGATTGACCAAAGAGGTATGTGAAGTTTTCCTATCTCTTGAGCATGAATAGATTAAACTATGTAGTACTAGACGTCTGAGATTTGGTATTCTTACTCATTTTAAGTATACAATGACTTGTTTCATTTTAAGAATGTATAATTCCCTTAGTTAGGGGAAAAGTATGATTTTTACTAAAGTATAGGGTTAATATAACAACTTTATGGGAAGTTGGTTTATTAGCTTCATAAAAGGTTAATGAGAAGAGATTTACTCTAAATAAGATAAGTATGTGAAGAGGCAAATTGATTTTAAGGTATCAATTGTCCAAAGGTTTCTATGTATAAAGAAGAGTCATTTTTGAAAGAGTTGAAGTATATAGTACTTGGGTTAAACTCCCGGTGTTCTTTTATTAAAGATATGATTAAGTGCCTTAAGTAAACTAAAATGAGAGAGTATATGAACAAGACTAAAAGAAGTTATAAGTTTTCTTAACTTATTTATGATATGATGTGATTTGAGATAGGGTAAGAGTATATGCGAGGCAAGCCCCAGATCGCCATACCACCTCCTTGGTGTAAGAGTATGTCGAGGCGGCCCAAGATCGCCATACCATCCGCCTTGATGTAAGAGTATATCCGAGGCGGATCCAAGATCGTTATACCATCCGCACTAAGATAAGAGTATATCCGAGGCAAGCCCAAGATCGTTATACCATCTGCTCGGTGTAAGAGTATATCCGAGTCTGACCCAAGATCGTTATACCATCTGCTCCAGGGTAAGAGTATATCTGAGGGGAAAGTCCCCAAGATCGTTATACCACCTGTTCCGTGGATTTGCTACCCATGATGCGAGGAATACCTCATGCGAGTCCTTATGGGCTTATGCGGGTGAAATAGTCCCATGCCGTGGTACCGATGCGAGGAGCACCTCATGCGGGTCCACGGGACCCACGCGGTGAAATAGTCCCGGGAGTAGGATGGTTTTATTGATACTACGCGAGGTACCCGCTTTGATCATGAGCCTCTATTTTATGCGAGATTATATATATATACTACTCTCATTGTTAGTAAGACACAATAAAAGGTATTTTATTGTCTTTCATGACTCACTTGCTTTTAGACTTATGATATCATATTACGATTTTTCCGACTTTACGTGCTTGGTACATATTGTGTAATCGACCCCTTCCCGAAGTGCGTTAAATGCCGCAGGTAAGGGTAAGCAGATTGTGGATCCTCATTCTTAGGATCACTCTTCCAGTGTCAGAAGCTCCATCCCTCCGGACGCTTGTTATTTTGGTACGGATTTTCCCTGATGCTATAGGTACTTTGTATATTCAGGGGGTATGGCGGGGCCCTGTCCCGCCACAGTTGTTATCTTTAGAGGTCTGTGGTCACATTTATGTTTTGGGCTATAAGAACCAGTTGTACTATTATACTTTTGTTAAGTATGTTTATGGAAGGCAGCCTTATCGGCTGGCCAGATATGTATTACCCTTTTTATGATGTTATGTGTTGTGTTATGTTCCGCTGCTATTCTCTGACATATACCTGACAGGGTACCCCAGTAGGGTACTAGTCGCGGCCCCGGGGTCGGGTCGTGACAGCACACAACTTCAGTTGATCATTCGGTACGACCTTCGATAACATATATGCTGGATTCTGACTTCCTGGGATCTTCTCAAGCACTAATACCCTATCTTCCAAAGCCGATCTGATAAAATGATACCGGAGTTGTATGTGTTTCGTTCGAGCATGGTAGACTGGGTTCTTTGCCAAATGAATGGTACTCTAGCTATACACTCCCATTGTGGTCCTGATCCAATTCCTGCATAAAATATTGTAGCCACATCACCTCCTTCGTGGCCTCTGTCACGACAACGTACTCAGCCTTACAGCTAGAGAGAGCTGCTATTTTCTGCAACTTTGAAACCCAGCCGATCGTAGTACCTCCGAAGGTGTAAACATACCCAGATGTGCTCTTTCAGCTATCAATATTACCACTATTTTCAGCATCAACATATCCCTGCAATCTTGTCTCTAACTTTCGGAAACACAAAGTTGAACTTGAGTTTCCCTTCAGATACTTGAAAGTCCATTTCACAGCCTCCAGTGTTGGTTTCTCGGATTGCTCATAAACCTGCTAACAACTCCCACTGCATGTGCAATGTCTGACATCGTACATAACATTGCGTACATAAGATTGCCGATAGCCGAGACATAAGGTATCTTGTCCATATGCTCCTTCTCGTCCTCGGTCACAGGCGACTGATCCTTTGACAAACGAAAGTGTCATCCAAGGGAGTACTAACTGTATTGGCATCATCCATCTTGAACCTCTTGAGGAAATTCTTCACATATTGTTCTTGTGAGAGCTTTAAGCCATCCTTACTTTGGATGATTCTCATCGCAAGGATTTGCTTTGCGGCTTCCAGACCCTTCATTGCAAATTCTTCTGACAACTTTTTCTTCAGCCGATCAATCTCATATAGGTTTGCTCCTATGATCAACATGTCGTCAACATAGAAGAGCAGTATCATGTAAGAGTTTTCAAATCTATTGAAGTAAAAACAGTGATCTGCTTCGCACCTTAAAAAAATTGGATTTATTCATAAACCTGTCAAATTTCTTATACCACTGTCGTGGAGCCTATTTCAGTACGTACATGCTCTTTTGAATCTTGCACACCGGCTTCTCTTTCCCTTTGACCTCAAATCCCTCAAGTTGATTCATGTAGATTTTTTCTTCTAAGTCACCATGAAGAAAAATAGTTTTCACGTCCATCTGTTGAAGATGCAGACCTTTCTTTGATACCAGCCCAAGAACAGTTCTGATTGTCACTAACTTGACTACAGGAGAGAAGATTTCCGTGTATTTGATGCCTTCTTTCTGTTGGAATCCCTTCACAACCAACCTCACTTTATAGCGCGTGCTTCCATCGTGTTCTTCATTTATCCAGTAGACCCATTTGTTCTGCAATGTCTTCTTCCCCTCTTGTAACTTAGCTAACTCTCATGTACAATTTGACGACAATTGAATCCATCTCATCCTTCATTTACAGCTCCCACTTGATCGACTCATCAACTTGCATCTCTTTTTCATAACATTCAGGGCCCCCTCTGTTAGTAAGCAGAATGTAGTTGAGGAACGTAGAGAACCTGTGAACTATTACTGATCTTGGATGATCTCCATAATTCTGTGATCGGAGTCGGCTGATTTGTTTAAGTTTCAGTACTTCCATCAACCTCGCCATCACTGTCTTCTCGGCTGTCTTCTCAAACTATTTGTTCCTCTGCCGTAGTAGCACCTTGTTGTATCTCGGGTGCCGAGAAGTCTCTCAAGTTGACTGTTTCTGATTCCTTGTTCTTAGATTCTGAACTCTCCCACAACTTGTCCTTGTACAACACATGTTCATTGATAATGACTTCCCTACTTCGGATGATCTTCCAATTTTTGTCATCCCAAAATTGGTGTCACCGAAGCCGATAAAATAACATTTCTTAGATTTCGGATAAAGTTTACTTCTAGCAGTAGCATCGATATGAATATAGAATAAGCAACCAAACACTTTCAGAAACGAAAGATTTACCTTTTTACCGCTCCAAGCCTCTTCTAGAATTCTGAAACCCAAAGGACAAACGGTCCTATGTTAATAAAGAAAGTTATGGTATTGATTGCATCTACCCAAAATGTCTTGGGCAGTCCAGCGTATATTCTCATGCTCCTTGCACGCTCGTTCAATATTTAATTCATCATTTTTGTTATTCTATTTTGTTGGAGAATTCTAGGAATAGTCTTTACCATCTTGATCCCATTATCGGCACAATACTGTTTGAGTCACCATCAATGTATTCTCCATCATTATCGGACCTCAGGCTCCTCGGTTTGTCTCATTCTCGACCATGACTTTCCACCTTTTGAAGACAGTGAACACGTCAGATTTATTTTTCATAAAATAGACCCACATCTTCCTGATTGAATCATTAATGAATGTCTCGTAGTAGAGTTATCTTCCGAGTGATGGGACAGAAGCAGGTCCCCACACGTCAGTGTGCACCAATTCAAGCTTCTCAACTTTCAATTCTCTACATGCACTTGAAAAACTAACTCGTTTCTATTTTCAGAGTATGCAACTTTCACACATGATCCACCGACTTCAGTTCCGAAATCATATCATTAGTCACCAGAAGCTTCATCCCTTTCTGGCTAATATGACATAGTCTGCAATGCCACAACTTTATCTTGTTAGCTTTGTCAACAACAACAACTATATCACGGTAACTCGTAGTCATATAGAGGGTACCCATTTTTTACCGCGAGCAACCACCATAGCACCCTTCATCACCTTCCAGGAACCATTACCAAAGGTAACATCATGTCCCTCATCATCAAGCTGACCCACTGAGATTCGATTACACGTCAGCTTCGACGCGTCTGGACTTTTGATTTTCCACACGTTTTCATTTAACATTTTTAAATTAATGTCTCCAGTACCGGTAATTTCTAAAGGCTTACCATCTGTCAAATAGACGTACCCGTACTTTTTCACAACATAATTCTCCATTATATCACGATCTGCATTGGTGTGAAAAGACGCTCCTGAGTCAAGCACCCCAGAGTCGATCGGGCTGTCAACAGATAACATCAGCCGATTGGCAATGTCTTTGTGAACAACGTCAACACATCACCAATGTCTTCAGTGGAAGCATTGACTCCATCCCCTTTTTGTCATCCTTCTTCGATGCACTGCAATTCTTCTTGATGTGATCCGACTTTCCACAGTTCCAACATTCAAGCATTCGCCCGGACCTGGATTGACTCATGTCATTACTTGACTTCGACTTACCCTTATTTAGGTTGTGGTTTATTGTCATAATTTCTGCCTATGTTATCATCTTTCAATGCAGAACTTGTCGATGCCTCACCAGAATTTATCATGTGAACTTCCTCAACAAGAATATGATCCCTAACATCATTGAATTTCAGTTTATCACTGCCGACAGAATTACTAACCGCTGCTCTCATCGGCTCCCATCTATTCAGCAGAGACGCCAACAAAATTAGTGTTTGCACTTCATCGTCAAACTCGATTGCAACAGATGACAATTGATTGACAATCGTATTGAATTCATTCACGTGCGCTGCAACAGGAGCACATTCCTCCACCTTTAGATGAAAGAGTTTCTTCATGAGAAATACCTTATTGTTTGTCGAAGGTTTCTCATACATGTCAGACAAAATCTTCATCATGCCAGTCGTGGTCTTCTCCTTCGTCATATTGTGAGCAACGTTCTTCGACATCGTCAATCGAATGACTTCCAGAACCTGTCTGTCGAGGAGATTCCAATTTGCATCATTCATGTCGGACTTAGCGATTGATGAAGCTTTCTGTCGTACAAATAATGTTCAATCTGCATTCTCCAAAATGCAAAATCTGTATCATCGAATTTTCCGATGTCGTGCGCCGAACCATTTTCGCCTCCCATAATTTTTAAATCGCAACACAACATGTCGCTCTGATACCAGTTGTTAGGATTTGACGACCCAAATCCGACTAATAAAAAAATCTCAATATTTTTTTTGTGTCTCTTATATTATTTAATAGAAATATGATTTTTTTTGTAATACAATTTCAAAATTACAACTTTGTTTCGTTGTTCAAAAGTTGCAAATCACACAATAAAATTGCAATAAAAAAATTACATATTTAAAAATATATTTTCTAATTTCTTCGCAATGTCTTGTGGTTCTTCGGTTGGAATTGAAAGTTGTTGGTCAAATTGATCAACGTCGCTTCCAGTTCCCTCAGACAAGATTTCGTTGTAGTTTTCGTCGTCTTCTTCGTTGATCTCTGGTTGACCGCATCTTCTACACTCCGCTTGTATCCAATCTCTGAATAAAACTGTATTATTCAAGCTGTCTTCCGCTAATGAGTATTTGTGCTCTCCGATCTGAAATCTTTCTGCAGAAAAAGCGCTTTCAGACGGTGTTGATAACACTTGAATGTTCAATACATATCGGACCATCTTTGCTTGTATCGGAAATGTCTTCTCATTTTCCCTCCAGTATTTAAGCAAGTCTTCACGCCATTCTTTATTGAGAACTGTTTGGTACAGAATAAACCCTGCAAAACAAAAATATCAAACTCGCTAACTTCGTTAGTAGTGGAACCACTAAACATTCTATTTCTAAGACTTTCAATACTAGCAACAGAAATAACATGTCTTTTATAAGGTTGTATTGAAGAAGAAGAAGAAGGTATAGAAGTCGGTTGGTTGCAAGCACTTTCTTGTTTGTAATGTATATATACTTTTTTGCATTCATCGTGTATGCTAGACAAAAAAATTTCTTTAGTTGGTTCGTTAGGTGGACCGTTCATTTGAGTTCTAGGAGTTGGAGGTGTAAGTACTGCTACACAATCATAAATCGTTTCAATAAGTGTTTTACAATCGTCTATTTTAATAGTCGGTTTTAATACAACACTAATAATATAAATAGTGGGAATAAAGATTTTTTTTAATTTGATAAAACATTTATTTTATAGGTGCCTTATAAGATGAGTTTTTCATATATTCAGTAAGTAACAAAAATATTAGAGCTATAAAATAACATAGTTAAAATAGTATGATAATATATACCAGAATTTTTTTTTGTTGCTTGAAAAAATTTCTCTAAAAAATCCAATAACTTATGAATTTTTCCCAATCATTATCTACAAGCATATCACTTGGATTTCAATTATGGGTGTTAAAAAATAAATTTATATGTTTTCTATAATCGTAAGCAACGAGTAGTTGTTCATATAAAGAATTCCACATAGTCACTACTTCATGAATCTTTCTAAATGGTAGTCCACAACCGTGATAAGTTTTTTATATTCTTTTTTGCTTTGTATTTTATTACTTTTAAAAATAAAGTTTATAGCAAAGTGTACCTTATTAAGAATGTATTCAAAAAGTGATAGACCATGTTTTACAACTAAGTTATAAATATGACACACACATTTTATATGAAAATGATCAGGAAAAAATGGAGTTAATAAATCTTTTAATAGTCTAGCGCTAAATTATTAGAAGTAACATTATCTAACGTAACAGTCATAATTTTGTCAGTTATACCATATTAATCGCAAACTTCATGAATATTTTGTGCAATAAAAAGTCCAGTGTGCCTAGGGATGTCAGTGGGGCGGGTAAATGTGGGTACCACCCCGCACCCACTCCAGTTGGGTCGGGTATGGGGAATGATTTGGTGGGTGATAGGGCGGGTATGGATATCAAAAGTTCTATTCGCCATGGGTAGTGGGCAGGTGGATTTCATATAAGACCCGCACCACACCCGCTACCCGCACCGCCTATATAATGGGCCTGCAACTTGTTTCCTTAGCCCAAAGTCCAAATATGGTTTAAAGGTAAGCAGAAGTTTTATTTTAAATTCAATTCAACTTGTTTCTGTATATAATGGATTATTTTAAAGTTGTCTTATCTCTTAATTTTAATTATTAGGTAATTGTGGGCTAAAAAAGTTGAGTATCGATAAATTATTAACGAAATATAGGAGGAAGAATGTATTACCGAAGATGAGGTATTATGTTTTTAAATAGTTCAACGTAATTAATCATTTGTCATATATCCACCAAATAATGTTAAATTTTTAAATTTCTATATTTTAGGTGAAGGAGGTTGATGTATGAATGTTGTATGGGGCGGAGTGTTGGCTAGTCAAGACATCGCACCCTGCCCCGTTGACATCTATGTGTCTATAATCAATATATCTATATGCTAAAATACGTTTTTGCATATACCAATTATGATCTATCCAATGACATGTTACAGTTAAATAATCATTGTCGTTAGTATTACGACCTATATCAAAAGTGATAGATACTTTGCTAGGAAAATGATATTATGCATAACGTAAATATTGTTGATAATCGTGTGCAAATTTAAAAATGTCTCTCCTAACAGTTGATCTAGGAAAAATCGCTAAAAACAGGATTATACGTATCTCTTACGTATTGAATAAAACCAGGATATGAAGGAAATTAAAAAGGCAAACCCTCCACCGCAACTAATTTTGCCATATTTTCCCTATCTTTATTTTTATTATATTAGGACAAAAAATTCTCCATGACGTCGGGTTAATGTCACGAACCGTTCCGGGGCCCGTGACTGGTGCCTTACCCGGGCACCCAAGTAGTCATACATCAGAGTAATCAGCGGAACATAAAAACAAGACATGAAACAACTGTAAAATGAAACACATTTTATCTGAGAGAAAGTCGCCTTTCGGCATATATATAAATACAAGGTTTGAACAGTTTAATCCTTTTTACAAACCCTTCCCACAACAGTACTACAGACCTCTAAGAATGTAACGACAACTATGGCGGGACAGGGCCCCGCCATACCCCTGTATGTACAAGAACCTATAGACTCAGGGTAACATACCAAAAGATAAGCCTCCGGAGACACGGAGCTTCCCAAAACGCTGATTTGTGATCCTAGAAGCGAGGATCGTCAACCGATGTACTTACTGCGGATGAACGCAGCCCCGGCGAGGTCAAGACAACAGTACCAAGTATGTGAAATCGAAAATATCAGAACGAAATCATAACATTAAAACAAAACAGAGACATGTATGATAACAAAACTACGATTCACAATATAAAAGCGATCATGTCAAGTCGTGACTCACGCCTCAAAGTCATCACTCAAATATAACCCTCACAACGGCCGCATGCCCAGGCATCTTACTCGGATAAGCATGGCCATGGAACCATCCTAATGGAAGCATACCCGTGGCCACCCATCGTGGTCGATGTCCAAAGGAAATAACAAGATAACAATCGAATGGAAGCATACTCGTGGGCCACCCATCGTGTCAGTATGTCCAAGCCAATAACAAGATAACACTCCTAATGGAAGCATACCCGTGGGCCACCCATCGTGTCAGTATGTCCAAAAGAAATAACAAGATAACAATCAGAATGGAAGCATACTCGTGGGCCACCCATCGTGTCAGTATGTCCAAGCCAATAACAAGATAACTCTCCTAATGGAAGCATACCCGGGCCACCCATCGTGTCGGTATGTCCAAAAGAAATAACAAGATAACAATCGAATGGAAGATACTCGGCCACCCATCGTGTCAGTATGTCCAAGCCAATAACAAGATAACTCTCCTAATGGAAGCATACCCGTGGGCCACCCATCGTGTCAGTATGTCCAAAAGGATCGATTAGTGGAAGCATACCCGTGGGCCACCCATCGTGTCAGTATGTCCATCAATCAATCAGGCCCTCCAACGAGACGCCAGAGTACGTAAATACAACACTTGCACAACAAAGGCTATCACCACAAGCATAGGCAAGTTTAATCATACTCACAGACATTTATTTTATTACAACAAATCCGGGTTTTAACCCCAACGTACTACATACATTTATCCTTTCAAAAAGACCTCTTTTTACGTAAAAACAACTCGATACTATTATCCGTAGTACCAAAATTTCTGGAGTCACTACCTCCAAACTTGGTCATCTTACTAGCCTCGATCTTCTTTAAGGCCATTCCCGGCCTTCACGATCCGATTCTGGTCGAACATATCCACGAACTCATACGATGGTCATCTAAACTTGGGCCTGTCACCCTCATGACCCTACCACCTGGCGGGACCACCTCGAACTGACCCCACCACAATACAGGCCGCGGGTTGACCCGCAATTGGTACTCAACCCGACCCGCTATCGCGCCAAACACTTGTTCTCCTGATCCGGAACAATCTTACCTATTCAAGTCCTGAAGGCTACCACTTTCATCTTACACAACCCATGGAATTATCCCACAATACATTAATATGCATACCAAGTATTTTGACAAAGACTAACCGTGAAATCTTTTATTCGAGCCGGCCTTACATCTACGGTCTCAACGTGAAATATTCTAAAGTTCACACCTTCCCTGCCCCCATACTTATCCTTCCAACTAACCATGTTTTCTAACTCGCAAATAACACAACGCTATCCGTACATAGCACACAATAAGATCATCATATCAAGCATACAAAACTCTAGAGGGTTAAGGATATACCTGTATCTACCGCTTTACTCTAATCACACCTCGCCTGCAGGCGATAGTTAGTAAGGTGATGAACCAGCCATAGATCCCGTAGTCTGTGCTGCCCCACTGATGCGCGGTAAGATGCACACACTTTAAACGCAAGTGCACGTTATCGTGACAAGTAGTATAGTCTTGATAAGACTGAATATCGTCCTCAAGGATTAGGGTCCAATTACCAACTATCTATTTTTTCGTATCTATTTGGTAAATTGATAATTGAATGTGTTGTTTATAACTAAGAATTATAAAAGCTATTTTAATTATAAAGGTTTACTTCAGTTGTGATGAGAATAGGGCTTCCATGTATCCTCACTATCCGTTTATGCTACTTATTAATGCAATAACTTATGGTATTCTTCTTTTGGAGAAAGCAGGTTTACGAAATCGTTTTATACTCCCGTTAGGGTTATATAAACACTCAACCCCAGTATCACACATTACCTACCTTTCGGTGATAAGGATAACTTTATAGGAGGATTAAGAACAAAAACCTAGTTGACCGTCACGCACAATGCGCAAAATTAGGGTTGTTAAGCCTCTCATCAACGCTACATAAATAATTGAGGTATTTTCATCCCCAATCCAAGAATGTCTACCCAACTTACAGCATATTCACAATCCCCTTTCTAACTGATTAGAAATCATATAGTGATAATTAGTTGTTAATTAATTACCAAGAATTCAACTCAATTATTAGATAGATCTCACAATAAGAAAAATAACCATAAGCATGCATTAATTTATAACATAAGTTTCTAGCAATTCAACATGGAAAGCCCTATAGAGGAATTAGTTCCTAGCCATTGACATGACAAGAACTAATCCCATGTTCATCATACAAAAACTGAAATAAAGAAAAGAAAAAGAAAAATACTTAAGAATGAGTCTCCAAGCCAAGCATCCAAGGGTTGTGTTGTGGAATATTTACAAGATGGATTGGTGGAAGGATGGATGTAGAATGGTGAATGGTGGAATGGAGAATGAATAATTCTTCTAATGATGTAGAGTATTTATAGCCAAAGAATCCTTTAGGTGAAGGGTTAGGGATTTTGTAGGTAGAAAAAGTTATTAGAATCCTTTTAGGTAAGGGTTTTAAGTTAGGAAAAGTTATCCCTTTAGGTAGGAAAAGTTATCCCTTTAGGATTCTGAAAAACATGTCAATTTCGCCCAGAACTTCATAAAATCCAGCTCGGCGCGTTCGCAGATCAGCCGCGCCAAGATCAAGAACTTTCGAGCTTTCAAGACATCAGTGCCGCGGCTCATGCTGCATTTTTCTGGCGAATTTCCGTTTCGTCGTCTTTTCTCGTCCGGACTTCGTCTGATTTCCTCTATAATTTCCGGAACTTTTTAGAATTCATCTCTTGGCCCTTTTAGTGTGCAATTCCATCTCTTTTAAGCTCATTTCCTCTTCTTTTCGCCATTTCTCCATTTTTGACCGCTGTGACACAAAAGAAAGAAAAACGACCATAATACTATACTAAACATAAACAAAATGAGTAAAATACTAACTAAAAATGACTAAAAAAGTGTATATAAAATACACCGATCAAATACCCCCAAACTTAACCTTTGCTCGCCCTCGAGCAAAGATAGAAAGAAAGAAATAAAGGACTCAAGAAAATGGAAAATAAAAGACTCACTGACATTGATCACTTTTGCTGCATTTAGTGTTATCTAGAAAAACATGAAGGTTAGCAGAATAATATGCACGACCATATAGCATGAAATTTCAGCACACTAAACACATTAAGCTAGATATTTCGCAAACTCATATTTATCATGCTTAATGAAAGTCAATATACTAAATCATGCATATAAATTCAAAGAAATCCTATGGCATGCTTACTTGGTATTCTCCACTAATCCTGGATATGCATAAAAGAGATCTTCAGGACTTTAAGGGTTGTAATGTAGGCTTAGGTGTAGGTAGGTAAAAATAGGCATTTTGGCTCATTTCGTGTACCATAAGCTCTTTTGCTTTTCAATTCTTCCCTTTTCTTTTGATTTCCTTTCTTCACTTCATATCTATCTTTCCCCTCTTTTGTTTTGAGAGAGTGAAGTGTATTATGAAAAACAAGCACCCCCAAACTTAGGCTTTTGCCTATTTATTATTACTTTTTCATTGGGGTGCATCAAAATTGTTTACTCTTTTTTTTGTCTCTTTTTCAACACTTTATATTCCACTTTTTCACATTTTTACTTATGGTACAATTTGTGGGCATATAGGGTGTCAAAAGAAGAAGTTTAACTTTTTAGGCTCAATGGAGACTAGGGATACTTTTAAAGTCCGATAGAAAAGAATGGTAAGAATTGGCTATCAAAGAAATGCCTGAGTCATC
This sequence comes from Przewalskia tangutica, assembly GCA_029844215.1. Taxonomy (NCBI): domain Eukaryota; kingdom Viridiplantae; phylum Streptophyta; class Magnoliopsida; order Solanales; family Solanaceae; genus Przewalskia; species Przewalskia tangutica. Next base: position 6,101,040 of record CM056725.1, read on the forward strand.
TCCCTATCATGCATATCCTAACTATTTCGCCTCAAATAGCAAGCAATCATAACACATAGGTTTTCATTATTTAGCATGCACAATTTAAGCAAGAAACTCCAAATAGACAGATTTTGTGAGTTTTTGGCATATCTAACCTAGATGTTTAGATAGTTGCTTCTAATTCCATTACATTATTCCACCTTCCTTCACTAGGTGTTTCTAGCAACTACAGCATACATGATCTTTGACAGGCAATTATGACTCAAAAGAGAAAAAAAAAAATTGTGACTCAAAAATAAACACAAAAAAAAAAAAAAACTTAACTGAAACATAACAAGACACAAATAAAACACCCCCAAACTTAAATCACACATTGTCCCCCTAGTGTGCAATAATAAAAAAAATGAAAAATGGACAACTTCTTGACACAACACAATGGTCATAATGGAGTCTAGGAGGAAAAATTGCGGAATTTGCGGAAATATGGCTCTCTGAGATTCGTATCAAGCGGCCGCTAGTACTGTGGCTCCTCGAGTTCCGCGCGACCACGATTCTGGCCATGCGCTGACGACCGCTTTTCCTTTTTTTCAGCGTTTGTTGCTCCTTTTTCCTCGGTTTCAGCTTTCAGTCCACCTGTCATCCAACAACACAAAACAAGAACCCAAGACCGTGAGACTGTTCAAGACAAAATAAAATAAAGACAGAAATTAAAATAACATAATTAAAAATATTGGGTTGCCTCCCAACAAGCGCTGTCTTTAACGTCTTTTAGCCGGACGCCTTTAACCTTTACGAGTGCCCATTGGATCCTTCTGCGAACCGCTTGCAATCCGCAAATTTATTGTTGTAGGCCTCAATTTCCCTACAACCATTTGTTCAAACAAGAGCCTTAAAAACACAATTATCCCCCAAGTAGGCTTGTCTTTTATGCTTTCTATAATGTAGAATCAGTGAACTTCTACATCTCTCAACTCTGGGGTACCCTGATGGTATGGGCTTCCTAATTGGGAATCAGCCGTGATAGCTAGTGGTGTTTCTTCAGAATAGGTGTAAGAAAAGAATTTCCGTAATTCTGAAGGTAAATAATTGAATCTCTGCTATCCTTTCCTTTTCTACACCAACTATCTCACCAGATTCCTCAATAGTTGGGTTTGGTTCGGGCTCCTCAATTTGTTGTTCGCTGTTGAATATGATTGCGAGTTCTGCTATTTGCGTTTCCAACTTCTTCATGGCCATTCTCGTTTCGTCCATGAACTGAGCTTGGTACCTCGTGAGACTGAGTATAACTTCTCGCAATTTCTCCCTCTCTTCTTCTATGGTTGGAGCTCGATCATATTGACAGTAGAAATTCATGTCTTAAGGATCCCTGAGATGAATCAAAACCAACAGCGAATCACGACACACTTGTTTTTTTTTTTTAAAAGAAAATAAAATAAATAATTTAAAGAAACAAAAATAAAAACCAAATAAGAAATTAAAAATAGATAAATTTGATATTGAACTATGCCTAATCCCCGGCAACGGCGCCAAAAACTTGATGCGCGGTAAGATGCACACACTTTAAACGCAAGTGCACGTTATCGTGACAAGTAGTATAGTCTTGATAAGACTGAATATCGTCCTCAAGGATTAGGGTCCAATTACCAACTATCTATTTTTTCGTATCTATTTGGTAAATTGATAATTGAATGTGTTGTTTATAACTAAGAATTATAAAAGCTATTTTAACTATAAAGGTTTACTTCAGCTGTGATGAGAATAGGGCTTCCATGTATCCTCACTATCCGCTTATGCTACTTATTAATGCAATAACTTATGGTATTCTTCTTTTGGAGAAAGCAGGTTTACGAAATCGTTTTATACTCCCGTTAGGGTTATATAAACACTCAATCCCGATGTCGCATTACCTACCTTTCGGTGATAAGGATAACTTTATAGGAGGATTAAGAACAAAAACCTAGTTGACCGTCACGCACAATGCGCAAAATTAGAGTTGTTAAGCCTCTCATCAACGCTACATAAATAATTGAGGTATTTTCATCCCCAATCCAAGAATGTCTACCCAACTTACAGCATATTCACAATCCCCTTCGAACTGATTAGAAATCATATAGTGATAATTAGTTGTCAATTAATTACCAAGAATTCAACTCAATTATTGGATAGATCTCACAATAAGAAAAATAACCATAAGCATGCATTAATTTATAACATAAGTTTCTAGCAATTCAACATGGAAAGCCCTATAGAGGAATTAGTTCCTAGCCATTGACATGACAAGAACTAATCCCATGTTCATCATACAAAAACTGAAATAAAGAAAAGAAAAGAAAAAGAAAAATACTTAAGAACGAGTCTCCAAGCCAAGCATCGAGGTTGTGTTGTGGAATATTTACAAGATGGATTGGTGGAAGGATGGATGTAGAATGGTGAATGGTGGAATGGAGAATGAATAATTCTTCTAATGATGTAGAGTATTTATAGCCAAAGAATCCTTTAGGTGAAGGGTTAGGGATTTTGTAGGTAGGAAAAGTTATTAGAATCCTTTTAGGTAAGGGTTTTAAGGTAGGAAAAGTTATCCCTTTAGGTAGGAAAAGTTATCCCTTTAGAATTCTGAAAACATGTCAAATTCGCCCAGAACTTCATAAAATCCCGCTTCGCGCTGCGCAGATCAGCCGCGGCAAGATCAAGAACTTTGAGCTTTCAGACATTGGGTACCGCGGCTCTGCTGCCGCTGCTCATGCTGCATTTTTCTCGCGAATTCGTTTAAATGCGTCTTTTATCGTCCGACTTCGTCCGATTTCTATAATTTCCTAACTTTTAGACTTCATCTCTTGCCCTTTAGTGTGCAATTCCATCTCTTTAAGCTCATTTCCTCTTCTTTTCGCCATTTCTCCATTTTTGACCGCTGTGACACAAAAGAAAGAAAAACGACCATAATACTATACTAAACATAAACAAAATGAGTAAAATACTAACTAAAAATGACTCAAAAAGTGTATATAAAATACACCGATCAAATACCCAAACTTAACCTTTGCTCGCCCTCGAGCAAAGATAGAAAGAAAGAAATAAAGGACTCAAGAAAATGGAAAATAAAAGACTCACTGACATTGATCACTTTTGCTGCATTTAGTGTTATCTAGAAAAACATGAAGGTTAGCAGAATAATATGCACGACCATATAGCATGAAATTTCAGCACACTAAACACATTAAGCTAGATATTTCGCAAACTCATATTTATCATGCTTAATGAAAGTCAATATACTAAATCATGCATATAAATTCAAAGAAATCCTATGGCATGCTTACTTGGTATTCTCCACTAATCCTGGATATGCATAAAAGAGATCTTCAGGACTTTAAGGGTTGTAATGTAGGCTTAGGTGTAGGTAGGTAAAAATAGGCATTTTGGCTCATTTCGTGTACCATAAGCTCTTTTGCTTTTCAATTCTTCCCTTTTCTTTTGATTTCCTTTCTTCACTTCATATCTATCTTTCCTCTTTGTTTTGAGAGAGTGAAGTGTATTATGAAAAACAAGCACCCAAACTTAGGCTTTTGCCTATTTATTATTACTTTTCATTGGGTGCATCAAAATTGTTTACTCTTTTTTTTGTCTCTTTTTCAACACTTTATATTCCACTTTTTCACATTTTTACTTATGGTACAATTTGTGGGCATATAGGGTGTCAAAAGAAGAAGTTTAACTTTTTAGGCTCAATGGGGCTGACTAGGGATACTTTTAAAGTCCGGGATAGAAAAGAGTGGTAAGAATTGGCTATCAAAGAAATGCCTGAGTCATCTCCCTATCATGCATATCCTAACTATTTCGCCTCAAATAGCAAGCAATCATAACACATAGGTTTTCATTATTTAGCATGCACAATTTAAGCAAGAAACTCCAAATAGACAGATTTTGTGAGTTTTTGGCATATCTAACCTAGATGTTTAGATAGTTGCTTCTAATTCCATTACATTATTCCACCTTCCTTCACTAGGTGTTTCTAGCAACTACAGCATACATGATCTTTGACAGGCAATTATGACTCAAAAGGGGAAAAAAAAATTGTGACTCAAAAATAAACACAAAAAAACAAAAAAAAAAACTTAACTGAAACATAACAAGACACAAATAAAACACCCCCAAACTTAAATCACACATTGTCCCCAATGTGTGCAATACTAAAAAAATGAAAAATGGACAACTTACTGACACAACACAGCGGTCATAATGGAGGTCTAGGAGGAAAAATTCTGGAATTTGCACGGAAATATGGCTCTGAGTTCGCGCCGCGGCTCAGATTCGGCGCATGGCCGCTAATCTTGTGGCCCTCTGAGTTCCGCCGCCCTGATTACAGCCGCGTGCGCCGACGCACTGCTTTTCCTTTTTTTTCAGCGTTTGTTGCTCCTTTGTCCTCGGTTTCACTTTTCACCCACTGTCATCCAACAACACAAAACAAGAACCAAGACCGTGAGATCGTTTCAAGACAAAATAAAATAAAGCAGAAATTAAAATAACATAATTAAAAATATTGGGTTGCCTCCCAACAAGCTATGTCTTTAACGTCTTTTAGTCGGACGCCTTTAACCTTTACGAGTGCCCATTGGATCCTTCACAACCGCTTGCGATCATAAATTTATTGTTGTAGGCCTCAATTTCCTACAACCATTTGTTCAAACAAGAGCCTTAAAAACACAATTATCCCCAAGTAGGCTTGTCTTTTATGCTTTCTATAATGTAGGAATCAGTGAACTTCTACATCTCTCAACTCTGGGGTACCTGATGGTATGGGCTTCCTAATTGGGAATCACCGTGATAGCTAGTGGTGTTTCTTACAGAATAGGTGTAAGAAAAGAATTTCCACAGAATTCAAGGTAAATAATTGAATCTCGCTATCCTTTCCTTTTCTACACCAACTATCTCACCGCATTCCTCAATAGTTGAGTTTGGTTGCCCTCAATTTGTTGTTCGCTGTTGAATATGATTGCGAGTTCTGCTATTTGCGTTTCCAACTTCTTCATGGCCATTCTCGTTTCGTCCATGAACTGAGCTTGGTACCTCGTGAGACTGAGTATAACTTCTCGCAATTCCTCCCTCTCTTCTTCTATGGTTGGAGCTCGATCATATTGACAGTAGAAATCCATGTCTTAAGGATCCCTGAGATGAATCAAAACCAACAGCGAATCACGACACACTTGTTTTTTTTTTCAAAAGAAAATAAAATAAATAATTTAAAGAAACAAAAATAAAAACCAAATAAGAAATTAAAAATAGATAAATTTGATATTGAACTATGCCTAATCCCTAACTACGCCAAAAACTTGATGCGCGGTAAGATGCACACACTTTAAACGCAAGTGCACGTTATCGTGACAAGTAGTATAGTCTTGATAAGACTGAATATCGTCTTCAAGGATTAGGGTCCAATTACCAACTATCTATTTTTTCGTATCTATTTGGTAAATTGATAATTGAATGTGTTGTTTATAACTAAGAATTATAAAAGCTATTTTAACTATAAAGGTTTACTTCAGCTGTGATGAGAATAGAGCTTCCATGTATCCTCACTATCCGCTTATGCTACTTATTAATGCAATAACTTATGGTATTCTTCTTTTGGAGAAAGCAGGTTTACGAAATCGTTTTATACTCCCGTTAGGGTTATATAAACACTCAACCCCAGTATCGCACATTACCTACCTTTCGGTGATAAGGATAACTTTATAGGAGGATTAAGAACAAAAACCTAGTTGACCGTCACGCACAATGCGCAAAATTAGAGTTGTTAAGCCTCTCATCAACGCTACATAAATAATTGAGGTATTTTCATCCCCAATCCAAGAATGTCTACCCAACTTACAGCATATTCACAATCCCCCCCTTTCGGAATCTGATTAGAAATCATATAGTGATAATTAGTTGTCAATTAATTACCAAGAATTCAACTCAATTATTGGATAGATCTCACAATAAGAAAAATAACCATAAGCATGTATTAATTTATAACATAAGTTTCTAGCAATTCAACATGGAAAGCCCTATAGAGGAATTAGTTCCTAGCCATTGACATGACAAGAACTAATCCCATGTTCATCATACAAAAACTGAAATAAAGAAAAGAAAAGAAAAAGAAAAATACTTAAGAACGAGTCTCCAAGCCAAGCATCCAAGGGTTGTGTTGTGGAATATTTACAAGATGGATTGGTGGAAGGATGGATGTAGAATGGTGAATGGTGGAATGGAGAATGAATAATTCTTCTAATGATGTAGAGTATTTATAGCCAAAGAATCCTTTAGGTGAAGAGTTAGGGATTTTGTAGGTAGGAAAAGTTATTAGAATCCTTTTAGGTAAGGGTTTTAAGTTAGGAAAAGTTATCCCTTTAGGTAGGAAAAGTTATCCCTTTAGGATTCTGAAAAACATGTCAATTTCGCCCAGAACTTCATAAAATCTCGCCGGCGCTGACCATAGATCAGCGCCATGCATACCAAGATCAAGAACTTTGAGCTTTCAAAGACATTGCGCCGCTCTTGCTCATTTTTTTCGCGACTTCGCTTAAATCGTCTTTTTTCGTCCGACTTTCCCGATTTCTATAATTCCCGGAACTTTTTAGACTTCATCTCTTGGCCCTTTTAGTGTGCAATTCCATCTCTTTTAAGCTCATTTCCTCTTCTTTTCGCCATTTCTCCATTTTTGACCGCTGTGACACAAAAGAAAGAAAAACTACCCTAATACTATACTAAACATAAACAAAATGAGTAAAATACTAACTAAAAATGACTCAAAAAGTGTATATAAAATACACCGATCACCCACCAGTGCTACCTCGGTCAGACGGTTTTCAGAAATGGCCTCGCCGCATGTAAAACAAACTCGAACTAGCACGACACTCCCAAATGGAGTCTACCACATCGCCACAACGAGGTAGGGGTGGCTTCACCGCTAACACCGCTCTCCCCGAAAATCAACCTGGAGCCACCGCTTCCTGAATACTCTGGATGCCCTGAAGATTGTGGAGGACCACTCTGTACTGGCGGAGGCGCATAACTAGTCTGCTGCTGAGGCGGTCCGCCTCGAAAGTCGCCAAAAGACCCTGTTGTTCTGGCCCTCTTCTGCTGATCTTGGTCATTCCGTCGACCTCTCCGCTCCTCACACCCAAGTGCATAAGCCTGCATGCGGGCAATGTCCATGCCCGGCTGAAGAGCTACACCCGAACAAGCCTCTGCCAAGTAGTCATCTAACCCGGTAACGTAGCGGTGTACTCTGTCCTCCATATCAGCTACTACAGCGGGGACATACCGAGCCAATGAGTCGAACTCCACATTGTACTCCCGAACTGTACGCCCGTTCTGCCTCAACATCAAAAATCTGTCGGCCCGAGCCCTCCTCATCTGTGGAGGCAAGAAATGTGCAAGAAATGCCCCTGAAAACTCGTCCCATACGGCTGGAAGTGCATACTCTCCCCGGGACAGCTCCCACGAATCAAACCAGTCGACTGCAGTATCACGCAGCCGATGCGAACCTAAGACCACCGACTCGGTCTCCGAAGCTTTGATCACTCTCATGATCCGCTGTAACTGTCGGATGAACTCCTGCGGATCATCCTCAGGCCTCGACCCGTAGAACTCTGGCGGGCTACAACTCAGAAAGTCCCGTAGCCTCAAACTATCCGATCTTGGGTGAACCATGGGTACTACTGGAACCGGAACCGCTGCGTCGGCTATCCTCGTATGCAGCCACGATCACGGCGATGGCGCCATCTCTTTGTACCCGACTCCTCTGCTCCGGTGTGGGGAGAGGTGCAGTCTTGTGGTCTCTGTAGCCACCGCTGCGCCCTAAACTCTCTTGAAATTGTGGCGTCATAAAACTTGCCGTCTGAAGCACTATCTCAGGTAATGACTGGGCCTGTGCCCCCGTACTCCTCTGTATCCTACTAGCAGCTCCCTCGGCTGCCTTGCCATCTGGGCCCGGGTTGCCTTGCGCGGAGGCATAACTGGTAAAAACGAGATACGTCAGAGGGGTCCAACTTACAACACAGCTCTAAGGCACGATCTCAGAATGAGAAGAATGAAAACCAATCCTAAATGTCCTGCGACCTCACGATTATAGATGTGGTGCGCACACCGATAATCAAGACTACTAGACACGGTGCGTAGACACTTTCAGGATTAATCGCTCGATACCACTTTTGTCACGACCGTTCGGGCGTGATCGATGCCTTACCCGCACCCAAGTAGTCATACATCGAGTAATCGTGAACATAAAAACAAGACATGAAACAAGCGTAAATGAAACACATTTTATCGAGAAAATCGCTTTCGGCATATATATAAATACAAAGTTTGAGCAGTTTAATCCTTTTTACAAACCACCCCGCACATACTACAGACCTCTAAGAATGTAACGACAACTATGGCGGGACGGGGCCGCCATACCACTGTATGTACAAGAACCCTGCACTCGGGGTAACATACAAAAGATAAGCCTCCGAGAAAGCGGGCTTCCCAAATGCTGATTTGTGATCCTAGAAGCAGGATCGTCAACCGATGTACCTCACTGCGGCGTGAACGCGGCCCGAAGGTCGATCTGGCAGTACCAAGTATGTGGCGGAAAATATCGTAAATGAAATCATAACGATCTAAAACAAAGCAGAGACATGTATGATAACAAAACTACGATTCACAATATAAGCGATCATGTCGTCGGGGACTCGCCACAAAGTCATCACTCAAATATAACCCGCACAACGCCGCGTGCCGGCATCTTACCTCGGTATAAGCGTGGCCATGGAACCGTCCTAATGGAAGCATACGTGGGCGACCATCGTGTCGGTATGTCCAAAGGAAATAACAAGATAACAATCGAATGGAAACATACTCGTGGGCCACCCATCGTGTCGGTATGTCGAGCAATAACAAGATAACTCTCCTAATGGAAGCATACGTGGGCCCATCGTGTCGGTATGTCGAAGGAAATAACAAGATAACAATCGGAATGGAAGCATACTCGTGGGCCACCCATCGTGTCGGTATGTCGAGCGATAACAAGATAACTCTCTAATGGAAGCATACCCGTGGGCCACCCATCGTGTCGGTATGTCCAAAAGAAATAACAAGATAACAATCGGAATGGAAGCATACTCGTGGGCCATCGTGTCGGTATGTCGAGCCGATAACAAGATAACTCTCCTAATGGAAGCATACGGTGGGCACCCATCGTGTCAGTATGTCCAAAAGGATCGATTAGTGGAAGCATACCCGTGGGCCACCCATCGTGTCAGTATGTCTATCAATCAATCAGATAGCCGGCCCTCCAACGAGAGACGCGGTAGCACAGAAATACAACACTTGCACAACAAAGGCTATCACCACAAGCATAGGCAAGTTTAATCATACTCACAGACATTTATTTTATTACAACAAATTCGGGTTTTAACCCCAACGTACTACATACATTTATCCTTTCAAAAAGACCTCTTTTTACGTAAAAACAACTCGATACTATTATCCGTAGTACCAAATATGTTCATGTTTTAAAATCAAGTAACAACATTCTTTTCCGAAAGTTCCAGTTTGCCTAATTTCAGATACTCAAGTCTTTTAGTTTCGAAAGATTTCACAGTTCATAGTCTTAATCAAATAACGTACTCTCTTTTAAAACAATTGAGTAACGTATGCCTTATGTGTGAGTAGGTTATTCTTATTCATAATCAATCTTATTAAAGCAGCCATGATCTAGGAAATGTAATATCATTTTGTCTTATCTTAGCTTCTATGCAAATGGAGGTTTCTACTGGTTTTAATAATACTTAATTATTCAATACATTTCCCTTTATTAGCGCTGCAGTGGTTTGTTCGATACTTATTCTGATTTCCGAAATCAGTAAACATATTCCTTTTAAAAACCAAGTACTCATTACTCACGAATGAGGTTTTACACTTTTTAACAAAATTCATATTAATTCAATTAAGTCAAGTCTCTTATCTTTTAAGATCAAGTCTCTTAACTTCTACAATAAACCATTCTTTTTATCACTCTTAAGTCGTTATACCTAACTTCCCATAAAGCTAGTATAACTCTTAAGCTTTCAAAACCAAGTATTACTCTTCTTTCAAAAAGGTTTCTTAATTCTTTTGAAATACTTCAAGGTTCTTATTATTCAGGCTTAAGTCGAAAGACATTGCCATAAAACTACGTTCAGTTAACACACGTACGTCTACCGTACTATATATATTCCTTTTAAAATATCATGCTCAAGAGGATAGGAAGAATCACATACCTCGCGACGATTATCGACTATTAGCAAAACGCTCCAAAGTATTGTAGTCCTGCTAGCCTTTTCCACCCTTCGAGTAGAATTCGCTACTCGCAGTACTTCAACCTATATCGGTCATAAGAGTCTATCAACGTCTAGACTATTCTGTAAAATACTTCTAGATACAGATTCCTTTGTTCTACGGAAAATTGGGCAGCACTTCCCTACCCGCCAAACTACACAAGTCTCATCAAATACAATCTATGTAAATACTGATTCGATTCTTCTTTAATAATCTTCTGATTCAATTCTCTTCTTTTATACCATCCTTATATGAATCTTATATTCATTTCTATACTACTACAGTATGTAATTTCCAATTACAATAGAAGGACAATAGTATTTACCTCGATAAGCCCAAAATTATCCAAGTTTATATGTCGATCCTGAGCAACGTTTAGCTCCTATTCTGAACGCTCCAACCCGCTCCAAACAACCCTTAGAAGTTCTACGCAACTTCTTCTTAATACTTCAACTCGCTATGAAGATTTCCTTAGGGTTTCGTTTAGTGGCTAAAGGAAGTATAATAGTATTTCTGGGCTTTTAGTATAGGTGTAACCTTGGAATACTACAAGGTATTTGGGCCAAGGTATTTGGGAATAGTAACAATACTTGGAGTATTTTTCTACCAAGGGGGGGAGTATTATACGAAACAACTAGGCAAGGGGTTGGTTTGGCCAAGGCTCACAAGGGAGGGAGGACTTGGACGAATACTACACTTTAGGGGAGGTTTTGAGACTTGGAAAATGATTTTTGGATGAAGATTTAGTCTTGCATTGGAGGGGTATTTATAGGCCAATCAATGGCCAAGATCAAGCCAAGTGGTGGGCAAGTGTATGGTGAAGATTTGGACATGTGTTTGTGGGTCCCACTTGCTCATCAACTACACAAAATATCCTACCAACTCCTTGACTAAAAATGGTGCAAGAAAGACGCCCCAAATCGTCCACTAGAGGGTGACACTTGTCACCCTCTCGTTGGTCCAAAATATTTCATCTCTCGGAAAAATCCGCAAAAATTATAAATGACATAGCCGTATTTTTCCCTTCGCAAAGTCCGGAAAACGTTTCGTCGGAAAAAGACTCTTTTCGCTAGTTGTGCACAAATTTTCGCCCCTTAGTCTACTTTAAGGCTTAAACTTTTGTACGTACGCCCTCACGTACATACTCAGGAAATACGGGATATAACAGTTAATTTGACCTTGTACTTGATCCGAAATACTATGTGAACCTTGTCCCGACTCAGAGTGCATTGACACACCCGACTTTGTAGCCTCATATTCATCACACCTATTTTGTGAAAGCTTTGTACATATCTCAATAAACCTCCCGTCCCACCCTGACCTTTTCCGATTTTAAATTTATAAATATTTTTACAAATTTTACATCTAACTACTTAATTCTCTTAGTCCCTATCAATAAAATCTCATGCAACTGATTTTAATTTTCGTTGTGTGGGACCTCGACTCATACTAGGGGAATATGATGCGTTTCAGTTTGTGGCTGAGAACAGTCTGAGATTGAGGTTCTTCAGGTGCACTAGTGGGTGTGTCATCTGGATTATCGCCTAAATTAAAGTCTGGTTCAATTGCAGAATATATCTCATCATCTAATGATATATCTATATCATTAAAAAATTCAGTTTCATCTATATGAGTGTAATCAATCAAATCATCATGTCTAGGAATAAGATGACTAGAAGAAGTACATATGTCCTTGTTACCCATACGAGAAGAAGCACCCTTACCCTTACCATAATCGTACGTCTAAATCCTTCCATTTTAGTTATTCAAATAAATAATTAAAGATAATAAAATTACGTGCAATAATTAAAATAAAGTAACAATAATAATTTAAATAAGGAACGAATGTACCAAACGCCAACGTAACACCGAAGTGTAATCAAGGTTGAAAATTGAAACTTTGCTCGATGGATGATGCTCAAGCTAGTTGCCAACTTCACTCCCAATTTTGAACTTTGATACAATTATACAAAAGAACAAATAAAATATAATATTTAGTAGGCAATGTAGACTTGTAGAGAGATAGATTAAGAGATTAGAGAGATTGTAGGAAGATTTGTGAGAAAAATGAAGAGGAAAATAAGGTATTTATAGTTGAGAAATAGGGTTAAAGTGTAAATATATTAACTTAAGGTTAAAAATAAATATTAAGGGAGGTAGGGGGTTGTGGGAGGCCAAAATGGTTGTTGTGCAACGACCATTTTTGCAAAGGGAGAGGGCGGCGGGATCGGCGGGGCGGGCGGGATCAGTGCAGGGAGGGTAGGGCGGGTTAGGCGGGATCGGGTGCAGGGCGGGGCGAGCCAGTCTGTCGGTTTGAGTCTCGTCCACTTTTTTTAAAGAAGTGGGGCCAGGATCAGGCCGACCCGCCTCATTGGCCAGTCTTAATGATAATTGATGTGTTTGAGCCAACTTGCACGTACTTCGATTATTTTATAAATACGTGCAATCTATCATTAATACTTATATTGAGTAATTATCTGTTAAAATTTAGATAAATTAAAAGAAATCACCTAATATTATTTTTAATTTCTGATGAGATTTGAACCCTTATCTCTGGAGTTTATACCCACTTTATTATACTACCAAAATTTGCTTAACCCAACTGTTCACAAAAAACTAGATTCCCTCGATCATGTGCAAAATATAAAAATTAAAACTCTTTCCAAAGTAGTAAACATATCTTAGATGACAACTGGTTAATTATTTTATGTGAAATAGGCCATCTCTCCCCAACCCCACTTCCACATTTCCCTAAGTCATCAATCATAATATATATATTCTTAAATGAAAAATTAATGGTTTCTATTAATTCCATCAATCTTTCAAGAAGAAGAAGAAACAGTGGAGAAATGGAAGGGGAGATCCACAATTTCATTGTTGTATGGGCTATTGTCTTAGCAAGTTTATGTTACTCTCACACAATAGCCAAATTCTTTCCCAAAGGCAAATCAAGATCCGTGGCTATAATTCCAATAGTTTGTCTATTTTGCATTGTTATCGATGACAGACACTGACGTCAAACAGTGGATTTATGGTAGTATCTCTCAGGATCTTCTTTTTACTATCATGAAATTTTGAGCCACAACCCTTGAGTTATGGAACCGCTTGGAGGAAATCTTTCAAGATAACAAGCACACTCGTGCGGTGTATTTGGAGGAACCGTTTAACAATACACGCCTAGGCAATTGAAACTACTGGCGGATCAACTCTCCAACGTCGACACGTCTGTCTCAGACACTAAAATGGTGTTGAAATTGATTGCAGGCCTTCCCAAAGACAACTATGATACGTTAGCCACCATGATTCAACATGCAGGTCCGCTACCCAATTTTAACAAAGCTCGCTCGCAGCTGTTGCTTGAAGAAACTCAACTTGCTAAGCAAGATGAGCAAAATCAGAAGGTGTTAGCTGTCGAAACGCGCCCTTAAGATCAAACGCCGCCAGAAAACTCTCAACTGCAGCAGGGACGCGGTGGCAAAGGCGAGGCAGAGGCGGCTATGGTCGTGGCAAGGATCAGGGACAACAGAATCAGCAGCAGCAACAACAGGGCACGTAGAATCAGTTCAGCGTCGCGGCGCCCCAACAGTCCCAGTACAGCGCCACGGCGCCGCCGCAGTTCCAGTACCAGCAACCCTTCAACCAGTTCTCCCACCACGGGTTGTTGGGCCCTGCTCCAGCCCCTCGGCAAGTCCAGTACCCTCAGCAAGCACACTTCATGCACGGTCAGTTTCAACAGCCCTCGTCCAGCATGAAATCCACTGAGTTAGGTCAGGCCTTCAGTAGTCTCCATATGCAACAGCCTGACAACAACTGGTACATGGACTCCAGAGCCACTTCTCACCTCACCCGGTCTGCAGTTAATATTCCCAACCTGTTTGGTTTAAAACATCCTCAATTTGTGACAGTTGGTAGTGGCCACCGCATTTCAGTAAAGGGTTATGGTACATCTTACACAAAACCTCCTAATCCATTCTCACTTAAAAATACCCTATATGCCCCACATGTGATTAAGAATCTAATCTCTATCCGCAAATTTACTCGTAATAATTCTGTCTCTGTTAATTTTGACCTTATAGGTTTCACTGTGAAAGATCTTCATACGGGGACACCTCTTACGAGATGCAATAGCACGAGGGATCTCTATCCTTTCACTCCCACCTCCGCTTCCAGATCTTGCTCTCCCGTCTCTCTAGCGACCATTTCTTCTTCAACATGGAATTATAGGTTTGGTCATCCAGGAGCCCCAATTTTTAATTTTCTTAGAGGTAATGATTTCATTACTTGTAATGGGAAGCTTGCCCAAAACTGTGTTTCTTGTTCTTTAGGCAAACATACTCGTCTTCCGTTTAAATCATCTACTAGTGTTACTTTTGCACCTTTTGATATTATACATGCCGATTTATGAACACCACATGTTGCTAGTTCTCTCGGTCATAAATACTATCTTATATTACTAGATAATTTTTCTCACTTTGTTTGGTTGTATCCTCTCAAGTTTAAATCGGGAGTGTTTGCCAAATTTCTTGAGTTTCGAACATTCATTCAAACACAGTTTGATAAAGGTATAAAATCTTTTCAGTGCGATAATGATCGTGAATTTAATAACTCTATGTTTCACAATTTTTGTACTAATAATGGCATGGTCTTTCGTTTCTCCTGCCCCCACACCTCGCCTCAAAACGGTAAAGCTGAAAGAACCATCCGCACCATTAACAATATGATTCACACTCTATTGATTCATGTCTCCCTACCTCCGTCCTTCTGGATCTATGCTACTAAAATATCAGAATACGTTCTCAATATTCTCCCAACTAGCACCCTTCACAATATGAGCCCTACCGAATTCCTCTATCATAGAGTCCCATCTTATGAGCATCTTCTGATATTCGGTTATCTATACTATCCTAACCTTGCCTCTACTGCCCCTCACAAACTAGCTCCTCGGTCAAATCCATGTGTCTACCTAGGATTTCCACCGAACCATAGGGGCTATCTATGCTATGAATTGTCCACTCGTCAGATCCACATCTCTCGTCACATTCGACGAGACCACATTCTCGTTTCCGAATCTTAAAAAGTTCCAAAAACCGAATTACTCTTTTCTTGACGAACCTGTCATCTCTCCCATCATTCTCAGTCAACTAGATCATAGCACTGCCACAGAATCACCGTCTTTTCCCGGTAGTTCTTCTTCGCCACGCGACCTGCGGTCTTGCCGCAGTCACAAAACTCCCGCGAGCAGAGGTCCGACCATCGCCGACAGAGCCGCGACCCTGTGATTTGGCACCACGGCGCCAAAACTCTTGCGAGCAGATTTCCTCCAGCGTCGCAGCCCTTGATCACGGCACCGCGGTGCCTCCGATGGTGTCACCTCCTCCTTCTCCCTATCCAACCAATCCCTCAGTCTCGACTCTTCCCACTCAGTCGACACAACCTCCCACTGTCTCCACTCACCAAATGGAAACTCATGCCAAGACACGACTTATGGCTAATGACACAAATGAGCAGGAGGGCATTGATTGTGGTGAGACCTTCAACCCGGTTATCAAACTGGCTATTATTCACATAGTCTTGAGCATTGCCATGGACAAACACTGGTTGATCCATCAACTTGATATGAAGAATGCATTTTTACATGGGGATCTGAGAGAAAAAGTTTACATGCATCAGCCGTCTGGGTTCCCCCGTGCGTGGTATGATCGCTTTGCCAGATATATATTGAAGATTGAGTTTGTATGCAACAAGAGTGATACATCACTCTTCATTTTTCATCGAGGTAGTAGCACTGCTTACTTATTACTTTACGTGGATGATATTGTTTTTACTGCTTCCTCTGATGAGTTGAAAAATTAGATTATTGTCTTGCTTAAGTTCGAATTTGCAATGACTGATTTGGAAAAACTGAGTTATTTTTTGGGGATATCACATGTTCTTGTGTCAGCGTAAATATGCAGAAGAGATTGTGTACAGGGCTAAGATGGTGAATTGCAAAGTTTCACCTACTCCAGTTGATTCAAAATCTAAGCTTAGTGCTATGGATGATGCTCCAGTCTCTGATCCTACTATGTATAGGAGCCTTGTAGGTGCACTTCAATATCTCACATTTACAAGGCCAGACATTGCTTATGTTGTTCATCTTCATGCATGCCCCCATGGAGTCTCATTTCACTGCTCTTAAGCGTATCATCCGATACATTAAGGGCACACTTGATTATGGTTTTCACCTATACCCCTCTGCACTAAACAGGTTGCTCTCTTATACGGATGCAGATTGGTCATGGTGTCCGGACACGCGATGCTCCACCTCCGTTTTTTGTGTATTTTTAGGGGATAATCTGATTTCTTGGTCTGCAAAGCGACAAACTACCTTATCTCGTTCCAGTGCCGAGGCTGAGTACAGAGGCGTTGCAAATGTGGTAGCTGCGATTTGTTGGCTCAGAATTTACTGTTGGAACTTCAGTGTCCTTTGCGTCAGGCATCTATTGTGTACTGTGATAATATCTCTGTCATCTATATGTCTCATAATCCGATTCAACATCAGTGAACCAAGCACATTGAGATAGACCTACACTTTGTTCGTGAAAAAATTGCGCTAGGCCATGTCAGAGTGTTACATGTTCCCTCATCCTATCAGTATGCAGACATATTTACCAAAGGACTTCCCAAACAGTTATTTCTTGACTTGATCCGCCTCGTCCGCCTCCTCCCGCTCGAGGGTGTGTAAACGTGTATATAGTAGTACCAATTGTATCCTTACCCATAATTAGAATATTTTCATATATTGTGTAAATATAATTATGGTAAGACTAGGATTCCTCTTGTGATTATGTTTAGGATTCCTATTGTAAAAAAGATGAATATTGTACACTATATATACTTTGATATTAATGAGAACTCCCTAAGGGAGATTAATATCATCTTACAATTCACGACGTGTTGTTAGGTCCAATAACAATGTAGAAATGTTAGTCACTAGTCCGTTCTCCTAAACTCGAAATCTCCTCATTGGTCTGACTACTCGGAATTCTCCACTTATAGAGCTCAAAACCCGGGACCTTAATTATGTGCGGTAAATTTCATAGATGGCCACATAACTATAATTGTTTTTACCAAAATCTCTTAACTATGTTTCTAACACAAAAGTCACAAAACTTTGAGCATACTAACACAAATTCACACCTACGAAAAATCCAACAAGTGATATTTTTTATTCTTCTTTTATTTTTAATCTAATAAATACAAACCCAATTAAAAGAAATAAATCGACCCAAAATTCAAAGGCTGAAATTAAAATATTAAAAGGGTGAATAAATTTGAAAAAAATTTATCACAAGATTATTACTTCCGACGCAATAGTAATAACTATTACTCCATAAAATTACAATTTTATATTAAAAATGTAACATTTTTCAATATATATTGAAAAAAGGGCCGATATGTCGTAAGATTGAAAAAAAATTGTTTCGAGTAAATTAGTCAAAGTTAGCTAATAATTTCATCAAATAATATACCAATATTTACGAAGGTAAGTTTTTTTCTAGAACAACTCCAAAAATTTTTAGTCGTTGAGCATATAATTAAATAATTAAATACAAGCTTATAATCTATGATCATGTCCTCTTCCGATGCATTTTATTTGTGTACCGTAATCATTAAAATTCCACCAACCAACATCTACACACGTCATAACATTTTATTTTCGCTCATGAAAAAGAATCATATAAGAAAAGGTCTTCTGTAATATTTTAATTTCTGAATATAAATTTTGGGTCGGTTCAATTCTTTTTAATTGGATTTCTATTTATAAGATTAAAAATAAAATATATCACCAAAAGTTAAATTTTTCGGTAGGTGTGACTTTTGTCTTAGTAACCTCAAAGTTCTATGACTTTGTGTTAGAAAATATGGTAAAGTAACTTTATGAAATTTACCCTAATTAAGTGTGTGAATTATCTAATCGTACCCTTTGGTTATATCACTATCTTTTAATTGAAAAGTAACATTATGACAATAAATAATACTTTAAAATTTTGATGAAGTAAATTTTGATCTTATGCTCTTGATATTGATCCCCTCAAAGTCAAAGTTCTATTTCAGTGTGAACAATTAACTAGTCTTACTCTTACATGAATGGACAAGTGATATTGGTAGGACTAACTAGTTTACCATACCTAACAAATTCTAAAAAAGCAAGAGATTCAGTACATCCTTTAACATCTGGCTGATCCCTCAACAAAGGTGGAAAAAACAACCAAAAACTTGTCAAAATTATAAATCCTAATGCTAATGGCCCTGAAATAAACCTAGGAACCCAAATTTTGCCATTCAACAATTTCTTGATCATAATTTCAAGACTCAAAGCCACCCCATGAATGATAAAGAAGCATGTGACTTCCCAACTAGGCTTCACTCTTGCAATGTAGTAAAAAATCAGCTCATGCATTATCCCCGAGACCAAAAATGTCGTGAGCACGGCAGAAATTGGTGCCCAATTTCTTGGAATCCGGTCTGCCATCATCGACCTAACGGGATCATAGACGGTCAGACGAAGTATATTGGTCACCATAAGATTCCACCTCCTTCCCCAGAAATCCTGAAGTGAGCTGGTTTTGTAAGGCTCATCAAAAGGAGGCTCGAGCTCAACTCGGCTAGCAACTCGAACCATAGTGCTAACCATGGTCAATATGATTTCTAGCACAAAGTAAATGTGGAGGCAATAACAAAAGAGAATGAATTTTGGATGCAAATAGTTTTTATAATTATATATCCTTATCAAAATGGCTAGGAGTGCAATCTTGATAACAAGATTGAAAGTTGAATTTGTGGTTTTAACATCACTAGTTGAATATTTTTGAAATTTTATAGGCAAACAAGCCAAGGGAATAAATGTTGAAAGTGGGGTTGATGACAAAGGGCCTTTACCAAAGGCAAAAAGAAGAAGCTTGAAATTGGCTAGCCATGCAATGAAGAAAGAAGTAGTAGCACCAAGATTGATAGAGTTAAGGTAAAGAGGAAGAATGAAAAATAGACAAATTATTGGAATTATAGCCACAAATCTTGATTTGCCTTTGGGAAAGAATTTGACAATTGTGTGAGAATAACATAAACTTATTAAGATAATAGCCCATACCACTATGAAATTGTGGATCTCTCCTTCCATTTTCCCTCTATTTCTTTTTCTTCTTGTTGGAAGATGGTTTTGGAATTAACAGATGAAAAGAAAAAAAGAACACATTTAATGATGATGGGACTACAAGTGGGGTTCTCACATTTAAAGTAGTCTTCATCAGAGATATATTAAATTATTAGGACAGAGATGTAATTTACTTTTATACTGACATTTCAATGTAATCAATTCTTGGGAGCAAAAAAGGTGAAATCTCTCGCCCACAGGATCTCCACCCTCCGACCGCAGATTGGTGGGAGAAGGTAATCGTAGATCTTCGTACCAGGTGACAGGTGCCCACAAGGAGTCATCACTCACAAAGGAAAAATGAATTTACATCATGCACGCTGCGACTAACCTGCCTTTCGAGAAAGAATTGACACTTAACCAACCGAATACACTCATGCGGGTTCAATGTAATCAATTCTAACACGTTGTAACATGTATTTTGCCTTATTTTCAGATTACTACATTTAAATTTTATGAATGATTATGGTGATAGTTACTCCTATTATTTAGGTAATATGATAGTGTAATCTTTTTAATACATTTACAATATAGAAACTAAACTCTTATCTTTTATATATTGTAAGTGTAGATCAGTAAACTATAATAACTTACTATAACAAGTTAAGCAATAAAATCTCTCTATAACATTTATTCTTTGTAATAATATTTATTATAACAGTCTATTTTTTTATGAAATTAAATTTTATGTTATATTGTTATACATGACGTGTTTGTTGGGTCCAAAATCAGTGTGTAATAAAAGCAAGATCAGTCAAATTTGGAAGTTTGTTCTGGCTCCGCTGTCTTTTCTTGATCATAAGTCTGACGTTCATCAAAATTTTAAAGATGAGTTTTTAAAATTTTAAAAATTAGTTTGAGAATTGTTTTTCACTCACAAAACGTTAATTTTTCTCTACGTAAAATGTGTTGGAAATGTTACCTAAAATGTGTTGGAAATGTTACCTAATTTCAAGTAGTGAAAGAGATGTTAGTACACATGTTAAAGTGTTCTCAAGTTAGGTAAGGATGGACGATTAATTGGCCAACTTAATGTATCTCCCACGATGGTATAAGAAAATAAGAAATGTGAAAAATATGAAAAATGGGGAAGAGCCGTGGGACCTCGAGAAAAGGACCGCGACAGAAGCTAAAGTGGCAAAGATCATGCCACTTGCGTGGACCATGGTGCTTGTCGAGAGCTCGAAATTTCTGCTCGACCGATTGGTCGCGTCGACGTGACAGTTGAATCGAAAATACCTAATCTTCTGATTTATGGACAGTTTTGAAGGGCCAAGGATCAAGCCAATATGTGATTTGAGAGCAGACACTGGGTTACGAGGCAAAGGTGATTTGATTACTCGGAACTCCTAGACGGCGCCGGAAGACGAACTCAATATGTGAAGTCTAGTTACACGTACCTATGAACTGAACCTCTATGTGGGAAGATAAAATCCTTTCATTCACGACACACTCAACTAAGCCTAGGATCTGTCAAGTGTCTATCTAAATAGCTTGATCATAACTCATCTATATTAGTTGACATCAAGACCATATCAATGATATGTCTATTGCGTTGGCCAATGACTTAGTCAACCTAATACCATATGAGAGTCTGAGTGTTCTCTCGAATATACATTCGAGGAACGAATTCATATCTTGGCTCAACTACCACCTTTAATCTACTTCGCAATGTACCCAAAACAAGTCGTGTCTCAACCTACAAGGCATTTGAGCTTAGGACAGGATCAAAGTACATTACTCCGTAAATAAGGTGATATTGACCTCAAGTCTGATGACTTCTATCTCCCACATGCCAATATAAATATAGACATGTAAAACAAACATTATATTAACAGGGTGTACCAATACTTCAACAAGTATCCATGTGTCCATCTTGAGTCACCACAACTCGTAGCATGTGAGTCATACTACATCCCCTAAGGATATGATGCAGACCACATGTCGACGTATCGCATATCATCGAAATCTCATTCTCGATGATCATTAGTCGAGGTAATTTAAGACTTACGCTATTACATTAATATCTCACGGTATTAATAAACACGTAAGCTCTAGGGATGCAAATTGTCATGCAACAATCCCACAATGTTAACCCATCATTTAAACATGTTTACCTTGCTAAAAAACTTATCCAAAACTTTGAAAAAAACTGCTCACAGTTTCGGTCCTACTGGACCGATTTTTGCCCCTATTTTTTTGCAAATTTGGGTTCTAAATTTTGTGTGGGATGATTTAATCTACTAAGATGGAGTAAGAACTTATTTTTTCTTGCTAGGGGAGGGGGAGAAAATCGATCAAAGTAGGGAGAGAAGGGAGGGGGGAAATCTGATTTTGTTTCTAAGTGAAAATGAATTTACTAGGGCAATTAAATTTCCATTTTCAGATTTTTAATACTACAAATTAGTCCCCTTACAAATTACACTTTGGCCCTCTAAGTGTCTACTAACTAGATTAATTCCCCCAAGTAGTAAATACAGCTTAAATTCCACTCCTTTAATCTTAAATCCCGTGTTTTTAATTCCCGAGAATTTTCATAAAGTTTCGGCTTCCCCATGTCATAATTCTTATAATAAATAATAATCCTCAATAAACCTATATGTAGCTTATTATTTTAGACTCTCACCGACGTGCTCGTAGCTTGTATAATTATATCTTATTTCCATTATCCGAACATTAACCTTAATGACGTTCTTAATCCTTGTCTTAACTTACGAGGTGTAACACTGACCTTGCATGAAGTGGGCCTGCTGCGAGGCTGAAGCGGGTCCTAACAAACCGAGGTAAAAATACGGATTGTAGGGCTGCTGGTTCTGGAATGGACTTGGCATCAAGGCTCTGAACTGGGGTGTCGCGGATGCATCTTGGCGCCGTGGCGCTATCACGGACTTCGCCGCAGTCTTTGTCTGGACGCCGCGGCAGACGTAAACGGCTTCGAGAGCCGTAGCCAAGTTGTTCTGTGATCCTTGTTGTTGTTGCTGCTGTTGGTTCTGTTGACCGCGACCCTTGCCACGACCACGACCTCCTCTGTCGCGGCCCCTGCCATCCTTTCCACCGCGTCCCTGCTACGGTTGAGAGATTTCTGGCGGCGTTGGATCTTGAGGGCGCATTCGGCGATTAATGCCTTACGCGTGCTCATCACCTTAGCCAGTCTCTTCGAGCAACAACTGCGAGCGAGCTTTGTTAAAGCTGGGTAACAGATCTGCCTGTTGAATCATGGTGGCCAAAGTATCATATTCGTCTTTAAGAAGGCGATCAATTGTAACACGGTTTGGTGTCGATGCGAGTCGACAGCGATAAGTTGATCGTCGAGAGCTTTAGCGTTTGCGATGCTCGATCACATTGTAAAAGTTTTCAGGACGTGTATTGTTAAATTGCTCCTCTAAATACACAGCACGGGTGTGCTTATTGTCCTGAAAAATTTCCTCCAAACGATTCCACAAGTCACGGGCTGTGGCGTCAGATTTCATGATAGTAAGAAGTATATCCTGAGAAATACTACCATATATCCATTGTTTGACGCCGGCATCTAGACGACGCCAAGTAGAATCATCAACCTCCTGAGGGCGCGGAATGGTGTCATCAATATGATCAAGCACGTTGTAGAGACATGCATGATTTCGAAACAGTTCAACCCAAGGAGAATACTGACTGTTTTCTTGATCAAGAAAGATGGAGATATGGTTCTTGATGTTGGAAACAGATAGGGCGGGATGAAAAGAGGGTGACGACTTGATGGTGGGATTTGTGGAGGTAGAAGCGTCAAGAATAGTGGGAGAATCCTGATCATCCATTTAGAGAAGAGGGGAAAGAAAAGAAAAACCTAGAAATTTTGAAGGGATGAGGGAGAGGCGCCGCGGCAACCGAGAGGGAGGGGGGGGGGAGGGGTGGGCGTCGGCGGTAGCTCAACTAAAAAATTAGGGTTTTTGTTTTAGGCTCTTGATACCATATAAGATGATATTAATCTCCCTCGGGGAGTCTTTCATTAATATCAAAGTATATATAGAATAAAATGTTTATCCCTTATACAATAGGAATCCTAAACCTATACAAAAGAAGAATCATAGTCGTACCATAATTATATTTACACAATATATAGAAATATTCTAATTATGGATAAAGATACAATTATTTATATGATATCGACGTTTACATCCATCATCATCCTCTTCTTGATCAGTAGTATATATTGAACTTTCACTCATTTGCATATTAACCTTATTATTCTCACCAACAGGTCCACCATTCTCAATCTCAGGATCAGAATGATCAGCCATAATTCCTTTATTACCCTCACATATTGTTACCTTATTTTCATCAAATCCCATGTTGTTGCTACTTTCAGCAACTCCAACAGCCAAGGACATCAACAAGTGCTCTTAACAAAAAAAAATGAATGAATGAATTAAAGAAATAAAATTAAAAGTCTTAACCAGTTTTGTTCTAGCTTGATATATTATATGTATGATACTATGATATGATATATATGACAAGAATGTCAAGAAATGAAAAGAACAGAACTAGGAAAGCCCAAAAAGAAATAACAACAACATTGAGGAGAGGCTAAAAAGAATCTAATCTCCCTTTATAAATAAACAAGAAATATTTTGGGTTATTGTTTAGAAAAAAAAGAAAAAAAATGGTCAAAAAAGAATCCCAAGAAGAGAAATGTTATGCTTTATTATTACTACACAATGGAAAGAAAAAGACACCAAGAAAAAGAGAGAGAAAGAAGGAATATTTGAGGTGCAAAAAGGAAATGGTTATGTGGTGATCCAAATATTGTGAGAATTAAAATTGAACATATGATTTTATAATAATAATAATACTCCCTCTGTCTCAATTTATTTGTCATTTTTAACTTTTCGAGAGTCAAATGAGTTGTTTTTCACCGTAATTTTTTCATATCTTTTAAATATTTTAAACCATTAATTATAGTGACATATAATACTTTCTTACGTAGTTTCCGAATATGTAACTTCTATTTCGAAAACTTTAAAGATTTTATATCCATACACGGTCAAAATTAAGAAATTTGACTCTCGAAAAAAATTATCAAATAAATTGGGACAGGGAGATAATGATTGGTATTTTATACTATAATAATAATAATAATAATAATAATAATAATAATAATAATAATAATAATAATAATAATAATAATAATAATAATTTACTAATATAAGTATATAAGAATAATAATAAGAAGTGAAGAATGGTGGAGGTCACTTGGGAGACAGCTTAGGATTGGGTGGAAGAGAGAGATTTTAACTATTATTTGGACCTTGAGGACTACGTGCATTTCTTCCATTAATAGTTTGAGATTTTTTTTTATCTGTCTCATCATAACTCTGGATGCAGGGTCGTCTTAAACATTTTGAGATCCTGTTCTAATTCGTAAAAGTGAGTCCTTAATATAAGTGAATATATGATTCAAAAATTAGAAATTATTTTAAATAATAAATAACAACCCAATACAACTTCACTTAATTCACTAACAAAATTAGAATACAGGGAGAAGAAAAGTAGTTGCTAGTGACAAGCAATTAATCGCTTCCCCATTTTCTCGCGACGCTGTCTTTGGCAGAAACGCGAGAAGGAACTTCCACCTGAGAAATGGTACCAAAGCTGTCTTGGCTAGCAGGATATACCTTTCGCATAATCTGTGATATTACAAAGGTAAACCCGTTCCTTGCTCCTCGCAGCGTGAACAACAGAGGGTTGAATATGACTGCAAGTATCACATCTCCTTTTGTAACTATCAAGTACTGCAATTTTAAACACAAAGTACTGATGAATAAGAGGCAAGTGGAAGTGCGGAATAACCATATTAATCGAATCTTAATGATACCAAAGAAACTCCTACCCCTCTATTCATTTTATCTGAAAGTGTTTGACGGACACGTAATTCAAGGGGAAAAAACAAAAAAATTGGGAAGTTTGGATTCATAAACATGCAATGAGTTTATGTGGCTATAAAATCATGTACTAAGGATAGAATGAAAAATTAAAATTAAAATTGTTTCGGACATCATTCTTATATGGAAGAGACTAAAAAGGGAAAAGTGTTACGTAAAATAGGCTAGAGGGAGTATAAAGAAGCTTACGCAAATGTGAATAAGAGACAACTGGAAGTAGGGAATGACCATGTTAAGTGAAATCTTAAAGTTATAGAAGAAACTCCTACCTTCTGACATTTTATGTGATAGGGACCAAGGTTTAGGAAGAAAAAGACTTTTGGAACTTTGTAGTCTTGAACATGCCATGACATTTCTTTGGCTATAAAATCATGTTACTAAGGATAGAATGGAAAGTTAAAAGTTTATTTGTCTCCAAATATAGAAAGGTGTCATTCGAAAGAGACTAAAAAGGAAAGAGTGTCACGTAAAAAAAATTAGAGGGAGTATAAAGAAGCTTAAGCAAATGATGAATAAGAGAAAACTGGAAGTGGGGAATGACCATATTAATTGAAATCTTAAAGCTACAGAAGAAACTCCGACGCCTCCAGTTCTTTTTACGTGAAGATGTTTGACCGGGTACGGAGCGTAAGAAGGAAAAAAACTTTTGGAACTTTGTAGTCTTCTTGAACATGTCATGACATTTATGTGGCTATAAATCATGTTACTAAGGATGGAATCAGAAGTTTAAAGTAGTTATTTGTTTCTAAATATAGAAAGGTATTTTTTCTCAAAGACTAAAAAGGAATGAGTGTTACGTAAAATAGGCTAGAGGGAGTATAAAGAAGCTTATGCAAATGATGAATAAGAGAAAACTGGAAGTGGGGAATGACCATATTAATTGAAATCTTAAAGCTACAGAAGAAACTCCGACACCTCCAGTTCTTTTTACGTAAAGATGTTTGACCGGGTACGGAGCGTAAGAAGGAAAAAAACTTTTGAAACTTTGTAGTCTTCTTGAACATGTCATGACATTTATGTGGCTATAAATCATGTTACTAAGGATGGAATCAGAAGTTTAAAGTAGTTATTTGTTTCTAAATATAGAAAGGTATTTTTTTCTCAAAGACTAAAAAGGAATGAGTGTTACGTAAAATAGGCTAGAGGGAGTATAAAGAAGCTTATGCAAATGATGAATAAGAGACAAGTGGAAGTAGGGAATAACCATATTAATTGCACTCTTAAAGCTACTGCTATAAAGAAGCTTATACAATTGCTCACCATGACAATAATACCCAAAATAGCAAGGCTTGCTTGTTGGGCTTCCTGCCAGAAATGGCCATCGTCGCCACTAAACCATCTACGCCAATTAAACCAACCGCCTCCGCCTGAATTGTCTCCTCCACCTGCTTCCTCCCGTCGTTTAATTTCTTTATCCCATTTCTCGTACTCAATTTTCTTTCCTCCCAAAGCACTTTCTAAAGCTTTTCTAGCCTCGTCCTGTTTATATGAAATGGCACAACACAGATAGGTAAATGACCTGACAGAAATTGGAAGGCAAATAAAAGAAGAAAATGAAACTTCCACTTCACATGTTTCACAGTGAGTCACCTTAATTAAATTTTACAATCATGTCCCCAAAATATGACTAAACTAGAATCTACTTCTCTGCTAGGTAGAAACATCAATTAGAAGAAAACTTCTCTGTAGCTCTTGTTTTCACCAAGATATTGCAAATACGGTTACCAATGCCATTTTTTTCTGTTTGACAAGTCAAAAAGTTATTACTGAGGACTGAGGTACATAATCCAAATGAGATAATGCCTCCTAAAAGTCTGAAGGCGCATAACCTAGAAACTGACGTAGGTAATTCAAGGTTAAATGTGGCTGAAGAAACCTCGTTAATATAATCTTGTGGCAAAGCACGCTATGAAAGTTGCACTCCTCCTCTGAGGGAAAGCTCAATGCCAGGTTCATTGTGAAATATCTGGAGTTAACTTCAGTACATAAGAGCGCTAATGTGTAGCAATCTTCAAGAAAGCTAGATCGTATCGATCAAACAATCTGATGTTCCCCGTTATGACACATATATTAGAAAGATTAGTGAAAATGAAAAGTCAACAAAGAAAAATCTAATACTCCCTCCGTTTCAATTTGTTTGTCTTAGTTTGACTCGGCACAGAGTTTAAGAAAATAAAGAAGACTTATAAATCTTGTGGTCTTAAATTAAAGATGTGTGTAACGTACCAAAATGCCCTTTGAATCTTGTGGTCTTAAATATGTCATGTCGGATGTTGAGTGTAACGGGTTACTAAATATAAAAAGTGGCATTCTTTTCTAAACAGACTAAAAAGGAGAGTAAGACAAACAAATTGAAACGGAGGGAGTAATTGATTATGATGCTAACAATAATCAAAATCTCATTTAACTCTTGAAAGAGAAAAAAGGATATCGAAATTTAGGTCAAATCAGTTCTATTATTTGGAGTCAATTTGAGCTGGAAGACAAGTTATACAAGTTTATTAATTGGTAGTAATAAAGATTCTAATATGATACAGAAAGTTGCACCTTAAGATTAACTACATATATATATATACACACACGCACCTTTCTAAACCGTTTCACAACCTATATGCATGTCTGCTAATGATCAGCAAAGCTTTGAAACTTCCTCTAGCAATTATAGGCTAGCCTCAATGACTGCCCTCACTACTTCCACACAATTGTTTGTTCTAAAAGCTCAACCTTTTGTTCAACTTCAACCTTTGTTTCAAATTTTAATTAACAAATCCATGTTTCCTGAACTATCACACACGGGAAAAAAGATTAAGAAGCATTCTAAACTCCACTTTACTAGTAGGACTAATAAGAGTACGAAAGAGATTTAGACATAATGCCCCGAGTTACTCTTCCAGTAACCTCAACTCCATGTAAAGCCAAGAATCTAAGGCAACAAACATAATGTAGGATGCAAAGAACTATAAAGGTCAGGATATCAGAAGCATCTGAAATTAATGATCTTAGCAAAAATTAAAAGTCTACTTTTTCATTTGCTACATGACTACATCTAATAGTTACACTAAGAAAATTCAACAGCTTTGTCGTTTTTTTGTTAAATGCCTTCTTACTGTGCTACTCCCGTCCCAAGAGGTAGGAAATATGAAGCAAATGGAAACCAAGTTTAGCCAGTAAAGGAAAAGCCAAAGATACTAAAGAAGAACAATGTAATTAAAATCATAGAGCAACCATAGTAGAAGCCAAGCTAAAATGCCCGAGTACAGGCTCAGGAAAGACCAAAAACATTTGGGGGATTTTCTTTTTCTTTCTTTATCCTTGACAAGAAGTGGGCTTCCGCTGAGAGATGCAAAGAGGGAGAAAGATCGTTTAGGAGTTTCAGATGGATTTAGAATAGGTACCGTTAAATGCAATAGGAGAGACTCTGTGGATAAGCACTAAAGCATATTGTCATTAAATTGTTTATACACCAAAGAGTTTCTCTTTCTAGCCCAAGCTCACACCAAGAACAAGTGAAAATAATTTGTTCACTCACGCAAGTGCAAACATAAAACCCCTTTGCTATTTTAGTGCCCTTTTTTCTTCTAGTCCTCAATTTAATCAGTGGTATATGCAAAATCAAACTAAATGGTGCTACTATCCATTGTTCTCCAGAATATTAAACCAAAACAAATGCAAAACGTAAGACCCCTTTGCTATTTTAGTACCCTTCTTCTTCTAGTCCTCAATTTAATCAGTGGTATATGCAAAATTAAATCAAATTCTACTATCCATTGTTCTCCAGGATACTCTTAAGTTAAGAAATTTTGTCAATAACCCAACAGATACCCACTTCTTTTCTTTCCAACAGAAAGCAAAAGACCATCAAAACTGGGAATTTTCAACATTAAAGCTAAATTATGAAAAGAAACCTTAAAATTTCGATACTCTTTAAGTTCAGAAATTTACCCCATTGCTATTTTAGTACCCTTTTTACTTCTAGTCCTCAATGCAATCAGTAGTATATGCAAAATCAAATCATATACTACCAGCCATTATCCCCCAGGATACTCTCAATTTTAGTACCCTTTTTCTTCTAGTCCTCAATGCAATCAGTGGTATATGCAAAATCAAATCATATACTACTAGCCATTATCCCCCAGGATACTCTCAATTTTAGTACCCTTTTTCTTCTAGTCCTCAATGCAATCAGTGGTATATGCAAAATCAAATCATATACTACTAGCCATTATCCCCCAGGATACTCTCAAGTTTAGAAACTTTCACGATAACTCAAAAGATACCCACTTCTATTATTTCCAAGGGAAAGCAAAAGAACATCATAACTGGGAATTTCCAACATCAAAGCTAAATTTTGAAACGAAACATTAAATTTAGACTTTGCTATTTTAGTACCCTTTATCTTCTTCTCCTTAATTTAATCAGCAGTATACGCATAATCAAACCAAATGGTACTACTATCCACTGTAGTTAAGAAATTTTTTCAATAACCCAAATTGAAACCCACTTCTTTTCTTTCCAAGGGAAAGCAAAAGACCATAAAAGCTGGGATTTTTCAAGATGATAGCTAAATAAGCACTCAAGCAGAATGTCATGAAATGCAAAACATAAAACCCCTTTGCTATTTTAGTACCGCTTTTTCTTCCGGTCCTCAAATTAATCAGTGGTATACGCAAAATCAAATCACATATTACTACTATCCATTGTTCTCCATGATACTCTTATGTTAAGAAATTTTCTCAATAACCAAAAAGGTACCCATTTCTCTTCTTTCCAAAGGAAAAGCTAAAGAGCATCAAAACTAAACTTCTCTAATAAAAAGAGAGACTTGGAGTAACTAATAAAGTTGTTGTCATGTGAGCAGGAGGTCACGTGTTCAAGGCAGGGTAAGGTTGTGTACAAATAGACCCTTGTGATCCGGCCCTTTCCGGATCCCGAGCATAGCGGGAGCTTAGGCCTTAGTGCCCTCCTCCAATAATAAACTAAGACAAATGAAAACATAAAAAAAAAAAACTTTACTCTTTTAGTACCCCTTTTTCTTCTAGTCCTAAATTTAATCAATGGTATACATAAAATCAATCAAATACTACTATCCACTGTTCTTCAGAATACTCTAGGGGTTGTTTGGTAAGCAGGATAAGGTGGGATATCCGAGATTAAGTTTGGAATAAAATGTATACCTTATTTGGTTGAAGGTATAAATTTAAAATTTATCCCAAACTTGGTCTCGGATAACCCATCTTATCCCGTCAAGTTCCATATTATTTTATCACACCTGGGAGGTGGGATAAATTAGTCGAGGGATTATAATCCCGGAATAACTTAGTATGTCCGCGTACCAAATGACCCCTTAAGTTTAGAAATTTTCTCGATAACCCAAAAGAAACCCACTTCTATTCTTACAAGGGAATGCAAAATATCATCAAAACTATAAATTTTCAACATCAAAGCTTAAATATTTAGTAGTGGTACCTGTTTGCGGTTTTTAGAGAAGAGGCAACTGAATCTGCCATTGCAGTTGAGTTTGTGTTGTAAAGAACTAAAGCTATTTCCGGTGATAGAGGAGGGACGGTGGTGATGTGGTGGTGCACGGTGGTGCTGCGGTGGTGCTGGGGTTGAAACTCGTAGGCTCAACACCTGCGCCATAGATTTTGGCTTTTGCTAGTAACGAGTGAAGTGATAGCCAATTTTAGGCAAATGACCCAAAGAGCTGTCCTTTGCGGCAACTCAAGTGATGGCCAGTTTTAGGACTTCTTGTATAGCCGAGTCTTTCGAAAACAGCAGTTAGAGATGAGTGTTAGAGAATGGGCCAGCAGCCCACGTGACCCACGGATCTCCTGCACAGGGGACCTTCCCTTCCCTTATATATTTGATGAATATTAAATTTAGATTTGTACTTAATTAATAGTGTAATATTACCATAATTGTAAAATCAGTCTTCAAATAGAATAGAAATTTTTAGGTAAAATAGGAAGAGGATCTTCCTAGTGTAACTTGTATATATATATATCTTTCATTAATAAGAATAATGAAGAGATTATTTCTTTCATGGTATCACAAGTCTAGGTTCTTTTTCTTGCTTTCGTTTCTCACTATTTTTCTCTTTGTAAACCGTGTTTCCTCCTCGAATATTCATCAATTATCCGAGCTTCTCCTGTCTTCATCCCTCACAAATTTCCTTCTCTGAATCTTGTTGTTCTATTCCCTATGGCTGATAAGATAAATTTTCATCATGCCCTCACAGTTTATAACATCAAGAGCGTCATCCCTATCGTTCTTGACCTAGAAAACGTTCAATATGGGAACGTGGGCAGAATTATTTAAGATTTATGCTTTGGTACATAAAGTCCTCCACCACATCATTCCTCCAACTCCTCCAAAGGAGGGTGATAGGGCGTCTACTTCTACGACTGTTGTGTCCACTAAAGAAGCAGATCCATAATTATGGGTCATGTTTGATGTCAAGGTTCTTCAGTGGATTTATGCAACTGTCTCCTTGGATCTTTTACAGATGATTATGGAAGCCAACTCCACAGCTATGACGGTGTGGGATCGATTACGAGACATATTCCAAGATAACAGTCATTCTCGAATTGTTATCCGTGAGCAGGAATTCTCACATGTGGCTATGGTGAATTTTCAAAACGTTTCTTCTTATTGCAAACGCCTCAAGGACTTGACAGACCAACTCAGCAACGTGGGTTCTCCTGTTTCTAATAGTCGTTCTTCTTGCGGATGGTTGCGGCGTATCGAAGGCCTATAACGGTGTTGCTTCAGTTATTCGTCAGAGTAACCCCCTGCCATGATTTTATCAAGCCCGTTCTATGCTTACTTTGGAAGAAGCCGAATTGGCTAAGAAAGTAGCAATTGGGGCCAGTCCTGTCGTCATGATGACTGCTTCCAATTAATCACAACAACGGGGTTGTAAGAAGGGCTAAAATCGTAAGAATAATGACAAGAATTGTGGCAGCAACAACGGGGGCAACCGCCGGCGGCAACATCGATTCGAGCTCATAGGGCCCGCAGGCGGTGGCGATGGGTCCTGTGGGCCTTACAGCCACAGCGGCATTACAATGGCCGCGGCTCATCTCTACAATGCGGCGCCTCGATGTCGGCCAAGACACGATCGCGGCCAGCCGTCGAGTCGACTCGTGGTTCATACGGCGTATGGCAGCGGCGGCGATCAAAGATACTTAGGTCGCGCCCCATCGTGACCACGCGCGGTGGGCCCAACTCATACCGACATTGAAGCAACGATGCACACGGCGACTTGACTTCAACTAGACCACACGGGTACACTGGACACGCCACTACCCACATGACATCCGATTAAGGTACTCTCTCGTCTTATTCTAATTTGAGCACTAATCATGGTATAACTGTTGGTAATGACAATTCTATTCCAATTAATGGTTATGGTCATAAAACTTTGTCCCCTCCTCATCCAACACTTGTCCTGAAACATACCCTTCATGCCCCAAAATTGATTAAAAATTTGGTGTATGTCCATAAATTCACCACTGATAATTGGCTTTCTATTAATTTTGATTCATTTGGGTTTTTTGTGAAGGATTTCAAGACGGGGAGTCATCTCATGAGGTGTGACAGTAGGGGAGATCTTTATCCAATCACACCAAGTCTCAACATCTCGCGTCAAGCTATGTCATCCATTTTTGCAGCTCTTGCTCTTTTCTTGTGGCATGCTCGTCTAGGTCATCCGGGATCATCTATTTTATCTTCTTTAGATAGACATAAGTTTATTTCTTGTAAGGGTACACATAGTACTCCACTTTGTCAATCCCGTGCTTTGGAAAAAAATATTGTTACCATTTGTAGCGTCAAATTCCAATACTTCAATACCATTTGATATTATTCATAGTGATTTATGGACATCTCCGGTTCTCAGTTCTATGAGTCATCGTTATTATGTTTTATTCTTAGATGACTGTTCTAAATATTTATGGACATTTCCAATTGCGAAAAAATCTCAAGTTTTTCCCATTTTCATAAAATTTAGAGCTTTCATAAGAACGCAATTCGAACGAAAAATAAAAAACATTCAATATGATAATGACAAAGAGTATGACAATGGGGAATTTAGGGAGTTTTGTGCTCAAACTGAGATAGATTTTCGTTTTTCTTGTCCTCATACGTATTCACAAAATGGGAAAACTGAGTGAAAAATTCGTACCATTAATAATATTGTCCGCACTTTATTGGTTCATTCTTCCATTCCTCCATTATTTTGGCATCATGCGCTACAAATGACTACCGATCTACTAAATATTCTTCCATTTAAAGGTTTGACATATTCATCCCCTCTCAATGTGTTATGCAATAAGACTCCGTCATATTCTCATCTTAGGGTCTTCGGATGCTTATGTTATCCACTGTTTCCATCCACTACGATCAACAAACTTCAGGCACGTTCTACTCCTTATGTATTTTTGGGTTTTCTGTCAAATCACTGTGGTTATAAATGCTTTGATTTGTCCTCTAAACGAATCATCATTAGTCGTCATGTTCTCTTTGATGAATCTCAATTTCCCTTTTCTAAAGTAGAAAAACTTGTGTCTAGTTCTTATGATTTTTTGGATGAGGATGTCTCCCCCTATGTTCTCCGTCATTTTTCAGATTATTCAGAAAAAACGACGTCAGTGTCGCGACCCTTAGGGGAGGCACCGCGGCGCCTGCCAGCCAGTGTCAAAACTGTTTCAATCCTGTCATTAGCGCTGAGACCCTCTGGGAAGTGCCGCGACGCCAAAACTTCAGAGAGCTCTGCAGTTCTTCCAGCGTCGCGGCCCCTTGTTAGGCGTATTTTGTATACGCTTTTTGAGCCATTTTAGTTAGTATTTTTCCCATTTCGTTTAAATAAGTGTCTTGTTAGGGTTGTTTTTCTTTATTTTGAGTCACAGCGGTTCTAAATGGCAAAAAGAAGCTAAAAGTGGGCAGAAAAGGAGCTCCCGAAGCAAAAAAGACGAAAATTGGCAGATCAGGACGAAAAAGCAGGATGATGCCGGACGCGGTTCACATTCTTGAGAAGTCGCAGATTTCGGCTGCGGTGCCATTCAGAGGACATGGTGCCGTCGCAGAATTTCTAATCTGAAATAGAATTGGCAAGAGGCAAAAGGGTCCAAGGCATACATTTTTGACAACATAAATAAACCCTTGGGACAGATTTTGGGGTATAACCTATCACATATCTCATAACACATAAGACATCACAACGCTTGGAGGCTACAATTGGAGACCTAGTTCTAAGTAATTTTTTTTCTTTATTTCAATTCAGTTCATGTTGGATTTTGTCTTAGTTCTTAGCATGTCTATGGCTAGGAGCTAAACACTTTATTAGGGCTTTCCTATTGAATCGCTTGAAACTATATTTCATGAATTAATACATTAGTTTGATTTCTTCTTCACTTAATTAAGATTTATTCAATATTGGTATGAATGTTTGATAGTTAATTGATCACTATTTATCATAATTTATATGCTTTCGAATCAAGAATCGAGAGGAGAGATTTTTATATGCTGTAATTGAATAGACATAGGTTAAAATCGCAGACAAAAGTACCCCGATACTTGTGTATCATTATAGGTTATTGTTCTTAATCCTCATATGTGGTAAATCCTATCATAGAAATATAGAAGGGTTCTGCACTGGGGTTGAGCGATTATATATCCTAACCGGAATATAAGACAGTCTAGTTAACCGCTATCTTAACGTAGAAGAAGAAGTCATTCTAGTTACATTAAGGATTGAAAGGAGTGGAGAGTCGAAGATATTGGAAGCCCTAATTCCTTCATAACTGATTAAACCTCAACAATTTAGTTTACTTCTTGCAATTATTCTAGTAGTTAGATAAAAACCCAAATCAATTATCGTTTGTCAAATAGATAACCTAGAATAGATGTTCGGTAATTAGAAACCAGTCTTTGAGGACGATATTCGGTCTTAACAGATTATATTACTTGTAACGATACGTACACTTGCGTGAGCAAATGGAAATCGGCCTAACAAGTTTTTGGCGCCGTTGCCGGGGACTGACGTACTTCTAATATCAAACCATTTATTCTTAATTTCAAATTTGGTCGCTCCCAGAACAAGTTTCTGTGAGCATCTATTTATCAATTTTTGTTGTTTTTGTAATTTTGCAGGTAAAGTTAAGTATAAGTACATGGACTATCACTATCAGGGGCTACAGGACTATGACCTTTGTCCACCGCAACGATTTAGACCACAAGCGCCGCAAGAGGAGCGAAATGAGCTGCAGAAAGTCTTACTCAGGCTCACCGGGTGCCAGAATCCTCAAGGCCTAACTTATCCACCACAAAATCAGGCTCCATCAGGAGAGCTA
The DNA here is from genome assembly GCA_029844215.1 of Przewalskia tangutica. Taxonomy (NCBI): domain Eukaryota; kingdom Viridiplantae; phylum Streptophyta; class Magnoliopsida; order Solanales; family Solanaceae; genus Przewalskia; species Przewalskia tangutica. The sequence goes on from CM056725.1 coordinate 6,136,823, forward strand.
GATAACATGGGAGAAGTTCTTTGGGAACTCTCAAATGCCTAAAATCAGTTCATAGTGGAAACAAGATCATCCATCAGGAATCTAGAGATGCAGTTGGGCCAGCTAGCAAGCTGAGAAACGGTATGCAAGGGAACCGCCCTAGCAATACTGGTGCAGACCCACAAGAACAATGTCAAGTAATTTATTTGAGAAGTGGCAAATAAATGGAGACAGGTTCATCCCCAATATGTCCAGAAAAAAAGGGTGAACCCAGTGAGGTAAAGGAGTCAGAGGATGCAGTAATCATATAAGATCTTCCTGCGGACCAAAGATCACCACCAACAATCGTTGACACACCGCATGTGAAGATACCATATCCTCAGAGACTTAGAAAAAATTCTCTTGACAAGCAGTTTTCTATGTTTTTGAAGGTCTTTAAAAAACTGCATATCAACATTCCATTTGCTGAAGCCTTAGAACAAATGTAAAGTTATGTGAAGTTCATGAAGGAGATCCTCTGTAAAAAGAGGAGGTTGAAGGAGTATGAAACAGTGGCGTTGACTGAGGAATGCAGTGCCATCCTACAGAAAAATTTACCTCAGAAGTTGAAAGATCCTGGAAGCTTCATCATCCCTTGCACTATACGGAAGCTTGAATGTCAGTAGGCTCTATTGTTATACCCCGTATTTCCAGAGTATATACGTGAGGACGTACGTATAAAAGCTTAAGCCTTAAGTAGGCTAAGGGACGAAATTTGTGCACAACTAGCGAAAAGAATCGTTTTCCGACGAAACGTTTTCCAAACTTTGCGAAGGAAAAATTGCGGCTATGTCATTTATAATTTTTGCGGATTTTTCCGAGAGATGAAATATTTTGGACCAATTGGAGGGCGACATGTGTCACCCTTAGGTGTCCAAGGTTGGACGATTTTTCCTTGGTGGAAGCTTCTAGGCTTGCACGTTTTTTCCCTTTTAGTTGCCTAAAATGTTTGGTAGGATATTTGTGTGGTAGATGACCAAGTGGGACCCACACAACACATGGCTTAATCTACACCTTACACTTGCCTACCACTTATCTTGATCTTGGCCATTGGTTGGCCTATAAATACCCCCTTAGTTGATGAGTTATTTCATCCACACTTGAGCAATTTTCCAAGTCTCAAACTACTCCTCCTTGTGAGCTTTCGTCAACCCTCTCCCCTCCTAGTTGTGCTAATGAAACCCTCCCCTGTGAGGCCTCACGAGAAACCTCCCCTACCTAGTTCACGTAAAATACCCCCTTGGTAGAAAAGTATTCTCAAGCATTATTCTTATTCCCAAATACTCTAGCCCAAAACCTTTGTAGTATTTCCAGTACCTCTATCTGAAAAGCCGGAAAATACTACTATACTTCCTTTAGTCACGAAAACGAAACCCTAAGGAAAGATCTTCACAAGTAGTTAAAGTATTAAGTAGAAGTTGCGTAGAACTTCTAAGGGTTTCTTGGAGCGAATTGGAGCACTCGGATTAAGAGTTAAACCTTGCTCAGGATCGACATTAAACTTGGATAATTTTGGGCTTATCGAGGTAAATACTCTTGACCTTCTATTGTAATTGGAAATTACATACTGTAGTAGTATATAAATGTATATAAGATACATAGAAGAGAATTGAACTGTAATAGAAGGATATTACAGAAGAATATTGAATTGAAATCACATCAGAAGAATATGAAAGAAGAAAGTGCATGTACTTACATGGGATATTTCTGATAGAATTGTGTAGTTTGTGGTAGGAAGTGCTGCCCAATTTTTCCGTAGAATAAGGAATCTGTATCTAGAAGTATTTTACAGAGTAGTCTAGACGTTGATAGACTTGTATGACCATTATAGGTTGAAGTACTGCGAGTAGCGTATTCTACTCGAAGAAGTAAAAAGGCTAGCAGGATTACGAGATTTGGAGCTATTTGCTAATAGTCGATAATCGTCATGAGGTATGTGATTCTTCCTATCCTCTTGAGCATGATATTTTAAAAGAATATATATATAGTACGGTAGACGTGCGTGTGTTAATCGAGCGTAGTTTTACGGCAATGTCTTTTGACTTAAGCCTGAATAATAAGAATCTTGAAGTATTTCAAAAAAGTTAAGAAACCTTTTTGAAAGAAGAGTAACACTTGGTTTTAAAAGACTTAAAAGCTTAAGAGTTATACTAGCTTTATGGGAAGTTAGGTATAACGACTTAAGAGAGATAAAAAGAATGGTTTATTGATTTTAGAAGTTAAGAGACTTGATCTTAAAAGATAAGAGACTTGACTTATTTTGAATTAACATGAATTTTGTTTAAAAAAAAGGGTGAAACCTCATTCGTGAGTAATGAGTACTTGGTTTTTAAAAGGAATCATGTTTTACTGATTTCGGAAATCAGAATAAGTATCGAACGAACCACTGCAGCGTTAATAAAGGGAAATGTATTGACTAATTAAGTATTATTAAAACCAGTAGAAACCTCCATCTGCATAGAAGCTAAGATGAGACAAAATGATATTACATTTCCTAGATCATGGCTGCTTTAATAAGATTGATTATGAACAAGAATAACCTACTCACATATAAGGCATATGTTTCGCAAATTGTTTAAAAGAGAATTATATTCTTAAGTGATTAAGACTATGAACCACGAAACCTTTCTAAAATAAAAGACTTAAGTACTTGAAATTAGGCAAACTTGAACTTATGGAAAAGAATGTTGTTACTTGATGTTGAAAAGGAAAGTGTTTTGGTTTACCTAAAAATGTGAGCCACTCTATTTTAATACTACGGGTATCGGGTGACCTTTAAAAAAGAAATGGATCTTTTAAAGAATTTAACGTACGTAATACTTTGGGGTCAGAACCTGGACTTTGGCATAAAATAACCTTGAGTTGTGTGTAACTTGCCTATGTTTGCGTTTGATAGCCTTGTTGTGCAAGTACTGTATTTCTATACCACCGCGTCTCTCGATGGAGGGTCGGCTGATTTGTTATGAACGATTCTTCACCGAGTCCCATGAGACGGGCGACACGTATTCCATCCGATTTTCACCGAGTCCCATGAGATGGGCCGACACGATTTCATCCGATTCTTTCCGAGTCTCGTAGGATGGGCCGACATGTATTCCATACTTCACCGAGTCCCACGGGACGGGCGGGACACACGTACCACACGATTCCACCTCTATCCCCATGGGATGAGCCGAGACATGTTATACGTATAATACGGTTTATATCCAGACTGCCGGCAGTGCGGAAGGAGTTCCACGGGCATGAGGGATGACTTGAGGGCGTGAGTCCCTGACTTGACTGCTTTTATGTTATGAACTGTAGTTTTGTTATCATACATGTCTCCTGTTTTACATAAGACTATCATGATTTCATTTACAGTATTTTTCAGTTTCACATACTTGGTACCTGTTGTACTGACCTCCTTCGGGGGGCTGCGTTCATGCCGCAGGTAGAGGTACATCGTCTGTTGATCCCCGCTTATAGGATCATATTTCAGCGTATTGGGAAGCTCCGTTCCTTCGGAGGCTTATCTTTTGGTATGTTACCCTGAGTCTGTAGGTTCTTGTACATTCAGGGGTATGGCGGGGCCCTGTCCCGTCATAGTTGTTGTAAAAATCTTAGAGGTATGTAGCACTGTTGTGGGCAGGGTTGTAAGGATTGTAACTGTTCAAATGTCAATATATATATATACATATATGCAGAAAGACAACCATTTTGGTTGGCCTATTTTCTTTTATCTTGATCCATATCTATTTGTATGTTTAAGTTTTTTTATTTCCGCTGGTTTTTCTCTGATGTTGTATCACTAGGGTGCCCGGGGTAAGGCACCAGTCACGGGCCCGGGTTCGGGTCGTGACATCTATGTGATCTGGGGGCAAGTATAAATTTGATGCCCTCTTTTGTGTTCTGCAAATTTGGAGTGGGGGAAGCAAGACCTACAACCATAACCTTACAACTAGCAGATCGCTCCATCGTCCACCCTAGAGGAATAATCGAGGGTGTGTTGGTTAAGGTGGACAAGTTTATCTTCCCCGCTAATTTCATCATCCTAGACATGGAAGAAGATGAAGATATTCTCATCATCCTTGGCAGGCCATTCTTAGCCACGGTACATGCACTCATTGATGTTCATAAAGGTGAGCTGAGCTTCGTGTTCAGGGAGAAGAGGTGATATTCAATGTATTTAGGGCAGCAACCTACCCAAGGAAAAGTGATAAATGCTATGCTATTGATGTGGTTGATAAAGCAGTTTCTGAAAACGGTTCAGGAGTGTGGATGCTCTTGAAGTGGTGATGACATAATGGGATGAGGATAGTGGTAATGACACAGAATTGATGGAGTATGCGAATTGGTTGGATTCCCATGAGCCCTGCTATAAAAAAATATGAGGAGCTAGGAACCATGCCAGAGAGACCAGTGTCATCCACAGAACAAGCTCCAGAACTAGAGTTGAAAACTCTGCCAGATCATTTGCAATATCAATATCTAGGTGAGAACCACTCCTTACCAGTGATCGTATCATGTCATCTATCCAAAGTGGAGGTTGAAAAACTGTTGAGAGTATTGAGGGCTCATAAGCTCGCGATTGGGTGGACAGCGGACATTAGAGGATGAGTCATTCTCTGATGTGCACAAAATTAAATGCAGAATATGAAGCGGACCTCCATTGAGGCACAGAGTAGACTAAATCCAACCATGAAAGAGGTGGTGAGAAAAGAGATCCTGAAATAGCTCGATGCTGGGGTAATTTATCCTATCTCTGACAGTGCATGGGTAAGTCATGTGTAAATGGTACCCAATAAAGGTGGCATGACTGTGGTGACTAACGAAAAGAATGAGCTTATTCCATCCAGAACAACTACAGGGTGGAGAATGTGTATTGACTACCGCAAGTTGAACAAAACAACCAGGAAGGATCATTTTCCTTTGTCTTTTCTTGACCAAATGCTTGACATGCTTGCAGGACAAAACTATTATTGCTTCCTGGATGGTTATTCAGGGTATCATCAAATTTCCATCTCTCCAGAAGATCAGTAGAAGACAACCTTCACATGCCCTTTTGGTATGTTTGCTTTCAAGAGAATGTCATTTGGGTTTTGCAATGCACCCGCCACCTTTCAGCGTTGTATGATGGCTATCTTTTCTGACATGGTGGAGAGGATCATAGAAATCTTCATGGATGATTTTTGGGTCCTCCTTTGATGAATGCTTAAGGCATTTAGAAGCAGTGTTGCAGCGGTGCAAAGACTCGAATCTGGTGCTGAACTGGGAGAAATGTCACTTTATGGTGCATGAAGGTATCGTTCTTGGCCACAAGATTTCCAGCAAAGGCATTGAGGTAGACAGGGCTAAGGTTTCCGTGATCGAAAATCTGCCACCTCCAATATCGGTAAAAGGGATCAGAAGTTTTCTTGGGCACGCTGGTTTCTACAGAAGATTCATCAAGGACTTCTCAAAGATCTCTAAACCTTTGTCCACCTTGTTGATGAATGGGGTTGCTTTTGAATTCAATGAAGAATGTCTGACTGCCTTTCAGACACTTAAGGAGAGGCTAACCTCAACACCTATAGTCAATGCACCTGACTGGAAAACACTCTCATTTGAATTGATGTGTGATGCAAGTGACTACACAGTGGGAGCAGTTCTTGGGCAGAAAATTGACAAGGTATTCAGGTTAATTTACTATGCTAGCAAAACCCTCAATGATGCTCAGCTGAATTATACGACGACAGAGAAAACGTTTCTAGCCATAGTATACATATTTGAAAAATTCAGGCTATACCTCATTGGGAATAAGGTGATAGTGTACACTGACCACTCAGCCATTAAGTATTTGATGACTAAGAAGGATGCAAAACCTCGGCGTATACGATGGGTGCTGCTACTACAAGAATTTTACATGGAGATCCGCGATAAAAAGGGGACTGAGAACGTGGTTGCAGACCACTTGTCAAGGCTTGAAGTGGAAGAGAGCCAGAACACCAAGGATGTGCAAATAAATGACTACTTCCCAGACGAGCAACTGTTTTAGGTAAGTAACAGTGTAAATTTACCTTGGTTCGCTGACTTTGTTAATTTTCTTGCAGCAAAAGTATTGCCTTCAGGAATGACAATGCAGCAGGTGAAAAAGTTCTATTCAGAGGTAAAACATTACTACTGGGAGGAGCCAATTCTCTACAAGCACTGTGTTGATCAAGTCATAAGGCGGTGCGTACCCGAGGATGAAATGCACCAAATTCTCACTCATTGTCACCCCTTGCAATATGGTGGGCATTTTGGAGCATCACGGACAGCAGCCAAGGTATTGCAGAGTGGATTTTATTGGCCAACCCTATTCAAGGATGCCAATACCTTCGTGAGGGGTTGTGATCGTTGCCAAAGAAATGGGAACATGTCAAGGCGAAATGAAATACCCCTAACTGGGATCGTAGAAGTGGAGTTGTTTAACGTGTGGGGGATTGATTTCATGGGCCCGTTTCCAACGTCCTTTGGGAACCAATACATTCTTCTCGCAGTGGATTATGTATCCAAATGGGTCGAGGCAGTGGCTACGAAAGAGAATGATAGTAAAACTGTCTTGAAATTCCTCCAGAAAATATATTCACAAATTTTGGCACTCCAAGATCCCTCATCAGCGATGAAGGGAGTCATTTTTGCAACAAGCATCTTGACACCTTGCTGGCACGTTATGGAGTCTACCACAGGACTGCTTTTCCATACCACCCGCAAGCCAATGGGCAGGCTGAAATTTCAAACAGGGCAGTGAAAAGCATACTGGAAAAGATAGTGGATGGCTCAAGGAAGAATTGGTCTACGAAGTTGGATGATGCACTATGGGCCTATAGGACAGCTTTCAAGACTCCCATTGTGATGTCACCATACAAGATGGTCTATGGGAAGGCATGTCATCTACCGGTGGAGTTGGAAAACAGGGCATACTGGAGAATGAGAAAGATGAACATGGATGCCAAAGAAGTAGGGCAGAAGAGGCTGCTTCAACTAAATGAGCTAGATGAATTTCGAAACAATGCCTATGAAAATGCAAAAATCTACAAGGAAAGGGCCAAGGCATGACACGACAAGAACTTGATCCTGAAAGAGATACAGCCTGGGCAACAAGTACTCATATTCAACTCAAGCTTAGATTGTTCCCATGCAAGTTAAAGTCCAGATGGTCAGGGCCATTCATTGTGGAGAAAGTGTTCCCCTATGGTGCAGTCGAAGTGAGAGGGAAAAAAGGTGCTCCATTCAAAATGAACGGACAGAGAGTGAAACCTTACTTATTGAATGACATAGAACAACTCAACTCTGCTATCCGTTTCAAACCACAGTAAAGAGGAATCTGCATCCGGCTAAAACACGTTAAAGACAGTGCTACTTGGGAGGTAACCCAATGATTAAATTATGCAATTAGTTTAAATAGAACAATCTCACTTTTGGTATTTTTAGATTGTGTTGTGATGACAGGTGAGGAAATCAGAGACTAAGCACGAAGAAAGGGTAGAAAACACGGAAAAGGATTGGCACCGCGGTGTCATTCTACAGGACCGCGGTACCTGGGCGCGATTTCAGAAAAATAAAAAGCCCTAAATTACCAAATCCCTTCCCACAGATACCGTCTCAATGCAACATCCGCCGTCACCACCTTTTGAGCCGATGTATGTCTGTAAGTCATCCCATTATTATTTTTGAGTCTTTACACATTTGGGACAATGTGTCGTTTAAGTTTAGGAGGGTAATTATTTTATTTTTGTGTTTCTGTTTTTTAGTCGTTTTGATTGAGTTTTTTTGTGTCTTTTATTGTGTTTATATGAGTTAATTTTTTTTATGATCATGCATGCTGTAGCTGCTTGAAACGCCTAGTGGATTAAGTGGGATAATGTAATGGAAACAAAAATATGTGTGCTTGAGTTATATATGCCAAAAATTCATGAACATCTAATTATTTGAGATATTTGTGCTTGGCCTATATGTGTCAATGGTGAAAGGAATGATTGAAACATGTCTATGAAGCCTGCTTTCTTGTTATTTGAGGCGAAATAGTTAAGATGTACATGCTTGGAGAGATGATTCAGGCATTTCTTTGTTATCCCTTCTTACCATTCATTACCTACCTTGTAATAAATTGTATCTCTAGTCAGCCTCTTTGAGCCTAAAATAAGTTATTTCTTGGACACTCTATGATTAACTTGTGTGCCATAAGCAGTAAGTGAAAACAGAGATGAAAAAAGAGTGAAAAAGAAATACTAAAAGAGTGAAAAATTGATGCACATCAATAAAAAATTGTAAAAGCTTAAGTTTGGGGGTACCTATGTGAATGTGTTTCATGCTCTCAAAAAGAGAAGAGGGGAATGATAGGTATGAATGAAAAAAAATACCAAAAATAAGGACAAAATGATTGAGTGAGAAAAACGTTTATGGTACGTAATTTGAGTCTAAATGTCAACTTTTATCTACCCCTGTCTAAGCCTACATTACAATCCTGAAAAGTCTTGAAGATCTCTAGTATGTATGTCTATGATTAGTGGAGAATAGCAAGTAAACATGACCATAGAACTGAATGTAATTGACATGCATATGTTAGATGTTCATGTTTCCATTAGTTGGGATTGAAATGAATTTGCGAAATATCTGACTTGAAATTCAAGATTGCTATATTAATGCTATATGTTCCAGCATATTATCTCAACTGATGTTCATGCTTTTCTAAGTAACCTTGTGTAGTTACTTGATTTGAGTTTTTGAGTCTTTTTGTTTTTTTTTGTTTCTTTGATTTTGTTTTGATCTTTGCTCGAGGGAGAGCAATGTTAAGTTTGGGGTATTTGTTAGGCGTATTTTGTATACGCTTTTTGAGTTATTTTTTGTTAGTATTTTTCCCATTTTCGTTTAAATAAGTGTCTTGTTAGGATTGTTTTTCTTTTTTTTGAGTCACAGCGGTTCTAAATAGCAAAAAGGCAAAAAGAAGCTAAAAATGGACAGAAAAGGCAGGAAATGAGCTCCCGAAGCAAAAAGGACGAAAATTGGCAGATCAGGGCGAAAGACAGCAGGACCGCGGTGCCGGATCGCGGTGCCACATTTACTGAGAAGTCGCAGTACTTTCGGCACCGCGGTGCCATTCTGTAGGACCGCGGTGCCGATGCAGGAATTTCTAATCCGAAATAGAATTGGCAAGGGGCAAAAGGGTCCAAGACATACGTTTTTTACAACATAAATAAATCATTGGGACAAATTTTGGGGTATAACCTATCACATATCTCATAACACAGAAGACATCACAACGCTTGGAGGCTACAATTGGAGACCTAGTTCTAAGTAATTTTTCTTTTCTTTATTTCAATTCAGTTCATGTTGGATTTTATCTTAGTTCTTAGCATGTCTATGGCTAGGAGCTAAACACTTTATTAGGGCTTTCCTATTGAATCGCTTGAGACTCTATTTCATGAATTAATGCATTAGTTTGATTTCTTCTTCACTTGATTAAGATTTATTCAATATTGGTATGAATGTTTGATAGTTAATTGATCACTAATTATCATAATCTATATCATTTCGAATCAAGAACCGAGGGGAGAGATTTGAATATGCTGTAATTGAATAGACATAGGTTAAAATTACGGACGAAAGTACCACGATACTTGTGTATCATTATAGGTTATTGTTCTTAATCCTCATATGTGGTAAATTCTATCATAGAAATATAGAAGGGTTCTGCACTGGGGTTGAGCGATTATATATCCTAACCGAAATATAAGACAGTATAGTTAACCGTTATCTTAACGTAAAAGAAGAAGTCATTCTAGTTGCATTAAGGATTGAAATGAGTGGATAGTCGAGGATATTGGAAGCCCTAATTCCTTCATAACTGATTAAACCTCAACAATTTAGTTTACTTCTTGCAATTATTCTAGTAGTTAGATAAAAACCCAAATCAATTATCGTTTGTCAAATAGATAACCTATAATATATGTTCGGTAATTAGAAACCAGTCTCTGAGGACGATATTCTGTCTTAACAGATTATATTACTTGTAACGATACGTACACTTGCGTGAGCAATTGGAAATCGGCCTAACACCCTTGCCCCCAGCGCCGCGGCTCTTCCGACGGTAATTTCCGAAATTTCTTAAAATTTCCAAAATTCCCCCAATCCAGCCCAGAGTCAAGGTACAGTCACTCGCAGTCAACGAGTATTTTTAAACCAAAAAAACATTTTAATTTGAATTCTAATGTTCTTAAATCCCCCTTCCCCGTAATCCTGTGTCTTCCTTAAATGATCCTAATTGAAAAATTGTCATGACCGAAGAATATAATATTCTTATTGATAATAAGATGTGGGAGTTGGTACCCCGTCCATCTGGGTTAATATTATTCGGTGTGTATTGTGATGAGACATTTAGCCCGGTGGTCAAGCCGGCTACCATTCGCACTGTGCTCAGCTTGACTCTTTCAAAATCATGGCTCATTCATCAGCTAAATGTGAAGAATGTTTTCCTATATGGTGATATTCAGGAGACAGTGTATATGCATCAGCCTTTGGGGTTTAGGAATACTAGATATCCTAATCATGTCTGTCTATTGAAGAAGTTCTTGTATGAGCTTAAGCAGTCTCCACGGGCTTGATATAAGAGGTTTGCTGATTTTGTTTCGACTATGGGTTTTTCTCACAGCATGTGTGATAATTCATTGTTCATATATCGTCGGGGTTCTTTCATGGCTTATATATTGTTACATGTGGATGATATTATCTTGACTGCCTCTTCTGATGCTTTGAGAAAGTCTATTATGACAATGCTCAGTTATGAGTTTACCATGAAAGACTTGGGCCCCTTGAGCTATTTTTTGGAAATTGCAGTCACTCGTCATGCAGGTGGATTGCTCTTAACACAGAGTAAGTATGCAACAGAGATTAATGAGAGGGCTGAGATATCATCTTGTAAGTCCACTTCTACTCCAATTGAAACTAAACCCAATTTGGGTGATGCAGATGACTCTCTGTATGAGGATCCGACCCGCTATCGTAGTCTTGCAGGCGCCCTTCAGTATCTTACGTTCACCCGACCAGACATTACATATGCAGTCCAGCATGTGTGTTTGTTTATGCATAATCCCAGAGTTGAACATATGAATGCGCTCAAACGCATCCTTAGGTACATTCAGGGAACACTTGATTATGGTTTGCATTTGTATCTTTCGTCGACGTCTACATTTGTCTCCTATACAGATGCTGATTTGGGTGGTTGTCCTGACACCAGACGGTCTACGTCTGGCTATTTTATGTTTTTGGGTAATAACTTAGTCTCATGGTCTATCAAGCGTCAATCTACGCTTTCACGTTCAAGTGCAGAGGCCGTGTATCGAGGGATAGCCAATGTGGTTTCCGAGTCATGTTGGTTACGAAATCTACTTTTGGTAGATTAGGGTCATGTTTTAGTGGAGTTGGTAAAAGATGGTAGATTAGGGTCATATTCTCGGACGGGGACGGGGGCGAGGGTTAGGGGTAAGTGGGGTGATGGAGATGCTAGGATGAGAATAGGATCATGGAACATTGGGACTATAACGGAAAAGTCCATAGAGTTAGTTAAGATTCTAAAGAAGAGGTGGATTAATATAGCTTGCATCCAGGAGACCAAATGGGTAGGACCTAAGGCTAAGGATGTGGACGGGTATAAGTTATAGTTCTTGGTAGGTCGAGGTATAGGAATGAGGTAGGCATTTTGGTAGACAGAGAGCTAAATGATTAGGTGGTAGAGGTTAGGAGGGTCAATGACAGGATGATATCGATTAAATTGGTAGTTGGAGGGTCCACTATGAACATTATTAGTGCTTACGCACCGCATGCGGGCTTGGACGAGGAGGAAAAAAGGCATTTTTTGAAGGATTTGGATGAGGTGGTGGGAGGTATACCACCCACTAAGAAGTTATTTGTAGGAGGGAATTTCAATGGACATATTGGGTCACTTCCGAGGAGTTATGACGACGTGTAAGGAGCCTTTGGTCTCGGGGACATGAATGGGGGATGCGTCTCACTCTTGGAGTTCGCTAAAGCTTTTGGGATGGTGATAGCCAATTTTAGGTTTATGAAGAAGGAGGAACACTTGGTGACTTTTCGTAGCTCGGTGGCTAAGACTCAAATAAACTTTTTTCTCCTTAGAAAGGCTGACAACAGTCTTTGTAAAGATTGCAAGGTTATTCAGATGGAGTATCTTACAACCCTACATAAGCTTTTGGTGATGGATTTGGAGATCAAAATGGGGAAGAAGATGAGGATTGTTAATGATAAACTAAGAATCAAATGGGGGATGTTGACCATGGCTAGTGTAAAGAAGATGAAGAAGAGGTTCATGGTCAAGGGGGCTTGAGGGAGTAGTGGGAATGCGACTGATATGTGGGACAGGACGGTCAGTTGCATTCGGGAGGTATCTAGAGAAATGCTAGGGGTCTCACGGGGTAGCCGTGGTGGGCATCGAGGGGACTGGTGGTGAAATGGTAAGGTTCAAGAGAAGGTGGAAATAAAGAAAGTGACGTATGTGAAATTGATAGAAAACAAGAATGAGGTGGAGAAATTGATGAATAGGAAAATAAGATGGCGATATAGGAGCAAAGCTACCGGTTACGGCGGCGAAAATGACGGTTTTTGAACGCTTGTATGTGGAATTAGAGGAAAGAAGTTGTATAGACTAGCCAAGGTGAGGGTGATGAGGGACCGTGCCTTGGATCACGTGAGTTGCATCAAGGATGCGGACGACAAAGTATTAGTGAAGGATGCACATATTAGACGGAGGTGGCAGTCTTACTTCCATAAACTCTTTAACGAATAAGGAGATAAAGACATTGTGCTGGGAAATCTCGACAATCTGGAAGGTACCAAAATTTTGGATACTATAGAAGCAATAAGGTTGAGGAGGTTAAGGGTGTTATTCACAGCGCAGGGGATGAGCGACCATGCCCGATGATATCCCAGTCGGGACTTGGTACTCAGGTCATTTCAAATAAAGGAAGTTTTAAGTACCTCGGGTCTATTATCCAATGGAATAGAGAGATTGATGACGATGTCACATATCGTATTGGGGTAGGGTGGATGAAATGGAGGATCACATCTGGTGTCTTGTGCGATAAAAATGTTCCACCAAACTTAAAGGTAAGTTCTATAGGGTGGTGGTTAGACCGACTATGTTGTATGGGACAGAATGTTGGCCGGTCAAAATTTCGCACACCCAAAAGATGAAAGTTGTGGAGATGAGGATGCTACAATGGATGTGTGGACATGCAAGGAGGGATAAAATTTAAAATGATGATATCCGGGATAGAGTGGGAGTGGCCTCGGTGGAGGATAAGATGCGGGAAGTGTGGTTGAGATGGTTCGGGCACGTGCAGAGGAGAGACATAAATGCCCCAGTGCGGAGGTGTGAGAGGTTGGCTATGGACGGGTTCATGAGGGGTAGATGTAGGCCGAAGAAGTATTAGGAAGAGGTGATTAAATGAGATATGGCGCAGGTGCAACTTACTGAGGACGTGACCTTAGATAGGGGTTGTGAAGGACACGAATTATGGTAGAAGGGTAGTAGGTAGTTGAGTGTAGTCCTACTTACCCTTGCAACCTAATAACTCGTAGTTGTAGTGTTATTATTGTAGGTCTTCTTAGCCTATCATACTAGTAGGTACGGTATTGTTTGATAGTCCCATGTCGCCTGATTTTTGCTGATATGAGTTCTTTAGTGTTTATTTACCTACATTAGTTAATGTTTTCTTTTTCAGAACGTGTTATCATGACTTATTCGTTTGTTACCATTATTTTCATATTGCTTTAAATTTTGTGTCCGGGTCCGACCGTTTCTCTTACTTAGGTTCTCTTGCTTTGCTTGTACTTATGCTTTGTCTTGAGCCGAGGATCTTTCGAAAATATCTGCTCTTCCTATCAAGGTAGAAGTAAGGTATGCGTACACTCTACCCTCCTCAGACTTCACGTGGTAGGATTTTACTGGGTATGTTGTTGTAGTAGTATTGATATGGATGTATATTTATCTAAATTTGTTGGTCCTCTAATAACATGATTTTTGTTTATGCTGCATTTTACAATTGATTTTTTATGACAAGTGATGAGTTATTGAAAGCTGCGAATAATTCCTAACGTCATAACTGGTGAGCAACGTAAATGATTATTCTACATCCGTTGATTGCATGCTCAATTTCGTCACTAATACATAATTTTTTCATGTTTCAATTTAAAAAATTAGACACTTTTTTTTACGAAGGAACCCGCAGCCGCTATTATTGCGAGGGAGCTCTGGGTAAACCCCAGACTGACACAATAGCCTGCAAACCACGTCAGTCGTTTAACCACACTTGGCAAGTCATGTGTGACAGACTCAACCAAGAAGATTTATGCAGGGGATCGAACTTGTGACTTTGCGATCCTGCTGTCTACTGCTACAACAACTTGACTACACTTGCGGGGTAAAAAAAAAATTAGACACTTTGTAGCCATAATTCTGGCTACATATAGTTTTGATTTTTTCTATGACAAGTGATGATTTATGAAAGTTGTGACTGATCGTGATGTCACAATTAGAGATGGCAATGGATCCTGGACCCGATCCGAATTCGATGGATTCAGATCCATTTTATAGGATATGGATATTCAAAGTTTGGACCCGACGGATCCGGATCGGATCCGGATGGATCGGATTTGGATCTGGATCTTCTCTTTGAGATCTGTATCCGGTCCAGATCCGACCCGTGAATCCGTTTTTTATTAAATTAATTATACATTTATTATTTATACATCATGGCACCGAATCCTTTGTAATCTTAATTTTATTTTATATTCAAAGGGCCGAAGACCATTATTTTTTTAATTGAGACACGTTTTGCGTGTTATTCTTTAATCATTATATTAATCATTTATGTGATACTTATGTAGTAGCTTAGGTATTGAGAGGATTATTTCTCACTACAGCAATAGCCAATAGGCATAACAATTGTCAACAATGTCATTTAGTCCTAATTTACGGATGCATTCCCCATGATTCCGTTAAATTAAATTGACTCTTTTTCTAGAAAATTTGGACTGATTAGAAGGTATAACTTAATAATCAGTCACTTTGATTTGGATCCAGATCCGATCTGTGGATCCGGTGGATCCAATGGATCTGAATTTGGATATGATTTTATGGACCCTATGGACCTGGATCTGGATATGGATACATGTATGTAAAACAGATCTGGATCTGGATCTAGTAGGATCCGGTCCAGATCCTACCCGTTTCCATCCCTAGTCACAATTGGTGAGTAACATAATTGATTATTCTACATCTCGTTGATTGCATGATCAATTTCGTCACTAATACATCTATTTTTCGTGTTTGAATTTAAAATTTTAGACACTTTGTAGCCATAATTTTGGCTACAATTTCCTTCTTAGAACTATGGAAGAAGTCCTAATGTTTAGAACTTTGAATTAACTAAAACTGAATTATTACTTTTTTTCCCTTATTAGAAGTATGTACAATAACATATTCAGTGAAATTCCATAATGTGGGATCTAGAGAGGGTAGAATGTACGCGAACATTACCTCTACCTTGATAGGTAGAGCAACTGTTTTCGAGAGACCCTCGGCTCAGTACAAACCACAAGCCTAAGCAAAGTAAGACAAATAAAGTGAGTAAGTCATGATAGCAAATTTTGAAAGAGAAAAAGAAGCAATAAATAATGTAAGTAAATAAGACAAATAAAATAAACATAGCATCATAAATCAAATGACAGGGGACTATAAGGCAATACTATGCCTACTAGTATGATAGGCTAAGCGAGCCTACAATAATAATATTACAACTATCAGTTTGTAAGCGTAGGCATGATTACGCTGGACTACCTAATACCCTAATATGTGTCCTCCATTACCCCCTATTTAAGGTCATGTCCTCAGTGAGTTGCACTTGCGACATGTTCCGTCTAATTACATCTCTTCAATACTTCATCGGCCTACCTCTACCCCTCATGAACCCGTCCATATCCAACCTCTCACACCTCCGCACTAGGGCATTTGTGTCTCTCCTCTGCACGTGCCCGAATCATCTCAACCTCACTTCCCGCATCTTATCCTCCACCGAGGGCACTCCCACTCTATCCCGGATATCATCATTTTTAATGGTATCCCTCTTGTATGCCCATCTATTGTAGCATCCTCATCTCTGCAACTTTCATATTTTGGGTGTGCGAAATTTTGACCGGCCAACACTCTTCCCCATACGATATAGTCTGTCTAACCACCACGCTATAGAACTTACCTTTAAGTTTTGGTGACACATTTTTATCGCACAAGATTTCAGATGTGAGCTTTCATTTCATCCACCCTGCCCCAATACGATGTGTGACATCGTCATCAATCTCTTCATTCCCTTGGATAATAGACTCAAGGTAGTTGAAGCTCCCTTTCTTTGGAATGACATGAGTATCAAGTCTCACATCCACGCATGTCTCAAGGTCGCTCACGTTACTGAACTTGCATTCTAAGTATTATGTCTTGTCCTACTCAACCTGAACCCTTTAGACTCCAGAGTCTTATCTCCGAATCTTCAATTTAGCATTCACTACGCTGCGAGTATCATTAATCAGGACTATGTCGTTAGCGTTCACTCCGCTTAGAAGTATGTAACATACCAAATTTGTAAAAAAAGAAGGAAGTAATAGTAATACAGTAGATTTACGTTAGAGAACGTCCAAAGCACTTGAAACTTCTTTTATGTTTATGAGTCCTGTTTAGTTATTAAAATTTAATCAATTAATTATTCAAACTCCAAATTATAACTTTGTGTTTAGGTATCATAAACGAATGTAACATTGTCGTTGAGTAGAAGGTTTAGGATTCAATAACTAAAATCTTTTAGGATTCAACAATTCAAGAAACTAGAAGAATGAGATTCAACAACTAATGTAACATAATATTATAGGTTTTGGGTTCACTAATTAATATTGCTTTGAGAATTTTCCCGGTTTTTTATTTTCTAGAATTTAAGGTCACGTTTGGTATGATGTATTACGCTGGACTGCACTGGACAAAAAATAATATATGATGGGCGTTTTCAGCCGGACTGGATATTTTTGAGACCCATCTAGTAGATGGATCTCCCCTGGACTGTACTTAAAAAAATACAGTCAATTATATATTAATATTCTAATACCGTCCATTATATATTAAAGTTCAGTTCATTATAATATAGTACAGTCTAATATAAAAATATACAGTCCAATACGACGTACCAAACGAGTCATAAATATACACGTACGGATGCAAGACACGTACACTAAAGTTAGATTGGAGTGCTTGATAGGGTCCTCTATTGTCAAACCTGGGTGACGTTTTTCTTTTAATTTTTCTCTAAGGAAGACTTCGTTAAGTATATGGTAACCCTTACGACACAGTGCCGTGACCCTTGCCCGTGAACAGTGTTCCGGGTTTTGTGTATATTTGGTATATATTAAAATTAGTCTTGTACCTTAATTACTATTATAGTATTACCATAATTGTATAGTTATTCTCCTTATAGAATAGAGTTTTAGATGTAAAGTAGGAATAAGATTCTCCTATTGTAACTTGTATATATACGTCTTTCATCAATAAGAATAATGAAGGAATTAATTATTTCCTGGTATCAAGAGTCTAGGTTCTCTTTACTTTGCTTCCGCTCCTCAAAATTTTCTTCTCTCAGATTTTTGCCCGAAAGTCGCGGCCCTCTCCCTCTCGGCTACTGCCCAAATTTGTGGCCCTCTTTTCTCCAAAGATCCTTTCTCACAAATTCTCTTCTCCAAATCTTCGTGTTTTATTCATCATGACTGATAAAAACACTTTTCATCATGCCCTCACAGTTTTCAACATCAAGAGCATTCTTCCTATCGTTCTTGACTTAGAGAACATCCAATATGGGACGTGGGCGGAATTATTCAAGATTCATGCTATGACACATAAAGTTCTTCACCACATCATCCTTCCCACTACTCCTACCGGGGGTGATACAGTTGTGCCCACCAAAGAAGCAGATCAGACTTATAGGTCATGCTTGATGCCAAGGTTCTCTAGTGGATTTATGTCACTATCTCCTTGGATCTTTTACAGACGATTATGGAACCCAAATCCACAGCTATGACGGAGTGGAATCGATTGCGTGACATCTTCCAAGATAACAGTCATTCTCGCATTGTTATCCTTGAGAAGGAATTTTCTCAAGTTGCTATGACAAATTTTCCAAACGTTTCTTCCTATTGCAAACGCCTCAAGGACTTGGCAGACCAACTTCACAACGTGGGTTCTCCTGTTTCTAATAGTCGTCTAGTTCTTCAGATGGTTGCCGGCCTATACAGGGGTTGCTTCGGTTATTCGTCAAAGTAACCCCCTGCCGAAGTTCTATCAAGACCGCTCCATGCTTACTTTAGAAGAAGCGGGTTTGGATAAAAGGGCATCGATTGGAGCAAGCTCTGTCGTCATGATGACTACTTCCAATTTCCCCCTTCCAATTCAGCCGTGACCCAAAATCACAACAACGGGAGAGGGGTAAGAAGGGCCAAAATCGGAAGAATAATGACAAGAATCGCGGCGGCAACAACGGGGGCAACCGTCAACAATGCAGCCTGGGCCCACAGGACTCGATGATGATGGGTCCCATCATCTGCATACCGCGCTCAAGAAGACAAATGACACGCCGCCTCATCCTCGCCGTGCGCCGCGACCAGCCTTCTTCCGGTCGAATCCGTGTTTCGCATCAACTTAAAGCGAACCCCGCACCGAATTCTTGGGCCTCGCCCTTCTCAGGCCCATCAAGCAATGGGACTCACTCAGACCGACATTGAAGCAGCGATGCACACGTTTGTCTTGACTCAACCGGACCCTAATTGGTACATTGACATCGGCGCCACTACCCACATGACATCCGACCAAGGTATTCTCTCGTCTTATTCCAATTTGAGCACTAATCGTGGGATAACTGTTGGTAATGGAAATTCTATTCCAATTAAGGGTTATGGTAATAAAACTTTGTCCCCTCCCCATCCACCACTGGTCTTGAAAAATATCCTTCATGCCCCGAAACCCATTAAAAATTTGGTGTCTGTCCGTAAATTCACCACTGATAATTGAGTTTCTATTGATTTTGATCTATTTGTGTTTTCTGTGAAGGATTTCAAGACGGGGAGTCCTCTCATGAGGTGTGACAGTAGGGGGGATCTGTATCCAATCACACCGAGTCTCAGCATCTCGCGTCAAGCTATGCCATCCACTTTTGCAGCTCTTGCTCCTTCCTTGTGGCATGCTCGTCTAGGTCATCCGGGGTCGTCTATTTTATCTTCTTTAGATAGACATGAGTTTATTTCTTGTAAGGGTACGCGTAGTACTCCACTTTGTCAATCCTGTGCTTTGGAAAAAATTATTAAGTTACCATTTATAGCTTCGAATTCTAAAACTTTAATGTCATTTGACATTATTCATAGTGGTTTATGGACATCTCCGGTTTTCAGTTCTATGGGTCATCGTTATTATGTTTTATTCTTATGACTATTCTAAATATTTGTGGATGTTTCCAATTGCGAAAAAATCTCAAGTTTTTTTCATATTCATAAAATTTAGAGCTTTTATAAGAACGCAATTTGAACGGAAAATAAAAAATATTCAATGTGATAATGACAAAGAGTATGACAATGAAAAATTTAGGGAGTTTTGTGCTCAAAATGGGATAAATTTTCGTTTTTCTTGTCCTCATACGTCTTCATAAAATGAAAAAGTTGAGCGAAAAATTTGTACCATTAATAACATTGTCCGCACTTTATTGGTTCATTCTTCTGTTCCTCAATTATTTTGGCATCATGCGCTACAAATGGTTACCGATCTACTCAATATTCTTCCTTCTAAAGGTTTGACATATTCATTCCCTCACAAAGTATTATACAATAAGACTCCGTCGTATTCTCATCTTAGGGTCTTCGGATGCTTATGTTATCCATTGTTTCCATCCACTACAATCAACAAACTTCAGACACGTTCTACTCCTTGTGTGATTTTGGGTTTTTCGTTAAATCACCGTGGTTATAAATGCTTTGATTTGTCCTCTAAACGAATCATCATTAGTCGTCATGTTCTCTTTGATGAATCTCAATTTCTTTTTTTTAAGAAATACTCATGCCTAGTTCATATGATTTTTTGATGATGATATTGTTACACCCCGTAGTTCCAGAGTACGTATGTGAGGACGTACGTACAAATGTATAACCCTAATTAGGTTAAGGATGAAAATTTTGATTTTTTCGACGGAAAAGTTTTCGGATATTGTGAAGGAAAAATGTTCGTTAATGGGAATTGGATTCCCAGATTTGGTATTCGGACTTCTGGGAATATAATAGAATTATGGAATTTTATTTCCGAATTTTGGTCACGTGGGGCCCACGGGGAAAATTTACGGTTTTGTGGGGCCCACTTTGTTTTCGAGATTTTGGATATTTTCGGGAGATGAAATATTTTGGACGAGTAGGGGGGTGACACGTGTCACCCCTACGCCACGTTGGCGAATTGTGTTAGACAGTGTCTCGCCGACCAGGTGGACAAATGGCAAGCCACTTGTCTCCAAGTTTGTGTGGACATGTGGTTTGTGGGGCCCACACACACATGTCCCAATCTAGACCACACACTTGCCTTGCATCCTAGCCCTTGATTTCCCTATAAATACCCCTTAAGTTGCAAGACTTATTCATCCACACTTAAGAGTTTCCAAGGCAAAATATACTCCCTCTCTTTGTGTGCTCTCGTCCACCCCCCCCCCCCCCCACTTTGTGTAGAAAATACTTCAATTGTTGTTGTATAATCCCAAATATCTTAGCCTAGTATCCCTAGTAGTATTCTAAAGTAATCCCAACATAAGAGCCCGAAAATACTACTTTATTCCTTTAGTCACAAAATGAAACCCTAGGAAAATCTTCATAGCTTGAATGAAGTGTTAAGAGAAGTTGTTTAGAAACTTCTAAGGGTTGCTTGGAGCGGATTGGAGCGTAAGGAATAGGAGCTAAACGTTGCTCAGGATCGACTTATAAATCTTGGATAATTTTGGGCTTATCGAGGTAATGATCTATGTCCTCCTATTGTAATTGGATATTACATGTTGTAGTAGTTTATAATTGAGTATAAGATATATGGAAGAATGATTATAAAGAATTGAACTGTATTTACATTGGACTGTATTTACTGATCGTAGTATTCTTGTGGCGATTTTGTACACGTCCTGTAGGCGTGTAATCCCCTTGGAGTTGTTGGCTTGGTAGCGGGCCTTGTTATAGAAGGTTATTTTATGTGGTTACGGGGGGGGGGGGGGGAGGAGGTGCTGCCCGATTTTCCGTAGAATAAGGAACTGTATACTTAGAATATTCTACGAAGAAGTCTAGAAGTTGATAGATGTATTGTGATTGTTATAGGTGGATATTCTGCGCGCGGCATACTCGACTTGGCTTGTGGATTAAGCCGAAGAGGTATGTGATTCTTCCTATCCTCTTGAGCATGACTATGTGTAAAATATATAGTGCGGTAGACGCACGTGTGTTAAAGGAGTTTGATTTCCTTTTTGTGTCCTTGACTTGATATGAAATGTTAAAGACTTGAATTGTGTTAAAAAGTTGTGAAACCTCATTCGTGAGTAATGGGTACTTGGTCTTTAAAAGAATAAAGTTATCTTGATTTCGGAAATGAGAGTAGTTGTCCTTGGTTGGTTTAAAACATAAAGTGTTATAAATAGCTTTATGAGAAGTTAGTTATAACGACTTTATGAAAACAAATGAATGATTTTATTATTGGATTTAAAATGGTAACTTGACTTTAAAAGGAGAAGTGATTTGGTATTGTCTTGATTTGGTTTAAAAAGAAGGCATAGTATTGTCTTGGTTTATTTAAAAGAAGGTATGGAAATTGTTTTGGTTTACTTAAAATAATAGTTACTCTATTTTGGATACTACGAGTGTTAGTATCATGTGACTTTTGTGAAAGAAATGGATCTTTTTAAGAGAGTTGAAGTATGTAGTACTTGGGGTTAAAACCCGGATTTTTGGCATAAAATGAGAGTCTAGAAGTATGGTAATTTGCTTGTGATAGCCTTGTTGTGCAAATGTTGTTTTCTTATGCTACCGCGTCTCTCAATGGAGGGCCGGTATATTGTTATTATTGTTACATGAACATGTCTACACCGATGAAGAATTCCGGGGTCATGCGGCCATGCGGCGGGTTAATCACCCGGTATATAGTTATTGTTGTTACATGAACATGTCTGCACCGATGAAGAATTCCGGGGGCATGTGGTCATGCGGCGGGTTAATCACCCGGTATATTGTTATTGTTGTTACATGGACATGTCTGCACCGATGAAGAATTTCGGGGGCATGTGCCACGCGGGTTGATTACGGTATATTATTATTGTTGTTACATGGACATGCTCGCACTGAAGAATTACGGCATGTGGCGCTACGCGCAGGTTGATTACCCGGTATATTGTTATTGTTGATACATGGACATGTCTGCACCGATGAAGAATTAGGGCATGCGCCACGCGCGTTAAACTTCCGGTCATATTATTATGCATCTGGACATGCCTACACCGATGGAGAATTCCGGCATGCGCCACGATGCGGGCATGATATATATGTAGATATATATTACATTGGTGCTCGCGGTCATGAGGAAGGAATTCCACCGCATGATTGATATTGTGGGCATGAGACCTGGTTATATTTGAGTGATGACTTTGAGGCGTGAGTCCCCGACTTGATACGATCACATATCAGGTAATCGTAGTTTGGTTATCATACATGTCTCTGCTTTAAATAGATCATATGATTCCATTACCGTATTTTCGCCACATACTTGGTACTGCAGTTATCGACCTCCTTCGGGCCGCGTTCATGCCGCAGTAGAGGTACACCGATTGTTGATCCTCGCTCTTAGGATCACAGCAGATTGGGAAGCTCCGTTTCTCCGGAGGCTTATCTTTTGGTATAGTCCCCTGTCATTGTAGGTACTTGTACATTCAGGGGTATGGCGGGGCCCTGTCCCGTCATAGTTGTTGTTACATTCTTAGAGGTATGTAGTACTATTGTGGGCAGGATTTGTAAAGGATGTAACTGTTCAGGTTTAATTATATATATATGCAAAATGGTGACCGTTTTGGTTAGCCTGTTTTTAGTATCACTGGTTATCTTTTATGAGTTTTTTTATTCCGCTGATTTTTCTCTGATGTTTTATCACTAGAGTACCCGGGGTAAGGCACCAGTCGCGGGCCCGAGGTCGGATCGTGACAGATATCTTCTCATATGTTCAACATTATCTTTTGGATTTTTCACAAAAAACGTCGTCAGCGCCACGACCCTTAGGGGAGGTGTCGCGGCGCCTGCCATCCAGTGAACAAAAAAATTTAAACTTGTCATTAGCGTCGCGACCCTTAGGGGAAGCGTCGCGGCGCCAAAACTTCAGAGAGCTCTGCAGTTCTTCTAGCACCGCGGCCCTTCATCCCTGCGCCGCGGCGTCTCCGACGATAATTTCTGACACTTCACAAACTTCTCAAAATTCACCCACTCCAGCCCAGAGTCAAGGTCCAATCACTCGCAGTCAACGGGGTATTTTTAAACTAAAAAGACATTTTAATTTGAATTCTAATATTCTTAAATCACCCTTACCTTACCCCGTAATTCTGTGTCTGTCCTAAATGACCCTAATTGGAAAATTGTCATGACCGATGAATATAATGCTCTTATTGATAATAAGATGTAGGAGTTGGTGCCCCGTCCATCTAATGTTAATATTATTCGGTCTATGTAAATTTTTGCTCATAAAGAGAATTCTGATGTTTCGTTTGCAAGGCATAAGACTCGTCTTGTAGGTGATGGTAAGACTCAACAGATTGGTGTGGATTGTGGTAAGACTTTTAGTCCAGTGGTTAAGCCGGTGACTATTCGTACTGTGCTCAGCTTGACTCTTTCGAAATCATAGTCCATTCATCAGCTAAATGTGAAGAATGTTTTCCTACATGGTGATCTTCACGAGACAGTGTATATGCATCAGCCCTTGGAGTTTAGGGATACTAGATATCATAATCATGTCTGTCTTTTGAGGAAATCCTTGTATGGGCTTAAGCAGTCTCCACGGGCTTTGTATAAGAGGTTTGCTGATTATGTTTCGACTGTGGATTTTTCTCACAAAAGGTGTGATAATTCATTGTTCATATATCGTCGGGGTTCTTCCATGGCTTATATATTGTATATGTGGATGTTATTATCTTGACTGGCTCTTCTGATGCTTTGAGAAAGTTTATTATGACAATGCTCAGTTCTGAGTTTACCATGAAATACTTGGGCCCCTTGAGCTATTTTTTGGGAATTGCAGTCACTCGTCATGCAGGTGGATTGTTCTTAACACAGAGAAAGTATGCAGCAGAGATTATTGATAGGGTTGGGATGTCATCCTGTAAGTCCACTTCTACTCCAGTTGATACTAAACCCAAGTTGGGTGCTGCAGCTGGCTCTCCGTATGAGGATCCGACCCGCTATCGTAGTCTTGCAGGCGCCCTTCAGTATCTTACGTTCACGCGACCAGACATTACATATGCAGTCCAGCAGGTGTGTTTGTTTATGCATGATCCCAGAGTTGAACATATGAATGCGCTCAAACGCATCCTTAGGTACATTCAGGGAACACTTGATTATGGTTTGCATTGTACCCTTCGTCGACGTCTACACTAGTCTCCTATACAAATGCTGATTGAGGTGGTTGTCCTGACACCAGACGGTCTACGTCTGGCTATTGCATGTATTTAGGTAATAACTTGGTCTCATGGTCTGCCAAGCGTCAATCCACGCTTTCACGTTCAAGTGCAGATGCCGAGTATAGAGGGGTAGCCAATGTGGTTTCTGAATCATGTTGGTTACGAAATCTACTGTTAGAGTTTCATTGTCCTATTATTACCTTGGTTTATTGTGATAATATAAGTGTCATCTACCTTTCTGGGAATCTAGTTCAGCACCAGCGTACTAAACACATAGAGATGAATATTCACTTTGTTCGAGAGAAGGTAGCTAAATGACAAGTATGCGTCTGCTATGTCCCTTCCAGATATCAGATTGCAGACATCTTTACAAATGAGCTTCCCTGAGTCCTTTTTGAAGATTTTAGAGATACCTCAACAGATGAAGACCGCCCGCTATGATCATGGGGTGTGTTAAATGTTCAAAGCGATCAGCACATGATCCTTAGGACACAATGTATGCCTGCCCGTGAATATTTTTCCGGGGTTTGTGTATATTTGGTATATATTAGAATTAGTCTTGTACCTTAATTACTATTATAATATTATTATAATTATATAGTTAGTCTCCTTATAGAATAGGGTTTTAGATATAAAGTAGGAATATGATTCTCCTATTGTAACTTGTATAAATATGTCTTTTATCAATGAGAATAATGAGGGATTAATTCTTTCAAAAACTTTGATATTCAAAGTACAGTAAACTAAAGTAAGAATGAAACTAATAATTTGATATTCAAAAGTGAACCAAGAGCCGTATGTTAATGTAAGGCTATCTGATTTATATTGTGAGAGATTTTTAAAGATTAAGTAAATTCAATACTTAAAAATATATAATTAACCTAAACAATCAAAGAATTTTGACCAAAAAATCAAAGGTTTAAATTATATAAAAATAAAAGTTCATTTCTTGAATGTTTAAAAAAAAAAAAAAATCACGTAGGCCACTTTTGATCACTTGTTTCTTCTTAATCCGATAGAAGTTCCAACAGAAGAAAATCCGAGCAAATATGTGTTAAAAATAGATATCAAGTGTCCAATATGATACCGTCGTTTGTGTTGAAAATTTACTAAATGTGTAATAAATTAATCCTATTAATTATGACTCGAACAATTGGGGCCCCGCACGTCGGAAACATGGTTTCCACACACGTGCACATAAAGTGTCAAATATCGTAATTTTCTTAAATGGAAGAGATATTGGTACGTATACGAATTGTTTGAGACATAAGAAAATAGACGGTTATTGGTCAAATGACAAATGGTTTCACGTTGGTAAATGAAAGGAAGAAAGGTGTAAAAGATGAAACAAATCAGAAATCGCCACGGAAAATAAAAACCGAAGAGGACCGCGGTGCTTCAACAGTTTTCAGTACCGTTGGAGGCGAATTAAAGTTGATTCTTGGGCTGATTTTGGAGCAATTATTCTCCATTATTTGGCTATTGAATTCAGCCATTACTAGGCTGAATTAACCTTAATATCAATGGTCATTACTTGACATTGATGGTCATTCATTTGGTGAATTGAGAAGACTAAATCATCTACCTATAAATTGATGCCTTCGGCACAATTGCAAAACACTTGTTTCACTAAGCAATTCTCTAAAGTTGTCTTCCTCTCTTGCAATCACAAAACACTCAAAGATCTTTCTTCTTAAGCAAACACTTGAGTTTCTTTGCTCATTTGTTTGATTGTTGTTTTATCTTGGGAGATAAGTTGTCATTACAACCGTTGAAAGGATATACGGGGCAATATTATCTTAAGGATAGATCAAGAATTTGGTCGACTCAGCAAACCCTCTTATTTGATCATTTCCAGATTTTCTAATTTCTTGTTGTTATATTCCATATCCTTTATTTCCACACTTTGTAGACGACAAACTTAAGAAAATATCCGCTATTTCAACAACAACATGTCTGTTGGAGATCAATTCAACGTTATGAACAACGCCAATGCTCAAGGCAATCCCGCTGCCTTCAATCCCACCACTCAAGGCGATGACACTGTCTACACTCCAACTAATCCTGGCATTCCAAATGCCTTCCAAACCACTGCTTTTGGCACTTCTAGTGCTACCACTGTTTTTGGCACTTCAAGTGCTCACTGCCTTTGGCACAACTAATGTCAACACTGGTTTTGGTACAACCAATGCCTCTATTGCTGCTCCGGGCACTTACAGTGCTTATGCTCCTGCCAAAGGCATCAACAACGCCTATGCTCCTGTTAGAGGCGTTCCCAACGTCTTTACAACTGCTCAGGGAGCCGCCACTGCCCCTACACCTGCTGGTTTTCACCATGAACGTCCTGAAAAGTTCATGGGTGCTCACTTTAAGAGATGACAACAAAAGATGCTGTTTTTTCTGACGGTTATGGGAACGTCACGTTTCCTAACCGAAGACCCTTCACTAGTTGGAGAAGACGTGGACCCTCAGCCAAATGATTTGGCGGGAGGGGGCCAAGGTAACTATGTCGCTGACGACATGAGGATGGTTCGTGAAGCATGGAAACATAGTAATTTCATGTGTAGGAACTATATTCTAAACATTTTGTCTGATCCTGTCTACACGGTGTACTGCACCGTTGAAACTGCTAAGCAACTATGTGACAAACTTCAGAAGAAATACAACACCCAAGATGCGGGTAGCAAGAAATTCATCATTGAGAAATTCCTGAAATTTCAAATGGTGGATAACAAAAGTGTGTCATCTCAAGTCCAGGAATTTCAAATGATTCTACATCACCTGGATTTGGAAGGATTGAAGCCCAACGAACAATTCTTGGTTGAGGCGTTGATCGAAAAGTTGCCTCCCTCGTGTACTGAGTTTATGAATTATCTAAAATTCAAAACGAAGGAGATGACCTTAGATGAACTTATTGTCAAACTCCAGATTCAAGAGGACAATAAGAAGGCTATGCCAAAGGGGAATCAACCCGCTGAGGTTAAGGCGAACCTGACGGAAGTCAAAGGGAACTCAAGCAAGAAGCGGAAGTTCCAAAAGGAAGGCAAAGCCCAAACTACTGAAAAATTTAAGGGAAACTGTAATCATTGTGGTATAGTTGGTCGCATGGCCAAAGATTGCCGCAGGCTCAAACGTGAGAATAAAGAGAAGGCCAAAGGCAAAGCCAAGACTACATCGTTGAATACACGCTCGTTAACGATATGATCGAGGAGTTCTCAGCGGTGGTTCTTGAAGCTAACCTCGTTGAGAATCCGGTGCAATGATGGCTAGATACGGGTGCTACCCGTCACATATGTTCCAATAAAGATGTTTTTTCTACATATACACCAGTCATATATAAGAAGTTATTCATGGCAACAATTCTTCTTCAGAGGTGCTAGGGGTAGAAAAGGTGACCCTAAAGATGACGTCCGAAAAGGAACTAATTCTGAAGGAAGTGATGCATGTCCCAGAAATTCGAAGAAATTTAATTTCTGGACCTTTGTTAGTAAATGCTGGTTTTAGGCTAGTGTTAGAGGCTAACAAGTTTGTAATCACTAAAAATGGAACCTTTGTAGGAAGGGGCTTCGTCAGTGAAGACCTCTTTAAGTTTAATGTTTATGTTCAATGTTGCACCTGTAATGCCTTCTGTTTTAGCTATCAATAAAATTTCACCTTCTACTTACTTGATTGAGTCATCTAATTTATGACATCATAGATTAGGACATGTTAACTATCAATCTATCCAAAGATTGATAAAGCTTGAATTATTGTCGTCTATCGACATAAACCCTCAACGTAAGTGTGAGGTGTGCGTAGAGGTAAAACTTTTCAAGAGTCCCTTTAGATCTGTTGAAAGGGAAACCGCACCTCTAGAACTTATACACACTGATATATGTGATTTGAAGTTCGCTCAAACTAGATGGGGGAACAAGTACTTTGTGACTTTCATAGATGATGACACAAGGTTTTGTTACCTTTATTTACTAAAAAGTAAAGATGAAGCCTTTGGAGCGTTCAAATGCTACAAAGCAGAAGTTGAGAACCAACTAAGTGGACGGATTAAAATAATCCGTAGCGATATAGGGGGAAAATATGTAGCGCCTTTTGAAGAATTTTGTACCCAGTAGGGTATAGTTCATCAAACAACGACTCCTTACCTCAATCAAACGGTGTGGTTGAACGCAAGAACAGAACACTGAAATAAATGATAAATGTTTTACTCATCAATTCAGGCCTTCCCCAACACATGTGGGGAGAAACTGTCCTTACCGCAAATAAGATTCTTAATAGAGTCTCACACAAAGGTGTAAGGACAAGACTCCATACGAGTTATGGAAAGGAAAGAAACCTACCTACAAGTATTTAAAAGTGTGGGGTTGTCTGGCCAAGGTAAAAGTACCTATGCCAAAGCAGGTCAAAATTGGATCTAAGACTGTGGACTGCATATTCATCGGATATGTCAATAACAGTAGTTCTTATCGCTTCATAGTGCATAAGTCGGATATACCAGACATTTATGAAGGTATTATCATGGAATCAAGGAACACACGGTTCTTTGAAGACACGTTTCCATACAAGGAAATCAACATAACCTCTCGTAAACAAAGTTATGATCAAATCTCTAAGGATCAAGGGGTAGATGACTACCTAGATCCGAACGGTTCAGATCTAGTGAATTCTGAAGTAGCTGATTATCCGGAATCCAGTATTCCAGATTCTCAGGACTTGGAAGATTCAGGAATGGAACCAAGGAGAAGCAAAAGGGTCCGGAAGGACAAATCCTTCGGGCCAGACTTTGAAGCGTATTTGGTTTAGGATGAACCATGGACAATCGCCGAAGCATTGTCAACTCCAGAATCACCGCTCTGGAAGGAAGCTTTAGAAAGTGAGATAGAATCCATCATGCATAACCACACTTGGGAGTTGGCTGAACTTCCCCCGAGACACAAACCGTTGGGTTGTAAGTGGATCCTTAAAGGGAAGTTAAAGGTAAATGGATCTATCGATAAGTATAAAGCTAGTTTAGTAGTCAAGGGATATCGCCAAAAGGAGGGCCTTGATTACTTCGACACTTACGCTCCAGTGTCAAGAATGACATCCATACATATGTTCATAGCTATCGTCGTCTTACGGGATCTTGAAATACATCAAATGAATGTTAAGACTGCCTTCCTAAATGGTGATTTGGAAGAAGAAATATATATGGACCAACCCGAGGGGTATGTGGTTCCACGACAACAGACAAAAGTGTGTCGGCTTGTTAAATCATTGTACGGGCTGAAACAGGCCCCTAAAAAATGGCACGAAAAGTTTGATAGTACTCTACTATCAAAAGGGTTCGCCATTAATGGAGGTGACAAATGTGTCTACATGAAAGGAAATGTCAAATCCTTCGTCATGATATGCCTATATGTAGACGACTTGTTGATCATTGGAAGCAGTCCTGGGATAATCCTAGAGACTAAAAACATGTTAAAACAGTGTTTTGACATGAAAGATATGAACATTGTAGATGTCATCTTAGGGATCAAGATCTCTAAGACATCTAATGGACTGGTCTTGTCTCAATCTCACTACATCGAGGATGTACTGAAGAAATTTGGGATGTTCGACAGTTCACCGGTATCGACACCATTGGATATAAGTCAAAATATTGACAACATCTTAGTAAGCTCGTACGCCAGGAGCGATATTCGTAGGTGATTAGTAGTCTGATGTATATCACAAACTGCACTCGACCTCATATTGCTCATGCAGTCAATAAATTGGCTAGGTTCACTCGAAATCCAAGTGAGGAACACTGGAAAGCGTTGAACAAGGTACTACGGTTTCTAAAGTTCACGATAAATTTTGGGTTACACTATTCGAGGTATCCAGCGGTACTAGAGGGGTACAACAATGCAAACTGGATATCTGATAGCGACGACATCAAGTCCACCAGCGGATATATTTTTACAATCGATGGTGGAGCTGTGTCTTGGAAATCCTCTAGGCAAACTCTTATTGTCCGATCCACGATGGAGTCAGAATTTATCGCTTTAGATAAAGCGGGAGAGGAAGCTGAGTGGCTTCATGGTTTTCTAGAGGATGTCCCATGTTGGGATAAACTTGTGTCTTCTGTAATGATCCACTGCGATAGTCAGTTGGCTCTAGGAAGGGCACAAATTTCAATATACAACGGTAAGTCTCGTCATATTCGACGGAGACATGAGTCCGTTAGGCAGTTGATTACCTCAGGTATTATTTTCATTGATTACATATAATCTAAGGAAAATATCGCAGATCCCTTGACGAAGCGAATACCCAAAGATCAGTTGTTCTACCTATCTAGGAGAATGGGCTTAAAACCCAAAAAATAAAAACCGATATAGTGTACACCCAACCTTACAGACTAGAGATCCCAGGAATAAGGTTCAATGGGAAAACTAAACTGTAAAGGTTCCGTGAGCGCTTCGGTGGAAGCAAGAGCACTTCGGATAATGTGTCTTTCTTAAGAAACATAATCCAAGGTCGTTCCCGTGATAGAAAAAAAGTGCTACATGTAAGAGGGGTAAAGGACATATTTCCGAACCTTTAGTGATCCTCAATAGTTGAGGTTAGGTTGGGGAAATTTTTAATGGTTCCTAACGCTTGTGTAGCGGAGTATTACAGGATACCTTGTAGGAGACCACTTATTTAAGTGCGAGGACAGACCGTCTCAAATGAACGTACTTAAGAATCCAAGGGTGTCCACGGCCCACGACGGACAAAACATTAGAAAGATTGAGTAGGAAAGGTGTTGTGTTCGTACCATTGTCTTGGCATATACTAAATACTGACGGTTCAAGACATCACATTCACAGCACAGTAAATATGTCTGATGGTATTCTATTATGGAAGGTTCAAAGCTCCGGCTACCTCTCCAGATGCGACATCGATCCGCCGAGTGATTGCTCGAAAGACACCATGTGCGTGCGCCAAAATCTCTTCCAAGAGGGGATTGTTGGAAATTTACTAAATGTGAAATAAATTAATCCTATTAATTATGACTCGAACAATTGGGGCCCCGCACGTCGGAAATATGGTTTTCACACACGTGCACATAAAGTGCCAAAGATCGTAATTTCCTTAAATGGAAGAGATATTGGTACGTATACGAATTGTTTGAGACATAAGAAAATAGACGGTTATTGGTCAAATGACAAATGGTTTCACGTTGGTAAATGAAAGAAAGAAAGGTGTAAAAGATGAAACGAATCAGAAATCGCCACGGAAAATAAAAACCGAAGAGGACCGCGGTGCCACAAGGACAGGACCGCGGTGCCTCCTCCCTAGCACCGCGGTGCAAATTCGGTTTTCGGTTCCAGTGACTTACTGGAATTTAGGCACCGCGGTGCCCTCCCGAGGGACCGCGGTGCTTCGACGATTTTCAGTACCGTTGGAGGCGAATTAAAGCTGATTTTGGAGCAATTACTCTTCATTATTTGGCTATTGAATTCAGCCATTACTAGGCTGAATTAACCTCAATATCAATGGTCATTACTTGACATTGATGACCATTCATTTGGTGAATTGAGAAGACTAAATCATCTACCTATAAATTGATGTCTTTGGCACAATTGCAAAACACACATTCACTAAGCAATTCTCTAAAGTTGCCTTCCTCTCTTGCAATCACAAAACACTCAAAGATCTTTCTTCTTAAGCAAACACTTGAGTTCCCTTTGCTCATTTGTTTGATTGCTGTTTTATCTTGGGAGATAAGTTGTCATTACAACCGTTGAAAGGATATACAAAACAATATTATCTTAAGGATAGATCAAGAATTTGGTCGACTCAACAAGCCCTCTTATTTGATCATTTCCAGATTTTCTAATTTGTTGGTATTGTTGTTATATTCTTATTTCCTTTATTTTCACACTTTGTAGACGACAGTTTGTGCGGATATTTTTGTGCTGCTATAAATGAAATATTGCTATAGAGAATATAATTAGATACTTACCCGTACATGGTGGTTACACCAAACCAATGTAACTTACTCTGGTTAAGTAATTTAATGAAATAAATATACACATTAATTAATCAAAATTAAATTATGTTATTATATATTAATAGACGCCATGCATTCACTGATTTGATATAAATATCTGATGTAGATAAGTTTTTACTTAAAATATATAATATAACATAATATAAAAATCGATTCTATAAAATTTTTAGTCGTTATAGTAAATATTGTTATATAACATAGTGTTATAGAGAGGTACGATAGCATATTATAAAGAATTATTTGAAAAATAACTAGTTGTAGTAGGCATTAATACATGAATATGATTTTATAATGAAAATCTTGTTTCCAATTGCAAATATCGTGAGCTTCATGAAGTTGTTGACCAAACCCAATCTTAATCCAAGGGCATATAGCTGTGACACGCAATCACTCATTATTTCCCAAAAGAACCTCACTTTTCCAATTTTTTTTCCAGGTAAATAAATATTGTATTACTAAAATCAGAAAAGTACAATCGATCATTGAGGATTCTACGTAAAAACAAAGCAAAACAATACAAGAAAATAAACTATACTAAATTAAACTCAACATGAAAGGAAAAGATCTTCATTTGGCAGTCCAATTCGTACCATTTACCTTCCATAAGTCCGTTGTGTGTTTCTTCGTGAGGTAACCTTTTGCCATTCATCCTCATCCGCGGTGTTAGCAACCATAGTGGTTGTATCACTAATACCAAAAGACCCCGTAGCAGAGGGTACACTGCGAGGTGCACCTCCCTGTCCTACCATCAAAGTTCTTCCAAAGTTCAACAAACCACCAAAAATACCCGGAATCAAAGGCTCACCATCCGCCCCTTTAGTCATCACATCTGCGACACCTTTAAGGTTCGATGATCACCAACTGGTGCTGGAACAAAAAGGGGGTTGGTTGGTTTGGAGGGGGCGGGAAGGTTCTTGAGCACCCACCGGTCCCGGAACTCCTCCTACCTTCAATCCAACCATCGGCTCAAGTGTATTCGTAATCTCCATAGACGTCACTTGCTTCTCTAACTTCTTACACTTAAAATGATTGTGCCCGAATGTTTTGCAATGAAAACAAAAATTCGGATAATTCTCATACTCCACTTTTTGAACATACCTAATATTACTAGGTAATTTCACTCCAAATTTCGTGACCGAATGTTTACTAACATCAAACTTCAATTAACACTCGTGCATAGTTCATTTTGGATCTCTCTTTGGTGAATTGGTCCGTACAAGGGTTTCCCCACTCGTGAGGCAATCTTACTCAAGCCGAATGCACTCCATACTGACAAAGGAACATCACGAAACACTACCCAAACCGGAATGTCCATGAAAAGATGATCTCACTTTTCCATTATGTATACATGGTTTCATGGGGGGGGGGGGGTATTTTTTGTAAAGCAAAGGTCCCCACTTCAGATAATTACATTTATATCCTTGCTTCTTCTTGCTGCTAGCAATTGTCATTATTTATGTCTTATTTTACGGGAAGGTCTTTAATTAGATACTAAAAATATATTGAGATATAAATTAATTATATACAAAATATTTTTATAAACTTCATAATTCTGCTTTGATTTTACTTTTTTTAGATTAAAAATTTATTAAAAAAATTCTGCCTCACAAAAATAAAAAATATGATATGCACGTGTCTTACTCCTATCATATAATACTCTATCTGATAGATACAATGAGTATGATATTGCAGTTATTTTTGTCTATTGCATTTTATATCAAGTGAATCAAAATAAATCATGTTATTTAAGGTCAACATGATTGTCATTACTAAATAATTTTTAAAATAGGTTAAATAAGTATTATTTTGGCACAAATTAAAAATAAGGTGTGTCGCACTCAAATGTATGGTTTAGTGAGTAATACAGCGAGTTAAGAATCATGATATTTCATGTTTCAATTTTAACAGAGGTAAAATATTATATGTCCAAGTCTTAGTAGATAAAATTATTAATATTGGTGCTTCTAGAAGATAACTTATACTGTACTCCCTTCGATTCATATTAATTGTCATGTTTCGCTTCTCGAATGTCAACGGGCTAATTTTAAGAGATAAATTGGATCCGATAAATTTGATATTTAACATTATAATTTAAATGCTTAAAAACTACATGAAAATATTATAAGTTACAATTCGTCGCATATCAATATAGTGAAAAAATATATATTTTAAAATATCGGTTAAAATTAATTTAATTTGACTATCGAAAATGAAACATGACAAGTATTATAGGACAGATATAGTATAAAATTATTTGAAGTACGCGTAAACGGATGCGAAATCGAAATTATCCAAAAAAATAAGGGTGTGTTTGGTTCAGGGTAATACTCTAAGGGTAAGAGAATGAAATGACCCGATTCCCTTTGGAATTGTTTGTTGGACCTATTTTAACATTCTCTTTACCCTCTTTTATTTTTAACTTTACCCCAAAGTCTTCTACATTGATTCCACACCCCCCTAGGTATTTCTATTCTCTTTCTCCAATTTATTACCCCTTCTCTCTCTAACTAAGCCGCACCACTCCCTTTTCAATATACTCCCCTCTTTTCATTTTCAAAGACACCCCCATTTATCTGTCTGTCATCCACCTCCGCCACCCTCCGCCGGAGCTCCAAGCTCCGGCGAACCCCCGAACTCCATCAATCCACCAACCGCCACACCCATTCCCCCCTAAAAAATAAAACTCTACATTCTCTTACTGTTACGACCCGACCTCGGGCCAGCGACTGGTGCCCTACCTGGGCACCCTTACAGGTATACATCAGATAAAAATCAGCGGAACATACATGAAACTCATATCGTACTTTTACAGGAAATAAACAACAGGCTAGCCGATAAGACTACCTCTTTGGATATATAAATACATAGCCAAAAACAGTTACATCCTTTTTTTTTCTTTACAAACCGACCCACAAGATATGACTACAGACCTCTAAGAATTTTGACATAACCACTGTGACGGGACAGGGCCCCGCCATACCCCTTAATATACATAAATCTACATCAACAGGGATCCGTACCAAAAGATAAGCCTCCGGAGTAAATGGAGCTTTTTCCAAAAACAACTGAACAGAGATCCTAAGAGCAAGGATCACCAATCTGTGTACCTAACACATGCGGCATTTAACGCAGCTTCGGCGGGCCGCATAACAAAAATTTGAGTATGAAACGAAAATAAGGTACAGTAAACAAATCATAATTGTACAAAAGAATGACAGGGGCAAGTATAAAAAGTAAATATCAGATCCTACCGTGCCATTACAACCCATGAACTTAATCGCGCATATAATATCACAGAAACATGCTCGTGGAATACAACATCACTGTCAGCATGTAACAAGTATAATATATAACCCGTATCAAGGGAGCATGCCCGTGGAATTCCAACATCACCGCTTATCCCATGATATAATATAAAGTCAACTGTCATGTCTATATGCCTATGATGTGTCCCGGCCCTTTAGTGAGGGACTCAGTATAATGAGAGTAAACTGGACATTTTTAATAATAGAAAATCAACTCATGGGACTATTTCACCCGCATGAGACTATTTCACCCGCATGAATCTTGTAGACCCGCAATGAGTATATATATATAGATATGCCCGCATCATGGAGTAGCAGTCCATGGAATAATCATGGGAATTGAACCCGCATGGGACTATTTCACCCGCATGAGACTATTTCACCCGCATGGATCTTGTGGATCCACATGAGGTATTCCTCGCATAGGACTATTTCACCCGCATGAGACTTTTTCACCCGCATGAGCCTTACGGACTCGCATGAGGTATTCCTAGCATCGTGGGGAGCAATTCCACGGAATAGGCAAAATGCAACATGCCCGGGGAATGACCCCGTAATGAATAATATATCACAAGCACAACCGGCTAACATAATCGCGTAACATAACAATCGGCTATCATAATCACATAACATAAGCACAACCGGCTACCATAAATATCATAAGCAAGTTAAGAAATCTCTTAACTCTTATTAGACTTAATTAGCATGCACTCTCATTTTATTTAACTTAAGGCACTAACATGTCATGAAAAATCCGGGAATTTAACCCAAAGTACTACGTACTTCCATTCTTTTCAAAAGACTCATTTTTATATAAAATCCCAAGATACTAACACCCTTAGTATCAAGGCATGCTTACTTTTTCAAAACAAGTCACTACACCTTTAGAAATTCATTTCAAGGCTTTTAAACCAAGTGACTTCTACTTTCAAAACTTAGGCAACTTATGCCTTTAAATCAAGTTGTCTTTCTTAAAACCAAGTCATTTATCCTTGTTTAAATCATTTGAGTAAGCCACTCATTTAACTTCCCATAAAGTCTTTATAATTAACTTCTCATAAAACCATTATAACACTTTATGTCTTTCTAAACCAAGCATTTCGTTCTTTAAAATCACATGAGTTTAACTTTCCAACTCAACCAAACTTACATACTTTACATCAAGTCAATGATATCAAAATGAAACTGAATTCATTTAAAGCCCGTACGTCTACCGTACTATACATTTGTAAATACTCATGCTCAAGAGATAGAGAAAGTTCCACATACGTCTGCCCATAAAGGTATACTGCCCGGCCCATTCTGGGACACGGTAAAGTCACATAACGTAACCCGACCTATGTGTCGGCTCGGTGTGTCTCATAACATAACCCGACCTATTTGTAGGCTCGGTGTGTCTCATAACATAACCCGACCTATTTGTAGGCTCGGTGTATTGTATCCATAATATTTTAAATCAGCTTTTCTTACTCCTTCTTAAGTCGTTATAACAACTTCCCATAAAGCTATTATAACAACCTTTCATTTTGAAGAACTTAAGGCACTTTCATTTCTTATTACATTAGGGAAAACTAAACCCAAAAGTACTACGTACATGCATACTTATAAAAGAATCATGCCACACCTTCTCTTTTAAATCAATAAACTTCTTCTTTTGAAAACTCAAGTTACATTCTCTTTTGAAATCAAGTCTCTTAACTTTTTGAAATAAATCATGAAAACCATACTTTTTAAATCAAGTCATTCCTTCCTTTAAGAATCAAGTCCCATAACTTGAAAAATAAAGTCTCATAACCTTTTAAGAAATCAAGGTTCATAGTCTTAAAACTTCATAATATAAACTCTTTAAATTAAGTAACATATACTTTTATAAGCTGTGAATAGGTTATACTCGTTTATAACGATCTTATTAAAGCAGCCATGATCTAGAAAATGTAATACAATTTTGTCTTATCTTAGTTTCTATGCAGATGGAGAATTCTACTCATTTTAATATAATTGATTGTCGATACAT
The DNA here is from genome assembly GCA_029844215.1 of Przewalskia tangutica. NCBI lineage: Eukaryota > Viridiplantae > Streptophyta > Magnoliopsida > Solanales > Solanaceae > Przewalskia > Przewalskia tangutica. The sequence continues at coordinate 6,174,929 of CM056725.1, forward strand.
TTTTATTAACGCTGCAATGACTTGTTCGATACTTATTCTCATTAGTGCAGTAAATTAGCAAAGTCACCACGACTCCACATACTTCCTAACGACTCTTACCAACATCCGCCATAAGACTTGGTAAGAACTTAGGATAACTTAGACATACTTTTTTACATAGAGTAGATCAACATACGTACCTCTTAACTTCTAAGAGTAGAAAGAATCATGAAATAACACCACATGTATATTTCATACGTAGAATCATGCCAAAAGAAGGAAAAGGTTCGCACACCTCGCGACGACTATCGACAAGTAGCAAAATGCTCTAAAGTACTTCAACCTTGATAGTTGTACCACCCTTCAAGTAGAATACGCTATACGTAGTACTTTAACCTATAATAACTAGAACATGTCTATCAACTCCTAGCTTATTAACGTGGAATAATACTAAGTGCTAGGTCTCTTATTCTACAGAAATTTGGGCAGCACTTCCTTTGTTTCTACGTACTTTTCCACCTTTTTCAAGGCCCGAAATCAACAACCAACATGCCACATTTAAGGCTCAATAATTTAGCTACCCAAAGGGGATTACACGCCTTAACAAGACGTGTAAAATTCTGCCCCACAATTAAAGTAAAACTGTCCATAATCTTTAGGCAATTCTCGGCAATATCAAGGACAACAACAACATCTATTTCTTTTCAATTCCTTTCTAATTCAAGTCGTTATTTCAACATGTAATATAAGTCATGATCAATTATAACGACTAAATTCCTTTCCTTAAATAACATGCGACGATTATAACTAACAACTTTAATGACTAGCATGCCAATTTTCGGTTTTAACATCTCAACATGATCCAAATCTTTTCAAACTTCATTCTATATATCACATGCTCATCTATAAACTACTACAACATGAAATCTTGAATTACAATAGCAAGACGGAGATTATTACCTCTTTAAGCCCAAATCTTATCCAAGATCAAAAGTCGGTCCTTAGCACTTTAGCTCCTCTTTTTTACGTTCCAATCCACTCCAAACAATCCTTAGAAGTTCATAAACAACTTCTCTTCAAATTCCAACTTCAAAGTTAAAGAACACCTTAGGTTTTCATCTTGCGACTAACGTAAAAACGTAGTTTTTCCGGGATTTTTGTATTGAGATATCCTTAGAATACCTTTAGGGACCTTGGGTTTGAATATCGGGATTTATGAAGCAAGATTGAAGAAATTTTTTCTCTTCTTGAGAGCTATGGCCGAGAGCCTCATTTGTGCTCACAAGATTTCTCAATTTTTTCTAAGTGTGGAATTTGTCTAGTCTTGCACTAGTAATGTGGTTATATACTACAACCAAGGGGTGAGATCAAAACAAATGTGTGGCTAGGATCTTAGTCAATATAGTCAATAATGTCAAGCTCTCCACTTGTCTAGTTGACTTGGTCCATTTCTTTTCATCCAACAAGCCCATGTGGAGGGTGACACGTGTCGCCCTCCCATTGGTCTAAAATATTTCATTTTCCGAATTTTCATAATTGGTCAAAATATCGAAAACCTTGTGGGCCCCACAAAAACGTAAAATTCTCCGAGTGGGTCCCACGTGTCTAAATACGTAAATAAATTTCCACAATCTCAAATAAAAAAAATCTGGGAACCCAATTCTTACTAACAAACATTTTTCCTTCCCTAGGTTCGGAAGATTTTCCTTAGAAATAACTAAGTTGCGAGCCGGGTCGCCGACCGACTCGCCCCCCGACCGACCCGACGACCGCGACACGACACCGCTATTAAAAAAACGGATCGGCTCGAACCGGGCGACAGTATGGTCCCGCCGACCGACCCCGCCAGCCCCGATCCCGCCCCGCCCCGCTTGCCCCGCCCTAGTTCGACCGCTGCGAGAAAATAGCCGTTGGCCAACGGCCAATTTACATTTTGGCCGTTGGACAACGCCCATTTTAGGCCTCCCCCCCTCCCCCAACCCCCCCACCCCCCTTTAACCCAATTTTTCAACTATAAATACATCATTCATCTTCTTATTATTTTCACAAATCTTTCTACACTCTAATCTCTCAATCAATCTCTATTCAACATTGTCTACATGTTATACCCCGTAGTTCCAGGGTATGTATGCGAGGACGTACGTACGAGAATACGACAGAAAGATTGGAAAGGAAGAAAGAGGTGATTTTTCCACTGAAAAGTTTCCGGTTTTTGTGAAGGAAAAAGGTTCGTTAATGGGAATTGGATTCCCAGATTTGGTATTTGGACTTCATAGATTATATTAGAATTTTGAGATTTTATTTTCGGAAATGGTCACGTGGGGCCCACGGAGAAATTTACGGCTTGTGGGGCCCGCTTTGTTTTTGAGATTTCGGTATTTTGGATATTTTCTAAGACGAAATATTCGGCGAATCGGGGCGACACGTGTCACCCCCACGTGGCACCTCGCCGATTTTACCTTTCAGGCACAACACCGGTTGAGTCGTTGACTTAAACGTTTTCGTATGCGAAGCGGAAAATTCCGGCTATGTCGCTTTGTATTTTTGCGGATTTTTCCGAGCGACGAACATTTTGGACCAACGAGAGCGCGCACTGCACCCTCTCATGGCAGCGTGGGCGCGCATACGGACGATTGGGAGATAGGGTTGGGCAAGATATTTGTGTAGATATTTGTGAGGGTTTTAAGGAGTAGGGTCTAGGGTGCACTTGGCTTGATCTTGGCCTTACACTTGTAGCACTTGGCTAGATCTTGGCCATGGTTGGCCTTTGGCTTTGCTATAAATACCCTCTCAGTGAAGACTTATTCATTCACTCCTCACTTTGTCTAAGTCTTGAAAGCCTCTCCTCCTCTTGTCGCTCTCGTCCAACTCCCACCACCTTTGTGAGGCCTCAACCGAGAGTTCCTCCCTTGTCAAGACCCTTTGGCCGAGAAACCCCCCCCCCCCCCTTGGTAGAAAGTTGTCTTCCAAGTATTGTTATAATGCCCAAAATACCTTAGCCTTGTACCTTGTAGTATTCCAAAGATACCTCTATACGTAGAGCCCGGAAATACTACCTTTTGTCCCTTTGGTCTCAAACCGAAACCCTAAGGAAATCTTCGTTGTTTGATCAAGTATTTAGGTAGAAGTTGGTTAGAACTTCTGGTTGTTTGGAGCACCGAGTCGAGCTAAACGTTGCTAAGGATCGACATTTAACTTGGATAATTATGGGCTTATCGAGGTAATTATCTTGTCCTCTATGGTAATTGGAATTTACATGTTGTTGAATATATAGTTGAAGTATACTATATATGTAACTAAGCTTTAAGATCGCGCAATGTCTTTTGACTTAAGCTGAAGAATAAAGAAAAGAATCGAATCAGATTTACATGTGATCAGATTGCAGAGACTTGTGTAGTATTCTTGAGTAGAATTGTACACGTCCCGTTAGGCGTAAACCCCATGGTTGGCTTGGTAGCCTCGATAGAGAGGAGATTTACGCCTGTCATTGGGAGGTCTTTCGAATTTTCTCAGAGAAATGGAACCTTGTGTTTTGAGGTTAATAGAAGTTGTGGCCTTTTTAGTGAAAGTACTAAGAGTAGCGTATTCTACTCGGAGAGTGGAAAGGGCTAGTGCGTTGTAGTACTTGGAGCATTTTGCTTATTGTCGATAAATCGTCGCGAGGTATGTGAACCTCTTCCTATCTTTTCTAGCATGATTGTTGTGAACTATGTAGTACGGTAGACGCATACGTGCTAAGTGATTTGGTTGGTTTAAAACATAGGGTGTTATAATAGCTTTATGGGAAGTTAGTTATAACGACCTTATGTAAGTGAAAATGGTTTATGATGTTAGAAGTTAAGAGACTTGATCTTATAAGATAAGAGACTTAACTTATTTGTTTTAATGTGGATGTTTGTGTGAAACCTCATTCGTGAGTAATGAGTACTTGGTTTTAAAGGGATAATGTTTTACCGATTTCGAATCGAATGTGTATCGACAGCACCACCGGCGTTAATAAAGGAAAATGTATTGAATAATGATGTGTTGTATTAAAACCAGTAGAAACTCCATCCGCATGTAAGCTAAGATGAGACAAAATGATATTACATTTTCTAGATCATGGTTCTTTGTAATAAGATCGTTATAAACAAGAATAAACTACTCACGTATATGACATATGTTACTCAATTGTTCTAAAAGGAATCAAGTGATTAAGTTTGGGAACTATGAAACCATTTGAAAATGAGAAGCTTGAGTAATGAAACTAGGCAAACCGAACTTAGGAAAAGAATGTTGTTACTTGATTTTGAAAAGGAAGGTGGGTTGGTCATTCTAATACTACGTATCGGGTGACTTTTATAAAAGTAATGGATCTCTTTTAAAAGAACTTAACGATGTAGTACTTTGGGGTTAAAACCCGACTTTGGCATAAAATGAAAGTACTTTGAGTTGTGTGAAACTTGCCTATGCTTGTTGTTGTGAAACTTGCCTATGCTTGTTGTTGTGAAACTTGCCTATGCTTGTGATGATAGCCTTTATTGCAAGCGTTGTGTTACGTGTTCGCGTCTCGATAGAGGTCGGTTGGTAGTTGAGAACTTACTTGGACGCGTCAGCGACGGAGAAATTCCGCAGCACGTTCTCGCTGATAGTATTATTGTTGTTAATCGCTTTGGACATACCGACATCGACGCGTAGCGCGCACGTATGCTTCCATTTTGGTTAAGGTCTTGTGGTTAATCGCTTTGGATATATCGACACGACGCGTAGCGCACGTATGTTTCCATTTTGATTATCGCTTGTGATTTCCTTTTGGACATACCGACACGATCGTGGCGCACGGGTATCGTCCATTTGGAATCTGTCTATTGTTTCCCTTTGGACATACCGACACGATCGTAGCGCACGTATCGTCCATTTGGAAAGTCGTCTTATTGTTTCCTTTGGACATATCGACACGATGCGTAGCGCACGTATGCTTCCATTTGGATTGTTGTCTTGTTGTTATCATATCATCGATCACGGCAGCGGCGAAGGTATTCCACGCGCATGATTGATGTTGTGGGCGTGAGACACGACTTGATATAATCATATGTGGTGTCGTAGTTTGGCTATCATACATGTCTCGCTTTGTATAGATCGTTATGATTTCATTTGACATTGCACGCTTTCACATACTGTACTGTCAGATCGACTTCTTGGGCCGCGTTCACGCCGCAGTGAGGTACATCGGCCGTGGATCCTCGCCATGGATCACCGCTCAGCGTTAGGAAGCTCCGTTTCTCGAGGCTTATCTTTTGGTATGTGTTCCCTGAGTTGTAGGTTCTTGTACATTCGGGGTATGGCGGGCCCCGCCCCGTCATAGTCGTTGTAAATCTTGTAGGTCTGTAGAAAATCTTTGTGGGCGTGGTTGTAAAAGGATTAAACTGCTCGTGTTTTATGTTTTTACCAAGGCAATCGCTTTGGTTGGCCTGCTTATTTATTATATCTCTTGTTTAATGACTCATGTTTTATGTTCCGCTGATTTTCTCTCGATGTATGTATCGCTAGGGTGCCCGGTAAGGCACGATCCACGCCCGATTTTCGGGTGTGACAAAGTGGTATCGAGCGATTAATCCTCGGAAAGTGTCTCTGCACCGTGTCTAGTAGTCTTGATTATCGGTGTTGTGCACTACATCTATAATCGTGAGGCTATAAGACATTTAGGATTAGTTTCATTTCTTCTCATTCCGAGATCGTGCCTTAGAGTCAGTTGTGAGTTGGACCTCCGACGTATCTCGTTTTACCGATTATGCCTCCGCAGTGCAACCAGAGCCCGGCAAGGCAAATGAGGAGCTGCTAGTGAGATACAGAGGAGTTCGAGCGCAGCCCGGCCAAGACTGAGAAGTGCTTCCGACGGCGAAGTTTCGCGACGCCGCCAAAGACCAAAGCGAGTTTAAAGCCGCAGCGATGGTCGCCGAGACTACAATACTGAGCCTCCAGCCCCACACCGAGCAGCGGGAGACGGGTCACGAGAGATGGCCCGATTATTGGCGTGGTCGTGGCAGATATGAGATAGGCCGATGCAGCAGCCTGGCCCAGAGCACCAGTGGTTCACCCCGAGCGATAGTTTGAGGCTACGGACTTTCCGAGTTGTAGCCCGCCGAGTTTTACTGGTCGAGGCACGAGGATGATCCGCAGGAGTTCATCCGGCGATTCTGATCGATCACGCGGTGATCAAGGCTTGAGACCGAGTCGTGACCTTTGGTTCGCGATCGGCCGCGTGATACCGCATGATCGTTTGATTCATGGGAGCTTTCGGGAGAGCATGCACTCCAGCAGATGGGATGAGTTTTCGGGGCTTTCTCACGCACTTCGCCTCGCGGATGGCGAGGGCACGCCGGCGATTTTTGTTCTCGAGATGCAGAGGCGACCGCCGTGAGTACAATGTCGAGTTCGATTCTTTGGCTCGATATGTACCTGCGCTAGTTGCAGATATGGAGGATAGGGTGCATCGCTACGTCACCGGGCTAGATGATTATATGGCTGAGTCTTGTGCGGTGTTTCTCTTCACCGCATGGACATTGCCCGCACGCAGCTCACGCTAGGATGTGAGGCACGGAGGGTCGAAGGAATGACTGATCGTGAGAAGATGGCCAGGACAGCAGGGTCCTTTGGTGACTTTCGAGGCGGACCGCCTCAGCAGCAGGCTAGTTATATACCCCCACCAGTACAGAGTGGTCCTCCACCGTCTTCAGATGCAGGTCAGGGCTCCAAGGGTTCAGATTTTCGGGAGAGCAGGGGTGTTAACCAGCTGAAGCCACCCCTACCTCGTTGTGACCGTTGTGGTAGACTCCATTTTGGAGAGTGTCGTGCTAGATTGGGAGTTTGTTTTGCATGCGGCCAGCAGGGCCATTTTGCGAGGAACTGTCCGACCAAGGGAAGCGCGGATGTTACGACTCAGCCTTCAGGATTTGTGGCTGGTTCATCACCTTCTACAGCTATGCGCCCTGCAGGGCAGGCCTATGATTAGAGTGGAGCGGTAGCTTCAGGTATATCCTTAACCCTCTAGAGTTTTTGTATGCTTGTTATGATGATCTCATTATTGTGTGCTATGTACGGATAGCATTGTGATATGTGAGTTAGAATACATGGTTAGTTGGAAGGTTACGTGTGGCATGGTAAGTGTGAACCTTAGACTATTTCACGACCGAGACCTTGAGGTAAGGTCGTCTTGAGTATAATATTCGTTTTATGTTTGACCTTTATAAGGGTGAGTAGTATACGGGATTTATCTCGTGTGATGAGTCCGTGGGTAGTGTGAGATGGAAGTGGTAGCTTTCATGATGTGAATTAGTAAGATTGTTCGGATCGGGAACAAGAGTTTGGCGCGTTGGGGTCGGGTTGAGGACCATTTGCGGTCAACCCAGAACCCGGTTTGGGGTGGGTCAGTTCTGGGTGGTCCCGCCAGTGGTAGGGTCACGAGGATGCTAGGCCCAAGTTTGTATGACCATCGTATGAGTTTGTGGATGTGTTCGACCGGAATCGTTCGTGAATGCCGGAATGGCCTTAGGGGTATTACGCTAGTAAGATGACCAAGTTGGAGGTGGTGACTCAAGGTTTTGGGAATCAAGCGATGATCAAGTGTGGTACGTATACTAGAAGAATTCAAGTGTTCGAGAAGGGCACGACGAGTAAGGAAGGAGGAAAACGTGTGTTATTTCGTGGCGAGATGTGGCGTGGGCAATTTTGTTGCAAGATGCTTCTTCGATATCCGTCTTGAGAAGGAACATTCGGACGAATGTTTCTAAGGAGGAGAATGTTATACCCGTAGTTCCGTGGTATGTATGCGAGGACGTCGTGCGAGAATACGGCATGTAAAGATCGGAAAGGAAGAAAGAGGTGATTTTTCCACGGAAAAGTTTCCGGTTTTGTGAAGGAAAAGGTTCGTTAATGGGAATTGGATTCCCAGTTTGGTATTTGGACTTCATAGATTATATTAGAATTTTGAGATTTTATTTTGGAAATGGTCACGTGGGCCCACGGAGAAATTTACTTTTGTGGCCCGCTTGTTTTTGAGATTTCCGTATTTTGGATATTTTCTAAGACGAAATATTACGGCGAATCGGCGACACGTGTCACCCCCATGTGGCACCCTTGGCCGATTTTACCTTTGGCACAACACCCATTGAGTCGTTTTTAAACGTTTTCAGTAACTGCGAAGGAAAATTCCGCTATGTCGTTTTGTATTTTTGCGGATTTTTCCGAGCGACGAACATTTTGGACCAACGAGAGGCGCACTTGGCACCCTCTCATCAGCGGGCAAGCGCGTACACGGACGATCGGGAGATAGGGTTGGGCAAGATATTTGTGTAGATATTTGAGGGTTTTAAGGAGTAGGGTCTAGGGTGCACTTGGCTTGATCTTGGCCTTACACTTGTGTAGCACTTGGCTAGATCTTGGCCATTGGTTGGCCTTTGGCTTTGCTATAAATAATTTCTCTCAGGAAGACTTATTCATTCACTCCTCACTTGTCTAAGTCTTGAAAGCCTCTCCTCTTGTCGCTCGTCCAACTCCCCACCACCTTTGTGAGGCCTTGAACCGAGTTCCCCTTGTCGAGGCCCTCGCCGAAACCCCCTTGGTAGAAAGTTGTCTTCCAAGTATTGTTATAATGCCCAAAATACCTTAGCCTTGTACCTTGTAGTATTCCAAAGATACCTCTATACGTAGAGCCGGAAATACTACCTTTTGTCCCTTTGGTCTCAAACCGAAACCCTAAGGAAATCTTCATTGTTTGATGAAGTATTTAGGTAGAAGTTGGTTAGAACTTCTGGGTTGTTTGAGCACCGAGTGGAGCTAAACGTCATAAGGATCGACATTTAACTTGGATAATTATGGGCTTATCGAGGTAATTATCTTGTCCTCTATTGGTAATTGGAATTTACATGTTGTTGAATATATAGTTGAAGTATACTATATATGTAACTAAGCTTTAAGATCGCGCAATGTCTTTTGACTTAAGCTGAAGAATAAAGAAAAGAATCGAATCTGTATTTACATGGGATCAGATTGGCAGAGACTTGTAGTATTATCGAGTAGAATTGTACACGCCCGTTAGACGTAAACCCCCTCAGTTGGCTTGGTAGCCTCGATAGAGAGGAGATTTACGCTGTTGCGGGAGTCTTGAATTTTCTGTAGAGAAATGGAACCTTGTGTTTGAGGTTAATAGAAGTTGTGGCCTTTTAGGTGAAAGTACTAAGAGTAGCGTATTCTACTCGAGGATGGAAAGGGCTATGCGTTGTAGTACTTGGAGCATTTTGCTTATTGTCGATAAATCGTCGCGAGGTATGTGAACCTCTTCCTATCTTTTCTAGCATGATTGTTGTGAACTATGTAGTACGGTAGACGCATACGTGCTAAGTGATTTGGTTGGTTTAAAACATGGTGTTATAATAGCTTTATGGGAAGTTAGTTATAACGACCTTATGTAAGTGAAAATGGTTTCTTGATGTTAGAAGTTAAGAGACTTGATCTTATAAGATAAGAGACTTAACTTATTTGTTTTAATGTGGATGTTTGTGTGAAACCTCATTCGTGAGTAATGAGTACTTGGTTTTTAAAGGATAATGTTTTACCGATTTCGAATCGAATGTGTATCGACAGCATCACCGCAGCGTTAATAAAGGAAAATGTATTGAATAATGATGTGTTGTATTAAAACCAAGAGAAACCTCCATCCGCATGTAAGCTAAGATGAGACAAAATGATATTACATTTTCTAGATCATGGTCACGTAATAAGATCGTTATAAACAAGAATAAACTACTCACGTATATGACATATGTTACTCAATTGTTCTAAAAGGAATCAAGTGATTAAGTTTGGGAACTATGAAACCATTTGAAAATGAGAAGCTTGAGTAATCAAACTAGGCAAACCGAACTTAGGAAAAGAATGTTACTTGATTTTGAAAAGGAAGGTGGGTTGGTCATTCTAATACTACGTATCGTGACTTTTATAAAAGTAATGGATCTCTTTAAAAGAACTTAACGATGTAGTACTTTGGGGTTAAAACCCGACTTTGGCATAAAATGAAAGTACTTTGAGTTGTGTGAAACTTGCCTATGCTTGTTGTTGTGAAACTTGCCTATGCTTGTTGTTGTGAAACTTGCCTATGCTTGTGATGATAGCCTTTATTGTACAAGCGTTGTGTTTCGTATTACCGCGTCTCGATAGAGGTCGGTTGGTAGTTGAGAACTTACTTGACGCGTGCGGCGGTGACGGAGAAATTCCACAGCACGTTCTCGCTGATAGTATTATTGTTGTTAATCGCTTTGGACATACCGACACGATCGTAGCGCACGTATGCTTCCATTTTGGTTAAGGTCTTGTGGTTAATCGCTTTGGATATATCGACACGACGCGTAGCGCACGTATGTTTCCATTTTGATTATCGCCTTGTGATTTCCTTTTGGACATACCGACACGATGCGTAGCGCACGTATCGTCCATTTGGAATGCTGTCCTATTGTTTCCCTTTGGACATATCGACACGATCGTAGCGCACGTATCGTCCATTTGGAAAGTCGTCTTATTGTTTCCTTTGGACATACCGACACGATCGTAGCGCACGTATGCTTCCATTTGGATTGCTGTCTTGTTGTTATCATATCATCGATCACGGCATGGCGAAGGTATTCCACGCATGATTGATGTTGGGCGTGAGACCGACTTGATATAATCGTTATATGTGGTGTCTTAGTTTGGCTATCATACATGTCTCCCGCTTTGTATAGATCGTTATGATTTCATTTACAAGATTGCACGATTCACATACTTGGTACTGTTAGATCGACCTCCTTCGGGGCCGCTCATGCCGCAGCAGGTAGGTACATCGGCCGTGGATCCTCGCCATGTGATCACCGTTCAACGTTAGGAAGCTCCGTTTCTCCGAGGCTTATCTTTTGGTATGTGTTCCCGAGTTGTAGGTTCTGTACATTCGGGGGTATGGCGGGCCCCGTCCGTCATAGTCGTTGTAAATCTTAGGTCCAGAGTAATCTTGTTGTGGGCAGGGTTGTAAAAGGATTAAACTGTTCAGGTTTTATGTTTTTACTGAAGGCAACTGTTTTGGTTGGCCTGTTTATTTATTATATCTCTTGTTTAATGACTCATGTTTTATGTTCCGCTGATTTTCTCTGATGTATGTATCGCTAGGGTGCCCGGGGTAAGGCACCAGTCACGGGCCCGATTTTCGGGGTGTGACACTACATATTCAATCTATTTATTAATTTGAGAATTGGGAGTGAAGTTGACAACTAGCTTGAGGATTATCTATCGAGCAAAGTTTCAATTTTCAACCTCTCGATTACACGTCGACTCTACGTCGGCGTTTGGTACATTCGTTCTCTCATTAAATTATTATTTTGTCTTTATTTCATTTAGCACATTTAATTTCATTATCTTTAACTATTTATTAGCATAATTAAAATGAAAGGACTAAGAGGTACGTTGGGGTAAGTGGTCGACTTCTTCTAGTAGGGGTGGTAACAAGGGCAAGGGTACTTCTTCTAGTATTCCTGTTCCAGTTATTCCTAGACAAGATGATTTTATAGATCCTGAAATGTTTCCTGAAATACCATATGATCTTGACACAAATGATTATCCTGAAATTGAAGAAGATTTTAATTTAGATGACACTCTAGTTGATGATACACCTATTAATGAAGATGATGATACACCCACTAGTGAAATGTCTCCTATCCCCCCTACTATGAGACGAGGTCCGGCAAAACGACCATTAAAATCAGTTGTATGGAAATATTTTGACAGGGACGTAGCTAATCAAGTAGCTGTATGTAAAACTTGTAAAAATGTTTATTCTTTTAAAACTGGACAAGGTCATGGGACGGGTTTTAGGAAGACACCTGTTGCAAAAACACAAAGCCTTGCATGCCCAATACATGATTGAAAAAACTGGTGAGCAAGCGTCCTCTCAATCGGGACAAGGTTCACATACTACTGTCCCGGAGAAAGTACAGGGTCAAATTAACCCTATGACGGGGGGAGTTGTAGGCCCTAAATACGATAAACATAAAGATAGGGAAGCACTAGCAAAATTAGTTGCTGTGGAGGGTTTGCCTTTTTCATTTCCTGAATCTCCTGGTTTTATTCATTATATTAGAGATATGTATAATCCTGCTTATAAAGGTTTTCCTAGATCAACTGTTAAAAGAGATGTATTTAAATTTGCACATGAATATCAACAGTATTTACGTTATGCATTATATCATTTAAATTGCAAAGTCGCTTTAACCGATATAGGTCGTAGTACTAACGGCCATGATTATTTAACTAACTGTCATTGGATAGATTATAAATGGTCTATGCAAAACGTATTTTAGCATATAGATATATAGATAGTAGGCAATAATGGTGAGTTTATTTGAAAATATTTATTCATGCGATTATTACGGAATAACCGATAAAGTTATGAGTATTACATTAGATAATGCATCTTCTAACAATTCTGCTATTAGTATTTTAAGAAATGTTTTAACTTCGTCTTTTCCAAAACATTTTCATATCAAATGTGCGTGTCATATTTATAACTTAGTTGTAAAGGATGGTCTTTCACTTTTTCAAGATATTCTTGAAAAAATACAATTTGCTATACACTTTATTTTTAAAAATAATAGAATTCAACAAAGAAAAGAATATAAAAAAAACTTGCCACGATTGTGGACTATCTTACAGAAAAATTCCCGAAGAAGTACCAACTAGGTTGAATTCTTTATATGACCAACTAGTTGTTGCTTATGACTATAGAAAACCTATTACTTTATTTTTAACGCTCATAATCAAAATCCAAATGATATGATTGTGGATACTGATTGGGAGAAAATTAGAGAACTTATTGTATTTTTAGAAAATTTTCAACGAGCAACAAAAGAATTTTCTACTTTATATTATCCTACTATTTCAACTATGTTTTTTTATATAGCTATAATATTTTTACTTCTTAAAGAATATATGGAAAAACCTGCTTATACTGCAGCTATTAAAAAAATGTTTATGAAATTAAAAAAATATTTTATTCCTATTCCCCCTATTTATATTATTGGTGTTGTATTAAACCCGACTATTAAAGTAGAGGGTTGTAAAAGTCTAATTGAAAATATATATAATCAGATGGACGCATACCACCTCCAACTCCCAAAAATTTAAATGTTGAACCACCTATTGAACTAACGCTAGAAGAAGTGTTGAATAGCGTAGAAGATGAATGCAAAGTATATCGGCATTACCAAAGAAGAAAGTGCTAGTAACCAACCAACTTTTGTATCATCTTCTTCTTCAACACAACCTAAAAAAAGACAAACAGTTTCTGTGGCTAGGCCTAGTATTAATTCTATTGAAAGCCTCAGAAATAAAATGTGCGGTGGTAGCAGTGCTAACCAAATTAGTGAGTTCGATGTTTTGTTTTGCAGGTAATTTACCTTACCAAGCTTATCAATGAAGAATGAAAGGAAGACTTGCTGAAATATTGGAGCGAATGAGAAGACATTTCGACACTTTCAATGATGGCCCGAGATATTTTGAACATTCAGCCATCGCTCGAAGCGCTTTTTCGCAGCAGATTTCAAATAGAGAGCACAGACACTCATTAGCCGAGACACTGAGATGGCGGTACTATTCAGAGATTGGATACGAGCGAGCGAAGGAGGCGCACAACCAGAGATTAACGAAGAAGATGACGACAACTACAACGACATTTTATCTGAAGGCATGAGTAGCGACGTGGAACAATTTGATCAAGATATACCAATTCCAACCGAAGAACCACAAGAAATTAGAAAAAATATTTTCAAATTGGTAATTTATTTCATTGCAATTTTTAAATTTTTCTATGTCTTTCACTCTTTTGCAATTGTTTTCAACAACAGTACACTACAATGTAATTTTGAATCTTGTATATTTGATATTTCAATAAAATTAATAATATAAAAGGCACAAAAACAGCCTTGGGATGTTTTTTTTACACTATTCTTGTCTTTGTTTAATTATTTAGTTTATAACTTTATACTTTATACTTTATACTTTATACTTTATACTTTATACTTTATACTTTATACTTTATACTTTATACTTTATAGTTTATAGTTTATACTTTATAAATATATTATATATATGAGTATAATACTATAATACTATAATTATAAATTATAATACTATAAGTCTATAATATTATAGTATATGTATATGACATTATGACTATATGACAAGTATATGTTAATGTTACTTTGTTAGTACTTAGTAATTTAGTATTTTTAATTTAGTGAAAAAATTAAAAAAAAAAAAAAACACACACACACAAAACCCGCCAACCTGGCCCCGACTTCTATCCATCTGGGATCGGATCAGACATGGTATGGTCCCGCCCGACCCGACCCTCCAGGCCCGCCCACCGACTCCCGCCCATTTTCCCCGCCCCGACCCTATCCCGCTCCCGCCAAACCCGACCCCGGTGGGCCCGTCCCGGCCCACTGGCCAGCCCTAGAAATAACAACTCTTTCTTTCGTTCAAACTTTAAAGTCCTGATTCCATACGTACATTCTCTTAAACATGTCCTGGAATTACGGGGTGTAACACTTACCCCTCCCCATCGTCAAACCCATCTGCTCACCGCCTCGTCATCCATGCCACTGCCCCGCCGGAGTTGATGGCCGGTGGGGGTGGCACACGAACCTCACCATCCGTGACCCAACCCCTATTTCAGATATATTTTGTGATTGTTGGACTAACTTTGTTCTCTTATTGGTTATTTTCGTCATTATTACCTAGATGTTTTCCGGAAAACCATGGTTGTTTGTGGTTTTGATCATTGTTTTTACTGTTTACTGTTTTGTCAGACTATTTTTTACTATTGTCGGACTGATTTTGGTCATGTTATTACTGATTTTGGCTATTTTGCTACTGATTTTTGGAATGACCCTTCTTTTAACCAAACAATCACAAAAGGAATCAGGGTGCAGTTGATTCCGTTTTTGAAACAGACCCAAACATGTAGGGAGAACCGGAGAATCATGGTCATTCCTTTTCTTTCTCCTTGATTTCCTTACTGGATTTCATTTCGTTTACCATGCGCGAACCATTTTTTCCCCTTGATTTCCTTATTGGATTTCATTTCGTTTACCATGCGCGAACCAAACACACCTTAAGGTATGTCATATTATATGGGTAAGAAATGGGACCCGAGGGGAGCATGAAAAAGTGCAAAAAACAGTGAACAAACTTTTAAACTAAGATAAGGGTATATTCGTCATTAAATGCTTATATAGATAAAGAGAGAGACAGGTAAAAAGAGAGAGAACGAAGAAGAAGAACAGAGAGACTGAGAGTTTAACGCCGTTAAATTTACCGTTACTATATGAAAGCAAAACAACAATGGTGTCGGACCAAGAAATAGCTAGAGATGTTGAAACTTTACTCTGTCAATTAGATCCTAACGCTGTTACATCATTAAACGGCGTCGTACAACAACTCGGAGCAAAACTTGGACAGGACCTTTCACACAAAGCAGAGTTCATCGATGATCAGATCAACCTTATCCTATCACAACAACAACAACAACAACATCCTTTTATTGTTAAAGACCTTTTTGCCCTCCTAAACCACTCGCAATTTGCTCAACAACAGTTTTATTCCCATTTTGCCCTTCAACAACAACAACAAAGACTCTACTTTCAAAGAAGTCTGCGGTGGCGAAACGATGCTCTCCTCCACCTCAAAGATCGTCAAATGTCGCTTCTGCCCCCAAGGAAAGGTATGGTGTATAATTCGGGAGAAGATAAGTTTGTCTTTTTCTTCTTTTAATTTAATTTTGTTATAATAAATTTGCATCAGCTAAATGGTTTTGCTGAAAAATTTAAAAAAAAATTCGTAAAAATGCATGAGTTTTGTTTTGTAGTTTATTCTTTATTTTATTTTATTCTATTTTTTTTGCCTATTTAAGGAGTGAGAATTTGGTGCTGGTGGTTGAGCAAATATAGGTCGAGTAAAAAGTGGTTATTTTTTGTTTCTTAACAAAAAACGATGTATTATAGTAATTCTTAGGATCTGAACAGGGCCGTTTCAAATATTTTAGGGGCCATGTTCTAATTCATAAAAGTGGGCCCTTAGAAAAAGCCAATACCTACAACATATAAAGAATGCTTCTTTCGTAACTTTCCATTTGTATGCTTCATCTGTCTCGCCAGAAAGATAAGCTAGTTTCAGAAGGAGTCAGTTCTCCGATATATATAGAAGAGAAACTCGTAAGAATGATCTCTCTCTCAATCTCTCAGGATGGAGTTCAAGAGTAGGTTCATGTTTTCCTGAAGCCTAGAAACCTCTGAGAAGTGGTAAAATCACTACAACATGAGCTTAATTGATGTATTATATGCCCTACAATACATGAGCAAGTCATCTGTAAAGCATATGTGGACCAAATGCAATGAGCGCACTAGCGCGAAAGCCGTTGCGCAACAAGCAGCGGATGAGCGCTTATAATTGAATAGTTCCATTTGAATAATATCATAGTGAAATGAGAACCAAACCCTAGGGTTTCAGGTTCTGATAACCAAGACAAGGTAGCAATGGTTCAACAGGGTGTTCAATCTACTTCTAGATAGAGTGATGCGGTTGATGATATTGGGAATGATATTAGCACATCTTGGATGATACTTGAATTCAGAAATCAGTTGAAGCTTAAGGATATATTGAGGTACTTCTTTGCCAATACAAATAGGTATGGGCAATATTTGGAGGCCCCTAAAATCTTTGGGCCCTGTGCTATAGCACAGTTGGCACAGGCCCAAAGACACCCCTGGATCTGAAAATAAGGTCTGGGGATGGTAGATTGTACATAGGCCTCACCTCTACATCGGTAGGTAGAGCGGTTATTTTCGGGAGACCCTTGGCTCAAGACAAAACATAATCACAAGCATGACAATCAAAACAGAGTAAGAGTAAAGCAAGAGCAAGAAAGAGCAAGAGTAAAGCAAGAGCCAAAGAAACGGTCAGACTCAGATAAAGAATTAAAGCAATATAAAGCAAGGTGGCTGGTCGGACGCCCACCCAGATCGGTTTGGCGGGCGGGCCTGGCCGAAAAGGGGCGGGTCGAGTGGGCGGCCTGGGAGTGGTCGGGCGGGACCATACCATGTCCCGTCCCGATCCCGGTCCCGTTGGGTAGGGCCTGGACGGCCTGACGGCCTGCCTGACGGACGGGCGGGTTTTTTTTTTTTTTTAATTTTTCACTAAATTAAAATAATAAATTACTAAGTACTAACTAATTAACATTAAGTATAACATATACTTGTCATATTTTAGACTTATAGTATTATAATTTATAATATATTTATAAAGTATAAAGTATAAACTATAAAGTATAAACTATAAAGTATAAAGTATAAAGTTATAATTTATAAACTAAATAATTAAACAAAGACAAGAATAGTGTAAAAACATCCCAAGGTTTTTGTGCCTTTTATATTATTAATTTCATTGAAATATCAAATATACAAGATTCAAAATTACATTGTAGTGTCTTGTTGTTGAAAAAATTGCAAAAGAGTGAAAGACATAGAAAAATTTAAAATTGCAATGAAATAAATTACCAATTTGAAAATATTTTTCTAATTTCTTTATAATTTCTTGTGGTTCTTGGTTGGAATTGGTATATCTTGATCAAATTGTTCCACGCCGCTACTCATGCCTTCGGATAAAATGTCGTTGTAGTTGTCGCCATCTTCTTCGCACCGTCGATCAGACTCTCCTTCGCCTCCGCTCGTATCCAATCTCTGAATAGTACCGCCATCTCCAAGCCGCCTCCCGCTAATGAGTGTCTGTTTCCTATTTGAAATCACTGAAAAAGCGCTTCCGATCGATGACGCCAATGTTCAAAATATCTCGCCATCATTGAAAGTGTCAAATGTCTTCTCATTCGCTCAATATTTCAGCAAGTCTTCCTTTCCTTCTTCATTGATAACTGCTTGATAAGGTAAATTACCCTGCAAAACAAAAACATCGAACTCACTAATTTGGTTAGCACTGCTACCACCGCACATTTTATTTCTGAGGCTTTCAATAGAATTAATATTAGGCCTAGCCACAGAAACTGCTTGTCGTTTTTTAGGTTGTGTTGAAGAAGATGATACAAAAGTCGGTTGGTTACTAGCACTTTCTTGGTAATGCCGATATACTTTTTTGCATTCATCTTCTACGCTATTCAACACTTCTTCTAGCGTTAGTTCAATAGGTGGTTCAACATTTAAATTTTTGGGAGTTGGAGGTGGTAGTACGTCCATACATGTATATATATTTTCAATAAGACTTTTACAACCTCTACTTTAATAGTCGGGTTTAATACTGACCAATAATATAAATAGGGAATAGGAATAAAATATTTTTAATTTCATAAACATTTTTTAATAGTCACAGATAAGCGTGTTTTTCCATATATTCTTTAAGAAGTAAAAATATTATAGCTATATAAAACAACATAGTTGAAATAGTAGGATAATATAAAGTAGAAAATTCTTTTGTTGCTCGTTGAAAATTTTCTAAAAATACAATAAGTTCTCTAATTTTCTCCCAATCGATTCCACAATCATATCATTTGGATTTTGATTATGGGCGTTAAAAATAAAGTAATAGGTTTTCTATAGTCATAAGCAACAACTAGTTGGTCATATAAAGAATTCCACCTAGTTGGTACTTCTTCTGAATTTTTCCAGAAGATAGTCCACAATCGTGGCAAGTTTTTATATTCTTTTCTTTGTTGAATTCTATTATTTTTAAAAATAAAGTGTATAGCAAATTGTATTTTTTCAAGAATATCTTGAAAAAGTGAAAGACCATCCTTTACAACTAAGTTATAAATATGGCACGCACATTTGATATGAAAATGTTTTGGAAAAGACGAGTTAAAACATTTCTTAAAATACTAATAGCGTAATTGTTAGAAGATGCATTATCTAATGTAATACTCATAACTTTATCGGTTATTCCGTAATAATCGTGATTGAATAAATATTTTTCAAATAAACTCACCAAATATGCCTACTATCTATATATCTATATGCTAAAATACGTTTTGGCATAGACCATTTATAATCTATCCAATGACAGGTTACCGTTAAATAATCATGGCCGTTAGTACTACGACCTATATCAGAAGTTAAAGCAACTTTGCAATTTAAATGATATAATGCATAACGTAAATAGGTGTATCATCATCTTCATTAATAGGTGTATCATCAACTAGAGTGTCATCTAAATTAAAATCTTCTTCAATTTCAGGATAATCATTTGTGTCAAGATCATATGGTATTTCAGGAAACATTTCAGGATCTATAAAATCATCTTGTCTAGGAATAATGGAGCAGAATACTAGAAGAAGTACCTTTGCCCTTGTTACCACCCCTACTGAAGAAGCCCGACTTTACCCTTACCCAACATGCCTCTTAGTCCTTTCATTTTAATTATGCTAATAAATAGTTAAAGATAATGAAATTAAATGTGCTAAATGAAATAAAGACAAAATAATAATTTAATGAGAGAACGAATGTACCAAACGCCGACGTAGAGTCGACGTGTAATCGAGAGGTTGAAAATTGAAACTTTGCTCGATAGATAATCCTCAAGCTAGTTGCCAACTTCACTCCCAATTCTCAAATTAATAAATAGATTGAATATGTAGACAATGTTGTATAGAGAATTAGAGATTGATTGAGAGATTAGAGAGTAGAAAGATTTGTGAAAATAATAAGAAGAGGAATGAGGTATTTATAGGGGTTAAAAATAAATATAAAGGGGTAGGGGGTTGGGGAGGAGGCCTAAAATGGCCGTTGTCAACTACCAAATGTAAAATGGCGTTGGACAACGCTATTTCAGGCAGCGTCGAGGCGGGATTTGGGGCGGGTCGGGGCGGGCGGCGGGGCGGGATCGGGGCTGAAGTGGCTGGCGGACCATACTGCCCCGCCTGCTCGAGCCCCGGTCCCGCTTTTTTTTTTTAATACCGGTGTCGTGGTCGGGTCGGTCGGGACCGGACGAGTCGGTCGCCATCGCCACTTCTAATATAAAGTGCATTTGAACACACTAGAGCAGTAGCTAATACAACTAAATAAGCTAAACAAAATACACTAAAGAATAATAGCAGCAGAAATCAGACTACAGTGGATGATAAAGAAATAATGTGCCTATAAATGTGATAGGCTAATTGGGCCTACCGTAATAACACTACAACTATCAATTTGTAAGCATTAGTAGGACTACGCTTGAGTACCTACTACTCTTGTACCCTAATTCGTCTCCTACACAACCCCCTATCTAAGGTCATGTCCTCAGTAAGTTGCACCTGCGCCATATCCCGTCTAATCACCTCCAATACTTCTTCGGCATACCTCTACCCCTCCTGAACCCGTCCATAGCCAACCTCTCACACCTCCACACTGGGTCATCTGTGTCTCTCCTCTGCATATAACTGAATCATCTCAACTTCGCTTCCCGCACCTTATCATCCACCGAGGCCACTCCCACTTTCTCCCGGATATCATCATTTCTAATTCCAACTCTCCTTGTATGCCCACACATCCATCTCAACATCCTCATCTCTGCAACTTTCATCTTTTGTATGTGCGAAGTCTTGACTGACCAACATTCCGCCCATACAACATAGTCGGTCTAACCACACCTTATATAACTTGCCTTTAAGTTTTGGTGGAACCTTTTTGTCGCACAAGGCTCCAGATGGAGCCTCCATTTCATCCATCCTGCCCCAATACGATGTGTGACATCGTCATCAATCTTTTCAAGGGAATAATAGACCCCAGGTACTTGAAGTTTCTTTCTTTGGAATGGCCTGCGTACCAAGACTTACCTCCACGTCTGTCTCAGGGTCGCTCCCGTTGTTAAACTTGCACTCCAAATATTCTGTCTTGGTCCTACTCAACCTGAACCATTTAGACTCCAGAGTCTGTCTCCAAACCTCCAGCTTTACGTTCACTTCGCTACGAGTCTCATCAATCAGGACTATGTCGTCTGCGAATAACATACACCATGGTACCTCCCATTGGATTTGTCGTGTCAAACCTGTCCATTACCAAGGCAAATAGGAATGGGCTAAGAGCTGATTCCTGGTTCAACCCCCTCATTACTGAAAAGTGCTCTGAGTCTCCTCCTACTGTCTGTACTCTCGTCTTGGCTCCATCGTACATATCCTTGATCGCCCTATACGTCATATGTACCCCTCTAACCTCCAAACATCTCCATAGAACCTCCATAGGGACTTTGTCGTATGCCTTCTCGAGATCGATGAAAATCATATGTAAGTATTTCTTCCTCTCTATCCTGCTCCACCAACCTCCTAATAAGATGTATGACTTCTGTGGTCGAAACGCCCCGACATGAAACCAAACTGGTTCTCGGAAATAGACGTGCCTCTTCTCACCCTCATCTCCACAACTCTTTCCCACACTTTCATTGTTGCTTAATAACTTGATACCTCTATAGTTGTTGCAACTCTGGATATCATTTTTGTTTTTGTACAAAGGGATCATTGTACTCCACCTCCATTCTTTGGACATTCTCGTCGTCTTAAAAATGACGTTAAACAACTCAGTTAACCACTCCAAACCTGCCATGGCTGCGCTCTTCCAAAATTCCATTGGGATCTCATCAGGCCCGGTCGTTCGTCCCCTTCACATCCTGCGAATAACACCAGTAACCTCCTCAACCTCAATGCTTCTATAATACCCAAAATCCCCGTGCCTACCAGAATGCTCTCTTAGGATCTGAAAACATATTTTTTTAAAAAGGAATTATTTTTTCTCACTATAATGTATAAAGGTCTAGTTAATTTTGTCCTATATAGCTAGTTAGCTAACTGGAATTTGCAATTTATATACTTAGTATGTTTTGTTGTTTTAATTAGTCATTTCCCATATTTATGTGCTCAAAGTTGGTTGCAAATTACACATGATATATTAACATGCTGATACTATAGGCTGTTACCTAGCCAAGTCAGGATCTTGTTACAATCTGCAAGTAGACAGCAGTTTAAATTCGTTGTTGGTGTTTCGGCTAACGTTTTTTTAAAAATAAATTTTTGATAACGTCGTGTCTAAGCCAGCTTGCTCGCACCTCGACTATTCCACCGGGGTTTTAGTGTTTTGGCTAAACATACTTTGGCAATAAGTAAAAGAAAGGTAAAATGGATTAATTTTTTTTTGCTTTTCATCCATTTGATGCTAGTGATGAAATCTACCTACTTCATAAAAATGGGGATAAAATGGACAAAAATAAAGAGTTAATTCTCAAGTCTTGGTGGACATTATTACCCGGTTGTGCTGGTGAAATTTGCCAAGGTGTAAGCGAGCTAGCCTGGATACCATGACTATTTAAAAAAAATGGTCGCGGTTACCTTTCTTATGTAGGTAGCTAAAACCATCTTATACTGTTTTTCACCTTTTACATTTTCTAAAATGAATTTGGGCTTTGGAGAGTTAGTTCTTTAATTTGTCTGAGATGTATTTATACTTAAGAATCAATGATTTTGGGAAATTCTAAATTGAAACTGTCTTACATCAAACATAGTGATGCGGAGGAATGCATTGCACGTTATACCATAAGTGTTCTGCACCTTTTAGACCAATTTTGTTTCCTAAGCAATGTCTGAGATCCAATAATAAATGATATCTGATTCAGTTAAGTAAACTTATTTCCCTAGTATTACTTCACTTGTTTACATGGTTAAACTAGTTAAAGCCTCCTGTATCTGTTTCTATTTTGTCCAGTGCTACTTCTGGAACAAAAAGGAGAGGCGGACCATGTGGTCTAAACAAAGTCTGCGGTGTTTCACCAGAACTTCAGGCCATTGTTGGTCAACCCGCAATGCCCAGGGCAGAGGTATGATTTGTCATATCAAAAGAAGTTAACGAGTTTTAGTCGACTGTTATTATATAGATCATAAGTACATCTATCTTTGCTCGGTCAGATTGTGAAGCAGCACCGAAATGTTCAAGATGAATAAGCTGCTGGCTAAACATATTACGGCACTCGATCCTTCAAGTATGTCAAAAAAGAAAAAAAGGCTTTCCGTTCGTAATATATCTCTTATTGGGAACACTTCCCAAAAGTATATAGAAAATGAATAAAAGGAAAAATTGACAAATAGCTACAGTTTGAAAGGTTTATAACTATTTTTTTAACGACGTTCCCCTGTCCAACCCCTGCAGAACAAGCTGAGCAAGCTAAAAGATTGAAGGTTGAATCTGATTCTGTGGCTGCTAAGGTAGAACAACCTAGCTCATCGACTGTTACGATATCTGATGTGCTCGCCAAATTTTTTGGAAGTGAAGAAAAGCAGATACTCCAAACAGATGCCTTGAACGTATTTGGGAGTATATAAAGCTTAACCAACTTGAGGTAGATGTGTAAAATCTACTTGATTTATTTGGTTATACCGAAGGGATGTGTCGGTGTTTCTCTTCTCTTAGTTCCTTTCTGTTTTCTACCTCCTTTCCATCAGTAATTCCTCACTACTACAAGTGTTTAATATCTCTAAGCAGCATCACATATATATCTGCATCTTTAGCATATATTTCTGCTTTTCTGCTAGCAGGATCCTGTGAATTCTATGGTGATCATGTGTGACGCAAAGGTTCAAGAACTCCTAGAATGTGGAAGTGTTTCTGCCACGGAAATACCTGACATGCTGGCACGTCGTCATTTTGTCTAGCAATGACTATACATCTACATTACTATGGTAGGTAAATTATCATGCTAAGTTAACTCCTCCATAAGCAGAAATGCTAGTTTACCATTTTATTATCGAGGGAGATCGTATCAAATCAAGAAATAACTATAACAAATTGCATTAAGCGGTGTAATATTTTAATTTTACAATTCTTATGCAAGAAACCTACAGATAGGGAAGGTTCGCAATAGCGCTAATTTAACTCAAGGGGTAATTAATAGGAAATGTACAGTATACTTTCTGAAGGAAACTGAAAGAAAAGGTTTGTTGTTTCATCAAATGCAAGCGAGCTCTTTTCATTTCACGCAATATTAAGACAAACAGTTCATTAATATTATCTAGAACTAGAATAAGCTGAAGTCATTTTAGCTCTTGTATGAGCTATGGTACATTAGCCCTTATTTTCCGGTCTACAAAGAGTGTTTATAGTGACGATGACAAAATCGCTGCACCTCAAGTAATCTTCAATATCTTATATTACAAGATTAAGTTCGACTTGAACCTATAAAAAAAGATTATGTTTGACTTTAACTTCCATCTATTTACGACCTTTTCTGGTTTGATCCACAACCTTCGTCTGTGTTTGTTTTGACAGGTATTTCAGGTCATAGCTGTCTAGTTGGTTAATGACACACTAATGTTTCCAAAGATGTATCTTGGTTTTTAGGTAATTTTAGTTTGTTAACATAGTTAGACTTATGGTATGTAATAAAAAATCTGGATTGATCTGCTCCTGGGCTTATGGCAGAAGGATGTTTTTGTAATTATGCCACGGCCTTGGTCTAGGTTCACTAGTCTCCTTTATTGTAAAATCCTGGCCTTAATATATGGATAGTTAACAGATTCTTAGCTTGTTCGAACACGTTGGAATTAAGATGTACATGTCAGGTCTACAATATAAATTGGAGGGTACATTTCTCTTTCGTCTTTGATGTGAAATTTCCATTACTTACTGCTTTCGTTGCCCCTGTTAAGGAAATGTCCATACAAAGATCTTCTATGTTTTATTTACGACTGACATTTCAAACATCGGAGTTGCATCACTTCCCTAATGCTTGTGTGGCATATCTATTGTAAGTTGCTTCATCTGTGATAATATTCATAGATGGAAGCAAAAATGCTGCTTCTATTACTACAATTTTGTTACTGAATTACATGAAGTTCCTACTGTTCTTTACAAAGTACAGCAGAGCTGCAAATAGTAGAATATTTATCTGTTCACCTTATTCGTAGTATTATTAGTTAGTAATCGCGTAATTTCTTTTCTTCGATGTGTATTACTATTGTTGCCTCGTTTGCTTTTTATCTTGCTATTTTGTTGTCATATTTTTCTTGATACTGTACTTCGAGTCCTTTTCTTTTCTTTCGAAGCCGGGTGTCTATTTGAAACAACCTCTCTACCCCACAAAGGTTAGGGGTAAGGTCTGCGTACATCCCACCCTCCCCAGATCAAACTTGTGGGACTTCATTGGTTATGTTCGTTGTATTTGAGGGTATATTTACCTTTCTTCTTGGATGTAAATTTTCAAATTGCTTTGTTTGTCCCTATTAGGGAAATGATCTCTTATCTTTCGAGCCAAGGGTTTATCGAAAACAGTCTCTCTATTTCATAAATGTAGGGTAAGGTCTGTTCACTCGGTATATTGTTGTTGTTGTACAATTTGAATAGAAAGAGAATAACCATACTAAGGTCTCCTCTACTTTATTACCGATCTCCTCTGTAAAGGGTCATATAACTAGGGCTGGCCAGTGGGTCGGGCCCACCGGGATCGGGACCGGCGGGATCGAGACGGGGTCGGGGTGGAGAGGAGGGGCGGGGTCGGGCCAAGGGACTAGTGGGACGATATCAGTGTCGTCCGCCCCGACTAGCATCTGCGTGTCCGCCCTGCCTCGGCCTTGGCCCCGCAAGGTGGTACGGCCGCCGTCGGCGTTTTTTCCCACTAAATTAAAAATACTAAATTACTAACAAAGTAACATTAACATATAGTCATATAGTGATAGTCATAGACTCATATTATACAATTATACTATTATAGTATTATAATTAAACTAATATATATAATATATTTATAAAGTATAAAGTATAAACTAAATAATTAAACAAAGACAAGAAGAGTGTAAAAAAATATCCCAATTGGTTTTGTGCCTCTTATATTATTAATTATTTCATTGAAATATACAAGATTTAGAATAACTAGATTGTAGTGTTCTGTTCTTGATAAATATTGAAAAAGACATAGAAAAATTAAAAAATTGCAATGAAATAAATTACCAATTTGAAAATACTTTTTCTAGTTTCTTTATAATTTCGTGTGGTTCTTCGGTTGGAATTGGTATATCTTGGTCAAATTGTTCCACGTCGCTACTCATGCCTTCAGATAAAATGTCGTTGTAGTTTTCGTCTTCTTCTTCGTTAATCTCTGGTTGACCGCACCTCCTTCGCTCCGCTCGTATCCAATCTATGAATAGTACCGTCATCTCCAAGCTGTCTCCGGCTAATGAGTGTCTGTGCTCTCCTATTTAAAATCTGTCTGCAGAAAAAGCGCTTTCAGAAGCGATTGATGACGCTTGAATGTTCAAAATATCTCGGGCCATCATTGAAAGTGTCGGAAATGTTTTCTCATTCTGCATCCAATATTTCAGCAAGTCTTCCTTTCCGCTTCATTGATAACTGCTTGGTAAGGTAAATTACCCTGCAAAACAAAAACATCAAACTCGCTAATTTGGTTAGCACTACTACCACCGCACATTCTATTTCTGAGGCTTTCAATAGAATCTTTACTAGCCGCAGAAATATCATGTCTTTTTTAGGCTGTGTTGAAGAAGAAGATGGTACGAAAGCCGGTTGGTTACTAGCACTTTCTTGCTGGTAATGCCGATATACTTTTTTACATTCATCTTCTACGCTATTCAACACTTCTTCTAGCGTTTGTTCAATAGGTGGCTCAACATTTAAATTTTTGAGAGTTGGAGGTGGTAGTACGTCCATACAGTTATAAATATTTTCAATGAGACTTTTACAACTCTCTACTTTAATAGTCGGGTTTAATACAACACCAATAATATAAATAGGGGGAATAGGAATAAAATATTTCTTTAATTTCATAAACATTTTTTAATAAATTGCCTTATAAGGTGTTTTTCCATATATTCTTTAAGAAGTAAAAATATTATAGCTATATAAAATAACATAGTTGAAATAGTAGGATAATATAAAGTAGAAAATTCTTTTGTTGCTCGTTGAAAATTCTCTAGAAATATAATAAATTCTTTAATTTTGTCTCAATCATTATCCACAATCATATCATTTGGATTTTGATTATGGGCGTTAAAAAATAAAGTGATAGGTTTTCTATAGTCATAAGCAACAACTAGTTGGTCATATAAAGAATTCCACCTAGTAGGTACTTCTTCGGAAATTTTTCTGTAAGATAGTCCACAATCGTGACAAGTTTTTTTATATCATTTTCTCTTTTGAATTCTATTATTTTTAAAAATAAAGTGTATAGCAAATTGTATTTATTCAAGAATATCTTGAAAAAGTGAAAGACCATCCTTTACAACTAAGTTATAAATATGGCACGCACATTTGATAAGAAAATGTTTTGGAAAAGACGGATTTAAAACTTCTTTTAAAATATAAATAGCAGCATTGTTAGAAGATGCATTATCTAATGTAATACTCATAACTTTATCAGTTATTCCGTAATAATCGCAGACTGAATAAATATTTTCTGAAATAAACTCATCAGTGTGCCTACTATCTATATATCTATATGCTAAAATACGTTTTTGCATAGACCATTTATAATCTATCCAATGACAGGTTACCGTTAAATAATCACGATTAAGATTACTACGACTATTTCGTAAGTTAGAGCGACTTTGCAATTTAAATGATATAATGAATAACGCAAATATTGTTGATATTCGTGTGCAAATTTAAACACGTCTCTCTTAACCGTTGATCTAGGAAAACCTTTATAAGCAGGATTATACATATCTCTAATATAATGAATAAAACCATGCGATTCAGGAAAGCCACGAGTGCTCCCTTCTGAGGCTTCTGCTTCTCTCTAATAACGAGAAAATTACTCTTTCAAATTCCCATTCATCGTTGGGATAAAGAGAATTTTCGCGATGATTTCATTATGAAAAAGCCAAACCCTCCGCAACAACTAATTTTGCTAGTGCTTCCCTATCTTTATGTTTATCGTATTTAGGGCCTACAACTTCCCCGTCATAGGGTTAATTTGACCCTGTACTTTGTCCGGTACAGTATGTGAACCTTGTCCCGATTGAGAGGACGTCTGCTTACCATCTTTTTCAATAATGGATAGGAGGCATTTCACTAGTGGGTGTATCACCATCTTCATTAGTGGGCGTATCATCATCTAGAGTGTCATCTAAATTAAAATCTTCTTCATTTTGAGGATAAACATTTGTGTCAAGATCATATGATATTTCAGAAAACAGTTCCGGATCTATAAAATCATCTTGTCTAGGAATACTAGAAGAAGTACCCTTGCCCTTGTTACCCGCCTTACTAGAAGAAGTACCATTGCCGAAAAGACTTTTTGTTCTTTTCATTTTAATTATGATAATAAATAATTAAATAGTTAAAGACTTAAAGATAATGAAATTAAATGTGCTAAATGAAATAAAAACAAAATAATAATTTAATGAGGGAACGAATGTACCAAACGCCGACGTAGAGTCGATGTGTAATCGAGAGATGTTGAAAATTGAAACTTTGCTCGATAGATTAATCCTCAAGCTAGTTGCCAACTTCACTCCTAATTCTCAAATTAATAAATAGAGTGAATATGTAGTAGACAATGTTGTATATAGAAATTAGAGAAAATGTAGGAAGATTTGTGAGAAATAAGAAGAAAAAATGAGGTATTTATAGTTAGAAAATTGGGTTAAAGTGTAAATATAATAACTTAGGGGTTAAAAATAAATATAAAGGGGGTAGGGGGGTTGGGGGAGTGGGGGAAGCCAAAAATGGCCGTTGTCTAACGGCCAAAATATAAAATGGCCGTTAGACAACGACTATTTTTGGCAAATGGCGGGACTGGGGCGGGATCGGGGCCTGGCGGGGTCGGGTAGGGCGGGACCATACCCTGTCCCGCCCCGGTCCCGCTTTCTTTTTTTTAACACGCGGTCGTGACGGGGTCGGGGTCGGGACGGCCCACTGGCCAGTCCTACATATAACTACAATTTTGTTAGTGAATTACAATAAGTTCCTAGAGTTCTTGACAAAGTACAGTAGAGCTGCAATTAGTAGAATAGTAAAGATGCTCAAAGCCTTTTTGTTCTTTCCCTTGAAAAGATCTGGACTCATCTTTTGAATTGCTCTCAAAATGGATGATATTTTCTGGTGAATTTTGAAGAAAAACAGAAGGAATAATATTAGTACTAGCTAAAATTGTAGGCCATGTATCTATAATTTTGTTGTCATATGTATTACTATTAGTACTCACCAACATAAGTGGCTCAATATGAAGGAGTAGCTCCATGAATATCTCCACATTCCTGTCATTCAAAGGGAAAATCGTCAGTTCGAACTGACGGATTCATTATCCACTGACTTCCTCATTGATGAGTTCATTATTCACCGAGCTTCGAATCGTGCTCTATTGATCTTTCTTGGTTATAAAAGAAAATTATTATTTAGCTATTAGATAGGTATATAGACATATATTGTGTTTTTCAGCTTCAAATAGTTTTCTTTATAACTTCAACCGGATATTGTCCAAATATCTACATAATTTTCTTGAACTGCATTTTCAATGTTTTTTTATGTTTAGTATTGGCCATGTACACACACATATATATCAAATAAGTATAGAGAAATGTTATTAGCATTCTATTTTTTTCCTCTTCACCTTATCATCATCTTGCCCTGTAAGAATGGCATGTATAGAAGCTAAAACTTTTTCCAACTGGAATATGAGTTTTATTGCATGCTGCAAAAAAAAAAAAAAGACAATTGAAGACAGACTAAACATTATACCACATACTAATTAGAAGAATTTGCATTAATCGGGTCAGTGAATTTTCAATCCTCATACTAATCAGAAGAATTCAGATTAGTCGGGTCAGTGAATTTCGAATATCAAACAATAACAAAAAAAAAGTTGGAAGAATAAAAGAATAGAACAATGGGCTAACCTAGTTCCCAATTAACCCCAACGTTTGTTCCATCATGTATAGTGGGTTTAATGACAAACTCAAAGTTATTACTCCGCAGGAACTTTATGATTGAATTGAAGAAATCTATTACTTGCTGCAAGGAACAAAACAAACAAAAAAATATATCATCAAACCTGTTTGTATATAAATTACTAAAAGATCACTATTTTTTCATTGAAATTTCCTACTGCAAAATGTTTAGTAGCTATTCTCATTGAACGTCGGTAGAAAAAACTTAAATATTAGGTCTTCACAAGAAAAAATTAGGAAGTGCCCCAACGTTTCAATGGAAACATGTTGTTGGAAATTTACTAAACGTGAAATAAAATTAATCATATTAATTATGACTCGAACAATTGGGGCCCCGCACGTCGGAAATATGATTTCCACACACGTGCACATAAAGTGCAAAAGATCGTAATTTCCTTAAATGGAAGAGATATTAGTACGTATACGAATTGTTTGAGACGTAAGATAATAGATGGTTATTGGCCAAATAACAATGGTTTCACGTTGGTAAACGAAAAGGAAGACGTGTGCAATGTGTGAAAGATGAAACGAGCCTGAAAAAATGCCGCAATTAGTAGCTATTCCCATTGAACGTCGGTAGAAAAAACCTAAATATTATTGTCTTCACAAAGAAAAATTAGAAAGTGCCCCAATGTTTCAATGGAAACATGATTCCCACAATCCGTTTTCTCAGTGAGGTGGGAGAAGGTGAAAATATTATATTTTATAATACAAATTTATCACTGAATATCGGTGGGAAAAACTTATATTTTTAGTTGTGATATACTATTAGGATCAGACAAAGGGAAAATTTGTTTAATCTTATACTCCATTACAAATGTATTGTATGTGTATGAATGTGAAATGATTTGGCTATATATTTATTTATAAGAAGGAATATATGGTACTTTTTCATAACGTGAGTTTCACACATATGAAGAGAATAAAGCATAACATGTTCATTAAGATTTCAAGCATTGCAAGATTGGAATATTCTGGTACTGCAAAAGTACATGTACCATCTAGATGTTGAGTATCTTGGCCTATGGAACAGATATATCTATATAGAACAAGTAAAATATAGAGTTGAAAACTCACCTTTTCCTATATAATTGATGAGGGGGAGAGAGTTTTTGAAATCGGCGGCGAAATCAGATTTTTTATGAAAGAAAAATTAAAATATAAAGAAGTAAGCACATGAAAGGGTATGAATTGACACCTCTTCCGCAAGGGTGGCTTCACTACTATGTGAAACATGAAGTAATAGATAGATGAGTATCAAATACAGGCGCATATATGAAGGTCAATTTGTCATCACATATTAGGATTTGTGAATATGGATCGAGATATTAGTTTATTGAAAAATAACTTATATATTTAGTCAACAATGTATTTTAACTCGATTTCTATTTAAGGAATTTCAATAATTATTGTGTAATTATGGCTTGATTTTCTATTTTAAATTAATCAAATATCCATGGTTTACTATTACTACTGGACTTCATTGACAGGTGAAATGATACGATATATATTTACAAAATCAATATTTGATAAAATTAAGATATTTCGTAACTCAGTTAGTTGACTACCTGAATTTCACTTTATTGGAGAGAGTTCGATTCTCCATCTTGTAATACTCTCCCCTATTCCCCTTCTCATTCCCCCCTATGTAATAAAAATAATGTTGGAAATTTACTAAACTGGAATTAGTTTATCCCGTTATTTATGACTCGAACGATTGGGGTTCCGCACGTCGGAAACGTCGTTTCCACATATATGCATTCGTAGTACCAAATATCGTAAATTTCATTAGTGAAAGAGATATTGATGCATAATTAAAATGTTCGAGACATGAAATGATGAACAGTTATTGGCCGAATAACGAGGGTTCCACATTAGTAAATGAAGGAAGAAGTGTGCGTAGTGTAAATATTGGAACAGGTCAGAAAAGGGTCACGGCTCCACCTCTGGAGGCAGAGCGCCGCGGCGCTACACCCTTAAGGGTCGCGGCGCCACAACGCTAATTTTGTCCCGAGTCACTGGAGCCGAGGCACCGCGGCACCTCCGAGGCCGAGTCGCGGCGTTTCCGAGGCAGTAATTGCGACGGAATTCCAACCGTTGGGATGATTTTGGAGACGTTGTGAGGAATTAAAATGTCTTTTTTCCTCCATAAATCAGTCATTACTTGGTGGATTGAATGACCATTACATGACATTTAAATTACCATTATTTGGGATCTTAAAGAGGTCCGTTTTACACTACTATAAATTGAAGTTTTTGACTCAATTGTTAAACACTTGAAATTAGAAATTTCTGAATACTTCTTCCTCTCTAGCATTCTTGAAACACTCAAAGTTCTTCATTTAGTAAACACTTGAGTTTTCTTTGCTCATTTGTTAGTTGTTGTTTCATATTGGAAAACAAATTGTCCATTACCGTAAAATGATTTATACGGGGAAATATTGTCTTAAGGACATAGTGAATATCACTCGACTCAACAAACCTTTCATTTGTCCTTGTTTCCAGATTGTAAGCTTTGTAATAGTTACTTACTTCCTGTTTCCTTGTAACCATTGTTGTAATTCAATCATTGTTGTAACTCACCATCTTACGACAATATTTGTTGTAAGTGCTAACAAAGATGATGACTGGAGGAGAATAATTTGTTGTTGAATCTTCTATTGCTGCCCAAGGCAACCCATCTGCCACTCCTACTGCTACTCAAGGCACACCCAACGCCTTTCCTGCTGCCCAAGGGAACACATTGTTCCTCCACCCTCCGGGTTCCACCATGAACGTCCAGAAAAGTTTATGGGCTCCAATTTCAAGAGATGGCAACAAAAGATGGTGTTCTATTTGATTGTTAATGGAATGGCTCGTTTCCTAACAGAAGATACTCCATAAGCTGGAGATGAAATGGACCCTCAGCCAAATGAAACAACTGGAGGGGGCCAATGTATCCATGTCGTTAACAGCATGGAGATAGTTCTTGATGCATGAAGTCATAGTGATTTCATGTGTAAGAATTATATTTTGAACTGTTTGTCTGACCCTCTCCACACGGTGTATTGCACCGTAGGAAACGCCAAAGAGTTGTGGGAAAGATTGCAGAAAAAGTACAACGTACAAGATGCTAGTACTAAGAAATTCATTGTTGAGAAATTTCTGAAATTTCAAATGGTGGATAGTAAAACTGTGATGTCCCAAGTCCAGAAATTCCAAATAATTCTACATCACCTGGATTTGAAAAGAATGAAACCAAATGAGCAATATTTGGTTGCATCACTTATTGAGAAGTTACCTCCATCGTGGAATGAGTTACTTAAAACTCAAGACAAAAGAAATGACATTTGAGGAACTTATTATCAAACTCCAGATTCAGATAATAAGAAGGCCATGCCTAAAAGAAAGCAACTCGCTGAGGCAAAGACAAATCTGGTGGAGGCCAAAGGGAACACAAACAAGAAACACAAGTTTCAGAAGGATGGTAAGGCCCCAACAATGGAGAAGTTTAAGGAGAACTGCCACCACTGTGGGAAACCTGATCACATGATCAATGATTGCCACAAACTAAAAAATGAGAATAAAGAGAAAGTCAAGAGCAATACTAAGGCTAACATCGTCGAAGACACGCTTTTTGACGATATGATTGAGGAGTTCTCAGCGGTGGTACTTGAAGAAAACCTCATTGAGAATCCTATACAGTGGTGGATGGACACGGGTGCTATCTGTCACATCTGTTCCAACAAAGAAGCCTTCTCCACATATACACCAGTCACGGATAATAAGTTGTTCATGGAAAACAACACTTCCTCTAAGGTGGTGTTGGAGGTAGGAAAGGTGATCCTGAAGATGACCTCCGAAAAGGAGCTTACTTTGAAGGAGGTGATGCATGTGTCTGATATTAGAAGAAATTTAGTTTCAGGACCTTTATTGGTGAATGTTGGTTTTAGGCTAGTGTTTGAGTCTAATAAATTTGTAATCACTAAGAATGAAACTTTTGTAGGAAGGGGCTTCGTCTGTGAATGCCTCTTCAAAGTTAGCGCCTTATCTGTAATGTCTTCTATTAATAAAATTGAGTCTTCTAATTTATGGTATTATAGATTAAGACATGTAAACTATCAATTTATCCAAAGATTGGTAAAGTTGGAGTTGTTATCGTCTATCGACGTAAACCCTCAACGTAAGTGTGAGGTGTGCATAGAGACAAAACTTTCAAAAAGTCCCTTTAGATCTGTCGAAAGGGAAACTGCTCCTCTAGAACTCATTCACACCGATATATGTGACTTGAAGTTTGAACAAACTAGAGGGGGGAACAAGTACTTTGTAACTTTCATAGATGATATCACAATGTATTGTTACCTTTACTTATTAAAAAGTAAGGATGAAGCATTTGAAGCATTCAAACACTACAAAGCAGAAGTTGAAAACCAACTAAGCGTATGTATTAAATTAATTCATAGCGATAGAAGTGGAGAATACGTAGTGCCTTTTGAAGAATATTGTGCCCAGTCGGGCATTGTTCATCAAACGACGACTCCTTACTCACCTCAATCAAACGGTGTCTCTTATGCAAGAACCGTACATTAAAGAAAATGATGAATGTCTTGCTCATCAATTTCGGTCTTCTCCAAACCATATGGGGAGAAGCTGTCCTTACCGCTAATAGTATTCTTAACAGAGTCCCACATAAGGGTAAGGACAAAACCCCATATGAGTTATGGAAGAGAAAGAAACCCACATATAGATACTTGAAGGTGTGAGTTGTTTGCAAATGTTGAAGTACCTAAGTCAAAGCAGGTCAAGATTGAGCCTAAGACTGTAGATTGCATATTCATTGGATATGCAAATAACAGTAGTGCTTATCTCTTCTTAGTGCATAAGTCAGATGTACCAGACATCCATGTAGGTACAATAGTGGAATCAAGGAATGCCAATTTCTTTTAGGACTCGTTTCCTAGAAAGGAAAGAGACATAACCTCTCACAAACGAAGTTATGAACAAATCTCTCAGGATCCAGGAGTCATTGACTGCTCGAATCTAGGTGGTTCATATCTAGTGGACCCCGAAGTGGCTGATTATTCGGAATCTAGTGTTCCAGATTTTCAGGAATTGGAGGCTCCATAGATGGAACCAAGATGAAGTAAAATAGTCATGAAGGATAAGTCATTCGGTCCTGACAATTGTTGAAGCGTTGCCAACTCTAGAAGCACGGCTCTGGAAAGAAGCTATAGAGAGTAGTGAGATAGAATCCATTCTACACAACCATACTTGGGAGTTGGTTGATCTTCCTCCGGAAAATAAATCGTTGAGTTGTAAATGGATACTCAAATGGAAGTATAAAGCAGATTGATCTGTAGATAAGTACAAGTACATATTGGTAGTCAAGGGCTATCGACAAAATGAGGGCCTTGACTACTTTGACACATACTCTCCGGTGTCTAGAATGACGTCCATACGAGTATTCATAGCGATCGTCGTGTTGAAGAATCTTGAGATACATCAAATGGATGTCAAGACAGCCTTCATAAATTGTGATTTGGAAGTTGAAATTTATATGGATCAACCCGAGGGGTATGTGGTTCCAGGACAAGAGAAGAAACTCTGTCGGCTTATCAAATCTATGTACGAGCTGAAATAGACCCTAAGGCAATGACACGAAAAAATTGATAGTACTCTACTATCGAAGGGGTTCGCCATTAATGAGTGTGACAAATGTCTCTACGTGAAAGGTAATGTTGACTCATTCATCATAATATGTCTATACGTTGACGACATGTTGATCACTGGGATAATCCTAGGTTGATTCTAGAGACTAAGAATATATTGAAATAATGTTTCGACATGAAAGATATGAGTATTGCATATGTCATCTTAGGGATCAAGATCTCTAAGACGTTTGGTGGACTAGTCTTATCTCAGTCTCACTACATCGATGATGTGTTGAGAAAGTTTGAGATGTTCGACTTTTCGCCGATAACGTCACCACTGGATACGAATCAAAGATTGATAAAAATCATGATGTAGTTTGATGTACATAACAAACTGCACCGGACCTGATATCGCTTATGCAATTAACAAGCTAGCTAGGTTTACTTATAATCTAAGTGGTGATCATTGGAAAATATTGAGTAGGGTACTCCGGTACCTAAAATACACGTAAAATTATGTGTTGCATTATTCGAGATATCCAGTTGTACTAGAGGGGTAAAATGATGCAAACTGAATATCTGATATATAGAACACTAAGTCCACTAGTGGGTATATATTTACAATTGGTGGTGGAGTCGTGTCTTGGAAATCCTCTAAGCAAACTTGCATCGCCCGATCCACGATGGAATCAGAGTTCATTGCTTTAGACAAAGCAAGAGAAGAAGTTGAGTGACTTCATGACTTCTTAGAGAATATCCCCTGTTGGGATAAACTCGTACCCTCTGTAATGATCTAATGTGATAGCCAATCGGCTCTAGGAAGGGAACAAAGTTCTATGTACAACGACAAATCACATCATATCCGACGGAGACATAAGACCGTTAGACAGCTGATCACCACGGGTATTATTTCCATCGATTATGTAAAATCTATGGAAAACATAACAGACCCTTTGACTAAGGGAATGTGCTTAAAACCCAATCAATGAGAACTGATACGGTGGATACCCAACCATAATGACTGGAGATCCCAGGAATTAGGTTCAATGAGAAAACTAAGTCGTAAAGGTTCAGTTGAGCGCTTCAGTGAAAGCAAGAGCACTTTGGATGATGATTTCTACAAAAAACATGAATCCAAGGTCGTTCACGTGATAGACATTAAGTGCTATCTGCAGTGTGGGTAGAGGTTAAGTTTTCAAAACCTTTAATGATCCTCAACGATTGAGGTTAGGTTTAGGAAAACTTTTAATGGCTCCTAACACTTGTGAAGTGGAGTGTAGCAGGATACCTTGTAGGAGACCACTTATTTAACATGTACAGAAGTAAGCTTTAGGTCTCTTTTTGTGTGGGATAAATGAATACACTTAAGAATCCAAGAAGTATCCACATCCACAACAGATAAAACATTAAAGAAGAATAGAGTAAGGAAATTTGTTGTGTTGGTACCGTTGACTTGACTTACACTAAATACTGACGGTTCAAGACATCATGTTCACCGCGCAGTAAGTCTGATGGTATTCAACTATGGAAGGTTCAAAGGTACGGCTACCAATACAGATGCAACATCGGTCCACCGAAAGATTGCTAGAAAGACACCATGTGATTGCGCCAAAATCTCTTTCAAGAGGTGATTGTTAGATATTTACTAAACTGGAATTAGTTTACCCAGTTATTTATGACTCAGACAATTGGGGCCCCGCACGTCAAAAACGTCATTTCCACACACGTGCATTCGTAGTACCAAGTATCATAAATTTTATTAGTGAAAGAGATATTGGTGCATAATTAAAATATTCGAGACATGAAATGTTGGACGGTTATTGGCCAAATGACGAGGATTCCACGTTGGTAAATGAAGGAAGAAGTGTAGTGTAAAGATTGGAACGGGTCAAAAAAGGGTTGCAACTCTACCTCGGGAGGCAGAGCGCCGCGACGCTAATTCGGTCCCGAGTCACTGGAGCCGAGGCACCACTGCACCTCTGAGGCCGAGCCACGATGCTTCCGAGGCAGTAACTGCGATAGAATTCCAACCATTTTGCTGATTTTGGAGAAATTGTGAGGCATTAAAATGTCAATTGTTTCTCCATAAATCAGTCATTACTTGGCTGCATTACTTGGTGGATTTAATGGCCATTAAATGACATTTAAATGACCATTATTTGGGATCTTGAAGATGTCCCCTTTACACTACTATAAATTGAAGCTTTTGGCTCAATTGTTAAACATTTGCAATCATAAATTTCTGAATACTTCTTCCTCTCTAGCATTCTTGAAACACTCAAAGTTCTTCCTTTAGTAAATACTTGAGTTTCCTTTGCTCATTTGTTAGTTGTTGTTTCTATCTTGGGAGACAAATTGTCCATTCCCGTAAAAGGATTTATATGGGGCAATATTGTCTTAAGGACAGAGTGAATATCACTCGAGTCAAAAAACCTTTTATTTGTTCTAGTTTCCAAATTGTAATCTTTGTAATAGTTATTTACTTCCCGTTTTCTTGTAACCATTGTTGCAATTCAATCATTGTTGTAACTCACAAATAATTAAAAAAAAAAGATACTTCGTATATTAGAGAGATTAGTGAGTTGTAACAAAGAGAAGAGTTGAGGATGGAATGGGCGGGTTGAGGATTGGTCCTAAGCGCATGCATCTTGAGAATTTCATAGTCCAAAATGATTGGGCTAACTTGTTTCTACTAGGGTTGCGTATCTGGTGGTTCGGTTCGGATTTGAAAGTTATCGGTTAAACTTCGGTTATCTATTTGTAGACATGTTAAACTGTTAAAGAACCGTTAAGATATCGGTTGCTAAGTTATTGATTAATCGGTTGTTGATCCTTATCAGTTCGATTATCGTTTTAATCGTTAAGATTTCTCACAAATCTTTTCAAAAATAAAGAACCCATTTTGAAAACTTCCGAGGTAATGGAAGAATCTATAATACCAATTTAACAATAGTGTGTGTTTCTAAGCTGTGTCTTAGGCTCCTACTTTCGTAGTAGTACAATACATGTTTCTTCATCCAATGTGCATTAAAATTATTTCTCAAACTTAAATGTATATACAAGCAAGCCTTTAAGTTGGCCTTATCTCAGTCACTCTCCAGCAAATGGAACAGAGTTGGAGAAACCGAAGAAGGAAAACAAAATTTTAAGGCTTGAAATCGAAGAAGGAAAACAAAAATTAAGAAGAAAACTAAAGGCTTACCTGAAAATCGAGTTGGAGAAGTCACCGCCACTGAGAGAGAGACTGAGTTTGTAAAGTGAGAAGGAAACCTAACCGTAAGTCTAGTAAAGTGACTTTATATGGGGAATGGTATAATTGTAATTAAATAAATGGTTATCGAATTATCGGTTCACCAGTCGACAAAAGTGACAAAATTGAGATCCGAACCAATAACCCAATAACTATATAATATCACCCGATACTCGAACCAGTAACCCATTAACCCGAACTATTGACCCAATAACCCAATTATCGATTCGAGTAATTGATTTAACCATTAATTTGCACAACCCTTGTTTCTACCCAATCGCAAAGCCCAATAAGCTTCTCTATGTAAACAGGACAACGCCTCATAACGACACGTTCGAATGTGATCACTGTAAGGGCTCGTTTGGTATTAGGGATAATGGAGATTTAATTCCAAGATTAAATTTGAGATGAGTTCATCCTATGTTTGGTTGGAATAAAATTGCGGTATAACTAATTCCGAAATTAGTTATTTCGGGATTGTAGTGTTATATTAGGAATAAGGGATATTTAATTCCGGAATTAAATTTGAGATAAGTTTATTTCATGTTTGGTTGGGATAATGTCAATTTTTTTATCCCCGTGAGAGGATGTAATAACTAATTTCGAAATAATTAATTTCGGTATAATTAACCCAGGATAATTCGTTCCGAACCAAATGACCCCTAATAGTTCTAAATT
Source organism: Przewalskia tangutica (assembly GCA_029844215.1). Classification (NCBI taxonomy): domain Eukaryota; kingdom Viridiplantae; phylum Streptophyta; class Magnoliopsida; order Solanales; family Solanaceae; genus Przewalskia; species Przewalskia tangutica. The sequence continues at coordinate 6,214,446 of CM056725.1, forward strand.
TTCAACCATGTCAACAGTGTCCATGACATCAGTGTACTATACATGGGTTCATTACCATTGTGAACATAATTCATCTAGTAGATCCATTTTCGAGGCCAGAAACAGTCCAGAATAATTCGAATTTCCCAGCATAATATATGTTGGTACTCCTATTATTTATAAGGACAATAAAATGGAGCAACTGTTAAGAGTTCCACATCGGATATGAAATGAGAACATGAACTTCTTATATGAACTTGGACAATCCTCACTCTACAAGCTAACTTTTGAGGTTGAGCAACCAAACATTGTGGTATTAATTAATGCTTATTCTTATATGGAGATTAGGTCTCCTCAAATCTCAACCTTACACTATATAAGCTTATGCAAATTTTTATGTGAGTATTAGCTCTTCTAAAACTCAAATCAAACGATCGGGTACTATTCACAAATTATTTGTGGGTTTGTCCTTGACTTTAATTGATCTTCACTGCGGGTGAATTTTAAGTGTCTAAACTTTTTGAGGAAAATGTTCAAATTCACCTTTAATTACTTCTCATTTATAATTTAGAATTACTCTCCAATATACTTTAAATTGGAGCACCATTAGGGTCAAGGAAAATACCAAACAATTTGTTGACGATAAGGATATGAATGACCCAAACTCCAAAGGCTATCGCATGTTGAGGTCTCATGCACGCTTTAATTCATCCTCCAAATGATTTGTCTCTCTGAAACCAATGTAGACAGAGGTGGAGCTAGAATTCTAATTATGGATTCGATAGAACTCAATAGCTTCCGCTAAAATACTGTATTTGTATTAAGACATCTAATTCATTTAGAATCTAGTAAGCTGCTTTTATAAAATTCAGAATGTATAAATTTAAAATTCTGGCCCGCCTTTGATAATGTAGAGTACTATTGGTTGCAACTTTCATGTGATCATTTAGACAATTTCGGAACATCTCTCCACGTGATTTTTGGTACCAATCAGTAATCAAAAGCTGTTATAGTTAAAGCATTTCTATGTGACGAATGACATTTCCTTGGAAATACGTTGTTGGATTTGCACGAATGTCATTTAGTTCTGTGTTCATTTTTGTAACAAATTCACAACGTATCATTTCACATATAGGTACCAAAACATGTTAACATGACCACGTTTCTTTTTTTTAAACAAGTCCAACGATTTCAATGTATAATAAAGGTATAATCAAAATATAATGTATACACTTTATATACAAACTATACAATGAATACACTGCATATTGGCTACAATTTGTTAAAAGTTAAGGACTATGATTGGTTTTGTTGTGGCCTTTATTAGTATGATGGGTAGTGTAAAATCCCAATAAAATACAAGTGTCGTTATATATGAAAATTAGTGAAAATTGACTATTGACATGTGATACGTAAGTCCTATGTATAAACAGACATCAATTCATCCTTCTTATAGTTATTAGAGAAAACTTTGAGCATATTCTGCTACATAGCCAAGGAATTGTTGTCTGACTATCCATCTTCTTTCAGTTTCTGGCATTGTGAGAACATGATAATCAATAGTGAAAGAAATAATCTCTTGATTATTTTCATTAATAAATAGGTATATATATAATTTACAATCCCTAAATATGGAAGATTCTATTCCTAGTATACTACTAATATTCTAATTATACTTGTACAAGAATTCTACAACTATGGTAAGTTTGTACATCAATTTGGTTTTGGTCTCGGAGACCCGTGGGCAGTGTATACCGTGTGTATCACGGATATATTTCTATCACACCCCCACAGTCATAGCGGGCGATTGTCGTACGCTGAGACTGTCCCTAAAATCTTCAAATAGAACTAAGGGAAGACCCTTAGTAGATATGTATTATCTGGTACCGCGAAGGGATATGGAGGACACATACTTGTCCACGAGCTACTTTTTCTCAAATAAAGTGTATATCCATCTCAATATGTCTAGTGTGCTGATAGAAATATACCTGTGATACATACATTTACTACAACAAATTGCCTCAAAGAGGGCGACTGATTTATATCAATAAGGGCGACAAAAAAATGCTCTGGTAGTTAGTTTAATTTCACCAAATAGGGCAACTAAAATATATCTCCGTGGTTGAATTCACCAAATAGGGCGACACTTAAAGTCACCCTTTTTAATTTCACCAAATAGGGCGACACATGAAGTCACCCTTTTTGAACCACACCAAATAGGGCGACATATTTTCACTCGCCCTCTTTGAGTCCCACAAAAAATGGGATTGGTTAAAGTTGAAATTAATCCTCTTAATTAGAATTTAGATACTTAATTTTGTGACTTCTGTATAAAAATTAGACAAGTAAACAGATTGGAAACAAATTTTAACATTTGACAATTGCATTTTTCAATTTTTTGACACACACACACCTAAGATGCAGCAAGTAACTGGACTAGCTATAAAGTCCAATATTGAAAATGGATTTGGGTCCAAAGTTGAAAAAAAAGATCTAAATATTGAGACCAAAGTTACTATATTACAATTCTGGATAACTTATCATAGAATTAGCTATAGCTTGATTTTATTTCAACCAAATTTGAGATAAATTTATTGAGAAATTAATTGAGGAATTAATTATCTCTTAGTTTGGATTTGACTCAACGATGGCGAGTGTATTGTTGTCGCCCTAATTGATAAAATTAAATAGGGCGACACTTAAAGTCGCCCTTTTAATTTCACCAAATAGAGCGACACATAAAGTCGCCCTTTTTGAATCACACCAAATAGGGCGACATATTTTTTACTCTCCCTCCTTGAGTCTCACAAAAAATGGGATTGGTTAAAGTTGAAATTAATCATCTTAATTATAATTTAGACAATACTTGATTTTGTGACCTCTCTATAAAATTTAGATAAGTAAACAGATTGGATACAAATTTTAACATTTGAAAAATAGGGCGACACATAAAGTCGCCCTTTTTTAATTTCACCAAATAGGGCGACACATAAAGTCGCCCTTTTTAATTCACCAAATAGGACGATATATTTTCACTCACGCTCCTTGAGTCCCACAAAAAATGGGATTGGTTAAAGTTGAAATTAATCCTCTTAATTAGAATTTAGACAATACTTGATTTTGTGACCTCTCTATAAAATTTAGACAAGTAAACATATTGGATACAAATTTATCATTTGACAAATAGGGCGACACATAAAGTCGCCCTTTTTAATTTCACCAAAGAGGACGATATATTTTCACTCGCCCTCCTTGAGTCCCACAAAATTTTCGGAATTGGTTAAAGTTGAAATTAATCCTATTAAATAGAATTTAGACAATACTTGATTTTGTGACCTCTCTATAAATTGTTCGAAAATTTCGGATATCCAAAATATTCGGATCCGAATCCGATCAGAAAATTTTAGATATCCGATTTTTTGGATATCCGAAATATTCTGATCCGAATTCGATCTGAAATTATCTGAAAATTTTGAATATTCAATTTTTTGGATATCCGAAATATTCAGATCCGAATGCGATCCCAAAATTATCCAAAATTTTAGATATCCAATTTTTTAGATATCCGAAATATTCGGATCGGATATCCAATTTTTTGAATATCTGAAATATTCGGATCCGAATCCGATTCGAAATTATCTGAAAATTTTGAATATCTGATTTTTTAAATATTCGGAATATTCGGATCCGATCCGAAATTATCCAAAAATATCTGATATCCAATTTTTTGAATATCCGAAATATTCGAATCCGAATCTGATCTGAAATTATCCGACTTTAGAACCGAAATAAATAATAAGTGTAAAAAAATATGCATCTTGTTAAAAATCGACTTTAGAACCAACCAAGGAATTTATGATTATGAGGAGCATAAACATAACAAGTATTGATGGCTGGTTTAGTGATAGAATGACATACTTCCACATAAAAAGTCCGGATTCGATTCTTGGTTGGGGTATATTTGTAGTGATTAATATTGCATAACTAGTGGTCTATTGGTAGAATAGTACACTGTCACGGTTCAGACCAGGGTTCGAATCCCAGATGATGCATTTAATTATTTCTCATTTTTGAACCATATCAAAAAAGGTGAGTGACGTCGCCCTATTTGATGGATCTAAAAAAGGCGAGTGTAGTCGCCCTATTTGAACCACACCAAATAGGGAAAAAATTCAAGTCGTCGCCTTTGGGAAGGACCAAATAGGGCGACTTGAAAAATCGTCTTTCTTGATCTAAGACAACGGACATAATAAGATGACTTGAAGGGCGACTAAAAATCGCCCCTTTGATCTAAGGGGGCGATATTCCACCCAGAGAGGGCGACTGCATTCGCCCTTCTTGAAGCGATTTGTTGTAGTGAGTATACACTGCCCACTGTTATCTAAGACCAAAATCAAATTGCGTCCGGGGGATTTTTCCAAGTGTATCCCTTTTATACCTTTCTACAGGGTCGCATTTCTGTCATGCCAACCTTCGGAGCTCGGCTGGGACCAGGTTTGTAAACAAGTCATTCAATAGAAGACTTTGTCCTCTTATTTCTGTTCAGCATTAGGGTCCTTCACAGAATCTCTGTTACATCACAACCTCAATATATGTGGGCATGGGTACTGTTGCTGGGCCCGCAACAACGAAGGCCTGTTGAGGCAAAGACCCGAGCAGGCCAACCTGCTGCCAAGGCCCAGTAAATCGGGAAGCAGTATTCTGGACCTGGAAACATTCTGGAGTTGGGCCCAATTTCCAAGATATGTCGCCGATGGGTAATAAGGGCAATTGGGCTAATGACATCGCCCGACCTCGCGGCGAGGACTGGGTTGCGGCCATTTATTCCGATCACCGCTATCGCCGCCACTGCTTTATCCAACCACCACCACTGTTACCACCGCGACTGCCACCGCGGTTCTTGCTATTATTTTATGATTTTGACCCTTTTTTGCCACCGTTGGTACGGTTTTGGCCCGAACTTTCAAATCGGCTTCCTCTAATATGAGCATGAAACATATTTGGTAGAATGGTGGGAGAGGATTACTTTGACGAAGAAGCATCCCAACGCCATTATAGGCCTCAGACAAGCCTACAACCATATGAAGAACAAGACGATCATTGATAACGGGCACCCAATGTTTCAGAGTTGATCCGCCAATTTCTTCAACCTTTTACAATATGCAGAGACGTTCGGAAAATCTTCCATGTTAACATGGGAAAATTCCTGCTCAAGAGTGACAGCCCGGGAATTTTTGTTATCTTGAAATATATCAAGCACCCTATTCTAAGTTTCCATCGCCGTGTCATCTGGTTCAATAATCGTCTACAAGAGGCCTGTAGAGATAGTGGAATAAATTCACTGGAGAACGGTAGCATCAAGGGTCGTCCATAATGCGATGTCATCGTCATCCTCGAGGTAGCACTTTCTCTCGCCGGTTCTTAGAAGGATGATGTGATGAAGGACTTGATGCGAGCGTGCGTGAACTTTGAATAATTCTGCCCACGTCGCGTATTAGACGTTTTCAATTTCAAGAACGATAGGGATGTGGTCCTTAATATTTGAAACAGTAAGGGCAGGATGAAACATGTTCTTTGAGGTAGACATGATGAGAGAACAAGAGGAAAATGAGGAATTTAGAAGAAAAATTTAGGAGAAGAGAACACAATTTTTGGCTGTCGGCCGAGGTGTATATCTCGGTTTCCGAGAATCAAAGTAGGGGTGTGGAAGGTGTTTGGGAGAAGGTATTCATGCCCTAGACTTCTGATACCATAAAAGAAATAATCCTTTGATTATTTTCATTAATGAATAGGTATATATACAATTTACAATACCTAAATATGGAAGATCTTATTCCTAGTATACTACTAATATCCTAATTATATTTGTACAAGAATTCTACAACTAGGGTAAGTGTGTACATCAATTTGGTTTTGGTCTCGGATACCCGTGAGCAGTGTATACCGTGTGTATCACGGGTATTTCTATCAAATAGTAGTGGAAGTTCGTCGATCAGACTTGACACTAACCACTACTGTTGTTGAATCATAGAGCTAAACGGTACGTCTCTAGTTATTCCTTTTCAATTTTTTTATAAATTCCACAGCTATCGCAGTCTCTGCAAACATGGCGTGCCTAAATGTTTCTAAAATGACACTCTGCGTGATCATCATACACATGAGATTTAATCAGTTTGTTACGGAACATAACATACTAGTTAATGAATGAGTTCTTTAATGTTTTTGGGTGGTACCTTGTAGAATTTAATGCACTAGTTAAATTGCAACATCATTGGGCCATGAGATATGACTGATGAAGACAATAATCCAAACCAAATTTCCAATAGGGCCCCTCCCCTTTTATAAAGATTAGTAAGGGGACGTTTGGTACGCTGTATTCTGTTTGACTTTGACAAAAAAATAATCTGACGTTTAGTGGACGTTTTCAATTTGTATCTTATTTCTAAAAAGTGCTCCATTTGTCGTTTTGAGTCTACTCGAATCAGACTAAAAATAAAAAAATAAAAATACGATCCATTATATATTAATCTCTAATACCGCCCATTATATATTAATACAATTCTGATACTGATCTGATCAGTATAAAATTATACAGTCTAGTGCGACGTACCAAACGAGCCCTAAATGGCCCCACCTGCATACCTTATAAGTTGGGGGATGTTAACATTTTTAGCCAGTAAAATTTTGTTTATCCATCTATCCATAATACTATAGTTTGTAGCTGTTGTCGATCCATTTTGTGATCTTGCTAAAATGATGTTTCCATATTTCAGAAAATCTCTACATCAAACATTACTGTTTAGACACCTCAACCCATATTAAATGCACATCAATTTTCAATAAAACTTACTTGTATTAGTTAAATAAGAAAGCTAAAATGGTATCTATCTTGAAAACAACTTTATAAAAGAGGGAGGCCCCTATTATTCTCAATAATGTTTTTTATAGGTAACATTAATCGTATTTCTTTGTTTAACGTGAAATCATATTCTTTATCAGAAGGTCTTGTATTTGGATAAACGAACTACGTAATAATCTATGCAAACGTCAGTAGGTTAAACTACACTTGTAGTCGGGTGTGAGTTCCCCAGAGCGGCGGTCGGATGTTACGGGTTTTCAAACTTGCCTCTCCCACACCATCCGTCCGAGATCATACTGCCTTTAAATTCTCTTACCTTTTTGTATTTTGAATCTCCTTAGTGAAAATCCTGATTTCACCATTATTTACAACAAAAAAGTATCATACCAAGATAATACTATAATTTAATAAATAAAATAATAACTTATAATATCAAGTTAAAAAATCTATACAAACTTAAATATGTTATGTGAAATTATCAAATAAACTTTGGAAACTAGACAGGCCTTCCAACATGGACCATATATTTTTGGTAAAGTGAAAAATGAGTCCAACATGAATTATTATATTTTAAAGGTGTTTGTTGATCTTTGTCCATAAATCTAGGAAAAAGGACCCGTTTTTGTTATTATGTTGTCTTCAAAATATAACTTGAACAATACCCAAGTTATAACTAATCGAATATAAAAGACTTATAAAGGTACGTCGAAATAATCCATGTTATTGTATTATATCGTATGTGGCATTATGATAAGCTAAGCCCATTCTTTGGGTCATTGTATTGACCTGAATTGCAATTTATAATACTTTTTATATGAATTTTAAATTAAAAATATTAAGTAGATCTAACTCAATCTAACTTTAATTTTGCTACCGGTGAAACTCAAGTGACTGGCTAATAAATATGATTTTTCCGCCTTATAATAGTAGTACATTTCCAGTACTATATATGTCATACAACTTTACTATATAGATCTAGGTGGACGAAAAGTCATGTGTGTGTGTCCTTTTCATCAATAGTAACATGTTAATAAAGTATAAATTCAAAATACTAACATGTATATGAATTACATTGATGATTGGAAGTATATCACCTTTTTGTGGTATAAAAAGTATAGAATTAAAATGAAGAAGATAACAATTAAAATTATTATAGTATGGGGTCACAAGGAATCACATATATTCAAAGGAAATTAGCCATCACACTTCATATCCAATCTTTAAATAATTCACTTGACATATACCACTTGTTTTGGGTTGGATAGGAAAAGAAGTAAATAAAATATTAGTATTAGTTGTTCAACTCCAATATCATAATAGAGACAATATTTAATTATGGTCTTAACTATTCATTTGATTGACTAAATAGATACTAATTGATTCTTGTCACAGTTTAGGCTCATAGTACGTAATGTCCGTTTTGGTATAGTAATAAAAAAATCTACTTGTATTTTAGTTGTAGAAATGTAGTTTTTGGTTTAAAATAATTGGCTTTGATGAAGTTCTTTATTTTAAAACTATAATAGCGACGTCCGAATCGTTCAGCTTGCTGGGCGAAGGTCGAATTCGTGGCCCTAGGGTCACGGGTTCGATTCTCACTAGGACATAGCTCTCCGGGGCATATACTTGTGATTAAGCTTTGCGCTAAAAGCGTAGCGGGCATGCTGCGATGTGGGTTTGATTCTCCGATGTGTCTGTTAGAAGTCGGACCTTGTATCGTTGATCCGTTGGGCCTTAGACGCGATTACGGTGCACATCCGCGATTTACACAGTGGTGGGGTCTTTGAAGAATGGTCCCATCGCCTCGGAGTCCAAAGACAAGTGTTTGTGTATAGGTGCTAGCGATAGGGGGGAATGAGGGTTCCCCGATACCTGGGTCATCAAAAAAAAAAAAAAAAAAACTATAATAGCGAGACATTCTACACTGAAAATCTAAAATTTAATATTCAATTATTGCATATTCTCTTGGGACATGTATCCATGTCAATTATCGTATTACAACACTATCAAATTGCACTATTCTACTTTTTCTGTTCTGAAATGTGTCAGCATATTTAACATCATTCTAGTAATAACACTGTTTTAAATTTATATTCATTTAAACTTAATACTTAAAAAATGGCAGTAGGCAGTGAGCGTAGTTCTATTTACGCTTGTAAATTGACAGTGGTAATGTTAGTATCGTAGGTCTGCTTAATCTATCATACAAATATGCATATTTGAATTGAGATTTTCCACCTTGCTTTGGACTTGAATGGATCTACTTCTCCTCTGCCAGATCGATCTTCGGACTTTATAGTAACATATAGCTGGTTTTCTGCTGCTATGTATCATTTAGTGTATTTTTTTTAGCTAATTTATCTGCGCTAAATAATACTTACTTTTTCGAAATGCGCTATCATGATGTATGCGTTTTGATACCAGTATTTTTATACTGCTTTAAACTTTTAAATATTTTTCGAAACGTTAATCTTGCTGGCTTTACTTTTGCTTTGCTTATGCGTATGTTTTGTCTTGAGTTGAGTGTCTCTCGGAAACATCCGCTCTACCTACCAAGATAGATGTAAGTTATGCATACATATTCTACTCTCCCCAAACCATAAATTATGAAATTTCACTGAGTATGTTATTATTGTTACTATTATGTTATATTTTAGTCATTTCTTTGGCGATAATTCATTTTCTCAATATAATTTTTCACAACAATAATGATATAAATAAATTAGTCAGATTTATATTTTTAAAGTGTGTTATTTCTTGGTCAACTACACACAGATGTGGCAGAGATAAAGAGTGGCAAATGACACAAATCCAGCGTGGCAAAAATGTAAGTGGGGCCCAAATAGCACGAGGAGTAGTACCTGGAAAGCATCTCAAGGGCTTAGGTTATGGGCCCACTAGGCTCTAATAAACATATTAAAGTGGGGCCCATTTAAAGAAAGCCCATAAGTATGCGTAGTGAATTGGATAAAAAAGGAGGTGCCACGTCAGAATATGGGGCCCATTTATACGTTGATGATCGTGAATTGTGATAGTGGGCCCAATTTGCACCGGCCCTTCACTATTATTTTGGCCTTTACGTTTATATCTATTTGTCCACAAATAAAAAAATAAAATAAAAAGATGATCAAGTTGGCTATTTATTTTTCAAATTCCTAAACACACTCATTTTGACCACTATGGTAAAAACATTTTACTATATCTTGTGAAATTTGATGTGATTCACTATGTATTTTTACTGTTAATGAAATTTGTGTCATGCCGACATAAATAGTACTTTGAATCCCAATCTCAAGAGTTTCAGTAATATAGTATTGGACCCGTCTGGTCAACAACAACATATTCAGTGAAATCTCATAATGTGAAATCTGAGATGGGTAGAGTATACGCAGATCTTACTTTGCTAGATAAAACGGTTGTTTTCGAAATGACCGATTTAGCCGTTTTAATTAAATGACAGTAATTTGACTTAGTACGAAGTTCTAAAAATATTTGATTTTTTTTTATCTTATACACAATATCATATTTTTTGCTACAAGATATTTGAAAAGCGTAATCTTAAACGTGTTATAATATTTGTGAAGCTATAAAAGATTATAATTAAGAATAAAATGAGAAGTATAAAAATTAAATTATTTTTAAATATAAAAATATATTATTTTTTTAAAAATAGATTAATAAAAAAAAGTAGTGTTACGTAAAATGAGACAGGAAGAATAGTTGTTACCAAGTTGAATCTTTCTTATCTCATGTTAATGTGAAACAAAAAAATTTGCATTTTAACTGATAATCCTTTAGTAAAGTTACTTCTTTTGTGTGCATAAATCTTTAGTTTAATAATTAGTTGTGTAAATAATATGGCCAAAAAGATGGGGAGATCTCAAGCTAATTCTGATTTAAATAGACTTTATTTTTTAGTTTAAGAAATAATTAGTTTATCTCAAAAAAGTTATAAATACAACAACAACATATCCAGTGAAATCTCACACCGTGGGGTTTCAAGAGGGTAGAGTATACACAGACCTTACATTCACCTTGGTAGGTAGAGCGGCTGTTTTCGGGGAACCCTCGACTCAAGATAAAGCATAATCACAAGTAAGACAATCAAAACAAAACACGAGTAAAGAGTAAAGAGTAAAGAGTAAAGCAAGAGAAACGGTCAGACTCAGATGAGAAACTAAAACAGTATAAAGTGCATTCGAACAAAAAGGAGCAGTAACTAACACAACTAAATAAGCTAAACAAAATACACTAAATAACACATAGCAGCAGAAATCAAATTACAGTTGGTTATACAGCAGTAATGTGCCTATAAGTGTGATAGGCTAATCAGGCCTACATTAACAACTATCAATTTGTAAGCATAAGTAGGACTACGCTCGAGTACATACTACTCTTCTATCCTAATTCGTGTCCTCCACAACCCCCTATCTAAGGTCATGTCCTCAGTAAGTTGCACATGCGTCATATCTCATCTAATCACATCTCCTCAATACTTCTTCGGCATACCTCTACCCCGCTTGAACCCGTCCATAGCCAACTTCTCACACCTCCGCACTGGGGCATCTGTGTCTCTCCTCTGCACATGTCTGAACTATTTCAACCTCGTTTCCCGCATCTTATCATCCACAGAGACCACTCCCACTTTCTCCCGAATATCATCATTTCTAATAATATCTCTCCTTGTATGCCCACACATCTATCTCAACATCATCATCTCCACAACTTTCATCTTTTGTATGTGCGAAGTCTTGACTGGCCAACACTCCACCTCATACAACATAGTCGGTCTAACCACCACCCTATGGAACTTACTTTTAAGTTTTAGTGACACTTTTTTATCGCACAAGACTCCAGATGTCAGCCTCCATTTTATAAATGTCGAACTGAGTTATGTTTACCATAATATAAATGTGAATAAATTGTATACGGAACTTAATGTGAACATATTTAATCAATGGAATAGTGCAATTGAATTTCAAAAACTTGAGTGTAGGAGCATATGTATCTTTTGTATCAAAACATTAAAGAAATAGGTGACGGGTAACGTTTTAGCCCAAATGTAGTATTTTGCGGTGTGAATCTAGATTTAATCGGATCTTAATAGTGAATATTCATTGGAAGTAAAAACAAATACTACTAGATTCATTCCCTTAAAGGCTTAAACCAATATATTTTGTTGTAAATGAACTAGAATTAAGAAAAGGTAATTTAAAAAGAAAAAAATAATATAAAAATTAGGAGAACATGAAAGCATGATGATCTTAGTCACCTACATGCCCTACTGCACAAAACACAGAAGATAAAGGATATCATAGCTGTTATAGGAAATGGCCTCCACCACCATGTGGCTTTGCTATTTCACAATCAAACAAATGCCTTTAGACAAACTAATAAATGAATTTTAATTAATAATATTACGAAACAAAAGGCTCCTCCCTCATCTTGTAAATCAATAAGAAAAGAAAAAGGAAAAGAATGTGTTGGCATATTTAGTTGGAATATTATTTTTCTTATTATTATAAGCATAAAGTAAAATACATTTACAACTAGACATCTAATCTTTTGTACACCCTTAATTGTCAGTGATGTGAGGTGTCCAGTTTGTATATCCCTTAAGATTCTTTTCTTCCATTATTTTAAAATTATACAGTCCATTTTACTTTTCTTTGGTTAACGTGAAATCCGTAATTGCTATTCGAAGGTGTGCACTGGATAAATCACGGGTCGCGTAATGTCGCCAAACATAGTCGATCGATTAAACCATGCGCAATGCCCAGTGTAATGTTTCACGAGCGTAGCGAGGCCAGGTGTTCTCTGAAGTCTCGAAGCATGTGTGCTCTCCATACCCACCAAATGAGGATTATCCATCGAAGGGATTCGAACTTGCGATCCTAGGATCGAGACAAGAACTTTTCACCAGCAAGCTAGAGCTCTTTAGATTCCATTTTACTTCTCTATATATATAGCTCTCTCATTTGGTCCTTTTTTCATCACCAATTACAATTACAAACATTTTGGCCACCTTTGCCCCCTTCCATTTCATCATTTATTTTCAACTTTTATTCCAATGGCCAGTGTTGAGGTACTTTTATAATAATGATTTTGTTCTACTTTTTTTTTTTATGATTTCTAGATGAAAAAAGCTTAAAACTGATCAAGATCAGTTTGCTAATTAACTTGTTCTTCAATGTTTTTAATATACTGAAATATTATTAGATCATTCTAGTTTGCTAATTTATAACCATTTTCTTCAAGTTAAACTTGGAAGAAAGTCACTGATCAGAGCTTTGTTATGATCATATTTGACATAGTGATTTATTACCAATTTAACTTGTTGGTTGAACTTTTTAAAAATGTCTACGGGTGCGGGCAGGTTCTCCAGAAGTAATGTATTTTTTGAGGATCTGACACGAGCGCAACAATATTTTTGAAAAATCCGTGCATTATAGAATTTAACACCAAAATTTTCAGATATTAGCCAAGTGATCTGGTAGCTTACTTGCTATAATATATGTTTGATGTTTTTTTCTTGAAACTAATAATCAGCATTTTTTAATCTTTTTATATTATTAAAACGTATGTGATCTTGAATCTTGGACAGATACAGATGATCAATCTCAAAATAGTTGATCATCACTCAAAGATATTTTCCAAAATATTTCTGCCATTTATAAATCTTTCTCACTTTTTTTTTTTGTTGAGGTTGAATCTGCACCAGTAGCAGCAGTAGAGACTGCTCCAGTTGAGGTTGAGGTTACCCCAGCTCCAGAGGCAACAAAGGTAGTGTTTGTCTCATCTAAAAGTTTAAACATAGATCGCACTTTTAATTACTTAATCATGTTTCCGAAACATCCTCTTACGTGCTATGTTGCTCAGACTCTTAAGAAATACCACTAGGTGTGTATTTTTGGAGGATCCGACTCGGGTGCAGTAGCATTTGGGAGCAACATAGCTCACGTGTTGGCCTGATTCTTTTTCTTGGTCAAAACACGTGGAAATACTTTTTGATAATAGGTAGCAGTATGATTTGAATTCAGGACATCAATCCGCTCCAATATTGTGTTGAATTGCATGATCATCTTATCTAAAAATTTAAATTATTAGAAAAATACGTTTTAATTAACTTAATTATGTATTCAACAGGTCGAGGAACCAGCCTCAGTTGTAGAAAAGGAAGCCGTGGTCGAATTAGTACCAGCACCAGTAGAAGAGGCTGCTCCTACTCCTGTTGAGGAGGAAGCAGCCCCTGCTGCCGAAGAGCCTGCGTCTGCAGAACCTGCAGCTGAGCCAGTGGCTGCAGTAGAACCTGCAGCAACCACAGCTGAGGAGCCAGTGGCTGCAGCAGAACCTGTGGCAGCCGAGGAGCCTGTGGTCGCAGAAGAACCTGCAGCCGCACCCGTTGAGGAGGCTGCAGCCCTCGTAGCAGCAGCGGCCGAACCAGAAGCGGCCCCTGTTGCTGAACCGGAAGCCGAGAAAACAGAGGAACCAGTAGCAGCTGTTGAAGAGAAGGCAGTTCCAGTGGAGAAAGCTGAAGAGTAAATTCTAGTGAAGATGGGAAAATAGTTCAATGGTTAATGAATGATGGGGATCTTGATTAAAGTTGGTTGTGTTTATTCTGTTTCTTAGTTGAGTATTTGATTTACTACTACTATTACTATTAATATTACTATATTATATATTATGGTTACAATGAGAGGCATATGTTAGTATTAGCATATGCCTAGGTCTAGGTGGTCGGGTGGGATATTTACATAGTTTTTTGAAGCTATGTTTGGTATCTTGTCCAGGGTTCAGTTTGCCATGGTTTGATTAAGATGATATGAGATTTGATCTCTAGTTTATGATAATAAAGGGTTATCTCTGTGTTGGTTATCTGATTTGTCAAAATTTGAATCATTTGACGGTTAAAACACAGAGATTGAAAAATGGAATCAATTTGACCTCATAAAGTTGGCAATGCTAAGGTTTCGTGTGTCATATCCTGATCTAGTTAGAACTTATAAGGAATGCCTTCATTGCCCTTTAAAAAAAATTGAACAAAAAGAAAAGAAAGGAGAGCTAAGAGAGGAAGTAAATAGTGTTCAATAAAGTGACTCTTCATCTACAGAAGATAAAATCCTAGTATTAAAGTAGAGAAGAATAGAAAGACGACATTATCCACTGAGTTTGACCTGTATGCTAATGGCCCTCTAGAAACACTCCACAAACAATAATTTTAAAATCCCTCTATACTATATACAACCCGGCCCCAATCAAGTCTTCCTTGGAAATGATAACAATCCATAAAAATAGCTACCAAACGAAGCCATACATTAAGGTCCTACCTTACAACAATTCTGCGTGAATCCATATGTTACGTACTCTATGTTCTGAAGATATGGCGTATTACAGAGAGTGATATTCAGACACACCTCGTAAGTCATAAGTGAAATATATGTCATCTCGCAAGTTTACAACTCTCAATATTTATATACTAGAATGAAAGTATATGTATGTCCAAGAGACAATCAGTATTAGGACACATGTACTTTATACACATTCATATTTATTTATTAATGATGATTAATATTATGACATTTGCATTTGTTGAATTATTAGTTGATTGCTTATAATAATCTATAAATGCATCCCTAGAGGTTACGTGATTATTAATTGAGTGAGAAATTGATATCATAGCGTAACACTCTTAAAATCGTCTCGACTAATGATCATCGAGATTTGGATATAATGATATGTTATATGTCGACATGTGGTCTGCGTCATATCCTTAGGGGATGTAGTATGTCTCACTTGCTATGAGTTATGGCAACTCGTGATGGATACTTGTTGAAGTATTGGTATACCCTACTGATGCACTATTTGTTGTATGTCTAAAGTGTCGTCGGGGTGTGGGAGATAGAAGTCCTTAGACTTGAGGTTGATACGCACCTTATTCACGGAGTAATGTACTTTGATCATGTCCTAAGCTCAAATACCTTATAGGTTGAGACGCGACTTGTTTTGGATACATTACGAAGTGGATTAAAGGTGGTAGTTGAGCCAAAATTAGGATTCATTCCTCGAATGCATCTTCGAGAAAACACTCAGATTCTCATAAGATATTAGGTTGACTAAGTCGTTGGCTAACGCAGTGGACATGTCTTTGATATGGTCCTGTTGTCAACTAATATAGATGAGTTATTATGATCAAGTCATTTTGTTAGACACTTGACAAATCCTAAGCTTGATTGAGTGTGTCGTGAATGAAAGGATTTTATCTTCTCACATTAGAGGTTCAGTTCACGTGCTTCGTGTAGCTAAACTTTGCATATTGAGGTTCGTCTTCCGGCGCAGTCTAGGAGTTCCGTGAGGATCCTAATGATATTAGTGTCAATATGTAGACGCCTGAAGGGTAAGCACTAAGTCAAATGTTCCGTTGATTTAAGGATGTAATTAGAAAGAGATTATGTATATGTTCGGTTGATAACCATGACATTAGGAATGGAAAAGGGTCAGAAAATGGGACAGGACCGCGGTGCCAGAAACACGTGCCAGCACCGCGGTGCTACCTTATGGAACTGCGGTGCCGACGCGTGTTCGTGCAGTCCGGATTCCGACCGAGTTCATTTTCTGCTGGGCCCAACCCATGAAAACCCTAAAGCTCTTATTTTCTATTATAAACAAGAGGTTTTCCTTCCCATTTTCTACACACTAAACCTAAGAGAGGTAAATCTCTTCTAAAACTCTGCAGAAACTCCTAGCATTTCTAAAGATAGAAAATTACATCAAAGTTCTAAGAACTTAGAACTTGCAAATCAAGGGATATTTGAGTGTGCACCCCGGACTACACAAAGCTTCGAGCTTCAACAGCTTGGATTGCGGATTGCTTCAAAATGTAAATCTTCGTTCGAAGTATTACATTTGCTTTTTGTTTATTTTACATTACATACGCATACTACAGTTTGACCGCCATGTCGGGTTTGAAACATAAATTTTCAAATTTTGTTGCGTGTACGAAACCGACGCAAGTGCCTACAGTGGTATCAGAGTCTGGACTGTTTCGTGTGATATGTAATGAATATTAATGATAATATGAGTTAGGATTTATTTAGATCTATATTTTATGTTGTTAAAAGCTTTAAAATTCTAAAACTTTAGAACACATGGTCCTTGTGCCCAGATATGTTAATGCAATAATATATTCGAGAAAGTCAATCCAATAAATAACTCTTCTAAGTTGATATGTGTTATCCGGCTTAAAGCATGGTGCATTGAAACGAAGAACGAGAAGAAAATTGGATTTGATGGTCGATGAACATATTGTATTAATAGTGATGGAGATATAAGTGACACATCTGAGGATCTGACCCTAAACCAGGTTTAGGGGTTCGGGTTTTCAAATTTTGTGATTCTGGAGGTAAGGCACCGCGGTTCCATAATAGAGCACCGCGGTGCGGCTAGGATTTTTGCGGCGGCACCGAAGTTCCATGATGGAGCACCGCGATGCTACCCAGATGAAGCCAGAGGCACCGCGGTCCTGTTCATCTAGAAAGCTTAAAATTAATTTCCGGACTTACTGCCTTCGAGGCACCGCGGTGCAAATTAGTTTTTGCAGATCCCATATCCACTGCCTCTGAGGCACCGCGGTGCCGACGACAAAAAAAATTATTTCAAAAATCAGAAACAGAAACTTAAAAGTTTCATATTCTGAATCTGAAGTTTTAAAGTTTTCAGTTTCTGAAAATAAGTTTCTAAATAGAACAGATTTGGTCATTTCGGGCAAATCTAAAATTAAAAAAAGTTTTCTGAAAATTGGTTTTAAGTTCTGAAAATTGCAAACAGGTCCCAGATACTTGAAACTATTTTCCGAGGTTTAGAATTGCATTTGATGAATTTATAGAGGTTCAAAATTGAACTTTTAAATTCTTAAGGGACTAAACTGTAAATATTAAAGTTTGCAGAATTCCTGAAAATCAAAATTTTGAAATCAGAAAATGTTTATGGACTGTTTGACATTGACATAGATTATAGAGTTTAGACAAATAGACTCATGATTATCATTAATGGTATATTATTATATAATATACAAATGTGCTAAGTATTTTTAAATGTGATGCATTTAAATTATTAGCATAGCGTCCACCATTATTGTCTGGATAGGCGGCGCTCAGTAATAGTTTAATTTTAATTACCGCGATAAATGTCTGGATATGCGGCATCCAGTACTTGATTAAAACCATCTTACATCATGTCTATTGGGTTTGATGGTTTCCCATTTAAATGTGCTTAAAATTGCATGATAGGTTGTCATATGATATATGACATGTTGATCTTGATTGAAATCCCCGAAAACTGAAAATGTTCCCCAAACATTAAATACAAGTCTAATTATAACGCGTCGTCCATTATAATTGTTAGGGTACTAAATCATTTTCGGCGATACGAGTATTTATGCCAAAGCATTTGAAAGTAGATAATAAACTTTTGTACGTATTTACACCAAAGTGTTTGCTTGCAAAAGCTAAATTTACTTAGGCATTTAAAACGCAGTCGTGTAATTGGGTTGAATTGTTTAGATGAATCTTGGCGCCAAAGTGTCGGACTAGTCTAAAGACGCATGATTAAAATGAAAGATATTTAATCAAACCAAGAGTTGCAAATTTAGTTTTGAAATTGGTTGATAACCTACCGAAGTGTGCTATTGAAGTTATCAGCCAAAACAAACGCGAATATAACATATGTTTGGATCTTGGCTCACTATGACCTTAAAATGATTTAGGTTCGTATTCTACCATGGGGTTGTAGAAGTATGCAAAATAATGAGAGTTAATTAAACAAAAGACCATGTTAAATTAGTCTATAATGAATGTGTATTATTTGAAGAATGAATTGTTGATTGCATTTTTCTGTTTTATCTATATCTTCAAATCTTCAGAAATGTCAAATTTCTCGTTGAAAATGCTTATGGAGTCCTGTTAGGCGTATTTTATATACACCTTTTGAGTCATCTTTAGTTAGTCTTTGGCCCATTTTTGTACATATACGTGTCATGTTAGTATATATTTCTTTCTTTTGAGTCACAGTGGTTTAAAATGGCATATTGGCGAAAAGAAGCAAAAAGAGGGCAGAAACAGAGGTTCCAGAGCCAAAAGAGACAAAAAGTTGGCACCCCGGACGAAGGACAGGGCGTCGCCGTGGCGCCACTCTATCAGCGAAAGCAGCACCACGACGCCCAAAAATCTGACAAGCAGCAGGAGTTTCGGCGCCACGGCGCCGGTCTCAGGCCGTGGCGCCGATGCGGATTTTCAGCCAAATCCGAATGGGAATGGGCCAAGACCAAGAGGGAAAAGTTGGAAACGTTTTCGGAGGATATAAAAAGGCCTTAGTGCAGATTTTTGAGGGGTTCCAAAATCTCTAACTCTACACAACACATAGTTCTTGAAAGCTTCAAGATTGGAGACTTGTTCTTGAGTAATTCTTTTTCTTACTTTATTTATTTTTCAGTTTATGTTGGATAATCTTTTAGTTCTTAGCATGTCTATGGCTAGGAGCTAAACTTTAATTAGGGTTTTCCATTCGAATCACTTGAACCTCGTTTTATGTTTTGATGCATGGTTTTGGTTTCTTCTTTATATAGTTGAGATTTATTCAATAATTTTTTTGATTGCTTGGTAATTAATTGATCACTAATTATCATCACATATATGATTTCTAATCGAGATCCGAAAGGGGAGATTGTGAATATGCTATAGTTGAATAAACATAGGTTAAAATCGTAGACGAAAGTACCCCGATACTTGTGTAGTTTGATAGGTTATTGTTCTTAATCCTCCTTCGTGGTAAATCTTATCATCGAAAGTTAGAAGGGTTCTGCATCGGGGTTGAGTGTTTATATATCCTAACCGGAATATAAAACGGCTTAGTTAACCTGCTATCTCAATATAGAAGAAGAACCTTTATCATTGTATTAATGATTAAAGCGAGCGGATAGTTGAGGAGATTGGAAGCCCTATTTCCACATCTGATTTAAGTAAAGTAAATTAGTTAAATTTTATAATTATTTAGTAGTCATAGATACAAACAACCATCAAAATATCGATCACCAAATAGATACTTTAGGATAGAAATTGGTAATTGAACACTAATCCCTGAGGACGATATTCGGTCTTACCCAGACTATATTACTTGTCACGATACGTGCACTTGCGTTAAGCGTGTGGATAAATCGCTAACAAGTACAACAGACTTATTGGACCCAACTTCATAGACTGGCTCAGGAATGTCAGAATTGTCCTGAGACAAGAACAAATTGAGTATACATTGGACAAAGTATTCCCAATCGCTCCGGCGGAGGACTCTGCTGAGTATGCAACCTTTGACAAGGTTGCTTACGAGAAACATTATCGGGATGTCACCTCAGCTCAATGCCTAATGTTGTCTTTTATGTCACCTCCATTGCAAAGACATCATGAAACTATGGGGCCCAACGAAATGTTAGCTCATTTGAGGAGTCTCTATGATTCGCAGTCTCAGACAATGGAGTATGACCTGCTCATAGAACTCTTCAAGTGTAGGCTAAATGAAGGAGGCCAAATTTCTCCTCATGTGTTGAGGATGATTGAGAGGTTGGCTTCCATAGACATAAAGTTTCAAGACAGAGTCTCCACCACCCTCATTCTCCACTCCCTTCCATGGTCGTTCGAGAGTTTCATTATTAACTACAACATGAATGGAACTAAGGCAACATTTCCAGAACTGCACAATATGCTGAAGACCTTCGAGTCTTCAATCTCCAGGGGCAAAGCTGTCCTCATGGTAGGGTCTTCTTCTCATCCCAAACCAAAAGGTAAGGACAAAAGAAGATGAAGGGCAAAGCTGTCGCTGCGCCCGCAACAATGAAGCCCCAGAGAGGGGCGAAGAAGAAGAAGGTGCTTCCGACAAAGGATGTGTGCAGAAACTGCAACAGAAAGGGGCATTGGAAGTTTGAGTGCACGGCTCCGGGAGAAGGCAGGGCACCTGGCGGACAAGGTATGTTTGTAATTGAAATAAATCTATCTATAAATGATTCTCACTCCTGGGTACTAGATACCGCTTGTAGCTCACACATTTGTACAAATGTGCAGGGGCTAACTGATAACAGGAAGGTCGGGCCTCGAGAGGTGGACCTACGCGTCGGAAACGGAGCATGAGTTGCTGCTGAGCGCGTGGAAACTTATAGGATAGATTTACCTTCCGGCAAAGTTTTGATGTTAAACAATTGTTATTATGTTGCTTCTTTAACAAAGAACATTGTTTCCATTCCTGTACTTGATTCAGAAGGGTTTTCCTCAAACACCTCTAATGGCAATATGGTTTTGACTTTAGATAAAGTTGTGTATGGAATTACGCCTCTTTTGAATGGATTGTATACATTAAACCGTCGCATGGAAATTTTTAATGTACAAAATAAAAGAGAATGAAAGAAATTCTACCTACTTGTGGCATATCAATCAAACGAGGATAGAACGGTTGAGGAAATTAAATTACCTCGAACCATTTGACTTACAATCTTATGGTAACTGTGAATCATGTTTGAAGGGTAAGATGAACATTAAACCTGTTACACCCCGTAATTCCCTAGCTACTAAGTGAGAATATGATTATAGAAATAATATTGGAATGTCGGAATACGGAAAATTTCCGAGATTAATGTGATGACAAGAATTAATACTAGTAATGGAATTATTTTTCATTAGAATTATGGACTTAGTGAAATTATTAAGTCTTGGTAAATATTGGTACATGTCCATCGAAAATTACATGAAAAAATGGCTAAGTGTGGAAATAATTTTTGTGAAGAGAAATACTTGGCCAATAGGAGGAGGGCAAGTGCCCTCTCCACTTGTCTTGCAAAGACTCCACATTAGTATATATAGATAAGTATTGAAGACTTAGAACAAAAGATCTTCATCTATACAAACCCTCATCTCTCCTTAACATAGATATTTTCGAAAATTCCATCTCCAAAGACAAGAACAAGATCAGATTATTTTCTTTCCAAGATTAAGCACTTTGACAAAGTTCTAAGCCATGTTAACCTTACAATAGTGTAAGTCACGGTTTTGGCAAGAAATAGGTGTTGGAACCCTAAGCTTGTGGATGATCTTTTGGAAGTAAACATGAAGGCAAGATGGGTACAAGCTAGTAAAGATTACATGTGTGTGATTGGAACGTGAAGAAGAGGTGCAAAATCCTGAAAATTGCCACGGTTTGGCCGTGACTTTGAGACTGTTTTAGCTAAGATTTTGGTAGTTTCTTTCTTCCTCTTGAAGTAATTATATATTACATGTTGTGGTAGATAGAGGGAGAACTTGTAACAAGAAAAATGGAGTATAAGAAACCTATGTGACATGTTGGGTGTTTACCGATTTTTTGGACAGTTTTGGTCAATGTCAGATTCATTGATTATTGTTGTTGTTTAACGTCTCTAATCGCATGCTAAAATGAAGGAAATATTGTGGTTACAAGTTGATGTTGTTTGTATATAAATGTTGGAATACGAATTGGATTATAAGGAGTTATAAAGAGGACTTTGGTCGTAGTAGTTGGCCGGAAAACTGCATGAAACTGTGAGGCGTTGTTGTGCAGTTTTATGGACCGTTTTAGACATGTTGTTATGCTGGAAAATCATCCCCTATATTGCATGTTTAATGTAGTAGATTGCTAATGAAAGTCCCGAAGAAATAAGGGTGTGGAAAGGCGTTGAAAGGCCTCACATTCCACCCTCGTTATAGTTGATTATGGTCTGTTTTTAAGGGCTGTTTTGTGGACTATTATAGTATGATTATGGGGCAGAATTTTGCACATCAAGTTGGCGTGTAATCCCCTTTGGTTGTTGTTTTGGTTGTGTACCAAATTGGTACTTGGTTATTGATGAAATTGGCCCTATTTATAAGGTGGAAAAGTATGTATAAGTAGGGGAAGTCCTGCCCGAATTTTTATAAGAAAGGAGATTCATTATGTGGTATAAGTGTATACTATTATCATAGAATTGATAGGCGTGTTCTTGTCAATATAGGCTGAGGTACTACTTGAGACGTATTCTAGTTGTCAAGTCGGTATAGCCTATAAGGTATGTGAAACTCTCTTTTTCTTCTTTGACATGATTTTTATGTGAAATGAGTGTACGGTATACGTACATAGCTTCTTTGGATCTAATCCTACATGATGTATGATATGTAGTACCTTGGTTTCCAAATAATGTTTTGAAAGAGTTCATGATATATGACACTTTGATTTTCTAAAAGATGTTTTAGAAGTAGTACATGATAACTAGTGCCTTGATTTTCCAAACCATGTTTTTAATAGATACTTGATATGATAAGTGTCTTGATTTTCCAAATGATGGTTTCAAAATGATACATGTATTGGAACCTAACTTTTAATGATACATGTAGTACTTTGGGTCTTTCTAAAATGGAAATTGAGTTTATAAAGTGAATGTACGGCGGACGTACATTGTAGCAATGAATCTCTTCGATGGAAGTTTGATTTTCCCAGAATGTATCCTAATTTTTGGCCTAATTAGTGCAAGTAGCTTTCCACGCCTTTCCTTACAGGAAAACCTTAATGAAATATGTGATAGTGCCTTGGTGTTATAAAATGAAAGACTTGTTAGTTCTCTTGGTTTCTCTAGAATGAAAGTTTATTTGAAAGACAATGTTGTTGAGAGTCAAAAGATGTTTTAAATTGTGCAAGGTTGCCATGATAGTTAAATGTATAATTATATTGGGACGGGTTGCACGATCCGCAACACTTGTATACATTTAGTGGGACGATTTGCACGATCTGCAACACTTATATATTTGTTGGGACGGGTTGCACGATCCGCAACACTATTTTATATTAGGACGGGTTGCATGATCCGCAACAATGATTTATATACATGTGCACGTGATAATTATATGGGTCGGCATCCCATGATGTTGACTTGACTCTCAGTTAAAAGAAAAGATGGTACAATTGGCTTTATCTTTATATGGCACGGTTGGAACTGGTATTTGATTTTATACTTTCCCCTGTCATTCTTTTGGCCAGTTATGTGTTTAATTATTGTACCTTATGTTTCCATACTTAGTACCTGTTGTACTGACTCCCTTCGGGGGGCTGCGTTCATGCCCGCAGGTGTAGGTACTCAGTTTTCTGATTCGCGTACTTAGGATCTTTGCTCAGCTGTTGATATAGCTCCCTTGTTCCGGAGTCTAGTCATTTTGGTACATTTTTGTTATTACAGACTTATGTATATTCAGGGTACGACGGGGCCTTGTCCCGTCATAGATACTGTTATACTTTTAGAGGTCTGTAGTCATGTGTGGGTTGTACGTATGTACTGTTGTAGCTCATTTTGGGTTTATGTATATAATGGCAACCTCGTTGGCTTGCCGGTTTTATCACATGAGTTGTTTTAATTATATGAGTTTTATTTGCTTCTGTTGGTTATATGGGAGGTACGGGTATAAGGGTGCCCAGGTAGGGCACCAGTCGCGGGCCCGGGGTTCGGATCGTGACAAAAGTGGTATCAGAGCAGTTAGTCCTCGGAATGTCTACAGACTGTGTCTAAGTAGAGTCTTGGGTATAGGTATGTTGTGCACCATACTTATACACAAGAGGCTGCTGGGCATTTAGGATCAGTTTCCATTCTTTCCTCTCATAAGATCGTGCAATAGAGCTGTGTTATTAGGATGGTTCCTCTCTAAACTGTTATTGTGTTACAGTTATGCCTCCGAAGAAGACAACAGTGGCCCAGAAGGGCAAGTCGATGCAGGAGGCGCTAGCCGGATCTGAGAGAGTTACTAGGGCTCAGGCCCAGACTATGCCTGAGGTTGTGGCCCAGTCGGCGAGTTCAGTTACACCGCCAGTACCAGAGGAGCTTAGAGCAGCTCCAGAGGCCCCGATACTTGAGCCTCTAGTTCCTCAACCAGGGGCAGCGGATAGAGACTTCAGAGATACAATCCAACTACTGGCTAGGATAGTAGCATGACACTCACGCAAGAGTGAGTTAACCCCAGCGAGCATGTTTGAGGTTGGGACTTCGAGTTGCGATCGGCCGAATTTTATGGGTCGAGGCCTGAGAATGATCCTCACGATTTTATTCGCCAGATTCAGGGAACGATGAGAGTGATTAAGGCATCAGATAACGAGTCAGTCGTATTGGCTTCTTACCGGTTGCGCGATGTAGCAGTTAACTGGTTCGAGTCATGGGAGCTGTCCAGGGGTGATGGTGCTCCTCCAGCTATGTGGGACGAGTTCACGGTGGCCTTTATTGATCACTTCTTGCCTCCTGAGATGAGGAGAGTCCGGGTTGACAGGTTCTGACCTTGAGGCAGAGAGGGAGGACGATCAGAGAGTATAGCCTAGAGTTCGACTCATTGGCTCAGTATGCGCCCACTATAGTAGCGGACATGGCAGATAGAGTGCATCACTACGTGATGGGGCTAGACCACTATCTTACTGATGGGTGCATGGTTGTAGCTCTTCAGCCAGACATGGACATTGGCCGTATACAGACGTATGCACAGGGAGTCGAGGAGCGACATAGGGGTCGACCACTTGATAGAGATCAGCCCAAGAGGGCCAGGACGGCAGGGTTTTTGAGTGACTTTCGAGGCTGACAACCTCGGCAGCAGGCTAGGCATGCATCTCAGCCAGCACAGAGTGCTCCTCCACAGTCTTCACGCAGGAGGTTTGAACGTCCGGGGTATTCGAGAGCAGGTCAGGGCTCCAGGGCTGCAGGTTCACAGATATTCGGGGGTTCTAGCCAGATGAGGCTACCTTTACCTCCTTGTCCTCGGTGTGGTAGGTCCCATGTTGGGGAGTGTCGTGTTACTACATGTGCCTATTATTTTTGTGTCCGCCAAGGCCATTTGAGGAGAGACTGTCCTTCCAGACGTGGTACGGGGAGTATGGCACAACCTACTGAGTCAGCTGCGGGTTATTCATCTTCGATAGCTATGCGCCCCGCATGGTAGGGTGTTCACGGGCCAGCAGGACGTGGTAGAGGTCGTGGCAGAGGTCCTAGTTCTAGCGGTCCTCTGAACCGCATTTATGCCTTTGCCAGTCGACACGACCAAGAGACTTCGCCGGATGTCGTCACAGGTATATTATTGATTTCCCTCTGTGACGTTTATGCTTTGATAGATCCAGGTTCTACTTTATCCTATATATATCCTCTTGTTGCTGGTAGAATGGGAATAGAACCTGAGTTGATAGAACCCTTTGAGGTAACTACACCAGTAGGTGATTCGGTGGTAGCTGAGCGGGTATATAAGAATTGCCCGGTGATTATATACAGTCGTCAGACCCTAGCAGACTTGATAGAGTTGGATATAATGGATTTTGATGTCATTATAGGTATGGACTGGTTGCTTCCTGTTATGCCAATGTTGACTGTAGAGAGAGATTGATCCGATTCCAGTTTCCCGGTGAGCCGGTTATCGAGTGGAAAAGGAATACTGCATCGACGAGGGGTAGGTTTATTTCTTACCTCAAGGCTAGGAAGATGGTTCGAAAGGAATATGTGCAGCCAGATAGAAGGGAAATTGTTCGTGAGATACATCAGTTAGCGAGCCATAGGATTCGGTTGATCGATTCCGGTGACAGTGGGGTTCGGGTACGAGAGGTTGCCGAGTCTTCCATCATAGAAGAGGTGAAGAAACACCAGTATGAGGATTCGATTCTGGTATGGTATCGAGATACAGCTCTTCGAGAGGAGAAGAGACTATTTGAGGTAGCACCTGATGGGGTGCTAAGGTACGAGGGTAGATTGTGTGTACCCGATGTTGAAGGACTTCGTCAGCAGGTTCTGGGGGAGGCACACAATGCTCATTATTCTATTCATCTGGGGTCGAAAAAGATGTACCATGACCTCAGATATGTGTATTGGTGGGATGGCCTGAAAAGGGACGTAGCAGGGTTTGTTGCTTAATGTCCTAATTATCAACAGGTCAAGGTTGAGCACCAGAAGCCTGGTGGGTTATTACAGACGATAGAGATCCCTACTTGGAAGTGGGAGGTGATTAACATGGATTTCGTTACAGGGTTACCTCGTACTCAGAGGAAGTGTGACTCCATTTGGGTGATAGTTGACAGGCTGACGAAATCAGCCCATTTTCTTCCGGTCAGGACTACTTACTCAGCTGAGGATTATGCTAGACTTTATATCAGGGAGATTGTGAGACTGCACGGGGTTCCCACGTCTATTATATCTGATATAGGAGCTCAGTTTACAGCTAACTTCTGGAGGTCGTTCCAGAAAGGGTTGGGGACACAGGTGAGTCTCAGTACAATGTTTCACCCACAGACTTATGGGCAGGTAGAGCGTACTATCCAGACACTTGAGGATATGTTGAGAGCCTACGTGATTGACTTCAGAGGTAGTTGGGAGGATCATTTGCCACTCGTGGAGTTTACCTATAATAACAGCTATCACTCCAGTATTCAGATGGCCCTGTATGAGGCCTTATATGGGAGGAGGTATAGGTCCCCCATTAGTTGGTTTGATGTGGGCAAGGTTACGTTAGTTGGCCCAGACTTGATTCAGCAAGCTGTGGATAAGGTGAATCTTATCCAGGAGAGGTTATTGGCAGCCCAGAGTCGACAGAAGTCGTATGTAGATAATCAGCGTCGACACTTGGAGTTTCAGCTTGACGATTGGGTATTCCTGAAGGTATCACCCATGAAGGGTGTGATGAGATTTGGTAGGAAAGGAAAGCTCAGCCCGAGGTATATTGGGCCTTACCAGATCGTTCGCAGAGTAGGCAAATTTGCCTATAAGTTAGATCGGTCGTCTGATTTGGAAGCGGTACATACGATCTTCCATGTTTCGATGTTACGGAAGTGTATCGGGGATCCTTCCAGAGTCTTCCCAGTAGATGATGTACAAGTGACAGAGGAGTTGGCTTATGAGGAGAGTCTCATAGCCATACTTGATCGCCATGTTAGACGCTTACGGACTAAGGATGTGGCTTCCATCAAGGTATTGTGGTGGAACGATAATAGGGAAGAGATGACGTGGGAAGCGGAAAATGAGATGATGAGGAAGTATCCTCACTTATTCCCGATTCCTACAGGTAATTCCAATCCCTATTTGACTATTTGATTGATGTATAAGATTATGTGTTACATTGTGGCCATATGAGTCATCTTTGTGTTTTCTAAGTATAGGTTGGTAGGTGTAGTTTAAGGTAAGCTATGCCGAAAGTTGTAACTTAAGACCTAATGTGAACATTCGGGACTGTCACGACCCGACCCCGGGGCCGCGACTAGTACCCTACTGGGGTACCCTGTCAGGTATATGTCAGAGAATAGCAGCGGAACATAACACAACACATAACTTCATAAAAAGGGTAAAACATAACTGGCCAGCCGATAAGGCTGCCTTCCATAAACATACTTAAACAAAGTATTTATAATACAACTGGTTCTTATAGCCCAAAATATATAGGTGGCCACAGACCTCTAAAGATAACAACTGTGGCGGGACAGGGCCCCGCCATACCCCTGGATGTACAAAATACCTATAGCATCAGGGAATATCCATACCAATAAATAAGCTTCCGGAGGAATGGAGCTTCTGACACCGGAATAGTGATCCTAAGAACGAGGATCCTCAATCTGCTTACCACTGCGGCGTGACGCAGCCCCTGGAAGGGGTCGATCTGTGATATGTACCAAGTATGTAAAGTGGGAAAATACGTAATATGATATCATAAGTCTAAAAGCAAATTTGGAGTCATGGAAGACAATAAAATACCTTTTTACGTGCCTTACTAACAATGAGAGTGACAAGTATATATACATATATAATCGCATAAAATAGGAGGCTCATGATCAAAAGCAGGTACCGCCGTAGTATCAAAAAGAAACCATCCTACTCTCGGGACTATTTCACCCGCACGGGTCCCGTGGACCGCATGAGGTACTCTCGCGTCATTGTACTGTGGCGTGGGACTATTTCACCCGCGTAAGCCCATAAGGACTCGCGTGAGGTATTCCTCGCATCATGGGTAGCAAATCCACGGAGCAGGTGGTATAACGATCTTGGGGACTTTCCGCCGGATATACTCTTACCACGAAGCAGATGGTATAACGATCTTGGGTCAGCACTCGGATATACTCTTTGCTGGAGCGGATGGTATAACGATCTTGGGGCTTGCCCGCCGGATATACTCTTATCTGGTGCGGATGGTATAACGATCTTGGATCTACCCTCCGGATATACTCTTACACCAAGCGGATGGTATGGCGATCTTGGGGTGGCCTCGGACATACTCTTACATCGAAGGAGGTGGTATGACGATCTTGGGGCTTGCCGCCGGACATACTCTCTTACCCTATCTCAGCGTCATCATATCATAATAATAATAAGTTAAGAAAACTTATAACTTCTTTTTAGTCTTGTTCACATACTCTCTCATTTTAGTTTATTTAAGGCACTTAACCATATCTTTAGTAAAAGAACACCGGGAATTTAACCCAAGTACTACATACTTCAACTCTTTCAAAAGTGACTCTTCTTTATACATAAAAGCCTTTGGGCAATTGATGCCTTTAAATCAATTTGCCTCTTCATATAATTATCTTACTTAGAGTAAATCCTTCTCATTAACCTTTTATGAAGCTAATAGACCAACTTCCCATAAAGTTGTTATATTAACTCTATACTTTAGTAAAAATCATACTTTTCCCTTAACCAAGGGACTTATACATTCTTAAAACGAAAAGTCATTTTATACTCAAAACAAGTAAGAACACCAAATCTTGACGCTCACCGCATACATAGTTTCATCTATTCATGCTCAAGAGATAGGAAAGCTTCACATACCTCTTTGGTCAATCCACTTGCTAAGCTCACTACCGCAAGTAATATCTCAACCTATAATAATCATGATACGCTTGTTAACCTCTAATCTCAAAGTAGAACAATCCAAGTTCTAAGTCACTAAATTCTATGGAAAATTGGGCAGCATTTCCTTTGTTTCTACTCACTTTGCCACCTTTCTCAAGGTCGAATTTATCATCCAAACGCCACATTTAAGGCTCAATCAAACCAACAATTCAAAGGGATTACATACCCAAAATTCTGTCCCATAAGTCTACAACAATTTACTTAACAATTCTAAGGTAGTTTTAGGCTACAACATGCTCATAATCTCTTCTTAACCCATTCTTCATATCCAAACCACATTTCTAGCATGCAATGATTCTAAGAGCATTATCTACTATCACTTGTTGGAACTTCTAAACATGCAACACTAGAACTAATTCTAAAGGAAGAAATGTTACCTTAAAGTTTTAGCCAAACTTATTCCAAATATTGCTAGCTTCCTTGCCAAGAACACCACCACAACAATGCCAACAAGCTAGCCACAAGCTTCCTTTTCTTGCTCTTATCTTTCAGATTTTTCTTAGGCTTAGAATTTCTCTTGGGGTTCTAGAGAGAAATTTGGAAGTTTAGAGAGAAGGGAGCAATTTGAGAGAGAGAGAGTGAAGATGAAAGATAGACAATGACCAAGTCTTGGTCAATATATTGCATGAGAAAATCAGATGGGGACACTTGTCACGCTCCCATGGTCTCTTTTAAAACAAAATCAGATTTTCTAAGTTTTTCGCCCAAATTCCCGCCTGCGCGCGGCCACAGCGCCAGCGGCGTGAAACCTCCGCAGCTCTCGAACTTTGTGCGCCGCGTTCGTCATGGCGCGCGGCTGCAACTTCTGCGACCTCTCGGTACTTTAGCGCGCGATGCATCTGGCCTTGCGCGCACCGCTTTGCTCGAACGCATTTACGCCGATCGCGCCCGAACTTGTAACTCTCATAACTTTCTACTCCGACGCCCTATCGACGAACGGTTGGTTGCGTTGGAATCAAGACTCAACGAACTACGTCCTAGGCCTTTAAAATACTTAGTAACTCTCAACGAATCGGGTCATAACCCTCCTCAAAGTTGACTAAAAACCGTCCGGAACGACCCGTCAACCTGTCCTTCGGAAATTTTAAGTCTTACATACTTTCGTACGTTTCCATACGTAGGGTCAGAACTACGGGGTATAACATTCTCCCCCCCTTAGAAACATTCGTCCCGAATGTTCCTTCTAGGCTTACTCAAATCACAACATCGACATAGACCCCCTTAACTATTCATTCGTAATAAAGAAGCTCCACGAGCCACAACATACAGAAGCGTAAATGCTAAATCAAAACTAACAAGCAGGAAAGTAGGTTACACAGGTATAGGGAATAAGTGAGGATACTTCTTCATCATGTCATCCTCTGCTTCCCGTCATTTCCTCCTGTTTTCGTTCATACGGGACGCCTTGGCGGAAGCACGTCTTTCGTCCGAAGTCGTCTAACCTGACGATCGAGTATCGCTATGGGACTCTCTTCATACGATAACTCCTCTGCCACCTGGACATCATGAATCGGGTGCACTCTAGACGGATCTCCAATACATTTCCGCAACATAGACACATGAAAATCGATGCACCGCCTCCAAATCGGACGGAAGATCTAACTCATGGCAACCTTGCCTACCTTACGACAATCGATACGCCCAATGTACCTTGGGCTAAGCTTCCTTTCTTTCCAAATCTCATCACGCCCGCCGGGCGATACCTTTAGAAAAACCCAATCATCTATCTCAAATTCCAAGTGTCGACGCCGATGATCTGCATACGACCTCGCCGACTCGAGCGCTAATAACCGCTCTGGATAAGCTTCACCTTATCCACACTGTGAACTAAGTCCGCCCGACTAATCGAACTTCTCCACCTCGAACCAGCTATCGGTGACTGCACTTCCTCGTATAAGGCCTCATAAGGCGCCATCCGAATCTTGGAATGGTAGCCGTTGTTATAAGCAAACTCCACAAGAGGCAAGTGATCCTCCCGGCTACCACGAAATCAATAACACAAGCCCGCAGATATCCTCGGTGTTGCGGATAGTGCGCTCGGCTGTCCGTCTGTCACGAGGATGAAGCGTCGTCGAGACTCACCTGTCCCTAATCCTTCGAAAAGACCTCGAAGTTAGCGAGAACCGGGCTCCTCTATCGATATAATCGACACGGACTCGTGCGGTCTCACAACCTCTCTAATATATAATCGGCATAGTCCTCGGTGAACGTCGTTACGTAGGAAGAAAATGGGTGATTTTCGCCATCGCCGACAATCACCCAAATGGAATCATGCTTCCTCCGAGTGGTGGGTAGTCTGTAATAAAATCCATATTTATCACCTCCCACTTCCAAGTCGGAATATCAATGGCCTGTAACAGCCCACCGGGCTTCTGGTGCTCAATCTTAACCTGCTGACAATTCGGGCACTGTGTCACGAACTCCGCAACGTCCCTCTTTAGGCCATCCCACCAATACACGCATCTGAGGTCATGGTACATCTTAGTCGACCCCGGATGAATAGAATAACGAGCACTGTGTGCCTCCCGAGCATCTTCGGCGAAGTCCTGTCATCGGGAACACCTGATCGGCCTCGAACCTTAGCACCCATCAGCGCTACAAATAGACTCTTCTCCTTCCGGAGAGCTGCGTCGATCGCACTACCAAAATCGGATCCTCATCTGCCGCCTCTTCACCTCCTCGACGATGAATGACTCGGCAACCTCTATAACCCGAATACCGTCACTAATGAGAATCAACCAAACGAACCCCGAGGCTTGCTGGCGATGTAACTCTCGGACCATCGCCTTCTTCCCTGCCGCACCCGGCGCACTACCCATCAATCTGCGACTAAGGACATCTGCAACTACATCGCCTTCCCGGGTGGTATAGATATCAATATCACAATCCTTAAGTAGCTCCAACCACCGTCTCGCCGCAAATTCACCGCCTCGATCAAGATATACCGGAGTTTCACGTGGTCTACACAAATATCCACATGAAATCTATATAAGGAAATTGCCTCCAAATCTTCAAGGTACGATTAACTGCGACCGACTCTAAATCGTGAGTAACGTAATTCCTTTCTTGCTTCCCTAACCGCCGGGAAACATAAGCTCTAACCTTATCGGGTTGCAAGTCACAACCTAGCCCAACACCCAACGTGTTACAATAATACCCTAACCTCTAGTCTCTCAAGAGGGTTAGAATCAGAGTCGTGGTCAACTTCTCTTCCAATAAGCGGAAGCCTCTCTTGCACTTGCAAAATATTCGAGCATCCTTAATCTCGTTATGGTTCCTGCTTTCCTTTCTCTTGCAACCAAACTTGGTTACTATACTTGGATCTGATTCCTTTGCTTGCCGCATGGCTAAGACTTCCTGCCAATCACAATTTAGGGGGAAGACTTCCTTGATCTTGTCAAGTAGTAATCCTATTATCCTCTCTCAGCTCGTAGAGCTTATAGCCCGGTGTTCAACCTCAATTCACGGTATTACATAATCCAATGACTTGTCAAGATTTCTTATCGTTCGAGTGTCTACTGCCTTTCCTTTATAAGTTATTTCAAGTTGTCCTGGGGTCCCTTACCCCTCCGTATTCTCTTACTATCTTTCTCGTCAGTACAGATGCTACTACCTTTCCTCGAGGTGTTCCTACTGCCCATTACTTACTAATGGTCTTACACTAGTCCGGGGTAACTGTATCTCGTGCAACTTACATAACCATAGTTGTATTCTCTTTTATCCTTTTGGTCATAACCTACCTTATGCTCATTAATAGTAAAGTGTTTCTAATTTGATCCATAATCGTACAGTTTCAAATATGCGTACTACCTGCATTTTTCTTACGACACTTCCCTGACCATTTCGTAACGTCGTTCTTAATTACCCCCAACACAATACTTTTTCCACGGATATCTAAAACCGTAACTTATGGCATGACGATACCGAAGACCTACCCGTCTCCCATCCTTCGTCTAACTACATGGGTACACATAACCCCATAATACGTAAGGCTATTCTCTTATGTAGGGGAGAGAACCTATCTCCCTTCATTAAATTTTCCTTGGTGTCACAACCCTAATCACCAAGTCCTCTCGTGGTCCTGTAATTATCTAATCATTACGCACCGCCTTAAAATCGTGTAGATTTTCAAAACCTACCAAAGATGCCCACAGCTTTCTGCCGGCAGCGCCCGTACTTATTTTATTCTTGCCTTGCACATTTCCTTGAAATTATCCGGAAGGTCGTGGCCCTTACCGCCACACCAAACCAACTCCAAGTACCTCCAAGGGCACTTAACATAAATTCCTTCAAATCCAAGTATTACTTACTTTCACGTCAATTTTCTCAATGAACAAGTCACACGACTTATTAAAACAAAATGCCAAAGAAGGAAGGATAATTCATCGTTACTACTACTTCACTTCCTTTCCCTTCAATAACCGACTTTACCGAAACCGTACCGAATCAATCTCTCTCAGTAGTCCACGCGTTGGCATAACCAGAGGCCAACTAGTCCGACTATAATGACCTCAACGTCATAACAGATCTGCTAGGTTTGCTAGTGGTCCCACGATCAGACGCCCGCAATTAGTATACACCCGCCGCCTACCACCCATCACTCACTGTGTAGTTACTCTAAAGGTTCTCATGGATTCGGCTCTATTTCTTTCACACTGTTGCTTACTTCCCACGGCCAGACTCTTTTCGTACTCCCAAACTTATTCTAGCTTACGACATAACTTCCATAATAAAGCCGCCCCCAATCTTGGAGTTACTAAGTCAAACAATATAAGGCCATTTCCGCCTCATATCCTCGGTTCCGGTGGAACGCGTCCACGAACTTGTACAACGATTAACTGCACTCGGCTTGTTCCTCGTGACTGCACGCATGGCGGGACT
The DNA here is from genome assembly GCA_029844215.1 of Przewalskia tangutica. NCBI lineage: Eukaryota > Viridiplantae > Streptophyta > Magnoliopsida > Solanales > Solanaceae > Przewalskia > Przewalskia tangutica. Next base: position 6,249,092 of record CM056725.1, read on the forward strand.
ACTATCAACCGATCCCACCCCATAAACGGTACCCTAACTTCTCATAATACCATGACCATGTCGCCTTGATCACAACAACCATTACTTACTCCACACGGATCTCATCCGTACTACCCTCTTAAGCATACCACGTAGCTTAATTTACAAACATAGCCTCCCATTGGGCCCCTTAATTAAGCTTTCTAAGGTTCCATTACTTTTTCCGACAACTCATCATCTCCTAATTATCTCAAACTAGCACGTAAAACCTCGATGAGAGTTCCTTAACTGTTCACACCTTCCCGGTATCTATTTAGTCCTTACCAAATCGGTAATCTAAAATCATTCTAGGCAACACATATGTGACCTCACACGTAAATCAGATAGCGTATGTCACAATACCAACTATACTACAAGTATTACCAACATGGATACGCAACTGCATAATCTTCCCCGGTCATCACGCTTTCAGAACTGCAAACACCATAACCTGTTAGGGAGAGACGACCCTAACCACACAGCTCTATCGCACGATCTTAGAGTGAAAGAATGGAAACCAATCCTAAATATCCTGCAGCCTCCTGATTATAGATGTGGTGCACGACACACCGATAATCAAGACTCTACTAGACACGGTGCAGGACACTTTCCGAGGACTAATCGCTCGATACCACTTTTGTCACGACCCGACTGGCCGCGACTAGTACTCATCGGGTACCTGTCCGTATATGTCGTAGAATAGCAATGAACATAACACAACACATAACTTCATAAAAGGGTAAACATAATCGCCACCGATAAGGTCGCTTTCCATAAACATACTTAAACAAAGTATTTATAATACAACGTTCTTATAGCCCAAAATATATAGGTGGCCATGCACTTAAAGATAACAATCGTGGCGGGCGGGGCCCCGCCATACCCTGGATGTACAAAATACCTATAAGATCGTGGAATATCCATACCAATAAATAAGCTTCCGAGGAATGGAGCTTCGACACCTAATAGTGATCCTAAGAACGAGGATCCTCAATCGCTTACCCTTACCGCAGATGAACGCAGCCCCGGAAGGGGTCAAGACACAATATGTACCAAGTATGTAAAGTCGGGAAAATATCGTAATATGATATCATAAGTCTAAAAGCAAGCCGAGTCACAAGACAATAAAATACCTTTTCTCAGGCCTTACTAACAATGAGTGACAAGTATATATACATATATAATAATCGCATAAAATAGGAGGCTCATGATCAAAACAGGTACCTCGCCTGTAGTATCAAAAAGAAACCATCCTACTCCGGGACTATTTCACCCGCACGGGTCCCGCGACCCGCATGAGTACTCCTCGCATCGGCCGACTGCCGCACGGGACTATTTCACCCGCGTAAGCCCATAAGGACTCGCATGAGGTATTCCTCGCATCATGGGTAGCAAATCCACTAATGTGGTATAACGATCTGGGACTTTCCTCGATATACTCTTACCCCAAACAGATGGTATAACGATCTTGGGTCAGACCGATATACTCTTACACTGAGCAGATGGTATAACGATCTTGGGGCTTGCCCTCGATATACTCTTATATCGGTGCAGATGGTATAACGATCTTGGATCTACCTCGATATACTCTTACACCGGCGGATGGTATGACGATCTTGGGCCGCCTCGGACATACTCTTACATCAAGGAGGTGGTATGACGATCTGGGCTTGCCTCGCATATACTCTTACCCTATCTCAAACTGTCATCATATCATAATAATAATAAGTTAAGAAAACTTATAACTTCTTTTTAGTCTTGTTCACATACTCTCTCATTTTAGTTTACTTAAGGCACTTAACCATATCTTTAGTAAAAGAACACCGGGAATTTAACCCAAGTACTACATACTTCAACTCTTTCAAAAGTGACTCTTCTTTATACATAAAAGCCTTTGGGCAATTGATGCCTTTAAATCAATTTGCCTCTTCATATAATTATCTTACTTAGAGTAAATCCCTTCTCATTAACCTTTTATGAAGCTAATAGACCAACTTCCCATAAAGTTGTTATATTAACTCTATACTTTAGTAAAAATCATACTTTTCCCTTAACCAAGGGACTTATACATTCTTAAAACGAAAAGTCATTTTATACTCAAAACAAGTAAGAACACCAAATCTCAGACGCTCACCGCACTACATAGTTTCATCTATTCATGCTCAAGAGATAGGAAAGCTTCACATACCTCTTTGGTCAATCCACTTGCTAAGCTCACTACCGCAAGTAATATCTCAACCTATAATAATCATGATACGCTTGTTAACCTCTAATCTCAAAGTAGAACAATCCAAGTTCTAAGTCACTAAATTCTATGGAAAATTGGGCAGCATTTCCTTTGTTTCTACTCACTTTGCCACCTTTCTCAAGGTCGAATTTATCATCCAAACGCCACATTTAAGGCTCAATCAAACCAACAATTCAAAGGGGATTACATACCCAAAATTCTGTCCCATAAGTCTACAACAATTTACTTAACAATTCTAAGGTAGTTTTTAGGCTACAACATGCTCATAATCTCTTCTTAACCCATTCTTCATATCCAAACCACATTTCTAAAGCATGCAATGATTCTAAGAGCATTATCTACTATCACAAGTTCCTTCTTCTAAACATGCAACACTAGAACTAATTCTAAAGGAAGAAATGTTACCTTAAAGTTTTAGCCAAACTTATTCCAAATATTGCTAGCTTCCTCAAGAACACCACCACAACAATGCCAACAAGCTAGCCACAAGCTTCCTTTTCTTGCTCTTATCTTTCAGATTTTTCTTAGGCTTAGAATTTGTGGTGGGGTTCTAGAGAGAGGGCTGGAAGTTTAGAGAGAAGGGGGAGCAATTTGAGAGAGAGAGTGAAGATGAAAGATAGACAATGACCAAGTCTTGGTCAATATATTGCATGCAACAGAAAATCAGATGGGGGGGGACACTTGTCACCCTCCCATGGTCTCTTTTAAAACAAAAATCAGATTTTCTAAGTTTTTCCGCCCGCGCCGCGCGCCACTGCCGGCTGGCGGCCAATAAACCTCCGCAGCTCTCGAACTTTCGCGCGCGCCGCTGCTAGCCATGGCGCGCTGCAACTTCGCGACCTCTCGATTTTAGGCGCCGCGTTCGCATACGCGCCGCGTCGCCGCTTTGCTCGAACGCATTTACGCCCGATCATACGCGAACTTGTAACTCTCATAACTTTCTACTCCGACGCCTATCGATTTAGCGGTTGGTTGCGTTGGAATCAAGACTCAACGAACTACGTCCTAGGCCTTTAAAATACTTAGTAACTCTCAACGAATCGGGTCATAACCCTCCTCAAAGTTGACTAAAAACCGTCCGGAACGACCCGTCAACCTGTCCTTCGGAAATTTTAAGTCTTACATACTTTCGTACGTTTCCATACGTAGGGTCAGAACTACGGGGTATAACAGGGACGAATGTTTCTAAGGGGGGGGGGGGGGGGAGAATAATACACCCCGTAATTCCCTAGCTACTAAGTGAGAATATGATTATAGAAATAAGATTGGAATGTCGGAAGGAAAGGATTTTTACATTTCCTTATACGGAAATTTTTCGAGATTAATGTGATGACAAAAATTAATACTAGTAATAGAATTATTTTTCATTAGAATTATGGACTTAGTGAAATTATTAAGTCTTGGTATATATTGGTACATGTCCATCGAAAATTACATGAAAATAATGGCTAAGTGTGAAAATAATTTTTGTGAAGAGAAATACTTGGCCAATAGGAAGAGGGCAAGTGCCCTCTCCACTTGTCTTGCAAAGACTCCACATTAGTATATATGGATAAGTCTTGAAGACGTAGAACAAAAGATCTTCATCTATACAAACCCTCATCTCTCCTTAACCTAGATATTTTCGAAAATTCCATCTCCAAAGACAAGAACAAGATCAAATTATTTTCTTTCCAAGATTAAGCACTTAGACAAAGTTCTAAGCCAAGTTAACTTTACAATAGTGTAAGTCACGGTTTTGACAAGAAAGAGGTGTTGAAACCCTAAGCTTGTGGATGATCTTTTGGAAGTAAAACATGAAGGCAATATAGGTACAAGCTAGTAGATATTACATGTGTGTGATTGGAACGTAAAGAAGAGGTGCAAAATCCTGAAAATTGCCACGGTTTGGCAGTGACTTTGAGACTGTTTTAGCTAAGATTTTGGTAAGTTTCCTTCTTCCTCTTGAAGTAATTATATATTACATGTTGTGGTAGATAGGGGAAGAACTTGTAATAAGAAAAATGGAGTATAAGAAACCTATGTGACATGTTGGGTATTTACCGATTTTCTGGACAGCTTTGGTCAATGTCGGATTCGTTGGTTATTGTTGTTGTTTAACGTCTCTAATCGCATGCTAAAATGAAGGAAATATTGTGGTTACAAGTTGATGTTGTTTGTATATAAATGTTGGAATACGAATTGGATTATAAGGAGTTATAAAGAGGACTTTGGTCATAGTAGTTGGCCGGAAAACTGCATGAAACTGTGAGGCGTTGTTGTGCAGTTTTATGGACTGTTTTAGATATGCTGTTATGCTAGAAAATCAGCCCCTATATTGCATGTTTAATGTAGTATATTGCTAATGAAAGTCCCGAAGGAATAAGGGTGTGGAAAGGCGTTGAAAGACCTCACATTCCACCCTCGTTATAGTTGATTATGGACTGTTTTTAAGGGTTGTTTTGTGGACTGTTTTAGTATGATTATGGGGCAGAATTTTACACGTCAAGTTGGCGTGTAATCCCCTTTGGTTGATGTTTTGGTTGTGTACCAAATTGGTACTTGGTTATTGATGAAATTAGCCTTATTTATAAGGTGGAAAAGTGCGTATAAGTAGGGGAAGTGCTGCCCGAATTTTTATATGAAAGGAGATTCATTATGTGGTATAAGTGTATACTAGTATCATAGAATTGATAGGCGTGTTCTTGTCAATATACGTTGAGGTACTACTTGAGACGTATTCTAGTTGTCAAGTCGGTATAGCATATAAGGTATGTGAAACTCTTTTTTTCTTCTTTGGCATGATTGTTATGTGAAATGAGTGTACGGTATACGTACATAGCTTCTTTGGATTCTAATCCTACATGATGTATGATATGTAGTACCTTGGTTTCCAAATAATGTTTTGAAAGAGTTCATGATATATGGCACTTTGATTTTCTAAAAGATGTTTCAGAAGTAGTACATGATAACTAGTGCCTTGATTTTCCAAACCATGTTTTTATTAGATACTTGATATGATAAGTGTCTTGATTTTCCAAATGATGGTTTCAAAATGATACATGTATTAGATCCTAACTCTTAGTGATACATGTAGTACTTTGGGTCTTTCTAAAATGGAAATTGAGTTTATAAAGTGAATGTACGGCGAACGTACATTGTAGCAATGGATCTTAATCCTTAATGAAATATGTGATAGTGCCTTGGTGTTATAAAATGAAAGACTTGTTAGTGTCTTGGTTTCTCTAAAATGAAAGTTCATTTGAAAGATAATGTTGTTGAGAGTCAAAAGATGTTTTAAATTGTGCAAGGTTGCCATGATAGTTAAACGTATAATTATATTGGGATGGATTGCACGATCCGCAACACTTGTATACATTTAGTGGGACGAGTTGCACGATCCGCAACACTGATTTATATACATGTGCACGTGATAATTATATGGGCCGACGTCCCATGATGTTGACTTGACTGGTTAAAAAAAGAAGAAGGTACAGTTGGCTTTATCTTTATATGGCACGGTTGGAACTGGTATTTGATTTTTATACTTGCCCCTGTCATTCTTTTGGCCAGTTATGTGTTTAATTATTGTACCTTATGTTTCCATACTTAGTACTGTTATCGATTTCGGGCCGCTGCGTTCATGCCCTCATGTGTAGGTACTCAGTTTGCTGATCCGCGTACTTAGGATCTTTGCTCAGCTGTTGCTATAGCTTCCTTGTTCCGGAGTCTAGTCATTTTGGTACATTTTTGTTATTACAGACTTATGTATATTCAGGGTACGGCGGGGCCTTGTCCCGTCATAGATAATGTTATACTCTTAGAGGTCTGTAGTCATGTGTGGGTTGGACGTATGTACTATTGTAGCTCATTTTGGGTTTATGTATATAATGGCAGCCTCGTCGGCTTACCGGTTTTATCACATGAGTTGTTTTAATTATATGAGTTTTATTTGGCTCCGTTGGTTATATGAGAGGTACGGGTATAAGGGTGCCCAGGTAGGGCACTAGTTGTGGGCCCGGGGTTCGGGTCGTGACAAAACCTCTTTCTGGAAAGGGGATTCGTGCCAATGAGGTGCTTGAGTTGATACATACGGACGTATGTGGACCATTTCCGACTCAAGCTAGAGAAGGTTTCTCGTACTTCATCACTTTCACATATGACTTATCAAGGTATGGATTTGTGTATCATATGAGACACAAATCCGAGGCCTTCGAGAAGTTTAGAGAGTTTAAGTGTGAAGTTGAGAACCAGCTCTCAAAGAGTATCAAGACTTTCCGATCTGACCAAGGGGGTGAATACTTGAGTAAAGAATTTCTTGACTACTTAAAGCTTCATGGAGTTCATTCAGAATGGACACCTTCTGGAACACCACAGATGAATGGTGTTGCCGAGAGGAGAAACTGAACCTTACTTGATATGGTTCGTTCCATGATTAGTTTTTCAGCTCTTCCGACATACCTTTGGGGATACGCTATACAAACCTCGATATATGTTCTGAACAGAGTTCCTTCGAATCAGTTGAAAAGACGACATGTGAGTTATGGTGTGGCAAGAAGCCATCACTTAGACACATGAGGCCCTGGGGGTGTCCTGCATATGTCAAGAAGTTGATCACTAATAAGTTGGAGTCTAGAAGTGAGAAATGTTACTTCATTGGGTATCCAAAGGAAACTAAGGGATACTACTTCTATCTTCCTGGAGAATATAAGATAATTGTTTCCAGGAACGCAACTTTCCTTGAAGAAAAATATGTCTACAAGGAAGAGGATTGCACATAGATAGAACTTGAAGAAATTCAAGAACAAAGTAACATAGAGGTTGAAAACTTGCCGATTGAACAAGGCAAGGATTTAGTGGGAGCTTAAGGCGAAGATTGAGTATTTCGGATACGCCCTTCGGCCAGTGGGAGTTCTACGAGGAATGATGCAGAAATGCAAGATCCTTCGGCACAGACCTTGGGAGCAAGTACAGGGATTACACCTGTTCCCACTCAGGAAAGACATGAAAATGATATTTCTGAAAGCTCTAATGTTGGTGGATCAACCAACACACACGAACCTTCTCACAGTCAGAACATACCTGAAACTGTACTGCAAGACACTCAACTCCGTAGGTCTATTAGAAATCACCGTCTTCCGGAAAGACTAAATCTACTTGTGGAAACACAAAATTAGTTAGATATTCCAGATGACAATGAGCCTACAACCTATAACGTAGCAATGCTAGACATTGATTCGAAGATATGGAAAGAAGCCACGAAATCCGAAATGGAATCTATGTATATCAATCAACTATGGAACTTGGTTGATTTGTCGAGTGGGGTTAAACCCATAGGATGCAAATGGGTCTTCAAGAAGAAGATTGATGCATCTGGTAAGATTCAGACTTATAAAGTTAGACTAGTGGCTAAAGGTTTTACTCAGCGTCCTGGTGTGGATTATGATGAAACCTTTTCATCGGTGGCTAAGATAAAGTCTATTCGGATTTTGCTTGCGATACACTATGATTATGACATTTGGTATATGGACGTCAAAACTGCATTCCTCAATGGTGATCTAATTGAGGAAGTGTATATGAACAACCCGAGGATTTTTCATGTGAGTCCAGACCGAATGGCGTGTGCATGCTACAGAAGTCCATTTATGGACTTAAACAAGCCTCTAGGAGTTGGAACATTTGCTTTGACAAGGCTATCAAATCTTTTGATTTCGTCAGAAGCAAAGAGGATCCTTGTGTTTACATCAAACGCAAGGATGAGGGTATTGTCTTCATTATTATATATGTTGATGTCATATTGATAATGGGAGATAATAAGACCCTCATGCAGTCAGTTAAGGATTGGTTGTCCAAAACCATCATGATGAATGATTTAGGTGAAGCCTGCTACATTCTGGGAATTAGGATCTATAGAGATAGACCTAATAGATTGTTGGGGCTGTCAAAGTCAATCTACATTGACAAAGTTCTTAGACGCTTTTCAATGGAGAATTCCAAGAAAGGCGGTCATCCGATGGGTCAAGGCATCAAGTTATCAAAGAAGGGCTGCCATTCTAATGCTGTAGAACTTGAGCGCATGAAGAAGATCTCATATGCTTCGGCTATAGGATCGATCATGTATACCATGACCTGTACTAGGCCAGATGTGGCCTTTGCACTTAGTATGACTTGCAAGTTCCAACAGAATCCTAGTGAGAAACACTGGAAGGCAGTCAAGAGAATTCTCAAGTACCTAAGACGTACTAAATATTACTTTCTAGTCTATGGTGGAGATAATGAGCTGGTTGCCACTGGGTATACCGATGTTAGTTTTCAGACAGATGTTGATGATTTCAAATCTCAGTCTGGTTACACTTTTGTTTTCAACGGAGGAGCAGTAAGATGGAAGAGTTCCAAACAGACTACTACTGCAGACTCGACTACTGAAGCGGAGTACATTGCTGGATCGGAAGCTACTAAGGAAGCTGTCGCGATTTCTGAGTTCCTGAAGGAACTAGGGGTTGTTCCGAGTGCTAGTTGTCCAATAACTATTTATTGTGACAACACTGGTGCGATTGCACAGGCAAATGAACCAAGATCAACTAACAGAAACAAGCATGTAACGAGGAAGTACCACATTCTCTGAGAGATGGTGGAAGCTGAAGATATCAAGATAGATTATATTCCCACAGACAATAATCTAGCAGACCCGTTTACTAAACCATTGAGCTTGGTGAAGCATAATGGTCATTTTGAAAACATGGATATTAGATATGTCGGTGATTGGCTCTAGGCCAAGTGGAAGATTGAAAGTATATGTATGTCCTAGAGATAATCAGTATTAGGACACGTGTACTTTATACACATTCATATTTATATATTAATGATGATTAATATTATGACATTTGCATTTGTTGAATTATTAGTTGATTGTATATAATATTCTATAAATGCATCCCCAGAGGTTATGTGGTTATTAATTGAGTGAGAAATTGATATCATAGCGTAACGCTCTTAAAATTGTCTCGACTAATGATCATCGAGATTGGGATATCGATGATATGTTATACGTCGACATGTGGTCTGCATCATATCCTTAGGGGATGTAGTATGTCTCACTTGCTATGAGTTATAGCAACTCGTGATGGACACATGGATGCTTGTTGAAGTATTGGTATACCCACTATTTGTTGTATGTCTAAAGTGTCATCGATGTGTGGGAGATAAAAGTCCTTAGACTTGAGGTCGATACGCACCTTATTCACGGAGTAATGTACTTTGATCCTGTCCTAAGCTCAAATACCTTATAGGTTGAGACGCGACTTGTTTTGGGGTAATGCTACGGTGAATTAAAGTGTAGTTGAGCCAAGATTAGGATTCATTCCTCGAATGCATCTTCGAGAGAACACTCATATTCTCATAAGATATTTGGTTGACTAAGTCGTTGGTCAACGCAGTGGACATGTCTTTGATATGGTTCTGTTGTCAACTAATATAGATGAGTTATTATGATCAAGCCATTTGGATAGACACTTGACAAATCCTAAGCTTGATTGAGTGTGTCGTGAATGAAAGGATTTTATCTTCTCACATTAAGGTTCAGTTCACGTGCTTCGTGTAGCTAAACTTTGCATATTGAGGTTCGTCTTCCGGTGCAGGAGTTCCGTGAGGATCCTAATGATATTAGTGTCAATATGTAGAGGTCTGAAGGGTAAACACTAAGTCAAATGTTCCGTTGATTGAAGGGTGTAATTAGAAAAAGATTATGTATATGTTCGGTTGATAACCGAGACATTAGAAATGGAAAAGGGGCAGAAAATGGGACAGATCATGCGCCGTAAACACGTGCAAGACCGGTGCTACCTTATGGAACAGCGGTCGACGCTGTTCTCGATCCGATTTCGACCTACCCATTTTCTCACGGGCCGAACCCATGGAAACCCTAAAGCTCCTATTTTCTATTATAAATATGAGGCTTCCCTTCCCATTTTCTACACACTAAACCTAAGAGGTAAATCTCTTCTAAAACTCTGCAGAAATCCTTAGCATTTCTAAAGTTAGAAAATTACATCAAAGTTCTAAGAACTTAGAATTTGCAAATCAAGGGATATTTAAGTGTGCACCCCAGACTACACAAATCTTCGAGTTTCAACAGCTTGGATTGCGGATTACTTCAAAATGTAAGTCTTCGATCAAAGTATTACATTTGCTTTGTGTTTATTATACATTACATAAGCATACTACAGTTTGACCGCCATGTCGGGTTTAACACAAAAAAAAATCAAATTTTGCTGCGTGTACGAACCCGACGCAAGCGCCTACATAGAATACAAGAATTACATTAACATGCCTGCATTAAAAGGGAAATGTCTAATATGTACATTAGAAAATTTTAACATGTATTAAGTACCACTGGCGGCATAAATCTATACATAAGCTTACATGTAGATATCTTTTGAATGACCTCATAGTGTAAAGAGTTATTTACGCTGCATTTGAATATTTACCCTGACGGTGTACAAAACTTAAACTCTTTTCTATATCAATAGATACTATACCTCTATAAATGGTTAATAATAAGAAGGCTGGAAAGTACATTCAGCCATGTAATTACAATTATTAGGGGGGGAAAGAAAAGAAAGGAATGAAACTGGCATTGCATAGAGAAGGCAAAAGGACTTGAACTTCTCTCTTTATAGATAGATACTATACCTCTATAAAAGGTCCATAAGGAAAAAACAATGACATGCATCAATAAGAAGTAAGCCAAGTTATATTAGCTTTTTCGAACTTGCCTTAGACTCGTCAAGTGATACAATTGAGTACTTGAAAGTACGACCTTCACCCATATAGAGAAGGGGAACCAAAGGAAGGCCATAAAAAAGTAAATTTTCAAATAGGTAGGCATGTGCTACTTCATCTAAAAGCTGATTGCATATCTCATCTGCAAGTTCAAACCCAAAATTTGCAGATATCACCAGCAGGGGCGGATAATAAAAACTTTACTAAATATCTATAAATATCTGATTGTGAACTCAGTTATAAGAATCCATTAGCTTCAAATCTTAAATCCGCCTCTGGTCACGAGGCACCAAAGCTGCAACCAACATGCTCTTGGGTGATTATGCGGAGTCGATCTTGCATGACAGACATGGATTGATAAGGTGGAAAGGATATTTGGTAGAAGCATGTTTGTGAAGAAGGCAAATGATCATAAGACTCTGAATTTTTGTAGATGTGAAGTCTTGAATCCAAACCACCAAAACCATCTGGAGGCAGATACTTAATTGAAGTCCAGAAGAAAAGGAGCACCTTTCTCTGCTCAGCAGACATTCGCGCAACTATCTGCACGCAAAGAACGAAAGCAAACATTGTCAGCAAAGTTCTATTGCTATTTCATGAGGCAATCCACATCGATGTAATGGAAGTGAAGGACCCACGACAATGACAATGTTCTGAATAGTCGACTTGTTTGCCAAGCAGAGTCTCACAAAATCATGCTTCAATTGTGTCCTTTTCTATTTAATGTTATTTTTAGGCAAAACAAGTGCTACCAGTAGAGAAGGTGGTAAAGTAAAAAATCAATATGAACATCCCAAACTCCCAAAACAAATGCTTCCCAGTGCAATAACTTTGAAAGAAAAACAAAGGTTGAATACATTGATAGCCCCGTAAATTTGCCAGAAAATTTCATTAGACATTCGAACTATGTTTTTTTAACCCTTCCCCAGGAGCTCCTCCTTTTCTCCCTTGGTGACTCGAACTCGCAACCTTCGGGTTGAAAGTAGAGGGCTCTACATTCGAACTATGGTTTGTTCCAATTGTGCATCTGAACGCATGATAATGTTTTCCTAATACACTTTTTTGGCTCATATTTTGGAAAAGTTCATGCGTGTGTTCTCAAGCGCTCATTACGTAGATAAGTTAATCACATAAAATGTCTCCTTTAGTTACACACATCAACATCAATTGGAACATGCCTGAAATTTTACGACTTACTGAGGCTAATGTGTATAATTAAATGATGTGACATATTTAAGCGGTTAACTTTTCTACTTAATGTGCGCTTGAGAGGACGAAAAGCTTTTCCAAATTTCTGAGTCGGAAGTGTCTAATAGGACCACTTTATCATGTGTTCAGATGATCAATCGGAGCATGCCGTATTTAGGATATTCAAATGAAATTTATCGGCAAATTTAAGGGGTTATCGATCTATTCAGCCAAAAAAAAAAAGAAGAAGTTTCCGATTAAGAAATTTACTGCTTTTACAAGTAATGAAGAAAAAAGGGATGAGAGGGTAAAATTGTGAAGTTCTAAAATACTTTGAAAACATACTGACTAGCAGAACAAGAATAATGTACCTTCCAGAACCAGGATATTTGAGGATCACGTTTTTTGTAGCCATTGTAATCTGTATGTGCTTTCCAATCTTCCACAGAAACATCACTTACACTACCATCAAGCATCAAGTCGAGATCTTCGAGATTTAAACACCGGAAAAACGACTTTTGGAGCATTGAGGAAGTTATTACATCAGCAAAACCGTTAGCAAAACGTGCTACCTGCTCAGCAATCGATGTGACAAAGCAATGTTGAATAAGAAGATTAACATACTTCTCCCTATTTTTACTACCCACAACGGTATCTTTTCCATTGAGACAAAGCTCGACTGTTTTCCTGGAGCCCAACGTCTCAACTTCACGAACAAACGTCAAGCCTAATGTATCTTGATCCACCATCTCTGTATCCAACTCCAGTATCTTTTTGCAGCTATGGTATAAGAATGGATCTGCATCCCTAACATCTTCCAATGAAATATCCTCTCCAGCCAATTGCAAAAAGAAAATGCGATCAAATACAAGGCCAATTTGTATCTTATGCATTAAAGCCAATGCAATCATCCTACCAGAGAAGCAGAAATACTCAAGGTGTAACTGGTCCACCTTAGATGCTGCAACCACAATTTGCAGATGAGAGTTATTTACATTCTAATAGTGAGAGCAATTTTAACTTACAAAATAAAGTTCTGCAGCAAAAACACTCTGCTGGAGAAAATTCCCAGTGATCTAACCACATATCTCGATGAGTAAAATGATGACATGACTAAGAATGCAACTTTTCTTCTTTAGCATAAGCCATAAGGTTTACCTCCCATTACAGAATCATAAGCATCTAATTTTTTTTGTTAATATTAACGACCAGATCTACTATAGCTTCTTGCCTGTCCTCGTATACTAAATGCCATTCCCGGTCAAGAAGATGTAAAAACACATTTATCTTTATAAGAAGGGTGCATTTCGAGGTGTGAAGTGAGACAGAAGGTATGTTACATCAGGGTTTCAATTTGTGGAATTGCTCCCTTTCAGTTAAGTGACTTTACACCTTTCCTTATTGGAAAAAATTAGTTCTAGAGACATCCATTCATATTGAACCAAATAACAAATATAGAACCAAATAAATACTTGCAAAAATATGGAGACTTGTGAGATCAAGTGAGAACAAAATGTCATATAAATATGTGTGCATAAAGAAAACCAAAATGGGAAAAATACAAAATAATGAAAACTTTCTCGGATTACTAAACTGCAATAAAAAACTTACCTGGATTTGGGAAAAACCTTCTACGGTCATTCGGGCAAGCAACAAAGAGAGCATTCTGAGGGCTGAAGATCGCTTGGCATACCAATAAAAACCACTCTCTCAATACACCAGGCCCAGTAGCTTCTTCATGTTTGAATTCCATAAACAAACCGCCTCGTAGCTGTTCGGGATAGGCATATCCAATATACTGAAATGATTCTTCAAACAATTGAGACCTGTCAATGTGCATCACATGTAGATCCCCGTCATATCTCACTTCTGGAAGCATCATCATTGCCAAATGCCTCCTTACCTCGGAATTTGTTACCTCCTTGTGCTCAAAAACCCACCCGTAATATTCCGATTTTGTTGCAAACCAAATTATTAAAAAGCAGAACGAAGCCTTTACTGGCCTCATCTTCTGCCAGAATACCGTCTCCAGGTCCTCATACAGTTCTGATATATTACTTAACTCCTTCAGAACTATAAGATACTGAGACCACCAGAGTACAACTTGTGTGCCTTTTCCTTCCTCTCTTAAACCCAACAGGTCTTTCAATTCCTTTAAAGATAACACAATTTTGTCTACCAAATCATAGAAAATATGAAACAAACATTCAATCGACTCTTTGTAATACTTTGCTTCACTGGTATCATCCTCCATCAATGGAAAAGATATTGGAAAGCCAAATGGTACGTGCCAACGTATCACATTCCATACCGGAAGCATAAACACTGTAAAATCACGCACGAGGCTAAATGATAACCCCAAAAAATTTGTCGATCCCATAGTCAATACTAAGTCATCTGATAACTCACTTGCTATGTCACGAACAAACGGAAAAACATCCTGCAACGCTACCAACTTCTTTGTATCAGCCTTGCACCTCGCGATCCCTGTGGACTCTACAATAGCCCCTAAACTACTCCGACAAAATTTATACAAACGATCATAAATCCCAGCAGCCCCTCTCAGAAGCTTACAAAGTTCTAACACTATAGGAGCACATCTATTGTATCTCGCTGTAAGGAACTCACTCTTAAATGAATTGATAAATCGATAAATGCATTCATCAGCAATATATTTCTCACCTATATAAAGCGTTACCAAAGCTGTAGGAACTGACGAGGAAATAAAAATTTCAAGGTGTTCAAAGGCGAGATCATCGTCATTCGGAATCATCCTCAGAAACTTCATAAGTACCTTTATTACATGCTTTGTGTCCTGCGGAACCAATTTGCTTTTGCATAAATCCAAAATTCGTGTACCTAACTCATTGAGGAGCTGCCAGACCTGAAGATGGCTTGTGCTACGCATTTGGCCGACGAGTTGCAAGCTGGCATCCTTTTCGATTCCACAATCCGATACCGTTTGGTCCAACTGAAGTTGCTTCCCCCTGTAGATTAACCGCTGGTCGGATGTGGGAATTCCGGTGATCAACATGATTTTATCGTGAATTACTTCAACTGTGTCCGTCGTATAGGCTTGAATAACCAGAGTTTTTCCGCCAGAAAACAAACGAACGAAGAAATGAATCTGAGTTGATGATTTTTCATTGAATGAGGAAACGGTTGATGAAATTTGGTCTCTCTGCATCTTAACCGAGGAATGTGCTAGAAATTCAGAGGAGACACTTTGATCCGCGCCGGAGAAATCATCAAGCTTACGCTTGTTGGTAGCGGTGTTGTTGCTGTCGTCGTCGCTGGTGCTGCCTTGGTTTACGGTGGCAAATTGGAGAAGACAGAAGAGAGTACAGAAAGTATACAAGCGCCGAAAGAATGAACAGAGAAACGTTGTGGAGTGTGAAAATTGTGAGGGAAAGAAAGTCATTTAAAAGAGAGGGAGAAGACAAATATGGTAATATAATAAAAATAGGGATAAGGGCATGCCCGACTCTTTAGAAAGTATATAAGTGATGAAAGAATGAAGTTTGGAAACAACATAACAAGAACTGTGAAAAAAGAAGATTTAAATTTCTGGTCAAATCTCAGAAATTGCAACCTTTAAAATCTACTTCAGACGCTATAAATAGATCAAAAATAGTAAAAACTGCACCAGACATAAAAAAAATAGACCGAAATTAGTAGAAATTACAAAACTGCACCTCCAGAATATGATTTTCCATTAAATTATATTATTTTCATAGTTTTCGTTAAACAATCAATCATTAAAATATTTTACGATGAGGGAAAATGCTCGCTTTTGACAAACTTAAAGGACTAAAATTGCTCATGAGTATATTTAAGTGATTATTTTTTAACCTACCTCAAACATAACAGACCATTTTTGTCATTTTCTCAACTAATTATATGTCGAATATTCAAAAGTTGTATTTGCTAATTGTTTTTCCAATTTCAATTGTTTCCGGTATTGTAATCCGTTTTAGTATAAGTTTTAGTGTTATTTCTGATTTTATTTTTTATTATTCTCCAGTATTGTAATCCGATCTAGTATAGTGCTTTTTCTGAATTTTTTAAAAATTATTTACGGTATTATAATATGATATACTTTCCCTTTTTCCTATTTTGTGATCCGATTTAGTATAACTTTTAATCTTTTTTTTTATAGGTAAAAGTTTATATTAATATGGTAACAAGATGGTACAGGACCAAGCAAGCCAAAGCTACAACATCTCCACAATTATACTACATTCCCCCCCAAAAGATCCAAAAAATCCAAATATTGGTCTATCCTAACTAGAGTAATGCTATAACACCAAAAAAAAAAGTTTTGGATACATTTGTTTTTTACTCTACCAATCTGCAGTCTTTTCCCTTCAAATATAACTTTTAATCATTTTCCAGTATTGCAATCCGATCTAGTATGATTTTAACTTCTTTTTCGGATATTGCAATCCAATCTAGTATACATATACTCTTTTAAGTTTTTCCCCTCTGTTTTTGTTATTTCTTTAATGGCAACACGATCTAATATAACTTTTATTTTAATGAAAATCGTTTAGCATTTGTCTATATTAATCTTTTAGGAATTTCCTAGATTCAAATACCTTCTACGCTTTGAACTCCTTATGTTAATCTTTTTCCAGTATTGTGGTTCGATCTAGTACACATATACTCTTTTAAGTTTTTTCCCTATATTTTTGTTATTTTCGAACCTGCAATGCAACCTAGTGTAACTTTTATTTAAATGAACATCTTTTAGTATGTCTATATTAATCTTTTCGGAATTTTCTAGATTCAAAAACCTTCCGCGCTTTTCTTTTGTTATGTTAAAGTTTTTCCGGTATTGTAATCTGTCTAGTATACATATACTAAAGGGCAACCGGTGCACTAAGCTTCCAAGGGAAGCCCGGTGCACTAAGTTCCCGCTATGTCGAAGTGGTCCGAAAGGCGGGCCAAAGCTCCCATATGCGCTGGTCCGGGAAGCCGAACCACGCGGTCTATTCAGACGCAGTCTTACCTCACATTTCTGCAAGAGGCTGTTTATACGGCTTGAACCCATGACCTCCTAGTATACATATACTACAACAACAACAACATACCCAGTGAAATCCCACAACGTGGAGTCTTGAGAGGGTAGAGTGTACGCAGACCTTACTTATACCTTGGTAGGTAGAGCGGTTGTTTCCGAGAGACCCTCGGCTCAAGACAAAGCACAAGCAAAACAAAGCAAGAAAAATGGTCAGACCCGATCAAAAAAATTTAAAGCAGTATGAAAATGCTGATAGCGGATAAGCCATGATAGCGCATTCTGAAAAAGTAAGCAGTAACTAGCATAAGTAAGCAAGCTAAACAAAGTACATTAAAGAACACATATCAGCAGAAATCAAACTACAGGGTACTATAAAGCAATACTGCGCCTATTAGTATGATAGGCCAAGCGGGCCTACAATAATAACACTACAACTATCAGTTCGAAAGCATAAGTAGGACTACGCTCGACTACCTACTACCCTTCTACCATAATTTATGTCCTCCACAACCCCCTATTCTAAGGTCATGTCCTCAGTAAGTTGCACCTGCGCCATATCCCGTCTAATCACCATACTTCTTCGGCTTACCTCTGCCCCTCCTGAACCCGTTCATAGCCAACCTCTCACACACCCGCACTAGGGTATTTGTGTCTCTTCTGCACATGCCCAAATCATCTCAACATCGCTTCCCGCATCTTATTCTCCACTGAGGTCACTCCCATTCTATCCCGAATATCATCATTTCTAATCATATTCCTCCTTGTATGCCTATCTCCGCAACTTTCATCTTTTAGATGTGCGAAGTATTGACTGACCAACACTCCGTCTCATACAACATAGTCGGTCTAACCACCGCCCTATAGAACTTGCCTTTAAGTTTTGGTGGCACATTTTTGTCGCATAAGACTCCATATGCGAGCCTCCATTTCATCCGTCCTGCCCCAATACGATGTGTGACATCGTCATCAATCTCTCCATCCCCTTGGATAATAGACTATATATTTGAAGCTTCCTTTCTTTGGAATGACCTGAGTACCAAATCTCACCTCCACATCTATCTCAAGGTCGCTCCCGTTATTAAACTTGCACTCCAAGTATTTTGTCTTGATCCTACTCAGCCTGAACTCTTTAAATTCCAGAGTGTCTCCAAACCTCCAGCTTAGCATTCACTCCGCTGCGAGTCTCATCAATCAGGACTATGTCGTCTGCGAATAACATACACTGTGGCACCTCCACTTGGATTTGTCGCGTCAGTCCATCCATCACTAAGGCAAATAAGAATGGGCTAAAAGCTGATCCTTGGTGCAGCCACATCATCACTGGAAAGTGCTCTGAGTCTCCTCCTACTGTCCATACCCTGGTCTTGGCTCCACCATACATATCATTGATCGCTCTAGCGTACGCCACATGTACACCTCTAACCTCCAAACATCACCATAGAACCTCTCTAGAAACTGTCGTATGTTTTCTCGAGGTCGATGAAAACCATATGTAAGTCTCTCTTCCTCTCCCTATACTGCTCCAGCAACCTCCTAATAAGATGAATGACTTCTGTGGTCGAACGCCCCGGCATGAATCAAAACTGATTCTAAGAAATAAACACACCTCTTCTCACTCTCATCTCCACGACCCTTTCTTGAACTTTCAGAGTATGGCTTAACAACTTGATACCCCTATAGTTGTTGCAACTCTCGATATCACCTTTGTTCTTGTACAAAGGGATCATTGTATTCCTCCTCCATTTTCCGGGCATTCTCGCGATCTTAAAAATGACGTTAAACAACTCAGTCAGCCACTCCAAACATGTCCAGCCTACGCTCTTCCAAAATTCAACTGAAATCTCATCAGGCCCGATCGTTCATCCCCTGCGCATCCTGTGAACAACACCCTTAACCTCCTCAACCTTAATGCTTCTACAACAACAACAACATTCCCCGTGAAAATCCCACAATGTGGGGTCTGGGGAGGGTAGAGTGTACACAGACCTTACCTCCACCTTGCTTCTACAATACCCAAAATTCAGTACCTACCAGATTGCTCTAGATCTCCCAGACCTTACCTACACCTTGCTTCTACAATACCCAAAATCTCAGTACCTACCAGATTGCTTATACAGTTCCATATTCGTCCACTTCTCTACCTCATCATTGCTTTCTACCAATTTCGCATACGTCGCTTTCTTCGCTTCCACTTTCTCTTGAACTTAACTATTCCACCATCGGTCCCCTCGATGCCCACCATGACTACCCCTCGAGATCTCAAGCACTTCTCTAGCTACCTCTCGAATGCAACTGACCGTCTTGTCCCACATACCGATCGCATCCCCACTTCTCCCCCAAGTCCCCTTGGCCATCAACCTCTCCCCCATCTCCTTTGCACTAGTCATGGTCAAACTTTTCCATTTGATTCTTAACTTGTCATCCACAACCCTCTTCTTCTTCTCCATCTTGATCTCCAAATTCATCACCAAAAGCTTATATCAAGTTGTAAGATACTCCCTCGAAATAATCTTGCAGTCTTTACAAAGACCGTTGTCAACCTTTTTAGGGAGAAAAAAGTTTATCTGAGTCTTAGCCACCGAACTACAAAAATTCACCAAGTGCTCCTCCTTTAGGAACCTCGAATTGGCTATCACCATCCCAAAAGCTCTAGCAAACTCCAAAAGTGAGACGCCTCCCCATTCCTGTCCCCGAGACCAAAGCCTCAATGCACGTCATCATAACCCCTGAAAGTGACCCGATATGTCCATTGAAATCCCCTCTTACAAATAACTTCTCAATGGTATACCACCCAACACCTCATCCAAATTCTCCCAAAAGCGCATTTTCTCCTCCTCGTCCAAGCGTATCTTCTCGGGGTAAGCACTAATAATGTTCATAGTGAACCCTCCAACGACCAACTTAATTGTCATTATCCTATCATTGACCCTCCTAACCTCTACCACCAGATCTCTTAGCTCGTTGTCTACTAAAATGTCTACCCCATTCCTATACCTCGACCTACCAGAGAAACATAACTTATACCCGTCCACATCCTTAGCCTCAGGTTCTACCTATTTGGTCTCCTGGACATAAGCTATATTAATCCTCCTCTTCTTAAGAATCTTAACTAGCTCTATGGACTTCCCCGTTAAAGTCTCAATGTTCCAAGACCGTATTCTCAGTCTAGCATCTCTCTTACCCCACTTACCCCCTAACCCTCACCCCCGTCCCCGATCAAGAACATGACCCTAATCTACCATCAATTACCAAAGCCACTGAAGCAAATACAAAATAATAAATTAATCAAATGTTTACCCTAAAAGAGGAAGGGATCAAAGTGAAAGCACAAGTTTTTTAACAATAATCTAGAAGCAAGTAAAACCACTACGTCAAGAATATTATAACTAAAGACAAGAAGGGTAAATGCAAGAACGTAAAGTCACGAATCAATACAGCGAAATGGCAAAATTTAACAACAGGGATAAGGACAAAGAATGGATACGGGCAACCGAAAGTACCAACTGCAGTTGAATTGAACCTGTTTGCCGGTGAAAATCACTGTTCACCGGCACCGGAAGTACTTTTCACTTGAGTTTTCACCAAAAAGTCGAGTACTTGTGTAGATCGAGGATAAAAAGAACCAAAGGAAGAGAGAATAAAAGTTTGGCCAGGGTACTGTTCGCCGATACAGTTACCGGTTTTTTCACCGGGAAATTGAGTACCTGGTCGGAGCAGGAATCAAAGAAAGGGGCAGCAGATTATCCATGTGCAAATCGAGATGCGGTGTCTGGCGACGTTCACTACCGCAAGATACTGTTCACTGTCGGAGAATACTGTTCACCGGAAAGTCACTGCCGGATTACTGTTCCCTACCAGAAAATCATTGTTCGCCACCAGAGCCTGTTGGAACAATTGAGACCTGTGCAGATCTGACCAGAAACCTGATTGGAATGCAGTGATGCTCGTCGTCGAACGAGACCTGGTCACCGATAACCGACCGGAGTGGCGCACCAAAATGAGATTTCTATCGAAGAGGGTGGGGGTGTGTATGTGTTACCATTTTGGGGAAGGGAGAGAGGACAGAGATCCAAAGTCAGAGAGAGAAACCCTAGTATTCATATACTCTTTTAGATTTTTCCCCTGATATTTAAGTTATTTCTGAAATTGCACCGGGATTTAGTATAACTTTTATCACAGTGAAAATCTTTTAGTATTTGTCTATATTAATCGTTTTGAAATTTTGTAGATTCAAAAACCTAGATTCCACTTTGCTTTTTATTATGTTATTTTCTTTTGGTATTGTAATCCCATCTAGTATACATATATTTTTTAAATCTTTTAACCAATTTTTTTGTTATTTTGGGTATCGCAACACGGTTTATTATAACTTCTATTTTGATGAAAATCTTTTAGTGTTTGTCCATATTAATCTTTTTAGAATTTTGTGGATTCAAAAATCTTCCACTTTGCATTTTGGCTTATCAAAATTATGAAAATTGGGTAAGGCGTAATGTACTTGTGATCATTTTCTTATTTCGGGGTTGTCCAATATTATAATTGAACTAGGTAATTTACCCGTGCTTCGCACGGTTATGAATGAAATCACCTCATTAAGCTTATGAATGATCCTTCACTTGCCCATAATTCTTCTTTTCTAAGACTCTTGTGACATTAATGTCTCCTCCAATGTTCCATTGAACATCACCCCAGCCTCAAATAGCAGAGCAAGTGCCTACCAAAGTGAAAACTAATCCTGAATAGCTTCCGACTTAACACTCCGTCGCTAATTCTCAAATCATATGTTGCCTAAGTTTTCACCAGATGTAATCGGAGATTTAGCAGCAACCAGATCCACAATTGGATTTATCAAATTTAGATAAGAGGCTTGAATTACACAATTCCAATGTTTCTCTACAAGTAAATGAAAATCCATCCTGATGTGCCTTGTCCTCAAATATAGAGTTAGAAGCATGTGAATGAATGGGGCTGCTTGATTACATTACAATAGTGGTACTTCTATATTCATGTACCAAAGATGACCTCCTTCGCCACCATCACTCCTGCTTATATCACATAAAAAGATAAAGCCAAAACACAGGGAACTCATTGGCATATATTATGTAACCATATTGAAAAGCACCAATGCCCTCAGCTTAAACATACTTAGCGTAGCTTAAGATGCTTATGGAAACTGAGAATAAATCTTATGGGGGATCTAAGTGAGCTGCCCAAACCTCCACTATGTAGGTGAAGGTTCTATCTCCATCTACTAATTAGAAGAGAATTTAAAATTTGAACTTTATGGGTTGTGAATTAATTTGCTTTTATCTCTATTTAGTACTTCAGTTTTTGAAGATTAATTTAATTTTTACACATATTTAGTGATTTTTTAACACATACAATATTTGGATCAAAGTTACTGAATTCTATGCTAAAGCTTATCTCTACCCCTACTAGTAGTCCCTTCCCCATTTCTCCTTTTAATTCGGACCGCTTAGATAGATTGTGAATTTTCTTTTGGAGAAATTTAATTAGGATTAGGCCTTGAAACTTTGTTGTCGGTCTTTCTCCAAGTCAATTTGCTTAGAGAAACAGTCTTAGGAAGCACAAAAAAAAATCTTAGGTAGCACAACAAACAAAAGAACATTAGTTTTGTAACTGTAATGACACAAGACGGAAAAATAGCACTCACAAACGCATGAAGTGCGAATAAATTAGGCGGACCTTCAGATAGAACCAAGGAATAAGGATAGTATATATCTGCAAAAATGATTAATTATTGTTCTTTCTTACTTCTAATGAAAGGCTTTTCTTCGATTTTTCAATAAAGACGAGTTTTGACTCCTTTTTTATATTTTTGATTTTCCATTATAAAATTATAAGCTATAAGAAAGGGTTATTGAACTTAACGAATTAACTTCTCATTAATATATTCTTTCATCGAGATTTAATCCAAACCGTGATGATATTTTCTTGTTCTTGGATGGGTCTGAGATGAGACAGGAGATCCAATGCTTGAATGAAGTACAAATCACTTTGATTCAATCATACATCTAATATTCATCAAATTTACTATTTTCCAATTTATTCTTTCGTCAATGGGGCCTAAAATGAAAAATCAGAAAAATAATTCATTCCCATTTCTAAGGCTATACTTGGTATAATGATAATGCTGAAAAAGGATAGGAATCATGAATGTGGTACTCCTCTTACATACCATTCCAGATCGAAGTTCTTCCTTGTAAAGTCTATCCACTCCAGTGACTTGCAGAAATTTTGCATAAAGTGGTTCACCAAGAACTTCGATGTCATATCTCTGCAACACAAGGAAACACTCTTATGTCAAAAGGGGCAAGTATCACGGTATAGTAAGTCCATCAAAATAACTGCATTAGTTAATCAAACGAAGAGATAAGTGTTGAGACAGCATTGGGATTCTTAAACGATCAATTCAAGCAAATAGAAAGGCAGGGTAACTCTGACATTTTTTATTTTACTATCAGTGTAGCAATTCAGTAGTAGGACTGTAAGAGCATCATTTGCGCTGGAAAGAAGCACCGCATATATTCACAGAAAATTGGGATTATCAAATAGGCATTACAAAGAGTTCAGAACCCCATTCTCATCATTTTCCTTTTGAAGGGGACGAAGATTGGAGAGGGATCACTATACCAATACTCATTAACACAAAGCATTAACATATATCATCACATTGTAGGAGAAAGTTAACCAATTCACGAAATAGAGCAAATCCCATCATTTAAACCACTGCAAAATTTGCAAGTACCAACTCCACAACGAAAGAGCAGAACAAAATTTTCTCACCTCACTTGGGGAAAATAGCACATGAGGCTGGTACTTAGAGTCCTGGGTGCAGACCATGAAGGGGTCACCTCAATTTCTTCACTCCCGTCTCCCATTTTTCAAGAACTTGATTTTGGATTGTAACTTTGAGAGATGCTACTACCAGTTAAAATTTTCTTGCATTTAGCAGCAACAACATAAATACACCTGTTGCTGAAGAGGACAAGAAAAGAGGTTAAATGATAATGACGATTGGAGAATACAAACAACAACAACAACATACCCAGTGTAATCCCACAAGCGGGGTCTAGGGAGGGTAGAGTGTACGCAGACCTTACCCCTACCTTGGGAGGTAGGAAGGTCCTCAGCTCAAGAGAATACATGATAAAGAATGTGAGATAAGAATTGACAAAAGTAAAGAAGTCATGGAAAAATACTATAGAGAAGCTAGATTGTAGAATATAGAACAATTTATTTTAGTGTCTTCAATTAATGTTGTATGTGTAATGTTGCAAAATTTTAATATTACAACCAAACTGTTAAGTGTTAATTTGGCTAAAAAATAACTGCACATTGCAGCAAAGTTTCAGCTGAACACCAAAATGGAAAAATTCGATTAAAAATCAGCACTTTAGCACACTTTTCAGCACAAATCAATTGCACATTTCACCACACTATACTTGACAAAAAAACGGTAGATTTCAGCACATTTTCTAAGCATTCAGCACTATAAATATCACATTCTGGCACATATTCCGCACATTCAGAACTCTAAATTTCACTTAAAAGTTCTGGTGTACTCATTTAATGTGTCCATAAAAGAAAGATGTTTTGATTTTCACATTGTTTGACTTGAATATGAAATTTATGTTAAAATTAAAAGAGTTTAAAAAGTAAAAAAAAAATGAGTATAGGGTCTGGTTTTGGTATTTGCAGCATTTATAGGTTCTATAATTATATTGAAAGTACACTAAGTCATGTAAATATAGATAATACAAGTGATAGACCAAAACATATTCACTTACCTTTTTTTCCTGTTAGTATTAAATTAAAAAAAAGGTACAATACATAGATACACACTTAGGGCCCGTTTGGTACAACTTATTAAAAAGAACTTTTAGAAGTAGAGCTTTTAGGAGTAGAGCTTTTCAAGTAGAGTTTTTTATCAAAAAATTGTTAGATGTTTGATATCAATAACAAAAAATTGGCTTAAAAATGGACAAAATCAACCTCTACTTCCAAAAGCCCAAAATTTGAGCTTTTGAAAATAGAGGCCAAAAACACTTTTTCGATTTTCAACCAAACACTCCAATTTTTGGCCAAAGGTGCTTTTGAAAGTCAAAAGCACTTTTGGCTTTTTCAAAAGCCCAACCAAACGGGCACTTAAACTTGAACTCTACCGGCAACTAAACACTCCAAGTTTGAGAATGCACACCTACGCACATCAACTCTTCTCCACTGCGTCAGTTTAACACTTCAACTTACAAAATGATCATCCTGTCACGTCATGCCACAACAACTTCGGGTCGACTAGACACAGTGGAGACAAGTTGAGGTGTCTAGATGTGCATTCTTAAAGTTTTTGAGTGTTTTAGTTACCAGTTGAGGCCAAGTTAAGGTGTCTAATTATTGTATTATGCCAACATGAAATAGTTGTGAAACAAAAACTAGGTTATTGATTTAAAACAACGACAACAACATACCAAGTGAAATCCCGCAGACCTTACTCCTGCGTTGAAAGGTAGAGATGTTTCCGGTAGAGTTATTGATTTGAAAGTGCCTACACTTTCACATGGGAATTTTTTCAAACACCTTATGAGCATCACAGTTCTCTTTGCTGGTAACATTGAAGGGGTAATTAAAAGGTGGGCTGGAATAAACAAACCAAAGTGTCGGTAATTGGAACACAGTTATATAACTTATAGTCAATGCTAAGTTTGTTTCTCATTTGAGTTAAATTCGAAAATTGACTTTACAATCCAAATTTTGTTCATAAACAGAGTAAAAGGGTCATTAACACAACTGTCCCTATTCGGGGTGGTCTTAATTTTTAGCCCTCAAATTTGTAATTTTTATGTGGTTTAATTTTTTTTGGTGTCATTTAACTTCGGCACATAATATCCACATATATTATATTCCACAAAACTTTCAACACTTAACAAAATCTAAAAAATAACATAATTTAGATTTTGCTTTGTATAATTTACGTTTAACTTCGACATATATTATAACATTCATACAAATTATGTCGGACAAGAAATACTACAAAATTTATGTTGTATAACTTAATTTCTATAGAATTTATGTCGAGTGAGGTAAAAGTTCAATTTCTGAAGATAAAAATATTACAAAAATTATGTATTGCGAAACAGATCTAGATATGTTCATTAAATAAGTAGCATGAGCAAAAAATAAAGATCACAGTCACAGATATAAGGGGGTAAAATTAAAGACTAATGCGTTTGAAGGAAATCCGTACAAAAACAAAATGGTGTGGATCTTACAAATCTTAGGTTGGGCCGGGAACTTTGGTTTAGTGGTGTTTGTGGGTTTGTTTCATTTTTGGTGGAAGTGGGCCGTTGAGAGATTGAAAGTGAGGATTGTTTCTCTTGTTGCAACTTGCAACGGATCTGTTCGCGCTTATTTTTTTGGTTGAAACGCATACATGATTTCACGAGTGTTTAATGACGCGCTGCGCTTATCATACAAGTTTACTCACAAGACTTCGAAAGAAGGCTATGCCTTCACAACAAAAATTATGAACTTTTAGATTTCCTTTTTAAGACAGTCAGAATATTTGTAAGTTTAATTATTTTAAACGTACATGATTGAAGTTGAAAAAGTGTACATTTGAAGTTTACAAATTTTGTCTAAAATTGGATATATTATTTGTGCAAACAAATTTCACTTCGATGTACCTCTAGATTTTTTATGGTAGAAATTATGATGCATAAGGTTTGTAAGCCTAGATTTGTGCATAAGCCTGATTTCACTTCGATGTGCAAACAAATTTCTCTCAAATGCAAATAGACCCCACAACATTGCATAATTAATGCATGGTTTGAATTATTTAACAATGCATCTTCACCTATCAAGAACTACGAGGTCATTTTCATGAACATAATATCAACGTCATTCTCATTGCACTAAACCATGTCGATATTCAAATTTAAGGCGTCCACTATTGCAAAATAAAAAAAGAATCTCAAAAATTAGTTTTGGAGTGTTTTAGAAAATGACTTTCTCGTAAAAAATATTTGTCTAGAAAATAACTAATGTCATATATACATAACACTCTTATAAATAACTAAATAAGTGATTGTATCATGTTTTAAGTTTAACTGAAGTAAATCTACCCATGATTACACTTGTGAGTCGATGAACACTAGTAAAAAAACTAATAGACTTTTACACCGACAAGCTTTTGAAGAGGTGCACATGACATCTTGTGGATGAATGTCACATCAGAATGAGAGAAAGAAAAGTGAAAATTATATAATGCATAACACAAGCGCATATAATGGCGTGTTTTTTAGCTCGATAATTGCAGAGCCCAAGAACAAATATGTAAGGTTTGTTGGATCGAAGCGGACAATGTGTGCCCTAACCTTGGATCGTGAAGATAATGATTAACCATTGATTGTGATTAATGAATTTAATTTCAATAAAAACTTTATTAAATTAAATAGGAAATAGTTCAAACTTAAATATGCCCAATTGGTATTACTTTTCTGAATTGGCCTATTTAGCCGTATATGTGGGTCTAGGGCTACACAACAGGGTAAAACCGGACCGGACCAAGGATCGAATATTCAGAAAATTAGGATCGAAAACCGGATCGAATTTATTCAGATTAGGATTGCACAACAGGGTAAAACCGGATCGGACCGACCAGAACCGGATCGAGAATCGAATATTCAGAAAATTATGACCGAAAATTGAACCGAATTTATCGGTCCGGTCTAGTCTGAACAGGATTGGTCCGGTCCTTTTTTCGGTCCGTACCGAATTTTGTGCAGCCCTATGTGGGTCAATATATACCATCAGATAAACATGAAGGTATATTGTACGCTCAAGCAATTTCAATGAGATTATTTAGTTAGAGTCAACCAATTAAACATAAAGAACACAAAAACAACAAATGAAACCAATTGAAAATAAGATAAATTAGAAAATTACTGAAGAAGTTGAGTTCTACAAGTAAAGTAATACAATTTAAAATTACTAATGATTAACTATGGATGATGAGTCGGATGGAT
This sequence comes from Przewalskia tangutica, assembly GCA_029844215.1. Classification (NCBI taxonomy): domain Eukaryota; kingdom Viridiplantae; phylum Streptophyta; class Magnoliopsida; order Solanales; family Solanaceae; genus Przewalskia; species Przewalskia tangutica. Next base: position 6,277,374 of record CM056725.1, read on the forward strand.
AACATTGTACGATATCCAACCAACCATCGTTATTTCTTTAAAATAATTAATTATTCTCTCCATTTCATTTTACTTCACATTATTTTTTAGTAATAATAATTGTGAAAATGACCTTCCACTTGGCCTTTGGTTTGTGGATAACCATATGAATGAGAAGTGGCCACTTGTAAAATCTTCTACAAAAGTCATACTTGTCAAATTATTTAACCATAATCATGCTCTAATATTGGATCATCAATTGATGAGTTTAGAACAGGTTTACAAGGTTTAGCATCATATTTAAAACTCTTTTTTGTTTGAAAAGTACAATAGTTGTATTTATCAAGTTAAGTCATTTTTCGAGAAAAAAAAGGAGTTAAATATTCTCCCATTTAATATTTAATACTCGATGTTTAATAAGGGATCAGATATGTTATTAACTTATACTAAGGTTATTATTTGTCTTTCAAAATGAATGAAAAGTATTATAAACTCTAGTTTATCACCATCTTATTGTTGAAAATTTATTAATGTGAATTAAAATTAATCATATTATTTATGACTCGAACAATTGGGGTCCGCACGTCGAAAACATCGTTTCCACACACGTGCACACGTTATACCAATGATCATAAATTTTCTTAGTGAAAGAGATATTGGTACGTAAACAAAATGTTTTAGACATGAAATGATGAGCCAATTGCTAAAATAATACTGTTTAAAAAAATAATTCTCAAAATACTATTGCTTCAAAAATAATTTCTATTTTACTATCATCTTGCTATGTGGATTGCCACATGGATTGTGACGCCACATGTGCAATCTTATTTGTCTCCACCTCGTTTTTCACTATCTCGTGCATTCGATCTTTGCACTTCATGGCAACCTACATAAATCAAACAAGTTTAGCAAAAATTGTAACATAGAAAAGAGTAATAGTTCATTCAATTTGCAGGAGAATTACATGTGAACAGCCATGGCCATCGTAATCACCGAAGAAATGCAAGTTGTTTGAGTTTTCGCTATTCTCTTTGCAAAACGAAGGGTGAATTGCTATTGCATCTTCCATATCTCGTCTTCTTCCACATATAGATGTGGTATCATATTTGGGGATATCCGAAGAAACAACCTCAGGCTTAATTATGACCGTTTCTGTAGTAGATTCCGTTAAATCCAGCACTTTAGATTCAACTTCTTCGTCAGCTAGCTTCTTTGTTGGTGTCAACGAAATCATTAGACTAGTTTCCAATTTCTGCCTCTTTTTTCCAATAACTTTCTCCACCTTGTGCCTTTTTCGTCCATTTTGATGCAGTGACGGAGCAACCGCCACTGCAACATCGGTGGCGAAAAAACGAAACTGGTGAATTGCCATTCTTCTCCTTCATGCAGCTTCTGAACTTGGCTCAACTGGATTTGTAGCTTCTACCCGAGAAGTCCTGACCCGAGAAGTCCTGACCCGAGAAGAATAGTATTTCATGATTGCACATGTGGTGTCACAATCTACGTGGCAATCCATTTGACAATCCGCGTGGCAAGATGATAGTAAAATGTGAATTATTTTTGAAATAATAGTATTTTGGGAATTATTTTTTAAAACAATATTATTTTGGCAATTTGCTCTGAAATGATAGACAATTGTTGGTCAAACGACGAGTGTTTCACGTTGGTAAATGAAGGAAGAAGTGTACGACGTGTAAAAGATGAAACGAGTCGAAAAATGTCGCGAAACTGCGAAGGGCCACGACGCTAATTCAGTATTTGGTCACTGGAGCCGAGGCGTCGCGGCGCCTCCCAGGAAGAGCCGCGGCGCTTCGGAGGCAGAATGTTCGACGGAAGACGAAAAGTTTTTGACTTTTGGGCTAATTTTGGAGCATTGATCCTCCATTATTTTGCACTTGAATTAAGCCATTATTTGGCTTAATTATAACCTCTCAATAAGTGTCATTACATGATCATTGATTGTCATTAGTTGGCTAGATGAGGGGTAATCTTACACACACTATAAATTGAGGCCTTAGGCTCAATTGAAGAACACACTTGCAATCAGAAATTTCTGAATACTTCTTCCCCTCTAAGCTTTCTTTCACACACTCAAAAGGTTCTTCTTTTGGTAAATATTTGAGTTTTCTTTGCTCACTTGTTTATTGCTGTTTTATCTTGGGAGACAAGTTGTCAATCACCGTAAAATGATATATACGGGACAATATTGTCTTAAGGACAGAGTGAATATCACTTCACTCAACAAAACTTTTGTTCTTGTTCTTATTTCCAGACTGTATTCTTTGTAATCGCTACTTACATTCACGTTCATCACATTATTGTAATTATTGTACCATCAATATTACTCACTTATTTTGTGTGTACCTCGATTAATTATACCAAATATCCAATAGTATCTAAAAAGTTTATGTTAGTTGAAACTTTTAACAGGAATCTATAAAGAAAAGGTTTACTGAGAAATTATGATAAAGAGAACTAAGAAATTATCATTATTGATTATGCAATTTTTGTTAGTACCAATCTAGTATCATCAATTAACAAGTACAATAATAGAATAATAACTCTATTGAAATTGAAATTGAAATCAACAATAAGAAATACTTCAAATTGAACAACAAACACTAACTTTATGTCGATAGAGGTCTGCTTCAGCAGTGTCTTAAGACAGAAATTCGCCCCCACTTGTGCAATAGTTTTACGGACGTCTATCTAGAGGATACAACTATCTGGTTCGAGTTCTTGCAGAACTAGACCCTGTCGAATTTACTTTATGTTGTTTTTCAGAAATGGAGAAGCAACAATCTTAAATAATTTAATAAAATGATTGATTGTATTGTGTTTTTCCCCCCACCAATTGATCATGCTCCTATTTTCGACCATTTACAACCTTTCATACCAAAGGTTGCGACTGGTCCGAACAGATACAACTTTTCAGCCTTTCCAGAAAATTACCGTTGGACAGCGCCGCGGCTCTACGCCCTTGGCGTCGCGGCTCTGCCTCTTAGCGTCGTGGCGCTAAAACTTTTGCAGAGTTCTCTGAAGTTTTGGCGATGCGACGCTGAGCACGAGAATTTTCACTGTTCCGGCGCCGGACCCTCTCCCTGGGCGTCGCGACGCTATGCCAAAAATTTCAACATTTTATTGATCACTTGTTCCAACAATTTTTGCATATATTCTAACATGTTTCCGATGTCTAATTGAACCTTTTATCTTTTTGTGTAGTAGATGAATTTCAAAACAAATAATGTTGTCCATGAGCGAACCTTTTTTTATTTATTTATAACTCGCTAATATTTGATTCCCACTAACTTGATTACTTCGATTAATTTTTTGAGTCGCATAATTTTTTTGTAAAAGGAGAAGCATTTCTACTATGTATATACATATACACTTTTAGTAGAGAGTAGCCATCAGAGATATAAAAATTGATGCTATTGCGATTTAATGGAGAGACATCGAAAAGTTATCAGAGATTTCCTTTTTCTTTTGGATATTATTCAATTTCATTGTAACATAAATTATGACAATGACTCGAGTGTAGTCAGCTCATTGGCGGAGACCCTCTAAGTAAGGTGGTGCAATTACACCATCAGTTTTTTGGATTTTTTTATTAAACGACGTCATTTTGAATGAAACGATGGGTGAAACGATGCGTTTTAATTTTCTTCAATCAAAATATTTTTGGTTGCATAAAAATATTTCTGCACCATTAGAATTTATTTACTGGCTCCGCCAGTGAATCTTATATCTATGAGGTGGCCAAAATGATTCTCCAATACAACACGCCATGTCATGTATTCACCTATGACGTGGCACATTAAAATCCCCCATGTTCTTGTTGTGGGTCCCGTAGGTCCTAGTCCTACCTCACAATACCTATGGACGAAGAAATTGCTTGAAAGAGCGTGCTAAACGGAAAAGTTAAATAAGGAAAGTTCCTAAATTCGACAAAATAAAATCTTGATCTTACGTGTCACCAAAAACTTAACTACGTGTGGATAGAAGATTAATGGTGATCCAACGGGTCACTAACTATATGGTAAATTATAAAGTAAATCGATTCAAGATTCAATTTTGTTTAGCAAAAAATGGAAGTAGTAAGTTAAAAAAATATTCGAACAAAATGGATTGCTATTATTTGCTAAATATTAACGTGTACATTACCGTATTTCATATATTGTGTAATATTTAATGATGTATAATTATGGTAGATATATGATCCTTATTTTATTAGAGTTCCACATTGTACACTATATATTTGTATTAATGAGAAAGATTTTTCAAGGGAGATTAATACAATTCTACATGGTATTAGAGCCAAGTTCATTCCAATTCGTTGTGTATCGATGTTGGGCCCCAAATTATATTATTCATGGTCCAGTTAACAAGGTCTGGACGTGCGAAGATTGTTAAGAGTCTTACATCGGATATGAAATGGGAACATTGACTCCTTATATGGACTTGGACAATCCTCATCACCAAATGCCACCACCGACAGTCCAGCCTCGGTCTCCCCTCATAGTCTCCTCAGGTCTGCCATCACCGACGGCCAAGACGCTGCCACCACCGACAGTGTCTCTGCTCGACTACGATCATCACTAACACCCATTACCACTACCAACAGTCAACCCATTGTCTTCTTGTCACGTACGGTAAGCATCTCTGACACCCATCGACAATCCCAATCGACACCCATTGTGTCTCAGTCACTAGCCACAACCAACCCTGCCACTACACCAGTACCTAGAACCCATCCTAACATCGATACCCGAAATAACTCAACCATACCGCCACACCATCACTGCAGTCCCTACGCACCGTATGGAAATCTATGCCCAACACGGAATTTTCAAACCCAAAGTATTCACTTTATCCACTCAAACCATATCCCCAATTTCCAAAAACCCAAAATTAGTCAAACTAGACCCAAATTGGAATGCGGTCATGTGTGAGGAATTTAATGCTCTAAAAAATAACACATTTGGGATTTGGTTCCTAGCATGAATGGGGTGAATGTGATCCATTGCATGTGGCTATTTCGTCACAAATTCAGAGATAGTGGTGACTTAGAGCGATATAAGGCGAGACTTGTGACTAATGGTACAAATCAGCAGAAGGGTATTTATTATGGAGAGACGTTCAGTCCGGTTGTTAAATCGGCTACTATTCGCACAGTTCTGAGCATTGCTATGGATAGGCATTAGCCGATTCATCAGCTTGATATGAAGAATGTTTTTTTACATGGGACTTAAAAAAACTGTTTACATGCACCAACAACCTGGTTTTGTCCATCCAACAGCCCTTCATTTTGTATGTCGTCTTCGTAAGTCACTTTATGGTTTAAAACATTCTCCTAGATCATTGTATGATCGTTTTGCATAGTACATTATACGAATTGGGTTTGTATGCAGCAAGTGTGATAATTCTCTATTCATTTTTCATAGAGGTAGTAACATTGTGTGGTTACTGCCTCATTTGATGCGTTGAAAAATGAGATCATTACATTGCTTAAAACCGAATTTGCTATGACTGACTTGAGAAAATTGAGCTATTTTTTGGGGGATATCAGTGACTAGATCTGCAGATATTATGTTTTTGTGCCAGTGCAAGTATGCAGAGGAGATAATATACAGGGCTAAAATGGCAAACTGCAAGATAGTGTTCACTCCGGTTGACTCAAAATCAAAGCTTAGTGCCATTGATGGTGACCCATTGTCTGATCCTATCCTTTACAGGAGTCTTGCAGCTGCACTACATTATCTTACTTTCACCAGACCTGACATTGCTTATCTTGTTCAGCATGTATGCTAATTCATGCATTCCCCAAGGAGCCTCATTTTACTGTCCTTAAGTGTATCATTCAATATGTTAAGAGCACACTTAGTTATTGATTGCATCTATACCTCAGCACCGACCAGGTTGTTATCATATACAAATGTTGATTGGGCAGGCTGTTCGGACAAGCGACGCTCCACCTCAGACTATTGTGTGTTCTTAGGGGACAATATTATTTCTTGATCTGCCAAGAGGCAGGCCATCCTATCATATTCGAGTGCAGAAGCATAATAAAAAGGCGTTGCTAATGTTGTTGTTGAGATCTGTTGGCTTCGAAATATTCTTTTGGAGCTACAATGTCTCTTGCGTAAGGCGTCTTTGATTTACTGTGATAACATATTCTTCATATATTTATCTCATAACCCGGTTCAACATCAGTGAACCAAACACATTGAGATGGATATACACTTTGTTCGTGAAAATGTTGCTCTTGGTCATGTTAAGGTGTTACATGTGCCTTCTTCATATCAGTATGCATATATATTCACGAAAGACCTTCCTAGACAGCTCTTCATCGACTTTAGATTCAGTCTTAGTGTCCAGCCTCCTCCCGCTCCGACGGAGGGGTTGTATTAACGTGTACATACCCATTAGCATAATTAGAATATATTTCATATATTGTGTAATATTTAGTGATGTATAATTATGGTAGATATATGATCCTTATTGTATTAGGGTTCCACATTGTACACTATATATATTTGTATTAATGAGAAAGACTCCCCAGAAGATTAATACAATTCTACACTAATTAGAAGGATCGAATCATCACGACGACCCGACAGTCGGATCGTGCCCTACCAGGCACCCGTGATATCGACTGTCACATATAATCAGACTCATACTAAGGGAAAGAACCATAATTAATTACATTAATAAGTAAGTTAAGCGGATAGTTGAGGAGATTTGGAAACCCTATTTCCACCATTACTGAAGTAAAACAATGTAGTTTAATTAGCTTTCATAATTATAGTCATAAACAACTTATCAATCATCGGTTACCAAATAGATACCATAGAATAGAATTTGAGCATTGAACACTAATCCCTGAGGACGATAACTCGGTCTTCTAATACTATATTACTTGACACGACACGTGCACTTGCGTAAGTGTGTGCATAAATCGCGCATCAACAACCTCTCATTTGTTCGACTACTCGCGGGGTCTGCTGCGTTTAGGTATAAGAAGCCCCACCCGGGAAAAGAGTGTAAAGCATTACTCATGTGAAATTGTGTCTCTTATAAACGAAAGAGCTCATGCCATAAATAGCTAATGAAGGTCGGGTCCCCAGTCGCTGACTATTGAGTGTGGCATTCCATGCAATGAAACTATCAGTCAATGACGTCTTCGTTGCCAAGGTAGATCTTTTTCTTTTCCTTGAAAGATATTGCGTATAAAGAGAAAGATAGACAGTCCTCATTGCCCCGTATATATGCTTTTACGATATGGGCAACTATTTCCCAAGATAAAATATCAACTAACAAATGAGCAAAGGAAACTCAAGACGTTAATCTACCCCACGCCTCTTGATTAAAGAACTTGCGTCCGGCTACAAGACATTAAAGACAGCGTTACTTGGGAGGCAACCCAAGGTTATTTTATTCAATTTAATGCAATTTAGTTTTTTTTTTTTAGTTTTGTTCTTACTTAGAACAGTCTCACGGAGGGTGTTTCTTTTATATATTGTGATGACAGGTGCAGAGCCAAAAATTTGGAGGACGAAAACTGAAAGACACCAAAGGAAAATCGGCTCGGCACAAGGCCAAAAGATCGTAAAGGCGCGAAGATTCAGCACATGGCTGATTGCAGGGCCGCGGCGCCGCGACGGAAATCCTGAAATTAAAAGAGCCCTAAATCCAATTTTCCTCACTCCAAATCAAAACCTAAACCTTCCCTCTCCCCAAAATCCACGAAAATTTACCCTTTTACCTAAAAATCTTCCATAAACTAAACTCAATCACAACCAAAGTTCTTAAATTCCTTAAACCCTTAACCATCTTAAACAACAACCCTCATCCCATTGCCTCAAAACATCATTAGGAGCAAGAAAATCTTGAAGAACACCGTCCATGGTAACCTTTATCTTTTCTTGAAATCTTCAATATAATCAGAGGAGGTAGTAGGTTTGAGGAGGTGTGTTATCTGTGGAAGGTGTGTGGGGGTGTTGAAGTTGGGTGTGAGATTTCGAGGAAAAGTATACGAAGTGAGTGTGGGGTGTTGTGCAGGAGCTTTTTGAGTGAAGTGTAGGGGTTGATAAGTGTTGTAGCTGTTGATTGTTGATTGATAGTGCTGGGTAATATTGTTGAAACAAAGGAAATGTTGCCGAAGTTATCTAAAAATGTCTGCCAAGAAGAGGAGAGCTTCCACATCCACCTACGCCCCTCAATATGATACTACTAGGTTTGTCAGCCAAAAAATGGAGGGTAGATATCAAAAACTTAGTACTAGGCCCTTGATCCCTGAAAGAGGAATGAATTACCAAAGGGAGTCATTTGAGGAGGGAGATGCCTATGAGCCTATTCGGGCGATGATAGAGGTTATGGGGTGGAAGAGATTTGTTAACCCGGAAAGAATAGCACCGATGAACACAGTAATGGTGAGAGAATTTTATGCTAACTTTCCTGAGAGGGTGGATGATAGATGCTTTGTGATGGGACGGTATGTGTCTGTGACGGCAGAAGTGGTGAATTTGCTATTAAAAACAGCTGATGTTGAATAAAGAGGTGACGATCGGAGCTATTTCAGAACATGGTCTAGAGACACCAACAACATCGACTGGGATGTCGTCGCAAGCACAGTAAGCTACCCTGGGACTGAGTATGATATTGCCAGAAATGGATCAAGAGGACTGAGCAGATGTCAGTTCAACAAAACAGCCAAGGGTTGGTTGTATTTCGTCAGTGCCCGCTTAATTCCATCAATGCACTTTACCAGAGTGCCAACAGACAGAATAAAATTGATATATGGAATCATGTCAGGGAAGACGATTGATGTTGGGAAGGAAATAGTGCAAAACATTGGAGAAACCAGCAGGTTGGTAACGACAGGTGGGTTGGGACATGACTCACTTATTAGCTGCTTATGCTCCAGGCATGGGGTCCCAACCCTACCCACTGATACATATGAGAAAGTCCAACTTCCTGTGTCATATGGGATAGTGCATTCCTTCCTGCATCTAATCCTCCAAAGAATGCGCGAAGGAGACCAACACCAAAGAAGAATACAAAGCAGCAGCAGCAGAGGCTGCCATGGATGAAGATGAGCCTGAGACAGAGGCTCAGTATGAGGCAGGAAGCAGCCAACAGCTACTCCCAGAATCTGAACCTCCAATGCCCATAATGGAGCAGTTGCTCATGAACCAGAGGAGGATGATGCAGAACTTTGACATAATGATACAAGGTCAACATGACCTGAGGCAAAGACATCAAGAATTAAGGCAGGAGCAACAACAGTTGCACCAGAGATTTGATGAGATGAGTTCCTTGTTCAACCAGTGGTCAATGCATTATCCACCGCCACCGCCACCACTTTAAACCAAGTTGTAAGTTGTCCTGTTTTTTTAATTTTTGTTATCTTTTTGAGTCTTGCACACATTGGAGACAATGTGTAATTTAAGTTTGGGGGGTGTTTTATTTATGTCTTATTTGTCTTAGTGTTTCTGAGTCTTTTGATTTGTTTTATATATTTTTGAGTCATAAAATTTTTGAGTCATAATTTTAGATCATGCATGCTGTAGTTACTGAAATCGCCTTGTGAAGTAAGGTTGAATAATGTAATGGAACTAGAAGCAACCATCTAAACACTTAGGTTAGATATGCCAAAAACTCATGAAATCTGTCTATTTGGGGGTATCTTGCTTGATTTGTGCAGTGTTAAATGATTAAACCTATGTGTATGATTGCTTGCTATTTGAGGCGAAATAGTTAGGATATGCATGTTAGGGAGATGACTCAGGCATTTTTTTGTTAGCTTTTCTTACCACTTTTTACCTATCCCTGACATTCAAAATATCCCTAGTCAGCCCCTTCGAGCCTAAAAATTAAACTTTTTCTTTGACACTCTATAATTCCACACTTGTGCCATAAGTAAAAATGTGAAATGATTGGAATAAAATGTGTTAAAAAAGAGACAAAAAGAGTGAATAACTTTGATGCACCCCAATAAAAAAGTAATAATAAATAGGCAAAAGCTTAAGTTTGGGGTGCCTGTTATTCATAATACACTTCACTCTCTCAAAATAAAAGAGGGGAAAGATAGATATGAAGTGAAGAAAGAAAATCAGAAAGAAAAGGGAAGAATTGAAAAGCAAAAGAGCTTATGGTACATAAAATGAGCCTAAATGCCTATTTTTACCTACCCATGCCTAAGCCTACATTACAACCCTGAAAAGTCCTGAAGATCTCTTACATGTGTATCCATGATTAGTGGAGAATAACAAGTAAACATGTCATAGGATTTTGAAATTGACATGCATAATTCAGTACTCTTACTTCCATTAAGCATGATTAAAGTGAGTTTGCGAAATATCTAGCTTGATGTGTTTAGAATGCTAAAAATTCATGTTATATGTTCCTGCATATTATTCTGCTAACCTTCATGCTTTTCTAAGTAACAATGATGCAGCAAAGTGATCAATGTCGTTGAGTCAGTCTATTTTCTTTTTTCTTGTGTCTTTATTTCTTTCTTTTGATCTTTGCTCGAGGGCGAGCAAAGGTTAAGTTTGGGGGTGTTTGATCAGTGTATTTTATATACACCTTTTGAGTCATTTTTAGTTAGTCTTTTGCCCATTTTTGTACAAATAGGTGTCGTCTTAGGATAGATTTTCTTTCTTTTGAGTCATATTGGTTTAAAGTGGCTGATTGGCGAAAAAGGAGCAAAAAGAGGGCAGAAACAGAGGTTCCAGAGTTCAAAAAATGAGAAAATTGGAGAACCGCACAACAGCCCAGCCACGCGTTTCTAAACCAGGTCGAGCTCCACGACGCCCAATATTGAGAGTGCAGTAGCTCCGCGCCAGCAGGTCGCGGCGATGCGGGAAATTTGGCAAATTCGAATGACAATGGGCCAAGGCCTGAAGGAAAACCTGCATCACGTTTTGGAGACTATAAAAAGAGGACTCTAGGTCAGATTTAAGGGTTCCCCTTCTTGCCAAATCACACAACTTTTGGAGATCAAGATTGGAGACCTATTCTTAGTAATTTCTTGTTCTTGTTTTACTTTCTTTATAGTTTATGTTGGATATTAATTTAGTTCTTGTCATGTCTATGGCTAGGAGCTAAATCAATCTAGGGCTTTCCATGTCAATTCACTTGAAACTTATCTTTATGAATTAATGCATGTTTTTGGTTCTTCTTCTTGTTATTGAGATTTATTCAATATTTGTCTTGATTGCTTGGTAATTACTTGATCACTAATTATCATAATCCATATGATTTCTAATCGGAAGCCGAAAGGGGAGATTGTGAATATGCTGTAGTTGAATAAACATAGGTTAAATCGTGGACGAAAGTACCCCGATACTTGTGTAATATTAATAGGTTATTGGTCTTAATCCTCCTTTATAGTCAATCTTATCACCGAAAGGTAGAAAGGTTCTATATTGGGGTTGAGTGTTTATATAACCTTAACAGGAGTATAAAACGGCTTAGTTAACATGCTATCTCAAAATAGAAGAAGAACCATAATTAATTGCATTAATAAGTAAGTTAAGCGGATAGTTGAGGAGATTTGGAAGCCTTATTTCCACCATTACTGAAGTAAAACAATGTAGTTTAATTAGCTTTCATAATTATAGTCATAAACAACTTATCAATCATCGGTTACCAAATAGATACCATAGAATAGAATTTGAGCATTGAACACTAATCCCTGAGGACGATAACTCGGTCTTCTAAGACTATATTACTTGACACGACACGTGCACTTGCGTAAGTGTGTGCATAAATCGCGCATCAACAACCTCTCATTTGTTCGACTACTCGCGGGGCCTGCTGCGTTTAGGTATAAGAAGCCCCACCCGGGAAAAGAGTGTAGAGCATTACTCATGTGAAATTGTGTCTCTTATAAACGAAAGAGCTCATGCCATAAATAGCTAATGAAGACCGGGTCCCCAGTCGCTGACTATTGAGTGTGGCATTCCATGCAATGAAATTATCAGTCAATGACGTCTTCGTTGCCAAGGTAGATCTTTTTCTTTTCCTTGAAAGATATTGCGTATAAAGAGAAAGATAGCCAGTCCTCATTGCCCCGTATATATGCTTTTACGATATGGGCAACTATTTTCCAAGATAAAATATCAACTAACAAATGAGCAAAGGAAACTCAAGTGTTTCTCAAGAAGAACCTTTTAAGTATGTGAAAGAATGCTTATAGAGGAAGAGTTCAGAAAAGCGGAATTATACAAGTGTGAAATCTATTCTCCAATTGAGCAAAGCCTCAATTTATAGTTGTGTAAGAATGCCTCTTCAAGTGCCCATGTAATGGTCATTTAAGGGTCATATAATGACCACTTAATTCACCAAGTAATGTAACCAAATAATGACTGATTTATGGAGGAGAATCTGGCATCTTAATGCCCATAATGTCCCCATAATCAGCCAAAATTTTGGACTTTCGTTCGCACAGACACTGCCTCGTTAGCGCGGCCACGCCGCGCGCCATGCGCTCGAGGTGGCGGCGCAATGGCGCTCGGCCGGTGACACCGCGACCCTTTTCCGACTCGTTTTGATTTTACACTTCGTACACTTCTTTCTTCATTTACCAACGTGGAACACGTGTCATTTAACCAACGACCGTCCATCATTTCATGTCTCAAACGTTTACTCACGTACCAATATCTCTTTCACTAATACGATATTTGGCACTACGTGTGCACGTGTGTGGAAACGACGTTTCCGACGTGCGGTATCCTAATTGTTCGAGTCATAAATAATGAGATAATCTTAATTCCACATTATTAAATTTCAACACACGTTTGATGATGATGGCATCAAATCACCAGAAATTCCTTCTCACACATTTGAGAATACACACACCAAAGGAAGATGATGTTGAGAGATGACCATGAAAAGATATCATAATTTAGGAAATACCTTCAAAAAAGAAAATAATTTTAGTCATAGTTTAAGTATGCCTCTTGACCTTTTAAGGATTCAACTGATTTTTAATATTCTTTATTTTTAGAAAATATGTTTTTGATAATTATAATATCTTAACTTACAACGCACCTTAATTAATTTCACAGAGTACTTACCGAAGGTTCATACTTCTTTTGTTCCAACATGAAAAGACAAAACACTTGCACCTATATATACCTAGTACTTCATTAGCATATTTTCATGTTATAAACTTCTCAAAACAACACAACACCACATCATATTATTACCTTATTTCTCCTTTTCCCCTCTTCCAAAATGAACGGAGATGAGATTAATAACAATGACCAAAAAACACCACTCCTTCCAATGCATAGGTCACAAAGTATGAATTCATTTATTCAATCGATTTTCACACTCAAGAATTTATTCACCCTATTAGGACCTTTACTATGTACAATTATTTGCTTATTTGTGAAAATGGATAATGCACCGGCTACTAGTACAAATATGTTGGGAGTTCTAGCTTGGATTTTTACGTGGTGGTTGGCGGAGGCGGTGCCGATGCCGATAACTTCCATGTCACCGTTGTTTCTCTTCCCGTTGTTCGGAATTTCGTCGGCCGACGACGTTGCTCATTCTTACATGGATGATGTTATTGCACTTGTACTTGGAAGTTTCATACTTGCACTTGCTGTTGAACATTATAATATCCACAGAAGATTGGCCTTAAACGTGAGTACTTTTAATTTGTTCGCAATATAAATATATATATTTATCTTTTGAGTTTGGATTATAATTCACAAATAACTATTTCAAAATATACAAAGGAAATTTCAGCATTTTTTGGATAACTATTTCTTAATTACAAAAGCTAGAAAATAACTATTTCTTGTATAGGTGATGTAACCAGAACTTATTTAATTTAAAGATGTAGAGAATTACCGAACCCCACTAACAACTAATATTCTTCAAGGTTAGCTAATTTATCAAATGGTAGTTTAGCTGCAAATTCCTATTTAACAAGTTTTTCGTCCTATTACTATCAATCTATGATTCAAAATCATAGACCCATCTTACTTGTCCACAATAATATTCTTATTTTAATAGTAGTAGAATTATTGTTAGACAACATTTGACATGCATGTGCCATGCAGATAACAATATTATTTTGTGGGGACCCAATGAATCCACCGCTTCTCCTTTTCGGGATCTGCGCCACCACATTTTTTGTCAGCATGTGGTTGCATAACGTGGCAGCCACTGTGATGATGATGCCGGTAGCCACCGGCATCTTATCACGTATGCCATCCGGTAGCGGCATCAGCAGCCACCGGAATCAACCGTGTAATTCCGATGATCTTGTCACCAAATTTTGCAAAGCGGTTGTTTTAGGGGTTATATACTCTGCATCAATCGGAGGAATGAGTACTTTGACTGGGACAGGTGTCAACTTGATATTGGTTGGGATGTGGAAGAGTTATTTTCCTCAAGAAAAGCCTTTAAGTTTCAACACTTGGTTTTTCTTTGCCTTTCCTTTGGCTTTGGTGATATTTTTGGCATTGTGGGGTACTCTTTGCTTATTATATTGTAGGAAGGGATCAAGTAGATCACTTTCTGCTTATTTGGACAAAGCTCATTTGAAGAGGGAGCTTGATTTATTAGGTATATTACTTCTTCTCAATACCCTTATTTTTGAAGTATTTTGCTTATTAGAGTTTAATATCAGTATTAAAAAAAATAAAAATTAGCAACGGATAAAATTTGTAGTTAATCAACAAAATTTGTAGTTATTTCTATTTAGCTATAAAGTATGTAGCTAGTTTCGTTCTTTTGTAGAATTTTGCACGTTGAAAATAATTTTTATATTAGGTTACTTAAAAGATAACGTCAATTTATGTGATTTATTTTTAAAATTGGTGCAGTCGATATTGAACTTGTCATAACATTGAGTGACTATAATTTTTTTGAAATTTGTGGTCATAATATTTGTACAACTATGAAAGCTTTCTATTAAGGGTGAAGAATAAGTTTAAAGTAAAATTATTTCCAAATATACGAATATGCTATTCTTTTTGGAATGGATTAGTAATGAAATAGCTAGTGTCAAGTAAATCGAAATAGAGGAATTATAAGCAACATTCATAAAAAGTAGAATTAGTAACATAAAATTAAAAATATATATGACATGTTATCTGCTACAACAGGTTAAAATATATTGATTGAAATGTATTTTAATTAGTGGTCAATTTTCAGACTATCTTTGATTGAAATGTAACCAACCAAGTGGTCCAATTAATTGGAGTTTCGTGGTCATTATAGTATATTCACAATAGAACACAAATTTTCTATTTCATTTGTACCATGATAGATGTTTGAACATCAGATTGTTTTTTTTCCTGCAATTATTGTAGACAACTTCTAATGGTTTGGCCCCACTTTTGTGCTCTGTAGGTCCCATGGCTTTTGCTGATAAGATGATCTTAACAGTGTTTTCGGTGAGTCAATAATTAAATTAAAATCCGCATTATTTGTGTTTAATTAATATGACTTAGGATTCATTTTAATCAATTGATTTGATTGAATACAGATTTTAATAGTGTTGTGGATGACAAGAAGTATTACTGAAGATATTCCTGGATGGGGATCCCTCTTTGGTGGACGTGCTGGTGATGGAACTGTTAGTGTAAGTACTATAACTATATATATATAAATGTAATTGTAGCTTGTAGATAACTACTTATACTAATTAAGTAGAATTAATAATTTAAAACGAAAAGATAAATAATCTTCTATAGCAAGTTCTGTTACGTTGAAGCGTAAATTTTATTACACTATCAATAAATATAAGTTATATTCTAACTAATTTATATTATAATTGACAAAATAATCTAGTCACAACTTCTTTTTAGTCTTTTTCAGGATTTTAAAATTCGTTCATTAGAAATAAAAATAAAATTATTTCCAATTATACAGCCAGAAGTAGTCCATCTTCATTTTTTGACATTACTAATTCCATTTATTATAGATAGTATGTGTTATTATTATCTTTAATGACTTAATAATGTTAATATATTACATTACATCTTCTCTAGTCACTAAAAGGGTTGAGGAGGCAAGGAACCCTCGAGCCGTTGTCGTCGCTCGGCTCGGATTCAGATTGATTGATTGATTATCTTTTTGGATAAACTTTTCTTTAATTAATTATTTAATTAATTATTCATTTATTTAATTAATTAATTATTTAATCGGATCGATCCTGACCCGCGACTTGTGACCGACCCGATCCGTTTTTCTCTTCCCAGATATTTTCGAATTTCCCTTCATCTGGTGACTGATCTGAATGGTTGCAAACATTCAGAATCAGTACCTCCAACTGCTATAAATTCTTGATTTGTTCCAGAATTCATAACGAATTTTTTTTCTTTCCTTCTCTTAAAAAGCTCTCTTGTTTATTCTGTGTGATACACTGTCGTTGGGTGGTTCGCCGCTACCTGAATTTGGAGTACTACTATTATGGTAAGGTAATCGTTCTATCCTGGGAGGGGATATTCCATCAACCTCGAGTACTGTGAGGGTAATGATTTCCTTAAGGACACACTTTGAACTAAGTGGGCTCGATTATATTCTGAGAAAAAATATTTTTATCCTTCCAATACTGATTCTGTTCATTTTCCATTTTCTGTGATTTGCTGGTTTTAAGTATTTTAGTTTATATTGTGTAATCTGTTTTTACTAAGTATTTTACAGATTGTGTTGACACTTTATTTAAACTTATACAGATTATTTTGGCAACAATCTTAAGGAAATTAGTTATAATATTATAATATGTATTCTGTTTAAGGAGATTAAAACTTGTGTAGTTTTCTACTCCATATGAATATTAGTATTCTGACTCGCTTTCTACTCCATATAATATTAGTATTCTACTCCATCTGTATTTTGACTCGCTACGGTTGCACCAATGCTACTCAGATAACCAAGACTAACTGCTCCACCTACCGAGAAACCTGCGAAGTTCACCGGTGCCAACTTTAAAGGATGACAACAAAGAATGTTCTTTTGGCTTACCACCCTTGGTATGCAAAAGTTCACCAGTGAGGACCCTCCCGTGCCTGCCGCCGACATGCCTGACAACGAAAAGTTCATGGTTTATGAGGCTTGGAAACATGCTGATTTTTTGTGCAAAGGCTACATTTTGAGTGCCTTAGAAGATGACTTGTACAACGTCTACAGTACAGTAGAGACCTCCAAAGAACTATGAAGTGCACTTAAAAAGAAGTACAAAACCGAAGATGCTTGCTTGAAGAAGTTTGTGGTTGCCAAATTCCTAGACTACAAAATGGTGGATGGAAAAACCATTGGAACTCAAGTTCAAGAGCTTCAACTTATCTTCCATGAACTTATTGCTGAAGGTATGGTAGTGAATGAAGCATTCCAAGTGGCTGCAATGATTGAGAAGTTGTCGCCCTCATGGAAAGATTTCAAGAATTATCTTAAGCACAAGAGAAAGGAAATGATGTCGGAGGATCTTGTGATTCGTCTCAAGATCGAGGAAGATAACAAAACCGCTGAGAAGAGGTACCGTAAGAGTTCACCGATTGAAGGGGAAAACGTCGTTGAAGATGCTACTCCGAAAAATAACAAGAAAAGGAAGAGGCCTTTCTGAAAAAGAGAAGGATTCTAACAAGAAAAGGTTCAAGGGCAACTGCTATAATTGTGGGAAAGCTGGCCACAAAGCCCCAGATTGTCATCTCCCGAAAAAGGATAAGGGAAAAGGACAAGCCAATATGGTGGAAAAGAATGATGATATGAATAATCTGTGTGCAATGCTATCGGAGTGCAATTTGGTTGGAAACCCAAAGGAGTGGTGGCTTGATTCTGGTGCCACTCGACATGTTTGCGTTGTAAAAGAAGCATTTGCAGCCTACGCTCCCGCTGGACCCGAAGAGGAACTGTTTATGGGAAATACTGCAACAGCTAAGATTGAAGGATATGGAAAGATACTTCTGAAAATGACTTTCGGCAATGTGCTGACTCTCAACAATGTTCTGCACGTTCCAACAATTAGGAAGAATCTAGTTTCAGCTGGACTACTCATCAAGAACGGGTTTAAGTGCGTGCTGGTTAGTGAGAAAATTGTAATAAGTAAGAATGATATGTTCATAGGAAAGGGCTACCTCACCGAGGGCCTTTTCAAACTCAATGTAATGGTTGTTGACAGTATTAATAAGAATTCAGCTTCGTCTTACTTATTGGAGTCAAATGATTTACGACATGTTCGTTTAGGACATGTCAACTACAAAACCTTGCGGAAATTGATTAACTTAGAAGTATTGCCTAAATTCGAGTGTAATAAATCAAAATGTGAAATCTGTGTTGAATCTAAGTTTGTTAAACATCCATATAAGTCTATTGATAGGAGTTCAAATTCTTTGGACTTAATCCACACAGATATATGTGATATGAAATCAATACCATCTCGTGGTGGGAAAAAATATTTTATAACCTTTATTGACGATTGCACTCGATATTGTTATATGTAATTGCTTAATAGTAAGAATGAAACAATTGATGCATTTAAGCTATACAAGAACGAAGTGGAAAATCAATTGAATAAAAAGATAAAAATGATTAGAAGTGATAGGGGTGGAGAATACGAATCTCCTTTTGCAGAGATATGCTTAGAATATGGAATTATTCATCAAACTATTGTTCCTTACACACAACAATCAAATGGAATTGCAGAAAGAAAAATTGAACATTAAAGGAAATGATGATTGCTTTACTAATAAGTTCCGGTTTACCACAGAACTTGTGCGGGAAAGCTATCCTTACAGCTAACCGAATACTCAACAGGGTGCCCCACAACAAAACACAATCTATTCCATATGAACTATGGAAAGGAAGAAAACCCAACTTGAAATAATTCAAAGTGTGGGGGTGTTTAGTAAAGGTCCAACTTTCTTTGCCCAGAAGGGTAAAAATCGGACCAAAAACTGTGGATTGTGTTTTTATTGGCTATGCTACAAACAATAAAGCTTGTCGGTTTTTGGTTCACAAATCGGGCAATCCCGAAATTCATGTTAATACGGTAATTGAATCAGATAATGCTGAATTCTTTGAAAACATTTATCCGTATAAAACTGAATGTGAGTCGTCAAGTGAAAGATATAAACGACCGCGGGAAGAACCAAAGGAAAGTACACCAAGTAAAGAGGATCCAAGGCGTAGCAAACGTCAAATGACATCTACTTCCTTTGGACCAGATTTTGTGACATTTTTGCTTGAAAACGAGCCTCAAACATTCAAAGCAGCGATGTCATCTTCTGATTCAGCATTTTGGAATGAGGCAGTCAATAGTGAGATTGAATCAATTTTGAACAACCATACATGGGAATTGGTTGATCTTCCTCCTGAAAATAAACCTTTAGGATTAAAATGGATTTTTAAAAGGAAAATGAAAGTTGATGGCACTATTGACAAATATAAGGCAAGACTTGTAGTCAAGGGTTATAGACAAAAGGAAGGTCTTGATTACTTTGATACATACTCGCCGGTAACAAGAATAACATCTATTCGGGTGTTAGTGGCACTGGCGGCCGTATATGGTCTTAAAATCCATCAAATGGATGTCAAGACAACTTTCTTAAATGGAGAATTGGAGGGAAAAAATTACATGGAACAACCTGAGGGTTTTGTGGTTCCTGGTAAAGAAAGGAAAGTGTGCAAACTTGTTAAGTCACTTTATGGACTTAAACAAACACCCAAATAATGGCATGTGAAATTTGACCAAACAATGTTGGCTTATGGATTTAAGATTAATGAGTGTGAAAAATGTGTTTGCATTAATAATACTCAAAATCATCAAGTCATCGTTTGTTTATATGTTGATGACATGTTGATAATGAGTAGAGATATTGTCGATGTAAGTGCTACGAAGCGTATGCTCGCAAGCAAATTTGACATGAAAGACTTAGGGATTGTTGATTTGATCTTAGGAATTAGGATCCATAAAACTCCACAAGGTCTAACATTATCACAGACACATTATATTGAAAAGGTACTTGACAAGTTCAAGTATTTAAATTTCAATGTTGCAAAGACTTCAATTGATGTAAGTTTTGCACTTCAAAAGAATGAAGGTGAAAGTGACTCACAATTGGATATGCACGAGTCTTGGGAAGTTTGATTTATATTATGAATTGTACACGACAAGATATATCATGTGCTATAAGCAAGCTGAGTCGATTCACGAGTAATCTCAATCAAACTCATTGGATGACAATGAAACAAGTCTTGGGGTATTTAAAACACACCCAAAACTATGCTTTGCATTATAATAAATATCCCACAGTACTTGAGGGATATAGTGATGCAAACTGGATCACCAGATCATTTGAAGTTAAATCCACGAGTGGATATGTTTTCACCGTTGGTGGAGGAGCAGTGTCTTGGAAATCATCAAAACAGACATGCATCGCCCGCTCTACAATGGAATATGAATTTATAGCTTTAGATAAGGCCGGTGAAGAAGCTGAATGACTCCGGAATTTCTTAGAAGATATTCCATTCTGGCCCAAACATTTGGCTCCTATAAGTATACATTGTGACAGTCAAGCCGCAATAGGTAAGGCAGAGAACGTAATGTATAACGGAAAATCTCGTCACATACGACGGAGACACAATACTGTTAGACAACTCCTCTCTAGTGGTGTTATCACGATTGAATATGTAAAGTCAAGAGATAACGTGGCGGATCCGCTTATAAAAGGCCTATCTAGAGAGGGAGTTAGTAGATCATCAATGAGAATGGGGTTAAGGTCAATGACAAGTCATCATGGCGGTAACTCTACCTAGCAAACTGGAGATACCAAGAGCTATGTTCAAGGAGATCAAACAAAGTTGTGACTGACGGTTCAACATTGTCAAATAACTCAACCCATTCTCGGATGAAGACAATGTTCAGAAATAAGGATAAAACTTTATGGCTTGTTAATGAGTTAATAAAACATTAAGATTTTTAATGATTATCTAAATCTGGAAGTGTATGACCAGATAATGTGGCTATAGGACCACATATTTAGAAATCACTTATGTGAGTGTTAAATGTAAGCCGCTTTAAAAGAGAATGACAGTGAATGTCCATTCTCTATGCACTCATGAAACCAGGCGGTGTTCATGGCTGAAACGAACACAACCGTGAGAACCATAAACGGTTGAGGATTGATTGTGTGACTTATGTTGTCTAGGTATACAACAAATTTCGACGGTTTAAAGATATCAAATCTACCGATTGATCGAGTATATCCGATATAAGTTCACTACAGAAAGTTCAAAGGAAAACCTACTTATCCAGATGCAGTCAATCCTCGCTTGTATATCACACTTGTCCGCGCATTCTTTTATATTATGTCCATTCCCCATTCATGTGGGGGATTGTTGGATTTTGATATTGATGAATGAGAAATTATGGGATAAAAAGTGAAGGGAATGTAAAAGGTCCCTTTTGCTTTGGTTAAAACTTTTTGTCCCATATCGAAAAAAGAGAGGAAAAGAGAGATGTATATATTACATTACACATTCTCTAGTCACTAAAAGGGTTGAGGGGGCAAGGACCCCTCGCGCTGTCGTCGTCGCTCGCTCGGCTCGGCTTCGGATTCAGATTCGTCAAAAGATCGATTATCTTTTTGGACAAACTTTTCTTTAATTAATTATTTATTTACTTAATTAATTAATTAATTATTTAATCGGATCGATCCTGACCCGCGACTTGTGAGCGACCCGGTCCGTGTGATACACTGCCGTTGAGTGGTTCGCCGCTATCTGAATTTGGAGTACTACTATTCTGGTAAGATAATCGTTCTATCCTGGGAGGAGATATTTCATCAACCTCGAGTACTGTGAGAGAAATAATTTCCTTAAAGACACACTTTGAACTAAGTGGGCTCGATTATATTCTGAGAAAAAATATTTTTATTCTTCCAACACTGATTCTGTTCATTTTCCAGTTTCTGTGATTTACTGATTTTAAGTATTTAGTTTATACTGTGTAATATGTTTTTACTAAGTGTTTTACAGATTGTGTTGACACTTTATTTAAACTTATACAGATTATTTTGGCAACAAAATTTCACTTTCAATGTATAGAACTATAGAAGTTAATGAAGCAGATATCTTTTGCCTCAAACGATATCTCGGAAAACCGCTTCGTCTAAAACATTTACTAGATATCTATATAGACTATTGTTAAGAGTCCCACATCGGATATGGAATAGAAATATGAACTTCTTATATGGATTTGGGCAATCTTCACCCTACAAGCTAGCTTTTGGGGTTGAGTTAGGCCCAAGATCCATTCTTTACGACTATAAGCAAAATAAAAATGTGACATTACTTATCATTATAGTAATTTATTCACTTTTTCAAAAGTTAACACCACTTGCGTGCGAAAAATTCTGCATATGTCATTTACGGAATATATACAAAATTTGTAGAGTAGTGATTATATTGATGATGTTTGATTTAATTTTCTCTTTTTAGGTGATGATGGCAACCTTATTATTCATAATTCCATCCAAGAAGCAGCCAGGGGAGAAGTTAATGGATTGGAACAAATGCAAGAAATTGCCATGGAACATAATTCTTCTACTAGGGGCAGGCTTTGCCATAGCTGATGGAGTTAGGTCAAGTGGTTTAGCTGATGTGCTCTCAAGAGCCCTAAATTTCTTGGAAAACGCGCCCTACTTAGCCATTGCGCCAGCTGTCTGTTTAATAAGTGGAACCCTAACCGAGTTCATCACGTCGAACAATGCCACAACGACAATTATGGTCCCGTTACTCATTGAGATCGCTAAAAATATGCGTATTCATCCCCTCTTGCTCATGATCCCGGGGGCCATTGGCGCACAATTTGCTTTCTTGCTCCCCACGGCGACGCCCTCGAATGTTGTAGGGTTTACTACTGGGCATATTGATATTAGAGACATGATCCAAACTGGGCTTCCATTGAAAGTTGCTGGAATTGTTGCTCTCTCCTTATTGATGCCTACCCTTGGTAAAGTTTCCTTACTATCTCTTAATTACATCCTTAGTTTCAGTTTGTTTGACGGTATTTTTCGTATTCTTCTGTTAAAAAAAAGATACATTTTTACATTTGGAAATCACTTGGCATGTGAAGTTTTTATAGCCACATAAACGTTATAACATGTTTAAGATTATAAATTTTATAATCACACAAAATATTATGACATATTTAAGACCGCAAATTTTAAAAAGAATAAATATATTTTCTAGTTTACTTCTGAAATTTTAAAATAGTTTTTCCAAGTATAAAGGGCAGACGCATTGTCAACACGAGCTAATGGCTCGCGGTTTCTAGGACTGTGTGACTTTACAACTATAGTGAGTAACATCAAAGTTATTTTAATGTGATAAAATTAATGGTAAATTTTAGTTACTTTAATATACAAAAGTTATAAAAAAAAATTGAGTTTATTTTTATAATGAATAAAGTGCAGTGATCTTACGTGAAAATTGACCGTCTCTTTTTTATTTCAGGACCTATTGTGTTTGGAACTGATAAACCCGTGAATAATGTATCAAGAAATTATTTGCATTGGTGTGGCTAGTTTATTTTCGTTAAAGATGGAAATATAGAGAGGTAACAAGGCTGGAGGAAGTTATACGCATCGACAATATATAATATTTGAACAATCATCTTAATTTTACGCTATTTGAACAATCATCTTAATATTTGAACAATCATCGAAAATGTATAATTTGTGTACAACAAATATATAATAAATGTTAAATCTCCTGTCATAGAAAATAAACAAGATTATGTTCTTAGTAAGTCAACTAAACATTAATCACATTTTTAGTGTGAAAAACTAACTATAAATCTCATAAACAAACTGCACAATTCTCACAATTTCAAATGGCTCTCAAAATACACATCTCATTCCTTCTACTCGTATCCTTTTTATATGCAATTATTTCATTCAACGCCTTCACCGGTGAAAACTACGTGAATTCCAAAATTTTCCGACCATTATCACCGACGGATCCTATGGCGATAAAATTTGCAAAATTATCCATTGATGAATATAACAAGAGGACCAAAGACAATGTAGCATTTAAGAAAGTAATTAGGGCTGCAACAACAAATGGGACTGAGATAAATGTTGCTCTTGTTATTGAAGGAGAAAGAAAAATTAAACTATATGCTTATATTTGGCATAAGGGAAGTTCTAGTAAAGTAGTTGCTGTTAGAAAGGTCCCTAGCTATTAGTGTATTGTTCATTTTGTAACATTATAATTATGAGACCTTTTCTCTTAATTTTCAAAAATTGAAAACTTCTCTTATTGTTTTTTTTAGTGACCTTGGTAGTTTGGGGCTAGCTCATGTGCATTTCGACTAATTTTATGGGGTACTTGTTGACTATTGTATCTCGACTAATTTTACGGGGTATTTGATATCTCTCACTAGCTTAGACAGATGAAAAAAATGAACTAATGTTTTGTCCCTGATGAGTTTTGAACCTAAAATTTCATTATTCTTAACACACTTCATTAACCACTAGTCAGTTCATTAGTGGATAATGGGCCAATATGACTTTACATAGATTAAATAATTGACAAATATTTTTTTAAGAGGGAAGGAGTGGGCCGAGTCACCCCAAATTACAGGCCACGCCTTAAAAGGTTATTATGGATTAGAATATTTCTGGTGTTAAGGAGGAAACATCGAAACATCAGGCGAGGGGAATTGGCAACTATTAACTAAGAGGGAGGAAGAGTAGAATTTCCCAACTATCATATTCAGGTATTATAACTTAATTCTTTCCATAGCTTTGTCTCTTAATTGAATTAGAACGGGGAGTGCACTTAATTCTTTATGAAATAATGTAAAGAATTTATATTTGGGGGATAAAATGATTAGAAGATACATGATTGTGTTTAATGGCATTGGGAGTAGCAATAGTATTTGATAGAATAAAAAATTTATATTTAGTCATAGTTATGTATATTATGTATTTGGTAGATGTATATTTTAGTTATTACTTAACGCAATTGTAGCATAGGATTATGCTTATACTTTTAGTATATGTACTATGACTTTGGAAGGAAATAATCAAGGAAAGATATTTCTTACCTGATATGAGCAATTTAGGAAAAGTTTCTGAAACCCTAACACTACTTTCTTGTGTCGTCGCCCCCCCTTCCTTTTGCCATCGACCACCATTCTTCTCCCGTCAGCCATGTCTGCCTCAAAATCCTCTTTTCATCTAGCCCTCACAATTTCAAACATTAAATCCCATGTTTCCATCACTTTTGAGATGGAAAACGTCAATTATGCAACGTGGGCGGAGCTCTTCAAGATTCACTGTCGATCTCACCGGGTTATTCATCACATAATTCCGCAGGAAAAAGGCAAGGAGAAGGTGCCGAAAACCGACGATGAAAGAGAATTATGGTTAACCCTCTATGCGACAGTTCTTCAATGGATTTATGCCACTATTTCTAGCGATTTTCTGCATACAATTATTCTCCACCACCGATATGACGAATTTTTCCAATGCATCCGCATATTGTCAACGACTTAAGATTTTGTCAGACCAACTCAAGAACGTCGGCGGGCCGGTAACTAACAATCGACTTGTTTTACAACTAGTTGTCGACCTCACCGATGCATATAGTGGAGTGAGTACGCTCATCCGCCAAAGCAATCATCTTTCACCTTTTATCAAGCCCGCTCTATGCGCATTCTCGAAGAATCTGGGTTTGCCAAAACGTTAGCCACCGTGTCGAATTTCGCCATGATTGCTGCTCTGTCCGAGGATACTTCTACACAATTTGAAAATTCGCCAAATCGTGGCCAAAAGGGACGAAATAGCAGTATTAGAGGAAAAAATCGCGGTGGTGGCCGCAGTGGGGGAAAGGGAAGCGACCACCGCCGTGGCGGAGGAGGCGGCGACCAACAACAACCGCCAACCCAGTGGCAGCTTAGGGCACCGTGGGGAAGTAGGCCGGCACCATGGTCCTGTCAATGGCCTTGAGTCGTGCCTCCATGCCCTTATCCAACCGGTAACTAGGCCACGCCCAAGTCTCAGCCAGCAACCCAGAAGCAGACCCAACATCAACCAGGAATTCTTGGGCCACTATCTAGCTAGTGGTAGAAGGCTCACTCGGCAGTGGCGACCCGACAAATATTGAGGCCGCGATACATATTCTTGGGCTTAATCCACCCGACGCAAATTGGTACATGGACAATGGTACAACGTCTCATATGACGTTCTCTCAAGGTAATCTCTCATCCTAATAGTCATTCGATTCAAATTAGAGGTTATTGTACTACAAACTTATCTCTCCAGAACCCACCATTAACATTAAAAAATGTCCTTCACGCTCCTCAATTAATTAACAACTTAATTTCAGTTAGAAAATTTACTACTGATAATTGAGTTTCTATTGAATTTGATTCTTTTGAGTTTTTCGTGGAGGATTTTCAGACAGGAATACATCTAATGAGATGTGATAGTCGGGACAAGATTTATCCAATCACCACAACCATACAACAAGCCACATTACCATCCACTTTTGCAACTTTGACTCATTCTTTATGGCATGAACGTTTGGGTCATCCGGGAGCACCTATTTTTGCATCCCTTAGACAAAATAAATTTATTGAGTATACTAGAACTCGTAATTCTCATGTTTGTCGCTCTTGTTCTCTTGGAAAACATGTTAAGTTACCTTTTGTTTCTTCTAATTCTCACAATGTTATGCCCTTTGATATTATCCATAGTGATATTTAGACATCTCCCGTTTTGAGCTCTTCGGACCAGAGATATTATATTCTTTTGGATGATTACTCTAATTTTTGTGGATGTTTCCTTTGTCTAAAAAGTAACAAGTTTTTTTCACATTCCTATCCTTTAGAGTATACACCGCACTCAATTTGAACGGGACACTAAAAATATTCAATGTGATAATGGTAGAGAATTTGATAATGGGTCATTTTGGAATTTTTCCAAACTAATGATTTGTCGTTTCTTCTCTCGTGTCCACATACATCATCTCAAAATGGAAAAGCAGAAAGAAAAATTCAAACCATTAACAATGTTGTTAGAAATGACAACCTATCTTCTAAATATACTTTCGAGCAAACAAGTAGCCTACCAATCCCCACTCACAATTTTATACCTAAGGGATCCATCATACTCTCATTTACGAGTTGCTATCATTTGTTCTACTACCAACAATAAACTTTAACCCCAGTCTACTCAGTGTATTTTTTATTACACCTCGTGATTTTAAGGCAATGATTAGAGAACATAATTAAGAAAATAGGATTCGAATATTGAATATAAAGTATGTTTATATATGCTAATCCGGAAGTTAGTGTGCGAAGGATGTGATTCTAGAGAAATTTTTGGTTACAACGAGCGTGGCAATGGAAATTGAAAATGATAGTTATATATATTCTCATTATGGATTAGTAACGTATTATATAAGTTACGACAACTAGGATACGAGGTCTTATAAGATTTTCAAGATTTAAAAGGAGTGGGAAATAAGATTGATTAATTATGAGATGTGGACCAATTTGCAATTAATTTTCAGATTTACAAAGACTTATGCCCACTCATTTCCAATAAACTATAATTCCAAAAACACTCCTTCACCCATCCCTTTCATCTTCCTCTCCTCTCCAGTCGATATCTCCACTTTATCCATAACAGAAAAATTGAAAATTCTATCAACTCCTTCTTCCTAAATTAAGTTCTTCATTTAAATACTAAGCAAAAGTGAATCCCAAGCAGTGGAGTTTCGGTACCCACTGGACCGAAAATAAGCTCCAAAATTTCAAATTTTGAGATGAGTTTTTAGAAGAAAACATGTAAGAAAGGTGGATTAAACTTATAGAACACATGCATCTCACTTTGAGTTGAAGAAATAATGAAAATTGGTGCAAAAGGAATTGGAGCGGTGGACCGAAATTAGGGACTGTTTTGGCTTAAATTTAAGGTAAAAATTCTTCTTCTTATGATATAATTGGAGTTGCTTGTTGTTGTTATCCTTGTCACTAATTGCATGTTGGAATTGAAGGGAATCTTGACATTTAAAGTTGTAGATTGGTTATATGAAAGTATTAAAAGATGAATTGGATTTTAAGGAATCAAGAAAAGAGTTATGGAATTAGAATGTTATGACCGAAACCTTCCCAAAATTGTTGGGTATTGTCGTGTCGAGTTAGGGGTTGTTTTGTGGAGTTTTAATGCTTAAAATTATAAGTTACGAACATGCTTACACATGGTTGTAATTGCGGATATATGTCCTAAAAGAATTAAGGTATAGAAAGGTGTTACTTTGCACTTTTATTGTTGTTGAAGTATGGGCTGTTTTGAAGGCTGTTTTAACATGATTAGAGGAGTTAGATTGACATGAGAAATTGGTGTATTAATCACATTGGTTGCTGTTTTGGTTGTACTCCATAAATGTAAAGAGTAAGAATGTATAGCGATGGCGTATGTTAGATTTTTGGACTGTTTTGGTATATCCTTGAATTGTGCTTGGTTATTGGTGTTATTTACCTTGTTTGTGAGTTGCGGATGGGAGTATAAATAGGGGAAGTGCTGCCCAAATTTTTATAGAAAAGAAAGAAAATTATCATTCGATTATAACGTATGCTAGTAATCATAAGATTAATTGACATGTTACTATTATTATAGGTTGAAGTGCTAGTCAAGGCGTATTTAGATTATTGAGTTGGTTAATTCGTCAATAAGGTATGTGGAACTATTCCTTCTTTCTTTTTGGCATGATTTGTATAAAATGAGCGTACGACGGATGTACATGATTTCGACACAGTCTAACTCCTAATGATATTTGTTATGAGACGTGCCTTTGATTTTCCAGAAAAGAATTCATTTTAATGATTTTATTGAGAGTCAAATGATGATTTCACACCGAGTCCCATAATGAGACGGGTACGGTATGTATATGATTTCACACCGAGTTCCATAATGGCCCGAGTATGGTATGTATATGATTCACACCGAGACCCACACTAGGGGGGGCGGGTATGGTATATTTATATATATGTATATGACTCTCATTTTTATAAGGCACAGTTGACTCTCGTTTTTATATGGCACAATTGGATTTGATATTTGATTATTATACTTGTCTCCTGTTATCTTTTGGCCAGCTATGATCTTATTTACAGTACTTCATGTTTTACATACTCGACATTATTTCAGATCGACCTTTTTTTCCGGGCCGTGCTCATGCCCGCAGTACTGAGTTCTCGATTTGGTGATCCTCAGGCCTAGGACTCCCACTCAGGTGGTTGGAAAGCTTCATTGTTTCGGAGCTTAGTCATTTTGGTACATAACCTTATTTTTGACTCATGTATATTTAAGGGCACGATGGGGCCCTGTCCCGTCATATTTCGTTATCGTACTCTTTGAGGTCTGTAGACATGTGTGGGTGGTAGATGTGTTTTGGACTTGCATGGTCTGTATATGTGCTTTAGCCAGCTGTACTGTTGTACTTGTTTGGGATGTTCCCGTATATAGTGGAAGCCTTGTCGGCTTGCCTATTTTGATGTGATTTACAGAATTCTACATTATCTTCGGTATTCGTGTGATTATAGGTGACAGGTGGGTATAAGTGTGTCCAGGTAGGGCACCGAGTCGCGACCCGTCGGGTCGGCTTGTGACATTTAGTGGTATCAGAGAAGTTCGTCCTCGGAATGTCTACAGACCATGTCTAGTAGAGTCTTGTGTATGGGTATGTTGTGCACCATACTTATACGCAGGAAGCTGTCGGACATTTAGGATTGGTTTCTATTCTTTCCTCTCATAGATCGTGCAATAGATCTATGTTATTAGGATGATCCCTTTTTGACAACTTATTATGTTTACAGCTATGCCTCCGAAGAAGGCGACAACGGCCCAGAAGGGCAAATCAGTTGCAGGAGCTACTAGCCGGATTCAGAGAGTTCCCAGGTCTCATACTCAATGTATGCTGGATACTGTACCCCAGTCGACGAGCTCTGCCACCTCGCCACCTCCAGATGCTCCAGTTTAGGGGGCAGCACCACCAGTTCTCGAGGCCCCAGCACCTGAGCCTCCATCTCTTCAGCCAGGGGCAAAGGACAGGGCCATGAGAGATGCGGTTCAGCTGCTGACTAGATTGGTGGCACGGCAGACTCGCAGACAGGGATTAGGAGTTGACCCCAGATCAGATAGTTTGAGGATTCGTGATTTCTTGAGATGTAGTCCTCCAGAGTTTTTCGGGTCAAAGCCCAAGGATGATCCACAAGAGTTTATCCTACAGTTACAGCGTACGTTGAGGGTAATAAAGGCTTCAGAGACTGAGTCTGTCGAGTTGGCTTCATATCGGTTGCGTGACATAACTATTAACTGGTATGGGTCGTGAGAGCTATCTAGGGGCGAGAGTGCTCCTTCAGCCGTGTGGGATGAGTTTGCAGAGGCCTTCCTTGACCACTTCCTACCTCCAGAGATGAGGAGATGATTGATAGGTTCCTAAACTTGAGGCAGAGCGGTAGGAGCATCAGAGAGTACAACCTTGAGTTTGATTCATTGGCCAGATACGCACCTACTATTGTAGCAGATATGGCAGACAGGGTGCATCGCTATGTGATGGGGCTGGACCACTACTTGATCGATGGGTGTATGGTTGTGGCTCTTCAGTCGGGTATGAATATTGCTCGGATCCAGGCATATGTGCAGGGGGTTGAGGACCGACACAGAGGGCGGCAGCAAGATAGAGATCGTGACAGGGACCAGCATAAGAGGGCTAGGTCGGCAGGTTATTCTGGTGAGTCTCGAGGCAGGCAGCCTCAGCAGTGTTAGGCGTATTTTGTATATGCATTTTGAGTCATTTTAGTTGGTATTTTACTCGTTTTTGTTGTGTTTGTATAGTAGTAGGTTTGTTTTTCTTTCTTTTGAGTCACAGCGGTGCAAAAAGGCAAAATGGCAAAAAGGAACGAGAAATGGGCAGAAAAGGTGCTCCCGAGGCGAAAAGGACGAAAGTTGGCAACTCAGAGCGAAAGAAGGCAGCACCGCGGTGCCACTATGCAGAACCGCGGTGCCATATTTACCAAGAAGCCACGGACTTTCAGATCGCGCGCCATTTCAGGCCGAAGTCAGAAGTTTCAGACCGCGCATGGTGCGTAATCGCAGCGATCTTACGCGAAAATTCCAGATCCGAGGAAAAATTGGGCAGGGGCAGAATGGTCAATAGGGCACAAAATTTGCAACATATTTAAAGCCCTAGTGATTATTCTATGAAGGGGGGTCATTCTACAACACAACACAACTCAAGGCTGATTTAGAGCGACAATTGGAGACTTTGTTCTACGTAATTTTCTTTCTTTCGTTTTTAATTCAGTTTATGTATGAATATTGTGTTAGTTCTTAGCGTGACTATGGCTAGGAGCTAAACACTCTATTAAGACTTTCCTTGTGAATTGCTTGAAACTTTATTCATGATTTAATGCATTCGTTGATTTCTTCTTCACTTGATTAAGATCTATTCAATAATTGGTATGAATGTTTGATAGTTAATTGATCACTAATTATCATAATCTATGATTTCGAATAAAGAACCGAAATGAGAGATTTGGATATGCTGTAATTGAATAGACATAGGTTAAAATCGCGGACGACAGTACCCTGATACTTGTGTATCATTATAGGTTACTGTTCTTAATCCTCCTATATGGTAAATCCTATCATAGAATATAGAAGAGTTCTGCACTGGGGTGAGCAATTATATATCCTAACCGGAATATAAGACAGTCTAGTTAACCGCTATCTTAACGTAGAAGAAGAAGAAGCCATTCTAGTCGCATTAAGGATTGAGTAGAGTGGATAGTCGAGGATCTTGGAAGCCCTAATTCATTCATAACTGATTACAACTTAAATAGTTTAGTTAAATCTTGCAATTATTCTAGTAGTTAAACAAAAACCCCAACCAAATATCGATTGCCAAATAGATAACATAAAATAGATGAACGGTACTTAGAAACCAGTCTCTGAGGACGATATTCGGTCTTATCAGACTATACTACTTGTGAACGATACGTACACTTGCTTTGAGCATTTGGAAATCGGCTGACAAGTTTTTGGCGCCGTTGCCGGGGACTGGCGTACATCTTATAACGAATCATCTGTTTTTATTTCTACTTTGGCTATATTTTTATTTTATTTTAATTTTTTACTGTGAGAACCGTGTGCCTTGATTTGTTTGTTGATTATGATCTGTTTCAGGAATTTAGTTTATGCGAAGAAGGAGAGGAGCAGATACACTTGTTCCCTTTAATCCTGAAATTGAGAAAATCTGCAAATAGAACGGGCGTGAAAAGAGAATTGCAGACTTATTAACAATGAAAAACCAGAGGAACAACGAGTTAAACGGAGGGCTGGGTGATGATCAACACAACCATGAAATACCCGAAGATGTGCCCAGATATAATGAGGTACCAACTGCCATGGTCCCGCCACCTGCAGAAAGGAGTCTGGGGGATTATGTTTTGCCCACAGTCACAGGTGAACAGACCTGCATCAGACTCCCAACTATAGGGGCCAATAACTTTGAGATCAAGCCAGCCATCCTGAGCATGGTCCATAATACAGTACAATTTGGGGGACTGCGATATGAAGATCCCCACATGCACATTGCAAATTTTCTGGAGTTGTGTGCCACTTTCAAATACAATGGCGTTACTGATGATGCCATTAGACTGAGGCTCTTCCCGTTCTCACTGAGGGATAGAACCAAAAGCTGGTTGAACTCACTGTCTGCCAACTCCGTCACTACCTGGCAGGACCTAACACATAAGTTTCTAGCAAAGTTCTTCCCTCATTCCAAAGCAGCAAAGTTAAGGGGAAAGCTGAACAACTTTTATCAGGTGGATGGTGAGTCGCTCTATGATGCATGAGAACTATTTAAGGAATTGCAAAGGAAATGCGCACATCATGGAATTTAGAAGTGGATGTTAGTCCACATTTTTTATAATGGGCTGAGCGGTACTACGCGTACCATCATTGATGCAGCAGCAGATGGTGCTTTCATGAGAAAGAGTGCCAATGAGGCACATGAGTTACTAGAAGATATGGACGCCAATAATCATCAAGGGGCAGATGACAGGTCAGTCAGCAGCAGGAAGGCTATGTGCATACATGAGTTAGATGTCATCACTGCCCTAAATGCACATGTGGCCCTTTTGACGGCTAAATCGCAACAAAATACCATGCGTGAATGCGGTCGATGCCAAGAACGTGAGATTTATGGTGGGCCACACTCCTTTGACAGATGCACAACGGTGAATCCCGATAATGTGCCCATGGAGCAAGTTCAGGCAGTTGGGAACTTTTATAGGTCTTATAATTCCAACACATACAACCCAGGGTGGAGAAATCACCCTAACTTTTCGTGGAGGAAGGATCAGCCTCAGCAACAACTATATCAAGGTGGTTACCAGAACAAGCAGTCACAGAATCAGGATACCTCATCCCAGCAGTTTAGACCACCTACACAACAGGAGAAACCTGATGATATGAGAGCTGCATTGCTGACACTCACAAATTCACAGAATCAGTTCATATCTGAAACCAGGTCCGCTCTCAGGAACATGGAAACGCAGGTTGGACAACTAGCAAACATGGCAACCAACAGGACGCAGGGTACTCTCCCGAGCAACACAGAGGTCAATCATAGAGAGCAGTGTTGTTGAGGAGTGGAAAGCAGTTGGAGCAGGTTGCTCCCCAGCCCGCAGTGGTAAGTGAGAAGAAGTGTGAAAAAGCAACTGATGTAGAGAATGAGGGGGTCACTGAGGTACGCCCTACAGTTGAGACAGCTCCACGAACACCTTTGAGGGAGTACGTTGATAGAATCCCTTACCCTCAGAGGTTACAAAAGAAGGCAATTGACAAGCAGTTCTCCAAATTCTTGGAGGTGTTTAAGAAGTTGCACATAAATATCCCCTTTATTGAGGCGCTAGAGCAGATTCCCGCATACTTCAAATTCATGAAGGAGATACTTGGGAAAAAGAGGAGGCTAGAATATTATGAGACAGTATCATTGACAGAGGAGTGCAGTGTCATCATGCAAAAGAAATTGTCTCCTAAGCTGAAAGATCCAGAAAGCTTTACCTTGA
This sequence comes from Przewalskia tangutica, assembly GCA_029844215.1. Taxonomy (NCBI): domain Eukaryota; kingdom Viridiplantae; phylum Streptophyta; class Magnoliopsida; order Solanales; family Solanaceae; genus Przewalskia; species Przewalskia tangutica. The sequence goes on from CM056725.1 coordinate 6,311,476, forward strand.
CCTGCACTATTGGCAGGGTAACATGCAATGGGACCCTGTGCGAATTAGGGGCTAGTATCAATCTCATGCCTCTGTCTGTATTTAAGAGATTGGGTTTGAGAGAATGCAAGTCAACCACAGTCAATTTGCAGTTGGCTGACCGAATCGTAGTGCACCCAGAGGCATAATAGAAGATGTGCTTGTCAAGGTGGGGAAATTCTTCTTCCCAGCAGACTTCCTCATTCTGGACATGGAGGAAGATGATGAGATACCCATCATTTTGGGGAGACCCTTCCTTGCAACGGGGATAACTTTAATTGATGTAGAGAAGGGAGAACTGAGATTGAGGGTCCAGGAGGAAGAGATGGTATTCAAGGTGTTTAAATCTACCATCGAATCTTAGGCCAACAACAAGTGCTTCGCAGTAAGCACAGCTGACACAACAATTCAGCCAGCACAGGCCAAATCCAGGGAGATCATTTCGACAGCTGTGAAACCACATGCTAGTTTAAAAGCTAAAACGAAAATTGATGAGATGAAAGCCGTCGAACAGATAAGTCTTACTGAACCCCCTCTTGTGAAAAAGAAAAATAGAATGAGAAAGATGAGGATGATTATGAAGTGGATAGGTTGTGGGGTTAAAATACCCCAAATGAATAGATGAGTAATCTGCGTCCGGCTACAAGACGTTAAAGACAGCGCTACTTGGGAGGCAACCCAAGTTTTAAATTACGCAATTTAGTTTTAAATAGAACAGTCTCACTTTTGGTATTTTTTTTGGTGTTGTTATGACAGGTGGAGGAAGCGGAGACTAAGCACGAAGAATAGGATGGAAAATACAGAATCGATGGAGCACCGGGTGACATTGTGCGGGATCGCGATGCCTAATGTGCAGAGAGGTCGCAGGAGTTTATGCACCGCGATGCCATTGTGTAAGATCGCAGTGCCGGAGAAACAGAAGGGCCACAATACTTTTGGCACCGCGGTGCCACCAGGCAATACCGCGGTGCCGGAATGGAATTTCCAAATTAAAAGCCCTAATCCCCCAAATCCTTTCCCACACAAACACAAATCCTTCCTCTCTCTAAAAATTCCGAAAATTCCTTTCTCTACCCATAAAAATCTCTAACAAACTTCCCCAAAATCTTCCAAAAAATCCCTACACAAACCCTCACATCTTGCACCACCATCATTCCTTTCAATTGGGTCAAAAAATTGTTGAAGAATAACTCTTCAAAAAGGTAATCTTCATCATTGTTCTTGCAATTTCAAGGCTAGTAGGGAAAGTAACTTGTAAGTTTGGGGGCGTACGGGCTTTGTTGGTAGGGTGTTGGGCGAAAATGTGTTAGGCAACTGTGTAGTTGTATGGATTGAGGCTTATTGTGGTGTAGCTGTTGTGTATTACTGCTGTGGACCGAATTTTAGTTGGTTATTGTTGATTATGTGAAGTGTTAGTTGTTGGAAAACCTCGAGGAAACAAAGGAAACGCTGTCGAAAATTTTTCAACAACCTTCATTATGACCTCTAGGAAACGAACTTCAAGAGCTTCTCCATCTTCATCAGCCCCAGAGTATGATGTGACTCGATTCACCAACAAACAAGCGGGGGATCGATACAATAAGATTAGTACTAGGGCATTGATACCAGAAAGAGACATGGATTACCAGGCCATGCCATTTGATGATAATGATGACTACGAGCCTATTAGGGCCATGATTGAGGCAAAAGGGTGGAGAAGATTCACCAATCCAGAGAGGATCACACTTAAGAATTCTAGCCTTGTGAGGGAATTCTATGCGAATTATCCCGAGCAAGAAGATGGGTCGTGCTTTGTTAGAGAGAAATATGTGTCTGTCAGTTCCGAAACAGTGAACGCGATACTAAGGACCTATGATGTGGAGGACCAAAGTGATAATCCAAACCATTTCAGAAGTTGGTCACGAAACGTCAACCACATCATATGGGATGTAGTTGCGCAGACATTGTGCTACCCAGGCACTCAGTTTAGTTTTGCCCGCCAAGGATGCAGGAGACTTTCCCGATGCCAATTTAATAGAACAGCCAAAGGATAACTATATTTCATAAGTGCACGTTTGATTCCGTCAACTTATTTTACAAATGTGCCCTCAGACAGAATAAAGCTCATTTATGGCATCATGATGGGCATGACAATTAATGTGGGGAGAGAAATAGTGCAGAGCATAAGGGAGATTAGTAGGCTGACTACTACGGGTGGATTGTGACATGATTCACTCATTACTTCCTTATGTCATAGGCATTGAGTCTCAACATTCGCCACTGATATCCTAGAGAAGTGTCAGTCTGATGTGACATATAGTTTAGTGCACTCATTCTTTGACCCACATCCAAGACCAGCAACAAGAAGGGGCCCAGCAGCAGCAGACGCATCAGCCATGGATGAAGATGAGCCTGAGGCAGAGGCACACAATGAAGCAGGCGAAAGCAGCCATCAACCTCCCCTGTCCTTAGAGCCTCCAATGTCAATGATGGAGCAGATGCTCTTGAACCAACAAAGAATGGTGCAGAATCAAGAGCAAATGATGCAAGACCATCAACACCTGACCAGCGTGTTGATAATTTGAGTTCCATATTCACCCAATGGACAATGCAGTAACTGTCGCCACCACCACCATTTTGAGCCGCTGTATGTCTGTAAGTCATCCCGTTTTAATTTTTGAGTCTTTTATACTTTTGGGACAATGTGTAGTTTAAGTTTGGGGGGGGGGGGGTATTTTATTTATTTCATTTCAATTTATTTTTAATTTATTTTTTTGAGTCTTTTGTTTGTTTTTGTATTTTATATGAGTCAATTTTTTTATGAGTCATGCATGCTGTAGTTACTTGAAAACGCCTAGTGAACTAAGAGAAATAATGTAGTAGGAATTAGAAGCTAAAATTTGTGTGCTTAAGTTAGATATGCCAAAGATTCATGAAAATCTGATTATTTGGAATATTTGATGCTTAGCCTATGTGTTGTCAATTGAAAATGTCTGTGAAGTCTGTTTGCTTGCTATTTGAGGCGAAATAGTTAGGATGTACATTCTTAGGGAGATGATTCAGACATTTCGTTGTTAGCCCTTCTTACCATTCATTGCCTACCTTGTACTAAATTGTATTACTAGTCAACCCCGTTGAGCCTAAAATAAGTTATTTTTTTGATACCCTATGATTCTCTTGTGTGCCATAAGCAGTAATTGAAAAAATTTGGGATGAAGAAGTGTGAAAAATAAATACAAAAGAGAGTGAAAAATTGATGCACCCCAATAAAAAAAATGCTAAAGCTTAAGTTTGGGGGTGCCTATGTGAATGTGTTTCATGCTCTCAAAAAGAGAAGAGGAGAACGATAGGTATGGACTGAAAAAGAATACCAAAAAGAAGGACCACATGGTTGAATGAGAACATCGTTTATGGTACGTAATTTGAGCCTAAATGCCAACTTTTACCTACCCCTGCCTAAGCCTACAATACAACCCTGAAAAGTCCTGACGATCTCTAGAATGTATGTTTATGATTAGTGGAGAATAACAAGTAAACAAGCTCATAGAACTAAATGAAATTGATATGCATAGGTTAGGTATTCATGCTTCCATTACTTATGATTGAAATGAATTTGCGAAATATATGACCTGAAATTCTAGATTGCTAAATTCATGCAATATCGGTTCTTGCATATTATCCCAACTGACGTTCATGTATTTGCAAGTCTTTGTACATCTGCTTGATTTGAGTCTTTGAGTCTCTTATTTTTGTGTCTTTGTCTTTGTTTTGATCTTTGCTCGAGGTCGATCAAAGGCTAAGTCCCAGTGTTAGGCGTATTTTGTATACGCCTTTCGAGTCATTTTTAGTTGGTATTTTACTTGTTTTTGTTGTGTTTAGTATAGTAGTAGGTTTGTTTTTCTTTCTTTTGGGTCACAGCGGTGCGAAAATGCAAAATGGCAAAAAAAGGAATGAGAAATGGGCAGAAAAAGTGCTCTCGACGCGAAAAGGACAAAAAGTTGGCAACTCAGAGCGAAAGAAGGCAGCACCGCGGTGCCACTATGCAGAACAGTAGTTCCATATTTACCGAGGAGCCATGGACTTTTAGCACCACGGTGCCATTTGTGCTGAGAAGCTGCAGAATTTCGGCACGCGTGCAGGTGCGTAATCAGCGGTCGACGCGGAAATTCCAGATCCGAGGAGAAATTGGCCAGGGGCAGAAGGGTCCATAGGGCACGAAATTTGCAACATATTTAAAGCCCTAGGGATTATTCTATGAAGGGGCTCATTCTACAACACAACACAACTCAAGGCGGATTTAGAGCGACAATTGGAGACTTTGTTCTACGTAATTTTCTTTCTTTCGTTTTTAATTCAGTTTATGTATGGATATTGTGTTAGTTCTTAGCGTGACTATGGCTAGGAGATAAACACTCTAAGGCTTTCCTTGTGAATCGCTTGAAACTTTATTCATGATTTAATGCATTAGTTGATTTCTTCTTCACTTGATTAAGATCTATTCAATAATTTGTATGAATGTTTGATAGTTAATTGATCACTAATTATCATAATATATGATTTCGAATAATGAACCGAAAGGAGGGATTTGGATATGCTGTAATTGAATAGACATAGGTTAAAATCGCGGACGACAGTACCCTGATACTTGTGTAGCATTATAGGTTACTGTTCTTAATCCTCCTATATGGTAAATCCTATCATAGAATATAGAAGAGTTCTGCACTGGGGTGAGCAATTATATATCCTAACCGGAATATAAGACAATCTAGTTAACCGCTATCTTAACGTAGAAGAAGAAGTCATTCTAGTCGCATTAAGGATTGAGTAGAGTGGATAGTCGAGGATCTTGGAAGCCCTAATTCATTCATAACTGATTACAACTTAAATAGTTTAGTTAAATCTTACAATTATTCTAGTAGTTAAACAAAAAACCCAACCAAATATCGATTTCCAAATAGATAACATAAAATAGATGAACGGTACTTAGAAACCAGTCTCTGAGGACGATATTCGGTCTTATCAGACTATACTACTTGTGAACGATACGTACACTTGCGTTGAGCATTTGGAAATCGGCTGACAAACAGCAGGTTAGATATTCATCCCAGCCAGCACAGAGTGCTCCCCTACAGTTCGCAGGTAGGAGATTTGACCATCCAGGGTATTCAGGAGCCGATCAGAGCTTCAGGGCTTCAGGTTCTCAGAGGAACAGGGGTTCTACTCAGTCGGGGCCACCTTTGCCTCGGTGTTCTCGGTGTGGTAGGTCCCATTTTGGGGAATGTCGTTTTGCTACAGGTGATTGTTATTTTTGCGGCCGTCAAGGCCATATGATGAGGGAATGTCCATCCAGAGGTGGTACAGGTGGTATGGCTCAGCCTACTGGATCGGTTGCTGGTTCGTCTTCTTCTATAGCTATGCGCCCCGCAGGGCAGGGTGTTCATATTCCAGAAGGTCATGGTAGAGGTCGTGGTGGAGTTTCTAGTTCTGGCGGTCCCTCGAACCGCATTTATGCTTTGTATAGTAGGCATGAGCAGGAGGCGTCACCAGATGTGGTTACAAGTATATTATCGATCTTTTTCTGTGACATATATGCATTGATAGATCCAGGTTCCACCTTGTCATACATATCTCCCCTTGTTGCTAGTAGAATCGGTATAGAACCTGAGTCGATAGAACCATTTGAGGTAGCTACACCGATGGGAGATTCGGTCATAGCTAAGCGTGTATATAAAAATTGTTCAGTGGTTATATATAGTCGTCATACCATAACAGATTTGATAGAGTTAGATATAACTGACTTTGATGTTATTATGGGTATGGATTGGTTGGCTTCTTGTTTTGCCAATGTCGATTGTAGAGAGAAGTTGGTTCGATTTCAGTTTCCAGGTGAGCCGATTATAGAGTGGAAAAGGGATACAACATCGCCGAGGGGTAAGTTTATTTCAAACCTCAAGGCAAGGAAGATGGTTAGAAAGGGGTATATTTATCATTTGGTTCGGTTGCTTGATACGGAAGCAGATGTACCGGCTCTTCAGTCAGTTCTGGTAGTTAGTAAATTTCCGGATGTATTCCTAGATGATCTTCCAGGTCTTCCTCCAGAGCGAAAGATATAGTTCAGTATAGATGTACTGCCAGATACCCGACCTATATCCATTCCTCCTTATAGAATGACACCTACAGAGTTGAAGGAGCAGCCGAGAGACCTGTTAGAAAAAGGCTTCATCAGGCCTAGTACATCACCTTGAGGAGTACCGGTACTGTTCGTGAGGAAGAAAGATGGATCGTTGCGGATGTGTATTAATTATAGGCAGCTGAATAAGGTAACAATCAAGAACAGGTATCCCCTCCCCATGATTGATGATTTATTTGACCAGTTGCAGGGTGCTAAGTGCTTCTCGAAGATAGACTTGCGGCCAGGTTATCATCAGGTGAGGGTAAGGGAGACAGATATTCCAAAGACAGCATTCAGAACCCGATATGGACATTATGAGTTTAGAGTGATGTCTTTTGGCCTGACCAATGCTCCAGCAGTATTTATGGATCTGATGAACCGGGTATTCAAGCCATTTCTGGATACGTTTGTTATTGTATTCATTGATGATATCCTAATTTATTCTCGTTCAGAGCATGTGCATGCGGACCATTTGAGGACAGTACTTAGGGTCCTCCAGCACCAACAGTTGTATGCCAAGTTTTCTAAGTGTGAATTCTGGTTGACTTCAGTGGCGTTCTTGGGGCATATTATTGGAGCTGATGGTATTCGAGTGGATACACAGAAGATTGAGGTAGTGAAGACTTGACCCAGACCTACGACACCTACTGAGGTACGCAATTTCCTGGGACTAGCAGGGTATTACAGGAGGTTTGTAGATAAGTTTGCCTCGATTTCATCGCCTTTGACTAGGCTAACCCAGAAGGCAGCTAAGTTCCAGTGGACGTATGCTTGTGAGCACAGCTTTCAATTGTTGAAAGATAAGTTGACTACGACACCAGTTCTGACTCTTCCCGAGGGACCGGACGGTTATGTCATTTATGTGATGCCTCAGGTATTGGGCTGGGTTGTGTGTTGATGCAACATGGCAGAGTTATAGCTTATGCCTCCCGACAGCTCATAAAGCATGAAAAAAATTATCCCACTCATGATTTGGAGTTAGCAACGGTGATTCATGCCTTGAAGATCTGAAGACATTACTTATATGGTATTCATGTTGACATTTATACAGATCATAAGAGTCTCCAATATATCTTTAAGCAGAAGGAGCTGAACCTACGGCAGAGACGGTGGCTTGAGTTACTAAAGGACTATGATGTTGATATCTTGTACCATCCAGGGAAAGCAAATGTTGTGGCAGATGCTCTTAGCCATAGATCTATGGGTAGCTTGAGATGTGCAACCAGAAAGGAAGGAAATGGTTCGGGAGATACACAGGCTAGCTAGTCTTGGAGTCCGATTGGCAGATTCGGGAGATAGTGGGGTTCTTGTTCGAGAAGTTGCTGAGTCTTCTATAGTAGAAGAGGTAAAGAGACATCAGTATGAGGATCTTGTTCTGGCACGATATAGAGATGCATCTCTTCGAAAGGAGAAAACTCTATTTGAGGTTGCACCTGATGGTGTGCTAAGGTATGAAGGTAGGCTATGTGTACCGGATGTTGCAGGACTACGACATCAGGTTATGGGTGAGGCACATCATGCCCATTATTCCATACATACATGGTCAACAAAGATGTTTCATGACCTCAGATGCTTATATTGGTGGGATGACATGAAAAGGGACATAGCGGAGTTTGTTGCTCAGTGCCCGAATTGCCAATAGGTTAAGGTTGAGCATCAGAAGCCTGGTGGATTATTACAGGAGATAGAGATCCCCACTTGGAAGTGGGAAGTGATTAATATGGACTTCATTACAAGCTTACCTCGCACTCAGCGGAAGTGTGACTCCATATGGGTTATTGTGGACAGACTGACGAAATCAGCCTATTTTCTTCCAATCAGGACTACTTATTCGGCTGAGGACTATGCGAGATTGTATATCAGGGAGATAGTGAGACTTCATGGGGTCCCCACATCTATTATATCAGATAGAAGAGATCAATTTATAGCTAACGTTTGGAGGTCGTTCCAGAAGGGATTAGGGACACAGGTGAGTCTTAGCACAACATTTCATCCTCAGACTGATGGGCAGGCTGGGCGTACTATTCAGACACTTGAGGACATGTTGAGAGCATGTATTATTGACTTCAGAGGTACTTGGGATGATCATTTACCACTTGTTGAGTTCGCATATAATAATAGCTATCATTCCAGTATCCAGATGGAACCATATGAGGCCTTATATGTAGGAAGTGCAGGTCACCTATCGATGTGGAAGAGACTACGTTAATCGGCCCAGACATGGTTCAGCAAGTGGTTGATAAGGTGAAGCTTATCTAGGAGAGGTTGTTGGCAGCCCAGAGTCGACAGAAGTCGTATGCAGATAATCGATGTCGACACTTGGATGGTGTGATGGGATTCAGCAGGAATGGGAATCTTAGCCCGAGGTATATCGAACCTTACCAGATTATTCGCAGGATATGCAAGGTTGCCTATGAGCTGGACCTTCCATCTGATTTGGAAGCAGTACATCCAGTTTTCCATGTCTCGATGCTGCGTAGGTGTATTGGTGATCCTTCGAGAGTCTTCCCGGTTGATGATGTTCAGGTAACAGAGGAGTTATCTTATGCGTAGATCCCTATAGCCATACTTGATCGCCAGATCAGAAGATTACAAACTAAGGATATGGCTTCCGTCAAGGTATTGTGGCAAAACAATAATATGGAAGAGATGACTTGGAAAGCAGAAGATGAGATGAAGATGAAGTATCCTCACTTGTTCCCGATGCCTACATATAATCCAATTCCTTCTTTGACTATATTATTTTGGTGAATGATATGTGTGATATATATTGTGGCCCTGTGTGGCATCTTTGGATTTGCTGAATATAGGTTGGTAGATATAGTTATAAAGGAGACTCTGCCAAATTTTTTATAGCGTGAGACTTAGTATAAGCATTCGAGGACGAATATTTCTAAGGGGGGAAGGATGTTACACTTCGTGATTTTAAGGCAATGATTAGAGACCGTAATTAAGAAAATAGAATTCGAATATTGGATATAAAGTATGTTTATATATGCTAATCCGGAAGTTAGTATACGAAAGATGTGATTCCGGAGAAATTTTTTGTTACAACGAGTGTGGCAATGGAAGTTGAAAATGATAGTTATATATATTCCCGTTATGGATTAGTAACGTATTATATAAATTACGACAATTAGGATACGAGGTCTTATGAGAGTTTCAAGATTTAAAAGGAGTGGGATATAAGGTTGATTAATTATGAGATGTGGACCAATTTGCAATAAATTTTTAGATTTACAAAGACCTATGCCCACTAATTTCCAATACACTATAATTCCAAAAACACTCCTTCACCCATCTCTTTCATCTTCCTCTCCTCTCCAGCCGATATCTCCACTTTCTCCATAACAGAAAAATTGAAGATTCTATCAACTCCTTCTTCCTAAATTAAGTTCTTCATTTAAATACTAAGCAAAGGTGAATCCCAAGCAGTGGAGTTTCGGTACCCACTGGACCAAAAATAATCTCCAAAATTTCAGATTTTGAGATGAGTTTTTGGAAGAAAAACATGTAAGAAAGGTAGATTAAACTTATAGAACACATGCATGCCACTTTGAGTTGAAGAAAGGATGAAAATTGGTGCAAAAGGAATTGGAGCAGTGGACCGAAATTAGGGATTGTTTTGGCTTAAATTTAAGATAAAAATTCTTCTTCTTATGATATAATTGGAGTTGCATGTTGTTGTTATCCTTGTCACTAATTGCATGTTGGAATTGAAGGGAATGTTGACATTTAACGTTGTAGATTGGTTATATGAAAGTATTAAAAGATGAATTGGATTTTAAGGAATCAAGAAAAGAGTTATGGTATAAGAATGTTATGGTCGAAACCTTCCCAAAATTGTTGGGTATTGTCGTGTCGAGTTAGGGGTTGTTTTGTGGAGTTTTAATGCTTAAAATTATAAGTTATGAACATGCATACACATGGTTGTTATTACAGATATATGTCCTAAAAGAATTAAGGATAGAAAGGTGTTACTTTGCACTTTTATTGATGTTGAAGTATGGGCTGTTTTAACATGATTAGAGGAGTTAGATTGATATGAGAAATTGGTGTATAAATCACCTTGGTTGCTGTTTTGGTTGTACTCCATAACTGTAAAGAGTAAGAATGTATAGTGATGGCGTATACTCGGATTTTTGGACTGTTTTGGTATATCCTTGAATTGTGCTTGGTTATTGGTGTTATTTACCTTGTTTGTGAGTTGCGGATGGGAGTATAAATAGGGGAAGTGCTGCCCAAATTTTTATAGAAAAGAAAGCAAGTTATCATTCGATTTTAACGTATGCTAGTAATCATAAGATTAATGGACATGTTACTATTATTATAGGTTGAAGTGCTAGTCAAGACGTATTTAGATTATTGAGTTGGTTAATTCGTCAATAAGGTATGTGAAACTATTCCTTCTTTCTCTTTGGCATGATTTGTATAAAATGAGCGTACGACGGATGTACATGATTTCGACACAGTCTAACTCCTAATGATATTTGTTATGAGACGTGCTTTTGATTTTCCAGAAAAGAATTCATTTTAATGATTTTATTGAGAGTCAAATGATGATTTCACACCGAGTCCTATAATGGACCGGGTACGGTATGTATATGATTTCACACCGAGTCTCATAATGGGCCGAGTACGGTATGTATATGATTCACACCGAGACCCTCACTAGGGGGCCGGGTACGTATATATATGTATATCGTTTCATTCACACCGAGACCCTCACTAGGGGGGGCGGGTACGATATATATATATATATATATATATATGTATATGACTTTCATTTTTATAAGGCACAGTTGACTCTCGTTTTTATATGTCACAGTTGGATTTGGTATTTGATTATTATACTTGTCTCCTGTTATCATTTGGACAGTTATGATCTTATTTACAGTACTTCATGTTTTATATACTCAGTACATTATTTTGTATTGACCCCCTTTTTCCGGGGGCCTGCGTTCATGCCCGCAGGTACAGGTTCTCAGTTTGGTGATCCTCATGCCTAGGACTCCCACTCAGTTGGTTGGAAAGCTTTATTGTTTCGGAGCTTAGTCATTTTGGTACATAACCTTATTTTTGACTCATGTATATTTAGGGGCACGACGGGGCCCTGTCCCGTCATATTTCGTTATCGTACTCTTAGAGGTCTGTAGACAGGTGTGGGTGGTAGATGTGTTTTGGAATTGCGTGGCCTGTATAAGTGTTTTAGCCAGCTGTACTGTTGTATTCATTTTGGAATGTTTCCGTATATAGTTGTAGCCTTGCCGGCTTGTCTATTTTGATGTGATTTATAAAATTCTACATTATCTTTGGTATCCGTGTAATTATAGGTGACATGTGGGTATAAGGGTGCCCAGGTAGGGCACTGTGTCGCGGCCCGTCGGGTCGGATCGTGACATTTTTTTAGGATATCCGTCAAATCATCGTAGTTACAAATGTTACAAAATCATAGTAAGTCGTCACGTAATTTGGATGAAACAAATTTCTCTTTTGCCAAATTAAAGTGTTCTGTGCCTCCTACATATGAATGTCTTGACAATAACATAGCCCCGTATTTGATCCATAAATTGGTCTCCCAAACATATCCTATTTTTTCCGTTGTCTCATTTAATTTCTAGCCCGGTGGTCGCTACCACCGAGCCTCATTGGACCCATCGCCGAGAGGCTTAGTGGCGGGTAGTCCGCTGGGTCTCAGCCCACCGTCAGGCACAAGTGGCCCAGTCACTGCTGACCATAATCCAATTCCGACCCAATGACCAGTCACTCGTAGTCAACACGGAATTTGTAAGCCTAACAAAAATTACGGTCTTCACACCCATGTTACCAAGTCACCATTGCCATGTAACCTTGCGTCTTCCCTTATTGACCCGAATAGGAAAATAGCTATGGATGATGAATTTAATGCTCTTATTAATAATAGAACGTGAGATTTGGTGCCCCGTCCTCCTGATGTTAATGTGATTCGGTCTATGTAAATTTTTAGTCATAAAGAAAAATTTGATGGTACATATGAGAGGTATTAAGCCCGTCTTGTAAGTGATGAGAAGACTCAACAGGTTGATGTAGATTGCGGTAAGACTTTCAATCCGGTGGTAAAACCGATAACTATCCACACGGTACTCAGTCTGGCTCTTTCGAATGCATGATCGCTTCATCAGCTTGATGTAAAAAATACATTCCTGCATGTAGAACTCAATGAAACAATGTACATGTATCAACTCATGGGGTACAAAGATCCTACTTATCCTAATCATGTGTGCCTACTGAAGAAATCAATGTATGAGCTTAAACAAGCTCCTAGGGCCTGGTACAAGAGGTTTGCGGATTATGTTTCACACATTGAGTTTTCTAACAGCAGGTCCGATCATTCTCTATTTATATACCGTCGGGGTAATGATATATCTTACATTTTGTTGTATGTGGATGATATTATATTAACTGCATCATCTGATGTTCTTCGTAAATCTATCATCTCACTTCTTGGCTTTGAGTTTGCAATAAAAGATCTAGGGCCATTGAGTTACTTCTCGGGGATAGTTGTGACACGTCATGCATGTGGTTTATTTTTAACCCAAAAGAAGTATGCAGAAGAGATCGTTGAATGAGCTGACATGTTATCGTGTAAGTTGTCTGCCACTCCAGTTGATACTAAACCGAAGTTGAGTGCTTCTTCCAGCAAGTCATATGCCGATCCATCATATTACGCAGCCTTGAAGGGGCCCTGCAATATCTCACCGTCACTAGGCCCGACATCTATGCCGTGCAACAAGTTTGTCTATTCATGTATAACCCGATGGAGGATCACACTCATGCTCTCAAACTCATTGTGCGTTATATTCAGTGCACTCTCGATCATGACTTGCATTTATATCTGTCTTTGACAACCACTCTGATTCATACGCAGAAGCCGATTGGGGTGAGTGTCCGGATACCAGATGATCCACGTATGGTTATTGTGTATTTCTTGGTGATAATTTGGTATCTTGGTCCTCAAAACGACAAGTGATCTTATCCATATCCAGTGCCGAAGCAGAATAACGCGAAGTTGCCAATGCGTTGTCAGAATCTTGTTGGCTATGAAACCTTCTTTTAGAGCTCCATTGTCCGGGTCTGAAGGCGATATTGGTTTATTGTGATAATATTAGTGCAATTTATCGCTCATTGAATCCGGTTCACTACCAATGCACTAAACATATTGAGTTGGATATTTACTTTGTTCGCGAAAAGGTTGCTCGTGAACAAGTATGTGTCTTACATGTCCCGTCATTTTATCAGATTGCGGACATTTTTACAAAAGGTCTTCCGCTGGTTTTATTTGAAGACTTTCGGGACACTCTCAGCATACGCCGACCTCCCACTTCAACTGCGGAGGTGTGATAGAATAGGAAAATTATATTTAGTCATAATTATGTATATTTTGTATATGGTAGATATATATTTTAATTATTACTTACCGTAATTGTAGCCTAGAATTATGCTTGTACTTTTAGTATATGTACTATGACTTTGAAAGGAAATAATTAAGGAAGAATATTTCTTACAATATTTTTATAATGGACAAAACTTTCCAAGATAATAGTTTTATGTTGCACAGAGAATTCGTTTGGACCTCTAATAATATTGTTGGACTAAGTTTCTAAATTAAACTCATGTATTGGTACATCAAGATCTATGAGACAGAATCTCTATCATGTTGTGTTGAGAAAACGTTTTTTTTAAACTAATTCACTTTGTAAGACGGTGAGGGATTAAAGGGATTAGTCGACTAATAGCATGACAATTATTGGAACTTGAATTCGAGGTGCCGTTTTTGGGATTGTTGGAATCTGTGTGTGAACAGGGATGGAAGAACTGAAAGGGTAGACAAAGAGGTTATCAATGTTTGTTGAGTCTAGTGATGACACTCTTTCTTTAAGGCAAAATTACCCCGTATATAATGGCTTACGGATAGCGGGTAATAGCCTCCTAAGATAAAACAACAACTTTCACAAGTACAAGCCAAGTACTTGTGAATCTCTAGAAGAATTATAACTCAAGATTGCTAGAAGAAGAAGGAGAGACTCTCAAGTGTTTTCAGATTTTGGATTTTTCCCTCAATTTGAAAGCTGGTTCCGTGAGATCTTAAGTTGATGTCTTAAATCTGAAATTTGAGACTCTATTTAAAGGTGCAAAGATGGTCATTCACATGCCATGTGAATGCACTAAATGGAGTTGCATAGAACTCTTCAAAAGTCACCTTGATCATGCCAAGAGTTGGATGATCCATGGCCTTTCAAAAGAGTTCATGAATCAGAAGATTCCAGAGTTTTTTCGATTCACTGTACGCGTAGCGCCGCGGTGCCAAATAGGCAGAACCAAAACTTCGAGCTACTGGACGACAAGCGCCGCACCCGCCGGCGTGCCGCGACCGCCGTAGAATCGCTACCGCCGTGGCTCGGTGCCGCGGCTCTTCCTCAATTTTCGTATTTTACATATTTCTTCTTTTCTCATACCGTCATGGGAGACTCATCAATTTGGCCAATTAATCGTCCATCCTTACATAACTTAAGAATACTTAACATGTGTACCAACATCTATTTCACTACATGAAATTTAGAGGCGTTGTACGACGTATGCATGTATGTGGAAATAACATTCCGACATGCAGGGACCCATATGTTTAAGACATAAGGACGGGATAAACTCAATCCCATTAGGTAAATTTCCAACAATCCCCTCTTGAAAGAGGTGTTGGTGCACGTGGGGTGCCAATAATTAGGAATCTATCAACGGAAGTATATTGCATCAGAATAGGTAGCCTACGACCTTGAACCTTCCCTAGTTGAATTTCATCTGACATATTTACTGCGCGGTGAATGTGATGTCTTGAACCGTCAGTGTTTAGTATATGTCAAGACAATGATAATGACACAATAACTATCCAATCTTTTGTTTCTTCTGTATTGTTTTGTCCGTTGTGGCCGTGGACACACTTGGATTCTTAAGTGCGTGCGATTGAGGCAGCCTGTCCTCGCACTTAAATAGGTGATCTCCTACAAGGTTCCCTGCAGTACCCCACCACGGGAAGGCTCTGGATTAATGTCTATCGCGGGAAGGCTCTGGATTAGTGTTTCCATAAGGAATCAATATCTGAAGTGCTATTGCTTTTCTTGAAGCGCTCCACTGAGTATTTACAACTTAATTTTCCCATTGAACCAAATTTCTGCGATCTCCAATCAGTATGGTTGGGTTACCACCATATCGGCTTTTATTGCTTGGATTTTAAGCACATTCCCCTAGACAGGCAGAACATCTGATCTTTGGATAATCCGTTAGTCAAAGGGACAACTATATTCTCCTTTGATTTTATGTAATTGATGGAGATGATACCCGTGGAGATCAATTGCCTAACGGTCTAATGTCTCCTACGAATGTGTCGAGATTTTCCATTGTATATGCTACTTCGTGCCCTTCCTAATGCCGACTGACTATCGCAGTGGATCATTACTAAAGGTACGGGTTTATCCCAGCAAGGGATATCCTCCAAGAATTCAGGAAGCCACTCAACTTCTTCACATGTTTTGTCTATAGCGATGAACACCGATGCCATAGTGGATCGGGCGATGTAAGTTTGTTTGGAGGACTTCTAGGATATAGCCCCACCACCAATTGTAAAAATATACTCACTTATGGACTTGATGTTCCTTATATCAGATATCCAGTTTGCATCACTGTATCTCTCTAGTACAACTGGCCTCGAGTAATGTAATCCGTATGACATTGTATATTTCAAATACCGTAGTATTCGATCAAGCATTTTCCAATGATCATGTCTAGGATTACGTGTAAACCTCACCAATTTATTGACGGTATAAGTGATATCAGGTCGGGTACAGTTTGTTACATATATCAAACTGCCGATTTCCTGCGCATATCGCTCCTGGAGCACGGGTGCACCAAGATTCTTATCAATGCTTTTATTTATATCTATTGATGACTTCAATGGCGGACAATCAAACATCTCAAACTTTCTCAAGACATTCTCTATGTAATGAGACTGAGACAACACTATCCCGTCAGATGATTTAGAAATCTTAATTTCTATAATGACATATGCGATGCCCATGTCCTTCATGTCAAAATATTGTTTTAGCATGTTATTTGTTTGCAGGATAAAGGTTCGACTACTACCTGTGATCAATATGTCGTCTACGTAGAGGCAAACCATGACATATGAGTCATCGTTTCCTTTCACGTAAACACATTTATCACATTCGTTAATGGAGAAACCTTTTGACAGTAGAGTACTATCAAAATTTTCATGCCATTGTTTGGGAGCCTGTTTCAGCCCGTACAAATATTTGACAAGTCTACAGACTTTCTTCTCTTGTCCTGGTACTGCATACCCCTCGGATTGTTCCGTATGACTTTCTTCTTCCACTTTTGGACTTTTGGTTTTCCAACTATTGGCTTTCTAGCTTCAGAGTAAATGTTTCTGTAGTCAGATTCATTATTTCTGTTTTATCTTAAACTTTCAGGACCAAAATGTAAACAATCCAGGTACTGTAAGGATGTTCAGGAAAGAGCCCAATAGTTCTTCAAAAAACCAACTCTCCGGTTAGGAAGTTTGTCTCAACATCCATGTCACGCAATACTGTGGTGACCCTGGAGGTTAAGCTACTCACATAGGAGCACATGTCCAAGTAGCCAAGAATTTATACTTGTCAATAGATCCATCCACTTTGTACTCAATTTGAGTATCCATTTTTACAACCTAAAGGTTCTTTTCCCAGAGGAAGGTCAACCATTAGTATGGTTCTATAAGATGGATTATATTCTTTTCCTTTCCAGAGTTGTGCTTCTGGAATAGACAATGCTATCGCAATAGTCTTCGATTTATTCTTAACCAAATAGGCTAGAAAGCCTAGGCCAAGTTCAGCCCCTTCTTTGCTCCGTATCGGTTCAGCCTCTAGAGCCTCGAGTCCTGTGGATCTGGAACACTAGTTTCGGATTATCAGGCCCTCACGGGTTCTTGTTAACCTCGAGAAAGTACTTCTTTTACCTTCTCAAGGGAAGATACCTTCAAAGAATTCAGAATTCTTTGACACCAAGCGGCGATAATCACTGCTGTTATTTGCAGATCTGGTGGATATGCAATCTACAGTCTTAGGTCCAACTTGAATTGTTTCAGTTCAACCTCTAGTCAGTATTGAACGTGATTCTTCAATTGCAATGTGAATGTGCCTCTTCACTTGTAATGTGAACGTACTTCTTCACTTACAATGTGAATGTGGCTCTTCACTTGTAGTGGGAACACGCCTCTTCACTTGTATGACTCTTCACTTGTAATGTGAATATACTTCTTCACTTACAATGTGAATGTGCCTCTTCACTTACAATGTGAATGTGCCTCTTCACTTGTAGTGGGAACATGCCTCTTCACTTGTAATGTGAATGTGTTTCTTCACTTACAATGTGAACCTTATCCTTATGCAGAGTTCTCATCAAGAATCGCAATTGCGGTAAGGATTTATTTGCGCTTGAAAATACCATTCATACTAAGGTAAGTAGGGAGTGGACGTTCAGCGAACGATGCTCCACTTTTCCCCTCTGTCTCTACGAATTCCTCAATCCGTAGGCTTAGTAGCGCTTATTCGTTTTAACGAGTTCATATTTTCTTCGTAACATTACAAAGCCATACATAATCATCTTCCCCCTCTAGTTTGTACAACTCTATACCAACCACGTAGTTGTGGCCAAGGTCTAGAGGAGAGGATTTTCTTTCGCTATTCCATTGACGGAATGGAAGGTGATTTTGCCTCTTCGACTACCTTATATTTCTTCTGAGGGTTTATGTCGTCAGACGGCAACAATCTCACCTTGATAAATTGTGTCTTGATCTATGATAATATTGACGCACGAATTGCAAATGTGTATTCGTCAGTTCACATGAACAATTTCTTGCCCGTGAATAGGGCACAATCGGAGAATGCTTCCTGTTAATGGAGAATTAGTACTCTAACCTATGGCTGTGTAATGGAGATTGAATACTGGTTCAACTCACCAAAAGCCATCTCAAAAGTCACAAGACTCTTGGATCTCAAACCCTGAACTCTAGGTTTTCTGTCGACTGATTTTGAGATTTAGCGTCGCGACTTAGTCAGAATGCCGCCGCGGCTCCACACTGTCAGAGGCGGCACTGCGGCTCTTCTACCATGGAGCCGCGACGCTAAGGTGGCAGTAGCTTCGGCTGCCCATCTGGTCGGGAAGCTCTGCGACCCTATTTCAGGCGCCGCGGTCCCTTCTCGAAATCAACCAATTTTGGACGTTTTGTACGCCGATGTATTGGATCATTTTATTCACAACCTTATTGTCAATATCCGAAGGTTTTATCCTTGTCTTGCCCAACGATAGCCTCAACCTTCCGGTCATTTAAGACTTGAATATTCTGGCCCACTCCAGTCGGCCGTAGGTTTTGTATGACTGAGTGTCTATTTTGGCCCACCTCATCGGGTGTCCAATTCTATCCTATGAATGATATTCTGTCGATAGTGTGACAAGTTCATCTCTTACCATCCTATCAAATGAAGGATCTTCTGTCGGAAACAGTGACATGTTTAACTCATTTTTAATTTTCTTCCCCATTAGATCGGATCATATAGAATTGATTTCTATTATTCAATCACTAGGTGGGAAGGGTGTGAAGTTAATATTCTGATTTCAAAGACTTATGCAATATGATTTTTAAGAAACCTTTTCATATTTCATTTCTTGCCTTTAATCAGAAACCTCTTAACTTCATAATTGACAAAGAAGAAATGCTCACCTTAATAAACATTGTTTCTTCCAGCCCATCATATTCTGGATCTTCCGGATCTGTAGCCTAGACATGCAGTCTTATGTGTTGACATAGTCTGACGCGCGAATCTCCTTGCGGCACCTTTCTCGTCATGTTTTAAACATTGAGCGGATCACACAGACAATTCAGGATGTAACTTCTGCACATGAAGTCATTTTGACTCTAAGTGTCAAACTTCATCATCAGACCATTGATAGCCTGGGTACCTTGGCCCACCTCAACCGTGTTATCGGCTTAAGTGTCCATCTCATTTCCATTAGCAGGAGGATCTTCAGTTAGGTATCTAGCCATACCCAATACAGTGAGGTAGAACGACATTTTCTGCTGCCACCTTTTGAAATTATCACCCGAAAACTTCTCGGGATGTTCAGCTTGAAAGTTTGGAGGAATCATGCATTTCCAATGGTTCCAAAATTTAAACCAATGACCAGGGAAGTAGTGTTGCCCGGAGTAGAAGTGCCAAATGAAGTGGCAAGAGTAGAAGCAGAGACTGTATCTCTTCCATTCACCATCTTTAGTTCTTCACAATATATAATTTTGCCTTAAAATTGTTGAAATCTGTGTATGAACAGGGATGGAAGAACTGAAATGGTAGACAAAGAGGTTAGCAACGTTTGCTGAGTCGAGTGATGACACTCTCTCTTTAAGGCAAAATTACCCCCATATATAATGGCTTACAGATAGTGGGTAATAGCCTCCCAAGATAAAACAACAACTTTAACAAGTAAAAGTCAAGTACTTGTGAATCTCTAGAAGAATTAAGAACTCAAGATTGCTAGATGAAGAAGGAGAGACTGTCAAGTGTTTTCAGATTTTGGATCTTAAGTTGATGTCTTAAATCTGAAATTTGAGACTCTATTTATAGGTGCAAAGATGGTCATTCACATACCATGTGAATGCACTAAATGGGGTTGCATAGAACTCTTCAAAAGTCACCTTGATCATGCCAAGAGTTGGATGATCCATGGCCTTTCAAAATAGTTCATGAATCAGAAGATTCCAGAGTTTTTCTGGTTCACTGTACGCGTAGCGCTATCCCCTATCATCGTATATAGTTGAGGGCACCGCGGTGCCAAATAGGCAGAACCAAAACTTGAAGCTACTGGACCACAAGCACCGCAGCCCCTGCCAAAGACGCCGGAGCGCCGAGGCCCTTGTACAGGTAGCGCCGCGGCGCTGGCCTGTCGTGGCTCGGTGCCATGGCTCTTCTCCAATTTCTGTATTTGTCACATTTCTTCTTTTCTCATACCGTCATGGGAGACTCATCAATTGTCCAATTAATCGTCCATCCTTACATAACTTAAGAACACTTAATATGTGTACCAACATCTCTTTCACTACATGAAATTTAGCAACATTGTACGACATATGCATGTGTCTGGAAATAACATTACCGACATGCGGGGCCCCATGTGTTCAAGTCATTAAGGACGGGATAAACTCAATCCCACTAGGTAATTTCCAATATAGATTAGTTTTTCTAGACTAATTTAGATTCATTATTTATGTTATTGAGTAGACTGAGACTACTGGAGATCATTTGAAGAGATTTGGCATTTCAAGAGAGGTTTATGTTCCGGTTATAAGGCAAGTGAGACTTAAACGCTTAGTTTACTTGCTTTTCATTAAAAAATGGGTTGTATTGTATGTATGCATCTAAACCATTTAGTTCATGTGAGTGGGCTAGCATGACCTAAGGTGGATAATTTTCAAGTGTCTAAAGTAATGACCATATGAGTTCTTTAAAGTGCAACAACAACAACAGCATACCCAGTGAATTCCACAACGTGGGTCTGTGGAGGGTAGAGTGTACACAGACCTTACTCCCACCTATAATTTCGCTTAAATAGATAATTGCTATACGTGTAAAATTTTGAATTGGTATTGATTGTATATTTATTCCACTGTATCATATCTTCAGAGAGGCATACTCCGACTAACCCCATTAGGTTCAGTTGGGGTAGATGCCAGAATTATAAGTGATCCAGATAAGATTGTGAGTAAATAATCCCCACTCCGAAATACGGGTAGGATATGAACAAATACATACTGTGTCCCGTGAGCATGATTCAGATTCAGTGTACTTCATGCGATGCTTGTTTATGCTTCATGATTTCAACTTCAACTTTAGTGTTTATATGTATTAAATATACATGTAATATTTAATTGCTTTATGCATTATCAGAGATCTCTAAGACTTGCCCCAATGATAAGCTGAGAGTGTGTCGATCTTGCTGAGTCTTTTAGACTCACACTTGTTGATGTTATATCTGTACAGGCGGGGTTGATGGAGACCAGATAACCGACACTTGATTATTTCAACTTTCTTTAGTCTAGTTCAGCCGAGGTGAGCCACCATTCGATCATGACGACCTCTTCTTCTTTAGTTGACTTAATAGTATTCTGAGCCGCGTCTCGTACTTTTATATTCAGACTAGTAGTTCCATGACTTAGACATTTTATGGAATTTATGGGCAGACTCAATATTTGATTTCACTTCCGCACTCAATTTATATCATGAAACCTTGAGTATTCTTCTTCTTTATCTTTATTATTCGCATGTTTAGCTTAGAGGGTTCGCCTTATGGGCAGAAGCTCGTCAAGTGCCTTGTCGCGTCCTAATTGACAACTTTTTTTTGTAGTTGAGGATCCCTCTCTATGCCCATATACTTGCCTTTCTTTCGGTTTTATGCAAGTTGTTATTTGAGACGACAGACTACAAAGACATTATCATATCCTCTAAATACCAATCTTACTTAACTCTCAAGATCAACACATTAATTTGTCCTGTAATATTACAAAAGGTCATTGCCAACTTGAACTTCTCTTTTCATACAAAACCAGACTTCAATTATTAGCCTAACAATAGATCCCATGTGAAGTTAAAGATTTTTTAGTGGGTAGACGAGTTATAAATTGGAGGTGAGTTATTTTTATAAAATCGTGTAATTATAGTTGAAATTGAGTTTTCTGTCCAATTAAGGGTATAAGTGTACACTTATTAGACGGCAATGGTATATTTGAACACTATCGCTAACGGAGGGCAAAATTAGCTGATAAAAAAAATAGAGGGGTATACTTGACCCTTTTCCTTTTTTTTAATCTTTGTAATGTGATAATGTCATATAAAATGAAATAGAAAGATATTTATTAGCATTGTAGCAAATCTTCCTTAATTAGTAAAATTGTAAATATTTTCAAATCACGTGCATTACTTAAAAACAATTCCTTTCCCCCCTAGACTTATTTAGTATCAAATAATTTGTTGCCAACCATACGGATAACATAGTCTAATTACCTCTAAAACAATTAACCTATCATCTTAACTAACCAGACTAGCTTTCATGTTTTCCTATAAATAATCCCCTCACCGATTAGTGTTGAGCACTAAACTATCAAATTCTTCTCTAAAGATAAATGACTTTCAAATTCAATTCTTTCCGGTTTGTGACTCTTTTAATTGTAGTAGTTGATTCCACTTTTTGCCATGTTTTTGCAGCAAATAATGATAGAAAGTTATTGGATTCATTAGAACGTTTATCGAATACTTTAGCTCCATCTCCGTCACATGGTGGTTGGCAACCCATAGAAGATACAAATGATCCTAAAGTGGTGGATGTTGCAAAATTTGCAGTAAGTGAAGAAAACAACATAATAAAAGGTGTTGAACTGAAATTTGAGAGTGTGTTGGATGGAAAATTTCAAGTTGATAATAATGGCATCACTTATCAACTGAATATTGCCGTCATAGAATTCGAAGAAACAAATGAATATTTAGCGGTTGTTTTCGAAAATTCTAAGGACAATGTTAGAGAACTCATTTCCTTCGATTAATCTTTTGCTTAAAACTTAAGTGTAATATATTTTTGAGTAAACAACTCAAATTTAGCAGTTCATTTAAGTTACTTACTTTTTGTCTATATTAATTACGTGTAATTGATTGTTTTTTATGACATTCATAAATCAACTTACAAGTATGCATGTATGGACATTTTATTTTGTTCATTTTGAATGAGAGGAAAAATGTCCAATTGCGGTATTTTGAGAGCCTGAAGTTCACATCTATATTTTCTATTTGTTAGAGCATTATAATGTTGATCATAAGAAAGTTAAATCTGTTATATATCCAACCTTGGATATGAACATTTTTATGAGTCATTTGTCTCATATTGATTTTTGTAAGATGATAGTAATCTCTTTTGAGGAGTCTTTCTCATTAATATCAATATATATAGTATACAATATTCATCTCATATATAAGAGGAATCCTAGTCCCATATACAAGAGGAATCATAGTCTTACCATAATTATATTTACACAATATTTAAATTATGGGTAGAGATTTTATTATACTACTATACACGTATACACACCCCCTCAGTCGGAGCGGGAGGAGGCCGGACGCTGAAACTGGATCTGAAGTCAAGAAATAATTGTCTGGGAAGTCCTTTGGTAAATATATCTGCATACTGATATGATGAGGGAACATGTAACACTCTGACATGACCTAGCACAACTTTCTCACGAACGAAATGTATGTCCATCTCAACGTGCTTGGTTCGCTGATGTTGAACCGGGTTGTGAGAAAGGTAGATTGCAGAGATGTTATCACAGTACACTATAGATGCCTGACGCAAAGGACACTGAAGTTCTAACAGTAAATTTCTGAGCCAACAAATCTCAGTTACCACATTTGCAACGCTCAGCATTTCGACACCGAACGAGATAGGGTGGCTCGCCGCCGCGTACCATGAAATCAAATTATCCCCTAAAAAAACACAAAAGCCGAAGGTGGAGCGTCACGTGTCCGGATACCCTGCCCAATCTGCATCCGTATACGAAAGCAACTTGTTTGGGGCAGAGGGGTAAAGGTGCAAACCATAATCAAGTGTGCCCTTAATGTATTGAATGATACGCTTAAGGGCAGTGAAATTAGAGTCCCTGAGGGCATGGATAAATAGGCATACCTGCTGAACAACAAAAGAAATGTCTATCCTTGTAAATGTGAGATACTGAAGTACACCTGTAAGGCTCCTATACATAGTAGGGTCGGAGACTGGAGCACCATCCATAGCACTGAGCTTAGATTTCGAATCAACTGGAGTAGGTGAAACTTTGCAATTCGCCATCTTAGCCCTGTACACAATTTCCTCTGCATACTTACGCTGACATAAGAACATGTGGTTGACAGATCTGGTCACTGATATCCCCAAGAAATAACTCAGCTTGCCCAAATCAGTCATTGCAAATTTGGTCTTAAGCAAAGTAATAATCTCATTTTTAAACCCATCGGAGGAGGCAATAAGAACAATATCATCCACGTACAGTAATAAGTAATCAATACTACTACCTTGATGAAAAATGAAGAGTGATGTATCACTTTTGCTGCATACAAACCAAATCTGCAAAATATATCTGGCAAAATGATCATACCACGCACGGGGGCATGCTTTAGGCCATATAGTGACTTACGGAGACGACACACATAATGAGGATCACTGACGGGTGAACCTGCGCTGACGACGTAGATTGTTTCTCTCAGGTCCCCATGTAAAAATGCATTATTCACATCAAGTTGATGTATCGACCAGTGTTTGCCCATGGCTATTCTCAGAATTGTGCGAATGGTAGCTGGTTTGAAAACCGGACTGAATGTCTTACCACAATCAATGCCCTCCTGCTGATTTGTGCCATTAGACACAAGTCGTCCCTTATACCTCTCAAGATCTCCACTGTCTCTGAATTTGTGATGAAAAAGCCACATACAATGGATCACATTCACCCCCTCTGGCCTAGGTACTAGATCCCACGTGTGCTGCTTAGTTAAAGAATTGAACTCCTCATATATTACCGCATTCTAATTAGGGTATTGTTTGGCCAATTTGGGATTCTTGGGAAGTGGAGAGATGGTTTGGGCTGACAGGTTAAATTGGACTCTGGGTTTGAAGATTCCGTGTTTGGCATGAGTTTCCATATGGTGAGTGGGGACAGTGGGTGTCTGTGGCGGTTGAGTGGTGGGATCAGATACAGACGGTAAGGTCGGATAAGGGGAGGGTGGAGGCAGTGCCGTCGAAGGAGCCGCGGCGCATGAATGACAGTCCTCTCTGAAGTTTTGGCGTCGCGGTGCTGAAGAAGGTGAAATATTACAGTCTTCTCTGAAGTTTTGGCACCGCGGCGCCTGCCATTGGGGTCGCGGCACTAACGCTGGGAAAAGATCAGTTTGCTCATCGAAGGTCGCGCCGCGCGCTCTCGCCGCGGCATACGACGATGACGGATCACTAGGCAGAGAAGGTGATTTTTCAGCGGTGCTATGATCTAGTTGATTGAGAATGAGAGGAGAGATGACAGACTCGTCATGAAAGGAGTAATCCAGTTTTTAGAATTTCTGAGGATTCGAGAACGGGAATGTGATCTTGTCGAATGTGACGAGAAATGTGGATTTGATGAGTGGACAAGTCATACCAGAGATAGTCCCTATGGTTCGGTGGAAGCCTAGGTAGACACATGGAGTGGACCGGGGGGCTAGTTTGTGAGGAGCAGTAGAGGCAAGGTTAGGATAACGTAGACAACCGAATATTCGTAGATGATCGTAACAGGGGACTCTATGATAGAGGATTTCGGTAGGGGTCATATTGTGAAGGGTGCTAGTCAGGAGAATATTTGAAATGTATTCTGACATCTTAGCAGCATATACCCAGAAGGACGGAGGGAGGTGATAGTGCGAATGATTCGTTCAGCTTTACCGTTTTGTGGGGAAGTGTGAGGGCAGGAGAAGCGAAAGACCATGCCATTATTAGTACAAAAGTGGTGAAATATAGAGTTGTTGAATTCACGACCATTATCGCACTGAAATGATTTTATACCTTTTTCAAATTGTGTTTGAATGAATGTTCGAAACTTAAGAAATTTGGCAAACACTTCCGATTTATATTTGAGAGGATATAACCAAATATAGTGGGAAAAATCATCTAGCAAGACAAGATAAGATTTATGACCGAGGGAACTAACAATAGGTGATGTCCATAAATCGGCATGTATAATATCAAATTGTGCAAAGGTAACACTAGTAGATGATTTAAATGGAAGGCGAGTATGTTTGCCTAAAGAACAAGAAACACAATTTTAGGGAAGCTTCCCATTATTACAAGGAATGAAATTATTGCCTCTAAGAAAATTAAAAACTGGAGCTCCTGGATGACCAAGCCT
Organism: Przewalskia tangutica; assembly: GCA_029844215.1. NCBI lineage: Eukaryota > Viridiplantae > Streptophyta > Magnoliopsida > Solanales > Solanaceae > Przewalskia > Przewalskia tangutica. The sequence continues at coordinate 6,337,692 of CM056725.1, forward strand.
ATTATGCCACGTGGATGGAGAGATAACCGCTAGAGAGACGGGAGAGCAAGATCTGGTAGCGGAGGTGAATGTGAATGGATAGAGATCCCCCGTGCTATTGCATCTCGTAAGAGGTGTCCCCGTATACAGATCATTCACAGTGAAACCAAAAGGATCAAAGTCAACAAAGACAGTTGTTACGAGTAAATTTGCGGATAGAAATTAAGTTCTTAATGATGTGTGGGGAATATAGGATATTTTTAAGGAAAAATGGTGGATGAGGAGGTTGTGTGTAGGATGTACCATAGCCTTTTATTGGAATGATGTGACCATTGCCAACTATAATAAACTGAGGATGCTTTAAACTAAACATTTTAGGAATATTACATGCAGACCGGGTGAGGTGAGATGTGGCACCTGAGTCCATGATCCAGTTGTTGTCCGGTTATTGCAGGTTGAGGCTACCGAAAGCCTGACCCAAGTCAGTGGGGGCCATATCGGAAGCGGGCTGCTAGAATTGCCTTTGCATGAAGTGGGCCTGCTGCGAGTGTTGGGCTAGCCGAGGGGCTGGAGCTGGGCCCAACAACCAGTGTTAAGAATACTGAGAGAAGGGCTGCTGGAACTAGATATGCGGCTGCGCCGCGACACCTTGCTGGTACTGTTGAGGCGCCGCGGCTTAGTGGTTCTGCGGGCCCTGCTTTTGCTGCTGACCACGACCCTTGCCACGACCACGTCTCCCTTTCCCGCCGCGGCCCTTGTCACCCCTGCCGCCGCGGTTTGGCCGGCGGGAAACTACTCTTGAGGTTGTGTTTCGACAGCGAGCACCTTCTGATGGTGCTCATCCTGCTTAGCACGGTGGGTTTCTTCTAGTAGTATTTGAGAGCGAGCTTTATTGAAGCTCGGTAGAGGGTCAGCCTGCTGAATCATCGTGGCTAGGGTGTCATATTCCCCTTTAGAGAGGTCTGCAATTAGTTGTAACACCATCTTTGTTTCGGATACGGGCGTACCAACATTGGACAATTGGTTTGCCACAAGTTTCAACTGTCGACAGTATTCGAACATATTGGAATAATTTTCCAGACGTGTGTTGTTGAATTGCTCCTCCAAGTAGACCGCGCGAGAGTTCTTGTTGTCTTGAAAAATTTCCTCCAATCTTGTCCATAATTCGCTGGCAGAAGCCCCCGTTTTCATGATAGTAAGAAGTAGGTCTTTGGATACAGTGCCATAGATCCACTGTTTAACTACGACATCAAGACGACGCCAAGTTGTGTCATCAATCTCCGGGGGACGAGGAACATACTCGTCGGTGTGGTCAAGCACATAGTAAACACATGTATGAATTTTAAAGAGTTCGAACCACGACCAGTATTGACCATCTTCCTGATTAAGAATGAGAGGGATGAAATTCTTGATGTTTGTAACGGCGAGAGCCAGATGGAAAAATAGTGAGGAACTGGTGGTGGGAGGAGGTGTGGAAGCGGAAGCATCAGAAAGTGTGGGAGAGGCATGAGGATCCATCTAGAGAAGAGAGGAAAGGAAGAAAAGAAACCAGAAATTTGGAGAGGGAGACGCGGCGCTGGGGGCGGCTGATCTGAAAAATTTCTAGGGTTCTTTTGTTTTGGCTCTTGATACCATGTAAGATGATATTAATCTACATTGAGGAGTCTTTCTCATTAATATCAATATATATAGCGTACAATATTCATCTCATATACAAGAGGAATCTTAGTCCCATATACAAGAGGAATCCTAGTCTTACCATAATTATATTTACACAATATTCTAATTATGGGTAGAGATTTTATTATACTACTATACACGTTTACAATTTTTGAGTAAGAGTCTCTCACATTGATTTTTGAGTAAGAGTCATTTTTCCCACATTGGGTTTTGAAAGTTTTTAGAGGGTATATAAATGTAAGATGATATTAGTCTCCCTTGAGGAGTCTTCTCATTAATATTAAAGTATATATAGAGTACAATATTCATCCCTTATACAATAGGAATTCTAAGCCTATACAAAAGAGGAATCCTAATCTTACCATAATTATATTTACACAATATATGGAAATATTCTAATTATAGGTAGGGATACATTTGTTTCTATAATATACATGTTTACTGTTACAACCGTAATTCCAGGAGATGAATAAGAGAATAGACGCGAGAACACAAGACTTGAAAATTGGTACGAAAGAAAGAATTGTTTTTCCGAAGGAAAATCTTCCGAACTTCGGAAAGGAAAAATGTTCGTTGATGAGAATTAGATTCTCAAAATGCATTATTTGAGGAGTATGAAATTTATTATCATTGTGGAAATGTATTTTACGGATTTGGTCACGTGGGGCCCACCCGAGGAATTTTACGTTTTGTGGGGCCCACGAGGGTTACAGAATTTTATGGACGAATGGGAGGGCGACACGTGACACCCCCCACATGGTCTTGGACGAAATTGGGCAAGGGTATTTTGGTCATTGACCAATGTAGAAGATCAAGTCTTGCAAGCTTGATATAATTGACTAAGTCAACTTGTCCACTTGGCTAAATATTTAATCTCCTCCATCCAAGCCACACAAGTGTTATGATCTAAGCCCTCCATTGTTTTATATATACACACTAGTGCAAGACCAAGTCTTCAACACTTAGAAAAAATTAGAGACATTGTTCTTGTTCATTAGTTGCTCTCGGGTTTGAGTAAATCCCCACACAAATTTTTTGTAATTTTGGTTCATTCTTCACAAGACTTTAACCCAAGGTTCCTAGGGGTATTGTAAGGATATCTCAATAGAAAGATCTCGGAATAACGATGTTTTTACGTTAGTCGCAAGGCGAAACCCTAAGGTGTTCTTCAACTTTGAAGATGGAACTTGAAGAGGAGTTCTTTATGAGCTTCTAAGGAGTGCTTGGAGCGGATTGGAACATAAGAAGAGGAGCTAAAAGTTGCTAAGGATCGACTTTTACGCTTGGACAATATTAGGGCTTATTGAGGTAAAATTGTCATCTTCTTAATGTAATTGAAGATTACATGTTATAGTAGTTAAGAAATGAGCATGTGGTATATAGAATGAAGTTTGAAAAGATTTGGATCATGTCGACTTGTTGAAAACCAAAAATGGACAAGTTAGCCGCTAATGTTGTAATCAATTTGGTCGATAGTTACAATCGTCGCATGTTAAGGAAGAAAGGAATTATAGTTGTTGTAATTGTTATTATGTATATAACATGTTAGAATAACAACTTGGATTGAAAAAGGAAATTGAAAGAGAATTGATATTGTTATGGATAGTGTTATTGCCGAGAATGTGCCTTAAGGAATGGACAGTTTTATATTGATTGTGGGGCAGAATTTTACACGTCCTATTAGGCGTGTAATCCCCTTTGTATTTGCTGAATTGTTGGGCCTTAAATGTGGGGTTTGGTTATTGATTTTCGGGCCTTGAAAAAGGTGGAAAAGTATGTAGAAACAAAGGAAGTGCTGCCCGATTTTCCGTAGAATAAGAGACCTTACACTTAATATGATTCTACGTAAATAAGTGAGGAGTTGATAGACATGTTATGATTAATATAGGTTGAAGTACTACGAGTAGCGTATTCTACTTAAAGGACGGAATGACTATCAAGGTTGAAGTACTTTGGAGCATTTTGCTACTTGTCGATAATCGTCGCGAGGTATGTGAACCTCTTCCTTCTTTTAGCATGATTCTATTTATGAAATATACATGTGGTGTTATTTCATGATTCCTTCTACTCTTAGAAGTTAAGAGGTATGTATGTTGATTTACTCTATGTGAAAGTTATGTCTAAGTTATCCTATGTTCTTACCAAGTCTTATGGGGGATGTTGGTAAGAGTCGTTAGGAAGTATTTGGAGTCGAGTTGACTTTGCAAATTTACTGCACGAATGAGAATAAGTATCGAACAAGACATTGCAGCGTTAATAAAGGAAAATGTATCGACAATCAATTATATTAAAATGAGTAGAATTCTCCATCTGCATAGAAACTAAGATAAGACAAAATTGTATTACATTTTCTAGATCATGGCTGCTTTAATAAGATCGTTATAAACGAGTATAACCTATTCACAACGCATAAAAGTATAGGTTACCTAATTTAAAGAGTTTACGTTATGAAGTTTTAAGACTACGAACCTTGAATTCTTAAAAGGTTAAGAGACTTTATTTTTCAAGTTATGGGACTTGATTCTTAAAGGAAGAAATGACTTGATTTAAAAGTATAGAATACTTGATTTGGGAAAAGCATTGATAACTTGATATTCTAAGTTAAGTAACTTGATTTCTTAAAGTTAAGAGACTTGAAGTATTTTGAAAGCTTTGTAACTTGATTTGAAAGTATAAGTATCTTGGTTATAAAAGAAAGAATGAATTAGTCTAAGGCATAAAGTTAGTATAACGGCTTTTTGGGAAGTTGATTATAACAACTTTATGGAAGGTTTCTCTAGTAATGTAAGCAAAGAAATGACTTGAAATACGGAATGGCAATTTGATTTAAAGGTATCAATTGCTTAAAGTTTTTAAGTAAGGGTCACTTGATTTAGAAGCCTAGAAATGTATTTCTAAAAATGTAGTGACTTGTTTGAAATGTAGACATGTCTTGATACTACAGGTGTTAATATCTTGAGGTTTTATATGAAAAGGAGTCTTTTGAAAAAAATGGAAGTACGTAGTACTTTGGGTTAAATTCCCGGATTTTTATGTGAAACGAAAAGTGCCTTGAGTATATAAAATGAAAGTCTAAAGATTTTATGAACTTGCCTATGCTTGCTTGTGATAGCCTTGAGTACAAGTATTATATGTTTACGCTGCCGTGACTCTCAGTTGGAGGGCCGGTTGTCTTGTTGTGAATTTACTTGACGCATCGACGCGACGAGACTTCCACGTATGCTTCCATTGTGATTGATCCTTGGACATGCTTATACGATGTGATTCCGGCACGCGACCGTGACGCGTTAGATTCTGATTGTTTTTATTACTCCTTGGACATGCTTATACGATGTGGATTCCGGGGCATGAAACCAGGAGGCGGGTTAGATTCCCGAATTTATTTTATTACCCCATGGCCATGCTTATACGATGAGGGATTCCGGGGCATGCGACCATGTTATATACGATTATTACTCCATGGACTGGCTCCCCATGAAGACATGTACCCGAGATGGGGGATTCCACGGCATGTTATATACGATTATTACCCCATGGCCATGCTTATACGATGAGGGATTCCGGGGCATGCGACCATGTTATGTACTATTACTCCATGGACTAGCTCCCCATGAAGACATGTACCCGAGATGAGGGATTCCACGGGCATGTTATATACGATTATTACCCCATGGATTAGCTCTCCATGAAGTCATGTACTCGAGATGATGGATTACACGGGCATGAGATATATATATATATATATATATATATATGTGTATCGACGATTATATTTTACACTTACTACGCTGATGATGGGATTCCACGGCGAGGATATATATATATATATATATATATATATATATATATATATATGTATTGTATGTGTATGTGTAAAGCGAGGTAGGACACACGAGCGCGTACACGGTTATATTTTACACTTACAAATTGTCGGTGATGGGGATTCCACGCACGCTTTGATATTGTGGGCTTGAGACCTCATCGGATTTTGTGACTATTGTTCATGTGTTGAAATAGTCTGCATAAGGTAAAAATCGACTTTCATTACTTTCACTTCTAAGGCACAACAGTACTATTATTTTGGTTATCATACATGTCTCCATTTTTATTATAGATCATATGATTTCATTACTGATTTTCGCCACATACTTGGTACATATTTCGTACTGACCTCATTCGGGGGGCTTAGTTCATGCCGCAGGTTGAGGTACATATTTGCTGATCCTCATTCTTAGGATCACTGTTCAGCTGGTTGGAAAGCTCCATTATTTCGGAGGCTTTGTATTTTGGTACAGTTCCCTGAGGTTGTAGGTTTATGTACATTCAGGGGTATGGCAGGGCCCTGTCCCGTCACAGTTGTTATGTCAGAAATTCTTATAGGTCTGTAGTCATATCTTGTGGATTGGGTTGTGTAAAAAAAAAAGAGGTAACTGCTTTTGGGTTACGTATATTTTTTTTGGAAGGTGACCTTATCGGCTAGCATGTTATTTATTTCTTTTGAAATGTATGTATGTTCCGCTACTATTCTCTGATGTATACTGCGTGGTGCCTGTGTAGGGCACCGCCATGCCCGGGTCGTGACAAAAGTGGTATCGAGCGCTTAGTCATCGGAAAGTGTCTACGCATCGCAGTAGTAGTAGTCTTGATTATCGGTGTGTTGTGCACCACATCTATAATCAAGAGGTCGCAGGACATTTAGGATTGGTTTCATTCTTATCACTCGAGATCGTGCGATGTAGTGTTGTTAGGTTCGCTCTCCCTAACGAGTTATGTTGATTTCAACACGAGAAAGACAAAGATGACCTGCAGCGACTATGTGGATTGCGTATCCAGGTTGGTGGTAATTGTTGTATAGTTGGTACAATGACGTACAACTATACGGATTTATGTATGAGGGTCATTTATGGGTTGCCTAGAATGACTTTAGATTATTAAGAGTTGGTAAGGACTAACTAGATACCGGGAAGGTATGAAACAGTTAATGAATTCTCATCGAGGTTTTACGTATTATTTTGAGATAATTGGGAAATGATGAGTTGTCTGATAAGGTAGTGAACCCTTAAGAAGTCATGTTAAGGAACTTAATGGAATGTCATGTTAATAGTTTAAGCTGCGTGGTAGGCTTAAGAGAATTGTACGGATGAAGTCCGTATGGAGTAAGTATTGGTTGTTGTGATCAAGACGACACGATTATGGTATTATGAGAAGTTATTGTACCCGTTTACGGGGGGACTGGTAATGTAGGCTTGGAGCATGGAAATTGCGAGCCTAAAGAATATTGATAATCGTCGAGACCTTAGGTATATAAGGTCTTCTCGGGCAATAAGATTTTATTCAGACTAAGGGTAAGAGTTAAGTGCGACGGTGGGTCGGGTTAAGGACCTATTACGGGTCGCCTCATAGTTTGAAATGGAGTGGGATCAGTTTGTAGTAGTCCTCACGCGATGGTCACGGCGTGCAAGGCCCAAGTCTAGTTAATTGTTTTACGGGTTCGTGGACGCGTTCCACCGGAACCAGGTCGTAAGAGCCGGAAATGGCCTTATATTGTTTAATAGAGTGACTCCAAAGATTGGAGGCCAGAATCGGTATGGAGGTTATGTAAGTATGCTAGTATAAGTTGGAGGTACGAAAAGAATACAACCAGTAAGAAAGTTGGTTTCACATAGGCGAGGTTCAGATAATTGGCCCAGATTTGATTCAGCGGGCTGTGGATGTTGACACCCAATTTTGACCCTCCCGTCCAGCCATTAACTATAAAATTACACTAATTTTGTAAAATAATTTTTAGGATTTTTATAATAAAATGCAGCGAGTAAAACATTAAATACAGGCATAAATATTTAATAATGGCATCGCATCTTACGTAGAGTTTTTAGCACTTAGAGTCCCGCGCCCGCATTAACTAATTTTAAGCCCTGTCGTCATTAATAAATACATAAAATAAGTAATTTAGCAATGATGTCGTGTCAGGTAGCATAGCCGCATTTATTAATAATCATTTGTAATTTAAAATCAATTTAATCTAATATATGCATTTAATAGCGTCGCATTTATAAAAGCTTTAAATATCATACTTGCATTTAGCATTTAAATAATTTAATCTAAAACTCAATGTAATTTTAATTTAACTTCGCAATAATGCACAATAATAAGATTTTAAATAATAGCGCCGCATTCTAAAATATTAAGCATTAATTAAATAGCACGCCCGCATTTATAACAACTAGGTTAATAAAGCACTTAAACAATTTAAGCACAATTTATTAATCTAATTAACTAATTAATTATCTAAAACTAATACCCCTAATTTAATACCTAACTCTACCCGATTTGCCCTGCCCACCCCATCTACCAAAGCCCTCAAATTTCTTTACCTACGCACATCACCCTCACTTCGCCTCCCACGTAAGCCCAACACCCTTTTCCATCGCCCTCAATGAACGAAACCATATACACAAAACCCTAGGCCTTTCAACCGCCGCAACCCTAGTTCGCCACACCAGCACACCCCGAGATTCTCGCCGGAGAATCCGGGAACCTTCCTCACCCATGCACGAAGCCAGCTTTCCTTACCCAGGCACCTAACCAAACGAATCTTCCATAAATCCCTTTAAAATCGTAACCCATTCGAATCTACAAAATCGTGAGTAAATCAATCCAAAATAGCAGCCAATATCACACAAAATCGCCTCTTGTATGGTAAGAGCCTTCAACGAATCAAGCACAAATTTCACAAGAATCACCAAAATTAGCCTTGATTATTTACCTAATGAGGAACCCGAAGAATGGCTATTTAAGGCACATGCAATAGGCATTCGAGGAGGAGGGGAGAGTCAGGCAGACCCAGATAGCATCGAAAGGGAAGAACACAACATAGCAATTTAGGGGTAAACAGAGCGTCGAATTCGTGAGCTTAGTCGTGGGGCATCAATGAACACAGCAGAGAGAGGAGAAATAGCGAAGAAAAGTTCATCGATTAGGAGATTCAGAAACAATCGAGAACCAATAGTCAACCATTCTCGCGAAACTCTTCCTCTTTCATCGCATTAGCAATCCTCGAGTGGCTCAGACGACTTGATACGCTCGGTTCGCCACGGAGAAGGTAAACTCATTTCTGTCGAATTTTGTTTCTTTATGCGAATTTATGTGCTTTCGTATATATTTCTTGATAAATTTGTTAACGCGTTATGTAAGTGTTCGACATGTCTTAGTTTATCTTAGCAAGATTCGATTTTCTAAATTATCGATTAGGATTGATGTTTAAAATACTAGGCTTAATATGTTGCTTAAATATGTGTCAAAAAGTGGATTGATGATAGTCTTGGTTTGATGCAATCCATAGGTTTAGTTAATCGTCGCTGGTTCATCATGTTAGTCCAAACCGAGTATAAGTCTTAGCCTGCTTTGTTAAGATTTGTTATTTCGCGCTCAAGCGCTTTCATATGCATTCATTTAGCGAGGCTAAATCTAAAGGTTATGTCGCGTCATTCCGAACCAATGAAGTGTTAATTTCATCTATTAAGTTTGTTCAGAGGAGGTGTGCATCCAGTTTGCTATCATACAGTCCCTATTGCATTTCATACCCAGATTGGGTCCTGTTTCCTTTAATGGGTGTGTATATTGACATAATATGATCTTAAATGCTTAGGTAGTCAGAGATGGTTTGGCATACGATTTGAATAGATTTCACTCAGGAAGGATAGGTCCCCTGTCTGTCAATTTCTCTATGTCTGTCTGAGATATTCATGCCCAATATGTCTAAATGTCATTATATCAAGTGTATAGGATGAATTGGATCTTGTATGACAATCATATACTGAGTAATTCTGTACCCTTTAAAGTGTTATTCTGCAAAAGGATCACATGTTCATTTCCTTAGCTCTCGTGTCTACAGGGTCATCTATTTGCTTATCCTGTATGTTTGGATGATAAAATACCTCCATATTAGCATATGACATCTCCTAGGTTGTCTAGTCTATATCCTACTTGATTGATTTGCATAAAATGGCAGTGGTATTAGTGGTAAGCTCTCATGAAAGCTAGCCTATGCTATGTTGAGTTGTAGCTCTGTTGCCTTCCACATTTATCCTGTAATTACCCCTTCAGAGTAGCAAGTATATAGGATACAACTTGGTATTGAGACTTGTTTAAGTAAGGAACTCCTACAGGTGCCCTTTGTTCCCTACTTAAAAGTATACCTACTGACTATATACATTCAGTCTAAAACATGTCCAAAGAATAAGAAGGAAAATCTCCCTGCTGATTACTGATCATATCCAAAGACTCACGCTAGTGGTCGATAATAATCCCTTCATTTCTGCCTAGAATGATAAATGATTTAGAACTTATTGGTTTGTCGAAATCTTTGTTTGCCTGTTGCGTGCATCCATAACCCACTGTTTGCTGGTTGTTGCAGCCGCTGCGCCATCCTATTTACTGATTTACACACATTTTCTATTGTTGACACGCATAAACATAGATTATGTGTGTACAGATTTTATAATTAGGGTATATACTAATCTTTATCTTTTCTTACTTTCTTACATGAAATGCATCGGAGCAAAAGGAGGAGTCTCATAGCGAGACTCATTATGCCTTCAATCAATTGAGGATTTGCATTCACCCTCATTCGTGTGTATCTTGCTATCTGCATCAGAAATTCCAACCTGCCGGCGAATGACATCGCCATTCTTCGAGTCCTTCTAATTATTTTCTACCCCGCCCCCATTCATTTATTTGTTGTAAATTATATGTCTAACGCTACATTAATTAGTAGGATATTCATAATAGTTAAACCTTGAACCAATAGATTATAAAGTAGCTTAACATTAAAAATTTGCTTTCCCCCATTTAGTTGATTATTCTAGCTTGCTTAAGTTATAATCAAACTATTTAGTAATCCTCCATCCACATAACTATTTAAGTAGTCAAAACATTTTTTATCACTAAATTCTAACATGAGAAACTCATCTTCTTATAAATACTTGTTAACATTCATAACAAAATTGTATTCTGCTGCATAAAAGACGTTTTTATTTTATTAAGCATCTGATGTTGTCACAATAATTTGCATATATTATGCTAAGCAGTATGAGTATGTTATAGAATAAATTTTCTAATTACTTTATAAATGCCTGCTTTCACTAAACCAACTTTATGTATTTCGGCGCTATATTAAGTATAATTACTTTATAAATGCATGTTTTCACTAAACCCACTTTACGTATTTTGGCGCTATATTTTATATTAAGTAATAATACATTTCATATTCTAAATACTCGCCACCCAAATACCTTTTGCAACTTGCATTGCATTCTTGGCATAATAATTAACCCTAGGTTTGAACGGACAACCGCAAGTTAGCGGATCTTTTAGGGTGCCTAACCCCTTCCCTTTAGGATAATAAAGAACCCTTACCCAGAATCTCATTAAGTTTAGCAGACCATTAAAATGGAGTTAATGTTTTACTTTAAACTAGTTAAACATTTAGGTGTCCTAATTCACCCAATTAATTAGGTGGCGACTCCGCGAACCCTTAGCATTCTAGCAACCCTTTAGCATTTTAGCACCCTTTAAAATTTTAGCACTTCTAATATGTTAGCACCCCTTTTAGCATTTTTAAAACTTTAAGCCTCTTAAACTTTATTAGCATTTTTTATATTTTATTTTCTAACCTTTTAATTTGAGCAGGAGTTAGAAATAAAAGTCGCGCTAAAAAGTATGACAGAATGGCGATCACTGGGATTTTAGGTTCTTAACCACAACAGACCTAGGATAATTATTTGGCAATTACTTTTGCATTTAATTTTTGTGTGCTGTATTTTGTTTTGTTTATTTTAAATTGCTACCTGCTTTACTGCTTTCCTTAAACTGGCATTCCGCTCATATTTCTTCCACTCTGGAAAATTCACACAATCACACACTACATGCGAGGTGCGCTGGTGCATCAAGAAAATTCTTTCTTCAAAATCCAAATTTAGGAGAGTCGGTAATATACGTGGAGTGCCCGTCTAACCTGGCCGCGTAGCCTTCTCACTGAGTTGTCCGCCTGAACTCAAGGCCTAGAAAAGCCAAATCTTAGAAACTTAAGATGAGCTATACCACCCTTATTTTAGGGCATGCATGCATTTACCTTAGGTGGCTCGGTCCTGCATCGACACCACAATTAGGAAGACACTAAACTTGTCGACGGGTTTCTCAACCCAACGACCAACCAAAGATATTACGTAGCGTAGCAATGATGCACAAATCCAAACCCAATCATGACATGCAAATTGGGAAAAGTGCACCGTCATTTGGTCGCCATTTCCAACAAAGGCATCAGAGTTGGACGACTTGGACAAATCCGTCATAATCTCGCATAAGTGACGCTAGGCTTCCTCCGCATAAAGAGGTCCCCCGCATGTTAGGAAACGTTTGAATGTGCTATGTACAATATATCTGCTACATACCCGCAAATTATGTGCTTTATGCTAACACCGTTTGTTGCATTTCTAGAAAGATTTATCATCTTCCCCCAAAGGTCGATTTGTATTTGACTTAGCAATGGAAGAGCATCAATATTTCACAAGATCAAAGGCACGGTCCAAATGATACGACCGATCTGGCGGCATCCGAGCTTAACGAGCCTAACTCGCTCGTTCCTATAAGCAAAGCAGGGTCTCGTAAAAGAAGAGCAAAGATGACACCTTCTCAAAATCGGGACAAAGCAGAAACTGCATGCGGTTGCAAGTCCGAATGTGCCGTGCACGCCGATATCAAGAAACAAGGCGCGAAGTCAAATGCGAATCGACTTCAAAACTCACAAATTTTCTTTGGCGCAGTCTTTTCATATTAAAGCAAAGAAATGCAATAGCCGGGCGTAAAATACGGCAAGAAGTTTCTTCGCAAGAAACAAGCAGAGGCGTAAGATATGACAAAAATCCCAAAATTCAAAGTCCGTGATCGGCAAAGCAGCAGCAGTGGGCATCAACAATCGCAATCAAAGTTCGGACTCCGCAACAAAACCTAGCGCCACAATCCCTGCATCAAGTCAAATTGGCAACCCACGATCGCACACCACGAAGGCATCATGGCAATTCGTCACCGCAAAGACTTAGCATGTCCGCAAGGACAACATCCCAAAGATTCATCAAAGCGACGTGACGACATCTCTACCCATAAAATTGCACTTCATATATATTTATCATTTTGTTTAAACAGTATACACTAACGCCTCTTCTCGCTTAGTCATATGAGCATTTATTCTGGCGAGCAGAAAGAACACGCCCAGCAACGACGTTATCAAGACAACAAGTCTACGCAACGACGCCAAAGAAGAACACGCCCGCATAACGACGCGATCGAAGTCCACGCAACGACGCCAACAAAGAACACGCCCGCATAACGACGTAATCAAGAAGTCCACGCAACGACGCCAGAAAGAACACGCCCGCATAACGACGTAATCGCAAGTACACGCAACGACACCGAAGAAGAACACGCCCGCATAACGACGTAATCGCAAGTCCATGCAACGACGCCAAAGCAAAGAACACGCCCGCATAACGACGTAATCGAAGTCCACGCAACGACGCCAAGAAGAACACGCCCGCATAACGACGTAATCGCAAGTACACGCAACGACACCGCAAGAAGAACACGCCCGCATAACGACGTAATCGCAAGTCCATGCAACGACGCCAAGAAGAACACGCCCGCATAACGACGTAATCAAGAAGTCCATGCAACGACGCCAAGAAGAACACGCCCGCATAACGACGTAATCGCAAGTCCACGCAACGACGCCAAAGAAGAACACGCCCGCATAACGACGTAATCGAAGTCCATGCAACGCCGCCAGCAGCAACACGTCCAGACAACGACGTAATCAGCAAGTCCACGCAACGACGCCAGCAGCAACACGTCCAGACAACGACGTGATTAGCAAGTCCACGCAACGACGCCAAAGAAGAACACGCCCGCATAACGACGTAATCAAGAAGTCCATGCAACGACGCCAAGAAGAACACGCCCGCATAACGACGTAATCAAGAAGTCCATGCAACGACGCCAAAGAAGAATACGCCCAAACAACGACGTTATCGCAAGACAAAGAAGTCCACGCATGACGCCAAAGAAGAATACGCCCAAACAACGACGCGATCAAGATACCACGCAACGACGCCAAGAAGAACACGCCCGCATAACGACGTAATCGCAAGTCCACGCAACGACGCCGGCAAAGAACACGCCCGCATAACGACGTAATCAAGAAGTCCATGCAACGACGCCAAGAAGAACACGCCCGCATAACGACGTAATCAAGAAGTCCATGCAACGACGCCAAAGAAGAATACGCCCGCATAACGACGCATCAAGACAAAGCAAGTCTACGAATGACGCCAACAAGAACACGCCCAAGCAATGACGCTTATCAAGACAACAAGTCCGAAACGACGCCATCATCGCGATATCACGCAGGACGATTTCTATACTCCCGAAATTGCATTTCTTACGCATGCTTTATTATTCGCCTTAGCGCTTATGCACTAACTCTTTCGAGCTTTAGTATACAGGACAATTGCAGCAGCGACAACATACCCGCTGCTCACAATCGCAAATACGCCGTGCAAGGACGAAAATCACAAAGATTCGCAACATCGCATCAACACAACAGCATCGCGCTTTGCAGATAACCTTTTCTATTCACGCTACATTGTCTTTAAAATTATTTTGCCTTAGCGCTATACACTAACCGCTTGTTCAAGTCTTAGCATGCAGCAATGGAGCACAACGTGGATTTTCTCTACAAATAACCGGCAATTCTGGGGCCAACCTTCCCAACGATCGCGTAGCCGCCGCCTCGGCCCACTCGCCCACATCACCGTAGAACCCAAAGACCACAAGCCATAGCAGACACCCTGTTCAAGCCGCTTATTTTCTTTTACTTTTTAGACCATAACCCAAAGGTCATCATAACTCGACATCGGGATTTTTAAGTCCGCTAGCCCGCTCGTGTTTTGACCATGGTAGCCCAAAGGTCGCCATAACTCGACACCGACAGCTTTAGTCCGCGTTAGCCCGCCTGTGTTTAGACCATGGTAACCCAAAGGTCGCCATAACTCGACATCGGGACGCTTTTTGATTTTGCGTCACTTTGTCTACCGCCAAAGATTTTTGCAATTCAAGATCGAGACAAAATTACATGAGTCAACGTCTTTGTCCGAAGATTCTTCCATCATCTCCATACAAAGAGGGACATCTGTTGACACCCAATTTTGACCCTCCCGTCCAGCCATTAACTATAAAATTACACTAATTTTGTAAAATAATTTTTAGGATTTTTATAATAAAATGCAGCGAGTAAAACATTAAATACAGGCATAAATATTTAATAATGGCATCGCATCTTACGTAGAGTTTTTAGCACTTAGAGTCCCGCGCCCGCATTAACTAATTTTAAGCCCTGTCGTCATTAATAAATACATAAAATAAGTAATTTAGCAATGACATCGTGTCAGGTAGCATAGCCGCATTTATTAATAATCATTTGTAATTTAAAATCAATTTAATCTAATATATGCATTTAATAGCGTCGCATTTATAAAAGCTTTAAATATCATACTTGCATTTAGCATTTAAATAATTTAATCTAAAACTCAATGTAATTTTAATTTAACTTCGCAATAATGCACAATAATAAGATTTTAAATAATAGCGCCGCATTCTAAAATATTAAGCATTAATTAAATAGCACGCCCGCATTTATAACAACTAGGTTAATAAAGCACTTAAACAATTTAAGCACAATTTATTAATCTAATTAACTAATTAATTATCTAAAACTAATACCCCTAATTTAATACCTAACTCTACCCGATTTGCCCTGGCCCAGTCCCATCGGCCCAAAGCCCCTCAGCCTTTCTTTACCTACGCACATCACCCTCACTTCGTCTCCCACAGAAGCCCAACACCCCTTTTCCATCGTCCTCAATGAACGAAACCATATACACAAAAACCCTAGGCCTTTCAACCGCCGCAACCCTAGTTCGCCACACCAGCACACCCCGAGATTCTCGCCGGAGAATCCGGGAACCTTCCTCACCCATGCACGAAGCCAGCTTTCCTTACCCAGGCACCTAACCAAACGAATCTTCCATAAATCCCTTAAAATCAGAACCCATTCGAATCTACAAAATCAGTAGCAAATCAATCCAAAATAGGCAGCCAATATCACACAAAATCGCCCTTGTATGGTAAGAGCCTTCAACGAATCAAGCACAAATTTCGTCAAGAATCAGCCCGAAAATTAGCCTTGATTATTTACCTAATGAGGAACCCGAAGAATGGCTATTTAAGGCACATGCAATAGGCATTCGAGGAGGAGGTGAGAGTCAGGCAGACCCAGATAGCATCGAAAGGGAAGAACACAACATAGCAATTTAGGGGTAAACAGAGCGTCGAATTCAGAGCTTAGTCAGGGGGGCATCAGTCGAACACAGGCAGAGAGAGGAGAAATAGCAGCAAAAGTTCATCGATTAGGAGATTCAGAAAACAATCGAGAACCAATAGTCAACCATTCTCGCGAAACCCTTCCTCTTTCCACTGCATTAGCAATCCTCAGTGGCTCGACGACTTGATACGCCGCTTCGCTTACGAGAAGGTAAACTCATTTCCTGTCGAATTTTGTTTCTTTATGCGAATTTATGTGCTTTCTGGTATATATTTCTTGATAAATTTGTTAACGTCGTTATGTAAGTGTTCGACATGTCTTAGTTTATCTTAGCAAGATTCTGATTTTCTAAATTATCGATTAGGATTGATGTTTAAAATACTAGGCTTAATATGTTGCTTAAATATGTGTCGGCAAAAAGGGATTGATGATAGTCAGTTGGTTTGATGCAGTCCATAGGTTTAGTTAACTGGTCGTTGTGTCTATCATGTTAGTCCAAACTGAGTATAAGTCTTAGCCTGTTTTGTTAAGATTTGTTATTTCTGGGCAGTTCAAGCGCTGCTTTCATATGCATTCATTTAGTGGGAGGCTAAATCTAAAGGTTATGTCGCGTCATTCCGAACCAATGAAGTGTTAATTTCATCTATTAAGTTTGTTCAGAGGAGGTGTGCATCCAGTTTGCTATCATACAGTCCCTGTTGCATTTCATACCCAGATTGGGTCCTGTTTCCTTTAATGGGTGTGTATATTGACATAATATGATCTTAAATGCTTAGGTAGTCAGAGATGGTTTGGCATACGATTTGAATAGATTTCACTCAGGAAGGATAGGTCCCCTGTCTGTCAATTTCTCTATGTCTGTCTGAGATATTCATGCCCAATATGTCTAAATGTCATTATATCAAGTGTATAGGATGAATTGGATCTTGTATGACAATCATATACTGAGTAATTCTGTACCCTTTAAAGTGTTATTCTGCAAAAGGATCACATGTTCATTTCCTTAGCTCTCGTGTCTACAGGGTCATCTATTTGCTTATCCTGTATGTTTGGATGATAAAATACCTCCATATTAGCATATGACATCTCCTAGGTTGTCTAGTCTATATCCTACTTGATTGATTTGCATAAAATGGCAGTGGTATTAGTGGTAAGCTCTCATGAAAGCTAGCCTATGCTATGTTGAGTTGTAGCTCTGTTGCCTTCCACATTTATCTGTAATTACCCCTTTGTAGTAAGCAAGTATATAGGATACAACTTGGTATTGAGACTTGTTTAAGTAAGGAACTCCTACAGGTGCCCTTTGTTCCCTACTTAAAAGTATACCTACTGACTATATACATTCAGTCTAAAACATGTCCAAAGAATAAGAAGGAAAATCTCCCTGCTGATTACTGATCATATCCAAAGACCTGCTGCCTAGGGTCGATAATAATCCCTTCATTTCTGCCTAGAATGATAAATGATTTAGAACTTATTGGTTTGTCGAAATCTTTGTTTGCCTGTTGCGTGCATCCATAACCCACTGTTTGCTGGTTGTTGCAGCCGCTGCGCCATCCTATTTACTGATTTACACACATTTTATATGCTGATTACGTACAAACATAGATTATGTGTGTACAGATTTTATAATTAGGGTATATACTAATCTTTATCTTTTCTTACTTTCTTACATGAAATGCATCGGAGCAAAAGGAGGAGTCTCATAGCGAGACTCATTATGCCTTCAATCAATTGAGGATTTGCATTCACCCTCATTCGTGTGTATCTTGCTATCTGCATCAGAAATTCCAACCTGCCGGCGAATGACATCGCCATTCTTCGAGTCCTTCTAATTATTTTCTACCCCGCCCCCATTCATTTATTTGTTGTAAATTATATGTCTAACGCTACATTAATTAGTAGGATATTCATAATAGTTAAACCTTGAACCAATAGATTATAAAGTAGCTTAACATTAAAAATTTGCTTTCCCCCATTTAGTTGATTATTCTAGCTTGCTTAAGTTATAATCAAACTATTTAGTAATCCTCCATCCACATAACTATTTAAGTAGTCAAAACATTTTTTATCACTAAATTCTAACATGAGAAACTCATCTTCTTATAAATACTTGTTAACATTCATAACAAAAATTGTATTCTGCTGCATAAAAGACGTTTTTATTTTATTAAGCATCTGATGTTGTCACAATAATTTGCATATATTATGCTAAGCAGTATGAGTATGTTATAGAATAAATTTTCTAATTACTTTATAAATGCCTGCTTTCACTAAACCAACTTTATGTATTTCGGCGCTATATTAAGTATAATTACTTTATAAATGCATGTTTTCACTAAACCCACTTTACGTATTTTGGCGCTATATTTTATATTAAGTAATAATACATTTCATATTCTAAATACTCGCCACCCAAATACCTTTTGCAACTTGCATTGCATTCTTGGCATAATAATTAACCCTAGGTTTGAACGGACAACCGCAAGTTAGCGGATCTTTTAGGGTGCCTAACCCCTTCCCTTTAGGATAATAAAGAACCCTTACCCAGAATCTCATTAAGTTTAGCAGACCATTAAAATGGAGTTAATGTTTTACTTTAAACTAGTTAAACATTTAGGTGTCCTAATTCACCCAATTAATTAGGTGGCGACTCACAACCCTTAGCATTCTAGCAACCCTTTAGCATTTTAGCACCCTTTTAAATTTTAGCACTTCTAATATGTTAGCACCCCTTTTAGCATTTTTAAAACTTTAAGCCTCTTAAACTTTATTAGCATTTTTATATTTTATTTTCTAACCTTTTATTTTGAGCAGGAGTTAGAAAATAAAAGTCGCGGCCGAAAAAGGGCGCGACAGTGGATAAGGCGAAGCTTATCCAGGAAAGGTTTTTAGTAAGCTCGGAGGCAGCAGAAACTTTATGCAGATGAACGACGTCGACACTTGGAGTTCAGGTTGACGTTTTAGTAAGAGTATGGTTATGTGGCCGTGGGTGGCATATGTAGTATGCTGGGTATAGTAAAAGGAGACTATGTCGCTATCTAATTAGATAGGAATCCGAAAGAACATTCGGGGACGAATGTTTCTAAGGGGGGAATAATGTAACACCCCGTAATTCCAGGACATGAATAAGAGAATAGACGCGAGAACACAAGACTTGAAAATTGGTACAAAAGAAAGAATTGTTTTTCCGAAGGAAAATCTTCCGAACTTCGGAAAGGAAAAATGTTCGTTGATGAGAATTAGATTCTGAAAATGCATTATTTGAGGAGTATGGAATTTATTATCATTGTGGAAATGTATTTTACGGATTTGGTCACGTGGGGCCCACCCGATGAATTTTACGTTTTGTGGGGCCCACGAGGGTTACGGAGTTTTATGGACGAATGGGAGGGAGACACGTGGAACCCCCCCCCCCCCCCCCACATGGTCTTGGACGAAATTGGGCAAGGGTATTTTGGTCATTGACCAATGTAGAAGATCCAGTCTTGCAAGCTTGAGATAATTGACTAAGTCAACTTGTCCACTTGGCTAAATATTTAATCTCCTCCATCCAAGCCACACAAGTATTGTGATCTAAGCCCTCCATTGTTTTATATATACACACTAGTGCAAGACCAAATCTTCAACACATAGAAAAAATTAGAGACCTTGTTCTTGTTCATTAGTTGCTCTCGGGTTTGAGTAAATCCCCACACAAATTTTTTGTAATTTTGGTTCATTCTTCACAAGACTTTAACCCAAGGTTCCTAGGGGTATTGTAAGGATATCTCAATAGAAAGATCTCGGAAAAATGACGTTTTAACGTTAGTCGCAAGGCGAACCCCTAAGGTGTTCTTCAACTTTGAAGATGGAACCTGAAGAGGAGTTCTTCATGAGCTTCTAAGGAGTGCTTGGAGCGGATTGGAACATAAGAAGAGGAGCTAAAAGTTGCTAAGGATCGACTTTTACGCTTGGACATTATTAGGGCTTATTGAGGTAGAATCTTCATCTTCTTAATGTAATTGAAGATTACATGTTATAGTAGTTAAGAAATGAGCATGTGGTATATAGAATGAAGTTTGAAAAGATTTGGATCATGTCGACTTGTTGAAAACCAAAAATGGACAAGTTAGCCGCTAATGTTGTAATCAATTTGGTCGATAGTTACAATCGTCGCATGTAAAGGAAGAAAGGAATTATAGTTGTTGTAATTGTTATTATGTATATAACATGTTGGAATAACAACTTGGATTGAAAAAGGAAATTGAAAGAGAATTGATATTGTTATGGATAGTGTTATTGCCGAGAATGTGCCTTAAGGAATGGACATTTTTATATTGATTGTGGGACAGAATTTTACACGTCCTATTAGGCGCGTAATCCCCTTTGTATTTGCTGAATTGTTGGGTCTTAAATGTGGCGTTTGGTTATTGATTTTCGGGCCTTGAAAAAGGTGGAAAAGTATGTAGAAACAAAAGAAGTGCTGCCCGATTTTCCGTAGAATAAGAGACCTTACACCTAGTATGATTCTACGCAAATAAGTGATGAGTTGATAGACATGTTATGATTAATATAGGTTGAAGTACTACGAGTAGCGTATTCTACTTAAAGGACGGAATGACTATCAAGGTTGAAGTACTTTGGAGCATTTTGCTACTTGTCGATAATCGTCGCGAGGTATGTGAACCTCTTCCTTCTTTTAGCATGATTCTATGTATGAAATATACATGTGGTGTTATTTCATGATTCCTTCTACTCTTAGAAGTTAAGAGGTATGTATGTTGATTTACTCTATGTGAAAGTTATGTCTAAGTTATCCTATGTTCTTACCAAGTCTTATGGGGGATGTTGGTAAGAGTCGTTAGGAAGTATTTGGAGTCGAGTTGACTTTGCAAATTTACTGCACGAATGAGAATAAGTATCGAACAAGACATTGCAGCGTTAATAAAGGAAAATGTATCGACAATCAATTATATTAAAATTAGTAGAATTCTCCATCTGCATAGAAACTAAGATAAGACAAAATTGTATTACATTTTCTAGATCATGGCTGCTTTAATAAGATCGTTATAAACGAGTATAACCTATTCACAACACATAAAAGTATAGGTTACCTAATTTAAAGAGTTTACGTTATGAAGTTTTAAGACTACGAACCTTGAATTCTTAAAAGGTTAAGAGACTTTATTTTTCAAGTTATGGGACTTGATTCTTAAAGGAAGAAATGACTTGATTTAAAAGTATAGAATACTTGATTTGGGAAAAGCATTGATAACTTGATATTCTAAGTTAAGTAACTTGATTTCTTAAAGTTAAGAGACTTGAAGTATTTTGAAAGCTTTGTAACTTGATTTGAAAGTATAAGTATCTTGGTTATAAAAGAAAGAATGAATTAGTTTAAGGCGTAAAGTTAGTATAACGGCTTTATGGAAAGTTGGTTATAACAACTTTATGGAAGGTTAGAAGAATGGTTTTCTCTAGTAATGTAAGCAAAGAAATGATTTGAAATACGGAAGGACAATTTGATTTAAAGGTATCAATTGCTTAAAGTTTTTAAGTAAGGATCACTTGATTTAGAAGCCTAGAAATGTATTTCTAAAAATGTAGTGACTTGTTTGAAATATAGACATGTCTTGATACTACAGGTGTTAGTATCTTGAGGTTTTATATGAAAAAGAGTCTTTTGAAAAGAATGGAAGTACGTAGTACTTTGGGTTAAATTCCCGGATTTTTATGTGAAACGAAAAGTGCCTTGAGTATATAAATGAAAGTCTAAAGATTTTATGAACTTGCCTATGCTTGCTTGTGATAGCCTTGAGTACAAGTATTATATGTTTACGCTGCCGTGACTCTCAGTTGGAGGGCCGGCTGTCTTGTTGTGAATTTACTTGAACGTACCGACAGTGACGGAGGATTCCACGGGTATGCTTCCATTGTGATTGATCCTTAGACATGCTTATACGATGTGGGATTCCGGGGCATACGACCGTGACGCGTTAGATTCCTGATTGTTTTATTACTCCTCGACATGCTTATACGATGTGGGATTCCGGCATGAAACCAGAGGCGTTAGATTCCTGTCACACGACCAAATCCGGCTATGATCGTACTTACCGGTACTTACCAGGTACCGCCGTATATGTCAGAGAATAGCAGCGGAACATACATAACACATTACTTAGAAAAAAAGGTAATCATTACTAGCCAGCCGATAAGGCTGCCTTCTATAAAACATACTTAAACAAAAGTATAGTAATACAACTTGTCCTTATAGCCCAAAACACCAACGTGACTACGCACTTCTGAATAACAATCGTGGCGACAGGCCCCGCCATACCCCGAATGTACAAAAGTCTATAACCTCGTGGAATCATACCAAAAGACAAGCCTCCGAGAGATGGAGCTTCCCAAGAAATGAACAGTGATCCTAAGAGCGGACCAAAGAAGCTACGATCTCGACACGCGGATGAACGCACTTCAAGGAGGTCAAGACAACAGTACCAAGTATGTGAAATCAAAATATCAGAATGAATTCATAATAGCATATATATAAAGCAGAGACATGTATGATAGCCAAACTACAGTACACAACATATACGCAGCCATGTCAAGTCAGGGACTCACGCCCTCTAAGTCATCACTCAAAAATAACCATAGGTCTCATGCCCATAATATCAATCGTGCCCGTGGAATTCCTTCCTCACCGCCATTTATGATATAACAACACTAAGCGGTACATGAATACTAGATCCCACTCAGATCATAAGAA
The DNA here is from genome assembly GCA_029844215.1 of Przewalskia tangutica. NCBI lineage: Eukaryota > Viridiplantae > Streptophyta > Magnoliopsida > Solanales > Solanaceae > Przewalskia > Przewalskia tangutica. Next base: position 6,360,536 of record CM056725.1, read on the forward strand.
CCGCAGACGAGGCAAGTAAGGCATAGCTACCAGATCCACCTCGCATCCTCAATCGATCGGGCAAGTACGAAAGCCGCCTACCGATCCACCTGCATCAACAATACTATAATCAAATCACGGTCGACTCGGCAAGTGCGATAGCTCTACCAGATCCACCGCGCCACATCACGATCGGGGCAAGTACGCAGGCTAACCACCAGGTCCACCCTGCATCACACCACTTCGCCCTAACCCTGACCGGGGCAAGTACGAAAGCCAACTACCAGATCCACCCTGCATCACGTCTCTGACCGGGGAAGGTACGAGGGCTAACTACTAGATCCACCCTGCATCAGTAGACCTCATGGAGAGCTAATCCATGGAATAATACTGTCAACAGGGAAACGAACCCTCATCATGGCCGCATACCCGTGGAATCCTCCATCACTGACGGTACGCCCAAATAGACTCATAATTACATGCTTTTAATTCGAATTGCAATATCATGCCTTTATATAAACCAAGATAATTACCATACCTTCTTTTCACATAAACCAAGAGAATTCTTATTTAAGCAAGCCAAAGTACTTTTCAAGGCACACATAGAATAATTCTCAATTAAACAAGCCAAAGTACTATGTACGTACATTCTTTTCGAAAGCCTCCTTTTTATGTAAAATCCAAGATACTAACACTCGTAGTATCGAGGCGTGTCTATTTTTCCAAGTAAGTTACTACACCTTTAGAAAAATCATTTCATAGCTTGAAACCAAGTAACTTCAATTTTCCCACAATCTAGACAACTTATGCTCATTAATCAAAATAGACAACTTTCATAACCTTCCATAAAGTTATTATAACCAACTTCCCATAAAGCCGTTATACTAACTTTATGCTTTAGAAATTTACGACATCCTTATCCATTCATAAGGCCGTTATAACTAACTTCCCATAAAGCCGTTATAACTCCTTATGAACCATTTCGTTCTTTTACTAGCCAAGAGGCTTATACTTCAAACAAATTCATACAATTTTCAAAATACTTTAAGTCTCTTATCTTTTAGAATAATTCAATATTCAATACTTTCACACCAAAAGTACTCTATACTTCATTAGGTCAAGAAAATCCTTGTCTATCTTATTTAGGATAAACCATTCCTTAAGAACAAGCGGGTTAACTTCTTAACCCAACCAACTTAGACATTTCCTTAAAACAAGTCAAGTATAACAAAATGATTTACTTCATTCAAAACACGTACGTCTACCGTACTATATAGTTATAACTACTCATGCTCAAAGGATAAGAAAGTTTCCACATACCTCTTCGGTCAATCCACTTGCTAAGCTCAAACTACCGCAAGTAATATGCCAACCTATAATAACCATAATACGTTTATTAACCTCTAATTTCAATGTAGGAATAATCTAAGTTCAAAGCCCCTAAATTCTATGGAAAATTGGGCAGCATTTCCTTTGTTTCTACATACTTTGCCACCTTTTTAAGGTCCGAATTCAACATCCAAACGCCACTTCTTAGGCCCAACAATCCAAACAATCTCAAGGGGATTACACACCTAAACTTGGGTGTGTAAAATTTTGCCCCAAAAGGTAAAACAATTAACTTAACAAGTCTAAGGTAGTTTTTAGGCTACAACATGCTCACATAATTTTCTTAACCAATTCTTTCACATCCAAACCATATTTCTTACATGCAATGACTCTAAGAGCATTATTCACTACCACAAGTTCTTTCTTCTTAACATGCAACACTAGAAACTAATTCTAAAGGAAGAAATGTTACCTTAAAGTTTTAGTCAAACTTATTCCAAATATTTTTGCTATCTTCCTTGCCAAGAACACCACCAACAAGCTAGCCACAAGCTTCCTTCTTGTTCTTAACTTTTCAGATTTTTCCTAAGGCTAGAATTTCTCTTGGAATTTTAGAGAGAATGAGGAGCTTGAACTTTTAAGAGAGAAGGGAGAGCTTTTGTCTAAGAGAGAGATGAAGTATGACCAAGTCTTGAAGACTTGGTCAATATAGTGCATGCAAAATCAGATGGGGGACACTTGTCACCCTCCCAAGGTCTTTAAAAGAAAATCTGACTTTTCCTAAGTTTTTCCGCCCGGCTCGCGGCGCGCAGAATCTCCCGCGGACCTCAGATCTTCCGCCGCGCCTCGCTTCCGGCGCCGGGCGCTGAAACTTCAGCGACCCCTCGTATTTTCGCGCCGCGCCTCGCATCCGCGCCATGCCTGCCGCTTTGTCCAAACACATTTCGTCCGATCACAAGACCGAACTTGTAATTTTCATAACTTTCTACTCCGACGTCCTATCGACGAACGGTTGGTTGCGTTGGAATCTAGACTCGACGAACTACGCCCTGGGCCTTTGAAACACTTAGGAATTCTCAATGTACCGGGTCATAACCCGCCTCAAAGTCTACTAAAACCCGTCCGGAACAATCCGTCAACCTATCCTTTGGAAATTTTAAGTCTTACATGCTTTCGTATGCTCTCATACGTAGGGTCAGAACTACGGGGTATAACATTCCCGAATTTATTTTATTACCCCATGGCCATACTTATACGATGAGGGATTCCGGGGCATGCGACCATGTTATATACGATTACTACTCCATGGACTAGCACCCTATGAAGACATGTACCCGAGATGAGGGATTCCACGGGCATGTTATATACGATTATTACCCCATGACCATGCTTATACGATGAGGGATTCCGGGGCATGCGACCATGTTATGTACTATTACTCCATGGACTAGCTCCCCATGAAGACATGTACCCGAGATGAGGGATTCCACGGGCATGTTATATACGATTATTACCCCATGGATTAGCTCTCCATGAAGTCATGTACCCGAGATGAGGGATTCCACGGGCATGATATATCTATATATATATATATATGTATTGTATGCGGTAATGACAAGGTAGGATGCCGTGAGCGCACACGTGGTTATATTTTACACTTACTACCGTTCAGCTGATGGGGATTCCACGGGCAAGGGATATATATATATATATATATATATGTTTTGTATGTGTGTACGCCAACAGTGAGGTAGGATGCCACGGGCGCGTCACATGGTTATATTTTACACTTACAGCTGTCGGCAGTGATGGAGGATTCCACGGGCACGCTTTGATATTTGTGGGCTTGATACCCTTACTGGATTGTGTGACTATTGTTCATGTGTTGAAATATATGACAGAGATGTTATCACAATACACAATAGATGTCTGACGTAAAGGACACTGAAGTTCTAACAGTAAATTTCTGAGCCAACAAATCTCAGCTACCACATTTGCAACGCTCAGATCACTCGCACCGATCGAGATAGGTAGCACCGCCGCCGCGCACTATGAAATCAGATTTTCCCATAAAAATACACAAAAGCCGGAGGTGGAGCGTCGCGTGTCCGGACACCCTGCCCAATCTGCATTCGTATAAGCGAGCAACCTGTTTGGTGCAGAGGGGTATTGGTGCAAACCATAATCAAGTGTGCCCTTAATGTATCGAATGATACGCTTAAGAGCAGTGAAATGAGACTCCCTGGGGGCATGCATGAATAGGCATACCTGCTGAACAACATAAGCAATGTCTGGCCTTGTGAATGTGAGATACTGAAGTGCACCTGCAAGGCTCCTATACAGAGTAGGATCGGAGACTGGAGCACCATCCATAGCACTGAGCTTAGATTTCGAATCAACTGGAGTAGGTGAAACTTTGCAATTCGCCATCTTAGTCCTGTACACAATCTCCTCTGCATACTTACGCTTAAGAACATGTGGTCGACAGACCTGGTCACTGATATCCCCAAAAAGTGACTCAGCTTTCCCAAATCAGTCATTGCAAATTCGGACTTAAGCAAGACAATAATCTCATTTTTCAATCCGTCGGAGGAGGCAGTAAGAACGATATGATCCACGTAAAGTAATAAATAAGAAGTGTTACTACCTCGATAAAAAATGAAGAGTGATGTATCACTCTTGCTGCATAGAAACCCAATCTGCAAGATATACCTGACAAATCAATCATACCACGCACGGGGGGACTGTTTTAGGCCATATAGTGACTTACGGAGACGACACACATAGTGAGGAACTGCTGGATGGGTGAACCCTGGTGGCTTATGCATGTAGACTATCTCTCTCAGATCCCCATGTAAGAATGCATTTTTCATATCAAGCTGATGGATCGGCCAGTGTTTGCCCATGACAATGCTCAAAACTATGCGGATGGTAGCCGGTTTGACAACCGGGATGAAGGTCTCACCACAATCAATGCCCTCCTACTGATTTGTGTTATTAGCCATAAGTCGTGCCTTATATCTCTCAAGAACTCCACTGTCTCTGAATTTGTGACAAATAGCCACAGACAACGAATCACATTCACCCCCTCAGGTCTAGGTACTAGATCCCATGTGTGTTGTTTAGTTAAAACATTGAATTCCTCAAACATAGCCGCATTCCAATTAGGGTCTTATTTGACCAATATAGGGTTCTTGGGGATTGGTGAAATGGTTTGGGCAGACAAGTTAAATTGGATTTTGGGTTTGAATATTTCATATTTTGCACAAGTTTCCATTTGGTGAGTAGGGATAGTGGGAGGCTCCAAGGCGGAGGGATTTGTTGGATATGGGGAAGGGGCCGACGCTGCAGAGGAGGCACCGCGTTATGATCGCGACCACGGTGCTGGAAGGAGCCATCAGCGGCGTCGTGGCACCGTGATCAAAGGCCACGACGCCGAGGACCGGCTGCACTCTCTCGAAGTTTTGCACCGCTGCCTCAAAGACCGGCCGCCGCGGCGCTGTCGACGGTGAAGCAGGAACCTGTTCGCAGGAGATTTGGCGCCGTGGCGCTGACCCTTGGGGCCGCGGCGCTGACGCTGATTCTGTGGCAGTGCTATGCTCTAGTTGACTGAGGATGATGGGAAATATGGCAGACTCGTCAAGAAAAGAATAATTCGGGTTTTAGAATTGTTTAAGATTCGAAAACGGGAATGTGGTCTCGTCGAATGTGACGTGACGAGAGATGTGGATCTGACGAGTGGACAAGTCATAACATAGATATCCCCTATGGTTCAGCGGGAAGCCTAGGTAGACACACAGAGTGGACCGGGGGCTAGTTTGTGCGGGGCAGTAGAGTCAAGGTTAGGATAGCATAGACAACCGAATATCCGGAGATGGTCATAAGAGGGGACTCTATGATAGAGGATTTCAGTAGGGGTCATATTGTGAAGGGTTCTAGTTGGGAGAATATTGAGAACATATTCTGACATTTTAGCAGCATAAACCCAGAAGGACGGAGGTATGGAGGCATGAATCAATAGAGTGCGAATCATATTGTTAATGATACATATGATTCTTTCAGCTTTACCGTTCTGTGGGGATGTGTGGGGGAAGGAGAAGAGAAATACCATGCCATTATTGGTACAAAAACGATGAAACATAGAGTTATTGAATTCACACCATTATCGCACTGAGACGATTTTATATTTTTTTCAAACTGTGTTTGAATGAATGTTCGAAACTCAAGAAATTTGGCAAACACTTCTGATTTAAATTTGAGAGGATACAACCATACAAAGTGAGAAAAATCATCTAGTAAGATAAAATAGTATTTATGACCGAGAGAACTAGCAACAGGTGATGTTCATAGATCGACATATATAATATCAAAAGGTGCAAAAGTGACACTAGTAGATGATTTAAATGGAAGACGAGTATGTTTGCCTAAAGAACAAGAAACACAGTTTTGGGCAAGCTTTTCATTACAAGTAATGAAATTATTGCATCTAAGAAAATGGAAAACTGGGGCTCCTGGATGACCAATCCTATTATGCCATGTTGAAGAAAAAATTGCCGCTAAAGAGACGGGAGAGCTAGATCTGGCAGCGGAGGAGAGAGTGAATGGATATAGATCCCCCGTGCTATTGCATCTCGTAAGAGGTGTCCCCGTATGAAGATCCTTCACAGTGAAACCAAAAGGGTCAAAATCAACAGAGACAGAGTTATTACGAGTGAATTTGCGGATAGAGATTAGATTCTTAATCATATGTGGGGCATATAGGGTATTTTGAAGGGGGAATAGATTAGGAGGTGGTGTATAGGATGTACCATAACCCTTTACTGGAATGCGGTGGCCACTACCAACTGTCACAAATTGAGGATGCTTTAGACCAAACAGTTTGGAAATATTACCTGCAGACCGGGTGAGGTGAGAAGTGTCTCCGGAGTACATGTACCAGTTGTTGTCAGGCTGTTGGAACTGGTCGTGCATGAAGTGGGCTTGATGCGGGTACTGAACATGCCGAGGGGTTGGAGCAGGGCCCAACAACCCGTGGTGAGAGTACTGGTTGAAGGGTTGCCAGTGTTGGAACTGTGGAGGCACCGCGACGCTGTAGGGATACTGTTGAGGCGCCGCGGCTCTGAGCTGATTCTGCGGGCCCTGTTGTTGTTGCTGCTGATTATGCTGCCCGCGACCCCTGCCATGACCACGACCTCCTCTGTGTCGCGGCCCTTGCCACCCTTGCCACCGCGTCCCTGCTGCGGTTGAGAGTTTTTTGGAGGCATTGGATCGTGAGGGCGCGTTTCGACAACTAACGTCTTCTAATTGTGTTCATCCTGCTTAGCACGTCGAGTCTCTTCGAGCAACAATTGCGAGTGAGCTTTGTTAAAACTGGAAGAGGATCTGCCTGTTGAATTCTGGCGGCTAACGTATCATTGTCTCCTTTAGGAAGACCTGCAATCAATTGCAATACCATCTTAGTGTCCGAGACAGGCGTGTCGACGTTGGAGAGTTGATCCGCCAAGAGTTTCAACTGTCTGCAGTACTCAGTCATGTTGGAGAAATTTTCAAGGCGTGTATTGTTAAACTGTTCCTCCAAATACACCGCACGAGTGTGCTTGTTATCTTGAAAGATTTCCTCCAAGCGGTTCCATAAATCAAGGGCTGTAGCGCCAGATTTCATGATAGTAAGAAGAAGATCCTGAGAAATACTACCATAAATCCATTGTTTGACGCCGACGTCTAGACGACGCCAATTAGACTCATCAACCTCTGGAAGGCGCGGAATAGTGTCATCAATATGATCAAGCACGTTATAGAGACATGCATGATTACGAAACAGTTCAACTCAGGGGGAATACTGACTGTTTTCTTGATCAAGAAGAATGAAAATAGAGTTTTTGATGTTTGTAACAGTTAGTGCGGGATGAAAAGATGATGACAACGTGGTGGTGGGATTTGTGGAGGTGGAAGTGTCAGAAGTATTGGAAGAATCCTGCGTATCCATTTAGAGAAGAGAGGAAAGAAGAAGAAGAAGAAGAAGCACAAAAAACAAGAAATTTGATGAAGGGTCGCGACAGTGCAGGGGGAGGGCCGGCGGCGAGAAGAGATGAGATTTATAGGGTTTTGTGTGGTAGGCTCTTGATACCATGTAAGATGATATTAATCTCCCTTGAGAAGTCTTCTCATTAATATCAAAGTATATATAGAGTACAATATTCATCCCTTATACAATAAGAATCCTAAGCTTATACAAAAGAGAAATCCTAGTCTTACCATAATTATATTTACACAATATATGGAAATATTCTAATTATGGGTAGAAATACAATTGTTTCTATAATATATATGTTTACAATAAATGCTCGTAAAGTTTAAATGCTAAAATGAGTTTTCGAGAGAAGTTTAGAATTGAAAAGATGTATTTTCTTCTTCTTTTAATCTATTTTAAATAGGTAGACATAAACTCAAGGTAAGAGGAATTTCTTTTACTCCATGTAGTCCTAGTGGCTTTTTATAGTTAGAAAAATATAATAACGTTAACTTGGAATTATGCAATAATGTCAATACAAATGAAATAGAAGAATATTTTCTAGCATTGCATATTTGCAACAAATCTTCCTTACTTATCTTCCTTACTTGGTAATACTATAATTATTTCCACATCATATGTTATACTAAAAACAATTCCTCTTTCTGTTTCCTAAGCAACTTAGGTAGCTAATTTATTGCCAACTCTACCGATAACATAGTCTAGGGCTCATTTGATACAACTTATTAAAAAGAGCTTTTAGAAATAAAATTTTTAGGAGTAGAGCTTTTTATCAAAAAGTTGTTAGGTGTTTGGTTGTCAATAAAAAAAATATTTTTAGCTTAAAAATAGGCAAAAACAACCTCTACTTCTAAAAACCCAAAATTTGAGTTTTTGGAAATAGAGGTCAGAAGTGCTTTTGGAAACCAAAAACATTTTTTCGATTTTGAACTAAACACTCCAATTTTTGGCCAAAAGTGTTTTTAGCATTCCAAAAACACTTTTAACAAATCTAAAAGTCCAACCAAACGGGCACCAAGTACGTCTAAAGCAATTAACTTATCATCTTACCTAATTCTTCATATGCTTCTAACCAAACTAGCTTTCAAATTTTCCTATAAATAACCTCACCAATTAGTGGTGTTAAACAAATTCTTCTCAAAAGAAAAATGGCATTCAATTTCAATTCTTTACTTCTTGCGACTCTTTTAATTATAGTAGTTGCTTCAACCTTGGGCCATATATTTGCAGCAAATGATGACAGAAAGTTACTGGATTCGTTAGGACGTGTATCCAATAGTTTAGCTCTTTCCCCGTCACATGGTGGTTGGCAACCCATAGATGATACAGAAGATCCTAAAGTGGTGGATGTTGCAGAATTTGCAGTAAGTATGAAAAACAACATATTAAAACGTCCCAATTACAGTATTTTGAGAGTCTGAATTTCACATCTATTTGTTAGAGCACTATAATGTTGATAGTAAAAAAGTCAAAAACAATGATACGAAGTTGTTGCCTGAATAATCTAGGATTTGATTCCTCTCAAATACATCTTCTCTATTTTCTCACAAGTACATATTAGGTGAATGACACTCGTCTAGTTTTGTGGAAATATAATGTGTATGTTATCGTTGTTGTTGACACTTATCCAATTTAAAACTTTGAGGCCATATTTTTTTTGGTAGATCGAGGTTATAATTAAATTAACTTAATAACATATTAACTAACTATAGTTAAGGAAATATTTGATGAAAAATGTTCAAAGATTACCTACAAATTAAGAAAATAATTATATCCTTGATTCTTTAAAATAATATATTTTTATTTTGAGGGTCTGGAGTGGAGGAGGACCCTAAAATAGAATAATCTAGCATTATAATCCACTCTTTTGATGAGGGCCATTTACTATAATTGTTTATTTTTGCTTTCCTAATGAAATGTTAATTTAAATAAAAACAAAAAATTAAAATAGTTCATTATAGAAGGGAACTAGTCATAACGATTCAGTCTTATGAAAGTCTTCGAGGAATTTAAATAAAGCACGTGAAGGTTCACTGTAAAGGTGTTACAATTGACATAATGTTGAGATATACCAAGCTAATTAGATATTTTGATTAAGTTTGATTTGATATTTTGTTATGACATTATTAGTGGGTATTATAAATACACCACATATCTCTTGTTAGATTAAGCATTTATAATAAGAAAAATCCCACGGAAGCTCTCAAGGGTCCAAAAATATTTCTCTCCTTCTTCTTTCTCACTCTCGTTTTTCTTTCTTTGATTCTCTGTTTTCTTTTCTGTTTGGAATCAATCCAAACTTTAACATGATATCAAAACCTAGATCCTATCAAATCTGGTGATTATCATATATAAATTTTGAAATTGAAAAGCAACAAAAAAACACTTTGAATCATGAGTCGCTTTTGATGACGATGGAGTCTAGAGAGGCTCGCGATCTGGTGATTACAACGATGGACTAGAGAGTTGATCAATGTTCAACGATCGATTCAAATCGAAGAAGCGAAGGAACTGAAAAATTGAAATCGCGACTTCCTTTGGTTTGGAATTGAAATTGAAGAAAAATCAAAATCGCAAATCTAAATCGCTGATTTCGATTGATCTGTGAGGTAACTATATTTCAGTTTCCAATAATTGGTTTCGATCTTATGGTCTGGATCGAACGATATATTTTTGGATTTCTGTTTCTGGTTTTCGACTGATTTCGATTGATATATCACTCTATATTACATTTACAAATTCAAACTGAATCTGTTCAAAGTAGAGATTCAAATATCGAAAATGCTATCATTTTTTGCGGATACTCCCCGCCTCTGGTTGTCATTGCGGCGACGAAGATCGCCGGAATTCCAGGCTTTACTGATCATAATGTTTCTGACTGAGTTGGATGAAATCGAAGAGAGTGTATTTCAAAGTTATATACAAATCTGTGTCTACTGTTTCTGTGGTGGTGAATTGGTTCTGTGTTGTTAGAGTGATATTTGTGTTGGTGACTTGACTAGTATGAACCACAGCTAGTATTGCTGCTGTGTTGGCTTGCTGCTTTGATTGCTGGTGTAGCGATTGTTTTTATTTTATGTGAATTTGTTGGACATATGCTGGTGCTACTGCAGTAATTGCAGCTGATGTTGCTGATGCTGCAGGACACTGATTTTGTGTTGGTATTATCGTTACTGGTAAATCATATGTTACACCTGCTGCTGCTGATGTGGTTATTGTTGTAAATGTTTCTCCTAGTGCAACCATGAGACCATAGAGTATGAAATTTCTATCGATAGAAGGATCGAGGAGTTCTTAGCGACAAATAGACTAAGAATTGAGGGATACTTCATTGAAGACAGTATGGATTGATTGACGCTCAATTCAAGGAGTTATTCACAGGTCGATCAAGTGTTAGATTGCCTGTTTTTATATGTGTAGCTCAGGATAGGAGAATCGAAGAATTTCTAGCCGGAATAGGACTAGAAATTGAGGGAGACTCCATTGCATATCCGAGCTTATTATGATAGCTTACGTGATGAGAATCGAGGGATTCTCTAGTCCAAGCGAGACTGGAGAACGAGGGGTTCTTGTCGTAGGTTCGTGATGAGAATTGAGGGATTCTCTAGTCCAAGCGAGACTAGAGAATGAGGGGTTCTTATCGTGGGTTGCATAGGGAGAATCGGTAGATTCTCTAGTTCGGGTAAGACTAGAGAACGAGGGGTTCTTCATTATTGATATGGGAGTTGAAGCTCCTACTTGATGCAGCTGTGTTGCTGCTTTTATCTACTTGTTTGCAGCTGATGTTCACAGTGCAGGATCGCTTTGTCATCGTTGTTAAAATGCAATCGGTGTTACCGAGCATCGCTCTATTAGTCTTTGATGGAGTGTTGGCTAATAGAGACAATGTTGATGTTATGGATGGAGTGACTGCAGCATTCATCTGCTGCTACTGCTAGTGTCTCTGTAGCTACTGCTGGTGGCATTCATCTGCTGCTACTACTGGTATCTCTGCAACTGTTGCTGGTGTTTTTTATTTGCTACTGCAAATGTAGTTGCTACTTTGCTTGTGTAAGATCCAGATGGAGCAAAAGTTGATGAAAAAAATAGTTTAAAGAAGTAAGAAGAAATTGCAAATTCAATATACCTAGCTCGTGAAAGGAGTTTGGCAGATGCATCTTACTTTCGAACAATGAAAGAAGCTGAAGCCTACTTCAGAGCTGTTGCTGCATACGACTACTGGTGCTGTCTAGTAGTGCTTGATTGGTAGAAGTGCTTTGATATTGTTTCCAAGCTAGGACTGAAATCGCTGTTTTCAGTGACTAACTTGAAGGGGGGTGTTGAGATATACCAAGCTAATTAGATATTTTGATTAAGTTTTATTAGATATTTTTGTCACGCCCCGACTTTTCCTAAGTCTTTACTTAGGGCGTGATGGCAACTGGACAATTATTTTCCACCAGGAGCACCATTTAATTCTCTTTATTTAGAAATTTAAACATATATTCAAATACGGAGCTATTAATAAAATAACAATAAAGAAATTTGTTTATGACTTTATTAAAAATATAACGCGAGCCCATGCTCGTGCAAATATTGTTTCAACATAGACATACTGACAAATATTATTCTAAGTTGGAAGGGAGACCATTCCACACGCATTTCGAGACATTGAACCGACATTCGAATCGACGAGTACCAAGCCCGAAACAATGGACTTGGTATGACAAGAGGCTGTGGGACGATCGCTAGCCTTGGCGTGGAGCCTTTCCTCTATCACTCTTTCCTGAAACATGTTAAATAAAGAGTCAGCCCTACCATCTGGGGCTGAGTGAGAACCTTACCCTGCAATTCAAAGTAACACCACAATATTCCAAGCGCAATCACATTATAACGTAATAAGCATATTGCAAAACATATCAGGTTACAACATTTTTAAATATGCAACAACTCCTCATAGGAAATTCTTGATTTAACTAACACTTCATTTTATCTCGTATTATACGTTAAGACATTCCCCTGCATTTCTACATGTTTATTACATTTATATATTTGTGAACGCGTATTCACTTTTCATATTTATATATAGGTGAACATGTATTCATCTTTCATATTTGTTGCGGCGTGCAACCCGATCCATTATATTTACGTATTTGTGAACACGTATTCACTTTACGTTTTGTTGCGGCGTGCAACCCGATCCATTATGTTTACGTATTTGTGAACGCGTATTCACTTTACGTTTTGTTGCGGCGTGCAACCCAACCCATTATATTTACGTATTTGTGAACGCGTATTCACTTTACGTTTTTTTGCGGCGTGCAACCCGACCCATTATATTTACGTATTTGTGAACACGTATTCACTTTACGTTATGTTGCGGCGTGCAACCCGATCCATTATGTTTATATTTATATATTTATGTGAACACGTATTCACTTTTCATATTTTTCAGAAGATCGAATAAATAATATTCTCTTTCCCAACATTCTGTAATTCATACTTGTAACAATTATAACTTTTTAACCATAACTCCAATTAAGGTGTTTCTCAAGCGGAAACTAAGGTAAGACAGGGATATTTCACTGTACCAAATTTCATTTAAAACTACTTTGGGTAACTAACACAAATTTATCCTCAAAACAGCCATATGAGATTTGTTTCGGCAGAATTTTTATTAAACAGAACTCAATCTTAGAATAGTCATAACTCCTGATCTGTAAACCCGTTCAAGCCCCATAAAATCTCAAAACGACGAGAACAGAGAGCTACACGTCTCCATGTGAACCATACTTTCATATTCTGTACCATTTGGTACAGTTTTACACTTTTATTCGTTGTCCTTCCTGGATCTCGATAGATCCGAGGCAGAAACTTTAAACAGTGATAACTCTCAATACGTAAGTCGGATAGACCCCAGTAAGGTCTCAAAATGTCCAAAACAGATAGATATAGAACTTTCATTTAGTACCAATTTTCATATTCCCCACATATTAGTACAGTTTTACGTTTCCACGTCCTGCCCTTCTGGATTCCGATGAATCCGAGGCAGCAACTTCAAACTACAATAACTCTCAACTCGTAAGTCCGTTTTAATAAATATTTATCTATATCTGTCCGTAACAGAGAGATTTACAACCATGTAAATTTTCATATAATTCTAATAAGTAAAACTCAATAAAAATAGTCCGTAATTATGCCTTTCCGAATTTCGACCAAATCTAAGGCAGGAACTTTGAACTATGATAACTTTCACACCGTATGTCCATTTTATCTCATTTTTTATTCTATATGATCATATTAGAGAGGTGTACCACTCTTACGAATTTCATCAAATTCTAACAATTATAACTCAGTGAGAACAATTCGTAAAGTTCATGACGCAACTAGTTATCTACACAATCAAAAGTTCAATATTTCTTTTCAACACTCAATTCTTATTCTAACATGTATTGAACTAAAAAATAAAGGATGTTACCAAGAATTTCTGAGTGAGAAAACTCACCTTGTAAGTGTGAAGATTATTGTTGTGTGGTTGCTAAAATTATCCTTACTCTCTAGTATTTTGATTTTTGTTCTTCTTGTCCTCTTGGTATTTTTTTCCTCTTCTTTTCACTTGTTTTTTTCTGATTTTCTAACCTTTATGTTATGTACTTTGTTTGTGTGTAAATACAATGTATAAGTGGAGAGTTTTTTATAACCTATGGGAGGTGGAATGACAAGAGTTGGAGCGGAAATGAAAAGAGGGAAGGGGGGGAAGCAAAGACGTGCAGCAATGCTGCATGTTTGTTTGTTTTTTTTTTTTTTTCTTATTTTCATTTTATCTATCTATTTATCAAACTTTAACACTAACTCTATCCCATGCAATTTATTCATTGTTTTCTTATATATATATATATATTTTTATTAACTCAACCATAACTATATATTATTTTTTTTTTTTCCGGATTTTACATTCTCTCCTCCTTAAGCAACATTCGTCCTCGAATGTGAATAAGGTCGTAACATAATCACATAGACACAATAATGTTTATTGTTATTGTAACAAATTTGGGGCTTCACATTCTCCCTTCCTTAAGAAGCATTCGTCCTCGAATGGAATAATGTTGTAACACATGCATATAGACACGCAAATGACACACATATGAAGTACTATGTAATACATTTTTTTTTTACCTTAGTCAAATAGGAATGGATATTTGACTTTTATCGCGCCCTCGGCTTCCCAAGTGGCTTCCTCGGTGGAGTGGTTCTTCCATAGGACTTTCACGGAAGCAATATCTTTATTTCTAAGGTGTTGGACCTTTCTATCAAGTATTTCAACCGGAGCCTCTTCATATTGAAGCTCTTTATTAAGAACTATCTCCTGAGGAAGGATGACGTGACTTGGATCGTGCAAGTATTTTCGTAACATTGACACATGAAATACCGGATGCACTGCTTCCAGCTCTTGTGGAAGTGCTAATTCGTAAGCCACATTCCCCACTCTTCGCAAGATCTCATATGGCCCAATAAACCTTGGGCTCAATTTCCCTTTCTTACCAAAACGCATCACTCCCTTCATTGGGGACACTTTTAAAAATACTTTCTCCCCCTCTTGGAACTCAAGATCTCTTTTCCGATGATCCGCATAGGACTTATGACGGCTATGAGCTGTTTTGATCCGCTCCCGAATCATCTGTACCTTATCATTTGTTTCTTGAATGTGTCACGACCCGAACCAGGGCCCGTGACTGGTGCCTTACCCCGGGCACCCTAGTGATACAACATCAGAGAAAATCAGCGGAACATAAAACATGAACATGAACAAGTGACATGATAAATAAACAGGTCAACCAAAACAGTTGCCGTATATATACATAAATACCCGACAGCTTATCCTTTTTACAAACCCCGCCACAACAAGATTACTGCACTCTAAGATTTACAACAACTATGACGGGACAGGGCCCCGCCATACCCCTGAATGTACAAGAACCTACAACTCAGGGAAACACATACCAAAAGATAAGCCTCCGAAGGAACGGAGCTTCCCAATATGCTGAAAGGTGATCCTAAAAGCGGGGATCGACAAATGTACTCTACTCGCAGATGAACGCAGCCCCTGAAGGAGGTCGATAACAGTACTAAGTATGTGAAATCAGAAATATCAGAAATGAAATCATAGCGATCTATATAAAGCGAGAGACATGTATGATAACCGAACTACGAGATACAACATATAAACAAATATATTAAGTCGTGGACTCACGCCTCCAAATCATCACTCGTGCGTGGAATTCCTTCCTCACCGCCATAGCCTATGATATGATATCCACAAGACAACAATCCAAATGGGAGCATACCCGCAGTGCTACGATCGTGTCAAGATGTCCAAAAGGAAACAATAAGACAAAGATTCCAAATGGAAACATACCCGCGCGCTACGATCGTGGTCGATATGCCCACAGGAAACAATAAAGCAAAGATTCCAAATGGAAACATACCCGCGCGCTACGCATCGTGTCGTATGCCCAAAGGGAAACAATAAAGCGAGATCAAAATGGAAGCATACCCGGCGCTACGATCGTGTCGGTATGTCCAAAACGATTAGCAAAAGTAACACAATCAATGCGAACGCACTGTGGAATTTCTTCACACCGCAGACGCCCGTGTAAGTTCTCAACAAGTCAACCGACCCTCCATCGAGAGGCGCGGTAGTATAGAAACACAATTTTTGCACAACAAAGGCTATCACGACAAGCATAGGCAAGTTTCACATCAACGAGCATAGGCAAGTTTCACAACAACAAGCATAGGCAGGTTTCACAACAACAAGCATAGGCAGGTTTCACAACAACTCAAAGTACTTTCATTTTTATGCCAAGGTCCGGGTTTTAACCCTAAAGTACTACGCACGTTAAATTCCTTTTAAGAGATTCATTCTTTTTATAAAAGTCACCCGATACCCGTAGTATAAAATAGAGTGACTTACATCTTTTAAGTAAACCAAAACAACTTCCATACTTTCCTTTTTAAAACCAAATTAAGGCAACACTACGCCTTATTTTTAGACCAAAACACTTTTCTTTTTAAAGTCAAGTTACCACATTAAAATCAATGATAAAAACCCTTCTTTTGTTTTCATAAGGTCGTTATAACCAACTTCCCATAAAGCTGTTATAACACTTTATGTTTTAAACCATTTTAAGACAACACAATGCCTTTCTTTTCCCTAAAGTTCCAGTTTGCCTAATTTCAATTACACAAGTCTCTTTTTAGGAAAGTTTCATAGTTCAATGTCTTAATCTCTTTTAAAACAATTGAGTAACATATGCCATAGGCGAGTAGGTTATTCTTGTTCATAATCAACCTTATTAAGCAGCCATGATCTAGAAAATGTAATATCATTTTGTCTCATCTTAGCTTCTATGCAGATGGAGGTTTCTACTGGTTTTAATAATACTTAATTATTCAAAACATTTTCCTTTATTAACGCTGCAGTGGTTTGTCGATACACATTCTGATTTCCGAAATCAGTAAAACATTATTCCCTTCAAAAACTAAGTACTCATTACTCACGAATGAGGTTTCACACATCTTACAACTTTCAAATCAATTTAATTAAGTTAAGTCTCTTATCTTATAAGATCAAGTCTCTTAACTTCTAAGATCAAATAGCCATTCTTTTTATCTCTTTTAGACGTTATACCTAACTTCCCATAAAGCTAGTATAACTCTTAAGTTCTCAAAACCAAGTATTACTCTTCTTTCAAAAAGGGTTTCTTAACAAAAGACTTCAAGTTCTTTATTATCACACATCAAGTCAGTTATAAGTCAAATCAGTTACCTTTTAACAATCACAAGGCTTTTTCTTATCTACATAAAGCTGTTATAACCCACTTCCCATAAAGCCGTTATAACCCTTTATATTTTAAACCAATCAAATACATTTAACACATGTACGTCACCGCATTTACATAGTTATACACATATCATGCTAGAAACATAGGAAGAGGTTCACATACCTCGCGACGAGTACCGACTAATAGCAAAATGCTCCAAGTACTTCAAACCGTCGGCTACTCCTTAAGCCACGTAGATCGCACCACACGTAGTACTTCAACCTATAGAGGCCACAAGGCGCCTATTAACATCTAGAGCTCAATGTAGAACATTCTACAGAAAATTCGGCAGCACCTCCCCCCCGCAACAGCGTAAGTCTCCTCCTTTATCGAGGCCGGCTACCAAGCCAACCAGGGGGGGGGGGTTAACACGTCTAACCGGACGTGTACAATTCTACTACACAGCAATGCTACACAAGTCTACTCATGTACCCCCATGTAACTACGATTCGCTTCTCTTCTTTAATTCAGGCTTAAGTCGCAAGACATTGCCGTAAGTATTATTCAGGCTTAAGTCAAAAGACATTGCCGCACAACTATGATCAATTCTATATATAGTATACTTTAACTATATATTCCTACAACATGTAATTTCCAATTACAACAGAAGGTCACGAATGTTTACCTCGATAAGCCCAAAATTATCCGAGTTTATATGTCGATCCTGAGCAAGGTTTAGCTCCTACTCTGTGCGCTCCAACCCGCTCCAAACAACCCTTAGAAGTTCTACACAACTTCTACTTATAACTTCAACTACGGGTGAAGATTTACTTAGGGCTTCGTTTAGTGGCTAAAGAAAGTATAACCGTATTTTCCGGGTTTTTCGTATAAAGGGTACTTTGGAAAGAACTATAAGGTATATGGGCTAGAGTATTTTGGGCATTATAACAATACTAGAGAGTATTTCTATACCACAAGGGGGTATTTATACGAGACAACTAGGCTAGTGGGGTACCCCCACTAGACACCACAAAGGGGGAGGGAGGAGGCCCTCGGCCAAGACTCTCAAAAGAGGGGGGGGGGGAGACTTTGGACGAGAACTCTCTCTAATAGGGGAGGGATTTTTACACTTAGCAAATGATTTTTGGATGAAGAAAGTTCATCACTTAGAGGGGTATTTATAGGTCAAGCAAAGGCCAACCAATGGCCAAGATCAAGCCAAGTGTTAGGCAAGTGTAGGGCTAGGATCAAGCCATGTGCACCTTATCCATCTACCACACCAACTTGCACAAAATATCCTACCTAACCAATGCCACCTATTTTTCGTCCATTTCCGCCCACTTCCTTCCAATGTGAGGGTGACACTTGTCACCCTCCCGTTGGTCCAAAATGTTTCGTCTCTCGGAAAAATCCGCAAAAATTATAAATGACATCGCCGTATTTTTCCCTATCAAAGGTGTGTAAACTTTTCGTCGAAAAACGACTCTAATCGGGTGTTGTGTACAATTTTCGAAACTAGCCAATCTTTAAGGCTTAAATTATTATACGTACGCCCTCACGTACATACTCTGGAAATACGGGGTATAACATTCTTCCCCCCTTAGAAACATTCGTCCCGAATGTTCCTTCTCAGTCTCAAAACAAACACGTCGCTGGATAGCCTTCACTACTATACTTACGAAACCAAACATGCCACACCCGCCACAAAAATAACATGCGCGAAAAACCCAAATCCAAGCCAACGAGGAATCACCTCGCTACCTCAAAAGTCCCCACCAAGGTCTAAAAATATAATCTCTTCGCACCTTCATTTCTCAAAAGAAACGATCACACACGCTCACTTCTCCCCTATCTCGTTGTACTTTCTCGAACACTCGAACTCTTTCTAGTATACGTACCATACTTCAGTTTCCAAAACTTTGGAGTTACTACCTCCAAACTTGATCATCTTACTAGCCTCGATCTCCTCTAAGGCCATTCTCGGCCTTCACGAACTGATTCTGGTCGAACGTATCCACGAACTCATACGATGGTCATCTAAACTGGGCCTAGCACCTCGTGACTCGCCACCGGCGGGACCACCCAGAGCTGACTCCACCTCGAAACAGGCCGCGGGTTGGCCCGAAACATGGCCCCAACCCGACCCACTATCGCGCCAACTCTTGCTCCTCGACACGGAACAATCTAGCTAAAACACATCATGAAAGCTACCACTTTCATTTACCCAACCCAGGGACTTATCACACAATTCATTCTAGGCATAAAAATGCACTCTGACAAGGATCACTCGCAAAATCTTGTACTCAAGACGGCCTTACATCTAAGGTCTCAACTGTAATATTCTAGGGTTCATCATTTCCTCACCCTCAAGCTTACCCTTCTTCACTAACCAGATTTAAAAATCACATCTTAGCACAACGCTATCCGAACATAACACTAAACTTCACTTTACTATTCAAGGTATCCCTACCTGCAGGGTACTATCACTTTACAACTCTAGCAACAAAGGGAAAACATATATGCTAGGGCAAGATCTGAATCTAACAATGTACGTATGATTCAAAAGAATCGAACTATACCTGTAACCCCGTGCGATGTCGCCTCCTGATCCTGCCCAGTAGTCGCGTCATCCATGCGGTTCGAAGGACCGCCAGAACTATAAACTCCACCCTGACCTCTACCACGACTGGCTAGCATCCAACACCCCGCTCGGGAACGACACCGCGAGGAAAGTGGAACCAACCATCGGCCTCATAGATCGAGCCACCTCACCGGTGCCCTTCTAAAAGGACATACCTCGATATGGCCCGACGGCCACAATAACAAACACACGTGCCAAGACGGCATTTCCCAAATGACGCTTACAACAATGGAAACACTGAGGAATAAGTGGCCTCGACTGAGAAAATCCTCTACTCCTTTGAGAACCTCGACCCCTGGAGCTCGGACCGGCTCCTAAATACCTTGTGGGATCAAATCTCCCACCTGTGAGCCGCGGGGGTATGTACTGGGTAGGCTGGGACGAATATCTCACTCGCTGAGGCAACTCATCCAAAAACTCACCGGGATAACCAACTGGTCTAGCCTCTTACGCAGATCTCCGCGTTGGCCCTCTACTGCATACACCTGTCTCATCGCCGAATAACCTCCTCGCGAGGAAATCAGAGTAATCGCTATCTTGGTCAATAACATAATGACTTCCTTCATGACCCTAAAGTCTTCCCCAAACTGAGAAACTGTAGGCTCTGGTGCTGTGGTCTCAAAACCTGGCGCAGAAGAACTCGCCGATCGTGGTACATCATCCGTATACCACGACACAAGCCTTATCAACTCTGAGTCGACTAGTAGCTCATGCTACTCCTTTGCCCTTCGGGCGCCGTTGCTCATGCGGAGGCATAATCGCGGTAGAAACGAGATACGCCGAGGGTCCAACTTATCACACATCTCTTAGGCACGATCTCGAATGAGAAGAAATGGAAACCAATCCTAAATGTCTCGCACTCCTCGATTATAGATGTAGTGCACAACACATCGATAATCAAGACTCTACTGACACGGTGCGTAGACACTTTCCGAGGACTAATCGCTCGATACCACTTTTGTCACGACCAACTGGGGCGTGGATCGTGCCTTACCCCGGGCACCCTAGTGATACAACATCGAGAAAATCAGCGAACATAAAACATGAACATGAACAAGTGACATGATAAATAAACAAAGTCAACCAAAACAATGTTTCTGCGTATATACATAAATACCCGAACAGCTTATCCTTTTTACAAACCCCGCCCACAACAAGATTATGCACTTAAGATTTACAACAACTATGACGGACAGTGGCCCGCCATACCCCGAATGTACAAGAACCTACAACTCGTGGAAACACATACCAAAAGATAAGCCTCCAAGGAACGAGCTTCCTAATATCTTGAAAGGTGATCCTAAAATGGATCAACTGATGTACCTTACTCTGCAGATGAACGCACTTCAAGGAGGTCGATAACAGTACTAAGTATGTGAAATCAGAAATATCAGAAATGAAATCATAGCGATTATATAAAGCAGAGACATGTATGATAACCGAACTACAAGATACAACATATAAACAAATATATTAAGTCGTGACTCACGCTCCAAATCATCACTCGTGCGTGGAATTCTTCCTCACCACGGCATGCATGATATGATATCCACAAGACAAAGAATCCAAATGGGAGCATACCCGCGCGCTACGCATCGTGTCGATATGTCCAAAAGGAAACAATAAGACAAAGATTCCAAATGGAAACATACCCGCGCGCTACGCATCGTGTCGATATGCCCACAGGAAACAATAAAGCAAAGATTCCAAATGGAAACATACCCGCGCTACGCATCGTGTCGTGATGCCCAAAGGGAAACAATAAAGCGATATCAAAATGGAAGCATACCCGCGCGCTACGATCGTGTCGTATGTCCAAAGCGATTAGCAAAAGTAACACAATCAACGAGCGAACGCATCTGGAATTTCTTCGCCACCGCCGACGCGTCCGTAAGTTCTCAACAAGTCAACCGACCCTCCATCGAGAGGCGCGGTAGTATAGAAACACAATTCTTGCACAACAAAGGCTATCACGACAAGTATAGGCAAGTTTCACATCAACGAGCATAGGCAAGTTTCACAACAACAAGCATAGGCAGGTTTCACAACAACAAGCATAGGCAGGTTTCACAACAACTCAAAGTACTTTCATTTTTATGCCAAGGTCCGGGTTTTAACCCTAAAGTACTACGCACGTTAAATTCCTTTTAAAAGATTCATTCTTTTTATAAAAGTCACCCGATACCCGTAGTATAAAATAGAGTGACTTACATCTTTTAAGTAAACCAAAACAACTTCCATACTTTCCTTTTTAAAACCAAATTAAGGCAACACTACGCCTTATTTTTAGACCAAAACACTTTTCTTTTTAAAGTCAAGTTACCACATTAAAACCAATGATAAAAACCCTTCTTTTGTTTTCATAAGGTCGTTATAACCAACTTCCCATAAAGTTGTTATAACACTTTATGTTTTAAACCATTTTAAGACAACACAATGCCTTTCTTTTCCCTAAAGTTCCAGTTTGCCTAATTTCAATTACACAAGTCTCTTTTTAGGAAAGTTTCATAGTTCAATGTCTTAATCTCTTTTAAAACAATTGAGTAACATATGCCATAAAGTAGTAGGTTATTCTTGTTCATAATCAACCTTATTAAGCAGCCATGATCTAGAAAATGTAATATCATTTTGTCTCATCTTAGCTTCTATGCAGATGGAGGTTTCTACTGGTTTTAATAATACTTAATTATTCAAAACATTTTTCTTTATTAACGCTGCAGTGGTTTGTCGATACACATTCTGATTTCCGAAATCAGTAAAACATTATTCCCTTCAAAAACTAAGTACTCATTACTCACGAATGAGGTTTCACACATCTTACAACTTTCAAATCAATTTAATTAAGTTAAGTCTCTTATCTTATAAGATCAAGTCTCTTAACTTCTAAGATCAAATAGCCATTCTTTTTATCTCTTTTAGACGTTATACCTAACTTCCCATAAAGCTAGTATAACTCTTAAGTTCTCAAAACCAAGTATTACTCTTCTTTCAAAAAGGGTTTCTTAACAAAAGACTTCAAGTTCTTTATTATCACACATCAAGTCAGTTATAAGTCAAATCAGTTACCTTTTAACAATCACAAGGCTTTTTCTTATCTACATAAAGCTGTTATAACCCACTTCCCATAAAGCCGTTATAACCCTTTATGTTTTAAACCAATCAAATACATTTAACACATGTACGTCTACCGTACTACATAGTTATACACATATCATGCTAGAAAGATAGGAAGAGGTTCACATACCTCGCGACGAGTACCGACTAATAGCAAAACGCTCCAAGTACTTCAAACCGTCGGCTACTCCTTAAGCCACGTAGATCGCACCACACGTAGTACTTCAACCTATAGAGGCCACAAGGCGCCTATTAACATCTAGAGCTCAATGTAGAACATTCTACAGAAAATTCGGCAGCACCTCGCCCCCCCGCAACAGCGTAAGTCTCATCCTTTATCGAGGCCGGCTACCAAGCCAACCAGGGGGGGTTAACACGTCTAACCGGACGTGTACAATTCTACTACACAGCAATGCTACACAAGTCTACTGTAATACAGTCCTATGTAACTACAGTTCAGTTCTCTTCTTTAATTCAGGCTTAAGTCGCAAGACATTGCCGTAAGTATTATTCAGGCTTAAGTCAAAAGACATTGCCGCACAACTATGATCAATTCTATATATAGTATACTTTAACTATATATTCCTACAACATGTAATTTCCAATTACAACAGAAGGTCACGAATGTTTACCTCGATAAGCCCAAAATTATCCGAGTTTATATGTCGATCCTGAGCAAGGTTTAGCTCCTACTCCGTGCGCTCCAACCCGCTCCAAACAACCCTTAGAAGTTCTACACAACTTCTACTTATAACTTCAACTACGGGTGAAGATTTACTTAGGGCTTCGTTTAGTGGCTAAAGAAAGTATAACCGTATTTTCCGGGTTTTTCGTATAAAGGGTACTTTGGAAAGAACTATAAGGTATATGGGCTAGAGTATTTTGGGCATTATAACAATACTAGAGAGTATTTCTATACCACAAGGGGTATTTATACGAGACAACTAGGCTAGTGGGTACCCACGGCTAGACACCACAAAGGGAGGGAGGAGGCCCTCGTCCAAGACTCTCAAAAGAGGGGGGGGGAGACTTTGGACGAGAACTCTCTCTAAGAGGGGAGGGATTTTTACACTTAGCAAATGATTTTTGGATGAAGAAAGTTCATCACTTAGAGGGGTATTTATAGGTCAAGCAAAGGCCAACCAATGGCCAAGATCAAGCCAAGTGTTAGGCAAGTGTAGGGCTAGGATCAAGCCATGTGCACCTTATCCATCTACCACACCAACTTGCACAAAATATCCTACCTAACCAATGCCACCTATTTTTCGTCCATTTCCGCCCACTTCCTTCCAATGTGAGGGTGACACTTGTCACCCTCCCGTTGGTCCAAAATGTTTCGTCTCTCGGAAAAATCCGCAAAAATTATAAATGACATAGCCGGAATTTTCCCTATGAAAGCTGTGGAAACGTTTCGTCGAAAAACGACTCTAATCGGGTGTTGTGTACAATTTTCGAAACTAGCCAATCTTTAAGGCTTAAATTATTATACGTACGCCCTCACGTACATACTCTGGAAATACGGGGTATAACAGAATGACTTCAGGTCCGAACAGTTGCGTCTCACCCACCTCGAACCATCCAAGTGGAGACCTACATTTTCGTCCATATAATGCTTCAAACGGGGCCATTTGTATGCTAGAGTGAAAACTATTGTTGTAGACGAACTCAATTAGACATAGATGGTCCAACCAGCTTCCCTAAAAATCTAACACACAAGATCTCAACATGTCCTCAAGTGTTTGGATTGTTCGCTCAGCTTGCCCATCTGTTTGCGGGTGGAACGCCGTGCTTAACTTAACTTTTGTCCCGAGACCCTACTGGAAACTTTGCCAAAAGTGTGAGGTGAATTGGGAACCCCTATCTGAAATAATTTGTAAGGGAATCCCGTGTAACCGCACAATCTCCTTCAAATAAATCTGTGTGTACTGTGGTGCGCGATACGTAGTCTTGACCGGTAAGAAATGGGCTGACTTTGTAAGTCGATCAACAATCACCCAAATAGAATCATACCCTTCTCGAGTTTTCGGTAGACCAGTTACAAAATCCATATGAATCGCCTCCCATTTCCACATGGGGACCCCAATGTCCTGAAGTAATCCGCCAGGTTTTTGATGTTCAGCTTTCACCTGCTGACATATAAGACACCTCCCGACAAACTCCGCAACGTCCTTCTTCATCCCGTCCCACCAGTAATTTGCCTTGAGGTCCTGATACATTTTTGTTGACCCTGGATGAATGGAATATCTTGTGTTGTGACCCTCATCTAAGATCTTCCTCCTTAGATCCTTTACCTTAGGAACACATAACCTACCCTTATACCGAAGGGTTCCGTCATTATCTCCCAATGTAAACTGTGAAGGTTTTCCCTGTTGGATCCTCTCCCGAAATCCAACAAACTCCGTATCCTCAAACTGACTTTCTTTTATTTCTGAAGCTAAGGCAGACTGCGATGGTATCATGTACCACCACCATACCTTCACCGATCTCAGCTAAGCTAACCCCGAGGTTTCCCAATCTTTGTACCTCCCGAACAATACCCCTCTTTTGTATTGCCAAATGGGCCAAGATGCTCATTGATCTCCTACTGAGTGCGTCAGCCACCACGTTGGCTTTCCCAGGATGGTAAAGAATACTAAGGTCATAATCCTTAAGCAACTCTAACCATCTTCTTTGTCGGAGATTCAAATCCTTCTGCGTGGTTATGTACTGCAAACTCTTATGATCTGTAAATATGTCCACATGCACACCATACAAATAATGTCTCCATATTCGTAAGGCAAACACCACCGCAGCTAATTCCAAGTCATGAGTTGGGTAATTCTTCTCATGTATCTTCAATTGTCTAGATGCATACGCAATAACCTTTCCAAACTGCATCAAGACACATCCTAACCCAACTCTAGAGGCATCGCAATAGACTGTGAACCCTTCTTGTCCCGATGGTAAGGTTAGGACTGGTGCAGTAGTCAACAATTCCTTTAGTTTCTGAAAACTTACTTCACATGCTTCTGACCACTGGTACTTAACCGCTTTTTGAGTCAACCGGGTCAAAGGAGCAGCAAGACTAGAAAAACCTTTTACGAATCTTCTATAATACCCAACCAAACCCAAGAAACTTCTAACCTCTGTCGGAGTGGTCGGTTTTGGCCAGTTCTTCACTGCTTCTATTTTCTGGGGGTCTACCATAATTCCATCCCTTGACACAACATGACCCAAAAAGGCTACCTTTTCCAACCAAAATTCACACTTTGAAAATTTAGTATATAGTTTCTCCTGTTTCAAGACTTGAAGCACTACACGCAGATGCTCTTCATGTTCTTCAACACTCTTACTGTAGATTAGGATATCATCTATGAACACAATCACGAACAAATCTAGGAATGGTTTGAAGATTCTGTTCATTAAATCCATAAAAGTTGTTGGGGCATTGGTTAACCCAAAAGACATGACCAAGAACTCATAATGGCCGTATCGGGTTCTAAAGGTTGTTTTGGATATATCATCTGGATTTATTTTCAGCTGGTGATATCCCGAACGGAGATCAATCTTGGAAAAATAGCTAGCTCCCTGAAGTTGGTCAAAAAGATCATCGATTCTTGGTAATGGGTACCGGTTCTTGATCGTGACCTTATTGAGCTGCCGATAATCGATGCACATTCGGAGCGATCCGTCTTTCTTTTTCACAAACAGGACTGGTGCACCCCAAGGGGAAACACTAGGCCTTATAAAGCCTTTATCTAGAAGATCCTTCAACTGTTATTTTAACTTTCTCAATTCAGCTGGGGCCATTCGATAGGGAGGAATAGAAATAGGTCTTGTACCCGGAATTAACTCTATAGCGAACTCCACTTCTCTATCCGGAGGAAGGCCTGGGAGATCTTCAGGAAAACCTTCCACAAAATTTCGAACAATAGGGACATCATGTACCGTTGGGGATTTGTTTTTTGGGTAACTACTATATTAACCAGATATGCGTATTCCACTTTGTGACTCCTTAATAACTTTTGAGACCTAAGGTAGGAAATAAGCTGACGTGAGGATATTCCAATCTTTCCCTTTATAACAACTTCTGGTTTCCCGGGAAAAGACAATTTCACTATCTTTCGCCGGCAATCTAACATGACATAACATGCTGACAACCAATCCATACCCAAAATGATGTCAAAGTCTACCATATCAAGTAGTACTAGGTTTACTATTGTTCCTCTGCCATTCACTTCTAAAAGAATTTTTTTAACTACTCGACAGGCCCAACTGAGGCCCCTACCGGTGTCATAACCTCAAAAGGGTCACTTAAACAGGAAGGTTCTATGTGTAAATCTTTAGCACAACTCACTGACATATGCAAAAATGTAGAATCGAGATCATACAATACAAGTGCTGGAAATACTTGAGACAAACATAATACCTTTGACCACCGCATTATATGTCTCATCCTCATTCTTCTTGGGTAAAGCATAGAGCAGGTTAGGATTGCTGGACTGTTGAACTCTCAAAATCTGTCAGGACTGGTTTCCCTGATTTTCCTTGTGGACAGTTGTGGTTTCTTTTGACCTTCCCTGAATAGGCTGGGTTTGAGTTCCCTTTTTGCAATCCCTGGCAAGGTGTCCTGATCCTCCACAGTTAAAACACGCTTTCGCTGCGAGCCAACATTCTCCAACATGTTTCTTCTGACAAATCTTACAAACTGGTTTGTCACCTCTTGTGTTAGGATTGATGGGCTTGTCGTTGCTACCTTGGTTATTAAACCAACTATTTCCCTTAGGTTTGAAATGAAACTGGCCCACAGACTGATTCGGTCTTGAAGATCCCTTACTAAACTCCGGCTTCAAATTTTGACTTTGATTAAATGATCTAGACGTCCGAAATCTTTTCTGTGAATGCTCTCTCTTTGCCTTGGCAAAATCTTCTACCCTCATAGCCATGTCGACAATCTGAAGGTAAGTTCGATCATTGGCTAACGCCACTACCTTCTCTGCCAGGTTCGGGTTTAAACCCTCAACAAATCTCTTAACTCTCTCCCTTTCTGTAGGAACGACATGTGTGTTGTATGCTGACAATCGCATGAATTAGGTATTGTATTATTTCACATTGTGGTCTCCTTGTTTCCACAGTTTAAAATCACGCCTGAGCGTATCTTTTCAGGTGTTAGGCATGTACTTTTCAATGAATGCGGCTCTGAACTCCCCCCACGTCATCAGTGGTGACTTCGGGGATGATTTCTTCTAAAATTTCTCCACCTCACCCCTGTGTCATCCATAGTTTATCGTTGCACATCCCCTTCAACAATCCTTTGAAGGAGGTAGTAAGAGAACCAAGTCTTTGAAAAGGCTCAAGATAGGCACGAAAAGAGTACGAAAGAAGGGAAACTTTAGGATGTTATTCCGTTCAATTATTACTAAGGTGGCGCGCACACCGTCGTAATAAGTAACCGTTCAAACACCCGACTCGAAGAAACTTCCTAGAATCTCCTAACCTGGTTTAGCTGTGATACCAACTTGTCACGCCCCGACTTTTCCTAAGTCTTTACTTAGGGCGTGATGACACCTGAACAATTATTTTCCACCAGGAGCACCATTTAATTCTCTTTATTTAGAAATTTAAACTTATATTCAAATACAGAGCTATTAATAAAATAACAATAAATAAATTTGTTTATGACTTTATTAAAAATATAACGCGAGCTCATGCTCGTGCAAATATTGTTTCAACATAGACATACTGACAAATATTATTCTAAGTTGGAAGGGAGACCATTCCACACGGGCATTTCTCGAGACATTGGAACTGACATTCTGAACCTGACGAGTACCAAGCCCGAAACAATGGACTTGGTATGACAAGAGGCTGCGGGACGATCGCTAGCCTTGGCGTGGAGTCTTTCCTCTATCACGCTTTCCTGAAACATGTTAAATAAAGAGTCAGCCCTACCATCTGGGGCTGAGTGAGAACCTTACCCTTCAATTCAAAGTAACACCACAATATTCCAAGCGCAATCACATTATAACGTAATAAGCATATTGCAAAACATATCAGGTTACAACATTTTTAAATATGCAACAACTCCTCATAGGAAATTCTCGGTTTAACTAACACTTCATTTTATCTCGTATTATACGTTAATACATTCCCCTGCATTTCCACATGTTTATTACATTTATATATTTGTGAACGCGTATTCACTTTTCATATTTATATATAGGTGAACATGTATTCATCTTTCATATTTGTTGTGGCGTGCAACCCGATCCATTATATTTACGTATTTGTGAACACGTATTCACTTTACGTTTTGTTGCGGCGTGCAACCCGAGCCATTATGTTTACGTATTTGTGAACGCTTATTCACTTTTCGTTTTGTTGCGGCGCAATCCGCCCATTATATTTACGTATTTGTGAACGCGTATTCACTTTACGTTTTGTCGCGCGCAACCCGACCAATTATATTTAATTATTTATGAACACGTATTCACTATAAGATTTTTTGCGTCGTGAAACCATATCCATTATGTTTATATTTATATATTTATGTGAACACGTATTCACTTTTCATATTTTTCAGAAGATCGAATAAATAATATTCTCTTTCCCAACATTCTGTCATTCATACTTGTAACAGTTATAACTTTTTAACCATAACTCCAACTAAGGTGTTTCTCAAGCGGAAACTAAGGTAAGACAGGAATCTTTCACTGTACCAAATTTCATTTAAAACTACTTTGGGTAACTAACACAAATTTATCCTCAAAACAGTCATATGAGATTTGTTTCGGCAGAATTTTTATTAAACAGAACTCAATCTTAGAATAGTCATAACTCCTGATCTGTAAACCCGTTCAAGCCCCATAAAATCTCAAAACGACGAGAACAGAGATCTACACGTCTCCATGTGAACCATCCTTTCATATTCTGTACCATTTAGTACAGTTTTACACTTTTATTCGTTGCCCTTCCTGGATCTCGATAGATCCGAGGCAGAAACTTTAAACAGTGATAACTCTCAATCCGTAAGTCGTATAGACCCCAGTAAGGTCTCAAAATGTCAACAACAGAGAGATATAGAACTTTCATTTAGCAACAATTTTCATATTCCCCACAGATTAGTACAGTGTTAGGTTTCCACGTCCTGCCCTTCTGGATTCCGATGAATCCGAGGCAGCAACTTCAAACTACAATAACTCTCAACTCGTAAGTCCGTTTTAATAAATCGTTATCTATATCTGTCCGTAACAGAGAGATTTACAACCATGTAAATTTTCATATAATTCTAATAAGTAAAACTCAATAAAAATAGTCTGTAATTATGTCTTTCCGAATTTCGACCAAATCTAAGGCAGGAACTTTGAACTATGATAACTTTCAAACCGTATGTCCATTTTACCTCATTTTTTGTTCTATATGATCATATTAGAGAGGTATACCACTCTTCCGAATTTCATCAAATTCTAACAATTATAACTCAGTGAGAACAGTTCGTAAAGTTCATGACGCAACTAGTTATCTACACAATCAAAAGTTCAATATTTCTTTTCAACACTCAATTCTTATTCTAACATGTATTGAACTAAAAAATAAAGGATGTTACCAAAAATTTCTGAGTGAGAAAACTCACCTTGTAAGTGTGAAGATTATTGTTGTGTGGTTGCTAAAATTATCCTTACTCTCTAGTATTTTGATTCTTGTTCTTCTTGTCCTCTTGGTATTTTTTTCCTCTTCTTTTCACTTGTTTTTTTCTGATTTTCTAACCTTTATGTTATGTACTTTGTTTGTGTGTAAATACAATGTATAAGTGGAGAGTTTTCTATAACCTATGGGAGGTGGAATGACAAGAGTTGGAGGGGAAATGAAAAGAGGGAAGGGGGGAAGCAAAGACGTGCAGCAATGCTGCATGTTTTTTGTTTTTGTTTTTTTTTGTTTTCATTTTATCTATCTATTTATCAAACTTTAACACTAACTCTATCCCATGCAATTTATTCATTGTTTTCTTATATATATATATATTTATTAACTCAACCATAACTATATATTATTATTATTTTTCCGGATTTTACAATTTTATTAGGACATTATTAGTAGGTATTATAAATACACCACATATCTCTCGTAATTAGATTAAGCATTCATAATAAGAAAAATCCCACAGAAGCTCTTAAGGGCCCAAAAATATTTCTCTCCTTCTTCTTTCTCACTCTCGTTTTTCTTTCTTTGATTCTCTGTTTTCTTTCCTGTTTGGAATCAATCCAAACTTTAACACATGACTATGCATCCCAAAAGGGATTGATGAAATTGGTAATAAATTGATTATGATAATATTGTATTATGTTCCAATATCTTTTAATATGCCACTTTAAAAAGTTGAGAAAATCATCACTGATAGATTACACAATGAGGTATACACGAAATATACCGTGTATACATGGTCTCAGTCCCTTTCCTCTTACCATATAATTAGTATACCGTGATATACTTACCATAAGTATATCACGGTTTGGGGCATTGATTTTAGGATAATTTTGTATATAATTAGAATGGTACATTTACCATAATTGTATAATTATTGTACAAGTAGAATAAAGTTTTAGGATTAGAATAGTAATAGGATTTTCCTATTATGGAAATTGTAAGTTGTATATATACTCTTTCATTAATGAAAATAATCAAAAGATTATTTCTTTCATGGTATCAGAAGTCTAGGTTGAAAAAATTTCTCTCCAATTTTCCCGAGCACCTCTCCTCAATTTCAGTGCAATTTCCGATCCCAACTTCTTTCTTCCAAATTCCTCAATCACATATTGTTCTTTCGTTATGTCTACGTGAGAACATGTTTCACCCTGCCCTTGTTGTTTCTAACATCAAGAATCATATCCCTCTTATTCTTGAAATAGAAAACGTCCAATACGCGACGTGGGCCGAATTATTCAAATCTCACGCACGCTCGCATCAAGTCATCCATCACATAATCCCCGCGGCTCCTGAGGATACGGAGGTGCTTAAACGCGAGGATGATCCTAAGTTATGGACGACTCTTGATGCCACCGTGCTTCAGTGAATTTACTCAAGTATCTCTACCGACCTGTTGTAGACGATTATTGAGACGGACGCTACGTAACATATTCCAAGATAATCGAAATTCCAGAGTTGTTACACTTGAGCAGGAATTCCCACATGAACATGGAAGATTTCCTGAACGTTTCAGTTTATTGCAAAAGGTTGAAAGAATTGGTGGACCAACTTCGCAACGTTGGTGCGCCCGTTAGTGAATATCATCTTGTTTTATAGATGGTCGCTGGCCTATCTGAGGCCTATAGTGGCGTTGGAACTCTCATTCGTCAAAGTAATCCTCTCCCAAAGTTCTATCAAGCCCGCTTCATGCTTACTTTGAAAAAAGGAAGCTACTAGTGCTAATCCAGTGGTCATGATGACGTCCTCCACTAATTCTCAAGGGCAAATTGATAATTAGAGCCTAAACCGTTCTCATGGTGGCGGCAAAAATAGTCACAAAAATAATAGCAAAAATCGCAGGGGAAAACACGATGGTTCCGGCGGTGATAATGGTGGCCAAAACAGTGGCAGTGGGCCCCACCCTAACAACAGTGGGCCACAACCCAACTGGACGCTTGGCCATGGGCCTGGCCAGTGGGCAGTGGCCCAAAAACCCATATTTTGAGCCGTCTGCCCAACCTGCTTCTTGGGCACAGTTTCCGTATCCTGCGTCTAGGCTCAATTCTTCCTAGAATCAGTGGATACCGAGAGTAGTTTCTGGGCTGGGGTAGCAGGCTAGTGTGCTTAGGCCTGGGACTCCGCAAGCCCATCATTCAGTGGGCCCCACACCTATCGACATTGAAGTCGCGATGCACATACTTGGATTAAATCTCTCGGACCCAAATTGGTACATGAACACCGGAGCCACTACTCACGTGACGTCCGACCAAGATACTCTCTCATCTTGTTCCAATTTGAGCAATAATCGTAGCATAATTGTTGGTAATGAAAATTCAATTTCAATTAAGGTTACGGTTATAAAACTTTGTCTCCCCCCCCATCTACCTCTTGTCTTGAAAAATATCCTTCATGCTCATTAATTAATTAAAAATTTGGTATTTGTCCGTAAATTCACCACTAATAATTTTGTTTATGTTGATTTTGATCCTTTTGGATTTTCTGTGAAGGATTCAAGACGGGGATTCCTCTCATGAGATGTGATAGTAGGGGAGATCTTTATCCTATCATGCCCACATTCGGTCTCTCGAGTCAACCCTTGCCATCTACTTTTGCAGCTCTTGCTCCTTCCTTGTGGCATGCACGTCTAGGTCATCCGGGGTCATCAATTTTGTCTTCCTTAGATAAAGACAATTTTATTTCTTGTAATGGTACGCACAGTACTTCGATTTGTCAATCTTGTTCTTTAGAAAAAATTATTAGATCGTCATTTGTAGACTCTAATTCTCGTACTTTAATTCCATTGGTATTATTCATAGCGATTTATGGACATATGATATTATCCTTCTTTGAGCCATCGGTATTATGTTTTTTTGGATGTTTATTCTAATTTTTATGGACTTTCGTTAGCGAAAAAATTTCACATTTTTAACCTTTTTAAAATTTAGAGCTTTTATCCGTACCCAATTCAAACGGAAAATTAAGAATATTCAATGTGTTAATGGAAAAGAATTTGATAATGGACTGTTTCACAAATTTTGTGGTAATAATGGTATCAATTTTTGTTTTTCTTGTCCTCATACATCCTCACAAAATGGAAAAGCCGAACGCAAAATTCATACCAATAATAGTATTGTCCGAACTTTATTGGTTCATTTTTTTCGCACCTCCTTATATTTGACATCATGCTCTACAAATGACTACTTATCTCCTTAACATTCTGTTACACCCCGTAATTCAGGTCATGCTTATGAGAACGTACGAAAGGAATTAAGATTTAAATTTTAGAAAGATAGGTTGACAGAATGTTATGGACGGGTTTTAGTCAACTTTGGGGGCGGTTTATGCCCAGTTACCTTAGGAGTTCCTAGGTGTTTCAAAAGCCTAGAATGTAGTTCGTTGAGTCTAGTTCCCAACTCAACAAACCGCTCGTCGATAGGGCATCGGAGTAGAAAGTTATGGAAGTTACAAGTTCAGTGCGCAAACAAGAAGGAGAGTATTTTCAGTCTGATGCCACAGCGCGGCACGGACGCAGGTCGCGCGCCAGATATACCGGGTTCTTCGGTTACAGCCGCGCCACGAATGCTGGTCGCGCGCGTATGCATCAAGTTCTTGGAGGTTTCAGCGCCGAGGCGGGATTTTTGCGAAAACTGGGGGGAAAATCAGAAGATATTTTTTTGTAAAGGCCATGGGAGGGTGACAAGTGTCCCTCCCATCTGATTATGAGGAAGTCCTATTTATTTACCAAGTCTTGAAGACTTGGTCATTCTTCAAGAAACCCCTTCTCTCTAAAAATCTCACTCCCTTCTCTCTAAAAATCCCTCTTCTTTCTCTCTAAAAATTCCTCTCCCTTCTCTCTAAAAAAATCAAGGAAAAACCAAGACATAGAGAAATTTCGGAAAGACGACAAGAAGGAAATATGTTGACAAGCTTGTAGGAGGTTTGTGGAGGTGATTGTGGAAAGAGGGCAAGTGAGATTTGTTGGACTGTTTTTGGGTGAACTCTAAGGTAACAATCCATTCTCCTTTTTAAGTAAATTGTGTTGCATGTTGAGGAAGAAAGGACTTGTAGTTGTCTATATTGCTTTTAGGTATATAACATGTAGGAATAGCGATTTGGATTTGAAAGAATTGGATAAGGATGATATGTGAGCATGTTATAACCAAGATACTACCTTAAACTTATTGGATTATTTTAATATGTATTGTGGGGCAGAATTTTACACGTCCGGTTAGGCGTGTAATCCCTCAGACATCAAATGTTAGGCCTTGATTATGGCATGTTGGCTATTGATATCGGACCTTGAAAATGTGGAAAAGTATGTAGAAACAAAGGAAGTGTTGTCCAATTTTCCGTAGAATAAGGAACTTTACACTTAGAATATTCGACGAAGAAGTCTAGACGTTAATAGACGTATTTGATTATTATAGGTTGATACTCTACGCGCGATATATTCGACTTGGCAAGTGGATTTAGCCGAGGAGGTATGTGATCCTTCCTATCCTCTTGAGCATGATGGTTGTAAAATATATAGTACGGTAGACGTACGTGTGTCAAATGAATTGTAGTTTTATTTTGATGTCTTTGACTTGAGTCCTAAATGTTAAGTATCTTGAAGTATTTCAAAAAGGAGTTATGAATCATTATTTAGAAGGAAATTAACACTTGGTTTTAAAAGGAATAAGTCCTTTTGGTTTTTTTTCAAACAAATGTGATTGTTTTGAATTATAAAAGAAATATAAGTGTTATACTAGCTTTATGAGAAGTTAGTTATAGCGACTTAAGGAAGATAAAAAAATGGTTTACTTACTTGTTTGTAGAAGCCTTGTAACGATTTCTGAATGTGTGGTAAGTTGGTTTGAGAAGTAAACATGTTATGTTACTATGGGTGTTAGTGCCTTGAGATTTGTTGTGGTAAGGGGGTTCTCTCGCCAGGCTTATGTCGTTTACGATAAGCCGGTTGTGCTTGTGTATATCACCTACCCCCCTGACTTGTTATGTTGCCGCGGGTTAGCTACCCCCGATGCGAGGAGTACCTCATGCGGGTCCACATGACCTATGCGGGCAACGGTAGTCCAGGAATCACTCCGGGTGTGTTACGCCGATGCGAGGAATACCTCATGCGGTCCAAGTGGCCATGCGGACTACGGTAGTCCAGGAAATGTCACGGGTTAGCTACCCCCGATGCGAGGAGTACCTCATGCGGGCCACGGGACCTATGCGGACTACGGCAGTCCAGGATTAGACTCGCACAATGATACTAGGGGCGAATGGCCCTACTTCGATCATTGGCGGTCTAGAAAAGGCCGATTGGGTTACACCTATTTGCTCTTATATATTCTGTGGCACTATGTGATGTTAATTGGTTTGTTTCGTACATGTTTGTGAATTGGTTTTAAAATGTTATGATTTCCCAAGATTTCTGCCACAAACTTGGTACTTGATCGACCGACTCTTCGGCCGCGTTCATGCCGCGTAGAGGTACATCGGTGGTTGATCCTTGCTCATGGATCACCGCTCGCTTTGGGAAGCCCCGTTTCTCCGAGGCTTATCTTTTGGTATGATTCTCGTCATTGTAGATTCATGTACATTCGTGGTATGGCGGGCCCCGTCCGTCATAGTTATTACAAACTCTTAGGTCCTGTAGTCCTGTTGTAAAGTGGGTTTGGTAAAGGATGTAACTGTTCAGTTGTTGTCATGTATATACAGGAAGGTGACCGTTTTGGTTAGCCTGTTTCGTATTTTATATTATTTCATGTTTATGAGTTTACTTCCGCTGGTTTTTCTCTCGATGTTGTATCACCAGGTGCCCGGTAAGGCACCAATCGCGCCCGAGGTCGTCATGACAAAAGTGGTATCGAGCGATTAATCCTCGAAAAGTGTCTACACGCCGTATCTAGTAGAGTCTTGATTATCGGTGTTGTGCACCACACCTATAATCGTGAGGCTACTGGATATTTAGGATTGGTTTCATTCTTTTCACTCTAAGATCGTGCAATGTAGCCGTGTTATAGGTTGAACTCCTCCGACATATTTCTATGTATCGCTTATGCCTCCACGCAGGCAACCGCGCCCGTGGCGGCAAGGCAGATGAGAGCCGCTAGTAGGGCGCAGAGGTTACGAGGGCACAAGCCCGCCTTTACCGAGGTGATGCCGGACGGCGAGTTCCACGACGCCGCCAAATTTCACGAGAGTTCGTGAGCAAAGAATAACGCAATCGACCGCGGTACACGAGACTCTAGTTACACCGCCGAGCGGAGGATATGGGTTACAAGCGAGATGGGCCCGATTATTAGCCGTGATCGTGGCGAGGCCGAGGAGACGGAGACGGCTCGGTTGTACCGTAGTTCACCCCGAGTCCGATAGCGAGACTTCGGACTTTTGAGTTGCACCACCGAGTTCTATGGTCGAGGATCGAGGATGATCTCGGAGTTTATCCGACAATTGCAGCGATCATGAGAGTGATCAAGGCCTCGAGTCGAGTCGGTAGTATTGGGTTCACATCGGCCGCGCGATATCGCAGCTGATCGTTTGATTCGTGGAACCGCCCCGGGAGCATGCGCTTCCACCGCTTGGGACGAGTTCTCGTGAGGCGCTTAGCCATTTCTTGCCTCCGCAGATGAGGAGAGCTCGGGCCGATAGATTTCTGATGTTGAGACAAAGCGGGCGGACGGTCCGGGAGTACAACGTAGAGTTTGAATCGTTGGCTCGGTACGTCCCCGCTTTAGTGGCCGACATGGAGGACAGAGTGCACCACTATGTCACAGGGCTCGATGATTACTTAGCAGAGGGTTGCTCGAGTAGCTCTTCACCGCATGGACATTTCCCGCACGCAGCTTATGCACTGCGCGGCGAACGTAGGCCGACGGATGGCGATATCGCCAGGCAGGCCGTGACAGCAGGGTCCTTTGGTAGCTTTCGAGGCGCACGGCCTCAGCAGCAGACTGGAGTTGCACATCAGCCGGTTCAGAGCGCTCCTCCACCGTCTTCCGGACGTCCAGTGTATTCGGAGCGTGTCGTGGCCTGAGGCTTCGGCTTCGAAGGCAGATGCTACCCGATCGAGACCACCCCCTCTCGGTGTGAACGATGTGGTAGATCCCATTTCGGGAGTTATGGTAATACTGTGGGGCCTTGTTACATTTGTGTCCAGCAGGGTCATATTTCGAGGGACTGTCCGACCAGAGGCAGCGCAGATGGTAGAGTTCAGCCTACAGGGTCATTCGTCGGGTCTTCATCTCCTACGGTTACTCGCCCCGGAGGGCAGGGTGCCCATGGGCCAGCAGGTCGCGGCAGGGGTCGTGGCAAAGGTCCTAGTTCCAGCGGTCCTCAGAACCGCATTTATGCCATGTCCAGCCGTCAGGACCAGGAGGCGTCACCGGATGTCGTCACAGGTACATTATTGGTTTCATGTTGTGATGTATATGCTTTGATAGATCCAGGTTCTACCTTGTACTATATATCTCCTCATATTGCTGGTAGAATGGGGATAGAGCCTGAGTCCATAAAACCTTTTAAGGTGGCTACGCCAATAGGTGATTCGGTGGTAGCTGAGCGGGTATATAAGGCTTGCCCAGTGACTATATACAGTCGTCAGACCCTAGCCGACTTGATAGAGTTGGATATGACGGACTTTGATGTGATTATGGGTATGGATTGGCTAGCGTCTTGCTATGCCAATGTGGACTGTAGAGAGAGATTGGTACGATTCCGCTTCTGCAGTTTGCTATCGAGTGGGAGGGGAATACTGCGTCGCCTAGGGGTAGGTTTATTTCTTACCTCAAGGCTATGAAGATGGTGCAGAAGGGGTATATCTACCATATTGTTCGGGTATTCGATACTGAGGCCAAGATACCAGACCTTCAGTCAGTTCCGGTTGTCAGAGAGTTTCCAGACGTATTCCCGGACGATCTCCCGGGTATCCCTCCTGAGAGGGAGATTGAGTTTTGCATTGATATGTCGCCAGACACTCGACCTATATCTATTTCACCATACAGGATGACACCTGTTGAGTTGAGGGAGTTGAAGGAACAGCTGAAGGATTTGCTGGAAAAAGGCTTTATCAGGCCTAGTGTTTCTCCCTGGGGAGCGCCGATTTTATTTGTAAACAAGAAGGATGGGACGCTGTGTATGTGTGTTGATTACAGGCAGCTGAATAAGGTAACTATCAAGAAAAGATACCCCCTCCCCAGGATTGATGATTTGTTTGACCAGTTGCAGGGTGCGAGGTGTTTCTCCAAGATAGACCTGCGGTCTGGTTATCATCAGGTGTGAGTTAGAGAGGCAGATATTCCAAAGACTGCATTCAGGACCCGGTATGGGCACTATGAGTTTAGGGTGATGTCTTTCGGGTTGACCAACGCCCTAGCAGTATTCATGAATTTGATGAACCGGGTGTTCAAGCCATTCTTGGATATGTTCGTTATAGTATTCATTGATGATATCCTGGTTTATTCGCGCACAGAGAAGGAGCATGCAGATCATTCGGCGACGGCATCGAGTCCTCCGACCGGCGATTGTATGCCAAGTTCTCAAATGCGAGTTTTGGTTGGCTTGATGGCTTTCTTAGGGCATGTTATCTGGGCCGATGATATTCGAGTTGATACAAAGAAAGATTGAGGCGAAGACTTGACCTTGCACTCCACTACACCGACGGAGTGCACAACTTTTGGGCCTCATGCGTTATTATCTGAGGTTTGTGGAGAAGTTTGCTTCTATTTCAGCACCTTTGACTAGTGACCCGAAGCGATTATGTTCGGACGGATGCTTGTGAGGAGGGCTTCCGCCATCGAAGGAGAAATTGACGACCGCCCGATTCTTACTCTTCGCAGGTTTAGACGGATATGTGGTTTATTGTGATGCGTGTCGGGCTTGGGTGTGTCGACGCAGACGCAGAAAGTTATAGCTTACGCATCTCGACATTTCAGAAGCATGAGAAGAACTACCCCACACATGACTTAGAATCGCGCAGATGATTCATGCCTTGAAGATCTGGAGACATTATTTATATGGAGTTTATGTGGATATTTACACAGACCACAAGAGCCTCCAGTATATATTCAGCCAGAGGGAGCTGGAATTGCGGCAGAGACGGTGGTTAGAGCTACTTAAGGATTATGATGTCGATATCCTATACCACCCAGGGAAGGCCAATATAGTTGCAGATGCCCTTAGTCGCAGATCGATGGGTAGTCCGCCGATGTGCGACCCAGAGAGGGCATGGTCCGCGAGTTACATCAGCTAGCGAGCCTTAGGGTTCGTTTGGTTGGTTCTGATAGTCGTGGGGTTCGGGTTCGAGAGGTTGCCGAGTCGTCCATCGTCGAGGAGGTGAAGAGGCGACATTATGAGGATCCGATTATAGTACGGTATCGAGATACGGCTCTTCGAGAGGAGAAGAGTCTATTTGAGGCAAAGACCACGGGTGCTAAGATTTGAGGGCAGGTTATGTGTTCCCGATGTAGCAGGACCTCGTCAGCATATTCTAGGGGAGGCACACAGTGCTCGTTACTCTATTCATCCGGGGTCGACTAAGATGTACCACGACCTCAGGTGTATGTATTGGTGGGATGGCCTGAAGAGGGACGTTGCGGAGTTTGTAGCTCAGTGTCCGAATTGTCAGCAGGTCAAGGTGGAGCACCAGAAGCCTGGTGGGTTGTTGCAGATGATAGAGATTCCGACATGGAAGTGGGAGGTGATCAATATGGACTTTATTACAGGGTTACCTCACACTCGAGGAAGCGTGATTCCATCCGGTTATTGTCGATTTAAATCACCACTTTCTTCCAAATGACGACTTATTCGGCCGAGGATTATGCTAGATTGTATATCAGAGAGATTGTGAGACTGCACGGAGTTCCTATATCGATTATTTCATACAGAGGAGCCCAGTTCACGACTAACTTCTGGAGGTCTTTCCAGAAGGGATTAGGGACACAGGTGAGTCTCGATCGTGTTTCATCCTCGATCGACGGACAAAGCCGAGCGTACTATCCGACACTCGAGGATATCGCCGCGCCCGCTGATTTCGGTGGGTAGCCGAGGATCATTTACCTCTTGTGGAGTTTGCGTATAACAACAGCTACCATTCTAGTATCCATATGACGCCTTATGAGGCCTTATACGGGAGGAAGTGCAGGTCACCGATAGGCTGGTTTTATGTGGGCGAAGTTCAGTTAGTCGGGCCAGACTTGATTCAGCAGGCGGTGGATAAGGTGAAGCTTATCCAGGAGCGGTTATTGTCACCGTAGTCGATGTAGTCGTATGCAGATAATCGGCGTCGACACTTGGAGTTTGAGATGGACGATTGGGTCTTCCTGAAGGTATCACCCATGAAGGGCGTGATGAGGTTTGGGAAGAAGGGGAAACTTAGCCCGAGGTACATTGGGCCTTACCAGATCGTCCGTATGGTATGCAAGGTTGCCTATGAGTTGGATCTGCCGTCCGATCTGGAGACAGTACATCCAGTTTTTCATGTGTCTATGTTGCGAAAGTGTATCGGAGATCCATCTAGAGTGCACCCGATTTGTGATGTCCAGGTGACAGAGGGGTTATCGTATGAGGAGAGTCCCATAGCGATACTCGATCGTCAGGTTAGGCGACTGCGGACAAAGGATGTGGCTTCCGTCAAGATCTTATGGCGGAATGAGAACATAGAGGAAATGACATGGGAAGCAGAAGAGGACATGATGAAGAAGTATCCCCACTTGTTCCCTACACCTCCAAGTAACCCATTTTCCTGCTTGTTAGTTTTTAATTCGGCATATATGCTTAAGTATTGTTGTGGCCATGTAGAGCGTTCTTTTTGCAAGAAGAATAGTTAAGAGGGTCTATGTCGATATTGTGATTTGAGTAAGCATAGAAGGAACATTCGGGACGAATGTTTCTAAGGGGGAGAGAATGTTACACCCCGTAATTCAGGTCATGCTTATGAGAACGTACGAAAGGAATTAAGATTTAAATTTTAAAAAGATAGGTTGACAGAATGTTATGGACGGGTTTTAGTCAACTTTGGGGGCGGTTTATGCCAAGTTACCTTAGGAGTTCCTAGGTGTTTCAAAAGCCTAGTATGTGTTCGTTGAGTCTAGTTCCCAACGCAACAAACCGCTCGTCGATAGGGCATCGGAGTAGAAAGTTATGGGAGTAACAAGTTCAGTGCGCACACAAGAATCCCTCTCCATTCTCTCTAAAAATCCCTCTTTCTTCTCTCTAAAAATTCCTCTCTCTTCTCTCTAAAAAATTCAAGGAAAAACCAAGGCCTAGAGAAATTTCGAAAAGGCGGCAAGAAGGAAATATGTTGGTAAGCTTGTAGGAGGTTTGTGGAGGTGATTGTGGAAAGAGGGCAAGTGAGATTTGTTGGACTGTTTTTGGGTGAACTCTAAGGTAACAATCCATTCTCCTTTTTAAGTAAATTGTGTTGCATGTTGAGGAAGAAAAGACTTGTAGTTGTCTATATTGCTTTTAGGTATATAACATGTAGGAATAGCGATTTGGATTTGAAAGGATTGGATAAGGATGATATGTGAGCATGTTATAACCAAGATACTACCTTAAACTTATTGGATTATTTTAATATGTATTGTGGGGCAGAATTTTACACGTCCGGTTAGGCGTGTAATCCCCTTGTATTACTGAACTGTTAGGCCTTGATTATGGCATGTTGGTTATTGATATCGGACCTTGAAAAGGTGGAAAAGTATGTAGAAACAAAGGAAGTGTTGTCCAATTTTCCGTAGAATAAGGAACTTTACACTTAGAATATTCGACGAAGAAGTCTAGACGTTAATAGACGTATTTGATTATTATAGGTTGATACTCTACGCGCGACATATTCGACTTGGCAAGTGGATTTAGCCGAGGAGGTATGTGATCCTTCCTATCCTCTTGAGCATGATGGTTGTAAAATATATAGTACGGTAGACGTACGTGTGTCAAATGAATTGTAGTTTTATTTTGATGTCTTTGACTTGAGTCCTAAATGTTAAGTATCTTGAAGTATTTCAAAAAAGAGTTATGAATCATTATTTAGAAGGAAATTAACACTTGGTTTTAAAAGGAATAAGTCCTTTTGGTTTTTTTTCAAACAAATGTGATTGTTTTGAATTATAAAAGAAATATAAGTGTTATACTAGCTTTATGGGAAGTTAGTTATAGCGACTTAAGGAAGATAAAAAAAATGGTTTACTTACTTGTTTGTAGAAGCCTTGTAACGATTTCTGAATGTGTGGTAAGTTGGTTTGAGAAGTAAACATGTTATGTTACTATGGGTGTTAGTGCCTTGAGATTTGTTGTGGTAAGGGGGTTCTCTCGTTGTGCTTATGTCGTTTACGATAAGCCGGTTGTGCTTGTGTATATCACCTACCCCCCCTGACTTGTTATGTTGTCGCGGGTTAGCTACCCCCGATGCGAGGAGTACCTCATGCGGGTCCACATGACCTATGCCGGCTACGGTAGTCCAGAAATTACTCCGGGTGTGTTACGCCGATGCGAGGAATACCTCATGCGGTCCAAGTGGCCATGCGGACTACGGTAGTCCAGGAAATGTCGCGGGTTAGCTACCCCCGATGCGAGGAGTACCTCATGCGGGTCAACGGCACCTATGCGGACTACGGGAGTCCAGGATTAGACTCGCACAATGATACTAGGGGCGAATGGCCCTACTTCGATCATTGGCGGTCTAGAAAAGACCGATTGGTTTACACCTATTTGCTCTTATATATTCTGTGGCACTATGTGATGTTAATTGGTTTGTTTCGTACATGTTTGTGAATTGGTTTTAAAATGTTATGATTTCAGTTCAGTACTTTCAGTTTCACATACTTGGTACCCGTTATCGACCTCCTTCGGGCCGCGTCACGCCGCAGTGAGGTACATCGGTGGTTGATCCTCGCCATAGGATCACCGCTCGCTGGGAAGCCCCGTTTCTCCGGAGGCTTATCTTTTGGTATGATTCCCTGTCATTGTAGATTCATGTACATTCAGGGGTATGGCGGAGCCCTGTCCCGTCATAGTTGTTACAAACTCTTAGAGGTCTGTAGTCCTGTTATAAATTGGGTTTGGTAAAGGATGTAACTGTTCAGTTGTTGTCATGTATATACAGGAAGGTGACCGTTTTGGTTAGCCTGTTTCGTATTTTATATTGTTTCATGTTTATGAGTTTACTTCCGCTGGTTTTTCTCTGATGTTGTATCACTAGGGTGCCCGGGGTAAGGCACCAGTCGCGGGCCCGAGGTCGGGTCGTGACACATTCTTCCTACCAAAGGTTTGGCATAGTCTTTCCCCTTCAAATATTATATAATAAGACT
Organism: Przewalskia tangutica; assembly: GCA_029844215.1. Classification (NCBI taxonomy): domain Eukaryota; kingdom Viridiplantae; phylum Streptophyta; class Magnoliopsida; order Solanales; family Solanaceae; genus Przewalskia; species Przewalskia tangutica. Next base: position 6,404,390 of record CM056725.1, read on the forward strand.
CATTTGTATTCAGATCTTAGAGTTTTTTGGTGCTTATGTTATCCACTATTTCCATCCACCACTATTAACAAACTTCAGGCACGGTCTACCCTTTGTGTGTTTTTGGAATATCCGTCTAATCATCGTGCTTACAAATGTTTTGATTTATCATCTAATAACATTATCATTAGTCGCCATGTTATATTTGATGAATCCTAATTTTTGTTTGCTAATATAGGTAGTCCCGTGCCTAGTTCGTATAATTTTTTTAGATGATGGTGTATCACCGTATCTTATCCATACTTATCGGATATGTCCCGCAACCCAAATCCGCCAGCGGGCCCACTGCTGTCACGACCCGACCTCGGGCCCGCAACTGATGCCTTACCCCGGGCACCCTAGTGATAATACATCAGAAAAAATCAGCGGAATAAAACTCAAAAACATGTAACAATGTAAAATAGGAAACATGCCAACCGATAGGTCGCCTTTCAGCATATATACATAAAACCCGAACAATTATCCTTTACAAGCCCAACTCACAACAGTACTACAGACCTATAAGAGTTTGATATAACAACTATGACAGGACAGGGCCCCGCCATACCCCTGAATGTAAAAGTACCTACAATGACAGAGAATCTATACCAAAAGATAAGCCTCCGGAGAAACGGAGCTTCCCAAACGCAGAACTGTGATCCTATGAGCGAGGATCAACAACCGGTGTACCTTTACTCGCAGATGAGCGCACTTCAAGCGAGGTCAAGATAACAGTACTATGTGAAACTGAAAATATTGTAATGAAATCATAACAGTCTATATAAAACAGGAGACATGTATGATTACCAAACTACAGTACACAATATATAAGCAGTCATGTCAAGTCAGGGACGCATGCCCTCAAAGTCATTACTCAAATATAACCATGGGTCTCACGCCCACAATATCAATCATGCCCGTGGAATTCCTTCCTCACTGCCGACAGTCTATGATATTATATAACACCAAAATGTACACATAAACACCACGTCCCACCTATGTCATAAAAACCGTACGGGCCAAGTAGAAGAGCCAACTACCAGATCCAATCCTGCATCATAAAACTTTACGGGCCAAGTACGGAAGCCAACTACCAGATCCAACCCGCGTCACACAACTGACCGGGGCAAGTATCTTAAGCCAACGTACCAGAGTCTACCGTCTCACGAGATATGGACCGGGGCAAGTATCTTAAGCTATCTACCAGAGCCTACCGTACCAACTATGCTATAGAACTGACCGGGGCAAGTACGGCGCCAACTACGTGTACCTCTGCCGCGCGCAGCCGACCGGGGAAAGTACGAGAGCCAACTACCAGATACCGCCTGCGTCAATAACCAGATTCCACCTGCGTCACGAAGATGACCGGGGGAAGTACGAAAGCTAACTACTGTGTACCTCCCGCCACGTCACGACGGGCAAGTACGAAAGCTAACTACCAGGTACCTCCTGCATCACGAGACTTCCTGGGGAACTAATCCGTGGAATACAATAACAATGGAAGCATACCCGTGGGCCACCCAACGTGTCAGTATGTCCAAGTAAATAACACGATAAAGAACTGACCGGGGCAAGTACGAAAGCCAACTATCAAATCCATCCTGAATCAGCAGCGACCGGGGCAAGTACGGGGGCTAGCTACCAGATCCTGTCTGCATCATCAACCTCATGGAGAGCTAGTCCATGGTATAACAATAATAATGTACCGGGAGTTTAACCCGCAGCATGGTCGCATGCCCCCGGAATTCCTTCATCAGTGCAGACATGTCCATGTAACAATAAGATAATCGGCCCTCCATCGAGAGACGCGGTAGCATAGAAATACAATACTTGCACAACAAAGGCTATCACAACTAGCATAGACAAGTTTAACATACTCTTAGGCTCTCATTTTATGCCAACAATCCGGGTTTTAACCCCAAAGTACTACATATTTCAATTTTCTTAACAAGATCCCTTTTTAAGTAAAAACCACACGATACTAATACCCGTAGTATCAAGACACTTTCATGTTTAAATCAAGTACTTTATACTTTTTAAACCAAATGGCTTACACTTTTAAAACAACGTCAAGTATACTTTTAAAACCCAAGTAACTCACTCTTTTAAGATCAAGGCACTCACACTTTTTTTAAAATCAAGCCACTTATACTTTTCCAATCAAGACATATAATTGGTTATGATTTATATAACATGTTGGAATAACGAGTTGGATTAAAAGGATTTGAAAAAGATGATATGTGAGCATGTTGTAGCCAAGGAGTTGCCTTAAACTTATTGGACTGTTTAAATGAATTGTGGGGCAGAATTTTACACGTCCGGTTAGGCGTGTAATCCCCTGTGTATTGCTGAATTGTTGGGCCTTAAATGTGGCGTTTGGTTATTGAATTCGGGCCTTGAAAAAGGTGAAAAAGTGCATAGAAACAAAGGAAGCACTGTCCAATTTTCCGTAGAATAAGGGCCTTTACAATTAGAATATTCTACATTGAAGCTAGAAGCTAATAGGCATATTATGGTCATTATAGGTTGACATACTATGGACGGCATATTGGACTTGGCAAGTGGATTAAGCCGGAGAGGTATGTGGAAACTTTCCTATCTCTTAAGCATGAGTAGTTATAAATGTATAGTACGGTAGACGTACGTGATTTAAATGAAGTCAGTTCATTCGATATACTTGACTTGTTTAAGAATGTCTAAGTTGGTTGAGTTTGAGGATTAACTCACTTGTTGTTAAAGAAAGGTTAAAAGAATGATTTATTCTTATAAGGTAGACAAAGATTTCTTGACTTGAAAAGGTATAGGATACTTGATTTGAAAAGTGTAGATTCCTTGAGCTATTCTAAAGTTAAGAAACTTGTTTTCTAAAGTTAAGAGACTTGAAGTATTTTGAAAGTTAAGAAACTTAATTTGAAAGTATAAGTCTCTTGGTCATAAAAAGAATGAATTCGTCTAAAGACATAAAGAGTTATAACAGCTTTATGGGAAGTTAGTTATGACGGCTTTATGAAAGGATGTCTTAGTTTTTAAAGCCTAAAGTTAGTATAACGGCTTTATGGAAAGTTGGTTATAACAACTTTACGGAAGGTTGACGGAATGGTTTTCGCGAGTAAGGTAAACAAAGATTAAGGACTTGAAATAAAAAAGGACAATTTGATTTAAAGGCATCAGTTGCTTAAAGTTAAACGTAAGGGTTACTTGATTAGAAGCCTAAAGGTATAATTCTAAGTGTAGTGACGTATGTGAAAGGTAGATTAGCCTTGATACTACGAGTGTTAGTATCTTGGGGTTTTATATGAAAGTGCCTTAAGGTTATAAAATGAGACCCATTTGGTATGTTAATGAAAGTCTAAAGATTTTATAAACTTGCCTATACTCGCTTGCGATAGCCATGGAGTGCAAGTATTATGTTGATACGCTGCCGTGACTCTCAGTTGGAGGGTCGGCTATCTTGTTGTGAGATTATTTGGACGTACCGACAGTGATGGAGGATTCCACGGGTATGCTTCCATTGTGATTGATACATGGACATGCTCGCGATGGGGGATTTCGGGGCATGCTACCATGATGCGGGTTAAATTCCCGGATACGATTATTACTCCATGGATTAGCTCCCCATGAAGTCATGTACCCGAGATGAGGGATTCCACGGGCATGAGATATATATATATATATATATATGCTTTGTATGTGTGTACGCCGACAGTGAGGTAGGATGCCACGGGCGTGTCACATGATTACATTTTACAATTTCGGCTGTCGGCAGTGATGGAGGATTTCACGGGCATGAGATATATATATATATATGCTTTGTATGTGTGTACGCCGACAGTGAGGTAGGATGCCACGGGCGCGTCACATGGTTATATTTTACGCTTGCGGCTGTCGGCAGTGATGGTGGATCCCACGGGCACGCTTTAGTATTTGAGGGCTTATGTCCCTAGCTATGGTGTGACTACTGTTCTTGTGATGAAATCGTCTTTAAAAGTTATTGTTGTTACACCCCGTATTTCCAGAGTATGTACGTAAGGACGTACATACGAAAGTTTGAGCCTTAAGTTAGGCATAGGACCGAAAATTTTGTGCACAACCCCCGAAAAGAATCGTTTTCCGACGAAACGTTTTCCAAAGCTTGCGTAGGAAATTACGGCTATGTCATTTATTATTTTTGCGGATTTTTCCGAGAGATGAAATATTTTGGACCAACGAGAGGGCGACACTTGTCACCCTCAAGTGGGCGTTAGTGGACAAAATGGTGCACGTTTTCTCCCTTGTTTTGTGGCCTAAAACTTGGGTCAATGTTTGTGAGGGATTTGTGGAGTAGGGTTAGGGTGCACTTGGGCAAATCTTGACCCTCCACTTGCCCCCCACTTGGCTTGATCTTGGCCCTTGGTTGTCCTATAAATACCCCCCCCCCCCTTTGTGAAGACTTCTTCATCCACAAATGTTTCTAAGTCTTGAAAGCCCTCTCCCCCTTAGTGTAGAGTTCTCGTCCAAGCCTCCCCCTCCCCCTTTGAGAGGCCCCTTGGCCGAGAGATATCCCCCCCTCCTAGTGGTGTTGGCCGAGAGGTACACCCCCCTTGCCTTGTTGTTCTCGTAAAATACCCCCCTCTTGGTAGAAAATATTCTCCAAGTATCGTTGCTATACCAAAATACCTTAGCCTTATACCTTGTAGTATTCCAAAAGTTACCTCTATACGTAGAGCCCGGAAATACTACCTTTTGTCCTTTTTGTCTCAAAACGAAACTCTAAGGAAAATCTTCATAGTCGGTTGAAGTGTTAAGTAGAAGTTGCGTAGAACTTCTAAGGGTTGTTTTGAGCGGGTTGGAGCGCCCAGAGTAGGAGCTAAACGTTGCTCAGGATCGACATTTAAACTTGGATAATTTTGGGCTTATCGAGGTAAATATCTTGTCTCCCTATCAGTAATTGAGTTTACATACTATCAAGTATAAGAATTATGTATAAGTTATATACCAGAAGGTATATAAGAAGGAATTGAATCAGTACTTACATGTGATCAGTATTTACAGTAGACTTGTGAAGTTTGACGGGTAGGGAAGTGCTGCCAAATTTTTCGTAGAATCTTGTATCTAGATTTATTCTACCGAGTAGTCTAGACATTGATAGACTTGTATTTTTTTAACCGTTATAGGTTGAAGTACTGCGAGTAGCGTATTCTACTCGGCGGTGAAAAGGCTAAGCCGGACTACGATCTTTGGAGCTATTTGCTAATAGTCGATAATCGTCGCGAGGTATGTGATTCTTCCTATCCTCTTGAACATGATATTTTAAAAGAATATATATATATAGTACGGTAGACGTACGTGTGTTAACTGAACGTAGTTTTACGGCAATGTCTTTTGACTTAAGCCTGAATAATAAGAATCTTGAAGTATTTCAAAAGAATTAAGAACCGTTTTTGAAAGAAGAGTAATACTGAGTTTTAAAAGCTTAAGAGTTATACTAGCTTTATGGGAAGTTAGGTATAACGGCTTAAAAGAGATAAAAAGAATGGTTTATTGATTTAGAAGTTAAGAGACTTGATCTTAAAAGATAAGAGACTTGACTTAATTGAATTAATCTGAATTTTGTTAAAAAGTGTGAAACCTCATTCGTGAGTAATGAGTACTTGGTTTTTAAAAGGAATAATGTTTTCTTGATTTCTAAATCGAATAAGTATCGAACAAACCACGAATACGCTAATAAAGGGAAATGTCTTGACTAATAAAGTATTATTAAAACCAGTAGAAACCTCCATCTGCATAGAAGCTAAGATGAGACAAAATGATAATACATTTCCTAGATCATGGCTGCTTTAATAAGATTATTATAAACATGAATAACCTACTCACACCTGAGGCATATGTTTCTCAAATTGTTTTAAAGGAGAATTATATATTTAAGTGATTAAAACTATGAACTACGAAACCTTTCAAAAATGAGAAACTTGAGCATTTGAAATTAGGCAAACTTGAACGTTTGGAAATAATGTTGTTACTTGATTTTACAAAGGGAAGTGTTTTGATCTACTTAAAAAGATAATCACTCTATTTTTATACTACGGGTATTGTGTGACTTTTGTAAAAGAAACGGATCTTTTAAAGAGTTAATGTATGAAGTACTTTGGGGATAAAAACCCGAACTTGTTAGCATAAAGTAGAAAGTACCTTGTGTGAATAACTTTATTGTGTTGGTTTGTGATAGCCTTGTAATACTTTCTTGTTGATTTGATAAGTAAACATGTTAGGATGCTACGTGTGTTAGTATCTTGTGATGTTTGTGTAAAGGGGTTTCCCTTGTTGTGCTTATGTTGTTTAAACGATAAGCTGTTATGTTAGTATTATATCACTCACCTCTTGACATGATACCGGGGGTTAAGTCGCCTCCGTCGCGGGTAGACTCAGCGATGCAGGACCATGATTCGAGAATACCTCATGCGGGTCCAGGGATCTACGCGAGCTACGAGTTCCGTGTTAGTGTGCGGGGTTATACCTCACGCGGCTATGCGCTACGCGGATCGCGAGTCGGGGCGATGCCGGAGTAGCTACCGATGCGAGGAATACCTCATACGGCCTATGCGAGTGGCCTATGCGAGTCAGCGGAAGTTCCAGGACTAGACGCGACATTAGATATCGCGGCGAGTGCCCACTTCGATCATGTGGCGATGCAGACAGATCTCATGATACGATTTATGACCTTGTTGCATCGCTGGTGTTAGTAGTCGGCTATGCCTTCGTACTTACCCCGCACGGTTTTATTATGACACAGCGGACTCGTGTTCATGTATTCCTTGGTGCTTTTATATCATAGATCGCCGCAGCTGGCGAATGTATTCCACGCATGATTGATGTGGGCGTGAGACCCATAGTTATGTTTGAGTGATGACGACTGAGGCGAGTCCCTGACGTGACATGATCGCTATTTATCGTGAATCGTAGTTTGGTTATCATATATGTCTCCCGCCTTATATAGACTACTATGATTTCATTTACGATATTTTTCGGGCCACATACTTGGTACTGTTGTCTTGACCTCGGCCGCGTTCATGCCGCAGTAGAGGTACACCAGTGTTGATCCTCGCCATAGGTCACAGTTCATTTGGGAAGCTCCGTTTATCCGAGGCTTATCAGGTATAGTCCTGTCGTTGTAGTACTTATATTCGTGGTATGGCGGGCCACCCGCCATTGTTGTCATATCATTCTTAGAGGTCTGTAGTACTGTTGTGGGCAGGGTTTGTAAAAGGGGATGTAACTGTTCAAGTTTATATATATATATGCCGAAAGGCAACTTTTCTATGATAAACTATTTTTGTTTCATGTCTTGTTTTATATTCCGCTGATTACTCTGATGTATGTCTACTTGGGTGCCCGGGGTAAGACACCAGTCACGGGTCCGGGTTCGGGTCGTGACAATTGTGACTTGCTTGAAAAGTAAATATGACTTGATACTACGGTTATTAGTATCTTGGAAGTTTTATATGAAAAAGAGTCATTTAAAAGAATAGAAGTACGTAGTACTTTGGGTTAAATTCCCGGATTTTATAATGACATGATGGTGCCTTAAGTAAACTAAAATGAGAGTGTATATGAACAGAGTTAATAAGAAGTTAGGAGATTTCTTGACTTGCTTATGTTATGTATGATAGTCGGTTGTGCTAGGATATGTTATTCTTACGGGGTAAACCTCTGGGTTACTACTTATTCCATGGATTTGCTACCCATGATGCGAGTGCGGCGTTTGTACTCATTGCTGGCCCACCGGGTCCATGCGGGTGAAATAGTCCTATGCGGGTGAAATAGTCCCATGCGAGGCGAATGACGTCATTGCGGGTCCACATGACCTATGCGGGTGAAATAGTCTCATGCGAGGCGGATGACCTCATTGCGGGTCCACAGGACCTATGCGGGTGAAATAGTCTCAGAAGTATGATTGCTTAATGAATATGATACTACGGGCGGGTGGCCCTACTTTGATCATGAGCCTCATATTTTTATGCAGTAAGGTATACTCTTGTTTATTCTCATTGTTAGTAAGGCACAGTGTACTGTTATTTGAGTTATCATACATGTCTCCAGCTTTATTCAAGACTTTATGATTTCATTACAAGATTTCGGGCCACATACTTGGTACATGTCAGATCGACTCCTTCGGCCGCGCGTTCATGCCACAGGTTGAGGTACATAGCTTGCTGATCCGCACTCTAGGATCACTGTCCAGTTCTTGGAAAGCTCCATTTCTCCGGAGGCTTTGTCTTTTGGTACGGTTCCCTGAGGTTGTAGATTTATGTACATTCAGGGGTATGGCGGGGCCCTGTCCCGTCACAGTTGTTATGTCAAACTCTTAGAGGTCTGTAGTCATATCTTGTGGGTCACTTTGAAAAAAAAATGAGGTAACTGCTTTTGGATTTGTATATATCCAGGGAGGTAGCCTTATCGGCTAACCTATTATTTATTCTGGTTAAGTTTATGTATGTTCCGCTGATTATCTCTGATGTATACATGTAAGGGTGCCTGTGTAGGCACCGCATGCCCGGTCGGTCGTGATGTATGTCGCCAATTTTTCGTAGAATTAGAAGACCATTATTTGGTATAATTCTTACACTAGTAAGCTTGAAGTTGATAGAAGTGTTATTGTCATTTTAGGTTGAAGTACTTCGTATAGCATATTCTACTTGGCTTGAGGAATAACCGATAAAGTTGAAGTACATTGGAGCGTATTGCTACTTGTCGTGTTGATTAGTCGTTAACGAGGTATGTGAACTTCTTGCTTCTATCGGCACGATTATTTGGAGTATAATTGACTTGTTTCTTGAAGTATACTTGCCTTGTTATTGAAGTATACATGACTTGTATCTTGAAGTATACTTGACTTTATTTTTTATAAAGAGAAGTAATTCTACTCCTAGAAGTTAGGGGTATTCGTGTTGTTGATTTTATACTAAATACATGTCTAAATTCTTCCTAAAGTCCTTACCAAGTCTTATGGGAGATGTTGGTAAGAATTTTAGGAAGCATTGGAGTCGAGTTAATTGATTTAAAGAGAATAAGTTACTTGATCTTGAAAGAAGAAGTACCTTGATACTACAAGTGTTAGTATCTTGGGTTTATTACATGAAATGATTCTTTTATAAAGAATAGACGTGTGTAGTACTTTTGGGGTTCAAGTCCTTAGTATTTCATGAAATGAAAATGCCTTGAGTTTATAGAATGGAGATTGTTATAACTATACCTTCGATAGTACTTTGAGGTTTTAAAACGAAAGATTGTTATATCTATTTCATTGGTAGTACCTTGGGTTCTTAAAGGGAAAGTTGTTCTACCTATAGTACTTTGGGTTTCAAAAGGGGTGAAGTGGATTGATTTGAAAAGTGTGAGTAACTTGGGTTTAGATTGAAAGTTACTTGGTGATAGAAAGTGGAAGTGTTGGAGACTACAGGTGTTAGTGTCTAGGGTGTTATAAGAGAGGGAACGTACGACAGACGTATGTTGTATAGTTGAGCTTTATAGAGTAGAAGATATGTATTTCCTTCTACCCTTACTCTTTCATGTCATGATAACACCTTAGGCTTTCTAAAGTAGAAGACGTGTCATACCTTCTAGTAAAGTGAAAAGATGATTTCTAATTGTACATGGTTTCTCATGATTGTTATTCGTGCAAGTGTTGTATTTCACCTCACTGAGTCCCTCGCTTGGGGGGTCGGCCTTTGTTATATGTATACATGTGATATTGATTATATGTTATACTAAGGACGTGCTGACAGTGATGTTGGAATTCCACGGGCATGCTTCTCTAGGGTTGATTTTATATTATATCATGGACTGTCGACAGTGATGTTGGAATTCCACGGGCATGCTCCAGTGATGCTGGTTTTATATTATATCTTGGACTGCTGACAGTGACGTTGGGCGAATTCCAGTGATGCTGATTTGATAGTATACCACAGACACGCTGACAGTGATATTGGAATTCCACTGGCATGCTTCTGTGAGGTTGACATGATGACAGTGATGTTGGAATTCCACGGACACGCTCGATATCAAGCTATATATTGTTCTACGCATATCACCGATGATATTGGAATTCCACGGGCATGCTTCTGTGAGGTTGATACATCGACAGTGATGTTGGAATTTCACGAGCATGCTTCCTGGATACTTGTTATATATTATACTTTGTACATGCCGACAATGATGTTGGAATTCCACGGGCATGCTTCTCTAATTATGATTGTATATTATACTTGTTATATGCTGACAGTGATGGTGTATTCCACGAGCATGCTTCTGTGATATTATATTATGAGGGCAGGTGTCCCTGATTTTGACATGACTTTCATATTTGAAAGTAGTACAGTGGTACAAGGTACAGTTGACTCTTATTTTATATGACACGGTATGATATGGTATTTGATTTTCATACTTGCCCCTGTCATTCTTTTGTACAGTTATGATTTGTTTATTTACTTTATTTCTGTTCCATACTTATTACCTGTTGTACTGATCCCATTCGGGGGGCTGCGTTCATGCCCGCAGGTTTAGGTACTCAGTTGTGGATCCGCGAGCTTAAGATCCTTGTTCAGCATTTTGGGATAGCTCCAATGTTCCGGAGCTTGTCATTATGGTTAGGTATATTCAGGGGTACGACGGGGCCTTGTCCCGTCATAGTTACTGTCCAAAATCTTAGAGGTCTGTATTCATATGTGGGCTGGACTGGCGCGAGTTGTATTTACATTGTTGTACAGTTGTAGTCCTATTCGGGCGTTATATATTATGACAGCCTTATCGTCTTTGCCTTTGTTTAAAGAAAAAAATGAGTGTTATTTATCTTCTGCAGTTTACTTGTGTTGTATGAATAGAAGGGTGCCCAGGTAGGACACCAGTCGCGGGCCAGGGGTTCGGGGCGTGACATATCTTGCCCAATTGTCTATCCGAACAAAGCATGAATAGAATATTCTTCTCCCAAGATTTTGTTCCGTAATTTTTTCTTGAATATTTGACTTCACGTTTTCTCTTTGGGTTATTGTCAAGATCAATAAAGCTTAAGAGCCAAAAAATTTGTTAAGTCCTTAACTAGGGACTGTTGTCATAAAAGCATCCGGGATAAATTGAGTAATGTTCTAAAGCATGCTTCTAAGGCACCAGATCAAATGAGTCTAGCCTATTTTGAAAACACTTGAATTGTCTGAAAAAGTGGAGAATAAATAAAATTCCAACATTCATGGCCGAAATGAATAAGAGACGTCTTATTCATAAGTATAAAAATAATTGATTAAGTTACTCTATAAGACCGGAAGAATCTTTACCCGAACCAAAGAAAACTAGGTAATGCTTTGTTTTAATTAAAACTTTAACCTAGAGGCAAATTAGCCCGAATTGGGTTAAGTCTGTTTTGCTAAGTTATTGAAAACAAAGAAAGCAATAGCGAATGATAAAAGTTAAGGAAATTCCAATTAAGACAAAAGAAACCATGATATATTCATTCATAATTCATTCATAATTCATTCATAATTGAGGCCGGAGAAACGACAAGAACAAAAATACACAAAAAGGAAAGGAAAAATACAAAGGCATGAAAGACATTAGATTAATCAGATTCAAACGCAGAGTCTTCGGGATCTTTCTCGGTGCTATCACCATTCAATCGACGGAAGGCCTCAACATCTAGAGCCTTGGCTTCAGCAATCTTGGCGTCCAAGTCCGGGATTCCCTCACGAGCTTGTTCCAAGGTGAACCTTCAAACATTCCAAGTTATGTGCTCGATTTTCAGCACTGTCCAAGCCACTTAAGCCTCCACATTGGAAATAGCTTGATCCAGTTAAGCCAAGGCTTGGTTCAGCTAGAACAAACTCTCAGCTCTTCGATGGTTTGAGTTTACTGGCGGACTTGATATTGAGACATTTCCAAGTCTCATTAAAATTTTTGCTTGATAGCATCCTGCTCAGCGATTCTCTTCGCATCAAGTATGGTGAGCTCGGTGGTGAGGTAGTCGATCTCAACATTAATAAAGTTTTCTTTCTGCGCTTGGTAGTGCCAGACTTCTTCTTACTCTTTGAGTTCTTAGGTGATAGCCTGGACATCAACATAGAGGTTGTCATTCTCCTTGTCCAGGTATTTTTTTACCTCCTAGATGAGTTCAAGATCATTCTTTTCCTCTTTGGGGTAATGAAGATAGACTTCAGAGGTTTTGAGGACTTAGGTTTTGAGGATTTGTTTTTCTTTGGTACTTTGGCGAAATAGCGAGCGGATGCAACCAAATAGAGTACTATATTAGGGAGAACTGGGGTGGCCAAACAAGTTGTCATCGGGAGTGAAGTGCCTTTTAGCAGACCTAGTTGCAAAATAAAATGATGAAATTTTGCATACACGAAGAAGTAAAAGTAGAGAAGGAGTACAAAACATACTAACCATGGTTCTGATCTTTCCATCGGTCTTTGGAAATCATTTTCCATGACTGGTCTTTGTGTAGATGAACACTTATAATTTTTTTGACCCATTTATGGAGGATCTCGATATCAGCTAGAATCCAGGAGGTAGCTGCAGAGGTAGAAAAAGGAAAAAGATGAGGTAAAACACCAAACGAAAGTAATATGAAAAGAAAAGATGAGAATTTTGTACTTAAGATTCAAATTCTATTTCTCTAGGAAAGACATGAAACTATCCATAATAATCTCAGCAGTGAAAACTGATATGAAGTGCCCCATCCAGACTTGGTCTCGGTCTTCATCGAGATTGGAAAGAATGGGAAATTTTCCTCATTTGGAGATCTGAACGATCGCGCCGCGGAAAAACTTTGGAATGTGCAAACGAATCAAGTGATCCAAAGTAAAATCTTCCTTGACCTCATTGGCTAAAAAATGAAGGCAAATGACAACCATCTACACGAACGAGCCTATTTACTTATGTTGTATGAATAGAAGGGTGCCCAAGTAGGGCACCAGTCGCGGGCCCGGGGTTCGTGGCGTGACAGAACCTCCCTAGGGACTTTGTCATATGCCTTCTCGAGGTCGATGAAAACCATATGTAAATCTTTCTTACTGCTCCACCAACCTCCTAATAAGATGAATGGCTTCGATAGTCGAACGTCCCGGCATGAATCCAAACTGATTCTCGAAAATAGACACGTATTTCCTCACCCTCATCTCCACAACCCTTTCCTAAACTTTCATAGTGTGGTTCAACATCTTAATACCCCTGTAATTGTTGCAACTCTGGATATCACCTTTGTTTTTGTACAAGGGAATCATTGTACTCCACCTCCATTCTTCAGACATTCTTGTCGTCTTAAAAAATGACATTACTCAGTCAACCACTTCAAACCTGCACTGTATGCGCTCTTCCAAAATTCAACTGGGATCTCATCAGGCCCGGTCGCTCGTCCCCTACGCATTCTTCGAATAACACCCTTAACCTCCTCAACCTTAATGTTCCTACAATACCCAAAATCCTGGTACCTATCAGAATGCTCCAGATCTCCCAGCACAATGTCTCCATCTCTTTTTTCGTTCAAGAGTTTATGGAAGTAAGACTGTCAGATCCGCCTAATATTCACTTCCTCCACCAGTACTTCGCCGTCCTCGTCTTTGATGCACCTCACGTGATCCAAGTCACGTGCCCTTCTTTCCCTTACCTCGGCTAGTCTGTACAACTTCTTATCCACGTCATTCTCTTATAATTCCACATACATGCGTTCAAAAGCCGCCGTTCTCGCCTTAACCACTTGTTTTGCCTCCTTCCTCGCTATCTTATACAGTTCCCTATTCGTCCACTTCTCGACCTCATCCTTGCTTCCTATTAATCTCACATACGCCAATTTCTTCGCTTCCACCTTCTCTTGGACTTTACCATTCCACCACCAGTCCCCTCGACGCCCACCATTGTTACCCCGCGAGACCCCTAACACTTCTCTAGCTACCCCCGAATGCAACTGACCGTCATGTCCCACATACCGACCGCATCTCCACCACTCTCCCAAGCCCCACTGGCCATCAACCTCTCCCCCATCTCATTTGCACTATCCATGATTTAACTCCCCCATTTGATTCTTAATCTGTCATCTATCACCCTCTTCTTCTTCTTCTTCTTCTTCTTCTCCAACTTGATCTCCATATCCATCACCAAAAGCTTATGTCGAGTTGTAAGATCCTCATTCGGAATAATCTTACAGTCTTTACAAAGACCTTTGTCAACCTTCGTAAGGAGCAAAAAATCTATTTGAGTCTTAACCAATGAACTACGGAAAGTCACAAAGTGTTCCTCCTTATTCATGAACCTCGAATTGGCTATCACCATCCCACTAGCTCTAGCGAACTCCAAAAGGGAGATGCCTCCCCCGTTCCTGTCCCCGATACCCAAGGCTCCATGCACGTAGTCAAATCTAATTAAAAGAAGTACTAACATATGCTTATTTCATTCTCCTAGTCAAATCTAATTAAAAGTACTAACATATGAAACTTTGATTGATACGAAAAATACCTAAAATAAATAGAAACAAAACCTAAGAACCATAATTGATCGAAAGAAGTGAAAGTAAATAAAGAGAAAAACAAAAGAAAGATATGAAGCTCACATCTTATTTAAGAAGTAATGGATGTAATAGATATCCATATTATCCATCAGTTAATCTGTATTAATTATAGGCGACTCGAATATACCTAACTTTTTTTTATCCATCCATATCTTACACGAATCACTCGTTTAACACCCCTATTCCGCATCATGGGGGTTCTTTGAGAACATGGGTCAGACTGGATAATACTAATCAGACCAGCTACGTCCCAGGATGGTGGAGGAGCATATTTCGTTTTTTTTCTAAATTCAACCCTACCGTGCACACTTCGGTTGCACTAGTACGCACACATGTGTTTAGTCCTATGAAGTTCAGTCAGTTGTGGTACCACAATTTATGAGTTTCCCACAGTATATTATTGCTCCACGGGCGACGGTTCAACCTATTATGTTTTGCGACGAGCAGAGGAGATTGGATAGGTTCAAGAGATTATTTCCTGCATCAATGGAATCCTTCAACTGTTGCCCAGGAGTTTCTTGATAACTACATAAAATGTTACTCGGTACAATTTAAACTTGGGCTTGATGTAGTCCAACAGGGTTAATTTCACAATGAGGTGGTGTATTTTGTCAGGGCAAGCAAATCGCACGATTGCTTTAGGGTGATTTTTAATTTTTGTCATTCGCTTAAAATAATGATCGAAAATATTTTAGGGCCGTGAGTTCGAATCAGCAGAGTTAAAAAGAAAAAAAAATTCCGCAAGACAAGATTTCAGTACAAAAGCAAAGTTTATCTTGCGACTATGCCTTGTTGTATAGACTCCGCAAGACAATATTTCAGTAAAATCCGCAAGACAAGATTTTACAAGGCAAGATTTCAAGAAATTATGCATATTCAGCCAAAGTTATATAAAAACAAAGTTTGATTGAAAAATTAAGATTATGTCTTGTTCGGCTAGTTACATAGAAACTCTCTATATAACTTTGATCGAATATGCATAATTTCTATGAAAATTTTACCTGCGAATTTCTTTTTCTTTTTTACCTTTGCTGGAATAGAAACCCCCAGGATATATGATTTAATAAACTTGCGAATAAAGTTTCGTTTTTACCATTTCTCTTTATTGGTAAAATACTCATTAATTTACTTATTGAGATATACATTTGATACTTGAGGTAAGTATTTTGAATTGCTTTTGAAATTTTTAATCACGTAGAGTAAAAAAAGTTATTTTAAATTCATAGTTTTATCTTTTAAAGATAAATATCTTTAAATTCAATTTCAATATTTTCTCTCTCGTATCAAATTTAAATTTCTATCTCAATTTCCTCCAAGATATTAGTTTTCAAAACAATAATAAAGAAAAAGAAAAGAGAGAATTTGATTTGAGTATTAGAAAGTGGTCTTGCCTTTATACTCTTCTCCACATTTAGAGCACGGTATTCATAATGTGTGTCTGACCCACACCGCCTTACCATTCTCCACATTTAGAGCACAGTACTCATAATGTGTGTCTGACCCACACCGCCTTACCATTCTCCACATTTAGAGCACAGTACTCATAATGTGTGTCTGACCCACACCGCTCTTACCATTATATCAAAGCTCCAAAGCCAGAAGTTATTTTTCTTTTATAAATCCCAACTCTTATTTGGTTATCACTTAGTTTTCAAACCTGATTTCAAGTACTCTAAAAAATTACTCGTTTTACTTTTTTTTTTGGTCTGTTCATTTTTTTTTAATATTTAATAAATTTTTAAATTGGGATAGAGGTAATATGAGAAAATTAGTGTCTGTTTGGTTGAGCTTATGAGAAGCTTGTAAGTGATTATTTTTTAAAATAACTACTTATGAATTTTTTTAGATGTGTTTGATGAAAAATGAGTAGTAAGCCCAAAATTTAAAGTTACGGAAGTAGAACTTCTTTTGACTTAATAACTTTTTTATTTTTTATATATAAAAATATTTTTTTTATTTACAATCAAACCCCTGACAACTTTTTTATAAAACTTTCGCTGAAAAAACTTTAACCACCAAACGCGCCGTGACGAGTTAAAAGAGAGAGAGAAAGGACGGAATCCCCAAATTGCAAAAGAAAATGGCGGCAATACGTTGAAATTCAGTCTCACTCTAACCTAGTTTGCCTTTCTCCACCGTCGCAACAATGTTCGGAGCTCAGGCTTCCTCCTCCCCCTTCGGCACTCCCTCTTCCACCCCTGCCTTCGGGACACCTTCTTCAACCCCAGCATTCGGCACTGGTTTTGGATCCACACTATTTTCACAGCCACAACAACAAACTTCTTTATTTCAAACACCTCAGAGTTCGGGCGGCTTTTCCACACTTACGCAGCAGCCCCAATCCACTCCATTTGGTCAACCTAATGCATTTCCATTTCCAAATCCTCAGTTGACTACTCAGATGGCTCCTGTCGCTCCACTCCCTTTCTCTCTCGCCGATAGGGATATACAAGTAATTTCACAATCCTAACTATATTTGTTTAGGGGTCGTTTCCTTGCTGATTAGAGTTATTAGTAATGCAACGATTAGTTATATAGTGTCTACTTATTCCATCTTCTATCCTGCACATAACTTATACATGTTCGTTGAACTACTGTCAATGGTTTACTCAATTACTTCTTGGGAATGTTAAAAAGAAAAGATTACTGCGTGATTTTTTAAATATGCCTATATATGTGGGATTCTAAATTGCTAATCAGACACCATATTTATTGTGTTGAATTTTATACATAGCAATGGTGGGATTATAATCGGTATATTGTTGTTGTTGAATTTTATACATAGCGAAAAATGCTACCAAACATGGTAAAAGTTATGCAGGATTTAATACATGTATAAATCACCCCCAAACCAGTAACCAAACGACCCCTTAGGGTTTAACTTATGTGCAAAGCGAATAATATATTTCATCAAGCCATGACGACCTTACCTGACTGGCTCCGATGACGGGGTGTTGGGGAGTTTTAGGGGAAAACGTTATAACATCTCTACTATATCCGATTTATTTGAAAAAGAAATAAAAGGAGATAATAGGGCCCAGATGGAGTGGAAACCTTGTACCCCTTTGACCATTCTTACAGAGACTTTTCTTGTTTCAAGTGTTTCAATAATATATAATATACATGTGTGTTTTAATTTAATTACCTATATGAATAGCATTATATCCGATGAAGGGGGTTTAGTTGAGTCCCCTTGACATACCATGGATTGGCTAATTGCTAACAGTGTAAAACACTTTTAGTAGTTAAGCAAGCCATATCAAACTTCCCCTGCTCATTAAAGAAAGCCTTATATGGCTTCAAATAAGAAAGAAACACCCTTCCTATCTTATTCATCATATTATTGAGAAAAACTGGTAGATTCTAAAAAGCATGTCACTGTAGTATCATTAATGTTGGCGGAAACAACGAAAATTCTCTAATCTCAGGCACAAGAAATTAAAATATTATCTGAAGCTCTTAAACTCCTGATTTAGATATAAAAATAGGCAACTCCAGACTTTATTTTAGATAACCGTGTCCGGGCCAGCTTGCGCGCACCTCGTCTAAATCCTTGGGATACCTGCCACCTCCCACTAACATGTACCAGGTAATTCTGTCCACCAAGGTTATCTTATAAAAAAAACTGTCCACCAAGGCTAGGATATATTGGATGAAACCACCTCATGGTCGTCTTAAAAAATATTCAATGTGATAATAAAGAAGACCTGGAATCAAACAAAAATTGAAAGAATAGGGGAGACACCACGAAGGAGCTGTCCTAAGGGTGGCTATCTAAGGGTCGGAAGTCCGGGTTTTCTCTTTAAAACCAATGCTTGTTTATTTAGAATGTCTTTCATTTGGATAACAGGTTACTTACCATTTTTATCCAGGTGACCAATCAATGCTTATTATATGGATTGACTACTACAATTTAAACTCGTTTATTTATAGTTGTCTGTGTATATTTGTTCAGGCAATTGTTGATGCGTACAAGGAGGAGACTGGTAGTACTAAGTATGCTTTCAAGGTTTGATCTCTTTTCCTACTAGGCTAGCTTATCTTGGAGAGGTGAGTGAATCAAATGAAAACTCTTAGATAGCACAATAGTATATCGTCACTTGTGAAGCAGCCACTGAATTGCTTATTTATTTCATTCGAGCTGTTCGCGAGCACTGTGAATACATTTATGAACTTGGTTTTGGTTATTTTGATATGTCAGTTGTTAATAAATTATGATTGGAAGGCTTCCATCTTTTGGGTGTGTATAGAGGGTTACATTCTTGTCATTGATTTGCATTTATGGTTTTTTTGCAGCATCTTTTGTGCAGTGTGACGGAACCTCAATGTAGGACGAAACCTGCAGGTGTATCTGATGTGAGTTTGATATGGTTAAAATTTTCATTTCAGTGTAGGCATCGTGGTTTCTTTGGTTGTTTCTTGCTGAGAGTTTCGTAAGTGCGATGAATTAGTTTGTATTGCCAGATTATGTGGGCAGAGGCAATGGGCAAACTTGAAGGCATGGAGAGTACTGACCGTGAGCGCCTGTGGCCTCAGCTTGTTCAGGGCTTCAAGGATCTCTCCGAGCGGCTCAAGGTACCTTGAATCTAATCACTTGGAGTGTCTTTGGTATGATAGAAAACTGTTTCTTGGGAAATGTATTCCTTAAGGAGAAAATTTCCAATGTTTTAGTACCTTGAAATCTGGAAAATGTTTTCCTTACGAAAAATTATTTTCACCAAAATCGGAAATATAACTCTCCTCTCATGCACATAATTCTTTTTATTTATTTTTTTGATCAAGATTTTTAAAAGGATAAAGATATCACGTATGTTGGCAGAGCATCTAAAACAGAATTGAGCAATGTGACTCTTCCACCTAAAGAGAGATATTAGGACTTCCAAAGTGCTAATTTTTTCTGTCCTTTCTCTAATGCCATCCCAATTTCCACAGCTTATGCTTTGATCCCAAGGGCATTCCCAGATAGACAGTAGGAAAGTTCTCAATCTTGCAATTCAAAATGCTTGCAAGTACTTGAATCTGTTGAACCTCTTTAACTGGGAAGATGCTGCTTTTTCTTCAATTAACTTTCAACCCAGAGCATGCTTCATAAACCACTAGAATCACCCTCAGGTAGCAAATTTGTTCATGTTTTGCTTCACTAAAGACTACTGTATCATCATAGCCTCATTCACCCTGTTTCCCACATTGAAACCCCTGATCTAGTTATTATAAGAAGCAATTCTCATCATGCAATCCAAGCCTTATAATAAAGAGAAAAGGAGATTGAGGATCTCCTGTACGAGCCCCCTCTCTACTGGAAAAAAAACCCACAGGTTCTCCTTTTACAAGAATAGAGAACCTAGTAGTTTTAATACATAATTCGATCCACTTTAACCATCTGCTTCCAAACCCCATCTGTCTCAAAGTGTTGATAAGGAAATTCCAGTTTAGATGATCACATGCTTTTTCAATATCTAGCTTACCCATGACTCCTGCCTCTTCCCCTCTAAGTCTGGTGTCAATGCACTAACTTGCTATGAAAGCAGCATCCATAATTTGCCTCCCCTTAATGAATGCCATTTTGTGTTTATTGACCAACTTACACACCGCCCTCTTTAATCTGTCTGCCAAAATTTTAGCTATAATCTTGTACACTCCAGTGATTAGACTAATAGGTCTAAAGTCCCTTAATTCAATAGCCCCCACCTTCTTAGGAATCAGAGCCACAAAGGTGGCATTGAAACTTTTTTCAAACACCTGTTGAGAATGGAAGTTCTGAAAAGTTTGCGTCAAGATCCTCTGTCAAAACATCCCAGAAAACCTGGAAGAAAGTCATTGTATAACCGTCTGGGCCAGGTGCCTTGGCCACAACACACATCTTGATCCCTTCTAGTACTTCATCCTCATCAAATTGCCTTGTAAGCCAGTCCTGCTCCTCTACTGTTATGCTTGAGACACCTTGAATGTTCAAACTAGGCCTCCACCTTTCTGTTTCCCTGTAAAGATTCTGGTAGAAATCCAGAATTGAGTTCTTTATAATCAAAGGCTCAGAAGTATTAACTCCATCAATCTGCAAGGTATCAATTGTGTTGAATATTTTATGGGTTGTGGCCACCCTATGGAAGTACTTTGTGTTTTTAACTCCACTCTTGATCCATTGTACTCTAGATCTCTGTCTCCAAGCTATCTCTTTATTTCTGGCCAGTTCTTCATATTCCATGGCCAAGTGATCCTTCTGCAGCTGTTCATCTTCGGTTAATTCTCTTTGTTCTTGGATAAGATCCAAACTGCAACTTGTGCCAAGATTTGATCTTTTCTCTCACTCCGATTTCCTCTGTTCTCCTTGCTCCATTCCTTGAGTTTGCCTTTTAAAAGACTCAGTTTTGAAGCTAATTTGAAATCTGGTCTTCCTGATACATCAAAGGATGACCACCATTCGTGCACTTTGCTCTTGAAACCCTCCACATTCAGCCACCAACTTTCAAACTTAAAATAAGTCTTCTTAAAGGTCCAGTCCCCACATGCGAGCATGATTGGATTATGGTTAGATACCAGGTTAGGAAATACACTCTGATTAATCTGTTGGAACATCTCATCCCATAGTGATGAATAAAGAAATCTATTAATCCTGGAAGCATATACAGTAGAAACTCCATTAATTAATACTCGATTATTTAATAAACTCTCTTAGATAATATTTTTGGTCGGTCCCGACTCGGGGATAACGTGCTAAATTAATAATTAGCTAAAATTATAAGATAATACATTTTTTATTACTCATATAGACTTCATATAAAATATAAATTAATAATTCCTTATATACTACATAATACATGAGTGATTTACGAAGACTTTTTGAAAAATGATTCAATTGTCTTTTATTTTTTGTTGAAATCAATGTCACATTGAATCTCATCTCTAATTTTTCTTAGCATTGTAAGTTGGTGTTGTTTTCTCATAGCTCAACAAGAAATTATTCAATGTGATTGCCGCTTTAATAGCCTCGTTTCGCGAAGGGGCTCTACTGTAAAACTTTCATCATCATCTTCATCACCTTTATCAGTTCCCATAACGCTCTCAATTATTTCTTCATCAGTCAACCATAGTTACTAGAAACCCATTCTTACAATTTTTTTGAGTGACACTTGAATTATCCTTGTTGTGCTTGCATAATGCTCTTCAAATTTCGTCAGTCATTGTTGATTTTTTCACACCTTTAAGATGAGAAGCCATGTTGTGTGTATGATTTGTTTGTGTTAGCATGATTGATCTTGTGTTTATATAGGAAATATTTTTTAATATCCATAAAGTAGTACATTGAACACAAGAAACATAATAAAGTGGGAGATTGAAGAGTGCTTTTAAATTGGTACATACTTCATTTGATATATAGTACATTGAACAATAATGAAGTGGAAGATTGAAGGGTGTTTGTAAATTGGGTATTTCATTATAAATTTATCTATAAATTGATAAAGTATTAATTAATATATAAATTAATAATTATTAATTTATCGATTAATTAATAATTATTAATTTATCGATTAATTAATATCTCTTTTAATTAATAAATTTTGGTGGTCCAAGAGCATTAATTTATAGAGTTTCTACTGTATGTGATTTGCACTCCCTCTGCAGGTGTAGGATCCCCCAAATAAAGCAGGGTCCACTAATTCCATTTCATTAATGCATTCAGTGAAGTCTGCCATAGCTCCTGTTAGCTTATTGCATTCAGTTATCTCTGTGGGAAATCTTGTGACATTGAAGTCACCGCAAACACCCAAGGTCCATCACATAACCCCCTCTCCTTTCACAACTCCCTCTCATTCTTTCACAATCAGCATACACTGCTGTGATATACCAGGGGAGATCTTGATTTATCCCACACATCTTACAGGTTAGCATCTGGTTCCCACTCTCCACTATTTCCCCTTTCCAAGACCTTCTGTCCCACAAAACTATAATGCCCCCATTACTGCCTATGGCTTCAACCCAAGCTCCCCCCCACCCATCTGTTCTCCCATAACTGCTGTAGAGAACTCCCCAATTGTTGTATCCTACTCCTCACAAGACTTCTTTTACTCTCCCTATTTAATCCCCTAACATTCCATGAAAGAATTTTTAGCTTCATGATAAAGGAGTTGTTAATTTCCTCCCCCTGCTTCTAGATTCACTCCCAGGCTCCCCATCCTTAATTTCACATCAAAGATCAAATTCCTCTTTTTCCCTTCCCTACTTTTTTTTCTAGAAGGGAAAACTTTACAAATGGAATGGACAGCACTAAGATTGTGTGTCAAAATGACATAATATGCAGCTCGTTCATAAATTAAGTTGCACCAAAAAGCTAGAAAAAAATACATCTGAGTTTGAGGCTATGTATATTCCTCCTTTTGCCTTAAAAAGTTTGCTGTTTCTTTCTGTCCAAATTGTCCACCAAATGACCAAAGGTATAGTGCCCCAAATATTCCCTCTTGTTTAGCCCAATTCTGTTCCAGCTATGCAAAAATTATAGAACAGAGTGGGGCATTGTCCAGTTCATGTCAGAAATTGCAATGAACTTGCGCCAAATCTGGTTAGTGAAAAAATAGTTGACATGTCTCTTTAGGGTTCTTTTCACAAAGAAATGTCTGCCAGAGAGTTGCAATCCTCTCTTTTCTGAATATTAGATTGGGTGAGACATGCTTCCTTAGCTTGGTACCAAGAGAATCAAGATACCTTCAAAGGTGCTTTGCTGTACCAAATCTTTCTCCAAGGCCAAGAATTAGTGTTGCATTTGTTAAAAAGGCTGTAGCATAACCTTAGGGAGAAAATCCTATTTGAAAGAGATTCCTGTTTAATAGTATCCTCCTTTTGCTTCTATACCTCTCATAGCAAGGATCTACTTGGTTTTCGCCTGTAGGAAGGATCAATCAGATGGTTTATTAGTCTCTTCCTCTAAATGCGTGTAGGACACCAAGCTGCTCTATTGCTTGTAGTGTGGTTCTCAAGGACTTGCAACTGAGAATTTCCTTTTCTTAAGTTGATTTTAGAATCGTATTGGCTCCCTTTTCCCCATTGTTGTGTTATTGTTATAGATATAGCTATAATTTTAAATGCTCCAATTAGGCTTTGCTGATACCTGAGCTCTCTGGCTTACCACTTATAGCCATTGTAGCATGCCTGACATTCTGAACTTGACAAGTACGTCTTAACACATATCTTTGGGTTGCAGCTTAAAAAGCAGTGCACTCACTCCCCTGTGTTATACCTACAGAAGTTAATTGACAGGGTAGTGAATGAGGGATGGGACATTGAATCCTGTTCCTAGAAGCTTAGATCATCTTCTAATGCTTCAAAATGAGTACTTGGAATACTGCCTAAAAGCTTCTCCTTCAATTACCTAAGTATATGAGCTATTCAAAAGTAATACAGAGTTAAAGAGTTCAATTTTGTTCATTTCTCCACTTAATAAAACAATTCTTTTTGTTATATAATTAACTAGTTAAATTATTTAATTTTTGTCAGTGAGGTTAATATTTGGATATTCTAGTACTCAGATTTTCATGACATCCCATACGTGAGAAGACATTTCAATCACCAAGAGATGCCTTTGCATCACAATTTCTCATTTTAATCATGGCCTTTCATTTGTTTCTATTTTCCCGTTAATTTTGGGCCCTGGAGTGGGAGGTGTGGTGCCTGGTAATTGATATTTTCCAATTGGATTCGTGTAGCTTCAAGATGAAGTCATAGTTTCAGATGCCGAGAGGCTGCAAATGACGCAGAGCAATGTGAAAATGGTTCGACTCCTTTCTCCTCTCTAATTGTGTGCCTGCATATTGTCACAAACGTGTCTTTTAATGTGTACATTACACTGTCCTTGTTGGCTTGACCCTCAATAAATGCAGCTGCAAAGGCATTTCCAAGCTGATACCCTTCCTTGGATTGAAAGAATGAGACACAAAGAGAAAGATCTTCAAAGACGCATTTTGAGGGTGCGATTTTTATTTACCCTTATAATCTTAATTTCTATTAGTAGAAAATTGCAAACCTGCTCTTTCGGTGTAATTAGTAATTGTCATATGCTTAAACCAAATTCTAAGTTTCTATTTGTGAGTGTGTCCTTTTCATTGGTGTTCGTGGATCGCCGCCATCCTGATTTCGTTTCCAGTCAGATAATTACATAAGACTCTTGTCTGCACTATTAGGTTCAGCAGTTACACTTATTTTACTGTATTTCTTGCTCGCCTGTACTACAGGTGATGAGAATACTAGAGGCACTTGAAGGTAAAGGCTGTCGATTGCCTTTGATGAAAGGAGAAGCTGATTTGGCGGAGAAGTTGGCTGCCATCACGAGACAGGTTAGTAGCCTAGTCTGTTAACTTATTGAGTGCTTTTTGACGGTCTAGACTTCCTGAAAAATAGACAACTTACAGTTAAAAGGTTCTGGAGCAGAACTTTCTAGGAGGGTTCAGAATCTGCTCACTATATGCCGTGTTCAAAATGGCCTTGGAGGTGGTTCTGTTTATCTTCCTGGTTCAACTAAAATTCATGAACAGAGTCTTACTGACATGCAGGAGGTATGAACAATACATTCTGTTGGGAACAATTATTAAATGATGTTTGTTACAGCTTTCTGTAAGTTGTGGTTGTCTAATAGCACTTTGTAACCATATTGACAAGTGTACGATGTGCTTCAAGCCTTCAACCTATCCAAAATAAAAGGTGTGATATGTGTTCTTTTCCTCTACACGCTGACATGCAGGAGCTATGAGCAAAACATTCTGTCTGCTACAATAATTAAATGATGTTCCTTATGGCTTTCTGTAAATTGTGGTTGTCTACTATCACCTTGTAACCATGTAGAGAAAGGTAAGATCTGCTCTAAGTTTTCCAAAATAAAAAATGTGCAACATTTGTGCTTTTTGCCTGTCACTTTCCTGCCATGATACTAGTTAAATTCCAGTCTATCTGCTTTTTATCATTTCCCTTTGGGAATTTAACAGACCGATGGGCGGAGTTGGGCAAAAGGAAGTATGAAAAAAATGAAGACTTCAATTACTATAATGAGTTTAGGTTAGAGGGAAAATGAAGAGTTCAATTACTATCATGAGTTTTCCTCGAGTTGGATGAATGATCGAGAGGTGAATTAGTGATGTTTTAGCAGATTCAGCTCACATCCATCTATTTCCTAGAGTGTTGTTTCTTTTGAGTGCATGTCTTGTTAACCTACATCTACTGCAAATGGTTCTGTAGACTATTGAAATCTTCCATTTGGGCAGGTTTTGCAACAGCAAACCGAGGCTATTGCTAGGCTTGGCAATGTATTGAAGCGAGATATCCGCGATGTGGAGATCATAATGGCTGAGGAAACAGAAATGGTCGAAGGCTGATTACAGAACAACCTTGCTAACTGATTTCTATTTTGCTTGTAGCATATTATTCATGGTTTTTGTGTTAGGTGGTAAGAAGTGATAACGGATACCAAGCATGAATTGTATGAAATCAAATTTTGTTCAGCTAGCAGGGCTATTGTTGATAGAGTTGCAAATTTGTAATTTATACGGGAATGATGAACTTGCCCGTCACATATTTCCAGTCTAGCTGAAATTACAACAACAATTACGCGTCTATACCAAATAACTAAATAAGTTGGGGGTAAGCTATGAGATATCAGTGATGTGATTCCATTCAAGTTCATTTCAATTTAATACTGATAAAATAAGATTAATAAGAAGAATTTGAACTGTTGGAAGTTTTTTTTTATATTTTCTATGCCAAATAGCTTAGTTGACGTATCTGCATGTTTGTGTTGCGTATCTTCTGAAGAGGTTTGTCTGTGCATGCGCAGATGTACCTTACCCTTAATCTATGGATTTAAATAAGTTCTGGGAATGGCAATTGAGTTCCATATGTTTTATTAGTCCTAGTTTATATTATTGCGATTAGGTCCCTATAGTTTACCTAGGATAGCAGATTCGGTCCCACCTGCAAATTCTGTTATTGGCAGGGGTAGTGCTATTATTTTTGTACCTGGTCAGGGCTGACATGCCCCTATATTACTTTGTTTTCATTATCAATTCAAGAACTAATTTATTCATAACATAATTATCTTCTTAGTCAAATCAGTTTGTTCTGACATTGTACTCCACAATGTTCCATATAAGTATTTGTACATGTTCAAACAAAGCTTTTGACCATTGACCAAGCGTAGAAATATAATAACTTAATTGTAATCAGAAAAAGTAATTTTCTAAAACAAAATCCCCTTCCCCACCTTTTTCCCGATATCCACCATTTTCTCGTCTTCATTCTCTTGTACTTTTCCCCTTCCCTCCGATTCTCTTATTTTCTGTTTTCATTTCCCCTTTCTCCACCTACCACCTCTTCTATCATATCCATTGATTCAAGATTTTTTAAAGTTTTTTTCTTTTTCTCTTCAAATATATTTAGAACCCCAAGTACCCAAATTTTGTTTTCTTTGATCTTGTAGGTGTTGTTTAGCCTAAAATTTATTTATTATGAAAGTCAATTGAGTTTGTTTGAATGAGAACGTAATTAATCCAATGAATTGATAATGCCGATGAAGCAGTAAAATAATACCAATAGAGGTGATAGATGTGCCGTTTGGACTGAAGTTGGGCAATTCAAGATGAATTGAATCAATAGATGGGTCAATGCCCAACCCGTCCAAAACTTCTGGAAATTGGATTTTGTGAAGGAAAAAGGTTCGTTAATGGAAATTGGATTCCCAGATTTGGTATTCGGACTTCTGGGAATATATTAGAATTATGGAATTTTATTTCTGGATTTGGTCACGTGGGGCCCACGGGGAAAATTTACGGTTTTGTGGGGCCCACTTTGTTTTCGAGATTTTGGATAATATGGATATTTTCGAAAGATGAAATATTTTGGACGAGTGGGGGAGGGGGAGACACGTGTCACCCCCATGTGGCCATGTTGGTCGTCTCTTGTGGACAAGTGGCCTTGGCCGAAATGGCTAGCCAAGTGGCAAGCCACTTGTCCCAAGCTTTGTGTAGACTTGTGGCACACAAACTTGTTCCCCAATCTCACCACACACTTGCTCACATCCTAGCCCTTGATTTCTCTATAAATACCCCCTTGTTGCAAGACTTTATTCATCCCACACTTGAGTTTTTCCAAGGCAAAAATACTCCTTCCCTTTGTGGTGTTCTCGTCCACCCCCCTCTTTGTGCAGAGAAATACTTCAATTGTTGTTGTATATATCCCAAATACCTTAGCCTAGTGTCCCTAGTAGTATTCTAAAGTAATCCCAACATTCAGGGGTATGGCGGGGCCCTGTCCCGTCATAGTTGTTATAAAAAAAACTCTTAGAGGTCTGTAGTACTGTTGTGGGCAGGGTTTGTAAAAGATTTAACTGTTCGATTTTATATATATATGCAGAAAGGTGACCGTTTTGGTTAGCCTGTTTCTTATTTCATATCTTTGAGTTTTTATTTCCGCTTATTTTCTCTGATATTTTATCACTAGGGTGCCCGGGGTAAGGCACCGGTCGCGGGCCCGAGGTCGGGTCGTGATAAAAGTGGTATCAGAGCAGTTAATCCTCGGAAAGTGTCTACAGACCGTATCTAGTAGAGTCTTGATTATCGGCGTGTTGTGCACACCTATAATCGTGAGGTCAGAGATATTTAGGATTGGTTTCCATTCTTCTCACTCTGAGATCGTGCCTTAGAGCTGTGTTGTAAGTTGGACTCCCTCTGACGTATTCTTTTATACCAGTTATGCCTCTACGCAAGGCAACCAGGGCCCAGAAGGGCAAAGCGAGGAGCTTAGTGGAACACGAGGAATGCGGTGCGAGCGGCCATTACGAGATAGTACTTGACGGCGAGTTTTACGATGCCGCTAGCCCATGAGAGTTTAGAGCGAAGAATCGGTATCTCAGAGACCACGATACGAGACGTCGGTCGCGGCGAAACGAGAGGATATGGGTTACAAGGAGATGACCCAGTTACTAGCTAGGATTGTGGAGAGGAATGAGGACAGACGGGAGGCAGCGGTATTGGGTTCACCCTAGATCTGATAGTTGGAGACTTCGGAACTTCTTGAGTTGCAGTCCACCAGAGTTCTATGGATCGAGAGCTGAAGATGATCCTCAGGAGTTTATTCGACAGTTGCAGCGGATCATGAAAATGATCAAGGCCTCAGAGAGCAGTCGATGGTATTGGGTTCACATCGCCGCGTGTTCTTGCGATCATTGGTTTGATTCATGGGAACTATCCCAGGGGGAGCATGCGCTTCCAACTGTTTGGGACGAGTTCTCAGAGGTATTTCTTAGCCATTTCTTGCCTTCGCAGATGAGGAGAGCTCGGGCAGATATATTTATGATGTTGAGACAGAACAGGCGTACGGTTCGGGAGTACAGCGTAGAGTTTGAATCGTTGGCTCGGTATGTCCCCGCTTTAGTGGCAGATATGGAGGATAGAGTGCACCTCTATGTCACATGGCTCGATGATTATTTAGCGGAGGGTTGCACAGGAGTAGCTCTTCAGCCGGGCATGGACATTGCCCGCATCCAACTTATCTTGTGATAGACTTGTCACGACCGAACGGGCCGTGGTAGTGCCTTACCCCGGGCACCCTAGTGATACAACATCAGAGTAATCAGCGGAATATAAAACAATAACATGAAGTATGAAATAATAATCTGAGAAAAATTGCCTTTCGGCATGTATATATGAAAACTTAAATCCGAACAGTTACATCCCATTGACTCGCCACAACGATTACTCTGACTTAAGAGTGACATGACAACAATGGCGGGACAGGCCCCGCCATACCCCGAATGTAAGTACTCTGACGACATAAGACTATACGGCGATAAGCCTCCGAGAAACGGAGCTTCCCAAACGCTACGTGACCACATGAGCGAGGATCAACATCGTGTACCTCTACTGCGGCGTGAACGCGGCCGAAGGAGGTCGATAACAAGTACCAAGTATGTGAAGCGAAAAATACGTAAATGAAATCATAGTAGTCTATATAAAGCGAGAGACATGTATGATAACCAAACTACGATTCCTGATAAAGCGATGCGTCAGTCGTGGACTCGCCTCAGTCATTACTCAAGTATAACAATGGGTCTCACGCCCACAACATCAATCATGCGTGGAATACCTTCCGCCATCTGGCGATCCATGATATAAAAGCACCAAGGAATACACATAAACACGTGTCCCACCGTGTCATAATAAAACCGTGCGGTAAGTACGAAGGCATAGCCGACTACTAAAACCCACGCACCAATAATGCTATAAAAGCGTATCACGAGGTCTTTCTGCATCGCACCACATGATCGAAGCCGCCACTCGCGCGAGATCAATGTGCGCGTCTATTCTGGAACTTACCGCAGCTCGCATAGGTCACACATGCACCGCGTGAGGTATTCCTCGAATCATGGTCCTGCATCGCCGAGGTATACCTCGCGTCG
Organism: Przewalskia tangutica; assembly: GCA_029844215.1. Taxonomy (NCBI): domain Eukaryota; kingdom Viridiplantae; phylum Streptophyta; class Magnoliopsida; order Solanales; family Solanaceae; genus Przewalskia; species Przewalskia tangutica. Next base: position 6,434,362 of record CM056725.1, read on the forward strand.
GAGGCGGCTTAACCCCGGTATCCGCTGGACTCCGCAGCCGCATAGTCTCAATAGACCGCATAGTCCACGGACCGCATAGGCATCCCCGCGTCGGGCTAAACACCCGAATGATCAATCACGAGCATACCGCTGCTCGCATAGTCTCACAGACCGCGTAGCGTATAGACCGCATCGGTGTGAGCCACCGGTATAACAAGTCGAGGGTAGGTGATATAATAATAGTACAACGGACTTACCGGTTAGCAACGTAAGCACAACAAGAATGACCCCCTTACACAACAATCACAAGATACTAACACACGTAGCATCCTAACATGTTTACTTATCAAATCAACAAGAAAGTATTACAAGACTATCACAAACCAACAAAATCAAGTTATTCACACAGGGTACTTTATGCTAATAAGTTCGGATATCTATCCCCAAAGTACTTCCTACATTAACTCTTTTAAAAGATCCGTTTCTTTCACAGAAGTCACACTGATACGTAGTATAAAATAGAGTGACTATCTTTTTAAGTAAACCAAAACACTTCCCTTTGTAAAATCAAGTAACAACATTATTTTCCAAACGTTCAAGTTTGCCTAATTTCAAATGTTCACGTTTCTTATTTTAGAAAGGTTTCGTAGTTCATAGTCTTATTCATTTAAGAATATAATTCTCTTTTAAACAATCTGAGAAACATATGCCTTATATGTGAGTAGGTTATTCTTGTTCATAATCAATCTTATTAAGCAACCATGATCTAGGAAATGTAATATCATTTTGTCTCATCTTAGCTTATGCAGATGGAGGTTTCTCTTGGTTTTAATAATACTTCTTTAATCAAAACATTTCCCTTTATTAACGCTGCAGTGGTTTGTCGATACTCATTCTGATTTCCGAAATCAGTAAAACATTATTCCCTTTAAAAACCAAGTACTCATTACTCACGAATGAGGTCTCACACAAAATTCATATTAATTTAATTAAGTCAAGTCTCTTATCTTTTAAGATCAAGTCTCTTAACTTCTAAAATCAATAAATCATTCATTTTATCTCTCTTAAGCCGTTATACCTAACTTCCCATAAAGCTAGTATAACTCTTAAGTTTTTAAAACCAAGTATTACTCTTCTTTCAAAAACAGTTCTTAATTCTCTTGAAATACTTCAAGATTTTTATTATTCGGGCTTAAGTCAAAAGACATTGCCGTACAACTACGTTCAATTAACACGCGTACGTCTACCGTACTATATATATATTCTTTTAAAATATCATGCTCAAGAGGATAGGAAGAATCACATACCTCGCGACGATTATCGACTATTAGCAGAACGCTCCACGGCTATAACCCGACTAGCCTTGTCCACCTTCCAAGTAGCACATGCTACTCACAGAACATTCAACCTATAAAGGTTATACAAGTCTATCAAAGTCTAGACTACTCGGTAGATTATTCTTCTGATGTGATTCCAGTTCAAGTCTTTTCTGTAATATCCTTCTATTGCAGTTCAATTCTCTTATATGAATCTTATATTCATTTCTATACAACTACAGTATGTAATTTCCAATTACAATATAAGGACAAGAGTATTTACCTCGATAAGCCCAAAATTATCCGAGTATAAATGTCGATCCTGAGCAACGTTTAGCTCCTACTCTGGGCGCTCCAACCCGCTCCAAACAACCCTTAGAAGTTCTACGCAACTTCTACTTAACACTTCAACCGACTATGAAGGTTTTCCTTAGGGTTTCGGTTAGAGACAAAAAGGACATAAGGTAGTATTTCCGGGCTCTACGTATAGAGGTAACTTTGGAATACTACAAGGTATAAGGCTAAGGTATTTTGGGTAGGGTAACAACACTTGGAGAGTATTTCTACCAAGAGGGGGGTATTTATACGAGACAACACCACAAGGGGGGGGTGTGTACCCCTCGGCCAACCCCACTAGGAGGGGGGGGTACTCTCGGCCAAGGGGGAGGGGACTCTCGGCCAAGGGGCCTCACAAAGGGGGGGAGGGGGAGGCTAGGACGAGACATCAACACAAAGGGGGGGACGAGCTCTCAAGACTTAGGAAAGTTTTGTGGATGAAGAAATGTCTTCAACTAAGGGGGTATTTATAGGTCAAGCCATGGCCAACCAATGGCCAAGATCATGCCAAGTGCAAGGCAATTGTAGGGTCAAGATTCATCCATGTGTACCTTATCCATCTACCACACAAATATCACAAAATATCCTACCAACCCTTGACCCTCAAATCGTCCCATTGCCGTCCTACACTCCACCAACTTGAGGGTGACAAGTGTCGCCCTCTCGTTGGTCCAAAACATTTCGTCTCTCGGAAAAATCCGCAAAAATAATAAATGACATAGCCGGAATTTTCCCTTCGCAAGTCTTGTAAATCGTTTTGTCGAAAAACGATTCTAATCGGGTGTTGTGCACAAAATATTTTCGGCCAAGTCTACTTAAAGTTCAAATTTTTCTACGTACGTCCTTACGTACATACTCTGGAAATACGGGGTATAATATTCTCCCCTCCTTAGAAACATTCGTCCCGAATGTTCCTTCTAAGTCTCAAACAAACATGCGCCAGTATAGTCTTCACTGCTATACTTACGAAAACAATCGCCACACCGCCACGTAAACACTGCGCAAATACTTACATCCAAGTCCACGAGAAACACCTCTAGCAACACAAAAGCCCTTACCCGAGGTCTAAAATATACTTCCTTCGCACCTCCTTACAAAAGAAATGATCACATCTATGCTCGCAATACATGCTCGCTTCCCTTACGCGTCGTACCGCACTCGTACACTCGAACATCTTTCTCATAACTTACCACATTTCGCTTCGCTTCCAAAATCTACGGGTTACTACTTCCAACTTGATCATCATTAATCGGGAACACTGGATGGATCTCGATACTCTTCCAACATAGCAACATGAAAGATCGGACGTCTTCCTACGCCGGACAAAGCTAACTTATAGGCACTCGGCCTATTCTTCACATGACTGAAAAGGCCCAAAGTAACTCGGGCTAAGTTTCCTCTGTTTTCGAATCTCGTCACACCGCCAGGTGGCACCTTCAAGAAGACCACCGTCAACATCGAATCAATCGACCGACAACTTACACTTCCGCCCTACGAGGCTTCGTGGCGATATCCGAATCTTGAAATGGTAGTTATAAAAGCACTCCTCAACAGAGGCAACAATACTCACACTACCCTCGAAATCCAAACAACGGCCCGAGGCGAATGCGCATCGAGACTCACTGAGTTCCTAACTCACTGGTAAAACTTCAAAACGAAATAGCCACCACGGGCTTCACATGCGCCATAAGGTGAAAGTAGGCACCGTGCAGCCTTACAACCTTCCCGATAAAAACATCTCGCATAACTCTGCCGAGTAGCGATCTTGATCGAAAGACACGGCCGGTGACCCATCGGCCCGACTACTGGTTGAACGCATCCACGAACTCGTACGATGGTTAACTAAACTTGATCCTAACACCCTCGTGACCCTACCACCTGGCGGGATCACCACAAACTGACCCCACCATAAAACAGGTCGCGGGTTGACCCACGGCATGGCCTCAACCCGACCCACTCTCACGTAAAACACTTGCTCCCCGATCCGAAACAATCTCACTAATCCACGTTACGAAAACCTAGCGGTCTTCTTAGCTCAACTACCCTCTTTCCTTCCACACTACTCAGGGACTTATCACACAAACATATCTCACGTGCACTATGCACTCCGATAAGGGTCAAACATAAAATACCTATTTTACTCGAGATGGCCTTACTTCTAAGGTCTCTACGTATAAGACTCTAAGGTTCACACTTCCTCTATCCCCCAAATCTTACTCGGTTAACTAACCATGATATCTAATCACAATTTTTCACTTATTTTATCTGAACATAATACTTAAGATATACTCATCTTACACGTACTAATCTCTAGAGGGTTAAGGATATACCTGTATCTACTGCTTCACTCCCCTTAGTCGTTCTAATCAAACATGCCCCGTAGGGCGCATAGCTAGGGAAGATGATAAACTACCCACCGATCCTGAAGGCTGAGTCCTCCTACTTGCATCCCTCCTACTAGGGCATTCTTTCGACACATGGCCCTGACGGCCGCAGGTAAAACAAGTACCAACTAAAAGACGACATTCCCCGGGATGACGTCTGTCACACTGTGAACACTGGGGAAAAACTGAATCCGGCTGGCTGGAACCTACGTGTAGCTGTGAACCGGAAGCTCTGGAGCTCTGACCAACTCCGGCTTACCCCGAACGTTCGGAACCCCGTGGAGGACCACTGCCTGGTGGATGTGCGATCTAATCTGGCCGTGAGGCGATTGGCCTCGAAAGTTACCAAAGGACTCATTGCTCGGCCCTCTTCGCTCCTTGGTTAACCCGTCAATCTCTACGTTTCTTGGCCTGCCGCGCATAAGCCCGTACACAGGCCATGCTCAAGCCTAACTGAAGAATTACTCCTGCACGACCCTCTCCTAGATAATCATCAAGACTCGCGGTACATCGGTATACTCTCTGGTAGCCAAATCCATAGCTAGTAACAGGGTCGCCTCTTTGCAATCTATATTCTCTGTCGGCCGTGGGCGAAGGTTCATATATCATGGTCGCAGAGCACTGCTTTGCCGTGCTAAACTCTGGGGTGGTGACGTAGCATAACTCCCGAATAAAACACCACCCCGGTGATGGCGGGCTGTGCCTCGTAACCCTCTCAACTCTACTCGCGGCTCGCCGCTGCGCGCCTCCTGGGCCCGGGTTTGCCCTACGCGGAGGCATAACGGTAAGGGAAAGGAATACGTTAGAGGGGTCCAACTTATCACACAGCTCTAAGGCACGATCTCAGAATGAGAAGAATGGAAACCAATCCTAAATGTCCTGCAGCCTCCTGATTATAGATGTGGTGCACAACACACCGATAATCAAGATTCTACTAGACACGGTCTGTAGACACTTTCCGAGGATTAACTGCTCTGATACCACTTTTGTCACGACCCAAACCCGGGCGTGGATCGTGCCTTACCCGCACCCTAGTGATACAACATCAGAGTAATCAGCGGAATATAAAACAATAACATGAAGTATGAAATAATAATCTGAGAAAAATTGCCTTTCGACATGTATATATGAAAACTTAAATCCGAACAGTTACATCCCATATACAACTCTGCCCACAACAGTACTACAGACCTCTAAGAGTGACATGACAACAATGGCGGGACAGGGCCCCGCCATACCCCTGAATGTAAGTACCTACAACGACAGGGGACTATACCACTGATAAGCCTCCGGAGAAACGGAGCTTCCCAAACGCTGAACTGTGACCTATGGCGAGGATCAACATCGTGTACCTCTACCGCGACATGAACGCAGCCGGGCGAGGTCGATAACAGTACCAAGTATGTGGAAATCAAAATACGTAAATGAAATCATAGTAGTCTATATAAAGCGGAGACATGTATGATAACCAAACTACGATTCACAATAAAGCGATCGTATGTCAAGTCGTGACTCACGCCCTCAAGTCATTACTCAAGTATAACAATGGGTCTCACGCCCACAACATCAATCATGCCCGTGGAATACCTTCCTCACTGCCGGCAGTCCATGATATAAAAACACCAAGGAATACACATAAACACCAGGTCCCACCTGTGTCATAATAAAACCGTACGGGGTAAGTACGAAGGCATAGCCTACTTCTAAAACTCACGCATTAATAATGCTATAAAAGCGTATCACGAGGTCTTTCTGCATCGCACCACATGATCGGCCGCCACTCGCGCAGATCAATGTCGCGCGTCTATTCACGAACTTACCGCACTCGCATAGGTCACACACGCACCCGCATGAGGTATTCCTCGAATCACGGTCCTGCATCACCGAGGTATACCGCGTCGGAGGCGACTTAACCCCGGTATCCGCCGACTCCGCAGCACCGCATAGCCTCAATAGACCGCATAGTCCATGGACCGCATAGGCATCCCGCGTCGTGCTAAACACCCGAATGATCAATCCGAGCATACCGCTGCTCGCATAGTCTCACAGACCGCATAGCCGTATAGACCGCATCAAGGTGGCAAGCCTCGGTATAACAAGTCAAGGGGGTAGGTGATATAATAATAGTACAACGGACTTACCGGTTAGCAACGTAAGCACAGCAAGAATGACCCCCTTACACAACAATCACAAGATACTAACACACGTAGCATCCTAACATGTTTACTTATCAAATCAACAAGAAAGTATTACAAGGCTATCACAAACCAACAAAATCAAGTTATTCACACAGGGTACTTTATGCTAATAAGTTCGGATATCTATCCCCAAAGTACTTCCTACATTAACTCTTTTAAAAGATCCGTTTCTTTCACAGAAGTCACACAATACCCGTAGTATAAAATAGAGTGACTATCTTTTTAAGTAAACCAAAACACTTCCCTTTGTAAAATCAAGTAACAACATTATTTTCCAAACGTTCAAGTTTGCCTAATTTCAAATGTTCAGGTTTCTTATTTTAGAAAGGTTTCGTAGTTCATAGTCTTATTCATTTAAGAATATAATTCTCTTTTAAACAATCTGAGAAACATATGCCTTATATGTGAGTAGGTTATTCTTGTTCATAATCAATCTTATTAAGCAGCCATGATCTAGGAAATGTAATATCATTTTGTCTCATCTTAGCTTCTATGCAGATGGAGGTTTCTACTGGTTTTAATAATACTTCTTTAATCAAAACATTTCCCTTTATTAACGCTGCAGTGGTTTGTCGATACTCATTCTGATTTCCGAAATCAGTAAAACATTATTCCATTTAAAAAACCAAGTACTCATTACTCACGAATGAGGTCTCACACAAAATTCATATTAATTTAATTAAGTCAAGTATCTTATCTTTTAAGATCAAGTCTCTTAACTTCTAAAATCAATAAATCATTCATTTTATCTCTCTTAAGCCGTTATACCTAACTTCCCATAAAGCTAGTATAACTCTTAAGTTTTTAAAACCAAGTATTACTCTTCTTTCAAAAACAGTTCTTAATTCTCTTGAAATACTTCAAGATTTTTATTATTCGGGCTTAAGTCAAAAGACATTGCCGCATAACCACGCTCAATTAACACGCCGTCGTCTACCGTACTATATATATTCTTTTAAAATATCATGCTCAAGAGGATAGGAAGAATCACATACCTCGCGACGATTATCGACTATTAGCAAAACGCTCCACGGCTATAACCCGACTAGCCTTGTCCACCTTCCAAGTAGCACATGCTACTCACAGAACATTCAACCTATAAAGGTTATACAAGTCTATCAAAGTCTAGACTACTCGGTAGATTATTCTTCTGATGTGATTCCAGTTCAAGTCTTTTCTGTAATATCCTTCTATTGCAGTTCAATTCTCTTATATGAATCTTATATTCATTTCTATACAACTACAGTATGTAATTTCCAATTACAATATAAGGACAAGAGTATTTACCTCGATAAGCCCAAAATTATCCGAGTATAAATGTCGATCCTGAGCAACGTTTAGCTCTACTCAGGCGCGCTCCAACCCGCTCCAAACAACCCTTAGAAGTTCTACGCAACTTCTACTTAACACTTCAATCGACTATGAAGGTTTTCCTTAGGGTTTCGGTTAGAGACAAAAAGGACATAAGGTAGTATTTCCGGGCTCTACGTATAGAGGTAACTTTGGAATACTACAAGGTATAAGGCTAAGGTATTTTGGGTAGGGTAACAACACTTGGAGAGTATTTCTACCAAGAGGGGGGTATTTATACGAGACAACACCACAAGGGGGTGTGTACTTCTCGCCAACCCCACTGGGAGTGGGTACTCTCGGCCAAGGGGAGGACTCTCGCCAAGGGGCCTCACAGGGGAGGGGAGGCTAGGGCGAGACATCAACACAAGGGGGGGGGGGGGGAAGAGCTCTCAAGACTTAGGAAAGTTTTATGGATGAAGAAATGTCTTCAACTAAGGGGGTATTTATAGGTCAAGCCATGGCCAACCAATGGCCAAGATCATGCCAAGTGCAAGGCAAGTGTAGGGTCAAGATTCATCCATGTGTACCTTATCCATCTACCACACAAATATCACAAAATATCCTACCAACCCTTGACCCTCAAATCGTCCCATTGCCGTCCCACACTGTTATACCCCGTATTTCCAGAGTATGTACGTGAGGGCGTACGTATACAATTTGAGCCTTAAAGTTGGCTAGTTTCGAAATTTGTACACAACACCCGAAAGGAGTCGTTTTTCGACGAAACGTTTCCACAGCTTTCGAAGGGAAAATTCCGGCTATGTCATTAATAATTTTTGCGGATTTTTCCGAGAGACGAAACATTTTGGACCAACGGGAGGGTGACATGTGTCACCCTCACATTGGAAGAGGTTGGACGGCAATTGGGCTAAGTCTTGCACGTTTTTGGTGTGAAATTTTGGTCAAGGGTTAGGTAGGATATTTTTGTGTAGATGGATAAGGTAGCACATGGCTAAATCTTGGTCTTACACTTGCTATGCACTTGTCTTCATCTTGGCCATTGGTTGACCTTCACTTGACCTATAAATACCCCTCTAAGTGATGAACTTTCTTCATCCAAAAATCTTTTTCTAAGTGTTAAAAATCCCTCCCCCTTTAGTGTTGAGTTCGCCCAACTCTCCCCTCCTTTGAGAGTCTTGGCGAGGCCTCCTCCCCTTTGTGGTGCCTACTAGCCAGGGTACCCCTGCCTTGTTGTCTCGTATAAATACCCCCCTTTTGTGGTAGAGAAATACTCTCCTAGTAGTGTTATAATGTCCAAATACCTTGGCCCAAATACCTTGTAGTATTCCCAAAGTTACACTTGTACAAAAGCCCAGAAAATACTATTATACTTCCTCACCACAAAAACGAAACCCTAAGTAAATCTTCACCCGTAGTTGAAGTTATAAGTAGAAGTTGGTTAGAACTTCTAAGGGTTGGTTGAGCGGGTCGGAGCGCACTGAGTAGAGCTAAAACTTGCTCAGGATCGACATTTAAACTCGGATAATTTTGGGCTTATCGAGGTAATCACTCTTGACCTTCTATTGTAATTGGAAATTACATGTTGTAGGAATATATAGTTGAAGTATACTATATATAGAACTGAACATTATAATTGTGCGGCAATGTCTTTTGACTTAAGCCTGAATAATACTTACGCAATGTCTTGCGACTTAAGCCCTAATTTAAAGAAGAGAATCGAATCAGAATTACATAGATCAGTATTACAGAGACTTGTGTAGTATTCGTGTAGTAGAATTGTACACGTCCGGTTAGACGTGTTAACCCCTCGTTGGCTTGGTAGGCCTCGATAGAGAGGAGATTTACGCTGCATGTGCGGAGGAAGTCTTCTTTTTTCAGAGAATATTCTACGCCGATCTAAAAGATATTAATAGCGCTTTGTGGCCTCTATAGGTTGTAGTACTACGTGTGGGTGATCGCTTGGAGAGTGTAGCAGACGGTTTGAGGTACTTGGAGCGCTTTGCTATTAGTCGATACTGTCGCGAGGTATGTGAACCTCTTCCTATCTGTTCTAGCATGATATGTGTATAACTATGTAGTACGGTAGACGTACGTGTTAAATGTATTTGATTGCCTTTAAACATAAAGTGTTATAACGGCTTTATGGGAAGTTAGTTATAACATTTCTATGTAAATGAGAAATGCTTTGTGGTTTTAAAAGATAACCGATTTGACTTATAACCGACTTGATGTAAAAGAACTCAAGTATTCTAAGAGATTAAGAAACCTTTTTGGAAGAAGTGTATACTTGGTTTGAAAACATAAAAGTTATACCACTTTATGAAAAGTTAGGTGTAACGCCTTAAGAGATAAAAAGAATGGTTTAATGGTTTAGAAGTTAAGAGACTTGACTTAATATGGATGTTTGTGTGAAACCTCATTCGTGAGTAATGAGTACTTGGTTTTGGAAGGAATAATGTTTCTTGATTTGAAACCGAATGTGTATCGACAAACCAACTGCGGCGTTAATAAAGGGAAATGTATTGAATAATTAAGTATTATTAAAACCGAGAAACCTCCATCCGCATGAAGCTAAGATGAGACAAAATGATATTACATTTCTAGATCATGGTGCTAATAAGATTGATTATGAACAAGAATAACCTACTCCTAAGGCATATGTTACTCAATTGTTTTAAAAGAGATTAAGACATTGAACTATGAACTTTTCAAAAAAGAGACTTGTGTATTTGAAATTAGGCAAACCGAACTTTAGGAAAAGAAAGGCATTGTGTTGTCTTAAAATGGTTTAAAACATAAGGTGTATAACAACTTTATGGGAAGTTGGTTATAACGACCTTATGAAAACAAAAGAAAGGTTTTATCATTGGTTTTAATGTGGTAACTTGACTTTAAAAAGAAAAGTGTTTTGGTCAAAAAAAGAAGGCATGGTGTTGCCTTAATTTGGTTTTAAAAGGAAAGTATGGAAGTTGTTTTGGTTTACTTAAAAGATATAAGTCACTCTATTTTTATACTACTGCATCGGGTGACTTTTAGAAAAGGATTAGCTCTCTTTAAAAGGAATTTAACGTCGTAGTACTTTAGGTTAAAACCGACTTTGGCATAAAATGAAAGTACTTTGAGTTGTGTATAACTTGCCTATGCTTCTTTGTGATAGCCTTTGTTGTGCAAAGATTGTGTTTCTATACTCCGCGTCTCGATGGAGGGTCGGTTGACTTGTTGAGAACTTACTTGGGCGCTTGCGTGGTGGCGTAGAAATTCCACAACGCGTTCGCTGATAGTGTTACTTTGTTAAATCACTTTGGACATCGACACGATCGTGGCGCGCGGGTATGCTTCCACTTTGATTACCGCCTTGTTGCTTATTGTTTCCCTTTGGACATATCGACCACGATCGTAGCGCGCGGGTATGCTTCCATTTGGAATGCCGTCTTATTGTTTCCCTTTCGACTCATCGACACGATCGTAGCGCGGGTATGCTTCCATTTGGAATGTTGTCTTATTTGTTCCCTTTGGACATACCGACACGATCGTAGCGCATGGGTATGCTCCCATTTGGATTGCTATCTTGTTGTTATCATATCATGCATCGCCGCGGTGAGGAAGGTACTCCACGCGGGATTGATGTTGTGGCGTGAGACCACGAATTGATATAATGTTATGTGTATGTATCGTAGTTTGGTTATCATACCTCTCCCGCTTTTATAGACTATTATGATTTCAAGCCATGATTTTACGCCACATACTTGGTAATTGTCAGATCGACTCTCCTTCGGCCGCGCTCATGCCGCAGTAGAGGTACATCTACCGCCGATCCCCGCTTAGGATCACCTTTCGCGTGTTGAAGCTCTTCCTTCTGAGGCTTATCTTTGGTATGTTACCACGAGTCCGTAGGTTCTTGTACATTCGTGGTATGGCGGGCCCCGTCCGTCATAGTTGTCAGATAAACTCTTAGAGGTCTCAGAGCACTGTAAGGTGGTTTGTAAAAGGATAATCGTCGTATTTATGTATATATGATGAAGGCAACTGCTTTGGTTGGCTGCTTATTTATTTTGTCTCTAAATTCATGTTCATGTTTTTATTTCCACGATTTTCTCCGATGTTGTATCACCAGGGTGCCCGGTAAGGCACTACCACGCCCGGTTCGGTCGTGACAAAGTGGTATCGTGAGCGCTTAGTCCTCTGAAAGTGTCTACGCACCGTGTCTAGTAGTCTTGATTATCGGTGTGTTGTGCACCACATCTATAATCGTGAGGCTATAGGACATTTAGGATTGGTTTCCATTCTTCTCATTCCGAGATCGTGCCTTAGAGCGTGTTGTAAGTTGGACCCTCCGACGATCTCGTTTTACCGCTATGCCCCGCAAGGCAACCCGGCCCGTGGCGGCAAGACAAAGCAGAGGAGATACGAGTAGCAATGGCAGCCTCTACAGAGACCGCAGACTGAGCCTTCACCCGCTGCATCGGGCAGGAGATGGGTTACAAGGAGATGGCCCGCCACGGCCGTGGTCAGGCTGACTTGAGGATAGATCGATGCAGCAGCCTGCCAAGAGCACCCGTAGTTCACCCCGAGCGCATTTGAGATTACGGATTTTCCGAGACGTAACCCGCCGTAGTTTTACGGGTCGAGGCTCGAGGATGATCCGCAGGAGTTCATCCGCAGCTGCAGCCGATCATGAGAGTGATCAAGGCATCGGAGACCGAGTCGGTGGTCCTAGGTTCGCATCGGCCGCGTGATACCGCAATGATCGGTTTGATTCGCGAGCCGCCCCGGGAGAGCATGCACTTCCGCTTTATGGGACGAAGTTCTCAAAGGCATTTCTTGCACACTTCTTGCCGCCACGTATTTATGAGGGCTCGCGCAGATTTTTGGTGTTGCGCGTAATCCGCGACGGTTCGGGAGTACAATGTGGAGTTCGACTCATCGCCCGCGACGCCCTCGCATTAGTAGCTAGTATGGAGGATCGAGTGCACCGATATGTTACGTGGCTCGATGATTACCTAGCAGAGTTGTTCGGTGTAGCTCTTCACCGCATGGACATTGCCCGCACGCAGCTTATGCACTCGAGGTGAGGAGCGAGAAATCGACGAAATAACCAAGGTCGCAGAAGAGGCCGTAATAAGCAGGTCCTTGGTGACTTTCGAGGCGGACCGCCTCAGCAGCAGACTAGTTATGCGCCTCCGCCAGTACAGAGTGGTCCTCCACAATCTTCAGAGCACCCAGAGTATTCAGGAGCAGGTCAGGGCTCCAAGGGTTCAGATTTTCGAGAGAGCAGAGGTGTTAGCCAGCTGAAGCCACCCCTACCTCGTTGTGACCGCTGTGGTAGACTCCACGGTGAGTGTCGTGCTAGTCCGGAGTTTGTTTTACATGCGACAGCAGGCCATTTTGGGAGAAATTGTCCACCGTGGGTAGCGCTGGTAGATAGCACGCATCACGGATCGGGCCATGGTTCTTCACCTCCCATAGTCGAGCAGATGTTCATACACCGGCGGCCACGAGAGGTCGCGGTGGAAGTTCCCGCTTTAGCGCCCTCCTCTGAATCGCCTATTTTCAGGTATATCCTTAACCCTCTAGAGTTTTGTATGTATTGATGTTGTGATGATGTGTTTAGTGTTATGTTCGGATAGCTTTGTGCTAAAATGTGATTTAGAAACCTGGTTAGTGAAAAAGGGTAAGCCTGGGGGTGAGAAATGATGAACCTTAGAATATTACAGTTGAGACCTTAGATGTAAGGCCGTCTTGAGCACAAGATCTTGCGGGTGATCTTTGTCAGAATGTATTATCATACGTAGAGTAATTGTGGGGAAAATTTCCTTGGGTAGTGTAAAAATGGAAGTGGTAGCTTTCATGACCTGTAGAGGTAAGATTGTTCCGGATCGGGGAACAAGAGCGTGATGCGTAAGTGGGTCGGGTTGGGGCCATGTTGAGGGCCAACCCGCGGCCGGTTTCAAAGTGGGGTCAGCTCTGGGTGGTCCCGCCAGGTGGTAGGGTCACGAGGGCGCTAGGCCCATGATTAGATAACCATCGTATGAGTTCGTGGATATGTTCGACCAGAAGCGGATCGTGAAGACAGAGTGAAGCTAGTAAGATGACCAAGTTTGGAGGTTGTGACTCCAAAGTATTGGGAACTGAAGCGATGACTGAAGTGTGGTACGTATACTAGAAGAGTTCAAGTGTCCGAGAAGGGCACGACGAGTAAGGAAGAGAACGTGTGATATTTCGTGGCCAGGTGTGGCGTTGGCAACTTGTTAGAAGAACTTCTTCGTTATCTGTTTCGAGAAGGAACATTCGGGACGAATGTTTCTAAGGAGGGGAGAATGTTATACCCCGTATTTCCAGAGTATGTACGTGAGGGCGTACGTATACAATTTGAGCCTTAAAGTTGGCTAGTTTCAAATTTGTACACAACACCCGAAAGGAGTCGTTTTTCGACGAAACGTTTCCCCAGCGTTCGAAGGAAAAATTCCGGCTAGGGCATTAATAATTTGTGCGGATTTTACCGAGAGACGAAACATTTTGGACAACGAGGGTGACACGTGTCACCCTCACATCGAAGAGGTTGGACGGCAATTGGGCTAAGTCTTGCACGCTTTTGGTGTGAAATTTTGGTCAGGTTAGGTAGGATATTTTGTGTAGATGGATAAGGTAGCACATGGCTAAATCTTGGCCTTACACTTGCTATGCACTTGTCTTCATCTTGGCCATTGGTTGGCCTTCACTTGACCTATAAATACCCTCTAAGTGATGAACTTTCTTCATCCAAAATCTTTTCTAAGTGTTAAAAATCCTCCCCTTTAGTGTTGAGTTCGCCCAACTCTCCCCTCCTTTGAGAGTCTCGCCGAGGCCTCCCCTCCCCTGTGGTGCTCCTAGCCGAGGTACCCCCTAGCCTTGTTGTCTCGTATAAATACCCCCCTTTTGTGGTCGAGAAATACTCTCCTAGTAGTGTTCTAATGTCCAAATACTCGCCCAAATACCTTGTAGTATTCCCAAAGTTACACTTGTACAAAAGCCCGTAAAATACTATTATACTTCCTCACCACAAAAATGAAACCCTAAGTAAATCTCCACCCGTAGTTGAAGTTATAAGTAGACGTTGGTTAGAACATCTAAGGGTTCCTTCTAGCGGGTCGAAGCGCACGTAGTATGAGCTAAACCTTGCTCAGGATCGACATATAAACTCGGATAATTTTGGGCTTATCGAGGTAAACACTCTTGACCTTCTATTGTAATTGGAAATTACATGTTGTAGGAATATATAGTTGAAGTATACTATATATAGAACTGAACATTATTATTGTGCGGCTTTGTCTTTTGACTTAAGCATGTATAATACTTACGTCATTGTGTTGAGACTTAAGCCTGATTTTAAAGAAGAGAATCGAATCGTAATTACATAGGATCAGACAAAGAGACTTGTGTAGCATTACCGTAGTAGAATTGTACACGCCCTTAGACGTGTTAACTCTCCGTTGGCTTGGTAGCCGCCGATAGAGGAGATTTACGCCATGCGTGGGGAGGTGCCGAATTTTCTGTAGAATATTCTACGTCGGGATCTAAAAGATATTAATAGGCGCTTTGTGGCCTCTATAGGTTGTAGTACTACGTGTGGAGTGATCTGCTTGACTGAGAGTGTAGCAGACGGTTTGAGGTACTGAGCGCTTTTGCTATTAGTCGATACTCGTCGCGAGGTATGTGAACCTCTTCCTATCTGTTCTAGCATGATATGTGTATAACTAGGTAGTACGGTAGACGTACAGGTGTTAAAGGTATTTGATTGCCTTTATAACATAAAGTGTTATAACGGCGTTATGGGAAGTCAAGTTATAACATTTCATGTAAATGAGAAATGCTTTGTGGTTTTTAAAAGATAACCGATTTGACTTATAACCGACTTGATGTAAAAGAACCTCAAGTATTCTAAGAGATTAAGAAACCTTTTGGAAGAAGTGTATACTTGGTTTGAAAACATAAAAGTTATACCACTTTATGAAAAGTTAGTGTAACGCCTTAAGAGAGATAAAAAGAATGGTTTAATGGTTTAGAAGTTAAGAGACTTGACTTAATATGGATGTTTGTGTGAAACCTCATTCGTGAGTAATGAGTACTTGGTTTTTGGAAGGAATAATGTTTTACTGATTTCGAAACCGTAATGTATCGACAAACCATCGCAGTTAATAAAGGGAAATGTATTGAATAATTAAGTATTATTAAAACCAGTAGAAACCTCCATCTGCATAGAAGCTAAGATGAGACAAAATGATATTACATTTCTAGATCATGGCTGCTAATAAGATTGATTATGAACAAGAATAACCTACTCGCCTAAGGCATATGTTACTCAATTGTTTTAAAAGAGATTAAGACATTGAACTATGAACTTTTCAAAAAAGAGACTTGTGTATTTGAAATTAGGCAAACCGAACTTTAGGAAAAGAAAGGCATTGTGTTGTCTTAAAATGGTTTAAAACATAAGGTGTATAACAACTTTATGGGAAGTTGGTTATAACGACCTTATGAAAACAAAAGAAAGGTTTTATCATTGGTTTTAATGTGGTAACTTGACTTTAAAAAGAAAAGTGTTTTGGTCAAAAAAAAAAGAAGGCATGGTGTTGCCTTAATTTGGTTTTAAAAAGGAAAGTATGGAAGTTGTTTTGGTTTACTTAAAAGATATAAGTCACTCTATTATTATAATACTGTATCGGGTGACTTTTAGAAAAGGATTAGCTCTCTTTAAAAGGAATTTAACGACGTAGTACTTTAGGTTAAAACCCGGACTTTGGCATAAAATGAAAGTACTTTGAGTTGTGTATAACTTGCCTATGCTTGCTGTGATAGCCTTTGTTGTGCAAAGATTGTGTTTCTATACTACCGCGTCTCTCGATGGAGGGTCGGTTGACTTGTTGAGAACTTACTTGGACGCGTCAGCGGACGTAGAAATTCCACAGCACGCTCCTCGCTGATAGTGTTACTTTTGTTAAATCACTTTGGACATATCGACACGACGCGCGTAGCGCACGTATGCTTCCACTTTGATTACCGCTTGTTGCTTATTGTTTCCTTCGACATACCGACACGATGCGTAGCGCACGCATGCTTCCATTTGGAATGCCGTCTTATTGTTTCCTTCGACTCATCGACACGACGCGTAGCGCACGTATGCTTCCATTTGGAATGTTGTCTTATTTGTTCCTTTCGACATACCGACACGACGCGTAGCGCACGTATGCTCCCATTTGGATTGCTATCTTGTTGTTATCATATCATAGATCACGTGATGAGGAAGGTACTCACGCGCAGGATTGATGTTCGGGCGTGAGACCGAATTGATATAATCATATGTGTATGTATCGTAGTTTGGTTATCATACCGCTCCCGCTTTATAGACTATTATGATTTCATTCCATGATTTTACGCTTCACATACTTGGTACTGTTGATCGACCTCCTTCGGGGCCGCTCATACCGCAGTAGAGGTACATCGGCCGTCGATCCCCGCTTTAGGATCACCTTTCAGTGTTGGGAAGCTGCTCCTTCTGAGGCTTATCTTTGGTATGTTACCCCGAGTCCAGAGGTTCTTGTACATTCAGGTATGGCGGGCCCCGTCCGTCATAGTTGTTGTATAAACTCTAGAGGTCCAGAGTGTGTGCAGGTGGTTTGTAAAAGGATAATTGTTCGGTATTTATGTATATATGATGAAGGCAACTGCTTTGGTTGGCCTGCTTATTTATTTTGTCTCTAAATTCATGTTCATGTTTTTATTTCCGCGATTTTCTCTCGATGTTGCATCACTAGGTGCCCGGTAGGCACTACCACGCCCGGTTCGGTCGTGACAAAGTGGTATCGTGAGCGCTTAGTCCTCTGAAAGTGTCTACGCACCGTGTCTAGTAGTCTTGATTATCGGTGTGTTGTGCACCACATCTATAATCGTGAGGCTATAGGACATTTAGGATTGGTTTCCATTCTTCTCATTCCGAGATCGTGCCTTAGAGCCGTGTTGTAAGTCGGACCCTCCGACGATCTCGCTTTTACCGCTTATGCCTCCGCGCAAGGCAACCCGCCCGTGGGCAAGGCAAAGCAGAGGAGATACGAGTAGCAATGGCAGCCTCTACAGAGACCGCAGCACTGAGCCTTCACCCTGCTGCATCGCGCAGAGAGACGGGTTACGCGAGATGGCCCGATTAATGGCCGTGGTCAGGCCGACTTGAGATAGATCGACGCAGCAGCCTCACTTCAGAGCACCCGTAGTTCACCCCGAGCGCATACTTGAGATTACGGGATTTTCTTAGATGTAACCCGCCAGAGTTTTATGGGTCGAGGCCTGAGGATGATCCGCAGGAGTTCATCCGGCAGCTGCAATGATCGCGAGAGTGATCAAGGCATCGGAGACCGAGTCGGTGGTCCTAGGTTCGCATCGGCTGCGTGATACCGCAGTCGACTGGTTTGATTCGTGGGAGCTGTCCCGGGGAGAGCATGCACTTCCGACTTTATAGGACGAGTTCTCAAAGGCATTTCTTGCACACTTCTTGCCGCCTGCATGGCGAGGGCTCGGGCGACAGATTTTTGGTGTTGCGCAGAACGGACGACGGTTCGAGTACAATGTGGAGTTCGACTCATCGTCTTAGACGTCCCGCATTAGTAGCTAGTATGGAGGATCGAGTGCACCGATATGTTACAGGCTCGATGATTACCTAGCAGAGTTGTTCGGGTGTAGCTCTTCACCGGCATGGACATTGCCCGCACGCAGCTTATGCACTCGAGGCGAGGAGCGGAGAAATCACACCCAAAATCGGGCTGGATCGTGCCTTACCCCGGGCACCCTAGTGATACATACATCAGAGAAAATCAGCGGAACATAAAACATGAGTCATTTAACAAGAGATATAATAAATGAATAAAGCCAACCAAAAGCTTGCCTTAGTATATACATAAAACTCGAACAGCTTTAATCCTTTTACAACCCCGCCACAACAAGATTACATGCACTTAAGATATACAATGACTATGACGGGACAGGGCCCCGCCATACCCCTGAATGTACAAGAACCTACAACTCAGGGAACACATACCAAAAGATAAGCCTCCGGAGAAACGGAGCTTCACAATGCGCTGAACTGTGATCCTATGAGCGAGGATCCACGACCGATGTACCTCTACCGCAGATGAACGCAGCTCGGGCGAGGTCGATAACAGTACTAAGTATGTGAAATCTGCATAATATCAGAATGAAATCATAACAGTCTATACAAAGCAGGAGACATGTATGATAGCCAAACTACAGTACACAACATATAACAGTTATACCAAGTCAGGGTCTCACGCCCACAACATCAATCATGCCCGTGGAATACCTTCCTCACTGCCGGCAGTCTATGATATGATAACAACAAGACAAAGAATCCAAATGGAAGCATACCCGCGCGCTTACGATCGTGTCGATGTCCAAAGGGAAACAATAGACAAAGATTCCAAATGGACGATACCCGCAGCGCTACGATCGCGTCGCGATGTCCAAAAGGAAACAACAAGGCGATAATCAAATGGAAACATACCCGCGCGCCACGCATCGTGTCGGATATCCAAAGCGATTAACCACAAGACATCAACCAAAATGGAAGCATACCCGCAGCGCTACGATCGGTCGTCAAGATATCCAAAGTGATTAAAAGTAACATCACAATGTGAACGCATCTGCGGAATTTCTCCGCCATCGCCAGATGTCCAAGTAAGTTCTCAACAAGTCAACCGACCTCCATCGAGACGCGTAGTATAGAAACACAATTCTTGCACAACAAAGGCTATCATAACAAGCATAGGCAAGTTTCACAACAACAAGCATAGGCAAGTTATACACAACTCAAAGTACTTTCATTTTATGACAAAATCCGGTTTTTAACTCCTAAAGTACTACGACGCCAAACCCTTATTAAAAGATCCGCTTTCTTTCCATAAGTCACGCAATACCCGTAGTATAAAAATAGTGACTATCTTTCTAAGTAAACAAAACACTTCCTTTTTGCCAAGTAACAACATTATTTTCCAAACGCTCAAGTTTGCCTAATTTCAAATGCTCAAGTTACTTATTTTAGAAAGGTTTCATAACTCATAGTCTTAATCTCTTTTAAAAACAATTGAGTAACATATGCCATATATGTAAGTAGGTTATTCTTGTTTATAACGATCTTATTACAAAGAATCATGATCTAGAAAATGTAATATCATTTTGTCTTATCTTAGCTTCTATGCAGATGGAGGTTTCTACCGCTTTAATACAACACATCATTATTCAATACATTTTCCTTTATTAACGCCGCAGTTGGTCCTGTCGATACACATTCGATTCCCAAATCAAGAAACATTATCCCTTTAAAACCAAGTACTCATTACTCACGAATGAGGTTTCACACAAACATCCACATTAAAACAAATAAGTTAAGTCTCTTATCTTATAAGATCAAGTCTCTTAACTTCTAATATCAAGAAACCATTTTCACTACATAAGGTCGTTATAACTAACTTCCCATAAAGCTATTATAACACCCTATGTTTTAAACCAACCAACTCATTTAGCACATGTACGCTCACCGTACTACATAGTTTACAAAACATCATGCTCAAGGATAGGAAGAGGTTCACATACCTCGCGACGAGTATCGATAATAAGCAAAATGCTCCAAGTAACTACAACCTTGCTAGCCCTTTCCACTCCTCGTAGAATACGCTACTCTTAGTACTTTCACCTAAAAAGGTCACAAACGCCTATTAACTTCAAAACACAAAGTTCCATTTCTCTACGTAAAATTCGACAAAGACTCTCGCAACAACAGAAATCTCCTCCTCTATCGAGGCCGCTACCAAGCCAACCAGTGGGGTTTACACGCCTAACCTGACGTACAATTCTACTTCACAACAATGCTACACAAGTTCATCAGAATACCCTATGTAATTACGTCAGCTTCTTTTCTTTAAATTCAGCTTAAGTCAAAAGACATTGCCGCACAATAATGTTCATTCTATATATAGTATACCTCAACTATATATTCCTACAATATGTAATCTCTAATTACAATAAGGAACAAGAATATTTACCTCGACAAGCCCAAAATTATCCAAGTTATAATGTCGATCCCGAGCAAGGTTTAGCTCCAATTCGCGCGCCCAATCCGCCTCCAAACAACCCTTAGAAGTTCTAACTAACTTCCACTCAATTACTTCAACCAACTACGAAGATTTCCTTGTGGTTTCGATTTGAGACTAAAAGGACAAAAGGTAGTATTTCCTGCTCTACGATAGAGGTATCTTTGGAATACTACAAGGTACAAGGCTAAGGTATTTTGGGCACTACAACAATACTTGGAAGACAACTTTCTACCAAGTGGGTAGGCTCACACACCACTGGGAGTGAGGGAACCTCTACCACAAGGCCACCCAAAGGGGAGGGTTTCTGGCCAAGGGCCTTTACTAGGGAGGGGGGGCTCTGGACGAGAGTCAAACAAGAGGAGAGGGAAGGATAGCAAGACTTGGAACATTTTGACGAATGAAGTCTTGCCAAGCGGTATTTATAGCAAAACCAAAAGCCAACCAACGGCCAAGATCAAGCCATGTGCAAGGCAAGTGTAAGGCCAAGATCAAGCCAAGTGCACCCTAACCCTACTCCACAAATCCTCACAAATATCTACACAAATATCTACCACAACTTGCCCATCCATTCGCCCTAATTCCGCCTCAAGTCCACCAACGAGAGGTGCCGTGTTGCCCTCTCGTTGGTCCAAAACATTTCGCCTCTCGAAAAATCCGCAAAAATACTAAATGACATAGCCGGAATTTTCCTTCGCAGCTACGCAAAACGCTTCACAAAAACGACTCTAACCAAAGGCCAGGCACAAATGTCATTTCGGCCAAGCCACTTGGCGGGTGACACGTGTCACCCTCCTATTGGCCCAAAATAAAACATCTTCCAAAAAAAACCACAATGGCCAAACACTCGAACACAAAGTGGGCCCCACAAAACCGAAAATTTCTCTCGTGGGCCCCACGTGACCATTACCGAAAATAAAATTCCATAAGTCTCTAATATTCCAGGAAGTCCGAATACCAAAACTGGGAATCCAATTCCCATTAACGAACCTTTTTCCTTCACAAAACCTAAACTTTTCCGTGGAAAAATCACCTCTTTCTTCCTTTCCAATCTTTCGCCAGATTCTCGCACGCACGCCCTCGCATACATACTGGAAATACGGGGTAGAACAGTCTCCCCTCCGTCGAAACATTCGTCCCGAATGTTCCTTCACAAGACGGATATCGCTGAAGCTCTTCTAACAAATTGCCAACGCCACAGCTTGGCCACGAAATAACACACGTTCTCCTCCTTCCTTACTCGTCGTGCCCTTTTCGAACACATGAACTCTTCTAGTATACGTACCACACTTTAGTCATCGCTTCCGTTTCCAAAACTTTGGAGTCACCACCTCCAAACTTGGTCGTCTTACTAGCCGTAATATCCCCTAAGGCCATTACCGGCCTTCACGAACGATTCTGGTCGAACACATCCACAAACTCATACGATGGTCGTCTAAACTCGGGCCTAGCACCCTCGTGACCCTACCACCTGGCGGGACCACCCGAATCGACCACCCAAAACCAAGCTACGGTCGACCGCGAGCGCCATCAACCCGACTCCACATCGCCAACACTTGTTCCCCGACACGGAACAATCTTACCCATTTCAAATCATGAAAGCTACCACTTCCATCTCACACTACCTATGGACTTATCACACAAATAAAATCCCACGTATACTACGCACTCTGATAAAGGTCAAATATAAAACGAATCTTTTACACAAGACGACCTTACCTCTAAGGTCTTAATCGTGACATAGTCTAGGTTCACACTTACCATGCCCCAATACTTATCCTCCTAACTACCCATGTTTCTAACTCAAAATTAACACAACGCTATTCGTACATAGCACATAATAATGAGATCATCATAACAGCATACCAAAACTCTAGAGGGGTAAGGATATACCAAGCTACACCCACTCTAATCATAGGCTACTGCAGGCGCATACCGTAGAAGGTGATGAACCGTGCACGATCCTCAAGGTCGAGTCGTAACATCCGCGCTTCCCTTGGTGGACAGCCTCGAAAAATGGCCCGCTGGCCGCATGCAAAACAAACTCCCAATTTAGCACGACACTCTCCGTAATGGAGTCTACCACAACGGTCACAACGAGGTAGAGGTGGCTTCACCGTTAACACCCGCTCGCCGAAAATCTGAACCCTCGAGCCCCGACCGCCTCAAGACGGTGGAGGACCACTCAGATCGCGGGGTATATAACTAGCTCACCGAGGCGGTCCGCCTCGAAAGTCACCAAAGGACTCGCCGTCCCGGCCCTCTTCGCGATCCAGTCATTCCGTCGACCCTCCGTGCCTCACATCCTAGTGCATGAGCTGCATGCGGCAATGTCCATGCCCTGAAGAGAAACACCCGCACAAGACTCACCATATAATCATCTAGCCCGTGACGTGATGCACCCTATCCTCCATATCTGCAACTAGCGCAGGGACATATCGAGCCAAAGAATCGAACTCGACATTGTACTCCCGACGCGCCTCTCTGCCTCAAGAATAAGAATCTTACCGCGTCTCCTCATCTCGGAGGCAAGAAGTGCGTGAGAAAGCCCCCAAAACTCATCCCATACCGCCGAGGTACGCTCTCTCGAAAGCTCCTACGAATCGGAGTTTGTTTTACATGCGATGCAGGCCATTTTGCGAGAAATTGTTCGACCAGAGGTAGCGCGGATGTTAAGACTCATCCTTCGGGATCGGTGGCTGGTTCATCGCCTTCTCTAGCTATGCGCCCTGCAGGGCAAGACTTATGATTAGAGCGATAAAGGGAAAGTGGAACACTAGTTGCAGGTATATCTTTAGCCCTTAAGAGACTTGTATATATTGTTATGGTGGTTACATGTTGAGTGCTATGTGCGAGTAGTTTTGTGTAAATTATGTTTAAGATAGCCTGGTTTGTAGAAAGGGTAAGTTTGGGAACGTGACAATTGTGAACCATAGAAATTATAACAGTTGGGACCTTAGATGTAAGACCGTCTTGAGTAAAAGATTTTACGGTTAGTCCTTGTCGAAGTACATTGTGTATGTGGAGTGTAATAGTGTGATGAGTCCATGAGTGGTGTGAAATGAAAGTGGGTAGTTGAGCTAAGAAGACCACTAGGTTTTCATGACTTGAATAGTGAGACTATTCCGGACCGGGAACAAGAGTTTTGGTACGAGATGGGCCGGGTTGAGGCAAGATCGCGGGTCAACCCGCAGCCCGGAATGAGGTGGGGTCAGTTTGGGGTGGTCCCGCCAGGTGGTAGGGTCACGAGGGTGCTAGGCCCAAGTTTAGGTAACCATCGTACGAGTTCACGGATGTGTTCGACCAGAATCGGATCGTGAAGGCCGGGAATGGCCTTAAAGGAATTTGAGGCTAGTAAGATGACCAAGTTTTGAGGTAGTAACTCCAAGGCGTTGGAAACGGAAGCAATGACGGAAATGTGGTACGTGTACTAGAAAGAGTTCAGGTGTACGAGAAGGGTACGACGAGTAAGGAAAGAAGTGAACATGTGTTAAGAAAAGGGAAGTGATCATTTTGTGAAGTAAAGATGTGAATAGAGTATCCTTTAGACCATGGGTGGGAGCTTTTGTGATGTTAGAGGTGATTTCCTCGTTGGTTGGGATTTGAGTTTTGCGCATGGGTTATATTATGGCCAGGTGTGGCATAATTGGTTATGTAAGTATAGTAGTGGAGACTATACCGTCGCATGTATGTTTGTTTGGAGACTTTGAAGGAACATTCGGGACGAATGTTTCTAAGGGGGGAAGAATTTTACACCCCGTAGTTCCAGGGTACGTATGTAAGGACGTACGTACGTGAATACGACATTAAGATTGGAAAGGAAGAAAGATTTGATTTTGCGACGGAAAATTTTCCGGATTTTGTGAAGGAAAAAGGTTCGTTAATGGGAATTGGATTCCCAGATTTGGTATTCGGACTTCTGGGAATATATTAGAATTATGGAATTTTATTTCTGGATTTGGTCACGTGGGGCCCACGGGGAAAATTTACGGTTTTGTGGGGCCCACTTTGTTTTCTAGATTTTGGATAATATGGATATTTTCGGAAGATGAAATATTTTGGACGAGTGGGGGGTGGGGGCGACACGTGTCACCCCACGTGGCCATGTCGTCGCCTCGCGATGTCGCCTTGGCCGAAATGGCTAGCCAAGTGGCAAGCCACTTGTCCCAAGCTTTGTGTAGACTTGTGGCACACACACTTGTTCCCCAATCTCACCACACACTTGCTCACATCCTAGCCCTTGATTTCTCTATAAATACCCCACTTGTTGCAAGACTTTATTCATCCCACACTTGAGTTTTTCCAAGGCAAAAATACTCCTTCCCTTTGTGGTGTTCTCGTCCACCCCCCTCTTTGTGCAGAGAAATACTTCAATTGTTGTTGTATATATCCCAAATACCTTAGCCTAGTGTCCCTAGTAGTATTCTAAAGTAATCCCAACATAAGAGCCCGGAAATACTACTTTATTCCAATAGTCGCAAAATGAAACCCTAGGAAAATCTTCATAGCTTGGATGAAGTGTTAAGAGAAGTTGTTTAGAAACTTCTAAGGGTTGCTTGGAGCGTAAGGAATAGGAGCTAAACGTTGCTCAGGATCGACTTATAAATCTTGGATAATTTTGGGCTTATCGAGGTAATGATCTATGTCCTTCTATTGTAATTGGAGATTACATATTGTAGTAGTTTATAATTGAGTATAAGATCTATGGACTGAGGATTAAAAATAATTGAATCAGATTTACATTGACCGTATTTACTGAGACTTATGTAGTATTACGTGGGAAGTTTTGTACACGCCCGATGGCGTGTAATCCCCTTTGAGTTGTTGGCTTGGTAGCGGGCCTTGATAAAGGGGGATATATGTGGTTACGGGAGGGGAGGTGCTGCCGAATTTTCCGTAGAATAAGGAACCTTGTACTTAGAAATGTTCTATGAAGAGATCTAGAAGTTAATAGACGTTTTATTACCATTATATGTGGAAGTAATACGAGTAGCGTATTCTACTTGAAGGGTGGAAAAGGCTAGAAAGGGTATAGTACTTTGGAGCATTTTGCTATTTGTCGATAATCGTCGCGAGGTATGTGAACCTCTTCCTATCCTTTCTAGCATGATTGTTGTGAACTATGTAGTACGGTAGACGTACGTGTGCTAAACGAATTTGGTTGGTTTAAAACATAAAGTGTTATAATGGCTTTATGGGAAGTTTGTTATAACGACTTTATGTAGGTAAAAGAATAAGTTATATTGATTTCGGAAATGGGAATAAGTATCGAACAAGCCATTGCAGCGTTAATAAAGGAAAATATAATGACAAATAATTATATTAAAATCAGTAGAATCCTCCATCTGCATAGAAGCTAAGATAAGACAAAATTGTATTACATTTTATAGATCATGGCTGCTTTAATAAGAATCATTATAAACAAGTATTAATTTTCTTAAATTCCAAAGTAAGGAACTTGATTTCTAAAAGAAAAGAGACTTGAGGAATTGAAGAGTTTTTGATTTAAAAGAAAGACATGGTTTTGTCTTAAATTGGTTTAAAAAAAAGAAGGCATGGTATTGTCTTGGTTTATTCAAAAAGAAGGTATGGAAATTGTTTTGGTTTACTTAAAAAAATAGTTACTCTATTTTGATACTACGGGTATCGTGTGACCTTCGTAAAAGAAATGGATCTTTTTGAAAGAATTAATGTACGTAGTACCTTGAGGTTAAAACCCGGATTTGTTGTCATAAAATGAAAGTCTAAGAGTATGTTGAACTTGCCTATGCTCGTTGTGATAGCCTTTGTTGTGCAAGTGTTGTATTTCTGTGCTACCGCGTCTCTCGATGGAGGGCCGGTTATCTGGTTGATTGATGGACATACTGACACGATGGGTGGCCCACGAGTATGCTTCCACTAGGAGTGTTATCTTGTTATTTATTTTGGACATACTGACACGATGAGTGGCCCACGGGTATGCTTCCACTATGAATGTTATCTTGTTATTTCCTTTTGGACATACTGACACGATGGGTGGCCCACGGGTATGCTTCCACTAGGAGTGTTATCTTGTTATTTGTTTTGGACATACTGACACGATGGGTGGCCCATGGGTATGCTTCCACTATGAGTGTTATCTTGTTATTTGTTTTGGACAT
The DNA here is from genome assembly GCA_029844215.1 of Przewalskia tangutica. Taxonomy (NCBI): domain Eukaryota; kingdom Viridiplantae; phylum Streptophyta; class Magnoliopsida; order Solanales; family Solanaceae; genus Przewalskia; species Przewalskia tangutica. The sequence continues at coordinate 6,461,162 of CM056725.1, forward strand.
ACTGACACGATGGGTGGCCCATGGGTATGCTTCCACTATGAGTGTTATCTTGTTATTTCCTTTTGGACATACTGACACGATGGGTGGCCCACGGGTATGCTTCCACTAGGAGTGTTATCTTGTTATTTGCTTTGGACATACTGACACGTTGGGTGGCCCACGGGTATGCTTCCATTATGGGTGTTGTTTTACATCATGTATCACGGCAGCGAGGAAGGAATTCCACCGCATGATTGATATCATGGGCGAGACCCATGGTTATATTTGAGTGATGACTTTGCGCGAGTCCCCGACTGACATGATCGCTAATATATATCAGGTAATCGTAGTTTGGTTATCATACAAGTCTCCTGCTTTATATAGACTATTATGATTTCATTACGATTTTCGGGCCACATACTTGGTACTGCATCGACCTCCTGGGCCGCTCATGCCGCAGTAGAGGTACACCGATTGTTGATCCTCTCGAGGATCACGATTCAGCGTTTGGGAAGCTCCGCTTCTCCGAGGCTTATCTTTTGGTATGATTCCACGAGATTGTAGGTTCATGTACATTCGTGGTATGGCGAGCCCGTCGATCATAGTTGTTATAAAAACTCTAGGTCCAGAGTAATCGCCAAGTGTGGTTTGTAAAGGATGTAACTGTTTGATTTTATATATATATGCAGAAAGGTGACCGTTTTGGTTAGCCTGTTTCTTATTTCATATCTTTGAGTTTTTATTTCCGCTTATTTTCTCTGATATTTTATCACTAGGGTGCCCGGGGTAAGGCACCAGTCGCGGGCCCGAGGTCGGGTCGTGATAAAAGTGGTATCAGAGCAGTTAATCCTCGGAAAGTGTCTACGCTGCATCGTATCTAGTAGAGTCTTGATTATCGGCGTGTTGTGCACCACACCTATAATCAGGAGGCTGCAGGATATTTAGGATTGGTTTCCATTCTTCTCACTCTGAGATCGTGCCTTAGAGATGTGTTGTAAGTTGGACTCCCTCTGACGTATTCTTTTATACTAGTTATGCCTCTACGCAAGGCAACCAGGGCCCAGATGGGCAAGGCAGCAGGGGGAGCTGCTAGTGGAACACAGAAGAGTACGGGGGTGCAGGCTCGGTCATTACCTGAGATAGTACTTCAGACGACGAGTTTTACGATGCCGCTAGCCCCATGAGAGTTTAGAGCAGCAACAGTATCTACAGAGACCACGATACCTGAGACGTCAGTCCCACGGCCAGGAACAGAGGATATGGGTTACAAGGAGATGGCCCAGTTACTAGCTAGGATTGTGGAGAGAAATGAGGACAGACGGGAGGCAGCGATTCCGGTTGTACCCGTAGTTCACCCTAGATCTGATAGTTGGAGACTTCGGAACTTCTTGAGTTGCAGTCCACCAGAGTTCTATGGATCGAGAGCTGAAGATGATCCTTAGGAGTTTATTCGACAGTTGCAGCGGATCATGAAAATGATCAAGGCCTCAGAGACAGAGTCAGTGGTATTGGGTTCACATCGGCTGCGTGTTACTGCAGTCGACTGGTTTGATTCATGGGAACTATCCCAGGGGGAGCATGCGCTTCCAACTGTTTGGGACGAGTTCTCAGAGGCATTCTTAGCCATTTCTTGCCTTCGCAGATGAGGAGAGCTCGGGCAGATATATTTATGATGTTGAGACAGAACGGGCGTACGGTTCGGGAGTACAGCGTAGAGTTTGAATCGTTGGCTCGGTATGTCCCCGCTTTAGTGGCAGATATGGAGGATAGAGTGCACCTCTATGTCACAGGACTCGATGATTATTTAGCGGAGGGTTCCACCACAGTCTACAGGACGTTCGGGACATTCGGGAGCAGGTCAGGGCTCCAAGGGTTCAGGTTTTCGGGGGAGCAGGGGTGTTAGACAGATGAAGCCACCCCTACCTCGTTGTGGCCATTGTGGTAGGCTCCATTTTGGGGAGTGTCGTGCTAGTTTGGGAGTTTGTTTTACATGCGGCCAGCAGGGCCATTTTGCGAGAAATTGTTCGACCAGAGGTAGCGCGGATGTTAAGACTCATCCTTCGGGATCGGTGGCTGGTTCATCGCCTTCTCTAGCTATGCGCCCTGCAGGGCAAGACTTATGATTAGAGCGACAAAGGTAAAGTGGAACACTAGTTGCAGGTATATCTTTAGCCCTTAAGAGACTTGTATATATTGTTATGGTGGTTACATGTTGAGTGCTATGTGCGAGTAGTTTTGTGTAAATTATGTTTAAGATAACCTGGTTTGTAGAAAGGGTAAGTTTGGGAACGTGACAATTGTGAACCTTAGAAATTATAACAGTTGGGACCTTAGATGTAAGGCCGTCTTGAGTAAAAGATTTTACGGTTAGTCCTTGTCGAAGTACATTGTGTGTGTGGAGTGTAATAGTGTGATGAGTCCATGAGTGGTGTGAAATGAAAGTGGGTATTTGAGCTAAGAAGACCACTAGGTTTTCGTGACTTGAATAGTGAGATTGTTCTGGACCGGGAACAAGAGTTTTGGTACGAGATGGGCCGGGTTGAGGCAAGATCGCGGGTCAACCCGCAGCCCGGAATGAGGTGGGGTCAGTTTGGGGTGGTCCCGCCAGGTGGTAGGGTCACGAGGGTGCTAGGCCCAAGTTTAGGTAACCATCGTACGAGTTCGCGGATGTGTTCGACCAGAATCGGATCGTGAAGGACGGGAATGGCCTTAAAGGAATTTGAGGCTAGTAAGATGACCAAGTTTTGAGGTAGTAACTCCAAGGCGTTGGAAACGGAAGCAATGACGGAAATGTGGTACGTGTACTAGAAAGAGTTCAGGTGTACGAGAAGGGTACGACGAGTAAGGAAAGAAGTGAACATGTGTTAAGAAAAGGGAAGTGATCATTTTGTGAAGTAAAGATATGAAGAGAGTATCCTTTAGACCATGGGTGGGAGCTTTTGTGATGTTAGAGATGATTTCCTCGTTGGTTGGGATTTGAGTTTTGCGCATGGGTTATATTATGGCCAGGTGTGGCATAATTGGTTATGTAAGTATAGTAGTGGAGACTATACCGTCGCATGTATGTTTGTTTGGAGACTTTGAAGGAACATTCGGGACGAATGTTTCTAAGGGGGGAAGAATGTTACACCCCGTAGTTCCAGGGTACGTATGTAAGGACGTACGTATGAGAATACGACATTAAGATTGGAAAGGAAGAAAGATTTGATTTTCCGACGGAAAATTTTCCGGATTTTGTGAAGGAAAAAGGTTCGTTAATGGGAATTGGATTCCCAGATTTGGTATTCGGACTTCTGGGAATATATTAGAATTATGGAATTTTATTTCTGGATTTGGTCACGTGGGGCCCACGGGGAAAATTTACGGTTTTGTGGGGCCCACTTTGTTTTCGAGATTTTGGATAATATGGATATTTTCGGAAGATGAAATATTTTGGACGAGTGGGGGGGGGGGGAGACACGTGTCACCCCCATGTGGCCATGTTGCCGCCTCGTGGATGTGGCCTGGTCGAATGGTAGCTGCTGGCAAGCCACTTGTCCCAAGATTTGTGTAGACTTGTGGCACACACACTTGTTCCCCAATATCACCACACACTTGCTCACATCCTGGCCCTTGATTTCTCTATAAATACCCCCCTTGTTGCAAGACTTTATTCATCCCACACTTGAGTTTTTCCAAGGCAAAAATACTCCCTCCCTTTGTGGTGTTCTCGTCCACCCCCCTCTTTGTGCAGAGAAATACTTCATATATCCCAAATACCTTAGCCTAGTGTCCCTAGTAGTATTCTAAAGTAATCCCAACATAAGAGCCCGGAAATACTACTTTATTCCAATAGTCGCAAAATGAAACCCTAGGAAAATCTTCATAGCTTGGATGAAGTGTTAAGAGAAGTTGTTTAGAAACTTCTAAGGGTTGCTTGGAGCGGATTGGAGCGTAAGGAATAGGAGCTAAACATTGCTCAGGATCGACTTATAAATCTTGGATAATTTTGGGCTTATCGAGGTAATGATCTATGTCCTTCTATTGTAATTGGAGATTACATATTGTAGTAGTTTATAATTGAGTATAAGATATATGGAAGGATGATTAAAAAGAATTGAACTGTATTTACATTGGACTGTATTTACAGTAGACTTATGTAGTATTACTGTGGGGCAGTTTTGTACACGTCCAGTAGGCGTGTAATCCCCTTTGAGTTGTTGGCTTGGTAGCGGGACTTGATAAAGGGGGATATATGTGGTTACGGGAGGGGAGGTGCTGCCGAATTTTCCGTAGAATAAGGAACCTTGTACTTAGAAATGTTCTACGAAGAGATCTAGAAGTTAATAGACGTTTTATTACCATTATAGGTGGAAGTACTACGAGTAGCGTATTCTACTTGAAGGGTGGAAAAGGCTAGAAAGGGTATAGTACTTTGGAGCATTTTGCTATTTGTCGATAATCGTCGCGAGGTATGTGAACCTCTTCCTATCCTTTCTAGCATGATTGTTGTGAACTATGTAGTACGGTAGACGTACGTGTGCTAAACGAATTTGGTTGGTTTAAAACATAAAGTGTTATAATGGCTTTATGGGAAATTTGTTATAACGACTTTATGTACGTAAAAGAATAAGTTATATTGATTTCGGAAATGGGAATAAGTATCGAACAAGCCATTGCAGCGTTAATAAAGGAAAATGTAATGACAAATAATTATATTAAAATCAGTAGAATCCTCCATCTGCATAGAAGCTAAGATAAGACAAAATTGTATTACATTTTATAGATCATGGCTGCTTTAATAAGAATCATTATAAACAAGTATTAATTTTCTTAAATTCCAAAGTAAGGAACTTGATTTCTAAAAGAAAAGAGACTTGAGGAATTGAAGAGTTTTTGGTTTAAAAGAAAGGCATGGTTTTGTCTTAAATTGGTTTAAAAAAAAAGAAGGCATGGTATTGTCTTGGTTTATTCAAAAAGAAGGTATGGAAATTGTTTTGGTTTACTTAAAAAAATAGTTACTCTATTTTGATACTACGGGTATCGTGTGACCTTCGTAAAAGAAATGGACCTTTTTGAAAGAATTAATGTACGTAGTACCTTGGGGTTAAAACCCGGATTTGTTGTCATAAAATGAAAGTCTAAGAGTATGTTGAACTTGCCTATGCTTGTTGTGATAGCCTTTATTGTGCAAGTGTTGTATTTCTGTGCTACCGCGTCTCTCGATGGAGGGCCGGTTATCTGGTTGATTGATGGACATACTGACACGATGGGTGGCCCACGGGTATGCTTCCACTATATCGATCCTTTTGGACATACTGACACGATGGGTGGCCCACGAGTATGCTTCCACTAGGAGTGTTATCTTGTTATTTGTTTTGGACATACTGACACGATGGGTGGCCCACGGGTATGCTTCCACTATGAATGTTATCTTGTTATTTCCTTTTGGACATACTGACACGATGGGTGGACCACGGGTATGCTTCTACTAGGAGTGTTATCTTGTTATTTGTTTTGGACATACTGACACGATGGGTGGCCCACGGGTATGCTTCCACTATGAGTGTTATCTTGTTATTTCCTTTTGGACATACTGACACGATGGGTGGCCCACGGGTATGCTTCCACTAGGAGTGTTATCTTGTTATTTGCTTTGGACATACTGACACGTTGGGTGGCCCACAGGTATTCGTCCATTATGGGTGTTGTTTTACATCATGTACTGCATGGCGAGGAAGGAATTCCACGCATGATTGATATTGCAGGCGTGAGACCCATGGTTATATTTGAGTGATGACTTTGTGGCGTGAGTCCACGACTGACATGATCGCTAATATATATCAGGTAATCGTAGTTTGGTTATCATACATGTCTCCTGCTTTATATAGATCGTTATGATTTCATTCTGATTTTCGGGCCACATACTTGGTACTGTTGCATCGACCTCCCGGGGCCGTTCATTCCGCAGTAGAGGTACACCGCTTGTTGATCCTCGCTCATAGGATCACAGTTCAGCGTTTTGGGAAGCTCCGTTTCTCCGGAGGCTTATCTTTTGGTATGATTCCCTGAGATTGTAGGTACTTGTACATTCAGGGGTATGGCGGGGCCCTGTCCCGTCATAGTTGTTATAAAAACTCTTAGAGGTCTCAGTAGATGGCAAGGTGGTTTGTAAAGGATGTAACTGTTCGATTTTATATATATATGTAGAAAGGTGACCGTTTTGGTTAGCCTGTTTCTTATTTCATATCTTTGAGTTTTTATTTCCGCTGATTTTCTCTGATGTTTTATCATTAGGGTTCCCGGGGTAAGACACCAGTCGCGGGCCCGAGGTCGGGTCGTGACAGTTAGAAAAATATATCATATTTTTATAAAAGTAACAAAAAATATGAAATAAAAATTTGAGGATGGGGTGGAGGGCGGTAGGGGGGAGAAAAATGCATATTTATTATAAATTGTTTATAAAAGTAAAAAAATATAAAATAAAAATTTGAGAATGTGGTGGGGTGGGGGCGGGGCCGGGGGGGGGGGGGAGGTAAGTAAAAAATATCATAAATAAACAATAAAGAAATATTTGAAGAAGAAATTCTTGCCCAAGGAATATGAACAAGACATATACCTCAAGCTCAACAAACTTTGTCAAGGAGTTCTTAAGGTTGAGGAATACATCCGAGAGTTCGAGAAAGTCACCATGCTTTGTGACTTAGAATAAAAGGATACTCAAAAGATTGCCTGATTCACTGGGGGCTTAAATATAGCGATTCAAGAGAAGGTTGAAGTTGCAACATAAAACACCTTTGAAGACGTATCTCTAACATAAAAGTTTGAAAAACAACAAAAGAAGAGTACCCCAAAATCCTATGTAAAGCACACTAGTGTTAAAGAAAAGGGCAATACCTCTTTTTCTAACCTATTGTATAGCCAAGAAAGTGTGGAGAAAGATAAAGGGAAGAAATTAGAGGTTACAAAGGGGTAGATAGAAGTAGAAAGAGGTGTTTTAAATGTCAAGGATTAGGACACTTTGCAAATGAATTTCTTAACCCTTGGGTAATCACTATTGAAGAGTATCAAGAGTGGGGGGATTCCTTTGTTATTGAGGAACCCGAAGTCGAGGAGGACCTAGAGGAAGATATTGATAATGTAGAGATGGGTGAAGGTTTAGTGCTCCGATGTGTGTTGAATGTTCAAATTGAAGAACAAGAGGAGACACAAAGAGAGCAACTATTTCACACTCGATGCAATGTGAATGATAACGTGTGTAACATGATCATTGATGGAGGAAGTTGTACCAATGCGGCTTCCGTGAAAATGGTGGACGAATTGAACTTGCCTACCCGCAGCCATCCTAAACCACATGCTCTCCAATGGATAAACAAAGACAAAGGGCTAAATGAAACAAACTCTTATTAGTTTTCGGAATGGAAGGTATGAAGATAAGATATGGTATGGCGTCCTACCTATGGATGCTTGTCATATCTTATCGGGGCGACCATGACAATTTGACACGAAAGTACAACATGATAGAGAAAAAAATGTCTATTCTTTTCAAAAGGATGATAAGAAGATCCGATTGATACCATTGTCACCTAGTGAGGTGAAGGAAATAAAGATCCAAAACGACAAGAAACTCAAGGGAATATCCGAGGCACTCTTGCTTAATGTACCGGAGATAGAAGAAGAGTCAAATAAGGGGAGTTATATAGATGCATTAGTGTGCAAGGAGAAGGAGCGTCCTACGAGAGATGCGGTCGAAAGTGCCAACTTGAAGGAACTCTTGATAGATGTATTTTCGGATGATCTTACACCCGGATTACCATCAATAAGAGCCCATAGATACAATTCAGAAGAGTCTAAGGAGTTGCAAGAACAAGTGCAATAATTTCTAGACAAGAGCTTTGTCCAAGAGAGCCTTAGTCCATGTGAGGTACCGATCTTGCTGGTGCCAAAGAAAGATGAAACTTGGCACATGTGTATGGATAGCCGAGTACCAATAAAATCACCGTGGAGTGCAAGTTTCCTATACCGAGATTGAAAGACCTTTTGAATGAATTGAGTGGGGCCAAGTTGTTCTCCAAGATAGATTTGAGGAGTGGCTACCATCAAATGAGGATTCGAGAAGGAGATGAATGGAATATGGCTTTCAAAACCAAGTATTGTTTGTATGAATGACTTGTGATGCCATTTGGATTGTGTAATGCTCCGATCCCTTTCATGAGGCCTATACATGAGGCACCACAGCCATCCATTGGATACATAGTATTATCCGAGGGCATTCACGTGGATCCTTCCAAGGTGGAAACTATCTGAAGTTGTCCCAATCCTAAGAATGTATGTGTGGTAAGAAGTTTCTTTGGTTTGACTTCTTTTTCTCATCGTTTCATTCGAGATTGTTGTACACTTGCTTCCCCTATCACTGAACAAATGAGAAAGGGTGAGTTTAAATGGTGCCAAAGAGCACCAAGAGCTTTGGAAGCCGTGAAGGGAAAGATATGTGAAGCACCACCTCTAGTTATTCCAAACTGTGAGAAGCTATTGGAAATTGAATGTGATGCTAGTGGAATTGATGTTGGAACATTCTTGATTCAAAACAAAAGGTCCATTGCATTGTATAGTGAAACATTGGGTGGTGAACGACACAATGACAAAGAATTTTATGTTGTAAGATCCTTGGTCCAATAGGGGCAATATTTGAAATCAAAACCTTTTGTCTTATATTCGGATCCTTTCTACAAGGTGGAACCTTAGGACGAATATGGAAGTATTAGTTCAGCGTTTGATGTTGGAGATTTATCACCATGCATAGATGATGATAATTTGAGGGCAAATTCTGTTAAAGAATGGGAGATTGATGAAAAAAAACCGTGAACTAAATATTCCAATATGAGGCGCGAGGTGGTATACTCGGAGTTCCATAGATTGTCGACCTTCCTATGATAATATTCTTATTGTGGTATGGATTATGGAGTGGAGTTGAAGAAAGGACTTGAAGATTCAAGAAGACAACATTTTCGGCCTTTATGTAGGTCTTTGCCTAGACCACGTTCTTTTAGCTTGTTTTAAATTCCTAGCTTAATTTACTTCTAGCTTAAGGCCTTGTAATAGAATGAGATACGTGTAATAGGATAAGGTGACTAGGCCGAAGAACAATCTAGAAAGGGAAGCTTCCATCGTGCCCCAAGAAGATAATTCATGAACTAACTAGTTCATGCACTTATCTACATGGATGACACAAAAGGGTGGCCTAGAGAACATGAAGAGTTGGTCTTCTCCCTTCCCCCAAAAGGGTCGAACCCCTTCCCCCTTTCCCATTCGGCCGAAGTGCTTGTATGTGTTTATCTAGCTGCTCTTCTAGAAAGGTCTAAGAACTAGTATAAATAGGACATGTAGTTGATGTAAATAGACATTGAATTTATATGAGATATATTTTAGTTTTAATCAAACTTTGTGTCACGCCCCGAACCCCGAGCCCGTGACTGGTGCCCTACCTGGGCACCCTTCTGCCTAACTGACACAAGTAAATCGCGGAACTAAATAACACCTCGTTTTTTTTAAAACCAACGAACATGAAAGGGCAAAGCCGACAAGGCTGCCATATAATATACATAACAAAAAGGCACTACACTGTACACGAGTCCAATCCCACATATGAATACAGACCTCTAAGAGTTTTACTTAACTATGACGGGACAAGACACCACCGTACCCATAACTGTACAAAAGCCTGTAATGAAGGATCTATACCAAAATGATAAACTCCTGAACAAATGGAGCTATCCAAAAATCGGAGCAGGGTCCTATACCTGCAGATCACCAAATCACAGACCTAAACTCGCGTAGATGAACGCAACCTCCGGCGAGGTCAAGACGGGAATGTACCAAGTATGTGAAATCAAAATATCAGAATGAAATCATAACAGTCTATACAAAACAGGAGACATGTATGATAGCCAAACTACAGTACATAATACATAAGCAGTCATGTCAAATCAGGGACGCATGCCCTCAAAGTCATTACTCAAATATAACCATGGGTCTCACGCCCATAACATCAATCATGCCCGTGGAATCCTTCCTCACTGCCGGCAGTCCATGATATAATATAACATCAATAAGCACATTGAACCTTGAAATCATGAGAGTAATGCAATCATTTTTTACCTTTTTAAGTTATGTCTTTAACAATGATATTAACTGTTCCACCTTTAAGTCATAAACACACTGCACCCTTTCATTATTGAAATCACTACCGTTTCAAAACATGAAGGCCGTGCCAGTGCCAGGGTCAACCACCCTCTGTGTTATAATGCAACCTATCATAAGACTATTTCATCCGCAAGGGACTATTTCACCCGCATAGGTCATGTGGACCCGCAATGAGTCATCGGTACACGATACTCGCATCACAGATAGCTAATCCATGACTTATATATATATCCCGGGAATTTAACCCGCCCGAGTCTATCCGACCAGCCGTGAGTGTGTACCACTCACCACCATGGGGAGCTACCCCATGATATCCTTTGAACCAAGTTGCCGGCCCTTTATGGAGGAACGCGGAGATGTGGAAATATGACACTAGCACGAATGTCTATATGAGCAACCCATATGCAAGCAAACCATTCTTGACCTTTATTTATAAAATGAATAACCATCATTTTTGCAAACCAAGACAATACCATGCCTTTCCTTTTTACATAAACCAAGACAATACCATGCCTTTACACAAACCAAGACAATTACCATGCCTTTCCTTTTTACATAAACCAAGACAATTACCATGCCTTTCCTTTTTACATAAACCAAGACAATTACCATGCCTTTTCTTTTTACATAAACCAAGACAATTACCATGCCTTCTTTTTACATAAACCAAGAGAAATCCTTATTTAAGCAAACCAAAGTACTATCAAGGCACAAATAGAATAATTCTCAGTTAAACAAGCCAAAGTACTATCAAGGAACAAATAGAATAATTCTCATTTAAATGAGCCAAAGTACTACGTACATCCATTCTTTTCAAAAGACTCATTTTTATATAAAACCCCAAGATACTAACACCCGTAGTATCAAGGCATGTCTATTTTTCAAAATAAGTTACTACACCTTTAGAAATTCATTTCAAGGCTTTGAAGCTAAGTAACTTCAAATTTCACAACCTAGGCAACTCATACCTATCCATCAAAATAGACAACTCTCTTAACCTTCCATAAAGCCGTTATAACTAACTTCCCATAAAACCGTTATAACCCTTTATGATTTTAGACAAATTCATTCTTTTTATAACCAAGAGACTTATACTTTTAAAACCAAGTATCATATACTTTCAAATCAAGTTACATAACTTTTAAAATACTTCAAGTCTCTTAACTTTAGAAATCAAGTTTCTTAACTTTAGAAATCAAGTTTCTTAACTTTAGAAATCAAATTTCTTCTACCAAGTAACTCACACCTTTAAAACAAGTTACTTCTCTTTAAGTCATGTCATTTCTCCTCTTTTAAATCAATTAAGTAAATCACTCCTTTGACTCCCCTAAAGTCATTATAACAACCTTTAGGTTTTGGAACTAAGACACTAGCCAAAAGATTAGGAACCACTTCCTTTTAAGACTCTAAGTACTTCAAGTAAAACACTTGCACTTTTGAAAATCCAAACTTCATTAAGGGAATGGATTATAACAACTTCCAATTTAAACATCCAAAGTACAATCAAGGAAGTATATAGAACAACTTCTATATTAGGCAATCCAAGTACAATTAAGGAATGGATCATTTAAGGAGTAGGACTTACTTTCTTTATCATAAGAAATCATGCTAGAAGAAGAGGAGATGGTTCACATACCTTTTTGGCTTAATCCACAAGCTAAGTCGAATACGCCGCACTTAGAATTGTCAACCTATAATGGCCACAACACAACTATCAATTTCTAGTTTCTAACGTAGAATGATACTAAGTATACGGTCTCTTATTATACGGAAAATGGGGCAGCACCTCCTTTGTTTCTACATACTTTTACACCTTTTTCAAGGCCCTATAATCAATAACCAACATGCCACATTTAAGGCTCAGTACATCAACCAATCAAAGGGGATTACACACCTTACCATACGTGTAAAATTCTGTCCCATAATTAATACCAAGTAGTTCAATATCCAAAGCCATTCTCGGCTAACATGTATAACAACATAAAGTCCTTTCCAATTCTTTTCCAATCCAAGTTCTTAGGTCTAACATGTTTTATAGTCAAAAACAACTTTAACAACTATAATTCCTTCTTTATATAACATGTGACGACTAAACTAATAATCAAATTGAATTGTAATCTCAAAGGCTAAACATGCTAGTTTCGGATTAGGGTTCCAATATCCATAACACTTATCAAACTTCAATATATACATCTCATGCTTGTTTATATCCATAACTACAACAATAAGTAATCTTTAATTACTAAAACGACAAGATTGTTACCTTGATAAGCCCTTATAAAATTCCAAGATTCAAAGTCGCTCCTTAGCAATTCTTAGCTCCTTTGCTTTACGATCCAATCCGCTATTTGAAGTCTTTAGAAGCTCACAACCAACTTCTCTTCCATTTCCAATCCAAAACTATGAAAATGACTTAGGTTTTCGCCTTGTGACTAACGTGAAAACGTCGTTTTCCCGAGATCTTTCTATTGAGATATCCTTACAATACCCTTAGGGACCTTGGGTTAAAGTCTTGTGAATAATGAATCAAAATTGCAAAATTTTTGTGTGGGATTTCCATCAAACCCGAGAGCTCACTCTTGCTAGCACAAGTTCTCTAATTTTTTCTAAGTGTAGAAGACTAAGTCTTGCACTAGTGTAGTATATATAACACAATGAAGGGTCAAGATTACAACATATGTGTGGCTAGGATGAAGAGTACTTAATATCTAGTCAAGTGGGCAAGTTGACTAAGTCAATTATCTCAAGCTTGAAGACTTGATCATCTACATTGGTCAATGACCATAAAATCCTTGGCCCATTTTGTGCAAGCCTATGTGGGGGGTGACCCGTGTCGCCTTCCCATTCGTCCATAAAATTTCGTAACCATCGTGGGCCCCACAAAACGTAAAATTTCTCGGGTGGGCCCCACGTAACCAAATCCGTAAAATAAATTTCCACAATGTTAATAAATTCCATATTCCTCAAATAATGCATTTTGAGAATCTAATTCTCATCAACGAACATTTTTCCTTTCCGACGTTCGGAAGATTTTCCTTCGAAAAAACAATTCTTCCTTTCGTACCAATTTTCAAGTCTTGTGTTCTCGCGTCCATTCTCTTATACATGTCCTGGAATTACGGGGTGTAACACTTTGCTAAGTTATTCAACTTTTGTATTGCTTATCTTAGTTGGTCCTTTTATGGGATATCAGTCCTTTTGTAGTCCGAACTTCGATCTTTTGTAGGTTACCCCTTGGTCCCTTTGTGGTCCAAACACTCGGTGTAAGTCTAGTTAGAACTTTTGTGATCTAACTATATCCAAGACAAGGTTCTATCCGGTTACTTGGTTACGAATACATTGAAGGTCTTCTCGGATTTTATTATCTTATCCGCCCACGATTTTGTCCATCAATTTTGTGTTCAATCCTTGATCAAACTGCCTCATTCTTTCTACCACAACACATCACAACTCTTCACCAACCTCCACCCAAAAGGCCATTAACCGAAGCCTCCCAAAACCACCCGAACACCCCAACCAACTACTCCACCGTCCTTATCGAGTTCCACCGTCATACCTTACTATCCTGTCCAAATCCTTCCACCTTACCACCATTCAACCACCAACATATCCCACAACGTGTCTAGAGCACCCCTCCAAACACCTTAATCTGACACCACCCTAAACTACCCGCACACCCCCCCAAACCAAAACTGCCCGGTTAACAGTCTGAACTGACCAACCCCCACTTGACTCACATTTTCGTGTCCATCCAGTTCCAATACAACTTCGAATAACCTACCCACATATTCCCCTCCTTATATACATCAGTAACTCTTTGCCAGACGAGCACATCCACCACTTCTGCTCGTCCAATAACTCAAAATGGCCCATTTGAATTCCTTTCATTGCATCTCTATTCTGTCAAGTAGCTGTAGAATCTTTACATGCACCCCAATATGAAGTCCTACTCCATCATAGCTTATCATAAAATGTCATTTTCATGTTCATATATTCTCAAACTTCTCTTCATAGCCTCATCAACTATTCTTCTTGTCCGATCGACTATTTTATCCAAGTTTTACTTCGTCTTCAGAATATTAGTACATGTCAGATCTTATTGCATCTCAAAAAATCTTTATGTTATGAACAAACCTCTCAAGTGTAGTCTTCAAAGCGATAACACTTATCACTATACCATTTAGAATCATCAAATCTCTTCCTATCACTTGTTATACCATAATGCACTTCTCGGCTTCTGAACAACTAACCACTGAAACATGGCTATAATGTAGCCATCACTCTCATTTCCTAGGGATATCACCAAATTAGAGAGTCTGAATCATAACTCCACTCAACTGGTCCTCACAATATCACTGTAATCTGAACTGGGTCACACGTCCTTATCATGACCATACATCTTTTACTTTACCACACAACATCATATCCAGTTGCTCATCATGTGAACCCGAGAATATTTTATCACCATCAGTGAGAGGGTGAAATAAAGTTGTTTAGACTTTGAACCGAATCTCATACAATCAATAAGAAATGAAAGAATATAATTTTCATAGATGTGCTATAGCCTCTCGAAGATAGGTATGAGCTCATCGTACCGATCCACAAGACTCTTAGTCATTGTTCTTATATTTGTGAGACAGGTGAACCTAAAGTTATGATACCAATTTGTCATGACCCAATTTAATAAGCAGTAATGGCACTAACTCCCACCAAGTTAGTAAACCAACCACAACCCATTCAAAGTAAATTAATTAAGAAGAACAGTGTGGAACAAGCACACAAGTCAATTTAAAGTCATAATAAGTCTTATGATCATAAAAATATGAGATAAGTATTACAACTCCCAAAATATGGTGTCACTAGCACAAGAACCACTAAGAAATTGATATAAGTCTAAGATATGAGATACTACATTGTCTTAAACTAGAAGGAATGAATAAGTAAATAAAGAAGAAGAATCTGGTGCCACAGATCTGCCAAAAGCTCATCCTAAATCCTCTGAATGGCCTCTTCAATGATCGGCAAAGTCTTGAAATCTGCTCGTGATAAGAATCAAATCTACAAAAAAGGTACAATAAGTCTAGAGTCAGTGCGGGGAAACAACATGTACTCAACATCATCATCTATCGACCCTAATTAAAACAGAGATGAGGGTTGGTCTTCTGATTACTACATCCACACCTTAACTGCGGTTAGTCCCTCATAGTATAATAATAATCATAAGTTTCAAGCCTAAAAGTAAAAAAGTATAAGTCCTCAAGTCCGTTTAAGTATCCAAATAAATAAGTAAGAATCATTCAATCAACAATTTAGTCAAGACATCCAAGTTAGATATTAATAAAATGATATGAAATGTAATATGCTATGCAATACAAGCTTTTCCATCACCGGTACACACACATTCAAACATTGATGAATCGTGACCTATGGGGGACTCGCGAGGTCTATATACCAACTAAAATCATTTTCCTTCGGATTTCTTAGTCATTATTAGGCTCACATTACCTGTATCTAGCCAGTCGGGCTTATATCAATGCATTACTCTATACATAATCATTTCCCCCCCAGACCCACATATGTATTTACAAATATATAATGCATGAGATACCATATGAAACATGAATATGACATTCACAACAACAACAAGAATAAACATACAATAAATATCCAATCTTTAATCAATATAGGCTATAAAGATCCACTTTTAATGAGTATTTAGGAGTGATTAGTAAACACACTATCAGATAAGAAAGACACATAATCATACAGACAGAAAAGTATAGGCTTCATACTCTAATCACATATCCATAGTATCATACTATCTATCAGCTAGTACCCAAATCATGACATTCAGGCCGGACTATACAATTTAAATGACACAAATACTCATGTCACCAATACCCGATACAAGTTCTCATCATCACACAAGTGTTACATCCTACATTTTCATATGTTAAAGTGTGTAGTAATTTAGTCAACATAATCTCAGAGATCAAGACCATTATAAAGATCATGAGTGTTAAAAACTATGTATAATACATGTTGGAAGGCTTAGAAGCTAAACAAATCGAATAAAATAAGTTTCATCAAAAGTTGCCAAGTTGGGAATGTTATAACCCGTACTTTTGAGGTAAGACTAGGAGTATTTAACATGCTAAGAAGGTCATGATATGAGTTATTCGAATCATATAATAGTCGTGTATAAATTTTAAAGTCAAGTGAGTTGTAAAACAAAAGTCAGCAAAGGTTTTCATAAATTAAATGCATAAATTAACTGAAATTTTCCTTCAAATGTTGTAGAGCTTTTTTTCCCATTCTATTTCGAATTATGGGATGCTCCATCCATAAAATTGAATATCTATGAGTCTAGTTTCCAACTCATGAAACCGTTCATCAATACAACATCCGAGTAGATGGATATTCACGTTTTCATGAGACTATGCAAGCAACGAGTTTGGGGACCACTTGGGGCGGTGGCCGACCTTTTGCCTTTTAAATTGAGTTTTAGACTTCATTTCTATAAATTTCTTCACCAAACTTCATCCACAAACTCCCCCAAACCATTCTCTACATATATCCAAGGTTTTAAATCCAAATTGAAGAGAATCAATCCAATCTTTCATCAAAGTGTTGGAAACCATAAGTCTATGATATTGTGATGTGATTAAGGGTTATGGTGAGCTGAAACAACCATGGGGTTTGAGTCATATCTACTTCTTAATGTATTTTTAACATCACTTTGGTCTTGCTTAAGCTTAATTCCATGTCGGTGAAGTTATTTGAAGCAAAATACTACAAGATACCATTGAAATAGCCTAAGATATGGTTACTATTTTGTTGGACTGTTTTGAGATTATAAACATGGTTTATATTGGCAGGAAATTATGGAATATAATCTGGTTATTTTTGTTAAGACAATCCATATATTAATTAAGTTAAATGGAGGAGAAAACATGTAAAAACTATGAATTAGAAGTGACGGTTAAAGTGTAGGTGTGTGGACTGTTTTGAGGGCTGTTATTAGGATGTTGTGTACTGAAAATGATATGATAAGCATAAGTATGATGTTATGAATGTTTTATAATTACTTATGAAACAGGAATTGAATTCAAATTATGTTTTGTTATTTGTAAATCGAGCTTGCCGCTTGATATAATTGTTAAAGTAATCAGAAAGCTTATATTGGATTGTATTGTTGTTGGGTTGTTTGATGACCCTTAGTTGTCCTTGGGATGTAGTATAAACAGGGGAGATGCTTCCCGTTTTTTCGTAGGCTATATGAGTAGCAAATATGATGGTTGCAACACTATATAATGACGACAATATCGTTTTACTTACTGTAGATGCAAGAGGATTGTGTTACGCTTGATGGTTGATTGAAGAGGAGAATACAAATGTATTTGAGGCTATCCATTCCTTTATTTTGCATGAATCTAGTGAACGTAACTTAACAAACGAGCTTACAAAAGATACTCTACTCTTAGAAAATAGAATTGACCGTATTTCTTCATTCTAATGAGGAGTACTCAAGTTCCATTTATGTTCTCATGTTAGCTTCTTATGGAACTATTGATGATGATGTTGATTCTTTCAATTCTCATGTTATCATATATTATTGGTATTTCCTGGTTCTTATAAGGTTTCTTTTATATATATATATATATATATATATATATATATATATATATATATATATATATATATATAAAATTCATGGTGGACCCATGAAATGACAATATATATATATATATATATATATATATATATATATATATATTTTCTACCGAGTCACGCTATAGTATGCCAGGTACAACGCCTATTTTGCACACCACTATAGTTGGGTATGATATTATTTAGTCATGTTATGGTCGAGTATGATTCCACTGAGCCTTATTATTGTCGAGTATGATATGATGATGTTTGATCACAAAGGTATATGTTTTTTAAATTATATGCATATGTACTATGCATTGCATATCAGTCTCCCTCAGAGGCATTCAAATGCTACAGGCTGAATCTCATTTATGACTCTTTACATTACTGTTCTTATTTTTGCTTTCCTGGCTTACATACTTAATACTTTATTCGTACTGAAATATTTATTTTATGGACGTTGTATGTCATGCTGTAGGTCCATATAGACAAGTTGATGGCTATCCAGTAGGCCCCAAATTTGGTTGGTTGGTGAGCTATACTTCTTCGGACTTACCTGAATGTGTCATTATGCATATGTATATATAGATGATGATGGGTATATCAGGGCCTTGTCCCGACTTATGATAGTTTTATGTATTCTTATAGGCTTATATATATGTTGTCCTATGTTCAGTATGAGTACAACTTTGATGTCTTACAGTTTGATGCATATGGCCTTGACGACCCGTATCTTATGTACAATTTTCATGGTGGCCTAGACGATCCGTATATCTACACATGTTCATATCACTGATGTTTCATTGTTGAGCTGTCATATTTAAGTATAATTATTTATGTTTTCCTCATCGACCCTTGCGAGTAATATAGAAGAATAGTAGAAATTATATGTCGGTACTCGGCCAACAAGGCCAGTGCCGGTCATGGCCCTTCAGTTTGGGTCATAATAAACTTGGTATCAGAACATGTCTGTCCTAGGGATGTCTAAGAGTTGTGTTTGTCACGACCCGATCCCGGGCCCGTGACTGGTGCCTTACCCGGGCACCCAAGTAGACATACATCAGAGTAACCAGCGGAATATAAAAACAAGACATGAAACATACGTAAAAGAGACATAGTTTATCCAAGAAAAGATTGCCTTTCGGCATGTATATATACATCAAGAGTGAACAATTACATCCCAACTTACAACAGGACTACAGACCTCTAGGAAAGTAAACAACTATGGCGGGACAGGGCCCCGCCATACCCTGAATGTACAAAATATCTACAACACATGGAGAGCCGTACCAAAAGTCGAGCCTCCGGAGAAATGGGGCTCCTGACACCAGAGTAAGGATCCTAAGAACGAGGATCTACCACCTGCTTTCCCTTACCTGCGGCGTGACGGCCCGAAGGAGGTCGATAACAGTACCAAGTATGTGAAACTGTAAAGTACTGAAATGAAATCAAAGCATTTTAAAACCACTTACAAATACCACCAATTCAACCGCACATAGTGCCACAACATAAACAAGAGCAAACTAGATATAATGTAACTGGTCTTTTCTAGGCCGCTAATGATCGAAGCAAGGCCAATCGCCTATATTATCATTATGCGAGCCTATTCCTGGACTCCCGCAGTCCGCATAGACTACCTAGGTCCGCATGAGGTATTCCTCGCATCGGGGGTAGCTAACCCTCGGCATCAACCTGGACTCCCGCAGTCCGCATAGTCACACAGACCGCATGAGGTATTCCTCGCATCGGGTAACACACCCGGAGTGATCATCCTGGAACTCCCGCAGCTCCGCATAGGTCACACAGACCCACATGAGGTCTTCCTCGCATCGGGGGCGGCTAACCCTCGGCATAACAAGTCAGAGGGGTAAGTGATATAATATCAGCATAACTGCTTATCGTTAAACCACATAAGCACAACAAGGGAACCCCCTTTACACAAACGTTACAAGACACTAACACACGTAGCATCATAATATGTCTACTTATCAAACCAACTTACCACACCTTCAGAAATCATTTATAAGGCTTTTATAAACAAACAAGTAAACCGTTTCCTCTTATCTTTCTTAAGTCATTATACCTAACTTCCCATAAAGCTAGTATAACACTTAAGCTTGTTGAAAAACCAAGTATTACTTTTCTTTCAAAAATGATTCATAACTCTTTTGAAATACTTCAAGATTCTTATTATTTAAAACTCAAGTCAAAAGACATCAGAGTAAAACCAATTTTAGTTAACACACGTACGTCTACCATACTATATATATATATATCAAAAATATCATGCTCAAGAGGATAGGAAGAATCACATACCTCCTCGGCGAAATCCACCTGCCAAGTCGAATATGTCGCGCGCAGAGTATCAAACTATAATAGTCAAATACGTCTATCAACATCTAGACTACTCTGTAGAATATTCTAAGCAGAGGGTTCTCTATTCTACGGAAAATTGGGCGTTTCCTACCGCCAAACTACACAAGTCTCATCAGAAATACAGTCCTATGTAAGTACAGTTCAATTCTCTTCTTTTATACCATCCTTCTATTAATCTTATACTCATTCTATACTACTACAGTATGTAATTTCCAATTACAATAGAAGGACAAAGATTATTACCTCGATAAGCCCAAAATTATCCAAGATTAAATGTCGATCCTGAACAACGTTTAGCTCCTAATTTGCACGCTCTGATAGCTCCAAGAAACCCTTAGAAGTTTCTAAACAACTTCTACTTAATACTTCAACCAACTATGGAGATTTTCCTAGGGTTTCATTTTGTGACTAAAGGATATAAAGTAGTATTTCCGGGCTTTTAGTATAGAGGTAACTTAGGAAAATTACAAGGGATTTAGGCTAAGGTATTTTGGCATAGTAACAATACTAGAATACAACTTTTCTACCAAGGGGAGGTATTTCGACGAGAACAACAAGGAAGGGGGGAAGGGGGGTGTTTCAGACGAAACAACTAGGCAAGGGGGGAGGGGGTTTTTGGACGAGAACTTGCAATTATGGGGGAAGGATTTTGAGACTTGGAAATTGTTTAATGGATGAAGAAGTCTTGCACTTGAGGGGGGTATTTATAGAACAATCAAGGGCCAAGATTGAAGCAAGTGGAGGGTGTAGATTAGGTAGCTTGTGTGAGTGGAGTCTTCCACCAAGTGTCCACCACAACATGGGGACATATGTCCACCACAACTTTGGGACATATGTCCACCACAAAAATGAGCCATGTGGCCATCCACTTGCATCATAAAAACAGTCCAAGGCAAATCCCCACTTGCCCACAAAAATATCTTCCAAGACTTTGACTAATTGACTTAGCCACTTGCCCAATATTTTCGTCCAACATGTGCCACCTAAGGGTGACACATGTCGCCCTCCTATTGGCCTAAAATATTTCATCACTCGGAAAAATCCGTAATTGGTTAAAATATTAAAAGCGTAAAATTTCCTTCACAAGGTTCGGAATCTTTTCCGTTGAAAGTTCACAATTTCATTCTTAACCTAATTAGGGCTTATACAATTGTACGTACGTCCTCACATACATACTCTGGAAATACGGGGTATAACATTCTCCCCTCCTTAGAAACATTCGTCCCGAATGTTCCTTCTAGATTCAATCAAATCAGAAACGACATAGCTCCTCACAACTTAAACAATTTGCAAATGCCACACATGGCCACAATATAACACTTAAGCATATATGATAATTAAAACCAGCAAGTAGGAAAGGGAGTTACCTGGAGGTGTGGGGAATAAGTGAGGATACCTGCGCCTCGTGTCTCTACGCTTCCCGTCATCTCTCTGTTCTCGTTCGCCATAATACTTTGTGGAAGCCACATCCTTTGTCGCACCGCTAACGACGATCGAGTATCGCTATGGGACTCTCCTCATACGATAACCCTCCGTCACACGGACATCGTCAATCGGGTGTACTCTAGATGGATCCCGATACATCTCTCAAAGATAGAAACATGAAAAACCGGATCGCTGCCTCGGATCGGACGGCAGATCCAACTCATAGGCAACCTTGCCTGCCTGCGAACAATCGATAAGGCCCGATGTACCTTGGTGAGCTTCCTTCTTCCCAAACCTCATCACACCGCCGTGGGTGACACCTTCAGAAAACCCAATCATCAACCTCAAACTCGGATCCGACGACGATGATCTGCATACGACTTACGCCGACTCGAGTGTCGATAGCGCCTCTGGATAAGCTTCACCTTATCCACTGCTGTGTATCAAGTCGGTCCCACTAAATGCACCTCGCCATCAAACCAGCCTATCGGTGACTGCACTTCCTCATATAAGGCCTAATAAGGCGCCATCTGGATCTTTGGGTGGTAGGCTGTTATTATCACGCAAACTCTACTAGAGGCAAATGATCCTCCACTACCCACGAAATCAATAACACGAGCTTGCATCATATCCTCAAGAGTGCGGATAGTGCGCCTCTGCTGTCGTGCATGCGAGGATGGAATGCGATCGAGGCTCACTGCGTCCCTAATCCGCTAGAAAGACCTCGGAAGTTAGCCGTAAACCGGGCTCTGCATGCGATATGATAGAAATAGGGACCCATGCGATCTCACGATCTCTCGGATGTAAAGTCGGCATAATTCTCGTGAAAAAGTCATCCTCGGAAGAAAGTGGGCTGATTTCGTCGACCTATCGACGATAACCGGATAGAATCATGCTTATCCGAGTGCGAGGTAACCCCGTGATAAAGTCCATGTTGATCACCTCCCACTTCAGTCGGGATCTCTATCGTCGCAATAATCCACGGGCCTGGTGCTCTACCTTACCTGCGACAACACGGGCGAGCAACAAACTCGCAACGTCCTCTTGTGCCATCCCACCAATACGGTCGAGGTCATGGTACATCTTTGTCGACCGGATGGATAGAGTAACGCGCGTGTGTGCTTCCCAGAACCTGCCAAGTCCCGCAATATCTGGAACACACACGCCCTCAAACCTTAGCACCCGTCAGTGCTACCTCGAACAGACCGCTTCCTCACGAAGAGCCGTATAACGATCTGGTCATACTGGATCCTCAACTGCCGCCTCTTCACCTCGCCGGCGATGGAAGACTCGACAACCTCTCGAACTCGAACCCACTACTATCGTAATCAATCAATCGGACTCCAAGGCTCGCTACGATGCAACTCGCGGACCATGCCCCTCCTCTCTGCGCATCGATAGACTCCCATCGACCTACGACTGGCGGCATACGCCAACATTGGCCTTCCTGGGTGGTACAGGATATCGACATCATAATCCTTGAGTAACTCTAACCACCATCTCTGTCGTAAGTTCATCTCCCTCTGGCTGAAGATATACTGGAGGCTCTTGTGGTCAGTGTAAATATCCACATGAACTCCATACAAATAGTGCCTCCAGATCTTCAAGGCGTGAATCACCGCTGCCAACTCCAAATCATGGGTGGGGTAATTCTTCTTATGCTTCTTGAGCTGTCGAGATGCGTACGCTATAACCTTACCCTGTTGCATCAACACACATCCAAGCCCGACGCCTGACGCATCACAATACACCATATAACCGTCTGGACCCTCTGGAAGAGTAAGAACTGGGGCGGTCGTCAATTTCTCCTTCGATGGCGGAAACCACGCTCCAAGCATCCGTCCATCGGAACTTAGCCGCCGAGTCGACTTAGTCAAAGTGCCAAATAGAAGCAAACTTCTCCACGAACCTCCGATAGTAACTCGCAAGGCCCGGAAAGTTGCGCACTGCCGGAGTAGTAGGTCTAGGCCAACTTCATCGCCTCGATCTTGGCGTATCCACCCGAATACCATCGGCCCCACAATATGCCCAATGCCACGAAGTCAACCGAACTCACACGAAAACTTGGCGTCTGGCCGGGTCTGGAGAACTCTCGGCAAAGATCGCCAAATGCTCGCATTCTCCCCGCTGGCGGGACTAAACCAAGATGTCATCGATGAACACTATCACAAACGTATCCAAAAATGGCTTGAACACTGGTTCATCAAATCCATAAATACGCGGAGCATTGGTCAAACCGAAAGACATAACCTCGAACTCATAGTGCGTGCGTGTCCGAATGCGATCCTGGGACATCCGCCTCCCAAACTCGCACCTGATGATAGCCCGATCGCAGATCAATCTTGGAGAAACATCTCACACACTGCAACTGGTCGAACAAATCATCAATCCTGGGAAGGGGTATCTGCTTAATAGTCACCTTGTTCGGTTGCACGTAATCAACACATGCGCGATGTCCGCCCTTCTTCTTCACGAACAATACCGGCGCTCCCGGGGAGAAACACTAGGCTGATGAAGCCGCTTCTCCAAAGAAATCTCGGTGGTCCTTCAACTCTCTCAACTCGGCAGTGCCATTACGTATGGCGGAATGGATATAGGTCGAGTATCCGCAAAGACATCGATACAAAACTCTATCTCCTCTCGGGAGGATACCGAGGTCGTCTGAAACACATCGGGAACTCTCGACTCTGGGCCATTGAAAATCTGGTACCGCAGCCTCAGTATCAAACACCCGAATGAGATGGTAGATATACCCCTTTTGCACCATCTTCCTAGCCTTGAGGTAAGAAATAAACCTACCCCTCGGCGACACAGTGCTCCCCTCCCACTCAATAACCGGCTCCCAAGGAAACTGGAAACGTACAACTCTCCCCCTGCAGTCTACATTGGCGTAGCAAGAAGCTAACTAATCCATACCCATGATCACATCAAAATCGGTCATATCCAACTCTATCAAGTCGGCTAGGGTCTGACGACTGCATAAAGTCACTGGGCAAGCCCTATATACCCGCCGAGCGACCACCGAATCACCCACTGGCGTAGCTACCTCGAAAGGGTCTATGGACTCAGGCTCTATCCCTATCCTACTAGCAATAAGGGGAGATATATAGGACAGAGTAGAACCCGGATCTATCAAGGCATACACGTCACAACAAGAAACTGATAAAGTACCTGTGACGACATCCGGCGATGCCTCCTGGTCCTGGCGGCTGGACAGGGCATAAATGCGGTTCTGAGGACCGCTGGAACTGGGACCCGTGCCACGACCTCTGCCGCGACCGGCTGGTCCATGAGTACCACGCCTCGGGCGATGGCTGTAGGAGATGAAGATCCGTGAAGGACCTCGTAGGATGACCCTACCATCTCTGCGCGCCTGCAGTGGACAGTCCTCGCAGTGACCGCCGGCCTCAAGCATAACAAACTCAAGTAGGACCACAACTCCGTAATGGGATCTACCGTGACGCCATACCGAGGGGTGGTCTCGATCGGTTAGCACTCTGCTACCACGGAAGTCCGCCACAGGGCCCGACCGCCGAATACTCTGGGCATCGAAGATGGTGTAGGAGTGCTCGAGGTGTGGTGCAAATCTAGTCTCTTCGAGACCGCCCACCACGAGAGCTACCAAAAGATCCTGCCGTCACGGCGCCTTCTGGCTGATATCTGTCGACCCGTCGGCCTCTACGCTCCTCACACCCAAGTGCATGAGCCTGCATGCGGGCAATGTCCATGCCTGGCTGAAGAGCCACACCTGAGCAAGACTCTGCCAAGTAGTCATCCAGTCCCGTAACGTAGCGGTGCACTCGGTCCTCCATATCTGCTACTAACGCAGGGACATATCGAGCCAACGAATCGAACTCAACGTTGTACTCGGCAGGCGCCCTCTGTCTCAGCATTAAAAATCTGTCGGCCCGTGCCCTCCTCATCTGCGGAGGCAAGAAGTGGCTGAGAAAATCCTCCGAGAACTCGTCCCATACCGCTGGAAATGCATGCTCTCCACGGGACAGCTCCCACGAATCAAACCAATCGACTGCAGTATCGCGCAACCGATGTGAACCTAAGACCACTGACTCGGTCTCCGAAGCCCTAATCACTCTCATGATCCGCTGAAGCTGTCGGATGAACTCCTGCGGATCATCCTCAGGCCTCGACCCGTAGAACTCTGGCGGGCTACAACTCAGAAAATCCCGTAGTCTCAAGCTGTCCGATCTAGGATGAACTACGGGTGCTACTGGAACTGCTGCGTCCAGCCTATCCTCATGTCTGGCCACAATCCTGGCTAATCGCCATCTCTCAGAACCCATCTCTCTGCTCCAAGTGTGGGGCGAGGCGCGTATCGTGGTCTCTGCTGGGGCGGCGTCGTGGAACTCGCCGTCGAGATATCGCCTCGGGTATAGGCGGGCACAGGCCTCGTGACCCTCTGTGTCCTACTAGCAGCTCCCTCGGCTGCCTTGCCCTTCTGGGCCCGGGTTGTCTTGCGTGGAGGCATAACTGGTACAGAAAAGAGATACGTTAGAAGGGTCCAACTTCTAACACAGCTCTAAGGCACGATCTCAGAGTGAGAAGAATGGAAACCAATCCTAAATATCCTATAGCCTCCTGATTATGGGTGTGGTGCACAACACACCGATAATCAAGACTCTACTAGATACGGTCTGTAGACACTTTCCGAGGATTAATCGATCGATACCACTTTTGTCACGACCGATCCGGGCGTGGATCGTGCCTACCCGCACCCAAGTAGACATACATCAGAGTAACCAGCGGAATATAAAAACAAGACATGAAACATACGTAAAAGAGACATAGTTTATCCAAGAAAAGATTGCCTTTCGGCATGTATATATACATCAAGAGTGAACAGTTACATCCCAACTTACAACAGGACTACAGACCTCTAGGAAAGTAAACAACTATGGCGGGACAGGGCCCCGCCATACCCTGAATGTACAAAATATCTACAACACAGGGAGAGCCGTACCAAAAGTCGAGCCTCCGGAGAAATGGGGCTCCTGACACCAGAGTAAGGATCCTAAGAACGAGGATCTACCACCTGTTTTCCCTTACCTGCGGCATGAACGCAGCCCCCCGAAGGAGGTCAGTACAACAGGTACCAAGTATGTGAAACTGTAAAGTACTGAAATGAAATCAAAGCATTTTAAAACCACTTACAAATACCACCAATTCAACCGCACATAGTGCCACAGCATAAACAAGAGCAAACTAGATATAATGTAACTGGTCTTTTCTAGGCCGCTAATGATCGAAGCAAGGCCAATCGCCTATAGTATCATTATGCGAGCCTATTCCTGGACTCCCGCAGTCCGCATAGACTACCTAGGTCCGCATGAGGTATTCCTCGCATCGGGGGTAGCTAACCCTCGGCATCAACCTGGACTCCCGCAGTCCGCATAGTCACACAGACCGCATGAGGTATTCCTCGCATCGGGTAACACACCCGGAGTGATCATCCTGGAACTCCCGTAGCTCCGCATAGGTCACACAGACCCGCATGAGGTATTCCTCGCATCGGGGGCGGCTAACCCTCGGCATAACAAGTCAGGGGGGTAAGTGATATAATATCAGCATAACTGCTTATCGTTAAACCACATAAGCACAACAAGGGAACCCCCTTTACACAAACGTTACAAGACACTAACACACGTAGCATCATAATATGTCTACTTATCAAACCAACTTACCACACCTTCAGAAATCATTTATAAGGCTTTTATAAACAAACAAGTAAACCGTTTCCTCTTATCTTTCTTAAGTCATTATACCTAACTTCCCATAAAGCTAGTATAACACTTAAGCTTGTTGAAAAACCAAGTATTACTTTTCTTTCAAAAATGATTCATAACTCTTTTGAAATACTTCAAGATTCTTATTATTTAAAACTCAAGTCAAAAGACATCAGAGTAAAACCAATTTTAGTTAACACACGTACGTCTACCATACTATATATATATATATATCAAAAATATCATGCTCAAGAGGATAGGAAGAATCACATACCTCCTCGGCGAAATCCACCTGCCAAGTCGAATATGTCGCGCGCAGAGTATCAACCTATAATAGTCAAATACGTCTATCAACGTCTAGACTACTCTGTAGAATATTCTAAGCAGGGGGTTCTCTATTCTACGGAAAATTGGGCAGCATTTCCCTACCCGCCAAACTACACAAGTCTACTGTAAATACAGTCCTATGTAAGTACAGTTCAATTCTCTTCTTTTATACCATCCTTCTATTAATCTTATACTCATTCTATACTACTACAGTATGTAATTTCCAATTACAATAGAAGGACAAAGATTATTACCTCGATAAGCCCAAAATTATCCAAGATTAAATGTCGATCCTGAACAACGTTTAGCTCCTAATTTGCACGCTCCGATAGCTCCAAGAAACCCTTAGATGTTTCTAAACAACTTCTACTTAATACTTCAACCAACTATGAAGATTTTCCTAGGGTTTCGTTTTGTGACTAAAGGATATAAAGTAGTATTTCCGGGCTTTTAGTATAGAGGTAACTTAGGAAAATTACAAGGGATTTAGGCTAAGGTATTTTGGCATAGTAACAATACTAGAAGACAACTTTTCTACCAAGGGGGGGTATTTCGACGAGAACAACAAGGAAGGGGGGAAGGGGGGTGTTTCGGACGAAACAACTAGGCAAGGGGGGAGGGGGTTTTCGGACGAGAACTTGCAACTATGGGGGAAGGATTTTGAGACTTGGAAATTGTTTAATGGATGAAGAAGTCTTGCACTTGAGGGGGGTATTTATAGAACAATCAAGGGCCAAGATTGAAGCAAGTGGAGGGTGTAGATTTGGTAGCTTGTGTGAGTGGAGTCTTCCACCAAGTGTCCACCACAACATGGGGACATATGTCCACCACAACTTTGGGACATATGTCCACCACAAAAATGAGCCATGTGGCCATCTACTTGCATCATAAAAACCGTCCAAGGCAAACCCCCACTTGCCCACAAAAATATCTTCCAAGACTTTGACTAATTGACTTAGCCACTTGCCCAATATTTTCGTCCAACATGTGCCACCTAAGGGTGACACATGTCGCCCTCCTATTGGCCCAAAATATTTCATCACTCGGAAAAATCCGTAATTGGTTAAAATATTAAAAGCGTAAAATTTCCTTCACAAGGTTCGGAATCTTTTCCGTTGAAAGTTCACAATTTCATTCTTAACCTAATTAGGGCTTATACAATTGTACGTACGTCCTCACATACATACTCTGGAAATACGGGGTATAACAGTGTTTATTAGAGTCTTGATTATGAATGTGTTGTGTGATACATTTATAATCAGGAGGCTACAATATATCTAGGGTTGTTACCTTCATTTGAAATCTAGATCGTGCAATAGAGCGGAGTTGTAAGTATCCAATTTCCAATTCTCACCCTATTTTCCTTTTTAGTGATGCCTATGTCGAGGAAGACTACAACTAGTAGAAGGTCAAATATGGATGCGGGATAGGGTACTAACCGGATACCACCCGCTAGTAAGGGTCTAAGGATTACAATAGTATCAGAATGAGACATAAGTTATTCCGTAGAGTTATTGCATAGAGGAAGACCCATCTGAGGATTATATATTCCATCAAGGAGGACCTATCAAATCTAACGTATTCTATTAAGGTGGATCTATTTGAGATCCCAGGCGAGTCGCCATTTCGATTACCGTTGACTCCGTTGTTTATGCCAAATTAGGGAATGGCTCGGTCATCACCAAGGCCATCAATTCCATTGACGACCCCCATTGACCAATATATAAAGGGAATGTTACAAGTATCAGCACCCCTGATTATTTTCCAAGTTTGGGTCATTTCGAGCACCCGTAGATGTTAGACCTTTTTAGAGGCAGAGAGCCCACAGTCATGGGAATCGTTTAATCAGGGCTCACCAATAGCTAGTAGATACAAGGAAGAGGTAACTAGTAGATGGATTGAAAGGTTTAGAGAAGTTTAAGGTGATAGGAGGTTACTATTATAGAATATATCCGACCAGAGTTCTCGAGTAGAGTCAAGGCTAGAATCACAGATATCAGGACCCCAAGAACATGAACATGAGGACATTGAGGTTGCTAGGTCACATTCATCAAGATTTCAAGAGTGTGGACAAGTACATTTTGGACCATGTCGAGTCAATACTGGAGAGTCTTCTTGGTGCGGAAATAGGAACCATAGGATGCATAGGTGTCCTAGACGAAGAGGGTTCTAGGTTCAGATACTATTAAAAATTATGAGATTAGTGCAAGTATATCACTAGTTTTATTGGAATAGCTTATACGTATACTTATGAAATGATCGCGACTTCTCATTCATTATGTGAAATAATGATATCTCAGTAAAGGTAGGCCATAATTCAAATGTAAAATCCGGAAAGGAATAAGTGGGACTACAGTAAGGTCTAACAAGCTAATAAGGCATAAAACTTCATAGATGAGTAAATCCACGACCCAATTTTCCCTTTGTCACGACCCGATTCCGGGCCCGTGACTGGTGCCTTACCGCGGGCACCCTAGTGATACAACATCAGAGTAATGCTCGGAACATAAAACGATACAAGACATATTATGAAATATGAAACAATAATCTGAGAAAAACTTGCCTTTCGGCATATATATAAACAACAGCTTTTTCAACATGAACAGTTTAATCCTTTTTACAAACCCTGCCCACAACAGTACTATAGACCTCTACGAATGATATGACAACAACGACGGGACAGGGCCCCGTCATACCCCTGAATGTAAGCACCTACAACAACAGGGGACTATACCAAGATAAGCCTCCGGAGAAACGGAGCTTTCCCAATGACTGTGACCACTAAGAGCGAGGATCAACGGCGGTGTACCTTTACTGCGGCATGAACGCGGCCCAGAGGTCGATCTGGCCAGTGCAGAGTATGTGGCGAAAATAAATCAGAATGAAATCATAGTAGTCTATACAAAGCGGGAGACATGTATGATAACCAAACTACGCTTCTGATAAATAAGCAATCATGTCAAGTTAGGGACTCACGCCTCAAAGTCATCACAATAAAACCGTGCGGGGTAAATGCGAAGGCATAGCCGACTACTAAGACCCTCGCACCACAAATGCCATAAATCGTATCACGAGGTCTTTCTAGACGCACTACATGATCGGCCGCCATTTGCCCGCGATATCAATGTGCGTGTCTATCCTCGGAACTCTCGCACTCACATAGGTCACACACACCGCATAAGGTATTCCTCGAATCACGGTCTAGACGCGCTGAGGTACACCCGCATCGAAGGCGGCTTAACCTTCGGTATCCGCCAGGCTCCGCAACCCGCATAGTCTCAAAAGACCGCATAGTCTCAGCGGACCGCATAGGAATCCCGCGTCGGGCTAAACACCGGAATGATCAATCCGGAGCTCTCGCGCTCCGCGTAGTCACAAGGACCGCATAGGCCGTATAGACCGCATCGGGTGGCAAGCCCTCGGTATAATAAGTCGAGGGTAGGTGATATAATAATAGTACAATGGACTTACCGTTTAGCAACGTAAAGCCAAGAATGACTCCCCTTACATAACAACCACAAGATACTAACACACGTAGCATCCTAACATGTTTACTTATCAAATCAACAAGAAAGCATTACAAGACTATCACAAACCAATACAATCAAGTTATTCACACAATGTACTTTCTACTAACAAGTTTGGGTATCTATCCCCAAAGTACTTCACACATTAAATCTTTAAAAGATCCGCTTCTTTCCCATAAGTCACGCAATACCCGTAGTATAAAATAGAATGACTGTCTCTTATTTTTTTAAGTAAACCAAAACACTTACCTTTGTAAAATCAAGTAACAACATTATTTTCCAAACGTTCAAGTTTGCCTAATTTCAAATGTTCCCGTTTCTTATTTTAGAAAGGTTTAAATTGCTCATAGTCTTATTCATTTAAGAATATAATTCTCTTTTAAACCATCTAAGAAACATAAGCCTTATGTGTGAGTAGGATATTCTTGTTTATAACAATCTTATTACAGCAGCCATGATCTAGGAAATATCATTTTGTCTCATCTTAGCTTCTATGCAGATGGAAGTTTCTCGTTTTATTAATACTTCATTAATCAAAACATTTCCCTTTATTAACGCCGCGATGGTTTGTCGATACACATTCGATTTCGAATCAAGAAACATTATCCCATTAAACAATCAAGTACTCATTACTCACGAATGAGGTTTCACACAAAATTCATTGATTAAGTTAAGTCTCTTATCTTACAAGATCAAGTCTCTTAACTTCTAAAATAAATCATTCGTTTTATCTCTCTTAAGCCGTTATACCTAACTTCCCATAAAGCTAGTATAACTCTTAAGTTTTTAAAACCAAGTATTACTATTCTTTTAAAGCAGTTCTTAATTCTCTTGAACTATTTCAAGATTATTATTATTCGGGCTTAAGTCAAAAGACATTGCCGCATAACTACGTTCAATTAACACACGTCGTCACCGTACTACATAGTTATACACATATCATGCTAGAAGAGATAGGAAGAGGTTCACATACCTCGCGACGATTATCGACTATTAGCAAATCGCTCCATGGCTATAACCCGGCTAGCCTGGTCCACCTTCTCAAGTAGCACATGCTACTCACGTAACATTCAACCTATACAGTTATACAAGTCTATCAAAGTCTAGACTACTCGTAGAATAAATCTAGATACAATATCCTAAGGGAAATTGGCGACCTTCCCACCCAACAAACTACACAAGTTTCTTTAATGTCTGATCTACGTAATTCTGATTCGATTCTCTTCTTTAAATTCAGCTTAAGTCCAAAGACATTGCCACAAGCTATGTTCGATTATATATATAGTATACTTCAACTATATATTCCTACAACATGTAATATCCAATTACAATAGGGACAAGATAATTACCTCGATAAGCCCATAATCATCCAAGTATAAATGTCGATCCTTAGCAATGCTTAGCTCTACTCAGGTGCTCGACCCGCTCCAAACAACCCTTAGAAGTTCTACGCGACCTCTACTTAATACTCCAACCAACTATGGAGATTTTCCTTAGGGTTTCGGTTTGAGACAAAAGGACATACTGTAGTATTTTCTGCTCTACGTATAGAGGTTTCTTTGGAATACTACAAGGTATACGGCTAAGGTAATTTGGGTATAAGTAACAATACTTTTGAGAGTATTTCTACAAAGAGGGTGGGTATGTTACGAGAACAACACTCTAAGAGGGGTTCTCGGCTAAGGCTCATGAGAGAGGGTTTCGCCAAAGGCCTTCACAAGGGGAGAGGGCTCTTGGGCGAGTCAACAAGAGGAGGAGAGGGTTTCAAGACTTAGAACAAGTGAAGAGTGGATGAAGAAGTTCATCACTAAGGGGTATTTATAGGAAAACCAAAGGCCAACCAATGGCCAAGATTAAGCCATGTGCAAGGCAAGTGTAAGGCCAAGATCAAGCCAAGTGCACCCTAACCCTACTCCACAAAACAAGGCACAAAACAAGCCACAAAACAAGCCACAAAACAAGGCCCAAAATAAGGGACCAATCGGCCAAGGCCAACCAACCCCTTTATAGTCAATGAGGGTGACAAGTGTCACCCTCCCGTTGGTCCAAAAATGTTCGTCTCTCGGAAAAATCCGCAAAAATAATAAATGACATAGCCGGAATTTTCTCTACAAAAGCTGTGGAAACGTTTCGCCGGAAAACGACTTTTTTCGGCACTTGTGCACAATTTCGCCACTTTGCCTACTTAAGGCTTTAAGCTTTTATACGTACGCCCTCACGTACATACTCTGGAAATACGGGGTATAACACCCTTAGCCACGTTCATACATATCTTCCTCTGAACTTATATTGCGTACATTACTGGATTGTGAGAGTGTATAGATGGGTGATTTCAGATTTTATGATAAAGAGATCGTGTGTTTATGGATAATAGAAAGAGGCGTCACAACAGAAGTGCACAAAGGCAAGAAAATGCAAAAAGAAATAACGATGATAAGATTACTAAGTTTATGATTTAAGAGGGAATGAGATTATACTAATGCAGTGACGAATATATATGGCCAATTTTATCCTATGTCATTCATACTAATTAATCCCCAAAAAACCTACGTCAGTATAAGAAGAACATAGAGGGATCAGTCACAACTCTTATAAAGAGATAATAGTATATGTGTATGAATAGCAAACGATGACTGCGATAGAGATATGAGGGAGAGAAATGAGAAAAAGTAAGGAGGTATGTCGTAAATTCTATAAATAAGATTCCAGTAAAAAAAGCACATAAAACGATAATATGAGAAAAAAATGTAAGTACAACAGAAATAAAGGGTAAGTGTCACGACCCAAACCTCGGGCCCGCGACTGGTGCCCTACCTGAGCACCCTTCTATTCATACAACACAAGTAACCTGCGGAAGCTAAATAACACTCTTTTTTTTGAAAAGGCAAAGTCGGCAAGGCTGCCATAATATATAACACCCGAATGGGACTACAACTGTACAGCAATATAAATACTACTCACGCCAGTCCAACCCACATATGAATACAGACCTCTAAGAGTTTTGACAACAACTATGATGGGACAAGACCCCGCCGTACCCTGCAATACACAACAGTCTAAACCAACCGTACCAATGGTAAGCTCCGGAACAAGGAAGCTACCTCAACAACTAAACAAGATCCCACACACGTGGATCACCCAACTGCGAACCTAAACCTGCGGGCATGAGCACGGCCCGAAGAAGTCGATAACAGGTACCAAGTATGTAAACATGAAGTACAGTAAACAAGATCATAACTGTACAAAAGAATGACAGGGACAAGTATGAAAATCAAATACTAGATCCTACCGTGCCAAATAAAATAAGAGCCAACTGTATTTAATAGAAATAGAGATTCAACTGTATCTTTTATTTCGTCTTTTGACTCTCAAGGGAATAAAACCAAGGTACCATCATGTCGTGTACCAACCATTATCTCTATACAGTGCCGACCCTTTAGCGATGGACTCGGTGAAATCATTATATCTCTAAAAATTGCCGGCCCTTTAACGAGGGACTCGGTGAAATCATTATTTCTCTACACATTGCCGGCCCTTTAACGAGGGACTCGGTGGAATCATTATATCTCTACACATTGCCGACCCTTTAACGAGGGACTCGGTGGACTCTACACATTGCCGACCCTTTAACGAGGGACTCGGTGAAATCATTATGTCTTTACACATTGCCGACCCTTTAACGAGGGACTCGGTGGAATCATTATATCTTCACACATTGCCGGCCATTTAACGAGGGACTCGGTGGAATCATTATATCTCTATAAATTACCGGCCCTTTAACGAGGGACTCAGAGAAATCATTATTTCTCTACACATTGTCGGCCCTTTAACGAGGGATTCGATGGAATCATTATATCTCTACACATTGCCGACCCTTTAACGAGGGATTCGGTGGAATAATTATATCTTTACACATTGCCAACCCTTTAACGAGGGACTCAGTCCAAATATAAAGGACTGTACACAGATAGCTATCATAGGCAATTATGTGCAATTTAAATCATCTTAGACTCTTATTAGTACAAATAGAATGAACTATCATTTTAGAAAAAATTCAAGGCATTATCAGACCCCAATAGTTTTACACCCCGTATTTTCAAGAGAACGAGATGAGAAGGGACGTGAGGAAGTAAGATTTGAATTTTGGAACGAAAGGAAAATTCTTTTTTTTCCTAAGGTGAATTTCGAAACCTTGAGAAGGAAAAAAGTTTATTAATTGGTATTTGATTCTCAAATTTGGTATTTGAGATTAGTAGAATTTATCGGATTTTTAAGTTCGGATTTGGTCATGTGGGTCCACCGGAAAATTTTACGGTTTTGTGGGGCCCACAAAGTTTCGAGATATTTTGACCAAATATAGACGTTTTTGGTGATGAAATAATTTTGGTCCAATAGGAGGGTGACATGTGTCACCCCGCCACTTGTCTTGACTTTGAGACTTAGATATTTTCATGAAATGAAGACAAGTGGACAAGTGGGTCCCACACACACTTTCCATACACTTGTCATCATCTCATCCCTTGAATACATTATATATATCAAGAGAGAGAGCTAGCAAGACACAAGTCTCACACTTAGAAAAATTTCATCTCTTCTCCTTCACTTTGAGCTCTCGGTTTTGACACTTTTTCAGGACAAAAAATTCCCAAAATCTTCCAAGCTTTGTTTATTATACAAGATTAAGGTCCCTAACCAAGTGATTAGCCAAGATAAACCACCATTAACCCCTAAATCTATAGTGGACCGAAAATAGGGTTGAAACCCTAGGGGTTTCCGTCGACTTTTTGGAAGCGAAATGTGAAGGGAAGTTGGTTACAAGGGTGTGGTGGATGCGTATGTCTGATTGGATCTTGAAGAAGGGGAGCGAAACGAAAACTGCAGACCATTTGCGGATGGACTGTTTTGGGCACAAATAAAGGTAAAAATTCTTCCTTCTCTTGAAGTAATTGGATATTACTTATTGTTATAATGTATAGATGAGCTTGTGCAAAAATGAATGGAGATTAAAAGGTATCTGGACCACTTTTGGTGTCTTGGCCGAGAGCTAGGCAAATTTTGGTGTTAATGGACTTCGTTGGCTATTGTCGTTATTTACACTTGTTACATATTATATAATGAAGAAAATATTGTAGTTGATAGATTATATAACTTGTATAATATGTTGGAACTTGAATTGGAATAAAAGGAATTAAGGAAAAAGGGCTTTGGATTGTTGTAGTTGTTGTTGGCCGAAAACTGCCCAAAACTGTTAGACGTTGTGATGTCGTTTTTATGGACTGTTTCGTGGTGTAGTAATGCTGGAAAATCAGACCCTATATTGCATGTTTAATGTGGTAAAATGGATAATGAAAGTCCTAAGGAATAAGGGTATAAAAAGGGTGTTAACGGCTTCACATTGTACCCTTAATGTTGATTAATTTGTGGATTGTTTTGTATCGTTGTGGGGCATAATTTTACAGGTCAAGTTAGGCGTGTAATCCCCTTTGGTTAACTGTTGGTTATGCCCTTAAATATGTGGCTTGTTGGTTGTTGAATTCGGGCTTTGAAAAAGGTGGAAAAGTACGTAGAAACAAAGGAAGTGCTGCCCAATTTTACGTAGAATAAGAGACCCTTAATTGGTGTTAATCTACCTTAGAAAGCTTGGTATTGATAAACATGTTATTGTGTTTATAGGTTGAAGTACTTGAGACGTATCCTAGATTGTAGAGTTGGTTAGTCACCAAAGAGGTATGAGAACTATCCTTTTTCCTTCTAGCATGATTCCTTGATTTAAAGTGAGTGAATTCTACTCCTTAATGATCTATTCCATTGATTGTACTTTGGATTGCGTATAATAGAAATTGTTCTATATACTTCCTTGATCGTACTTTGGATTGCGTATAATATAAATTGTTCTATATACTTCCGTTGATTGTACTTTGGATTTCTCAAAATAGAAGTTGTTCTATATATATCCTTAATAGTACTTGAATCTTATAAAATGGAAGTTGTTAAAATCCTTTGTAGTACTTTCGGCTTTAAAAGTGAAAGTGGTTCTACTTATAGTACTTTGGGTTTCAAAAAGAGAAAGTTGTTTCTATTTCATTAAAAGTACTTAGAGTCTTAAAAAGGAAGTTGTTCCTAATCTTTTAAATAGTACTTAAGTTTAAAAGTGTAGTAACTTGCTTTTAACGGATACAAGTGCCTTAGTTTTCCAAAACCTAAAGTTTGTTATAATGGCTTTATGAGAAGTTAGTTATAACGACTTTAGGGGAAGTTAAAAGAGTGGTTTACTTGATTGATTTAAAAGAGAATAAATGACTTGCTTTAAAGAGAAGTAACTTGATTTAAAGGTATGAGTTACTTGAGATTTGAAAGTAGAAGTTACTTGATTTAAAAACCTTGAATTGAATTTCTAAAGGTGTAACTTGATTTAAAAGTGAAAGTGCCTTGATGCTACCAGTGCTAGTATCTTTGGGTTTTATAAAAAGGGAAGTTATTTTACTCTTAGAAGTTAATGGTATTCATGTTGTGGTTTTTGTGTTTAAAGCATGTATGAATGGTTCCTAAAAGTTCTTACCAAGTCTTATGGGAGATGTTGGTAAGTGTTTTTAGGAAGTAGTTTTATCTCTTTCATTAATAGTACTTTGAGTTTCTAAATAGAAGTTGTTCTATCCATTCTCTTGATAGTACTTTGATATTGGTTTGTTGAAAAGGAAGGCATGGTAATTGTCTTGGTTTGTTGAAAAGGAAGGCATGGTAATTGTCTTGGTTTGTTTAAAAGGAAGGCATGGTAATTGTCTTGGTTTAAAGGAAAGACATGGTATTGTCTTGGTTTGCTAAAATGATGGTTTATTCATTTTGTGATAATGAGAGTCAAAGATTATTTTAACTTGCATATGTTTGCTCATATAGCCATTCGTGCAAGTGTTATATTTCCACATCACCGCGTCCCTCGTTAAAGGGCCGACAACATTATATTATTCAGTGCGGGTTCAACTCCCGGGGCATTATATATATCATGGAGTAGCTCCCATGACGTGAGATGGTACACACTCACTGCGGGTCTGAAGGACTCATGCGGGTTCAAATCCAGGACATAATCCATGGACTAGCTCTCCGTGATGCGAGTATCGTGTACCGAAGCTCATGCGAGGCCACATGCCTCATGCAGGTGAAATAGTCCTATGCGGGTGAAACAACCCATGAATAGGATTGCATAATGATATTGTAGGCAGGTGTCCCGTATATTGACATGGCTTTCATATTTTGAAATGGTTTTGATTTCATTAATGAAAGGTTGTAGTGGTTTCATGATTTGAGATGAAACGATTAATCTCATTGTATTAAGGCATAACTTAATAGGTAAAGTCGACTCTCATTACTCTTATATTTGCAAGGTATAGTTGTACTGTTATTTTGATTATCATACTTGCCTCCTTTTATATTTGGATTGTGTGATCTCCTTTACAGTACTTATCATTTCACACACTTGGTATATTTTTTGTACTGACCCCCTTTCTCCGGGGGGCTGCGTTAATGCCGCAGGTTTAGGTACGCAGTTTGGTGATCTGCAAGTGTAGGATCATTGATCAGAGTTTTTGGGATAGCTCCATTGTTCTGGGGCTTATTATTTTGGTATAGATCTTTCATTATAGGCTTTTGTACAGTTATGGGTACGGCGGGGCTTTATCCCGTCATAGTTCGGTAAAACGCGTAGAGGTCTGTATTTATATGTGGGATTGGACTCGTGTACAGTGTAGTTCTTTTGGCTTATATATATATATATATATATATATATATATATATGGAAGCCTTATCAGCTTTGCCTTTGCATGTTTTTTTTTTAAAAAAGAGTGTTATTTAACTTCCGCGGATAATTTGTGTCGTTTGGGTAAAAGGGTGCCCAGGTAGGGCACCAGTCGCGGGCCCGGGGTTCGAGTCGTGACAGAGTGGTATCAGAGCAGTCAGTCCTCGGAATGTCTACAGACCGTGTCTAGTAGTGTCTTGATTATCAGTGTGTTGCGCGCCACACCCTTAAACAGGAGGCTACAGGACATATAGGATTTGGTTTCTATTCTTCTCACTTTGTGATCATGCCATAGAGATGTGTTATTAAGATGATCCATCTCTGACGTATTATCAGGTATTCTGTATGCCTCGAAAGGAAGGCAGATTGCCCGAAGCAAATCAAGATGGAGCTACGATCGAACTCGAGAGAGTTACTAGGGCTCATGCCCAGTCTATACCGTATATTGTACCGCAGTCGGCGAGTTCTTCTGCGCCGGGTTTTGAGGCCCCAACACCTGAGCCTCCAGTTTCTCAGTCAGGGGAGAAGTATAGGGCCATAAGGGAAGCAATTTTGTTGTTGACTAAGATAGTGGTGAGGCAGTTTCATCAGCAGGAGGTTATTAGGCCAGTACAGATGTTACACCCCGTATTTCAAAGGCAATGAGATGAGAACGTGCGTGAGAAATTGAGATTTAAATTTTGGAAAGAAAGAAAATTACTTTTTCTTAAGGAAAAAATCCGGAAAATTTGTGAAGGAAAATGTTTATTAATTGGAATTTGGTTCTCAAATTTGGTATTTGAGACTTATAGATTATATTAGAATTTTGGATTTTAAGTTCCAGATTTGGTCATGTGGGGCCCACGGGAAAATTTTACGGTTTTGTGGAGCCCACAATATTTTTAGATATTTTGGCCAATTATAGATATTTTGGAGGAAGAATTAATTTGGACCAATCGGAGGGCGACACGTGGCACCCCTTGTATTTCTAAGATGACTAGTAGTAGATATTTTGAGACTTAAGGGGACAAGTGGACAAGTGGGTCCCAGTCCACTTGTCCATAAATATCTATATATAGAAAGGGCTTGCAAGACTTGTCTTCTACACTTAGTCATATCTCACAAATTTCTTCTTCCTTTGAGCTCAAAACCGAGAGCACCAAGAACACCTAGTGTTGGTTAATTTATTTCATCCATGATTAAGCCCCTAAACCAAGTGCTAAGCTAAGATAATTATTCCATAAGTGTTTGTTGGTTTTGGCCGAGAATGAGGTGGAGAAAACCCTAAGTTTTACCGACTTTTTGGAAGAGAAACGTGAAGTGAAGTTTTGTATAAGATCATAGGGGTCACATATATGTGATTGGAACCTTAAGAAGTGGAGCGAAACGAAAACTGCGGACCAATAAAGACCGGACTATTTTGGACGTTTTGGGCCAAAATAAAAGGTAAATGTTCTTCTTCTTTTAAAGTAATTGGATATTACTTATTGTATATATATATATATATATATATATATATATATATATATATATATAGATGAGCATGTGCTAAAAAGAATGAAGATTAAAAAGCATTTGGGCCATTTTAGGGTGTTGGGCCGAGAATGGACAGAATTGGTGCCTTCGGATTTCGTTGGTTATTGTCGTTGTTAACGTCAACTATTGCATGTTATAATGAAGTGATAGTGTTGTTGATAGTTTATATGATACATATAACATGTTGGAATGAAAATTGGATTAAAAGGAATTAAGGAAAAGGACATTGGATTATTGTAGTTATTGTTGGACAAAACTGCCCAAAACGGTTAGACGTTGTGATGTCGTTTTATGTACTTTTTTGGGGTGCATATATGCTGGAAAATAATCCCATAACATGCATGTTTAATGTGGTAAAATGACTAATGAAAGTCCTAAGTAATAAGGGTGTTAAAGGATTCACATTGTACCCTTAATGTTGGTTTATTAGTGGACTGTTTTATGGACTGTTTTGCGAACAATTTTGTATAGATTGTGGGGCAGAATTTTACACGTCAAGTTAGGCGTGTAGTCCCCTTTGGTTAACTGTTGGTTGTGCCTTAAATGTGGCTTGTTGGTTGATGAATTCAGGCTTTGGAAAATGTGGAAAAGTACGTAGAAACAAAGAAAGTGCTGCCCAAATTTCCGTAGAATAAGAGGACAATTATTTGGTATAAGTCTTATACTTGATAGCTTGAAGTTGATAGAAGTGCTATTGTCATTTTAGGTTGAAGTACTACATGTAGCATATTCTACTTGGCATGTGGAATAGCCAATACGGTTGAAGTACATTGGGGCGTATGCTACTTGTCGTGTTGGTTAGTCGTCAACGAGGTATGTGAACTCCTTCCTTCTATTGGCATGATTGTTCTTGTTCCTTGAAGTATACTTGACTTGACCTTTATAGAGTTCTATTGGAACCTAATCCTTAGTGATATACTTCTTTGATAGTACTTTGGATTTCCTAAACTAGAAGTTGGTCTATATACTTCTTTGATAGTAATTTGGGGTTTCCAAAATGGAAGTTGTTAAAATCCATTATCTTGATAGTATTTGAGTTTATAAAATGGAGATTTTTATACCTATTTCCCTTGTAGTACTTTGGGCTTTAAAAGTGAAAGTGGTTCTATTTATAGTACTTAGAGTCTTAAAAAGGAAGTTGTTCCTAATCTCTTAAATATTACTTGGTGTTAAAAGTATACTTGACTTGATTTGAAAGGTATAACTGACTTGAGTTTAAAATGTGTAGTAACTTGATTGTTAAAAATGGAAGTGTCTTGATACTACGGGTGTTAGTGTCTTGATTATTTTAAAAGGAAGACATGGTATTGTCTTGGTTTGTTTAAAAGGAAGGCATGATATTGTCTTGGTTTGTTTAAAAGGAAGGCATGGTATTGTCTTGGTTTGTTTAAAAGGAAGACATGGTATTGTCTTGGTT
The DNA here is from genome assembly GCA_029844215.1 of Przewalskia tangutica. NCBI lineage: Eukaryota > Viridiplantae > Streptophyta > Magnoliopsida > Solanales > Solanaceae > Przewalskia > Przewalskia tangutica. The sequence goes on from CM056725.1 coordinate 6,503,093, forward strand.
TGGTTAAAAGGATGGCATGTTAATTGTCTTGGTTTGTTGAAAAGGAAGGCATGGTAATTGTCTTGGTTTAAAGGAAAGACATGGTATTGTCTTGGTTTGCTAAAATGATGGTTTATTCATTTTATGATAATGAGAGTCAAAGATTATTTTAACTTTTATATGTTTGCTCATATAGTCATTCGTGCAAGAGTTATATTTCCACATCACCACGTCCATGACAACATTATATTATTCAGTGCGGGTTCAACTCCCGGGGCACTATATATATCATGGAGTAGCTCCCATGACATGAGATGGTACACACTCACTGCGGGTCGGAAGGACTCATGCCGGTTCAAATCCCAGGATTTATTCCATGGACTAGCTCTCCGTGATGCGAGTATCGTGTACTGAAGCCCATGCGAGGCCACAGACCTCATGCAGGTGAAATAGTCCCATGACTAGGATTTCATAATGATTCTGAGGGCGGATGACCCTGACATGGCTTTCATATTTTGAAATGGTATTGATTTCATTAATGAAAGAGTACAGTGGCTTCAGGACTTGAAATGAAGCGGTTAATCTCATTGTTAAAAAGCATATTTTTAAAAGGCTCAGTTGACTCTCATTTATTTATATAAAGTACAGTAGTACAGTGGTACAATGATACAGTGATACATTAATACAGTGATACAGTGATGCAAAGTACGGTTGGCTTTTATTTTACATGACACGGTTGGATCTGGTATTCGATTATTTTGCTTGTCTCTGTCATTTCTTGGCCAACCATGATTTTAATACTGTACTTTATTTATGTTCCATACTTAGTACTTGTTGTATTGACCCCCTTCGGGGGGCTGCGTTCATGCCCGCAGGTTTAGGTTCGTAGTTGGGTAATCCGTGTGTACAGGGTCTGGTTCAGCTGTTGAGGTAGCTTCCTTGCTCCGGATCTTACCATTGGTACGGTTGGTAGACCGTGGTGTATTTCAGGGTATGACGGGGCCTTGTCCGTCGCCATCTTGTCGAGAAATCTTAAGTGCAGTATTCATACATGTAAATTTGGCGTGAGTTGTATTTACATTGTTGTACAGTTGTAGTCCCATTCGGGTGTTATATACTATGACAGCCTTATCGGCTTTGCCTTTGTTTGTTGAAAAAAAAAGAGTGTTATTTATCTTCCGCAGTTTACTTGTGTTATATGAATAGAAGGGTGCCCAGGTAGAGCACCAGTCACGAGCCCGGGGTTCGGGGCGTGACAACAGACATGTGTACAGAGGGTAGAGGGCCAACGCGGAAATCAGCGTAAGAGGGCTAGACCGGTTGGTTATACCGGTGAGTTTTTGGGCAAGCAACGTCAGCAGCGGGTGAGGTATTAGTCCCAGCCTACACATAACATACCCCCACAGCTCGCAGGTGGGAGATTGGATCCCACAAGGTATTTAGGAGCAGGTCCGAGCTCCAGGGTTCAAAGTTTTCAGGGAAACATGGGATCTGCTCAGTTGAGGCCACTTTTCCCTCAGTGTTTCCAGTGTGGTAAGCATCATTTGGGGAGATGCCTTTTTGGTATAGATGCTTGTTTTTATTGCGGTCGTCCAGGACATGTGGTGAAAGAATGTCCTTTTAGAAGGGGCACTGGTGGTGTGACTCGACCTGTTGGATCGGTGGCTGGTTCCTCTTCCTCTACAATTGTGTGCCTCACAGGGCGGGGTATTCAGATGTCAGCCAGCCGTGGTAGAGGTCATGGTGGAGTTTATAGTTCTGGCGGTCCTTCGAACCGCATAGATGTTGTGGCTACCAGGCAGGATCAAGAGGCATCATCGCACGGGGTTACAGGTATATTTTTATCCTTTAGAGTCATACATGCATTGATAGTTTCATATTCCGCCCTAGCGTATATATTCCCCTTGTTTCTAGTAGAATGTGAATTGATAGGACCCTCAGAGGTAGAAATATTTTTGGTTAGTAATAAGTAGAGTGAAGGATGTTGACGAGAATGATAAAGTGAAATGAGACTATAGTTGTGTAGGGTTCACAAGGTGTAATTACCCCATAACAATGTAAATACTGATAGTAGAGGATGTACAGAAGGAATACTTCGGCCAAGGTGGCGAACCTCTAGTGAGCGGAAATATAGCGTGAGAAATACTTTAAGATAGGAGATAGATTCATGTTTGACCATGAATGAGAGTTAAGTGTGACGATGGGTCTGGTTATGGACCAATTCCGGGTCAACCCGTAGCATGGAATGAAGTGGGGCCAGTTGGAGATGGTCCCGGTATGTGATAGGGCCACGATGATGCAAGTCCCAAGTCTAGTTAATCGTTGTACGAGTTCGTGGATGCGTTCCACCAGAACCAGGTCGTGGGAGCCGAGAATGGACAAAACGTGCGCATGTGATGGTTGTGTGCAAGTGCGGTTAAGTTGACACTTGGAGTTTCATCTTGACACCTAGTATGAACATTCGGGACGAATGTTTCTAAGGGGAGAAGGATGTTACACCCCGTATTTTCAAGAGAACGAGATGGGAAGAGACATGAGTAAGTAAGATTTGAATTTTGGAACGAAAGGAAAATTCTTTTTTTTCCTAAGGTGAATTTCAGAACCTTGCGAAGGAAAAAAGTTTATTAATTGGAATTTGATTCTCAAATTTAGTATTTGGGATTAGTAGAATTTATCGGATTTTTAAGTTCGGATTTGGTCATGTGGGGCCCACCGGAAAATTTTACGGTTTTGTGGGGCCCACAAAGTTTCGAGATATTTTGACCAAATATAGACGCTTTTGGTGAAGAAATAATTTTGGACCAATAGGAGGGTGACACGTGTCACCCCGCCACTTGTCTTGACTTTGAGACTTAGATATTTTCATGAAATGAAGACAAGTGGACAAGTGGGTCCCACACACACTTGTCCACACACTTGCCTTACACTTGTCATCATCTCATCCCTTGAATACATTATATATATATCAAGAGAGAGAGCTAGCAAGACACAAGTCTCACACTTAGAAAAAATTCATCTCTTCTCCTTCACTTTGAGCTCTCGGTTTTGGCACTTTTCCAAGACCAAAAATTCCCAAAATCTTCCAAGCTTTTTTTATTATACAAGATTAAGGTCCCTAACTAAGTGATTAGCCAAGATAAATCGCCATTAACCCCTAAATCTATAGTGGGCCGAAAATAGGGTTGAAACCCTAGGGGTTTCCGTCGACTTTTTGGAAGCGAAACGTGAAGGGAAGTTGGTTATAAGGTTGTGGTGGATGCGTATATGTGATTGGATCTTGAAGAAGGGGGGCGAAACGAAAACTGCGGACCATTTACGGGTGGACTATTTTGGGGCGTTTTGGGCACAAATAAAGGTAAAAATTCTTCCTTCTCTTGAAGTAATTGGATATTACTTATTGTTATAATGTATAGATGAGTTTGTGTAAAAAATAATGGACATTATAAAGTATTTGGATCACTTTTGGTGTCTTGGCCGAGAGCTAGGCAGATTTTGGTGTTAATGGACTTCGTTGGTTATTGTCGTTATTTACACTTGTTACATGTTATATAATGAAGGAAATATTGTAGTTTATAGATTATATAACTTGTATAACATTATCACGACCCGAACCCGGGCCCGTGACTGGTGCCTTACCCGGGCACCCAAGTAGACATACATCAGAGTAATCAGCGGAATATAAAACAAGACATGAAATAATATGAAGTGAGAAACAGTTTATCTGAGAAAAGTTGCCTTTCGGCATATATATATATATAAACTTGAATCCGAACAGTTACATCCCTTTTTACAAACTCTGCCCACAACAGTACTACAGACCTCTAAGAATGTTATAACCATAATGACGGGACAGGGCCCCGCCATACCCCTGAATGTAAGTACCTACAACGACAGGGGACTATACCACTGATAAGCCTCCGGAGAAACGGAGCTTCCCAAACGCTGACCACGAGCGAGGATCAACAGGTGTACCTACTGCGGCATGAACGCAGCCCCGAAGGAGGTCGATAACAGTACCAAGTATGTGGCGAAAATCGTAAATGAAATCATAATAGTCTATATAAAATGAAGACATATATGATAACCAATTCAAGATACCAATATGTAAGAAGTCATGTCAAGTCGTGACTCACGCCTTAAAGTCATCACTCAAATATAACCATGGGTCTCATGCCCACAATATCAATCATGCCGTGGAATTCCTTCCTCATGCCGTGATCCATGATATAAAAACACCAAGGAATACATGAACACGTGTCCCACCGTGTCATAATAAAACCGTCGGGTAAAATGCGAAGGCATAGCCGACTACTAAAACCCAGCACCAACAATGCCATAAATCGTATCACGAGGTCTTTCTAGACCGCCACATGATCGGCCGCCACTCGCCGCGATATCAATGTGCGCGTCTAATCCTGGAACTTCCCGCAGCTCCGCATAGGCCACACATAGGCCCGCATGAGGTATTCCTCGCATCGAGGGTAGCTATTCCCCGGCATCGTCCTGGACTCGTAGTCCGCATGGCCACATAGACCGCATGGCCACATAGACCGCACACTAACACGGAACTCTCGTAGCTCGCATAGGCCCCCGACCGCGTGAGGTATTCTCGAATCATAGTCACACAGCATCGCACGAGGTGTACCTCGCATCGGGGGGCAGCTTAACCCCCGGTATATCATGTCAAGAGGTGAGTGATATAATACTAGCACAACGGCTTATCGTTAAACAACATAAGCACAATAAGAATAACCTCTTACACAACGTTACAAGATATGAACACACGTAGCATCATAACATGTTTACTTATCATACCAATCAAGAAAGTATTACAAGGCTATCACAAACCAAACATAGTCAAGTTATTCACACAAGATACTTTCTATTTTATGTCAACAAGTTCGGGTTTTAACCCCAAGGTACTACGTACATTAATTCTTTAAAAGGATCCGTTTCTTTCACAAAAGTCACACGATACCCGTAGTATCAAAAATAGAGTGACTATCTTTTTAAGTAAACCAAAACAATTTCCCTTTTTAAAGACAAGTAACAACCTTCTTTTCCAAAAGTTCAAGTTTGCCTAAGTTCAAATACTCAAGTCTCTTATTTTCGAAAGGTTTCGTAGTTCATAGTCTTAATCACTTAATAATATAATTCTCTTTTAAAACAATTTGAGAAACATACGCCTTATGTGTGAGTAGGTTATTCTTGTTCATAACAATCTTATTAAAGCAGCCATGATCTAGGAAATGTAATATCATTTTGTCTCATCTTAGCTTCTATGCAGATGGAGGTTTCTCGGTTTTAATAATACTTAATTAGTCAATACATTTCCCTTTATTAGCGCTGCGATGGTTTGTTCGATACTTTTCTCATTTCCAAATCAATATAAGGCGTTCATAAACAATTAAGTAGACTGCCTTTTATCTCTCTTAAGTCGTTATACCTAACTTCCCATAAAGCTAGTATAACTCTCAAGCTTTTAAAACCAAGTATTACTCTTCTTTCAAAACGATTCTTAATTCTTTTGAAATACTTTAAGATTCTTATTATTTAGACTCAAGTCGGAAGACATTGCGGTAAAACCACGTTGATTAACACACGTCGTCACCGTACTATATATATTCTTTTAAAATATCATGCTCAAGAGGATAGGAAGAATCACATACCTCGCGACGATTATCGACAAATAGCAAAACGCTCCACCGCTATAACCCGCTAGCCTTGTCCACCTTCAAGTAGAACATGCTACTCGCGGGACTTTCAACCTATAAAGGCCATATACGTCTATCAACGTCTAGACTACTCAGAGAATATTCTAAGCGAGGGTTCTCTATTCTACGGAAAATCGGGCAGACTTCCCTGCAGTTAAACTACACAAGTCTCATTGTAAATACATTCCTATGTAAATGCTGATTCAATCTTCTTTAATATTCTTGATGTGATTTCAATTCAATTCTCTTCTCTTATACCATCCTTCTATATATCTTATACTCATTTCTATACAACTACAGTATGTAATTTCCAATTACAATAGAAGGACAAGAGTATTTACCTCGATAAGCCCAAAATTATCCAAGATTTAATGTCGATCCTGAGCAACGTTTAGCTCCTACTCTGGGCGCTCCAACCCGCTCCAAACAACCCTTAGAAGTTCTACGCAACTTCTTCTTAATACTTCAACCAATTATGAAGAATTTTCCTTAGGGTTTCGCTTTGTGACTGAAGGAAAGTATAATAGTATTTCTGGGCTTTTAGTATAGGGGTAACCTTGGAATATTATAAGGTATTTGGGCCAAGGTATTTTGGAATAGTAACAATACTTGGAGAATACTTTTCTACCCAGGGGGGGGGGGGTACTTTCGGCTGAGGGCCTTCTCAAGGGGGAGGGGGTGCTCTTGGACGAGAGCTACACTAAGGGGGAGAGGGATTTTCAAGACTTAGAAAATGTGGAGTGGATGAAGAAGTTCAACTCAAGGGGGGTATTTATAGGACTTTCAATGGCCAAGATTAAGGCAAGTGGAGGGTGTAGATTTGGACAAGTGTTGTGTGGGTCCCACCTTATCCATCGACCACACAAATATCTAGCAAACATTGACCAAATGTTTTAGGCAACAAAAATGGAAAAAACGTGCCAAGGAATTCGGCCACCATTTCCGCCAACTTTAGGGTGACACATGTCGCCCTCTCGTTGGTCCAAAATATCTCGTCTCTCGGAAAAATCCGTAAAAATTATAAATGTCGCAACCGTAATTTTCCCTACGCAAGGTCCTAAAAACGTTTCGTCGGAAAACAATTCTTTTCGCTAGTTGTGCACAAATTTCGTCCCTTTGCCTACTTAAGGCTTAAACTTTGTACGTACGCCATTACGTACATACTCTGGAAATATGGGGTATAACAAACATGTTGGAACTTGAATTAGAATAAAAGGAATTAAGGAAAAAGGGCTTTGGATTGTTGTAGTTGTTGTTGGCCGAAAACTGCCCAAAACTGTTAGACGTTGTGATGTCGTTTTTATGGAATGTTTCGTGTTGTAGTAATGCTGGAAAATCAGCCCCTATATTGCATGTTTAATGTGGTAAAATGGCTAATGAAAGTCCTAAGGAATAAGGGTATAAAAAGGGTGTTAACGGCTTCACATTGTACCCTTAATGTTGATTAATTTGTGGATTGTGTTGTATCGTTGTGGGGCAGAATTTTACAGGTCAACTTAGGCGTGTAATCCCCTTTGATTAACTGTTGGTTATGCCCTTAAAGATGTGGCTTGTTGGTTGTTTAATTCGGGCCTTGTAAAAGGTGGAAAGTACGTAGAAACAAAGAAAGTGTTGCCCAATTTTCCGTAGAATAAGAGACCCTTAGTTGGTGTTAATCTACCTTAGAAAGCCTGGTATTGATAAACATGTTATTGTGTTTATACGTTGAAGTACTTGAGACGTATCCTAGATTGTATAGTTGGTTAGTCGCCAAAGAGGTATGTGAACTATCCTTTCTCCTTCTAGCATGATTCCTTGATTTAAAGTGAGTGGATTCTACTCCTTAATGATCTATTCCATTGATTGTACTTTGGATTGCGTATAATAGAAATTGTTCTATATACTTCCTTGATCGTACTTTGGATTGCGTATAATAGAAATTGTTCTATATACTTCCGTTGATTGTACTTTGGATTTCCCAAAATAGAAGTTGTTCTATATATATCCTTAATAGTACTTGAATCTTATAAAATGGAAGTTGTTAAAATCCTTTGTAGTACTTTGGGCTTTAAAAGTGAAAGTGGTTCTACTTATAGTACTTTGGGTTTCAAAAAGAGAAAGTTGTTTCTATTTCATTAAAAGTACTTAGAGTCTTAAAAAGGAAGTTGTTCCTAATCTCTTAAATAGTACTTGAGTTTAAAAGTGTAGTAACTTACTTTTAACGGATACAAGTGCCTTAGTTTTCCAAAACCTAAAGTTTGTTATAATGGCTTTATGGGAAGTTAGTTATAACGACTTTAGGGGAAGTTAAAAGAGTGGTTTACTTGAATGATTTAAAAGAGGATAATTGACTTGCTTTAAAGAGAAGTAACTTGATTTAAAGGTATGAGTTACTTGGGATTTGAAAGTAGAAGTTACTTGATTTCAAAACCTTGAATTGAATTTCTAAAGGTGTAACTTGATTTAAAAGTGAAAGTGCATTGATGCTACCAGTGCTAGTATCTTTGGGTTTTATAAAAAGGGAAGTTATTTTACTCTTAGAAGTTAAGGGTATTCATGTTGTGGTTTCTGTGTTTAAAGCATGTCTGAATGGTTCCTAAAAGTCCTTACAAATTCTTATGGGAGATGTTGGTAAGATTTTTTAGGAGGTAGTTCTATCTCTTTCATTAATAGTACTTTGAGTTTCTAAATAGAAGTTGTTCTATCCATTCTCTTGATAGTACTTTGATATTGGTTTGTTGAATTGGTTTGTTGAAAAGGAAGGCATGGTAATTGTCTTGGTTTGTTTAAAAGGAAGGCATGGTAATTATCTTGGTTTAAAGGAAAGGCATGGTATTGTCTTGGTTTGCTAAAATGATGGTTTATTCATTTTGTGATAAATGAGAGTCAAAGATTATTTTAACTTGCATATGGTTGCTCATATAGCCATTCGTGCAAGTGTTATATTTCCACATCACCGCGTCCCTCGTTAAAGGGCCGACAACATTATATTATTCAGTGCGGGTTCAACTCCCGGGGCATTATATATATCATGTAGTAGCTCCTATGACGTGAGATGGTACATACTCACTGCGGGTCTGAAGGACTCATGCGGGTTCAAATCCCAGGACATAATCCATGGACTAGGTCTCTGTGATGCGAGTATCGTGTACCGATGCTCATGCGAGGCCACAGGCCTCATGAGGGTGAAATAGTCCTATGCGGGTGAAACAACCCATGAATAGGATTGCATAATGATATTGTGGGCAGGTGTCCCGTATATTGACATGACTTTCATATTTTGAAATAGTTTTGATTTCATTAATGAAAGGGTGCAGTGGTTTCATGATTTGAGATGAAACGATTAATCTCATTGTATAAAGACATAACTTATTAGGTAAAGTTGACTCTCATTACTCTTATATTTGCAAGGCATAGTTGTACTGTTATTTTGATTATCATAATTGCCTCACGTTATATTAGGACTGTGTGATCTCATTTACAATACTTATCATTTCACATACTTGGTACATTTTTCGTACTAACCACCTTTCTCCGGGGGGCTGCGTTCATGCCGCAGGTTTAGGTACACAGTTTGGTGATCTGCAAGTGTAGGATCCTTGCTCAGAGTTTTTGGGATAACTCCATTGTTACGGGGATTATCATTTTGGTATAGATCTTTCATTACAGACTTTTGTACAGTTATGGGTACGGTGGGGCCTTGTCCCGTCATAGTTTTGTAAAACTGTTAGAGGTCTGTATTCATATGTGGGATTAGACTCGTGTACAATATAGTTCTTTTGGCTTATATATATATGGCAGCCTTATCGGCTTTGCCTTTGCATGTTTTTTTTTTTTAAAAAAAGAGTGTTATTTAAATTCCGCGGGTTGTTATACCCCGTATTTCCAGAGTATGTACGTGAGGGTGTACGTACAAAAGTTTAAGCCTTAAAGTAGACTAAGGGACGAAATTTTGTGCACAACTAGCAAAAAGAATCGTTTTCCGACGAAACGTTTTCCGGACTTTGCGAAGGGAAAAATACGGTTGCAACATTTATAATTTTTGCGGATTTTTTCCGAGAGAGGAAATATTTTGGACCAACGAGAGGGTGACAAGTGTCACCCTCAAGTGGACGAATTTAAGGGCCATTCTTGGCATTTTTTTGTAGTCAAGGGTTGGTAGGATATTTTGTGTGGTAGATTGATAAGGTGGGACCCACACACACATGTCCAAATCCTCACCCTACACTTGCCCACCACTTGGCTTAATCCTAGCCCTTGAAAGTCCTATAAATACCCCCCCTTAGTTGAAGGAATTCTTCATCCACACTTGAGAAAATCCAAGGCAAAAACCCTCCTCCTCTTTGTAGCTCTCGTCTACCTTCCCATCCCCTTTGAGAAACCTTGGCGGCCAACCCCTTCCTTGAGTGTTTTCATAAATACACCCCCCTTGGTAGAAAAGTATTTCTCCAAGTATTGTTACTATTCTAAAATACCTTGGCCCAAATACCTTGTAGTATTCCAAGGTTACCCTTATACTAAAAGCCCAGAAATACTATTATACTTTCTTTAGCCACTAAACGAAACCCTAAGGAAATCTTCATAGCAAGTTGAAGTATTAAGAAGAAATTGTGTAGAACTTCTAAGGGTTGTTTGGAGCGGGTTGGAGTGCCCAGAGTAGGAGCTAAACGTTGCTCAGGATCGACATTTAACTTGGATAATTTTGGGCTTATCGAGGTAAATACTCTTGTCCTTCTATTGTAATTGGAAATTACATACTATAGTAGTATAGAAATAAGTATAAGACGTATAGAAGGATGGTATAAGAGAAGAGAATTGAATTGAAATCACATCAGAAGAATATTAAAGAAAGAAGATTGAATCAGATTTACATGGGACTGTATTCTGATGAGACTTGTGTAGATTGACGGGTAGGGAAGTGCTGCCCAATTTTCCGTAGAATAAAGGAATCTGTATCTAGAATTATTCTGCAGAGTAGTCTAGATGTTGATAGACTTATATGACCGTTATAGGTTGAAGTACTGCGAGTAGCATATTCTACTCGAAGGGTGGAAGAGGCTAACAGGATTACAGTACTTTGGAGCTATTTGCTAAATAGTCGATAATCGTCGCGAGGTATGTGATTCTTCCTATCCTCTTGAGCATGATATTTTAAAAGAATATATATAGTACGGTAGACGTACGTGTGTTATTTCAATGTCGTTTGACTTGAGTTTTAAATAATAAAGAATCTTGGAGTATTTCAAAAGAATTAAGAATCGTTTTTGAAATAAGAGTAATACTTGGTTTTGAAAGTTTAAGAGTTATACTAACTTTATGGGAAGTTAGGTATAACGACTTAAGAGTAATAAAAAGAATGGTTTATTGATTTTAGAAGTTAAGAGACTTAATCTTAAAGGATAAGAGACTTGACTTAATTGAATTGATATGAAAGTGGTTAAGAAGTGTGAAACCTCATTCGTGAGTAATGAGTACTTGGTTTTTAAAGAATAATGTTTTACTGATTTCGGAAATGAGAATAAGTATCGAACGAACCACTGCAGCGTTAATAAAGGAAAATGTATTGACAAATAAGTAATTATATTAAAACCAGTAAAAACCTCCATCTGCATAGAAGCTAAGATAAGACAAGATTGTATTACATTTCCTAGATCATGGCTGCTTTAATAAGATTGTTATAAACAAGAATAACCTACTCACACATAAGGCATATGTTGCTCAAATTGTTTTAAAAGAGAATTACGTTATTAAATGATTAAGACTATGAACTATGAAATCTTTCGAAATAAGAGACGTGAATATTTGAAATTAGGCAAACTTGAACTTTGGAAAAGAATGTTGTAACTTGATTTTAAAAGGAGAAGTGTTTTGGTTTAAAAAGGAAAGTATGGAAGTTGTTTTGGTTTACTTAAAAATGTTAGTCACTCTATTTTTACAATACGGGCATCGGGTGACCTTTGTAAAAGAAATGGATCTTTTAAAAAGAACTTAACGTACGTAGTACTTTGGGGTTAAAACCTGGACTTTGACATAAAATGAAAGTACCTTGAGTTGTGTGTAACTTGCATGTGTTTGCGTGTGATAGCCTTGTCGTGCTAGTATTGTATTTCTATACCACCGCGTCTCTCAATGGAGTGCCGACTGATTTGTTATGATCTTACTTGGACGTACCGGCAGTGACAGAGGATTCCACGGGTGCGCTCCTGTTGATAGTGTTATTCCATGGATTAGCTCTCCATGAGGTTTTACTGATTCGACCTTGGTATCTGGTGGTTGGCTTTCGTACTTGCCCCGTCTCGTGGCTGATTCGGCCTTGGTACCTGGTAGTTAGCCTTCGCACTTGCCCCGTTCAGTGTAGTGGCGAAGTCTCGTGATACGGCCTTGGTATTTGGTAGTTAGCCCTCAGATTTGCCGGCCATTCGTGACACGGCATTGGTATCCGTAGTTGGCTTTCGTGCTTGCCGTGACGCCTTCGTGGCGAGTCTCGTGATACGCCTTGGTATCGGTAGTTAGCCCTCGTACTTGCCGGTCGACACGTGACGGCGCCTTGGTATCCGTAGTCGGCTTTCGTGCTTGCCGTGACGCTCCGTGGTTTGGTTGTATAGTATTGTTAGTACGGCTTTGGTATCTGGTAGTTAGCCTTTGTACTTGCCCCGTACGGTTTTATGACTCAGGTAGGACTTGGTGATCATGTGTACCCTTGGTGTTATTATATCATAGGCATGCCGCGATGAAGAAAGGTATTCCACGCATGATTGATGTTGAGGCGTGAGACCCATAGTTATATTTGAGTGATGACTTTGAGGGCGTGAGTCCCTGACTTACATGACTGCTTATTTATTATGGATTGTAGTTTGGTTATCATACATGTCTCCTGCTTTATATAGACTACTATGATTTCATTTACAGTATTTTCAGTTTCACATACTTGGTACCTGTTATCGACCTCCTTGAGGTGCGTTCACGCCGCAGTAGAGGTACACGCTTGTTGATCCTCGCCATGGATCACATTTCAACAGATTGGGAAGCTCCGTTTCTCCGAGGCTTATCTTTTGGTATAGTCACATGTAGGTACTTGTACATTCTGGGTATGGCGAGGGCCACTGTCGTCATGTTGTATAAAAACTCTTAGAGTGCAGAAATCGTTGTGGGCGGGGTTTGTAAGGATGTAATGCTCGATTTTTAATTATATATACTGAAGAAGGTAGTTTGGTTGGCCTATTTTTATGATATCTCTTGTTCATGTTTAAGTTTTTATTTCCTGATTTTCTCGATGTTGTATCACTAGGGTGCCCGGTAAGGCACGATCCACGCCCGGATCGGTCGTGAAAAAGTGGTATCGAGCGATTAATCCTCGGAAAGTGTCTGCACCGTGTCTAGTAGAGTCTTGATTATCGGTGTGTTGTGCACCACATCTATAATCGTGAGGTGCAGGACATTTAGGATTGGTTTCCATTCTTCTCTTTCGAGATCGTGCCTTAGAAATGTGTTATAAGTTGGACCCTCGACGTATCTCGTTTTTACCGATTATGCATCCGCTGCCAAAAACCGGGCCCAGATGGGCAAGGCAGTAGAAGCTGCTAGGATACTGAGAGAATGCGTGGCGCGGGCGGTCTTTACCCGAGATAGTGCTTGACGGCGAGTTTTGCGACGCCGCCACCGATAGAGTTTAGAGCGCGGCGGTGGCTGCTGAGACCACAATACGAGCCTCCATCCCATGGCGGAGCGAGAGGAGACGGGTTACAAAGAGATGGCCCGATTATTGGCGTGATAGTGGCAAGGCACGAGGATAAGCTGGATCGCGGTCGATTGCCGTGAGTACCGTAGTTCACCCGGAGCGGATAGTTTGAGATCGGGACTTTCCGAGTCGCAGCCCACGGTGTTTTATGGATCGAGGCCCGAGGACGATCCGCAGGAGTTCATCCGGCGATTCTGACGGATCATGAGTGATCAAGTCTTCGGAGACCGAGTCAGTGGTCTTAGGTTCGCATCGGCTGCGTGATACCGCAGTCGACTGGTTTGATTCATGGGAGCTGTCCCGGGGGGAGCATGCGCCTCCAGCTATTTGGGACGAGTTCTCGGGGGCATTTCTTGCACATTTCTTGCCTCGCGAGATGAGAGGCTCGGGCGACATATTTTTGACATTGGCGAAGCAGGCGTACGGTTCGGGAATACAATGTGGAGTTTGACTCATTGGCTCGGTATGTCCCCGCGTTAGTAGTTGATCTGGAGGACAGAGTACACCGCTACGTCACCGGGCTCGATGACTACTTGGTAGAGGCTTGTTCGGGTGTAGCTCTTCAGCCGGGCATGGACATTGCCCGCATCTGAGCTTATGCACTTGGGTGTGAGGCGGAGAGGTCGACGGAATGACCGAGATCAGCGAGAGAGGCGAGCAGTAGGGTCCTTTGGTGACTTTCAAGGCGGACCGCCTCAGCAGCAGGCTAGTTATGTACCTCCGCCAGTACAGAGTAGTCCCCCACAGTCTTCGGGACATTCGGGATATTCGAGGCGGGTCGTGGCTCCTGTTTCGTGTTTTAGGGAAGCGAGTGCTCGCCGGATGAGGCCACCCTTGTCTCAGTGTGGCCGTTGTGGAAAGACGTAAGGGAGAATGTCGTACTAAATTGGGAGATTGTTATGCTTGCGGCCACAGGCCATTTGGCGAAGGCGTCCAGGCAGGTAGCATCGTGGGATAGCACGACTGAGATCGATTATGGTTCTTCACCTTCCATAGCTAGGCAGGATGTTCATACACCGGCAGGCCACAACAGAGGTCGCAGTGGGAGTTCCCAGTTTTAGCGGTCCTTTGAACCGCCTATTCTTCAGGTATATCCTTAACCCTCTAGAGATTAGCATGCGTTGATATTATGATGATTATATGTTGAGTACTATGTACAGATAGCATTGTGTATATTGTGGTTTAGAGACATGGTTAGTTGAAAGAATAAGTATGGGGACAGGGAAGGTATGAACCTTAGAATATTACACGTTGAGACCTTAGATGTAAGGCCGTCTTGAATAAAAGATTTTACGGTTAGTCCTTGTCAAAATACTTGGTATGCGTATAAATGTATTGTGGGATAATTCCGTGGGTTGTGTAAGATGAAAGTGGTAGCTTTCTGGACTTGTATAGGTAAGATTTTTCCGAATCGGGGGAACAAGTGTTTAGCGCGATAGCGGGTCGGGTTGAGGACCAATCGCGGGTCAACCCGCGGCCTGAAATGTGGTGGGGTCAGTTCGAGGTGATCCCGCCAGGTGGTAGGGTCACGAGGGCGCCAGGCCCAAGTTTAGATGACCGTTGTATGAGTTCGTGGTTATGTTCGACCAGAATCGGATCATGAAGGTCGGGAATGGCCTTAAAAGGAAATTGAGGCTAGTAAGATGACCAAGTTTGGAGGTAGTGACTCCAGAGATTTTGGAAACTGAAGTGAAGACTGAAGTATGGTACGTATACTAGAAGAGTTCCAGTGTTCGAGAAAAGTACGACGAGTAAGGAAAGAAGTGAACATGTGCTGAGAGAATAGAAATGATCATTACTTTTGTGAAGTAAAGATGCGAAGGGAATATCCTTTAGACCCGGGTGGAAGCTTTTGTGATGTAGGAGTGATTCCTCGTTGACAGGGGTTAAGTAATTGCGCGTGTGTTATTTTGTGGCCAGGCGTGGCATTGGCAACTTGTTTAAGTTAAGAAGAACTTTATCGTTATCCGTCCTGAGAAGGAACATTCGGGACGATTGTTTCTAAGGAGGGGAGAATGTTATACCCCGTATTTCCAGAGTATGTACGTGAGGGCGTACGTACAAAAGTTTAAGCCTTAAAGTAGACTAAGGGACGAAATTTTGTGCACAACTAGCGAAAAGAATCGTTTTCCGACGAAACATTTTCCGGACTTTGCGAAGGGAAAAATACGGTTGCAACATTTATAATTTTTGCGGATTTTTTCCGAGAGAGGAAATATTTTGGACCAACGAGAGGGTGACAAGTGTCACCCTCAAGTGGACGAATTTAAGGGCCATTCTTGGCGTTTTTTTGTAGTCAAGGGTTGGTAGGATATTTTGTGTAGTAGATTGATAAGGTGGGACCCACACACACATGTCCAAATCCTCACCCTACACTTGCCCACCACTTGGCTTAATCCTAGCCCTTGAAAGTCCTATAAATACCCCCCCTTAGTTGAAGGAATTCTTCATCCACACTTGAGAAAATCCAAGGCAAAAACCCTCCCTCCCTCTTTGTAGCTCTCGTCCTACCTTCCCCCTCCCCCTTTGAGAAACCTTGGCCGAAGCCAACCCCCCCCCCCCCCCCCTTCCTTGAGTGTTTTCATAAATACACCCCCCTTGGTAGAAAAGTATTTCTCCAAGTATTGTTACTATTCCAAAATACCTTGGCCCAAATACCTTGTAGTATTCCAAGGTTACCCTTATACTAAAAGCCCAGAAATACTATTATACTTCCTTTAGCCACTAAACGAAACCCTAAGGAAATCTTCATAGCAAGTTGAAGTATTAAGAAGAAATTGTGTAGAACTTCTAAGGGTTGTTTGGAGCGGGTTGAAGTGCCCAGAGTAGGAGCTAAACGTTGCTCAGGATCGACATTTAACTTGGATAATTTTGGGCTTATCGAGGTAAATACTCTTGTCCTTCTATTGTAATTGGAAATTACATACTGTAGTAGTATAGAAATAAGTATAAGACGTATAGAAGGATGGTATAAGAGAAGAGAATTGAATTGAAATCACATCAGAAGAATATTAAAGAAAGAAGATTGAATCAGACTTACATGTGTGTATTTACGATGAGACTTGTGTAGATTGGCGGGTAGGGAAGTGCTGCCCAATTTTCCGTAGAATAAAAGAATCTGTATCTAGAATTATTCTGCAGAGTAGTCTAGATGTTGATAGACTTATATGACCGTTATAGGTTGAAGTACTGCGAGTAGCGTATTCTACTCGAAGGGTGGAAGAGGCTAACAGGATTACAGTACTTTGGAGCTATTTGCTAATAGTCGATAATCGCATGAGGTATGTGATTCTTCCTATCCTCTTGAGCATGATATTTTAAAAGAATATATATAGTACGGTAGACGTACGTGTGTTATTTCAATGTCGTTTGACTTGAGTTTTAAATAATAAAGAATCTTGGAGTATTTCAAAAGAATTAAGAATCGTTTTTGAAATAAGAGTAATACTTGGTTTTGAAAGTTTAAGAGTTATACTAGCTTTATGGGAAGTTAGGTATAACGACTTAAGAGTAATAAAAAGAATGGTTTATTGATTTTAGAAGTTAAGAGACTTAATCTTAAAAGATAAGAGACTTGACTTAATTGAATTGATATGAAAGTGGTTAAGAAGTGTGAAACCTCATTCGTGAGTAATGAGTACTTGGTTTTTAAAGAATAATGTTTTACTGATTTCGGAAATGAGAATAAGTATCGAACGAACCACTACAGCGTTAATAAAGGAAAATGTATTGACAAATAAGTAATTATATTAAAACCAGTAGAAACCTCCATCTGCATAGAAGCTAAGATAAGACAAGATTGTATTACATTTCCTAGATCATGGCTGCTTTAATAAGATTGTTATAAACAAGAATAACCTACTCACACATAAGGCATATGTTGCTCAAATTGTTTTAAAAGAGAATTACGTTATTAAATGATTAAGACTATGAACTATGAAATCTTTCGAAATAAGAGACGTGAATATTTGAAATTTGGCAAACTTGAACTTTGGAAAAGAATGTTGTAACTTGATTTTAAAAGGAGAAGTGTTTTGGTTTAAAAAGGAAAGTATGGAAGTTGTTTTGGTTTACTTAAAAATGTTAGTCACTCTATTTTTATAATACGGGCATCGGGTGACCTTTGTAAAAGAAATAGATCTTTTAAAAAGAACTTAACGTGCGTAGTACTTTGGGGTTAAAACCTGGACTTTGACATAAAATGAAAGTACCTTGAGTTGTGTGTAACTTGCATGTGTTTGCGTGTGATAGCCTTATCGTGCTAGTATTGTATTTCTATACCACCGCGTCTCTCAATGGAGGGCCGGCTGATTTGTTATGATCTTACTTGGACGTACCGGCAGTGACGGAGGATTCCACGGGTGCGCTCCTGTTGATAGTGTTATTCCATGAATTAGCTCTCCATGAGGTTTTACTGATTCGGCCTTGGTATCTGGTGGTTGGCTTTCGTACTTGCCCCGTCTCGTGGCTGATTCGGCCTCGTACAGTAGTTAGCCTTCGCACTTGCCGCTCGATTGTAGTGGCGAAGTCTCGTGATACGCTTGGTATCCGTAGTTAGCCCTCAGACTTGCCGGCCACCACGTGACACGGCGCGGTATCTGGTAGTTGGCTTTCGTACTTGCCGTGCTCGACCGTGGCGGAGTCTCGTGATACGACCTTGGTATCCGTAGTTAGCCCTCATACTTGCCCCGGATCGACACGTGACACGGCCTTGGTATCCGTAGTCGGCTTCGTGCTTGCCGTGACGCTCCGTGGTTTAGTTGTATAGTATTGTTAGTACGACTTTGGTATCTGGTAGTTAGCCTTTGTACTTGCCCCGTGCGGTTTTATGACTCAGGTAAGACTTGGAGTTCATGTGTACCCTTGGTGTTATTATATCATAGACTGCCGGCAGTGAGGAAGGTATTCCACGGGCATGATTGATGTTGAGGGCGTGAGACCCATAGTTATATTTGAGTGATGACTTTGAGGGCGTGAGTCCCTGACTTACATGACTGCTTATTTATTATGGACTGTAGTTTGGTTATCATACATGTCTCCTGCTTTATATAGACTACTATGATTTCATTTACAATATTTTCAGTTTCACATACTTGGTACTGTTATCGACCTCCTTGGCCGCGTTCATGCCGCAGTAGAGTACACGATTATTGATCCTCGCCATATGATCACAGTTGACAGATTGGGAAGCTCCGCTTCTCCGAGGCTTATCTTTTAGTATAGTCCTGTCATGTAGGTACTTGTACATTCGAGGGTATGGCGAGCCTGTCCGTTATGTTGTATAAAAACTCTTAGAGGTGCATGTAATCGTTGTGGGCGGGGTTTGTAAGGATGTAATCGTTCGCTTTTTAATTATATATACAAGAAGGTAACCGTTTGGTTGGCCTGTTTTTTTATGATATCTCTTGTTCATGTTTAAGTTTTTATTTCCGCTGATTTTCTCTGATGTTGTATCACTAGGGTTCCCGGGGTAAGGCACCAGTCACGGGCCCGGGATCGGGTCGTGACACGGGTAACTTGTGTCGTCTGGATAAATGGGTGCCCAGGTAGGGCACCAGTCGCGGGCCCGGGGTTTGGGTCGTGACAAATAGCACCATGCACGTCCGCCGTACATAATTTCATTTATAAAACCCCCAAGACACTAGCACTTGTAGCATCAAGGTACTTTCACTTTTAAAATCATTAAAATGAACTCTTTAATATAAAATCAAGGCACTTCCTATCTCTTTCCTTTTTGTAAAACCAAGGCACCACCACCTCTTTCATTTTAGAAAAACCAAGGCACTACCACCTCTTTCCTTTTAGTAACCCCAAAGTACTATTAATAAAATGGATAGAACAACTTCTCTTTAGAAACTCAAAGTACTATCTGTTACACCCCGTAATTCATATGAGAACATGATTAAGGAATTAAGATTTGAAGGTTGAAAGGAAAGAGTATTTAAATTTTCCGTGAAAAAAAAATGTGACGACGGAAAAATTTATTAACTTGGAGTTTAATACTTCTAATTGGATTTATGAGATTAGTATTGGATTACGAAGAATTGGAATTGATAATATGGGGTCCACCAAATATTTCACAATTTTGTGGGGCCCTTCGGAATATTTAGATATTTTGGCTAAGTGTGAGATATTTTATTTGAAGAGATAATTTGGACCAATAGGAGGGTGACATGTGTCCCTCTCCACTTGTCATTACAAGTTGACAACTATATAGGATAAGTCTTGCAAGACTTGAGCTCTTAATTTCTCATCTCCTCCTAAAGCTCTTTCTCTCCTTTCTTCTCTTGCAAGATTTCGAAATTTACCATAGCAAAAGTGAAGAACAAGAGTTGATTATTCTCCTAGATTAAGAACCCTAATCAAGTTTTAAGCCAAGTTAACAATCCAAGATCCTTTAAAATAGTTGTGGTCCGAAACTTGGGTTGAAACCCTAGGGTTTTCCGTCGACTTTTTGGTGTTGAAACGTGAAGGGAAGTTGTTTATAAGATTATAGGGGTTGCATATATGTGATTGTAACTTGAAGAAGTGGAGCAAAATGAAAACTGCAGGCCTAATACCTACGGACTGTTTTGGGCACAAAAAATGAGGTAAAAGTTCTTCTTTTAAAGTAATTGGATATTACATGTTGTTACATTTAAGGGATGGACTTGTGTTAAAAAAGAAATGGAAAACAAGAAGTGTATGTGATAGATGTTGTGTTGGGCCGAGACTAGGCATTTTCGGCGTCGTTGGATTCGTTGGTTATTATTGTTGTTGTCTTCACCTATTGCATGTTAAAATGAGGTAATATTGTTGTTAATAAGTTGATATAACTTATATAGAAGTTTTGGAACTTGAATTGGAATAAAAAGGATTAAGGAAAGAGTTACGGATTGTAGTTGTTGGTCGTGGAATCTATAAAACTGTTGGACGTTGTTATGCAGTTTTTATGGACTGTTTTGTGGCGCTGGAATTCTGAAAAAATCAGCCACATAAATGCATGTTTAAATGTAGTAGTTGCTAATGAAAGTCCTAAGAGATTAAAGGTATAGAAAAGTGTTAAAAGACATCACATTTTACCCTTATTGTTGTTGGATATTGGACTGATTTTATGGACTGTTTTTATGTGATTATGGGGCAGAAGTTTACACGTAAGTAGGCGTGTAATCCCCTTTGGTTAACTGTTGGTTGTTCCCTTAAGTGTGGCTTGATTGTTGTTGAATTTAGGCCTTTAAAAAGGTGGTAAAGTACATATAAACGGGGGAAGTGCTGCCCAAATTTTTGTAGGAAAGGAGAACCTATACTTGGTATTAATCTACTTTAGAAAGCACGAAGCTGATAGAAGTGTTATTGTACTTATAGGTTGAAGTACTACATTGAAACGCATACTAGTTATCAAGTTGGAATAAGCGGATAAGGTATGTGAACTATCCCTTCTTCTTTTGACATGATTTGATTTTATAAAGTGAGTGGATTTTAATCCTTATTGATACTTGATTTGATTTTATAAAGTGAGTGGATTTTAATCCTTAAACGATACTTGACTTGATCTCTATAGAGTTCTATTGGAACCTAATACTTAGTGATGTACTCTATACATAGTACTTTGGATTTTAAAAAGGGAAGTTCCTTTTAATTCGATTTGAAAAGTATAGGTTACTTGATTTGAAGAGTATAGGTAATTCGATTTGAAAAGTGTAGGTTACTTGATTTGGAAAGAATAAGTAACTTGATTTTAAAAGTGAAAGTACCTTGATGCTACAAATTCTAGTGTCTTAGAGTTTTTATAAAGGAAAGATTGTACGACGGACGTACATTGAGTTATTGGATCTTAATCCTTATTGATGCACGACGTGATAGTACCTTGGGATTTCTAAATGAAAGTTATTTTATGTGGAACTCTTCCTATCTTTCTTTGAGCATGAACCTTATAAAATGTGTAGTACGGTGGACATACATGTTTTAAATGAAATCGGATTCATTTTAGTACTTGATTTGAAATATACAAGTTTACTTGATTTTAAAAGATAGGAGTGACTTTATTGGAAAAGGATGAGTTACTTGATTTGAAAGAATAAGTGCCTTAATGTTGAAAGTAGAAGCTACTTGATTTTAAAGCCTTGAGTTGAATTTAAAATGTAGTAACTTGATTTTAAAAGAGGAAGTGCCTTGATACTAAGAGTGTTAGTATCTTGAGGTTTATTGCACAAAAGGATTCTTTTTACAAGAATGAGTGTACGTAGTACTTTGGGGTTCAAGTCCCTAATATTGCATGAGATGATTCTCTTTATAAAGAATAGAAGTACATAGTACTTTGGGTTCAATTTCCCTAATTTTACATGACATGATAATACCTTGAGTTTTCTAAAATGATAGTACTTTGAGTATATAAAAGAATGGTTACCTTAATACATCGGGCCCCAGAATGGGCCGGTTTTATGTCATATAAAAGCATTACATCGAGCCCCAAAATGGGCCGGGTTATGTCATATAGATGAGCTTACATCGAGCCCCAAAATGGGCCGGGTTAGGTCACAGTTGCATTCATTACACCGAGTCCCATAAATGGGCCGAGTTACGTCATATAAAGAAACATTACACCGAGTCCCACAAATGGGCCGGGTTACGTCATATAAAGAAGCATTACACCGAGTACCACAAATGGGCCGGGTTACGTCATATAAAGAAGCATTACACCGAGTCCCACAAATGGGCCGGGTTACATCATATAAAGAAACATTACACCGAGTCCCACAAATGGGCCGGGTTACGTCATATAAAGAAGCATTACACCGAGTCCCACAAATGGGCCGGGGTACGTCATATAAAGAAGTAATCACACCGAGTCCCACCACAGGCCGGGTTAGACATACCAACGAATCACACCGAGTCCCACAACGAGCCGGGTTAGTCATATACAATACACAGACGTGACTCTCGTTTTAAAAGAGGGTACCGTGGGTACAGCTGAATCTCATATTTAGAAGATACAGTGGTATAGTGATACAAGGTACAATTGAATCTATTTGATATGGAACGGTCGGATCTGGTAATTTGATTATTATACTTGTCCGTGTCATCCTTTTATACAGTTATGATCTTAATTACTGTACTTTATGTTTACATATTTGGTACCTTGTTGTACTGACCCCCTTCGGGAGACTGCGTTCATGTCCGCAGAGATAGGTACTCAGTTGGGTGATCCGCGAGCTTAGGATCTCCACTCAGCTTTTATTGAGATAGCTCCACTATTCCGAAGCGTGTCATTTTGGTACGGAGTCTTATGTACATTCATGGGTACGGCGGGGCCTTGTCCCGTCACGGTTGTTGTCCAAGCTCTGGGGATAAAATAAGTATGAGACTAGAAAGGATATTAAAAGAAAGAAAAGAGATGGATTAAAATTTGTTTATGGTAGTATTTGAGCCTAAAATGACTACTTTTACCTACCCCTGCCAAAGCCTACATTACAACCCCTGAAAAGTTATGAAGATCCTAACATGTATGTCCATGATTAGTGGAGAATAGCAAGTAAACAAGTCTATAAAATTTTGAGAAAGATGGAATGAAATTGACATGCATAGGTTTGGTACTTGTATTTCCAGTGATTATGATTTTTATGATCTATCCATGATTATCATTGAATTTGCGAAATATCTGACTTAAAATTCTAGATTGCCAAAAGTTCATGCTATGTATGTTCTAAAAAATAGTATCCCAGTTTTTATTCATGATTTTCGAGGCAATATTGATATATCTACTTGATTCACTTCTTAGAGTCTTTTTGTCTTTTTCTTTTGTTTTTGTTTAAGGCTTTACTCGAGGGCGACTAAAGGTTAAGTTTGGGGTGTTTGTTGAGTCTATTTTATATACACTTTTGAGTCCTTTTTAGTTAGTATTTTTCCTGTTTTATTTGTGTTTTGTATAGTGTTGGGGTTGTTTTTCTTTATTTTCAGTCACAACGGTCCTAAGGAAGAAAAGTAGAGAAAATACACATGAAAATGGGTTGAAATTTGAGCAAAATAGCAAAACAGTAGCCCGAAAAAGTTCTGCCAAAGCAGCGCCGCGGCGCCACCTTATCTGAGCCGCGACGCCACATCACCGTGCACAGCGCCGCGGTTCCACCCTAGCTGAGCCGCGGCGCCAGATTTTTAGAGAGCAAAAATTGGTTCTGCCAGATTAGAGTCGCGGCGCCTACGCGGGAATTTGAGGAAAATGTGCCGAATTTTAGTCAGAAACCCTAAGACTCAGAAAGGGTTTTGGGACAAGTATAAATAGAAGGTTTTGGCTCATTATTCATGGATCAGAAATCACCTCTTGAGAGCAGATTGGAGCTTAAGGATTCTTGCAATTCCAGTTCTTCTTTGTTCTTCAGTATTAGCATATGTATGAGATTTTTAGTTTGTAATTCCTTTATTATGAACTAATTACTTTGTTAGGATTTTAAGCAGGATTCACTTGAACCCCTCATTATGATATTAATGTTATAGTTTGATTTCTTCTTCTATGTTATTGAGATCTATTCAACTTGTGATGATTGTATGATAATTAACTGGTCATTAATTCTCATAACTTATATGATTTCAAATCGAGATCTGAAAAGGAAGATTTGAATATGCTGTAGTTGTTTAGACATAGATTAAAATCGTGGATGAAAGTACCTCGATACTTGTGTAGTAAATAAGGTTATTGTTCTTAATCTTCCTATGTGGTAGAATTTATCATAGAAATATAGAAAGTTCCCACTTAGGATGAGTTTTTATATGTCCTAACCAGAATATAGAACATGTTAGTTAACCTGCTATCTCAATAGGAAGAAGAAGGAAGACTAGATATTAATGGAATAATATGGTGGATAGTTGATGAAGGTGAGAATCCATAATCTTTCCCATACGTGATTCTAATTAGTGATTACTGTCCATATCTTTACTACATTCTTAGATTAATAATTTCATCAAATTATCGATAACCAAATAGAGACTAAAAATCAGACTATAGGTAATTGACAAGTTAATCCTTGAGGACGATAACTCGATCTTACAAATCTTTATTACTTAAGTGATACGTACACTTGCGTAAGCACAGCAATATCGCAAACACACATCTACTGAATAGCATAAGCAATGGCATGCCTGGTGAAATTAAAATATTGCAGTACACCTGTAAGACTCCTATAAAGTGTCTGATCGGACACTAGATCACCATCAACAACAATTAGCTTCGATTTAGAGTCGGTCGGATTAGGCATGATCTTGCAGTTTGTCATTTTAGCCCTGAACACAATCCCCTCTACATACTTACGCTGACTTAGAAACATAGTATCTGCATATCTAGTCACTGATATCCTCAAAATATAACTCAACTTTTCCAAGTCAGTCATGGCAAATTCAGTTTTAAGCAGTCAATGAACTCATTTTTCAAAACATCAGATAAGGCAGTGAGCACAATATCATCCACATATAACAATAAATAAGCAATATCACTACCTCGATGAAAAATAAAGAGAGAATTATCACACTTGCTGCAAACAAACTCAGCCTGGATAATGTAATTAGCAAAGCGGCCATACCACGCGCTGGGGTCCTGTTTCAAACCATAAAGTGACTTACGAAGACAGCATACATAATGAGGGGCTGCATGATGGACGAAACCTGGAGGTTAGTTATTAGACCCCGTAATACCAGGGCTACTAATTGAGAACGTGATTAAGGATTTAAGATTTGAATTTTGGAAGAAAAGAATTATTACATTTTCTTAAGAAAAATTTCGAAAAAATATGACGACGGAAAAATTATTAACTTGGAGTTTAATACTTATAATTGGATTTATGGACTTAGTATTGGATTACGAAGAATTGAAATTGATAATATAGGGCCGCCGAGAATTTCATAATTTCGCGGGGCCCTTCGATTTTAAGATATTTTGGACAATATCTAGATATTTTTAAAGGGAAAGAATTTTGGCCAATGGGAGGGTGACATGTGTCCCTCCCCAACTTGTCTTGCAAGACTTAACTATATAGATATGGATGCAAGACTTAAAGGTCTCATAATATCTCATTTTCTCCAACTCATTTTCTCTCTTCTTTCCTTAGCCTTAGATTTCGAAAATCCCATGGAAAGTGAAGATCAAATACAAGTTATTATCTTAGATTAAGAACCCTAACCAAGTCTTAAATCAAATTAACTCTTCAAAACCCTCCAAGAATCCGTTTGGGCCGAGAATGGCCATTAAAACCCTAGCTTGTTCGTCGACTTTTTGGAAGTAAAACAAGAAGGGAAGTTGGTTATAAGCTTGTAGAGGATACATGTGTGTGATTGGAACTTGACGAAGTGGAGTATAACGAAAACTGCGGGCCAAAAACCTTAGGACATAGTCACTGCTTTTTGGGCAATTTTTGGTAAGAACTCTTCTTCCTCTTGAAGTAATTAGATATTACATGTTATTATCTTCACCTATTGCATGTTAAAAATGGAGTAATATTGTTGTAGATAAGTTGTTATACCATATATAGAAGTGTTGGAACTTGAATTGGAATAAAATGGATTAAGGAAAGAGTTATCGGATTGTAGTTGTTGGCCGTGGAATCTATAAAACTGTTGGACGTTGTTATACAGTTTTTAGGGACTGTTTTAGGGCGTTGGAATTCTGAAAATTCAGCCCTCTTATTACATTATTAAGTATGGGGATTTCTAATTAAAGTCCTAAGAGATTAAGGGTATAAAAGGGTGTTAAAAGGCTTCACATTTTACCCTTATCGTTGATGGAATTGTTGATTGTTTTTATGGGCTATTTTGTGTAGATTAAGGGGCCGAATTTTACATGTCAAGTAGGCGTGTAATCCCCTTTGGTTGCTGTTTTGATTGTGCCTTAAATGGGGCTTGATTGTTGTTGAATTTGGGCCTTGGAAAAGGTGGAAAAGTGCGTATTTATAGGGGAAGTGCTGCCCAAATTTCCGTAGAAAAAGGAGAACCTTTACTTGGTATTAACCTAATTTAGTAAGCACGTGTTAATATACGCGTTATTGTTGTTATAGTTTGAAGTACATTGAGACGTATCCTAGATTGTAGAGTTGGTTAGTCGCCAACAAGGTATGTGAACTATCATTTCTTCTTCTAGCATGATTCCTTGTTATAAAAGGAGTGAATCCTACTCCTTAATGATGTACTTCATTAATATACTTTGAGTTTCCAAAATAGAAGTGTTCTATCTATTTCACTAATAGTACTTTGAGTTCCAAAAAGGAAGTTGTTATATCCATTCTCTTGATAATACTTTGGGTTTTATAAAAAGGAAGTTGTTTACCTATTCTATTGATAGTACTTTGGGGTTCTAAAATGAAAGTTGTTTACCTATTCATTTGATAATGCCTTGAGTTTGTCGAAAATGATAGTTCATTCTATTTGTGCTAATGAGAGTCAAAGATGATTTAAATTGCACATAGTTGCTTGTGATAGTTATATGTGTATAATCCTTTATATTTGAACCGTGTCCCAGAATGGACCGGGCAGTATACCTTAATGGGCAGGGCAATATACCTTAATGGGCAGGGCAATATATATTACATGACTTTACCGTGTCCCAGAATGGACCGGACAATATACCTTAATGGGCAGGGCAGTATATATTACATGACTTTACCGTGTTCCAGAAGGGGTCGGGCAGAATACTTTATTTGACTTACATGACTTTACTGTGTTCCAGAAGGGCCCGGGCAGAATACTTTATTTGACTTACATGACTTTACTGCGTCCCAGAAGGGGCCGAGCAGAATACCTTATTGACTTTACCGCATCCTAGAAGGGGCCGGGCAGAATACCTTATTGACTTTATCGCGTCCTAGATAGGGCCGAGCATAATACCTTATTGGGCAGTATTTGTGTATAATGTTCGGGTTCAACTCCCATGACAATATTTGTTTATATGGACAGACGTCCAAAATTTTGACATGGATTTCATATCATGAAAAGGCATAGTGTACTGATATTTGATTATTATACTTCTCTTGTTATCTGTTTGGTCTGTTATAATCCCATTTACAGTACTTATTGTTTCACATACTTGGTACATTTTTCGTACTGACCCCCTTTCTCCGGGGGGATGCGTTCATGCCGCAGGTTTAGGTACGCATTTTGGTGATTTGCAAGTGTAGGATCCTTGCTCAGAGTTTTTGGATAGCTCCATTTTTCTGGAGTTTATCATTTTGGTAATGATCTTTCAGTACAGGTTTTTGTACATTTATGGGTACGGCGGGGCCTTGTCCCGTCATAGTATATTGTTCAAACTTTTAGAGGTTTGTTTTCATATGTGGGATTGGACTCGTGTACAGTGTAGTTTCATTTTGGCTTATATATATATATAGCGGCGACCTTGCCGTCTTTGCCTTTGCTTGTAAAAAAATGATGATGATGAGTATCTTTATCTTCCGGGGGTTACTTGGGATGAATGGGTAGAAGGGTGCCCAGGTAGGGCACCAGTCGCGGGCCCGGGGTTCAGGTCGTGACATTAGTGCATGTAAATAGATTCTTTCAAGTCCCCATATAAAAATACATTCTTCATATCAAAGTGATGAATCGACCAATGCTTACCCATGGCAATACTCAGAATTGTGTGAATAGTAGCCGGTTTAACAACCGGACTGAATGTCTCACCACAATCAATACCCTCATGCTGATTAGTGTCGTTAGCCACACGTCGTGCCTTATCAATCTAAGTCACCACTATCTTTGAATTTATGATGAAATAGCCACATGCATCGGATCACATTCACCCCATCCGATCTAGGAACCAAATCCCAAGTGTGCTGTTTTGTTAAAGTAGTAAAATCCTCAAGCATGGCCACATTCCCATTAGGGTCAAGTTTGGCTAATTTTGAGTTTTTGGGAATTAGGGGTATGGTTTGTGTGGAGAGGTTAAATTGGACTTTGGGTTTGAAATTCCCGTGTTGAGCATGGGTTTCCATACGGTGCGTGGGGGAAGAGGCAGGTTGGGAATTGTTGGTTGTTGTCGGTTCTGGGTTTTGCTGTGGGGTTGAAATCCGTACATCAATAACGATTGGGAGTGGTATTAAGAGTATATTGGGTTGGGGAAATTAGCTGGTAGTGTCTAGCGACGGCAAGAGGTTCTGTGGGGTTAGGTGGCTCGTCAGATATGGTGGATATTGGTTGCATGAAGTTGGGTTCGGTGATGGTGGGTGTCACAGCCCCATTATGCTACTACAAATTTTACGCACACAAAGGCGTGATGGAAGTCAACAACACAGTTTGTCAACTTCAGCCAAACACTAAGTCCTTTCAAGATCAAAAATACTTAATCACGCGGAAGCAATCAAAACACCGAAAGTTTAGAATGACAAGATTTAACACAACACACAACACCAAGAGTTACGGGTAAACAACTAATTAGTGCTAAACGTCTAACACTTGAACAAATAAACTAATCTAGTCTCACTCACTAATTAGTTTATACTCTCGGGATTGCACTCACAAGAACAAAAGTTTTCTTTTAGCTTTGAACACTTGAGGTTTAACACTTAGCTCTCTCTCGGGTTTTAGGCTTAATGAAGGATTGTTGAATGAATACGTGAATAAGCTAACCTAACGTATTCTATTTATATGGGAATGGAGTGGCTTATAATGCCTTACAAATGGGGAACGTGTTACGAGTGTGGATGTGGTAACTCACATCCACAAGTAATCTTCCACTTCACACACATACACATGCACGGTCAACACTTCTTCGAGACTTGTCATAATTGGCACATTTTCTTCTCTTCTCCAAGAAACGTCCTTGTTGACCAATTCAACTCTTTAAACGGCTCACACTAGTCTCGTTAGGTCTTAGTCAAGTCCCTCAAGACTCAACACCTCACCCGCACCATCAACAACTCGTCTATATCAACATACGTCAAGCTTGCACAAAATCCGAAATTCGGTTCGAGCCATTCTGCCTGGTTTGAGTCATTGAAGTCTACACACTTTAATACCCAACCAAATTAGCTCAAACCAATTACCGTGTGTCTCAGTGACATTGCGGGAGCTCCTCGAACCATCCTCAAGCCACCTGGTGCACCACTATGATAATCGGACTGAACCATTTGCCCTCGGATTTAGTCAATCCTGCACTTCAACTTGCCACGTGTATATGACTCGGTCAAGTTTTTTACATCACCAACCCTTGTGATATAACTGACCCTTATGAATCATAGAAGGTCTCAGAACATATTCCTCGCATCCCGCACCCATGCCTTAACTCGTAGCACAATTGCAAGCATTTCAACACATGCCCTTTTTCTCGGCCTTCGGTTCATCCTCATGGACTTTGTCAAACTATTCGTTGAATATTTTATCTAGACTTGTAACATACATAAATGTGAGTATAATATCTTGTCATGTAACCCACACATGTCTGAACATCCCGTGTTTTGCACATGATCCTTGAACATGTGTTACACCTTTCGGACATCTTTCACCAATGCTCAACACTTAGCGGTATTTGTGTTGCATCCTTTTGTATGTGTCTTGCCATTTTGTATAGATCCTCAATGACTTCCCCATATCCTAACCATACCCTTAGCTTTGATAAACCAAATGTTCCTACGTGTCGTGCCTTCGCACACGCGAATGTTTGTCAACATAGTCCATTTCCTGACCCAATTCGTGCCTAACTTACACCGAATTTACATGGACCAAATTCATGGGTGTGACAAACCACCCACACTCTTTGAGTTTGACGTCCTCGTCAACCACCAAAAGTCACATGTTTGAGATGTTAACACACCTCGGTTTAGTTGAACCGCCTTCTCGAAGCCTCTATTATTGAGAATTGAACATTTTTCAACGTTGCCCTCCGTTTTGTTCGCTGTCTGCGTCAAGTTCCCGTGACCAACACCTTCCCTCGTGTCATCACCTCAACACCACGACAATCAAGAACATCACTCCCGAAGGTCATCTTCCATAGAGCTCTCTTTCTCACGTTTCAACCCGTAAGCACACAAACCTACAAAGGTGAACTTTTGCAATTGTTCACACCATCACCTCGGTATTTCATATTTTTTGTACCCTTAAATCCCTCTCGGACCTCCACCCTTCACTCGACGAAGCCCTTCATGCGACTATACAAATTTTCAATGAGGATAAGGTATACATTCGTCGATGTCCTCACCCTACCCTCCAACATCGTGACTCCTCCACGAATTACTTGGGAAGTCCCGTGGTCCAATATTTCTCCACAAAATTGAGCCACTCACATGTCTATCCTCAAGTGGCTTGCACCCCACTTCCTACCCCGAAGATAGACAACATGCCCTCCTTCATTCGATGACATTTGAAGCGACATCCTCCGTTTCATCAACCATGTTTGCATCCTAAGTCACGTCCATAATGGCGCCAATAAACGACAACTTCCCCTTTAGTCACTTCTTCTTCGCAGCTTGCTTACATAGTTTGAGAGTTTTGAACTCCCCATCCCGATTCACCCCTACTCCCAGATGAATACTTTTGATAAAACCGCCCATTCCTCCTCCATCACCCCATCTAGGTATGGCAGAGGAACAAATACATTTTTCTTGAGGAAATCAATGCCGATGATCGCCTCATAATAAACCAACGACACAACCAACATGTTGTGCTTTCCACTCCATGGCCCCGATGACATTTAACAGCAAATGCCACCCATTAATCATTTGGGCTGCTTGGTTCACCGTCTTCATGTAGTCGGGACTTTTGGTCATCTTAAGTCCCAACGCCTTCACGATCCTCGCATCCACGAAGGTGTGTGTAGCACCGATATCAACCATTGCTACGATAAGTCTCTCATCCATCTGCATCGCAATGTACATCAATAATGTATGCAGATTTGTCACCGGATCCCCTATCACATTCAGAAATATAATGTTGTTCAACAACATTCCAAGGGGATTTTCCAAGGCAGCAACCATATCGCTTTCTTCACTCGGCTTCGGCTCACTTGCAACAATAGCATTGACATCCTTGCGGTTGGGAAAATTCCACGTAAAGTGTGGACCATCACATGTCCAACACTTTGGCTCGGGCACGGTCCTCTTCACAAGCCCTGCATCCGTCACCTTTCCTTTCCCCTTCTCGACGTCCTTCTTGAATTTTGAAGAGCTTGAGACATTCGATCCTTGGTGATTCAATCGGAAATCCACCAACGAATCTACCGAGACTATTGCACTTGGAAGGTCCTTAACATTTTGCCTTCTAAGTTCATTCTAAGCCCACCCATGCATTCCGGAGATAAAATTGTGGAGCTTGTCCTCATCGGACATATTTTGAATGTCCAACATCAAAGAAGTGAATTCTTTGATATAATCACATACCGAACCGCCTTGCTTAAGTCTTTTGAGACGATCCCTAGCCAACCAACTCACGTTGCTAGGAAGGAACTGTTGTCTCATTCATCCCTCATCCTTGCCTAAGTTTCAATGCGTGGACGACCCGCACTAATATCATTGGTGTCTCTAGTCCTCCACCATAATTTTTTATCACCCGTGAGGCACATCGAAGTGATGCTCACTTGGTCCTTCTCCGCAATATGAGCTGTAAGGAAATATTGTTCCATATCCCAAAGAAAGTTCTCCAATTCTTTGGAACTGCGTGTCCCCGTAAAAGACTTCAGTTCCAGCACCTTCACCTTACTCCGATCAGTTGTGTTGCGTCGGTCGCTCCTACCGCCATGCACAACACAACAAGCTCAGCCTCAAGGTCCATCTTAGCTCGCAATTCATCAAATTGTTCATTGGCCCGTCGCAATTGGTCCATCAATTCGGCCAATTGTGCATCTATCCCGATCTTGTATTGTTCAAATTTCGTGTTTAGACTTTGATTTAATGTTATAAGATCTACTAAATCACTTCCCTCTTCAGTTCTACCAACTAGAGTCTCCAAACGCTCAATACGAGCATTCAACTCCGCGGTTGTTCTTGTCGTCATTGCTTTAACACCGTAGCAATAGAAATCACCTATTCACGTCGTGTTTCGGAACCCTTAGCTTCTTCACAAGCTATGATATGATACCAATTGTCACGCACCCATTATGCTACTATAATTTTTTCGTCCATAAAGACGTGATGGCAGTCGACAACATCGTTTGTCAACTTCAGCCAAACACTAAGTCTTTTCAAGATAAAAAAGACTTAATCATGCAGAAGCAATCAAACACACCGAATGAGGTTTAGGATGACAAGATTTAACACAACACACAACACCAAGTGTTACGGGAAAACAGCCCAACCTTTCTTTTATTTCTCCACAAATAAACAAAGGGAAATGCCTCTCGACTTACAAGATTGTGATAGAACTAAACGTCTAACACTTGAACAAATAAACTAATCTAGTCTCACTCGCTAATTAGTTTATACTCTCGGGATTGCACTAACAAGAACAAAGGTTTGCTTTTAGCTTTGAACACTTGAGGTTTAACATTTAGCTTTCTCTCGGGTTTTAGGCTTAATGAAGAATTGTTGAATGGATTTATGAATAAGCTAACCTAACTTATTCTATTTATTGGGAAGGGAGTGGCTTATAATTCCTTACAAAGGGGGAACGTGTTACGGGTGTGGATGTGGTAACTCAAATCAACAAGTAATCTTCCACTTCACACACATACACTTGCACGATCAACACTTTTTCGAGACTTGGTCATATTTGGCACGTTTTCTTCTCTTCTCCAAGCAACGTCCTTGTTGACCAATTCAACTTTTCCAAGGGCTCACACTGGTCCCGTTAGGTCTTAGC
This sequence comes from Przewalskia tangutica, assembly GCA_029844215.1. Taxonomy (NCBI): domain Eukaryota; kingdom Viridiplantae; phylum Streptophyta; class Magnoliopsida; order Solanales; family Solanaceae; genus Przewalskia; species Przewalskia tangutica. The sequence continues at coordinate 6,536,240 of CM056725.1, forward strand.
CAAGTCTCGCAAGACTCAACACCTCACCCGCACCATAAACAACTCATCTAGATCAACATACGTCAAGCTTGCACAAAATTCGGAATTCGGTTCGAGCCATTCTGCCCCGGTTTGAGTCATTGAAGTCTACACACTTCAATACTCAACCAAATTAGCTCAAACCAATTCCCGCGTGTCCCGGTGACATTGCGGGAGCTCCTCGAACCATCCTCAATCCACCCGGTGCACCACTGTGATAATCAGACTGAACCATTTGCCCTCAGACTTAGTTAATCTTACACTTCAACTTGTCACGTGTATATGACTCGGTCAAGTTCTTTCCATCACCAACCCTTGTGATATAACTGACCCTTATGAATCATAGAAGGTCTCAGAACACCTTCTTCGCATCCCACACCCACTCCTTAACCCGTATCACAATTGCAAGCATTTCAACACATGCCCTTTTTCTCAGCCTTCGATTCATCCTCATGGACTTTGTCAAACTAGTCGTTGCACATTTTATCTAGACTTGTAATATACATAAATGTGAGTATAATACCTTGTCATGTGCCCCGCACATGTATGAACATCCCGTTTATTGCACATGATCCTTGAACATGTGTTACACCCTTAGGACGTCCTTTACCAATGCTCAACACTTAGTCGTATTTATGTTGCATCCTTTTGTATGTGTTTTTCCCTTTTGTATAGATCCTCAATTACTTCTCCATATCCTAACCTTACCTTTAGCTTTGTTAAACCAAATGTTCCTCTGTGTCGTGTCTTCACTCGCACACACGAATGTTTGTCAACATAGTCCATTTCCCCACCCAATTCGTGCCTAACTCACACCGAATTTCCATGGACCAAATTAACGAGTGTGATAGTGGGTTTGTGAGGTTGCTTGTTTGGACGACGGGAGGAGTGGAAACAATGGGTGGTGGCATTTGTTTTTTCGATTGGATTGGCCGATGTGTGGTAGATACATCGTGGGGTCGGGTATGATATTTGACCGAATGTCGAGTGTGGTGGCAGACACGACGGGACGATACGGGGGGTTGAAGATGGGACCGTCGGTGATGGTAGAGCCGACGGGACAACTGGTGGAGGTGATAACTAGACTGTCGGTGGTGGCAGAACCGACGAGACAACATAGAGTGTTGAAGATGTGACCGCCGATGATGGCAGAGCCAACGGGACAACTTGGGGAAGTGACAGTTGGACTGCCGGTGGTGGCAGAACCGACGGGATGAGGTGGGTAGTTGACGACAGGACTACCAGTGGTGGCAGTGAGAGGTAATGGATCTGTGGTGACAGTGGGTATGTCGGTTGTTGCCGAAATAGTGGCAGCATGGCGGAGTGCTTGTTGGACAAGCGGTGATGTATCCGAATCTTCAAGGAATTGGTAATGAGTGACTCAAAATTTTGAAATGTTGTCAAACGGGAAAACATACTCAACAAATGTGACGTGGTGAGAAATTATGATTTATCAGTGGAGAGCTCATAGCACAAGTACCCCCTATGGTTTGACGGGAACCTAAGAAGGTGCATGGAGTAGATCGAGGTGCTAATTTATGGGGGGTCATAGATGTCAGATTTGGGTAACACAGACAACCGAAAATTCTAAGGTGGTCATAGGTAGGGATCCGTCGGTAGAGAATTTCGGTGGGTGTCCTATTTTGAATCGCACGGGTAGGTAAAATGTTAAGAATGTGTTCTGCCATTTTTAATACATATATCCAAAAGGTAGGGGAGAGACGCATGAAAAAGGAGGGTACGAATCATATTATTAATGGTGCAGAGAATTCTTTCGGCTTTACCATATTGTGGGGAGGTGTTGGGGCACGAGAAATAAAAAAAATCATGTCGTTAACCACATAAAATGTCACAACCCGATCCCGGGCCCGTGACTGGTGTCTTACCCGGGCACCCTAGTAGATATACATCAGAGAAACCAGCGGAAAAATAAACTTACAAACATGGGACAATGTAAAATAAGAAACAGGCTAACCAAAAAGGTTGCCTTTCAGCATGTACACATATATAATCATCAAAGCCTGACAGTTATATCCTTTACAACCCAATTTACAACAGGACTACAGACCTCTAAGAGTTTATAACAACTATGACGGGACAGGGCCCCGCCATACCCCTGAATGTACATGAACCTACAATGACAGGGAATCATACCAAAAGATAAGCCTACGGAGAAACGGAGCTTCCCAGCGAGCGGTGATCTATGGCGAGGATCAACAACCGATGTACCTACTGCGGCATGACGCGGCCGAGAGGTCGATAACAGTACCAAGTATGTGGCGAAATCAGTAATGAAATCATAACAAAAACAAATCCACAGACATGTATGAACAACCAATTAGCAGTACATAGTGCCATAGTATATACGAGAACAAATAGGTGTAATTCGACTGGTTCTTTCTAGACCGCCAATGATCGAAGTAGGGCCATTCGCCCTTAGTATCATTGTGCGAGTCCTAATCCTGGACTCCCACAATCCGCATAGGTCACGTGGACCCGTATAAGGTATTCCTCGCATCAGGGGTAGCTAACCCGCGGCATTCCTGGACTCCCGCAATCCGTATAGGTCACATGGACCCGCATGAGGTATTCCTCGCATCGGGGTAACACACCCGGAGTGGTTCCTGGACTTCCGCAGTCCGCATAGGCCACATGGACCCGCATGAGGTATTCCTCGCATCGGGGGTAGCTAACCCGCGGCATATGAACAACGTAACATGTCAGGGGGGTAAGTGATATAATACAAGCACAACCGGCTTATCGTAAACAACATAAGCACAACAAGAAAACCCCCTTAACACAAAAGTCTCAAGACACTAACGCCCGTAGTATCATAACATGTTTACTTATCAAACCAACTTACCACACCTTCAGAAATCATTACAAGGCTTTTATAATCAAGTAAGTAAACCGTTCTTTTTATTCTCCTTACGTCGTTATAACTAACTTCCCATAAAGTTATTATAACACTTATGCTTTTTAATAATTCAAAACAACCACATTCATTTGGAGAACCAGGAGAACCTATTCCTTTTTAAAACCAAGAGAACCTATTCTTTTTAAAACCAAGTATCAATTTCCTTCCGAATAATGATTCATAACTCTTTTTTTTGAAATACTTCAAGGTTCTTAACATTTAGAACTCAAGTCAAGGACATCAAAGTAAAACCAAATTCATTTAACACACGTACGTCTACCGTACTATATATTTCACAACAATCATGCTCAAGAGGATAGGAAGAATCACATACCTCCTCGGCTAAATCCACTTGCCAAGTCGAATATGCCGCGCATAGAGTATCAACCTATAACAACCATAACACGTCTATTAACTTCTAACTTTCTTCGTAGAAAACTTCTAAGCATAAGGTCTTTTACTCTACGGAAAATTGAACAACACTTCCTTTGTTTCTTCGTACTTTTCCACATTTTTCAAAGCCCAAAATCAATAACAATTGATACATTTAAGGCGCAACAATACAACTAACCAAAGGGGATTACACGCCTTAACAGGACGTGTAAAATTATGCCCCACAATTTATATAAAACAGCCCAATTATTAAATGTCATTCTCGGCTACAATGTCCAACCACATACAATCTTTTCCAATTCCTTTTCAACCCATATTGTCGTTCTAACCTGTTATATAGTCGCAACCAATTTCAACAACCATAATCTCTTATTTAGATAACAAGTGACCATTATAACTAACGACCCATTTGTATTGTACTCTCAAAGGCTAATAAGCTCGTGTTCGGATTTAGGCTCCCAATACTCTATAACAATTTTCAACTTTAATGTATAATTCACATGATCAACTATTACATGAATCATAGTTTACTTCCAAGAGGAGAGGGAATTTTTACCTTTAGGATATCGCCCACTATAGTCCTTTTTCCGCAACTCCTTTTCTCGTCAAACTCATCCACGCGAACTCTCTACAAGTTTATCATCACTCTATCTTCTTGCTGCCTCTCCAATAATTTCGCTATTCTTAGGTTTCTTCAAATTTTTAGAGAGAAGGGGAGAGGGAATTTCCTTCGATGAATCTTTGATAAAATGACCAAGTCTTCAAGACTTGGTCATAATATAAGACCTTCCCTTGGTCAAAAAGATGGGAGGGACACTTGTCACCCTCCCAAAGGCCTTTACACAAATATCTTCTGATTTTCCTTTTTGAAAAATCCGCCTCGGCGCCATGTACTGAAACCAGAAACTTTCGGGACTTACGCGCGGCCCTGCGGCGGCCAGTATGGCGCTGTGGCGCCTGACTGAAAACATTTTCTGCTCTGTTGTCAGCTGAACTTGTAACGTTCATAACTTTCTACTCCGATGTCCTATCGACGAGCGGTTTGTTGCGTTGGAAACTAGACTCAACGAACTTCATACTAGGCTTTTGAAACACCTAAGAACTCCTAATATAACTGGACATAAACCGCCCCAAAGTTGACTAAAAACCTGCCCAAAACATTCTGTCAACTTATCTTTCCAAAAATTTTAAATCTTAATTCCTTTCGTACGTTCTCATATGCATGACCTGAATTACGGGGTGTAACATAAAATTTATGAAAAATGGAATTATTGAACTCACGGTCATTGAAACATTTTATGTCTTTTTCAAATTGTGGTTTAACCAGTGTACAAAATTCAATGAATTTTGAGAACACTTGAGATTTGAGTTTGAGCGAATAGACCCAAAGAAAGTGTGAGAAATCATCCAAAAATACCAAATAATATTTGTGGCCTAAGTTGCTAGTTATGGAAGAAGTCTATAAATCTGCATGAATAATATCAAAGGGAGAGAAAGTAATACTCATAGAAGGCGTAATTGGTAGTCTAACGTGTTTCCCTAGATGACAAGAAGAGAAATTATGAGAAAGATTTCATTTGTTACATTGGATTAAATTTCGATTTCTAAGGGAATAAAAACGTGAGAACCCAGATGACCAAGTCTACTATGCCACATTGATGAGATATTGTTGTTATAACGGTGGGAGGAGTGATGAGGGCAACTAGAGATGTGGGAGGGGTGACACTGGTACCGGACGTGGATAGGAAATATAGAGGTCCCCCTCACTATTGCACCTCGTAAGAAGTTTCCTGGTACGGAGGTCCGTCACAGAAAACCCAAAGGGGTCAAAATTAATTGAAACAAAATTATCGGTGGAAAACTTTGTAACGGATATTAGGTTCTTGATAATGTTCGGGGCATATAGGATGTTTTAAAGGAGAAGTAGGGATGCGGTGGTGGGATTAGTGTGTGGCCAAACCCTTGAATTAAAATGTGATGACCATTTCCGATTATAATAGATTGTGGAGTATATAGATGTCACAGTTGAGGAAGATTACTAGAATTATTGGTGAGGTGAGATGTGGCACCCGTATTCATATACCACGCATTATCGGGCTACTGACGAATCACTGTGCCAAAAACATGGCCCAAATTGGTTTGGGAAAGGAGAAAGAAAAGGAAACAGAGTGCTGGAAAAAAAGGAGACAACTTACTGTTTCTCGGGCAGTGCAGAACACAAGGACAGAGGACAAAGTTTTGCAATTTTCTTGTTTCTCGGGAAAGGAGACGAAAAACTGAGCAGAAATCGAGGACACAAGGTATGTGCTTTCTGATTATTTATTTATTTATTTTATTTTTTTGATAATTCAGGTCTCGGGGTGGCCTTCACCCCCATATCGCTAGTACCTGCACAAGTACTGGTACTAGCTCCTGGAGGTGATGGGACCGGCCCTTCAGCACCCCACCACCAGGTAAATCGCGGGATGTGCACCCGTAATCAGTGTCTGCTTGCGTCCAACGGATCAATGCTACAAGGTCTGACCCACAGCGGGGCTATGCGGAGGATCGAACCACATCGCAAAGATGCATGCAGCTTTTAGCGCCCAGGCTTAATCACAAGTATATGCCCCGGAGGGTGATGTCCTAGTGAGAATCGAACCTGTGACCCTAGGGCCACAAGTTCAACCTTAGCCCAACAAGCTGAACTATTCGGACTGCTTTCTGATTATTTTTCGTGTAAAGGAAAACGAAAGAGAGCACATAAATCGAGGGGAGGCTAAATAAAATAATTAAGATTTATATTTTGACTCTTGATAACACGTAGAATTATGTTAATCTCTCTTGGAGGGTGTTTCTCATTCACTAACAGAATCCAATGATTTTACCTATGCTATGGAGACAATAAACGAAAACATGGTGGACATGCCAACAATGTCAATTAACAATGTTTAGCTAGAACTCCGGTGGCAACTTCTTGGAAAACTAAATTGAATTGTTTGATAAAGCAGTTGACAAACCATCTTCGTGAACTCGAGGTCTGCAAATGGAATAATCAAAGCTCATCTGATAAATTTCTTGTATTAAACTAGTAGTCTGAACTCTGAAGTGTGGAAAAGGAAAATTTCTTACAGGGGTGGTCATTAGTCATTACTAGTTGTATTTTACACAACGTAACATTCTCTAAAATTTCAATGGAAACGTCTACAACATGGATTGAAGTGACAAGGTAGAACAAAAGCTAAAAGTACCATACAACACTCATAATATTTCTGAGCTTCCATGAAAATATATTAAGAAAAGACCCAAGAATATGTACAATAGCAAAAGAAGTTTCAACTTTCAAGCTTAATACAAATTATGACCAGCACCTACAAAATACTTCACTCGTAACAACAGATAACATTCAAAACCAAACTGAAGCATGGAAGACATTGAAAAATTCATCCACACGCGGAGGGGATCGCAGAGTTGTTTTCTAAGCATCTCTGCGAACAGTATACATCACTGTTTTCCGGAATGGAGATGTCACTATGTGCAAGTGGATATTGTATCTCTTTCCACTCCTCCAAGCTCAGCCTGCTGCATGGTGAAGAAGATTACTTAACATGATTTCCTGATTTCAAAAGGAACCAAGAAGCTCCCCACTCCCCTGCTCTGAAAAAAAAGGTGTTCTAGGAACACTATGCCTGTGGTTTAAGCCACAGATGTAATTGATTTTTTTTGTTTTAAAAAGGAGTTCTAGGAACAAAACTGCTTTACTATGTCTGGTTTAATCCAGAGTCAGTTGTAGTTGAAATAAACTTCTGCTCTGCTCGGGTATATGCAAAACCAGGCAATCTTACAGGAGCCAATGCAGTGTATCACAGTTATCGTCAGTACAGAATGGATACGATATGGACAAAATTCATGGATCACGAAGCATAAGTTCAGACGTCTCACAAGTTAAAAGGGAAAGGGAGAGAAAGTAAAAGTCAGATACTACTAGGTAACTACCCACATGACCATATCCCGTGTATTGGCCCACATTAAGATTTGAAGCTGTACTTTTTCTATTTATTGAAGTCACACTTCATCAAATCCATATATGACAGTATTTACTGGGACAGAAAACCGATGCAATGCCATGTTATCGACAACTTTTCATTTTATTTTATACTAGCCAATGCAAAACATAACTTTCCACGCTAAATGTTTTTAATCTGGTGACTAGAAAATAGGGAACTTTAAAATGTTAAAAGGAAAAATAAGATATAAAATGGTATATAAATTTCACTATATGCTCCCTCTCTCCCGAATATCACATGGGGATAGAGGAAGGATTTCCAAACAGTGTAGGTGAGTGTTTCCACATGTACAATACCAAGTGAACTCGTCGTTTATACTCAAGTTGTTGAAGTCAGCGGATCAAGTAGATTTAACTATTTCAATACTGTGATACCAGATGGATGCTTCACTAACCTTAGCTTGTCGATACTTTTCAAGAATGCGATGATATTGCTGGCGTGCTTCTGGAGAGTCAACCATCAATAGCACTCTAGAGACAGCCTCATTTATAGCAGCATCCACTTTCTGTTTGCGGAACAACTTGAGAATGTCTTCATCCTCGATGGGTTCTTCTTCTAGTCGGAATCCCCGAAGACCAACACCCCGTCGACGCCACCTTAGCACCACCTTCTCTAAAATACCCACAGCCCAACATACCTTGTATTCCTTTATAACCTGATATCCTCGTACATGAGCCTGCCATGGCAATTACAAAGGTCACAACCTCTTTCTGCTTAACAAATTATTGTCTAATCTGCAATATCCCCCTCCCCTCCCCTCCCCTAACCCCACTCAACAAAAATGAGAGCAGCTAAAAGATGTAACATCTAAGTGGTGATATATTTTCTTTAGAAGTCTTGTCTTCTTTAGTTTTCAAAGATAGTTTGTTACAAATGAGGTTTAAATGTCTATTCTGCTTTCGAACAAATAAAGCACCTGTATCTTCACTACTTTCTGGCGAAATGCAAGGAAGTCTTTCCGGCCTTTCCATCCCCGATATTTCTTCTGAATAGATAAAGCTGCTGAGTTATAGTCCCGCGTGTTGCGGAATGCCAACTTTGAGGCAGCTGAAAGCCCAAGAACATCGTTTGAGAGGATAAAATATTCATCTCCGCAAGTGGTAGCAGCACGCGCAGCTTCTCTAAGTCGTCCCTTCCGGAATGAATGTGCTCGGAATGCAGATTGTATACGAGCAGCAGCCTGAGCTGCATTGCGGACTGCATCTAATGTGTCCTTTAGAGAAAGCTGATCCTCGTGTGTGACAGGACTCGTGGTTGATATACTACTAATAGTTTTTTCTGCTTCGACGTCAGCAGTCCCCTTTGAGAGCTCAGTTTCCTCTAATGTGAGAGACGTAAGATGACTGGTGAGAGCCACCTCTGAAAGGTAACCTGCAACTCCCTTGTGACCGCAGCTAGAAGCAATTGATGCAGCAGTTTTACCAAATGGATCATGTGAAGAGGGATCAGTAACAGCCCCAGCAAATGCACCAGATGCTATGAGTAATGCAACCATTTTTTCCCTAACACAAGTAAGCAGTTAGAAAAGAATCCGCTTATGTAGTAATGCATCAGACAGTGTAAGGAATAATCATAGCAGAGAGTGAACATAACAGAGACACACACAGAGACAAGAAAAAGATATAAACAAAAGGAATATAAGAACAAGTAATTCCATTAGGCAGGCTTCTCTCTGCTCTTCTTTAAAACAGTGCAAGAAAGCTATAGGGTTCAGCAATTCATATGCACAAAAATTCTCATTCTGCCCCCCAAGACCATTCAGAAGATCACTGCTGTCTCTGGAAGCAGTAAAGAGAGCAAGCATAAAAAACCCAAGCAGAACATGGTAGACATTAACAGCTGTTTTCTTTTATGATGGTAACAGCAGATTAACAACTGTTTTGCCACACCAGGGGTTCTCCTCAGAGTCAGTACAATAAAGTACTTCAAACCTATTCTTTTCATGTTATCAATATATCACGACGAATTTGGAAAGTCCAAATTCTGCATGACTGGACGCACTGCCAGAGATAAATATAGTAATTATTCTTCACATAAAATGCTATAACTGAGAGATTGATCAGCAACCTTCATGTTTATTTTTCCTATGAACTAAAATTTGCAGAATTGACCAACTTTCTTTATTAACACTTCAAGAAGTACCTATAGGTCACGGGTTCTACCCGTGGAAGAAGCCACTAATGCTTGCATTAGGGTAGGTTGTCTACATCACACCCCTTGGGGTGCGGCCTTTTCCCGGACCCTGCTAATGCGGGATACTTTGTGCACCGGGCTTCCTTCCTAAATATTCTTATGTAGTTTATTGATAATTGAGTACCAAGCGAGTCATGGACAATGAAGCCAGCAGTTTGTCAAACAACATATATTATTTAGTTACCTTCCAAAGCGTGCAGCCCAGTGCAGGGCAGTCCAGCCACTAATATCACGGAAGTTAACACTTAAGCCAGCATTTAGAATTGGGTGCAATGCCCACTCAAGCCCCAGGCCAGCAATCATGTGTATTATCCCTTGTTCTTTCCTGGATAAGGAATATCCCATTTGGTTATTTTTTTCTTGCGATTTGGATGAAAGCCACTGTTGCAACTTGTCCTTCAAAAGCTCTTGAAGAAGCCAATCAACAGTTATCATTGATGTTGAAGTACCAAATAAAAGAGATTCAATAACTTGGCTCCATGAATCTTCGTTTTCTTTGGATTTCTCCAAGATGTCATTGTTTGACAAACCATCTCCTCTCTGCACTGATGAATCAGATAGAAGCATCTGCACAAATCTGACAAGTAGCAACAGCTCCTCTGAACTCTTAGAAGCTCCTCCTACTTCAGGTATCATACTTTGACCACGATCATCCTTAACACGGTATTCAAACTCTCTTACTTCACTGCATGACACCCTATTGCCAGTAGTAACACAGAGTGCAACTTTACCTGGCAAGTGAGGAGGTGCCTGGCAGCGGATTGCACCTTCCTTAATGATCTGAACAGGAACTTCAATATCACCAAACATACAAGTCCACATGTAATCTGATGGATTGCAGAGATACGATCCAACTATAACTACCTGCACCAAATAGCTTGAAGTTCAAATACTGGATAATGAAACATCCTGACGAAAATTAAACTTTCACGACATCCTACATGGAACATCTGATTTCTCAGGATATTCAGAAGAATAAGGTACCCAAAAGTTGACTTTAAAGAGCTTTCATCAAAAAGAAACTACAAACATGCCAGACCATTTGACAGCGGAGACAATTCATTTACAAGTTTCAACTCTACGTATGAAGTCAAAGATCACGGAGCTTGAGATTGCACATATCTAATGTTGACAAATGATACTTTAGTCATCGTGAATTAGTTACTAAAACTAGTTATATCTTCTTCTTTTTTTGCGGGAGGGGGGCACTATGTTTTATCAGCCATCAAAAACCCAAGTTATAACATAACTGGGTTTTTACACAAGAATATTTCAAGCTTTTGTAAGCAATGCATAGAAAGAAGGCTGTTGGCAGTGATGATGGTATTAGCTTGCTGGAAAACTCACGACTTCAAGAGTTGCTTTGTTACAGCATAGAAACTGAACTAATTTTTTTGAAATGGCTTAAAATGTACATGAGCAGGCAGATGTAATGTTGCCATTATTTGCACAAGCTGAAAAGAAATATCCACAAACGCCACAAAAAGTATACATGTTCAACAATAACCACGCAAGGCATCACTAAATCATGAGATATACCTTTGTCGCCTCAGATGCATAACCCCAATCAGGAGATATATCATGAATAGTAAATTTGGTTAAGCTCATATCAGCTTCAAATGAAGTTCCAATCGGATCTTGGTCAAATATTGTTGTATACTGGTCAGCGTAGGATCCAAAAGTATTTATTTGTGCACGTGCAGGATACTTAAAATCGGCGACTTGCTTTAGATTTGTCAAAGAAGCTACAAAGCAACAGGGTATTTTTTTTCTGAGATTAAGATATTATGCAAGATTCTAGATGTAGAAGATATAACTTATCATCTGGATTTTCCAAGTGATCAAAAAAAAGAATCATCTTGATTTTCCAAAAAAAAAAGCTTACATTCCAGAGCTTCCTTTCCACCAAATTTAGGCCACCTATCGTTTTGGGTTGCTTCTATTGATCCACTTCCTGACAAAGTTTGTAGCATTCCCTGAGTGAGTACAGACATGTTAGCTGGAAGAAAGAGAATGAAGTGAATATTGAAATAATAGATGAAATAAGTGGTTATCAGAGGCAGAAGAATTATTTGGTATAACATCAAATATGGTTTATATTTTAACGAGTGCCACTTTGAGCACATGAACTTTCTACTAATCATAGCATCGGCCGCAGTGAGAAGCAGGTAGCAGCAAGGACTCAATAGTCCTAATGAGACACCGGTGCAAGTGACCATGCCAATTAAAGAATAGGCATATGAAAGAAAAGTTAATTTCAAAGACACTTCCTCACATTCTCATCCCACTTTTCAAAACATTTGGCTTGTGACTCAGAAGCCGGAGAGCTCCTGAAGTGATCCAGCATCTCTTTCCACATGTTAGCATCCAGATTCAAAAGTTGATGTTGAGATTCACTGTTCACACCTACAAATGACACTATTATCAGTATTCCTTAGTATTTTCTGCTCCTAAATTAGAAATGCATGAGTTCTTAGTACTTGCTGTTACTAAATTAGAATGCATGAGTGCTCATAGAAAGTCTCAGACATGGAAGTAAATGTCAATGTCCAGCACCGGCATCATGTCACCGCTGCTGATGCTATCAGAAATAAAAAAGGTTACACTTAAAAATTTGTTTCTAGATAACTTAACAAATCAATACTTAGAAAAAAGAGGTACTCTTCCTTGATCCGCAATCTTATAAAAACTATAACTAGTTATGTGCTCAAAATAACATTTTCGCAACCAGGGGGAAACAAGCTAGGAAACGACTAAACGCCCTCAGTTTATCAATCGACATTCATCAGAAGTATGATAACTAGGGAAAACAAAAAATGGAGGAATTCTATTTTAAGTACTTCTTCTCAGACAAGCTATTAAAAGGAATGCCATTCAAACAAAAGACTCTCAACCGGGTATTGAGTCATAACAGTATCAAGTCTAAGAACAACAAAAACCTAGTACACTAACCAAAGAAATCTCTGAATCTCGAGTTTGCGTGGTTAAAATAGGAATTCAACGCAGTGACATATAATAAGGATGTATATCTGCATCTAATAATAATCTTGTGGCACGAAAAATGACAGAAAACCTGAATGAGGCTGCAACAGAAGATTATTTGAATTTTCCTGGATCTGGGCAAGTGAACTTTTGTCATGTACAAGATTTTCAGCATCATTTGAATTCTCAATCTCACTATAGAGTGGATAAATTTCTCCTGAGCTGTCATCATTTAAACTTAACTGCTCCTCAAGTCTTCGCAATGCTCGACTTATCTCAACCCTTGGTAAGCTTCTCACCCCTTCTGTTCTTCCGGTTATGTCTGAGACGTTCATCCCAGTACTATTGATGACTGCATCAGAACAAATTTCCCCATATCCAGGGCTAGATTCATTCTGGTATTGTTGATAAGATTCACTACCAACAACAGTGAAGCCTGGATGTTGAGTAGAAGATAAGCTGGGACTCAGAGAGAAAGTAGAGGAAATTGGAGATGACTGTGACATGAATGCTGCAAGCTGCCTCCCCTAGGGCCATGAGTGAAAATAGTGCTGTTAAGACTGCTTAATAACTTAACATACTAGATCCAAACGTATTCAAACTGTAGCAAATAAACTGCTTAATTAAGCTTCACCAAACAAGTATAAGTTTCCTAATATAGCATTTCAATGCTGAAAGCAATCACAGAATCTTCTCCAGTCCAGTGTCAAATTGTTAGCATTACAAGAAAAACTACAGAAACAATAGAAAAGAAGCAATGATTGAAACCAAGATACTAAAACTTAACGAAGCAGGAACCCTTTCATTGACTTCTTGATGAAAATATAGTTTAATTAGTAGAAGAGTCATGCCAGGATATGGGATATTTGTACAATTGGGTTCCTGAAGACTGACCTCAGTTATATCTCTGTAGTGAACCAAAACAATGTGCTCGTATGCGCTGCCAAATATGCGAAGTTGAGAGCAAATAAAGGAAAAACCAATCAGTTTCTGGTCCCACCTTTGTCAGAGAGAGATTAAAGGAAAGGGAGCCTTTAAATTTTAGTTAAATTGCTCGCTTGTGCTCCTATCCATTCAGGTGCGCCAAACTCCCAAGGAGTTTAGAACTTCTTTCTTAAACTGCTTCAGGTCTAGAAGCAAAGGACTAGATTAAAGATCAATAGCAAGTAAACTCACGGATCCAACATCCAATAGCTGCGCCTCTGGAAGTTAGAGCTCTTCTCTCCATGTGCATAATAACAATTTAGGGCTTCAGTGTTTCCAACCTAGTCACAGAAGAAAGAAATAGAAAACTTCCCACGAAATGACAAATATCACGGAAACTAAAACATGATCATAGGCATTTTCTTTTTCTTTTCTTGTTTTTCAAGAGGTAACTTAGAGAATCAACCAACAAAAAAAAGTCCCTAGCTCAGATGACTCACACCTCCCTCCACGTGAAATATAGAACAAATGTTTAGACAAGATTGTCATTTGCATTGTTCAATAAACATGACACTTTCCACCAATTGTTACCTTAAGCCGCTCATGTGCCTCTCCTACAGTTCTTCCATCCTTCTTTTTACGCCAGCTATGACCATCTTTACGGAAGTACCTGAGGACCCTCTTGTTAAAGAGAAACATAGATCCACCTGTTGATAGCAACCACTTCTGTATGATAGCAGTGGGAAACGAAGATAACATAGCATGATTCTGATGTAAGAGGGTTACCACTAGATATGTGCTTTTTTAAAATTGATCATTTTTATGAATAGATACTATTTATCTTACTGAAATGGGAGCAAAAGATAAAGAGGGAGGAGACTACTAGCTGGCTTTTGAGGTGGTTGATGTGCAAGTTGATGGTCCTCATGATTCTGTAGTATGAAGAGCACTTCTGCAGGTCTTAACCACCTAAAACGGCCTTCTCGTACCAAATCATTTATGTTGTATCCTGAAACATGAAATAGCAACAGCTGCTAAAATCTTCCAGTGCAGCAAATACGGCTCCTCACAATCAATTCTTGAATGGCGCAGAACATAAAAGTACACATCAATAGCTTCCCAGGAAAAACAACTATTTTCAGGAAGAAACTGTTTAAACTGTTATGACAAACTTTCACAGAATGGGTGTGGATGACAGTAACGGCAACAGGATATAGGTTTTCTGTGTCGCAAAAGTATCATTTAGTTCCAAAATAAGTGGAAGGACAAATGGTCAAGTGAAATGACTTTTCATGATTTCTGTCACACTTTGTCAGTTTGTTGGTCAGTTAACTGGTCAAATTTTTATGCATGATGGATTGATAGAAGAAGGGAAAGTTAAAGGGAAAAGGATCGATAGCAACAGCTCACTTAGAGAAGGTAGATGGGGATGGAAGAACTATGTTGGTTCAGTTGATAAGATGGGTTCAAGAAAACATCTTTGCTAGACACTCCAGTTCGGCATGCTAAATTTGCATTATGGGCATCCTTCTGTTTACGAGCACCAAGGGGTATGGGTCTAAAAGGCATCTGAAACATCCAACTGGATTGCAAGTACGAAATACCGATAATGATTGTCCCCAACCATGACATTATCATATAGATGTCCATTAGAAGAGGGTGATCACAAATTCCTAGGCCATAGGATTAATTGTCTCTTTTTAACTACTTACAACCTAAGTTGCTTGGACTCGGGTGCGGGTGTCCGACACGGGTGCGGATCTAGAGGTCGGATAGGCTGGAAAAAAGGAGTATATTATGACTCGCCTGGCACTAGCTGGAAAAAAAAGTATCTAAATTTTAAGATTCTGGGGTATGGATACGGGTGCGAGGATTCTTCTAAAAATAATTCAAATATCTAAAATAGAGTTATATGTCTAAATTATGAGACATTATGTAGAAAACTCAAGGTATTCCGAGGAGAAAATACTGATCAAGAGGAGATATAAGGAAAAGGACTGACGTAGAAATTTCTATATACAAGGTATTCCATTTTCTTTAATTTCACCTTAGCTTTTATTTTGATTATAGAAATCCTTGTATTTTTCCCAAATCTCCGTCGATTTTGGTCAAAGTACCCAAAATCAGTTAACCATATCCGGTACGGATCCCACACCCACGTCGTGTCGACAAGGGTGCATCACCGAAAGTGAAGAGTCCAAGCAACTTAGCTTACAACTATGATTACTTCAACAATTTGACCGATTAGCTGAGAGATACCATCTAACTATACAAAGTGCCTCAGAGGGCCTTGCATCCCATCCAGTATCCCAAGCCAGAAGACTGAGCCCGGGCAATAATTTCTCATTTATTTCTGTCTTCACATGACCAAGTTAGCAAGGGGAAAGGAGTACCAAAGCTCTCAACTGAGATTAAAGAAGCTCGGGAAAGGCATTCTTTATTTTTCTGCCCCTGCTACAGCATAGGTCTATCAACTGATTCAGGTGAGATTTTTTTTTTTGTCTATATTATCAAGAAACTGAATCTCAATCCAAAATTGTTCAAAAAACTCAAGCACATACAAGTTATTGTTGAGGTTAATTGGTCTTTTCAACCAGTATAAGAAACAATGTAAGCTATACAAGCTACTAGGTGATAGTATGAATGAATAAGCAGCTACACAGTTCAGTCATTTCACACATGGTAATTGGTCTTCTTCTAATCAAGGAATGCCTGTAGTACCAAAGGCGGATACAGCCGTTTGTAGTACGTTCAACCGCTATTGGCTCGACCCGTCCCCCCACCCCCCCCCCCCCCACACACACTATGTATGTAAAACGATCAACAAATGTTTATATATATGTAATAGCAAAATTTGTCTACCGGAAACATCTCTCTACCCCACAAAGGTAGAGGTAAGGTCTGCGTACATCCCACTCTCCTCAGACCCCACTTGTGGGAATATACTTGGTATGTTATTGTTGTTTGTTGTAATAGCAAAATTTAGACTCCGTGACTCTAAATCTCTATTTGTATCTTGCAACTAAAAAAAACTACTCCTGTCGTTCCAATTTATACGACACTTTTCGCTTGTCGAGATACAAACTATGTAAACTTATACTTTTCGTATAGTTTTTGAATATCTAAATTTTAACTTTAAAATATTGAACTGATGTAATCTAATTTAGCTTCAAGATTAGTCAAATTAAAAGAAGGAAACCAGACCAGAAAAGAGTAGCCCAAGAAATAAACAATAAACTCCCATATAACTGAAATAAAAAAATCCCAATTAAACCCCATCTAATCTGGTATTCCAACAAAACAGAAAGAAAACTCGTAGTAGTATATAAAAGGACCAGTGATTTAGTAGAATCAATTCTTACCCCCTGATTCTGCCATACTTTTGCTCAAATAAATGACGAATTGCAGAAAAATCTCTCTCTCCTCTCTTCTTTCATTTCCAATTTGACACAATGAATTATAACGGCAAAAGAGGCATCTGTCTATTAGTTGAACTTTTGTGTTGTAAGTAATTAGTTAGGTGGTACCTTTACTTATTTTTTTGGTCATCAAGGAACGCATTATATAATTATTGATCAAGTAGCAAAAGTGCAAGTAGTTGATCAATGTATTGAGTCATTACAGCATTGGGGGAGGTGCGCGACTTGAGCTATTGTAGGGGTTGGCACGGATACACAGATATCCGTTTGGAACCGACACTAACGGATAGGTTCCGGATAGATATATTATAATAACGGGTAGGGTCCGGATAGTAAAATTAAGAACCAGTCAATGTCGAATCCGGTTCCGATTCCGGCAAATAGAGACAGGATATCCGGACCCAGAATCGATACACGGAACCTATGAAATATTAAATATTTTTACTTTTTTAATTCCATTATTTTTTAGTTAATAAAACAAAGAAAAGAATAATAAATCAATTACTTTGTGACAAATCATTTTCGGTCACAATAAATTTTTGACGCCTTTTCCGTGACAATTTGAGAAACATTTGGATCACTTTTAATTTTCTCCAAAATTGTTTGATGCACATTGATTTTCCCCGCTCCAAGACCCAAATATTTCAGCTTTTTCACCCCTTTATTCTAGAATGCTCTTTGTGCCTTAAGAGAAAACACCCAAAACTCTCTCAACAACAATGGCGTTTTAGCTACACCATCGAGCTTCATCGTCGTCGTCGTTGAAGCTTTCTCTCATGTACTTCATCGTTGAAGCTTCACCTTTGCCCCTTTCTCTCTCTTGGTTGTGTTCACGGCGTTCATAAAATGCATCTGGGTTCATATCTAACTCTTCAATTTATTTTTAATATCGTATGCTTCTGTTCTATTTCAGGTGATACTCATCTTTAATATGTATTACTTTTTTATTTGAAATGTAAATTTATTTTTAAAATTTGTGTATATTTTTATAGCTGTGAAGATGAAATTTAGGGATTTACTAGTATACTAAGCTTTTCTTTTGTATCGAAGAGCTTATGAACACAAAAATAAGTTTAATTCAGATATTTCCAAATTTATTTTGATATCAACATGTTCAATTAATTGAATGTCAAATTTGGCTTGCAATTTTAGGTTTTGGTTAAAGAATTAGTTTTCTACAGTGAATAATTTTTTTAAAATGTTCTAAAACTTCTTATAAGGGTACTAAAAACTCTGATTGCAGGCTAAAACACTATTGGGTCCTAGCTTGGTTGACTCGCTTTAGTTATATAAAATGATTACTTCAAAATTTAAATTGATTCAATAAACTTAATTAAGTTAGTAATTATTATAATAAATTTATAGTTTTTTATTTCCTTAATTAATTCGATGTAATTAATTTTTTCTACACATTTTATTTAATATTATATTATGGGTTGTACGGAATATAATTAAAATTTTCACTTTAAGAATTAAAATTAATATTATAATCAATATTTTTTTAATTTATTGTTTCTTTATTTTTTTATGTGAAATTTGTATTCTATATTTAATATCAATCTAACCTCATTTGAGTTCTAATATAAACTAATCAGGTATATAATGCAATCACACTTGATGCAATTACCAATTTAAACTAGTATTGCTTATATTTTTCTAAATCAACCAAACTTATTATAAAAGCTCAGTTGAGCTAGGTTTGGGCTTGACGCCCAAGCCTAGCCGTAAAAAAAAGTATTTTCTAGGGGATCTGAATTAAAACTATTAGGTAAAAAGGTCATATTTGTCATCCAACTTTTAAAAAAGAGTCATATTTGTCCTCCGTTAAAATATGAGGTAAAATATGCCCTTTTCGTTAGCCAAGTTGTCACATTTGCCCTCCGGTGACGGAAATTCCACATGAACACCACGTCGAATCCATGTGGAAGACACATGATAGGCGGAACCCACATCCCAACCCCAATGTCTGATTCCATGGTGTTTCATAGCAATTCTCCAATGAAATTGTCTTTTAAAACGGATTTTCCCCATTTTTTTTAGCATTGCTTCTCCTTTCCTTTCTGATTTTTTCTCTTTCTAAGATTAATAGCTATTCAATTCCAAATAAGAGAAGAAGGCTATGTGAAGTTAATCAAATTTAAATTTATCGTTTCATCTTTATTATCTGAAAATTGAATTTTTCGATGTGCATATAAAATATGTGTATAACCCAAAATGATTTAAGAAAGAGGACCAGATTTTACTTTGAGTTTCACCAATCCATTTCTTCTACACCTACTAGAAAAGGAAGATATGAAGAAAAAAAAAGATAATTGAATTAGGCTGTGGATTTTTCTGAGAAAGGAAGAAATTAGTGATGGAAAAAGAAGAAGATTGGGTTCGTTGGAATTGGAAAAGATGGAAACAAGATGGCAGAAAACTAAAAGGAGAGGAAAATAATTTGGAGTGCAGTGGATTGCAGTGGGGGTGGGGTGAAGGGCGTCGATGATGGGGTGGTTGGCTGCTCCGGTGAACTGGAGCAGTGGGTTAGTTGACTGAGCTGAGGGAGTAGAAGCATTGGGGGTGGCGATGTGGGTCCCACATGCTATGTGTCTTCCACATGGATCCGATGTGGTGTCCACATGGAATTTTCGTCCATGGAGAGTGCATACTTCTCTAGTTATGATACTCATGGCTACCAACCATGCTATCTACTTCCCTTCAACACAAAACTAATAGCACTAACAACAAACACAACAACAATAATAACAAGACATACTCCATTATTTCTAGCACCATATCTTTCAACTTCAAGCCATAATCATATCAAGGTTTACTCAAGAACTATCCAAGACTCATAGAAACTTTTTTCATGGAGTTCTAGCTCATCTGCCACAATTCTTTATTATCAATAATCCCAACAATCTATGAGAAGCTAAAGATCATTAATACCATCAATATCTTACTTTAAACCAGCCAAGAAAACTTGTAGCATCAACTCTTCTCCAAGCTCAGAAGTTCATTCACTTCATCCTGCTACTATAAATATTTCCAAGTTATTGATGATGATATATGGAATATTTACCTTTAATTTGATATGAAACTAATCTTATATTGTATTAGAACCCTAGGGAAATATTTGAGAGTATTTGGGAATTGTTGGGGTCAAATTTGAAATGAAATGGAGAAGCCACCGATATGGCTATTTATAGCATCACCCACCGCCTCCCATATGTAGTAGTTTTTGATCGTATACCACCATGTGTGGCCATAAAACCCAACTCACAAGGTGTCAGTGTGGTGGGGAAGTTGAGGCTCTGATCCATGGCTCGATCCGGAAAGTGAATCAACTTTCGTGGGGTTGAATGCTTAGCATATTGCCTAATGTTTGTCAAATTTTGCCGAGATATGTATCTTTTAATCCAATTAAGTTCCAACTTTACATATACCTCATTTACACTTGTATAATTCATGCATGACCTTCGGAAAGGGTCTCAGGTTATCAAAGCCCAAATCAACTAACTATTTGTTTGATCGTATGTAGAATCACAGGGTGTAACATGGGGTATACGAGCTGCATATATGGCATTTTTCTAATGCAGTCTATGAATTCAAATAGATAGATAGATAGATACTTACCACATATCATGGTTGATATAGGCAAGGATTAATTTTTAAAGTGTGTCTAGGTAGTGATCCGGTGATGAGTACAACAAGGAGTTTACCTACTGTAGTCCAATTGTCTGTCGGAAATTTTATTAATACTCCATTGCCGATGTGCCAAAGGTCACATTTTTGGTACAAAACCAGATGATGTTGAACGTATTTCTATGTTAAGGAGGCTAAGTTGAGGTTACGTTGATGGAAGCGTTTACATAGGAGTATTGCAGTCCATCGAGAGATTGGATTTTGTGGTGGCGATTAAAGTTGACCTTTTTGTCACACTCCAAATTTGACCATGACACGACATGCATTTGATGCTAAAGAACCACAATTAGAAGCACTTAATTTATAGAGATTATAATACACTAATACATGACCCATTCTCATTTAATAAATTGTTAAATTATAATTAAGGTCAAGACCTAAATAATTAAGTAATCCAACTTTAGATTATTAATCAATATAATAAATCATTAATAAATGTTGAATGTATCAATAGCTCAATAAGTTTACTAATGACTGTAACCAATTCTACCTACAGTACCAACACTTTTTATGGAGCTTCTAAGAAAAATAAAATAATACTACCCTCGGGATACAATCTGGAAACTAATATAATGAAAAAAACGTAAATGAGTCCCACAAATAAGTATGTGGGCTCACCAAAAGTATGAATGCTAAGCAAGTCCTCCTAGCTGGTGCGATCTCATGAACCTGTTTTTCAACATTACCTTATAAATTATAACACCCCTATACTTCTACGATAAGGCACGTCATAAATTAGACAGCGCAAGTTCGGATAAACAAGATCATTTTATAAGGTTATAGATAGTTTAGAACAGTGTCAAGGAGGTTATAAGGAATAGAGGTTAAGCGAATCGAAGAGAATAGATTTCGTCAAAGTTTGGTATATTGAGTATATTTTATGGACCGCATTTCTTCCATGGATTTATCATATTTCTTAACAGAAAGTTGGAAAAATATTGGCAGAATTACAGTAAAAAATACAGACCATATTTATTATGATCCGTAATTCTATCATATTTTAGGGCGGTGAAATTTCTATAAATATGTTTTAAGCGGTGCAGCCCTCATTTCTCAGATCCAACACTTTTAAACTGACCTTAGAGCTATTGTACCATAGCTATTGATTTCTCATATTTACTTTTAAACTGGCCCAAGATTTAGATGTCGTTTTTCCCTCGTCAATTATGTAGTGCTTCATTTGGTTGGTGGATTGGAGCCTCCTTCAAGGTGAAGTAAGGCGTAAAGACTCTAGTTCTTCTCATCCAAGGTAAGGATCATGTCATAGTTCTTCTCATCCAAGGTAAGGATCATGTCCTTCTCCATGTATACAGAGCCGGCCCTGCACAGAGCAAAAAGGGCAATTGCCCTGGTCCAAATTTAGAGGGGCCCAAATTATTATTATTTTAGTTAGTATTATATTAAAATTTATTATAACTATTAACCCTAGTCCCTAAACCAATCTGTTCCACTTTCACTCCTTTTGCCATGTGTTTTTCCTTCTATTAGCAATTGCCCTGCGCTTTTCTTTCTTCTTCTTGAAAATATCAAATTTGTTTCTGTGGAATGAGATTTCTCGAAGGGGGGTTCTCAAATTTCAGGTTATGTTATTTTTTGTTTATTCTTTGAAGTATTAAAATTGCATTGACTTTCCTTGTATATTGTTTCTGTTTTCAAGTAACAATGTTCTCTAAGAAACAC
The DNA here is from genome assembly GCA_029844215.1 of Przewalskia tangutica. NCBI lineage: Eukaryota > Viridiplantae > Streptophyta > Magnoliopsida > Solanales > Solanaceae > Przewalskia > Przewalskia tangutica. The sequence goes on from CM056725.1 coordinate 6,558,499, forward strand.
CCATCTGGAAGTCAAAAAAGAAAAAAAAAGACAGAGAGAAGAATTAACTCAATCTCAAAAGAGAGTTCTGGATAAAAAAAATTCAAACCAAAACAAATAGTTCACTTGATAACTCAACTGAAGATTTAGTCAATGAATCTGAGCAACAAAATCATGTTGAAGAATTTGTAGGAATTGATAATGATCTAGTCAATGAATCTAAACAACAAAATCATGTAGAAGAATTAGTATGAATTGAGAATGATTTAAATGCACGGGTAGGTGACTTAGGTGAAGATGAACATGTTGAGAATGAAGATTTTGATCATCTTTGTAATAATGAAGACACTGAACCTGAGGGTATAAAACCAAGTTTTCCTTTAAAATGAGATGTTAGAAAAGCTTGAATTTGAAAGCATCATTGAGGATTTTGCTTCTCAAAATGCAAGAAAAAAATCATTTAAATAATATCTTTTTAGTTGTGATTTTGTTGTTTCTCACCTTATCTTGCAGGTGGTGATGTTGATATTTTGCTGGTTGCTGAGGATGCAAAGGGATTTCAAGTAGGCTGCTGTTGTTTGCTTTGGCTATTGAGGAAGACAATACATTTTTTCAAGTAAGCTTTTCTGCTCTTATGGTGTTGTATGATGTGGTCACATTGCTTGTTTCTGGTGTACATTTAAGTCCATGAATCCATTTATGGAGTCAAAAATAAGAGTGAGTTAATCACTTGAATGTTATAACTTTTTATTCTAAATTTTAATATATTGAAGTTTGAAACTTTGAATCGATACAATTTATTTGGCTTGAATGTTAAATTTTTAGTTAATTTGAACATGTTAGATCTTGGTTGAAAAATAAGAGTTAGTTCATCACTAATGTTAAATATATATAGGGCCTAATTTTTACTTTTGTCTTGGGCCCTGAAAAATTCAGGACCGGCACTGCATGTATATAAGCTCGTATGAGATACATTAATGTAATGAGAACTAATGGGATGGTGATCGAACGTGAGTTCGATTGTTGGAGTTATTATCGGTTGTATATGGGATGCTCTTAATGTGCTAGAGTTCTATACATGTTGGCATAGTCATGTTTATGTGTTGTTGTTACTGTTATAAAGCTTGGAAGGAAGGAAGCTGGGGAGAATCATCGTATAGTTATCGTAAAGCGAGCTTGTCGTTGGGTCGTCATGTTTACTTGTAATTTTGATACTAGCGTTATCATTGTTTTTTGTAGATTAGCTTATAAGGAAGGTTGGTTCATCGTTGTCAACAACAAATTGGAAGTAAAGGTACGTAATGCTATTTCCTTCATTTGCCACTATGGTACAACGTGTGTTTATTGTTTTCCCATATGAACTATGAAGCGTAGTGCTTATAAGTATATTGATTCCATGTTATAAGTCCCATGAATCTCATAAGAGAGGTTATATATCCCTAATCAATTGTTATTCAAGCGTACTACTCTTAGAGTCGATTTCCAAATATCATGATGGGAATAGAGTTTCCCCTTAGGTGCGATGGTATTGATAGAATTAAACGAGGTTTATAGATTGTTGTCTAAGTGATCGGTGCATTTTATATACACCTTTTGAGTCATTTTTAGTTAGTTTTTTGCCCATATTTGTACAAATATGTGTCGTGTTAGGATATATTTTCTTTCTTTTGAGTCACAGTAGTTTAAAGTGGCACATTGGCGAGAAGGAGCGAAAAGAGGGCAGAAACAGAGGTTCCAGAGCTCAAAAAGCTAAAAAGTTGGAAATCCGGGCGAGAAACAGGGCGGCGCTGCGACGCCAACCAATCAGCAGCAGCAGAGCGCCACGACGCCTAAGAAGTAGAGAGTCGCAGCAGTTTCGGCGCCGCGGCGCCGGTTGCAGGGCCGCGGAGCCAACGCGGGAAAATTGACAGATCTGAATAAGAATGGGCCAAGGCCAAGAAGGAAAAGGTTTGAGACGTTTTTGGTGATATAAAAAGGACCTTTAGGTCAGATTTGAAGGAGTTCCACACCTTACAATTCATCACAACTTGGAGATCAAGATTGGAGACTTACTTTTAAGTAATTTCTTGTTCTTTGTTTCCCCCCCCCCTAGTATATATTGGATAATAGTTTAGTTCTTGGCATGTCTATGACTAGGAACTAACTTAATTTAGGGCTTTTCATGTCGAATCGCTTGAACCTCGTTCTTATGAATTAATGCATGTTTTGGTTTCTTCTTATTATTGTTGAGATTTATTCAATAATTGTTTTGATTGCTTGGTAATTAATTGATCACTAATTATCATAACTTATATGATTTCTAATCGAAATCCGAAAGGGGAGATTGTGAATATGCCATAATTGAATAAACATATGTTTAAATTGTGGACGAAAGTACCCCGATACCCGTGTAGCTTAATAGGTTATTGCTCTTAATCCTCCTTTGTAGTCAATCTTATCATCGAAAGATAGAAGGGTTCTACATTGGGGTTGAGTGTTTATATTACCTTAACAGGATTATAAAACGGCTTAGTTAACCTGCTATTTCAAAATAGAAGAAGAACCTTAATTATTTGCATTAACGAGTAAAGCGAACGGATAGTCGAGGAGATTTGGAAGCCCTATTTCCACCATATCTGAAGTAAAGTAATTTAGTTAGCATCTATAATCATAGCTATAAACAATTCATCAAATTATCGGTTACCAAATAGATACTACAAAATAGAAGTTGGTAATTTGACACTAATTCCTGAGGACGATAACTCGGTCTTCTAGACTATATTACTTGTCACGACACGTGCACTTGCGTTTAGCATATGCATAAATCGCGCATCAAGTTTTTGGCGCCGTTGCCGGGGATTGGCGTAGTTCAATATCATTCTATCTATTCTTAATTTCTAATTTGGTTTTTATTTTTCTTTTATATTGGTAAAATCGTGCGCCGTGATCCATTTGTTGGTTTTGATTTTTCTCAGGGACCCTGCAAAACATGGATTACCATTATCAAGGGTTACAGAACTATCAACAGCAATGTAATCCCCGTGCCCCACAGGAAGACTGATGCGCGAAAAGATGCACACACTTTAACGCAAGTGCACGTTATCGTGACAAGTAATATAGTCTTGGTAAGACCGAATATCGTCCACAAGGATTAGGGTTCAAGTACCAACTATCTATCTTTTGGTATCTATTTGGCAATTGATATTTGATTTTGTGGTTTATAACTAATAATTATAAAAGCTAATTAAATATAAGTTTACTTCAGTTGTGATGGGAATAGGGCTTCCATGACTCCTCAACTATCCGCTTATGTTATTTATTAATGCAATGAATTATGGTTTTCTTCTCTCGGAGCTAGCAGGTTTACGAAATCGTTTTATATTCCCGTTAAGGATATATAAACACTCAACCCCAGTATTGCACCTTTCTACCTTTCGGTGATAAGGATAACTCTATAGGAGGATTAAGAACAAAAACCTAGTTAACTGTAACTAAACATGCGTAAAATTAGGGTTGTTAAGCCTCTCATTAACGCTACATAAATAATTGAGGTATTTTCATCCCCAATCCAAAATATGTCTACCCAACTTACAACATATTCACAACCTCCTCCTTTCGAAGTTTGATTAGAAATCATATAAATAATGATAATTAGTGATCAATTAATTACCAAACATTCAAAGCAATTATTGGATAAATCTCAACAAGAAGAAGAATAACCATAACGTCAATTTATAACATAAGTTTCTAGTGAATTAACATGGAAAGCCCTATAAAAGAATTAGTTCCTAGCCATTGACATGACAAGAACTAATTCAAGGTTCATCATACAAAACTGAAATAAAAGAAAGAAAAGAAAAGAAAATTACTAAGTTTAGGGTCTCCAATCTTCAATCCAAGAAAACCTTGTGTTGTGCAAGAAATGGAACCCTTAAAATCTGCCTAGGGTTCTCCTTTTATAGGCTGAAAACCGCCTCCAACTTTTCCTTCAGGCCAGGCCCAGAATTTCGTCTAAAAACCTGATTTTCCCGCGTCGGCGCCGCACGAACTCTGCGACTGGGTGATTTGGCGCCGCGGCCCGATCTCTGCATGCAGGCGCGGCGTTGGAACCTCTGCAGCCTCTCTGATGATTAGGCGTCGCGGCCCTGCTTCTGACTGCAGGAGGCGCCGCGGCGCTGGTCCAGGTTTCTGTCTCGTTCGCCACTTTCTCGTCTTTTAAGCTCTGGAACCTCCACTTTTGCCCTCTTTTAGCTCCTTTTCCACCATTTGGCCATTTTAACCACTTTGACTCAAAAGAAAGAAAAACTATCCTAATACGACACTTATTTGTACAAAAAGGGACAAAGGATTAACTAAAAATGACTCAAAAAGTGTATATAAAATACACCGATCAAAGAGCAGGATGGGCTATGAGCAGCCATACTCAGGCTAACTAGGCACCAAACTCAATTCATGGATGAGACGAGAGTGTCCTTAATGAATTTGGAAAACGCAAATAGGACAACTCGCGGGCATGCTAAGCAACATAATATAAGGGAATCACCCTGAACATATTGGAGAGAATATAAAAGAGCAATGCCAGGCGATTGACCTGAGAAATGGCGAACTAGTGGAAGCAAACTCACCACCACCGTGTCCAGAAAAGAAGGGCCCAGACTTCTCGCAGAAGTTGCAGCGACACGGCGCCACTGAGCAGCGCCACGACGCCGATAATCCTGAGACATTGCAGAAGTTTGGGCGCCACGGAGCCGAATCGCAGGGTCGCGGCGCCCAGGGCTCAGAAGGTACAATGATGTTGGGAGCAGTTGTAGACGCACCCCAGGTGAAGATACCGTACCCCCAGAGGCTAAAAACAAGTTCTCTTGACAAACATTTCTCTAAATTCCTAGAAGTTCTCAAACAATTGCAACTCAACATCCCGTTTGCTGAGGCACTAGAGCAGATGCCGAGTTATGTAAAGTTCATGAAGGAGATTCTCAGCAAAAAGATGAGGATAGATGACTACGAAACAGTGGTGTTGACTGAGGAATGCAGTGTCATCCTATAGAGAAAGCTACCTCAGAAGTTGAAAGATCCGGGGAGTTTCACCTTTCCATGCACAATAGGAAAGTTTGAGTGTCAGAAGGCGTTGTGTGGTCTGGGAGCAGGTATAAATTTGATGCCCTATCTGGTGTTTTGCAAACTTGGAATGGGAGAAGCCAGACCTACAAACATCACTTTGCAGCAAGCTGACCGCTCCATCGTCCACCCTAGAGGAGTCATCGAGGATGTGTTGGTGAAGGTGGACAAGTTCATTTTTCCCGCTGATTTCATCATCTTAGACATGAGAGATAATGACATGATCTCCATCATCCTTGGCAGACCCTTCCTAGCCACGGGACAGACACTCATTGATGTTTGGAAAGGTGAGTTGAGACTTCGTGTGGAAAAAGAAGAGGTGATTTTCAATGTTTTTCGAGCAGCAACTTTCCCAGAGGCAAGTGACAACTGCTTCGCCATTGATGTGATAGAAGAAGAAGTATTGAAAAATGGGTTCAGAAATGCTGATGCACTTGAAGAAGTGCTGACACGATGGGATGATAATAGTGGCAATGACCCGAATCTGATGGAGTATGCAAATTGGATGAATTCTTATGAGCAGTGTGATAAGAATAGATATGAGGAGTTTGGGCAGATGCCAAAGAGATCAGTACCATCCACAGAAAAAGCTCCAGAGTTAGAATTGAAGACTCCACCAGATCATTTGCAGTACCGATATCTAGGTGAGAATCAATCTTTACCAGTGATTATCTCATGTCATCTATCCGCAGTAGATGTTGAGAAAGCTGAGAAATCGAGGCTGTCGCGTGCCATTGGGTGGACATTAGCAGACATAAGGGGGATAAGTCCGTCAACAGTGATGCATAAGATCCGTCTAGATGAGGAGAACAGACCCTCCATTGAGGCACAGAGGAGACTGAATCCAAACATGAAGGAGGTAGTCAGAAAAGAAATCATGAAATGGCTTGATGTTGGGGTAATTTATCCTATCTCTGACAGTGCATGGGTGAGTCCGGTGCAAGTGGTACCCAAAAAGGGTGGTATGACAGTAGTGACCAACGAAAGGAATAAGCTCATTCCATCTAGAACAGTTACTGAGTGGAGAATTTGCATTGACTATCGCAAGTTGAACAAGGCAACCAGAAAAGACCACTTCCCGTTGTCATTTCTAGATTAGATGTTGGATAGACTTGCAGGGCATAATTACTACTGCTTTTTGGATGGGTACTCAGGGTATCATCAGATTGCCATAGCACCAGAAGATCAGGAAAAGACAACATTCACCTGCCCGCACAGTACGTTTGCATTCAGAAGGATGTCATTTGGGCTTTGCAATGCACCTGCGACCTTTCAGAGGTGTATGATGGCGATTTTCTCTGATATGGTGGAGAGGACTATAGAGATTTTCATGGATGATTTCTCGGTCTTTGGGTCCTCGTTCGACGAGTGTTTGAGGCACTTGGAAGCAGTGTTGAAACGGTGTGAGGAGTCCAACCTTGTGCTGAATTGGTAGAAGTGTCACTTCATGGTAAAAGAGGGGATTGTCCTTGGACACAAAATATCAAACCAAGGTATTGAGGTGGACAAAGCAAATATTTCAGTAATCGAGAATCTACCACCTCCGATATCAACAAAACGGGTCAGAAGTTTCCTTGGGCATGCCGGTTTTTATAGAAGATTCATCAAGGACTTCTCAAAAGTTTCAAAACCTCTTTCCACCTTGCTAATGACTGGGGTTGCTTTTGAATTCAATAAGGAATGCATGACCGCTTTTGGACACTCGAGAGAGACTTATCTCAACACCCATAGTCATTGCACAAACCTGAGCTCTATTTGAACTAATGTGTGATGCAGTGATTATGCGATGGGAAGCGATGCTTGGGCAGAGGGTCGATAAGGTATTCAGATCCATTTACTATGCTAGTGAAACTCTTAATGATGCACAGTTGAATTATGCCACTACAGTAAAAAGAATTGCTAGCAATAGTATATGCATTTGAGAAATTCAGGCCATACTTAATTGGGAATAAGGTGATAGTATACACTGACCACTCTGCCATAAAGTACTTAATGACAAAGAAGGATGCAAAACCTCGCCTTATCCGATGGGTTTTGCTATTACAAGAATTTGACATGGAAATCTGTGACAAGAAGGGAGAGAACTCGATTCTTGACCAACATCGAATTTGGAAAACATGGAGAGCCAGAACACCAAGGATGTGTAGATAAATGATCACTTCCCAGATAAGCAATTGTTTCAAGTAAGTGCTGTCTTTAAGTTACCTTGGTACGCTGATTTTGTTAATTTTCTCGCAGCTAAGGTAGTACCCCCAGGATTGACAAGACAGCAAGTGAAGAGGTTCTACTCTGAAGTAAAACATTACTATTGGGAGGAGCCAATGTTATACAAACATTGCGCTGACCAAGTCATCAGGCGATGTATACCAGAGGATGAGATACACCAGATTCTCACTCATTGTCACACCTTACAATGTGGTGGACATTTTGGGGCATCAAGAACAGCTGCGAAGGTACTGCAAAGTGGGTTCTATTGTCCAACCCTCTTCAAGGATGCCCACACCTTTGTGAAGAGATGTGATCGTTGTCAAAGAACAGGGAACATATCAAGACGAAATGAAATGCCTTCAAATGGAATCTTGGAGGTGGAACTATTTGATGTATGGGGGATCGACTTCATGGGTCCATTCCCGTCATTCTTTGGGAATCAGTACATTCTTCTTGCAGTAGATTATGTGTCCAAATGGGTAGAAACGGTAGCCACTAAAGAAAATGACAGTAATACTGTCCAAAGGTTCCTCCAAAATAATATATTCACAAGGTTTGGTACTCCTAGGGCCATCATCAGTGATGAAGAAAGCCATTTTTGCAACAAGCAGCTTGATACACTGCTTTCCCGATATGGAGTCTACCACCGCACCACATTGCCCTATCACCCTCAAGCGAATGGGCAAGCAGAAGTTTCAAACAGGGAAGTGAAGAGCATATTGGAAAAGACGGTGGATGGCTCAAGGAAGGATTGTTCTATCAAATTGGATGACGCACTATGGGCATACAAAACAGCATTCAAAACCCCCATTGGAATGTCACCATATAAGTTAGTTTTTGGTAAAGCATGTCATCTGCCAGTAGAGTTGGAACACATGGCTTATTGGGCAATGAGGAAGCTGAACATGGATGCCAAGGCAGCAGGACAGAAGAGGTTGTTACAGCTGAGCGAGTTGGATGAATTCAGACACAATGCCTATGAGAATGCAAAGATTTACAAGGAACGAACTAAAATATGGCATGATAAGATGTTGATCCCAAAAGATTTTCAAGAAGGACAATAAGTGCTTTTATTCAACTCAAGGTTGAAATTTGTTCCCGAGCAAGCTCAAATCGCGTTAGTCGGGATATCGTTATAAGAGCATTCCCTGTAGTGCGGTTGAAGTGAGAGGAGAGAGGAGCCCTTTCAAGGTAAACGGACAGAGGTTGAAACCCTATTTGATCAATGAAATGGAATACATGAGCCTAGTGACCCATCTCAGTCCAAAATGAATAGGGAACCTGCGTCCGGCTAAAAGACGTTAAAGACAACGCTACTTGGGAGGCAACCCAAGATTTTTAAATTTATGCAATTTAGTTTTAGTTAGAACAGTCTCACGGAAGGTATTGTTTACATGTTGTGATGAAAAGTACATGGCTAAAAAGTGGAGGACGAAAAACGTGAGAGAAGAAGGCTCGGCGCCACGGCGCCAATCTCAGAGCGCCGCGGCGCCGCGACGAAAAATCTGAAAAATAAAGAGCCCTAGAAACGATTTCCCTCTTCCATTCTGACGGGATTTCTGACGTTATCTGCCATGCATTATCTGCCGCCACCGCCACCATTTTAAACCAAATTTGTATGTTGTCCCGTTTTTCTTACACACATTAGGGTCAATGTGTGATTTAAGTTTGGGGGGGGGGGGGGGGCGTTGTTAGTTATTTTTGATGTGTTTTTGAGTCTTTTTGTGTTATTTTCTATGTTTATTTGAGTCTAATTTTTTTATGATCATGCATGCTGTAGTTACTTGAAACGCCTAATGAAGTAAAGTTGAATAATGTAATGGAATTAGAAGCAACCATCTGAACATTTATGTTAGATATGCCAAAAATTTATGAAATCGAACTATTTGGGGTATCTTGCTTGATTTATGCATTGTTAAGTGATTAAACCTATGTGTCTGCTTGCTTGCTATTTGAGGCGAAATAGTTAGGATATGCATGTTAGGGAGATGACCCAGACATTTCTTTGTTAGCCCTTTCTTACCATTCTTTGCCTATCCCTGACATTACAATTGTATGCCTAGTCAGCCCCTTTGAGCCTAAAAATAAGATCTTTTCATTGACACCCTATAATTCCATATTTGTGCCATAAGTGGAAAAATTGAGTTATTTGGAATATAAAGTGTTGAAAAAGAGACAAAAGAGAGTGAACAATTTTGATGCACCCCAATGAAAAATAATACTAAATAGGCAAAAGCCTAAGTTTGGGGGTGCCTACTATTCATCAGACATCTCATACTCTCAAAACAAAAGAGGGGAAAGATAGCTATGAGGTGAAAAAGAGAATCAAAAGAAAAAGGGAAGAATTGAAAAGCAAAAGAGCTTATGATACGTAAGATTGAGCCTAAAAGCCTATTTTTTACCTACCCTGCCTAAGCCTACATTACAACCCTGAAAAGCCCTGAAGATCTCTAATATGTGTATCCATGATTAGTGGAGAATAACAAGTGAACAGACCATAAGATTTTGAAATTGACATGCATAGTTAGGTATTTTTACTTCCATTGAGCATGATTAAATTGAATTTGCGAAATATCCGACTTGATGTGTTTAGAATGCTAAAAATCCATGTTATATGTTCCTGCATATTATTCTACTAACCTTCATGCTTCTCTACGTAACAATGATGCAGCAACTTGATCAATGTCTTTGAGTCATTTTATTTTCGTTTCTTTCGTGTCTTTGTTTCTATTTTTGATCTTTACTCGAGGGCGGGCAAAGGTTAAGTTTGGGGGTGTTTGATCGGTGTATTTTATATACACCTTTTGAGTCATTTTTAATTAGTCTTTTGCCCATTTTTGTACAAATATGTGTCGTGTTAGGATATATTTTCTTTCTTTTGAGTCACAGTGGTTTAAAGTGGCACATTAGCGAGAAGGGGCGAAAAGAGGGCAGAAACAGAGATTCCAGAGCTCAAAAAGCTAAAAAGTTGGAAATTCGGGCGAAAGCGAGCGCGCCAGCTCCCAATCAAGGTAGTAGCGCCACGACACCCAAGCGAGCGAGTTAGCTTAGCCGCGCGCTAACGCGGGAAAATTGAAAGATCCGAATAGGAATGGGCCAAGGCCAAGAAGGAAAATATTTGGGACGTTTTTGGTGATATAAAAAGGACCTTTAGGTCAGATTTGAAGGAGTTCCACACCTTACAATTCATCACAACTTGGAGATCAAGATTGGAGACTTACTTTTAAGTAATTTCTTGTTCTTTGTTTTTTTTCCCTAGTATATGTTGGATAATAGTTTAGTTCTTGGCATGTCTATGACTAGGAACTAACTTAATTTAGGGCTTTCCATGTCGAATCGCTTGAACCTCGTTCTTATGAATTAATGCATGTTTTGGTTTCATCTTATTATTGTTGAGATTTATTCAATAATTGTTTTGATTGCTTGGTAATTAATTGATAACTAATTATCATAACTTATATGATTTCTAATCGAAATCCGAAAGGGGAGATTGTGAATATGCTATAGTTGAATAAACATAAATTTAAATTGTGGACGAAAGTACCCCGATACTCGTGTAGCTTAATAGGTTATTGCTCGTAATCCTCCTTTGTAGTCAATCTTGTCATCGAAAGATAGAAGGGTTCTACATTGGGGTTGAGTGTTTATATTACCTTAACAGGAGTATAAAACGGCTTAGTTAACCTGCTATCTCAAAATAGAAGAAGAGCCTTAATTATTTGCATTAACGAGTAAAGCGAGCGGATAGTCGAGGAGATTTGGAAGACCTATTTCCACCATATCTGAAGTAAAGTAATTTAGTTAGCATCTATAATCATAGCTATAAACAATTCATCAAATTATCGGTTACCAAATAGATACTACAGAATAAAAGTTGGTAATTGGACACTAATCCCTGAGGACGATAACTCGGTCTTCTAGACTATATTACTTGTCACGACACGTGCACTTGCGTTTAACGTATGCATAAATCGCGCATCACTAAGATGAATGATACTTAGGATGAATTGTATAATGGTTCTCAAAGGATAATGATGAGTTACCGACCTTAGGCAAAGTAAAGTACGCCGGTAGTCATGAGTTATAATAATGGGAAAATAGACTGTTAACTAAGAAGAACGACAACCTATGTGTTACATCTCATTCTTTCGCATGTTTGTTTGTGTCATAAGTTAGTCAATATAATATCGATGGACAAGATTATTTTTGAGGTTATAAGTATTTATGCTGTATTTAACAAGTGATAAGTGTCTTAAAAGTTAGAGGTTAGACGAATCAAAGAGTATAATTTTCGTCAATATAATACCCCGGGCTTTTGGGCTATGGTTTAAAGCACTCGACGTGTGTAAATAGACCTGAGCAGTCGAAAATTTCGGTCGTATTTAAGTATGCAAATAAAGATCTCATTGTATAAGAAGATGATGTCCCGAAATGATTTCAGACTTAAAAGTGGGACGATAATGATTGGAAATAATATTCTAGGGTGTGCATAAATAGGCTATGGACTAGTGTTATACAACATGATTATGATAATTAATATATGAAGTGTGTTGGAAATGATTATTATTTAAGTGTATTGAGTTCAAAAAATTAATTATGTGTATAAGTGGTTAAATGTTAGATTGTAAGTGAGATAAAGAATTAAACTAAGTTGATGACATGGTGGTGAGTGGCACATTAATCCACATGTTCCCTTGACTATTGAACTTCTAGTTAATTAAGATATACATATGCATGATTAATAGTTGGTGGCACCCTTAGATTAAGTGTAAGTGGAATAATCTAGAAGTGTGCCGTGTGTAACTACAAAAAGTGGTATTAAGCTCTTTATCCTAATTAGTTAGAATTGACTTAAGGATATGTATAGATACATGTTGTATATAAAATATATACATATATGTATCAGCAACGTAATATCTCCTCTATGCAGCAACATGGAAATTTCATGAGAGGAAAGTATAAATTCTCATCAAGGACAACATACGAGTTTTGCACATCGCTTCAATCTCGTTATTCTGTTTTATCACGTTGTAAAATCTAGGCTTTCTTCGAAGTGAATTATAATGGAAGAAGTATATTTTTTGGCGTATAAGGTAAGGGTTCTTCCTCTCTTTGTGTGTATAAGCTTATGCGAGCTTTAGATACACTGTTTTGATATGAACTTACGGGACGACGATTGAAAGTCGTAAACCCGATTGTTTGGAATGTTGTATGGTGTCTGGAGGATGTTCCTGAAATGTTAAAGATATAGAGATATTAGTTTATTTATGGTTATATGTTTTATGTTGTTGTTATGGAGTTGGAAGAAGGGCGGGGATAAACGCTGTAGAATTACTTGCATAGTGAGCTTGCCGCTCACCGATTGGTTGCTGTAATTCCTTTTAATTGATAATAGACCTATCTTCTTTTGTTGTAGATTAACTTGTAAAGGATATTGATTTCATCAATATCGTCGAAGGGTCGATTCACATGTATGAAAAGGTTATTCCCTTTCTTTATTTTGACATGAATCCTCAGCTGAGTGAGTCATGAATGATAGCATAAAGAAATGCCTCTAGAAAGATCTCCATGATAGATTCATAGTAGTTTCCCTTGTCGGGAGTTTACCTTTAGACTAGCATGGTTGCTTATATAGTTAGTAGATAGAAAAGATGATTGTAGAGTTCATAGAAGTATGCACTTGCCTACGAGGCTATCTATTCACATGTCACCTTCAAGGCTATACATATATAGATTGTCTTCGGGGCTATAAAAATACATATCGCCTTTGGGGTTTTACAAATATAGATCGCCTTCGGGGCTATACATATATAGATTGCCTCCGGGGCTATACACTAGTATTTACAGCTATACACTTGCCTTCAGAGCTATTTACACATGTCTAGATACCATACATGAGGAAGTAGTTTGATATTATGTTGTTTAGTTGTTAGATGACAAAGGCAAGTAAGTATAGCCAGATTCTTTATTGACTTATCAGTTTATCTTGTACTTAAATTCAATTCAGTTTCAGTTGTCTTACATACTCGGTATATTATTTCATATTAACCTCCCTTTGCTGGAGATGCTATGTTCAAGCCTGTAGGTTCATATAGGCAACCAGAGGGACCACATCAGTAAATTTGTTGAGTATCAGCTAGTGTGGTAAGCTCCATGTAATTCGGAGTTACCAAGTCCAGAGTTTTGTTTATACAGAGATGATGGGTAGGTAGGGGTCCTATCCCGACCATAGTACGTGTAACACCTCATACCTCTAAACTAAGTTATATTCATGATCCAGGGGTTAGGAAACCAAAATGGGAAGTTTAAAGTTGAAACCAATTTCAGTTCTACAAATCATATTTTACGCCAGAATTGATGGACCGTAAAATATTTTACGGACCGTCGATGCTATTTTTAGAATTGACGGTGTATAGTAAATTTGATAGACCGTAGAAGATTATACATCATGTCATTTGTTACCGTCTCAAACTTTAAAGTTTAAGAGGTTACTAGAAAAGTGGTAAATAATTTGACGGTCCGGTTATACGGATCATACAATTCGAACCGTACAATTATTGATGGTCCAGACTTAGATCGTAAAAATATTGATGGGCTGTCAATGTCGACCGTCAAATCCTCCCGACAACAATAACAACAACATACACTGAAATCCCACAACATGAGGTCTGGGGAGGGTAGAGTGTACACAAACCTTACCTCTACCATAGTAGGTAGATCGACTGTTTTCGAAAGACCCTCAACTCAAGACAATCCTTCTGACAACAAATAGTATAAATACACAACATAGTCTAGAAAAGTCAGTTTTCACTATGCTAAAACCCTAGCACGAAGGTTCTCTCCTTTCATCACTCTCATACACTAAGGTAAGTCTATTCAAAGTATTCCAAGTTAATTCTAACACGTATACATGAATTCTAATCATAAATTCATTATTCTTAACCTAGGGTTTTCAAGATAAACCCAATTCTAAGGCTCAAGATTTAGTCTTTGGATTTCTACTTCCAAGGTTAGTTTTTATGACATGTTTTGGAGCGATAAATGTATGTAGTTTAATCATCCCCACACCTTATTAATTGAGATTACTGCGAATTATTTCAAAATGTGAGATTATGTCGTAGTTTATGAAAAGACTAGAATGTCTATCCTCCAAGAACATAAATTTGTAGTTGTTCATAATTATCACTTTGATTTTTGTGAACTCAATGTGTAATCAGTATAGACTTGTGTTTGAACATGCTTGTAAATGAGTTAAAGTTTCAGCACTCTTAATCAGTATTTCATATCAGTATATTTCAGTATCATGTTGAGCACCTGTATTCTTGGGCTCGTGGCCACAAATTTATATTAGGCCTAAGGCCACAGTTTATGTATACGTATTCTTGGGCCCGAGGCCAGAAATTTGTGCACATATATTGGGCTTAAGGCCACAATTATTTATTATTTCAGTTAAATAGGTGACTCTCCATTTCAGTACAGGAAGTATTCATATTCTTTGCTTCCTTGTTCAGTTATCAGTTGTCAGTTATCAGTTTCATTTCAGATTCGGTAGAGTATTTTTTTATTGATTTGGGTTGCCTTTCCCAAGCACCCAAAAAACATTTGTTCTTTCCGTTGCTTTACATAAAGTACAATTAAAAATGTACTAATGTCCCTTTAAAAGAGGCATGCACTTCACAGTGTATGTGCCGAGATTTAGAATGACGGATATGCTCAGTAGGATTGCTTCAGTATCATCTGCTTGGTGAGCCTCATTTCATTCGGGGGATGTTGCATTATTAGTAGAGCCGTAGAGGTATGCCAGGGCCTTGTATCGGTAAATAGTTTTGCAAACTCATAATATTAGAGGTTTCATAGACTAGACTAGTTATCATGCCATGTCAGTTTTTCAGTAACTCAGACTTATTACAATTACAGACTATTTCCGCAATATGCTTTCAGATTACCAATTCATCAAGTTTGAATTACATGTTTTTAAATCATTACTATAGCATGTTTTAATGCTCATGCTGATTCAACAGTCATGTGGTTCGCTCGATCACATGCAGTTAGACACCGAGTGCCGTATTTTGCCAAGATCATAGTTCGGGGCATTGATGCGCGTAATATGCACACACTTTTAAACGCAAGTGCACGTTATCGTATCAAGTAGTATAGTCTTAGATAAGACCGAGTATCGTCCTCTAGGATTAGGGTTCAAGTACCAATTATATATTTTCTAGTATCTATTTGATGAATTAATGAGTGATTGGTTGTTTATGACTAAGAATTATAAAAGCTATTTTAAAGTATAAAGATTTAATTCAGATGTGATGAGAATAGGGCTTCTATGTATCCTTACTATCCTCTTATGTTACTTACTAATGCATTACTTATGGCATTCTTCTTTTGGAGAAAGCAGGTTTACGAAATCGGTTTATACTCCCGTTAGGGTTATATAAACACTCAACCCCAGTATTGTTCCTTACCTAACTTTCACGATAAGTAACGCTATAGGAGGATTAAGCACAAAAACCTAGTTGGCCGTCACGCACAATGCGCAAAATTAGGGTTGTTAAGCCTCTCATCAACGCTTACAAATCTAATTGAGGTATTTTCATCCCCAATTCAAGATCATCTATCCAACTTACAAGATATTCACAATCCCCTTTTCGAATCGATTAGAAATCATATAGTGATAACTAGTTGTCAATTAGCTACCAAGAATTCAACTCAATTATTGGATAGATCTCTCAATAAGAATAATTACCATAAGCGTGCATTAATTTATAACATAAGGTTCAAGAAATTCAACATAGAAAGCCTATAAGAGAATTAGTTCTAGCCATAAATATGACAAGAACTAATTCCATGTTCATCATACAAAACTGAATTAAAGAAAAGAAAAAGGAAAGAAATTACTAATGTTTAGGTCTCAATCTCCTAGGCAAGAACACGTTGTGTTTTGCACGAAAGGGAACCACTTTAAAGCGCCTAGGTTCTCTTTTATAGGTTTAAAACGCCTCCTTCTTTTCCATGCAGGCCTGGCCCAAAAATCCGTCATAAGACCTAAAATTTGCGCGTCGGCGCGCCCTGATGGGCGCCATGGCCGGAAGTTCTGAAATTGTCGGGTGTTTTGGCGCCGCGCCCGATATCTGTCTGCGAGCGCGCCAGTATCTTCTGTAGCTCCTCGGATGTTTAGCGCCGCGCTTCGTCTTCGCGGCGCCAGTCTTCTGCTCTGAATAATGGGCGCCGCGCTGCGGATTTTAGCCTCGTTCGCCACTTTCTACTGCATCTCCTCTTTTGCCCTCTTTTTGCTCCTTTTCGACATTTGGCCATTTCAACCACTTTGACTCAATAGAAAGAAAAACTATCCTAATACGACACTTATATGTGCAAAATGGGACAAAAGACTAACTAAAACAGACTCAAAAGGTGTATATAAAATACACCGATCAAATACCCCCAAACTTAACCTTTGCTCGCCCTCGAGCAAAGATAGAAAGAAATACAATAAAAGACTCAAAAGAATGAAAAATAAAGGACTCACATCATTAATCACTTTTCTTTGCATAGATGTTAACTAGAAAAACATGAAGGTTAGCAGAATAATATGCAGGAACATATAGCACGGAATTTCAACACATTGAGCTAGATATTTCGCAAACTCATACTTATCATGCTTAAATGGAAGTTCATATACTAAATCATGCATATAAATTCAAGAATTCCTATGGCATGCTTACTTGCTATTCTCCACTAATTCTGGATATGCATAAAAGATATCTTCAGGACTTTGAGGGTTGTAATGTTGGCTTAGGTAGAGGTTGGTAAAGATAGGCATTTAGGCTCATTGTTCTGTACCATAAGCTCTTTGGCTTTTCAATTTTTCCCTTTTTCTTTTGATTCTTTCCTTCACTTCAATTCTATCCTTCCCCTCTTTTGTTTTGGGAGAGTGAAGTGTATTATACTAATAGGCACCCCAAACTTAGGCTTTTGCCTCTTTCTTATTACTTTTTTTTTATTGGGGTGCAACAAACTCATTCACTCTTTTTGTCTCTTTTTAACACAATTGATTCCACTATTTCATATTTGCACTTACGGTACAATTTGTGGGAACATAGGGTGTCAAAGAAGAAGTTTCAAATTTAGGCTCAATGGGGCTGACTAGGGATATTTTTAAAGTACAGGATAGAAAAGAATGGTAAGAATTGGCTATCAAAGAAATGCCTGAGTCATCTCCCTAACATACATATCCTAACTATTTCGCCTCAAATAGCAAGCAATCATAACACATAAGCATTTATCATTTAGCATGCATAACTCAAGTAAGAAACTCCAAATAGACAGATTCTTGTGAGTTTTTGGCATATCTAACCTAAGTGTTTAGATAGTTGCTTCAATTCCTTTACATTATTCCACTTTACTTCACTAGGTGTTTCTAGCAACTACAGCATATATGATCTTTGACAGGCAATTATGACTCAAAAAGAAAAATTTTGGTGACTCAAAATAAACATAAAACAAATAAAAAGACTTAAATAAAACATAACATGACACACAAATAAAACACCCCCAAACTTAAATCACACATTGTCCCCAATGTGTGTAAGACTCAAAGAAAATAAAAAAAAACACTTACAGACTTTGGCTAAAATGGTGGTGGTGGCGGTGGATAATGCCTCGACCATTGGTTGAACAAGGCACTCAGCTCGTCGATTTGTTGCCTTGTTTCTTTGTCATCCTTGTACTACTGTTTGCAAGGTCTGCATCATCTCCCTCTGGTGTTGGTACAATTGCCCCATTGTGGGCTCTGAAGGTTCTGCTCTTGTGGTTGGCCGGTGGCTGGGTCCTGCCTCATGTTGAGCCTCTGTTTCAGGCTCATCTTCATCCATGGTTGCCTCTGCTGCTCTTCTTTGGTGGTGGTGCTCTCCGTCCAGGCTCTTTGGGTGGGGTGCAGGAAAGAGTGCACTATCCCATAGGACACTGGCAGTTGGTTTCTTTCATGAGTATCCGTGGGTAGTTGTGGGACCGCACTCATGTGGCATAGACTGGTAATAAGCGAGCCGTGTCCCAATCCACCTGTTGTCACCAACCTGCTGATTTCTTCTATGCTCTGCACTATCTCTTTCCCCACATCAATTGTCAGCCCCCACATAATTCCATAAATCAACTTAATCCTGTCTTCTGGCACTCTGGTGAAGTGCGTAGATGGAATCATGCGGGCACTGACGAAATACAGCCAAGCCTTGGCTGCCTTGTTGAATTGGCACCTACTCAGTGCTCTAGATCCATTTCTTCCAATCTCAAAAGCAGCTCCAGGGTAGCTGACGGTGTTTCTGGCAGTATCCCAGTTGATGTTGTCGGTGCTCCTAGACCATGTTCTAAAATGGCTCCGATCACCAATTCCTCCTTCAACATCCACTGTTTTTAGAGTCGCGTTTATTGCTTCCGCCGTCACAGGCATATAATTTCCCCTTACAAAGCACCCCCTTTCTGTCTTCTCCGGAAAGTTTGCATAAAATTCCCGCACCATTGTTGTATTCACTGGTGTTATCTTCTCCGGATTGACAAATCTCTTCCACCCCCTTAGCTCAATCATCGCCCGGATGGGCTCATAAACGTCTTCCTCCCCATAGGATCCCCTTTGGTAATCCATTCCCCTTTCTGGAATTACGGGCCTGGTATCAAGCCTTTTGTATCTTAGGAAGGCCTGGTAACTCACAAATCTATTTTCATCGTATTGTGGGGTTGGGGTGGATGTGGATCCTCTTCTCTTTCTGGTGGCCATTTATAAACAAGATCTGCAGCTTCTAATTTTTGTGGCACAATGTCTCCTACACACTCAACAACTAGCAGCGAAAAACAACACCCCCAAACTTCAATCTTTCTACTCAATACCCACAACCTTCTTTTCTACTCCTTTCTCCAACTTCACAATCACTTTTCAGCCTCCGAACTACTCCAACTACAATACTTCTCCAAACTACTACCTCCTATGACTTTAGTAAAGGATTCAAGAACAAGGATAGAGATTACCTTTTATGAGAAGATTGAGCTTGTTCTTGTTTCAATTGGTGGGTTAAGGCTATGGAATGGAGCTTTGTTGTTTGAGATAGTTGGGGGTTTTTGGGAATTTAAGAGTTTAGGTTGTGGTTGGGTTGGATTTGTGGAGGATTTGTGGGAGAGTTTCTGAAATTTCGTGGGTTTTTGGAGAGGGAAGGTTAGGTTTTGGAAGTTGGAATTGGGGAAAATCTGATTTTTGGGCGTTTTAAATTTCTGGATTCCCGCTTGCCGCCACGCTAGCTTTTTTCGCAAGGCGCTCGCCGGGACTTTCGCGCACTGCTGCGGCGCCTAAATTTCTGCAAACTTTCTGGAATTCTACCGCCGCGGCCCTGCTCCTGGGCGCCGCGGCGCTTAAACTTCAGCACCTCTTCAGATATTTTGGCGCCGCGGCCCTGCTCCTGGGCGCTACATTTGCTTTTTCTCGAAATCGACTTTCTTTGCTTTTTCGCCTTTTCATTCCTCAGACTATCACTCACAAAGACAAACACAAGAACCCAAGACCGTGAGATTGTTCTAGACAAAATAAAATAAACTAAAAAGAGAAATTAAAATGACATAATTTGAAAACCGTTGGGTTGCTTCCCAACAAGCGCTGCTTTACGCCTTTTTTTAGCCCGACGCAATTAACCTTTCGAGTGCCCATTGGATACTTCGCGAACCGCTTGCAATCCACGATTTATTGCTATAGGTCTCAATTTCCTATAACTATTTGTTCAAACAGGGCCTTAAACATACAAGTATCCCCCAAGCACACAAGATGAGTTTGTCTTTTAGGCTTCTTATTTTGTAGGAAACCGTGAAATTCTCTACATCTCTTGACTCTGGGGGTTGCCCTTGATGGTATGCAATTCCTAATTGGGAGTCATTCGTGATAGCTAGTGGTGTTTCTTCTGTGATAGGTGCATGAAAAAGAATTTCCACGTAATCCGAAGGTGAATAATTGGATTTGCAATCTTTTCCTTCTACACCAACTATCTCACCAAATTCCTCAATAGTTGGGTGTGATTCGTGCTCCTCAACTTGCTGTCACGTTGAATATGATCGCGAGTTCTGCTATTTGCGTTTCCAACCTCTTTATACCCAACCTCATTTCGTCCATGAACTGAGCTTGGGACCTCGTGAGACTGAGTAGAGTTTCTCGTAATTCCTCCCTCTCTTCCTCTATGGTTGGAACTCGATCATATTGACAGTAGTAATCCATATCTTCAGGATCCCTGAGATGCATCAAAACCAACAAAGAATCACGGCACCCTTGTTTTCACACAATAAATACATAAAATAAACAAAATTAAAAAAAACTATACATAAAACCAAATTAGAAATTAAAAATAGATAAATTTGATATTGAACTATTGCCTAATCCCCGGCAACGGCGCCAAAAACTTGATGCGCGTAATATGCACACACTTTTAAACGCAAGTGCACGTTATCATATCAAGTAGTATAGTCTTAGATAAGACCGAGTATCGTCCTCTAGGATTAGGGTTCAAGTATCAATTATCTATTTTCTAGTATCTATTTGATGAATTAATGAGTGATTGGTTGTTTATGACTAAGAATTATAAAAGCTATTTTAAAGTATAAAGATTTAATTCAGATGTGATGAGAATAGGGCTTCTATGTATCCTTACTATCCGCTTATGTTACTTACTAATGCATTACTTATGGCATTCTTCTTTTGGAGAAAGCAGGTTTACGAAATCGGTTTATACTCCCGTTAGGGTTATATAAACACTCAACCCCAGTATTGTTCCTTACCTAACTTTCGCTGATAAGGGTAACGCTATAGGAGGATTAAGCACAAAAACCTAGTTGACCGTCACGCACAATGCGCAAAATTAGGGTTGTTAAGCCTCTCATCAACGCTACAAATCTAATTGAGGTATTTTCATCCCCAATTCAAGACTGTCTATCCAACTTACAGCATATTCACAATCCCCCCTTTTCAGAATCTGATTAGAAATCATATAGTGATAACTAGTTGTCAATTAGCTACCAAGAATTCAACTCAATTATTGGATAGATCTCTCAATAAGAATAATTACCATAAGCATGCATTAATTTATAACATAAGGTTCAAGAAATTCAACATAGAAAGCCCTATAAGAGAATTAGTTCCTAGCCATAAATATGACAAGAACTAATTCCATGTTCATCATACAAAAACTGAATTAAAGAAAAGAAAAAGGAAAGAAATTACTAATGTTTAGGTCTCCAATCTCCTAGGCAAGAAAACCTTGTGTTTGGCAAGAAAGGGAACCCTTTAAAACTGCCTAGGGTTCTCCTTTTATAGGTTTAAAAACGTCTCCTTCTTTTCCCTGCAGGCCTGGCCCAAAAATCCGTCAAAAGACCTAAAATTTCCGCGTCGGCGCCGCTGATGGCGCGCTGGAAGTTCTGAAATCCGTCGGTGTTTTGGTGCCGCGCCCGATATCTGGCTGCTCGAGTAGCCATGGCCAGATCTTCTGTAGCTCCTGATGTTTAGCGCCGCGCCCGCTTCGTCTTCGAGGGCGCCGCGCCAGTCTTCCTCTCGAATAATGGCGCGCGACCGCTTTGGCTGCAGGAGGCCGCCAGCGCTGTCCGATTTTAGCCTCGTTCGCCACTTTCTCTGCTTTCACCGCATCTCCTCTTTTGCCCTCTTTTTGCTCCTTTTCCGCCATTTGGCCATTTCAACCACTTTGACTCAATAGAAAGAAAAACTATCCTAATACGACACTTATATGTGCAAAATGGGACAAAAGACTAACTAAAACAGACTCAAAAGGTGTATATAAAATACACCGATCAGGCATGACAAAACTTGGTATCAGAACACTAAGTTCAAGTGTCTTAGGGAGTTTATGAAACTGTTTTCAATAGGGTCTCTTTTATGTGTGTAATCAGTTGACCACCAAGACATCTAGGATTGTCTCACTTCTTTCATACTCTAGATCGTGCAGTTAGAGATATACCTTCAGTATATCCTTCTAACTCATATGTATTATGTATTTCGAAAAATGCCTGCGAAAAGAAAATTAACTACAAGCAAGAGAGTTACTGCTAATGCTGCTCGTGAGGAAGATGTTCAGGCTTAGGGATCCTATTCAGGTACAACTGTTACACCCCAGAATTTCAGGATATGTTTCTAAGAACGTACGTAAGAACTCAAATGTTAAGATTCGAGACGAGTAAGAATTTATCGGAATTATGGAAATGTCGGAAAACGAAATATTGCGACGAACGGGAGGGCGACACGTGTCACCCCCCCTTACTTGGTCTTGGACGAAAATACATGGTTAGGATGGTCATTTGACCATAATTTAAATGACCAAGTCTTGCAAGACAAATAGCTTGACATTGTTGACTAAGTCAAATGCCACTTGGCTTGATCCTTGTGAAATGCATCCAAACCACACAAGTGTTCTAATCTTAACCCTCCATTTGGTTATATATTCATCCTACTAGTGCAAGATGACTTCTACACTTAGAAAAATTTAGAGAAAATTTTGTGTTCTTGAGAGGAGCTCTCGGGTTTGCCCTCCTTTGCAAGACAAAATTTTTCAATTGTTGTCCAATAATCTCCCCACTTTAAACCAAGGTACCTAAGGGTATTGTAAGTATATCTCAATAGAAAAATCCCGGAAAAATGGTGTTTTCGTATTAGTCGCACGGCGAAAACCTAAGGAGTTCTTCAACTTTAGAGTTGGAACTTGAAGAGAAGTTCTTCATAAGCTTCTAAGGGTTGCTTGGTGTGGATTGGAACGTCAAAAAGAGGAGCTAAAGTTGCTAAGGATCGACTTGTAATCTTGGATCATATTTGGGCTAAATGAGGTATAATCTTCGTCTTACTTTTGTAATTAAAGATTCCATGTTATTATAAGTTAGAAATGATCATGTGATATGTGTTATGAAGTTTGATAAGTGTTATGGAATTTTAGGAGCTCAAAACCGAAATGACATGTTTAGCCTTTTGAAATTGAAATACAATTTTGGTCGTTAATTAGGATCGTCGCATGTTACTTACTTGAAGATTATAGTAGTATAATCGATTGCGACTTGATATCATGTTATGCTAACAACTTGGATTGAAATGGAAATTGGATTAGAATTGATGTTATAGTACTTCAAGTTTGCCGAATTGGCCTAGTAGTTGTATTTGATTGATATCGTTTGTGGGGCGGAATTTTACACGTCTAGTAGGCGTGTAATCCCCTATTGTTGATTTCATTGATTGAGCCTTAAATGTGGCGTGTTTGGTTATTGTATTCGGCCTTGAAAAAGGTGGCAAAGTAAGTAGAAACAAAGGAGGTGCTGTTCGATTTTCCGTAGAATTTAGAGACTTTACACTTATAATGTTCTACGTTTGAAGTAAGGCATTAATAGGCGACTTATGGTCATTATAGGTTGACATACTACGCACGCGAATGGACTTAGCAAGTGGATTAAACCAAGAGGTATGTGGAACTTTCTTATCTCTTGAGCATGAATAGGTTGTAAATGTATAAGTGCGGTAGACGTACACGATTTTGACAATCTAGGTCCATCGATATCCTTGGCTTATTTTAAGAATGTCAAGTTGATTGAGTTAGGGAATTAACTCACTTGTTAAATATTAAGGATATCTTGGCTTTCAAAAGTTAAGAGACTTTAAGTATGTTGAAAGTATTATTGATACTTGTTTTGTTGGAAAGTTTAAGTCTCTTGGTTATAAAGAAGTATGTAAGTTGCTAATGTATAAAGCTAGTATAACGGCTTTATGGGAAGTTGGTTATAATAGCTTTATGGAAAGTTAAAAAGAGTTGTTTACTCTAAGTAATTTTAAGTATGATAAATGACTTGTTTTAATGAAAGGCAATTTGATTTTAAGGCATCAAATGCCTA
This sequence comes from Przewalskia tangutica, assembly GCA_029844215.1. NCBI lineage: Eukaryota > Viridiplantae > Streptophyta > Magnoliopsida > Solanales > Solanaceae > Przewalskia > Przewalskia tangutica. Next base: position 6,582,685 of record CM056725.1, read on the forward strand.
GGGTTTTATAAGAAAATGAGTCACTTGATTTAGAAACCTAACTTTATTTCTAAAGGTATTGTGACTTGTCTTGAAACGTAATTGCGACTTGATACTATGGTTAATAGTATCTTGGAAGTGTTATACTAAAAATAGTCATTTGTTTTAAGAGTAGAAGTATGTAGTACTTGGGTTAAATTCCCGGATCTTTATAAAAGATATGTTAGTGCCTTAAGTAAACTAAAATGAGAGTGTATGTGAACAAGAATAATAAGAAGTTAGGGGATTCTTAACTTGCTTATATATTGTGTGATAAGCCGGTAGTGCTTATGTTATGTATGATAGCCGGTTTTGTGCTAGTGGTATATTATTCATTTCGGTCATTCCGGGTTTGTGGCATTTGCATATTCCGTGGATTTGCTACCCACGATGCGAGGAATACCTCATGCGAGTCCGCAAGGGCTTATGCGGGTGAAATAGTCCCATGCGGGCGGATACAGCCTATGCGAGAAATACCTCATGCGAGTCCGTAAGGGCTTATGCGAGTTAAATAGTCCCATGCGAGGAATACCTCATGCGGGTCCACGCGACCTATGCGGGTGAAATAGTCCCAGGTGTAGGATTGCTTAATGATACTGCGGGTGGTCCCGCTGATCGTGAGCTTCCTATTTTATATTGTAAGTATACTACTATTTACTCATTGTTAGTAAGGCATCGTAATCGTTAATTGAGTTATCATACCGCTCCGCTTTATTTTAGACTTATGATTTCATTACAAGATTTTCGGGCCACATATTTGGTACATGTTGTATTGACCTCCTTCGGGCCGCTCACGCCGCAGTAGAGTAGTTCCGATCCTCGCTCTTAGGATCACTGTTCACCGTTGAAGCTCCTTTATTCCGGAGGCTTATCCCTGGTATTGTCGGTCGCTGTACATTCAGGGGTATGGCGGGGGCCTGTCCCGCCAGAGTTGATATTCTTAGAGGTCTGTAGTCACATTTGTGGATTGAGGTGTAAAGAAAAAAAAAAGGGTGTACTGTTCTATTACGTATATTTTACGGAAGGTGGCCTTATCGGCTAGCCTGTGGTTATTTTTATGTTTAAACATTTTATCTATTGTGTATGTTCCACTGCTATTCTCTGATGTATACCGAGAGGGGTGCCTGTGTAGGGCACGATCGCCCGGCTCAGTCGTGACAAAAGTGGTATCGAGCGATTAGTCTCTGAAAGTGTCTACTGCATCGTGTCTAGTAGAGTCTTGATTATCGTGTGTTGTGCACCACATCTATAATCGTGAGGTCGCGAGACATTTAGGATTGGTTTCATTCTTCTCACTCTAAGATCGTGCGATAGAGTCATGGTTAGTGGTCGTCTCTCCCTAACAAGTTATGTTGCTGCAGCCTACGAAAGGCAGCGATGACGTAAAAGATTATGTGGATTGCGTATCCAGTTGGTAATGTTTGTAGTATAGTTGGTATTGTGACATACAACTATACAGATTTATGTATGGTCGACGCGTGTTGCCTAGAATGATTTTAGATTACCGTGACTTGGTAAGGACTAAAAATACCGGAAGGTATGAGCAGTTAAGGAACTCTCATCAAAGTTTTACGTGCTAATTTGAGATAATTAGGTGATGATGAGTTGTGTGAGAATGTAATGGACCCTTAAGAGGTTATAATTAGGGACTTAAGGGAAGACGTGTGAATAGGTTAAGCTACGTGGTATGAGTAAGAGAATGGTACGTGAGATCCGTATGGAGTAAGTATGGTTGTTGTGGACAAGCATAACACGATTATAGTTTATCGAGAAGTTTTGTACCGCCACGGGACCGATAAGTTAGGCTTGGAGCATGGAAATTGTGAGCCTAGGAATGTTGATAACCACCGAGACCTTAGATATAAGGCCTTCTCGTAGTAAAAGGTTAAGTCGGACCAAGGGTAAGAGTTGGCACGACGCCGAGTCGGGTTGATGACCTATTAAGGGTCGCCTGCTTGAAATGGAATGGGATCACTGGTAGTAGTCCGCCACGTGACAGGGTCACGAAGGTGCAAGGCCTAAGTCTAGTTAATCATTTTACGGGTTCGTGGACGCATTCCACCGGAACCAGGTTGTAAGAGCCGGAACTGGCCTTATGTTGTTTAGAATAGTAACTCCAAAGATTAGAGGCCCGAATCAGTATGAAGGCTATGTACGTATGCTAGTATAAGTTTGGAAGTACGGAAAGAAATGCGACCATGAAAAAGAGAACAACCAAGTGTAAAGAAATGAAGCCTGAATCCATGAGGACCTTTCATGGTGACTACACCCGTGAGTGTTGGGTGGTAGCTGAGCGGTTAGATAATAATTGCCGGTAACGATACAGTCGTTGGACCCTAGCAGACCTAACAGAGCTGTTATGACAGACATCGAGGTCATTATGAGTACGGGCTAGTTGGCCTCTTGTTATGCCAACGTGGACTATAGAGAGAGATTGATTCGGTACGCTTCCGTGCAGTTTGCTATCGAGTGGAAAGGAAGATAAGTGGTAGTAACCAGTGAATTATCCTTCCTTCTTTGGCACCATTGTTTTTTTTATAGGTCTACGTGACTTGTTCATTTGAGGTAAATTGACACAGGAAGTAAGTAATAATTGAATTTGAAGGAATTCATGTTAAGTGCCCTTGGAGGTACTTGGAGTTGGTTTGGTGTGGCGGTTAAGGCCACGACCTTCCGGATAATTTCAGAAAAATGTACAAGGCAAGAATAAATAAGTACGAGTGCTGCCGGCGGAAAGCTGAGGGCATCTTTGGTAGGTTTTGAAAATCTACATGACTTTAAGGAGGTGCGTGATTATTAGATATTTACTGGACCGCGAGAGGACCCTGTGATTAGGGTTGTGACTCCAAGGAAAGTTTAAGTAAGAGAGATAAGTTCTCTCCCCTACGTAAAAGGATAGATTTACGTATTATGGGGTTGCGTGTACCCATGTTGTTAGACGAAGGATATGAGACCGGTAAAGTCTTCAGTATCGTCATGCCATAGGTTACAATTGTGGATAACCGTGGGAAAGTGTTGTGTCGGGGAAATTAAGAACGACGCATTTAATTGGTCGTGGAATATCATAAAGATATAAATGCAGTTGTACGACGTATGAAACCGCATTTATGCGATTACGAATCGATATAGAAATACTTTTGCTAATAGTAAGCCTAAGGTAAGGTTCTGACCAGATTGATAAAAGAGAATACGACTATTGTTATGTATGTTGCACGAGATATGATGACCCCAGACCAGTGTGCTATAATGGGCAGTAAGAACACCTTGAGGAAAGGTGGTTGCATCGGGTTACTACTTGACGAGATCAAGGAAAACCTCCACCCACTAAATTGTGATTGACATGAAGTCTTAGCCAGGAGGCAAGCAAAGGAATCAAATCTAAGTTTAGTGACCAAGTTAGGTGTCACGACCTAACCCCGGGGCCGCGAATGGTACCCTACCGGGGTACCCTGTCAGGTATATGTCAGAGAATAGCAGCGGAACATACATAACACATAACTTATAAAAAAAAGTAAACATCACTGGCCAGCCGATAAGGCTGCCTTCCATAAACATACTTAAACAAAGTATAGTAGTACAACTGGTTCTTATAGCCCAAAACATATATGTGACCACGCACTTAAAGATAACAAGCGTGGCGGACGTGGCCCCGCCATACCCCGAATGTACAAAATACCTATAGCGTCGGGGAATGTCCGTACCCGATAAACAAGCTTCCGAGGAATGGAGCTTCGACACCGAATAGTGATCCTATGAGCGAGGATCCACACCGCTTACCCTTACCGCGCAGATAACGCAGCCCGGAAGCGGGTCGACACAATATGTACCAAGTATGTAAAGCTGGAATATACTGTAGTAATGATATCATAAGTCTAAAAGTAAGATGAGGTCATAGAAGAAAATCAAAATAACTTTTACTGTGCCTTACTAACAATGAGAGTGACAAGTATATATAATACTGCATAAAATAGGGCCTTAGGATCAAAACAGGTACTCGCCTGCGTAGTATCAATAAGCACCCCTACTCCCGGGACTATTTCACCCGCATAGTCCCGTGGACCCGCATGAGGTATTCTCGTGATAGTCAGACTACCGCACGGGACTATTTCACCCGCATAAGCCCATAAGGACTCGCGTGAGGTATTCCTCGCATCATGGGTAGCAAATCCACGAATGTGGTATAACGATCTTGGGGACTTACCCCTCAGATATACTCTTACCCCGAAGCAGATGGTATAACGATCTTGGGGACTTTCCCCTCAGATATACTCTTACACTGAAGCAGCTGGTATAACGATCTTGGGGCTTGCCCCTCAGATATACTCTTACACTGAAGAAGGTGGTATGACGATCTTGGGGCTTGCCCCTCAGACATACTCTTACCCTGGAGAAGGTGGTATAACGATCTTGGGGCTTGCCCCTCATATATACTCTTACCCTAGCTCAAACTGTCATCATATCATAATCATAAATAAGTTAAGAAAACTTATAACTTCTTATTAGTCTTGTTCATATACCCTCTCATTTTAGTTTATTGAAGGCACTTAATCATATCTTTAATAAAAGAACACCGGGAGTTTAACCCAAGTACTACATGCTTCAACTCTTTTAAAAATGACTCTTCTTTATACATAAAACTCTTGGGCAATTGATGCCTTAAAACCAATTTGCCTCACCATATACTTATCTTACTTAGAGTAAATCTCTTCTCATTAACCTTTTATGAAGCTAATAACCCAACTTCCCATAAAGTTGTTATATTAACTCTACACTTTAGTAAAATCATACCTTTCCCCTAACTAAGGGACTTATACATTCTTAAAACAAAACAAGTCATTATATACTTAAAGCAAGTAAGAATACCAAATCTTGTACGTCTACCGTACTACATAGTTTCATCTATTCATGCTCAAGAGATAGGAAAGCTTCACATACCTTGTTGATCAATCCACTTGCTAAGTCCAAACTACCGCAAGTAATATGTCAACCTAAAATAACCATGGTACGTTTATTAACCTCTAATTTCAATGTAGAATAATCTAAACTCAAAGCCACTAAATTCTATGGAAAATTGGGCAGCATTTCCTTTGTTTCTACATACTTTGCCACCTTTCACAAGGCTGAATTTATCATCCAAACGCCACATTTAAGGCTCAACAATCCAACATCTCAAAGGGGATTACACACCCAAACTCAACAATTCACTTAACAATTCTAAGGTAGTTTTTAGGCTACAACATGCTCATAATATCTTCTTAACCAATTCCTTCACATACAAACCATAGTTCTTATATGCAATGAGTCTAAGAGCATTATTTACTACCACAAGTTCTTCCTTCTTAACATGCAACACTAAAAACTAATTCTAAAGGAAGAAATGTTACCTTAAAGCTTTAACCAAATTTTCCAATCACTTGCTAGCTTCCTTGCCAAGAACACCACCACAAGCTAGCCACAAGCTTCCCTTTTTGTTCTTAACTTTTCAGATTTTTCCTTAGGCTTGGATTTCCTTTTGTAAATGTAGAGAAGGAGGAGCGATTTTTAGAGGAGAGAAATTGGAAGATGACCAAGTCTTCAAGACTTGGTCAATATATTGCATGCAAGAAATCAGATGGGGGGGGGGGGGGGGACACTTGTAACCCTCCCAAATTATTTTAAAAGAAAATCTCACTTTTGCTAAGTTTTTTCGCCCAAAAATCCCGCCGCGCTGAAACCCGGCCTCTACGAACTTTCGCGCGCGGCATTGTCTCTGCGCGCTGCAACTTCAGCGACCTCGATTTTCGCGCCGCCCTCGCATCCGCGCCATGCCGCGCTTTGTCCGAAACACATTTCTGTCCGACTGCGCACTGAACTTGTAATTCTCATAACTTTCTACTCCGACGTCCTTTTGACGAATGGTTGGTTGCGTTGGAATCTAGACTCGACGAACTACACCCTAGGCCTTTGAAACACTTAGGAACTCTCAATGTACCGGGTCATAACCCGCCTTAAAGTTGACTAAAACCCGTCCGGAATAATCCGTCAACCTATCCTTTGAAAATTTTAAGTCATACATGCTTTAAACGCCTCATACGTAGGGTCAGAACTACGGGGTATAACATTCTCCCCCCCTTAGAAACATTCGTCCCGAATGTTCCTTCTAGGCTTACTCAAATCACAACCTCGACATAGACCCTCTTAACTATTCCTTGGCAAATAAAGAAGCTCCGCGAGCCACAACATACTAAAGCGTAAATGCTAAATTAAAACTAACAAGCAGGAAAGTGGGTTACCTGGAGGTATAGGAAATAGGTGAGGGTACTTCTTCATCATGTCATCCTCTGCTTCCCACGTCATTTCCTCCTCGCTCGCTCACATAGACGCTTGACTAAGCCACGTCTTTCGTCCGGTCGTCTAACGACGATCGACTATCGCTATGGGACTCTCCTCATACGATAACTCCTCCGCACTGGACATCGCGAACCGGGTGCACTCTAGATGGATCTCCAATACATTTTCGCAACATGGACACATGAAAGACTGGATGTACCGCCTCCAAATCGAACGACAGATCTAACTCATAGGCAACCCTGCCTACCCTACGGACAATCTGATACGACTCAATGTACCTTGGGCTAAGCTTCCCCTTCTTTCCAAATCTCATCACGCCGCCGTGGCGATACCTTTAGAAAAACCCAACCATCTATCTCAAATTCCAAGTGTCGGCGCCGAGTGGTGCGTATGACTTTTGCCGACTCTAAGGCGCCAACAACCGCTCTGGATAAGCTTCACCTTATCCATCGTCACTGAACTAAGTCCGCCCGACTAATCAACTTCTCCCACTCGAACCAGCCTATCGGTGACATGCACTTCCTCCCGTATAAGGCCTCATAGCGCGCCGTCCGATATTGGAATGGTAGCCGTTGTTGTAAGCAAACTCCACAAGAGGCAAATGATCCTCCCACTACCACAAATCAATAACACAAGCCCGTAGCATATCCTCGTTGTGCGGATAGTGCGCCGCACGTCCGCTCGGCCCGAGGATGAACGCCGCATCGAGACTCACTGTGTCCCTAATCCTTCAAAAGACCTCCAGTTAGTCGAGAACCGGGCTCTCTATCTGATATAATCGACACCGGGACTCCGTGCAGTCTCACAATCTCTCTAATATATAATCTGGCATAGTCCTCAGCTGAGAACGTCGTTCTGACCGGAAGAAAATGGGCTGATTTCGTCAGCCTGTCGACAATCACCCAAATAGAATCATGCTTCCTCTGAGTGGTAGGTAGCCCTGTAATAAAATCCATATTTATCACCTCCCACTTCCAAGTCGGAATATCAATAGCCTGCAACAGCCCACCGGGCTTCTGGTGCTCAATCTTAACCTGCTGACAATTCGGGCACTGTGCCACGAACTCCGCAACGTCCCTCTTAAGGCCATCCCACCAATACACGCATCTGAGGTCATGATACATCTTAGTCGACCCCGGATGAATAGAATAACGAGCACTGTGTGCCTCCCCCAGAATCTGCTGACGGAGTCCTGTCACATCGGGAACACACAACCGGCCCTCGAATCTTAGCACCCTATCCGGCGCTACCTCAAATAGACTCCTTTCTTTCTGCACAGCGGCATCTCGGTACCGTACCAAAATCGGATCCTCATACTGTCGCCTCTTCACCTCCTCGACGATAGAAGACTCGGCAACCTCTCGAACCCAAATTCCATCACCATCAGAATCAACCAAACGAACCCCAAGGCTCGCTAGCTGATGTATCTCTCGGACCATATCCCTCTTCTCTGGCTGAACATCAGACAGACTACCCATTGACCTGCGACTAAGGGCATCTGCAACTACGTTGGCCTTCCCTGGGTGGTATAGAATATCAACATCGTAATCCTTAAGTAGCTCCAACCACCGTCTCTGTCGCAAGTTCAGCTCCCTCTGGCTGAAGATATACTGGAGACTCTTGCGTACGTGTAAATGTCCACATGAACTCCATATAAATAATGTCTCCAGATCTTCAAGGCATGAATCACAGCTGCCAACTCCAAGTCATGTGTGGGATAGTTCTTCTCATGCTTCCTAAGCTGTCGAGATGCATAAGCTATAACTCTGCCGTGCTGCATCAGCACGCACCCAAGCCCGACACCTGATGCGTCATAATAAACCACATATCCATCTAAGTCCTCTGGAAGAGTAAGAACTGGGGCGGTCGTCAACTTCTCCTTTAGCAACTGGAAACTTTCCTCACAAGTATCCGTCACCACGAACATAGCCGCTTTCCGAGTCGACTTAGTCAAAGTCTTGAAATAAGCAAACTTCTACAAACCTCCGATAATAACTCGCAAGGCCCAAAATGCGCACACTCCGTGTAGTGGTCCGCAAGTCTTGATCTTCAATCTTCGCCAGACAACCCAATACCATCGGCCACGATAACATGCCCTAAGAAAGCCACTGAAGCCAACCAGAACTCGCACTTCGAGAACTTGGCATACAACTGCCGGTCTCGGAGGACTCCCAATACCGTCCTCAAATGATCTGTATGCTCCTGCTCTGTGCGCGAATATACCAAGATATCATCAATAAACACTATAACGAACATATCCAAGAATGGCCTGAACACCCTATTCATCAAATCCATGAATACTGCTGGGGCGTTGGTCAACCCGAAAGACATCACCCTGAACTCATAGTGCCCATACCGGGTCCTGAATGCAGTCTTTGGGATATCTATCTCTCTAACTCGCACCTGATGATAACCAGACCGCAGGTCTATCTTGGAAAAACACTTTGCACCCTGCAACTGGTCAAACAAATCGTCAATCCTGGGGAGGGGATACCTGTTCTTGATAGTCACCTTGTTCAGCTGCCTGTAATCAATACACATACGCAGCGTTCCATCCTTCTTCTTTACAAATAACACTGGTGCTCCCCAGGGAGAAACACTTGGCCTAATAAAGCCTTTCTCCAGCAAATCTTTCAGCTGGTCCTTCAATTCCTTCAACTCGGCCGGTGCCATCCTGTATGGCGGAATAGATATCGGTCGAGTGTCTGGCGCCAAATCGATGCAAAACTCAATCTCCTTCTCAGGAGGGATACCCGGAAGCTCATCTGGGAATACGTCTGGAAACTCTCTAACAACCGGAACTGACTGAAGGTCCGGCACATCAGCCTCAGTGTCGAATAACCGAACCATATGGTAGATACACCCTTTCCGCACCATCTTCCTAGCCTTGAGGTAAGAAATAAACTTACCCCTCGGCGATGCAGTATTCCCCTTCCATTCGATAACCGGCCACGGAAAGCTGAACCGAACTAATCTCTCTCTCCACGTTGTCATAGCAAGATGCTAGCCAATCCATACCCATAATCACATCAAATTCTGTCATATCCAACACTATCAAGACGGCTAGACTCTGACGGATATCTATAGTCACAGTGCAAGCCATATACACCCGCCGCCTATCATGAATCACCTACTGGCGTAGCCACCTCAAAAGGTCTTATGGACTCGGGCTCTATCCCTATTCTACTGGCAATATGAGGAGATATGTAGGACAAGGTAGAACCTGGATCTATCAAAGCATATACATCACAGCAAGAAACCAATAATGTACCTGTGACGACATCTGGTGACGCCTCCTGGTCCTGTCGACTGGACATAGCATATATGCGGTTCTGAGGACCGCTAGAACTGGAACCCCTACCACGACCTCTGCCGCGGCCTGCTGGCCCATAAGTACCCTGCCCTCCGGGGCGTCTAACCATCGAAGATGAAGATCCCGCAACAGATCCCGTCGGCTGAACCGAAATGCTCCCGCCGCCTAAGGACGGACAATCCTTCTTCAGATGGCCCCGCTGGCCACAAGAGTAGCATGCTCCTGAACCCATACGGCACTCGCCCGGATGAGACCTACCGCATCGAACACACCGAGAGGTAGGTGGTCTCGATTAGTCTTGGCCCTCGCCTCCCTCGAAACTCAAGTCCCGAGCCCCGCCCGCCTTTAATAACCTCGCTGATCGGACCTCCGCCAAAATCGAGAAGGAGCACTCTGTGCTGACTGGAATGTGGACCAAGTTCGCTGAGGCCGCCTCGAAAATTGCCACGAGAACTCGCTGCACGGCCTCTTGGGCCGCCCAAATCTAGGTGATCCCCGCTCTCTCGCCTCAATCCTCGCAGACGCTGCATCACGGCAATATCCATCCCTGGCTGAAGAGCCACCCCCAAGCATGCAGTAATCATATGACGGTCTAACCCCATCACATACCGATGAACCCTGTCTGCCATGTCAGCTACTATGGTGTGCGCATATCTGGCCAAGGAGTCGAACTCCAGGCTGTACTCCCTGATAGTCCTCCCGTCCTGTCTCAAGGTCAAGAACCTATCTACGCGGGCTCTCCTCACCTCAGGAGGCAAGAAGTGGTCTAGGAACGCCTCTGTGAACTCCTCCCAAACAGCTGGAAGAGCATCCTCACCTCTCGACAACACCCATGACTCGAACCAGTTCAACGCAATATCGCGTAACCGGTAAGAAGCTAGTGTAACAGACTCAGTCTCCGATGCCCTAAGCACCTGCATGGTCCGCTGTAACTGCCGGACAAACTCCTGCGGATCCTCCTCAAATCTCGAACCATAGAACTCGGGTGGGTGACAACCCAAGAAATCCCGAATCCGTAAACTGTCGGCTCTAGGGTTGGCCGCCTGCTCCTGTCGGCGCTGCCCTGCCACTATGCTTGTTATACCCCGTATTTCCAGAGTATGTACGTAAGGACGTACGTAGGAAAATTTGAACTTTAAAGTTGGCTTGGACGATTTATTTTGTGCACAACACCCAGTTAGAGTCGTTTTTCGACGAAACGTTTTACTAAACTTGCGAAGGGTAAATTACGGCTATGTCATTTCTAATTTTTGCGGATTTTTCCGAGAGACGAAACATTTTGGACCAACGAGAGGGCGACACTTGGCACCCTCTAATTGGTGGGCTTTGGACGGCAATGTTGGACGATTGGGTGAGTGGGAGTAGGTAGGATATTTTGTGATATTTGTGTGGTAGATGGATAAGGTGTACTTGGGTGAATCCTAGCCCTACACTTGCATGACACTTGGATTGATCTTGGCCATTGGTTGGCCTTTGCTTGACCTATAAATACCCCTCCCCTTTGATGAACTTCTTCATCCAAAAAGTGCGCCCAGTCTTGAAAATCCCTTCCCCTCTTGTGTTCTCGTCCTAGCCTCCCTCCCCTTTATGAGGCCCTCGCCGAAGTCCCCTTGGCCGAGTACCCCTCCTAGTGTGGTTGGCCGAGGGTACACCCTTGTGGTGTTGTCTCGTATAAATACACCCCCTGGTAGAAATACTCTCAAAGTATTGTTACTATACCCAAATTACCTTAGCCGTATACCTTGTAGTATTCCAAGGTTACACTTATTCAAAAGCCCGAAATACTATTATACTTCCTTCAATACAAAAACGAAACCCTAAGGAAAATCTCCATAGTTGGTTGGAGTATTAAGAGAAGTTGCGTAGAACTTCTAAGGGTTATGGAGCGGGTTGGAGCACCGAGTAGGAGCTAAACGTTGCTCGGGATCGACATTATAACTAGGATAATTTTGGGCTTATCGAGGTAAATAATCTTGTCCCCTATTGTTATTGGAATTATATGTTGTAGGAATATATAGTTGAAGTATACTATATATGTAATCAACATAGTTTTGCGGCAATGTCTTTTGACTTAAGCTGAATTTAAAGAAGAGAATCGAATCTGAATTACATAGATCAGTATTACAGAGACTTGTGTAGCATTCTTGTGAAGTAGAATTGTACACGTCCGTTAGGCGTATACACTTCCGTTGGCTTGATGGCGGCCTCGATAGAGAGGAGATTTACGCGATCATGCGGGAGTCTTTGAATTTTCTGTAGAATATTCTACGTTGAGATCTAGATGTTAATAGGCGCCTTGTGGCCTCTATAGGTTGAAGTACTACGAATGGCGTGATCTACTTGGCTTAAGGAGTAGCCGACGGTTTGAGGTACTTGGAGCGTTTTGCTTTTAGTCGATAATCGTCGAGAGGTATGTGAACCTCTTCCTATCTTTTCTAGCATGACATGTGTATAACTATGTAGTACGATAGACGTACATGTGTTAAATGTATTTGATTGGTTTAAAACATAAAGTGTTATAACGGCTTTATGGGAAGTTGGTTATAACAACTTTATGTAGGTAAGAAAATGCTTTGTGGTTTTAAAAACTTAAGAGTTATAATAGCTTTATGGGAAGTTAGGTATAACGGCTTAAGAGAGATAAAATGAATGATTTATTGATTTTAGAAGTTAAGAGACTTGATCTTAAAAGATAAGAGACTTGACTTAATTAAATTAATATGAATTTTGTGTGAAACCTCATTCGTGAGTAATGAGTACTTGGTTTTTAAAAGGAATAATGTTTATCGATTTGAAATCGAATGAGTATCGACAAACCAACGCGGCGTTAATAAAGGGAAATGTTTTGATTAATGAAGTATTATTAAAACCAAGAGAAACCTCCATCCGCATAAGCTAAGATGAGACAAAATGATATTACATTTCCTAGATCATGGTCGCTTAATAAGATTGATTATGAACAAGAATAACCTACTCACATATAAGGCATATGTTTCTCAGTTGTTTAAAAGAGAATTATATTCTTAAATGAATAAGACTATGAACTACTGAAACCTTTCTCAAATAAGAAACGTGAACATTTGAAATTAGGCAAACTTGAGCGTTTGGAAAATAATGTTGTTACTTGATTTTACAAAGGGAAGTGTTTTGGTTTACTTAAAAGGTAGTCACTACATACTACGGGTATTGTGTGACTTCGTGAAAGAAAACGAATCTTTTAAAAGAGTTAATGTATGAAGTACTTTGGGGATAGATACCCGAACTTATTAGCATAAAGTACCTCGTGAATAACTTGATTTTGTTGGTTTGTGATAGCCTTGTAATACTTCTTGTTGATTTGATAAGTAAACATGTTAGGATGCTACGTGTGTTAGTATCTTGTGATTGTTGTGTAAAGGGGTCATTCTTCTTTGGCTTACATTGCTAACCGTAAGTCCGTTGTACTATTATATCACCTACCCTCGATCATATATCGGAGGCTTGCCACCTTGATGCGGTCTATACGGCCTATGCGGTCTGTGAGACTACGCGAGCAGCGGTATGCTCGAGATTGATCATTCGGGTGTTTAGCCCGACGCGGATGCCCATGCGGTCCATGGGACTATGCGGTCTATTGAGACTATGCGGCCGCGGAGTCCGACGGATCTGGTTAAAGCCTCCGACGCGGTATACCTCGGCGATGCAGGACCGTGATTCGAGGAATACCTCATGCGGTGCGTGTGACCTATGCGAGTCGCGGTAAGTTCCAGAATAGACGCGCACATTGATCTTTGAGCGAGTGGCGAGCGATCGACAGTGCGTGCGCAGAAAGACCTCGTGATACGCTTTATAGCATTGTTGATACCGTGGTTTTAGTAGTCGGCTATGCCTTCGTACTTACCCGCACGGTTTTATTATGACACAGTGGGACACGGTGTTTATGTGTATTCCTTGATGCTTTTATATCATGGATCACGGCATGAGAAAGGTATTCCACGGCATGATTGATGTTGTGGCGTGAGACCCATTATTATACTTGAGTAATGACTTGGCGTGAGTCCACGACTTGACATGATCCTTATTGGAATCGTAGTTTGGTTATCATACATGTCTCCCGCTTTATATAGACTACTATGATTTCATTTACGATTTTCGCCACATACTTGGTACTGTTATCGACCTCCCGGGGCTGCGTTGTCACGCAGTAAAGGTACGCCGCCGATCCTCGCTCTTAGTGGTCACGATTCAGCGTTTGGGAAGCTCCGTTTCTCCGAGGCTTATCTTGATATAGTCCTGTCGTTGTAGGTTTTTACATTGAGGGTATGGCGGGCCCCATCCGCCATTGTTGTCGTATCATTCTTAGAGAGTACATGCAATGTTGTGGGAGTTGTAGAAAGGGATATCGCTCAAATTGTTATTTATATATATACGAAGGTAACCGTTTTGGTTAGCTTTCTTATTTCAACGTCTTATTACATTGGTTTCATGTATTGTCTTTATATTCCGATTTCTCGATGTATGACTCTTTGGGTGCCCGTAAGGCACGATCCACGCCCTGCTCGTCGTGACAATGCTGGTCAAGAATCAACTGCCTCGTAATCTGTACTCGCATGACTGTGGGACTGGAGGCTCCGGTACCGCGGTCTCAGTAGCCGCTTCCGCTGCCTCAAAATCTGCTGAGGCTGGCGACGACGTGGAACTCGCCGCCCTAAACATCATCTCTGGTAAGGACTGGGTCTGTGCCCTCGTGACTCTCCGCGTCCCACTAGCAGCACCATCAGTTGCCTTGCCCTTATGGGCCGCGTTTGCCTTGCGTGGAGGCATAACTGATACATAAAGGAAAACATCAGAGGAGGTTCAACCTATAACTCAGCTCTATTGCACGATCTTAGAGTGAAAGAATGGAAACCAATCCTAAATGTCCTGCAGCCTCCTGATTATAGATGTGGTGCACGACACACCGATAATCAAGACTCTACTAGACACGGTCTGTAGACACTTTCCGAGGACTAACTGCTCTGATACAACTTTTGTCACGACCCAACCGGGTCGCGGCCGTACCTACCGGTACCGCATCGGTATATGTCAGAGAATAGCAGCGGAACATACATAACACATAACTTATAAAAAAAAGTAAACATCACTGGCCAGCCGATAAGGCTGCCTTCCATAAACATACTTAAACAAAGTATAGTAGTACAACTGGTTCTTATAGCCCAAAACATATATGTGACCACGCACTTAAAATAACAATCGTGGATGACAGGGCCGCCATACCCTGAATGTACAAAATACCTATAAGATCGTGGAATGTCCGTACCGATAAACAAGCTTAGGAGGAATGGAGCTTCGACACCGAATAGTGATCCTATGAGCGAGGATCCACATCTACTTACCCTTACTGCGGCATGAACGGCCCGAGGCGGGTCAATACACAATATGTACCAAGTATGTAAAGTGGAAAATCGTAGTAATGATATCGTAAGTCTAAAAGTAATTTGGGTCATAAGAAAATCAAAATACCTTTTACTGTGCCTTACTAACAATGAGAGTGACAAGTATATATAATACTGCATAAAATAGGGGCCTTAGGATCAAAACAGGGCACCTCGCCCGTAGTATCAATAAGCACCCCTACTCCTGGGACTATTTCACCCGCATAGGTCCTGTGGACCCACATGAGGTATTCCTCGCATAGTCAGACTACCGCACGGGACTATTTCACCCGCGTAAGCCCATAAGGACTCGCGTGAGGTATTCCTCGCGTCATGGGTAGCAAATCCACTAGCAGGTGGTATAACGATCTTGGGACTTACCCGGATATACTCTTACCCCGAAGCAGATGGTATAACGATCTTGGGGACTTTCCCCTCAGATATACTCTTACACTGAAGCAGCTGGTATAACGATCTTGAGGCTTGCCCCTCAGATATACTCTTACACTGAAGAAGGTGGTATGACGATCTTGGGGCTTGCCCCTCAGACATACTCTTACCCTGGAGAAGATGGTATAACGATCTTGGGGCTTGCCCCTCAGATATACTCTTACCCTAGCTCAAACTGTCATCATATCATAATCATAAATAAGTTAAGAAAACTTATAACTTCTTATTAGTCTTGTTCATATACCCTCTCATTTTAGTTTATTGAAGGCACTTAATCATATCTTTAATAAAAGAACACCGGGAGTTTAACCCAAGTACTACATGCTTCAACTCTTTTAAAAATGACTCTTCTTTATACATAAAACTCTTGGGCAATTGATGCCTTAAAACCAATTTGCCTCACCATATACTTATCTTACTTAGAGTAAATCTCTTCTCATTAACCTTTTATGAAGCTAATAACCCAACTTCCCATAAAGTTGTTATATTAACTCTACACTTTAGTAAAATCATACCTTTCCCCTAACTAAGGGACTTATACATTCTTAAAACAAAACAAGTCATTATATACTTAAAGCAAGTAAGAATACCAAATCTTGTACGTCTACCGTACTACATAGTTTCATCTATTCATGCTCAAGAGATAGGAAAGCTTCACATACCTTGTTGATCAATCCACTTGCTAAGTCCCAACTACCGCAAGTAGTATGTCAACCTAAAATAACCATGGTACGTTTATTAACCTCTAATTTCAATGTAGAATAATCTAAACTCAAAGCCACTAAATTCTATGGAAAATTGGGCAGCATTTCCTTTGTTTCTACATACTTTGCCACCTTTCACAAGGCCGAATTTATCATCCAAACTCCACATTTAAGGCTCAACAATCCAACATCTCAAAGGGGATTACACACCCAAACTCAACAATTCACTTAACAATTCTAAGGTAGTTTTTAGGCTACAACATGCTCATAATATCTTCTTAACCAATTCCTTCACATACAAACCATAGTTCTTACATGCAATGATTCTAAGAGCATTATTTACTACCACAAGTTCTTCCTTCTTAACATGCAACACTAAAAACTAATTCTAAAGGAAGAAATGTTACCTTAAAGCTTTAACCAAATTTTCCAATCACTTGCTAGCTTCCTTGCCAAGAACACCACCACAAGCTAGCCACAAGCTTCCCTTTTTGTTCTTAATTTTTCAGATTTTTCCTTAGGCTTGGATTTCCTTTGGAAATGTAGAGAAGGAGGAGTGATTTTTAG
Organism: Przewalskia tangutica; assembly: GCA_029844215.1. Taxonomy (NCBI): domain Eukaryota; kingdom Viridiplantae; phylum Streptophyta; class Magnoliopsida; order Solanales; family Solanaceae; genus Przewalskia; species Przewalskia tangutica. The sequence continues at coordinate 6,599,481 of CM056725.1, forward strand.
AGAGGGAGAGAATTGGAAGATGACCAAGTCTTGAAGACTTGGCCAACATATTGCATCCAAAAAATCCCATGGGGGGGGGGGGACACTTGTCACCCTCCCAAGGTCTTTTAAAAGAAAATCAGACTTTTTCTAAGTTTTTCCGCCCAAAAATCCCGCCTCGCTCTCTGAACTTTCAGGCCATGGCTGAAACCCCGCAGCCTCTCTGAACTTTCGCGCGGCCTCGCTGCCTGGCCGCGGCTTCAACTTCAGCGACCTCTCGTACTTTCGCGCCGCCCTCGTGATCCGCGCGGCCCCGCGCTTTGTCCGAAACACATTTATGTCCGACTGCGCACTGAACTTGTAATTCTCATAACTTTCTACTCTGACGTCCTTTTGACGAACGGTTGGTTGCGTTGGAATCTAGACTCGACAAACTACGCCCTAGGCCTTTGAAACACTTAGGAACTCTCAATGGACCGGGTCATAACCTGCCTTAAAGTTGACTAAAACCCGTCCGGAATAATCCGTCAACCTATCCTTTGAAAATTTTAAGTCTTACATGCTTTCGTACAATCTCATACGTAGGGACAGAACTATGGGGTATAACATTAGGTTGCAACAGAGAAAGGGAAACAGGAACCATAGGTGAGATTAAGGATACCCAAATATTTCACAGGAATGAGAAAGGCTTCCAGTTATTGGAAGATAAGTTGACTCGACTACAGTTCTAACTCCTCCTGAAAAACTAGAGGGTTAGGTTATTATGATAGCACGTTGGGTGTTGGTCTAGGTTGTGTGCTGACGCAACCCGATCAGGATATAGCCTATGTTTTTCCGGTAGTTAGGGGAGCAGGAAAGGAAATTACGCCACTCACGATTTAGAGCTGGCGGCAGTTAAACATGCCTTGAAGATTTGGGGGGAATGACGTATATATAGACTTCATGTGGATATTTGGTGCAGACCACAAAAGCCTCTGGTATATCTGCAGACTGAGGCAGTAGAAATTGCGACAGAAATGGTGGTTAGAGTTACTCAAGGATTGTGATTTGATATCCTATACCATCCGGGGAAAGACAAGATAGTTACAGATACTCCTTGTCGTGGATCTAAGGGTAGTCTGCCAGATGGGCATCCAGATAGACAGTACGTGGTCCGTAAGATTCATCAGCTCCCGAGCCGAGGGGGTTCGATTATTTGTTTCCAAGGTTAATGAAGGTTAGTTCCGAGAGGTTACTGAGTCTTTCGTCGTTGAGGAGGTAAAGAGGCGACAATATGAGGATCTAGTTATGATACGGTATCGAGATACGGCTCTCCGAGAAGAGAAGAGCCTGTTTGAGTAGCACCGGATGAGGTGCTGTGAGATGAGGATAGATTGCGTGTACCCGGTACTGCAGGACTAGTCAGCAGGTTTTAGGGGAGGCACGCAGTGCTTATTGCTCTAATTGTTCGGGGCCGACTAAGTTGTGTCGTGACCTCAGATGTATGTATGGGTAAGATGACTGGGAAAGGGACATAGCGGGTTTTACTGCTTAGTGTCCGAGTTAGTAGCAGGTCATGGTTGAGCACCAGAAGCCCAGTAGGCTATTGCAAGCGATTTAGATCCCGACTTAGTTATGGAAGGTAATTAATATGGATTTTGTTACAGGGTGACATCGTACTTGGAGGAAGTGCGACTCCCTGGGGGTCATGGTAAATAGGCTGGCGAAACCAGTCGTGTTCTTCCGGTTAGGACCACTTACTCGGCTGAGGATTATGCTAGCTTGTATAGCAGAGAGATTATGAGACTGCACGGGGTTCCTACGTTTATAATGACAGACAGATGAGCTCGATTCTGGATAACTTGGAGGTTTTTTCCGAAGGGATTAGGGACACGGTGAGTCTCGGTGTTGCATTACACCCTCGCATCGGACGGTGCGAACATACCATCCGTGCACGAGGATAGGTTGCGGTCGATGTTATTGATTTGAGTCGGTGAAAGGATTATTTGCCTCTTGTTGAGTTACATACGATAACAGATACCCTTCCGGTATTCGGATGGCCCTGTATGAGGCCTTGTATGCAAGAAAGTGTAGGTCGTCGATTGGTTGGTTCGACGTGGACGAGGTCTGATTAGTTGACCCGCATCGATTCAACGGCCGTGGATAAGGCGAAACTTATCCAGAAAGATCGATAAGCTTCGAGTCGTGAGGCTTTGCGGATAACCGACGTCGACACTGGAGTTCGTGGCGTTACGGTATAAGTATTGTTATGTGGCCACGTGTGGCATTATTGGTATATGGGGGTTGTAAAAGCAGACTATGTCGCTACTTATAAGATTGACTCCGAAAGAACATTCGGGGACGAATGTTTCTAAGGGGGGAAGAATGTTACACCCCGGAATTTCAGGATATGTTTCTAAGAACGTACGTAAGAACTTAAATGTTAAGATTCGAGACGAGTAAGAATTTATCGGAATTATGGAAATGTCGGAAAACGAAATATTGCGACGAACGGGAGGGCGACACGTGTCACCCCCCTTACTTGGTCTTGGACGAAAATACATGGTTAGGATGGTCATTTGACCATAATTTAAATGACCAAGTCTTGCAAGACAAATAGCTTGACATTGTTGACTAAGTCAAATGCCACTTGGCTTGATCCTTGTGAAATGCATCCAAACCACACAAGTGTTCTAATCTTAACCCTCCATTTGGTTATATATTCATCCTACTAGTGCAAGATGACTTCTACACTTAGAAAAATTTAGAGAAAATTTTGTGTTCTTGAGAGGAGCTCTCGGGTTTGCCCTCCTTTGCAAGACAAATTTTTTCAATTGTTGTCCAATAATCTCCCCACTTTAAACCAAGGTACCTAAGGGTATTGTAAGTATATCTCAATAGAAAAATCCCGGAAAAATGGTGTTTTCGTATTAGTCGCACGGCGAAAACCTAAGGAGTTCTTCAACTTTAGAGTTGGAACTTGAAGAGAAGTTCTTCATAAGCTTCTAAGGGTTGCTTGGTGTGGATTGGAACGTCAAAAAGAGGAGCTAAAGTTGCTAAGGATCGACTTGTAATCTTGGATCATATTTGGGCTAAATGAGGTATAATCTTCGTCTTACTTTTGTAATTGAAGATTCCATGTTATTATAAGTTAGAAATGATCATGTGATATGTGTTATGAAGTTTGATAAGTGTTATGGAATTTTAGGAGCTCAAAACCGAAATGACATGTTTAGCCTTTTGAAATTGAAATACAATTTTGGTCGTTAATTAGAATCGTCGCATGTTACTTACTTGAAGATTATAGTAGTATAATCGATTGCGACTTGATATCATGTTATGCTAACAACTTGGATTGAAATGGAAATTGGATTAGAATTGATGTTATAGTACTTCAAGTTTGCCGAATTGGCCTAGTAGTTGTATTTGATTGATATCGTTTGTGGGGCGGAATTTTACACGTCTAGTAGGCGTGTAATCCCCTATTGTTGATTTCATTGATTGAGCCTTAAATGTGGCGTGTTTGGTTATTGTATTCGGCCTTGAAAAAGGTGGCAAAGTAAGTAGAAACAAAGGAGGTGCTGTTCGATTTTTCGTAGAATTTAGAGACTTTACACGTATAATGTTCTACGTTTGAAGTAAGGCATTAATAGATGTACTATGGTCATTATAGGTTGACATACTACGTACGGCGAATTGGACTTAGCAAGTGGATTAAACCGAAGAGGTATGTGGAACTTTCTTATCTCTTGAGCATGAATAGGTTGTAAATGTATAGTACGGTAGACTTACAAGATTTTGACAATCTAGGTCCATTGGATATCCTTGACTTATTTTAAGAATGTCCAAGTTGATTGAGTTAGGGAATTAACTCACTTGTTAAATATTAAGGATATCTTGGCTTTCAAAAGTTAAGAGACTTTAAGTATGTTGAAAGTATTATTGATACTTGTTTTGTTGGAAAGTTTAAGTCTCTTGGTTATAAAGAAGTATGTAAGTTGCTAATGTATAAAGCTAGTATAACGGCTTTATGGGAAGTTGGTTATAATAGCTTTATGGAAAGTTAAAAAGAGTGGTTTACTCTAAGTAATTTTAAGTATGATAAATGACTTGTTTTAATGAAAGGCAATTTGATTTTAAGGCATCAAATGCCTAGGGTTTTATAAGAAAAGGAGTCACTTGATTTAGAAACCTAACTTTATTTCTAAAGGTATTGTGACTTGTCTTGAAACGTAATTGCGACTTGATACTATGGTTAATAGTATCTTGGAAGTGTTATACTAAAAAGAGTCATTTGTTTTAAAGAGTAGAAGTATGTAGTACTTAGGTTAAATTCCCGGATCTTTATAAAAGATATGTTAGTGCCTTAAGTAAACTAAAATGAGAGTGTATGTGAACAAGAATAATAAGAAGTTAGGGGATTCTTAACTTGCTTATATATTGTGTGATAAGCCGGTAGTGCTTATGTTATGTATGATAGCCGGTTTTGTGCTAGTGGTATATTATTCATTTCGGGGTCATTCCCCGGGTTTGTGGCATTTGCATATTCCGTGGATTTGCTACCCACGATGCGAGGAATACCTCATGCGAGTCCGCAAGGGCTTATGCGGGTGAAATAGTCCCATGCGGGAGGATACAGCCTATGCGAGGAATACCTCATGCGAGTCCGTAAGGGCTTATGCGGGTGAAATAGTCCCATGCGAGGAATACCTCATGCGGGTCCACGCGACCTATGCGGGTGAAATAGTCCCAGGTGTAGGATTGCTTAATGACTTCTGCGGGTGGTCCTGCTTTGATCGTGAGCTTCCTATTTTATATTGTAAGTATACTACTATTTACTCATTGTTAGTAAGGCAATTGTATCGTTAATTGAGTTATCATACTGTCTCGGTTTTATTTTAGACTTATGATTTCATTACAAGATTTCGGGCCACATATTTGGTACATGTTGTCTTGACCTCCTTCGGGCCGCGTTAAATGTCGCAGTAGAGTACACGTGTTCTTGATCCTCGCTCTTAGGATCACTGTTCAGCTGTTGAGAAGCTCCTTTATTCCGGAGGCTTATCCCTGTTATTGTCGGTCGTTGTACATTCAGGGGTATGGCGGGGCCCTGTCCCGCCAGAGTTGATATTCTTAGAGGTCTGTAGTCACATTTGTGGATTGGGGTGTAAAGAAAAAAAAAGGTGTACTGTTCTATTACGTATATTTTACGGAAGGTGGCCTTATCGGCTAGCCTGTGGTTATTTTTATGTTTAAACATTTTATCTATTGTGTATGTTCCGCTGCTCTTCTCTGATGTATACCGAGAGGGGTGCCCAGGTAGGGCACCAGTCGCGGGCCCGGGGTCGGGTCGTGACAACAACACCCGCACTTGATGCTACAGGGCCTACGGAGATCCCAATTTCGCTACCTAGTTCTACTAACTCTGATGTTAGGGGAGCTATTCAGTTGCTCAAGCCTAACGTTAGGGAATGACTCCAAGAACAGGAACTATTGGGGAGTCATCCAGTTCCAGGACTTATGAATTGTTACGTGTGAACCTCCAGTGTTCATAGGGTCTTATAAGATGGAAGATCCATATAATTTTATTGATTGGCTGTAGAAAATCTTTCGTGTTATGCATGTTACTTAGATATTGGCAGTAGAGTTTGGAGCCTATCAATTGCAGGATTTTACCAATATCTGGTATGAGTCATGGGAGAAGTCCCACGGGGAGGATGCACCTTTAACAACTTGTGATGAGTTTGTTGATGCTTTTATTGAGCACTTTCTGCAAGTTGAGGTCAAAGAGGCAAAGCCCGTTGAATTTGAAAAGCTTAAGCAAAATGAAAGGAGTGTGCAGGAGTACTATCTTCAGTTTGTATCTTTGGCAAAGTATACTCCACATATGGTTCCTGACATGAGGGCCAAGGTTAGGAGTTTTGTGTATGGTCTTGATCCCCATTTTTATGATGCAACTAATATTACAGAATGACTATCACGAAGATGGTTGTTTTCATACAAGGTAATGAGAGCAAGTTAAAGGAAGAGGAAGCTTTGTAGAAAGAAAAGGATATGAATTTTAACAAAAGAGCTAAGTCCTTAGGTCACTTCAGCCATGGGGGAGGTGGAGGCCGACGATTTTTAACAATAGATCATCAGGACCTGATCCATCTTCATCCAGTGCTTCAGCCCCAAATTCCATAAATGATAATAAGAGGTAGAACTTCAGAGCAACAGGCTCAGAGTCACAAGTCAGTATAGGCTACAGGGGTTTCCAGCATCCTACTTGCAACACTTATGGTAAGAGGCACTCAAGGGTGTGTTGTCCCGGTATGGATGATTGTTTTGAGTGTGGTCAGCAGGGTCACTTTCTACAAGATTGCCCATCGACAAGGAAAGGTATTGGTGGTAATGTAGCTCAGTCCATCAATTCAGTAGTCAATCGTAATTCTCAAGCCCAATTAGGGCGTGGTGCGGCTAAGTCTGGTAACACATATGGAGGTCCAAACTGCCTATATGCTTTAGATGGCCATCAAGATACAAAGGCTCGTACATATATCATCACATGTATATTAACGGTCTTCACTTTTGACATTTATGCCCTTATGGATCTTAGATCCACTCTATCATATGTAACTCTATTTGTTGCTAAGAAATTTGGGATAGAACCAGAAAAGTTACATGAATCTTTTGAGGTATCCATTCTAGTTGGTGAGTTGTTATATTTAGGAAGATTTATAGGGGTTGTCCAGTTAAAGTCTATCACTACATTACCATAGTCGATTTTGTAGCGTTAGAAATGGTAGAATTTGATGTAATCATGGGTATGGATTAGTGTCTTCATGTTCTTCCATAGTAGGTTGTAGAACCAAAATTGTCAGTTTCAAATTTCTCGACGAACCAGTCATAAAATGGAGGGGTAATGCAGTAGCACCCATAAAGAGGTTTATTTCCTATCTTAAAGCCTGAAAGATGATACCCAAGGGGTATATTTAACATCATTTCATGTTAGGGATGCAAATACCTAGACCCCAACACTTCAATTAGTATCGATTGTCAATGAGTTTCCAAAAGATCTTTGTGGAGTTCCTCCCGATAGGAAGATTGACTTTGGAATTGATTTACTTACCGGCACTAAGTCAATATTTATTCCGCCATATAGAATGGCTCTAGCAGAGTTATGAGAATTAAAAGCTAAGTTGAAAGATCTCCTTGATAAGGGATTTATTAGACCAAGTGTCTCGTCATGGAGTGCAACCGTGTTGTTTGTCTGTAAGAAAGATGGGTTTTTTGCATATGTGCATTGACTATCAGCAGTTGAACAAGGTCACCAGTAAGAACAAATACCCTCTTCCAGAATAAATGATTTATTCGATCAACTTCAGGGTTTTCAGTGTTATTCCAAGATTGACCTTAGATCAGGATACCATCAACTTAAGGTTAAGGGAGTTGATATTTCGAAAATTGCCTTCAGAACTCATTATGGTCATTTCAAATTTTGTGTCACGTCATTCGGATTGACGAATACCCCATCTGTTTTTATGAATCTTATGAATAGGGTCTTCAAGCCTTATCTCGATCTTTTCATTATTGTCTTCATTGATGATATTCTACTTTATTCCAGTAGTGAGGCTGATCATATAGAGCATCTCAAAATTATATTACGGACACTTCAGGATCGCGATCTCTATGAAAATAATCCAAGTGTCAATTTTGGCTTAAATTAGTGGCATTCTTAGGCCATGTGATTTCAGGAGAAGGCGTCCAAGTTGACTTTCACAAAATAGACGCTGTTAAAAATTGGCCCAGACCCACTTCTGCTTTAGATATACTGAGTTTCTTGGGTCAGCAGGATATTACAGATGATTCGTAAAAGGTTTTTCTTCCATCTCAGCTCCATTGACTAGATTGACTCAGAAGAAAGTCAAATTCCAGTAGTCAAATGCATGTGACCGTAGTTTCGAAGAACTAAAAATGAGACTAACTTCTGCTCCAGTGTTAATATTGCCATTGGGAAACAAATGGTTTGTAGTATATTGTGATGCATCAGGCGTTAGTATTGGATGCGTTTTAATGCAGCATGACAAGACTATAGCTTATGCATTTAGACAACTTAAACCTCATGAAAAAAATTATCTGACTCGTGATCGCCCAAAATATGGCGTCATTATTTGTATGGAGTTCACGTTGACATTTTCATATATCACAAGAGCCTTCAGTACATTTTCAAGTAGCGAGAGTTGAATCTCAAGCACAAGAGATGGCTCGAATTGATAAAGGGTTATGACATAGATGTTCTCTACAACCTAGGGAAAGTGAATATGGTAACCGATGCTCTTAGTCGGCCATCCATGGAAAGTTTATCTCATGTTAAAAATGATAATATAACCATGACGAACGATATTCATCGACTAGTCATTCTAGGAGTTTGACTCATGGACTTCGAAGATAGTGGTGTTATTTTACAAAACAAGTCTGAATCCTATTTAGTAGCCGAAGTGAAGGAGAAACAATTTAATGATCCCTTTCTGTTGCAGCTGAAAGAGAGGATTCACAAGCATAAGACTACGTCTTTTGAATAAGGGGGAGATGACAACACTTTGATGTACCAAGGCAGGTTATGTGTTCCTTATGTGGATGGACTCAGAGAGAGGATCATAGAAGAAGCGCATAATTCCAGGTATTTTATTCACCCAGGTTCTACAAAAATGTATCATAATCTTAAGGAGATTTATTGGTGGAACAACATGAAGAGGAATGTGGCAAATTTTGTAGTCAAGTTTTCAAATTATTAGCAGGTGAAAGCCGAGCACCAGAGACCTGGTGGGTTGGCTTAGAATATTTACATTTCTGTTTGAAAATGGGAGATGATAAACATGGACTTTATAACAGTTCTACCTCGTTCAACCTGAAGGTGTGACTCGATTTTGGTGCTTGTGGAGCGACTGACTAAAAGCCTACTTCTTGGCAGTTAAGACCACAGATTCAGCAGAGCATTATGCTAAGTTGTATCCACAAAATTGTCAGGCTTCACGGGACCCCAATATCTATTATTTTAGATCGTAGTGCTCAGTTCACAACGCACTCTTGGAAGTCTTTCCAGAAAGGATTGGGTACCAAGGTAAATCTCAGCACAACTTTTTATCCTCACATAGATGACCAGGAAGAACGTACTATTTAGATTCTTGAGGATATATTGAGGTCATGCGTTCTCGATTTTAAAGGTAATTGGGATGATCACTTGTCTCTCATTGATTTTGCTTATAATAAAAGTTATCATACTAGCATCCAGATGGAACTGTTCGAAACTCTTTATGGACGAAGGTGTAGATCACCAAATGGTTGGTTCAAAGTTGGTGAAGTAGAGTTGTTAGGACAATACTTGGTCTATCAAGTTATGGAGAAAGTTAAGTTGATCATGAACATTTTAAAATAGAACAGAGTCGCCAAAAGTCCTATTCGGATGTGAGGCGTAGAGACTTAGAATTTCAAGTTGATGATTGGGTGTATTTATGAAAGTTTCACCTATGAAAGGTGTCATGATATATGGAGAGAAAGGGAAGTTCAGTCTCGAATATATCGGACCATACATGATTTTGAGGAGAGTTGGTCAAGTGGCTTATGAACTTGAATTTCCACAAGATTTGATTATTGTGCATTCAGTGTTTTATGTATATATGTTGAGAAAGTGTGTAGGAGACCCATCATTGGTTGTTCCTACCGATTTCACTATAGTTAAGGAAGGCCTGACATATGAAGAGGTCTATGTGGCTATTTTGGATCTTCATATTTGAAAGTTGAGAACTAAGGAAATTGCATCAGTGAAAGTGTTGTGGAAAAGTCAGAATGTTGAGGAGGGGCTACATGGGAAGCCGAAGAAGACATGAAGTCCAGATATCCGTACTGACATGAGAAGTAAGCAGAAAATATTGAAGATAACTAACCTTTACACTCATGCCTCCTATTCAGTTCAGTATTTCAGTATAGTATTCAGTTCAGTATCTATTCAGTTCAGCACTCTTTTCAGTTAGATAATGATTCAGTCCAGTATTCGTGCAGTTACGTTCTTAATGTATGTAAGTTCGATTACCAGAACCCATCATTTTAGGATGAATAATCCCAAGGGAGAGATAGTGTAACACCTCATACCTCTAAACTAAACTATATTCATGATCCAGGGGTTAGGAAACCAAAATGAGAAGTTTAAAATTAAAAACTAGTTTCAGTTATACAAATTAGATTTTACGCTGGGATTGAAAAACCGTAAAATATTTTACGAACCGTCGAAATGAACTATCAATGTTGTTTATGGAATTGAAAATTGTACAATAAATTTTACGGACTATAGAAGATTATATGTCCCGTTATATTTTACTGTCTCAAACTTTCAAGGTTAAGAGGTTACTGGAAAAGTGGTAAATAATTTAAGGGTCCGATTATATGCTCGAGCTCTAGGAGAGTGGTGATCCCGTGGAAAAGGAAAATCGACAAGGAAGATATGAAGTGTCGCCAAGAATGGCATAGTCGCAAAGCTTCGTCGTGCCATACATCTTTTCAGTAGCTATCCACACAAGCATATGATGCTTGGGAGCTTACGGTTTCATGTTCTATTTCACTCCCCGATGGGGGTTCTTTTCACCCTTCCCTCACAGTACTACTTCGCTATCACAGACTTAGATTGTAAAAATATTGACAGACCGACAATATCGACTATCAAATTCTTCCGACAGCAAACAGTATAAATATGCAGCTTAGTCTAGAAAAATTAGATTTCAGTATTCTAAAATCCTAACATGAAGGTTCTCTCCTCCTATCAGTCTCATACACCAAAGTAAGCTTATTCCAAATATTACAAGTGAATTATAACACATATACATCAATTCTAAGCATAAATTCATTATTCTTAACCTAGGGTTTTCAAGATAAACCCAATTCCAAGGCTCAAGGTTCAGTCTTTGAATTTCTACTTCCAAGTTTAGATTTTAAGACACATTTTGGAGCGATAAAGGTATGTAAAGCTTTTATCTATGTGTGTAAATGTCTTTAATCATCCTCACACCTCGTTCATCGAGATTACTACGAATTACTTCAAAATTTGAGATTATGCCCTAGTCATGAAAAGACAAGAATGTCTATCCTCCAAGAACATAAATATGTTATTGTTCATAATTATCACTTTGATTGTTGTGAACTCAACATGCATTCAGTATAGACTTGTGTTTGATACCAACGAGTCTCAATCTATAATACTCCATATGTTTGTAAATTAGTTAAAGCTTCAACACTCGTAATCAATTCATGAGTTCATGTTCAATATTTCTTATTAGTATATTTCAGTATCATGTTGAGCACTTGTATTTTTAGGCCCAAGGACACACATATATATATTAGGCCCAAGGCTACAATTTATGTATATGTATACTTGGGCCCGAGGCCACAGATTTGTGCACATATATTGGGATTAAGGCCACAAATATTTATTATTTTAGTTAAACATGTGACTCTTTATTTCAGTATAAGAAGTATTCATATTGTTTGCTATCTTGTTCAGTTTTTAGTTATCAGTTTTAGATTTAGTACAATATATGTTTATTGATTTGGGTTTCCTTTCCCGAGCACCCACAACTATTTATTATTTTTGTTACTTTACATACAGTACAATTCAAAATCTACTAACATCCCTTTGCATGGGCCTACACTTCACGGTGCAGGTGTCGAGTTTCAGGATGATGGATCTGCTTAGTAAGATTGCTTCAGTATCAGCTACTTGGTGGGCCCCATCTCATTTGGGGTGTCAGTCTAGTTATCTTTATAATGTTGCATTATTAGTAGAGGTGTACCAAGGCCTTGTCCCGGTAAACAGTTTTGCAGACTCATGTTGTTAGAGGTTTCATAGACTAGACTAGTTATCATGTCATGTCAGTTTCTTAGTTACTCTTACTTATTATAATTACAGACAATTTCCGCATATGCTTTTAGATTACCAATTCATCAAGTTTGAATTATATATTTTTAAATTATTACTATAGCATATTTGATGCCCATATTGATTCAATAACCATGTGATTTAATCGATCACATGTAGCTAGGCACCGAGTGTTGTGTTTCACCCAGGCTATGGTTTGGAGCATGACAAAGCTTGATATCAGAGCACTAGGTTCAAGTGTCTTAAGGAATTTATGAAAATGTGTCCAGTGGGGTCACTTTTATGTGTGTTAGGGCCCTGCATATGTAAACAGTTGACCACCAAGACATCTAGGATTGTCTCACTTCTTTCATACTCTAGATCGTGCAGTTAGAGCTATACCTTCAGGACATCCTTCTAACTCGTATGTATTATGTATTTTGGAAAATGCATGCGAAAAGAAAATTAACTACAAGCAAGAGAGCTGCTGCTAATGCTGCTCGTGAGAAAGATGTTCAGGCTCAGTGAGCCAATTCAGGTACAACACTCGCACTTGATGCTATAGGGCCTACGGAGATCCCAGTTCTATTGGCTTTGATGTTAGGGGAGCTATTCAACTGCTCACCTAAGTTATTCCTGCTCAAGCCCAACGTCAATAAACGACTCCAAGTACGAGAACTATTGGGGAGTCATCCAGTTCTAGGACTCATGAATTTTTACATATGGACCCTCTAGTGTTGACATGGTCTTGTAAGAAGGAAGATCCACAGAACATTATTAATGGGCTGTAGAAAATATTTTGTGTTATGCATGTTAGTCAGATATAGGCAGTAGAGTTAGGAGCTTATCAGTTGCAGGATGTTGTCAATATCTAGTATGAGTCATGAGAGCAGTCCCATAGGGAGGATGCACCTTCAACAACTTAGGATGAGTTTGATGACGCTTTTATTGAGCATTTTCTACAAGTTGAGGTCAAATAGGCAAAGCCCATTGAATTCAAAAAGCTTAAGTATAACGGTACGAGTGTGAAGGAGTACTATCTTCAGTTTGTCTCTTTGGCAAAATATGCTCAATATATGGTTCCAGACATAAGGCTAGAGTTATTTATAAGGTAAGGGTTATTCCCCTCTCCGTATGTATAAGCTTATGTGAGCTTCAGCTATGTTGTTTTGGTACGAACTTATGGGACAAATATTGAAAGTCGTAAACCTGATTTATTGGAATGTTATGTGGTGTCTGGAGGATTTTATTGAAATGTTAAAGATCTGGAGATATTAGTTTAGTTATGGTTATATGTTTGATGTTGTTGTTATGGAGTTGGAAGAATGGCGGAGAGAAACGCCGTATAATTACTTACATAGCGAGTTTTCCACCCACTGATTGGTTGTTGTATATCCTTTTAGTTGATACTAGTCCTATCTTCTTCCGTTGTAGATTAACTTGTAATGAAGGTTGATTTCATCAATATCATCGAAGGGTCAGTTCATTGGTATGTAAAGGCTATTCCCTTTCTTTGTTTTGGATGAATTTTCAACCGAGCGAGTTTTAAATTAGAGCACAAAGAAGTGCCTCCAGAAAGATCTCATCTCTATATTATTCTTGATAGCTTCATAGTAGTTTCCCTTGTTGGGAGTTTACCTTCAGACTAGCATGGTTCCTTATATAGTTAGTAGATAGAAAAGATGATTGTAGAGTTCAAAGAAGTATGCACTTGCCTACAAGGCTATCTATTCACATGTTACCTTCGGGGCTATACATATACATATTTTCTTTGGGGATATACAAATATAGATCACCTTCAGGGTTATACAAATACATATCGCCTTTAGGTTTATATAAATACAGATCACCTTCGTGGCTATACATATATAGAATGCCTTTGGGGCTATATAGAGTGCCTTCAGGGCTATACGCTCGCCTTCGGGGCTATTTTCACATATCTAGATACCGTACATGATGCTAAGTAGTTTGATATTATGTTGTTTAGCTGTTAGATGACAGAGGCAAGTAAGTATAACTAGATTCTTTATTGACTCTTCAGTTTATCTTGTACTTCAATTTTAGTTACCTTGCATACTCAGTATATTATTTTACACTAACGTCTCTTTGTCAGGAATGTTGTGTTTATGCCCGCAGGTTCATATAGGAAGTTGGAGGAACCACATCAGTAACTTTGCTTAATACTAACTAGTGTGGTGTGCTCCATATTGTTCGGAGTTACCAGGTCCAGAGTTTTGTGTATACATATATGATAGGTAGGCCAGGGCCCTATCCAACCATAGTGCATTTGTCACTCTTTAGAGGCTTGTAGAAGTATCCTGTATGTCCAGTAGTGTCATTATGGCGGCTTTGTCGGCCCACATAGCAATACTTATATTATATATGATGGGATTATTCCGCTTTGGTTAAGTTGATTGTTGTTTACAGACATTTTAGTGTATGGCCTTGTTGGCCTAAGTTATGATACCACACTTGTAGATTGGATTTATTGGCCTAAGCTAGTCATTGAGACACATGTTATACGAGTTACATATTGGTACGCTCGGGCCTAGTGAGGCCCTGGTGCCAGCCATGCCTCCCCAAGTTTGGGCATGATACTATGACTAGTATTCATGTGATGGTTAAAGAGTCACAAAGTGTAGCATGAGATGAATTATGTTGACGATACTCAAGTTACCATTGTTGAGTCGTAGAGCATCCTTCAGGACGGGTCATGTCAATAGAGTTAAGTATGAACTTTCACGAGAGTACAGTAGTCCAAAGGATTAGTAATAAGATTGGGAAGTATGAGATGAGAATCATAAAATAGTGAGTGTGTAGATCCATATTGTATCCCTCTATATGAAGTCGATTCATATGTCCTTTCTTCATTATGAGTCCCGTAGAATAAAGAATGGCAAGTCTTCTACTAATATGCAGTCATGTCCTTTATGTAACTTCACGTATGTGGTACCTAGTCTTCGTATGGTCGTATAGGATCCTCCTGGACTAATAAGAATATCAGTTTCCATATCCTAAGTAGTCTATATGTTTGTGTGCATTAAAAGAGCCAATTTTACAAGTGAACGAACTCATAAGAATCATGTGAAGTGCTTCCATAAGATAATGAACTAAGATCCCCAAAATGTTAATTGTTTACTTTTATACATATGTTGTACATGGTGTAACACTCCATAAATTTGGTTTAGGTTAAATGAGTATTAATGTGACATTTTAGTTGTAAGAAATCCTATCAAAGTGAATTTGAGTGAAAATAGTCTTTTTGAAATCAAGCCAAATAGTGAGGTGCATAAATGTTCTTAAATTTAAATTAGTCTAAGTCTGTTGTAGTCCTGACTTCTAGCTATATTACCGCTAGATCCATTCAGAATCTAAGAAAACGCAAAACAAATAAGTTGTAGCCCTTTTAAATACTCTACTTTATATATAAGGTCCAGGTCAAACGAAGATATGTACAAAATTTTATGGCAGGTTTACTGAGAACGTGTAAAATGGAAATCCCGATTTTGAAGGATTAGATTTTAAAGCCCAAATCTTTATGAGAACCTATAAATAAAATCCAAAAACGTCTAAGAATATGGGTTTTCGACCAGATGCTTCTACCAATCCCTTAGGGTGAGTTTTTACTCAAATTCCTATGCCAATTATATTAAGTTAATATTAGATTAACACCGAATCATTATTTGGAATCACTAGTTTTTGGAAAATTCATTCAAGGTCTAGTTTGGGATGAAACTTTGGAATTTCTTTTAAAAAGTAAGTATGTAACTCATTAATGGATTATATGGAGTTGTTATTATATTTTAGACATTGAAAGGTTGGTAGAGTCATAAAATAAGATTGATTTAGATGCACTCCATCAAACGCAAAACCCTAGTATTTTTGCAATAGATTTTCCCTCTGACAATCCAACTTCCATTGGCATTTTCTGCTAATTTAACTGTTAGGTTGAGCCCATCTTTCAAATGAATGATCAAAATATATAGGTATTAAATATGAACGGTGGAGAGCTGATTTGGAGTTCCGAATTAGTATGATTTTAGCTATGAACAATAGTTGTGAATTTGGTGAATGCTTATAGATATTTTATCATACAAACTTCAATTGGGTATAGTGATTGTTTGAAGCATGGAGCTTACGTTGGTATAGTTTAACGGGATTTGAGGTATGTCTCCTTTCTAACATACTTTTCAATCTTTAAAATAATTCTATTTGGCAAGGTTTTGCGTGTGAGGAACAAGCATGCATTAAACCTTATGTGTATTATATTATATATATATTGATGCATGATTTTACCCTATTAAAGGATAATTGAAACTGAATTATGAAGCTTTGAACTTCGAATATGATTTACCCCTATAATAGATGTTTTTAACTCGATTTCTAATGTTTGTATATTGAAGTGTTTTACCTATGAATGGGTATCATTTAATGAAAATTGAATAATGATGTGAACTTGGTTTCTAAATCGATTAATGACATTGGTACACCCCTATTAACGGGATGATGAACATAATCCATGACTTGTGATTCAGGTTCCATGTTATGATTGTGATTCAGCTACTTTGCAATGATTTCTATTGGTTGTGTTTGGCCTAGATACTCAGGAGGAAAGATAGTCACTATGTATCCAAGTGGAATTTTCCTAGCCATTCGGGAGAAAGAGTGGCCATTGAGGGTCGATAGTGTTACGATCCGAACCCCGGACCCGCGACTGGTGCCCTACATGGGCACCTCCTTTTATTCCCTCACATCCCTTTCAGGACATAGGCCATGAAAATTGTATATGTAGCAACAAGGCAAGCCGGTGAGGCAGCCACTATATATATATAAACGGGAACATCCCTACAATACCGTAGTACAACTGGCCAACAACATATATATACACAACTCCCGCAAGTCCAACTCACATATGAATACAGACCTCTAAGAGTTTGGACAGTAACCTATGACGGGACAGGGCCCCGCCACATCCCTGAATGTACGTAAGCCTACCATACCAGGGTCCGTATCAACATGACAAGCCTCCGAAATAATGGAGCCTTTCCAAAACTGAGTAGAGATCCTAAAAGTGAGGATCACCAAACTGTGTACCTAAACCTGTGGCATGAAACGAAGCCCCCCGAAGGGGGTCAGTACAGCAAGTACTAAGTATGTAAACATAAAGTACAATAAATAAACCATAACTGACCAAAAGATGACAGAGACAAGTAAAAACCTTACCAGCTCCAACCATGTCATATAAAATAAAAGTCAACTGTACCTTATATCACTGTACCATTGTACTACTGTACTATTGTACGTTGCATAAACAAATGAGAGTCAACTGAGCCTTTTAAAAATATGTCTTTTAACAGTAAGATCCACCGTGTCATTTCAAATTATGAAATAAATACCATTTCAAAATATGAAATCCATGTCAGGGTCATCCGCCCTCAGAATCATTATGCAATTCCAACTATGGGTCTTAGACCCGCAATATCAAAGTGTGCCTGTGGAATTCATTCATCACTGTCGGCATGCACAAAGTATAATATATAACATGTCCGTGGAATTCCTGTATCAATGTCGGCATGCACAAAGTATAATATATAACATGCCCGTGGAATTTCTGCATCTCGGGAATATGTCATCATGGAGAGCTAGTCCATGAAATAATAATATCACCCGGGAATTGAACCCGCATCATGGCCGCATGCCCACGAAATTCCTTCATCGTGAAAGCATGTCCATGGAACAATATAGTGGAAGCATGACCATGGAATATTTCTATCATGTAAGCACATCCAAGTAAATAATACAATAAGATGGTCGGTCCTCCAATGAGGGATGCGGTGGTATATAAATATAACACTTTGCACGAAACGCTATCATAAGCGAACATATGCAAGTTTAAAATATTCTTTGACTCTCATTATCATAAAATGAATAAACCATCATTTTAGCAAATCAAGACAATACCATGCCTTCTTTTTAAACCAAGACAATTACCATGCCTTCCTTTTAAACAAACCAAGACAATTACCATGCCTTCCTTTTTAAGATAATACCATGCCTTCGTTTTAAAAAAACACACTTAACATGAACTTTCCTTTTAGAAATCCCAAGGTACTATCAAGGGAGTATATCTAACAACTTCCATTTTATGAGCCGTGATTAATATAACATGAGATTTTATCTAATCAGTTGTGAACCTAGAAAATGTAAAACGAACTGGTTATATCTTAGCTTCTATGCAGATGAAAATTCTACTCAGTTCGATATAATTGATTGTCGATTCATTTTTTTCATTAACGCTACAGTGGCTTGTTCGATACATTTTCTCATTAGTACTACAACTTAGCAAGATCAACTCGACTCCAATGCTTCCTAAAAACTCTTACCAACATCTCCCATAAGACTTGGTAAGGAATGTTAGGAACCATTTAGACATGCCTTAAACATAGAATCAACAACATGACTACCCTTAACTTCTAAGAGTAGAATAACTTCCCTTTTTATAAAACCCGAAGTACTATTAATGAAATAGATAGAACCACATCCTTTCTAGACAACCAACTAGAACCATGTACGTCCGCCGCACATCTTTTTCATTATAAACCCTAAGACACTAACACCCGTAGTATCAAGACACTTTCCACCTTTAAGATCAAATCAAGTATACTTTTAAACTTAAGTAACTTACTCTTTTAAAACCAAGACACTTCCTTTTTTTTAGATCAAGTTACTACACCTTTTAAATCAAGTAACCTATTCTTTCCAAATCAAGGAAACACCACAATGAAATTCGAATTCATTTAAAATCCTCATTTGGAAATTCAAGACACTTATAATATCAAGTATCATTTTATAAGGTTCATGTTCAAGAAGATAGGAAGAGTTCACATACCTCTTCGGCTAATCCACACGCTAAGTAGAATACGCCGCAAGTAGTACTTCAACCTATAACAATAACAATACGTCTATCAACTTCATGATACTAGTATACTTATACTACTCAATGAATCTCCTTTCTTTTATAAAAATTTGGGCAGCACTTCCCCCGTTTCTACGTACTTTTCCACCTTTTCCAAGGACCGATTTCAACAACCAACAAGCCATACTTAAGGGCATAACCAACGGTTAACCAAAGGAGATTACACACCTAACTTGACGTGTAAAATCCAGCCTCTTAATCTACCAAAATAGTCCACTAAAATCAGTCCATAGTCCAATGTAAAAACAGTCCTTTAGTCCGCTAAAATTAGTCCATAGTCCACTAAAACAGTCCACTAAATTAGTCCACTAAAACAGTCCATTATATCCAATAGTTTTATTGTTTTCGGCCAACTACTACAACAAAACTGTTTCCATAACTTCTTATAATCCAACTTATATTTCCAATACTTTTATATAAGTTATATTAACTTTTTAACAACAAGATTCCTTCATGTCAACATGTAATAGGTAATGTTTGACAACAACAAAATCCAATGAATCCGACAATGCCAAAACCGTCCACAATCAGCTAACATGCCAAGATTGTGACATGTACTTCTTATTCTTTATAATCACAAGTTCATCCATTAATTACTACAACATGTAATCTCCAATCACTTCAAGAGGAGGAATAATTCTTACCTTAAATATGCCCAAAACAATCCACTTAAAGTCGGTCCATGGTTTAGTCTTAGCTCCTTATTCTTCAAGTTCCAATCACACACAAGTATCCACTACAAGCTTGTAACTATCTTTCCTTCTTGTTGTACTTCCAAAAAGTTCATAAAGAAGCCTAGGAAATTCACCCATGTTTCGGCCACACCATTCTCGGCCAAGCACCACTCTCGTCCAATCCTTGGTTTAACAACCTTGGAGAGTTAATTTAGTTTAGAACTTGGTTATGGTGTTTAATCTAGGAGAATAATCAACTCTTGTTCATCCCTTGGCTCTTTAGTGTTCTTGAAAATAATAGGGAGAAGAGAGGTTTTGGATGATGAAGATTATTATGTCAAGTCTTACTATCACCTCTCTTATATAGGAAAATATCATACAAGGGGAGGACCTAAGTGGTCCATTTGTCTTGAAAATATCTCACAAATATCTCCCAAGGCCACTTGCCTTCTCACCTTGTCACGACCCGACCTCGGGCCCGTGACTGGTGCCTTACCCCGGGCACCCTAGTGATAATACATCAGAGAAAAACCAGCGGAAATAAAAACTTACAGATATGAAATAATGAAATATAAGAAACAGGCTAACCAAAACGGTCACCTTTCTATATATATATCAAAACCGAATAGTTATATCCTTTACAAACCCTGCCCACAACAGTACTACAGACCTCTAAGAGTTTTTATAACAACTATGACGGGACAGGGCCCCGCCATACCCCTGAATGTACAAGTACCTACAATGACAGGGGACTATACCAAAAGATAAGCCTCCGAAGAAATGGAGCTTCACAATACGCAGAACCGTGATCCTATGAGCGAGGATCAACAACCGTGTACCTTCACCACGGATGAACGCAAATTCAAGGAGGTCGCGACAATTACCAAGTATGTGAAACTGAAAATACTGTAAATGAAATCATAATAGTCTATATAAAGCAGGAGACATGTATGATAACCAAACTACAGTACACAACATATAAGCGGTCATGTCAACTCAGAGACTCACGCCCTCAAAGTCATCACTCATGCCCGTGGAATTCCTTCATCACTGTCGGCAGTCTATGACATAAATCATACTCATGTGACGCGCCCGTGGCATCCTACCTCACTGTCGGCGTACACATATACAATACATATATATATATACCTCCTGCCCGTGGAATCCTCCATCACTGCCGGCAGCCGTAGGTGTAACATATAACCAGGTGACGCGTCTGTGGCATCCTACCTCACTGTCGGCGTACATATACAACACACACACACACACATATATATATATAGATATATATATATATATATATATATATATATATATATAACGTGGCCGCATGCCCTAATCCTCATCGTATAAGCATGGCCATAACGTGCCCCCGGAATCCCTCATCGTAGGCGCAGGTCTTCATGGGGAGCTAGCCCATGGAGTAATAATATAACATGCCTCCGGAATCCCTCATCGTAGGCGCATGTCTTCATGGGGAGCTAGCCTATGGAGTAAAATATAACATGGTCGCATGCCCCGGAATCCCTCATCGTATAAGCATGACCATGGAGTAATGAAATGCCCGGGCATCTAACCCGCATCCTGGCCGCATGCCCCGGAATCCCTCATCGTATAAGCATGGATCAATCACAATGGAAGCATACCCGTGGAATCCTCCGTCACTGTCGGTACATCCAATAAAACGTCCGGGCATCTAACCCGCATCCTGGTCGCATGCCCCGACATCCCTCATCGTATAGGCATGACCAAGATCAATCACAATGGAAGCATACCCGTGAAATCCTCCGTCACTGCCGGTACGTCCAATAAATTCACAACAAGTCAGCCGGCCCTCCAACCGAGAGACGCGGTAACATAGTAATACCACCAAAGGATATCACAACTAGCATAGGCAAATTTAACATACTCTTAGACTTTCATTTTATGACAACAAATCCGGGTTTTTACCCCAAGGTACTATGTACTTAAATTCTTTCAAAAGATCCATTTATTTTACAAAGGTCACACGATACCCGTAGTATCAAAATAGAGTGACTATCATTTTAAGTAAACCAAAACAATTTTCATACCTTCTTTTCGAATAAACCAAGACAATACCATGCCTTCTTTTTAAACCAACTTAAGACAAAACCATGCCTTCCTTTTAAACAAAAACACTTCAATTTCTCAAGTCTCTCTCTTTTATAAATCAAGTTCCTTACTTTGGAATTTAAGAAAATCAGTACTTGTTTATAATGATCTTATTAAAGCAGCCATGATCTAGGAAATGTAATACAATTTTGTCTTATCTTAGCTTCTATGCAGATGGAGGTTTCTACTTGTTTTAATATAATTAATTGTCATTACTTTTTCCTTTATTAACGCTGCAATGGCTTGTTCGATACTTATTCCCATTTCCGAAATCAATATAACTTATTCCTTTTTTTTAGACCAAGTACTCATTACTCAAGAATGCGGTTTCATAACTTTTTAACACAATTCAAGTTCTTAACATTTCATATCAAGTCAAATATAAGTCAAGTCTCTTACCTTTTAAAATCAACAAACCATTCTTTTACCTACATAAAGTCGTTATAACTAACTTCCCATAAAGCCCTTATAACACTTTATGTTTTAAACCAACTAAATTCGTTTAGCACACGTACGTCTACCGTACTACATAGTTCACAACAATCATGCTAGAAAGGATAGGAAGAGGTTCACATACCTCGCGACGATTATCGACAATTAGCAAAAATCTCCATAGTACTATACCCATGCTAGCCTTTTCCACCCTCCAAGTAGAATACGCTACTCGTAGTACTTCAACCTATAAAGGCCACAAAACGTCTATCAACTTCTAGATCTCTTCGTAGAGCATTTCTAAGTACAAGGTTCCTTATTCTACGGAAAATTGGGCAGCACCTCCCCCCCTGCAACCACATAAAAATCCTCCTCTATCAAGGCCCGCTACCAAGCCAACAACTCCAAGGGGGTTACACGTCTAACCGGACGTGTACAATTCTGCCCCACAATATACCAACAGTCCAATTCTTATCAATCTTCCTTCCATATATTATATACTCAATAATAAACTACAACAACATTTAATATCCAATTACAATAGGGGGATAAAGATCATTACCTCGATAAGCCCAAAATTATCCAAGATTAATAAGTCGATCCTGAGCAACGTTTAGCTCCTATTCCTTACGCTCCACTCCGCTCCAAGCAACACTTAGAAGTTTCTAACCAACTCCTCTTCAAGATCCAACTCCAAAAAGTGAAGAACACTTAGGCTCAAACTATGACAAGTTTCGGCCAAAGCAAGGTTTCAAGGCTAGGGGTGTGAAGTTGTGAAGCCCCAAATTTGTTACAATAACAATAAACATTATTGTGTCTATGTCATCATGTTACGACCTTATTCACATTCGAGGACGAATGTTGCTTAAGGAGGAGAGAATGTGAAATCCGGAAAAAAAATATATATATATATATATATATATATAAGAAAACAAAGAATAAATTGCATGGGATAGAGTTAGTGTTAAAGTTGGATAAATAGATAGATGAAATGAAAATAAGAAAACAAAAGAAAAACAAAAGAAAAAAAAAAAAAAAAAACAAAAGATGAAGAGAATTTTCAGCATGCACGTATTACTCCATCCCTCTACCCTTCCCCCCTTTTCATTTCCCTTCAATCTTTTGGTTTTTCACCTCCCATAGGTTATAGAAAACTCCTTCATTTATACATTGTATTTACACACAAACAAAGGACATAACATAAAGGTTAGAAAATCAGAAAAAAACAAGTGAACAAGAAGGAAAAAAATCAAGAAAATATCAAGGGAGGAAGGAGAACAATAAAATTAGGGAACACTAAGGAGCAAGGACCACTTGTAGCAACCGAACCACAATCTTTTTCACACTTACAAGGTGAGTTTTCTCACTCAGAAATTCTTGGTAACATCCTTTATTTTTAGTTCAATACATGTTGGAATAAGAATTGAGTGTTGAGAAGAAATATTGAACTTTTGATGATTTAGATAACTAGTTGCGTCATGAACTTTACGAACTGTTCTCACAGAGTTATAGTTGTTAGAATTTGATGAAGTTCGGAAGAATTGTACACCTCTCTAATATGATCATATAGAACCAAACATGAGGTAAAATGGACATACGGTTTGAAAGTTATCATAGTTCAAAGTTCCTGCCTTAGATTTGGTCGAAATTCGGAAAGACATAATTACGGACTGTTTTTATTGAGTTTTACTTATTAGAATTATATGAAAATTTACATTGTTGTAAATATCTCTGTTACGGACAGATATATATAAAGATTTATTAAAACGGACTTACGAGTTGAGAGTTATTGTAGTTTGAAGTTGCTGCCTCGGATTCGTCGGAATCCAGAAGGGCAGGACGTTGAAACGTAAAACTGTACTAATCTGTGGGGAATATGAAAATTGTTGCTAAATGAAAGTTCTAGATCTCTTTGTTGTGGACATTTTGAGACCTTACGGGGGTCTATCCGACTTATGGATTGAGCGTTATCGCTGTTTAAAGTTTCTGCCTCGGATATATCGATATCCAGGAAGGGCAGCGAATAAAAGTGTAAAAATGTACCAAATGGTACAGAATATGAAAGAATGGTTCACATGGAGACGTGTAGCTCTCTGTTCTCGTCGTTTTGAGAATTTATGGGGATTGAACGGGTTCACAGATTAGGAGTTATGACTATTATAAGATTGGGTGTTGTTTAATAAAAATTCTGCCGAAACAAATTTCATGTGGCTGTTTTGAGGATAAATTTGTGTTAGTTACCCAAAGTAGTTTTAAATGAAATTTGGTACAGTGAAAGATCCCCGTCTTACCTTAGTTTCCGCTTGAGAAACACCTTAGTTGGAGTTATGGTTAAAAAGTTATAATCGTTACTTGTATGAATGACAGAATGTTAGAAAAGAGAATAGTATTTATTTGATCTTCTGAAAAATATGAAAAGTGAATACGTGTTCACATAAATATATAAATATATAATGGATCGGGTTGCACGCCGCAACAAAACGTAAAGTGAATACGCGTTCACAAATACGTAAACATAATGGATCGGGTTGCACGCCGCAACAAAACGTAAAGTGAATATATGTTCACAAATACGTAAATATAATGGATCGGGTTGCCGCAACAAAACGTAAAGTGAATACGCCGTTCACAAATAGGAAAACCTAATGGATCGGGTTGCACGCCTCAACAAAACGTAAAGTGAATACGCGTTCACAAATACGTAAATATAATGGATCGGGTTGCACGCCGCAACAAAACGTAAAGTGAATACACGTTCACAAATACGTAAACATAATAGATCGGTTACGCCGCAACAAAAATGAAAGATGAATACATGTTCACCTATATATAAATATGAAAAGTGAATACGCTGCTCACAAATATATAAATGTAATAAACATGTGGAAATGCAAGGAATGTCTTAACGTATAATACGAGATAAAATGAAGTGTTAGTTAAACCGAGAATTTCCTATGAGGAGTTGTTGCATATTTAAAAATGTTGTAACCTGATATGTTTTTGCAATATGCTTATTACGTTATAATGTGATTGCACTTGGAATATTGTGGTGTTACTTTGAATTGCAGGTAGTTCTCACTCACCCGATGGTAGGGTGACTCTTTATTTAACATGTTTCAGAAAGGGTGATAGAGGAAAGGCTCCACGCCAGGCTAGCGATCGTCCCCGCCTCTTGTCATACCAAGTCCATTGTTTCGGGTTGGTACTCGTCAGTTCGTAATGTCGGTTCAATGTCTCGGGATATGCCCGTGGGGAATGATCTCCCTTCCAACTTAGAATAATATTTGTCAGTACGTCTATGTAGAAACAATGTTTGCACGAGCATGGGCTTGCGTTATATTTTCAATAAAGTCATGAACAAATTTCTTTATTGTTATTTTTATTAATAGCTCCGTATTTGAATATAAGTTTAAATTTCTAAATAAGGAGAATTAAATGGTGCTCCTGGTGGAAAATAATCGTCCAGGTGCCATCACACCCTAAGTAAAGACTTAGGAAAAGTCGGGGCGTGACAAGTTGGTATCAGAGCTAAACCAGGTTAAGAGATTCTAGGAAGTTTCCTTCGAGTTGGGTGTTTGAACAGTTACTTATTGCGACGGTGTGCGCGCCACCTTAGTAATAAGTGAACGGAATAACATCCTAAAGTTTCCCTTCTTTCGTACTCTTCTCGTGCCTACCTTGAGTCTTTTCAAAGACTTGATTTCTCGTACTACTTCCTTCACACGGGTTAGAAAAGGGGATTGTACAACGTTATACTGACTAATATGATTTGTGTAGATGACGATTATAAGGCGAGTTCCAACAAAAAGGGAAGTACTCATGGAACAGGCAAAGGAAATGAGAGCTCAGAGGGAGTTCATGCGTCGCAAGATGGACTCAGAAGGTGATTTTGATGAGTACATTGATGACACAATCGTACTATGTACATATTTGCTTAAGAATAGAAGGAAAATGCGTTCATACGACCCGACCTTCTTTAACTTTTCAATTGGAGTCATACTACAGATAATAGTCAATTCCGTCCCAGAAAAGTTTCATTCCGCATTCAGAAAGGCAAGGATGCTAAGAGAAGATATTACAGAAAATTTATTGCACCAATTTCTGCATCATGTAAGAGAAGTAAGGTATAAAATGAACTATATGGAACGAGAAGCAAAAAGGAAGGTTCACAGGGAGTTGAATGCCAACCTGCACAATAGACGAATCATGCGGTTAAGCCCTTTAGAACGCGTGATAGTAGGTGTCTGTTCCAGTACAAGGGCTATAACGGGTTGCACAATGGCAGAGTTGACCTGATGTGATGTATTGTAGTCATGCCATTGTTATTTTAAAATATGATGAATGAAGTGCTATGAATACAAGAAAGAAAGGATATGTTTTATTAAATTATTTTTCTTGTTGGCATATTGTGGTGTTGCATGCTTATGAACTATAAGAAAATTAGGAGCTAGAATAGACATTCCGTCTTCTAAAATATGAGTGTGTTTGTCTTCACAGAAAATGGTGAATTCACAAATCCCGGGGGCTCAAGAGGAGGTTCATCACAAAGCTCATGTACCTCCAGTTGACGTAGTGGTGTCCAAGGAGCGAGAAAATGTCGGAGAAAATGTTGAGAGAACGAGTCAAATGGCCCAAGAAACTGGGACAAAAACTAGATAGACTCATAGAGTTAATGACAACAGCTCCACACATGGTTCCGCCGCACCTAGTGTCTCTGTCGTAGCCCCGAACCGAACTGCATCGACCCAGGACCGATCATGATCGCACTACGCATCGGAGTGTAGAATCCCAAGCAGTACCTGATAGGCTATGGGCAAATTTTATGAGGAGAAGAGAACCACTGTACTCAGGGAAGGACCCCAAGGCCGACCGATGGTATTCTCGATGAAGTTGAAGACTTAATGTTCACATTGGGATGCGGAGACGCAGGCGCCAACTTGGTAGGCGCACGACTAGTGGATGATGCAGGTGTGGTGGAGGAATTTTAGGAAAAATCGCCCCCGATGTCACCACCAATGACTTGGGAGGTTCGTGAGCGCATTCATTGAGAAGTTTATGCCTAATACGCGCAAGGATGCGCCGACGAGTTTGAACAATTGAAGCAAGGTGACCGCAGGTACAAGAATATGATACATTCGTGAGGTTATCGACATACAACACACATGTCGTCCCTACAGAAATGGATAGAGTCAAGCGATTTGTAGAGGGTTTAAACCCGAACATAGAAAAGAAGGTGGTGGTGTTAGCCAACGATCGAACTTATCTTCAGATTGTCGATATGGCTCTGAGGGTAGAAGGTTTCGCTAAAGCAAAAAGAGAATATTCGCAGAAGAGATTTTGACGCCGTGATCATTTAACCAGAGTCAAAATCGTAAGGAGTTTAGTAAGGATCTTCGTGACCGAACCAATGCTGGTCGATCTTATTTCAAGCCTAAGGGGCACATTGGTCTAATTACCAAGGTAGCAAGGACAAGACCACCAACCCTAACACGTGAGGCGACAAACCGATTTGTAAGATTTGTCAAAGAAAACACACCGAGAATGTCGGCTCTAACGAAGACATGTTATAATCGTGGAGAGTCGTGCCACTATGCCGTAGATTGCAAGAAGAGGACCCAAACTCAATATATTCAGTGGAGGTCGTATAACCACAACGCCACAGGAAAATCAGAAAACCAACCCCGCCAGAGTCGTGAGGTCAACAACCCAACAATTTAATCGGCCACGCTTTGCCCTGCAGGAATGAGGCGTACATCTAACGCGGTGGTCACATGTATTTTGCTAGTCTCGAGTATTCCCGCATTTGTATTATACGATTCCGCCTACATTTTCATATGTGTCAATGAGCTTTGCTAAGAATTTACATGTAGAACCTTCTTATTTAAGTGAACTCGTTGAGGTTATGACACCAGCAGGGCCTCAATTTGGGCCTCTCGTGGTAAATAATTTTCCATTAGAAGTGAATGGCAGGAACAATGGTGAACCTAGTACTACTTGATATGGTAGACTTCGACGTCATTTTGGGTATGGATGGTTGTCGGCATGTTATGCCATGTTGGATTGTCGACGAAAGATAGTGAGATTAACTTTTCCCGAGAACCGTAAGTTGTTATAAGGGTAGGTTGGAATATCCTCAGTCGCTTTATTTCCTACCTGGGCTCAAAAGTTATCGAGAAGTCACAGAGTGGAGTATGCATATCCGCTAATATAGTGGATACCCAAAAAGAATCCTCACGTGAATGATGTTCCTATTGTTCGAAATTTTCCGAGGTTTTTCCCAAGATCTTCCAGCCTTCCTCCTGATAGAGAAGTGGAGTTTGCTATAGAGTTAATTCCGTACAAGACCCATTTCTATTCCTCCATATCGAATGGCCCCAGATGAATTGAGTGAGTTAATAGAACAATTTAAGGACCTTATGGATAAAGGCTTTATAAGGCCTAGTGTTTCCTCGGGTGCACCATCTGCTTGTGAAAAAGAAAGACGGATCGCCCGAATGTGCATCGATTATCGGCACTCAATAAGGTCACGATCAAGAACCGATACCCATTACCAAGAATCGATGATCTTTTGACCAACTTCGTGAGCTAGCTATTTTTCCAAGATTGATCTCCGTCGATATCACCAAATGAAAATAAATCCGGATGATATATCCAAACAGCCTTTAGAACCCGACACGCCATTATGAGTTCTTGGTCATGTCTTTTGGGTTAACCAATGCCCCAACAACTTTTATGGATTTAATGAATGAATCTTCAAACCATTCCTAGATTTGTTCGTGATTGTGTTCATAGATGATATCCTAATCTACAGAAGAGTGTTGAAGAACATGAAGAGCATCTCGAGGGTAGTGCTTCAAGTCTTGAAACAGAGAAACTA
Source organism: Przewalskia tangutica (assembly GCA_029844215.1). NCBI lineage: Eukaryota > Viridiplantae > Streptophyta > Magnoliopsida > Solanales > Solanaceae > Przewalskia > Przewalskia tangutica. The sequence continues at coordinate 6,628,418 of CM056725.1, forward strand.
TATGGTAAATTTTCAAAGTGTGAATTTTGGTTGGAAAAGGTAGCCTTTTTGGGCCATGTTGTGTCAAGGGATGGAATTATGGTAGACCCTCGTAAGATAGAAGCAAGAAAGAACTGCCAAACCGACCACCCGGCAGAGGTTAGAAGTTTCTTGGGTTTACGGGTATTATAGAAGATTCGTAAAGGTTTTTCTAGTCTTCACGCTCCTTTGACCCGGTTGACTCAAAAGCGGTTAAGTACCAATGGTCAAGCATGTGAGGCAAGTTTTCGTAAACTAAAGGAATTGTTGACTATCGCACAGCCTTAACCTTACCATCCCGATGAAGGGCTCACGCCTATCATGACGCTCTAGAGTTGGGTTAGGATGTGTCTTGATGCAGCTTTGGAAAGGTTATTGCATGCATCTAGACAATTGAAGATACATGAGAAGAATTACCCAACTCATGACTTGGAATTAGTCATGTGGTGTTTGCCTTACGAATATGGAGACATTATTTATATGGTGTGCATGTGGATATATTTACAGATCATAAGAGTTTGCGAGACATAACCACGCAGAAGGATTTGAATCTCCGACAAAGAAGATGGTTAGAGTTGCTTAAGGATTATGACCTTAGTATTCTTTACCATCCTGGGAAAGCCAACGTGGTGGCTGACGCACTCAGTAGGATATCAATGGGCAGCTTGGCCCATTTGGCAATACAAAGAGGGTATCGTCGAGGTACAAAGATCGGGAAACCTCGGGTTAGCTTAACCGAGATCGGAGAAGGTAGGGTGGTGGTACATGATACCTCGCATCGCCTTAGCTTCGTAAATAAAAGAAAGTCATTGAGGATACGGAGTTTGTTGGATTTCGGAGATAATCCAACAGGGAAAACCTTCACAGTTTACATTGGGAGATAATGACGGAACCCTTCGGTTTAAGGGTAGGTTATGTGTTCCTAAGGTAAAGGATCTAAGGAGGAAGATCTTAGAGGAGGGTCACAACACAAAATATTCCATTCATCCAGGGTCAACAAAAATGTATCAGGACCTCAAGGCAAATTACCATCGTGGACGGATGAAGAAAGACGCATGGAGTTTGTCGAGGTGTCTTGTATGTCAAGAGGTGAAAGTGAACATCAAAACTCGCGGATTACTTCAGACATCGAGTCCCCATGTGGAAATGGGAGGCGATTCATATGGATTTCAGAATCGGTCTACCAAAACTCGAGAAGCGGTACGATTCTATTTGGGTGATTGTTGATCGCTTACAAAGTCAGCCCATTTCTTACCGGCCAAGACTACGACGCGCACCACAAGACGCATGCATTTATTTGAAGGAGATTGTGCGTTACACGGGATTCCTTTACAAATTATTTCAGATAGGGGTTCCTTCACCTCACACTTTTGGCAAAGTTTCAGCAGGTCTCGACAAAAGTTAAGTTAAGCACGACTTTCCACCCGCAAAACAGATGGGCAAGTCGAGCGAACAATTCAAACACTTGAGGACATGTTGCGATCTTGTGTGTTAGATTTTCGTGAAAGCCGTTGGACCATCTATGTCTAATTGAGTTCGCCACAACAATAGTTCTCACTCTAGCATACAAATGGCCCCGCTTGAAGCATTATATGGACGAAAATGTAGGTCTCCACTGATGGTTCGAGGTGGGTGAGACGCAATCGTTCGGACTCAAGTCATTCAGAAACAAATGGTAAGGTACAGATGATTCGAGAGGATCAAAACAGCTCATAGTCGCCATAAGTCCTATGCGGATCATCTAAAAGAGACCTTGAATTTCAAGAGGAGAAAGTATTTTTAAAAGTGTCCCCAATGGCGGAGTGATGCGCTTTGGTAAGAAAGGGAAATTGAGCCCAAGGTTTATTGGGCCATATGAGATCTTGCGAAGAGTGGGAAATGTGGCTTACGAATTAGCACTTCCACAAGAGCTGGAAGCAGTGCATCCGGTATTTCATGTGTCAATGTTACGAAAATACTTGCACGATCCAAGTCACGTCATCCTTCCCAGGAGATAATTCTTAATGAGGAGCTTCAATATGAAGAAGTTCCGGTGGAAATACTTGATAGGAAGGTTAAGCGCCTTAGGAATAAATATATTGCTTCCGTGAAGGTCCTATGGAGGAACCACTTCACCGAGGAAGCCACCTGGGAAGCGGAAGAGGCGATGAAAGTCAAATATCCGTTCCTATTTGACTAAGGTAATAAAAAAAAATGCATTACATAGTACTTCATATGTGTGTCATTTGCGTGTCTTTATGCATGTGTTACAACCTTATTCTCATTCGAGGCTTAATGCTTCTAAGGAAGGGAGAATGTGAAGCCCCAAATTTGTTACAATAACAATAAACATTATTGTGTCTATGTGATTATGTTACGACCTTATTCACATTCGAGGACGAATGTTGCTTAAGGAGGAGAGAATGTGAAATCCGGAAAATATATATATATATAAGAAAACAAAGAATAAATTGCATGGGATAGAGTTAGTGTTAAAGTTGGATAAATAGATAGATGAAATGAAAATAAGAAAACAAAAGAAAAACAAAAGAAAAAAAAAAAACAACAACAAAAGATGAAGAGAATTTTCAGCATGCACGTATTACTCCATCCCTCTACCCTTCCCCCCTTTTCATTTTCCTTCAATCTTTTGATTTTTCACCTCCCATAGGTTATAGAAAACTCCTTCATTTATACATTATATTTACACACAAACAAAGGACATAACATAAAGGTTAGAAAATCAGAAAAAAACAAGTGAACAAGAAGGAAAAAATCAAGAAAATATCAAGGGAGGAAGGAGAACAATAAAATTAGGGAACACTAAGGAGCAAGGACCACTTGTAGAAACCGAACCACAATCTTTTTCACACTTACAAGGTGAGTTTTCTCACTCAGAAATTCTTGGTAACAATCTTTATTTTTAGTTCAATACATGTTGGAATAAGAATTGAGTGTTGAAAAGAAATATTGAACTTTTGATGGTTTAGATAACTAGTTGCGTCATGAACTTTACGAACTGTTCTCACTGAGTTATATTTGTTAGAATTTGATGAAATTCGGAAGAATTGTATACCTCTCTAATATGATCATATAGAACCAAAAATGAGGTAAAATGGACACACGGTTTGAAAGTTATCATAGTTCAAAGTTCCTGCCTTAGATTTGGTCGAAATTCGGAAAGGCATAATTACGGACTGTTTTTATTGAGTTTTACTTATTAGAATTATATTAAAATTTACATTGTTGTAAATATCTCTGTTACGGACAGATATATATAAAGATTTATTAAAACGGACTTACGAGTTGAGAGTTATTGTAGTTTGAAGTTGCTGCCTCGGATTCGTCGGAATCCAGAAGGGCAGGACGTTGAAACGTAAAACTGTACTAATCTGTGGGGAATATGAAAATTGTTGCTAAATGAAAGTTCTAGATCTCTTTGTTGTGGACATTTTGAGACCTTACGGGGGTCTATCCGACTTATGGATTGAGAGTTATCGCTGTTTAAAGTTTCTGCCTCGGATATATCGATATCCAGGAAGGGCAGCGAATAAAAGTGTAAAACTGTACCAAATGGTACAGAATATGAAAGAATGGTTCACATGGAGACGTGTAGCTCTCTGTTCTCGTCGTTTTGAGAATTTATGGGGATTGAACGGGTTCACAGATTAGGAGTTATGACTATTATAAGATTGGGTGTTGTTTAATAAAAATTCTGCCGAAACAAATTTCATGTGGCTGTTTTGAGGATAAATTTGTGTTAGTTACCCAAAGTAGTTTTAAATGAAATTTGGTACAGTGAAAGATCCCCGTCTTACCTTAGTTTCCGCTTGAGAAACACCTTAGTTGGAGTTATGGTTAAAAAGTTATAATCGTTACTTGTATGAATGACAGAATGTTAGAAAAGAGAATAGTATTTATTTGATCTTCTGAAAAATATGAAAAGTGAATATGTGTTCACATAAATATATAAATATATAATGGATCGGGTTGCACGCCGCAACAAAACGTAAAGTGAATACGCGTTCACAAATACGTAAACATAATGGATCGGGTTGCACGCCGCAACAAAACGTAAAGTGAATATATGTTCACAAATACGTAAATATAATGGATCGGGTTGCACGCCGCAACAAAACGTAAAGTGAATACGCTTTCACAAATACGTAAACATAATGGATCGGGTTGCACGCCGCAACAAAACGTAAAGTGAATACGCGTTCACAAATACGTAAATATAATGGATCGGGTTGCACGCCGCAACAAAACGTAAAGTGAATACACGTTCACAAATACGTAAACATAATGGATCGGGTTGCACGCCGCAACAAAAATGAAAGATGAATACATGTTCACCTATATATAAATATGAAAAGTGAATACACGTTCACAAATATATAAATGTAATAAACATGTGGAAATGCAAGGGAATGTCTTAACGTATAATACGAGATAAAATGAAGTGTTAGTTAAACCGAGAATTTCCTATGAAGAGTTGTTGCATATTTAAAAATGTTGTAACCTGATATGTTTTTGCAATATGCTTATTACGTTATAATGTGATTGCACTTGGAATATTGTGGTGTTACTTTGAATTGCATGGTAAGGTTCACCAAATTTCGGATGGTAGGGTGACTCTTTATTTAACATGTTTCAGAAAGGGTGATAGAGAAAGGCTCCACGCCAAGGCTAGCGATCGTCCCAGACCTCTTGTCATACCAAGTCCATTGTTTCGGCTTGGTACTCAAAGTTCGTAATGTCGGCCCAATGTCTCGGGATATGCCCGTGGGGAATGATCTCCCTTCCAACTTAGAATAATATTTGTCAGTACGTCTATGTAGAAACAATGTTTGCACGAGCATGGGCTCGCGTTATATTTTCAATAAAGTCATGAACAAATTTCTTTATTGTTATTTTTATTAATAGCTCCGTATTTGAATATAAGTTTAAATTTCTAAATAAGGAGAATTAAATGGTGCTCCTGGTGGAAAATAATCGTCCAGGTGCCATCACGCCCTAAGTAAAGACTTAGGAAAAGTCGGGGCGTGACAGAAATCTTTTCCAAATCTTGGTACACAATCTTCCTAACACCCTAAGGAAGAACACTTAAAAGTTTAAGAATTTTTGGACAATTTTTGGTCAAGGGGGAGGCTCATTGTCGAGAGCACAACAACAAGGGAGAGAGTATATTTTCAAGACTTGAAATCTCAAAGTGTGGATGAATGAAGTCTTGCATCAAGGGGGGTATTTATAGAGAAATCAAGGGCTAGGATGTGATCAAGTGTGTGGTGAGATTGGGGTACAAGTATGTGTGCCACAAGTCTACACAAGACTTGGGACAAGTGGCTTGCCACTTGGCTAGCCATTTCGGCCAAGGCCACTTGTCCACAAGAGACGGCTACAAGCCACCTAAGGGGGGTGACACGTGTCGCCCTCCTACACGTCCAAAATATTTCATCTCCCGGAAATATCCGTAATGCCAAAAATCTCAAAAACAAAGTGGGCCCCACAAAATCGTAAATTTCTCCCGTGGGCCCCATGTGACCAATTCCGGAAATAAAATTCCATAATTCTCTAATATTCCAAGAAGTCCGAATACCAAATCTGGGAATCCAATTCCCATTAACGAATCTTTTTCCTTCACAAAATCCGAAAACTTTTCCGTCGAAAAATCACATCTTTCTTCTTTTCCAATTTTTATGTCGTATTCTCGTACGTACGTCCTCACATACATACCCTGGAACTACGGGGTGTAACATTCTTCCCCCCTTAGAAACATTCGTCCCGAATGTTCCTTCTAAGTCTCCAAACATACATGTGCCGGTACAGTCTTCACTACTATACTTACGAAACCAATTATGCCACACATGGCCATAATATAACACACGCGCAATACTCAAATCCAAGCCAACGAGGAGTCACCTCTAAAGTGTATAACAACACTATAACTCTCACTCCTGGTCCAAAGGATACTCTCTTCGCACCTTCACTTAACACATATTCGCTTCTTGTCTTACTCGTCGTAACCTTCTCGTACACCCGAACTCTTTCTAGTACACGTACCACATTTCAGTTATCGCTTCAGCTTTCGAAATCTTGGGGTTACTACCTCCAACTTGGTCATCTCACTAGCTTCAATTTCACTTAAGGCCATTCCCGGCCTTCACGACCCGCTTCTGGTCGAACGCGTCCACGAACTCGTACAACGGTTACCTAAACTTGGGCCTAGCACCCTCGTGATCCTACCACCTGGCGGGACCACCTCTAACTGACCCCACCTCATTCCGGGCTGCGGGTTGACCCGCGATCTGGCCTCAACCCGACCCTCTATCGCGCCAAACTCTTGTTCCCCGATCCGGAACAATCTTACCTATTCAAGTCATGAAAGCTATCACTTCCCTCTCACACAACCCATGGATTTATCACACTAATATACCCTATGTATATAATGCACTCCGACAAAGATCACCCGCAAAATCTTTTACTTAAGACGGCCTTACATCTAAGGTCTCAACGCGTAATATTCTAAGGTTCACACCTTCCATGTCCCCATACTTATATTTTCAACTACCCATGTTTTCTAATGCACAATTAACACAATGCTATCCGTACATAGCACTCAACATGTATCCACCATAACAACATATACAAGTCTCTTAAGGGCTAAAGATATATCTCAGAATTCATCGCCTCACTTTCCCTTTGTCGCTCTAATCATAATCCTGCCCTGCATCACCAATCGATCTGCCCGAGCCCTCCTCATCTGCGGAGGTAAGAAGTGTGTAGAAAATGTCTCTGAGAACTGCCCCAACCACCGGAAGCGCATGCTCCCAATCAAGTACCACCTTAGGTAATGACTGGTCGGTGCCTCGTAACCCTCTCTCAGATTTACTCGCAGCCTCCTCTGCCTTGCCCTTCGGGCCCCGGTTTCTCATGCGTAGGCATAATCGTACATACGAATACGCCAGAGGGAGTCCAACTTATCACACAGCTCTAAGGCACGATCTCAGAGTGAGAAGAGTGGAAACCAATCCTAAATATCCTGCAGCCTCCCGATTATAAAGCGTGGTGCACAACACGCCGATAATCAAGACTCTACTAGATACGGTCTGTAGACACTTTCCGAGGATTAACTGCTCTGATACCACTTTTGTCACGACCCGAACTCGGGCCCGTGACTGGTGCCTTACCCCGGGCACCCTAGTGATAATACATCAGAGAATAACCAGCAGAAACAAAAACTTACAGATATGAAACAATGAAATATAAGAAGCAGGCTAACCAAAACGGTCACCTTTCTGTATATATATCAAAACCGAACAGTTACATCCTTTACAAACCCCGCCACAACAAGACTCATGCACTTCTAAGAGTTTTTATAACAACTATGACGGGACAGGGCCCCGCCATACCCCTGAATGTACAAGTACCTACAATGACAGGGGACTATACCAAAAGATAAGCCTCCGGAGAAACGGAGCTTCACAATACGCAGAACCGTGATCCTATGAGCGAGGATCAACAACCGGTGTACCTCTACCTACGGCATGAACGCAGCTTCAAGGAGGTCGCATAACAGTACCAAGTATGTGAAATCAAAATATCAGAAATGAAATCATAATAGTCTATATAAAGTAGGAGACATGTATGATAACCAAACTACAGTACACAACATATAAGCGGTCATGTCAAGTCAGGGACTCACGCCCTCAAAGTCATCACTCATGCCCGTTGAATTCCTTCCTCACTACCGGCAGTCTATGACATAAATCATACTCATGTGACGCGCCCGTGACATCCTACCTCACTGTCGGCGTACACATATACAATACATATATATATACCTCCTGCCCGTGGAATCCTCCATCACCGGCAAATGTAGGTGTAACATATAACTGTGTGACGCGCCTGGCATCCTACCTCACCGCCGCGCATACATATACAACACACACATATATATATATATATAACGTGGCCGCATGCCCCTAATCCTCATCGTATAAGCATGGCCATAACGCTCCCTAATCCTCATCGTAGGCGCAGGTCTTCATGGGGAGCTAGCCCATGGAGTAATAATATAACATGCCCCCGGAATCCCTCATCGTAGGCGCATGTCTTCATGGGGAGCTAGCCCATGGAGTAAAATATAACATGGTCGCATGCCACGGAATCCCTCATCGTATAAGCATGGCCATGGAGTAATGAAACGCCAGGGCATCTAACCCGCATCCTGGCCGCATGCCCCGGAATCCCTCATCGTATAAGCATGGCCAAGATCAATCACAATGGAAGCATACCCGTGGAATCCTCCGTCACTGCTGGTACGTCCAATAAAATGTCCGGGCATCTAACCCGCATCCTGGTCGCATGCCCTGGCATCCCTCATCGTATAAGCATGGCCAAGATCAATCACAATGGAAGCATACCCGTGGAATCCTCCGTCACTGCCGGTACGTCCAATAAATTCACAACAAGTCAGCCGGCCCTCCAACCGAGAGACGCGGTAACATAGTAATACCACCAAAGGCTATCACAACTAGCATATGCAAATTTAACATACTCTTAGACTTTCATTTTATGACAACAAATTTGGGTTTTTACCCCAAGGTACTATGTACTTAAATTCTTTCAAAAGATCCATTTCTTTTACAAAGGTCACACGATACCCGTAGTATCAAAATAGAGTGACTATCATTTTAAGTAAACCAAAACAATTTCCATACCTTCTTTTCGAATAAACTAAGACAATAACATGCCTTCTTTTTAAACCAACTTAAGACAAAACCATGCCTTCCTTTTAAACAAAAACACTTCAATTTCTCAAGTCTCTCTATTTTATAAATTAAGTTCCTTACTTTGGAATTTAAGAAAATCAGTACTTGTTTATAATGATCTTATTAAAGCAGCCATGATCTAGGAAATGTAATACAATTTTGTCTTATCTTAGCTTCTATGCAGATGGAGGTTTCTACTTGTTTTAATATAATTAATTGTCATTACTTTTTCCTTTATTAACACTGCAATGGCTTGTTCGATACTTATTCCCATTTCCGAAATCAATATAACTTATTCCTTTTTTTTTAGACCTAGTACTCATTACTCAAGAATGCGGTTTCATAACTTTTTAACACAATTCAAGTTCTTAACATTTCATATCAAGTCAAATATAAGTCAAGTCTCTTACCTTTTAAAATCAACAAACCATTATTTTACCTACATAAAGTCGTTATAACTAACTTCCCATAAAGCCCTTATAACACTTTATGTTTTAAACCAACCAAATTCGTTTAGCACACGTACGTCTACCGTACTACATAGTTCACAACAATCATGCTAGAAAGGATAGGAAGAGGTTCACATACCTCGCGACGATTATCGACAATTAGCAAAAAGCTCCATAGTACTATACCCCTGCTAGCCTTTTCCACCCTCCAAGTAGAATACGCTACTCGTAGTACTTCAACCTATAAAGGCCACAAAACGTCTATCAACTTCTAGATCTCTTCGTAGAACATTTCTAAGTACAAGGTTCCTTATTCTACGGAAAATTGGGCAGCACCTCCCCCCCGCAACCACATAAATATCCTCCTCTATCAAGGCCCACTACCAAGCTAACAACTCTAAGGGGGTTACACGTCTAACCGGACGTGTACAATTCTGCCCCACAATATACCAACAGTCCAATTCTTATCAATCTTCCTTCCATATATTATATACTCAATAATAAACTACAACAACATGTAATATCCAATTACAATAGGGGGATAAAGATCATTACCTCGATAAGCCCAAAATTATCCAAGATTAATAAGTCGATCTTGAGCAACGTTTAGCTCCTATTCCTTACGCTCCACTCCGCTCCAAGCAACCCTTAGAAGTTTCTAACCAACTCCTCTTCAAGATCCAACTCCAAAAAGTGAAGAACACTTAGGCTCAAACTATGGCAAGTTTCGGCCAAGGCAAGGTTTCAAGGCTAGGGGTGTGAAATCTTTTCCAACTCTTGGTACACAATCTTCCTAACACCCTAAGGAAGAACACTTACAAGTTTAAGAATTTTTGGACAACTTTTGGTCAAGGGGGAGGCTCATTGCCGAGAGCACAACAACAAGGGAGGGAGTATATTTTCAAGACTTGAAATCTCAAAGTGTGGATGAATGAAGTCTTGCATCAAGGGGGGTATTTATAGAGAAATCAAGGGCTAGGATGTGAGCAAGTGTGTGGTGAGATTGGGGTACAAGTGTGTGTGCCACAAGTCTACACAAGACTTGGGACAAGTGGCTTGCCACTTGGCTAGCCATTTCGGCCAAGGCCACTAGTCCACAAGAGACGGCTACAAGCCACCTAAAGGGGGTGACACGTGTCGCCCTCCTACACGTCCAAAATATTTCATCTCCCGGAAATATCCGTAATGCCAAAAATCTTGAAAACAAAGTGGGCCCCACAAAACCGTAAATTTCTCCCGTGGGCCCCACGTGACCGATTTCGGAAATAAAATTCCATAATTCTCTAATATTCCGAGAAGTCCGAATACCAAATCTGGGAATCCAATTCCCATTAACGAACCTTTTTCCTTCACAAAATCCAGAAACTGTTCCGTCGAAAAATCACATCTTTCTTCTTTTCCAATTTTTATGTCGTATTCTCGTACGTACATCCTCACATACATACCCTGGAACTACGGGGTGTAACACACCTTGGCCGAATCCCCCCCCCCCCTCCCCACACTTATCCACTTGTTTACTTTGGATGAAAAATATCTCCCTTTCTATACATTCTTGCAATACATGTACATATACATATACATATACATAATTAGAGCTTTGCTACACAAGTGGGGAGGGACACATGTCACCCTCTTATTCGCCCATAATTCCCTTCACAAAATAATAATTCAACACTTAGCCAAAATAATTAAAATTTTCGACCCCCCCCCCCCCCCCAAATTGTGAAATTTTAACGGGCCTCATATTATCATTTCCATTACTTCGTAATCCAATACTAAGCCCGTAAATCCACATTAGGGAATCTAACTCCGAGTTAATAAATTTTTTGTCTTCACATTTTTCCGAAATTTTTCCGGAGGAAAATGTAATCATACTATCCTTCCAATATTCAAACCTTAGTTCCTTGAGTACGTTCTCATATTAATGCATTGGAAATACGGGGTGTAACATCCTTCCCCCCTTAGAAACATTCGTCCTCGAATGTTCATAACAGGTTCCAAACAGTCGACTTAATCCGCATTTGCACACAACCATCACATGCTCACATTTTGTCCATTCTCGGCTCCCACGACCTGGTTCTGGTCGAACGCATCCACGAATTCGTACAATGATTAACTAGACTTTGGCCTTGAATCGTCGTGACCCTATCACATAGCGGGATCATCTCTAACTGACCCTACTTCATTTTATGCTACAGGTCAACCTGGAATTGGTCCACAACCCAACCCATCGTCACACTTATTTCTCATTCTTGGTCTGAAATAAATCTCACTACCCGTGCCTTTCCTAATCTCAACATGTTCTAGTGTACATACGTAATCCTGGACGTTGCTCCAGATTCCATTCCCGGATGATACCATCCCTTAGGGGATAAATTGATAACTTATTTGTATATTCAATACGTAGGAGACTCTAAAGAATCGCATTACATGATGCCGATCTACCATCTCCCAACCTTGGTTAATATACTTCACCTCAAATTCTTCCAATAATGTCTTTTGTTCGGTAACACTAGTACTTATCTTATTTTGTGTATCCACTTAGGATACTTCTTTCACGACCCGAACATCGGGCCCGCGACTGGTGCCCTACCTGGGCACCCTTCTATTCATACAACACAAGTAACATGTGGAAGCTAAATAAACTTTTTTTTTCTTTAAACAAAGGCAAGGCCGGCAAAACTGCCATAATATATAACACCCTAATGGGACTACAATTGTACAACAATATAAATACAACTCATGCCAGTTCAGCCCACATATGAATACAAACTTCTAAGAGTTTTGACAATAACTATGACGGGATAAGGCCCCGCCGTACCCTGAACTACACAACTGTCTAAACCAACCATACCAATGGTAAGCTCTGGAACAAGGAAGCTACCTCAACAGCTGAACAAGATCCCACACACGCAGATCACCCAACTGCGAACCTAAGCCTGCGGGAATGAACGTAGCCCCCCGAAGGGGATCAGTACAACAAGTACTAAGTATGGAACGGAATAAAGTACAATATTAAAATCATGCTGGCCAAGAAATGACAGGGGCAAGTAAAATAATCAAATACCAGATCCAACCGTGTCATATAAAATAGAGCCAATCAGATTTGTATCACTATACCATGTACCATCGCACTTCAGATCATCAGTACATCGTACTCACCGTATATCAGACATCAGACATCGTATCAATGTACCATCAGATTACTATATCATCAGACATCGTATCGGTGTACTACTATATCACCGAGAGTCAACTGTACCTTTTTTAAGATATGCAAGTCATGTCAAAATCAGGGACACCTGCCCTCAGAATCATTTTGCAATTCTAACCATGGGTCTTAAACCCGCAATATAAAAGCATTCCCGTGGAATTCCTTCATCACTGTCAGCATGTAACAAGTGTCATATATTACATGCATGCACAAAGTTTAATATATAACATGCCCGTGGAATACCTGCATCTCGGAAACATGTCATCATTGAGAGCTAGTCCATGGAATAATAATATCACCCAGGGATTGAACCCGCATCATGGCCGCACTCCCATGAAATTCCTTCATTGTGAAAACATGTCCATAGAACAATATAGTGGAAGCATGCCCATGGAATTCTTCTATCATGTAAGCACGTCCAAGTAAATAATACAATAAGATGGCCGACCCTCCAATGAGGGACGCGATGGTATAGAAATATAACACTTGCATGAAAAGCTATCTTGAGCGAACATATGCAAGTTTAGAATATTCTTTGACTCTCATTATCATAAAATGAATAAACCATCATTTTAGCAAACCAAGACAATACCATGCCTTCCCTTTAAACCAAGACAATTACCATGCCTTCCTTTTAAACAAACCAAGACAATTACCATGCCTTCCTTTTAAACAAATCAAGACAATTACCATGCCTTCCTTTTTAAGATAATACTATGCCTTCCTTTTCAAAAACACACTTAATGAACTTTCCTTTTAGAAATCACAAGGTACTATCAAGGGAGTATATCTAACAACTTCCATTTTATGAGCCGTGATTAATATATCATGAGATTTTATCTAATCAGCTGTGAACCTAGAAAATGTAAAATGAACTGGTTATATCTTAGCTTCTATGCAGATGGAAATTCTACTCATTTCGATATAATTGATTATGGATTCCTTTTTTTCATTAACGCTGCAGTAGCTTGTTCGATACCTTTTCACATTAGTGTTATAACTTAGCAAGATCAACTCGACTCCAATGCTTCATAAAAACTCTTACCAACATCTCCCATAAGACTTGGTAAGGACTGTTAGGAACAATTTAGACATGCCTTAAGCATAGAATCAATAACACGACTACCCTTAATTTCTAAGAGTAGAATAACTTCCATTTTTATAAAACCCGAAGTACTATTAATGAAATAGATAGAACCACTTCCTTTCTAGATAAACCAACTAGAACCATGTACGTCCGCCGCACATCTTTTTCATTTATAAACCCCAAGACACTAACACTCATAGTATCAAGACACTTCCACTTTTAAAATCAAGTAAGTTGTCCTTTTATCACCAAGTAATTTATACCTCTCAATCAAGTAACTTCTTTTATAACAAATCCTATTTCATTTAAAACAAGTACGTCCACCGTACACACAAAATAATATTAGGGAATAGAAACCCCAAGTACTATCAAAAGGAAATATCTAACAACTTCCATTTTAGAAATCCAAAGTACTATAATTAGAACCACTTTCATTTTAAAGCCCAAAGTACTATCAAGGGAGTATATAGAACAACTTCTATATTAGGAAATCCAAGTACAATCAAGGAATAGATCATTAAGGAGTAGTATTTACTCACTTTAAAATAAGGAATCATGCTAGAAGAAGAGGAGATAGTTCACATACCTCATTGACGACTAACCAATACGACAAGTAGCATACGCTCCAATGTACTTCAACCTTATGGGCTATTCCTCTAGCCAAGTAGAATATGCTACACGTAGTACTTCAACCTAAAATGACAATAACACTTCTATCAATTTCAAGCTTACTAGTGTAAGACTTATACCAAATAATGGGCCTCTAATTCTACGGAAATTTGGGCAGCACTTCCTTTGTTTCTTCGTACTTTTCCACCTTTTCCAAGGCCCGAATTCATCAACCAACAAGTCACATTTAAGGAACAACCAACAGTTAAGCAAAGGGGATTACACGCCCATCTTGACGTGTAAAATTCTGTCCCACAATCTATACAAAACAGTCCACTATTCTACAATATTAAGGGTACAATGTGAAGCCTTTAACACCCTTATTCCTAAGGACTTTCGTTAGTCATTTTACCATATTAATCATGCATGTTAGGTGATGATTTTCTAGCATATATACACCACAAAACAGTCCATAAAACGACATCACAACGTCTAACAATTTTGGACAGTTTTCGTCCAACAATAACTATAACAATCCAATGTCCTTTTCCTTAATTCCTTTTAATTCAATTTTCATTTCAACATGTTATATAAGTTATATAAACTATCAACAACAATATTTCCTTCATTATATAACATGCACCAAGTGTTATTAACAACAATAATAACCAACAAATCCAACGACAACAATAAGACTAGCTCTCGGCCTCACCACCCATTTTTGGCCCAAACACTTTTTAATCTTCATTATTTTTAGCACATGCTCATATATACATATCAACAATAAGTAATATCTAATTACTTTAAAAGAAGAAGAATCATTACCTCATTTTTGCCCAAAATAACGTTCAAAACAGTCCGGGCTACAATGGTCCGCATTTTTCATTTCGCTCCACTTCTTCAAGTTCCAATCACATATATATGACCCCTATGAGCTTATACACAACTTCACTTTGTATTTCACTTCCAAAAAGTCGACGGAACCTTAGGGTTTCACCCTCATTTCTCAGTCCAACACCATGTTTTGTGTTCATGGAATAATATCTTGGCTTAACACTTGGTTAGGGACCTTAATGTTGCATTATGAACTAATCTTGGAAGATCCCTTGGCCGTGAGCTTCAATGAGAGGAGAAAGAGATATAGAATTTTGTGAAATAATTCTAAGTGTTGGCTAGGTCTTGCAAGACATCTCTATGTATATATAATCTATCACCTAGGCTTGGATGATGACAAGTGGAGGGTAAGATGGTGGACAAGTGTGGGTGGGATCCACTTGTCCACTTGTCTTCACCACAACACAAAATATCTATGGTCAAAGTCAATGCCATGTGGGGGTGACACATGTCACCCTCCCATTGGCCCCGAAATTATTTCATCTCCCAAAAATCCATAATTGGCCAAAATATCTCAAAATATTGTGGCCCCCACAAAATCGTAAAATTCCCGGGTGGGCCACATATGACCAAATTCGAGACTTGAAAATCCAAACCGTCAATATACTATACTAATCCCATATACCGAAGATGAGAATCAAATTCCAAATAATAAACCTTTTTCCTTCACGAGGTTCCGAGATTTTCTCTTAAGAAAAAGTAATCTTTCTTTCTTTCCAAAATTCAAATCTCAAACTCCTTACGTACGTTCTCATCACATTTCCTTGGAATTACGGGGTGTAACATCCTTCCCCCCTTAGAAACATTCGTCCCGAATGTTCATACTAGGTTCAATCTAAATGGAGATATAGTCCCCTTTAACTATACCCTACACAATCGAATATGCCACACATGGCCACAATATATTGCACATGCATATACATCAATCAAAAGTCAAACGAGGAATCAAATCTAGACTGTATATCACCATTATTAACTCCCATTCATGGCCTAAAATGATTCTCTTTTCGTACCTTCATTATTCATAACTATAAACACTTGTTCGCTCCTTTTCTTACTTGTCGTACTCTTCTCGTACTTCCAAACTTATTCTAGTATACATACAAAATTTCAATCATTGCTTCTGTTTTCGAATCCTTGGAGTTACTATATCCAACCCGATCATTATACTTAGATTCAATTTCCTTTAAGGCCCTTCTCGGCTCTCACGACCCGGTTTTGGTGGAACACGTCCACGAACTCGTACAACGATTAACTAGACTTGGGTCTTGCACCCTCGTGACCCTATCACATAGCGGGACCACCTCCAACTGACCCCACTCTATTTCATGCTACGGGTTGACCCGAAATTGGCCCACACCCGACCTATCGTCGCACTTAACTCTCATTCTTGGTCTGAAATAAATCTTACTACCCGAGAAGGCCTTGTACATCTAAGGTCTCAGCAGCTATTAATATTCTAAGGTTCACAATTATTTCATGTCCCACGCTTACATTATCAGTCCCCACATACTGGTAAGGTAGCTTCTCATAATCTCAAAATCACGTTGTCTTAACCATAACAACCCTATTTACTCCATACCAATATTATTCGCACATATCACTTAAGCGTACAACACGACTTAATCTGAAAACATGGTATGTCCTTAAGTCAATTGAACCTGATCTTTCAAGAGTTTATCACAATCTTAGTCAGTTCATTACCTCCTGACTATTCCAAATCAGTACATATATAAAGCCTAGGTGTGAATTCAATAAACTGTTTCACACCTTCCAAGTAATTATTAAGGCTTAACCAACTCATGTTAATTCATAATCACTTAAGGCAACACACAGGGCCCCAAATAAATACGCTCGTACAGATACACATCATCATTATACCAACTATACAATAGTTTTACCAACCTGGATGCGAAGTCCATATAATCCTTTCTGGTTACTGTTGTCTTTCCCATAGTTACAACCACAATAATACGTTAGGGAGAGACTACCCTAACAACACAGCTCTATCGCATGATCTCAGAGTGAGAAGAAGGGAAATCAATCATAAATGTACTATAGCCTCCTGTTTATGGATGTGGTGCATAACACACCGATAAACAAGACTCTACTATACACGGTCTGTAGACATTCCAAGGAATAACTGCTCTGATACCACTCACACGACCGAACCTCAAGCTCACATCGGTGCCCTACCTGGGCACCCTTCTATTCATACAACACAAGTAACCTGCGAAAGCTAAATAACACTTATTTTTTTCTTTAAACAAAGGCAAGGCCGGCAAGACTGCCATAATATATAACACCCGAATGAGAATACAACTGTACAATAATATAAATACAACTCACGTCAGTCCATCCCATATATGAATACATACCTCTAAGAGTTTTGACAACAACTATGACGGGACAAGGCCCCGCCGTACCCTGAAATACACAACAGTCTAAACCAACCGTACCAATGGTAATCTCCGGAACAAGGAAGCTACCTCAACAGCTGAACAAGATCCCACACACGCGGATCACCCAACTGCGAACCTAAACCTGCGGGCATGAACCCAGCCCCCCGAAGGGGGTCAATACAACAAGTACTAAGTATGTAACAGAAATAAAGTACAGTATTAAAATCATGGTTGGCCAAGAAATGACAGGGGCAAGTAAAATAATCAAATACCAGATCCAACCGTGTCATATAAAATAGGAGCCAACTGTACCTTATATCACTATACCCCTGTACCACTGTACTACTATATCATTGTATCTCTGTACCACTGTACTACTATATCATGGTATCACTGCACCACTGTATCACCGAGAGTCAACTGTACCTTTTCAAGATATGCAAGTCATGTCAAAATCAGGGACACCTGCCCTCAGAATCATTATGCAATTCTAACCATGGGTCTTAAACCAACAATAAAAAAGCATGCCCGTGGAATTCCTCCATCATTGTTAGCATGTAACAAGCGTCATATATAACATACCCGTGGAATTCCTGCATCACTGTCGGCATGCACAAAGTATAATATATAACATGCCCGTGGAATTCCTGCATCTCAGGAACATGTCATCATGGAGAGCTAGTCCATGGAATAATAATATCACCCGGGGATTGAACCCGCATCATGGCCGCACGCCCATAGAATTCATTTATCGTGAAAGCATGTTCATGGAACAATATAGTGGAAGCATGCCCATGGAATTCTTCTATCATGTAAGCACGTCCAAGTAAATAATACAATAAGATGGCCGACCCTCCAATGAGGGACGCGGTGGTATAGAAATATAACACTTGCATGAAAAGCTATCATGAGCGAACATATGCAAGTTTAGAATATTATTTGACTCTCATTATCATAAAATAAATAAACCATCATTTTAGCAAACCAAGACAATACCATGCCTTCCCTTTAACCCAAGACAATTACCATGCCTCCCTTTTAAACAAACCAAGACAATTATCATGCCTTCCTTTTAAACAAACCAAGACAATTACCATGCCTTCCTTTTTAAGATAATACCATGCATTCCTTTTCAAAAACACACTTAACATGAACTTTTCTTCTAGAAATCCCAAGGTACTATCAAGGGAGTATATCTAACAACTTCCATTTTATGAGCCGTGATTAATATATCATGAGATTTTATTTAATCAGCTGTGAACCTAGAAAATGTAAAACGAACTGGTTATATCTTAGCTTCTATGCAGATGGAAATTCTACTCATTTCGATATAATTGATTGTGGATTCCTTTTTTTCATTAACGCTGCAGTGGCTTGTTCGATACCTTTTCTCATTAGTGTTATAACTTAGCAAGATCAACTCGACTCCAATGATTACTAAAAACTCTTATCAACATCTCCCATAAGACTTGATAAGAACTGTTAGGAACAATTTAGACATGCCTTAAGCATAGAATCAATAACATGACTACCCTTAACTTCTAAGAGTAGAATAACTTTCCTTTTTATAAAACCCGAAGTACTATTAATGAAATAGATAGAACCACTTCCTTTTTAGATAAACCAACTAGAACCATGTACGTCCGCCGCACATCTTTTTCATTTATAAACCCCAAGACACTAACACTCATAGTATCAAGACACTTCCACTTTTAAAATCAAGTAAGTTATACTTTTATCACCAAGTAATTTATACCTCTCAATCAAGTAACTTCTTTTACAACAAATCTTATTTCATTTAAAACAAGTACGTCCACCGTACACACAAAATAATATTAGGGAATAAAAACCCCAAGTACTATCAAAAGGATATATCTAACAACTTCCATTTTAGAAATCCAAAGTACTATAAGTAGAACCACTTTCATTTTAAAGCCCAAAGTACTATCAAGGGAGTATATAGAACAACTTCTATATTAGGAAATCCAAGTATAATCAAGGAATAGATCATTAAGGAGTAGGATTTACTCACTTTAAAATAAGGAATCATGCTAGAAGAAGAGGAGATAGTTCACATACCTCATTGACGACTAACCAACACGACAAGTAGCATACGCTCCAATGTACTTCAACCTTATCGGCTATTCCTCTAGCCAAGTAGAATATGCTACACGTAGTACTTCAACCTAAAATGAAAATAAAACTTCTATCAATTTCAAGCTTACTAGTGTAAGACGTATACCAAATAATGGCCCTCTAATTCTACGGAAATTTGGGCAGCACTTCCTTTGTTTCTTCGTACTTTTCCACCTTTTCCAAGGCCCAAATTCATCAACCAACAAGACACATTTAAGGCACAACCAATAGTTAACCAAAGGGGATTACACGCCCATCTAGACGTGTAAATGTTTTCCCCACAATCTATACAAAACAGTCCGCAATTCTCGGCACAAAACAGTTCACTATTCTACAATATTAAGGGTACAATGTGAAACTAACACCCTTATTCCTTAGGACTTTCATTAGCCATTTTACCACATTAATCATGCATGTTAGGGGATGATTTTACAGCATATATACACCAAAAAACAGTCCATAAAACGACATCACAACGTCTAACACTTTTGGGCAGTTTTCGTCCAACAATAACTACAACAATCCAATATCCTTAATTACTTTTAATCCAATTTTCATTCCAACGTGTTATATAAGTTATATAAACTATCACAACAATATTTCCTTCATTATATAACATGCAACAAGTGTTATTAACAACAATAATAACCAACGAATCCAACGACGATAATATGGCTAGCTCTCGGCCTCACCACCCATTTTTGGTCCAAACACTTTTTTAATCTTCATTATTTTTAGCACATGCTCATATATACATATAAAAAATAAGTAATATCCAATTACTTTAAAAGAAGAAGAATCATTACCTCATTTTTGCCCAAAATAACGTCCAAAACAGTCCGGGCTACAATGGTCTGCAGTTTTCGTTTAGCTCCACTTCTTCAAGTTCCAATCACATATATGTGACCCCTATGAGCTTATACACAACTTCACTTTGTATTTCACTTCCAAAAAACCGACGGAACCTTAGGGTTTCACCGTCATTTCTCAGCCCAACACCATGTTATGACCTTAATCTTGCATTATGAACTAAGCTTGGAAGATTTAAGGATTTGATCTTCAAAAAAGGCCCTTGGACGTGAGCTTCAATGAGAGGAGAAAGAGATATAGAATTTTGTGAAATAATTCTAAGTGTTGGCTAGGTCTTGCAATACATCTCTATGTATATATAATGTATCACCTAAGCTTGGATGATGACAAGTGGAGGGTAAGATGGTGGACAAGTGTGGGTGGGACCCACTTGTCCACTTGTCTTCACAACAACACAAAATATCTATGGTCAAAGTCAATGCCATGTGGGGGTGACACGTGTCACCCTCCCATTGGCCCCGAAATTATTTCATCTCCCAAAAATCCATAATTTGCCAAAATATCTCAAAATATTGTGGGCCCCACAAAATCGTAAAATTCCCCAGTGGGCCCCACATGACCAAATTCGAGACTTGAAAATCCAAACCGTCAATATACTATACTAATCCCATATACCAAATATAAGAATCAAATTTCAAATATAAACTTTTTTCCTTCACGAGGTTCCGAGATTTTCCCTTAAGAAAAAGTAATCTTTCTTTCCAAAATTCAAATCTCAATTTCCTTAAGTACGTTCTCATCTCATTGCCTTAGAATTACGGGGTGTAACAACTTTTAAATACGGTGGCCCTGGTTGCCATACCAAACTAACCTCTTGTACCTTTACGTCACGTTCTAACAACTTGGTAAACTATTGGAACCTAATACACTTACCCTTTTGTGTATTTAATTTCAAACAGAGGTAACATATTCAAGTTATGAAAGCCTAGTGATCTTCTTAGATCATCTACTCATTTTCATTTCATACAAACCACGGAATAATCACAATTTATACACTTCATACATACCATGTACTTTAACCAAGATTAATCGTAAAGTCTTTTACCCAAGAAGGCCTTGTATATCTAAGGTCTCACGGTTATCAATATTCTAAGGTTCTCAATTATTTCATGTCCCAAGCTTAAGTTATCGGTCCACGCATACGGGTAAGGTAGTTTCTCATAATCTCAAAATCCGGTTGTCTTAATCATAACAACCCTAATTACTCCATATGAATATCATTCGTACATATCACTTATGCATACACCATAGGTTAATCTAACAACTTGGTATGCCATTAAATCAATTAACCTGATCTCCTAAGAGTTCATCCCCCTCTCTACAGCCCATCGCCTCCTAAATATTTCAATTTAGCACACCTATATATGCCTTGGTGTGGATTCACTATACTGTTTCACACCTTCCAAGAAATTATTAAAGTTCAATCAACTCATGATAATCCATAATTACTTCAGACAACACACACATGGCCCCAAATAAATACGTCTGTATAGATGCATATCATTATACCAACTATACAATAATTTTACCAACTTGTACACAAGGTCCATATATTCCTTTCTGGGCCACTATCGCTTTCTCAAAGATGCAATCATAATAACTGTTAGGGAGGGACCATCCTAACAACACAGCTCTATCGCACGACCTTAGAGTAAGAAGAATAGAAACCAATCCTAAATATCCTGTAGCCTCTTGTATATAAGTATGGTGCACACATACCCATACCCAAGACTCTACTAGACACGGTCTGTAGACATTCCGAGGACTAACTGCTCTGATACCACTTTTGTCACGACCCGAACCCCAAGCCCGCGACTGGTGCCCTACCTGAGCACCCCCTTTTATTCCATCACATCCCTTTCAAGACATAGGCCAAATAATAAATGAAAACTGTATATATAGCAACAAGGCAAGCCGATGAGGCTGCCGCTATATATATATATACGGGAACATCCCTACAACACCGTAGTACAACTGGTCAACAACATTATACACAACTCCCGCAAGTCCAGCCCACATATGAATACAGACCTCTAAGAGTTTGGACAATAACCTATGACGGTACAGGGCCCCGCCACACCCCTAAATAAACGTAAGCCTACCATACCAGGGTCCGTATCAACATGACAAGCCTCCGAAATAATAGAGCTTTTCCAAAACTGAGTAGAGATCCTAAGAGCGAGGATCACCAAACTGTGTACCTAAACATGCAGCATGAAACGCAGCCCCCCCGAAGGGGGTTAGTACAACAAGTACTAAGTATGTAAACATAAAGTACAGTAAATAAACCATAACTGGCCAAAAGATGACAGGGACAATTAAAAGCCTTACCAACTCCAACCATGCCATATAAAATAAAAGTCAATTGTACCTTGTATCACTGTACTACTGTACTACTGTACTTTGCATAAACAAATGAGAGTCAACTGAGCCTTTTAAAAATATGCCTTTTAACAATAAGATCCACTGTGTCATTTCAAATTATGAAATAAATACCATTTCAAAATATGAAAGCCATGTCAGGGTCATCAGCCCTCAGAATCATTATGCAATTCCAACTATGGGTCTTAGACCCGCAAAATCAAAGTGTGCCCGTGGAATTCCTTTATCACTGTCGGCATGCACAAAGTATAATACATAACATGCCCGTGGAATTCCTGCATCACTGTCGGCATGCACAAAGTATAATATATAACATGCCCGTGGAATTCCTGCATCTCAGGAACATGTAATCATGGAGAGCTAGTCCATGGAATAATAATATCACCCGGGAATTGAACCCGCATCATGGCCGCACGCCCACGGAATTCCTTCATCGTGAAAGCATGTCCATGGAACAATATAGAGGAAGCATGCCCATGGAATTCTTCTATCATGTAAGCACGTCCAAGTAAATAATACAATAATATGGCCGGTCCTCCAATGAGGGACGCGGTGGTATAGAAATATAACACTTTGCACGAAAGGCTATCATGAGCGAACATATGCAAGTTTAAAATATTCTTTGACTCTCATTATCATAAAATGAATAAGCCTTCATTTTAGCAAACCAAGACAATAACATGCCTTCCCTTTAACCAAGACAATTACCATGCATTCCTTTTAAACAAACCAAGACAATTACCATGCCTTCCTTTTTAAGATAATATCATGCCTTCCTTTTCAAAAACACACTTAACATGAACTTTCCTATTAGAAATCCCAAGGTACTATCAAAGGAGTATATCTAATAACTTCCATTTTATGAGCCGTGATTAATATATCATAAGACTTTATCTAATCAGTTGTGAACCTAGAAAATGTAAAACGAACTGGTTATATCTTAGCTTCTATGCAGATGGAAATTCTAATCATTTCGATATAATTGATTGTGGATTCCTTTTTTTTCATTAAAGTTGCAGTGGCTTGTTCGGTACCTTTTCTCATTAGTGCTATAACTTAGCAAGATCAACTCGACTCCAATGCTTCGTATAAAATCTTACCAACATCTCCCATAAAACTTGGTAAGGACTGTTAGGAACCATTTAGACATGCCTTAAACATAGAATCAATAACATGACTACCCTTAACTTCTAAGAGTAGAATAACTTCCCTTTTTATAAAACCCGAAGTACTATTAATGAAATAGATAGAACCACTTCCTTTCTAGACAAACCAACTAGAACCATGTACGTCCGCCGCACATCTTTTTCATTATAAACCCCAAGACACTAACACCCGTAATATCAAGACACTTTCCACCTTTAAGATCAAGTCAAGTATACTTTTAAACTCAAGTAACTTACTCTTTTAAAACCAAGGCACTTCCTTTTTTTTAGATCAAGTTACTACACCTTTTAAATCAAGTAACCTATTCTTTTCAAATCAAGTAAACACCACAATGAAATCCGAATTCATTTAAAATCCTCTTTTGAAAATTCAAGACACTTATAATATCAAGTATCATTTTATAAGGTTCATGCTCAAGAAGATAGGAAAAGTTCACATACCTCTTCGGCTAATCCACACGCTAAGTAGAATACGCCGCAAGTAGTACTTCAATCTATAACGATAACAATGCTTCTATCAACTTCATGATACTAGTATACTTATACTACTCAATGAATCTCCTTTCTTTTATAAAAATTTGGGCAGCACTTCCCCCGTTTCTATGTACTTTTCCACCTTTTCCAAGGCCCGATTTCAACAACCAACAAGCCATACTTAAGGGCATAACCAACAGTTAACCAAAGGAGATTACACGCCTAACTTGACGTGTAAAATTCAGCCCCTTAATCTACCAAAACAGTCCACTAAAATCAGTCCATAGTCCAATGTAAAAACAGTCCTTTAGTCCGCTAAAATTAGTCCATAGTCCACTAAAACAGTCAACTAAATTAGTCCACTAAAACTGTCCATTATATCCAACAGTTTTATAGTTTTCGGCCAACTACTACAAGCAAACTGTTTCCATAACTTCTTATAATCCAACTTATATTCCAATACTTTTATATAAGTTATATTAACTTGTTAACAACAAGATTCCTTCATGTAAACATATAATAGGTAATGTTTAATAACAACAAAATCCAATGAATCCGACAATGCCAAAACTATCCACAATCGGCTAACATGCCAAGATTGTGACATGTACTTCTTATTCTTCATTCTTTTTAATCACAAGTTCATCCATTAATTACTACAACAAGTAATCTCTAATTACTTCAAGAGGAGGAATAATCCTTCCCTTAAATATGCCCAAAACAATCCACTTAAAGTCGGTCCATGGTTTAGTCTTAGCTCCTTATTCTTCAAGTTCCAATCACACACAAGTATCCACTACAAGCTTGTAACTATCTTTCCTTCTTGTTTTACTTCCAAAAAGTTCATAAACAAGCCTAGGAAATTCACCTGTATTTCGGCCACACCATTCTCGACCAAGCACCACTCTCGGCCAATCATTGGTTTAACAACCTTGGAGAGTTAATTTGATTTAGAACGTAGTTAGGGTGTTTAATCTAGGAGAATAATCAACTCTTGTTCATCCCTTGGCTCTTTAGTGTTCTTGAAAATAATAGGGAGAAGAGAGGTTTTGGATGATGAAGATTATTATGCCAAGTCTTGCTATCACCTCTCTTATATAGGAAAATATCATACAAGGGGAGGGACCTAAGTGGTCCACTTGTCTTGAAAATATCTCAAAAATATCTCCAAGGCCACTTGCCTTCTCACCTTGGCTGAATCCCCCCCCCCCTCCCCCCACACTTGTCCACTTGTTTACTTTGGATGAAAAATATCTCTTTTTCTATACATTCTTGCAATACATGTACATATACATATACATAATTAGAGCTTTACTACACAAGTGGGGAGAGACACATGTCACCCTCTTATTCGCCCATAATTCCCTTCACAAAATAATAATCCAACACTTAGCCAAAATACTTAACATTTCGGAACTACCCCCCCCCCCCCCCCCCAAAAAAAATTGTGAAATTTTGACGGCCATCATATTATCAATTCCATTACTTCGTAATCCAATACTAAGCCCGTAAATTCACATTAGGGAATCTAACTCCGAGTTAATAAATTTTCCGTCTTCACATTTTTCCGAAATTTTTCCGGAGGAAAATGTAATCATTCTATCCTTCCAATATTAAAACCTTAGTTCCTTGAGTACGTTCTCATATTAATGCCTTGGAAATACGGGGTGTAACAGATATCCCCAGTGTGGTTCATGCCTAGTTACTCAAGAGGAAGAGTGGTCATCGAGGGTTAGTATTCCCGATATGCTTTTGCCTATCTATTCGGGATGAAGGGTAACTGTCATAAGTTGATAGCCCCGATATGGTGCTTCTATGGATTTTAGGGAACCTTAAGTGGTCATCCCTTCTTTATATTGATTTGGGCATGTATTGGCATGTGTTACACTTTGGTTTCTTATGAGTATGAGGGAGAAGACTTTACGTGATAAATGGTACAATCAGTTGAAAAATTCCCGTGTTATTGGATTTTACTGGTGATTTTAATAAGGTTACTGACTCACTCTTTCTTTAGAATTTCAAACTATTTTTTAAAAACTTAAGGTAACGAGAATGACTTACGGATGCAAAGTGATTATTTCTTCACCATTGACTTATACCGGATGTTAATGAGATGTTATCATTTATTTTGATATGTTTCTTAATATTGTTTTCAATTAGTACTTATATATTTTTCTATTAAATATTATTTCGGAGACACTCACTGAGTACCCAGTACTCAAACATACCATTGTTTTTATGATATGTTAGGTAACGAAGAAAAGCATGTTTGTGGTATGCGTATGGAGTAGGAGAACTTGCTGCTTTCCAGTCTTATTAGTGAGCCTACATGCTTGTTCGTGGAACACCCCTCTATCTTAGTTTATTGATTTTAGTTTTCGGGTTGCGTCTCGAAGTTAGACATTTATTTATTTATCCTAGAAGATTCATAGATAGTTGTCAGATTATCGGTAGACGTTGAAAGTCTCGTACGACTTATTGAGGCGTTACCGCATTTTATAATTGATTATTCATATTAGACTTCTGTTGTTTTATTAAGTAAGAGTATGCTTAGATTTGTCTATTCATATCTTGTATTAAATATATGTTAAAAAATTAGTAAAAGAGATTAGAGTTTATTGATTTTATAAAGTGCTTCTGGTGTTATTCATAGCATCGGATGTATGTTGCATCCAGGGTGGGTATTGAGGCGTGACATACGGTTACTTGCATTGCACACCGCATATTCATGTATTATGTGCCCGGTGGATGGTATTTTGGTGTGCACATAGGTGTATTTGCATAGTAAAGGTTGTCTATGGACGGTATGAAAAATGAAACACATAGTTTATCTCCGGTAAAGGTAAGCCCTATGGACGGGCTAATGAAACACATATGTGCCACGTCATACTCATTCATATATACACTGCATTGTTATTATATGTTGCATTCCACATGACCTCGTATGGCTCACATGTTCTAAAGGAGGTAAAGAAAGAATCTAATGAACAATAATTTCAAGTGTTATAGTGAATGATCCTAGAACGTCGGTCTACATAGTGACCCAAAGCTATCATAAGAAATACTCAAAAGAATGTTCAGAAATTCTTAAATATTGTATTGTTTCAGATCATTGTGATGTATTTGGTTGATCTCATTACATTTTTCTCTTGTATGATCTTCTATATTTGTACATGTTTTTTGTCTGCCTTACATACTCGGTACAATTTTTTTGTACTGACGTTCCTTTTGTTTGTGGTGTTGTATTTGTTATATTTCACATTACAGGTCCAAATATACAGGGTGTCAAACTTTCTTTCTAGATAGTGCAGATGTTTTATCAGAAGAATTGTAAGCTCCATTTCCATCTAGAGCTGAGTCAAGTCTAATGTTCTCACTGATTTTAGAGATTAGGGTAGGTTGATGCCCTGTTTGATACTTGTATTAGTTGTTCAATTTTAGGTATTCGTGGAGGCTTCATAGAAATTATTGGTGGGTTTAATTATACAGATTGTACAACAATTACATATCATAGGCCAGTGACCACATTTATATATGGAGGTCATTGCATTCCCATTTGTCTTTTAAGTTACGTCATATAATTTGTTATAGGTTTATAGTAGTTACATATAGAGCGTGGTACGCCCCGTCCAGACTTGGGGTGTGACATAAACCATTAAAAATAATAATAGTGCACCTGAATACGAGGTACTCAATGAGTGTTTAAGGGAAATAATTCATATAAAGAAAACAATCTTCATAATAAATGCATTGAAACAGTATTAATGAAACAATTTAAATCCAATAAATAGAGTAAATTATGAACTCAGTAAAACCAACAGTGATATATGTTGACACCTAATGTTTTCCCTCCAATAATTTTATTTAATTATTCAAGGTTCATGAGTCACAAATGAAGTGAAATATACTTTTTACGAGGCAATTTTTTATTTATAAAATTAGCTAAAAATTGTTACACCCCATAATTCTAAGGCATTAATACGAGAAATTACGTAAGGAAATAAGATTTGAATTTTGGAAGGAAAGAATTTTTACATTTTCTTAAGGAAAAATTTCGGAAGAATGTGACAACGGAAATTATATTAGCGGTTGAATTCCTTAATATGGATTTATGGATTTAGTATTGTATTATGAAGTCTTGGCATGGATAATATGGGGCCCATCGAAAATTTCACAATTTGGGGGGGGGGGGGGGGGGGTTCAAAAATTTTAAGATTTTGGCTAAGTGTTGGATTATTTTTTTGTGAAGAGAATTATGGGCGAATTAGAGGGTGACACGTGTCCCTCCCCACTTGTGTAGCAAGACTTTATGTTCATAGATATTTTTGGAGAAAGACAAGTGGATAATACAAGTCTTGAAGACTTTGTGATGAGCAAGACAAGTGGACAAGTGGGTCCCCCTCCACTTGTGCTTGTACACCTATTTAGATACAAGTATTGAAGACTTAGCACACAAATATCTTCATCTTCAAACCCTCATATATCTTTCTCTCCTTGGAAGTTTTGAAATTCCCTAGTAAAGTGAAGAACAAAGTTTAGTTATTTTTCAAGATTAAGCCCTATACCCAAGTTCTAAGTCAACGTTAATACTCCTAATGGTGGGCACGGTTTTGGACAGTTTTTGTCCAAGAAATCTAAGCTTGTTTATGAACTTTTTGGAAGTAAAACAAGAAAGGAAGACGGTTACAAGCTTGTAGAGGATACATGTGTGTGATTGGAACTTGAAGAAGTGTAAAAATGAAGGTGTTGGTTGTGTGACTAGTGGACTGTTTTGGCTAAGTTTGTCACGACCCGACCCCGGGACCGCGACTGGTGCCCTACCTGGGCACCCTTACAGGTATACATCAGAGATAATCAGCGGAACATACATGAAATTTATAAAATAAAACAACAGAAGTAAAACAACAGGTTAGCCGATAGGGCCACCTTCCTGGACATACATATATACAACCGAAGCAGTTGCCTCCTTTTCTTTACAAATTGACCCACAATGTGTGACTACATACCTCTAAGAGTTTTAACATAACATCTGTGGCGGGACAGGGCCCCGCCATACCCCTGAATATACATGAATCTACTACTTCAGGGAAAACCGTACCAAGAGATAAAGCCTCCGGAGCAAATGGAGCTTTTTCCCCAAAAACTGAACCGAGATCCTAGAGCGAGGATCACCAACCTGGTACCTAAAACTGCGGGCATGAACGCAGCCCCAGAAGGGTCGACAACAGTGCCGAATATGGAATGTAAATAACGTCAAGAAATGTATCATAACCGTACAAAAGAATGACAAGGACAAGTATAAAACAATACATACCAGATCCTGCCGTGACATTACCACTTATGAACCTAATCGCACCTTATTATCTTTTCCATTCTTAATAAAAGTTACAGCCACATTCTTACGTACATTATTAGAGAAAGAATCATTAAGTTCATTACTATATAACTCACTTATCATTCAGAAGTATAATCCGGCCCTTTAAGGAGGGGCACCTATACTACCCGGCCCAATTTAGGACGCGATCAAGGTCACATAGTCTGCCCGTAAAGGTATACTACCCGCCCGATCACGGTCGATAATGTCATCTAGTGCGCGTAAGGTATCTTGCCCGCCCATTCTCGGTCGATAATGTCATATAGTGCGCGTAGGTATCTTGCCGCCCGTTCTGGTCGATAATGTCATATAGTGCGCGTGAAGGTATCTTGCCCGCCCATTCTCGGTCGATAATGTCATATAGTTGCGCTGAAGGTATCGCCCGACCCATTCTCGGTCGATAATGTCATATAGTCCGCCGTAAAGGTATACCGCCCCATTCTCGGTCGATAATGTCATATAAAATCCGAATTTAACCCAACGTACTACGCGCTTCTACTCTTTAGAAAGACTCTTTTCAATTACAACTTCCTGGATACTAACAACTATAGTATCAAGTCCTATCCGTCTTTCAAGACAAGTCACAATACATTTTTAGAAATACACCACGCTTTCTAAAATAAGTGACTCCTTTCTTAAAAACCCTAAGCAATCGGTACCTTAAAAGCAGTTTGCCCTTCCTTATTTCAAATCATTTCTTTGCTTACATTACTGAAGAAAAACCATTCTTTTAACCTTCCATAAAGCCGTTATAACCAACTTCCCATAAAGCCGTTATAACCCTTTATGGTTTTAGACCAACTCATTCCTTTTATAACCAAGAGACTTCTACTTTTTGAAACCAAGTATTAAATACTTTCAAATCAATTCTCTTAACTTTCAAAAATACAATTAGTCTCTTAACCTTTAGAACTCAAGTGACTCCTTTTATTATAAAACCTTAGGCAATTGATGCCTTAAAATCAAGTTGCCTTTTCACTAAAATCAAGTCATTTATCTTTCCATAAAGCAAATATAACTAACTTCCCATAAGGCCGTTATATTCACTTTATGCCTTAGCCATAAACAATTTCCTATCCAAGGGACTTATACGTTTAAAACGGAACAAGTATCACATACTTTTAAAACTCTTCAAGTCCCTTAACTTTAAAATCCACTTAAGACATCCTTACTATTTTCAAAGAAGTGAGTTAATCTCCTAACCCACCTGACTTGGCATTACATAAGACAAGTAAAGAATGTCATAGTCTTGTACGTCTACCGTACTACATACGTGCAACTAGTCATGCTCAAAAATAGGAAAAGTTCTACATAGAGTAGGTCACACAACTACCTCTTGACTTCTAAGAGTAATGTGGACATGAAATGATACCACATGTATATTCCATACATATAATCATGCCAAAGGAAGGAAGAGGTTCACATACCTCGCGACGATTGTCGACAAGTAGCAAAATGCTCCAAAGTACTTCAACCTTGAGCTATTCCATTCTTCAAGTAGGATACGCCATACTTAGTACTTCAACCTATAACGGTCACAATATGTCCATTAACCTCTTACTTCATACGTAGAATATTATTCTAAGTGCTAAGTCACTAATTCTACGGAAAATCGGACAGCACCTCCTTTGTTTCTACTAACTTTGCCACCTTTTTCAAGGCCGAATACAATAACCAAACAGCCCCAATTGGCTCACCACAATCAATAAGGTAGTACAAAACAAATGAATAACAACTACTAGTCCAATTTTCGGCCATAATGAATACAACAATACCAATTCTTATCCAATTTCCATTTCCATCCAAGTTATTAGCCTTATATGATATCAAGTCGCAAACGATTATAACTACTATAATCTTCAAGTATGTAACATGCGACGATTCTAATAAAAGACTAAATCGTAATCCAACTTCACAAGGCTTACTATACATTTCGGATTTTTAAGGCTACAAGCAATCCATAATACTAATCAAACTTCAATATAACAACTTCATGCTAGCAACAACAATAACATTATATAATCTTGTAACACTTTAATCGACAAGATTATACCTCAATGACTCTTAATCCAACTCCAATCCGAAGTCGCTCCTTAGAAGATTAGAACCTCTCCAAGACACTTCAATCCGCATTGAGACCCTTAGAACAACACCAACAATCTTCGTTCAAATCTCCAAACAAAACCTATAAAGTCCTTTAGGGTTTCGTGTTGCGACTAACCCGTAAACTACCTTTTTCCAAGATTTTTCTATTGAGATAAGCTTACACTACCCTCAAGAACCTTGGTTAAAAGTGTGGGGCTTAAAGAACGAGGAACGAAATTTTTTTCTTTCTTTCTCCTTGTGAACCCGAGAGCATGCCCCAAGTGTTCTTCAAATTTTTTGTGAATTTGGCTAAGTGTTAGTCAAGTCTTGCACTACTAGTATTATATAGTGTATTGGAGGGTCGCGATACACACAAATGGGTGGTCTAGATAAGCTCCTAGCAAATATCAAGCTATTGTGGGTCCTTTGACTTGGTCAAGATTGTCAAGCTCACACTTGCAAGACTTTGTCATTTCAAGACTATGGTCAATGACCATTTTAGCCTTGACATTTCGTCCAAGGCATTCACTAAGGGGGGGTGACACGTGTCGCCCTCCCATTCGTCACAATGGTACATTTTCCGACAATTTCATAATTCCGATAAATTTTTTTACAAGTCTCAAAATCTTAACATTATGAGTTTCATCGCCACGACGAATCTGCCCGTGATCGTGCCTACCTGCACCCTAGTGATACAATCATCGAGAGAAAATCGTGGAAAATAAAACATGAACATGAAATGAGAGATATTATAAATAAACAAAGCAACCAAACAGCTTGCCTTTCAACATATATATATAAAGACATTTGAATAGCATAATCCTTACAACCTCGCCACAACAAAGGCTCTGGACCTCTAAGATTTATACAACAACTATGACGGGACAGTGGCTCGCCATACCACAACGCATAAGAACTTACGGACTCGTGGTAACATACCAAAGATAAGCCTCCGACGGAACGAGCTTCCCAAAATGTGAAATGAGATCCTAAACGCGGATCGGCAAATGATGATTTCTACTGCGGATTTAACGCACTCGGGCGAGGTCGATAACAGTACCAAGTATGTGAAATCAGAATATCAGAAATGAAATCATAATAGTCTATAAAAAGCAGGAGACATGTATGATGACCAAACTACAAGACATAACATATAACCGATTCAAGTCGTGACTCACGCTCCAAATTATCACTCGTGCGTGGAATTTCTTCCTCACCGCCGCAGCTTTATGATATAACAATACCAAGGAGTATACATGAACACCGTGTCTCACCTGTCATAAAAACCGTCAGACAAGTACAACTACCGGATCCGACCGTACCAATAATACAATGCAACCACAAACACGGTCGACACGGGCAAGGCGAGAGCCGACTACCGGATACCAAGGCCGGCCACGTAGTCGACCGGCAAGTACGAGGGTGACCACCGGTACCAAGCGTATCACGAGACTTCGTCACTACACCGAACGGGCAAGCGAGGGCTAACTACTGTACTAAGGCCGAATCAGCCACGAGACGGCAAGACGAAGCCGACCACCGTACCAAGGCCGAACAAGAAGAAACCTCATGGAGAGCTAGTCCATGGAATAGCACTATCAATGCGAGCATACCCGTGGAATTTTCCACACGCTGACGTCCAAGTAAGTCTCAACAAGTCAACCTAAGACTCCATCGAGAGACGCGGTTATATAGAACACCATTTGCACAACAAAGGCTATCACCACAAGCATAAGCAAGTTACACACCAACAAGCGTAGGCAAGTTACACAACTCAAGCTACTTTCATTTTATGCAAAGTCCGGTTTTTAACCCTACGATTACGTTCGTTAAATTCCTTTTTAAAGATCCATTCCTTTTATAAAAGTCACCCGATACGTAGTATAAAAATAGAGTGACTTATATCTTTTAAGTAAACCAAAACAACCTCCATACTTTCCTTTTAAAACCAAATTAAGGCAATACCATGCCTTCTTTTTAGACCAAAACACTTCTCTTTTTAAAGTCAAGTTACCACATTAAAACCAATGATAAAACCTTCTCTTTTGTTTTCATAAAGTCGTTATAACCAACTTTCCATAAAGCTGTTATATCACTTTATGTTTTAAACCATTTTAAGACAACCCAATGCCTTTCTTTTCCCTAACGTTCGGTTGCCTAATTTCAATTACACAAGTCTCTTTTTAGAAAAGTTTCATAGTTCAATTGTCTTAATCTCTTTTAAAACAATTGAGTAACACATGCCATAAAGTAGGTTATTCTTGTTCATAATCAATTTTATTAAGCCATGATCTAGAAAATGTAATATCATTTTGTCTCATCTTAGCTTCTATGCAGATGGAGGTTTCTACCGGTTTTAATAATACTTAATTATTCAATACATTTTCCTTTATTAACGCAGTGGTTTGTCGATACACATTCGATTTCCAAATCAAGAAACATTATTCCTTTCACAAACCAAGTACTCATTACTCACGAATGAGGCTTCACACAAAATTCATATTAATTCATTCAAGTCAAGTCTCTTATCTTTTAAGATCAATAAACCTATTCATTTTACCTTCCTTAAGACGTTATACCTAACTTCCCATAAAGCTAGTATAACTCTTATGTTTTCAAAACCAAGTATTACTTCTTTCAAACAGTCTTTTGAAATACTTCAAGTTCTTTATTATCACACATCAAGTCGATTACCTTTTAAAACCACAAAGAATTTTCTTACCTACATAAGGTCGTTATAACCAACTTCCCATAAAGCCGTTATAACACCTTATGTTTCAAACCAATCAAATACGATTAACGCATGCGTCACCGTACTACATAGTTATACACATATCATGCTAGAACAGATAGGAAGAGGTTCACATACCTCGCGACGATTATCGACTAATAGCAAAACGCCCAAGTACCTCAAACCGCCGGCTACTCCTTGCCAAGTAGATCACGCCACACGTAGTACTTCAACCTATAGAGGCCACAAGGCGCCTATTAACATCAAGGTCTCCACGTAGAATATTCTACGTAAAATTCGGCCTCCCCGCACAGCGTTAATCTCCTCCTTTATCGAGGCCGGCTACCAAGCCAACCAGGGGGGGGTTTGCACGTCTAACCGGACGTGTACAATTCTACACACAGCAATACTACACAAGTCTCATGTGTAATACACCCCTATGTAATTACTGAGTTCGATTCTTATTTAACTTCAGGCTTAAGTCGCAAGACATTGCCGTAAGTATTATTCAGGCTTAAGTCAAAAGACATTGCCGCACAACTATGTTCAATTCTATATATAGTATACTTCAACTATATATTCATACAACATGTAATTTCCAATTACAATAGAAGGTCAAGAGTGTTTACCTCGATAAGCCCAAAATTATCCGAGTTATATGTCGATCCTGAGCAAGGTTTAGCTCCTACTCCGTGCGCTCCAACCCGCTTCCAACAACCCTTAGAAGTTCTAACCAACTTCTACTTATAACTTCAACTACGGGTGAAGATTTACTTAGGGTTTCGTTTTGGATCGAGGAAGTATAATAGTATTTTCTAGGCTTTTGTATAAGTGTAACCTTGGGAATACTACAAGGTATATGGGCCAAGGTATTTGGGCATTATAACAATACTAGAGAGTATTTCTATACCACAACAAGGGTATTATACGAAAATAACTAGGCTAGTGGGGTACCCTGGCTAGTGGCACCACAGGGGAAGGGAGGCTCTCGGCTAGCTCACAAGAGAGGGAGAGAGGGCTCTGACGAGAGTCAACAAGAGGGAGGAAGGGATTTATCACTTAGAACAATTTGTGGATGAAGAAAGCCTTCACTTAGAGGGTATTTATAGGTCAAGCCATGGCCAACCAATGGCCAAGATTCTTCCAAGTGTATAGCAAGTGTAAGGTCAAGATTTAGCCATGTGCTACCTTATCCATCTACCCAAAAATATCCTACCTACTCCTTGACAAAAAAAGCCAAGGCAAATCGTCCAAGGCACGGCCAAGTTGCCGTCCAAGCCTTCGATGTGAGGGTGACACACGCCACCCTCCCGTTGGTCCAAAATGTTTCATCTCTCGAAAAATCCGCAAAAATTAAAAATGACATAGCCGAATTTTCCCTACGAAAGTCGTGGAAACGTTTAGAAAACGACTCAATCGGGTGTTGTGTACAATTTTCGAAACTAGCCAACTTTAAGGCTTAAATTACAATACGTACGCGCTCACGTACATACTCGGGCAATACGGGGTATAACATTCTCCCCTCCTTAGAAACATTCGTCCCGAATGTTCCTTCAAGACGGACACGAAGAAGATCTTCTAACAAGTTGCCAACGCCACGCTCGCCACGAACTAACACACGCATTTTCTTAAGGCCATTCCCGCCTTCACGACCGCTTCGTCGAACATATCCACGAACTCATACGATGGTCATCAAAACTTGGGCCTAACACCACGGTGACCCTACCTCCGGAGGACCACCCAGAGCCGACCACCTCAATCTGCCACGGTTGACACGCAACACGCCTCAACCCGACCCTCCACACGCCAACTCTCTAGTTTCTTGATCCAAACAATCTTACCTCTACAGTCATGAAAGCTACCACTTCCATTTCACACTACCAGGACTTTGTCACACAAAACGCTCTAGGCATAAAATGCACTCCGACAAGGATCACTTGCAAAATCAGGTACTCAAGACGACCTTACATCTAAGGTCTCAACTGTAATATTCTATGGTTTATCATGTCTCACCCTGTGCTTACCCTTTTTCTTATCGACTGTGTTTCTAAATCACATTTTAGCACAAAGCTATCCGAACATAACACTAAACACATCATCAACATCAATACAATATAAGTCTCTAGAGGTTAATGATATACTGATAATAGGCGGTTCAAAGGACCGCTAAAATCGGGAACTCCCACCGCGACCTCTACCGGCTCGCGGTACGAACATCCCGCTGCTATGGAAGGTGAAGAACCCGCAATCGCTTCTAGTAGTCCATGCTATCCTACCGCATACTCGTCGGACAGCCTTGCCGATGGCCTCGCTGGCCGCAAAAATAACAATCTCCCGAAGTCGATCGACACTCTCCCTTATGAAGTTTTCCACAACGCCACACCGAGACAAGGGCACCTCGTCCGCGAGCACTCTCGCTTCCTCAAAATCTGAAACAGGAGCCCCGACCGCCTCGAACATCTCGGCGTCCCGGCCGCGAGGACCACTCAGACCGTGGAGGCGCATAATCGCTTTCGGCGAGGCGGTCCGCCTCGAAAGTCACCAAAGGACTCGCTGTTACGGCCCTCTTCTGACGACTCGTCATTCCGCCGATTTATCCGTTCCTCACATCCAAGTGCATACGCTGCACGCGCAATGTCCATGCCCAACAAGAGCTACACCAACAACTTCGCTAGGTGATCATCGAGCCTGTAACAAATCGGTGCACTCGATCTTCCATACTAGCTACCAACGTGGGACGCACGCCAATGAGTCGAACTCTACATTGTACTCCCGAACCGCACGACCGCTCGCCAGTAACACCAAAAATCTGGCTCGGGCCCTCTCATCCGCGAGGCAAGAAATGTGCGGAATGCCTCGAGAACTCGTCCCATATAGGGAAGTGCATTCTCTCCCGACGGCTCCCACGAATCAAACGATCGATCGCGGTATCACGCGGTGATGTGAACCTAGGACCACCGACTCGGTCTCCGATGCCTCGATTACTCACGATCCGTCAGAATCGCTTGATGAACTCTGCGGATCATCCTCGTGCCTCGACCCATAAAACTCGCGCCTACAACTCGTAAAATCCCGTAGCCTCGAACTATCCGATCTAGGGTGAACCATGGCGCTTACCGAACTGCGTCGGCCTAACCTCATATCCGCCACAACCTCGCCATTAATCGCCCACTCGTGACCCATCTCCTCTCGCCTGCATCGCGGATCGAGGCTCAGTATCGTGGTCTCGCCACGCTCTACTCGCAGTTTTCCTTCACGCTTTGCCCTTCGCCCGGTTGGGTTTACGCGAGGCATAATCGTAAAAGCGAAGTATGTCGGAGGGTCCGATCTTATCACACGCCTCTAAGGCGCGATCTCGGAATGAGAAGAATGAAACCAATCCTAAATGTCCTGCGACCTCGATCATAGATGTGGTGCACAACACATCGATAATCAAGACTTACTAGACACGGTGCAGACACTTTCCGAGGACTAATCGCTTCGATACCACTTTGTCACGACCCGAATCCGGGCCCGTGACTGGTGCCTTACCCCGGGCACCCTAGTGATACAATCATCAGAGAAAATCAGCGGAAAATAAAACATGAACATGAAATGAGAGATATTATAAATAAACAAAGCAACCAAAATAAATGCCTTTCAACATATATATATAAAGACATTTGAGCGATTCTGATCCTTACAACCCCGCCACAATAAAGGTGCACTTAAGATTTATATTGACAACTATGACGGGACGGGGCCCCGCCATACCCCGAACGCATAAGAACTTACGGACTCGTGGTAACATACCAAAGATAAGCCTCCGACGGAACGAGCTTCCCAAAATGTGAAATGAGATCCTAAACGCGGATCGACGGTAGATTTCTACTGCAGATTGAACGCAGCCCAAGGAGGTCAAGACAACAGTACCAAGTATGTGAAATCAGAATACAGTAAATGAAATCATAATAGTCTATAAAAAGCGGGAGACATGTATGATGACCAAACTACGACATAACATATAACCGATTCAAGTCGTGACTCACGCCTCCAAATTATCACTATGCCCGTGGAATTTCTTCCTCATCACGGCGATTTATGATATAACAATACCAAGGAGTATACATGAACACCGTGTCCCACTGTGTCATAAAAACCGTGACAGACAAGTACAACTACCAGATCCGACCGTACCCAATAATACAATGCAACCACAAACACGGCGACGGCAGGTGCAAGTAGAGCCGACTACCAGATACCAAGGCCGGTCACGTAGCCGACGGCAAGTACGGTGGTCGACCACCGTACAGGCGTATCACGAGACTTCGCTACTAACCGAACGGCAAGTGCGAGGGCTAACTACTGTACCAAGGCCGAATCACCACGAGGCGGGGCAAGACGAAGCCACCACCGGTACCAAGGCGAACAAGAAGAAACCTCGTGGAGAGCTAGTCCATGGAATAGCACTATCAGCGAGCATACCCGTGGAATTTTCCGTCACACGCCAGACGTCCAAGTAAGTCCTCAACAAGTCAACCTAAGACTCCATCGAGACGCGGTTATATAGAACACCATTTGCACAACAAAGGCTATCACCACAAGCATAAGCAAGTTACAAACCAACAAGCATAGGCAAGTTACACAACTCAAGCTACTTTCATTTTATGCCAAAGTCCGGGTTTTTAACCCTACAGTACTACGTTCGTTAAATTCCTTTTTAAAGATCCATTCCCTTTTATAAAAGTCACCCGATACCCGTAGTATAAAAATAGAGTGACTTATATCTTTTAAGTAAACCAAAACAACCTCCATACTTTCCTTTTTTAAAACCAAATTAAGGCAATACCATGCCTTCTTTTTAGACCAAAACACTTCTCTTTTAAAGTCAAGTTACCACATTAAAACCAATGATAAAACCTTCTCTTTTGTTTTCATAAAGTCGTTATAACCAACTTCCCATAAAGCTGTTATAACACTTTATGTTTTAAACCATTTTAAGACAACCCAATGCCTTTCTTTTCCCTAACGCCCGGTTGCCTAATTTCAATTACACAAGTCTCTTTTTAGAAAAGTTTCATAGTTCAATTGTCTTAATCTCTTTTAAAACAATTGAGTAACACATGCCATAAAGTAGGTTATTCTTGTTCATAATCAATTTTATTAAGCACCATGATGTAGAAAATGTAATATCATTTTGTCTCATCTTAGCTTCATGCATGGAGGTTTCTACTGGTTTTAATAATACTTAATTATTCAATACATTTTCCTTTATTAACGCTGCAGTGGTTTGTCGATACACATTCTGATTTCCGAAATCAGTAAAACATTATTCCTTTCACAAACCAAGTACTCATTACTCACGAATGAGGCTTCACACAAAATTCATATTAATTCATTCAAGTCAAGTCTCTTATCTTTTAAGATCAATAAACCTATTCATTTTACCTTCCTTAAGACGTTATACCTAACTTCCCATAAAGCTAGTATAACTCTTATGTTTTCAAAACCAAGTATTACTCTTCTTTCAAACAGGTCTTTTGAAATACTTCAAGTTCTTTATTATCACACATCAAGTCAGTTACCTTTTAAAACCACAAAGAATTTTCTTACCTACATAAGGCTGTTATAACCAACTTCCCATAAAGCCGTTATAACACCTTATGTTTCAAACCAATCAAATACAGTTAACACATGTACGTCTACCGTACTACATAGTTATACACATATCATGCTAGAACAGATAGGAAGAGGTTCACATACCTCGCGACGATTATCGACTAATAGCAAAACGCTCCAAGTACCTCAAACTGTCGGCTACTCCTTAAGCCAAGTAGATCACGCCACACGTAGTACTTCAACCTATAGAGGCCACAAGGCGCCTATTAACATCAAGGTCTCCACGTAGAATATTCTACAGAAAATTCGGCAGCACCTCCCCGCAACAGCGTTAATCTCCTCCTTTATCGAGGCCGGCTACCAAGCCAACCAGGGGGGGGGGGTTTGCACGTCTAACCGGACGTGTACAATTCTACACACAGCAATACTACACAAGTCTACTGTAATACAGTCCTATGTAATTACAGTTCAGTTCTCTTATTTAACTTCAGGCTTAAGTCGCAAGACATTGCCGTAAGTATTATTCAGGCTTAAGTCAAAAGACATTGCCGCACAACTATGTTCAATTCTATATATAGTATACTTCAACTATATATTCCTACAACATGTAATTTCCAATTACAATAGAAGGTCAAGAGTGTTTACCTCGATAAGCCCAAAATTATCCGAGTTATATGTCGATCCTGAGCAAGGTTTAGCTCCTACTCCGTGCGCTCCAACCCGCTCCAAACAACCCTTAGAAGTTCTAACCAACTTCTACTTATAACTTCAACTACGGGTGAAGATTTACTTAGGGTTTCGTTTTTGTGACTGAGGGAAGTATAATAGTATTTTCTGGGCTTTTGTATAAGTGTAACCTTGGGAATACTACAAGGTATATGGGCCAAGGTATTTGGGAATTATAACAATACTAGGAGAGTATTTCTATACCACAACAAGGGGTATTATACGAAAATAACTAGGCTAGGGGGGGTACCCCTCGGCTTAGGGCACCACAAAGGGGGGAAGGGGGAGGCTCTCGGCTAGCTCACAAGAGAGGGGGAGAGGGGCTCTTGGACGAGAGTCAACAAGAGGGAGGGGAAGGGATTTATCACTTAGAACAATTTGTGGATGAAGAAAGCCTTCACTTAGAGGGGTATTTATAGGTCAAGCCATGGCCAACCAATGTCCAAGATTCTTCCAAGTGTATAGCAAGTGTAAGGTCAAGATTTAGCCATGTTCTACCTTATCCATCTACCCAAAAATATCCTACCTAATCCTTGACAAAAAAGCCAAGGCAAATCGTCCAAGGCAAGGCCAAGTTGCCGTCCAAGCCTTCCAATGTGAGGGTGACACATGTCACCCTTCCGTTGGTCCAAAATGTTTCATCTCTCGGAAAAATCCGCAAAAATTAAAAATGACATAGCCGGAATTTTCCCTACTAAAGCTGTGGAAACGTTTCGTCGAAAAACGACTCCAATCGGGTGTTGTGTACAATTTTCGAAACTAGCCAACTTTAAGGCTTAAATTACAATACGTACGCGCTCACGTACATACTCTGGAAATACGGGGTATAACACTTACGTACTTTCTTAAAACATGTCCTGTAAATACGGGGTGTAACATTCTTCCCCCCTTAGAAACATTCGTCCTCGAATGTTCTTTCGGAGTCAAACTTAAAATTAACAACATAGTTTCCTTTCACCACCCCCGACATACCAACAATGCCACACATGGCCTTAATACCTCGCACACACAGATCTGTCCATCATAAGCCCAAAAAGGGATTATCTTTTCGTACTTCCAACTCCTCCTAACATATACATAGTCTCAATATAATCTGTTCATAAAACTTAAACATACCATAACTTATCATGTAAACAAGTTTCTAAAGGCCAAAGACATACTGAATCATATAGGCGGTTCAAGGACCGCTAAAGCTGGAACTCCCACCACGACCTTCTCGCCACGACTGTCGTGCATGAACATCCCGCCTAGCTATCAAGGCGAAGAACCCACAACGATCCAAAGAGTCGTGTTGTCCCACCAGACCTCTATAAGGACACTCTCTTAACATCCGCCTAGACGACCACAAGAAAAACAAGCACCGCATCTGCACGACATACCCTGAATGTAACCTACCACACCGGGCACATTGAGGCAAAGGTGGCCTCGATCGATCGAACCCCATCTCCTCGAGACTAAGCTCTAGACTGACCGCCCTGCATTCCCGGTTGTGAAAACCCCGCTGGAAAAATGTGGAGGAGCACTCGGTCGGGCCGCAATGTCGACCTAGTTCTGCCGAGGCTGCCCGCCTAAAACCGCCCTGAGACTCTGTTGTCTTCGCCTCTTGGCCGCTCGAGTCAACTGATCCTCCTTTCTATCCTCTATCCTCGCGCATAGGCTGCATCCTAGCAATGTCCATACCGGTGAAGAGCCACCCCAAGCATGCAGAATCATATGACGGTCTAGCCCCATCACATAACGATGAACTCTATCCGCCATGCTAGCCACTATGGTGTGCGTGCCTGCCAAGAGTCAAACTCGTGCTATACTCCCGATAGTCCTACCATTCTGTCTCAAGGTCAAAAATCTATCTCGCGGGCCCTCCTCATCTCGGGAGGCAAAAGTGATCCATAAAGGCCTCTCGTGAACTCCTCCCAAACACCGGAAGAGCATCATCCTCTCGTCAAGACTCCATGACTCAAACCAGTTCAACGCAATATCGCAGAACCCAGAAGAGGCTAGTATAATGCACTGTCTCCAAGCCTTAAGAACTGCATAGTCCGTAGGCGCCGAACGAACTCATGCGGATCTTCCTCGCACTAACCATAAAACTCAGGCGGATGACAACCTGTAAAATCCGGATCCGCAAACCGTCGGCTCTGGGTTAGCTACTCGCCTCGCTTGCCGCCTCTACCACTATGTCGCCAATAGTCCGATCGTTTCTCCATAATCTCGTACCGCCTTTGCCGAGGAATCGAGGCCCGCACGAACCTCTCGCGCCATCGCCGCTCTCGGCCTTCTGTATCGCCGGCGTGGTGAACTTCGCCGCTCGCCTACTACCCGGGCATAATTGTGTCCGAGTCCCGTAACCCTTCACAGACCTCTGGCGCCTCCTCGCTGCCGCTTTGCCCTTCTGGCCCCGGTCGCTTCCAGGAGGCATAAGCGTTTCATAAGAATAGGTCGAGAGGATTCAACCTAATAAGACGGCTCTCATCGCACGATCTTAGAGAGGAAGAATGAAACCAATCCTAAAATGTCTGCAGCCTCACGATTATAGATGTGGTGCACAACACACCGATAATCAAGACTCTACTAGTCACTCAGTAGACACTTTCCGAGGACTAATCGCTTCGATACCACTTTTGTCACGACCCGACCCCGATCGCGATCGGTGCCCTACCAGGCACCCTTACAGTATACATCGAGATAATCAATGGAACATACATGAAACTTATAAAATAAAACAATGTAAGTAAACAACAAAGTTAGCCGATAGGCCACCTTCCCGACATACATATATACAACCAAGCGATTGCCTCCTTTCTTTACAAATTGACCCACAATGTGTGACTACAGCACTCTAAGAGTTTTAACATAACATCTGTGGCGGGACGTGGCCCCGCCATACCCCGAATATACATGAATCTACTACTTGGAAAACTGCACAAGAGATAAAGCCTCCGAGCAAATGGAGCTTTTTCCCAAAATCAACCGAGATCCTAAGAGCAAGGATCACCAACCTGGTACCTAAAACCCATGGCATGAACGCAGCCTCAAGGGTCGATAACAGTATCGAATATGGAGCGTAAATAACGTCTGAAGAAATGATCATAACCATACAAAAGAATGACAAGGACATGTATAAAACAATACATACCAGATCCTGCCGTGTCATTACCACTTATGAACCTAATCGCACCTTATTATCTTTTCCATTCTTAATAAAAGTTACAGCCACATTCTTACGTACATTATTAGAGAAAGAATCATTAAGTTCATTACTATATAACTCACTTATCTTTCGTAAGTATAATCCGCCTTTGGGAGGGGCACCTATACTACCCGCCAATTTAGACGCGATCAAGGTCACATAGTGCGCCTGTAAAGGTATACTACCCGCCCAACTCGGTCGATAATGTCATCTAGTGCGCCTGCAGAAGGTATACCGCCTGCCCATTCTCGGTCGATAATGTCATATAGTCCGCCTGCAGGTATACCGCCCGCATTCTCGGTCGATAATGTCATATAGTCCGCGTGAAGGTATACCGCCTACCATTCTCGGTCGATAATGTCATATAGTCCGCGTGGGTATACCGCCCCATTCCTGGGTCGATAATGTCATATAAAATCCGGGAATTTAACCCAACGTACTACGCGCCTCTACTCCTTTAGAAAGACTCTTTTTCAATTACAACTTCCCAGATACTAACAACTATAGTATCAAGTCCTATCCGTCTTTCAAGACAAGTCACAATACATTTTTAGAAATGCAATTACCGGCTTCTAAAATAAGTGACTCCTTTCTTAAAAACCCTAAGCAACTGGTACCTTAAAAACAGTTTGCCCTTCCTTATTTCAAATCATTTCTTTGCTTACATTACTGAAGAAAACCATTCTTTTAACCTTCCATAAAGTCGTTATAACCAACTTCCCATAAAGCCGTTATAACCCTTTATGGTTTTAGACCAACTCATTCCTTTTATAACCAAGAGAC
The DNA here is from genome assembly GCA_029844215.1 of Przewalskia tangutica. Taxonomy (NCBI): domain Eukaryota; kingdom Viridiplantae; phylum Streptophyta; class Magnoliopsida; order Solanales; family Solanaceae; genus Przewalskia; species Przewalskia tangutica. Next base: position 6,673,359 of record CM056725.1, read on the forward strand.
TTCTACTTTTTGAAACCAAGTATTAAATACTTTCAAATCAATTCTCTTAACTTTCAAAAATACAATTAGTCTTTTAACCTTTCGAACTCATGTGACTCCTTTTATTATAAAACCTTAGGCAATTGATGCCTTAAAATCAAGTTGCCTTTTCACTAAAATCAAGTCATTTATCTTTCCATAAAGCAAATATAACTAACTTCCCATAAGGCCGTTATATTCACTTTATGCCTTAGCCATAAACAATTTCCTATCCAAGGGACTTATACGTTTAAAACGGAACAAGTATCACATACTTTTAAAACTCTTCAAGTCCCTTAACTTTAAAATCCACTTAAGACATCCTTACTATTTTCAAAGAAGTGAGTTAATCTCCTAACCCACCTGACTTGGCATTACATAAGACAAGTAAAGAATGTCATAGTCTTGTACGTCTACCATACTACATACGTGCAACTAGTCATGCTCAAAAATAGGAAAAGTTCTACATAGAGTAGGTCACACAACTACCTCTTGACTTCTAAGAGTAACAGGGACATGAAATGATACCACAGGTATATTCCATACATATAATCATGCCAAAGGAAGGAAGAGGTTCACATACCTCGCGACGATTGTCGACAAGTAGCAAAATGCTCCAAAGTACTTCAACCTTGAGCTATTCCATTCTTCAAGTAGGATACGCCATACTTAGTACTTCAACCTATAACGGTCACAATATGTCCATTAACCTCTTACTTCATACGTAGAATATTATTCTAAGTGTTAAGTCACTAATTCTACGGAAAATCGGACAACACCTCCTTTGTTTCTACTAACTTTGCCACCTTTTTCAAGGCCGAATACAATAACCAAACAGCCCTAATTGGCTCACCACAATCAATAAGGTAGTACAAAACAAATGAATAACAACTACTAGTCCAATTTTCGGCCATAATGAATACAACAATACCAATTCTTATCCAATTTCCATTTCCATCCAAGTTATTAGCCTTATATGATATCAAGTCGCAAACGATTATAACTACTATAATCTTCAAGTATGTAACATGCGACGATTCTAATAAACGACTAAATCGTAATCCAACTTCACAAGGCTTACTATACATTTCGGATTTTTAAGGCTACAAGCAATCCATAATACTAATCAAACTTCAATATAACAACTTCATGCTAGCAACAACAATAACATTATATAATCTTGTAACACTTTAATCGACAAGATTATACCTCAATGACTCTTAATCCAACTCCAATCCGAAGTCGCTCCTTAGAATATTAGAACCTTTCCAAGACACTTCAATCCGCTTGTTGAGACCCTTAGAACAACACCAACAATCTTCCTTCAAATCTCCAAACAAAACCTAGAAAGTCCTTTAGGGTTTCGTTTTGCGACTAACCCGTAAACTACCTTTTTCCAAGATTTTTCTATTGAGATAAGCTTACACTACCCTCAAGAACCTTGGTTAAAAGTGTGGGGCTTAAAGAACGAGGAACGAAATTTTTTTCTTTCTTTCTCCTTGTGAACCCGAGAGCATGCCCCAAGTGTTCTTCAATTTTTTTTGTGAATTTGGCTAAGTGTTAGTCAAGTCTTGCACTACTAGTATTATATAGTGTATTGGAGGGTCATGATACACACAAATGGGTGGTCTAGATAAGCTCCTAGCAAATATCAAGCTATTGTGGGTCCTTTGACTTGGTCAAGATTGTCAAGCTCACACTTGCAAGACTTTGTCATTTCAAGACTATGGTCAATGACCATTTTAGCCTTGACATTTCGTCCAAGGCATTCACTAAGGGGGGGTGACACGTGTCGCCCTCCCATTCGTCACAATGGTACATTTTCCGACAATTTCATAATTCCGATAAATTTTTTTACAAGTCTCAAAATCTTAACATTATGAGTTCTTACGTACTTTCTTAAAACATGTCCTGTAAATACGGGGTGTAACAAGTTTGTGGTAAGATTTCTTCTTCCTTTTGAAGTAATTGGAAGTTGCATGTTATTATTGTTAATATATGAACTTGTTATAAGAAGAAAGGAGAATAAGAAATGCATGTGACAATTTTTAGGTGTTGGCCGAATTGGGGCAGTTTTGGTTGTCGGATTTCATTGGTTATTATTGTTGTTATGAACGTCACTACTTGCATGTTAAAATGAAGGAAATGTTGTTATTACAAGTTGATAAGGTTCATATGAAGTGTTGAACTTATATTGGATTATAAGAGTTATGAAAAAGGGCTTTGGTTTGGAGTCTTGATGTTGGCCGAAACTGTGGTAAAACTGTTGGATATTGTTGTGCAATTTTAGGGACTGTTTTGTGGCGTGTATAAGCTGGAAATTCAGCCACCGATATGCATGTTTAAATATAGTAATTGCTAATGAGAGTCCTAAGGGAATAAGGGTGTAGAAGAGTGTTGAAAGGCCTCACATGTTACCCTTGTTGTTGTTGAATTGTGGAATGTTTTTAGGGACTATTTTATCGAGATTGTGGGCTGTTTTTACGTGAGAAATAGGTGTGTGAATCACCTTGGTTAACTATTGGTTGTGCCCTTAATTGTGGCTTCGTTATTGATGAATTTGGCCTTCTTGAAAGGTGGAAAAATATGTATAAGTAGGGGAAGTGCTGCCCGAATTTTTATGAGAAAGGAGATTCATTATATGGTATAAGTGTATACTAGTATTCATGAAATTGATAGACGTGTTGTTGTCATTATAGGTTGAAGTACCTATTTGGGACATATTCTACTTGTCGTGTTGGTTAGTCGTCAATAAGGTATGTGAACCTCTTCCTTCCTTCTTTTGGCATGTTCTACGTATGAAATATATATGTGGTATTGTTTCATGATTCATTCTACTCTTAGAAGTTAAGGAGTATTCATGTCACGACCCGACCCCGGGCCCGCGACTGGTGCACTACCTGGGCACCCTTACAGGTATACATCAGAGATAATCAGCGGAACATATATAAACTTAACAAGAAATAAATAACAGGTTAGCCGATAAGGCTACCTTCTTGTATACATATAACTACGTAAAACCAAAAGCAGTTACCTCTTCTTCTTTTTTTTCAAAGTGACCCACAAGATATGACTACAGACCTCTAAGAGTTTTGACATAACAACTGTGATGGGACAGGGCCCCGCCATACCCCTGAATGTACAAAAATCTACAACCTCAGGGAACTGTACCAAAATACAAAAGCCTCCGAAATAATGGAGCTTCCCAACCAGCTGAACAGTTATCCTAAGAATGAGGATCAACAAGCTATGTACCTCAACCTGCGGTATGAACGCACTCGGGCGAGGTCGACGTAAATATGTACCAAGTATGTGAAATCGAAAATATCAGAATGAAATCATAACAGTCTATATAAAACATGAGACATGTATGATAACCAAACTACAGTACACAATATATAAGCAGTCATGTCAAGTCAGGGACGCAAGCCCTCAAGTCATTACTCACATATAACCATGGGTCTCACGCCCATAATATCAATCATGTCCGTGGAACTCCTTCATCACTGCCGGTAGTCCATGATATAATATAACACCAATAAGTATACATGAACACCGGGTCCCACCTGTGTCATAAACATTGTACGGACCAAGTAGGAAAGCGAACCACCAGATCCAGCCTGCATCATAAAACTGACCGGGGCAAGTACGAAACCCAACTACCAGATCCAGCCTGCGTCAACAACTGACCGGGGCAAGTACGAAAGCCAACTACCAGATCCAGTCTGCCGTCACGAGATATGACCGGGGCAAGTGTGAAAGCTATCTACCAGAGTCTACCGTACCAAACCTTATATATTATAATACTTTCATTTTTGTATGATAATGAAAGTCTAAAGATTTTATGAACTTGCCTATGCTTGCTTGTGATAGTCTTTGAGTGCAAGTATTATATTTTTACGCTGCCGTGACTCTCAGTTGGAGGGTCGGCTGTCTTGTTGTGAGTTTACTTGGACGTCACGCGGTGATGGGGATTCCACTGTATGCTTCCATTGTGATTGATCCTTGGACATGCTTATACGATGTGGGATTCTGGGGCATGCGACCAGGATGCGGGTTAGATTCCCGGATTGTTTTTATTACTCCTTGGACATGCTTATACGATGTGGGATTCTGGAGCATGCGACCAGGAGGCGGGTTATATTCCCGGATTTGTTTTTATTACCCTATGGACATGCTTATACGATGGGGATTCCGGGGCATGCGACCATGTTGGATATTGACCCCAAGATACTAACACCCGTAGTATCAAGGCATGTCTACATTTCAAACAAGTCACTACATTTTTTTTAGAAATACATTTCTAGGCTTCTAAATCAAGTGACCCTTACTTTAAAACTTTAAGCAATTGATACCTTTAAATCAAACTGCCCTTCTTTATATCAAGTCATCTCTTTGTTTACATTACTAGAGAAAACCATTCTTTTAACCTTCCATAAAGTTGTTATAACCAACTTCCCATAAAGCCGTTATACTAACTTTATGCTTTAGAAACTAAGACATCGTTAACCTTTCATAAATCCGTCATAACTAACTTCCATAAAGCCGTTATAACTCTTTATGTCTTACACAAATTCATTCTTTTTATAACCAAGAGACTTATACTTTCAAATCAAGTTACATAGCTTTCAAAATACTTCAAGTCTCTTAACTTTAGAAATCTAGTTTCTTAACTTAGAATATCAAGTCTCTTTAACTAATAATATCAAGTTTTCAATACTTTTCCCAAATCAAGTATTTTATACTTTTCAAGTCAAGTAACATATACTTCTTTGAAAACGAGTTACTACACTTTCGAAAATCCATACAAGGATACCAAAATGAAACCGAGTTCATTTAAAATACGTACGTCTACCGTACTATACATTTCATAAGATTCATGCTCAAGAGATAAGAAAAGTTTCCACATACCTCTTCGGCTTAATCCACTTGCTAACTTGAATTTGCCGCACGTAGAATGCCAACCTATAATGACCATAATACGCCTATCAACTTCTAGCTTTCAACGTAGAATATTTCTAAATATAAGGACTTTTATTCTACGGAAAATTGGGCAGCACTTCCTTTGTTTCTACGTACTTTTACACCTTTTTCAAGGCCCGAAAATCACTAACCAAACGCCACATTTAAGGCCCAACAATTCAGCAATACAAAGGGGATTACACGCCTAATAGGACGTGTAAAATTCTACCCCACAATTCATATAAAACTGTCCAATATTTCCAAGCCATATTCGGCTACCATTGTCATAACAATTATCAATTCCTTTCAATTCCTTTTTCAATCCAAGTTGTTATTCCAATATGTCATATATATAATAACAATTACAACAACTATAAATCCTTTCTTCCTTAACATGCGACGATTGTAACTATCGACCAAATTGATTACAACATAAATGGCTAACTTGTCCATTTTCGGTTTTAACATGTCGACATGATTCAAATCTTTTCAAACTTCAATCTATACACCACATGCTCATTTCTTAACTACTATAACATGTAATCTTCAATCACATTAAGAAGATGAAGATTTTACCTCAATAAGCCCTAATAATATCCAAGCGTCAAAGTCGATCCTAGCAACTTTTAGCTTCTCTTCTTACATTCCAATCCACTCCAAGCACTCCTTAGAAGCTCATGAAGAACTCTTCTTCAAGTTCCAACTTCAAAGTTGAAGAACACCTTAGGTTTTCGTCTTGCGACTAACGTGAAAACGTCATTTTTCCGGAATCTTTCTATTGAGATAACCTTACAATACCTCTAGGAACCTTGGGTTAAAGTCTTGTGAATTATGGACAACAATTGATTTTTTTTTTGTGTGGCTAAGGCCTCAAAGCCGAGAGCTCCTCGCACAAGAACAATGTTTTCTTGAAAATTTCTCTAAGTATGGAACTTGTCTTGCAACTAGTGTAGGATATATACTACAATGAAGGGTCTAGATCAAGGCAAATGTGTGGCTAGGATGAGGTCAACTATGTCAAGCCAAATTGACCCTTTGACTTGGTCCATTTTATCAAGCCAACATGGCTATTTTCTTTTCATCATTTTCGCCCAAGATGACCATGTGGAGGGTGACACGTATCGCCCTCCCATTGGCCCATAACATTCCATTTCCCGAAATTTCCATAATTGGTTAAAATATCGAAAACCTCGTGGGCCCCACAAAAACGTAAAATTTCTCGGGTGGGCCCCACGTATCTAACTCTGTAAATAAACTTCCATAATCTCGATAAATCCTACAAGTCTCAAATATCAAATTCGGGAACTCAATTCTCATTAACGAACCATTTTTCTTCCCGAGGCTCGGAAAACTTTTCCTTAAGAATAACAAATCTTTCCTTTGTTCAAATATATAAATCTTGTGCTCTCACGTCTATTCTCGTTACATCACCTGGAATTACGGGGTGTAACATTCTTCACCCCTTAGAAACATTCGTCCCCGAATGATCTTTCGGAGTCCAATCTAATTAGATAGCGACATAGTCTCCTTTTACTACGCCCTTCATACAAAATATGCCACCCACGGCCACATAACAATACTTATACTAAAATGTCAACCCGAACTCCAAGTGTCGACGTCGGTTATCTGCATAAAGCTTCTGCTGACTCTGAGCTTACTAATACTCTTTCCTGGATAAGCTTCACCTTATCCACAGCCCGCTGAATCAAGTCTGGGCCAATTATCTGGACTTCGCCTACGTTGAACCAACCACTCGGCGATTCTACACTTCCTTTCATACAAAGCCTCATACAGGGCCATCTGAATACTGGAATGGTAACGGGTATTATACGCAACTCAACGAGAGGCAAATGATCCTCCCAGCTACCCCTATAATAAAAAAAACACAGGCCCGCAACCTATCCTCGCGGTGCGGATAACTCGCCCGCCTGTCTGGCTTGGCCGAGGTGAAATGCACATCGAGACTCACCAGATGCCCAAATCCCTTCTGGAAAAACTTCCAGAAGCTAGCCGTAAACTGGGCTCATCTGTCTGTCATAAATAAATGTAGGAACCCCGTGCAGTCTCATAATCTTCCGGATACACAATCTCGTATAATCCTTAATTACCTTAACACGATACTTTTCCCACGGTTATCTAAAACTGTAACCTATGGCATGACGACACTGAAGATCTTACCAGTCTCACATTCATCGCCTAATAACATGGGTACACATAACCCCCATAGTACGTAAAACTATTCTTTTACGTGGGGGAAAGAGCTTATCTCCCTTTCATAATCTTGATCATCAAGCACCACCTTATAGTCGTATAGATTTTCAAAACCTACCAGCGATGTATTCTGTTTTCCACAGGCAGCACTCATACTTATCTTATTCTTGCCTTGCGCATTTTCCTGAAATTATTCGGAATATCGTGGCCCTGACCGCCACACTGAACCAATTCCAAGTACCTCCAAGGGCACTTAACATAAAATCCTTTAATAATCGTATGTTCTTATCTCCATCTCTTAACGTTCAAATTCGAATCAATCATTTCAATAAAATAAGTCACATAGACTCCACAATTTCATGTCAAAGAATGAAGGAATAACTTACATATTACTAATACTTCCTTTCCTTCCCTATCGATAACCGGCTCACCGGGAAACTGGAATCGAACCAACCTCTCTCTATAGTCAACCTTGGCACCCACGAAGCCAACTAGTCCATACTCATAATGACCTTAAAGTATGTCGTATCTAGCTCTACTAGGTCTGCTAGGGTCTGACGACTGTATCATCACTGGGCAAATCTCATATACCCGCTCAGCTACCACCCAAACACTCACAGGTGTAGTTACCTTGAAAGGTTCTTATGGATTCAGGCTCTATTCCTCTACACTTGGTTGCTCTCTTTCTTATTGGTTGTACTATTTCCGTACCTCCAACTTATACTAGCATACGTATATAACCTCCATACTAATTCTGGCCTCCAATCTTTGGATTTTACTAAATCGAACAATATAAGGCCATTTCCGGCTCTCACGACCTGGTTCCGGTGGAACGCGTCCACGAACCCGTAAAACAATTAACTAGACTTGGGCCTTGCACCGCGTGACCTCGCCACGTGGCGACTACTACCAACTGATCCCACTCCATTTCAGGCTATGGGACGACCCGTAATAGGTCCTCAACCCGACCCACCGTCGCACTTAACTCTTACCCAAAGTCTGAATTAAATCTTATTGCCCGAGAAGGCCTTATATACCTAAGGTATAGACGATTATCAATGTTCTTAAGCTCACATTTTCCATGCTCCAAGCCTACCTTACCAGTCCCCCCGTAAACGGGCACAATAACTTCTCATAATACCATAACCATGTTGTCTTGATAACAGCAACCATTACTTACTCCATACGGATCTCATCCGTACAATTCTCTTAAGCCTACCACGTAGCTTAATCTATTAACATGGCATTCCATCAAGTACCTTAACATGACTTCTTAAGGGTTCATTACCCTATCAGACAACTCATTATTTCCTAATTATATCAAATTAGCACATAAACCTTGATGAGAATTCATTAAGTGTTTCATACCTTCCCGGTATATATTTAGTCCTTACCAATTCCTGGTAATCTAAAATCAGTCTAGGCAACACGCGTCTGACCCTCATACATAACTCTGTATAGCTGTATGTCATAATACCAACTATACTACAATCATTACCAACCTGGATATGCATTCCACATAATCCTTCCTGGGTCACTGCTGCCTTTCTCGTAGCTGCAATCAACATAACTCGTTAGGGAGAGACGACCCTAACAACACAGCTCTATCGCACGATCTCAGAGTGAGAAGAATGGAAACCAATCCTAAATGTCTTGCAGCCTCCTGATTATAGATGTGGTGCACAACACACCGATAATCAAGACTCTACTAGACACGCCTCAGACACTTTCCGAGGACTAATCGCTCGATACCACTTTTGTCACGACCGACTCGCCCGTGACCGCCTCCCTACCAGGCACCCTTACGGATATACATCGAGATAATCACGGAACATACATAAACTTAACAAGAAATAAATAACGTGTTAGCCGATAAGGCTACCTTCGATACATATAACTACGTAAAACCAAAAGCGATTACCTTTTTTTTCAAAGCGACCCACAAGATATGACTACAGCACTCTAAGAGTTTTGACGTAATAACCGTGATGGACAGAGCCCCGCCATACCCCGAATGTACAAAAATCTACAACCTCGTGAAAGCGTACTAAAATACAAAAGCCTCCAAATAATGGAGCTTCCCAACCACCGAACAGTGATCCTAAGAATGGGGATCAGCTAGTAATACGACTCAACTCGCGGCGATGAACGCACTTCAAGGAGGTCGATTTAAATATGTACCAAGTATGTGAAATCAAAATATCAGAATGAAATCATAATACCATATAAAATAGGAGACATATATGATAACCAAACTACAGTACACAATATATAAGCAGTCATGTCAAGTCAGGGACGCAAGCCCTCAAGTCATTACTCACATATAACCATGGGTCTCACGCCCATAATATCAATCATGACAGTGGAACTCCTTCCTCACTGTCGGCAGTCCATGATATAATATAACACCAATAAGTATACATGAACACCAAGTCCCACATGGTCATAAAATCAGACGGCAAAGTAGAAAGCGAACCACGGATCCACCGTGCGTCATAAAGCGGCCGGCAAGTACGAAGCCAACTACCAGATCCACCGGCTAATAATCGATCGGGCAAGTACGAAAGCCAACTACGGATCCACCTGCCACGAGATATGGCCAAGGCAAGTGCGAAACTATCTACCGAGTTCATCAGACTAAATCAGCCATAGAATCGACGGGGCAAGTACGAAAGCCAACTACTGGACCATCCTCGCTACCATCGACGGCAAGTACGAAAGCCAACTACCAGACCATCTTGCGTCACTAAACCTCATGGAGGGCTAGTCCATGGAATAACAATATCCAACATGGTCGCATGCCCCGGAATACCATATCGTATAAGCATGTCCATGGGGTAATAAAAACAAATCCGGAAATCTAACCCGCCTCCTGGTCGCATGCCCCGGAATCCCACATCGTATAAGCATGCCCAAGGAGTAATAAAAACAATCCGGGAATCTAACCTGTATCATGGTCGCATGCCCCAGAATCCCACATCGTATAAGCATGTCCAAGGATCAATCATAATGGAACCATACCCGTGGAATCCCCCATCACTGTCGGTACGTCCAAATAAACTCACAACAAGACAGCCGGCCCTCCAACTGAGAGTCACGACAACGTAAAAATATAATACTTGCACTCAAAGGCTATCACAAGCAAGCATATGCAAGTTCATAAAATCTTTAGACTTTCATTATCATACAAAAATGAATTTCATTTTATAAACTCAAGGCACTATCGTTTCACATAAAATTCGGGAATTTAACCCTAAGTACTACGTACTTCCATTCTTTTCAAAAGACTCATTTTTATATAAAACCCCAAGATACTAACACCCGTAGTATCAAGGCATGTCTACATTTCAAACAAGTCACTACATTGTTTTTTAGAAATACATTTCTAGGCTTCTAAATCAAGTGACTCTTACTTTAAAACTTTAAGCAATTGATACCTTTAAATCAAATTGCCCTTCTTTATATCAAGTCATTTCTTTGTTTACATTACTAGAGAAAATCATTCTTTTAACCTTCCATAAAGTTGTTATAACCAACTTCCCATAAAGCCGTTATACTAACTTTATGCTTTAGAAACTAAGACATCGTTAACCTTTCATAAAGCCATCATAACTAACTTCCCATAAAGTCGTTATAACTCTTTATGTCTTACACAAATTCATTCTTTTTATAACCAAGAGACTTATACTTTCAAATCAAGTTACATAGCTTTCAAAATACTTCAAGTCTCTTAACTTTAGAAATCTAGTTTCTTAACTTAGAATATCAAGTCTCTTTAACTAAGAATATCAAGTCTCTTAACTTAGAATATCAATTCTCTTTAACTAAGAATATCAAGTTGTCAATACTTTTCCCAAATCAAGTATTTTATACTTTTCAAGTCAAGTAACATATACTTCTTTGAAAACGAGTTACTACACTTTCGAAAATCCATACAAGGATACCAAAATGAAACCGAGTTCATTTAAAACACGTACGTCTACCGTACTATACATTTCATAAGATTCATGCTCAAGAGATAAGAAAAGTTTCCACATACCTCTTCGGCTTAATCCACTTGCTAACTTGAATTTGCCGCACGTAGAATGCCAACCTATAATGACCATAATACGCCTATCAACTTCTAACTTTCAACGTAGAATATTTCTAAGTATAAGGACTTTTATTCTACGGAAAATTGGGCAACACTTCCTTTGTTTCTACGTACTTTTCCACCTTTTTCAAGGCCCGAAAATCACTAACCAAACGCCACAATTATGGCCCAACAATTCAGCAATACAAAGGGGATTACACGCCTAATAGGACGTGTAAAATTCTGCCCACAATTCATATAAAACTGTCCAATATTTCCAAGCCATATTCGGCTACCATTGTCATAACAATTATCAATTACTTTTTCAATCCAAGTTGTTATTCCAACATGTCATATACATAATAACAATTACAACAACTATAAATCCTTTCTTCCTTAACATGCGACGATTGTAACTATCGACCAAATTGATTACAACATAAATGGCTAACATGTCCATTTTCGGTTTTAACATGTCGACATGATTCAAATCTTTTCAAACATCAATCTATACACCACATGCTCATTTCTTAACTACTATAACATGTAATCTTCAATCACATTAAGAAGATGAAGATTTTACCTCAATAAGCCCTAATAATATTCAAGCGTCAAAGTCGATCCTAGCAACTTTTAGCTCCTCTTCTTACATTCCAATCCGCTCCAAGCACTCCTTAGAAGCTCATGAAGAACTCTTCTTCAAGTTACAACTTCAAAGTTGAAGAACACCTTAGGTTTTTGCCTTGCGACTAACGTGAAAACGTTGTTTTTCCGGAATCTTTCTATTGAGATAACCTTACAATACCTCTAGGAACCTTGGGTTAAAGTCTTGTGAATTATGGACAACAATTGAAATTTTTTTGTGTGGCTAAGGCCTCAAAGCCGAGAGCTCCTCGCACAAGAACAATGTTTTCTTGAAAATTTCTCTAAGTATGGAACTTGTCTTGCAACTAGTGTAGGATATATACTACAATGAAGGGTCTAGATCAAGGCAAATGTGTGGCTAGGATGAGGTCAACTATGGCAAGCCAAATTGACCCTTTGACTTGGTCCATTTTATCAAGCCAACATGGCTATTTTCTTTTCATCATTTTCGCCCAAGATGACCATGTGAAGGGTGACACGTGTCGCCCTCCCATTGGTCCATAACATTCCATTTCCCGAAATTTCCATAATTGGTCAAAATATCGGAAACCTCATGGGCCCCACAAAAACGTAAAATTTCTCAGGTGGGCCCCACGTATCCAACTCTATAAATAAACTTCCATAATCCTGATAAATCCTACAAGTCTCAAATATCAAATTCGGGAACTCAATTCTCATTAACGAACCATTTTTCTTCCCGAGGCTCGGATATTTTTTCCTTAAGAATAACAAATCTTTTTTTCGTTCAAATTTATAAGTCTTGTGCTCTCACGTCTATTCTCGTATACATGTCCTGGAATTACGGGGTGTAACAATTCATGTTATTGATTCTATGCTAAAGACATGTCTAAATTATTCCTAAGTTCTTGTTGACACCCAATTTTGACCCTCACGTCCAGTCATTAGCTATAAAATTAGACTAATTTTGTTAAATAATTTTCAAGTAATTTTTATAATAAAATGCAACGAATAAAACATAAATACAGGCATAAATAAATAATTTAATAATGGCATCGCATCTTACGTAGAGTTTTAGCACTTAGAGTCCCGCGCCCGCATTAATTGATTTCAAGCCCTGTCAGGATTCTTAATTAATAATTTAGCAATGACGTCGCGTCAAGTAGCATAGTCGCGTTTATTAATACGCAAGAGAATTTCATAATCATTTGTAATTTAAAATCATTTTTTATCTAATAGCGTCGCATCTATAAAAGCTTTAAACAATTCTTAAATATCATACTTGCATTTAGCATTTAAATAATTTAACCTAAACTCAATTCAATTTTAATTTAACTTCGCAATAATGCACAATAATAAGATTTTTAATAGCGCCGCATTCTAAAATATTAAGCATTAATTAAATAGCACGTCCGTCTTTATTCTTTAATTAAATAGCACGCCCGCATTTATAACAATTAGGCTAATAAAACACTTAAATAATTTGAGCACAATTTATTTAATTAACTAATTAAATACCTAAAACACTTACCTAGAATTAACTAGCTAATTAATTAACTCCTAAAATTAAAAGCCTAATTAAACTCCTAATTCTACCCAGCCTTCATACTACCCTCTTAGCCCAATCTACCCAACCACATACCCTACTTCCACTTTATCCTTACCCGCAGCCCACATACCCAGCCCTTTATTTCTTTTATCACCAGCAGCCCACAGAAAACTTCAGCCCTTTTCTATCCCCCTCGTCTCCCTCAAACGCTGGCCTTCACAAATACCAGCAACCCTAAGCCTAAGTTCCATGGCCGCACCTTCCTTACCGTGATTCTCGCCTGAGAATCCGGCCAATCGAACCCAAACCTTCCTCTTTTCAGCCAACGACATCTTACCATAACCAAAACCAGATCTTCCTTCAAATCGTTACCTTATCGAACCACTTCAAATCGAACCACATCAGCGCCTGTTTTAGTAAACAATCAGCACCAATATCGTCCAAAATCCGCCTTCATTTACTTACCAATATAAGAACTCAAACGTATGCTATATAAGGACATGCAAAGGCATCAGTCGAAGGCAGAGACAGGGGGCAGCATCACCTAACTCCCAGAATCAATCGACAACCAACCGGAATCGGGGTTATGGACCCAAAGATCCGTAAGATTAGCAAGATAAGGGTAGGAAATCAAAACCTGCTCAAATCCAGTCAAGAACAAACAACCTTTTTTTTTTCTCTTTTTGTCGCAAAGCTTTCCTTCCCTTTTCTATCGCAAAACCCGTCGAGTGTACCGACGACTTGATACGCTGCCTCGGTTCGCCGCCGGAGAAGGTAAACTTAACTCATGCCTGATTTTAGTCTATTCATATTCTGTCGTTTGCCATCTGTTTGAGCGTATGTTAAATTGATATCGATGACTGGTTTCATGCTTTTGTACTTCTGTATATTTGGTGGGACTGCATGTTTGTGTTGAGATTCAGTTTAGTTGTTCCAGTTTATTAATCTGTTTGGTTGCCTTCATAATTGAAAGAATTCTACATGAAATAGGCCCCGCTAAGTAAATCCAACTCCTCTCGCTTCTTTTGTGTCGCTAATGTGCTTATGTGTTCATATCTTCGATTGTAGCATGCTACTACGTCTCGAGCATGTCCAATTCTGTTTAGATAAAATATAGGAAGGTTTTGGGAAGCAGGGGAAATAGGATTGGTAAATGTATCTAAAATTACATATTATATGGCATTAGATCTCCAGCTTGGCTTACACACGTTCTATATAAATTGTTGCTGGTTTAAATCAGTGTTGAGAGTGTCAGTAGGTTTGTAAAATGACTTGAGATTAAGCTTAATTTGATTGTCATTCAGTAACTGCCTTGCATGAACTTATTTTGTCAATGTGATTAGCCTTAGACTCCGGCTGCAGCCTACTATTTGAAACATGGCACATGCCTTATGGTTTGAAGAAATATGTGATCCTGGATTATAAAATGGTGATACAGTTTATCTAGATCATTCATAAGTGAGGTCTGATTAGATTTTACTATGGTCTGGTGTGATTTGAACATAAGTCATAACTCTCTCCAATCAATCACAATACTGCCAATAGGCTTGGATCATAGGATGACAGGTTCTTTAATGTTTTAAGACTATAATATCTAGAGTTCCACCTTTAGTTTGCTGCTTTGAAGTATCCACACTCATCCTCACATATATGTATTTGCAATCATTTGCTATAACATTGGTTTGACCCTTAAGTACTGATCAATCTTATCTTCTAATGCCAATTCTGAATACCTGCTTATTTTTTTTTTTTTTTAGCAATAGTATGCCTGGAATTCTATATATGTGTTTTGACCCAAACGAGCCTATGTATATCCAACATTCTATCTTTGATTAGTCATTTGGTCATCCCTGTTAGCTTAGCCTGTTTGGCATGAACTGCCAGCTTAAGTCACTTAGATATCATGTTAAGCCTATTGCAAGGAATCAGTCCAATTAGATAGCGCGAATCAGAAAACTGGATCAAGTTTGCCTAAGTTAAAGTGGTACAATGCCTTGTGTATGCAGTCCTGCCCCTAAAGTAATTGGTTGTCAGTTTATACCAAAGGCTATTCATCCTTCTATCAGGGAATAATCTAGTACTGCCTCTAATGTTGAGACACATTGATCGATCGTCCTTCTTGACTGCAGCATGTTTGTGAAAATTGTTTAAATTTAAAAGTTATAATCTTGTATTAATAGCTAGAACTTGGGCCCATAAAATACTCATTTCTGCCTTTGCATTATCAGTTTTTGACCCATGAATGTGTTAGAACCAGTCCATTTTTTACCCAGTTCTCGTTGATAGCTGTCTGTTGCTCGCCACTGATTCGTATGGCATATATCGATTTTTATGCTGATGTCTTATTTATTAGTGGATAAATTGAGGACATCCGTGATATTTAGCACTTAATTATTTATGTCTAATATTATTTGGACGGATGCTAATCCTTATCTTCTTTTTTTACATGGCACGCATCGGAGTAAAATAAAGAGTCTCACGGCGAGACTCACCGCAAGCTATTTCAAATGGCAACCCGCATCTGCATCCGCATTCTCGTTCCCGCTTCAGGAATTCCTAGAAAAACAAATAGGACGTCGTCATCCGTCGTAAAGAGCATTCTTAAATCTCATTCTCTCTCTTTACTTGCTATTCATTTATTCATTTGTTTATTGTAATTTAATAACTCTATTTCTGTAATAGTTGGGATATCTAGAACAATCAAGCTTCAAACATATAAGGGAAAGTAATTCATAATTAGAAACGCACTATCGACCTGCTTGTCTTTTATGTTTGTCATACATATCTAAACCTTACTAAATAATTTAACTCGCGACTAAAGTATTATTTCTTTATAAAATCCATGATAAAATAAATTAATTTTCTCATAAGCTCTTTCATTAGCATAATATAAATAATTTGTGTTGAACAACCTTATTATCGGAAAACTATAAAATAATCATCTTTTGCACTACGTCATATATATTTGATTCTAAAAGCTTGTCTTTGATCATAAATCAACATGGCATATATCTATAAACAGTATAAAAGCACATTTTAAAACTTTATTTTTTTTATAGTATTAGTCTTGCAAACTTTTATCAACATGCCTTTCTATAAAACAATTTTTGAAAGCACCTTTATATTTTTTAAAACATGCATTCTTTAAATATAATAATTACCCTAGGTTTGGCAGGACAACCGCAAGTTAGCGGATCTTAGAGGGTGCCTAACCCCTTCCCTCTAGATTAATAAAGAATCCTTACCCAGAATCTCATTAAGTTTAGCAGACCATTAAAATGGAGTTAATGTTTTACTTTAAACTAGTTAAACATTTAGGTGTCCTAATTCACCCAAATTAATTAGGTGGCGACTCCGCGAACCCTTTAGCATTTTTGCGCTTTTAGCATCCTTTTAGCATATTTTTTTTTAATCTTTTAGCACCTTTTAAGCATTTTTAAACCTTCAAGCCTTTTTAACTATTTAGCATTTATGTTATTTATTTTCTAACCTTTTATTTGAGCAGCAGGAGTTTAGAAAATAAAAAATGCCGCGGCCGAAAATGGGCGCGACAGAAATGGCGACTCTGCTGGGGATTTTAGGTTCTTAACCACAACAGACTTAGGGTTATTATTTGGCAATTATTTTGCATTTAATTTTTGTGTATTGTATTTTGTTTGTTTTTTGCTACTTGCTTTACTGCTTTCCTTAAACTGGCATTCCGCTCATATTTCTTCCATTCTGGAAAATTCACACAATCACACACTCACGCGCTGGTGTGCTTCGCGCACCCGCAAATTTCTTTCAAAAAATATCCAAATTTTAAGAGAGTTGGCGCCTGCGCGGAGTTAGATCGGTTCGTCTGATCAGCCGCGTAGCCTTCTCACTCGAGTTGTCCGCTCGGGAACCTTGCGTCTAGAAAAACCAAATCTTAGAAACTTAAGATAGAGCTATACCACCCTTATTTTAGGGCATGCATGCATTTACCTTAGGTGGGTCGGTCCCTGGCATCGACACCACAATTAGGAAGACACCAAACTTGTCGACGGGTTTCTCAACCCAACACCAACCAAAGATATTATGTGTGGCGCGACAATGATAGACAAATCCAAACCCAATCATGTCATGCTAAAATTGGGAAAAGTGCACCGTCATTTGGTCGCCATTTCCAACAAAAGCATTACAGTTGGGCGGCTTGGACAAATCCGTCATAACCTCGCATATCTGGCGTTTAGGCCCACCTCTGGCACTAAAAGAGGTCCCAAACATGTTAGAACACGCACTTGATTTACAATTTGCTTATTAGTATATATTGTCTGCAACTTTTTGCATATTATACTAACTTGGTTTGCTTCATTTGTTAAAGGTTTATTTTTAGCTTATCCCCCGAAAGGTTGATTCGCGTTGACTGGTAGAAGCACAATCATCCACTAAATGACTAATCCAGAGGCACCGGAACGAAACAACTTAGGACTCGTTCCTGTAGAGGATGCAGAGGCGTTAGAAAGGAGAAACACCAATGATCAACACCTCGCCAAACTATTGCAGCAAATGGAAATCATGCAGGCCGAAATAGAAAGACTCCGAAGTATCACAAACCTGTCTACTAGCTTGAATGAACCACTCCCAGAGCAAGGGACAAATGCAATCGTGTCACAAGCCCTTGAGCCTCCACTTCCCCAAAGCTCCCCGCAGAGGCCGCAACATACCAGCTCACACCAAAATATCACTCGCCCGATCAATTTGCAAGCCGGCCCACAAAATGATCCGTTTACCACATACGTATCTCAACCTCCACCTACTTATATCTCCCCACTCAATCCAAATTGCCAAACCACCCAATACGAGCAGATGACACACAAACAATATGAGGGATTAGCACATCCGATCGAAAGTCAACCATTTATTATGCATACATCCTCTCAAGAGACAGATCAATACAAGGAAATGGAGCGGCAAACTCGAGCTAGAGCTGATGAAAATGTGGCAAAAGAAATCAGAAATTGAAAGAGGCATTCAAAAGCATTCAAATGAACAAAGGGAGGAAGGTTTAGAGTATGAAAACTTATGCACGCACTCGACGTTGAATTACCCGCGGGTACAAGGTGCCCAAATTTGACATGTTCGATGGAAAGGGGAATCCTCGAGCTCATCTAAGGTCATATTGCGATAAATTGATTGGAGTTGTTAAAATCAAGCAATCATCATGAAGCTATTCATCAGGAGTCTAACCGCGGCGCTATTTGGATCGTACATGCCAAGACCTCGAAAATGGGACGGTTGGAATGCCATGGCACAATATTTCATGGATAGATTCGGGTTCAACATCGACATCGCCCCGACAGATTTTACTTATGAAACTTGAAAAGAAATCCACAGAAACTTTCAGAGAATACGCCCTGAGGTGGCGGTCAGAAGCAGCAAAGGTCCAACCTCCGATGGCAGAGAGCGAAATGACCACATTGTTCGTGCGATCGTAAAAGACGCGACATATTATGAAAGGATGATCGTGTAATTGGGCGGTTTTGCGAAGTCATAAGAATGGGCGACTTCGTGGAAGAAGGCATTAAGACAGGCAGGATTACAAACCTGACAGCCCTACAGGCAACTAGAAGAGCAGTGCAGTCAAATTCCATCGGAGGTACCTCCCAGAGGAGAAGAGATCGTCACTCTATCATGGTCATTCAGGAGCATAGGCCAGAACAACATCCAGTATATCAAAGCCCACCGCCTTCTTACCAAAACACTCAAAATCCACAGTCATATTATCAGCACTGCGCCACCCCATATCCTGTTTACCATACCCAACCAGCATATCCAAAATACTCACCACAATCACGAACTCGCACCCCGAACGGACCCAAACCCCGCATAGATGCCGATAGAAAACCAACAAAAACCTATACCCCTTTAGCCGAACCCATAGCCCAAGTGTATGAGAAGTTGAAAGCCGCAGGAATACTTCATCCAATTCCCAGAAATACTCCCAGGCCTACTTCCCGAGGGCACGATAAAGCTAAACATTGTGCATACCACTCCGGTGCAGAGGGACACGACATCGACAATTGTTATACCCTCAAGGACAGAATAGAGGAGTTAATCGAGGAGGGAGTCATTCGGCTAAAAGATGGTCCTCTCAATGCAAACAATAACTTTCTTCCGGGTTATGTAGATGCCCATGTGAGCATGATAGCTGAGAATGAAGAAGACAGTCTGGAAGGGACTATTACGCCAGCCCGTAAAGGGAAGAAAGTTGAATCATCAACCAACCGCCAGAGAAAAGGGGGTGCTCCTTGCCGGAGATTGTTTAACTATTGAATAAGTCATTCGTCTAGTTGTGCGCTGCAAGAGATGATCCTGCTGAAGACTCAGCCATCGAAGACACAAAGCAAGAAGAAGTGGACTCGTGCCCCTGCCTCGGCCCGCCAAGTCCTGAAATAGTTAGTTTAATGCATTTTATATGTAATGTTTGGAACTACGTTTGACCTGATTCCCTTGGTGGATACGTAGGCGGCCGTCTCGGCTTCGGTCCCACATCTAGAAATTTTAATTCTTACCCAATTTCACTTGTAATGAACTACGTCATGACCTGATTCCTTCATGGGGATACGTAGGCGGCCTAAATCGGCTTCGGTCACACCATTTGGAAACCTTCCCTTTGTTTTGAAAACAACGAGAGTACACATAACACACACGCAACTCCGTTGAGACCCACTTTAAGGCCAAACGCCCTTTGCATATTCAAAACTGGGACAAGGTAGGAAACCAGGCAGGGGTTATGAGTCCAAACAAGACAGACATCCGAACATCAAGAGTCCAAGGTCAACGCGAATCAACCGCCCCCCCAAAACTCACAAAACTTTCTTTGAGTGCAGGTCCTTCATATTAGCGGAAGCAAAATACAGCCAAAGCAGAAAGAAGCAGCAAAAGCAGAAAAGACATCGACAATCAGCAGTCAAAGCTCAAAGTTCCGCAACAAAGCCTAGCGCATCAGCTCAGGCACAAAGTCAAATTCTCAGCACCCACAACATCTCAGCATTCACATATCAGGGACGACATCTCTACCCATAAAATTGCACTTCTCATATATATTTATCATTTCGTTTAAACAGGTATACACTAACGTTTTCTCAAGAAGCTTGCAGGAGCATTTATTCTACAAAAGCAGCAGCAACGCGCGTCCAAGAACGACGTTATCAAAGACAAAGAAGTTCACGCAACGGCCAAGAAGAACACGCCCGCATAACGACGTTATCGACAAAGAAGTTCACGAATGACGCCAAGAAGAACGTCCAGACAATGACGTTCTCAGCACAGCAAGACTACGCAATGACGCCAACAGCAACACGTCCAGGCAACGAGGTTATCAGCACAGCAAGTCCGAAAACGACGCCATCATCAGCATACCACATCTACACAAGGAAGATTTTCTCTGTTCTCAAAATTGCGTTTTTCTCATTCATGCTTTATTATTCTGTCTTAGCAGTTATGCACTAACTCTTTCTTGAGCTTTATTCTACAAGAGCAGCAACAACAAGCCCGAAAACGACGCCAAGTCCGAAAACGACGCCAAGTCCGAAAACGACGACAAGTCCGAAAACGACGACAAGTCCGAAAACGACGCCAAGTCTGAAAAACGACGCCAAGTCCAAAAACGACGCCAAGTCCGAAAACGACGTCAAGTCCGAAAACGACGACAAGTCCAAAAACGACGACAAGTCCAAAAACGACGCCAAGTCCGAAAACGACGCCAAGTCCGAAAACGACGCCAAGTCCGAAAACGACGACAAGTCCGAAAACGACGCCAAACGTCGACAAGTCCGAAACGACGTCATCATCAGCATATCACATCTACGCAGGGACGATTTCTCTGTTCTCAAAATTGCATTTTTTTTCCTCATTCAGGCTTTATTATTCTGTCTTAGCAGTTATGCACTAACTCTTTTCTTGAGCTTTAGTCTACAGAGGCAATTGCAGCAAGGACAACGTATCCGCATTCACAATCGCGACGCGTCCGTGCAAGGGCGAAATCACAACATTTGCAGCATCGCATCAACACAGCAGGCATCGCATTTTGCAGGATAACCTTTTCTACCCACAGTTGCATTACTTTTAAAATTATACATCATCATTTTTGCCTTAACAGTTATGCACTAACCGTTTGTTCAAGTCTTAGCATGCAGGAGCAGGAGCACAACGTGGATTTTCTTACAAATGACCGGCAATTTGTTGGGGGGCCAACCTTCCCAATGAATGGCAGAAGCGGCCTCAAGCGTCGGTCCACTCGCTCCACATCACCATAGAACCCAGCACCACAAGCCATAGCAGTACACCCCAGGTTCAAACCCGTTTATTTTATCTTATTCTTTACACCACGATGTAGTCGTCATAACTCGACACTGGGACAGCTTTGAGTCCGCGTTAGCCCGCCTTGGTGTTTTGACCAGGGTAGTCCAGTGTCGTCATAACTCGACACTGGGACAGCTTTGAGCCCGCGTTAGCCCGCCTTGGTGTTTTGACCATGGTAACCCAGTGTCGTCATAACTCGACACTAGGACAACTTTGAGCCCGCGTTAGCCCGCCTTGGTGCTTTGACCATGGTAGCCCAGTGTCGTCATAACTCGACACTGGGACAGATTTTGATTTTTTGCGTCAGCTTTGTCTACCTGCCCAGCATTTTTGCAATTCTGAAGATCGAGACAAAATTGGCTATGAGTCAACGTCTTTGTCCGAAGATTCTTCCATCATCTCCATACAAAGAGGGACAGCTGTTGACACCCAATTTTGACCCTCACGTCCAGTCATTAGCTATAAAATTAGACTAATTTTGTTAAATAATTTTCAAGTAATTTTTATAATAAAATGCAACGAATAAAACATAAATACAGGCATAAATAAATAATTTAATAATGGCATCGCATCTTACGTAGAGTTTTAGCACTTAGAGTCCCGCGCCCGCATTAATTGATTTCAAGCCCTGTCAGGATTCTTAATTAATAATTTAGCAATGACGTCGCGTCAAGTAGCATAGTCGCGTTTATTAATACGCAAGAGAATTTCATAATCATTTGTAATTTAAAATCATTTTTTATCTAATAGCGTCGCATCTATAAAAGCTTTAAACAATTCTTAAATATCATACTTGCATTTAGCATTTAAATAATTTAACCTAAACTCAATTCAATTTTAATTTAACTTCGCAATAATGCACAATAATAAGATTTTTAATAGCGCCGCATTCTAAAATATTAAGCATTAATTAAATAGCACGTCCGTCTTTATTCTTTAATTAAATAGCACGCCCGCATTTATAACAATTAGGCTAATAAAACACTTAAATAATTTGAGCACAATTTATTTAATTAACTAATTAAATACCTAAAACACTTACCTAGAATTAACTAGCTAATTAATTAACTCCTAAAATTAAAAGCCTAATTAAACTCCTAATTCTACCCAAATTTTCATACTACCCTCTTAGCCCAATCTACCCAAATTTCACATACCCTACCACTTTATCCTTACCCGCAGCCCACATACCCAGCCCTTTATTTCCTTTTATCACCAAATTCACGTAAAACTTCAAATTTTTCTATCCCCTCGCCTCCTCAACCGCGGGCCTTCACAAAGACCAGCAACCCTCAGCCTAAGTTCCATGGCCGCACCTTCCTTACCGTGATTCTCGCCTGAGAATCCGGCCAATCGAACCCAAACCTTCCTCTTTTCAGCCAACGACATCGTACCATAACCAAAACCAGATCTTCCTTCAAATCGTTACCTTATCGAACCACTTCAAATCGAACCACATCAGCGCCTGTTTTAGTAAACAATCAGCACCAATATCGTCCAAAATCCGCCTTCATTTACTTACCAATATAAGAACTCAAACGTATGCTATATAAGGACATGCAAAGGCATCGGGCGCAGACAGCGAGGCGAGATCACCTAACTCCCAGAATCAATCGACAACCAACCGGAATCGGGGTTAAGGACCCAGCATCCAGAAGATTAGCAGCATAAGGGTAGGAAATCAAAAACCCTGTTCGAAATCCAGTCAAGAACAAACAGCCTTTTTTTTTTCCTCTTTTTGTCGCAAAGCTTTCCTTCCCTTTTCTATCGCAAAACCCGTCGAGTGTACCGACGACTTGATACGCTGCCCCGGTTCGCCGCCGGAGAAGGTAAACTTAACTCATGCCTGATTTTAGTCTATTCATATTCTGTCGTTTGCCATCTGTTTGAGCGTATGTTAAATTGATATCGATGACTGGTTTCATGCTTTTGTACTTCTGTATATTTGGTGGGACTGCATGTTTGTGTTGAGATTCAGTTTAGTTGTTCCAGTTTGTTAATCTGTTTGGTTGCCTTCATAATTGAAAGAATTCTACATGAAATAGGCCCTGCTTTAAGTAAATCCGAACTCCTCTCAGTTCTTTTGTGTCGCTAATGTGCTTATGTGTTCATATCTTCGATTGTAGCATGCTACTACGTCTCGAGCATGTCCAATTCTGTTTAGATAAAATATAGGAAGGTTTTGGGAAGCAGGGGAAATAGGATTGGTAAATGTATCTAAAAATTACATATTATATGGCATTAGATCTCCAGCTTGGCTTACACACGTTCTATATAAATTGTTGCTGGTTTAAATCAGTGTTGAGAGTGTCAGTAGGTTTGTAAAATGACTTGAGATTAAGCTTAATTTGATTGTCATTCAGTAACTGCCTTGCATGAACTTATTTTGTCAATGTGATTAGCCTTAGACTCCGGCTGCAGCCTACTATTTGAAACATGGCACATGCCTTATGGTTTGAAGAAATATGTGATCCTGGATTATAAAATGGTGATACAGTTTATCTAGATCATTCATAAGTGAGGTCTGATTAGATTTTACTATGGTCTGGTGTGATTTGAACATAAGTCATAACTCTCTCCAATCAATCACAATACTGCCAATAGGCTTGGATCATAGGATGACAGGTTCTTTAATGTTTTAAGACTATAATATCTAGAGTTCCACCTTTAGTTTGCTGCTTTGAAGTATCCACACTCATCCTCACATATATGTATTTGCAATCATTTGCTATAACATTGGTTTGACCCTTAAGTACTGATCAATCTTATCTTCTAATGCCAATTCTGAATACCTGCTTATTTTTTTTTTTTTAGCAATAGTATGCCTGGAATTCTATATATGTGTTTTGACCCAAACGAGCCTATGTATATCCAACATTCTATCTTTGATTAGTCATTTGGTCATCCCTATTAGCTTAGCCTGTTTGGCATGAACTGCCAGCTTAAGTCACTTAGATATCATGTTAAGCCTATTGCAAGGAATCAGTCCAATTAGATAGCGCGAATCAGAAAACTGGATCAAGTTTGCCTAAGTTAAAGTGGTACAATGCCTTGTGTATGCAGTCCTGCCCCTAAAGTAATTGGTTGTCAGTTTATACCAAAGGCTATTCATCCTTCTATCAGTGAATAATCTAGTACTGCCTCTAATGTTGAGACACATTGATCGATCGTCCTTCTTGACTGCAGCATGTTTGTGAAAATTGTTTAAATTTAAAAGTTATAACCTTGTATTAATAGCTAGAACTTGGGCCCATAAAATACTCATTTCTGCCTTTGCATTATCAGTTTTTGACCCATGAATGTGTTAGAACTACCCATTTTTACCCGTTCGTTGATAGTCATGCGTTGCTCGCCACTGATTCGTATGGCATATATCGATTTTTATGCTGATGTCTTATTTATTAGTGGATAAATTGAGGACATCCGTGATATTTAGCACTTAATTATTTATGTCTAATATTATTTGGACGGATGCTAATCCTTATCTTCTTTTTTTACATGGCACGCATCGGAGTAAAATAAAGAGTCTCACGGCGAGACTCACCGCAAGCTATTTCAAATGGCAACCCGCATCTGCATCCGCATTCCCGTTCCCGCTTCAGGAATTCCTAGAAAAACAAATAGGACGTCGTCATCCGTCGTAAAGAGCATTCTTAAATCTCATTCTCTCTCTTTACTTGCTATTCATTTATTCATTTGTTTATTGTAATTTAATAACTCTATTTCTGTAATATTTGGGATATCTAGAACAATCAAGCTTCAAACATATAAGGGAAAGTAATTCATAATTAGAAACGCACTATCGACCTGCTTGTCTTTTATGCTTGTCATACATATCTAAACCTTACTAAATAATTTAACTCGCGACTAAAGTATTATTTCTTTATAAAATCCATGATAAAATAAATTAATTTTCTCATAAGCTCTTTCATTAGCATAATATAAATAATTTGTGTTGAACAACCTTATTATCGGAAAACTATAAAATAATCATCTTTTGCACTACGTCATATATATTTGATTCTAAAAGCTTGTCTTTGATCATAAATCAACATGGCATATATCTATAAACAGTATAAAAGCACACTTTAAAACTTTATTTTTTTTATAGTATTAGTCTTGCAAACTTTTTATCAACATGCCCCTTTCTATAAAACAATTTTTTTGAAAGCACCCTTTATATTTTTTTAAAACATGCATTCTTTAAATATAATAATTACCCTAGGTTTGGCAGGACAACCGCAAGTTAGCGGATCTTAGAGGGTGCCTAACCCCTTCCCTCTAGATTAATAAAGAATCCTTACCCAGAATCTCATTAAGTTTAGCAGACCATTAAAATGGAGTTAATGTTTTACTTTAAACTAGTTAAACATTTAGGTGTCCTAATTCACCCAAATTAATTAGGTGGCGACTCCGCGAACCCTTTAGCATTTTTGCGCTTTTAGCATCCTTTTAGCATTTTTTTTTTAATCTTTTAGCACCTTTTAAGCATTTTTAAACCTTCAAGCCTTTTTAACTATTTAGCATTTATGTTATTTATTTTCTAACCTTTTATTTGAGCAGCAGGAGTTTAGAAAATAAAAAATGCCGTGGCCGAAAATGGGCGCGACAGTTCTTATCAAGTCTTATGGGAAATGTTGGTAAGTGTTTTTAGGAAGTATTGGAGTCGAGTTGATCTTGCTAAGTTACAACACTAATGAGAAAAGGTGTCGAACAAGCCATTACAGCGTTAAATGAAAAAGGAATCGACAATCAATTATATTGAAATGAGTAGAATTTCCATCTGCATAGAAGCTAAGATATAACCAGTTTGTTTTACACTTTTTAGGTTCACAACTGATTAGATAAGATCATTATTAATATATAACCTGCTAAAGGCTCATAAAATGGATTAATTTGGCAATTCGGATCGATTATCACTATGCAAATGTTTCCATAATGTTAGACAGAGGAGCGAGACAAATTTAGATTATCGAGTTGGTATAGACGACAAGCGGTGTGTAAACTATCCTTTCTTCTTTTGAAAGGTGTTTATTTGAAGAAAGTGTACGGTGGACGTACGTGTTTTAAATGAATCTAGATTTCATGTGGTACATGAGGTGATAGTATACTTGACTTGATTTTAAAAGTATAAGTCACTTGGTTGTAAAA
Source organism: Przewalskia tangutica (assembly GCA_029844215.1). Classification (NCBI taxonomy): domain Eukaryota; kingdom Viridiplantae; phylum Streptophyta; class Magnoliopsida; order Solanales; family Solanaceae; genus Przewalskia; species Przewalskia tangutica. The sequence goes on from CM056725.1 coordinate 6,700,253, forward strand.
GTGTAAGTGTCTTGATTTTCCAAAAGTGGATTTAAAATGATACTTGATATGGTAAGTGTCTTGATTTTCCAAAAGAGGATTTAAAATGATACTTGATATGATAAGTGTTTTGGTTTTCCAAATGAGGATTTAAAAATGAAAGGTATGAGAGTGCCTTGGTATTTCTAAAAAAGAAGGCATTTTATTGCCTTGGTTTGTCTAAACTGAGAGGCATGGTGTTGTCTCGGTTTTTCCCGAAAAAATAGAAGCCATGGTATTGCCTTGGTTTCTCTAAAATGAAATTTCATTTTATACGGTTTTATGGAGAGTCAAAAGATGATTTTAAATGTCATATGGTTGCATTGATACACCAAGTCCCAGAATGGGCCGGACAATATACCTTTGATGGGCAGTTTATGTATATATGACTTTGACTTTACCGCATCCCAGAATGGGCCGGGCAGTATACCTTTGATGGGCAGTTTATGTATATATGACTTTGACTTTACCGCGTCCCAGAATGGGCCGGGCAGTATACCTTTGATGGGCAGTTTATGTATATATGACTTTGACTTTACCGCGTCCCAGAATGGGCCGGGCAGTATACCTTTGATGGGCAGTTTATGTATATATGACTTTGACTTTACCGCCCCGTAATGGTGGGCAAGATACCTTTGATGGGCGCTTATGTATATATGACTTTGACTTTACCGCGCCCCGAATGGGCCGGCAAGATACCTTTGATGGGCGCTTATGTATATATGACTTTGACTTTACCGCTCGAGCAATGGGTAGGCAAGATACTTTGATGGGCAGTTTATGTATATATGACTTTGACTTTACCGCGTCCCAGAATGGGTCGGGCAATATACCTTTGATGGGAAGTTTATGTATATATGACTTTACCAAGTCCCAGAATGGGCCGGGCAGTATACCTTAATGGGCAGGGCAGTATACCTTAATGTGCAGGGCAGTATATCTTACATGACTTTACCGCGTCCTTCACTAAAGGTCGGGCAGTATATGGCAAAGTGTTTACCGCGTCATTCACTAAAGGCCAGGCAGTATTTGGAACAGTGTTTACCGCGTCCTTCACTAAAGGTCGGGCAGTATATGGTACAGTGATACAGTGGTACAGTGACACAAGGTACAATTGGCTCTTATTTTATATGGCACGGTAGGATCTGGTATTTGATTTTCATACTTGTCCCTGTCATCCTTTTGTACAGTTATGATCTTGTTTACTATACTTCATGTTTACATACTTGGTACCTTGTTGTACTGACCCCCTTCGGGGGGCTGCGTTCATGCCCGCAGGTATAGGTACTCAGTTGGGTGATCCGTGAGCTTAGGATCCTTGTTCAGCGTTTTGGGATAGCTCCACTATTCCGGAGCTTGTCATTTTGGTACAGGTCTTCCATTATGACTTATATATATTCAGGGGTACGGCGGGGCCTTGTCCCGTCATAGTTTACTGTCCAAACTCTTAGAGGCCTGTATTCATATGTGGGCTGGACTTGCGTGAGTTGTATATATATTGTTGGCCAGTTGTACTACTGTGTTGTCGGGATGTTCCCATTTATATATAAGGCGATTTCATCATTGCCTGTTTTTATAACATGATTTTTCTTAGAGCTTCTGCTGATTTTATGTGATGTATGGGTAGAAGGGTGCTCAGGTAGGGCACCAGTCACGGACCCAGTGTTAGGGTCGTGACAAAAATATTATATCATTTTTATTTGGTAAAATAGCATCCAGTATATTATTATATATAGTGCTTTATATATTAAGATTTTAAATACAATTATCAATTTTGAATTCAAAATAGGAAAGAAAAAACAATTACGTAATTGATTGTTCAAAATTATTTACGGTTAAATTGATAATATTTTACTCCATCAAACTTGAGAAATTTATTTAATTAAATAGAGAATTAAATTATATCTCAATTTTGTGTTATTTTAGTTTAATGAGCCTGTACTTAATTTAATTTGGTTTCTTTAGTCTAAAAGTTTTCACTTCTCTTGTGTGTGTGTGGGGGGGGGGGGGGGGGCGTCTCGAGTGGCAATGAAGCTCAAGGATCTGTCCAACTCACCCTCGACCCCAGGCTTCCCCACAAAGAGGTAAACTTTGTAGGGTTTTATTGGGTTCAAAACACATAAGTAAGGCACAACAGAAGTTTAAAATTTTGTTCAACTTACTTACCCAACTATTTCGTCTGGTATAGTTACACAACAATTGAAACCAGTAAAAACATAAACATTAAACTTACAGTTTCTTTATATCAAGAGTCTTTAATAGAAGGTGCGCAAGCGATTGTCCTTTCAACTACAAGCTTTTGCTACGGTGTATTTCTCCGTCAAGAAAGCCAGAAAATTTTGGCAGAGGTTCAAGAGAGTTTCTTTTCTAAACTCTAAGTTCAGAAAATATAGAATGGTCTTTCTAAATTATGGGGTTAAGTGCTATTTATATAGGGACAATTAGGTTAATTATCAGATTAGGGTTGGGCTCCAAGCCTGACCCAAATCCCGAAGTGAAGTGGGTCACTGACCGGCCTCACTGTCGGGTCGGACAACTAGCTTAGCCTTGCGCTACCGGGTCAAGCCGCGGCTTAGCCTTGTAGGCACTGCGGCCCTTCAAGTCCCCTCATTTAATATATATTCAGCACGTTTAATTAAATCCAAAATCCAATTTTGACTTAATTAAATAATTTCCATCAAATAGAAATTATCTCATAATTTATTATCAATTTAAATATCTCGATTCTAAATCGAATATTTAATATTCTCTCAATACACCCTTAGACCAAAAACACAATCGACATAGTGTGATCCTTTAGGCCTTCACATATCGACACTAATCAAATTAAGGTTCATACGGAACTCTTAGACTGCGTCATATGACGAACTCAATATGTGAAGTACGTTTACATGAATCCAGCAAACATAACCTTTATGTGAGATGATAAATTCCTTTCATTCGCGACACACTCGATCAAACTTAGGATTTGCCATGTGTTTATCCAAATGGTTTGATCACTTTATCTCATCTATATTAGTCGACAATTAGACCATATTATAAATATGTTTCTTGCATTGACCAATGACTTGGTCGGCCTAATATCACTGAGAAGTTGATTGTTCTCTCGAATATCCAATCGATGAATGATTCATATTATTGGCTCAACTACCACCTTAGTTTACATCGTAATGCACCCAACACAAGACGTGTCTTATCCTATAGGGAATTTAAGCTTAGGACAGGGTCAAAGTATATTACTCTGTAAACAAGGTACGTATTGACCTCAAGTCAAAGGACCTTTATCTCCCACACGCTGATAACACTTTAGCCATGTATAACAAACAGTTTATCAGCAGGGTATACCAATACTTTCCAAAATTATTCATGTGTCCATCACTAGTAGCAGGTTAGACATACTACATTCTCCAAGAATATGATGTAGACCACATGTCGACTTATAACATATCATCGATATCTCATTCTCGATGATCATTAGTCGAGGCTATTTCCTGAGTTATGCTCTATCATTAATATCTCACTATATTAATACAACGTAAGCTCAAGAGATGCACATTAATGAATAATTACAAACAATCAAATAATAATTCAATAATTGTAGATGCCATAAAATATTAATCTTATTAATAATACAAATGTGTTCATGTACATTTGTCCCTAATAATGATTGTCTCTAGGACGTACATACTTTCAATCTCCCACTTGGCCTAGAACCAATCACCAATGTATCTAATACCCATATTTTCAAAATGACTATTATGGTTTAGTATCACTAAGCTTAATGATTTAGTAAATGGGTCAGCTAGATTATCATCTGTGGAACATAGTCTAATCTTATTTCTTCAGTTTCCACCATCTCCCTGAGTATGTGGTATTTCCTCGGTACATGTTTGTTTCTATTTGTTGATTTTGGTTCCTTAGCTTGCGCAATCGCACCAGTGTTGTCACAATAAATCGTTATTGAAAAAATGGCACTTGGAACAACCCCTAGTTCCTTTAGGAATTCAGATATCACTATAGCTTCCTATCCAGCAATGTACGCGGCTTTAGCTGTCGAATCAGCAGTTGCATCTTGCTTGGAACTTTTCCAACTCACTGCTCCACCATTGAAAATGAAGGTATATCCAGACTGAGACTTGAAGTCATCGAGATTTGTTTGGAAGCTAGCATCCGTGTAGCCACTAGCTTATCTTGTCCACCATAGACTAAGAAATATTCTTTAGTTCGTCTAAGATACTTAAGAATACTCTTGACTGCTTTCCAGTAATCTTCTCCGCGATTCTTCTGGAATTTGCAAGTCATATTAAGTACATAGGCCACATCTGGCCTCGTACAGGTCATGGCATACATGATTGATCATATAGCTGAAGCATATGGGATCTTGTTCATACGTTCAAGTTCAGCAACAGTAGAAGGACTATCCTTCTTTGATAACTTGATGCCTTGACCCATAGGAAACCCTCCATTCTTGGAATTTTTCATAGAGAATCGTCTTAGCATTTTGTATATGTATACAAATTGTGATAGCCCCAATAATATATTAAGTCCTTCTTTGTAGATCATAATTCCAAAAATGTAGCAGGCTTTATCCAAGTCCTTTATCATGAAGGTGTTGGATAACCATTTCTTGACTGATTTCATGAGAGTCTTATTGTCTTCCATTATTAATATGTCATCTACATATATAATAATGAAGATAATACTCACATCCTTGCGCTTACTATAAACACATGGATCTTATTTGCTTCTAACAAAGTCAAACGATTTGACTGCTTTGTCATAACAAATATTCCAACTCCTTAGGGCTTGCATATTGATTTGGGCTTAGTCGTGGATGTAAAACCCTCAGGATATATCATATACACCTCCTCAATTAGGTTACCGTTAAGGAAGGAAATTTTAACATCCATTTTCCAAATGTCATAATCATAGTATGTTGCTATTACAAGCAAAATCCGAATGGACTTAATTTTCACAACAGGTGAAAAAGTTTCATCATAAGTGACCCCAGGTCGTTGATTGTAACCTTTAGCCACTTATCATTCCATATAAGTCTATACCTTGTCATATGCATCAATCTTCTTCTTGAAGACCCATTTTCATCTTATGGGTCTAACCCAGTTGGCAAATCAACCAAGTTCCAAACTTGATTGACATACATCGAGTCCATCTCAGATTTCATGGCTTATTTCCATCTCTATGAATCAATGTCTAACATAGATTTGATGTAGGTCGTAGGTTTATCGTCATCAAGAATATATATCTCATTGTGTGTTTCAAGAAGGATATTAAGTCTTCCAGGCGGACGATGAGTCCTAGTGGTCCTACGGAGTCAAATATTCTGCGTTTTAGTGTTTATTGTATTTTGATTGTGAGAAGGTATTTGTGTGTTGGACAATCCACCTCCTTAAGAGCTTTCAAGAATGTCATTTTCATGTGTTTCCTGAATGGGATGATGTACAACTATTGTATCATCTTCCATTGGTTGTGTATGAGAGGTTTGCATTTCTGTACTACCTCTCACAGCACTCCCACTGGCTGAATGACGTACTCTAAGTACTCAATCTTCACCAAATACTCTCATTGAATCCTTGCCTAGGTCATTTGACAAGGGTTCAACTTCTGTGTTATCTTGTGGTTCTTTAATTCTTCAAGTTCTATCTTATTGCAGCTCTAGACAAAGTCTTCTTCAAGGAAAGTTATATTTCTGGAAACAATGACCTTATGTTCTCCAGCAAGACAGAAATAGTATCCCTTAGTTTCACTTGGATACCCCGCAAAATAATACTTATCACTTTTAGATTCAAACTTGTCAGTAAGCAATTTCTTTACATTTGGAGGGCACCCCCAGGGTCACATGTCTTTTAAGTTTTGTCTTCTTGCCATTCCATATCTTATATTGAGTTTTCTCTACTGACTTTGAAGGAACCCTGTTCAAAATAGAGATTGAGCTTTGTAATTCATATCCTCAAATGTATGTTGGTATAGCTGAGAAACTCGTCATGGATCTAACCATATCTAATAGAGTTCGATTTCTCCTTTCGGCAACACCATTCATTTATGGTGTTCCAGGAGATGTCCATTATCATTGAACTCCATGAAGCTTCAAGTAATCTAGAAACTATTTACTTTAGTATTCACCTCCTTGATATGATCGAAGGGTCTTGATACTTGTTTCAAGTTGCTTATCTACTTCTGACTTGTACTCCTTGAATTTCTCAGAGGCTTCGGACTTGTGTTTCATAAGATACACATGCCCAAACCTTATGAAATCGTTTGTAAAAGTGATGAAGTAAGGGAAGCCTCCCTTAGATTGAGTTGAAAACGACGCACATACATTGGTATGGACTAACTCAAGCACATCTTTGGCTCGCACACCTTTCCCAGAAAGTGGCGTGGTGGTCATCTTTCCTCTCAAGCAAGATTCACAATTACCATAGGACTAAGTCAAATGGTTCTAGGTAATATAACTTTTTTAATCTTGCTATCCTTGATTTATTGATATGACCGAATCTACAGTGCCATAAGTAGGTGGGGTTTCTTGGATTACTAATTTTAGTTCATTTATTTTGTACATTGAAAATTTCACGACTATAGTTTAGAACATACAATCCATCCACCTCCAAAGATAAAGATGTCCTCATGGTGGGCTCCTCTAGTAAGTTCAAACCCAATGGTAAGAATATGCCGAAGAAGAAGGGTAAGGAAGTTGTTGTCGCACCTACAGTTTTGAGACCTCCAAGGGGAGGCAAAACACTAGGTGCTCCTGACCCTGTTGGACAAGATATGTTTGTCATTGAAATAAATATGTCTATAACTAACTCTCACTGTTGGGTATTAGATACCTTTTGTGGCTCACACATTTATAACAATGTGCAGGGGCTGACTAATAACAGAAAGTTTGGACCGTGGGAGGTAGATCTGTGTGTTGGAAATTGAGCACGAGTGGATGTTGAACGCGTGGGAACTTATAGACTAGATTTACCTATTAGCTTTTGTTTAGAACTTAATAATTGTTATTTTGTTCCTTTGTTGACGAGGAATAGTATTTATGTCCCAATGTTAGACATTGAATGATTTTCCTCATTTATTGCAAATGGCAGTTATGTGCTATCTTTTGATGGTTTTATTTGTGAATCTTGCTTGAGAGGGAGAGAGAGCAAGAGATTTGAAGGTCTTCAACATGTTGTGAAGATCTGGAAGACTCATCTTGGTGTTACACCCCGTAGTTCCAGGGCATATAAGTGAGAACGTAAGTAAGGAAATAAGATGTGAAGGTTGGAAGGAAAGTATATTTACATTTTCGGATATGGAAAAATTTTGGATAAGAAAAATGTGAAGACGAAAATTTATTAACTTGGAGTTAGATTCCCTAATATGGATTTATGGACTTAGTATTGTATTATGAAGTCTTGACATTGATAATATGGGGTCCACCAAAAATTTCACAATTTTGTGGGCCCATCGAAATTTTAAGAACTTTGGGCTAAGTATGGAATTATTTTTGTGAAGAGAATTATGGGTGAATTAGAGGGTGACACGTGTTCCTACCCACTTGTGTAACAAAGCTCTAATTATATGTATATGTATTGCAAGATTGGCCAAGTGTGGAAATACTATGTCTTGGCATGGTATAGGGTGTGACCAACGAAAATATTGGGATATTTGGCCAAGTGTTGGAAGATATTTTATGAGGGGAAGACAAGTGATCCACATGGGTCCCCCATCCACTTGTCTTGCAAAGATGATCTATAAAGAGAAGTGTATAGCAAGACTTATTCATTACACCAATATCTTCCTCTTCCAGAGTTTTCTCTCCTCTCTTCTCTTAAGCTCTAAGTCTTGAAATCCCTAGCAAAGTGCAAGAGCAAGACTAAGTTATTATCCAAGATTAAGAACCTTAAACAAGTTCTATGCCAAATTAACACACAATAGTTGGGTCACAGTTTTGGCTTGGAAAATGTCTTGAAACCCTAAGCTTGTTGATGAACTTTTTGGAAATAAAACATGAAAGCAAGATGGTTAAAAGCTTGTAGAGAATACATGTGTGTTATTGTAACTTGAAGAAGTGGTGCAAAAGAGTGTTGACCGTGACTTTGTGGACTGTTTTGGCTAAGTTTGTGGTAAGATTTCTTCTTCCTTTTAAAGTAATTGGAAGTTACATGTTTTTTTTTATGAAAAGGTAAATGTGTATTAATAGTCATCAAAATGTATAGGTTTTGTGGGCGTACCCACGGGCATAATGATGAAGTAAATCTAGTGCGTCCCTGCTAGGCAGATCAACACAAGATTTAAGCTCGTCAATAACAAAAAGCTCAAGCTAGCCCACAAGCCGGTAGTCGTGAGTGCCCAAGATAAGCAATAGAGAAGTGCATCCCACAAAATAGTCTTAAACTATGGAAATTCCCTTATGTATAACATAAGGTTGCAGCCGTGGGCCTCCTTAAATTCTTGTTATGGTAAACACAAATGGGACAAACCCACGGTCAAGGGAAGAGTACCTATTCGGACATGGGTAAAAACCCACCCTCATCACGTTATGCCGCTGAGAGTAATCGTCATAGTATCTACCATCCAGAAACCTACTATCTCATGTTTGCCCACAGGTCGGGAAGTCATGAGGTACAAAGCAGAAAGGACTCCCGCTAATCCCACATTCCGGGTGATCGGGAGACTCCAGCTGATCCCACAAGTTGGATAGTCTGGAGATTTGCAAAAGGTGAGCCGAGAAGGCCTCAGGTCCAAACAAACCATCCATTGTCCTAGTTTGTGGCCAGAGATAAAAATCTGTCCTGAAAAAGGGAGTATAATGCGAACAAAATTTTGTAGACGCTGGTCGTGATCCTAAAAAGAGTAGCTTCTCTATCAAGTCTCGACCCGTCAAAAAAAATCTTGTTCCTCTCAGTCCAAATGTGGTAGACGGTGGTGGCCAGCCCAACCCGCTTAGCTTTAGCTTGCCAACCTGTAGCATGCCCCTCTTTCTTAATATATTTCAAAGAGCTATCTATGGTGGTCATAGCCCTCCAGATGCCAAGCCATGGCTTGACCCTGGACCAAAGATAACTACTGACCGTGCAGCTGAAGAATAGGTGCGCTATTGACTCATCAGAATGGCCACAAAGGGAGCACCTTCTATCAATGTCCATATAAGTGACTCTATCTTTCGTTCGTAATCTTTTCCTCGCACAACGCCATATAATAAAAGACTGCTTTGGAGTGATACATGAACTCCAAACATCCTTCGCCCAAATCATCGGTTGCCCATGTGTCCTGAAGTAATCATAGGTATTGTAATTGCTAATATACCATGCCGCCATAGTAGTAGCCGCCTGATCATGGGACCCTTCACGGTCAAGAATGATGTCACGAATAATGAGAAGTCGTTTGAACAAAGGTGAGTCGTCATTCTTTGCAGCCCACGTCCAAATCTTGTTGTTGTTGCTAAGATACTTGTGATTGATCCATTTAATCCAGAGCGTGTCCTTCTTTTGATGGATATTCCAAAGGCATTTAGCAAGTAAAGTAAGGTTCCAGGCCTTGAAATCCCTGATTCCGAGGCCACCTCGATTTCACCGTACACTCCTTCCGTGCTCTGGCGGTGGTTGGAATGCCACAGGAAGGTCCTACAAAGCCCGTAAACTTTCTTACAAACCGCAACAGGAACTGGCAGTATAGCTAACCAAAATCATTCCACACCGTGGAGGACAGACTTGATGAGCTCAAGCCTGCCCGCATAAGATAAAGTAGCGCTCATCCACGAGTCAGTGTACCCTGCAATTTTGTTCACAAAAGGGTCATAGTGTACCAGTCTCATCCTCTCTGCGGCAAGGGGAATGTCGAGAAAGCAGAAAGGAATAGTGTCGGTGTCGAAGCTAGTAATCTGTTTAATATCATCAAGGTCGTGTTCCGTAATACCAGCCGTATACAATTGGACTTGAGGGCATTAGAACTGAGACCCGAGAATTTCTGAAAATCTCGAAGGCATTCCATGAGGATCCAGATGGATGTAGTGTCCCCTCTTGACATAAGAAGCAAATCATCGACGAAAGCAAGGTGGGTGATACTTAATCTTTTGCACTTAGGGTGGTAGTGGAAAATCGGCATCCGAGTGTTCGTGTTGATCATCCTCGAGAGATATTCCAAGAAAATAACAAACAAGGTAGGGGAGAGAGGGTCCCCCTGTCTGAGCCCCTTTCGGCCCTTAAAATGGCCATGCAAGCTCCCGTTGATAGAAATCGAATATGAAGTCGTGGAAACGCACTCCATAATCCAAGCCACCAGCCTTTCCGGGAAATTCAAACCAATCAAAATAGCCATGAGGAATTCCCAATTCACCGAGTCGAAGGCCTTTCGGAGATCAACTTTGAGCATGCATCTACTTGAGACCCTCTTGTGGTTGTAACCCCTCAAAAGCTCTTGATCTAGGTGAATGTTGTCAAACATACTTCTACCCTGGACAAAAGTCTCCTGTGCTGGATCAATGAGAAAGTCCAAAACTGGCACCAACTGTGAAGCAATAATCTTGGTGATGACCTTGTACAAGATGTTGCAACACGAATAGGTTTGTAGTTGCCCACCGTCTGGCAGTGGGTAGATTTAGGAATAATGGCGATGGTAGTGTGATTAATCTGTTTGAGAAGCTTTCTCGAACTGAAGAACTCTTTAGCCGCATCACAGAACTCACCGTCGACAGTATTCCAAGCTCTCTTGAAGAAACCTGAAGAGTAGCCATCCGGACCAGGAGCTTTGTCATCCCCTATACCGAATAATACCCCTTTAATCTCTGCGTCCGTGACATCTCTAATGAGATCATCCCCTTGTTCCGCCGAAAGACAATTACCCCCGGAGATGACACAAATATCTATAGGTTCACAAGCGTCTATAGTTCCAAGTAACCCTTTATAGTAATTGATGAATTATGTCGCAACTTGGTCACCAGAGTTCGTAAGAGAACCATCACTCCTGGTAGTGGCCGCAATGAAATTCCTTTTGGAGTTATGCTTGACCATACCATGAAAGAACTTAGTGCACCTATCACTATGCTTGAGATGCTTGCATTTGGCAAGCTGTTTAAAGAAACTCATCTCCGCGTCAATAAGAACCATGGACTTGTGCCTGAGGTCGGTAACCCGCGTGTGTAAGTGGTCAAAATGCGGGTTTCTAAAAGCATCCTGTTGAAAAATATCAAGCTCCTCCTTTGCCCTTTTGACCCGGGAAGAGATATGAGAGAAGTCCTTCTCATTGAGCTGCTTCAAGGGTCCTTTGAGGCTAAGTAACTTCCGGCATAACCGGAATTGAGAATTGCCATCAATATTGTGCTCCCAAGCATCCATCACAATCCTTCCAAAGTGTTCATGGGTAGCCCACATGTTGAAGAACTTGAAGGGTCTATTATGCATTCTCGGACAATCCAAGATAGTGACAATGCACGGCGTATGGTCTGTGAAGGGCCCGGACCGACGGAAATGTGCATTGCCATACCAACCCGCTTGTAACCAGTGGGAGTTAATGAGGGCCCTGTCAAGCTTGCTGAATGTATTGCTATGGCTGAACGTGAACTCGCAACCCATCGAAGACAAGTCCGTGAGGCTCAAATCCCGGCAACAATCAACAATATCCTTCGTGTCGTAGCTGGAGATGGGTGCCATATTGAAACACTCATCCTCCTTCATAACCGTGTTGAAATCACCAAGTACTAGCCACGGCCCAGTCGTGGGGGTCCCGTACTCCCTCAACTTCTCCCATAATCCCCGTCTATCGACAACCGTGTGAAGCCCGTACACGAAGGTGACATGGAGCCTCTTGGAGGATATAGCACAAGTGACACCGCAATGAATGGCTTGCTGGTTGATGTCGAGCACTTGTAGAATGACTTTGGCCAGGTTGAATAAAATAAATATCCTCCCCGCCGGATGATGGGCAAAGTTATCCAACACCTCCTAGTTGCGAAATTTCGAAGCCCAGAAACGATCAAGCGTCGTGTTGTTGAGCTTTGATTCCAGGATACCAAAAATGTCAATATTGTTATCATGGACCACGGAGCAAATCTCCTTTTGCTTGGAGGAGCGGTGCATGCCCCTTATATTCCAAGAGGCAATGATCATTTCGATAACGGAGGGGAATAGTCCCCTTCGTGCTATCTTCCTTAGTGCTAAAAGAGTTGGTGCCACCATAAGGTCCCTTCTTTTTAGTGGGAAAGGTCGTCATTCTTCTCAAGGGTATGGGCAAGATTTGCCAGCCATTGCTAGTGTTAGCTTTCTCCCTCGTCTTCACGCCCTCGTGCCCCTCTTCCTTATTGGTACCTTCCAAGTTCCCACCTTTCCCAACATTAGCCGATGGGCCGAAAGGTTGATCTTTCATATCTGTCTGACCCATGCCAGCTACGGTATGTGTCCCCGCAGGCTGGCCACCAATATTAGCAACCATTGAACTACCCGCTCTGTCTGCGGGTTGTCCTATCCCGTCAGTATCAATAGGCAGTCCTGTGCCAGCCACGGTTTGTATCCCCGCAAGCTGGCCCCCATCTCTGATCGAAATCCCTCCGGCATTCCCCCCCTCTATCCTAGGTTTAGTCTGACCTTTGCCAGCCTCAGTTTGGGACCCCGAAGACTGGCCACCATGAGTTTGAGGATCAAGAGGCAGAGCATGCGCGGGCTGATCATCACGAATACAACTCCCAGTTGTACCCGCGTCCTTTACAGGAGAGTTCAAATAGGTATGCACCCCTTGACCTTCTCTATACCAGATTGAGCTCGTTTGACCAAGATTAGCGCGGTTTGTGACCCCGTGCTAATTTTCACCTTCTCTCTCTTCATTACTTCCGTGAACCCATCATCTGTCATAGCATCCTTGTTACACCCGGTATTTCCAAGGCATTAATATGAGAACGTACTTAGGAAACTAAGGTTTGAATATTGGAAGGATAGTATGAGTACATTTTCTTATGAAAAAATTTCGGAAAAATGTGAAGACGAAAAATTTATTAACTCGGAGTTAGATTCTCTAATATGGATTTATGGGCTTAGTATTGGATTATGAAGTAATGAAATTGATAATATGAGGCCCGTCCAAATTTCACAATTTTGGGGGGGTTTTCGAAAATTGTAAGTATTTTGGCTAAGTGTTGGATTAATATTTTTGGAAGAGAATTATGGGCGAATAAGAGGGTGACATGTGTCCCTCCCCACTTGTGTAGCAAAGCTCTAATTATATACATGTATATGTATATGTATATGTACATGTATTACAAGAATGACTAGAAAGGGAGATATTTTTCATCCAAGTGGACAAGTGTGGAAGATATTTGTGAGATATTTTCATCAAGACAAGTGGACCACTTAGGTCCCCCTCCACTTTTAAGATTTCATCTATATAAGAGAGGTGATAGCAAGACTTAGAGATTTGGCATAATTGTTACACCCCGTAAGTCCAGGACATGTAAAATAGAATGTACGTAAGGAATCAAGACTTGGAAATTAGTACGAAAGGAAGAATTGTTTTTCCGACGGAAAAATCTTTCGAACGTCGGAAAGGATAAATGTTCGTTAAGGAGAATTAGATTCTCAAAATGCATTATTTGAAGAGTATGGAACTTATTAACATTATGGAAATTTATTTTTACGGATTTGGTCACGTGGGGCCCACCCGAGGAATTTTACGTTTTGCGGGGCCCACGAGGGCTACGGAATTTTATGGACTAATGAGAGGGCGACACTTGGCACCCCCTCATATGGTCTTGGACGATTTCATGCAAGGTTAAAATGGTCATTGACCATGGTAGAAAATAAGTCTTGCTAAGCTTGAGATTGTTGACCAAGTCAACTTGCCACTTGTGTTTGATCCTAGTGAAACTCATCCTAGCCACACAATTGTTATAATCTAAGCCATCCAATGTGTTATATAAGCTTACTACTAGTGCAAGACTAGTCTTGAACACTTAGAAAAATTACACAACATTTTCTTGTTGCTATAGAGCTCTCGGGTTTGTGGCTCTATCCACACAAAAAATTTGTAGTTTTTCTCTATTAGCCACAAGACTTTAAACCAATGTCCCTTAGGGTTTTGTAAGGATATCTCAATAGAAAGATTTCGGAAAAACGGCGTTTTCGTATTAGTCGCAAGGCGGAAACTTAAGAAGTTCTTCAACTTTGAAGTTGGAACTTGAAGATGGGTTCTTCATAGGCTTCTAAGGAGTGCTTGGAGCGGATTGGAACATAAGGAAAGGAGCTAAGAATTGCTAAGGCGCGACTTTGAATCTTGGAATTTTTAAGGGCTTGTAAAGGTATAATCTTGTCGTTTTAACAATTAAGGTTTACTTATTGTTGTAGTTATGGTTATTAGCAAGCATGAGGTATTTAGTATAAGGTTTGATAAGTTTATTGGCTATTGGAATCCTAATCCGAAAACTAGCATGTTAACCTTAAGATTACAATTCAAGTCGATTATTAGTTTAAGTCATCGCATGTTGTAGAAAGAAGGAAATTGTAGTTGTTGAAGTTGTTTAAGACTATATAACATGTTAGACCTTAGGACTTGGAATTGGAAAAGGATTGGAAAAGACTTTGAATTGTTGGTTATGTTGTTGGCCGAGAATGGCTTGAATATGGAACTACTTCGTATTAATTGTTGGGCGGAATTTTACACGTATTGTAAGGCGTGTAATCCCCTTTGTTTGGTTGTTGTTTTGAGCCTTAAATGTGGCGTGTTGGTTATTGTATTCGGTCTTGAAAAAGGTGGCAAAGTGAGTAGAAACAAAGGAAGTGCTGCCCGATTTTCCGTAGAATTAGAGACCGTATACCTAGTATTATTCTACGTTTGAGACTAGAAGTTGATAGTCTTGTTGTGACCATTATAGGTTGACACTTCTACGTACGGCGTATTCGGCTTAGCTTGTGGATTTAGCCGAAAAGGTATGTGAACTATCTGCTCTTCTAGCATGATTCCTTAAGATAAAGAAAGTATGTCCTACTCCTTAAATGATCCATTCCTTGGTTGTATTTGGATTTTCCTAAAATAGAATTCGTTCTATGTACTCCCTTGATTGTACTTTGGTGTTTAAATTGTAAGTTGTATAATCCATTTCCTTAGTGAAGTTTGGATTCTTAAAAGTGAAAGTATTTTACTTAAAGTACATAGAGTCTTGAAAAGGAAGTGGTTTCCAAACCTTTTGGCTAGTGCCTTAGTTCCAAAACCTAAGGGTTGTTGTAATGACTTTAGGGGAGTTAAAGGAGTGATTTACTTAATTGTTTTAAGAGAGGAGAAATGACATGATTTAAGAGAAGTAACTTGTTTTAAAGGTGTGAGTTACTTGAGGTTTAAAAGTAGAAGAAACTTGTTTTCTAAATATTAAGAGACTTGAAGTATTTTGAAAGTTAAGAACTTGATTTGTAAGTATGTGATACTTGGTTTTAAAGTATAAGTCTCTTGGTTATAAAAGGAATGGATATGTCTAAAACCATAAAGGGTTATAACGGCTTTATGGGAAGTTGGTTATAACGGTTTTATGGAAGGTTAAGAAAGTTGTCTATTTTGATTAATGGGCATAAGTTGCCTAGATTGTGAAAATTTGAAGTTACTTGATTTCAAGCTTTGAAATGAGTTTTCTAAAAGTGTAGTAACTTACTTTGAAAAATAGACATGCCTTGATACTATGGGTGTTAGTATCTTGGGGTTTTACATAAAAAGGAGTCTTTTGAAAAGAATGTACGTACGTAGTACTTGGGCTTGTTTAATTGAGAATTATTCTATGTGTGCCTTGATAAGTACTTTGGCTTGTTTAATTGAGAATTATTCTATGTGTGCCTTGATAAGTACTTTGGCTTGTTTAATTGAGAATTATTCCATGTGTGCCTTGATAAGTACTTTGGCTTGTTTAATTGAGAATTATTCTATGTGTGCCTTGATAAGTACTTTGGCTTGTTTAAATGGGAATTATTCTCTAAGTGCCTTGAGTTTATAAAATGAAAGTCTATAGATTTTATGAACTTGCACGTATTGTCTTGCAATAGCCTTTGAGTGCAAGTATTATGTTTTATTACGTTCTTGCGACTCTCTTGAAGAATTGGTCGTCTTGTCAGAGATTTCTTGGACGTACCGACAGTGATGTGGGATTCCACGGGTATGCTTCCATTATTTGTATTACCCCTTGGACATGCTTATACGATGTGGGATTCCGGGGCATGTGACCAGGAGGCGGGTTAGATTCCCGGATCTTTATAAAATACATGTTAGTGCCTTAAGTAAGCTAAAATGAGAGTGTAGGTGAACAAGAATAATAAGAAGTTAGGGGATTCTTAACTTGCTTATTTATTGTGTGACGGCCGGTTGAGATGGGGTAAGAGTATAAATGAGGGGTAAACCCCCAAGACGTTATACCACCTTCTCCAGGGTAAGAGTATAAATGAGGGGTAAACCCCAAAGACGTTATACCACCTGCTTTACCACCTTCTCCAGGATAAGAGTATAAATGAGGGGTAAACCCCCAAGACGTTATACCACCTGCCTCAGGGTAAGAGTATAAATGAGGGGTAAACCCCCAAGACGTTATACCACTTGTTTCCATGGATTTGCTACCCATGATTTGATCGTAAGTCTCCTATTTTTATGTTGTAAGTATACTACTATTTACTCTCATTGTTAGTAAGGCACTGTGTACTGTTATTTGAGTAGTGACTTTGAGGGCATGCGTCCCTGACTTGATATGACTGCTTATGTATTGTGTATTGTAGGTTGGCTATCATACATGTCTCCTGTTTTGTTTAGACTGTTATGATTTCATTACGATTTCATCGTTTCACATACTTGGTACATTTTTCATCGACCTCCTTCGGCCGTTCATCGCCGAGTTTAGGTACGCTGTTTGGTGATCGGCAGTGTAGAACCCCGCTCGAGTTTTGGATAGCTCCTTCGTCGGAGTTTATCTTTTTGGTATAAGTTCTTTCGATGTGCTTTGTACATGCATGGGTACGGGGCCTTGTCCCGTCATAGTTCAGTAAAATTCTTAGAGGTCTGTATTCATATGTGGGATTGGACTCATGTACGGTGTAGTGTCTTTTGTTATGTATATTATATGGCAGCCTTGTCGGCTTTTCCCTTGCTCGTATGTTGGTTTTTAAAAAAAAAATGAGGTGTTATTTAATTTCCGCAGTTTACTTAATTGTTAAGGTAGAAGGGTGCCCAGGTAGGGCATCAGTCACGGGCCCGGGGTTCGGGGCGTGACAACAATAATCTTCATCATCCAAAACCTTTCTTCTCCCTATTATTTTCGAGAACACCAATAGCCAAGGGAAGAACAAGAGTTGATTAGTCTCCTAGATTAAGAACACTAATCAAGTGTTGAGCCAAGATAAACTCTCTAAACCTTCCAAAAATATTTGGGTCGTGTGTAGTGATCTTGAGATCCTAGTGTGTTCTTCAACTTTTTGGAAGTAAAACAAGAAGGAAGGATGGTTACAAGCTTGTAGTAGATTCATGTGTGTGATTGGAACTTGAAGAATAAGGAGCTAAGACTAAATTATGGACCGACTTTAAGTGGATTATTTTGGGCATATTTAAGGTAAGGATTATTCCTCCTCTTGAAGTAATTGAATATTACATGTTGTAGTAATTAATGAATGAACTTGTGATTAAAAAGAATGAAGAATAAGAAGTATATGTCACAATCTTGGCATGTTAGCCGATTGTGGATAGTTTTGGTGTTGTCAGATTCATTGGTTATGGTGGTTGTTATCACCACCTATTACATGTTAAAACATGAAGGAATCTTGTTGTTAACAAGTTGATATAACTTATATAAAAGTATTGGAATATAAGTGGATGATAAGAAGTTATGGAAAACAGTTTTGATTATAGTAGTTGGCCGAGAATACTATAAAACTGTATTAGTGGATTGTACTAATGGACTGTATAAGTGGACTGTACTAATTGTTACACCCCGTAATTCCAAGGCAACGATATGAGAACGTACGTAAGGAAATTGAGATTTGAATTTTGGAAAGAAAGAAAGATTGCTCTTTCTTAAGGAAAAATATCGGGAATTTGTGAAGGAAAAAGTTTATTAATTGGAATTTGGTTCTCAAATTTGGTATTTAGGACTTATAGATTATATTCGAATTTTGGATTTTAAGTTCCGGATTTGGTCATGTGGGGCCCACGGGAAAATTTTACAGTTTTGTGGCGCCCACAATATTTTGAGATATTTTGGCCAATTATGGATTTTTGGGAGATGAAATCATTTCGGGACCAATGGGAGGGTGACACGTGTCACCCCCACATGGCATTGACTTTGACTATGAGATATTTTCATGAAAAGTAGACAAGTGGACATGGGTCCCACACTCACACTTGTCCACCATCTTGTCCCTCCACTTGTCATGATCTCCCCCTTGGTGATACATTATATATGCAAGATAGAGGGCTTGCAAGACTTAGCCACACTTAGAAAATATTTCATCTCTTTTCCTCTTCCATGTAGCTCTCGGCCAAGGGCCCATTTCAAGAGCAAAAATTCTTCAATCCTTCTTGATAAATTCCATAACTCAAGACTAAGCTCCCTAATGAAGTTCTAAGCCTAGACAAACCCTTAAACCCCAAGAACAATGTGTTGGCCGAATATAGAGGGTGTGAAAACCTAAGTTTTATCAACTTTTTGGAGGTGAAATACAAAGTGAAGAGGTGTATAAGTTCATAGGGGTCAAATATATATGATTGGAACTTGAAGAAGTGGAGCGAAACGAAAACTGCGGACCATGGTATCCCGGACTGTTTTGGACGTTTTTCAGGCTAAAAATGAGGTAATGATTCTTCTTCTTTTAAAGTAATTGGATATTACTTATTGTTAATATGTATAGATGAGCATGTGCTAAAAATAATGAAGATTAAAAAGTATTTGGCTCATTTTTGGTGAATTGACCGAGAGTTAGTTAGTATGCGACATTGGATTCGTTGATTTTTATTGTCGTTATTTACACGTGTTGCATGTTATATAATGAAGTAAATATTGTTGTTGATAGTATTATAACTTATATAACATGTTGGAATGATAATTGGATTAAAAGAAATTAAGGAAAAATGACTTTGGATTGTTGTAGTTGTTGTCGGCCAAAAACTGCCCAAAACTATTAGACGTTGGGATGTCGTTTTATGGACTATTTTGGGGTGCATATATGCTGGAAAATCAGCCCCTAACATGCATGTTTAATGTGGTCAAATTACTAGTGAAAGTCCTAAGGAATAAGGGTGTTAAAGGCTTCACATTGTACTTTAATGGTTTATTATGGATCATTTAGTGGATCGTTTTATGGATCGCATGGATCGTGTTGTATAGATTGTGGGGCAGAATTTTACACGTCAAGTTAGGCGTGTAATTCCCTTTGGTTAACTGTTGGTTGTGCCTTAAATGTGGCTTGTTGGTTGATGAATTCGGGTCTTGGAAAAGGTGGAAAAGTACGTAGAAACAACGGAAGTGTAGCCCAAATTTCCGTAGAATTAGAGGGCTATTTGGTATAAGTCTTACACTAGTAAGCTTGAAGTTGATAGAAGTGTTATTGTCATTTTAGGTTGAAGTACTTCGTATAGCATATTCTACTTGGCTTGAGGAATAGCCGATAAAGTTGAAGTACATTGGAGCGTATTGCTACTTATCGTGTTGATTAATCGTCAACGAGGTATGTGAACTTCTTCCTTCTATCGGCATGATTATTTGGAGTATACTTGACTTGTTTCTCGAAGTATACTTCCCTTGTTATTGAAGTATACATGACTTGTTTCTTGAAGTATACTTGACTTTATTTTTTTATAAAGAGAAGTGATTCTACTCCTAGAAGTTATGGGTATTCGTGTTGTTGATTTTATACTAAATGCATGTCTAAATTCTTCCTAAAGTCCTTACCAAGTCTTATGGGAGATGTTGGTAAGAGTTTTAGGAAGCATTGGAGTCGAGTTAATTGATTTAAAGAGAAGAAGTACCTTAATACTACAAGTGTTAGTATCTTGGAGTTTATTACATGACATGATTCTTTTAAAGAATAGATGTACATAGTACTTTAGGTTCATTTCCCTAAAGTTACATGACATGATAGTGCTTTGGTTTGTTTAAAAAGGAAAGATGTGATAATGCCTTAGTTTTCTAAAATGAAAGGTTGTTATAATAGCTTTATGGGAAGTTGTTATAACGGCTTAATAGGAAGTCAAAAGATGGTTTAAAAATGTTATATGGTTGCATTGATACACCGAGTCCCATAACGGGCTGGGTTATGTTATAGATGCAATACACCGAGTCCCGCAAATGGGTCGGGTTACGATATAGACATGCATACACTGCATCCCACAAATGGGTCGGGTTACATCATATTGCATCATCACACCGCGTTCCACAGATGGGCTGGGTTATATCATATTGCATCATCACACCGCGTCCCACAAATGAGTCGGGTTACGTCACATGTCGAAGAATACATCGAGTCCCGCAAATGGGTCGGGTTACGTCACGCATATTGATAATTACATCGAGTCCCAGAATGTACCGGGCAGTTACTGTCCAAATTCTTAGAGATTTGTATTCATATGTGGGCTGGACTGGTGAGAGTTGTATTTACCTTGTTGTATGGTTGTAGGCCCATTCGGGTGTTATATATTATGGCATGCTTATCGACTTTGCCTTTGTTTAAAGAAAAAAAAGAGTGTTATTTATCTTCCGCGGTTTACTTGTGTTGTATGAATAGAAGGGTGCCCAAGTAGGGCACCAGTCACGGGCCCGGGGTTCAGGGTGTGACACTAATGAGCGTTTTATATAAGTGACGGAAGCCCGAGCAGTATATTTCACTCTTCTGTAGAGTTTGTTTACCGATCACAATTTGATTGTTATTCCACTTACGGTTACAGTGCCTCTATCGATGCAGAACAAGTCTAATACTTCAGCCCTGGTTTTCGGGACTGTATTAGTGGACTATACTAAATGGACTGTATTAGTGGACTGTACTAATGGACTGTATTAGTGGACTGTTTTAGCAGACTGTTTTACTTAATTAAGGGACTGTTTTTACGTGAGAAATAAGTGTGTGAATCACCTTGGTTGCTGTTTGGTTGTGCCCTTAATTGGTGCCTTGGTTATTGATGAAATTGGTCTTCTTGAAAGGTGGAAAAATACGTATAAACGGAGGAAGTGCTACCCAAATTTTTGTAAAAGAAGGGAGATTCATTGAGTAGTATAAATGTATACTAGTATCATAAAGTTGATCGAAGTATTATTATCGTTATAGGTTGAAGTACTACTTACGGCGTATTCTACTTGGCGTGTGGAGTAACCGAAGAGGTATGTGAACTCTTCCCATCTTCTTTGAGCATGAACCTTATAAAATAATACTTGATATTATAAGTGTCTTGAATTTTCAGATGAGTATTTTAAATGAATTCGGATTTCATTGTGGTGTTTCCTTGATTTGGAAAGAATAGGTTACTTGATTTAAATGGTGTAGTAACTTGATCTAAAAAAAGAAGTGTCTTGGTTTTAAAAGAGTAAGTTACTTGAGTTTAAAAGTATACTTGACTTGATCGTAAAGGTGGAAAGTGTCTTGATACTACGGGTGCTAGTGTCTTGGGGTTTATAAATGAAAAAGATGTGCGGCGGACGTACATGGTTCTAGTTGGTTTGTCTAGAAAGGAAGTGGTTCTATCTATTTCATTAATAGTACTTCGGGTTTTATAAAAAGGGAAGTTATTCTACTCTTAGGAGTTAAGGGTAGTCATGTTGTTGATTCTATGCTTAAGGCATGTCTAAATTGTTCCTAACAGTCATTACCAAGTCTTATGGGAGATGTTGGTAAGAGTTTTAGGAAGCATTGGAGTCGAGTTGATCTTGTTATGTTATAGCACTAATGAGAAAAGGTATCGAACAAGCCACTTCAGCGTTAATGAAAAAGGAATTGGCAATCTATTATATTGAAATGAGTAGAATTCTCATCTGCATAGAAGCTAAGATATAACCAGTTCGTTTTACACTTTCTAGGTTCACAGCTGATTAGATAAGATCATTATTAATATGTAGCCTGCTAAAGGCTCATAAAATGGATTAATTTGGCAAATCAGATTCATTATAGTACTTGATTTGGAAGTTACAAGTTTACTTCATTTTAAAGCCTTGAGTTGAATTTAAAAAGTGTAGTAACTTGATCTTTAAACGAGGAAGTGCCTTGATACTACGAGTGATAGTACTTTTGGGGTTCAAGTCCTTAATATTACTTGAAATGAAAGTGTCTTGAGTTTATAAAGTGATAGTTCATTTCACATGTTTTAATGAGAGTCGAAGAATATTTTAAACTTGCATATGTTCGCTCATGATAGCCTTTCGTGCAAGTGTTATATTCCTATACCACCGCGTCCCTCATTGGAGGGCCGGCCATCTTATTGTGTTATTTACTTAGACGTGCTTACATGATGGAGGAATTCCATGGGCATGCTTCCACTATATTGTTCCATAGACATGCTTTCACGATGAAGGAATTCTGTGGGCGTGCGATCATGATGCGGGTTCAATCCTCGGGTGATATTATTATTCTATGGACTAGCTCTCCATGATGACATGTTCCCGAGATGCAGGAATTCCACGGGCACGCTTTGATATGCGGGTTCAATTCCCATGAATAGGATTGCATAATGATTCTGAGGGCGGATGACCCTGACATGGCTTTCATATTTTGAAATGGTAATGATTTCATATTTGAAAGGGGTACTGTTGATTTCATATTTTGAAATGGTACTTATTTCATAATTTGAAATGACACGGTGGATCTTACTTTTAAAAAGGCTCAGTTGACTCTCATTTGTTTATATAAAGTACAATGGTACAGTGATACACGGTACAATTGGCTTTTATTATATATGGCATGGTTGGAGCTGGTAAGGTTTTTCATACTTGTCCCTGTCATCTTTTGGCCAGTTATGGTTTATTTACTGTACTTTATGTTTACATACTTAGTACTTGTTGCATCGACTTCGGCGGGTCAGTGGTTTCATGATCGCAGTTTAGGTATCGCAGCTGGTGATCCTCGCTCTTAGGATCTCTACTCAGTTTTGGGAAAAGCTCTATTATTTCGGACGCTTGTCATGTTGGTACGGACCCTGGTATTGTAGGCTTATATACATTCGTGGGAGGCGGGCCTCATCATAGTTATCCAAACTCTTAGAGGTCCAGTATTCATATGCTGGCCGACTTGTATTATATTGTAGCGGATGTACTCATCGTGTTGTAGGGATATTCCCGTTTATATATGTTATACCCCGTAGTTCTGACCTACGTATGGAAACGCATTTAAAGTATGTACGACTTAAAATTTCCGAAGGACAGGTTGACGGGTCGTTCCGGACGGTTTTTAGTCAACTTTGAGGCGGGTTATGACCCGATTCGTTGTGAGTTCCTAAGTATTTTAAAGGCCTAGGACGTAGTTCGTTGAGTCTTGATTCCAACGCAACCAACCGTTCGTCGATAGGGCATCGAAGTAGAAAGTTATGAGAGTTACAATGCGTTCGAGCAAAGCGGCTGGCGCGGCGCCTAAAATCGAGAGGTCGCAGAGTTGCAGCGCGCGCCAGATGCAGCGAGTCGCGCGCGAAAGTTCGCAGAGCTGCGGAGGTTTAGCGCCATGGCGGCGGGCTGGCGCCGAGGCGGAATTTGGGCGAAAAACTTAGAAAATCTGATTTTTGTTTTAAAAGAGACCATGGGAGGGTGACAAGTGTCCCCATCTGATTTTCTCATTGCATGCAATATATTGACCAATACTTGGTCATTGTCTATCTTTCATCTTCTCTCTCTCTCAAATTGCTCCTTCTCTCTAAAAACCCTTAGAAAAATCAAAGTTAAGAACAAGAAAAGGAAGCTTGTAGCTAGCTTGTTGGCATTGTTGTTGTGGTAGTGTTCTTGGCAAGGAGCTAGCAATATTTGGAATAAGTTTTGGCTAAAACTTTAAGGTAACATTTCTTCCTTTAAACTTAGTTCTAGTGTTGCATGCTTAGAAAGCAAGATCTCGTGGTAGTAAAATAATGCCCTGAGTCTTTGCATGCAAGTAAATGTGGTTTGGATATGAAGAATGGGTTAAGAAGAACAAATGAGCTTGTTGTAGCCTAAAACTACCTTAGAATTGTTAAGTGATTTGTTGTAAACTTATGAGGCAGAAATTTTGGGTGTGAAATCCCTTTGAATTGTTGGATTGATTGGTAGCAAAATGTGGTGTTTTGATGATAATTTCGGCCTTGAGAAAGGTGGCAAAGTGAGTAGAAACAAAGGAAATGCTGCCCGATTTTTCTTAGAATTTAGTGACTTTGAACTTGGATTGTTCTACATTAAGATTAGGTTAATAAACGATCATGACTATTATAGGTTGAAATATTACTTATGTAGTTTGGACTTGGCAAGTGGATTGACCAAAGAGGTATGTGAAGTTTTCCTATCTCTTGAGCATGAATAGATGAAACTATGTAGTACGGTAGACGACAAGATTTGGTGTTCTTACTTGTTTTGAGTATAAAATGACTTTTCGCTTTAAGAATGTATGAGTCCTCGTTAAGGGAAAAGTATGATTTTACTAAAGTATAGAGTTAATATAACAACTTTATGGGAAGTTGGTCTATTAGCTTCATAAAAGGTTAATGAGAAGGATTTACTCTAAGTAAGATAATTATGAAGAGGCAAATTGATTTAAAGGCATCAATTGCCCAAAGGCTTTTATGTATAAAGAAGAGTCACTTTTGAAAGAGTTGAAGTATGTAGTACTGGGTTAAATTCTGTTCTTTTATTAAAGATATGGTTAAGTGCCTTAAGTAAACTAAAATGAGAGAGTATGTGAACAAGACTAAAAAAAGTTATAAGTTTTCTTAACTTATTATTATTATGATATGATGACAGGATTTGTGATAGGTAAGAGTATGTCCGGCGGGCAAGCCCCAAGATCGTCATACCACCTCCTTCAAATGTAAGAGTATGTCCGGAGGCCAGCCCCAAGATCGCCATACCATCTGCTTGATGTAAGAGTATATCCGAGGCATCCAAGATCGTTATACCATCCGCACCAAGATAAGAGTATATCCGGCGGGCAAGCCCCAAGATCGTTATACCATCCGCCCAGCAGTAAGAGTATATCTGAGGTACAGCTCCAAGATCGTTATACCATCTGCTTCAGGGTAAGAGTATATCTGAGGGGAAAGTCCCCAAGATCGTTATACCACCTGTTCCGTGGATTTGCTACCCATGATGCGAGGAATACCTCATGCGAGTCCTTATGGGCTTATGCGGGTGAAATAGTCCCATGCCTGCAGTACACTGACGCGAGTGAGTACTCACGCGGTCCACAGACCCACGCGGTGAAATAGTCCCGAGTAGGATGGTTTCTTTTTGATACTACAGGCAGGTACCTGTTTTGATCATGAGCCTCCTATTTTATGCAGTATTATATATGTATATATACTTGTCACTCTCATTGTTAGTAAGGCACAGTAAAAGGTATTTTATTGTCTTCCATGACTCCAACTTGCTTTTAGACTTATGATATCATATTACGGTATTTTTCCCAGCTTTACATACTTGGTACATATTGTGTACTGACCCCCTTCCCCGGGGGCTGCGTTCATGCCGCAGGTAAGGGTAAGCAGATTGAGGATCCTCGTTCTTAGGATCACTATTCCTGTCGAAGCTCCATTCCTCCTAAGCTTATTTATTGGTATGGATATTCCCGATGCTATAGGTATTTTGTACATCCAGGTATGGCGGGCCCCGTCCCGCCACGCTTGTTATCTTTAAGTGCAGGCCACCTATATATTTTGGGCTATAAGAACCAGTTGTATTATAAATACTTCGTTTAAGTATGTTTATGGAAGGCAGCCTTATCGGCTGGCCAGTATGTTTTACCCTTTTTTTGAAGTTATGTGTTGTGTTATGTTCCGCTGCTATTCTCTGACATATACCTGACAGGGTACCCCAGTAGGGTACTAGTCGCGGCCCCGGGGTCGGGTCGTGACAAAAGTCCCAGCTTTACATACTTGGTACATATTGTGTAATCGACTTCTTCCTGGCCGCGCTCATGCCGCAGGTGGTAAGCGATTGAGGATCCTCGTTCAGGATCACTATTCCTGTCGAAGCTCCATTCTCCTAAGCTTATTTATCGTATGGATATTCCCCGATGCTATAGGTATTTTGTACATCCGTGGTATGGCGGGCCCCGTCCCGCCACGCTTGTTATCTTTAAGGTCTGTGGCCACCTATATATTTTGGGCTATAAGAACCAGTTGTATTATAAATACTTTGTTTAAGTATGTTTATGAGCGACACTTTATCTACCGCCGCTTATGTTTTACCCTTTTTGAAGTTATGTGTTGTGTTATGTTCCGCTGCTATTCTCTGACATATACCTGACAGGGTACCCCAGTAGGGTACTAGTCGCGGCCCCGGGGTCGGGTCGTGACAAAAGTATATATTGCATGCAACAGAAAATCAGATGGGGGGGGACACTTGTCACCCTCCCATGGTCTCTTTTAAAACAAAAATCAGATTTTCTAAGTTTTTTCCGCGCCTCGCGTTCGCAGGCCAAGTGCGCGGCGTGAAACCTCCGCAGCTTTCGAACTTTCGCGCGCCGCTGCTGGCGCGCTGCACGCTCTGCGACCTCTCAAGATTTTAGGCGCCATGTTCGCATACGGCGCCGCGGCACCGCCGCTTTGCTCGAACGCATTTCTGCCCGATCACCGAACTTGTAACTCTCATAACTTTCTACTCCGATGCCCTATCGACGAGCGGTTGGTTGCGTTGGAATCAAGACTCAACGAACTACGTCCTAGGCCTTTAAAATACTTAGGAACTCTCAACGAATCGGGTCATAACCCGCCTCAAAGTTGACTAAAACCGTCCGAACGACCACAACCCGTCTTCGAAATTTTAAGTCTTACATACTTTCGCACGCTTCCATACGTAGGTCAGAACTACGGGTATAACATTCTCCCTTAGAAACATTCGTCCGAATGTTCCTTCTAGGCTTACTCAAATCACGACATCGACATAGACCCTCTTAACTATTCATTCGTAATAAAGAAGCTCCACGAGCCACAACATACGTAAGCGTAAATGCTAAATCAAAACTAACAAGCAGAAAGTAGGTTACCCGAGGTATAGGGAATAAGTGAGGATACTTCTTCATCATGTCATCCTCTCGCTTCCCACGCCATTTCCTCCTCGTTGCTCCGCCATAGACCTTGACGAAGCCACGCTTTTCGTCCAAGTCGCCTAACCCGACGATCGAGTATCGCTATGGGACTCTCTCTTCATACGATAACTCCTCTGTTACTGGACATCCCGAACCGGTGCACTCTAGATGGATCTCCAATACATTTCCGCAACATGGACACATGAAAATCGATGCACCGCCTCAAATCGGACGGAAGATCTAACTCATAGCAACCTTGCCTACCCTACGGACAATCTGATACGGCCCAATGTACCTTGGGCTAAGCTTCCCTTTCTTTCCAAATCTCATCACGCCCTTCATGGGCGATACCTTTAGGAAAACCCAATCATCTATCTCAAATTCCAAGTGTCGACGCCGATGATCTGCATACGACTTTTGCCGACTCTGAGCTGCCAACAACCGCTCCTGGATAAGCTTCACCTTATCCATCGTGCTGGACTAAGTCCGCCCGACTAATCGAACTTCTCCCACTCGAACCAAATTTATCAGTGACCTGCACTTCCTCCCGTATAAGGCCTCATAAGGCGCCATCTGAATACTGGAATGATAGCTATTGTCATAAGCAAACTCCATAAGAGGTAAATGATCCTCCCAGCTACCCCTGAAATCAATAACACAGGCCCGCAACATATCCTCAAGTGTCTGGATAGTGCGCTCGGCCTGTCCGTCCGCTCGAGGTGAAACGCCGCATCGAGACTCACTGTGTCCCTAATCCCTTCCGAAAGGACCTCCGAAGTTAGCCGAACCGGGCTCTCTATCTCGATATAATCGACACCGACTCCGTGCGCCTCACAATCTCTCTAATATATAATCGCATAGTCCTCACCAAAACGCTGCTCGATCGGAAGAAAATGGGCCGATTTCACACCGCCGACAATCGCCCAAATGGAATCATGCTTCCTCCGAGTGGTAGGTAGCCCGTAATAAAATCCATATTTATCACCTCCCACTTCCAAGTCGAATATCAATGGCTGCAATAGCCTCCAAGCTTCGTGCTCAATCTTAACTCACGACAATTCGGCATCGTGCCACGAACTCCGCAACGTCCTTCTTTAGGCCATCCCACACATGACTTGGAGCTGGCAGCAGTGATTCATGCCTTAAAGATCTGGAGAAATTATTTATATGGAGTTCATGTGGACATTTACACAGACCACAAGAGTCTCCAAAGATATCTTCGACGGAGGAGCCGAACTTGGCTGCAGACGGTGGTTGGAACTACTTAAGGATTACGATGTTGATATTCTATACCACCCAGGGAAGGCCAATGTGGTGGCAGATGCCCTTAGTCGCAGATCGATGGGTAGTCTGAGGGGCAAGCCCCAAGATCGTCATACCACCTCCTTCAGTGTAAGAGTATGTCTGAGGGGCCAGCCCCAAGATCGTCATACCATCTGCTTCAGTGTAAGAGTATATCCGAGGCGCGATCCAAGATCGTTATACCACCGCACCAAGATAAGAGTATATCCGGCGGGCAAGCCCCAAGATCGTTATACCATCTGCTCCAGTGTAAGAGTATATCTGAGGTACAGCCCCAAGATCGTTATACCATCTGTTTCAGGGTAAGAGTATATCTGAGGGGAAAGTCCCCAAGATCGTTATACCACCTGTTCCGTGGATTTGCTACCCATGATGCGAGGAATACCTCATGCGAGTCCTTATGGGCTTATGCGGGTGAAATAGTCCCATGCCGGCAGTACAACGATGCGAGAGTACCTCACGCGGTCCACAGGACCCATGCGGGTGAAATAGTCCCAGGAGTAGGATGGTTTCTTTTTGATACTACGGGCGAGGTACCCTGTTTTGATCATGAGCCTCCTATTTTATGCAGTATTATATATATGTATATATACTTGTCACTCTCATTGTTAGTAAGGCACAGTAAAAGGTATTTTATTGTCTTCCATGACTCCAGCTTGCTTTTAGACTTATGATATCATATTACAGTATTTTCCCAGCTTTACATACTTGGTACATATTGTGTCGACCTCTCCTGGGCCGCGTTCATGCCGCAGGTGGTAAGCGATTGAGGATCCTCGTTCTTGGATCACTATTCCGGTGTCGAAGCTCCATTCTCCTAAGCTTATTTATTGGTGTGGATATTCCCTGATGCTATAGGTATTTTGTACATCCAGGGGTATGGCGGGGCCCTGTCCCGCCACAGTTGTTATCTTTAGAGGTCTGTGGCCACCTATATATTTTGGGCTATAAGAACCAGTTGTATTATAAATACTTTGTTTAAGTATGTTTATGGAAGACAGCCTTATCGGCTGGCCAGTTATGATTTACCCTTTTTATGAAGTTATGTGTTGTGTTATGTTCCGCTGCTATTCTCTGACATATACCGCGGGGTACCCCGAGGGTACTAGTCGCGCCCCGGTCGGTCGTGACATTAGTCGCGCCCCGGCTCGGTCGTGACAAAAGTGGTATCGAGCGATTAGTCCTCGGAAAGTGTCCACGCATCGTGTCTAGTAGTCTTGATTATCGGTGTCGTGCACCACATCTATAATCGGAGGTCGCAGGATATTTAGGATTGGTTTCCATTCTTTCACTCTAAGATCGTGCAATAGAGCTGAGTTATAGGTTGAATCTCCCCTGATGTTTTCCTTTATGTATCAGTTATGCCTCCACGCAAGGCAACCGCGGCCCAGAAGGGCAAGGCAGCTGAGGGTGCTGCTAGTGGGACGCGGAGAATCACGAGGGCACAGGCCCAATCCTTACCAGAGATGATGTTTAGGGCGGCGAAGTTCCACGCCGCCGCCTCACCGAGTTCGAGGCGTGGACGCGCCATCGAGATCATGCACGAGCCTCCACTCCACAATGTGGCCCGAGTATAGAGATTACGAGAACAGATTCGATTCTCGACCAAAGATAGCAAGGTGGCGCCGACAGAGCAGCGCCAACCCTAGAGCCGATAGCCACTTGATTCGGATTTCTGGTTGTCACCCACCCGAAGTTCTATGGTTCGAGATTTGATGAGGATCCGCAGGAGTTTGTCCGGCAGCCATCTGACCATGCAGTTCTTAGGGCATCGAGATCGATCGTTATAATCGCTTACCGTTACGCGATATTGCGTTGAACTGGTTTGAGCCGGGTATTGTCGAGGTGATGATGCTCTTCCACCGATTGGAGGAGTTCACAGAGGCGTTCCTAGACCACTTCTTGCCTCCTGAGGTGAGGAGAGCCCGCGTAGATAGGTTCTTGACCTTGCGACAGGACGGGAGGACTATCGTGAGTACACTGAGTTTGACTCCTTGGCCGATATGCACACACCATTGTAGGCGATATGGCGCATGTGGTTCATAGATACGTGACGGGCTGGACCGTCACATGACATCGCTGCAGGAGTGGCACTTCAGCCAGGGATGGATATTGCCAGGATGCAGGCATACGCACAGGGGATCGAGGACAGAGAGAGGTAGGATCAGCTAGATTTGGGCCAGCCCAAGAGGCGTGACATCGGGTTCTCGAGCGCTGAGGCGGCGGCCTCAGGCAGACTAGGTCCACCTTCCACCGGCTCGAGTGCTCCTTCACGCTCGCGCGAGGTCCGATCGCGAGGTTATTCAGAGCGTGTCGTGGCTCCGGGACGCCGTTTTGCGAGGCGAGACCAAGACTAATCGAGACCACCTACCTCTGCGCTCGATGCGGTAGGTCTCATCCGGCGAGTGCCGTATGGGTTCGAGATCATGTTACTCTTGTACGCAGGCCATCCGGCGAAGAATTGTCCGCCCCAGGCGGCGGGAGCATTACGGTTCAGCGACGGTCTTTGTCGGATCTTCATCTTCGATGGTTAGACGCCCCGGAGGGCAGGGTACTTATGGGCCAGCAGGCCGCAGCAGAGGTCGTGGTAGGGGTTCCAGTTCTAGCGGTCCTCAGAACCGCATCTATGCTATGTCCCGGACAGACTGTGAGAGGCGCCGCGGATGTCGCCACGTACATTCTCGTTTCTTCTTTGTGATGTATATGCTTTGATAGATCCGGTTCTACCTTGTCCTACATATCTCCTCATATTGCCGAGAATAGGATAGAGCCCGAGTCCATAAGACCTTTTGAGGTGGCTACGCCGATGAGTGATTCGATGGTAGCTGAGCGAGTGTATAAGGCTTGTCCTGTGACTATAGATAGCCGTCAGACTCTAGCCGACTTGATAGAGTTGGATATGACAGACTTTGATGTGATTATGGGTATGGATTGGCTAGCATCTTGCTATGCCAACATGGACTGTAGAGAGAGATTAGTTCGGTTCGGTTTCGTGGCCGTTATCGAGTGGAAGGAATCCGCATCGCCGAGGGTAAGTTTATTTCTTACCTCAAGGCTAGGAAGATGGTGCGGAAAGGGTATATCTACCATATGGTTCGTATTCGACATCGAGGTGAGGTACCGCACCTTGATCGATTCGGCCGTTAGAGAGTTTCCGACGTATTCCCGGATGAGCTCGCATCCTCCCGAAAGGAGATTGAGTTTTGCATTGATTTGGCGCCGATACTCGGCGATATCTATTCCGCCATACAGATGGCACCGCCGAGTGAAGGAATGAAGGACCACCAAAGATTTGGCCGAGAAAGGCTTTATTAGGCCAAGTGTTTCTCCTCGGGAGCACGGTGTTATTTGTAAAGAAGAAGGATGGGACGCCGCGTATGTGTATTGATTACACAGCAAACAACAAGGTAACTATCAAGAACAGATATCCCCTCCCCAGGATTGACGATTTGTTTGACCAGTTGCAGGGTGCGAAGTGTTTTTCCAAGATAGACCTGCGGTCTGGTTATCATCAGGTGCGAGTTAGAGAGGTAGATATCCCAAAGACTGCATTCAGGACCCGTTATGGGCACTATGAGTTCAGGATGATGTCTTTCGTTGACCAACGCCCCACGGATTCATGGATTTGATGAATAGGGTGTTCGTGCCATTCTTGGATATGTTCGTTATAGTGTTTATTGATGATATCTTGGTGTATTCGCGCACGCAGCGGAGCATACTGATCATTTGAGGCGACGGTATCGAGTCCTCCGAGACCGCAAATTGTATGCCAAGTTCTCGGCGCGAAGTTCGTCGGCGCTGGCTTTCTTAGGGCATGTTATCGGGCCGATGGTATTCGTTGATACAAAGAAAGATCGGTTAGCCAAGACTTGGCCTAGACCCACTACAACCGGCAGTGCGCAGCCTTTGGGCCTTGCAGTTATTATCTGAGGTTTGTGGAGAAGTTTGCTTCTATTTCAAAGACCTTTGACTAAACCGACTCGTAAGGCGCTATGTTCCTGGACGGATACTTGTGAGGAAAGTTTTGATTGCTAAAGGAGAAGTTGACAACCGCCCGAGCCTACTCTTCCGCAGGGCTTAGATGGATATGTGGTTTATTGTGGACGCCACAAAGCTTGGAGTGCGCTTTGACGCAAAGACGGCAAGGTTATAGCTTATGCATCCCGGCCTTAGGAAACATGAGAAGAACTATCCCACACAGACTTGAGCCGGCAGCAGTGATTCATGCCTTAAAGATCCGGAGACATTATTTATATGGAGTTCATGTGGACATTTACATTGCACCACAAGAGTCTCCGTATATCTTCACCAGAGGAGCCGAACTTGCGGCGAGGCGGTGGTTGGAGCTACTTAAGGATTACGATGTTGATATTCTATACCACCCAGGAAGGCCAATGTGGTGGCGGATGCCCTTAGTCGCAGATCGACGATGGGTAGTCCGTCTGATGTTCACCCGCAGAAGAGGATATGGTCCGAGAGTTACATCGCCAGCAAGCCTCGGGGTTCGTTTGGTTGGTTCTCGATAGGGGAATTCGGTTCGAGAGGTTGCCGAGTCTTCTATCATCGGCGAGGCGAGGCGGCGATGAGGATCCGATTTTGGTACGGCATCAGACGCAGCCTCTCCGTAGGAGAAGAGTCTATTTGAGGTAGCGCTGACGGGTGCTAAGATTCGAGGGCCGGCCAGTGTTCCCGATGTGGACAGACTTCGTCGCCAGATTTCGGGAGGCACACGGTGCTCGTTACTCTATTCATCCGGTCGACTAAGATGTACCATGACCTCGACGTGTATTGGTGGGATGGCCTAAAGAGGACGCCATGGAGTTCGCGTACGGCACGAATTGTCGCCGAGTTAAGATTGAGCACCGAAGCCGGTGGGTCATTGCAGCCATTGATATTCCGACTTGGAAGTGGGAGGTGATAAATATGGATTTTATTATGTGGCTACCTACCACTCGGAGGAAGCATGATTCCATTTGGGTGATTGTCGACAGTCGACAAATCACCCATTTTCTTCCTGGCCGAGCGACGTTTGCCGAGGACTATGCCAGATTGTATATTAGGGAGATTGTGAGACTGCACGGGGTCCCGGTGTCGATTATATCAGATAGAGGAGCCCAGTTCTCGGCTAACTTCTGGAGGTCCTTTCGTAAGGGTTAGGGACACAGTGAGTCTCGATGCTGCTTCACCCTCGTGACGGACGGACAGCCGAGCGCACTATCCAGACACTCGAGGATATGCTGCGGGCTTGTGTTATTGATTTCAGGGGTAGCTGGGAGGATCATTTACCTCTCGTGGAGTTTGCTTATAACAATAGCTACCATTCCAGTATTCAGATGGCGCCTTATGAGGCCTTATACGGGAGGAAGTGCAGTCACCGATAGGCTGGTTCGAGGTGGGAGAAGTTCAGTTAGTCGGGCCAGACTTAGTCCAGCAGACAGTGGATAAGGTGAAGCTTATCCAGGAGCGGTTGTTGGCAGCTCAGAGTCGTCAAAAGTCGTATGCAGATCATCGGGCGCGACACTTGAAATTTGAGATAGATGATTGGGTTTTCCTAGCGTATCGCCCACGGCGGCGTGATGAGATTTGGAAAGAAATGGAAGCTTAGCCCAAGGTACATCGTCAGACGATTGTCCGTAGGGTAGGCAAGGTTGCCATGAGTTAGATCTTCCGTCCGATTTGGAGGCTGCATCCGCTTTTCATGTGTCCATGTTGCGGAAATGTATGGAGATCCATCTAGAGTGCACGGTTCGGGATGTCCAAGTAATGAGGAGTTATCGTATGAGGAGAGTCCCATAGCGATACTCGATCGTCGTTAGACGACTTCGACGAAAGACGTGGCTTCCGCCAAGGTCCTATGGCGAACGAAACAGGAGGAAATGACGGGAAGCAGAGGATGACATGATGAAGAAGTATCCTCACTTATTCCCTATACCTCCAGTAACCTACTTTCCGCTTGTTAGTTTTGATTTAGCATTTACGCTTCAGATGTGGCTCGTGGAGCTTCTTTATTACGAATGAATAGTTAAGAGGGTCTATGTCGATGTTGTGATTTGAGTAAGTTTAGAAGGAACATTCGACGAATGTTTCTAAGGGAGAATGTTATACCCGTAGTTCGACCTACGATGGAAACGCATTTAAAGTATGTGAGACTTAAAATTTCCGGCGACAGTTGACGGTCGCTCCGACGGTTTTAGTCAACTTTGAGGCGGGTTATGACCCGTACATTGAGAGTTCCTGGTGCTTTAAAGGCCTAGGACGTAGTTCGTTGAGTCTTGATTCCAACGCAACCAACCGCTCGTCGATAGGGCATCGAGTAGAAAGTTATGAGAGTTACAAGTTCAGCGCAATGGGCGTAAATGCGTTCGAGCAAAGCGCGATGCGCCGCGCGCCAGATGCGTGGTCGCGCGCCTAAAGTATCGAGAGGTCGCAGATTGCAGCGCGGCGCCAGATGTTGTGGCCGCGCGCCAAAGTTCAGAGCTCATGGAGGTTTATTGCCATGGCCGCGCGGCGGCGCGCCGAGGCGGGAATTTGGGCGAAAAACTTAGAAAATCTGATTTTTGTTTTAAAAGAGACTACGAGGTGACAAGTGTCCCCCATCTGATTTTCTCACAGATGCAATATATTGACCAAGACTTGGTCATTTTCTATCTTTCATCTTCTCTCTCTCTCAAATTGCTCCTTCTCTCTAAAACCCTTAGAAAAATCAAAGATACGAGCAAGAAAAGGAAGCTTGTGGCTAGCTTGTTGGCATTGTTGTGGTGGTGTTCTTGGCAAGGAAGCTAGCAATATTTGGAATAAGTTTGGCTAAAACTTTAAGGTAACATTTCTTCCTTTAAACTTAGTTCTAGTGGCATGCTTAGAAAGCAAGATCTCGTGGTAGTAAAATAATGCACTTAGAGTCTTTGCATGCAAGTAAATGTGGTTTGGATATGAAGAATGGGTTAAGAAGAAATTATGAGCATGTTGTAGCCTAAGAACCACCTTAGAATTGTTAAGTGATTTGTTGTAAACTTATGAGGCGTAAATTTTGGGTGTGAAATCCCTTGAAGTGTTGGATTGATTGAGCCTAAAATGTGGTGTTTTGATGATAATTTCGGCCTTGAGAAAGGTGGCAAAGTGAGTAGAAACAAAGGAAATGCCCGAATTTTCTTAGAATTTAGTGACTTTGAACTTGGATTGTTCTACATTAAGATTAGAGGTTAATAAACGTATCATGACTATTATAGGTTGAAATATTACTCATGTAGTTTGGACTTGGCAAGTGGATTGACCAAAGAGGTATGTGAAGTTTTCCTATCTCGAGCATGAATAGATAAAACTATGTAGTATGGTAGACGATACGATTTAGTATTCTTACTTGTTTTGAGTATAAAATGACTTGTTTCGTGTTAAGAATGTATAAGTCCTCGTTAAGGAAAAGTATGATTTTACTAAAGTATAGAGTTAATATAACAACTTTATGGGAAGTTGGTTTATTAGCTTCATAAAAGGTTAATGGTAAGGATTTACTCTAAGTAAGATAATTATATGAAGAGGCAAATTGATTTAAAGGCATCAATTGCCCAAAAGCTTTTATGTATAAAGAAGAGTAACTTTTGAAAGAGTCAAGTATGTAGTACTTGGGTTAAATTCCTGTTCTTTTATTAAAGATATGGTTAAGTGCCTTAAGTAAACTAAAATGAGAGAGTATGTGAACAAGACTAAAAAGAAGTTATAAGTTTTCTTAACTTATTATTATTATGATATGATGACAATTTGAGATAGGTAAGAGTATGTCCGAGGGCAAGCCCCAAGATCGCCATACCACCTCCTTCAAGTAAGAGTATGTCCGGCGGGCCAGCCAAGATCGTCATACCATCCGCTTGATGTAAGAGTATATCCGAGGGGCGATCCAAGATCGTTATACCACCGCACCAAAGATAAGAGTATATCCGGCGGGCAAGCCCCAAGATCGTTATACCATCCGCTCCAGGTAAGAGTATATCCGAGGTACACCCCAAGATCGTTATACCATCTGCTTGTGGTAAGAGTATATCCGGCGGAAAGTCCCCAAGATCGTTATACCACCTGCTCGTGGATTTGCTACCCATGACGCGGCGAATACCTCATGCGAGTCCTTATGGGCTTACGCGGGTGAAATAGTCCCATGCCTGCAGTACACCGATGCGAGGAGTACCTCACGCGGTCCACAGACCCACGCGGTGAAATAGTCCCGTGAGTAGGATGGTTTCTTTTTGATACTACGGCGAGGCACTGCTTTGATCATGAGCCTCCTATTTTATGCAGTATTATATATATGTATATATACTTGTCACTCTCATTGTTAGTAAGGCACAGTAAAAGGTATTTTATTGTCTTCCATGACTCAAATTGCTTTTAGACTTATGATATCATATTACGATTTTCCCGACTTTACATACTTGGTACATATCAGATCGACCTCCCCTGGGCCGCTCATGCCGCAGGCGGTAAGCGATTGAGGATCCTCGTTTAGGATCACTATTCCTGTCGAAGCTCCATTCTCCTAAGCTTATTTATCAGTGTGGATATTCCCACGCTATAGGTATTTTGTACATCCAGGGGTATGGCGGGGCCCTGTCCCGCCACAGTTGTTATCTTTAGAGGTCTGTGGCCACCTATATATTTTGGGCTATAAGAACCAGTTGTATTATAAATACTTTGTTTAAGTATGTTTATGGAAGACAGCCTTATCGGCTGGCCAGTTATGATTTACCCTTTTTATGAAGTTATGTGTTGTGTTATGTTCCGCTGCTATTCTCTGACATATACCTGACAGGGTACCGACTTGATAGAGTTGGATATGACAGACTTTGATGTGATTATGGGTATGGATTGGCTAGCATCTTGCTATGCCAACGTGGACTGTAGGGAGAGATTAGTTCGGTTCCAGTTTCCCGGCGAGCCGATTATCGAGTGGAAGGGGAATACTGCATCGCCGAGGGGTAAGTTTATTTCTTACCTCAAGGCTAGGAAGATGGTGCGGAAAGGGTATATCTACCATATGGTTCGGGTATTCGACACTGAGGTCGAGGTACCGGACCTTCCGGGCCCGGTCGTTAGAGAGTTTCCAGACGTATTCCCAGATGAGCTTCCGGGTATCCCTCCCGAAAGGGAGATTGAGTTTTGCATTGATTTGGCGCCAGATACTCGGCCGATATCTATTCCGCCATACAGGATGGCACCTGCCGAGCTGAAGGAGTTGAAGGACCAGCTGAAAGATTTGCTGGAGAAAGGCTTTATTAGGCCAAGTGTTTCTCCTTGGGGAGCACCAGTGTTATTTGTAAAGAAGAAGGATGGACGTCGCAGATGTGTATTGATTACATGTGAACAATGTAACTATCAAGAAGAGATATCCGCTCCCCAGGATTGACGATTTGTTTGACCAGTTGCAGGGTGCAAAGTGTTTTTCCAAGATAGACCTACGGTCTGGTTATCATCAGGTACGAGTTAGAGAGGTAGATATCCCAAAGACTGCATTCAGGACCCGGTATGGGCACTATGAGTTCAGGGTGATGTCTTTCGGGTTGACCAACGCCCCAGCAGTATTCATGGATTTGATGAATAGGGTGTTCAGGCCATTCTTGGATATGTTCGTTATAGTGTTTATTGATGATATCTTGGTGTATTCGCGCACAGAGCGGGAGCATACAGATCATTTGGGGACGGTATTGAGTCCTCCGAGACCGCGATTGTATGCCAAGTTCTCGGCGCGAAGTTCCGGTCGGCGTCGGTGGCTTTCTTAGGGCATGTTATCGGGCCGATGGTATTCGTTGATACAAAGAAAGATCGAAGCGATAAGACTTGGCCTAGACCCACTACACCGGCTGCAGAGTGCGCAGCTTTGGGCCTCGCAGTTATTATCTGAGGTTTGTGGAGAAGTTTGCTTCTATTTCAAAGACTTTGACTAAGCCGACTCGGAAGGCTATGTTCCGGACTGATACTTGTGAGGAAAGTTTTCAGCTAAAGGAGAAGTTGACAACCGCCTCTTACTCTTCCGAGGGCTTAGATGGATACGTGGTTTATTGCGACGCGTGTCGGGTTTGGTGCGTCTGATGCAAAGACGGCAAGGTTATAGCTTATGCATCCCGATGCCCTTAGGAAACATGAGAAGAACTATCCCACACAGACTTGGAGCCGGCAGCAGATGATTCATGCCTTAAAGATCCGAGACATTATTTATATGGAGTTCATGTGGACATTTACACGCACCACAAGAGTCTCCGTGATATCTTCACCGCAGGAGCCGAACTTGCATGGCGCAGACGGTGGTTGGAGCTACTTAAGGATTACGATGTTGATATTCTATACCACCCGAAGGCCAATGTGGTGGCGTATGCCCTTAGTCGCAGATCGATGGGTAGTCCGTCTGATGTTCACCGCAGAAGAGGATATGGTCCGAGAGTTACATCGCCAGCAAGCCTCGGGGTTCGCTTGGTTGGTTCCGATAGTGGGGAATTCGGTTCGAGAGGTTGCCGAGTCTTCTATCATCGAGGAGGTAAGAGGCGACGCAGATGAGGATCCGATTTTGGTACGGCATCGAGACGCAGCCTCTCCGTAGGAGAAGAGTCTATTTGAGGTAGCCGATGGGGTGCTAAGATTCGAGGCCGGTTGTGTGTTCCCGATGCGGACAGACTTCGCCGCCAGATTCTGGGAGGCACACAAAGGCTCGTTACTCTATTCATCCGGGTCGACTAAGATGTACCATGACCTCGATGCGTGTATTGGTGGGATGGCCTAAAGAGGACGTTGCGGAGTTCGTGGCACGCGTTCGAATTGTCGCAGGTTAAGATTGAGCACCGAAGCCCTGGTCAGCAGCCATTGATATTCCGACTGGAAGTGGGAGGTGATAAATATGGATTTTATTATAGGCTACCTACCACTCGTAGGAAGCATGATTCCATTTGGGTGATTGTCGACAGTCGATTTAAATCACCATTTTCTTCCGATCGAACGACGTTTCACCGAGGACTATGCCGATTATATATTAGGGAGATTGTGAGACCGCACGGTCCCGTGTCGATTATATCGATAGAGGAGCCCGCTTCGCTAACTTCGAGGTCCTTTCGTGGGTTAGGGACACAGTGAGTCTCAAGACGGCGTTTCACCCTCGACGGACGGACAGCCGAGCGCACTATCCGCAGACACTCGAGGATATGTCGCGGGCTTGTGTTATTGATTTCGAGGTAGCCGAGGATCATTTACCTCTCGTGAGTTTGCTTATAACAATAGCTACCATTCCAGATTCGATGGCGCCTTACGAGGCCTTATACGGAGGAAGTGCAGTCACCGATAGTCGTTCGAGGTGGGAGAAGTTCGATTAGTCGGGCCGGACTTAGTCCACAGATGGATAAGGTGAAGCTTATCCAGAGCGGTTGTTGGCGGCTCGAGTCGCAAAAGTCGATGCAGATCATCGGCCGACACTTGAAATTTGAGATAGATGATTGGGTTTTCCTAGCGTATCGCCACGGCGGCGTGATGAGATTTGGAAAGAAAGGGAAGCTTAGCCCAAGGTACATCGGGCGTATCGATTGTCCGTAGGTAGGCAAGGTTGCCTATGAGTTAGATCTTCCGTCCGATTTGGAGGCGCATCCAGCTTTTCATGTGTCCATGTTGCGGAAATGTATCGAGATCCATCTAGAGTGCACCCGTTCAGATGTCCAAGTAATGAGGAGTTATCGTATGAGGAGAGTCCCATAGCGATACTCGATCGTCAAAGTTAGACGACTTCGACGAAAGACGCGTGGCTTAGTCGTCCTATGGCGAACGAAACAGGAGGAAATGACGGGAAGTAGAGGATGACATGATGAAGAAGTATCCTCACTTATTCCCTATACCTCCAGTAACCTACTTTCCCGCTTGTTAGTTTTGATTTAGCATTTACGCTTCAGATGTCAGGCTCGCGAGCTTCTTTATTACGAATGAATAGTTAAGAGGTCTATGTCGATGTCGTGATTTGAGTAAGTTTAGAAGGAACATTCGGGACGAATGTTTCTAAGGGGGAGAATGTTATACCTCGTAGTTCGACCCTACGTATGGATACGCATTTAAAGTATGTAAGACTTAAAATTTCCGGCGACAGTTGACGTCGCTCCGACGGTTTTTAGTCAACTTTGAGGCGGGTTATGACCCGATTCGTTGAGAGTTCCTGGTATTTTAAAGGCCTAGGACGTAGTTCGTTGAGTCTTGATTCCAACGCAACCAACCGCTCGCCGATAGGGCATCGGAGTAGAAAGTTATGAGTTACAAGTTCAGCGCAAATGCGAATGCGTTCGAGCAAAGGCGACGGCGCCAGATGCAGGTCGCGCGCCTAAAGTACCGAGAGGTCGCAGGTTGCAGCGCCGCGCGCCAGACGTGCCGCGCGCGCCGAAAGTTCGCAGAGCTCATGGAGGTTCACATGGCGCCGGGCGGCGGCTGCGCCGAGGCGGGAATTTGGGCTGAAAAACTTAGAAAATCTGATTTTTGTTTTAAAAGAGACCATGGGAGGGTGACAAGTGTCCCCCCAGCTGATTTTCTCACAGATGCAATATATTGACCAAGACTTGGTCATTTTCTATCTTTCATCTTCTCTCTCTCAAATTGCTCCCCCTTCTCTCTAAAAACCCTTAGAAAAATCTGAAAGATAAGAGCAAGAAAAGGAAGCTTGTGGCTAGCTTGTTGGCATTGTTGTGGTGGTGTTCTTGGCAAGGAAGCTAGCAATATTTGGAATAAGTTTGGCTAAAACTTTAAGGTAACATTTCTTCCTTTAAACTTAGTTCTAGTGGCATGCTTAGAAAGCAAGATCTCGTGGTAGTAAAATAATGCACTTAGAGTCTTGCATGCAAGTAAATGTGGTTTGGATATGAAGAATGGGTTAAGAAGAAATTATGAGCATGTTGTAGCCTAAGAACCACCTTAGAATTGTTAAGTGATTTGTTGTAAACTTATGAGGCGTAAATTTTGGGTGTGAAATCCCTTTGAAGTGTTGGATTGATTGAGCCTAAAATGTGGTGTTTTGATGATAATTTCGGCCTGAGAAAGGTGGCAAAGTGAGTAGAAACAAAGGAAATGCTGCGAATTTTCTTAGAATTTAGTGACTTTGAACTTGGATTGTTCTACATTAAGATTAGAGGTTAATAAACGTATCATGACTATTATAGGTTGAAATATTACTTGTAGTTTGGACTTGGCAAGTGGATTGACCAAAGAGGTATGTGAAGTTTTCCTATCTCGAGCATGAATAGATAAAACTATGTAGTATGGTAGACGTATATGATTTAGTATTCTTACTTGTTTTGAGTATAAAATGACTTGTTTCGTGTTAAGAATGTATAAGTCCTGGTTAAGGGAAAAGTATGATTTTACTAAAGTATAGAGTTAATATAACAACTTTATGGGAAGTTGGTTTATTAGCTTCATAAAAGGTTAATGAGAAGGATTTACTCTAAGTAAGATAATTATATGAAGAGGCAAATTGATTTAAAGGCATCAATTGCCCAAAAGCTTTTATGTATAAAGAAGAGTAACTTTGAAAGAGTTGAAGTATGTAGTACTGGGTTAAATTCCTGTTCTTTTATTAAATATATGGTTAAGTGCCTTAAGTAAACGCAACTGAGCGAGTATGTGAACAAGACTAAAAAGAAGTTATACGTTTGCGTAAGTTATTATTATTAGGATATGATGATTTGAGATAGGTAAGAGTATGTCCGGCGGCAAGCCCCAAGATCGTCATACCACCTCCTTCAGGGTAAGAGTATGTCTGAGGGGCCAGCCCCAAGATCGTCATACCATCTGCTTCAGTGTAAGAGTATATCTGAGGGGCAGAACCAAGATCGTTATACCACCGCACCAAGATAAGAGTATATCCGGCGGGCAAGCCCCAAGATCGTTATACCATCTGCTCAAGTGTAAGAGTATATCTGAGGTACAGCCCCAAGATCGTTATACCATCTGTTTCAGGGTAAGAGTATATCTGAGGGGAAAGTCCCCAAGATCGTTATACCACCTGTTCCGTGGATTTGCTACCCATGATGCGAGGAATACCTCATGCGAGTCCTTATGGGCTTATGCGGGTGAAATAGTCCCATGCCGGCAGGTACAGCCGATGCGAGGAGTACCTCATGCGGGTCCACAGGACCCATGCGGGTGAAATAGTCCCAGGAGTAGGATGGTTTCTTTTTGATACTACGGGCGAGGTACCCTGTTTTGATCATGAGCCTCCTATTTTATGCAGTATTATATATGTATATATACTTGTCACTCTCATTGTTAGTAAGGCACAGTAAAAGGTATTTTATTGTCTTCCATGACTCCAGCTTGCTTTTAGACTTATGATATCATATTACGATTTTCCCGCCTTTACATACTTGGTACATATCATGTAATCGACCCTTCCTGGGCCGCTCACGCCGCAGTAAGGGTAAGCGATTGAGGATCCTCGCTTAGGATCACTATTCCGGTGTCGAAGCTCCATTCTCCTAAGCTTATTTATTATGTGGATATTCCCCGATGCTATAGGTATTTTGTACATCCGAGGTATGGCGGCCCCGTCCCGCCACGATTGTTATCTTTAAGTGTGGCCACCTATATATTTTGGGCTATAAGAACCAGTTGTATTATAAATACTTTGTTTAAGTAAGTTTATGGAAGACACTTATCTACCGCCGCTTATGATTTACCCTTTTATGAAGTTATGTGTCAGTGTTATGTTCGCCGCTATTCTCTCGACATATACCGATGGTACCCCAAAGAGGGTACTAGTCGCGCCCCGGTCGGTCGTGACACTTGGCCTAATAAAGCCTTTCTCCAAAGAAATCTTTCACCGGTCCTTCAACTCCTTCAATTTCGGCAGTGCCATCCTCGTATGGCGGAATAGATATCGCCGAGTATCCGCGTCAAATCAATGCAAAACTCAATCTCCCTTTCGGGAAGGATACCCGGAAGCTCATCTGGGACTACGTCTGGAAACTCTCTAACGACCGAATCGATCAAGGTCCGTACCTCAGCCTCAGTGTCGAATACCCGAACCATATGGTAGATACACCCTTTCCGCACCATCTTCCTAGCCTTGAGGTAAGAAATAAACTTACCCCTCGGCGATGCAGTATTCCCCTTCCACTCGATAATCGGCTCGCCGGGAAACTGGAACCGAACTAATCTCTCCCTACAGTCCACGTTGGCATAGCAAGATGCTAGCCAATCCATACCCATAATCACATCAAAGTCTGTCATATCCAACTCTATCAAGTCGGCTAGAGTCTGACGGCTATCTATAGTCACAGGACAAGCATTATACACTCGCCGCCTACCATCAATCACTCATCGCGTAGACACCTCACAAGGTCTTATGGACTCGGGCTCTATCCCTATTCTACTGCAATATGAGGAGATATGTAGGACAAGGTAGAACCTGGATCTATCAAAAGCATATACATCACAGCAAGAAACCAATAATGTACTGCGACGACATCCGCGACGCCTCGCGGTCTGTCGCTGACCGACATAGCATAGATGCGTTCGAGGACCGCTAGAATCGAACCCCTACCACGACCTGCCGCGGCTCTGGCCCATAAGTACCTCGCCTCCGGCGTCTAACCATCGAAGATGAAGATCCAAAGAATGCACGTCGCTGAACCGTAATGCTCCCGCCGCCTGGGACGGACAATCTTCTTCGGGATGGCCTGCCGCCACAAGAGTAACATGATCTCGAACCCATACGGCACTCGCCGGATGAGACCTACCGCGTCGAACGCACCGGCAGGTAGGTGGTCTCGACAGTCCGGGTCTCGCCTCGCGAAACTCGACGCCCCGAGCCCCGACCGCTCTCAATAACCTCGCTGACGGACTCCCGCGTAAAAGCGTGAAGGAGCACTCAGCTGGCCGGAAGGTGGACTAGTTCTGCTGCCGAGGCCGCCTCGAAATCGCCTGAGAACCCGATGTCCTCGCCTCTTGGTGGCCCAAATCTAGCCGATCTCGCTCTCTCGCCTCGATCTCGCAATGCGTATGCTCGCATCTCCGGCAATATCCATCCTCGGCTGAAGTGCCACTCCTAAGCAGAATCATGTGACGGTCTAGCCCCATCACGTATCTATGAACCCCGCTCGCCATATCGCCTACAATGGTGTGTGCATATCCGGCCAAGGAGTCAAACTCAGTGTACTCCCGATAGTCCTCCCGCCCCGCCTCAAGGTCAAGAAC
This sequence comes from Przewalskia tangutica, assembly GCA_029844215.1. Taxonomy (NCBI): domain Eukaryota; kingdom Viridiplantae; phylum Streptophyta; class Magnoliopsida; order Solanales; family Solanaceae; genus Przewalskia; species Przewalskia tangutica. The sequence goes on from CM056725.1 coordinate 6,744,943, forward strand.
CTATCTACGCTGGCTCTCTCACCTCGGGAGGCAAAAGTGGTCTAGGAACGCCTCTGTGAACTCCTCCCAATCACCGGAAGAGCATCATCACCCTCGACAATACCCATGACTCAAACCAGTTCAACGCAATATCGCGCGAACCTGGTAAGCTAGTGTAATGCACTCGATTCGATGCCCTAAGAACTGCATGGTCCGTCAGAATCGCTTGACAAACTCCTGCGATCCTCATCGAATCTCGAACCATAGAACTCGGGTGGGTGACAACCGTGAAATCCCGAATCCAGAATCGGCTTGGGGGTTGGCGCCGCTCTGTCGCTGCCGCCGCCACTATGCCGGTCAAGAATCGACTGTTTCCCATAATCTCGTACCAGGCGATCGTGGAGCCGAGGCTCGTCATCGCGATCTCGTGGCGCGCCCGCCGCTTGAACTGCTGAGGCTGGCGACGACGTGGAACTCGCCGCCCTAAACATCATCTCTGGTAAGGACTGGGCCTGTGCCCTCGTGATTCTCCGCGTCCCACTAGCAAAGACTCTCACCGCCTTTGCCTTGCCGGCCCGCGGTTGCCTTGCGTGGAGGCATAACTGATACATAAAGGAAAACATCAGGGGAGATTCAACCTATAACTCAGCTCTATTGCACGATCTTAGAGTGAAAGAATGGAAACCAATCCTAAATATCCTGCAGCCTCCTGATTATAGATGTGGTGCACGACACCGATAATCAAGACTCTACTAGACACTGCTCATGGACACTTTCCGAGGACTAACTGCTCTGATACCACTTTTGTCACGACCCGACCCCGGGGCCGCGACTAGTACCCTACTGGGGTACCCTGTCAGGTATATGTCAGAGAATAGCAGCGGAACATAACACAACACATAACTTCATAAAAAGGGTAAAACATACTGGCCAGCCGATAAGGCTGCCTTCCATAAACATACTTAAACGAAGTATTTATAATACAACTGGTTCTTATAGCCCAAAATATATAGGTGGCCATGCACTTAAAGATAACAATCGTGGCGGACAGGCCCCGCCATACCTGGATGTACAAAATACCTATAGCATCAGGGAATATCCATACCAATAAATAAGCTTCCGGAGGAATGGAGCTTCTGACACCGGAATAGTGATCCTAAGAACGAGGATCCTCAATCTGCTTACCCTTACCTGCGGCATGAACGCAGCCCCCGGGGAAGGGGGTCAGTACACAATATGTACCAAGTATGTAAAGCTGGGAAAATACTGTAATATGATATCATAAGTCTAAAAGCAAGCTGGAGTCATGGAAGACAATAAAATACCTTTTACTGTGCCTTACTAACAATGAGAGTGACAAGTATATATACATATATATAATACTGCATAAAATAGGAGGCTCATGATCAAAACAGGGTACCTCGCCCGTAGTATCAAAAAGAAACCATCCTACTCCTGGGACTATTTCACCCGCATGGGTCCTGTGGACCCGCATGAGGTACTCGTGATCGGCCGCACTGCGGCATGGGACTATTTCACCCGCATAAGCCCATAAGGACTCGCGTGAGGTATTCCTCGATCATGGGTAGCAAATCCACTAATGTGGTATAACGATCTTGGGGACTTTCCTCGTGATATACTCTTACCCCAAACAGATGGTATAACGATCTTGGGTCAGACTCGATATACTCTTACACTGGAGCAGATGGTATAACGATCTTGGGGCTTGCCTCGATATACTCTTATATCGTGCGGATGGTATAACGATCTTGGATCCGCCTCGATATACTCTTACATCAAACAGATGGTATGGCGATCTTGGCCGGCCCTCGCATACTCTTACACTGAAGGAGGTGGTATGACGATCTTGGGGCTTGCCCCTCAGACATACTCTTACCCTATCACAAACTGTCATCATATCATAATAATAATAAGTTAAGAAAACTTATAACTTTTTTTAAGTCTTACATACTTTCGTACGTTTCCATACGTAGGGTCAGAACTACGGGGTATAACAATATATATAGCGGCAGCCTCATCGTCTTGCCTTGTTTCTACATATACAGTTTTCATTTATTATTTGGTCGATGTCTTGAAAGGGATGTAAGGGTATAAGAGGGGGTGCCCAGGTAGGGCACCAGTAGCGGGCCCGGGGTTCAGTTCATGACAACCCTTATCTTCGCCCGCCCCTGTCTGAGTCCCCGAGGGCTGGCCTTCCTTGTGCTTATCCGAAATAGTAGACATAGCATAACCTTGCGCAAGGACTGCCTCAATGGCAGATTTGGATTTGCCGTCGATTGCATTTTGCACCAAGATATTACCGTGCACGTCCACAAGCTTCCGGAAGATCGCGGAATGTTTAACGGCCGAGCTCATGGTGCCCGTGTCATTAGCCTTGGCAAATTGTGCCTTCACGCACTTCACACCCTTGCCAGCCTCGGTTTGTGGTTCCGACGGTTGGTCATCCGCATCATTTGGAGTCCCCTTAGTGCCAGTCGCATTAAGAGCATCCACTGGTTGACCTGAAGGTTGTCGGGTCTCGTCATTGCTTCTCTTTGATGGACCCCTATGGTCTCCCGGTGTTAAGTTTCGACATTTGTCAACCCCGGTTTGTGTCCTCGAAGGCTGACCACCCGAATCCGCTACCGCATTAGAAGTTACATGTTATTATAGTTAATATATGAACTTGTGATAAGAAGAAAGGAGAATAAGAAATGTATGTGACAGTTTTTAAGTGTTGGCCAAATTGGGGCAGTTTTGGTTGTCAGATTTCGTTGGTTATTATTGTTGTTATGAACGTCACTACTTGCATGTTAAAATAAAGGAAATGTTGTTATTACAAGTTGATATGGTTTATATTAAGTTTTGAACTTATATTGGATTATAAGAGTTATGAAAAAGGGCTTTGGTTTTGGAGTCTTGATGTTGGCCGAAACTGTGGTAAAACTGTTGGATATTGTTATGTAGTTTTAGGGACTATTTTGTGGTGTGTATATGCTGGAAATTCATCCACCATTATGCATGTTTAATTATAGTAATTGCTAATGAAAGTCCTAAAGGAATAAGGGGGTAGAAGGGTGTTAAAAGGCCTCACATTTTACCCTTGTCGTTGTTGGATTGTGGACTGATTTTTGTGGACTGTGTTACGTGATTAAGAGGTTGTTTTGACGTGAGAAATAGGTGTGTTAATCACCTTGGTTGTTGTTTTGTTGTGCCCTTAATTGGTACTGTGGTTATTGTTGAAATTGGCCTTCTTGAAATGTGGAAAAGTACGTATAAACAGGGGAAGTGCAGCCCAAATTTTTGTAGGAAAAGAGAACCATTACTTGGTATTAACCTACACTAGAAAGCATGAAGTTAATAGAAATGTTACTACTTGTGGTGTATTCTACTTAGCGTGTGGATTAGCCGAAGAGGTATGTGGAACTCTTCCTATCTTTCTTTGAGCATGAACCTTATAATATGAGTGTACGGTAGACGTACGTGTTTTAAATAAATTCAGATTTCATTGTAAGTTTACTTGATTTGAAAAGAATAAGTTACTTGATTTTAAAGGTGTAAGTGCCTTGATTTTAAAAGTGTAAGTAACTTGATTTTAAAAGTGGAAGTGTCTTGATGCTACAAGTGCTAGTATCTTGGGGTTTTATAAAAAAAAAGGATGTACGGCAGACGTACATGATGCTATTGGGTTCAAATCCCTAATATTACATGATATTTATATAAAGTAAGTGTACGGCGGACGTACATAGTTTTATTGGATCTTAATCTAAAAAGGAAGGCATGGTATTGCCTTGTTTTTTCTAAAAAGGAAGGCATGGTATTGTCTTGGTTATTCTAAAAAGGAAGGCATGGTATTGCCTTGGTTTTTCTAAAAAGAAAGGAATGGTATTGTCTTGGTTATTCTAAAAAGGAAGGCATGGTATTGCCTTGGTTTTTCTAAAAAGGAAGGCATGGTATTGCCTTGGTTTTTCTAAAAAGGAAGGCATGGTATTGTCTTGGTTTTTCTAAAAAGGAAGGCATGGTATTGTCTTGGTTATTCTAAAAAGGAAGGCATGGTATTTCCTTGGTTTTTCTAAAAAGAAAGGCATGATATTGTCTTGGTTATTCTAAAAATGAAGGCATGGTATTGTCTTGGTTATTCTAAAAAGAAAGGCATGATATTGTCTTGGTTATTCTAAAAAGGAAGACATGGTATTGTCTTGGTTATTCTAAAAAGGAAGGCATGGTATTGTCTTGGTTATCCTAAAAATGAAGGCATGGTATTGCATTGGTTTTTCTAAAAATAAAGGCATGGTATTGACTTGGTTGTTCTAAAAAGAAAGGCATGGTATTGCCTTGGGTTTCTAAAATGAAAGATGTGATAGTGCATTGATTTTTCTAAAATGATAGTTCATTCTATTTGTTCTAATGAGATTCAAATACTTTCTAACCGCGCTTTTCTTTCCACTCTCATTTTTCTTGCATGACCAGCGTGTATGGGCCACTCGAGCCGAAACTGCCTAGCCACAGCTTTGTTGGGCTAGAGGCCCGACATCCTCCTTCCTCCATCGAGTCCGAGTTGTATTTTGAAGGTCCAACCATGGGTGAAAATGGTTAACCGGTGGGCTCGGTATGCCTACCGGCCTTACTAAATCTCTTTACTTTTCATATATTATTTTCATGTGATTGTAATAAATACTTGTAAATATTAATGGAACTCGATGGTTATGACTTAGGATTTTAGGCAAATGATACTTGCATCGTTTCGAATGGATAGGATCCCCGAACACGATTTAAAATTAGACCTGAAAAGATAAAGGATTATTTGTTGATAAATAAAAGAGAAAATAGTTTCTTATCTCTAAAGTTTCGGTTTTTCCTTAAAAATGCTTTAGAGTATATTTCATGATTTAATGTTTGATAAAAAGAAGTGGATATTGGTCTGTTTTGAGGCATAAAACCTCATTGTTTTACTCGGTCTAAAATCTGATTTTCAAAAGAGGAAAACCTTGTCAAAAATCCATTTTATATCATTTTCAAAAGTATTTCAAGGACCATTTTTGGGCCAGGTCCAACTCAATTGAATTTAAAAAATGACAAAAGAAATCGTATTTAAAGAGAAAAAAGAAAAACTTTACAACTTGTATAAGGATCATGGCATATTATTTACAAACGAAAAAACATATATATTTCAAAAGATTAGGACATATGGATAAATAAGACGTGACATTTGAACTAAAATCAAGCGAAATTCTACTCAAAGGAGATTTTGAGTGTCTTAGTCCGAAAATAAAGTGACCAATTATATCCCTTATATGAACTTTTTCAAACATAATTCAACTCTCATTTCAAAGCCTTTTCTCAAAGATTTTTTAAACCAAAGAAAAGTGATATGCTATGACTTTTATTTTTGCAAGAATTTAAACACTTTTTTAAGCAATTAATGACAATAAAATATACTATGGAGCTCAAAGATCAAATGTTCAATAGATTCTTAATACCAGGGTTCTCACTAGGGCTGGCAATGGATCGGAGGTGGATCAGATTGAACTCAATCCGCCTTCACCGCCAACCATCCATCCACCAGGGACCCATCCATCACCCTATTTTTTCTTCATCCACATCTGATCTACCAATCATCCACAGGTGAATCGGGTGTTTCGCGGATGAAAATTATAGCACTGGTGGATTGGGTGCCTCCACTCTAGAAGCAGCGTGTTATTTCAGGTTTGTTTATTCATTTGATTTTTGGTTAAAATTTATAATAAAGATATTTCTTAGGTAATTATTTAGTTATGAAGGACCTGAACATAGTGGAATAGATGCAGATAATCCATATTAATTATCCGATTTAAGTTTAGTTGGTTTATATAATTAGGTAGTTATGAAGATTGTTGTAGATATTAGATAACATATGCAAATTATAATTTATTTGGTAGATTATGATGGGCCAAACAAACTGGTTTTTGAGTTGTCTTGTTTATATTTTTGGGTTATACTTTAATATTGAAGTGTAAAGTTGTTGATTTATTGAGTTTTCCGATCAGAGATTTGTTGGTATGATTGTAGAAGTTGGTGGCAATGCAGAATGCTTGAAGCAACCAAAGAAAACGCGTGTTTTGACTCCGGAACGTTGTGATCCGGATGGCTGTAATGGGAGTCGAGAGAATTGTGACAACAATTCTCTTGGAAGTTGGAATGATTGTGCTGACTTGAAGATAATGCATATACAAACTCATTGGGGAGTTGGAAATACGGGGCTGGCGGGGAGCCCTTTGAGGAGCTTTTGTGGACAGGCATTCATCTGACAGTTGTATAGATGGTGCAGACTCCCTATCTCAACGGGTGGATTGATGGGTCGGGTGGTGGGTTGAATGTATGTTCACCCATCTGACCCGATCTGTCACCCTATTAAAATCCGTGTTTTGTCGGATTTTCATCCATATAATCGGGTCGGATGGATCGAATTTCCATCAGGTCAAGGTGAAATTGACAGCCCTAGTTCTCACGTCTTCTTTGAGGAATCACCAGAGCCCTTACCTCGAATTCTGATGTTCAAAGGATTTTTTGGTGTTTGAAAAAACCCGTTTTACTTGTTTTTTCTAATTTTCTTATAAATTAGGTGGAGACTCTAAAAATGAAATATCCAAAAGACTCTACACTCCGAAGTAGTTTTTATGTCTCACGTAAAAGTGAATCGTAACAGATAGTGACTCTATTTAGGAAAATCCTATGTTCTAATGACTTGGGTTCCAATATAATATGTTTTTATTGTGAATGATTACTTATAACTATCATAGCCTTCCATATCGTAAATTTCACCAAATGGCACGAACACACACTTGCATTAATGTACAAAGACGATTATGTGGTTTCACAGTCATCCTCAAGTAAAATATAAATTATTTCTTTGGAACACGTTGAAGACAGACTTTGTTCAGAGTCGTTAAACAGTCGACAACGGTTCACCTTGAGTAGTCCGCTCGAGTCTCTAGTCATTTGAAAGACCACTCTAGTTTTCCTAGGATAGAGCTAATCCAAATCCTAACAGACTAGCGTATGCTTACCTAGACAGGTTCATATATTTTAGATATATCTGGACTCATCAGGCGACTATCTTGTGTCAAGACGGTTTATGACTCGGCGACACTGCGTCCAACTACTTCCTAACTGGAAATATGATTGTGCCTTATATGCTAAAGCATTGTACTCTGAGGGGAATTAATTGTGCTATGTTTTGTAGATGTATATCAACCTTAAGTTTTCCATGGTCTTTTAGTCTGAAATCTCAAACAAAATTACGGTTACCAAATAGATACCATAGATTAGATATTCGGTACTTGACAAACCAGTCTCTGAGGACGATAACTCGGTCTTACAGATCTTTATTACTTGAACGATACGTACACTTGCGTAAGCATAGAGAAATATCGCAACACCCCTCAGATATTTTCCTCCTCATAATCGATCACATACTCCCCCATGTTTCTTACTTGGTGTATCATGTATTTTCTACCAAACTATCTCAAGACCCTAGTAGGTGCATAAGTAAGTATTCCTCAGATCCCCATGAGTGGTAAAAACGAGTATTTTTTAACCTTTGAACACAACTCTATCGGATATGAAGCTAGGGAACATCCAATCTTGAAAAGATAAAGGCCCAACCCTCTTTGGTTAGGTTCCTGAAATTCGGACAGTAGGGTTTGAGGTTATTTTTCCCTTTTTGGTTATCTAGGTATGAGGGACCCTCAGATTTATTCAAGTGTCTGATGATCCACCATTGTAATAAAAAATTGCACCTTTGGAAGTACCTATGAAGGTTTCAGCATTGACCTAGGGCTCGGTACATGTAGACTAGGACAACGGGGATCAGGTTATAGTATTTGATTTCTCCATTTGTGGTTATGCCATGAAATAGCATGGGTGACATAAATGACATGAGTATCTATGAAAATATGTCGGTCTTTGAGACAAATCATGAGTTCAAGAAGATATATGGAAAAGGCTACGGGGTCGGGTGGCCTCCCAATCGGCAAAAGACCGGAACTCGTTGTAGTGCTCTATGAATCATCTCTTAGTCCCAAAATAGTTGTACAGATCCCTAAAGGCTACTGTTTGACCGATGATCTAATTAGAACTTGCTAAGGATAAAAACTTCATGATCTCATCGGGAGTGGGCCTATGTGGGACCAAAAGGTTGTGATCAAGTTTCTTCCTTCTCCTTATACATCTATGCAATCCCGAATCTCGTCTAAAGTAGGGATTGTTTCTATCACTCTGAACCTAAACATCATTTTATCACAATTCTAATACCTGGTGAGGACTTATATCAGCTTCTAATAACTTTTCATTGTCATCAATGATGGTAGGTGTCTTAAACATTCTAAAACTTTCTTTATTGTGCAGCATCTAACCAAGCTCACCAGATTTTCAGCATCTCAGCAAGTGCAGAAAATAAACTAAGATGATAATACTTTGGGTTAAAATAATTATGAAGGGAATTAGGGTTTTCAATCTTTTCAACTATCCACTCTTTCACGTGTTAATGCAATGCTAATGACTCTTCTTCTTATTAAGATAGCAGGTTAACTAATCTGTTCTATATTCCGATTAGGACATATAAAAACTCAACCTTATGCAGAAACCGTCTATATTTCTATGATAGATTTTACCACACAGAAGGATTAAGAACAATAAACTTAAATACTACAAGTATCGGGGTACTTTCGTCCACGATTTTAACATATGTCTAAACAATTACAGCATATTCAAATCTCCCTTTTCAGATCTCGATTTGAAATCATATAAGTTATGACAATTAATAGCCAGTCTTTTATCAAAAAATCATATAATATTGAATAGATCTTAATATAGCTGAAGAAGAAATCAATAACTATGCATTAACTATATGAAAGAGTTTCAAGCGATTCGACGGAAAACCCTAATAAAGAAATTAGCTCCTAGGTATTGTCATTCTAAGAACTAATACAAAATCCAACATAAACTGAAATAAAAATAAAGGAAAGAAAAGAACTTGAATAATTTGATGTCTCTAATCTTGCTCTTGTCTCTGTTCCTAGCCTCTAAAGTATGATGTGTGATATGATAGGGTTTAAGGGTTTTATATCTAAGTAAAACCTTGTTTCGGATCCTTTTACCCTTCAGCAGATTCGGCCCAACTTTCTGAAAAACATGCGTCGGCACCGCGATGCTGCAGTGCAGCGTCGCGGCTCTAATTAAGCCGAAAGCACTGGAGGCTACTGGAAACATTGCGCCACGATGATGGTGACTTGTGTCGCGGTGCCTTAGACGGTGATTTTTTCGTCCTCAACTACTGGAATTTTTACGCCTCGGCTCAACACTATTCGTCTGCGGTTCATCAGCACAGCGATCCTTCTTGGTCTAGCGTCGCGGCTCTGCCTACTTTTCTGACCCGATTTCGCCTGATTTGTTCTATTCTTCTCGGGACTCCTTAGACTTCATTTCTTGGCCCTTTCATTATGCACTTCCATCCTCAAAAGTAGTATTATCTCATTTATGACCGTTGTGACTCAAAAGACAGAAAAACAACCTAATATTATACTAAACATAAACGAAAAGAGGAAAATACTTAACTAAAAATGACTCAAAAGAGTGTATAAAATACACTCAACAAACACCCCCAAACTTACACTTTAGTCGCCCTCGAGTAAAGCACTAAACAAAAATAAAAACAAAAACAAAATCAAATAAAAGACTCTATGACATGATCAAGTAGCTATAGCAGTGCTGACTCAAAATCATGGATGAAAACTGAGATAATATGTTAGAAAATACATAGCAGGAATAATTAGCAATCTAGAATTTCAAGTTAGATATTTCGTCAATTCTATTATATCATAATCACTGGAAATACAAACACCTAACATATGCATGTCAATTTCATTCCATTTTTCCCAAAATTCTATACACATTTTTACCTGTTATTCTCCACTAATTATAGACATACACATTAGAGATCATCAGGACTTTCAAGGGTTATAATGTAGGCTTAGGAAGGGGTAGATAAAAGTTGGCATTTAGGCTCAAATTACGTACCATAAGCATTTTCCATTCAACTTCTTTTTCCTTCTTTTTGACTATCTTTTTAATCTCATGCCTATTTTCTCCCCTCTTTTCTTTTGAGAAAATGAGACACATTACAAATAACAAGCACCCCCAAACTTCAACTTTTGCATATTTTTCATTGGGGTGCATCAAATTTTAACTCTTTTTTTATTTCTTTTTCAACATTTTTCATTCCAATAATTTTCCATTATTACTCATGGCACAATCAGGGAATCATAGGGTGTCAAACAAAGATATTATTTTAGGCTCAAAGGGACTGACTAGTGATATAATTTGTCAGGGTAGGTAATGACGGTTAGAAGGGCTATCAAACAAAGCCTGAATCATTTTCCTAAACATGCACATCTTAACTATTTCGCCTCAAATAACAAGCAAACATATTTTCTTGACATTTTCAACCTTTCTTTCCATAATTGACAACACATAGGCTAAGCACAAATATCCCAAATAATTAGATGTCATGAAGTTTTGACATATCTAACTTAAGCACACAAATTTCTGCTTTCAATTCCATTATATTATCCCAATTAATCTACTCAATATCTTTAGCAACTACAACATGCATGATCCATAAAAAAATTATGACTCACAGACACATAAAACAAACAACAAGACAACAGAAAGACTCAAAACAAAACACAAAATAAAGTAAGATCCCCCCAAACTTAATCAACACATTGTCCCCAATGTGTGAAGACTAAAAAATAAAGGGACAACTTACAGACACAACACAACGGTCATAACGGAGGCCTGGGAGGAGATTCTTGAAATTTCATAGGTGGCACAGCTCTGAACTTTCGGGAAAAAAATCATTGTGCACAAAATCAAAGGAGGCGTCGCGGCCCTTGGACCATGCACCGCGACCCTAATTCATGATCAGATTCCAGTGTCTCCAGTTTTCTGCATTTTTAACCCTTCGCCCTTCGGAGTTAGTCCTTGCCTTTATCTGTCATCCAAAAACACACCAAACACGAGACCGTGAGACTGTTCAAGAAAAAATAAAATAACTAAAATAAAAATTGAAATAACATAATTAAAATATTGGGTTGTCTTCCAAGTAGCAATGTCTTTAACGTCTTTTAGCTGGACGCAGTTTTCTTACTCAATCAAGGGGGTAGATTATCTCCTCCGCATATTCATTTCAAAACCATTCTTTTTCTCCTTCTCCTCTTCTTTTTCACAGGACTGAGTTCATAGAGGTTCACCCCTTGGTCAGTATTCACAGCATCATTCACATGTTCAGAATTCTTACTCTCCTGTTCTGCACCTTGCTTCATTGTTAACCCATGAGCATCATTACTAGTGAGGCTTTTCTTAGAGACAGCTCCTTCAATAACACCAACCGTAAAACATCTATCATTGACTTGTGGATCAGTTGGAGGCTTGAAAATAGTGAATGTCATCTCATCATCTTAAACTCGGAGCTTGAGCTCTCCCTTCTTAACATCAATCAGTGTCCTCCCTGTATCTAGTAATGGTCTCCCAAGGATCATTGAAATATTTTCATCTTCCTCTATATCAAGAATGAGGATGTTAGCATGCAAGATGAATTTATCCACTTTCACTAATACATCTTCAATTATACCTCGGAGATGTACAACTGAGCGATCAGCTAGCTGCAAGGTGACTGTGGTTAGCTTTGCTTCCCCCAAACCAAGTCTTTTAAACACAAAGAGGGGCATCAGGTTGACACTTGCCCCCAAATCATACAAAGCTTGCTTACATGTCACCTTTCCTATAGTGCAATGTAAGGTGAAACTCCCTGGATCTCTCAACTTTGGGGGAAGTTTCTTCTGCAGGATTACACTGCACTCTTCCGTCAGCACCACTGTTTCATAGTCTTCCAGCTTCCTCTTTTTAAAAAGGATCTCCTTCATGAACATGACATATGTTGGCATTTGCTCCAAAGCTTCGATGAATGAGATATTAATGTGCAGTTTTTTGAAGAATTCCAAAAACTTGGAAAACTGTTTGTCAAGAGATTTCTTCACAAATCTTTTAGGGTATGGAATTTTGTCTGTATATTCCCTCATAACTGCTGGTGGTTCCTTCTCTAAAATAGGGCGGTCATCAGTAACCCCCTTTTTTCTCTACCTCAGAAGTCTCTGTCAGTTCATCTTTCTTCTCCACCTGTGGTTGGGTTGCAACCTGCTCTAACTGCTTACCACTTATTAAGCTTATTGCCTAGCAATGTTCTCTTGAATTTACCACAATATTATTGGGAAGATTTCCTTGCTCTCTATTGTTCAAAGATGTTTGCCGCTTGTCCCACTTCAGGTTCTTAATTTCGATAGATGACCTACCGCTATGAACTGGGTCTGAGAATTGTCATCGTTGCAAATGAGAAACTTGTTTTCTGCCATGAATTGAGTCTGGGAGTTAGCCAAGGTCAACAGTGTTGCTCTTATTTCATATGGCTTCTCGCGAGCCGCGTTGGGCTTGCCGGATCTCGCCCTCGGCGAGCCGGATTGGTGCTGAAATAGCTCTGCCGAGGTCGCGCCTTGATCATTCCTCCATGAAACATTGGGGTGATTTCTCAACCCCTGATTATACGTGTTGGAGAATGCATTGTTGTAGGGTCTCTGAAAATTCCCAATTGTCTGAACCTGCTCCATAGGCACATTGTTTGGATACACTGCTGTGCACCTATCAAAAGTATGGGGACCCTCACAAATCTCACAACATACTGGTGTCTGGACAGCTTTAACGGACATGGTGTTTTGCTGCAACTGTTTTTTCAAAGTGGCAACCTGGGCAGTCAATGCAGTGATAGCATCCAACTCATGAACTTCAGCCACTTTCCTGATGTTTCTAGCTCTCTCATTGGCCCCCTGATGGTTATTTGTGGTCATGTCTTCTAGTAAATCATGTGCCTCATTGACACTCTTCTTCATGAACTTTCCCCCTGCAACAACATCAATTATAGTACGAGTAGTACCATATAACCCATTATAGAAGATATGGACCAACATCCACATCTCAATCTCATGATGCAGACACTTTCTCTGCAGATCTTTGAATCGCTCCCACGCATCATAGAGTGACTCGCCATCTAGTAATTATAAAGCTCTCTTCTGAGCTTTGCTACTTTGGATGGAGGGAAGAATTTGGCAAGGAACTTCTGGGCTAAGTCTTTCCATGTAGTGATAGAGTTTGTTGGCAAAGAATTAAACCAACACTTGAATCTATCCCTGAGTGAGAATAGGAATAACCTCAATCGAATGACATAATCAATAACACCATTGTACTTGAATGTAGCACACAACTCCATAAAATTAGCAATATGCATGTGTGGGTCTTCAGACGTCAACCCCCCAAACTGGACTATGCTCTGTACCATTCGCAGAATGGCTGGTTTTATCTCAAAATTATTGGCTTCCACCGCTGGAAGCCTGATGCAAGTCTGCACACCAGTGATTATAGATAGAACGTAGTCTCCTAAGCTCCTCTTAGCATGAAGTTGGACTCGTTCTCTCATCTTCTCTCCTTCATTCAGCCCGTTCTGATTCTGTTGATTTTCCATCGCTAAAGAGTCAAAGATCCTTTTGTCTTTCCTCTCCTACTTCGCATAAACGAATTTCCTGAAATTGATAAAAAACAACAATAAGATCACGGCAAAATGTTCTAAAATACAAATAATAAAAAAGACAGAAAATAAAAACCTAATTAGAATAAAACTAGATAATTCGATATTGATAGTACGTCAGCCCCCGGCAACGGCGCCAAAAATATGTTGCGATATTTCTCTATGCTTACTCAAGTGTATGTATCGTTCATGTAATAAAGATCTGTAAGACCGAGTTATCTTCCTTAGAGACTGGTTTGTCAAGTACCGAATATCTAATCTTGGTATCTATTTGGTAACCGTAATTTTGTTTGAGATTTCAGACTAAGAATTAAAACTAAGTAAAGTGCAGAAAATAAACTAAGATGATAATACTTTGGGTTAAAACAATTATGAAGGGAATCAGGGTTTCCAATCTCCTCAACTATCCACTTTTTCATGTGTTAATGCAATACTAATGATTTTTCTTCTTATTAAGATAGCAGGTTAACTAATATGTTCTATATTCCGGTTAGAACATATAAAAACTCAACCTTATGCAGAAAACTTCTATATTTCTATGATAGATTTTACCACACAGGAGGATTAAAAACAATAACCTTAAATACTACAAGTATTGGGGTACTTTCGTCCACGATTTTAACCTATGTCTAAATAACTACAGCATATTCAAATCTCCGTTTTCAGATATCGATTCGAAATCATATAAGTTATGACAATTAATGGCCAGTCAATTATCAAACAATCACTACAATATTGAATAGATCTTAATATAGCTGAAGTATAAATCAATAACTATGTATTAACTATATGAAAGAGTTTCAAGCGATTCGACGGAAAATCCTAATAAAGAAATTAGCTCCTAGACATTGTCATGCTAAGAACTAATACAAAATCCAACATAAACTGAAATAAAAATAAAGGAAAGAAAAGAACTTAAACAATTTGATGTCTCTAATCTTGCTCTTGGCTCCGTTCCTAGCCTCCAAAGTATGATGTGTGATATGACAGGGTTTAAGGGTTTTATATCTGAGTAAAACCTTATTTCGGACCCTTTTACCCTTCAGCAGATTCGGCCCAACTTTCTGAAAAACACGCGTTCAAGATCATGCGCGCTGCGTACGCGACTTAATTCACCAAAGCACTGGAGGCTACTGGAAACATTGCACCGCGGTGCCTTCAACGGTGATTTTTTCATCCTCAACTACTGGAATCTTTACGCCTCGGCTCAACACTTTTCGGTCGCGGTTCATCAGTACAGTGGTCCTTCTTGGCCTTGCGCCGCGGTTGTGCCTACTTTTCTGACCCGATTTCGCCTGATTTGTTCTATTCTTCTCGGGACTTCTTAGGCTTCATTTTTTTGCCCTTTCATTATGCAATTCCATCCTCAAAAGTAGTATTATATCCTTTATGACCGATGTGACTCAAAAGACATAAAACAACCTAATACTATACTAAACACAAACGAAAAGAGGAAAATACTTAACTAAAAACTACTCAAAAGAGTGTATAAAATACACTTAACAAGGGGTTGTAGATATCATTCGGTAATAGAACGATGAGTGATGTGGGGTCCTGAGACTTTCTATCAAGATAGGTTTCATACTGGATGTGACGAAGACTGCCAGACTGACTGAGGGCACACGTGTAAGGAACCATCACTCCGAGACCTAACCATTACTATTGTGTCCAAGACAGAGATTCCAAAGCTAAGATCAAGGCTCGCCTAACACAAAGGCGAGCTGATGACCGAGATACCAAATATCTACAGAAGATAGAACATAATCAAGTCATCATAGCTAGTCTGACTGAGGAGTAGGAATTCATACATGAGTTCTTAGAGGACCTCATGCTCGGATGAAGAGAGTGATGGATGAGACTGCTCCATTGACTTTAACAGATAAAGGGTTCTAGGTAGATTCATTGCTGACATCAACTCACCTCCGTATTCAGACCGCCATTCGGGGGGCTACGAAGGGCCATACATATAGAGCCTCGTCATCTACTACTGGAAGCCATTTCTGCTGATTTTCTTTATTTGCTTTATACCCCTTGTCGGGTTGTCATATTTTGTAACCCTTGTGGAGAAATATTATTATTAATGAAATTATGATTATGGGGTAATAGTTTGAATTAATAATTGGCACAATCATGTTTCAATCGATTATAAGGGCCTTAGTGCAAAAAGGTCTTAGGAACATACATATTACTATTGCAATTATATGATTATGTGATTCCATGATTATGTGATTTCATGCATTTCATCCGAATTCTTGAATGATTCTAAATTTCGGACACAAAACCAAAATAAACACACAAGAAAAATACCAAAAACCTAACATATGTTGCACCTCTTTAAATGTTGACTTACTATCAATGAATGTTCAAGATAGCCAGAACGCCACTACCCCAGTTGTTAACCTAATCAGTGAAGAGGACACCTGCTGACTTCACACAAACATCCGCAAACTATAAAAGAATATCAATATGGTCAAGGCAAAGATCAAGGAGGTCGACCAAATTTTGGACCTTGCATAAAGCTGTTACACTCCATACTTTTGACGTCGATTGCATTGTGAGTTAACTAATGTAATTCCAGGGAGGTTAAGATCCCTCTAAAAGTTTAAGAGAGGTTTATTGATGTGTTAAGTAAGTTTCATAAGTATTCGGGGTTAGTCAATCAAAGAAAATACTTTTCGATGAAGTTCGTTGAAGGAAAGTGGATTGTAATAGCCTATACTTTCGGGGTGAGGCTAGGAGTAATTGATATGCTAAGAAGGTAATTTATGAGATATTTGGATCTTATAATAGTCTTATGTTAAGTTTTGAGGTCAATAAAAGTTGTAAAACAAAAGTCGACAAAAGTAGTCGCAAGTTACGCTAAGAAGTTCGCTAAAATTTGGGTCAGATGTCACAACAATTTTATCCCAATATACTTGGAGCTACGGGGTGATCCACACATCAAATTTAAGGTCTATGAGTCTATTGTTCAGCACATTAAACAGTTTGTCAATACGACATCGGAGTAGAGAGATATTTGAATTTCTGTCAGACTACATAGATTGCCGGACAGGCAGGCAAGAGATCTCACCGAGCAAGCTCCATAGCAAGGTGGTATATCGCTTTGGGCTTCGCTCATCAGGCCAGTGTTCCCAGGTGAGGTGGTGCCACCTCCCCAACTTGCTATTTAAGTGCCTCACTCGATCATGAGCTTTATTTTCTTCCTCTTTCACACCCTAAACAACTCCAACCCCTTTCAAGAAAATCCCCCTTCATCCAAGACGAAAACTCAACGTAAGTTACGTAAATATAACACCAATAAGCCCTTATCCCTAGTAGAAACTTCTTTCTCCCATCGTGGTTGGAGTTGCACATTGCTTCGAAGTGAAATAAGGTTCTTACAAGAGTTGTAGTTATTGCTTGAGGTAAGGTTGATTCTTTTCCGTGTATTTAAGGTTAATTATGCCATGGTTAGTCGATTAGAAGCTAAATTTGTGAGATTAAGGTTGGGGATTTTAGTTGAAGTGTTGTAGGTTGTGGGACTGCTTTGGGATTGTTCTTGGGTTATGTTATAATTGGATATTATGGAGAAAGGTCTGAATATGTTGTTGATTATGTACATAAGGTGTTATAAAGGGGGTAAAGAGGATAAATGAGTATTGATCATTATTGTGAGACGAGTTTATCGCTCGGTAAATCATTTTCTAAGTTTTCCTTAGTTAATAATAGTTCCATTATCGTTTTGTTGTAGATTAAAATATCGTACGGATTGTGTACATTATTGTTATCGGGAGAATTGACGAAAGGCATGTAAGGCTAATCATTCCTTCTTTTGGCATGTTCCAAGTACCATGAAACATAAACATAATATATCTCATAGATGGTTATACTCTTAGTAAGTTAAGGATGTCCATGTCATTCATTCATATGAAATGCATTTCAAAGAATGACTAAATATGTTCTTAAGTCCCTAATGAGGCACATGATAAAGATGTTAATGTTCATAACGTAATCGGGGAGTAAATGACTATAAGTCACTTTGAATGATGTTCTAATGATCCTAAGAGGCTCTTCATGTATTGTAGGCATATATATAAACGTATAATGATGATGTTCATGTATATATAGTACCTATGAGGTCATGGTTATGGTATTGTTACCTTACCACTGAGCTACGATCGGTTGGATAGACATGGATTTACCATCGAGCTACGATCGATTGGGCAGTTACCATCGAGTTATGACCGGTCGGGCAGTTACCGCTGGTCAGTTTGGCAGTTAGAGCTTATGATATTGACATTAGCCATAGGGTAGAATTATATTTATAAGTATAATCATTGTGTATGTCCCGACCCTCAGTGAAAATTCAAAGGTTTCAGGTTGATTATTATCCCTATCATTGGTAATGCCTTAATGTTATTTTTTAGTTCTTCCTTACATATTCAGTACATTATTCATACTAATGTTCCTTTGCTGGGGGAACTGCATTTCATGCATGCAGGTTTGGAGAGATAGCTATATATTTCTCCATAGTAGGCATTTCAAAGCTCAGCTGAGTGGTGAACTCCATGTCTTTCAGTGTTGCTAGGTCTAGAGTCTGGAATACATTTGAGTTATATATAGTTCTGATGGGTGTGGTCAGGTTCCCGACCACAATACACTTGATCTTTCTTAGAGGCTTGTAGACATGTCCTGTGTGTCCAGATTATATAGTACAGTCTTGTATGCCTGGATGTTGTCTAGAGGTTGTGTTGGCCTTATCGTCCTTATGTATCTATGCATATGTTGGGTTCTTTTTTTGTAGGATATCATGTCACATTGCTTTTATAACTATCGTTCTGAGGCCTTGCTGGCCCAGATACGTTATGGTTTCACCATGTTCTATGATTGGTACACTCGGATCGTTAAGGTACCGGGTGCCGGCTACACCTCATAAGGTTGGAGTGTGACAAAAGCCCTCCGAAAGGATTTACTGATAGGGAACACTACAATGAAAACTTCTCAGACGAGGTCAAAAAAAGAGTGAGACTAAATATCGCACTTAAAGACACCCAAACAAGAGACTAAGGCACCCAAAGAGGATACTTAACCCTACGAATAAGAGTTAAGTGGGCCCTCCAACGCAAGGCACACCCGATACCTCCAATGTTCCTGACTATTATGGGACCCCATAGGGGTCGACCCGTGCACCATTACCTACTTGACAGACAATTTCTCTCAAAGCTCGTACTTCTCCCTTTTGAATTGTACCAAGGCCCTTACGGTACATCGAGATATTTAAAGAAATGAGAATAGTCGGGGAGTCATGCTTCAACTACGAGGCACTCCCAACATGTACATCCATCTATGCTCAACAAGAATCAACTCGACCACACTATCGATGAATGCTTAGACCTTAAGAAGAGAATGTAAGGCTGATCGATAATAAAATGATCTGGAACCTATGGGGACCACATTCCCTATTAGTTCATGACCCGATCGTCCCCGGTGAAAGAACTACCTTGGAACGCAAATCTAGTGCTACGACTTCACTATCCTTGAAGACTCGTATGTGAGCATCTATCAAAGGTTGGATAGTACCGGGAAATTCCAACCAGTCAAGGCTGATTGGAAGCCCTCACCTAACAAACCAGACAGAAGGGGAATCTTCTTGTTTCACTCGGGATCACCCGAGTATGACATCGAGGGATGTGAAACTTTCAAGTTTGAATCGGAGAATCTGGTCAACACCGATGAAATTTAGGTAGTACTACCTCACCGCTACTTGAAAGCGAAGTCGTTGGGTAAATACATGGTTGTCAGGATGACAACCCGTCATGACTTCAAGGATAAGCCATCTTTTGGGTAGACTTAAGCGTCCCTTTTTCAATCAAATATTATCCCCTCCTATTTATTATAAAAGAAACTACGTCTGACCTGATGTCCCAAGGAGGATACGTAGGAAGCCCTTATCGGGCATAGTCCGAAAATCCATTTGGGTAGAACAAGATTAAGGATAATTTTCATGTAAATCGAACTATGAAAGGGCTTGACTTCCCGCAGAAGATACGTAGGCAGTCTACGTAAGACTCGGTCCTTATATTACCTAAAATTTATATTCCCCTTTTCAAGAATACCGAGCCGCAAGAGGGTCACCCCGGGGTTGATCTCGAGGATCAATCAAGTATTTAGATCAAACAATTTAACCACAGACTCCTAAACCAAAATTCACAAAACCAAAATGACCAAAATACTCAAAATCCTCAGAATGGAGGATCAATCAAGTATTTGGATCAAAGGCATGAATTTATATGCTATTTTGTGTGTCATTTGTTCAATGTTTTAAGATAAATAGAAGAGAAAACAGTTTCCTATCTACAAAGTTTCAGTTTTCCTTAAAAAAATGCTCATGATTTAATGTTTTGATAAAAAGAAGAGGATATTGGACTGTTTTGAGGCATAGAACCTCATTTTTAATTAAAATTTGATTTTCAAAAGAGAAAAACTTTGTCAAAAATTTATTTTATATCATTTTCAAAAGTATTTCAAGGACCATTTTGGGCCAAACCCAACTCAAATTTAATTTAAAAAATGACAAAAGAAATCTTATTTAAAGGCCCAAGTTTGAGGGAAATGGTTCCAAAGGATATGGTTGACCTTCACAAAACGAAAAAAGAAAACCTTTACAACTTGTTTAAGGATCAAGACATATTGTTTACAAACCCGCAAGGGTAGCCAAGTTGGTGTAGCAGTAGAGCGCGGGACTGTAAGGTCACGAGTTCGATCCTCTGCATAAACCTTCTTGGTTGAGCCTGTCACACATGGCTTGCCAAGTGTGGTTAATCGGCTGACGTGGTTTGCAGGCTATTGCGTCAGCCCGGGGTTTACCCTGTGCGCACTCGAAAGAGTAGCGGCTGCGGTTCCTTCGTCAAAAAAAAAAAAAAAGACATATTGTTTACAAAAGGAAAACATATATTTTAAAAATATTTTAGGACATATATGGATAAATAAGACATGACATTTGAACTAAAATTAAGTGGGACTCTACTCAAAGGAGACTTTAAGTGTGGCTTAGTCCGAAAATGAAGTGCTAACTTATCCCTTATATGAACTTTTTCAATTAAAATTCAACTCTTTCATTTCAAATCCTTTTCTCGAAGATTTTCTAAGCCAAAGAAAAACAATTGACATGCTATGACTTTTATTTTTGCAAGAATATGAACATTTTTTAAGCAATTAATCACAATAAAATATACTATGGAACTCGAAGGTCAATTGTATTATACATATGCTAAGTATCAGGGTGTCTCATGCCTTCCTCGAGGAATCACCAAAATCCTTACCTCGAACTCTGATTTCAAAAGATTTTTCTTGTGTTTGAAAAAATCCTTTTTACTTGATTTTCCTAAATTCCTTGGCGACTCTAAAAATAAAATATCGAAAAGAGTCCACAACCTCGAAGTAGCTTTTATGCCTCGCGTAAAAGTGAACCATAACAATATAATTATTTAGTTCCACTTCATTATGTTCAAGAGTATAATCATGCCAGCAAATGACAAACCAATCCAATAGATGGGGTATTCCATATCCATTAGATTTAATCAGCCGAATCATTCTTTATCATTCACGTTAATCTTCTTATTAAGTGGGGGTATTCCACAACCATTAGATTTAAAAATCATGTGCAAAAATCATTATCCGAGCTTAAAATTCAACAACACATGCACATGGTAAATCATATTAGCATACATATTTCATTGTGTAAATAGGGGTTTCAAAACAGACATAGCTCAAAATCCTGCTAAACTATTTCAAATGAAGGCTCTATGCTCCAATTCTCAACCAATCACTTTACATTCAATTGAAGTCATAAGGATAAAAACTGGAGCGAATTCTAAATCCCCATCATCTTTTCATGAAACTAGGATTTAACCAAGAATGGTGTTCTTAACAATTATGGTTGAATCCCAATGAACTCTAGGGGTTTGGATCATCCTACTACCCTTTCTAAGTAATTAGAAAGACAAAAAAGATATGTTCTTACATTTGAAGAAATTTTCAAAATTCCCTTTCAATAGATCTTAGGTTGATTTTCAAAAAACTATGGATTTGGATGATAATTTAGTGTTAATCCTTGATAATTTGATATAATATTCGTAGGAATTGAGTAGAAACTCACCTTAGATGATTTAGGGAAGACTTAGGGTATTTCTCTCCTCAAAAAGTTGGCCAAAACAAATTAGGATGAAAAATTTCAATTTTTTTGTATTTATAGATTTATGTCGATATGCGACAGACGGCCACTGCATGCTGTATGTAGGTTGGCATGTCGACTCCTGAAACTACAAAAAACTAGCTCTCAGAACATTCAATAAGCGTTTTGATATACGGTTCGTATGTCCAGCATATGATCCATATGTGACTCCCATATGTCAACTTCAGAGACTTGAATTTTCAATATTTTTAATTCCAACAGACGGTACAACATGCAACAATATGTCCAACACACAGTTTGTATGATCGCTTTTGCAAATACTGTTGGGAATGAGGGGGGGGGGGGGGTTCACAAACAATATGTTAGGGGTGTTCACAATTTAGTTAGAAATCAATCCAAACAGCAAATTGAACCAAACCAATCAACTAAATCGTTAGTTGTTTGGGTTTGAGTTTGGTTTTAACTTATTAAAAATCGATAATATTTGATTTTGTTTTGGTTTTATTAAAAATTGTTGAAAATTTACTAATGTGGAATTAAGTTTAACCCATTATTTATGACTCGAACAATTGAGGCATAGCACGTCGAAAACGTCATTTCCACACACGTGCACACATAGTACCAAGTATCGTAAATTTCATTAAGTGAAAGAGATATTGGTACGTAAGTGAAACGTTTGAGACATACAATGATGGATGGTTATTGGTCAGATGACGCGTGTTCTACGTTGATAAATGAAGGAAGAAGTGTACGAAGTGTAAGATCAAAACAGGTCTGAAAAGGGTCGCGACACCACCGTAGAGTCGGGGCGCCACCACCCCAAGGGCCGCAGCTCAGCGGTGCCCCAAGGGTAGGGCCGCGATGCTAATTCCATGTTTGGTCACTGGATCTCAAGCGCTGCGGCGCTTCGGAGGCAGTGTGATTGACAGAAGACGGGAATTTCTGACTTTTGGGCTGGTTTTGGAGCATTAATCCTCTATTACTTGGCACTTGAATTCAGCCATTATGTGGCTGAATTATAACCTTTCCTTTAGTGCCATAACTTGGTCTTGATTGCTATTAGTTGTCTAGATGAGAAGTCATCTTACACACACTATAAATTGAGGTCTTTGGCTCAATTCAAGAACACACCATATACTTGTATAGTTCAGATTTTTCTGAGCTTCTTCCTCTCTAGCATACTTTCACACACTCAAATGTTCTTTTTGAGAAACACTTGAGTTTTCTTTGCTCATTTGTTTGATGTTGTTTTATCTTGGGAGCAGTTGCCCATAAACGTAAAAGAATATATACGGGGCAATAATGTTTTAAGGACATAGTGCTAACACTGACTCAAAGACAATTTGAACAAGTAGAGATTTAGTTTCTCTTGGTTTCAGGTTATCAAGATCAAGAAGCTTGTTTCATTTGAAACGAAGATCTAAACACTGAAGATCCAAGACTCACTCAAGAATAGAAGATCAAGACCACAAAACTCATTGTTGTTGTAACAACTCTTGTTAGGCTTCAACCTATTGAATTGTAATTCGTTGTTTATCCTTTCTAAGTACTAGTAGTAGTTTTATACTATTTTCGTACATCCATTGTGTAACTCACAATCTTAAGATATTATTGATACTAGTGCTAGAAAGATGTTTGCCAGCCGATGTGACCCCAAATATGGCTATGGGTTTCTTGATGAAACCAGTTATATGAATAATTCAAACACTGTCTCTGTCAACAGATCTGATCCTAGTTTTGGTTCACAAACAATATGTTAGGGGTGTTCACAATTTGGTTAGAAATCAATCCAAACAGCAAATTGAACCAAACCAATCAACTAAATCGTTAGTTGTTTGGGTTTGAGTTTGGTTTTAACTTATTAAAAATCGATAATATTTGATTTTGTTTTGGTTTTATTAAAAACTGTTGAAAATTTACTAATGTGGAATTAAGTTTAACCCATTATTTATGACTCGAACAATTGAGGCATAGCACGTCGAAAACGTCATTTCCACACACGTGCACACATAGTACCAAGTATCGTAAATTTCATTAAGTGAAAGAGATATTGGTACGTAAGTAAAACGTTTGAGACATACAATGATGGATGGTTATTGGTCAGATGACGCGTGTTCTACGTTGATAAATGAAGGAAGAAGTGTACGAAGTGTAAGATCAAAACAGGTCGGAAAAGGGCCGCGACACCACCGTGAGTCGGGGCGCCACCACCCCAAGGGTCGCAGCTCAGCGGTGCCCCAAGGGTAGGGCCGCGATGCTAATTCCATGTTTGGTCACTGGATCTCAGCCAGCTGCGCCGGGCGATGTGATTGATGTAAGACGGGAATTTCTGACTTTTGGGCTGGTTTTGGAGCATTAATCCTCTATTACTTGGCACTTGAATTCAGCCATTATGTGGCTGAATTATAACCTTTCATTTAGTGCCATAACTTGGTCTTGATTGCTATTAGTTGGCTAGATGAGAAGTCATCTTACACACACTATAAATTGAGGCCTTTGGCTAAATTCAAGAACACACCATATACTTGTATAATTCAGATTTTTCTGAGCTTCTTCCTCTCTAGCATACTTTCACACACTCAAATGTTCTTTTTGAGAAACACTTGAATTTCCTTTGCTCATTTGTTTGATGTTGTTTTATCTTGGGAGCAGTTGCCCATAAACGTAAAAGAATATATACGGAGCAATAATGTTTTAAGGACATAGTGCTAACACTCGACTCAGCACAGTTGTAACAAGTAGAGATTTAGTTTCTCTTGGTTTCAGGTTATCAAGATCAAGAAGCTTGTTTCATTTGAAACGAAGATCTAAACACTGAAGATCCAAGACTCACTCAAGAACAGAAGATCAAGACCACAAAACTCATTGTTGTTGTAACAACTCTTGTTAGGCTTCAAGTCTATTGAATTGTAATTCGTTGTTTATCCTTTCTAAGTACTAGTAGTAGTTTTATACTATTTTCGTACATCCGTTGTGTAACTCACAATCTTAAGATATTATTGATACTAGTGCTAGAAAGATGTTTGCCAGCCGATGTGACCCCAAATATGGCTATGGGTTTCTTGATGAAACCGGTTATATGAATAATTCAAACACTGTCTCTGTCAACAGATCTGATCCTAGTTGTTATACCCCGTAGTTCTGACCCTACGTATGAGAGCGTACGAAAGCATGTAAGACTTAAAATTTTCAAAGGATAGGTTGACGGATTGTTCCGGACGGGTTTTAGTCAACTTTGAGGCGGGTTATGACCCGGTACATTGAGAGTTCCTAAGTGGTTCAAATGCCTAGGGCGTAGTTCGTTGAGTCTAGTTTCCAACGCAACCAACCGTTCGTCGATAGGACGTCGGAGTATAAAGTTATGGGAGTTACAAGTTCAGTGCGCAGATGGGCCAATGCGTTTGAGCAAAGCGGCCGCGGCGCGATGCGATGGCCGCGGCGCGGAAATCGAGGGTCGCTGAAGTTGCAGCGGCTGCGCCAGACAGGCCGCGGCGCACGAAGTTCCGATAGTCCGCAGAGGTTTCACGCCGCGCGCGTCGAGCATGGCGCGCGCGGGATTCCTGGCGGAAAAACTTAGGAAAAATCAGATTTTTCTTTTAAAAGACCTTGGGAGGGTGACAAGTGTCCCCCCCCCCCCCCATCTGATTTTGCATGCATTATATTGACCAAGTCTTGAAGACTTGGTCATATTTCATCTCTCTCTTAGACAAAAGCTCCTCCTTCTCTCTAAAATCCCAAGAGATATTCTAGCCTTAGGAAAAATCTGAAAAAAAGTAAAGGCAAGAAGGAAGCTTGTGGCTAGCTTGTGGAGGTTGTTGTGGTGGTGTTCTTGAAAAGGAAGCTAGCAAGTTGTTAGAAAAGTTTGGCTAAGTCTTTAAGGTAACATTTCTTCCCTTGTGGTTTAGTTATTAATGTTGCATGTGAAGAAGAATGGATGTGTAGTAGTAAATAATGCACTTAGAATCCTTGCATGTAAGAAATGTGGTTTGGATATGAAAGAATTGGCTAAAAAGATATTATGAGCATGTTGTAGCCTAAAAACTACTTTAGAATTGTTAAGTGAATTGTTGTACCTTATGGGGCAGAATTTTGCACACCCAAGTTTAGGTGTGTAATCCCCTTTGTGTTGGTTTGGATGTTGGGCCTTAAATGTGGCGTTTGAGTGTTAAAAATCGGCCTTTGAAAAGGTGGCAAAGTGAGTAGAAACAAAGGAAATGCTGCCCAATTTTCCATAGGAATTAGTAACCTTGAACTTGGAAATATTCTACTTTGAAACTAGAAGTTAATAAACGTATTATGGTCATTATAGGTTGACGTATTACGTGCGATAGTTGGAATTAACAAGTGGATTGACCGAAGAGGTATGTAGAACTTTCCTATCTCTTGAGCATGAGTAGTTGTACCTATGTAGTACGGTAGACGTACAAGATTTGATATCTTTCACTTGTTTTAAAAGTATATGCTACTTGTTTCATTTCAAAAGTATAAGTCCCTTGGATTTAGGGAAAATGTATTTGACAAAGGGATAACGCTAATATAATGACTTTATGGGAAGTTGGTTATATTAGTTTTCTTGAAAGGTTCACAAAGAAAGGTTTACTCTAATTAAAACAAGTACGGGTAAAGGATTTGAAACTAAGAAAGGTGAATTGATTTTTAGGCATTGGTTGCCTAAGGTTTTAAAGGAAATGTGACTTGTCTTGAAAAGAAATCGTAACTTGATACTATGTTGATTAGTATCTTGGAATTTTTGTATAAAAAGAGTTATTTCTTAAAAAGTTAGAAGTACATGGTACTTGGGTTGAATTCCCGGATTTTCTATTAAAAGACATGTTAGTGCCTTAGGATACTAAAGTGAGAGGATATATTAATAATGTTAATAAGAAGTTAGGGGATTTCTTAACTTGCTTATGTTATGATAAGTCGGTAGTGCTTATGTATGATATGATAGGCCGGTAGTGCTTATATATGATATGATAGGCCGGTAGTGCTTATGTTATGTATGATAACCGGATGAGCTATGTTATATATTTGTATTATTACGGGGTAAACCCCGGGTTATTATCTATGCCATGGATTTGCTACCCATGATGCGAGTGCGGCGCTTGCACTCATGCGGATCCGGACCACAGGATCCATGCGGGTGAAATAGTCTCATGCGGGTGAAATAGTCCCATGACGAGGCGGATGACCTCATGCGGGTCCACAGGACCCATGCGGGTGAAATAGTCCCAGGAGTAGGATTGCTTAATGATACTACGGGCGAGGTACCCTATTTTGATCGTGAGCCTCCTATTTTTATGCTATAAGATTTATACTTGTTACTCTCATTGTTAGTAAGGCACGGTCTGAGAAATTGATTTTTATCTATGACTCCGCTTATTTTTGACTTATGATATTACTACGATATTTTCGATTTACATATTTGGTACATGTTATCGACCTCGCCGGGCTGCGTTCATCTGCGAGTTGAGGTTCATAACTGGCGATCCGCACTCTTAGGATCACTGTTCGGTTCTCGGAAGGCTCCATTTCTCCGTAGGCCTCGTCTTTTGGTACGGTTCCCTGAGGTTGTAGACTTTTGTACATTCAGGGGGTATGGCGGGGCCCTGTCCCATCATAGTGTTTATACCTTCTTAGAGGCTTGTAGTCCTGTCATGAGTTGGGATGTAAGGATGTAACTGTTCAGTTCTATTTTATTTGTGTTACGGAAAGGTAGCCAGTCTTGGGTTAGCCTATTTTATCTTATATGGTTCTTGTTGTGAGTTTATTTCCGCTGGTTTTCTCTGATGTTGTATCACAAGGGTGCCCGGGGTAAGGCACCAGTCACGGATCCGAGGTCGGGTCGTGACAAAAGTGGTATCAAAGCCAGGTTAATCCTCGGAAGGGGTCTACAGGCCGTATCTAGTAGAGTCTTGATTATCGGTGTGTTGTGCACCACATCTATAATCAGGAGGCTACAGGATATTTAGGATTGGTTTCCATTCTTCTCACTCTAAGATCGTGCGATAGAGCTGTGTGGTTAGGGTGGTCTCTCCCTAACAGGTTATGGTGTTTGCATTCTGGCGATAGTGACCAGGAAAGATTATGTGGGTTGCGATTCCAGGTTGGTAGTATTTGTAGTATAGTTGGTATTGTGACATACGGTATACGGATTTACGTATGAGTCACATATGTGTTGCCTAAAATGATTTTAGATTACCAGGATTTGGTAAGGACTAAATAGATACCGGGAAGGTATGAACAGTTAAGGAACTCTCATCGAGGTTTTACGTGCTAGTTTGAGATAATTAGGAGATGAGGAGTTGTCGGAAAAGGTAATGGAACCTTAAGAAGTTTTATTAAGGGACCCAATGGGAGACTATGTTTGTAAATTAAGCTACGTGGTATGCTTAAGAGGATAGTACGGATGAGATCCGGTGTGGAGTAAGTAATGGTTGTTGTGATCAAGGCGACACGGTCGTGGTATGATGAGAAGTTAGGGTACGTTTATGGGGTGGGATCGGTTGATAGTAGTCATTCGTGGCAGTCCGCGGTACAAGCAGAGTCTAGTTAATCGTTTCTGGGTTCGTGGGCGCATTCCACGGAACGAGGTTGTGAGTCGGAAATGGCCTTATATTGTTTAACTTAGTAACTCGAGATTGAAGGCGGCTTTATTATGGAAGTTATGTGCGTAAGCTAGAATAAGTTTGGAAATGCGGAAAAATACGGCCGTAGGAAGTGAGCAACCAGTGTGAAAGAAATAGAGCGAATCCATGAGAACCTTTAGAGGTAACTACACGTGAGTGATGGGTGGTAGGCGGCGGGTGTATAATAATTGCGGAGCGTCTGATCGTTGGACCACTAGCGGACCTAGCTGTTATGGCGACGTTGAGGTCATTATGAGTCTGGACTAGTTGGCCTCTTGTTATGCCAACGTGGACTACGAAGAGAGATTGATTGGTACGGTTCCGTGGCCGGTGATCGAGTGGAGAGGAAGTGGTAGTAACGGTGAATTATCCTTCCTTCTTTGGCATCATTGTTTTAATAAGTCCGTGTGACTTGTTCATTGAGAAAATTGACCTTGAAAGTAAGTAATACTTGGATTTGAAGGAATTTATGTTAAGTGCCCTTGGAGGTACTTGGAGTTGGTTTGGTGTGGCGATGGGGCCACGACCTTCCGGATAATTTCAAGGAAATGTGCAAGGCAAGAATAAAATAAGTATGGTATTGCCCAGTGAAAAAGTGAGGGCATCTTTGGTAGGTTTTGAAAATCTACACGATTTTAAGGCGGTGCGTAATGATTAGATATTTAGGACCACGAGAGGACCGGTGATTAGGGTTGTGACTCGAGGAAAGTTTATTGAAGGGAGATAAGTTCTCCCTACATAAAAGGATAGTCTTACGTATTATGGGGTTATGTGTACCCATGTAGTTAGGCGAAGGATGGGAAGGCGGTAGGTCTTGATGTCGTCATGCCATAAGTTCTGATTTTAGATAACCGTGGAAAAAGTATTGTGTTGGGGGTAATTAAGAGCGGCGTTACGAAATGGTCGGGAAGTGTCGTAAGAAAAATGCAGGTAATGCGATATTTGAAGCCATGCGATTATGGATCAAATTAGAAACACTTTACTATTAATAAGCATAAGGTAGGTTATGACCGGAAGGATAAAAGAGAATACAACTATGGTTATGTAAGTTGCACGAGATCTGATTACCCGGACTAGTGTAAGACCATTAGTAAGTAATGGGCAGTAGGAACACCTCGAGGAAAGGTAGTAGCATATGTCTTGTGAGAAAGATAGTAAGAGAATACGGAGAGGTAAGGGACCCCAGGACAACTTGAAATAACTTATAAAGGAAAGACGAGTAGACACTCGAACGATAAGAAATCTTGACAAGTCATTGGATTATGTAATACCGTGAATTGAGGTTGAACACCGGACTATAAGCTCTACGAGCTGGGAGAAAATAATAGTATTACTACTTGACGAGATCAAGGAAGTCTCCCCCTAAATTGTGATTGGCAGGAAGTCTTAGCCATGCGGCAAACAAAGGAATCAGATCTAAGTGTAGTAACCAAGTTTGGTTGCAACAGAGAAAGGGAAACAGGAACCATAATTGAGATAATGAATACCCGAATATTTCGCAGGTATGAGAAAGGCTTCCAGTTATTGGAAGAGAAGTTGACCACGACTACAGTTCTAACCCCTCTTGAGAGACTAGAGGGTTAGGGTATCATTGTAACACGTTGGGTGTTGGGCTAGGTTGTGTCTTGTGTGACGACGATAAGGTTAGAGCTTATGTTTCCGCGGTTAGGGAAGCATGAAAGGAATTACGCTACTCGCGATTTAGAGTCGGCGATTAATCGTACCTTGAAGATTTGGAGGTAATTCCTTATATAGATTTCATGTGGATATTTGTGCAGAACAAGAGCCTCAGGTATATCTTCGACCGGAGGAGCTGAACTTCTGGCGAGAGCGGTGGTTGGAGTTACTCGAGGATTATGATGTTGATATCATACCACACGCGGGGAAGGCCAATGTAGTGCGGATGCCTTTAGTCGCGGTCGATGGGTAGTGCATCGAAGTGCGGCCGGGGAAGAAGGGCGGTCCGTGAGTTACGTCGGCTAGCGAGCCTTGGGGTTCGTTTGGTTGATTCGATAGTGATGGAGTTCGGGTTCGAGGTTGCGAGTCTTCCATCGTCGAGGAGGTAAAGCGGCGGTATGAGGATCCGATTATGGTGCGGTATCGAGATGCCGCTTTTGAAAGAAGAAGAGTCTATTAGAGTAGCGTCGGATGGGGTGCTAAGATTTGAGGGCGATTGTGTGTTCCGATGTAGCGGGACTTCGTCGGCGATTACAGAGCACACGGCGTGCGTTATTCTATTCATCCGGTCGACTAAGATGTACCATGACCTCGGATGTGTGTATTGGTGGGGCGGCTGAAGAGGGCGTGGCGGGTTTTGTTGCCTGATGTCCCAATTGTCGGCGAGTTAAGGTTGGGCACGAAGCGGTGGTCATTACGGTATTGATATTAGATGTGGAAATGGGAGGTGATAAATATGGATTTTATTACGGGATTACCTCACACTCAGAGGAAGCATGATTCCATTTGGGTTATCGTCGACAGGCTGACGAAATCAACCCACTTTATTCCAGTCAGGACGACTTTTTCGGCCGAGCATTATGCTAGATTGTATATCGAGAGATTGTGAGGTCGCACGGAGTTCCTATATCGATTATTTGACAGGAGCCCGGTTCATGGCTAATTTACGGAGGTCTTTCCAGAAGGATTAGGGGCGGTGAGTCTCGATGCAGCGTTTCATCCTCGGGCCAAGCGGACGGTAGCGCACTATCGAGACAACGAGGATATCTGCGGGCTTGTGTTATTGATTTCAGGGGTAGCTGGGAGGATCATTTACCTCTTGTGGAAGTATGCTTATAACAACAGCTACCATTCTAGTATCCAGATGGCGCCTTATGAGGCCTTATATGGGAGGAAGTGCAGGTCACCGATAGGTTGGTTTGAGGTGGGAGGAGTTCAGTTAGTCGGGCCAGACTTGGTATTGCAGGCGGTGGATAAGGTGAAGCTTATCCAGGAGCGGTTATTAGCGGCCAGTCGGCGAAGTCGTATGCGGTCGGCGCATCGGCCTTGGAGTTTGAGGTACATGATTGGGTTTTCTGAAGGTGTCACCCATGAAGGCGTGATGAGATTTGGGAAGAAGGAAAACTTAGCCCAAGGTACATTGGGCCTTACCGGTTGTCGGAGGGTAGGCAAGGTTGCTATGAGTTGGATCTGCCGTCCGATCTAGAGCGGTACATCCGATTTTCCATGTGTCAATGTTGCGGAAATGTATTGGAGACCCATCTAAGTACATCCGATTCATGAGGTTCGGTGTGAAGGAGTTATCGTATGAGGAGAGTCTCATAGCGATACTCGATCGTCGAGTTAGACGACTTGGACAAAGGATGTGGCTTCCGTCGAGGTCTTATGGTGGAGCGAGCAGGGGAAGAGATGACGTGGGAAGCGGAGGAGGACATGATGAAGAAATATCCTCACTTATTCCCTACACCTCCAGGTAACCCACTTTCCTGCTTGGTAGTTTTGATTTAGCAATTGTGCTTAAGTATTGTTGTGGCCGTGGGGAGCGTCTTTATTTGCAAAAGAGTAGTTAAGAGCGTCTACGTCGATTTGTGGTTTGAGTAAGCCTGGAAGGAACATTCGGGACGAATGTTTCTAAGGGGGGGAGAATGTTATACCCCGTAGTTCTGACCCTACGTATGAGCGTCTGAAGCATGTAAGACTTAAAATTTTCAAAGGATAGGTTGTGGATTGTTCGGACGGGTTTTAGTCAACTTTGAGGCGGGTTATGACCCGGTACATTGAGAGTTCCTAAGTGTTTCAAAGGCCTGGCGTAGTTCGTTGAGTCTAGTTTCAGCGCAACCAACCGTTAAATCGATAGGGCGTCAGTAGAAAGTTATGGGAGTTACAAGTTCGGTCTTGTGACGGACCAATGCGTTTCGAGCAAAGCGGCGCGCGGCGCGGATGCGAGGCATGGCGCGGAAATCTTGAGTCGCTGAGAGTTGCAGCGCCATGGCTGAGACGATAGGGCGCGCGGAAGTTCCGGAGTCCGCGAGGTTTGTCAGCGCGCCGACGTCGAAGCATGGCGCCAAGCGGATTCTGGCGGAAAAACTTTGGAAAAATCATTTTTTTCTTTTAAAAGACCTTGGGAGGGTTAAAAGTTTCCCCCCCCCCCCCCCATCTGATTTTGCATGCATTATATTGGACTTGGTCATATTTCATCTCTCTCTTAGACAAAAACTCCTCCTTCTCTCTTAAAAGTTCAAGCTCCTCCTTCTCTCTAAAATCCCAAGAGATATTCTAGCCTTAGGAAATATCTGAAAAAAAGTAAAGGCAAGAAGGAAGCTTGTGGCTAGCTTGTGGAGGTTGTTGTGGTGATGTTCTTGAAAAGGAAGCTAGCAAGTTGTTAGAAAAGTTTGGCTAAGTCTTTAAGGTAACATTTCTTCCCTTGTGGTTTAGTTATTAATGTTGCATGTGAAGAAGAAGGGATGTGTAGTAGTAAATAATGCACTTAGAATCCTTGCATGTAAGAAATATGGTTTGGATATGAAAGAATTGGCTAAAAAGATATTATGAGCATGTTGTAGCCTAAAAACTACTTTAGAATTGTTAAGTGAATTGTTGTACCTTATGGGGCAGAATTTTGCACACCCAAGTTTAGGTGTGTAATCCCCTTTGTGTTGGTTTGGATGTTGGGCCTTAAATGTGGTGTTTGAGTGTTAAAAATCGGTCTTTGAAAAGGTGGCAAAGTGAGTAGAAACAAAGGAAATGCTGCCCAATTTTCCATAGGAATTAGTAACCTTGAACTTGGAAATATTCTACTTTGAAACTAGAAGTTAATAAACGTATTATGGTCATTATAGGTTGACGTATTACGTGCGATAGTTGGAATTAACAAGTGGATTGACCGAAGAGGTATGTAGAACTTTCTTATCTCTTGAGCATGAGTAGTTGTACCTATGTAGTCTGATGACGTACAAGATTTGATATCTTTCACTTGTTTTAAAAGTATATGCTACTTGTTTCATTTCAAAAGTATAAGTCCCTTGGATTTAGGGAAAATGTATTTGACAAAGGGATAACGCTAATATAATGACTTTATGGGAAGTTGGTTATATTAGTTTTCTTGAAAGTTTCACAAGGAAAGGTTTACTCTAATTAAAACAAGTACGGGTAAAGGATTTGAAACTAAGAAAGATGAATTGATTTTTAGGCATTGGTTGCCTAAGGTTTTAAAGGAAATGTGACTTGTCTTGAAAAGAAATCGTAACTTGATACTATGGTGATTAGTATCTTGGAATTTTTGTATAAAAAGAGTTATTTTTTAAAAAGTTAGAAGTACATGGTACTTGGGTTGAATTCCCGGATTTTCTATTAAAAGACATGTTAGTGCCTTAGGATACTAAAATGAGAGGATATATTAATAATGTTAATAAGAAGTTAGGGGATTTCTTAACTTGCTTATGTTATGATAAGTCGGTAGTGCTTATGTATGATATGATAGGCCGGTAGTGCTTATGTATGATATGATAGGCCGGTAGTGCTTATGTTATGTATGATAGACGGATGAGCTATGTTATATATTTGTATTATTACGGGGTAAACCCCGGGTTATTATCTATGTCATGGATTTGCTACCCATGATGCGAGTGCGGCGCTTGCACTCATGCGGATCCGGACCACAGGATCCATGCGGGTGAAATAGTCTCATGCGGGTGAAATAGTCCCATGACGAGGCGGATGACCTCATGCGGGTCCACAGGACCCATGCGGGTGAAATAGTCCCAGGAGTAGGATTGCTTAATGATACTACGGGTGAGGTACCCTGTTTTGATCGTGAGCCTCCTATTTTTATGCTATAAGATTTATACTTGTTACTCTCATTGTTAGTAAGGCACAGTGCAAGGAAATTGATTTTTATTTATGACTCCCGCTTATTTTTGACTTATGATATTACTACAGTATTTTCCAGTTTTACATATTTGGTACATGTTGTACTGACCTCCTTCGGGAGGCTGCGTTCATGCCGCAGGTTGAGGTTCATAGCTTGCTGATCCGCACTCTTAGGATCACTGTTCGGTTCTCGGAAGGCTTCATTTCTCCGGAGGCCTCGTCTTTTGGTACGGTTCCCTGATGTTGTAGACTTTTGTACATTCAGGGGGTATGGCGGGGCCCTGTCCCGTCATAGTGTTTATACCTTCTTAGAGTCTTGTAGTCCTGTCATGAGTTGGGATGTAAGGATGTAACTGTTCAGTTCTGTTTTATTTGTGTTACGGAAAGGTAGCCAGTCTTGGGTTAGCCTATTTTATCTTATATGGTTCTTGTTGTGAGTTTATTTCCGCTGGTTTTCTCTGATGTTGTATCACAAGGGTGCCCGGGGTAAGGCACCAGTCACGGATCCGAGGTCGGGTCGTGACACTAGTTTTGGTTCACAAACAATATGTTAGGGGTGTTCACAATTTGGTTAGAAATCAATCCAAACAGCAAATTGAACCAAACCAATCAACTAAATCGTTAGTTGTTTGGGTTTGAGTTTGGTTTTAACTTATTAAAAATCGATAATATTTGATTTTGTTTTGGTTTTATTAAAAACTGTTGAAAATTTACTAATGTGGAATTAAGTTTAACTCATTATTTATGACTCGAACAATTGAGGCATAGCACGTCGAAAACGTCATTTCCACACACGTGCACACATAGTACCAAGTATCGTAAATTTCATTTAGTGAAAGAGATATTGGTACGTAAGTGAAACGTTTGAGACATACAATGATGGATGGTTATTGGTCAGATGACGCGTGTTCTACGTTGATAAATGAAGGCAGAAGTTGCACGGGTGTAAGATCAAAACAGTCCGGTGCGGTCGCGACACCACCAGTAAGTCGGGCGCCACCACCCCAAGCGGCTCGGTGCCCTGGGTAGGGCCGCGATGCTAATTCCATGTTTGGTCACTGGATCTCAAGCGCTGCGCGCCGAGGCGATGTGATTGGATGAAGACGGAATTTCGACTTTTGGTTTTGAGCATTAATCCTCTATTACTTGGCACTTGAATTCAGCCATTATGTGGCTGAATTATAACCTTTCATTTAGTGCCATAACTTGGTCTTGATTGCTATTAGTTGGCTAGATGAGAAGTCATCTTACACACACTATAAATTGAGGCCTTTGGCTCAATTCAAGAACACAACATATACTTGTATAGTTCAGATTTTTCTGAGCTTCTTCCTCTCTAGCATACTTTCACACACTCAAATGTTCTTTTTGAGAAACACTTGAGTTTCCTTTGCTCATTTGTTTGATGTTGTTTTATCTTGGGAGCAGTTGCCCATAAACGTAAAAGAATATATACGGGGCAATAATGTTTTAAGGACATAGTGCTAACACTCGACTCAGCACAGTTGTAACAAGTAGAGATTTAGTTTCTCTTGGTTTCAGGTTATCAAGATCAAGAAGCTTGTTTCATTTGAAACGAAGATCTAAACACTGAAGATCCAAGACTCACTCAAGAACAGAAGATCAAGACCACAAAACTCATTGTTGTTGTAACAACTCTTGTTAGGCTTCAAGCCTATTGAATTGTAATTCGTTGTTTATCCTTTCTAAGTACTAGTGGTAGTTTTATACTATTTTCGTACATCCATTGTGTAACTCACAATCTTAAGATATTATTGATACTAGTGCTAGAAAGATGTTTGCCAGCCGATGTGACCCCAAATATGGCTATGGGTTTCTTGATGAAACCAGTTATATGAATAATTCAAACACTGTCTCTGTCAACAGATCTGATCCTAGTTTTGGTTCACAAACAATATGTTAGGGGTGTTCATAATTTGGTTAGAAATCAATCCAAACAGCAAATTGAACCAAACCAATCAACTAAATCGTTAGTTGTTTGGGTTTGAGTTTGGTTTTAACTTATTAAAAATCGATAATATTTGATTTTGTTTTGGTTTTATTAAAATCTGTTGAAATTTTTTCTAATGTGGAATTAAGTTTAACCCATTATTTATGACTCGAACAATTGAGGCATAGCACGTCGAAAACGTCATTTTCACACACGTGCACACAGAGTACCAAGTATCGTAAATTTCATTAAGTGAAAGAGATATTGGTACGTAAGTGAAACGTTTGAGAAATACAATGATGGATGGTTATTGGTCAGATGACGCGTGTTCTACGTTGATAAATGAAGGAAGAAGTGTACGAAGTGTAAGATCAAAACAGGTCGGAAAAGGGTCGCGACACCACCGTAGAGTCGGGGCGCCACCACCCCAAGGGCCACAAACGGCGGTGCCCTGCGGTAGGCCGATGCTAATTCCATGTTTGGTCACTGGATCTCAAGCGCTGCGGCACTTCGGAGGCAGTGTGATTGACAGAAGACGGGAATTTCTGACTTTTGGGCTGGTTTTGGAGCATTAATCCTCTATTACTTGGCACTTGAATTCAGCCATTATGTGGCTGAATTATAACCTTTCATTTAGTTCCATAACTTGGTCTTGATTGCTATTAGTTGGCTAGATGAGAAGTCATCTTACACACACTATAAATTGAGGCCTTTGGCTCAATTCAAGAACACACCATATACTTGTATAGTTCAGATTTTTCTGAGCTTCTTCCTCTCTAGCATACTTTCACACACTCAAATGTTCTTTTTGAGAAACACTTGAGTTTCCTTTGCTCATTTGTTCGATGTTGTTTTATCTTGAGAGCAGTTGCCCATAAACGTAAAAGAATATATACGGGGCAATAATGTTTTAAGGACATAGTGCTAACACTCGACTCAGCACAGTCGTAACAAGTAGAGATTTAGTTTCTCTTGGTTTCAGGTTATCAAGATCAAGAAGCTTGTTTCATTTGAAACGAAGATCTAAACACTGAAGATCCAAGACTCACTCAAGAACAGAAGATCAAGACCACAAAACTCATTGTTGTTGTAACAACTCTTGTTAGGCTTCAAGCCTATTGAATTGTAATTCGTTGTTTATCCTTTCTAAGTACTAGTAGTAGTTTTATACTATTTTCGTACATCCATTGTGTAACTCACAATCTTAAGATATTATTGATACTAGTGCTAGAAAGATGTTTGCCAGCCGATGTGACCCCAAATATGGCTATGGGTTTCTTGATGAAACCAGTTATATGAATAATTCAAACATTGTCTCTGTCAACAGATCTGATCCTAGTTTTGGGTCTCTCTTTGACGATAGTTACAGATCTGTGTTCGTCAAAGGGGAGATCTTTGTTGTTGATCCTGAACTTGAAGATACTGCTGATAGTCATGCTAGCAAAAATAAGGATCAAGGAAGAATTGTTGTCACCGCTCGCGAGAGTGATGGAAACATGCGTCCACGAGAGGTTAAGAT
This sequence comes from Przewalskia tangutica, assembly GCA_029844215.1. Lineage (NCBI taxonomy): Eukaryota > Viridiplantae > Streptophyta > Magnoliopsida > Solanales > Solanaceae > Przewalskia > Przewalskia tangutica. Next base: position 6,782,692 of record CM056725.1, read on the forward strand.
GTCAATTGGGACACGAGGAGAAGGCTGAAGATGATGTTCAATCTTATGGTAAGGAGGATTTGGACACGTGACTGGCGCGGGCCATATTCCAAAGGTATGAATTAACCTTTTATTTCATGTCAAAATTGAGATTAAAAGATAATTTCTGAATAAAAGTGAATAAAGCAAGGCTAGGAATATGAAGGATTTTGTTAAGACTTATATTCTCTACACTTTAAAATCAGAAGGTTAATCTCACTTATCTTCTCATTTATAATTGGACTGTTATAGACAACGACATAAAAGAAATGGACTTAGATTGTAATAAACTGGAGGACAATCCTAAGCAAGGGAAGACAAGGACTAGAGGACTAGAGACAAACCTGTCACCGTTTCTGACAGAAAATTCGTTTGTTGACAGGATAGTAGTGGGCACTCAGTCATACAAAGCCTACGGGCGACTGGAGTAGGCCAGACCAATCTCATGACAGGACGATATTGGACACTCAGTCATACGAAGCCTACAAGATACTGGAGTGGGATAGTTTCCAGATCTTAAATGATTTGAAGGCCAAAAGAAAGGCAGAAATTGGACACTCAGTCTACCAAGGCAACTGGAGTGGGCCAGAATATCTAGATCTCATACGATCCGATTACGCCCCAACCACGGGTAAGAGGTTGTTCATGCGAAGCAATACCACCTCCAAAGTATAATGAATTGAAGAGTTTGTCCTTAAAGGACTTAAGGGAATGGGAAGGATCACTCTCACAAGAGGGGATACATGTCCCATACTTGGTGTCTAGGACGTTGTTGGTCAAGATGGTCCAACAGGTCTATAATAACTAAGAGTGGTACAGTAAGACTGTAGCCAAATGAATGATATATTTGTAATATGTGCATCTATGCCTTCATAGATTAAGACACGTTGAATCGAAAGTCATTCAAAACTAATTAAGTTGAGATTGTTGCCATCTTTCGACATAAACCCTCTAATGTATGTGAGGTAGATGAAGAGGCAAAATCATCTTTCCATTCCGTCGAAGGAATAGTGAAAAAAGCACCGCTTCTCTATAACATAGTCACGCCTACGTGGGTGATTTGACGCTTGTACAAATAGAGGAGGGAGACAAGAATGTTGTGATCTTCTATCGACGATGGTACAACGTATTGATTCCTTTGTTTGTTGAATAGCAAAGAAGAAACTGTTGAAGCTGATCGCGATTTTCCACACGCTTAACGCAAGTGTACGTATCGTTACAAGTAATATAGTCTAGGTAAGACCGAATATCGTCCTCAGAGACTGGTTTTTAATTATCGATTATCTAAGCTTTAGTTTCTATTTGGTGAACGTAAATTGGTTTGAGTTTTTAGACTAATAATTAAAACTACTGCAGAAAATAAACTAATTATGAAAATACTTTGGTTTAAATCAGTTATGATGGAGAATTAGGGCTTCCAAGATCCTCAACTATCCACTCTATTCAATCCTTAATACAACTAGACTGACCTCTTCTTTTACGTTAAGATAGCGGTTAACTAAACTGTCTTATATTCCGGTTATGTTATATAATCACTCAACCCCAGTGCAGAACCCTTCTATATTTCTATGATAGGATTTACTACATAGGAGGATTAAGAATAATAATATATTATGCTACATAAGTATCGGGGTACTTTCGTCCGCGATTTTAACCTATGTTTATTCAACTATAGCATATTCAAATCTCTCATTTCGGATTTCGATTCGAAATCATATAAGTGATGATAACTAGTGATCAGTTAATTACCAAGCAATCAAAACAACTATTGAATAAATCTTAACTATATGAAGAAGAAACCAAATTATTGCATTAAGTCATGAATAAGAGTTTCAAGCGATTCAATAGGAAAAGCCCTAACAAAGTAATTAGCTCCTAGCCATAGTCACGCTAAGAACTAATACAATCTCCAACATGAACTGAAATAAAAACAAAGAAAAGAGAAAGAAAATACTTAGAACTAGCCTCTAAGCCTTCTAGCCTCCAAGAGTTGTGTTGTGGAGTATTTACAAGATGGAAGATGATGTCCCTCTAGTTCAGGGTTTTTAGGGATTATATAGATAGGAAAAGTTGTCGTCTTGGGCCACAGCGTGTCACCCGCCCAGAACTCAAAATCCCGTCGGCGCGCACGTGTCGTAGCCACGGCGCGAAAACTCTGCGACGAATCCAAATTTTCAGCATTTCAAGAGCCGCGCGCTGGCGTTAACCGCGATTTTCGGTTCGGTGTCCTGTTTTCGTCTGATTTCTTCTATACTTCCCGGGACTTCTTAGACTTCATTTCTTGGCCCTTTTAGTGTGCAATTCCACCTCAAATAAGCTCATTTCCTCTTCTTTTCGCCATTTCTCCATTTTTGACCGCTTTGACTCAAAAGGAAGAAAACTACCCTGACACGATACATATTTACACAAAAATGGGTAAAATACTAACTAAAAATGACTCTAAAAGTGTATATAAAATATACCGATCAAATACCCTCAAACTTAACCTTTGCTCTCCCTCGAGTAAAGATCAAAATAAAATCAAAGACACAAAAGAAAAGAAAATAAAGACTCAAAGACTCTAATCAATCTGCTGCACAATAGTCACTAGTAAAGCATGAAGGTTAGTTGGGATAATATACAGGAACAGGCATAGCATAAATTTTTAGCATTCTAAACTTTCAAGTCAGATATATCGCAAATTTATTTCAATCATGTTCAATGGAAGTAAGAGCACCCAACCTATGCATGTTAATTTCAAAATTCTATGGCCTGTTCACTTGTTATTCTCCACTAATCATGGACATACATACTAGAGATCTTCAGGACTTTTCAGGGTTGTAATGTTGGCTTAGGCAGGGGTAGGTAACAATAGGCATTTTAGGCTCAATTCACGTACCATAAGCTATTTTCATTCAACTCTTTTTCCTTCTTTTTGATTTCCTTTTTAATTTCATCCCTATCTTTTCCCTCTTTTATTTTGAGAGAGTGGGGTGCATTATGAACAACAGACACCACCAAACTTAGGCTTTTGCCTATTTTTCATTGGGGTGCATCAATTTTTCACTCTCTTTTTGTTTTTCTTCTTCAACACTTTTTCATTTCAAAAGTCTTTAATTTTTTTTCTTATGGCACAAACATGAAATTATAGGGTGTCCAAGAATGATCTTATTTTAGGCTCAAAGGGGCTGACTAGTGATAAATTTTATTGTCAAGGATAGGCAGTGAATGGTAAGAAGGGCTAACAAAGAATTGCCTGAGTCATCTCTCTAACATGTACATCATAACTATTTCGCCTCAAATAACAAGCAAGCAGACACATATACTTTATCATTAACAATGCATAAGTTAAGCACATGTACCCCAAATAATTTAATTTCATGAATTCTTGGCATATCTCACTTAAGTATTCAGATTTTTGCTTCTAATTCCATTACATTATCCCACTTACTTCACTTAGGCGTTTCAAGTAACTACAATATGCATGATCATTAAAAAAAAATTATGACTCAAAAACACATCAAACAACACAAATAAAAGACAACAAAAGACTCAAAACCAAATACCAAAAAACAAAATATAAGACACCCCCCCCCCAAACTTAATCGACACATTGTCCCCAATATGTGAAGACTAAAAATAAGGGACAACTTACTGACACAACACAGTGGTCATAACGGAGGTATGGGAGGAATTTTTGGGAATTGCACAGTTTTGGGACTTTTTGAATTTCTGGCGTCGCGGCCTGCGTATTGGGCAAGGCCATAGCCGCTAATTTTTCCATCTTCAGCGTTTGTGTCCCCTTTTCCTCAGAGTTAGCTTCCAGTCCACATGTCATCCAACAACACAAGACACGAACCCAAGACCGTGAGACTGTTCAAGACAAAATAAAACAAACTAAAAACAGAAAATCAAACTAACATAATTAAAAACCTTGGGTTGCCTCCCAAGTAGCGTTGTCTTTAACGTCTTGTAGCCGGACGCAGTTAACCTTTACTAGTGCCCAGCGGATCCTTCTGCGAACTGATTGAAATCCGCACAGTCATTGTTGTAGGTTTCACTTCAACTACAACCATCTTTCCAAACAAGGGCTTTAGATGTAAGATTATCCCCCATTCACACAAGGCAGACTTGTCTTCAAGGCTCTCTATAATGTAGGGATCAGTGAAATTCCCTACATCTCTCAACTTTTGGAGGTGCCCTTGAGGGTATGGACTTTCTGGTTGAGGGTCAGCAATGACCTTTGATGTAGTCTTTTCCGCAATAGGGTGGTCCTCAGTGACCTCTTCTTTATCTACACCAACTATATCTCCAAATTCTTCAACAACTTGTTGTGGTTTAGGTTCCATAATCTGCTCACCATTCCTCGTAACTGGGTCACTTGGTGGACTTTCTTGAGGTGTAATGGTTACCATGTCCATCAGTTGCCCGATTTGTGGTTCCCAATTCGTAACTGCTCCATCGAGTTTCCAAGTTCTGAAGAGAGGGTCTTACTTCCACCATGAATTGAGTTTGGACGGTTGTGAGTGCCAACAATGCTGCTCTTAATTCGTCTGGCTCCTCGGATGGGGCCTGAATCTGTGGCTGTTGAAATTGCCCTTGAGGATTCTGGCACTGGGTGAGCCTGAGTAAGGCTTCCTGCAGCTCATTTCGATCTTCCTGTGGAGCCTGTGGGTTAACTTGCTGTTGATGATACTGCTGCTGTAGATAGTAGTCGTAGTACTGCTGCCCCTGATAGTAGTAGTAGTCCATGTGCCCTTTTTTGTTTATTGTTTTTTTTACCTACAAAATAAGAAAAACACAAAAAAGTGATAGAAAGATGCTCGCAGTTCTTGGAGCAACCAAATTAGAAATAAAATAACATAACCAAATATATACAAACAAAATTAGAAATAAGAATAGATAATTCGATATTGAAAGTACGTCAGTCCACGGCAACGGCGCCAAAAACTTGATCGCAATTTTCCACACGCTTAACGCAAGTGTACGTATCGTTACAAGTAATATAGTCTAGGTAAGACCGAATATCGTCCTCAGAGATTGATTTTCAATTGCCGATTATCTAAGCTTTAGTTTCTATTTGGTGAACGTAAATTGATTTGGGTTTTTAGACTAATAATTAAAACTACTGCAGGAAATAAACTAATTATGAAAATACTTTGGTTTAAATCAGTTATGATGGAGAATTAGGGCTTCCAAGATCCTCAACTATCCACTATATTTAATCCTTAATACAACTTGACTGACCTCTTCTTTTACGTTAAGATAGCGGTTAACTAAACTGTCTTATATTCCGGTTAGGATATATAATCACTCAACCCCAATGCAAAACCCTTCTATATTTCTATGATAGGATTTACTACATAGGAGGATAATGAACAATAACCTATTATGCTACACAAGTATCGGGGTACTTTCGTCCGCGATTTTAACCTATGTTTATTCAACTATAGCATATTCAAATCTCCCCTTTCGGATTTCGATTCGAAATCATATAAGTGATGATAACTAGTGATCAGTTAATTACCAAGAAATCAAAACAACTATTGAATAAATCTTAACTATATGAAGAAGAAACCAAATTAATGCATTAAGTTATGAATAAGAGTTTCAATCGATTCAATAGGAAAAACCCTAACAAAGTAATTAGCTCCTAGCCATAGTCACACTAAGAACTAATATAATCTCCAACATGAACTGAAATAAAAACAAAGAAAAGAGAAAGAAAATACTTAGAACTAGCCTCCAAGCCTTCTAGCCTCCAAGAGTTGTGTTGTGGAGTATTTACAAGATGGAAGATGATGTCCCTCTAGGTCAGGGTTTTTAGGGATTATATAGCTAGGAAAAGTTGCCCTCTTGGGCCCTGAAAACGTGTCAAATTCGGCCCAGAAACTCAAAAATCACGCGTCGGCGCCACGGCGCCGAAACTCCTGCGACGAATCCAGCTTTCAGCATTTCAAGAGTCGCGGTGCTGTTGGTAGGCGCCGCGGCGCCTGAGGCGTTAATCTGCCAATTTTTTGGTTCGGTGTCCTATTTTTGTCTGATTTCTTCTATACTTCTCTGGACTTCTTAGACTTCATTTCTTGGCCCTTTTAGTGTGCAATTCCACCTTAAATAAGTTCATTTCCTCTTCTTTTCGTCATTTCTCCATTTTTGACCGCTTTGACTCAAAAGGAAGAAAAACTACCCTGACACGATACATATTTACACAAAAATGGGCAAAATACTAACTAAAAATGACTCTAAAAGTGTATATAAAATATACCGATCAGAAGCCTGGTTGGCTAATGGAATTCAGGTGTCGCGGTGCCGCCCAAGTAGGGCCTCGGTGCTTCGGAAGCAGAAGTTGAAACACTACGGATTGAGGAATTCGTAGAGATAGAGGGGGAAAATGTGAAACATCATTTATCAAACGACTGCTCCTTACCCACTTCAGACCAACGGTGGTTGCCAAACGCATATCTATATGCCCAAGATATTTGGGGCAAGGCAATCCTTACCGCTAATGCAATTCTCAACAGAACTCCGTATAAGGATAAGGATAATCCTCCATGCGATACATGGAAAGAATCTCATATATAGATGTTGTGATATGGGGTAGTGTGGCAAGGGTTGAAGTACCTAAGCCAAAACAGGTCAAGTTAGACCTAAGACTGTAGATTGGATATCCACTGGATCTGCAAATAATAGTAGTGCATAACGCATCTCGGTATCAAAGAAGAATGAATTCTTTGAAGATAACTTTCCTTAAGAAGGAAAAAAATAATAATTGCTCAAGGTTAAAAAGAACCCATGATTGCCTGATTGTACGGAACTAGACGTTCCAGATCTATAGGACTCGAAAGTTGCTGACTATCCAGAGCTAAATGTTTCAGATCTACAGAACTCAGAGATTCTAGATGTTGAACTAAAATAGAGCAAAAAAAGGGGACAAAGACTTGTTTCAGGATTTCTAGCTTATATGGTTGAGAAAGAACCATGGACAATTACAAAGAATTATCATATTCAGAAGTGCTGCTTTGGAAATAAGCTAAAAGAGAGAAATAGACTACGTCCGATAGACCCACACTTGTGTGTGGTTGATCTTTCTCCGGGAAAAGAACCGCTGGGTTGTAAAAGTGGATACTCAAATTGAGTACAAAGTAGATGGATCTACTGACAAGTATAAGGCCTCGGCTACTTGTACATGTTCTCTTATGTGAATAGCTTAACCTTCAGGGTCACCGCAGTCTTGCGTGACATGGATGATTGAGACAGCCTTCCTAATCGAAGAGTTGGTTTGATGGACTGTTGGGCTTCTTCCAAAACTTCCATTATGGTCCCTGAGATATTTACATTTTGGTCCTGGAAGTTTCAGATAAAACAGAAATAATGAATCTGATTACAGAAACATTGATTCTGAAGCTAGAAAGCCAACAGTTAGAAAACTAAAAGTGTGGAAGAAGAAAGTGATACGGAACAACCCGAGGGGTATGTGGTTCCAGGGAAGAGAAGAAAGTTTGTCTACTTGTCAACTCTGTGTGGGCTAAAACAGGCCCTGAAGCATTGGCACGAAACATTTGATAGTATTCCACTATCGAAGGGTTTATCCATTAATGAGGTGACAAATGTGTCTACATGAAAGGTAATTCTGACTCGTTCATCATGATGTGCCTTTACGTAGACGACATGTTGATCACATGGAGAGGTCCTAGGTTGATCCTATAGACTAAGAGTATGTTGAAACGATGTTTCGATATGAATGATATGGGTATTACAAATGACATCTTAGGAATTGGGAATTCCAAGACATCTAACGGACTGGTCTAAACCAAACTCATCTATGAGGTGTTTTGATAGTCTCGTTGAAGTCACCAATGGATATGAATCATAGAATTGATTGGAATCATGGTGCACCCATATATCAGAAGCGATAGACGCATGTCACATGTAGTTCAATATATTTTACACACTACAACTGACCTGGTGTCGGTTCGTAAAGAAGATCAGTAGAACTAAGGTTCACTCGTGATTCTGGAAATGATCGATAGAAGGTGTTAAATCGGATGTGACGACATCTGAACTATTTGCTTATTTATGGGTTATGGTGTTCTGGATGTCCAACGATTCTTGAAGAATATAGTGATGCAAAACTGGACCTCAGACTTGAAGAACACCAAAGCCACAAGTGGATGTGCATGGTGTGTCTTTGGAAAATCCACTAAGCAAATTTTCATCAGCCGATTCGTGATGGAATAAGAGTTTATCGCTTTGTACAAAGCATGATGAGAAGTTGAGTAACTCCACGACCTCTTAGAGGATGTCCCTTATCGGGAGTAACTCGTGTCTTCGTCAGTTATACAATGTAAGGGCACGGTTGACGACGTCTGGACATATTTGTCGCAGACATAAGACCGTATGGCAGTTGATCGGGTGACACATCCTTGATTACTAAATCAAAGGATATAACGAACCCTTTAATTATTGGATTACCCAAAGATCAAGAGTTCTACCGGTCTAGGGGAATGGGCTTAAAACCCAAACAATATGAACTGATACGGTGGATACCCAACCATACTGACTGGAGATCCCAAGAATTTGGTTCAATGGGAAAATTAAATCGTAAAGGTTCAGTTGAGCGTTTCGGTGGAAGCAAGAGCACTTCGGATAATGATTTCTTTATAAAAACATGAATCCAAGGTCGTTCCCGTGATAGAATTTAAGTGTTATCTGCAGCGTGGGTAAATGTTAAGTTTCCAAAACCTTTAATGATCCTCAACGGTTGAGGTTAGGTTTGGGGAAACTTTTAATGGTTCCTAACACTCGTGGAGTGTGGTATCGCAGGATACCTTGTAGGAGACTACCTATTTAAGTGTGATGACTGACCGTCTCAAATGAACGCACTTAAGAATCCAAGTGTGTCCAAGACCACAACAGATAAAATATTAAGAAGAACAGAGTAAGGAAAGTTGTTGTGTTCGTACCATTGTCTTGGCTTACACTAAACACTGACAGTTCAAGACATCGCGTTCACCGCGCAGTAAGTAAGTCCGATGGTATTCTACTATTGAAGGTCCAAATCCATGGCTACCTATCCAGATGCAACATTACCCGAACCCCAGGCCCACGACTGGTGCCCTACCTGGGCACCCTTCTATTCATACAACACAAGTAACCTGCGGAAGCTAAATAACACTCTCTTTTTTTCTGAAGAAAGGCAAAGTCGGCAAGGCTGCCATCACATATATAACAACCAAGAAGAAACCACATCTGTACATAAGTCCAACCCACATATGAATACATACCTCTAAGAGTTTGGACACATAACTGTGACGGAACAAGGCCCCGCCGTACCCATGAATGTACATAAAACCATAATACAACTCCGTACCAACATGGCAAACTCCATAATAATGGAGCTACCTCCCTGAAAGCTGAGTGGAGATCCTAAGCTCGCGGATCACCCAACTGAGTACCTAATACCTGCGGACATGAACGCAGCCCTCCGAAGGGGATCAGTACGACAAGGTACCAAGTATGTAAACATGGAGTACAATAGACATGATCATAACTGTACAAAGAATGACAAGGACAACTATGAAAATCAAATACCAGATCCAACCGTGCCATAATAAATAAGAGACAACTGTACCTTTTAAAATATGCCTTTTTTAAAAGTGAGACCAACTGTGTCATTTCAAATTATAAAATCAATACCATTTCAAAATATGAAATCAATCGTACCTTTTCAATTCGAGTCATATCAACATCATGAATGCTTACTCAGAGAATCATCAAGTTCATAAACATATAGATAATGTATCTCATATAACATAAATCGGCCCTTTATTGAGGGACTCGATGGAATCATCAATATAACGTAGCCCGGCCTATTTTGGGGCTCGATGTAATTATTAATATGTGTGACGTAACCCGGCCCATTTGCGGGACTCGGTGTATGCTTCAACATGTGACGTAACCCGATCCATTTGTGAGACTCGGTGTAATGATGCAATATGTAACATAACCCGGCCCATCTGTGGGACTCGGTGTGATGATGCAATATGACATAACCCGACCCATTTGTGGGACTCGATGTGATGATGCAATATGACGTAACCCGGCCCATTTGTGGGACTCGGTGTGATGATGCAATATGACGTAACCCGACCCATTGTGGGACTCGGTGTATGCAGCAATATAACGTAACTCGGCCCATGATGGTACTCGGTGTATGCATCTACATGACATAATCCGGCCCATTGTGGGGCTCAGTGTAATATTTTGTATAACGTAACCCGACCTATCTGTGGGACTCGGTGTAATGATATTTATATGACGTAACCCGACTCATTTGCGGGACTCGGTGTATTTCATCTATAACATAACCCGGCCCGTTGTGGGACTCGGTGTATCAATGCAATCGAATGAAATTTAAAAACATCTTTTGACTCTCCATATAATAAAATGAATGAACTATCATTTTAGAAAACTCAAGGCATTATCATGTCATGTAAAATTAGGGAAATTGAACCCAAAGTACTATGTACATCCATTCTTATAGAAAGAATCATATCATGCAATATAAGGGAGTTGAACCCAAAAGTACTACGTACGTTCACCATACCTTCTTTCCTTTATAAAACCCCGAGATACTAGCACTTGTAGCATCAAGGCACTTTCACTTTTAAAATTAAGTTACTTACACTTTTAAACTCAAGTAAACCATACCTTTAAATCAAGTTACCTCTTCTCTTTAAATCAATCAAGTTATTTCCACTTATAAAATCAAGCAACTTATACTTTCAAAACCAAGTAACTCATACTCTTAAAATCAAGTAACATCTTTCATATACTACAAGGAATCCGATTTCATTTAAAATAAGTACGTCCACCGTGCACATATTTTATAAGGTTCATGCTCAAAGAAAGATAGGAAGAGTTCCACATACTAACACTTGTCGGCTGTACCAACGCGACACCAAAGCTTACTAAAAACTCTTACCAACATCTCCCATAAGACTTGGTAAGGACTTAAGAATAATTCAGACATGCCTTTAGCATAGAATCAGCAACATGAATACTCCTTAACTTCTAAGAGTAGAATAACTTTTGAAACAATACCACAGTTATGGTTCACACGTAGAACATGCCAAATGAGAGAAGGAAGATGTTTACATACCTTATCGTTCTTCTACCAATCCGTTAAGTGGAATACGCCTCCCGTAGAACTTTAACCTATAATGATAATAGCATGTCTATCAACTACATGCCTTTAAGGGTAGGTTATGGACTAAGTAAAATTCCCATTTCTACGAAAAATTGGGCAGCACTTCCTTTGTTGCTACGTACTTTTCCACATTTTCCAAGGGCCAATTTCAACAACCAACAAGCCCCGACTAAGGGCACAATCCATACAATAACCAAAGGGGATTACACGCCTACTATACGTGTAAAATTCTGCCCCACAATCATATATAAACAGTCCATAAAGCGATCATGATTAATCAACATTAAAGTACAATGTGAAAGCCTTTTAACACCACTTTATACCGCCAATCTCTTAGGACTTTCATTAAAAATTTCCATACTTAAACATACATAATGAGGGCTGAATTTCCAGAATTCCAGCATACTAAAAGCGATCCCCAAAATCTGTATAATAACGTTCAACAGTTTTATAGAATATGCGGCCAACAACTACAATCCGATAACTCTTTCCTTAATCCATTTTATTCCAATTCAAGTTCCAACACTTCTATATATGATATATCAACTTATCAACAACCATATTACTTTATTTTAACATGCGACAAGTGTAATTAACAACAATAATAACCAACGAATCCAACGACGCCAAAATGGCCTAGTCTCGGCCTCACTTCCAAATATTGTTAAAACTTTTTTTAATCTTCATTATTTTTAGTACAAGTTCATCCATAATCGGTAAAAATAGTCAGGGTAAGATTGGCCCGCATTTTTCATTTCGCTCCACTTACTCAAGTTCCAATCACATATATGTGTCTCCTATAACCTTGTAACCAACTCCCCTTCACGTTTTACCTCCAAAAAGTCAACGAATCAAGCTAGGGTTTCATCCTCATTTTCGGCCAACACAAGATTTGGAGAGTTAACTTGTTTTAGCACTTGGTTTAGGAGCTAATCTTGGAGAAAGAAACTTGTCAACACTTGTTGATCTTTGGCTATGGAGATTTTCGAAAATGGAGCTCAAAGGAGAAGATGACAGCTAAATTGATAAGTGTATAATGTCCAAGTCTTGCAAGACTTGGATATTTATCCAAGTGTAATGCCAAGTGGAGTGGGACCCATGTCCACTTGTCCTCAAGTCTCAAAATATCTAATGTGAGTCAAAGTCTTGCAAGACAAGTGGGGGTGACACGTGTCACCCTCCTATTGGTCCACAATAATTATTTCACAAAATAATTCTATACTTGGCCAAAATATCACAAAATCTCGTGCCCCCCACAACATCGTAAAATTTCCCGTGGGCCCCACAACATCGTAAAATTTCCCGTGGGCCCCACATGACCAAATCCGAGACTTCAAAATCCAAAAATAATTCCGTGACTCCAATTAGGAGAATTGAACTCCGAGTAATCAAATTGTCGTATTCACATTTTCGAATTAATTTCTTAAGAAAATGTAGTTATACTATCTTCCGACGTTCAAGTCTTACTTCCTTACTTACGTTCTCAAATACATGTCTTGGAACTACGGGGTGTAACAATCGATCCACCGAAATATTGCTAGAAAGGCACATGTGGGTGCGCCAAAATCTCTTTCATGAGGGAATTGTTGGAAATTTACTAATGTGGAATTAAGTTTAACCCATTATTTATAACTCGAACAATTGAGACCTCGCATGTCGGAAATGTCGTTTCCACACACGTGCACACGTAGTACCAAATATCGTAAATTTTATTAAGTGAAAGAGATACTAGTACGTAAGTGAAACGTTTGAGACATATAATGATGGACGGGGACAAATGACGCGTGTTTCACGTTGGTAAATGAAGGAAGAAGTGTAAGATCGAAACACAGCCGGAAAAAGGGCGCGGCTTTGAGTTAGAAATTGCGGCGAGGCAGTGTGATCGACGAAAGACAGGAATTTCTGACTTTTGAGCTGGTTTTGGAGCATTAATCATCCATTACTTGACACTTGAATTCAGCCATTATTTGGCTGAATTATAACCTCTCATTTAGTGTCATTACATGGTCTTGATTGTCATTAGTTGGCTAGAAGAGAAGTCATCTTACACACACTATAAATTGAGGCCTTTGGCTCAATTCAAGAACACACCATATACTTGTATAGTTCAGATATTTCTAAATTTCTTCCTCTCTAGCATACTTTCACACACTCAAAAGTTCTTCTTGAGAAACACTTGAGTTTCCTTTGCTCATTTGTTTGATGTTGTTTTATCTTGGGAGACAGTTGCCCATAAACGTAAAAGGATATATACAGGGCAATAATATCTTAAGGACAGAGTGCTAACACTCGACTCAGCTCATTTGTAACAAGTAGAGATTTAGATTCTCTTGATTTCAAGTTATCAAGATTAAAGAGCTTGTTGCAATTGAAACGAAGATCCAAATACTGAAGATCCAAGACTCACTCAAGAACAGAAGATCATGACCAGAAAACTCATTGTTGTTGTAACAACTTTGGTTAGACTTCAAGCCTATTGAATTGTAATTCGTTGTTTATCCTTTCTAAGTAATAGTAGTAGTTATATACTATTTTGCGTACATCTATTGTATAACTCACAAAAACAAATCGAAGAAAAAACTAAACCTGATAAATCATATATATAATTTTATAATTATATATGTAAGATATAGTAATTTTTATAGTAATTTTAAATATTTTGTTTTGGTTTGATTTTAATAATTAAAAAAACCAACTACATTTTGGTAACATCCTACAAGTTGTTAAAGAGATTTGACGGCCGATAGATCCGTAGGTTTGGTACAAAATAGTAGCAGTAGCTGTCTTTATTTGTCTTGTTATATATGCGTAATTAACATCTCCATCCATTTGAAACGAGGCAGGCAAATAATAATCTAGAGAAAGACTAATCGTATTCGGTTTTGCTTTACTTGTCTGGTCGTCACTTTAGGTCCATCTCCATCTCTCTCTTTCTCAGGTAAGCTCAGATCTTCATTTTTGCTTTAATTGTTTTAAGCTATTTGACATGCTCTTATATGAGATCTGTAAAAATTGCTACAAGACGAATCGAATCTTGATGTTTTGTTTGATTTCGATTTTAGGTTTGGTAGTTGTTATCTTGTGGTTAAGATTAGCTGGATCTGCATGAATTACTGATTATTAAGTTAATCTGCTATAGATGTTCCCAGATCTACTGTTTGTTCCATTACAAGATGGTACTCTATTTCTGTTTGTTTGAAATTGGGATTGAATTTATGTATGTTTTTCTCCTTGGATCTCTGCATACTTATTTTGTTACTCTCCATTCAGGTCAAACTAACTAATATTTGGTGTGAATTCGGGCATAGGATTTTTAATTTTTTCAAAATAAAGTTTACATATTTAGAAACGTAGTTACCAATTCAAAATATTTTGACGTCATTTGAAAAAAATACGGTCAAAGAAAATATACTTTGACTGTCCAAATAGTAACTAAGACAAATATTTTGAAACGTGGGAGTATAAAATATGGCATAGCTGGAAATGTGCAATGGATATTCATATATCATTACTGGAATGAATTAGTTAGGAGTTTATCTGGTTTTTCCCTGCTAGAACAAGCAAATATTGAGCACTGGACTGAAATGGATCAAAATGAGGCTCAATACAACTATTTTCAATTAGTTTTGGTTTGAGGTGTAGTTGTAATGAGCAATTACAAGTTTTTTGCGTCTTTCTCTCTGGATATTATCTTATTGTTGCATACATTAATTTACCTATATTGCTAACTGAATTATAAGCTATCTGATATTATAGTTGGTACAGTTAGTGTGGTCGTTCGATTTTTGATTCATTTTTGTTTTGCAGTTAATATAAATGGCCGACAGTGAGGATATCCAACCACTTGTTTGTGACAATGGAACTGGAATGGTGAAGGTTAGTTGATTCATCTAGTTTTTATTTTGTTTTAAATAGATAACATTCATGATAGTTTTGTTGTTCTTGAAGTAGTATGTTTTTATGGTGAACAATTTGTGCTTGAAATATAGGCTGGATTTGCTGGTGATGATGCTCCTAGAGCAGTTTTCCCCAGTATTGTGGGTCGTCCCCGCCACACAGGTGTCATGGTTGGGATGGGACAGAAGGACGCTTATGTGGGTGATGAAGCTCAATCGAAGAGAGGTATCTTGACCTTGAAATACCCAATTGAGCATGGTATAGTCAGCAACTGGGATGATATGGAGAAGATATGGCATCATACATTCTATAATGAGCTTCGTGTTGCTCCTGAGGAGCATCCCGTTCTTCTAACTGAGGCACCCCTCAACCCCAAGGCCAACAGGGAGAAGATGACCCAGATTATGTTTGAGACATTCAATGTTCCGGCTATGTATGTTGCTATTCAGGCCGTGCTTTCCTTGTATGCCAGTGGTCGTACCACAGGTTCGTATTAGTACTTGTGTTTGAAAAATTATCTTTTGAATTCAAATTTGTTCCTATTCTGGCAATAACTAACTGACTTAGCAAATACCTTTGACAGGTATTGTGTTGGACTCTGGTGATGGTGTGAGTCACACTGTGCCTATCTACGAAGGTTATGCTTTGCCCCATGCCATTCTTCGTTTGGATCTTGCTGGCCGTGACCTAACTGATAGCCTTATGAAGATCCTCACCGAGAGAGGTTACATGTTCACCACCACTGCTGAACGGGAAATTGTCCGTGACATGAAGGAAAAGCTTGCTTATGTCGCTCTTGACTATGAGCAGGAGCTTGAAACTGCTAAGAGCAGCTCTTCTGTTGAAAAGAACTATGAGTTGCCAGATGGACAGGTTATTACCATTGGTGCTGAGAGGTTCCGTTGCCCAGAAGTCCTCTTCCAGCCATCCATGATTGGGATGGAAGCTGCGGGTATCCATGAGACTACCTATAACTCCATCATGAAGTGTGATGTGGATATTAGGAAGGACCTGTATGGAAATATTGTTCTCAGTGGTGGCTCCACCATGTTCCCTGGCATTGCTGATCGAATGAGTAAGGAAATTACTGCTTTGGCTCCTAGTAGCATGAAGATTAAGGTTGTTGCTCCGCCAGAGAGAAAATACAGTGTCTGGATTGGAGGATCTATCCTTGCATCCCTCAGCACATTCCAGCAGGTACCTCCTTTATTTATCTTTTTGCTCATGAATTCAAATTTGCTACTTTTAAATTATGCTTGCTTAAGATGTCGAAATTCACTTGCTTCTTGTGCGCTTAACCAGATGTGGATTTCGAAGGGTGAGTATGATGAGTCAGGTCCATCCATTGTTCACAGGAAGTGTTTCTAAGCTGCTGCTAATCTACTTAGATGTGACTTTCCTTTTTTGTTTCTTGCTTTTGCTGTTATATTCCCAGTGAATTGGGATTTACTGGCATGGAGAATTTCGGAGGTGAGCCAATGGTTGAAATTATACGCTAATACATCTTATGTTAGTGCGATGTGGTTTATTTTTCTCAACATGCTGAGTGCAATGGCCTTTTTCTATGTGGCCGCATCCTTGCTTGAACAATGTCTTGTTAATCTTTTGCTTTCTTTTACTTCTCTTTTCTTCTATTTCACTATTTTATGGCACCTCTTTTCTTGGGAACTATTATGTTAATATATATTGATTGAGACATTCTATATTAGTCTCAGTTTGCGGATAGCCTTTTACTAATATTTTCCCGTTGATAGAGGAATTCAGGGGTCATTTGGTTGCAAGAATCTCGGCATAAGATATGAAATTATTTTATTTTGTGTTTTATTGAATGTTTGATTCTGATACAAGCAATTTCGGGTTTGATTATATGCTACAATTTTTTTTATGACAATGAACCCGTAGCCGCTACTCTTTGGGTGTGCACATGATAAACCTTGCTCCTGTGTAACAGCCCGCAAACCACATAGGAGAGATAACCCACATTAGGAAAGCCCCCGTGATGAGCTTGATCTAGAAGGTAAATTCCTTGATGTCGTAGGTAGGGTGTCAAACCTGAGATCTCCATTATGGGAGCTCCATGCTCAACTGACTTGCCGGTTGATTATGCTACAATTATGATATTATTTTGATATTTGTTGATTGACACCTAGTTTGAGCCTACTTGAAAACCTCTACTATTTTATCCTTCCCTTGAATTAAATTTTAGGAATTATTAATTTTGGGATAAATTGTTTTCCAGAGCAGTCTGTCTTTTTAAGAAAATTAAGATCAAAGTTTAAAATTTTATAATTAAAAATATATACAAATGTATTTAGTGGTAAATTCAAGGGCACGATATAAGAATTAAGAACCCCTTGAACTATGGTAAAATTGCTAGTTATATATCTAATTATGCGAGGGTTTTATTACTCTCTGAACTAAACCTTTTTGTATTATTTACACCTCTAAACTATGCGAGAACTATTATATCTTGAACTTAATTGTTGAGATTGCATTAATTTTTGTGTTTAACCTGTTGTGTCTATTTAAGATGATGTGTTATTGCATATTTAAGTGCACTAGTAGCTGATTTTTGTATTTATGAAGTTGCATCACTCGTTTTGATATCGATAAAATTATTCTTAGTATTTTGCTCAGGTTTTGTTTATTTATGCAGCTGTCAGATTTGTAAAGTTGGTATTTTGCATAGGTTTTCTTCATTTATTTGGTGTAAAAGCTTGCAAGCTATTGCTCTTGTTCATATCATTGTACCAAAATTGCAGAAAAAACTGCATGAAAACAACAGCCAAAACTAGACCAAAAAAATCACCAAAAACTTCATCAACGCAGTAGCAAAAATTGGACCAAAAACTGCACTTAGACAATAACAAAATTAGCTCAAAATAGGATCCTCACATAGTTTAGGGATGTATAATACGAAAATAAATAAATTTAGGTATGTAATAGGACCCTCTCATAGTTTAAGTGTGCAACTGACAATTTCGCCATAGATCAGGGGATTCTTATGCCTTATTCCTAAATTAAATTCACATTTTATAGTCAGAATGACTTGAGACCCCTTGAACTTGTCATCTTTTATTTGATGCATACTTAAACTATGTATTGACTTAATTACCCCGTGAACTTTGTTATATGATAGCCTCGACCGCCATAGATGCTGATGTGATAAAGAGCGTGAATACACTCACTTTTAAGCGTGTGGAAAGGATGAAAAATAAAAAAATCAGCCTCCAAGTATGTTCTTTTTCAACTATTAATCGCCACAAAATCAATATAATGTACTCAATTGCATTTCTCTTTGATTTTTGTTAATATACACATATTTTTATCCCAATTGTGTTTTTTTCCAGATGCAATGCATATATGTATTTTTTTTTATCCAAATCTACAAAATTTAGTTGAAATCCTATTTATTTTAGCCAAATATAAAGAAGGTTTAGCCAAAGACATGAAGCTTAGACAGTGTATTTTCTATAAAGAAAGAATGTGTATTTTCATTTTCATGCGATGAATATTTATTTCAACTGTGCACAAATATTTGGCCCGAAAAAGATGATTTAAATAATTATTGAACTTAAAGAGATACAAATATATATTTTATCTTTAAGAAATACCACATGGACAAAAAAATTCACGTGGCAACGCGTGTGTTTCACAGGTTGTAGCGTCCAGGGGGTCGTGTATATCATATTGCCAAGTTGAGGAGGGTAATTAGGCCGATGTAAAATTAGGTGTGCACTTAATAAAGGTCGCCAAGTTCATCAGGTCCCGATCCATTCTGCCTATTTTGTTTTCTATATATATTATTTATAGTTTAATAAACCAAACATACTTACGATTAAATATAATATTAATAAATAATCTCAACATTATTTTTTATGGGGTGTCCGAAAGAAACACCGACATATAATTATAGAAAATGAAATCTCTTTTTTTATTTTTCAAAAATGGTCTCAATATTATTTAATTTTCGTATTATATCCATATTATATTTGTTACAATATAATCTCTATAATGCTTATAAGTCAAATGATCCTGAGTAATCAATTATTCGTTGAGGACTTCTTGTCCATTTTCTAACTAAGGGTGTTCAGTGGGCCGGGACGATCCGATCCTGCCCGGCCCGTCCCTCAACCCGCCCCGACCCCCCCCCCCAAAAAAAATCAGGATCGGTATAGGGGATCGAACTCGGGACGGGATTAGGGCTCTAATCTCTCTCTACAAGTCTATATTGCACACTAAATATTATATTTTATTTGCTAATTTCTATCTAAGTTCAAAATTGGGAGTGAAGTTGACAACTAGCTTGAGGATTATCGAGAAAAAAATAATTTTCAACCTCGATTACACGTCGACGTTTGATACCTTCGTTCATTTTTTTTATTATTATTGTTAATTAATTTTAATTATCGTACTTAATTTCATTAACTTTAATTATTTATTTGCATAATTATAATGGAACGAAGTGAACATTTTTCTAGTAGAGGTACTAGGGGTAACAGGGGTAGGGTGCATTCTAGTAATCCTAATTACGACGATTTCACTCATGTAGATGAAACTGATTTTTTTAATGTTAATATTAATATACCATTAGATCATGAGGTATATTCTGCATCTGAACCAGACTTTAATTTAGAAAATGAATTAGAAGATAATTTAGATAATACACCCACTATTGCACCTCCACCTCAGGCTCAGACTGAGTCTCAGGTTGAAATTGAAATGCCTCCTATTCCCCATAGTATGAGTCGAGGACAAAGACAACAAAAATAAAAATCACCTGCATGAATGTTTTTTGATAGGGACATTCCTAATCAACTAGCTATTTGTAAAATTTGTCACGAAATTTATAAATTTAAAACTTGAAAAGGTCAAGGTGAGACGGGAGGTTTAATGAGACATGTAGAAAACTCTCACAATGCAAGGTATAACCAATACTTGGCTAAAATATTGGGTGTGCAAATGCCTTCTGAGCTGGGACAAGGGTCACATAATGTCCCCGACCAAGTACAAGATCGAATTAACTTGGATGACGGGGAGTTATTGGTCCGAATTATGATAAACACAGAGATAGGAAAATTTAGCAAAATTAGTTGCTATGGAGGGTTTGCCTTTTTCATTTTATTCATTTCCTGGTTTTATTCATTACGAGAAACATATAATCCTGCTTTTAACGGTTTTGCTAGATCAACTGTTAGAAGAGATGTTTTTAAATTTGCGTATGAATATCAATAATATTTATGTTATGCATTATATCATTTTAATGACAAAGTGACTATCACTTATGACATTGATTGTAGTACTAACAATAATGATTATTTAACTGTTACATGTAATTGGATAGATCAAAATTGATCTATGCAAAAACATATATTAGCATATAAATATATTGATGAAAGGCACACTCCAGTTTTTATTTCAAAAAATATTCATGAAATTAATGAATATTATGAAAATACTGATAAAATTATGACTATTACATTAGATAATGTTTCTTCTAATGATTCTGCTGTAAACCTTTTAAAAACTTGAGTTACTCCATCTTTTCCCACATTTTTTATATTAGATATGCATGTCATATTTATAACTTAATTGTAAAAGATGGCCTAAAACTTTTTAAAGACATCCTTGATAAAGTACAATTTGCTATAAACTTTATTTTCAAAGGTAATAAAATACAAAGACGCAAAAAGTATAAAAAAACTTGTCATGATTGTGGATTACCTTATAGGAAAATTTCAAAAGAAGTTGCGACTAGGTGAAATTCTTTGTATGAACAATTACTTGTTGCTCATGAGTATAAAAGACCTATAAATTTATTATTTAACGTCCATAATCAAAATCCAACGAATATGCTTGTAAATGATGATTGAGATAAAATTTTGAAACTTATTGTATTTTTAGAGATTTTTTTTCTAGCTACTAAGAAATTTTCTGAAATTTATTATCCTACTATTTTATCTATGTTATTTTATATAGCTCTAATATTTTTGTTACTTAATAAATATATATTTAAAATTAAGTGTTCTAAAAAATAATTAAAATACTCCCAAATCTCCCTACCCGACCCGTCCCCTCTTCCGGCGGGATGTGGGACGGGACCTCTTCCCGTCCTCCTATCCCGGCCCGCCAAATCCTGATCCCAACCTCCCACCCCGTCCCCCCAAATCTCATCCCCTCAAATTCGGTTCCTTCCCACCCCATCCCACTCGCCATCCCTATTTCTTGGGAGCAAAAGGCGAAATCCCCTTATTTCTAACTAGTCTAAACCTTGCGTGTCGTGCGGTTCCTTTATAGGTAATAAGTTTTATTTATAATATAGAAATTCATATATAGCTAGCAGCATTGATATTGAAAATAAATTCAAAAGTTAATATTTTTAATTTCATGAAGATGAATATCAATAATATTTATGTTATGCATTATATCATTTTAATGACAAAGTGACTATCACTTATGCCATTGATTGTAGTACTAACAATAATGATTATTTAACTGTTACATGTAATTGGATAGATCAAAATTGATCTATGCAAAAACATATATTAGCATATAAATATATTGATGAAAGACACACTGCAGTTTTTATTTCAAAAAATATTCATGAAATTAATGAATATTATGGAAATACTGATAAAATTATGACTATTACATTAGATAATGTTTCTTCTAATGATTCTGCTGTAAACCTTTTAAAAATTTGAGTTACTCCATCTTTTCCCACATTTTTTATATTAGATATGCATGTCATATTTATAACTTAATTGTAAAAGATGTCCTAAAACTTTTTAAAGACATCCTTGATAAAATACAATTTGCTATAAACTTTATTTTCAAAGGTAATAAAATACAAAGACGCAAAAAGTATAAAAAAACTTGTCATGATTGTGGATTACCTTATAGGAAAATTTCAAAAGAAGTTGCGACTAGGTGAAATTCTTTGTATGAACAATTACTTGTTGCTCATGAGTATAAAAGACCTATAAATTTATTATTTAACGCCCATAATCAAAATCCAACGAATATGCTTGTAAATGATGATTGAGATAAAATTTTGAAACTTATTGTATTTTTAGAGATTTTTTTCTAGCTACTAAGAAATTTTCTGAAATTTTTAATCCTACTATTTTATCTATGTTATTTTATATAGCTCTAATATTTTTGTTACTTAATAAATATATATTTAAAATTAAGTGTTCTAAAAAATAATTAAAATACTCCCAAATCTCCCTACTCGACCCGACCCGTCCCCCCAAAACCCGTCCCCTCTTCCGGCGGGATGTGGGACGGGACCTCTTCCCGTCCTCCTATCCCGGCCCGCCAAATCCTGATCCCAACCTCCCACCCCGTCCTCCCAAATCTCATCCCCTCAAATTCGGTTCCTTCCAACCCCATCCCACTCGCCATTCCTATTTCTTGGGAGCAAAAGGCAAAATCCCCCTATTTCTAACTAGTCTAAACCTTGCGTGTCGTGCGGTTCCTTTATAGGTAATAAGTTTTATTTATAATATAGAAATTCATATATAGCTAGCAGCATTGATATTGAAAATATATTCAAAAGTTAATATTTTTAATTTCATGAAGATGAATATCAATAATATTTATGTTATGCATTATATCATTTTAATGACAAAGTGACTATCACTTATGACATTGATTGTAGTACTAACAATAATGATTATTTAACTGTTACATGTAATTGGATAGATCAAAATTGATATAGAATAAAAACATATATTAGCATATAAATATATTGATGAAAGACACACTGCAGTTTTTATTTCAAAAAATATTCATGAAATTAATGAATATTATGGAAATACTGATAAAATTATGACTATTATATTAGATAATGTTTCTTCTAATGATTATGCTGTAAACCTTTTAAAAATTTGAGTTACTCCATCTTTTCCCACATTTTTTATATTAGATATGCATGTCATATTTATAACTTAATTGTAAAAGATGTCCTAAAATTTTTTAAAGACATCCTTGATAAAGTACAATTTGCTATAAACTTTATTTTCAAAGGTAATAAAATACGCAAAAAGTATAAAAAAACTTGTCATGATTGTGGATTACCTTATAGGAAAATTTCAAAAGAAGTTGCGACTAGGTGAAATTCTTTGTATGAACAATTACTTGTTGCTCATGAGTATAAAAGACCTATAAATTTATTATTTAACGCCCATAATCAAAATCCAACGAATATGCTTGTAAATGATGATTGAGATAAAATTTTGAAACTTATTGTATTTTTAGAGATTTTTTTCTAGCTACTAAGAAATTTTCTGGAATTTATTATCCTACTATTTTATCTATGTTATTTTATATAGCTCTAATATTTTTGTTACTTAATAAATATATATTTAAAATTAAGTGTTCTAAAAAATAATTAAAATACTCCCAAATCTCCCTACCTGACCCGACCCGTCCCCCCAAAACCCGTCCCCTCTTCCGGTGGGATGTGGGACGGGACCTTTTCCCGTCCTCCTATCCCGGCCCGCCAAATCCTGATCCCAACCTCCCACCCCGTCCCCCCAAATCTCATCCCCTCAAATTTGGTTCCTTCCCACCCCATCCCACTCGCCATCCCTATTTCTTGGGAGCAAAAGGCGAAATCCCCCTATTTCTAACTAGTCTAAACCTTGCGTGTCGTGCGGTTCCTTTATAGGTAATAAGTTTTATTTATAATATAGAAATTCATATATAGCTAGCAGCATTGATATTGAAAATATATTCAAAAGTTAATATTTTTAATTTCATGAAGATGAATATCAATAATATTTATGTTATGCATTATATCATTTTAATGACAAAATGACTATCACTTATGACATTGATTGTAGTACTAACAATAATGAATATTTAACTGTTACATGTAATTGGATAGATCAAAATTGATCTATGCAAAAACATATATTAGCATATAAATATATTGATGAAAGACACACTGCAGTTTTCATTTCAAAAAATATTCATGAAATTAATGAATATTATGGAAATACTGATAAAATTATGACTATTACATTAGATAATGTTTCTTTTAATTATTCTGCTGTAAACCTTTTAAAAACTTGAGTTACTCCATCTTTTCCCACATTTTTTATATTAGATATGCATGTCATATTTATAACTTAATTGTAAAAGATGTCCTAAAACTTTTTAAAGACATCCTTGATAAAGTACAATTTGCTATAAACTTTATTTTCAAAGGTAATAAAATACAAAGACGCAAAAAGTATAAAAAAATTTGTCATGATTGTGGATTACCTTATAGGAAAGTTTCAAAAGAAGTTGCGACTAGGTGAAATTCTTTGTATGAACAATTACTTGTTGCTCATGAGTATAAAAGACCTATAAATTTATTATTTAACGCCCATAATCAAAATCCAACGAATATGCTTGTAAATGATGATTGAGATAAAATTTTGAAACTTATTGTATTTTTAGAGATTTTTTTTCTAGCTACTAAGAAATTTTCTGGAATTTATTATCCTACTATTTTATCTATGTTATTTTATATAGCTCTAATATTTTTGTTACTTAATAAATATATATTTAAAATTAAGTGTTCTAAAAAATAATTAAAATACTCCCAAATCTGATCCGACCCGTCCCCTCTTCCGGCGGGATGTGGGACGGGACCTCTTCCCGTCCTCCTATCCCGGCCCGCCAAATCCTGATCCCAACCTCCCACCCCGTCCCCCCAAATCTCATTCCCTCAAATCCGGTTCCTTCCCACCCCATCCCACTCGCCATCCCTATTTCTTGGGAGCAAAAGGCGAATTCCCCCTATTTCTAACTAGTCTAAACCTTGCGTGTCGTGCGGTTCCTTTATAGGTAATAAGTTTTATTTATAATATAGAAATTCATATATAGCTAGCAGCATTGATATTGAAAATATATTCAAAAGTTAATATTTTTAATTTCATGAAGATGAAAGTACGATTTAATTTATTATTTATTTAGTACATCTTGCATGAAAGTTAAATATATTTTGCATTGTACTAAATTTCATCGAAGCTTTTTTGCCGTGTATTTTTCTTAATTGTATATGTTCCATCAGTAGTATACAATCTACTTATACCATTCATATTTATTCACGTGATAATAATAATAATAATAATAATAATAATAATAATAATAATAATAATAATAATAATAATAATAATAATAATTAAAAAAAACAATGTCATCTTAATCCACTTAGTGCAGTATACATGTCATTAACGCTTTTAAAAACATAACCAAAAGGTCTCACCCAACTATTATTATTATTATTATTATTATTATTATTATTATTATTATTATTATTATTGATGTTTAATAATGTCCTAAATATGTCGTTAACGCATTCTACAATATATGCATATTGAGACTTTTTTTTTGTAAAGTAGAAAATATGATTAATAAAAACTAATTATTACAAGACTCAACAGTTCTGGAGAACGAAGTCCCCCTCACAGCTACAAACAAAAGCTAGTAAAATAAAAGAACGGGGTTCTTGATAAATCTTCAAGCTTCCAAAAAACTTCGGTGCTGCTACCATGCTTTGCTAATCTATCAGCAACACCGTTTTCCTCCCTGTAGATGTGATTAAGTGGTACGCTTCCTAGCTGTTGAGTAGACGTTGGATCAATCATGAGCTTAATATCGGAGTTTTGATGATTTGGCAAACAATGTATCCGATGTCTCAGAGAAACTGCTCGAAGAAACTGATTCTTACTATCACGCAACTAGAGACGGTAAGCTATTCCATGACGACATTGGAGAAAAAGGAACATTGACTGATTCCTATTCTATAGAAAGTTAGTCTTAAGAGTTATGCTAATATTCTACAAATACCATAAGTTGATTAACGTGGAAATTAGCATTGAAGTAGGACAAGGAAGTTAACACGCAAACATGAAAAGAAGGAAGATCCAAGTCAAACAAGATTTATTTTTTCGGGTGCAATTAATGAAACCAAAATCTGCTTGGAATAAAGGATTTAAGGCGGCAACTACTTCTATATAAAGACAACATGATCAAGCATTGGAGCTTGGAATCCACAATCAAAGAAACTCCAACGAGAGACAAGAGTGAGCGCAGTTAACATCTTTGTCTCAAGAAAACCAGTGAAACCATATGAACCTCCCGCGCTCTCCCCATTCAGACTGAATACTATCTTTTTGATCTCCCATTCAACATGATTTCCTCAATCTCATTCATCAATTAGTTGTGGAACATGATCAAGAATTTCAATGTCCTTAGGGTCATCCTCCTTAGTAAATTGAGCCCTGTAGAATCTGATAGCTTCCTCAATTATTTCCTCCTTCTCTTTCAACCAGTTTCCTGTCTGGTCTTGTATTCTCCTTAATGGGAGCTGATTTCTTTTTTCTTGAACATATGCATGAAAAACCTAATATTTCTGTCACCATCCTAAAACCATTGCATCCCAGCCTTTTGTTTCCATAATTCCTCCTTCAGGTGTATGAATCTGTATAGTTCTGCCTGAACTTTGTGTAGACTTTCCCTGATGGAAGGAGTTGGTTGTAATTCAAATTGTTCTTCATGTGCTTTAATCACATCATCCAAAGTCTCTACCTCCTTAAAAATATTACCAACAGTATCTTTGCTCCACTGTGTGAATCCAAATTTCATTCCAATTTATGGTAAAAAAAGTGAAAGAATTTGTCATAAAGTCCACTGTCCACAAAGGCTTCACTGTCTCCATAAAAGTGTCATGTTTGACCCAAAAATTCAGAAACTTAAAAGATTTATGAATATGTTCAATATCTCCTGCATATGATATAAGCAAAGGGGCATGATTAGACCATGTTCTGATCAGATGAGAGATATCAACCCCAGAAAACTTATTTTGCAAAGCTTGATTACCCAAACATCTGTCCAACCCTTAAAAAATGCAATCATTTCACTTTTCCCATTCTACCAAGTATAAGCGCTTCCTTTATATCCCAAATAATCCATTCCACAACTTTGAATGCAACTCCTAAAATCTTGGACTTCATTTATAGTAACTGAAAGTCCCCCATACTTTTCTGAATCTGTTAAAATAGTGTTGAAGTCCCCTCCTATTAACCAAGGTTGCTGCATTGTTCTAGACATATCTGTTGGAATTTATTAAACGTGAAATAAAGTTAATCTTATTAATTATGACACAAACAATTAGGGCCCCGCACATCGGAAACGTCGTTTTCATACACGTGCACACGTTGTACCAAGGTAATTTCCCTTAGTGGAAGAGATATTGGTACGTGTACAAAACGTTTGATACATAATGTGATAGACGGTTATTGGACAAATACAAGTGGTTTCACGTTGGTAAATGAAGGAAAAAGTGTACAATGTGTAAAAGATGAAACGAATCAGAAATCGCTGCGGAGCCGTGAAGGGTCGCAGCGCCTCCTCCCAAGGGTCGCGGCACCCGTAATGGTAATATTCACTGGGAAGCTACTGGACGTGAAGCGCCGCGTCGCTTCGGGACCAGTGTGACCGTTGGGAGACGTTTTGAAACTGATTCTTGGGCTGACTTTGGAGCATTAATCCTCCATTATTTGGCTCATGAATTCAGCCATTATTTGACTGAATTATAACCTCAAATTAAAGGTCATTATATGGCATTGAAGGCCATAACTTGTCCATTTGAGAATACATCTTGATCACAACTATAAATTGAGGCCTTTGGCTCAATTCAAGAGACACTCCATACTTGTATGATTTCAGATTTTTTGAAATCTCTTCCTCTCTTGCAATCTTCCACACACTCAAAGATCCTTCTTTTCTAGCGAACACTTGAGTCTCCTTTGCTCACTTGTTTGATTGTTGTTTTATCTTGGGAGATAAGTTTCCAACACACCGTTAAAGGATTATACGGGGTAATATTATCTTAAGGAAAGATTGAATATCAATCGACTCAGCAAGACATTTTCCTTGTTCTATTTCCAGATTCCTAAACAATTTGTTGTTGCTATCAAGGTCAAGAAGCTTGTTACAATTAGAGCAAACACTGAAGACAGACTCAAGAACTACTCAAGAACGTAGATTTAAGACGGATCAAGAACCAAACTTTGTTGTGGTTGTCACAACTCTTGTTAGGCTTGATGCCTATTGTATTGTAATTCATTTTGTTTATCCTTTCTAAGTACTGGTAATAGTTGTACACTATTCCCGTACATCCATTGTATAACTCACAATATTAAGATAATATTGGTACTAGTGCTAGAAAGATGTTAGCTAGCGAATATGATCCTGAACCTGGCTGTGATTTTCTTGTTGAAACCAGTCATGTTGACAGTTCTTTAAACAGTTCAAAGACTATCTTTGTCAACAGATCTGGTCTTAGTTCTTGGTCTCTCTTTGACGATAGTTACAAATCTGTGTTCGTCAAAAGTGAGATCTCGGTTGCTGATCCTGAACTTGAAGATACTGCTGATAGTCATTATTGTAAGGATCAAAGAAGAGTTGTTGTCACCGCTCCCGAGAGTGGTGGAAACAAGTGTCCACCCGATGTTGAGGATATCAACTGGGACATGAGGAGAAGACTAAAAGTGATGTTCCATCTTCTAAGAAGAAGCCTCCATCTTATGGTAATGAGGATTTGGACACGTGACTGATGTGGGCCAGATTCCAAAGGTATGAATCAATTATTCTTCCTTGTCTAAAATGAGATTAAAAGATAATTTCTGAATAAAAGTGAATAAAGCAAGACTAGGAATATGAAGTGTTTTTCATTAAAACATATATTTCCTACACTTTAAAATCAGAAGTTTAATCTCACTTTCCTTCCCGTTTATAATTGGAATGTTATAAACAACGACCTAAAAGATGTGGACTTAGATTGTAATAAACTGAATTTATGGACAATCCTAAGCAAGGGAAAAAGACTAGAGGACTAAAGGACTAGAGACAAACCTGTCACCGTTTTCGATAGAAGATCCGTCTTTTGACAAGAAAAGATATTGACACTCAGTCATACAAAGCCTACGGGCGACTGGAGTGGGCTAGAGTTTCCAGATCTTAAATGATTTGAAGGCCAAAAGAAAGACAGAAATTAGACACTCAGTCTGCTAAGGCAACTGGAGTGGGCCAAAGTATCTAGATCACATATGATCCGATTACGCCCTAACCACAGGCAAAAAGTTGTTCATGTGAAGCAACACTACCTTCAAAGTAGAAGAAGTTGAAGAGGTTGTCCTAAAAAGGAATTAAAGGAATGGGATCACTCTTAAAGGAGGTGATACATGTCCTAAGTTTGGTTTCAAGGACGCTGTTGGGCAATATGGCTTGAGTATTCGCCTCATGTCCCACAGGTCGATGATAACTAGGAGTGATACGGTAAGACTGTAGCCAAATGGATGATATATTTGTAATCCGTGCATCTATGCCATCATAGATTAAGACACATTAAATTGAAGGTCATTCAAAAGCTAACTAAATTGAGATTGTTGCCATCTATCGACATAAACCCTCAAATAAATGTGAGGTAGGCGAAGAGGCAAAATAATTTTCAATTCCATCAAGGGAATAGCGAAAGAAGCACCATTCCTCTATAACATAGTCACGCCTACGTGGGTGATTTGATGCTTGCACAAATAGAGGGGGGAGACAAGTATGTTGTGATCTTCATCAAATGATGGTACAACGTATATCTTCCTTTGTTGAAGGACAAAGATGAAACTAGTCGGAAGTCGCCGTGGAGCCGTGAAGGGCCGCGACGCCTCCTTCAAGAGCCGCGACGCTTGAAGCCTGGTTGGCTACTGGAATTTAGGGTCCACGGCGCCTCCCAGGCAGGGCCGCGACGCTTCGGAAGCAGAAGTTGAAAAGCCTACGGATTGAGAAATTCGTAGAGATAGAGGGGGAGAATGTGAAACATCGTTCATCAAACGATTGTTCCTTACTCACCACAGTCTAATGGTGTTAGACAAGTGCAGATCTGTACGCCCAAGATATTTGGGGCAAGGCGATCCTTACCGCTAATGCAATTCTCAATAGAACTCCGCATAAGGATAAGGATAATCCTCCGTGTGAAACATGGAAATAATCCCATATACAAATGTTGTGATATGGGGTAGTGTGGAAATAGTTGAAGTACCTAAGCCAAAATAGGTCAAGTCATACCTAAGACTGTAGATTGTATATCCACTGGATTTGCAATGAACAATAGTGCTTATGTCACGCCCCAACTTTTCTTAAGTCTCTCCTTAGGACGTGATGACACCTGGACAATTATTTATTTTCCAGGCGAACCGTTAACTTCTTTTCTTCCTAAATTAAACATGTATTTAAGTGCGAAAATAATATATATATATATATAATAAACAATTCGAATTTTACAAAGAATAATTTCATGTGGGGAATTTCCCGAGATAACGACAATTAGTTCTTTAAACATATTTAGTCTAACATAACTTTCACTAAATCCGAAGTAATGGATTGGTGGGGCAATGAGGCTGCGGGACGGTCGCTAGCCCTGTTGCGGAGCTTTATCTCTATCACGCTTTCCTGAAATATGTTAAATAAAAGAGTCAGCCCTATCATCCGGGGCTGAGTGAGACCTCACCCTATAAATCCAAAGTAACCTCAATATTTTAAGTATAAACATGTTAAAACACAATAACCATATTATGAAACAAACTTCAGCATTTTTCAATGCATCATAATCAAGTATTCACATAGTAATATTATCTTTCAACTCGTTTCAGAAATTTCTCAAGTTTAACCATCAAACATGTTTTATCCTGTATTACATAATAAGGTTTACAAATACGATTACGTATTTGCGATGTTCAACCCGATCCAGTGCATTCACAAATGCATTTACATCATTGTTGCGATGAGCAACCCGATCTGATGCATTTGCAGATGCATTTACATATCCTATTCATTCGCAGATGCATTTACATATTTGTTGAGGCGTACAACCCGATCCGATGCATTCGCAGATGCATTTACATATCCGATGCATTCGCAGATGCATTTACATATTTGTTGCGGCGTGCAACCCGATCCAATGCATTCGCAGATGCATTTACATATTTATTGCGGCGTGCAACCCGATCCAATGCATTCGCAGATGCATTTACATATCCGATGCATTCGCAGATGCATTTACATATTTGTTAACATATATACTTTGTATTTTCAGAAGGTCAAATAAATAATATATATATATTCTTTAACATTCTGTCCTTCATACTTGTAATGGTTATAACTTTTCAACCGTAACTTCGACTACGATGTTTCTTACGCTGAAATGAAGGTAACACGGGGGTATTTCACTGTACCAAATTTCATTTGAAAATACTTTGGGTAGCTAGTATAAATTCCTCCGCAAAACAACCACCTGTAACTAGTCTCGCCAGAATTTTTGTAAAACAATGTACCATCTCAAAATAGTCATAACTTCTTATTCGTAAGTCGGATAAAGCCCCGTAAATTCTCACACTGACGAGAAAAGTTAAACTTAAAACTTTCATTTGAATCAACGTTTCATATACTGTACCAATTGCTACAGTTTTACCCTTTTACCCTCTGCCCTACAGATTTTAATCGATCAGGGATAGAAATGTTAAACTATAACTCTTAAATCGTAAGTCCGTTTTTGTTATACCCCGTATTTTCCAGAGTATGTACGTGGGGGACGTACGTAGAAATTTTCGAACTTCTTTAGGCTTGGCCGAATTCTTTTGTGCACAACACCCGGTTAGAGTCGTGTTTCGACGAAACGTTTTCACAGCTTTCGTAGGGGAATTTCCGGCTATGTCATTTATAATTTTTGCGGATTTTTCCGAGAGACGTAACATTTTGGACCAACAAGAGGGCGACACTTGTCACCCTCTAATTGGTGAAGGTTGGCGGACGAAATGGGCAAGGATTGGCACGTTTTTTGTGTTGAATTGTGGTCAAGGGTTAGGTAGGATATTTTGTGTAGATGGATAAGGTTGCACATGGCTTAATCTTGGCCTTACACTTGCTATGCACTTGTCTTCATCTTGGCCATTGGTTGGCCTTCACTTGACCTATAAATACCCCCTTAGTTGATGAACTTTCTTCATCCAAAACTTGAGCAATCTACCTAAGTCTCAAAATACTCCCTCCCTCTTACTTACTTTCGTCCGCCACACTACCCCCCCTTGAGAAGCCTTGGCCGAGAGGTCTACCCCCCCCCTAGCCTAGTTGTCTCGTATAAATACCCCCCTTTTGTGGTATAGAAATACTCTCCTAGTATTGTTATAATGCCCAAATACCTTGGCCCAAATACCTTGTAGTACTTTCAAAAGTACCACTTTTTACAAAAGCCCGGAAAATACTATTATACTTTCCCTCAGTCACAAAAACGAAACCCTAAGTAAATCTTCACCCGTAGTTGAAGTCATAAGTAGAAGTTGGTTAGAACTTCTAAGGGTTGGTTAGAACGGATTGGGCGCCGAGTAGGAGCTAAACGTTGTTCGGGATCGACATATAAACTCGGATAATTTTGGGCTTATCGATGTAAACATTCTTGACCTTACATTTGTAATTGGAAATTACATGTTGTAGGAGTATGTAGTTAAGTATACTATATATAGAACTCAACATAGTTGTGCGGCAATGTCTTTTGACTTAAGCCCGAATAATACTTACAGCGATGTCTTGCGACTTAAGCTGAATTTAAAGAAGAGAATCGAATCGTAATTACATAGTATCAGACATGAGACTTGTGTATCATTCTTGTGTAGTAGAATTGTACACGCCCGGTTAGGCGTGTTAACCCCACGGTTGGCTTGGTAGCCTACCGTTAGAGGAGAGATTTACTGCCATGTGCGGGAGGTGCCGAATTTTCTCGTAGAATATTCTACGTCGGGATCTAAAGATATTAATAGGCGTTTGTGGCCTTTATAGGTGAAAGTACTAAGAGTAGCGTATTCTACTCGAGGAAAGTGGCTAGCAGGTTGTAGTACTTGGAGCTTTTTGCTTATTGTCGATAATCGTCGCGAGGTATGTGAACCTCTTCCTATCTCTTCTAGCATGATATGTGTGAACTATGTAGTGCGGTGACGCGTACGTGCTAAATGTATTTGATTGGTTTAAAACATAAAGTGTTATAACGGCTTTATGGGAAGTCGGTTATAACAACTTTATGTGGATAAGCAAATACTTTGTGGTTTCAAAAAGGTAACTGATTTGAATAATAACTGGCTTGATATGTGTTAATAAAGAACTTGAAGTATTTCAAAAGATTTATAAATCATTTTGAAAGAATGAGTAGTACTTGGGTTTTGAAAGCTTAAGAGTTATACTAGCTTTATGGGAAGTTAGGTATAACGGCTTAAGAATGTTTTACTGATTTCGGAAATCAGAATGTGTATCGACAAACCACTGCAGCGTTAATAAAAGGAAAATGTATTGACTAATGAAGTATTATTAAAACCAGAGAAACCTCCATCCGCAAGCTAAGATGAGACAAAATGATATTACATTTCCTAGATCATGGTCGCTTAATAAGATTGATTTTAAACAAGAATAACCTACTCACATATAAGACGTATGTTTCTCAAAACGCGTTTAAAGGAGAATTATGTTTTAAAGGACTAAAACTATGAACTACGAAACCTTTTTCTAAAATGAGAAACTTGAGCATTGAAATTAGGCAAACTTGAGCGTTTGGAAAATAAGGTTGTTACTTGATTTTACAAAGGAAAGCATTTTGGTTTACTTAACAATGTTAGTCACTCCAATTTTATACTACGTATCGGGTGACCTTTGTAAAAGAAATGGGTCTTAAAAGGAATTTAACGGACGTAGTACTTTAAGTTTAAAATACGGACTTTGACATAAAATGAAAGTACCTTGAGACGTTTGTAACTTGCTTATGCTTGTTGTTATGAAACTTGACCATGTTACGTGTGATAGCCTTGTTGTGCAAGTCGCGTGTTCTACTCGACTAGGTTCATCCGAATGTATTTCACTTGATTACCGGTTCATCCGAATGTATTTCACTTGATTACACGGTTCATCCGAATGTATTTCACTTGATTACCGGTTCATCCGGGAATGTATTTCACTTGATTACCGGTTCATCCGGGAATGTATTTCACTCGACTATCGGTTCATCCGGGAATGTATATCACTTGACTACGGTCATCCGGAATGTGTTCACCGACTACCGTTCATCCGGAATGTATTCCACACGTTTCTATATTGGGTCCATAAGATGGGCCGAGACACGTTATATCGTATCACATGATTTGTACCTAGATCACGGCGGTGATGAAGAAGTTCCACGGGCGTGAGGATGACTTTGAGGCGTGAGTCACGACTTGGCATGATCGCTTCTATGTTGTGAATCGTAGTTTGGTTATCATACATGTCTCTGCTTTATATAGACTATTATGATTTCATTTACTGATTTTCTGATTTCACATACTTGGTACTGTTATCGACCTCCTTGGCCGCGTTCACGCCGCAGTAAAAGGTACATCGGCGATCGATCCCCGCTTTTAGGATCACCTTTCAGTATTGGGAAGCTCCGTTCCTTCGAGGCTTATCTTTTGTATGTTACCACCGAGTCCAGATGCTTATACATTCGTGGGTATGGCGGCCCTGTCCGTCATAGCCGTTGTAAAATCTTAGAGGTGCATGTTGTTGTGGGCGGGGTTTGTAAAAGGATAAGCTGTTGGGTATTTATGTATATATGATGAAGGCAACTATTTTGGTTGGCTGTTTATTTATCTTTTCTCTTAATTCATGTTCATGTTTTTATTTCCGCTGATTTTCTCGATGTTGTATCACTGGTGCCCGGGTAAGGCACGATCCACGGCCCGGTTCGGTCGTGACAAAAGTGGTATCGAGCGATTAGTCCTCGAAAGTGTCTACAGACCGTGTCTAGTAGAGTCTTGATTATCGGTGTGTCAGGCACCACATCTATAATCGTGAGGTCGCAGGACATTTAGGATTGGTTTCCATTCTTCTCATTCCGAGATCGTGCCTTAGTGTGTGATAAATTGGACCCTCCGACGTATTCCTTTCCTTTACGATTATGCCTCCGCGTAAGGCAACCGAGCCCGGATGGGCAAGGCGATGAGGAGTCTTAGTGAGATACAGAGAAGCACGAGCGCAGCCCGGCCAAGACTGAGACAAGATTCGACGGCGGGTTTCGCGACGCCGCCAAAGACCAAAGCGAGTTTAGAGCCGCGGCGGTGGTCACGAGACTCTGATAGACTGAGCCTCCATCCACACTGGAGCCGATGAGATGGGTACAAGGAGATGGCGATTCGCCGTGGTCGTGGCGATATGAGGATAGGTGGACGCAGCAGCGATTTCAAAGAAGCACCGTAGTTCACCCCCGAGCGCATTTGAGGCTACGAGACTTCCCGAGTTGTAGCCTCCGGTGTTCTATGGATCGAGAGCCGAGGACGACCTCGAGTTTATCCGACAGCTACAATGGATCGCGAGAGTGATCGAGCCTCGAGGCGTAGTCGGTGGTATTGGGTTCGCGTCACCGCGTGATCGCAGCGATTGGTAGTTTGATTCGTGGGAGCATCCCGGGAAGAGCATGCACTTCCAGCTTTGGGACGAGTTCTCGAGGCATTTCTTGCACATTTCTTGCCTCCACGGATGAGGAGGGCTCGGGCCGGTGATTTTGACGTTGAGGCGGGGCAGGCGACGGTTAGAGAGTACAATGTGGAGTTCGACTCATTAGCTCGGTATGTTCCCGCCAGAGTAGCGGATATGGAGGACGAGTACACCGCTACGCCACCGGGCCGACGATTACTTGCGAGGCTTGTACGGGTGTAGCTCTTCACCGCATGGACATTGCCCGCATGCAAGCTCATGCACTAGGATGTGAGGCACGGAGAGGTCGACGGAATGGCCGAGATCGCAGAAGAGGCGAATAGCAGGTCCTTTGGTAACTTTCGAGGCGGACCTCTCGCCAGCTAGCCTAGTTATGTACCTCCGCCAAGATGAGTGGTCCTCCGCGCCTTCGTGTCGTTCGGTATTCGGGAGCTGGTCGAGCTCCGTGGCTTCGGTTCACGCGAGTTTACGTGAGTGCTAGCGCCAGGATTCATGTCCCTCGGTGTGCGATGGCAAACATCATCCCGAAATGTCGTCTTTTTATCGGTGCTTGCTTCACTGCGGCCGTCGGGCCATGTGGACGAGATCGTGCTTATAGGAGAGGTACCAGCGGCAGCGCAGCCTACCGGATCGATGGCGGGTTCATCGCCTCTGATTATGCATACTGCAGGCGGACTTATGATTAGAGTGAGCGGTAGCTTCGGTATATCCTTAACCATCTAGAGGCTTGTATGTTTTGATGTTATGTTAATGTGTTAAGTGTTATGTTCGGATAGCTTTGTTCTAAAATGTGATTTAGGAACACAGTTGGGAAAAGGGTAAGCTGGGGTGAGAAAATGATGAACCTTAGAATATTACAATGAGACCTTAGATGTAAGGCCGTCTTGAGTACAAGATTTTGCGAGTGATCCTTGTCGAGTGCATTTTATGCCTAGAATATATTGTGTGATAAGTCTCTGGTTGGGTAAATGAAAGTGGTATCTTTCATGATGTGATTTAGCAAGGTTGTTAGGATCGAGAAACAAGAGAGTTGGCGTGACGGAGGTCGGGTTGAGGCGTGTTGCGTGTCAACCCGTGGCAGAATGAGGTGGTCAGCTCTGGTGGTCCCGCCAGGTGGTAGGGTCACCAGGGTGCTAGGCCCAAGTTTTGATGACCATCGTATGAGTTCGTGGATACGTTCGACCAGAAGTAGATCGTGAAGGCCGGGAATGGCCTTAAGGAAGATCGAGGCTAATAAGATGACCAAGTTGGGAGGTAGTGACTCCAAGTTTCGGAAACTAAAGTGTGGTACGTATGCTAAAAGAGTTCAAGAGTTCGAGAAGAGTACGACGAGTAAGGGTAGAGGCGAGCATGTATTGCGAGCATAGATATGATCATTTCTCGTAAAGGGAGAAGGTGCGAAGGATGTATATTTTAGACCTCAGGAATCGCATGCAGTCCGGCACCATTTGTTGGGTCGCCGGAGTGACACTAGAACCTCGCGGCAAAGTAACAAAAGTTTGTGATGTTAGAGGTGTTTCCTCGTGGACTTGGATATAAGTATTTGCGTGCATGTGTTGTTTCGTGGCCAGTTGTGGCGCTGGCAACTTATTAGAAGAACTTTATCGTTATCCGTCTTGAGAAGGAACATTCGGGACGAATGTTTCTAAGGAGGGGAGAATGTTATACCCTGTATTTTCCAGAGTATGTACGTGGGGGATGTACGTAGAAATTTTCGAACTTCTTTAGGCTTGGCCGAATTCTTTTTGTGCACAACACCCGGTTAGAGTCGTTTTTCGACGAAACGTTTTCACAGCTTTCGTAGGGGAATTTCCGGCTATGTCATTTATAATTTTTGCGGATTTTTCCGAGAGACGTAACATTTTGGACCAACAAGAGGGCGACACTTGTCACCCTCTAATTGGTGAAGGTTGGCGGACGAAATGGGCAAGGATTGGCACGTTTTTTGTGTTGAATTGTGGTCAAGGGTTAGGTAGGATATTTTGTGTAGATGGATAAGGTTGCACATGGCTTAATCTTGGCCTTACACTTGCTATGCACTTGTCTTCATCTTGGCCATTGGTTGGCCTTCACTTGACCTATAAATACCCCCTTAGTTGATGAACTTTCTTCATCCAAAACTTGAGCAATCTACCTAAGTCTCAAAATACTCCTCCTCTTACTTACTTTCCGCCACACTACCCCCTTGAGAAGCCTTGGCCGAGAGGTCTACCCCCCCCCTAGCCTAGTTGTCTCGTATAAATACCCCCCTTTTGTGGTATAGAAATACTCCTAGTATTGTTATAATGCCCAAATACCTGCCCAAATACCTTGTAGTACTTTCCAAAGTACCACTTTTTACAAAAGCCCTGAAAATACTATTATACTTTCCTCGACCACAAAAACGAAACCCTAAGTAAATCTTCACCCGTAGTTGAAGTCATAAGTAGAAGTTGGTTAGAACTTCTAGGGTTGGTTGGAACGGATTGAGCGCCGAGTAGAGCTAAACGTTGTTCAGATCGACATATAAACTCGGATAATTTTGGGCTTATCGAGGTAAACATTCTTGACCTTCATTGTAATTGGAAATTACATGTTGTAGGAGTATGTAGTTAAGTATACTATATATAGAACTGAACATAGTTGTGCGGCAATGTCTTTTGACTTAAGCTGAATAATACTTACAGCGATGTCTTGCGACTTAAGCTGAATTTAAA
This sequence comes from Przewalskia tangutica, assembly GCA_029844215.1. Taxonomy (NCBI): domain Eukaryota; kingdom Viridiplantae; phylum Streptophyta; class Magnoliopsida; order Solanales; family Solanaceae; genus Przewalskia; species Przewalskia tangutica. The sequence continues at coordinate 6,821,050 of CM056725.1, forward strand.
GAAGAGAATCGAACTGTAATTACATAGGTGTATTCTGATGAGACTTGTATCATTCTTGTGTAGTAGAATTGTACACGTCCGGTTAGACGTGTTAACCCCTCGTTGGCTTGGTAGCGGCCTCGTTAGAGGAGATTTACGCTGTTTGTGGGGAGGTCTTTGCGAATTTTACGTAGAATATTCTACGTCGGGATCTAAAGATATTAATAGGCGTTTGTGGCCTTTATAGGTGAAAGTACTAAGAGTAGCGTATTCTACTCGAGGAGTGGAAAGGGCTAGCAAAGTTGTAGTACTTGGAGCTTTTTGCTTATTGTCGATAATCGTCGCGAGGTATGTGAACCTCTTCCTATCTCTTCTAGCATGATATGTGTGAACTATGTAGTACGGTAGACGTACAGGTGCTAAATGTATTTGATTGGTTTAAAACATAAAGTGTTATAACGGCTTTATGGGAAGTCGGTTATAACAGCTTTATGTGGATAAGCAAATACTTTGTGGTTTCAAAAAGGTAACTGATTTGAATAATAACTGGCTTGATATGTGTTAATAAAGAACTTGAAGTATTTCAAAAGATTTATAAATCATTTTGAAAGAATGAGTAGTACTTGGGTTTTGAAAGCTTAAGAGTTATACTAGCTTTATGGGAAGTTAGGTATAACGGCTTAAGAATGTTTTACTGATTTCGGAAATCAGAATGTGTATCGACAAACCATGCGGCGTTAATAAAAGGAAAATGTATTGACTAATGAAGTATTATTAAAACCGAGAAACCTCCATCTGCATGAAGCTAAGATGAGACAAAATGATATTACATTTCCTAGATCATGGCTGCTTAATAAGATTGATTTTAAACAAGAATAACCTACTCACATATAAGACGTATGTTTCTCAAAACGTTTAAAGGAGAATTATGTTTTAAAGGACTAAAACTATGAACTACGAAACCTTTTTCTAAAATGAGAAACTTGAGCATTCGAAATTAGGCAAACTTGAACGTTTGGAAAATAAGGTTGTTACTTGATTTTACAAAGGAAATCATTTTGGTTTACTTAACAATGTTAGTCACTCCAATTTTATACTACGGGTATCGGGTGACCTTTGTAAAAGAAATGGGTCTTAAAAGGAATTTAACGGACGTAGTACTTTAAGGTTAAAATCCGGACTTTGACATAAAATGAAAGTACCTTGAGTCGTGTGTAACTTGCTTATGCTTGTTGTTATGAAACTTGACCATGTTACGTGTGATAGCCTTGTTGTGCAAATCGTGTTCTACTCGACTACCGGTTCATCCGAATGTATTTCACTTGATTACGGTTCATCCGAATGTATTTCACTTGATTACGGTTCATCCGAATGTATTTCACTTGATTACCGGTTCATCCGAATGTATTTCACTTGATTACGGTTCATCAGAATGTATTTCACTCGACTACGGTTCATCCGAATGTATATCACTTGACTCTGGTTCATCCGGAATGTGTTCACCGACTAGGTTCATCCGGAATGTATTCCACACGTTTCTATATTGGGTCCATAAGATGGGCCGAGACTCGTTATACGTATCACATGATTTGTACCTAGATGCAAGCGGTGATGAAGAAGTTCCACGGGCGTGAGGATGACTTTGAGGCGTGAGTCACGACTTGGCATGGCGCTTCTATGTTGTGAATCGTAGTTTGGTTATCATACATGTCTCTGCTTTATATAGACTATTATGATTTCATTTCTGATATTTCTGATTTCACATACTTGGTACTGTTATCGACCTCGCCGAAGTGCGTTCATGCCGCAGTAAAAGGTACATCGGCGATCGATCCGCTTTTAGGATCACCTTTCGTATTGGGAAGCTCCGTTCCTTGGAGGCTTATCTTTTGGTATGTTACCACGAGTCCGTAGATGCTTATACATTCGGGTATGGCGGCCCCGTCCGTCATAGTTGTAAAATCTTAGAGTGCAGTAATTGTAGGCGGGGTTTGTAAAAAGGATAACTGTTCGGGTATTTATGTATATATGATGAAGGCAACTATTTTGGTTGGCCTGTTTATTTATCTTTTCTCTTAATTCATGTTCATGTTTTTTATTTCCGCTGATTTTCTCTGATGTTGTATCACTAGGGTGCCCGGGGTAAGGCACCAGTCACGGGCCCGGGTTCGGGTCGTGACAGTTTTAACCCTTCTTTAGCTATAATATCTGTCCGTAACAGAGAGATTTACAACCATGTAAATTTTAATCTAATTCTAATAAGTACAACTCAAGTAAAACAGTTTGTAATTCTGCCTTCCCAGATTTCGTCCAAATCTGTGGCAGAAAGTTTAAACTATGATAATGCTTAAACCATAAGTCCGTTTCATCTCATCTTTGGTTCGATTCGTTCGTAACGGAGATATATACAACCATACAAAATTTTATCTAATTCTAATAAGTATAACTCCGAAAAACAATTCGTAAAGTTCATGACTCGAACTAGTTGTTTAAACAATCAAAGTTTGTGATTTTTCTTTTAACACCAACATTATATTCTAACATGTATAGAACATAAAATACAGGATTTCACTAAGAATTTTGAGTGAGAAAACTCACATTTGTTACTTCGTAGTTGCGAATGAACTTTAACTCCAACTTATCCTTCAACCAAACATTTATTTGAGACTCCTTAATTGTTCTCTTTAATCTTGTTCTCTGAAATTTCTGATTCTTTTCCCTTTGTTTTTGTTTCAGACTTTTGTATTTCCCTTTTTGTTGTATTTTATATAAAAGTGTATGTGTGTTATGAGTGGAGAGAGTTGAGGGAGTGGAGGGTGTGAAAGAAGGGGTTGAGGAGAGGGGTTAGTTTAGTGGGGAAAACATTTTTTTTTATTTAATTTTTTTTCTGTTTTTTTTAAATTCCAAGACTTTACATTCTCATCTCCTTAAACAACATTCGTCCTCGAATGTGAATAAGGTCGTAACACATGCACATAGACATGCAAACTTCACACACATGAAGCACAACATAACACATTTTTAAATTTCCAAGACTTTACATTCTCCCCTCCTTAAACAACATTCGTCCTCGAATGTGAATAAGGTTGTAACCCATGCACATAGACATGCACACTTCACACACATGAAGTACAACATAACACATTTTATTACCTTACTCAAACATAAATTAATATTCGACTTTCATTACGTCTTCGGCTTCCCAGGTTGTTTCTTTTGTGGAGTGATTTCTCCATAGGACTTTCACGGAAACAATATCTTTGTTCCTAAGACGCTTAATTTGTCTATCCAGTATTTCTACCAGAATTTCCTCGTATTGAAGCTCTTCATTCAGGATTATCTCTTGGGGTTGGATTATGTGACTTGGATCGTGCAAGTATTTTCGTAACATTGACACATGAAACACCGGGTGCACCGCTTCTACTTCTTGTGGAAGGGCTAGTTCGTAAGCCACATTCCCCACTCTTCGTAAGATTTCATATGGTCCAACAAACCTTGGGCTCAACTTCCCTTTCTTGCCAAATCGCATCACTCCCTTCATTGGAGAGACTTTTAAAAATACTTTCTCCCCTTCTTGAAATTCAAGGTCTCTTTTGCGATTATCCGCATAAGACTTATGGCTGCTATGAGCTGTCCTGATCCGCTCCCGAATTATCTGCACTTTATCATTTGTTTCTTGAATGACTTTGGGTCCGAACAACATTGTTTCGCCTACTTCGAACCACCCAAGTAGAGATCTACATTTTTGCCCATACAATTCTTCGAACGGAGCCATCTGTATACTAGCATGGAAACTGTTGTTGTAGACAAACTCAATTAGAGATAGATGGTCCAACCAGCTATCCTAGAAGTCCAATACACAAGACCGCAACATGTCCTCCAATGTTTGAATTGTTCGTTCAGCTTGTCAGTCGGTTTGCGGATGGAAAGCCGTACTCAACTTGACTTTTGTCCCGAGGCCCTGCTGGAACTTTGCCAAAAGTGTGAGGTGAACCCCTATCCGATATAATTTGTAATGGAATCCCGTGTAACCTCACTATTTCTTTCAAATAAATTTGCGCATACTGCGGTGCCCGATATGCAGTCTTGACCGGTAGGAAATGGGCTGACTTTTTAAGTCGAGCTACAATCACCCATGTAGAATCATAACCTTCTCATATTTTTGGTAGACCAGTCATAAAATCCATATGAATCGCCTCCCATTTCCACATGGGGACGCCAATGTCCTGAAGTAGGCCGCTGGATTTTTGATGTTCGGTTTTCACCTATTGGGACGCAAGACATCTTCCGACAAACTCTGCAACATCTCTCTTCATTCCTTCCCACCAGTAATTTGCCTTGAGATCATGATATATTTTCGTTGATCCTGGATAAATAGAATACCTGGTGTTGTGACCTTCATCTGAGATCTTCTGTTACACCCCAAAATTCCAGGACATGTATATAAGAACGTACGGAAGAAAACAGGACTTTAAGATTTGAGACTTGCAGAATTTATCGGAATTATGGAAATTTCGGGAAACGAAATATTATAACGAATGAGAGGGCGACGTGTCACCCCCCTACATGGGCTTGATCGATTTTTGGACCAAGGTTAAGTGGTCAAGTGACCAAGGTTAAGTGGTCAAGTGGATGATCAAGCTTGAGATAATTGACCAAGTCAACTAGTCAAGTTGACACAAGATATTTAATCTTCTTCATCCAAACCCCACAAGTGTTTTAATATTGACCCTCCATTGTATTATATATTCATCCTAGTAGCAAGACAAGTCTCCACACTTAGAAAAAATTAGAGAAACTTTGAGCAAGACTTGAGGAACTCTCGGCAATGAGCATTTTTCCACACAAAAGATTTTCGTTTGTTGATCATAATTCACAATACTTAAACCCAAGGTTCCTAAGGGTATTATAAGGATATCTCAATACAAAGATCCCGGAAAAACTACGTTTTTACATGAGTCGCAAGATGAAAACCTAAGTTGTTTTCATAAGTTTTGATTGGAAATTGAAGGGAAGTTGTATGTGAACTTCTAAGGGCTTCAAATAGCGGATTGGAGCGTGAAGGAAATGAGCTAAGTTGCAAAGGAGAGACTTTGAATCTTGGAGTTATATTAGGTCTTATCAAGGTAACAATCTTGTCGTCTTAGCGATTAAAGATTACATATTGTTGTAGTTATGGAGATAAACAAGCATGAGATATATATTATGAAGATTGATAAGTGTTATGGATATTGGAACCACTAATCCGAAACTAGCATGTTTAGCCCTTGAGATTGAAATTCAATTTGGTTATTAGTTTAGTCGTCGCATGTTATATAAAGAATGAATTGTAGTTGTTAAAGTTGTTTACGACTATATAACATGTTAGACTTAACAACTTGGATTGAAAAAGAATTGGAAAAGACTTTACATTGTGGTGCATGTTAGACGAGAATGGCATTGAAGTAAGGAAAATCTGTGGTGGTCCCGCTATGTGATAGGGTCACGAGGGTGCTAGGCCCAAGTTTAGGTAACCATCATACGAGTTCGCGGATGTGTCCGACCAGAATCGAATCGGGAAGGCCGGGAATGGCCTTAGAGGAAATTGAAGCTAGTGAGATGACCAAGTTTGGAGGTAGTGACTCCAAAGTTTTGGAAATTGAAGCGGTAAATGAAGTGTGGAACGTGTACTATAGAGAGTTCGGGTGTACGAGAAGGGTACGACGAGTAAGAAAAGAGGCGAAGATGTGCTAAGAAGAGGGAAGTGTTCCTTTTATGAAGTAGAGATGCGAAGGGAGTATCCTTTAGACCATGAGTGGGAGCTTTTGTGACGTTAGAGGTGATTCCTCGTTGGCTTGGGTTAGAGTTTTGCGCATGTGTTATATTATGGCCAGGTGTGGCATAATTAGTTTTGTAAGTATAGTAGTGAAGACTATACCGGCGCGTGTATGTTTTGAGACTTAGAAGGAACATTCGGGACAAATGTTTCTAAGGGGGGAAGAATGTTACACCCCGTAGTTCCAGAGTATGTATGTGAGGATGTACGTACGAGAATACGACATTAAAATTGGAAAGGAAGAAAGATGTGATTTTGCGACGGAAAAGTTTCCGAACTTCGTGAAGGAAAAAGGTTTTTATTGAGAATTGGATTCTCAACTTTGGTATTTAAGACTTTAAGAACTTATAAGAATTATGGAATTTATATTTTACGGATTTGGTCATGTGGGGCCCACCCGAGGAATTTTACGTTTTAATATTTTAATTAATTTGGATTTTTTTTCGAGAGATAAAATATTTTGGACCAATAGGAGGGCGACATGTGTAACCCCTAGGTGGCACTTGGTGGACGAATTGGAGGACATGGTTTACACGTTTTTTTCATGAAAAAGGCTTAAAACATTTGGTCAAAGTCTTGCAAGATATTTGTGGAGTAGATAGATAAGTGGGACCCACACACACATGGCCAAATCTAGACCACACACTTGCTTTGATCTTGGCCATTGATTGGCCTATAAATACCCCCCTTAATGCAAGACTTCTTCATCCACACTTGAGAAATTCCAAGGCAAAAATACTCCCTCCCTTTGTTGTAGTTCTCGTCCAACACCCCTCTCCCTTAACCAAACTTTGTCCAAAAATTCTTAAACTCTTAAGTGTTCTTCCTTAGTGTATTAGGAAGATTAGTAACCAAGAGTTAGAAAAGATTTCACACCCCTAGCCTAAGAACCTCCCCTTGGCCGAAACTAGCCACATTTAAAGCCTAAGTGTTCTTCACTTTTTGGAGTTGAAGTGTTAAGAGAAGTTGTTTAGAAACTTCTAAGGGTTGCTTGGAGCGGGTTGGAGCGTAAGGAATCGAGCTAAACGTTGCTCAGATCGACTTAAAAACTTGGATAATTTTGGGCTCGAGGTAATGATCTATGTCCCCTATTGTAATTGGATATTACATATTGTAGTAATTTAGAACCGAGTATAAGATATATTGGAAGGATGTTTATAAAAGAACCGAATCAGATTTACATTTGTATTTCTGATGAGACTTGTGTAGTATTATTATGGCAGAATTGCACACGTCCTGTTAGACGTGTAATCCTCGAGTTGTTGGCTTGTAACAAGCCTTGTTAGTGAGGTTATTTAGGTGATTGCGGGGAGGTCTTTGCGAATTTTTCATAGAATAAGGAACTATTTACTTAGAATATGCTACAAGAGAACTAGAGGTTGATAGATATATTGTGGTTATTATATGTGGATTTTCTACGCGCGGCATACTCGACTTGGCTTGTGGATTAAGACGAAGAGGTATGTGATTCTTCCTATACTCTTGAGCATGATTGTTGTAAACTATATAGTACGGTAGACGTACGTGTGTGAAATGAATTTGGTTTATTTAAAACATAAAGTGTTATAATAGCTTTATGGGAAGTTAGTTATAACGACTTTATGAAGTTAAAATAAGAGACTTTACTTATAAACGGCTTGATTTTGGAAAAGGAGAAGTAACTTGATTTAAGTATGGGTTACTTGTTTTGAAAAGAGTAATTTACGGGGTTTTAAAAGTATACTTGATGTTGTCTTAAAACTATAAAGCACTTGGTTTAAAAAGTATAGAGTACTTGATTTTAAAAAGTCTTGTAAAGATTTTCTGAAAGGTGTAGTAATTTGGTTTGAAAAGAAAATGTGTTTGATACTACAGTGTGATGTCGTATGACTTTTACGTAAAAAGATGTCTTTTTGAAAGAATGAAAGTATGTAGTATTTTGGGGTTGAAACCCGGATTGTTGACATAAAATAAAAGTACGTTAAACTTGCATATGCTTGTAGTGATAGCTTGTTTGTTGTGCAAGTGTTTGATTTTGTGCTACCGTGTCTCTCGGTGGAGGGCCGACTATTTGATTGATTGTTGGACATACTGACGCGTTGGATGGTCCACAGGTATGCGTCCACTTTGAGTATTTATATTGTTATTTCCTTTGGACATACTGACACGGTGGGTGGCCCACGGGTATGCGTCCAGTAGGATGGTTTCATGGCCATGCTTATACCGAGGTAAGATGCCGGGGCATGCGGTCATTGTGAGGGGTTATATCCCCGGGTTATGTTATTAGTCCATGGACCGCTAATCCATGAAGCTTGCCGCGGTGACGAACAATCACGGGCTTGATTTGTACATGTAGTTCTGGTAGCGCACTTTAGATACTTGTCTGGTCATTTCGTGTATTGGCGGGCTCGTAGATAGCTTAAGATACTTGCCACGGTCGTATCTCGTGAGACGGTAGACTGCACGCTAGCTTAAGATACTTGCCTCGGCCGATGGCGTGGCCGGTTTGGATCCGTAGTTGGCTTCGTACTTGGCGTGAAGTTTTATGACTAGCCGGATCCGTAGTTGGCTACTCTACTTGCCCGTCGGTTTAATGGACGCACGAGATCTAGTGTTCAGTTCACATATGGGTGTTGTTTTACATCATGTGCTCTTGGCGGTGAGAGCGGGTTCCACGCATGATTGATATTATGGGCGTGAGACCCATAGTTATGTGTAGTGATTATTTTGAGGATATCGTCCCCGACTTGACATAGCATTTACTTATTGCGAAATGATTTTATAAAATGATGAAATGTGATTTCATTACGTATTTTCATTTCACATACTTGGTACATTTGTCTTGACCTCGCCCGTGTGTTCATGCCGCAGTAGAGTACACGATTGTTGATCCTCGTTCATAGGATCGCGATTCAGCGTTTGGGAAGCTCCGTTTCTCGGAGGCTTATCTTTTAGTATAGTCCTGTCATTGTAGGTACTTGTACATTCGAGGTATGGCGGGAGCCACTGTCGTCATAGTTGTTGTTACATTCTTAAGTGCAGTAATCGTTGTGGGCAGGGTTTGTAAAGGATTGTAACTGTTCGGTTGTATTGTATATACATGAAGGTGACCGTTTTGGTTAACATGTTTTCTTATCTTGTATCTTGTTTCCTGTTTAAGTTTTTATTTCCGCTGATTTTCTCTGATGTTGTATCACTAGGGTGCCCGGGGTAAGGCACCAGTCGCGGGACCGAGGTCGGGTCGTGATAAAAGTGGTATCAGAGCAGTTAGTCCTCGGAAAGTGTCTCTGACCGTATCTAGTAGAGTCTTGATTATCGGTGTGTTGTGCACACCAATAATCGTGAGGTGCAGGATATTTAGGATTGGTTTCCATTCTTCTCATTCCGAGATCGTCCCAGAGCCGTGTTATAAGTTGGACCCCTCGACGTATTTCATTTTACCGATTATGCCTCGCAAGGCAACCGGGCCCGAGAAGGCAAGCGGCCGAGATCTGCTAGTAGGACACAGAGAAATGCAGCGCGAGCGGCCATTACCCGAGATAGAGCTTCGACATCGAGTTTTGCGACGCCGGCCCAGCAGAGTTTAGAGCGCAGCGGTGGCTCACGAGACCAGTACACGAGCCTCGTCCCACGGCTGGAAGCGAGATGAGATGGTTCTGAGAGATGACCCGATTACTAGCGTGATCGTGGCGGACGCGAGATAGGTGGATCACAGCGATTCGAGCACCGTGGTTCACCCGAGATCGGATAGTTTGAGGCTACGAGATTTTTACGAGTTGTAGCCGCGAGTTCTACGGGTCGAGGCACGAGGATGATCCGCAGGAGTTCATCAAGCGATTCTGACGGATCGTGAGTGATCAAGACTTGAGACCGAGTCGGTGGTCTAGGTTCGCGTCATTGCGTGATCTGCGATCGTGGTTTGATTCATGGGAGCTGTCGGGGTGAGCATGCACTTCAGCAAAGATGAGACGAGTTCTCGAGGCTTTTCTCGACCACTTTTGCATCCGCGAATGAGGAAAGCACGAGCCAATTTACGATCTTTGAGACAGAGAGGGCATACGGTTCGGGAGTACAACGTGGAGTTCGACTCGTTGGCTCAATATGTCCCTGCGTTAGTAGCAGATATGGAGGAAAGAGTGCACCGCTACGTCACAGGGCTTGATGACTACTTGGCAGAGTCTTGCTCGGGTGTAGCTCTTCAGCCGGGCATGGACATTGCCGCATCTGAGCTTATGCACTTGGGTGTGAGAACGGAGAGGTCGAATTGACCAATACCACAGAAGAAGGCGGGACAGCAGGTACTTTGGTGACTTTCGGGCGGACCGCCTCGGCAGAACTAGTTATACGCCTCCGCCCGATCTGAGTGGTCCTCTGATCTTGAGGCTTCCAGGTATTCGAGGCAGTCGTGGCTCGAGGTTCGTGTTTTCGGGAGTTGGGGTCTTGGCGGATAAGCCACCGACCTCGGTGTGGCGGTGTGGTAAACCCGTGCGAAGTGTCACGGTATTCAGAGGGCTTGTTTTACATGCGTCCAACAGGGCCATTTTGCGAGAAATTGTCCGACCGAAGGTAGCGCGGATGTAGAGACTCGGCCTTCGGGATCAGTTGTGGGTTCTTCGCCTTCTATAGCTAGGAAGGATGTTCATACACCGACAGGCCATGGCAGAGGTCATGGTAGAGGTTCCCAGTTCTAGCGGTCCTTGGAACCGCCTATTAGATTTCAGGTATATCCTTAACCCTCTAGAGATTAGTATGTGTGATAAGATGTGTATATTTTAAGTGTTATGTTCAGATAGCATTGTGTTAATTGTTATTAGAAAACATGGTTAGTTGAAAAGGGAAGATTGGGGACAGGGAAAATTATGAGCCTTAGAATATTACACGTGGAGACCTTAGATGCGAGGCCGTCTTGAGTAAAAGATTTTTTTTTTACGATTGACCTTTGTCGGAATGCATAACATACGTGGTGTATAATTGTGTGATAAGCCCCTGAGTGGGGTGAAATGAAAGAGGGTAGTTGAGCTAAGAAGACCACTAGGTTTTCGTGACTTGATTAGTGAGATTGTTCCGGATTATGGAACAAGAGCTTGGCGCGATAAATGGGTCGGGTTGAGGCCAGATGGCGGGTCAACCCGCAGCCCGGATTGAAGTAAGGAAAATCTGTGGTGGTCCCGCTATGTGATAGGGTCACGAGGGTGCTAGGCCTAAGTTAAGGTAACCATCATACGAGTTCGCGGATGTGTCTGACCAGAATCGAATCGGGAAGGCCGGGAATGGCCTTAGAGGAAATTGAAGCTAGTGAGATGACCAAGTTTGGAGGTAGTGACTCCAAAGTTTTGGAAATTGAAACGGTAAATGAAGTGTGGAACGTGTACTATAGAGAGTTCGGGTGTACGAGAAGAGTACGACGAGTAAGAAAAGAGGCGAAGATGTGCTAAGAAGAGGGAAGTGTTCCTTTTATGAAATAGAGATGCGAAGGGAGTATCCTTTAGACCATGAGTGGGAGCTTTTGTGACGTTAGAGGTGATTCCTCGTTGGCTTGGGTTAGAGTTTTGCGCATGTGTTATATTATGGCCAGGTGTGGCATAATTAGTTTTGTAAGTATAGTAGTGAAGAATATACCGGCGCGTGTATGTTTTGAGACTTAGAAGGAACATTCGGGACGAATGTTTCTAAGGGGGGAAGAATGTTACACCCCGTAGTTCCAGAGTATGTATGTGAGGACGTACGTACGAGAATACGACATTAAAATTGGAAAGGAAGAAAGATGTGATTTTGCGACGGAAAAGTTTCCGAACTTCGTGAAGGAAAAAGGTTTTTATTGAGAATTGGATTCTCAACTTTGGTATTTAAGACTTTAAGAACTTATAAGAATTATGGAATTTATATTTTACGGATTTGGTCATGTGGGACCCACCCGAGGAATTTTACGTTTTAATATTTTAATTAATTTGGATTTTTTTTTCGAGAGATAAAATATTTTGGACCAATAGGAGGGCGACATGTGTCACCCCTAGGTGGCACTTGGTGGACGAATTGGAGGACATGGTTTACACGTTTTTTTCATGAAAAAGGCTTAAAACATTTGGTCAAAGTCTTGCAAGATATTTGTGGAGTAGATAGATAAGTGGGACCCACACACACATGGCCAAATCTAGACCACACACTTGCTTTGATCTTGGCCATTGATTGGCCTATAAATACCCCCCTTAATGCAAGACTTCTTCATCCACACTTGAGAAATTCCAAGGCAAAAATACTCCATCCCTTTGTTGTAGTTCTCGTCCAACACCCCTCTCCCTTAACCAAACTTTGTCCAAAAATTCTTAAACTCTTTAAGTGTTCTTCCTTAGTGTATTAGGAAGATTAGTAACCAAGAGTTAGAAAAGATTTCACACCCCTAGCCTAAGAACCTCCCCTTGGCCGAAACTAGCCACATTTAAAGCCTAAGTGTTCTTCACTTTTTGGAGTTGAAGTGTTAAGAGAAGTTGTTTAGAAACTTCTAAGGGTTGCTTGGAGCGGGTTGGAGCGTAAGGAATTGGAGCTAAACGTTGCTCAGGATCGACTTAAAAACTTGGATAATTTTGGGCTTGTCGAGGTAATGATCTATGTCCCCCCCTATTGTAATTGGATATTACATATTGTAGTAATTTAGAACTGAGTATAAGATATATTGGAAGGATGTTTATAAAAGAACTGAACTGTATTTACATTTGGACTGTATTCTGATGAGACTTGTGTAGTATTATTATGAGGCAGAATTGCACGGTTAGACGTGTAATCCCCTTGGAGTTGTTGGCTTGGTAACAAGCCTTGTTAGGGGAGGTTATTTATGTGATTGCGGGGAGGTCTTCGAATTTTTCATAGAATAAGGAACTATTTACTTAGAATATGCTACGAAGAGAACTAGAGGTTGATAGATATATTGTGGTTATTATATGTGGATTTTCTACGCGCGGCATACTCGACTTGGCTTGTGGATTAAGACGAAGAGGTATGTGATTCTTCCTATACTCTTGAGCATGATTGTTGTAAACTATATAGTACGGTAGACGTACGTGTGTGAAATGAATTTGGTTTATTTAAAACATAAAGTGTTATAATAGCTTTATGGGAAGTTAGTTATAACGACTTTATGAAGTTAAAATAAGAGACTTTACTTATAAACGGCTTGATTTTGAAAAAGGAGAAGTAACTTGATTTAAGTATGGGTTACTTTTTTTGAAAAGAGTAATTTACGGGGTTTTAAAAGTATACTTGATGTTGTCTTAAAACAATAAAGCACTTGGTTTAAAAAGTATAGAGTACTTGATTTTAAAAAGTCTTGTAAAGATTTTCTGAAAGGTGTAGTAATTTGGTTTGAAAAGAAAATGTGTTTGATACTACGAGTGACAGTATCGTATGACTTTTACGTAAGAAAAAGTCTTTTTGAAAGAATGAAAGTATGTAGTATTTTGGGGTTGAAACCCGGATTGTTGACATAAAATAAAAGTACGTTAAACTTGCCTATGCTTGTAGTGATAGCTTGTTTGTTGTGCAAGTGTTTGATTTTGTGCTACCGTGTCTCTCGGTGGAGGGCCGGCTATTTGATTGATTGTTGGACATACTGACGCGTTGGATGGTCCACGGGTATGCGTCCACTTTGAGTATTTATCTTGTTATTTCCTTTGGACATACTGACACGATGGGTGGCCCACGGGTATGCGTCCAGTAGGATGGTTTCATGGCCATGCTTATACCGAGGTAAGATGCCGGGGCATGCGGTCATTGTGAGGGGTTAAATCCCCGGGTTATGTTATTAGTCCATGGACCGCTAATCCATGAAGCTTGCCGCGGTGACGAACAATCACGGGCTTGATTTGTACATGTGGTTACAGGCGCACTTTAGATACTTGTCCTGGTCATTTCTCGTGTATCGGCAGGCTCTGGTAGATAGCTTAAGATACTTGCCACAGTCATATCTCGTGAGACGGTAGGCTCTGGTACGCTAGCTTAAGATACTTGCCTCGGCCAGTAGCGTGGCTGGTTTGGATCTGGTAGTTGGCTTCCTTGCCCGTGAAGTTTTATGACTAGCGCCGGATCCGTAGTTGGCTACTCTACTCGCCCGACGGTTTAATGACGCGTGATCTAGTGTTCGAGTTCACATATGGGTGTTGTTTTACATCATGTACTGCTTGGCGGTGAGAGCAGTTCCACGCATGATTGATATTATGGCGTGAGACCCATAGTTATGTGTGAGTGATTATTTTGAGGATATCGTCCCTTACTTGACATAAATGTTTACTTATTGCGAAATGATTTTATAAAATGATGAAATGTGATTTCATTATAGTATTTTCAGTTTCACATACTTGGTACTGTTATCGACCTCGCCCGAAGGCTGCGTTCATGCCAGGTAGAATACACGATTGTTGATCCTCGCTCATAGGATCGCGATTCAACGCTTGGGAAGCTCTGTTTCTCGGAGGCTTATCTTTTGGTATAGTCCCGCATCGTAGGTACTTGTACATTCGTGGTATGGCGGGCCCTGTCCGTCATAGTTGTTGTTACATTCTTAGAGTGCAGTAATCTTGTTGTGGGCAGGGTTTGTAAAGGATTGTAACTGTTCGGTTATATTGTATATACATGAAGGTGACCGTTTTGGTTAATCTGTTTTCTTATCTTGTATCTTGTTTCCTGTTTAAGTTTTTATTTCCGCTGATTTTCTCTGATGTTGTATCACTAGGGTGCCCGGGGTAAGGCACCAGTCGCGGGCCCGAGGTCGGGTCGTGACACTTATCATTTTGGTATAGATCCTTCAGTACATGCTTTTGTACAGTTATGGGTACGGCGGGGCCTTGTCCCGTCATAGTTTAGTAAAACTCTTAGAGGTCTGTATTCATATGTGGAATTGGACTCGTATACAATGTAGTGCTTTTTGATTATATATATATATGGAAGCCTTATCGGCTTTGCCTTTGCATGTTCTTTGGTTTAAAAAAAAAACGAGGTGTTATTTAGTTCCGCGGTTTACTTGTGTCATTTAGGTAGAAGGGTTCCCAGATAGGGCACCAGTCACGGGCCCGGGGTTCGGGTCGTGACAAAGTGGTATCGAAGCGATCGATCGCCGTAATGTCTGAGGCCGTGTCTAGTAGAGTCTTGATTATCGGTGTGTTGCGCGCCACACCCATAAACAGGAGGCTACATGACATTTAGGATTTGGTTTCTATTCTTCTCACTCTGAGATCGTGCCATAGAGCTATGTTATTAATATAATCCCTCTCTGACGTATTATTGTATTACAACTATGCCTCCAAGGAGGGCAACAATTGCCCAGAAGGGCAAAACAGTAGCAGGAGCTACCAGTCAGACTCAGAGAGTTGATGGGGCTCATGTCCAGGATATGCCGGATATTGTGTCGCAGTCGGCGAGTTCTTCTGCGCCAGGTTTTGAGACCCCAGCACCAGAGCCTCCAGTTTCTCAGTTAGGGGAAGACTATAGGGTCATAAGGGAAGAAGTTATGTTATTGATCAAGATAGCGGTGATGCAGTTTCATCAGCAAGAGCTTATTCGGCCAGTACAAACATGTGTACAGAGGGTAGAGGGCCAACGCGGAAATCAGCGTAAGAGGGCTAGACCGGTTGGTTATCCCGGTGAGTTTTTGGACGAGCAGCCTCAACAGCGAGTGAGATATTCATCCCATCCTACCTAGGACATACCCCCGCAGCTCATAGGTGGGAGATTGGACCCCACAAGGTATTTAGAATCGGTCCGAGCTCCAGGGTTCGAGGTTTTCAGAGGAGCAGAGGATTTTCTCAGTCAAGGCCACTTATTCCTCAGTGTTTCCGATGTAGTAAGCGTCATTTGGGGAAATGCCATTTTGGCACAGGTGTTTGTTTTTATTGTGGCCGTCCGGGCCATATGCTAAGGGAATGTCCTTTTAGAAAGAGCACTGGTGAGGTGGCTCATCCTATGAGTCCGGTGGTTGGTTCCTTTTCCTCTACAGCTGTGCGCCCCCCAGGGCGGGGTATTCAGATGTCAGCCAGCCGAGGTAGAGGTCAGGGTAGAGTTTATAGTTCTGGCGGTCCTTCGAACCGCATAGATGTCGTGGTTACTAGCAGGATCAAGAGGCAACATCGCATGGGGTTACATGTATATTTCGATTCTTTTGAATCATACATGCATTGATAGATTTAGATTCCTCCCTAGCATATATATTTCCCTTTGTTTCTAGTAGTTGTAAATTGATAGCACCACCAGAGGTAGAGATACTTTGATTAGTAAGGTGAAGAGTGAAAAATGTTGACAAGAATGATAAAGTGAACTGAGACTATAGTTGTGTAGGGTTCACAAGTTGTAATTACCCCATAATAGTGTAAGACCGATAGTGGAGGATGTACAGTAGAAATACTTTGGCCTAGGTGAAGAACCTCTAGTGAATGGGAGGATAGGGTGAGAAGTTCCTTGAGATAGGAGAGAGATTTATTTCAGACTAAGAATGAGAGTTAAGTGTAACGATGGGTCGGGTTGTGGACCAAATTCGGGCCAACCGGTAGCAAGGAATAAGGTGGTGCCAGTTGGAAATGGTCCCGCTATGTGATAGGGTCACGAGGATGCGAGGCCCAAGTCTAGTTAATCGTTGTACAAGTTCGTGGACACGTTCCACCAGAACCATGTCGGGAGGGCCGAGAAGAGCCTTAACGCAAATTCAAGAAGCATAATGGCCAAGTTTGGATAGTAACTCCAAGGATTGGAGAACAGAAACAATATTTGAAATTTTGTACGGGTGCTAAAATAAGTTTGGAAGTACGAGAAAGTGCGATAAGTAAGAAAAAGAAGGAACAAGGGTTAAAAGAACTAAAGTGGTTATAGTTATGAGTAATGAAAGTGCGTAAAAAGAATCCTTTTTAGACCATGAGTGGAAGTTAATTGTGATGATACACACACCTTAGGTTCAGTAACACTGTCCATAGGTACTCGTGATTGAGATGCTACTAGTATTAGAGTTTGCACCGGTTGGTAAACTAAGCTAAGCAGATTATAGGATCATGCCCCAGATAGTAATTTGACTAAGTGAGACAGAGAAGGGAAGTAGCATGAGGGAAAACATCAGTTAGCTGAGTGGGAGTCCGACTGAAGGGTTCAGATAGTGTTAGTCCTATGAATTAGAATACGACAGGGCCATCCCTATACGGGAAAAAGAAAGGAACCTCTAAAGATCCCGTTTTTAAAAGACTGTAACCTTCGAGTTTTGTGAGAAGGGACCGTGGATGGAAGGTCCATTGCTATGTATACATATGGTATATGGTGGCCGTGTGTGGCATCGTTGGTCTTGTGGAGTATTGATTGATATACATAGTAAGGAGACTATGACGGAGTTTGTATAGCTTGAAGACCGACTAAGAACATTCGGGGACGAATGTTTCTAAGGGGGGAAGAATGTTACACCCCGAAATTCCAGGACATGTATATAAGAACGTACGTAAGAAAACTGGACTTTAAGATTTGAGACTTGTAGAATTTATCAGAATTATGGAAATTTCGGAAAACGAAATATTATAACGAATGGGAGGGACACACGTGTCACCCCCCACATGGGCTTGATCGATTTTTGGACCAAGGTTAAGTGGTCAAGTGACCAAGGTTAGTAGTCAAGTGGATGATCAAGCTTGAGATAATTGACCAAGTCAACTAGTCAAGTTGACACAAGATATTTAATCTTCTTCATACAAACCCCACAAGTGTTTTAATCTTGACCCTCCATTGTATTATATATTCATCCTAGTAGCAAGACAAGTCTCCACACTTAGAAAAAATTAGAGAAACTTTGAGCAAGACTTGAGGAGCTCTCGGCACTGAGCATTTTTCCACACAAAAGATTTTCGTTTGTTGATCATAATTCACAATACTTAAACCCAAGGTTCCTAGGGGTATTATATGGATATCTCAATACAAAGATCCCAGAAAAACTACGTTTTTACATGAGTCGCAAGATGAAAACCTAAGTTGTTTTCATAAATTTTGATTGAAAATTGAAGGGAAGTTGTATATGAACTTCTAAGGGCTTCAAATATCGGATTGGAGCGTAAAGGAAAGGAGCTAAGTTGCAAAGGAGCGACTTTGAATCTTGGAGTTATATTAGGGCTTATCAAGGTAACAATCTTGTCGTCTTAGCTCTTAAAGATTACATATTGTTGTAGTTATGGAGATAAACACGCATGAGATATATATTATGAAGATTGATAAGTGTTATGGATATTGGAACCACTAATCCGAAACTAGCATGTTTAGCCCTTGAGATTGAAATTCAATTTGGTTATTAGTTTAGTCGTCGCATGTTATATAAAGAAGGAATTGTAGCTGTTAAAGTTGTTTACGACTATATAACATGTTAGACTTAACAAATTGGATTGAAAAAGAATTGGAAAAGACTTTACATTGTGGTGCATGTTAGACGAGAATGGCATTGACTATTAAACTACTTGGTATTAATTGTGGGGCAGAATTTTACACGTCCTGTAAGGCGTGTAATCCCTTTTGATTGGTTGATGTGTTGAGCCTTAAATGTGGCATATTGGTTATTGATTTCGGGCCTTGAAAAAGGTGGAAAAGTACGTAGAAACAAAGAAAGTGCTGCCCAATTTTTAGTAGAATGAGAGACCTTATACTTAGTATCATTCTACGTTAGAAACTAGAAGTTGATAGTCGTGTTGTGGCCATTATAGGTTGACAATTCTACGTGCGGCGTATTCGACTTAGCGTGTGGATTTAGCCGAAAAGGTATGTGAACCATCTCTTCTTCTTCTAGCATGATTCCTTATTGTAAAGTAAGTAAATCCTACTCTTTAAATGATCCATCCCGTGATTGTACTTGGATTGCCTAATATAGAAGTTGTTCTATATGCTTCCTTGATTGTACTTTGGATGTTTAAATTAGAAGTTGTTATAATCCATCCCCTTGATAAAATTTGGATTTTCAAAAGTGAAAGTTGTCTTACTTGAAGTACTTAGAGTCTTAAAAAGGAAGTGGTTCATAATCTCTTAGATAGTGCCTTAGTTCCAAAACCTAAAGGTTGTTATAATGGCTTTATGAGAAGTTAGTTATAACGGCTTTAGGGGAGTCAAATGAGTGATTTACTTAATTGTTTTAAAGGAGGAGAAATGACATGATTTAAAGAGAAGTAACTTGTTTTAAAGGTGTGAGTTACTTGGGATTTAAAAGTAGAAGCTACTTGATTTCAAAACCTTGAATTGAAGTTTTAAAAGTGTAGTTTGATTTGAAAAATAGAAGTGGCTTGATACTACGAGTGTTAGTGTATTATGGGTCATAAATGAATTTTGCTTCATTGTAGTACATAAAAGAAGTGACTAGAGTATAAAGAGTGTAAGCCACTTAATTTGAAGAATATGTAACTTGATGTTGCAAGGCTAGGGCCTTGGGATTTTATGAAAAAGGTAAAGAACGTGCGGCGGACGTACGTAGTATTTTGGCTTGCTTAAATGAGAATTATTCTATTTGTGCCTTGATAGTACTTTGACTTGCTTAAATGAGAATTATTCTATTTGTGCCTTGATAGTACTTTGGCTTGCTTAAATGAGAATTATTCTATTTGTGCCTTGATAGTAATTTGGCTTGCTTAAATGAGAATTATTCAATTTGTGCCTTGATAGTACTTTGGCTTGCTTAAATGAGAATTTTTCTATTTGTGCCTTGATAGTACTTTGGCTTGCTTAAATGAAAATTATTCTATTTGTGCCTTGATAGTACTTTGGCTTGCTTAAATGAGAATTACTCTTAGTTTGTTAAAAATGAATGCATGGTAATTGTCTTGGTTTGTGTAAAAAGGAAGGCATGGTAATTGTCTTGATTTGTGTAAAAAGGAAAGGCATGGCATTGTCTTGGTTTGTGTAAAAAGGAAAGACATGGTATTGTCTTGGTTTGTGTAAAAAGGAAAGACATGGTATTGTCTTGGTTTGCTAAAAATAATGGTTTATTCATTTTATAAATAAAGGTCAAGAATGGTTTGCTTGCATATGGGTTGCTCATATAGAAATTCGTGCAAGTGTCGTATTTCCACATCTCCGTGTCCCTCCATAAAGGGCCGGCAACATGGTTCAAGAGATATCATGGAGTAGCTCCCATGGTGTGAGTGGTACACACTCACGGCGGGTCGGATAGAATCGGGCGGGTTCAATTCCCGGGATATAATCCATGGATTAGCTATCCGTGATGCGAGTATCGTGTACCGATGCTCATTGCGGGTCTACATGACCTATGCGGGTGAAATAGTCCAGTGCGGGTGAAATAGTCCTATGATAGGTTGCATAATAATTCAGAGGGTGGATGACCTCGCATCGCACGCTTTCATGTTTTGAAACGGTAGTGATTTCATTAATGAAAGGGTGCAGTGTGTTCATGACTTAAAGTGGAACAGTTAATCTCATTGTTAAAAACATAACTTAAAAGGTAAAAATGATTGCATTACTCTCATATTTGCAAGGTTCAGTGTGTTGTGGTTTTGAGTTATCATACTTGCTTCCTGTTATATGTGGACTGTGTGATCTCATTTACAGTACTTATTATTTCATATACTTGGTACATTCTTCGTACTGACCCCCTTTCTCTGGGGGCTGCGTTCATGCCGCATGTTTAGGTACGCAGTTCGGTGATCTGCAAGTGTAGGACCCTTGCTCAGAGTTTTTGGACAGCTCCATTTGTTCGGGAGCTTATCATTTTGGTATAGATCCTTCAGTACATGCTTTTGTACAGTTATGGGTACGGCGGGGCCTTGTCCCATCATAGTTCAGTAAAACTCTTAGAGGTCTGTATTCATATGTGGGATTGAACTCGTCTACAGTGTTGTGCTTTTTGATTATATATATATATGGCAGCCTTGTCGGCTTTGCCTTTGCATGTTCGTTGGTTAAAAAAAAAAGAAGAGACGAGGTGTTATTTAGTTCCGCGGTTTACTTGTGTCATTTAGGTAGAAGGGTGCCCAGGTAGGGCACCAGTCATGGGCCTGGGGTTCGGGTCGTGACATCTTCCTTCTTAGATCCCTTACCTTAGGAACACATAACCTACTCTTATACCGAAGGGTACCATCATTTTCTCCTAATGTAAATTGTGAAGGTTTTCCCTGTGGAATCCTTTCCCGAAATCTAACAAATTCCATGTCCTCAAACTGACTTTCTTTTATTTCTGAAGCTAAGACAGACTGCGAGGTATCATGTATCATCACCCTACCTTCACCGACCTCAGTTAAACTAACCCCGAGGTTTCCCAATTTTTGTACTTCACGAGCAATACCTTTCTTTTGTATTGCTAAATGGGTCAAACTGCCCATTAATCTCCTACTGAGTACGTTAGCCACCAAGTTAGCTTTTTCAGGATGGTAAAGAACGTTAAGGTCATAATCCTTAAGCAACTCTAACCACGGTGAGATCAGATTTCTAGAACGAAGTGAAGTGAAAGGAAGAGAAGACTGCTGGCGGGAAATCCCTATTCATGAAAGCCCCTTGTTAAGGTTAAGTGGAAAACGAAAGTGCGCTCCTTTTAGAGATTCAAATACTTTTGTGTGATTATGTATTGTAAACACTTATGATCTGTAAATATATGTCACGACCCGACCCCGGGCCCGCGACTGGTGCCCTACCTGGGCACCCTTACAGGTATACATCAGAGAAAATCAGCGGAACATACATGAAACTCATAACGTACATTAACAGGAAATAAACAACAGGCTAGCCGATGAGGCTACCTCCCTGGACATATATATAGATACATAGCCAAAAGCAGTTACATCATTCTTCTTTACAAACCGACCTACAAGATATGACTACAGACCTCTAAGAATTTATGACATAACCACTGTGACGGGACAGGGCCCCACCATACCCCTGAATATACATATTCTACATCAACAGGGATCCGTACCAAAAGATAAGCCTCCGGAGTGAATGAAGCTTCTTCCCAAAAACTGAACAGAGATCCTAAGAACGAGGATCACCAACCTGGGTACCTAATACCTGCGGGCATGAACGCAGCCCCCCGAAGGGGGTCAGTACAACAGGTACCGAGTATGGAACGGAAATAAGGTACAGTAACCAAATCATAATTTTATAAAAGAATGACAGGGGCAAGTATAAAAATTTATTACCAGATCCTACCGTGCCATTTTTAACTCATGAAATCAATCGTACATTAGTTATTCTTTTCCTTCTTATAATAAGAATTAACATCATATTGTTACATACATACTTAAGAATTTGATCAAGTTTTTCCACATAACTTACATAACTTACATAACATAATCCGGCCCTTTATGGAGGGACTTCTCATTTTTGGAGCTTGCTTTGATTATCCATAGGTGATAACGTAACCCGACCCATTTGCAGGACACGGTGTACTGATGAATCATGTGACATAACCCGGCCCACCTGTGGGGCTCGGTGTACTGTGGAATTTGTAGCATAACCCGGCCCGCCTGTGAAGCTCGGTGTACTGTGGAATCTGTAGCATAACCCGGCCCGCCTGTGGGGTTCGGTGTACTGTGGAATATGTAGCATAACCCGGCCCGCCTGTGGAGCTCGGTGTACTGTGACGTAACCCGACATATGTGTAGGCTCGGTGTATATGGCGTAACCCGGCCTATGTGAAGGCTCGGTGTATATGGCGTAACCCGACCTATTAGTAGGCTCGGTGTATCTCATAACATAACCCGACCTATGTGTAGGCTCGGTGTGTCTCATAACATAACCCGACCTATTTGTAGGCTCGGTGTATTACATAACATAACCCGACCCGTTTTGCGGGACCCGGTGTAACTCTCCTTACATAACATTTTAAACCATCTTTTCACTTCTTCTTAAGTCATTATAACAACTTCCCATAAAGATATTATAACAACCTTTCATTTGAGAGAACTTAAGACACTTTTATTTCTTATTACATTAGGAAAACTAAACCCAAAAGTACTACGTACATACATACTTAAAAAGAATCATAAAACTCCTTTCTTTTTAAATTCCATAAAATTCTATTTTTTTTTTCTTAAACTCAAGTTACATACTCTTTTGAAATCAAGTCCCATAACTTGAAAATAACGTCTCATAATCCTTTAAAGAAATCTAAGTTCTTAGTCTTAAAACTTCATAACATACATTCTTTAAAATCATGTCGCTTATACATATAAAATCATGTCATCTATACTTTAGAAATCAAGTCCCATAACTTGAAAAATAAAGTTTCATATACTTCCAAAACCAAGTAACTTATTCTCTTTAAAATCATATAACTTTCACTTATAAAATCAAGTCCCTTTTCAAATATAAAATCAACTTACTTACTTCAAATAAATCAAGGCACATAACTTTAAATCAAACCTCATAACTTTCTAACCATTCTTACCAACATTCCCATAAGACTTGGTAAGGACTTAAGATAATTTAGACACACCTTTAACATAGAATCGACAATATGAATACTTCTTAACTTCTAAGAGTAGAATGAATCATAAATAATACCACATGTATATTTCATACCTAGAATCATGCCAAAAGAAGGAAGAGGTTCACTTACCTCACGACGACTAACGATACGTAGCAATATGCTCCAAAGTACTTCAACCTATAAGGACCATAATACGTCTATCAACTCCTAGCCTTTTAAAGTAGAATCATACTAAGTGTAAGGTCTCTTATTCTACGGAAATTTGGGCAGCACTTCCATTGTTTCTACGTACTTTTCCACCTTTTTCAAGGCCCTAAATAAACAACCAACATGCCACATTTAAGGCGCAACAAACCATCAATTCAAAGGGGATTACACGCCTAACAGAACATGTAAAATTCTGCCCCACAATTAATATAAAACAGTCCATAATCTTTAGGCAATTCTCGGCAATATCAAGGACAACAACAACATCTATTTCTTTTCAATTCCTTTCTAATCCAAGTTGTTATTCCAACATGTAATATAAGTCATGATCAATTATAACGACTATATTCCTTTCCTTAAATAACATGCGATGATTATAACTAACAACTTTAATGGCTAGCATGCCAATTTTCGGTTTTAACATCTCAACATGATCCAAATCTTTTCAAACTTCATTTATATATAACACATGCTCACTTATCAACTACTACAACATGTAATCTTCAATTACATTAAGAAGACATTTTTACCTCAATAAGCCCAAATCTAATCCAAGATTTAAAGTCGATCCTTAGCAACTTTAGCTCCTCTTCTCGACATTCCAATCCACTCCAAGAAATCCTTAGAAGTTCATAAACAACTTCTCTTCAAATTCCAACTTCAAAGTTGAAGAACACCTTAGGTTTTCATGTTGCGACTAACGTAAAAACGTAGTTTTTCCGGGATTTTTGTGTTGAGATATCTTAGAATAACTTTGGGGACCTTAGGTTTAAGTATTGTGAATTATGAAGCAAGATTGCAAATTTTTTTGTGTGGATAGGGTGCCATTGCCGAGAGCTCCTTAGTGAGCACACAAGTCTTGCCAATTTTTTCTAAGTGTTGGAATGTCTTGCTACTAGTAGTAGTAATATATAAGGAGACCAAGGGCTAGGATTAATCCAAATGGAAGGCTAGGATGCGGTCAATTATTTCAAGCTATCTTGACTACTTGACTTAGTCAATTCTATCAAGCCAAATTTGGCTACACTTATCCATGATTTCGTCCCACATGACCCATGTGGAGGGTGACATGTGTCGCCCTTCCATTGGTCCATAAAATTTCGTATCCCGAAATTTTCATAATTGGTCAAAATATCGAAAACCTTGTGGGCCCCACAAAAACGTAAAATTTCCCGAGTGGGCCCCACGTATCCATCTCCGAAGATAAAATTCCATAATTCCGATAAATTCTAAAAGTCTCAAACAACAAATCTGAGAACCCAATTCTCATTAACGGACAATTTTCCTTCCCGAGGTTCGGAAGATTTTTCTTTGAAATAACAACTATTTCTTTCGTTCAAAATTTTAAGTCCTGATTCCTTACGTACCTTCTCTTTAACATGCCCTGGACTTATGGGGTGTAACATTCTCCCCCCCTACTTAGAAATATTCGTCCCCGAATGTTCATTCGAGGTTCAATCTAAACGGATATCGCATAGTCCCCATTAACTACACCCAATCATAATCATATATGCCACACCTGGCCCATCCTCGCACTAAATTCTCATTCATAGCCTGAAATAAACCTTACTACCCGAGAAGGCCTTGTACATCTAAGGTATCTGCGGTTATCAATATTCTAAGGTCCTCGATATTCTATGTCCCAAACTTACATTACCACATAACCAGGTTGTCTTAATCACAAAACTCAATATTACCTGTACATAACACTTAAACATATAACAATCTTATCAATGCATACAAGTCTCTAAAGGGTCAAAGATATACTTGTAACTATTTCTTCATTTCCCTTTTATCGCTCTTGTTCGTAATCCTGCCCTGCAGGGCGCATAGCTACGGAAGGTGAAGAACCGACAACTAATCCAGCAGGCTGAGTCATCCCACCTGTATCCCTCCTACTAAGACAATCCCTCATCGTATGTCCCTGACGGCCATAGGTAAAATAGGCACTAGTAGCACGACGACATTCCCCATGGTGATGCCGGCCACACTGTGAACACTGAGGGAAGAGTGGTCCCGACTTCCTAGAACCCATGTGCACACGCGAATCCGAAACTCTGGAGCTCTGACCAGCTCCTGAATAACCCGGCTGATCAAACCTCCTGCCAGAAAACTGGGAAGGAGCACTCTGTGCCGGCTGAAATGTAGACCTAGCCTGCTGCTGAGGCTGTCCACCTCGTAAGTTACCCTGAAACCCTGCCGTCCTGGCCCTCTTGGGCTGGCCTTGGTCTGGCTGGTCCTCTCTCTGTCTTCAATACCCTGTGCGTATGCCTGCATCCTGGCAATATCCATACCTGGCTGAAGGGCCACTTCCAGGCATGCAGTAATCATATAGCGGTCTAGCCCCATGACATAGCGATGAACTCTATCAGCCATGTCCGCCACAATAGTGAGTGCATACCTAGCCAATGAGTCAAACTTCAGGTTATACTCTCTGATGGTCCTTCCATTCTGCCTCAGCGTCAAGAACCTATCCACACGGGCTCTCCTCATCTCAGGAGGCAAAAAGTGATCAAAGAAGGCCTCTGTGAACTCGTCCCACAAAGTTGGAGGAGCACCCTCGCCCCTGGACAGTTCCCATGACTCGAACCAGTTCACTGCAACATCACGTAACCGGTAAGAAACTAGTACAACTGACTCGGCCTCTAAGGCCTTAATTACCCGCATAGTCCGTTGCATTTGCCTAATAAACTCCTGAGGATCATCCTCAGGTCTAGACCCATAGAACTCTGGCGGATCACAACCCAAAAAATCTCGAACCCTCAAACTATATGCCCTAGTGTTCGGCTCTTGTCGGCATTGCCCTGCCACTATGCTGGTCAATAACCTGATCTGCTCCTCATAATCTCTTTACTATGCCTCTGGCTGAGGGACTGGAGGCTCAGGTATCAGAACTCCTGGAGCTACGGCTGCTCTCGGCTCCTCTAGTACTGCCGGGGTAACTGAACTCGCCGCCAGGGCCACAACCTCAGGCACCGCCTGAGCCTGAACCCTAGTAATTCTCTGTGTCCCACTAGCAGCACCTACTGCTGACTTGCCCTTCTGGGCCCTGGTCGCCTTCCGTGGAGGCATATCTGAAACATATACATAAGAATACGTCGGAGACGGATCAACCTAATAACACAGCTCTACTGCACGATCTCAGAGTGAGAAGAATGGAAACTAATCCTAAATGTCCTGTAGCCTCCTGGTTATAGATGTGGTGCACAACACACCGATAACCAAGACTCTACTAGACACGGTCTGTAGACACTTTTCGAGGACTAACTGCTCTGATACCACTTTTGTCACGACCGCCCTACCTGGGTACCATTACAGGTATACATCAGAGAAAATCAGCGGAACATACATGAAACTCATAACGTACATTAACAGGAAATAAACAACAGGCAAGACGATGAGGCTACCTCTCTGGACATATATATAGATACATAGCCAAAAGCAGTTACATCCTTCTTCTTTACAAACCGACCCACAAGATATGACTACAGACCTCTAAGAATTTTTGACATAACCACTGTGACGGGACAGGGCCCCGCCATACCCCTGAATATATATAATCTACATCAACAGGGATCCGTACCAAAAGATAAGCCTCTAGAGTGAATGGAGCTTCTTCCCAAAAACTGAACAGAGATCCTAAGAACGAGGATCACCAACCTGGGTAACTAATACCTGCGGGCATGAATGCAGCCCCCCGAAGGGGGTCAGTACAATAGCTACAGAGTATGGAACGGAAATAAGGTACAGTAACCAAATCATAATTTTACAAAAGAATGATAGGGGAAAGTATAAAAATTTATTACCAGATCCTACCGTGCCATTTTTAACTCATGAAATCAATCGTACATTAGTCGTTCTTTTCCTTCTTACAATAAGAATTAACATCATATTCTTACATACATACTTAAGAATTTGATCAAGTTTTTCCACATAACTTACATAACGTACATAACATAATCCGGCCCGTTATGGAGGAACTTCTCATTTTTGGAGCTTCCTTTGATTATCCATACGTGATAACGTAACCCGGCCCATTTGCGGGACACGGTGTACTGATGAATCATGTGACATAACCCGGCCCACCTGTGGGGCTCGGTGTACTGTGAAATCTGTAGCATAACCCGACCCGCCTGTGGAGCTCGGTGTACTGTGGAATCTGTAGCATAACCCGGCCCGCCTGTGGGGCACGGTGTACTGTGGAATATGTATCATAACCCGGCCCGCCTGTGGAGCTCAGTGTACTGTGACGTAACCCGACCTATGTGTAGGCTCGGTGTATATGGCGTAACCCGGCCTATGTGTAGGCTAGGTGTATCTCATAACATAACCCGACCTATGTGTAGGCTCGGTGTGTCTCATAACATAACCCGGCCTATTTGTAGGCTCGGTGTATTACATAACAACGCGGCCCGTTTTGCGGGACCCGATGTAACTCTCCTTACATAACATTTTAAACCATCTTTTCACTTCTTCTTAAGTCGTTATAACAACTTCTCATAAAACTATTATAACAACCTTTCACTTTTATTTCTTATTGCATTAGGGAAACTAAACCCAAAAGTACTACGTACATACATACTTAAAAAGAATCATAAAACTCCTTTCTTTTTAAAATCCATAAAATTCTATTTTTTTTTCTTAAACTCAAGTTACATACTCTTTTGAAATCAAGTCCCATAACTTGAAAATAACGTCTCATAATCCTTAAAAGAAATCAAAGTTCATAGTCTTAAAACTTCATAACATACATTCTTTAAAATCATGTCGCTTATACATATAAAATCATGTCATCTATACTTTAGAAATCAAGTCCCATAACTTGAAAAATAAAGTTTCATATACTTCCAAAACCAAGTAACTTATTCACTTTAAAATCATATAACTTTCACTTATAAAATCAAGTCCCTTTTCAAATATAAAATCAACTTACTTACTTCAAATAAATCAAGGCACATAGCTTTAAATCAAACCTCATAACTTCCTAACCATTCTTACCAACATTCCCATAAGACTTGGTAAGGACTTAGGATAATTTAGACATACCTTTAACATAGAATCGACAATATGAATACTTCTTAACTTCTAAGAGTAGAATGAATCATAAATAATATCACATGTATATTTCATACCTAGAATCATGCCAAAAGAAGGAAGAGGTTCACATACCTCGCGACGACTAACGATACATAACAATATGCTCCAAAGTACTTCAACCTTGTTAGCTATTCCACCCTTCAAGTAGAATATACATGATATGAAAGAGTCTTGATTTGAAAAGTATAAGTGACTTGATTTGAAAAGTATAAGTGTCTTGATAAGTGCCTTGATGTTACAAGGGTTATTGCCTTGATTTTTTTTTTTTATAAATGAAAGATTGTACGGCGGACGTACATTATTTTATTGGATCCTAATCCCTTATAATACATGACATGATAGAGCCTTGAGTTTTCTAAATGAAAGTTATTCTATTTTATTTCATTGAGAGTCAAATTATTTATATAAAATGAATGTACGGTGGACGTACATAGTACTTTTGGGTTCAAGTCCCTAATGATATATGATATGACTCTTTTTATAAAATGAATGTACGGTGGACGTACATAGTACTTTTGGGTTCAAGTCCCTAATATTACATGATATGATAGTGCCTTAATTTATTCTAAAAAGGAAGGCATGGTATTGCCTTGGTATTTTTAAAAAGGAAGACATGGTATTGCCTTGGTATTTCTAAAAAGGAAGGCATGGTATTGACTTGGTGTTTCTAAAATGGAAGGCATGGTACTGCCTTGATTTTTCTAAAAAGAAAGTTCGTTTTAAAGATTTTATTAAGAGTCAAAAGATGATTTAAATTGCACATGGTTGCTCATGATAGCTATTCGTGCAAGTATGTTGTCTGTGAACTTGTATTCAAGATGTGGGTATAGTTTCCCATGAGATGTGTATTGTCCGTGAACTTGTATTCACGATGCGGGTATAGATTCCCATGAGATGTGTATTGTCCGTGAACTTGTATCCACGATGCGGGATAGATTCCCATGAAATGTATATGATCCGTGGACTTGTATCCACGATGCGGGTATAGACTCCCATAAGATGTGTATTATCTGTGAACTTGTATTCACGATGTTGATATATATTCCCATGAGATGTGTATTGTCCGTGAACTTGTATTCACGATGCGGGTATAGATTCTCATGAGATGTGTATTGTCCGTGAACTTGTATTCACGATGCGGGTATAGATTCCCATGAGATGTGTATTATCCGTGGACTTGTATCCACGATGCGGGTATAGATACTCATGAGAGTATATGATTATATGAACAGATATTCATGATTTTAAATGAATCAATTTTAAAAGGGCACAGTTGATTCTCACTTTTAAAAGGTACAGTTGGCTCTATTTTATATGGCACGGTTGGATCTGGTATTCGATTTTCATACTTGCCCCTGTCATTCTTTGGCCAGTTATGATCTTAATTACTATACTTTATGTTTTCATACTTGGTACCTGTTGTACTGACCCCCTTCGGGGGGCCGCGTTCATGCCCGCATGTATAGGTACTCAGTTTGGAGATCCTCGAGCTTAGGATCCTTGCCAAATTTTTGAGATAGCTCCACTGTTTCGGAGCATGTCATTTTGGTACATTCTTTGATATTAGACTTATGTTTACTCAGGGGTATGGCGAAGCCTTGTCCCTTTACATGTCATTATCAAACTTCTAGAGGTCTTGTACACAGGGGTAGGTTGTATATGTATTTGGACATATGTGAGTTGTACTCGTTTTGTACATTATGTATCTAGTGGCAGCTTTATCGGCTTGCCTAATGTTAAAAATAGAGTTGTTCTTTGGCTTCCGCTGATTATGTGTGATATGTGAGTACAAGGGTGTCGTAGGGCACCAGTCGCGGATCCGTCAGCTCAGGTCGTGACAGCAATCCCACACTTTCATCCTTTTGAAAGTAGGCAATCTTCCTTTCCAGAATTCATAATGAGATTGATCATTTTTCTTTTGAGGAATTTTGTTCAATATCATGTTTGCAGTAACCAATTCCTCACCCCATAGACTAAGGGGTTCCCCCGAACTAATCAACATAGAATTTATCATATTTTGCAATGTTCTATTCTTACGTTCGGCAACTTCATTTTGTTTTGGAGTGTATGTAGCAGTGGTTTGATGAACTATACCATGAGTAGAACAGAATTCTTTGAACTCATTGGATTGATATTCACCACCTCTGTCTGACCTTAGAATCTTAATCCTTTTGTCAAGTTGATTTTTCACTTATGTTTTGTATGTTTTGAACATGTTCAAAGCCTCATCTTTGGTATGTATTAAGTATACAAAGCAAAATTTACTCCAATCGTCTATAAAAGATATGTAATATTCTTTCCTACACGCGATGAGGTTGCTTGGTAATCACACAAATCACTATGAATTAAACCAAACACTTTATTTGATTTCACAACAAATTTATGAGGATGACTTGCATATTTTGATTATATGCAAACCCCACATTTAGTCATTTTGTTCATAGACCATTTTGGCAACATTCTTATCTTTACCATTCTTTGTAAGGAACGATAATTAACATGGCCTAATCGAGAATGTCATAAAGAAGGAGTATCAACCATATACATAGAAGCAGTGCTAGTGTCTGCGTTTTCATTAATAATGGCAACTTCCTGAGTAGGTACAATGCTTAATTTGAATAGCTCCTCACTGAGGTAACCATTTCCTACATACACCCCACCTTTGGTGAGTACAAATTTATTAGATTCTATTATAATTTTAAAGTCTTTGTTGCTAAGAACAGGCCCATAAATTAGATTCTTATAAATTTCAGGGACGTGCAACACATTTGTGAGCACAAAATCATTCTCGGAAGTGAGCCTCAAAGTCACATTCCCTTTCCCTTCTACCTTGACAACAACGACATTTTCCACGAACAGTGATTCTCCATCCTTGATGGCTTGGTAAGATGAAAATATGTCCTTCTCTGAACATACATACCTTGTAGCACCCGTGTCCATCCACCAATCGGTTGAATTTGTAACCAGATTTTCTTGAGCAGCCACAACCCGAATAAATTGGTTCTTAATTTCAGCCTGGTTGGTTTGATTGACATTACTCGAACCTCCAACAGCACCACCTTGGCTCTTGCGAAGGCGGTAATCTTTTGCCCTATGCTCAGGTTTTCCACACACCCAACATAGTCCTGGTTGTGGTTTCTTGAATGCATTGGTCCTTTGTGGGGCTAGTGCATTCCTCCCAGTTGCAAAAGATGGCTTGGCACCAGCAAATTTGCCTTTGTCTTTCTGAAACTTGGCCTTGGAAGCATTGCCTTCTATCATGTTGGCATCAGGCTCCAATGAAACAACATCAGCCCTTTCATTCTTTCGGTTGTCCTCTTCAACACGAATTTTCAGAACCAGTTGCTCAAAACTCATTTCCTCCGTTAGATGCTTCAAATAAACCTTAAAATCCTTACCAGACACTGTGCCTCCCACCTAGTGGGCCGCTGAGTACCATGATTTACCTTCCTCCACCAATCTTTGTCGGGTCGGAGGGGTAGGGCCCTGTAGGCAAGGAATTTCGCGTTTTGCTCCCAAGGATTGATATTAGTATATAAATATTAGTAGTTCTTGTGTTGACCACAAGTTGCAAGCTAACAATCCATTTAGAATGATAACCAAGAAATACAATCACATTAATTCAATCTTTCTCAAACTACTTCGCAATATATATTTAAATTGTAATGTAAAATTTCAATAACCTCCGAATCTAATTTATTCCCAAGAAATTTAATGTTTCAAAATTTTGATTTAAAAAGATATTGAACTTGAAGGACTAGGACTTGATGACGTGGGAACCCAAATGGAAGCACTTGTCAAAGGCCGTGATTTCCAGCACAAAGCCAATTTGCAATGCTCATGTTGCACCCAATAACCTCCATTAAACAAACTCACCAAGTGCTTAGCTTGTCTCACATTACTTGAACTCATTGGGATTTTCCTAAAACCTTTTAAAGAATAAAGCCCTTCACTCCATTTTTCCCTTTCTAATTTCTCACAAGGGAATTGTCTTAAAGAGTCCAAAATTCTAACTCCCAAGAATTCTTTTTCAATGACCCTTAATGCTAACTTGTATCCTCCTCCAAACCCTCCAAGAATTGAATCAGATATTGTTGTGTAATGGTGTAGAGCCTCACAAAAGAACTCAACAAAAGACATGGATGTCATTTTAGTCAAGTTGAAGAGTTCTTCTTCAACTAAGATAACAATTTTAGGGGATAATCTTCTTAATCCATTGAAAAAAGTCTTGACAAGTGAACTTGCCCTTTGTGGCATGTGAAGTTGGTGGATCATAACATTAGCTATTAAGTTCTTATGACCCTCCACATCTTGAATTGTTTCTAATTCCTCTATGAGAACTTGATCAAACATGAAAGAAAGATTGATAGAATCAGCAAATTCTTGAAGTCTTTTGCCTGTCTTTTGTACATGGAATGAATTATTCTTGTCACCAACTATTGCTGTTATCCTTAGAGAAGAATTTGAGTTTCCTCTTTCAACCAAATCAACCATCAATGGAGGCCATTGGATGCCTTCCATGATGTCAAAATCCAATATATGAACTTGTTGGTTCCCTTGTGTGGCTTCAAGAATTGCTTGATTCGCGGTGAAATGAGCAAATTTCACATAAGGGGAGATTTCTTGAAGC
This sequence comes from Przewalskia tangutica, assembly GCA_029844215.1. Classification (NCBI taxonomy): domain Eukaryota; kingdom Viridiplantae; phylum Streptophyta; class Magnoliopsida; order Solanales; family Solanaceae; genus Przewalskia; species Przewalskia tangutica. Next base: position 6,854,182 of record CM056725.1, read on the forward strand.
ATTTGGAATGCGGTCATTGAAGAAGAAACCTCTGATTGATTCAAAAATTCAGGTGATGAATTATTCAAGGTCTTGCATAACATGCCTTGTGTGAAATACAAAGCCAATCTTTCAATAGGGAAATTTTCTCTATTTTCTTGATCAGAAAGGATTGTATTTAGCCTCCAAATAACTATAGAAGCAAGATCAAGATTTCCAGCTTCAATAGCTTCAGCTCCCATGAGAAGAAGATCAGTGACACTTGTTTCCTCCATGAGCTGATCTTGGAGGAATTTGAGACGGGAATTACTGCACACACGTAAGCTTTGGCCCTCTGTGGAGAATTCAGTATCTATCTGTACAACTTGTTGTTGGTTTGAAAATAAGGACAAATGTTGAGCGATTTGAAGTGGGGAGTCGACATCTCCATCGATGAAATCGAAGTCATTGGGGAAATAGTCTAGTATGTCAACATCATTAATAACAGACACAAAATCAAGGATGGAACATTGAGGGTTAATAATACTAGGATTTTGCCAAGTAAATGTGGTTTCTAAGTTGCTATATTCAAGAAATGGATTAATGTAACTTGGCTGCAAATTTTCACACACCATTATTTTAGAGGGGAATAAAATTGGAGATTTTTTCTAAAGGTTACAGTTTTTGTTGCTTGTTAGTGCTATTTCCAAGTGGAAGGGAGCATGATTTATATATACACAACACTAATATAAAGATGAATAAAAAAGGGGGGGTTTCAAAAGTAGTAGATGCAACTTGTCCTAAATTAGTATATTACTCAATGCCAAGAATAGAGGAATCTTTTGGCTAATGTGACGTGTTGTATCATAGCACTCATCAAGGAAGTTTTCAATTATTTTTTCTATTTGGTTTTGAAAATTCTTAATTGAAACAAATTGACATCACATATAGTAGTTGCAAAATATAGAGGAATATAAAAAAAAGATTTGAATAAGTTCTCGGCCTAAATCCCCCTTTCCCCCACCCTCCAACATTGACAACCACAACACTTTTTTTCAACTCAAGTCATCAATTGTTTGAAGATCTTAGTACTTTTATACTATAGAAGTACAATTTGTTGCCCAAAACAATAATTGTTCTAAATATATTTCTGGGATTAACCGAGCTTAATATATTGAATACATATATTGCCAAATAAAAAGAACAAAAAGAAAACTCATAAAATCCACATTCAGAAGCGAAGCTAGAGTTTTAGTTAGGGGTTAGACAAAATCAATAGGATTGGCCAAAAACTGTAGAATTGTATTAATCTCCCTTAGGGAGTCTTTCACATTAATACAAATATATATAGGGTGTACAATGTGGAGTCCTAATACAATAATGATCCTATTTCTACCATAATTATACATCACTAATAATTACATAATATATGGTGAATATTCTACTAATATTCACTAATACACCCCCTCTATCGGAGCGGAAGGAGTCCGGACGCTTAGACTGGATCTGAAGTCGAGGAATAACCGTCTAGCTAATCATTTAGTGAAGATATTTGCATACTGATAAGAAGAGGACACATGCAATACCTTAACATGTCATATAGAAACTTTCTCACGAACAAAGTGTATATCCATCTCAATGTGTTTGGTTCGCTGATGTTGGATCAGATTATGAGATAAATATATGACGGATATGTTAGCACAATACATCAAAGATGCCTTAAGCAAGGGACACTGGAGCTCCATAAGAAGGTTTCGGAGCCAGCAAATCTCAACAACAACATTTGTAATGCCTCTATACTCTACTTCTTTACTCAAACGGGATAGCGTTGTTTACCTCTTGGCAGACTATGAAATAAAATTATCCCCGAAGAACACATAGTAGCGGAGATGGAACGTTGCGTGTCCGCATAACCTTCCCAATCAACATATGTATATGATAACAACATGATCGGTGCAGAGGGGTATAGATGTAATCCATAATCAAATGTGCCCTTAACGTATTGAATGATACGTTTAAGAAGAGTAAAGTGAGGCTCCTTGGGGCATGCATAAACAAACACACCTGCTGAACAACATAAGAAATATCAGGCCTGGTGAAAGTAAGATATTGAAGTACACATGCAAGACTCTTATAAAGAGTGGGATCAGACATTGTATCACCATCAACAACACTTAGCTTTGATTTAGAGTCAATTAGAGTTGATATAATCTTGCAGTTCGCTATTTTAGCCCTGTACACGATCTCATCTGCATATTTATACTGACACAGAAATATAGTATCTGCAGATCTAGTCACTGATATTCCTAAAAAGTAACTCAACTTCCCCAAGTTAGTCATGGAAAATTCAGTTTTAAGTAGTGCAATGACCTCATTTTTCAACACATTAGATGAGGCAGTAAGCACAATATCATCCACATATAACAAGAAGTAAGCAATGTTACTACCTCGATGAAAATAAAGAGAGAATTATCACACTTGTTGCATACAACTTCAATCTGCATAATGTAAGTAACAAATCATTCATACCATGGGTGCCTATTTCAAACCATAGAGGGTCTTACGAAGATGACATACATAATGAGGGGCCTCTAGATGGACAAATTCTGGCAGTTGGTGCATGTAAACAACTTTTTTCAAGTCCCAATGTAGAAAAACATTTTTCACATCAAGCTGATGAATCAGTAATTGCTTACCGATAGCAATACTCAGAACTGTGTGAATGGTAGTGAGTTTAACAACCATACTGAATATCTCACCACAATCAATATCCTCATGTTGATTAGTACCATTAGCCACAAGTCTCACATTATATCTCTCTAGGTCACCACTGTCTCTGAATTTGTGACGAAATAGCCACATACATCGAATTATATTCACCCCATCCAATCTAGGAACCAAGTCCCAAGTGTGATGTTTTGTTAAAACATTAAATTCCTCACGTATAACTGCATTCTAATTAGGGTCAAGTTTGGATAATTTGAGTTTTTTGGGAATTGGGGATGTTTGGGTGGACAGGTTAAAGTGGGTCTTGGGTTTGAAAATTCCGTGTTGAGCACTGATTTCCATTTTATGCGTGGGAAGAGGGACCAGATTGGTAGTGGTACAGGTAGGTGGTGGGGTAGTGGTCGATATGTTCTACGTGTCGATTAGTGACTAGCAGGGTGGATCGATGTGGTGCGACGGGGCTGAGTTCGGTGAGTAGTTGGTGGTTGCTGTCGGGTTGGTCGATTGGGTGGTCTGGGTCGACGGGTTAATGGTTTCGACAGGTTGTTGGGTGTGTGGTGACTGGTACCGGTCGGTAGATAGTTGTCGAGGTTAGGTGATTTCTGGTTATTGGTGGGTTATTGGTGGGTTATTGGTGTCAGTGGCTTATGTGTGTTTAACTAATGAGGGCAAAGGGATTTTGGTGACTGGTGGGTTAGTGGATTCATGTCGAATGGGAATGGCAGCGATGAAGGGGTGGTCGACGGGATAATAGAGTTTGTGGACTGACCGAGAGGAGACTAGGCAGAGTAAGTGGGTATAATGGTTGTTGCCGGAACAATAATAGCTCGACCGAGAGCGAGGCGGAGAAACGGTGATGTGTCGGACTCGTCTAAAAATGTGTAATCCAAATTCTGGAATTTTTGGATATTTGTGAATGGGAAGATTGTTTCGTCAAACATGGCGTGACGTGATATGATGATTTTGCGGGAAGATAAGTCGTAGCACAAATATCCCCTATGATTGGGTGGAAAACCTAAGAACACACAAGGAGTGGCGCGTGGTGCAAGTTTATGCGGGGTTGTGGAGGCAAGATCCGGGTAGCACATGCAGTCGAAAATTTATAAGTGCTCATAAGTTGGGATCCTATAAAATAGAATTTTAGTGGGTGTTCTATTTTGGAGAGTTTGGGTGGGCAAAATATTTAGAATATATTCGGCCATTTTAACTGTGTAGACCCAAAAGGGAGGGGGAGAAAGGAATGAAATAAGATCGTACGTGTCACGACCTGAACCTCGGGCCCGCGACCGGTGCCCTACCTGGGTACCCCCTCTTATACCCTCACATCCCATATAATACATAGGCCAGATAACATATGAAAAACTGTATATGTAGCAACAAGGCAAGCCGACGAGGCTGACGCTATATATATATAAAAGGGAACATCCCGACAATACAATAGTACAACTGGTCAACAATATGTACAACTCTCGCAAGTCCAGCCCACATATGAATACAGACCTCTAAGAGTTTGGACAGTAAACTATAACGGGACAGGGCCCCGCCGTACCCCTGAATGTACATAAGCCTACAATACAAGGGTCCGTACCAAAATGACAAGCCTCCAAAATAATGGAGCTTTCCCAAAAACTGAGTAGAGATCCTAAGAGCGAGAATCACCAAACTGTGTACCTACACCTGCGGCATGAAACCCAGCCCCCCGAGGAAAGGGGGTCAGTACGAAAGATGTACCAAGTATGTGAAACAATAAGTACTGTAAATGAGATCATAACAGTCCAAAATATAACAGGAGCCAAGTATGATAATCAAACTACCAGTACAACTGTGCCTTATGGAAAATGAGAGTAATGAGAGTCAACTGTATCTTTTCAAAATACCATTTCAAAATATGAAATCAAGTGTATCATTTCAAAATATGAAAGTCATGTCAAAACCAGGTGGCTGCATTTCCACACCCTTATTCCCTTAGGACTTTCATTAGCAATTACTACATTTAAACATGCATATTGGTGGCTGCATTTCCAGCATTCCAACGCCACAAAATGGTCCCTAAAACTGCACAACAATGTCTCACAATTTCATGCAGTTTTTCGGCCAACGACTACAACCAAAACCATTTCCATAACTTCTTATAATCCAATTTACATTTCAACATGTTTATATGAACCATAACAACTTGTAATAAAAATATTTCCTTCATTTTAACATGCAAGTAGTGACGATAATAACAACAATAACCAATGAATCCAACAACACCAAAATTGTCTACAAAATCGGCAATTAGCCAAAACTGTCACATGTATTTCTTATTCTCCATTTGTCTTAACACAAGTTCATATATCAACTATAACATCATGTAACCTCTAATTACTTCAAGAGGAAGAAGAAATCTTACCTCGAATTTAGCTCAAAACAACCCCTAAGTCTCGGCCAAAACCGTGACCCTGATTCACTTTTGCACCACTTCTTCACGTCACAATAACACCCATGTAACTTCTATAAGCTTGTATCCATATTGCTTTCATGTTTCTCTTCCTAAAAGTTCATAAACAAGCTTAGAGTTTCAAGATAGTTTTTGGCCAAGAAATCATGAGCCACTAATTGGTAAGGTTAACTTGGCTTAGAACTTGGTTAAGATGCTTAAACTTGGAAGAAAATAAGTTGATCTTGTTCTTGTTGGCTATGGGATTTTCAAGCACCTTGAAGGTTAAGGGAGAGATATGAGGGTTTGAGATGAAGATATTTGTGAGAATGAAGTCTTGCAAGACTTGGGTTTTAATAGGTGTACACGCACAAGTGGAGGGAGACCCATGAACCCCACTTGTCCACTTGTCTTTCCTTCACAAATATCTCCCACACTTAGCCATTTTTCCACCCAATTTCGATGGCCTCAACTTTAGGATACCAAGACTTAATTAATCCACACTAAGTCCATAATTCTATTGGAAATAATCCAACTACTAGTATTAATTCTTGTCATCACATTATTCTCAAAAAATTTCCATATAAAAAAATGTAAAAATCCGTTTCTTCCAACATTTAAATCTTATTTTCATAATCATGTTCTCACTTAGTAGCCATGGAATTACGGGGTGTAACAGTACGAACTATGTTATTGATAGTGCGAATGATTCGTTCGATCTTGCCATTTTGGGAGCAGGGATATGAGAATCGAAAAACTATGCCATTACTCGAGCAAAAATTGTGAAATGCGGAATTATTGAACTCACGACCGTTATCATATTGAAACGATTTTGTCTTTTTTAAATTGCATTTTAACATAGTCAAAAAGCCAAAAACTTGGCAAACACTTTAGACTTGAATTTAAGCGGATAAACTCAGATAAAGTGAGAATAGTCATCTAATAAGACGAGATAAAATTCTGACATAGTGAGCTAGTAATGAGAGATGTCCATAAATATGCATGAATAATGTCAAAGGGAGAAAATGTAACACTTAAAGAAGACTGAAAAGGAAGGCGAATATGTTTGCCTAAAGGGCAATAAAAACATTGTTGGGAAAGTTTCTCTTTATTACAACGAATTAAATTATTGCTTCTAAGAAAATTAAAAACAGGAGCTCCTGGGTGTCCAAGTCTATTATGTCAAGTTGATGGAGAGATTGTTGCTAAAGCGGTGGGAGGAGCGATATTGACATTTAGAGATGTGAGAGGATTGACACTGGCAGCGAACGTGGATAGAAAATGATAGAGGCCCGCTTCACTATTACATCTCGTAATGAGTTTCCCAGTACGTAGGTCCATTACAAAAAACCCAAACGGGTCAAAATTAATTGATACAAAATTATCGATGACAAATTTTCTAACGGAGATTAGGCTCTTGATAATATTTGGGGCATATATGATATTATTTCAGGATATATGGAGATGTAGTGGTGGAGTTAGTGTGTGGCCAAACCCTTGAATTGGAATGCGATGACCATTTCTGATCATAATAGATTGCGGAGTATTTAAATTTTACAGTCGAGGAAGATTACTGAATTGTTGGTGAGGTGAGACGTGGACCCGTATCCATGTACCATGTAATATCGGGCTGCCGATGAGTCAATGTGACGAAAGCCTGGTACAAATTGTATTGGGGAAGGCCTGGAGCGGATTGTTAGGCTCCAGGAAATTGGCGTGATTGTTGTGGCCCGTCGGCTGTTCTCCCATTCTACTAGGCCACTACTGGGCTTCAGGAAATTGGGTCGGATGGTTGTGGCCCATCGACTGGTCTGGGGTGGACTGTTTGGTTGCCTTAAAGTGGGCCTATTTACCGTGGCCCATCGTCTGTACTCCCAGGTTGTTGGGCATCTCCATCCATAGTTTATTATGGGCCGAAGTTGCTGTACCCTTGCTAGAAGCCCAGTTCCCAGCCCTACCCCCTCTGCCACTGGCCACTGCCACATCCGTGGTTGTTCTTGGCCATGAAGGCTGCCTGAGAGTAGGTGAGAGAGGAAAAAAATAAGAGGGTTCACTACGTATACGACGTGTATATGGGGCCGTATACATGTGTATATCATCTTAGGGAGGCTGTATACGATGTGTATATCAGTCGTATACAAAGTATACATCGGCGTGTATAGGTTGTATATGAGGGGTATACGACCTGTTGGAGAGATATGGAAGGAAAAAGGGTTGTATATCAGTAGTATACTAGAGGTATACAAGGTTATTTGTAGAATTGGAGGGATGGGAAGCTGTATATCAGCGTATATTGGATGTATATCGGTGGTATACAGGCAGTTTGACGCCGGAGAAGAAGATGGAAGCGCGGTCGAATTTAAGTTTTAGGTCGGGGAGGATTGTTGGCTCCTGATACCATGTAGAATTGTATTAATCTCATTTGAGGAGTCTTTCTCATTAATACAAATATATATAGTGTGTACAATGTGGAGTCCTAATACAATAAGATCATATAACTACCATAATTATACATCACTAATAATTACACAATATATGGTGAATATACTACTAATATTCACTAATAAAAACCATATTTTTGTGTTAAGACATTCACCAAATATTTATAAATAATTTGTTCAAAACTCAATAAACAGCGTTTTCTTGAATTTGAGAACTCATAAATGCAAAATTTTGGATCGTTCTCTATCCATAATCAAGTTTCGTAGCTTTTGGTCCGCACGAAAAATCCTTTGATAAGCTAGATTCCTACTTCTCGATGACATTTCTTGATCAAGTAATTGGCTCAATCTTGTGAAATCATTTTATAAAAGTTCATTAATATCTTTTTCTTATAAAGCAAATCGATTTTGATTGTTGAGTAATCTGTATCACTTCTGCTTTTATTGGGTTCACAAGATTTCCTATAAAAAGAAATCGAGAAAAGGAAAAATAGTCATTTGATGCGAGGTTTAAGAATACGTAGTTCTTTTATGGTTTTGCAAATTATTTATAAAGTAAAATGTTATTTTTACAATAGTAACTATACCATAATCTCAAGCAAATTGGATATTCTAGATATTGTGAGGATTAAATTGACTAATTTTACGCTGCATGCTCTTAGCACACCACAATTCTCTAATGTGAACAAGTGCACACAAATGAGTAGTTTATCAGAAAAAACAAAATAAAACTAATAAATTAAAGAAGAAAGAAAGATTCATTTTGTTTTGCTTTGAGTATATATGACAAAGCTAAAGCCATTGTTATTGTAGAAACTATAAAGTCACTAGAAACCAGCTAGAATGTATTTATTAAGTTCCATAACTAGAACATGAGCATTGATGTTTAATTGGGAGGGCATGCGTCCCTGATTTGACCTGACTGCTTATGTATTGTGTACTATAGTTTGACTATCATACATGTCTCCTGTTTCGTATAGACTGTTATGATTTAATTACAGTATTTTCAGTTTCACATACTTGGTACATTCTTCAGTCTTGACCTCGCCCGAGTGCGTTCATCTTGCCGTAGGTTTAGGTACACAGTTTGGTGATCTGCAGGTGTAGGACCCTTGCTCAGAGTTTTTGGATAGCTCCATCTGTTCAGGAGTTTATCATTTTGGTATAGATCCTTCAGTACAGGCTTTTGTACAGTTATGGGTACGGCGGTGCCTTGTCCCGTCATATTTCAGTAAAACTTTAGAGATCTGTATTCATATGTGGGATTGGACTCGTGTAGAGTGTAGTGCCTTTTTATTATGTATATTACATGGCAGCCTTGACGGCTTTGCCCTTGCATTTTCGTTGTTTTTTTTTTTTAAAAACGAGGTGTTATTTAGTTCCGCGGTTTACTTGTGTCAGTTAGGTAGAAGGGTGCCCAGGTAAGGCATCAGTCACGGTCCCGGGATTCAGGGCGTGACAATGCTCTTAGCATACCACAATTCTCTAATGTGAACAAGTGCACACAAATGAGCAGTTTATCAGAAAAAACAAAATAAAACTAATAAATTAAAGAAGAAAGAAAGATTCATTTTGTTTTGCTTTAAGTATATATGACAAAGCTAAAGCCATTGTTATAGTAGAAACTAGAAAGTCACTAGAAACCAGCTAGAATGTATTTATTAAGTTCCATAACTAGAACATGAGCATTTTTTTTGTTGACGAAGGAATCCGCAGCCGCTGCTCTTTCGAGTGCGCACAGGGTAAACCTCGAACTAACGCAATAGCGTGCAAACCACCTGAGCATTGATGTTTAATTGGGAGGTGAAAAGAAAAGGACATCACTAGTTTTTACTGGATTGATTCCATTGCTTAATTCTTTATGGTCAAAACAAGGCCATGAGGTTATTAAGTAAACAGTTACTTCTGCACCAATGACAATTTTTTATTCTTTACTTAATCACTACTCTTTTCATCCATGCCAAGTCATTAATACTCCCTCCCGTCCCAATCGACTCAAATTAACAGTTACTTTAGCTCCAAAAATTATTCTAAAATAATTGTTACTTTAGAAATTTAAAATTAAAATTGATAATTATTTATAACTATATCCTTAATATTAAATAAGAATACACAAATCTTTAAGAAAAAAATAATAATATACTTTTATTAAATATTATAACTTTGTGATCTATACCTTATATATAGTATTTTTTAATGGACAGAAAGAGAGCCAAAGTGACTGTTAAATTATGGAGCTATATATGTTCAAGAAGTTAGTTACTTAATTAGGGGAAGTTAAATATAATATTCGACTTAAATGGATGCTGCACATCGAAAGAAATAATTCTATTAATTCCATCATCATACTGTACAAGTTTCAACCTTATTATTCTTAATGGAGCTGAACAATAATAATTTAAGAACTAAATCTATATGGTTATTTCCCTTAAATATATTATGTAGTTGCAAAGAAAGTCTATTTCATGGTACATTTCTGACTGTCATAACTCTATTCATATTAGGTTTAAGCCTTGAGATCTGAGTCATCTTCTGCAATTCTGCGTAAATTCAAATTTGTCAAGCAGGCCGAAAGAGAAAATGCAACCGAACATGTTTGAAATTTACTAGACGTGAAATAAATTTAATTCTATTAATTATGACTCGAACAATTGGAAATACAATTGTTCGAGATATAGATATTGGTACGTATACAAAATATTTGAGACATAAGTTAATAGACGGTTATTGGTCAAATGACAATGGTTTCACGTTGGTAAATGAAGGAAGAAGTGTACTATATGTTGAAAGATGAAACAGGTCATGAAATCGCCGTGGAGCCGCAAGGGCCGTTGCGCCATCCCGAAGGGCCGCGGAGTTTTCGACGGTACTTGGCAGCGCCGCGGCGCCTCCCAGTGAGGGCCGCGGCGCTTAGGTTCTAGAAGGTCGCGACGGAAGACGAAAAGACATGACTCTTGGGCTGGTTTTAGGGCATTAAACCTCCATTACTTTCCAAATGAATTCAACCATTACTTGACTGAATTGTAACTCCATAATCAATGCATTAACATTGGTCATTCAAGGCCATTACTTTGACAATTGGAGGGTCATCTTCTCAACACTATAAAATGAGACCTTAGGCTCATTTGCTAAGCACACTAGAACACTCAACAATTTCCAGCAAATTGTCTTCCTCTCTAGCAATATCCAAACACTCAAAGATCCTTCTTACTTACCGAACACTTGAGTCTCCTTTGCTCATTTGTTTGATTGTTGTTTTATCTTTGGAGATAAGTTGTCATACAACCGTCGAAAGGAATATACGAGGCTATATTATCTTAAGGAAAGATTGAATATCAATCGACTCAGCAAGCCACTTTATTTGTTTATTTCCAGATATCTAACCACTCTTCTTGTTGTTGTTTTTTATTTCCGTTTTCTCGATACCACACATATTACTCACAGACTTAAGATAATATCCGTTGTTTAAACAACAACATGACTAGACAAGATCAATTCAACCAATTCAACGCTGAAAATCCCCCCAATGCTCAAGGCAATCCCAATGTCTTCACTACTGCCACTGAAAGCAATACCACTGCTTTCAACACCACTGATCATGACATTCCTAATGCCTTCCAAATTATCGGTTTTGGCACAACTAGTGTCAACACTGTTTTTGGCACAACTAATGCCTCCACTGCTGAACAAGTTTCCTGGAATCGATAAAAAATAAACAAACAAATCAAGGCAAAAGTGTTCTAAAATAAAAAAATAAAAACCAAATTAGAAATAAGAATAGATAATTCGATATTGATAGTGTGCCAGTCCCCGACAACGGCGCCAAAAACTTGTTGCGATATTTCTGTGCGCTTACATAAGTGTACGTATCACTCAAGTAATATAGTCTGTAAGACCGAGTTATCGTCCACAGAGACTGATTTGTCAAGTACCGAATAGCTAATCTTTGATTTCTATTTGGTTAACGTTCTTTTGTTTTATTTTTAAACTAAGAATTAAGACTAAGTAAAGTGCAGAAATTTAAACTAAGGATGATAATACTACGTGTTTAAAACAGTTATGAAGAAAATAAAGCTTCCAATCTCCTCAACTATCCACTCATTCACGTGTTAATGCAATTCTAATGATTCTTCTTCTTATTAAGATAACAGGTTAACTAATCTGTTCTATATTCCAGTTAGGACATATAAAAACTCAACCTTGTGCAGAAACCTTCTATATTTCTATAATAGTTTTTATCACACAGGAGGATTAAAAACAATAACCTTAAATACTACACAAGTATCGGGGTACTTTCGTCCACGATTTTAACCTATGTCTAAACAACTACAACATATTCAAATCTCCTTTTTCAGATCTCGATTCAAAATCATATAAGTTATGACAATTAATGGCCAATCAATTATCAAACAATCACTACAATATTGAATAGATCTTAATATAACTGAAGAAGAAATCAATAACTATGCATTAACTGTATGAAAGAGTTTCAACCGATTCGACAGAAAACTCTAATAAAGAAATTAGCTCCTAGACATTGTCATGTTAAGAACCAATTTAATATCCAACATAAACAGAATTAAATAAAGTAATGGAAAAGAACTTGAACAATTTGATGTCTCTAATCTTGCTCTTTCCTCCGTTCCTAGCCTCCAAAGTATGATATATAATAAGACATGGTTTCAGGGTTTTATATCTGAGAAAAACTGCGTTTCGGACCCTTTTACCCTTCTGAAAATCGAATTTTCTCGCCTAGTTCCGCGTCGGCGCCGCGACTCAGCTGGCTGGCACTGCGGCGCTGCCTTCGACTAAATCATCAGACGCTTGCAGGACTTTCGGCGCCGCGGCCCTGCTAGCTGGCGCCGTCAAGGTAATTTTCGGACTTCGTCAGATTTCTTTCGTGCCTCCCGAAACTTCTTAGGCTTAATTTCTTGGCCTTTTATAGTGCAATTGCATCCTTAATAACAATATTTTCTCCTTTATGACCGATGTGACTCAAAAGAAATAAAAACAACCCTAACACTATACTAAACACAACCGAAAAGAGGGAAATACTAACTAAAAAGGACTCAAAAATATATATAAAATAGACTCAACAAACACCCCCAAACTTACACTTTACTCGCCCTCGAGTAAAGCACTAAACCAAAAACAAAAACAAAAACTAAACCAAAGAAAAGACTCGATGAAATGGATCAAGTAGTTATATCAATGTTGCCTCAAAAATCATGGATGAAATTGAGATAATATGTTGGAACATAGCATGAATTTTCAGCAATCTGGAATTTCAAGTTAGATATTTCGCAAATTCAATTAGATCATAATCACTGGAAATACAAACATCCAACCTATGCATGTCAATTTTATTCCATCTTTCCCAAAATTCTATAGACCTGTTTACTTGTTATTCTCTACTAATCATAGACATACACATTAGGGATCTTTCAGGACTTCCAAGGGTTGTAATGTAGGCTTAGGCAGGGGTAGATAAAAGTTGACATTTAGGCTCAATTTCGTACCATAAGCATTTTTCATTTTACTCATTTTCCTTCTTTGGACTTTCTTTTTAGTTTCATACCTATTTTCTCCCCTATTTTCTTTTGAGATAATGGGATACATTATCAAGAACAAGCACCTCCAAACTTAGGCTTTTGTATATTTTTCATTGGGTGCGTCAAATTGTCATTCTATTTTTATTGCTTTTTCAACACTTTTTATCTTAATAATTTTCAATTATCACTTATGGTACAATCAGGGAATCATAAGGTGTCAAACAAAGATATTATTCAGGCTCAAAGGGGCTGACAAATGATACAATTTATGTCAGGGTAGGTAATGAATGGTAAGAAGGGCTATCAAAGAATGCCTGAATCATTTCCCTAAACATGTATATCTTAACTATTTCGCCTCAAATAACAAGAAAACATGTTTTCTAGACATTTTCATCCTTTCTTTCCATAATTGACAACACATAGGCTAAACACAAATCTCCAAATAATTAGATGTCATGAATTTTTGGCATATCTAACTTAAACACACATATTTTTGCTTTTAATTTCATTACATTATCCCACTTTATCTTAAGCAACTACACATACATGATCCATAAAAAATAATTATGACTCACAAACACATAAAATAAACAAAAAGACTCAAAATCAACAACAAAACAAAATAAGATCCCCCCAAACTTAATCGACACATTGTCCCCAATGTGTAAAGACTAAAATTAAAGGGACAACTTACAGACACAAAACAACGGTCATAACGGAGGTCTGGGAGGAGGTTCTTGAAATTGCATAGGCATTGGGATTCTCTAAAGTTCTGGCGCCACGGCCCTGCATTCCGGCGCCACAACGCTGTGCCAATTTCTCCATTTTTCAGCATTTTTGTCCATTTTTCCACTCGAGGTCAGTCCCTGCTTTTATCTGTCATCCAAAAACACCAAACATATCAGATCGTAAGACTGTTCAAGATAAAATAAAACAAACTACAACAAAAATTGAAATAACATAATTAAAACATTGGGTTGCCTCCCAAATAGCGTTGTCTTTAACATCATTTAGCCGGACGCATATGCCTTGTTCACTCAAGGGGGTTGATTACCCCTGCAACATATCCATTTCAATATCATCCCCTTCATCATTTTTTTTTTCACAGGGCTAAGTTCAGAAGGGTTCACCTCTTTTTCATCATTCGCCGGCTCATTCACCTTGCCGTCTTATTTTAAAGTTACTTCTAGAGCGTCAGTACCCTTGAAGCATTCATAAGTAGAATCTTTATCAATTACACTAACAACAAAGAATTTGTCACTTGCTTGTGACTCGGTTGGTGGCCTGAAAACTTTGAATATCATTTATTCATCTTGGACTCTGAGTTTTAACTCTCCCTTTTCAACATCAATGAGGGCTCTCCCTGTAGCTAGGAATAGTCTCTCAAGGATAATGGATATATTTTCATCTTCATCCATATCAAGAATGAGGAAATCCACAGGAAAGATGAATTTGCCCACTTTCACCAATACGTCTTCAATTATACATCGGAGATGCACGATTGAGCGATCAGCTAGCTGCAAGTTGACTGTGGTTGGCTTTGCTTCCCCCAGTCCAAGTCTTTGAAACACAGAAATGGGCATCTTGTTGATACTTGCCCCCAAATCACACAAAGCCTGCTTGCATGTCACATTCCCTATAATGCAAGGTAAGGTGAAACTCCCTGGATCTCTCAACTTTGGGGAAAGTTTCTTCTGCAAGGTTGCACTGCACTCCTCCGTTAGCACCATTGTCTCATAGTCTTCCAACTTCCTCTTTTTAAAAAGAATATCTTTTATGAATTTGACATACGCTGGCATTTGCTCCAAAGCTTTAATAAAAGGAAGATTGGTGTGCATCTTTTGGAATACCTCTAAGAATTTCGAAAACTGCTTATCCAGAGACTTCTTCTGAAGTCTTTGAGGGTAAAGAATTTTGTCGATATATTCCCTCATGACTGCTGGTGGAGATTTTTCTAGAATAGGGCAGTCATCAGTAACCCCCTCATTCTCTGCATCAACTATCTTCTCCACTTCATTATCATTTTCAACCACTGGTTGGGATGCAACCTGCTCTAACTGTTTACCACTTCTCAGGATAATTGCCTGACACTGCTCCCTTGGATTCATCACTGTGTTGCTAGGAAGATTCCCCTGTGGCCTGTTGATCGGTGTATTTTATATACACTTTTGAGTCGTTTTTAGTGAGTCTTTTGTCCATTTTTGTACAAATATGTGCCATCTTAGGATATATTTTCTTTCTTTTGAGTCATATTGGTTTAAAGTGGCTCATTGGCGGAAAAGGAGCAAAAAGAGGGCAGAAACGGAGGTTCCAGAGCTCGAAAAGTGAGAAAGTGGCGAACCAGGCACGAATCAGCAGGCGCGCCGCCTCCGGCCAGCGAGGCGAGCGCCACGATGCCTAATCTTCAGAGAATTGCAGAAGTTCCGGCGCCGCGGCGCCAGTTGCAGGGACGCGACGCCAAAGCGGGAAAAATCAGATTTTTGAATGAATAATGGGCCAGGCCTGAAGGAAAACCTGCATCACGTTTTGGACGCTATAAAAAGAGAACCCTAGGTCAGATTGAAGAGTTCCTCTTCTTGGCAATGCACACACTCTTGGAATCAAGATTGGAGACCATTATCTTAGTAATTTCTTGTTCTTGTTTTACTTTATTTTCAGTTTATGTTGGATGCTAAATTAGTTCTTGTCATGTTTATTGCTAGGAACTAACTTTAATATATAGCTTTCCATGTCAATTCACTTGAACCTTATATTTATGAATTAATGCATGTTTGTGGTTCTTCTTCTTATTGTTGAGATTTATTCAATATATGTTTTGATTGTTTGGTAATTACCTGATCATTAATTATCATAATTCTTATGATTTCTAACCGAAATCCGAAAGGGGAGGTTGTGAATATGCTGTAGTTGGATAAACATAGGTTAAATCGCGGACGAAAGTACCCCGATTACTTGTGTAGTATTAATAGGTTTTTGGTCTTAATCCTCCTCTAGAGTCAACCTTATCACCGAAAGGTAGAAAGGTGCTGTACTGGGGTTGAGTGTTTATATAACCTTAACAGGAGTATAAAACGGCTTAGTAAACCTGCTATCTCAAAATAGGAGAAGAACCATCATTAATTGCATTAATAAGTAAGTTAAGCGGATAGTTGAGGAGATTTGGAAGCCCTATTTCCACATTACTGAAGTAAAACAACGTAGTTTAATTAGTTTTCATAATTAGAGTCATAAACAACAAATCAATTATCGGTCACCAAATAGATAACAAGGAATAGAATTTGGTACTTGAGCACTAATCCCTGAGGACGATAACTCGGTCTTCTAAGACTATATTACTTGACACTACACGTGCACTTGCGTTTAAGTGTGTGCATAAATCGCGCATCAAGTTTTTGGCGCCGCTGCCGGGGATTGGCGTAGTTCAATATCAATTTTATCTATTCTTAATTTCTAATTTGGTTTATATTTTTGTTTTTTTTATTTTACTTTTTTTATTTTTAGTTTGTGAAAACCAGTGTGCCGTGATCCGTTGTTGGTTTTGATTCATCTCAGGAATCCTGAAGACATGGATCACTATTATCAACAAGGTAATCCTCCAGCCCCACAGGAAGAGCAGGATGGGTTACGAGCAGCTATACTCAGGTTGACTAGGCACCAAACTCAGTTCATGGACGAAACGAGAGTGTCCTTGAAGAAGTTGGAAACGCAAATAGGACAACTCGCGGGCATGCTGAGCAGCGGAATGCAAGAAAAGCACTCTGCACATATGGGAGGAAATATAAAAAAGCAATGTCAGGCGATTGACCTGAAAAATGCCGAATCAGTAGAAACAGAAAATTCGCGGCGGTATGGCCGCGGCAGCGAAAGATTCGAGGCGGTCAGAACTTTAGGCGCGGCTGCGGGAGTCGAACGGCGCGCGCGAGCCAGCCGAGCCGAAATAATGGTAGAAGTTGTTGTGAACGCACCCCAGGTGAAGATACCATACCCCCAGAGGCTAAAAACATGTGCTCTTGACAAGCAATTCTCTAAATTTGTGGAAATTCTCAAACAATTGCAACTCAATATCCCGTTCTTTGAAGCACTAGAGCGAATCTTAGAGCTATGTAAAGTTCATGAAGGACATTCTTAGCAAAAAGAGGAGGATAGAGGACTACGAAACAGTGGTGTTGACTGAAGAATGCAGTGCCATCCTACAGAGAAAACTACCTCAGAAGTTACAAGATCCAGGGAGCTTCACCATCTCATGCACTATTGGAAAGTTTGAATGTCAGAAAGCGTTGTGCGATCTGGGGGCAGACATAAATTTGATTCCCTATCTAGTTTTTTGCAAACTTGGAATGGGAGAAGTCAAACCTACAAACATCACTTTGCAGTTAGCTGACCGCTCCATAGTCCATCCTAGATGAGTCATCGAGGATGTGTTGGTAAAGGTGGACAAATTCATCTTTCCCGCTGATTTCGTTATCTTAGACATAAAAGATAACGACATAATCCCCATCATACTTGGCAGACCCTTCCTAGCTACAGGACAGGCTCTCATCGATGTTCACAAAGGGGAGTTGAAACTTCGGGTGGAAGAAGAAGAGGTGATTTTCAATGTTTTTCGGGCAGCAACCTTCCCAGATGCAAGTGACAACTGTTCGGCCATTGACATAATCGAAGATGCAGTGTCAGACAAGGGGTTCAGAAATGACGATACGCTTGAAGAACTACTGACCAGATGGGATGATAGTAGTGGAAACGACCCAAGACTGATGAAGTATGCAAATTGGATGAATTCTTATGAGAAATGGGATAGGAAGAGATATGAAGAGCTTGGGCAGATGCCAGAAAGATCAGTACCATCCACAGAGAAGGCTCCAGAGTTAGAGTTAAAAATTCTACCCAATCATTTACAGTACCAATATCTAGGTGAAGATCAATCCCTACCAGTGATCATCTCATGCCATCTATCCACAGTAGAGATTGATAAGCTGCTGAGAGTACTGAGGGCTCACAAGCGTGCCATTGGGTGGACATTAGCAGATATAAAGGGGATAAGTCCGTCAACAGAAATGCATAAGATCCGTCTAGATGAGGAGAGAAAACTTTCCATTGAGGCACAAAGAAGACTAAACTCAAACATGAAAGAGGTAGTCAGAAAAGAAATCATGAAATGGCTCGATGCTGGAGTAATTTATACTATATCGGCAAATGCGTGGGTGAGTCGATGCAAGTGGTACCCAAAAAGGGTGGTATGACAGTAGTGACCAACGAAAGGAACGAACTCATTCCTTCTAGAACAGTTACTGGATGGAGAATCTGCATTGACTATCGCAAATTGAACAAGGCAACCAGAAAAGACCACTTCCCGTTGTCATTCCTAGATCAGATGTTGGATAGACTTGCGGGGCACAACTACTACTGCTTTTTGGATGGTTACTCAGGGTATCATCAGATTGCGATAGCGCCAGAAGATCAGGAAAAAACGATATTCACCTGCCCTTTTGGTACATTTGCATTCAGAAGGATGCCATTTGGGCTTTGCAATGCACCTGCGACCTTTCAGAGGTGCATGATGACAAGTTTCTCAGACATGGTGGAGAGGACTATAGAGATTTTTATGGATGATTTCTCGGTATTTGGGGCGTCATTCGACGAATGTTTGAGGCACTTGAAAGCAGTGTTAAACCGATGTGAAGAATCTAACCTTGTGCTAAACTGGGAGAAGTGTCATTTTATGGTAAAAGAAGGGATTGTACTGGGACACAAAATATCAAACCAAGGTATTGAGGTAGACAAAACAAAGATTTCAGTAATCGAAAATCTACCACCTCCAGTATCAACGAAAGGAGTCAGAAGTTTCCTTGGGCATGCCGGTTTTTATAGAAGATTCATCAAGGATTTCTCAAAGGTTTCAAAGCACCTTTCCACCTTGCTAATGACGGGGGTTGATTTTGAATTCAATAAGGAATGCATGACCGCCTTTCAGACACTCAAGGAGAAGCTTATCTTAGCACCCATAGTCATTGCACCAAACTGGGAGCTCCCATTTGAACTAATGTGCGATGCAAGTGATTATCTGATGGGGCGGTGCTTGGACAGAGAATCGATAAGGTATTTAGATCCATTTACTATGTGAGTAAAACTCTGAATGACGCACAGTTAAATTACGCGACTACAGAAAAAGAATTGCTAGCAATAGTGTATGCATTTGAGAAATTCAGGCCATACTTGATTGGAAATAAGGTGATAGTATACACTGACCATTCTGCCATAAAGTACTTGATGACAAAGAAGGATGCAAAACCTCGCCTCATTCGATGGGTCTTGCTACTACAAGAATTCGACGTGGAAATACGTGACAAGAAGGGGACAGAGAACTCAGTTGCAGACCACTTGTCAAGGCTTGAAAACACAGAGAGCCTGAACACCAAGGATGTGCAGATAAATCATCACTTCCCAGATGAACAATTGTTTCAAGTAAGTGCGGTTTGTAATTTACCTTGGTACACTGATTTTGTTAATTTTCTTGCAGCTAAGGTAATACCCCCAGGATTGACAAGACAACAAGTGAAGAGGTTTTACTCTGAAGTAAAACACTACTATTAGGAGGAGCCGATGTTATACAAATATTGTGCCGATCAAGTCATCAGACGATGTATACCAGATGAGGAGATGCACCAGATTCTCACTCATTGTCATACCCTACCATGTGGTGGACACTTTGGAACTTCAAGAACAACGGCAAAAGTACTGCAAAGCGGGTTCTATTGGCCAACACTGTTTAAGGATGCCCATGCCTTTGTGAAGAGATGTGATAGTTATCAAAGAACAGGGAACATTTCAAGACGGAATGAAATGCCTTCGCAAGGGATATTGGAAGTGGAGCTATTTGATGTGTGGTGAATCGATTTCATGGGTCCATTCCCGCCGTCCTTTGGGAATCAGTATATCCTTCTGGAAGTGGATTATGTGTCCAAATGGGTAGAAGCAGTAGCCACAAAAGAAAACGATAGTAAGACTGTTCAAAGATTCCTTCAAAAGAATATTTTCACAAGGTTTGGTACGCCGAGGGCCATCATCAGTGACGAAGGAAGTCACTTTTGCAACAGGCAGCTGAATTCATTGCTCTCCCGATATGGAGTCTACCACCGCACCACACTTGCCTACCACCCTCAAGCGAATGGGCAAGCAGAAGTGTCAAATAGGGAAGTGAAGAGTATATTGGAAAAGACGGTGGACAGCTCAAGGAAGGATTTGGTCTATCAAACTGGATGATGCACTGTGGGCGTACAGAACAACATTCAAAACACCAATTGAAATGTCACCATATAAGTTAGTTTTTGGTAAAGCATGTCATTTGCCAGTAGAGTTGGAACATAGAGCTTATTGGGCAATGAGGAAGCTAAACATAGATGTCAAAGCAGCAGGGCGGAAGAGGCTGCTACAGCTGAACGAGTTGGATGAATTCAGGCATAACGCCTATGAGAATGCAAAGATCTACAAGGAACGAACGAAAGTATGGCACGACAAGATGGTGATACCAAAAGACTTCCAAGAAGGACAACAAATGCTTTTATTCAACTCAAGGTTAAGATTGTTTCCAGGCAAGTTAAAATCGTGTTGGTCAGGACCATACACTGTGGTAAGAGTATTCCCCTATGGTGCAGTTGAAGTAAAAGGGAGAGAGGGAGCCTCCTTAAAGGTAAACGGACAGAGGTTAAAACCCTATTTGATCAATGAAATGGAGTATATGAACCTCGTAACCTCTCTCACCCTAAAATGATAAGGACCTTGCGTCCGGCTAAAAGACGTTAAAGACAGCGCTACTTGGGAGGCAACCCAAGGTATTTTAACTTATTTACCTTAATGTAGTTAGTCTTTACTTAGAACAGTCTCACAGAGGTATTGTTGTGTGTTGTGATGACAGGTGCAGAGCCAAGAATTTGGAGGGCGGAAACTGAAAAGAAGCCAAAAGAAGATTTCCAGAAAATCGGCTTAGCGTCGCGGCGCCAATTTGCAGGGCCGCGACGCAGAAAGTTCAGAAGAGCGCAGTAATTTGGGCGCCACGGCGCCAGTTGCAGGGCCACGGCACCACGACGGAAAATCTGAAATGTTTTTTTTCGAAGACGCCCTAATCCGACGGTCCTTTCTCCAAATCTAAAATCCAGAGCCCTTCCCCTCTCACGGGATTCAACGCATTATCCACCGCCACCGCCACCACTTTAAACCAAGTCTGTAAGTTGTCCTGTTCTTTTATTTTCTTTGAGTCTTGCACACATTGGGGACAATGTGTGATTTAAGTTTGGGGGGGTGTGTTATTTGTGTCTTATTTTTTTTTGTCTTAGTATTGTTGAGTTTTTTTTTTTTTGAGTCATACAAATTTTTGATCATGCATGTTGTAGTTACTAGAAACATATAGTGAATTAAGGTTGAATAATGTAATGAAATTAGAAGAAACTATCTAAACACTTAGGTTAGATATGCCAAAAACTCATGAAATATGTCTATTCGGGGTTTCTGCTTGAATTGTGCATGGTTAAATGATTAAAACCTATGTGTATGATTACTTTCTATTTGAGGCGAAATTGTTAGGATATGCATGTTAGGGGAAATGACTCAGGCATTTCTTTGTTAGCCAATTCTTACCACTTTTTCCTATCCTGACATTAAAAATATCTCTAGTCAGCCCCGTTGAGCCTAAAAATTGAACTTTTTCTTTGACACCCTCTAATTCCACACCTGTGCCATAAGTGAAAAGGTGAAATGATTGGAATAGAAAGTGTTAAAAAAGAGACAAAAAGAGTGAACAAGGTTGATGCACCCCAATAAAAAAGTAATAAGAAATAGGCAAAAGCCTAAGTTTGGGGGTGATTGTTATTCATAATATACTTCACTCTCTCAAAACAAAAGAGGGGAAAGATAGATATGAAGTGAAGAAAGGAAATCAAAAGAAAAGGGAAGAATTGAAAAGCAAAAGAGTTTATGGTACATAAAATGAGCCTAAATGCCTATTTTTACCTACCCATGCCTAAGCCTACATTACAACCCTGAAAAGTCATAAAGATCTCTTATATGCATATCCATGATTAGTGGAGAATAGCAAGTAAACATGCCATAGGATTTTGAAATTGACATGAATAATTCGGTATTCTTACTTCTATTAAACATGATTAAAATGAGTTTGCGAAATATCTAGCCTAATGTGTTTAGAATGCTAAAAATTCATGCTATATGTTCCTGCATATTATTCTGCTAACCTTCATGTTCTTCTAAGTAACACCAATGCAGCAAAGTGATCAATGTCGTTGAGTCTTCTATTTTTCTTTTTCCTTGTGTCTTTATTTCTTTCTTTTTGATCTTTGCTCGAGGGCGAGCAAAGGTTAAGTTTGGGGGTATTTGATCGGTGTATTTTATATACACTTTTTGAGTCGTTTTTAGTGAGTCTTTTGTCCATTTTTGTACAAATACGTGTCGTTTTAGGATAGATTTTCTTTCTTTTGAGTCATATTGGTTTAAAGTGGCTCATTGACGGAAAAGGAGCAAAAAGATGGCAGAAACGGAGGTTCCAGAGCTCGAAAAATGAGAAAGTGGCGGACTGTGCACGTAACAAGCTAGCCGCGCCTCAACCAGCGAGGCGAGCGCCACGATGCCTAATCTTGAAAAATTGCGAAGTTCGGCGCCATGGCTGATTCTGGCCGCGAAGCGGGAAAAATAAGATTTTTGAATGAATAATGGGCCAGGCCTGAAGGAAAACCTGCATCACGTTTTGGAGGCTATAAAAAGAGAACCCTAGGTCAGATTGAAGGGTTCCTCTTCTTGTCAATGCACACACTCTTGGAATCAAGATTGGAGACCATTATCTTAGTAATTTCTTGTTCTTGTTTTACTTTATTTTCAGTTTATGTTGGATGCTAAATTAGTTCTTGTCATGTTTATGGCTAGGAACTAACTTTAATATAGGGTTTTCCATGTCAATTCACTTGAACCTTATATTTATGAATTAATGCATGTTTGTGGTTCTTCTTCTTATTGTTGAGATTTATTCAATATATGTTTTGATTGCTTGGTAATTACCTGATCATTAATTATCATAATTCTTATGATTTCTAACCGAAATCCGAAAGGGGAGGTTGTGAATATGTTGTAGTTGGATAAACATAGGTTAAATCGCGGACGAAAGTACTCCGATTACTTGTGTAGTATTAATAGGTTTTTGGTCTTAATCCTCCTCTAGAGTCAACCTTATCACCGAAATGTAGAAATGTGATGTATTGGGGTTGAGTATTTATATAACCTTAACAGGAGTATAAAACGGCTTAGTAAACCTGCTATCTCAAAATAGGAGAAGAACCATCATTAATTGCATTAATAAGTAAGTTAAGCGGATAGTTGAGGAGATTTGAAAGCCATATTTCCACATTACTGAAGTAAAACAATGTAGTTTAATTAGTTTTCATAATTAGAGTCATAAACAAAAAATCAATTATCGGTCACCAAATAGATAACAAGGAATAAAATTTGGTACTTGAGCACTAATCCCTGAGGACGATAACTCGGTCTTCTAAGACTATATTACTTGACACGACACATGCACTTGCGTTTCAGTGTGTGCATAAATCGCGCATCACCTGTCACTCAATTTCTCTGCTAACTGCCCCATCTGAGTCTCCAAGTTCCTAATAGAGAATCTTATTTCTGCCATGAACTGAGTTTGGGAGTTGGTCAGGGTTGAAAATGAGGACCTGGTCTCCGCCATGAAGTGTGTCTGTGAGTTGGCCAGGGTCAACAGTGCTGCTCTTACTTCATAATGATTCTCTTGTGGGGTTGGTGACCTTGGCTGCTGTTGTTGGATCTGTCCTGTTATACCCCATATTTCCAGAGTATGTACGTGAAGACGTACGTACGAAAGTTTAAGCCTTAAGGTAGGCAAGGTTCGAAATTTGTTCACAAGTACCGAAAAGAATCGTTTTTCGACGAAACGTTTTACAAACTTTGCGAAGGGAAAATTCCGGCTATGTCATTTATTATTTTTGCGGATTTTTCCGAGAGATGAAATATTTTGGACCAACGGGAGGGTGACACTTGTCACCTCATCGACAAACATTGGGCCAAAGTGGACGATTTTCTTGGCTTTTCTTTAGTCAAGGTTAGGTAGGATATTTTGTGTAGTAGATGGATAAGGGCACATGGATGAATCCTCACCCTACACTTGCATGGCACTTGGCTTCATCTTGGCCATTGGTTGACCATTGGTTGGCCTATAAATACCCTCCCTTAGTTGATGAACTTCTTCATCCAAAAATTGTTCTAAGTCTTGAAAGCCCTCTCCCCCCCTTTGTGTTGAAGTTCTCGTCCTAGCCTCCCCATCCCCCCTTTGTGAGGCCCCTTGGCCGAGAGCCCCCTCCCCCTTGGCCGAAAGTACCCCCCCTCCTAGGGGTGCTAGCCGAAACCTACCCCCCCTCCTTGTGGTGTTTTTCTCGTGAAAATATCCCCCCTCTTGGTAGAGAATACTCTCCAAGTATTGTTATAATGCCAAAATACCTTGGCCTAAATACCTTGTAGTATTCCAAGGTTACCCCTATACGAAAAGCCCAGAAATACTATTATACTTCCTTTAGCCACTAAACGAAACCCTAAGGAAAAACTTCATAGTCGGTTGAAGTGTTAAGTAGAAGTTGCGTGGAACTTCTAAGGGTTGTTTGGAGCGGGTTGGAGCACCCGGAGTAGGAGCTAAACGTTGCTCAGGATCGACATTAAAACTTGGATAATTTTGGGCTTACCGAGGTAAATAATCCTATCCTTCTATTGTAATTGGAAATTACATACTGTTGTTTAGAAATGAATATAAGATTCATAGAAGAGAATTAAACTGTAATAGAAGGATATTACAGAAAAGACTTGAACTGAAATCACATCAGAAGAATATTATTGTAGAAGATTAAATCAGATTTACATAGGGTGTATTTACGATGAACTTATAACCTTTATTGGTTGGTATTCTGCGAGTAGCATGTACTACTTGGAAGGTGGACAAGGCTAGCCAGGGTTATAGCCGTGGGCGTTTTGCTAATAGTCGATAATCGTCGCGGTATGTGATTCTTCATATACTCTTGAGCATGATATTTTGAAGTATATATATATATATACGGTGACGTGCGTGTGTTAACTGAATAATAATTACGGCAATGTCTTTTGACTTAAGCCCGAATAATAACTACGTGATGTCTTTCGACTTAAGCTGAATAATAAAGAATCTTGAAGTATTTCAAAGAATTAAGAAACCTTTTGAAAGAAGAGTAATACTTGGTTTTGAAAACATAAGAGTTATACTAGCTTTATGGGAAGTTAGGTATAACGTCTTAAGAGAGGTAAAGAGAATGGTTTACTGATTTTAGAAGTTAAGAGGCTTGATCTTAAAAGATAAGAGACTTGACTTAATTGAATTGATATGAATTTCGTTAAAAGTGTGAAACCTCATTCGTGAGTAATGAGTACTTGGTTTTTAAAAGGTATAATGTTTCTTGATTTGAAATCGAATAAATATCGAACAAACCAACTGCGCGCTAATAAAGAAATGTATTGAATAATGAAGTATTATTAAAACCAGTAGAAACCTCCATCTGCATAGAAGCTAAGATGAGACAAAATGATATTACATTTTCTAGATCATGGCTGCTTTAATAAGATTGTTATGAACAAGAATAACCTACTCACACATAAGGCATATGTTTCTCAAATTGTTTTAAAGGATTAAAACTATGAACTACGAAACCTTTTCGAAAATGAGAAACTTGAGCATTTGAAATTAGGCAAACTTGAACGTTTGGAAAATAATGTTGTTACTTGATTTTACAAAGGAGAGTGTTTTGGTTTACTTAACAATGTTAGTCACTCTATTTTTATACTACGGGTATCGGGTGACCTTTGTAAAAGAAATGGATCCTTAAAAGGAATTTAACGTACGTAGTACTTTAGGGTTAAAACCCGAACTTTGACATAAAATGAAAGTACCTTGAGTTGTGTATAACTTGCCTATACTTGTTGTTGTGTAACTTGCCTACGCTTGTAGTGATAGCCTTTGTTGTGTAATATTTGTGTTTCTATACTACTGCGTCTCGATGGAGGCGGTTGATTTGTTGAGAACTTACTTGGACGCATCTGGCGGTGGAAGATTCCACGTATGCTTCCATTATTATTGTTACATGGGCATGTCTACACCGATGATGGATTACGTGGGCATGTGACCATTATGGTTATTTATGGCGAAGTATCGTGACTTACGGTTGTGATCGTGCATACCGTTTACTTGCCCCGTCACCACGTGGACGGTGGATCTGGTATAGGTTATCGCGCACTTGCCACGTGTCGCCTTCGCGCGAAGTATCGTGACTTACGGTTGTGATCCGGTGCTTAGCGGTTCACTTGCCCGTCGGCTACGTGGCGCGAGGAGGATCTCGTGGAGGCTATCGCGACTTGCCGCGTGTCGACCGCGAGTCGGTGTTTGGATGGAGCGCCGTGACTTACGGTTGTGATCGGTGCTTAATCATACTTGCCCCGTCATTACGTGGCGCAGAGGATCTGGTAGAGGTTATTGCACTTGCCACGCGTGTCGCCTTCATGATATGGTTGTACATTATTATTGTACGGTCGGATCTGGTAGTTATGCATTTATACTTGCCGTCGGTTTCAGTGACACAGTGGGACTGGTGTTCATGTATACTCCTTGGTATTGTTATATCATAGATCAGCGGTGAGGAAGAATTCCACGCACGAGTGATGATTTGGAGCGTGAGTCCACGACTTGATATGACTATTTATATGTTAGATCGTAGTTTGGTTATCATACATGTCTCCCGCTTTATATAGACTATTATGATTTCATTTCTGATATTTTTCGTTTCACATACTTGGTACTGTTATCGACCTCCTTCGAGTGCGTTCATCTTTGCGGTAGAGGTACATCTACCGTCGATCCGCTTATAGGATCACATTTCAACGTATTGGGAAGCTTCGTTCCTTGGAGGCTTATCTTTTGGTATGTTACCACTCAGTCAGGGTTCTTGTACATTGGGGTATGGCGGGGCCACTGTCCGTCATAGTTGTTGTAAAAATCTTAGAGTGCATGCTTTGTTGTGGCGGGGTTGTAAGGATTATGGCTCAAATGTCGATATTTATGTATTTGCGAGAAAGGCAACGCTTTGGTTGGCCTATTTTCTTTATCTTGATCCATATCTAATTGTATGTTTTAAGTTTTTATTTCCATTGGTTTTTCTCGATGTTGTATCACTAGGGTGCCCGGTAAGGCACGATCACGGGCCGGGTTGGTCGTGTCAAAAGTGGTATCGAAGCGATTAGTCCTCGGAAAGTGTCTGAACCGTGTCTAGTAAGTCTTGATTATCGATGTGTTGTGCACCACATCTATAATCGGGAGGCTGCAGACATTTAGGATTGGTTTCCATTCTTCTCATTCCGAGATCGTGCCTTAGAGCCATGTTGTAAGTTGGACCCTCCGACGTATCTCGTTTGTACGATTATGCCTCCGCAGGCAACCGGGCCCGAAGCGGCAAAGCGAGAGGAGGCTGCGAGTAAAGCGGCGATCTCTACGAGACCACGATACTGAGCCTCGATCCCACGATGCAGGCGGAGAGATGGGTTACAAGAGTTGGCGATTATTGGCGAGGTTGTGGCAGACTTGAGGATAGCCGGACGCGGCAGTTCGATAGCACCGATGGTTCACCCTAGATCGAGATAGTTTGAGGCTACGGGATTTTCGAGTTGTAGCCCGCGAGTTTTATGGGTCGAGGCACGAGGATGATCCGCATGAGTTCATCCAAGCGATTCTGACGGATCGTAGAGTGATCAAGGCATCGGAGACCGAGTCGGTGGTCTAGGTTCGCGTCGGTGCGTGATACCGCATGATCGGTTTGATTCGTGGGAGCTGTCGGGAGAGAATGCACTTCCGGCTATATGGGACGAGTTCTCGAGGCATTTCTTGCACATTTCTTGCCTCGCGGATGAGAGAGCTCGGTAAGCAGATTTTTGGTGTTGCGGCGAGCAGGCGTGCGGTTCGGGAGTACAATGTGGAGTTCGACTCATTGGCCCAGTGCGTCCCGCATTAGTAGCTAGTATGGAGGATCGAGTGCACCGATATGTTACGGCTCGATGATTACCTAGCGAGAGTTGTTCGGTGTAGCTCTTCACCGGGCATGGACATTGCCCGCATCTGAGCTTATGCACTTGGATGTCGAGGCGGAGAGATCGGCGGAACGACCGAGATCGGCGAGAGGCGAGCAGCGAGGTCCTTTGGTGACTTTCGAGGCGGATCGCCTCAACAGCAGACTAGTTATGTACCTCCGCCCGATCTGAGTGACCTCGCGGCGCCCGGGATATTCAGAGCGATTCAGGCTCCTGTGTTTGATTTTCGAGGAGTAGCGCTCGCGGATGAGGCCACCGTATCTCGGTGTGGCGTTGTGGTAAAGCCCACGTGGGAATGTCGTGCAGGTTTGGGAGATTGCTATACTTGCGGCCGGCAGGCCATTTGACGAGACCATCCGACCGAGTGGCGGTGGGATAGCACAGACTACTAGATCAGTTGCGAGTTCTTCACCTTCCATAGCTAGGCAGGATGTTCATACACCGGCAGGCCACGGTAGAGGTCGCGGTGAAAGTTCCTAGTTTTAGCGGTCCTTTGAACCGCCTATTTTCAGGTATACCCTTAACCCTCTAGAGATTTGTATGTATTGATGTTATGATGATGTGTTTAGTGTTATGTTCGGATAGCTTTGTGCTAAAATGTGATTTAGAAGCCTGATTAGTGAAAAGGGTAAGCCTGGGGGTGAGAAAATGATGAACCTTAGAATATTACAGTTGAGACCTTAGATGTAAGGCCTTCTTGAGTACAAGATTTTGCGGGTGATCCTTGTCAGAATGTATAAGTATACGTGGAGTAATTGTGGGAAAATTTCCTTGGGTTGTGGTGAAAGTGGTAGCTTCCATGACCTGTATAGGTAAGATTGTTCCAGATCGGGGAACAAGAGCTTGATGCGTTAAGTGGGTCGGGTTGGGGCCATGTTGCGGGTCAGCCCGTAGCCCGATTTGGGGTTGGGTCAGTTCGAGGTGGTCCCGCCATGTGGTAGGATCACGAGGGTGCTAGGCCCAAGTTTAGGTAACCATCGTATGAAGTCGTGGATGCGTTCGACCAGAATCGGTTCGTGAAGGCCGGAAATGGCCTTAGAGGAAAGTGAAGCTAGTAAGATGACCAAGTTTGGAGGTAGTGACTCCAAAGTTTTGGCAACAGAAGCGTTGACTGAAGTGTGGTACGTGTACTAGGAAGAGTTCGAGTGTTCGAGAAGGGTACGACGAGAAAGGAAAGAAGTGAACTTGTGCTGAAACATGGAAGTGATCATTTTTGTGAAATGAATGTGCGAAGGGAGTATCCTTTGGATCAGAAGCGAGAGTTGGTACTGTTTTGCATCGTCGAGGTGATTCCTCGTTGGCTTGGATTTAAGTATTTGCGCGCGTGTTATTCTGTGACCATGTGCGTCATTTGCAAACTGGTTAAGATATGAGGAACTTGATCGTTATCTGTCTTGAGAAGGAACATTCGGGACGAATGTTTCTAAGGAGGGGAGAATGTTATACCCCGTATTTCCAGAGTATGTACGTGAAGACGTACGTACGAAAGTTTAAGCCTTAAGGTAGGCAAGGTTCGAAATTTGTTCACAAGTACCGAAAAGAATCGTTTTTCGACGAAACGTTTTACAAGCTTTGCGAAGGGAAAATTCCGGCTATGTCATTTATTATTTTTGCGGATTTTTCCGAGAGATGAAATATTTTGGACCAACGGGAGGTTGACACTTGTCACCCTCATTGGACGGAAACATTGGGCCAAAGTGGACGATTTTCTTGGCTTTTCTTTAGTCAAGGTTAGGTAGGATATTTTGTGTAGTAGATGGATAAGGGCACATGGATGAATCCTCACCCTACACTTGCATGGCACTTGGCTTCATCTTGGCCATTGGTTGGCCATTGGTTGGCCTATAAATACCCCCCTTAGTTGATGAACTTCTTCATCCAAAAATTGTTCTAAGTCTTGAAAGCCCTCTCCCCTTTGTGTGAAGTTCTCGCCCTAGCCACCCTCCCCTTTGTAAGGCCCCATGGCCGAGCCCTCCCCTGGCCGAAAGTACCCTCCCCTCCTAGGGGTGCTAGCCGAAACCTACCCCCCCTCCTTGTGGTGTTGTTCTCGTGAAAATACCCCCCCTCTTGGTAGAGAATACTCTCCAAGTATTGTTATAATACCAAAATACCTTGGCCCAAATACCTTGTAGTATTCCAAGGTTACCCCTATACGAAAAGCCCAGAAATACTATTATACTTCCTTTAGCCACTAAACGAAACCCTAAGGAAAACCTTCATAGTCGGTTGAAGTGTTAAGTAGAAGTTGCGTGGAACTTCTAAGGGTTGTTTGGAGCGGGTTGGAGCACCCGGAGTAGGAGCTAAACGTTGCTCAGGATCGACATTAAAACTTGGATAATTTTGGGCTTACCGAGGTAAATAATCCTATCCTTCTATTGTAATTGGAAATTACATACTGTTGTTTAGAAATGAATATAAGATTCATAGAAGAGAATTGAATCGTAATGTAAGGATATTACGTAAAAGACTTGAATCAAATC
Organism: Przewalskia tangutica; assembly: GCA_029844215.1. NCBI lineage: Eukaryota > Viridiplantae > Streptophyta > Magnoliopsida > Solanales > Solanaceae > Przewalskia > Przewalskia tangutica. Next base: position 6,884,942 of record CM056725.1, read on the forward strand.
ACATCGTAAGAATATTATTGTAGAAGATTAAACTGTACTTACATAGAATTTGTATTTACTGATGACTTATAACCTTTATTGGTTGATCGTCACGAGCAGTAGCATGTACTACTTGGAAGGTGGACAAGGCTAGCCGGGTTATAGCCGTGGAGCGTTTTGCTAATAGTCGATAATCGTCGCGAGGTATGTGATTCTTCATATACTCTTGAGCATGATATTTTGAAGTATATATATATATATAGTACGGTAGACGTACGTGTGTTAACTGAATAATAATTACGGCAATGTCTATTGACTTAAGCCTGAATAATAACTACGGCAATGTCTTTCGACTTAAGCCTGAATAATAAAGAATCTTGAAGTATTTCAAAGAATTAAGAAACCTTTTTGAAAGAAGAGTAATACTTGGTTTTGAAAACATAAGAGTTATACTAGCTTTATGGGAAGTTAGGTATAACGTCTTAAGAGAGGTAAAGATAATGGTTTACTGATTTTAGAAGTTAAGAGGCTTGATCTTAAAAGATAAGAGACTTGACTTAATTGAATTGATATGAATTTCGTTAAAAGTGTGAAACCTTATTCGTGAGTAATGAGTACTTGGTTTTTAAAAGGTATAATGTTTTACTGATTTCGGAAATCAGAATAAATATCGAACAAACCACTGCAGCGCTAATAAAGGGAAATGTATTGAATAATGAAGTATTATTAAAACCAGTAGAAACCTCCATCTGCATAGAAGCTAAGATGAGACAAAATGATATTACATTTTCTAGATCATGGCTGCTTTAATAAGATTGTTATGAACAAGAATAACCTACTCACACATAAGGCATATGTTTCTCAAATTGTTTTAAAGGATTAAAACTATGAACTACGAAACCTTTTCGAAAATTAGAAACTTGAGCATTTGAAATTAGGCAAACTTGAACGTTTGGAAAATAATGTTGTTACTTGATTTTACAAAGGGAAGTGTTTTGGTTTACTTAACAATGTTAGTCACTCTATTTTTATACTACGGGTATCGGGTGACCTTTGTAAAAGAAATGGATCTTTAAAAGGAATTTAACGTACGTAGTACTTTAGGGTTAAAACCCGGACTTTGACATAAAATGAAAGTACCTTGAGTTGTGTATAACTTGCCTATGCTTGTTGTTGTGTAACTTGCCTATGCTTGTTGTGATAGCCTTTGTTGTGCAAGAATTGTGTTTCTATACTACCGCGTCTCGATGGAGGCGGTTGATTTGTTGAGAACTTACTTGACGCGTCGGCGATGTGGAAGATTCCACGGGTATGCTTCCATTATTATCATACACGGGCATGTCTACACCGATGATGGATTCGCGGCATGTGACCATTATGGTTATTTATGGCGAAGATCGTGACTTACGGTTGTGATCGGTGCATACCGCTTACTTGCCCCGCCACCACGTGACGCAGTGGATCTGATATAGGTTATCGACTTGCCACGTGTCGCCTTCGCGCGAAGTATCGTGACTTACGGTTGTGATCCGTGCTTAGCCGGTTCACTTGCCCCCGCCGCCTACGTGGCGCAGGAGGATCTCGCGAGGCTATCGCACTTGTCACGCGGTCGCCTTCGCGAGTCGGTGTTTGGATGGAGCTTCGTGACTTACGGTTGTGATCGGTGCTTAATCAGATACTTGCCCCGCCGCCACGTGGCGCAGGAGGATCTGGTAGAGGTTATTGCACTTGCCACGTGTCGCCTTCATGATATAGTTATGCAAGATATTGTACGGTCGGATCTCGTAGTTATGCCTTTATACTTGCCCCAGACGGTTTAGGACACGTGGGACCCGTGTTCATGTATCTCTGGTATTGTTATATCATGATCACGCGGTGAGGAAGGAATTCCACGCACGAGTGATGATTTGAGGCGTGAGTCCCCGACTTGATATGACTATTTATATGTCGGTAGATCGTAGTTTGGTTATCATACATGTCTCCCGCTTTATATAGACTATTATGATTTCATTTACGATTTTTCGATTTCACATACTTGGTACTGTCAGATCGACCTCCTTCGGAAGGCCGTTCATGCCGCAGTGAGGTACATCTACCGTCGATCCCCGCTTATAGGATCACATTTCAACAGATTGGAAGCTTCGTTCCTTCCTGAGGCTTATCTTTTGGTATGTTACCCCGAGTCCATAGGTTCTTGTACATTCGTGGTATGGCGGGCCCCGTCCGTCATAGTTGTTGTAAAATCTTAGAGGTCCAGAGTAATCACAAGTGTGGTCAGAAGGATTAGAATCGCTCAAATGTCGATATTTATGTATTTGCGTAAAGGCAACCGCTTTGGTTGGCCTATTTTCTTTATCTTGATCCATATCTAATTGTATGTTTTAAGTTTTTATTTCCACTGGTTTTTCTCTCGATGTTGTATCACTAGGGTGCCCGGTAGGCACGACCACGCCCGGTTCGGTCGTGACAAAAGTGGTATCGAAGCGCTTAGTCCTCTGAAAGTGTCTACGCACCGTGTCTAGTAGAGTCTTGATTATCGATGTGTTGTGCACCACATCTATAATCGTGAGGTCGCATGACATTTAGGATTGGTTTCCATTCTTCTCATTCCGAGATCGTGCCTTAGAGTTGTGTTGTAAGTCGACCCTCCGACGTATCTCGCTTGTACGATTATGCCTCCGCGCAAGGCAACCCGCCCGGGCAAGGCAAAGCAGAGGAGTCGCGAGTAGAGCGCAGCCTCTACAGAGACCACAAGACCCGAGCCTCCACCCCACACCGAGCAGAGAGATGAGTTACAAGCGAGTCGCCCGATTATCGCTGTGGTCAGGCCGACTTGAGGATAGCCGACGCAGAGTTCCGTAGCACCAGTGGTTCACCCTAGATCGATAGTTTGAGGCTACGGATTTTCCGAGTCAGAGCCCGCCGAGTTTTATGGGTCGAGGCACGAGGATGATCCGCGAGTTCATCCGACGCTTCACGGATCGCGAGAGTGATCAAGGCATCGAGACCGAGTCGGTGGTCCTAGGTTCGCATCGGCCGCGTGATACCGCATGATCGGTTTGATTCGCGAGCTGTCCCGGAGAGAATGCACTTCCACTATATGGGACGAAGTTCTCGTGGGCATTTCTTGCACATTTCTTGCTCCACAGATGAGAGGGCTCGAGCCGATGCATTTTTGGTGTCATGCAGAATCCGCGACGGTTGGTAGTACAATGTGGAGTTCGACTCATTGGCCCGGTACGTCCCCGCGTTAGTAGCTAGTATGGAGGATCGAGTGCACCGATATGTTACAGGGCTCGATGATTACCTAGCAGATAAATGTTCGGGTGTAGCTCTTCAGCCGGGCATGGACATTGCCCGCATACAGGCTTATGCACTTGGATGTGAGGAGCAGAGAGATCGACGGAATGACCGAGATCAGCAGAAGAGGGCCAGAACAGCAGGGTCCTTTGGTGACTTTCGAGGCGGATCGCCTCAGCAGCAGACTAGTTATGTACCTCCGCCAGTACAGAGTGGTCCTCCACAGCCTTCGGGACCTTCGGGATATTCGTGAGCAGTCGTGGCTCCTGTGTTTCAGATTTTCGCGAGTAGCGTCACGCCGGATGAGGCCACCCGTATCTCAGTGTGGCCGTTGTGGTAAAGCCCACAGGGGGGAATGTCGTACGGGTTTGGGAGATTGCTATACTTGCGGCCGACAGGGCCATTTGACGAGAGATCCGTCCGACTGTGGTGGCATCGCGGATAGCACAGACTACTAGATCAGTTGCGAGTTCTTCACCTTCCATAGCTAGGCAGGATGTTCATACACCGGCAGACCACGGTAGAGGTCGCGGTGGAAGTTCCCAGTTTTAGTGGTCCTTTGAACCGCCTATTTTCAGGTATACCCTTAACCCTCTAGAGATTTGTATGTATTGATGTTATGATGATGTGTTTAGTGTTATGTTCGGATAGCTTTGTGCTAAAATGTGATTTAGAAGCCTGGTTAGTGAAAAGGGTAAGCACAAAGTGAAAATGATGAACCTTAGAATATTACAGTTGAGACCTTAGATGTAAGGCCGTCTTGAGTACAAGATTTTGCGGGTGATCCTTGTCAGAATGTATAAGTATACGTGGAGTAATTGTGGGAAAATTTCCTTGGGTTGTGGGGAAAGTGGTAGCTTCCATGACCTGTATAGGTAAGATTGTTCCGGATCGGGGAACAAGAGCTTGATGCGTTAAGTGGGTCGGTCAGCCATGTTGCGGTCATCCCGTGAGTTTGGGGTTGGGTCATTCGAGGTGGTCCCGCCAGTGGTAGGATCACGAGGTGCTAGGCCCAAGTTTAGGTAACCATCGTATGAAGTCGTGGACGCGTTTGACCGAATCGGTTCAAGGCCTGAAATGGCCTTAGAGGAAAGTGAAGCTAGTAAGATGACCAAGTTTGAGGTAGTGACTCCAAAGTTTTGGCAATGTAGCGTTGATGAAGTGTGGTACATGTACTAGAAGAGTTTGAGTGTTCGAGAAAGTACGACGAGAAAGGAAAGAAGTGAACTTGTCTTTGAAACATGGAAGTGATCATTTTTGTGAAATGAATGTGCGGGCGAGTATCCTTTGGATCGGCGAGAGTTGGTACTGCTTTTGCATCGTCGAGGTGATTCCTCGTTGGCTTGGATTTAAGTATTTGGCGCGTGTTATTCTCGTGACCATGCGCATTTGCAAACCGTTAAGCTATGAGGAACTTGATCGTTATCTGTTTCGAGAAGGAACATTCGGACGAATATTTCTAAGGGGAGAATGTTATACCCCGTATTTCCGCAGTATGTGCGTGAAGACGACGTCAAAGTTTAAGCCTTAAGGTAGGCAAGGTTCGAAATTTGTTCACAAGTACCGAAAAGAATCGTTTTTCGACGAAACGTTTTACAAACTTTGCGAAGGGAAAATTCCGGCTATGTCATTTATTATTTTTGCGGATTTTTCCGAGAGATGAAATATTTTGGACCAACGGGAGGGTGACACTTGTCACCCTCATTGGACGGCAACATTGGGCCAAAGTAGACGATTTTCTTGGCTTTTCTTTAGTCAAGGTTAGGTAGGATATTTTGTGTAGTAGATGGATAAGGGCACATGGATGAATCCTCACCCTACACTTGCATGGCACTTGGCTTCATCTTGGCCATTAGTTGGCCTATAAATACCCCCCCTTAGTTGATGAACTTCTTCATCCAAAAATTGTTCTAAGTCTTGAAAGCCCTCTCCCCCCCTTTGTGTTGAAGTTCTCGTCCTAGCCTCCTCCCCTTGTGAGGCCCCTGGCCGAGAGCCCTCCCTTGGCCGAAAGTACGCCCCCTCCTAGGGGTGCTAGCCGAAACCTACCCCCCCTCCTTGTGGTGTTGTTCTCGTGAAAATACCCCCCCTCTTGGTAGAGAATACTCTCCAAGTATTGTTATAATACCAAAATACCTTGGCCCAAATACCTTGTAGTATTCCAAGGTTACCCCTATACGAAAAGCCCAGAAATACTATTATACTTCCTTTAGCCACTAAACGAAACCCTAAGGAAAACCTTCATAGTCGGTTGAAGTGTTAAGTAGAAGTTGCGTGGAACTTCTAAGGGTTGTTTGGAGCGGGTTGGAGCACCCGGAGTAGGAGCTAAACGTTGCTCAGGATCGACATTAAAACTTGGATAATTTTGGGCTTACCGAGGTAAATAATCCTATCCTTCTATTGTAATTGGAAATTACATACTGTTGTTTAGAAATGAATATAAGATTCATAGAAGAGAATTAAACTGTAATAGAAGGATATTACAGAAAAGACTTGAACTGAAATCACATCAGAAGAATATTATTGTAGAAGATTAAACTGTACTTACATAGGACTGTATTTACAGTAGACTTATAACCTTTATTGGTCGATCGCTCGCGAGTAGCATGTACTACTTGGAAGGTGGACAAGGCTAGCCGGGTTATAGCCGTGGAACGTTTTGCTAATAGTCGATAATCGTCGCGAGGTATGTGATTCTTCCTATACTCTTGAGCATGATATTTTGAAGTATATATATATATAGTACGGTAGACGTACGTGTGTTAACTGAATAATAATTACGGCAATGTCTTTTGACTTAAGCCTGAATAATAACTACGGCAATGTCTTTCGACTTAAGCCCGAATAATAAAGAATCTTGAAGTATTTCAAAGAATTAAGAAACCTTTTTGAAAGAAGAGTAATACTTGGTTTTGAAAACATAAGAGTTATACTAGCTTTATGGGAAGTTAGGTATAACGTCTTAAGAGAGGTAAAGAGAATGGTTTACTGATTTTAGAAGTTAAGAGGCTTGATCTTAAAAGATAAGAGACTTGACTTAATTGAATTGATATGAATTTCGTTAAAAGTGTGAAACCTCATTCGTGAGTAATGAGTACTTGGTTTTTAAAAGGTATAATGTTTTACTGATTTCGGAAATCAGAATAAATATCGAACAAACCACTACAGCGCTAGTAAAGGGAAATGTATTGAATAATGAAGTATTATTAAAACCAGTAGAAACCTCCATCTGCATAGAAGCTAAGATGAGACAAAATGATATTACATTTTCTAGATCATGGCTGCTTTAATAAGATTGTTATGAACAAGAATAACCTACTCACACATAAGGCATATGTTTCTCAAATTGTTTTAAAGGATTAAAACTATGAACTACGAAACCTTTCGAAAATGAGAAACTTGAGCATTTGAAATTAGGCAAACTTGAACGTTTGGAAAATAATGTTGTTACTTGATTTTTACAAAAGGAAGTGTTTTGGTTTACTTAACAATGTTAGTCACTCTATTTTTATACTACGGTATCGGGTGACCTTTGTAAAAGAAATGGATCTTTAAAAAGGAATTTAACGTACGTAGTACTTTAGGGTTAAAACCCAGACTTTGACATAAAATGAAAGTACCTTGAGTTGTGTATAACTTGCCTATACTTGTTGTTGTGTAACTTGCCTATGCTTGTTGTGATAGCCTTTGTTGTGCAAGAATTGTGTTTCTATACTACCGCTCTCGATGGAGGGCGGTTGATTTGTTGAGAACTTACTTGACGCATCTGCAGCGATGGAAGATTCCACCGTATGCTTCCATTATTATTGTTACATGGGCATGTCTACACCGATGATGGATTCTGCGGGCATGTGACCATTATGGTTATTTATGGCGAAGATCGTGACTTACGGCCAGGATCGGTGCATAGCCCGCTTACTTGCCCCGCCGCCACGTGACGCAGTGGATCTGGTATAGGTTATCGCACTTGCCACGGTCGCCTTCGCGCGGCGTATCGTGACTTACGGTTGTGATCTGTGCTTAGCCGGCTCACTTGCCCCCGCTACCACGTGGCGCAGTGAGGATCTCGCGAGGCTATCGCACTTGCCACGTGTCGCCTTCGCGAGTCGGTGTTTGGATGGAGCCGTGACTTACGGTTGTGATCCGTGCTTAATCAGATACTTGCCCCCGCCGCCACGCGGGCGCAGGAGGATCTGTAGAGTTATTGCACTTGCCACGCGTCGCCTTCATGATATGGTTGTGCAAAGATATCGTACGGCCGGATCCGTAGTTATGCCTTTATACTTGCCCCGACGGTTTCGTGACACGCGTGGGACTCGTGTTCATGATACCTCGTATTGTTATATCATAGATCACGCGCGGTGAGGAAGGAATTCCACGCACGAGTGATGATTTGAGGGCGTGAGTCCCCGACTTGATATGACTATTTATATGTCGGTAATCGTAGTTTGGTTATCATACATGTCTCCTTCTTTATATAGACTATTATGATTTCATTTACGTGATTTTCGGGCATACTTGGTACTGTTGTACTAACCTCCTTGGGCCGCTCACGCCGCAGTAGAGGTACATCGGATGTCGATCCCCGCCATAGGATCACATTTCAACAGATTGAAGTCTGCTCCTTCCTGAGGCTTATCTTTTGGTATGTTACTCGAGTCAGAGGTTCTTGTACATCTGTGGTATGGGCGGCCCCGTCCCGTCATAGTTGTTGTAAAAATCTTAGAGGTCCAGAGTAATCGTTGCAAGCGTGGTTGTAAGGATTAGAATCGCTCAAATGTCGATATTTATGTATTTGCGTAAAGGCAACCATTTTGGTTGGCCTATTTTCTTTATCTTGATCCATATCTAATTGTATGTTTTAAGTTTTTATTTCACGGTTTTTCTCGATGTTGTATCACTAGGTGCCCGGTAAGGCACGATCACGCCCGGTTCGTCGTGACATGTCCTCGCGAATCGATCGTCTCTGAAATAGCTCCTGAAACTGAGGTTGTTGCCCTTGGTCACTCCTCCATGAAAAGTTGGGATGATTTCTCCACCCCTGATTATATGTGTTGTAGTAAGTATTGTTGTGGGGCCTTTGAAAATTCTCAACTGCCTGAACCTGCTCCATAGGCACATTGTTTGGATCCACTACTGTGCACCTATCAAAAGTATGGGGACCCCCACAAATCTCACACCCCTCTGATGTCTGAACTGCTTTAACGGATATGGTGCTCTGCTGCAACTGCTTTGTCACAGTGGCAACCAGGGTAGTCAATGCAGTGATAGCATCCAAATCATGAACCCCAACCACTTTCCTGCTGCTCGTTGCTCTCTCATCTGACCACTGATGGTTGTTGGTGGCCATGTCTTCTAATAAATCATGTGTCTCATTGACACTTTTGCTCATGAACGTTCCTTCTGCAGCAACATCAATAATGGTGCGAGTAGCACCACACAGCCCATTGTAGGAGATGTGGACCAACATCCACTTTTCAATCCCATGATGCGGGCACTTTCTCTGCAAGTCTTTAAACCGCTCCCATGCATCATACAATGATTCTCCCTCCAGCCGATAAAAAATATTAAGCTCTCCTCTAAGCTTCGCTGCCTTCGATGGAGGGAAAAATTTGAAAAGAAACTTCTGCGCCAAGTCTTGCCATGTGGTAATAGAGTTCGCCTGCAAGGAGTTCAACTAACTCTTGGCTCGATCCCTGAGTGAGAAGGGAAAAAGCCTCAATCGAATGACATCATCAGTAACGCCATTGTATTTAAATATTGCACACAGTTCTAGGAAATTTTCCAAATGCATATGAAGATCTTCAGACTGTAACCTCCCAAACTTAACTGAACCTTGAACCATGTGCAAGATCGCTAGTTTTATCTCAAAATTATTAGCCTCCACGAAGCCTGATCCAAGTCTGCACCCCTGTAATTGTCGGCAGTACATAGTTCCTCAAGCTCATCTCTACAGGATGCGGGACTTGTCCCATGACAGGCGGTAACTCAACATTCTCCTCATTATTGTTTCGCTGATTTTTTATTGCTAAAGAATAAACAATTCTTTTGTCTTTCCTGTTCTGTCTGCAAAATCTTTCAATCTCAGGGTTCAAAGGGATAAGAGTGTCTGCTTCTCTCCTACTTCGCATAAACAAGTTTTCTGAAATCGATAAAAAACAAACAAACAGATCAAGGCAAAACTGTTCTAAAATAAAAAAAAATAAAAACCAAATTAGAAATAATTATAGATAATTCGATATTGATAGTACGCTAGTCCCCGTCAATGGCGCCAAAAACTTGTTGCGATATTTCTCTCCAGAAGATGAGCTTCTTTTTTTTCCGACTTAAATAGAGGTAGTCCTAGATCAAATTATTATGAATCAAAGAAAGGAAAGTAAGCTGCTAAAAAAGACGCGTTCGAGTGGACTAAGCTCCAATACAATACCACACAGGGTAGAAGTGAAGTTTCTATTGAATTGAGTCAGATCCTTGTTTGGTTTAAAAATGAGTATCAGATGTCCATGAAAAAAAAAATGATAGAGGAAGATTAAATAGCAGATGATTCCCCTATTGATTAACTTTTATTACCGTACTCCATTTATGGAATTTGGTCTAGCTATATTACAAGCTTATGTTTTTACGTGTGCGCTTACGCAAGTGTACGTACCGCTCAAGTAAAATATAGTCTGTAAGACCGAATTATCGTCCACAGAGACTGGTTTCTATTTGGTTAACGTTCTTTTGTTTTGTTTTTAAACTAAGAATTAAGACTAAGTAAAGTGCAGAAATTTAAACTAAGGATGATAATACTTCGGGTTTAAAACGGTTATGAAGGAAATAGGGCTTCCAATATCCTCAACTATCCACTCTTTCACGTGTTAATGTAATGCTAATGGTTATTCTTCTTATTAAGATAGCAGGTTAACTAATCTGTTCTATATTCCGGTTAGGACATATAAAAACTCAACCTTGTGCAGAAACCTTCTATATTTCTATGATAGATTTTACCACACAGGAGGATTATGAATAATAACCTTAAACACTACACAAGTATCGGGACACTTTTGTCCACGATTTTAACCTATGTCTAAACAACTACAGCATATTCAAATCTCTCTTTTCAGATCTCGATTCGAAATCATATAAGTTATGACAATCACTGACCAGTCAATTATCAAACAATCACTAAAATATTGAATAAATCTTAATATAGCTGAAGAAGAAATCAATAACTATGCATTAACTGTATGAAAGAGTTTCAAGCGATTCGACAGAAAATCCTAATAAAGAAATTAGCTCCTAGACATTGTCATGCTAAGAACCAATTTAATAACCCACATAAACGGAATTAAATAAAGTAATGGAAAAGAACTTGAACAATTTGATGTCTCTAATCTTGCTCTTGCCTCCGTTCTTAGCCTCCAAAGTATGATATATAATAAGACATAGTTTCAGGATTTTATATCTGAGAAAAACTGCGTTTCGGACCCTTTTACCCTTCTGAAAATTGAATTTTCTCGCCCGCCCACATCGGCGCCATGTTCACTGGTCGGCGCTAAGGCGCCGCTTCGATGAAATCATCGACGCCAGACTTCCGCGCGCCCCTCGCTGGTCGGGTAACGCGACGCCGTCGACATTATTTTCCGACGGTGCTTCATTGTGGTGTCTGGACTTCGTCAAATTTCTTTCGTGCCTCCCGGGACTTCTTAGGCTTCATTTCTTGGCCTTTTATAGTGCAATTTCATCCTCAATAGAAGTATTTTCTCCTTTATGACAACTGTGACTCAAAAGAAAGAAAAACAACCCTAACACTATACTAAACACAACCGTAAAGAGGGAAATACTAACTAAAAAGGATTTAAAAGTATATAGAAAATAGACTCAACAATATTGCATCGTTGAAACTGCCAAGCAGTTGTGGGACAAACTTCAGAAGAAAAATAACACCCAAGATGCGGGTAGTAAGAAGTTCATCATTGGGAAATTCCTGAAATTTCAAATGGTGGACAACAAAAGTGTGTCATCCCAAGTCCAGTGTTACACCTCGTGAGTTAAGACAAAGATTTAGAACGTCATTAAGGATTGAGATTTCCAATTTTCGAAATTACCTATATTTTACGTACTAATACGATTTAATTTTTGGCAATGAAGAATGTGACGCCGGAAATCCCTTTAGAAATGGTGGTATAAATAAATATGTATTTTTCCGTTATGAGTTAGTAAGGTATTTAAAGGTACGATGATAAGAAATTAAGGCAATGGGAAATTAGATTAAAAGAAGTGAGGGTTGATTTAGTTAAATAAATACTTAGAGGGGGCAAAGTGTGGCATTTAAGGGGTCTAAGTGCATTATTAAAAATCTGAAAATTGATAAAAAAACTACTCTAAGACTTTAATTTCTTCCACAACCAAGAACAAAATTTAATCCTCTCCTTTCCCCCCATTCTTGATCGAAAATCCCCCACATTTTGCAAAGAAAATTTAGCTTATTACTCCATCTTCTTGGGGTAAATTGTCCCACCATTTTGAGGCGAAATTATCACCCCAAAACAATGGTTCTCGCAAATCACGATTTTTAGGGCTGGGAGTTCTTGCATTTTTGGACAAATTTTCTTGAAGGAAAAGGTGTAAGAATGAGGGATTAACATGGTAGAATGGTTGCATGTTGGATTGAAGATGAAAAAGTGAAGGATTGGACATGAAATTGATGAGAAACTTGGGCTTGAAATCGAAAAAAAAATTGAGCAGTTTTTTAGCATTCCTTTGAGGTAAAAATTCCTTTTTTTTTTATATAAATGGAATGCTTATTTTCAGAATTAAGGAGATGAATTTGGGTTAATAGAACAAGCCTAAATTATGATGGAACGTGAATAAGAATCACATATAGTTGTTGTTAGAATTGGTTGGCAAAGTTCGAACTAAAATAGTTAGATATTGGCTTCAATGGTTGAATTGTATTTTGCTTACCATTTGCATGTTGAGAATTGAGATGTAGCCTTGATGATTAAGAGATAATTATTTGTATGAAATAATTGCAAGATGAATTGAAATGTTTAAGAATTTAAAAGAAAAAGTTTGGAATTTATAACATGTCGATACGGCCGGGAAATTGATAGAAATTATTGAAAATTTTGGTAATGTATTACGGGCTGCACTAGTATGTAAATAAGCTACAAACATGCATATGTATTGCAATAAGATACCTATACATGCCTCGAAAGGATTAAGTGTAGAAATGTGTTAATTTTATATTCTGGAATAAAGGGGAATTGTTGGTTTGAATTGAATTGTTGTTTTGAATTGGATTGTTGGTTTGATTGGTTTGTTGGTTTGATTGGATTGTTGGTTGATTTGGATTATTGGAAAATTGTGGATACGCACATAAACAAAGGAAATGCTGCCCAAATTTTTGTAGAAATAAGGGAGCCTTTAAGCATATAACTTACATTAGGAATCATAGAATTGACGAGCATGTTGTTCCTTATCATAGGTTGAAGTACTAGACGAGGAATACATTAATACCAAGCTGATTAGTTCGCCTAAGAGGTATGTAAGACCTTTCCTTCTTTCTTTTGGCATGACTTTTAGTAAAGTACACGACGATTTAACTCCTATCAGTTCAGTTTTAAAATGATTATTTACTAATGATTATGATTCAGTAACAGAGTTTATGGTAGTAATGTTATTGAGAGTCACATAATGATTTTAGCTGCATACAGTTGCTCATGATATCTACTCGTGCTAAGTGTTACTATTTCATTCCACTGAGTCCCGGGCCAGATCATGTTCGTGCACAACCATGCATCATTCATCGAGTCCCTCACTAGAGGGCCGAGACACGATATATATATACAGATTACATCGAGTCCCTCCTTAGAGGGTCGAGACATGTTACGCGCGCAGATACAAATTCCATCGAGTCCCTCCATAGAGGGCCTAGACATGTTATACAGTTTTATATACAGACATGAGCACGATGTTTTATGATTCAGTATACATGATATGCTTTTCGCATACGGTTCTCGCTTTATGACATTTGATGACTCTGTTTTACTTGGTACAGTTGTTATTCAGTTTTACAGTATTTTATGTTTTACATACTCAGTACATTATCTCGTACTGACCCCCCTTCCTTGGGGGGCTGCGTTCATGCCCGCAGGTTCAGGAGTTCAGATAGGTGACCCTCTAGTCTAGGATTTCTGTACAGCAGTTGGAGAGCTCCTTTGTTCTGGAGCCAGCTATTTTTGGTACATACCTTTATTTTTTTAGACTTATGCATATTTTGGGCATGATGGGGTCCTGTCCCGTCATATGTCAGTATTACTCTCTTAGAGGTCTGTAGACAGTTGTGGGTTGAATGTTTGTACTTCGTTTTGAGTTTTGATGTCGTTATTTAGTAGCAGCCTTACCGGCTTGCGTATTTTGATTTATGCCTTGTGCGCGTGATGTGTTTGGTGGCAGCCTAGTCGGCTAGCCTATTATGACTGTTGTTTTGGCAGCCTTGTCGGCTCGCCCGTTTTAGGGATATGTTGTAAAAGCAGCGTTGTGCTGCTGAAATTTATGTAGACATCTGTATTAAATGGATTAAGAGTGACAGGTCAGTAATGACGTCCAATTAGGACGTTAATCGCGGCCCGTCGAGTCGGGTCGTGACAAAGTGGTATCAGAGCAGTTAGTCCTTGGAATGTCTACAGACCGTGTTTAGTAGAGTCTTGTGTATGGGTATGTTCTGCACCATACTTATACACAGGAGGTCACGACATTTAGGATTGTTTCTATTCTTCCATCTCTTAGATCGTCCTATAGAGCTGTGTTATTAGGATGATCCGTCTTCTGATAGTTTACTATGTTTACAGCTATGCCTCCAAGGAAGGCGCCCATGGCCCGGAAGGGCAAATCTACAGTAGGGGACACTAGTCGGGTACGGAGAGCTACTGTGTCTCAGACGCGGTCTACTCTCGAGAGTGCCACCGACGACGGGTTCTCGCCACACCAGATCTAGAGCTCCTTCTCGTGAGGCAACATCACCCGTATCCGAGACCCCGCACTGAGCCTTCGCCTCGCATGGGCACAGGATAGAGATTTGAGAGAGACAGTCCAGTTATTGGCAAGGATAGTGGCGGGACAGGTTCATAGGCGAGCCGGCGCTAACCCTGTGGCGCGCATGGGCTGAGGTTAGAGATTTCCGAGTTGCATCCACGGAGTTTTATGGTTCCAGGCCTGAGGATGATCCACATGAGTTCATCCGCCAGACGCAGAGGACATTGAGGTGATCCGCCGTAGATCGAAGTCGGTTATATTGGCGCCATACCGGTTGCGCGATGTAGCATCAACTGCTTTGAGTCCTGAGTTGTCTAGGGAGAGGTGCTCCTCCCGCAGATGGGATGAGTTTTCGTACATTCCTGGCCACTTTATGCCTCCGAGATGAGACGGTAAGAGTCGCATGTGTTTCTACATAAGGCAGAATGGGAGGACGGCCGAGAGTATAGCTTGAGTTTGACTCGTCTTGGCACGCACTCCACTATGGTAGCAGCATACGGCGGATAGGTGCACCGTTATGTGACGGGTTGACCATTATCTTATTGATGGGTGCTTGACACCGCGACTTCACCGACCATGGACATCGCCGGACGCAGCATTTGCGCAGGGATCGAGGAGCGACATCGGCGGAGACTACCGGAAAGGGGTCGATAGAGATCACCAAGAGGCGGGGCACGTGGTTTTCGTGTAACGTCCGGCAGGCGCCATCGTGTATTCCTCCCACCAGACAGAGTACACCCTTACGCATCATCGGTAGACGATTTGATCGCCGGGCATTCGTGAGTCGGGTCGTGGCCCCGGCAGTGGTCACAGACGCACGTGGTTCTCGGGCAAAGGAGACCATCTCTCCTCGGTGTTCACAGCGTGGCGCGCCATCCGGGAGTGTCGATTGATATCGTACTTGTTTTTCTTGCACCGCCCGTGCCATTTGACGAGGAGTGTCCAGATAGATGGCACGGTGCTATGGCTCACCCACGGGCTCTATTGTCGCTCATCGCCGATCGCAGCTTATGCGCCCCATCGGGCGGTACTCGACATCACCGCCGCGCAGGCCGTGGCAGGGTTCCAGCTCCGCGGTCCTTCAACCGCATTTATGCCATGGCCGCAGACGCGACTGCGAGGCCACCGGATGTTGTCGCAGTACATTATCGCCTTTTCTATGTGTATGCTTTGATTGATCCAGTTCCACCTTATCCTATATATCCTCTTGTTGCTAGTAGGATATGGATAGAACTCGAGCCTATAGAACCATTCGAGGTAGCTACACCGCGGAGATCGGTTATAGCTAGGCGTGTGTATAAGAATTGCTCTGGCGATATATAGCCGCCGCATCTCGCCAGATTTGATAGAGTCGATATGATCGACTTCGACGTTATTATGGGTATGGATTGGTTGGCCTCTTGTTTTGCCAACGCTGATTGTCGAGAGAGGTTGGTTCGATTCCGCCTGCACGAACCGTTATTGAGTGGAAAGGGAACACCGCATCGCCGAGGGGTAAGTTTATTTCATACCTCAAGGCAAGGAAGATGGTTCGAAAGAGGTGTATTTATCACTTAGTTCGGGTACATGATACGGAGGCCGAGGTACCGCCCTTCACCGGCCCGATAGTCGAGTTTTCGGATGTTTTCCCAGATGATCTCCCAGGTCTTCCTCCAGAGCGGGAGATAGATTTCAGTATAGATATATTGCCAGGTATCCAACCTATATCCATTCCTCCTTATAGAATGACACCTGCAGAGTTGAAGGAGTTAAAGGAAAAGTTGAGAGACCCGTTGAGGCGGCTTCATTAGGCCTAGTGCCTCCACGAGGTGCGCTGTTATTCGTAAAGAAGAAGGATGGTTCACGGATGTGCATTGACTATAGGCAACGGTGAATAAGGTGACCATCAAGAATAGTATCCCCTTCCCGTGATTGATGACTTGTTCGACCGGTTACAGCACGCTAAGTACTTTCAAGATAGACTGCGATCCGGTTATCATCGTGCACGTTAGAGAGGCAGATATCCCAAAGATCGCGTTCAGACCTGCATTTGACATTATGAGTTCGTGGTAATGTCGTTTGGTTGACAAATGCTCCAAAGCAGTTGTTCATGGACCTTATGAACCGTGTTCAAACCATTCTCGATACATTTGTTATAGTATTCATTCATGACATCCTCGTATATTCTCGCCAGAGCGAGCACGCGGATCACTTGAGGACAAGATTGAGTCCTCCCAAGACCGCAGTTGTATGCCAAATTTTCGAAATATGAGTTTTGGTTGGCCTCAGTGGCATTCTTGAGGCATATTGTCGGGGCAGATGGTATTCAGGTGGATACTCAGAAGATTGAGGCGGTGAAGACATGGCCCAGACCCACTACACCTACTGAGGTACGCAGTTTTCTAGGTCTAGCAGGGTATTATAGGAGGTTTGTGGAAATTTTTTGCCTCGATCTCAGCACCCTTGACTAGGCTAACCCAGAAGGTAGCTAAGTTCCAGTGGACCGATGCTTGTGAGCACAGTTTTCAGTTGTTGAAGGATAAGTTGACTTCGCCCCGCTTTGACTTCTCCGGGGTTAGACGGTATGTGATTTATCGTGATGCTTCGTATCGTTAGTGTGTGTTGACGCAAAGATGGCAAAGTTATAGCTTATGCCTCCGACACCGTAAAACATGAAAAGAATTATCCCACTCATGATTTAGAGCTAGAGGCGTGATTCATGCTTTGAAGATATGGAGACATTACTTGTATGGTGTTCATGTTGATATTTACACGATCATAAGAGTCTTCAATACATCTTTAAACGTATGAATCAACTGAGACAAAGACGGTGGCTTGAGTTGCTAAAGGATTATGATGTTGATATTCGCACCACCCGGGAAGGCCAACGCTGTGGCGTATGCTCTCACCGTAGATCCACGGGTAGTTTGTCGGATGTGCACCGACAGAAAGAGATGGTTCGAGAGATTCACGTGCTAGCCACCTTGAGTCCGCTGGCGATTCTCGAGATAGTGGTATTCTTGTTCGGCGAGTCACGAGTCCTCTATCATAGAAGAGGTAAAGAGATGCCAGTATGATGATCCTGTTCTGGCACAGTATAGAGATGCAGCCCTCCGAAAGGAGAAGGCTTTATTTGAGGCGACCTCTGAGGGTGTGATACGATATGATGGTAGGTTATGTGTACCCGACATCGCAGATCACACAAGAGTTATGGGTGAGGCACACAATGCCCGTTATTCTATTCATCCGTGGTCGACGAAAATGTATCATGACCGAGGAGCTTGTATTGGTGGGATGACAAGAGAGATGTGGCGTAGTTTGTTGCTCGCCGGCCCGAATTGTCAATGTGTTAAGGTCGAGCATCAAGCCCGTGGGCTACTACAAAGCGATAGAGATCCCGACTGGAAGTGGGAGGTAATTAATATGGATTTTATTACAGATTGCCTCGCACTCGGAAGTGTGATTCCATCCGGTTATCAGAGATAGTCGACAAAATCAGCCCATTTTCTTCCAAATTGCACTACTTATTCACCGAGGACTATGCTAGATTATACATCGTGAGATAGTGAGGATGCACGGGTTCCTATATCTATCATATCTGATCGGCGAGCCCGCCACTTCGCTAACTTCGAGATCTTTTCGTAAAGGACTGAACGCAGTGAGTCTCAAGACAACATTTCATCCTCGACGGACGGGCAGCAGAGCGTACTACATGCATAATGGAGGATATGTTGAGGGCTTGTATTATTGATTTCAGAGGTAGGATGACCACTTGCCGCTTATTGAGTTTGCCTACACAATGGCCTACCACTCTAGTATTCAGATGGCCCCGTATGAGGCTTTGCATGGGAGGAAGTGCAGGTCACCCATTGGTTGGTTTGACGTAGGTGAGGCTCATTTGATTGGTCCAGATATAGTTCAGCAGGCTGTCGACAAGGTGAAACTTATACAAGAAAGATTACTAGCAGCTCAGAGTCGACAGAAGTCATATGCTGATAATCGGCGATGGCACCTAGAGTTTCAGATCGACGACTGGGTATTCTTGAAGGTATCACCCATGAAGGGTGTGATGAGATTTGGAAAGAGGGAAAAACTTAGCCCGAGGTATATTGGGCCTTATCGGATCATTCGCAGGGTAGGCCCGGTCGCCTATGAGTTGGAGTTACCCTCAGACTTAGAAGAAGTACATCCAGTTTTTCATGTGTCTATGCTACGGAAGTGTATTGGTGAACCTTCCAGAGTCTTCCCTGTGGACGATGTCCAGGTAACTGAGGGGTTGTCCTATGAGGAGAGTCCCGTGGCCATATTGGATCGCCAAGTCAGGAGGTTGCGGACTAAGGATGTTGCATCCGTCAAGGTGTTATGGCGGAACATTAATAGAGAGGAAATGACTTGGGAGGCTGAGGACGAGATGAAGAGGAAGTATCCTCACTTATTCCCTATACCCCCAGGTAATTCAATCTAACTCCCTTAATTGATTATGGTATTGGTGAACTATATATGTGTGTTTTTTTTATGGCCCTGTGTGGCATCTGCTGGGTTGCTGGATATAGATGGTTAGTCACTACTATAAAGGAGGCTTTGCCAAAATTTCTAGAACTTGAGACTTGTTATGAACATTCGAGGACGAATGTTTCTAAGGGGGGAAGAATGTTACACCTCGTGAGTTAAGACAAAGATTTAGAACGTCATTAAGGATTGGGATTTCCAATTTTCGAAATTACCTATATTTTACGTACTAATACGATTTAATTTTTGGCAATGACAAATGTGACGCCGGAAATCCCTTTAGAAATGGTGGTATAAATAAATATGTATTTTTCCGTTATGAGTTAGTAAGGTATTTAAAGGTACGATGATAAGAAATTAAGGCAATGGGAAATTAGATTAAAAGAAGTGGAGGTTGATTTAGTTAAATAAATACTTAGAGGGGGAAAAGTGTGGCATTTAAGGGGTCAAAGTGCATTATTAAAAATCTGAAAATTGATAAAAAACTACTCTAAGACTTTCATTTCTTCCACAACCAAGAACATAATTTAATCCTCTCCTTTCCCCCCCCCTTCTTGATCGAAAATCCCCCACATTTTGCAAAGAAAATTTAGCTTATTACTCCATCTTCTTGGGGTAAATTGTCCCACCATTTTGAGGCGAAATTATCACCCCAAAACAGTGGGGGTTCTCGGCAAATTTGCCGATTTTTAGGGCTGGGAGTTCTTGAATTTTTGGACAAGTTTTCTTGAAGGAAAAGGTGTAAGAATGAGGGATTAACATGGTAGAATGGTTGCATGTTGGATTGAAGATGAAAAAGTGAAGGATTGGACATGAAATTGATGAGAAACTTGGGCTTGAAATCGGAAAAAAAACTGAGCAGTTTTTTAGCATTCCTTTGAGGTAAAAATTCCCTTTTTTTTTATATAAATGGAATGCTTATTTTCAGAATTAAGGAGATGAATTTGGGTTAATAGAACAAGCCTAAATTATGATGGAACGTGAATAAGAATCGCATATAGTTGTTGTTAGAATTGGTTGGCAAAGTTCGAACTAAAATAGTTAGATATTGGCTTCAATAGTTGAATTGTATTTTGCTTACCATTTGCATGTTGAGAATTGAGATGTAGCCTTGATGATTAAGAGATAATTATTTGTATTAAAGAATTGCAAGATGAATTGAAATGTTTAAGAATTTAAAAGAAAAAGTTTGGAATTTATAACATGTCGATACGGCCGGGAAATTGATAGAAATTTTTGAACATTTTGGTAATGTATTACGGGCTGCACTAGTATGTAAATAAGCTACAAACATGCATATGTATTGCAATAAGATACCTATACATGCCTCGAAAGGATTAAGTGTAGAAAGGTGTTAATTTTATATTCTGGAATAAAGGGGAATTGTTGGTTTGAATTGAATTGTTGGTTTGAATTGGATTGTTGGTTTGATTGGATTGTAGTTGGAGTTGAATTGTTGGTTGATTTGGATTATTGGAAAATTGTGGATACGCACATAAACAAAGGAAATGCTGCCCAAATTTTTGTAGAAATAAGGGAGCCTTTAAGCATATAACTTACATTAGGAATCATAGAATTGACGAGCATGTTGTTCCTTATCATAGGTTGAAGTACTAGACGAGGAATACCTTAATACCAAGCTGATTAGTTCGCCTAAGAGGTATGTAAGACATTTCCTTCTTTCTTTTGGCATGACTTTTAGTAAAGTACGGCGGACGTACTTAACTCCTACCAGTTCAGTTTTAAAATGATTATTTACTAATGATTATGATTCAAGAATGAGTTTATGGTAGTAATGTTATTGAGAGTCACATAATGATTTTAGCTGCATACAATTGCTCATGATATCTACTCGTGCTAAGTGTTACTATTTCATTCCACTGAGTCCCGGGCCAGATCATGTTCGTGCACAACCATGCATCATTCATCGAGTCCCTCACTAGAGGGCCGAGACACGATATATATATACAGATTACATCGAGTCCCTCCTTAGAGGGCCGAGACATGTTACGCGCGCAGATACAGATTCCATCGAGTCCCTCCATAGAGGGCCGAGACATGTTATACAGTTTTATATACAGATATGAGCACGCTGTTTTATGATTCAGTATACATGATATGCTTTTCAGACATGGTTCTCAGTTTTATGACAGTTTGATGACTCTCTGTTTTACTTAGTACAATTGTTATTCAGTTTTACAGTATTTTATGTTTTACATACTCAATATATTATCTCGTACTGACCCCCCCTTCCTCGGGGGGGGATGCGTTCATGCCCGCAGGTTCAGGAGTTCAGATAGGTGACCCTCCAGTCTAGGATTTCTGTACAGCAGTTGGAGAGCTCCTTTGTTCCGGAGCCAGCTATTTTTGGTACATACCTTTATTTTTTTAGACTTATGCATATTTTGGGCATGACGGGGTCCTATCCCGTCATATGTCAGTATTACTCTCTTAGAGGTTTGTAGACAGTTGTGGGTTGGATGTTTGTACTTCGTTTTGGGTTTTGATGTCGTTATTTAGTAGCAGCCTTGCCGGCTTGCGTATTTTGATTTATGCCTTGTGCGCGTGATGTGGTTGGTGGCAGCCTAGTCGGCTAGCCTATTATGACTGTTGTTTTGTTGTTGTTTTGGCAGCCTTGTCGGCTCGCCCGTTTTAGGGATATGTTGTAAAAACAACATTGTGCTGCCGAAATTTATGTAGACATCTGTATTAAATGGATTAAGAGTGACAGGTCAGTAATGACGTCAAATTAGGACGTTAATCGCGGCCCGTCGGGTCGGGTCGTGACATCCAGGAATTTCAAATGATTCTACATCACCTGGATTTGGAAGGATTAAAGCCCAACGAGCAATTCTTGGTTGGGGCGTTGATCGAGAAGTTGTCTCCCTCGTGGACTGAGTTTATGAACTATTTGAAACTCAAAATGAAGGATATGACCTTAGACGAACTTATTGTCAAACTCCAGATTCAGGAGGACAATAAGAAGACCATGCCAAAGGGGAAACAACCCGCTGAGGCTAAGGCGAACCAGACGGAGGTCAAAGGGAACTCAAGAAAAAAGCGAAAATTCCAGAAGGTAGGCAAGAACCAAACAACTGAAAAATTCAAGGGAAATTGTAACCATTATGGTATAGTTGGTCACATGGCCAAAGACCGCCGCAATCTCAAACGTGAGTATAAAGAGAAGGCCAAAGGCAAGGCCAAGGCTAACATCATTGAAGACACGCTCGTAGACGATATGATCGAGGAGTTCTCAGCGGTGGTTCTTGAAGCAAACCTCGTTGAGAATCCAGTGCAGTGGTGGTTGGACACAGGTGTCACCCATCACATATGTTCCAATAAAGAAGCATTCTTCACTTATACAACAGTCACAGACAAAAAGTTGTTCATGGAAAACAATTCATCTTCAGAGGTGTTGGGGTAGGAAATGTGATCCTAAAGATGATGCCCGGGAAGGAGCTGAAAAGATGATGTTCGGGAAAGAGCTGACTCTGAAGAAAGTGATGCATGTTCCAGAAATTCGAAGAAATTTAATTTCTGAACCTGTGTTAGTAAACTCTGGATTTAGGCTAGTGTTAGAAGCTAACAAATTTGTAATCACTAAAAACAGAACATTTGTTGGAAGGGGCTTCGTCTGTGAATGGCACCGCTTTTTACGTAGAGTATTAAGTATTTTTGAGTCTCATGTCCGCATTCGCATAAATATTATTCATAGTTTAAGCCCTAATAATTTTAATAATAATAAATACGTAAATAAATTAATAATCTAACAATAACGTCGCATCACACAATATATTCACATTTATACGCAAGACAATTTCATAATTATTATTTGTAATTTAAACTCTCGTTAAACTAATTTTAATCTAATAATAGCATCATATTTATAAAAAACATCAAGCAATATTTAAATATCATATCCGCATTTAGCATTTAAGTAATTTAATAATAATTTAAAACCCCGTTTATTTACCACTAATTAAAATCTATAACTTAAGATTAATAAAACACCTAAAACTAATACCCAATACCATCAGCCCACCCTAAATTCGTCTAGCCCACGCGATTTTAAGCCCAAATGAATACCAGCCCAACACCCAAACCCGCAAGCCCTCTACTCTATAACCCCCCATCGTCCACAATCCATAATACAAAACAGAAAAAAAAACCTAAACCTAAAAGAATCTGCCGCATACTCCACTCCAGCTCATCGTCGACAACACCTCCAATCCCGCGATTCTTGCCGGAAAATCTGGTAGTCCGCGCCATAATCATACTCCCAGAATAGTTTCAAATCATATACCAAATCAAAGGCTTACCATAACATTTTCCCATTTGATTTCGGTAAGAATCGTTCGAAATCAATAAAAAATATTGCACCAAATCAGCCTTAAAATCTTACCAAAAATCAGAACCCCTAATCGCGACTATATATATAGCGATTTAGACATGAAGAAAGGATGGGGTCAATGACTCAGCATCCAAAAATTAGCAGTCTAAGAGTAGGAAATTCGAAAAAACCCTGTTCTCAATCAGTCAAGAACCAACAGTTTTCGCAAAGCTTTCTTTTCCTTTCTATCGCATAAATCGCATTCTCCGAATGAATCGACGACTTGATACGCTACCTCGGTTCGCTGCCCGAAGAAGGTAAATTCATCACCCTTCTAGTCTTAAGTTTCCGTTCGATACTGATGATCAATATGAGTTATGTATGACTGCTTAAGTATATTAGATTGGTTGCTGAATCTGTTTAGTTAATATTAGTTGCTGGCGATGACCGAGACAGTGATTGTTAATATGTGCTAGTAGTAGTTGTCATGCGACGGGATTGAGAATGTGTTTAGATTTGTTAAGAAGCATGTCTTGTGATGTGTATAGCACTAATATCGGCTAAAAAGAGGTTCTGAATACTTACTAATCACATTAGAACTAGGTAGTATCGAATCATGCCATGGTGTGTTGCAGTCTCTTTATAAACTAATAAGCTCGTCTGTATGTCCATTTTAAGTTTACCATAAAAGGAGTATGAATAAGTCAATATCGGGCATGTCATCTAAATGCTGGGTATATCATGAATGCTCTTAATCTTTTGTGCATGTCTAAAGTGATATCAGAATTGTATGTCTCATAGGTATTTCAGGGGTGTATACGTCTATATTAAGTTATTGGTCATGTTTATGGTATATGCAAAACTGTTCTGGTCCACATATAAAATCTGAAATTTGCATTTTGGGGGTCATTTTACATTTTCTTGGGCATATTCCGCGTAGCCTTTTACTCTTACTCTTGCAGTGAAAAGAGTTAAAAGATAATAGATTGGGCCTGAGTCGTTTAAGTCCAGCCTTTAAATTAAAAATTGTTTGAGCGTATTTACACTCAAGGCCCAATACTGGAGATAACCCGGTTCTTTACTTTTTTTTGCTGAAATTGACAGTTATTTAGATTTTGTATAACTGAGTAGTAATCGAATTGTGGAGGTGTGTTTGAGTTTAACGTGATTATGCTTGACTTGATTATATGCTAAACTATATTGTATATTTGTTTAATTTTGTATGACTAGGTCATTTTCATTAGCATTACTAATAAAGTCTAGATGCATACTAAGCTTTATCTTTTCTCTTCTTTGTTCACATGAAATACATCGGAGCCGAATGAAGAGTCTCAATACGAGACTCATCACAAGCCACGACATACAAGTATCCGCATCAATGTGCATCTCTCTGTTCGCATCAGAAATGTCAAACCACAGGCGGAATGCCACCGCCATGCTTTCGAGTCTTCTTTAATTTCCTACCCTCTCCATTCATGTGTTGTAATTATTTGACTAACGCTACTCTAATTAGTAAGACATTTAGAATAGCTATACCTCGAATCATTAGTAGTAAGTAGCTTGACATTAAAAATATGATTTCCCCTTTAGTTAATTGTTTTAGCTTGCTTAAGTTATAATTAAATCATTTAGTAATTTTCCATTCGCATAATTATTTAAGTAACTAAGACATTATTTATTACTAAATCCCAACGTAGGAAACTCCTTTCCATAAATCTCTATTTAAATTGTAGGATTTTTAGCCTTTGCATGATATACATTTTTTACATCCTATGTTTAAGTATATATTTTGGTCATAATAGATTTTGCATTATTACTTCTATATTATGCTAAGCAATATATACCTTATAGCATAATTCCATATACTCTCTAATCACTTCTAATGCTTGTTTTCAATTAGAACTAACTTTATACGTTTTAAACAAGTTTTTCAAAACATGCATTGCATCTTAGCATAATAATTACCTTAGGTTTGAACGGACAACCGCAAGTTAGCGGATCCTTTAGGATGCCTAATCTCTTCCCTTTAGGATAATAAAGAACCCTTACCCAGCATCTCACACTAGTTTCGCAGACCATAAAAAATGGAGTTAATGTTGACTTTAACCTAGTTAACATTTAGGTGTCCTAATTCACCCAAACTAATTAGCTGGCGACTCCGCGAACCCTTTAGCGTTATTTTAGCATTTTTAGCACCCTTTAGCATTTTGTTTTATTTCTAACAAGTAGCAGGATTCGCTAATGAATACCAGAGAGTTGCGTTGTTTCGAAAACAATTGGATTTCTCTAGACTACCTGTATGAGAGATATGGTTGCCGAGATGGATACAAATTATTTAAGAATGAGTTTTGTTGCACTGAGGACCATTGGAGAGTTAGGCGTCCTATCACATTTTCTATGGCTTTCCTAAGGACTCTTTTATTTCCACTCGAGCATGGAAGGATTAGTACATGCATATGTTCAGTAGTTAGAGCAGTGTTCGACGAAGTTGGTGACAAACGACTTACTTTGACGCCCATAATAATGGCAGAACTGTTTAGAGCCTTGAACAGATGCAAAAGGGGTGAGTCGAGCTTCTTTGAAGGTTGTAATCTTATCTTACAGATGTGGGCAGTAGAGCATTTCTATCAGCGTTCAAATATGACTGATGTATGCCACATCGCAGACAATAAGATCTCCACCTTCTACGAAAGAACAAAGCGGTATGTGTCACCAGTCGGCACAGAGGATTGGTACGGGTACTTAGCATCTCGCAGTAGCAGTCAGATTCAATGGAAGTATCCGTTGCTTCATATCGTCAAGAGGGTCTACTTGAGACATACATGACTTTATTACATCAAACTTGTAGGTCTAAAAGGACTCCAACCATATGCTCCATTAAGTGTGCTCCGACAGTTTGGCCATACGCAAGTAATTCCTCTCATAGCTGACATGAGAGCCTCCGAAATCCAGTTCGGACCGGAATTCATCGTTCCCGAAGCCAAGCAGGTCCTTTACGAATGGTACCATATTGATCAAGTGGAAGTTGGGAAGGACCAAGCAGGGGTCTCCCCAGAGTATCAAACATGGTTTCTAGACCGCACAGAATGTAGTTCAGAAGGGGAGCAAGGCATCAAGACATTGCGAGGAATAGGATAAAGGATACCAACTCAAAGATAAGGTCATCACTCCGCATACGCTGGTCCCGATGCACTGCAGATGCAAGATTTGGAACAGGCAGGGGCTATACTGAGGAAGACCTAAGCTTCACCATCACATCGACGACTTAGTTGTAGGCATTTAGTTCTTATTGTTATTTCAATAAATTGCAACTTATTCCCGACTAAAGCATTTCAATCTAAGGGCTTGGATTTTATTATCATGATTTTGCATATGTGACGTTTAGGCCTACCTCTGGCATAAAGTGGTCCCCATGCATGATTAGGACTTACCTGCAACATGACCATTCATGTGCGACATATACTTGCTAATTGTTATTTACACCTTTGTAAAATCACGTGCTTTATACTAACGCTGTTTGTTGCATTTTTTTAGAAGGATTTATTATTTTCCCAAAAAAAAGACCGGTTCGTATTTGATTCAGCAATGTCAGAGCATCAACACTTTACCAGGTCCAAGGCACGAAATGATGACATGACTGGCTCGGGGGCATCTGAGCCAAATGGATTGAGAATTATTCCTGTCGGTGAAACAGAACCTTCAGAAGGGAGAAATGACACTAGTCAAGAAGAATGCATCGCACAACTACTACAACAAATTGCCGATATGCAGGTTGGATGGAAAGACTGCAGAATCTGACAAACTTATCCATTAGTTTGAATACCCCTATACCAGAACAAAAGGCCACTACCTCACAAACTATCCCGGATCGACCTCCGTCACCACATATCTCTCAAAGATCCTCACAAAAAATGTCAATTACCGATTCATGTCAAACTATCCCTCGCCCAGCCAATCCTCAAACTCAAAGTGATCCTTTTACCACCTATATATCTCAGCCCCCGCCTACTTACTGCACCCCAATCATCCCGAATCGCCAAACTACCCAATACCTACGCACCATACCTATTACCAGCCCCAACAAACAACCCCGACCGCCAGCATACACAGCAGAAACCCAGCCTTTTACCATCCCTGTGTTTCCTCAGGAAACAGATCATTATGAAGAAATTGAGAGGGAAGCTCGAGCCAAAATGGACGAGGATGTGGCCAAAGAGATTCATAGCCTAAAAGAAGATGTCCGGAGCATTCGGTCGGACAAGGGTCATGAAGGATTGGATTATGAGGATCTTTGCATGCACCCAGATGTGGAGCTACATGTGGGGTACAAGGTGCCCAAGTTTGATTTATTCGATGGGAAGGGGAACCCCCGTGCACATTTGAGGTCATATTGTGACAAACTGACCGGGGTAGGAAAGAACCCAACAGTCGTTATGAAGTTTTTCATTCGAAGTTTGATCGGCGAGGCATTAGATTGGTATACTAGCCAAGACCCGCGAAAATGGCATCGCTGGAATGCGTTGGCCCAAGATTTTGTGGAAGTTCGTTCAATACGTAAACCGTCGTGAGATGTGTTTTATTGATGAAGCTAGAAAAAAAGTCTACCGAGACGTTCAGAGAGTACGCCATGAGATGGCGTTCAGAAGCAGCAAAGGTACAACCACCCATGGCGGAGAGTGAGATGACCACTCTATTCGTACAATCTTTGAAGGACGCAACCTACTATGAGCGAATGATAAGCGTCATCGGACGGAATTTTGCAAAAGTTGTCAGAATGGGTGACTTCGTGGAGGAAGGTATTAAAACTGGTAGGATTATGAATTTGGCAGCGTTGCAGGCGACTAATAAGGCAATTCAGTCGGGGACGGTCGGGGGGGGGGGGGGGGGTACTTCACAAAAAATGAAAGAGACAGTTTCCCATTCCATGTTCATACAAGAACGTAAACCCGAAGCATTTATAACATATCAAAACCCATCCTATCAAACCCCATACTATCACACAAATAACCAAAACTTCACACCTCACTACACACCTGCCCCACACCCCAACTATCATACACAGCCTATATATAACGCTTCCCAAGCACTCATTATCCTACTCTGCATCGACCCACCTGTTACACCCCGTAATTCCAGGACATGAATGTCACGACCCAACCCCGGGCCCGCGACTGGTGCCCTATCTGGGCACCCTTACAGGTATACATCAGAGATAATCAGCGGAACATACATGAAACTTATAAAATAAAACAACAAGAATTTAAACAACAGGTTAGCCGATAAGACTACCTCCCTGGACACATATACATATACTTAAACAACCGCAGTTACATCCTTCTTCTTTACAAACCGACCACAAGATATGTCTACAGGCCTCTAAGAATTACAACTGTGGCGGGACAGGGCCCCTCCATAGCCCTGAATGTACATAAATTTACAACGTCAGGGAAATCGTACCCAAAAGATAAGCCTCCGGAGTGAATGGAGCTTCTTCCCAAAAACTGAACAGAGATCCTAAGAGCAAGGATCACCAACCTGTGTACCTAACACTGGCATTTAACGTAGCCAGGCTGGCCGAAAGACAACAAGTACCGAGTATGGAACATAAATAAGGTACAGTAATCAAATCATAACTGTATAAAAAAAATGACAGGGGGAAGTATAAAAATGAAATACCAGATCCTACCGTGCCATTTTAACTCCTGAAATCAATCGTATATTAACCGTTCTTTTCCTTCTTTCAATAAAAATTAACATCATATTCTTACATACTTACTTTAAGGATTTAATCCAGTTTTTCCACATAACTTACATATCTTACATAACATAATCCGGCCCTTTATGGAGGGACCTCTTGTTTGGGAGCTTACTTTGATTATCCATACGTGATAACGTAATCCGACCCATTTGCGGGACACGGTGTACTGATGTATCATGTGGCATAATCCGGCCCGCCTGTGTGGCTCGGTGTACTGTGGAATCATGTAGCATAATCCGGCCCGCCTGTGGAGCTCGGTGTAAGATTACGTAACCCGACCTATGTGTAGGCTCGAGGTAATATGGCGTAATCCGGCCTATGTGTAGGCTCAGTGTATCTCATAACGTAATCCGGCCTATTTGTAGGCTCGATGTATTTCATAACATAATCCGTCCTATTTGTAGGCTCGGTGTGATTTTCCTTACATAACATTTTTAAACCATCTTTTCACTTCTTCTTAAGTCGTCATAACAACTTCCCATAAAGCTATTATAACAACCTTTCATTTTAGAGAACTTAAGACACTTTTATTCTTACAACATTAGGAAAACTAGACCCAAAAATACTACGTACATACATACTTAAAAAGAATCATAAAACTCCTTTCTTTTTAAAGTTCAAGTCACACCCTCTTTTGGAAACCATCTTCTTAACTTTTGAAATAAATTAAGAAGCCATACTTTTTAAAGTTTAGTCATTTCCACTCATAAAATCAAGGCTTATAGTGTTAACACCTCGTAGCATACACTCTTTAAAATCATGTCATCTACACTTTAGAAATCAAGTCTCATAACTTCCTAACCATTCTTACCAACATCTCTCATAAGACTTGGTAAGGACTTAGGATAATTTAAACATACTTTTAACTTAGAATCAACAACGTGGATACTTCTTAACTTCTAAGAGTAGAAGGAATCATAAAATAATATCACATGGTTATTTCATACGTAGGATCATACCAAAAGAAGGAAAGGATAGTCTCACATACCTCATTGTCGAACTAACCAACTCAATATTTAATATTTGTCTCGATTAGTGCCTCGGCCTCGATAATAACGGAACGAACCCCCTTTAATGTTGCTCGTTGAACGTTACTTTAGGAATAATATTGCAAGATCCTCTTCGTTCTAATTGAAAATGAAAAACAGACTATTTATCTAATGTACTAATTGCTAATAAATCGAAATGAAGAAGTTGTTGTTTAGTACGTTGGCTACTACAGGATAATGAGTTGCTGAATGTTTCATAAAAGAAGGTTCAAGTATAAATTCTCAATATGAGAATTGATTGCCCCTTTAATCATTATGTCCTCCATTTGGCCATCTTGGCGGTGGAGGACTTTATTTGATGCCACCTACGCTTTCATGCAGTCCACCTTATCTGTGAAGTGTCCTGTCTCCGTATGATTCATCAATCACACACATAATTAATTTTAACTCCCGTTTTCTTTAATTTCCGAGAGTTTCATAAGGTCTCATTGTCGTAACTTATATACATTTCTAATCCATAATGGAACATATATATATACACACTATCCTTAAAGAAATTCCCGACGTTCCACTCGTCGTTTCCAAAATTACTCCGTATTAGCATGTAAAAGAAAATATACTTAAATTTCAAAATTCAAATTTTTATTCTTAATGAAGTTCTTAATTATCGTCTTAAAATCACGAGGTGTAACAATGAATAAGAGAATAGCCGCGAGAACACAAGACTTGA
The DNA here is from genome assembly GCA_029844215.1 of Przewalskia tangutica. Classification (NCBI taxonomy): domain Eukaryota; kingdom Viridiplantae; phylum Streptophyta; class Magnoliopsida; order Solanales; family Solanaceae; genus Przewalskia; species Przewalskia tangutica. The sequence continues at coordinate 6,915,535 of CM056725.1, forward strand.
AAATTGGTGCGAAAGAAAGAATTGTTTTTCCAAAGGAAAATCTTCCGAACGTCGGAAAGGAAAAATGTTCGTTGATGAGAATTAGATTCTCAAAATGCATTATTTGAGGAGTATAGAATTTATTATCATTATGGAAATGTATTTTACGGATTTGGTCACTTAGGGCCCACCTGAGAAATTTTACGTTTTGTGGGGCCCACGAGGGTTACGAAATTTTATGGACGAATGGGAGAGCGACACGTGTCATCCCCCTTGGATGGTCTTGGTCGAATTATACCAAGGATAAAATTGTCATTTGACCAAAGTATAGATGACCAAGTCTTGCAAGCTAAGAGTTTGAGATAATTGACTAAGTCAAGAGTCACTTGGCTTGATCTCTTTCATCCAAATCTAACAAATGTTATAATCTAGACCCTCCATTGTTTTATATATTCATCCATATTGCAAGACAAGTCTCTAACACTTAGTGAAAATTAGAAAAACTTGAGAGAGAGTAAATGAGCTCTCGGCTTTGCTCTATAGGAGGAAGAATTTTTTTTGTTTGTGGTTCATAATTCCCAATATTCAAACCCAAGATACCTAAGGGTATTCTAAGGTTATCTCAATAGAAAGATCCCGGAAAAACGACATTTTTATGTTAGTCGCAAGGCGAAAACCTAAGGTGTTCTTCAACTTTGAAGATGGAACTTGAAGATGAGTTCTTCATGAGCTTCTAAGGAGTGCTTGGAGCGGATTGGAACATAAGAAGAAGAGCTAAAAGTTGCTAAGGATCGACTTTTACGCTTGGACATTATTAGGTCTTATTGAGGTAAAATCTTCATCTTCTTAATGTAATTGAAGATTACATGTTATAGTAGTTAAGAAATGAGAATGTGGTATATATATTGAAGTTTGAAAATATTTGGATCATGACGACGTGTTAAAACCGAAAATGGACAAGTTAGTCATTAATGTTGTAATCAATTTGGTCGATAGCTACAATCGTCGCATGTTAAGGAAGAAAGGAATTATAGTTGTTGTAATTGTTATTATGTATATAACATATTGGAATAACAACTTGGATTGAAAAAGGAATTGAAAGGAAATTGATAATTGTTGTGAAATAGTAGCCGATTATGGCTTAGAATTATTGGACAGTTTTATATTAACTGTGGGGCAGAATTTTACACGTCCTGTTAGGCGTGGAATCCCCTTTGTATTGCTGAATTGTTGGGCCTTAAATGTGGCGTTTGTATAATCGGGCCTTGAAAAAGGTGGAAAAGTACGTAGAAACAAAGGAAGTGCTGCCCGATTTTTCGTAGAATAAGAGACCTAGCACTTAGTATGATTCTACGTTAATAAGTGAGGAGTTGATATACATGTTATGATTAATATAGGTTGAAGTACTGCGAGTAGCGTATTCTACTTAAAGGAGGGAATAGCTAGCAAGGTTAAAGTACTTTGGAGCATTTTGCTACTTGTCGATAATCGTCGCGAGGTATGTGAACCTCTTCCTTCTTTTGGCATGTTCTATGTGTGAAATATACATGTGGTATTATTTCATGATTCCTTATACTCTTAAAAGTTAAGAGGTACGTATGTTGGTTTACTCTATGAAAAAGGTAGGTCTAAGTTATCCTAAGTTTTTACCAAGTCTTATGGGGGATGTTGGTAAGAGTCGTTAGGAAGTATTTGGAGTCGAGTTGACTTTGCTAATTAACTGCACGAATGAGAATAAGTATCGAACAAGCCATTGCAGCGTTAATAAAAGAAAATGTATCGACAATCAATCACATTAAAATGAGTAGAATTCTCCATCTGCATAGAAACTAAGATAAGACAAAATTGTATTACATTTTCTAGATTATGGCTGCTTTAATAAGATTGTTATAAACGCGTATAACTTATTCAGAACTCATAAAAGTATATGTTATTTAAATTAAAAGAGTTTATGTTAATGAAGTTTTAAGACTATGAACCTTGATTTCTAAAAAGGTTATGAGACCTTATTTTTCAAGATATGGGACTTGATTTAAAAAGTTTGGTTGCCATGAATTATTTGAAAGGTTAAGCGGCTTGATTTCAAAAGCGAATGTAACTTGAGTTTTTTTAAAGAAGAAGTTTATGGATTTAAAAAGAGAAGGAGTTTTATGATTATTTTTAAGTGTGTATGTACGTAGTACTTTTGGGTTTAATTTTCCCTAATGTAAAAAGAAATAAAAGTGTCTTAAGTTCTATAAAGTGAAAGGTTGTTATAATAGCTTTATGGGGAGTTGTTATAACGACTTAAGAAGAAGGGAAAAGATGATTTAAAATGTTATGTAAAGAGACTTGATCGCGTTCCAAGAATGGGCCGGGCCGGGCAGTATACGAGCATACTATATGACATTATCGCGTCCCAGGAATGGGCCGGGCAGTATACCTTTATGGGCAGACTATATGACTTTATCGCGTCCCAGGAATGGGTCGGGCAATATACCTTCATGGGCAGACTTACATGACTTTATCGCGTCCCAGAATGGGCCGGGAAGTATACCTTCGTGGGAAGATTTTTATGACTCGCCGTGTCCCGCAAATGGGCCGGGTTACATTACCACGTATGGATAATCAAAGTGAACTCCAAAAGGAGGCGTCCCTCCATAAAGGGCCGGATTATGTTAGGCAAGATACGTAAGTTATATGTTTATGAACTCGATGATTTTCCTAAGTATGTACGCAAGAATTAGACTATAACTCTTATTGAAAAAAATGGGAAAAGATAATAAAGTGTGATTAAGTTCACGGGATTGTAATGACACGGTAGGATCTGGTATTAATGTTTATATACTTACCCCTGTCATTCTTTTGTACAGTTATGATTTGTTTACTGTACCTTATTTATGTTCCATACTGCACTGTAAATCGATTTCGGGGATGCGTTAAATGCTGCAGGTATTTAGGTACACAGGTTGGTGATCCTTGCTCTTAGGATCTCGGTTCAGTTTTGGGAAAAAGCTCCATTTACTCCGGAGGCTTATCTTTTGGTACGATTTCCCTGAGGTTGTAGATTTATGTACATTCAGGGGTATGGCGGGGCCCTGTCCCGTCACAGTTGTTATGTCAGATTCTTAGAGGTCTGTAGTCATATCATGTGGATTGGGTTGTGTAAAGAAAAAAAAAAGAGGTAACTGCTTTTGGGTTACGTGTATATTTTTGGAAGGCGGCCTTATCGGCTTGCCTGTTATTTATTTCTTTTGAAATGTATGTATGTTCCGCTACTATTCTCTGATGATTACCTGTAAAGGGTGCCCAGGTAGGGCACCAGTCGCGGGCCCGAGGTCGGGTCGTGACACCACCCATCAAGCCCACCAACAAAATAGAACACCTAATGCACCCAGACCAAACACAAATTTTGAAGGAAGACCACCCAAAGTTCGCACCCCGTTGGCCGAACCCATACCTCAAGTATACGAAAGGTTGCGAGCTGCAGGCTTAATCCAACCGATCATGTGAAGGATTCCCAACCCTATCCCGAGGTGGTATGATGAGAGTAAGCGCTGCGCATATCACTCCAATAGCCCTGGACACGATACTGAATATTGCCACTCCCTCAGGGACAAAATCGAGGGGTTAATTAAAGAAGGAGTAATTCAGCTGAGGGACCCGACCCCAAACGTGCATGATAACCCCTTGCCAAACCACGGCAATGCCAATGTGCACTTGATAACTTTAGATTAGGAGTACGACTTGGAGGGAACCATCCGATCAGTTCGAAGTGAAGGAAAAGCTGAACCTTTCGCTTTTGTCGCCCCTGTTGCTAATATTCGAAAGAAAGCGTTATTTGAGCTGGAAAGGGCGTCGCCGAAACATAATGGTTCAATCATAGTTGCTCAGATGCCCGACTGGGAGCCGCCAATCAGAGTAGACCGCAAAGAAATTGGGAAGCAAGCCATAGAAGTCACCGTTGCAGGTATAACTAGGTCAGGGAGATATTACGCGCCTATAGAGGCAGTCAGAGAGGCACCACAAAAGAAACCCGTGACAGAGACTGAAGTTGAGGAGTTTTGGAGGAAGATGCCCACTAAGGAATATTCTGTCGTGGAGTAGTTGAAGAAAACGTCAGCACATATCTCTCTATTTTCGTTGTTAATGCATTCGGTCCCACACAGGGTTGCGTTATTGGAAGTGTTGAATGATGCATATGTTCCAGAGGGTACAACAGATGAGAACTTGACAGCCTTAGTCGGACAAGTGCTAGAGGCCCGCAGAATCGCCTTTCATGATGACGAGTTGCCTGTTGGGGGGCGTCGGACACAATCTTGCATTGAATATCACCATACAGATCGCGAACAAGATTGTTTCAACGGTGCTGATTGACGGAGGCTCGGCCGTCAACATTTATCCCATGTCGACGCTGCTGAAATTAGGGACAGACTGTATGAGAATTCGTAAAAGTCATATCAAGGTCAAAGGTTTCGACGGAGTCCATAGGGGTGTCGAGGCCGAAATTGATCTCACACTGTTGATCGGACCTGCATAATTCGTCATGGAATTTCAGGTATTGGATATTGCCACATGTTACAATCTGTTGTTAGGAAGGCCGTGGATTCACGAGGCTGGTGTAGTCCCGTCCACCCTGCACCAGCGCCTGAAGTTTATATGGAATCACCGCGAGGTGGTAGTGCTAGGGGATGAAAAGAGAAACACCAACACAGATTATGCAGTCCCTGTCATAGAGGACATAAGACAGTTGGATGGTTCAGTCTTCCATGTTAACGATATCAAGAGCGCCAACAGGATCAGACCGTTGCAACTGCCACGTTCTCTCACAATGGTAGCCAAGGAAATGTTAAGAAATGGGTTCGAACCCGACAGAGGTCTTGGATCCGGTATGAAGGGGATCACAGAGCCGATCCAGTTGTTTGGGAAGAAGGACACTTTTGGTTTGGGGTACCAGCCCACCTCGAAGGATTTGGTGACTGCGAGCTTCCAGAAAAAGGGAGACATTCCCTTTCCCATTCCCATTCCGCCCCTGAGTCAGTCGATCGTCAAAGCCTGCACCGTCCAGATGCTGGAAGAAGATGATCCAGCGGATCTTGCAGCAGGGTTACAGAATCTGTTCGTAGGTGAAGATGAAGCAGAATGTTGTGTGATTCCAGGGGATCACGAGGAAGGCCCCACCATTTGGGATGCAGAGCATGGATACAACCTGAATAATTGGACTTGCACCCCTGTCCTGACCTTCCGAGGAGCTTGGTAGAGTTTATGATAGTTCTAGCGATGTGACTCTAAATTTAAAAAAAAAACAGACCTGCATTTATGTTTCTTTAATATGTTTTAAATCTCGTATTTCACTTTCATCATAAATTCCAGGATACTTTTGAAGCTTTAAACTTTCTTGTGTTAAATTAAATTTTATGCATTTTTCTTTCAGCGATCATATTAGTAAACCTGTCGATAATGCGAATATGACATGTAATGAAACCAGCGAACAAAGCTCAAATGGCGAGCATAACCCCGAGAAATAAGAAGAATGTCCACAATCAGAGCTTGGTCAAGAGCTGGAAAACTTTGAGAATAGGCCTAAACCGAATTTAGAAGAAACTGAGTTGATAAACTTAGGCGATGAGGAAATTGTAAAAGAGACTAGGGTCAGCGTCCACCTAAGTGTCACACATAAGAAAGAGTTGATTGAGCTCCTGAAACAATACACCGACGTATTTTCTTGGTCGTATGACGACATGCCAGGGTTGAGTACGGATATCGTCGCACACAGATTGCCTATCGAGCCGTCTTACCTTCCTGTAAAACAAAGGCCAAGAAAGATCAAACCGGACATGAGTTTGAAAGTCAAAGAGGAAGTATCTAAGCAGTTCGACACAAGGGTAATTCGAGTCGCAAAGTACCCTACTTGGTTAGCAAATATTGTGTCGGTAAAGAAAAAAGATGGAAGGGTCCGAGTCTGCGTGGATTATAGAGACCTCAACAGAGCTAGCCCGAAGGATGACTTTCCTCTTCAAAACATTCATATACTCATCGATAATTGTGCAAAACATGAACTACAGTCGTTCGTCGATTGCTTTGCTGGTTATCATCAGATCCTTATGGCAGAGGGAGACGCAGAAAAGACAGCATTCACTACCCCGTGGGGGGTGTATTATTATTGAGTAATGTCGTTCGGTTTTAAGAACGCGGGCGCTACATACATGAGAGCCATGACTACCATCTTTCATGACATGATCCATAAGGACATTGAAGTCTATGTGGATGATGTTATCATCAAGTCGCGAAGAGCGGAAGGCCATTTGGCAAACTTGAAGAAGTTCTTTAAGCGGCTAAGACGGTATAATCTGAAACTGAATCCTGCAAAGTGTGCATTCGACGTCCCTGCTGGGAAGCTGTTGGGTTTTACAGTGAGTAGAAGAGGGATTGAGCTGGACCCTTCGAAAATAAAAGCCATCCAAGATTTACCTCCTCCGAAAAGCAGAAAAGACATGATGAGCTTCCTTGGTCGTCTCAACTACATCAGCAGGTTCATAGCTCAGTCCACCGTGATATGCGAGCCGATATTCAAATTGTTGAAGAAGGATGCAGCTACCAAATGGACAACGGATTGTCATCAGGCTTTTGATAGAATCAAAGAGTACCTTTCTAATCCGCAAGTTTTAGTACCTCCAGAACCAGGGAGGCCTTTGCTACTCTATTTGTCCGTATTAGAAAATGCTTTTGGATGCGCGTTGGGGCAACACGATGAAACAGGGAAAAAAGAGCAGGTCATATATTACCTAAGTAAGAAGTTCACAGTGTATGAAGCTCGCTACACTCTACTGGAACGTACTTGTTGCGCATTAACTTGGGTTGCCCAGAAATTCAGACATTATCTATCAGCATATACCACTTATCTTATTTCGAGGATGCACCCGCTTAAGTATATCCTTCGGAAGCCCATGCCCACTGGAAATCTAGCAAAGTGGCAAATTATGCTGAGCGAGTTTGATATCGTATACGTCACACAGAAAGCCGTAAAAGGACAGGTATTAGCTGACCATCTTGCTGAGAACCCGGTCGATGAAGAATATGAGCCCCTCCGAACCTATTTCCCAGATGAAGAGGTATTGTTTGTCGGAGAAGATATCTCGGAGGATTACCCAGGTTGAAGAATGTTCTTCGATGGAGCGGCAAACTTTAAGGGAGTTGGCATTGGAGAAGTTTTGGTCTCAGAATCAGGTCAGCATTACCCGATCTCCGCGAAGCTCAGATTTCCATGCACCAACAATATGGCAGAATATGAAGCTTGCATATTGCGACTCAGAATGACTGTAGATATGAATATAGAAGAGTTACTGGTCATAGGTGATTCAGACTTGCTGATCCATCAAGTACAGGGTGAATGGGCAACCAAGAATATGAAGATACCTCCTACCTGCATTGCGTGAAGGAATTGCGGAAGAAGTTCAGTAATGTAGAATTTAAGCATGTCCCAAAGATCCAGAATGAATTCACTGATGCGTTGGCAACCTTTTCCTCCATGATTCAACATCCGGACAAAAATTACATCGATCCGATCACAGTGAGTGTGCTGGAATAGCCTGCTTATTTCTCTCATGTAGATGAAGAAATAGACGGGAATCCTTGGTACCATGACATCAAAAGATACCTCAAGGCAGGAGAGTATCCGGAAGGCATAACCAACATTCAGAAGAAAACACTTCGAAGATTAGCAAACCATTTCTTTTTGAATGGGGAGGTCTTATACCGAAGGACTCCAGATCTGGGCTTATTGAGATGTGTCGAAGCTCAAGAGGCAAGCAAGCTAGTAGAAGAGATACACAGAGGGACATGTAGACCTCATATGAATGGCTTCACTTTGGCGAAGAAGATTCTGCGAGCAGGTTATTTCTTGATGACGATGGAAACAAATTGTTTCCGCTTTGTGCAGAAATGTCACCAGTGCCAGATTCATGGGGATTTGATTCAAGTACCTCCGAACGAAATTAATGTGACAAGTTCTCCTTGGTCATTCGCAGTATGGGGCATGGATGTCATCGGCCCTATCGAACCCGCTTCCTCAAACGGGCACAGATTCATCCTCGTAGCAATTGACTATTTCACTAAGTGGGTAGAAACATCATCACACAGATCAGTGACGAAGAAAGTAGTAGTCGATTTTGTTCGCAACAACATCATCTGCAGATTTGGCGTTCCTGAGTCTATCATCACAGACAACGGAGCCAACCTCAACAGTGGCCTAATGCGGGACATGTGCGAGAAGTTCAAGATTATCCACCGCAATTCCACCCCATATCGCCCGCAAATGAATGGCGCAGTTGAAGCAGCTAATGAGAATATCAAGAGGATCTTGCGCAAGATGATTAGCAATTATAAACATTGGCATGAGCACTTACCTTTCGCACTTCTGGGTTACTGCACTACTATTAGGACCTCTACCGGTGCGAAACCGTACCTTTTGGTATATGGAACAGAGGCAGTACTACCAGCAGAAGTGGAGATACCATCTTTGAGAATAATCCAAGAGGCTGAGTTGAGCGAAGCTAAATGGCTGCAAAATCGATACGAGCAGTTAATGTTGATTGATGAAAAATGGATGAATGCAGTTTGTCAGGGACAGCTTTACCAGAACAGAATGGCCAGGGCTTTCAACAAAAAGGTAAGACCGATGACATTTAAGCCAGGGCAGTTGGTGCTGAAACGCATATTCCCTCATCAGAATGAGGCTAAAGGGAAATTCGCACCTAATTGGCAAGGGCCCTACATAGTTCATCGAGTGTTAAGTGGAGGATCTTTAATCTTAGCTGATATGGATGGCAAAGTATGGCCTAAAGATATCAACGCAGATGCGGTAAAGAGATACTACGTTTAGGAGCATTTGTTTTCCATGTAATTCCCTTTGCATTGTAAAAAGTTTTATTCCCTCGGTGGGATATGTATAGAGCCCATATAGGGTCTCGTCGCTTCAAATTAGAGAGCCCTTTTTACTTGTAATTGAAACTACGTTCGACTTGATTCCCTTGGCGGATACGTAGGCGGCCATATCGGCCTCGGTCCCACCTTTAGAAATTTTAGTTTAACCAAATTTCTCTTGTAATGAACTACGTCATGACCTGATTCCCTCACGGGGATACGTAGGCGACCTAAATCGGCTTCTGTCACACCATTAGAAATCTTCCCATTGGCTCGCTTGCAATAAAATGCGTTTGATTATTCCGAAAAGAGATATGAGCAATTTCTGCCAGAGTTAAGTCTTGCCCACGCGCCTCGCATAACAAAAACTGGGACAATTTCGGAAAACGCACCGTGAAGAGATCATAATAAGGATTCCAAATAAGGTGTTCATTTGGTCAGATTGCGTGTCATATTCGACAAATTCGACAAGGCTTTTAAGCTTTATACGCACGTCATATAAATGTTTTATTCTAAAGATGTTTTGTGCACACATCATGAAAATGTTTCATTTTGAAAATACTTTTGGGACACGCTACGTCAAAATTTTTGCTACCAAACATCTCAACGAGATCAGGCAGGGGTTACAGGTCTAAATAAATCAGGCAAACGAGCAGAAACATCAAGACCGCAGAATCAATACGAACCGACCCACCCCCCAAACTCACAAGTTTTCTTTGAGTACATATTCTTTTCCATTAGTAGAAACAGAGCAGAAACATCAGCAATAAGCAATCGTAGCATTAGTAAGCATTCGCAGTATCCAACAAGTTCGTGCAGAGACTACATCAGCAGCATTCGCAGCATCCAGCAAGTCCGTGCAGAGACTACATCAACATTAGCAGCATTCAACAAGCATTTGCAGCATCCAGAAAGTCCGTGCAGAGACTACATCAGCATCAACAACATTCAACAAATATTCGCAGCATCCAGCAAGTCCGTGCAGAGACTACATCAGCACTCACATCATTCAGCAAGCATTCGCAGCATCCGACAAGTCCGTGCAGAGATTACATCAGCAATCGCAGCATTCAGCAAGCATTCGCAGCACCCAGTAAGTCCGTGCAGAGACTACATCAGCAATCGCAGCATTCGCAACATCCAGCAAGTCCGTGCAGAGACTATATTAGCAATCGCAGCATTCAGCAAGCATTCGCAGCATCTAGCAAGTCCGTGCAGAGACTACATCAGCAATCGCAGCATTCAGTCAGCATTCACAACATTCAGCAAGTCTGTGCAGAGACTACATCAACACTCACAGCATTCAGCAAGCATTCACGACATTCAACACGTCCGTGCAAGGACGAAATCTCAGCATTTATAGCATCACATCAACACAACTGCCATCACGTTTACAGGATAACATTTCTACCCATACAATTACATTGCTTATAAATTCATGCGTTATCATTTTTTCCTTAACAGTTATGCACTAACCTTTTGCTTAAGTCTTAGCATGCAGGAGCAAGAGCACAACATGAATTTTCTCTTACAACGAACCGGAGAAATTTGTTGGGGGGCCAACCTTCCCAACGAATGACAGAAGCGGCCTCAAGCGTCGGTCCACTCATCCCACATCACCAATAAACCCAGCGTCATCATAAGTCGATACCGGTACACCCCTAAGTTCAAGCCAATTTATTTTATTTTAACATCACATTGACTCAGTGTCGTCATAACTCGACACTGGGAAAACAAATTAAGTCCGCGTTATCCCGCCTTGGTGTTTGACCATGGTATCCCAGTGTCGTCATAACTCGACACTGAGACAATTTTGAATTTGCGTCAGTCTTATCTCAACTGCCCAGCATTTTTAATTCTGAGGATCGAGACAAAATTTGCTATAAGTCAACGTCTTTGTCTGAAGACTCTTCCATCATCTCCATACAAAGAGGAACAAGTTGTTGACACCCAATTTTGACCCTCTCGTCCAGTCATTAACTATAAAATTACATTAATTTTTTTCAAAATAAGTTTAACAATTTTATAATAATAAAATACAACAATAAAACATTAATACATGCATAAATAAGCGATTTAATAATGACATCACATTTTACATAGAGTATTAAGTATTTTTTAGTCTCATGTCCGCATTCGCATAAATATTATTCATAGTTTAAGCCCTAATAATTTTAATAATAATAAATACGTAAATAAATTAATAATCTAGCAATAACGTCGCATCACACAACATATTCACATTTATACGCAAGACAATTTCATAATTATTATTTGTAATTTAAACTCCCGTTAAACTAATTTTAATCTAATAATAACATCATATTTATAAAAAGCATCAAGCAATCTTTAAATATCATATCCGCATTTAGCATTTAAGTAATTTAATAATAATTTAAAATCCCATTTATTTACCACTAATTAAAATCTATAACTTAAGATTAATAAAACACCTAAAACTAATACCCAATACCATCAGCCCACCCTAAATTCGTCTAGCCCACACGATTTTAAGCCCAAATGAATACCAGCCCAACACCCAAACCCGCAAGCCCTCTACACTATAACCCCCCCCCCCCCCCATCGTCCACAATCCATAAGACAAAACAAATAAAAACCTAAACCTAAAAGAATCGCGCGTACTCACTCGGCTCAACCATAACAACCCGATCGCGATTCTCGCCAGAAAATCTGGTAGTCTGCGCCATAATCTTACTCCCATAATAGTTTCAAATCATATACCAAATCAAAGGCTTACCATAACATTTTCCCATTTGATTTCGGTAAGAATCGTTCGAAATCAGTACCAAATATTGCACCAAATCAGCCTTAAAATCTTACCAAAAATCAGAACCCCTAATCGCGACTATATATATGGCGATTTAGACATGAAGAAAGGATGGGGTCAATGACTCAGCATCCAAAAATTAGCAGTCTAAGAGTAGGAAATTCGAAAAAACCCTGTTCTCAATCAGTCAAGAACCAACAGTTTTCGCAAAGCTTTCTTTTCCTTTCTATCGCATTCTCCGAGTGAATCGACGACTTGATACGCTACCTCAGTTCGCTGCCCGGATAAGGTAAATTCATCACCCTTCTAGTCTTAAGTTTTCGTTCAATACTGATGAGCAATATGAGTTGTGTATGACTACTTAAGTATATTAGATTGGTTGTTGAATCTGTTTAGTTAATATTAGTTGCTGGCGATGACCGAGACAGTGATTGTTAATATGTGCTAGTAGTAGTTGTCATGCGACGGGATTGAGAATGTGTTTAGATTTGTTAAGAAGCATGACTTGTGATGTGTATAGCACTAATATCGGCTAAAACGAGGTTCTGAATACTTACTAATCACATTAGAACTAGGTAGTATCGAATCATGCCCTGGTGTGTTGCAGACTCTTTATAAACTAATAAGCATATCTGTATGTCCATTTTAAGTTTACCATAAAAGGAGTATGAATAAGTCAATATCGGGCATGTCATCTAAATGATGGATATATCATGAATGCTCTTAATCTCTTGTGCATGTGTAAAGTGATATCAGAATCGTATGTCTCATAGGTATTTCAGGGGTGTATACGTCTATATTAAGTTATTGCTCATGTTTATGGTATATGCAAAACTGTTTTGGTCCACATATAAAATCTGAAATTTGCATTTTGGGGGTCATTTTACATTTTCTTGGGCATATTCCGCGTAGCCTTTTACTCTTACTCTTGCAGTGAAAAGAGTTAAAAGATAATAGATTGGGCCTGAGTCGTTTAAGTCCAGCCTTTAAATTAAAAATTGTTTGAGCGTATTTACACTCAAGGCCCAATACTGGAGATAACCCGGTTCTTTACTTTTTTTTGCTGAAATTGACAGTTATTTAGATTTTGTATAACTGAGTAGTAATCGAATTGTGGAGGTGTGTTTGAGTTTAACGTGATTATGCTTGACTTGATTATATGCTAAACTATATTGTATATTTGGTTAATTTTGTATGACTAGGTCATTTTCATTAGCATTACTAATAAAGTCTAGATGCATACTAAGCTTTATCTTTTCTCTTCTTTGTTCACATGAAATACATCGGAGCCGAATGAAGAGTCTCAATACTAGACTCATCACAAGCCACGACATACAAGGATCCGCATCAATGTGCATCTCTCTGTTCGCATCAGAAATGCCAATCCACAGGCGGAATGTCACCGCCATGCTTTCGAGTCTTCTTTAATTTCCTACCCTCCCCATTCATGTGTTGTAATTATTTGACTAACGCTACTCTAATTAGTAAGACATTTAGAATAGCTATACCTCGAATCATTAGTAGTAAGTAGCTTGACATTAAAAATCTGCTTTCCCCTTTAGTTAATTATTTTAGCTTGCTTAAGTTATAATTAAATCATTTAGTAATTTTCCATTTGCATAATTATTTAAGTAGCTAAGACATTATTTATTACTAAATCCCAACGTAGGAAACTCCTTTCCATAAATCTCTATTTAAATTGTAGGATTCTTAGCATTTGCATGATATACATTTTTTACATCCTATGTTTAAGTATATATTTTGGTCATAGTAGATTTTGCATTATTACTTCTATATTATGCTAAGAAATATATACCTTATAGCATAATTCCATATACTCTCTAATCACTTCTAATGCTTGTTTTCAATTAGAACTAACTTTATACGTTTTAAACAAGTTTTTCAAAACATGCATTGCATCTTAGCATATAATTACCTTAGGTTTGAACGGACAACCGCAAGTTAGCGGATCCTTTAGGGTGCCTAATCCCTTCCCTTTAGGATAATAAAGAACCCTTACCCAGCATCTCACACTAGTTTCGCAGACCATAAAAAATGGAGTTAATGTTGACTTTAACCTAGTTAACATTTAGGTGTCCTAATTCACCCAAACTAATTAGGTGGCGACTCTGCGAACCCTTTAGCCTTATTTTAGCATTTTTAGCACCCTTTAGCATTTTGTTTTATTTCTAACAAGTAGCAGGATTCGCTAAGGAATGTTGCAGTCGAAAAAAGCTAGAACTCATACATACCGACATATGTGATTTGAAGTTCGTTCAAACTAGAGGGGGGGAACAAGTACTTTGTGACTTTCATAGATGATAGCACAAGGTTTTGCTACCTTTACTTACTTAAACGTAAAGATGAAACCTTTGAAGCATTCAAACGCTACAAAGAAGAAGTTGAGAACCAACTAAGCGAACATATTAAATCAATCCATAGCGATAAAGGGGAGAATACGTAGCACCTTTTGAACAAATTTGTACCCAATCGAGTATAGTTCATCAATCAACGGCCCCTTACTCACCTCAATCAAACGGTATTGCTGAACGCAAGAACCAAACATTAAAGGAAATAATGAATGCTTTACTCATCAATTCAGGCCTCCCACAAAATATGTGGGGAGAAGTTGTCCTTACCGCTAACAAGATTCTTAATAGAGTCTCACACAAGGGTAAGGACAAGACTCTATACGAACTATCAAAAGAAAATAAACCCACCTATAAATATTTGAAAGTGTGGGGTTGTCTGGCCAAGGTAGAAGTATCTAAGCCAAAGCAGGTCAAAATTGGGCCTAAGACTGTGGATTGCATATTCATCGGATATGCCAATAACAGTAGTGCTTATTGCTTTCTAGTGCATAAGTCGGATGTACCGGACATTCATGTAAGTACCATCATGGAATCAAGGAATGCTAGGTTCTTTGAAGACACATTTCTTAGAAAGGAAAGAAACATAACCTCTCATAAACGAAGTTATGAGCAAACCTCTGAGGATCCTGGAGTCGTTGACTGCCCGGATCTAAACAGTTCAGATCTAGAGAATTTTGATGTAGCTGACTGTCCGGAATCCAGCATTCCGGATTCTCAAGACTTAGAAGATTCAGAGATGGAACCAAGATGAAGTAAAAGGACCCAGAAGGACAAATCTTTTGGTCTAGACTTTGTAGCTTATCTGGTTCAGGACGAGCCACGGACAATCGCCGAAACATTGTCAACTCCAGAAGCACCACTCTGGAAGAAAGCTATTGAGTGTGAAATAGAGTCCATACTGCATAACCACACTTGGAAGTTGGTTGATCTTCCTCCGGTACACAAACCTTTGGGTTGTAAGTGGATCCTCAAACGAAGGTTAAATGCAGATGGATCTATCGACAAGTATAAGACCAGGTTGGTAGTCAAGGGCTATCGCCAAAAGGAGGGCCTTGATTACTTTGACACCTACTCGTCTGTGTCCAGAATGACATCCATACGTATGTTCATAGCTATCGCTTCCTTGCGGGATCTTGAAATACACCAAATGGATGTCAAGACAACCTTCCTTAATGGTAATTTAGAAGAAGAAATATATATGGACCAACCCGAGGAGTATGTGGTTCCAGGACAAGAGACAAAAGTTTGTCGGCTTGTTAAATATCTGTATGGGCTGAAACAAGCCCCGAAACAATGTCATGAGAAATTTAATAATACCCTCCTATCGAAAGGGTTCGCAATTACCGAGTGTGACAAATGTGTTTACATGAAAGGAGATGTCGATTCGTTCGTCATGATATGCCTTTATGTTGACGACATGTTGATCACTGGGAGCAGTCCTAGGATAATCCTAGAGACTAAGAACATGTTAAAACTGTGTTTTGACATGAAAGATATGGGTATCACAAATGTCATCTTAGGGATCAAGTCTAGACATCTGACGGACTGGTCTTGTCTCAATCTCATTACATCGAGGATGTGCTGAAGAAATTCGGGATGTACGACAGTTCGCCACTTACGACACCACTGGATGCAAATCTAAAGATTGATAAACATCATGGTGCGCCCATTCGCCAGGAGCGGTATCCACATGTGATTGGCAGTTTAATGTACATTACAAACTGCACTCGACCTGATATCGCTTATACTGTCAACTTGTTGGCTAGGTTCACCCGTAATCCGAGTGATAACCACTGGATAGCGTTGACTCGGGTATTACGATACCTAAAAACATGCAAAACTACGGGTTATATTATTCGAGGTTTACATCTATACTAGAGGGGTACAGTGATGCAAACTGGATATATGACATAGCTGACATCAAATCCACCAGTGGGTCTGTGTTTATGATTGGCGGTGGGGCTGTGTCTTGGAAATCTTCCAGACAAACCCTAATTGCCCGATCCACGATGGAGTCGGAGTTTATCGTTTTGGACAAAACAGGAGAAGAAGCTGAATGGCTTCATAATTTCTTAGAAGATGTCCCATGTTGGGACAAACCCGTGCCTTCTGTAATGATCCACTGCGATAGTCATTCGGCTCTAGGAAGGGCACGAAGTTCAATGTACAATGACAAATCTCATCACATTCGATGGATACATGCGTCCGTTCGGCAACTGATCACCACAGGTATAATTTCCATTGATTACGTAAAATCTAAAGAAAACATCACAGATCCCTTGACGAAGGGTATACCTAAAGATCATATGTTCTGCCTGTCTAGGGGAATGTGCTTAAAACTCAATCAATAAGAACCGATACTCTGGACACCCAACTTTAATGATCGGAGATCCCGGGAATAAGGTTCAATGGGAAAACTAAATTGTAAAGGTTCAGTTGAGCGCTTCGGTGGAAGCAAGAGCACTTAGGATAATGATTTATTCTTAGAAACATAAATCCAAAGTCGTTCCCGTGATAGACATAAAGTGCTACCTGCAGAGCGGGTAAAGGTTAAGTTTTCAAACCTTTCATGATCCTCAAATAATTGGGGTTAGGTTGGGAAAACATTTAATGGTGCATAACACTTGTATAGTGAGGTATTGCAGGATACCTTATAGGAGACCACCTATTTAAGTGCGAGGACAAGCCGCCTCAATGAACGCACTTAAGAATCCAAGTGTGTCCACGGCCCACGACGGATAAAACATAAAGAATGATTGAGTAGGAAAGGTGTTGTGTGGGTATCATTCTCTTGGCTTATACTAAACACAGACGGTTCAAGACATCGCGTTCACCGCACAGTAAATAAGTCCGATGGTATTCCACTATGGAACTTTCAAAGCTACGACTACCTTTCCTGATGCAACATCGATCCGCCGGACGATTTCTGGAAAGACACTATATGTGTGCGCCAAAATCTCTTCCAATAGGGGATTGTTGGAAATTTACTAGACGTGAAATAAGGTTAATCCTATTAATTATGACTCAAATAATTGGGGCCCCGCACATCGGAAACATGATTTCCACACACGCGCACATGTTGTGCCAATGATCGTAAATTTGCTAAGTGGAATAGTTATTGGTACGTATACAAAATGTTTTAGACATAAGTTAATAGACGATTATTGACCAAATGACAATGGTTTCACGTTGGTAAATGAAGGAAGAAGTGTACTATATGTTGAAAGATGAAACAGGTCATGAAATCGCCGCAAGGGCCGCTGCGCCATCCCGAAGGGCCGCGGAGCTTTCGACGGTACTTGGCAGCGCCGCGGTGCCTCCCAGTGAGGGCCGCGGCGCTTGAGTTCCAGAAGGTCGCGACGGGAGACGAAAAGACATGACTCTTGGGCTGATTTTGGGGGATTAAACTTCCATTACTTCCTAAATGAATTCAGCCATTACTTGGCTGAATTATAATTCCATAATCAAGACATTAACATGGTCATTCAAGGCCATTACTTGGGAAATTTGAGGGTCATCTTCTCAACACTATAAAATGAGACCTTAGGCTCATTTGCTAAACACACTAGAACACTCAACAATTTCCAGCAAATTGTATTCCTCTCTAACAATATCCAAACACTCAAAGATCCTTCTTACTTAGCAAACACTTGAGTCTCCTTTGCTCATTTGTTTGATTGCTGTTTTATCTTAAGAGATAAGTTGTCATACAACCGTCGAAAGGAATATACAGGGCAATATTATCTTAAGAAAAAACTAATTATCAATCGACTAAGCAAGCCACTTTATTTGTTTATTTCCAAATCTCTAATCACTCTTCTTATTGTTATTTTTCATTCCCGTTTTGTTGTTACCACACATATTACTCACACAACACTGATAGAAAACTATAAAAAAACCTTTCCTCACATGCACCCCTTATTAAAAAAAATGTTAGTCTAGAAGTGTGTCAATTTTTTTGTTCGACTCGCTTTCCCAACCATGGACGTCATATACCCCTTAGGTACTCAACATCCTTTCTAAATTTTTTCCCACAATTATACTGCTTGGAGTCCACTCTAATACCACATTTCTCATAATCTAATTCGAAGACATGAATATCATGTGAACTTGTTATTTATCTTATATAGTATTTACTTTTTCCTACTTTCACATGTGAAATTTATCTAAAGTATGCTAGGCACTCCGACTTCAAAAATTTATTAATCATTATCCGTGACCCGCTCTTATCAGCCCTCCGTTAAGGGCTTCACACTAATTTACAATAGCAAAGATAGGTTTTACAATCATAGTCTAGCCAGATCATTTTAATTCTGAGTTCGATCAACTAGTGGCTCATATATATATAAAA
The DNA here is from genome assembly GCA_029844215.1 of Przewalskia tangutica. Taxonomy (NCBI): domain Eukaryota; kingdom Viridiplantae; phylum Streptophyta; class Magnoliopsida; order Solanales; family Solanaceae; genus Przewalskia; species Przewalskia tangutica. The sequence continues at coordinate 6,933,926 of CM056725.1, forward strand.
TATCACGACTCATATTAATTTGACTTGGTTATTCAATTAAAGATTGTAATACAACAAACTTAAAGCTGATAGCAGGCAGTGCGTGTATTCTCTCTCTATATATAAAATATCATGACTCATATTAAATTGACTTGGTTATTCAATTAAATATCGTAATACAACAAACTTAGAGCTGGTAGCAGGCAGTGCGTGTATTATCTCTCTCTATATATATTTTGGATCGCTATTCTGTAGAGATTTGTTGGGTTCGTAAATCAAATAGTAAGCACAATGGAAGTTTAAAATTTCTTATCCAACAACAATCCTTGCATGACTTATATGATAATCATGTTGTATGTTCAAAACATGATAAAAGAAAACTTACAGGGTTTCGTACGCGGGATTCAACACTAAGGTATCCATGTGATTTGTTTCCTCGATTTCAAGATCTAACTCCAGTGTATTTCCTATTCAAGAAAGCTAGAAAATCTTGCTTTAGGAACTGAGAAGTTATTTTCTGTAATCTAATAATTATGGGGTATGTGTTGTATATAGTTCAGGACAAAATCTAAACAGATATAAAACAGGAAAACCTGGACCCATGTTAATGTTTAGTGGACCAGTCCAGCTGGTCCACTTCACACGCCCAAAGTGGACGGCCAAGCTCCCATTTTGAGCTAGTAATTTTTGGCCCAATTGTTTTCCTGTAATTGTCCGAGTACCCATATAATATATCCAACACATTTAATTAAATTTGAAATCCAATTCGACATAATTAAATAATTTCTATCAAATAGAAATATTCCATAATTATTATAAATTAAATATCTAGATTATCAATCGAATATTTAATACTTTCTCAATACACTCTTAGATCGGAGAAACAATCGCATATAGTATGACCCTATAGGCATCCACATATCGACATTAATCTAATTAAGATCCATACGAAACTCCTAGACTACGTCATATGACGAACTCAATATGTGAAGTACGCTTACATGAATCTAACAAACTTAACCTTTATGCAGAACTATAAACTCCTTTCATTCATGACACACTCAATTAAGCTTAGGATTTACCAAGTGTCTATCCAAATGGCTTAATCACTTTATCTCACATTTATTAGTTGACAACTAGACCATATTCTAAATATGTCTCTTGCACTCGCCAGTGACTTTAGTCAACCTAATAACATTGAGAAGTTGAGTGCTCTCGAGAATTTCCAATCGAGAAACGAATCATATTCTTGGCTCAACTACCACATTGATTTACATCCTGATGTACCCAACACAAGTCGTATCTTATTCAGAAGGACTTTAAGCTTAGAACTTGGTCAAAGTACATCATTCTGTAAACAAGGTGCTTATTGACCTCAAGTCAAATGACCTTTATATTCCACATATCCATAACACTATAGACATGTATAACGAATAGTTTATCGGTAGGGTATGCCAATACTTCTCCAAATTGTCCATGTGTCCATTACGAGTAACCATTACTCGTAGCTGTGAGACATACTAAATTCTCCAAGAATGTGATGTAGATCACATGTCGACTTATAGAATATCATCGATATCTCATTCTTGATGATCATTAGTCGAGGCTATTTTGAGAGTTACGTTTTATCATTAATATTTCACTCTATTAATAACAATGTAAGATAAAGGGATGCACATATATAAATAATTTCAAACAATCAAACAATAATTCAATAATTGCAAATGCCATAAATATTAATCTCATTAATAATACAAATGTGTTCAAATATATTTTTGTCCCTAATATAGATTGTCTCTAGAACATACATACTTTCAATCTCTCACTTGGCCTAGATCCAATCTCCAATGTATCTAATACCCATATTTTTGAAATGACCATTATGCTTAGCTAAGCTTAATGGTCTAGTAAATGGGTTAAATAGATTATTGTCACGCCCCTTTTCGACCGCGACATTTTTTAAATAAAAAAAACTCCTGCTTAAATAAAAAAAATGTTAGGAAATAAATGCTAAAATGCTAAAATATTAAAAGGTGCTTAAAAGGTTAAAATGTTTAAAGGGTGCTTTAAATATATAAAAAAAAAAAGGCTAAAAATGCTAGAAGGTTGCTAAAGGGTGCTAAAATGCTAAGGGGTTCTTAATGCTAAGGGTTCGCGGAGTCGCCACCTAATTAATTGGGTGAATTAGGACACCTAAATGTTAACTAGTTTAAAGTAACATTAACTCCATTTTAACGGTCTGCTAAACTGAATGAGATTCTGGATAAGGGTTTTTTATTAATCTAGAGGGAAGGGGTTAGGCACCCTCTAAGATCCGCTAACTTGCGGTTGTCCTGCCAAACCTAGGGTAATTATTATGTTTAAAAATGCGTGTTTTGAAAATGCTTCAAAATATTTTATAAAGAAGGCATGTTGAGTAAAGTTGTAAGACTAATGCTATAGAAATATATATACAAAGTTTTAAAGTATGCATTTATATTGTTTATGGTGCAAAGTTGACTTATTTATCTGCGAGACCAAAGAATTGGTGCGTTAGTTTTAGATATGCAGTTTTAATGATTAGGCAAAAGATTAGACATGAAATGATAAGCCTAAGATAAACAATTAGAAGTGCATTTAATTCTAAATCACCTTCCCACCCTTTATGCTCAAAGACTAATTGAATTAGCTCTCCTATTAATTACAAGTTTAAATAGTAAAATTGCAATAAACAAATAAGGCATAAAATGAGGCAATCAAATTTAAAGAGTATGAGGAGTTGAGACGGATGACAACGTCATCTTGTCCTATTTTTGTTTAAGGATTTCTGAAGCGGGAATGCGAATGCGGATGCACATAGACGCGGGTTGCCATTTGAAGTAGCTCGTGGTGAGTCTCGCCGTGAGACTCTTCGTTTCGCTCTGATGCGTGCCATGTAAAAAGAAAGTGATAAGGATTAGTATATATCCCAAAAAATTAAATAACAAACAAGCACTTGACATATAGTTTGTATTTGAGCAAGTATGCACATAAAAAACAACATGTGACAATATGAGATGGAATAAGCAGCCAGCAGATGGTAAAAGAAATAGGGATGGGCAGGGCAGTACGCAACAACAAGCAGAGGAGAGAAAAATAATAGGCAGATCTGATTACAGTCTATAAATATAAATTCATATGCTAAAGAGAAAAGAGACAACATATGGCCAATTATGGCATGATTCAAGATGTACAGACACAACATTTAACCAACTAGTAGGCATGCAAGGACATGGCAGAAAAGGATACAGGAATGGGCAAGCAGGAGGCAACATTCAGATAGGCAGTCTCAGATATGAACACTGCGGAGATATGCTCAATTTATGATGAACACACTTAACACAAATTCACAAATACAAATACCAAGGTAGGGGTATTTAGAGTTGCATGAACATGCTAAATATTCAAATGCAAACTAATACAAGTCCCTTAATTATCCAAAAGCAGAACAGAGAACTAATATACGCGAGATTCAACATAATTTTACACTCGGGCTGATGTAGTTCCAATTACTATGAGCATTGACGATTGTCCTAGCCATAACTTATCCTTTAAACAGGTTCAGGTGTCTTTGTAAACTGGGATAAAGGCCAATGACACAGAATATCTTAACATATGTTCCACCATATCAGAACATATTATCTTTCAAATATAAGATGCAGCAGGGACTACATGTTCATATGGCATGGGAATGACCCAAGAGATGCTAACCCTGGTATAGTTTTGACTATTAGGCATATAAGACATATAGGATTTGCTTGTTTTGTGAATATATAGGGATATTGAGATCAATATTGAGATCAACACATTAATACCAAAAGAGGTCGTTCGAATACCCAGAGGATGCTCAGTAGACTGAGAATACCCACAACTGCATCATATTAATCATCTTAACAAGACGCAAATAAGATCGGATATTATCTGTCCTAAAAACACGCTACCGATGCTGATATCAGACTAATCACACTAACAAAACAGAATTACAAATACTAATAGCGATTAATTCTGACTAACAGATTCGACACAAACGAATGCACTTCAAGTCATACGAAAATGGTATTAAACACAACTAGCAGAACACATCATTCAAACAAATTATAAAGCGTAAATCACCCAATAAATCTGAAAGAGAACGGGTTTACCTTCTCCGGACAGCGAACCGAGGCAGCGTATCAAGTCGTCGGTCCACTCGGAGGGATTGCTAATGCAGTGGAAAGAAGGAAGGAGGTTTTTGCAAAAATGGTTGACTATTAAGATGGTATTCTTACTCTGAATGGCTTGATTGGACTCTGCTCTTCGAATGCTCGTATGTGTAAAAGCGAAGGTTACAGTGAACCACGCATACGTGCTCGCCTGCTTCGCCTGCTTTGTGCTCTTGGTGTGCTCTACTCTCTGTCGAGCTCTTCTGATCGAGCTCCGTCAGGCTCTGTCTGGATGTTCTGCCCTAAATTGCTATGTCACTGCTCTCTTCCCTGAGCTCTCTCATCTTGTGCCCCTCTAAATGCCTATTGCATGTGTTTATATAGCCATGGTTTGGGTTCCCCATTAGGTAAACCTTAGGGCTGATTTAGTGCGATTTGTGTATGATTCGTGCCATTTGAACCAGTAAGGTAAGGAAATGATTGAGGTCTTAAAGAGAGATCTTGGTTGCGATTTTTATGGTAAGGACAGGGTGTCGATATGGTAGCTGGTTCGTTTGCATGGGTAAGGAAGGTCCCGGATTCTCCGGCGAGAAATCCGGGCATGGCGACGACTGAAAAACTTAGGTTTTAGGTTTCGTTTGTTTTAGGTTTAGGGAGACGAGGGATGAGGCGAAATGGAAAATAAGGGCTGGGGTAAGGGTGATGGGCTGATAAGGGAATAAAGGTTGGGCGTGCTGGGCGGGTATAGGATAGAGACGTGGGCCGGGGCGACGGGTTTGGGCCACGCGGGTGTGGGCTGCGGGTAATTAGTTTTAATTAGGGGTAGTGGGATGCGTTTTTAAAGGTTTAATTTAAGTGGGTCATTAGTTAATTAGTGATAAATTAATAAGTTGTGATTAAATTATCTAGGTGCTTTATTAATCTAATTGTTATAATAAATAAATGCGGGCGTGCTATTTAATTAGTGCTTAATATTTTAGAATGCGGCACTATTATTTAAAATCTTATTATTGTGCATTATTATTTAAAATAAGTTATGAAATTGCTTTGCGTATTAATAAATGCGACTATGCTACTTGACACGACGTCATTGCTAAATTATTTATTTTATGTATTTATTATTAATTAAGAATCGTTTGACAGGGCTTAAAATTAATCAATGCGGCGCGAGACTCTAAGTGCTTAATACTCTACGTGAAATGTGGTTGTTATTATTAGATTGCTTATTTATGTCTGTATTTAATGTTTTATCGCTGTATTTTATTATAAAAAATCATTAAAATTATTTTACAAAATTAGTCTAATTTTATAGCTAATGACTGGACGGGAGGGTCAAAATTGGGTGTCAACAGCTGTCCCTCTTTGTATGGAGATGATGGAAGAATCTTCGGACAAAGACGTTGACTCATAGCCAATTTTGTCTCGACCCTCAGAATTAGAATGTTGGGCAATTAGGCAAGGCTGACGCAAAAATCAAAATCATCTGTTGTCGAGCTGGCGACACCGGGCCGTGGTCAAATACCAAGCGGCTAACGCGGCTCAGCGCCCCAAAGGTCGAGTTATGACGACATCGCTACCATGATCAAAACACCAAGGCGGGCTAATGCGGACTCAAAATTTGTCCCAGTGTCGAGTTATAATGACACTGGGCTATGGTGCTAAAAATAAAAAATAGAAGTAACTGGCTTGAACCTGGGGTGTACCGCTATGGCTTATGATGCTGGGTTTTATGGTGATGTGGAACGAGTGGACCGACGCTTGAGGCCGCTTCTGCCATTTGTTGGGAAGGTTGGCCCCCCAACAAATTGTCCCGTCAGAAGAGAAAATCCACGTTGCGCTTCCCGCCTGCATGCTAAGGCTTAAGCAAACGGTTAGTGCATAACTGTTAAGGCAAAATGATGATGCATAATTTTAAAAGCAATGAAACTGTGAGTAGAAAATGTTATCCTGCAAAAATGTGATGCCTGCTACAAATGCTGTGATTTTGCCCTTGCACATGCGTGTTGCGATTGTGAATGCGGATATCGCCCTGCACAGAATCGCCTGTAGACTAAAGCTCCAGAAAGAGTTAGTGCATAACTGCTAAGATAGAATAATAAAGCATGAATGAGAAAAATGCAATTTTGAGAACAGAGAAATCGTCCCTGCGTAGATGTGATATGCGGATGATGGCGTCGTTATCGGACTTGGCGTCGTTTGGCGTCGTTTTCGGACTTGTCGTCGTTTTCGGACTTGTCGTCGTTTTCGGACTTGTCGTCGTTTTTGGACTTGGCGTCGTTTTCGGACTTGTTGCTGCTGCTCCTGTAGACTAAAGCTCAAGAAAGAGTTAGTGCATAACTGCTAAGACAGAATAATAAAGCATGAATGAGAAAAATGCAATTTTGAGAACAGAAAAAATCGTCCCTGTGTAGATGTGATATGCTGATGATGGCGTCGTTTTCGTACTTGTCGTCGTTTTCGGACTTGTAGTCGTTTTCGGACTTGTCGTCGTTTTCGGACTTGTCGTCATTTTCGGACTTGTCGTCGTTTTCGGACTTGTCGTCGTTTTCGGACTTGTTATGCTGATGACGTCGTTGCCTGGACGTATTGCTGCTGGCGTCGTTGCGTGGACCTGCGTCTTGTCGCGTCATTGCACGGGCGTGTTATTCTTGGCGTCGTTGCGTAGACATAGTGTTGATCACGTCGTTGTCTGGAAGTATTGTTGCTGGCGTCGTTGCGTGGACTTGCTGATCACGTCGTTGTCTGGACGTGTTGTTGTTGGCGTCGTTGCGTGGACTTGCTGTGCTGATAACGTCATTGCCTGGACGTATTGCTGCTGGCGTCGTTGCGTGGACTTCCGATCACGCGTCGTTATGCGGGCGTGTTCCGCTGGCATCGTTGCGTGGACTTCTTTGGCCGATAACGTCATTGCACGGGCGTATTCTTCCGGCGCCGTTGCGTGGACTTGCTAATCACGCCGTTATGCGGGCGTGTTCTTCGGCGTCGTTGCGTGGACTTGCTGTGCTGATAATGTCATTGCCTGGACGTATTGCTTCTGGCGTCGTTGCGTGGACTTGCTGATCACGTCATTGTCTGGACGTGTTGTTGCTGGCGTCGTTGCGTGGACTTGCTTTGTCCGATAACGCCGTTATGCGGGCGTGTTCTTCTTGGCGTCTTTGCGTAGACATAATGTTGATCACGTCATTGTGCGGGCGTGTTCTTCGGGCGTCGTTCGGACTTCTTTGTCTTGATAAGCGTCATTTGCTTGGGCGTGTTCTTTGCCGCCTGTAGAATAAATGCTCCTGCAAGCTGAGCTTGAGAAAACGTCAGTGTATACCTGTTTAAACAAAATGATAAATACATATGAGAAGTGCAATTTTATGGGTAGAGATGTCGTCCCTGATACGCCAGATGAATACTGAGATGTTGTCCTTGCACGGACATGCTAAATGCCGACGAATTGCCATGATGCCTTTGTTGGGTGTGATGCGTTGGTTGCAAATTTGACTTTATGCCCACGCCGACCGCCAAATTGCGAATTGAGTCGATCGTGATTGTCGATGCCTCTCTCGCTTTTCTTTGCTTATCGCGGATTTTGAACTTTGGATTGTTATCATATCCTCTGCCTCTGCTGCTTCTTTCTGCTTTTGCTGTATTTTCTGCTTCTGCTAATATGAAGAACTTTTGTTGTGTATTCTGCTGATATGAAGGACCTGCGCTCAAAGACAATTTTGTGAGTTTGGGGGGTGGTCGATTCGTATTTGACTTCGTCGCTTTATTTCTTGACATCTGCGCGTCTGGCCTGTTTGGACCTGCAACCCCTGTCTGGTTTACTATTTTTTGTCCCAGTTTTGAATATGCAATCTGGGGTAGACCAGAATAGGGATGCAAATCCAATCTTTCAATACGTCTCATTGCCTGCGTTAAGGCTGGCTGGGTCTTCATACTCTGTTATTGCTTAGTCAAATACAAATCGACCTTTGGGGAAGGTGATAAATCATTTTTAGACAAAATGTAGCAAACTGCGTTAGTGTAAAGCATGTGATTTTGCAAAAGTGTAAAAATATTTAGCAAGTACATGTTTGTCACATTGCGAGCGAGTCCTAACATGCATGGGGACCCCCTTTATGCCAGAGGTAGGCCTAAACGTCATTTATGCGAGATTATGATGGATTTGTCCAAATCGCCCAACTGTAATGCTTTTGTTGGAAATGACGACCAAATGACGGTGCACTTTTTTCAATTTCAGCATGACATGATTAGGTTTGGATTTATCTATCATTGTCACGCTACACATAATATGCTGGTTGGTCGTTGGGTTGAGAAACCCGTCGACAAGTTTGGTGTCTTCCTAATTGTGGTGTCGATGCCGAGACCCACCTAAGGTAAATGCATGCATGCCCTAAAATAAGGGTGGTATAGCTCTATCTTAAGTCTCTAAGATTTGGCTTTTCTAGGCGCAATGTTCCGAGCGGACAACTCGAGTGAGAGAAGGCTACGCCGGTTAGACCAGGACACTCCACGTATATTACCAACTCTCCTAAATTTGGGTTTTGAAGAAAGAATTTTCTTTGATGCACCAAGCGCACCTCGCATGTAGTGTGATTGTGTGAATTTTCCAGAGTGGAAGAAATATGAGCGGAATGTCAGTTTAAGGAAAGCAGTAAAGCAGGTAGCAATTAAAATAAATAAAACAAAACACAACACACAAAATTAAATGCAAAAAGTAATGCCAAATAATAACCCTAGGTCTGTTGTGGTTAAGAACCTAAAATCCCCAGTGGAGTCGCCATTTCTGTCACGCCCCTTTCGACCGCGACATTTTTTAAATAAAAAAACTCCTGCTTAAATAAAAAAATGTTAGGAAATAAATGCTAAAATGCTAAAATATTAAAAGGTGCTTAAAAGGTTAAAATGTTTAAAGGGTGCTTTAAATATAAAAAAAAGGCTAAAAATGCTAGAAGGTTGCTAAAGGGTGCTAAAATGCTAAGGGGTTCTTAATGCTAAGGGTTCGCGGAGTCGCCACCTAATTAATTTGGTGAATTAGGACACCTAAATGTTAACTAGTTTAAAGTAACATTAACTCCATTTTAACGGTCTGCTAAACTGAATGAGATTCTGGATAAGGGTTCTTTATTAATCTAGAGGGAAGGGGTTAGGCACCCTCTAAGATCCGCTAACTTGCGGTTGTCCTGCCAAACCTAGGGTAATTATTATGTTTAAAAATGCGTGTTTTGAAAATGCTTCAAAATATTTTATAAAGAAGGCATGTTGAGTAAAGTTGTAAGACTAATGCTATAGAAATATATATACAAAGTTTTAAAGTATGCATTTATATTGTTTATGGTGCAAAGTTGACTTATTTATCTGCGAGACCAAAGAATTGGTGCGTTAGTTTTAGATATGCAGTTTTAATGATTAGGCAAAAGATTAGACATGAAATGATAAGCCTAAGATAAACAATTAGAAGTGCATTTAATTCTAAATCACCTTCCCACCCTTTATGTTCAAAGACTAATTGAATTAGCTCTCCTATTAATTACAAGTTTAAATAGTAAAATTGCAATAAACAAATAAGGCATAAAATGAGGCAATCAAATTTAAAGAGTAGGAGGAGTTGAGACGGATGACAACGTCATCTTGTCCTATTTTTGTTTAAGGATTTCTGAAGCGGGAATGCGAATGCGGATGCACATTGACGCGGGTTGCCATTTGAAGTAGCTCATGGTGAGTCTCGCCGTGAGACTCTTCGTTTCGCTCTGATGCGTGCCATGTAAAAAGAAAGTGATAAGGATTAGTATATATCCCAAAAAATTAAATAACAAACAAGCACTTGACATATAGTTTGTATTTGAGCAAGTATGCACATAAAAAACAACATGTGACAATATGAGATGGAATAAGCAGCCAGCAGATGGTAAAAGAAATAGGGATGGGCAGGGCAGTACGCAGCAACAAGCAGAGGAGAGAAAAATAATAGGCAGATCTGATTACAGTCTATAAATATAGATTCATATGCTAAAGAGAAAAGAGACAACATATGGCCAATTATGGCATGATTCAAGATGTACAGACACAACATTTAACCAACTAGTAGGCATGCAAGGACATGGCAGAAAAGGATACAGGAATGGGCAAGCAGGAGGCAACATTCAGATAGGCAGTCTCAGATATGAACACTGCGGAGATATGCTCAATTTATGATGAACACACTTAACACAAATTCACAAATACAAATACCAAGGTAGGGGTATTTAGAGTTGCATGAACATGCTAAATATTCAAATGCAAACTAATACAAGTCCCTTAATTATCCAAGAGCAGAACATAGAACTAATATACGCGAGATTCAACATAATTTTACACTCGGGCTGATGTAGTTCCAATTACTACGAGCATTGACGATTGTCCTAGCCATAACTTATCCTTTAAACAGGTTCAGGTGTCTTTGTAAACTGGGATAAAGGCCAATGACACAAAATATCTTAACATATGTTCCACCATATCATAACATATTATCTTTCAAATATAAGATGCAGCAGGGACTACATGTTCATATGGCATGGGAATGACCCAAGAGATGCTAACCCTGGTATAGTTTTGACTATTAGGCATAGAAGACATATAGGATTTGCTTGTTTTGTGAATATACAGGGATATTGAGATCAATATTGAGATCAACACATTAATACCAAAAGAGGTCGCTCGAATACCCAGAGGATGCTCAGTAGACTGAGAATACCCACAACTGCATCATATTAATCATCTTAACAAGACGCAAATAAGATCGGATATTATCTGTCCTAAAAACACGCTACCGATGTTGATATCAGACTAATCACACTAACAAAACAGAATTACAAATACTAATAGCGATTAATTCTGACTAACAGATTCGACACAAACGAATGCACTTCAAGTCATACGAAGATGGTATTAAACACAACTAGCAGAACACATCATTCAAACAAATTATAAAGCGTAAATCACCCAATAAATCTGAAAGAGAACGGGTTTACCTTCTCCGGACAGCGAACCGAGGCAGCGTATCAAGTCGTCGGTCCACTCGGAGGGATTGCTAATGCAGTGGAAAGAAGGAAGGAGGTTTTTGCGAAAATGGTTGACTATTAAGATGGTATTCTTACTCTGAATGGCTTGATTGGACTCTGCTCTTCGAATGCTCGTATGTGTAAAAGCGAAGGTTACTGATCAACCACTTCGTGCTCGCTCGCCTGCTTTGTGCTCTTGGTGTGCTCTACTCTCTCGACCGAGCTCTTCCCGATCGAGCTCGCGTCATGCTCTATTCTGGATGTTCTGCCCTAAATTGCTATGTGACTGCTCTCTTCCCTGAGCTCTCTCGTCTTGTGCCCATCTAAATGCCTATTGCATGTGCTTATATAACCATTGTTTGGGTTCCCCATTAGGTAAACCTTAGGGCTGATTTAGTGCGATTTGTGTATGATTCGTGCCATTTGAACCAGTAAGGTAAGGAAATGATTGAGGTCTTAAAGAGAGATCTTGGTTGCGATTTTTATGGTAAGGACAGGGTGTCGATATGGTAGCTGGTTCGTTTGCATGGGTAAAGAAGGTCCCGGATTCTCCGGCGAGAAATCCGGGCATGACGGCGACTGAAAAACTTAGGTTTTAGGTTTCGTTTGTTTTAGGTTTAGGGAGACGAGGGATGAGGCGAAATGGAAAATAAGGGTTGGGGTAAGGGTGATGGGCTGATAAGGGAATAAAGGCTGGGCGTGCTGGGCGGGTATAGGATAGAGACGTGGGCCGGGGCGACGGGTTTGGGCCACGCGGGTGTGGGCTGCGGGTAATTAGTTTTAATTAGGGGTAGTGGGCTGCGTTTTTAAAGGTTTAATTTAAGTGGGTCATTAGTTAATTAGTGGTAAATTAATAAGTTGTGATTAAATTATCTAGGTGCTTTATTAATCTAATTGTTATAATAAATAAATGCGGGCGTGCTATTTAATTAGTGCTTAATATTTTAGAATGCGGCGCTATTATTTAAAATCTTATTATTGTGCATTATTATTTAAAATAAGTTATGAAATTGCTTTGCGTATTAATAAATGCGACTATGCTACTTGACACGACGTCATTGCTAAATTATTTATTTTATGTATTTATTATTAATTAAGAATCGTTTGACAGGGCTTAAAATTAATCAATGCGGCGCGGGACTCTAAGTGCTTAATACTCTACGTGAAATGCGGTTGTTATTATTAGATTGCTTATTTATGTCTGTATTTAATGTTTTATCGCTGTATTTTATTATAAAAAATCATTAAAATTATTTTACAAAATTAGTCTAATTTTATAGCTAATGACTGGACGGGAGGGTCAAAATTGGGTGTCAACAGCTGTCCCTCTTTGTATGGAGATGATGGAAGAATCTTCGGACAAAGACGTTGACTCATAGCCAATTTTGTCTCGACCCTCAGAATTAGAATGTTGGGCAATTAGGCAAGGCTGACGCAAAAATCAAAATCTGTCACAGTGTCGAGCTATGACGACACTGGGCTGTCAGGGTCAAATACCAAGGCGGGCTAACGCGGGCTCAAAGCCTGTCCCAGTGTCGAGTTATGACGACACTGGGCTACCATGATCAAAACACCAAGGCGGGCTAATGCGGACTCAAAATTTGTCCCAGTGTCGAGTTATAATGACACTGGGCTATGGTGCTAAAAATAAAAATAAAATCGCTTGAACACGGGTGTCTGCTATGGCTTATGATGCTGGGTTTTATGGTGATGTGGAACGAGTGGACCGACGCTTGAGGCCGCTTCTGCCATTTGTTGGGAAGGTTGGCCCCCCAACAAATTGTCCCGGTTCGCTGTAAGAGAAAATCCACGTTGCGCTCCTGCTCCTGCATGCTAAGGCTTAAGCAAACGGTTAGTGCATAACTGTTAAGGCAAAATGATGATGCATAATTTTAAAAGCAATGAAACTGTGAGTAGAAAATGTTATCCTGCAAAAATGTGATGCCTGCTACAAATGCTGTGATTTTGCCCTTGCACATGCGTGTTGCGATTGTGAATGCGGATATGCTGTCCTTGCTGCAACTGCCCCTGTAGACTAAAGCTCCAGAAAGAGTTAGTGCATAACTGCTAAGATAGAATAATAAAGCATGAATGAGAAAAATGCAATTTTGAGAACAGAGAAATCGTCCCTGCGTAGATGTGATATGCGGATGATGGCGTCGTTATCGGACTTGGCGTCGTTTGGCGTCGTTTTCGGACTTGTCGTCGTTTTCGGACTTGTCGTCGTTTTCGGACTTGTCGTCGTTTTTGGACTTGGCGTCGTTTTCGGACTTGTTGCTGCTGCTCCTGTAGACTAAAGCTCAAGAAAGAGTTAGTGCATAACTGCTAAGACAGAATAATAAAGCATGAATGAGAAAAATGCAATTTTGAGAACAGAAAAAATCGTCCCTTTGTAGATGTGATATGCTGATGATGGCGTCGTTTTCGTACTTGTCGTCGTTTTCGGACTTGTAGTCGTTTTGTCGCCGCGTTTTGGACTTGTCGTCATTTTCGACTTGTCGTTTTGGACTTGTCGCCGTTTCGGACTTGTTATCGCGATGACGTCGTTGCTGGGCGTATTCTTTCTTGGCGTCGTTGCGTGGACTCTTTGTCTTGCCGATAACGTCATTGCCTGGACGTGTTGTTGCTGGCGTCGTTGCGTAGACATAGTGTTGATCACGTCGTTGTCTGGAAGTATTGTTGCTGGCGTCGTTGCGTGGACTTGCTGATCACGTCGTTGTCTGGACGTGTTGTTGTTGGCGTCGTTGCGTGGACTTCTTTGTCTTGATAACGCGTCATTGCTCGGACGTATTCTTCTTGGCGTCGTTGCGTGGACTTCGCGATCACGCCGTTGTGCGGGCGTGTTCTTCTTGGCATCGTTGCGTGGACTTCTTTGTCTTGATAACGTCATTGCACGGACGTATTCTCGCGGCGTCGTTGCGTGGACTTGCTAATCACGTCGTTGTCTGGACGTGTTGCTGCTGGCGTCGTTGCGTGGACTTGCTGTGCTGATAATGTCATTGCCTGGACGTATTGCTTCTGGCGTCGTTGCGTGGACTTGCTGATCACGTCATTGTCTGGACGTGTTGTTGCTGGCGTCGTTGCGTGGACTTCTTTGTCCGATAACGTCGTTATGCGGGCGTGTTCTTTGGCGTCTTTGCGTAGACATAATGTTGATCACGCCATTATGCGGGCGTGTTCTTCCGGGCGTCGTTTGGACTTCTTTGCGGCCGATAAGCGTCGGCCGGGCGTGTTCCGCTTCCCGTAGAATAAATGCTCGCAAGTGAGCTTGAGAAACGTCGGTGTATACCGTTTAAACAAAATGATAAATACATACGAGAAGTGCAATTTTATGGGTAGAGATGTCGTCCCGATACGCGGATGAATCGAGATGTTGTCCTTGCACGGACATGCTAAATGCCGACGAATTGCCATGATGCCTTTGTTGGGTGTGATGCGTTGGTTGCAAATTTGACTTTATGCCCACGCTGATGCGCCAGCCCTTGTTGCGGAATTCAGAATTCTGACTGGTGATTGTCGATGCCCCTCTCTGCTTTTGCTGCTTTTACTGCGGATTTTGAACTTTGGATTGTTATCATATCCTCTGCCTCTGCTCACGCTTTTCTTTGTATTTTACTTACGCTAATATGAAGAACTTTTGTTGTGTATTCTGCTGATATGAAGGACCTGCGCTCAAAGACAATTTTGTGAGTTTGGGGGGTGGTCGATTCGTATTTGACTTCGTCGCTTTATTTCTTGACATCTGCGCGTCTGGCCTGTTTGGACCTGCAACCCCTGTCTGGTTTCCTATTTTTTGTCCCAGTTTTGAATATGCAATTTGGGGTAGACCAGAATAGGGATGCAAATCCAATCTTTCAATACGTCCCATTGCCTGCGTTAAGGCTGGCTGGGTCTTCATACTCTGTTATTGCTTAGTCAAATACAAATCGACCTTTGGGGAAGGTGATAAATCCTTTTTAGACAAAATGTAGCAAACTGCGTTAGTGTAAAGCACGTGATTTTGCAAAAGTGTAAAAAATTTTAGCAAGTACATGTTTGTCACATTGCAAGCGAGTCCTAACATGCATGGGGACCCCCTTTATTCCAGAGGTAGGCTTAAACGTCATTTATGCGAGATTATGATGGATTTGTCCAAATCGCCCAACTGTAATGCTTTTGTTGGAAATGGCGACCAAATGACGGTGCACTTTTTTCAATTTCAGCATGACATGATTAGGTTTGGATTTGTCTATCATTGTCACGCTACACATAATATGCTGGTTGGTCGTTGGGTTGAGAAACCCGTCGACAAGTTTGGTGTCTTCCTAATTGTGGTGTCGATGCCAAGGACCGACCCACCTAAGGTAAATGCATGCATGCCCTAAAATAAGGGTGGTATAGCTCTATCTTAAGTCTCTAAGATTTGGCTTTTCTAGACGCAATGTTCCCGAGCGGACAACTCGAGTGAGAAGGCTACCGGTTAGACCGGACACTCCACGTATATTACCAACTCTCCTAAATTTGGGTTTTGAAGAAAGAATTTTGCTGATGCACCAAGCGCACCTCGCATGTAGTGTGATTGTGTGAATTTTCCAGAGTGGAAGAAATATGAGCGGAATGTCAGTTTAAGGAAAGCAGTAAAGCAGGTAGCAATTAAAATAAATAAAACAAAACACAACACACAAAATTAAATGCAAAAAGTAATGCCAAATAATAACCCTAGGTCTGTTGTGGTTAAGAACCTAAAATCCCCAGTGGAGTCGCCATTTCTGTCACGCCCCTTTCGACCGCGACATTTTTTAAATAAAAAAACTCCTGCTTAAATAAAAAAATGTTAGGAAATAAATGCTAAAATGCTAAAATATTAAAAGGTGCTTAAAAGGTTAAAATGTTTAAAGGGTGCTTTAAATATATATAAAAAAGGCTAAAAATGCTAGAAGGTTGCTAAAGGGTGCTAAAATGCTAAGGGGTTCTTAATGCTAAGGGTTCGCGGAGTCGCCACCTAATTAATTGGGTGAATTAGGACACCTAAATGTTAAATAGTTTAAAGTAACATTAACTCCATTTTAACGGTCTGCTAAACTTAATGAGATTCTGGATAAGGGTTCTTTATTAATCTAGAGGGAAGGGGTTAGGCACCCTCTAAGATCCGCTAACTTGCGGTTGTCCTGCCAAACCTAGGGTAATTATTATGTTTAAAAATGCGTGTTTTGAAAATGCTTCAAAATATTTTATAAAGAAGGCATGTTGAGTAAAGTTGTAAGACTAATGCTATAGAAATATATATACAAAGTTTTAAAGTATGCATTTATATTGTTTATGGTGCAAAGTTGACTTATTTATCTGCGAGACCAAAGAATTGGTGCGTTAGTTTTAGATATGCAGTTTTAATGATTAGGCAAAAGATTAGACATGAAATGATAAGCCTAAGATAAACAATTAGAAGTGCATTTAATTCTAAATCACCTTCCCACCCTTTATGTTCAAAGACTAATTGAATTAGCTCTCCTATTAATTACAAGTTTAAATAGTAAAATTGCAATAAACAAATAAGGCATAAAATGAGGCAATCAAATTTAAAGAGTAGGAGGAGTTGAGACGGATGACAACGTCATCTTGTCCTATTTTTGTTTAAGGATTTCTGAAGCGGGAATGCGAATGCGGATGCACATTGACGCGGGTTGCCATTTGAAGTAGCTCATGGTGAGTCTCGCCGTGAGACTCTTCGTTCGCTACGATCGTGCCATGTAAAAGAAAGTGATAAGGATTAGTATATATCCCAAAAAATTAAATAACAAACAAGCACTTGACATATAGTTTGTATTTGAGCAAGTATGCACATAAAAAACAACATGTGACAATATGAGATGGAATAAGCGACGGATGGTAAAAGAAATAGGGATGGGCAGGGCAGTACGCAGCAACAAGCAGAGGAGAGAAAAATAATAGGCAGATCTGATTACAGTCTATAAATATAGATTCATATGCTAAAGAGAAAAGAGACAACATATGGCCAATTATGGCATGATTCAAGATGTACAGACACAACATTTAACCAACTAGTAGGCATGCAAGGACATGGCAGAAAAGGATACAGGAATGGGCAAGCAGGAGGCAACATTCAGATAGGCAGTCTCAGATATGAACACTGCGGAGATATGCTCAATTTATGATGAACACACTTAACACAAATTCACAAATACAAATACCAAGGTAGGGGTATTTAGAGTTGCATGAACATGCTAAATATTCAAATGCAAACTAATACAAGTCCCTTAATTATCCAAGAGCAGAACATAGAACTAATATACGCGAGATTCAACATAATTTTACACTCGGGCTGATGTAGTTCCAATTACTACGAGCATTGACGATTGTCCTAGCCATAACTTATCCTTTAAACAGGTTCAGGTGTCTTTGTAAACTGGGATAAAGGCCAATGACACAAAATATCTTAACATATGTTCCACCATATCATAACATATTATCTTTCAAATATAAGATCGTGAGGACTACATGTTCATATGGCATGGGAATGACCCAAGAGATGCTAACCCTGGTATAGTTTTGACTATTAGGCATAGAAGACATATAGGATTTGCTTGTTTTGTGAATATACAGGGATATTGAGATCAATATTGAGATCAACACATTAATACCAAAAGAGGTCGCTCGAATACCCAGAGGATGCTCAGTAGACTGAGAATACCCACAACTGCATCATATTAATCATCTTAACAAGACGCAAATAAGATCGGATATTATCTGTCCTAAAAACACGCTACCGATGCTGATATCAGACTAATCACACTAACAAAACAGAATTACAAATACTAATAGCGATTAATTCTGACTAACAGATTCGACACAAACGAATGCACTTCAAATCATACGAAAATGGTATTAAACACAACTAGCAGAACACATCATTCAAACAAATTATAAAGCGTAAATCACCCAATAAATCTGAAAGAGAACGGGTTTACCTTCTCCGGACAGCGAACCGAGGCAGCGTATCAAGTCGTCGGTCCACTCGGAGGGATTGCTAATGCAGTGGAAAGAAGGAAGGAGGTTTTTGCGAAAATGGTTGACTATTAAGATGGTGTTCTTACTCTGAATGGCTTGATTGGACTCTGCTCTTCGAATGCTCGTATGTGTAAAAGTGAAGGTTACTGATCAACCACATACGTGCTCGCCTGCTCGCCTCTTTGTGCTCTTCGAATTGTGCTCTACTCTCCTGACTGAGCTCTTCCTGACTGAGCTCCGTCTGTGCTCTATTCTGGATGTTCTGCCCTAAATTGCTATGTGACTGCTCTCTTCCCTGAGCTCTCTCGTCTTGTGCCCATCTAAATGCCTATTGCATGTGCTTATATAACCATGGTTTGGGTTCCCCATTAGGTAAACCTTAGGGCTGATTTAGTGCGATTTGTGTATGATTCGTGCCATTTGAACCAGTAAGGTAAGGAAATGATTGAGGTCTTAAAGAGAGATCTTGGTTGCGATTTTTATGGTAAGGACAGGGTGTCGATATGGTAGCTGGTTCGTTTGCATGGGTAAAGAAGGTCCCGGATTCTCCGGCGAGAAATCCGGGCATGACGGCGACTGAAAAACTTAGGTTTTAGGTTTCGTTTGTTTTAGGTTTAGGGAGACGAGGGATGAGGCGAAATGGAAAATAAGGGTTGGGGTAAGGGTGATGGGCTGATAAGGGAATAAAGGCTGGGCGTGCTGGGCGGGTATAGGATAGAGACGTGGGCCGGGGCGACGGGTTTGGGCCATGCGGGTGTGGGCTGCGGGTAATTAGTTTTAATTAGGGGTAGTGGGCTGCATTTTTAAAGGTTTAATTTAAGTGGGTCATTAGTTAATTAGTGGTAAATTAATAAGTTGTGATTAAATTATCTAGGTGCTTTATTAATCTAATTGTTATAATAAATAAATGCGGGCGTGCTATTTAATTAGTGCTTAATATTTTAGAATGCGGCGCTATTATTTAAAATCTTATTATTGTGCATTATTATTTAAAATAAGTTATGAAATTGCTTTGCGTATTAATAAATGCGACTATGCTACTTGACACGACGTCATTGCTAAATTATTTCTTTTATGTATTTATTATTAATTAAGAATCGTTTGACAAGGCTTAAAATTAATCAATGCGGCGCGGGACTCTAAGTGCTTAATACTCTACGTGAAATGCGGTTGTTATTATTAGATTGCTTATTTATGTCTGTATTTAATGTTTTATCGCTGCATTTTATTATAAAAAATTATAAAAATTATTTTACAAAATTAGTCTAATTTTATAGCTAATGACTGGACGGGAGGGTCAAAATTGGGTGTCAACAATTATCATCTGTGGAAATATAGTCTAGATCTATTTCTTTAGATTCCACTATCTCTATGAGTATGTGGTATTTCCTATGTACATGATTGTTTCTGTTTGTTGATCTTGGTTCCTTAGCTTATGCAATTGCACTAGTGTTGTCACAATATATCGTTATTGGATGATTGTCACTTGGAACAACCCCTAGTTCTTTTAAGAACTCATATATCAAGACAACTTCTTTACCAATTTCTGATCCAGCAATGTACTCGACTTTAGTTGTCGAATCAGCAGTGGTTTCTTGCTTGAAACTTTTCTAACTTACTGCTCCACCATTGAAAATGAAGGCATATCCAGAATGTGACTTGAAGTCATCAAGACTTTTTTGGAAGCTAGCATCACTGTACCCAGTAGCCACTAGCTTCTCTTGCCCACCATAGACTAAGAAATATTCTTTAGTTCGTCTAAGATACTTATGAATATTCTTGACAGCTTTCCAGTGTTCCTCCCCATGATTCTGCTGGAATTTGCAAGTCATGCTAAGTGCAAAGTCCATATCTGGCCTAGTGTTGGTCATGACATACATGATTGATCATATAGCTGTGTTCAAGTTCTGTAACAGTAGAAGGACTATCATTCTTAGATAACTTGATGCCTTGGCCCATAGGAAGACCTTCGCTCTTAGAGTTTCCATTGAGTAATGTCTTAGCACTTTATCTTTGTATGTAGACTATGACAGACTTAACAATCTATTAGGTCTATCTCTGTAGATCCTAATTTCAAGAATGTAGCAGGTTTCACCCAAGTCCTTCATCATGAAGGTGTTGGACAACCATTCATTTATCGATTGCATAAGGGACTTATTGTTTTCCCATTATTAATATGTCATCTACATATATTATTATGAAAACAATACACCCTTCCTTGCGTTTACTATAAACGCATGGATCCTCCTTGCTTCTAAAAAAGTCAAACGATTTGATAGCTTTGTCAAAGTAAATATTTCAACTCTTTGAGGCTTTCTTAAGTCCGTAAATGGACTTTTGTAGTTTTTATACTGCTTTGGGTTTTGAATTGGATGTAAAATCTTCAGGTTATATCATTAAGTCCTTCAGACTGACGATGAGTCCTAGTAGACCTACAGAGTTGGTTATTTTGCATTTCTGTGGTTTTTGTATTCTGATCATAAGAAGGTTCTTGTGTGTTTCCACCACTATGAGAGTCTTCAGGAATATCATCTTTATGTGTTTCCCGAATGGAAGGATGTACAATCATTGTATCATCTTCCATTGGTTGTGTATGAGAATCTTGCATTTATGCATCAATCATCACATCACTCCACTGGTTGAAGGTTGCACTCTAAGTAACATACCTTCACCAAATATTTCCACTGAATTCTTGTCTAGGTCATTCGACAAGGATTCAACCTCTATGTTGCTTTGTGGTTCTTGAATTTCTTCAAGTTATATCTTATTGTAACTCTGTTCCCTATAATATAGTCTTCTTCAAGGAAAGTTGCATTTCTGGAAACAATGACCTTTGTTCTCTAGAAAGATAGAAATAATATCCTCTCATTTCCTTAGGATACCCCACAAAGTAACATTTCTCACTCTTATATTTTAACTTGTCAGTAAGCATCTTCTTTACATATGCAGGGCAGCCCAGGCTCGCATATGTGTAAGAGCAGGCTTCTTGTCATGTCATATCTCATATGGTGTTTACTCTACTAGCTTTGAAGGAAATTTATTCAGTTCATAAATTGAGCTTTGTAAAGCATAGCCCCAAAGGTACGTTGAAAATGCTGATAAGCTCATCATGGATCTAACCATATCTAATAAGGTTTGATTTCTCCTTTCAGCAACACCATTCATTTGTGGTATTCCAGGAGGTGTCCACTATGATTGGACTCCATGAAGCTTCAAGTAATCCATAAATTCTTTACTCAAGTATTCACCTCCTCGATTTGATCGAAGGGTCTTGATACTATTTTCAAGTTGTTTCTCTACTTATAACTTTTACTCCTTGAATTTCTCAAAGGCTTCGGACTTGTGCTTCATAAGATACACATGCCCATACCTTGTGAAATCGTCTGTAAAAGTAATGAAGTAAGGAAAACCTCCCTTAGCTTGAGTTAAAAATGGCCTACATAGATATGTATGGACCAACTAATGTACCTCTTTGGCTCGCACACCTTTTCCAGAAAGTGGTTTGTTGGTCATCTTTCTTCTCAAACACGATTCACAGTCACCATATGACTCCAAGTCAAATGGTTCCAAATATTCTAACTTTCTTAATCTTGTTATCCTGGATTCATTGATATGACCAAGTCTACAGTGCCATAAGTAGGTGAGATTTCTTAGATTACTTATTTTAGCTCGTTTGTTTTGCACATTGAGAATTTCACGATTACAATTGAGAATATATAAATCATTCACAAGCGGAGCATTTCCACAAACAATACCATTAAAATATAGTATGTAACTGTCATTAGCAATATAAGAGAAAACCCCCTCAATGTCTAACATTGGAATGGAAATAATATTCTTCGTAATTGAGGGAATAAAATAACAATTATTTAGTTCCAGTATAAAATCGGAAGGTAAATTTAATCTATAAGTTTCTACACGCTCAGTATCAACTCGTGCTCCATTTCCAACGCGTAGGTCCATTTTCCATGGTCTAACCTTTCTGTTGTCCATTAGTCCTTCCACATTATTACAAATGTGCGAGCCACAAGCAGTATCACCAATACCCAGCGGTGGAAATTACTTATAGACATATTTATCTCAATGACAAACATACCCTTTCCAGGGGTCAGAGGCACCTAGTGCCTTTTCTCCCCCTGGGGCAGTGCAATGATAAAGACTCCTCATATGTTCCATCATCTCATAAGGACCCATATTTTCATGTTGCCATTGTAACTCTACAGTCATGGAGGACATAATGACACATTGTGTCCAGGTTGCATCATCCAAATGCTTCTAATAAGAAGTTTTGTCAAACAAAGCATACTCTACAAACTTTTCATCAGGAACTGCTGTATCCAACATATACTCAATCTTATATTACCTTAGAACCAAACACAAATTACGCAACCAGTTTGGATAATTCGCTCCAGTCAACTTATTAGTCTCAACTAGGCATTTCAATGATAGATTCGATAATTTAAACAATCTGAAGAAATACATAGACTAAAATTAAACTCAAATATAATTTATATGAACACATTCGTTAACTAATGAACATGGATTTTAGTTTAATTAGTTCTCACTACTTTAACATATTCTACGACCCCATGGAAGAATACAGACGCATATCAAATATGATCACAATGGGCCAAGATCCAAGTTCATACTGTCTGCGTGTTTGCTAGGGCTGATAACTTCAATAGTACAATTTGTAACTCTTGGTTTGACCGAATGTTCCAAACACTCGATCTGCGTCCTTAGACTATATTCGATTCTAGGGCGCTCAAGACATAACTAAGTAAGTCAACCCCGTTACACGACTGTAATTTTGCATCTAAGTAAGCTTGGCCTCGCAGAGCAAACACTAAGGTGTATATACTCGTAAAGGTTCTCACTTACTACAGCTTATGCATCTATGATGAGTCTGAGTCCTCGTAGACTTAGATCAAATGCTAGGGCATAAATACTCATCTCGCCGAAAAGGATTTTGCACTTCATCAATTATAACGGGCGACGCATTCATTTTAGAATGAGACTTATATTAAATTTGGGGAATATTTTAATCAGGTTTTATCAAGATCCTTATTACACATGCTAGATCAAATAGAGCACATATTGGGCACCGCCTACCCAAACATGATTTAATGCGGTCCGACAAATACTGGGCCCTATTACCCAGACATGCATGATGCAGTCTAACAAATACTGGGCGCCGCCTACCCAGAGATATATATGGGGACTCTATACTAATTATTTAAATCACAATCAATTAAATAATTAGGAGAAACAATTAATTTATGCACACATTATCAAATAATATGCTAAATAACAATAATCGTGGGTTAATTAATTTGTTATAATTTAGAAAATATTCAAATTCCAAATTTAAAACTCAACTTTCAATTTTTTTTCTGATTTTTTTGCTCATACAAACAGTCCCTTAATAATTCAGAAATTAAAATTTATTTTTTAGGGATTTTCCTGCAATTTTCAGAACCTTAAATAATTACAGATTCGCCCAGGGAGCAAATCTGCTTTTCAGAAATTTACTGATCTACCCAGAGATCAAATCTGCTTTTATGAAATTTACAGATGTACTCTGCTTTTATGAAATTTACGATTTACTCTGTTTTTCTGAAATTTATAGATTTGCCCCAATGACCAAATCTGCTGATTTTTAAATCCTTTTAAATTTCCAAGGACCAAATTGCAATTCCAAAAACTTCTAAAATGATTAGATTTGACCCAAGGGCTAAATTGTAATTTCAGAAACCCTAATTTTAATGGCAAATAGGTCCCTGAACTATTTCTAATTCTAAAAAATAATCCAACCCAAATCAAATTTGGGGATTCATTTTCGAGGCAAAATTGACGAAATTCAACACCACCGGTGGACAACCCACGTCGGGCCGAACTCACCGGTGATTAAACATCACCGGTTCACGACCTGTGGTGGTCGAAAAAGGGGCCACCGCCGGCTGTTTCTAAAACAGTTGGCCAACAGCCTTTTCCCGACCTCCTCGCTGTGAACCACCACCACCGGCTGATACCCCTCGTCAGGACGATCACGCCGGTGGTCTTAAACCACCGGTTGCCGGTGTGTGGAGGCCGAAAATAGACCCGCCACCGGCGATCGTTCCGGCCGATTTTTTTTTTTTTTTTTTTTATTTATTTATTTTCAGATTCTAATTTTCAGATTTTAATATTCCGAAAATTAATTTTAAAATTGAAATAATTAATTTTCCCATGTAATCGTTATTATGGATTATCGTATAATCATTAAACCGGCATGGACTCTGATATCACTGTAGAAATTTATTGGGTTCGTAAATCAAATAGTAAGCACAGTGGTAATTTAAAATTTCTTACCCAACAACAATTCTGACATGGCTTATACGATAATCATGTTGTATGTTCAAATCATGATAAAAGAAAACTTACAGGTTTTTGTACGCGGGATTCAACACTAAGATATTCATGCAATTTGTTTCCTCAATTGCAAGATATAATTCCAGTGTATTTCCTATACAATAAAGCTACAAAATCTTGTTTTAGGAACTGAGAAGTTATTTTCTGTAACCTAATAATTATGGGATATGTGTTGTATATATAATAGTTCAGGACAAAACCTAAACAGATATACAACAGAAAAACCTGGGCTCATGTTAATATTCAGTGGACCAGCCCAGCTGGTCCACTTCACACGCCCAAAGTGGACGTCGAAGCTTCCATTTTGGGCTAGTAATTTCTGGCTCAATTGATTCCCTGTATTTGTCCGAGTACCCATATAATATATCCAACACATTTAATTAAATTCAAAATCCAATTTGACGTAATTAAATAATTTATATCAAATAGAAATATTCTATAATTATTTTAAATTAAATATCTCGATTCTCAATCGAATATTTAATACTTTTGTCAATACACTCTTCGATCGAAGAAACAATCACATATAGCGTGACCCTATATGCCTTCACATATCGACATTAATCTAATTAAGGTCCATACGAAACTCCTAGACTGCGTCGTATGATGAACTCAATATGTGAAGTACGATTATGAATCCAACAAACTTAACCTTAATGCGGAACTATAAACTCATTTCATTCACGACACACTCGATTAAGCTTAGAATTTGTCAAGTGTCTATCCAAATGGCTTAATCACTTTATCTCACATTTATTAGTTGACAACTAGACCATATTTTAAATATGTCTCTTGCACTATCCAATGAATTTAGTCAACCTAATAACATTGGGAAGTTGAGTGCTCTCGATAATTTTTAATCGAGGAATGAATCATATTCTTGGCTCATCTACCACCTTGATTTACGTCCTAATGCATCCAACACAAGTGTATCTTATCCAGAAGGAGTTTAAGCTTAGAACTTTGTCAAACTACATCATTCTGTAAACAAGGTGCGTATTGACCTCAAGTCAAAGGACATTTATATTCGACATATCCATAACACTATAGACGTGTATAACGAATAGTTTATCGGTAGGGTATACCAATACTTCTCCAAATTATCCATGTGTCCATCACGAGTAATCATTACTCATAGATGTGAGACATACTACATTCTCCAAGAATGTGATGCAAACCACATGTCGACTTATAGCATATCATCGATATCTCATTCTCGATGATCATTAGTCGAGGCTATTTTGAGAGTTACGTTCTATCATTAATATATCACTCTATTAATGACAATGTAAGCTCAATGGATGCACATATATGAATAATTCAAACAATCAAAAAATAATTCATTAATTACAAATATCATAAATATTAATCACATTAATAATAAGAATGTGTTCAAGTACATTTTTATCCATAATATAGATTATCTCTAGGACATATATACTTTCATACTATACCAGTTTCTTGGTTAACCAATCACATAATATAGATAAAATCATGATGTGTCAACTAATTTTTCTAATATGGTGCGAAAACCAAAACAGCGACTACAGTTTAATTTACGAAAATCTCTACTAACTGAACAAAAAGAACAACACAAAAATTGGATTTAACTAAATTCAGATCTGTTTTAAGCAAGTGGAAAAAAAAGTAACATCGGATCGAATTCAGTTCCCAATTAGACTACGCGTGGAAGAACTCATTTAGATGCCCAAATTAGTGTGCAAAGAACAACAAACTAATAGAAATAATTAGTTATGCGATAATACTAAACGTTTGGATCAAATGTTTTTTTGTTGTTGTCACTGTTGGAACTTGTAGAAGAAGAAGAGTAAAGTTATCAAAAATGACTTCGGCAAAAATTGATCGAAGGGCCAAGGCGCTTGATCAAAGGGCCTAAGCTCTTAATTTCCAGTAAGTTACTGGAATTACCAAAGCGAATTAGGACCGAGGCGCTTCGACGAAGGGCCGAGGCTCTTGATTGGCAGTAAGCCACTAAAACTGAAAAATGAATTAGGGTCGGGGCGCTAGGGGCAAGAGCCGAGGCGCTTCCAACGTGAATTTCCATATTTGAACCAAAAGTTGTGTCTCTGCACATAAGGTCACAACCTTTAGGTGAAAGACTGCTTATGGTCGAATTTTATGCTATATAAAGCATGTTGATCACTTGTTAGAAGATATACAACACAATACACATAACAATCAATCATTAAACACAATTAATGATCTAAGATTGTTGCTTGATCTTCATCTTCTTCCTCAAGAACATTTCTGAAAAACACATAAAGTAAATTCGTCAGAAGTGAAGTTATTGTGCTAGAACTCTCACTTAGATAGTTGTATCCTCAAGGCAGACGTTCTTACAACTACAACACAAATGGAGATAAATTTTTGTCTTAGGACACTGCATCAAACAGGCCTCTATGTACACCAAGTTAGTATGTGTTTAAGTATTTGTTATACTTATTGTTGTTGATTTAAAGTTATATTGAATTACTTGAATTTTATTGTGCTTATTTATTGATGAGTCTAGATTGACAATAACAATCTAAGACAAAAATTGTCAGAAATTTATTTTTCTGATTTGTTGAGTTTGCAAAATTTTCAGAGAATACTATTTTCTGATTTGCAAATGTGGATCAATCTGGATCATCAATGGTGAAAAACCATGTGGAGAAACTCGATAAATTCAAGGGTTTTGATTTCAAACGCTGACAACAAAAGATGTTTTATTTGACCACACTTCATGTGGCAAATGTACTGACTATTGAGGCTCCAACGGCATTGCCGGAAGGAGATGGAGAGAATGCTCCTACTGATGCAGAGAGAGCCGAAAGGCTGAAGGCTATTGAGACTTGGTGGAGCCAAGAGTTTCTTTGCAAGAACTACATTCTCAACGCCTTGGATGATACTCTCTATGAAATATACTCCACGTTCGGATCAGCACGGAAGTTATGGCAGTCATTGGAGAACAAGTACAAAACTGAGGTTGCTTGTTCGAAGAAGTTCGTCGTCGTCAAGTTCTTAATCTTCAGGATGAGCGATGCAAAGCATGTTGTCAAGCAAGTGGATGAACTCCAAGTCATTGTTCATGAACTAGATGTTAAAGGTATAGGACTTAACCAAAATTTCCTTGTTGCTGCTATTATTGAAAAATTACCTCCTTCTTGGAAGGATTTTAAGTTTTATTTGAAGCATCTAACGGAGGAAATGATTTTTGAGCAACTAGTTCTGAAAATTCGTGTTGAAGAGGACAAACGGAAGAATGAAAAGGCTGATGCTTTTTCATTGAATCCTAATGCCAACATGGTAGAAGGCTATGCTTCCAAGGCCAAGTTTTAGAAAGGCAAGGGCAAATTTGTTGGTGCCAAGTCATCTTTGCAGTCGGGAGGAATGCACTAGCCTCACAAAGGACCAATGCATTCAAGAAACCACAACCAGGACTATGTTGGGTATGTGGCAAACCTGGGCATAGGGAAAAAGATTGTCGCCTTCGCAAGAGTCAATGTGGTGGTGTTGGAGGTTCGAGTAATGTCAACCAAACCAACCGGGCTGAAACTAAGGACCAATTTATTGGTGTTGTTGCTGCACAAACAAATTTGGTTACCAATTCAACCGATTGGTGGATGGAAACAGGTGCTACAATGCACGTATGTTCTGAAAAGGACATGTTTTCATCTTACCAAGCCATCAAGGATGGAGAACTACTATTCGTGGAAAATGACGTTGTTGTGAAGGTAGAAGGGAAAGGGAAGGTGACTTTGAGGCTCACTTCCAGGAATGATCTTGTGCTCACAAATGTGTTGCACGTGCCTGAAATTTGTAAGAACTTAATTTCTGGGTCTGTTCTTAGTAACAAATGCTTCAAAATTGTAATAGAATCTGATAAATTTGTACTCACCAAAGGTGGGGTGTGTGTAGGAAATGGCTACCTCAGTGAGGGGCTCTTCAAATTAAGCATTGTACCTACTCAGGCAGTTGCCATTACTAATGAAAACACAGGCACTAGCATTGCTTCTATGTATATGGTTGATTCTCCTTCTTTATGACATTCTCGATTAGGCCATGTTAATTATCATTCGTTACAAAAAATGGTAAAGATAGGCATGTTGCCAAAGTGTTCTATGAGCAAAATGACTAAATGTGGGGTTTGCATAGAGTCAAAATATGCAAGTCATCCTCATAAATCTGTTGTGAAATCAAATGAAGTGCTTGATTTAATTCATAGTGATTTGTGTGATTACCAAGAAACTCCTTCGCTTGGAGGAAAAAATTATTACATATCATTTATCGATGATTGCATTAAATTTTGCTATGTATACTTAATACATACCAAAGATGAGGCTTTGAACATGTTTAAAACATACAAAGAGGAAGTGGAAAACCAACTTGACAAAATAATTAAAATTCTAAGGTCAGACAGAGGTGGTGAATATCAATCAAATGAGTTCAAAGAATTTTGTTCTACTCATGGTATAGTTCATCAAACCACTGCGTCATATACTCCAAAATAAAATGGAGTTGCCGAACGTAAAAATAGAACATTATAAAATATGATAAATTCAATGTTGATTAGTTCGGGGGCACCCCTCAGTCTATGGGGTGAGGCTGTTACACCCCGTAAGTCCAGGACATGTATAAGAGAATGTATGTAAGGAGTCAAGACTTGGAAATTGGTACGAAAGGAAGAATTGTTTTTCCGACGGAAAATCTTCTGAACGTCGGAAAGGAAAAATGTTCGTTGATGAGAATTAGATTCTCAAAATGCATTATTTGAAGAGTATGAAACTTATTAACATTATGGAAATTTATTTTACGGATTTGATCACGTGGGGCCCACCCGAGGAATTTTACGTTTTGCGGGGCCCACGAGGGTTACGGAATTTTATGGACGAATGAGAGGGCGACACGTGGCACCTTCCCCACATGCCCTTGGACGAAAAAAATTGCAAGGTTAAAATGGTCATTTGACCATTGTGGATGATAAGTCTTCAAGCTTGAGATTGTTGACTTGTCAACTTGTCCACTTGGCAATTATCCAAGTGTTCTTCATCCTAGCCACTCAAGTGTTGATATCTTGACCCTCCATTATGTTTTATATACCACACTAGTAGCAAGACAAGGTCTTCCACACTTAGAAAAATTAGACAAACTCTTGTGCACACTAGCATGCTCTCGGCTTTGATGAATTTTCCACACAAAAAAATTTAGTTTGTGATCCATTATTCACAAGACTTAAACCCAAGGTCCCTAAGGGTATTGTAAGGATATCTCAATAGAAAGATTTCGGAAAAACGACGTTTTCACGTTAGTCGCAAGGCGAAAACCTAAGTAGTTTTCCTACTTTTGGATTCGAAATGGAAGAGAAGTTGGTTGTGAACTTCTAGAGGCTTCAAATAGCGGATTGGAGCGTAAAGGAAAGGAGCTAAGAATTGCTAAGGAGCGGCTTTGAATCTTGGAAATTTTAAGAGCTTGTAAAGGTATACATCTTGTCGTTTTAGCAATTAAAGTTTACTTATCATTGTAGTTACGGATATTAGCAAGCATGAGGTTTATATTATGAAGTTTGATAAGTGTATTGGCTATTGGAACCCTAATCCGAAAACTAGCATGTTTAGCCTTAGGATTACAATTCAAGTTGATTATTAGTTTAAGTCGTCGCATGTTGTATAAGAAGGAAATTGTAGTTGTTGAAGTTGTTTATGACTATATAACATGTTAGACCTTAGAACTTGGAATTGAAAAAGAATTGGAAAGGACTTGTGTTGAGTTATTGTTGGCCGAGAATGACTTGTGAGTATTAAACTACTTGGTATGAATTGTGGGGCAGAATTTTACACGTATTGTAAGGCGTGTAATCCCCTTTGGTTGGTTGTTGTTTTGAGCCTTAAATGTGGCGTGTTGGTTATTGTATTCGACCTTGAAAAAGGTGGCAAAGTATGTAGAAACAAAGGAAGTGCTGCCCAATTTTCCGTAGAATTAGAGACCGTATACTTAGTATTATTCTACGTTAGAGACTAGAAATTGATAGTCATGTTGTGACCATTATAGGTTGACAATTCGTGACGCGTATTCGGCTTAGCTTGTGGATTTAGCCGAAAAGGTATGTGAACTATCTCCTCTTCTAGCATGATTCCTTAAGATAAAGAAAGTATGTCCTACTCCTTAAATGATCCATTCCTTGGTTGTATTTGGATTGCCTAAAATAGAATTTGTTCTATGTACTTCTTTGATTGTACTTTGATGTTTAAATTGTAAGTTGTATAATCCATTGCCTTAGTGAAGTTTGGATTCTTAAGAGTGAAAGTATTTTACTTAAAGTACATAGAGTCTTGAAAAGGAAGTGGTTTCCAAATCTTAGTTCCAAAACCTAAGGGTTGTTATAATGACTTTAGGGGAGTTAAAGGAGTGATTTACTTAATTGTTTTAAAAGAGGAGAAATGACATGATTTAAGAGAAGTAACTTGTTTTAAAGGTGTGAGTTACTTGAGGTTTAAAAGTAGAAGAAACTTGATTTCTAAAGATTAAGAGACTTGAAGTATTTTGAAAGATAAGAAACTTGATTTGTAAGTATGTGATACTTGGTTTTAAAAGTATAAGTCTCTTGGTTATAAAATGAATGAATATGTCTAAAACCATAAAAGGTTTTAACGGCTTTATGGGAAGTTGGTTATAACGGCTTTATGGAAGGTTAAGAAAGTTGTCTATTTTGATTATTAGGCATAAGTTGCCTAGATTGTGAAAATTTGAAGTTACTTGATTTCAAGCTTTGAAATGAGTTTTCTAAAAGTATAGTAACTTACTTTGAAAAATAGACACACCTTGATACTACGGGTGTTAGTATCTTGGGGTTTTACATAAAAATGAGTCTTTTGAAAAGAATGTACGTACGTAGTACTTTGGCTTGTTTAATTGAGAATTATTCTATAAGTGCCTTGAGTTTATAAAATGAAAGTCTAAAGATTTTATGAACTTGCCTATGTGTGCTGGTGATAGCCTTTGAGTGCAAGTATGATGTTTTATTACGTTGCCGCGACTCTCGGTTGGAGGGCCGACTGTCTTGTTGTAAGTTTACTTGGACGTACCGACAGTGATGTGGGATTCCACTGGTATACTTCCATTATTTTTATTACTCCTTGGACATGCTTATACGATGTGGCGATTCCGGAGCATGTGACCAGGAGGCGGGTTAGATTCCCGGATTTGTTTGTATTACCCTATGGTCATGCTTATACGATGTGGGATTCCGGGGCATGCGACCACGTGGGATATTGTTATTCCATGGATTAGCCCTCCATGAGGAGTAGTGACGTAGGATGGATCTGGTAGATAGCTTTCGTACTTGCCCCCGTCGGTGGCTGACGCAAGATGGCTCTGGTAGTTGGCTTTCGTACTTGCCCCCGTCAGTGCTATTGCATAGTTTGGTGCGGTAGACTCCGGTAGATAGCTTGCGCACTTGCCCCGGTCATATCTCGTGACGACAGGTTGGATCTGGTAGTTAGCTTTCGTACTTGCCCCCGTCGATTGATAGCCGACGCAGGATCCGTAGTTAGCTTCGTACTTGCCGTCGCTTTTATAATCTGAGTTGGATCCGGTGGTTCGTTTTCCTACTTGGCGTCTGCTTTTAGGACACAGGTGGTACTTGGTGTTCATGTATGCCTATTGGTGTTATATTATATCATGGATCCGAAGCGGTGAGGAAGGATTCCACGCATGATTGATATTATGGGCGTGAGACCCGTGGTTATATTTTAGTAATGACTTTGAGGCGTGCGTCCACGACTTGATATGACTTCTTATGTATTGTATCGTGGGTTGGCTATCATACATGTCTCTTGTTTTGTTTAGGTTATGATTTCATTACTGATTTCACATTCACATACTTGGTACATTCTTCGATCGACATCCTTGGGGCTGCGTTAAATGCCGCAGTTTAGGTACGCATTTGGTGATCTGCAGTGTAGGACCGCTCGAGTTTTGGATAGCTCCTGCTCGTGAGTTTATCTTTTGGTATAGTTCAAGATGCAGGCTTTTATGCGGTTATGGGTGCACGGGGCCTTGTCCCGTCATATTTCAGTAAAAATCTTAGAGGTCTGTATTCATATGTGGGATTGGACTCATGTACAGTGTAGTGTCTTTTGATTATGTATATTATATGGCAGCCTTGTCGGCTTTGCCCTTGCACGTACGTTGGTTTGAAAAAAAAATGAGGTGTTATTTAATTTCCGCAGTTTACTTAGTTGTTAAGGTAGAAGGGTGCCCAGGTAGGGCACCAGTCACGGGCACGGGGTTCGGGGTGTGACAGAGGCGTTAATGACTGCAAATATGATATTGAACAAAATTCCTCAAAAAAAATGATCAATCTCCTTATGAATTGTGGAAAGGAAGATTGCCTACTTTCAAAAGGATGAAAGTGTAGGGTTGCCTAGCAAAAGTTCAATTTCCCTTACCAAAGAGAACTAAACTTGGACCAAAAATGGTGGATTGCATATATATTGGTCATGCCAATCATAGTGCAGCATATATGTTTTTGGTGTATCATTCAGATGTTGAAGGTATTCACAAAAAATACAATTATGGAATCTACTGAAGCAGAATTTTTTGAAGATATTTTTCCTTACAAAGACAAGGATAAAAGTGTTCCTAATCATAAGAAGAGGACACTGCCTCAAAATGAGTCAAACCAAAATGATGATAATCTTACTTCATCGGGTCAAGAAGAAATTCTAAACCAAGGAGAAGTAAACGTGGAAAAGTCGCCAAAGATTTTGGACCGGACTTTATGACCTTTTTCGTTGAAGGAGAACCTCAAACATATAAGACTGCTATGGAATCATCCGAAGCACCTTATTGGAAGGAGGCTATCCAAAGAGAGGTAGAATCCATTGTACAAAATAATACATGGAAATTGGTTGATCTCCCTCCGGGACAAAAACCAATAAGCCATAAATGGATCTTCAAACGCAAACTGAGGCCTGATGGTACTATAGAAAAATATAAAGCACGTATAGTAGCCAAATAGTTTAGACAAAAGGAAGGTGTAGATTTATTTGATACCTACTCACCAGTATCTAGAATTACGTCTATACGGACGTTAATTGATATAGCAGCGATTCACAATTTGGAAATACACCAAATGAATGTGAAAACTGCATTCTTGAATGGTGAACTAGATGAATAAATTTACATGGAACAACCAGAAGGGATTGTTGTTAAAGGTCAAG
The DNA here is from genome assembly GCA_029844215.1 of Przewalskia tangutica. Classification (NCBI taxonomy): domain Eukaryota; kingdom Viridiplantae; phylum Streptophyta; class Magnoliopsida; order Solanales; family Solanaceae; genus Przewalskia; species Przewalskia tangutica. The sequence continues at coordinate 6,967,730 of CM056725.1, forward strand.
AGAAGAAAGTATGTAAATTAATTAAGTCTTTATATGGACTTAAACAGGCTCCAAAACAGTAGCATGAAAAGTTTGATAATACATTATTATCAAATGGTTTTCAAATAAATGAATGTGACAAATGTGTCTACATTAAGGAGTGTAATAATACATATGTCATTATATGCTTGTATGTAGATGATATGCTAATTATGGGAACAAGTAAGGATGTAATTAACCAAACTAAGAAGATGTTGCATGTCGCTTTCGATATGAAAGATATGGGAATGACGGATGTCATTCTTGGTATCAGAATTCAACGAAATTCTGAGGGTAATATAATAACTCAAACCCATTAAGGTCCTTAGAAAATTTGAACACTATGATGATAGACCGGTTGCTGCCCCATTTGATCCCGCTAGTCACCTTAAGAAGAATGAAGGTGATAATATGTCTCAATTGGAGTATACACAAGTTCTTAGAAGCTCGATGTACATAATGAATTGTACGAGACCGAATTTGGCATATAAGTAAGTCGACTTAGTCGATACTCACACAATCCTGGAAATGATCATTGAGTAGCGCTAATAAGGGAACTACGATATCTAAAGCATACAATGAACTATGAGTTGCATTATACAAATATCCTCCCGTGTTAAAAGGATATTGTGATGCTAATTGGATTTCCAACCATTCAGAGAGTAAGTCCACAAGTGAGTATGTATTTACACTTGGTGGAGCGTCGGTATCCTGAAAATCATCAAAGCAAACGGTAAATATGCGATCAACTATGGAAGAAGAGTTTGTAGCCTTAGACAAAGCTGCCAAAGAGGCAGAATGACTAAGAAACTTCCTAAAAGGTATTTCGTTGTGGACAAAGCCTGTGACAGCCATTTGCATACATTGTGATAGTATGGCTGCCCTGACGAGGGCAAAGAATCAAATATATAATGGCAAGTCAAGACACATAAGGCGACGTCATAATACAATACGAAGCTTACTTAAGAATGGAATTATTTCCATTGATTATGTAAAGTTAAAGGACAATATAGCGGATCTTTTGACAAAAGGCCTTACAAGAGAGCAAGTCGTATTTACATCGAGGGGAATGGGCTTAAAGTAAATACAATGAGTCGTTAACTGGTGGAAACCTAACCTATCATAATTGGAGATCCCATGGTTTAGGTTCAATGGGAAAACTAGCCGGGGAAGACTCAAGGAGCATAAAACACACATATGTTCATTCCTATGGTGTACTAAGTGTGTTAATCTGTTGATGTTTTAAGGGATGCATATATTATTCTTAATAATACTCAAAAGCCTTTATGGTGGGATAGTACGGACTATTCTTGTTTGGTATTACTTATATGAGATTGATGTGGGGACGCATCTGGGAGAACCGAGGTGGCTACGTTCTCTAGAAATTCTCATGAAGAAGGAGTTGTTCATGACCGAAAAGAACACACCGTAAGAATTGAAATATGTTGATATGGTATGTGTGATACTTTTTGTCTCGATTTACTACAAAACGTGAATAGTTCAAGACATTTCGTTCACTACTTCACAAGTAGATCCGATAGGTATTCACTATGAACGGTTCAAGTCCAAAAGACACCGTTTCCGATGCATGTCATATCACATTTGACAGAAATGACGATAAGTTCCTCTTTATCTTATTTTCTATCCATATGTGGGGTATTGTTAGATGTGTGAATAGAAAATGTGGGGTATTGTTGGAACTTGTAGAAGAAGAAGAGTAAAGTGATAAAAAATGACTTCGACAAAAATTGGTCGAAGGGCCGAGGCGCTTGATGGAAGGGCCTAGGCTCTTAATTTTCAGTAAGTTACTGAAATTACCAAAGCTGAATTAGGGCTGAGGCGCTTCGACGAAGGTCTGAGGCTCTTGATTGGCAGTAAGCCACTGGAGCTGAAAAATGAATTATGGTCGGGGCGCTAGGGGCAAGAGCCGAAGCGCTTCCAACGTGAATTTCAAGATTTGAACCAAAAAGTTGTGTCTCTTCACATAAGGTCACAACCTTTAGGTGAAAGACTGCTTATGGTCGAATTTTATGCTATATAAAGCATGTTGATCACTTGTTAGAAGATACACAACATAATACCCATAACAATCAATCATTACACACATTTAATGATCTAAGATTGTTGCTTGATCTCCATCTTCTTCCTCAAGAACATTTCTGAAAAACACATAAAGTAAATTCGCCAGAAGTGAAGTTCTTGTGCTAGAACTCTCACTTAGATAGTTGTATCCTGAAGGCAGACGTCCGTAGAACTACAACACAAGTGGAGACGAATATTTGTCTTAGGACACTGCATCAAGCAGACCTCTATCTACACCAAATTAGTATGTGTTTAAGTATTTGTTATACTTATTTTTATTTATTTAAAGTTATATTGAATTACTTGAATTTTATTATACTTATTTATTGATGCAGTCACAAGTCATGCTACAAATGATTCCTATCAAATTATAAGCAAAGTTACTAAAGTTTATTTAGTTTAGTATCATTATATCATATTACATATGTGCAGAGAATATACTAAGCATATTCGGAAATTCTGATGACTATCCTCGGTGGAAGTTGTAATTAATTACATGTAGTTTAATTAAGCTGGCTATTTTGTATTTTCTAGAGACCAAAAAGTTATGACGTACCATATAATGAAGTACATATCATTCACTTCACAGAAATATATCATAATTGTTTTTTTAAAAAAAGCACATGAAGAAGTCCAAAATGTAGCTTTTCTATTTTTAATTAAAATATATATATTTCTCTGTTTACAGAAATATTTACATTAAAGAATGTTTGTACATTGCCAAATTAAAATGTACGCGTCGGAGGGTAGCCGCCCATTTCTGATAAGTTTTTCATTATTAGTATATAAAGTTTAGGTTATATCCACTTATAATATTAATTTTTAAGTCCCTAGCTAGTAACAGTGTCAAAAACTTATTGCTCTCAAACATACATGGAAGCGCATGTGATCTCCAAATAATATAGTAAATAGAAAAGTCAAATATCGTACCCAGAAAGACTTATGATCAACAATTAAGCTAGAATGCACTAATACCACTAAGTACCCAAGTATGTATGGACAAGATTGATTCTTTTTTTTTAGGAGGGCCCCTTGTGCGCAGCGTGGTAGTGGTCTAACCTTTGAAACCAGTTGAGTTACCATGATTAACTCCTTCACAATCCTGTCGGACCGGGGTGTGGGGGCTCCTGGGGTGGGAGATCCACCTTTTTTGGAAAAAGATTGATTCTTTTTATTAGCTCTCCTTAAGACATAATCAATAGGCGTTGTAATAACATCAGAGGGGTTAGAGAGAAGTTTCTCTCACTAGGCGAAAATGCTCTCAACTTTTCACCTAGTTGCTCCCTCGCAATCCGCCTCGTTCATCTCATTTCTTCACTGATTTTCACTTTACAGATTGTTACGAGTTTGTTACTTGAACATTATCATCTTACGGGAGTGTTTGTGGGTTCATTTTATGTTCGTTTTAGTTGATTTTATTAAAGGCGACTTTTCATCTTCCTCGACATTCATCTTCAACGTTCAAAGATTCATAGTTTTGTGTATTTGCATTCGGTTTCACCCTTTATTCCGCCTCTACTGGAATCGAAGAGATTTAGCCTTAGTGTGTTTCATCTTACTTCATATCATGGGGAGCTCCAAGATCAGCAACGGAGGTGTGGTGAAGGTGAAGTCCAGGAAAAAGAAAAAGGTTAGTACTTCTCCGATGATTGTTGGTGAAAACTTGGTCCCCGGTGTGTCTGATCCTACTGTTTTGGCCCACGTCTCACCGGACCACCGTGTTTCGCTTGATAAAGTTATTGATGACACTACGCTTAAAATGATTCATAAGTGGGGGGAAAACATGGAAGGGGATGATGTTAACGGTGAAGGGGAAGGTGTTAATGGTGGTGATGACTCTTCCATGTTACCGGTTGTTGCTCCGGTAATATTTGCTCCAAGTTATGCCTCGGCAGTAGCCATGACATATGGGAATGATAAAGGTGTGCATGTTCAAAACATGAATGTTAATGGTGTGGTGAATAACAATAAATCTTCCAATCTTCCGATTAGAAATCCGGTGATGGTAGCTTAAAGTGGTGTTCCGATAGTAACCATGGACGTCGGGGAGAAGATGGGTCATGTGGGAGGTACCGGGTCGAAGGCGGGTCAAGAGGGTGGTCATGGGTTGCAGGTGGGTCCTGATGGTGATCACGGGTCAAGGAGGCAATCCAAAGGTCACCGGTCAAAAGTTGTAGAATCCAACGAAGCTTCAATTCCCATGAATCTTGAAAATTCAAATGTTGCGGAAGCCGAAGGTTCTTCTATTCAAAAGAGACTTAGTAATTTGCAGAATTTAATTAATGCGGGAGCCAAAGAGTTACTTCATTCAATGGGGCATAGAAATCCGAAGGTTGTGGGACCCGAATTGCCTTCCATTCCCATTTGAGCCGGTTTGGACAACTCTACTCTCGTGGGACATGAAGAATTTATGGCAACCATTTCAAATGGTGCGCGGGTCTTGACTTCACCAATAGGTGCATCTAATGCACCTATTGGTGCTTCTCTCCCTCCCGGATTAAGAGTTGAGCGTGCAAACTCCCCTTGGGAGCCACAACAACAAAATGATTCTAATTCACCCAAGAATACATATGGGGGAATCTTTGCGGCTTCTAGTTTGGAAGCAAAGGGAATGAAATTGCAATATGTGGAACAAGAGAGTGATGATGTTGAACTTGACACAAGTGATGAAGTACCGTTTGTCGAAACTTAGGGCTATTGCCTTATTGGTTGCTTCACGGGACCTTTCCGGGGCCGAGTAACACTTGATTCTATTGTTAAGGGATGGGGTGTGAAGTGCCGAATTATTCCTTATGGTCGTGGATGGACTGTCATTCGTTTCATGACGGAGGATGATCGCATTAAAGTGTTTCATGGTGGTCCCTATATGACTTTTGAAAAGACATTGATGTTAAAATTGGTTGATAAGGGAGTTATGCTTTCGGATGATCTTTTCATGAATATTCCTGTTTGGGTGGTCTTCCGCGATGTGCCTTTATCGATCTGGAGTGCATCCGGCTTGAGTAAGATTGCATCACGTGTGGGGAACCCTTTATACACGGATCAATTCACCAAAGAGAGGTCCAAAATGAACTATGCACGAGTATTGATTGAAGTGGAAGTTAGCAAAGAGCCGGTTATGGAATTTGGAGTTAAATTGCCCGATAATAGAAGATATGTCCAAAAGGTGGAGTATGAGAACTATCCTGATTTTTGTTTTCATTGTGCAACATTTGGACATAATCACTTGTAGTGTAAGAAGTTGTCGAAAGAGGTTACGCCTATGGAGATCTCTCGGTCTCAAAATTCGAACATTTTGCCTAAGAATGGTGGGGATACGGGTAATAATAGAGTTGCGGGAACAACCCATCACTTTCAATCCAATCCCTTTTTTATCCCCGCACCCGTGAGTGATGGAGCTTTGGTAGGAGTTAATAAAGGTGTGAAAATTATGCCTCATATACCTGGTAGTGTCGATGGAGCATTGAACCTTGGTGGAGCTTCGGTTATAAGGCAATTTGATGAGCCCCGTTTGCGGGATGCACATGAAGTGCCTAACGCAACGGGGGTGGGTAATAGTGATTTGAATCATGTTAGGACTTTAGCCGCGACAACAAGATGTGTGTTATACCCCGTATTTCCAGAGTATGTACGTAAGGACGTACGTAGAAAAATTTGAACTTGTGATTTAGGCTTGGCCGAATTCTTTTTGTTCACAACACCCGATTAGAGTCGTTTTTCGACGAAACGTTTCCACAGCTTTCGTAGGGGAATTTCCGGCTATGTCATTTTTAATTTTTGGATTTTTCCGAGAGCGAAACATTTTGATCAACAAGAGGCGACACTTGTCACCCTCTCATTGGAACACCTGTAAGCGTAGGGTTGGCCGAATGGCCATTGTTTGGTCGAGGTTGGTAGGATATTTTGGTGGTAGATGGATAAGGTGCACTTGGCAAGATCTTGCCCTACACTTGCCTTGCACTTGGCAAGATTCGCCATTGGTCGCCTTCACTGACCTATAAATACCCACCCCTTGAAGATTAATTCATCCACAAAATTGCCTAAGTCTGAAAGCTCTCCTTCTCCTCCTTGTGTTGAGTTCGGCCGAGGCCTCCTCATGCCGAGAGCACCCCTCTGTGGGCTAGCCGAGAGTGTACCCCTTAGCCTAGTTGTCTTCGTATAATACCCCCTCTTGTTAGAAATACTCTCAAAAGTATTGTTATAATGCCCAAATTACCTTAGCCATATACCTTGTAGTATTCTAAGGTTATACCTTTACAAAAATCCCGAAATACTATTATACTTCCCTTGACCACAAAACCACCCTAAGGAAAATCTCCATAGTTAGTTGGAGTATTAAGTAGAAGTTGGTTAGAACTTCTAAGGGTTGTTTGGAGCGGAGTCGGGCGCGTGGAGTAGAGCTAAACCTTGCTCGGGATCGACATTTAAACTCGGATAATTATGGGCTTATCGAGGTAAATATCTTGTCCTATTGTAATTGGAAATTACATGTTGTTAGATTATATAGTTGAAGTATACTATATATAGATCAACGTTGTTATCGGGATGTCTTTTGACTTAAGCCCAATAATAAGAAACCTTTTGAAAGAAGTCTTGAATCAGTATTTACATAGGGTGTATTACATGAACTTGTGTAGCTTTTACGTGAGGTAGAATTGTACGTCGGATTAAACGTATAACCCCCGCGGTTGGCTTGGTAGCGGCCCCAGATAGATGAGGAGATTTCTGTTTGTTGCGGGAGAAGTCTTTGCCGAATTTTACGTAGAATGTTCTCTGAAGGGATCTAAATGTTAATAAAGCGCCTTGTGGCCTTATAGGTTGAAGTACTACGTGTGGCGCGATCTACTTGGCTTAAAGAGTAGCGGTTGGAAGTACTTGAGCGTTTTGCTATTAGTCGATAATCGTCGCGAGGTATGTGAACCTCTTCCTATCTCTTCTAGCATGATATGTGTGAACTATGTAGTGCGGTAGACGTCATGTGCTAAATGTATTTGATTGGTTTAAAACATAAAGTGTTATAACGGCTTTATGGGAAGTTGGTTATAACGACTTTATGTTGGTAAGAAAATACTTGTGGTTTTAAAAGGTAATCGATTTGAACTATAAGCGGCTTGTTATGTGTTAATAAAGAACTTGAAGTATTTCAAAAGATTTTTGAATCATTTGAAAGAAGAAGTAATACTTGGTTTTGAAAACTTAAGAGTTATACTAGCTTTATGGGAAGTTAGGTAATAACGGCTTAAGAATGTTTCTTGATTTGGAAATCGAATGTGTATCGACAAACCAACTGCAGCGTTAATAAAAGGAAATGTTTTGTGATTAAGTATTATTAAAACCGGTAGAAACTTCCATCTGCATAGAAGCTAAGATGAGACAAAATGATATTTCTAGATCATGCTTTGTAATAAGATTGTTATAAACAAGAATATCCTACTCACATATAAGACTTATGTTTCTCGGATAGTTTAAAGGAGAATTATATTCTTAAATGAATAAGACTATGAACTACGAAACCTTTCTAAAAAAGGCAAACTTGAACATTGGAAACTAGGCAAACTTGAACATTGGAAATTAGGCAAACTTGAACATTGGAAAAGAATGTGGCTACTTGATGTTACAAAGAGAAGTAATTGAGTTACTCTAAAAAGATAATCACTCTATTTTCATATACTACAGTATTGTGTGGTTTTGTGAAGTAACGTATCTTTTAAAGATTTAATGTATGAAGTACTTTGGGGATAGGTACCCGAACTTGTTAGTAGAAAGTACCTTGTGTGAATAACTTGATTGTATTGGTTTGTGATAACCTTGTAATACTTTCTTGTTGATTTGATAAGTAAGCATGTTAGGATGCTACGTGTGTTAGTATCTTGTGATTATTGTGTAAGGGGGTCACTCTTGTTGTGCTTACGTTGTCAAACGTTAAGCGTTATCGTTATTGTATCACATACCCTCGACTTATTATACCGAGGGCTTGCCACCCTTGATGCGGGTCTATACGGCCTATGCGATCCTTGTGACTACGCGGAGCGCGGTAGCTCCGGATTGATCATTCCGGTGTTTATCCCGACGCGGGGATTCCTATGCGGTCTGTTGAGACTATGCGGTCTTTGAGACTATGCGAGGCTGCGGAGCCTAGCGGATACCGAGGGTTAGCCGCTTCGATGCGGGTATACCTCAGCGATGCAGGACCGTGATTCGAGGAATACCTCACGCGGTCGCATGGGTGACCTATGCGAGTCGCGAGAGTTCCAGGATAGACGCCAAGACATTGATATTGCGGGCGAGGCGGCCTCGATTACGTGCGGTCTAGAAAGACCTCGGATACGCCAGTGGTATTTTTGGTACTGTGGGTCTTAGTAGTCGGTTATGCCTTCGTACTTGCCCCGTACGGTTTTATTGTGATAACTTTGAGGGCGTGAGTCCCTGACTTGACATGACTGCTTATTTATTGTGAACTGTAGTTTGGTTATCATACATGTCTCCCGCTTTATATAGACTACTATGATTTCATTTACGATTTATTTTCGCCACATACTGTACTTGGCCAGATCGACCTCCTTCGGCTGCGTTCATGCCGCAGTAAAGGTACACCGCCGTTGATCCTCGCTCTTAGGGTCACGTCATTGCGTTGGGAAAGCTCCGTTTCTCCGAGGCTTATCTTCGTATAGTCCCTGTCGTTGTAGGTATTTACATTCGGTATGGCGGGACACATCCCGCCATCGTTGTCGATCATTTCTTAAGTGCAGTAGATCTTGTTGTGTGGCGGGGTTGTAAAAAGGATTAAACTGTTCATTTGTAGGAGTTGTTATTTATATATATGCCAAAGGCAAGTTTTCCTCGACATCGTTTTGTACTTCATTTGTTTCATGTATGTGTTTTATGTTCCGCTGATTACTCTGATGTTGTATCACTAGGGTGCCCGGGGTAAGGCACCAGTCACGGGCCCAGATTCGGGTCGTGACAATGTGAGTCTAACATTCCTTTCTTCCCGGGGTCTTTTAGAGGTGTTGCGGGTGTTGGGAGTTCTCCGGGTGTGGACATGCGTGCACTACATTGTGCGTACATGGTTCATGGAACGCATAGCATTGGTGACTCGACCACTTTGGCTGCTAACACTGCGGATGATGGATGGCAAGAGGTTACTTCAAGAAAGAATATCCCTAAGAACAATGGAAAGACTACATATATGAGGCGCGCCTACGGCTGCCGCACAACTTGATTCAAACTAGAATCCCATCGTGTTGTTTTCCGATTATTTCCCTCATGTAGTTACACCTTTTGAGTGTACCCCCTCCCCTTTTATTTTGATTTTGCTCCTAAGCTTTGCATTGTCTTACGTTGAGGCTTGAGAACTCTCAATGATTGATTGTACTTCCTTGATTTTAGATAATATATTATTTATTAACCTTAAAAAAAAATTAATTATTTTTCAATTTTGGGATCCGCCAAATGCTTGTCCCCTTCTTTTGTTTAAACTCCAACATCCTGCAACAACAAATTAAATACATTCACCACGAGCAACCCCATTAGCATAACTAAAATGCGAAAAAAAATTAAAGGTTGGGTCGCTGCCCCGATATCGCTTGAGACACAACCCATTAACCAAGAATGTGCACGTCCCATCCAACGTTTTTATCTCGATCGCACCCTGGGACATGACTCTCATCACTTGAAACGGTCTTGACCATCTCGACCTCAGCTTACCAGAAAATAGTCGCAACCTAGAATTGAACAAGAGTACCATTTGGCCCAGCACAAACTCACAATATTGAATATGCTTATCGTGTCATCTCTTCATCTTCTCTTTGTACAACTTTGCATTCTCATAAGCCTTAAGCCTGAAATCATTTAACTCGTGCAGTTGCAGTAGCCTCTTCTCACCCGCCAACTCATATCTAAATTGAGCTTTTTGATTGCCTAATATGTTTTGTGCTCAAGCTCGACAAGAAGATGACATGCCTTTTCATAAATCAATTGATGGAATACAGACATAAACAGTGGAAGCAGATAGCCAAGATAGAACTTGCATGTAATATATATTGGATGTGTGAATAGAAAATGTAGGGTATTATTGGAACTTGTATGGATAAGAAGAAATAAGTGATAAAAAAATAAAGCGTTGTGAAATTTGGCGCAGCGCCGCGGCGCCTGATGGAAGGGTCACGGCGCTGGAAGTCCAGAGAGCACTGCAGAATTTATCGTGTTTGACGCCACATTCAAACTTACGTGCGCGGCGTGCGGAGAAGGCTGAAAGACATTCAAATTTGGGAAATTCAGGAGTTTCTTTGCAGAAACTATATTCTCAATGCATTGGATGATTCTCTCTACGACATAAACTCCACATTCGGAACAGCACGGGAGTTGTGACAATCATTGGAGAACAAGTACAAAAATGAGGTTGCTTGTGCCAAGAAGTTCATCATCGGAAAATTTCTGAACTTTAAGATGAGTGATGCCAAGGCGGTTGTCAAGCAAGTGGAGGAACTCCAAATCATTGTTCATGAACTAGAGGTTGAAGGTATGGGTCTTAACCCAAATTTCTTTGTTGTTGCTATTATTGAGAAATTACCTCCTTCTTGGAAGGATTTTAAGGTTTATTTGAAGCATCTAACCGATGAGATGAGTTTTGAGCAACTGATTCTGAAAATTCGTGTTGAAGAGGACAACCGGAAGAATGAAAGGGTTGATGCTGTTTCATTGGAGCCTAATGCCAACATAGTAGAAGGCAATGCTTCCAAGGCTAAGTTTCAGAAAGGCAAGGGCAAATTTGCTGGTTCCAAGCCATCTTTTGCAACCGGGAGGAATGCACTCGCCCCACAAAGGACCAATGCATTCAATAAACCACAATTAGGACTCTGTTGGGTATGTGACAAACCTGGGCACAGAGCAAAAAATTGTCGCCTTCGCAAGAGTCAAGGTGGTGGTGTTGAAGGTTCGAGTAATGTCAATCAATCCAACCGAACAGAAACTAAAAACCAATTCATTGGGGTTGTGGCTGCTCAAGCAAATCTAGTTACAAATTCAATCGATTGGTGGATGGATACGGGTGCTACAATACATGTATGTTCTGAAAAAGACATGTTTTCATCCTACCAGGCCATCAAGGATGGAGAACCATTATTCGTAGGGAATGCTGATTCTGTGAAGGTGGAAGAGAAAGGGAAAGTAACTTTGAGACTCACTTCCGGCAATGATCGTATGCTCACTAATGTGTTGCATGTGCCTGAAATTTGTAAGAATTTAATTTCTGGGCCTGTTCTAAGTAACAAAGACTTCAAAATTATATTTGAATCTGATAAATTTGTACTCACCAAATGTGGGGTGTATGTAGGGACGGGTTACCTCAGTGAGAGATTCTTCAAACTATCTATTGTACCTAGTAGACAATTGTTGTTATTAATAAAAATGCAGGCACTAGCACTGCTTCTATGTATATGTTTGATTCCCCTTCTTTATGACATTCAAGATTATGTCATGTTAATTATCGCTCTTTACAAAGAATGATAAAGTTAGGCATGTTGCCAAAATGCTTAATGAACAAAATGACTAAGTGTGGAGTTTGCATAGAATCAAAATATGCAAGTCATCCTCATAAATCTGTTGTGAAATCAAATGAAGTTCTTGGTTTAATTCATAGTGATTTGTGTGATTACCAAGAAACCCCATCGCGTGGAAGAAAGAATTATTACATATCATTCATAGATGATTGCAGTAAATTTTGTTATGTATACTTAATACATACCAAAGATGAGGCTTTGAATATGTTTAAAACATACAAAGCAGAAGTGGAAAACCAACTTGACAAAAGAATCAAAATTCCAAGGTCAGACAGAGGTGGTGAATATAAATCGCATGAGTTCAAAATTTTTTGTTCTACTCATGGTATAGTTCATCAAACCACTGCGCCATATACTCCAAAACAAAATGGAGTTGCCGAACGTAAATAGAACATTGAAGAATATGATAAATTCAATGTTGATTAGTTCAGCACCCTTAGTCTACAAGTAGGCGTTAATTACTGCAAATATGATTTTGAACAAAATTCCTCAAAAGAAAAATGATCAATCTCCCTATGAGTTATGGAAAGGAAGATTGCCTACTTTCAAAAGGATGAAAGTGTAGGGTTGTCTAGCTAAAGTTCAAGTTCCTTTATCAAAGAGAACTAAACTTGGACCAAAAACCGTGGATTGCATATATATTAGTCATGCCAATAATAGTGCAGCATATAAGTTTTTGGTGTATCACTCCGAGGTTGAAGGTATTCACAAGAACACACTTATGGAATCTGCGAAAGCTGAACTTTTTGAGGATATTTTTCATTACAAAGACAAGGATAAAAAAGTTCCTAATAATAAGAAGAGGACACTGCCTCAAGATGAGTCATACCAAGACACTCAAAATGATGATATCTTACTTCCTCTGTTCAAAAAAAATTCTGAACCAAAGAGAAGTAAACGTGGAAAAGTTGCCAAAGATTTTGGACCGAACTTTATGACTTTTTCCGTTGAAGGAGAACCTCAAACATATAGGGCCGATATGGAATCATCCGAAGCACCTTATTGGAAGGAGGTTATCCAGAGTGAGGTAGAATCCATTGTACAAACTAATACATGAAAATTGGTTGATCTCCCTCCGGGACAAAAATCAATAGGCCATAAATGGATTTTCATACGAAAATTAAGGCCTGATGGTACTATATAAAAATACAAAGCTCATATATTAGCCAAAGGGTTTAGACAAAAAGAAGGTGTAGATTTCTTTGATACCTACTCACCAGTATCTAGAATTACGTCTATAAGGACGTTAATTGCTATAAAAGTGATTCACAATTTGAAAATACACCAAATGAATGTGAAACTGCATACTTGAATGGTGAACTAGATGAAGAAATTTACATGGAACAACCCGAAGGGTTTGTTGTTAAAGGTCAAAAGAAGAAAGTATGTAAATTAATTAAGTCTTTATATGGACTTAAACAGGCTCCAAAACAGTGGCATGAAAAGTTTGATAATACATTATTATCAAATGGTTTTCAAATAAATGAATGTGACAAATGTGTCTACATTAAGGAGTGTAATAATGCATATGTCATTATATGCTTGTATGTGGATAATATGTTGATTATGGGAACAAGTAAGGATGTAATTAACCAAACTAAAAAGATGTTGCATGCCTCTTTCGATATGGAAGATATGGGAATAGCGGATGTCATTCTTGGTATTAGAATTCAAAGGAATTCTGAGGGTTATATATTAACTCAATCTCATTATGTTGAGAAGGTCCTTAGAAAATTTGGACACTATGATGATAGACCGGTTGTTACGCCATTTGATCTCGCTTGTCACCTTAAGAAGAATGAAGGTAAAAGTGTGTCTCAATTGGAGTACACACAAGTTCTTGAAAGCTTGATGTACCTAATGAATTGTACAAGACCGGATTTAGCATATACTGTGAGCCGACTTAGTCGATACTCACATAATCCTGAAAATGATCATTGGGTTGCACTAATAAGGGCACTACGATATCTAAAACATACAATGAACTATGAGTTACATTATACAAAATATCCTCCCGTGTTAGAAGGATATTGTGATGCTAATTGGATTTCCAACCATTCAGAGAATAAGTCCACAAGTGGTTATGTATTTACACTTGGTGGAGCGTCGGTATCGTGGAAATCATCAAAGCAAACGGTGAATACACGATCAACTATAGAAGCAGAGTTTGTAACCTTGGATAAAGCTGCCGAAGAGGCAGAGTGGCTCAGAAACTTCCTAGAAGGTATTCCGTTATGGACAAAGCCTGTGACAGCTATTTACATACATTGTGATAGTATGGCTGCCCTGACGAGGGCAAATAATCAAATATACAATGGCAAGTCAAGACATATAAGGCGACGTCATAATACAATACGAAGCTTGCTGAAGAATGGAATTATATCCATTGATTATGTAAAGTTAAAGGACAATATAGTGGATCCTCTGACAAAATGCCTTAATAGAGAGCAAGTCATATTTACATCGAGGGAAATGGGCTTAAAGCCAATACAATGAGTCGTTAACTGGCGAAAACCTAACCTATCAAAATTGGAGATCCTATGGTTTAGGTTCAATAGGAAAACTAGTTGGGATGTCACGACCCGACCCCGGGCCCGCGACTGGTGCCCTACCTGGGTACCCTTATACTCATACATCAGAGATAACCAACGAAAGCTAAATCTCTTTACCATTATACAATAAAACATGAAGTGAAACTGACAAGCCGATAAGGCCACTTCTTTATATATACAATACCAAAAAGGTCTACAACTTTAACCAGTCCAACCCACATACGTGACTGCATATCTCTAAGAGTTTGACAGTAATAAAGACGGGACAGGGCCTCGCCGTACCCCTGAATGTACATACACCAAAACACAAGGCCTGTACCTATATATCAAACTCCGGAACAAATGGAGCTATCCCAAAAGCTAAGAGGAGATCCTAAGCCCTCGGATCACCAACCTGAGTACCTATCCCTGCGGCATGAACGCAACCCCCCAAGGATGCCACACATGGCCACATTATATCATACATGCATATACGTTAGTCAAATATAGGCAAGTAGGAAATGGAATTACCTGTAGGTGTAGGGAACAAGTGAGGATACTTCTTCATCATGTCCTCTTCTGCTTCCCACGTCATCTCCTCTCTATTATCATTCCGCCACAAGATCTTGATGGAATCCCCGTCCTTAGTCCGCAATCGTCTAACCTGGCGATCAAGTATGGCTATAGGACTCTCCTCATATGATAACCCCTCTGTCACATGGACATCATCAACTGGGAAAACTCTGGATGGATCTCCGATACACTTCCGAAACATAGAAACATGGAAGACCGGATGAACCGCCTCCAAATCAGGTGGTAGATCCAACTCATAGGCAATCTTGCCTACTCTACGAACAATCTGGTAAGGCCCAATGTACCTCGGGTTAAGTTTTCCCTTCTTACCAAACTTCATTACACCCTTCATAGGTGATACCTTCAAGAAAACCCAATCGTCAAGCTGAAACTCCAAGTGTCGACGTCGATTATCTGCATACGACTTATGTCGACTCTGGGCCGCTAATAGCCTCTCCTGGATAAGCTTCACCTTATCCACATCCTACTGAATCAAATTTGGGCCAACTAACTGAACCTCGCCAACATCAAACCAACCAATCGGCGATCTGCACTTCCTTCCATATAAGGCCTCATACAGGGCCATCTGAATACTGGAATGGTAGCTGTTGTTATATGCAAACTCAACAAGAGGCAAATGATCCTCCCAACTACCCCTGAAATCAATAATACAGGCCCACAACATATCTTCAAGTGTCTGGATAGTACGCTCTGCCTGCCCATCGGTCTGAGGGTGAAATGTAGTACTAAGACTCACCTGTGTCCCTAAATCCTTCTGGAAAGACCTCTAGAAGTTAGCCGTAAACTGATCCCCTCTGTCTGATATAATAGATATAGGAACTCCGTGCAGTCTCACAATCACCCTGATATAAAGTCTAGCATAATCCTCAACCGAGTAAGTAGTCCTGACCGGAAGAAAATGGGCTGGTTTCGTCAGCCTGTCTACTATTACCCAAATGGAGTCACACTTCCTCTGAGTATGAGGTAACCCTGTAACAAAATCCATGTTAATCACCTCCCACTTCCAAGTGGGGATCTCAATCGTCTGTAATAACCCACCAGGCTTCTGGTGCTCAACCTTGACCTGCTGATAATTCGGACACTGAGCAACGAACCCTGCTACGTCCTTTTTCAGGTCATCCCACCAATATACACATCTGAGGTCATGGTACATCTTTTTCGACCCCAGATGAATAGAATATTGAGCATTATGTGCCTCCCCTAGAACCTGCTGACGAAGTCCTGCAACATCGGGTACACATAATCTACCTTCATATCTTAACACCCCATCAGGTGCTACCTCAAATAGAATCTTCTCCCCTCGAAGAGCCGCATCTCTGTATTGTACCAGAACCGGATCCTCATACTGTCACCTCTTCACCTCTTCTACGATGGAGGACTCGACAACCTGTCAAACCCGAACTCCGCTGTCTTCGGAATCAATCAACTGGATCCCAAGGCTCGCTAACTGATGAATCTCACGAACCATATCCCTTCTATCTGGCTGCACATCGGTCAGAATACCCATAGATCTACGACTAAGAGCATCTGCAACCACATTGGCTTTCCCCGGGTGGTATAGGATATCAACATCGTAGTCCTTAAGCAATTCTAACCACCGTCTCTGACGCAAGTTTAGCTCCTTCTGTCTGAAGATATACTGGAGGCTCTTATGGTCTGTATAAATATCCACATGAACTCCATATAAGTAATGCCTCCAAATCTTCAAGGCATGAATAACGGCTGCCAACTCTATATCATGGGTAGGGTAATTTTTCTCATGTTTCCGGAGCTGTCGGGACGCATAGGCTATAACCTTACCGTGATGCATCAACACACAACCTAGCCCAACACCCGAAGCATCACAATAAACCACATAACCCTCTAGCCCCTCAGGAAGAGTAAGAACTGGAGCCGTCGTCAACTTCTCTTTCAATAACTGGAAGCCCTTCTCACACGCATCCGTCCATTGGAACTTAGTCGTTTTCTGAGTCAGCCTAGTCAAAGGCGCTGAGATCAAAGCGAACTTTTCCACAAATCTCTAGTAATATCCCGCAAGCCCTAAAAATCTACGCACCTCAGTCGGTGTAGTACGTCTAGGCCAAGTCTTCACTGCCTCAATCTTTTCCGTATCAACCCGAATACCATCGGCCCCAACAATGTGCCCCAAGAATGCCACTGAGGCCAACCAGAATTCACACTTAGAGAACTTGGCATATAGCTGTCGGCTCTGGAGGAATACCTGGGAGATCATCAGGGAATACATCCGGAAATTCACTAACTACCGAAACTGACTAAAGAACTGGTACTTCATCTTCCGTATCGAACACCCGAATCAGATGGTAGATATACCCTTTCTGAACCATCTTCCTGGCCTTGAGATATGAAATAAACTTACCCCTCGGCGACACAGTATCCCCCTTCCACTCAATAACCGGCTCACCGGGAAACTGGAATCGGACCAATCTCTCTCTACAGTCAACATTGGCGTAACAGGAAGCCAACCAGTCCATACCCATAATGACATCAAAATCTGTCATATCCAACTCTATCAAGTTCGCTCTGGTCGACGATCAGATACAATCACCGGGCAATTCTTATATAACCGCTCCGCTACCACCGAATCACCTACTGGTGTAGCTACCTCGAAAGGTTCTATCGACACAGGTTTTATTCCTATTCTACCAGCAATAAGAGGAGATATATAGGGCAAAGTAGAACCCGGATCTATCAAAGCAGCGTCAAAACATGAGATCAATAAGATATCTGTGACGACATCCGGCGAAGCCTCCTGATCATGCCGACTGGCCAAGGCATAAATGCGGTTCGGAGGACCGCTAGAACTAGGACCTCTGCCGCGGCCTGCTGGCCCGTGAATACCTTGCCCTACGTGGCGCATAACCACAGAAGATGATGACCGACAACTGAACCTGTAGGCTGAGCCATACTACCCGTGCTACCTCTGTACGGACACTCTTTCTTTAAATGGCCCTGCTGGCCGCAAGAGAAACAGGCTCCCGAAGCAATACGAAACTCTCAAGATGGGACCTACAGCATCGAACACACTGAGGTAAAGGTGGATTCGACCGGCTAGGACCCTTGTTTCCCTGGAAACCCGAAGCCCTAGAGCCCTGACCTGCTCCCGAATAACCCGGACGGTCAAACCTACTGCTAGAAGACTATGGAGTAGCACTCTGTGTTGGCTAAGATACATACCTAGCCTGCTGCCGAGGTTGTCCGCCTCTAAAGCCCCCCGAAAACCCTGCTGTCCCGGCCTCTTGCCGATCTATCAATGCCGCCGACTTCATGTCGATCTCGACTGCGTGCGCACGAATACGGGCAATGTCCATGCCCGACTGAAGAGCTACAACCATGCACCCATCAATAAGATAAGGATCTAGTCACATCATGTAGCGGTGCACTCTATCCGCCATGTCTGCCACTATAGTGAGCGCATACCGAGCCAATGAGTCAAACTCTAGGCTATACTCTCTGATGGTCCTCCCACCCTGCCTCAATATCAAGAACCTGTAAACCCGGGCTCTCCTCATCTCAGGAGGCAAGAAGTGGTCTAGGAAGGCCTCCGTGAACTCGTCCCAAACAGCTGGAGGAGCACCCTCGCCCCTGGACAGTTCCCCCACGACTCAAACCAGTTCACCGCAACGTCGCATAACCGATAAGAAGCTAATACAACCGACTAGGCCTCTGAGGCCTTAATCACCCTCATCGTTCGATGAATCTGGCGAATGAACTCCTGAGGATCATCCTCAGGTATCGACCCATAAAACTCCAGCGGATTGCAACTCAGGAAATCCCGAACCCTCAAATTGTCTGTCCTGGGGTTAACTACCGGCTCCTGCCTATATGTATGTCCTGCTACTATCCTGGCCAGTAACCGGACTGTATCTCTGTAGTTAGGGCTGCACAAATTTCGGTCCGGTCCGGTCCGGTCCAGGTTCGGTCCGGTCCGGACCGAATATTTTTATTTTTTTTTTATTTTTTATAATATATATAATATATATAATTCCTAATATATATAATATATATAATATATATAATTCCTAATATATATAATATATATAATTTCTAATATATATAATATATGTAATTTATAATTTTCTAAATTCCTAATATATATAATTCCTAATTTTATAAATTTCTAATATATAATATTATATAATTCCGAATGGTTCCTGCCCGGTTTTTTTTTAAAATTGAATTTACAATACTGAAATTGACATTCTCGGACGCGGTGGCACGCAATTTTTACGTTGAAATCTATTGTAAATCGCGAGATATTTAGATTTGAAAATTGGAAAAACGTAGCGATTTGGGGAAAAAGAGAAATTGAGGGGCAAGATGGACGTTTTTGGAGAAATCGGAGGAATCAAACCGCATAGCAGTTTGGCCACCCCGTATCGAAAAATACGTGAAATCAAAAAAATTAGGTAAAACGGACGTCCGAGCGCAAAGTTATGACCGTATAAAGTTTGATCAATTTACAACCTATATTTCATATGTCAATACGCTCGGGGCTGGCGGGAGGGGGCTGGCAGGCTGGCGGGGGCTGGCGGAGGACCGGGGGCTGGTTGGTTGGGGCTGGGGATCACCGGTCCAATCGGTCCGAAAATCCGACCGGACCGAATTAACCGGACCGGACCGGACCGACCGAGAAATTCGGTCCGGTCTTCGTCCGGATAATCCCGCGGTTCGGTCCTCGGTCCGTCCGGTTCGTCCGGTCGGCCCGGCCTCGACTTTGTGCACCCTATTCGTAGTCCCTATCCTCTCGCCGCGAGGAACCGAGGCTCAAGTATCGGGGCCTCTGAGTCGCTCTACGCTCCATCGCATCGGGTGTAATCAACTTGGCCGATCGGACCTCAACCTTAGGCATCGACTGGGCCTGTGCCCTAGTAACTCTCTGCGCCCTACTAGTAGCTCCTACTGCTGACTTGCCCTTCTGGGCCTCTGTTGCCTTCCGTGGAGGCATAACTGATACACAAGAATACGTCAGAGAGGAATCAACCTAATAACACAGCTCTACTGCACGATCTCAGAATGGGAAGAATGGAAACCAATCCTAAATATCCTGTAGCCTCCTGGTTATGGGTGTGGTGCACAACACACCGATAATCAAGACTCTACTAGGGCACAGGCCCACTTTTGTCACGACCCGACCCCGGGCCCGCGACTGGTGCCCTACCTGGGCACCCTTATACTCATACATCAGAGATAACCAACGGAAGCTAAATCGCTTTACCATTATACAATAAAACATGAAGTGAAACCGACAAGTCGATAAGGCCACCTCTTTATATATACAATACCAAAAAGGTCTACAACTTTAACCAGTCCAACCCACATACGTGACTATAGACCTTTAAGAGTTTGACATTAATAAAGACGGGACAGGGCCCCATCGTACCCCTGAATGTACATATATCAAAACACAAGGCCTGTACCTATATATCAAACTCCGGAACAAATTGAGCTATCAAAAAAACTGAGTGAAGATCCTAAGCCCTCAGATCACCAACCTGAGTACCTATCCCTGCGGCATGAACGCAGCCCCCCAAGGAAAGGGGGTCAATACGAAAGATGTACCAAGTATGTGAAACTGTAAGTACTGTAAAGGAGATCATACAGTCCAAATATAAAGCATGAGACAAGTATGATAATCAAAATAACAGTACAACTGTGCCTTATCAACAATGAGAGTAATGAGAGTAATATGTACCGTGTTAACATATGAAGGTCGTGATTAATTTAGGGTCACCCGCCCGTAGTATCATTATGCGATCCTATTCATGGGACTGTTTCACCCGCATAGGTCTAGTAGACCCGCATAGGACTATTTCACCCGCATAGGCCCTGTGGACCCACAATGAGCATAAACGCAATACTCGCATCGTGGAGAGCAAATCCACGGAATGTACAATATCCTGGGGGTTGACCCCGCAATAAATAATATAACACTTGCACTAATGGTTATCATGAACAACATATGCAAGTTAAGTAATCTTTTACTCTCATTAGAAGCAAATGGATGAACCATCATTTTATTAGACTCAAGGCACTATCATGTCGTGTAAAATCCGGGAATTTAACCCAAAGTACTATGTACATCTATTCCTATAAAAGGAATCACATCATGCAATATAGGGGAGTTGAACCCCATAGCACCATGTACGTCCGCCGTACATTCTTTCCTTTATAAAATCCCAAGACACTAACACCCGTAGTATCAAGACACTTCTACTTTTAAAATCAAGTCAAGTGTTATCTCATTCAAGTAACTTAGTCTTTAAACATCAAGTCACTTATACTATCTAGGGTCGATACCGTGGCACGACAATACCACCCCGCCCCCTAACTAATCCTCAACACCCTTCAACAGGGGTAGCGCTACGGGTGCACTATGGCCTATGGCGCCGAACTTCTGCGCCTTCGAGTTTGAGCCACGGCCTCGCAACTTGGCCCCAACCCGACTCCAGCTGCATTTTTTTAAGTCTCCTTTCAATAAAGTAACCTCCCTTATATACTACAAGGAATTCGAGTTCATTTAAAACATGTATGTTCATCGTACGCTCATTTTTATAAAGTCATGCTCAAAGGAGATAGAAGAAATTCCACATACCTGTTACGCTTTTCCACACGTCAAGTAGAATACGTCACCCGTAGGATGTCAACCTATAATGACAATTTACATTTCTATCAATCTTCATGCTTTCAAGTGTAAGTTAAATACCAAGTAATGATCCTCTTTATTCTACGTAAATTTGGGCAGCAATTCCCCCGTTTCTACGTACTTTTCCACCTTTTCCAAGGCCCGAATACAACAATAAAAAGCCATATCTTTAAGGCACAATTTAAGGCAACAACCAAAGGGGATTACACGTTTACAAGACGTGTAAAATTCTGCCCCACAATATCCAATAAATGAAAGGGCACTCTTGGCCACAATAATAACATATAACTTTCTTTTCATTTCTATAATTCTAGTCGTTATTCCAACACTTGTACATGGTATATATCAATAGTTAAATGACTACATTTCCTTCAACGTAAAACACATATAACGTGAAGACACATCCAATTTAGTTCAACGAAATCTTATGTCACAAAATGGCTCCAAATTCGGCCAACATACAAAATGGAATACATGATCTTAAACTTCATTTTTCCTTATCACAATATCATTCTACAACTACCACAACACGTAGTATAAGATTACTTTCAAGAGGACGATGAGATTTACCTTATTTATACCCAAAACAATCCACTTAAAAGTCAATCCTTAGAGATAGTCTTAGCTCCAAATCCTTACGTTCCAATCCGCAATATGCGACCCTTAGAAGCTTATAACCAACTTATCTTCTTGATCCAACACCAAAAGTTGTAGATCACCTTGAATATGTGAACAACACTTGGAATATTTACTAATCTTGTTCTTGATTTTCTTCAAGAATTCGAGAAAGAGAGAGAGAGGTAGAGAACTTGTGTGATATGAAAATAGTGCTAAGTGTTGGGGTCTTG
The DNA here is from genome assembly GCA_029844215.1 of Przewalskia tangutica. Classification (NCBI taxonomy): domain Eukaryota; kingdom Viridiplantae; phylum Streptophyta; class Magnoliopsida; order Solanales; family Solanaceae; genus Przewalskia; species Przewalskia tangutica. The sequence continues at coordinate 6,990,027 of CM056725.1, forward strand.
CAATCCCATGTATATATAAATATCTATTGTGCAAGACAAGCCAAGTGGATGGGACCCATGTGGCCACTTGTCCATCTCTCAAAATATCTTCTAAGTCCAAGTCAAATTGTCAATGTCATGTGGGGGTGACACGTGTCACCCTCCCATTGGTCCCGAAATTATTTCATCCCCAAAATATCTATATTTGGTCAAAATATCTCAAAACCTTGTGGGCCCAACAATTTCGTAAAATTTTCTTGTGGGCCCCACATGACCAAATTCGAGACTTGAAAATCCAAAACTCCAGAATATTTTATGAATCTCGAATACCAAATTTGAGAATCAAATTCCAATTAATAAATTTTTTTCCTTCACGAGATTTCGAATTATTTCCTTAAGAAAAAAATAGTTATACATTCTTCCAACATTCAAGTCTTACATACGTTCTCGAATACATGCCCTGGAATCACGGGGTGTAACAGGGGAAGACTCAAGGAGCATAAAACACACATATGCTCATTCATATGGTATACTAAATGTGTTAATCCGTTGATGATTAAGGGATGAAGATTTCTTAATAATACTCAAAAGTCTTTATGGTGGGATAGTACGGACTATACTTGTTTGGTATTTTACCTATATGGGATTGATGTGGGGTCGCATCTGGGAGAACTGATATGGCTATGTTCTCTAGAAAGTATCACGAAAAAGGAGTTGTTCACCACGGAATGAACACAACCGTAAGAATTGAAATATGTTGATATGATATGTGTGATACTTGTTGTCTTGGTTTACTACAAAACGTGAATAGTTCAAGATATACGTTCTCTATTTCACAAGTAGACCCGATAGGTATTCACTACGAATGGTTCAAGTCCAAAAGACACTGTTTCTGATGCATATCATATCGCATTTTACAGAAATAACGATAAGTTCCTAATTATCTTATTTTCTATCCACATGTGGGGTATTATTGGATGTGTGAATAGAAAATGTGGGGTATTGTTGGAACTTGTATGGATAAGAAGAAATAAGTGATAAAAAATAAAGCGTTGCGAAATTTGGTGCAGCGCCGTGACACTTGATGGAAGGACCGCGGCGCCGGAAGTCCAGAGAGCATTTACCGTGCTTGGCGCCACGGCGATGAGTAGCAGGCCAGTCATTGAAATTTCGGAGAACTCGACATGCTCGCGGTCGCGACGCCCAACCAGAAAATTTCTGAATGTCCAAAAGTTGCATCTTTTCACAAGAGACACAACCTTTGGAGTGGAAGACTGCCATGGATGAAATTAATGTTATAAATAGCATGTTGATAACTTGGTTGAAGACACAATACTCAATATATTACAATCTATCATTAATACAATTAATGATCTAAGATTGTTGCTCAATCTTCTTCTTCTTCCTCAAAAGACATTTTCTGAAAAAACACATAAAGTAAATTCGCCACGGATCAAGTTCTCATGCAAGAACCTGAACCAGATAGTTGTATCCTCAAGATAGACGTCAGTGAAACTACAACACGAGTGGGGGAGAATTTCTGTCTTAGGTCACTACATTGCAGGCCTCTATCGACACACGTTAGTGTGTATCTCCAATTTATTGTTTTTCATTGTTGTTAATTTCAATTACATTTGAATAATTATTATATTATTGTGATTGCTTATTGAAAGGTCTAGATTGGTACTAACAATATAGACAACAAATAATTACAAATTTTAATCAAACATAAAACAATACTTATCTCTTGAAGCGTGATTGCGACCATGAATCTAGCCTTCAAGAATGAGCAGAGATCGTCTTACGTGATCGTACTCCAGTTCCACGGTCTGCAGTCTTCTTCTATGTAATCTAATTAGACTTTAGACAGAGAATACTCATGTGGACAAGTATCACAGCTCAGGAAAGGTGTCTCTCTCTTAGGGCAGAAAAGCCTTGTAATAACCACGTTTAATGTGCATCCTAGCAAAAACGTGTGGGTTTTTTTCCGCTCCAAGAATGTTATTTTCCAAATTCAATAATAATTAGGTATAGCAGGGACACCAAATTTAATAATGAGACTTCCAATTGTGGTATAATTCAAAATATGAATGAATTAATCCTACCATAATAAGTTATAATTTATTTTACTAAAAATTGTAATTGCACTCTTCAGGTTAATTTCAGCATCTTTCATTAAATCTTATTTAACTTTTCCTGTTAAGATAACAGATACCAATCAATTAAATAAATTACTGATAATTTAATTCATTGACTAATTAAATTCTTTATACTTTCCCTTAACTTATTTCATGTGACGGATACAAAATCCACCTGCAAGGTTTTCACATGAAGATTTATAAGCATTCATAAAGGGGTACCATCAATCTCAAAGTCGAGACATGGATTCTATCAATTAACTATTATTTTCAAATATTATTTATTACTATTCAACCTATCAGATACATTGACTCACAATAGAGTCATACCTTTTAATAAATTCAAATAATAAATAAATCACATTGATCATTATAATTATATTAAGATTAAGAGTATAAGTATATTTAATGAGATAGAGATGTTGTTTTACATATTCAGTATAAAAATATTTATCTCTACTTGGTCCGTTCATACATACAAAATGTACTAGCATAAGAAGTCCGAACTATACAGTTTTCATAATGAAGATACATTATATTTAATCTTGTGCTACAACCATACCGATAGCTTTATCCAATTTCTGTTTTAGATTGTTAACATGATACTTATAAGAACTGATAATTTAATCTTCTGCGTATAAGTTAAACTCTATACACTAAATCATCTACTATATAAGTAAAGAAAACACATACTAATATATGATCTATTTAATTCTTTATTAAACATTGACTAAACAATTGTTCTATGATAAATACTATATCCAAACACATGATTAATAGTATATATCCCAACAATCTCTCACTTAGACTTTTAATCATGATATTTGTTAGAACATATCATATCTAAATTCATGATTAATAGTATATACCCCAACAATCTTTCACTTACTCTTAACCATGTATCTACAACCTTCACATATATTCCTTTTGTGCTACTATCAAAAGTCTTAGCCAATAAGCTCTTTGCAAAATAAAAAACTTGTCAAGTTATTTTCTGATGCAACTTCGTTTAGTAGTGCTTCATCGTAACTGACCGATTCTGTACTAAGATCTTCGGGAATCCTATCATGAAACTCTCCCAAAATGTATTTCTTTTCAGATATTCTGTCATGAAACTCTTCCAAGAGTATACACCGAACCGATCTTGGTTATTATTCTCCCACTACGACTAAGTATTACTACTATTATCGTCACACTATCATGTTCATGAGTCTTAATATTGCTTGTGATTTATCCGTTCAAAACATACGAAATGTACTAGCACAAAAAGTCCAAATTATACTGTTCTCATAATAAAGATACATTATATGTAATCTTGTACTACAATCATACCGATAACTTTATCCAATTTTTATTTTAGATTATGAACATGAACTTTATACTTATAAGAACCGATGATTTAATCTTTCTTGTATAAGTTAAAATCTATACTCTAAATCATCTACTATATAAGTAAAGGACACACATACTAATACATAATCTATAAAACAAATTTATTAAAAATTGAATAAAAAATTATTCTATAATAAATATTATAACAAACACATGGTTAATAATATATATCCCCACATCAACCTGTAGGGAGAAGTCTCAATAGGTGTCTTGTATATTGTCTGATAAGCCCATAGGGCATTAACGAGTTTCAGTGCCCAATACTTCCTTTGTGCATTCACTATTTTCTCCAAAATCTATTTTACCTCTCTATTGGAAACTTTGACTTGTTCACATATTTGCGGATGGTAAGTGGTAGACACCTTATTCGTCATCCCATATTTTTCCAAGAGGTTCTAAATCAAAGTGTTACAGAAGTGAGCTACGTCGTCGCTGATCATAGCTCTCAAAGTCCCAAACCTCGTGAATATGGCCTTTTTAAAAAAACTCGCCACCACCTTCACATCATTATTAGGGAGAGGGAATTATTAGGGAGAGGGGCTGCCTCTACCCATTTACATACATAGTCCACCACTAGAAGGATATACTTGTTCTCATAGGATAGAAGGAGTGGTCCCATAAAGTCAATTCTCCAAACATTGAATATCACAACCTCTTTCACAATTTCTGGCAAACGTATGTGCATCCTTGAAAATTGTAGGCCAATAAAAGACCGATTGCAACACCTTAGCTGCAGTGCGATCACCTCTATGATGTCCCCCGTATGGGGAAGAATGAAAACTCCCAAATATTTGACCGTCTGCGAAATACATCTTCGTATCAACTGGCCAGGACCCTGCTTTAATAAATACGGGTCAATCCATATATTAAATAACAAGTCATGATAAAGCTTCCTCCTCTACTCATAGTTGTTTCAGGTGGATAGATTCCACTCACTATTAGATTCACAATATCAGCATACCATGACACCTATGCAGCAGAAATTGCAAAAAGTTGCTCAATAGGAAAAACTTCTCGAATCTATCCATCTTTCACTATGTGCTCATGACTCTCTAGTTGAATTCTTGTTGTAATAAAATCCACCAAATGAGCCCTGGTTTTGCATATTTCTTGTTGAATAAGTATCAAATTGCAGCATGATCCATATACACCATGAAACTAGTTCCAACAAGATAGGAAAAAAATTATCAAAGGTGTACACTACCGCCAATAACTCTTTTTCAGTGACTGTGTAGTTTAGTTGAGCATCATCAAGAGTCTTGCTGGCATAATATATCGAGTGGACGATTTTGTATCTCATCATTCCTAGGAAATCCCCCACAACAGTATCACTAGAATCACATATTAACATAAAGGGGAGCATCCAGTTAGGGGCTATCATAATTGGTGCAGTCACGAACCTTCTTTTCAACTCATCAAAGCTTTCAAGCATGCATTACTAAATACGAACTTCACCTCTTTCTCTAGAAACTTACACATGGGACTGGATATTTTGAAGAAGACCGTAATGAAATGTCTGTAAATTACTACACGGCCAAGGACATTACGCACGCCCCTCACAGGAATAGAGGATGTCAGTTTCTCAATGACTTCCACTTTAGCACGATCTACTTCCAACCCTTTTTAGACACCTTAAGTTGTTGAGTGTATTTTATATACTCTTTTGAGTCTTTTTTAGTTAATATTTTACTCTTTTATTTTGCGTTTAGTATAGTGTTAGGTGTATTTTTCGTTCATTTTGTGTCATAACGGTTATAAAGGAGAAGATACTACTTTTGAGGATGAAATTACACAAGAAAATGCCAAGAAATGAATTCTAAGAAGTCCCGGGAAATATAGAAGAAATCAGACAAAGCACGGACGAGAAAATGACAAAAAATCAAAAAATCCGGAATGGGACGCTACCGGCGCCCAAAGTACTGCGGGTTTCAACGAACAACAATTTCTCCGATCGTCAAAAAGGTCGAGATTGTTCCTGATTCCAAATCCGACGGATGTAGTAGTAGTAGCAGTGTTGTTGATTAGGCTCGGAAACGTAAACGCAAGAAAGTAAATGGTATGGTTAGCTCTTTTAATTTCATTTAGGGTTTTAAAATATTTTTGTCCAAATTTGGGGTTTAATGTGCAATTTGTGTTTTGTTTTTGTTTAAGGGTTAATTCTTTCACATAGAGATGCATGATTTAGAGTTTTTAATTATTACTCTATCTGTCTCAATTTATGCGATGCAGTTTAACTGTGCACAAAGTTTTAAGAAATAAAGGACTTTGGAATCTTGTGTGTTTTTGGCTCAGGTTTTCCGGCGGCGCCGAGGCGGGTTTTTCCGATTCTGGGCCGAATTTGACACATTTTTAGGGTCCGCAATGCAATTTGTCCCAGCTATAAAATCCCTAAACTCTGACCTTAATCCATGATTCATTCTATATCATACTTTGGAGGCTAAGAAGGAGGCAAACTATAAGATTGGAGACTACTCTTGTTCAAGTTCTTTTCTTTCCTTTGTTTTTATTTCAGTTTATGTTGGATTTTGTATTAGTTCTTGACATGACAATGTTTATGAGCTAATTATTTTAGTAGGGTTTTCCGTCGAATCTTGTTGAAACACTTTCATATAGTTAATGCATAGTTATTAATTCTTTCTTCAGCATATTAAGATCTATTCAATATTGTTATGATTGCTTGATAATTAACTGGCCATTGATTGTCATAACATATATGATTTCGAATCAAAAGTCTGAAAGGTGAGATTTGAATATGATGTAATTGTCTAGACATAGGTTAAAATCGTGGACGAAAGTACCCCGATACTTTTGTAGTATTTAAGGTTATTGTTCTTAATCCTCCTGTGTGGTAAAATCTATCATAGAAATATAGAAGGTTTATGCATAAGGTTGAGCTCTTGTATGTCCTAACCGGAATATAATGACAGATTAGTGAATCTGCTATCTTAATAAGAAGAAAAATCATTAGCATTGCATTAACACGTGAAAAAGTGGATAGTTGAGGAGATTGGAAGCCATATTTCCTTCATAACTGTTATAAACTCAAAGTATTATAATTTATTTTCTGCACTTAGTCATAATTCTTAGTTATAATCATCAAACTAAAGAACGTCAACCAAATAAATACCATAGAATAGATAACCGGTACTTAATAAACCACTCTCTGTGGACGATAAACTCGGTCTTACAGATCTTTATTACTTGAACAATACATACACTTGCGTAAGAACTTAGAAATATCGCAACAAGTTTTTGGCGCCGTTGCCGGGGACTGGCGTAGTTAATATCGAATTATATATTCTTATTTTTATTTTTATTTTTATTTTTATTTTGTTTTAGTGTTGTTTGTCGTGATCTGTTTGTTGTTTTTTATCAATTTCAGAAAATTAGTTTATGCGAAGTAGGAGAGGAGTAGACACTCTTATCCCTCTGAACCCTGAGATTGAAAGATTTTGCAGACAAAATATAAAAGATAAAAGAACTGTTGATTTGTTAGCAATGGAAGATCAGCAGAATCAGAATATGGTGAATGATGAGTTACCGGCTGTGATGAGACAAGTCCAGAATCCTGCATATAGGAGCTATGTGATGCCCACAATTACAGGAGTGCAGACTTGCATCAGGCTTCCAGCTGTTGAAGCCAATAATTTTGAAATCAAACCAGCAATTTTGCAATTTTTCAAGGCTCAGATCAATTTGGGGGGTTACCGTCTGAAGATCCCCATTTGTATCTAACAAATTTTCTGGAGTTGTGTGCAACATTTAAGTACAATGGTGTTACTGATGATGTCATTTGGTTGAGACTCTTTCCATTCTCACTCAGGGATAGAGCCAATAGCTGGTTGAATTCATTACAGGCGAACTCCATCACCACATGGCAAGACTTGGCTCAAAAGTTTCTTGCCAAGTTCTTTCCTTCAGCCAAAGCAGTAAGACTTAGATGTGAGCTTAATAACTTCTATCAGCTGGAGGGAGAACCATTATATGATTCACGGGAGAGGTTTAAAGATTTGCAGAGGAAGTTCCCACGTCATGGTATTGAGAAGTGGATGTTGGTCCACGTATTCTACAATGGGCTGTGTGGTACAACTCGTATCATTATTGATACTGCATCAGGAGAAACATTCATGAGAAAGAGTGTCAATGAGGCACATAATTTTCTAGAAGACATAGCCACAAACAATCATCAGGGGGCCGATGAGAGAGAAATGAACAACAGAAAAGTGGCTGAAATTCATGAGTTGGATGCTATCGTTGCATTGACTGCGCAGGTTTCCACTTTGACAAAGCAGGTGCAACAGAATATTATGTCCATGAAAGCTGTTCAGACACCAATGAGTTGTGAAATTTGTGGGGGTCCCCATACTTTTATAAGGTGTACAACAGTGGACCCAAATAATATGCACATGGAGCAGGTTCAGGCAGTAGGGAATTTTTAGAGGCCCTACAACAATGCATTCTCTAACACATATAATTAGGGGTGGAGAAATCACCCAAATTTTTTGTGGAAGAATGACAAAAGGGCAGCAACCACAATTTCAGGCATCTTCTTCACAACAGTTCAGCCCACCAGCCCCACAAGAGAAGTCAGATGAAATAAGATAAATAAGAGAAATAAGATAAATAAGAGAAATAAGAGCAGTACTAACACAAGTCATGAAGAGACCGGATCATCACTTTCAACCTTGGCCAACTCTCGGACACAATTTATGAAGGAGACCACACAATTCATGACCGAGACCAAATCATCCATTAGCAACTTGGAGTCCTCAGTTTCATCTTTGGCATCCTCACTTTCACCGACCAACTCCTGACTCAATTCACGCGAAGCTGTGTCATTCATTAGTCACTTGGATACTCAATTGGGGCAGTTGGCAGAGAAATTGAATGACAGACCTAAGGATAATCTTTCCACTAACACTGTGACGAACCCAAGAGAACAGTGCTAGGAAATTAGCTTGAGAAGTGGAAAGCAGTTGGAGCAGATAGCACCTAAATCAGTGGTTGAAAAGGAGGTCGAGTTGGAAAAAACAGTTGAGGCAGAGAAAGAGGGGGTTACTGAGGACCACCCTATTGTAGAGAAAGCTCCACCGGCAGTCATGAGAGAATATGTAGACAAAATTCCTTTTCCTCAAAGACTGCAGAAGAAGTCCTTAGACAAGCAATTCTTCAAATTTTTAGAGGTCTTCAAAAAGATTCATATCAATCTCACATTCATTGAAGCTAAGATCAACTAACAGAAAAAAGCATGTACCGAGGAAGTACCACATTCTCCGACATATGGTGAAAGCTGAAGATATTAGGATAGATTATGTTCCCACAGACAATAATCTAGCAGACCCATTTATTAAACCATTAAGCATGGTTAAGCATAATGATCATTTTGAGAACATGGATATTAGATATGTTGGTGATTGGCTCTAGGCCAAGTGGGAGATTAAAAGTATATTTGTGTCCTAGAGACAATCAATATACACATTCATATTTATATATTGATGACTATTGATATTATGGCATTTGCATTTTTTTAATTATTAGTCGATTATTTATAATATTTTATAAATGCATCCCTAGAGTTACATGTTTGTTAATGATGTGAGAATTAATATTATAACGTAACTTTTAAATAGCCTCGACTAATGATCATCGAGATTGGGATATCGATGATATGCATCGACATATGGTCTGCATCATATCCTTAGGGGATGTAGTATGTCTCACTTGCTACGAGTTATGACAACTCGTGATGAACACATGGATACTTTTTGAAGTATTGGTATACCCTGTTCATGCACTGTTTTATTATATGTCTATAATGTCATTGGCATATGGGAGATAGAAGTCCTTAGACTTGAGGTCGATACCACCTTATTTACGAAGTAATGTACTTTGATCTTGTCCTAAGCTTAAATGTCTTATAGGTTAAGACGCGGCTTGTTTTGGGTACATTACGAAGTAGATTAAAAGTGGTAGTTGAGCCAAGATTAGGATTCATTCCTCGAATGTATATTCGAGTGAACACTCAGATACTCATATGGTATTAGGTTGACTAAGTCGTTGGCCAACACAATGGACATGTCTTTGATATGGTCATGTTGTCAACTAATATATATGGGTTATAATAATCAAGCCATTTGGATAAACACTTGACAAATCCTAAGATTGATTGAGTGTGTCGTGAAAGGATTTTATCTTCCCACATGGAGGTTCAGTTCACATGTTTCGTGTAGCTAAAATTTACATATTGAGTTCGTCTTCCGACGCAGTCTAGGAGTTCCGTGAAGACCCTAACGTTATTAGTGTCAATATGTAAAGTCCTGAAGGGTAACACTAAGTCAAATGTTCTGTCGATTGAAGGATGTAATTAGAAAGAGATTATATATATGTTCGGTTGATAACCGGGACATTAGAAGTAGAAATAAGGCAGAAAATGTGACAGGGCTGCGACGCCATTGACTCAGGGCCGCGGTGCCAAAACACGTGTCGAGCGCCGCGACACCACTTATACAGGGCCGCGGCGCGTCCAGTGGGTCCGAATTAACCTAGTCCGTTTTCTGCTGGGCCTGGCCCATGGGGAACCCTAACTGTCCTCTTCAGCTATAAATAAGAGGGTTCCCCCTCCCATTTCACAACATACCAAAACTAAGACTTAACAAATTACATCAAAGTTTACAGAACTTGCAACTCGAGAAATATTTGCGTGTGCACCCTCAGACTACACAAATCGAGGAACTTGCAATTCGAAGTATTACGTTATTGCTTTGTGTTATTTTTTTATATTATATAATCATACTATAGTTTGACCGCCATGTCGGGTTTGAAACATAAATTCCGTTGGTGTGTACGAATCCGACAAAACGCCTACAGAGAATTAATTACAATTACTTATATATCCTTCTTCAATTGAAACTAGGGAGGGCAAAGTAATAAAGAAACCATCCTACTTTATTTCTTCAACTTAAGTACTTTTAAAATTCATAAAATTCAAAAAGAATTGTGTTTTTTGGGCTTCTTCGTTTTCTGCTTACCATTGTACTAAATGATGAGCCAAGGTTGAATTGATTTCACATGTCATAGATTATAAATATAATATTATGTTGAACAACCTCTTCTCGATTCTTAATTCTTTATAAACATTGTCTACGTAAATGGTTTGTCTCTCATTAGTTGGAATACTTTTAAAGGGTTTGTAATTATAAGTGCGGGTGAATTGTAAATTTTTGTTCTCTAGTCGATTATCTCAAACTATTAGTCGACTGTTAAAGATATAATGCAGAATTTAAATACTGAAAATAATTGACATCAGATATTTTATACTGATTCACCCTTGGATTTGCAAGAGTGTTCTCTGCATCTCTTTTAAAGTCTTTTTTGGTATAATGATATTTTGAATGGAGCTCCTACGTCTACACTCAAACACTCATAATCTTTTGATACAAAGAAGGTAATCATCTATTATGACAAAAGCGTGCCTCTTACCTCCAATGCTAGGAGTTCTAGTAGGACCAACTAGGTCCCTGTGTAGTAGTTGTGATGGTTTTGAAGTAGTTATAATGTCTTTGGAATTGAAAGAGTTACTAATTTACTTATCGTTTTGGGCATGCATCACACACATGATCTTTGGAATAATTTAGCTTGGACAGATTTATAACTAGTTCATATCTTGCAACTTTTTCTATCAGATGCATCCTTCCATGTCCGAATTTATTGTGTCAATTCTATGAATCTTCTTCCATAGATGTTAAATAAATATGATCTTTAGAACACTTAGCTGATTCAAGTACATATACGTTCTTGTTTCTGCTACCAGGTAGGATAAATCTCTTTGAGAGGTCTTCAATAATATCATGATTTACTGAATCTAACTTTCAAATCAGAATCACATAATAGACTTATGCTTAGCAGATTATATCTGATACCCTTCACCAAATAAACATTAGTAATGTCACAAGATTTATTAAAATCAATAGTTCCTAATCCAATTACGTTTTCAGTGGATTTGTTTTTAAAAGTTACCAGTCCTCAATCAAAGTCCTCGATTCTTTTGAATAGGCTTTTATTACATGTAATGCGACTTGAATACGCACTATCTAAATACCATTTACCTCTTGGTTTCTTCTTGTGATGTTCCTCGCTGGTCTCACCAATCGTCATGAAGCATATGTTGTCTGTTTCTTCATTCTCATCTTATCAGATTTCATATTTGCTCGATCTACTAAATTCTCTTTATTTCTATTGTCCTCGATATGACTTTCTCTTTGAATCACGACACTCAGCAACTATGTGATCATATTTTTCACATTCATAGCACTTTTCATCATTTCTTGGTTGATCACCTTGAGATTTACTTTTTCTAAAGTTGAAAGAGTTTCTTCTATTGTTTCTAGATCCTTTCATGACTTCCACCACAGATCTAGATATCATTACAACTTTCTCTTCTCTGATGTCATCAAATTTCTCAACTTGAGATATGAATGTCACAACTTTTTTCTTGCTTTTATCTTATCCTGGCTTATTGAGATAAGTATTTTAAAAGCAATCCGGTCTTCTCTTACCTCATCATACGTAAGTGTCTTAAAATTTATACTCTCAAGAGAAACAACTTTGGCATTCCACTGTGGAGGAAGACATTTCAGTATATGTTATATACAGATGTGAAAACTTTTCCTGATGCCTTGAGTTCCCCTAAAATTTTGTTAAATTTAGCAAACATGTCTTCCACTGTTTCTCCATATTTCATTTTGAAGGTTTCATATTCATATACAAGAAGACTAAAAATAGTTTCCTTTACTTTATATGTACCTTCATATGTGACTTCAAGTTTGTCCCATATTTCTATAATAATTTTTACAGGTGGAGATCTTTTCATATTCTTCTCCACTTATGACATTGTATAATAGATTCCTTGTTTTTGAGTTATATGAATCACCTCTATTTGTGCCTTAGTATAGTCAGTTAAGGAGGCCAACTCATCAGTTGATGTAACTTCTTCCTTTTTATTTTCATCAGTCTTTGCTTTGGCCATAGGAATGTCCCAACTTGATAACCTTTCAGATCTTAACATTATATAATTTGATGTAAGTTTCTATTATAACTTTCCAATGGGAGAAGTACTTTCCATTGAAGTAGGGTGGTCTAGTTTGAGAAGTGCCTTCTTGAAATAAAGCTCCAGCAGTAGTGTGGTTTGACGTGATCTTTTTTTCACTTACTGTTAAGCAGATATAATGTAAGATCTTGCTCTGATACCAATTGAAAGTTCAAGGTGGTGGAGGGGGTGAATTGTAATTTTTCATTCTCTAGTCGACTGCCTCAAATTACTAGTCGATTGTTAACAGATTTAGTGCGGAATTTAATACTGAAAATAATTGACACCAGATATTTTATACTGGTTCAGATTAAATGTGAATCCTAGTCCAGTCCCCTTGGATTGCAAGAGTGTTGTCTGCAGCTCTTTTAAAGTCTTGGTTTGGTGCAATGATATTTTGAATGGAGTTCTTACGTCCACACTCAAACACTCGTAATCTTTTGATACAATGTCTCACCAACTATACTATATCTCTTCTCACTTTTTATATACACTATAATTCACTCAGAGTTATAATGCTTGCTAAAAGATAAGTAGAGAGATTTGAGAAGTTGAGACGAAAGTATAAATTGGTTCATCTGTTTGAGCAGTCATTTATAGTCTGGGACTTATAGTTGAACTTGTAGTTGTTTTCAGCTTCCTTTTGCAAATAAGGCAACTCAAAAGATTTGATCCTTTGAAAATAGGAATATTGAGGATCCTAGTTTTCAAAAATAAGAAAAGAGCATCCATGTTGATTGATATTTAATATCCTCTTTCCTTGAAATGTATATCTGGTACATTGTAGAATCTCGGTGGAATCTTCTGACAGAATTGTTTCTATAGAGAAATTAGCTTGAAGGAGATATTCCTTAATTGATGTGAGTGATTAGTAAATACTTCTTTAATTATAAAAAACTTTCATTGATCTGTAATTAATGGCTTGCGTTGAATATATCTATTCTTTATTGACTCGTCTTCATTAGGGTTTGACTTCAATTGGTTTGGGCTGGCTTATGTAGTCGGTTATTTGGTTTGCAAAGTAATCTTGTCTTTTTTGAGTATTTCCTGCAAAGTAACACATAATCATCATTAAATAACAGTAATATCCTAAATCGTTCCAATATTCATTACATATCATAGCAAAATTTTGGTGAGCTTATTTTCACAACTATCGTTACTCTATCGAGTTGTTCTATGCTTCTCTCATATCTTCCTCCCAATTCAATCCATTAAATGACTCTCTTTGCTCCACGCCCATTCTATAACTTATTAAACCTGCTTATTTTCTCTGTTTCATAATTTATGCCCTTTATTCAGCTTGTTGAGCCTATTGTTTTCCATAACTTCTGGCCCACTCTTTAGCTTGTTCCTCTCTCTACCTCAAAGTTGTTCTTCCACGGGTGTAGATAGAGGATACACTTGTTCCTCACTAATTAATTATACAATGATGTTTAAAGTTTTTTGTTATATTGTAAGTCACTCCACCCATTATTGTAAGTAATATTTTGAATTGAATGTTCTAATTAATTCACGATACATAACTATACGCATGACACATGGGCTTGGCTTCGAAATTAGTGCTGGCTCTTCTATACTCATGAAGTTCAGATAACTCGTATTGGTATTAAAGAACTTGAGCATATTAAAGGGGCTTATTGCCTTCTTATGTGGTCATTCAACTTTGTATGAAAGTTATTAAATTTATTTTTAATGAAAAAGTCATTCCACTTTATGTACGTACCATAGAAGTCACCGGTCTGTTTTTTGTAAAAAAAATAAAAAAAATTACTCGATTATTTCTAAATATCATAGAAAGTCACTAAACTATATATGCGAGTGACTTTTTGGTTATAAAGTACAGTATAAGCATTGTGGATTTAATGATAATAATGACCTTAAGTATGTGATATTATGGCAAAGTTGAGTGATCTTTTATTACAAAAAAAATATAGTTTAAAGGCTTTTTGTGATCCTTAAGCAAAGTTGAATGAATTTTATGTCACAAAAAATAATTTAGACTTTAATTTGGTCCAATAAAATAAAAGTTAAGTGACTAATATCGGTAAAATTAACCCTTAATTTTCATCATTATTCTTGAACATAATCTTGTTTTTCCAGCCGATTTGCACACCACTATTTAGACTTTAATTTGGAACAATAAAATAAAAGTTAAGTGATTAATATCAATAAAATTAACCCTTAATTTTCATCATAATTCTTAAACATAATGATAAATTATTGTTATGAATAATAATAATAATAATAATAATAATAATAATACAACAATAACATACCCAGTGAAATTCCACAACGTGAAGTCTGCAAAGGGTAGATTGTACACAGACCTTACATCTACCTTAGTAGGTAGAACGGTTGTTTCTAGGAGACTCTTGGCTCAAGACAAAACATAATCACAAGCAAAGCAAAAACAAAGCAAGAGAAAGGGTCAGACTCAGACAAGAAATTAAAGCAGTATGAACATGCTGATAACAAAATCAAATACGTCATGGTAGTTCATTCTAACAAAAGGAAGCGGTAGCTAACACAACTAAATAAGATAAACAAAGTACACTAAAGAACACATAGTAGCAGAAATCAAACTACATGAGACTATAAAGCAATACTGCGCCTATTAGTGTGATAGGCTAATCGGGCCTATAATAATAACACTACAATAATCATTTTGTAATCGTAAGTAAGACTACACTCGACTACCTACTGCCATTCTATCCTAATCCGTGTCCTCCACAACCCCCTATATAAGGTCATGTTCTCAGTAAGTTGCACCTGCGCCATATCCCGTCTAATCACCTCTCCCCAATACTTCTTCGACCTACCTCTATCCCTCATGAACCCATCCATAGCCAACCTCTCACACGTCCGCACTGGGCATCTGTGTATCTTCTCTCCACATTCTCGAAACATCTCAACCTTGCTTCTCGCATCTTATCCTCCACTGAGGTCACTCCCATTTTGTCCCGTATATCATCATTTTTAATCTTATCTCTCATTGTATTCCCATACATCCATCTCAACATCCTCATCTCCGCAACTTTCATCTTTTGTATGTGCGAAGTCGTGACTGGCTAACACTCTTCCCCATACAACATAGTTGGTCTAACCACCACCCTATAAAACATTCCTTTAAGTTTTGGTGGAACCTTTTTGTCGCACAAAACTCCATATGCGAGCCTCCATTTCATCCATCATTTCCCAATACGATGTGTGACATCGTCATCAATCTCTCAATTCCCTTGGATAATAGACCATAGGTACTTGAAGCTTCCTTTCTTTGGAATGACCTGAGTACCAAGCCTCACCTCCACCCTTGTCTCAGGGTCTTTTCCATTGCTGAACATGCACTCCAAATATTTTGTCATGGTCCTACTCAACATGAACCCTTTAGACTCCAGAGTCTGTTTCCAAACTTCCAGCTTTGTGTTCACTCCGTTGCGAGTATCATTAATTAATATTATATCGTCTGCAAATAACATACACCATGATACTTTCTATTTATTTTGTCACGTCAGCCCGTCTATCATCAATAAAAATAGGAATGGATTAAGAGCTGATCCCTGGTGCAGCTCCATCATCACTGGGAAGTGCTCCGAGTCTCCTCTTAACTGTCCGTACCCTAGTCTTGGCTCCATTATATATATCCTTGATCGCTATAGTGTACATCACATGTACACCTCTAAGATCCAAACATCTCCATAGAACCTTCCTAGGGACTTTATAGTATGCCTTCTCGAGGTCGATGTAAACCATATGTAAGTCTCTCTTTCTCTCCATATACTACTCCACCAACCTCTTAATAAGATGAATGACTTCATTAGTCGAACGTTCCGCACTGAATCCAAACTGGTTCTCAGAAATAGACATACCTCTCCTCATCCTCATCTCCATAAACTTTCATAGCATGGCTCACCAATTTGATACCTCTATAGTTGTTGAAACTCTGAATAACACATTTGTTTTTGTACAAGGGAATCATTGTACTCTACCTCCATTCTTCAAGCATCTTTGCCGTCTTAAAAATAATATTAAACAACTCAGTCAGCCACTCAAAACTTGCCCTGCGAACATCACCCTGAACCTCTTCAACCTTAATGTTTCTACATTACCCAAAATCCCGGTACCTACCAGAATGCTCCAGATCTCCCAACATAATATCTCCATCTCCTTTTTAGTTTAAGAGTTTATGGAAGTTAGACTACCACCTCCGCCTAATATGGGCTTCCTCCACTAGTACTTTGCCGTCATTTTCCTTGATGCACCTCACGTGATCCAAGTCACGGGCCCTCCTTGCCTTGGCTAGTCTCTACAATTTTTTATCCCCACCTTTCTTCTCTAATTCCACATATAGGCATTCAAAAGCTGTCGTTTTCGCCACGGTAACCGCTAGCTTTGCCTCCTTCCTTGCCATCTTATACAATTTCCTATTCGTCCACTTTTCCACCTCATCCTTGCTTTCTACCAATTTGGAATACACCGCTTTCTTCATTTTAACCTTATCTTGAACTTTACCATTCCACCAAAAGTCCCATCGATGCCCACCATGGTTACCTCACGAGGCCCCTAACACTTCTCTAGCCACCTCCCGAATGCAACTGGTTGTTATGTCCCACATACCGATCGCATCCCCATTGCTCCCCCAAGCCCCATTGATCATCAACCTCTCCCTTATCTCCTTCACACTAGACATAGTCAAACCCATTTGATCTTGTCATCCACAACCCTCTTCTTCTTCTCCATCTTGATCACAAAATCCATCACCAAAAGCTTTTGTCGGGTTATAAGACCCTCCTTCGGATAACCTTCTAGCCTTTACAAACAACTTTGTCAACCTTTCTAAGGAGAAAAAAGTCTATTTGAGTCTTAGCCACCGAACTACGAAAAGTCTCCAAGTGTTCCTCCCTTCTTCTGGAACCTCGAATTGGCTATCACCATCCCACAAGATCTAGCGAACTCCAAAAGTGAGACGCTTCCCCCGTTCATGTCCCCGAGTCCAAAGCCTCAATGCACGTCGTCATAATCCCCTGGAAGTGACTCGATATGTCCATTGAAATCCCCTCCTACAATTAACTTCTCATTGGGTGGTATATCTCCCACCACTTTATCTAAATCCTCCCAAAAGTGTCTCTTCTCTTCCTTGTCCAATCCTGCCTGCGGCGCATAAGCACTAATAATGTTCATAGTGAACCCTCCAACTACCAACTTAATCGTCATCATCCTATCATTGACCCTCATCACCTCTACCACATGATCCCTTAGCTAATTGTCTACTAAAATGCCTACCCCATTCCTATACTTCAACCTACCCGAGAACCATAACTTATACCCGTCTAAATCCTTAGCCTTAGGTCTTACCCATTTGGTCTCCTGAACACAGACTATATTAATCATCCTGTTCTTAAGAATCTTAACTAGATCTATAGACTTCCCCATTAAAGTCTCAATATTCCAAGACTCTATTTTCAACCTAGAATCTCCCTTACCCCACTTACCCCTTAATCCTCGCTCCCATCCCCAACTGAGAACATAACCCCAGTCTACCATCAGTTACCAAAGCCACTAAAGTAAATATAAAATAATAAACTACTCAAACGTTTACCCTAAAACAGAAAGGGATCAAAGTGCAAGCACAAGTTAATAAGAATCTAGAGGCAAGTAAAATCACTACGCCAAGAATGCTATAACTAAAGACAAGAAACCGTCATCGGACATCCCTATATCATGGACGTCACAATAATAAGTATAAGAGGGGGGGGGGGGGGGGGGGGGTTAAATATTTATTTCTAAAAATTACAGTTTATTATGGAAAGAATAACGTAGAATAATGTATAGTCTACAAACAAAAATTTACTTCTCAATTAGGACATCTCTATTCCTTTTGCCGAAATAGATAGTAAATAATTGTTACGGTTTTTTATTTAATACAGAGCAATTTCCTTTTCAATATTTTGCCTAGCTAATGGAATGTACATGTAAAAGGTTAAGATATTTTAGTTTTGTGATTAAGAAATTGGATATTTGGATTAGGAGAATTGAAAATGACAACTGAGAAACAATTGGTAGAGAAGGCCTCTTTTGTTTGATGCGGCTACATATAAACAAAAATGCCTTCTAAAACGAAAATGTAATATAACATTCTTAATATTCTTTCATTAATTGTATTAATTGTGTATCTCCTATTTTAGGTAAAATTATAATTATTTTGTAATTAGGTTAATTAGTTACCTAGTTTGTATTAAAGTAAATATTTTTGTAACCTTATATATATTGTAAATCATTCATCAATAAAATCAAGGAACATATTCCTTTATGGTATTAGTAGCCTAAAACTACAAACCCTACCCTAACCGCCGATACACCTTCCTGGCTGCCACTTTTTTTCCACGTTGGCACCTAGCCCACGTCGGAACCCTAGCCGCCAACCTCTCTCGGCCTCCCCCTCTTTTCCCCACAACGGAACCCTAGTTTTTTCGGTCATTCTCCCTCCCCCTTCCTCCTAAAGTTCCTTTTCCATGGATGACAAAACCAAATTCCATCCGACATTTACCGTAAACAACAATAAAAACTTCATCCCTGTGACTCTTGAGATGGAAAAGGGTAAATACTCCTCGTGGGCAGAGCTTTTTAAGATCCATTGTCGTGTTTACGAAGTTATAGATCACATCATCTGTCCCACGCAGAAGTCCACAGACGTACCATCGGTTTCGACTTCTGATGATGCTCTCTGCTCTCGTTGGGACGCAACCATCCTCCAGTGGTTATATGACACGTTATCTAAAGATTTGTTGCACACCATCATTGAGACTGATTGCCCGCCAAATGTGGGAATGTTTCCACAGTATTTTCCATGACAACAAAACTCAACGAGCGTTATACCTTGAAAATCAGTTCAAGGACGATTTTCCAAACGTGTCTGCCTATTGCCAAGAACTCAAGATGCTTGCCGACCAACTCTCCAATGTCAGTGCACTAGTCACTAATCAGCTATTGGTCATGCAACTTATTGTAGGTTTGAACGAATCCTATGACGGAGTTGCCACCATCCTTCATCAATGCACATCGTTACCTCCATTTTTTGAGGCCCGTTCGAAGCTCATCCTTTAGGAAACCCAGAAAATTAAATGCAGCTTCACTAGGGCCAACATTGTTGATACCACCCTCACCACCATAATTGGGCCCTCCGCCGATTATAGGGCCTCCCAGTCTGGCAACCAAAACCATCGGCCAGATGACCCACAACAGTCTACTTTCTCCCGTAACAAACGCCAGAGTAGGCAATCCGGCAAGGGACACGATAGAAGAAATTTCGGCAACAACGACGGTATGAAGGGGCAGTCCTCACCGACCGGAAATAATCAACAGTGACCACGACAGTGATAACAGTCTCCGCCGTGGGCTGCCTACCCGCCGTGGTCCGCGTGGGTACTATTGTCGTAGGCCTCCCCTCTTTGCCCGCATATGACATCCTTATGGACTTCACCTCAGAAATAGGCCCAACCTGACATACTTGGCCCATGTCCATAACATGCCTACACATCACAGGCCCCCCCGCCATCGACTTATGCACCGACTGACATTGAGGAAACTATGAGCACAATGTGACTCAACACTCCAGACAAAAATTGGTATATTGACACATGTGCCAAATCTCACACGACGGCATCACAATGTACTCTCTCATCTTATTCCAATTTGAGTAATTTAAATCGGAATATTATTATTGGTAGTGGACAAGACATTCCCATCTGTGGTTATGGTCATTCCTCCCTATCCCCACCACATCCATCAATAATCTTAAAAAATATCCTCCATGCCCCTAAACTCATTAAGAATCTAATCTTCGTATGACATTTCACAACTGACAATTGTGTTCCCTTGACTTTGATCATTTTGGTTTTACTATAAAGATTTTACGATAGAGAGATGAATAATGAAATGTGATAGCACCAGAGATCTCTACCCTAATTCAAATGGCATCAATAATCCAGCCTCAGTCCCCTCAACTTTTGCTGCTCTTTCGTCTTCCTTATGACATTCTATATTAGGACATCCGGGAGACTCCGTTTTACGCTCCCTTATGAATAATAATTTTATTAATTGCAACTGTATTTCTAGGACTCTTATATGTGAATCTTGCATTTTTGGGAAACATGTCAAATTAACATTTTCTGCATCCACAAATTGTACTTTAATGAATTTCGATATCATACATAGTAATTTGTGGACATTCCATATTTTGAGTATGATTGACCATCGATATTATGTGTTGTTTTTGGATGATTATTCTAACTTTCTATGAACTTTTTCAATTGCAAATAAATCTCAGGTCTACCCCATTTTTTCTTTATTTAGTGCTTTCGAAAAAACACAATTTGAAAACAACATTAAATGTTTTTAATGTGACAATGGCAGGGAATTCGATAATAACCAATTCAAATAGTTTTGCTCCAAAAATGGTCTTACCTTTCATTTTTCCTTCCCTCACACATCCTTCCAAAATGGTAAAACCGAACGGAAAATCTGAACCATAAACAACATCATTCGTGCCCTACTTGATCACGCCTCAATTCCCCCTAAATTCTGGCATTACGCACTCTCCATGGCTAGCTATCTCCTAAACATAATTCCAAACATGTCTCTAGCTCAATAGTCGCCTACCCAAGTTTTGTTTCGTAGGAACCCCTCATACCAACACTTACATATTTTTGGATGTCTTTGTTACCATCTCCATCTGACCACTCACAAACTCTAACCCCGGTCTTCCCCGTGTGTATTACTGGGTTACCCTGCCAATCATCGTCATTACTCGTGCTATGACTTGTCGAGTCGGAAAATTATTGTTTCACGTCATGTCCAATTTAATGAGTCTTCATTCCCATTTGGCTTTCTACAATCGCCACCTCAACATTCCCACAACTTCCTAGATGATGACCTAAACCCTCTTCTAATTCACTATTAGCATAGTCCATCATTCCAGACCCCGGCACCACCTCGGCCAGTCCGAGACTAGCTGCCCACCCGGTTCTATCGACGTTGGCCTAGAACAACCCGTCTCAGGGTGATTCCGCATCATCCTCTCAGTAAACTCAGGTTCGATTGTCTAGTACCGTCACCCCTACCCTTCCTCCTCTTCCAGACAGTCCCGCAGCAAACCCCCCTCCCGTTCCACATCCTGAGACACACCCTTGGACCATGGAAACTCGTGCCATGCACGGAATTCATAAACCAAAATGACTATTTAACCTTTCCATTTTAGTTGTCCCTTCCCATGTCCCTCATAACCCGAATAATGCCTTATCCGACCTTAATTGGAAAGCCGCAATGATTGACGAATACAATGCTCTTATTGATAATAAGACATGAGACCTAGTACCCCATCAACCTGATGCTAACATTATTCATTCTATGTGGATTTTTATACATAAAAATAAATGTGATGGTTCTTTTGAGAGGTATAAGGCTCATCTTGTAGGTGATGGCAGGCCTCAACAGGTGGGAGTGGACTGTGATGTAATGTTCAGCCCGGTCGTAAAGCCCGCAACCATCCGAACTATCCTTAGCATTTCCATATCAAAGTCTTGGCCCATTCATCATCTTGATATCAAGAATGTCTTCTTACATAAGAATCTTCATGAAATGGTATATATGCATAAACCTATGGGTTTCAGGGATCCTATTCATCCATATTATGTGTGTCTATTGCGGAAATCTCTCTATGGACTGAAACAGGCTCCTCGAGCATGGTACCAGCGGTTCGCCTATTATGTCTCATCTATCGGTTTTTCACACAGCAAATATGACCATTCCATGTTCATCTATAACAAGGGTACAAATATGGCTTACCTATTATTATATGTTGATGACATCATCCTCACCACATATCTGATACTCTCCGCTAGTCCATTATGTCTCATTTCCTATGAGTTTGCTATGCAAAATTTGGGCCTCCTGAGTTATTTCTTGGGCATCTTTGTCACTCGACATTCTGGCAGCCTATTTATTGTTTAGAAGAAGTACGCCGAAGAGATCCTTGACCGTGCAGGCATGACTTCGTGCAAACCATCCCACACGCCTATAGACACCAATTCCAAGCTCAGCGCTGATTCTGGCCCTTCATATCTAGACCCGACTCACTACCGTAGCCTGGACGGGGTCCTGCATTACCTCACATTCACGAGACCAGACATATCTTATGCCGTGCAAAAAATCTGCTGCACATACACAGTCCGACGGAAGCACACATGCATTCCCTCAAACGTATTTTACGATACGTCCAAGGTACACTTCACTTCGGATTACATCTATACAGGTCTTCGCTTACTGGTCTCACTGCTTATTCTGATGCTGATTGGGGTGGATGTCCTGACACCCGACGCTCCACGTCTGGTTATTGCATTTTCCTCAAAGATAACCTATTATCTTGGTCTTGTAAAATGCAACCTACACTAACCCGATCTAGTGTAGAAGCAGAATACAGAGGCATTTTCAACGTCTTCTTTGAGTCTTATTGGAACCTTCTACTTGAGCTTCACTTCCCGATTCAAAAGGAAACACTGGTCTACTCTGATAATATTAGTGCGATATATCTTTCCGGCAATCCCGTCCAACATCAGCGCACTAAACACATTGAGATGGACATTCATTTCGTTCGCAAAAAAATGGCTCGTGGTCAAGTTCGTGTCCTTCATGTACCTTCCAGATAACAAATTTTCAACATCTTCACCAAAGGACTTCTACGCATAATATTTGATGATTTTCGAGCAAGTGTCAGTGTTCGAGAATCTCCCGCTTCGACAGCGGGGATATAATAGACTATTTCCCAATATTATTTCATTAATTGTATTAATTGTATATATCCTATTTTAGATAGAATTATATTTTTTTTTGTAATTAAGTTAATTAGTTACCTAGTTTGTATTCAAGTAAATATTCTTATAACCATATATATATATATATATATATATATTGTAAATCATTCATCAATAAAATCAAGGAACATATTCCTTTAAAATGATAGATGAACTGCACCATTGTGTTCTGGTGTGGGTTAAACACTTGATTATTTAAGGAATAAAATATGCCTTTTGACTATGAAATTTAGAAAACTAAAAATACTAGCTAAAAAGGTGTATATGTCGCTCTCTTTCATATATAATAGAGTTGGTACTTTTTATTAAAATAGGAGTCACTAATCGAAAGAAATAATCCCTTCATAATTTTCATTGATTTAAAGACAATATATGCACTTTATAAATAGGAGAATCATATTCCTATTCTACTCCTAAATTCCTATTATATTTGGAGACTAATAATACAATTATGGTAAAATGTACAAGACTAACTAAGGTACAATACTACTACACAATATATACCAAATATACACTAAATATTGGTCCACTATTTCAGTTGTTTCTGCCCGTGATGGGTTTGCACAATGATGGGCCAATTCTTTACTTTGGTCATGAATTACCGTGATATACACTAGTGTATATCACGTGTATATCATGTATTCTGACACACCCCCGCAGTCATAGCGGACAGTCTTCGAACGTTGAGAATGTCCATAAAATCTTCAAAAAGGACCGAGGAAAGACCATTTGTAAAGATGTCTGCAATTTAATACCTAGAAGGGACATGACAGACGCATACTTGTCTAAGAGCTACTTTTTCACGAACAAAATGAATGTCCATCTCGATATGTTTTGTGCGCTGGTGTTGAACCGGATTACTAGAAAGATAGATGGCACTAACATTATCACAATAATCCAAAGTAGCTTACTGAATATGACAATGAAGATCTAAAAATAGATTTTGTAACCAACATGACTCAGAGACCACATTAGCTACCCCTCGATAGTCGGCATCTACACTAGAACGGAACAACGTTGATTGATGTTTTTCAAACCATGATACCAATTTATTACCAAGAAACATACAATATCCGGACGTAGACCGTCTGGTGTCTGGACAACCACCTTAATCAAGATTCAGATAACGACAATGTGTAGACGCCGACGGCGATATAAATGCAAGCCATAATCAAGTGTCCCCTGGATGTACCGAATGATGCGTTTGAGCGCATTCATGTGCTCAACCCTGGGATCATGCATAAACAAACATCCTGTTGTACGACATACGTAATATCTGGTCTTATGAATGTAAGATATTGAAGGGTCCCTGCAAGACTGCGATAACATGTCGGATCCTCAAATGGTGAGCCAGCCGCAACACCCAACTTGGGTTTAGTAATAATCAGAGTGGAAGTAAACTTACATGATGACATTCCAGCCCTCTCTATGATCTCAGCTGCATACTTCCTCTACGATTGTTAGGCGTATTTTGTATACGCTTTTTGAGTCATTTTTAGTTAGTATTTTTCCTATTTTTGTTTAAATAAGTGTCTTGTTAGGGTCGTTCTTTCTTTCTTTTGTGTCACAACGGTTCAAAAAGGCAAAATGACGAAAAAGTGAAAACTGGGCATAAAAGGAGGCTCCCGAAGCAAAAAGGATGAAAATTGGCTGATTCGGACGAAGACAAATCAGCACCGCGATGACACTCAGCTGGACTGCGGTGCCAGAAGATCAGAGAACCCGCATGACTTTTATGCCCAGTTTTGTAAAGATGTCTGCAATTTAATACCTAGAAGGGACATGACAGACGCGTACTTGTCCACGAGCTACTTTTTCTCGAACAAAATGAATGTCCATCTCGATATGTTTTGTGCGCTGGTGTTGAACCGAATTACTAGAAAGATAGATGACACTAACATTATCACAATAATCCAAAGTAGCTTACTGAATATGACAATGAAGATCTAAAAGCAGATTTTGTAACCAACATGACTCAGAGACCACATTAGCTACCCCTCGATAGTCGACATCTACACTAGAACGGAACAACGTTGATTGATGTTTTGCAAACCATGATACCAATTTATTACCAAGAAATATACAATATCCGGACATAGACCGTCTGGTGTCTGGAAAACCACCCTAATCAGCATCTGTATACGAGACAAGTGTAGACGTCGACGAAAGATATAAATGCAAGCCATAATCAAGTATCCCCTGGATGTACCGAATGATGCGTTTAAGCGCATTCATGTGCTCAACCCTGGGATCATGCATAAAAAAACATCCTGTTGTACGACATACGTAATATCTGGTCTTATGAATGTAAGATACTGAAGGGTACCTGCAAGACTGCGATAGCATGTCGGATCCTCAAATGGTGAGCCAGCCGCAACACCCAACTTGGGTTTAGTAATAATCAGAGTGGAAATGGACTTACAGGATGACATTTCAGCCCTCTCTATGATCTCAGCTGCATACTTCCTCTGCGATTGTTAGGCGTATTTTGTATACGCTTTTTGAGTCATTTTTAGTTAGTATTTTTCCTATTTTTGTTTAAATAAGTGTCTTGTTAGGGTCGTTCTTTCTTTCTTTTGTGTCACAGCGGTTCAAAAAGGCAAAATGATGAAAAAGTGAAAACTAGGCATAAAAGGAGGCTCCCGAAGCAAAAAGGATGAAAATTGGTTGATTCGGACGAAGGCAAATCAGCACCGCGATGCCACTCAGCAGGACCGCGGTGCCAGAAGATCAGAGAACCCGCAGGACTTTTATGCCCAGTTTTGTAAAGATATCTGCAATTTAATACCTAGAAGGGACATGACAGACGCGTACTTGTCCACACTACTTTTCTCGAACAAAATGAATGTCTATCTCGATATGTTTTGTGCACTGGTGTTGAACTAGATTACTAGAAAGATAGATGACACTAACATTATCACAATAAACCGAGGTAGCTTACTGAATATGACAATGAAGATCTAAACGCAGTTTTGTAACCAACATGACTCAGAGACCACATTAGCTACCCCTCGATAGTCGACATCTACACTAGAACGGGACAACGTTGATTGATGTTTTGAAGACCATGAGACTAATTTATTACCAAGAAACATACAATATCCGAACGTAGACCGTCTGATGTCTGGACAACCACCCTAATCAGCATCTGTATACGAGACAAATGTAGACGTCGACGAAGGATATAAATGCAAGCCATAATCAAGCGTTCCCTGGATGTACCGAATGATGCGTTTGAGCGCATTCATGTGCTCAACCCCGTGATCATGCATAAACAAACATACCTGTTGTACGACATACGTAATATCTGGTCTTATGAATGTAAGATATTGAAGGGTCCCTGCAAGACTGTGATAGCATGTCGGATCCTCAAATGGTGAGCCAGCCGCATCACCCAACTTGGGTTTAGTAATAATCAGAGTGGAAGTGGACTTACATGATGACATCCCAGCCCTATCTATGATCTCAACTGCATACTTTCTCTGCGATTGTTAGGCGTATTTTGTATACGCTTTTTGAGTCATTTTTAGTTAGTATTTTCCTATTTTCGTTTAAATTAGTGTCTTATTAGGGTCGTTCTTTCTTTCTTTTGAGTCACAGCGGTTCAAAAATGCAAAATGGCGAAAAGAAGCGAAAACTGGCATAAAAGGAGGCTCCCAAAGCAAAAAGGATGAAAATTGGCTGATTCGGACGAAGGCAAATCAGCACCGCGGTGCCATAAGATCAGAGAACCCGCAGGACTTTCGGCACCGCAGTGCCATTCTACAGAACTGCGGTGCCTATGCGGGAAATTCAGAATCCGAAGTAAAATTGGCCAAGGGTAGAAGGGTCCATAGGGCACGAAATTTGCAACATAGTTAAGCCCTAGGGATTATTCTATAGAGGGGAGTTGGACATTCTATCACACAACACAATTGAAGACAACTTGGCGGCTACAATTGGAGACCTAGTTCTAAGTAATTTTTCTTTCTTAGTTTTCAATTAAGTTTATGTTTGGATTTGTATTAGTTCTTAGCAGGTCTATGGCTAGGAGCTAAACACTTTATTAGGGCTTTTCTTTTGAATCGCTTGAAACTCTATTTCATGACTTAATGCATTAGTTGATTTCTTCTTCACTTGATTAAGATTTATTCAATAATTGGTAAGAATATTTGATAGTTAATTGATCACTAATTATCATAATCTATATGATTTCGAATCAAGAACCGAGAGGAGCGATTTGGATATACTGTAATTGAATAGACATAGGTTAAAATTGCGGACGAAAGTACCCCGATACTTGTGTAGCATTATAGGTTACTGTTCTTAATCCTCCTATGTGGTAAATCCTATCATAGAAATATAGAAGGGTTCTGCACTGAGGTTGAGCGATTATATATCCTAACCGGAATATAAGACAGTCTAGTTAACCGCTATCTTAACGTAGAAGAAAAAGTCATTCTAGTTGCATTAAAGATTGAATATAGTGGATAGTCGAGGAATTTGGAAGCCCTAATTCCTTCATAACTGATTACAACTTCAATAGTTTAGTTAATTCTTACAATTATTCTAGTAGTTAGATAAAAAACCCAAATCAAATATCGTTTGCCAAATAGATAATCTAGAATAGATGTTCGGTAATTAGAAACCAGTCTATGTGGACGATAAACTCGGTCTTACAGACTATATTACTTGTGAACGATACGTACACTTGCGTGAGCCATTGGACATAGTCCTAACATGTTTTTGGGGCCGTTGCCGGGGAACTGACGTACTTCTAATATCGAACCATCTATTTTTATTTCTACTTTGGCTTTATTTTTATTTTTATTTTTACTGTTAGAACTCTGTTGCCTTGATTTGTTTGTTGATTTTGGTCTGTTTCAGGGATTTAGTGTATGCGAAGAAGGAGAGGAGAATATACACTTATTCCCTTCAACCCTGAAATTGAGAAAATGTGCAAGCAAAACAGGCGAAATAAAAGGATAGCTGATTCAGTGACCATGGACAACCAACCACCGAATCAGAATGGGGAAAACAACGAGGTTCCTGAACATGTAGAGGAGTCAATACCGGTCCCAGCAGAAAGAAGCTTGGGAGATTATGTTCTGCCCACGGTTACTGGTGCACAGACATGCATCAGGCTCCCAGCAATAGGGGAAAACAACTTTGAGATCAAGCCATCCATCCTGAGCATGGTCCAGAACATAGTACAATTTGGGGGATTGTCATCTGAAGACCCCCACATGCATATTGCCAACTTTCTGGAGCTGTGTGCCACTTTCAAGTACAATGACATTACTGACGATGTCATTAGACTGAGGCTCTTCTCGATCTCACTCCGGGACAGAGCCAAGAGCTGGTTGAACTCACTACCTGCCAACTCCGTCACCACCTGGCAGGACCTAGCCCAAAGGTTTCTTGCAAAGTTCTTCCCTCCTTCAAAAACGGCAAAGTTAAGGGGAGAGTTAAACAATTATTACCAGGTGGATAGTGAGTCACTCTACGACGTATGGGAGCGATTTAAGGATCTGCAAAGGAAATACCCACATCATGGCATAGAAAAGTGGATGTTAGTCCACAATTTTTATAATGGGCTGAGTGGTACTACTCGTACCATCATTGATGCTGCAGCAGGAGAGCGTTCATAAGAAAGAGTGCCAACTTTGGATCAATTATCACCATTCAGATGTTTCCATAATGTTATCCAGAGGAGCGAGGCGAATTTAGATTATCAAGTGGTACAAACGACAAGCGGTATGTGAAACTATCATTTTTCTCTTCTAGCATGATTCTTTTTATAAAATGAAGGTACAGTGAACGTACATAGTACTTTTGGGGTCAAGTCCCTAAAATTATATGATATGATAGTGCCTTGAGTTTCTAAGATGAAAGTTGAGTTTTATAAAGTGAGTGTACGGTGGACGTACATAGTTTTATTGGATCTTAATCCTTAATGATTGGTACATGATATATTGGTACCTTGGTTTTTCTAAAATGAGAGTTCATTTTAATGATTGGTACATGATATGTTGGTACCTTGGTTTTTCTAAAATGAGAGTTCATTTTAATGATTGGTACATGATATGTTGGTACCTTGGTTTTTCTAAAATGAGAGTTTATTTTAATGATTGATACATGATATGTTGGTACCTTGGTTTATTCCTTTGAGAGTTAAAAGATGATTTAAATTGCACAAGGTTGCTCATGATAGCTATTCGTGCAAGAGTTGTTATTCCATCCACCGAGTCCCTCACTAAAGGGCCGGCAATGTTCACCGAGTCCCTCACTAAATGGTCGGCAATGTTCACCGAGTCCCAAAATGGACCGACAATGTTTATACGTATGATGACTCCATGGACATGTATCTATGATGCGAGTACAGATACTCAGGACAGTATATGAGGGTCGTGCGCAGATCCTAGCCTACGTTTACCGAGTCCCTCGCTAAAGGGCCGACAATGTTAATATGATTTCACCGAGTCCCAAAATGAGCCGGCAATGTTTACCGAGTCCCTCGATAAAGGGCCGGTAATGTTATATGTATATGGTTCCATGGATATGCTTCCAGGAGGTGGGTATAGATACCCATGACAGTATATGACTCTTACTTTTAAAAAGGGTGCAATTGACTCTCATTTTTATAAAGTACAGTGGTACAGTGATACAATGGTACCGTGGTACAGTGGTACAATGGTACAGTGATACAGTGATACAGTGGTACAATGGTACAATGATACAGTGATACATCGGTACAGTGGTATAGTGATACAGTGGTACAGTGATACAAGGTACAGTTGACTCTTGTTTTATATGGCACGGTTGGATCTGGTATTTGATTTTCATACTTGTCCCTGTCATCTTTTGTACAGTTACGAATTTATTTACTGTACTTCATGTTTTCATACTTGGTACCTTGTTGTACTGACCTCCTTCGGGGGGCTGCGTTTATGCCCGCAGGTGTAGGTACTCAGTTTGGTGATCCGCGTGCTTAGGATCATTTCTCAGCTTTTGGGATAGCTCCATTGTTCCGGAGCTTATCATTTTGGTACAGATATTGATTATAGGCTTTTGTATAGTCAAGGGTACGACGGGGCCTTGTCCCGTCATGTTTCATTAACATACTCTTAGAGGTCTGTAGTCATGGGTGGGTTGGTCATGTACAATTATGGCTCGTTTTGGTTTGGTATATATATATAATGGCAGCCTTGCCGGCTAGCCTGTTTATTTATATGAGTTGTTATACAGTTCAGGGGACATGATCCCTTTATCATAAGATTATGAGTTGTTTTAAGCTTCCGCTGGTCTTATGTGATGTGTGGGTGTAAGGGTGCCCAGGTAGGGCACCAGTCATGGCCCGTCGGTTTGGGGCGTGACAGCAGGGTACTCCCCCAAGCAATACAGAGGTCAATCCAATAAAGCAGTGTCAGGCAGTGTTGTTAAGGAGTGAAAAGCAGTTGGAGGAGGTTGTTCCCCAACCCGCAGTGCTTCATGAGAAAGAGGGTGAGAAAGCAGTTGAGGAAGGAAAGGAGGGGGGGTCATTGAGGACCACCCTACAGTTGAGAAAGCTCCACCAGCAACTTTGAGGGAATACACTGATCGAATCCCTTACCCTCAGAGGCTTCAAAAGAAGGTCATAGAAAAGCAGTTCTCCAAGTTCTTGGAGGTATTTAAGAAGCTTCACATCAATATCCCCTTCATTGAGGGGTTTTATTACAAATGCCCGCATACTTCAAATTCATGAAGAAGATACTTGGGAAGAAGAGAAGGTTGGCGGATTATGAGACAATAGCGCTGACAGAGGAGTGCAGCTCCATATTACAAAAGAAACTGCCTCCTAAGTTGAAAGATTCAGGAAGCTTTACCCTGCCCTGCACTATTGGAAAAGTAACATGCAACAGGGCACTTTGTGACTTAGGGGCTATTATCAATCTCATGCCTCTGTCTGTGTTCAAGAGATTGAGTTTGGGGGAAGCCAAACCAACCACAGTTAATCTGCAGCTGGCTGACCGAACTGTGGTGCATCCTAAAGGCATAGTGGAAGATGTGCTTGTCAAGGTAGAAAAGTTCTTCTTCCCAGCAGACTTGCTCATTCTTGACATGGAGGAAGATGATGAAATATCCATCATTTTGGGGAGACCATTCCTTGAAACGGGTAGAGCCCTAATCGATGTGGAGAAGGGAGAATTGAGACTAAGGGTTCAGGAAGAAGAGATGGTATTCAAGGTGTTCAAATCCACCATTGAGTCCCAGGCCAACAACAAGTGTTTCGCAGTAAGCACAACTGACACCGCAGTTCAGCAAGCACAGACCAAAACTAGGGAGATCATTCCTACAGCTGTGAACCCACAGGCTAGTTTGAAAGCTGCAACAAAAGTTCATGACATGAAGGCTGAAAAACAGGTAAATCTTACTGAACCCAATGTTGTGAAAAATAAAAATAGAGTGAGGAAGAGGAAAATGATTTTTAGATGGATATGTTGTGGGGTTAATTTACCCCAATGATTTGATAAGGAACCTGCGTCCGGCTACAAGACGTTAAAGACAGCGCTG
This sequence comes from Przewalskia tangutica, assembly GCA_029844215.1. Taxonomy (NCBI): domain Eukaryota; kingdom Viridiplantae; phylum Streptophyta; class Magnoliopsida; order Solanales; family Solanaceae; genus Przewalskia; species Przewalskia tangutica. The sequence continues at coordinate 7,022,018 of CM056725.1, forward strand.
CTTGGGAGGCAACCCAAAGTTTTAAATCATGCAATTAGTTTAAATAGAACAGTCTCACTTTTGGTATTTTTGTTGTGTTCTAATGATAGGTGAAGGAATCGAATACTAAGCACGAAGAAAATGGTGGAAAACACGGAATCGGGTCGGGACCGCGGTGCCATTCTACAGGACCACGGTGCCGAAGCGTGATTTCAGAAATAAAAAGCCCTAAATCACCAAATCCCTTCCCCCAGATACCGTCTCAATGTCGTATCACCTCCACCGCCACCATTTTGAACCGCGATGTCTGTAAGTCTGATCGGTGTATTTTATATACACCTTTTGAGTCAGTTTTAGTTAGTCTTTTGTCCCGTTTTGCACATATAAGTGTCATATTAGGATAGTTTTTCTTTCTTTTGAGTCAAAGTGGTTAAAATGGCCAAATGGCGGAAAAGGAGCTAAAAGAGGGCAAAAGAGGAGATGTCGAGCCGAAACAGAAAATGGCAAAAGGTGAAATCTGCGGCCATGGCGCGCCCGATGTCAAACGCGGTCAGGGCGGCGCACGATGTCAAAGCGCGGCGCTACTATTCAGAGAGGTCGCGAAGACCCAGCCGCGCCTCGCAACGATGCAGGCCGCGGCGCCTAAACATCCGAGAAGCTACAGGAGTTGCAGCACCGCGGCGCCCTCAGACAACAGATATCAAGGCCGCGGTGCCAAAACACCCGACGGATTGCAGAACTTCCGCGCGCTGTCGCAGGCTGCGCCGACGCTGAAAAATTAGGTTTTTGACGAAATTGCAGGCCAGCACAAGGAAAAGAGGGAGGCGGTTTTCAGCCTATAAAAGGAGAACCCTAGGCAGTTTTTAAGGGTCCCTTTTCTTGCACAACACAAGGCTTCTTGCTTAGAGATTGGAGACCATAGTCTAGTAATTTCTTTTCCTTTTCTTTACTTTATTTCAGTTTTTTTATGATGAACATGGGATTAGTTCTTGTCATATCAATGGCTAGGAACTAATTCCTCTATAGGGCTTTCCATGTTAAATCTCTAAAACTTTTGTTATGAGTTAATGCATGCTTATGGTTATTTGTCTTATTGTGAGATCTATCCAATATTTGAGTTGAATTCTTGGTAATTAATTGACAACTAATTATCACTATATGATTTCTAATCAGATTCCGAAAGGGGGGGATTGTGAATATGATGTAAGTTGGATAGACATTCTTGGATTGGGGATGAAAATACCTCAATTATTTATGTAGCGTTAATGAGAGGCTTAACAACCCTAATTTTGCGCATTGTGCGTGACGGTTAACTAGGTTCTTGTTCTTAATCCTCCTATAGAGTTATCCTTATCACCGAAAGGTAGGTAAGGTGCAATACTGGGGTTGAGTGTTTATATAACCCTAACGGGAGTATAAAATGATTTAGTGAACCTGCTTTCTCCAAAAGAAAAAGACCATAGGTTATTGCATTAATAAGTAACATAAGCGGATAGTGAGGAAACGTGGAAGCCCTATTCTCATCATCACTGAAGTAAACCTTTATAGTTAAAATAGCTTTTATAATTCTTAGTTATAATCAACAAATCTAAATATCAATTTACCAAATAGATACCAAAAAATAGATAGTTGGTAATTGAACCCTAATCCTTGAGGACGATATTCGGTCTTATCAAGACTATACTACTTGTCACGATAACGTGCACTTGCGTTTAAAGTGTGTGCATCTTACCGCGCATCAAGTTTTTGGCGCCGTTTCCGGGGATTAGGCATAGTTCAATATCAAATTTGTCTATTTTAATTTCTAATTTGGTTTTTAATTTTTATTTTAATTTTTAACTTTTACGTTTTTTTTTTTTTGGAAAATTCGAGGTACCGTGATTGGTTGTTTGTTTTTGATCTATTTCAGGAAATCAGTTTATGCGAAGGAGAAGAGGAGCAGACACACTTGTTCCCTTCAATCCAGAGATTGAGAAAACCTGCAAACAGAACAGGAAGAATCAGCGGATTGCAACTTTGATAGAAATGGACGGAGGTCAAAACAATAACATGATGAGAGAAGGGTTAGGTGAAAATCAACCTAACCCAGGAATGCCTCGGCAAATGCCAATAGACGTGGAGGAGAGAGTCCAAATCCAGCCAGAAAGGAGTTTGGGGGACTATGTGCTGCCAAGAGTGAATGGAGCACAGACATGCATTAGGCTCCCTGCAATAGGAGCCAACAACTTCGAGATAAAACCAGCGATTCTGAGCATGGTACAAAGACACGTGCAATTTGGAGGATCGCCATCTGAGGATTCACGATGCACATAGCTAACTTCGAGCTATGTGCAACTTTCGATATAACGGCGTTCATCGATGATGCCGTCAGATTGAGGCTCTTTCCCTTCTCACTCAGGGATAGAGCAAAAGTATGGTTGAATTCCCTGCCGGCCGATTCGATTTTTACATGGCACGAGCTGGCACAGAAATTCTTAGCCAAGTTCTTTCCTCCGTGTAAAGCAGCAAAACTAAGAGGGGAGTTGAACAACTTCTACCAAGCAGATGGAGAGTCCTTATATGAAGCTTGGGAAAGGTTCAAAGATCTACAGAGAAAGTGCCCACACCATTGCATTGAGTTGTGGAACTTGGTCCACATCTTCTACAACGGGCTGAGCAGTACAACCAGAACCATTATAGATGCAGCAGCAGGTGGAGCATTCATGAGGAAAATAGCCCACGACGCTCATGAGTTATTAGAAGATATGGCCACTAACAACCATGTCACAGAAGAGAGGTCGACAAGTGGGAGAAGAACAGTGGGAGTCCACGAAATAGATGCTATTGCTGCCTTGAATGCCCAAGTGGCCCTTTTAGCGAAACAACAGCAAAGAACATACAATGTCGATGAATGCGGTGCAGATGCCAGAGTCATGAGATATGGTGGCCCACATACATTTGATAGGTGTCCTTCAGCTGATCCCAACAATATACCAATGGAGCAGGCAGAGTGTCAGGCCATAGGTAATTATCAGAGGCAACAGAACAACCCCTACTCCAACACTTATAATCCAGGGTGGAGGAACCACCCAAATTTCTCATGGAGAGGAGACCAGGGGCAGCAGAACCAGCACCAGAACCAGCAGAACCAATACCAAGGGCAACAAAATCAATACCAGGGGCAGCAGAACCAATACAGGGGCCAGTACCAGAACCAGCAGAACCAGAATCAACAGCCCTTCATTCAAGCCCCACAGCATCAACAGTTCAATGCACCGGTTCAGCAAGAAAGAAAAGCCGAAGCCGAAAGCAGGCGATAAAGACTTGCCAACGCCTGCACTCAGCTTCATGAAGTGCTAGATCCTCATTCAGAACTTAGAAACTCGCTGGGTCACTAGCAAAGCAGCAAACAAGCAGCCACGAGGACATTGCCAAGCAACACAGAGGTAAATCCAGGAGCAATGCCGATACAAAGAATCGAGAAGCAAGAAATGGAGCAGAATACCGCAGCCAGTAGTTGAGAAGAAGGCAGAGTTAGAAAAAGAGAAGGTGATTGAGCCCAGCCCTGTAGTAGAGAAAGCTCCGGAGAAAGAATACACAGAGAAGATCCCTTTCCCCCAGAGACTACAGCGAAAGGCGGTTGATAAACAATTCTCCAAATTTTTGGAGACATTCAGGAAGCTGCATATCAACATACCTTTCATAGAGGCATTAGAGCAGATGCCCTCCTATTTCAAGTTTATGAAGGAGATCTTGGGGAAGAAGAAAAAGCTGGCAGAGTACGAAATAGTAGCACTAACAGAAGAATGTAGTGCTATCTTGCAGAAAAAGTTGCCACCAAAGCTAAAAGATCCAGGGAACTTTACACTACCTTGTACAGTGGGCAGGGTAACTTGCAACATAGCTCTATGTGATTTAGGGGCAAGTATAAATCTCATGCCCTTATCAGTATTTAAAAGATTGGAGTTGGGTGAGGCCAAACCAACCACAGTAAGCCTGCAACTGGCCGACAAGACAGTGGTTCATCCAAGAGGCAAGATCGAGGACGTGATTGTGAAAGTAGGAAAATTCTTCTTTCCTGCAGACTTCCTCATTCTTGATATGGAAGAAGACGCGGAAATCCCCATCATATTGGGGAGGCCATTCCTAGCAATGGGGAGAGCGTTGATTGATGTTGAAAGAGGAGAGTTAACATTAAGGGTGGAGAATGAAGAAATGGTGTTTAAAGTTTTTAAACACGTCATTGAGCCACCAACAATGAGTGGGTGCTTTGCAATCAGCACCATCAAACCCCCATGCGAGCCAATACAAGTCAACCAAAGAGCGATGAGCCCAAGAAAGGTGCATGGTTTGTCAAATGCCACTAAAGGAGGTAAGTATTCCTGAACTCCCCCTTACTGATAATGCTAAGAAGAAAAGAAGAAAAAGAAAATGCCAAATGTGGAGGAAATGGATTGGTTGGGGGCTTAATCCACCCCAGGGTTATTAAGGCTAAGGAACTTGCGTCCGGCTAAAAGACGTTAAAAACAGCGCTTGTTGGGAGGCAACCCAACGTTTTCAATTATGTTATTTTAATTTCTGTCTTTAGTTTATTTTATTTTGTCTAGAACAATCTCACGGTCTTGGGTTCTTGTGTTTGTGATGTGATTGATAGGTACAGGGAAATAAACTGAAGGCGAAAAACTGAAGAAAAGCGTAATTTCGGAAAAGCGGGTAGCCAGCGCGCCAGAGCAGGGTCGCGGCGCCAAAAGAACTGAACATGCGCAGAGTTGAGCGCCGCGCCGTGAGCAGGCCGCGGAAAAATTTGTAAAATTGCCAAGTTTAGCCGCGCTACCAGAATGCGCGCAGAAAGTCCCGGGCGAGTGCAGAGATCAGCCAAGGCGCCAAAAACAGGGCCGCGACGCCGAAGCGGGAATCCAAAACTTAAAACGCCCAGAAATCAGATTTTCCCCAAATCCAATTTCAAAAACCTAACCCTTCCTTTCCAAAACCCACGAAAATCCGAAAATTGCCCACAAATCCTCCATAAATCCAACCCAACCACAATCAAAAACTCCTAAATTCCTAAAAACCCTTAGTTATCTCAAATAACAAAGCTCCATTCCATAGCCTCAAACCACCAATTGAGACAAGAGCAGCTTGAATCTTACCGGAAAAGGTAATTTTTTTACGTTTCTTAAATCCTTTACTGAAGTCACAGGAGGTAGTAGTTTGAAGGAGTATTGTAGTTGAAGTAGTTGGGTACTGAAAAGTTGATTGTGAAGTTTGGAGAAAAGAGTAGAAAAGGAGTGTGGGTATTGGGTAGAAAAGTTGAAGTTTGGGGGTGTTGTGTTCGCTGCTAGTTGTAGATTGTGTAGGAAACATTGTGCCACTAAATGGAAAGCTCCAGAAATTATTTTAAACCATGGCCACCAGGAAGAGAAGAGGCTTCACATCCACCCCAACCCCACATTACGATAATACTAGGTTTGTGAGCTACGAAGCCTTCAAAAGATACAAAAAGCTTGATACCAGACCCATAATACCAGAAAGGGGAATGGACTACCAGAGGGAGTCATATGGGGAGGAAGATGTTTATGAGCCCATCCGGGCTATGATTGAGTTAAGGGGGTGGAGAAGATAGCACCAGTGAACACAACAATGGTGCGTGAATTTTATGCCAACCTTCCGGAGAAGGTGGAAAAGGGATGCTTTGTTAGGGGAGCTTATGTGGTTGTGATAGCAGAGAATGTAAATTCACAATTGAAGACGGTTGATGTTGAAGAAAGAAGTGATTGGAATCACTTTAGAACATGGTCTAGAAGCACTGACCACATCGACTGGAATGCCGTTGCAGACACCGTGAGCTACCATGAGGCTGTTTTTTATATTGGAAGAAATGGATCAAGAGCACTGAACAGGTGCCAATTCAACAAAGTGGCCAAAGGTTGGCTATATTTCGTCAGCGCCCGCATGATTCCATCCACGCACTTCACCAGAGTGCAGAGGACAGGATTAAACTGGTATATGAAATTATGAGGGGAATGACGATTGATGTGGGGAGAGAAATAGTGCAGAGCATTGAAGAAATCAGCAGGTTGATGACAACAGGTGGATTGGGACACGGTTCACTTATTACCAGTCTCTGCCACATGAGTGCGATCCCACAACTACCCACTGACACTCATGAGAGAAACCAACTGCCGGTGTCCTGTGGGATAGTGCACTCTTTCCCAGACCCAATCCCCCCAGCAGCCAGACGGAGAGTACAACCAGCAGCAGCAGCAGCAGCAGATACCGCCATGGACGAAGATGAGCCTGAAATAGGGGCTCAATATGAGGCAGGACCTAGCCACCGGCCAACCACAAGAGCAGAACCTCCAACGCCCACGATGGAGCAATTGTTTCAAAATCAGATAAGGATGATGCAGACCTTGGACACAGTAGTACAAGGACAACAAGAAACAAGGAAACAAATCAACGAGTTGAGTTCCTTGTTCAACCAATGGTCGATGCATTATCCACCGCCACCACCACCATTTTAGCCAAAATCTGTAAGTGTCTTATTTCTTTTATTGTCTTTGAGTCTACACACATTGGGGACAATGTGTGATTTAAGTTTGGGGGTGTTTTATTTGTGTCATGTTATGTTTTATTTAAGTCTTTTTGATTGTTTTATGTTTATTTTGAGTCACCGAATGTTTTTCATTTTTGAGTCATAATTGCCTGTCAAAGATCATAATTGCTGTAGTTGCTAGAAACACCTAGTGAAGTAAGGTGGAATAATGTAACGGAATTGAAGCAACTATCTAAACACCTAAGTTAGATATGCCAAAAACTCACGTAACTGCCTATTGGAGTTTCTTGCTTGAGTTATGCATGCTAAATGATAAATACTTATGTGTTATGATTGCTTGCTGTTTGAGGCGAAATAGTTAGGATATGCATGTTAGGGAGATGACTCAGGCATTTCTTTGATAGTCAATTCTTACCATTCTTTTCTATCTCGTACTTTAAAAATATCCCTAGTCATCCCCATTGAGCCTAAATTTGAAACTTCTTCTTTGACACCCTATATTCCCACAAATTGTACCATAAGTGAAAATATGAAAAAGTGGAATACATTGTGTTAAAAAAAGAGACGAAAAGAGTGAATAAGTCTGTTGCACCCCAATACAAAAGTAATAAGAAATAGGCAAAAGTCTAAGTTTGGGGGTGCTTGTCATTATTATATACTTCACTCTCCCAAAACAAAAGAGGGGAAAGATAGAATCGAAATGAAGAAAAGAACAAAAAGAAAAAGGGAAATACTGAAAAGCTGAAGAGTTTATGGTACACGAAATAAGCATAAATTGCCTATTTTTACCTACCTATACCTAAGCCTACATTACAACCCTTAAAAGTCCTGAAGATCTCTTTTGTGCATATCCAGAATTAGTGGAGAATAGCAAGTAAGCATGCCATAGGATTTTTGAATTTATATGCATGATTTAGTATATAGACTTCCATTAAAGCATGATAATATGAGTTTGCGAAATATCTAGCTTAATGTGATGAAATGTCATGCTATATGTTCCTGCATATTATTTTGCTAACCTTCATGTTTTTCTAGTTAACACTAATGCAGCAAAAGTGATCAATGTCAGTGAGTCTTTTATTTTCGTTTCTTTGAGTCTTTTATTTTATTTCCTTCTATCTTTGCTCGAGGGCGAGCAAAGGTTAAGTTTGGGGGTATTTGATCGGTGTATTTTATATACACCTTTTGAGTCAGTTTTAGTTTAGTCTTTTGTCCCGTTTTGCACATATAAGTGTCATATTATGATAGTTTTTCTTTCTTTTGAGTCAAAGTGGTTAAAATGGCCAAATGGCGGAAAAAGAGCTAAAAGAGGGCAAAAGAGGAGATGCCAGAGCTGAAAACAGAGAAAATGGCAAAAGAGGGTGAAATCTGCATCAGCGCGCCTCGCAGCTGGGGCCGCGGCGCCCACTATTCAGAGAGGCAGAAGACCCAGCCGCGCGCTCGCATGCAGATACAGCCGCGCGCGCTAAACATCCGAGAAGCTACAGAGTTGCAGGCCGCGCGCCTCGCATGCCAGAGATATCGGGCCGCGCGCCAAAACACTGACGGATTGCAGAACTTCCGCCACGGCGCTGTCGTGCAAGCGCCGACGCGGAAAAATTAGGTTTTTGGACGAAATTCTGGGCCAGGCCTGAAGGAAAAGAGGGAGGCGGTTTTCAGCCTATAAAAGGAGAACCCTAGGCAGTTTTTAAGGGTCCCTTTTCTTGCACAACACAAGACTTCTTGCTTAGATATTGGAGACCATAGTCTAGTAATTTCTTTTCCTTTTCTTTACTTTATTTCAGTTTTTGTATGATGAACATGGGATTAGTTCTTGTCATATCAATGGCTAGGAACTAATTCCTCTATAGGGCTTTCCATGTTAAATCTCTAGAAACTTTTGTTATGAGTTAATGCATGCTTATGGTTATTTGTCTTATTGTGAGATCTATCTAATATTTGAGTTGAATTATTGGTAATTAATTGACAACTAATTATCACTATATGATTTCTAATCAGATTCCGAAAGGGGGGGATTGTGAATATGATGTAAGTTGGATAGACATTCTTGGATTGGGGATGAAAATACCTCAATTATTTATGTAGCGTTAATGAGAGGCTTAACAACCCTAATTTTGCGCATTGTGCGTGACGGTTAACTAGGTTCTTGTTCTTAATCCTCCTATAGAGTTATCCTTATCACCGAAAGGTAGGTAAGGTGTAATACTGGGGTTGAGTGTTTATATAACCCTAACGGGAGTATAAAACGATTTAGTGAACCTGCTTTCTCCAAAAGAAAAAGACCATAGGTTATTGCATTAATAAGTAACATAAGCGGATAGTGAGGAAACGTGGAAGCTCTATTCTCATCATCACTGAAGTAAACCTTTATAGTTAAAATAGCTTTTATAATTCTTAGTTATAATCAACAAATCTAAATATCAATTTACCAAATAGATACCAAAAAATAGATAGTTGGTAATTGAACCCTAATCCTTGAGGACGATATTCGGTCTTATCAAGACTATACTACTTGTCACGATAACGTGCACTTGCGTTTAAAGTGTGTGCATCTTACCGCACATCAAAGTCGCCCCTTTATTATTTTTGAGTCTTTACACATTTGGGACAATGTGTCGTTTAAGTTTGGGGGAGGGTACTTATTTTATTTTTGTGTTTCTGTTTTTGAGTCATTTTGATTGAGTTTTTGTGTCTTTTATTGTGTCTATATGAGTACTTATTTTATTTTTGTGTTTCTATTTTTGAGTCATTTTGATTGAGTTTTTAATAGGGATAATGTAATGGAATTAGAAGCTAAAATCTGTGTGATTAAGTTAGATATGCCAAAAATTCATGAAAATATGATTATTTGAAATATTTTGTGCTTAGCCTATGTGTTGTCAATTGTGAAAAATGTCTATGAAATCTGCTTGCTTGTTATTTGAGGCGAAATAGTTAAGACATACATGTTTAGGGAGATGACTCATACATTTCTTTGTTAGCCCTTCTTACCTTTCATTACCTACCATGCAGTAAATTGTATCCCTAGTCAGCCCCTTTGAGCCTAAAATAAGTTATTTTTTTGACACCCTATGTTTCCCTTGTGCGCCATAAGCAGTAATTGAAAAATTGGAATGAAGATGTGTGAAAAAGAAATACCAAACAAAAGTGAAAAAAATTTGATGCACCCCAATGAAAAAAATGTAAAAGCTTAAGTTTGGGGGTGCCTATGTGAATGTGTTTCATGTTCTCGAAAAGAGAAAAGGGGAGTGATAGGTATGAATTGAAAAGCATACCAAAAAGAAGGACAAAATGGTTGAATAAGAAAAAATGCTTATGGTACGTAATTTGAGCCTAAATGTCAATTTTTACCTACCCTGCCTAAGCCTACATTACAACTCTGAAAAGTTCTGAAGATCTCTAGTATGTATGTCTATGATTAGTGGAGAATAACAAATAAACAGGCCCATAGAAATAAATAAAATTGACATGCATAAGTTAGTGTTCATATTTCTATTGAGTGTGATTGAAATGAATTTGCGAAATATCTGGCTTGAAATTGTAGATTGCTATATTCATGCTATATGTTCCAGCATATTATTCCCACTGACATTCATGCTTTTCTAAGTAATCTTGTGCAGCTGCTTGATTAGTGTCTTTTGAGTCATTTGTTCTTTCTGTTTCTTTGACTTTGTTTTGATCTTTGCTCGAGGCGAGCAAAGGTTAAGTTTGGGGGTATTTGTTAGGCGTATTTTGTATACGCTTTTGAGTCATTTTAGTTAGTATTTTCCCATTTTCGATAAGTGTCTTGTTAGGGTCGTTCTTTCTTTCTTTTGAGTCACAGCGGTTCGAAAAGGTAAAATGATGAAAAGAAGCGAAAAGAGTCTAGTTAACTGTTATCTTAACGTAGAAGAAAAAGTCATTCTAGTTGCATTAAGTATTGAATAGAGTGGATAGTCGAGGAATTTGGAAGCCCTAATTCCTTCATAACTGATTATAACTTCAATAGTTTAGTTAATTCTTGCAATTATTCTAGTAGTTAGATAAAAACCCAAATCAAATATCATTTTTCAAATAGATAATCTAGAATAGATGTTCGGTAATTAGAAATCAGTCTCTGTGGATGATAAACTCGATCTTACAGACTATATTACTTATGAACAATACGTACACTTGCGTGAGCAATTGAACATAGTCCTAACATCGATAAGAACAACCCACATGCATGACGAGTGACAACAATCCCCAAAAAATATATGCATAATGAATTATCCGACCTACTATGAGTGAAACCAATAGTCGACACAAAATCTATAAACCTTTTATACCATGCCCGTGGAGACTGCTTAAGTTTATACAATGAATTCTTCAACAAAATAGACATGGTGAGGATATTTGGGATCCCTAAACCCCAAGGGTTGATGCATATACACTATATCATTGAGATCACCATGTAAGAAAGCATTTTCACATCCAACTGATAAATGGGCCATGCTTTCGATAGAGCCAAGCTGAGCACTGTGCGTGTTACACACCGTAGTTCCAGGGCATATAAGTGAGAACGTAAGTAAAGAAATAAGATGTGAAGGTTGAAAGGAATGTATATTTACATTTTCGGATATGGAAATTTTTTGGATAAAAACAAAATGTGACGACGGAAATTATATTAGTGGTTGAATTCTTTCCAAATTGAGTTATGGACTTTGGATTGTATTACTAAATCTTGGGATTAAGAATATGAGCCAATTGAAAATTTCACAATTTGGGGGGGGGGGGGGGGGGGGTTTCCATCCAAAAAAGTAAGATTTGGCTAAGTGTTGGATTAATATTTTGTGAAGAGATTAGTGGATTAATTAAGTCTTGGTATTATGGAGTGTGTCCATCGAAATTATTGAGAAATGGCTAAGTGTGGGAGACATTTTATGTATTGCAAGATTGGATTAGTGTGGAAGATATTTTCATACAAGTGGACAAGTGGGTCCCCCATCCACTTGGCTTGTGCACACATTATAGATACAAGTCATTGCAAGACTTCTTTGCCTTAGCTCACAAAGATCTTCATCCAAACTCTCTTCTCTCCCTTAAGCTCCAAGTCTCGAAACCATGGCCAAAGTGAAGACCAAAATTTAGTTTTTTCCAAGATTGAGCACCTTAACCAAGTTCTAAGCTAGGTTAACTCTCCATAATAGTGGGACATGGTGTTGGCCGAATCTGTCCAAGAAATCCTAATCTTGGAGATGAACTTTTTGGAGGAAAAACAAGAAATTAAGATGGATACAAGCTTGTAGAGGATACATGTGTGTGATTGTAACTTGAAGAAGTGGTGCAAAAGTGAAGTGTTGGTCGTGACTTTGTGGACTGTTTTGGCTAAGTTTGTGGTAATATTTCTTCTTCCTTTCGAAGTAATTAGAAGATACATATTATTATAGTTAATATATGAACTTGTGATAAGAATAAAGGAGAATAAGAAATGCATGTGACAATTTTTAGGTGTTGGCCGAATTGGGGCAGTTTTGGTTGTCGGATTTTGTTGGTTATTATTGTTGTTATGAACGTCACTACTTGCATGTTAAAATGAAGTAAATGTTGTTATTACCAGTTGATATGGTTTATATGAAGTGTTGAACTTATATTGGATTATAAGAGATATGAAAAAGGGCTTTGGTTTAGAGTCTTGATGTTGGCCGAAAATGTGGTAAAACTGTTGGATATTGTTGTGCAGTTTTAGGGACTGTTTTGGGGCGTGTATATGCTGGAAATTCAGTATCATTTATGCATGCTTAAATGTGGTAAAAGCTAATGTAAGTCCTAAAAGATTAAGGGTGTAGAATGGTGTAGAAAGGCTTCATATCTTACCCTCATTGTTGTTGGATTATGGACTATTTTTGTGGACTGTTTTAGTAAGGATTAAGGGGCTGTTTTACGTGAGAAATAGGTGTGTGAATCACCTTGGTTAACTGTTTGGTTGTGCCCTTAATTGGTGCTTGGTTGTTGATGAAATTTGCCTTATTGAAAGGTGGAAAAGTACATATAAATAGGGGAAGTGCTGTCCAAATTTTTATAAGAAAAGAGAACCATTACTTGGTATATAACCTACTCTAGTGAGCATGGAGTTGATATACGTGTTATAGTACTACTTGAGGCGGATTCTAGTTATCAAGTTGGTTAGTTCGTCAATAAGGTATGTGAACATCTTCCTTCTTTATTTGCCATGTTCTACATATGAAATATACCTGTGGTATGGTTTCATGATTCATTATACTCTTAGAAGTTAAGGAGTATTCATATTATTGATTCTATGATGAAATCATGTCTAAATTATTATTAAGTCCTTACCAAGTATTAAGGAGATGTTGGTAAGAGTTTTTAGTAAGTATTGGAGTCGAGTTGATCTTGCTAAGCTATAGCACTAATAAGTATGCATTGAGACCGATTTTGGTAAACGTGTTAAAACAAGTCATTGCAACGTTAAATGAAAAAGGTATCAAACAAGTCATTGCAGCGTTAAATGAAAAAGATATCGACAATCAATTATATTAAAATGAGTAGAATTTCCATCTGCATAGAAGCTAAGATATAACCAGTTCGTTTTACATTTTCTAGGTTCACAACTGATTAGATAAGATAATTATTAATTATATAACCTACTAACGGCTCATAAAATGGATTAATTTGGCAATTCGGATCGGTTATCACTATGCAAATATTTCCATAATGTTAGCCAGAGGAGCGAGACGAATTTAGATTATCAAGTTGATACAGACGACAAGCGGTATGTGAATCTTCCTTTCTTCTTTGAGCATGAGCTTTATAAAATAAGTGTAGGGTGAACGTACGTGTTTTAAATGAATCTAGATTTCACGTGGTACATGAGGTGATAGTAACTTGATTTTAAAAGTATACTTGACTTGATTTTAAAAGTATAAGTCACTTGGTTGTAAAAGTGTAAGTGTCTTGATTTTCCAAAAGAGGATTTAAAATGATACTTGATATGATAAGTGTCTTGATTTTCCAAAAGAAGATTTAAAATGATACTTGATATGATAAGTGTCTTGATTTTCCAAGTGAGGATTTAAAATGAAAGGTATGAGAGTGCCTTGGTATTTCTAAAAAACAGGCATGATATTGCCTTAGTTTTTCTAAAAAGGAAGGCATGGTATTGCCTTGGTGTTTCTAAAAAGGAAGGTATCACGACCCGACCCTGTGCCGCGGTGCCCTACAGGCACCCCTTCGTATACATCGAGAATAGCAATGAACATACACAACACATATAAATACTTAGACAATAAACATCAACAGACTAGCCGATAAGACCACCTTCCGTAAAATATACATAAACCAAAAATAAATCAGTACATCTCTATTCTTAAAACCCAAACCACAAATATGACTACAGACCTCTAAGAATAACAACTGTAGCAGGACAGGGCCCCGCCATACCCCTGAATGTACAGAAATCTATAACATCAGGGAAAACCGTACCAAAAGACAAGCCTCCGGAGAAATGGAGATTCTGACACCTGATCAGTGATCCTAAGAATGAGGATCCACCACCTGCTTACCCCTACCTGCGGAATGAACGCAGCCCCCCCGAGGAAAGGGGGTCAGTACACAATATGTACCAAGTATGTAAAACTGGAAAATACTGCATTTTACATCATAAGTCTAGAATAAAGCTGGAGACATGTATGATAATCAAATAACAGTTCATTGTGCCTAACTAACAATGAGAGTAAACAAGTGTATACTTTACTGCATAAAAATAGGAGGCTCATGATCAAAGTAGGGTCACCCACCCGCAGTATCATTAAGCAATCCTACTCTTGGGACTATTTCACCCGCATAGGCCGTATGGACCCGCATGAGGTAACTTCTCGCATGATCGTATCCGCGCGTAGTCGTGTGGACCCGCATGAGGTAATCTCCTCGCATAGGACTGGTCCCCCCCGCATAGGACTATTTCACCCGCATAAGCCCTACGGACTCGCATGAGGTATTCCTCGCATCATGGGTAGCAAATCCACGAAATATGCAAATGCCACAAACCCGGGGAATGACCCCGTAATGAACAATATATATCCCTAGCACAACTGGCTATCATACATAACATAAGCACTACTGTCTTATCATACATAACACAAGCAAGTTAAGAAATCCCCTAACTTCTTATTAGCTTTGTTCATATACACTCTCATTTTAGTTTATTTAAGGAACTAACATGTCCTTATAAAATCCGGGAAATTAACCCAAAGTACTGCGTACTTCTATTCTCTTAAAATGACTCTTTTTCATATAAAACTTCCAAGATACTAATAACCGTAGTATCAAGTTATATCTACTTTTCAAGACAAGTCACAATACCTTTTAGAACTACATTTAAAGACTTCTAAATCAAGTGACTTTTTACTTTAAAACTTTAAGCAATTGATGCCTTCAAATCAATTTGTCTTTCCTCATTTCAAGTCATTTATCATTATTTACATTACTTAGAGTAAACCACTCTTTTAACTTTCCATAAAGCTATTATAACCAACTTCCCATAAAGCCGTTATACTAGCTTTATACTTTAGATACTTACATTCTTCTTTATAACCAAAAGACTTAAACTTTCCAAACAAAACAAGTATCATATACTTTCAAAATACTTTAAGTCTCTTAACTTTTAGAAACTAAGATATCCTCAATATTTTTAAACAAGTGAGTTAATTCCCTAACTCAACCAACTTGGACATTCTTAAGATAAGCCAAGGATATCAAATGGACTAGATTCGTCAAAATCTCGTACGTCTACCATACTATATATTTACAACTATTCATGCTCAAGAGATAGGAAAGTTCCACATACCTCTTCGGTTCAATCCACTTGCTAAGGCCAATATGTCGTACGTAGTATGTCAACTTATAATGACCATAATACGTATATTAACTTCTAACTTCAAACGTAGAATATTCTAAGTGCAAAGTCACTAAATTCTACGGAAAATCGGACAACACTTCCTTTGTTTCTACATACTTTTCCACATTTTTAAAGACCCGAATTCAATAACCAAACACACCACATTTAAGGCTCAACATTGTAGTTAACAATAGGGGATTATACGCCTACAAGACGTGTAAAATTCCGCTCCACAATTGATATCAAACTAGTCCAAAAAGGCAATGCCATTTTCGGCAATTTGAGGGACAACACACAAAGGCTTTTCCAATTCCTTTTTAATTCAAGTTGTTTAGTATAACTTGTTATCAAGCCGCAATCGATTATAACTACTAGAATCTTCAAGTAGGTAACATGCGGCGATTCTAATTATCGACCAAGTTGTATTTCAATTTCAAATGGCTAATAATGTCATTTCGGATTTAGGCTTCCAATATCCATAACACTTATCAATCTTTAATACATATACTTCATGCTAGTTAAAATGTAAGGCTACAACAATATGTAATCTTATAACACTTAAGAGAACAAGATTGTTACCTTAACGAGCCTTAATCCAACTTCAAGATCCGAAGTCGCTCCCTAGAAACTTAGAGCCTCTCCTTGACACTCCAATCCGCCACTTAAAGCCCTTAGAAGATCACAAACAACTTTCATTCAATTTCCAAACCAAACCTAGGAAAGTGACTTAGGTTTTCACCTTGCGACTAATAAAAAAATGATAATTTTTCGGGATCTTTCTATTGAGATACCCTTACAATACTCTTATAAACCTTGGTTTAAAGTGTGGAGGTTATTGAACAACAAACGGATTTTTTTTCTCCTTCAAACCCTGTGAACCCGAGAGCTTATGAAGACAAGAACAAGTTTTCTTGAAATTTTTTGAAGTGTGGGAACTAGTCTTGCTACTAGTATGTTTAAATAACAACATGGAGGGTCAAGATGAGAACAATTGGGTGGCTTGGATCCAATTCACTTAAAAATCTAGCTAAGTGGCCCTTGAACTTAGTCAACAATATCAAGCTCAAGTCCTAGCAAGACTTGATCATCTTAACATTGGTCAAATGACCATAACACCCATGGTCTTATTCGACCATGACCATCTAAGGGGGATGACATGTGTCACCCTCCCGTTCGTCGCAATATTTCGTTTCCCGACATTTCCATAATTCTGATAAATTTTTACTAATCTCGAATCTTAACATTTGAGTTCTTACGTACGTTGTTATAAACATGTTGTTACAACCCGTAGTTCAGGTCATGCTTATGAGAGCGTACGAAAGGGAGTAAGACTTAAAATTTTTCGAAAGATAAGTTGATGGATTGTTTCGGACGGGTTTAGTCAACTTTGAGGCGGGTTATGACCCGGTACATTGAGAGTTCCTAAGTGTTTCAAAGTCCTAGGGCGTAGTTCGTTGAGTCTAGTTTCCAATGCAACCGACCGTTCGTCGATAGGATGTCGGAGTAGAAAGTTATGGGAGTTACAAGTTCGGTCGCAATGTGCGTAAAGGTGTTTCGGCCGAGGCGACATGGCGCGCGCCGATGCGTGGTCGCGCGCCGACATTCGAGGGCCCTGACCGAGGCAGGGCCGCGCGCCGAAGTTCAAAGTCCGCGAAGTTCAGCACCGCGCGCCGCAGGGCCGCGCCGAGGCCGGAATTCTCGCGAAAAACCGAGGAAATCGATTTTCTTCTTTAAAAGGCCATGAGGGTGACAAGTGTCCCCATCTGAGTTTTGCATGTCCCTTATATTGACCAAGTCTTGAAGACTTGATCATCTTTCAAGACTTTCCCTCTCTCTAAGTTAGAGCTCTCACTTCTCTCTAGAATTCCAAGAGGAATTCAAAGCCTAAGAAAAATCTGAAAAGTTAAGGACAAGAAGGAAGCTTGTGGCTAGATTGTAGGAGTTATTGTGGTGGTGTTCTTGGAAGGAGGCTAGCAAAGTTGTTGGAATAGTTTTGGCTAAAGCTCTAAAAGTAACATTTCTTCTCTTATAGCTAGTATTGATGTTGCATGTGAAGAAGAAGGAACTTGTAGTAGTAAATATTGCCCTTAGAAGAATTGCATGTAAGAAATATGGTTTGGATGTGAAAGAATTGGTTAAAAAGATATTATGAGCATGTTGTAACCTAAGAACTACCTTAAACTTGATTAAGTTAATTGTGTACCTTTTGGGGCAGAATTTTACACACCCAAGTTTAGGTGTGTAATCCCCTTGAGATGTTTGGATTGTTGGGCCTAAGAAGTGGCGTTTGGATGTTGAATTTGGACCTTAAAAAGGTGGCAAAGTATGTAGAAACAAAGGAAATGCTGCCCAATTTTCCATAGAATTTTGTGGCTTTGAACTTAGATTATTTCTACATTGAAATTAGAGGTTAATAAACGTATCATGGTTATTATAGGTTGACATATTACTTGCGGTAGTTTGGGCTTAGCAAGTGGATTGACCGAAGAGGTATGTGGAAACTTTCTTATCTCTTGAGCATGAGTAGTTATAACTATATAGTACGGTAGACGTACGTGTTTTAAATGAAGAAAATCCTTTTGTTATACTTGACTTGTTTTAAGAAAATGTCTAAGTTGGTTGGGTTAAGAAGTTAACCCGCTTGTTCTTGAGGAATGGTTTATCCTAAATAAGGCAGACAAGGATTTCTAGACATAAAGAAGTATAGAGTACTTGGTGTGAAAGTATTGAGTATTGAATTATTCTAAAAGATAAGAGGCT
The DNA here is from genome assembly GCA_029844215.1 of Przewalskia tangutica. Lineage (NCBI taxonomy): Eukaryota > Viridiplantae > Streptophyta > Magnoliopsida > Solanales > Solanaceae > Przewalskia > Przewalskia tangutica. Next base: position 7,040,167 of record CM056725.1, read on the forward strand.
TAAATTTTTGAGGTAAGAAACGTGTTTTCTAAAAGATAAGAGGCTTGAAGTATTTCGGAAAATTGTGTAAATTTGTTTGAAGTATAAGTCTCTTGGTTAATAAAAGAACGAAATGGTTTATGAGGAGTTATAACGGCTTTATGGGAAGTTAGTTATAACGGCCTTATGAAAGGATAAGAATGTCTTAATTTCTAAAGCATAAAGTTAGTATAACGGCTTTATGGGAAGTTGGTTATAATAACTTTATGGAAGGTTAAGAAAGTTGTCTAATTTGATTAATGGGCATAAGTTGTCTAGATTGTGAAAAATTGAAGTTACTTGGTTTCAAGCTTTGAAATGAGTTTTCTAAAGGTGTAGTAACTTGCTTTGAAAAATAGACACGCCTTGATAGTACTTTGGCTTGTTTAATTGAGAATTATTCTATTGGTGCCTTGATAGTACTTTGGCTTGTTTAATTGAGAATTATTCTATGTGTGCTTTGATAAGTACTTTGGCTTGCTTAAATAAGGATTCCCTTGGTTTATGTGAAAAGAAGGCATGGTAGTTGTCTTGGTTTATGTGAAAAGAAGGCATGGTAATTGTCTTGGTTTATGTTATTGTAAAGACATGGTATTGCAATTCGAATTAAAAGCATGTAGTTATGAGTCTACTTGGACGTACCGTCAGTGATGGAGGATTCCACGGGTATGCGTCCATGATGAGGGTTCGCTCCCTGTTGATAGTGTTGTTCCATGGACTAGCTCTCCATGAGGTCTACTGATGCAGGGTGGATCTGGTAGTTAGCCCTCGTACTTGCCCCGGTCAGAGATGTGATGCAGGGTGGATCTGGTAGTTGGCTTTCGTACTTGCCCCGGTCAGTGTTAGGGCGAAGTTGTGTGATGCAGGGTGGATCTGGTGGTTAGCCTGCGTACTTGCCGATCGTGATGTGCGCAGGTGGATCTGGTAGAGCTATCATACTTGCCTCGGCCACCGTGATTCGTAATTAGTATTGTTGGTGCACGTGGATCGGTAGTTGGCTTTCGTACTTGCCGGTCGATTGAGGATGCAGGTGGATCGGTAGCTATGCGCCGTCTTGCCTCGTACGGTTCTTATGATACAGGTGGGATCTGGTATTCATGTGTACTCCTTAGTGTTGTTATATCATAGACTGCCCGCAGTGAGGAAGGAATTCCACGGGCATGATTGGTATTATGGGCATGAGACCTATGGTTATATTTGAGTGATGACTTAGAGGCGTGAGTCCACCGAATTGACATGGCTGCGTATATGTTGTGTAATCGTAGTTTGGCTATCATACATGTCTCCCGCTTTATATATGCTATTATGATTTCATTCTGATTTTCGATTTCACATATTTGGTACTGTTATCGACCTCCCGGTGCGTTAAATGCGCAGGTCGAGATACGTAGCTTGCTGATCCGCACTCTTAGGATCACTGTTCATTTCTTGGAAAGCTCCATCTCTCCGGAGGCTTTGTCTTTTGGTATGATTCCCTGAGGTTATAGACTTTTGTACATTCAGGGGGTATGGCGGGGCCCTGTCCCGCCACAGTTGTTATTCCTAGAGGTCTGTAGTCACGTTTGTGGTTTGGGCTGTAAGAATAAGTTGTACTGTTTCACTTTCGATTAAGTTATTTTATGGAAGGCGGCCTTGTCGGCTGGCCAGTGATGTTTACCTTATTGTAAGTTAGGTGTTATGTATGTTCCGCTGCTATTCTCGACGATATACGACAGGTACCTGGTAGGTACCGCGCGCCGAGTCGGGTCGTGACACGTCCCGAATTACTGTGTAACATTCTTCCCCCCTTAGAAACATTCATCCCCGAATGTTCTTTCGGAGTCAAACTTATAGATAGCGACATCTTTTCTTTTTACAACCCCCACATACCAATAATGCCACACGTGGCCTCATAATAGCACTTAAGCGAAAAACTTAAATTAAAACTTGACAAGTAAGGGAAATGAATTACCTGAAGGTGTAGAGAATAAGTGAGGATACTTTCTCAACATGTCCTCCTCCGCTTTCCAAGTCATCTCCTCCCTATTATCATTCCGCCACAATACTTTAACGGAAGCCACATCCTCGTCCGATCGCCGACCGCGATCGAGTATCGCTATGGGACTCTCCTCATACGATAAACCCTCTGTCACCTGGACCTCGCTAGCTGGGAAAACTCTCGAAGGGTCTCCGATACACTTCCGTAACATAGAAACATGGAAGACCGGATGTACTGCCTCTAACTCTGACGGCAGCTCCAACTCATAGGCAACCTTGCCTACTCTACGGATGATCTGGTAGGGCCCAATGTACCTTGGTCTAAGTTTTCCCTTCTTTCCGAACCTCATCACACCCTTTATGGGTGATACCTTCAAGAAGACACAATCGTCTACCTGAAACTCCAAATGTCGACGCCGATTATCTGCATAAGACTTCTGCCGACTACAGCCGCTATGATCTCTCTGGATAAGCTTCACCTTATCCACGCTGTGAATCAAGTCCGCCAACTAATCAACCTCTCCCACGTCGAACCAACCAACCGGCGACCTACACTTCCGCCCATACAAAGCCTCATATGGCACCATCTGAATGCTAGAATTGTAGCTGTTATTATAAGCAAACTCTACAGAGGCAAATGATCCTCCCAGCTACCCTGAAGTCAATAACACAGGCCCGCAACATATCCTCAAGTGTCTGGATAGTACGTTCTGCCTGCTCGTCGGTCTGAGGATGAAACACAGTATTGAGACTCACCTGTGTCCCTAACCCCTTCTGGAAAGACCTCCAGAAGTTAGCCGTAAACTGGGCTCCTCTGTCTGAAATAATCGATATAGGGACTCCATGCAGTCTCACAATCTCCCTGATATACAATCTGACATAATCCTCAGCCGAATACGTAGTCCTGACTGGAAGAAAGTGGGCTAATTTTGTCAGCCTGTCTACAATAACCCAGATGGAATCACAATTCCTCTGAGTACGAGGTAAACCTGTAACAAAATCCATATTGATCACCTCCCACTTCCATGTAGGAATATCAATCGCCTGCAATAGCCCACCGGGCTTCTGGTGCTCAACCTTGACCTGCTGACAATTAGGACACTAAGCAACAAAACCGCCACGTCCCTCTTCAGGCCATCCCACCAATACATACATCTGAGGTCATGATACATCTTAGTCGACCCCAGATGAATAGAGTAACGAGCACTGTGTGCCTCCCCCAGAATCTGCTGACGAAGTCCTGCAACATCGGGAACACACAATCTGCCCTCAAATCTTAGCACCCCATCAGGCGCTACCTCAAACAAACTCTTCTCCTCTCGAAGAGCCGTATCTCGATACCGTATCATGATTGGGTCCTCATACTGTCGCCTCTTCACCTCATCAATGATGGAAGACTCGGCAACCCACGAACCGGTACCCCACTATCATCGGTATCGACCAATCGAACCCCAAGGCTCGCTAGCTGATGGATCTGACGGACCATGTCGCATCTATCGCGCTCACGCAGACTTCATCGATCTACGACTCAAAGCATCTGCAACCACGTTGGCTTTTCCCGGATGGTATAGGATATCAACATCATAATCCTTCAACAACTCTAACCACTGTCGCTGCCGCGAGTTCAGCTCCATCTGCCTGAAGATGTACTGGAAGCTCTTGTGGTCTGTATAAATATCCACATAAACCCCATATAAATAATGTCTTCAAATCTGCAAGGCATGAATAACTGCGACCAACTCTAAGTCGTGAGTAGGGTAATTCCTCTCATGCTTCCGTAGCTGCCGGAAGCATATGCTATTACCTTACCGTGCTGCATCAATACACACCCTAGCCCGATACCCGAGGCATCACAATAAATCACGTAGCCCTCTAACCCCTCGGGAAGAGTAAGAACTGGAGCCGTCGTCAACTTTTCCTTCAGTAGCTGGAAGCCCTTCTCACAAGCTTCTGTCCACTGGAACTTAGCTACTTTCTTAGTCAGTCTAGTCAACGGTGCTGATATCGAAGCAAACTGTTCCACAAACCTACGATAATAACCTGCCAACCCTAAGAAATTGCGCACCTCCGTTGGAGTAGTAGGTCTCGACGAAGACTTGATCGCCTCAATCTTTGTCGTATCAACCTGAACACCGTTAGCCCCAATAATGTGCCCCAAGAATGCCACTGAGGCCAACCAAAACTCACACTTGGAGAACTTGGCGAACAACTGACAGCTCCGGAGGACCCCAAGTACCGTCCTCAAGTGATCTGCATGCTCCTACTCTGTGCGCGAATAAACCAGGATGTAATCAATGAATACTATAACAAACGTATCTAAAAATGGCTTGAACACCCGGTTCATCAAATCCATAAATACCGCTGGAGCGTTGGTCAAACCGAAAGACATCACCCTAAACTCATAGTGCCCATACCGGGTCCTGAATGCAGTCTTTGGGATATCTGCCTCTCTAACTCGCACCTGATGATAACCAGACCGCAAGTCTATCTTGGAGAAATACCTCGCACCCTGAAACTGGTCAAACAAATCATCAATCTTGGGGAGGGGGTGTCTGTTCTTGATGGTTACCTTATTCAGCTGCCTGTAATCAACACACATACACAGCGTCCCATCCTTCTTCTTTACAAACAAAACCGGCGCTCCACAGGGAGAAACACTAGGCCTGATAAAGCCTTTTCCAAAGAAATCTTTGGTGGTCCTTCAACTCCTCAACTCGGCGGGTGCCGTCACATGCGGCGGAATAGATATAGGTCGAGTGTCTGGCAACATATCAATACAAAACTCAATCTCCCTCTCAGGAAGGATACCCGAGATCGTGCAGAATACATCCGAAACTCTCTAACCACTGTAATCGATCAAGAATCGGCACCTCAGCCTCTGTATCGAATACCCGAACCAGATGATAGATGTACCCTTTCTGCACCATCTTCCTAGCCTTGAGGTAAGAAATAAACCTACCCCTCGGCGACGCTGTGTTGCCCTTCCACTCGATCACTGGCTCACCAGGAAACCGAAATCGGACCAACCTGTTTCTACAGTCAACGTTGGCATAACAAGAAGCCAACCAGTCCATACTCATAATGACGTCAAAATCTGTCATCTCCAACTCTATCAAGTATGCTAGGGTCTGACGACTGTAAATAAACACCGGGCAACCTTTGTATACCCGCTCATCTAACACCGAATCACCCACTGGCGTAGCTACCTCAAAAGGCTCTATCGACAACGGCTCTATCCCGATTCTACCATCAATAAGAGGGGACACATAGGACAAGGTAGAACCTGGGTCTATCAAAGCATAAATGTCACAGCATGAAATCAATAATGTACCTGTGACGACATCCGGGGAAGCCTCCTGATCCTGCCGGCGGGCTAAGGAATATATGCGGTTCTGTGGACCGCTAGAACTAGGACCTCCACCACGACCTCTGCCGCGGCCTGCGATCGTGAACACCCACGCCGCCGGGCGCATAACCTGAGAAGAAGACCCGGCAGCCCGGCCAGCCGGTGAATCATACCACCCCCGGCGCCTCTGGTCGGACAATCCCTCTTCATATGGCCCTGCTGGCCACAAGAGAAACAACCTCCTGAAGCAATACGTCACTCGCCCGGGTGAGATCTACCGCATCGAACACACCGAGATACGGGCGGTCTCGATCGATTCTGATCTGCGCCTCATGAAACCCGAATTCCGGAGCCACGACTGCTCTGAATAACGGTGATCAAACCTCTTGCGAATCGAGAAGGGGCACTGCGTGCCGAAATATGGACCTAGTCGATCTTTGAGGTTGTCGCCTCGAAATTGCCACGGAACCTCTGTCACGGCCTCTTGGGATGGCACAGTGCGGATGATCCTCTCTCTCTCATCTCTATCCCGTGCATAAGCTGCATCTCGGCAATATACATACCGGTGAAGGGCCACTCCGTGCATGCGATAATCATATGACGGTCTAGCCCCATCACATAGCGATGAACTATATCTGTCACGTCAGCCACAATGGTGAGCGCATACCTGGCCAATGAGTCAAACTCCAGGTTGTACTCTCTGATAGTCCTCCCATTCTGTCTCAATGTCAAAAATCTATCCACGCGGGCTCTCCTCATCTCAGGAGGTAAAAAGTGATCCAGGAAGGCCTCTATGAACTCATCCCAAACAGCTGGAAGAGCACCCTCACCTCTAGACAACTCCCATGACTCAAACCAGTTCAACGCAATATCGCGTAACCGGTAAGAGGCTAACACAACTGACTCTGTCTCTGAGGCCCTAAGCACCTGCATATTCCGCTGTATCTGCCGAATAAACTCTTGAGGATCCTCCTCAGATCTCGAACCATAGAACTCGGGCGGATTGCAACCCGTAAAAGTCTCGGCTCAGGGTTAGCTACTGCTCTGCCGGCCGCTCGCCACTATGCTAGTCAATAACGATCTGCTCCGTAATCTCTATACTGCCTCGGCTGCAGGCTCGAGGCTCGTATCGGAACCTCTGGAGCTACGGCTCTCGGCTCCTCTATCTGCCGCGTGGTGAACTCGCCGACCGCCTGACCTCGGGCATAGTCCGGGCCTAAGTCCTAGTAACCTCTGCGTGCAGCTAGCGCCTCCTGCTTTGCCCTTGCCTACAGGCCATGATCGCTTTCGTGGAGGCATAATCGATACATAAGAATAGGTCGGAGAGGATTCAACCTAATAAGACAAACTCTCTACACGATCTCGGAGAGAAGAATGAAACCAATCCTAAATGTCCTGCGACCTCACGATTATAGATGTGGTGAACAACACACCGATAATCAAGACTACTGTAACACGATGCGTAGACACTTTCCGAGACTAAGCGCTCGATACCACTTTTGTCATGACCGACCCGGGCGCGATCGTGCCCTACGGGCACCCACTGTATACATCAGAGAATAGCAGCGGAACATACACAACACATATAAATACTTAGACAATAAACATCAACATGCTATCCGATAAGGCCACCTTCCGTAAAATATACATAAACCAAAAATAAATCATTACATCTCTATTCTTAAAACCCAAACCACAAATATGACTACAGATCTCTAAGAATAACAATTGTAGCAGGACAGGGCCTCGCCATACCCCTGAATGTACATAAATCTACAACATCAGGGAAAACCGTACCAAAAGACAAGCCTCCGGAGAAATGGAGCTTCTGACACCTGATCAGTGATCCTAAGAATGAGGATCCACCACCTGCTTACCCCTACCTGCGGAATGAACGCAGCCCCCTGAGGAAGGGGGGTCAGTACACAATATATACCAAGTATATAAAACTGGAAAATACTGCAATTTACATCATAAGTCTAGAATAAAGCTGGACACATGTATGATAATCAAATAACAGTTCATTGTGCCTAACTAACAATGAGAGTAAACAAGTGTATACTTTACTGCATAAAAATAGGAGGCTCATGATCAAAGTAGGGTCACCCGCCCGTAGTATCATTAAGCAATCCTACTCCTGGGACTATTTCACCCGTAGCCGTATGGACCCGCGTGAGGTAACTTCCCGCATGGCGTATCCGCGCGTAGGTCGTGTGGACCCGCATGAGGTAATCTCGCCGCGTAGGGTGGTCCGCCTGCGTAGGACTATTTCACCGCGTAAGCCTACAGACTCGCATGAGGTATTCCTCGCATCATGGGTAGCAAATCCACGGAATATGCAAATGCCACAAACCTGGGGAATGACCCCGTAATGAACAATATATATCCCTAGCATAACTAGCTATCATACATAACATAAGCACTACCGTCTTATCATACATAACACAAGCAAGTTAAGAAATCCCCTAACTTCTTATTAGCTTTGTTTATATACACTCTCATTTTAGTTTATTTAAGGCACTAACATGTCCTTATAAAATCCGGGAAATTAACCCAAAGTACTACGTACTTCTATTCTCTTAAAATGACTCTTTTTCATATAAAACTTCCAAGATACTAATAACCGTAGTATCAAGTTATATCTACTTTTCAAGACAAGTCACAATACCTTTTAGAACTACATTTAAAGACTTCTAAATCAAGTGACTTTTTACTTTAAAACTTTAAGCAATTGATGCCTTCAAATCAATTTGCCTTTCCTCATTTCAAGTCATTTATCATTATTTACATTACTTAGAGTAAACCACTCTTTTAACTTTCCATAAAGCTATTATAGCCAACTTCCCATAAAGCCGTTATACTAGCTTTATACTTTAGATACTTACATTCTTCTTTATAACCAAGAGACTTAAACTTTCCAAACAAAACAAGTATCATATACTTTCAAAATACTTTAAGTCTCTTAACTTTTAGAAACTAAGATATTCTTAATATTTTTAAACAAGTGAGTTAATTCCCTAACTCAACCAACTTGGACATTCTTAAGATAAGCCAAGGATATCAAATGGACTAGATTCGTCAAAATCTCATACGTCTACCGTACTATATATTTACAACTATTCATGCTCAAGAGATAGGAAAGTTCCACATACCTCTTCGGTTCAATCCACTTGCTAAGGCCAATATGCCGTACGTAGTATGTCAACCTATAATGACCATAATACGTCTATTAACTTCTAACTTCAAACATAGAATATTCTAAGTGCAAAGTCACTAAATTCTACGGAAAATCGGACAGCACTTCCTTTGTTTCTACATACTATTCCACCTTTTTCAAGGCCCGAATTCAATAACCAAACACGCCACATTTAAGGCTCAACAATGTAGTTAACAATAGGGGATTATACGCCTACAAGACGTGTAAAATTCTGCCCCACAATTGATATCAAACTAGTCCAAAAAGGCAATGCCATTTTCGGCAATTTGAGGGACAACACACAAAGTCTTTTCCAATTCCTTTTTAATTCAAGTTGTTTAGTATAACATGTTATCAAGCCGCAATCGATTATAACTACTAGAATCTTCAAGTAGGTAACATGCGACGATTCTAATTATCGACCAAGTTGTATTTCAATTTCAAATGGCTAATAATGTCATTTCGGATTTAGGCTTCCAATATCCATAACACTTATCAATCTTTAATACATATACTTCATGCTAGTTAAAATGTAAGGCTATAACAATATGTAATCTTATAACACTTAAGAGAACAAGATTGTTACCTTAACGAGCCTTAATCCAACTTCAAGATCCGAAGTCGCTCCCTAGCAACTTAGAGCCTCTCCTTGACACTCCAATCCGCCACTTGAAGCCCTTAGAAGATCACAAACAACTTTCATTCAATTTCCAAATCAAACCTAGGAAAGTGACTTAGGTTTTCACCTTGCGACTAATACAAAAACGATAATTTTTCGGGATCTTTCTATTGAGATACCCTTACAATACTCTTAGAAACCTTGGTTTAAAGTGTGGAGGTTATTGAACAACAAACGGAATTTTTTTCTAAGTGTGGGAACTAGTCTTGCTACTAGTATGTTTAAATAACAACATGGAGGGTTAAGATGAGAACAATTGGGTGGCTTGGATCCAATTCACTTAAAAATCTAGCCAAGTGCCCTTGAACTTAGTCAACAATATCAAGCTCAAGTCCTAGCAAGACTTGATCATCTTAACATTGGTCAAATGACCATAACACCCATGGTCTTATTCGACCATGACCATCTAAGGGGGATGACATGTGTCACCCTCCCGTTCGTCGCAATATTTCGTTTCCCGACATTTCCATAATTTCGATAAATTTTTACTAGTCTCGAATCTTAACATTTGAGTTCTTACGCACGTTCTTATAAACATGTCCTGGAATTACGGGGTGTAACATTCTTCCCCCCTTAGAAACATTCATCCCCGAATGTTCTTTCAGAGTCAAACTTATAGATAGCGACATCTTTTCTTTTTACAACCCCCACATACCAATAATGCCACACGTGGCCTCATAATATCACTTAAGCGAAAAACTTAAATTAAAACTTGACAAGTAAGGGAAATGAATTACCTGAAGGTGTAGAGAATAAATGAGGATACTTTCTCAACATGTCCTCCTCCGCTTCCCAAGTCATCTCCTCCCTATTATCATTCCGCCATAATACTTTTTACGGAAGCCACATCCTTGGTCCGCAGTCGCCTGACCTGGCGATCGAGTATCGCTATGGGACTCTCCTCATACGATAAACCCTCTGTCACCTGGACCTCGCTAGCTGGGAAAAATCTCGAAGGGTCTCCGATACAGTTCCGTAACATAGAAACAAGGAAGACCGGATGTACTGCCTCTAACTCCGACGGCAGCTCCAACTCATAGGCAACCTTGCCTACTCTACGGATGATCTGGTAGGGCCCAATGTACCTTGGTCTAAGTTTTCCCTTCTGACTGAACCTCATCACACCCTTCATGTGTGATACCTTCAAGAAGACACAATCGTCTACCTGAAACTCCAAATGTCATCACCGATTATCTGCATAAGACTTCTGCCGACTCTGAGCTTCTAACAGTCTCTCCTGGATAAGCTTCACCTTATCACAGCCTGCTGAATCAAGTCTGGGCCAACTAACTGAACCTCGCCCACGTCGAACCAACCAACCGGCGACCTACACTTCCGCCCATACAAAGCCTCATATGGCGCCATCTGAATGCTAGAATGGTAGCTGTTGTTATAAGCAAACTCTACAAGAGGCAAATGATCCTCCCAGCTACCTCTGAAATCAATAACACAAGCCCGCAGCATATCCTCAAGTGTCTGGATAGTACGCTCTTCCCGCCGTCGATCGAGGATGAAACACGATCGAGACTCACCTGTGTCCCTAACCCCTTCTGGAAAGACCTCCAGAAGTTAGCCGTAAACTGGGCTCCTTTGTCTGATATAATAGATATAGGGACTCCGTGCTGTCTCACAATCTCCCTGATATATAATCTGGCATAATCTTCAGCCGAATACGTAGTCCTGACTGGAAGAAAGTGGGCTGATTTTGTCAGCCTGTCTACATTAACCCAGATGGAATCACACTTCCTCTGAGTACGAGGTAGCCCTGTAACAAAATCCATGTTGATCACCTCCCACTTCCATGTCGGAATATCAATCGCTGATAGCCCACCACGGTGCTCAACTCGACTGGCGACAATTAGGACACTGAGCAACAAAACCTGCCACATCCCTCTTCAGGCCATCCCACCAATACATACATCTAAGGTTATGATATATCTTAGTCGACCCTGGATGAATAGAGTAACGAGCACTGTATGCCTCCCCCAGAATCTGCCGACGAAGTCCTGCAACATCGGGAACACACAATCTGCCCACAAATATTAGCACCCCATCAGGCGCTACCTCAAACAAACTCTTCTCCTCTCGAAGAGCCGTATCTCGATACCATATCATGACTGGGTCATCATACTATCGCCTCTTCACCTCATCAACGATGGAAGACTCGGCAATCTCACGAACCCGTACCCCACTATCATCGATATCGACCAATCGAACCCCAAGGCTCGCTAGCTGATGGATCTGACGGACCGTATCACATCTGTCGCCGCACCTCAGCAGCACTCCCCGATCTACGACTCAAAGCATCTGCAACCACGTTGGCTTTTCCCGGATGGTATAGGATATCAACATCATAATCCTTCAACAACTCTAACCACCGTCGCTGCCGCGAGTTCAGCTCCCTCTGCCTGATAATATTAACACCAGATGGACGGGGCACTAATTCTCATGTATTATTATCAATAAGAGCATTATATTCATCGGTCATAGCAATTTTCCAATTCGGGTCATTTAAAGCAGACACTGGATTACGGGGTGGAGGGGATTTAAGAATATTAGAATTCAAATTAAAATGTCCTTTTGGTTTAAAAATGCCCCGTTGACTAAGAGTGATTGGTCTATGACTCGGGAGAGAATTGGGTGGATTTTGAGAATTTTCTAGATTAATTTTGGATCGCGTGAGCGGTGGGCTCTTGCCTAAGTTGGTACGGTGTCCGAGGCTGAGTCCGTCTTGATATCGGGCAGGCGGGCTGCAGAGATGGCCCAGTTGTTGGACCCAGATAGGGTGTAGAAGAAGTGACGTTAGGACCAGTGGGCAGTGGGCCCGCTGGCGGATTCGAGGCGCTGGATATGTCCGAAAATGATGAATTAAATATGGGAATATACCATAATCCAAAAAACTATATGAACTAGGCACGAGTTTATTATCCTTAGCAAACGAAAATTGGGATTCATCAAATATTACATGACGACTAATGATGATTTTATTAGATGACAAATCAAAACATTTGTAACCACGATGATTAGATGGATAACCCAAAAACACACAAGGGGTAGAACGGGCCTGAAGTTTGTTAATTGTGGTAGACGGAAACAACGGATAACATAAGCACCTAAAGACCCTAAGATGTGAATACGAAGGAGTCTTATTATATAGAATTTGAAGAAGGGACGAATATGTCAATCATTTGGAAGGAAGGATGTTTAGAACATTTGTAGCCATTTGTAGAGCATGGTGCCAAAAATACGGGGGTATGGAAGCATGAATTAGTAACGTTTGGACAATGTTATTAATGGTGCGAATTTTGCGTTCGGATTTTCCATTTTGTGAAGAAGTATGAGGGCAAGAAAAATGAAAATTGATCTCATTATTAGCACAAAATTTCTGAAATACCCCGTTTTCATATTCTTTGTCATTATCACATTGGATATTTTTTATTTTCCATTCGAATTGAGTTCAAATGTAAGCTCTAAATTTTAGAAAAATAAAAAAAACTTGAGATTTTTTCACTATAGGAAGCGTCCATAAAAATTTAGAATAATCATCAAAATAGAACATAATATCGATGACCCAAGGAACTAAGAACATGAGATGTCTATAAATCGCTATGAATAATATCAAATGGCATTGAAGTCGTAGAATTAGAGTCTACAAATGGTAACTTAACAATTTTCCCTAGAGAATAAGATTGACAATTTGGAGTACTACGAGTATCCTTACATGGAATAAATTTATTTTTATCTAAGAAAGAAAAAATAGATGACCCTGGATGACCGAGACGTGCATGCCATATGAAAGGAGCAAGAGCTGCAAAAGTGGATGGCAAAACTTGACACGAAAAACTGGATGTGGGAGTGATAGGATAAAGATCTCCCCTACTATCACATCTCATGAGAGGAATCCCCATCTTGAAGTCGTTCACAGAAAATCCAAAAGGATCAAAATTAACAGAACCCAATTATCAATGGTGAATTAACGAACAGACACCAAATTCTTAATTAATTTAGGTGCATGAAGGTATTCTTTAAGATAAGGGGTGGATGTGGGGGAGACAAAATTTTATGACCATAACCGCGAATTGGAATTGAATTACCATTACCAACAATTATATCACGATTACTGCTCAAATTAGAATAAGATGAGAGAGTATCTTGGTCGGATGTCATGTGGGTAGTGGCGCCGGTGTCCATGTACCAATTCGGATCCGGAGATATTAATCCCAGCGTGTACATCGCGACCTTAATATCTGTAGGAGATGGTGCGAAAGTGGGTCCCTCAGCAGTAAAGGCCTGTTGTGGCCGAGGCCCAAACAGTGCAGGGTGACAAGGCCCAACTAGAATCTTTGAAAGCGATGGGCTCATTGGGCCCAGGCTAGGGCTTCATGAATCGGGTTGGTTTTTCTTTGCCTGGAGGCGGGTAGAGTGGCGATAACCCAGCTCCGTATGTTGTTCTTTGGAGTAAGCGTGGGCCACTGGCTGTTGGCCCACGGCCTGTATGTTGATGGCCTCACTGGCCGGGACCCACCCGTGCCACGTCCTCTATCGTTCCCATTATTACCACCACGTCCATCACCTCTATTTTTATTTTTACGATTTTGACCTTTCTTGCCACCACCATTGTTACTATTTTGGCTTGAATTTTCAAAATATGTTGGGGAATTATGCAACGTGGCTATAAAGTTGGAGCTCGTACCGATAGCCGCCTTCTTAGCCAAATAGGATTTTTCCAACGTAAGCATGGATCGGGCCTGATAGAATTCTGGAAGATAGTTACTTTGACGAATGATCGAAGCAACACCGTTATAGGCCTCGGACAGGACTGCAACTATCTGTAGAATGAGATGACTATTAGTAACAGGAGCACCCACATTGTGAAGTTGATCCGCCAAGTCCTTGAATTGTTTACAATAAGATGAAACGTTAGAAAAAATCACCATAGCAACTTGAGAAAATTCAATGTTCAAGGGTGACAATGCGGGAATGACTGTTATCCTAGAAGATATCACACAATCAATTCCAAACAACCATAGCTGTGGAGTTGAGTTTCATTATCGTCTGTAAGAGGTCAAGGGAGATAGTGGCATAAATCTACTGGAGAACTTTTGCATCAAACGTGACCCATAATTTTGGATCATCCTCTTTGGTGGGCACAACCTCTGTATCACTCTCCGTAGTATCCTTTGTATTAGTAGCCGGAGGAATGATGTGGTGGAGAACTTGATGTGCCATTTCATGAATTTTGAACAATTCTACCCACGTCCCATATTGAATGTTTTCGAGGTCAAGAACAATAGGAAGAACGCTCTTGATGTTAGAATCTGTTAGGACCGGATGAAACGTGTTCTTATCAGTAATAATGAATAGAACACAGAATTTTGGATAAGGTAATTTGTGAGGGAGGGGGTCTCGGGTTTTGTGAGGAAGAAAAATATCCGAAAGTGGTTTCGGTGGAGACACAGAAACTGAGGGAAATATTGCGGAAGCTAGTAAGGAGAAGAGCCTAGACTTGTGATACCATGAAAGAAATAATCTATTGATTATTTTCATTGATTGAAAGACAATATATACACTTTACAAATAGGAGAATCCTATTACTATTCTACTCCTAAATCCCTATCTATTTTGAAACTAATAATACAATTATGGTAAAGTGTACAAGACTAATTAAGGTACAATACTACTACACAATATATACCAAATATACACTAAATATTGGTCCACTGTTTCTGCCCGTGATGGGCCCGTGTGGGCTTTGCACATTGACGGGCCAATTCTCTTCTTTGGTCATTATTACCGTGATACACACTAGTGTATATCATGTGTATATCATGTATTCTAACACACAATCAAAGAATGATCATACATTTTTATACTAGTTATACCTAGATGTGAATATTGAATATCCGCAAGGGTGACTCAGTTGGTTTAAGCATGAGATTTTTCAGTGGGAGGTCTCAGTTTTGAAACACCCATGCATGAGACATCAGGGGTTTGACTTCTGGGTCGAGATCGTCGCACGAGGCTTGCTTAGTGTGGTTTAACTCTCCTGTGTGGTTTGCAGGCTATTGCACAGGAGCGGGGTTTATCCTGTGCCCATCCAAAGAATAGCGACGGCGGGTTCCTTCGTCAACAAAAAAAAAAATTGAATAATTAAGATATTTTCTTGAGCATCTGGATAGTATTATTTATCTTTGTTTACAAACTAATAAAATCTCAAAGAAAATATTAATCTACATCATGTTGTATAATTTATGTGTTTGACAAATCAAACTTTAAGAGCTAACGGAAATCGCAATCAGTCGTGAAGGTTATGGTCAACAATAATGTTCGTATGATAGTGGTTGAGGGTAATTATGATTGGTGGACGAAATTGATGAAAGTTGTTGTCAATAATGGCTAATCGTTGTACGTGATTGTCGATTTCTCCTATGGTTCCATGATTCCATCACTATACTTGTGAACAAAAAGATCAAATTGATTCATTTTCATCTTATATTTTTGTAAGTATATATAAATAAGACAATGGAAAGGACAAAATGTTCTTTTTATCTCTCTGATGCCACATGTCAAGGAATCAACCTTAGGTTATTGTCATTTTAAATGGATACATCCTAGATTAGTGTCATTTTGAGTTAGGGGCAGTTTAATTTCTTTCCTAAAATTATACTATAATGTTTTCATTTGGGTTCACAACTCATTCTAGGATCAGTTTCCTACCAATTCACTAATTTAAATTAAGGAATCAGACAAAGCAAGAAACATTCCAACAAACAGATTAAAGAACATTTGGAATGAGCATCAAATTACATGTATGTAGAGAATATACCAAGCATATTTTGAAATTCGGATGACTATGGTATGGTGCTTTGAATTGCTATTACTTTTGAATATATTTGAAAAGAAGTCCATAATAGTCCATAGTCATTTAGTTAACTAGGGGGGGGGGGGCGGTGGGTCGGGACGGGTCGGGTCGGGTTTGGCGGGATCGGGGTGGGGTGGGACGGGGGAGGGGAGGGATCGCGGTCCGACGGGATTCACCGAAGTCCCATCCCGGCGGATCGGGGGTCGGGGCGGGATCGGACTGGGACGGGACGGGGAATTTTTTTTTTGCACTTAAGTAAAAAAAACATATATATTAACAACTCAATAATTGAACAAGAGAGTGTAATAAAAACATATCAAGGCTGTTTTTGTGCCTCTTATATTATTTAATAGAAATATAATTTTTTCCTAATACAGTATACAAATACGATTGTGAAAATTACAACTTTGTAGTGTCGTTCAAAAGTTGCAAATGACATAGTAAAATTGCAATTAAATAAATTACATTTTCAAAAAAAAAATCTATTTTCCTTATAATTTCATGTGGTTTTTCAGTTGAAATTAGTATTTGTTGGTCAAATCGCTCCACGTCGCTACTCATACCTTCAGATAAGATGTCGTTGTAGTTTTCGTATTCTTCTTATTTCATCTCCGGTTGACCGCACATTCTCTGCTCCGCTCGTATCCAATCTCTGAATAATACTTCAATCTCCAAGCTGTCTCCGACTAATGCGTGTCTATGCTCTCCTATTTGAAATATGCCGGCAGAAAAAACGATGTTGATGACGCTTGAATGTTCAAAACATCTCGGGCCATCATTGAAAGTGTCGTAAATGTCTTCTCATTCCCCTCCAGTATTTTAGCAAGTCTTTCTGCACTTCTTCATTGACAACTGCTTGGTACGGTAAATGACCCTGCAAAACAAAAATATCAAACTCGCTAATTTGGTTAGTAGTGTTAGCACCGCACATTCTATTTATGAGGATTTAAATACTAGCCGCAGAAACAACATGTCTTTTTTGAGGTTGTGTTGAAGAAGAAGATGATGGTATGGAAGTCGGTTGGTTGCTAGCACTTTCTTGGTGATAATACCTATAAAAGAAATTGCATTCGTTTTCTATGTTAGACAACACTTCTTCTTTAGTTTGTTCAATAGGTGGTGGGTCATTTAGATTTTTGGGACTTGGAGGTGGTAGTACTGCTGTTTATAATCTATCCAATGACAGGTTACCGTTAAATAATCATGACCGTTAGTACTACGGCCTATATCAGAAGTGATAGCCACTTTGCCATTAAAATGATATAATGAGTAACGTAACTACTGTTGATATTCATGTGCAAATTTAAATACATCTCTCTTAACAATTGATCTAGGAAAACCTTTAAAAGAAGGATTATACATTTCTCTAATTTAATGAATAAAATCAGGAGATTCAGGAAATGAAAAAGGCAAACCCTCCACAACAACTAATTTTGCTAGTGCTTCCCTATCTCTATGTTTATCGTATTTAGGGCCTACAATTCTCCCCGTCATAGGGTTAATTTGACCCTGTACTTGGTCCGGGACAGTATGTGAACCTTGTCTCGATGGAGAGGGCGCTTGCGCACCCGGTTTTTGAGCCTCGTATTTGGCATACCTAGCTGGGTGTTTTTGCGCTATGTGTCTCATTAAACCCCTGTCCCACCGCTACCTTTTCCAGTTTTAAATATAAAACACTGTTTACAAATTTTACATATAGCTAGTTGACTCTATACATCCCTAATAATAAAATGTCGTGCATCTAATTTTAATGATTGTTTTACTGGACCTCGTCTCATACTAGGGAGAATATAAGGTATTTCAGTTGAAGGCGCACTAGTGGGTGTGTCATCTAATTTAATGGGTGTGGCATCTACATTAGTGGGTGTGTTAACTAGATCATCTTCTAAATTAAATTCTTGTTTAGTTTTAGAAAATATCTCCTCGTCTAAATCATATGGTATTTCAGGAAAATCTTCAGTATCAACAAAATCATCCTATTTAGAAATAAGATCCTGTCTAGGAATATGATGACTAGAAGAAGTACCCCGACCCTTGTTACCCCTAGTAGAAGAAGTTTTACCCTTACTCTTAAGCATATCTCTTATTGATTCCATTTTAATTATGCTAATAATTAGTTAAAGATAATGAAATTAAGTGGGCTAAATAAAATAAAGAAACAATAATAATTTAATGAAGGAACAAACGCGGACGTAACGTCGATGTGTAATCGAGAGGTTGAAAATTGAAACTTTGCTCAATGGATGATCCTCAAGCTAGTTGCCAACTTCACTCGCAAATGAATAAATAAAATTGAATATTTAGTAGACAATGTAGACTTGTAGAGAGATTGATTGAGAGATTAGAGAGATTGTAGGAAGATTTGTGAGAAAGATGAAGAGAAAATGATGTATTTATAGTTGAAAAATTAGGTTAAAGTGTAAATATAATAACTTAGGGGTTAAAAATAAATATTAAGGGGGTAGGAGGGGTTGGGGGAGGGGGGAGGCCAAAAATGGACGCTACACAACGGCCAAAATGTAAAATGGTCGTTGGTGGAACAACTATTTTTTGTAAAGGGGGTTTCGAGGCAGGATCGGGGCGGTACCAGGATCGGGTCGGGGCTGGCGGGATTGGGGCGGGCCTGCATCGAGCGGGCCGAGGCCATGTCCCATCACGGGTTCGAGTCCCGGTACCATAATGTTTTTTGATAACGGGGTCGGGTCGGGATCGACTCATCCCGACCCAATGGCCAGGCCTAGTTAAGACTCAAGCTAATCCATTTTTTTACGTGGAGAATTAATAGACCACAATATTTTCCACATCGGTGCACTTATGGCCACTCTCCAATAGAGCAGTCAAAACCGGTTGCCCAACAAAATTTGACGGGTGAGGCAGGGCTGATATTTTTTTATAGGCCTTAAAATAATCAGTCCAATCTATCACTATATGGGCAGCAGGACTCCCCGGGCCAACCCACATTTAAAAAACATTAATAATTATTTAAATTTAAATTTAAAAATGCTAACATAAATATTTACAAGAAAATATCACATGGTGTTACTACTTGCTAACCAAGTCTGAAACAATGTTTTCAATGGCATTTTTGGGGCGCGTCTCAAGGCGTGTCCGGGGCTACGTGTACCAAAAATTTTATGGGGCTCAAATAAAAGGCGTAGATCCATAACGCGTACACCCTAAAGTTTGAGTCATAAGTCTTGGGCTCAAAAGTGTAAGCACCGGCGTAAAAGTGTACGCTCTCGTTTAATATTTGTTATTTTAAAAGTATTTTTGCTATAGACCATATATTTTATTAGTCATGTAATGCAGTTTATACCAACGTCGTTCAAGCCCACGGGCCATCCCAACCCAACATCGCCCAAGCCCACGGGCCAGTGGGATTTTTCGGACCGGGTTAAAAAGCCTCGTACTTAAATGGTCTCTAAAAATCTTAGCCCAATCTTATTAAATCCCAAATTGGGCTGGATCAACCCAACAGGCCTAGCCCATACTGACGGCTCTACTCTCCAAGTATCCCGTTAAATTCTAACTGAAACAGAGTTTCTTCACACAAATAAGAGAAGAGAGATTTCGGGAATTTCTTGTATATTCAATAAAGAATCAAAGGAAATGTCATGTTGAAAATATCTAACTACTCAATATATAATTCTCCATAATTAAAAAGTGTTGGTATTAGCACGAATGAAAAGTGTAGGTTTTGATGATTGATAAAGAAAACGAACAAGGAAAATGAACCAGGTCTATGGACTTGATCTATCTAATAAAAAGATGTAGTACAGAGTTGAACGAAGACGCAGTACACAATTGAACGAATTAATACAAAATTGAATTAATCAGACTTAAAGACGAAGTGAATGAATCAGGTCTACGAACATGTTCCATATTCGACACAGATGCGAGACAGTTGAATGGATCAGGTCCAAGGATCAGGTCCAAGAATGTATTCCTGCTCAAAGTCCTATAGCGAGTAGAATTTATGGTTTATGATAAGGAATTGGCGTACAAGGCTCCATGATTTCTTGCCATAATTATAAAGATACTTCAGAGTCATACAAGAAAAATGAAACTGCATAGAGATGCAAGAATCCCAAACCAACCGAAGTTATGAGTTTTGTGCTTAATTGAAAAATGTTATTTGAGAATGATAGTGATATTACCTAAGCTTTAATTAATGGATCCTCATTGAGTTTTTGATTTGTTTAAGAGCAATCAATGACTTTAAGTCGTGAGTGTTGATATGTGGTGATTTTACCACTATTTCTAGTCTCTTTACTTTAGTTTTATATCATTTAGTTATGATATGAGGGTTTTTATTGTGTATATTGCTATTATTTTAGGTACATTAAGTTATACAGAGAATTGAGTTCAAACCAAGTGAAAATGATGCAAAAAGGAGCTGAAACAGAGAACTAAAAACTAGCGAAGCAATTGTTGTTCACAATTGCGTAGGAGACCCATCCGATCAAATGGTCAACTGGGTCAACACGTATTCACGATCGCAAATCGTTTACCGCGACTGCGTGGAACCACAAGTCAAAATGTCGCGATCGCGATGAAGGATTTCTAGGAAATTTTAGGTAGTTTTAGAATTTCACGTTTTAGTATCCCAAACCACATAAAACTCGATCAAGCTCTCTTGAAAATATATCTTTGGAAGAATATAAGACATTTTGGAGCTAGGGTTTCTACACCACACTTGGGGATTGGATTTTTTGTCACAAACCCAACCCGACGGGCCGCGACTAATGCCATACTTGGACACCCTTATACTGACATGTCATATATAATCAGACTGATACCAAGGATAATGTAGAAATCTGTAATGAATATGTCTCCTGAGGAGTCACGACTAATCATCATAACAAAATATGCAAGTCGACAAGGCTGCCACTATATACGGAAATATCCAAAATGAATTACTATTGTATGGCTGACCTAAAACACGTCTACCATCCACACATGTCCAACCCACATATGACTACAGACCTCTAAGAATATAAGAGTGAAAGATGACGGGACAGGGCGCTGCCGTACCCCTGAATATGCATAAGTCTATAGCAAGGGTCTGCACCAAAATGACTAAGCTTCGGAACAATGGAGCTCTCCAAATAGCTGAGCAGGAATACTAGAATAAAGGATCACCAAACTGAATGTCTGTACCTGCGGGCATGAAACGCAGCCCCCCCGAAGAAAGGGGGTCAGTACGAAAAATGTACCGAGTATATAAAATATGAAGTATGATAAAGAAGATCATAACTGGCCAAAAGATGACAGTAGACAAATATGATAATCAGTATACCAATGTATATGTGCCTTATAAAATGAGAGTCATACATGTCCATATAATATACCATATCCGTGGATACCTGTCCAAATATACCGTACCCGACCCATTTTGGGACTCGTTGAATGAAGTCATATCCGTGGATGTCTGTCCACATATATATCTGTGGATATCTGTCCACTGCGCACATACCGTACCCGGCCCATCGTGGGACTCGGTGAAATAATCATATCTGTGGATGCATGTCCACATATATATCGTACCCGGCCCATTCTGGGACTCGGTAAAATTATCATATATATACATACCGTACCCGTCCCTCCAGCGAGGGACTCGGTGAAATGATATAATCACATCAAGCATGAATAGAATATCATGAGTAATCATATGCAAATTGAATCATCATATGACTCTCAATAGAATAAATAGAATGAACCATCACTGAACATCAAAGGCACTATCATATCATGTATCACTAAGAATTTGGATTCATTGGAACTATGTACGTCCGTCGTACACTCATTTATGTAAATCATGCCAAAAAGAAAGAAGGGATAGTTTCACATACCTTATTGTCGAACTAACCAACTCAATATTTAGAATTCGTCTCAATTAGTACTTCAACCATAACAATAATAACATGTCTATCAACTTTATGGTTACTAGTATACGTTATATATATCGAACGAAAACTTTTTTTTATATACAAATTCGGGCAGCACTTCCCCTAGTTATATACGTATCCGCAACTCACAAACAAGGTCAACAACATCAATAATAAGACACGTCTCAAGGTCATAACCAAAATAGTCTCATATATTCCATATATGTCATCGTTATACATTCTTTCTCTTTACGTTCATGTAATACAACAACCAAGGTGACTAATACACCTATTTCTCATGTAAATACAACCCTTTAATCCATATTAAAACAATCTTTAAAAACAATCCATACTTCTAGCAACAACGAGAGTTCAAGTCATATAGTTTGCAACATAACACTCTTCTACACCTTAATTCCTTTAAGACATATATCCGCAATTACAACAATGTATATTCATGTTCATAGCTTGTAATTCCATAATTATAACTCAACAAAACAACCCTTGAATTCGACACAACAATACCTACGATTTTTGGATGTCACGGCCACAACAACATAATACCAAAACTCTTCTCATAATTTCTTAAAATCCAATTCATCTTTCAACACTTTCATAGAACCAATTACAACTTTAAATATCAAGGTTTTCTTCAATTTTAACATGCAATTAGTGACAATTATAACAACAACAACCATCAAATCTAATGTATACAAAACAACCCCAAAATCGGTAACAACAACCACATGCATTTTCTTATTTTCAATTCTTCTTAACATGAGTTCATATCTTAACTACACATCATTTAACTCCAATTACTTTATAAGAAGAAGAAATCTTACCTTAACTTAAGCCAATACAGTCCCTAGTGTCTCGACATTCACTGCTCTATTATGCACCATTTCTTCAACTTTTAATGACATGCATGCATCCTTTATAAGCTTGAAACCATCTTACTTACATGTTTTTCTTCCAAACAACTAATCTCCAAAACTTAACGTTTTCTAGGCAGTTTCTCGACCAGAACTACCGAAACAGTGGCGGTTGTGAGTTTACCATGGCTTAGAACTTAGTGGAAGAACTTATCCTTGAAATGGGAGTTGATTTTGGTCTTCTCTTGGCTATGGAGTTCAAAAATCCATTGGAGAAGGGAGAGAGAAGGGAGGTTGAAGATGTAATTTTAATTAAAGTGTAGAGAATAAGTGGACATGGGTATAAGTGAGCATGGGCTGAATTTTTAATGAGTGTGTGCATGCCAACGGTTTTTGAGGCACAAGTCTCTATAATTTGTCCACTTTTTATCATCCCCTCCACTAATATTAATCCCATAATTAATTAATTTCCCACATAGTCAATCTTATATAAAATCTGAAAATTCTATGTCCAAATTTTTATTATACACGACACTTTAGTCCATAACATACTTGTAGTATCCAAAATTATTCCGGGGTTACATTCTTTTGTATACTAATCTCCGCATTAGCATATGTAAATATACTTTTCTTCCAACCCTCGAATCTTACTTTCTTAATTACGTTCTCAAATTATCGCCCCAAATTCCGAGGTGTAACATCCTTCCTCCTTAGAAACATTCGTCCTCGAATATTCATAATAGGTCTTATGCTATAAAAAATTTCGGCAGAGTCTCTTCTATAACTATACCTACCAACCTATATTCAGCAAACCCAAAGATGTCACACAGGGCCACAATATATCACATACATTATTTACCAATCAACAGTCAAATAAGGGATTTCACTAACTTGGACTAATTCTAGGCAACTAACGTAACCTCATACTTACAGTACCTAAGCTTTGTAATATTGGAGTACTAGGTAGTCTCCTATAATGCTATTGTCAGACTAATTCATCTGAACAGGAAATAGATCCTCATGGATTAATTCTGATTATTATCTAAAACTGAAAGCACACATCAATCTATGTCTACTTAATAGACTGAAGTTCAGGACAATTACATGTACAATTCTACATATAAAATACACACATAGTGACACCTTTTAAATTCTAATATACAATGATCTTGTGGGAAGCTGTCATTATTTAGTCAACTGCTTAAACAGGAAGTTAATAGGTTAATGAATTCTTGCCTAGGTTTGTAGTACATCTTATACATTCTTCAGTTTCAAAGAGTAGGCAAAGAAAATGAAGAGTTCTGACATCTAGTTTAGAGTCATACAAGCATTCATAGTAATTAGAGCAATACCAACTTAGTACAAATAATCATGCTTCAACTGTGTTATTGTCTTGTGACTGGTTTAAAACAAGTTCCCAAGTTTCTTCTAACTTCATAGTCTTATAATTAGTGTTTGAACCATTTAACATGATCATATTTGGTGCAAACAACATGGTATTACTTCAGTTAAAGGGTAGCAGTGGCAGCATGTGTATATGTAATAACAAGTTCAATGCAGCTGGTAGCAAGTTTATCAGCATGTCAATGCAACCTAAGAGGTAGTAAATGCTTTATATAAAAAAATCATGAGTAATATCATATTCAGATCAGTTGAATATCAGAGGTACAATAGCTCCACGACTTCCTACCATAGCACAAAAATTCTCAATCATATTACATGGAAAGATACAAAGAGAGTTACATTCTGGAAATTAGGTTAATGGTAACACTGATTCTATCACATTTAATGCTATACAACAAGGATGTGGAAATAATAGGGGAGATAGTGAAACTAGAGAAAATAATTAGTCTTAATAAAAGCTACAATGTCTAAGAGGGCACAACATGTTTGAAACCAAGACATTTGAGATTGAAAGAATAGAAACCAACCCTAAATATCTGGAAGCCTCCTGCGTATAAGTATGGTGCACAACATACTCATACACAAGATTCTACTAGACACGGTCTGTAGACATTCCGAGGACGAACTGCTCTGATACCACTCTTTGTCACGACCCGACCCGACGGGCCGCGACTGGTACCCTACTTGGACACCCTTATACTGACCTGTCATATATAATTAGACTACCAAGGATAATGTAGAAATCTGTAATGAATCTATATTCTGAGGAGTCACGACTAATCATCATAACAAAATATGTAAGTCGACAAGGCTGCCACTATATACGGGAATATCCAAAATGAATTACAACTGTATGGCTGACCCAAAACACGTCTACCATCCACACATGTCCAACCCACACATGACTACAGACCTCTAAGAATATAACAGTGAAAGATGACAGGACAGGGCCCCGTCGTACCCCTGAATATGCATAAGTCTATAGCAAGGGTCTGTACCAATGACTAAGCTCCGAACAATAGAGCTCTCCAAATAGCTGAGCAGGAACCCTAGACTGGAGGATCACCAAACTGAATATCTGTACTTGCGGGCATGAAATGCAGCCCCCCTGAAGAAAGGGGGTCAGTACGAAAAATGTACCGAGTATATAAAACATGAAGTATGATAAAGAAGATCATAACTGGCCAAAAGATGACAGTAGAAAAATATGATAATCAGTATATCAATGTACATGTGCCTTATAATATGAGAGTCATACATGTCCATATAATATACCATATCCGTGGATACCTGTCCAAATATACCGTACCCGACCCATTTTGGGACTCGGTGAATGAAGTCATATCTGTGGATGCCTGTCCACATATATATCTGTGGATACCTGTCCACTGCGCACATACCGTACCCGGCCCATCGTGGGACTCGGTGAAATAATCATATCGTGGACGCATGTCCACATATATATCGTACCCGGCCCATTCTGGGACTCGGTAAAATCATCATATATACCGTACCCGGCCCTCCAGCGAGGGACTCGGTGAAATGATAATCACATCAAGCATGAATATAATATCATGAGTAATCATATGCAAATTGAATCATCATCTGACTCTCAATAGAATAAATAGAATAAACCATCACTGAACATCAAAGGCACTATCATATCATGTATCACTAAGAATTTGGATTCATTGGAACTATGTACGTCCGCCGTACACTCATTTATGTAAATCATGCCAAAAAGAAAGAAGGGATAGTTTCACATACCTTATTGTCGAACTAACCAACTCAATATTTAGAATTCGTCTCAATTAGTACTTCAACCATAACAATAATAACATGTTTATCGTCTAAGCACTTTGTCTATGTAGACCGACTATGACATCCCCAACAATATATTAGGTCTATCTATATAGATCCTAATTCCCAAAATGTAGCAGGCTACACCTAAATCCTTCATCATGAAGGTACTGGACAACTACTCATTGACTGACTGCAAGAGAGTCTTATTATCTCTCATTATCAATATGTCATCTACATATATAATAATGAAGGCAATACTCACATCCTTGCATTTACAATAAACACAAGGATCCTCTTTTCTTCTGACGAAATCAAATGACTTGATAGCCTTGTCGTAGTAAATGTTCTAACTCCTCGAGGCTTGCTTAAGCCCATAAATGAACTTTTGTAGCTTGCATACAACATTTGGTTTGGACTCAGATGAAAAACCCTCAGGTTGTTTCATATACAGTTCCTCAATTAGATTTCCATTGAGGAAAGTGGTTTTGATGTTCATCTGCCAAATGTCATAGTCATAATATGCAGTTATTGCAAGAAAAATCCGAATGTACTTAATCTTAGCAACATGTAAAAAGGTTTCATCATAATAGACCCTAGTCCATTGATTATAACCTTTAGCCACCAACCTTGCTTTAAAAGTCTGTACCTTGCCAAATGCATCAATCTTTTTCTTGAAGATCCATTTGCATCCTATGGGTTTAACCCCAACTGGCAAATCAACCAAGTTCCACACTTGATTGATGTACATAGATTCCATCTCGGATTTCATGGCTTTTTTCCATCTCATCGAATCAATGTCTAATATTGCTTCGCTATAGGTTGTAGGCTTATCATTATCGTGAATATCTATCTCACTGTGTTTCTATAAGTATATTTAGTCTTTCAGGAGGATAATCAGTCCTAGTAGACCTACGGAGTTGATTGTTTTGCAGTTCATTGCTTGGTATTTTCTGAATGTGAGAGGGTCTTTGTGTGTTGGATAATGCACCAACTTGAGATCTTTCAGGAATATCATTTTCATGTATTACCTAAATGGGAGGAGGTGCAACCATTGCATCTACTCTCAAAGGCTGTGTAGGAGGATCTTGCATTTCTGCATTGTTCCTCGTAATACTCCCACTGGCCGAAGGGCGTACTTGAAGTACCCAATCTTCGCCAAATACTCCCACTGAATTCTTGTCTTGGTCATTCGGCAAGGATTCAACCTATATGTTATCTCGCGATTCTTGAATTTCTTCAAGTTCTATCTCTGTGCAACTCCATTTCTTGTAGACATATTCTTCTTCAAAGAAAGTTGCGTTCTTAGAAACAATGACCGTATGTTCTCCAGGAATATAGAAGTAGACCCTTGGTTTCCTTTGGATACCCAACGAAGTAGCATTTCCCACTTTTGGATTCCAACTTGTCAGTGAACATCTTCTTAACATATGCAGGGCACCCCCAGGGTCTCATATGTTTAAGAGCTGGCTTCTTGCCACACCATATCTCATAGGGTGTCTTTTCTACTGACTTGCTGGGAACCCTATTCAAAACATATATCGAGGTTTGTATAGCATGTCCCTAAATGTACGTCGGTAGAGCTGAGAAGCTCATCATGGATCGAACCATATCCAATAAGGTTCGGTTTCTCCTTTTGGAAACACCATTCATCTGTGGTGTTCCAGGAGGTGTCCACTCTGATTGTACACCATGTAGCTTTAAGTAATCTAGAAACTCCTTGCTCAAGTATTCACCTCATCGATCAGATCGAAGGGTCTTGATACTTGTTGCGAGTTGTTTCTCTACTTCAGATTTGTACTCCTTGAACTTTTCGAAGGCCTCAGATTTGTGTTTCATATGATAGACATATCCATACCTTGTGAGTCGTCAGTAAAAGTAATGAAGTAAGGGAAACCTCCCGTAGCTTGAGTCGAAAATAGTCCACACACATCAGTATGTACCAACTAAAGCACATCCTTGGCTCGCACACCCTTCCCAGAAAGTGGCTTGTTGGTCATCTTACCTTTCAAACAGGATTCGCAGTTACCATAAGACTTCAATTCAAATGGATCGAGGTAGTCAAGCTTTCTCAACCTTGCTATCCTTGTTTCGTTAATATTACCAAGTTTACAATCCCATAGGTAGGAAGAGTTTCTATTACTTATCTTAGATCGTTTATTTTGTACATTGAATATTTCTTGACTACAGTTTAGTGTATATAATCCATCCACAACATTTCCATATATAACACTATCAATAGACAGTACTTGACTGCTATTATAAAAATATGAGAAAAAACCCTCCTTGTCCAAAACAGGGATATAAATGATATTCCTCGTTAACGAGGGTACATAGTAACAATCATTTAACACTAGACAATAGCCAGAAGGCAAATTTAATCTATAAGTTCTTACGCCCTCATCATCCACTCGTACTCCATTTTCAATGCGCAGGTCCACCTCTCTTGGTCAAACCTTCCTGTTGTCGGTTAGCCCCTGCACATTTTTCCAAATGTGTGAACCACAAGAGGTATCTAATACCCCCAGAATGAGAGTTATTTATAGACATTGTTGCATCCATCTTTTACCACAATATCTGAACGAAATTGCAACATTGCTTCTGGTGATCCCCTGGATTGATAAAATGCTAAGGGGTTCAAGGAGTCGCCACCTAATTATTATAGTGAATTAGGACACTTTAAATGCTACAAAATAACTCCATTTAATGATCTGCAAAACTTATTTGATGAGATTCTGGGTAAGGGTTCTTTATTATCCTAAATGGAAGGGGTTAGACATCCTCTAAGATCCGCTAACTTGCAGTTGTCCGATCAAACCTAGGTTAATTATTATGTTAAAAATGCTTGTTTGAAAAATTCTAAACTAATAAAAGAATGCTTCAAATAATTACAAGATGCATGTCCTAAAATAAATAAACTAGCGGCGGGTTTCCAATTTTAGATTGCCCTTTTTACTTATTAATTTAAGACCTAATTATTTCTAAGTGTTCAAACAATCATACAAGCAAAGTAATTACATTACAATACAAGAAAATAAAATTAAGGCGAAATTTAAAAGAAATTAAAGAAGTCAATAGAATGTTAAAACTCAAGTGCAATAATGGCTCCAAGTATGCAAACTTCTTCTCCGGACAGTGAATTGAGGCATTCTCTCGAAATGTATCTCCGGGTACCTGTATAAACTCTTAGTAAATGTGTTAGTAACAGAGTAAATAATTCTCAAACAACGGCAAGAAAATAAGTAAACCAATAGTAAAACCCGTCCTTTGTACATGGGAGGCCTTGGAAATCAGACGGAGATTCCTTCGTCGGCCATAAGTATAGTATCCGTTCAAATCAGTGGGCCATCAGCAGATGAGCACATTTAAGGCATCAACTATTCAACAATTTTAGTGACATGCTGTCCAAAAGGGCATCACATTAAAATGCAGCAAAACAACCAAAAACTCTCTATTGTTCACCAATACAAATCTGGAGCTATAGGTATCTAAATACACCTCTGTCAGTTCTTAGTCAAATAATAAGAGGAGAGGAACATGCTTTCCAATTATCAGCCCAACGGACAAGTAACGAAGCGAGAATAAACCAAAGAAGTTGGCTACTCTCTATGAATTTGTGCAGAAAATTTCCGCATTCTTTCTCTGGTTCTCCGATGAAAATATGAAGCTACAAATATCCAAATCCACCTCGGTTACTTCACAATTAAAGACTAAAATTAAATGAACATTTTGTCCAAATATCAGCCCAATCAGACAAGGAACGAAGCGAGAATCAACCAAAGCATTTGGCTACGCTCTATGAATTTTCGGCAGAAAATTTCTGCATTCTTTCTCTTATTCGCTGATGAAAATTTTGGAGCTACAAATCTCCAAATCCACCTCTGTCACTTCTCAATTAAATACTAAGATGAGAGGAACATTCTGTCCAAATATCAGCCCAATCAGACAAGGAACGAAATGAGAATCGACCAAAAAGGTTCTCTACGCTCTATGAATTTTCTGCAGAAAATTTCCGCATTCTTTCTCTATTTTTTGGTGGAGATGCGGGGGATTTTGGGGAGGATTTTAGGGGATAGAGTTGGTGAAAATGCTGGATTTTGGGGTATGGAGTAAGGAGGAGAAAAAAAGGCTAGGGTTTGATAGGGGAGAAGGGGCGACGACTCCTAAGGATGAAGAAGGGGAGGGAAAATAGTTTTTAGGGTTCCTAGAGGAGAGTGCGGCTGCTGATGGTGGTGTGTAAAAGAGGGGGAATGTATTTGTTGGGAGAGGAGAATAAAATGATGAGAAGGTGCGGCTGAGTGTAGTAAAGAAAGAGGTGTCCATGTGGGCTGGGTTTGGAGTTCGCCGGAGACCGAAGCTCCGACGAAGGGCGGTGGCGGTGATTGTGAGAGGTTTGGATGACGGGTGTAAAATGGGAGTATAGGTTGTGCGGCTGAACTCTTTTAATGTGGGGTGTTTAGGTTTTTATTTATAGGGTATGATTAGGTTTTATTTTAGGTTTAGGTTTGGGGGGAAATGAAAAAGGTGTAGGATTGAACTAACTTTGGTTTGGGCCTGAGAATTAAAAATGGGTTGGGGCAAATGGACTGGTTTTGCGTTATTTGGTTTTGTGTGGATAGTAGGTTTAAATAAAAGAAAGAGCTTATTATTTAAAAGAAAAATGATTGGAAGAGATGCAAAATTATTAAAATAAAATGACGATGTGATAATAACAAAACATAATATTTAAAAATGCCTAATGCTTAAAAAATAAAAATGCGATGTTGTTTTGCGAAAAATAAGATAACATGAAATATTTATGATTATGATATAAAAATGCAAAGAATGATAATAAAAATGCGATGTCAAAAAATATTTAGAATTAAAAAGAATAATTGGAAAAAATGAGTCAAGATTGGGTGTCAACAACTTATCCCTCTTTGGCTGAAGACGATGAAAGAGTTTTCGAACAAAGACGTTGACTTGTAGCCAATTTTGTCATGATTATCAGAATTAGAACAAAGATTAGGAAATGCATTGACAAACGAATTTTCAAGAAGAAATAGGGGTTTCTGATGCAAAAGAATTGAAAGCAAAGCTGACGAAGATTTAAAATTTATCCCAGTGTCAGATTATGGTGACATTGGGTCACAACGACGCTAGAAAATTAAAGGCAAGCTGACACGGACTCAAAATTTTATTCCAGTGTCGAATTATGATGACACTGAGTTGCAACGATGGTAAAAAGAATTAAAGACGGGCTGACGCCGATTCAAAAAATTATCCCAGTGTCGAATTATGATGACACTAGGTTTCTGCGATGCTATAAAATTAAAGACGGAATGACGCCGATTCTAAAATTTATCCCAGTGTTGAATTATGATGACACTAGGTTATTGTGATACTGCGGGATGCTGAAGGAGAGTGGATCAATGTTCGAGGCCGCCTTTGCCTTTTGTTGGGAAGACTGACTCCCCAACAAATTGTCTTAATTTGCTGTAAGAGAAAATTTCACGTTGCGCTTCTGCTCTTGTAAGTTAAGATACCTGCATGCTAAAAACTTAAGAAAAAGTTAGTGCATAACTGTTAAGGCAAAAAATGATAAAACATGAATATATAAGCAATGCGATCATGTGAATGAGAATGTCATCTTGTGTAACGTGTTGACGATGTTGTTGATGGCGTCATTGTGTTGATGTGATCCTGCTAATGCTGAGATGTCATCATTGCACGGACGTGCTGCAACTGCGAATGCTGAGATATCATCCTTGTACGAACGTGCTGAATGATGTGAATGCTAAGATGTCGTTTTTGCACGGACGTGCTGAATGCTATGAATGCTAAGGTGTCATCCTTGCCCAGACGTGCTGAATGATGTGAATGTTGATGTCGTTCATGCCCAGACATATTGAATGTTGTTAATGATGATGTCGTCTATGCTCAGACGTGCTGAATGCTGCGAATGCTGATGTCGTCCATGCCCAGACGTGCTAAACACAACGAATGTTGATGTCGTCCATGCCCGGACGTGCTGAATGCTGCGAATGCTGAGATATTATCCTTGCACGGACGTGCTGAATATTGCGATGTTGTCCTTGCAAGGACTTGCTGAATGATGTAACTGCTCTTGCAAATTGAGGATCCTATAGGCTAAAGCTTAAGAAATATTAGTGCATAAATATTAAGACAAAAATGATAAAATATGCATATATAAGAAAATGTGATTCTGTGAGTAGAAATGTCGTCATGTATAGACGTAATGTGTTGAAGGTGTCGTAGTTGCAGATGTTGATGTCATTATTGTATTGATGCTGGCGGCGTCATGGTGTAGATGCTGGCGGTGTCATGGTATTGATGCTGACGGCGTCATTATGTTGAAACTAATGGCGTTATTGTGTTGATACTGGCGGCGTCATTGTATTGAAGCTAATGGCGTCACTGTGTTGATGTTGATGACGTCGTTGTATGGACGTACTATTGATGACGTCGTTGTTTGGACGTACTGTTGATGACGTCGTTATTTGAATGTGATGATGATGATGTCGTTGTATGGATGTACTATTGATGACATCACTTTGGACGTGATGCTGATGACGTCATTGTATGGATGTACTATTGATGACGTCGTTGTATGGACGTACTGTTTATGACGTCGTTGTATGGACGTGGTGTTGATGACATCATTGTATGTACGTACTGTTGATGATGTCATTGTATGCACGTACTGTTGATGACGTCGTTGTATGAATGTGTTATTGGTGATGTCGTTGTATGGACGTACTGTTGGTGACATCATTTTATGGACGTACTGTTGGTGACGTCATTGTATGGACATACTGTTGGTGACGTCATTGTATGGACGTGCCATTGATGACGTTGTTGTATGGACGTGATGCATTTGTGACCCGTCTGGGTTGAAATCACATTGTTGTCTGGACGTTATTGCGAAATTTGAACTTTGATTGTTGTTGTCTTTTCCGCTTCTGCTAATATGAAGAACCTACGCTCGACGAAAACTTGTGATTTTTTGGGGAAGGGTGGTTGATTCGCATTGACTTTGCAGCTTTGATCTTTGATATTTGTGCGCCTGACTTATTTGGACATGTAACCCCTGTCAGGTTTCCTGCCTTGGTTAGCTGTTAATGAAAAATATTTATTGAAAAACGAAGTGTTTATGATGAAGTATGTATAAAATCTTCTGGCGAATTGTCGGATATTGACATGCAGTGAAACCAAACAGACATCTTATCCAAACTCGACGAAATCGAGTCTTGTGGGATTTGCAAAAACGTGTATTTTGTTATATGCAAAACAAGTTGAGGAAAGTTTCTAATGGTGTGACCGAAGCCGATATAGGTCACCTACGTATCCCACCGAGGGAATCAGGTCATAACGTACTTCCAATGCAAGAATTATAAAGTTTTTTTCTTTTTTTTTTGTTATTTTTGAAAAGAATAAAAAGACAGAATCACGTCTTGACTTCAGTTGATACCAACAATTAGTATTGTGCTTAAGGACTCCTGTTATTCGCTTTCTGTCTGACCGAGACTGACTCATTGGGTAATTCCTACAGCTTCAGATGCTACCTCAGACATACATAAGTATTGACACTTGCTTGCAGCCAAGGTTTCGAACTATACATACCATCATGTATCAAATTCCCTCACTAGAAAGAAAGTCCCTTCATCACATGTATTCCAGTATTTTGAACTTTGGGACGTCAAGAGAAGTACACTCTTATTCAGAAAGATGTTCAATGCATGCAATTATGATACCATAGGCTTGGCCGTCATTTATGTTTTCACTAATGTGAGAACCCTCGGTGTAGAATCATGTAGGACTTTCCACAGGTTTGTAATGTAGGCTTGGAGAAATGAGGATATTATTTGGGTAAGAAGTGACTAATCCTTCCTTGAGCGTTGGATTATTTCTGCGCTTGGCATTCGTGTGCCGTGATGATGATCTGCTTCTTTTCATCCCTTTCATATAGACTGACTTCTTTTGAATCTTTCGTTCGGAGCTTTTTTTCCGTTTTCAGAGTTATTTCCTCATTTCATCTTATATTGTTGGGGCTTTTGCCTTCTTCTTTGTGTGAAGTCGCCATTTGCTTTTGTTTTCTTTTTCTCCCTTTGGAACTTTAGAACTTTATCTTTGGAAACTTCAACTCAGATCTTTATCAGCAATTTGCACATTTCCAAGGCGTTCAAGGAGGTCGGACCAAGAGAGGGATAGTGTGTGTATGCACTCAGAAAAGGTAAATATTTAATATGTGGTTGTCAAAAGAATAGGCTTTAGGCTCAAAGGGGGAGTACTACGGATAATGCTATTTGGTAGGCTAGAAAAGCTCAAACGGATAAAAGAATGCCTACAATCATTTCCTAAACCAAGTGTTACTCAGGATTTCGCCTCAACAAACATTCGAGCCAAGTTCTAGATCATAATGAAATGTAATTTAACTTATTCTAAAACTCACCACACAATGCACATGAAACAATGAGGTTGATTTCGTTCTTATCTTAGAAGCATGCAAGACAATGCCATTACAGGTGTGAATGAGAGGTACCAAAAGAATCTATAGTTTATCAAGAAGTCAGTCTTTTCCACCATATTGGTTGTTACTTGTTCCTTCCTCTGGGCACTTCTAAATGTGTTGGTATCAATCAAGTCAATCAACGATGCTTAAAATATTTTTATATTTTTCAATAAAGGGTACCGAAC
The DNA here is from genome assembly GCA_029844215.1 of Przewalskia tangutica. Taxonomy (NCBI): domain Eukaryota; kingdom Viridiplantae; phylum Streptophyta; class Magnoliopsida; order Solanales; family Solanaceae; genus Przewalskia; species Przewalskia tangutica. The sequence goes on from CM056725.1 coordinate 7,074,906, forward strand.
CCAAATAGAATTGCCTACGTATCTCATCTTTGACGAGAATCAGGTGCGCGTAGTTCGTTCAAATAGAATGAGAAAGGAAATATTTTTTGTGACTTTTTTATTGTTATTATTATTATTATGTGGTGCCGAACCAAGATGTGTTGCCTACGTATCACACCGTATGGTGAGAATCAGACACGCGTAGTTTCGGAAGATTTTTTTCATTTTTATTAGTTTTTTAATGTGGTGTCGAACCCAAGATGGGTTGCCTACGTATCACACCGTGTGGTGAGAATCAGACACACGTAGTTCGTGAAGGTATGTTACCAAATATATGATTGAAGTTATTATGTAATGAAAACTCTGCAGATATGTACAAAAATACAAAAGTATAAACAAACTCAGAGTGATTTCTCATTGAATCTTGGCTGACTTATTTTAGTAAAACATATCCCGGCCATTTTTTTTTATTTTTTTTTAGACTGCCCTCGACTGTTTGAGAGGACGGGTTTCCTGTAAAAAATAAGAACAACGGGTGAGAGTATAAAAGTGACCAAAAATAATAAAATGCGAGAGTATGACAGCATAGTCAAAGACTCCTCTGATTTGTTTGCTCGGAATGAAGGCTGACTGACTCCTTTCAGTCGAAAATATCTCTCGATCATCTTTGTGACACTTTTGTTTTGCTCTTTCATGGAGTATCTCCGGGGATAATATTTTAGAACGACCGTCCCCAACTGTTTGTGAGGACGGTCTTCCTGTAAAAGATACGAGAAATGGGTGAGAGTAGGAAAGTCACAAAACTACTAAAATATAGGGGTGTGACAATATAGTCAAAGACTCCCTGATTGGTTCGACCAGACTGGAGGTTGATGCTTCACAAGGTCCAAGTCGTGATGTTCAAAGAACGATTTATCCTTTGCTGGCAACACAACTTCTGTTCCATGGACCAAAAAATATGGCGTTTCCCCAGTAGAAGTCCTGATTACAGTGTGGCAATAAAAGTGCGAAGTACAAATGCTCATGCCCAGGGTTGCAAGCACATGGCATGATATGTACAAAGTTGAAAGAGTAATTATTGCTTTAAATAATATGTACATAGTTGCTAGCGACAAACAATAGTAAGCAAATTACATGCAAATCAAGCGCGCCCCCTAATATGTTGTCACGACCCGACCCCGGGCCCGGGACTGGTGCCCTACCTGGGCACCCTTACAGGTATACATCAGAGATAATCAGCGGAACATACATGAAACTTATAAAATAAATCAACAAGAAATAGACAACAGGTTAGCCGATAAGGCTACCTCGCAGCAATATACATACACATAACCAAACGCAGTTACATCATTCTTCTTTACAAATCGACCCACAAGATATGACTACAGACCTCTAAGAATTACAACTGTGGTGGGACAGGGCCCCGCCATACCCCTGAATGTACATAAATCTACAACATCAGGGAAACCGTACCCAAAAGATAAGCCTCCGGAGTGAATGGAGCTTCTTCCCAAAAACTAAATAGATATCCTAAGAGCAAGGATCACCAACCTGTGTACCTAACACCTGCGGGCATGAGCGGCCCGAAGAAGTCGATAACAACAGTACAGTATGGAGCAGAAATAAGGTCTGAGAACCAAATCATAACTGTATAAAAGAATGACAGGGGCAAGTATAAAAATGAAATACCAGATCCTACCGTGTCATTTTAACTCCTGAAATCAATCGTACATTAACCGTTCTTTTCCTTCTTTCAATAAGAATTAACATCATATTCTTACATACATACTTAAGAATTCAATCATGTTTTTCCACATAACTTACATATCTTACCTAGCATAATCCGGCCCTTTATGGAGGGACTTCTTATTTGGGAGCTTACTTTGATTATCCATACGTGATAACGTAATCTGGCCCATTTGCGAGACCCGGTGTACTGATGAATCATGTGACATAACCCGGCCCACATGTGGAGCTCGGTGTACTGTGGAATCTGTAGCATAACCCGGCCTACCTGTGGGGCTCGGTGTAAGATGACGTAACCCGGCCTATGTGTAGGCTCGGTGCATATGGCGTAACCCGGCCTATGTGTAGGCTCGGTGTATCTCATAACATAACCCGGCCTATTTGTAGGCTCGGTGTGTCTCATAACATAACCCGACCTATTTGTAGGCTCGGTGTGATTTTCCTTACATAACATTTTAAACCACCTTTTCACTTCTTCTTAAGTCGTTATAACAACTTCCCATAAAGCTATTATAACAACCTTTCATTTTAGAGAATTTAAGGCACTTTTATTTCTTATCACATTGGGGAAACTAAACTCAAAAGTACTACGTACATACATACTTAAAAAGAATCATAAAACTTCTTTTCTTTAAATCAATAAACGTATTAAGGGTGAGAACCGAAGAGACTACTCTTCTAATGAATTCAAAGGTTACGGAAACCAAAGGGGCAACTCGTCAAAAGAGGTTTGGAAACTTGATGGCTACGGAATTCGAAGAGACTACTCTTCAAACAACTTTTGACACTGGATGGTTTGCGGATCTTGATAGAGATCCCGGGTCAAATGTGGGTATGGTGGGAGGTCCCGGGTTGCAAGAGGGTCGTAATATTGGTCATGGGTTGTGGGTGGAACCCATGGGTCACGGTATAAAGGGTAATCATATGAAGGATAAAGGTGTGGCTTATAATTGTTTTCCGACTGGCAACATGGAGGTCGGAGATGAAACGGGTCATGTGGATGATCCAGGGTCGTTGGCGGGTCAGGACGGTGGTCATGGGTCAGGGTTCATGCCCATGTGGCTTCAGTCAAAGGTTGGTGAAGCCGTTGGGACTTCATTTCCCACGGACATTGAGAATGCAATTGTTGCGGTTTCCGAAGCCCCACCCCTTCTCGAGGGAATGAAGGGTCGCATGGGTGGGCATGGGTTGATGGCGGATCAAGAGGGTGGTTCTGGGTCGAAGGAGGGTCAGAAGGGTGGTCATGGGCTGCTGATTGGTCACGTGGGTGGTCGCGGGTCATGGCTGCAGCCTAAGGGTCTTCGGTTAAAGAATGTAGAGCCCGATGATGGTTCATTTCCCATGGTTCTTGGTAGTACAAATCGTGTGGAAGTTGAACAGCCTACCCTTCTAACGAGACTTGGTAATTTGGGGCATTTAATTGCTGAGAAAACCAAGGAAACGTCTCATTCAATGGGACATCGAAAATTGATAAGGGTGAGAACCGAAGAGTCAACTATTCTAATGAATTCAAAGGTTGCGGAAACCAAAGGGGCAGCTCGTCAAAAGAGGTTTGGAAACTTGATGGCTACGGGATCCGAAGGGACTACTCTTCAATTGAGTCTTGGAAGATCAACTAATGTGGAAATCGAAGGGTCATTCTTTTCCAATTCGCCCAAGACCTTTCATTTGGTCTCGGCCAATGGAGCATTTAATGACCAACGGACTTGAGCCATTTATGACAACTTTTCCCAATAGTGCACTACCCTTGCATTCCCCCACGAATGCAACTAATGCACCTACTAAGCGTGCAAGGAGTTTAATTCAACGTAGGAAACTTATGCAAGAATCTTTCCAATTCCTCGTCTAGAATCAAAAAGACTTAAATCTATTATGATCTTATCCCCTCTTGTAATGGCACCTTTGAGTGACCACTGCTCCCCTCCCCCATTTCTTGTTTGCATAACGTTGAGGATTGAGAACCCTCAATGACTGATTGTAGCCATCTTTATTTCCGTTATTAGTAATAATATTTGCATTTACCTAAAAAAAAAAAAACGTATACTTTTAAAACTCAAGTCACATAGCTTTAAATCAAACCTCATAACTTCCTAACCATTCTTACTAACATCTACCATAAGACTTGGTAAGGACTTAAGATAATTTAAATATACTTTTAACTTAGAACCAACAACGTGGATACATCTTAACTTCTAAGAGTAGAAGGAATCATGAAATAATATCACATGGCTATTTCATACGTAGGATCATGCCAAAAGAAAGAAGGATTTGTCTTAACATACCTCGATTAAACCTTAGAATGAGTACGGCAAGTCAATCCCTTCAAGATATGTCTTAAATCTCCTATGAGCCCTTAAAAGGTAGTCGATAATGTATTGATCATCGACATTTTCATTGCACGAACCTCCCTTCTCCCTACAGTGACCGTGGGTGCTATCCATATGGTGTCTCGATGAACATCCCTCAAATCTCCCTAAACCAGTAGCTAATCCAATGATATTGTTCTTAAATATCTCCAACGCAAGTTCCCAAATATGTAGTTTCTCTAGTGCCTCCTCCTAAGTAAAATAATGTTGCTGCTAGTTAAAAGGGATGTTACTGCATATATAAAAGGGTATCATATTTCAATATGAGTATGTTTTTGTTGAATCCAAGGAAATGAACTAATAAACATGAGAATCCCTTTATTGTCTTATACGTGTAACCTCCTTGGCTCAACTTTTCTACACTTCACTAACAAATTCCACCTCTCTCTAATGTGTCCATGTATTTAAATAACATGTTGTCCCCTTGTCCATGTCATACGTGGATTAGTCCACACTAATAGTTATCCAATATTGACTAATTAAATTATTAGTCTGAAAATTCAATAATTAATCAATCACACATAATTAATTCTAGATCTCACTTCATTTAAATCCTAAAACTCATAAGACCTTCGTATACTCGATGTCATAATTCTTGTAATACGTTACTAACCCATAACGGGAATATATATAATTATCATCTTCAATTTCCCTTGTCACGCTCGTAGTAATCAAAAATTTTCCGGAATCACATCCTTCGTATACCAACTTCCGGATTAGCATATATAAACATGTTTACTAACCAATATTCGCATCCTATTTCCTTAACTACGTTCTTAATTATTGTATTAACTTACGAGGTGTAACATATGCATGAGACCTCTCTTATGTCATAGGTGGGCCTAAACGCCAGATATGCGAGATTGTTATAGATTGATCCAAGTTGTTAAACATTACTTCTTTAATTGGAAACGAATGTAAATTTTCAAATTCCGGCATGTCATGATTAGGTTTAGATCTGTCTATCATTGTCACGCGACACATAATATGCTGATGGGTCATTGGGTTATAAAACCCATAGTCAATTTGGTGGATTTCCTAATTGTGGAGTTAATACCAAGGATCGACCCACCTAAGGTATATGTATGCATGACTTAAAATAAAGGGTGGTATAGCTCTATCCCAAGTTTTTAAGATTTGGATTACTAGACGCAAGGTTCCCGAGTGGACTACTCGAGTGAGAAGGCTACGCGGCTGACCAGATGAACCGACCAACTCCGCGCCTGCGCCCACTCTCCTAGGATTTGGGTATTTGAAAGAAATTTGCAGGTGCACAAAGCACACCTCGTGTGTAGTGTGTGATAGTGTGAATTTTCCGTAAAGGAGAAAATATGAGCGGAATACCAGGTAAGGAAAGCGATAAAAAGTAGCAATTAAAACAGTTAAGCATATAAAATTAAAAGCAAACAATTTAAAGCACTAGAACAAATAAAACAAAAAAATGAAATGCAATAAACCTAGGTTTGCTATGGTTAAGAACCTGATTATCCCCAGCGGAGTCGCCATGTTGTTGCACCCATTTTTTACCACAGTATCTTAACAGAACTGCAACATTGCTTCTGCTGATCCCCTGGATTGATAACATGCTAAGGGGTTCGAGGAGTCGCCACCTAATTATTATAGTGAATTAGGACACTTTAAATGCTGCAAAATAACTCCATTTAATGATCTGCAAAACTTACTTAATGAGATTTTGGATAAGGGTTTTTTATTAACCTAAAGGGAAGGGGTTAGGCATCCTCTAAGATCCGCTAACTTGCGGTTGTCCGGTCAAACCTAAGTTAATTATTATATTAAAAATGCATGTTTGAAAAATACTAAACTAATAAAAGAATGCTTCAAATAATTACAAGATGCATGTCCTAAAATAAATAAACTAGCGGCGGGTTTCCAATTTTAGACTGCTCTTTTTACTTATTAATTTAAGGCCTAATTATTTCTAAGTGTTCAAACAATCATACAAGCAGAGTAATTACATTACAATACAAGAAAATAAAATTAAGGCGAAATTTAAAAGAAATTAAAGAAGTCAATAGAATGTTCAAACTCAAGTGCAACAATGGCTTCAAGTATGCAAACTTCTTCTCCGGACAGCGAATCGAGGCATCCTCTCGAAATGCATCTCCGGTTACCTGTATAAACTCTTAGTAAATGTGTTAGTAACAGAGTAAATAATTCTCAAACAGCGACAAAAATTAATAAGTAAACCAAAAGTAAAATCCGTCTTTTGTACATGGAAGCCCTTAAAAATCAGACGGGGATTTCTTCATCGGCCATAAGTATAGTATCCATTCAAATCAGTGGGCCATCAGCATATGAGCATATTTAAGGCATCAACTATTCAACAAGTTTAGTGACATGCTTTCCAAAAGGGCATCGCATTAAAATGCAGCAAAACAACAAAAAACGCTCTACTGTTCACCAATAAAAATATGGAGCTATAAGCCTCCAAATCCACCTCTGTCGGTTCCCAATCAAATAATAAGATGAGAGGAGCATGCTTTCCAAATATCAGCACAATCGGACAAGTAACGAAGCGAGAATCGACAAAAAAAGTTGGCTACTCTCTATGAATTTTGTGCAGAAAATTTCCGCATTCTTTCTCTGGTTCTCCAATGAAAATATGAAGCTACAAATATCCAAATCCACCTCTGTCACTTCAAAATTAAATACTAAAATGAAGCGAACATGTTTTCTTATTCGCCGATGAAAATATGAAGCAACAGATCTCCAAATCCACATCTGTCACTTCTCAATTAAAGACTAAGATGAAGGGAACATGTTGTCCAAATATTAGCCCAATCAAACAAGGAACGAAACGAAAATCGACCAAAGCAGTTGGCTACGCTCTATGAATTTTCTGCAAAAAAAATCCGCATTCTTTCTTTTTTTTTTTGTCAAGATGCGGGGGATTTCGTGGAGGATTTTAGGGGATAGAGTTGGTGAAAATACTGGATTTTGGGGTATGAAGTAAGGAGGAGAAAAAGAGGCTAGGGTTTGATAGGAGAGAAAGGCGACGACTCCTAAGGATGAAGAAGGGGAGGGAAAATGTTTTTTAGGGTTCCTAGAGAAGAGTGCGGTTGCTGATGGTGGTGTGTAAAAGAGGGGAATGTATTTGTTGGGAGAGGAGAATAAAATGATGAGGAGGTGCGACTGAGTGTGGTAAAGAAAGGGGTGTCAGTGGGTGTCGGTGTCACGAACCAAACCCCGGGCCCGCGATTGGTGCCCTATCTGAGCACCCCTTCTCTTATACCCTCACATCCCATATAACACATAGGCTAGATAACATAAGGAAAACTGTACATGTAGCAACAAGGCAAGCCGACGAGGCTGCCGCTATATATAAACGGGAACATCCCGACGAATACAGTAGTACAACTGGCCAACAATATATATACAACTCACGCAAATCCTGCCCACATATAAATACAGACCTCTAAGAGTTTGGACAATAAACTATGACGGGACTGGGCCCCGCCGTACCCCTGAAATTACATTAGCCTACAATACCAGGGTTCGTACCAACATGACAAGCCTCCAAAATAATGGAACTTTCCCAAAGACTGAATAGAGATCCTAAGAGCGAGGATCACCAAATTGTGTACCTAAACCTGCGGCATGAAACACAGCCCCCCGAGGAAAGGGGGTCAGTACGAAAGATGTACCAAGTATGTGAAACAATAAGTACTGTACATGAGATCATAACAGTCCAAAAGATAACAGGAGACAAGTATGATAATCAAACCACCAGTACAACTGTGCCTTATGAAAAATGAGGAAAATGATAGTAAACTGTACCTTTTAATATACGCCTTCTAAAAGTGAGATCGACTTTACCATTTCAAAATATGAAATCAACTATACCATTTCAAAATATGAAATCAACTGTACCATTTCAAAATATGAAATCATGTCAAAATCAGGGACACCTGCCATCAGAATCATTATGCATATCCTATTCATGGGACTATTTCACCCGCATGGGACTCGAACTCGCATGGATCATTTAGACCCGCAATGAGTATATATACCCGCATCATGGAGAGCTAGTCCATGGAATATTCATGGGACTGTTTCACCCGCATGAGTCCTTAGACCCGCATGAGTATACCTACTCGCATCATGGAAGCATGTCCATGTAACCATATATATGTAACGATTGCCGGCCCTCTAGTGAGGGACGCAGTGATGTGGAAATATAACACTTGCACGAATAACTATCATGAGCAACCATATGCAAGTTAAATCATCTTTGACTCTCATTAGAATAAATAGAATGAACTATCATTTTAGAAAAACTCATGGCATTATCATGTCATGTAATATTAGGGACTTGAACCCAATAGCACCATGTACGTCCGCCGTACATCCTTTCATTTAAAAAACCCCAAGACACTAGCACTTGTAGCATCGAGGCACTTTCACTTTTTTAAAAATAAGTCAAGTATACATTTAAAATCAAGTCACTACCACCTCATGTACCACATGAAATCTAGATTCATTTAAAATACGTACGTCCACCGTACACTCATTTTATAACAAGAATCATATCATGTAATATTAGGGACTTGAACCCAAAAATACTATGTACGTTCACCGTATATCCATTTTAAATAAATCATTTGACCCTCAATGAAATAAACATAGAATAACTTTCATTTAGAAACCCCAAGGTACTATCAATGGAATAGATCCAATAAAACCATGTACGTCGTACACTTACTTTATAAAATCAAATCATGTATCATTAAGGATTAGGATCCACTCACTTTATAAAGATCATTCCAAAAGAAAGAAAGGATATTTCACATACCTTATCGGTTATACAACCCGCTAAGTAGAATACGCCACAAGTAGTACTTCAACATATAATGACAATGACACTTCTATCAACTTCATGCATACTAGTATAGGTTAATACCAAGTAATGGTTCTCCTTTTCTACAAAAGTTTGGGCAGCACTTCCCCTATTTATACGTACTTTTCCACCTTTTAAGAAGGTCAATTTCATCAACAACCAAGCCACAATTAAGGGCATAACCAACATTTAACCAAGGTGATTCACACACCTACATTTCACGTAAAAATAGCCTCATAATCCACGTAAAACAGTCCCCTAAAATCAGTCCACGATCCAACAACAACGAGGGTAAAAAGTGAAGCCTTTCAACACCTTTCTACACCCTTATTCCCTTAGGACTTACATTAGAAATTACTATATTTAAACATGCATATTGGTGACTGAATTTCCATCATTCCAACGCCACAAATCAGTCCCTAAAACTGCACAACAATATCCAACAGTTTTATAATATTCTCGGCCAACAACCCCAATACAATAACCCTTTCCATAATCTCTTATAATCCAATTCAAGTTTCAACACGTTTATATAAACCATAACAACTTATCAACAACAAGATTCCTTCATTTTAACATGCAATAGGTGACGTTAGTAACAACAACATAGCCAATGAAACCAATATACCAAAATTGCCTACATTCGGCCAATTCAACCAAAACTGCCCACACACTTCTTATTCTCCATTCTTCTTAACACAAGTTCATCTATTAACTATAACAACATGTAATATCCAATTACTTCAAGAGGAGGAAAAATCTTACCTTATTTAGCCCAAAACAGTCCACAAGATTTCGGCCCACAGTTTTGTCTAAGGCTGGCCAGTAGGCCGGGCCGGGCCCACTGGAATGGGGATAGGCGGGGTCGGGACGGGGTCGGGTTGGGGAGGGCCAGTTGGGACCGGTACTGGCGGGACGATATCGCGTGCCGTCCCGATGCTCGGTCGATGGCGATTGGTCCGACGGGACGGGACGGGTCGGGTCGGGACGGGACGGGCAGGCCCTTTTTTTTAAAATTTTTCCACTAAATTAAAAATACTAAATTACTAACAAAGTAACATATAGTCATATTATAGTAGACAATGTTGTATAGAAATTAGAGAAAATGTAGGAAGATTTGTGAGAAATAAGAAGAGAAAATGAGGTATTTATAGTTGAAAAATTGGGTTAAAGTGTAAATATAATAACTTAGGGGTTAAAAATAAATATAAAGGGGGTTGGGGGAGTGGGGGAAGCCAAAAATGGTCGTTGTCTAACAGTCAAAATGTAAAATGGTCGTTAGACAATGACTATTTTTGGCAAATGCGGGCTGGCGAGGCAAGGCGGAGTCGGGTCGCTTGTGGGGCCGGTCCGCAGACCATACCATGTCCCGTCCCGGTTCGAGCCCCGGACCTGCTAATTTTTGTTTTTTTAATTTCATCGGGGCCGGGACGGGACCGGGATAGGACGGGACCGGCCCGGCCCACTGGCCAGCCCTAGTTTTCTCTTAGCTCCACTTCTTCAAGTTCCAATCACACACATGTATCCTCTACAAGCTTGTAACCATCTTGCCTTCTTGTTTTACTTCCAAAAAGTTCATAAACAAGCTTAGGGTTTCAACACCACTCTCGGCCCAAAACTGTTTTGGAGGGATCTTGGAGAGTTAACTTGGCTTAGAACTTTATTAGGGTGCTTAATCTTGGATAACAACTTAGTCTTGTTCTTGCACTTTTGCTAGGGATTTTCGAGACTTAGAGGTTATGAGAAGAGAGAAGAGAAAGTTGAAGGAAAATGTATTGTGAAATGGCTAAGTCTTGATAACCACTCCTCTATATAGATATTATCTTGCAAGACAAGTGGATGAGGGACACATGTCGCCCTCCTATTGGTCACATTTTCCTTTCACCAAAATATCTTAACACTTGGCCAAAATATCTAATTTTTTGAAGGGCCCCACAAAATTGTGAAATTTTCGGTGGGCCTCATATTATCAATGTCAAGACTTCATAATACAATACTAAGTCCATAAAATCCATATTAAGAATCTAACTCCGAGTTAATAAATTTTCGTCTTCACATTTTTCCAAAATTTTATCCTTAAGAAAATGTGATCTCACTATCATTCCAATATTCAAATCTTAGTTCCTTAAGTACGTTCTCATATTAATTCCTTGGAATTACGGGGTGTAACATCCTTCCCCTCTTAGAAACATTCGTCCCGAATGTTCACAATAAGTTTTCAAGCTAAATCGATTTCGGCGTAGTCTCTTTTGGCTATAACTACCAACCTATACTCGTTAGTGTCGACACCGTGGCCTTGAATTACTGTCACTCCTCTAAAGCTTCAGCACCGCGGTCCTGCACTTCGGCACCGTGGTGCCGTAATTCCTGTAACCTCTCTGAAGTTTCAGCACCGCGGTCCTGCATGTCGGCATCGCGGTTCTGTGCCTGAATTTCACAGCTCGCATTTCGCTTAATCTCTTCTTATTCTACAAGTTCCAACCATACTTCACAAACCCAAAGATGGCTCACATGGACATAATATAACACACGTATATATATCAATCAAAAAGCCAAGCGAGGAATAGAATTACCTATAGGCGTAGGAAATAAGTGAAAATACTTCTTCTTCATATCATCCTACCAATATATACCTTTTGAGATCATAATACATCATAACAGATTCATGGGGAATGAAATATTATGAACAATAGACCTCCATCATAATCTTGTTCTGTAATCCTGCTATATTCAGAATACACTAATGGATATTCCATCTGAGGTCCCTCTCTCATTATACTCGAAGGTTGCAGTTCTTCTTTTCTGTTAGACATCTGTCCCAATCTATTCCATAAATGGGATCTTATCAGGACGTTCCTTTTTCTTTCTGTATGAGGGATGACCCTGCCGTATTCTAAGTCATAGAGTTATCACTATCTGAACCCTTCAATGGGACCCCCACTTAACTAACTGATGTGTTCCCTCATGTCAAGTTATCTCCTTAGTTCTTACGTTAACCAAGCTTCTTATAGGTGAATGATCTTATTGTAAACTTAGTTTGTTTACTAACTGGTGGAAACTCTTATATTCATAGTATCTCCAACGTGAATACTTTATGAACAATGTCATCAAATCTAGAGTGTGTGTATCATCACAATTAACACTCCCCTTTTTTCATATCTTCTCACTACTCGTAATTATAAACATTTCAATTCATTTAACACGTGTTTACTCCTTTCCTTACTTGTCGTACTTTTCATAATTCAAAAAATATTCTGGTATACATACGTAATCTCAAATATGGCTCTTGTTTCCAATCCTTGGCGTTACTATATCCAAACTTGGTCATTATACTTAGATTCAAATTCCTTCACTTGCCTCATGACTAAGACTCTCTGTCAATGGCATTTTAGGAAAAGATTTCCTTGATCTCGTTAAGTAGTAAACCTATTACTCTACCTATCTCATAGAGCTTATAGTCATGTGTTTAAATCCAATTAACGGTGTTACATGATCCAATGGCTTGTCAAGCTTTCTTGTCTTATCATTACTAGGTCTTTCATCGACCGAGTGCCCATTCATCTTACCTTTACATTTCCATTTTAAGTTGCCTCGGGGGTCTCTTATCTCACCGTATTTCTCATACTATCTTTCCAACCATTAGAGGTTCGTCACCTTTGGCTGAATGGTTCTTAGTGTCCCTGCGCGACCATTGGTCCTTACACTGTTCTGGAGTAATCATACCTTTGTGAAACATGTATAACTATAATTTCATTAACCTTTATCATTCTTATCGTAATCCTTCCTTCTACCCGTCATTAAATAAAATATTTCTACCTTGATACTCTATCATATAGTTCCATTCATACTTATTAACTGCTTTCATATTCTCACAACACTTCTTCGATCATTCCATAGTGTCGTCCTCAATTACCCCCAACACACTATTCTTATCCCAAGGTTATGTAAAATTGTAACATGTTGTTCATCGTAGCCGAAGCCGAGGACCTTACCAGTCCAATATCCATAGCATACATTAGCTTACTAACCTTGATACCTTTAATTCTTAATAATACGCAATATCGCCCTTTACGCGAGGAAGAGGGTTTATCTCCTTTTCATAATCTTCCTTTCTAGCATTGTTCTCTGTCCCTCACTTACCACCGCTCCTTGACTCACTATATTACTGGTTGCATGATCCCTTTCGTATCATTAGAGTATCACCCTTTTTGTCCTTTATATAGAATATCCTATTCGCATTTCTCCTTACCTTTTATCACGTTGTGGAATACCCTTGTATTCATATCTCCTTATGTTAGCCATTGAATTTTTGCACTTGCTGCAAGAATTTGTCCTTGCCTCATTCTACCTACGACAATTCTTAGCACATAGTACTTTTTGTAATCAAAGTCATATTCATCGGGTCCTGTTGTGGTTCTCTTTAGAATTCTAATCAACAAAAGTCACCGTAAAACATGTAGATTTTCATAACCTACTAAACCTTCCAATAATGTCTTTTGTTTTTCATTTGTATCACTTATACTCATCTTATCCTGAGTATCAGCTTGGGATATTTCGAAACATTGTGGTCATAGTGGCCACACCATGCCAACCTTTTTTACCTTTTTACACCATCTATCAATGTAGTAGTACATGGGATCATCCAAACAATCCCTTCCCAACTTCCTCATAGCATCAATATGGACCTTAAGTTCAACTTCAAATGTGAGTTTTTGCAATCCTCCCATATAAATTCCTTCAAAGGTCTTATTCCCAGTTCCATATTATCTCTAATTTTAACAACACAAGTGGTTTATACTCAAACCAAGGAATCATCACAACCAATATACTTCACATATATCATGTACTTTAACCCAGATTAAACGTAAAATCTTTTACTCAAGAAGGCCTTGTATCTCTAAGGTCCCAACGACTATCTAATATTCTTAGATTCTCAATTATTCCATGTCCCAAGCTTACATGATCTCCCCCCGCATACGGGTAAGATAGTTTCTCATAATCTCAAAACCACGTTGTCTTAACCATAACAACCCTATTTACTCCATAGTCCATACTAATATTATTCGTGCATATCACTTAAGCATACAACACAGCTTAATCTATCAACATGGTATGCCATTAAGTCAATTTAACATGATCTCATAATAGTTCATCCCCCTCTCAACAACCCATCACCTCCTAAATATTCCAAATTAGCACATTTATTATGCCTTGGTGTGGATTCATTAAACTGTTTCATACCTTTCAAGCAATTATTAAAGCTTAACCAATTTATGGTAACCCATAATTACTTCAGACAACACACACATGGCCCCAAATAAATACGTTCGTATAGATGCACACCATCATCACACCAACTATACAACAAGCTTACCAACCTGTATCCAAGGTCCATATATTGCCTTCTGGGCCACTGTTGCTTTCCTCGGAGGCATAGCTGCAACACCATAATATGTTAGAGAGGGTTATCCTAATCATAACTCTATTGCACGATCTCAGAGTAAAAAGAATAGAAACCAATCCTAAATGTCATGTAGCCTCCTGTTTATAGGTGTGGTGCACAACACACCGATAACCAAGACTCTACTAGACACGACCTGTAGACATTCTGAGGACTAACTGCTCTGATAAAACTTTTGTCACGACCCGAACCCCGGGCCCGCGACTGGTGCCCTACCTGAGCACCCCCTCTTATACCCTCACATCCCATATAACACATAGGCTAAATAACATAAGGAAAACTGTACATGTAGAAACAAGGCAAGCCGACGAGGCTGCCGCTATATATAAACGGGAACATCCCGACGAATACAGTAGTACAACTGGCCAACAATATATATACAACTCACGCAAGTCCAGCCCACATATGAATACAGACCTCTAAGAGTTTGGACAGTAAACTATGACGGGATAGGGCCCCGCCGTATCCCTGAATGTACATAAGCCTACAATACCAGGGTCCGTACCAACATGACAAGCCTCCAAAATAATGAAACTTTCCCAAAGACTGAATAGAGATCCTAAGAGCGAGGATCACCAAACTGTGTACCTAAACATGCGGCATGAAACGCAGCCCCCCGAGAAAAGGGGGTTAGTACGAAAGATGTATCAAGTATGTGAAACAATAAGTACTATACATGAGATCATAACAGTCCAAAAGATAACAGGAGACAAGTATGATAATCAAACCACCAGTACAATTGTGCCTTATGAAAAATGAGGGAAATGAGAGTAAACTGTACCTTTTAAAATACGCCTTCTAAAAGTGAGATAGACTGTACCATTTCAACATATGAAATCAATTGTACCATTTCAAAATATGATCAGCTGTACCATTTCAAAATATGAAATCATGTCAAAATCAGGGACACCTGCCCTCAGAATCATTATGCATATCCTATTCATGGGACTATTTCACCCGCATGGGACTCGAACCCGCATGGATCATTTAGACTCGCAATGAATATATATACACGCATCATGGAGAGCTAGTCTATGGAATATTCATGGGACTGTTTCACCCGCATTAGTCCTTAGACCCGCATGAGTATACCTACTCGTATCATGGAAGCATGTCCATGAAACCATATATATGTAACGATTGTCGGCCCTCTAGTGAGGGACACGGTGATGTGGAAATATAACACTTGCACGAATAGCTATCATGAGCAACCTTATGCATGTTAAATCATATTTGACTCTCATTAGAATAAATATAATGAACTATCATTTTAGAAAAACCCATGGCATTATCATGTCATGTAATATTAGGAACTTGAACCCAATAGCACCATGTACGTCCATCGTACATCCTTTCATTTATAAAACCCCAAGACACTAGAACTTGTAGCATCAAGTCACTTTCACTTTTTTAAAAACAAGTCAAGTATACTTTTAAAATCAAGTCACTACCACCTCATGTACCACATGAAATCTAGAATCATTTAAAATACGTACGTCCACCGTACACTCATTTTATAACGAGAATCATATCATGTAATATTAGGGACTTGAACCCAAAAGTACTATGTACGTTCACCGTACATCCATTTTAAATAAATCATTTGACCCTCAATGAAATAACATAGAATAACTTTCATTTTGAAAACCCAAGGTACTATCAATGGAATAGATCCAATAAAACCATGTACGTCCGTCGTACACTTACTTTATAAAATCAAATCATGTATCATTAAGGATTATGATCCACTCACTTTATAAAGATCATGCCAAAAGAAAGAAAGGATAGTTCACATACCTTATCGTCTATACCACCCGCTAAGTAGAATACGCCACAAGTAGCACTTCAACCTATAATGATAATGACACTTCCATCAACTTCATGCTTACTAGTGTAGGTTAATACCAAGTAATGGTTCTCCTTTTCTACAAAATTTTGGGCAGCACTTCCCCTATTTATACTTACTTTTTCCACCTTTCAAGAAGGTCAATTTCATCAACAACCAAGCCACAATTAAGGGTACAACCAACATTTAACCAAGGTGATTCACACACCTACATTTCACGTAAAAACAGCCTCATAATCCACATAAAACAGTCCCCTAAAATCAGTCCACAATCCAACAACAACGAGGGTAAAAAATGAAGCCTTTCAACACCTTTCTACACCCTTATTCCCTTAGGACTTACATTAGCCATTACTATATTTAAACATGCATATTGGTGGCTGAATTTCCAGCATTCCCACGTTACAAAACAGTCCCTAAAACTGCACAACAATATCCAACAATTTTATAGTATTCTCGGCCAACAACCCCAATACAATAACCCTTTCCATAATCCCTTATAATCCAATTCAAGTTTCAACACATTTATATAAACCATAACAACTTACTAACAACAAGATTCCCTCATTTTAACATGCAATAGGTGACGTTAATAACAACAACATAGCCAACTAAACCAATATACCAAAACTGCCTACATTCGGCCAATCCAACCAAAACTTCCCACACACTTCTTATTCTCCATTCTTCTTAACACAAGTTCATCTATTAACTATAACAACATGTAATATCCAATTACTTCAAGAGGAGGAAGAAGTCTTACCTTATTTAGCCCAAAACAGTCCACACGAGTTCGGCCCACAGTTTTGTCTTAGCTCCACTTCTTCAAGTTTCAATCACACACATGTATCCTCTACAAGCTTGTAACCATCTTGCTTTCTTGTTTTACTTCCAAAAAGTTCATAAACAAGCTTAGGGCTTCAACATCACTCTCGGCCCAAAACTGTTTTGGAGGGATCTTGGAGAGTTAACTTGGCTTAGAACTTGATTAGGGTGCTTAATCTTAGATAACAACTTAGTCTTGTTCTTGCACTTTTTCTAGGGATTTTCGAGACTTAGAGGTTATGAGAAGAGGGAAGAGAAAGTGAAGGAAAATGTATTGTGAAATGGCTAAGTCTTGCTATCCACTCATCTATATAGATATTATCTTGCAAGACAATTGGATGAGGGACACATGTCGCCCTCCTATTGGTCACATTTTCCTTTCACCAAAATATCTTAACACTTGGCCAAAATATATAATTTTTCGAAGGGCCCCACAAAATTTCATCTTATTAATGCAAAGACTTCATAATACAATAATAAGTCCATAAATCCATATTAGGGAATCTAACTACGAGTTAATAAATTTCCGTCTTCACATTTTTCCAAATTTTATCCTTAAGAAAATGTGATTACACTATCCTTTCAATATTCAAATCTTAGTTCCTTAAGTACGTTCTCATATTAATGCCTTGAAATTACGGCGTGTAACAACTGGGTTTGGAGTTCGCCGGAGCCCGAAGCTTCAGCGAATTGCGGCGGTGATTGTGAGAGGTTTGGATGATGGGTATAAAATAGGAATATAGGTTGTGCGGCTGAACTCTTTTAATGTGGGGTGTTTTGGTTTTTATTTATAGGGTAGGATTAGGTTTTATTTTAGGTTTAAGTTTGGGGGAAATGAAAAAAGTGTAGGATTGGGCTGACTTTGCTTTGGGTCTGAGTATTAAAAATGGGTTGGGGCAAATTGGACTGGTTTTGCATTGTTTGGTTTTGTGTTGGTAGTAGGTTTAAATAAAAGAAAGAGCTTATTATTTAAAAGAAAAATGATTGGAAGATATGCAAAAATATTAAAATAAAATGACGATGTTATAATAACAAAACATAATATTTAAAAATGTCTAATGCTTAATAAAAAATAAAAATGTGTTGTTGTTTTGCGAAAAATATGATAACATGGAATATGTATGATTATATATAAAAATGCAAAAAATGATAATCAAAATGAGATGTCAAAAAATATTTAGAATTGCAAAGAATAATTGGAAAAGATGGGTCAAAATTGGGTGTCAATAGACATATTTATTTCAATGGCGTACATACCTTGTCCACTAGAGGTAGAAGCACCTGGTGCTTTTCCTCCTCCTGGTGAGTGCAATCCTTCTTCCAATGCCCCTTTTTATTGCAGTTGAGGCATACATCCTTAGCCGAACTCACCTTCTTCTTCTTCATTCCTTACATTTTGGCTTGGGCCGGCTAGAAGAGCTCACCATGAGCACAACTTTGCTTTTGGTAGTTGAAGATTCAAAGGTCTTGATCATGTTGTGCAACTCCGGCAGACTCGTCTTCGTTCCATTCATATTGTAGTTTACAATAAAATTCTCGAACGAACGAGGGATAGAGTTCAGGATGAGGGTGGAAGCGACGTTTTACTGCAACTTAATACCAATCGAGGCCAACCTTTCTATCAACCCTATCATCTTCAACACATGCTAAGAAACTTGACCCCCTTCATTTAGCTTACACTTGAAGAGTTCTATTAACAACTCATATTCCATAGTTTGGACTGAGAGTCATAGAGACTCTTTAAGTGTTCGAGCATTTCGTTAGGGCCCATGTTCTCGTGTTGTCTCTGAAGCTCCACTGATATGGAAGACAACATCACGCATTGTGATGAAGTGGCATCATCTAGGTCCTTCTGGTGGCATATTCTGCAGAATCCTTGGCAGAGACTGTGGGGAATACTTTTTCCAATACATATTCTATATTTTCTAGCCTTAGAACAATTCTCAGATTCTTTAGCCAGTCTAGATAGTTGGGTCCAGTAAGTTTGTTCATTTCCATCACAATTTTCAATGATAGGCTCGACATTTTGATAATATGAAGAGTTAGATAGACAAGAAATTAAACTAAAATTTATTTTCTATTACACACATTCATTTAGGCTAATCAACATGGTCTTTTGTTTAATTAGCTCTCACTATTTAAACATACTTCTACGACCCTATGATAGAATACATACATATATTAATTTAAGGTCATAATGGGCCAAAATCCAAGCCAATGCTACCTGCGCGCTTGCTTTGGCTGATAACTTCAATAACACATCTTGGTATGTTCTAAACCAATTGCAAAACTTATTTACAACTCTTGGTTGATAAAATATTATATCTAATTTTGCGTCCTTAGATTAGTATGAAACTTTGGCGCCAAGATTTATCTAAGCAAGTCAACCTCATTACACGATTGTGTTTATGTTTCTAAGTAAATTTGGCATTTGTGAGCAAACACTTTGGTATAAATATCCATAAAAGTTTATCATCTACCTTTACATTTAAAACACATCTATGAAAAAGTCTGCGTCCTCATAGACTTAGAACAATTGCTTTGACATAAATACTCGTATCACCGAAAATGATTTTGCACTCTATAATGGACGACATGTTTTAATTAAGAATTGTATTTAAAATTTGGGGAACATTTCAGTTTCGGGGATTTTAACAAAGATCAACAATTTGTGTCATATCCAATACGACATCTAATCATGCAATTTCTAAAAACACATTTAGTTGGGAACCATCAACCCAATAGGCATGATTTAAGATGGTTTGAATAATTACTAGGTGCCGCCTAACCAGACAATTATAACGGAAATTATGCTAATAATTAAATGTACGCATTCAAACACTTAGCTTATAGTTCGTATATTATACAATAATATACAATTAATAATTATCAGGGGTTAACTTGTTTAAACTCTAAAATTTAAGTCTAATCCAAACAATCCCTTAAATATTTTCTTATTTTAACTGATTTCAGGGTATTTCTGTAAATTCTAGATTTTCAGAATTTACAGTTTAATCCTTAATAATTTAAAATTTCAATTTTGAACCCCTTTAAATTCGGAAAATCCATATTTTAATTTTCTAAAAAATATTTTCAGATTTCAAGGACCTCTCTGTAATTTCCAAAATTTAAATTAATTATAGATTTGGCTGAAAAGATCAAAACTGGTTTTTAGAAACTTATTTTAATTACAGGGCAACTCTGCCTATTTAAAAAAAAATTAATTTCAGATTCTGAAACTCTTATTTCATAATTAGAATATGAAACTTTTAAAAATTCAGTTTCTGATTTCGATTTTTTTTAATATCTGGAGCCTCGGCGCCCCAGAGGAAGTGCCTCTCGGGTTATTAATTGTAATCAATGTCGTGACGCTTCCACCATGGAGTCGCTACTCTAATTGTCCAGAGAGCACAAAATTTAATTTAAGCTTTCGGGATGAACATCGTCGCGACGTTCTACCATGGAGTCGCGGTGCCTCATCAAACACTAGGTAGCGCCGCAGTGCTCTATTATGGAGTCGCGATGCCACATCTAAAACCCTAAGTGACGTCGCGGAGCTCCACCATGGAGCCACGACGCCTCTATCTCATAAACATAAAATCTGCATTTCTGAAACCCTAAAACTGGTTCAGGGTTACATTTGCAGATTCATATTCGTTGCCCTTCACTATCAAACAACATGTCCATCGACCATCATCCAATCACTTCTCGTTCTTCGCTTCAGTGCACCATGTTCGCAATGAACCAGTTACGCACATCGACTTAGAAAAGTTATATCAGAATGACTTCCTCGATTACATTATTGTTTAATAGCTTGGGAGACAAGGATGATGTGTTCTTAAGATATCAGGTTTTCAAGCTTTAAATGACATAAATTTCAGATTTAAATAAATTCTAACCCATATTATTATTAATGATTACAACATAATCACACAAAACAGCCAAGGCTCTGATACCACTGTAGGAGTTTTGTTGGGTTCGTGTACGCAGCAGAATTTGAAAATTTTATGTTTCAAACCCAACAAGCGACGAATTGTAGGATGATTATGTAGTAATGTAATACATGCAAACACATAACATGTATGTAATCGGAATACTTCGATAGAATACTTACGGTTTGAAACTTTGGAGTCTTTTAATAATTCCGAGGGTGCACACGCAATTGATCCTCTACAACAAGCTAAGTTACAAGAACTCCGATGTACACCTCCTTCGAACAGCTAGGAAATTCGGCAAGGTTCGAGAGAGAGTTTTAATTCTAGGTCTCTAAGACTTAGAATAATATAAAAAAAATCTTGTATTGAATAATGAATAGAAGCCCTCTATTTATAGCTGCATTTTAGGTTTAAAATGCAGCTAGGGTTTCTCATGGGCCAAGCCTAGAAAATGAGGCACAATGGGTCAGTCAGACTGGCCCATTGTCTTGGCGGCGCTGCGGCCCAAGTAGAGGCGTCGTGGCCTTATGGCGCTGCGGCCCTATGTCCCAGGTGTCACGACTTTTGACGTCCAGTGTGGTACATCGTTTCGTTTTCATTTTAATTAAATCTGAAATCCAATTTATACTTAATTAAATCATTATTCATTCAAATGTCTCGATTATAATTCATGCATTTATGTTTTCTCATTACATCCTTAGATATAAGAAACAATTGACATAGTGTTACCATACATGCCTTCACATATCGACACTAATAATATTAGGGTCTACACAGAACTCCTAGACGGCACCTGAAGACTAACTCAATATATGAAGTACAGTAAAACCTCTATAAATTAATACTCTATAAATTAATAAACTCTCTAAAATAATAAAATCTTCCGGTCTCGACTTGGGCCTTTGTAAAAAATCATCAAATTCGATAAGATAATAAGATAATAATTTTTCGGAAAATCCCTTTATAAATATTAGGTCTCATTAAAACTCTAAATTAATAATTCATAAATATTACAATTATAAATATTATGGTAATTTGCTAAAATATGAATCTATTGTTACTTGATTTTTCTTAAAATTTAAATCTAATTGATTTCATCCCTAACTTTTTAAATTTCAGCCAAGAGTTCCGGTGTCGAGTTCTCTAGCTGCAACAAAAAAAATTGAAGAGTTGTTGTCGCGCTCAAAGCCTCTTTTCTCGTGACTGGTTCCAACGGTATTGAATAATCTTCAGCTTCATCATTAGTAGGATCTTCAATAATATCAGCAACAATTTCCTCTAAACTTTGAACCATTGAACATTCATCATTTTCACCCGGATAGTCCACCAATTTGTTGATGTCCATTTTATTGTGATAACCAACATCCTTGATCATATTCTCAAGCTCATGTAGGCTTTCTTCAAAGTTTGTCTCACTTGAGATTTCTTCATTTGAACGGATTTTGCAGTGCCGAAAGCAATTTGCTATTGACACTTGAGAAACATTGGTTGTCCAAGCGGAGACTGCAAAATTGATGGCATCTAAAACATTAATCTTTTTAGGATTAGGTAGCCCCAACTCATGACCTTCCAGTAGATTTCTGTAGAATCTTCTACGATAGTGCATCTTGAAAGCTCTAATTATTCCTGCATCACATGGTTGAATCTTTGATGTCATGTTAGGTGGAAAAAAAAACAACTCAACATTCTGTAACCCTTCAATATTTTTTGGATGGGCTAGACAATTGTCAATCATCAACAAGATTCTTCTGCCATTCATTTTGTGATCAAATCAGCGAACATATTCATCAAAAAACACACTAGTCATCCATGCCCTCTTGTTGGCACAATAATGACAATTGATGCTGCTCATGTTGATATTTTTGAAGCAACGTGACTTTGCATATTTTCCAATAATCCATAAAGGAGTTTTTTCCGAACCATCCTCGTTGCAACAAATAACAATTGTAAGCCTCTCTTTGTCTTGTTTTCTTCCCTCAAGTTGCTTGATTGCAAGAGAGTGATCAGCTTGTAACCTATAAAACATACATGTTTCATCCAAATTAAAAACATCTTTCATGAGAAATTGGTTTATTTTCTCCCTTATAGCCTCCAGTTTCATTTCCATGTCCTGCATGTCAACCGAACCACTTTCTCCAAAACGACGAAATGATTTAATACCATGTCTTACCTTGATTTTTTCAATCCAACCTTGAGAAAATTGATGTTCAGGAGGGTGTTGAGGATGCAAAAGCTTCATTATATCCTTTGTTTTCTCCAAAATAAGCTCTCCGGTCATGTTGACTCAATCTTGGTACTGAAGAAACCATTCATAAAGAACCTTCTCCATATTTGGATATATCGCCGATTTGTGTCGCTTAATATCCCCACCCTTCTCAAAGTTGGCTGAAAGGTACTCCGATGATCGCTTGAGAGTGTTTGATATTGTACCTTGACTAACTTTCAAACGATATTTTTCATCAACCACTCTTGTAAATCTTTTTGAGTGCATGTGAGATAGTATCTCTTATACTCACATAATGCTTTATGCATTTGATCATTCATGGATGATTTTGCGATGTCTTTTAGATGAGAAGACATGGATCATCATTCATGGATGATTTTGCGATGCCTTTTATATAGTATATGTTTCATTCATCATGCATGGATATATTTAATTGGCTATAATAGTTATTTAAGTGCAACAAATTAATGTAAACATGTATACATTATTTAAGTAATTATAATGAATTGATACATGCGTCCATGAATATAATAGTTAATTGTATACAATGAATTGATATTATACATGAATATATTTAATTAGTTACAAAGAATTGGTTGATGCATGAATATAATCAAGGATACATATATGAATTCATTTATTTTCAATACATATGTACTAAATTTGCTGAATTTAAAAAAATCTCTCTTTTAATTAATAAAATATTAATTTATCGATATATTAATATCTCTCTAAATTAATAAAATTTCATGGTTCCAATGTTATTAATTTATAGAGGTTTTACTGTATTTACACGAATCTGGTAAACTGAACCTCTATGTGGGAAGCTAAAATCATTTCATTCACGACGCACTCGATCAATTGTAGGTGGAGGCTTATGTGTAGATACTTTAATTTTGTGAACAATTATCTTGTAATATGTCCTAAGGGATATAATATTGTATTATTGTACATTTGTGAACAATTAGTAATACAATTTTTTTTTATTAATATTTTTCTCTTTTAATTATTTATTTTGTAATATTGTGTACCTGGCCGTCGCATTAGGTGGTTAAAAAAGCCTCAAAACAGTCGAATATGTAATGCGACGGCTCTGTCTGGCCGTCGCATTAGAGGGTTAAATCCCATAAAAATAGCTGACTATCTAATGTGACGGCTCTGCCTGGACGTCGTATTAGGGTGGGGGACGTCGCATTAGGGGGGCTGGGAGCCGTCATATTAGGGGTGGGGGGGAATTGGCATCGCATTAGATATGAATCTAATGCAACGGCTAAACACAGTCGTCGCATTAGCTTCATATCTAATGCAACGCCCCCAAGTCGTCGCATTAGGCCCTTCTGGCCATTGCATTAGACCTAATGCAACGCCAGGAGATGCGACGTCCCCTAGCCGTTGCATTAGGTATAATGCAACGGCCAGAAGGGCCTAATGCGACGGATTGGGGGCGTTGCATTAGATATGAAATGTAGTAGTGATGCAAGCTTAGGATTTACCAAGTGTCTATCCAATTGGCTTGATCATTATATCTCATCTATATTAGTTGAAAACAAGATCATATCCTAGATATGTTTACTGGGTTGGCCAACGACTTAGTCAACCTAATATCACTGAGAAACTTAGTGCTATCTCAAATATACATTCGAGGAATGAATCCTAATCTTGTCTCAACTACCACCTTTAATCCACATCATAATATACCCAATACAAGTCGTATCTCAACCTATAAGTCATTTGAGCTTATGACAGGATCAAAGTATATTACTTTGTAGACAAGGTGTGTATCGACCTCAAGTCTAAGGACTTCTATCTCCACACGTTGATCATACTTTAGACATGTATAACAAACAATATATCAACAGGGTATATCAATGCTTCCAAAGTATCCATGTGTCCATCACGAGTATCCGTTACTCCTAGCATGTGAGACATACTACATCCTCTTAGGATGTGATGCAAATCACATGTCGACTTATCACATATCATCGATATCCCATTCTTGATGATCATTAGTCGAGACTATTTTAAGAGTTATGTTATAATATTAATATCTCACACTATTAATAACAATACAACCTCTAGGGATGCATATTATAGAATATCATAAATAATTAACTAATAATTAAATAATTGCAAATGCCAAAATATTAATTCCATTAATAATAATAATACGAATGTGTATAAAGTACATTTGTCCTAATAAAGATTGTCTCTAGGACATACATATACTTTCATTTAACACACACATGAACTTATCATTTTTTTGCGAGTTTCACATTCTAATTATCAATTTGTAACAGCCCAGTCCACTAGTGTATTGTTTGCTTTAGGCCTAGACCCCCACGACTTTAAAATACGTCGCTAAGATGTAAGACTTGATTACTTATATACCCAACATTTCTTCTGCTTTTTGCCGATATGGAATACTTCTCCTAAGATGTGGTGTCATATACACCCCCTCTTATGGACTCAACATCCTCGCTAAAATTTGTCCCACCGCATGGGATTGCCTAGACTCAGCACTGAGGTTTGTCCCCCTCCCCCCTAGTCGGGATTTGCCTAAACATAATTGAACTCTGACCCACACCGTCAAACCTGATACTGTAGTGGCTTTGATATCATAAGTAACAGCTCATCCCCCTAGTGATATATTGTCCGCTTTGGTCCTAGTCCCGTACGACTTTAAAACGCGTCGCTAGGGTGTAAGACCTGCTTACTTATATACCTAGCATCTCTCTTGTGTTTTGCTGATGTGGGACACTTCTACGAAGTTGGGATGTCACAAAGGTGTTCCCTTTTCTTACACGTGAACTATCACCATCTATATATGTATTAAAACACACCTCGAAGTTGATTAGATCAGTATCAGTTGTTCTTTTTTTTACCTAAACTATCACTATCTACTCAACTGATGTATTTTAATATATAGATGATGATAGTTCATGCAGAAAAAAGGAACAACTGATAATTTGGGGTATGAAACTTACAAAAAAATGATACTTCAAATGTGTTTTTACCATCATCTCATTTGAAAAATATTACTCACTCCGTATCAATTTATGTGACACTATTTGATTTGACACGGAGTTTAAGAAATAAGAATAGACTTTTGAAATTTGTGGTCCAAAATAAGTCTTAGATATTTGTGTGACTATAAATCATTCAATAAAGTAAAATTATTTCTAAAAATAGAAATGTGATATTTTTTTAAAAAAATACTAAAAAGAAAATGATGTCATATAAATTGAGACAAATAGAATAATTAACTGTGTTCAAATGAAGTCATTCAGCCTTAGCTTTGTAATGTAAAGCAAATGTAAAAGAAAAGGACGAAAAGAATAATATTGTTTTCTTCAAAAAATAAATAGTGTAATGTCTTACTCACCAGGACCTATGTGCGGCACCTAATTAGTTTTGTCCTTTTATTTGTAGACTTGTTCGAGTGACTCATAAAAAGACAAAAACCACCTTTTGGATTTTTTCTTCATGTGGTGTCATTTTCCAATGGAAGTAATTTCATTCGTTTGTTGTAAATTCAATAACCTACTATTTATTTTAATTTATTGACGTTAGTGTTAAGTATAGTAATTGGGAACCATTCAATAATTACTTGTGAAGGTCACATCTAACTTACGTTTAAACTTTATCGATTTAAATAAAAGAATAGATTTGTTGAGTAGCACGAACCATACAATATATTCAATTGCTAATGGAGAATATATAATGTATAACCAGTCAATTTCAGCAAATGAACATTTCTTTGACCCAAAATAATTAATGAAATGAAAAAAAATCGTTTAATATTCAAATTGGAAAGAATACTTCTAGTCATTAAGTAGATATGTAGATAAGATAATCTTATACTAATATATAGTATATGATGTCACTAAGAAAAATCTTATTTTGGAGTTTCTAGAGTTAAGACTTAGAGCGGACACCCTCTCTTTTTTATTGATGTAGTGTGGATTACTTCGCTATAATTCGCTGATAAATTAGACATATAAAATCATTTCTTTTAAAAAAAAATTCTAGCTGATTTTTTGTGTGTGTTCGGTATTTATATTGGGCTTGCGACTAATCAGGATTCGCACTGCAAAAGGTACTTTTAAGATGGAAGCGCTTCATATATAATAAGATTTTTTTATATCTGAACTTAAATCTGAGACTTCTGATTAAGGGTGATGAAATCCTATTCATCTCTATCACAAATCCCTATCCTGCCGGCACGACCCTTAATGGTTATTTTATAGCTAGTTACAACAATCATTGTGAGTTTAATATTCCTTTGTTATAAGCTGAGCAAATAAGACAAAAGCTACCTTTTGGAATCCTTCCCCATTAGGTTGTGTCCATCTCTCAAACTAACATATATTAATTTAGTATATATCCATTTGATGCATGATGATTTCATGAACAGTTTGAACTGCAAAAATAGGAAGAGGAACGAAATGCTTTCTTTATTAGGATGTGTTTCTGCTTATAAGCTCTCTTCATGTTTGCTTCCATTGACTTATATATGGTGGTGGCCTTTGTTATATTTTCCCAACTTTGAGACCAAATGCTGCATTTGTGGTTCATGCATGTCATGATCACAACTTTGTTAGATTTGATTTCTACTTCTTATCTCTTTCTATTTCATCCTGATTTAAATGATATTTGTCTTTCTAATTAGTTGCTTGATAGTTTAGAACTCACTCCTTCCACTATTGTCAACTTTGAATTTCTTTGTTACATGTTCTCATAAGTTCACCCTACGCTCTTTCTCCTTTTACCAATAATAAAGGCATGACGGAACTAAGGGTTCATTCGAATTTCTAAAACCAAAAAGTATATATAAGGTTAAAATTATTTTTATATATATATGATGTTGAATCTTTTTGGCTTTCTGTGTGGTTACTTTTTATATTTTGAATCTTCTTAATAAAAGTCGGATCATGGCTCCACCACTAATTACAAAGGCTGTTTTTACAAATTATTTGTTGTAG
Organism: Przewalskia tangutica; assembly: GCA_029844215.1. Taxonomy (NCBI): domain Eukaryota; kingdom Viridiplantae; phylum Streptophyta; class Magnoliopsida; order Solanales; family Solanaceae; genus Przewalskia; species Przewalskia tangutica. Next base: position 7,103,128 of record CM056725.1, read on the forward strand.
TTTTGCTTGGTAATCAGGGATGGAAGAACTGAAAGAATAGACCAAAGAGAACTTTGTGCAATGTTTGTCGAGTCAAATGTTTGACACTCTCTCCTTAAGGTAAAATTATTCTCGTATATAATGGCTTACGGTAGATGGGTAATAGCCTCCCAAGATAAAACGACAATAATTTCTCAAGCACAAGCCAAATACTAGAATCCTTATAGAAGAAACAAGAACTCTAGATTGCTAGAAGAAGTAAAAAGGCTCTCAAATATTTCAGATTTTGGATTGTGAATGATGATTAAAATCTGAAAATGAGACCTCTATTTATAGTTGCAAAATTGGTGATTCACATGCTATGTGAATGCTTTAAATGGGGTACATTGATCTCTTCATAAGTCACCTAGTTCATGCCAAGAGTTGGCTGAACTTTGCCCTTTCCAAGGAGTGTACATTCAGAAAAAACTTTATGAATTTTCGTTCAACGTACCTCAGCTCCGCGGCCCTGAACTGGCGGTGCCGCGACGCTAAGCCTCGGGAGTTTTGGCACCACGACTCTTGACTACAGCATCGTGGCGCCAGAGCACCACGACCCTTGATCAAGCAGCGCAGTGGCGCTGGCCCGTCGGGGCTCGGCGCCGCGGCTCTTCCCCATTTTCCTTATTTTGCACATTTCTTCTTTACTTATACCGTTGTGGGAGACACATCAATTTGACCAATTAATCGTCCATCCTTACGTAACTTAAGAACACTTTAACATGTGTACCAACATCTCTTTCACAACGTGAAATTTAGCTAGACGTTGTACGATATTTCTGACATGCGGGGCCCCATGTGTTCAAGTCATTAAGAACGGAATAAACTCAATCCCACTAGGTAAATTTTCTAACAATCCCCTCTTGAAAGAGGTGTTGGTGCACGCAGAGTGCCAACCATTAGCAATCTAGTAGCGGAAGTATATTGCATCGGAATAGGTAGCCCGCAGCTTTGAACCTTTCCTAGTCAACTACCATCGGACATATTTACTGAGCGGTGAACGTGATGTATTGAACCATCATTGTTTAGTAAATGCCAAGACAATGATAGAGACACAAATAACTGTTCAATCTCGCGTTTCTTCTTATTGTTTTGTCTGTTGTGGCCGTGGACACACTTGGATTCTTAAGTACGTTCAACTGAGGCGGTCTGTGATCACACTTAAATTGGTGACCTCCTACAAGGTACCCTGCAGTACCCCACTATGTCAGTGTTAGGAGTCATTAGAAGTATCTTTATTTTAACCTCGAATCTCGAGTGTTGTGTTAAGACTTTGACACTTAACTTGTACCCATCATGCAGGTAGAACATTAATGTCTATCGCGAGAAGGCTTTGGATTAGAGTTTCCATAAGGAACCAATATCCGAAGTGCTCTTGATTTTCTATAAGCGCTCAACTAGACCTTTACAACTTAGTTTTCCTATTGAACCAAATTTCTAGGATCTCCAGTCAGTATGGTTGGGTTACCACCGTATCAGTCCTAATTGCTTGAGTTTTAAGCCCATTCCCCTAGACAGGTAATACATATGATCATTTGATAATCCCTTAGTCAAAGGGTCAGCTATATTCTCCTTTGATTTTATGTAATCGATGGAGATAATACCCGTGGAGATCAATTGTCTAACGGTCTTATGTCTCCGACGTATGTGCCCAAATTTGCCGTTGTATATGCTACTTCGTGCCCTTCCTAATGCTGACTGACTGTCGCAGTGGATCATCACCAAAGGTACGAGTTTATCCCAGCAAGGGTGATATCCTCCAAGAAGTCATGAAGTCACTCAACTTCTTCACCTGCTTTGTATAAAGCAATAAATTCTGATTCCGTGGTGGATCGGGCGACTCAAGTTTGTTTGGAGGACTTCCAGGACACAACACCCACCACCAATTGTAAACACATACCCACTGGTAATTGTTGTTCCTTATATCAGATATCCAGCTTGCATCACTGTACCTCTCTAGTACAGTTGGATACCTCGAGCAATCCGTATGACATTGTATATTTCAAATACCAGAGTATTCGATTAAGCGTTTTCCAATGGTCATGTCTGGGGTTATGTGTAAACCTTGCCAATTTATTGACGACATAAGCGATATCAGGTCGGGTACAGTTTGTTATATACATCAGACTATCGATTACCTGCGCATATCGCTCCTGGAGCACGGGTGCACCATAATTTTTGCCAATGCTTTGACTCATATCCATTGGTGACCTTAATGGCGGACAGTCAAACATCTCAAACTTTCTCAAGACATTCTCTATGTAATGAGACTGAGACAGCACTAGTCCGTCAGATGACTTAGAAATCTTAATTCCTAAGATGACATCTGCCATATCCATGTCTTTCATATCAAAACATTGTTTTAACATGTTCTTTGTTTCTAGGATCAAGGCTCGACTACTACCTGTGATTAACATGTCATCACGTAGACACACTTATCACACTCGTTAATGGAGAAACCTTTTGACAGTATTGTACTATCAAATTTTTCATCCCATTGTTTTGGAGCTTATTTCAGCCCATACAGGGATTTGATGAGTCTACAGACTTTCTTCTCCTGTCCTAGAACTACATACCCCTCGGGTTGTTCCATGTATACCTCCTCTTCCAAATCACCATTTAGGAATGTTGTCTTAACATCCATTTGATGGATTTCAAAGTCATGCAGTGCTGCAATGAAAATGAACACTCTTATGGAAGTCATTCTCGATACTGGGGAGTACGTGTCGAAGTAGTCAAGGCCTTCGGTTTGTCGATATTTTTTGGCTACCAACCTAGCCTTGTACTTGTCTATAGATCCATCAACTTTGTACTTACGTTTAAGTACCCACTTGCAACCTAGTGGTTTATTTTCCGGAGGAAGATCAATCAACACCCAGGTGTGATTTTGCATAATGGACTCTATCTCACTTTCCATAGCTTCTTTCCAAAGCGGTGCTTTTGGAGTTGACAATGCCTATGCAATTGTCTGTGGTTCATTCTCAAACAGGTAAGCTAGAAAGTTCGGCCCAAAAGATTTCTCTTTCCTGGCCCTTTTACTTCGCCTAGGTTCTGTCTCAGGACCAGTTGGATTCTCATCCACATCTGTATCCATTTGATCAGAATCATCAGATCCCGGGGAATCATGACTCATTTTGCGCGAGGCGACTTCATTTTCCTTCTTAGGAAAGATTGTCTCAAAGAATACAACATTCCTTGACTCTATTATTGTACTCCCGTAAATATCTAGTATATTTGACTTGTGTACCAGAAAGCGATAAGCACTATTATTATTTGCTTATCCAATGAAGATGCAATCTACAATATTAGGTCATATCTTGACTTGTTTTGACTTAGGTACCTCGACCTTGGCCAAACAACCCCACACTTTTAAGTATTTGTAAGAGGGTGCCTTTCCTTTCCACAGTTCATATGGAGTTCTCCTTGCCTCTGTGAGGGACTCTATTGAGTATCATGTTGGCAGTAAGAACTGTATCTCCCCACATATTTTACGCAAGGCCGGAATTGAGAAGCAAGGCGTTCATCATTTCCTTTAGTATACGGTTCTTGCGTTCACCACACCGTTTATGTGGAGAGTATGGTGCAGTCGTTTGATGGATTATGTCGGATTGGGAATTGTATTCCTCAAACGGAGCTACATACTCTCCCCTTTTATCGCTACGAATCGATTTATTCGTAGACTTAGTTGGTTTTCAACCTTGGCTTTATAGCGTGTAAAGGCATCGAATGATTCGTCCTTACTTTTGAGTAAGTAAAGGTAGCAGTACCTTGTACTATCATCTATGAAAGTCACAAAGTACTTGTTCCCCCTCTAGTTTGAGCGAACTTTAAATCATAGATGTCTGTATGTATAAGTTGTAGAAGGGCGGTATCTCGTTCTATGGAACGGAAATACAACTTGGTAAGTTTTTCCTCTACACATACCTCACATTTGGATTGAGGGTTTATAGCGTCAGACGACATCAACTCAAACTTTACCAATTGTTGAATTGATTGATAGTTTACATGTCACAGTCTATGATGCCATAGACTAGACGACTCAAGCAAGTAAGAATATGCACTTTCATTAATGTTACGAATTACAGATATGACGTTTAATTTGAAGAGGCCTTCACATGCGAACCCCCTTCCTACAAACACACCATTCTTAGTAATAACAAACTTACCGGATTTGAACACCACTCGAAATCCAGGTTGAACTAAGACATTAACAGAAATTAAGTTCTTTCGGATGTCCGGAACATGCATGACGTTCTTCAACTTGAGGTCTTTACCGGAAGACATCTTGAGTACTACAATGCCTTCTCCCAGCACATCTGAGGTAGCATTGTTTCCCATGTATAGCTTCTTATCGACAACTTATGCATAGGTAGAGAAAGCATTCCGGTCGGAGCATATGTGACGAGTTGCACCCATATCCACCCACCACTGCTTGGGGTTTTCGACCAGATTTTCTTCTAGCACGACGACCGAGAAGTCTTCACACAGATAGTCAAGGATCTTGTCTTCAACCATGTTTGCTTTGGCCTTCTTCTTTCCTTTAGGCCTTCTCCTGCTGCTCGCGCTTCAGCTGGCGGCAGTCTTTGACCATGTGGCCAGCCTTGCCACAATGATGACAGTTGCCCTTGAATTTCTCAACGGCTTGAGTTTTTCCCTCTTTCAGAAACTTGCGCTTCTTACTCGGGTTTCCTTTTGCCTCAACCAAGTTAACCTTGACATCAGTTGTCTGCTTGCCTTTGAGCAAGGTCTACTTGTTTTCTTCATGGATATGAAGCTTGATGACAAGTTCTTCAAAAATCATTTCCTTGGATTTGAGTTTGAGATAGCTAGTGAACTCACTCCACGAGGGACACAATTTCTCAATAAGTGAAGCGACTAAGAATGATTCATTGGGCTTCATACCTTCTAGATCCAGATCATGGATGATTAACTGCAACTCATGTACTTGTGACATGGCTGATTTGTCATTCACCATTTGGTACTTCATAAACTTTCCGACTATGAATTTCTTAGCACTCATATCATGAGTGTTGTACTTCTTCTGCCGTTACACCCCGTAATTCCATGACATTGATATGAGAATGTGACTAAAGAATTGAGATTTGAATGTTGCAAGGAAAGTACATTTACATTTTCTTATAGAAATTTTTGAAAAATAATGTGACGACGGAAAAATTATTTGCTTGGAAGTTTAATTCTTCTAATTTGATTTATGAAATTAGTATTGGATTATGAAGTATTGGAATTGATAATATGGGGCCCTCCGAAAATTTCACAATTTTGCGGGGCCCTTCGATTTTAAGATATTTTGGACAAATATTTAGATATTTTTTAAGAAAGAAATTGGGCAAATGGGGAGGTGACATGTGTCATCATCCACTTGTCTTGCAAAGGGAAATATCTATATAGAGATAGAGATGGAAGACTAATGCGCAATTTATGCACACACTTACGCAAGTGCACGTGTCGTGTCAAGTAATATAGTCTAGGTAAGACCGAATATCGTCCTCAGGGACTGGTTTTCAAGTACCGATTATCTATCCTATGGTATCTATTTGGTTAACGTCAATTGAATTGGAATTCTAAACTAATAATGCAGGAAATAAACTAATTATAAAAATACTTTGAATTAAATCAGTTATGATGGAGAATTAGGGCTTCCAAGATCATCAACTATCCACTCTATTCAATCCTTAATACAATTAGACTAACTTCTTCTTCTACGTTAAGATAGCAGGTTAACTAGACCGTTTTATACTCCTGTTAAGGTTATATAAACACTCAACCCCAGTATAGCACATTTCTACCTTTCGGTGATAAGATTGACTATAGAGGAGGATTAAGAGCAGTAACCTATTAAGCTACACAAGTATCGGGGTACTTTCATCCACGATTTAACCTATGTTTATTCAACTATAGCATATTCACAATCTCCCCTTTCGTCTTTTGATTAGAAATCATATAAGTTATGATAATTAGTGATCAATTAATTATCAAGCAATCAAAACAACTATTGAATAAATCTTAAATAAGTGAAGAAGAAACCAAACTAATATATTAATTCATGAATAGAATTTCAAGTGAATCACAAGGAAATCCCTAACAAAGTAATTAGCTCCTAGCCATTGTCACACTAAGAACTAATATAATCTCCATACATGAACTGAAATAATTAAAGCAAAAAGAAAGAAAAGAAAATACTCAAGAACGAGTCTCCAAGCCTTCTAGCATCCAAGGATTGTGTTGTGGAATATTTACAAGATGGAATGGTGGATGTAGAATGTAGAATTGGTGAATGAATTCTTCTAATGATGTAGAGACTATTTATAGACCAAGAATCCTTTAGGTGAAGGGTTAAGGATTATGTAGGTAGGAAAAGTTATTAGAATCCTTTTAGGTAAAGGTTTTAAGGTAGGAAAAATTATCCTTTTAGGTAGGAAAAGTTATCCCTTTAGGATTCTGAAAACATGTCAAATTTGGCCCAGAACTTCATAAAATCCCGCGTCGGTGCCGCTGCTCGCAGATCAGCCATGCGCTAAAATCGAGGCTTTGACTTCGAAGACATTGGGCGCCGCGACGCTGCTGCCGCGCCATGGCGGTGACGTTTCATGCGATTCGTTCGTCGTCCTTTTTTCGTCCGAACTTCGTCTGATCTCCTCTATAATTCCCGGAACTTCTTAGACTTCAATTCTTGTCCCTTTTGTGTGTAATTCCATCTCAATTAAGCTCATTTCCTCTTCTTTTCGCCATTTCTCCATTTCTGACCGCTGTGACACAAAAGGAAGGAAAACAACCCTAATACTATACTAAACATAAATGAAATGATTAAAATACTAACTAAAAATGACTCAAAAGGTGTATATAAAATACACTGATCAAAGACTTAGCCACATTTCAAAATATTTCATTCTCCAAAGTTCTCTCTTCTCTTGCCTTAAATTTTGAAAATCCCAAGAACAATTTCAAGAACAAGAGTTGATTATTATCCAAGATTAAGAACACTAATCAAGTCTTAAGTCAAGTTAACTCTCCAAGATCCTCCAAATTCCAATTGGGCCGTGAGTTGTGGGTTGAAACCCTAGGCTTGATTATCAACTTTTTGGAGGTAAGACAAGAAGGGAAGTTGGTTATAAGCTTGTAGAGGATACATGTGTGTGGTTGTAACTTGAAGAAGTGGAGCAAAACGAAAACTGTGGGCCAAAGTTGAGCGGACTGTTTGGATGTTTTTTTGGACTAATAAAAGGTAAAATTCTTCCTTCTCTTGAGGTAATTGGATATTACATATTGTTGTAGTTAATAGATGAACTTGTATTAAGAAGAATGAAGAATAAAAAGTGTTTGGACAATTTTGGTGAAGTTGGGCCGAGAGTGACAGTTTTTCGGGACTTCGGATTTCGTTGGTTATTGTTGTTATTATCTTCATTTATTGCATGTTATAATGAAATAATATTGTTGTTGATAAGTTTTTATGACTTGTACAAAAGTATTGGAACTTGAATTGGATTATAAAGGATTATGAAAAGGGTTATCGTATTGGGATTGTTGGCCGTATATACTATAAAACTATTGGATATTGTTATGCAGTTTTTAGGGACTGTTTTGAGGTATTAAAATGCTGGAAAATCAGCCACCAATATGCATGTTTAAAGGTAGTAATTTCTAATGAAAGTCCTAAGGGATTAAGGGTGTAGAAAAGTGTTGAAAGACTTCACATTTTAACCTTGTTGTTGTGGAACACGGACTGTTTTTGTGGGCTGTTTTTATATGGATTAAGTGGCTGAATTTTACACGTAAGGTAGGTGTGTAATCCCCTTTGGTTGATGTTTGGTTGTGCCCTTAATTGTGGCTTGGTTGTTGTTGAAATTGACCTTATTGAAAGGTGGAAAAGTACGTATAAATAGGGGAAGTGCTGCCCAAATATTTATAGGATAAGAGAGCCCTTACTTGGTATATAACCTACATTAGTAAGCACGTGTTGATATACGTGTTATTGTTGTTATAGGTTGAAGTACATTGAGACGTATTCTAGATTGTAGAGTTGGTTAGTTCGTCAATAAGGTATGTGAACTATCCTTTCTTCTTTGGCATGATTTGACTTTATAAAGTGAGTGGATTTTAATCCTTAATGATACTTGACTTGATTTTATAAAGTGAGTGGATTTTAATTCTTAGTGATATACCCTCGATAGTACTTTGAGTTTTCTAAAATGGAAGTTGTTCTATGTATTCCCTTGATAGTACTTTGGGTTTGCTAAAATGAAAGAGGTGGTAGTGCCTAGGTTTTGCTAAAATGAAATAGGTGGTAGTGCCTCGGTTTTGCTAAAATGAAAGAGGCGGTAGTGCCTTGGTTTTGCTAAAAGGAAAGATGTGATAGTACCTTGAGTTTTTATAAATGAAAGTTATTCTATTCCATTGATAGTACCTTGGCATGGTTTTTATAAAATGAGTGTACGGTGGACGTACGTGTTTTAAAATGGATTTGGATTCCTTGTGGTACATAAGGTGGTAGTGCCTTGACTTGAAAAGTGTAAGTCACTTGATTTGAAAAGAATAAGTGACTTTATTTGAAAAGTGTAAGTTACTTGATTTGAAAAGAATAAGTGACTTGATTCGAAAAGTGTAAGTTACTTGATTTGAAAAGAATGAGTGACTTGATTTGAAAAGTGTAAGTTACTTGATTTGAAAAGAATGAGTGACTTGATTTGAATAGTGTAAGTTACTTGATTTGAAAAGAATGAGTGACTTGATTTGAAAAGTGTAAGTTACTTGATTTGAAAAGACTAAGTGACTTGATTTGAAAGGTGTAAGTTATTTGATTTTAAAAGAATAAGTGACTTGATTTTAAAGTGTAAGTTACTTGATTTTAAAGGTGTAAGTGCCTTGAATTTTGAAAGTGAAAGTGTCTTGATTTTATAAGTGAAAGTGCCTTGATTGTAAAAAGTGTGAGTAACTTGATTTAAAAGTGAAAGTACCTTGATGTTGCAAGGCTAGTGCCTTGGGGGTTTATAAATGAAAGAATGTACGACGGACGTACATTGTGCTATTGAGTTCAATTCTCTAATATTACATGATATGTACGGTGAATGTACATAGTACTTGTGGGTTCGAGTCCCATGACATTATATTATCTCATGGTACCATTTATATATGTATGTGGGTTCGAGTCCCATGACATTATATTATCTCATGTTACCATTTATATATGTATGTGGGTTCGAGTCCCATGACATTATATTATCCCATGTTACCATTTATATATGTATGTGGGTTCGAGTCCCATGACATTATATTATTTCATGGACTAGCTCTCCATGATGTGGGTTCGAGTCCCATAATACTATATATACATATGTGGGTTCGAGTCCCGTGATGTTATATTCGGAGGGCAGGTGTCCCTGATTTTGACATGACTTGCATATTTTGAAAAGGTACAGTTGACTCTCATTACTCTATTTTTATAAGGCACAGTGGACTTCTTATATTCAAAAGATACAGTTGATTTTATACGATTGAAAAAGTACAGTTAGCTCTTATTCTTATATGACACGGTTGAATCTGGTATTTGATTTTCATACTTATCCCTGTCATCTTTTGGCCAGTTTGATCTTATTTACTGTACTTTATGTTTACATACTTAGTAAATTGTTGTACTGACCCCCTTCTCCGGGGGTCTGCGTTCATGCCCGCAAATATTAGGTACTCAGTCGGGTGATCCGCGAGCTTAGGATCTCCACTCAGCTTTTAGTGGGATAGTTCCACTATTCCGGAGCTTGTCATTTTGGTACGGAGTTTATATTATACTCTTATGTACATTTATGGGTACGGCGGGGCCTTGTCTCATCATAGTTGTTGTCAAACTCTTAGAAGTATGTATTCATATGTGGGATGGACTGGTGTAAAGTTGTAGTTTCTTTTGTTGTTATACATATATAATGGCGGCCTTGTCGTCTTTTCCTGCTTTAAAAAAAATGATGATGAGTTTTCTTTTAGCTTCCGCTGGTTATATGTGATGTACGGGTAGATGGGTGCCCAGGTAGGGTACCAGTCGCGGGCCCGGGGTTCGGGTCGTGACATCTGCAATAGATCCCATAAATACTTTGCGGTATTTGTAGTGCAATATACCGTGTAGAGTGGGGTGCACAGGCAATTCAGGATGTAGTTCCTGCACATGTAGTCACTTTGACTCCAGGTGTCAAATTTCATCATCATGCCACTAGTAGCCTGGGTATCCTGGCCCGCCAGAACCGTGTTATCGGTTTGGATGTCCATATCATGTCCAACAGTAGGAAGATCTTCAGTTAAGTATTTTGCCATACCTAGTACGGTAAGGTAAAACAACATCTTTTGCTGCCACATTTTGAAATTACTACCCGCAAACTTTTTGGGTCTTTCGGCTTGGAAGTTGGAGGAATCATAGTATTCCCAATGGTACCGAAAGTGATACCAACGGCAGTAGCAGTGCCAGAAGATGTGGCTTGATTGGAAGCAGTTACTTATTCCTTTCCATTCACCATTTTTAGTTCTTCGCAATAATACTTTTGCCTTAAGATGTAGTTTTTCTTGTTAAACAGGAATGAAAGAACTGAAAGAATAGACCAAAGAGAACTTTGTGCAATGTTTGTTGAGTCTAATGTTTGACACTCTCTCCTTAAAGCAAAATTCCCCCCGTATGTAATGGCTTACGGTAGATGGGTAATAGCCTCCCAATATAAAACGACAATACTTTCTCAAGCACAAGCCAAATACTTGAGAATCCTTGTTGAAGAAACAAGAACTCTAGATTGCTATAAGAAGTATAAAGGCTCTCAAATATTTCAGATTTTGGATTGTGAATAGATGATTAAAATCTGAAAATGAGACCTCTATTTATAGTTGCAAAGTTAGTGATTCACAAGCTATGTGAATGCTTTAAATGGGGTACATTGATCTCTTCAAAAGTCACATAGTTCATGCACAGAGTTGGCTGAACTTTGGCCTTTCCAAGGTGTGTACATTCAGAAAAAACTTTCTGAATTTTCGTTCACTATACTGTCAGCGCCGCAGCGCTAATCCTCAGGACTTTTGGCGCCGCGACTCCTGACTACAGCGCCGTGGCGCCGAAGCGCCACGACCTTTGATCAAGCAGCGTGTCACGCCCCGAACCCCAGGCCCGCAACTGGTGCCCTACCTGGGCACCCTTCAGTACATACAACACAATAAACCGCGGAAGATAAATAACACTCATTTTTTTTCTTAAAAAAAAGGAAAAGCCGATAAGGCTTCCATAATATAAATCACCCGAAAGGGTCTACACAGTTCAACAATGTAAATACAACTCTATCCAGTCCAGCCCACATATGAATACAGACCTCTAAGAGTTTGGACAATTACTATGACGGGACAATGCCCCGCCGTACCCCTGAATATACCTAGCCATAATGACAAGCTCCGGAACATTGGAGCCATCTCAAAATGATGAATCAGGATCCTAAGCTCGCGGATCCACAATAGTGTACCTAGACGTGCAGACATGAACGCAGCCCCCCGAAAGGGGTCAGTACAACAAGTACTAAGTATGGAACGGAAATAAAGTACAGTATTAAAATCATGGCTGGCCAAAAAATGACAGGGACAAGTAAAATAATTAAATACCAGATCCAACCGTGTCATATAAAATAAGAGTCAACTGTACCTTGTATTACTATACCCCTGTACCATTGTACCACTGTGCTATTGTATCACTGTACCACTGTACTATTGTATCACTGTACCACTGTACTACTATATCATTGTACCACTGTACTACTATATCATTGTATCATTGTACCACTGTACTACTATATCACTGTATCATTGTACCACTGTACTACTATAACATTGTATCATTGTACCACTGTACTACTATATCACTGTATCATTGTACCACTGTACTACTATAACACCGAGAGTCAACTGTACCTTTTCAAGATATACAAGTCATGTCAAAATCAGGGACACCTACCCTCAGAATATAACATCACGGGACTCGAACCCGCATATGTATGTATATAGCATCATGGGACTCAAACCCACATATGTATATATGGTGACATGGGATAATGATATAACGTCATGGGACTCTAACCCACATGCATCTATATATAATGTCATCAGGAGAATAATATAATGTCATGGGACTATAACACACATACATCTATATATAATGTCGCCGGGAGAATAATATAAAGTCATGGGACTCTAACCCACATACATATATAATGTCGCCGGGAGAATGATATAATGTCATGGTACTCTAACCCACATACATATATAATGTCGACGGGAGAATAATGTAATTTCATGGGACTCTAACCCACATACATATATAATGTCGCCAGGAGAATAATATAATGTCATGGGACTCTAATACACATACATCGATATATAATATCGCCGGGAGAATGATATAATGTCATGGGACTCTAACCCACATACATATATAATGTCGCCGGGAGAATGATATAATGTCATGGGACTCTAACCCACATACATATATAATGTCGCCGGGAGAATGATATAATGTCATGGGACTCTAACCCACATACATATATAATGTCGTCGGGAGAATGATATAATGTCATGGGACTCTAACCCACATACATATATAATGTCGTTGGGAGAATAATATAATGTCATGGGACTCTAACCCACATACATATATAATGTCGCCAGGAGAATAATATAATGTCATGAGACTCTAACCCACATACATCTATATATAATATCGCCGGGAGAATGATATAATGTCATGAGATTCTAACCCACATACATATATAATGTCGCCGGGAGAATAATATAATATCATGTAAGGTATAACGTGTCCCGGCCCATTCTGGGTCTCGATGTATCAATGCAACCAAATGTCATTTTAAACCATCTCTTGAATTTCCATAAAACCGTTATAACAAACTTCCCATAAAGTCATTATAACAACTTTCATTTTAGAAACTAAAGCACTACCACATCTTTCTCTTTAAACAAACCAAGGCACATCACCTATTTCCTTTTAATAAAACTAAGACATTGTCATGTGATGTAACATTAGGGAAATGAACCCAAAGTACTATGTACATCTAATCTTATAAAAAGAATCATATCATGCCATATAAGGGAGTTGAACCCAAAAGTACTATGTACATCTATTCTTTCCTTTATAAAACCCCATGATACTAGCACTTGTAGCATCAAGACACTTTCACTATTAAAAACAAGTTACTTAGACTTTTAAACTCAAGTATCTTATTCTTTTCAAATCAAGTAACCTATACTTTTAAATCAAGTTACTTCTCCTTTCCCAAAATCGAGTCATTTATACTTCATATAAATCAAGTCTCTTATACTTCATCTAATCAAATCTCATATACTTTCAAATAAGGTCTCATATACCTTCAAACAAAGTCTCATATACTTTCAAAATAATCAAGTCACTTAACTTTCAAAATCAAGTCTCATAGCTTTCAAAATAATCAAGTCTCTTAACTTTCAAAATCAAGTCCCATAACTTGAAAATAAAGTCTCATAACTTTCAAAATAATCAAGGCTCTTAACTTTCAAAATCAAGTCTCATAGATTTCAAAATAATCAAGTCTCTTAACTTTCAAAATCAAGTCCCATAACTTGAAAATAAAGTCTCATAACTTTCAAAATAATCAAGTCTCTTAACTTTCAGAATCAAGTCTCATAGCTTTCAAAATAATCAAGTCTCTTAACCTTCAAAATCAAGTCCCATAACTTGAAAATAAAGTCTCACAACTTTCAAAATAATCAAGTCTCTTAACTTCCAAAATCAAGTCCCATAACTTGAAAATAAAGTCTCATAACTTTCAAAATTCAGGACTCGTATACTTTCAAAATCAATTTACTTACTTCAATAAATCAAGTCATATTGACTCACCAAAATCAAGTCACATAGACTTTCCAAATAATCATGTCAAAAGAAGGAAGAATTTCACATACCTCGTGACGACTAACCAACACGACAAGTAGCAATACACTCCCATGTTCTTCAACCTTATCGTCTATTCCACATTCCAAGTAGAATATGCTACACGTAGTACTTCAACCTATAATAACGATAACACTTCTATCAATTTCAAGCTTACTATTGTAAGACTTGTACCAAACAATTTGCCCTCTAATTCTACGGAAAATCGGGTAGCACTTCCTTTGTTTCTACGTACTTTTCCACCTTTTCCAAGGCCCGTCTTCATCAACCAACAAGCCACATTTAAGGCGCAACCAACAGTTAGCCAAAGGGGATTACACGCCTAACTGGACGTGTAAAATTCTGCCCCACAGTTATACAAAACAGTCCACAAATCAGCCCATTAAAACAGTCTGTAATCCATCAATAACGAGGGTAAAATGTGACGCGTTTCAACACCTTTCCACACCCCTATTTCCTTAGGACTTTCATTAGCAACTACTACACTTAAACATGAATATTAGGGCTGATTTTCCAGCATAACCACACCCTCAAAACAGTCCATAAAATGATACGACAACGTCTAACAGGTTTGGGCATTTTTTCGGCTAAAATAACTACAATCCGATAACTCTTTCCTTAATCCATTTTATTCCAGTTCGAGTTCCAACACTTCCATATGACATACCAACTTATCAACAACCATATTACCTTATTTTAACATGCGACAAGTATGGATAACAACAACCATATAACAAACGAAACCAAGGGCACAAAATTATCTCAAATCGGCCAACAACATATCTACCTCATACACATCTTATTTTCAATTTATTCCTTAACATGAATTCATCTATACATTATAACAATAAGTAATATCCAATTACTTTAATTTTAGAAGAACTATTACCTCATTTTTGTGTCCAAAAACGTCCCGGGCAGAATGCTCAACAATGGCCCGTAGTTTTTGTTTCGCTCCACTTCTTCAAGATCCAATCACATATATGTATCCCCTACAACCTTAGAAGCAACTTACCTTCACATTCCATCACCAAAAAATCGACGGAACCCCTAGGGTTTCACCCTCTATTCTCGGCCAACAACATGTTTTGTGTTCTTGGTTTAACACTTGGTTAGGGACCTTAATCTAGGAGTAAGAAACTTAATCAACACCCTGTTCTTGGCTAATGAGGCTCTCGATTTTTATGGAGCTAAGGGAGAGAGATGAGGGCTTTCTTGGATGAAAATGTATAAGGCTAAGTCTTGCAAGCCTCTATGTGTATGTAATGTATCTCAAGGGTTGGATGCTTGACAAGTGGAGGGCCTAAGTGTAGCAAGACAAGTGGAGTGGGACCCACAATGCCCATTTGTCACAAAATATCTAGCCAAGTCTTCCAAGACCAAGGCAAGTGGTGGGGGGGGGGGGTGCCACGTGTCACCCTCCCATTCGTCTAAAAATTATTTCATCTCCCAAAAATCC
The DNA here is from genome assembly GCA_029844215.1 of Przewalskia tangutica. Lineage (NCBI taxonomy): Eukaryota > Viridiplantae > Streptophyta > Magnoliopsida > Solanales > Solanaceae > Przewalskia > Przewalskia tangutica. The sequence goes on from CM056725.1 coordinate 7,118,568, forward strand.
ATAATTGGCCAAAATATCTCAAAATATTGTGGGACCCACGAAACCGTAAAATTCTCGTGTGGGCACCACATGACCAAATCCGAACTTAAAATCCCAAAATTCAACTATATTCTATAAGTCTCAAATACCAAATTTGAGAATCAACTTTTCATTTTTAAACACTTTTTCTTCACGGGTTTCCGAAATTTTCCTTAAGAAAAAGTAATTTTCTTTCTTTCCAACTTTCAAATCTTATTTCCATACGTTCGTTCTTATTTCAATCTCTTGGAAATACGGGGTGTAACATCCTTCCCCCCTTAGAAACATTCGTCCCGAATGTTCATACTAGGTTTAATCTAAATAAATCTTGGTATAGTCTCCTTAAACTATAATCAACTGAACCAATTATGCCACATATAGCCCCAATATATCACACATGCATATACATCAATCAAAAGCCAACCGAGGAATCAAATCTAAAGTGTATATCACCACTATTAACTCTCATTCATGGCCTAAAAGGATTTTTCTTTCGAACTTTTATTACTCATAGCTATAACCACTTCAATTCTTTTAACACTTGTTCTCTCCTTTTCTTACTTGTCGTACTCTTCTCGTACTTCCAAACATTATCTAGTACACTCACATAATCTCGCATATTGCTTCTGTTTCCAATCCTTGGAGTTACTACATCCAAACTTGGTCATTATACTCAGATTCAATTTCCGTTAAGGCCCTTCTCGGCCCTCACGACCCAGTTCTGGTGGTACGCGTCCACAAACTCGTACAACGATTAACTAGACTTGGGCCTCGCACTCTCGTGACCCTATCACATAGCGAGATCACTTCCAACTGACCTACTCCATTTCGGGCTACGGATCGACCCGCAATTGGTCCATACTCGACCCATCATCACACTTAACTCTCATTCTTTGTCTGAAATAAATCTTACTTCCCGAGAAGGCCTTGTACATATAAGGTCTCAGTGGTCATTAATATTCTAAAATTCACAATTTTTCTATGCCCCAAGCCTACATTATCAGTCCCCACATACGGGAAATATAGCTTCTTAATATCTCACAATCATGTTGTCTTACTCACAACAACTCAATATTATCCGTACGTACTTAAGCATACCACATAACTTAACCAACTTCTGATAAACCATAATCATTCTAGGAAACACACATATGGCCCCAAATAAATACGCTCGTACAAATATACATCATCATAATACCATCAATACGATAACTTTACCAACCTGGATACGCAATCCATATAATCCTTTCTGGGCCACTGTTGCCTTTCTCATAGCTGCAATCACAATAATACGTTAGGGAGAGACCACCCTAACAACACAGCTCTATCGCACGATCTCAGAGTGAGAAGAAGGGAAACCAATCCTAAATGTACTATAGCCCCCTGTTTATAGATGTGGTGTACAACACACCGATAAACAAGACTCTACTATACACGGTCTGTAGACATTCCGAGGACTAACTGCTTTGATACCACTCTGTCACGCCTCGAACCCCGGGCCCAAGACTGGTGCCCTACTAGGGCACCCTTCAGTTCATACAACACAATAAACTGCGGAAGATAAATAACACTAATTTTTTTCTTAAAACAAAGGCAAAGCCGATAAAGTTGTCATAATATAAATCACCCGAAAGGGTCTACACTGTTCAACAATGTAAATACAACTCTATCCAGTCCAGCCCACATATGAATACAGACCTCTAAGAGTTTGGACAATTACTATGACGGGATAAGGCCCCGCCGTACCCCTGAATATACCTAGCCATAATGACAAGCTCCGGAACATTGGAGCCATTTCAAAATGCTGAATCAGAATCCTAAGCTCGCGGATCCACAACTGTGTACCTAGACGTGCGTACATGAATGCAGCCCCCCGAAGGGGGTCAGTACAACAAGTACTGAGTATGAAACGGAAATAAAGTACAGTATTAAAATCATGGCTGGCCAAAAAATGACAGGGACAAGTAAAATAATCAAATACCAGATCCAACCGTGTCATATAAAAGAAGCCACTGAAGCTAACCAAAACTCACATTTCGAGAACTTGGCATACAACTGCCGGTCCATGAGGACTCCCAATACCGCCTTCAAATGATCTGCATGCTCCTGCTCTGTGCGCGAATAAACCAGGATATCATCAATGAATACTATAACGAACATATCCAAGAATGGCTTGAACACCCGGTTCATCAAATCCATGAATATTGCTGGGGCATTGGTCAACCCGAAAGACATCACCCTGAACTCATAGTGCCCATACCGGGTCCTGAATGCGCTTTGGGATATCTGCTCTAACTCGCACTGATGATAACTGCATCGCAGTCTATCTTGAAAAACACTCGCCAGAATCGGTAAAACAAATCATCAATCCCGGGAGGATATCTGCTTGATAGTTACCTTATTCAGCTGCCTGTAATCAACACACATACGCAGCTTCCCATCCTTCTTCTTTACAAATAACACTGGCGCTCCCCAGGGGGAAACACTTAGCATGATAAAGCCTTTTTCCAGCAAATCTTTCAGCTGGTCCTTCAATTCCCTCAACTCGGCAGGTGTCATCCTGTATGGAGGAATAGATATCGGTCGAGTGTCTGGCGCCAAATCAATGTAAAACTCAATCTCCCTCTCAGGAGGGATACCCGGAAGCTCGTCTGGGAATACGTCTGAAAACTCTCTAACGACCGAATCGATCAAGGTCCGATATCTCGCCTCGATGATCGAATACCCGAACCATATGGTAGATATACCCCTTCCGCACCATCTTCATAGCCTTGAGGTAAGAAATAAACCTACCCCTCGGCGACGCAGTATTCCCATTCCACTCGATAACCGGCTCACCAGGAAACTGGAACCGTACCAATCTCTCTCTACAGTCTACATTGGCATAACAAGACGCTAGCCAATCCATACCCATAATCACATCAAAGTATGTCATATCCAACTCTATCAAGTCGGATAGGGTCTGACGACTGCGAATAGTCACTGGGCAAGCTCTATATACCCGCTCAGCTACCACCGACTCACCTACTAGCGTAGCCACCTCAAAAGGTCTAATGGACTCGGGCTCTATCCCTATTCTACCAGCAATATGAGGAGATATATAGGACAAGGTAGAACCTGGGTCTATCAAAGCATATACATCACAACATGAAACCAATAATGTACCTGTGACGACATCCGTGACGCTCCGTCCCGACTACCGACATAGCATAAATGCGGTTCGAGGACCGCTGAATCGGGACCGCCACGACCCGCCGCGCTCGCCGCCCGTGAACACCCCGCGCCCGGCGCATCACCACCAAGACGAAGATCCAACAATCGACTCGCTTACGAACCATAACATTCCCGCCGCCTGCTCTGACAATCTTTCTCAAATGGCCTGCCGCCACAAGAGTAACAAGCTCCGGAGAAACACGACACTTCTATAATGGCAATCGCCACATCGACCACACCGAGGTATAGGTGGCCTCATCTTATCGAACTCGTCCTCTGGGAACTCAAGCCCCGCCCCGCCTCAATACCTCAGACGCCGGAAGACGCGGAGGAACGCTCAACCGGCCGAGGTGCAACCGGTCACGCCGGCCGAGGTTGTCTACCTCAAAACTACCAGAGGACCTCGCTTTCGCCCTCTTCGCTAATACCGCCAACCCGCTTACCGCTCTCACACCTGCGCATAAGTCGCATGCGGCAATGTCCATGCCCGGCCAAGAGCTACTCCTGCAACTCGCTAGGTAATCATCAAGCCTCGTGACATAGCGATGCACCGCCTCCATGTTCGCTACCAAAGCGGTACATACCGAGCCAACGAATCAAACTTCTACGTTGTACTTCCCAACCGCCCGCCCGCCTGTCTCAACGTCGAAACCTATCGCCCGAGCTCTCTCATTCGCGAGGCAAGAAATGGATAAGGAACGCCTCTGAGAACTCGTCCCAAACAGCTGGAAGTGCATGCTCCCTCCGGGATAGTTCCCATGAATCATACCAGTCAACAACAGTATCCCGCAGCCGATGTGAACCCAATAATACCGACTGCTCTCCGAGGCCCCGATCACTCTACGATCCGTCAGAATCGCTTGATAAACTCCCGAGGATCATCCTCGTGCCTCACCCATAGAACTCGTGGGCTGCAACTCAAAAGTCCCGGTCTCGTTATCGATTCGGGTGGACTACGGTACAACCGAACCGCTGCTCGCTCGCCCTCCCGCCGCCACAATCCTCGCTAATAATCGCCATCTCTTGTACTTATATCCTCTCGCTCCAGCCGTAATCGAGGCTCGTGTATCATGGTCTCGAGCCGCCGCTGCCGCTCAACTCGCTGGCCGGGCGACGTCGTGGAACTCGCCGTCCGTAACATCCTCGTAAAGATCGGGCTCAGGCCTCAGAAACCTCTCAGGTCCTACTAGCGCTCCTCACCGCCTTGCCCTTCTGGGCCGCAGTTGCCTTGCGTGGAGGCATAACTGATACATAAAAAATATGTCAGAGGAAGTTCAACCTATAACACAGCTCTATTGCACGATCTTAGAGTGAAAGAATGGAAACCAATCCTAAATATCTTGTAGGCTCCTGATTATAGATGTGGTGCACAACACATCGATAATCAAGACTCTACTAGATACGGCCTGTAGACCCTTTCCGAGGATTAACTGCTCTGATACCACTTTTGTCACGACCCGACCTCGAACCCGTGACTGGTGCCTTACCCCGGGCACCCTTGTGATACAACATCAGAGAAACCCAGCGGAAAATAAACTCACAACAAGAAACCATATGAATCTAAAGCAGGCTAACCCAAAATGGCAACCTTTAAATATAACAAAAAAAAACTGAACAGTTACATCCTTATCAACCCAATTTATAACAGGACTACAGACCTCTAAAAACGTGTAATCACTATGACGGGACAGGGCCCCGTCATATCCCTGAATGTACAAAACATCTACGACACCAGGGAGAACCGTACCAAAAGTCGAGCCTCCGGAGAAATGGAGCTTCTGACACCTGAGCAAAGATCCTAAGAATGAGGATCCACCACCTGCTTACCCCTACCTGCGGCATGAACGCGGCCCCCGAGGAAGAGGGTCACTACACAATATGTACCAAGTATGTAAAATTGGAAAATACTATAAAAATATCATAAGTCTAAATAAGCCGGAGTCATAGGTGAAAATCAAATTATATTGCACTATGCCTTACTAACAACGAGAGTAACAAGTATAAACTTTACTGCATAAAATAGGAGGCTCATGATCAAAACAGGGTCCCTCGCCCGTAGTATCATTAAGCAATCCTACTCCTGAGACTATTTAACCCGCATAGGTCCTGTGGACCCGCATGAGGTCATCCGCCTCGCATGGGACTATTTTACCTGCATGGGACTATTTTACCCGCATGAGGTCATCTGCCTCGCATGGGACTATTTCACCCGCATGGACCCGGTGGGCCCGCATAAGTACAAGCGCCGCACTCGCATCATGGGTAGCAAATCCATGGAATAAGTAGTAATAATAATAATAACACATAACTCAGCACAACCGGCTATCATACATAACATAAGCGCTACCGGCTTATCATAACGTAAGCAAGTTAAGAATATCCCCTAACTTCTTATTAACATTATTAATATACCCTCTCATTTTAGTTTACTTAAGGCACTAACATGTCATTTAAGAGAAAATCCGGGAATTCAACCCAAGTACCACGTACCTCTAACCTTTTAAGAAATGACTCCTTTTTATATAAAACTCCCAAGATACTAATAACCGTAGTATCAAGTCACGACTACTTTTCAAGACAAGTCACGTTTACCTTTAGAAATATAATAGGCTTCTAAATCAAGTGACTTCATTTCTTTTAAAACCTTAGGCAATTAATGCCCTAAAAACAATTTGCCTTTCACAAATTCAAATCATTTATCCGTACTTATTTTACTTAGAGTAAACCTTTCTTTATTAACCTTCCATAAAGCTAATATAACCAACTTTCCATAAAGTCGTTGTATTAGCGTTATACGTTAGTCAAACACATTTCCCTATGCCCAAGGAGCTTATACTTTTAAAACGAAACAAGTATCATATACTTAAAACACTTCAAGTCCCTCAACTTTGAAACTTAAGACATCATTAAAACAAGTAAGGAATATCAAAGCCTTGCACGTCTACCGTACTACATAGATGCAAATATTCATGCTCAAGAGATAGGAAAGTTCCACATACCTCTTCGGTCAATCCACTTGCTAAGTCCAAAATACCGCACGTAGTACGTCAACCTATAATGACCACAATACATTTAATAACCTCAAGCTACAACGTAGAATATTCCAAGTTCAAAGTCACTAAATTCTATGGAAAAAAAATTGGGCAGCATTTCTTTTGTTTCTACATACTTTGCCACCTTTTTCAAGGCCGAATTCAACATCCAAACGCCACTTTTAAGGCTCAACAATCCAATCAATTCAACGGGGATTACACACCTAAACTTGGATGTATAAAATTCTGCCCCACAATGCATAAGTAACAACTTAACAAGTTTAAGGTAGTATTTTGGCTACAACATGCTTACATAACCTTCTTATCTAATTCTTTCATATCCAAACCATATTTCTTACATGCAATTTATCTAAGAGCAATATTTTCAACTACAAGTTCTTTCTTCTTCACATGCAACACCAAAAACTAGCAACAAGAGAAAGAATTGTTACCTTAGAGCTTTAGCCAAATTAATCCAACAAATTTGCTAGCCTCCTTTCCAAAAACACCACCACAATAACTCCTACAAGCTTGCAAATAAGTTTCCTTCTTGCCACACTTTTCAGATTTTTCGCAATCCTGGATTCCTCTTGATTTTCTAGAGAGAATGAAGAGCTTCTAATTTAGAGAGAGAGAGGAGCTTGAAGAATGACCAAGTCTTCAAGACTTGGTCAATAAATAGTACATGCAAAAAATCAGATGGGGGGGGGGGGGGGGGGACACTTGGCACCCACCCATGGCCTTTTTTTTTAAAAAAACAAAACAGTTCAGATTTTTCCACTCACCCTCGCAGAACCCGCCTCAGGCCATGCTGAAACCTCCGCACCATTGTAACTTTTCGCCGCGCCTGCTTCGCCGCCTCGTGGCTCTCGACCGAATTATTTTTCTGTCCGACTGTGCACTGAACTTGTAACTCCCATGACTTTCTACTCCGATGTTCTATCGACGAACGGTTGGTTGCGTTGGGAACTAGACTCAACGAACTACGTACTAGGCCTTTGAAACACCTAGTAACTCTCAATGTAACGGGTCATAACCCGCCCCAAAGTTGACTAAAAACCCGTCCGAAATAATCCGTCAACCTATCCTTCTAAATGTCACGACCCGAACCCGGGCCCGTGACTGGTGCCTTACCCCGGGCACCCTAGTGATACAACATCAGAGAAATCAGCGGAATATAAAACAATAACATGAAACAACATGAAGTATGAAATAATAATCTGAGAAAAAATTGCCTTTCGGCATGTATATATGAAAACTTAAATTCGAACAGTTACATCCCATGACAACCCAACCCACAACAAGATTCTGCACTCTACGAATGATATGACAACCACGACGGGACAGGGCCCCGTCATACCCCTGAATGTAAGCACCTACAACAACAGGGGACTATATCAAGATAAGCCTCCGGAGGAACGGAGCTTCCCAAACGCTGAACTGTGACCCTAAGAGCGAGGATCAACGACTGGTGTACCTTTACCTGCGGCATGAACGCACTTCAAGGAGGTCGATAACAGTACCAAGTATGTGAAATCGAAAATATCAGAAATGAAATCATAGTAGTCTATATAAAGCGGGAGACATGTATGATAACCAAACTACGCTCACAATAAATAAGCGAATATGTCAAGTCGTGACTCACGCCCTCAAAGTCATCACTCAAATATAAAAATGGGTCTCACGCCCACAACATCAATCATGCCCGTGGAATACCTTCCTCACTGCCGGCAGTCTATGATATAAAAGCACCAAGGAATACATATGAACACCAGGTCCCACCTGTGTCATCATAAAACCGTACGGGGTACGTACGAAGGCATCGCCGACTACTAAAACCCACAGCATCAACAAGGTCATAAATCAGACATGAGATCTGTCTGACCGTTACATGATCAAAGCCGCCACTCGCTCGCAGATCTAATGTGCGCGTCTAGCCTCGAACTTCCCGTAGCTCCGCATAAGCCACTCCGATGGCCCGCATGAGGTATTCCCCGCATCGAGGGTAGCTACTACCCGGCAGCGTCCTGGACTCGCCGTCCGCATGGCCACATAGACCGCATGACCACAAAGGCCGCACACTAACCTGGAACTCCCGCAGTTCCGCATAGGCCACATGCACCGCATAAGGTATTCTCGAATCATAGGTCACATGCACTACCGAAGTCTACCAGACGGAGGGCAGCTTAACCCCCGAAATCATGAGTGATATAATACTAACATAACAACTTATCGTTAAACAACCTAAGCACAACAAGGGAAAACCCCTTTACACAAACATCACAAGATACTAACTCACGTAGCATCCTAACATGTTTACTTATCAAGTCAACAAGAAAGTATTACAGGACTATCACAAATCAACACAATCAAGTTATTCACACAAGGTACTTTCTACATTATGTTAACAAGTTCGGGTTTTTAGCCCCAAAGTACTTCATGTATTACTCTTTTAAAAGATCTGTTTCTTTCACAAAAGTCACACAATACTCGTAGTATATAAAAATAGATTGATTATCTTTTGAAGTAAATCAAAAACACTTCTCTTTGTAACATCAAGTAACAACATTCTTTTCCAAACGTTCAAGTTTGCCTAATTTCAAATGTTCACGTTTCTTATTTTAGAAAGGTTTCGTGGTTCATAGTCTTATTCATTTAAGAATATAATTCTCTTTTAAACAATCTGAGAAACATATGCCTTATATGTGAGTAGGTTATTCTTGTTCATAATCAATCTTATTAAGCAGCCATGATCTAGGAAATATCATTTTGTCTCATCTTAGCTTCTATGCAGATGGAGTTTCTACTGGTTTTAATAATACTTAATTATTCAATACATTTTCCTTTATTAACGCTGCAATGGTTTGTCGATACACATTCTGATTTCCGAAATCAGTAAAACATTATCCCTTTTAAAACCCAAGTACTCATTACTCACGAATGAGGTTTCACACAAAAATTCATTTACGTTAAGTCTCTTAACTTCTAAAATCAATAAATCATTCGTTTTATCTCTCTTAAGCCGTTATACCTAACTTCCCATAAAGCTAGTATAACTCTTAAGCTTTTAAAACCAAGTATTACTCTTCTTTTAAAAACAGTTCTTAATTATCTTGAAATACTTCAAGATCTTTATTATTCGGGCTTAAGTCAAAAGACATTGCCGTACAACTACGTTCAATTAGCACGCGTACGTCTACCGTACTAAATATATATTCTTTTAAAATATCATGCTCAAGAGGATAGGAAGAATCACATACCTCGCGACGATTATCGACTATTAGCAAATCGCTTCCATCGCTATAACCCGCTTAGCTCGGTCCACCTTCTCAAGTAGCACATGCTACTCGACAACATTCAACCTATACAGTTATACAAGTCTATCAAAGTCTAGACTACTCGGTAGAATAAATCTAGATACAAGATCCTACTAAATCGGCAAAGACTTCCTTATCCACAAACTACACAAGTCTCATCAGAATACCTACGTAAGTACAGTCCAATTCTCTTCTTTAGATTCAGGCTTAAGTCCAAAGACATTGCCGCAAAACTATGCTCAGTTCTATATATAGTATACAACAACTATATATTCCTACAACATGTAATTTCCAATTACAGTAGGGGGACAAGATATTTACCTCGATAAGCCCATAATTATCCAAGTATAGATGTCGATCCTTAGCAACGCTTAGCTCCTACTCCGGGTGCTCCAACCCGCTCCAAACAACCCTTAGAAGTTCTACGCAACTTCTTCTTAATACTCCAACCAACTATGGAGATTTTTCCTTAGGGTTTCGGTTTGAGACAAAAAGGACATACGGTAGTATTTTCGGGCTCTACGTATAGAGGTATCTTTGGAATATTACAAGGTATACGGCTAAGGTAATTTTGGGTATAACAACAATACCTTTGAGAGTATTTCTACCAAGAGGTGGGTATTTATACGAGACAACACCACAAGGGGGGGGGGGTGTATACCCTCTACCTACCCTACTGGAGTGGGTACTCAAGAAAGGGGAGGACTCTCGACCAAAGGGCCTTCTCAAAGGGGGAAGGGGAGGCTAGGACGAGACAACCACACAGCGGGGAAGCTCTCAAGACTTAGAGATTTAGGATGAATAAGTCTTCAGGGGAGGGTATTTATAGCTCAAGCAACGGCCAACCAATGGCCAAGATCATGCCAAGTGCAAGGCAAGTGTAGGTCAAGATTCCTCCATGTGTACCTTATCCATCTACCACACAAATATCACAAAATATCCTACCTACTCCCACTCCATTCGTCCACTTTACCGCCTCAGGTCCACTGATGAGAGGGTGCCAAGTGTCGCCTCTCGTTGGTCCAAAATGTTTCGCCTCTCGGAAAAATCCATAAAAATTAAAAATGTCATAGCCGAAATTTTCCTTCATAGTTATGTAACACGTTTAGTCGAAAACGACTCCAAAGGTGTTGTGCACAAATAAAATCGGCCAAGCCTACTTTAAAGCCCAAACCTTTCTACGTACGTCCTTACGTACATACTCTGGAAATACGGGGTATAACATTCTCCCCTCCTTAGAAACATTCGTCCCGAATGTTCCTTCTAAGTCTCAAAACAAACGTGCGCCAGTATAGTCTTCACTACTATACTTACTAGAATAATCCTGCCACACCTGGCCACAGAAACACCTGTGCAAATACTTACATCCAAGTCCACGAGGAAACACCTCTAACGTCGCCACAAACCCTTACCCGAGGTCTAAAATATACTTCATTCGCACCTTCTCCTTACAAAAGAAATGATCACATCTATGCTCGCAATACATGCTCGCTTCTCCCCTTACGCGTCGTACCCTTCTCGTACACTTGAACATCTTTCTCCTAACTTACCACATTTCCGTTACTGCTTCTGTTTCCAAAATCTCTGATACTCTTCCGAACATAGCAACATGAAAGATCGGACGTACTGCCTCCTAAGTCGGACGACAATACTAACACATATAGGCAACCTGGCCTACTTTTCACATAATCTGAAAAGGCCCAAGTAACTCGGGCTAAGTTTCCTCTGTTTTCCAAAACTCGTCACACCCTATCCGGGGTGGTACCTTCAAGAATTCCGACCGTCAACCTGAACTTTAAGCGTCGTCTCCGCTTATCCGCACGATTTGTGTTGACTCTGAGCTGCCAATGACCTCATCTGGATAAGCTTCACCCTATCCACATTCTACTGAACAAGTATGAACCAACTATCTGAACTTTGCCAACATCGAACCAATCGAACGACAACTTACATTTCCGCCCCTATAAGGCGTCATAAAGCGACATTCGAATACTGAAATGGTGGTTATAAAAACACTCCCTTAACAGGAGGCAACAATCTTCTGACTACCACGAAATCCAAACACCGCCCGAGGCGAATCGACATCCGAGACTCACGAGTTCTCAACCTGCTGGTAAAACTTCCGAAAACGAAATAGCCACCACCTGGGCTTCACTGTCTGCCATAAGGTGAAGGTAGGCACCCCGTGCAGCCTTACAACCTTTCTGATATAACATCACTGCCAAGTAACGGTCCTGACCGAAGAACACGATGGGCTGCCCCCATCGGCCCGACCATCGTCAACGCACCCACGAACTCGTACGCTGGTTAACCAAACCTGGGCCTAACACCCTCATGACCCTATCACAAGGCGGGACCACCACAAACTGACCCCACCACTATACAGGCCGCGGGTTGACCCGCAACGTGGCCTCAACCCGACCCGGCAACGCGCAAAACACTAGCTCCCCGATCCGGAAAACTCTCACTAATCACGTTACGAAAAACCTAGCGGTCTTCTTAGCTAAACTACCCTCTTTCATTTCACACTACTCAGGGACTTTTTATACAAACATAGCTCACATGCACTATGCACTCCGATAAGGATCAAACATAACAATACATCTTTACCCGAGATGGCCTTACCTCTAAGGTCTCTACGTATAAAGCACTAGGCTCACACTTCCTATCCCCCAATCTTTCCCGGGTTACTAACCATGATTTCTAATCACAACTAACATGCTGCTATCAGAACATAGCACTTATGATATACTCATCTTATCACACAATACTAATCTCTAGAGGGTTAAGGATATACCGTATCTCATCTTCACTCCTTAGTCGTTCTAATCGAATCTACCCGTAGGTCATAGCTAAGGAAGGTGGCGAATCGTCATCGATCATGAAGGTGAGTCCTCCTACTAGGACATCCTTACGACACACGTACGGCGGCTTCGGTAAAACGAGCACCAACAAAAGCGACATTCCCGGGATGACATCACGCCATTGTGAATATTGAGGAAAAATCGAATCCGGTGTTTGGAACATACGTGTAGCTGTGAACCGGAAACTCTGGAGTGATGACCAACTCCTGCATACCCGAAAGTCCTAAAATCCGTGGAGGACCTCTCTGCACTGGTGGATGTGCATAATCTAATCTGCTGCTGAGGTGATTCGCCTCGAAAGTTACCAAAGGACCTTGCTGTTCTGGCCCTCTTCTACTGTCCTTAGTTAACCCGTCGATCTCTACGTTTCTTGGCCTGTTGCGCATAAGCCCGTACACAGGCCATGCTCAAGCCTAACTGAAGAATTTCCTCTGCACGACCCTCTCTTAGATATTCATCAAGACTCGCGGTAAATCGGTATACTCTCTGGTAGCCAAATCCATAGCTAATGTGGTCGCCTCTTTGCAATCCATATTCTCTGTCCCGGCCGTGGGCGAAGGTTCAAATATCATGGCGCAGAGGAATCGCCGCCGTGCTAAAACTCTGCTGGGGCTAGTGACGTCGCAGAACTCCCCGAAGGAAGCACTACCCTAGGTAATGATTGGGCCTGTGCCCTCGTAACCCTCTGAACTCTACTCGCAGCTCCCTCGGCTGCCTTGCCCTCCTGGGCTCGGGTTGCCTTACGCGGAGGCATAACGGTAAGGGAAAGAAATACGTTAGAGGGGTCCAACATACAACACATCTCTAAGGCACGATCTCAGAGTGAGAAGAATAGAAACCAATCCTAAATATCCTATAGCCTCCTGATTATTGATGTGGTGCACAACACACCTATAATCAAGACTCTACTAGATACGGTCTGTAGACACTTTCCGAGGATTAACTGCACTGATACCACTTTTGTCACGACCCGAACCCGGGCCCGTGACTGGTGCCTTACCCCGGGCACCTTAGTGATACAACATCAGAGAAATCATCGGAATATAAAACAATAACATGAAACAACATGAAGTATGAAATAATAATCTGAGAAAAAATTGCCTTTCGGCATGTATATATGAAAACTTAAATTGACGATTTACATCCCGACAACCCAACCAACAAAGACTACGCACCTCTACGAATGATATGACAACCACGACGGGACGGGGCCGTCATACCCTGAATGTAGCACCTACAACAGGGGACTATATCAAGATAAGCCTCGGAGGAACGCTTCCCAACGCTGATCGTGACCCTAAGAGCGAGGATCAACGATCGGGTGTACCTTTACTCGCGGCATGAACGCGGCCTCGCGAGGTCGATAACAACCAAGTATGTGGCGAAAATCGTAAATGAAATCATAGTAGTCTATATAAGCGGGAGACATGTATGATAACCAAACTACGATTCACAATAAATAAGCGATCATGTCAAGTCGGTGACTCACGCCTCAAAGTCATCACTCAAATATAACAATGGGTCTCACGCCCACAACATCAATCATGCCCGTGGAATACCTTCGCCAGCTGGCGATCTATGATATAAAAGCACAAGGAATACATATGAACACCAGTCCCACTGTGTCATCATAAAACCGTCTGAGGTAAGTGCGAAGGCATAGCCGACTACTAAAACCCACAGTACCAACAAGTCATAAAGTGTATCATGAGATCTGTCTGGCCGTCACATGATCAAAGCCGCCACTCGCGCAGATATCTAATGTGCGCGTCTAGCCACGAACTTCCCGTAGCTCCGCATAAGCCACTCCGATGGCCCGCATGAGGTATTCCCGCGTCGAGGTAGCTACTCCCGGCGTCTGGACTCGCCGTCCGCGTAGCCACATAGACCGCGTGACCACAAAGGACGACACTAACCTAGAACTCCCCGATTCCGCATAGGCCACATGCACCCGCATAAGGTATTCTCGAATCATAGGTCACACGCAGACCGCTGAGTCTACCCGCGTCGGGCGGCTTAACCCCGGAATCATGAGTGATATAATACTAACATAACGACTTATCGTTAAACAACCTAAGCACAACAAGGAAAACCCCTTTACACAAACATCACAAGATACTAACTCACGTAGCATCCTAACATGTTTACTTATCAAGTCAACAAGAAAGTATTACAGGACTATCACAAATCAACACAATCAAGTTATTCACACAAGGTACTTTCTACATTATGTTAACAAGTTCGGGTTTTTAGCCCCAAAGTACTTCATGTATTACTCTTTTAAAAGATCTGTTTCTTTCACAAAAGTCACACAATACTCGTAGTATATAAAAATAGATTGATTATCTTTTGAAGTAAATCAAAAACACTTCTCTTTGTAACATCAAGTAACAACATTCTTTTCCAAACGTTCAAGTTTGCCTAATTTCAAATGTTCACGTTTCTTATTTTAGAAAGGTTTCGTGGTTCATAGTCTTATTCATTTAAGAATATAATTCTCTTTTAAACAATCTGAGAAACATATGCCTTATATGTGAGTAGGTTATTCTTGTTCATAATCAATCTTATTAAGCGACCATGATCTAGGAAATATCATTTTGTCTCATCTTAGCTTCATGCGGATGGAGTTTCTCTTTGGTTTAATAATACTTAATTATTCAATACATTTTCCTTTATTAACGCCGCAATGGTTTGTCGATACACATTCGATTTCGAAATCAGTAAAACATTATCCTTTTAAAACCAAGTACTCATTACTCACGAATGAGGTTTCACACAAAAATTCATTTACGTTAAGTCTCTTAACTTCTAAAATCAATAAATCATTCGTTTTATCTCTCTTAAGCCGTTATACCTAACTTCCCATAAAGCTAGTATAACTCTTAAGCTTTTAAAACCAAGTATTACTCTTCTTTTAAAAACAGTTCTTAATTATCTTTAAATACTTCAAGATCTTTATTATTCGGGCTTAAGTCAAAAGACATTGCCGTACAACTACGTTCAATTAGCACGCGTACGTCTACCGTACTAAATATATATTCTTTTAAAATATCATGCTCAAGAGGATAGGAAGAATCACATACCTCGCGACGATTATCGACTATTAGCAAATCGCTCCACGGCTATAACCCGGCTAGCCTGGTCCACCTTCTCAAGTAGCACATGCTACTCGCACAACATTCAACCTATACAGGTTATACAAGTCTATCAAAGTCTAGACTACTCGGTAGAATAAATCTAGATACAAGATCCTACGGAAAATCGGGCAGCACTTCCTTATCCGTCAAACTACACAAGTCTACTGTAATACAACCCTACGTAAGTACAGTCCAATTCTCTTCTTTAGATTCAGGCTTAAGTCCAAAGACATTGCCGCAAAACTATCTGTGATTCTATATATAGTATACAACAACTATATATTCCTACAACATGTAATTTCCAATTACAGTAGGGGGACAAGATATTTACCTCGATAAGCCCATAATTATCCAAGTATAGATGTCGATCCTTAGCAACACTTAGCTCCTACTCCGGGTGCTCCAACCCGCTCCAAACAACCCTTAGAAGTTCTACGCAACTTATTCTTAATACTCCAACCAACTATGGAGATTTTTCCTTAGGGTTTCGGTTTGAGACAAAAAGGACATACGGTAGTATTTCCGGGCTCTACGTATAGAGGTATCTTTGGAATATTACAAGGTATACGGCTAAGGTAATTTTGGGTATAACAACAATACTTTTGAGAGTATTTCTACCAAGAGGGGGGTATTTATACGAGACAACACCACAAGGGGGGGGGGGTGTATACCCCTCGGCCTACCCTACTAGGAGGGGGGGGGTACTCTCGGCCAAGTGGGGGAGGGACTCTCGGCCAAAGGGCCTTCTCAAAGGGGGAGGGGGAGGCTAGGACGAGACAACCACACAAAGGGGGGGAAGCTCTCAAGACTTAGAGATTTAGGATGAATAAGTCTTCAAAGGGGAGGGGTATTTATAGCTCAAGCAATGGCCAACCAATGGCCAAGATCATGCCAAGTGCAAGGCAAGTGTAGGGTCAAGATTCCTCCATGTGTACCTTATCCATCTACCACACAAATATCACAAAATATCCTACCTACTCCCACTCTCCATTCGTCCACTTTACCGCCCCAAGGTCCACCAATGAGAGGGTGCCAAGTGTCGCCCTCTCGTTGGTCCAAAATGTTTCGTCTCTCGGAAAAATCCGCAAAAATTAAAAATGTCATAGCCGGAATTTTCCCTTCGCAAGTTATGTAACACGTTTCGTCGAAAAACGACTCCAACCGGGTGTTGTGCACAAATAAAATCGGCCAAGCCTACTTTAAAGCCCAAACCTTTCTACGTACGTCCTTACGTACATACTCTGGAAATACGGGGTATAACACTAAAATTTTAGTCTTACCCCCTTTCGTATGTACTCATACGCATGGCCAGAACTACGGGGTATAACATTCTCCCCCCCCTTAGAAACATTCGTCCCGAATGTTCCTTCTAGGCTTACTCAAATCACAATATCGATCGTCAGGTTAGGCGACTACGGACAAAGGATGTGGCTTCAGTCAAGGTCTTATAGCGGAACGAGAACAGGGAGGAAATGATGTGGGAAACAGAGGAGGACATGAAGAAGAAGTATCCTCACTTGTTCCCTACACCTCCAGGTAACCCACTTTCCTTCTTATTAGTTTAATTCGACATATATGCTTAAGTATTGTTGTGGCCATGTGGAGCGTCTTTATCTGCAAGAGAAATAGTTAAGAGGGTCTATGTCGATATTGTGATTTGAGTAAGCCTAGAAGGAACATTCGGTACGAATGTTTCTAAGGGGGGAGAATGTTATACCCCGTAGTTCTGGCCATGCATATGAGTACGTACGAAAGGGAGTAAGACTTAAATTTTAGAAGGATAGGTTGACGGATTGTTTCGGACGGGTTTTTAGTCAACTTTGGGGCGGGTTATGACCCGTTACATTGAGAGTTCCTAGGTGTTTCAAAGGCCTAGTACGTAGTTCATGGAGTCTAGTTCCCAAAGCAACCAACCGTTCGTCGATAGGACATCGGAGTAGAAAGTTATGGGAGTTACAAGTTCGGTCTGTGATCGAGACGGAAAAATAATTTGGTCAGAGCCACGGGGCGGCGCCAGAAGCGGCGCGCCGGAAGTCCTGTGGGGTTGCGGAGGTTTCAGCGCCGCGGCGCCGGCTGCAGGGCCGCGGCGCCGAGACGGGTTCTGCGAGGTTGAGTGGAAATGAACTATTTTGTTTTAAAAAAGGTCATGGGAGGGTGACAAGTGTCCCCCCCCCCCCATCTGATTTTGCATGTTCTACTTATTGACCAAGTCTTGAAGACTTGGTCATTCTTCAAGCTCCTCTCTCTCTCTAAATTAGAAGCTCTTCCTTCTCTCTAGAAAATCAAGAGGAAATCAAGGATTGAGAAAAATCTGAAAAGTGTGGCAAGAAGGAAACTTGTTGGCAAGCTTGTAGGAGTTATTGTGGTGGTGTTTGTGGAGAGGAGGCTAGTGTATTTGTTGGATTAAATTTGGCTAAAGCTCAAAGGTAACAATTCTTTCTCTTTTTGCTAGTTTTTGGTGTTGCATGTGAAGAAGAAAGAACTTGTAGTAGTAAATATTGCTCTTAGATAAATTGCATGTAAGAAATATGGTTTGGATATGAAAGGATTGGATAAGAAGGTTATGTGAGCATGTTGTAGCCAAAATACTACCTTAAACTTGTTAAGTTGTTAGTTATGCATTGTGGGGCAGAATTTTACACATCCAAGTTTAGGTGTGTAATCCCCGTTGAATTGATTGGATTTTTGAGCCTTAAAAGTGGCGTTTGAATGTTGAATTCGTCCTTGAAAAAGGTGGCAAAGTATGTAGAAACAAAGGAAATGCTGCCCAATTTTTCCCCCCATAGAATTTAGTGACTTTGAACTTGGAATATTCTACGTTGTAGCTTGAGGTTATTAAACATATTATGGTCATTATAGGTTGACGTACTACGTGCGGTATTTTGGACTTAGCAAGTGGATTGACCGAAGAGGTATGTGGAACTTTCCTATCTCTTGAGCATGAATAGCTTTACCTATATAGTACGATAGACGTACAAGGTTTTGATATCCCTTACTTGTTTTAAGGATGGCCAAGTTTTGTGAGTAAGGGGGGATTAACTCATTTCTTTAAAAAGTATTAAGGATGTCTTGAGTTTTCAAAGTTAAGGGACTTGATGTGTTCAAGTATATGATTCTTGTTTCTTTTTAAAAGTGTAAGTCCCTTGGGTTTAGGAAAATGTATTTGACTAAGGTTTAACGTTAATATAATGACTTTATGGGAAGTTGATTATATTAGCTTTAAGGAAAGTTAATAAAGAAAGGTTTACTCTAAGTAAAATAAGTACGGATAAATGATTTGAATTTGTGAAAAATAAATTATTTTAAGGTATTAATTGCCTAAGGTTTTAAAAGAAATGAAGTCGCTTGATTTAGAAGCCTATTATATTTCTAAAGGTAAACGTGACTTGTCCTGAAAAGTAGTCGTGACTTGATACTACGGTTATTAGTATCTTGGGAGTTTTATATAAAAAGGAGTCATTTCTTACAAGGTTAGAGGTACGTGGTACTTGAGTTGAATTCCCGGATTTTCTCTTAAGTGACATGTTAGTGCCTTAAGTAAACTAAAATGAGAGGGTATATTAATAATGATAATAAGAAGTTAGGGGATATTCTTAACTTGCTTGCGTTATGATAAGCCGGTAGCGCTTATGTTATGTATGATAGCCGGTTGTGCTGAGTTATGTGTTATTATTATTATTACTATTTATTCCATGGATTTGCTGCCCATGATGCGAGTGCGGCGCTTGTACTCATGGGGCCCACCGGGTCCATGCGGGTGAAATAGTCCCATGCGAGACAGATGACCTCATGCGGGTGAAATAGTCCCATACGGGTGAAATAGTCTCATGCGAGGCGGATGACCTCATGCGGGTCTACAGGACCTATGCGGGTGAAATAGTCCCAGGAGTAGGATTGCTTAATGATACTATGGGCGAGGGACCCTGTTTTGATCATGAGCCTCCTATTTTATGCAGTAAAGTTTATACTTGTTACTCTCATTGTTAGTAAGGCACAGTGCAATATAATTTGATTTTCACCTATGACTCCGGCTTATTTAGACTTATGATATTTTTACAGTATTTTCCAGTTTTACATACTTGGTACATATTGTGTACTGACCCCCTTCCTCGGGGGCTTCGTTCATGCCGCAAGTAGGGGTAAGCAGGTGGTGGATCCTCATTCTTAGGATCTTTGCTCAAGTGTCAGAAGCTCCATTTCTCCGGAGGCTTGACTTTTGGTACGGTTCTCCCTGGTGTTATAGATGTTTGGTACATTCAGAGGTATGACGGGGCCCTGTCCCGTCATAGTGATTACACGTTCTTAGAGGTCTGTAGTCCTGTTATAAATTGGGTTGATAAGGATGTAACTGTTCAGTTTTTTTTGTTATATTTAAAGGTTGCCATTTTGGGTTAGCCTGCTTTAAATTCTAGTTCCCAACGCAACCAACCGTTCGTCGATAGAACATCGGAGTAGAAAGTTATGAGAGTTACAAGTTCAGTGCGCAGTCGGACAGAAAAATAATTCTGTCAAGAGCCACAGGGCCGCGACGCCGGGAAGTAGGGCCGCGGCGCCGGAAGTTCTGTGGGGCTGCGGAGGTTTCAGCGCCGCGGCACCGGCTGCAGGGCCGCGGCGCCGAGGCGGGTTCTGCGAGGGTGAGTGGAAAAATCTGAACTGTTTTGTTTTTAAAAAAAAGGCCATGGGAGGGTGACAAGTGTCCCCTCCATCTGATTTTTTGCATGTACTATTTATTGACCAAGTATTGAAGACTTGGTCATTCTTCAAGCTCTTCTCTCTCTCTAAATTAGAAGCTCTTCCTTCTCTCTAGAAAATCAAGAGGAAATCAAAGATTGAGAAAAATCTGAAAAGTGTGGCAAGAAGGAAACTTATTTGCAAGCTTGTAGGAGTTATTGTGGTGGTGTTTTTGGAAAGGAGGCTAGCAAATTTGTTGGATTAATTTGGCTAAAGCTCTAAGGTAACAATTCTTTTTCTTGTTGCTAGTTTTTGGTGTTGCATGTGAAGAAGAAAGAACTTGTAGTTGAAAATATTGCTCTTAGATAAATTGCATGTAAGAAATATGGTTTGGATATGAAAGAATTGGATAAGAAGGTTATGTAAGCATGCTGTAGCCAAAATACTACCTTAAACTTGTTAAGTTGTTAGTTATGCATTGTGGGGTAGAATTTTACACATCCAAGTTTAGGTGTGTAATCCCCGTTGAATTGATTGGATTGTTGAGCCTTAAAAGTGGCGTTTGAATGTTGAATTCGTCCTTGAAAAAGGTGGCAAAGTATGTAGAAACAAAGGAAATGCTGCCCAATTTTCCCCCCCATAGAATTTAGTGACTTTGAACTTGGAATATTCTACGTTGTAGCTTGAGGTTATTAAACATATTATGGTCATTATAGGTTGACGTACTACGTGCGGTATTTTGGACTTAGCAAGTGGATTGACCGAAGAGGTATGTGGAACTTTCCTATCTCTTGAGCATGAATAGCTTTACCTATATAGTACGATAGACGTACAAGGTTTTGATATCCCTTACTTGTTTTAAGGATGGCCAAGTTTTGTGAGTAAGGGGGGATTAACTCATTTCTTTAAAAAGTATTAGGATGTCTTGAGTTTTCAAAGTTAAGGGACTTGATGTGTTCAAGTATATGATTCTTGTTTCTTTTTAAAAGTGTAAGTCCCTTGGGTTTAGGAAAATGTATTTGACTAAGGTATAACGTTAATATAATGACTTTATGGGAAGTTGATTATATTAGCTTTATGGAAAGTTAATAAAGAAAGGTTTACTCTAAGTAAAATAAGTACGGATAAATGATTTGAATTTGTGAAAAATAAATTATTTTAAGGTATTAATTGCCTAAGGTTTTAAAAGAAATGAAGTCGCTTGATTTATAAGCCTATTATATTTCTAAAGGTAAACGTGACTTGTCCTGAAAAGTAGTCGTGACTTGATACTACGGTTATTAGTATCTTGGGATTTTTATATAAAAAGGAGTCATTTCTTACAAGGTTAGAGGTACGTGGTACTTGAGTTGAATTCCCGGATTTTCTCTTAAGTGACATGTTAGTGCCTTAAGTAAACTAAAATGAGAGGGTATATTAATAATGATAATAAGAAGTTAGGGGATATTCTTAACTTGCTTGCGTTATGATAAGCCGGTAGCGCTTATGTTATGTATGATAGCCGGTTGTGCTGAGTTATGTATTATTATTATTATAACTACTTATTCCATGGATTTGCTACCCATGATACGAGTGCGGCACTTGTACTCATGCGGGCCCACCGGGTCCATGCGGGTGAAATAGTCTCATGCGGGTGAAATAGTCCCATGCGAGGCAAATGACCTCATGCGGGTGAAATAGTCCCATGCGGGTGAAATAGTCTCATGCTAGGCGGATGACCTCATGCGGGTCCACAGGACCTATGTGGGTGAAATAGTGTCACGACCCGACCCCGGGCCGCGACTGATGCCCTACCTGGGCACCCTGTTCAGGTATACATCAGAGAATAGCAGCGGAACATACACAACATAAACATATGTGTAAACAATAAACATCACAGGCTAGCCGATAAGGCCGTCTTCCATAATATAAACATAATCAAAAGTACAACTGTACAACTCAGTTCTTACAGCCCAACCACATATGTGAATACAGACCTCTAGGAATAACAACTGTGACGGGACAGGGCCCCGCCATACCCATGAATGTACATAGATCTACAACATCAGGGAAAGACTGTACCAAAAGAGACAATCCTCCGGAGAAATGGAGCTTCTGACGTCTGATAAGTGATCCTAAGAATGAGGATCCACCACCTGCTTACCTTTCTCGCGGATTTAACGCACCCCGAGAAGGGGTCAGTACACAATATGTACTAAGTATGTAAAACTGGAAAAAATACTGTAAATTACATCATAAGTTTAAAACAAAGTCGGAGTCATGTATGATAATAAAATTACAGTACACAGTGCCTTACTAACAATGAGAGTAAATAAGAGCATACTTACAACATAAAAATAGGAGACTCACGATCAAATCATGGGTAGCAAATCCATGGAAACAGGTGGTATAACGTCTTGGGGGTTTACCCCTCATTTATACTCTTACCCTAAGGCAGGTGGTATAACGTCTTGGGGGTTTACCCCTCATTTATACTCTTATCCTTGAGAAGGTGGTAAAACAGGTGGTATAACGTCTTGGGGGTTTACCCCTCATTTATACTCTTACCCTGCAGAAGGTGGTATAGCGTCTTGGGGGTTTACCCCTCACTTATACTCTTACCCTATCTCAACCGGCCATCATACAATAAATAAGCAAGTTAAGAAATCCCCCTAACTTCTTATTAGTCTCATTCATCTACACTCTCATTTTAGTTTACTTAAGTCACTAATATGTTATAATAAATCCGGGAGTTTAACCCAAAGTACTACGTACTTCTAATCTTTTAAAAATGACTCATTTTCATATAAAACTTCCAAGATACTATTAACCGTAGTATCAAGTCAAAATTTACTTTTCATGACAAGTCACAATACCTTTAGAAATAAAGTTAGGTTTCTAATTCAAGTGACTCCTTTTATTATAAAACCCTAGGCAATTGATGCCTTAAAAATCAAATTGCCTTTTCATTAAAATCAAGTCATTTATCTTCCCATAAAGCAATTATAACC
The DNA here is from genome assembly GCA_029844215.1 of Przewalskia tangutica. Taxonomy (NCBI): domain Eukaryota; kingdom Viridiplantae; phylum Streptophyta; class Magnoliopsida; order Solanales; family Solanaceae; genus Przewalskia; species Przewalskia tangutica. The sequence goes on from CM056725.1 coordinate 7,141,810, forward strand.
AACTTCCCATAAAGTCGTTATATTCACTTTATACCTTAGCCAAAATACAATTTCCTATCCAAGGGACTTATACGTTTAAAACGGAACAAGTATCACATACTTTAAAACTCTTCAAGTCCCTTAACTTTAATAAAACTTAAGACATCCTTTATACTTTCAAAGAAGTGAGTTAATCTCCTAACTCACCCGACATGGCTATTCATAAAACTAGTAAAGGATATCAAGGTGTTAGACGCTCACTGCACTACATACGTGCAACTAGTCATGCTCAAAAGATAGGAAAAAGTTCTACATACCTTTTCGGGTCAAACCACTTGCCAAGTACAATATCCCGCCCGTAGTATGTCAACCTATAATATCCACAATACGTCTATTAACGTCTTACTTCAAACGTAGAATATTACAAGTGTAAGGTCACTAAATTCTACGGAAAATCGGACAACACCTCCTTTGTTTCTACTTACTTTGCCACCTTTTTCAAGGTCGAATTCAATAACCAAACACGCCACATTTAAGGCACAATCAAAGCAATTAATCAATAGGGGATTACACGCCTACTAGACGTGTAAAATTCCGCCCCACAAACGATATCAAACCAACACAACTACAAGTCCAATTCGGCCATATTGAGTACAATAACACCAATTCTTATCCAATTCCATCTCAATCCAAGTTGTTAGCATAACATGATATCAAGTCGCAATTGATTATAACTACTATAATCTTCAAGTATGTAACATGCGACGATTTCTAATAAACGACCAATTAGTAATCCAACTTCAAGTGGCTTATAAAACATTTCGGATTTAAGCTACAAGCAATCCATAATACTTATAAACTTCAACATATATACTTCATGCTAGCAACATGTAAAGCTAACAACAATATAAATAGTCTTGTAACACTTTTAAGAGACAAGATTATACCTTAACGAATCTTAATCCAACTCCAAATCCGAAGTCGCTCCTTAGCAACTTAGAGCCTTTTCAAGACGCTTCAATCCGCTACATGAGACCCTTAGAACAACACCGACAAATTTCCTTCAAACTTCCAAACAAAACCTAGAAAGACAACTAGGTTTTCGCTTTGCGACTAACCCGAAAACTATCTTTTTATTTGAGATTTTTCTATTGAGATATGCTTACAATACACTCAAGAATCTTGATTTAAAGTTTGGAGCTTAATGGACAAGAAACAAAAAATTTCCTTTCTTAGAGAGAGTGAACCCGAGAGCATGCTTAGTGTTCTTCAAATTTTTGTGAAAATTTTCTAAGTGTTGGACTATGTCTTGCTACTAGTAGTATTAAATAGTACAATGGAGGGTCAAGATTCATACAAATGTGAGGCTTGGATGTAGCTCTTATTAAATATCAAGTGTTGTGGTCCCCTTGACCAAGTCAATTCTCTCAAGCTTTCAAGTTGCAAGACTTGTCTTGCTAACAAAGGTCCAATGACCCTCTTGCCCTTACAAAATTCGTCCAAGGCATCATTAAGGGGGGGTGAAACGTGTCGCCCTCCCATTCGTCACAATATTACGTTTTCCGACAATTTCATAATTCCGATAATTTTTTTTTTACAAGTCTCAAATCTTAACACTTGTGAGTTCTTACGTACGTTCTTAAAACATGTTGTGTAAGTACGGGGTGTAACATTCTTCCCCCCTTAGAAACATTCGTCCCCGAATGTTCTTTCGGAGTCAAACTTATAATTAGCGACATAGTTTCCTTTCACAACCCCGACATACTAATAATGCCACACATGGCAACATATAAGCATTTACACAAAAAAAATGCTTCAATTAAAACTTGACAAGTAAGGGAAAACGAATTACCTGAAGGTGTAGGGAATAAGTGAGGATACTTCCTCAACATGTCCTCCTCCGCTTCCCAAGTCATCTCTCCTGTTATCATTCCTCCACAAGACTTTGACGAAGCCACATCCTTGGTCCGCAGCTCGACTGGCGATCGAGTATCGCTATGGGACTCTCCTCATACGATAACCCTCTCACACCTGGACCTCACCGCAAGGAAAACTCGCCGATCTCCGATACACTTCCGCAACATAGAAACATGGAAGACCGGATGTACCACCTCTAACTCGATGGCGATCCAACTCATAGGCAACCTTTCCCACTCTACGACGATCCTGGTAGGCCCAATGTACCTTGGGTGAGTTTCTTCTTACCGAATCTCATCACACCCTTCATGGGTGACACCTTCAAGACCCAATCGCTTCACCAAACTCCAAATGCCGACGCCGATTATCTGCGTATGACTTCGCCGCCTGAAGCCGCTATCTCTCTCGATAAGCTTCACCTTATCCACACCGCTGTACCAAGTCCGCCAACTAATCGCACTCGCCACGCCGACCAACCAATCGGCGACCTACATTTCCGCCATATAAAGCCTCGTATGGCGCCATTCAGATATCGGAATGGTAGCCGCTGTTATAAGCAAACTCCACAAGAGGCAAATGATCCTCCCGGCTACCGAAATCAATCACGCAGCTCGCAGATATCCTCGTTGTCTAGATAGTACGCTCTGCCGCCTCGCCACCGAGGATGAAACTGCATCGAGACTCACCTGTGTCCCTAAACCCTTCTCGAAAGACCTCCCGAAGTTAGCCAGAACGGGCTCCCTATCGATATAATCGACACCGGACACCGTGCACCTCACAATCTCTCTCGATGTACACCGCGTAGCCTCACCAAAAACGCCGCCCCGATCGAAGGAAATGGGCTGATTTCACGATCACAACAATAACCCAAATGGAGTCGTATTTCTCCGAGTGCGAGGTAACCTGTAACAAAGTCCATGTTGATCACCTCCCACTTCCACCCGGAATCTCAATAGCTGTAATAATCCACCGGGCCTCTCGTGCTCGACCTTGACTCTTGCAATTAGACATCAGGCAACAAAACTCGCCACGCCCTCTTCGTGCCATCCCACCAATACAAACATCCGAGGTCATGGTACATCTTGGTCGACCGGATGAATAGAATAACGAGCACCGCGCGCCTCTGCACCACGACGGTCCTCGACACATCGGAACACACAACCGCCCTCAAATCTCAAGACTCCATCAGCGCTACTCGAATAGACTCTTCTCCTCCCAAGAGCCGCATCTCGATACCAGACAACACTGGGTCTCAAACTGCCGCCTCTTCACCTCATCAACGATGGAAGACTCGCAACCTCACGAACCCGCACTCGCTATCGTCGGTATTTATCAAACGAACCCCAAGGCTCGCTAATCGTGGATTCGACGACCATGTCCCGCTCTCCGTTGTACCTCTGACATGCTCCCCATCGATCTACGACTCAAGGCATCAGCAACTACGTTGGCTTTTCCCGAATGGTATAAAATATCAACATCATAATCTTTCAAAGAATCTAACCACCGCCTCGCCGCAAGTTCACTCCTCTCGCTCAAGATATACCGAGGCTCTTGTGGTCTGTATAAATATCCACATGAACCCCATACAAATAATGTCTCCAAATCTTCAAGGCATGAATAACTGCGACCAACTCTAAGTCGTGGGTAGGGTAATTCCTCTCATGCTTCGTGAATCGCCGAAGCATAGGCTATAACCTTGCCGTGCCGCATCAAAACACACCCTAGCCCGATACCCGAGGCATCACAATAGATTACGCACTGCCTAACCCTCGGGAAGAGTAAGAACTGAGCCGTAGTCAACATTTCCTTCAAAGAATCGGAAACCCTTCGCAAGCCTCGCCCACTGGAACTTAGCCGCTCGAGTCGGCTAGTCAATGGTGCTGAAATCGAAGCAAACTGCTCCACAAACCTACGATAATAACTTGCCAGCCCCAAGAAACTACGCACCTCGGTCGGAGTAGTAGGTCTCGGCCAAGACTTTACTGCCTCAATCTTTGCCGTATCCACCAGAACACCATTAGCCCCAATAATATGCCCCAGGAATGCCACTGAGGACAACCAAAACTCACACTTGGAGAACTTGGCGAATAATCGCTGGCCCGAGGACCCCAAGTACCGTCCTCAAGTGATCTGCATGCTCCTGCTCTGTCCGCGAATAAACCAGGATGTCATCAATAAATACTATCACAAATGTATCCAAAAATGGCTTGAACACCCGGTTCATCAAATCCATAAATACCGCTGGAGCGTTGGTCAAACCGAAAGACATAACCCTGAACTCATAGTGCCCATACCGGTCCTGAATGCGCTTTGGGATATCTCGCTCGAACTCGAACTCGATGATAACCGCATCGCAGTTCTATCTTGAGAAACACTCGCACTCGCAGAATCGTCAAACAAATCATCAATCACGGGAGGGTACCTATTCTTGATGGTTACCTTATTCACCGTCAGAATCAACACACATACGCAGCTGGCCCCATCCTTCTTCTTCACAAACAAAACCGCGCTCCCGCGGAGATACACTAGGCCCGATAAAGCCTTTCTCCAAAGAAATCTTTCACTGGTCCTTCGATTCCTCAACTCGCAGATGCCATCCTGTATGGCGGAATGGAAATAAAGCCGAGTGTCCGCAACGTGTCAATACAAAACTCAATCTCCTCTCGGGAGGATACCCAAGATTGTCCAGGAACACATCCGAAACTCCCTAACCATCGGCATCGATCAAGAATCGCACCTCACCTGCAGATCAAATACCCGAACCAGATGATAGATGTACCCTTTCTGCACCATCTTCCTAGCCTTGAGGTAAGAAATAAACCTACCCCTCGGCGACGTGTTGCCGCTTCCACTCGATAATCGCTCGCCAGAAATCGAACCAACCAACCTGTCTTCAAATCAACGTTGGCATAATAAGAAGCCAACCACCATACCCATAATGACATCAAAATATGTCATCTCCAACTCTATCAAGTTCGCAAGTGGTCCGACGATCAGAATAAACACCGAAAACCTCTATACACTCGGGCCGCTAACACCGAATCACCCATCGGAGTAGCTACCTCAAGGCTCTATCGACTCGCCTATCCCGATTCTACCAGCAATAAGAGGGGACACATAGGACAAGGTAGAACCTGGATCTATCAAAGCATAAACGTCACATCATGAAATCAATAATGTACCTGTGACGACGTCAGGGGAAGCCTCCTGATCCTGGCGGCTGGCTAATGAATATATGCGGTTCTGGGGACCGCTAGAACTGGAACCACCACCATGACCTCTACCGCGTCCTGCCGTTCCATGAGTACCACGCTCCGGCGCATAACTACGTAAGGAGAGGAAGACCAAAGAATCGATCCGCTGGCCGCACTGCACCACCCATGCCGCCTAGACGGACAATCTTCTCTCAAATGGCCCTATCGCCACAAGAGTAACAAGCTCCGGCATCGCGACACTCGCCCGTGAAACCTACCGCATCGAGCACACCGAGGTGGTGGTCCCGACGGTGACGGTTCGCTCGCCTCAAATCCCAAGTCCCGAGCTTGACTGCTCTCGAATGACCGCCGATCGGACCTCCCGCCGTAAAACTGAAGGAGCACTCTGTGGCCGGAAAAGTAGACCTAGTTCGCCACGAGGCTGTCCGCCTCGAAATCGCCTGAGACCCCGCTGCCCGCCTCTTGGCCGCCCGAGTCAATCTGGTCCTCCTCTCTATCCTCTATCCTCGCGCATAGGCTCGCATCTCCGCAATGTCCATACCGGCCAAGAGCCACCCCAAGCATGCAGAATCATATGACGGCTTCAGCCCCATCACATAACGATGAACTCTATCCGCCATGCGCCTACAATAGTGTGCGCATGTCGCCAAGGAGTCAAACTCGTGCTATACTCCCTGATAGTCCTCCCATTCTGCCTCAAGGTCAAAAATCTATCTACGCGGGCCCTCCTCATCTCAGAAGGCAAAAAGTGATCCATGAAGGCCTCTGTAAACTCCTCCCAAACAGCTGGAAGAACATCCTCACCTCTCGAAAGCAACCACGACTCAAACCGGTTCAACGCAATATCGCAGAACAGTAAGAGGCTAGCGTATGCACTCTATCTCTGAAGCCCTAAGAACTGCATGGTCCGTCAGAGCCGAATGAACTCCTGCGGATCCTCCTCGGACCTCAAACCATAAAACTCGGTGGATGACAACCCGTAAAATCCCTAATCCGCAATGGCTTCGCCGGCTCTGGGTGCTTGCTGCTCATACGCCCGACTACTATCTTGGTCAATAACCAGACCGCTCCCGTAGTCTCTATACTCGCCCCGGCCGTGGATCGAGTCTCGTGCCGAACCTCGAGCTACCGCCGCTCGCCTCTAATATTGCCGGCGTGGCTGAACTCGTCGACCCGCCTACTACCTCAGGCATAGTCTGTGCCTGAGTCCGTGTAACCCTCTGAGTACCTCTAGCAGCTCCTGCTGTTGCCTTGCCCTTCTCGGGCCCCGGCCGCCCGTGAGGCATAACTGCTTCATAAGAAGAGGTCGAGAGGATTCAACCTAATAAGACTCTCTTCGCACGATCTCAGAGAGAGAAGAATGGAAACCAATCCTAAATGTCCTGCAGCCTCCTGATTATAGATGTGGTGCACAAGACACCGATAATCAAGACTCTACTAGACACGGTCTGTAGACACTTTCCGAGGACTAACTGCTCTGATACCACTTTTGTCACGACCCGACCCCGGGCCGCGACTGATGCCCTACCTGGGCACCATGTTCAGGTATACATCAGAGAATAGCAGCGGAACATACACAACATAAACATATGTGTAAACAATAAACATCACAGGCTAGCCGATAAGGCCGCCTTCCATAATATAAACATAATCAAAAGTACAATCAGAAACTCGCCTCAAATACCAACCACATATGTGAATACGCACTTAGGAATAACAATCGTGGACAGGGCCCCGCCATACCCCTGAATGTACATAGATCTACAACATCAGGGAAAGCCTGTACCAAAAGAGACAAGCCTCCGGAGAAATGGAGCTTCTGACGTCTGATAAGTGATCCTAAGAATGAGGATTCACCACCTGCTTACCCTTTCCTGCGGCATGAACGCAGCCCCCGAGGAAGGGGGTCAGTACACAATATGTACTAAGTATGTAAAACTGGAAAATACTGTAAATTACATCATAAGTTTAAAACAAAGCCGGAGTCATGTATGATAATAAAATTACAGTACACAGTGCCTTACTAACAATGAGAGTAAATAAGAGTATACTTACAACATAAAAATAGGAGACTCACGATCAAATCATGGGTAGCAAATCCATGGAAACAGGTGGTATAACGTCTTGGGGGTTTACCCCTCATTTATACTCTTACCCTGAGGCAGGTGGTATAACGTCTTGGGGGTTTACCCCTCATTTATACTCTTATCCTGGAGAAGGTGGTAAAGCAGGTGGTATAACGTCTTGGGGGTTTACCCCTCATTTATACTCTTACCCTGGAGAAGGTGGTATAGCGTCTTGGGGGTTTACCCCTCACTTATACTCTTACCCTATCTCAACCCGCCATACAATAAATAAGCAAGTTAAGAAATCCCCCTAACTTCTTATTAGTCTCATTCATCTACACTCTCATTTTAGTTTACTTAAGGCACTAATATGTTATAATAAATCCGGGAGTTTAACCCAAAGTACTACGTACTTCTAATCTTTTAAAAATGACTCATTTTCATATAAAACTTCCAAGATACTATTAACCGTAGTATCAAGTCAAAATTTACTTTTCATGACAAGTCACAATACCTTTAGAAATAAAGTTAGGTTTCTAATTCAAATGACTCCTTTTATTATAAAACCCTAGGCAATTGATGCCTTAAAAATCAAATTGCCTTTTCATTAAAATCAAGTCATTTATCTTCCCATAAAGCAATTATAACTAACTTTCCATAAAGTCGTTATATTCACTTTATACCTTAGCCAAAATACAATTTCCTATCCAATGGACTTATACGTTTAAAACGGAACAAGTATCACATACTTTAAAACTCTTCAAGTCCCTTAACTTTAATAAAACTTAAGACATCCTTTATACTTTCAAAGAAGTGAGTTAATCTCCTAACTCACTCGACTTGGCTATTCATAAAACTAGTAAAGGATATCAAGGTGTTGTACGTCTACCGTACTACATACGTGCAACTAGTCATGCTCAAAAGATAGGAAAAAGTTCTACATACCTTTTCGGGTCAAACCACTTGCCAAGTACAATATCCCGCCCGTAGTATGTCAACCTATAATATCCACAATACGTCTATTAACGTCTTACTTCAAACGTAGAATATTACAAGTGTAAGGTCACTAAATTCTACGGAAAATCGGACATCACCTCCTTTGTTTCTACTTACTTTGCCACCTTTTTCAAGGTCGAATTAAATAACCAAACACGCCACATTTAAGGCACACTCAAAGCAATTAATCAATAGGGGATTACACGCCTACTAGACGTGTAAAATTCCGCCCCACAAACGATATCAAACCAACACAACTACAAGTCCAATTCGGCCATATTGAGTACAATAACACCAATTCTTATTCAATTCCATCTCAATCCAAGTTGTTAGCATAACATGATATCAAGTCGCAATTGATTATAACTACTATAATCTTCAAGTAAGTAACATGCGACGATTTCTAATAAACGACCAATTAGTAATCCAACTTCAAGTGGCTTATAAAACATTTCGGATTTAAGCTACAATCAATCCATAATACTTATAAACTTCAACACATATACTTCATGCTAGCAACATGTAAAGCTAACAACAATATAAATAATCTTGTAACACTTTTAAGAGACAAGATTATACCTTAACGAATCTTAATCCAACTCCAAATCCGAAGTCGCTCCTTAGCAACTTAGAGCCTTTTCAAGACGCTTCAATCCGCTACTTGAGACCCTTAGAAAAACACCAACAAATTTCCTTCAAACTTCCAAACAAAACCTAGAAAGACAACTAGGTTTTCACTTTGCGACTAACCCGAAAACTATCTTTTTCCGAGATTTTTCTATTGAGATATGCTTACAATATACTCAAGAACCTTGGTTTAAAGTTTGGAGCTTAATAGACAAGAAACAAAAAATTTCCTTTCTTAGAGAGAGTGAACCCGAGAGCATGCTTAGTGTTCTTCAAATTTTTGTGAAAATTTTCTAAGTGTTGGACTATGTATTGCTACTAGTAGTATTAAATAGTACAATGGAGGGTCAAGATTCATACAAATGTGAGGCTTGGATGTAGCTCTTATTAAATATCAAGTGTTGTGGTCCCCTTGACCAAGTCAATTCTCTCAAGCTTTCAAGTTGCAAGACTTGTCTTGCTAACAAAGGTCCAATGACCCTCTTGCCCTTGCAAAATTCGTCCAAGGCATCATTAAGGGGGGGTGACACGTGTCGCCCTCCCATTAGTCACAATATTACGTTTTCCGACATATTCGTAATTCTGATAATTGTTTTTTACAAGTCTCAAATCGAAACACTTGTGAGTTCTTACGTACGTTCTTAAAACATGTTGTGTAAGTATGGGGTGTAACAAATAGTCCCAGGAGTAGGATTGCTTAATGATACTACGGGCGAGGGACCCTGTTTTGATCATGAGCCTCCTATTTTATGCAGTAAAGTTTATACTTGTTACTCTCATTGTTAGTAAGACACAGTGCAATATAATTTGATTTTCACCTATGACTCCGGTTTATTTAGACTTATGATATTTTTACAGTATTTTCCAGTTTTACATACTTGTTACATATTGTGTCGACCCTTCCTCGGCTGCGTTAATCTGCGGTAGGGGTAAGCAGGTGGTGGATCCTCATTCTTAGGATCTTTGCTCAGGTGTCAGAAGCTCCATTTCTCCGGAGGCTCTACTTTTGGTACGGTTCTCCCTGGTGTCGTAGATGTTTTGTACATTCAAGGGTATGACGGGGCCCTGTCCCGTCATAGTTGTTACACATTCTTAGAGGTCTGTAGTCCTGTTATAAATTGGGTTATTAAGGATGTAATTGCTCAGTTCTTGTTATGTTTAAAGGTAGCCATTTTGGGTTAGCCTGCTTCATATTCTATGTGGTTTCTTGATGTGAGTTTATTTTTCGCTGGGTTTCTCTGATGTTGTATCACAAGGGTTCTCGGGGTAAGGCACGATCCAGGTCAGTCGGGTCGTGACAAAAGTGGTATCAGAGCAGTTAATCCTCGGAAAGGGTCTACAGGCCGTATCTAGTAGAGTCTTGATTATCGGTGTGTTGTGCACCACATATTTAATCAGGAGGCTACAGGATATTTAGGATTGGTTTCCATTATTTCACTCTAAGATCGTGCAATAGAGCTGTGTTATAGGTTGAACTCCCTCTGATATTTTCCTTTATGTATCAGTTATGCCTCCACGCAAGGCAACCGCGGCCCAGAAGGACAAGAAAGCTGAGGGAGATGCTAGTAGGACACAGAGGGTTACGAGCACAGCCCGATCCTTACCGGAGAGATGTTTTGGGCGGCGAGTTCCACGACGTCGCCAACCCAGCGAGTTCGGGCGGCGGCATCGAGACCATGATACTGAGCCTCGATTACACAACAGGCGAGAGGATATAAGTACAAGGAGATGGCGATTATTAGCGAGATTGTGTCGAGGCAGGAGGGCGAGCGAGAGGCGGTTCCGGTTGTACCGTAGTCCACCCCGGTCGATAGCGAGACTTGGGACTTTTGAGTTGCGTCCACTTTGAGTTCTATGGGTCGAGGCCTGAGGATGATCCTCAGGAGTTTATCCGACAGTTACAATGGATCATTAGAGTGATCAGGGCCTCGGAGACAGATTCGGTATTATTGGGTTCACATCGGCTGCGGGATACTGCTGTTGACTGGTATGATTCATGGGAACTATCCCGGGAGGAGCATGCGCTTCCAGCTGTTTGGGACGAGTTCTCAGAGGCGTTCCTTAGCCATTTCTTGCCTCCGCAGATGATGAGAGCTCGGGCCGATAGGTTTCTGAAGTTGAGACAGAGCGGGCGGACGGTCCGGGAGTACAACGTAGAGTTTGACTCGTTGGCTCGGTATGTACCCGCTTTGGTAGCAGACATGGAGGACAGGGTGCACCGCTATGTCACAGGGCTTGATGATTACCTAGCAGAGTTGCAGGAGTAGCTCTTGGCGGGCATGGACATTGCCGCATGCGAGCTTATGCACTTGGGTGTGAGAGCCTTGGTAAGCGGGTTGGCAGTATCGGCGAGAAGAGGGCCAGGACAACAGGGTCCTCTGGTAGTTTTCGAGGTAGACAACCTCGGAAAACGGTTGCACCTCGGTAGGTTGAGCGTTCCTCCACCGTCTTCCGGCGTCACGAGGTATTCGAGGCGGGACGGGGCTCCGGGGCCGGGTTCCCGGAGGACGAGTTCGGTCGAATGAGGCCACTTATACCTCGGTGTGGTCGATGTGGCGATTACCATTATGGGGGGTGTCGTGTTCCTCCAGGAGCTTGTTACTGTTGTGGTTAGCAGGGCCATTTGAGGAGAGATTGTCCGACCAGAGGCGGCGGGAATGTTATGGTTCAAGCGAAGTCGATTCTTTGGATCTTCGTCTTGATGGTGATGCGCCCGGAAGCGGGGTGTTCACGGGCGGCGAGCGCGGCGAAGTCGTGGTAGGGGTCAGTTCAGCGGTCCTCGAACCGCATTTATGCTATGTCGGTAGTCGGGACCGGAGGCGTCACGGATGTAAATCACGGGTACATTATTAGTTTCATGTTGTGATGTATATGCTTTGATAGACCCAGGTTCTACCTTGTCCTATATATCTCCTCATATTGCTGGTAGAATATGGATAGAGCCCGAGTCCATTAGACCTTTTGAGGTGGCTACGCCAGTAGGTGAGTCGATGGTAGCTAAGCGGGTATATAGAGCTTTCCCAGTGACTATTCGCAGTCGTCAGACCCTAGACGACTTGATAGAGTTGGATATGATGGACTTTGATGTGATTATGGGTATGGATTGGCTAGCGTCTTGCTATGCCAATGTGTACTGTAGAGAGAGATTGGTACGGTTCCAATTTCCTGGTGAGCCGGTTATCGAGTGGAAGGGGAATACTGCGTCGCAGAGGGGTAGGTTTATTTCTTACCTCAAGGCTAGGAAGATGGTGCGGAAGGGGTATATCTACCATATGGTTCGGGTATTCGATACTGAGGCCAAGACCTTCAGTCAGTTCCGGTCGTTAGAGGGTTTTCAGATGTATTCCCAGACGAGCTTCCGGGTATCCCTCCTGAGATGGAGATTGAGTTTTGCATTGATTTGGCGCCAGACACCCGACCGATATCTATTCCGCCATACAGGATGACACCTGCCGAGTTGAGGGAATTGAAGGACCAACTGAAAGATTTGCTGGAAAAAGTCTTTATCAGGCCAAGTGTTTCCCCCTGGGGAGCGCCAGTGTTATTTGTAAAGAAGAAGGATGGGACGCTGCGTATGTGTGTTGATTCTGAGCGGTGAATAAGGTGCTTGTCAAAAGCAGATATCCCTCCCAAGATTGATTATTTGTTTGACGATTGCGAGGGCGAGTGTTTTCAAGATAGACTGCGATGCAGTTATTATCAGTGCGAGTTAGAGAGCGGATATCCCAAAGATCGCATTCAGGACCCGGTATGGGCACTATGAGTTCAGGGTGATGTCTTTCGGGTTGACCAACGCCCCAGCAGTATTCATGGATTTGATGAACCGGGTGTTCAAGCCATTCTTGGATATATTCGTTATAGTATTCATTGATGATATCCTGGTTTATTCGCGCACAGAGCAGGAGCATGCAGATCATTTGAAGGCGGTATTGGGAGTCCTCAGGGACCGGCAGTTGTATGCCAAGTTCTCGAAATGCGAGTTTTGGTTAGCTTCAGTGGCTTTCTTAGGGCATGTTATCGGGGCCGATGGTATTCGGGTGGATCTAACAAAGATTGAAGCAGTCAAGACTTGGCCTAGACCCACCACTCCGACAGAGGTGCGTAGCTTTTTGGGTCTTGCGGGTTATTATCGGAGATTTGTGGAGAAGTTTTCTTCCATCTCAGCACCTTTGACTAGGCTGACTCAGAAAGAAGCTATGTTCCGATGGACGGATGCTTGTGAGGAGAGTTTCTAGCTACTGAAGAAGAAATTAACGACCGCCCCAGTCCTTACTCTTCCAGAGGGTTTAGACGGATATGTGGTTTATTGTGATGCGTCGGGTGTCGGGCTTGGGTGTGTACTGATGCAGCACGACAAAGTTATAGCTTACGCATCTCGACAGCTCAGGAAGCATGAGAAGAACTATCCCACACATGACTTAGAGTTGGCAGCAGTGATTCATGCCTTGAAGATCTGGAGACATTATTTGTATGGAGTTCATGTGGATATTTACACAGACCACAAGAGTCTCCAGTATATATTCAGCCAGAGGGAGCTGAACTTGCGGCAGAGACGGTGGTTGGAGTTACTTAAGGATTACGATGTCGATATCCTATACCACCCAGGGAAGGCCAATGTAGTTGCAGATGCCCTTAGTCGCAGATCGATGGGTAGTTTGTCAGGTGTGAAGCCAGAGAAGAGGGACATGGTCCGCGAGTTACATTAGCTAGCGAGCCTTGGGGTTCGTTTGGTTGATTCTGATAGTGATGGGGTTCGGGTTCGAGAGGTTGCCGAGTTTTCCATCGTCGAGGAGGTGAAGAGGCCACAGTATGAGGATCCGATTATGGTACGGTATCGCGATACGGCTCTTCATAAAGAGAGGAGTCTATTTGAGGTAGCGCCTGATGGGGTGCTAAGATTTGAGGGCCGATTGTGTCTTCCCGATGTGACAGGACTTTGTCAGCAGATTCTGGGGGAGGCACACAGTGCTCGTTATTCTATTCACCCGGGGTCGACTAAGATGTACCATGACCTCAGGTGTGTCTATTGGTGGGATGGCCTGAAGAGGGACGTTGCGGAGTTTGTGGCGCAGTACCCGAATTATCAGCAATTCAATGTTGAGCACCAGAAGCCCGGTGGGCTATTGCAGGCTATTGATATTCTGACTTGGAAGTGGGAGGTGATAAATATGGATTTTATTACAGGGTTACCTCACACTCAGAGGAAGCATGATTCCATCTGGGTTATTGTCGAAAGGCTGACGAAATCAGCCCATTTTCTTCCAGTCAGGACGACTTTTTCGGCCGAGGATTATGCTAGATTGTATATCCGAGATATTGTGAGACTGCATGGAGTTCCTACATCGATTATTTCGGACAGAGGATCCCAGTTCACGGCTAACTTCTGGAGGTCTTTCCAGAAGGGATTAGGGACGAGTGAGTCTCGATCTGCGTTTCACCCTCGAGCCAAGCGGACGGGCGGCGTACTATCCGGACCGCGAGGATATCTTTGCGGGCTTGTGTTATTGATTTCAGGGGTAGCTGGGAGGATCATTTACCTCTTGTGAAGTTTGCATATAAAACAACTACCATTCTAGTATCCAGATGGCGCCTTATGAGGCCTTATACGGAAGGAAGTGCAGATCACCGATAGGCTGGTTTGAGGTGGGAGAAGTTCAGTTGGTCGGGCCAGACTTGATTCAGCAGGGAGTGGATAAGGTGAAGCTTATCCAGGAGAGATTGTTGGCAGCTCAGAGTCGACAAAAGTCGTATGCAGATCATCGGCGTCGACACTTGGAGTTTGAGGTAGATGATTGGGTCTTCCTGAAGGTATCACCCATGAGGGGCGTGATGAGGTTTGGGAAGAAGGGGAAACTTAGCCCGAGGTACATTGGGCCTTATCAGATTATCCGTAGGGTAGGCAAGGTTGCCTATGAGTTGGACCTGCCGTCCGATCTGGAGGCAGTACATCTAGTTTTTCATGTATCTATGTTGCAGAAATGTATTGGAGATCTATCTAGAGTGAACCCGATTTGTGATGTCCAGGTGACAGAGGCGCTATCATATGAGAAGAGTCCCATGGCGATACTCGATCATCAGGTTAGGCGACTACGGACAAAGGATGTGGCTTCAGTCAATGTCTTATGGCGGAACGAGAACAGGGAGGAAATGACGTGGGAAGCAGAGGAGGACATGAAGAAGAAGTATCCTCACTTGTTCCCTACACCTCCAGGTAACCCACTTTCCTGCTTATTAGTTTAATTCGGCATATATGCTTAAGTATTGTTGTGGCCATGTGGAGCGTCTTTATCTGCAAGAGAAATAGTTAAGAGGGTCTATGTCGATATTGTGATTTGAGTAAGCCTAGAAAGAACATTCGGGACGAATGTTTCTAAGGATGGGAGAATGTTATACCCCGTAGTTCTGGCCATGCGTATGAGTACGTACGAAAGGGAGTAAGACTTAAATTTTAGAAGGATAGGTTGACGGATTGTTTCAGACGGGTATTTAGTCAACTTTGGGGCGGGTTATGACCCCTTACATTGAGAGTTCATGGGTGTTTCAAAGGCATAGTACTTAGTTCATTGAGTCTAGTTCCCAACGCAACCAACCGTTCGTCGATAGGACATCGGAGTAGAAAGTTACGGGAGTTACAAGTTCAGTGCGCAGTCGGACAGAAAAATAATTCGGTCGAGAGCCACGGGGCATGGCCGGGAAGCGAGGCGCGGCGAAAGTTCTGTGGGGCTGCGGAGGTTTCAGCGCTGCGGCGCCGAGGCGGGTTCTGCGAGGGTGAGTGGAAAAATCTGAACTATTTTGTTTTTAAAAAAAGAAGCCATGGGAGGGTGACAAGTGTCCCCCCCCCCCCCATCTGATTTTTTGCATGTACTATTTATTGACCAAGTCTTCAAGACTTGGTCATTCTTCAAGTTCCTCTCTCTCTCTAAATTAGAAGCTCTTCATTCTCTCTAGAAAATCAAGAGGAATCAAGGATTGAGAAAAATCTGAAAAATGTGGCAAGAAGGAAACTTATTTGCAAGCTTGTAGGAGTTATTGTGGTGGTGTTTTTGGAAAGGAGGCTAGCAAATTTGTTGGATTAATTTGGCTAAAGCTCTAAGGTAACAATTCTTTCTCTTGTTGCTAGTTTTTGGTGTTGCATGTGAAGAAGAAAGAACTTGTAGTTGAAAATATTGCTCTTAGATAAATTGCATGTAAGAAATATGGTTTGGATATGAAAGAATTGGATAAGAAGGTTATGTAAGCATGTTGTAGCCAAAATACTACCTTAAACTTGTTAAGTTGTTAGTTATGCATTGTGGGGCAGAATTTTACACATCCAAGTTTAGGTGTGTAATCCCCATTGAATTGATTGGATTGTTGAGCCTTAAAAGTGGCGTTTGGATGTTGAATTCGACCTTGAAAAAGGTGGCAAAGTATGTAGAAACAAAGGAAATGCTGCCCAATTTTTTCCCCATAGAATTTAGTGACTTTGAACTTGGAATATTCTACGTTGTAGCTTGAGATTATTAAACATATTATGGTTATTATAGGTTGACGTACTACGTGCGGTATTTTGGACTTAGCAAGTGGATTGACCGAAGAGGTATGTGAAACTTTCCTATCTCTTGAGCATGAATAACTATACCTATATAGTACGATAGACGTACAAGGTTTTGATATCCCTTACTTGTTTTAAGGATGGCCAAGTTTTGTGAGTAAGGGGGGATTAACTCATTTCTTTAAAAAGTATCAAGGATGTCTTGAGTTTTCAAAGTTAAGGGACTTGATGTGTTCAAGTATATGATTCTTGTTTCTTTTTAAAAGTGTAAGTCCCTTGGGTTTAGGAAAATGTATTTGACTAAGGTATAACGTTAATATAATGACTTTATGGGAAGTTGATTATATTAGCTTTATGGAAAGTTAATAAAGAAAGGTTTACTCTAAGTAAAATAAGTACGGATAAATGATTTGAATTTGTGAAAGATAAATTGTTTTAAGGTATTAATTGCCTAAGGTTTTAAAAGAAATGAAGTCGCTTGATTTAGAAGTCTATTATATTTCTAAAGGTAAACGTGACTTGTCCTGAAAAGTAGTCGTGACTTGATACTACTGTTATTAGTATCTTGGGAGTTTTATATAAAAAGGAGTCATTTCTTACAAGGTTAGAGGTACGTGGTACTTGGGTTGAATTTCCTGAATTTTCTCTTAAATGACATGTTAGTGCCTTAAGTAAACTAAAATGAGAGGGTATATTAATAATGATAATAAGAAGTTAGGGGGTATTCTTAACTTGCTTGCGTTATGACAAGCCGGTAGCGCTTATGTTATGTATGATAGCCGGTTGTGCTGAGTTATGTATTATTATTATTATTACTACTTATTCCATGGATTTGCTACCCATGATGCGAGTGCGGCGCTTGTACTCATGCGGGCCCACCGGGTCCATGCGGGTGAAATAGTCCCATGCGGGTGAAATAGTCCCATGCGAGGCGGATGACCTCATGCGGGTGAAATAGTCCCATGCGGGTGAAATAGTCCCATGCGAGGCGGATGACCTTATGCGGGTCCACAGGACCTATGCGGGTGAAATAGTCCCAGGAGTAGGATTGCTTAATGATACTACGGGCGAGGGACCCTATTTTGATCATGAGCCTCCTATTTTATGCAGTAAAGTTTATACTTGTTACTCTCATTGTTAGTAAGGCACAGTGCAATATAATTTGATTTTCACCTATGACTCCGACTTATTTAGACTTATGATATTTTTAAGTATTTTCCAGTTTTACATACTTGGTACATATTGTGTACTTACCCCATTCCTCGGGGGCTGCGTTCATGCCGCAGGTAGGGGTAAGCAGGGGGTGGATCCTCATTCTTAGGATCTTTGCTCAGGTGTCAGAAGCTCCATTTCTCCGGAGGCTCTACTTTTGGTACGGTTCTCCCTGGTGTCGTAGATGTTTTGTACATTCAGGGGTATGACGGGGCCCTGTACCGTCATAGTTGTTACACATTCTTAGAGGTCTGTAGTCCTGTTATAAATTGGGTTATTAAGGATGTAATTGCTCAGTTCTTGTTATGTTTAAAGGTAGCCATTTTGGGTTAGCCTGCTTCATATTCTATGTGGTTTCTTGATGTGAGTTTATTTTCCGCTGGGTTTCTCTGATGTTGTATCACAAGGGTGCCCGGGGTAAGGCACCAGTCACGGGTCCGAGGTCGGGTCGTGACAAAAGAACCACTGTGCTACTGTATCACTGTACCACTGTACTATTGTATCACTGTACCACTGTACTAATATATCATTGTATCACTGTACCATTGTACTACTATATCACTGTATCATTATACCACTGTACTACTATATCACTGCATCATTGTACCACTGTACTACTATAACACCGAGAGTCAACTGTACCTTTTCAAGATATACAAGTCAAGTCAAAATCAGAGACACCTGCCCTCAGAATATAACATCACGGGACTCGAACCCGCATATGTATGTATATATCATCATGGGACTCAAACCCACATATGTATATATGGTGACATGGGATAATGATATAATGTCATGGGACTCTAACCCACATACATCTATATGTAATGTCGCCAGGAGAATAATATAATGTCATGGGACTCTAACCCACATACATCTATATATAATGTCACCGGGAGAATAATATAATGTCATGGGACTCTAACCCACATACATTTATAATGTCGCTGGGAGAATGATATAATGTCATGGGACTCTAACCCACATACATATATAATGTCGCCGGAAGAATAATATAATGTCATGAGACTCAAACCCACATACATATATAATGTCTCCAGGAGAATAATATAATGTCATGGGACTCTAACCCACATACATCTATATATAATGTCGCCGGGAGAATGATATAATGTCATGAGACTCTAACCCACATACATATATAATGTCGCCGGGAGAATGATATAATGTCATGAGACTCTAACCCACATAAATATATAATGTCGCCGGGAGAATGATATAATGTCATGGGACTCTAACCCACATACATATATAATGTCGCCGGAAGAATAATAATGTCATGGGACTCTAACCCACATACATATATAATGTCGCCAGGAGAATAATATAATGTCATGGGACTCTAACCCACATACATCTATATATAATGTCGTCGGGAGAATGATATAATGTCATGGGACTCTAACCCACTTACATATATAATGTCGTCGGGTGAATAATATAATGTCATGTAAGGTATAACGTGTTTCGGTCCATTATGGGTCTCGGTGTATCAATGCAACCATATGTCATTTTAAACCATCTCTTGATTTTCCATAAAACCGTTATAACAAACTTCACATAAAGCTATTATAACAACTTTCATTTTAGAAACTAAAGTACTACCACATCTTTCTCATTAAACAAACCAAGACACATCACCTATTTCCTTTTAATAAAACCAAGACATTGTCATGTGATGTAACATTAGGGAAATGAACCCAAAGTACTATGTACATCTAATCTTATAAAAAGATCATATCATGCCATATAAGGGAGTGGAACCCAAAAGTACTATGTACATCTATTCTTTCCTTTATAAAACCCCATGATACTAGCACTTGTAGCATCAAGGTACTTTCACTATTAAAACAAGTTACTTACACTTTTAAACTCAAGTAACTTATTCTTTTCAAATCAAGTAACCTATACTTTTAAATCAAGTTACTTTTCCTTTCCCAAAATCGAGTCATTTATACTTCATATAAATCAAGTCTCTTATACTTTATCTAATCAAATCACATATACTTTCAAGTAAGGTCTCATATACCTTCAAGCAAAGTCTCATATACTTTCAAAATAATCAAGTCACTTAACTTTCAAAATCAAGTCTCATAGCTTTCAAATAATCAAGTCTCTTAACTTTCAAAATCAAGTCCCATAACTTAAAAATAAAGTCTCATAACTTTCAAAATAATCAAGTCTCTTAACTTTCAAAATCAAGTTTCATAGCTTTCAAAATAATCAAGTCTCTTAAATTTCAAAATCAAGTCCCATAACTTGAAAATAAAGTCTCATAACTTTCAAAATAATCAAGTCTCTTAACTTTCAAAATCAAGTCTCATAGCTTTCAAAATAATCAAGTCTCTTAATTTTCAAAATCAAGTCCCATAACTTGAAAATAAAGTCTCATAACTTTCAAAATAATCAGGACTCGTATACTTTCAAAATCAATTTACTTACTTCAATAAATCAAGTCACATAGACTCACCAAAATCAAGTCACATAGACTTTCAAATAATCATGTCAAAAGAAGGAAGAAGTTCACATACTACGTGACAACTAACCAACACGACAAATAGCAATACGCTCCCATGTTCTTCAACCTTATCGTTAATTCCACATTCCAAGTAGAATATGCTACACGTAGTACTTCAACCTATAATAACGATAACACTTCTATCAATTTCAAGCTTAGTATTATAAGACTTATACCAAACAATTTGCCCTCTAATTCTACGGAAAATCGGGCAGCACTTCCTTTGTTTCTACGTACTTTTCCACCTTTTCCAAGGCCCGTATTCATCAACCAACAAACCACATTTAAGGCGCAACCAGCAGTTAGCCAAAGGGGATTACACGCCTAACTGGACGTGTAAAATTCTGCCCCACAGTTATACAAAACAGTCCACAAATCAGCCCATAAAAACAGTCTGTAATCCAACAATAATGAGGGTAAAATGTGAGGCGTTTCAACACCTTTCCACACCCCTATTTCCTTAGGACTTACATTAGCAACTACTACACTTAAACGTGCATATTAGGGCTGATTTTCCAGCATAACCACACCCCCAAAACAATCCATAAAATGATACGACAACGTCTAACAGTTTTGGGCAGTTTTTCGGCTAAAACAACTACAATCCGTTAACTCTTTCCTTAATCCATTTTATTCCAATTCGAGTTCCAACACTTCCATATGACATACCAACTTATCAACAACCATATTACCTTATTTTAACATGAGACAAGTGTGGATAACAACAACCATATAACAAACGAAACCAAGGGCACAAAATTGTCTCAAATCGGCCAACAACATATCTACCTCATATCACATCTTATTTTCAATTTCTTCCTTAACATGAATTCATCTATACATTATAACAATAAGTAATATCCAATTACTTAAATTTTAGAAGAACTATTACCTCATTTTTGTGCCCAAAAACGTCCCGGGCAGAATGCTCAACAATGGCCCGTAGTTTTCGGTTTGCTCCACTTCTTCAAGATCCAATCACATATATATATCCCCTACAACCTTAGGAGCAACTTCCCTTCACATTCCATCACCAAAAAGTCGACGGAACCCCTAGGGTTTCACCCTCTATTCTCGGCCAACAACATGTTTTGTGTTCTTGGAATAATATCTTGGTTAACACTTGGTTAGGGACCTTAATCTAGTAGTAAGAAACTTAATCAACACTTTGTTCTTGGCTAATGAGGCTCTCGATTTTTATGGAGCTAAGGGAGAGAGATGAGGGCTTTCTTGGATGAAAATGTATAAGGCTAAGTCTTGCAAGCCTCTACGTGTATATAATGTATCTCAAGGGTTGGATGCTTGACAAGTGGAGGGCCTAAGTGTAGCAAGACAAGTGGAGTGGGAGCCACAAGGCCCACTTGTCACAAAATATCTAGCCAAGTCTTCCAAGACCAAGGAAAGTGGGGGGTGCCACGTGTCACCCTCCTATTCGTCTAAAAACTATTTCATCTCCCAAAAATCAATAATTGGCCAAAATATCTCAAAATATTGTGGGCCCCACGAAATCGTAAAATTCTCGTGTGGGCCCCACATGACCAAATCCGAACTTAAAATCCCAAAATTCAAATATATTCTATAAGTCTCAAATACCAAATTTGAGAATCAACTTTTCATTATTAAACACTTTTCCTTCACGGGTTTCCAAAATTTTCCTTAAGAAAAAGTAATTTTCTTTCTTTCCAACTTTCAAATCTTATTTCCATACGTTCGTTCTTATTTCAATCTCTTGGAAATACGGGGTGTAACATCCTTCCCCCCTTAGAAACATTTGTCCCGAATATTCATACTAGGCTTAACCTAAACAAATCTTGGTATAGTCTCCTTAAACTATAATCAACTGAACCAATTATGCCACATATAGCCCCAATATATCACACATACATATACATCAATCAAAAGCCAACGGAGGAATCAAATCTAAAGTGTATATCACCACTATTAACTCCCATTCATGGCCTAAAAGGATTTTTCTTTCGTACTTTCATTACTCATAGCTATAACCACTTCAATTCTTTTAACACTTGTTCGCTCCTTTTCTTACTTGTCGTACTCTTCTCGTACTTCCAAACTTTTTCTAGTACACTCACATAATCTCGCATATTGCTTCTGTTTCCAATCCTTGGAGTTACTACATACAAACTTGGTCATTATACTCAGATTCAATTTCTGTTAAGGCCCTTCTCGGCCCTCACGACCCGGTTCTGGTGGAACGCGTCCACGAATTCATACAACGATTAACTAGACTTGGGCCTCGCACTCTCGTGACCCTATAACATAGCGGGATCACTTCCAACTGACCTTACTCCATTTCGGGCTTCGGATCGACCCACAATTGGTCCATACCAGACCCATCATCACACTTAACTCTCATTCTTTGTCTGAATTAAATCTTACTGCCCGAGAAGGCCTTGTACATATAAGGTCTCAGTGGTCATTAATATTCTAAAATTCACAATTTTTCTATGCCCCAAGTCTACATTATCAGTCCCCACGAACGAGAAATGTAGCTTCTTAATATCTCACAATCATGTTGTCTTACTCACAACAACTCAATATTATCTGTACGTAACACTTAAGCATACCACATAACTTAACCAACTTATGATAAACGATAATCATTCTAGGCAACACACATATGGCCCCAAATAAATACGCTCGTACAGATATACATCATCATAATACCATCAATACGATAACTTTACCAACCTGGATACACAATCCATATAATCCTTTCTGGGCCACTGTTGCCTTTCTCATAGCTGCAATCACAATAATACGTTAGGGATAGACCACCCTAACAACACAGCTTTATCGCACGATCTCAGAGTGAGAAGAAGGGAAACCAATCCTAAATGTACTATAGCCCCCTGTTTATAGATGTGGTGCACAACACACTGATAAACTAGACTCTACTATACACGGTCTGTAGACATTCCGAGGACTAACTGCTTTGATACCACTCTGTCATGCCTCGAACCCTGGGCCCGCGACTGGTGCCCTTCCTGGGCACCCTTCAGTTCATACAACACAATAAACCGCAGAAGATAAATAACACTCATTTTTTTTCTTAAAACAAAGGCAAAGCCGATAAGACTGCCATAATATAAATCACCCGAAAGGGTCTACACTGTTCAACAATGTAAATACAACTCTAAACAATCCAGCCCACATATGAATACATAACTCTAAGAGTTTGGACAATTACTATGACGGAACAAGTCCCCGCCGTACCCCTGAATATACATAGCCATAATGACAAGCTCCGGAACATTGGAGCCATCTCAAAATGTTGAATCAGGATCCTAAGCTCGTAGATCCACAATTGTGTACCTAGACGTGCGTACAAGAACGCAGCCACCCGAAGGGGGTCAGTACAACAAGTACTAAGTATGGAACGAAAATAAAGTACAGTATTAAAATCATGGCTGGCCAAAATATGACAGGGACAAGTAAAATAATCAAATACCCGATCCAACCGTGTCATATAAAAAGAGCCAACTGTACCTTGTATTACTTTACCCTTGTACCTTTTATCAGACATCTTTGTATCAGATTACTATTGTATCATTTGTATCACTGTATCATTTGTATCAACTGCATGTACTACTATATAATTGTATCATTGAACAACTGTACTACTATATCACTGTATCATTGTACCACTGTACTACTATAACACCGAGAGTCAACTATACCTTTTCAAGATATACAAGTCATGTCAAAATCAGGGACACCAGCCCTCAGAATATAACATCACATGACTCGTACCCGCATATGTATGTATATAGATAGCATCATGGGACTCAAACCCACATATGTATATATGGTGACATGAGATAATGATATAATGTCATGAGACTCTAACCCACATACATCTATATATAATGTCGCTAGGAGAATAATATAATGTCATGGGAATCTAACCCACACACATCTATATATAATGTCACCGGGAGAATAATATAATGTCGCCGGGAGAATGATATAATGTCATGGGACTCTAACCCACATACATATATAATGTCGCCGAGAGAATAATATAATATCATGGGACTCTAACCCACATACATATATAATGTCGCCAGGAGAATAATATAATGTCATGGGACTCTAACCCACATACATCTATATATAATGTCGCCGGGAGAATGATATAATGTCATGGGACTCTAACCCACATACATATATAATATCGCCGGGAGAATGATATAATGTCATGGGACTCTAACCCACATACATATATAATGTCGCCAGGAGAATAATATAATGTCATGGGACTCTAACCCACATATATATATAATATCGCCGGAAGAATAATATAATGTCATGGGACTCTAACTCACAAACATATATAATGTCGCCAGGAGAATAATATAATGTCATGGGACTCTAACCCACATACATCTATAAATAATGTCGCCGGGAGAATGATATAATGACATAGGACTCTAACCCACATACATATATAATGTCTCCGGGAGAATGATATAATGTCATGGGACTCTAACCCACATACATATATAATGACGCCGGGAGAATGATATAATGTCATGGGACTCTAACCCACATACATATATAATGTCGTCAGAAGAATAATATAATGTCATGGGACTCTAACCCACATACATATATAATGTCGTTAGAAGAATAATATAATGTCATGGGACTCTAACCCACATACATATATAATGTCGCCGGGAGAATAATATAATGTCATGAGACTCTAACCCACATACATATATAATGTCGTCATGAGAATAATATAAAGTCACGGGACTCTAACCCACATAAATCTATATATAATGTCGCCGGGAGAATGATATAATGTCATGGGACTCTAACCCACATACATATATAATGTCGCCGGGAGAATGATATAATGTCATGGGACTCTAACTCACATACATATATAATGTCGCTGGGAGAATGATATAATGTCATGGGACTCTAACCCACATACATATATAATGTTGCCGGGAGAATAATATAATGTCACGGGACTCTAACCCACATACATATATAATGTCGCCAAGAGAATAATATAATGTCATGGGACTCTAACCCACATACATCTATATATAATGTCACCGGGAGAATGATATAATGTCATGGGACTCTAACCCACACACATATATAATGTCGCCGGGAGAATAATATAATGTCATGTAAGGTATAACATGTTCCGGTCCTT
Source organism: Przewalskia tangutica (assembly GCA_029844215.1). Lineage (NCBI taxonomy): Eukaryota > Viridiplantae > Streptophyta > Magnoliopsida > Solanales > Solanaceae > Przewalskia > Przewalskia tangutica. The sequence continues at coordinate 7,167,089 of CM056725.1, forward strand.
TCCTGGGTCTCGGTGTATCAATGCAACCATATGGCATTTTAAAACATCTCTTGACTTTCCATAAAACCGTTATAACAAACTTCTCATAAAGCCATTATAACAACTTTCATTTTAGAAACTAAAGCACTATCACATCTTTCTCTTTAAACAAACCAAGGCACATCACCTATTTCCTTTTAATAAAACCAAGACATTGTCATGTGATGTAACATTAGGGAAATGAACCCAAAGTACTATGTACATCTAATCTTATAAAAAGAATCATATCATGCCATATAAGGGAGTTGAACCCAAAAGTACTATGTACATCTATTCTTTCCTTTATAAAACCCCATGATACTAACACTTGTAGCATCAATGCACTTTCACTATTAAAAACAAGTTACTTACAATTTTAAACTCAAGTAACTTATTCTTTTCAAATCAATTAACCTATACTTTAAAATCAAGTTACTTCTCCTTTCCCAAAATCGAGTCATTTATACTTCATATAAATCAAGTCTCTTATACTTCATCTAATCAAAGCTCATATACTTTCAAGTAAGGTCTCATATACCTTGAAGCAAAGTTTCATATACTTTCAAAATAATCAAGTACTAACTTTCAAAATCAAGTCTCATAGCTTTCAAAATAATCAAGTCTCTTAACTTTCAAAATCAAGTCCCATAACTTAAAAATAAAGTCTCATAACTTTCAAAATAATCAAGTCTCTTAACTTTCAAAATCAAGTCTCATAGCTTTGAAAATAATGAAGTCTCTTAACTTTCAAAATCAAGTCCCATAACTTGAAAATAAAGTCTCATAACTTTCAAAATAATCAAGGCTCTTAACTTTCAAAATCAAGTCTCATAGCTTTCAAAATAATCAAGTCTCTTAACTTTCAAAATCAAGTCCCATAACTTGAAAATAAAGTCTCAGAACTTTCAAAATAATCAAGTCTCTTAATGTCACGACCCGACCTCGGGCCCGTGACTGGTGCCTTACCCCGGGCACCCTAGTGATACAACATCAGAGAAAATCAGCGGAAATAAAAAACTTAAACATGAAACAAGATAAAATAAGAAACAGGCTAACCAAAACGGTTACCTTTCTGCATATATATATACCTGAACAGTTATATCCCTTTTACAAACCCTGCCCACAACAGTACTACAGACCTCTAAGAATGTAACCACAACTACGACTTTAACAGGCTTCGCCATACCCACGAATGTAAGTACCTACAACAACAGGGACTATACGAAAGATAAGCCTCCGAGAAACGGAGCTTTCCGAACGCGAACCGTGATCCTATGGCGAGGATCAACAATCGCGTACTCTACATGCGGCATGAACGCAGCCCCGGCGAGGTCGACAACAGTACCAAGTATGTGAAATCAAAATATCAGTAAATGAAATCATAATAGTCTATATAAAGCAGGAGACATGTATGATAACCAAACTACAGTACACAACATATGAGCAGTCATGTCAAGTCAGAGACTCACGCCCTCAAAGTCATCACTCAAAATATAACAATGGGTCTCACGCCCACAACATCAATCATGCCCGTGGAATTCCTTCCTCACTGCCGGCAGTCTATGATATAACAACACCAAGAAGTACACTTGAACACCAGGTCCCACCTGTGTCATAAAACCGTACGGGGCAAGTACGAAGGCTAACTACTAGATACCAAAGCCGCATCCTCAACTGACCGGGGCAAGTACGAAATCCAACTACCAGATACCAAAGCCGTACCAACAAATCTACATAACAATACCAATGGCGACCGTGGCAAGTACGAAAGCCAACTACCGGATACCACTGCGCACGACGTGGCGGGGCAAGATTTAAGACTAACTACGAGATACCAAGCGGAATCACGAGACTTGGTCACAAAACCGTACGGGGCAAGTACGAAGGCTAACTACCAGATACCAAGCGAATCGGCCACGACTCGGGGCAAGTACGAGCCAACTACCGGATACCAAGCCGAATCGGTAAAACCTCGCGGAGAGCTAGTCCATGGAATAATAATCACGTGCCGCACGTGGAATGCTCCACACCGCGTGACGCCCAAGTAAGATCATAACAAATCAGTCGGCCCTCCATCGAGAGACGCGGTGGTATAGAAATACAATACTAGCACGACAAGGCTATCACACACAAATATAGGCAAGTTACACACAACTCAAGGTACTTTCATTTTATGCCAAAGTACGGGTTTTAACCCCAAAGTACTACATACTTTAATCCTTTCAAAAAGATCTCTTTTTACGTAAAATAACTCGATACTATTATCCGTAGTACCAAACACGTTCATGTTAAATCACGTACTTTATACTTTTTAAACCAAGTGGCTTACACTTTTAAAACAACGTCAAGTATACTTTTAAAACCCAAGTAACTAACTCTTTTAAGATCAAGGTACTCCTACCTTTTAAAACCAAGCCACTTATACTTTTCCATCAAGAAAAGTTCGATATTTGAAAACAAGTTACTTATAACAGTAAACTCAAGTTACTTCTCTTTTCCCAAAATCAAGTTACCATTTTAAATCCAATACTAAAACCATTCTTTTGTTTTCATAAAGTCGTTATAACTAACTTCCCATAAAGCTACTATAACACTTTATGTTTTAAACCAATTTAAGACAAAACCATGCCTTTCTTTAAACCAAAACACTTCAAATTCTTAAGTCTCTTTTCTTTTAGAAATCAAGTTCCTTACTTTGGAATTTAAGAAAACAATACTTGTTTATAATGATTCTTATTAAAGTAGCCATGATCTATAAAATGTAATACAATTTTGTCTTATCTTAGCTTCTATGCAGATGGAGGTTTCTACTGGTTTTAATAATAATTAATTATTTGTCATTACATTTTCCTTTATTAACGCTGCAATGGCTTGTTCAATAGTTATTCCCATTTCCGAAATCAAGTAAAACTTTATTCTTTTAAAGACCAAGTACTCATTACTCACGAATGAGGTTTTACCACTTTTTAACCCAATTAAAGTTCTTCACATTTCATATCAAGTCCAATATAAGTCAAGTCTCTTATCTTTTAAAAATTCAACAAACCATTCTTTACCTACATAAAGTTGTTATAACAAACTTCCCATAAAGCCGTTGTAACACTTTATATTTTAAACCAACCAAATTTGTTTAGCACACGTACGTCTACCGTACTACATAGTTCACAACCATCATGCTAGAAAAGATAGGAAGAGCTTCACATACCTCGCGACGATTATCGACAATAAGCAAAATGCTCCAAGTACTATAACCTTGCTAGCCTTTTCCACCCTTTAAGTAGAATACGCTACTCGTAGTACTTCCACCTATAAAGGCCACAAGACGTCTATTAACTTCTCGATTTCTTCGTAGAACAATTCTAAGTACAAGGCTCCTTATTCTACGGAAAATTCGGCCGCCTCCCCCACATGACTACATAAATCTCATCCTCTATCAAGGCCCGCTACCAAGCCAACAACTCCAAGGGGGTTACACGTCTAACCGGACGTGTACAACACTGCCCCACAATAATACTACAAGTCTACTGTAAATACAGTCCAATGTAAATACAGTTCAATTCTTTATAAACATCCTTCCAATATATATATCTTATACTCAATTCTAAACTACTACAATATGTAATATCCAATTGCAATAGGGGGACAAAGATCATTACCTCGATAAGCCCAAAATTATCCAAGATTAATAAGTCGATCCTGAGCAACACTTAGCTCCAATTTCTTACGCTCCAACCCGCTCCAAGCAACCCTTAGAAGTTTCTACACAACTTCTCTAAACACTTCAACCATCTATGAAGATTTCCCTAGGGTTTCACTTTTGCGACTATTGGAATAAAGTAGTATTTCCGGGCTCTTATGTTGGGATTACTTTAGGATACTACAAGGGATTTAGGCTAAGGTATTTGGAATAATAACAACACTTGAAGAATATCTACAAGGTGGGGTTTGGACGAGAGCTTTACTAAGGGGAGGGAGAATTATTTTTGCCTTGGAAACTTTCTAAGTGGATGAATAAAGTCTTGCACTTAAGGGTCTATTTATAGAGAAATCAATGGCCAAGATCTAGGCAAGTGTGTGGTGTAGATTGGGGACATGTGGGTGTGGATTCTACCAACCACATGTCCACCACAAAAATGGGACAAGTGGCTTGCCACTTGTCCACAAAAAAACGCCCCAAGGACACTTGTCCAACTCCAATCGGTCAACATGGCCACATGGGGGTGACACGTGTCGCCCCCCTACTCGTCCAAATATTTCATCTTCCAAAAATATCCGTAATGCCAAAAATCCGAAAATAAAGTGGGCCCACAAACCGTAAATTTTCCCGTGGGCCCACGTGACCAATTCGGAAATAAAATTCCATAATTCTCAAATATTCCAAAAGTCCGAATCTGAATCAGAATCCAAGTCCCTTTAACGAACCTTTTTCCTTCACAAAATCCGGAAACTTTTCCGTCGAAAAATCACATCTTTCTTCCTTTCTAATTTAAATGTCGTATTCTCGTACGTACGTCCTCACATACAAACCCTGGAACTACGGAGTGTAACATTCTTCCCCCCTTAGAAACATTCGTCCCGAATGTTCCTTCTAAGTCTCAAAACATACACGCGCCGGTATAGTCTTCACTACTATACTTACAAAACCAATTATGCCACACCTGGCCATAATATAACACATGCGCAAAACTCGAATCCAAGCCAACGAGGAATCATCTCTAACGTCACAAAAGCTTCCACCCATGGTCTAAAGGATACTTTCTTCACCTCGTTACTTCACAAAATGATCACTTCCCTTCTCTTAACACATGTTCACTCCTTCCCTTACTCGTCGTACCTTTCTCGAACACCCGAACTCTTTCTAGTACACGTACCATACTCCAGTCATCGCTTCAGTTTCCAAAACCTTTGGAGCCACTGCCTCCAAACTTGGTCATCTTACTAGCCTCAAATTCCTTTAAGGCCTTTCCCGGCCTTCACGATCCGATTCTGGTCGAACACATCCACGAACTCATACGATGGTTACCTAAACCTGGGCCTAGCACCCTCGTGATCCTACCACCTGGCGGGACCACCCCAAACTGACCCCACCTCATTCCGGGCTGCGGGTTGACCCGCGACCTGGCCTCAACCCGACCCATTATCGCGCCAAACTCTCTCGTTCCCCGATCCGGAGCAATCTTACTAATTCACGTCATGAAAGCTAACACTTCCCTCTCACACTACCCATGTTTTCTAATTCACACATAACACAATGCCATCCGTACATAGCACTTAACATGTATCCACCAGAACAACATAAACAAGTCTCTTGAGGGCTAAAGATATCTCTGTAACTACTGCCTCACTTTCCCTTTGTCGCTCTAATCAAATCCTGCTCTGCTGGGCGCATAACTACAGACTGTGATGAACTAGCCACTGATCCCGAAGGCTGAGTCGTAACATCCGCGCCACCTCTGGTCGGACAATTTCTCGCAAAATGGCCCTGCGCCAAAGCATAACAAGTCATCAGTAGTCGACACTCCCATAAGAACACCTACCGCAACGACCATACCGGGTGGGGTGGCCTCTCAGCTAACACCCTTCCTCTCAGGCCACCGAATCCATGGCCCGACTTGGTAGGCTAAGTCATCCCACCTGTATCCCTCCTACTAGGACATTCTCTCCTCACATGGCCCTGACGGCCGCTGGTATAAAAATCTCCCAAATTAGCACGACACCCTGAGGATCATCCTCAGCTCTCTATCCATAGAACTCTGGCGAACTGCAACTCAAGATATCTCGAAGTCTCAGACTATCGGATCTAGGGTGAATCACTGGTACTGCCGGAACCACCGGCTCCCGTCCGTCCTCATTCCCTGCCACCAGCCTAGCTAGTAACTGGGCCATCTCCTTGAACTCATATCCTCGGCTCCTGGCCGTGGCACTGGAGGCTCAGGTATCGTGGCCTCAGTAGAAACTGCTGCCGCTCTAAACTCTCCTGGGGCTAGCGGCGTCATAAAACTCGCCGTCTGAAGTACTATCTCAGGTAATGACCGGGCCCGCGCCCTCGTACTCCTCTGCGTTCCACTCGCAGCTCCCTCTGCTGCCTTGCCCTTCTGGGCCCTGGTTGCCTTGCGTAGAGGCATAACGGGTGAAAAGAACACGTCAGAGGGAGTCCAACTTACAACACAACTCTAAGGCACGATCTCAGAGTGAGAAGAATGGAAACCAATCCTAAATGTCCTGCAGCCTCCTGATTATAGATGTGGTGCACAACACACCGATAATCAAGACTCTACTAGACACGGTCTGTAGACACTTTCCAAGGACAACCTGGCTCTGATACCACTTTTGTCACGACCCGACCTCGGGCCCGTGACTGGTGCCTTACCCCGGACACCCTAGTGATACAACATCAGAGAAAATCAGCGGAAATAAAAAACTTAAACATGAAACAAGATAAAATAAGAAACAGGCTAACCAAAACGGTTACCTTTCTGCATATATATATACCTGAACAGTTATATCCCTTTTACAAACCACGCCACAACAGATACTACGGACCTCTAAGAATGTAACCACAACTACGACGGGGCGGGGCCGCCATACCCACGAATGTAGTACTACAACAACAGGACTATACGAGATAAGCCACCGGAGAAAGCGGAGCTTTCGAACGAATCTGTGATCCTATGGCGAGGATCAACAATCGGTGTACTCTACTGCGGCATGAACGCAGCGGCCCGAAGGAGGTCGATAACAAGTACCAAGTATGTGGCGAAAATCTGTAAATGAAATCATAATAGTCTATATAAAGCGGAGACATGTATGATAACCAAACTACGATTACCTGACATATGGCGATCGTGTCTAGTCAGGGACTCACGCCCTCAAAGTCATCACTCAAAATATAACAATAGGTCTCACGCCCACAACATCAATCATGCCCGTGGAATTCCTTCCTCACTGCCGGCAGTCTATGATATAACAACACCAAGAAGTACACTTGAACACCAGGTCCCACCTGTGTCATAAAACCGTACGGGGCAAGTACGAAGGCTAACTACTAGATACCAAAGTCGCATCCTCAATCGGCCGGGCAAATCGAAAGCCAACTACCGGATACCAAAGCCGTGCAACAAATCTACATAACCATACCACGGTGACCCAGGCAAGTAAAGCCAACTACCGGATACCACACGCACACGTAGTGGCGGGGCAAATCTGAGACTAACTACCGGATACTGGCCGGAATCACGAGACTTTGTCACAAAACTGAGCAGGGCAAATACGAAGGCTAACTACGGATACTGGCCGAATCGCCACGACCTCGGGGCAAGTACGAGCCAACTACGGATACCAAGCGAATCGGTAAAACCTCAGAGAGCTAGTCCATGGAATAATAATCACATAAAGCGTGCGGTGGAATGCTCGTCGCTGCCGACGCGTCAAGAAAGATCATAACAAATCAGCCCTCCATCGAGGCAGCGGTGGTATAGAAATACAATACTAGCACGACAAGGCTATCACACGCAAACATAGGCAAGTTACACACAACTCAAGGTACTTTCATTTTATGCCAAAGTCCATGTTTTAACCCCAAAGTACTACATACTTTAATCCTTTCAAAAAGATCTCTTTTTACGTAAAATAACTCGATACTATTATCCGTAGTACCAAACACGTTCATGTTAAATCACGTACTTTATACTTTTTAAACCAAGTGGCTTACACTTTTAAAACAACGTCAAGTATACTTTTAAAACCCAAGTAACTAACTCTTTTAAGATCAAGGTACTCCTACCTTTTAAAACCAAGCCACTTATACTTTTCCATCAAGAAAAGTTCGATATTTGAAAACAAGTTACTTATACCAGTAAACTCAAGTTACTTCTCTTTTCCCAAAATCAAGTTACCATTTTAAATCCAATACTAAAACCATTCTTTTGTTTTCATAAAGTCGTTATAACTAACTTCCCATAAAGCTATTATAACACTTTATGTTTTAAACCAATTTAAGACAAAACCATGCCTTTCTTTAAACCAAAACACTTCAAATTCTTAAGTCTCTTTTCTTTTAGAAATCAAGTTCCTTACTTTGGAATTTAAGAAAACAATACTTGTTTATAATGATTCTTATTAAAGTAGCCATGATCTATAAAATGTAATACAATTTTGTCTTATCTTAGCTTCTATGCAGATGGAGGTTTCTACTGGTTTTAATAATAATTAATTATTTGTCATTACATTTTCCTTTATTAACGCTGCAATGGCTTGTTCGATAGTTATTCCCATTTCCGAAATCAAGTAAAACTTTATTCTTTTAAAGACCAAGTACTCATTACTCACGAATGAGGTTTTACCACTTTTTAACCCAATTAAAGTTCTTCACATTTCATATCAAGTCCAATATAAGTCAAGTCTCTTATCTTTTAAAAATTCAACAAACCATTCTTTACCTACATAAAGTTGTTATAACAAACTTCCCATAAAGCCGTTGTAACACTTTATGTTTTAAACCAACCAAATTTGTTTAGCACACGTACGTCTACCGTACTACATAGTTCATAACCATCATGCTAGAAAAGATAGGAAGAACTTCACATACCTCGCGACGATTATCGACAATAAGCAAAACGCTCCAAGTACTATAACCTTGCTAGCCTTTTCCACCCTTTAAGTAGAATACGCTACTGATAGTACTTCCACCTATAAAGGCCACAAGACGTCTATTAACTTCTCGATTTCTTCGTAGAACAATTCTAAGTACAAGTCTCCTTATTCTACGGAAAATTCGGCAGCACCTCCCCCCCCCCGCAACCACATAAATCTCATCCTCTATCAAGGCCCGCTACCAAGCCAACAACTCCAAGGGGGTTACACGTCTAACCGGACGTGTACAACACTGCCCCCACAATAATACTACAAGTCTACTGTAAATACAGTCTAATGTAAATACAGTTCAATTCTTTATAAACATCCTTCCAATATATATATATATATCTTATACTCAATTCTAAACTACTACAATATGTAATATCCAATTGCAATAGGGGGACAAAGATCATTACCTCGATAAGCCCAAAATTATCCAAGATTAATAAGTCGATCCTGAGCAACGCTTAGCTCCAATTCCTTACGCTCCAACCCGCTCCAAGCAACCCTTAGAAGTTTCTACACAACTTCTCTAAACACTTCAACCATCTATGAAGATTTCCCTTGAGTTTCACTTTTGCGACTATTGGAATAAAGTAGTATTTCCGGGCTCTTATGTTTGGATTACTTTAGGATACTACAAGGGATTTAGGCTAAGGTATTTGGAATAATAACAACACTTGAAGAATTTCTACACAAGGTGGGGGGGGGGGGGGTTTGGACGAGAGCTTTACTAAGGGGAGGGAGAATTATTTTTGCCTTGGAAACTTTCTAAGTGGATGAATAAAGTCTTGCACTTAAGGGTCTATTTATAGAGAAATCAATGGCCAAGATCTAGGCAAGTGTGTGGTGTAGATTGGGGACATGTGGGTGTGGATTCTACCAACCACATGTCCACCACAAAAATGGGACAAGTGGCTTGCCACTTGTCCACAAAAACGCCCAATGGATACTTGTCAACTCGATCGGTCAACATGGCCACACGTGGGGTGACACGTGTCGCCCCCCTACTCGTCCAAATATTTCATCTTCCAAAAATATCCGTAATGCCAAAAATCCGAAAATAAAGTGGGCCCCACAAACCGTAAATTTTCCCCGTGGGCCCCACGTGACCAATTCCGGAAATAAAATTCCATAATTCTCAAATATTCCAAAAAGTCCGAATACCGAATCCGGGAATCCAATTCCCTTTAACGAACCTTTTTCCTTCACAAAATCCGGAAACTTTTCCGTCGAAAAATCACATCTTTCTTCCTTTCTAATTTAAATGTCGTATTCTCGTACGTACGTCCTCACATACATACCCTGGAACTACGGGGTGTAACACTTAACTTCCAAAATCAAGTCCCATAACTTGAAAATAAAGTCTCATAACTTTCAAAATAATCAGGACTCGTATACTTTCAAAATCAATTTACTTACTTCAATAAATCAAGTCACATATAGACTCACCAAAATCAAGTCACATATACTTTCCAAATAATCATGTCAAAAGAAGGAAGAAGTTCACATACCTCGTGACGACTAACCAACACGACAAGTAGCAATACACTCCCATGTTCTTCAACCTTATGGTCTATTCCACATTCCAAATAGAATATGCTACACGTAGTACTTCAACCTATAATAACGATAACACTTATATCAATTTCAAGCTTACTATTGTAAGACTTATACCAAACAATTTGCCCTCTAATTCTACGGAAAATCGGGCAGCACTTCCTTTGTTTCTACGTACTTTTCCACCTTTTCCAAGACCTGTATTCATCAACTAACAAGCCACATTTAAGGCGCTACCAACAGTTAGCCAATGGGGATTGCATGCCTAACTGGACGTGTAAAATTCTGCCCCACAGTTATACAAAACAGTCCACAAATCATCCCATAAAAACAGTTTGTAATCCAACAATAACAAGGGTAAAATGTGAGACGTTTCAACACCTTTCCACACCACTATTTCCTTAGGACTTTCATTAGCAACTACTACACTTAAACATGCATATTAGGGCTGATTTTCCAGCATAACCACACCCCCAAAACAGTCCATAAAATGATACGACAACGTCTAACACTTTTGGAAAAAATTTCGGCTAAAACAACTACAATCCGTTAACTCTTTCCTTAATCCATTTTATTCCAATTCGAGTTCCAACACTTCCATATGACATACCAACTTATCAACAACAATATTACCTTATTTTAACATGCGACAAGTGAGTTTAACAACAACCATATAACAAACGAAACCAAGGGCAAAAAATTATCTCAAATCGGCCAACAACATATCTACCTCATACACATCTTATTTTCAATTTCTTCCTTAACATGAATTCATATATACATTATAAAAATAAGTAATATCCAATTACTTTAATTTTAGAAGAACTATTACCTCATTTTTGTGTCCAAAAACGTCCCGGGCAGAATGCTCAACAATGGCCCGTAGTTTTCGTTTCGCTCCACTTATTCAAGATCCAATCACATATATGTATCCCCTACAACCTTAGGAGTAACTTACCTTCACATTCCATCACCAAAAAGTCGACGGAACCCCTAGGGTTTCACCTTCTATTCTCGGCCAACAACATGTTTTGTGTTCTTGGAATAATATCTTGGTTTAAAACTTGGTTAGAGACCTTAATCTAGGAGTAAGAAACTTAATCAACACTTTGTTCTTGGCTAATGAGGCTCTCGATTTTTATGGAGCTAAGGGAGAGAGATGAGGGCTTTCTTGGATGAAAATGTATAAGGCTAAGTCTTGCAAGCCTCTATGTGTATATAATGTATCTCAAGGGTTGGATGCTTGACAAGTGGAGGGCCTAAGTGTAGCAAGACAAGTGGAGTGGGACCCACAAGGCCCACTTGTCACAAAATATCTAGCCAAGTCTTCCAAGACCAAGGCAAGTGGGAGGGGGGGTGCCACATGTCACCCTCCCATTCGTCCCAAAAATCATTTCATCTCCCAAAAATCAATAATTGGTCAAAATATCTCAAAATATTATGGGCCCCACGAAACCGTAAAATTCTCGTGTGGGTCCCACATGACCAAATCCGAACTTAAAATCCAAAAATTCAAATATATTCTATAAGTCTCAAATACCAAATTTGAGAATCAACTTTTCATTATTAAACACTTTTCCTTCACGGGTTTCCAAAATTTTCCTTAAGAAAAAGTAATTTTCTTTCTTTCCAACTTTCAAATCTTATTTACATACGTTCGTTCTTATTTCAATCTCTTGGAAATACGGGGTGTAACATCCTTCCCCCCTTAGAAACATTCGTCCCGAATATTCATACTAGGTTTAACCTAAACAAATCTTGGTATAATCTCCTTAAACTATAATCAACTAAACCAATTATGCCACATATAGCCCCAATATATCACACATGCATATACATCAACCAAAAGCCAATCGAGGAATCAAATCTAAAGTGTATATCATTACTCATAGCTATAACCACTTCAATTCTTTTAACACTTGTTCGCTCATTTTCTTACTTGTCGTACTCTTCTCATACTTCCAAACTTTTTCTAGTACACTCACATAATCTCGCATATCGCTTCTGTTTCCAATCCTTGGAGTTACTAAATCCAAACTTGGTCATTATACTCAGATTCAATTTCCGTTAAGGCCCTTCTCGGCCCTCACGACCCGGTTCTGGTGGAACGCGTCCACGAACTCGTACAACGATTAACTAGACTTGGGTCTCGCACCCTCGTGACCCTATCACATAGCAGGATCACTTCCAACTGACCCTATTCCATTTCGGGCTACGCATCGACCCGCAATTGGTCCATACCCGACCCATCATCACACTTAACTCTCATTCTTTGTCTGAAATAAATCTTACTGCCCGAGAAGGCCTTGTACATATAAGGTCTCAGTGGTCATTAATATTCTAAAATTTACAATTTTTCTATGCCCCAAGCCTACATTATCAGTCCCCACATACGAGAAATGTAGCTTCTTAATATCTCACAATCATGTTGTCTTAGTCACAACAACTCAATATTATCTGTATGTAACACTTAAGCATACCACATAACTTAACCAACTTCTGATAAACCATAATCATTCTAGGAAACACACATATGGCCCCAAATAAATACGTTCGTACATATATACATCATCATAATACCATCTATATGATAACTTTACCAACCTGGATAATCAATCCATATAATCCTTTATGGGCCTCTGTTGCCTTTCTCATAGCTGCAATCACAATAATACGTTAGGGAGAGACCACCCTAACAACACAGCTCTATCGCACGATCTAAGAGTGAGAAGAAGGGAAACCAATCCTAAATGTACTATAGCCCCCTGTTTATAGATGTGGTGCACAACACACCGATAAACAAGACTCTACTATACACGGTCTGTAGACATTCCGAGGACTAACTACTTTAATACCATTCTGTCACGCACCGAACCCCGGGCCCGCGACTGGTGCCCTACCTAGGCACCCTTCAGTTTATACAACACAATAAACCGCGGAAGATTAATAACACTCATTTTTCTTAAAACAAAGGCAAAGCCGATAAGGATGCCATAATATATGTTACACCCCGGAAATATTTCAGGATATGTTTCTAAGAACGTACGTAAGAACTCAAATGTTAAGGTTTGAGACGAGTAAAAATTTACCGGAATTATGTAATTGTCGGAAAACGAAATATTGCGACGAACGGGAGGGCGACACGTGTCACCCCCCTTTATGGACATGGACGAAATATGCAAGGGTAGAATGGTCTTTTGACCATAATTTTATGATGAAGTCTTGCAAGGCTTAGAGCTTGACAACATTGACCAAGTCAATGACCCCACTTAGCTTGATATTTAATTAAAATGCATCCAAACCACCCATTTGTTCTAATCTTGACCCTCCATATTTTTATATAAGCTACTAGTGCAAGACAAGGCTTAACACTTAGCAAATTTTCAAGAAAAACTTGATGAAACCTTGAGGAAGCTCTCGGCCAAGGCTAGGGTTCCAAGGAGAAAAATTTCAATTCTTGTCCAATAAATCCCCCACTTTAAACCAAGGTACCTAAGGGTATTATAAGTGTTTCTCAATAGAAAGATCCCGGAAAAATGGTGTTTTCGTATTAGTCGCAAGGCGAAAACCTAAAGGGTTATTCAACTTTGAAGTTGAAACTTGAAGATGAGTTTTTCATAAGCTTCTAAGGGTGGCTTGGAGTGGATTGGAATGTCGAAAGGAGGAGCTAAAGGTGCTAGAGATCGACTTGTACTCTTGGATCATTTTTTGGGCTAATTGAGGTATAATCTTCGTTTTACTTTTGTAATTGAAGATTTCATGTTATGATATGTTATAAGTGGTCATGTGATATGTGTTATGAAGTTTGATAAGTGTTATGGAATTGGAAGCTCAAATCCGAAAATGTCATATTTAGCCATTTGAAATTGAAATCCAATTTGATCGATAAATTGAATTGTCGCATGTTACCTACTTGGAGAATGTAGTAGCTAGAATCAATTGCGGCTTGATATCTTAGTATGCTACCAATTTGGATTGATATGGAAATTGAATAAGAATTGGTATTGTTATATTATTGTGAGCCAATTGAAATGTTTGGTTATTCATTTGCATTGGATTACCTTCTATTTTGTTGTGAGCCAATTGGGGCTGTTTGGTTATTGTATTTCGACCTTGAAAAAGGTGGCAAAGTTAGTAAAAACAAAGGAAGTGCTGTCCGATTTTCCGTAGAATTTAGTGACTTGCACTTGGAATATTCTACGATTGAAACTAGAAGTTAATAGGCGTCTTATGGTCATTATAGGTTGGCATACTACGTACGGCGATTGGACTTAGCAAGTGGATTAAACCGAAGAGGTATGTGGAACTTTCTTATCTCTTGAGCATGATTAAGTTGTAAATGTATAGTACGGTACACGTACAAGATTTTGACAATCTAGTCTATTTGATATCCTTGGCTTATTTTAAAGAATGTCCAAGTTGTTTGAGTTAGGGAATTAACTCACTTGTTTAAATATTAAGGATATCTTGGTTTTCAAAAGTTAAGAGACTTTAAGTATGTTGAGAGTATTTTAATACTTGTTTTATGGGAAAGTTTAAGTCTCTTGGTTATAAGGAAAGAATGTAATTTGCTAATGTATAAGGCTAGTATAACGGCTTTATGGGAAGTTGGTTATAATAGCTTTATGGAAAGTTTAAAGAGTGGTTTACTCTAAGTAAATTAAGTATGTTAAGGGACTTGAAGAGTTTTAAAGTACGTGATACTTGTTTCGTTTTAAACATATAAGTCCCTTGGATAGGAAATTGTACTTGACTAAGGCATAAAGTGAATATAACGACTTTATGGGGAGTTGGTTATATTGGCTTTATGGAAAGATAAATGGCTTGATTTATTGAAAGGCAATTTGATTTAAAGGCATCAATTGCCTAAGGTTTTTCTGAAGAAGAAGTCACTTGATTTAGAAACCTAATTTTTATTCTAAAAGTATTGTGACTTGTCATGAAAAGAAATTTTAACTTGATACTACGGTTATTAGTATCTTGGAAGTTTTATAATGAAATGAGTCATTTTAAAAGAATAGAAGTACGTAGTACTTTGGGTTAAATTCCCGGATTTTTATAAAAGACATGATAGTGCCTTAGGTAAACTAAAATGAGAGTGTATATAAACAAGAATAATAAGAAGTTAGGGGATTTCTTAACTTGCTTATGTATTATATGATAAGCCGGTAGTGCTTATGTTATATGTAATGGCGGTTGTGCTAGTGATATATTATTCGTTGCGGTCATTCCGGGTTTGTGGCATTGCATAGTTAGTGGATTTGCTACCCACGATGCGAGGAATACCTCATGCAGTCCGTAGGGCTTATGCGGGTGAAATAGTCCCGTGCGGGCGGGTCCGACCTATCACGAGGAATACCTCACGCGAGTGCGAAAGGGCTTATGCGGGTGAAATAGTCCCGTGCGAGAATACCTCACGGGTCCACTGGATCTATCACGGGTGAAATAGTCCCGTGAATAGGATTGCTTAATGACAACTGTGGCGGGTGGTCTGCTTTGATCGTGAGCTTTCCTACTTTATATTGTAAGTATACTCTATTTTACTCATTGTTAGTAAGGCACATTGTCTTGTCAATTGAGTTATCATACATGTCTCCGCTTTATTTAGACTTATGATTTCATTCTGATGCTGATTTCACATATTTGGTACATGTTGTATTGACCTCCTTCGAGGGCGTTAAATCTGCATGAGTAGAGTCTGAGTTCTTGATCCTCGCTCTTAGGATCACTGTTCAGCTATTGAGGAGCTCCTTCATTTCGGAGGCTTATCCCTGGTATTGTCGGTTATTGTACATTCAGGGGTATGGCGGGGCCCTGTCACTTGAGTTGTTATTCTTAGAGTGCAGAGTCACATTGTGGATTGGGTTGTAAAAAAAAAAATGTCTTTATTCTATTTTACGGATTTAGTATATTTTTACGGAGGTGGCCCTATCGGCTAATTTGTTGTTGTTGTTCTTGTCTAAGTTATATGTATGTTCATTTGCTATTCTACGATTTATACTGCGGGGTGCCCAGATAGAGGCAGCGATGCGAGCCGAGGGTCGGGTCGTGACAAAAGTTGTATCGAGCGATTAGTCCTCGGAAAGTGTCTGAGCCGTGTCTAAGTAGAGTCTTGATTATCGGTGTGTTGTGCACCACATCTATAATCGAGGAGGCTGCGGGACATTTAGGATTGGTTTCCATTCTTCTCACTCTAAGATCGTGCGATGAAATTTGTATGGTTAGGTCGTCTCCCTAACGAGTTATGTTGTTTGCTACGAGAAAGCGTGATGACCCAGGAAAGATTATGCGGATTGCGTATCCAGGTTGGTAATGTTTGTAGTATAGTTGGTATTGGGACAGACAACTATACGGATTTATGTATAGGGGTCACATATGTGTTGCCTAGGATGATTTTAGATTTCCAGGATTTGGTAAGGACTAAATAAATACCGGGAAAGTATGAAACAGTTTAATGAACTCTCATCAAGGTTTTACGTGCTAATTTGAGATAATTAGGTGATGATGAGCTATGTGAGAATGTAATGGACCCTCAAGAGGGTGATTAAGGGACTTAAGGTAAGACTATGTTAATAGATTGAGCTACGTAGAAGGATTTCGAGAATGGTACGGGTGAGATCCGTATGGAGTAAGTATGGTTGTTGTGGACAAGACAACCCGATTATGGTATTACGAGAAGTTTTTGTACCCGGTTATGGGGGGCTGATAAGTTAGGCTTGGAGCATGGAAATTGCGAGCCTGGGAATGTGATAACCGTCGAGACCTTATGTATATAGGGCCTTCTCGGGTAGTAAAGTTAAGTCAGACCAAGGGTAAGAGTTAAGTGCGACGCCGAGTCGAGTTGAGGACCTATTAAGGGTCGCCCCATAGCTTGAAATGAATTGGGATTAGTTGGTAGTAGTCCCGCTACGTGACAGGGTCACGAGGGTGTAAGGCCCAAGTCTAGTTAACCGTTTTATGGGTTCGTGGACGCATTCCACCGGAACCAGGTTGCGAGAGTCGGAATGGGACTTGTATTGTTTAATTTAGTAACTCCAAAGATTGGAGACCCGGATCAGTATGAAGGCTATGTACGTACGCTAAAATAAGTTTGGGAGTACGGGAAAAGTACGACCGATGAAAAGATAGCAACCAAGTGTAAAGAAATAAAGCACGAATCCATGAGAACCTTTCGGGTGATCACACCCGTGAGTGATGGGTGGTAGTGGCGAGTAGATAATAATTACCGTGTAACGATCGATCGTTGGACCTTAGCGCACCTAGCGAGCGGTTATGGCGAGACGTTGAGGTCATTATGAGTACGGACTAGTTGGCCTCTTGTGATGCCAACGTGGACTACAGAGAGAGATTGATTTCGGTACCAGTTTTCCGATAAGCCGGTTATCGAGTGGAAAGGAAGAGAAGTGGTGGTAACCAGTGAATTATTCTTCCTTCTTTGGCATAATTGTTTTTAATAAGTCTGTGTGATTTGTTCATTTGAGGTGGATTGAGGCAGAAAGTAGTAATAATTGAATTTAAAGGAATTTATGTTAAATGCCCTTGGAGGTACTTGGAGTTGGTTTGGTGTGGCGGTCAGGGCCACGACCTTCCGAATAATTTCGGGAAAATGTGCAAGGCATGAATAAATAAATGCAGTGTCTTCTTGTGGAAAGTCGAGGCATCTTTGGTAGGTTTTAAAAATCTACACGACTTTAAGGCGGTGCGTGATGATTAGATGTTTACTGGACCGCGAGAGGACCCTGTGATTAGGGTTGTGACTCCAAGGAAAGTTTAAGAAAAGGAGATAAGTCCTCTTCCCCACGAAAAAGGGACAGTTTTGCGTATTGTTGGGGTTGCGTGTACCCATGTTGTTAGACGAAGGATATAAGACTGGTAGGTCTTCGGTATCGTCATGCCATAGGTTACAGTTGTAGATAACCGTGGGAAAAGTGTTGTGTTGGGGTAATTAAGAACGACGTACGAATTGGTCGAGGAAGTAGCGTAAAGATATAAATGTAGGTTGCACGAGGAATGTTTACCCCAGACGAGTGTAAAGACCATTAGTTGATAATGGGCAGTAAGAACATTTCAAGAAAATGTGGTAACACCTAGTTATAGGCTCTGCAAACTGGGAAAGGAAAACCGGGTTACTACTTGAAGAGATCAAGGAAACCTCCCCCCCCCCCCCCCAAAATGTGATTGACAGTAAGTCTTAGCCGTGAGGCAAGCAAAGGAATCAAATCTAAGTTTTGTGACCAAGTTTGGTTGCATCAGAGAAAGGGAAACAGGAACCATTAGTGAGATTAAGGATACCCGAATATTTCGCAGGAATGAGAAAGACTTTCAGTTTTGGAAGACAAGTTGACCACGACTCTGATTCTAACCCCTCTGTGAGACTAGAGGTTAGGTTATTATTGATAACACGTTGGGTGTTGGGCTGGGTTGTGTCTTGGCGCGGCAGATAAGGATAGAGCCTATGTTTTCCCGGTAGTTGGGGGAGCAGGAAGGAAATTGCGCCACTCACGATTTAGTGTTGGCGGCAGTTAAATCATGCCTTGAAGATTTGGGGACATGACGTATATATAGACTTCATGTGGATAATTGTGCAGACCCAAAAAGCCTCCGGTATATCTGCAGACTGAGGCAGTAGAATTTGCGACGACGATGGTGTTTAGAGTTACTCAAGGATCGTGATATTGATATCCTATACCATCCGGGGAAAGCCAGCGATTCTGAGATACTCTTTGTCGTGGACCTGGGGTGATACGCGGTTGAAGCGGCAGATAGGCGAGGATGTGGTCGTGAGATCCTTGATTCACAGCCTAGGGGTTCGATTATTTGTTTCAAGGTTAATGAAGTTCAGATCCGAGAGGTTGCGAGTCTTCCATCGTGGATGAGGTATGGAAGCGGCGATATGAGGATCGATTATGGCAGTATCAAGATACGGCTCTCGGGAAGAGAAGAGCACTGTTTGAGTAGCGCAGATAAGTCTTTGTGAGATGAGGATATATTGCGTGTACCGGTCTTTGCGAGGACTAGTCGGCGAGTTTTAGGGAGGCACGCGATCTTATTGCCCGAATTTTTGGGGCCGACTAAGTCGTGTCGTGACCTCGAAGTATGTATGGGTAAGATGACCGGAAAATGGACATAAGCGGAATTCTTGCTTAGTGTCCGAGATAGTAGCAGGTCATGGTTGAGCACCAGAAGCCCAGTGGGCTATTGCAGGCGATTGAAATCCCAACCTAGATATGAGAGGTAATTAATATAGATCTTGTTACAGGGTGCCATCATACTCGAAGGAAGGGCGACTCCCTGGGGGTCATGGTAAGTGGGCTGGCGAAACCAGTCGTGTTCTTCCGGTTAGGGCCATTTACTCGGCTGAGGATTATGCTTGCTTGTATAGCGAGAGATTGTGAGATCGCACGGGGTTCCTACGTTTATGATGGCCAAGCGGATGAACTTCGATTCTGGATAACTTCGGAGGTTTTTCAGAGAGGATTAGGGACACAGTGAGTCTCGATGTTGCATTACACCCTCGGGCCAAGCGGACGGGCGAGCGTACTATCCGAGCACGAGGATAGGATGCGGGTCTATGTTCTTGATTTCAGATATGGCCGGGAGGGTTAATTGTCTCTTTATGTGTTGCGTACAATAACTGATACCGTTCCAGTATTCAGATGGCCCTGTATGAGGCCTTGTATGTAAGAAAGTGTAGATCGCCGGTTGGATGCTTGGCATAGGCGAGTTCGATGTTGGTCGGACTTGATTCAACGAGTGTGGATAAGGCGAAGCTTATCAGGAAAGATTATTAGTAAGCTTAGAGTCACCAAGCTTCATACGGATAACAAGCGTTGACACGTGGGGTTCAAACGACTTGTTAGTATGAGTACTATTGTGTGGCCTCGTGTGGTATTGTTGGTATGTAGGGGTTGTAAAAGAAGACTATGTCGCTATCTTTAGGTTGGACTCCCGAGAGAACATTCGGGGACGAATGTTTCTAAGGGGGGAAGAATGTTACACCCCGGAAATATTTCAGGATATGTTTCTAAGAACGTACGTAAGAACTCAAATGTTAAGGTTTGAGACGAGTAAAAATTTACCGGAATTATGTAATTGTCGGAAAACGAAATATTGCGACGAACGGGAGGGCGACACGTGTCACCCCCCCCTTTATGGACATGGACGAAATGTGCAAGGGTAGAATGGTCTTTTGACCATAATTTTATGATGAAGTCTTGCAAGGCTTAGAGCTTGACAACATTGACCAAGTCAATGACCCCACTTAGCTTGATATTTAATTAAAATGCATCCAAACCACCCATTTGTTCTAATCTTGACCCTCCATATTTTTATATAAGCTACTAGTGCAAGACAAGGCTTAACACTTAGCAAATTTTCAAGAAAAACTTGATGAAACCTTGAGGAAGCTCTCGGCCAAGGCTAGGGTTCCAAGGAGAAAAATTTCAATTCTTGTCCAATAAATCCCCCACTTTAAACCAAGGTACCTAAGGGTATTATAAGTGTTTCTCAATAGAAAGATCCCGGAAAAATGGTGTTTTCGTATTAGTCGCAAGGCGAAAACCTAAAGGGTTATTCAACTTTGAAGTTGAAACTTGAAGATGAGTTTTTCATAAGCTTCTAAGGGTGGCTTGGAGTGGATTGGAATGTCGAAAGGAGGAGCTAAAGGTGCTAGAGATCGACTTGTACTCTTGGATCATTTTTGGGCTAATTGAGGTATAATCTTCGTTTTACTTTTGTAATTGAAGATTTCATGTTATGATATGTTATAAGTGGTCATGTGATATGTGTTATGAAGTTTGATAAGTGTTATGGAATTGGAAGCTCAAATCCGAAAATGTCATATTTAGCCATTTGAAATTGAAATCCAATTTGATCGATAAATTGAATTGTCGCATGTTACCTACTTGGAGAATGTAGTAGCTAGAATCAATTGCGGCTTGATATCTTAGTATGCTACCAATTTGGATTGATATGGAAATTGAATAAGAATTGGTATTGTTATATTATTGTGAGCCAATTGGGGCTGTTTGGTTATTCATTTGCATTGGATTACCTTCTATTTTGTTGTGAGCCAATTGGGGTTGTTTGGTTATTGTATTTCGACCTTGAAAAAGGTGGCAAAGTTAGTAAAAACAAAGGAAGTGCTGTCCGATTTTCCGTAGAATTTAGTGACTTGCACTTGGAATATTCTACAATTGAAACTAGAAGTTAATAGACGTACTATGGTCATTATAGGTTGGCATACTACGTACGGCGATTGGACTTAGCAAGTGGATTAAACCGAAGAGGTATGTGGAACTTTCTTATCTCTTGAGCATGATTAAGTTGTAAATGTATAGTACGGTACACGTACAAGATTTTGACAATCTAGTCTATTTGATATCCTTGGCTTATTTTAAAGAATGTCCAAGTTGTTTGAGTTAGGGAATTAACTCACTTGTTTAAATATTAAGGATATCTTGGTTTTCAAAAGTTAAGAGACTTTAAGTATGTTGAGAGTATTTTAATACTTGTTTTATGGGAAAGTTTAAGTCTCTTGGTTATAAGTGTTATACCCCGTATTTCCAGAGTATGTACGTGAGGGCGTACGTATAAAAGCTTAAAGCCTTAAGTAGGCAAAGTGGCGAAATTGTGCACAAGTGCCGAAAAGAGTCGTTTTCCGGTGAAACGTTTCCACAGCTTTTGTAGAGAAAATTCCGGCTATGTCATTTATTATTTTTGCGGATTTTTCCGAGAGACGAACATTTTTGGACCACGGGAGGGTGACACTTGTCACCCTCATTGGACGGTAAAGGGGTTGGTTGGCCTTGGCCGATTGGTCCCTTATTTTGGGCCTTGTTTTGTGGCTTGTTTTGTGGCTTGTTTTGTGCCTTGTTTTGTGGAGTAGGGTTAGGGTGCACTTGGCTTGATCTTGGCCTTACACTTGCCTTGCACATGGCTTAATCTTGGCCATTGGTTGGCCTTTGGTTTTCCTATAAATACCCCCCCTTAGTGATGAACTTCTTCATCCACTCTTCACTTGTTCTAAGTCTTGGAAACCCTCTCCTCCTCTTGTTGACTCTCGTCAAGAGCCCTCTCCCATGTGAAGGCCTTTGGCGAAACCCTCTCCCTTTGTGAGCCTTAGCCGAGAACCCCCTCTCTTAGAGTGTTGTTAGTGTAACATACCCCTCTTTGTAGAAATACTCTCAAAGTATTGTTACTATACCCAAATTACCTTAGCCAGTATACCTTGTAGTATTCCAAAGAAACCTCTATACGTAGAGCCGGAAATACTACCAGTATGTCCTTTTGTCTCAAACCGAAACCCTAAGGAAAATCTCCATAGTTGGTTGGAGTATTAAGTAGGTCGCGTAGAACTTCTAATGGTTGTTTGGAGAGGGTTGGAGCACCCGGAGTAGGAGCTAAGCATTGCTAATGATCGACATTTATACTTGGATGATTATGGGCTTATCTAGGTAATTATCTTGTCCCCCTATTGTAATTGGATATTACATGTTGTAGGAATATATAGTTGAAGTATACTATATATATAACTGAACATAGCTTGTGGCAATGTCTTTGGACTTAAGCTGAATTTAAAGAAGAGAAGCTGAGCGTAATTACGTGGGGTGTATTCTGATGAGACTTGTGTAGTTTGTGGGTAGGAAGGCTGCCCAATTTCCGTAGGATCTTGTATCTAGATTTATTCTACCGAGTAGTCTAGACTTTGATAGACTTGTATAACTGTATAGGTTGAATGTTCTGAGTAGCATGTGCTACTTGAGAAGGTGGACCGTGCTAAGCGGGTTATAGTCGTGGAGCGTTTTGCTAATAGTCGATAATCGTCGCGAGGTATGTGAACCTCTTCCTATCTCTTCTAGCATGATATGTGTATAACTATGTAGTACGGTAGACGTACGTGTGTTAATTGAACGTAGTTATACGGCAATGTCTTTTGACTTAAGCCCGAATAATAATAATCTTGAAGTAGTTCAAGAGAATTAAGAACTGTTTTTAAAAGAAGAGTAATACTTGGTTTTAAAAGCTTAAGAGTTATAATAGCTTTATGGGAAGTTAGGTATAACGACTTAAGAGAGATAAAACGAATGACTTATTTATTTTAGAAGTTAAGAGACTTGATCTTGTAAGATAAGAGACTTAACTTAAATAAATTATATGAATTTTGTGTGAAACCTCATTCGTGAGTAATGAGTACTTGATTTTTAAAAGGGATAATGTTTCTTGATTCGGAAATCAGAATGTGTATCGACAAACCACTGCAGCGTTAATAAAGGGAAATGTTTTGATTAATGAAGTATTAATAAAACCAGTAGAAACTTCCATCTGCATAGAAGCTAAGATGAGACAAAATGATATTTCCTAGATCATGGCTGCTGTAATAAGATTGTTATAAACAAGAATATCCTACTCACATATAAGGCTTATGTTTCTTAGATGGTTTAAAAGAGAATTATATTCTTAAGTGAAGAAGACTATGAACTACGAAACCTTTCTAAAATAAGAAACGTGAACATTTGAAATTAGGCAAACTTGAACGTTTGGAAAATAATGTTGTTACTTGATTTTACAAAGGTAAGTGTTTTGGTTTACTTAAAAAGACAGTCACTCTTTTTGTACTACGGGTATTGTGTGACTTGTGTGAAAGAAATGATTCTTGTAAAAGATTTAATGAATGAAGTACTTTGGGAATAGATACCCGAACTTGTTAGTAGAAAGTACCTTGTGTGAATAACTTGATTGTATTGGTTTGTGATAGCCTTGTAATACTTTCTTGTTGATTTGATAAGTAAACATGTTAGGATGCTACGTGTGTTAGTATCTTGTGGTTGTTATGTAAGGGGGGTCATTCTTGCTGTGCTTACGTTGCTAAACGGTAAGTCCATTGTACTGTTATTATATCACCTACCCCCTTGACTTATTATACCGAGGGCTTGCCACCCTTGATGCGGGTCTATACGGCCTATGCGGTCCTTGTGACTATGCGGAGTGCGAGAGCTCCAGGATTGATCATTCCGGGTGTTTAGCCTGATGCGGGGGATTCCCTATGCGGTCTGTTGAGACTATGCGGTCTTTTGAGACTATGCGGGCTGCGGGAGCCTAGGCGGATACCGAGGGTTAAGCTGCCTTCGATGCGGGGTGTACCTCAGGCGGTCTAGGACCATGATTCGAGGAATACCTTATGCGGGTCTGTGTGTGACCTATGCGGAGCTGCGAGAGTTCCAGGGATAGACGCGCACATTGATACTGCGGGCGATGGCGGCCGATCGTAGTGCGGTCTAGAAAGACCTCGTGATACGATTTATGGCATTTGTGTGCTGGGGTCTTAGTAGTCGGCTATGCCTTCGCATTTACCGTGCGGTTTTATTGTGATGACTTTGAGGCGTGAGTCACGACTTGACATATGGCTTATTGTGAATCGTAGTTTGGTTATCATACATGTCTCCTATTTTTTTATAGACTACTATGATTTCATTCTGATATTTTGATTTCACATACTTGGTACTGTTGTCTTGACCTCGCCCGGGCTGCGTTCATCTGCGCGGTAAAGGTACACCAGTCGTTGATCCTCGCTCTTAGGGTCACAGTTCAGCGTTGGGAAAGCTCTGTTTCTCCGGAGGCTTATCAGTGGTATAGTCCCCTGCTGTTGTAGGTATTTACATTCAGGGGTATGGCGGGGCCCTGTCCCGCCATTGTTGTCGCATCATTCTTAGAGGTCTGTAGTACTGTTGTGGGCAGAAATTGTAAGAGGGTTATGCTTCAAATTACTATTGATATATATACAGAAGGTAACCGTTTTTGGTTAGCCTGTCTTCTTATTTTCACTGTCTTATTTCATTGGTTTTATGTATTGTCTTTATATTCCGCTGATTACTCTGATGTTGTATCACTAGGGTGCCCGGGGTAAGGCACCAGTCACGGGCCCCGGAACGGGTCGTGACAAAAGTGGTATCAGAGCAGTTAATCCTCGGAAAGTGTCTACAGACCGTATCTAGTAGAGTCTTGATTATCGGTGTGTTGTGCACCACACCAATAATCAGGAGGCTATAGGATATTTAGGATTGGTTTCTATTCTTCTCACTCTGAGATCGTGCCTTAGAGCTGTGTTGTAAGTTGGACCCTCTGACGAAATTCTTTCCCTTACCGTTATGCCTCCGCGTAGGGCAAACCCGGGCCCAGGAGGGCAAGGCAGCCGAGGGAGCTGCGAGTAGAGTTCAGAGGGTTACGTGGGCACAGGCTCACTCATTACCAAGGGTAATGCTTCATTCGGGGATTTCTGCGACGTCACTAGCCCAGTAAAGTTTAGCACGGCGGCGGCAGTTCCTACTGCGGCCATGATATTTGAACCTTCAGTTCCACGACCGGGAACAGTGAACTTAGAATGCAAGAGGCGACCCTGTTACTAGCTATGGATTTGGCTACCAGAGAGTATACCGATGTACCGCGAGTCTTGATGAATATCAACGAGAGGGTTGTGCAAGAATAATTCTTCAGTTAGGCTTGAGCATGGCCTGTGTACGGGCTTATGCGCAGCAGGCCAAGAAACGTAGAGATCGACGGGTTAACAAAGGACAGCAGAAGAGGCGAGCGGCGAGTCCTTTGGTAACTTTCGAGGCGAGTCGCCTCACGGCAGATTAGATATGCACCTCGCCCGGTCAGGTGGTCTTCCGGATTTTAGGGCGTTCGGTATGCGAGAGTTGGTCGAACTCGGGGCTTCGGTTCACGATGTATGAGCGCCATCGGGAATGTCGTCTTTTAGTTGGTACTTGTTGTACCTATGACCGTCAGGGTCTGATGTCGAAAGAGTATCCTAGTAGGAGGACTTAGCCTTCAGGTTCGGTGGGTAGTTCGTCATCTTCCCTAGCTATGCGCCTCACGGGGCGGGTTTGATTAGAACAACTAAGGGGAGTGAAACAGTAGATACATGTATATCTTTAACCCTCTAGAGATTAGTATTGTGTGATGAGATGAGTATATCTTAAGTGTTATGTTCAGATAACATAAGTGTATTGTGATTAGAAATCATGGTTAGTTACCGGGTAAGATTTTGGGGGATAGAGAAGGTGTGAGCCTTAGAGTGTTATACGTAGAGACCTTAGAGGTAAGGCCATCTCGAGTAAAGGTGTAGTGTTATGTTTGATCCTTATCGGTGCATAGTGCGTGAGCTATGTTTGGGATAGGTCCTAAGTAGTATGAAATGAAAGAGGGTAGTTGAGCTAAGAAGACCGCTAGGTTTTCGTAACGTGTTTAGTGAGATTGTTCCTTCGGAGATAGTATTTTGCGCTTGCGGGTCGGGTTGAGGCCACGTTGCGGGTCAACCCGCGGCATGTTTGGTGGTGGGGTCTGGTTGTGGTGGTCCCGCCTTGTGGTAGGGTCACGAGGGTGTTAGGCTCAAGTTTAGTTAACCAGCGTACGAGTTCGTGGATGCGTTCGACCAGTGGTCGGGCCGATGGGGGCAGCCCATCGTGTTCTTCGGTCAGGACCGTTTACTCGGCTGTGATGAGTTATCTGAAAGGTTGTAAGGCTGCACGGGGTGTCTACCTTCACCTTATGACAGACAATGGAGCCCAGGGTACGACTGTTTTTGTTTCTGGAAGTTTTACCAGGCAAGGTTAAGAACTCAGGTGAGTCTCAGAATCGCATTCGCCCTCGGGCCAGTGTGTGGATTTCTGGGGTAGTCGTGGGGATTGTTGTCTCCTGTGGAGGGAGCGTTTAAGCTACCATTTCAATGTTCGGATGTCGCCTTTTGAAGCCTTGTAGGGGCGGAAGTGTAAGTTGCCGGTCGATTGGTTCGATGTTGGCAAGGTTCAGATAGTTGGTTCAGGCTTGTTCCAGCAGACTGTGGATGGGGTGAAGCTTGTCTAGAAGAGGTTCTGGCAGCTCAGAGAAAATCGTGCGGATAATCGGCGACAACGCTTAGAGTTCAGGTTGACGGTCGATCTTCTTGAAAGTACCACCCCGGTTAGGGTGTGACGAGTTTTGGAAAACAAAGGAAACTTAGCCCGAGTTGCTTTGGGCCTTTTTGAGTTCATGTGAAGAATAGGCCAGGTTGCCTATATGTTAGCTTTTGCCGTCCGACTTAGGAGGCAGTGCGTCCGGGTTTTCGTATTGTTATGTTCGGGGGGCTGCGCGTATAAAGAGGCCAGAGCCTCTACCACGGGAGCAAACCCGAACCATGGCTCTCCGTATGGCACATCCTGAGAAGGGCCGAAGGGCATGCCTCAGGGATCGCATGCAGCCCGGTACCATTTGTTGGGTCGGCGGAGCAAGGCTCGCGACAAAGTGACAAAAGTGGTATCAGTGACTAAAGAAGTATATTTTTGACCCCGGGGAGAGGTATTTGTGGTGATGTTAGAGGTGTTTCCTCATGGACTTGGATGGAGGTATTTGCGCGGGTGTTTCTGTGGCCAGGTGTGGCAGGATTGTTCTCGTAAGTATAGTAGTGAAGACTATACTGCAAGGCGTTTGTTTTGAGACTTAGAAGGAACATTCGGGACGAATGTTTCTAAGGAGGGGAGAATGTTATACCCCGTATTTCCAGAGTATGTACGTGAGGGCGTACGTATAAAAGCTTAAAGCCTTAAGTAGGCAAAGTGGCGAAATTGTGCACAAGTGCCGAAAAGAGTCGTTTTCCGGCGAAACGTTTCCACAGCTTTTGTAGAGAAAATTCCGGCTATGTCATTTATTATTTTTGCGGATTTTTCCGAGAGACGAACATTTTTGGACCAACGGGAGGGTGACACTTGTCACCCTCATTGGACGGTAAAGGGGTTGGTTGGCCTTGGCCGATTG
Source organism: Przewalskia tangutica (assembly GCA_029844215.1). Taxonomy (NCBI): domain Eukaryota; kingdom Viridiplantae; phylum Streptophyta; class Magnoliopsida; order Solanales; family Solanaceae; genus Przewalskia; species Przewalskia tangutica. The sequence continues at coordinate 7,195,091 of CM056725.1, forward strand.
GTCCCTTATTTTTGGGCCTTGTTTTGTGGCTTGTTTTGTGGCTTGTTTTGTGCCTTGTTTTGTGGAGTAGGGTTAGGGTGCACTTGGCTTGATCTTGGCCTTACACTTGCCTTGCACATGGCTTAATCTTGGCCATTGGTTGGCCTTTGGTTTTCCTATAAATACCCCCCCTTAGTGATGAACTTCTTCATCCACTCTTCACTTGTTCTAAGTCTTGGAAACCCCTCTCCTCCCTCTTGTTGACTCTCGTCCAAGAGCCCCTCTCCCCCTTGTGAAGGCCTTTGGCCGAAACCCTCTCCCAGAGTGAGCCTTAGCCGAGAACCCCTCTTAGAGTGTTGTTCTCGTGTAACATACCCCCCCTCTTTGTAGAAATACTCTCAAAAGTATTGTTACTATACCCAAATTACCTTAGCCATATACCTTGTAGTATTCCAAAGAAACCTCTATACGTAGAGCCCGGAAATACTACCGTATGTCCTTTTTGTCTCAAACCGAAACCCTAAGGAAAATCTCCATAGTTGGTTGGATTATTAAGTAGAGGTCGCGTAGAACTTCTAATGGTTGTTTGGAGCGGGTTGGAGCACCCGGAGTAGGAGCTAAGCATTGCTAAGGATCGACATTTATACTTGGATGATTATGGGCTTATCGAGGTAATTATCTTGTCCCCCTATTGTAATTGGATATTACATGTTGTAGGAATATATAGTTGAAGTATACTATATATATAACTGAACATAGCTTGTGGCAATGTCTTTGGACTTAAGCCTGAATTTAAAGAAGAGAACTGAACTGTAATTACGTAGGACTGTATTACAGTAGACTTGTGTAGTTTGACGGGTAGGGAAGGGCTGCCCAATTTCCCGTAGGATCTTGTATCTAGATTTATTCTACCGAGTAGTCTAGACTTTGATAGACTTGTATAACCTGTATAGGTTGAATGTTCTGCGAGTAGCATGTGCTACTTGAGAAGGTGGACCAGACTAGCAAGTTATAGTCGTGGAGCGTTTTGCTAATAGTCGATAATCGTCGCGAGGTATGTGAACCTCTTCCTATCTCTTCTAGCATGATATGTGTATAACTATGTAGTACGGTAGACGTACATGTGTTAATTGAACGTAGTTGTACGGCAATGTCTTTTGACTTAAGCCCGAATAATAATAATCTTGAAGTAGTTCAAGAGAATTAAGAACTGTTTTTAAAAGAAGAGTAATACTTGGTTTTAAAAGCTTAAGAGTTATACTAGCTTTATGGGAAGTTAGGTATAACGGCTTAAGAGAGATAAAACGAATGACTTATTTATTTTAGAAGTTAAGAGACTTGATCTTGTAAGATAAGAGACTTAACTTAAATAAATTATATGAATTTTGTGTGAAACCTCATTCGTGAGTAATGAGTACTTGATTTTTTAAAAGGGATAATGTTTTACTGATTTCGGAAATCAGAATGTGTATCGACAAACCACTGCAGCGTTAATAAAGGGAAATGTTTTGATTAATGAAGTATTAATAAAACCAGTAGAAACTTCCATCTGCATGTAAGCTAAGATGAGACAAAATGATATTTCCTAGATCATGGTCAGAATAAGATTGTTATAAACAAGAATATCCTACTCACATATAAGGCTTATGTTTCTTAGATGGTTTAAAAGAGAATTATATTCTTAAGTGAAGAAGACTATGAACTTTAAACCTTTCTAAAATAAGAAACGTGAACATTTGAAATTAGGCAAACTTGAACGCTTGGAAAATAATGTTGTTACTTGATTTTACAAAGGTAAGTGTTTTGGTTTACTTAAAAAGGCGATACTCTTTTTGTACTACGTATTGTGTGACTTGTGTGAAAGAAATGATTCTTGTAAAAGATTTAATGAATGAAGTACTTTGGGAATAGATACCCAAACTTGTTAGTAGAAAGTACCTTGTGTGAATAACTTGATTGTATTGGTTTGTGATAGCCTTGTAATACTTTCTTGTTGATTTGATAAGTAAACATGTTAGGATGCTACGTGTGTTAGTATCTTGTGGTTGTTATGTAAGGGGTCATTCTTTGCGGCTTACGTTGCTAAACGGTAAGTCCATCAGATCGTTATTATATCACCTACCCTCGACTTATTATACCGAGGGCTTGCCACCCTTGATGCGGGTCTATACGGCCTATGCGGTCCTTGTGACTATGCGGAGCGAGAGCTCCGAGATTGATCATTCCGGTGTTTAGCCCGACGCGGGGATTCTACGGTCTGCTGAGACTATGCGGTCTTTTGAGACTATGCGGGCCGCGGAGCCTGGCGGATACCGAGGTTAAGCCGCCGACGCGGGTGTACCTCAAAGCGGTATAGGACCATGATTCGAGAATACCTTATGCGGGTCGTGTGACCTATGCGAGTCGCGAGAGTTCCGAGGATAGACGCGACATTGATATCTGCGGGCCGGCGCCTTCGATCATGTGGTGCGGTCTAGAAAGACCTCGTGATACAGTTTATGGCATTTGTGGTACTGGGGGTCTTAGTAGTCGGCTATGCCTTCGTACTTACCCCGTACGGTTTTATTGTGATGACTTTGAGGGCGTGAGTCCCTGACTTGACATGACTGCTTATTGTGAACTGTAGTTTGGTTATCATACATGTCTCCTGTTTTTTTATAGACTACTATGATTTCATTTACAGTATTTTCAGTTTCACATACTTGGTACCTGTTGTACTGACCTCCTTCGGGGGGCTGCGTTCATGCCGCAGGTAAAGGTACACCAGTCGTTGATCCTCGCTCTTAGGGTCACAGTTCAGCGTTGGGAAAGCTCCGTTTCTCCGGAGGCTTATCAGTGGTATAGTCCCCTGCTGTTGTAGGTATTTACATTCAGGGGTATGGCGGGGCCCTGTCCCGCCATTGTTGTCGCATCATTCTTAGAGGTCTGTAGTACTGTTGTGGGCAGAAATTGTAAGAGGGTTGTAACTGTTCAAATTACTATTGATATATATACAGAAGGTAACCGTTTTTGGTTAGCCTGTCTTCTTATTTTCACTGTCTTATTTCATTGGTTTTATGTATTGTCTTTATATTCCGCTGATTACTCTGATGTTGTATCACTAGGGTGCCCGGGGTAAGGCACCAGTCACGGGCCCCGGAACGGGTCGTGACAATAAGGAAAGAATGTAATTTGCTAATGTATAAGGCTAGTATAACGGCTTTATGGGAAGTTGGTTATAATAGCTTTATGGAAAGTTTAAAGAGTGGTTTACTCTAAGTAAATTAAGTATGTTAAGGGACTTGAAGAGTTTTAAAGTACGTGATACTTGTTTCGTTTTAAACATATAAGTCCCTTGGATAGGAAATTGTACTTGACTAAGACATAAAGTGAATATAACGACTTTATGGGGAGTTGGTTATATTGGCTTTATGGAAAGATAAATGGCTTGATTTATTGAAAGGCAATTTGATTTAAAGGCATCAATTGCCTAAGGTTTTTACGAAAGAAGAAGTCACTTGATTTAGAAACCTAATTTTTATTCTAAAAGTATTGTGACTTGTCATGAAAAGAAATTTTAACTTGATACTACGGTTATTAGTATCTTGGAAGTTTTATAATGAAATGAGTCATTTTAAAAGAATAGAAGTACGTAGTACTTTGGGTTAAATTCCCGGATTTTTATAAAAGACATGATAGTGCCTTAGGTAAACTAAAATGAGAGTGTATATAAACAAGAATAATAAGTTAGGGATTTCTTAACTTGCTTATGTATTATATGATGTTTCGGTAGTGCTTATGTTATATGTAGTAGCCGGATTTGTGCTAGTGATATATTATTCGTTGCGGGGTCATTCCCCGGGTTTGTGGCATTGCATAGTTCCGTGGATTTGCTACCCACGATGCGAGGAATACCTCATGCGAGTCCGTAGGGCTTATGCGGGTGAAATAGTCCCATGCGGGCGGGTCCAGCCTATGCGAGGAATACCTCATGCGAGTCTGAAAGGGCTTATGCGGGTGAAATAGTCCCATGCGAGGAATACCTCACGCGGGTCCACTGGATCTATGCGGGTGAAATAGTCCCAGGAATAGGATTGCTTAATGACACCGCGCGGGTGGTCCCCGCTGATCGTGAGCTTTCCTACTTTATATTGTAAGTATACTCCTATTTTACTCTCATTGTTAGTAAGGCACATCAGATCACAATTGAGTTATCATACATGTCTCCGCTTTATTTAGACTTATGATTTCATTACATTTCTGGGCCACATATTTGGTACATGTGTAATCGACTTCTCGGCCGCTCACGCCGCAGTAGTACAGTTCTTGATCCTCGCTCTTAGGATCACTGTCACTATCGGCGAGCTCCTTCATTTCGAGGCTTATCCTCGGTATTGTCGGTTATTGTACATTCGTGGTATGGCGGGCCCCGTCCCGTTGAGTTGTTATTCTGTGAGGTCCAGTAGTCACATTGTGGATTGGGTTGTAAAAAAAAATGTCTCGCTCTATTTCTCGATTTAGTATATTTTTACGAGGCGCCCTATCGGCTAGCCTGTTGTTGCATCGTCTAAGTTATATGTATGTTCCACGCTATTCTCTCGATTTATACTGATGCGGTGCCCAGATAGTGGCACGGCCATGGCCCGGTCGGGTCGTGACAATATAAATCACCCGAAAGGGTCTACACTGTTCAATAATGTAAATACAACTCTAGCCAGTCCAGCCCACATATGAATACAGACCTCTAAGAGTTTGGACAATTACTATGACGGGACAAGGCCCCGCCGTACCCCTGAATATACCTAGCCATAATGACAAGCTCCGAAACATTGGAGCCATCTCAAAATTTTGAATTAGGATACTAAGCTCGCGGATCCACAACTGTGTACCTAGACGTGCGGACATGAACGCAGCCCCCCGAAGGGAGTCAGTACAACAAGTACTAAGTATGGAACGGAAATAAAGTACAGTATTAAAATCATGGCTAGCCAAAAAATGACAGGGACAAGTAAAATAATCAAATACCAGATCCTACCGTGTCATTAAAATAAGAGCCAACTGTACCTTGTATTACTATACCCTTGTACCACTGTACCACTGTGAACTGTATCACTGTACCACTGTACTACTATATCACTGTATCACTGTACCACTGTACTACTATATCATTGTATCATTGTACCACTGTTCTACTATATCACTGTATCATTGTACCACTGTACTACTATAACACCGAGAGTCAACTGTACCTTTTCAAGATATACAAGTCATGTCAAAATCAGGGACACCTGCCCACAGAATATAACATCACGGGACTTGAACCCGCATATGTATGTATATATCATCATGAGACTCAAACCCACATATGTATATATGGTGACATGGGATAATGATATAATGTCATGGGACTCTAACCCACATACATCTATATATAATGTCGCCAGGAGAATAATATAATGTCATGGGACTCTAACCCACAAACATCTATATATAATGTCGTCGGGAGAATAATATAATGTCATGGGATTCTAACCCACATACATATATAATGTCGCCGGAAGAATGATATAATGTCATGAGACTCTAACCCACATACATATATAATGTCGTCGGGAGAATGATATAATGTCATGGGACTCTAACCCACATACATATATAATGTTGCCGGGAGAATAATATAATGTCATGGGACTCTAACCCACATACATCTATATATAATGTATCCAGGAGAATAATATAATGTCATGGGACTCTAACCCACATACATATATAATATCGCCGGGAGAATAATATAATGTCATGGGACTCTAACCCACATACATATATAATGTCGCCAGGAGAATAATATAATGTCATGGGACTCTAACCCACATACATCTATATATAATGTCGTCGGGAGAATGATATAATGTCATGGGACTCTAACCCACATACATATATAATGTCGCCGGGAGAATGATATAATGTCATGGGACTCTAACCCACATAGCTATATAATGTCGCCGGGAGAATGATATAATGTCATGGGACTCCAACCCACATACATATATAATGTCACCGGGAGAATAATATAATGTCATGGGACTCTAACCCACATACATATATAATGTCGCCAAGAGAATAATATAATGTCATGGGACTCTAACACACATACATCTATATATAATATCGCCGGGAGAATGATATAATGTCATGGGACTCTAACCCACATACATATATAATGTCGCCGGGAGAATGATATAATGTCATGAGACTCTAACCCACATACATATATAATGTCGCCGGGAGAATAAATAATGTCATGGGACTCTAACCTACATACATCTATATATAATGTCGTCGGGAGAATGATGTAATGTCATGGGACTCTAACCCACATACATCTATATATAATGTAGCCAGGAGAATAATATAATGTCATGGGACTCTAACCCACATACATCTATATATAATGTCGTCGGGAGAATGATATAATGTCATGGGACTCTAACCCACATACATATATAATGTCGCCGGGAGAATGATATAATGTCATGGGACTCTAACCCACATACATATATAATGTCGCCGGGAGAATGATATAATGTCATGGGACTCTAACCCACATACATATATAATGTCACCGGGAGAATAATATAATGTCATGGGACTCTAACCCACATACATATATAATGTCGCCAGGAGAATAATATAATGTCATGGGACTCTAACACACATACATCTATATATAATATCGCCGGGAGAATGATATAATGTCATGAGACTCTAACCCACATACATATATAATGTCGCCGGGAGAATGATATAATGTCATGAGACTCTAACCCACATACATATATAATGTCTCCGGGAGAATAAATAATGTCATGGGACTCTAACCCACATACATCTATATATAATGTCGCCGGGAGAATGATATAATGTCATGGGACTCTAACCCACATACATATATAATGTCACCGGGAGAATAATTTAATGTCATGGGACTCTAACCCAAAATTGAGTCATTTATACTTCATATAAATCAAGTCTCTTATACTTCATCTAATCAAATCTCATATATTTTCAAGTAAGGTCTCATATACCTTCAAGCAAAGTCTCATATACTTTCAAAATAATCAAGTCACTTAACTTTCAAAATCAAGTCTCACAGCTTTCAAAATAATCAAGTCTCTTAACTTTCAAAATCAAGTCCCATAACTAGAAAATAAAGTCTCATAACTTTAAAAATAATCAAGTCTCTTAACTTTCAAAATCAAGTCTCATAGTTTTCAAAATAATCAAGTCTCTTAACTTTCAAAATCAAGTCCCATAACATGAAAATAAAGTCTCATAACTTTCAAAATAATCAAGTCTCTTAACTTTCAAAATCAAGTCTCATAGCTTTCAAAATAATCAAGTCTCTTAACTTTCAAAATCAAGTCCCATAACTTGAAAATAAAGTCTCATAACTTTCAAAATAATCAAGTCTCTTAACTTCCAAAATCAAGTCCCATAACTTGAAAATAAAGTCGAATAACTTTCAAAATAATCAGGACTCGTATACTTTCCAAATCAATTTACTTACTTCAATAAATCACGTCACATAGACTCACCAAAATCAAGTCGCATAGACTTTTCAAATAATCATGTCAAAAGAAGGAAGAAGTTCACATACCTCGTGACGACTAACCAACACGACAAGTAGCAATACGCTCCCATGTTCTTCAACCTTATCGTCTATTCCACATTCCATGTAGAATATGCTACACGTAGTACTTCAACCTATAATAACGATAACACTTCTATCAATTTCAAGCTTACTATTGTAAGACTTATACCAAACAATTTGCCCTCTAATTCTACGGAAAATCGGGCAGCACTTCTGTTGTTTCTACGTACTTTTCCATATTTTCCAAGGCCCGTATTCATCAACCAACAAGTCACATTTAAGGCGCAACCAACAGTTAGCCAAAGGGGATTACACGCCTAACTGGACGTGTAAAATTCTGCCCCACAGTTGTACAAAACAGTCCACAAATCAGCCCATAAAAACAGTCTGTAATCCAACAATAACGAGGGTAAAATGTGAGGCGTTTCAACACCTTTCCACACCCCTATTTCCTTAGGACTTTCATTAGAAACTACTACACTTAAACATGCATATTAGGGCTGATTTTACAGCATAACCACACCCCCAAAACAGTCCATAAAATGATACGACAACGTCTAACAGTTTTGGGCAGTTTTTCGGCTAAAACAACTACAATCCGATAACTCTTTCCTTAATCCATTTTATTCCAATTCGAGTTCCAACACTTCCATATGACATACCAACTTATCAACAACCATATTACCTTATTTTAACATGCGACAAGTGTGGATAACAACAACCATATAACAAACGAAACCAAGGGCACAAAATTGTCTCAAATCGGCCAACAACATATCTACCTCATACACATCTTATTTGCAATTTCTTTCTTAAAATGAATTCATCTATACATTATAACAATAAGTAATATCTAATTACTTTAATTTTAGAAGAACTATTACCTCATTTTTGTGCCCAAAAACGTCCCGGGCAGAATGCTCAACAATGGCCCGTAGTTTTCGTTTCGCTCCACTTCTTCAAGATCCAATCACATATATGTATCTCCTACAACCTTAGGAGCAACTTCCCTTCACATTCCATCACCAATAAGTAGACGGAACCCCTAGGGTTTCACCCTCTATTCTCGGCCAACAACATGTTTTGTGTTCTTGGAATAATATCTTGGTTTAACACTTGGTTAGGGACCTTAATCAAGGAGTAAGAAACCTAATCAACACTTTGTTCTTGGCTAATGAGGCTCTCGATTTTTATGGAGCTAAGGGAGAGAGATGAGGGCTTTCTTGGATGAAAATGTATAAGGCTAAGTCTTGCAAGCATCTATGTGTATATAATGTATCTCAACGGTTGGATGTTTGACATGTGGAGGGCCTAAGTGTAGCAAGACAAGTGGAGTGAGACCCACAAGGCCTACTTGTCACAAAGTATCTAGCCAAGTCTTCCAAGTCCAAGGCAAGTGGGGGGGGGGGGGGTCACGTATCACCCTCTCATTCGTCTAAAAATTATTTCATCTCCCAAAAATCCATAATTGGCCAAAATATCTCAAAATATTGTGGTCCCCACGAAATCGTAAAATTCTCGTGTGGGCCCCACATGACCAAATCCGAACTTAAAATCCCAAAATTTAAATATATTCTATAAGTCTTAAATACCAAATTTGAGAATCAAATTTTCATTATTAAACACTTTTCCTTCACGGGTTTCCGAAATTTTCCTTAAGAAAAAGTAATTTTCTTTCTTTCCAACTTTCAAATCTTATTTGCATACGTTCGTTCTTATTTCAATCTCTTGGAGATACGGGGTGTAACATCCTTCCCCGCTTAGAAACATTCGTCCCGAATTTCATACTAGGTTTAACCTAAACAAATCTTGGTATAGTCTCCTTAAACTATAATCAACTGAACCAATTATGCCACATATAGCCCCAATATATCACACATGCATATACATCAATCAAAAGCCAACCGAGGAATCAAATCTAAATTGTATATCACCACTATTATCTCCCATTCATGGCCTAAAAGGATTTTTCTTTAGTACTTTCATTACTCATAACTATAACCACTTCAATTCTTTTAACACTTGTTCACTCCTTTTCTTACTTGTCGTACTCTTCTTGTACTTCCAATTTTTTTCTAGTACACTCACATAATCTCGCATATTTCTTCTGTTTCCAATCCTTGGAGTTACTACATCCAAACTAGGTCATTATACTCAGATTCAATTTTCGTTAAAGCCCTTCTCGGCCCTCACGACCCGGTTCTGGTTGAACGCGTCCACGAACTCGTACAACAATTAACTAGACTTGGGCCTCGCACCCTCGTGACCCTATCACATAGCGGGATCACTTCCAACTGACCCTACTCCATTTCGGGCTATGGATCGACCCACAATTGGTCCATACCCGACTCATCATCACACTTAACTCTCATTTTTTGTCTGAAATAAATCTTTCTGCCCGAGAAGGCCTTGTACATATAAGGTCTCAGTGGTCATTAATATTCTAAAATTCACAATTTTTCTATGCCCCAAGCCTACATTATCAGTCCCCACATACGGGTAATGTAGCTTCTTAATATCTCACAATCATGTTGTCTTACTCACAACAACTCAATATTATCCGTACGTAACACTTAAGCATACCATATAACTTAACCAACTTCTGATAAACCATAATCATTCTAGGCAACACACATATGGCCCCAAATAAATACGCTAATATATATATACATCATCATAATACCATCTATACGATAACTTTACCAACCTGGATACGCAATCCATATAATCCTTTCTGGGCCACTGTTGCTTTTCTCATAGCTGCAATCACAATAATACGTTAGGGAGAGACCACCCTAACAACACAGCTCTATCGTACGATCTCAGAGTGAGAAGAAGGGAAACTAATCCTAAATGTACTATAGCCCCCTGTTTATATATGTGGTGCACAACACACCGATAAACAAGACTCTACTATACACGGTCTGTAGACATTCTGAGGACTAACTGCTTTGATTCCACTCTGTCACGCCTAGAACCCCGGGCCCGCGACTGGTGCCCTACCTGGGCACCCTTCAGTTCATACAATACAATAAACAGCGAAAGATAAATAACACTCATTTTTTTTTCTTAAAACAAATGCAAAGTCGATTAGGCTGCCATAATATAAATCACCTGAAAGGGTCTACACTGTTCAACAATGTAAATACAACTCTAGCCAGTCCAGCCCACATATGAATACAGACCTCTAATAGTTTGGACATTTACTATGACAGGACAAGGCCCCGTCGTACCCCTGAATATACCTAGCCATAATGACATGCTCCGAAACATTGGAGCCATCTAAAAATGCTGAAACAGGATACTAAGCTCGCGGATCCACAACTGTGTACCTAGACGTGCGGACATGAACGCAGCCCCCCGAAGGGGGTCAGTTCAACATTTACTAAGTATGGAACGGAAATAAAGTACAGCATTAAAATCAAGGCTGGCCAAAAAATGACAGGGACAAGTAAAGTAATCAAATACCAGATCCAACCGTATCATATAAAATAAGAGTCAACTGTACCTTCTATTACTATACCCCTGTACCACTGTGCTACTGTATCATTGTACCAATGTACTATTGTATCATTGTACCACTGTACTACTATATCACTATAACACTGTACCACTGTACTACTATATCATTGTATCATTATACCACTGTACTACTATATCATTGTATCATTGTACCACTACACTACTATAACACCGATAGTCAACTGTACCTTTTTAAGATATACAAGTCATGTCAAAATCAGGGACACCTGCCCTCAGAATATAACATCACGGGACTCGAACCCGCATATGTATGTATATAGCATCATGGGACTCAAACCCACATATATATATATGGTGACATGGGATAATGATATAATGTCATGAGACTCTAACCCACATACATCTATTTATAATGTCGCCAGGAGAATAATATAATGTCATGGGACTCTAACCCACATACATATATAATGTCGCCGGAAGAATGATATAATGTCATGGGACTCTAACCCACATACATATATAATTCGCCGGGAGAATAATATAATATCATGGGACTCTAACCCACATACATATATAATGTCGCAAGGAGAATAATATAATGTCATGGGACTCTAACCCATATACATCTATATATAATGTCGCCGGGAGAATGATATAATGTCATGAGACTCTAACCCACATACATATATAATGTCGTCGGGAGAATAATATAATGTCATATAAGGTATAACGTGTCCCGGCCCATTCTGGGTCTCGGTGTATCAATGCAACCATATGTCATTTTAAACAATCTCTTGAATTTCCATAAAATCGTTATAACAAACTTCCCATAAATCCATTATAACAACTTTCATTTTAGAAACTAAAGCACTGCCACATCTTTCTCTTTAAACAAACCAAGGCACATCACCTCTTTCCTTTTAATAAAACCAAGGCATTGTCATGTGATGTAACATTAGGGAGTTGAACCCAAAAGTACTATGTACATCTATTCTTTTCTTTATAAAACCCCATAATACTAGCACTTGTAGCATCAAGGCACTTTCACTATTGAAAACAAGTTACTTACACTTTTAAACTCAAGTAACTTATTCTTTTCAAATCAAGTAACCTATACTTTTAAATCAAGTTACTTCTCCTTTCCCAAAATCGAGTCATTTATACTTCATATAAATCAAGTCTCTTATACTTCATCTAATCAAATCTCATATACTTTCAAGTAAGGTCTCATATACCTTCAAGCAAAGTCTCATATACTTTCAAAATAATCAAGTCACTTAACTTTCAAAATCAAGTCTCATAGCTTTCAAAATAATCAAGTCTCTTAACTTTCAAAATCAAGTCCCATAACTTGAAAATAAAGTCTCATAACTTTCAAAATAATCAAGTCTCTTAACTTTCAAAATCAAGTGTCATAGCTTTCAAAATAATCAAGTCTCTTAACTTTCAAAATCAAGTCCCATAACATGAAAAATGAAGTCTCATAACTTTCAAAATTATCAAGTCTCTTAACTTTCAAAATCAAGTCTCATAGCTTTCAAAATAATCAAGTCTCTTAACTTTCAAAATCAAGTCCCATAACATGAAAATAAAGTCTCATAACTTTCAAAATAATCAAGTCTCTTAACTTCCAAAATCAAGTCCCATAACTTGAAAATAAAGTCGAATAACTTTCAAAATAATCAGGACTCATATACTTTCAAAATCAATTTACTTACTTCAATATATCAAGTCACATAGACTCACCAATATCAAGTCACATAGACTTTACAAATAATCATGTCAAAAGAAGGAAGAAGTTCACATACTTCGTGACGACTAACCAACACGACAAGTAGCAATACGCTCCCATGTTCTTCAACCTTATCGTCTATTCCACATTCCTAGTAGAATATGCTACACGTATTACTTCAACCTATAATAACGATAACACTTCTATCAATTTCAAGCTTACTATTGTAAGACTTATACCAAACAATTTGCCCTCTAATTCTACGTAAAATCGGGCAGCACTTCCTTTGTTTCTACGTACTTTTTCACCTTTTCCAAGGCCCGTATTCAGCAACCAACAAGCCACATTTAAGGCGCAACCAACAGTTAGCCAAAGGGGATTACACGCCTAACTGGATGTGTAAAATTCTGCCCCGCAGTTATACAAAACAGTCCACAAATCAGCCCATAAAAACAGTCTGTAATCCAACTATAACGAGGGTAAAATGTGAGGCGTTTCAACATCTTTCCACACCCCTATTTCCTTAGTACTTTCATTAGCAACTACTACACTTAAACATGCATATTAGGGCTGATTTTCCAGCATAACCACACCCTCAAAACAGTCTATAAAATGATACGACACCGTCTAATAGTTTTGGGCAGTTTTTCGGCTAAAACAACTACAATCCGATAACTCTTTCCTTAATCCATTTTATTCCAATTCGAGTTCCAACACTTCCATATGACATACCAATTTATCAACAAACATATTACCTTATTTTAACATGCGACAAGTGTGGATAACAACAACCATATAACAAACGAAACCAAGGGCACAAAATTGTCTCAAATCGGCCAACAACATATCTACCTCATACACATCTTATTTTCAATTTCTTCCTTAACATGAATTCATCTATACATTATAACAATAAGTAATATCCAATTACTTTAATTTTAGAAGAACTATTACCTCATTTTTGTGCCCAAAAACGTCCCGGGCAGAATGCTCAACAATGGCCCGTAGTTTTCGTTTCGCTCCACTTCTTCAAGATCCAATCACATATATGTATCCCCTACAACCTTAGGAACAACTTCCCTTCACATTCCATCACCAAAAATTAGATGGAACCCCTAGGGTATCACCTTCTATTCTCGACCAACAACATGTTTTGTATTATTGGAATAATATCTTGGATTAACACTTGGTTAGGGACCTTAATCTAGGAGTAAGAAACTTAATCAACACTTTGTTCTTGGCTAATGAGGCTCTCGATTTTTATGGAGCTAAGGGAGGGAGATGAGGGCTTTCTTGGATGAAAATGTATAAGGCTAAGTCTTGCAAGCCTCTATGTGTATATAATGTATCTCAAGGGTTGGATGCTTGACAAGTGGAGGGCCTAAGTGTAGAAAGACAAGTGGAGTGGGACCCACAAGGCCCACTTGTCACAAAATATCTAGCCAAGTCTTCCAAGACCAAGGCAAGGGGGGTGCCACATGTCACCCTCCCATTCGTCTAAAAACAATTCATCTCTCAAAAATCCATAATTGGCCAAAATATATCAAAATATTGTGGGCCCCACGAAACCGTAAAATTCTCGTGTGGGCCCCATATGACCAAATCCGAACTTAAAATCCCAAAATTCAAATATATTCTATAAGTTTCAAATACCAAATTTGAGAATCAAATTTTCATTATTAAACATTTTTCCTTCACGGGTTTCCGAAATTTTCCTTAAGAAAAAATAATTTTCTTTCTTTCCAACTTTCAAATCTTATGTCACGACCCGACCCCGGGCCCGCGACTGGTGCCCTACCTAGGCACCCCTTACAGGTATACATCAGAGAATAGTAGCGGAACATACATACAACTCAAAAAAAGGAATAAATAACAGGTTAGCCGATAAGGCCACCTTCCAAAAGTATACACATATAAATAGTCAAAAGCAGTTACATCTTTTTTCTTTACAAACCGACCCACATACGAGACTACAGACCTCTAAGAATTTTGACATAACAACTGTGACGGGACAGGGCCCCGCCATACCCCTGAATGTACAACAACCAACAATACCAGGGATCTAAACCAAAGATAAGCCTCCGGAGTAATGGAGCTTTTCAACAACTGAACAGTGATCCTAAGAGGGAGGATGAACAACCTGTATAACTCTACCTGCGGCATGAACCACGACCCGCCGAAGGAGGTCGATAACAGTACCAAGTATGTGGCGAAATCTTTGTAATGAAATCATAATAGTCTTAAATAAAGCTGGGGACATAAATGATAACTACGTTAACAGTACACTGTGCCTTACTAACAATGAGAGTGGACAAGAATAAACTTTGCCGGTTTTAAAACAGGAAGCTCATGATTAACCTAGGGCCATCCGCCCGTAGTATCATTCTGCAATCCTACTCCTGGGACTATTTCACCCGCATAGGCCTTATGGACCCGCATGAGGTAATTTCCTCGCATAGACTGTATCCTCCCGCATAGGTCGTATGGACCCGCATGAGGTAATCTCCTCGCATAGGACTGGTCCGCCCCGCATGGGACTATTTCACCCGCATGAGCCCTATAGACTCGCATGAGGTATTTCTCGCATCGTGGGCAGCAAATCCATGGAATATGCAAATGCAACAAGCCCGGGGAATGACCCCGTAATGAACAATACATCACTAGCACAACCGGCTATCATACATAACATAAGCACCACCGGCTTATCATACATAACATAAGCACCACCGACTTATCATACATAACATAAGCACCACCGACTTATCATAATTATCATAAGCAAGTTAAGACATCCCCTAACTTCTTATTAGCCTTAATTATCATGCACTCTCATTTTATTTAACTTAAGGCACTAACATGTTATTAGAAATTCGGGAATTTAACCCAAAGTACTACGTACTTCCGTTCCTTTAAAAAGAACCCTTTTTATATAAAAACCCCAAGATACTATCACCCGTAGTATCAATGCATGTCTATTTTTCAAATCAAGTTACTACACCTTTAGAAATTCATTTCAAGGCTTTAAAACCAAGTAACTTCTACTTTCACAACCTAGGCAACTCGTGCCTATAAATCAAATAGACACTCTCTTATTCTTTCATAAAGCCGTTATAACTAACTTCACATAAAACTGTTATAACTCTTTATGTTTTTAGACAAATTCATTATTTATTTAACCAAGAGACTTGTACTTTTAAAACCAAGTATCATATACTTTCAAATCAAGTTTCATAACTTTCAGAATACTTCAAGTATCTTAACTTTAGAAATCAAGTTTCTAACTTTAGAATAGTTCGAGTAACCAATACTTTCCAAACCAAGTATTCTATACATTTTCAAGTCAAGAAATCTTTGTATACCTTATTAGAATAAACCATTCTTTTAACTTTCCATAAAGTTGTTATAACCAACTTCCCATAAAGCCGTTATACTAACTTTATGCTTTAGAAACTAAGACATCTTTAACCTTTAAAACAAGTGAGTTAATTCTCTAACTCAACCAACTTGGACATTTTTAAACAAGTCAAGGATATCAAATAAAACTAAATTCATTTAAATCCCGTACGTCTACCGTACTATACATTTATATCTACTCATGCTCAAGAGATAAGAAAAGTTCCACATACCTCTTCGACTTAAACCACTTGCCAAGTTGAATACGTCGTACGTAGAATGTCAACCTATAATGACCATAATACGTCCATCAACTACTAGCTTTCAACGTAGAATATTTCTAAGTATAAGGACGCTTAATTCTACGAAAAATCGGGCAGCACTTCCTTTGTTTCTACGTACTTTTCCACCATTTTCAAGGCCCGAAAATCAATAAACAAATGCCACATTTAAGGCTCAACAATTCAGCAATTCAAAGGGGATTACACGCCTAACATGACGTGTAAAATTCTGCCCCACAATTAATATAAAAATTATCCAACAACTTAAGCCTTTCTCGGCTACAATCAATGCCGCAATAATATCAATTTCCATTCAATTCCTCTTTCAATCCAAGTTGTTATTCTAATATGTTATATACCCTATAACAATTATAACAACTACAAATCCTTTCTTTCTTAACATGCGACGATTGTAACTATCGACCAAATTGATTACAACATAAATGGCTAACTTGTCCATTTTTGGTTTTTAACATGTCGACATGATCCAAATCTTTTCAAACTTCATAATATATATCACATGATCATTCCTAACTTAACATATCATGGAATCTTTAATCACATTAAGAAGACGAAGATTTTACCTCAATAAGCCCTAATAATTTCCAAGCGTAAAAGTCGATCCTTAGCAACTTTTAGCTCCTCTTCTTACGTTCCAATCCGCTCCAAGCACTCCTTAGAAGATCATGACCAACTTCTCTTTAATTTCCAACTTCAAAGTTGAAGAACACCTTAGCTAACCCCTTCTGGAAAGACCTCCAAAAGTTAGCCATAAACTGGACTCCTCTGTCTGATATAATAGATATAGGGACTCCATGCAGTCTCACAATCTCCCTAACATACAATCTAGCATAATCATCAGCCGAATACGTAGTCCTGACTGGAAGAAAGTGGGCTGATTTCGTCAGCCTGTCTACAATAACCCAGATGGAATCACACTTCTTCTGAGTACGAGGTAACCCTGTAACAAAATCCATGTTGATCACCTCCCACTTCCATGTCGGAATATCAATTGCCTGCAATAGCCTACTGGGCTTCTGGTGCTCAACTTTGACCTGCTGACAATTCGGACACTGAGCCACAAACCCTTCCACGTCCCTCTTCAGGCCATCCCACCAATACATACATCTGAGGTCATGGTACATCTTAGTTGACCCCGGATGAATAGAGTAACGAGCACTGTGTGCCTCCCCCAGAATCTGCTGATGAAGTCCTGCAACATCGGGAACACACAATCTGCCCTCGAATCTTAGCACCCCATCAGGCGCTACCTCAAATAAACTCTCTTCTTCTCAAAGAGTCGTATCTCGATACCGTATGACAACTGGATCCTCATACTTTCTCCTCTTCACCTCCTCAATGATGGAAGACTCGGCAACCTCACGAACCCGTACCCCACTATCATCGGTATCGACCAACCGAACCCCAAGGCTTGCTAGCTGATGGATCTGACGGACCGTATCACATCTGTCCTTTGCACCTGCACTCTCCCATAGATCTACGAATCAAAGCATCTGTAACCACGTTGGCTTTTCCCGGATGGTATAGGATATCAACATCATAATCCTTCAGCAACTCTAACCACCGTCTCTGTCGCAAGTTCAACTCCCTCTGCCTGAAGATGTACTGGAGGCTCTTGTGGTCTGTATAAATATCCACATAAACCCCGTATAAATAATGTCTTCAAATCTTCAAGGCATGAATAACTGCGGCCAACTCTAAGTCGTGAGTAGGGTAATTCCTCTCATGCTTCCGTAGATGCCGGGAAGCATAGGCTATAACCTTGTCGTGCCACATCAATACACACCCTTTCCCGATACCCGAGGCATCACAATAAATCACGTAGCCCTCTAACCTCTCGGGAAGAGTAAGAACTGGAGTCGTCGTGAACTTTTCCTTCAGTAATTGGAAGCCCTTCTCATAAGCTTCTGTCCACTGGAACTTAGCTGCTTTCTGAGTCAACCTAGTCAATGGTATTGATATCGAGGAAAACTGCTCCACAAACCTACGATAATAACCTGCCAGCCCTAAGAAACTGCGCACCTCCGTCGGAGTAGTAGGTCTCGGCCAAGTCTTGACCGCCTCAATCTTTGCCGTATCAACTTGAACACCGTCAGCCCCGATAATGTGCCCCAAGAATGCCACTGAGGCCAACCAAAACTCACACTTGGAGAACTTGGCGTACAACTCCCGGCTCCGGAGGACCCCAACTACCGTTCTCAAGTGATCTGCATGCTCCTGCTCTGTGCGCGAATAAACCAGGATGTCATTGATGCGCGTAATATGCACACACTTTTTAAACGCAAGTGCACGTTATCGTATCAAGTAGTATAGTCTTGGATAAGACCGAATATCGTCCTCTAGGATTAGGGTCCAAGTATCAGTTATCTATTTTCTAGTATCTATTTGGTGAATTAATGATTGATTGTTTGGTTTGTAACTAAGAGTTATGAAAGCTAATTAAATATAATGATTTAATTCAGATGTGATGAGAATAGGGCTTCTATGTATCCTTACTATTCGCTTATGTTACTTGTTAATGCATTACTTATGGTGTTCTTCTTTTGGAGAAAGCAGGTTTACGAAATCGTTTTATACTCCGTTAAGTTATATAAACACTCAACCCCAGTATTGTTCCTTACCTAACTTTCGCTGATAAGGGTAACTCTATAGGAGGATTAAGCACAAAAACCTAGTTGACCGTCACGCACAATGCGCAAAATTAGGGTTGTTAAGCCTCTCATCAACGCTACAAATCTAATTGAGGTATTTTCATCCCCAATTCAAGACCGTCTACCCAACTTACAGCATATTCACAATCCCTCCTTTTCAGAATCTGATTAGAAATCATATAGTGATAACTAGTTGTCAATTAGCTACCAAGAATTCAACTCAATTATTGGATAGATCTCTCAATAAGAATAATAACCATAAGCATGCATTACTTTATAACATAAGGTTCAAGAATTCAACATAGAAAGCCCTATAAGAGAATTAGTTCCTAGCCATGAATATGACAAGAACTAATTCAAAGTTCATCATGCAAAAACTGAATTAAAGAAAAGAAAAAGGAAAGAAATTACTAATGTTTAGGTCTCCAATCTCCTAGGCAAGAAAACCTTGTGTTTGGCAAGAAAGGGAACCCTTGAAAACTGCCTAGGGTTCTCCTTTTATAGGTTTAAAACGTCTCCCTTCTTTTCCCTGCAGGCCTGGCCCAAAAATCCGTCAAAAGACCTAATTTTTCCGCGTCGGCGCCGCGGCCCTGCAGATGGGCGCCGCGGCGCCGGAAGTTCTGCAATCCTTCGGGTGTTTTGGCGCCGCGGCCCTGATATCTGCTGTATGAGGGCGCCGCGGCGCTGTAACTTCTGTAGCTCCTCGGATGTTTAGGCGCCGCGGCCCTGCATCTGCTGTCTGAGGGGGCCGCGGCGCTGAGTCTTCTGCCTCTCGGAATAGTGGGCGCCGCGGCCCTGATTTAGGCGCCGCGGCTCTGGATCTTCTGCACCTTCTCTGAATGATAGGCGCCGCGTACGCTTCATTTGCGAGGCGCGTGCGCTGTGCGGGTTTTAGCCTTGTTCGCCACTTTCTCTGTTTTCAGCTCTGGCATCTCCTCTTTCGCCCTCTTTTTGCTCCTTTTCCGCCATTTGGCCACTTTAACCACTTTGACTCAAAAGAAAGAAAAACTATCCTAATACGACATTTATATGTGCAAAATGGGACAAAAGACTAACTAAAACAGACTCAAAAGGTGTATAAAAAATACAGATCAAATACCCCAAACTTAACCTTTGCTGGCCTCGAGCAAAGATAAAAGAAAGAAATAAAATGAAAGACTCAAAGAATGAAAAATAAAGGACTCACTGTCATTAATCACTTTTCTTTGCATAGATGTTAACTAGAAAAACATGAAGGTTAGCGAGAATAATATGCGAGAACATATAGAATGGAATTTCAACACATTGAGCTAGATATTTCGCAAACTCATACTTATCATGCTTAAATGGAAGTCAATATACTAAATCATGCATATAAATTCAAGAATTCCTATGGCATGCTTACTTGCTATTCTCCACTATTTACGGATATGCATAAAGAGATCTTGGGACTTTGAGGTTGTAATGTAGGCTTAGGTAGGGGTTGGTAAAGATAGGCATTTAGGCTCATTTTTACGTACCATAAGCTCTTTGGCTTTTCAATTTTTCCCTTTTTCTTTTGATTCTTTCCTTCACATCAATTCTATCCTTCCCCTCTTTTGTTTTGGGAGAGTGAAGTGTATTATACAAATAGGCACCCCCAAACTTAGGCTTTTGCCTCTTTCTTATTACTTTTCCATTAGGGTGCATCAAACTTGTTCACTCTTTTTGTTTCTTCTTTTTAACACAATGTACTCCACTATTTCATATTTTCACTTATGGCACAATTTTGTGGGAATATGGGGTGTCAGAAGAAGTTTCAAATTTAGGCTCAATAGAGTGACTAGGGATATTTTTAAAGTACGGGATAGAAAAGAATGGTAAGAATTGGCTATCAAAGAAATGTCTGAGTCATCTCCCTAACATGCATATCCTAACTATTTCGCCTCAAATAGCAAGCACTCATAACACATAAGCATTTATCATTTAGCATGCATAACTCAAGCAAGAAACTCCAAATAGACAGATTTTGTGAGCTTTTGGCATATCTAACCTAAGTGTTTAGATTAGTTGCTTCAATTCCTTTACATTATTCCACATTACTTCACTAGGTGTTTCTAGCAACTACAGCATACATGATCTTTGACAGGCAATTATGACTCAAGAAAGAAAAAAAAAATTGTGACTCAAAATAAACATAAAAAAAAAAAAAAAAAAAAATTTAAATAAAACATAACATGACACACAAATAAAAACTAAAACACAAAAACACACCCCCAAACTTAAATCACACATTGTCCCCAATGTGTGTAGACTCAAAGACAGTAAAGAAAATAAGACACTTACAAACTTTGGTTAAAATGGTGGTGGTGGCGGTGGATAATGCATTGACCATTGGTTGAACAAGGCACTCAGCTCGTCGATTTGTTGCCTTGTTTTTTGCTGTCCTTGTATTACTGGTTGCAAGGTCTGCATCATCTCCTTCTGGTGTTGGTACAATTGCCCCATTGTGGGCTCTGAAGGTTCTGCTCTTGTGGTTGGCGGTGGTGGGTCTGCCTCATGTGAGCCCTATTTGAGCTCATCGTCATCCATGGCGGCGTCTGCTGGTGGGGTTGCTCTCCGTCTGGCTCTTGGGGCGGGTGCAGTTTTGGGCGTTTTAAATTTCTGGATTCCGCCGGCGCCGCGCTTTTGGCGCGCGGCTCCCAACATATCGCTCGCCGGGACTTTACGAGCCGCGGCCTGCTCGCAGCGCTGCGGCTAAATTCTGCAAACTTTACGAATTCTACCGCGGCCACTGCTCGCAGGCGCGGCTAAATTTCTGCGCTGTTCACTCTTTTGGCGCGCGACCACTTACGGCGTGGCTACCGCTTCGAAATCGACTTTCTTTGATTTTCGCCTTGATTCATTCCAGACCTATCAATCACAGCTCAAACACAAGACCCCATGACCGTGAGATTGTTCTAGACAAAATAAAATAAACTAAAGACTGAAATTAAAATAACATAATTGAAAACGTTGGGTTGCCTCCCAACAAGCGCTGTCTTTTACGTCTTTTAGCCGGACGCAATTAACCTTTCTGAGTGCCCATTGGATACTTCTGCGAACTGCTTGCAATCCGCAGAGTTATTGTTGCATGTCTCACTTCAACTACAACAATTGCTTCAAACAAGGGCCTCAAATATACGATTATCCCCCAAGTATACAAGACATGCTTGTCTTTTAGGTTCTCTCTAATGTAGGGATCAGTGAGATTCCCTACATCTTTCAACTCTAGGGGGTGCCCTTGATGGTATTGACTTCCTGTTTGGGAGTCAATTTTGACAGCTGGTGGTGTTTCTTCTGCAATAGGTACAAGAAAGAGATTTTCCAAGGAATCCAAGAAGGTGAATAATTGGATCTCTGCACTCTTCTCCTTCTCTACACCAACTGTCTTGCCAGATTCCTCAATAGTTGGATTTGGTTCGGGCTCCTCAATTTGTTGTTCGCTGTTGAATATGATCGCGAGTTCTGCTATTTGCGTTTCCAACTTCTTTATACCCAACCTCATTTCGTCCATGAACCGAGTTTGGCGCCTCGTGAGACTAAGTAGGGTTTCTCGTAATTCCTCCCTCTGTTCCTCTATGGTTGGCTCTCTATCATATGGACAGTAGTAATCCATATCTTCAGGATCCCTGATATGCATCAAAACCAACAAAGAATCACGGCACCCTTGTTTTCACACAATAAATACATAAAATAAACAAAATTAAAAAACTATACATAAAACCAAATTAGAAATTAAAAATAGATAAATTTGATATTGAACTAATGCCTAATCCCCGGCAACGGCGCCAAAAACTTGATGCGCGTAATATGCACACACTTTTTAAACGCAAGTGCACGTTATCGTATCAAGTAGTATAGTCTTGGATAAGACCGAATATCGTCCTCTAGGATTAGGGTCCAAGTATCAGTTATCTATTTTCTAGTATCTATTTGGTGAATTAATGATTGATTGTTTGGTTTGTAACTAAGAGTTATGAAAGCTAATTAAATATAAAGATTTAATTCAGATGTGATGAGAATAGGGCTTCTATGTATCCTTACTATCCGCTTATGTTACTTGTTAATGCATTACTTATGGTGTTCTTCTTTTGGAGAAAGCAGGTTTACGAAATCGTTTTATACTCCCGTTAGGGTTATATAAACACTCAACCCAGTATTGTTCCTTACCTAACTTTCGCTGATAAGGGTAACTCTATAGGAGGATTAAGCACAAAAACCTAGTTGACCGTCACGCACAATGCGCAAAATTAGGGTTGTTAAGCCTCTCATCAACGCTACAAATCTAATTGAGGTATTTTCATCCCCAATTCAAGACCGTCTACCCAACTTACAACATATTCACAATCCCTCCTTTTCAGAATCTGATTAGAAATCATATAGTGATAACTAGTTGTCAATTAGCTACCAAGAATTCAACTCAATTATTGGATAGATCTCTCAATAAGAATAATAACCATAAGCATGCATTACTTTATAACATAAGGTTCAAGAATTCAACATAGAAAGCCCTATAAGAGAATTAGTTCCTAGCCATGAATATGACAAGAACTAATTCAAAGTTCATCATGCAAAAACTGAATTAAAGAAAAGAAAAAAGGAAAGAAATTACTAATGTTTAGGTCTCCAATCTCCTAGGCAAGAAAACCTTGTGTTTGGCAAGAAAGGGAACCCTTGAAAACTGCCTAGGGTTCTCCTTTTATAGGTTTAAAACGTCTCCCTTCTTTTCCCTGCAGGCCTGGCCCAAAAAATCCGTCAAAAGACCTAAAATTTCCGCGTCGGCGCCGCGCGAGATGGCGCGCGGCTCGGAAGTTCTGCAATCCTTCGGGTGTTTTGGCGCCGCGGCCCTGATATCTGCTGTCTGAGGGCGCCGCGGCTCTGTAACTTCTGTAGCTCCTCGGATGTTTAGGAGCCGCGGCCCTGCATCTGCTGCCTGAGGGCACCGCGGCGCTGAGTCTTCTGCCTCTCGGAATAGTGGGCGCCGCGGCCCTGATTTAGGCGCCGCGACTCTGGATCTTCTGCACCTTCTCTGAATGATAGGCGCCGCGCATTGCGGGGCGCGCCGCGCTGGTGCAGGTTTTAGCCTTGTTCGCCACTTTCTCTGTTTTCAGCTCTGGCATCTCCTCTTTCGCCCTCTTT
This sequence comes from Przewalskia tangutica, assembly GCA_029844215.1. Classification (NCBI taxonomy): domain Eukaryota; kingdom Viridiplantae; phylum Streptophyta; class Magnoliopsida; order Solanales; family Solanaceae; genus Przewalskia; species Przewalskia tangutica. The sequence continues at coordinate 7,219,400 of CM056725.1, forward strand.
TTGCTCCTTTTCCGCCATTTGGCCACTTTAACCACTTTGACTCAAAAGAAAGAAAAACTATCCTAATACGACATTTATATGTGCAAAATGGGACAAAAGACTAACTAAAACAGACTCAAAAGGTGTATAAAAAATACACCGATCAGTCATCAATGAATACTATAACAAACGTATCCAAAAATGGCTTGAACACCCGGTTCATTAAATCCATAAATATCGCTGGAGCGTTAGTCAAACCGAAAGACATCACCCTGAACTCATAATGCCCATACCGGGTCCTGAATGCAGTCTTCGGGATATCTGCCTATCTAACTCTCACCTGATGATAACCAGACCACAAGTCTATCTTGGGAAAACACCTCGCACCCTGCAACTGGTCAAACAAATCATCAATCCTGGGGAAGAGGTATCTATTCTTGATGGTTACCTTATTCAGCTGCATGTAGTCAACACACATACGCAGCGTCCCATCCTTCTTTTTAACAAACAAAATCGGCGCTCCCTAGGGAGAAATACTAGGCCTAATAAAGCTTTTTTTCAACAAATCGTTCAGCTGGTCCTTCAAATCCCTCAACTCAGCAGGTGTCATCTTATACGGCGGAATAGATTGTTACACCCCGTAAGTCCAGGACATGTATAAGATAATGGACTCGAGAACACAAGACTTGAAAAATTGGTACGAAAGAAAGAATTGTTTTTCCGAAGGAAAATCTTCCGAACGTCGGAAAGGAAAAATGTTCGTTGATGAGAATTAGATTCTCAAAATGCATTTATTTGAGGAGTATAGAATTTATTATCATTATGGAAATTTATTTTTACGGATTTGGTCACGTAGGGCCCACCCGAGAAATTTTACGTTTTGTGGGGCCCACGAGGGTTACGGAATTTTATGGACGAATGGGAGGGAGACACATGTCACCCCCACATGGCTTGCACGAATTGGACCATGGTTAATGGTCAAGTGACCAAGGTTAGTAGTCAAGTGGATGATCAAGTCTTGACAAGCCTAGCTTGAGATAATTGACTAAGTCAATGAGCCACTTGACTAGATATTTAATCCTCTTCATCCAAACCCCACAAGTGTTATAATCTTAACCCTCCATTGTGTTATATATACTACACTAGTAGCAAGACTTAGCTCCAATACTTAGAAAATTTCAAGACCTTGTTCTTGTTCTTGTTCTTCAAGGTGCTCTCGGGTTCATGAGATTTCCCACACAAAATTTTTGCAAATTTGGTTCATTATTCACAAGACTTTAACCCAAGGTTCCTAGGGGTATTGTAAGGATATCTCAATAGAAATATCTCGGAAAAACGACGTTTTCACGTTAGTCGCAAGACGAAACCCTAAGTCATTTTCATAAGTTTTGATTGGAAATGGAAGAGAAGTTGTTTGTGAACCTCTAAAGGCTTTAAATAGAGGATTGGAGTGTGAAGGAAAGGAGCTAAGAATTGCTAAGGAGCGACTTTGAATCTTAGAATTTTATAAGGGCTTATCAAGGTAACAATCTTGTCGTTAAGTGATTAAAGATTACTAATTGTTGTAGTTATGGATATTAGCAAGCATGAGGTATATATTATGAAGTTTGATAAGTGTATTGTCTATTGGAACCCTAATCCGAAACTAGCATGTTTAGCCTTTGAGATTACAATTCAATTTGGTTATTAGTTTAGTCGTCGCATGTTATATAAAGAAGGAATTGTAGTTGTTAAAAATTGTTTACGACTATATAAAATGTTAGACCTAAGAACTTGGATTGAAAAAGAATTGGAAAGGACTATGTGTTGTTGTACATGTTAGCCGAGAATGGCTTTGGATATTGAACTACTTGGTATTAATTGTGGGACAGAATTTTACACGTATTGTAAGGCGTGTAATCCCCTTTGATTGGTTGATGTATTGATCCTTAAATGTGGCATGTTGGTTATTGATTTTCGGGCCTTGAAAATGGTGGAAAAGTACGTAGAAACAAAGGAGGTGATGCCCAATTTTCCGTAGAATAAGAGATCGTATACTTAGTATCATTTTACGTTAGAAACTAGAAGTTGATAGTCGTGTTGTGGCCATTATAGGTTGACAATTCTACGTGTGGCGTATTCGACTTAGCTTGTGGATTAAGCCGAAAAGGTATGTGAACTATCTCCTCTTCTTCTAGCATGATTCCTTATGATAAAGAAAGTAAATCCTACTCCTTAAATGATCTACTCATTGATTATACTTGGATTGCCTAATATAGAAGTTGTTCTATATACTTCCTTGATTGTACTTGGATTGCCTAATATAGAAGTTGTTCTATATACTTCCTTGATTGTACTTTGGATGTTTAAATTGGAAGTTGTTATAATCCATTCCCTTAATGAAGTTTGGATTTTCAAAAGTGAAAGTGTTTTACTTGAAGTACTTAGAGTCTTAAAAAGGAAGTGGTTTCCTAATCTTTTGGATAGTGCCTTAATTCCAAAACCTAAAGGTTGTTATAACGGCTTTAGGGGAGTCAAAGGAGTGATTTACTTAATTGGTTTAAAAGAGGAGAAATGACATGATTTAAAGAGAAGTAACTTGTTTTAAAGGTGTGAGTTACTTGAGACTTAAAATTAGAAGAAACTTGATTTCTAAAGTTAAGAAACTTGATTTCTAAAGTTAAGAAACTTGATTTCTAAAGTTAAGAGACTTGAAGTATTTTGAAAGTTATTTAACTTGACTTGAAAGTATATGATACTTGGTTTTAAAAGTATAAGCCTCTTGATTATAAAAATAATGAATTTGTCTAAAACCATAAAGGGTTATAACGGCTTTATAACTCGGTTTTGGCCCTGTTTGGACTCAATCTGACCGGGGAAAGAAAATGTACAACACTGGAAAATTTCATCCCATTCTAACAAGAATAACTCAGTGAAAACAGTTCGCAAATACATGATTCAGACTTGTTACAAGACAATACTTATATCAATTAATTCATCACAACTTATATTTTTAGAAACATATATATTTTTTTAACATGCATATTATGTTTTAACATGCATTGTAACTAAAAACAAATGATTTTACTAAGAACTTGTGAGTGAAAAAACTCACCTTTGTTGCTTCGTAACCACGAACAAAACCTCAACAAATTTATCCTTCAAACCAAACCCTTTTGGGCCTCCTTAATTGCTCTCTTTAATCTTTTTTTTTCTCTTTGTTTTGTTTCTGATTTATTTTGTATTTCCCTTTTGGTTGTGTTTTATATAAAAGTGTATGTTTGTGTGTGTTGTGTCTTGTAACTGAGTGCAAGTGTGCACATGAAAAATGGGACGTGAGGGAGTAAAAATGGGGAATGGAAGAGTTCAGGTGAGTGAAATTAGGGGGACTTGTTTTGGGTTATGTTATTTTTTTGTGTGTTATTTTCGGGACTTTACATTATTCCCTCCTTAAACGAAATTTGTCCTCGAATGTGAATACGGACATAACATATGCACATAGACGCGCAAACTGCACACACATGAAATACAACTGAACACATTTTATTACCTTACTCAAACAAGAATAGATATTTGACTTTCATCGTGTCTTCGACTTCCCAAATTGCTTCTTTTGTGGAGTAATTTCTCCATAGGACTTTCACAGAAGCAATATCTTAATTTTTAAGGCGCTTAATATGTCTATCCAGTATTTCCACCGGAATTTCTTCATGTTAAGTCAGCAACACTTCCAAATGCCACTTCTTCCCGTCGCATCCGTCTTTGAAGCTCTTCGTTCAGGACTATTTCTTAGGGTCGTATGATGTGACTTGGATCATGCAAGTATTTTCGCAACATTGACACATGGAATACCAGATGCACCGCTTCTAATTCTTGTGAAAGTGTTAATTCGTAAGCCACATTCTTCACTCTTCGTAAGATCTCATATCGTCCAATAAACCTTGGGCTCAACATCTCTTTCTTGCCAAATCGCATCACCCCTTCATTGGAGAGAATTTTAAAAATATTTTATCCCCTTCTTGATATTCAAGATTTCTTTTGTGATGATCCACATAAGACTTATGGAGGCTATGAGTTTTCTTGATCCGCTCCCGAATTATCTGCACTTTGTCATTTGTTTCTTGAATTACTTCGGGTCTGAACAGTAGTGTCTCGTCCACCTCGAACCAATCAAGTGCAGATCTACATTTTCACCCATACAATACTTCGAACGCAACCATCTGTATACTTGAATGGAAACTATTATTGTATGCAAACTTAATTAGACATAGATGGTCCAACCAATTGCCTCGAAAGTCCAACACACAAGACCGTAACATGTCCTCCAATGTATGAATTGTTCGTTCAGCTTGTCCATCTGTTTGCGAATGGAAAGTCGTGCTCAACTTAACCTTTGTCCCGAGGACCTGTTGAAAACTTTGCATAAAGTGTGAGGTGAATTGGGAACTCCTATCCGAAATAATTTGTAATGGAATCCCGTGTAACCTCACTGTTTCTTTCAAATAAATTTGTGCATATTGCGGCGCCCGATATGTAGTCTTGACCGGTAGGAAACGGGCTGACTTTGTAAGCCGATCTACAATTACCCAGATAAAATCATAACATTCTCGAGTTTTTGGTAGATCAGTCACAAAATCTATATGAATCGTTTCCCATTTTCACATGGGGACACCAATGTCCTGAAGTAGTCCGATGGGTTTTTGATGTTCAGCTTACACCTATTGACACGTAAGACACCTTCCGACAAACTCTGCAATATTTTTCTTCATTCCGTCCCACCAGTAATTTGCCTTGAGGTCCTGATACATTTTCGTTGATCCAGGATGAATGGAATACCTGATGTTATGACCTTCATCTAATATCTTCCTTCTTAGATCCCTTACATTAGGAACACATAACCTACCCTTATACCGAAGGGTACCATCGTTTTCTCCTAATGTAAATTGTGAAGGTTTTCCCTGTTGAATCATTTCCCGAAACCTAACAAATTCCATATCCTCAAACTGACTTTCTTTTATTTCGAAGCTAAGGCAAACTACAAGGTATCATGCACCACCACCCTACCTTCACCGACCTCAATTATACTAACCCCGAGGTTTCCCAATTATTGTACCTCACGAACAATACCTCTCTTTTGTATTGCCAAGTGGCCCAAGCTGCCCATTGATCTCCTACTGAGTGTGTCAGCCACCACGTTAGATTTTTCAGGATGGTAAAGAATGCTAAGGTCATAATCCTTAAGCAATTCTAACTATTTTCTTTGTCGGAGATTCAAATCCTTTTGCGTGGTTATGTACTGTAAACTCTTATGATCTGTAAATATATCTACATGCACATCCATAAAAATAGTGTCTAAATATTCATAAGGCAAACACTACCGCGGCCAATTCCAAGTCATGAGTTGGATAATTCTTCTCACGTATCTTCAATTGTCGAGATGCATACGGAATCACTCTTCCTAACTGCATCAAGACACTTCCTAACTGCATCAAGACACATCCTAACTGTCACGCCCCGAACCCCGGGCCCGCGACTGGTGCCCCACCTGGGCACCCTTCTACCCATACAACACAAGTAAACAGCGGAAGATAAATAACACTCATTTTTTTTCTTTAAAACAAAGGCAAAGCCGGAAAGACTGCCATAATATATATAACACCCGAATGGGTGTACAACCATACAACAATGTAAATACAACTCTCACCAGTCCAGCCCACATATGAATACAGACCTATAAGAGTTTGGACAAATACTATGATGGGACAAGGCCCCGCCGTACCCCTGAAATACACCACGGTCTACCAACCGCACCAATGGTAAGCTCCGGAGCAAAGAAGCTACCTCAATAGCTGAACCAGACCCTGTACACATGGATCACCCAACTGCGAACCTAAACCTGCGGGCATGAACGCAGCCCCCCGTAGGGGGTCAGTACAACAAGTACTAAGTATGGAACATAAATAAAGTACATTATTAAAATCATGGCTGGCCAAGAAATGGCAGGGACAAGCAAAATAATCAAATGTCAAATCCAACCGTGTCATGTAAAATAAAAGCCAACCGTACCTTGCATCATTGTATCACTGTATCATTGTACCACTGTACTACTGTACTTTATATAAACAAATGAGAGTCAACTGAGCCTTTAAAAAAATATATTCTTTTTAAAAGTAAGACCAACCGTGTCATTTCAAATTATGAAATCAATACCATTTCAAAATATGAAACCAACTGTACCCTTTCAAGATATGAAAGTCATGCCAAAATCAGGGACACCTGCCCTCAGAATATAACATCATGGGACTCGAACCCTCGTATGTATGTGTCACGACCCGAACCCCGGGCCCGTGACTGGTGCCCTACCTGGGCACCCTCCTACCTAAATGACACAAGTAAACCGCGGAACTAAATAACACCTCATATTTTTTATTAAACCAACGAACATGCAAGGGCAGAGCCGACAAGGCTGCCATATAATATACATAATCAAAAAGCACTACACTATACACGAGTCCAATCCCACATATGAATACAGACCTCTAAGAGTTTTTCTGAACTATGACGGGACAAGGCCCCGCCGTACCCATAACTGTACAAAAGCCTGTAATGAAGGATCTATACCAAAATGATAAACTCCTGAACAGATGGAGCTATCCAAACACTCTGAGCAAGGGTCCTACACTTGCCGATCACAAAATCATGCACCTAAACCTTCTAAGATGAACGCATTTCCTGAGATAGTCGGTCGATGAAGAATGTACCAAGTATATGAAGCAATAAGTACTGTAAAAGAGATCACACAGTCCACATATAACAGGAAGTAAGTATGATAACTCAAAACAACAACACACTGAACCTTGCAAACATGAGAGTAATGCAATCATTTTTTACCTTTTAAGTTATGTTTTTAACAATGAGACCAATTGTTCCACTTTAAGTCATAAACACACTGCACCCTTTCATTAATGAAATCACTACCGTTTCAAAACATGAAGGTCGTGCCATTGTCAGGGTCAACCACCCTCTGTGTTATAATGCAACCTATCATAGGACTATTTCACCCGCAAGGGACTATTTCACCCACATAGGTCACGTGGACCCGCAATGAGTCATCGGTACACGATACTCGCATCACGGATAGCTAATTCATGGCTTACATATCCCAGGAATTTAACCCGCCCGAGTCTATCCGACCTGCCGTGAGTGTGTACCACTCACACCATGGGGAGCTACTCCATGATATCTTTTTAACCAAGTTGTCGGCCCTTTATGGAGGGACGCGGAGATGTAAAAATATGATACTTGCACGAATGTCTATATGAGCAACCCATATGCAAGCAAACCATTCTTGACCTTTATTTATAAAATGAATAAACCATCATTTTAGCAAACCAAGACAATATCATTCCTTTCCTTTTTACACAAACCAAGACAATACCCATGCCTTTCTTTTTTTACACAAGCCAAGATAATTACCATGCCTTTCCTTTTTACAGAAACCAAGACAATTACCATGCCTTTCTTTTTTTACACAAGCCAAGACAATTACCATGCCATTCCTTTTTACACAAACCAAGATGATTACCATTTAAGCAAGCCAAAGTACTACCAAGGTACAAATAGAATAATTCTCATTTAAAACAAGCCAAAGTACTACGTACCTCCATTCTTTTCAAAAGACTCCTTGTTTTATAAAACCCCAAGATACTAACACCTGTAGTATCAAGGCATGTCTATTTTTCAAGTTAAGTTACTACACCTTTAGAAATTCATTTCAAGTCTTTGAAACCAAGTAACTCCTAATTTCACAACCTAGGCAACTCATGCCTATCAATTAAATAGACCACTCTCTTAACCTTTCATAAAGCTGTTATAACTAACTTCCCATAAAGCCGTTATAGTTATTTATGTATTAGACATATTCATTCTTTCTATAACCAAGACACTTATACTTTTAAAACCAAGTATCATATACTTTCAAATCTAGTTTCTTAATTTTAGAAATCAAGTGTCTTAACTTTAGAAATCAAGTAGCTTATACTTTTAAATCCCAAGTAACTCACACCTTTAAAACAAGTTACTTCTCTTTAAATCATGTCATTTCTCCTCTTTTAAATCAATTAAGTAAATCACTCATTTGACTCCCCTAAAGCCGTTATAACTAACTTTCCATAAAGCCATTATAACAACTTTTAGGTTTTGGAACTAAGACACTATCCAAGAGATTAGGAACCACTTCCTTTTTAAGACTCTAAGTACTTCAAGTAAAACAACCTTCACTTTTGAAAATTCCAACTTTTATCAAGGGAATGGATTATAACAACTTCTAATTTAAACATCCCAAGTACAATCAAGGAAGTATATAGAACAACTTCTATATTAGGACATCCAAGTACAATCAAGGAAGTATATAGAACAACTTCTATATTAGGACATCCAAGTACAATCAAGGAGTAGATCATTTAAGGAGTAGGATTTACTTACTTTACCATAAGAAATCATGCTAGAAGAAGAGGAGATGGTTCACATACCTTTTCGGCTTAATCCACAAGCTAAGTCAAATACGCCGCACGTAGAATTGTCAACCTATAATGACCACAACACGACTATCAACTTCTAGTTTCTAACGTAGAATGATACTAAGTATACGGTCTCTTATTCTACATAAAATTGGGCAACACTTCCTTTGTTTCTACGTACTTTTCCACCTTTTTCAAGGCCCGAAATCAATAACCAATATGCCACATTTAAAGCTCAACACATCAACCAATCAAAGGGGATTACACGCCTTACAATACGTGTAAATTTCTGCCCCACAATTAATACCAAGTAGTTCCATAACCAATGCCATTCTCGGCTAACAATGTACAACAACACAAAGTCTTTTCCAATTCTTTTCAATCCAAGTTGTTAAGTCTAACATGTTATATAGTCGTAAACAACTTTAACAACTACAATTCCTTCTTTATATAACATGCGACGACTAAACTAATAACCAAATTGAATTTCAATCTCAAAGGCTAAACATGCTAGTTTCGGATTAGTGGTTCCAATATCCATAACACTTAACAATCTTCATTATATATATCTCATTCTTGTTTATATCCATCACTACAACAATAAGTAATCTTCAATCGTTAAAACGACAAGATTGTTACCTTGATAAGCCCTTATATAACTCCAAGATTTAAAGTTGCTCCTTAGAAATCTTAGCTCCTTTCCTTCACGCTCCAATCCGATATTTGAAGCCCTTAGAAGTTCACACACAACTTCCCTTCCATTTCCAACTTCAAAGTTGAAGAATACCTTAGGTTTTCGCCTTGCGACTAACGTGAAAACGTCGTTTTTCCGGGATCTTTCTATTGAGATATCCTTACAATACCCCTAGGAACCTTGGGTTAAAGTATTGTGAATTATGAACCACAAACAAAAAAATTTGTGTGGATAGCACCTTAAAGCCGAGAGCTCCTCAAGCTTGCTCAAAGTTTTTCTAATTTTTTCTAAGTTTGGAAAGATGGGCTTGCTACTAGTGTAGTATATATAACACAATGGAGGGTCAAGATTATAACACTTGTGGGGTTTGGATGAAGAGGATTAAATATCAAGTGCCAACTTGGCTTAGTTGACTTGGTCAATTTTATCAAGCTTTGGGCTTGCAAGACTTGATCATCTTTCCCTTAGTCATTTGACCATTATACCCTTGGTCCATTTCATCCAAGTCCATGTGGGGGGTGACACATGTCGCCCTCCCATTCGTCCATAAAATTTCGTAACCCTCGTGGGCCCCACAAAATATAAAATTTCTCGGGTGGGCCCTACGTGGCCAAATCCGTAAATAAATTTCCACAATGTTAATAAATTCCATACTCCTAAAATAATCCATTTTGAGAATCTAATTCTCATCAACGAACATTTCTCCTTTCCGAAGTTCGGAAGATTTTCCTTCGGAAAACCAATTCTTTCTTTCGTACCAATTTAGAGTCCTGATTCCTTACGTACATTCTCTTAAACATGTCCTTGAATTACGGAGTGTAACATTCTTCCCCCCTTAGAAACATTCGTCCCCGAATGTTCTTAGTCGGTTTTTAAGCTATACAAACTCCGGCATAGTCTCCTTACTATGCCTATCAATCAATACTCCACAAGACCAATGATACCACACATGGCCACCATATAACATATGTATACATATCAATGGACCTTCCATCTGTGGTCCCTTCTTACAAAACTCGAAGGTTACAGTCTTTTCAAAACGGGATCTCTAGAGGTCCCTTCTCTTTTCCCGTATAAAGGGATGGCCCTGTCGTATTCTAAGTCATGGGACTAACACTATCTGAACCCTTCAGTCGGACTCCCACTCAGCTAACTGATGTTTTCCCCCGTGCTACTCCCCTTCTCTGCCTCACTTAGTCAAATTACTATATGGGCATGATCCTATAATCTGTCTAGCTTAGTTTACCAATCGGTGTAAACTCTAATACTAGTAGCATCTCAATCACGAGCACCTATGGACAGTACCGCTGAACCCAAGGCGTGTGTATCATCACAATTAACCTTCACTCATGGCCTAAAAGGATTCTCTCTACGCACCTTCATTACTCATAACTATAACCATTTTAGTTCTTTTAACCCTTGTTCCTTCCTTTTCTTTTCTTGTCATACTTTTCTCGTACTCCCAAACTTATTTGAGCACACGTACAAAATTTCAAATATTGTTTATGTTCTCCAATCCTTGGAGTTACTATCCAAACTTGGCCATCGTGCTATTTGAATTTCCGTTAAGGCCCTTCTCGGCCCTCACGACTTGGTTTCGGTGGAATGCGTCCACGAACTCGTACAACGATTAACTAGACTTGGGCCTCGCATCCTCGTGACCCTATTACATAGCGGGACCATTTCCAACTGGCACCACTTCATTCCATGCTACCGGTTGACCCGAATTTGGTCCACAACCCGAATCATCGTCACACTTAACTCTTATTCTTAGTCTGAAAGGAATCTCTCTCCTATCTCAAGGTACTTCTCATCCTATCATTCCATTCACTAGAGGTTCGTCACCTAGGCCGAAGTATTTCTACTGTACATCCTCCACTATCGGTCTTACACTATTATGGGGTAATTACAACTTGTGAACCCTACATAACTATAGTCTCAGTTCACTTTATCATTCTTGTCAACATTCTTCACTTTTCACTTTACTAATCAAAGTATCTCTACTTCTGGTGGTGCTATCAATTTACAACTACTAGAAACAAAGGGAAATATATACGCTAGGGCGGAATCTGAATCTATCAATGCACGTATGATTCAAAAGAATCGAAATATACTTGTAACCCCATGCGATGTTGCCTCTTGATCCTTCCCAGTAGCCACATCATCTATGCGGTTCGAAGGACCGCCAGAACTATAAACTCCACCCTGACCTCTACCACGGAAGGCTGACATCTGAATACCCCGCCCTGGGGGGCGCACAACTGTGGAGGAAAAGGAACTAACCACCGGCCTCATAGGCTGAGCCACCTCACCAGTGCTCTTTCTAAAAGGACACTCCCTTAGCATATGGCCTGGACGGCCACAATAGAAACAAACACCTGTGCCAAAATGGCATTTCCCCAAATGACGCTTACTACATCGGAAACACTGAGGAATAAGTGGCCTCGACTGAGAAAATCCTCTGCTCCTCTGAAAACCTCGAACCCTGGAGCTCGGACCGGCTCCTAAATACCTTGTGGGGTCCAATCTCCCACCTGTGAGCTGCGTGGGTATGTCCTGGGTAGGCTGGGATGAATATCTCACTCGCTGCTGAGGATGCTCGTCCAAAAACTCACCGGGATAACCAACCAGTCTAGCCCTCTTACGCTGATTTCCGCGTTGGCCCTCTACCCTCTGTACACCTGTCTGTACTGGTCGAATAACCTACTGCTGATGAAACTGCATCACCGCTATCTTGGTCAATAATATAACTTCTTCCCTTATGACCCTATAGTCTTCCCTAATCGAGAATGGAGGCTCGTGCCGGGCCTCAAAACTGGCGCAGAACTCACGATCGCAAGACAATATCCCAGATACCCAGGCATGAGCACTATGAACTCTCTGAGTCTGACTGGTAGCCCATGCTACTGTTTTGTCCTTCTGGGCGATTGTTGTCCTCCTTGGAGGCATAGCTGTAACACAATAATACGTCAGAGAGGGATTATCTTAATAACACAGCTCTATGGCACGATCTCAGAGTGAGAAGAATAGAAACCAACTCCTAAATGTCCTGTAGCCTCCTGTTTATGGGTGTAGCGCGCAACACACCGATAACCAAGACTCTACTAGACACGGTCTGTAGACATTCCGAGGATCGATCGCTCGATACCACTCTACGACGAACCCAAGCTCGTGGATCGGTGCCCTACCTGGGCACCCTCCTACCTAAATGACACAAGTAAACCGCGGAACTAAATAACACCTCATATTTTTTTTTTTAAACCAACGAACATGCAAGGGAAGAGCCGACAAGGCTGCCATATAATATACATAATCAAAAAGCACTACATTGTACACGAGTCCAATCCCACATATGAATACAGACCTCTAAGAGTTTTTTCAACTCGACGGACAAGGCCCCGCTGCACTATACCGCATACAAAGCTCAGAATGAAGGATCTATACCAAAATGATAAACTCCTGAACAGATGGAGCTATCCAAAAACTCCGAGCAAGGGTCCTACACTTGCCGATCAAAAAACTGCGTACCTAAACCTGCGGCATGAACGCAGCCCCCCGGAGACAGGGGGTCAGTACGAAGAATGTACCAAGTATATGAAGCAAGGAGATCACACAGTCCACATATAATAGGAAACAAGTATGATAACTCAAAACAACAACACACTGAACCTTGCAAACATGAGAGTAATGCAATTATTTTTTTACCTTTTAAGTTACGCTTTTAACAATGAGACCAATTGTTCCACTTTAAGTCATAAACACATTGCACCCTTTCATTAATGAAATCACTACCGTTTCAAAATATGAAGGTCATGCCAGTGCCAGGGTCAACCACCCTCTGTGTTATAATGCAACCTATCATAGGACTATTTCACCCGCAAGGGACTATTTCACCCGCATAGGTCACGTGGACCCGCAATGAGTCATCGGTACACGATACTCGCATCACGGATAGCTAATCCATGGCTTATATATCCCGGGAATTTAACCCGCCCGAGTCTATCCGACCCGCCGTGAGTGTGTACCGCTCACACCATGGGGAGCTACTCCATGATATCTCTTTAACCAAGTTGCCGGCCCTTTATGGAGGGACGCGGAGATGTGGAAATATGACACTTGCACGAATTTATATATGAGCAACCCATATGCAAGCAAACCATTCTTGACCTTTATTTATAAAATGAATAAACCATCATTTTAGCAAACCAAGACAATACCATGCCTTTCCTTTTTACACAAACCAATATAATACCATGCCTTTCTTTTTTTACACAAGCCAAGACAATTACCATGCCTTTCCTTTTTACAAAAACCAAGACAATTACCATGCCTTTCTTTTTTTACACAAGCCAAGACAATTACCATGCCTTTCCTTTTTACACAAACCAAGATGATTACCATTTAAGCAAGCCAAAGTACTATCAAGGCACAAATAGAATAATTCTCATTTAAGCAAGCCAAAGTACTATCAAGGCACAAATAGAATAATTCTCATTTACAACAAGCCAAAGTACTATCAAGGCACAAATAGAATAATTCTCATTTACAACAAGCCAAAGTACTACGTACTTCCATTCTTTTCAAAAGACTCCTTTTTTTTTATAAAACCCCAAGATACTAACACCCGTAGTATCAAGACATGTCTATTTTTCAAGTTAAGTTACTACACCTTTAGAAATTCATTTCAAGGCTTTGAAACCAAGTAACTCCTAATTTCACAACCTAGGCAACTCATGCCTATCAATCAAATAGACCACTCTCTTAACCTTTCATAAAGCCGTTATAACTAACTTTCCATAAAGTCGTTATAATTCTTTATGTATTAGACAAATTCATTCTTTCTATAACCAAGAGACTTATACTTTTAAAACCAAGTATCATATACTTTCAAATCTAGTTTCTTAATTTTAGAAATCAAGTCTCTTAACTTTAGAAATCAAGTAGCTTATACTTTTAAATCCCAAGTAACTCACACCTTTAAAACAAGTTACTTCTCTTTAAATCATGTCATTTCTCCCCTTTTAAATCAATTAAGTAAATCACTCCTTTGACTCCCCTAAAGTCGTTATAACTAACTTCACATAAAGCCATTATAACAACCTTTAGGTTTTGGAACTAAGACACTATCCAAGAGATTAGGAACCACTTCCTTTTTAAGACTCTAAATACTTCAAGTAAAACAACCTTCACTTTTGAAAATCCAACTTTTATCAAGGGAATGGATTATAACAACTTCTAATTTAAACATCCCAAGTACAATCAAGGAAGTATATAGAACAACTTCTATATTAGGACATCCAAGTACAATCAAGGAGTAGATCATTTAAGGAGTAGGATTTACTTACTTTACCATAAGGAATCATGCTAGAAGAAGAGGAGATGGTTCACATACCTTTTCGGCTTAATCCACAAGCTAAGTCGAATACGCCGCACGTAGAATTGTCAACCTATAATGACCACAACACGACTATCAACTTCTAGTTTCTAACGTAGAATGATACTAAGTATACGGTCTCTTATTCTACAGAAAATTGGGCAGTACTTCCTTTGTTTCTACGTATTTTTCCACATTTTTCAAGGCCCGAAATCAATAACCAATGTGCCACATTTAAGGCTCAACACATCAACCAATCAAAGGGGATTACACGCCTTATAATACGTGTAAAATTCTGCCCCACAATTAATACCAAGTAATTCCATAGCCAATGCCATTCTCGGCTAACAATGTACAACAACACAAAGTCTTTTCCAATTATTTTCAATCCAAGTTGTTAAGTCTAACATGTTATATAGTCGTAAACAACTTTAACAACTACAATTCCTTCTTTATATAACATGCGACGACTAAACTAATAACCAAATTGAATTTTAATCTCAAAGGCTAAACATGCTAGTTTCGGATTAGTGGTTCCAATATCCATAACACTTAACAATTTTCATTATATATATCTCATGCTTGTTTATATCCATCACTACAATAATAAGTAATCTTCAATCATTAAAACGACAAGATTGTTACCTTGATAAGCCCTTATATAACTCCAAGATTTAAAGTCGCTCCTTAGCAATCTTAGATCCTTTCCTTCACGCTCCAATCGGCTATTTGAAGCCTTTAGAAGTTCACAAACAACTTCCCTTCCATTTCCAACTTCAAAGTTGAAGAACACCTTAGGTTTTCGCCTTGCGACTTACGTGAAAACGTCGTTTTTTCGGGATCTTTCTATTGAGATATCCTTACAATACCCCTAGGAACCTTGGGTTAAAGTATTGTGAATTATGAACCACAAACGAAATTTTTTTGTGTGGATAGCACCTCAAAGCCGAGAGCTCCTCAAGCTTGCTCAAAGTTTCTCTAATTTTTTCTAAGTATGGAGAGCTTGTCTTGCTACTAGTGTAGTATATATAACACAATAGAGGGTCAAGATTATAACACTTGTGGGGTTTGGATGAAGAGGATTAAATATCAAGTGCCAACTTGGCTTAGTTGACTTGGTCAATTTTATCAAGCTTTGGGCTTGCAAGACTTGATCATCTTTCCCTTGGTCATTTTACCATTATACCCTTGGTCCATTTCATCCAAGTCTATGTGGGGGTGACACGTGTCGCCCTCCCATTCATCCATAAAATTTCGTAACTCTCGTGGGCCCCACAAAACGTAAAATTTCTCGGGTGGGCCCTACGTGACCAAATCCGTAAATAAATTTCCACAATGTTAATAAATTTCATACTCATCAAATAATGTATTTTGAGAATCTAATTCTCATCAACGAACATTTCTCCTTTCCGAAGTTCGGAAGATTTTCCTTAAACAATTCTTTCTTTCGTACCAATTTAGAGTCCTGATTCCTTACGTACATTCTCTTAAACATGTCCTTGAATTACGGGGTGTAAAAGTATGTATATAGAGTCGTATGACTCAAACCCACATATGTATATATGGTAACATGGGATTTGAACCCAAATCATGGAGAGCTAGTCCATGGAATAGTATAGTGTCATGGGACTCTAACCTACATACATCTATATATAATGTCGTCGGGAGAATAATATAATGTCATGGGACTTTAACCCACATACATATATAATGTCGCCGGGAGAATGATATAATGTCATGGGACTCTAACCCACATACATATATAATGTCGCCGGGAGAATGATATAATGTCATGGGACTCTAACCCACATACATATATAAGTTAAATAATCTTTGACTCTCATTATCATAAAATGATTAAACTATCATTTTAGCAAACCAAGACAATACCATGCCTTTCCTTTAAACCAAGACAATTACCATGCCTTCCTTTTCAACAAACCAAGACAATTATCATGCCTTTCTTTTAACCAAACCAAGACAATTACCATGCCTTCCTTTTAACCAAACCAAGACAATTACCATGCCTTCCTTTTAACCAAACCAAGACAATACCATGCCTTCCTTTTAAAATAATCAAGATACTAACACCCGTAGTATCAAGACACTTCTATTTTTAACAATCAAGTTACTACACGTTTTAACTCAAGTAAGTTATACCCTTCAAATCAAGTCAAGTATACTTTTAACACCAAGTAATTTATACATTTCAATTAGACAACCCAAGGTGTTATCAAGAGAATAGATAGAACAACTTCTATTTAGAAACTCAAGTACTATTAATGGAATAGATAGAACTACTTCTTAAAAACTCTTACCAACATCTCCCATAAGACTTGGTAAGTACTTTTAGGAACCATTTAGACATGCTTTAAACACCGAAACTGTCACACCCCGAACCCCGGGCCTGTGACTGGTGCCCTACCTGGGCACCCTTCTACCTTAACAACGCAAGTAAACTGCGGAAATTAAATAACACCTCATTTTTTTTTAAAACAACGTACGTGCAAGGGCAAAGCCGACAAGGCTGCCATATATACATAGACAAAACACACTACACCGTACATGAGTCCAATCCCACATATGAATACAGACCTCTAAGAGTTATACTGAACTATGACGGGACAAGGCCCCGCCGTACTTCAAACTGCATAAAGCCTGCATCAAGGATATATACCAAAAGATAAACTCACGAGCAGAGGAGCTATCCAAAATCACGAGCGGGATCCTACACTGCCGATCACCGAATCAAGGCACTAAACTGCGGCATGAGCGTAGCCCCGAAGGAGGTCGATGCGAAGAATGTACCAAGTATGTGAGCGATGAAATCGTAATAAAATCATAACGATCTAACAAAAGCAGAGACATGTATGATATCCAACCTACAGTACATAACACATAAGCAGTCATATCAAGTCAGGGACGCAAGCCCTCAAAGTCATTACTCAAGTATAACCATGGGTCTCACGCCCATAATATCATTCATGCCCGTGGAATCCTTCCTCACTGCCGGCACTCCATGATATAATAACTCCAATAAGGATACATGAACACCAAGCCCCACCTGTGTCCTAAATACCTCGTGGTCTCATGCCCCGGAATCCCACATCGTAAAAGCATGACCATACGGTAACACAAACAAATCCGGGGACATATATGATAATCAAATTACAACACACTGTGCCTTACTAACAATGAGAGTAAAATGAGTATCCTTACAATATAAAATAGGAAGCTCACGATCAAAGCAGGACCACCCGCCCGCAGTATCATTTAGCAATCCTTTTCCTGGGACTATTTCACCCGCATAGGTCACGTGGACCCGCGTGAGGTATTCCTCGCATGAGACTATTTCACCCACATAAGCCCTTACGGACTCGCATGAGGTATTCCTCGCATAGGCTAGACCCGTCCGCATGGGACTATTTCACCCGCATAAGCCCTACGGACTCGCATGAGGTATTCCTCGCATCGTGGGTAGCAAATCCACGGAAATATGCAATGCCACAACCCCGGGGAATGACCCCGGAACGACTGATATACCAATAGCACACAACCGACTATTTCCAGCACACATAGGCAAATCCTCAATTAACAAGCCAAAGTCCTTACCAAGGCACACTTAGAATAATTCTCAATTAATCAAGCCAAAGTACTTATCAGGGCACACTTAGACTAATTCTCAATTAATCAAGCCAAAGTACTTATCGAGGCACCAATAGAATAGTTCTCATTTAACAAGCCCAAGTACTTATCAAGGCACACTTAGACAAATCCTCAATTTATCAAGCCAAAGTACTAATCAAGGCACACTTAGACAAATTCTCAATTTATCAAGCCAAAGTACTAATCAAGGCACACTTAGACAAATTCTCAATTTATCAAGCCAAGGTACTAATCAAGGCACACTTAGACAAATTCTCAATTTATCAAGCCAAATTACTAATCAGGGCACACATAGAATTATTCTCAATTAATCAAGTCAAAGTACTTATCAAGGCACAAATAGAATAATTTTCATTTGACAAGCCAAAGTACTACGTACGTACATTCTTTTCAAAAGACTCCTTTTTATGCAAAATCCCAAGATACTAACACCCGTAGTATCAAGGCATGTCTATTTTTCAAAGTAAGTTACTACACGTTTAGAAAACTCATTTCAAGGCTTGAAATCAAGTAACTTCAAATTTTCACAATCTAGGCAACTTATGCCCTTTAATCAAAATAGACAACTTTCTAAACCTTCCATAAAGACGTTATAACCAACTTCCCATAAAGTCGTTATAACCCTTTATGGTTTTAGACATATCCATTCCTTTTATAACCAAGAGACTTATACTATTAAAACCAAGTATCACATACTTACAAATCAAGTTCTTAACTTTCAAAACACTTCAAGTCTCTTAATATTTAGAAAACAAGTTTCTTCTACTTTTAAACCTCAAGTAACTCACACCTTTAAAACAAGTTACTTCTCTTAAATCATGTCATTTCTCTTCTCTTAAAACAATTAAGTAAATCACTCCTTTAACTCCCCTAAAGTCATTACAACAACCCTTAGGTTTTGGAACTAAGGCACTAGCCAAAAGGTTTGGAAACCACTTATTTTTCAAGACTCCATGTACTTTAAGTAAAATACTTTCACTTTTAAGAATCCAAACTTCACTAAGGAAATGGATTATACAACTTACAATTTAAACATCAAAGTACAATCAAGGGAGTACATAGAACGAATTCTATTTTAGGCAATCCAAATACAACCAAGGAATGGATCATTTAAGGAGTAGAACATACTTTCTTAATCTTAAGGAATCATGCTAGAAGAGGAGATAGTTCACATACCTTTTCGGCTAAATCCACAAGCTAAGCCGAATACGCCGTACGTAGAAGTGTCAACCTATAATGGTCACAACAAGACTATCAACTTCTAGTCTCAACGTAGAATAATACTAAGTATACGGTCTCTAATTCTACGGAAAATCGGGCAGCACTTCCTTTGTTTCTACTCACTTTGCCACCTTTTTCAAGGCCGAATACAATAACCAACACGCCACATTTAAGGCTCCAAACAACAACCAAACAAAGGGGATTACACGCCTTACAATACGTGTAAAATTCCGCCCCACAATTCGTACCAAATAGTATAATACTTCACTAGCCACTCTCGGCCAACATATAACCAATAACACTACGTCTTTTCCAATCCTTTCCTAATTCCAAGTTCTAAGGTCAACATGTTATTTAGTCATAATAACTTCAACAACTACAATTTCCTTCTTTATTCAACATGCGACGACTTAAACTAATAATCGACTAGAATTGAAATCTTAAAGCTAAACATGCTAGATTTCGGACTAGGGTTCCAATAGCCAATACACTAATCCAACAACATAATATATAACTCATGCTTGCTAATATCCATAGCTACAATCAATAAGCAATCTTAACTACTAAAACGACAAGATTATACCTTTAAAAGCCCTCAAAATTTCCAAGATTCCAAAGTCGCGCCTTAGCAATTCTTAGCTCCTTTCCTTAGGTTCCAATCCGCTCCAAGCACTCCTTAGAGGCCTATGAAGAACCCATCTTCAAGTTCCAACTTCAAAGTTGAAGAACTCCAATAGTTTCCGCCTTGCGACTAACGTGAAAACTCCGTTTTTCCGAAATATTTCTATTGAGATAACCTTACAACACTCTTAGGAACCTTGGTTTAAAGTCTTGTGGACAAAGGAACAAGATTAAAAAAAATTTGTGTGAGGGGATGCTCAAACCCGAGAGCACTAAGGCTAGCACAAAGTGTTGTGAATTTTTCTAAGTCTTCAAGACCTTGTCTTGCTACTAGTAGTATACTTATAACACAATGGAGGGCTTGGATAACAACACTTGTTAAAATTGGAGGGAAGAGATCAAGCCAAATGGCTCTTGACTTGGTCAACAATGTCAAGCTCTTAATTAGCAAGACTTATCTTCCAATATGGTCAATGACCATTTTACCCCTCATCTAATTCGTCCAAGACCAAAAGTGGGGGTGCCACGTGTCGCCCTATCATTCTTCAATAAAATTCCGTAACCCTCGTGGGCCCCACAAAAATGTAAAATTCCTCGGGTGGGCCCCACGTGACCAAATCCGTAAAAATAAATTTCCATAGTATTAATAAGTTCCATACTTTTCAAATAATGCCTTTTGAGAACCCAATTCTCAATAACGAACATTTTTCCCTTACCGACGTCCGGAAGATTTTCCGTCGGAAAAACAATTCTTCCTTTCGTATCAATTTCCAAGTCTTGTTTCCTTACGTACATTCTCTTTTACATGTCCTGAACTTACGGGGTGTAACATTCTTCCCCCCTTAGAAACATTCGTCCCCGAATGTTCTTAGTCGGTTGCCAAGCTATACAAACTCCGGCACAATCTCTATACTATGCCTATCAATCAATACTCCACAAGACTAACGATGCCACACCTGGCCATCGCCTAACATACGTAAACATATCAATGGACCTTCCGTCCGCGACCCCTTCTCCCAAAACTCGAAGGTTCTGATCTTCTAAAACACGGATCCTTGAGGTTCCTTTCTTTCCTTACTTGTCATACTTTCGTACTTTCAAACTCATCTAGTACACGTCACAAAATCTCAAATTTTGTTTCGTTCTCCAATCCTTGGAGTTACTAACCAAACTTGGCCATATAGATACTTACATTCCGATAAGGCTCTTTCCGGTCCTTACGACCTAGTTCAGGTGGAGCAACGTCCACGAACTCGTACAACGATGTAACTAAACTTGGGCCTGGCATCCTCGAGACCCTACCACATAACGGGACCATGTCTAACTGACATCCCCCGATTCCATACAATTGGTTGACCCGACATGAGTCTCCAACCCGACTCAGCGTCACACTTAACTTCGTTCCTAGTCTGAAATAAATCTCTCTCTTATCTCAAGGTACTTCTTACCTTATCCCCCTATTCACTAGAGGTCCGTCACATAAGTCAAAGTATTTCTACTGTACAATCTTCCCTATTGGTCTTACACTGTTACAGGGTAATTACAACTTGTGAACTCTACACAACTATAGTCTCAGTTCACTTATCATTCTAGTCAACATTCATAACTTTTCACTTTACTAATCAAAGTATCCCTACCTCTGGGGTACTATCACTTTACAACTCTAGCAACAAAGGGAAAACATATACGCTAAGGCAAAATCTGAATCTAACAATGCACGTATGATTCAAAAGAATCAAACTATACCTGTAACCCTGTGCGATGTCGCCTCCTGATCCTGCCCAGTAGTCACGTCGTTTCTGCGGTTCGAAGGACCGCCAGAACTATAAACTCCACCCTGACCTCCACCACGGCTGGCTAACATCTGTACACCCTGCCCTGGGGAACGCACAGCTGTGGAGGAAAGGGAATCAACCATCGGCCTCATAGGCTGAGCCACCTCACCGGTGCTCCTTCTAAAAGGACATACCCTCAGAATATGGCCCGGACGGCCACAATAAAAACAAACACCTGTACCCCTCCTCTAATTCGTCCAAGACCAAAAGTGGGGGTGCCACGTGTCGCCCTATCATTCGTCAATAAAATTCCGTAACCCTCGTGGGCCCCACAAAAATGTAAAATTCCTCGGGTGGGCCCCACGTGACCAAATCTGTAAAAATAAATTTCCATAGTATTAATAAGTTCCATACTTTTCAAATAATGCCTTTTGAGAACCCAATTCTCAATAACGAACATTTTTCCCTTACCGACGTCCGGAAGATTTTCCGTCGGAAAAACAATTCTTCCTTTCGTATCAATTTCCAAGTCTTGTTTCCTTACGTACATTCTCTTTTACATGTCCTGAACTTACGGGGTGTAACATAAACCACCCCATGAATACCCTTAACTTCTAAGAGTAAAATAACTTCCCTTTTTTATAAAACCCAAAGATACTAGCACTGGTAGCATCAAGGCACTTTCACTTTTAAATCAAGTATTTTACACTTTTTAAACCAAGTGACTTAAACTTTTAAAACCAAGTGACTCTACACTTTTTAATATCAATACAAGTATACTTTTCAAATCAAGGCAAGTATACTTTAAGAAACAAGTAATGTATACTCCAATAACAAGGCAAGTATACTTCAAGAACAATCAAGCCGATAGAAGGAAGGAGTTCACATACCTCATTGACGACTAACCAACACGACAAGTAGCATACACCCCAATGTACTTCAACCTTATTGGCTATTCCACATGCCATGTAGAATATGCTACACGTAGTACTTCAACCTAAAATGGCAATAACACTTCTATCAACTTCAAACTTACTAATGTAAGACTTATACCAAATAATTGTCCTCTTATTCTACGGAAATTTGGGCAGCACTTCCTTTGTTTCTACGTACTTTTCCACCTTTTCCAAGGCCCGAATTCATCAACAAACAAACCACATTTAAGGAACAACCAACAGTTAAAAAAAGGGGATTACACGTCTAACTTGACGTGTAAAATTCTGCCCCACAATCACATTAAAACAGTCCATAATAAACCAACATTAAGGGTACAATGTGAATCCCTTAACACCCTTATTCCTTACAACTTTCACTAGTCATTTTACCACATTAAACATGTATGTTAGGGGCTGATTTTCCAGAATACCTACACCCCAAAATAGTCCATAAAAACTGCATAACAACATCCAACAGTTTTATAGATTCTATGACCAACAACTACAATTCGATGTCCTTTTCCTTAATTTCATTTAATCCAACTTTCATTCCAAAATTTTATATAAGTTATATAAACTATCAACAACTATATTTACTTCATTATATAACATGCGAAAAGTGTTATTAACAACAATAATAACCAACGAATCCAACGACGACAAACATTGCCTAGTCTCGGCCAACTTGTCAAAAATGGCCCAAATACTTTTCAATCTTCATTCTTTTTAGTACAAGCTCATCTATACATGTCAACAACAAGTAATATCCAATTACTTTAAAAGAAGAAGAGATTTTACCTTCAAAAAGCCTCAAAAATGCCCAAAACAGTCTGTAGGTGTTTGGCCCGCAGTTTTCGTTTCGCTCCACTTCTTCAAGTTCCAATCACATATATGTGACCCCTATGAGCTTATACACAACTTCACTTTGTATTTCAAAAGTCGATGAAACCTTAGGGTTTCACACCCTTTATTCTCGGCCATACCATGTTGTGAATTTTGGCTAAGTGTAGAAGTCTTGCACTCACTCTATGTATATATATAAATGTAATCCAAGTAGAAAGACAAGTGGAGTGGGACCCACATGGCCCACTTGTCCACTTGTCTCTAAAATATCTAGCCAAGTCTTCCAAATATCTAAGTCAAATAGTCAAGCCAAGACAAGTGGGGGTGACACGTATCGCCCTTCGATTCGTCCAAATATATTTCATCTCCCAAAAATCCATAATTGACCAAAATATCTCAAAATATTGTGGGCCCCATAAAACCATAAAATTTTCCGGTGGGCCCCACGTGACCAAATCCGAACTTAAAAATCCACAATTCCAATATAATCTATAAGTCTCAAATACCAAATTTGAGAATCAAATTCCAAGTCTTTAACTTTTTCCTTCACAAAATTTCCGAACCTTTTCCTTAAGAAAAAGTAATTATTCTTTCCTTCCAAAATTCAAATCTTAAATCCTTAATCACGTTCTCAATTAGTAGCCCTAGTATTACGGGGTGTAACATCCTTCCCCCCTTAGAAACATTCGTCCTCGAATGTCTCAAGCTATACAAATTCCCAATCGGCTCAACAATCATCAACAATAATTACAAGTGGTTTATACTCAAACCAAGGGATCATCACCCCTAATATAGTTCACATATACCATGTACTTTACCCACAATCACACACAAAAAATACTTTACTCTTGAACTCTTGTCTATCTATGATCTCAACGATTATCCAATACTCTAAGATCCTCAAATATTTCATGTCCCAAGCTTACATTATTTCTCCCCGTATACGGGCAAGATAGCTTCTCAATATCTCAAAATCATGTTATCTTAATCACAACAACTCTATTTACTCCATACCAATATTATTCGTGCATCTCACTTAAGCATACACCACAGCTTAATCTAACCACATGATATGTCATTAAGTCAATTGAACCTGATCTTTTAAGAGTATATCCCAATCTTAGTCAGTTCATTACCTCCTGACTATTCCAAATCAGTACATATATAAAGTCTAGGTGTGGATTCATTAAATTGTTTCACACCTTTCAAGTAATTATTAAGGCTTAACCAAATCATGGTAACTCATAATCATTCTAGGCAACACACATATGATCCCAAATAAATACGCTCGTACAGATACACATCATCATTATACCAACTATACAATAGTTTTACCAACCTGGATACGCAGTCCATATAATCCTTTCTGGGCCACTGTTGTCTTTCTCATGGCTGCAATCACAATAATATGTTAGGGAGAGACAACCCTAACAACACAGCTCTATCGCACGATCTTAGAGTAAGAAGAATAGAAACCAATCCTAAATGCACTGTAGCCTCATGTTTATAGATGTGGTGCACAACACACTGATAAACAAGACTCTACTATACACGGTCTGTAGAAATTTCGATGACTAACTGCTCTGATACCACTCTGTCACGCCCCGAACCCCGGGCCCACGACTGGTGCCCCACCTGGGCACCCTTCTATCCATACAACACAAGTAAATCGCGGAAGATAAATAACACTCATTTTTTTCTTTAAAACAAAGGCAAAGCCGGAAAGGCTGCCATAATATATATATATAACACCCTAATGGTTCTACAACCGTACAATAATGTAAATACAACTCTCACCAGTCCAACCTACATATGAATACAGACCTCTAAGAGTTTGGACAAATACTATGACGAGACAAGGCCCCGTCGTACCCCTGAAATACACCACGGTCTACCAACCGCACCAATGGTAAGCTCCGGAGCAAGGAAGCTACCTCAACAGCTGAACCAGACCCTGTACACATGGATCACCCAACTGCGAACCTAAACCTGCGGGCATGAACGCAGCCCCCCGAAGGGGGTCAGTACAACAAGTACTAAGTATGGAACAAAAATAAAGTACAGTATTAAAATCATGGCTGGCCAAGAAATGACAGGGACAAGCAAAATAATCAAATAATTGTCCTCTTATTCTACGGAAATTTGGGCAGCACTTCCTTTGTTTTTACGTACTTTTCCACCTTTTCCAAGTCCCGAATTCATAAACCAACAAACCACATTTAAGGCACAACCAACAGTTAACCAAAGGGGATTACACGTCTAACTTGACGTGTTAAATTTTGCCCCACAATCACATTAAAACAGTCCACAATACAGTCCATAATAAACCAACATTAAGGGTACAATGTGAAGCATTTAACACTCTTATTCCTTAGGAATTTCACTAGTCATTTTACCACATTAAACATGTATGTTAGGGGATGATTTTCCAGCATACCTAAACCCCAAAACAGTCCATAAAAACTGCATAACAACATCCAACAGTTTTATAGATTCTACGACCAACAACTACAATCCGATGTCCTTTTCCTTAATTTCATTTAATCCAATTTTCATTCCAACATGTTATATAAGTTATATAAACTATCAACAGCTACATTTCCTTCATTATATAACATGCGACAAGTGTTATTAACAACAATAATAACCAACGAATCCAACGACGACAAACATTGTCTAGTCTCGGCCAACTTGTCAAAAATGGCCCAAATACTTTTCAATCTTCATTATTTTTAGTACGAGCTCATCTATACATGTCAACAACAAGTAATATCCAATTACTTTAAAAGAATAAAAGATTTTACCTTCAAAAAGCCTCAAAAATGCCCAAAACAGTCCGTAGGTGTTTGGCCCGCGGTTTTCGTTTCGCTCCACTTCTTCAAGTTCCAATCACATATATGTGACTCCTATGAGCTTATACACAACTTCACTTTGTATTTCACTTCCAAAAAGTCGACGGAACCTTAGGGTTTCACACTCTCTATTCTCGGCCATACCATGTTCTTGGGGTTTAAGGGGTTATCTTGGCTTAGTACTCTATTAGAGAGCTTAGTATTGGATTATGGGATTTATCATCAAGGATTAAAGAATTTTGGTCCCCCATAATTGCCCTTGGCCGAGAGCCTCACAAAGAGAAAGAGATAGAATGTTGTGAATTTTGGCTAAGTGTAGAAGTCTTGCACTCACTCTATGTATATATATAAATGTAATCCAAGTAGCAAGAAAAGTGGAGCGGGACCCACATGGCCCACTTGTCCACTTGTCTCTAAAATATCTAGTCAAGTCTTCCAAATATCTAAGTCAAATAGTCAAGCCAAGACAAGTGGGGGTGACACGTGTCGCCCTTCGATTCGTCCAAAATTATTTCATCTCCCAAAAATCCATAATTGGCCAAAATATCTCAAAATATTATGGGCCCCACAAAACCGTAAAATTTTCCGGTGGGCCCCACGTGACCAAATCCGAACTTAAAAATCCATAATTCCAATATAATCTATAAGTCCCAAATACCAAATTTGAGAATCAAATTCCAAGTCGTTAACTTTTTCCTTCACAATATTTCTAAACCTTTTCCTTAAGAAAAAGTAATTATTCTTTCCTTCCAAAATTCAAATCTTAAATCCTTAATCACATTCTCAATTAGTAGCCCTGGTATTACGGGGTGTAACACTAACCCAACCTTAGAGGCATCACAATAGATTGTGAAGCCTTCTTGTCCCGATGGTAAGGTTAGGACTGGTGCAGTAATCAACAACTCTTTCAGTTTCTGAGAACTTGCTTCACATACTTCTGATCACGGGTACTTAACCGCTTTCTGAGTCAATCGGGTCAAAGGATCAGCAAGACTAGAGAAACCCTGTACAAATTTTCTATAATACTCAGTCAAACCCAAGAAACTCCTAACTTCTGTCGGAGTGGTAGGTATTGGCCAGTTCTTCACGGTTTTTATCTTTTGGGGGTCTACTATAACTCCATCCTTTCACACAACATGGCTCAATAAAGTCACATTTTCCAACCAAAATTAACACTTTGAAAATTTAGCATAAAGTTTCTCCTAACTTATGGTTTGACGAACTACCCTTAAATGTTCTTCATGTTCTTCAACACTCTTGCTAGAAATTAGAATATCATCGATGAACACAATCACGAACAAATCTAAGAATGGTTTGAAGATTCTGTTCATGAGATCCATAAAGATTGTTGGGGCATTGGTTAACCCGAAAGACATGAATAAGAACTCATAATAGCCATATCTTGTTCTAAAGGTTGTTTTTGATATATCATCAGGATTTATTTTCAGCTGGTGATATCCCGAACGAAGGTCAATCTCGGAAAAATAATTGGTTCCCTAGAGTTGGTCAAAAAGATCATCGATTCTTAGTAATGAGTACCTGTTCTTGATCGTGACCTTATTGAGTTGTCTATAATCGAAGCACACTCGAAGCGAACCATCTTTCTTCTTCACAAAAAGGACCGGCGCACCCAGGGGGAAATACTTATCGAGAAGATCTTTTAACTGTTATTTTAACTCTCTCAATTAAGTTGGGGCCATTCCATATGGAGGAATGGAAATGGGTCTTGTACCCAGAATTAATTCTATAGCGAACTCCACTTCCCTGTCCAGAGGAAGGCCAGGAAGGTCTTCAAGGAAAACCTCTGGAAAATTACGAACAATAGGGATAATATTTACCTCTGGGGACTCTTGTTGGGTGTCCTTTATACTATCCAGGTAAGATTATTCCACCTCATGACTTCTTAAAAACTTTCGAGCCCTAAGGTAGGAAATAAGCCAACTCGATGGTGTCCCAATTCTAGCCCATATAAAAAGTTCTGGTTTCCCGGGAAAAAATAATTTTACTATCTTTTGTCGGCAATCCAACGTGGCATAAAATGCTGACAGCCAATCCATACCCAAAACAATGTCAAATTATACCATATCAAGTAATACTAAGTCTGCTATTGTTTTTCTTTCATTCCTTTCTGACAGGAAATTTATAATTACTCGAGAGGCCCAAACTGATGCCCCCACTGGTGTCATGACCTCAAAGGGTTCACTTAAACAGGAAGGTTCTACATGTAGATTTTTAGCAAAATCCATTGACACATACAAAATATAGAACCATGATCATATCATATAAGTTCAGGTATACTTGAGACCAAAAAAATACATGTGACCACTGCATTAGATGCATCCGACTCATTCCTCTAGGGCAAAGCGTAAAGTCAGTTAGGATTGTTAGACTGTTGACCTCCCTGACACTGTCGGGACTAGTTTCCCTGATTTCCTTTATGGGCAGATGTGGTTGCTTCTGACCTCTCATGAGAAAACTGAGTTTGGGCTCTCCTCTTGCAATCCCTGACATAGTGGTCTAGTTCTTCATAGTTGTAACATCCTTTTGGTGAGAACCAACATTCCCCAAAATGATTCTTTTGACAAACCTTACAAACTGGTTTGTCACTCCCTGCATTGGGGTTGGTGGCCTTGGCATTGCTACTTGGATGATCGGACTATTTATGTCCTTGGGGCCTGTAATGAGACTGGCCAACTGACTGACTCGATTTTGAAGTATTGTTACGTAGATTTTAGTACTATTTTAGGGAGTCTTTTGTTTGTCTTTTAGTTGTTTTGTGCAGTATAATGCGTGTTGTTTTGTGTTTTTCAGGTTTTAAGCGATTCGGAAAGGAATAAAATGAATTCAAAGGGTTGGCTCGGTTTTAAAGTACCCCTACTACATTCTTGCCTCTGGTTTTGATTCTGATTAAAGGATCCCTGGAGATCAAAGCCACTTCTGCGAATACTCTCTTTTTGCTTTAGCAAAATTTTCTACCTTCATAGCCATGTCAATGATCTGAAGGTACTGCTAGGCCAATTATTTCGAGGCCTAGATTGGCCTTCCTACTACCTCTAATGTCCACTAGACCTGGCCCAGTTTGATCCTGGAAATGGGCAGTGCGACATCGGCCATTGCCTATTGGCCCAAGGCAGGACCCAGGGCCACTTCCTAGCGGCCCAATCCTTCTGCTAGGGGTTCAGTGGTCCGGTCTTATGCTAACCACCACTGTTGCCGCCACCACCACTACCTAGAAAATTTATGTCTTATTCTATTTTTGAACTTTTCTCCATTAGTATATTTGAGTTGTATGTTCTTGATCTTCCTCTGGGGGACAAACTATGCTTCTGAGTAATAGCATCAAAAGTCTTGCCTATTTCCCGTACATCAGCCTTAGTAATAGGATCAAATGCCTCTATCAATTTATTAGCAGTGTCTGAATCATCACCTGATTCATCTTTTTCCTTATCTTTCACCTCTTTATCTTATGTGTGTGGATATTTAGGAGTGTTAAGCAGGATGGAGATAGTTCCACCCTCTTTACTTTTTCAGTGGGCTTTTCCTGTTCTTTGTAGAATCTTGAAAATTTTCAATGACCTTAGCCTTTCCTCCACTTTTCTGATTTTCATCAATGTTTTCTGTGTCCCCAACTAGATCTTTTTTGCTTTATTGTAAGTCAGTAGGTTTACTCTGTTGAGTCTTGACACCAACTATTTCAATATACTACATTTTGGCTTATTTGATGGTTCACATTCTTCTTGCTTCTCTTCTTTTTTTGGTTTCTTTTCCTCCTTCTAATTTTTTTTTTGCCTTATCCGTTTCTTCTATGCTAGGAGCTTGTTATGATGGAATAATGATTTTGGAGTTGACTTCCTCAGATTCATTATTCCTGTCATGATTTGCACAGTTGGTCTTGGCATCTGCTTCTTGTTCCTTATATGCAATAATAGTATTACACCCTGCAATTTCGCATTTTATCATGTCGTTAACAAAATACAGATATCTCGAGAAGAGATACGACCTTACGAAAGGATAATGGAGGTTTACAACTTGATTATGGAAATATCAAAGTATTGGCAAGTCAAACGGAAGGAATAATGTATGTTTCGACAAAATCAGAAAATTTAGGCGGCAACATTGACGGGCCGTCAAAATATTTGATGGGCCGTTAATTTTTCTCTCCGAGCCATCAATTATCTCCAGAAGTTTGACAGAAGATTGATGGACCATCAAAGTATTTGATGGTCCTATCAATCCCACCGTTGAATTACGGCGGTGGAAAATTCCTCGGGTTTAAATACGGTCAATCGATGCAGCCCTCATTTTTTACCCAAAAACCAGACTCTAACTCTCTCAAAAACCTCTCAATCACACCATATTACTCCTAGATTAAATCAACACCGAAATACTCAAGATTTATGCAATAATCACTATTGTAATAATAGAAATCATCGTCGTTGAATTGAAGCAACTGTGGAAACCCTTAGAATTGGGGAAAAGTGATATTTTGAGAAGGCTTTAAAATTATTCCTCATTTATCTATAATTATGGTTAATTGATGATTCAGAGTAAGTTATGGAAGGATTTTTGTAATCGAAACCCGTAAACCTAGAAAATCATTGTATATAGATTTATCGGCTGTTTTAATTATGATATAAATTGGAATTGATTAGTATGTTGGTTGTGGGTGTTGTAAACCTAAAGTCGTGTGTTTTGTAGAATTGCGGGATCAAACTACATAAGAACCTTTGTTAAGACGGTCAATGAAGAATACCTAAATGAAGTTTCTTATTTGGAATATGGATTCGATATTGATATCGACCCTTTGTTGCTATAGATAACTATTCATAAGGAGTGCGAGGGATTATAAGGTGATTCTAACTTCAAGGACAAGTTATGTAGGGTTTTCTTTCTTTTTTTGGCATTATCTATATAAACGAGACGTTAACGCAACGTTACTCCATAATAATTTCACTCTAAATGTATAGGGGTCTCCGTGTTGATTCATTATTATACAATATTGCTTCCATAGAGTTTATGCATGATTTATGAGTTCTATAGAGTCATGTACTGATAATGATTTTAGTCTGATAAAGTTGATCGACCTTACATCACTCCGATCGGGGTTGGTAAGCATGATATATCCTTCAGTTGGTCGTCATACATATAGATAATGAATTTATATTTCCCTCTGTTACACTCCGTAGTTCCAAGACATGTATATGAGAGTGTACGTGGGAAAACAAGACTTTAAATGTGAAACGAAAGAAAGATTTCTTTTTTCTAAGGAAAATTATCCGAACCTCGTGAAGGAAAAAAGGTTTATTAATTGGAATTGGGTTCTCAAAATTGGTAAGTGAGACTTATAGAATTTATTGGAATTATGGAATTTTATTTTCGGATTTGGTCATGTGGGGCCCACCCGAGAAATTTTACGATTTTGTGGGGCCAACAAGGTTTTCGATATTTTGACCAATTATGTATATTTTGGAGGATGAAATATTTTGGATCAATAGGAGGGTGACACGTGTCACCCCCACATGGCCCATGTTGGGCGAGAAGAGTAGGCCAAGTGGCCAAGTGTGTGTCCAAGATATTTGTTGGACAAGTGGGTCTCACACACACTTGTCCACAATATTGTCCCTACACTTGTCATGATCCCCTTCCTTGTCTACATTATATATACACATAAGGTGCAAGACTTCATCAACACTTAGAAAAATTTCACTAAGCAAAATATACTCCACTCCTAAGGTTGCTCTTGGCCAAGGCACCCTCAAGAACAAAAATAATCTTCAATCCTTGTTGATAAATCCTCATATTCAAACCAAATATCCCTAGTGGTATACTAAGCCCTTAAACCCCGGAAATACTATGTTGATCCGTGAGTCGCACCATGAAAACCTAAGGTGTTCTCAACTTTGGTGTTGAAACTTGAAGAGAAGTTGGTTATGAGCTTCTAAGGGTTGCATATAGTGGATTGGAACGTAAAGAATGGGAGCAAGGAATATGCTAAGGATCGACTTTTAAACTTGGATTATTTTGGGCATATTGAGGTAAGGATCATTGTCTTCTTAAGGTAATTGAAAATTTCATGTTGTAGTAGTATATAAATAAGCTTGTGATATAAATAATGAAGATTTAAAAAGGTTTGGACCATATTGGAGGGTTGAAGCCGAGACATGACATGTTAGCCATTGAAGTTGTTGATAATTCTTATTGGTATTATCACTTGTTACATGTTATATAATGAAGGAAATGTGGTTGTTGATAGTTAGTATAACTTATATAACATGTTGGAATGAGAATTGGATTAAAAAGAATTAAGGGAAAGGACTTAGGATTTATAGTTGTTGTGGCCGAGAATACCCTTAAAATATTGGACAGTTATATATGAATTGTGGGGCAGAATTTTACACGTCCAGTTAGGCATGTAATCCCCTTTGCTTAGCTATTGGTTGTGCCTTAAATGTGGCTTGATTATTGATTTCGGGCCTTGGAAAAGGCGGAAAAGTACGTAGAAACAAAGGAAGTGCTGCCCAAATTTCCGTAGAATAAGAGACCTTATACTTAGTATCATTCTATGTTAGAAACTAGAAGTTGATCGACGTATTATGGTCATTATAGGTTGACATTCTACGTGCGGCGTATTCGACTTAGCGTGTGGATTGAGCCGAAAAGGTATGTGAACTATCTCCTCTTCTTCTAGCATGATTCCTTATTGTAAAGTGAGTAAATCCTACTCCTTAAATGATTTATTCCTTGATTGTACTTGATTTCCTAATATAGAAGTTGTTCTATATACTTCCTTGATTGTACTTTGGATGTTTAAAATGGAAGTTATAATCCATTCCCTTGAAAATATTTGGGTTTCCAAAAGTGAAAGTTGTTTTACTTGAAGTACTTAGAGTCTTAAAAAGGAAGTGGTTCCTAATCTCTTAGATAGTGCCTTAGTTTCCAAAACCTAAAGTTTGTTATAATGGTTTTACGAGAAGTTAGTTATAACGGCTTTAGGGAAGTCAAAAGAGTGGTTTACTTGATTGATTTAAAAG
Organism: Przewalskia tangutica; assembly: GCA_029844215.1. NCBI lineage: Eukaryota > Viridiplantae > Streptophyta > Magnoliopsida > Solanales > Solanaceae > Przewalskia > Przewalskia tangutica. The sequence goes on from CM056725.1 coordinate 7,252,889, forward strand.
AGGATAAATGACATGATTTAAAGAGAAGTAACTTGTTTTAAAGGTGTGAGTTACTTAGGATTTGAAAGTAGAAGTTACTTGATTTCAAGACCTTGAATTGAATTTCTAAATGTGTAACTTGATTTGAAAAGTAGAAGTGGCTTGATACTACGAGTGTTAGTGTCTTGGGGTTCATAAATGAATTTGGTTTCAATGTAGTACATGAAAGAAGTGACTAGAGTATAAAGAGTGCAGGTCACTTAATTTGAAGAATAAATAACTTGATGTTGCAAGGCTAGTGCCTTGGGATTTTATAAAAAGGAAAGGACGTACGTAGTACTTTGGCTTGCTTAAATGATAATTATTTTATTTGTGCCTTGATAGTACTTTGGCTTGCTTAAATGATAGTTATTCTAATTGTGCATTGATAGTACTTTGGCCTGCTCAAATGATAGTTCATTCTATTTGTGTTAATGAGAGTTGATGATGATTTAAAAATGGTGTAGTTGGATCATATGAAAAGGTCCATGATCACAACATAAGCCTTATTGTGAAAGTTGTATAGTTGGATCATGTGAGAACGTCCATGATTGCGACATACATCTAATTATAAATAAGGGTCAAGGATGATTTGCTTGCATATGGGTTGCTCATATAGTCATTCGTGCAAGTGTCATATTTTCACATCTCCGCGTCCCTCCATAAAGGGCCGACAACATGGTACATATATATCATGGATTAGCTCTCATGACGTGAGTTAGTACACACTCACTGCGGGTCTGAAGGACTCGTGTGGTTCAAATCCCGAGACATAATCCATGGACTAGCTCTCCGTGATGCGAGTATCGTGTACCGATGCTCATTGCGGGTCCACATGACCTATGCGGGTGAAATAGTCCCTTGCGGATGAAATAGTCCTATGGTAGGATTGCATAATAATTCTGAGGGCGGATGACCCTGACATTGGCATGGCTTTCATGTTTTGAAACGGCAGTGATTTCATTAATGAAAGGGTGCAGTGTATTCATAACTTAAAGTGGAACAATTAGTCTCATTGTTAAAAGCATAACTTAAAAGGTAAAGATGATTGCATTACTCTCATATTTTCAAGGCTCAGTGTACTGTTATTTTGAGTTATCATACTTGCTTCCTATTATATTTGGACTGTGTGATCTCTTTTACAGTACTTATTGTTTCATATACTTGGTACATTCTTTGTACTGACCCCCTTTCTCCGGGGGGCTGCGTTCGTGTCGCAGGTTTAGGTACGCAGTTTGGTGATCTGCAAGTGTAGGACCCTTGCTCAGAGTTTTTGGACAGCTCCATTTGTTCCAGAGCTTATCATTTTCGTATAGATCCTTCATTACAGGCTTTTGTATAGTTATGGGTACGGCGGGGTCTTGTCCCGTCATAGTTCAGTAAAACTCTTAGATATCTGTATTCATATGTGGGATTGGACTCGTGTACAGTGTAGTTCTTTTGGATTATATATATGGCAGCCTTATCGGATTTGCCTTTGCATGTTTGTTGGTAAAAAAAATGAGGTATTATTTAGTTATGCGGGTTACTTGTGTCATTTAGGTAGAAGGGTGCCCAGGTAGGGCACCAGTCGCGGGCCCAGGGTTCGGGACGTGACACCCTCATAGGCATATGGTGTTATATACGCAGCTTATACACATATGACATTGATGATATTACCCTCAGAGGCCTATGTTATATACACATCTTATACATATATCACATTGATGTAGGGGTGGCCAACGGGTCATGATGGGGCGGGTTTGGGAGGGATGAGGTGGGGAGGGACTAGCGCGTCGGGACTATCGAGCTTGGCCAGATTCCCATCCCAGAATTGGTCCCATCTGGATTAGGAACCGGGTCTCGCAGGCCGAGATCGGGTCGGGATTTTATTTTTTTTGCACTTAATTTAAAAAAAATTACATATATTAAATATATGAACAACTCAATAATTGAACAAGATAGTGTAATAAAAACATCTCAAGGCTGTTTTTGTGTCTCTTATATTATTTCATTGAAATATGTTTTTTGGTAATACATATACAATTGTCAAAATTACAGCTTTGTAGTGTTGTTCAAAAGTTGAAAATGACATAGTAAAATTGCAATTAAATAAATTACCAATTTTGAAAATACTTTTTCTAGTTTCTTCATAATGTCTTGTGGTTCTTCGATTGGAATTGGTATTTGTTGGTCAAATTAATCCACGTCGCTACTCATACCTTCAGATAAGATGTCGTTGTAGTTTTCGTCTTATTCTTCGTTGATCGCACCTTCTCCACTCCGCTACGCTCGTATCCAATATCTGAATAGTACTGTAATCTCCAAGTTGTATTCGGCTAATGAGTGTATGTGTTCTCCTATTTGAAATCTACCGGCAGAAAAAACACTTTCAGACGCCGTTGATGACGCTTGAATCTTCAAATCATCTCGGGCCATCATTGAAAGTGTCAGAAATGTCTTCTCATTCCCCCTGCAGTATTTCAGCAAGTCTTTCTTTCCTTCTTCATTGACAACTGCTTGATTCGGTAAAGTAACATGCAGAACAAAAACATCAAACTCACTAATTTAGTTGGTAGTGCTACCACCGCACATTCTATTTCTGAGGCTTTCAATACTAGTCGCGGAAACAACATGTCTTTTTAGAGACTGTTTTGAAGAAGAAGAAGATGGTATGGAAGCCGGTTGGTTGCTAGTACTTTCTTGGTGATAATACCTATATACTTTTTGCATTCGTCTTCTATGCTAGACAACACTTCTTCTTTCGTTTGTTCATTTTCAATAGGTGGTGGGGCATTTAAATTTTTGGGAGTTGGAGGTTGTAGTACTTCTATATAGTTATAAATATTTTCAATAAGTGATTTATAATCGTCTATTTTAATAGTCGGATTTAATACAACACCAATAATATAAATAGGGGGATGAATAAAATATTTCTTTATTTTCAGAAAGACGGTCTACCTATGGGTCAAGGCATCAAGTTATCTAAGAAGGACATTCCTTCTAGTGATATAGAACTTGAGCGCATGAAGAGGATCCTATATGCTTCGGCTATAAAATCGATCATGTATGTCATGACCTATACTAGGCCAGATGTGGCCTTTGCACTTAGTATGACTTGTAATTCTAGCAGAATCCTGGGGAAGAATACTGGAAAGCAGTCAAGAGTATTCTTAAGTAACTTAGAAGAACTAAAGATTACTTCTTAGTCTATGGTGTGGAAGAAAAGCTAGCTTCTAATGGGTACACTGATGATAGCTTCCAGATGGATCTTGATGACTTCAAATCATAGTCTGGGTACACGTTCATTTTCAATGCAGGAGCAGTGAGCTGGAAAAGTTCCAAACAAGTTACAACTGATGATTCGACCACAGAAGCTGAGTACATTGCTGGATCAGAAGCTGGTAAAGAAGCTATCGTGATTTCTGAGTTCATGAAGGAACTAGGGGTAGTTCTGAGTGCCAGTTGTCCAATAGCTATTTATTGTGACAACACTGGTACGATTGCACATGCTAAAGAACCAAGATCAACAAACAAAAACAAGCATGTACCAAGAAAGTACCACATACTCAGGGAGATGGTGGATACTAAAGAGATTAGATTAGACTATGTTCCCACCAATGATAATCTAGCTGACCCATTTATTAAACCATTAAGCTTAGTCAAGCATAATGATCATTTTGAGAATATGGGCATTAGATATGTTGGAAATTGGCTCTAGGCAAAGTGGGAGATTAAAAGTATATGTATGTCCTAGAGACAATGTATATTAAGAAAAATGTACTTTATACACATTCGTATTATTATTAATGGAAATTAATATTTTGGCATTTGCAATTATTGAATTATTAGTTGATTGTTTATGATATTCTATAATATGCATCCCTAGAGGTTACATTGTTATTAATAGTGTGAGATATTAATATTATAACGTAACTCTTAAAATAGCCTCGACTAATGATCATCGAGAATGGGATATCGATGATATGTGATAAGTCGACATGTGGTCTGCATCACATCCTTAGAGGATATAGTATGGCTCACCTGCTATGAGTAAAGGATATTGGTGATCGACACATAGATACTTTGGAAGTATTGGTATACCCTGCTGATATACTATTTGTTATACATATCTAAAGTATGATCAGCGTGTGGGAGATAGAAGTCCTTAGATTTGAGGTCGATACGCACCTTGTCGAAAGAGTAGTATACTTTGATCATGTCCTAAGCTCAAATGCCTTATAGGTTGAGATACGACTTGTATTAGGTACATTACGATGTGGATTAAAGGTGGTAGTTGAGCCAAGATTAGGATTCATTCCTCGAATGTATATTCGAGAAAGCACTAAGTTTCTCAGTGATATTAGGTTGACTAAGTCATTGGCCAACGCAGTAAACATATCTAGGATATGGTCTTGTTTTCAACCAATATAGATGAGATATAATGATCAAGTCATTTGGATAGACACTTGGCAAATCCTATGTTTGATCGAGTGCGTCGTGAATGAAAGAATTTTATCTTCCCACATAGAGGTTCAGTTTACCAGATTCGTGTAAATATACTTCACATATTGAGTTAGTGTTCCGACACCATCTAGGAGTTATATGTAGACCCTAAAATGATTAGTGTCGATATGTGAAGGCCTGTATGGTAACACTATGTCAATTGTTCCTTCGATCTAAGGATGCAATGAGAGAACATAAATGCATGAATTATAATCGAGACATTTGAATGAATAATGATTATTTAATTAAGTCGAAATTGGGTTTCAGATTTAATTAAAATGAAAACGAAACGACGTACCACATTGGATGTCGAGGGCCGCAACACCTGGACATAGGGCCACGGCGCTTGGGACATAGGGCCGCTGCGCCGCCAAGATAGTGGGCCAGTCTGACTGACCCATTGCGCCTCATTTTCTGAGCATGGCCCACGAGAAACCCTAGCTGCATTTTAAACCTAATTTGCAGCTATAAATAGAGGGCTTCTATTCATTATTCAATACAAGATTTTTTATATTATTCTAAGTCTTAGAGACCTAGAATTAAAACTCTCTCACGAACCTCTGCCTAATTTTCTAGATGTTCGAAGGAGGTATACATCAGAGTTCTTAGAACTTGCTGTCGAGGATCAATTGCGTGCGCACCCTCGGAATTACTAAAATACTCCAGAGTTTCAAATCGTAAGTATTCTATCGAAGTATTACGGTTATATACTTGTTATGTGTTTATGTATTACATTACTACATAATTATCCTACAGTTCGTCGCTTGTTGGGTTTGAAACATAAAATTTTCAAATTTCGCTGCGTACACGAACCTAACAAAACTTCTACATTAAAACCATTAACTCTTTGTGAATTTACTACTTTAGAGAGGTGAATGCAACAACTATATAATTCTCGATACTCATTCTCGATAACTTGATAATTTTTTATCTTCCCTTATGTAGGCTAAACTCGAATGTGCTTGATCATTGAGTTTTCTTTTCCCAATTAATTTGGTCGTTAGGTTCGATTGTAAGTCTTGAAATTGGTCTACCATTCTGCTATGAGATGAGAGTCGAGACGCCTTACACTATAATTTTAGCTATCAGTGGACAAAAGATACTTGAGATGATATCAAAATTAGTGCATTAGCTTTTTTTCTAATTTTTATTGAAGAGTCCACATCATATGAAAAATGAACACTACTACAGAATTGCACTTGCATAGCGCTTTTTTTAAGGCTTGCATAGCTCTTTTAAGCTACCGCTATGGTAGCTTAGATAGCGCTTAAAAACGCGCTATGCAAGCTTACTACTACCATAGCGCTTTTCTTAGATAGCGCAAAAAAAGTGCTATGCAAGTTATACTTCTATTTTGAAGATACTAGCTTGCATAGCGCTTAAAAAAGCGCTATCCAATTGTTTTTATCTTGTTTTTTTTTACTTTTTATTTATTATTTTGGTACCTATTTTTTTCCCCTATTTTTCCACCTAATGAATAAAATATCAAAAAGATAACAAAAAGAATACTCATTCAAAATATAATATAATATAATCATTCGCATAAAACATAATAATATATTTAAAATAGTATCTCAATCATTAGTATCTTACAATCATTAACTAATAACAATACGACATAGTCAATATTTACATCAAAATACTAACTAATAGCTTCAACCTTCCATTTTTTCTTTGAGGAATCGATTGTACAAGTAGCCTGCCCAATTAATTCGAAAATTCTTCATTTTGCTTGTAGGATAAACTTTGAATGGTGAACTATGAACAAACTACAAAACATAGATGTTACAAAAACATAGTTAGAATAGAAACGTCCAACAAATAAATAGGTATGTAAATATTTAAATAAGATATTCATTTAACAAGAAAACAAAAATCATATAAAGAGGGAGTGAAGAGAACTTAGCGGTATTTCGCTTTTATTTTCCTTTTCTGCGCGGGCTTTAACTTTAGGATGCGTCTCCGCGTACCTGCAAAAGACACTTAGTAAAAAAGTTAGTAAAATGAATAAATACGAGTAAAACCTTCGGATCCATAATAAAACAATAGGAGTTTTAATTACGGAAGGCTCAGATCTATGTTTTGTAAAGGGACATCTCAAGCAAGTCATGGGTGTGTCCTAGTGACTTGTCAGTCAATCTAGTCGCCCCGTAAGCATGTTGGTATCCGATATATATGTAATAAATCCATAAGTGTCATCATCACCTTTATCCGAAGGAAAGCAAACCGAGGGACAACCTTTCTGGGAGGGTCATGTAGTATCATGTTCAAATCAAGGTTATGCTGAAACCGAAGGGACGCGACCTCAATTTCAATTTCATTGGCCTAAGTGTAGTATTAGTGTTCAAATCAGTAAATACCAGAAGTAATAGACTCCGTTTGGAACAGCTTCAAGACAACAATATGTTAATCAAATCGTAGCAACAATAGGCTGAAATACTCAGCAGAAATAGCCTCGAAACGATAGTAATAAGATGTAGCAGTAGTCTGCTATGAAAAATAGCAGTTGGATATTAAAGGTAGCAGTTATGGGAAAAATGCAGCAGCAGTGGGCAAACAATGCAGCAGCAGTGGGCGTTAAAATGTAGCAGCAGTGGGCAAAAACCAGGATAGTATCTATTCATTTTTACAGAGACAGTAGCAGCATCTATTCCACTGGAAACCAGCAGGTTTTGCTTCAAAAATGCCTCAAGTGCAGATCATTTCTCAAAGTACCACATTTTAGAACCATACAAGTGCAAGATATCCCCAATATACATTTTAGCAAGTTCTTATGTAAGGCTCTACCCATGTAAACATGGTGTTTCCACAACTCCATGGTTATTCAAACTAAGTTAAATACCTATTATTCACTCAATCAAACATCAGATGACGTCATATGGTTCAAGGAAATTCAGCACAGTAATATGATGACAGTTTTTGTATTAAGCAATGAGGACAGATATATGCTCTGTTTAAGAAACATGATAGAAAAGCAAATGGACAGATGTCTCGTAGAAGGCTCAAATCTATATTTTATAAAGGGACATATCAAACAAGTCATGGGTGTGTCCTAGTGACTTGTCAATCAATCTAGTCGCCCCCCAAGAATGTTGATATCCAGTATAAATGTGAAAAATTCATAAGTGTCATCATTGCCCTTTTTCCGAATGAAAGCAAATCGAGGGACAACCTTTTCGGGAGGGTCATGTAGTATCATGTTCAAATCAGTTGTCACGACCCGTTCCGGGGCCCGTGACTGGTGCCTTACCGGGGCACCCAAGTAGTCATACATCAGAGTAATCAGCGGAAATATAAAGCAAGACATGAAACAGTTTATAAAATAAGACACAGTTTATGTGAGAAAACATCGCCTTTCGGCATATATATATAAACATGGTTTAGCAGTTACATCCGACACTGTACAACATGTAGTATCATGTTCAAATCAGTTGTCACGACCCGTTCCGGGGCGTGGTCGTGCCTGCAAGGGCACCCAAGTAGTCATACATCGAGTAATCGGAAATATAAAGCAAGACATGAAACAGTTTATAAAATAAGACACGCTTTATGTGAGAAAACATCGCCTTTCGGCATATATATATAAACATGGTTTAGCGATTACATCCGACAACCTCGTACAACATGACTACTGACCTCTAAGGAAATATACAACTATGGCGGGACGGGCCCGCCATACACCTCGATCAGACAAAACTATCTACAACAGGAGATCATACCCAAAAGTAGAGCCTCCGGAAAAGATGGAGCTCCGACACCAATGTAGAGATCCTAAGAATGTGGATCTAGCACTGCTTGCCACTGCGGCATGAACGCAGCCCCGAAGGAGGTCGATCTAACAGTACTAAGTATATGAAATCAAAAATACTTAAATGAAACATATCATTTTAAAAAGCAGTTTTGCAAGTATGTATGAAACAACCAGAAACGCACATAGTGCCACATCACAAACAAGAGCGTGATAGGTAAATCGTAATGTGTCTTTTCTAGGCCGCGAATGATCGGCAGGCCAATTGCGTAGTATCACCACGCGAGCCTAATCACGACTCCGTAGTCCGCATAGGCCAATCACATAGGCCGCGTAGGGTATATAACCCGCATCGAGGTAGCTACTCCTCGGCATCGCCCCGACTCGTAGTCCGCATGGCCACATAGACGCGTGAGGTATAACCCCGCACTAACACGAACTCCCGTAGCTCGCATAGGTCCCTTGGACCCGCATGAGGTATTCTCGAATCATGGTCCTGCATCGCTGAGTCTACCGCGTGGAGGCGCCAACCCGGTAATATGTCAAGAGGTGAGTGATGTTACACTAACCTAACAACTTATCGTTAAACAACATAAGCACAACAAGAATACTCTTTTACACAAACTTTACAAGACACTAACACACATAGCATCATATCATGTCTACTTATCAAACCATCTTATTATTCTTTTCACAATTCAATATAAGTCCATTATAAACACATAGGCAAAACTGTTTCTTTTATAAATCTTAAGTGGTTATACTTAACTTCCCATAAAGCTAGTATAACTCTTAAGCTTGCTTAAAAACCAATTAGTTCTCTTCTGTTAAAAATGATTCAGGATTCTTTTGAAATGCTTTCAGATCTTTATTATTCAGGCTTAAGCCGTGAGGCATTGCCGTAAGTGTTATTCAGGCTTAAGCCGTGAGGCATTGCCGTAAGTGTTATTCAGGCTTAAGTCAAAGACATTGCCGTAGTTATTATTCGCTTAACACGTATGCGTCTGGTACTATATATATTGTAAAATATCATGCTTTAGGAAGAATCACATACCTTCCGTGAAAACCACCGCGAGTTGAATATGTCGCGCAGAGAGTCACCTATAATAGTCACAGACATCTATCAAAGACTACTCAAGGTCATTCTAAACAGAGGGTTCACAATTCTATGGAAAGTTGGGCAGCACTTCCCTGCGGTGAGCTATTTAAGTCCTGTGAAAACATTCTATGTAAATCTGATTTGATTATTCTTCTTTTAAACCCTTCTACTGTGGTAGCAGTTCAATTCTATTCGTGATATTCTTCTAAGTATTTAATACTTATTCTAATACTACTACAGATGTATTCTCTAATTCAAAAGAGGGTTAGGATTAGTTACCTCGGTAAGCCCAATAATATCCTAGAAAAGTCGCGCTGAGCAAGGTTTTGCTCTAAGTTGTATGCTCCATGAAACCTTAGAAGTTCTTCACAACTTCTACTAAGTACTAAGGTATTTGGGCTAGGGTATTTTGGGCATTATAACAATACTAGAAGACAATTTTTCTACCAAGGGAGGGTAGATTTTTGGCTAGGCTAGGGGCCTCGGCCAAACTACTAGGCTAGAGGGGGTATTCGGCCAGGGCCTTCACAAGGAGGAGGGGTTGGACGAAAAGGCTACAAAGGGAGAGGAGAGGATTTTCAAGACTTGGAAAGATTTGTGGATGAAGAACTCTTCATCTCTAAGGGGTATTTATAGGTCAAGAAGTGGCAACCAACGGCCAAGATTAAGACAAGTGCAAGGCAAGTGTAGGGTGAGGATTAACTATACACAAATATCCTACCAACTCCTTGACTTGTGCACAAGGCACAAAAACGTGCCAATGGTTCTTCAATTCGTCCAATGGGACGATTTCAAGTCCACAAATGGAGGTGCCAAGTGTCGCCTCCCGTTGGTCCAAAATGTTTCGTCTCTGGAAAAATCCGCAAAAATTAGAAATGGCATAGCCGAATTTACCCTACGAAAGTCGTGGAAAGCGTTTGTCGGAAAACGATTCTTTTAGCGAGTTGTGCACAAATAAAAACGCTTTGCCTAAACTTTAAGGCTAGACTTTTATGCGTATTCCCTCACGTACATACTGCGGAAATATAGGGTATAACATTCTCCTCCTTAGAAACATTCGTCCGAATGTTCCTTCCCAAGACGATTAACGATAAGATTCTTCATAACTTAACATTGCAAATGCCACACACGCCACGTAACAACACTTAGCGTAAACGATAACTAAAATTTACAAGTAGGAAAGTGAATTACATGGAGGTGTGGGGAATTGTTGAGGATACTTCGCCTCATGTCCTCCCGGCTTCCACGCGTCATCTCCTCCCGAGCTCGTTCGCCACAAGACTTTGCGGAAGCCACGTCCCGGTCGCAGACGCTAACTGACGATCGACTATCGCTATGGGAATCTCCTCATACGATAACCCCGATCACTGGACATCGTCAATCGGGTGTACCCTAGATGGATCCCGATACATCTCGCCGGATAGATACGTGAAAAACCGGATGCATTGCCTCCGGATCGGACGGCAGATCCAACTCGTAGCAACCTTGCCTACCTCGCGGACAACTGAAATGGCCCGATGTACCTGAATTTGAGTTTCCTTCTTCCGAATCTCATCACACCTTCATGGGTGACACCTTTAGGAAAACCCAATCATGAACCTCGAACTCAAGATGCCGACGACGATGATCTGCATACGACACATGCGACTCGAGTGTCGATAGCCGCCTCGGATAAGCTTCACCTTATCCATCGCTCTGTACCAAATCTGGTCCCACTAGCCGCACTCGCCCACATCGAACCAACCTATAGGCGATCTGCACTTCCTCCCATACAAGGCCTCATAAGGCGCCATCCGAATCTTTGGGTGGTAGCTATTATTATACGCGAACTCAACTAGAGGCAAATGATCCTCCCAACTACCATCGGTCAATAACACAAAGCTCGCAGATATCCTCGCAGTGCGGATAGTGTGCTCTGCTGTCGTCATGCGTGGATGAAATGCGATTTCAGCAACTGCGTCCCTAAACCCCTCGGAAGGACCTCGAAGTTAGCGTAAATCGGGCTCCTGCATGCGATATGATCGAAGTAGGGACTCCATGCGATCGACGATCTCTCGGATGTAAAGTCCGCATAATCCTCAGAAAAGTCGTCCCGACGGGAAGAAAGTGGGCTGATTTCGTCACCGTCGATGATAACCCATATAGAATCATGTCTCCTCCGAGTGCGAGGTAATCCTGTGATGAAGTCCATGTTGATTACCTCCCACTTCCGGTCGGGATCTCAATCGCTGCAACAAACCACGTGCCTCGTGCTCTACCTTCACTGCGACAACACGGGCCGAGCTACGAACTCGCAACGTCCTCTTCAAGCCATCCCACCAATACACGGATCTAAGGTCGTGGTACATCTTGGTCGACCCGGATGGATAGTAACGCGCTATTTGTGTGCTTCCCCGAACTGCTGCGAAGTCACAAACATCCGGAACACACATCGCCCTCAAACCTTAGCACCCCATCGTGCTACCTCAAGGACCCTTGCCCTCACGAAGAGGCAGATCACGATATCGAATCAAAGCCGATCCTTGAGCGTTGCCTCTTCACCTCCTCAACGATGGAAGACTCGGCAACCTCACGAACTCTAACCCATCCGCTATCGTAATCAAACAAGCGGACACCAAGGCTCGCTAATCGGTGCAAATCACGAACCATGTCCCTCTCTCTAGCCGCATCCGATAGGCTCCCCATCGACTACGACTAAGAGCATCCGCCACAACATTGGCCTTCCCGGGTGGTACAGATATCAACATCGTAATCCTTAAGCAACTCTAACCACCTTCTGCAGCCGTAAGTTCGGCTCCTCTGGTGAAGATATACCGAGGCTCTTGTGGTGCGTAAAAATATCCACGTGAACCCATACAAATAGTACCTCCGGATCTTCAAAGCGTGAATCACGCGGCCGCGACTCCAAATCATGGGTGGGGTAGTTCCTCTCGTGTTTCTTGGTGTCGGGATGCATATGCTATAACCCCGCCATGCTGCATCAACACACATCCCAACCCGATGCTCGACGCGTCACAATACGACATAACCATCCGACCTCCGGAAGAGTAAGAACGGGGTGGTCGCGATCTCTCTTTCAAAGAATCGAAACCACGCCACAAGCATCACCTCAAACTTGGCGCCTTCCGAGTCGGCCTAGTCAATGGTGCGAGATAAAGCAAACTTCTCCACGAACCGATAATATCTGCAAGGCCCGTAAATCTGCGAACCTCTGCCGGAGTAGTAGGTCTAGGCCAAGTCCTGATCGCTTCGATCTTGGCGTATCCACTGAATGCCATCGGCCGGCAATATGCCCAAGCGCCATCAAGTCAACAAAACTCACATTTGGAAAACTTGGCGTAAATGCTTGGTCTGGAAGCTGTCGGCCAAGATCGCCAAATGCTCGCGTGCTCGCTCTGGCGAGAATAAACCAAGATATCATCGATGAACACTATCACAAACATGTCCAAAAATGGTTTGAACACTCGGTTCATCAAATCCATGAATCTGCCGAGCATTGGTCAACCTAAAAGACATGACCACGAACTTCATAATGCGTCGTCAGTCGGAATGCGATCTAGGGACATCCACCTCTCGACTCGCACTGATGATAGCGATCGCAGATCAATCTTGGAGAAACATCTCGCACCTCGCAACCGGTCGAACAAATCATCAATCACAGGAAGGGGTATCTGTTCTTAATGGTCACCTTGTTCACCGTTTGCTGTAATCAACACATGCGCAGCGGCGTCCGTCCTTCTTCTTCACGAACAATCTGGCGCTCCCGGGGAGAAACACTAGGCTGATGAAGCCGCTTCTCCAAAGAAATCTCTAAGCCGATCCTTGACTCTCTCAACTCGGCGGTGCCATTCGTATGGCGGAATGGAAATAGGCGAGTGTCCGCAATATGTCAATACAAAACTCAATCTCCTCTCGGGAGGATACGGAAGGTCATCGGAAACACGTCGGGAACTCGTGACTCATCGGATCGGCGAAAATCTGGTACGCGGCTTGATTATCAAACACCGACGAGATGGTAGATATACCCTCGCACCATCTTCCTAGCCTTGAGGTAGGAAATAAACCTACCGCCGGCGTCTGGTGCTCCTCCCACTCAACAACCGGCCTCAGAAACGGAACCGTACTACTCTCTCTCTGCGGTCTACATTGGCGTAGCAGAAGCTAGCCAATCCATCCCGTGATCACGTCGAAGTCAATCATCTCAACTCTATCAAGTCGGCTGTGGTCCGACGTAAATAGTCACGGGACAAGTCAGTATATACCGCCCGAGCTACCACCGAATCACCCATGGCGTAGCTACCTCGAAAGGTCTATGGACTCGTGCTCTATCCCTATCCTACTAGCAACAAGGGAGATATATAGGACGAGTAGAACCGGATCTATCAAAGCATACACATCAAACCAGAACCGATAAAGTACCGTGGCGACATCGGTGAGGCCTCACGATCTGTCGGTGGACAAAGCATAAATGCGGTTCGAGGACCGCTAGGCTGGGACGAGCCACGACCTCTGCGCGACCTGTGACCCCGTGAGTACCACGCCCTCCGGCGAGTAAGCTGTAGGAGATGAAGAAGACGTGAAAGAACACGTGGTGACCCTACCATCAGATCGCCCTTGGTCGGACGGTTCCTCGCATAGTGACCTGCGGCCTGGCCAATCAAACAAACTCGTACCACAACTCCGAAGTGGGATCTACCGCATCGGCCACGGCGAGGTGGTCGTCGGCGAACCTCTGCCGCTCTGGATGTGCGAAGTCCGGGGCCACGACCGCCTCGAATATCACTGGTGTCTTGAGGGCGGTGCGAGTGCTCGAGCCGGGCGTGGTGCAAATCTAGGCTGCTGAGGCGCCCACCACGATAGCCGCAAACGACCACTGTCGTCTGGTCTTCTTCTGCTGCGGCTGTCGGCCGGCGATCTCTACTCGCCACATCGAGCATGTGCTGCGTGCGGGTAATGTCCATACGGTGAAGAAACACCCGCATGACTCGGCCATATAGTCATCTAGCGGTGACGTGGCGGTGCACCTATCCTCATCGCGCTACCAATCTTTGGGACATATCGAGCCAATGAATCAAACTCGACATTGTACTCCACGGCGGTCGTCCTCTCGCCTCGGCGGTAAAAATCTATCGGCCGCGCCCTCGCCATCCGTGGAGGCAAGAAGTGGGTGAGAAAGCCTCCGAGAACTCATCCCAGTAGGCGGGGCGCGTGCTCTCCGGGATAACTCCCGCGAATCAAACCAATCGATTGCGGTATCACGCGGCCGACGCGAACCGAAGGTCACGGACTCTGTCTCGAGGCCTTGATCACCCGCGTGATCCTCTGAAGGCGACGGATGAACTCCTGCGGATCATCCTCGGCCTCGACCAGTAAAACTCGCGGGCTACAACTCAAGAAATCTCGTAGCCTCAAACTATACGCCTCGGGTGTACCACGGGCGCGGCCGACGCTGAGCTGGAGGCTGCCGCGTCCGGCCTCTCCTCGTGTCGGGCCTGACTTTAGCCAATGGGCCGTCTCCTTGTACCCTAACTCCTCCGCCCGGTGTGGGGCCGGGAGGTGTGGGTGCTGTGGTCTCTTTGATTGGCGGCGTCATAGAACTCGCCGTCTCACGGTATAGGCGGGCACGAGCCCTCGTGACTCTGGGTGTCTGCTAGCGACTCCGGCTGCCTTGCCGCCACGGGCGGGTTGCCTTACGTGGAGGCATAAGCATTAGGAAAGGAATACGTTAGAGGTCCAACCTATAACACGGCTAAAGAACGATCTCAAAATGAGAAAAATGGAAACCAATCCTAAATATCCTATAGCCTCACGATTATTGGTGTGGTGCACAACACACCGATAATCAAGACTTACTAGATACGGATGCGTAGACACTTTCCGAGGATTAATCGCTCGATACCACTTTTGTCACGACCGTTCGGGGCGTGGATCGTGCCTTCAGGGGCACCCAGTAGTCATACATCGAGTAATCAGCGGAAATATAAAGCAAGACATGAAACGATTTATAAAATAAGACCACGCTTTATGTGAAAACATCGCCTTTCGGCATATATATATAAACATGGTTTAGCGATTACATCCGACCTTTGTACAACATGACTACAGACCTCTAAGGAAATATACAACTATGGCGGGACAGGGCCCGCCATACCTCGCATGCAAAACTATCTACAACGGGGAGATCATACCCAAAAGTAGAGCCTCGGAAAAGATGGAGCTCAGACACCAATGTAGAGATCCTAAGAATGTGGATCTAGCACTGCTTTCTTACTGCGGCATGAGCGGCCCCGAAGGAGGTCGATCTAACAGTACTAAGTATATGAAATCGTAAAAATACTTAAATGAAACATATCATTTTAAAAGCAGTTTTGCAAGTATGTATGAAACAACGAGGAAACCGCACATAGTGCACATCCGCAACAAGCGTGATAGGTAATCGTAGCGTGTCTTTTCTAGTGCGAATGATCGGCGAGGCCATTGCGTAGTATCACCATGCGAGCCTAATCACGGACTCCGTAGTCGCGTAGGCCAATCACATAGGCCATAGGGTATATAACCCGCGTCGAGGGTAGCTACTCCTCGGCGTCGCCCGGACTCGTAGTCGCGTAGCCACATGTAATCGCGTGAGGTATAACCCCGCACACTAACACGGAACTCCGTAGCTCGCATAGGTCCCTTGGACCCGCATGAGGTATTCTCGAATCATGGTCCTGCATCGCTGAGTCTACCAGCGTGGAGGCGACAACCCCGGTAATATGTCAAGAGGTGAGTGATGTTACACTAACCTAACAGCTTATCGTTAAACAACATAAGCACAACAAGAATACTCTTTTACACAAACTTTACAAGACACTAACACACATAGCATCATATCATGTCTACTTATCAAACCATCTTATTATTCTTTTCACAATTCAATATAAGTCTTTTATAAACACATAGGCAAACTGTTTCTTTTATAAATCTTAAGTGGTTATACTTAACTTCCCATAAAGCTAGTATAACTCTTAAGCTTCTGTTTAAAAACCAATTAGTTCTCTTACATTAAAAATGATTCGAGATTCTTTTGAAATGCTTTGGATCTTTATTATTAGGGCTTAAGCGTGAGGCATTCTGTAAGTGTTATTCAGCTTAAGCGTGAGGCATTCCGTAAGTGTTATTCGGGCTTAAGTCAAAGACATTGCCGTAGTTATTATTCGGTTAACACGTATCGTCTACCGTACTATATATATTGTAAAATATCATGCTTTAGGAAGAATCACATACCTTCTCGTGAAAACCACCGCCAAGTTGAATATGTCGCGCAGAGTCGACTATAATAGTCACAGACATCTATCAAAGACTACTTTGAAGGTCATTCTAAGCAGAGGGTTCACAATTCTATGGAAAGTTGGGCGAGACTTCCCTACGGTGAGCTATATAAGTCCACTGTGAAAACAAATCTATGTAAATGCAGTTTGATTATTCTTCTTTTAAACCCTTCTACTGTGGTAGCAGTTGATTCTATACGTGATATTCTTCTAAGTATTTAATACTTATTCTAATACTACTACGGTATGTATTCTCTAATTCAAAAGAGGGTTAGGATTAGTTACCTCGGTAAGCCCAATAATATCCTAGAAAAGTCGCTGAGCAAGGTTTTGCTCTAAGTTGTATGCTCCAGGAAACCTTAGAAGTTCTTCACAACTTCTACTAAGTACTAAGGTATTTGGGCTAGGGTATTTTGGGCATTATAACAATACTAGAAGACAACTTTTCTACCAAGGGAGGGTAGATTTTTGGCTAGGCTAGGGGGCCTCGGCCAAACTACTAGGCTAGAGGGGGTATTCGGCCAAGGGCCTTCACGAGGAGGGGAGGGGTTGGACGAAAAGGCTACAAAGGGAGAGGAGAGGATTTTCAAGACTTGGAAATATTTGTGGATGAAGAACTCTTCATCTCTAAGGGGGTATTTATAGGTCAAGAAGTGGCCAACCAATGGCCAAGATTAAGACAAGTGCAAGGCAAGTGTAGGGTGAGGATTAACTATACACAAATATCCTACCAACTCCTTGACTTGTGCACAAGGCACAAAAAACGTGCCAATGGTTCTTCAATTCGTCCAATGGACGATTTCAAGTCCACAAATTGGAGGGTGCCAAGTGTCGCCCTCCCGTTGGTCCAAAATGTTTCGTCTCTCGGAAAAATCCGCAAAAATTAGAAATGGCATAGCCGGAATTTACCCTACGAAAGCTGTGGAAACGTTTCGTCGGAAAACGATTCTTTTAGCGAGTTGTGCACAAATAAAAACGTTTTGCCTAAACTTTAAGGCTAGACTTTTGTACGTATTCCCTTACGTACATACTCTGGAAATACGGGGTATAACATCAGTATATACCAAAACCGAAGGGACGCGACCTCAATTTCAATTTCATTAGCCTAAGTGTAATATCATGTTCAAATCAATGATATTTTACAAATATCGAAATCTGGTCTTTCAAGAATGTGGCAACAGCTATTATTTTCAAGTGTAGCATCTGATATCAAAATTGTAGTCTTGAGCCTTGAAAAATCACCACAATTGCTTAATGAGCTAGCAACACTTTAATCCCAATTAAAATGCAGCAGTAGTGTTCCCAAAAGGAAATGGAAATGGCCAAGATTGTAGTATCCAGTTATAGCAGCCCATTAATCAAAGTACAACACCATGAAAACTTCATAAGTGCAATACTTGTTTGGATCAACAAAGAATACCTGAGGGTCTGCCCAATCAAGTTGCAATGCACTGTTTAAAGTTTGCAACAGCAAATTGGTTCACAACCAAAACTCATTTGCCTCATCAAGTGTAGTCAATTGTTCCCAACAGTAGAGCAGTAGCAAGCAAGTAGCCACAGAAAAAGCAGCAGTTCGACAAATGTGACAAATTAGTATAATATATGCTCACTTGAGACCGCAGTTGTATGGAACAGCAAGGGACAACCACAACAAGTGGAAGTAAAATCAAATAGACTTCAGGGACATGCTCATGCTTAAAACTTGGTTAGAAATCAAACATGCAACCTGTATTAAGGCCTCCAGAACTGAGGAAGATTTGTTTCTTCTAATTAAAAGCTTATTCAAATCAGCTACCCAACTTTTCCACTGATTCAAGTTATTTCAGTACCAAACTCTACCCCCTTATGTGTTTACTAAAGATCATGAGTTAAATGATGGGATGCAAACCAATAATAACTCAGTATGGCACAAACTAAACCAAACTGGTATAAAATATTGGTACAGTGGTTGTTTAAAGGATGCATCAGACAAATTATGACACAAAGATAGCTTGTGAAGTGTGAAATCTGATATGAACACACATAGGAATTAATGAGTTCAAGATGGGGCTTAGGGATGTGAAAACATCTCATAAAACAGTACAATATGTCAGACAAGTAACATTTTTTACCCAAATGCATTAACCAAGTTCAGCTTTAATACTTACATATAACCAACTACTTATTAAATGTTGCCTCATACTCCAATAGGCAGAGAATGGATACAATTTAATAGGTTTCAAACTAGGACTGCTAGAAAGTACACACACAAAAGACCACTGCTTGACTGATTACATCTAAGTATAAGTTTAAAGAAAATGTAATACCATATTATTGGCTCAACCGGTAACCATACTGGTGAAAAAAGGACATTGTTATCCTTCATAGATTATGCTAGACAGTTCATAACCTTTATTAGCTTAAACTGGTGGATTTAGGGGATCACATAATTTGTACAGCCTAGATTTAGCTAAAACACATTATAAATTTCATACTAAAATAATATAAGATCACATAAGAAGATTGCACATGGCTAAATAGACCTCGACTAGATTTCAAGTCAAACAGAACGTTCATATATAAACTGGATCTGTTCTTAAACCAACACAGGTATTTATCTAAACAAACAGTTAACGACTAATGATTAAAGCCAATTTTAAACACATTAAACTAATTCATAGGCAATTTAGTCATCAGTACCAGAACTCGATGGAGTCATAATTGATTTAATTAAGCCCAAACTATCAAGATAAAGCATTACAGACTTCAACAGGAATGTCACGACCCGAACCCCGGGCCTGCGACTGGTGTCATAACTGGGCACCTTTCTACCCATACATCACATAAAATCAGCGGAAGCTTAAGAAACCCATAATCTCATAAAAATAAAAACAGGCAAGCCAACAAGGCCGCCACTTTACATAGAACCAAAATGAGCTACAACTGTACATGTCCAACCCACACATGACTACAGACCTCTAAGATTATCATAACAACTATGACGGGACAAGGCCCCGCCATACCCCTGAATATATATAAGCCATAAAGGAAGACCTACACCAAAATGACAAGCTCCGGAATAGTGGAGCTATCTCAAAGAGCTGGGCAAGGATCCTAAGCTCGCGGATCACCCAACTAAGTACCTATACATGCGGACAAGAACGCGGCCCCCCGAAGAGGGGGTCAGTACAACAATGTACTAAGTATGTAAACAAGAAGTACATTAACAAGATCATAACTGTACAGAAGAATGACATGGACAAGTATGAAAATCAAATATCAGATCCTACCGTGCCATATAAAAAAGAGTCAGGTGTACCTTTGTATCGATGTACCACTGTACCATTGTACCACTGTATCACTGTACCACTGTACTACTGTACCTTATAAAAATGAGAGTCATTGCATCTGTTTTCATATAACGTATACCGGCCCTTTAGTGAGGGACTAGACGAACTCACTATAACGTATCCCAGCCCTTTAGTGAGGGACTCGGCGAACTATAATAATAACACTTGCACGAAGAGCTATCATAAATAACCTTGTGCAATTTAACTCATCTTTTGACTCTCAAAGGAATAAAACCCAAGGTACTAACTTCTCATGTACCAATCACATATACGAACTTTTCACTTTAGCTATGCCCAAGGTACCAACATATCATGTACCAAACACATATAGAATCTTTCATTTTAGCTATGCCAAGGTACCAAAACATCATGTACCAAACATATATAAAATCTTTCATTTTAGCTATGCCAAGGTACCAAAATATCATGTACCAAACACATATAAAATCCTTCATTTTAGCTATGCCAAGGTACCAACATATCATGTACCAAACACATATAAAATCTTTCATTTTAAACAAACCTAGGTACCAACATCTCGTTTACCATACACATATAATGAACTTTGATTTTAAACAAACCTAGGTACCAACATCTCATGTACCATTAAGGGTTAAGATCCAATGAACCTATGTACGACCGTCGTACACTCACTTTATAAACTAAACTTTCATTTTAGATCCTCATTTGGAAAATCAAGGCACTTATCATGTCATGTAATATTAGGGACTTAAACCCAAAAGTACTATGTACGTCCACCGTACATTCATTTTAGAAAACACCAAGGCACTATCACATCTTGTATAAATCAAGGCACTTCCACTTTTAAAATCAAGTCACTTACACTTTTCAAATCAAGTCACTTATTCTTTTCAAACCAAGTAACTTACACTTTTCAAATCAAGTCACTTATTCTTTTCAAATCAAGTAACTTACACTTTTCAAATCAAGTCACTTATTCTTTTAAAATAAAGTAACTTACACTTTTAAAATCAAGGCACTACCACCTTATGTACCACAAGGAATCCGAATCCATTTTAAAACACGTATGTCCACCGTACACTCATTTTATAAGAACCATGCCAAGGTACTATAAAGGGAAGGTAGAACAACTTCCATTTTAGAAAACTCAAAGTACTATCAAGGGAATATATTGTCACGACCCGAACCCGGGCCCGTGACTGGTGCCTTACCCCGGGCACCCAAGTAGACATACATCAGAGTAATCAGCGGAATATAAAACAAGACATGAAATAAAAACAGTTTATCTGAGAAAAGTTGTCTTTCGGCCTATATATATATATAAACTTGAACAGTTACATCCCCTATTACAAACCACACTTGCATTACTACGCACCTAAGAATGATATGACAACAATGACGGGACAGGGCCCGCCATACCACGAATGCAAGTACTGGCAACGACGGTATGCGGCTGATAAGCCTCCGAGAAAGCGGATCTTCCCAAGCGCTGACCACATGAGCGAGGATCAACAATCGGTGTACCTACACTTGCGGCGTGAACGCAGCCGAAGGAGGTCGATAACAAGTACCAAGTATGTGAATCGAAAATCGTAAATGAAATCATAGTAGTCTATATAAAGCGGGAGACATGTATGATAATCAAACTACGATTCCTGATAAATAGCGATCATGTCAAGTCAGGGACTCACGCACTCAAAGTCATCACTCAAATACAACTATGGGTCTCACGCCAACATCAATCATGCGTGGAATACCTTCCTCACTGCCGCGATCTATGATATAAAAGCACGAAATACACATGAACACGTGTCCACCTGTGTCATAATAAAACCGTCTGGGGTAAGTGCGAAGGCATAGCCGACTACTAAAACCCACGGTACCAACAAGGTCATAAAGCGTATCATGAGACTGTCTGCACCGCCACATGATCGAGGCCGCCACTCGCGCGATATCTAATGTCGCGTCTAGTCCTGGAACTTCCGCGACTCGCGCCAGGCCACTCCAATGGCCCGCATGAGGTATTCCCGCATCGAGGGTAGCTACTCCGGCAACGTCACGGACTCGCGATCCGCGTAGCCCACATAGACGCGTGACCACAAAGGCGCGCTAACACGGAACTCTCGTAGCTCGCGCATAGGTCACCTGACCCGCATGAGGTATTCTCGAATCATAGGTCACCTGCACCGCGTGAGTCTACCGCGTCGGAGGCGGCTTAACCCGGAATCATGTCAAGAGGTGAGTGATATAATACTAACATAACAGCTTATCGTTAAACAACATAAGCACAACAAGGGAAACCCCTTTACACAAACATCACAAGATACTAACACACGTAGCATCCTAACATGTTTACTTATCAAATCAACAATAAAGTATTACAAGGCTATCACAAACCAACACAATCAAGTTATTCACACAAGGTACTTTCTACTTTATGTTAGCAAGTTCGGTTTCTTTATCCCCAAAGTACTTCATACATTAACTCTTTAAAAGATCCGCTTCTTTCACAAAAGTCACACAATACCCGTAGTATAAAGAAATAGAGTGACCATCTTTTTAAGTAAACCAAAACACTTCCCTTTGTAAAAATCAAGTAACAACATTATTCTCCAAACGTTCAAGTTTCTCATTTTCGAAAGGTTTCGTAGTTCATAGTCTTAATCACTTAAGAATATAATTCTCCTTTAAACAATTTGAGAAACATATGCCTTATATGTGAGTAGGTTATTCTTGTTTATAACAATCTTATTAGAGCAGCCATGATCTAGGAAATGTAATATCATTTTGTCTCATCTTAGCTTCTATGCAGATGGAGGTTTCTACTGGTTTTAATAATACTTAATTAGTCAATAAATTTCCCTTTATTATCGTTGCAGTGGTTTGTTCGATACTTATTCTGATTTCTGAAATCAGTAAAATATTATTCCTTTTAAAAACCAAATACTCATTACTCACGAATGAGGTTTCACACTTTTTAACAAAATTCATATTAATATAATTAAGTCAAGTCTCTTATCTTTTAAGATCAAGTCTCTTAACTTCTAACATCAGTAAACCATTATTTTTACCTCTCTTAAGTCGTTATACCTAACTTCCCATAAAGCTAGTATAACTCTTAAGCTTTTAAAACCAAGTATTATCCTTCTTTAAAAAGGTTTCTTAATTCTCTTGAAATACTTCAAGATTCTTATTATTCAGGCTTAAGTCAAAAGACATTGCCGTAAAACTACGTTCAGTTAACACACGTACGTCTACCGTACTAAATATATTCCTTTTAAAATATCATGCTCAAGAGGTTAGGAAGAATCACATACCTCGCGACGATTTATCGACTATTAGCAAATAGCTCCAAAGTACTGTAATCCTGCTAGCCTTTTCCACCCTTCGAGTAGAATACGCTACTCGCAGTACTTCAACCTATAACGGTTATATAAGTCTATCAATGTCTGGACTACTCGGTAGAATAAATCTAGATACAAGATTCTACGGAAAAATTGGGCGTGACTTCCTGCCGTCAAACTTCACAAGTCTCATAAATCTGATCCTACGTAAATCTGATTCAATCTCTACTTTAATATTCTTCTGATGTGATTTCAGTTCGAGTCTTATCTGTAATATCCTTCTATTACAGTTCAATTCTCTTCTATGAATCTTATATTCATTTCTATACTACTACATTATGTAATTTCCAATTACAATATAAGTCAAAGAGTATTTACATCGATAAGCCCAAAATTTTCCAAGATTTAATGTCGATCCTGAGCAACGTTTAGCTCCTACTCTGGGCGCTCCAACCCGCTCCAAACAACCCTTAGAAGTTCTACGCAACTTCTACTTAACACTTCAACCGACTATGAAGGTTTTCCCTTAGGGTTTCGTTTTGTGACTGAAGGGAAGTATAGTAGTATTTCTGGGCTTTTAGTATAGGTGTAACCTTGGAATAATACAAGGTATTTGGGCAAGGTATTTTGGAATAGTAACTATACTTGGAGAGTATTTTCTACTAAGGGGGTGTATTTACTGAGAACAACTCTCAAGGTAGGGGTACTCTCGGCCAAAAGGCCTTACCGAGGGGAGGGTGCTCTTTGGACGAGAGCTTCTGAGGAGGGAAGGATTTTTCAAGACTTAGAAAGTTGTGTTGTGGATGAAGAAGTCTTCAACAAAGGGGGGTATTTATAGGGAAATCAATGGCCAAGATGAAGCCAAGTGGTGGGCAAGTGTAGGGTGAGGATTTGGGCAAGTGTACCTTATCCATCTACCACCAAAATATCACAAATTATCCTACCAACTCTTTGACTAGAAATCGTCCAACTTGAGCCCACAATGCCGTCCACTTTGAGGGTGACACATGTCAGCCTCCTGTTGGTCCAAAATATTTCATCACTCGGAAAAATCCGCAAAAAAATATAAATGACATAGCCGTAATTTTTCCTTCGCAAGTTTTGGAAAACGTTTCGTCGAAAAACGATTCTTTTCGGTAGTTGTGAACAAAATTTTCGTCCCTTGCCTAATCTTAAGGCTTAAACTTTCGTACGTACGTCCTCACGTACATACTCTGGAAATACGGGGTATAACATATATAGAATAACTTCCATTTTAGAAAACCCAAAGTACTATCAAGGGAATATATCACTAAGGATTAGGATCCAATAGAACTTTATAAAGATCATGCCAAAAGGAAGAAAGGATAGTTCACATACCGCTTGTCGTTTATATCAACTCGATAATCTAAATTTGTCTTTCTCCTCTAGCTAACATTATGGAAACGTTTGCATGGTGATAACCGATCTGAATTGCCAAATTAATTCATTTTATGAGATGTTAGTAGGTTATTTATTATAATGATCTTATCTAGTCAGCTGTGAACTAGAAAATGTAAAACGAACTAGTTATATCTTAGTTTCTACGCAGATGGAAGCCTTATCATTTCAATATAATTGATTCTCGAAACCTCATTCATTTAACACTGCATTGGCTTGTTCGATACCTTTTTCATTCAACGCTGCAATGGCTTATTTTAATACGCTTACCAAAATCAGTCTCAACGCTTAATACTTATTAGTGTTGTAACTTAGCAGATCAACTTGACTTAAATTCTTACTAAAAACTCTTACCAACATCTCCCATAAGACTTGGTAAGGACTTAGGAATAATTTAGACATGCCTTTAGCATAGAATCAATAACATGAATAGTCCTTAACTTCTAAGAGTAGAATAACTTTTGAAACAATACCACAGTTATGGTTTACACGTAGAACATGCCAAAAGAAGGAAGGAAGAGGTTCACATACCTTATTGGCGAACTAACCAACTCAACAATCTAGAATCCGCCTCAAGTAGTACTTCAACCTATAAATACCATAACATGTATATCAACTCCATGCTCACTAGAGTAGGTTATATACAAAGTAATGGTTCTCTTTTCTTGTAAAAATTTGGACAGCAGTTCCCCTATTTATACGAACTTTTCCACCTTTCAAGAAGGCCAATTTCATCCATAACCAAGACACCAATTAAGGGCACAACAAAACAACAACCAAGGTGATTCACACACCTATTTCTCACGTAAATCAGCCTCTTATTCCACGTTAAAACAGTCCACAATCCAACAACAACAAGGGTAAAATGTGAGGACTTTTAACACCCTTCTACACCCTTATTCCTTTAGGACTTTCATTAGCAATTACTATACTTAAACATGCATAATGGTGGCTTAATTTCCAGCATATACACGCCACAAAACAATCCCTAAAACTGCACAACAATAGCCAACAGTTTTACCACAGTTTCGGACAACATCAAGACTCCAAACCAAAGCCCTTTTTCATAACTCTTATAATCCAATATCAGTTCAACACTTCATATAAACCATATCAACTTGTAATAACATTTCCTTCATTTTAACATGCAAGTAGTGACGTTCATAACAACAATAATAACCAACGAGATCCGACAACCTAAACTGCCCCAATTCGGCCAACACCTAAAAATTGTCACATGCATTTCTTATTCTCCTTTATTCTTATCACAAGTTCATATATTAACTATAATAACATGTAACTTCCAATTACTTCAAAAGGAAGAAGAAATCTTACCACAAACTTAGCCAAATCAGTCCACAAGTCTCAGCTACAACTACTTCACTTTCACACCACTCCTTCACGTTACAACAACACACACGTAACCTCTACAAGCTTGTAACTATCTTACTATCTTGTTTCTCTTCCAAAAACTTCATTCCAAGCTTAGGGTTTCAAGACAGTTCTCTCGTCAAAAATGTGACCCACCGTTATGGAGAGTTAACCTTGCTTAGAACTTGGGTAGAGGGCTAAATCTTGGAATAAGTTGTCTTGTTCTTCACCTTGGCTAGGGAATTTTGAAACTTCAAGAACAAGGAAAGGGAGGAGAGTGTTTGGATGATGAAGATAAGGGTGATCCAAGTCTTGCTACACTTGGAGATATTTGTGTATGTAGCACAAGTGGAGGGGGACCTACTTGTCCACTTGTCTCAAAATATCTCCCACACTTAGTAAATTTCTAAAAATTATGCATAGGCACCGCGGTACGTTCTCTTTTCTTGTAAAAATTTGGACAGCACTTCCCCTATTTATACGTACTTTTCCACCTTTCAAGAAGGCCAATTTCATCCATAACCAAGGCACTAATTAAGGGCACAACAAAATAGCAACCAAGGTGATTCACACACCTATTTCTCACGTAAATCAGCCTCTTATTCCACGTAAAACTGTCCATAAAAACATTCCACAATCCAACAACGACAAGGGTTAAATGTGAGGCTTTTTAACACCATTCTACACCCTTATTCCTTTAGGACTTTCATTAGCAATTACTAAACTTAAACATGCATAATGGTGGATGAATTTCCAGTATATTGATCGGTGTATTTTATATACACCTTTTGAGTCATTTTTAGTAGGTCTTTTGCCCATTTTTGTACAAATACGCGTCGTCTTAGGATAGATTTTTTTTCTTTTGAGTCATAATGGTTTAAAGTGGCTCATTGGCGAAAAGGAGCCAAAAGAGGGCAGAAACAGAGGTTGCAGAGCTCAAAAAGCTAGAATGTTGGCGAACCGGGCAAGAAACAGGGTGGCGCCGCGGCTCTGACCAGCGATGTCGAGGCGCGGCCAAATTCTGAGCTGCAGGAGTTTCTGCGCTTGGCTGAGGCGAATTCTGCCAATTTCGAATGGGAATGGGCCAAGGCCTGGAAGGAAACCTGGGAGACGAGTTGGAGGCTATAAAAAGGAGATTTTAGGTCAGAATAAGGGTTCCAAACCCTTGGCAATTCATCACAACCTTGAAGATCAAGATTGGAGACCACTTTTTGTGTTATTTCTTTGTTTCTTTGTTTTATTTCTTTATTGTGTATGTTGGATATTAGGTTAGTTTTTGTCATGTCTATGGCTAGGAACTAACTTAATCTAGGGCTTTTCATGTCAAATCACTTGAAACTTATTCTTATGAATTAATGCATGTTTTGGTTTCTTCTTATCATTGCTGAGATTTATTCAATATTTGGCTTGAATGTTTGGTAATTAATTGATCACTAATTATCATAATCTATATGATTTCTAATCGAAAGCCGAAAGGGGAGATTGTGAATATGTTATAGTTGAATAAACATAGGTTAAATCGTGGACGAAAGTACCCTGATACTTGTGTAGTATTAATAGGTTATTGCTCTTAATCCTCATTTATAGTCAATCTTATCACAGAAAGGTAGAAAGGTTCTATATTGGGGTTGAGTGTTTATATTACCTTAACAGGAGTATAAAATGTCTTAGTTAACCTGCTATCTCAAAATAGAAGAAGAACCATAATTAATTGCATTAACAAGTAAGATGAGTGGATAGTTGAGGAGATTTGGAAGCCCTATTTCCACCATATCTGAAGT
The DNA here is from genome assembly GCA_029844215.1 of Przewalskia tangutica. Lineage (NCBI taxonomy): Eukaryota > Viridiplantae > Streptophyta > Magnoliopsida > Solanales > Solanaceae > Przewalskia > Przewalskia tangutica. Next base: position 7,280,775 of record CM056725.1, read on the forward strand.
AAAACAAAGTATTTTAGTTAGCATTCTTAATTATAGTTATAAACAATTTATCAATCATCGGTTACCAAATAGATACCATAGAATAGAAATTGATAATTGAACATTAATCCCTGAGGACGATAACTCGGTCTTCTAGACTATATTATTTGTCACGACACGTGCACTTGCGTTAGTGTGTGCATAAATCGCGCGTCAAGTTTTTTGGCGCCGTTGCCGGGGATTGGCGTAGTTCAATATCATTTTATCTATTCTTAATTTCTAATTTGGTTTTTATTTTTTATTTTTTTATTTATTACTATATTTTTCTCTTTTATTCATGAAACCAGTGCGCCGTGATCCGTTTTTTTTTTTATCTGTTGCAGGCATCTAGTTTATGCGAATGAGAAGAGGATCAGATACACTTGTTCCCTTCAACCCGGAGATTGAAAAGACGTCCAAACAGAACAGGAGAAACCAACGAGTTTTGGCCTTAATAGCGATGGGGGGCGTGCAGAACAACAATGAGATGAACGCAGGGTTAGGTGATCATCAACTTAACCAAAGGATGCCCCGGAGATTGCCAATGGATGTAGAAGAGAGGGTCCAGGTCCAAGCTGAGAGAAGTTTGGGAGATTATGTGCTGCCAAAGGTGAATGGAGCACAAACTTGCATCAGGCTCCCAGTAATAGGAGCAAATAATTTTGAAATCAAGCCTGCGATCCTGAGTATGGTGCAGAATATTGTTCAGTTCGGAGGGTTGCCATCGGAAGATCCTCACATGCACATAGCGAACTTCTTGGAGTTGTGTGCAACTTTCAAGTATAATGGTGTTACTGACGACGCCATCCGATTAAGGCTCTTTCCCTTCTCACTCAGGGATAGAGCAAAAGTTTGGTTGAATTCCTTGCCCACAGATTCGATATTCACATGGAAGGAGCTGGCACAGAAGTTTTTAGTAAAGTTCTTTCCACCGTCTAAAGTCGCTAAGCTGAGAGGGGAGTTGAACAATTTTTATCAAGCTGATGGAGAGTCACTCTATGAGGCTTGGGAGAGATTTAAAGATTTGCAAAGGAAGTGTCCGCATCATAGCATTGAGTTGTGGAATTTGGTCCATATTTTCTACAATGGGCTAAGCGGGACCACCAGAACTATCATTGACGCAGCCGCAGGTGGAACTTTCATGAGAAAGACAGCACACGAAGCTCATGATTTATTGGAAGATATGACCACCAATAATCATGTAACAGAGGACAGAGGGGTGAGTGGAAGAAGAACAATAGGAGTTCATGAGATTGATGCCATCACAACATTGAATGCACAAGTTGCTCTCTTGACCAAGCAACTGCAACAAAACACAGTGTCAGTGAATGCAGTTCAAATGCCATTGAGTTGTGAGATGTGTGGAGGTCCACATACCTTTGATAGGTGCCCATCAGCTGATCCTAACAACAGCTCGATCGAGCAAGCAGAATGCCAAGCAGTAGGGAATTATCAAAGGCCCCAGAACAACCCCTACTCAAATACCTACAATCCAGGGTGGAGGAATCACCCTAAATTTTCATAGAGGGGTGATCAAGGGCAGCAGAACCAATTTCGAGGCCAGTACCAAAATCAGCAACCATTCACTCAAGCCTCATATTCACAACAATTCAGTGCACCTGCTCAACAAGAAAAGCCAGATGAGTTGAGATCAGGCCTGTTGACACTCACCAACTCACAGACCCATTTCATGGAAAAGACCAGATCCTTTATCAGGAATTTGGAGACGCATGTGGGACAACTAGAGAAGATGGCAAACAACAGGCTACAGGGCACTTTGCCTAGCAATACAGAGATGAACCCAGAGAAGCGGTGCAGCGGTGCGGTGAGGAATGGAAAGCGATTAGAAACGACTTACACCTCATCCTGTGGTTGAACAAAGAGTAGATGCGGAGAGGGAGAGGGCTACTGAAGATCGCCCGATGTTAGAGAAAGCTCCAACAGTCCCAGTGAAGGAATACACTGAGAGGATTCCTTACCCGCAGAGGTTGCAAAAGAAAGTGGTTGATAAGCAATTCTCCAAGTTCTTGGAGATATTCAGAAAGCTACACATTAACATTCCATTCATTGAGGCATTGGAGCAAATGCCTACCTATTTTAAATTCATGAAGGAAATTCTTGGGAAGAAGAAGAAGTTGGAGGAGTATGAGACGGTGGCACTGACAGAGGAATGCAGTGCCATCTTGCAGAAGAAATTGCCCCCCAAACTCAAGGATCCAGGGAGCTTCACATTGTCTTGCACAGTTGGCAGGGTTACATGTAATAGGGCCCTTTGTGATTATGGGGCTAGCATAAATCTTATGCCCTTGTCTGTTTTTAAGAGGTTGGGGTTAGGTGAAGCCAAACCAACCACTGTGAGCTTGCAGTTAGCAGATAGGACAGTGGTGCATCCCATGGGAACGATTGAAGATGTCTTAGTTAAGGTGGGAAAATTCTTCTTTCCTGCAGACTTCCTCATCCTTGATATGGAGGAAGATGATGAGATCCCCATCATATTGGGAAGACCATTCGTGGCAACCAGGAGAACCCTGATTGATGTGGAGAAGGGTGAGCTGACACTTAGAGTGGAAAGTGAAGAGATGGTGTTCAAAGTGTTCAAACACATCATTGAACCCCCAGTCATGAGCAAGTGCTTTGCATTTAGCACTGTCAGCACATCGGTTGAGCCAGCACAAGCAAAAGCAAGGGAAATAAGCCCGCCAAAACAGGTAAGTAATGTTAAACCTCCTCTTGAAAAAAAAAACAGAAGGAGGAAGCGAAAAATGTTGATGAAATGGATGGGTTGTGGGGTTAATCTACCTCATGCCTCTTGAGTAAAGAACTTGCGTCCGGCTAAAAGACGATAAAGACAGCGCTACTTGGGAGGCAACCCAAGGTTATTTTATTTTATTCAATTTAATGCAATTTGGTTTTTACTTAGAACAGTCTCACGGAGGGTATTATTTATATGTTGTGATGACAGGTGCAGGGCCAAAAATTTGGAGGATGAAAAACTGAAAAAAATCAAAAGAAAAGAAAAAAATCGGCCCAGCGTCGCGGCGCGATTCTGAGGCAGCGCGAAAGTCGAAGAGCTCACGAAGTTTAGCGTCGCGGCGTAAATCGAGCGCCACTGGAGAAGTTCGAAGTCGCGAAGTTTGGGTGCGCGGCGCGGTTCTGCGAACCATGGCGCCACGACGGAAAATCTGAATTTTAAAGAAGCCCTAATCCGATTTTCCTTTCTCCAAATCAAAAATCCAAAGCCCTTCCACTCTGACGGGATTTCTGACATTATCTGCCATGCATTAGTCACCGCCACCACTTTAAACCAAGTTTGTAAGTTGTCCTGTTTTCTTTTCTTTTCTTTTCTTTTTTTGAGTCTTGCACACATTGAGGACAATGTGTGATTTAAGTTTGAGGGGTGTCTTATTGTTTTTGAGTCTTTTTGATTTGTTTTGTGTATTTTTGAGAATTTTTGAGTCATAATTTATTTTTATTTTTTAAGATCATGCATGTTGTAGTTACTAGAAACGCCTAGTGAAGTAAGGTTGAAAAATCTAATGGAATTAGAAGCAACCATCTAAACACTTACGTTAGATATGCCAAAAATTCATGAAATCAGATTATTTGGGGTATCTTGCTTGACTTGTGCAGTGTTTATGATTAAACCTATGTGTATGATTACTTGCTATTTGAGGCGAAATAATTAGGATATGCATGTTAGGTAGATGACTCAGGCATTTCTTTGTTAGCCCTTTCTTACCATTTTTTCCTATCCCTGACATTCAAAATATCCCTAGTCAGCCCCTTTGAGCCTAAAAATTAAACTTTTTCTTTGACATCCTATAATTCCACACTTGTGCCATAAGTGAAAATTTGAGATGATTGGAATAGAAAGTGTTAAAAAGAGACAAAAAGAGTGAACAATTTTGATGCACCCCAATGAAAAAGTAATAATAAATAGGCAAAAGCCTAAGTTTGGGGGTGCCTGTTATTCATAATACACTTCAAGCTCTCAAAAAAATAGGGGAAAGATAGGTATGAAGTAAAGAAGGAAATCAAAAGAAAAGGGAAGAATTTAAAGCAAAAGAGTTTATGGTACATAAAATGAGCCTATATGCCTATTTTTACCTACCCATGCCTAAGCCTACATTACAACCCTGAAAAGCCCTAAAGATCTCTTACATGTGTATCCATGATTAGTGGAGAATAGCAAGTAAACATGCCATAGGATTTTGAAATTGACATGCATAGTTAGGTATTCTTACTTCCATTGAGCATGATTAAATTGAATTTGCGAAATATCTAACTTAATGTGTTTAGAATGCTAAAAATTCATGCTATATGTTCCTGCATATTATTCTGCTAACCTTCATGCTTTTCTAAGTAACAATGATGCAGCAAAGTGATCAGTGTCTTTGAGTCAGTTTATTTCCTTTTTCCTCTTGTCTTTAATTCTTTCTTTTTGATCTTTGTTCGAGGGCGAGCAAAGGTTAAGTTTGGGGGTGTTTGATCGGTGTATTTTATATACACCTTTTGAGTCATTTTTAGTTAGTCTTTTGCCCATTTTTGTACAAATACGTGTCTTCTTAGGATAGATTTTTTTTCTTTTGAGTCATAATGGTTTAGAGTGGCTCATTGGTGAAAAGGAGCAAAAAGAGGTTCCAGAGCTCAAAAAGCTAGAAAGTTGGTGAGCAGGGCAGAAAGCAGTGCGGCCATGGCTGGTCTGAGGCTGCGGGAGTTTCGACTGCGGCTGATTCTGAACTTGGCGAGGCGGGAATTCTGCCAATTTCGAATGGGAATGGACCAAGGCCTGGAAGGAAACCTGGGAGACGAGTTGGAGGCTATAAAAAGGAGATTTTAGGTCAGAATAAGGGTTCCAAACCCTTGGAAATTCCTCACAACCTTGAAGATCAAGATTGGAGACCACTTTTTGTGTAATTTCTTTGTTTTATTTCTTTATAATGTATGTTGGATATTAGTTTAGTTCTTGTCATGTCTATGGCTAGGAACTAACTTAATCTAGGGCTTTCCATGTCAAATCACTTGAAACTCATTTTTATGAATTAATGCATGTTTTGGTTTCTTCTTATCATTATTGAGATTTATTCAATATTTGGCTTGAATGTTTAGTAATTAATTGATCACTAATTATCATAATCTATATGATTTCTAATCGAAAGCCGAAAGGGGAGATTGTGAATATGCTATAGTTGAATAAACATAGGTTAAATCGTGGACGAAAGTACCCCGATACTTGTGTAGTATTAATAGGTTATTGCTCTTAATCCTCCTTTATAGTCAATCTTATCACCGAAAGGTAGAAGGGTTCTATATTGGGGTTTAGTGTTTATATTACCTTAATAGGAGTATAAAACGGCTTAGTTAACCTGCTATCTCAAAATAGAAGAAGAACCATAATTAATTGCATTAACAAGTAAGATGAGCGGATAGTTGAGGAGATTTGGAAGCCCTATTTCCACCATATCTGAAGTAAAACAAAGTATTTTAGTTAGCATTCTTAATTATAGTTATAAACAATTTATCAATCATCGGTTACCAAATAGATACCATAGAATAGAAATTGATAATTGAACACTAATTCCTGAGGACGATAACTCGGTCTTCTAGACTATATTACTTGTCACGACACGTGCACTTGCGTTAGTGTGTGCATAAATCGCGCATCATATATACACGCCACAAAACAGTCCCTAAAACTGCACAACAATATCCAACAGTTTTACCACAGTTTCGGCCAACATCAAGGCTCCAAACAAAAGCCCTTTTTCATAACTCTTATAATCCAATATAAGTTCAACACTTCATATAAACCATATCAACTTGTAATAACAACATTTCCTTCATTTTAACATGCAAGTAGTGACGTTCATAACAACAATAATAAGCAACAAAATCCGACAACCAAAACTGCCCCAATTCGGCCAACACCTAAAAACCGTCACATGCATTTCTTATTCTCCTTTCTTCTTATCACAAGTTCATATATTAACTATATTAACATGTAACTTCCAATTACTTCAAAAGGAAGAAGAAATATTACCACAAACTTAGCCAAAACAGTCCACAAGTCTCGGCTACAACTGCTTCACTTTCACACCACTCCTTCACGTTACAACAACACACACGTAACCTCTACAAGCTTGTAACTATCTTACTATCTTGTTTCTCTTCCAAAAACTTTATTCCAAGCTTAGGGTTTCAAGACAGTTCTCTCGTCAAAACTGTGACCCACCGTTATGGAGAGTTAACCTTGCTTAGAACTTGGGTAGAGGGCTAAATCTTGGAATAAGTTGTCTTGTTCTTCACCTTGGCTAGGGAATTTCGAAACTTCAAGAACAAGGAAAGGGAGGAGAGTGTTTGGATGATGAAGATAACGGTGATCCAAGTCTTGCTACACTTGGAGATATTTGTGTATGTAGCACAAGTGGAGAGGGACCCACTTGTCCACTTGTCTCAAAATATCTCCCACACTTAGTAAATTTCTGAAAATTCCGCATAGGCACGCGATCGCCGCTTTGGCATCAGCGGTGCGAAAGTCTGCGACCTCCCGGTGGTTGTGATGCGTGGTCTGCGATCTTTCGCACCTGATCTGCTAACTTTCTTCCTTTATGTTTCGGGAGCTCCTTTTCTGCCCACACTCTATTGGGAAGAACTCATTTTCTAGTACCACTTCTCATCGTCACCTTTATTGTATCCAAAAAATTTCCTTATCGAAAATGTAAATACACTATCCTTACAATATTAAAATTTTATTTCCTTACTCGCGTTCTCCCTTAATGCCCCGGAACTACGGGGCGTAACATTCTTCCCCCCTTAGAAACATTCGTCCTCGAATGTTCATAGTAGCTCTCACACTATAAATATTTCGGCATAGTCTCTTTTAACTATACCTATCAACATATACTCGATAGCGTCGACACCGCGTACGAATTCGCCTCCTCCAAAGCTTACGCACGCGGTCAGCGTAATTCTGCAACATGTCGAAGTTTGACACCGCAGTGCGACTCGAACCGGTCCGCGGCGGTCCCTGCAGGCACCGCTACCCATACATCATATAAAATCAGCGGAAGCTTAAGAAACGCATAATCTCATAAAAATAATAACAGGCAAGCCAACAAGACCGCCATTTTACATAGAACCAAAACGAGCTACAATTGTACATGTCCAACCCACACATGACTACAGACCTCTAAGATTATCATAACAACTATGACGGGATAAGGCCCCGCCGTACCCATGAATATACATAAGCCATAATGGAAGACCTGCACCAAAATGACAAGCTCCGGAACAGTGGAGCTATCTCAAAGACCTGGGCAAGGATCCTAAGCTTGTGGATCACCCAACTGAGTACCTATACCTGCGGGCATGAACGCAGCCCCCTGGAGAGGGGGTCAGTACAACAATGTACTAAGTATGTAAACAAGAAGTACAGTAAATAATATCATAACTGTACAGAAGAATGCAGGGACAAGTATGAAAATCAAATACCAGATCCTACCGTGCCATATAAAATAGAGCCAACTGTACCTTTGTATCGCTGTACCACTGTACCATTGTACCACAGGATCACTGTACCACTGTACTATTGTACCTTATAAAAATGAGAGTCATTGCATCTATTTTCATATAACGTATCCCGGCCCATTAGTGAGGGACTCGGCGAACTGGAATAATAACACTTGCACGAATAGCTATCATAAGCAACCTTGTGCAATTTAACTCATCTTTTGACTCTCAAAGGAATAAAACCCAAGGTACCAACATCTCATGTACCAATCACATATACGAAATTTTCACTTTAGCTATGCCAAGGTACCAACATATCATGTACCAAACACATATAGAATCTTTCATTTTAGCTATGCCAAGGTACCAAACACATGTAAAATATTTCATTTTAGCTATGCCAAGGTACCAAAACATCATGTACCAAACACATATAAAATCCGTCATTTTAGCTATGCCAAGGTACCAACATATCATGTACCAAACACATATAAAATCTTTCATTTAAACAAACCTAGATACCAACATCTCGTATACCATACACATATAATGAACTTTCATTTTAAACAAACCTAGGTACCAACATCTCATGTACCATTAAGGGTTAAGATCCAATGAAACTATGTACGTCTGCCGTACACTCACTTTATAAACTCAACTTTCATTTTAGATCCTCATTTGGAAAATCAAGGCATTTATCATGTCATGTAATATTAGGGACTTGAACCCAAAAGTACTATGTACGTCCACCGTACATTCATTTTAGAAAACACCAAGGCACTATCACATCTTGTATAAATCAAGGCACTTCCACTTTTAAAATCAAGTCACTTACACTTTTCAAATCAAGTCACTTATTCTTTTCAAATCAAGTAACTTACACTTTTCAAATCAATTCACTTATTCTTTTCAAATCAAGTAACTTACACTTTTCAAATTAAGTCACTTATTCTTTTCAAATCAAGTAACTTACATTTTTAAAATCAAGGCACTACCACCTTATGTACCACAAGGAATCCGAATCCATTTTAAAACACGTATGTCCACCGTACACTCATTTTATAATAACCATGCCAAGGTACTATCAATGGAATAGGTAGAAAAACTTCCATTTTAGAAAACCCAAAGTACTATCAAGGGAATATATAGAATAACTTCCATTTTAGAAAACCCAAAGTACTATCAAGGGAATATATCACTAAGGATTAGGATCCAATAGAACTTTATAAAGATCATGTCTAAAGGAAGAAAGGATAGTTTACATACCGCTTGTCGTTTGTATCAACTCGATAATCTAAATTCGTCTCGCTCCTCTATCTAACATTATGGAAACGTTTGCACGGTGATAACCGATCCGAATTGACAAATTAATTCATTTTATCAGCTGTTAGTAGGTTATTTATTATAATGATCTTATCTAGTCAGCTTTGAACTAGAAAATGTAAAATGAACTGGTTATATATTAGTTTCTATGTAGATGAAAACCTAATCATTTCAATATAATTGATTGTCGAAACCTTTTTCATTTAACGTTGTAATGGCTTGTTCGATACTTTTTTCATTCAACGATGCAATGGCTTATTTTAATACTCTTACCAAAATCAGTCTCAACGCTTAATACTTATTAGTGTTGTAACTTAGCAGATCAACTCAACTCCAATGCTTACTAAAAACTCTTATCAACATCTCCCATTAGACTTGGTAAGGACTTAGGAATAATTTAGACATGCTTTAGTATAGAATCAATAACATGAATACCCCTTAACTTCTAAGAGTAGAATAACTTTTGAAATAATACCACAGTTATGGTTCACACGTAGAACATGCCAAAAGAAGGAAGGAAGAGGTTCACATACCTTATCGGCGAACTAACCAACTCAACAATCTAGAATCCGCCTCAAGTAGTACTTCAACCTATAAATATCATAACATGTATATCAACTCAATGCTCACTAGAGTAGGTTATATACCAAGTAATGGTTCTCTTTTCTTGTAAAAATTTGGACAGCAGTTCCCCTATTTATACGAATTTTTCCACCTTTCAAGAATACCAATTTCATCCATAACCAAGGCACCAATTAAGGGCACAACAAAACAACAACCAAGGTGATTCACACACCTATTTCTCACGTAAATCAGCCTCTTATTCCACATTAAACAGTCCATAAAAATAGTCCACAATCCAGCAACGACAAGGGTAAAATGTGAGGCCTTTTAACAGCCTTCTACACCCTTATTCCTTTAGGACTTTCATTAGCAATTACTATACTTAAACATACATAATGGTGGCTAAATTTCCAGCATATACACACCACAAAACAGTCCCTAAAACTGCACAACAATATCCAACTGTTTTACCACAGTTTCGGCCAACATCAAGACTCCAAACCAAAGCCCTTTTTCATAACTCTTATAATCCAATATAAGGTCAACACTTTATATAAAACATATCAACTTGTATTAACAACATTTCCTTCATTTTAACATGCAAGTAGTGACGTTCATAACAACTATAATAACCAACGAAATCCGACAACCAAAATTGCCCCAATTCGGCCAACACTTAAAAATTGTCACATGCATTTCTTATTCTCTTTTCTTCTTATCACAAGTTCATATATTAACTGTAATAACATGTAACTTCTAATTACTTCAAAAGGAAGAAGAAATCTTACCACAAACTTAGCCAAAACTGTCCACAAGTCTCGGCTACAACTGCTTCACTTTCACACCACTCCTTCACGTTACAACAACACACACGTAACCTCTACAAGTTTGTAACCATCTTACTATCTTGTTTCTCTTCCAAAAACTTCATTCCAAGCTTAGGGTTTCAAGACAGTTTTCTCGTCAAAACCGTGACCCAGTGTTATGGAGAGTTAACCTTGCTTAGAACTTGGGTAGAGGGCTAAATCTTGGAAAATAAGTTGTCTTGTTCTTCACCTTGGCTAGGGAATTTCGAAACTTCAAGAACAAGGAAAGGGATGAGAGGGTTTGGATGATGAAGATAAGGATGATCCAAGTCTTGCTACACTTGGAGATATTTGTGTATGTAGCACAAGTGGAGGGGGACCCACTTGTCCACTTGTCTCAAAATATCTCCCACACTTAGTAAATTTCTGAAAATTCCGCATAGGCACCATGTATTGCCGCTGGCATCGCGGTGCGAAAGTCCTGACACCGGTGGTTGTGGTGCGTGGTCTTTGCGATCTTCGCTTTGATCGCAACTTTCTTCCTTTATATTTCGGGAGCTCCTTTTCTGCCCACACTCTATTGGGAAGAACTCATTTTCTATTACCACTTCTCATCGTCACCTTTATTGTATCCAAAAAATTTCCTTATCGAAAATGTAAATACACTATCCTTACAATATTAAAATTTTATTTCTTTACTTGCGTTCTCCCTTAATGCCCCGGAACTACGGGGCGTAACATTCTTCCCCCCTTAGAAACATTCTTCCTCGAATGTTCATAGTAGGTCTTACACTATAAATATTTCGGCATAGTCTCTTTTAACTATACCTATCAACCTATACTCAATAGCGTTGATACGCGTACAATTCTGACCTCGCAAAGCTTGCATGATCCGCGCCGACTGCATCGCGGTCGTAATTCTGCAACATGCGAAGTTTCGCACTGCAGTGCGACTCGAACCCGGTCGCGGGGTCCCTACACGGTCACCCTTCTACCCATACATCACATAAAATCAGCGGAAGCTTAAGAAACGCATAATCTCATAAAAATAATAACAGGCAAGCCAACAAGACCGCCACTTTACATAGAACTAAAACGAGCTACAATTGTACATGTCCAACCCACACATGACTACAGACCTCTAAGATTATCATAACAACTATGACGGGATAAGGCCCTGCTGTACCCATGAATATACATAAGCCATAATGGAAGACCTGCACCAAAATGACAAGCTCCGGAACAGTGGAGCTATCTCAAAGAGCTGGGCAAGGATCCTAAGCTCGTGGATCACCCAACTGAGTACTTATACCTGCGGGCATGAATGCAACCCCCTGGAGAGGGGGTCAGTACAACAATGTACTAAGTATGTAAACAAAAAGTACAGTAAATAATATCTTAACTGTACAGAAGAATGCAGGGACAAGTATGAAAATCAAATACCAGATCCTCCCGTGCCATATAAAATAGAGCCAACTGTACCTTTGTATCGCTGTACCACTGTACCATTGTACCACTGGATCACTGTACCACTGTACTATTGCACCTTATAAAAATGAGAGTCATTGCATCTATTTTCATATAACGTATCCCGGCCCTTTAGTGAGGGACTCGGCGAACTTGAATAATAACACTTGCACGAATAGCTATCATAAGCAACCTTGTGCAATTTAACTCATCTTTTGACTCTCAAAGGAATAAAACCCAAGGTACCAACATCTCATGTACCAATCACATATATGAACTTTTCACTTTAGCTATGCCAAGGTACCAACATATCATGTACCAAACACATATAGAATCTTTCATTTTAGCTATGCCAAGGTACCAAACACATGTAAAATATTTCATTTTAGCTATGCCAAGGTACCAAAACATCATGTACCAAACACATATAAAATCCTTCATTTTAGCTATGTCAAGGTACCAACATATCATGTACCAAACACATATAAAATCTTTCATTTTAAACAAACCTAGATACCAACATCTCGTATACCATACACATATAATGAACTTTCATTTTAAACAAACCTAGGTACCAACATCTCATGTACCATTAAGGGTTAAGATCCAATGAAACTATGTACGTCTGTCGTACACTCACTTTATAAACTCAACTTTCATTTTAGACCTCATTTGGAAAATCAAGGCATTTATCATGTCATGTAATATTAGGGACTTGAACCCAAAAGTACTATGTACGTCCACCGTACATTCATTTTAGAAAACACCAAGGCACTATCACATCTTGTATAAATTAAGGCACTTCCACTTTTAAAATCAAGTCACTTACACTTTTCAAATCAAGTCACTTATTCTTTTCAAATCAAGTAACTTACACTTTTCAAATCAATTCACTTATTCTTTTCAAATCAAGTAACTTACACTTTTCAAATTAAGTCACTTATTCTTTTCAAATCAAGTAACTTACACTTTTAAAATCAAGGCACTACCACCTTATGTCCCACAAGGAATCCGAATCCATTTTAAAACGCGTACGTCCACCGTACACTCATTTTATAATAACCATGCCAAGGTACTATCAATGGAATAGGTAGAAAAACTTCCATTTTAGAAAATCCAAAGTACTATCAAGGGAATATATAGAATAACTTCCATTTTAGAAAACTCAAAGTACTATCAAGGGAATATACCACTAAGGATTAGGATCCAATAGAACTTTATAAAGATCATGCCAAAAGGAAGAAAGGATAGTTTACATACCGCTTGTCGTTTGTATCAACTCGATAATCTAAATTCGTCTCGCTTCTCTAGCTAACATTATGGAAACGTTTGCATGGTGATAACCGATCCGAATTGACAAACTAATTCATTTTATGAGTTGTTAGTAGGTTATTTATTATAATGATCTTATCTAGTCAGCTGTGAACTAGAAAATGTAAAATGAACTGGTTATATATTAGTTTCTATGTAGATGAAAACCTAATCATTTCAATATAATTGATTGTCGAAACCTTTTTCATTTAACGCTGTAATGGCTTGTTCGATACTTTTTTCATTCAACGATGCAATGGCTTATTTTAATACTCTTACCAAAATCAGTCTCAACGCTTAATATTTATTAGTGCTGTAACTTAGCAGATCAACTCAACTCCAATGCTTACTAAAAACTCTTACCAACATCTCTCATTAGACTTGGTAAGGACTTAGGAATAATTTAGACATGCTTTAGTATAGAATCAATAACATGAATACCCCTTAACTTCTAAGAGTAGAATAACTTTTGAAATAATACCACAGTTATGGTTCACACGTAGAACATGCCAAAAGAAGGAAGGAAGAGGTTCGCATACCTTATCGGCGAACTAACCAACTCAACAATCTAGAATCCGCCTCAAGTAGTACTTCAACCTATAAATATCATAACACATATATCAACTCAATGCTCACTAGAGTAGGTTATATACCAAGTAATGGTTCTCTTTTCTTGTAAAAATTTGGACTGCACTTCCCCTATTTATACGTATTTTTCCACCTTTCAAGAATACCAATTTCATCCATAACCAAGGCACCAATTAAGTGCAAAACAAAAAAGCAACCAAGGTGATTCACACACCTATTTCTCACGTAAATCATCCTCTTATTCCACATTAAACATTCCATAAAAATAGTCCACAATCCAGCAACGACAAGGGTAAAATGTGAGGCCTTTTAACAGCCTTCTACACCCTTATTCCTTTAGGACTTTCATTAGCAATTACTATACTTAAACATACATAATGGTGGCTAAATTTCCAGCATATACACACCACAAAACAGTCCCTAAAACTGCACAACAATATCCAACTGTTTTACCACAGTTTCGGCCAACATCAAGACTCCAAACCAAAGCCCTTTTTCATAACTCTTATAATCCAATATAAGGTCAACACTTTATATAAACCATATCAACTTGTATTAACAACATTTCCTTCATTTTAACATGCAAGTAGTGACGTTCATAACAACTATAATAACCAACGAAATCCGACAACCAAAATTGCCCCAATTCGGCCAACACTTAAAAATTGTCACATGCATTTCTTATTCTCTTTTCTTCTTATCACAAGTTCATATATTAACTATAATAACATGTAACTTCCAATTACTTCAAAAGGAAGAAGAAATCTTACCACAAACTTAGCCAAAACTGTCCACAAGTCTCGGCTACAACTGCTTCACTTTCACACCACTCCTTCACGTTACAACAACACACACGTAACCTCTACAAGTTTGTAACCATCTTACTATCTTGTTTCTCTTCCAAAAACTTCATTCCAAGCTTAGGGTTTCAAGACAGTTTTCTCGTCAAAACCGTGACCCGCTGTTATGGAGAGTTAACCTTGCTTAGAACTTGGGTAGAGGGCTAAATCTTGGAAAATAAGTTGTTTTGTTCTTCACCTTGGCTAGGGAATTTCGAAACTTCAAGAACAAGGAAAGGGAGGAGAGGGTTTGGATGATGAAGATAAGGATGATCCAAGTCTTGCTACACTTGGAGATATTTGTGTATGTAGCACAAGTGGAGGGGGACCCACTTGTCCACTTGTCTCAAAATATCTCCCACACTTAGTAAATTTCTGAAAATTCCATGTAGCACCGCGTATGCTACCGCTTCCGCTGCGGTCAAGAAAGTCCTGCACCTCCCAAGATGGTGGCACCGTGTTGCGATCTTTTCACTGATCGCCAACTTTCTTCCTTTATGTTTCGGGAGCTCCTTTTCTACCCACTCTATTGGGAAGAACTCAATTTCTAGTACTACTTCTCGTCGTCACCTTTGTTGTATCCAAAAAAATTCCTTATCGAAAATGTAAATACACTATCCTTCCAACATTCAAATCTTATTTCCTTACTTACGTTCTCCCTTAATGCCCCGGAACTACGGGGCGTAACAAGGAACACATATGAATGATTAATATCATACTAAATAATCTTAATAACCATCATCAAACCAAAATATGATTAGTAAACAGTTGGAACAAGCACAGACAAGAACTACCGTCAATTAGACATGTTATCAGGCATACGAATACATTACAGAGATCATATTAGGCAAAGTAAACCAGAAACTAAAGCTGGAATCGTATTTACCTTCTCCGGGTGGCGAATCGAGGCGTCGTCTCGAGTCGTCGAGTCCACTCGGAGGTGTTTTTTGATTGTGCGACTGAAGTGAAACTAGACTCAGTATTTTCGAATCCTTGTTGAATCAATTACTAAAAATCAGAATTGGTTTTGCGGTCTATTCTCAAAAAAAATAATTGTTTTTCTGGATTTGAGCTCTATAATAGTAATCATAGATGAACTTTTTGGTTCTCAAACACACTCAACAAACAAAAATCCACATCCAGACCATATGATGTACATTGAACAGGAAATTGAATAGGAAGCCAGTTCACCTTTTATGTGTGGAGAATTTGAGGCGACGGCAAGCGTACCTTCGAATCGTCGAAGAAGAGTTCTAATAACTAGTTTGCGAAAAGAAACCAGATGAGAGGAATCCAAAATCGAGTAGAAAAAGAAAAGTTTTAGTATTCAGCCCTTGAGTAAATTATGAAAACTCAATTAAGATAATATCAAGTAAAATATTATGCGGCACCAATAATAGATGGAGGAGGCTGCCCAGTCGTCCCCGCCGCCATGGCCGCCACACACTGGCCGAAAAAAATGAAGAAATCCCAAAACTGAGATTCGAAGATCGGGATTGAGTGTAGGTAGTAGAGGAAGATGAGACGAACCCAATGACACCACCCACTGTCGTCGACAATAACAGAATCGATCGGAAAAAGCCAAAAATCTATCGGACAATCGATTTGGTCGACGTGAAGATTGGGGATGAATTGAAGGTGGTGGGTGGGTGTAGAATGTCGGGGAGATGATGATGAGTGTATTGGTACCTACCACGACCGACGATAACAACTCAGGGCGCCGAAAAATCCCTAGCGGCGCCTAGGATTTTGGCGAAATCGATTTGAGTGTTAAAACGATTCAGGTGGATTCGATTTATGCCAATTAATTTTGGCTATTTTACTTCAATAGCGTTTCCACAAGCGCTATCTAAGTGAAAATATTTATATTATTATATTAATAAATTACTTAAGTAACGCAAATTATAATAGCGCTTTAAATAAGCGCTATGCAAGGTTTCGATTAAAATTTCCGAAAAGCGTGGATGTATTTTTTGTTAGATTTTTTTGTTTTAATTTGATAATTTGAAAAAACGCTATCTAAGCTGTTACCTAGATAGCGCTATCTAAGCTGCGTTACGCAAGCTGAAATCTGTAGTAGTGGAGTGTGTGATCTCCTTATATGAATTTGAACAATCCACCTTAATGAGTTAAGTTACGGGGTTAAGAGGCCCAAGATTGATTTTTCTATACTTGAGATGATATCAAAATTAGTGCATTAGCTTTCTTTTTATTTTGTTGAAGAGTCCACATCATATGAAAAAGAGATGTGTGGTCTCCTTATACTGATTTGAATAATTCTTCCAAATGAATTAAGTTTTGAGGTTGAGAGGCCCAAGATTGATTCTTTTACGAGTTTTGACTTATATATAGCCAATGACATTTTTTTTTCTTGATTAATTGGTTTTTATAGTAATGGATAGTTTTTAAGTAAATGTGAACCATTAACATTGAGTCACGAAAACGCATGGATCAAATTTTAATTTCAATACAAAGGAACATTACTCAGTGTATCAAATTTGATTTTCAAACGGTGAAATATATACAAAAATAATACTTGGTTAAAAGCTTTGCTGGCTTTTTGAAGCGTGCCTATAAAAGTAAACCTGTACGAAAACTGTGTTTTTTTTCTTTTTTGGTTTAAACATCTAATATTCAAGACTATTTAATGAATTTAAATTAGTCGAATATGTGATATCTCACCCTCTCCAGACTCCACTCTCTCCGAACTTAACTTAAATTTCACTGGATATATTATTAGTGTTGTTGACATGATTTTCGATAATATATATATAAAGTAGACAGGAAAAAAACAAGTCCTCGGAGGACTTCTTTTTCCTCCCTTTTCGAAGTATTTAATTGCTAACTTATTTGATTTATTTACCTTATAATAATTGTCATTTGGTGGTCCTTAATCCTTCCAAAAGCTTAAATTTCTTTGAAAGGACAAATGGCAACATAGTGTAATGGCTATATTTTGTATTTGTCATTAATTATGTTTCATACGTAAGTGATATACTTTTCTTTTTAGTCCGTCTAAAAATGAAATATTTCTTTATTTTGCATTATTGTAACTTTAATTTTGATCTTTTATGTATAACGAGATGATTTATAATCACACAAATATATTTGACTTATTTTAGACCGCACGATTTAAAAATCTTCCTTTATTTCTTACAATGTGTGTCGAATCAAACTATATTACATAAATTGAGACGGAGGAATAATATTTAGCAATGTTATACCATTGATTCATAAAGGGGCAAACTTCTTCTAACTTTAATAATGAAAGATAACAGACTAAAAATAAACATTAAAAATAAAAACGGAATAATTCTTCGCTCTTATCCTCTTATCAAATTACTTCTTGGTCCTTATAATATTAATTATTTTTTCTCTCTGTTTTGATTTATGTGATTTTATTTTATATAATTATTAATAAAAGAATGAATTGTTCAACTATGAAAATAATTTAATTTAAACTTTTCATTTTATCCTTATAGCTACACAAATGCTATGACATATTTTGTTAAGAATAAATTTCAGAAATCTCAACAACCCCAAAAAGTTCTCTACAGATGTCCTCCATTCCCAACAACTCCCGTCACATCGGCCTTCCTAGACCAGAATGTCGCGGCGCGCATGGGCACGGTGGCGTCAATGTGCTCACGTCGTCATAACTTTAGGGGGCATAATAGTCTAAGTTTTGTCTTATATATACAAGATTTAGAAGAGAAAGAAGATACATTGTATTCTCTCTAAGCCTACATTTGTAACAAAAGATCTTTCTCAAGCAAATACATCATCCTTAACTCTTATTCTTATGTTGTACATTGTTCATTATTCATTATTCATACTAGATCTAGCTTAATTGTTTATTTTACTGGCTTATTCCCTTATCTATTTACTCTTTTATCTCGCATACCCGTAGCCTAATAAGAAATTATGGACTCGTTCAAGATGGTCTTCGGATCATATACAACATACATGTCTTTAAACCCTTCAATACAAATCTCTAAATGTATTATGGATTAAAATTATTTTCACCGGAAAATAGTTTGACGCCATCCGTGGGGATAAACAATTGTAGTGTTGTCTCGATCTGTAGCTGATCTTCTTGAAAAACCTAAAACATAAACACTACCTCAGAAAGAAGCATGTCGGTACAAAGCAGCAGCGCTAATGGGTCACAGGGACTCAAAGAAGGATAAGTTCCCATTGTACGTTAGGACCCAGCGAATCAATTAGAAACATTACGCACAGAGTCAGCGGAGCGGTCAGAACAAGTGCGGAGCTAGGGAACCCCAGATAATGAGAAGACTGAAAGAACCCGAAAGAAGACACCCGAAGGAAGAAGCTCAGTCAAGTCTCAAACCGGAAAATCTAAACCCTCAAATAAGGGAGGATCTTTCACCAAAGAAATGATCGTAGTTATCTTAAAGGGCAAAATAAAATGATGATTATGTGCATGGAAGCGGTAGTGGCCTCTATAGCTACTCATTCCAGGACAGGGACTCCGACGTCAAACCAAAATTCCGCAAAGATCTCGACCTCACCTGAAGCCAGCAAAAAGGGCGGGAAGGACCGGATGAACACGTCATAGAGGGACTGAGTCAGATTGAAAAATAAATGAATGAGTGAATGAGCCATATTCCCGTAGCACTACCTATCATAAAGGGCGCAAGAGCCAGGAGATACAGTGTCTTTTCGTATCTAAAAAGTGCAGTCGCCGTCCCTATTCTAAAGAAGTTCAAGATTCCTCACTTATCCAAATATGATGGCACCACAGATCTAGAAGAGCACTTTATGACATTTGAAGTAGCGGTCATTGGGCACGAACTCAAACACCACGAGATCAAATATGTAATGTTGAAGAAGTTCAACCAGACGCTCATAAAGGGAGCACTCTCTTGGTATACTCATTTACCTGCAAACTCTATTGATTCATTTGCTACCCTTACAAAATACATTTGTCAAGGCTCAGGCAAGAGCTCAAAGGGTAGAAACACATAAACATGATGTGTTCATAATAAAGCAGCGGGGAGATAAACTATTGCGAGGATTTATGGACAGATTCCAAAGGGAGAGAATGTTATTGCCGGATATCTTGGAAAATTTGGCAGCACCGCATTCGCGGACGAGTTGAATCCGAATAGTTCAAACGTCTCTAGAAAGCTGAAGGAGAGCCTAAAAAAGTTTCCAGTAAAAGCATGGGGGAAATAAATCTCAGATCTACAGCAAAGATGCAGATCGAGGAAGACCAACGGGTGATGATATCGGAATATATGGGCAGTCGCCCTCAAGAAGACTGGGTCATCGATATAGTAACAACACTTCAAATAGGGGACGATATGAACCGTATGATGCTAATAGATTCTCAGGTGGGGGAACAAGTCGGGCAATACCCGAAATTATCAAGGTCTCATTGAACGAGGACCACGATGATCAGAAGGGTCCACATCAAAAGGGATTGGCCATCAAAGATATCTAATCATAATTTCATCATACAAATGACGGAGTTAGTGGTGGTAATGAAGAATATGAAAGAATCTACATTCCCGAATAAAGTGCATACCAATCCGGAGAAAAGAAACACAAGGTTGTGATGCTATTTTCATAGCACCACGGTCACACCACGGAGGATTGCAATAATTTAAGGATCAAAGTGACACAATTGTTGTGTGTGGAGAACCTAAGAGAGTACATCAGCGATCGGGCAAAGCTCAACCTAAGTAGGAATGTGGGACAAAAGCTGAGCCAAGTGCCTCCGCCTACCCACACTATCTATATAATCTTCGACACAGAGGTGTTCAACAAGATCATGTACACATTAATAAGGAAGTCCAAGGTCTCCATCATGACCACGTACCGCAGACATCAACTCATGATGGGTCAGGACATCATATTTTCTAGCAGCGACTATGAAGACTTCACGTTACCTCACAATGAGGCTCTGGTAATACCTTTAAAAACTAATAATTTTTTTACTAAGCGTGTTTTGGCTGATCCAGAAAACTCAACTAACACCATCCAGTTGCGGGCCCTGAAACAAATTTAAATAGATTAGTTAATCACCCCTGTAACAATGGTGTTGGCAGGATTCAATATATCCAGCGAGCTTACAAAGAGGGAAGTTAAATTAATAGTGCCATGTTGTGAAGTAGGTCACGACATTTGATGTCGTGTCCGGAGATATGACATACAATGCAATACTTAGAAGGCCCTGGTTTCATGCAATGCAGGCAATCCCTTCAACATATCATCAGAAGGTCAAGTTTCCTACACCTTGGGGAATTGGAGAAATCAGAGGAGGTAACAGTTGTTCTCGATCGGAGGATACAATAGCAGTAATGATCCTGCAGGAACAAAAGGCTGATTAATAGCAATCATAGTCACCTGACTCAAGAAAACACTCAGAGGAGGGAGGGAAGACTTATAGAAAAAGGCATTCAGATATGATAATCCTGAATTGTTTTATTTTACCATCAAATGAAGATCCTGCAGATTCGACCATCGAAGAATTGGAAAGTGTGATGTTTTTTGAAGAATATCTTAAAAGATATATACCTAGGCTTGGAATTCTCTCTTGGGCTCAGGAGTACATTTTTATATTATTTAACAACTAACTCAGATTTCTTTGCTTGATCTCACCTTGACATAAAGGGATCCCCCCAGAGATAGTTATTCACCGGTTGAGCACTGATCCTAACCGTCCCTAGTGAGACAAAGAAAACGATCAATATTTGTAGTTAGGGATCAATTCATGAAGGAAGAGGTAACGTACTTACTTAATATAGGGTCAGTACGGAGGGTTAAGGACCTCGCATGGCTGGCTAACGTGGTGGCGGTCTATAAAAAGCTCAACAATTCAAAATGTATGTACACTTTAAGGACCTAATAAGGCATGCCCTAATGATTCATTTCCTTTGTCGCATATTGATCAGACAATTCACGCAACGGCCGGACATGAGCTTTTTAGCTTTCTCGATGCATACTCCGGATACAACCAGATTAGTCTGCATCCGAAAGATCAGGAAAAAACTTATTTCACGACTAAATGGTATTTTTTGTTACAATGTGATGTCGTTCAGTCTAAAGAATACAGGGGCCACTTATCAGGGATTGGTAAATAAAATATTCAAAAAATAAATCGACCACACTACGGAAGTATACATTGATGACATGATGGTAAATCCCGAGAATTTGATACCCACTTGGCCTTCTTAGATGAAACCTTTGAAGTCTTGAGATTCCACAACATGAAGTTAAACCCGAAAAAATATGCCTTCGGGATTATATCTGGCAAGTTATTTGGTTTCCTCATCTCCGATCGCGGCATCGAGATGAACCTTGATAAAGTCAAGGTTATTCATGAGATGCCAGACACGCTAAACAACATTAAAATGGTGCAATGATTGACAGGGAAAGTTGTGATCTTGGAAAGATTCATATCACGGTCCACAGATCGGTGCCATGAATTTTTCAACCTTATGAAGAAGGGTCATCATTTCCAGTGGACGCAATAGTTCAGCCAAAGCCTGCAGGAAAACAATGCATACTTAGCTAGACCTCATGTAATAGCCAAACTCAAAAAAAAAAGATTGCTCACCTACGTGACTGTCTCAGCTGTGTCAGTTAGTATTGGCCTTGTACGGGAAGAAGGAGAAGTGAAGCTTCCCATTTATTATGCAAGTAAGGCACTAATCGAGGACGGGTCACGATATCTGGATGTAGAGAAGCTAGACATATCCCTCATCATGGCTACGCGGAAGCTAGGAACCTACTTCCAATGCCATCCAATAACCATCATAACAGATGCCCCGCTGCAGGACCTACTGTAAGGGGAAAATCTCACGAGTCGGATATCAAAGTGGTTAGTTGAGATAAGTGAATATGATCTGACATATCAACCCCGATCAGTGATACAAACACTGGTCCTGCTAGAATTTGCGGTCGATCTCATCCCTACAATACAACCCTGAAAGTTGTAAGGTATGAGTTTGTCTTCTTTTCCCTTTTTCATTTTTCATAACCTTTTGTGATCGCAGGACTGGGATGCAAGGTATGAGTTCATCTTCTTTTCCCTTTCCATTTATCATTACCTTTTGTGATCGCATCACTGAGACTGGCATCAAGACTGATACTGCTTATGGAAATTCCATACCCAGAGGATGTCAAAGTGAAGATCGAAAAATACGTGTTCACTCTTTTCCTTGACCGATTTTTTCCCGAATGAGTTTTTGTCAGAAGTATTTTTAATGAGGCAACAACTGAAAAGTGTATTACTTGGAAGGACTCTTCATGGAGAGACATGTGCTAGGGGAAATAATCTACTAGATACAGGGGTAGAGGGACTTCACCTTTTTTTGTACTTTTTAGTTTTATCAAAAAACATGTATGTACTCGGTTTGAATGTCGAACACAATATATAAGAATTGGGTCGCTTTAAGGATTTCTACACTCTAATGTTATTGGTACAAATGCATCCTCTCTGGCCTGATAATATTCACCTCGAATACACGACACTGCCTATTGACCTCAGAGTGTGAAGAAAACATAACCTTATGCCAATATAAGATAAGGTTGAGACGTCCTCCTCATCGACATTGAATAAAGGGGACCCTTCCTTTTACTATGAAATCGATGTTTAAATTCCCAATCATAAAGTCGGAAGTAACATTTCTGGATTAGGGGAATCCCACACACATTGCGAAGAAATAAAATATAAATCGTGAAACTTAAACACAAGCGTTTGAATTTGCTATTGAGCATAGTCCCGATGAGGGGGTCCTTGGGTGGAAGGATCCCTATGGTTGAACTGCTCAATTTCAAAGGGTCGGGTAATTCATACACCCGACCATAAATCATACCAACATAACCATAGTGCCAAGTAAGAATCAAATGCCTCCCGCACGGGATTTAGGTAATTTTTCATAAAAACTCGACAATTTAGAGATAAGCAAAAGTTGTCACAAGAAGGCATTCAATAAAAAGGCCCAAAAACATAGGCAATACTAGAGGTGCAAAACAAAATGTCTTCTAAAAAAGGCCAACAAGCATATCTAAAAACATTAAAAACTCTACGCGGGGAGTACAAAATTCAAGCATTGGTAACCGGGGCTTCAGAGTTCCCAACAGGGGCATGTGTCTCCAAGGTCATGGCAGTCGGTGGATCCTTCTGGAGGGTCGCCTCCAAATCATTGATAAGGCGTATATAGTTTTTTGCTCGTTCTCAATAAAATTTAAGTTATCGTCCCATAGAGATTGGAACCATCCAGGCTATAAAGTTATATTGTCTTTGTTACTATTTGAGAGAATAAAATTGATGGAGGAGGATTGTTAAAAAGTCTTGCAAAATAAAATAACAAAACAAGAAATGGTTTTTTCTAAAAAAAAAAGATAGATGTTGGGATATTTTGAATTGGAAAGATAAAATTATTATAATAAAATCAAAACTATATTATTTATTTCTTTGTTTAATGAAATGATAGCTTATTTTTAATACAACCAAATCACATAAAAGTAAGCAACTAATAACACCTCTTTCGGTTAGTGTAGTTAATCTGTGAAACAAAGACATTGTTTAAAGAATGATTTCTTATTTCTAACACAACCACTGCACATAACAACAATATATTAATAGCATCACTCTCGTTTATACTATTAATTTATTGACTGTTAGTGACATTAAACAATCATTGATTAATAACCCTCTTTCGATTAGTGTAGTTGATTAATTAAAGTAATGGCTCCAAACAAGAATTACCTTAGTTGAGTGCACCAAGTGAACAAAAGTCTCTTTCGATTAGCCCTTACTAAATCAATAAACTTGTTTAAATCATTCTCTTCTCTCGAATAAGAAATAAAATAACAAAATAAATATAATTATAATAAATATAATTAATATCAAATACCTTAGTGTATAAAGATAATAAAGGGGAAATTCCAACATAAGAAGATAATAAAATTAAGACATTTATTATAACGACTTTATCAAGCTTCATGTAGTATCCTTGAGACCCGCAAGGGTAGTCAAGTTGGTGTAGTAGTAGAGCGCGGGACCGCAAGGTCACGAGTTCGATCCCCTGCATAAACCTTCTTGGTTGGCACATCGCGCGTGGCTGCCAAGTGTGGTTTACATGGTGGCGTGGTTTGCGATCTTTGCGTCGGTCGGAGTTTCTGCTGTCTTGTATTTCGAAAGAGTAGCGCCGTCAACAAAAAAAAAAAAAATGTAGTATCCTTGGCTCTTCAAATTCATTTCTCCATGTGCATATTTTCAAGTATGCCATTATTGGATGAGAGATGTCATCCTTGGTTCATTTTTGTCTCTGTTTCTCTATTTTTTTCTTTATTAATTATTTTCTCTTTCCCTGCAATATTTATTAGTAACTTGTACAAATATGAAGAAAAAGTTATATATATAGGAGTAAAATATTTATTTACTCAATTTATATATGCCTAAAAATATACTTAAATTACATTTATCAAATACCCCTACAGTTAAACAATTACTTATCCTTGAGCAAAGGAGACATAATAATGCAACAACTAAACTTTTAGATAAAATTATTAGATTTTTGGTAAACAAGAATCAACTAAGATCAAATTATGAGTTTAAATAAGTTTGACCTCACTCATATTCACCTATTGAGAACTAAAATCATAATTTTTTTAACTCACAGTGTGTCTCACGAAATGAAGAAGTGCCCATAATCACATAATATATAAATCAAAGAAGGATATAGATAGAAAAATACTCACTCTAAATAAAGAAGTATCTCAACCTACTCGAAATTGCCATAAGCTTGCCTCTAGGATTCTCTCACTTTTTGTACTCTAGATCATGCAATTAGAGCTATACCTTCAGGATATCTTTCTAACTCGTGCATATTATGTATTTCAAAAAAAAAAATGCCTGCAAAAAGGAAAATGACTACAAGTAAGAGAGTTGCTGCTAGTGTTGTTCGTGAGGAGAATGCTTAGGCTTGGGGAGCCAATTTGGTTACAGCACCACCCGATACCACAGGGCCTATGGAGATACTAGTTATGTCGCCTAACACTACTGACTCTGATGTTAGGGGAGCTATTCAGCTGCTCAGCCAACTTGTGGTTGCTCAAGCCCAATGTCAGGGACAACTCCAAGCATGAGAACTAATGGAGAGTCATCCAGTTTCAGAACTCGTGAATTACTGTGAATGAACCCTTTGGTATTCACAGGATCAAGCAAGATAGAGGATCCATAGAATTGCATTGATGGGCTTCAGAAAATCTTCCATTCAACAAAGTTTAGAGCTTATCAATTGCATGATGTTTCTAATATCTGGTATGAATCATGGAAACAATCCCGATGAGAAGATGCACCTACAGCGACTTGGGATAAGTTTGTAGATGTCTTCATTGAACACTTTCTGCCAATAGAGGTTAGAGAGGCTAAGGCTGTAGAATTTGAAAAGCTCAGAAAAAATGACAGGATTGGGCAAGAGTGCTATCTTCAGTTTGTCACTTTGGCAAAGTTTGTTTCACATATGATCCAAGACATGAGGGTCGGAGTTAGGCATTTTGTGTATGGTCTTGATCTCCATTTGTGTGATGCAACTCATATTATGGCTTAGAATAGAGAGATGACTATTATGAAGATGGTTACTTTCGTACAGGGTAATGAGAACATGTTAAAAGAGGAGAAAGCATTGTAGAAGGAGAAAGATAAGGAATTCAACAAAAGAGTCAAGTCTTCAAGTCACTTTAGTTATGGGGGAAGTGGAGGCAGACATTTCTTCAACAATAGGTCATCAGGACCTGCTCCATCTTCAGCCAGTACCCCAGCCCCAAAGATAAAAAATGATAATAGAAAGTAGAATTTTATAGCATTAGGCTCTCAGTCACAGGCCATTGTGGGTCAAAGTTCCTTCAATAATACAGTTTGTGGTAAATGTGGTATGAGGCACCCAGTGGAGTGTCGCCTGGGTATGGATATCTATTTTGGGTGTGGCCAGTGGGGTATTTTCCAATGAGATTGCCTATCAGTGAGGCAAGATACAAGAGGTAATGTGGCTCAGTCCACAAATTAACAGCCCTCGTAATTCTCAGACCCAGTCAGGGCGTGGTCTAGCTAAGTCTGGTAACATAGACGGAGGTCCAAATTTCTTGTATACACTAGTAGGTTGTTAAGATACAAAGGCATATGCCGATATAGTTATAGGTATTTTAATCATATTTACTTTTGATAGTTATGCCTTTATGAACCCTAGATCCACTCTATCATATGTAACCCCATTTCTTGCTAAGAAATTTTGGATAGAACCAGAAAAGTTGCATGAACCCTTTGAAGTGTCCACTCCAGTCAGTGAGTCAGTTATAGCTAGATGGATGTATAGGGGTTCAGTTAGAGTCTATCACCGCATTATTAGAAATAATAGACTTTAATATAATCATGGGTATGGATTGGCTGTCTTCATGTTATGCCACAGTAGGTTGTAGAACTAAAATTGTAAAATTTGAGTTTCTCGGTGCGCTAGTCATAGAATGGAAATGTGATGTAGTGGAACCCATGTGAAGGTTCATTTCCTATCTCAAAGCCAGAAAGATGATATCCAAGGGGTACATTTATCATCTAATTCATGTTAGGTAGGGATGCAGATACCCAGACCCCAACTCCTCAGTCTGTACAAGTTGTAAATAAGTTTCTAGAAGTCATTCTAGAGGATCTTACTGGGGTTCCTCTCGACAGGAAGATTGACTTTGGAACAGAAGTACTTCCCGGCACTAAGCCAATATCTATTCTTCCATACAGAATGGCTCCAGCAGAGCTAAGAGAATTAAAACCCCAGTTGAAAGATCTCTCCAATAAGGTATTAATTAGGCCAAGTGTCTTACCATGGGGTGCATCAGTATTGTTTGTCCAAAAGAAAGATGGGTCTTTGCATATGTGCATTGACTACCAGCAGTTAAACAAGGTTACAATTAAGAACAAGTATCATCTTTCCATAGTTGATGATTTATTTGATCAGCTTCAGGGAGCTCAGTGTTATTCCTAGATTGACCTCTAATCAGGGTACCATCAACTTAAGATTAAGAAAGTCTATATTTTGAAAACCACATTCAAAACTCATTATGGTCATTTCGAAATTTGTGTCATATCATTTGAATTTAAAAATACCCCAGCTGCTCTCATGTATCTTAAAGCCTTATCTTGATCTTTTTATTATTATCTTCATTGATAATATCCTAGTATATTCCCGTAGTGAGGCTGATCATGCAGAATATCACAAAATAGTATTGCGAATACTTAAAGACCACGAGCTTTATGAGAAATTTTCCAAGTGTGAATTTTGGCTTAAGTCAGTGGCATCTTTAGGCCTTGTGATTTCAGGCAAAAGTGTCCAAGTTGATTTTAAAAAAATAAATGTTAAATATTGGCCCAGACCCACTTCTGCATCAGATATTCAGAATTGCTTGGGTTTGGCAGGCTATTATAGATGATTCATAGAGGTTGTTTCTTCCATCTCATCTCCATTGACCAGATTAACTCAGAAGAAATTTAAATTTCAGTGGTCATATGCTTTTGAGCGAAGTTTAAAGAATTGAAATGAAACTGACTTCTGCTCCAGTGTTGACATTGCTAGAGGGAACCGAGTGGTTCGTTGTTTATTGTGATGCTTCAATGATTGGCGTTGGGTGTGTTTTAATACAACATATTAAGGTTATAGCTTATGCATCCAGGTAGCTTAGACCTCGTGAAAATAATTATCGAACTCATGACTTAGAGTTGGCAGTCATGATTTTTTCACTTAAGATATGGCGTCACTATTTGTATGGAGTTCAAGTTGATATTTTCACTGATCACAAGATTCTTTAGTATATTTTCAAGCAGCGAGAGTTGAATCTCAAACAGAGGAGATAGCTAGAGTTGATAAAGGATTATGATGTAGTTATTCTCTACCATCCAGGAAAATCTAGTAGATGCTCTTAGTCGGCAATCCAAGGGAAGTTTAGCACATGTTGAGTAAGGAAAGAGAACCATGATGAAGGAGATTCATCGACAGACTATCTAGGAGTTCGACTCATAGACTCTGAAGATGGTGGTGTTGTTGTTTAGAACAAATTTGAGTCACCTTTAGAAGCCGAAGTGAAGGAGAAGTAGCTTAGTGATCCCTACTTGTTGCAGCTGAAAGAGGGGTTTCACAAACATAAGACTATGGCTTTTTAACAAGGGGAGATGACAATACTTTGAGGTATATAGGCAGGTTATGTGTTTCAGATGTAGACGGACTCAGAGAATGAATCATGTTAGAAGCACACCATTCCAAGTATTCTATTCACCCAGGTTCTACAAAGATGTATCATGATCTTAAGGAGATTTATTTGTGGAACAATACGAATAAAAATATGGTAGATTTTGTATCCAAGTATCCAAATTGTTAGCAAGTGAAAGCCAAACACCAGAGGCCTAGTGGATTGGCTCAGACCATTTATATTCCTGTTTAGAAATGAGAGATGATAAATATGGACTTCATAACAGGTCTACCTCTCAGCCCAAAGGCATGATTCAATTTGGGTGATTATGGATCGACTTACTAAATTAGCTCACTTTTTACCAGTTAAGACCATAGATTCAGTGGTGGATTACGCTAAGTTATATATCCGAGAAATTGTAAGGCTTCATGGGACCCTAGTATCAATTATTTTAGATTGTGGTGCTCAGTTCACAACATACTTTTAGAGGTCATTTCAGAAAGGATTAGGTACAAAGTTAAATCTTAGCACAACTTTTCATCCTTAGACAGATGGCCAAGCAGAGCGTACTATTCAGACTTTTGAGGATATATTGAGGGCATGTGCTCTCGATTTTAAAGGTAATTAAGATGATCACTTGCATCTCATTGAATTTTCTTATAATAACAATTATCATACTAGTATCCATATGTCACCGTTCAAAGCTCTGTATAGGAAAAGGTGTATATCACCAATTGGTTGGTTCGAAGTAGGTAAAACAGAATTGGTTGGACCAGACTTGGTCTATTAGGCTTTGGAGAAAGTCAAGTTAATTCAGGAGAATTTGAAAAAAAACCTAGAGTCTCCAGAAATCTTATTCTGATGTGAGGCGTAAAGACTTGGAGTTCCAAGTTAATGATTAGGTATTTTAGAAAGTATCAGGTGTCATGAGATTTGGAAAGAAATGGAAGCTCAGTCCCAGATATATCAGACATTACAGGATTTTAAGGAGAATTGGACATGTGGCTTATGAACTTGAATTTTCACAAGACTAGGTTGTTGTTCATCTAGTATTTCAGGTGTCCATGTTGAGGAAGTGTGTGGGAGAATCGTCGTTGGTTTTCCCTACCGATTCTGTTTCAGTTAAAGATGGTCTGACCTATGAGGAGATTCCTGTGGGTATTTTGGATCATCAAATTTGAAGGTTGAGAACTAAGGAAGTTGGCTCAGTGAAAGTGCTATGGAGAAGTCAGAGTATTGAAGAGGCTACATGGAAAGCCGAAAAAGATATGAAGTCCGGATATCCGCATGTTCGAAGAGCAGGCAGAAAATGAACTAGGTAAATACCCTAAGTATTCATGTCATGTCCCTTGCGTATGCATACCTTATGTTTCACATTCATGTATTCAGTACTCATGTCCCATGTTCATATTTAAATGTAATCATGCAGTTCAATTTCCATATTTCATGTCATGTTTCTTCACATTCATATACTCAGGCTATGTCCAGTCTCATATCTTATCATGACCCATCATTCGAGGACGAATGATCCCAAGGGGGAGATATTGTAGCACCTCGTACCTTTAAACTAAGTTTTTTTCATGATCCACCGATGTAGGAAATAAAAACGGGGAGTTTACATTGAAAAATCATATTCAATTCAACAGACTAGACAATTGAAGTTACATTGTACTGACCGTAAAATATTTTATGGCCCATCAAAACTAACTGTTAATTTCCCCTTTGAAATTTACGGCCTATTTATCAATTGTACGGATCGTCAAATTATTGATTACCCGTCAATCTCTACCGTCTCTAAATTCTCAAGTTTTGAAGTTATTGGAATTGTACAAGATCATGACGGTCTGATTGTACGGACCATCAAACCTAAGGTTTTCCTCAAGTTCATAAAAACCCTATCTATGTTCAAATATATATATAACTATCATGTTGTCGTTATTATATTCATGATATGTCAATTGTGATTGTCATGAACTTGTTCATAATCTATGAACCCATACTTTGAATTTCATGAGTTCTTAATTATCAAGTCATGAATTATTATTATTTAACCTATGAAATTATGCATGTTTTCTCACAAGATATATGTTATGTAACTATGTTCATGTTAAACTATCTCAGATCATGTTTACAATCTATTTTATGAAATACATGGGCTTTTAAGCCAACTATTTTTCAAGTACATATTTTGGGAATTACACAGATTATCGAGAAGGCTCACATAGCCTGAAATTACATATGCCAACGTAGGATACGGGTCTCTCTGCCAGACGATGATACCTTCAGATTATTATTGGATCCATCATGTTCATGTTCATATCTCATACTCCGGCAACGTATGAGAAGGCTTAGTTGATCGGGTGAATATCAGACTCCACATTCACGCGTGGTGGTTTATGTTGATTTTGTTAATGCCCTCACAAAGAGATATGTAATTATAAATATAGTTTTAGACTTTACTCATGTTATTATACTCATGACCATGTTCATGTTTCAATTTCAGTTCATGCTCCTATTGTATCATGTGCCTGCTTATTTCCTTCAGTTGTGTTACATATAGTACAATTTAAATGTACTAACGTCTATTTGCATGGGGTCTGCACTTGACGGTGCATGTGTTGAGTTTCATGGAGATGGATCTGCTCAGTAGAATTACTGCGGTATCAGCTATCTGGTGAGCCTCATCTAATTCGGGGTGTTAGTTTAATTATCTATGGTTATGCATTATTAGTAGATGTATGTTAGGGCCTTGTCCCGATAGACAGTTTTATATAGTCATATTCATAGATTTCACAGACTAGTCTAGTATCATGTCATGTTAGTCATGTCAGCATTATATTTTCAAAATTATCATGTTTTACGCAGATTATTTCTGCTATGATTATTTCAGACTACTTCCAGCATTATGTTTACATATTTTAAATCACTATTTTATTATGTTTTGATACCCATGTTGACAAGAATCTATATGGTTCACTTGATCACATGCAGTAGGCATTGAGTGTCGTGTTCTGCCCAGGCCATAGTTCGGAGCATGACACTTGTACTGCTTTAGACCAAACTTCTTGGGATGGTGGTGTTATTTCTACATCATTTATTTTTTCTTAGAGTTATTGTGTTTTGGATGGTTTTAAGTTTACTAATTCATTGATTTAGTTGTGATCGAGGGACGAGTTCACCTACCAGATATGAAAAGGGTAAGTGCTTACGCGTTCCCCAATTTGGGACGTGACAAGTTGGTATCAGAGCCCTAGATTACCCGATCTATAAATACAAAAGCAATGTCTAGTAGAGCCTCGTGGAATGGTACGTAGACATTCGTACCCATATGCGTAGGGCTATAGGCATTTAGGAAACTTCCCTTCTTTTCTCCTTTATTGTGCCACTTTGGTCAAATTGATATCTAGATGTGCCTAATTGGTATCTATTTGATTCCAATTAGCGATGTCATCGCTATGGTGTTGTTTGGGTTGGTTTCATGTGAAAAGAATGATTTGATGAGTCTCAAGTGTTGTGCAAGTTTAAATGGCATCAGAAAATTCCCACTATTTCAAGAAGCCTCACAGTAGCGAGTAAGGTTCACGCTAGTAGTCCCACACCCGCAAAGAGAGGGCCGTCATGGAGAAATTAAGGTTGTGACAGTAACCGCGCTTGCGGAGCTTGTACGTAGGAGTGAAACCTCTATATAAAAAAATAGACCACTGGAGCGGACCCTAAGCATTTATTCATTGTCCTCTACCGTGGTTAGCTTCATATTGTAGCGTATTCGCCGCAGCGGAAATTTCGTCCGCTGCAGCAGAACCAAAAAATCATAAAATTCATTATGATTCAAACATGTTCCAAACTCAAAGAAAATCATACAAGCAGCATCCCAAACCATAAAATTCAATTATATAGATCCAAAGCAGCCAATGGCACAATTCATCTACCAAATGAAGCAACTATCCATCAATCAAGCAACAAAAACCATAAACAAGAAAATCAAATTATTCCAAATGTCAAATGTCACCCAAAACAAACCAAAGTAGTGTCTAAAATGAAAGGCCATACAAGGACTAAAACTTGGCTAAAAAGGGGGAAGAAACTGCTACTTCTGTCGTGCACTGAATACCTCATCACCCTCTTTGTCTAAGCTACTAGCCTCACCACCCACATTAGGCTCACTCAGGAAATAATATCTCTATTGGTTGTCCTGGTCCTCAACCGAAAGCTTTTCCTTTAGGTGCATCTTCTTGAACATCCCTTTGAACCCCCTTTAGATCTTTAACAACAGCTTACTCCTGGACTTTTTCTTCGCTTTCTCCATGTTAAAGTCCTCACGGAGCTTACCCTAAGCCTTATCCATAGTAGTGTAGGCAGTCTATAGTAAGTTAACTGAAGTCTTCATCTCCTCTTGCACCCCCAAATACTTTTTCATCTCCTCTCGAGTGAAGTAGCAAGCAGCAGATCTTGATGGGCCGACCTCGATGGTAGGTCTAGGAAGCTCATAGATCAACCACTTTTTATCTCCTCTATCTAGTTACCTAGAAGCTCGAAACGTCCCTGGGTCAGCGAGGGTGCAATATCATCACCATCCTCTCTAAGACTAACGTCTACTCCGCTACTAGTATAAACATTTCTCTTCTTGCTCCAGATCGTGGTACCATACCTCTTTACCTTTAGAGGGTTGAAGTTAATGTCATAATCAACCCACTCATCCGTACCTCTTCATAGAACTTTTGCCTTCTCGCATAAAGTGGTGATGAGGGAGGAAAGCATCAAGCTCGGACCCGTATATGCCATAAAATATGCCCACTCATGAACTACGTTATAGCCTACATTAACTAGGATGTCATCCAAAATGCAAGAAATCATGAGATATTGAGTGTAGGTGACATATGTAGTGTTTCCCAAAGGGCGTACCCTTCGGGTGATAATATGCAGCCACATCATGGCCTCTGTAATAAAGTAGGTACTCTTTAAACCCTGACCTCTTGTTGACCCAATCGATTGAACCCTTGTCCTTCTACACAACTAATTTTGAAACTAGACAAGCCCCATCACCACAATAGTCATTCTCAGTTGTAGCACTCATCGGATGATTTTCCAAGTCATAGTGGGCATTGATCACCTCAACCCTAATCTTTACCATAGTACCCCGAAGCTTGATTTTTGGATGCGGAATAGATAAGTCCACCTTCCCAAGGTTAGAATAAAACTCCCTTACCCAACCCTCATTTGATTTGTTAGGATCATCGATGAAGTAATTCCACCCAATTCTATCCAATTGCTCGAAGAACTCAAGAGCACGTTGTTCTACCTTTCTTATGTTGATTCCTCATTCTAATAGTAACCCCTTCTCCATATACTTTAAGTAACGGTGTTGGCAATCCCTAGATAGGAAGCGAGCATAGTTCTGATCACTTTGCCCTAAGCAAGGAAAAACCCTTTGACTAGGAGAAACATTATCTCAATCATTTTGATCAATTATTTCCAAAGCATTGTACCTACAAGTTTCGCATAAGTTAGTTACAAATCCAGTAATTAATTACATGTCATTCAAGCCAAATAACCCCAGCCTCACCTGTGTGAAGCCACTAGTTTACCCAAACTATGCAGGTCCTAATGCAGCGGAAATAGAGCTGATAAAGCGAGAACGCTGCTGCAAACAAATGTCTGCTAGAGCGGATAAGTTCTGCAATAGCAAGCAGTGGCATGCGGGGGTGGATCCACTATTGTGAATAAGACCCCGCACTTGAATGCAAGTTCCCATAATCATATTATCCGCACTAGCGCACCCCTATGCGCCATGGCGGAGTCGTACCAGTGAAATAGTTTCGCGGTGACAGACTTGTCTTCTCCATTGAAGTAGCTCATAATTTTCAAAAACTTTTCACAAATTTTAACTCAAACTATCATATTTCTCTCAGATCGCCAAATATTCTAACATACATGACCTTCAAACATCATTAAACATGATTTCAAGCAATGAACACCCCCAAGAAATTCCAAGAATCAAAACCCACCACCATGAACAACCACCCACTACCCTTTTCCACCCAAAATTTGAGAGTTTCTAAGGCATTTCTCAGTGATAGATCTATTTTGACGTTTAAACACTAGCATATTTTAGATTCTCCCCAACACCCACCAAAAACCCCATCAACGAAATTTCAATATTTTGCTTATAGTTAATCGAAATTGAGGTATAAGAAATTTAGATTCATGATACTAAGATCGGTCTAGAGTTGATATGAGCATTTGCGTACCTTGATTAGATAATTCAGAGAAGATGGTGAGGTGACGGAGAAGCCCTCTTCACTCACAATTTTGCATTCCTCGTAGCGGAGAGTTTATTAGATTAGTAATGGGTGGGACTAGAGTAGGGTGGGGGAGAGATTATTTATAGGGGGAAGTTGAAGGGTATTATTATCGGGGGAAGTGGAGGAGTTTAATAGTGGTGGAGGGTTTGAGTTGGGGTGTGGAATGTGAGGGATCACTCCCCCCCCCCCCC
Source organism: Przewalskia tangutica (assembly GCA_029844215.1). Classification (NCBI taxonomy): domain Eukaryota; kingdom Viridiplantae; phylum Streptophyta; class Magnoliopsida; order Solanales; family Solanaceae; genus Przewalskia; species Przewalskia tangutica. The sequence continues at coordinate 7,315,904 of CM056725.1, forward strand.
CTCTTTTATTTTCTGGAATCTCGGACTCCCGCTGCAACGGAGGAGTCCACTCTAGTGCATCCGCTATAGTGGATAGAAAAGCCGCCCCAGCACATATTACCTTTTTCCTTAGGAGTCACCAAAGTGACCTTTTCCCTTAGGAATCGTCGTAGTGCTTGAGGGTAATCTTCTGCGGAGGCGAAACCTAATAACATTAGTGCTAGTCTAAAATAATAATCGACCCGATGAAAATTGGAGTCTATTTTCATTTGAGATGAGACCTTAGTAAGCCTTATAAGTCTTTCAAAAGTTGTATATTACGGTTCGATTAATTTAGCAAAACTTCCTTTATTGGTATCCTCATGGGCAGTACTGTTAAACATATCCGCAAATGAACAGTTCCTTTAGTTTTGTAAGTAGGATTTGATTCATAAACGAAAGTTAGTGTTGCTAAGTTTGGGTGCAAAGTGAGATGTCGATACAGTACGTCTTACTCCTTGTGTTGTATTAACCCCGTTTCCCACCTTTTCATTATATATCATTCTAGGATGAACGATTGTTTAATTGGTATCTGATGTAATGACCCATTTGATAGTCATTGAATTTCTCACCTCGTGTCTAAATTATCATTGGCTAGTGGTGCCCGACAATTGTACACGGGGGAATTTCAGTTAAAGTTGACCCTTGGTCGAGTTAGAAGAAAATTGAATATCAAGTTAGGGAAACCTAACCCATCACTTCGCACCAGTGGGGGTGGACCGCGCCAGCGTGTTCGTCCGGTGAACCTTCCTTCCGCCACGGCTAAAGACCACTCCTTACAGTCTACCACCGTAGTTGGATGTGAACCACAATAGATGCTCACCTCAACATATCATACCCACCCCGACGAGAGCCACTGGGTAGACCTAGTATTTAATGCTCCTTTTGAGATTTGACCTCTTTTTCACCCAACACACATTTTAAGATGACTTTTATGGTAAAATTTCAGAAGAAACCTTGGGAAAGGTAAGCTCTAAACCTCAACTACTTCATTTATTTTTATTAATTTCTTTACTTAGTAAGGTTTAGTTCTAGGATTTAATAAAATGAGAAGTTCTGATCATGTAAAACTATAGATTGGGAAAATGGGTTTCTTAACTAAAATTATGGATTTATGAAAGAACTCCTTAGCTCCTAGCTTAAGCTAGTTACTCAACTTCAAACTTCTATTTCTCCGAATATTTTGCAAATAGGTTAAGTCTTAGTCTTTTTTAAATTGGAATTTGAGGAATGAAGGTTATTAATGACTTTTTTGGGTTTAGAGGACCATAAATCTTGGTTATTAATCAATAATGGAGACCTAGGAAATTAGTTATAGCAATATGAGTTTTAATGGTTAGTTCACTACTTGAGTTTTAATTATTGTAAATTAATATTGTTGGTCGACTTTACTAATCTAAGTTAGAAATTTCATTAGTTACTTACGTATAGGCTTGAATCTTCCATTCTAGTTGAGAAATCTAAGTCGGGATGGATTACTTAGGTTTGATATTTGTTGAGTCAATTTTTAGTATTGTTTTAGGGAGTCTTTGGTTGTCCTTTAATTGTTTGTACAATATTATGTGTGTTATATTGTGTTTTCAGGTTTTAAGCGATTCATAAGTTTCGAGGCGAATTCAAAGAAAATAGGCGGTTATTGAGGACAAAAATGCATATCTGGTCACAAGAGATAAGTCAAAGAATCCCTGAGAAGCTCGAGAAGCAATTTAAATAAAATTATAGTGTCAACCGCACGGGGTCTATAAGGATAATTTGCAGAATTTGCTCGGATTTAGAGCCGCGGCGCTCGGAGTGAAGAGTCGTGACTCTTGGAGTGAAAAGTCGCGGCGCTCAAGCGCCGGGGCACCTGAAAGAAGCGTCGCGGCGCCTGACTGGAAGTGACCATCGGCGGAATTAGAGCTGCGGCGCCGACTGCGGAAATTAGCGAGAAAACCTAAATTTTTACGAGGATAAAAAGGTCCAAGAAGGGTTTTTCGATATATAAGCCTTGGAAGGCTGATTTTAGGGATTTGATCATATCTTTGGAGGTAAGAAACGGAGGCTGAGAAGCAATTACAGATACGGAATGTTCAAGTTCTTTCTTTTCTCTTTTCTTTAATTCAATTTATGTTGGTATTGAAGATAATTAGTTTGTTAGCATGACTATGACTATGGACTAATTCCTTTATTAGGATTTTCTGTCGAATCGCTTGAACCTCTATTATGACTTAGTGCATTATTAGTATTTTTTCTTCAACTATCATTATTTAATCAACTCGCATTTATTGAATGAGAATTGATTGGCCATTAGTTTTCATTATTCATATGATTTCGAATCAAGATCTGAAAAGAGAGATTTGAATATGCTATAGTTGATTAGACATATGTTTAATTTTGAACGAAAGTATCACGATTACCTGTGTAGCGTTTAGGTTATTGATCTTAATCCTCCTACGTGATAGAATTTATCATAGAAATATAAAAAATTCCCACTTAGGTTGAATTTTTATATGTCCTAACCGGAATATAGAACACCTCAGTTAACATGTTATTTTGTTAAGAAGAAGAATTGTTAGTTTTGCGTTAACGAATAATAGAGAGAATAGTTGAGGAGATTGGAAATCCTAATTACCTCCATTACTGAATCAAACCCAAGTATTTCCATTCCTAGTTTATTCCTGCATATTATTTTAGTTGTTAAAATCTTAGTTAGAAATCAACACTCACAAACGTTAGCCAAATAGAAACAAAAGGTTAATTAATTGGTACTTGATAATTCAGTCTCTGTGGACGATACTCGGTCTTAACCAATTTTATTACTACTTGTGATACGTACACTTGCGTAGCATGTAGAAAAACCGCAATAAGTTTTTGGCGCCGTTGTCGGGGACTGAAATATTATCAATATCAAAGTAATTAATTTTATTTCTAATTTGATTTTTCTTTTTTTCTTAGAAAACATTGTTTGCCTTGATCTGTGTGTATTATTTTTTATCAATTTCAGGTAGCTTTGCTTTATGCGAAGCAGAAGAGGAGCAGATAACCTTATTCCTCTGAATCCGAAGATTGAGAAAGCGTGCAAACAGAATAGAAGGAACAAAAGAATTGTTGATTCAACCGCGATGGAAAATCAACAGAATGATAACAGGTTGAATGGAGAGGTGCTAGAATTCGTGTAGGCACAAGCACAAAATCTCGTTGCAATGAGCTTACGGGATTACATATTGCCAACTATTACAGGTGTGCAGACATGCATAAGGTTACCAGTTGTGGAAACCTACAATTTTGAGATTAAGCCAGCAATCTTGCATATGGTCCAGGACATAGTTCAATTTGGGGGGTTGCCTTCTGAAGATCCGCACATGCATTTAGCTAACTTCATAGAATTATGTGCGACATTTAAATACAATGATGTTACTGATGATTCCATTAGGTTGAGACTCTTCCCATTCTCACTCAGGACCGAGCTAAAAGCTGGTTGAATTCTCTTCAAACGAATTTAATTACTACTTGGCAAGACTTGGCATAGAAATTTCTTTCCAAATTCTTTCCTCCATAAAATGCTGCAAAGTTAAGAGGAGAAATGAATAAGTTTTATCAGCTTGATGGGGAGTCCTTATATGATGCTTGGGAGAGATTTAAGGAGCTGCAAATGAGATGCCCTCACCATGGGATTGAACAATGGATGTTAGTCCATAATTTTTATAACGGGTTGTGTGGTACTACTCATACCATTATTGATGTTGTTGTTGGGAGAACATTCATGAGCAAGAGTGCTAATGAGGCACATGAGTTATTGGAAGACATGGCCAAGAATAACCACCAATGGTCGGATGAGATATCGGTTAACAACAGGAAGGTGGCTGGGGTTCATGAGTTAGATGTTATCACTGCGTTGACTGCTCAGGTTGCTTCTTTGACAAAGAAATTGCAGTAGAGCATTATGACTGCAAATGTTGTTCAAATGCATGTTCATTGTCAAATTTATGGGGGACCACATACTTTTGATCATTGCACAGTAATGGATCCTAACAATATACCTATGGAGCAAGCACAGGTGCAGGCAGTTGGAAATTTTCAGAGGCCTTACAATAATCCTTTCTCCAACACTTATAATCCTGGGTGGAGGAATCACCCTAACTTTTCATGGAGAAATGACCAACGCCAGCAGCCACAGTTCCAAGGGCAGTACCAGCAGAGTAGTCCACAACAGCCTATGAACCAAGCTTCATCGTCTCAACACTTTAGGCCACCAGTCCCACAAGAGAAGCCTGATGAATTGAGGACATCTTTGTTGACCCTTACCAATTCCCAAGCCAAGTTCATGACTGAAACAAGATCATCTATCCAGAACTTGGAAGCACAAGTGGGTCATCTAGCAAATATGTTAAACAACATACCGCAGGGGAATATCCCTAGAAATACTGTTGTAAATCCAAATGAGCAATATCAGGCTATATATTTGAGAAACAGTAAGCAAGTTAAACCAGCTACACCTCTACCATCTGCAGAAAAGACAGACAAATCAGATGAGGCATCAGATTCAGAAAAGATAGTGGTTACTGAATACCATTCCGCATCAAAATAAGCACCACTAGCGGTTAGTGATGCTCCGCAGATCAGAATTACATATCCCCATAGGCTTAGAAAAAAATCTCTTGATAAACAATTTTCTAAGTTTTTGGAGGTTTTCAAGAAACTGCACATCAACATCCCGTTTGTTGAAGCTCTAGAACAGATGCCCAGTTATGTCAAGTTCATGAAGGAAATCCTCCTTATAAAGAGGAAGCTAGAAGAATATGAGACAGTGGCTTTAACTGAAGAATGCAGTGCCCTTGTTCATACATTGAAAAAAAAGTTTGGGGGAGTATGTAGTTCAAAAAAAAAAAAGATTTTCTCAATCTAGAAAAAAAAAGACAAATGGGGGATTGTTGTTGAGTTGTAATGTAAATATCAAGTTTGGATTGATTGGTTCATATGCTTATGGTAAGCTTGAGCATAAATGACATTTTATCTACCCGAGCCTAAGCTTAACGATATAACCCATGAAAGTTCTATTGATTTTTAAGCGTGTGTCCACATTAGGGGAGAGTAGCAAGTCAGCAAGCTTATAAAATTTTGGCCTGATGGATTGTTGGAAAAAATTTATTATGCATAAACGGATATTGAGTACATGTTTGAGTTAGTAATCATGGTTGAGTGATCATACGTCTTACTAACTTTAAGCAAGCTTGATGATATCTGACTTGAAATTCTAGATAGCAAATTAGTGGTTGGAATATTACTGAAAATGATATGGCATGTATTCATGATCTTCGAGGCATAATATATTGTAATTGACTTGATTCATGTTTAGAGTCTTTGTGTGTTTTTCTTTTTAGGGTGTTTAGAGTTCTTTACTCGATGACGAGTAGAGTTTAAGTTTTGGGGTCTTTGTTGAGTCTATTTTTAGTATTGTTTTAGAGTGTGTTTTAGGGAGTCTTTTGTTGTCCTTTAATTGTTTTGTACAATATTATGCGTGTTATGTTGTGTTTCAGGTTTTAAGCGATTCATAGGGTTCGAGCCGAATTCAAAGGAAATAGGCGGTTATTGAGGACAAAAATGTATATCTGATCACAAGAGATAAGTCAAAGAAACCCTGAGAAGATCGGAAAGCAATTTAAAAAAAATTACATTGTCAATCGTACGGGGTCTACAAGGTTAATTTGCAGAAGTTGCTCGAATTTAGAGCCGCGACGCTCGGAGTGAAGAGCCACAGCGCTTGGAGTGAAGCGTCGTGGCGCCTGACTGGCAGTGACCATCGACAGAATTAGAGCCGACGGCGGAAATTAGCGAGAAAACCTGAATTTTTACGAGGGTAAAAAGGTCCGAGAAGGGTTTTTCGATATATAAGCCCTGAGAGGATGATTTTAGGAATTTGATCATATCTTTGGAGGCAAGAAACGGAGGCTGAGAAGCAATTACAGACACAGATTGTTCAAGTTCTTTCTTTTCTCTTTTCTTTAATTTAGTTTATGTTGGTATTGAAGACAATTAGTTTGTTAGCATGACTATGACGATGAACTAATTCCTTTATTAGGATTTTATGTCGAATCGCTTGAACCTCTATTATGACTTAGTACGAAAAGCCACTTTCTTTCCCGTCTGTGCTTTCCTGTTGCTAGTTTTATTCATTCAAGAGGAGATGCATTATTAGTATTTCTTCTTCAAATATCATTATTTAATCAACTTGCGTTTATTGAATGAGAATTGATTGGTCATTAGTTTCATTATTCATATAATTTCGAATTCAAGATCTGAAAAGGGAGATTTGAATATGCTATAGTTGATTAGACATAGGTTTAATTTTGAACGAAAGTATCACGATTACATGTGTAGCGTTTAGGTTATTGATCTTAATCCTCCTACGTGGTAGAATTTATCATAGAAATATAGAAAATTCCCACTTAGGTTGAGTTTTTATATGTCCTAACCGGAATATAGAACACCTCAGTTAACCTGTTATTTTGTTAAGAAGAAGAATTGCTAGTTTTGCGTTAACGAATAATAGAGGGGATAGTTGAGGAGATTGGAAATCCCAATTACCTCCATTACTGAATTAAACCCCAAGTATTTTCATTCCTAGTTTATTCCTGCATATTATTTTAGTTGTTAAAATCTTAGTTAGAAATCAACACTCACAAACATTAGCCAAATAGAAACAAAAGGTTAATTAATTGATACTTGATAATTCAGTCTCTGTGGACGATACTCGATCTTACCGAATTTTATTACTACTTGTAATACGTACACTTGCGTAGCATATAGAAAAATCGAAAAGTATTATTGACTAATTTGTGGGCTTATTGCCTCTTTATGATTTATTGGCTTGCTGTCAAGTGTTTGATAGTGGATTGAACTTAGTGGCCGATTGTGATATAGTTATCTTTTCCTTATCTTGGTATTATCATAGGTAGAAGAAAGGACTTGACTTGATATTGATATTGTGATATATGTCCATGTGTGGGACGATTGAGATTGATATGATACACTTGATACTGTCGTTTTGCATTACACTCATCATCATTTATATGATACATTGATATTACTTGTGACTAGTATTGATGGTGATAAGTGAGGAGGAAATTCTTGCAACATATTTGATAGTGTAGTCATCACTGGGTTGTGTGCGGAATGTCTAGCGGTGTGGTTGGTATTGTAGAGTTATCTCTAGACTGTGTGTTGAGTGACTAGGACATGAACTTTACGGGTCCCCCATGAGTCATGACTATCGAGGTGTGAAGGTATTATGTCTGTAGCATGTGCGTACGGATATTATATTTGGCCAGTACATTGCATATTTACTCATCACTACATACACATATTTTTCAGATTATGACTTGATACTTTATACTTGGGTTGTTTATTCTTGGACTGTGATAGTGTTTGTACGTGATTGCGAGCATGTATATTCTTCAGTTTTTTTCTTTATATATGTTAGATAACTGTTGACGGCCTATGATACTTACCAGTACGTAGTATTTATTCTGATACTATCATTTTTCATTCTTTTAGGAGTGCAAAGTTCGTGGTAGTGTTTATTTCCTCTTCTTGTGACTGATTCCCGTGACTTGCTGGTGAATATCTATGGTGAGCACATGGACGGATCCGCAACCTAGTGTTTCTTGGGTTACTTATCTTATTTGTTTTCCGAGATAGTACTATACTTGTAAAGTATGTATTCATATCCATACTTATATCTTATATAGTAGTTGTTCTTACCTTAGACCAGATTCCTTGGGATGGTTGTGTTATTACCACATTATTTTTTTATTTATCCTAGAGTTATTATGTTTTGGATGGTTTGAGTTTACTGATTCATTGATTTAGCTGTGATCAAGGAATGAATTCACTTACCAGGTGGAAAAAAAATAGGGACGTGACACGAACAAAGAAATCAATGGAAGTGTATAAAAGAAGTTATGCTACAAATATAAAATATAAAAGAACTTATGCAAATAAATATATATATATACCCCACATTTAAATGTAGTCATGTCCCCAACCCCATGACGAACTATTTAAAAGCAAGAGTGGGTAAAGTCGCTCCCCTATTTTTTTTTTTTCTTTTTTCTTCTGTAGCTTGTGAACTCTACCCCTAAATCCTAATTCTAATATCAGTGTTTTTTTTTTTGGCTCCTTGGGATTTCTCTTGGAGCTCAGTTGGACAAGAACTAGAAACAATGTAAGATTTCTCATAAGATGGACCAAAGAAATTAGAATTACCTGCTTAACATTCATGAACAAGGTGACTTCCCTCAAAATATTCACAACTAATGGACTCTTGACTAACTTTATTAATTAATTCTTCCAAAATTCACATAGAAGAATGTGTTACTTGCTTCGCATCCAAAGCTTTGATATATGGTTGCTACCACAATAGTCACAGGTGATGGCCTTTTGGAAATATTTTTCTACCAACACAAAAAGACTTTCACTTGGTTGGTTGAAATTCATCTTTAAAGTGTGTGAAGTGAGTTCACATTCAGGAAAACGTTTTTTAAAATTGTATTCTCCAGCACTTGCTAGGTACTAGAAAGAAAAATAATAATATCTTCAAGTCTTGCTCTCTAAAACTTATCAAGTGTTAGAATAAAGTGTTGGGTTTCAATGACAGGTTAAATGGGAAATGGAGGGAGGGAAAAAAAAGTGAGTTGTCCTTTTTGCTTATTAAAATAAGCATTTGTCTCTCATCGGTAGTGGAAAGAAAAGTTCTTCTACTTAAAAGTAGAAGTACTCCTTCTTGTTGCTAAAGGGTTAAGAATAGGGTCTTCCCTCGCGTCATCGTCGTCGCTCGGCTCGGCATCGGCTTCGGCTTCGGCTTCTGATTGATTGATACTTTTTGGATCAAATTATCCTTAATTACTTAATTAATTATTATTTATTGACCCGAGGCAAGCACCGTCGAAAATCACGTCGACGCTGCAGGGTCATACGCGGAAGTCCCGAAGTCGCAACACATCCAGCCGCGCGCCGACGCGGAATTCTTTCCCAAAAATTTATTTTCCCACCAGTTTTAAAGTGACTGTTCAGAAGGGTTGCGAACCTTCAGAAACAGTACTTCCAAGGCTATAAATTCGTTTTATTCCTCGGAATTTTAATTACTAACTTTCTGAAACTTCTTATTCTTCTGCACAAATAAATTCCAGTGTAATTTACTGTCGTTGAGTGGTTCGCCGCTACCTGAAATTGGAGTACTACTATTCTGGTAAGATAATCGTTCTATCCTGGGAGGGGATATTCCATTAACCTCGAGTACTGTGAGGGGAATAATTTCCTTAAGGACACACTTTGAACTAAGTGGACTCGATTATATTCTGAAAAAATATTTTAATTATTTTTCCAAAACAGATTCTGTTTATTATCAATTTCGTGTACTGGTTTTAAATAGTTTATTTTATACTGTGTAATCTGTTTTTACTAAGTGTTTAACAGATTGTGTTGAAACATTATTTAAACGTATACAGATTATTATATCCAACAATCTTAAGGAAACTACATTGTTTTATTTTAATCTGTATTCTGGTGTGGAGACTAAAACATATATGATTTTCTACTCCGTATGAAATTTCATATTCTAACTTGAAGACATAAAAACTTCGTTGGAATATTAAAGTTCATACTTGTACAACGATTTGAAGAACATAAAAACTTCATCGTTCTGTTTAAGGAGATTAAAACTTGTGTAGTTTTCTACTTCATATGAATATTCATATTCTGACTCGAAGATATAAGAACTTCGTTGGAACACTAAAGTTTCATAATTATACTGTGATTTAAAGAAATAAAATCTTTATCGTTTAAGTTTCATAATTCAACTGCGATTTGAAGAAATAAAATCTTCATCGTTGAAGTCTGTGAATTAATTGCTATTCTGGTTTTATTAACTAAAACAGTTTGTCGATTTGACTGTGACAAACAATGGCAATTGAGACTGAAACTACCTCTGCAAATACTGCATCAACGGTTACTCCTACAACCCGTATCGCAGTACCACCGACTGAGAAACCTGTGAAGTTCACCGGTGCCAACTTTAAAGGATGGCAGCAAATAATGTTCTTTTGGCTTACCACTCTTGGTTTGTAAAAGTTCACCAGTGAGGACCCTCCCGTACCTGCCGCCGACATGCCTGACAACTAACAGTTCATGGTTACTGAGGCTTGGAAACAGGCTGTTTTTTTGTGCAAAGGCTACATTTTAAGTGCCTTAGAAGATGACTTGTACAACGTCTAGAGTGCAGTAGAGACTTCCAAAGAACTATGGAGTGCACTTGAAAAGAAGTACAAGACAGAAGATGCTTGCTTGAAAAAGTTTGTGGTTGCCAAATTCCTAGACTACAAAATGGTGGATGGAAAAGCCGTTGGAACCCAAGTTCAAGAGATTCAAATTATCTTCCATGACCTTATTGCTGAAGGTATGGTAGTGAATGAAGCGTTCCAAGTGGCTGCAATGATTGAGAAGTTGTCGCCCTCATGAAAAGATTTCAAGAATTATCTTAAGCACAAAAGAAAGGAAATGAAGTTGGAGGATCTTGTGATTCGTCTCAAGATCGAGAAAGATAACAAAACCGTTGAGAAGAGGTACCATAAGAGTTCACCAATTGAAGGGGCAAACATCGTTGAAGATGTTGCTCCGAAAAAGAACAAGAAAAGAAAGAGGCCTTCTGGAAGGAGAAGGACTCTAACAAGAAAAAGTTCAAGCGCAACTGCTATAATTGTGGGAAAGCTGGCCACAAAAGCCCAGATTGTCTTCTCCCGAAAAAGGACAAGGGAAAAGGACAAGCCAATATGGTGGAAATGAATGATGATATGAATGATCTGTGTGCAATACTATCAGAGTGCAATTTGGTTGGGAACCCAAAGGAGTGGTGGCTTGATTCTGGTGCCACTCGACATGTTTGCGCTGCAAAAGAAGCATTTGCAACTTATGCTCCCGCTGGACCCGAAGAGGTATTGTTTATGGGAAATACTGCAACAGCCAAGGTTGAAAGATATGGGAAGATGACTTTCGGCAAGGTCCTTGTCACGACCCGAACCCGGGCCCGTGACTGGTGCCTTACCCCGGGCACCCTAGTGATACAACATCAGAGAAAAACCAGCGGAAATAAAAACTTAAACATACAAATAGATATGGATCAAGATAAAAGAAAATAGGCCAACCAAAACGGTTGCCTTTCAGCATATATATATATATCGACCTTTGAGCGATTACAATCCTTACAACCACTTGTGCGATTACTACAGACCTCTAAGATTTTTACAACAACTATGACGGGACAGGGCCCTGCCATACCCCTTGTTACACCCCGTAAATTTCAGGACATGTTTTAAGAACATAAGTAAGAACTCACAAGTGTTAAGATTTGAGACTTGTAAATTTATCGGAATTATGAAATTGTCGGAAAACGTAAGTGTTGTGACGAATGGGAGGGCGACACGTGTCACCCCCCTTAGCAATGCCTTGGACGAAATGGCATGGCCATTATGGTCATTTACCTTAAGTCTTGGATGACTAAAGTCTTGCAAGTTGTGGCTTGACAATCTTGACTAAGTCAATGGTCAATAAGTCTTGATTTTTGCTAAGAGTTTATCCAAGCCAACCATTTGGATGCATCTTAACCCTCCATGACCCTTTATATTACTACTAGTAGCACTACTAGTGCCAACACTTAGCTAAATTTCACACAATATTGGATGAACATAGAGCAAAGCTCTCGGGTTCTATAGCAAGAAAAAAAGAAAAATCTTTGTTCCTTGTTCTTTTAGCTCCCCACTTTAAACCAAGGTTCTTAGGTGTATTGTAAACACATCTCAATAGAAAAATCTTGGAAAAAGATTGTTTCGGGTTAGTCATGGCGAAAACCTAATGGTCTTTCTAGGTTTTGTTTGGAATTTTGAAGGATAATTGTTGGTGTTGTTCTAAGGGTCTCAACAAGCGGATTGAAGTGTCTTGGAGAGGCTCTAAACTACTAAGGAGCGACTTTGGATTGGAGTTGGATTAAGAATCGTTGAGGTATAATCTTGTTCTTTGAAAGTATTACAAGATTATTTATATTGTTGTTGTTAGCTTTGTATGTTGCGAGTATGAAGTTGTTATATTGAAGTTATAATGATTATGGATTGATTATAGCCTTGGAAATCCGAAATGTAATGTAAGCCATGACTAAGTTGAATTACAATTTAATCGTTGTTAGAATCGTCGCATGTTATTGACTTGAAGATTATGGTAGTTATAACCAAATGCGACTTGATATCATATTATGCTACCAATTTGGATTGAAATGGAAATTGGATAAGAATTGGTATTGTTGAACTCAAGGTGGCCGAATTTGGACTTGTAGTTTGTATTAGTTTGTTATTCATTTGTATTGGACTACCTTCTATATAATTGTGAGCCAATTGGGGCTGTTTAGTTATTCATTTGTATTGGACTACCTTCTATATAATTGTGAGCCAATTGGGGTTGTTTAGTTATTCATTTGTATTGGACTACCTTCTATATAATTGTGAGCCAATTGGGGCTGTTTGGTTATTGTATTTGGCCTTGAAAAGGTGGCAAAGTGAGTAAAAACAAAGGAGGTCTTTGTCAGATTTTCCGTAGAAAATGGAGACTTTACACTTATAGTATTCTACATTTGAAGTAAGGCGTTAATAGACGTATTGTGAATATTATAGGTTGATATACTACGGGCGGGACTTTGTACTTGGCAAATGGTTTGACCCGACAAGGTATGTAGAACTTTTCCTATCTTTGAGCATGACTAGTTTCACGTATATAGTACGGTAGACTTACAAGACTTTGACATTCTTTACTTGTTTTATGAAATGCCAAGTCGGGTGAGTTAGGAGATTAACTCACTTCTTTGAGAATATTAAAGATGTCTTAAGTCTTGTTAAAGATAAGGGACTTGAAGAATTTTAAAGTAAGCGATACTTGTGTCGTTTTAAAAACGTATAAGTCCCTTGGATAGGAAATTGTACTTGACTAAGGTATAAAGTGAATATAACGACTTTATGGGGAGTTGGTTATATTGACTTTATGGAAAGATAAATGACTTGATTTAATGGAAGGCAATTCGATTTTTAGGCATCAATTGCCTAAGGTTTTATAAGACATTAGTCGCTTGATTTAGAAGCCTAACTTTTATTTCTAAAAGTATTGTGACTTGTCTTGAAAAGAAATGGTAACTTGATACTACGGTTATTAGTATCTTGGAAGTGTTATAATGAAATGAGTCATTTTAAAAGAATAGAAGTACGTAGTACTGTGGGTTAAATTCCCGGATTCTTTTTTTTATAAAAGACATGATAGTGCCTTAAGTAAACTAAAGCGAGTGTATATGAACAAAAATAGTAAGAAGTTAGGGGATTTCTTAACTTGCTTATATATTGTATGATAAGCCGATAGAGCTTATGTTATGTGTGATAGCCGGATTTGGGCTAGTGATATATTATTCGTTGCGGTCATTCCAGGGATTGTGGCATTGTATATTTAGTGGATTTGCTAACCACGATGCGAGGAATACCTCACGCGAGTCCGTAAGGGCTTATGCGGTGAAATAGTCCCGTGCGGGCGGGTCCGACCTATGCGAGGAATACCTGCGTGCGAGTCGTAAGGGCTTATGCGGGTGGAATAGTCCACGTAGAGGAATACCTCACGCAGTCCACCGACCTATCGGGTGAAAGAGTCCGAGTAGGATTCCAATCCTATTTTTTTTTCGTTGTAAATATACACCTATTATTACTCTCATTGTTAGTAAGGCACTGTGTACTGTAATTTTGTTATCATACATTTCTCCGGCTTTCTATTAATCTTATGTTGTAATTCTGATGCTTTCGAGTTTACATACTTAGTACATATTGTATCGACCCCCTTCCTGGTGCGTTCAATCTGCGAGAAAGGAGTGGCGAGTTGCGGATCCACACTCTTAGGATCACTTATCGGACGTCGGAAGCTCCATTCTCCGGAGGCTTGTCTTTCTTTTGGTACTGTCTTTCCCTGATGTTGTAGATTATGTACATTCGTGGTATGGCGAACCCGTCCATACAGATTGTTATTCTAAGTGCAGTATTCACATATGTGGTTGGTGTAAGAACCGAGTTGTAAGTTGTACTTTTGACTTTGTTTATATTATGGAAAGCGGCACTTATCGGCTAGCTGTGTTGTTATATTGTTTACACTGTGTTATGTTGTGTATGTTCATTGCTATTCTCGATGTATACGAGCAGGTGCCCGGGTAGGGCACGATCGCGGCGAGTCGGGTCGTGACAAAAGTGGTATCGAGCGATTAGTCCTCGGAAAGTGTCTACGCCGTGTCTAGTAGAGTCTTGATTATCGGTGTGTTGTGCACCACATCTATAATCGAGGAGGTGCAGGACATTTAGGATTGGTTTCCATTCTTCTCTCTGCGAGATCGTGCATTAGGCGGTCTTATTAGGTTGAATCATCTCGACCTCTTCTTATGAAACAGCTATGCCTCGCGAAGCGACTGAGCCGGAAGGGCAAAGCGCAGCGGCGAGGCTGCTAGCGGTACTCGAGAGGGTTACGGGCTCGAGCCTGAACTATGCACGAGGTAGTAAGCGGGTCGGCGAGTTCAGCCACACTGCGATTTTAGAGGCGAGAGCGGCAGTAGCTCGAAGGTTCCGATACTGACCTCGATTCACCCGGCCAGTGCGAGTATAGAGACTACGAGGCGGTCGGTTATTGACGATATAGTAGTCGAGCGTGCAAACGGCGAAGCGACCCTTGCCGATGGCCATTTGCGGATTAGGGATTTTACGGGATGTCATCCACGAGTTTTATGGTTCGAGGTGCGATGAGGATCGCGGGAGTTCATTCGGCGGCTCTGATGGACCATGCAGTCCTTAGGGCTTGAGAGACGAGTGCATTACGCTAGCCTCTTCTGGGTTGCGCGATATTGCATTGAACGGTTTGAGTCGTGGTTGCTTCGAGAGGTGATGATGCTCTTCCAGGTGTTTGGGAGGAGTTCTGAGAGGCTTTCATGGATCACTTTTTGCCTCCGAGATTAGGAGAGCCGGGTGACAGTTCTTGACCTTGAGGAGCGAGCGGGAGGGCTGGGAGTATAGCGAGTTTGACTCGCGGCGAGCATGCTCACACTATTGTAGCTAGCATGGCGGATAGAGTTCATCGTTATGTGATGGGGCTAGGCGTCATATGATTCTGGCATGCTTGGGGTGGCTCTTGGCCCGGTATGGACATCGCCGGATGCGAGCCTATGCACGAGGATAGAGGATAGAGAGGAGGACCAGATTGACGAGCGGCCAAGAGGCTGTGACATCGTGGTCTCGGGCGATTTCGGCGGGCGGCCTCGCAAGACTGGTCCACTTTCCGGCCAGCCAGAGTGCTCCGTCCGGTTTTACGGTAGGAGATCTGATCGGCAAGGTCATTCGGGAAGCGGTCGGGCTCCGGGACTTGAGGTTTCGAGGCGAGAGATCTCGCCGTCGAGACCACCCACACCACGGTGTGCTCGACGCGGTAGGTCTCACGGCGAGTGTCGTGTTCTGCGGGAGGTTGTTACTCTTGTGGCCGGCCCAGGCCACGAAGAGGATTGTCCATCTAGAAGCGGCATGGGTGGTACAAAGGCCACGGAGCGGGATCGATTCTTTGGGTCTTCTCCTTACGTGGTTATGCGCCGGAGAACAAGGTACTCACGGACAGGCGGGCGCGGTAAGTCGTGGTGGTGGTTCGATTCTAGCGGTCCCGACCGCATATATTCTCTAGCCGACCTCGGGATCGTGAGGCTTCCCACGGCGTCGTCGCGGTACATTACCGATTTCAGTTGTGATGTTTATGCATTGATAGATCGAGTTCTACCTTGTCCTATGTGTCCTCTTATTGCGAGTAGAATCGGGATAAGTCGGTGTCGATAGAGCCGTTTGAGGTAGCTACGCCGATGGGTGATTCGGTGTTAGCCGGCGGGTGTATAGAGGTTGCGGTATTTATTCTGATCGTCGGACCACTTGCGAACTTGATAGAGTGGAGATGACGATTTTGATGTCATTATGGGTATGGGTCGTTGGCTTCTTATTATGCCAACGTTGGTAGTAGGACATGTTGATTCGGTTCGATTTCTGGCGAGCGATTATCGAGTGGAGGGCAACACAAAGACGCCGGCGGTAGGTTTATTTCTTACCTCAAGGCTAGGAAGATGGTGCGAGAAGTACATCTATCATCCGTTGGGTATTCGATCTGGTGAGGTGCGATTCTTGATCGATGCCGATGGTTAGGGAGTTTCGGATGTGTTCCCGGATGATCTTGGGTATCCTCTTGAGAGGAGATCGAGTTTAGTATTGACACGTTGCGGACACTCGACCTATTTCCATTCGCCATACAAGATGGCTTTCTTGAGTTGAGGAGTGAAGGACCAGTGAAAGATTTCTTTGGAGAAAGGCTTTATCGGGCCTAGTGTATCTCCCCGGGAGCGCCGGTGTTGTTTGTGAAGAAGAAGGATGGGGCCAGCTGCGTATGTGTGTTGACTCTGACGGTGAATAAGGTAACCATTAAGAATAGGTACCCTCCCGGGATTGATGATTTGTTTGACGATTGCGAGTGCGAGGTGTTTCTCAAAGATAGACATGCGGTGCAGTTATCATCGAGTTCGAGTTCGAGCGAACATCCCAAAGATCGCATTCGGGACCGGTATGGGCACTATGAGTTCGAGTTATGTCTTTCGGCTGACCAACGCTCCAAATGTATTTATGGATTTGATGAACCGTGTTCAAGCCATTTTGGATACATTTGTGATTGTATTCATTGATGATATCTGGTGTATTCACGGACGAGCGAGGCATGCGATCGGCGAGGGATCAGACATGGGATTCTCGAGCCGGCGATTATTCGCCAAGTTCTCAGTGTGAGTTTTGGTTGGCCTCGGTGGCATTCCCGGGCATATTATTGGGGCGATGGTGTTCGCGTGGATACGGCAAAGACGTGGCGATCAAGTCTTGGTCGAGGCCTACTACTCCGACCAGGTGCGCGATTTCTTAGGACTAGCGGGTTATTATCGTAGGTTTGTGGAGCGCTTGCTTGATTTCAAAGACCGCTGACTAAGTGACTCGTAAGCGGCCAAGTTCCGATGGACGAGGCTTGCGGCGGGGTTTTCGATTCTTGAAGGAGAGGTTGACTCTGACCCGATTCTTACTCTTCCCGAGGTTAGAAAGTGCGTGATCTATTGTGATGCCTCGGTATCGGGCTAGGGTGTGTTTTGATGCAGCGCGGCAAGGTTATAGCCTATGCTTCGGCGATTCTGGAAGCATGAGAGGAATTACCCTACCCATGACTTAGAGTTGGCGCGATTATTCATGCCTTCAAGATTTGGAGACACTATTTATGCAGGGTTCATGTGGATATTTATACAGACCACAAGAGCCTCAGGTATATCTTCGAGCAGAGGAGGCGAATTTGAGACAAAGACGGTGGTTAGAGTCTTTGAAAGACTATGATGTTGATATTCTATACCATCCGGAAAGCCAACGTAGTTCGATGCCTTGAGTCGTAGATCGATGGGAGCCTATCAGTACAGCGGAGAGGCGGGACATGGTCGTCGATCCACCGATTAGCGAGCCTTGGGGTTCGATTGATCGATATCGACAATAGTAGATGCGGGTTCGTGAGGTTGCGAGTCTTCCATCGTTGATGAGGTGAAGAGGCGGCGATTTGAGGACCCGGTGTTGGTGCAATGCGATGATGCAGCTCTTCGGGAGGAGAAGAGTCTATTCGAGTAGAGCGATGGGTGCCGAGATTTGAGGGCGGTTGTGTGTTCCGATGTATCAGACTTCGTCACAGATTCTCGTGAGGCACACGGCGCTCGTTATTCTATTCATCCGGTCGACCAAGATGTACCATGACCTCGATGTTTGTATTGGTGGGATGGCACAAGAGGACGTGGCGGTGTTTTGTTGCCTGATGTCCTAATTGCCAAGAGTTAAGGTCGAGCACCGTGAGGCCCAGTGGATTATCATGCCTATCGAGATTCCGACTTGGAAGTGGGAGGCGATCAACATGGACTTTGTTACAGGTTACCTCGCACTCGAGGAAATACGACTCCATTTGGGTTATTGTTGACAGTCGACGAAATCAGCCCATTTCCTTCCAAATGACGACGCCACCGAGGACTATGCGGATTGTACATCCGAGAGATAGTGAGGCCGCACGGTGTCCCGTGTCGATTATATCCGATAGGGAGCCCGATTCGCCTAACTTCCGAGGTCTTTCCGAAGGGTTTGGGGACACAGTGAGTCTCGACAAAGATTTCATCCCTGCATCGACGGCAGGATCGTACTATCCGCACACTCGAGGATATGTTGCGAGCCTCGTGATTGATTTCGATGGTAGCGGGAGGACCATTTGCCTCTTGGAGTTTGCTTATAATACGGCTACCATTCCAAAGATACGATGGCGCCATACGAGGCTTTATATGGGCGGAAATGCAGTCGCCGACGGTTGGTTCGACGCGTGGCGAGGTACGCTTAGTTGGCCCGCACTTGGTACATCAGTGTGGATAAGGTGAAGCTTATCCAGAGATCATAGCGGCTCGTAGTCGGCGAAGTCATACGCGGATAATCGGCGTCGGCATTTGGAGTTTCGTGTAGCGATTGGGTCTTGAAGTGTCACCCATGGGGTGATGAGATTCGGTAAGGGGAAACTCACCAAGGTACATTGGGCCCTACCGATCATTCGTAGAGAGTGGGCAAGGTTGCCTACGAGTTGGATCTGCCATCAGAGTTGGAGGCGTTACATCCGGTATTCCATGTTTCTATGTTGCGGAAGTGTATCGGTGATCCAGTGAGAGTTTTCCCTACTAGTGAGGTCCAGGTGACAGAGGGGTTATCGTATGAGGAGAGTCCCATAGCGATACTCGATCGCCGTGTCGCGATCGTGGACCAGGATGTAGCTTCACAAAGTCCTGTAGAGAAATGATAACCGGGAGGAGTTGACTTGGGAAGCGGAGGAGGACATGTTGAGGAGGTATCCTCACTTATTTCCTATACCTTCAGGTATTTCATTTTCCCTTACTTGTCAGGTTTTAATTGAAGTGTTTCTTTTGCTTAAATGCTTTTATGTGGCCATGAGTGGCATTTTTGGTATGTCGGTGTGAAAGGAAGCGTGTCGCTAATTGTAAGTGTGACTCAAAGAACATTCGGGACGAATGTTTCTAAGGGGAAGAATGTTACACCAGTAAATTTCGTGACATGTTTTAAGAACATAAGTAAGAACTCACAAGTGTTAAGATTTGAGACTTGTAAATTTATCTAATTATGAAATTGTCGGAAACGTAAGTGTTGTGACGAATGGGAGGCGACACGTGTCACCCCTTAGCAATGCTCGACGAAATGGCATGGCCATTATGGTCATTTACCTTAAGTCTTGGATGACTAAAGTCTTGCAAGTTGTGGCTTGACAATCTTGACTAAGTCAATGGTCAATAAGTCTTGATTTTTGCTAAGAGTTTATCCAAGCCAACCATTTGGATGCATCTTAACCCTCCATGACCCTTTATATTACTACTAGTAGCACTACTAGTGCCAACACTTAGCTAAATTTCACACAATATTGGATGAACATAGAGCAAAGCTCTCGGGTTCTATAGCAAGAAAAAAAGAAAAATCTTTGTTCCTTGTTCTTTTAGCTCCCCACTTTAAACCAAGGTTCTTAGGTGTATTGTAAACACATCTCAATAGAAAAATCTTGAAAAAAGATTGTTTTCGGGTTAGTCGCAAACGAAAACCTAATGGTCTTTCTAGGTTTTGTTTGGAATTTTGAAGGATAATTGTTGGTGTTGTTCTAAGGGTATCAACAAGTGGATTGAAGTGTCTTGGAGAGGCTCTAAACTACTAAGGAGCGACTTCGGATTGGAGTTGGATTAAGAATCGTTGAGGTATAATCTTGTTCTTTGAAAGTATTACAAGATTATTTATATTGTTGTTGTTAGATTTGTATGTTGCGAGTATGAAGTTGTTATATTGAAGTTATAAGGATTATGGATTGATTATAGCCTTGGAAATCCGAAATGTAATGTAAGCCATGACTAAGTTGAATTACAATTTAATCGTTGTTAGAATCGTCGCATGTTATTGACTTGAAGATTATGGTAGTTATAACCAAATGCGACTTGATATCATATTATGCTACCAATTTGGATTGAAATGGAAATTGGATAAGAATTGGTATTGTTGAACTCAAGGTGGCCGAATTTGGACTTGTAGTTTGTATTAGTTTGTTATTCATTTGTATTGGACTACCTTCTATATAATTGTGAGCCAATTGGGGTTGTTTAGTTATTCATTTGTATTGGACTACCTTCTATATAATTGTGAGCCAATTGGGGCTGTTTAGTTATTCATTTGTATTGGACTACCTTCTATATAATTGTGAGCCAATTAGGGCTGTTTGGTTATTGTATTTCGGCCTTGAAAAAGGTGGCAAAGTGAGTAAAAACAAAGGAGGTGCTGTCCGATTTTCCGTAGAAAATGGAGATTTTACACTTATAGTATTCTACATTTTAAGTAAGGCGTTAATAGACGTATTGTGAATATTATAGGTTGATATACTACGGGCGGGACTTTGTACTTGGCAAGTGGTTTGACCCGACAAGGTATGTAGAACTTTTCCTATCTTTGAGCATGACTAGTTTCACGTATATAGTACGGTAGACGTACAAGACTTTGACATTCTTTACTTGTTTTATGAAATGACAAGCCGGGTTAGTTAGGAGATTAACTCACTTCTTTGAGAATATTAAAGATGTCTTAAGTCTTGTTAAAGATAAGGGACTTGAAGAATTTTAAAGTAAGTGATACTTGTGTCGTTTTAAAAACGTATAAGTCCCTTGGATAGGAAATTGTACTTGACTAAGGTATAAAGTGAATATAACGACTTTATGGGGAGTTGGTTATATTGACTTTATGGAAAGATAAATGACTTGATTTAATGGAAGGCAATTCGATTTTTAGGCATCAATTGCCTAAGGTTTTATAAGACATTAGTCACTTGATTTAGAAGCCTAACTTTTATTTCTAAAAGTATTGTGACTTGTCTTGAAAAGAAATGGTAACTTGATACTACGGTTATTAGTATCTTGGAAGTGTTATAATGAAATGAGTCATTTTAAAAGAATAGAAGTACGTAGTACTGTGGGTTAAATTCCCGTATTCTTTTTTTTATAAAAGACATGATAGTGCCTTAAGTAAACTAAAACGAGAGTGTATATGAACAAAAATAGTAAGAAGTTAGGGGATTTCTTAACTTGCTTATATATTGTATGATAAGCCGATAGAGCTTATGTTATGTGTGATAGCCGGATTTGGGCTAGTGATATATTATTCGTCATGGTCATTCCCGATTGTGGCATTGTATATTTCGTGGATTTGCTAACCACGATGCGAGGAATACCTCACGCGAGTCCGTAAGGGCTTATACGGTGAAATAGTCCCACGCGGCGGTCCAAATTTACGCGAGGAATACCTCATGCGAGTCCGTAAGGGCTTATGCGGGTGGAATAGTCCCATGCGAGGAATACCTCACGCAGGTCCACTGGACCTATGCGGGTGAAATAGTCCCAGGAGTAGGATTCCAATCCTATTTTTTTTTCGTTGTAAATATACACCTATTATTACTCCTATCATAGTAAGGCAATCGTAATCGTAATTTTGTTATCATACATGTCTCCGACTTTCTATTAAACTTATGTTGTAATTACAGATTTTCCGCTTTACATACTTAGTACATATTGTGTATCGACCCCCTTCCTGGGCCGCTCATGCCGCAGAAAGTGGTAAGGTGCGGATCCACACTTAGGATCACTTATCGGACGCCTAAGCTCCATTCTCCGAGGCTTGTCTTTCTTTGGTACGCTTTTTCCCGATGTTGTAGATTATGTACATTCGTGGTATGGCGGGGCCCTGTCCCGCCACAGTTGTTATTCCTAGAGGTCTGTATTCACATATGTGGTTGGGCTGTAAGAACTGAGTTGTAAAGTTGTACTTTTGACTTTGTTTATATTATGGAAGGTGGCCTTATCGGCTAGCCTGTGTTGTTATATTGTTTACACCTGTGTTATGTTGTGTATGTTCCGCTGCTATTCTCTGATGTATACCTGAACAGGGTGCCCAGGTAGGGCACCAGTCGCGGCCCGGGGTCGGGTCGTGACACCCCTGAATGTACAAAAACCTACAGACTCAGGGTAACATACCAAAAGATAAGCCTCCGAAGGAACGGAGCTTCCCAATACGCTGAAATGTGATCCTATAAGCGGGGATCGACAAATGTACTTACTACGGCATGAACGCAGCCTTCAAGGAGGTCAAGATAACAGTACTAAGTATGTGAAACTGTAAATATTGTAAATGAAATCATAATAGTCTATATAAAGCAGGAGACATGTATGATAACCAAACTACAGTACACACAAATACAGTTATATCAAGTCAGGGACTCACGCTCTCCAAGTCATTACTCAAATATAATGATGGGTCTCACGCGCATAACATCAATCATGCCCGTGGAATACCTTCCTCACTGCCGGCAGTCTATGATATGATAACACCAAGAAGTACACCTGAACACCAAGTCCTACCTGATGCCAAAGTCGTACTAACAATACAATACAACCAAACCACGAAGCTGACACGGGGAAAGTACGAAAGCCGACTACCAGATACCAAGGCCGGCCACGTAGCTGACCGGGGCAAGTACGAGGGCTAACTACCAGGTACCAAGGTCGTATCACGAGACTTCGTCACTACACTGAATCGGCAAGCGCGGCTAACTACTGTACGCAGCCGAATCACCACGACGGCAAGTACGAAGCCCGACCACCGTGTACCAAGGCCGAGCAGTAAGTGTTACACCCGTAAGTTCGTGACATGTGTAAGTGAAGGCACGTAGGAACACAAGACTTGGAAATTTGTACTAAAGGAAGAATTGTTTTTCCGACGGAAAATCTTCCGGACGTCGGAAAGGAAAAATGTTCGTTGTTGAGAATTGGATTCTCAAAATACATTATTTGAAGAGTATGGGACTTAGTAATATTATGGAAATTTATTTTTACGGATTTGGTCACGTGGGGCCCACCCGAGGAATTTTACTTTTTTGTGGGGCCCACGAGAGTTACGAAATTTTTATGGACGAATGAGAGGGCGACACGTGGCACCCCCACATGGTCTTGGTTGAATTATTCCAAGGGTAAAATGGTCATTTACCATGGTGGAAGATAAGTCTTGCAAGCTTGACATAATTGACTAGTCAACTTGCCACATAAGCTTGATCCTTGTGATAATCATCTTAGCCTCACATTTGTTTAAGTCTAAGCCCTCCAAATTGTGTTATATACTAACTAGTAGCAAGACTAGCTCATTTAACAGTTAGAATTATTTCACTCTTTCTTGTGCAAGAACAAGAGCTCTGCCAAAGTGGTTTCTTAGGGACAAAATTTTTGTAGTTTTGATCCATTAGCCACAAGACTTAAAACCAAGGTTCCTAAGAGTGTTGTAAGGTTATCTCAATAGAAAGATTTGGAAAAACGTATTTTTACGTTAGTCATGCGGAAACTATGGGAGTTCTTCAACTTTGAAGTTGGAACTTGAAGATGGGTTCTTCATAGGCCTCTAAGGAGTGCTTGGAGCGGATTGGAACTTAAGGAAAGGAGCTAAGAATTTCTAAGGCGCGACTTTGGATCTTGGAAATTTTTAAGGGCTTGGAAAGGTATAATTTTGTCGTTTTAGTAGTTAAGACTTACTTATTGTCAGAGCTATGGATTTTAGCAAGCATGTGTTATATAGTATGAAGTTTGATATGTTTATTGGCTATTGGAACCCTAATCCGAAAACTAGCATGTTTAGCTTTAAGATTACAATTCAAGTCGATTATTAGTCTAAGCGTCGCATGTTGTATAAAGAAGGAAATTGTAGTTGTTGAAGTTGTTTATGACTAGATAACATGTTAGACCTTAGAACTTGGAATTGGAAAAGGATTGGAAAAGACTTAGTGTTGCTATGTAAGTTGGCCGAGAATTGGCTAGTGTGCCTTAGACTATTTCGTATGAATTGTGAGCGGAATTTTACACGTATTGTAAGGCGTGTAATCCCCTGTTGGTTGTTGTTTGGAGCCTTAAATGTGGCTTGTTGGTTATTGTATTCGCCTTGAAAAAGGTGGCAAAGTAAGTAGAAACAAAGGAGGTCTTTGCGATTTTCCGTAGAATTAGAGACCCTATACTTAGTGTTATTCTACGTTAGAGACTAGAAGTTGATAGTCTTATTGTGACCATTATAGGTTGACACTTCTACGTACGGCGTATTCGGCTTAGCTTGTGGATTTAGCCGAAAGGTATGTGAACTATCTTCTCTTCTAGCATGATTCCTAAAGATAAAGAAAGTAGGTTCTACTCTTAAATGATCTATTCCTTCGTTGTATTTGGATTGCCTAAAATAGAATTTGTTCTATGTACTTCCTTGATTGTACTTTGATGTTTAGATTGTAAGTTGTAGAATCCATTTTCTTGATGAAGTTTGGATTCTTAAAAGTGAAGGTATTTTTACTTAAAGTACATGTAGTCTTAAAAGGAAGTGGTTTCCAAATCTTTTGGCTAGTGCCTTAGTTCTAAAACCTAAAGGTCATTATAGTGACTTTAGGAGTCAAAGAGTGATTTACTTATTTGATTTAAAGAGGAGAAATGACATGATTTAAGAGAAGTAACTTGTGTTAAGGGTGAAGTTACTTGAGGTTTAAAAAGTAGAAGAAAACTTGTTTTCTAACTATTAAGAGATTGGGAGTATTTTTGAAAGTTAAGAACTTGATTTGTAAGTATGTGATACTTGGTTTTAATAGTATAAGTCTCTTGGTCATTGAAGGTATGGATATGTCTAAAATCATAAAGGGTTATAACGGCTTTATGGGAAGTTGGTTATAACGGCTTTATGAAAGATTTAGAAAGTTGTCTATTTTGATAAAAGGGCATAAGTTGCCAAGATTGTGAAAATTTGGAGTTACTTGATTTCAAGACTTGAAATGAGTTTTCTAAAAGTATAGTAACTTACTTTGAAAAATAGACACGCCTTGATACTACGTGTGTTAGTATCTTGGGGCTTTACATAGAAAGGATTCTTTTATAAAAGAATGTACGTACGTAGTACTTTGGCTTGATAAATTGAGAATTTGTCTAAGTGTGCCTTGATAAGTACTTTGACTTGTTAAAAGAGAATTATTCTATGTATGCCTTGATTAGTACTTTGGCTTGATAAATTGAGAATTTTTCTATTTGTGCCCGGATAAGTACTTTGGCTAGTTAAATGAGAATTTATTCTATTTGTGCCCTGATAAGTACTTTGGCTTGTTAAATGAGAATTTATTCTATTTGTGCCCTGATAAGTACTTTGGCTTGTTAAATGAGAATTTATTCTATTTGTGCCCTGATAAGTACTTTGGCTTGTTAAATGAGAATTTATTCTATTTGTGCCCTGATAAGTACTTTGGCTTGTTAAATGAGAATTTATTCTAATTGTGCCCTGATAAGTACTTTGGCTTGTTAAATGAGAATTTATCCTATGTGTGCCTTGATAAGTACTTTGGCTTGGTTAATTGAGAACTTGCCTATATGTCTTTGGTAATAGCCTTTGAGTGCAAGTATTATGTTTTATTAAGTTGCGCGACTCTCGGTTGAAGGGTCATTTGTCTTGTTGTAAGATTCTTGGGACGTCTGCAAGCGGTGATGTGGGATTCCACGGGTATGCTTCCGTTACTGGTAGCACTTGTGTTAAATTCTCTGATTTTTATAGAAGACATGGTAGTGCTTATGTCTTGTTTGATGGTCGGTCGAGATAGGGTAAGAGTATAAGTGAGGTAAACCCCAAGACGTTGTACCATACTCCGTGGTAAGAGTATAAGTGAGGGTAAACCCCAAGACGTTGTACCACCGCTTTATGTGTTGTTTGTGGCCGGTTGAGATAGGGTAAGAGTATAAATGAGGCAAGCCCAGACGTTATACCACTTTTCGGGTAAGAGTATAAGTGAGGGTAAACCCCAGATGCTATACCACCGCTTTACCACCTTCTCCGGTAAGAGTATAAGTGAGGGTAAACCCCCAGACGCTATACCACCGTGGGACTTGGTGTTCATGTATGCCTATTGGTGTTATATTATATCATGGATCGCCAGCGGTGAGGAAGGATTACACGTGCAGGTTTGATTTTATGGGCGTGATACCCATTGTTATGTTTTTAGTAAGGACTTTGAGGGCGTGCTTCCCTGGCTTGATATGACTATTTATGGATGGTGTCGTAATTTGATTATCATACATGTCTCTGTTTTGTTAGATCGTTATGATTTTGTTCTGATATTTTCATTCACATACTTGGTACATTCTTTCTTGACCTCGCCGAAGTGCGTTAAATCTGCAGTTTAGGTCTGTTGTTTGGTGATCGGCAGTGTAGGATCTGCTCGGGGTTTTGGATAGCTCCTCTGTCCGGTGAGTTTATCTTTTTGGTATATGTCCTTCAGTACAGGCTTTGTACAGTTTTGGGTACGGCGGGGCCTTGTCCCGTCACATTTCAGTTTAACTCCTAGAGGTCTGTATTCATATGTGGGATTAGACTCATGTACAATGTAGTGTCTTTTGTATGTATATTATATGGCAGCCTAGTCGGCTTTGCCTTACACGTACGGTTGTTTTAAAAGAAAAAAAAAATGAGCTGTTATTAATTTCCGCAATGTACTTAGTTGTTAAGGTAGAAGGGTGCCAGTAGGGCACGATCCACGCTTGAGGTTGAGGTGTGTGATAAGAAACCTCATGGAGAGCTAGTCCATGGAATAAGCATCACGACCCGGCCAGGGCCATGGCTTACCTGCCAGGGTACTGTCAGTATATGTCGAGAGAATAGCAATGAACATACATAACACATTACTTACGAAAGGGTAAACATTACCGCGGTAGATAAGTCTGCTTTCTATAAAACATACTTAAACAAAAGTATAGTAATACAACTGGTTCTTATAGCCCAAAACACATAGGTGACCACAGACCTCTAAAGATAACAACTGTGGCGGGACAGGGCCCCGCCATACCCCTGAATGTACAAAATACCTATAGCATCAGGGAATATCCGTACCAATAGACAAGCTTCCGGAGGGATGGAGCTTCTGACACTGGAGTAGTGATCCTAAGAACGAGGATCCTCAATCTGCTTACCCTTACCTGCGGCATGAACAGCCCCAGAAGAAGGGTCGATTACATATGTACCAAGTATGTAAAAGTGGAAAATACTATAATACTGATATCAGAAGTCCGAAGTAAGTGAGTCATGGAAGTCAATAAAATACCTTTTCGTGCCTTACTAACAATGAGAGTGACAAGTATATATATATATGATCTTCGCATAAAATAGGAGGCTCATGATCAAAGCGGTACCTCGCGTGGTATCAATAAAACCATCCTACTCCGGGACTATTTCACCGCACGGGTCCGTGGACCCGCATGAGGTACTCTTCGCATCATTTGTACCGGCGTGGGACTATTTCACCCGCGTAAGCCCATAAGGACTCGCATGAGGTATTCCTCGCGTCATGGGTAGCAAATCCACTGGCAGGTGGTATAACGATCTTGGGGACTTTCCCGCCGGATATACTCTTACCCCGGCGGATGGTATAACGATCTTGGTTGTACTCGCCGGATATACTCTTTGCTGGAGCAGATGGTATAACGATCTTGGGGCTTGCCCCTCAGATATACTCTTACACTGGTGCAGATGGTATAACGATCTTGGATCTGCCCCTCAGATATACTCTTACACTGGAGAAGGTGGTATGACGATTTTGGGGCTTGCCCCTCAGACATACTCTTACCCTGGAGAAGGTGGTATAACGATCTTGGGGCTTGCCCCTCAGATATACTCTTACCCTAGCTCAAACTGTCATCATATCATAATCATAAATAAGTTAAGAAAACTTATAACTTCTTATTAATCTTGTTCATATACCCTCTCATTTTAGTTTACTTAAGGCACTTAATCATATCTTTAATAAAAGAAAACCGGGAATTTAACCCAAGTACTACATACTTTAACTCCTTTAAAAATGACTCTTTATACATAAAACTCTTGGGCAATTGATGCCTTAAACCAATTTGCCTCTTCATATACTTATCTTACTTTTAGAGTAAATCTCTTCTCATTAACCTTTTATGAAGCTAATAAACCAACTTCCCATAAAGTTGTTATATTAACTCTATACTTTAGTACAATCATACTTTTTCCCTAACCAAGGGATTTATACATTCTTAAAACGAAACAAGACATTATATACTCAAACAAGTAAGAATACCAAATCTTGTATGTCTACCGTACTACATAGTTTCATCTATTCATGCTCAAGAGATAGGAAAGCTTCACATACCTCTTTGGTCAATCCACTTGCTAAGCTCAACTACCGCAAGTAATATTTCAACCTATAATAATCACGATACGTTTGTTAACCTCTAATCTCAAAGTAGAACAATCTAATTTCAAGGCCACTAAATTCTATGGAAATTTGGGCAGCATTTCCTTTGTTTCTACTCATTTTGCCACCTTTCTCAAGGCCAAATTTATCATCCAAACACCACATTTAAGGCTCAATCAATCCAACAATTCAAAGGGGATTACACACCCAAAATTATGTCCCATAAGTTTACAACAATTCACCTAACAATTCTAAGGTAGTTTTTAGGCTACAACATGCTCATAATCTCTTCTTAACCCATTCTTCATATCCAAACCACATTTTCTAGCACGCAATGACTCTAGGAGCATTATTTTATTACCACAAGTTCTTTCTTCTAAGCATGCAACACTAGAAATAATTCTAAAGGAAGAAATGTTACCTTAAAGTTTTAGCCAAAACTTATTCCAAATATTGCTAGCTTCCTTGCCAAGAACACCACCACAACAATGCCAACAAGCTAGCTACAAGCTTCCTTTTTGGTTCTAAACTATTCAGATTTTTCTTGGGTTTTTAGAGAGAAGGAGGAGCTGATTTTTAGAGAGAGGAAGATGTTTGAGAGATGACCAAGTCTACAAGACTTGGTCAATATAAGCCATGCAAGCAAAATCAGATGGGGGGGACACTTGTCACCCTCCCATGGCCTTTTTAAAAGAGAAATCAGACTTACCTAAGTTTTTCCGCCCACACATCCCGCGGCCCTCCTCCGGCCGCGGCCACTGAAACCTCCGCAGGTCTCGAACTTTGGCGCGCCGCTTATCCGGCGGCGGCCTGCAACTTCAGCGACCTTCAGATCTTCGCGCCCGCGCCACGCTTTCCGGCGCGCGGCGCTGAAACTTCAGCGACCCTACAAGATTTAGCGCGCCCGCGCCTCGGCGCGCCATGCCTCGCCCTAGTCCAAACACACTTCGTCCGATCGCGCGAACTCGTAATTCTCATAACTTTCTATTCCGACGTCATATCGACGAACGGTTGGTTGCGTTGGAATCTAGACTCAACGAACTACGCCTTAGGCCTTTGAACCATTTAGGAACTCTCAATGTACCGGGTCATAACCCGCTTTAAAGTTGACTAAAACCCGCCTTAATAATCCACAACCTATCCTTTGAAAATTTTAAGTCTTACATTCTTTCGTACGCTCTCATACGTAGGGTCAGAACTACGAGGTATAACATTCTCCCCTCCTTAGAAACATTCGTCCCGAATGTTCCTTCTAGGCTTACTCAAATCACAACATCAACATAGACCCTCTTACTATTCTCTTGCAAATAAAGAAGCTCCACGAGCCACAACATACTGAAGCGTAAAGGCTAAATTAAAACTAACAAGCAGGAAAGTGGGTTACCTGGAGGTATAGGAAATAGGTGAGGTTACTTCTTCATCATGTCATCCTCTGCTTCCCACGTCATTTCCTCCCTGTTCTCGTTCCGCCATAGGACCTTGACGGAAGCCACGTCTTTCGTCCGAAGTCGTCTAACCTGACGATCGAGTATCGCTATGGGACTCTCCTCATACGATAACTCCTCTGTCACTTGGATATCATGAACCGGGTGCACTCTAGATGGATCTCCAATACATTTCCGCAACATGGACACATGGAAGACTGGATGTACCGCCTCCAAATCGGACGGCAGATCTAACTCATAGGCAACCCTGCCTACCCTACGGACAATCCGATACGGCCCAATGTATCTTGGGCTAAGCTTCCCCTTCTTTCCAAATCTCATCACGCCCTTCATGGGCGATACCTTTAGAAAAACCCAATCATCTATCTCAAATTCCAAGTGTCGGCGCCGATGATGATGCGCATACGACTTCGCCGACTCGAAGCGCCAACAACCGCTCTCGATAAGCTTCACCTTATCCATCGTCACGAACTAAGTCTGGCCCGACTAACTGAACTTCTCCCACCTCGAACCAGCCTATCGGTGACCTGCACTTCCTCCCGTATAAGGCCTCATAAGGCGCCATCTGAATACTGGAATGGTAACTGTTGTTGTAAGCGAACTCTACAAGAGGCAAATGATCCTCCGGCTACCCTCGAAATCCATAACACAAGCCCGCAGATATCCTCGCTGTGCGGATAGTGCGCTCGGCCGTCCGTCGATCACGAGGGTGAAACGCGCCGTCGAGACTCACCTGTGTCCCTAATCCCTTCTGAAAAGACCTCCAGAAGTTAGCCGAGAACTGGGCTCCTCTATCTGATATAATCGACACCGGTACTCCGTGCAGTCTCACAATCTCTCTAATATATAATCTGGCATAGTCCTCAGCTGAGAACGTCGTTCTGACCGGAAGAAAATGGGCTGATTTCGTCAGCCTGTCGACAATCACCCAAATGAAATCATGCTTCCTCTGAGTGGTAGGTAGCCCTGTAATAAAATCCATATTTATCACCTCCCACTTCCAAGTCAGAATATCAATAGCCTGCAACAGCCCAACGAGCTTCTGGTGCTCAATCTTAACTCACGACAATTCGCACTGCGCACGAACTCCGCAACGTCCCTCTTTAGGCCATCCCACCAATACACGCACCTGAGGTCATGATACATCTTAGTCGACCCCGGATGAATAGAATAACGAGCACTGTGTGCCTCCCCCAGAATCTGCTGACGAAGTCCTGTCACATCGGGAACACACAACCGGCCCTCAAATCTTAGCACCCCATCAGGCGCTACCTCAAATAGACTCCTCTCTTTCTGAACAGCGGCATCTCGGTACCGTACCAAAATCGGATCCTCATACTGTCGCCTCTTCACCTCCTCGATGATAGAAGACTCGGCAACCTCTCGAATCCGAACTCCATCACTATCAGAATCAACCAAACGAACCCCAAGGCTCGCTAGCTGATGTAACTCTCGGACCATATCCCTCTTTTCTGGCTGAACATCAGACAGACTACCCATCGATCTGCGACTAAGGGCATCTGCAACTACATCGCCTTCCCCGGTGGTATAGAATATCAACATCGTAATACTTAAGTAGCTCCAACCACCGTCTCTGACGCAAGTTCAGCTCCCTTTGGCTGAAGATGTACTGGAGACTCTTGTGGTCTGTGTAAACGTCCATATGAACTCCATATAAATAATGCCTCCAGATCTTTAAAGCATGAATCACCGCTGCCAACTCCAAGTCATGCGTGGGATAGTTCTTCTCATGCTTCCTAAGCTGTCGAGATGCATAAGCTATAACTCTGTCGTGCTGCATCAGCACGCACCCAAGCCCGACACCTGATGCGTCACAATAAACCACATATCCATCTAAGCCCTCTGGAAGAGTAAGAACTGGGGCGGTCGTCAACTTCTCCTTTAGCAACTGGAAACTTTCCTCACAAGTATCCGTCCACCGGAACATAGCTGCCTTCTGAGTCAGCTTAGTCAAAGGTGCTGAAATAGAAGCAAACTTCTCTACAAACCTCCGATAATATCCTGCAAGGCCCAAAAAGCTGCGCACCTCCGTCGGTGTAGTGGGTCTGGGCCAAGTCTTGACTGCCTCAATCTTAGCTGTATCAACCCGAATACCATCGGCCCCGATGACATGCCCTAAGAAAGCCACTGAAGCTAACCAGAACTCGCACTTCGAGAACTTGGCATACAACTGCCGGTCTCGGAGGACTCCCAATACCGTCCTCAAATGATCTGTATGCTCCTGCTCTGTGCGCGAATACACCAAGATATCATCAATAAACACTATAACGAACATATCCAAGAATGGCCTGAACACCCTATTCATCAAATCCATGAATATCTTTGGGCGTTGGTTAACCCGAAAGACATCACCCGAACTCATAGTGCCCATACCGGTCTGAATGCGATCTTTGGGATATCTGTCTCTCTAACTCGCACTGATGATAACTGCACGCAGTCTATCTTGGAAAACACTTTGCACCACTCGCAATCGTCAAACAAATCGCCAATCTCGGGAGGATATCTTCTTGATAGTTACCTTGTTTAGCTGTAATCAATACACATCTGTGCGTCCATCCTTCTTCTTTACAAACAACACTGGTGCTCCCCAAGGAGAAACACTTGGCCTAATAAAGCCTTTCTCCAGCAAATCTTTCAGCTGGTCCTTCAATTCCTTCAACTCGGCAGGTGCCATCCTGTATGGCGGAATAGATATCGGTCGAGTGTCTGGCGCCAATTCAATACAAAACTCAATCTCCCTCTCGGGAGGGATACCCGGAAGCTCGTCTGGGAATACGTCTGGAAACTCTCTAACGACCGGGACTGACTGAAGGTCCGGTACCTCGGCCTCAATGTCGAATACCCGAACCATATGATAGATGTACCCTTTCCGCACCATCTTCCTAGCCTTGAGGTAAGAAATAAACTTACCCCTCGGCGATGCAGTATTCCCCTTCCACTCGATAACCTACCACTAGGAAACCGAACCGAACTAATCTCTCTCTGATCCACGTTGGCATAGCAAGATGCTAGCCAATCCATACCCATAATCACATCAAAGTCCGCATGTCCAACTCTATCAAGTCGGCCAGTGGTCCGACGGCTATCTATAGTCACAGGCAAGCCTTATACACCCGCCGCTACCATCAATCACCATCGCGTAGCCACCTCAAAAGGTCTTATGGACTCGGGCTCTATCCCTATTCTACTGACAACATGAGAAGATATGTAGGACAAGGTAGAACCTGGATCTATCAAAGCATATACATCACAGCAAGAAACCAACAATGTACCTCTGACGACATCTGGCGACGCCTCCTGGTCCTGTCGACTGGACATAGCATATATGCGGTTCTGAGGACCGCTAGAACTGGAACCCCTACCACAACCTCTGCCGCGGCCTGCTATCCCATAATTACCCTGCCCTCCGGGGCGTCTAACCATCGAAGATGAAGATCCGAATGACCACGCCGGCTGAACCGTAATGCTCCGCCGCCTGGCGACGACAATCCTTCGGGGATGGCCCTGTTGGCCACAAGAGTAACATGCCCTCGAACCCATACGGCACTCACCCGGATGAGACCTACCGCATCGAACGCACCAAGAGGTAGGTGGTCTCGATTGGCCGGTCTCGCCTCCCGAAACTCAAGTCCTCGAGCCCCGACTGCTTCCCGAATAACCTCGCTGATCGGACCTCGCCGGAAAACGAGAAGGAGCATTCGTGCTGGGCCGGAATGTGGACCTAGTCTGCTGCTGAGGCTGCCCGCCTCGAAATCGCTCGAGAGCTCGTTGTCACGGCCTCTTGGCCGCTCCCAATCTAGCCGATCCGCTCTCGCCTCAATCCCGCGTAGATGCGCCGCATCTCCGCAATATCCATCTCGGTGAAGAGCCACCCCCAAGCATGCAGTAATCATATGACGGTCCAACCCCATCACATACCGATGAACCCTGTCTGCCATGTCAGCTACTATGGTGTGTGCATATCTGGCCAAGGAGTCGAACTCCAGGCTGTACTCCCTGATAGTCCTCCCGTCCTGTCTCAAGGTCAAGAACCTATCTACACGGGCTCTCCTCACCTCAGGAGGCAAGAAGTGGTCTAGGAACGCTCGTGAACTCCTCCCAATCACCGGAAGAGCATCTCACCTCGACAACACCATGACTCAAAACCGTTCAACGCAATATCGCGTAACCGTAGAAGCTAGTATAATGCACTCGATCCCCGATGCCCTGGGACTGCATGGTCCGTCAGAATCGCCGGACAAACTCTTGCGGATCCTCATCAAATCTCGAACCATAGAACTCGGGTGGGTGACAACCCAGGAAATCCCGAATCCGTAAACTGTCGGCTCTAGGGTTGGCCGCCGCTTCGTCGGCCACGCCGCCACTATCTTTGGTCGAAGAATCAATCGTTCCGTAATCTCGTACTCGTGCCCCGATCTGGATCGAGGCTCCGCATCGCGGTCTCGAGCCGCCTCACGCTTTGCCGAGGCCGGGCGACGACGTGGAACTCGCCGCCCTAAGCATCATCTCTGGTAAGGACTGGGCCTGTGCCCTCGTGACTCTCCGCGTCCCACTAGCAGCACCCTCAGCTGCCTTGCCCTTCTGGGCCGCGGTTGCCTTGCGTGGAGGCATAACTGATACATAAAGGAAAACATCAGAGGAGGTTCAACCTATAACTCAGCTCTATTGCACGATCTTAGAGTGAAAGAATGGAAACCAATCCTAAATATCCTGCAGCCTCCTGATTATAGATGTAGTGCACGACACACCGATAATCAAGACTCTACTAGACACGGTCTGTGGACACTTTCCGAGGACTAACTGCTCTGATACCACTTTTGTCACGACCCAGCCCCGGGGCCATGACTGGTACCCTACCGGTACCTGCCGTATATGTCAGAGAATAGCAGCGGAACATACATAACACATTACTTAGAGAAAAGGGTAACATTATCGCCACCGATAAGTGTCGCTTTCTATAAAACATACTTAAACAAAAGTATAGTAATACAACCGTTCTTATAGCCCAAAACACATAGGTGACCACAGCACTTAAAGATAACAATCGTATGCGGGACGGGGCCGCCATACCCCTGAATGTACAAAATACCTATAGCATCAGGGGATATCCGTACCAATAGACAAGCTTCCGGAGGGATGGAGCTTCTGACACTGGAGTAGTGATCCTAAGAACGAGGATCCTCAATCTGCTTACCCTTACCTGCAGCATGAACGAAGCCCCCGAGGAAGGGGGTCGATGATATGTACCAAGTATGTAAAGCTGGAAAATACTATAATAATGATATCATAAGTCTGAAAGTAAGCTGGAGTCATGGAAGTCAATAAAATACTTTTTACTGTGTCTTACTAACAATGAGAGTGACAAGTATATATATATATGATACTGCATAAAATAGGAGGCTCATGATCAAAACGGGGTACCTCGCCCGTGGTATCAATAAAACCATCCTACTCATGAGACTATTTCACCCGCATGGGTCCTGTGGACCCGCATGAGGTACTCCTCGCATCACTGCACCACCGGCACGGGACTATTTCACCCGCATAAGCCCATAAGGACTCGCATGAGGTATTCCTCGCATCACGGGTAGCAAATCCACGAACAGTGGTATAACGATCTTGGGAACTTTCCTCGGATATACTCTTACCCCAAGCGGATGGTATAACGATCTTGGGCAGACTCGCCGGATATACTCTTTGCTGGAGCAGATGGTATAACGATCTTGGGGCTTGCCCGCCGGATATACTCTTACAGTGCGGATGGTATAACGATCTTGGATCCGCCTCGATATACTCTTTGCGGAGAAGGTGGTATGACGATCTTGGGGCTTGCCTCGGACATACTCTTACCCTGGAGTAGGTGGTATAACGATCTTGGGGCTTGCCCCTCAGATATACTCTTACCCTAGCTCAAACTGTCATCATATCATAATCATAAATAAGTTAAGAAAACTTATAACTTCTTATTAGTCTTGTTCATATACCCTCTCATTTTAGTTTACTTAAGGCACTTAATCATATCTTTAATAAAAGAAAACCGGGAATTTAACCCAAGTACTACATACTTTAACTCCTTTAAAAATGACTCTTTATACATAAAACTCTTGGGCAATTGATGCCTTAAACCAATTTGCCTCTTCATATACTTATCTTACTTTTAGAGTAAATCTCTTCTCATTAACCTTTTATGAAGCTAATAAACCAACTTCCCATAAAGTTGTTATATTAACTCTATACTTTAGTACAATCATACTTTTTCCCTAACCAAGGGATTTATACATTCTTAAAACGAAACAAGTCATTATATACTCAAACAAGTAAGAATACCAAATCTTGTATGTCTACCGTACTACATAGTTTCATCTATTCATGCTCAAGAGATAGGAAAGCTTCACATACCTCTTTGGTCAATCCACTTGCTAAGCTCAACTACCGCAAGTAATATTTCAACCTATAATAATCACGATACGTTTGTTAACCTCTAATCTCAAAGTAGAACAATCTAATTTCAAGGCCACTAAATTCTATGGAAATTTGGGCAGCATTTCCTTTATTTCTACTCATTTTGCCACCTTTCTCAAGGTCGAATTTATCATCCAAACACCACATTTAAGGCTCAATCAATCCAACAATTCAAAGGGGATTACACACCCAAAATTCTGTCCCATAAGTTTACAACAATTCTAAGGTAGTTTTTAGGCTACAACATGCTCATAATCTCTTCTTAACCCATTCTTCATATCCAAACCACATTTTCTAGCATGCAATGACTCCAGGAGCATTATTTTATTACCACAAGTTCTTTCTTCTAAGCATGCAACACTAGAAATAATTCTAAAGGAAGAAATGTTACCTTAAAGTTTTAGCCAAAACTTATTCCAAATATTGCTAGCTTCCTTGCCAAGAACACCACCACAACAATGCCAACAAGCTAGCTACAAGCTTCCTTTTTGGTTCTAAACTATTCAGATTTTTCTTGGGTTTTTAGAGAGAATGAGGAGCTGATGTTTAGAGAGAGGAAGATGTTTGAGAGATGACCAAGTCTACAAGACTTGGTCAATATAAGCCATGCAAGCAAAATCAGATGGGGGGGACACTTGTCACCCTCCCATGGCCTTTTTAAAAGAGAAATCAGACTTACCTAAGTTTTTCCGCCCAAAAATCCCGCCGCGGCCCCTCCTCCGGCGCCGCGGCGCTGAAACCTCCGCAGGCTCTCTGAACTTTCGGCGCCGCGGCCCTGCTATCCCGGCGCCGCGGCGCTGCAACTTCAGCGACCCTTCAGATCTTCCGCATGCTTCGGCGCCGCGCTGAAACTACAGCGACCCTACAAACTTTAGGCGCCATGCCCCTGCCGCCTAGTCCGAAACACTTTCATTCCGATCCGCTGAACCTGTAATTCTCATAACTTTCTATTCCGACGTCCTATCGACGAACGGTTGGTTGCGTTGGAATCTAGACTCAACGAACTACGCCTTAGGCCTTTGAACCATTTAGGAACTCTCAATGTACCGGGTCATAACCCGCTTTAAAGTTGACTAAAAACCCATAATAATCCACAACCTATCCTTTGAAAATTTTAAGTCTTACATTCTTTCGCTCTCATACGTAGGTCGAACTACGGGTATAACATTCTCCTCCTTAGAAACATTCGTCCGAAGGTTCCTTCTAGCTTACTCAAATCACAACATCAACATAGACCCTCTTACTATTCTCTTTGCAAATAAAGAAGCTCCACGAGCCACAACAGACTGAAGCGTAAAGGCTAAATTAAAACTAACAAGCAGGAAAGTGGGTTACCTGGAGGTATAGGAAATAGGTGAGGGTACTTCTTCATCACGTCATCATCTGCTTCCCACGTCATTTCCTCCCTGCTCGTTCGCCATAGACCTTGACGGAAGCCACGCGTCTTTCGTCCGAAGTCGTCTAACCCGACGATCGAGTATCGCTATGGGACTCTCATACGATAACTCCTCTGTCACTTGGATATCATGAACCGTGCACTCTAGATGGATCTCAATACATTTCCGCAACATGGACACATGGAAGACTGGATGTACCGCCTCCAAATCGGACGGCAGATCTAACTCATAGGCAACCCTGCCTACCCTACGGACAATCTGATACGGCCCAATGTATCTTGGGCTAAGCTTCCCCTTCTTTCCAAATCTCATCACGCCGCCGGGCGATACCTTTAGAAAAACCCAATCATCTATCTCAAATTCCAAGTGTCGGCGCCGATGATCTGCATACGACTTCTGCCGACTCTGAGCTGCCAACAACCGCTCCTGGATAAGCTTCACCTTATCCATCGCTGTGAACTAAGTCCGCCCGACTAATCAACTTCTCCCACCTCGAACCAGCTATCGGTGACTGCACTTCCTCGTATAAGGCCTCATAAGGCGCCATCCGAATCTTGGAATGGTAGCCGTTGTTGTAAGCAAACTCCAAGAGGCAAATGATCCTCCCGGCTACCTCGAAATCCATAACACAAGCCCGCAGATATCCTCGAGTGTCGGATAGTGCGCTCGGCACATCCGTCGATCACGAGGTGAAACGCCGCATCGAGACTCACTGTGTCCTAATCCCTTCAAAAGACCTCAGTTAGCGAGAACCGGGCTCCTCTATCGATATAATCGACACCGACTCCGTGCGATCTCACAATCTCTCTAATATATAATCGGCATAGTCCTCGGTGAACGTCGTTCGATCGGAAGAAAATGGGCTGATTTAAATCGACCGCCGACAATCACCCAAATGGAATCATGCTTCCTCTGAGTGGTAGGTAGCCCTGTAATAAAATCCATATTTATCACCTCCCACTTCCAAGTCGGAATATCAATAGCCTGCAACAGCCCAACGAGCTTCTGGTGCTCAATCTTAACCTGCTGACAATTCGGGCACTGTGCCACGAACTCCGCAACGTCCCTCTTTAGGCCATCCCACCAATACATGCATCTGAGGTCATGATACATCTTAGTCGACCCCGGATGAATAGAATAACGAGCACTGTGTGCCTCTCCCAGAATCTGCTGACGAAGTCCTGTCACATCGGGAACACACAACCGGCCCTCAAATATTAGCACCCCATCAGGCGCTACCTCAAATAGACTCCTCTCTTTCTGAACAGCGGCATCTCGGTACCGTACCAAAATCGGATCCTCATACTGTCGCCTCTTCACCTCTTCGACGATAGAAGACTCGGCAACCTCTCGAATCCGAACTCCATCACTATCAGAGTCAACCAAACGAACCCCAAGGCTCGCTAGCTGATGTAACTCTCGGACCATATCCCTCTTTTACGTCGAACATCGCATGCACTACCCATCGATCTGCGACTAAGGGCATCCGCAACTACATTGGCCTTCCTGGGTGGTATAGAATATCAACATCGTAATCCTTAAGTAGCTCCAACCACCGCCTCTCGACGCAAGTTCACTCCTTTGGTGAAGATGTCGAGACTCTTGTGGTGCGTAAACGCCCATGAACTCCATATAAATAATGCCTCCAGATCTTTAAAGCATGAATCACCGCTGCCAACTCCAAGTCATGCGTGGGATAGTTCTTCTCATGCTTCCTAAGCTGTCGAGATGCATAAGAGATAAATCTGTTGTGCTGCATCAGCACGCACCCAAGCCCGACACCTGATGCGTCACAATAAACCACATATCCATCTAAGCCCTCTGGAAGAGTAAGAACTGGGGCGGTCGTCAACTTCTCCTTTAGCAACTGGAAACTTTCCTCACAAGTATCCGCTCGCGAACATAGCCGCTTCGAGTCAGCTTAGTCAAAGGTGTTGAAATAGAAGCAAACTTCTCTACAAACCTCCGATAATATCCTGCAAGGC
Source organism: Przewalskia tangutica (assembly GCA_029844215.1). Taxonomy (NCBI): domain Eukaryota; kingdom Viridiplantae; phylum Streptophyta; class Magnoliopsida; order Solanales; family Solanaceae; genus Przewalskia; species Przewalskia tangutica. Next base: position 7,355,696 of record CM056725.1, read on the forward strand.
CCAAAAAGCTGCGCACCTCCGTCGGTGTAGTGGGTGCAGGCCAAGTCTTATCGCCTCAATCTTAGTCAGACAACCCGAATACCATTGGCCCGATGACATGCCCTAAGAAAGCCACTGAAGCTAACGAACTTCGAGAACTTGGCATACAATCGCCGGCCTCGGAGGACTCAATACCGTCCTCAAATGATCTGATGCTCGCGCTGCGTGCGCGAATACACCAAGATATCATCAATAAACACTATAACGAACATATCCAAGAATGGCACGAGCACCTATTCATCAAATCCATGAATACCTTTGGGCGTTAGTTAACCCGAAAGACATCACCGAACTCATAGTGCCCATACCGGTCCTGAATGCGCTTTGGGATATCTGTCTCTCTAACTCGCACTGATGATAACCGCATCGCAGTCTATCTTGGAAAAACACTTTGCACCACTGCAATGGTCAAACAAATCGTCAATCACGGGGAGGATATCTGCTTGATAGTTACCTTGTTTAGCTGCACGTAATCACACATACGCATGGCGTCCCATCCTTCTTCTTTACAAACAACATGGTGTTCCCAAGGAGAAACACTTGGCTAATAAAGCCTTTCTCCAAAGAAATCTTTCACCGTCCTTCAATTCCTTCAACTCGGCAGTGCCATCCTGTATGGCGGAATAGATATCGGTCGAGTGTCCGCGCCAATTCAATACAAAACTCAATCTCCTCTGGGAGGATACGAGCTTCGTCGGGAATACGCCTGAAACTCTCTAACGGCCGGATCGAAGGTCCTGTACCTCGCCTCAATGTCGAATACCGAACCATATGATAGATGTACCTTTCGCACCATCTTCCTAGCCTTGAGGTAAGAAATAAACTTACCCGCCGGCGATGCAAGATTCCCTTCCACTCGATAACCTCGCCAGCAGGAACCGAACTAATCTCTCTCTACATCCACGTTGGCATAGCAAGATGCTAGCCAATCCATACCCATAATCACATCAAAGTCTGCTATGTCCAACTCTATCAAGTCGGCTGGTCCGACGGCTATCTATAGTCACAGGCAAGTCTTATACACCCGCTCGGCTACCGGCTGAATCACCTCATGGCGTAGCACCTCAAAGGTCTTATGGACTCGGGCTCTATCCCTATTCTCACGGCAACATGAGAAGATATGTAGGACAAGGTAGAACTCGGATCTATCAAAGCATATACATCACAAAGAAGAAACCAACAATGTACTGGCGACATCCGCGACGCCTCCCGGTCTGTCGGTGGACATAGCATATATGCGGTTCGAGGACCGCTAGAATCGAACCCTACCACGACCTGCTGCGCGGCTGGCCCATAAGTACCACGCCTGCGGGCGTCTAACCATCGACGATGAAGATCCAAAGAATGCACCGCCGCTGAACCGTAATGCTCCGCCGCTGGGACGGACAATCCTTCTTCGATGGCCTGGCGCCACAAGAGTAACATGCCTCGAACCCATACGGCACTCACCGGATGAGACCTACGCATCGAACGCACAGGAGGTTTGGTCTCGCCTCCGAAAACACAAGTCTGGAGCCCCGACGCTCCGAATAACCTGCTGATCGGACCTCCCGCCGGAAATCGAGAAGGAGCACTCTGGCGGGCGGAATGTGGACCTAGTCTGCCGAGGCCGCCTCGAAATCGCCCTGAGCTCGCTGTCACGGCCTCTTGGTGGCCCAAATCTAGCCGATCTGCTCTCTCTGTCGCCAATCCCGCGTAAATGCGCTGCATCCCGGCAATATCCATCCTCGGTGAAGAGCCACCCCAAGCATGCACGAATCATATGACGGTCTAACCCATCACATACCGATGAACCACATGCGCCATGTATCCTACTATGGTGTGTGCATATCTGGCCAAGGAGTCGAACTCCAGGCTGTACTCTCTGATAGTCCTCCCGTCCTGTCTCAAGGTCAAGAACCTATCTACACGGGCTCTCCTCACCTCAGGAGGCAAGAAGTGGTCTAGGAACGCCTCTGTGAACTCCTCCCAATCAGCTGGAAGAGCATCCTCACCCCTCGACAATACCCATGACTCAAACCAGTTCAACGCAATATCGCGTAACGGTAAGCTAGTATAACTGACTCAGTCCCTGATGCCCTAAGGACCTGCATGGTCCGCTGTAACTGTCGGACGAACTCCTGCGGATCCTCCTCAAATCTCGAACCATAGAACTCGGGTGGGTGACAACCCAAGAAATCCCGAATCCGTAAACTGTCGGCTCTAGGGTTGGCCGCCTGCTCCTGTCGGTGCTGCCACTATCTTTGGTCGATAAGAATCATTCCCGTAATTTACTTCGTACTCGAGGCCCCGACTATGGGACTAGAGGCTCGTCGTGGTCTCGATGAGCCGCTCACGCCTCAAAATCTGCTGAGGCTGGCGACGACGTGGAACTCGCCGCCCTAAGCATCATCTCTGGTAAGGACTGGGCCTGTGCCCTCGTGACTCTCCGCGTCCCACTAGCAGCACCCTCAGCTGCCTTGCCCTTCTGGGCCGCGGTTGCCTTGCGTGGAGGCATAACTGATACATAAAGGAAAACATCAGAGGAGGTTCAACCTATAACTCAGCTCTATTGCACGATCTTAGAGTGAAAGAATGGAAACCAATCCTAAATATCCTGCAGCCTCCTGATCATAGATGTGGTGCACGACACATCGATAATCAAGACTCTACTAGACACGGTCTGTGGACACTTTCCGAGGACTAACTGCTTTGATACCACTTTTGTCACGACTTCGGCCGGGGCATGACTGTACCCTACCGGTACCGTCGTATATGTCGAGAATAGCAATGAACATACATAACACATTACTTAGAGAAAAGGGTAATATTATCGCGGTAGATAAGGTCGCTTCTATAAAACATACTTAAACAAAAGTATAGTAATACAACTGGTTCTTATAGCCCAAAACACATAGGTGACCACGCACTCTAAAGATAACAATCGTGGCGGGACAGCCCGCCATACCCCTGAATGTACAAAATACCTATAGCATCGGGATATCCGCATACCAATAGACAAGCTTCCGAGGGATGGAGCTTCGACCGGAGTAGTGATCCTAAGAACGAGGATCCTCAATCGCTACCCTTACTGCGGCATGAACGCAGCCCAGGAAGAAGGGTCGCTGCACAATATGTACCAAGTATGTAAAGCTGGAAAATACTATAATAATGATATCATAAGTCTGAAAGTAAGTTGGAGTCATGGAAGTCAATAAAATACCTTTTACTGTGCCTTACTAACAATGAGAGTGACAAGTATATATATATATGATATTGCATAAAATAGGAGGCTCATGATCAAAACGGGGTACCTCGCCCGTGGTATCAATAAAATCATCCTACTCCTGGGACTATTTCACCCGCATGGGTCCTGTGGACCCGCATGAGGTACTCCTCGCATCGGTTGTACCCGCCGGCATGGGACTATTTCACCCGCATAAGCCCATAAGGACTCGCATGAGGTATTCCTCGCATCATGGGTAGCAAATCCACGGAACAGGTGGTATAACGATCTTGGGGACTTTCCCCTCAGATATACTCTTACCCTGAAGCAGATGGTATAACGATCTTGGGGCTGTACTCCTCAGATATACTCTTACACTGTTGCAGATGGTATAACGATCTTGGGGCTTGCCCCTCAGATATACTCTTACACTGGTGCAGATGGTATAACGATCTTGGATCTGCCCCTCAGATATACTCTTACACTGGAGAAGGTGGTATGACGATCTTGGGGCTTGCCCCTCAGACATACTCTTACCCTGGAGAAGGTGGTATAACGATCTTGGGGCTTGCCCCTCAGATATACTCTTACCCTAGCTCAAACTGTCATCATATCATAATCATAAATAAGTTAAGAAAACTTATAACTTCTTATTAGTCTTGTTCATATACCCTCTCATTTTAGTTTACTTAAGGCACTTAATCATATCTTTAATAAAAGAAAACTGGGAATTTAACCCAAGTACTACATACTTTAACTCCTTTAAAAATGACTCTTTATACATAAAACTCTTGGGCAATTGATGCCTTAAACCAATTTGCCTCTTCATATACTTATCTTACTTTTAGAGTAAATCTCTTCTCATTAACCTTTTATGAAGCTAATAAACCAACTTCCCATAAAGTTGTTATATTAACTCTATACTTTAGTAAAATCATACTTTTTCCCTAACCAAGGGATTTATACATTCTTAAAACGAAACAAGTCATTATATACTCAAACAAGTAAGAATACCAAATCTTGTACGTCTACCGTACTACATAGTTTCATCTATTCATGCTCAAGAGATAGGAAAGCTTCACATACCTCTTTGGTCAATCCACTTGCTAAGCTCAACTACCGCAAGTAATATTTCAACCTATAATAATCACGATACGTTTGTTAACCTCTAATCTCAAAGTAGAACAATCTAATTTCAAGGCCACTAAATTCTATGGAAATTTGGGCAGCATTTCCTTTGTTTCTACTCATTTTGCCACCTTTCTCAAGGCCGAATTTATCATCCAAACACCACATTTAAGGCTCAATCAATCCAACAATTCAAAGGGGATTACACACCCAAAATTCTGTCCCATAAGTTTACAACAATTCACCTAACAATTCTAAGGTAGTTTTTAGGCTACAACATGCTCATAATCTCTTCTTAACCCATTCTTCATATCCAACCCACATTTTCTAGCATGCAATGACTCTAGGAGCATTATTTTATTACCACAAGTTCTTTCTTCTAAGCATGCAACACTAGAAATAATTCTAAAGGAAGAAATGTTACCTTAAAGTTTTAGCCAAAACTTATTCCAAATATTGCTAGCTTCCTTGCCAAGAACACCACCACAACAATGCCAACAAGCTAGCTACAAGCTTCCTTTTTGGTTCTAAACTATTCAGATTTTTCTTGGGTTTTTAGAGAGAAGGAGGAGCTGATTTTTAGAGAGAGGAAGATGTTTGAGAGATGACCAAGTCTACAAGACTTGGTCAATATAAGCCATGCAAGCAAAATCAGATGGGGGGGACACTTGTCACCCTCCCATGGCCTTTTTAAAAGAGAAATCAGACTTACCTAAGTTTTTCCGCCCAAAAAACCCGCGGCCCCTCCTCCGGCGCCGCGGCGCTGAAACCTCCGCAGGCTCTCTGAACTTTCGGCGCCGCGGCCCTGCTATCCCGGCGCCGCGGCGCTGCAACTTCAGCGACCCCTCAGATCTTCCGGCGCCGCGGCCCTGCTTCCCGGCGCCGCGGCGCTGAAACTTCAGCGACCCTACAGTACTTTAGGCGCCGCGGCCCTGCCTCCGGCGCCGCGGCCCTGCCTAGTCCAAACACACTTCGTCCGATCACACAACCTGTAATTCTCATAACTTTCTATTCCGACGTCCTATCGACGAACGGTTGGTTGCGTTGGAATCTAGACTCAACGAACTACGCCTTAGGCCTTTGAACCATTTAGGAACTCTCAATGTACCGGGTCATAACCCGCTTTAAAGTTGACTAAAAACCCGCCTAATAATCCACAACCTATCCTTTGAAAATTTTAAGTCTTACATTCTTTCGCGCTCTCATCGTAGGGTCGTAACTACGGTATAACAATAACACTATCAAGCGAGCGCGTGCGTGGAATTCTCCGTCACTGCCGGTACGTCCAAGTAAGTTCTCAACAAGTCAACCGGCCCTCCATCGAGAGACGCGGTAGTATAGAAACACAATTCTTGCACAACAAAGGCTATCACAACAAGCATAGGCAAGTTTCACAACAACAAGCATAGGCAAGTTATACACAACTCAGGGTACTTTCATTTTATGTCAAAGTCCGGGTTTTAACCCTAAAGTACTACGTACGTTAAATTCCTTTTATGAGATCCATTCCTTTTATAAAAGTCACCCGATACCCTTAGTATAAAAATAGAGTGACTTACATCTTTTTAAGTAAACCAAAACAACTTCCATACTTTCCTTTTTAAAACCAAATTAAGGCAATACCATGCCTTCTTTTTGGACCAAAACACTTCTCTTTTTAACGTCAAGTTACCACATTGAAACCAATGATAAAACCCTTCTTTTGTTGTCATAAAGTCGTTATAACTAACTTCTCATAAAGCTGTTATAACACTTTATTCTTGTAACATATTCCATATGTGTGAGCAGTTTTATTCTTGTTTATAACCATCTTATTAAAGCAGCCATGATCTAGAAAATGTAATATCATTTTGTCTCATCTTAGCTTCTATGCAGATGGAGGTTTCTACTGGTTTTAATAATACTTCATTAGTCATTACATTTCCCTTTATTATCGCTGCAGTGGTTTGTCGATACTCATTCTGATTTCCGAAATCAGTAAACATTATTCTTTTTTTTTAAAACCAAGTACTCATTACTCACGAATGAGGTTTCACACAAAATTCATATTAATTTATTTAAGTCAAGTCTCTTATCTTTTAAGATCAAGTCTCTTAACTTTTAAAATCAATAAACCATTCATTTTACCTCCCTTAAAACGTTATACCTAACTTCCCATAAAGCTAGTATAACTCTTATGTTTTCAAAACCAAGTATTACTCTTCTTTCAAAAAGGATTCTTAATTCTTTTGAAATACTTCAAGATTCTTATTATTCAGGCTTAAGTCAAAAGACATTGCCGTACAACTACGTTCAGTTAGCACACGTACGTCTACCGTACTATATATATATATATTATTCAGGCTTAAGTCAAAAGACATTGCCGTACAACTACGTTCAGTTAACACACGTACGTCTACCGTACTATATATATATATTCTTTTAAAATATCATGCTCAAGAGTATAGGAAGAATCACATACCTCGCGACGATTATCGACTATTAGCAAAACGCTCCTCGGCTATAACCCGGCTAGCCTTGTCCACCTTCCAAGTAATACATGCTACTCATGAGCGATCAACCAATAAAGGTTATAAGACTCAGAATACGGTCCCATGTAAGTAAGCTTTAATCTTCTACTTAAATATTCTTCCGATGCGATTTCATTCAAGTCTTATCCGTAATATCCTTCTATTACGTTCAATCTCTTCTATGAATCTTATATTCATTTCAATACAACTACAGTATGTAATTTCCAATTACAATAGAAGGATAGGATTATTTACCTCGGTAAGCCCCAAAATATCCAAGTTTAAAGTCGATCCTGAGCAAGGTTTAGCTCCTACTTCGTGCGCTCCAATTCGCTCCAAGAAACCCTTAGAAGTTCTACACAACTTCTACTTAGTACTCCAACCAATTATGGAGATTTTTCCATAGGGTTTCGTTTAGTGGCTAAAGGAAGTATAATAGTATTTTCCGGGCTTTTCGTAAAGAGGGTACTTGGAAATACTACAAAGGTTTTGGGCTAGAGTATTTTGGTATTATAACAATACTTGGAGAAGTATTTCTATACCACAAAGGGGGGGGTGTATTTTCAGCTAGCACAACTAGGCTAGGGTGGGGGGTTGGTTTCGGCTAAAGCTCACAAGGGGGAGGGGTTTTGGCCAAGGTCTCTCCAAGGGTTGGATGAGAACCTTTCTAAGAGGAGGGGGGGGGGGGAGGATTTTAACACTTAGAAACTATTTTGTGGATGAAGAAGTTCATCAACTAAGGGGGTATTTATAGGTCAAGCAATGGCCAACCAATGGCCAAGATGAAGACAAGTGTGGTGCAAGTGTAAGGCCAAGATTTACCCAAGTACACCTTATCCATCTACCACCAAAATATCCTACCAACTATTGACCAAACTTTAGGCACAAAAAACGTGCCAAGCTTGCCTTTGCCGTCCACTTTTGAGGGTGACACATGTCACCCTCCCGTTGGTCCAAAATATTTCATCTCTCGAAAAAATCCGCAAAAATAATAAATGATATAGCCGGAATTTTCCCTTTGCAAAGTTTGTAAAACGTTTCGTCGGAAAACGACTCTTTTCGGTACTTGTGAACAAAATTTTCGGCACTAGCCTACTTTAAGGCTCAAACTTTTCTACGTACGTCCTCGCGTACATACTCTGGAAATACGGGGTATAACAGTCCTGACTCTCAACAATGTTCTGCATGTTCCAACAATTCGGAAGAATTTAGTTTCAGTCGGACTACTCGTCAAAAACAGATTTAAGTGCGTGTCGGTTAGTGAGAAAATTGTAATAAGTAAGAATGATATGTTTATAGGAAAGGGCTACCTCACTGAGGGCCTTTTCAAACTCAATGTGTGTTGACAGTATTAATAAGAATTTAGCTTCGTCTTATTTATTGGAGTCAAATGATTTATGGCATGTTCGTTTAGGACATATCAATTACAAAACCTTGCGAAAATTGATTAATTTAGAAGTATTTCCTAAATTCGAGTGTAACAAATCAAAATGTGAAATCTGTGTTGAATCTAAGTTTGTTAAACATTCATATAAGTCTATTGATAGGAATTCAAATCCTTTAGACTTAATTCACACAAATATATGTGATATGAAGGCAATACCATCTCGCGGTGGGAAAAAGTATTTTATAACTTTTATTGACGATTGCACTCGATATTGTTATGTGTATTTGCTTAATAGTAAGGATGAAGCAATCGATGCATTTAAGCAATACAAAAACGAAGTGGAAAATCAATTGAACAAAAATATAAAAATGATTAGAAGTGATAGGGGTGGAGAGTACGAATCTCATTTTGCAGATATATGTTTAGAATATGGAATTATTCATCAAACTACTGCCCCTTACACACCACAATCAAATGGAATTGCGGAAAGGAAAAATCGAACATTAAAGGAAATGATGAATGATTTATTAATAAGTTCCGGTTTACCGCAGAGCTTGTGGGGGGAATCTATCCTTACAGCTAACTGAATACTCAATAGAGTGCCCCAGAGCAAAACACAATATATTCCATATGAACTATGGAAAGGAAGAAAACCCAACTTGAAATATTTTAAAGTGTGGGGGTCTTTAGCAAAGGTCCAAGTTCATTTGCCCAAAAGGGTAAAAATCGGATCAAAAACTGTGGATTGTGTTGCTACAAACAGCAAAGCTTGTCGTTTTTGGTTGACAAATCGGACAATCCCAAAATTCATGTCAATACGGTAATTGAATCAGATAATGCTGAATTCTTTGAAAATATTTATCCGTATAAAACTGAATGTGAGTCGTCAAGTGAAAGATCTAAACAACCGCGGGAAGAACCAAAGGAAAATCCACCAAGCAAAGAGGATCCAAGGCGTAGAAAACGTCAAAAGACATCTACTTCATTTGGACCAGATTTTGTGACATTCTTGCTTGAAAATGAGCCTCAAACATTTAAAGCATCAATGTCATCTTCTGATTCAGCATTTTGGAAAGAAGCTGTCAATAGTGAGATTGAATCAATCTTGAACAACCATACATGGGATTTGGTTGATCTTCCTCCTGAAAATAAACCATTAGGATCAAAGTGGATTTTTAAAAGGAAAATGAAAGCTGATGGCACTATTGACAAATATAAGGTAAGACTTGTGGTCAAAGGTTATAGACAAAAGGAAGGTCTTGATTACTTTGACACATATTCGCCGATAACAAGAATAACATTTATTCGGATGTTAGTGACACTGGCGGCCGTATATGGTCTTGAAATCAATCAAATGGATGTCAAGACAACTTTCTTAAATGGAGAATTGGAGGAAGAAATTTACATGGAACAACCTGAGGGTTTTGTAGTTCCTGGTAAAGAAAGGAAAGTGTGCAGACTTGTTAAGTCACTTTATGGACTTAAACAAGCACTCAAACAATGACATGCGAAATTTGACCAAACAATGTTGGCAAATGGATTTAAGATTAATGAGTGTGACAAATTTGTTTATATTAAAAATACTCCAAATCATGAAGACATTATTTATTTATATGTTGATGACATGTTGATAATGAGTAGAGATATTGCCGATGTAAATGCTACGAAGCGTATGCTCGCTAGCAAATTTGATATGAAAGACTTAGGAGTTGCTGATTTGATCTTAGGCATTAGGATCCATAAAACTCCACAAGGTCTAGCATCATCACAGTCACATTATATTGAAAAGGTACTTGACAAATTCAAGTATTTAAATTGCAATGTTGCAAAGACTCCAATTGATGTAAGTTTTGCACTTCAAAATAATGAAGGTAAAAGTGACTCACAATTGGACTATGCACGAGTTTTGGAAAGTTTGATGTATATTATGAATTGTACACGATCAGATATAGCATGTGCTATAACCAAGCTGAGTCGATTCACGAGTAATCTCAATCAAACTCATTGGATGGCAATGAAACGAGTCTTGGGATATTTAAAACACACCCAAAAACTATGTTTTGCATTATAATAAATATCCCGCAGTAGTTGAAGGATACAGTGATGCAAACTGGATCACCAGATCATTTGAAGTTAAATCCACGAGTGGATATGTTTTCACCGTTGGTGGAGGAGCAGTGTCTTGGAAATCATCAAAACAGACATGCATCGCCCGCTCTACAATGGAATCTGAATTTATAGCTTTAGACAAGGCCGGTGAAGAAGCTGAATGGCTCCGAAATTTCTTAGAAGATATTCCATTCTGGCCCAAACCTTTGGCTCCTATATGTATACATTGTGACAGTCAAGCAGCAATAGGTAGGGCAGGGAGCGTAATGTATAACGGAAAATCTCGTCACATACGACGGAGACACAATACCGTTAGACAACTCCTCTCTAGTGGCGTTATCACGATTGACTATGTAAAGTCAAGAGATAACGTGGCGAATCCGCTTACAAAAGGCTTATCTAGAGAGGGAGTTAATAGATCATCAATGGGAATGGGGTTAAGGCCGAGGACAAGTCATCATGGAGGTAACTCTACCTAGAAGAGGAGATCCCAAGAGCTAGGTTGTTACACCCCGTATTTGCAGGACATGCTTTAAGAACGTACGTAAGAACTCGCTAGTGTTAAAATTAGAGACTTGTAAAATTTTATCGGAATTGTGAAATTGTCGGAAAAACGTAATATTGTGACGAATGGGTGGGCGACACTTGTCACCCCCCTTATTGATGCCTTGGACGATTTTAGGCATGGCCAAAATGGTCATTGACCATAGCCTTAGGATGACTAAGTCTTCCAATTAATTAGCTTGACAAAATTGACTAAGTCAAAGGGTCCTAAGTCTTGATATTTTAATTAGAGATCATCCAAACCACCCAATTGTTTGCATCTTGACCCTCCAAGGTTCTATATAACACTACTAGTAGCAAGACCAAGTTTGACACTTAGAAAAATTTCCAAGAATTTCAAGAATCCAAGGAGGTGCTCTCGGGTTAGGCTAGCTTCCCACAAGAAATTTTTTTGTTTGTTATCCAATAATCTTCCCACTTTAAACCAAGGTCCCTATGTGTATTGTAGGCATATCTCAATAGAAAAATCTCGGAAAAAGATAGTTTTCGGGTTAGTCGCAAAGTGAAAACCTAGTGGCTTTCTAGGTTTTGGATTGGAGGTTTGAAGGAAAGTTGTTGGTGTGGTTCTAAGAGTATCAAGGAGCGGATTGAGGTGTCTTGATGAGGCTCTAGGTTGCTAAGGAGCAACTTCGGTTTTGAAGATTGGATTAAAAGCGTTGAGGTATAATCTTGTTCTTTGAAAGTATTACAAAATTATTTATTTTGTTGTTAGCTTTACTTGTTGCTAGCATGAAGTATATGTTGAAGTTTATAAGGATTATAGATCGATTGTAGTCTTTGAAATTCGAAATGAAATGTAGGTCATGTTAAGTTGGATTACAATTTGATCGTTGTTAGAATCGTCGCATGTTATTGACTTGAAGCTTATGGTAGTACTAACCAAATGCGACTTGATATCTTATTATGCTACCAATTTGGATTGAAATGGAAATTGGATAAGAATTAGTTTGGTTGAACTCAAGGTGGCCGATTTTGGACTTGTAGTTTGTAGTAGTTGGTTAGTCATTTGTATTGGACTATCTTCTATTTAATTGTGAGCCAATTGGGTCATTTAGTTAGTCATTTGTATTGGACTATCTTCTACTTAATTGTGAGCCAATGGGGCTGTTTGGTTATTGTAATCGACCTTGAAAAGGTGGCAAAGTGAGTAGAAACAAAGGAGGTCTTTGTCCGATTTTCCATAGAATTTGGCGACTTAGCACTTCGAATATTCTACGTTTGAAGTAAGAGGTTAATGGACGTATTGTGGCCATGATAGGTTGAAGAACTAAGGATAGTGTATCCTAGTGGAAGAGTGTGATAGCTCAAGGTTGAAGTACTTTGGAGCATCTTGCTACTTGTCGACAATCGTCGCGAGGTATGTGAACCTCTTCCTTCTTTTCGACATGATTCTATGTATGTAATATACGTGTATTACTATTTCATTATTCCTTCTACTCTTAGAAGTTAAGAGGTATGTATGTTGATTTAATCTACGTAAAGGTTATGTCTAAGTTATCCTAAGTTCTTACCAATTCTTATGGGGGATGTTGGTAAGAGTCGTTAGGGGGTATTTGGAGCCAAGTTGACTTGGCTAATTTACGGCACAAATGAGAATAAGTATCGAACAAGCCATTGCAGCGTTAATAAAGGAAAATGTAATGACATTAATTATGTTAAAACAAGTAGAATTCTCCATCCGCATAAGCTAAGATAAGACAAAATTGTATTACATTTTCTAGAACATGGCTACTTGATTAAGATAGTTATAAATAAGTATAACTTATTCACACCGCACCAAGTATATGTTACTTAATTTATAAGGATTTACGTATGAAGTTTTAAGACTATGGACCTCAAAGTGTTAAAAGGTTAAGAAACTTGTGTTCCTAAAAGTTAAGAGACTTGAAGTATTTTTGAAAGCTATGCGATTTGAATTGAAAGTATAAGTTTCTTGGTTATCAAATGAATGTATTTGTCTAAGAAATAAAGAGTTATAACGGCTTTATGGGAAGTTGGTTATAACAACTTTATGGAAGATTTAAAAGAATGGTTTTCTTCAGTAATGTAAGCAAATAAATGATTCGAAATAAAGAAGGGCAAATTGTTTTAAAGGTACCAATTGCTTTAGGTTTCAAAGAAAGAAGTCACTAGATTTAGAAGCCTATAATTGTATTTCTAAAAAAAAAAGTATTGTGACTTGTCGTGAAAAGTAGATATGACTTGATACTACGGTTATTAGTATCTTGGATGTTTTATTTGAAAGAGAATCATTTTAAAGGAGTAGAGGCACGTAGTACGTTGGGTTAAATTCCCGGATTTTATAATGACATGTTAGTGCCTTAAGTAAACAAAAATGAGAGTGTGTATGAACAAGCTAATAAGAAGTTAGGGGATTTCTTAACTTGCTTATGTTATGTATGATAAGTCAGAGTACTTATGTTATGTATGATAAGCGGTAGGGCTTATGTTATGTATGATGGCCGGTTGAGTTAGGTAAGAGTATAAATGGCGGGCAAGCCCCAAGACGTTATACCACCTTCTCCAGTAAGAGTATAAGTGAGGGTAAATCCCAAGACGCCAGATCACCGCTTTATGTGTTATTTGACGACCTACGAGATAGGTAAGAGTATAAATGAGGGCAAGCCCCAAGACGTTATACCACCTTCTCCGTGGTAAGAGTATAAATGAGGCAAGCCCCAAGACGTTATACCCCGCTTACCACCTTCTCCAGGTAAGAGTATAAATGAGAAAGCCCCGGACGTTATACCACCGTTTTGATTGATATTATGGGCGTGAGACCCATGGTTATGTTTTACACTTTTAGTCGGCTGATGGGGATTCCACGCATGCTTTGATATTGGTGTGACTTGATCGCCCCGTCATTGGTAGTAAGATATGTGTCCCTCCGTAGTGGGCCGGACTATGTTATGAAAGATAAGTAAGTTAGATAGAAATGAACTTAATGACTTCTCCTAAGTAAGTACGTAAGATATGACTATACTCTTAATGGAATGGAAAAAGATATTGATGTAAGTTATGTGGAAAAACTTGATTGAATTCTCAAGTATGTATGTAAGAATATGATGTTAATTCCTATTGAAAGAAGGAAAAGAATGATTAATGTACGATTAAGTTCATAAGTGGTAATGACACGGCAGGATCTGGTATGTATTTTTATACTTGTCTTTGTCATTCTTTTGTACAGTTATGATCTGCATCAGACGTTATTTCGCTCCATATTCGCACTGTTGTTATCGACTTCTTCGGGGCCGCGTTCATGTCCGCAGTTTAGGTACACGATTATGGATCCGCGAGCTTAGGATCTGGTTCGATTTTGAGATGGCTCCAATGTTCCGGAGTTGTCGTGGCTATGTATATTCAGGGGTACGGCGGGGCCTTGTCCCGCCACAGTTGTTCAGTTGTTATTCCTAGAGGTCTGTATTCACATATGTGGTTGGGCTGTAAGAACTGAGTTGTACTTTTGATTATGTTTATAATATGGAAGGCGGCCTTATCGGCCAGCCTGTGTTGTCTTTTGTTTACACTTATGTTTAAGTTGTGTATGTTCCGCTGCTATTCTCTGATGTATACGAACAGGTGCCCGGGTAGGGCACGATGCGCCGGCCCGGGTCGTGACAAAAGTGGTATCGAGCGATTAGTCCTCTGAAAGTGTCTACAGACCGTGTCAGTAGAGTCTTGATTATCGATGTTGTGCACCACATCTATAATCGAGGCTGCAGGACATTTAGGATTAGTTTCCATTCTTCTCACTCGAGATCGTGCCATGAGAGTGTTGTTAGGGTCGTCTCCCAACGAGTTATGTTGATTGCAGCTACGAGAAATGCAGCAGTGACCCAGGAATGACTATGTGGATTGCGTATCCAGGTTGGTATTGATTATAGTATAGTTGGTATTGTGACATACATCTATACGGAGTTTTGTATGAGGGTCAGACGCGTGTTGCCTAGAATGATTTTAGATTACCAGGGATCGGTAAAGACTAACTAGATACCGGGAAGGTATGGAATAGTTAATGAAATTTCGCCAAGGTCTTGTGGTTTATTTTGAGATTATTGGGAAAGGATGAGCCATGCGATAGGGTAGTGAACCCTAAGAAGCCATATTAAGGAACCTAACTAATGTCATGTTAATAGATTAAGATCGTAGTATGCTTAAGAGAATTATACGGATGAGGCTGTATAGAGTAAGTAATGGTTGTTGTGATCGAGACAACATGGTTATGATTTTATGAGAAGTTTTTATACCCGTTATTGGGGATTGGTAAGGTAGGCTTGAGCATGGAAATTGCGAGCCTAAGAATATTGATAAGCCGAGACCTTAGATGTATAAGGCTTTCTCCGCAATAAGATTTTAAGTCGACCAATGATAAGAGTTAAGTGCGACGGTAGGGTCGAGGACACATTCAGGTCTCCCCATATCCTGGAGTGGAGTGGGATCAGTTGGTAGTAGTTCCGCTACGTGACGGGGTCACGAGGGCGCTAGGCCCAAGTCTAGTTAATTATTTTACGGGTTCGTGGACGCGTTCCACCGGAACCAGGTCATGAAAGCCGGAAATGACCTTATATTGTTTCATAGAGTGACTCCAAAGATTTTAGGCCAGAATAGGTATGGAAGTTATGTATGTATGTTAGAAGGAGTTGGAAGTGCGAAAAGGTAACCTCTTTTGGGCTTGTGATGGACGGGTATGCGTGTACAAGGTATTAGGGCCATGTGTGGCATTGTTGGTATGTCGGGGTTGTGAAAGAGAACTATGTCGCTAATTATAAGTTTGACTCCGAAAGAACATTCGAGGACGAATGTTTCTAAGGGGGGAAGAATGTTACACCCCGTATTTGCAGGACATGCTTTAAGAACGTACGTAAGAACTCGCTAGTGTTAAAATTAGAGACTTGTAAAATTTTATCGGAATTGTGAAATTGTCGGAAAAACGTAATATTGTGACGAATGGGTGGGCGACACTTGTCACCCCCCTTATTGATGCCTTGGACGATTTTAGGCATGGCCAAAATGGTCATTGACCATAGCCTTAGGATGACTAAGTCTTCCAATTAATTAGCTTGACAAAATTGACTAAGTCAAAGGGTCCTAAGTCTTGATATTTTAATTAGAGATCATCCAAACCACCCAATTGTTTGCATCTTGACCCTCCAAGGTTCTATATAACACTACTAGTAGCAAGGCCAAGTTTGACACTTAGAAAAATTTCCAAGAATTTCAAGAATCCAAGGAGGTGCTCTCGGGTTAGGCTAGCTTCCCACAAGAAATTTTTTTGTTTGTTATCCAATAATCTTCCCACTTTAAACCAAGGTCCCTATGTGTATTGTAGGCATATCTCAATAGAAAAATCTCGGAAAAAGATAGTTTTCGGGTTAGTCGCAAAGTGAAAACCTAGTGGCTTTCTAGGTTTTGGATTGGAGGTTTGAAGGAAAGTTGTTGGTGTGGTTCTAAGAGTATCAAGGAGAGGATTGAGGTGTCTTGATGAGGCTCTAGGTTGCTAAGGAGCAACTTCGGTTTTGAAGATTGGATTAAAAAGCGTTGAGGTATAATCTTGTTCTTTGAAAGTATTACAAAATTATTTATTTTGTTGTTAGCTTTACTTGTTGCTAGCATGAAGTATATGTTGAAGTTTATAAGGATTATAGATCGATTGTAGTCTTTGAAATTCGAAATGAAATGTAGGCCATGTTAAGTTGGATTACAATTTGATCGTTGTTAGAATCGTCGCATGTTATTGACTTGAAGCTTATGGTAGTACTAACCAAATGCGACTTGATATCTTATTATGCTACCAATTTGGATTGAAATGGAAATTGGATAAGAATTAGTTTGGTTGAACTCAAGGTGGCCGATTTTGGACTTGTAGTTTGTAGTAGTTGGTTAGTCATTTGTATTGGACTATCTTCTATTTAATTGTGAGCCAATTGGGTCATTTAGTTAGTCATTTGTATTGGACTATCTTCTACTTAATTGTGAGCCAATTGGGGTTGTTTGGTTATTGTAATCGACCTTGAAAAAGGTGGCAAAGTGAGTAGAAACAAAGGAGGTGATGTCCGATTTTCCATAGAATTTGGCGACTTAGCACTTAGAATATTCTACGTTTGAAGTAAGAGGTTAATGGACGTATTGTGGCCATGATAGGTTGAAGAACTAAGTATAGCATATCCTACTGGAAGATTGTGATAGCTCGAGGTGAAGTACTTTGGAGCATCTTGCTACTTGTCGACAATCGTCGCGAGGTATGTGAACCTCTTCCTTCTTTTGACATGATTCTATGTATGGAATATACGTGTAGTACTATTTCATGATTCCTTCTACTCTTAGAAGTTAAGAGGTATGTATGTTGATTTACTCTACGTAAAGGTTATGTCTAAGTTATCCTAAGTTCTTACCAAGTCTTATGGGGGATGTTGGTAAGAGTCGTTAATGGTATTTGGAGCCAATTTGACTTGGCTAATTTACTGACACAAATGAGAATAAGTATCGAACAAGCCATTGCAGCGTTAATAAAGGAAAATGTAATGACATTAATTATGTTAAAACAAGTAGAATTCTCCATCTGCATAGAAGCTAAGATAAGACAAAATTGTATTACATTTTCTAGATCATGGCTACTTGATTAAGATAGTTATAAATAAGTATAACTTATTCACACCGCACCAAGTATATGTTACTTAATTTATAAGGATTTACGTATGAAGTTTTAAGACTATGGACCTCAAAGTGTTAAAAGGTTAAGAAACTTGTGTTCCTAAAAGTTAAGAGACTTGAAGTATTTTTGAAAGCTATGCGATTTGAATTGAAAGTATAAGTTTCTTGGTTATCAAATGAATGTATTTGTCTAAGAAATAAAGAGTTATAACGGCTTTATGGGAAGTTGGTTATAACAACTTTATGGAAGATTTAAAAGAATGGTTTTCAAGAATGTAAGCAAAGAAATGATTCGAAATAAAGAAGGGCAAATTGTTTTAAAGGTACCAATTGCTTTAGGTTTCAAAGAAAGAAGTCACTAGATTTAGAAGCCTATAATTGTATTTCTAAAAAAAAGTATTGTGACTTGTCGTGAAAAGTAGATATGACTTGATACTACGGTTATTAGTATCTTGGAAGTTTTATTTGAAAGAGAATCATTTTAAAGGAGTAGAGGCACGTAGTACGTTGGGTTAAATTCCCGGATTTTATAATGACATGTTAGTGCCTTAAGTAAACAAAAATGAGAGTGTGTATGAACAAGCTAATAAGAAGTTAGGGAATTTCTTAACTTGCTTATGTTATGTATGATAAGTCGGTAGTACTTATGTTATGTATGATAAGCGGTAGGGCTTATGTTATGTATGATGGCCATTGAGTTAGGGTAAGAGTATAAATGGCGGGCAAGCCCCAAGACGTTATACCACCTTCTCCGGTAAGAGTATAAGTGAGGGTAAATCCCAAGACTGCATCACCGCTTTATGTGTTATTTGACGACCCACGAGATAGGGTAAGAGTATAAATGGCGGCAAGCCCCAAGACGTTATACCACCTTCTCCGTGGTAAGAGTATAAATGAGGCAAGCCCCAAGACGTTATACCCCGCTTACCACCTTCTCCAGGTAAGAGTATAAATGAGGCAAGCCCCGCACGTTATACCACCTGTTTTGATTGATATTATGGGCGTGAGACCCATGGTTATGTTTTACACTTTTAGTCGCCGGCGGTGATGGGGATTCCACGCATGCTTTGATATTGGTGTGACTTGATCGCGTCCCATTGGTAGGGTAGTATATGTGTCCTCCGTAGTGGGCCTGACTATGTTATGAAAGATAAGTAAGTTAGATAGAAATGAACTTAATGACTTCTCCTAAGTAAGTACGTAAGATATGACTATACTCTTAATGGAATGGAAAAAGATATTGATGTAAGTTATGTGGAAAAACTTGATTGAATTCTCAAGTATGTATGTAAGAATATGATGTTAATTCCTATTGAAAGAAGGAAAAGAATGATTAATGTACGATTAAGTTCATAAGTGGTAATGACACTAGGATCCGTATGTATTTTTATACTTGTCTTTGTCATTCTTTTGTACGCTTATGATGCATTTCAGACGTTATTTCGCTCCATATTCGCACTGTTGTTATCGACTTCTTCGGCTGCGTTCATGTCCGCAGGTTTAGGTACAAAGTTATGGATCCGCGAGCTTAGGATCCTGGTTCAACATTTTGAGATGGCTCCAATGTTCCGGAGTTGTCGTGGCTATGTATATTCGTGGCACGGGCCTTGTCCCGCCACAGTTGTTCAGTTGTTATTCCTAGAGGTCTGTATTCACATATGTGGTTGGGCTGTAAGAACTGAGTTGTACTTTTGATTATGTTTATAATATGGAAGGCGGCCTTATCGGCCAGCCTGTGTTGTCTTTTGTTTACACTTATGTTTAAGTTGTGTATGTTCCACGCTATTCTCTCGATGTATACCGAGCAGGTGCCTGTGTAGGCACGATCGCCGCGCCTGGTCGCGTGACATAGGTTCAAGGAGATCAAACAAAGTTGTAACTGACGGTTCAACATTGTCAAATAACTCAACCCATTCTCGGATGAGACAATGTTC
Organism: Przewalskia tangutica; assembly: GCA_029844215.1. Lineage (NCBI taxonomy): Eukaryota > Viridiplantae > Streptophyta > Magnoliopsida > Solanales > Solanaceae > Przewalskia > Przewalskia tangutica. The sequence continues at coordinate 7,375,223 of CM056725.1, forward strand.
AGAAATAAGGATAAAACTTTATGGCTTGTTAATGAGTTAATAAAACATTAAAGTTTTTTAATGATTATCTAAATCTGGGAATGTATGACCAGATAATGTGGCTATAGGACCACATGTTTAGAAATCACATATGTGAGTGTTCAGTGTAAGCCGCTTTAAAGGGGAATGACAGTGAAGGCCCATTCTCTATGGACTCATGAAACCAGGCGGTGTTCATGGCTGAAACGAACACAACTGTGAGAACCATAAACGGTTGAGGGTTGATTGTGTGACTTATGTTGTCTAGGTATACAAGAAAGTTCGATGGTTCAATGATATCAAATCTACCGATTGATCGAGTATATCCGACATATGTTCACTACGGAAAGTTCAAAGAAAAACATACTTATCCAGATGCAATTAATCCTTGCTTGTAAATTACACACTTGTCCATACATTCCTTTATCTTATAGTCATTCCCTATTCATGTGGGAGATTGTTGGGTTTCAATGACAGGTTAAATGGAAAATGGAAGGAGGGAAAAAAAAGTGAGTTGTCCCTTTTGCTTATTAAAATAAGCATTTACTTATTAAATACTTTGTTGGCGATGCACGGACAATTCTAAAAAAATAGTTATCATGTCAAAATTTGATTGTGTATTTGAGCACATTGGTTTTGTAAAATTCTAACTATCAGCTTGTTTCTTAAGTCAATCTATGACTCTTTCATAACTAATTAATATATAAGATTTTCGTGCCTTAGAGGGATTATTAATTCGTTTAAGAATTCAAAACTCCAGTCAAGTACCTCTTTCATTATGTATTATTGCTTACCCGATTCTAACGTAAACAAATATTAAAGAAACATGATCAAATTTACATATCACCAAGCAACCAATTTCAATCAAATGAAACGGAGCAGCATTAACGTCATTTCTTTAAGCTAATACATGGTCTAATATTGTATGTTTATATCAACACCACAAAACTTAGGAGTAGAACAAAGACAAGAATAGACCTTAATGTGCAAAAGACACTGTAATACTTGAACCGTCTGAAAACTTTGAAAGAATAGGATCTAGACCGGAACAGTGACCTTGACCTCCACGTCGACTGACCAAACCTCGTCAGAAATAGCAAAAGGGAAGTTGATGGACCTTACGTCCGGTTAATGATGTTAGTGTAAGAAATAATTCATTGATTATTTTCATTGATAATGAGAGGTATATATACAAATATGGTGAATATAGGAAAATAATTCTACATTTTCCTACTCTAATTCTAATATATTTTTCGTACAAGACTAATATCATAATTACAATATACATGAATTACAATTTGTGAAGTTCAAATTGGACCATGATATACACGTGTATATCGGTCTTTTCCACCCCGCAGTCATAGTGGGCGGTTGACGTACGTTGAGATTGTCCCTAAAATATTCAAATAGAATCATTGGAAGACCCTTAGTAAATATGTCAGCAATCTGGTATCGCGAAGGGACATGGAGAACGCGTACGTGTCCACGAGCTACATTTTCTCCAACAAAGTGTATGTTCATCTCGATATGTTTAGTGCGCTGATGTTGGACCGTATTTCCAGATAGATAGACTGCACATACATTATCAGAGTAGACCAAGGTAGCCTTCTGAATAGGAAAATGTAGCTCTATTATAAGGTTACGTAGCCAACACAACTCATACACCACATTGGATACCCCTCGATACTCAGCCTCCACACTGAATTGTGATAACGCATCCTGGTGTTTAGCCGACCAAGAAACCAACGTATCCCCAAGGAACATACAATAACCAGATGTCGAACGTCTGGTATCTGGACAGTCACCCCAATCAGCATATGTATATGACACAAGAGTGGAGATGGAGGATGGATATAAATGCAATCCAAAATCAAGTGTTCCATATATGTATCGTATAGTTCGTTTGAGCGCATGCATATGCTCAATCTGTGGATCATGCATAAATAAACATACATGTTTTAATGGATATGTAATATCTGGTCTCATGAAAATCAGATACTGAAGAGCCCCGACAAGACTACGATAATAGGTGGGATCCTCATACGGTGTGCTAGACGTAGCACTCAGCTTCAGTTTTATATCAACCGGAGTAGAAGTAGACTTACAACATGACATGCCAGCTCACTCAATAATCTCTGCCGCATACTTTTTCTGTGATAAAAATAGACCACTTGCGTGACGAGTGACTGCTATGCCTAAAAAATAGATCAAGGGCCCCAAGTCTTCCATAGCAAATTCGGAACTGAGAAGGGACATGATAGACTTGCGTAGAATATCTGATGAGGCAATCAATATAATATCATCAACATATAACAGAATGTATGACAGAGAGGTATCACACCGATAGATGAACAGAGAATGATCAGACCTGCTGTGAGAAAACTCAATAGTGGACACATAATCTGCAAACCTTTTATACCAGGCACGTGGGGCCTGCTTAAGCCCATATAAGGACTTCTTCAGCAAATAGATATGATGAGGATAATTTTGGTCCCTAAAACCCAAGGGCTGATGCATGTATATTGTCTCCTTAAGATCACCGTGTAAGAAAACATTTTTCACATCCAACTGGTGGATGGACTATGCTTTCGAGAGAGATAGACTAAACACTGTGTGAATGACAATCGGTTTGACCACCAGACTAAATGTCTCTCCACAATCCATGAAAATCTGTTGTGTTTTAGCATCACCTACAAGACAAGTTTTATGTCTCTCAAAAGAACCGACAGAGTTTTCTTTATGCGTAAAAATCCACATAAACCAAATAATATTAACACAAGGGGGACGGGGCACCAACTCCCACGTCTTATTTTCAATGGGAGTATTATATTTGTCATCTATAGCCAATTTCCAATTCGGATCATGAAGGGCAGACATTGGTACATGGTAGAGGAGATTTAGTGTCATTAGAATGATAAAATGTCATTTCGATTTAAAAATACCACTTTAGCTACGAGTAACGGGCCCTTGACTTGATGTAGAATTGGACGAGATTATTGGGTTGGTATCAGACTGGCCAGCAGACAGTGGGCCTACTAGCCCAACAATTGGATGAGACACTGGAACTGGAGCAAAGTTGGCAATTGGCCGGGATGCTGGAACGGTACTGATTTTGGGACTGGGCCGAGACATCGGTCCATTGCTGAGACTATGTCGGCCAGCAGACATTGGGTCTGCTGGCGGAGTCAACATTGGATCTGACAATGATGGGCCATCAGGTAGTGGGTTTGTTGGCAGATTTAGTTCGCGGGACATTTCGAATAAATGGTGGATAAGATACGGTGAGATCCCATCATTCAAAAAATTATATGAACTAGACACGAAACTACACAATTTAGCAAACGGAAATTGAGACTCATAAAAAATAACATGGCGACTAATTATGATTTTGTTACAGGATAAATCATAACATTTGTATCCACGATGATTAGATGGATAACTCAAAAATACACAAGCGGTAGAGTGGGCTTGAAGTTTGTGAATTGTAATAGACGGAAACAGTGGATATCATAAACACTCAAACACCCTAAGATGAGAATACGAAGAATCTTTATTGTAATGAATTTTAAGTGGGGCTTGATATGCTAAGCCTTTATGCGGGAGGATGTTAAGTACGTATGTAGCCATTTGTAATGCATGATGCCAAAAAGAAGGTGGTAATGAAGCATGAGCGAGCAAGGTACATATAATATTATTTATGGAATGAATTTTTCTCTAGGCTTTTCCATTTTGGGAGGACATATGTGGATAAGAAAACTGAAAAGATATGTCATGAATGTCACAAAACTCTCAAAACGGGCCATTATCATATTTCCTGTCATTATCGCATTGAATATTTTTTATTTTTCGTTCGAATTAGGTACGGATGAATGCTCTAAATTTTAAGAAGGTGGTAAACACTTGAGACTTGTTAGATAAAGGAAATGTCCACAAAAAATTAGAATAATCATCCAAAAAGAAGACATAATAATGATGGCCCAAAGAACTTAAAACGGGAGATGACCATAAATTACTATGAATAATGTCAAAAGGCATCAAAGTATGAGAAGTAGAGGCTACAAAAGATAATCTAACATGTTTCTCTAACGGACAAGAAAGACAAAGTGGAGTACTATGCGTACCCTTACAAGTGATAAAATTATTTTTATGCAAAGAAGAAATAATAGACGATCCCGGATGACCCAAACGTGCATTCCACAAGGAAGGAGCAAAAGCGGAAAAGGTAGAAGGTGTGGCTTGACTCGTGGAAATTATGTGACTGGATAAAGTTCTCCCATACTATTGCATCTCATTAGAGATATCCCCGTCTTTAAATCCTTCATAGAAAATCTAAAAGGATCAAAATCAATAGAAACTCAATTATCTGTGGTAAATTTTTGGACACACACCAAATTTTTAATTAAGTTAGGGGCACGAAGAACATTTTTTAAGACTAGAGGTGGATGTGGGGGAGACAAATTTGTATGACCATAACTGCGAATCGGAATTGAGTTGCCATTACCAACAATAATGCCACATTTTTTGCTCAAACTGAAATAAGTTGAGATTACCTTGTGTGGATGTCATATGAGAAGTGGCTCCGGTGTCCATGTATCAATTCGCATCCGGCGGATTCAATCCAAGTGTGTGCATTGCAACTTTAATATACATGGGTGTCGGATCGGGGACTCGCAACCATGAAGGCTCATCGAGGTGAGGCCCAGCGAGCTCGCCACGCTCCACCCAACTGACCGAGAGTTATCATTCTAGACCGGGATACTAAGCCCGGAGGGGTGTTGGAATTGGGCCCAGTTCCCGAGAAATTGTGATGGCGGGTAGGGCAGTTGGGCCACTGGCCCAGCCCCACGGCCAGTAGGCACATGACTACTGCCAATTGGTTTGTGGCCCACTATTACGACCACCGTTATATCGACCATTACTGCCGCCACGATTATCGTTACCACCGCGACCGCCGTCGCGGTTCTTGCCATTATTTTTATGATTTTAACCCTTTTTGCTGCCACCGTTGTTTCAATTTTGGTTTTCATCACCGGTGAAGAAGTGAGGGTCGTTTGATGTGGCCATCATTTTGACGAAATTTACTCTAGTAACCACCTCTTTAGCCAAGCCGACCTCTTTCAATGTGAGCATGGAACGGACCTGGTAGAACTGGGGGAGCGGATTACTTTGACAAAGAAGCATCCCAATGCCATTATAGGCCTCAGATAGGCTTGCAACCATCTAGAGAACAGGACGATCATTGGTGAGGGTGCACCAACGTTTTTAAGTTGATCTGCCAATTCCTTAATCCTTTCACAATAGGCTGAGACATTCGGGAATTTTTCCATGTTGACATGGGAAAATTCCTGCTAAAGAGTGACAACATGTGAATTTTCGTTGTCTTGAAATATATCACGCACTCTATTCCAAGCTTCCAACGTCGTGGTGTCAGGTTCAATAATCGTCTCTAAGAGGTCGGTAGAGATATTGGAATAAATCCACAAAAGTACGGTAGCATCAAGGGTTGTCCATAACATAGGGTCATCCTCGGGTGTAGGCGCCTTCGCTGTGCCCGTTATGGAGGGGATGATGTGGTGAAGAACTTGATGCGAGCGTGCGCGAACTTTAAATAATTTCGCCCACGTCGCGTATTTGACGTTTTCCATCTCAAGAACAACAAGGATATGGTTCTTGATGTGGGAGACTGTAACGGTTGGATGAAATGTGTTATTTGAGGTAGACATAAGGGAAGAACAAGGGAAAAATTAGGGATTTGCGAGGAAGAAAATAAATTTATGGAGATCGAAGGGAGTATGGTCGTCGGCTACATGTTGCGATTTTTCTATCTGCTTACGCAAGTGAACGTATCGCACTGTAGTAACAATCTCGGTAAGACCGAGTATCGTCCACAGAGATTGAGTTATCAATTACCGATTAGCTAACCTTTGGTTTCTATTTGGCTAACGTTAATGTGTTTGGGTTTTTAAACTAAGAACTACAACTAAGAAATAAGCAATAATTAAACTAAGATGATAATACTTGGGGTTTAAAACAGTTATGAAGGGAATTAGGGTTTCCAATCTCCTCAACTATCCACTCTTTCACTTGTTAATGCAAGAATAATGACTTTTCTTCTTATTAAGATAGCAGGTTAACGAATGTGTTCTATTTTCCGGTTAGGACATATAAAAACTCAACCTAAGTTGGAACTTTCTATATTTCTATGATAAATTCTACCAAATAGGAGGATTAAGAACAATAACCTTATTTACTACACAAGTATCGGGGTACTTGATCGGTGTATTTTATATACACTTTTTGAGTCAGTTTTAGTTAGTATTTTGTCCCTTTTTGTACAAATAAGTGTCATATTAGGATAGTTTTCCTTTCTTTTGAGTCAAAGTGGTTAAAATGGCCAAATGGCGGAAAAGGAGCTAAAAGGGGGCAAAAGTGGAAGTTCCAGAGTGCAGAGAAATCGCGAACGAGGCGTAACCCGACCAGCGCGCGCGCTCCTGCATCGAAGCGGGGCGCCCAATCATCGTAGAGCTGCAGAGGATCCAGCGCGCGCCAAATCACCCGAGTCTTGAAGTTCCGGCCATGCACACGACGCGGGAAAATCAGGTTTTTAGACGATTTTCTGGGCCAGGCCTGCAGGGAAAAGTTAGAGGCGGTTTTCAGCCTATAAAAGGAGAACCCTAGGCAGATTTTAAGGTTCCCTTTCTTGCACAACACAAGGTTTTCTTGGATTGAAGATTGGAGACCCTAAACTTAGTAATTTTCTTTTCTTTTCTTTTCTTTTCTTTATTTCAGTTTTGTATGATGAACTTTGAATTAGTTCTTGTCATGTCAATGGCTAGGAAATAATTCTCTTATATGGCTTTCCATGTTGATTCACTAGAAACTTATGTTATGAATTAATGCATGTCTATGGTTATTATTCTTCTTTGAGAGATTTATCCAATAATTGCTTTGAATGCTTGGTTATTAATTGACAACTAATTATCATTATATGATTTCTAATCAAACTTCGAAAGGAGGAGGTTGTGAATATGATGTAAGTTGGGTAGACATATTTGGGTTGGGGATGAAAATACCTCAATTATTTATGTAGCGTTAATGAGCGGCTTAACAACCCTAATTTTACGCATGGTGCGTGACGGTTAACTAGGTTTTTGTGCTTAATCCTCCTATAGAGTTATCCTTATCACCGAAAGGTAGGTAAGGTGCAATACTGGGGTTGAGTGTTTATATATCCTTAACGGGAATATAAAACGATTTCGTAAACCTGCTAGCTCCGAGAGAAGAAGACCATAATTCATTGCATTGATAAATAACATAAGCGGATAGTTGAGGAGACATGGAAGCCCTATTCCCATCACAACTGAAGTAAACCTATAGTTAATTAGCTTTTATAATTATTAGTTATAAACCACAAAATCACATATCAATTACCAAATAGATACCAAAAGATATATAGTTGGTACTTGAACTCTAATCCTTGTGGACGATATTCGGTCTTACCAAGACTATATTACTTGTCACGATAACGTGCACTTGCGTTAAAGTGTGTGCATATTTTCGTGCATCAAGTTTTTGGCGCCGTTGCCGAGGATTAGGCATAGTTCAATATCAAATTTATCTATTTTTAATTTCTAATTTGGTTTTTTTTTATTTATTTTTACGTTTGTTTTTTATTTTTATTTATTTCAAAAAAAAAATCGAGATACCGTGATTTGTTGTTTGTTTTGATCTATTTCAGGAAATCAGTTTATGCGAAGGAGAAGAGGAGCAGACACTCTTGTTCCCTTCAATCCAGAAATTGAGAAAACCTGTAAACAGAACAGAAAGAATCAGCGGATTGCAACTTTGATAGAGATGGACGGTGTTCAAAACAACATGATGAGAGAAAGGTTAGGTGAAAATCAACCCAATCCAGGAATACCTCGGCAAGTACCTATGGATGTCGAGGAAAGAGTTCAAGTCCAGGCAGAAAGAATCTTGGGAGACTATGTGCTGCCTAGAGTGAATGGAGCACAGACATGTATTAGGCTCCCTGCCATAGGAGCGAACAACTTTGAGATAAAACCGGCGATTATGAGCATGGTACAACACACAGTGCAATTTGGAGGACTGCCATCGGAGGATCCACATATGCACATAGCTAATTTCTTGGAGCTATGTGCAACTTTCAGATATAACGACGTTACTGATGATGCCGTCAGATTGAGGCTCTTTCCCTTCTCACTCAGGGATAGAGCAAAAGTATGGTTGAATTCCCTGCCGGCCGATTCGATTTTTACATGGCAAGAGCTGGCACAGAAATTCCTAGCCAAGTTCTTTCCCCCATGTAAAGCAGCAAAACTGAGAGGGGAGTTGAACAACTTCTACCAAGCAGATGGAGAGTCCTTATATGAAGCTTCGGAAAGATTCAAAGATTTGCAGAGAAAATGCCCACACCATTGCATTGAGTTGTGGAACTTGGTCCACATCTTCTACAACGGGCTGAGCAGTACAACCAGAACCATTATAGATGCAGCAGCAGGTGGAGCATTCATGAGGAAAACAGCCCACGACGCTCATGAGCTATTAGAAGATATGGCCACCAACAACCATGTCACAGAAGAGAGGTCGACAAGTGGGAGGAGAACAGTGGGAGTCCACGAAATAGATGCCATTCACGCCAATGCCCAAGTGGCCCTTTTGGCAAAACAAACAGCAGAACATACAAGGTCGATGAATGCGGTGCAGATGCCTAAAAGTTGTGAAATATATGGTGGCCCACATACATTCGACAGGTGTCCTTCAGTTGATCCCAATAATATACCAATGGAGCAGGCAGAGTGTCAGGCCGTGGGTAATTATCAAAGGCCACAAAACAATCCATACTCCAACACTTATAATCCAGGGTGGAGAAATCACCCAAATTTCTCATGGAGAGGAGACCAGGGACAGCAGAATCAATACAGGGGCCAGTATCAAACTCAGCATAACCAAAATCAGCAGCCCTTTACTCAGGCCCCGCATCCTCAACAGTTTAATGCACCGGTTCAGCAAGAAAAGCCAGACGAGCTGAAGGCAGCTTTGGTGGCACTTACCCACGCCCAGACTCAGTTCATGACAGAAGCTAGATCCTCGTTCAGGAACTTGGAAACACAAGTGGGTCAGCTAGCAAAGCAGACAAACAGCAGGCCACAGGGTACACTGCCAAGCAACACAGAGGTAAATCCGAGGGAGCAGTGTCAGGCAGTACAGTTGAGAAGTGGCAAACAGTTGGAGCAGCAGTCTCTTCAGCCAGTAGTTGAGAAAAGGGCAGAGATAGAAAAAGAGAAGGTGGTTGAACCTAGCCCAGTAATAGAGAAAACTCCAGAGAAGGAGTATACAGAGAAGATCCCTTTCCCCCAGAGATTACAGCGGAAGGCGGTTGATAAACAATTCTCCAAATTCTAGGAGATATTCAGGAAGCTGCATATCAACATACCTTTTATAGAGGCTTTAGAGCAGATGCCTTCCTATTTCAAGTTCATGAAGGAAATATTGGGGAAGAAGAAGAAGTTGGCGGAGTATGAGATAGTAGCACTAACGGAGGAGTGTAGTGCTATCTTGCAAAAGAAGTTGCCACCAAAACTAAAGGATCCAGGAAGCTTTACACTACCTTGCACTGTTGGCAGGGTGACATGAAACAGGGCTCTGTGTGATTTAGGGGCAAGTATAAATCTGATGCCCTTATCAGTATTTAAACGATTGGAGTTGGGAGAGGCCAAACCGACCACAGTAAGCCTGCAGCTGGCCGATAGGACAGTGGTTCATCCAAGAGGGAAGATTGAGGACGTGATTGTTAAAGTGGGAAAATTCTTCTTTCCTGCAGACTTTCTCATTCTTGACATGGAAGAAGATGCGGAAATCCCTATCATATTAGGGAGACCATTCCTAGCAACAGGGAGAGCTTTGATTGATGTAGAAAGATGAGAGTTAACATTGAGGGTGGAGAAGGAAGAGATGGTGTTTAAAGTATTTAAACACATCATTGAGCCACCAACCATGAGTAGGTGCTTTGCAATCAGCACCATCAAACCCCCATGTGAGCCCATACAAGTCAACCAAAGGGAGATGAGCCCACGAAAGCAAGCATGGTTTGCCAAACCTTCACAAAAGCAGGTATGTGTTCCTGAACTCCCCCTTAACGATAATGCTAAGAGGAGAAGAAGAAAAAGAAAGCGAAAAATGTGGAGAAAATGGGTTAGTTGTGGGTTTGACCCACCCCACGTTTATTAAACTAAGGAACTTGCGTCCGGCTAAAAGACGTTAAAGACAGCGCTACTTGGGAGGCAACCCAACGTTTTCAATTATGTTATTTTAATTTCTGTCTTTAGTTTATTTTATTTTGTCTAGAATAGTCTCACGGTCTTGGGTTCTAGTGTTTGTGTTGTGATTGACAGGTATAGGCAAATAAATCAAGGACTAAAATCATTTCGAGCCGGGTAAGCGTCGCGGCGCCAGAGCGTGGCGCGCTAAAAGAATCAAAAGGCGCTGAAGTTTAAGCGCGCACACAGAGCAGGCCGAGGCGCCGTAAATCCGTAAAAATTGCCAAGTCTAGCCGCGCGTAAAACCCCGGGCGAGTGCAGATCAGCCGCTAAAAGCGTGGCTACACTGGCGAAATCCGTAAACTTAAAACGCCTAAATCAGATTTGCCCCAATTCCAAAAACCAAAACCTAACTTCTTCTCCACAAAACCCACGAAAATCCACAAGTTTCCCACAAATCCTCCACAAATCAAACCCAACAACAACCAAAACTCTTAAATTCCTAGAACCCTCAGCCATCTCTACTAACAAAAACCCCATTTCATTGCCTCAAATCACCATTAGAAGCAAGAACACCTTGAAGAACACCATAAAAAGGTAATCTTTGTATGTTCTTGAGATCTTTACTGTAGTCACAGGAGGTAGTAGTCTGAAGGAGTATTGTAGTGTTGAAGTAGTTGGGGTGCTAAAAAAAATTGGTTGCGGAGTTTAGAAGAGGAGTAACAAGGAGGGTGTGGGTATTGGGTAGTAGAGTTGAAGTTTGGGGGTGTTTTTGTTTTAGCTGCTAGATTGTTGATTGTGTTGGGGAACATTTGTGCTAAATAAGTTGTAAGCTGCAGAAACTGTTTTAACCATGTCCACCAGGAAGAGAAGAGCCTCCACATCCACCCCAGTCCCGCAATATGATGATACTAGGTTTGTGAGCTACCAAGCCTTCCAAAGATACAAAAAGCTTGATACCAGACCCTTAATCCCTGAAAGGGGAATGGACTACCAGAGGGAGTCGTTTGGGGAGGAAGATGTTTATGAGCCCATTCGGGCAATGATTGAGATAATGGGGTGGAGGAGATTTGTAAATCCGAAGAAGATAGCACCAATGAACACAACGATGGTGCGTGAATTTTATGCTAACTTTCCGGAGAAGGTGGAAAGGGGATGCTTTGTGAGGGGAAGATATATGCTTGTGACGGCAGACGCGATAAATATGGCTCTAAAGACGGTTGATGTTGAAGGAAGTAGTGATTGGAACCATTTTAGAACATGGTCTAGGAGCACCAACAACATCAACTGGAACACCGTCGCAGACACAGTGAGCTACCCTGGGGCTGCTTTTGATATTACAAGAAATGGGTCAAGAGCACTGAGCAGGTGTCAATTCAACAAAGCATCCAAGGGTTGGCTATATTTCGCCAGCGCCCGCATGATTCCATCCACGCACTTCACCAGAGTGCCGTAAGATGAGATCGTCGATATATGGAATTATGGGGATGACGATTGATGTGGGAAAGAGATAGTGCGAGCATTGAAGAAATCAGCAGTTGGTGACAACAGTGGATTGGGACATGGCTCGCTTATCACGCACTCAGGCCACGGCGGTCCCAACCCTACCCATCGACACTCACGAGAGAAACCAATCGCTGTGACATATGGGATAAGGCACTATTTCCTGCACCCAAGCCCCAAAGATGTAAGAAGAGCACAACCACCACCACCAGCGGCAAAGATAGCCGCATGAACGAAGATGAGCACGAAATAGGGGCTCACATGCAGCAGGCCTAGCCACCACCAACCACGTAATCGTAACCTCCAAGGTCATGATGGAGCAGTTGCTCCAAAACCAGAGAATGATGATGCAACATTTCGACACAGTAATACAAGGACAACATGAGTTGAGACAAGGGCAACAAGAATTGAGGCAGGAGCAACAACAGTTGCACCAGCAGTTTGACGAGATGAGTTCCCTGTTCAACCAATGGTCGATGCATTATCCACCGCCACCACCACCATTTTAGCCAAAGTCTGTAAGTGTCTTATTTCTTTTATTGTCTTTGAGTCTACACACATTGGGGACAATGTGTGATTTAAGTTTGGGGGGGTGTTTTATTTGTGTCTTGTTTTATTTGTGTCTTGTTATGTTTTATTTAAGTCTTTTTGATTGTTTTATGTATATTTTGAGTCACAAAATTTTTTTTCTTTTTTGAGTCATAATTGCCTGTCAAAGATCATGTATGTTGTAGTTGCTAGAAACACCTAGTGAAGTAAGGTGGAATAATGTAACGAAATTGAAGAAACTATCTAAACACCTAGGTTAGATATGCCAAACACTCACAAAATTTGTCTATTTGAAGTTTCTTGCTTGAATTATGCATGCTAAATAATGAAAACTTATGTGTTACGATTGCTTGCTATTTGAGGCGAAATAGTTAGGTTATGCATGTTAGGGAGATGACTCATGCATTTCTTTGATAGCCAATTCTTACCACTCTTTTCTATCCCGGACTTTAAAAGTATCCCTAGTCAGCCCCGTTGAGCCTAAACAGTGAAACTTCTTCTTTGACACCCTATATTTCCACAAATTGTGCCATAAGTAAAAATGTGAAGTAATGGAATAAATTGTGTTAAAAAAGAGACAAAAAGAGTGAATGATCTTGTTGCACCCCAATAAAAAAGTAATAAGAAATAGGCAAAAGCCTAAGTTTGGGGGTGCTTGTTATTATAATACTCTTCACTCTCCCAAAACAAAAGAGGGAAAAGATAGAATTGAAGTGAAGAAAAGAACCAAAAGAAAAGGGAAAAATGGAAAAGCTAAAGAGCTTATGGTACACAGAATGAGCCTAAAATGCCTATTTTTACCTACCTATACCTAAGCCTACATTACAACCCTTAAAGTCCTGAAGATCTCTTTTATGCATATCCAGGATTAGTGGAGAATAGCAAGTAAAAATGTCATAGGATTTTTGAATTTATATGCATGATTTAGTATATTGACTTCCATTAAGCATGATGAATATGAGTTTGCGAAATATCTAGCTTAATGTATTTAGTGTGCTGAAATTTCATGTTATATGTTCCTGCATATTATTCTGCTAACCTTCATGTTTTTCTAGATAACACTAATGCAGCAAAAGTGATCAATGTCAGTGAGTCTTTTATTTTCGTTTCTTTGAGTCTTTTTCTTTCTTTCTTTCTTTCTATCTTTGCTCGAGGGCGAGCAAAGGTTAAGTTTGGGGGTATTTGATCGGTGTATTTTATATACACTTTTTGAGTTAGTTTTAGTTAGTCTTTTGTCCCTTTTTGTACAAATAAGTGTCATATTAGGATAGTTTTCCTTTCTTTTGAGTCAAAGTGGTTAAAATGGCCAAATGGCGAAAAAGGAGCTAAAAGAGGGCAAAAGTGGAAGTTCCAGAGCTGAAAGCAGAGAAATTGGCGAACGAGGCGTAAACCAGTCGCGGCGCTCCTGCAGCGAAGCGAGGCCGCGCGCCCAATCATCAGAGAGGCTGCAGAGGATCCAGCGCCGCGCGCCACGCATGCCAGAGATCGGCCGCGCGCCAAATCACCCAAGTGCTTGGTTCTCAGCGCCACGCAGGTCGCGCACGACGCGGGAAAATCAGGTTTTTAGATGATTTTCTTGGCCAGGCCTGCAGGGAAAAGTTAGAGGCGGTTTTCAGCCTATAAAAGGAGAACCCTAGGCAGATTTTAAGGGTTCCCTTTCTTGCACAACACAAGGTTTTCTTAGATTGAAGATTGGAGACCCTAAACTTAGTAATTTTCTTTTCTTTTATTTTCTTTATTTCAGTTTTGTATGATGAACTTTGAATTAGTTCTTGTCATGTCAATGGCTAGGAACTAATTCTCTTATAGGGCTTTCCATGTTGATTCACTAGAAACTTATGTTATGAATTAATGCATGTCTATGGTTATTATTATTCTTTGAGAGATTTATCCAATAATTGCTTTGAATGCTTGGTTATTAATTGACAATTAATTATCATTATATGATTTCTAATCAAACTTCGAAAGGAGGAGGTTGTGAATATGTTGTAAGTTGGGTAGACATATTTGGGTTGGGGATGAAAATACCTCAATTATTTATGTAGCGTTAATGAGAGGCTTAACAACCCTAATTTTACGCATGGTGCGTGACGGTTAACTAGGTTTTTGTGCTTAATCCTCCTATAGAGTTATCCTTATCACCGAAAGGTAGGTAAGGTGCAATACTGGGGTTGAGTGTTTATATATCTTTAACGGGAATATAAAACGATTTCGTAAACCTGCTAGCTCCGACAGAAGAAGACCATAATTTATTGCATTGATAAATAACATAAGCGGATAGTTGAGGAGACATGGAAGCCCTATTCCCATCATAACTGAAGTAAACCTATAGTTAATTAGCTTTTATAATTATTAGTTATAAACCTCAAAATCACATATCAATTACCAAATAGATACCAAAAGATAGATAGTTGGTACTTGAACCCTAATCCTTGTGGACGATATTCGGTCTTACCAAGACTATATTACATGTCACGATAACGTGCACTTGCGTTAAAGTGTGTGCATCTTTTCGCGCATCAGTACTTTCATCCACAATTTTAACCTATGTCTAAACAACAACAACAACAACAACATACCCAGTGAAATTCCACAATGTGGGGAACTTATGTCTAAAAAACTATAGCATATTCAAATCTCCCTTTTCAGATCTCGATTTGAAATCATATAACGTATGAGAATTAATGGCCAGTTAATTATCATACATTCGTCACAAGTTGAATAGATCTTAATAGACAAAGAAGAAGAAAACTAATACTGCATTAATTTATGAAAGAGTTTCAAACAATTCGATGGAAAACCCTAATAAAAGTAATTAGCTCATAGACATGCTAAGAACCAATTAACAATATCCAACATAAAATTGAATTAAAGTAAAGAAAGGAAAAAGAACTTGATTATAGATGTCTCTAATTGTGTTCCTCTCCTCCGTTCTGGTTCTCCCAGGTATGATATGTTATGAGATAATTACTAAAATATGTTCCCATGGCTTATATATTGAGAAAATACCTTCTTGGACCTTTTTACACTGGTTAAAAACATGTTTCTCTCACCAATTTCCACCGCGATGCTAATTCCTTCGATAGTCACTGCCAATCAGCCTCCCCGACGCTTGATTTGGGCGCCGCATCCCTTGCCTCCAAGAGCCGCGACTCATCTTTTTTTTTAGGATTTCTTATATGCTTCCCGTGACTTTTTTGACTTATCTCTTGTGACCAGATTTGCATTTTTGTCCTCAATAACCGCATATTTCTTTTGAATTCGCCTCGAACCTTATGAATCGCTTAAAACCTGAAAACACAACATAACACGCATAATACTGTACAAAATAACTAAAAACACATAAAAGACAGTCTAAAATAGACTCTAAAACAATACTAAAATAGACTTAACAAACACTCTCAAACTTGAACTTTACTCGTCCTCAAGTAAAGAACTCTAGACACGATAAAAAGAAAAACACACAGACATAAAGACCGAATCAAGTTAACTACGATATATCTGTCTCGAAAATCATGAATACATGCAATATAATTTTCAGAAACATTCTAGCCACTAATTTGCTATCTAGAATTTCAAGTCAGATAATCAGTAAGCTATTGCTTAAGGCTATTAAGACATATGATCACTCAACCATGATTACTGACTCAAAATGTATTCAATATTAGTTTATGCACAACTGAATCATTTCCAACAGTCCATCAGGCCAAAATTATATAGGCTTGCTAACTTGCTACTTTCCCCTAATGTAGACACACATGCTTAAAAATTATTGGACTTTTATGGTTGTATTGTTAGGCTTAGGTAAGGAGCAGATAAAATGTCATTTAAGCTCAGAATTACCATAAGCGTAGGAATAAATCAAATCGCACTTGATTTTCCATTACAATTCACCACAATCCCCCGTTTTTCTTATTTTTTTTTCTAGAGTGAGAAAATTCACCCTTCAAGCTACACTCCCTCAAACTTATCCTTTGATGTATATACGCGGGGAGTGTATTATTATTTTTTCTTTTTCACTTATTCATATATATATATATATATATTCTAATCTCAATATTTTTGTTCTTCAATTTGATAGCACCCAGTCTACAATACCATTTTACTGGAATTCAACCCCCCCCCCCCCCAAACTTGTATACTTCTATACTTATGGTAATTCAAGGGAATAGAATAATAGTAAAGTGTTCAAATAGGCTCAAAGATAGGTGTTGATCAACAAAGAAGGATTCATTAAGGATCAAAAATGGGTGAATAAGGATTAATGTAATAAGGGTGGCTTGAAAAGCTCAAACGATCCAAAGATGGCCTAAATCATTTTTCTAAGCATGCATTATCTAGGAATTCATCTAAAGTAGGAAGGAAGCAATTCTAGAATTTTCCACCATCCTTCCTCAAACCAAAATTCACTCATGCATAAACCAAGTAATTAATTACAAGAGAGTCAATAGTCATGAACACGTTTTCATCATTATTAATAATCAAAGAAAACTCACAGACTATCTAACTTAAGCACACAGATTTATGCATTTCATGGATATCAATAACCTCCAATTTTATCACAAGTGTTCACTCAATCTCATTAGCTATTGTTTTTACTTGATTCAATGGCACAAGACACTCAAACAAGACACGAACAATAAACAAGAAACTAAACCTAAACAATTTTAAAAGTACAAAATCAAAACAACAATTGACACAAAACAATAAGATCCCCCCCCCCAAACGTATTCAACACATTGTCCCCCATGTGAAAAGTAAAGCTAAAGTAGGAAGACTTACAGACATAAAAAGCGATTCAGAATGGTGATAGCGACGGCTCTTTTTAACCCAAAAATCAGTGCAGGCACTCTGTCACTCAAGCAATGCGGCTCTTCCCCCTGGCACCGCAGCGCTTCCCCGTAGGAAAAAAATATTCTTCAACTTTCAGCATTTTGTCCTTTTTCCCTCGGAGTTCATTTCACCTGCCATCAAAAACATAAACCAAGAAGCACAAGATCGTGAGATTGTTCAATAACAAAATGAAACAAAATAAAATAAATTAAAATAACATAATTAAAACGTTGGGTTGCCTCCCAGTAGCGATGTCTTTAACGTCTTTTAGCCTGACGCATATATCTTCGTCATTCAAGGGGGTAAACTACCCCCGCAACATAACCATTTATTAATGTTTTTCTTTCTATTTCTCCTTTTCTTTTTCTCTCTGCCTGCGCGAGGTTCGGTGGGGTTCATCTCCTTGGCATCCTTCACCAGTTCATTAACTTTACCATCATGTTCCTCTCATTATTTTAATGTTACCCAAAGAGAATCAGTACCCTTGAAGCTTTTATCATCGATAGTTGTTTCAACTATACCAATGAAAGAACATTTATCACTTGCTAGTGGCTCTGTTGTTTCCCTGAAGACTTTGAAGATTACTTCTTCATCCTGAACTCAGAGTTTTAATTCTCCTTTCTCCACATTAATAAGTTCTCTCCCTAAGTCTAAGAAAAATTGTCCAAGTATAATGGGCACTTCAGCATCATCTTCCATGTCAAGAATGATGAAATTAGCTGAAAAGATGAATTTATCCACTTTAACAAGCACGTCTTCTATTATACCATGTGGATGCGCCAAAGAACGGTCAGCCAGCTGCAAAGTCATTGTTGTAGGCTTAGTTTCGCCTACTCCAATTCTATAAAACACAGAAAAGGGCATTACATTTATGCTTGCCCCCAAATCGCCCAATACATGATTGCGTTCAAAATTCCCTATAGTGCAGGGAATAGTGAAGCTTCATGGATCTCTAAACTTTTGGGGGTGTCTTTGAGGGTATGAAATTTTTGTTTGAGGATCAGCAATGACAGCTGGTGGTATCTTTTCTGCAATTGATTGGTCCTCAGTAACCTCTTATTTCTCTACACCAATTATCTCTCCCAATTTCTCATTGTTCTCAACAACTTGTTGTGGTTCAGGTTCCTCAATCTACTTACCACTCCTCACAACTATGTCGATAGGCAGATTTTCTTAAGGTATATTGATTACCATATCTATCAGCTTCCCTATTTGTGTTTCCAAATTTTTGAAGGACAACCTTGACTCAGCCATTAACTGAGTTTGGGACTTGGTGAGAATGAGTATGGTTGCCTCCAACTTATTTAAATCTACATGTGGAACCTGTGGTTTAGGCTACTGTTGATGATTCTGCTGCCCCTGAAAGTAGTCCATGCGCCCTTTTTTTTACATACACTAACTTTACCTACAAAATAAGAAAAACAATAAAAACTGATAAAAAGATGCTCGCAGAACCAGTTAGAAACTTGTTCTTGGAGAAACCAAATTAGAAATAAGATTGGTTATTTCGATTTTTATAAGACTTCAGTCCCCGGCAACGGCGCCAAAAACTTGTTGCGATTTTTCTATCTGCTTACGCAAGTGAATGTATCGCACTGTAGTAATAATCTCGATAAGACCGAGTATCGTCCACAAAGACTGAGTTATCAATTACCGATTAGCTAACCTTTGGTTTCTATTTGGATAACGTTAATGTGCTTGGTTTTTAAACTAAGAACTACAACTAAGAAATAAACAATAATTAAACTAAGATGATAATACTTGGGGTGTAAAACAGTTATGAAGGAAATTAGGGCTTCTAATCTCTTCAACTATCCACTCTTTCACTTGTTAATGCAAGAATAATGACTCTTCTTCTTATTAAGATAGCATGTTAACGAAGGTGTTCTATATTCTGGTTAGGACATATAAAAACTCAACCTAAGTTGGAACTTTCTATATTTCTATGATAAATTCTACCACATAGGAGGATTAAGAACAATAACCTTATTTATTACACAAGTATCGGGGTACTTTCATCTACAATTTTAACCTATGTCTAAACAACTTTAGCATATTCAAATCTCCCTTTTCAGATCTCGATTTGAAATCATATAATTTATGATAATTAATGGTCAGTTAATTATCATACATTCGTCACAAGTTGAATAGATCTTAATAGACAAAGAAGAAATCACTAATACTGCATTAATTTTATGAAAGAGTTTCAAGCGATTCGATGGGAAATCCTAATAAAAGTAATTTATCTCATAGACATGCTAAGAACTAGCGATGGCAACGGATAGGATCTGGACCGGATCCTACTGGATCCAGATCCGTTTTTATACATGTATCCAGATCTATCGGGTCCATAAAAAGAAGATCCAAATACAGATCCATCGGATTCACCGAGTCCACGGATCGGATCTGAATCTACATGTAAAAAAAATTGGCCGCAAACAAATAATTTAACCCGCCCCGCCCTGCATATTTTTTTATTTTTTAATAATTGAGTTTGAAAAAAATGAAATTTATAACTGTTATGCAGTATTTATACTTTGTCTTTATTGACTGTTTGAGTTCATCCACTTAATTAATTCACTCTCAATTTTACAAAAACTAGTAGTACTTGAGCGTTTTAGTACAAAAGGAAAAGAATTTGCATTTACACTCACTTCGAAACATTCAAAAAAATAGAATGATTAGCCTTCACCACACCTATCCTTAACTGAATAATACACTGTCATTAATTATAATAAATGTATAATATATTTAATAAAAACGGATCCACTGTTCGGATCTGGACCGGATACGGATCTCCAAGACAAGATCCATATCCAGATCCGATCCATCATAAATGGATTCGGGTCCGATCCGAATACGTCGGGTCCAAATTTTGAAGATCCATATCGTATAAAATGGATCAGGATCCACCGGATTCGGATCGGGCCAGGATCCGTTGCCATCTCTACTAAGAACCAATTAACAATATCCAACAATAACAACAACAACAACATATCCAGTAAAATCCCACCAAGTGGGGTCTGGGGAGGGTAGAGTGTACACAGACCTTACCTCTACCTTGGTAGGTAGAGCGGCTGCTTCCGGGAGACCCTCGGCTCAAGACCTGCGTAATCACAGTCAAAGCAAACGTTGCATAGCAAGATAAACGGTCACAGACAAGAAATTAAAGCTATAAGAACATGCTGGTAACAAAAATCGAATACGTCATGGTAGCACATTCTGTCAAAAGAAAGCAGTAGGTAACGCAAGTAAATAATATGAACAAAGTACACTAGAGAACACATAGCCACATAAATCAACTACAGGGAATATAAAGCAATACTACTTCTATAATTGTGATGAGCTAATTATAGAACTATATTTTTGTGGGCGTGAGTAGGACTACGCTCGACTATCTACTACCCTTCAACTCTAATATGTGTCCTCCATAAACCCCTATTTAAGGTCATGTCCTCAGTAAGTCGCACATGCGTCATATCCCGTCTAATCACCTCTCCCCAATACTTCTTCGGTCTACCTCTACCCCTACTGAACCCGTCCATAACCAACCTCTCACACCTCCGCACTAGGGCATTTGTGTCTCTCCTCTGCACATGCCCGAACAATATCCAACATAAAACTGAATTAAAGTAAAGAAAGGAAAAAGAACTTGAATATAGATGTCTCTAATTGTGTCCTCGCCTCCGTTCTTGCTCTCCCAAGTATGATATGTTATGAGATCATTCCTAAAATCTGTTCCCAGGGCTTATATATTGAGAAAATACCTTCTTGGACCTTTTTACCCTGGTTAAAAACATGTTTTTCTCGCCAATTTCCACCGCGACGCTAATTCCTTCGATAGTCACTGCCAATCAGGCGTCGTGGTGCTTGATTTGGGCGCCGCAACCCTTGACTCCAAGAGCCGCGACTCTTCATTTTATTTTATTTTTTTGAAGATTGCTTATATGCTTCCCGGGACTTCATTGACTTATCTCTTGTGATCAGATATGCATTTTTGTCCTCAATAACCGCAATTTCCTTTGAATTCGTCTCGAACCTTATGAATCGCTTAAAACCTGAAAACACAACAGAACACGCATAATACTGTACAAAATAAATAAAAACACATAAAAGATACCATAAAACAGACTCTAAAACAGTACTAAAATAAACTTAACACTACAGCTCGGGCAGTGGAAAAAAAAACAAATTGGCAGAGGAAATGTTTTCCCTAGAATTCCGATACCATGTAAGAAATAATCTCTTGATTATTTTCATTCATAATGAGAGGTATATATACAAATATACAATTCCTAAATATGGTGAATATAGGAAAATAATTCTACATTTTCCTACTCTAATTCTAATACCTTGTTCTACTCTAATTCTAATACATTTTCCTAGTACAAGACTAATACCATAATTACAATTATACATGAATTACAATTTGTGGAGTCAAAATTGGACCATGATATACACGTCTATATCGGTCTTTTAGTTAGCAAGTTGAATTTTGGTCTCCGATACAAGTGAAGAAGATAGAAATGGATGGTAAAAGATAGTTGATGTGGTGGTTAACGACGAATATTTGCAGGTGTTGGAATTGTTCTCTGAAAAATTGACTATTCCATATGATTGTTAATAACAGTGCAAAAGTACAACTACAATAGATTCATCAAATGCGGAAGTAAGAATTAAAGTGGTGAATGGAAAAGATATTGTGATCGCCTCTTCATGCAGATCTAGATCAATCAGTTCGGGTAGGGTATCTGAGTAGTATCTCATAAAACACGTTATATCTACAACCCTTCCTTCTGTGTATTTAGTAAAAGTACCATCTATATTCTTGTATGTAACTGTCAAATAATCTTGGCAGCCACGTTATGATTGCAGCGCAACTCCATCTTGGAAATTTACCTTTGGTGGGGTTGCGTACACCCATCTTTAATGACTTAAACACCATGGTTCCGCATGTTGGAGACTTTAGTTCTTCACACGTGCATAATCTACTAAGCGATTAGATGACCGTAGGGCCAAGGATCGTCAAATTTCATTGAGAAATGAAAGAGATATTGGTCTGCAAAGTAAGGTGTTCGAGACATGAAAATATGGTGTGGGATAAATCTACCACATCGGTGGAAAAGAAAGAATTGTTCATATTATAAGCCTCAAAACGGAATAAGGGTTTGGGACCCCAAGGGGTAACCCGTGTGTTTGAAGAAGGGAGGACCTAGGTGTACTTGGGTTCAAGGCTAGGCCCACGCGCGCCACCACCACCAGCCCGGTCTGGGCTGTTTCTGATATTATCTTTTTGGACCCCAAACTTTGTAGTATTTACAGTGGCATTAACCTACTGAAACATTTTGCACTTACTCCAGAACATTTCTAGCCTTCATTATGCCTCTTAATAGCCTTTTAACACCTCTCCTCATCCTAAACAATATAATTCAAGACCTTATTTTCATATTTGAGTAGAGAGGAAGAACACACAACAGAAAATACAAGACACAAGTCTTGATAAATACCAGTTCATGAAAGTTCTTCTTTTCCATTTATCAGCAATCGTTTCGTGTTTGTTTTCTTCGCTAGGATCACTTGTGTTTTCTTTGCACAAGTGATAGTTTGTTGTTTTATCTTGAAAGATAATTTCCCGCTAACGTAAAAGGATATATACGGGGCAATCTTGTCTTAAGGATAAAGTGCTAACACTCGACTCAACACAATTAACAAGTATGGATTTAGTATCTCTTGGTTTCAGGTTATCAAGATTCACAAGGAGCTTGCTGCAGTTGGAACAAGGACAAAGACTCAAAATGCATTCAAGACAGAAGATCAAGACCACAAAAGAATATTGTTGCCACAATTTTTGTTGACATCAAATTTATTGCTATTGTAATACTTTAGTGTTTATCCTTTCGAAGCACTTGTAATAGTAGTTTACTATTTTCCGTACATCTATTGTTATACTCACACTCCATATACAGTAACACTGGATGCTTCACTCTTCATGGTTGCAATAACACCGGGACGGGCCCACCGGGGTCGGGTTTGGCGGGGTCGGGGCGGAGAAAAGGGGCGGGGTCGAGCTGGGGCGGGCCTGGAGGGGTTGGGTCGGGCGGGACCATACCATGTCCCGTCCCGATCCCGCCCCGCTGGGTAGAAGGGCCTGACTCGCCTGACGGCCGGCCTGACGGACGTCATGTTTTATTTTTATTTTTTTAATTTTTTCACTAAATTAAAAATAATAAATTACTAAGTACTAACAAAGTAACATTAACATATACTTGTCATATAGTCATAATGTCATATACATATACTATAATATTATAGACTTATAGTATTATAATTTATAATTATAGTATTATAGTATTATACTCATATATATAATATATTTATAAAGTATAAACTATAAACTATAATATAAAGTATAAAGTATAAAGTTATAAACTAAATAATTAAACAAAGACAAGAATATTGTAAAAAAAACATCACAAGAATTTTTTTTTGCCTTTAATATTATTAATTTAATTGAAATATCAAATATACAAGATTCAAAATTACATTGTAGTGTACTGTTGTTGAAAAAAATTGCAAAAGAGTGAAAGACATAGAAAAATTTAAAAATTGCAATGAAATAAATTACCAATTTGAAAATATTTTTTCTAATTTCTTTATAATTTCTTGTGGTTCTTCTATTGAATTGGTATATCTTGATCAAATTGTTCCACGCCGCTACTCATGCCTTCAGATAAAATGTCGTTGTAGTTGTCGCCATCTTCTTCGTTAATCTCCGTTGATCGCACCTCCTTCGCCTCCGCTCGTATCCAATCTCTCGAATAGTATCGCCATCTCCAAGTCGCTCCGCTAATGAGTGTCTGTGCTTCCTATTTGAAATCACTGCAGAAAAAGCGCTTCGTAAGCGATCGATGACGCTGAATGTTCAAAATATCTCGCCATCATTGAAAGTGTCGGAAATGTCTTCTCATTCTGGCTCCAATATTTCAGTAAGTCTTCCTTTCCTTCTTCATTGATAACTGCTTGGTAAGGTAAATTACCCTGCAAAACAAAAACATCGAACTCACTAATTTGGTTAGCACTGCTACCACCGCACATTTTATTTCTGAGGCTTTCAATAGAATTAATATTAGGCCTAGCCACAGAAACTGCTTGTCTTTTTTTAGGTTGTGTTGAAGAAGAAGATGATACAAAAGTCGGTTGGTTACTAGCACTTTCTTGCTGGTAATGCCGATATACTTTTTTGCATTCATCTTCTATCTTTATGTTTATCATATTTAGGGCCTACAACTCCCCCCGTCATAGGGTTAATTTGACCCTGTACTTTCTCCGGGACAGTAGTATGTGAACCTTGTCCCGATTGAGAGGACGTTTGCTCACCAGTTTTTTCAATCATGTATTGGGCATGCAAGGCTTTGTGTTTTTGCAACAGGTGTCTTCCTAAACCCCCCGTCCCACCATGACCTTGTCCAGTTTTAAAAGAATAAACATTTTTACAAGTTTTACATACAGCTACTTGATTAGCTACGTCCTCACAAAATATTTCCATACAACGATTTTAATGGTCGCTTTGCTGACCTCGTCTCATAGTAGGGGATAGGAGGCATTTCACTAGTGGGTGTATCATCATCTTCATTAATAGGTGTATCATCAACTAGAGTGTCATCTAAATTAAAATCTTCTTCAATTTCGTGATAATCATTTGTGTCAAGATCATATGGTATTTCAGAAACATTTCAGATCTATAAAATCATCTTGTCTAGGAATAATCGAACAGAATACTAGAAGAAGTACCTTGCCCTTGTTACCACCCCTACTAGAAGCCCGACCTTTACCCTTACCCAACATGCCTCTTAGTCCTTTCATTTTAATTATGCTAATAAATAGTTAAAGATAATGAAATTAAATGTGCTAAATGAAATAAAGACAAAATAATAATTTAATGAGAGAACGAATGTACCAAACGCCGACGTAGAGTCGACGTGTAATCGAGAGGTTGAAAATTGAAACTTTGCTCGATAGATAATCCTCGCTAGTTGCCAACTTCACTCTCAATTCTCAAATTAATAAATAGATTGAATATGTAGACAATGTTGTATAGAGAATTAGAGATTGATTGAGAGATTAGAGAGTAGAAAGATTTGTGAAAATAATAAGAAGAGGAATGAGGTATTTATCGGGTTTAAAAATAAATATACCGGGGGTTGGGGGAGGGGGGAGGCCTAAAATGGCCGTTGTCCAACGGCCAAATAAAATGGCCGTTGGACAACGCTATTTTGTGCAAAGCGGTCGAATCAGGGCGGATTTGGGGCGGGTCGGGGCGGGTCGAGGCGGGATCGGCTCAAGTGGTCGCCCGGCAGACCATACTGCCCCGCCTGCTCAACCCCTGGCCCCGCTTTTTTTAATACCGTGTCGTGTCGGGTTCGAGTGGGTCGGGCCTGACCGGAGTCGGTCGCCGACCATCGCCAGCCCTAGTTTCTAGAACTAATAAATAAATCTGTTTTGATCTATTCTAAATCTGTAGTAAAATCTGAATTTATAGACCTTTAAGTCTCTTTTCATAATGAACACAACTCTTTAAGAAGATGTATCATTTCATAATGTCACAACCTTTGAATGGTGTTTATTCATAAAGACACAACTATTCAAATATTATGAATAATATTATAATATCACCTACAATCCCCCACTAAATTGAAATATTATTCCAGATTTACAATGATAAACTTATACATACAAAAAGGTATCTTTCGATTTTAACCTTTAATTAGTGAATGCATTTCAAAGTATAATAGTGTGCTTAACATTGAACTTTGTCTCTTAAGAAAATACCAGAGATACATCATATATAAGTTATCCCAGATTTAAAATTATGTTCTAATTTATGTAGCACTATTCCGGTCTTGTGCTCTATTTTGGATTCATAAGCATTTACAAGATTAAACCACGATCTTGTTAGAAACGACACCATTTCTTATGCTCACTTAGGTGAAGTTTCAAAATTGTCTCTAGCTACTATGAGACTTGAACTTCATTAAGAGTTAGTACTCAACATCTACTTCATATCTATTTGCACCGAACATCTTGGAAGGGACTAGATATATATATATATTGGTGCCAAACCCGTCACTAAACAATGATTTGTTCTTACCCATTTAACTATGGAATAGCGGTATAACTATTACATAGTTGGGTTACCATCGATGACTGTAAAACTAAAAGGTTTCAGCCCCATTCCACTAGATGTATCTTTAACTAAGTCTCTTGAAAGACCTTTTGTTAAAGGATCTGCTAGGTTTTTATTTGTCCTAACGTAAATCACATTAATAACACCATCGATTATTAATTGTTTCACATACTCATGTCTCAAGCTAATGTGTCTAGACTTTCCATTATACAC
The DNA here is from genome assembly GCA_029844215.1 of Przewalskia tangutica. Taxonomy (NCBI): domain Eukaryota; kingdom Viridiplantae; phylum Streptophyta; class Magnoliopsida; order Solanales; family Solanaceae; genus Przewalskia; species Przewalskia tangutica. The sequence goes on from CM056725.1 coordinate 7,401,803, forward strand.
TTTATTATAAGCCCTAGACAGCGTAGCTTCACTATCGCAGTACACAAATATAGATGGCATCGGTTGTGGCCACAAATTTATATCAAATAATAAATCTCTCAGCCATTCAGCTTCTTTTCCTGCTGCTGCAAGTTCTATAAACTCATTTTCCGTTGTTGAGTGAGTTATGCACGTTTGCTTCTTGGATGCCCAAGATCTCCTTCAGCAATTGTAAATATTCATCTAGATGTAGATTTATTATCACTTATATTGGTTATACAACTAGCATCTGAATACCCTTCAAGTACTTCAGGATAGTTGTTATAATGCAAACCCAAATTCATGGTCCTTTTAAGATAACCAAGTATTCGTCCAATTTCTTTCCAGTTCAACGCCCGGGTTACTCGTGAATCTAGAAATTTTGCATATCGCAAAAGCTATATCAGGCCTTGTACAATGCATACCATACATCAAGCTACCAATCGCACTAGCATATTCAAGTAGTGCCACAACTTGGCCTGAGTTCTCTAGTAATTTATTACTAGAATCAAATGAGGTATTAGCTTCTTTAAATTTTAAATGATTAAATTTAAGAAGTACTTTCTCAATATAGTGATATTGGCACAACGAGTAACCCCCACTATTGTTCCGCACTTTTACACCTAAGATAGTATCTACTTCACCAAGATCTTTCATTTTAAATTGTGAAGCTAGATAATTCTTAGTGTCTTTTACCCCTTGCATGTTCGTTCTAAAGATAAGCATGTCATCAACATATAAGCATAAGATCACACCAAAATCACTTATAAATTTGGAATATATGCACTTATCTGTATTATTATGCTCAAAACCATAAGATAAAATGACTTTGTCAAATTTATCATGTCATTATTTTGGTGCTTGCTTTAACCATAAAGAGATTTGACTAAATTGAATACCTTTTTCTCATTTCCAGACAAAACAAATTCTTCGGGTTGTTCCATAGAGATTTCTTCATAAAGAGATTTGACTAACTTGAATACCTTTTTCTCATTTCCAGACAAAACAAATCCCTCAGGTTGTTCCATAGAGATTTCTTCATCAAGATCGCCATTAAGAAAAGCCATTTTCACATTCATTTGATGCACATGCAATATTCAAGGAAGCAATTGCAAATAGCACTCTAATAGATGTTAATCTTGCTACCGGAGCATATGTGTCAAAATAGTCAATACCATGTCTTTGAAACTCTTTGGCTATCAATCTAGCCTTGAAAGTTAGCAAAGAGTTATCGGTATTAACTTTCTACGAAAGACCCATTTAATTGTAATTTGTTTAGATCTCGGTGGAAGATCAATCAAAATCCATGTTTGATTTGACATAATTGAATCTATTTTATCATTTACCGCCTCTCTCCAAAATGAGGCATCTCTTGAAGTCATAGCTTCTTTAAATATTTTTGGATCTGCTTCAACATTTAGCAGTAATGGTACTTTATTTAGTGCACTATTTCTATGGTAATGTTTGTGATGAAATAAAATCATGTGATAAATCTTTTTCTTTTCTTTCACGTTGACTTTTCCTTGATTCGAAAGATGTCATAGACTCTTTCCTTTTATAATCAGTAGAAACACCAAGAGAATCATCACATGGTTGATCAATGATAGATTCTAATTGAGTTACAGAATCATGATTAAACTTATTTTCAATAAATTCAACATCTCTTGGTTCAACAATGATGTTAGGATCTAGATTTAATGATCTATAAGCCTTGTAATTCTTAGCATATCCCACAAAAACACTTTTAATACATCTAGCATCTAATTTAGATGATTTTGGGTCATGCTTTCTATAAAAGACTAAACAACCCCACACCCTTAAATACATCAAGTTTGGTTTTCTTCTTTTCCAAATTTCATAGGCAGATACATGTGTTTTAGAGAGGTAATTCTATTATGAACATGACATGCCGTGAGTAATGCTTCCCCAGTGTTATTTGGTAACTTAGCATTAAGAATCATAGAATTTATCATATCTATAAAATTATGTTCTTTCTTTCAGCCATGCCATTTTGTTCAGGAGTAAAAGGTGGTGTTCTTTGGTGAACAATTCCATGTTCTTCACATAAATTATCAAATTCATTAGAAAAATATTCACCTCCTCTATCACTTTGAACCATTTTGATTCTCTTATCTTTTTGGTTCTCAACTTCAGCCTTGAAAATTTTAAATTTCTCAAAAGCTTCATATTTTGTTCTAAGTAAGTACACATGAGTGTATCTTGAACAATCATCAATGAAAGTGATAAAGTATATTTTTCCTCCTCTAGTCAAAACACTGTTATACTCACAAATATCGGTATGAATCAAATCTAATATTTGAGTATTACGTTCAGCACTTCGAAAAGGTTTCTTAGTCAATTTTGCTTGGACGCATATTTCACATTTATCATTTTTTATATCTTTGCAATTAATCAAATCATGCTTAGACATGTACTTCAAAGATCGAAAATTTAAATGTGCTAGTCTAGCATCCCAAATATCAAAAGACTCAACAATATAAGCAGATTGAATTATTATTAATAATGCTTAGCATATACATTCCATCACAAGAATACTCTTTCCCCACAAATATTACATTCTTTGATACAATTATTGCCCTCAAGAACAATATTAATGTTACACCCCGTAATACCAGGGCTACTAATTGAGAACGTGATTAATGATTTAAGATTTGAATTTTGGAAGGAAAGAATTATTACATTTTCTTAAGGAAAATGTCGGAAAATGTGAAGACGACAATTTATTAACTTGGAGTTTAATTCTCCTAATTAGAATTAAGAAATTAGTTTTAGATTTTGAAGTCTCGAATTTGGTCATGTGGGGCCCACGAGATTTTGAGATATTTTGGCCAAATGTAGAAACTATTTTGGGAAGAATTATTTTTGGACCAATAGGATGGCGACACGTGTCACCCCTCCACTTGTCTTGAAAGATGACTATACATTTAGATATTTTGAGACTAAGTGGACAATGGGTCCCACTCCACTTGGCATTATATTTTGATATATATCCAAGTCTTGCAAGACTTGGATTCATTATACACTTAGACCAAAAATGAGCCCTCATCTCTTCTCCCTTAACTCCATATTCTCGAGAACACTTAGGCCAAGAACAACAAGATTAGTTAGTTTCTTTCTTCAAGATTAACTCCTAAACCAAGTGTTAAACCAAGTTAACTCTCCAAGACCTCAAGAGTTTGCCTTGGCCGAAAGATTGGGTGAAACCCTAGGCTTGTTTGTCTACTTTTTGGAAGTGAAATGTGAAGTGAAGTTGGTTATAAGCTTGTGGTGGAGGATTTTGTGTGATTGGAACTTGAAGAAGTGGAGTGACATGAAAACTGCGGACCAAAATCTAGCGGACTGTTTTGGGCATTTTTGGGCTAAGATAAAAGGTAAAATTCTTCCTTCTCTTGAAGTAATTGGATATTACATGTGGTTATAATGTATAGATTGGCTTGTGCTAAAAATAATGAAGAATAAAAGGTGTTTGGACAATTGTTGGTGTCTTGGCCGTGAGTTTGACTTTTTGGCGTCGTCGGATTCGTTGGTTATTATTGTTGTCATTCACACTTGTTTCATGATTAAATGAAGTAATCTTGTTATTGATATTTGATATGGAGTATATATAAGTGTTGAAATGTGAATTGGATGATAAAGAATTGTGGAAAAAGGGCTTTGAATTGTTGTAGTTGTTGTGGCCGAAAAATGCCCAAAATTGTTAGACGTTGTTGTGTCGTTTTGTGGACTGCTTTGAGGTATTAAAATGCTGGAAATTCAATTATTTTTATGAATGTTTAAATTTGGTAAAGGCTAATGAAAGTCCTAAGATATTAAGGGTATAAAAATGTGTTAAAAGGCTTCACATTTTACCCTTGTTGTCGTTGGATATTGGACTGATTTTGTGGACTGTTTTTACGTGATTATGGGACAGAATTTTACACATCCAGTAGGCGTATAATCCCTTTTAGTTAACTGTTGGTCGTGCCCTTACGTGTGGCTTGGTTATTGTTGAAATTAGGCCTTGGAAAAGTACGTATAAAACAAAGGAAGTGCTGCCCAATTTTTCGTAGAAATGAGAACTTTACTTAGTCCATAACCTACCCTTAAAGGCATATAGTTGATAGACATGCTATTATCATTATAAGTTGAAGTGCTACGTGCGGCGTATTCCACTTAACGGATTGGTAGAAGAACGATAAGGTATGTGAACTACTTCCTTATATCGGCATGACTTGTTTCTTGAAGTATACTTGCCTTGTTATTGGAGTATACATGACTTGTTTCTTGAAGTATATTTGCCTTGCTATTGGAGTATACATGACTTGTTTCTTGAGGTATACTTGTCTTGTTATTGGAGTATAAATGACTTGTTTCTTGAGGTATACTTGCCTTGTTATTGGAGTATACATGACTTGTTTCTTGAGGTATACTTGTCTTGTTATTGGAGTATACATGACTTGTTTCTTGAAGTATACTTGTCTTGTTATTGGAGTATACATGACTTGTTTCTTGAAGTATATTTGCCTTGTTATTGGAGTATACATGACTTGTTTCTTGAAGTATATTTGCCTTGTTATTGGAGTATACATGACTTGTTTCTTGAAGTATACTTTCCTTGTTATTGGGGTATAAATGACATATTCCATAGATAGTACTTTGGGGTCTCCAAAATGGAAGTTGTAATATATATTCCCTAGATAGTACTTTGGGGTTTTCAAAATGGAAGTTGTCTATCTATTCCTTGATAGTACTTAGTGATGTACTCTATACATAGTACCTTGGATTTCTAAAAGGGAAGTTCCTCTTAATGGAGTTGAAAAGTATAGGTTACTTGATTTGAAGAGTATAGGTAATTCGATTTGAAAAGTGTAGGTTACTTGATTTGGAAAGAATAAGTAACTTAATTTTAAAAGTGAAAGTATCTTGATGCTACAAGTTCTAGTGTCTTGAGTTTTTATAAAGGAAAGATTGTACAGCGGACATACATTGAGTTATTGGATATTAATCCTTATTGATGCACGACGTGATAGTACCTTGGGATTTCTAAAATGAAAGTTATTGTATGTGGACTCTTCCTATCTTTCTTTGAGCATGAACCTTGTAAAATGTGTAGTACGGTGGACGTACATGTTTTAAATGAAATCGTATTCATTATAGTACTTGATTTGAAATGTATAAGTTTACTTGATTTTAAGATATGAGTGACTTTATTGAAAAAGGATGAGTTACTTGATTTTAAAGCCTTGAGTTGAATTTAAAAAGTGTAGTAACTTGATTTTAAAAGAGGAAGTGCCTTTAGTATCTTGGGGTTATTAAACAAAAGGATTCTTTTTACAAGAATGAGTGTTCGTAGTACTTTGGGGTTCAAGTCTCAAATATTGCATGAAATGATTCTCTTTATAAAGAATAGATGTACGTAGTACTTTTGGGTTTCAAGTCCTTAATTTTACATGAAAGGAAAATGCCTTGAGTTTATAAAATGATAGTTCATTCTACGTGTTTTAGTGCGAGTCAAAGAGTATGTTAACTTGCATATGTTTGCTCATGATAGCCTTTCGTGAAAGTGTTGTATTCTTATATCACTGTGTCCCTCACTAAAGGGGCGGTAACATTATCGATGTATGGTGGGTTCGAGTCCCATAACATCATATCATTCCATGGACTATCTCTCGATGTATGGTGGGTTTGAGTCCCATGACATCATATCATCCCATGGACCACTCTCGATGTATGGTGGGTTCGAGTCCCATGACATCACATCATTCCATGGACCACTCTCGATGTATGGTGAGTTCGAGTCCCATGACATCATATCATTCATGGATTAGCTCTCTATGATGTGGGTTCAAATCCCAGGTTACCATTTGTACATTGCGTGGGTTCGAGTCCCATGATATCGTTATACTTGTGCGGGTTCGAGTCCCGTGATATCATATTCTGAGGGTAGGAGTCCCTGATTTTGACATGACTCTCATATTTACCTTGGCATTTCTAAAAAGAAAATTTATTTTAATATTTTGTATATGATGTGTTGGTACCTTGGTTTTATTCCATGACAGTATTTGTGTGTATTTACTCCATGGATGTGCTTCCATGATGCAAGTAGAGATACTCATGCGGGTATAAATACCTATGCGGGTTCGATTCCCATGCGGGTTCGATTCCTATGAAAAAGATGTACATATTGATTCGTGGGCAGGTGTCCTGTCTTTGATGTGACACTCATTTTGAAAAGATGCAGTTGGTGTTATATTAAAAAAAAAGGCACAGTTGACTCTCAATGTTACAGTAGTACAGTGGTACAGGGGTACAATGATACAAGGTACATTTGGCTTTTATTTATTATGGCATGGTTGGATCTGGTATTTGATTTTCATACTTGTCTCTGTCATTCTTTTGTACAGTTATGTTCTTGTTTACTGTACTTCATGTTTACATACTTGGTATCTGTTGTACTGACCCACTTCGGGGGGCTGCGTTCATGCCCGTAGGTATAGGTACTCAGTTTGGTGATACGCGTGCTTAGGGTCATTGCTCCACTTTTGGGATAGCTCCATTGTTCCGGAGTTGTCATTTTAGTATAGTCTTGATTTTAGACTTGTGTATATTCAGGGTACGACGAGGCCTTGTCCCGTCACAGGTTGTTATCAAACTCTTAGAGGTCTGTATTCATATGTGGGTTGGACTTGCGTAAGTAGTACAGTTGTAATTCCTTTGGATTGTTTTATATATAATGGCGGTCTTGTCAGATTTGCCTATTTTATTGCCTTTGTTTAAAGAGAAAAAAATGATTATGAGTTTTTTTTAGCTTCTGTGGGTTACATGTGATGCATGGGTAGAAGGGTGCCTGTAGGGCACGATCATGCCCGGGTTCGGCATGACAGAGTGGTATCGAGCGATTAGTCCTCGAAATGTCTGACGCACTGCGCAAGAGAGTCTCGTTATCGGTGTCAGGCACCACACCCATAAACAAGAGGCTATAGTACATTTATGATGGTTTCTATTCTTCTTACTCCAAGATCGTGCGATAAAGCTGTGTTGTTAGGGTAGTTGCTCCCTAACATATTATTGTGGTTGCAGCTATGAGAAAGTGACAGCGGCCCAGAAAGAAATATTTGGACTTGGTATCCAGGTTGGTAAAATTGTGGTATAGTTGGTTGTGATGATTCCTTGGTTTGAGTATAAACCATTTGTGATTGTTGTTGATGATTGTTGAGCCGATTAGAAATGGTATTATCGATTTTAAGAAACTGCAATAGGACCTTAGGAATGTGACTTTGATTACAAAGGAAGTACAATGTGCTAAGGACTATCCAAACTAGAATGAGACTATGTGTTATATTGTGGCCCGGTGTGCCATATTTGGGGTTGCGGAGTATTATTAAAACTTGTAGAAAAAGAAGATATTTAGTGGAAAATGTGTCTTTGTGAAATTCGTGCACAAAGACCGTGGTGCCAAAGGACAGATCATGCGGTCTTTGAAACATCGCAGAGTTGCAGAATTCGAACAGCGGTCTTGACACTAACGAGTATTGGTAGATAGGTATAGTAAGGAGACGACGCCAGAATCTGTATAGTTTGAGACTCACTATAAACATTTGGGACGAATGTTTCTAAGGGGGGAAGGATGTTACACCCCGTAATACCAGGGCTACTAATTGAGAACGTGATTAAGAGTTTAAGATTTGAATTTTGGAAGGAAAGAATTATTACATTTTCTTAAGGAAAATGTCGGAAAAATGTGAAGACGACAATTTATTAACTTGGAGTTTAATTCTCCTAATTGGAGTTAAGGAATTAGTTTTGGATTTTGAAGTTTCGGATTTGGTCATGTGGGGCCCACCGAAAATTTTACAATTTTGTGAGGCCCACGAGATTTTGAGATATTTTGGCCAAGTATAGAAACTATTTTGGGAAGAATTATTTTTGGACCAATAGGAGGGCGACACGTGTCACCCCTCCACTTGTCTTGAAAGATGACTATACATTTAGATATTTTGAGACTAAGTGGACAATGGGTCCCACTCCACTTGGCATTATATTTTGATATATATCCAAGTCTTGCAAGACTTGGATTCATTATACACTTAGACAAAAAATGAGCCCTCATCTCTTCTCCCTTAGCTCCATATTCTCGAGAACACTTAGGCCAAGAACAACAAGATTAGTTAGTTTCTTTCTTCAAGATTAGCTCCTAAACCAAGTTAACTCTCCAAGACCTCAAAAGTTTGCCTTGGCCGAAAGATTGGGTGAAACCCTAGGCTTGTTTGTCTACTTTTTGGAAGTGAAACGTGAAGTGAAGTTGGTTATAAGCTTGTGGTGGAGGATTTTATGTGATTGGAACTTGAAGAAGTGGAGTGAAATGAAAATTGCGGACCAAAACCTAGCGGACTGTTTTGGGCATTTTTGGGCTAAGATAAAAGGTAAAATTATTCCTTCTCTTGAAGTAATTGGATATTACATGTGGTTATAATGTATAGATGGGCTTGTGCTAAAAATAATGAAGAATAAAAGGTGTTTGGACAATTGTTGGTGTCTTGGCCGTGAGCTTGACTTTTTGGCGTCGTCGGATTCGTTGGTTATTATTGTTGTCATTCACACTTGTTTCGTGATTAAATGAAGTAATCTTGTTATTGATATTTGATATGGAGTATATATAAGTGTTGAAATGTGAATTGGATGATAAAGAATTGTGGAAAAAGGGCTTTGAATTGTTGTAGTTGTTGTGGCCAAAAAATGCCCAAAACTGTTAGACGTTTTTGCGTCGTTTTGTGGACTGGTTTGAGGTATTACTATGCTGGAAATTCAGTTGTTTTTATGCATGTTTAAATGTGGGAAAGGCTAATGAAAGTCCTAAGATATTAAGGGTATAGAAAGGTGTTAAAAGGCTTCACATTTTACCCTTGTTGTCGTTGGATATTGGACTGATTTTGTAGACTGTTTTTACGTGATTATGGGGCAGAATTTTACACATCAAGTAGGCGTGTAATACCCTTTGGTTAACTGTTGGTCGTGCCCTTAAGTGTGGCTTGGTTATTGTTGAAATTGGGCCTTGGAAAAGTATATAGAAACAAAGGAAGTGCTACCCAATTTTTCATAGAAATGGGAACTTTACTTAGTCCATAACCTACCCTTAAAGGCATATAGTTGATAGACATGCTATTATCATTATAGGTTGAAGTGCTACGTGCGGCGTATTCCACTTAACGGATTGGTAGAAGAACGATAAGGTATGTGAACTACTTCCTTCTATCGGCATGACTTGTTTCTTGAAGTATACTTGCCTTGTTATTGGAGTATACATGACTTGTTTCTTGAAGTATAATTGTCTTGTTATTGGAGTATACATTACTCGTTTCTTGAGGTATACTTGCCTTGTTATTGGAGTATGCATCACTTGTTTCTTAAGGTATACTTGTCTTGTTATTGGAGTATACATGACTTGTTTCTTGAAGTATACTTGCCTTGTTATTGGAGTATACATGACTTGTTTCTTGAAGTATACTTGCCTTGTTATTGGAGTATACATGACTTGTTTCTTGAAGTATACTTGCCTTTTTATTGGAGTATACATGACTTGTTTCTTGAAGTATATTTGCCTTGTTATTGGGGTATAAATGACATATTCCCTAGATAGTACTTTGGGGTCTCCAAAATGGAAGTTGTAATATATATTCCCTAGATAGTACTTTGGGGTTTCTAAAATGGAAGTTGTCTATCTAGTCCTTGATAGTACTTAGTGATGTTCTCTATACATAGTATCTTGGATTTCTAAAAGGGAAGTTCCTCTTAATGGAGTTGAAAAGTATAGGTTACTTGATTTGAAGAGTATAGGTAATTCGATTTGAAAAGTGTAGGTTACTTGATTTGGAAAGAATAAGTAACTTGATTTTAAAAGTGAAAGTACCTTGATGCTACAAGTTCTAGTGTCTTGAGTTTTTATAATGGAAAGATTGTACGGCGGACTTACATTGAGTTATTGGATCTTAATCCTTATTGATGCACGACGTGATAGTACCTTGGGATTTCTAAAATGAAAGTTATTGTATGTGGAACTCTTCATATCTTTCTTTGAGCATGAACCTTATAAAATGTGCAGTACGGTGGACGTACATATTTTAAATGAAATCGGATTCATTATAGTATTTGATTTGAAATGTTCAAGTTTACTTGATTTTAAAAGATAGGAGTGACTTTATTGAAAAAGGATGAGTTACTTGATTTTAAAGCCTTGAGTTGAATTTAAAAAGTGTAGTAACTTGATTTTTAAAGAGGAAGTGCCTTGATACTACGAGTGTTAGTATCTTGGGGTTATTACACAAAAGGATTCTTTTTACAAGAATGAGTGTTCGTAGTACTTTGGTGTTCAAGTCCCTAATATTGCATGAAGTGATTCTCTTTATAAATAATAGATGTACGTAGTACTTTTGGAGTTCAAGTCCTTAATTTTACGTGAAAGGAAAATGCCTTGAGTTTATAAAATGTCAGTTCATTCTACGTGTTTTAATGAGAGTCAAAGAGTATTTTAACTTGCATATGTTTGCTTATGATAGCCTTTCGTGCAAGTGTTGTATTCCTATATCACCGTGTCCCTCACTAAAGGGGCGGTAACATTATCGATGTATGGTGGGTTCGAGTCCCATGACATCATATCATTCCATGGACCACTCTCAATGTATGGTGTGTTTGAGTCTCATGTCATCACATCATTCCATGGACCACTCTCGATGTATGGTGGGTTCGAGTCCCATGACATCATATCATTCCATGGATTAATTCTCCATGATGTGGGTTCAAATCCCAGGTTACCATTTGTACATTGTGTGGGTTCGAGTCTCATGATATCGTTATACGTGTGCGGGTTCGAGTCCTGTGATATCATATTCTTATGGTAGGAGTCCCTGATTTTGACATGGCTCTCATATTTACCTTGGTATTTCTAAAAAGAAAGTTTATTTTAATATTTTGTATATGATGTGTTGGTACCTTTGTTTTATTCCATGACAGTATTTGTGTATATTTGCTACATGGATGTTCTTCCATGATGCGAGTAGAGATACTCATGCGGGTATAAATACCTATACGGGTTTGATTCCCATGCGGGTATAAATACCTATACGGGTTCGATTCCCATGCGGGTTCGATTCCCATGAAAAAGATATACATATTGATTCGTAAGGTGTGTCCCCGCTTTAATGTGACTCATTTTGAAAAGATGCGATTGATGTTATATTAAAAAAGGCACGATTGACTCTCAAGATTACAAGAAGATGCGGGTACAAGTGATACATACTGATTGGCTTTTATTTATTATGACACGGTTGGATCTGGTATTTGATTTTCATACTTGTCCATGTCATTCTTTTGTACAGTTATGATCTTGTTTATTATACTTCATGTTTACATACTTGGTACTGATTTCTTCGGCCGTTCATGCCCGCAGGTATAGGTACTCAGTTTGGTGATCCGCGTGCTTAGGGTCATTGCTCCACTTTTGGGATAGCTGCATTGTTCCGGAGTTGTCATTTTGGTACAGTCTTGATTTTAGACTTGTGTATATTCAGGGTACGGCGGGGCCTTGTCCCGTCACAGGTAGTTATCAAACTCTTAGATGTCTGTATTCATATGTGGGTTAGACTTGCGTAAGTGGTACAGTTGTAGTTCCTTTGGATTGTTATATATATAATGGCTGCCTTGTCGGCTTTGCCTATTTCATTGCCTTTGTTTAAAGAAAAAAAATGATGTTGAGTTTTCTTTAGCTTATGCGGGTTACATGTGATGTATGGGTAGAAGGGTGCCCAGGTAGGGCACCAGTCGCGGGCCCGGGGTTCGGGGCGTGACAATTATGCTCATTCTTACACAAGCAACTAGCAGAAACAAGATTCTTCCTAATGGAAGGCATATGGAAGACATTGTTCAATGTGACTTTCTTTCCGAAAGTGAAATTAATTTCCGCCATACATTTACCAACAACCACGGTTGAGTAATTGTTCCCCATAAGACCCTTTTGTCCTTCATTCTCTATTTTGTAAAACTTAAGTAGATTCTTGTCATTACAAACATGAATGGTTGCGCCCGAGTTATGCCACCAATTCGAAGACTTTGTTTCAGCCATATTGATATGGGTAATCATGCAAATTTGTATTTTGAAGACCATAGCACAAATTTCTTCAAATTTTCCCTCCATGACATTGGCCCTGTTGGAATTTTCTTCTTCCTTCTTCTTGAATCTGCAGTCACTTTTGCGATGGCCCTTTTTCCATAATTAAAACAATTTCCAAAGAACTTTTATGGGCCATTACTAGACTTCTTGAATTTAAGATTGTTCTTGACTTTGAAATTCTTTGAGAACTTACTAGCTTCAGCGACATTAACTTTGGAAGAATCATGTTTGTTCTTAGAATCACGAGATCTAGTCTCTTCTTCGATTCTCAAATGTTTTTCTTCCAAAGGTATGTCCTCTCTTTGATGAATAAGTTTCTTTCTATAGCCATTCCAACTTTGAGGCAATTTATCAATAATTGTACCCACTAGAAATGGTTCCGAAATTTCAACTTTCAATTCTCGAAGCTTAGTAAAAATGACTTACAATTCATGTATTTGATTAAGAACGAGCTATGTGTATGTCATGGTAAATTCAAGATATTTAGATACAAGAAAATTATTTGTACCTTTTTCTCCGTCTTTTATTTATACTCTAGAGCATTCCAAATTTCAACCGGAGATTCCATCAAGTTGTAGAGATCATAGTGCCTATCGGAAAGAATGTTGAGAATGTGACCTCTACACATTACTTCATCATCTTCACGCTTTTTCTAGCGGCCTTGATCACTTCTGTGTCATCTTCATTTGGCTCTGGAAGTGGTGGAAACTTTGGATCAAGCACTTAAGCAATCTTGAGCATGGTGAGAAGAAAGAACAACTTTATTTTCCAGCGAGTGAAGTTGGTATCGTCAAAACGATCAAGTTGAACATTTGAATTGAGGAATGAAGTCATATCTTTAGAAGCCTCCATTGCAACAAAACAAAAAAATAAAACCTTAAAGATTGTTGGTGTAATGAAGAATAATGAGGAAAGGAAAACAGAAGTTTTGATTCTTTTCTTCAGAAGTTTTGATTCAGAGAAATGACAAATCAGGATTTGAAGCATGTATAATCACTTTCCTTTAAGGTTTTATTTCCCCTCACCAACACAAGGTTGCTAAGAGTTTATGGCAAATTACCCCAAGATACAACAAATCCTAAACACTATCTCAAGCAAATAAGATGGTGTTTCTAGAACTAATAAATAAATATGTTTTGATCATGAAAGAATTAATCTCCTTGATTATTCATATTGATTGAAGACATATATTACAAGTTACAATAGGAAAATTATTTTCCTATTGTACATCTAAATCTCTATTCTATATGGAGACTAACTATACGATTATGGTAATATTACACTACTAATTAAGGTACAAGACTAAGTCTAATAAATACCAAATATACACTTAAAGTAAGGCCCACGTCCACGTCTAGACTGACTGGATCTGCCCGTGTGATGGGCTTCTCTGCTTGGGCCTATACACCTTCTAATATATTTAATATACACATAATATATTTTGTATATTGTGTGTATATTTAACACGCACCCGCAGTCATAGCGGGTGGTTTTCGTACGCTGAGACTGTCTCCAAAATCTTCAAAAAGGATCGAAGGAAGACCCTTTTGTAAAGATGTCTGCAATATGATATCTTGAAGGGACATGGCATACGCGTACTTGTCCTCGAGCTACCTTCTCTCTAACAAAGTGAATGTCCATCTCTATGTGTTTAGTGCGCTGGTGCTGAACTGGATTACCAGATAGGTAGATGGCACTTATATTATCACAATACACCAAGGTAGCCTTCTGAATAGGACAGTGGATCTCTAAAATAACATTATGTAACCAACATGACTCAGGGACCACATTGGTTATCCCTCGATACTCGGTCTCTACACTTGAACGTGAAAGCGTGGATTGACTCTTGGCAGACCATGAGACCAAGTTATTACCTAAAAACATGCACAGCGGACGTAGAACGCCCGTGTCGACAACCACCCAAATCAACATCTCAGATAGGAGACTGTGTATCGCCGACGGCGATATAAATGCAAACCATACTCAACTGTTCCCTGAATGTACCTAAGAATGCGTTTGAGCGCATTCATATCCTCAACTCTGGGATCATGCATAAACAAACACACTTGTTGTACTGCATATGTAATATCAGGTCGTGTGAACGTAAGATACTAAAGGGCGCCTGCAAGACTACGATAGCGGGTCGGATCCTCATAGGGAGAGCCAGTTGCAGCACCCAACTTGGTTTTAGTATCAACTAAAGTAAAAGTGAACTTACAGGATGACATTTCAGCCCTCTCAATGATCTTTGATGCATACTTCCTCTGTGATAAGAATAGACCCCCTGTATGACGAGTGATATTAATCCCCAAAAAATTACTCAATGGCCCCAAGTCTTTCATTGCAAACTCAGAACTGAGCATTGTCAAAATAGACTTTCGCAAAGCATCAGAAGAGGCAGTCAAGATAATATCATCCACATATAACAGTATATAAGTCATGGAAGAACCCCGACGATATATGAATAATGAATTATCAGACCTGCTGTGAGTAAACCCAATGGTCGAAACATAGTCAGCAAACCTCTTATACCAAGCCCGTAGAGACTGCTTAAACTCATACAAGGAATTTTTCAATAAACATAAATGACGAGGATATCTAGTATCTCTAATTCCAAGGGCTGATGCATATAGACAGTATCCTTGAGATCACCATGTAGAAATGAATTTTTCACATCTAGCTGATGAATGGGCCATGATTTCGACAGAGTCGAGCTGAGCACAGTGCGAATGGTAGCCGGCTTGACCACCGGCCTGAACGTCTCACCACAATCTACACCAACATGTTGAGTATTACCATCACCTACAAGTCGAGTCTTATGTCTTGCAAAAGAACCGTCAGAATTATCCTTATGAGAAAACACCACATAGACCGAATAATATTAATACCAGATGGATGGAGTACCAACTCCCGCGTCTTATTATCAATAAGAGTATTATATTCATCGGTCATGGGAATCTTCCAACTTGGGTCATTTAAGGCAGACACGGGACTACGGGGTAAGGGTGATTTAAGAATATTAGAATTTAAATTAAAATGTCATTTTGATTTAAAAATATCGCGTTGACTTCGGGTGACAGGACCATGACTAGGGGCTGGATTGGGTGAATTTTGGGAATTTTCAACAGGCAGTGGTGGTGTCTGGATAGTCGGAGGCACCGCGGTGCCTTCGTTCCAGTGGCTACTGGAAGGTAGGCGTCGCGGCGCCTCCCCGAAGGGTCGCGGCGCTGACGACGATGGCAAAGTACTTTGGTTACTGGATGATAGGAGTCGCGGTGTCTCACCTATAATTTTGGATTGTCTGTTTTGGTGGGCTCAGCCTCTGTAGTCTCCGTATCACCCTCCTTAAAAGTAGGCGGAGGGATGATGTGGTGAAGAACTTGATGTGTCATAGTATGAATCTTGAATAATTTCGCTTGGAAACGGTGAGGGCAGGATGAAACGTGTTCTTATCAGCCATGTTGAATAGAACAACAAGATTCGGAGAAGGAATTTGTTGGAGAATTTAAGAAAGAACCGAGAAGTGTCTCAGTTTGGGAAGGGGGACATGGTTTTCAAGAGGAAATTTGAGAAAGAAGTGAGTAGCGGAAGTAAGGAAAATAACCTAGACTCTTGATACCATAAAAGAATTAATCCCCTTGATTATACTTATTGATTGAATACATATATATACAAGTTACAATAGGAAAATCATTTTCCTATTCTACATCTAAATCCCTATTATATATGGAGAATAACTATATAATTATGGTAATATTACACTACTAATTAAGGTACAAGATTAAGTCTAATATATACCAAATATACACTTATAGTAGTGTCACGCCCCGAACCGACGGGCCGCGACTGGTGCCCTAAATGGACACTCTTAAGAAAAACTCATAATCTTATAACTAGGGATCTTGTCCCCTAAACTGTCATATAACATCATTGGTAAGCCGACAAGGCTGCCATTATGTACACAATAGCCAAAATGAACTACAAATAACATGTCCAACCCACACATGACTACAGACCTCTAAGAGTAAGACATTAACTATGACGGGACAAGGCCCCTCCGTACCCCTGAATATACATAAGTCATAATGGAAGACCTGTACCAAAATGACTAGGCTCCGGACAATGGAGCTATCCCAAAATACTGAGCAAGGATCCTAAGCTCGAGGATCATCAAACTGAGTACCTATACCTGCGGGCATGAACGCAGCCCCCCGAAGGGGGTCAGTACAACAAAGTACCAAGTATGTAAACATAAAGTACAGTAAATAAGATCATGACTGGCCAAAAGGTGACAGGGATAAGTATGAAAATCAAATACCAGATCCAACCGTGCCATATAAAATAGAGCCAACTGTACCTTTCAAAAATGAGAATCAACTGTGCCTTTTAAAAACAGAGAGTCAACTGTACCCTTTATAAAGTGAGAGAGTCTTATCAAAATCATAGATGTTTTTCCATATAATGTATCCCGGCCCATTCTGGGACTCGATCCATATAACTATGGATGCATATCTACTTATAACGTATCCCGGCCCAATCTGGGACTCGGTCCATATAACTGTGGATGTCTATTTACTTATAACGTATCCCGACTCATTCTGGGACTCGGTCCATATAACCATCATGTCTTGTACATATAACGTGTTCCGGCCCTTTAGTGAGGGACTCGGTGGAATCGTCAGTATAACGTATCCCGACCCTTTAGTGAGGGGCTAAGTGAGCATACACTTACACGAATAGCTATAATGAGCAACCTTGTGCAATTTAACTCATCTTTTGACTCTCAAAGGAATAAAACCAAGGTACCAACATATCATGTACTAATCATTAAAATGTACTCTCATTTTAGAAAAATCAAGGTACCAACATATCATGTACCAATCATTAAAATGAACTCTCATTTTAGAAAAACCAAGGTACCAACATATCATGTACCAATCATTAAAATGAACTTTCATTTTAGAAAAATCAAGGTACCAACATATCATGTACCATTAAGGATTATGATCCAATAAAATTATGTACGTCCACCGTACACTCACTTTATAAAACTCAACTTTCATTTTAGGAAAACCAAAGTACTATCATATCATTAAGGATTAGGATCCAATAGAACTATGTACGTCCACCGTACACTCATTTCATATAAATCATGCCCAAAAGAAGAAAGGATAGTTTCACATACCGTTTGTTGTCTGTACCAACTCGATAATCTAAATTCGTCTCGCTCCTCTAGCTAACATTATGGAAACATCTGAATGGCGATAACAGATCCGAATTTGCCTAATTAATTCTTATATGAGCCGTGAGTAATTTATCTTTTTTATAAAGATCTTATCTAATCAGCTGTGAACTAGCAAATGTAAAATAAACTGGTTATATCTTAGTTTCTATGCAGATGGCGTTCTAATCATTTTAATATAATAATTGTTTGTCGATACCTTTTTCACTTAACGCTGCAATGGCTTATTTTAACACGTCTACTAATAACATACTTACTTATTTATTAAACCAGTTTCAGCACTTAATACTTAACAATTTCTTTAAGTAAGCAGAGTCAACTCGACTCCCATGCTTACTAAAACTCTTATCAACATCTGTCTCATATGCCTTAATAAGGACTTAGGAACACTTTAGACATGCTTTTAGCATAGAATCAATAACATGAATATTCCTTAACCTCTAAGAGTAGAGTAAACTATGGAGTAATACCACAGTTATAGTTCACACGTAGAACATGCCAAAAGAAGAAAGGATAGTTCACATACCTTATCGGCTATACCAACACGACAAGTAGAATACGCCTCAATTAGTACTTCAACCTATAACAACAATAACACGTATATCAACTCCATTTTTACTAGTGTAGATCATATACCAAGTAATGGTTCTCTTTTCATATAAAATTTGGGCAGCACTTCCCCTATTTATACCCTATCCACAACTTCCAAATGAGGCTAATAACATCAATAACCAAACACCAATTAAGGGCATAACCAAAACAACAATCAAGGTGATTCATACACCTACTCCTCATGTTAATTCGGCCTCTTGATCCATATATAAACAATCCACTAAAATAGTTCATACTTCAACAACAACGAGGGTGAAATGTGAAGCACTTCTACACCTTTTGTTACACCCCGTTTGTGCAGGACATGTTGTAAGAACGTACGTAAGAACTCACGAGTGTTAAGATTTGAGACTTGTAAAAATTTATCGGAATTATGGAATTTTCGGAAAACGTAATATTGTGACGAATGGGAGGGCGACACGTGTCACCCCCCCCCCCCTATTGTTGCCTTGGACGAAAATGTCATGGCCAAAATAGTCATTGACCATAGTCTTGGATGACTAAGTCTTGCAAGTAGTGAGCTTGAGATTCTTGACTAAGTCAAAGGACCCACAAGGCTTGATATTTAATAAGAGCTCATCCAAACCACCCATTTGGTGGCATCTTGACCCTCCATTGCACTATATAATACTACTAGTAGTGAGACAAGTTCCACACTTAGCCAAATTTACAAAAAATTGGAAGAACATCACACATTGCTCTCGGGTTCACTCCATAGAGAAAAGAAATTTTTTTGTTTCTTGTCCAATAAGCTCCACACTTTAAACCAAGGTTCCTAAGTGTATTGTAAGGGTATCTCAATAGAAAAATCCCGGAAAAATATAGTTTTCGTATTAGTCGCAAGGTGAAAACCTAGTTGCCTTTCTAGGTTTTGGTTGGAAGATTGAAGGAAATTTGTTGGTGTTGTTCTAAGGGTCTCAAGTAGCGGATTGAAGTGTCTTGAAGAGGCTCTAAGTTGCTAAGGAGCGACTTCGGATTTGGAGTTGGATTAAGATTCGTTAAGGTATAATCTTGTCCCTTAAAAGTGTTACAAGATTATTTATATTGTTGTTAGCTTTACATGTTGCTAGCATGAAGTATATGTGTTGAAGTTTATAAGTATTATGGATTGCTTGTAGCCTTAAAATCCGAAATGTAATGTAAGCCTTGTGAAGTTGGATTACAATTTAGTCATTTATTAGAATCGTCGCATGTTACATACTTGAAGATTTTAGTAGTATAATCGATTGCGACTTGATACCATGTTATGCTAACCATTTGGATTGAAATGGAAATTGGATAAGAATTGGTATTGTTGTACTCAATATGGCCGAAATTGGACTAGTAGTTGTCTTAGTTTGATATCTATTGTGGGGCGGAATTTTACACGTCTAGTAGGCGTGTAATCCCCTATTGTTGATTGCATTGATTGGGCCTTAAATGTGGCGTGTTTGGTTATTGTATTCGGCCTTGAAAAAGGTGGCAAAGTAAGTAGAAACAAAGGAGGTGTTGTCCGATTTTTTCCGTAGAATTTAGTGACTTAGCACTTAGAATATTCTACGTTTGAAGTGAGAGGTTAATAGACGTATTGTGACCATTATAGGTTGAAGTACTAAGTATAGCGTATCCTACTTGAAGGATGGAATAGCTATCAAGGTTGAAGTACTTTGGAGCATTTTGCTACTTGTCGATAATCGTCGCGAGGTATGTGAACCTCTTCCTTCCTTTGGCATGATCCTATGTATAGAATATACCTATGGTATCATTTCATGTTTCCTTCTACTCTTAGAAGTTAAGAGGTAGTTGTGTGTTTTACTCTATGTAAAGTTTATGTCAAAGTTATCCTAAGTCCTTACCGGGTCTTATGGGGGATGTTGGTAAGAGTCGTTAGGAGGTACTTTGGAGCCAAGTTGACTTGGCTAATTTATGGCACGAATGAGAATAAGTATCGAGCGAGCCATTGCAGCGTTAATAAAGGAAAATGTAATGACAATCAATTATGTTAAAATGAGTAGAATTCTCCATCTGCATAGAAGCTAAGATAAGACAAAATTGTATTACATTTTCTAGATCATGGCTACTTGAAAAAGATCGTTATAAATAAGTATAACTTAGTCACAACGCACCAAGTATATGTTACTTAACTTATAAGAATTTACGTATGAAGTTTTAAGGCTATGGATCTCAAATTCTTAAGGTTAAGAGACTTTATTTTTTTCAAGTTAGGAGACTTGATTCTTAAAGGAAGAAATGAATTGATTTACAAGTATAGAATACTCGATTTGGAAAGACTTGATTTCTAAAGTTAAGAAACTTGTTTTCTAAAAAGTTAAGGGACTTGAAGTATTTTGAAAGTGTAAGTCTCTTGGTAATAAAAGGAATGAATTTGTCCAGAACATAAAGAATTATAACGGCTTTATGGGAAGTTGGTTATAACAACTTTATGGAAGATTAAAAGAATGGTTTTCTTCAGTAATGTAAGCAAAGAAATGATTTGAAATAAAGAAGGGCAAACTGTTTTAAAGGTATCACTTGCTTAAAGTTTTTAAGAAAGAAGTCACTTGATTTAGAAGCCGGTAATTGTATTTCTAAAAAGGTATTGTGACTTGTCTTGAAGGTAGATATGACTTGATACTACGGTTGTTAGTATCTTGGAAGTTTTATTTGAAAAAGAGTCTTTCTAAAGGAGTAGAGGTGCGTAGTACTTGGGGTTAAATTCCCGGATTGTTATGTGAGAAACGGAAGTGCCATGAGTTTATAAAAATGGAAGTCTAAAGGTTTAATGAACTTGCCTGTGTTTGCTTGTGATAGCTTTAAGTGCAAGTATTATATGTTACGTTGTCGTGACTCTCAGTTGGAGGGTCGGTTGTCTTGTTATAAGTTTACTTGGACGTACCGACAGTGATGTGGGATTCCACGGGTATGCTTCCATTATGATTGATCCTTGGACATGCTTATACGATGTGGGATTCCGGCACGTGACCGAGATGCGGGTTAGATGCGGACATTTTATTCGACGTCTGGCGGTGTGACGGGGGATTCCACGGGTATGCTTCCATTGTGATTGATCTTGGCCATGCTTATACGATGAGGGATGCCGGGGCATGCATCCAGGATGCGGGTTAGAAGCCCACGCATTTTTATTACTCCATGGCCATGCTTATACGATGTGGGATTCCGGGGCATGCGACCATGTTATATTTTACTTCATGGGCTAGCTCCCCATGAAGACATGTACCCACGATGAGGGATTCCGGGGGCATGTTATATTATTACTCCATGGGCTAGCTCCCCATGAAGACCTGCACCTACGATGAGGGATGTCGAGGGCACGTTATGGCCATGCTTATACGATGAGGATTAGGGCATGCGACGCGTTATATATATATATATATATATATATATATATATATATATATATATATATATATATATATATATATATATTTGTGTTGTATATGTGTACGCCGACAGTGAGGTGGGATGCCACAAGCGACACATGGTTATATGTTACACTACGGTGTCGGCGATGATGTGGGATTCCACGGGCAGGAGATATATATGTGTGTTGTGTATGTGTACGCCGACAGTGAGGTGGGATGCCACGGGCGCGTCACATGGTTATATTTTACACTTATAGTTGTCGGCAGTGATGGGGGATTCCACGGGCACACTTTGATATTTGTGTGACTTGATCGCGTCCCAGATTGGGCCGGGTAGTATATGCGCCCCTCCTTAAAGGGTCGGATTATGTTATGAAAGATAAGTAAGTTATATGGTAATGAACTTAATGATTTTTCCTAATCATGTACGTAAGAATGTGACTATAACTTTGATTGAAAATGGGAAAAGATAATAAGGTACGATTAAGTTCATAAGTGGTAATGACACGGCAGGATCTGGTATGTATTTTTTTTATATACTTGTCCCTGTCATACCTTTGTACAGTTATGATTTGTTTACTGTACGTTATTTTTGTTCCATATTCGGTACATGTTGTACTGACCCCCTTCGGGGGACTGCGTTCATGCCCGCAGGTTTTAGGTACCCAGGTTGGTGATCCTTGCTCTTAGGATCTCGGTTCAGTTTTTGGGAAAAAGCTCCATTTGCTCCGGAGGCTTATCTCTTGGTACGGTTTTCCCTGAGGTTGTAGATTCATGTATATTCAGGGGTATGGCGGGGCCCTGTCCCGCCACAGTGGTTATGTTAAAACTCTTAGAGGTCTGTAGTCACGTATTGTGGGTCAGTTTGTAAAGGAAAGGAGGCAACTGCTTCGGTTGTATATATATATGTCCAGGAAAGTAGCCCTATCGGCTAACCTGTTGTTTGACTTCTGTTGTTTTATTTTATAAGTTTCATGTATATTCCGCTGATTATCTCTGATGAATACCTGTAAGGGTGCCCAGGTAGGGCACCAGTCGCGGGCCCGGGGTCGGGTCGTGACACCTTTCTACACCTTTATTCCTTTAGGACATGTATTAGCAATTACCACATTAAACATGCATAATGGTAACTAAATTTACAGCATTATAACTCCACAAAACAGTCCCTAAAACTGCACAATAATATCCAACAGTTTCATGATAGTCTCGGCCAACAACCACAATACCAAAGCCCTTTTTATAATTCCTTAATCCAATTCATAATCCAACACTTCATATAAACCGTATCAACTTTTAATAACAATTCATTTTTAACAAGCAATTAGTGATATAATAACAACAATAACCAACGAATCCAACAACATAAAAACTGCCTCAAAATCGGCCAACAACCAAAATTGTCACATGCACTTCTTATTCTTCATTCCTCTTAACACAAGTTCATCCCCTAACTATAACAAAATGTAATTTCCAATTACCATAAGAGGAAGAAGAAATTTTACCTTAGTTTTTAGCCAAAACAATCCACTTGTTTCGGCCACCACCACTTCTTCAAGTTACAACAAAACACATGTATCCCCTACTAGCTTGTAACCATCTTACTTTCATGTTTCTCTTACAAAAGTTCATTTCCAAGCTTAGGGTTTCAAGAAGTTTGACTAACAGTTTTGGAAGGTTAACTTGGCTTAGAACTTGATTAAGAAGCTTAATCATGGAAAATAAGTTAACTTTGTTCTTCACTTGGCCATGGATTTCGAAAATTTGAAGGAGAATAGAGGTTTGAAGGATGAAGATATTTGTGCTAAGGCAAGAAAGTCTTGCAATGTATATCTATATACAAGTGGACCCTTTACAAGACAAGTGAAGGGTGGACACGTGTCACCCTCTTATTGGTCATATATTCTCTTCACAAAAATATCTTCCACACTTAGCCAAAATCTTAATATTTGGATGGGCCCACAAAATTGTGAAATTTTTGGTGGACCCCATATTATCAATGTCAAGACTTCATAATACAATACTAAGTCCATAAATCCATTGGAAAGAATTTAATCTACAAGTTAAAAAAAATCGTCGTCATAATTGTCTCGAAAAAATTTCCATACAGAAAATGTAAAAATCATTTCCTTCCAACATTCAAATCTTATTTCCATAATGATGTTCTCAATTAAACGTCCTGGAATTACGGGGTGTAACATTCTTCCCCCCTTATAAACATTCGTCCCCGAATGTTCATAATAGGTCTCAAGCTAAACAAACTTCGGCATAGTCTCCTTTAACTATACCTATCAACATATACTCGTTAGTGTCGACGCCGCGGCCCTGAATTACTGCGGCTCCTCTGAAGTTTCAGCTTATTCAAAATCGTACAGCAGTTCATAAGGTGCCAACTAACTCATCTTAACTGGATATCAACGTACCACAGAATGTGTATCATTTTGTACTACCAAGTTACAATATCTTAAGAACAACAATTAAAGAAAGCCATAGTTTGCAGCAATAACAATAAGTGTAGAGAACTTAATAACTCAGCCAACAAGATATAACCAACCCATACCATTCCATTCCTACTTATTAGTTGTTTTCATATTTCATACAGCCATTCTTCGACTGTTCCATAGTTCCAGTCCTCAATTACCCCCAACACACTATTGTTATCCATAGGTTATGTAGAATTGTAACATGTTGCACCACGTAGCCGAAGCCAAGGACCTTACCAGTCCAATCTCTATAGCATACCTTAGCTTACTAACCTTGATACATGTAATTCTTCATAATATGCCATATCGCCCTTTACGCGAGGAAGAGGGCTTATCTCTCTTTCATAATCTTCCCTTCTAGCATTGTTCTATGTTCCTCACTTATCACTGCTCCTGGTCTCATTCCACCTCTGATAGTCCTTAGTACATTTTACTTCCTTTGTAAACAAAGTCACATTCATAAGGTTCTATTGCAGTTCCCTCTAGAACTCTAATCGGCAAGAGTCACCGTAAAACATGTGGATCTTTATAACCTACTAAATCTTCCAATGATGTCTTTTGTTTTTCATCTGTGCCACTTATACTCATCTTATTCTTACTTTGCGCATCCGCTTGAGACACTTCGAAATGTCGTGGCCATGGTTGTCACACTAAACCAACTCCAAGTACCTTCAAAAGATGCTTAACATAAAATCCTTCAAAGATCTTATTTCCAGTTTCAATATTATCTCCAACTTTTAACCACACAAGTGGTTTATACTCAACCCAAGGAATCACCACACTAATATACTTCACATATACTATGTACTTTAACCAAGATCACACATAAAATATTTTACTCAAGAAGGTCTTGTATATCTAAGGGCTCAACGATTATCAAATATTCTAAGATTCTTAAATATTTCATGTCTCAAGCTTACATTATCTCTTCCCGTATACGGGTAAGATAGCTTCTCATAATCTCAAAATCATGTTGTCTTAATCATAACAACCCTATTTACTCCATACAAATATTATTCGTGCATATCACTTAAGCATACAACATAGCTTCATCTATCAACATGGTATGCCATCAAGTCAATTAAACATGATCTTCTAAGAGTTCTTCACCATCTCAGACAACTCATCACTTCCTAAATATTCTAAATTAGCACACCAAATATGCCTTGATATGGATTCATTAAATTGTTTCATACCTTCCAAGAAATTATTAAAGCTTAACCAACTCATGATAACCCCAAATCACTTCAGACAACAAACATCTGGCCCTAGTAAATATGTTCGTTTAGATGCACGTCATCATCATACCAACTATACAACAATTTTACCAACCTATATACATGGTCCATATTGTCACGACCCGACCCCGGGACCGCGACTGGTGCCCTACCTGGGCACCCTTACATGTAAACATCAGAGAAAATCAGCGGAACATACATGAAACTTAAACATAAAACCTCGGAAGTAAAACAACAGGTTAGCCGATAGGGCTACCTTCCTGAACATATATAAAAACAACCGAAGCAGTTGCCTCCTTTCTTTTACAAACTGACCCACAATATGTGACTACAGACCTCTAAGAGTTTTAACATAACCATCGTGGACGGGGCCGCCATACCACTCAATATACATGAATCTACTACCTCGGGAAAACTGTACAAGAGCTAAGCCTCCGAGCAAATGGAGCTTTCCCAAAATCAACCGAGATCCTAAGAGCAAGGATCACCACACAGTACCTAAAACTGCGGGCATGAACGCAGCCCGAAGAAGTCGATTAACAGTGCGAATATGGAATGAAATAACGTCTGATGAAATGATCATAATCGTACAAAAGAATGACAAGGACAAGTATAAAAATACATACCAGATCCTGCCGTGTCATTACCACTTATGAACTTAATCGCACCTTATTATCTTTTCCCATTTTCAATAAAAGTTATAGCCACATTCTTACACACATGATTAGGAAAAATCATTAAGTTCATTACTATATAACTTACTTATCTTTCATAAGTATAATCCGCCCTTTAAGAGGGCACATTTTTCTACCCGCCCATGCGGGACGCGATCAAGTCACACTAATATCAAGCGTGTCCGTGGAATCCCCATCACCGCCGCGACTACAAGTGTAAAATATAATCACGTGTCGCGCCGTGGCATCCCACCTCACGATCGGCGTACACATGTACAACACATATATATATCTCTGCGTGGAATCCCACATCATCGCCGATCCGAGGATATAATAGTACGTCAATAGGCATACATGAACACAAGTCCCACCGGTGGTATAGCGTCTTGAGGGTCTACCTCACTTATACTCTTACCGGAGAAGTTGGTAAAGCGGTGGTATAGCATCTTGGGGTCTACCCTCACTTATACTCTTACCACGGAGAAGGTGGTATAACGTCTTGGGGCTTGCCCGCCATTTATACTCTTACCTATCTCAACCGACCATTATACAAAACAAGCAGGGGGTATAATGTCTTGGGGGTTTACCCCTCACTTATACTCTTACCCTGGAGAAGGTGGTATAGCATCTTGGGGGTCTACCCCTCACTTATACTCTTACCCTATCTCGAGGCGTCAAACAAAGCAAGCACTACCATGTCTTCTATAAGAATCCGGGAATTTAACCCAAGTACTACAAATAACGGAAGCATACCCGTGGAATCCCACATCACTGTCGGTACGTCCAAGTACTTACAACAAGACAGCCGGCCCTCCAACCGAGAGTCGCGGCATCGTAATAAAACATAATACTTGCACTCAAAGGCTATCACCAGCACACATAGGCTAATTCTCAATTAATCAAGCCAAAGTACTTATCAGGGCACAAATAGAATAATTCTCATTTAACAAGCCAAAGTACTAATCAAGGCATCACATAGAATTATTCTCATTTAACAAGCCAAAGTACTTATCGGGGCACAAATAGAATAATTCTCATTTAACAAGCTAAAGTACTAATCAAGGCATCACATAGAATTATTCTCATTTAACAAGCCAAAGTACTTATCGGGGCACAAATAGAATAATTCTCATTTAACAAGCTAAAGTACTAATCAAGGCATCACATAGAATTATTCTCATTTAACAAGCCAAAGTACTTATCGGGGCACAAATAGAATAATTCTCATTTAACAAGCTAAAGTACTAATCAAGGCATCACATAGAATTATTCTCATTTAACAAGCCAAAGTACTTATCGGGGCACAAATAGAATAATTCTCATTTAACAAGTCAAAGTACTAATCAAGGCATCACATAGAATTATTCTCATTTAACAAGCCAAAGTACTTATCGGGGCACAAATAGAATAATTCTCATTTAACAAGCCAAAGTACTAATCAAGGCATCACATAGAATTATTCTCAATTAACAGGCCAAAGTACTACGTACGTACATTCTTTTCAAAAGGCTCCTTTCCAAATAAAACTTCCCCGATACTAACAACCGTAGTATCAAGTCCTATTCACCTTTCAAGACAAGTCACAATACTTTTTTAGAAATACAATTACCGGCTTCTAAATCAAGTGACTTCCTTATTTAAAACCTTAAGCAATTGGTACCTTTAAAACAATTTGCCCTTCCTTAACACAAGTTATTTCTTTGATTACTTTATTAGAGAAAATCATTCTCTTAACCTTCCACAAAGCCGTTATAACCAACTTCCCATAAAGCCGTTATAACCCTTTATGGTTTAGACCAACACGTTCCTTTTATAACCAAGAGACTTCTACTCTTTGAAACCAAGTATTAAATACTTTCAAATAAATTCTCATAACTTTCAAAAAAATACAAATAGTCTCTTAACCTTTTGAAAACAAGTGACTCCTTTTATTATAAAACCTTAGGCAATTAATGCCTTAAAAACAAGTGGCCTTTTCACTAAATCAAATCACTTATCTTTCCATAAAGCAAATATAACTAACTTCCCATAAAGCCGTTATATTCACTTTATACCTTAGCCAAAAACAATTTCCTATCCAAGGGACTTATACGTTTACAACGGAACAAGTATCACATACTTTAAAACTCTTCAAGTCCCTTAACTTTAATAACACTTAAGACATCCTTTATACTTTCAAAGAAGTGAGTTAATCTCCCAACTCACCCGACTTGGCTATTCACAAACTAGTAAAGGATATCAAGGTGTTGACGCTCTGCACTACATACGTGCAACTAGTCATGCTCAAAGATAGGAAAAGTTCTACATAGAGTAGATCACACAACTACCTCTTAACTTCTAAGAGTAACAGGAAATATGAACTGATACCACAGGTATATTCCATACATAGAATCATGCCAAAGGAAGGAAGAGGTTCACATACCTTGCGACGATTGTCGACAAGTAGCAAAATGCTCCAAAGTACTTCGATCTTGAGCTATTCCATTCTTCAAGTAGGATACGCTATACTTAGTACTTCAACCTATAATGGTCACCATACGTCCATTAACCTCTTATTTCAAACGTAGAATATTCTAGGTGCTAAGTCGCTAAATTCTACGGAAAATCGGACAGCACCTCCTTTGTTTTTACTCACTTTGCCACCTTTTTCAAGGCCGAATACAATAACCAAACAGCCCCAATTGGCTCACAACAATATAGAAGGTATTCCAATACAATGAATCACTAAACAGCCCCAATTGGCTCACAATTTAGAAAGTAGTCCAATACAAATGAATAACAAACTAAAAGTCCAAAATCGGCCACCTTGAGTTCAACCATACCAATTCTTATCAAATTTCCATTTCAATCCAACTTGGTAGCATAACATGATATCAAGTCGCATTTGATTATAACAATCCATAATCTCTAAGTAGGTAAAATGCGACGATTTCTAATAAACGACCAATTAGTAATCCAATTTTCAAGTGGCGTATATAACATTTCGAATTTAGCTACAAGCACTCCATAATACTTATAAACTTCAACATATCAACTTCATGTTGTCAACATGTAAAACTAACAACAACAAAAAAATATATAATCTTGTAACATCTTAAAGGCCAAGATTATACCTTAACGATTCTCAAACCAATCTTCAAATCCGAAGTCGTTCCTTAGCAACTTAGAGACTCTCCAAGATACTTCAATCCGCTACTTGAGACCCTTAGAACCATACCAACAATTTTCCTTCAAACTTCCAACCAAAACCTAGAAAAGCCATTAGGTTTTCACCTTGCGACTAATACGAAAACTCTCTTTTTCCGGGATTTTTCTATTGAGATATACTTACATAACACTCATGAACCTTGGTTTAAAGTGTGGGGCTTAATGGACAAGAAACGAAAAATCTTCCTTTTGAAAGTGGAGGGAAGCCGAGAGCAACAATGTGATGTTCTTCCAATTTTGTGAATTTTAGCAAAGTGTGGAACTCTTGTCTTGCTACTAGTATTATATAGGGACATGGAGGGTCAAGGTGTGCACAAATGGTTGGCTAGGATGAGCTCTTAACAAAAATCAAGACTAATTGTCCCCTTGACTAAGTCAAACATGTCAAGCTTTCAAGTTGCAAGAATTGTATTGATAGAAAAGGTCAAATTAACATTTTGCCCTTGCAAAAAAAAAGAAAATCGTCCAAGGCATCATCTAAGGGGGGGGGGGGGGGGGTTACACGTGTCGCCCTCCCATTCGTCACAACAAAACGTTTTCCGACAATTTCATAATTCCGATAAAATTTTACAAGTCTCAAATCTTGATACCTCTGAGTTCTTACGTACGTTCTTAAAACATGTCCTGTAATTACGGGGTGTAACACATATATTCCCTTTCTGGGCCGCTGTCGCTTTCTTTGGAGGCATAGCTGTCACGACCCAACCGGGCGCGATCGTACCTGCATGGTACTTCGCCGTATATGTCGAGAGAATAGCGGAACATACATAGCACATAACTTATAAAAAGGGTAAACATCACTGGCCAGCCGATAAGGCTGCCTTCCATAAAACATACTTAAACAAGGTATAGTAGTACAACTGGTCCTTATAGCCCAAAACATATATGTGACCACAGACCTCTAAAGATAACAATTGTGGCGGGACAGGGCCCCGCCATACCCCTGAATGTACAAAATACCTATAGCATCAGGGAATATCCGGACCCAAAAAACAAGCTTAGGAGGAATGAGCTTCGACACACAGTACAAGATCCTAGGAATGAGGATCTACCACCTGCTTTCCCTTACCTGCGGCATGAACGCAACCCCAGGAAGGGGGTCGACACAACGCATGCAGTATGTAAAGCGGAAAATCGTAGTAATATCATAAGTCAAAAATAAATTTGGAGCCATAGATAAAATCAATTTCCTTGCCGTGCCTTACTAACAATGAGAGTAACAAGTATAAAACTTATAGCATAAAAATAGGAGGCTCACGATCAAAGCAGGTACCTGCGCGTAGTATCATTAAGCAATCCTACTCCCGGGACTATTTCACCGCGTGGGTCTGTGGACCCGCGTAGGTCATCCGTCTCGTCATGGGACTATTTCACCCGCATGGGACTATTTCACCCGCATGGATCCTGTGGACCCGCATGAGTACCATCGCCGTACTCGCATGGGACTATTTCACCCGCATGGATCCTGTGGTCCGGATCCGCACGAGTGCAAGCGCCGCACTCGCATCATGGGTAGCAAATCCATGGCATAGACAATAACCCGAGGTTTACCCCGTAATAATACAATTATATAGCATAGCTCATCCGACTATTATACATAACATAAGCACTACCGGCCTATCATATCATACATAAGCACTACCGGCCTATCATATCACAACATAAGCACTACCAGCCTATCATGTCATAAGCAAGTTAAGAAATCCCCTAACTTCTTATTATCATTATTAATATATCCTCTCATTTTAGTATCCTACGGCACTAAAATGTCTTTTAATAGAAAATCCGGAAATTCAACCCAAGTACCATGTACTTCTAACTTTTTAAGAAAAACTCTTTTTATACAAAGATTCCAAGATACTATTCACCATAGTATCAAGTTACGATTCCTTTTCAAGACGAGTCACATTTCCTTTTAGAAATATAATAGGCTTCTAAATCAAGTGACTTCATTTCCTTTAAAACCTTAGGCAACCAATGCCTAAAAATCAATTCACCTTTCTTAGTTTCAAATCCTTTACCCGTACTTGTTTTAATTAGAGTAAACCTTTCTTTGTGAACCTTTCAAGAAAACTAATATAACCAACTCCCCATAAAGTCCTTATATTAGCGTTATCCCTTTGTCAAATACATTTTCCCTCAACCCAAGGGACTTATACTTTTGAAATGAAACAAGTATCATATACTTTTAAAACAAGTGTAGATTATCAAATCTTGTACGTATACCGTACTACATAGATACAACTATTCATGCTCAAGAGATAGGAAAGCTCTGCATACCTCTTCGGTCAATCCACTTGCTAAGTCCAACTACCGCAAGTAATATGTCAACCTATAATAACCATAGTGCGTTTATTAACCTCTAATTTCAATGTAGAAGTTCCAAATTCAAGTTACCAATTCCTAAGGAAAATTGGGCAGCATTTCCTTTGTTTCTACTCACTTTGCCACCTTTTTCAAAGGCCGATTTTCAACACTCAAACGCCTCATTAAGGCCCAACATCCAAACCAACACAAAGGGGATTACACACCTAATCTTGGGTGTGTAAAATTCTGCCCCATAAGTTATAATAATACACTTAACAATTCTAAAGTAGTTTGTAGGCTACAACATGCTCATAATATCTCTTTAGCCAAATCCTTCATACTCAAACCACATTTCTTGCATGCAATGACTCTAATAGCATTATTTACTACCACAAGTACTTTCTTCTTAACATGCAACACTAAAAACTAATAATAGAGGAAGAATCATTACCTTAGAGCTTTAGCCAAATTTATCCAACAATTTGCTATCTTCTATTCCAAGAACACCACCACAACAACCTTCACAAGCTAGCCACAAGCTTCCTTCTTGCCTTCTACTTTTCAGATTTTTCCTAAGGCTAGAATATCTCTTGGAGTTTTAGAGAGAAGGAGGAGCTTGAAATAATTAAGAGAGAAGGAGGAGCTTTGTCTAAGAGAGAGATGAAAGATGACCAAGTCTTTAAGACTTGGTCAATATAATGCATGCAAAAATCAGATGGGGGGGACACTTGTCACCCTCCCATGCCCTTTTTAAAAGAAAAGATCAGATTTTCCTAAGTTTTTCCGCCAGATTTCCCGCCTCGGCGCCGCGGCCCTGCAGTCGGCGCCGCGGCGCCGCAACTCCTGCGGACTCTCGGAACTTTAGGCGCCGCGGCCCTGATTTCCGGCGCTGAGGCCCCTGACCGAAGTTTTTCTGATTTCGAGTCCTAACTCCTTTCGCACGGCCCCATACGCACGGCCTGAACCACGGGGTATAACATTCTTCCCCCTTAGAAACATTCGTCCCGAATGTCCCTTCTAGGCTTACTCAAATCACAATATCGACATAGACTCAAATAAAGACGCTCCACACGGCCACAACAAAACTCAAGCATAAATACTAAATTTAAAGACCAACAATTTAGAACGTGGGTTACCTGGAGGTATAGGGAATAAGTGAGGATATTTATTCATCATGTCATCCTCTGCTTCCCACGTCATCTCCTCTCTGTTCTCGTTCCGCCATAAGACCTTGACGGAAGCCACATCCTTTGTCCGTAATCGCCTAACCTGACGATCGAGTATCGCTATGGGACTCTCATACGATAACTCCTCATTACACGAACCTCATGAATCGGATGTACTCTAGATGGGTCTCCAATACATTTCCGCAACATAGACACATGAAACACTGGATGTACTGCCTCTAGATCGGACGGCAGATCCAACTCATAGGCAACCTTTCCTACCCTCCGGACAATCTGGTAAGGTCCAACGTACCTTGGGCTAA
This sequence comes from Przewalskia tangutica, assembly GCA_029844215.1. Lineage (NCBI taxonomy): Eukaryota > Viridiplantae > Streptophyta > Magnoliopsida > Solanales > Solanaceae > Przewalskia > Przewalskia tangutica. Next base: position 7,434,595 of record CM056725.1, read on the forward strand.
GTTTTCCCTTCTTCCTAAATCTCATCACGCCCTTCATGGGTGACACCTTCAGGAAAACCCAATCATGTACCTCAAACTCCAAGTGCCGACGCAGCTGATCTGCATACGACTTCTGCCGACTCTGGGCTGCCAATAACCGCTCCTGGATAAGCTTCACCTTATCCACTGCCTGCTGAACCAAGTCTGGCCCGACTAACTGAACTTCTCCTACCTCGAACCAGCCTATCGGTGACCTGCACTTCCTCCCGTATAAGGCCTCATAAGGCGCCATCTGGATACTAGAATGGTAGTTGTTGTTGTAAGCAAACTCCACAAGAGGTAAATGATCCTCCCAGCTACCCCTGAAATCAATAACACAAGCCCGCAGCATATCCTCGTGTTCGGATAGTGCGCTCGGCCTGTCCGTCGATCACGAGGTGAAATGCGATCTGAGACTCACATGAGTCCCTAATCCCTTTCGAAAAGACCTCCAGTTAGCGAGAAGCGGGCTCCTCTATCGATATAATCGACACCGACTCGTGCGGTCTCACAATCTCTCTAATATATAATCTGGCATAGTCCTCAGCTGAGAACGTCGTTCTGACCGGAAGAAAATGGGCTGATTTCGTCAGCCTGTCGACAATCACCTAAATGGAATCATGCTTCCTCTGAGTGGTAGGTAGCCCTGTAATAAAATCCATATTTATCACCTCTCACTTCCAAGTCGGAATATCAATATCCTGCAATAGCCCACCGGGCTTTTGGTGCTCAATCTTGATCTGCTGACAATTTGGACATCAGGCAACAAAACTCGCCACGTCCTCTTCGTGCCATCCACCAATACACACACCTGAGGTCACGGTACATCTTAGTCGACCCCGGGTGAATAGAATAACGAGCACTGTGTGCCTCCCCCAAAATCTGCTGACGAAGTCCTGTCACATCGGGAACACACAATCGGCCCTCAAACCTTAGCACCACATCAGGCGCTACCTCGAATAGACTCTTCTCTCTCTGAAGGGAGGCATCTCGATACCGTACCATAACCGGATCCTTATACTGTCGCATCTTCACCTCCTCGACGATGGAAGACTCGGCAACCTCTCGAACCCGAACTCCATCACTATCGGAATCAACCAAACGAACCCCAAGGCTTGCCAGCTGACGAATCTCTCGGCCCATATCCTTTTTCCCCGGCTGTACATCGGATAGACTACCCATCGATCTGCGACTAAGGGCATCTGCAACTACATTGGCCTTCCCTGGGTGGTATAGAATATCAACATCATAATCCTTGGCGGCTCAACCACCGTCTCGCCGCAAGTTCGGCTCCTCTGGTGAAGATATCTTTGGAGGCTCTTGTGGTGCGTATAAATATCCACATGAACTCCATACAAATAGTGTCTCGGATCTTGAGGCATGAATCACTGCGCAACTCTAAGTCATGCGTGGGATAGTTTTTCTCGTGCTTCCTAAGCCGCCGAGATCGTAGCTATAACTCTGCCGTCTTTGCATCAAGACGCACTCCAAGTCCGACACTGACGATCGCAATAAACCACATATCCATCTAAGCCCTCGGAAGAGTAAGGATCAGGCGGTCGTCAATTTCTCCTTTAATCAAAACTCTCCTCAAGCATCCGCCCATCAAATGTAGCGCTTCGAGTCAGCCTAGTCAAAGCGGCGATGGAGGCAAACTTCTCCAACCTCCGATAATAACTGCAAGGCCCGAAGTTGCGCACTGCAGCTTGTAGTGGGTCTAGGCCAAGTCTTGGCCTCAATCTTAGTCAGACAACCGAATACCATCGGCCCATAACATGTCCTAAGAAAGCCACCGGAAGCCAAACTCGCATTTCGAGAACTTGGCATACAACTGCCGGTCCCTGAGGACTCCCAATACCGTCCTCAAATGATCTGTATGCTCCTGCTCTGTGCGCGAATACACCAAGATATCATCAATAAACACTATAACGAACATATCCAAGAATGGCCTGAACACCCTATTCATCAAATCCATGAATCTTCTTTGGGGCGTTGGTCAACCCGAAAGACATCACCCTGAACTCATAGTGCCCATACCGGGTCCTGAATGCAGTCTTTGGGATATTTATCTCTCTAACTCGCACCTGATGATAACCAGAGCGCAGGTCTATCTTGGAAAAACACTTTGCACCACAATCGTCAAACAAATCGTCAATCACGGGAGGATACATTCTTGATAGTTACCTTGTTCACCGCTCAGTAATCAATACACATACTGGCGTCCCATCCTTCTTCTTTACAAATAACAGCGCCCCTGGAGAAACACTTGGCCTAATAAAGCCTTTCTCCAAAGAAATCTTTCACTGGTCCTTCAATTCCTTCAACTCGGCGGTGCCATCCTGTATGGCGGAATAGATATCGGTCAGTGTCCGCGCCAAATCGATGCAAACTCAATCTCCTCGGGAGGATACCGGGCTTCGTGCGGGAATACGTCTGAAACTCTCTAACAACCGGACCGATCAAGGTCCGTATCTCACCTCGATGTCGAATACCGAACCAAATGGTAAATATACCCTTCCGTACCATCTTCCTAGCCTTGAGGTAAGAAATAAACCTACCCTCGGCGCAAGGTATTCCCTTCCACTCGATAACCGGCTCACCGTAAACCGGAACCGAACTAACCTCTCTGCGGTCCACATTGGCATAGCAAGACGCTAGTCAATCCATACCCATAATCACATCGAAGCTGTCATATCCAACTCTATCAAGTCGGCAGAGTCGGCGACCTTCTATAGTCACGGGCAAGCCTTATATACGCTCGGCTACCATCAAGCACCTACGGCGTAGCCACCTCAAAAGATTCTATGGACTCGGGCTCTATCCTATTCTACCAAAGAATATGAGGAGATATATAGGACAAGGTAGAACTGGATCTATCAAAGCATATACATCACGAAGAAACCAATAATGTATCTCGCGACGACATCGGGTGACGCCTCACGGTCTGACGATCGACATAGCATAGATGCGGTTACGAGGACCGCTGAACTAGAACCCTGCCACGACTCCTGCGCGGCTGCTGGCGTGAACACCACGCCTCGGGCGCATAACAATCGAAGATGAAGACCGGAATCGAATCGGTCGGTGAGCCATAGCATTTCCGCGCCTGCCTGACAATCTCTCTTCAAATGGCCTGCATCCACAAGAGTAACAAGCTCTGGAGGAACACGACACCCATAATGGCAATCACCACATCGACCACACCGAGGCATAGGTGGCCTCATCCGGAACTCGTCCTCCGAAACCCGCCACGGAACCTGTCCCGCTCCTGAATACTCAGACGTCCGAAGATGGTGGAGGCGCTCTGGGCCATTGTGGTGCAAATCTGTCTGCTTGGGGTTGTCTACCACTAAAACTACCAGAGGACCTGCTGTCTGGCCTCTTCTGGCGATACATGTCAATCCGTCGGCCCTGCGTTCGCCGCGCAGTGCATATGCTGCATGCGGGCAATGTCATGCCGGTGAAGAGCTACTCCGTGCAACTCGGCCAAGTGATCATCGAGTCTGTGACATAGCGGTGCACTCTGTCCTCGTATACGCTACCAAGCGGGCACATACCGAGCCAATGAGTCAAACTCCACATTGTACTCCCGACCGTCCGCCCACTCTGTCTCGGTGTCAAAAATCTATCGGCCGAGCCTCTCATCTGCGGAGGCAAGAAATGGCAAATGCGCCTCGAGAACTTCGTCCCCAAGCGGTGAAGCGCATGCTCCACGGGGCGCTTCCATGAATCATACCGATTAAGCTGCGGTGTCCGCGGCCGATGCGAACCTAGTACCACCGACTCGGTCTCGAAGCCCGATCACCCTCACGATCCGTATGGCTTCGGATAAACTCCGAGATCATCCTCGTGCCTCGACCCATAAAACTCGGTGGGCTGCAACTCAAAAGTCCTCGGTCTCAAGCTAGCGACTCTGTCTTTGAACTACGAATGCAATCGCTGCTGTCTCGGCTATCCTCGTATGCGCCACGATCACGGCTAATCGGGCCATCTCTTGTAGCCCATATCCTGCGCCCGCTGCTGGATCGAGGCTCGGTACCGCGGTCTCGATGGCAGCCGCTGGCGACTCGGACTCTTTGGGGTTGGCGGCGTTGTAGAACTTCGCCGTCCAAACACCTCATCCGTGGGGATCGGGCACGTGCCTCAGTAACCTCGGTGCTCTACTAGTAGTACCTCTCTTGCGCTTGCCGCCGGGTAGCGGTTGCCTTGCGTGGAGGCATAACTGATACATAAAGGAAAACATCAGAGGAGGTTCAACCTATAACTCGGCTCTATTGCACGATCTTAGAGTGAAAGAATGGAAACAATCCTAAATATCCGCGACCTCACGATTATAGATGTGGTGCACGACACACCGATAATCAAGACTACTGCTAGACACGATGCGTGGACACTTTCCGAGGACTAAGCGATCGATACCACTTTTGTCACGACCCAACCCGGGGCGGCGGTACCTGCACGGTACCTCGCTGTATATGTCAGAGAATAGCAGAGGAACATACATAGCACATAACTTATAAAAAGGGTAAACATCACTGGCCAGCCGATAAGGCTGTCTTCCATAAAACATACTTAAACAAGGTATAGTAGTACAACTGGTCCTTATAGCCCAAAACATATATGTGACCACAGACCTCTAAAGATAACAACTGTGGCGGGCGGGGCCGCCATACCCCTGAATGTACAAAATACCTATAGCATCAGGGAATATCCGTACAAAAAAAAACAAGCTTCCGGAGGAATGGAGCTTCTGACACCTGAGTAAAAGATCCTAGGAATGAGGATCTACCACCTGCTTTCCCTTACCTGCGGCATGAACGCAGCCCCCGAGGAAGGGGGTCAGTACACAACGTACCAAGTATGTAAAACTGGAAAATACTGTAGTAATATCATAAGTCAAAAATAAGCTGGAGTCATAGATAAAATCAATTTCCTTGCACTGTGCCTTACTAACAATGAGAGTAACAAGTATAAAACTTATAGCATAAAAATAGGAGGCTCACGATCAAAACAGGGTACCTCGCCCGTAGTATCATTAAGCAATCCTACTCCTGGGACTATTTCACCCGCATGGGTCCTGTGGACCCGCATGAGGTCATCCGCCTCGTCATGGGACTATTTCACCCGCATGAGACTATTTCACCCGCATGGATCCTGTGGACCCGCATGAGTACCATCGCCGTACTCGCATGGGACTATTTCACCCGCATGGATCCTGTGGTCCGGATCCGCATGAGTGCAAGCGCCGCACTCGCATCATGGGTAGCAAATCCATGGCATAGACAATAACCCGGGGTTTACCCCGTAATAATACAATTATATAGCATAGCTCATCCGACTATTATACATAACATAAGCACTACCGGCCTATCATATCATACATAAGCACTACCGGCCTATCATATCACAACATAAGCACTACCAGCCTATCATGTCATAAGCAAGTTAAGAAATCCCCTAACTTCTTATTATCATTATTAATATATCCTCTCATTTTAGTATCCTACGGCACTAACATGTCTTTTAATAGAAAATCCGGAAATTCAACCCAAGTACCATGTACTTCTAACTTTTTAAGAAAAACTCTTTTTATACAAAGATTCCAAGATACTATTCACCATAGTATCAAGTTACGATTCCTTTTCAAGGCAGTCACATTTCCTTTTAGAAATATAATAGGCTTCTAAATCAAGTGACTTCATTTCCTTTAAAACCTTAGGCAACCAATGCCTAAAAATCAATTCACCTTTCTTAGTTTCAAATCCTTTACCCGTACTTGTTTTAATTAGAGTAACCCTTTCTTTGTGAACCTTTCAAGAAAACTAATATAACCAACTCCCCATAAAGTCCTTATATTAGCGTTATCCCTTTGTCAAATACATTTTCCCTCAACCCAAGGGACTTATACTTTTGAAATGAAACAAGTATCATATACTTTTAAAACAAGTGTAGATTATCAAATCTTGTACGTATACCGTACTACATAGATACAACTATTCATGCTCAAGAGATAGGAAAGCTCTACATACCTCTTCGGTCAATCCACTTGCTAAGTCCAACTACCGCAAGTAATATGTCAACCTATAATAACCATAGTGTGTTTATTAACCTCTAATTTCAATGTAGAAGTTCCAAATTCAAGTTACCAATTCCTAAGGAAAATTGGGCAGCATTTCCTTTGTTTCTACTCACTTTACCACCTTTTTCAAAGGCCGATTTTCAACACTCAAACGCCTCATTAAGGCCCAACATCCAAACCAACACAAAGGGGATTACACACCTAATCTTGGGTGTGTAAAATTCTGCCCCATAAGTTATAATAATATACTTAACAATTCTAAAGTAGTTTGTAGGCTACAACATGCTCATAATATCTCTTTAGCCAAATCCTTCATACCCAAACCACATTTCTTGCATGCAATGACTCTAATAGCATTATTTACTACCACAAGTACTTTCTTCTTAACATGCAACACTAAAAACTGATAATAGAGGAAGAATCATTACCTTAGAGCTTTAGCCAAATTTATCCAACAATTTGCTAGCTTCTATTCCAAGAACACCACCACAACAACCTTCACAAGCTAGCCACAAGCTTCCTTCTTGCCTTCTACTTTTCAGATTTTTCCTAAGGCTAGAATATCTCTTGGAGTTTTAGAGAGAAGGAGGAGCTTGAAATAATTAAGAGAGAAGGAGGAGCTTTTCTAAGAGAGAGATGAAAGATGACCAAGTCTTTAAGACTTGGTCAATATAACGTGCAAAAATCAGATGGGTCGGGACACTTGTCACCCTCCCATGCCCTTTTTAAAAGAAAAGATCAGATTTTTCTAAGTTTTTCCGCCAGATTTCCCGCCTCGGCGCTGCGGCGCCGCAACTCCTGCGGACTCTCGGAACTTTAGGCGCCGCGGCCATGAGTTCCCGCCTGGCGCTTCGCTCCGGCCACACTGAGGCCCCTGACCGAAGTTTTTCTAATTTCGAGTCCTAACTCCTTTCGCACGGCCCCATACGCACGGTCTGAACCACGGGGTATAACAATAGCTGCAACCACAATTATACGTTAGGGAGGGACTACCCTAACAACATAGCTCTATCGCACGATCTTAGATTAAGGAAAATAGAAACCAATCCTAAATGTACTGTAGCCTCATGTTTATGGGTGTGGTGCACAACACACCGATAACCAAGACTCTACTGCACACGGTCTGTAGACATTCCGAGAACTAACTGCTCTGATACCACTTTTATCACGTCCCGAACCGACGGGCCGCGACTGGTGCCCTACCTGGGTATCCTTATACCCACACATCACATATAACCAGCAGAAGCTTAAGAAAAACTCATAATCTTATAACTAGGGATCATGTCCCCTAAACTATCATATAACATCATTGACAAGCTGGCAAGGCTGCCATTATGTACACAATAGCCAAAATGAACTACAACTGAACATGTCCAACCCACACATGACTACAGACCTCTAAGAGTAAGACAGTAACTATGACGGGACAAGGCCCTGTCGTACCCCTGAATATACATAAGCCATAATGGAAGACCTGTACCAAAATAACTAGTCTCCGGACAATGGAGCTATCCCAAAATGCTGAGCAAGGATCCTAAGCTTGAGGATCACCAAACTGAGTACCTATACCTGCGGGCATGAACGCAGCCCCCCGAAGGGGGTCAGTACAACAAGGTACCAAGTATATAAACATAAAGTACAATAAATAAGATCATGACTGGCCAAAAGGTGACAGGGACAAGTATGAAAATCAAATACCAAATCCAACCGTGCCATATAAAATAGAGCCAACTGTACCTTTCAAAAATGAGAATCAACTGTGCATTTTAAAAACAGAGAGTCAATTGTACCCTTTTTAAAGTGAAAGAGTCATATCAAAATCATAGATGTATGTCCATATAACGTATCCCGACCCATTCTGGGACTTGGTCCATATAACTGTGGATGTTTGTCTACTTATAACGTATCCCGGCCCATTCTGGGACTCGGTCCATATAAACATCATGTCTTGTATATATAACGTGTCCCGACCCTTTAGTGAGGGACTCAGTGGAATCATCAGTATAACGTATCCCGACCCTTTAGTGAGGGACTCGGTAAGCATACACTTGCACGAATAACTATCATGAGCAACCTTGTGCAACTTAACTCATCTTTTGACTCTCAAATGAATAAAACCAAGGTACCAACATATCATGTACCAATCATTAAAATGAATTCTCATTTTAGAAAAACCAAGGTACCAACATATCATGTACCAATCATTAAAATGAACTCTCATTTTAGAAAAACCAAGGTACCAACATATCATGTACCAATTATTAAAATGAACTCTCATTTTAGAAAAACCAAGGTACCAACATATCATGTACCAATCATTAAAATGAACTATCATTTTAGAAAAACCAAGGTACCAACATATCATGTACCATTAAGGATTAAGATCTAATAAAACTATGTACGTCAACCGTACACTCACTTTATAAAACTCAATTTTCATTTTAGGAAAACCAAAGTACTATCATATCATTAAGGATTAGGATCCAATAGAACTATGTACGTCCACCGTACACTCATTTCATATAAATCATGCCCAAAAGAAGAAATGATAGTTTCACATACCGTTTGTCGGCTGTACCAACTCGATAATCTAAATTCGTCTCGCTCCTCTGGCTAACATTATGGAAACATCTGAATGGCGATAAAAGATCCGAATTTGCCTAATTAATTCTTATATGGGCCGACAGTAATTTATCTTTTTTATAAAGATCTTATCTAATCAGCTGTGAACTAGCAAATGTAAAATAAACTGGTTATATCTTAGTTTCTATGTAGATGGCGTTCTAATCATTTTAATATAATAATCGTTTGTTGATACCTTTTTCACTTAACGCTGTAATGGCTTGTTTTAACACGTCTACTAATAACATACTTACTTATTTATTAAACCAGTTTCAGCACTTAATACTTATCAATTCCTTTAAGTAAGCAGAGTCAACTCGGCTCCCATGCTTACTAAAACTCTTATCAACATCTGTCTCGTATGCCTTAATAAGGACTTAGGAACACTTTAGACATGCTTTTAGAATAGAATCAATAACATGAATATTCATTAACCTCTAAGAGTAGAGTAAACTATGGAGCAATACCACAGTTATAGTTCACACGTAGAACATGCCAAAAGAAGAAAGGATAGTTCACATACCTTATCGGCTATACCAACACGACAAGTAGAATACGCCACAATTAGTACTTCAACCTATAACAATAATAACACGTATATTAACTCAATGTTTACTAGTGCAGATCATATACCAAGTAATGATTCTCTTTTCATATAAAAATTTGGGCAGCACTTCCCCTATTTATACCCTATCCACAACTTCCAAACGAGGCTAATAACATCAATAACCAAGCACCAATTAAGGGCATAACCAAAACAGCAACCAAGGTGATTCATACACCTACTTCTCATGTTAATCCGGCCTCTTAATCCATATAAAAATAGTCCATACTTCAACAACAACGAGGATGAAATATGAAGCTCTTCTACACCTTTCTACACCCTTATTCCTTTAGGACATGCATTAGCAATTACCACATTAAACATGCATAATGGTAACTAAATTTACAGCATTATAGCGCCACAAAACAGCCCCTAAAACTGCACAACAATATCCAACAGTTTCATGATAGTCTCGGCCAACAACCACAATACCAAAACCCATTTTATAATTCCTTAATCCAATTCATAATCCAACACTTCATATAAACCATATCAACTTTTAATAACAAGATTTCCTTCATTTTAACATACAATTAGTGACGTTAATAACAACAATAACCAACGACTCCAACAACATAAAAACTGTCTCAAAATCAACCAACAACCAAAACGGTCACATGTACTTCTTATTCTCCATTCCTCTTAACACAAGTTCATCCCCTAACTATAACAACATGTAATTTCCAATTACCTTAAGAGGAAGAAGAAATCTTACCTTAGTTTTTAGCCAAAACAGTCCACTAGTTTCGGCCATCACCACTCCCTTTTGCACCACTTCTTCAAGTTACAACAACACACATGTATCCCCTACTAGCTTGTAACCATCTTACTTTCATGTTTCTCTTCCAAAGGTTCATTTCCAAGCTTAGGGTTTCAAGAAGTTTCTTGACCAAACCGTGACCAACAGTTTTGGAAGGTTAACTTGGCTTAGAACTTGGTTAAGGAGCTTAATCATGGAAAATAAGTTAACTTTGTTCTTCACTTGGCCATGGATTTTGAAAATTTGAAGGAGAAGGAAGGGAAAAGAGATGTTTGAAGGATGAGGATATTTGTGCTAAGGAAAGAAAGTCTTGCAATGTATATATATATACAAGTGGAGCCTTTACAAGACAAGTGGAGGGGGGACACGTGTCACCCTTTTATTGGTCATATATTCTCTTCACAAAAATATCTTCCACACTAGCCAAATTCTTAATATTTCGATGGGCCCACAAAATTGTGAAATTTTCGGTGGACCCCATATTATCAAAGCCAAGACTTCATAATACAATACTAAGTCCATAAATTCATTGGAAAGAATTTAATCTACAAGTTAAAAAAATTCGTCGTCACAATTGTCTCGAAAATTTTCCATACAGAAAATGTAAAAATCTTTTCCTTCCAATATTCAAATCTTATTTCCATAATCATGTTCTCAATTAAACGTCCTGGAATTACGGGGTGTAACAAGTAGGGGCCCACGTCCACGTCCGGACTGACTGGAATTTGCCCGTGTGATGGGCTTCTCGGCTTGGGCCTATACACCTTCTAATATATTCAATATACACACAATATATTTTGTATATTGTGTGTATATTTAACAAATCTATTCTAAATCTGTAGTAAAATCTGAATTTATAGACCTTTAAGTCTCTTTTCATAATAGACACAACCCTTCAAGAAGATGTATTATTTCATAAGGTCACAACCTTTTAATTTATGTATTGAGCTTTGAATAGTCCTGATTTTTCATTTTCGTTGTAGTTCTTGATTGCTGAAGTACCAAGAAGGCTTTCTTCTGCTCTTAACAATCTTAAATGGCTTTACCTGTCTCTGGATGAATTAGATGATATTACATGTGTTATTTGCTTGATACGAAGCTCCCCATCTTGAAGTGGAGGTTATTTATGTTTTTCTTTTTCATTTGTATGTGCTATTTGTAGGGATCTGTTGAATTCGTAAGCACGGCGGAAGTTTAAAATTTTCTTACCCAACAACATTCCTGGCTTGTCTTATACGATAATCAACTATGTTCAAAATATAATAAAGAAAACTTACATGTTTTCGAACGCGGGATTCAACACTAAGGTATCCACACGATTTGATTCCTCGATTGCAAAATCTAACTCCAGTGTATCTCCTAATCAAGAAAGCTAGGAAATCCTGCTTTAGGAACTGAGAAGTTATTTTCTGTAACCTTATAATTATGAGGTATGTGTTGTATATATCGGAGTTGAGGACAAACCTTAAACGGCTAAACAGATATAAAATAGGAAAAATGGGCCCATGTTAATGTTGTGTGGACCAGCCCAACTGGTCCACTTCACACGCCCCTGATGACGGCTAAGGTTTCGATTTTGGGCCAGTAATTTCTGGCTCAATTTCTTTTCTGTATTTGTCCGAGTACCCATATAATATATTCAACACATTTAATTAAATCGAAAATTCAATTTGACTTAATTAAATAATTTCTATCTAATAGAAATATTCCATAACTATTATAAATTAAATACTTCGATTCTCAATCGAATACCTAATACTTTTTCAATACACTCTTAGATCGAAGAACCAATCACATATAGTGTGACCCTATAGGCCTTCACATATCGACATTAATTTAATTAAGGTCCACACGAAACTCTTAGACTGTGTTGTATGACGAACTCAATATGTGAAGTACGTTTATATGAATCCAGCAAACTTAACCTTTATGCGGAACTATAAACTTTATTCATTCACAACACACTCGATTAAACTTAGAATTTGTCAAGTGTCTATTCAAATGGCTTAATCACTTTATCTCACATTTATTAGTTAACAACTAGACCATATTCTAAATATGTCTCTTGCACTGACCAGTGACTTTAGCTAACCTAATAACATTGAGAAGTTGAGTGCTCTCTCGAATTTTCAATCGATGAATGAATCATATTCTTGGCTCAACTACCACCTTGATTTACATCCTGATGCACCCAACACAAGCCATATCTTATCCAGAAGAATTTTAAGCTTAGAACTTGGCCAAAGTAAATCATTCTGTAAACCATGTGTGTATTGACCTCAAATCAAATGACTTTTATAATGCACACGCCGATAACACTATAGACATGTATAACAAATAGTTTATCGGCAGGGTATGCCAAAGTATCCATGTGTCCATCACGAGTAACCATTACTCGTAGCCGTGAAACATACTACATTCTCCAAGAATGTGATGCATATCACATGTCGACTTATGGCATATCATCGATATCCTATTCTCTCGACGATTATTAGTCGAGACTATTTTGAGAGTTACGTTTTATCATTAATATTTCACTCTATTAATGACAATGTAAGCTCAAGAGATGCACATATATGAATAATTGCAAACAATCAAACAATAATTCAATAATTGCAAATGTCATAAATATTAATCTCATTAATAATACGAATGTGTTCAAGTACATTTTGTCCCTAATATAGATTGTCTCTAGGACATACATACTTTCACTATTCGTATGTAATGTCGACTTCCGTATTTTCATACTCATAAGAATTAAGATCTTCAATCTTCTTAATCTTTCTTAGGTATCTACGTATGAATCGGATGACAAAAATTGATGATGTTTCTGCAAGCTTCTCAGATGTGACATTGAATCACGTTAGGACGGTTAAGGTTAAAGGAATAATATGCACAAAGCTTGAAATGGAGCTTATCAAGTTTCTATTGGCCAAGTCTCCGATGCTGGTGAGAATGCTAATTGAGCTCGACCTTTATTTGGTAAACAAAGAAAAAGGCGTCAAGATACTTGCAGAGTTATCAGCATTTCAGTGGGCTTCACGTAAAGCTGAAATTGAATGTTAGCTAGAAAGGAAATGAAATGAGTCATGATGCAGTAGTATATGGTTGTTTTTTGCCTGTAAGATATATTTTTGACTTTGGATATGAATCTACTGTTGTTTTTTTTCAAACTAGCACCCGACACTTCTTTTTGTGTAATGACTCGGTTTCAGCAGGTCATCCCCCTATTTTACATAGGTTTGTAAGCTACCACAGCGCGAGTGACGCGCCTGGTAAGGTTTTGTTGGGTTCAAAACGTATAAGTAAGACGCAACGAAAATTAAAATTTTATTTTACTTACTTACCCCAACAATAATTCTGATATGGTTATATGACAATTAAACATGTAATGTAAAACATGAACATGAAACTTACAGGTTGTATTATCTGGATTTTTTACTAAAGGGTGCACACGCGGTTGTCCCTTCAACTGCAAGCATTATGCTACGGTGTATTCTTCTGTCAAGAAAGCCAGAAAATCTTGACAGAGGTTTGAGAGATTTTCTTTTCTTAACTCTAAGTCTAGAAAATGATATTGAATTAGTGTTGATAATAAGGTTTTGAATCACTTCACGATTAACCTTAAACTTATGGGGTTAGTGCTGTTTATATATGGGGATTATGTCAAATATCATATTAGGGTTGGGCTCCAAGCCTGACCCAAATCGAGGTGCGATGGGCCTCTTGTCGGATCGTCGTCATGTGTAGTCGTCGGCTGCCTCGGCTGGTAGGCGTCGTGGCTCCTTACCCCGTATATATTCAGCACGTTTAATTTTAAATCCAAAATTCAATTTTGATTTAATTAAATAATTTTCATCAAATAAAAATTATCTCATAATTATTATCATTTTAAATGTCTCGATTCCAAATCGAATATTTAATATTTTCTCAATACATCCTTAGACCGAAAAGACAATCGACATAGTGTGACCCTATAGGCCTTCACACATTGACATTAATCCAATTAAGGTTCATATGAAACTCCTAGACTGCGTCGTACGACGAACTCAATATGTGAAGTACGTTTACATGAATCCAGCAAACATAACCTTTATGTGAGATGATAAATTCCTTTCATTAAAGTCACACTCGATCAAGCTTCGGATTTGTCATATGTCTATCCAAATGGTTTGATCACTTTATCCCATCTATATTAGTCGACAAGTAGACCATATTCCAAATATGTCTCTTGCATTGGTCAATGACTTGTTCGACCTAATATCATTGAGAAGTTGAGTGTTCTCTCGAATATCCGATCGAGGAATGAATTCTATTCTTGGCTTAACTACCACCTTAGTTTACATCGTAATGAACCCAACACAAGTCATATCTTATCCTATAAAGAATTTAAGCTTAGGACATGGTCAAAGTACATTACTCTGTAAACAAGGTGTGTATTGACCTCAAGTCAAAGGATTTTTATCTCTCACACGCTGATAACACTTTAGACATGTATAACAAACATTTTATGGTATATCAATACTTTCCAAAAGTATTCATGTGTCCATCACTAGTAACCATTACTAGTAGCAGGTGAGACATACTACATTCTCCAGAATGTGATGCAGACCATATGTCGATTTATAACATATAATCGATATCTCATTCTCGATGATTATTAGTCGAGACTACTTTGAGAGTTACGCTCTATCATTAATATCTTACTCTATTAATGACAACGTAAGCTCAAGAGATGCACATTAATGAATAATTACAAACAATTAAATAATAATTCAATAATCACAAATATCATAAATATATTAATCTTATTAATAATTTGAATGTTCAAGTACACTTTCACTCCTTGTATGCAGTTTTTTGTTAACTTAGTAATGTTTCTTTCGGACCAAAAATTAGAGGTAAAGCCTGCACTTTTCATGCTCCATTGTAGAAGAACTAAAAGACTTTAGCATTAGTTTTCCAGTAAATCTACAGTGTTGTGCAGCTTCTTTTAGTAGTAATTAGTTGTGATATTTAATATGTTATTTATTCTCTGAAGAATTTAAAATTAGAAGTTATATAAATGTAAGGATTAATTCTTGAAAGAGAAGAGCCCAAAAGTTCAAGCATTTGCTACTTGAAATCTTGTCTAATCTGGAATTCAAGAAGTTATTTTTTGTTTATAACTATCTCAACTGTTAAAAATTAAAATGTACATTTTCTTGTGAGAGTTGTAAAGAAAAATAACTCGGATATTCAAAATTTAATATTTTCAAATAAAATATAGTTAATTATGTTTGTAACCTTATCCATACTCTAATAAATATGTATAGGAATTAATGTGATAGAAAAGAAGAAGAATACTAAATTGAGACTAACAAATAAATAATCCTTTTAGGGTCGTTCGATAGCTAGTTTGGAAGTGAGTTATATGCAGTTATTAAATTTTATATAAGTAATATCATATTTGGTAGTTGGTTAGAAGATAAGTTATTCATGTATAAAATTAATATGTTGTTTGATTTGTAATTTTGAAATTCACATAACTAATACATGTACAAGTGTTGAGAGACTTTATGTATTATTTTATGCATGATAGAAGATGAAATAACTAATACATGAATAACGAAACCTATATAACTAGTTCATATGTATTAAATAACGCATAATTTTTTTCAGCTTGGATTTTTTTCATTATGTTGGTATGTATTCAAGCATTCAATGTATAACAATGTATATATATATATGTCTAATCAATAAATATATGTATGTATATAAGGTATTGAATAGTATAATAATAATAATAATAATAATAATAATAATATCTAAATTACATGAGGAATAGGTGTGTAGACATTGAGAAATGCAAAAATAAAATTAAGAATTTTTTTATTGAAAGACACAACACTTATCTATATATTGTTGATATTCAGCTGCAATTTTGAGTTAATTTTGTGTGTTTATACATGGATATACAAATCATATACATAATATATGTAATATTTATATTGCTATACATTACATATACATTATCTTACACCGATGATATATACATCCAATTTTCGTATTATCTATAAACGTGCCATGTTATGTAGTATACTGGGCCGAGTTTTAATAAATGGCGACCGCCTTTTTCATAATGAGCGTGAACACATATTAGGTTACTTTTCGATCTCATCGGAAATTCAAGAAATGAATTAAGACTAAGAACAAAAAATAAAAAGAACAAATGTTTAATTCATTGAGAGAAATCTCATTCAATTGATAATAATGGAAACAGTTGAGCTAATAAGAATAATATTCACTCCGTTTTAAACGTTACAAATATTGATGGCGCAATTGTCTTTGCAAGCTCGCCATTGATTTTCATCTGTGACAAGAACATCCTTAATTAGTAAATATCAATAATAAACCTATATAAAAATAATTTCTAAGCTTTAAAAAGAATTATTTTAATCTCTATTTATACTATACATTCTAGAGAAATCAAAAATTTGTATTTAAAAAATATAAATGCTAACCTTTAGATAATTTTGCACAATGGTGAAGTGAGCATCCAAGATTGCAATAGTGAGAAGAGGTAGTGACATTATGTGGGCATGACCATCCACAACGATCATAACATTTATAATCTTCAGCTGGACATTTCCTAATACAATCATCGAAACAATCAGCAGTTATCGATTTCAAAGTAGAAAACATTAAGATCATCACAAATGCTAATATCATGGCAAAGAAAACATCATTTCCCTTCCTTCCCATTATCTTAATTAAAACAAAGTAGTACTGCTAATTTTGTTTTAGTACTTTTCTTATTCAGTTTATGATCAATGACTATTATTTATATATATGTTTAAGCAATTAATTACTTACCTTGTATAACTATGGAAATAGATTATAAGTTATTAGATTTTTGTTGACTTATGCAAGAAATTAATTAGTTACCCAATTTGGTTAATAGGATTATGTTATGCATTACCATAAAAATTACATATTAAATGAATTGATTTTTGAAGAATCTCTACTTACCATAGGTTATAAATCTGGTCTAAATTATTAACTTTGATCATTATTTTAGATAGGATTCTTAATAAAATTTAACATATTTAATTTTTATTCTTTGATTTTAATTGGTAGACATGAATTGAATTTATACAAAAGCAAGTAAACAAATTTTACAGTATTATAGCGATGGAATAGGTGTTGGTTTTTGGAATCGGATTGTAGATTAAAAAAAATGGTGTTAAAGAGTATTCGGAAGGTTAAACAAACGGAACGCTGAGTCGACAGATGGCTCTCTGTCTTTAAGATAAAATTTCCCCGTATAAATGCTTTTACGATATTGGGCAATAGTCTCCCAAGATAAAACATCAACTAATCAATTGTACAAAGCAAATACAATTGATTCTAGAGAAGAAGATGAATAAGAACAGATTGCTGAAGAAAGAGAGCGGAAAAAGATTTATGCTTGCTTTCTATATTGTCGTTTTTTGTATGTTCTTGACGATGAACAAGATAGAAAGATAAAGTAGTTTGAATTGTGTGTTTTGCATGTGTCTTTCTATTCCGTAGTATCTATTTTTGTTTGAACTGAAGTGTTCAATATATAAAATTAGAAAAGGGAGGCCAGCAGTCTTAGGGAGGCAATTAAGTCTTGTAATTGTTGAGGCCTTTATTGCCTTTGAAGCGTTTGTAATATTTTGAGAAATTGTGTCTTGTAAATGTTGGCATTTATTGTCTTTGAAATGTTTGTAACGTTTTGAGCAATTAAGTTGCCAACTATTACGTCTGTTGGTTTCATAACTGTTGTAACGTTTGTATCGTTCCGAAACCTTCAGAGACCAGAATGTAAATAGTTAATATTACAGGGACCAAAAGAAAAGTTTCGGAAGACATCAACAGCCCACGACCCAAAACCCGAGCCCGGACCGGACCGGATGGGTCGGCAGCGGCGGCGCGCGTGTGGGGCTTAGCTCCGAACCAAGCTCCCCTAGGTCCTTCTTCTTTCAAACACATGGGCTACCCCTTGGGGCCCCAAACCCTTACTCAAACTTAGAGTTTATATATTGCATAAACTCTCCATCTTTTACCAATGAGGGAGATTTGTCATTTTTTGTCAAAGACCCTCCATCTTTTTATGTCTCAAACATCTTACTTTGTGTATCAATATCTCTTTCATTTCTTAACTAAATTTGACAATACTTGGTACTAACAACATCTACTTACTTAGTAGATTAGGCATGTGTGAAGAAACGATATTTTTGACATGCAAGGACCACGTGTTTAAGTCTTTCAAGATGGGATAAACTCAATCTCACATAGTAAAAATTTTAACAATCCCTCTTGAAAGAGAATTGATGCACACATGGTGCCAAAGTTCAGCAATCTTTCAGCGGAAAGATATTGCATCAGGATAGGTAGCTTTCGGCTTTAAACGTCCGTTAGTTGATTACCAACTAATTTACTTACTGCGCGGTGAATGTGATGTCTTAAACCGTCAGTGTTTAGTGTAAACCAAGACAATAATATCAACACAATAACTCTCCTTATTCATCTTCTTTTTATTGTCTTGTCCGTTGTGGCCATGGACAATGTTTGGATTTGGATTCATAAGTGTGTACATTTGAAGCGGTCGGTCTTCTCACTTAAATAGGTGATCTCCTATAAGGTATATGCTCTGCCCCACTCGCAAGTGTTAGAAATCATTAAAAGTTTCAGAAACTTATCCTTTACCCATAATGCAGGTAGCACTTAATGGCTATCGTGGAAACGGCTTTTGCGTTATCTTTCTTTAAAGAATGATAATCCGAAATGCTTTTTTTGCTTCAAGTGAAGCGCTAAACTAAACCTCTATAGCTTAATTTTTTCATTGAACCAAATTCCTGGGATCTCTAGTCAGTAAGGTTAGGTTACCACCATAAAGATTCTTATTTTATGGGTTTTAAGTCCATTCCCCTAGACAAGCAGAATATTTGATCTTTTGGGTAAGCCATTAGTTAAAGGATCCGCTAATTTATCCTTTGATTTGACGTAATCAATGGAAATAACACCCGTAGTGATCAATTGCCTAACGGTCTTATGTCTCCGATGAATATGTCTAGATTTGTCGTTGTACATATTACTTCGTGTCTTCCTAAAGTCGATTGGATATCACAGTGAATCATCACTGAAGGCACAGGTTTATCCCAACAAGGGATATCCTCTAAGAAGTCGTGAAGCCATTCTACTTCTTCTCCTGGTTTGTTCAAAACGATAAATTCCGATTCCATCGTGGATCAGGCGATGCATGTAAAAACATACCTTTATCTTTCATGTTGAAGCATTGTTTCAACATCTTCTTGGTTTACATGATCAAGGTTAGACTACTTGCGGTGATGAGCATGTCATCTACATAAAGGCATATTATAACAAATGAGTCAGAATTCTCTTTGATATAGATACATTTGTCACATTCATTAATGGAGAAACCTTTTGATAATAGAGTATTATCAAACTTTTATGCCATTGTTTCGTTGCTTGTTGAGTCCGTACAGAGACTTAACAAGTCGACATACTTTATTTTCTTGTCTTGGAACCACATACCTCTCGGGTTGTTCCATGTATATTTCCTCTTTTAAATCTCCATTTAGGAAGGATGTCTTAACATCCATTTGATATATCTCAAGGTCGCGCAAAGTTGTTATGGCTATGAATACCCTTTTGGACATTAATCTAGACACATATGAGTCTGTATCGAAGTAATCGATGCCTTCCTATTGACTGTAGCATTTGACTACCAATCTGGCCTTATACTTGTCAATAGTTCCATCAGCTTTGTACTTTCTTTTGAGTATCCACTTACAACCCAAAGGTTTGCTTCTCGGAGGAAGATCAATCATTTTTCAAGTATGGTTTTGCATGATGAAATTTATTTTGCTTTATATAGCTACTTTCCAAAGCGGTGTTCTGGAATTAACAATGCTTCTTTAATTATCCTAGGTTCTTTTTCAACCATATAGGTTAGAAAGTCAGGCCCAAAGATTTTGTCCTTTTTGGCCCTCTTACTCCGTCTTGGTTCCTCTTCTGGAACCACTACATTCTGTAGCTCTGGAATATTAAGTTCTGAATAGTCAGTAACTCCTGAGTCCTATAGATCTTGAACGTCTAGTTCCGGATAATCAGACTCCCAGGTCTTGTTGACTTTGAGCATTTTGTTCATAACTTCGTTTGCGCGAAATTATTTCTTTTCCCTTTCTAGAAAGGATCTCTTCAAAGAATTCAACATTCCTTGATTCCATGATCGTACCTTCATGGATATCAGGTATCTCTGACTTATACACTAAGAAGAGATAAGCACTACTTTTATTTGCATATCCGATGAATATGCAATCTGCAGTCTTAGGTCCAATTTTGACCTGTTTTGGATTAGGTACTTCGACCTTCGCCAGACAACCCGACACTTTCAAATATTTATAAGTGGGTTTCTTTCCTTTCCATAGTTCATATGGAGTTTTATCCTTACGCTTATGTGGAACTCTATTAAGAATTATATTAGCGGTAAGAATCGCTTCGCCCCACAAGTTTTAGGCTAAACCGGAATTGATGAGTAAGGAATTCATCATTTCCTTTAACGTGTGGTTTTTTCTCTCAGCAACATCGTTAGACTGAGGTGAGTAAGGAGCGATCGTTTGATGAACAATGCCGAATTGAGCACAGTATTCTTCAAATGGTTCTACGTATTCTTCCCCTCTATCACTATGAATTTTCTTAATCCGTAGGTTTAGTTGATTTTTAACTTCTGTTTTGTAACGTTTAAATGTTTCAAAGGCTTTATCCTTACTATTCAACAAGTAAACGTAACAAGACATTGTACTATCATTAATGAAAGTCACAAAGTACTTGTTCCCCCTCTAGTTTGTTCAAACTTTACATCACATATGTCTGTGAATAAGTTCTAGAGGAACGATGTTTCTTTCGACTGAATGGAATGATGAATTGGTTAATTTTGCCTCTACGCGCACCTCACATTTATGTTGAGGGTTTATGTCAAATGAAGGCAACAATTCCAGCTTTATGTATCTTAATATATGATGCCATAGATTAGAAAACTCTAGCACGTATGTAGAAGGCTTCTTTTTATTAGAAGAATGGATTACAGATAAGCATTCATTTTGAAGAGGTCGACACACACGAATCCTCTTCCTACAAATATACCATTCGTAGTTATTACAAACTTGTTGGACTAAAAAACTAGTCTAAAACCAGCCTGGACCAACAGAGGGCCTGAAACTAAGCTTTTGCAGATGTCAGGGACATTCATCACTTTCTTCAAAGTAAGCTCTTTACCTGAAGTCAATTTTAGAATGACATTTCAACCCCTTGTACTTCATATATAGCGTTGTTGCCCAAGATTAGGACGTAAGAAGAGAACACACTCCTATCTGAGCAGATGTCACGGGTTGCACCCGTGTCTATCTGCCATTGCTTTAGATTCTCCACTAGATTAGCCTTCAGCACTACAGCTGAGAAATCATCAATCATGTCATCAAGATTCGAAGGATCATCGTTGTCTTGCACGACGTTAACTTTGGCCTTGCCTTTATTCTTGGCTTTCTCTTTCTGCTCTTGTTTTAGTTTGCGGCAGTCTTTGATCATATGACCAGACTTTCCACAGTGATGACAGTTTGCTTTGAACTCTCCATCTTTTGGCTTTTGTTGTCTCCCTGGTTGTGTTGGCTTAGGTATAACCCTTTTATTGTCTTCTTATTTTCGTAGTTTGACAATAAGATCCTCAAGCCCCATTTTCTTTGTCTTCATTTTAATATAACTCATGAACTCATTCCACGAGGGAGGCAGTTTCTCAATCAAAGACACAACCAGGAATTTTTCATTTGGCTTCATTCCTTCCAAATCCAGATGGTGAATGATCATTTGAAACTCTTGGATTTGGGAACTCACTGATTTACCATCCACCATTTGAAATTTCATAATTTCCCAACAATGAACTTCTTAGTACCCGCATTCTGTGCGCTGTACTTTTTCTCGAGTTTTTCCATAACTCATTTGTTGTCTTCACGGTGCAATACATAGTGTAGTGTATCCGACAAACCGTTAAGAATGTAGTTTTTACGCATGAAATCACTATGATTTCAGGCATCCAATGTTAGCTTTAGGGCATTTGTGTTACGCCCCGGAATTTCAGGATATGTTTATAAGAACGTACGTAAGAACTCACAAGTGTTGAGATTTGAGACTTGTAAAATTTTATCGGAATAGTGAAATTGTCGGAAAACGTAATATTGTGACGAATGGGTGGGCGACACTTGTCACCCCCCTTATTGATGCCTTGGACGATTTTAGGCATGGCCAAAATGGTCATTGACCATAGCCTTAGGATGACTAAGTCTTCCAATTAATTAGCTTGACAAAATTGACTAAGTCAAAGGGTCCTAAGTCTTGATATTTTAATTAGAGATCATCCAAACCACCCAATTGTTTGCATCTTGACCCTCCAAGGTTCTATATAACACTACTAGTAGAGGGAGAGTTTTACACTTAGAAAAAAATTGCAAAAATTGAAGACTACTCCATGGGAGCTCTCGGGTTCCTCTAGGGAAAAGAAGAAAGATTTTCGTTTCTTGTCCATTTTATTCCCACTTTAAACCAAGGTTCTTAGGTGTATTGTAAACACATCTCAATAGAAAAATCGTGGAAAAGGTTGTTTTGGGTTAGTCGCAAACGAAAACCTAAGGGTCTTTCTAGGTTTTGTTTGGAGTTGTGAAGGATGATTGTTGGTGTTGTTCTAAGGGTCTCAAAGCGGATTGAAGTGTCTTGGAGAGGCTATAAACTACTAAGCGACTTGGATTGGAGTTCGATTAAGAATCATTGAGGTATAATCTTGTTCTTTGAAGTGTTACAAGATTATTTTATTATTATTGTTAGCTTTACATGTTGCTAGCATGAAGTGGTTAAGTTGAAGTTTATAAGTATTTTGGAGTGCTTGTAGCTAAATTCGAAATGTTATATAAGCCACTTGAAAATTGGATTACTAATTGGTCGCTTATTAGAAATCGTCGCATGTTACCTACTTAGAGATTATGGATTGTTATAATCAAATGCGACTTGATATCATGTTATGCTACAAATTTGGTTTGAAATGGTAATTGTGAGCCAATTGGGTCATTTAGTTAGTCATTTGTACTAAACTACCTTCTATATAATTGTGAGCCAATTGGGTCATTTAGTTAGTCATTTGTCTTGAACTACCTTCTATATTGTGAGCCAATTGGGGCTGTTTGGTTATTGTATTCGACCTTGAAAAAGGTGGCAAAGCTAGTAAAAACAAAGGAGGTGCTGTCCGATTTTTTCCGTAGAATTTAGCGACTTAGCACCTAGAATATTCTACGTATGAAGTAAGAGGTTAATGGACGTATGGTGACCATTATAGGTTGATGTACTAAGTATAGCGTATCCTACTTGAAGAATGGAATAGCTCGAGTGGAAGTACTTTGGAGCTTTTGCTACTTGTCGATAAT
The DNA here is from genome assembly GCA_029844215.1 of Przewalskia tangutica. Classification (NCBI taxonomy): domain Eukaryota; kingdom Viridiplantae; phylum Streptophyta; class Magnoliopsida; order Solanales; family Solanaceae; genus Przewalskia; species Przewalskia tangutica. The sequence continues at coordinate 7,458,174 of CM056725.1, forward strand.
CGTCAGGTATGTGAACCTCTTCCTTCTTTTGACATGATTCTATGTATGGAATATACATGTAGTACTATTTCATGATTCCTTCTACTCTTAGAAGTTAAGAGGTATGTATGTCGATTTACTCTACGTAAAGGTTATGTATAAGTTATCATAAGTTCTTACCAAGTCTTATGAGGGATGTTGGTAAGAGTCGTTAGGAGGTATTTTGGAGCCAAGTTGACTTGGCTAATTTACGGCACGAATAAGAATAAGTATCGAACAAGCCATTGCAGCGTTAATAAAGGAAAATGTAATGACAATTAATTGTGTTAAAACAAGTAGAATTCTCCATCTGCATAGAAGCTAAGATAAGACAAAATTGTATTACATTTTCTAGATCATGGCTACTTGATTAAGATAGTTATAAATAAGTATAACTTATTCACAATGCACCAAGTATATGTTACTTAATTTATAAGAATTTACGTATGAAGTTTTAAGACTATGGACCTCAAATTGTTAAAAGGTTAAGGGACTTTTATTTTTCAAGTTAAGAGACTTGAAGTATTTTGAAAGCTATGTGATTTGAATTGAAGTATAAGTTTCTTGGTTATCAAATGAATGAATTCGTCTAAGAAATAAAGAGTTATAACGGCTTTATGGGAAGTTGGTTATAACAACTTTATGGAAGATTTAAAAGAATGGTTTTCTTCAGTATTGTAAGCAAAGTAATGATTTGAAATAAAGAAGGGCAAAATTGTTTTAAAGGTACCAATTGCTTAAGGTTTTAAAGAAAGAAGTCACTTGATTTAGAAGCCTATAATTGTATTTCTAAAAGTATTGTGACTTGTCGTGAAAAGTAGATATGACTTGATACTACGGTTATTAGTATCTTGGAAGTTTTATTTGAAAGAGAATCATTTTAAAGGAGTAGAGGCACGTGAGTACGTTGGGTTAAATTCGGATTTTATAATGACATGTTAGTGCCTTAAGTAAACAAAAATGAGAGTGTATATGAACAAGCTAATAAGAAGTTAGGGATTTCTTAACTTGCTTATATTATGTATGATAAGCCGGTAGTGCTTATGTTATGTATGATAAGTCGGTAGTGCTTATGTTATGTATGGTAAGCTGGTGGTGCTTATGTTATGTATGATAAGCCGATAGGGCTTATGTTATGTATGATGGCCGGTTGAGTTAGGGTAAGAGTATAAATGAGGACAAGCCCCAAGACGTTATACCACCTTCTCCGTAAGAGTATAAGTGAGGGTAAATCCCCAAGACGCTGTACCACCTGCTTTATGTGTTATTTGACGACCGGTCGAGATAGGGTAAGAGTATAAATGTGGGCAAGCCCCAAGACGTTATACCACCTTCTCCAGGGTAAGAGTATAAATGAGGGGCAAGCCCCAAGACGTTATACCCCCGCTTACCACCTTCTCCGGTAAGAGTATAAATGAGGCAAGCCCGACGTTATACCACCTGTTTTGATTGATTTTATGGGCGTGAGACCCATGGTTATGTTTACACTTTTAGTCGGCGATGATGGGGATTCCACGCATGCTTTGATATTGGTGTGATCGATCGCGTCCAGTTTGGTAGGGTAGTATATGTGTCCCTCCGTGGGCGGGACTATGTTATGAAAGATAAGTAAGTTAGATAGAAATGAACTTAATGACTTCTCCTAAGTAAGTACGTAAGATATGGCTATAACTCTTAATGGAATGGAAAAACATATTGATGTGAAATTAAGTTCATAAGTGGTAATGACACGGCGAGGATCCGTATGTATTTTTATACTTGTCCTTGTCATTCTTTTGTACTGATTATGATCACATTTCAGACGTTATTTCGCTCCATATTCGTACTGTTATCGACTTCTTCGGGCTGCGTTAAATGTCCGCAGTTTAGGTACACAAATGTGGATCCGCGAGCTTAGGATCTGGTTCAAGATTTTTAGATGGCTCGATGTTCGGAGTTGCCATGGCTACGTATATTCAGGGGTATGGCGGGGCCCCGTCCGCCACGCTTGTAATTCTTAGGTCCGTAGTCACGTATTGTGGGTGCATTTGTAAAGAAAGGAGGCAACCGTTTATGTATGCGTCGGGAAGGTAGCCCTATCGGCTGACCTGTGGTTTTAATTTCTCGTTATTTTATTTTATAAGTTTCATGTATGTTCCGTTGCTATTCTCTGATGTATACCTGAACAGGGTGCCCAGGTAGGGCACCAGTCGCGGGCCCGGTGTCGGGTCGTGACAATTTGTGACCTGGATATCGTCGCCCACTCCACTCATTGAGTTAGACTGAGTGTCAATCGCATCCCCACCAGAAGGAGGATTTTCTGTTAGAAAATGTGACAGGTTTAATGTAGTTAGATAAAACAACATTTTTACTGTCATCTCTTGAAATTGGTACCCATAAACTTTTCTGGGTGTTCTCCTTGAAAACTGTCAGGACCAAGGACAACAACATTTTCTTGAGTAGCAGCAGAACCAGAGTCGAAAGCTATGTTTGAAATAGTCATCTTTCGAACACTTAGAAGAATACGGAATTTTGTCTTAAAATTATTGGTTTTTGGAACCGAATTGTAGGTAAAGAAATGGGGTTAAAGAGTATTCGAAAGTTTAAACAAATGGAACGCTGAGTCGAGAAATGACTCTCTGTCTTTAAGACAAAATTACCCCATATAAATGATTTTACGGTATTGGATAATAGTCTTCCAAGATAAAACAATAACTAATCAATTGTACAAAGCAAATACAACTAATTCTAGTGAAGAAGATGAATAAGAACAGATTGCTAAAGAAAGAGAGCATAAAAGGATTTTTGTCTGCTTTCTGTATTGTCATTTTCTGTATGTATGTTCTTGACGATGAATAAGACAGAAAGATAAACTGATTTGAGTTGTGTGTTCTGCATGTGCCTTTCTGTTCCGTAGTCTCTATTTTTGTTTGAACTAAAGTTTTCAATATATAGATTAGAAAAGGGAGGCCTGATCGGTGTATTTTATATACACTTTTTGAGTCATTTTTAATTAGTATTTTACTCATTTTATTTATGTTTAGTATAGTATTAGGGTCGTTTTCCTTTCTTTTGTGTCACAGCGGTCATAAATGGAGAAATGGCGAAAAGAAGATGAAATGAGCATAAATGAGATGGAATTGCACACAAAAAGGGCCAAGAAATAAAGTCTAAGAAGTTCCGGGAATTATAGAGGAGTTCAGACGAAGTCCGGACGAAAAAAGGGCAACGAGACGGAATCTGCCAGAAAAACGTCACCGGAGTCGCGGCGCCTGGCAGCAGCGCCCAATGTGCTGGAAGCTCAGAAAGTTGCAGGTTTTCAGGCGCCGCGGCGCCAGTCTGCAGGGCCGCGGCGCCGACGCGGGATTTATGAAGTCTGGGCCGAATTTGGCATGTTTTCAGAATCCTAAAGGGATAATTTTTCCTACCTAAAGGGATAACTTTTCCTAGCTAAAGGGATAACTTTTCCTACCTACAAAATCCCTAACCCTTCACCAAAAGGATTCTTTGGCTATAAATACTCTACATCATTAGAGGAATAAACCATTCTCCATTCCACCATTCACCATTCTACATCCATCCATCCACCAATCCATCTTGTAAATATTTCACAACACAACCCTTGGATGCTAGAAGGCTTGGAGACTCATTCTTAGTAATTTTCTTTTCTTTTCTTTTCTTTATTTCAGTCTTTATGATGAACATTGAATTAGTTCTTGTCATGTCAATGGCTAGGAACTAATTCTTTTATAGGGCTTTCCATGTTAAATCACTAGAAACTTATGTTATGAATTGATGCATGTTTATGGTTATTCGTCTTCTTGTTGAGATTTATCCAATAATTGTTTTGAATGCTTGGTAATTAATTGATCACTAATTATCATTATTTATATGATTTCTAATCAAACTTCGAAAGGGGGAGGTTGTGAATATGCTGTAAGTTGGGTAGACATATTTTGGATTGGGGATGAAAATACCTCAATTACTTATGTAGCGTTAATGAGAGGCTTAACAACCCTAATTTTATGCATGACGCGTGACGGTTAACTAGGTTTTTGGTCTTAATCCTCCTATAGAGTCATCTTTATCACCGAAAGGTAGAAAGGAGCAATATTGGGGTTGAGTGTTCATATAGCCTTAACGGGAGTATAAAACGATTTCGTAAACCTGCTAGCTCCAAAAGAAGAAGAACCATAATTCATTGCATTAATAAGTAACATAAGCGGATAGTTGAGGAGACGTGGAAGCCCTATTTCCATCACAACTGAAGTAAACCTATAGTTAATTAGCCTTTATAATTGTTAGTTATAAACAACAAAAATCAATATCGGTTACCAAATAGATACCAAAAGATAGATAATTGGTACTTGAACACTAATCCTTGTGGACGATATTCGGTCTTACCAAGACTATATTACTTGTCACGATAACGTGCACTTGCGTTAAAGTGTGTGCATCTTTTCGCGCATCAAGGCCAGAAGTCTTAGGGAGGCAATTAAGTCTTGCAACTGCTGGTCTTTATTGCCTTTGAAATGTTTGTAACGTTTTGAGCAATTAAGTCTTGTAACTGTCTGTCTTTATTGCCTTTGAAACGTTTTGAGTAATTAAGCTTCCAACCGTTACGTCTGTTGGTTTCATAACTGTTGTAACATTTGTAACGATCTGATACCTTCAGGGATCAAAATGTAAATAGTTAACACTACAGGGACCAAAAGGAAAGTTTCGGAAGACATCAACAGCCCAACATCCTACGACCCGAGCCCGGGCCGGATGGGCGGGCGGCGGTGGCGCGCGTGTGGGGCTGAGTTTCGAACCAAACTCACCTAGGTCCTCCTTCTTTCAAACACATGAGCTACCCCTTGGGGCCCCAAACTCAAACTTAGAGTTTATATATTGCATAAACTCTTCATCTTTTACCAATGAGGGAGATTTGTCATTTTTGGTCAAAGACTCTCTATCTTTTTATGTTTCAGACACCTTACTTTGTGTACCAATATCTCTTTCATTTCTTAACGAAATTTGACGATACTTGGCACAAACAGCATCTACTTACTTAGTAGATTAGACATGTGTGAAGAAATGATATTTCCGATATGCGGGGCCCACGTGTTTAAATCATTCAAGATGGGATAAACTCAATCCACGTTAGTAAAATTTCCAACAATAGGATGGACAAAGGTTTAACTACATAATTTGCTTCAATTGTTTTTACAACGATTGGACATAAAAAACATGTTGAAGGACATTATAAATAAAAGTAGTTCAAGTTGAAATTTTTACTAACAAAGGTTTAACTACATAATTTGCTTCAATTGTTTTTACAACGATTGGACATAAAAAACATGTTGAAGACATTATAAATAAAAGTAGTTCAAGTTGATTTTTTTACTAAAACGTGGACTAATATTAACTTGAATATGGTGGTTTATAAAATATGCTAAATAAATATAGTTGGTGGACATGACTTGAGCATAGTAGTTGGATTTCATGTATTTGGTATAAGTTGGTTGTAATGTTGACCCTGTCGAAAACGTAATAAAGCTTGTTAATGACGAGACCCATTAGGTTAATGTTTGATGCCTATAATTATAGGGATATTGACACATATATAGAACTGTCAACAACTTTTGACAAAAAAATTAGCGAAGAAATAGGGCAAGACTGACATTATATAGTCAAATCCCTAAATCAAACGACATAATAGGAGAACATAAACATTATTATTCTTTTTTTTTTGTTGACGAAGGAACCCGCAGCCGCTACTCTTTCGAGTGCGCACAGGTAAACCCCGGACTGACGCAGTAGCCTGCAAACCACGTCAGTCATGTAAACCACACTTGGCAAGCCATGTGTGACAGGCTCAACCAAGAAGGTTTATGCAGGGGATCGAACTCGTGACCTTGCGGTCCCGCGCTCTACTGCTACACCAACTTGGCTACCCTTGCGGGTATAAACATTATTATTCTGATTTCATGCTTGAAGGATGTGTCCCCTTAAATTAACATAGCCGTTCTCATCTCAGAGGAGATTAGAAGCAAAAATCAAGAGTAAAGTAAAGAAAAAAGATCCCAGCTTTCTTTCTCTTCTTTTTTTGTTGTTAATTGAATGGGTGTGAGTGATATGGTTGAAATTGGTTGAAAATACATGGATGATGATACATACAAAAATTTGAGGAAGATTAAGGGTATTTGGACTGATTTGGAGTCAAAAATTGAATATCTTGTATATCACACACAACTTTTTATGGACGCAACTGCAACATGTGTATATATATTGTATATGGTACACATCGGTATATAAGATATACAGATATTTATAATGAGGTATATACGAATATACATATGGATATATATGGGTTACAATATGAATACATAGATAGATGTAGGGTTTTGTCGAGTTCGTACACGCAGCGGAATTTATAAATTTATGTTTCAAACCCGACGGACGGTCAACTGATGGATGATTATATAATGAAAACACATAGAAATTGTAATGCGTCGATAGAGCACTTACAGTTTACAAATCTGGAATCTTCTTCTTCAAGTGTATACCGAGGGTGAGCACGCAACCGTTCCTCGATTTGCAAGACAAGACTCCAATGTAATTACTTTTTCGGAATGCTAGGAAATCCGGCAGAGTTTCAGCAGAGAATAATTCAAGTGAATTAGGTGTATTAAAATAATGATTGAACCCTCTATTTATAGCTGCAAAAACCAGCTAGGGTTCCCAAGTGGGTCAGGCCCAGAAACCGAGGCAGAGTGGGCCACTTGGACCCACTGAACACGTGGCGTTGCGGCGCTCAATGGGTGGCGTCGCGGCCCTTGGTCCTTTGAGTCGCGGCCCTAGTCCAATTTTGACTCGTTTTTATTTAATTAAATCTGAAATACCACCTCGATTTAATTAAATAATCATTATTTATTCTAATGTCTCCATTATAAACCGAACATTTATATTCTCTCTGATTACATCCTTGAATCGACGGAACAATTGACTTAGTGTTACCCTACATGCCTTCACATATCGACACTAATAATATTAGGGTCTACACGGAACTCCGAGACAATACCGGAAGACGAACTCAATATGTGAAGTATAGTTACACGAAACCTGTGAACTGAACCTCTATGTGGGAAGATAAAATCATTTCATTCACGACACACTCGATCAAGCTTAGGATCTGCCAAGTGTCTATCCAAATGGCTTGATCATTATATCTCATCTATATTAGCTAACAACAAGACCATATCATAGATATGTTTACTGCGTTGGTCAATGACTTAGTCAACCTAATACCATATGAGAATCTGAGTGTTCTCTCGAAGATACAGTCGAGGAATGAATCCTAATTTTGGCTCAACTACCACCTTTAATCTACGTCGCAATAAACCCAATACAAGTCGTCAACCTATAAGGCATTTGAGCTTAGGACAGGATCAAAAGTACATTACTCTATAAACAAGGTGTGTATCGACCTCAAGTATAAGGACTTCTATCGCCCACACACTGATGATACTTTAGACATCTATAACAAACAGTACATCAGCAGGGTATACCAATACTTCCAAAAGTATCCATGTGTCCATCACGAGCTGTCATAACTCATAGCACGTGAGATATACTACATCCCCAAAGGATATGATGCAGACCACATGTCGACGTATCACATATCATCGATATCCCAATCTCGATAGTCATTAGTCGAGACCGTTTAATAGTTACATTATAATATTAATCTCTCATATTATTAATAACCATGTAACCTCTAGAGATGCATTTATAGAATATTATAGGCAATCAACCAATAATTCAATAACTGCAAATGCGATAATATTAATCTCCATTAATATAAATATGAATGTGTATAAAGTACATTTGTCCTAATACAGATTGTCTCTAGGACATAAATATACTTTCAATCTCCCACTTGGCCTAGAGCCAATCACCAACTAGTAAATGAGTCTGCTAGATTATTGTCTGTGGGAACATAATCTAATCTAATATCTTCAGTCTCCATCATCTCTCTGATTATGTGGTACTTCTTTGGTGCATGTTTGTTTCTGTTTGTTGATCTTGGTTCGTTTTCCTATGTAATTGCACTGTTGTCACAATAAATGGTTATTGGACAACAAGCACTCGGAACAACCCCTAGTTCCTTCAGGAACTCAGAAATCGCGACATCCTCTTTACCAACTTCTGATCCAGTAATGTACTCAGCTTCATGTCACGACCCGACCCCGGGCCCGCGACTGGTGCCCTACCTGGGCACCCCCTCCTCTTATACTCTTACATCCCATATAAGACCTAGGCCAAATGATAAATGAAAATTGTACGTATGTAGCAACAAGGCAAGTCGGTGAGGCTGCCGCTATATATATAAAAAGGAAATAACCCAACAATACAGTTATACAATTGGCCCAAAAATAAATACAACTCCCGCAAGTCCAGCCCACATATGAATACAGACCTCTAAGAGTTTGGACAGTAACCTATGACGGGACAAGGCCCCGCCGTACCCCTGAATATACACAAGTCTACTACCAAAGACCTGTACCAAGATGACAAGCTCCGGAACAAGGGAGCCATCTCAACAAGCTGGGCAGGGATCCTAAGCTCGTGGATCCACAAACTGTGTACCTATACCTGCGGGCATGAACGCAGCCCCGCGAAGGGGGTCAGTACAACAGGTACTAAGTATGTAAACATAAAGTACAGTAAACAAGATCATAACTGTACAAAAGAATGACAGGGACAAGTATGAAAATCAAATACTAGATCCTACCGTGCCATATACAATAAGAGCCAATTATAAATTGTATCACTGTACCCTTGTACCACTATACCATCAGTATCATCAGTACTCTTTGTATCATCAGACTCTTTGTATCAGCTGTATCAGTATCATTGTATCATCAGTACTCTTTGTTTCCAGTACCATCAGTATCACTTTAAATATGAAATCAACTGTACCCTTTTTTTAAAGTATGAAAGCCATGTCACAATCATGAACGTCTATCTATATAAATAAATATTGTCATGGGGGTTGAACCCGCATCATGGATATAAGTCCACGGACAATACACCTCTCATGGGAATCTATACCCGCATCGTGAATACAAGTTCACGGACAAAACACATCTCATTAGAATCTATACTCGCATCGTGAATACAAGTTCACAGACAAAACACATCTCATGGGAATCTATACTCGCATCGTGAATACAAGTTCACGGACAATGTACATCTCATGGGAATCTATACCCGCATCGTGAATACAAGTTCACAGACAATATACATCTCATGGGAATATATACCCGCATCGTGAATACAAGTTCACGGATAAAACACATCTCATGGGAATCTATACTCGCATCGTGAATACAAGTTCACGGACAAAACACATCTTATGGGAATCTATAACTGCATCGTGAATACAAGTTCACGGACAATATACATCTCATGGGAATCTATACCCACATCGTGAATACAAGTTCACGGACAATATATATCTCATGAGAATCTATACCCGCATCGTGAATACAAGTTCACGGACAAAACACATCTTGTAATATTAGGGACTTTATCCCAAAAGTACTATGTACGTTCACCGTACATTTATTTTAATAATCACTCCTTTGACTCTCAATGACCTAAAATAAAATAGCTTTCATTTAGACAACCCAAAGTGATATCAAGAGAATAGATATAACAATCTTTCATTTTAGAAACCTCAAGTACTATCAAGAGAGTATATGTAACAATCTTTCATTTTTAGAAACCCCAAGTACTATAGATAGAACAATTTTCACTTTAAGAACCCAAAGTACATTTAATAGAGTATATCACTAAGGATTAGGTTCCAATAGAACTCTATAGAGATCAAGTCAAGTATCGTTTAAGAATTAAAATCCACTCACTTTAGGAAATCAAATCAAGTATCAATAAGGATTAAAAATTCACTCACTTTATGAAATCAAATCATGTCAATGAAGAAGGGATAGTTCACATACCTCTTAAGCTATTCCACACGCTAAGTAGAATACGCCACCCGTAGTACTTCAACCTAAAATGACAATAGCACTTCTATAAATTCCAAGATTTATAAGGTAGATTAGTACCAAGTAAAGGGTCTCTTATTCTATGAAAAATTGGGCAGCACTTCCCCTGTTTTTACGTACTTTACCACCTTTTTCAAGGTCCAATTTCAACAACAATCAAGCCCCATTTAAGGCACAATAAAAATAGCAACCAAAGGGGATTACACGCCTACTTGACGTGTAAAATTCGGCCCCTTAATCTATACAAAACAGCCCATAAAAACAGTCCACAATTCTATCAACGATAAGGGTAAAATGTGAAGTCTTTAACACCCTTTTACACCCTTATTCTTTAGGACTTTCATTAGCAATTTTACCACATTAATCATACATGTTGGTGGTTGATTTTCCAGCATATACACACCACAAAACAGTCCATGAAAATTGTACGCCAATATCCAACAGTTTTATAGGTTACACGGCCAATAACTACAATCCGATAACTCTTTCCTTAATCATTTTTATTCCAATTCAAGTTACAACACTTCTATATATGGTATAACAACTTATAAACAACAATATTACTCCATTTTAACATGCAATAGGTGAATATAACAACAACAATAACCAACAAACTCCAAAGATCCGAAAATAATCCATTCTCGGCCAACACCAACAGATCACATACATTTCTTATTTTCCATTTCTTCCTTAACACAAGTTTATCTATATACTATAACAATATGTAATATCCAATTACTTCAAGAGGAGGACAAAATCTTACCTCAAATCTGGCCCAAAAATGTCAAAACAGTCCACACGTTATTTGTCCACAGTTTTCGTTTTGCTCCACTTCTTCAAGTTCCAATCACTTCCATGTATCCTCTACAAGCTTATAACCAATTTTATTCACGTTTTATCTCCAACAAGTCGATGAACAAGCCTAGGGTTTCATAGCAAAGTCACGGCCCAAGTGGATTTTTGGAGATCTTGGAGAGTTAAGTTGGTTTAGAACTAGATTAGTGTTCTTAATCTTGGAAAATAATCACCTTTGTTCTTGGAATTTTTCTTGGGGGTTTCGAACTCAATCAAGAGAGGAAAGAGTTTGGAAGATGAAATATAGAAAATGATTCTAATTCTTGCTCTCTACTTCACTATATAGATATTTTCCTTTGCAAGACAAGTGGATGGGACACATTTCACCCTCTCGTTGGTCCAAAATTTGCTCTTCACAAATATCTAAATAATTGTCCAAAATATCTTAAAATCGAAGGGCCCCGCGAAATTGTGAAATTTTCGGCGGACCTCATATTATCAATTCCAATTCTTCGTAATCCAATACTAATCTCATAAATCCAATTAGAAGTATTGAACTCCAAGTTAATAATTTTGTTCCCGTCGTCACATTTTCCCGAGAATTTTTCTTAAGAAAAATTAAATAATTCTTTCCTTCCAAAAATCAAATCTTAAATCCTTAATCATGTTCTCAATTAGTAGCCCTGATTTTACGGGGTGTAACATCCTTCCCCCCTTAGAAACATTCGTCCTCGAATGTTCATCTAAGGTCTCAAGCTATACAACTTTCGACATAGTCTCCTTTAACTATGTCGAAACACCTATACTCGTTAGTTAGTCGACCTGCGTCCTGCACGTCGGCACGCTTTCAAATTACCGCAATTCTCTAATGTTTCAAAGATCGCGGTCCCGTCGCTTGGCACTGCGATCTGGCCCGAATTTCACAAAGACGATTTTTCCACTTAATCTCTTTTTTTTCTACAAGTTTCAACAATACTCCGCAAACCCAAAGATGTCTCACATGGCCACCATATAACACATAGTCTCATTCTACTTTGGATAGTCCTTAGCACATTGTACTTCCTTTGTAATCCAAGTCACGTTTCTAAGGTCCTATTACAGTTCCTTAAAATCGATAATACCACTTCTAATTGGCTCAACAATCATGAACATCAATCACAAGTGGTTTATACTCAAACCAAGGAATCATCACCTCTAATATACTTCACATATACTATGTACTTTAACCACGATCACACATAAAATACTTTACTCTTGAAGGTCTTTTCTATCTAAGGTCTCAACGATTATCCAATACTCTAAGATCCTCAAATATTTCATGTCTCATGCTTACATTATCTCTCCCCGTATACAGGCAAGATAAATATCTCAAAATCCTGTTGTCTCGATCACAACAACTCTATTTACTCCATACCAATATTATTCGTGCCTCTCACTTAAGCATACAACACATCTTAATCTAACCACATGGTATGTCATTAAGTCAATTAAACATGATCATTTGATCCTTTAAGTGTTCATCACCCTCTCAAGCAGCTCATCACCTCCTAAATATTCCAAATTAGCACATATATAACCTTGATGTGGATTCATTAAACTGTTTCACACCTTTCAAGCAATTTATAAAGCTTAACCATCACATGATAACCCACAATTGCTTCAGACAACACACATATAGCCCTAAATAAATATGTCTGCATAGATGTACATCATCATACCCAACTATACAACAATTTTACCGACCTATATACCAAGTCCAAATATTCTTTTCTGGGACGTTGTCGCTTTCTTTGGAGGCATAGCTGCAACCACAATAATACGTTAGGGAGGGACTACCCTAACGACATAGCTCTATCGCGCGATCTTGGAGTAAGAAGAATAGAAACCAATACTAAATATCTTGTAGCCTCCTGTTTATGGCTGTGGTGCACAACACACCGATAACAAAGACTCTAATAGACACGGTCTGTAGACATTCTGAGGACTAACTACTATGATACCACTCTATCACAAACTGCACCGATCGCGTCGGTGCCCTACCGGCACCCCTCATTATACTCTTACATCCCATATAAGACCTAGGCCAAATGATAAATGAAAACTATACGTATGAAGCAACAAGGCAAGCCGGTGAGGCTGCCGCTATATATATAAAAAGGGAATAACCCAACAATGCAGTTATACACTTGGCCCAAAAATAAATCTGACTCCGCAAGTCCAAATTTACATATGAATACAGACCTCTAAGAGTTTGGACAGTATCTTATGACGGGACAAGACCCCGCCGTACCACTGAATATACACAAGTCTACTACCAAAGACATGTACCAAGATGACAAGCTTAGGAACAAGGGAGCCATCTCAACAAGATAGGCAAGGATCCTAAGCTCGCGGATCCACAAATTGTGTGCATATACCTGCGAGCATGAACGCAGCCACCCGTAGGGGGTCAGTACAACAGGTACTAAGTATGTAAACATAAAGTACAGTAAACAAGATCATAACTGTACAAAAGAATGACATGGACAAGTATGAAAATCAAATACTAGATCCTACCGTGCCATATACAATAAGAGCCAACTGTACCTTGTATCACTGTACCCTTGTCAGACATTGTACCATTGTACTATCAGTATCATCAGATCATCAGATTATCAGACTCTCAGATCACCGTATCACAGCATTTCATCAGTATCACTTTAAATATGAAATCAATTGTACCTTTTTTTTAAAAGTATGAAAGCCATGTCACAATCATGAACGTATGTCTATATAAACAAATATTGTCATGGGAGTTGAACCTGCATCATGGATATAAGTCCACGGACAATACAACTCTCATGGGAATCTATATCCGCATCGTGAATACAAGTTCACGGACAATATACATCTCATGGGAATCTATACCCGCATCGTGACTACAAGTTCACGGACAATATACATCTCATGGGAATATATACCCGCATTGTGAATACAAGTTCACGGACAATATACATCTCATGGGAATATATACCCGCATCGTGAATACAAGTTCACAGACAAAACACATCTCATGGGAATCTATACCCGCATCATGAATACAAGTTCACAGACAAAACACATCTCATGAGAATTTATACCTGCATTGTGAATACAAGTTCACGGACAATATACATCTCATGGGAATCTATACCCGCATCGTGAATACAAGTTCACGGACAATATATATCTCATGAGAATCTATACCCGCATCGTGAATACAAGTTCACGGACAAAACACATCTTGTAATATTAGGGACTTTATCCCAAAAGTACTATGTACGTTCACCGTACATTTATTTTAATAATCACTCCTTTGACTCTCAATGACCTAAAATAAAATAGCTTTCATTTAGACAACCCAAAGTGATATCAAGAGAATAGATATAACAATCTTTCATTTTAGAAACCTCAAGTACTATCAAGAGAGTATATGTAACAATCTTTCATTTTTAGAAACCCCAAGTACTATAGATAGAACAATTTTCACTTTAAGAACCCAAAGTACATTTAATAGAGTATATCACTAAGGATTAGGTTCCAATAGAACTCTATAGAGATCAAGTCAAGTATCGTTTAAGAATTAAAATCCACTCACTTTAGGAAATCAAATCAAGTATCAATAAGGATTAAAAATTCACTCACTTTATGAAATCAAATCATGTCAATGAAGAAGGGATAGTTCACATACCTCTTAAGCTATTCCACACGCTAAGTAGAATACGCCACCCGTAGTACTTCAACCTAAAATGACAATAGCACTTCTATAAATTCCAATATTTATAAGGTAGATTAGTACCAAGTAAAGGGTCTCTTATTCTATGAAAAATTGGGCAGCACTTCCCCTGTTTTTACGTACTTTACCACCTTTTTCAAGGTCCAATTTCAACAACAATCAAGCCCCATTTAAGGCACAATAAAAATAGCAACCAAAGGGGATTACACGCCTACTTGACGTGTAAAATTCGGCCCCTTAATCTATACAAAACAGCCCATAAAAACAGTCCACAATTCTATCAACGATAAGGGTAAAATGTGAAGTCTTTAACACCCTTTTACACCCTTATTCTTTAGGACTTTCATTAGCAATTTTACCACATTAATCATACATGTTGGTGGTTGATTTTCCAGCATATACACACCACAAAACAGTCCATGAAAATTGTACGCCAATATCCAACAGTTTTATAGGTTCTACGGCCAATAACTACAATCCGATAACTCTTTCCTTAATCATTTTTATTCCAATTCAAGTTACAACACTTCTATATATGGTATAACAACTTATAAACAACAATATTACTCCATTTTAACATGCAATAGGTGAATATAACAACAACAATAACCAACAAACTCCAAAGATCCGAAAATAATCCATTCTCGGCCAACACCAACAGATCACATACATTTCTTATTTTCCATTTCTTCCTTAACACAAGTTTATCTATATACTATAACAATATGTAATATCCAATTACTTCAAGAGGAGGACAAAATCTTACCTCAAATCTGGCCCAAAAATGTCAAAACAGTCCACACGTTATTTGTCCACAGTTTTCGTTTTGCTCCACTTCTTCAAGTTCCAATCACTTTCATGTATCCTCTACAAGCTTATAACCAATTTTCTTCACGTTTTATCTCCAACAAGTCGATGAACAAGCCTAGGGTTTCATAGCAAAGTCACGGCCCAAGTGGATTTTTGGAGATCTTGGAGAGTTAAGTTGGTTTAGAACTAGATTAGTGTTCTTAATCTTGGAAAATAATCACCTTTGTTCTTGGAATTTTTCTTGGGGGTTTCGAACTCAATCAAGAGAGGAAAGAGTTTGGAAGATGAAATATAGAAAATGATTCTAATTCTTGCTCTCTACTTCACTATATAGATATTTTCCTTTGCAAGACAAGTGGATGGGACACATTTCACCCTCTCGTTGGTCCAAAATTTGCTCTTCACAAATATCTAAATAATTGTCCAAAATATCTTAAAATCGAAGGGCCCCGCGAAATTGTGAAATTTTCGGCGGACCTCATATTATCAATTCCAATTCTTCGTAATCCAATACTAATCTCATAAATCCAATTAGAAGTATTGAACTCCAAGTTAATAATTTTGTTCCCGTCGTCACATTTTCCCGAGAATTTTTCTTAAGAAAAATTAAATAATTCTTTCCTTCCAAAAATCAAATCTTAAATCCTTAATCACGTTCTAATTAGTAGCCCTGATTTTACGGGGTGTATCATCCTTCCCCCCTTAGAAACATTCGTCCTCGAATGTTCATCTAAGGTCTCAAGCTATACAACTTTCGACATAGTCTCCTTTAACTATGCCGAAACACCTATACTCGTTAGTGTCAGCACCGCGGTCCTGCACGTCGGCACCTCGGTTTCGAAATTACTGCAATTCTCTAATGTTTCAGCACTGCGGTCCTGTCCTTTGGCACCGCGGTGCTGTGCCTGAATTTCACAGCACGTATTTTTCCACTTAATCTTTTTTTTCTACAAGTTTCAACAATACTCCGCAAACTCAAAGATGCCTCACATGGCCCCCATATAACACATAGTCTCATTCTACTTCGGATAGTCCTTAGCACATTGTAATTTCTTTGTAATCCAGTCACATTCCTAAGGTCCTATTACAGTTCCTTAAAATCGATAATACCACTTCTAATTGGCTCAACAATCATCAACATCAATCACAAGTGGTTTATACTCAAACCAAGGAATCATCACATCTAATATACTTCACACATACTATGTACTTTAACCACGATCACACATAAAATACGTTACTCTTGAAGGCCTTTTCTATCTAAGGTCTCAACGATTATCCAATACTCTAAGATCCTCAAATATTTCATGTCGCATGCTTACATTATCTCTCCCCGTATACAGGCAAGATAAATATCTCAAAATCCTGTTGTCTCGATCACAACAACTCTATTTACTCCATACCAATATTATTCGTGCCTCTCACTTAAGCATATAACACATCTTAATCTAACCACATGGTATGTCATTAAGTCAATTAAACATGATCATTTGATCCTTTAAGTGTTCATCACCCTCTCAAGCAGCTCATCACCTCCTAAATATTCCAAATTAGCACATATATAACCTTGATGTGGATTCATTAAACTGTTTCACACCTTTCAAGCAATTTATAAAGCTTAACCATCACATGATAACCCACAATTGCTTCAGACAACACACATATAGCCCTAAATAAATATGTCTGCATAGATGTACATCATCATACCCAACTATACAACAATTTTACCGACCTATATACCAAGTCCAAATATTCTTTTCTGGGACGTTGTCGCTTTCTTTGGAGGCATAGCTGCAACCACAATAATACGTTAGGGAGGGACTACCCTAACGACATAGCTCTATCGCACGATCTTGGAGTAAGAAGAATAGAAACCAATCCTAAATATCTTGTAGCCTCCTGTTTATGGTTGTGGTGCACAACACACCGATAACAAAGACTCTAATAGACACGGTCTGTAGACATTCTGAGGACTAACTACTATGATACCACTCTATCACAACCAGACCCCGGGACCGCGACTGGTGCCCTACCTGGGCACCCCCCCTGTTATACTCTTACATCCCATATAAGACCTAGGCCAAATGATAAATGAAAACTATACGTATGTAGCAACAAGGCAAGCCGGTGAGGCTGCCGCTATATATATAAAAAGGGAATAACCCAACAATGCAGTTATACACTTGGCCCAAAAATAAATACAACTCCCGCAAGTCCAGCCCACATATGAATACAGACCTCTAAGAGTTTGGACAGTATCTTATGACGGGACAAGACCCCGCCGTACCACTGAATATACACAAGTCTACTACCAAAGACATGTACCAAGATGACAAGCTTAGGAACAAGGGAGCCATCTCAACAAGATGGGCAAGGATCATAAGCTCGCGGATCCTCAAATTGTGTGCATATACCTGCGAGCATGAACGCAGCCACCCGTAGGGGGTCAGTACAACAGGTACTAAGTATGTAAACATAAAGTACAGTAAACAAGATCATAACTGTACAAAAGAATGACAGGGACAAGTATGAAAATCAAATACTAGATCCTACCGTGTCATATACAATAAGAGCCAATTATACCTTGTATCAATGTACCCTTGTATCACTGTACCATTGTACTCAGATCATCAGATTACTCGTATCATCAGATCATCAGATCACTCTTTCATCAGTATCACTTTAAATATGAAATCAATTGTACCTTTTTTTTAAAAGTATGAAAGCCATGTCACAATCATGAACGTATGTCTATATAAACAAATATTGTCATGGGAGTTGAACCTGCATCATGGATATAAGTCCACGGACAATACAACTCTCATGGGAATCTATATCCGCATCGTGAATACAAGTTCACGGACAATATACATCTCATGGGAATCTATACCCGCATCGTGACTACAAGTTCACGGACAATATACATCTCATGGGAATATATACCCGCATTGTGAATACAAGTTCACGGACAATATACATCTCATGGAAATATATACCCGCATCGTGAATACAAGTTCACAGACAAAACACATCTCATGGGAATCTATACCCGCATCATGAATACAAGTTCACGGACAAAACACATCTCATGAGAATTTATACCTGCATTGTGAATACAAGTTCACGGACAATATACATCTCATGGGAATCTATACCCGCATCGTGAATACAAGTTCACGGACAATATATATCTCATGAGAATCTATACCCGCATCGTGAATACAAGTTCACGGACAAAACACATCTTGTAATATTAGGGACTTTATCCCAAAAGTACTATGTACGTTCACCGTACATTTATTTTAATAATCACTCCTTTGACTCTCAATGACCTAAAATAAAATAGCTTTCATTTAGACAACCCAAAGTGATATCAAGAGAATAGATATAACAATCTTTCATTTTAGAAACCTCAAGTACTATCAAGAGAGTATATGTAACAATCTTTCATTTTTAGAAACCCCAAGTACTATAGATAGAACAATTTTCACTTTAAGAACCCAAAGTACATTTAATAGAGTATATCACTAAGGATTAGGTTCCAATAGAACTCTATAGAGATCAAGTCAAGTATCGTTTAAGAATTAAAATCCACTCACTTTAGGAAATCAAATCAAGTATCAATAAGGATTAAAAATTCACTCACTTTATGAAATCAAATCATGTCAATGAAGAAGGGATAGTTCACATACCTCTTAAGCTATTCCACACGCTAAGTAGAATACGTCACCCGTAGTACTTCAACCTAAAATGACAATAGCACTTCTATAAATTCCAAGATTTATAAGGTAGATTAGTACCAAGTAAAGGGTCTCTTATTCTATGAAAAATTGGGCAGCACTTCCCCTGTTTTTACGTACTTTACCACCTTTTTCAAGGTCCAATTTCAACAACAATCAAGCCTCATTTAAGGCACAATAAAAATAGCAACCAAAGGGGATTACACGCCTACTTGACGTGTAAAATTCGGCCCCTTAATCTATACAAAACATCCCATAAAAACAGTCCACAATTCTATCAACGATAAGGGTAAAATGTGAAGTCTTTAACACCCTTTTACACCCTTATTCTTTAGGACTTTCATTAGCAATTTTACCACATTAATCATACATGTTTGTGGTTGATTTTCCAGCATATACACACCACAAAACAGTCCATGAAAATTGTACGCCAATATCCAACAGTTTTATAGGTTCCACGGCCAATAACTACAATCCGATAACTTTTTCCTTAATCATTTTTATTCCAATTCAAGTTACAACACTTCTATATATGGTATAACAACTTATAAACAACAATATTACTCCATTTTAACATGCAATAGGTGAATATAACAACAACAATAACCAACAAACTCCAAAGATCCGAAAATAATCCATTCTCGGCCAACACCAACAGATCACATACATTTCTTATTTTCCATTTCTTCCTTAACACAAGTTTATCTATATACTATAACAATATGTAATATCCAATTACTTCAAGAGGAGGACAAAATCTTACCTCAAATCTGGCCCAAAAATGTCAAAACAGTCCACACGTTATTTGTCCACAATTTTCATTTTGCTCCACTTCTTCAAGTTCCAATCACTTCCATGTATCCTCTACAAGCTTATAACCAACTTCCCTTCACGTTTTACCTCCAACAAGTCGATGAACAAGCCTAAAATTTCATAGCAAAGTCATGGCCCAAGTGGATTTTTGGAGATCTTGGAGAGTTAAGTTGGTTTAGAACTAGATTAGTGTTCTTAATCTTGGAAAATAATCACTTTTGTTCTTGGAATTTTTCTTGGGGATTTCGAACTCAAGCAAGAGAGGAGAGAGTTTGGAAGATGAAATTTAGAAAATGATTCTAAGTCTTGCTCTCTACTTCACTATATAGATATTTCCCTTTGCAAGACAAGTGGATGGGACACATGTCACCCTCCCATTGGTCCAAAATTTCCTCTTCACAAATATCTAAATAATTGTCCAAAATATCTTAAAATCGAAGGGCCTCGCGAAATTGTGAAATTCTCGGCGGACCCCATATTATCAATTCCAATACTTCGTAATCCAATACTTCGTAATCCAATACTAATCTCATAAGTCCAATTAGAAGTATTAAACTCCAAGTTAATAATTTTGTTCCTGTCGTCACATTTTTCCGAGAATTTTCCTTAAGAAAAATGAAATAATTCTTTCCTTCCAAAATTTAAATCTTAAATCCTTAATCACGTTCTCAATTAGTAGCCCTGGTATTACGGGGTGTAACACTTCAGTTGTCGAATCAGCATTTGTAGCTTGTTTGGAACTCTTCCAGCTCATTGCTCCACCATTGAAAATGAACGTGTAACCAGACTGAGATTTGAAGTCATCAACATCAGACTGGAAGATAACATCAGTGTGTCCAGTAACAACTAGTTTTTCGTCTCCACCATAGACCAAGAAGTAATCTTTAGTATGTCTGAGATACTTAAGAATACTTTTGACTGTCTTCCAGTGTTCATCACCAGAATTCTGCTGGAACTTGCAAGTCATACTAAGTGCAAATGTCACATCTGGCCTAGTACAAGTCATGGCATACATGATTGATCCTATAGCCGAAGCATATGGTACCCTCTTCATGCGCTCAAGTTCTTCATCACTATAAAGGCAATCCTTCTTAGATAACTTGATGTCTTGACCCATTGGAATACCGCTTTTCTTGAAATTTTCCATAGAAAAACGTTTAAACACTTTGTCTATATAGATCGACTGTGACAGCCCCAATAATTTATTAGGTCTATCTTTATAGATCCTAATTCCCAGAATGTAGCAGGTTTCACTTAAGTTCTTCATCATGAAGGTATTGGACAACCATTCCTTGACTGACTGCATGAGAGTCTTATTGTCTCACATTATCAATATATCATCAACATATATAACAATGAAGACAATACCTTCATCCTTGCGTTTGCTGTAAACATAAGGATCTTCTTTGCTTCTGACGAAATCTAATGACTTGATAGCCTTGTCAAATAAAATGTTTCAACTCCTTGAGGCATGCTTAAGCCCATAAATGGACTTATGTAGCTTGCACACAATATTTGGTTTAGACTCGGATGAAAAACTCTCAGGTTATTTCATATACACTTCCTCAATTAGATTAACATTGAGGAATGCAGTTTTGACGTCCATCTGCCAAATGTCATAGTCATAATGTGCAGTTATCGCAAGCAAAATCCGAATAGACTTAATCTTAGCAACATGTGAAAATGTTTCATCATAATCGACATCAGGCCGCTGATTATAACTTTTAACCACCAGTCTAGCTTTATAAGTCTGAACTTTGCCAAATGCATCAATCTTCTTCTTGAAGACTAATTTGCATCCTATGGGTTTAACCCCATTTGAAAAATCAACCAAGTTCCACACTTGATTGACGTACATAGATTCTATTTCGGATTTCATGGCCTCTTGCCATATCTTCGAATCAATGTCCACCATTGCTTCAATGTAGGTTGTAGGCTCATCATCATCTGGAATATCTATCTCACTATGTGTTTCCACTAGTAGATTTAGTCTTTCTGGAGGACAATGAGTTCTAGTCGACCTACAGAGTTGATTGTTTTGCAGTTCAGTTCTAGGTATGTTCTAACTGTGAGAAGGTTTTTGTGTGTTGGTTGATCCACCAATATGAGAGCTTTCAGGAATATTATTTTCATGTATTTCCTGAATGGGAGGAGGTGCACTCACTTCACTTGCTCCCAATGCCTGTGTAGGAGGGTCTTGAATTTATGCATCATTCCTCGCAACACTCCCACTGGCCGAAGGGCGTATCCTAAGTACCCAATCTTCGCCAAAAGCTTCCACTGAATTCTTGCCTTGATCATTCGGCAAGGATTCAACCTCTATGTTACTTTGTTGGTCTTGAATTTCTTCAAGTTCTATCTCTGTGCAGCTCTCTTCCTTGTAGACATATTATTCTTCAAGGAAAGTTGTGTTCCTAGAAACCAATGATCTTATGTTCACTAGGAATATAGAAATAGTATTCCTTAGTTTCCTTAGGATACCCCACGAAATAACATTTCTCATTCTTGGATTCCAACTTATCAGTGAGCATCTTCTTGACATATCCAGGGCACCCCCAGGGCCTCACATGTCTAAAAGTTGGCTTCTTGCCACACCATATCTCATATGACATTTTTTCAACTAATTTGGAAGGAACCCTATTCAGAACATATATCGAGGTTTGTATAGCATATCCCCAAATGTATGTTGGTAAAGTTGAAAAACTCATCATGGATCGAACCATATCAAGTAGAGTTCGGTTTCTCCACTCGGCAACACCATTCATTTGTGGTGTTCCAGGAGGTGTCCATTATGATGAACTCCATGTAGCTTCAAGTAATCTAGAAATTCTTTACTTAAGTATTCACCCCTCGATCAGATCGAAGAGTCTTGATACTCTTTGCGAGTTGTTTCTCCACTTCACACTTGTACTCCTTGAACTTTTCGAAAGTCTCGGATTTGTCTTTCATAAGATACACATATTCATACCTTTTCAAGTCGTCTGTAAAAGTGATGAAGTAAGGGAAACTTCCTCTAACTTGAGTCGAAAATGGTCCACATACGTCAGTATGTACCAACTCAAGTACCTCCTTGGCTCGTATCCCCTTTCCAGAAAGAGGCTTATTGGTCATCTTACCTTTCAAATAGGATTCACAGTTACCATAAGATTCTAAATCAAATGGTTCGAGGTAGTCAAGTTTCCTTAACATTTCTATCCTTGTTGATTGATATGACCAAGTCTACAATGCCACAGGTAGGTAGAATTTCTTTTACTTATTTTAACTTGTTTGTTTTGTATATTGAAAATTTCTCGACTACAGTTTAGTGTATACAATCCATTCTAGAATAGGTGTAATTCCAAATACAACATCATTAAAAGACAATATCATACTGCCATTAAATGTTTGAGGAAAAACCCTCAATGTCTAAAACTGGAATGAAAATGATGTTCCTCGTTAACGAGAGTACATAAAAACAATTGTTCAACACTAAACATTTGAAAGAAGGTAAATCTAATCTATAAGTTCCCACATGCTCAACATCAACTCGCTCCATTTCCAACGCGCAGGTCCACCTCTCTCGGTCCGACCTTCCTGTTGTCAGCTAGCCCCTGCACATTTGTACAAATGTGTGAGACACAAGCGGTATCTAGTACCCAGGAATGAGAATTGTTTATAGATAGATTTATTTCAATTACATACATACCTTGTCCACTAGAGGCTGAAGCACTGAGTGCCTTCCTCTCGCAGGCGATCTGATCTTTCTTCCAATGCCCCTTCCTATTGCAATTCATGCACACATCCTTGGACGGGATAACTTTATTCTTCTTCGCCCCTCTCTTGGGTATCATTGTTGCGGGCGCAGCGTTAGCTTAGCCCTTCTTCTTTTGTCATTCATTACCTTATGGTTTGGGATGACTAGAGGATCTTACCATGAGCACAGCTTTGCCCTTGGATATTGAAGATTCAAAAAACTTTAACATATTATGTAATTCTGGCAAACTCGCTTTAGTTCCATTCATGTTGTAGTTACTGATGAAACTCTCAAACGAACGAGGAAGTGAATTTAGGATGAGTGTGGAGGCAACTTTATTGTGTAGCATTATTCCAATTGAGGTCAGTCTCTCTATCAACCCAATCATCTTCAGCACGTGCTGAGACACTTGGTTACCTTCAGTCAGCTTACACTTGAAAAGCTCTATTAACAACTCATATTCCATTGTCTGGGACTGAGAGTCATAAAGGTTCTTCAAGTGTTCTAGCATCTCGTTGGGCCTCATGTTCTCATACTGTCTTTGTAATTCAATTGACATGGAAGACAACATAACACATTGTGCAGATGTGGCATCATCTAGATGTTTTTGATAGGCCACCTTATCGATGCGCATACTCGTGAGTCTTGGCCGGCTGCGGGGAAATCTTGTCCAATACATATTCAATTTTCTCTTGCCTTAGGACAATACTTAGATTCCTAAGCCAATCTAGATAATTCGGTCTGGTGAGCTTTCATTTCATTAAGCATATTTAGCGATAGACTCGACATTCTGAAGATCTGAAGAATTAGATAGACAGGAAAATACAATCAAAATTTATTTCCAATTTATACACATTCATTTTAGACTAATCAAACATGGCCTTTTGTTTAATTAGCTTCCATTATTTTAGCATACTTCTACGACCCCACGGTAGAATACAGGCCTAAAATTATTTTAAGGTCATAATGGGCCAAGATCTAAACTTATGATATATCCGCGTTTGCTTTGGCTGAAAACTTCAATAGCACATTTTGGTAGGTCTTAAACCAATTGCAAAGCTTATTTGCAACTCTTGGTTGATTAAATAATTCATTTTAATCATACGTCCTTAGATTAGTCCGACACTTTGGCGCCAAGATTTGTCTAAGCAAGCCAACCCCATTACACGGTTGTGTTTATGTATCTAAGTAAACTTGGCATTTGCGAGCAAACACTTTGGTGTAAATACCCACAAAAGTTTCTCATACTTTTACATTTAACACATCTATGAAAGAGTCTGAGTCCTCGTAGACTTGGAGCAAATGCTTTGGCATAAATACTCGTATCGTCGAAAAGGATTTTGCACTCTAACAATTATAATGGACGACGCGTTTTAATTTTAGACTTGTATTCAAAGTTTGGGGAACATTTTCAGTTTTCGGAGATTTCAACCATGATCAACATTCATGTCATATTTCATATGACATCATATCATGTAATTTCTAAAACACATGTAGATTGAAAATCATCAACTCAATAGGCATGATATAAGATGGTTTTGATCAACTACTGGGCGCCGCCTACCCAGACAGTTATAAGCGGTCATTATGTAAATCAATTACTGAGCGCCGCCTACCCAGACATATATAGCGGACACTATGCTAATAATTAAATGCTTGCATTTAAAACACTTAACACATTCGTATATTATTCAATAATATATGATTAATGATAATCATGGGTTTATTTGTCTAAACTCTAAAATTTATGTCTATGCCAAACAATCCCTAATATTTTCTAATTTTAAAATTCTGATTTTCATGAAATTTCTGTAAATTTTCAGAATTTACAGTCTAGTCCCTCAAGAATTTAAATTTTCAATTTGAACCTGTTTAAATTCAGAAAATCCAATGTTAAACTTTCAGGAAATATATTCAGGTTTCAGGGACCTGTCTGCAATTTCCAGAATTAAAAATCTAATTTTCAAAAACTTTATTTAATTACAGAATTGCTCAAAATGACCAAATATGTCTAATTAAAAGTTTTAACTTTCAGATTCTAAAACCTTTTAAACTTCAGAATCAGAATCTGAAATATTGAAAACTTCAGTTTCTGATTCCGAAAATAAAATTTAAATCACTGTCGGCGCCGCGGTCCTAGTGGATGGCGTCGCGGCGCCTAACCGACAGTATCCAAAAAATTTGAAAAATTACCGTCGGCGCCTCGGAGGCAGAAAGTCAAAATTTTATTTTAAGCCTTTCGGGAAGAGCATTGTGGCGGCGCTCCATTTTGAATCTGTGGCGCCGCCACCAAACCCTAGCAGGCGCCGCGGCGTCTCGATCCCAGAAACGTGAAATCTGTATTTCCGAAGCCCTAAAACTGGTTCAGGGTCAAATTTTCAGATTCATCCTCGTTCCCCTTCATCATCAAACAACACGTTCATCGACCATTATCCAATCCCTTCTCGTTCTTCGTCTCAATGCACCATATCCGTAATAAACCAGTCACACATGTTGACTTAGAAGAGTTAGATTGAAATAACTTTCTCGATTACATCATTGTTTGATAGATCCGGAGACAAGGATTATGCTTTCTTAAGATTCAAGGTTTTAAAGCTTCTAAATGACAAAAAATAAATTTAAACAAATTTTAACCCATATTATCATTAATAAATATTATATAATCACACAAAACAGTCCAGACTCTGATACCACTGTAGGGTTTTGTCGGGTTCGTACAAGCAGTGGAATTTGAAAATTTATGTTTCAAACCCGACGGACGGTCAAACTGATGGATGATTATATAATGAAAACACATAGAAACTGTAATGCGTCGATAGAATACTTACAATTTGCAAATCTGGAATCTTCTTCATCAAGTGTATACCGAGGGTGAGTACGCAACCATTCCTCGATTTGCAAGTCAAGACTCCAATGTAATTACTCTTTCGAAAAGCTAGGAAATCCGGCAGAGTTTTAGCAGAGAATAATTCCAGTGAATTAGGTGTATTAAAATAATGATTGAACCCTCTATTTATAGCTGCAAAAACCAGCTAGGGTTCCGAAGTGGGCCAGACTCAGAAACTGAGGCAGAGTGGGTCACTCGGACCCACTGGACATGTGGCGCTGTGATGCTCAATGGATGGTGTCGTGATGCTGAGGCGACGCGACCCTTGGTCTTTTGAGTCGCGGCCCTATCCAATTTTGCCTCGTTTCTATTTTAATTAAATCTGAAATACCATCTCGATTTAATTAAATAATCATTATTTATTCTAATGTCTCGATTATAAACCGAACATTTATATTCTCTCTGATTACATCCTTGAATCGACGGAACAATTGACTTAGTGTTACCCTACAATATTTCACATATCAACACTAATAACATTAGGGTCTACACGGAACTCCTAGACGGCGTCGGAAGACGAACTCAATATGTGAAGTATAGTTACACGAAACCTGTGAACTGAACCTCTATGTGGGAAGATAAAATCATTTCATTCACGACACACTCGATCAAGCTTAGGATCTGCCAAGTGTCTATCCAAATGGCTTGATCATTATATCTCATCTATATTAGCTGACAACAAGACCATATCATAGATATGTCTACTGCGTTGGCCAACGACTTAGTCAACTTAATACCATATGAGAATCTGAGTGTTCTCTCGAAGATACATTCGAGGAATGAATCCTAATCTTGGCTCAACTACCACCTTTAATCTACGTCGCAATATACCCAATACAAGTCACATATCAACCTATAAGGCATTTGAGCTTAGGACATGATCAAAGTACATTACTCTGTAAACAAGGCGCGTATCGACCTCAAGTCTAAGGACTTCTATCTCCCACACGCTGATGATACTTTAGACATCTATAACAAACAGTACATCAGCAGGGTATATCAATACTTCCAAAAATATCCATGTGTCCATCACGAGTTGTCATAACTCGTAGCATGTGAGACATACTACATCTCCAAAGGATATGATGCAGACCACATGTCGACGTATCACATATCATCGATATCCCAATCTCGATGGTCATTAGTTGATGCAGTTTAAGAGTTACGTTATAATATTAATCTCTCACATTATTAATAACCACGTAACCTCTATGGATGCATTTATAGAATATTATAGACAATCAACCAATAATTCAATAACTGCAAATGTCATAATATTAATCTCCATTAATATAAATATGAATGTGTATAAAGTGCATTTGTCCTAATACAGATTGTTTCTAGGACATAAATATACTTTCAATAGAGTCATCTTCAACCTCGAGTTTTCAATCTGAAATTCAGCTCGAATACTCCTCAAATCATCTCCAAGCAACTCCAAAAGTGATATTTAAACTTCTTAAAATATTTCCAACAAAAATCGGTATCACTCAATTAAAATAAATTACAAATATGCAGATTAAAAAAATTTAGCCAACCTTCAATGATCATTAATGGTGTTTTCGGGTCTTTGAGAGAGAGATTGAATGATTGGGGAGAGAAATTGAAAAACATATTTTGAAAATAGAGAGAAGTAACTATTTTGAAGCTATTTAAGGGAGAATTGTTTTGGTTATCAAGCATCAAATTTAAAGTCAAATAGTGAATGTGGGCTACCGGGTGCCAAAAAAAAAATTGAGTTATTTTATGTCTTTTTTTTTTTTTTTAGGTAAATGCAAATATTATTACTAATAACGGAAAGAAAAATGGCTACAATCTGTCATTGAGGGTTCTCAATCCTCAATGTAATGAAAAGAAGAAGTGGGGGACGGAGGGGTGGTCACTCAAAGGTGTCATTACAAGAGGGGATAAAGTCATATAGAACTCTATAAGATGTTGTTTTAATCCTTATAATGACCTCTTCTGCCGGTAAGCTTGTGCCTTCAAAGAGTAGTGTGTTTCTTGTCCTCCAAATCTCATAGACCACTATGAAAAAGGCAAGCAAGGTAGCTTTGGCTCGGATGCTTGTCCCGCGGTGTTCTTTCTTAATCCACTTGAGAGAACTTTCAACAGTTGTCATTTCTCTCCTAATACCCAACCAATCTCTTATGCTCTTCCAAATCAAGCGGGTGTAGGCGGGTAAAGAAGAGGTGCTCCTTGTCTCATTAGCTTGCTTGCAGAACCCGCAAGACTTATCCTCCAAATTTAGATAGGAAAGAGTGTCCTTTGTAGCTAGCGCTTTCTGATTAAGCCACGTAGTAACGAAAACTTAGGGGAATGAACCGCTTTCCAAATTTGGGACATCGAGGCTTTTTATCTTGCGTAGTGCGCAAGATATCATAAACGAGCTTGAATCAAATTTACCATTGGTACAACACTTTTCCAATCCGTGATTGCGACTCGTGGCTCTGGTAGATGGAAACAAGTTTGTCACGATTCATAAATCTTTTGAATAGAGGTGAGTCCACTGGGCGTACCTCATATTCCCAAAAGAATCGCCTTTCAAATAAAAGTTGTTGATCCATTGGACCCATAGTGAATCTGTCTCGTTGTGAGTTTGCCAAATAGTCGGGATAGCGGTCGTGCATGGTTCCATTCCTTGATGTTCATAAGGCCCAAGCCCGCCGGATTGAGGCAAGCAAATAACATCCCAAGCGACTCTTGGTGGTTTTCCTCCCCATAAGAACTGAATACATGCAGACCGTACCTTGTTGAGGACTGTGGCGGGAATAGGAAGTGCCCAGAACCAAAAGCTCTCAACCGGCGGGCGACAGGCACGATAAGTTCTAGCTTACCGCGTAAAGCGAGTGGTGCCCCATTTCTGAATGTAATTCGAAATTGCACTAGTGAAAGGAGCAAATTGATCTACCGAGACTGAAATTGGGGACAAAGGAATCCCCAAGTACCGAACCGGAAAGCTACCGATGCCGAATCCCACTCTGGACAAGATCAAGTCGCGAACAGCATCCTGTACTCCCGCTAAGTAGACGGAGGATTTGGATGGGTTAAGAGTTAACCCTGAGACAGCTTCCAGTTCCTCCAGACAATTCATAAGAGTCCCAACTGAAGATACATCACCTTTGGCAAAGAGCATGAGGTCATCCGCAAAGGCAAGATGAGTAATACCCAACCTTTTACACTTTGGATAATAAGAGAAAGCTCTTGCCTGAGCCTTCAAATTAAGCATCCTTGAAAGGTATTCCATACACAAGATAAAGAGCGAGGGGGACATAGGATCACCTTGTCTTAGGCCGCGCTTACCCTTGAAGTAACCATGTAGCTCACCGTTGATAGAAAGAGAGAAGGAGGTTGAGCAAACACATTTCATGATCCATCTAACAAATCTGTTCGGAAAGTTGAGGCCTCTTAATACCGAATGAAGGAAACTCCAAGAGACCGTGTCAAAAGCTTTCCGAAGATCTACCATAAGCATACACCTTGGTGAGACTCTGGCTCTATTAAATCCTCTCACAAGCTCTTGTGCTATATAGACATTGTCCATCATGTTTCTGCCTTTCACAAAAGCCCCTTGTGATTTGTCAATGAGAGAAGGAAGAACTCTTGCCATTCTGTTAGCTAGAATCTTTGTAATGATCTTATAGACCACATTAGTTAATCCAATAGGCCTAAAATCAGTTACCTTAGGATCCCGATCTGTCTTGGGTAGCAGGGCAATGATGGTATGATTCACTTGCTTCAAAAGAACCCAGAGAGAAGAACTCTTGAACACTTCTTACTACGTCATGTCCCACATCTTTCCATCTATTCTTGAAGAAAGCGGTAGAATAACCATCCGGTCCAGAGCCTTGTCATTTTCTATATCGAAAGAGCTTCCCAAATCTCCTTTGGGGATATGAAATGCAAAAGATGAATCTTGTCCTCTTCACTTATCTTGGGCCAAGTTGCATACTTCAGATCGAAGTTCGATGTGGATTGGGATGTGCCTAAAAGATCTTTGTAGAACTCCACAAGTAGCTCCTTACTTCCCGGGTGATGTAGTGATAGCACCATTGGTTTTGACAAGAAAGTTGATGGAGTTTTTGACATTACTTCTCTTGATCAAGCTATGGAAGTATTTGGAGCATGTATCACTTCCAATCAAGTGTTTCTGCCTCGACTTTTGCCTTATGAAGTGTCTCTCGGCTTCCATTAAGGTGTTAGCTTTAACTCTTGAGGACTTAACCTTGGCTTTAAGTTCCTCATCAAAGGGATCTTCCATGTGCGCATTGATAGCCTCCTTAAACTCCATGTTAGCCTCCTTTGCTCTTTGATCAATACTACCAAATTCACTTATATTCAATGCCTCGTGGTTGTTTCAAGGCTTTCAATTTTGAGGCTAGGGCCAATTGGTGTTCCCAATATGTCTTGTCTCCAGCATGAAGTCATAATGTTCTCCAATGCGGGGTGAGAGAGCCACATATTCATGAACTTGAAGGGCCGTTTCCCAACATTATAGGATGCAATAACCGTAGCCATCACGGGACAGTGGTCCGAGACAGGTTCCATAGGCAAGAAATTAGCCGTGCATTCTAAGGTCAAATTACTCCAATTTTGATTCATCATTACTCTATCAAGCTTGGACCAAATCGAACCATTGGTCCAAGTGTAGAATGAACCGGAAGAAGGAGTGTCTTCTAGTCCATGAGCATTCCTGAAATCACCAAGGTCCTTAAGTGCATAAGGCGTTTGTGGCGGACCCCCCCCCCCCCCCCGCCTTATCATGAGGGTAGCAATAAGTGTTGAAATCTCCCATAATCATCCAAGGCCTAGTGGTGCCAATGCCCAAGTGAGTAAGGTAATGCCAAAGCTTCTCCTATCCGTGATGCTATAAACCGGGTACACAAATGTGGCAAGGAAGGACACTTGTGTTATCTTACAACTTGCCTGGACATGGATATGTTGAGAATCCATTCCAAGCACTTCACAACAGACACAGAGGATCCCAAATTAGTAGCGTTCTTCCGCCACCAAATTCTAGATTTGAGCAAAAGTTCCAATTTTGAATCTTTGAGTAGAAAGACTCAATCCTTTCCTAGAGTTTTGTTTCCAACAGACAAATCAATGCCACATCATGCTGTTTAGTGAGACTACACACTAGAGCTTGCGTGGCTGCCACAATCCTTAGTCCGCAAAGGCCACGGACATTCCAACAAAGAATTTTCATTAGGAAACAGATGAGGTTTTGTTAGCACCTCCGCGCTTTGCTGCCTTAGTCTTCCCACTGCCTTTTGTCATGAACTTCTTCGGCATTACTTCTTTCCAACCATCTTCTTTGTTGCTGGAAGCCATATCATGTGTTTCAGCCAAGCTATGTTCCCCGCGTTCTAAGGTAACACTCCGAGATGCCAGCAACGAAACCTCTGTTACACCCTTGTTTGTATTTCCATCCAAAGAGGGTTGCGGGTTTATTGGAATCTCAGAATCAGAATGCTTCGACTCATAACACATCCTATCAAGTTGCACACTACCATCCCGTGAATGAGGCCTAGAGGACCTAGTTTGAGCTTCCCGTAAAGATGATGGACCAACATGACCCAAAACCGAAGGATCCGCAGCATGCGTGGCTTCTCCCAAACAACCGGGACCAGGAGGTGATGTGTGGTTACTTACATCAACTTCCATCAAGTTATCAGCATCTGCGGGATATTGCGAAGTTGGTGGATAGGGGGGGGAGGCATGGTTCCATCCGTACCTCTGTTGGTATTCGCACAAGTAGAACCTTCCTTGTTGTTAGGAGGTATCACTGTTTTGCGTTTTTTAGGAGCATCTTCCGTGTTGGCATCATACCCCAGTATCCTACACTTCAGGTGATTGTGTCCAAAAGCCGCACAATGATAGCAAAAGTCCGGATAATTTTCATAGTTTACCCTTTGAGTATACCTTCTGTTATCAGGGAGTTTGACAACAAACTCCCTTATTGGCTCCTTGCTGACATCCACTTCTACAAGAACTCTAGCATAGTTCATTTTGGATCTTTCCTTAGTAAATTGGTCAGTGTAAAGAGGTTTTCCTACACGTGAAGCAATCTTACTAAGTCGTTGCACTCGGATAGAGAGGAATGTCAGGAAATGTGACCCGAATAGGAATATCCATGAATAACTCATCCGTTATAAGAACTCCTTTATTGATAGCTTTAAGCATCATAGTCTTCCGTAGACCATATAAGGGCCACCATGAAGTACATTAGTGCGCTCTTCCTCGTCATAAATTTGAACACCGTCCATCCTTTGTCATATGGTATAATACGGCATTTCACTCCCATCCCTTCACAATGGTATTTAAGGCTTCTCTTCCGGGAAGGGACCGTGAAACAACCAATTAAGCAATAACCCATGTTTCTATGAATGGAACTTCATCCTCGACTTCTATATCTACTTCCGCACCTTGTTGTTCGATAAATTGTAACCATACCTTTTGCTTCAATCTAGTTCCATGAAGACTCGGCGTAAGTCTTTTTGGGAGGATGTGACCTTTGCCCTTGTTCGGGCGAGGCTTACTCTGAGGTTTACCCGCGGGTGGAACTTGATGTTGTTTTGAAGATGCATTTGTGTGTAAATCATTAGGATGTATTTCTGGAGGTATAGACATAGGGGGATGGGTAGAAGGAATTGAACTTGGGCCAGGAATAGGAGAGAGGATTCGCGTGCCATTAGGGAGGGTATGGGATGTGTTATGGGTTTCAGAAAGAATAGATGGAAGGGGGGATAGAAGTGGTGAGGTATTAGGAATTTCAGGAAGTAATGAAGAGGTATTGGATGAGAGAGGGTTGTTGTTAATGACTCTTCCCGTGCCCAAGGTAGCATTAAAGGCAAAGGTGTTGTTTCGTGTTCTGAGATGGGTTCCACTAAGCAAACTTGCTAAAGTAGGGAAGTATTCATTGTTGACACTTAAAGGATTCAGAGGTTGTTGTCCCATAAAGTTAGAAGGCTCATTGATTCCCTCGGCATTTGATTCAGTCACATTGGCTCCCGCGTCATTAATGTTCATTGAGTACCTAGATTCGGAAATAGAGTCACCGTTTCTCACTTGACCTTGGTCTTTGCATAACATTAATATTCATTGACTCATGGACATACGCCTCATACGTCTTGGTATTACGCCCATAGTAAAGACGTTGTTGAAGAAGGCTCGCGGTGCGTGGCATTAACTTGCGACGCCTCGGCTCCCGCGACCATAATGTCGGACTCCTTAGAAATCTCCTCGTACCTACCAATTTGCCTTGGTCTTTGCATAACGTTATTGTTCAATAACCCATGGACTTCCGCCTCACACGCCTTGGCATTAAGTTCAGTGTATAGTCCCGTAATATAATAAGGCACTTTGGAACCCGAAACATTAAATTGAGACGCCTCGGCTCCCGCGACATTAATGTTAGACTCCTTGGACATCCCTTCGTGCCTACCCATTTGCCTTGGTTTTTGCATAACGTTATTATTCATTACCCCATGGACTTCCTCCTCACACGCCTTAGCATTCTGTTCAGTGTAAAGACTCGTAATTGATGAAGGCACCTTGGAACCCGAAGCAATCAATTGTGACGCCTCGGCTCCCGCGACATTAATGTTAGACTCCTTGGGGATAGAGATCTCTTCACTCCTACCAACTGATCTTGACTTCTGCATAATGGGAATATTCTTAGGCTCAAGAACTCGCGCGCCGCCTTGCCCGACCCATGCCAGGCCGGAATAGGATGTTGAACCGTTTCCGCGGCGTTAAAGTGTGATACCTTGGCACCGCGGCACTTCTTGGAAATAGGAGTTCCTTCAATGCTAACAACGAAATTGGTTCTTGCAAGGCGGGATTAGTCTTTGCCCATGGACCCCACCGACCCGTCTGAACTTCGACCGCGCTGGGCCGGTTTAGACGAGTGCGCCATCACGCCTAGTTTCATCCATTGCGATACAGCCCGGTTATCCCCTTTTCCGGCAAGTCTGAGTAAATTACCAGGTAGTGTGGGGGTACTAGTGATGCCATGGCTGCCCTGTTCTTCCTCAAAGTTCTCGTTGTTTTGTAGTTGGCCCGTGATAGGATCGACCATCCTAGTAACATAAGGATTTTCGCTTTCAAATTCACTAATATCCAAGCCTTCGTTTTCTATATTTCTGCCCCATTCATGAATCTTTTGTAGCATTGAATCATCTACTACATTCTCGAGTTGGATACGCGTATCAGGCGTGACATGAACCAGCATCGATGGGTCTGAAATTGCCGGAATTAGATTTTCTTCAACGATTGTTGGACTGCCTCCATTCTTTTTCTTTTTCCTGGTTCGAGCCTTTGTTGAACTGCCTGAACCTCCTGAATCATTGCTGGAGCGTGTGTAACGTTTAGTCTTTTTCATGTTGTGAACATTAAGCTTCAAACCATGGGGAAACAATGGTAGATTAGGGGGGGAGAAGGAAAAACCGTAGGAGAAACTAAGGAAAACGTTGAGAGCGTTTTTCTTAGTGAGAGAAACTTCTCTCTAACTCCTTGAGACTTGATTATTATGTCAATTGCCTTGCAACACCCGTTTTTTATAAATATACGGTTAGGCCTTCTCTCATATCCTCAGCTCTAAACAAACTTCCAATTCGACTACATGTATGCATGTTCTTAATTTATGTAATAATCTTAACTTTAGAAATTAGCATTAGGGCGGTTAGCGGTCTGGATACTCCCGGTAATTATCTGAGAATCGGACCGGTAAATTCGGACCGATACTCAGACCGAAAAGTTAACGGTCCGGATACGAGTACCAAAAAATTATCCGGACCGATAAAAGTCGGCCAGTAACGGTAAAATATCCCATAACACCTCCCACTCCCACTCCCGGCCCGGCCATTCACTTCTCTCTTGACCAAATTTCAGAAGTCCTAATTATATTTAATTGCAATATTCCCTAATGTTGGACTATTTTACATGTTTTAAATATATGTGATGTAGACTTTGTGTTTTAATTTGAAACATTGACATATAAATTAGTTGTAAATTAATGAAACTTTAATGGTCATAACTTTGTGCTCGGATGTCCGTTTGACCTAAAAAAAATTGATTTCACGTATTTTTTCGAGACGAAACCGAACCAAACGTCCTAAAGGCCGTTTGATTCAGCCGATTTCTTCAAAAACCGTCCATCTTGCCAATCAATTTCACTTTTCCCCCAAATCGTTACGTTTTTTCCCATTTCAAAGCTAAATATCTCGCGATATAAAATAGATTTCAACGTTCAAATTTTGTGGTAATGCGTCCGAGAATGTCAATTTCAGTATTGGAAATTCAATTTTTTTAAAAAAATTCGAATCCCGATACCCAACCCGGAAAATTCTTACCGGTCCAGACCGAGAACCGGACCGATAACACCCCTAATTAGCATACACCTCAAAGGAAACTAACTTAAACCTCCGACCAAAAGAAAAGAAAAGAAGAAAAAAGGTTCATCATAAAAACAACTATTTGAGGCAACAAACTATGTTCATTTTATATAACTTATGGTTCGTTAATCAAACTTCCAAAATCTGATTATTTTGAAATACGTCTTTTATAAGAAGCGTTTTTTTAAAAAAAAAAAAATTGAAAAGTAGCAATCTGCGTTTGACTGATCAATTTGAAAAGTTATTTGTCATTATTAACGCAATAATTTGTGCTTGGCTAAGATCCCAAAAAAATTGATTCTGAAAAAGAAAAAAAAATCATCTTCAAAAAATAACTTATGTTAGCACTCAAAAATATTTTCCCCCTAAAAACTTGGACAAACACCTCTAACCTTCTAAAATGAGAACTTTTTAGTTTTTACTTGGTAGAAACGTGACTAGGCTATTTGACCGCTTTAGATTTGATCTTTCTTTTCTAGCATAGTACCCGCTTCATTGATCAATATTAAATAACCAACTTGATGAGATGACTAGGAATCTTATAGAATATTACTTTTTTTTATTAACAACAAATAAGTTCTTCTCTTATGAGCATATCGACGTTCATATATAAACTCCAAGTATAATTAACAATTTGAGAATGTCAGTTATTACTGGCCTCCCACGATGAAATTCCAACATCATGCAAAACAAATGCAAATGAATAGCTTATTTTGAAGTTCTCTTGTTTACTTTTCTAGAGAAAATGTCTTTGATTTAAGCGAGATTAAAATGTCACGACATGAAGATAAATTTTTCAAATTATGCATATGATACTCGTTGTAAATATTTTGTAAGAAAATAGTGAGTAGAGTTGACAAAATTAACCCCTAAGAAATTAAAACTTGATAAGAGTTGGACCGATTGAGTTATTGAAAGAAATAATCTCTTGATTATTTTCATTAATGACAGAGTATTTTTTTATTCTAATCTCAAAATCATATTCTAGTAGTACAAGACTCCTATAATTATGGTAAGTATACAATATTAATTAAGGTAACCTTTACACTAAAATATTACACCAATATACAATAATATACTTGCCTTAACCGTGAAGGACCAACACGAGATGGGTTGGTCTGCCTTGTACCGTGTTGGGCTTTAGCTTCCAAGTCCCGTGATATGTACTATGTATAACAAGTGTATATCACTGGAATATTACCTTGTTTAACACACCCCCGCAGTCATAGCGGACGATTTTCGTACGCTGAGACTGTCTCTAATGTCACGACCCGACCCCGGGCCGCGACTGGTGTCCTACCTGGGCACCCTTCTAATCATACAACATAATAAACTGCGGAAGATAAATAACACTTTTTTTTAAACCAAGGCCGAGCCGATAAGGCTGCCATAACATAAAAATTACCCGAAAGGGTCTACACTGTTTAACAATGTAAAAACAACTCTGCCATCCGGCCGCGGATGAATACAGACCTCTAAGATTTGAACAAAAACTATGACGGGACAAGGCCCCGCCGTACCCCTGAATATACATAGTCATGACAACTCCGGAACATTGGAGCCATCTCAAATGATGAACCAGGTTCCTAAGCTCGCGGATCCACAACTGTGTACCTAAACCTGCGGACGTAACGCGGCCCGAAGAAGTCGATCACAACAGTACGAATATGGAACGGAAATAAAAATGCGATGAGATCATAACTGTACAAAAGAATGACAGGGACAAGTGTAAAAAAGTATATACCCGATCCTGCTGTGTCATTACCACTCATGAACTTAATTGCACATCATTATCTTTTCCATTCCATTAAGAGTTATAGCCAAATCTTACGTACATACTTAGGAGAAGTCATTAAGTTCATTATTATATCTTACTTATCTTTCATAACATAATCCGGCCCTTTATGGAGGGACGCATATACTACCAATGCGGGACGCGATCAAATCACAAATATCAAAGCGTGCGTGGAATCCCATCACCGCCGACGGTAGTAAGTGTAAAATATAACCATGTGTGGCGTCAGTGGCATCCCACTCACCGCGTCGGCATACATACACAATACATATATATATCTCTGCCGTGGAATCCCACATCACTGCCGTACCGTAGGTGTAACATATAACCATGTGTGGCGCGTGGCATCCTACTCACCGCTTGCGTACACATATACAACATATATATATATATATATAACGTGCTGCATGCCGGAATCCTCATCGTATAAGCATGGCCATAACGTGCCCTCGGCGTCCTCATCGTAGGTGCGGTCTTCAGGAGCTAGCCCGTGGAGTAATAATATAACATGCCCGAAATCCTCGTGGGTACATGTCTTCATGGGAGCTAGCCCGTGGAGTAATAGTCGTCATGCATGTAGTCGCGTGCCGGAATCCCTCATCGTATAAGCATGGCCATGGGTAATAAAACAAATCTGGGAATCTAACCCGCCTCCTGGTCACATGCCCCGGAATCCCACATCGTATAAGCATGTCCAAGGATCAATCATAGTGGAAGCATACCCGTGGAATCCCACATCACCGTCGGTACGTCCAAGTAAACTTACAACAAGACAGCCGGCCCTCCAACTGAGAGTCACGACAACGTAAACATACAATACTTGCACTCGAAGCTATCACAAGC
Source organism: Przewalskia tangutica (assembly GCA_029844215.1). NCBI lineage: Eukaryota > Viridiplantae > Streptophyta > Magnoliopsida > Solanales > Solanaceae > Przewalskia > Przewalskia tangutica. Next base: position 7,496,788 of record CM056725.1, read on the forward strand.
AAACATAGGCAAGTTCATTAAACCTTTAGACTTCCATTTTTATAAACTCATGGCACTTTCGTTTCACACATAAAAATCCGGGAATTTAACCCAAAGTACTACGTACCTCTACTCCTTTAAAATGACTATTTTTCAAATAAAACATCCAAGATACTAATAACCGTAGTATCAGGTCATATATTGTTACACCCCGTATTTACAGGACATGTTTTAAGAACGTACGTAAGAACTCATAAGTGTCAAGATTAGAGACTTGTAGGAATTTATAGGAATTATGAAATTGTCGGAAAACGTTTTGTTGTAATGAGCGGGAGGCGACACGTGTCACCCCCTTATGATGCCTTGGACGATTTAGGCATGGCGATATGGTCATCGACCATAGTCTTGGATGACAAAGTCTTGCAAGTAGTGAAGCTTGACAATCTTGACCAAAGTCAAAGGTCCATGGCCTTGATATTTAAGTAAAGCTCATCCAAACCACCCATTTGTTTGCATCTTGACCCTCCAATGTGTTTTATAATACTACTAGTAGTGAGACTTAGTCCAACACTTAGAAAAAAATTGAAGAGAATTGGATGAACTCCACATTGAGCTCTCGGGTTTGAGAGGGACCAAGGAGAGAAAAAAATTCGTTTGTTGTCTATTAAGCTCCACACTTTAAACCAAGGTTCATGAGTGTTATGTAAGTGTATCTCAATAGAAAAATCCCGGAAAAAGAGAGTTTTCGTATTAGTCGCAAAGTGAAAACCTAGTGGCTTTCTAGGTTTTGGATTGGAGGTTTGAAGGAAAGTTGTTGGTATTGTTCTAAGGGTCTCAAGTAGCGGATTGAAGTGTCTTGAAGAGGCTCTAAGTTTCTAAGGAGCGACTTCGGATTTGGAAGTTAGATTGAGATTCGTTGAGGTATAATTTTGTTCTCTTTAAGTGTTACAAGATTATGTATTGTTGTTAGCCTTACATTTTACTAGCATGAAGCATATGTGTTGAAGTTTATAAGGATTATAGATCGATTGTAGTCTTTGAAATTCGAAATGAAATGTAGGCCATGTTAAGTTGGATTACAATTTGATCGTTGTTAGAATCGTCGCATGTTATTGACTTGAAGCATGGTAGTACTAACCAAATGCGACTTGATATCTTATTATGCTACCATTTTGGTTTGAAATGGAAATTGGATAAGAATTAGTTTGGTTGAACTCAAGGTGGCCGATTTTGGACTTGTAGTTTGTAGTAGTTGGTTAGTCATTTGTATTGGACTATCTTCTATTTAATTGTGAGCCAATTGGGGCTGTTTAGTTAGTCATTTGTATTGGACTATCTTCTATTTAATTGTGAGCCAATTGGGGCTGTTTAGTTAGTCATTTGTATTGGACTATCTTCTACTTAATTGTGAGCCAATTGGGGCTGTTTGGTTATTGTATTCGACCTTGAAAAAGGTGGCAAAGTTAGTAGAAACAAAGGAGGTCTTTGTCAGATTTTCCGTAGGATTAGTGACTTAGCACTTAGAATGATTCGTTGGAAGTAAAGGTTAATGGACATATTGTGACCATTATAGGTTGAAGTACTAAGTATAGCGTATCCTACTTGGAGAATGGAATAGCTATCAAGGTTGGAGTACTTTGGAGCATTTTGCTATTTGTCGACAATCGTCGCGAGGTATGTGAACCTCTTCCTTCCTTTGGCATGATTCTATGTATGGAATATACTTGTGGTATCCTTTCATGTTTCCTTCCACTCTTAGAAGTTAAGAGGTATTTATGTGAATTAGCCTATGTAGAACTTTTCATATCTTTTGAGCATGACTAGTTGCCCGTATGTAGTACGGTAGACATAAAAGACTATGACATTCTTTACTTGTTTTATGTGATGCCAAGTCGGGTGGGTTAGAGATTAACTCACTTCTTTGAAAATAGTAAGGATGTCTTAAGTTGATTTTAAAGTTAAGGGACTTGAAGAGTTTTAAAGTATGTGATACTTGTCCGTTTTAAACGTATAAGTCCCTTGGATAGGAAATTGTTTATGGCTAAGGTATAAAGTGAATATAACGGCTTTATGGGAAGTTAGTTATATTTGCCTTATGGAAAGATAAATGACTTGACTATGTAAAAAGGCAACTTGATTTTACGGCATCAATTGCCTAAGGTTTTATATAAAAAGGAGTCGAGTTGATTTGGCTAATTTACGGCACAAATGAGTATAAGTATCGAATAAGCCACTGCGGCGTTAATAAAGGAAAATGTAATGACAATCCATTATGTTAAAACAAGTAGAAATCCTCCATCTGCATAGATGCTAAGATAAGACAAAATTGTATTACATTTTCTAGATCATGGCTACTTGAATAAGATCGTTATAAATAAGTATAACTTATTCACGACGCACCAAAGATTTGTTACAAATTTTAAAAGAGTTTACGTATGAAGCTTTTAAGACTTTGAAACTTGTTTTCTAAAAGTTAAGAGACTTGATGTATTTTGAAAGTTAAGAGATTTGATTTGAAAGTATAAATCTCTTAGTTATAAAAGGAATGAGTTTGTCTAAAACCATAAAGGGTTATAACGGCTTTATGGGAAGTGGGTTATAACGGCTTTATGGAAGGATAAGAGAATGGTTTTCTCTAATAACGTAATCAAAGGAATAACTTGTATTAAGGAACGGCAAATTGGTTTAAAGGTACCAATTGCTTAAGGCTTTAATAAAAGAAGTCACTTGTTTTAGAAAGCGGTGTTTGTATTTCTAAAAAGGTATTGTGACTTGTCTTGAAAGGTGAATAGGACTTGATACTACGGGTGTTAGTATCTTGGAGCTTTACATAGAAAGGAGACTTTTATAAAATAATGTACTTATTTAGTACATTGACTTGTTAAAAGAGAATTATTCTATGTATGCCTTGATTAGTACTTTGGCTTGATAAAATGAGAATTATCCTATGTGTGCCTTGATAAGTACTTTGGCTTGGTTAATTGAGAACTTGCCTATATGTCTTTGGTAATAGCCTTTGAGTGCAAGTATTATGTTTTATTAAGTTGTCGCGACTCTCGGTTGAAGGTCGGATGTCTTGTTGTGAGATTCTTGGGACGTCTGCAAGCGGTGATGTGGGGTTCGGGTATGCTTCCGTTATTTGTAGCACTTGGGTTAAATTCGGATTTTATAAAAGACATGGTAGTGCTTATGTCTTGTTTGATGGTCGTCGAGATAGGGTAAGAGTATAAATGAGGCAAGCCCCAGACGTTATACCACCTTCTCCGTAAGAGTATAAGTGAGGGTAAACCCAAGACGTTGTACCACCGCTTTATGTGTTGTTTGTGGCCAAGTCGAGATAGGGTAAGAGTATAAATGAGGGCAAGCCCAGGCGTTATACCACCTTCTCCGGGGTAAGAGTATAAGTGAGGGTAGACCCCAAGATGCTATACCACCTGCTTTACCACCTTCTCCGGGGTAGAGTATAAGTGAGGGTAGACCAAGACGCTATACCACCGGTGGGACTTGGTGTTCATGTATGCCTATTGGTGTATTATTATACCACTGGATCGGCGGTGATGTGGGATTCCACAGGCGGGATATATATATATGTATTGTGTATGTATGCGCCAGCGGTGAGGTGGGATGCCACGCGCGTCACATGGTTATATTTTACACTAATAGTTGTCGGCGGTGATGGGGATTCCACGGGCATGCTTTGATATTAGTGTGACTTGATCGCGTCCCAGTTGGTAGGCGGTATATGTGTCCCTCGTAGTGGGCGGACTATGTTATGAAAGATAAGTAAGTGATATGGTAATGAACTTAATGATTCTTTTTCTAAATAATGTCCGTAAGAATGTGACTATAACTTTTATTGGGAATGGAAAGGCTAGTAAGGTACGATTAAGTTCATAAGTGGTAATGACACGGCAGATCCGTAAGTATTTTTATACTTGTCCTTGTCATTCTTTGTACGATTATGATTTGTTTATCAGACGTTATATTATGTTCCATATTCGCAATTGTTAGATCGACTTCTTCGGGCTGCGTTCATGCCCGCAGTTTAGGTATTATTGTGGATCCGCGAGCTTAGGATCCCGGTTCAGCAAGTTGAGATGGCTCCAGTGTTTCGGAGTTGTCACATTTATGTGTATTCAGGGGTACGGCGGGGCCTTGTCCCGCCACAGTTGTTATGTCAAAACTCTTAGAGGTCTGTATTCACATTTTGTGGGTCAGTTTGTAAAAGAAATGAGGCAACTGCTTCGGTTGTATTTATATATGTTCAGGAAGGTAGCCCTATCGGCTAACCTGTTGTTTTACTTACGATGTTTTATTTTTAAGTTTCATGTATGTTCCGCTGATTTTCTCTGATGATTACCTGAAGGGTGCCCAGGTAGGGCGCCAGTCGCGGTCCCGGGGTCGGGTCGTGACATATATACTTTTCAAGACAAGTCACACTACCTTTTAGAAATACAATTATAGGCTTCTAAATCACGTGACTTCTTCCTTTAAAACCTTAAGCAATTGGTACCATTAAAATAATTTGCCCTTCTTTATTTCAAGTCATTTCTTTGCTTACATTACTGAAGAAAACCATTCTTTTAATCTTTCATAAAGTTGTTATAACCAACTTCCCATACAGCCGTTATAACTCTTTATGTCTTAGACAAATTCATTCTTTTTATAACCAAGAGACTTATACTTTCAAATCGAATTACATAGCTTTCAAAATACTTCAAGTCTCTTAACTTTTAAGAAAACCAGTTTCTTAACTTAGAATGTCAAGCTTCTTAACTTTAGAAATCAAGTCTTTCCAAATCAAGTATTCTATACTTGTAAATCAATTTATTTCTTCCTTTAAGAATCAAGTCCCATAACTTGAAAAATAAAGTCCCTTAACCTTTTAAAAATTTGAGGTCCATAGTCTTAAAACTTCATACGTAAATTCTCATAAATTACGTAACATATACTTGGTGCGTTGTGAATAAGTTATACTTATTTATAACGATCTTAATCAAGTAGCCATGATCTAGAAAATGTAATACAATTTTGTCTTATCTTAGCTTCTATGCAGATGGAGAATTCTACTCATTTTAATATTGTCAATTGTCATTACATTTTCCTTTATTAACGCTGCAATGGCTTGTTCGATACTTATTCTCATTCTTGCCGTAAATTAGCCAAGTCAACTTGGCTCCAAAATACCTCCTAACGCCTCTTACCAACATCCCCCATAAGACTCGGTAAGGACTTAGGATAACTTAGACATAACCTTTACATAGAGTAAATCACAAACTTACCTCTTAACTTCTAAGAGTAGAAGGAACATGAAATAATACCACATGTATATTCCATACATAGAATCATGTCAAAAGAAGGAAGAGGTTCACATACCTCGCGACGATTATCGACAAATAGCAAAATGCTCCAAAGTACTTCAACCTTAATAGCTACTCCATCCTTCAAGTAGAATACGCTATACTTAGTACTTCAACCTATAATGGCCAATATACGTCCATTAAACCTCTAGCTTCAAACGTAGAATATTCTAAGTGCAAAGTCACTAAATCCTACAGAAAATCGGACAGCACTTCCTTTGTTTCTACATACATTGCCACCTTTTTCAAGGCCGAATTCAATAACCAAACACGCCACATTTAAGGCTCAAAACAACAACCAATCAAAGGGGATTACACGCCTACAAGACGTGTAAAATTCCGCCCCACAATAAACAAGACAATCCAATAATTTCCATGTCATTCTCGGCTAATAGGTGCAACAACATAAAGTCTTCCAATTCTTTTCCAATCCAAGTTTTTGGGTCAAACATGTTATTTAGTCATAAACAACTTCAACAACTACAATTTCCTTCTTTATATAACATGTGACAACTTATACTAATACTCAAATCGAATTGTAATCTTAAGGGCTAAACATGCTAGTTTCCGGATTAGAGTTCCAATATCCATAACACTTCTCAACTTCATAATAAAAACACCTCATGCTTGCTAATATCCATAGCTACAACAATAAGTAATCTTAATTACTAAAACGACAAGAATTATACCTTTTCAAGCCCTTAATCTTTCCAAGATTCAAAGTCGCTCCTTAGCAATTCTTAGCTCATTTTATTATGTTCCAATCCGCTCCAAGCACTCCTTAGAAGCCTATGAAGAACTCATCTTCAAGTTCCAACTTCAAAGTTGAAGAACTCCTTAAGTTTCCGCCTTGCGACTAATACGAAAACGCCACTTTTCCGGGATCTTTCTATTGAGATATCCTTACAATACTCTTAGGGACCTTGGGTTTAAGTCTTGTGAATTATCATCCACAATTGCAAAATTTTGTCTTCCAAAAATGCCTAAAGCCGAGAGCCCTCTCACTTTGTTCTTCAATATTTTCTTGAAATATGACTAAGTGTGGAACTAGTCTTGCTACTAGTATGTATTTATAACACTATGGAGGGTCAAGACTTAAACAAATGGGTGGCTAAGATGAAAAGCACTTGGATCATACACAAGTGGCAAGTTGACTTTGGTCAATAATATCATGCTAGCAAGACTAATCTTCTTCAATGGTCAATGACCATTTTAACCTTGCAATTTCGTCCAACACCATGTGGGGGGTGCCACGTGTCGCCCTCCCATTCTTCCATAAAATTTCATGAACTCGTGGTCCAAAGTAAAATTCCTCGGGTTCACATGACCAAATCCGTACAAATAATTTTCCATAATGATAATACATTCCATAATCCTCAATTAATGCATTTTGAGAATCCAATTCTCTTCAACGAACATTTTTCCTTTCCGACGTTCGGAATATTTTCCATCGGAAAAACAATTCTTCCTTTCGTACCCTTTTCAAGTCTTGTGTTCCTTACATACATTCTCTTAAACATGTCCTTGAACTACGGGGTGTAACTGTTTCATCCCGTAAGTCCAGGACATGTATACGAGAATGTATGTAAGGAATCAAGACTTGGAAATTAGTACGAAAGGGAGAATTGTTTTTCCAACGGAAAATCTTCCGAACGTCGGAAAGGAAAAATGTTCGTTGAGGAGAATTAGATTCTCAAAATACATTATTTGAAGAGTATGGAACTTATTAACTTTATGAAAATTTATTTTTACGGATTTGGTCACGTGGGGCCCACCCGAGGAATTTTACGTTTTGTGGGGCCCACGAGGGTTACGGAATTTTATGGACGAATGAGAGGGAGATGTGGCACCTCCACCACTTAGTCTTGGATGATTTTTGCAAGGCTAAAATGGTCATTGACCATTGTTAAAGATCAAGTCTTCAAGCTTGAGATTGTTGACCAAGGTCAACTTGTCCACTTGGCTATTTAATTAATGATCCTCATCCAAGCCACACATTTGTTATAATTTAAGCCTTCCATTGTGTTATATAATCATACTACTAGTGCAAGACTTGTCTTCAACACTTAGAAAAATTAGAGAACATTTGTGCCAAGAAATTGTGCTCTCGGGTTTGGTCTAGTTCCAACAAGAAAATTTTGTAGTTTTGATCCATTAGCCACAAGACTTAAACCCAAGGTCCCTAAGGGTATTGTAAGGATATCTCAATAGAAAGATTTCGGAAAAGTGGCGTTTTCGTATTAGTCGCAAGGCGGAAACTTAAGGAGTTCTTCAACTTTGAAGTTGGAACTTGAAGATGGATTCTTCATAGGCTTCTAAGGAGTGCTTGGAGCGGATTGGAACATAAGGAAAGGAGCTAAGAATTGCTAAGGAGCGACTTTGAATCTTGGAAATTTTAAGGGGTTATAAAGGTATAAATTTTGTCGTTTTAGTAGTTAAGACTTACTTATTGTTGTAGCTATGGATATTAGAAAGCATGAGATGTTTAGTATGAAGTTTGATAAGTATATTGGCTATTGGAACCCTAATCCGAAAACTAGCATGTTAGCCTTAAGATTACAATTCAAGTCGATTATTAGTTTAAGTCGTCGCATGTTGTATAAAGAAGGAAATTGTAGTTGTTTGAAGTTGTTTATGACTATATAACATGTTAGACCTTAGAACTTGGAATTGGAAAAGGGTTGGAAAAGACTTTAAATTGTTGGTTATGTTGTTGGCCGAGAGTGGCTTGAATATGGAACTACTTCGTATTGATTGTGGGGCGGAATTTTACACGTATTGTAAGGCGTGTAATCCCCTTTGTTTGGTTGTTGTTTTGAGCCTTAAATGTGGCGTGTTGGTTATTGTATTCGGCCTTGAAAAAGGTGGCAAAGTGAGTAGAAACAAAGGAAGTGCTGGCCGATTTTCCGTAGAATTAGAGACCGTATACTTAGTATTATTCTACGTTAGAGACTAGAAGTTAATAGTCTTGTTGTGACCATTATAGGTTGACACTTCTACGTACGGCGTATTCGGCTTAGCTTGTGGATTTAGCCGAAAAGGTATGTGAACTATCTCCTCTTCTAGCATGATTCCTTAAGATAAAGAAAGTATGTCCTACTCCTTAAATGATCAATTCCTTGGTTGTATTTGGATTGCCTAAAATAGAATTTGTTCTATGTACTTCCTTGATTGTACTTTGATGTTTAAATTGTAAGATGTTATAATCCATTTCCTTAGTGAAGTTTGGATTCTCAAAAGTGAAAGTATTTTACTTAAAGTACATAGAGTCTTGAAAAGGAAGTGGTTTCCAAATCTTTTGGCTAGTGCCTTAGTTCCAAAACCTAAGGGTCGTTATAATGACTTTAGGAGAGTCAAAGGAGTGATTTACTTAATTGTTTTAAGAGAGGAGAAATGACATGAGTTAAGAGAAGAAACTTGTTTTCTAAATATTAAGAGACTTGAAGTATTTTGAAAGTTAAGAACTTGATTTGTAAGTATGTGATACGTGGTTTTAAGTATAAGTCTCTTGGTTATAAAAAGGAATGAATATGTCTAAAACCATAAAGGATTATAACGGCTTTATGGGAAGTTGGTTATAACGGCTTTATGGAAGGTTAAGAAAGTTGTCTATTTTGATTATTAGGCATAAGTTGCCTAGATTGTGAAAATTTGAAGTTACTTGATTTCAAGCTTTGAAATGAGTTTTCTAAAAGTGTAGTAACTTACTTTGAAAAATAGACACACCCTGATACTACGGGTGTTAGTATCTTGGGGTTTTACATAGAAAGGAGTATTTTGAAAAGAATGTACGTACGTAGTACTTTGACTTGTTTAATTGAGAATTATTCTATGTGTGCCTTGATAAGTACTTTGGCTTGTTTAATTGAGAATTATTCTAGGTGTGCCTTGATAAGTACTTTGGCTTGTTTAATTGAGAATTATTCTATGTGTGCCTTGATAAGTACTTTGGCTTGTTTAATTGAGAATTATTCTATGTGTGCCTTGATAAGTACTTTGGCTTGTTTAATTGAGAATTATTCTATGTGTGTCTTGATAAGTACTTTGGCTTGTTTAATTGAGAATTGCCAATGTGTGTTGGTTATAGCATTTGAGTACAAGTATTATGTTTTATTACGTTGCCGCGACTCTCCGGAGTGGTCTGCCTTGTTGTAAGTTTACTTGACGCGTCGACAAGCGGTGAGCGGATTCCACCGTATGCTTCCATTATTTGTGTTACCCCACGGTCATGCTTATACGATGTGGGATTCCGGCACGCGACCACGAGGATACTCGACACGCTTATACGATGTGGGATTCCGGCATGTGACCGGGAGCGGGTTAGATTCCTGATTTGTTTGTATTACCCCACGGTCATGCTTATACGATGTGGGATTCCGGCACGCGATCACGAGGATACTCGCTGGACATGCTTATACGATGTGGGATTCCGGCACGTGACCGCGAGCGTTAGATTCGGATTTGTTTGTATTACCCCACGGTCATGCTTATACGATGTGGGATTCCGGCACGCGACCACGAGGATATTGTTATATCATGGATCGCGGCATGAGAAAGGATTCCACGCATGGTTGATATTATGGGCGTGAGACCCATAGTTATATTTGAGTAGTGACTTTGAGGGCATGCGTCCCTGACTTGATATGACTGCTTATGTGTTGTGTACTGTAGGTTGGCTATCATACATGTCTCCTGTTTTGTTTAGACTGTTATGATTTCATTACAGTAATTCCAGCTTCACATACTTGGTACATTCTTCGTACTGACCTCCTTCGGGGGGCTGCGTTCATGCCGCAGGTTTAGGTACGCAGTTTGGTGATCTGCAGGTGTAGGACCCTGCTCAGAGTTTTTGGATAGCTCCTCTGCTCGTGAGTTTATCTTTTGGTATAGTTCCTTAGTACGTGCTTTTGTACGCATGGGTACGGGGCCTTGTCCGTCATATTTCGATATAACTCTTAGAGGTTTGTATTCATATGTGGATTGGACTCACGTATGCAGTAGTGTCTTTGAGTATGTATATTATCAGGCAAATTTGTCGCTTTGCCGCACGTATGTTGGTTTTGAAAAAAAAATGAGGTGTTATTTAAATTCCGCAGTTTACTTGTGTTGTTAAGGTAGAAGGGTGCCCAGGTAGGGCACCAGTCACGGGTCCGGGGTTCGGGGCGTGACAGTAACATTCTTCCCCCCTTAGAAACATTCGTCCTCGAATGTTCTTTCGGAGTCCAATCTAATTAGAGCGCGACATAGTCTCTTTTTAATACACCCTTCTTACAACATATGCCACCCATGGCCACATAATAATACTTATACTAAAATGTCAACCTTGGCACTCACGAAGCCAACTAGCCCATACTCATAATGACCTCAAAGTCCGTCATAATCATCTCTACTAGGTCTACTGTGGTCCGACGATCAGACATCATCGGGCAAATCTCATATACCCGCCGCCTACCACCCCAAACACTCACTGTGTAGTTACCTTGAAAGGTTCTTATGGATTCGTGCTCTATTCCTTTACACTTGGTTGCTATCCTCCCATCGTCGCACTCTTCCGCACTTCCATTTCATACTAGCATACATACATAACCCCATACCGATTCTCGCCCCATCTTTTGAGTCACTTTAAACAACATAAGGCCATTTCCGCTCACGACTGTTCGGTGGAACGCGTCCACGAACCCGTAAAACAATTAACTAGACTTGGGCCTTGCACTGCGTGACTCACACGTGCGGAACTACTACCAACCGATCCCACTCTATTTCAGGCTATGGGCGACCCGCAACAGTCCTCACCAATTCGCCGTCGCACTTACTCTTATCCTTGGTCTGACTTAAAATCTTATGGCCCGAGAAAGCCTTATATATCTAAGGTCTCGGCAGTTATCAATATTCTTAGGCTCGCAATTTTCATGCTCCAAGCCTACCTTACCAGTCCCCCCGTAAACGGGTACAAAAACTTCTCATAATACCATAATCGTGCCGTCTTGATCACAACAACTATTACTTACTCTATACGGACCTCATCCGTACAATTCTCTTAAGCCTACCACGTAGCTTAATCTATTAGCATGGTATTCCATTAAGTTTCTTAACATGACTTCTTAAGGGTTCACTGCCCTATCAGACAGCTCATTCTTTCCCAATTATCTCAAAATAAAACACAAGACCTTGGCGAGAATTCATTAACTGTTCCATATCTTCCCGGTATCTAGTTAGTCTTTACCAACTCTTGGTAATCTAAAATCATTCTAGGCAACACGCGTCTGACCCTCATACATAACTTCGTATAGATGTATGTCACAATACCAACCATACTATAATCATTACCAACCTGGATACGCAATCCACGTAGTCCTTCCTGGGTCACTGCTGCCTTTCTCGTAGCTGCAATCAACATAACTCGTTAGGGAGAGACGACCCTAACAACATATCTCTATCGTACGATCTCAGAGTGAGAAGAATGGAAACCAACCCTAAATGTCCTACAGCCTCCTGATTATAGATGTGGTGCATAACACACCGATAATCAAGACTCTACTTAGACACTGGCCTCAGAAACTTTCGAGGACTAATCGCTCGATACCACTTTTTCACGACGACCGGGCATGATCGGTGCCCTACCTGGGCACCCTTCTAATCATACAACATAATAAACTGCGGAAGATAAATAACACTTTTTTTTTAAACCAAGGCCGAGCCGATAAGGCTGCCATAACATAAAAATTACCCGAAAGGGTCTACATTGTTTAACAATGTAAAACAACTCTAGCTACCCAACCTACGGATAAATACGGACCTAAGATTTGAACAAAACTATGACGGACAAGGCCCCGTGCACTTGAATATACATAGCCATGACAACTCCGGAACATTGGAGCCATCTCAAATGCTAAACCAGGATCCTAAGCTCGCGGATCCACAATCAGATACCTAAACTGCGGACATTTAACGCAGCCGGCGGGTCCGATAACAAAAATTTAATATGGAACGGAAATAAAGTACAAGAAATGATCATAATCGTACAAAAGAATGACAGGGACAAGTGTAAAAAAGTACATACCAGATCCTGCCGTGTCATTACCACTCATGAACTTAATTGCACATCATTATCTTTTCCATTCCATTAAGAGTTATAGCCAAATCTTACGTACATACTTAGGAGAAGTCATTAAGTTCATTACCATATCTTACTTATCTTTCATAATATAATCCGGCCCTTTATGGAGGGACGCATATACTACCCGGCCCAATCTGGGACGCGATCAAGTCACACAAATATCAAAGCGTGCCCGTGGAATCCTTCATCACTGCCGACAGTCGTAAGTGTAAAATATAACCATGTGACGCGCCCGTGGCATCCCACCTCACCGCTGCATACATACACAATACATATATATATATCTCCCGCCCGTGGAATCCCACATCACGCCGACATAGTAGTGTAACATATAACCATGTGACGCGCCCGTGGCATCCTACCTCACTGTCGGCGTACACATATACAACACATATATATATATATATATATATATATATATATATATATATATATATATATATATATAACGTGGCCGCATGCCCCAGAATCCCTCATCGTATAAGCATGGCCATAACGTGCCCTCGACATCCCTCATCGTAGGTGCAGGTCTTCATGGGGAGCTAGCCCATGGAGTACTAATATAACATACCCGGAATCCTCATCGCTGGTACATGTCTTCATGGGAGCTAGCCCGTGGAGTAATAGTCGTCATAGCATGGTCGCGTGCCCCTAATCCTCATCGTATAAGAATGGTCATGGGTAATAAAACAAATCCGGGAATCTAACCCGCCTCCTGGTCACATGCCCCGGAATCCCACATCGTATAAGCATGTCCAAGGATCAATCATAATGGAAGCATACCCGTGGAATCCCATATCACCGTCGGTACGTCCAAGTAAACTTACAACAAGACAGCCGGCCCTCCAACTGAGAGTCACGACAACGTAAACATACAATACTTGCACTCGAAGCTATCACAAGCAAACATAGGCAAGTTCATTAAACCTTTAGACTTCCATTTTTATAAACTCATGGCACTTTCGTTTCACACATAAAAATCCGGGAATTTAACCCAAAGTACTACGTACCTCTACTCCTTTAAAATGACTCTTTTTCAAATAAAACTTCCAAGATACTAATAACCGTAGTATCAGGTCATATATACTTTTCAAGACAAGTCACACTACCTTTTAAAAATACAATTATAGGCTTCTAAATCACATGACTTCTTCCTTTAAAACCTTAAGCAATTGGTACCATTAAAACAATTTGCCCTTCTTTATTTCAAGTCATTTCTTTGCTTACATTACTGAAGAAAGCCATTCTTTTAATCTTTCATAAAGTTGTTATAACCAACTTCCCATACAGCCGTTATAACTCTTTATGTCTTAGACAAATTCATTCTTTTTATAACCAAGAGACTTATACTTTCAAATCGAATTACATAGCTTTCAAAATACTTCAAGTCTCTTAACTTTTAAGAAAACCAGTTTCTTAACTTAGAATGTCAAGCTTCTTAGCTTTAGAAATCAAGTCTTTCCAAATCAAGTATTCTATACTTGTAAATCAATTTATTTCTTCCTTTAAGAATCAAGTCCCATAACTTGAAAAATAAAGTCCCTTAACCTTTTAAAAATTTGAGGTCCATAGTCTTAAAACTTCATACGTAAATTCTCATAAATTACGTAACAAATACTTGGTGCGTTGTGAATAAGTTATACTTATTTATAACGATCTTAATCAAGTAGCCATGATCTAGAAAATGTAATACAATTTTATATTATCTTAGCTTCTATGCAGATGGAGAATTCTACTCATTTTAATATTGTCAATTGTCATTACATTTTCCTTTATTAACGCTGCAATGGCTTGTTCGATACTTATTCTCATTCTTGCCGTAAATTAGCCAAGTCAACTTGGCTCCAAAATACCTCCTAACGCCTCTTACCAACATCCCCCATAAGACTCGGTAAGGACTTATGATAACTTAGACATAACCTTTACATAGAGTAAATCACAAACTTACCTCTTAACTTCTAAGAGTAGAAGGAACATGAAATAATACCACATGTATATTCCATACATAGAATCATGTCAAAAGAAGGAAGAGGTTCACATACCTCGCGACGATTATCGACAAATAGCAAAATGCTCCAAAGTACTTCAACCTTGATAGCTACTCCATCCTTCAAGTAGAATACGCTATACTTAGTACTTCAACCTATAATGGCCAATATACGCCCATTAAACCTCTAGCTTCAAACGTAGAATATTCTAAGTGCAAAGTCACTAAATCCTACGGAAAATCGGACAGCACTTCCTTTGTTTCTACATACATTGCCACCTTTTTCAAGGCCGAATTCAATAACCAAACACGCCACATTTAAGGCTCAAAACAACAACCAATCAAAGGGGATTACACGTCTACAAGACGTGTAAAATTCCGCCCCACAATAAACAAGACAATCCAATAATTTCCATGTCATTCTCGGCTAATAGGTGCAACAACATAAAGTCTTCCAATTCTTTTCCAATCCAAGTTTTTGGGTCAAACATGTTATTTAGTCATAAACAACTTCAATAACTACAATTTCCTTCTTTATATAACATGTGACAACTTATACTAATACTCAAATCGAATTGTAATCTTAAGGGCTAAACATGCTAGTTTTCGGATTAGAGTTCCAATATCCATAACACTTATCAACTTCATAATAAAAACACCTCATGCTTGCTAATATCCATAGCTACAACAATAAGTAATCTTAATTACTAAAACGACAAGAATTATACCTTTTCAAGCCTTTAATCTTTCCAAGATTCAAAGTCGATCCTTAGCAATTCTTAGCTCATTTTCTTATGTTCCAATCCGCTCCAAGCACTCCTTAGAAGCCTATGAAGAACTCATCTTCAAGTTCCAACTTCAAAGTTGAAGAACTCCTTAAGTTTCCGCCTTGCGACTAATACGAAAACGCCACTTTTCCGGGATCTTTCTATTGGGATATCCTTACAATTCTCTTAGGGACCTTGGGTTTAAGTCTTGTGAATTATCATCCACAATTGCAAAATTTTGTCTTCCAAAAATGCCTAAAGCCGAGAGCCCCCTCACTTTGTTCTTCAATATTTTCTTGAAATATGACTAAGTGTGGAACTAGTCTTGCTACTAGTATGTATTTATAACACTATGGAGGGTCAAGACTTAAACAAATGGGTGGCTAAGATGAAAAGCACTTGGATCATACACAAGTGGCAAGTTGACTTTGGTCAATAATATCATGCTAGCAAGACTAATCTTCTTCAATGGTCAATGACCATTTTAACCTTGCAATTTCGTCCAACACCATGTGGGGGTGCCACGTGTCGCCCTCCCATTCGTCCATAAAATTCCGCAACCCTCGTGGGTCCCACAAAAAGTAAAATTCCTCGGGTGGGCCCCACATGATCAAATCCGTACAAATAAATTTCCATAATGATAATACATTCCATAATCCTCAATTAATGCATTTTGAGAATCCAATTCTCTTCAACGAACATTTTTCCTTTCCGACGTTCGGAAAAACAATTCTTTCTTTCGTACCCTTTTCAAGTCTTGTGTTCCTTACATACATTCTCTTAAACATGTCATTGAACTACGGGGTGTAACACCTAAAATCTTCAAAAAGAACCGAGGGAAGTCCCTTTGTAAAGATGTCTGTAATTTGATATATGGAAGGGACATGGCATACTCGAACTTGTCCACGAGCTACCTTTTCGCGAAAAAATTGAATGTCCATCTTGATATGTTTAGTGTGTTGGTGCTGAACCGGATTACCAGAAATATAGATGACACTAACATTATCATAATAAATCAAGGTAGCCTTCTGAAAAGAACAATGAAGCTCTACAAGAAGATTAAGTAACTAACATGATTCAGAGACCACATTGGCTACCCCGCGATACTCGGAACTGAAACGTGATAAAGTCGACTAACGCTTTGTAGATCAAGAGACCAAGTTATTACCAAAAAATATACAATAGCTAGACGTAGATCGTATGGTATCTGTACATCCTCCCCAATCAGCATTTGTATACCAGACAAGTGTAGATGTCGACGAAGGATATAAATGCAAGTCATAGTCAAGTGTCCCCTTGATGTACCTAATGATGTGTTTGAGTGCATTCATGTGCTCAACCCTGGGATCATGCATAAACAAATACACATGTTATATGACATACGTAATATCTGGTCTCGTATGGGGAGCCAGTCGCAACATCAAACTTGGGTTTAGTATCAACTGGAGTGAAAGTGGACTTACAAGATGACATCCCGGTCCTCTCAATGATCTCAGTTGCATACTTCCTCTGTGATAAGAACAACCCACATGCATGACGAGTGACAGCAATCCCCAAAAAGTAACTCAAGGGCCCCAAGTATTTCATGACAAACTCATAACTGAGCATTGTCATGATATACTGGCGTAATGCATCAGAACAGGCAGTCAAGATAATATCATCCACATATAAGAGTATATAAGTCAATGAAGAACCACGACCATATATGAATAATGAATTATCAGACCTGCTGTGAGAGAACCCAATAGTCGAAACATAGTCTATAAACCTCTTATACCAAGCCCTTGGAGATTGCTTATGTTACACCCCGTATTTACAGGACATGTTTTAAGAACGTACGTAAGAACTCACAGTGTTAAGATTTGAGACTTGTAAAAATTTATCGGAATTATGAAATTGTCGGAAAACGTACTATTGTGACGAATGGGAGGGCGACACGTGTCACCCCCCCTTAATGATGCCTTGGACGAAATTTGCAAGGGGCAAGAGGGTCATTGGACCTTGGTTAGCAAGACAAGTCTTGCAAGTAGTAGCTTGAGATAATTGACTTGG
This sequence comes from Przewalskia tangutica, assembly GCA_029844215.1. Classification (NCBI taxonomy): domain Eukaryota; kingdom Viridiplantae; phylum Streptophyta; class Magnoliopsida; order Solanales; family Solanaceae; genus Przewalskia; species Przewalskia tangutica. The sequence goes on from CM056725.1 coordinate 7,514,050, forward strand.
TCAAAGGGGTCCACTAGTCTTGATATTTGATAAGACTTCATCCAAACCACCCATTTGTTTGCATCTTGACCCTCCATGTTGCTATATAATACTAGTAGTAGTATGACAAGCTTAACACTTAGTAAAATTTTCACACAAATTGGATGAACATGAGCCTTAGCTCTCGGGTTCAACATGAGTGAGAAAGAAAAAAATTTGTTTGTTGTCCAATAATCTCCCCACTTTAAACCAAGGTCCCTAAGTGTATTGTGAGTGTGTCTCAATAGAAAAATCTCGGAAAAAGATAGTTTTCGGATTAGTCGCAAGGTGAAAACCTAGTGGCTTTTCTAGGTTTTGGTTGGAAGTTTGAAGGAAATTGGTTGGTGTTGTTCTTAGGGTCTCAAGTAGCGGATTGAAGTGTCTCGAAGAGTCTCTAAGTTGCTAAGGAGCGACTTCGAATTTGGAGTTGGATTGAGATTCGTTGAGGTATAATCTTGTCTCTTAATTAGTGTTACAAGATTATATATTTATTGTTGTTGTTAGCTTTACGTGTTGCTAGCATGAAGTTGATATGTTGAAGTTCATAAGTATTATGGATTGCTTGTAACTTAAATTCGAAATGTTATATTAGCCACTTGAAGTTGGATTACTAATTGGTCGTTTATTAGAAATCGTCGCATGTTACTTACTTGAAGATTATAGTAGTATAATCGATTGCGACTTGATATCATGTTAGGCTAATAACTTGGATTGAAATGGAAATTGGATAAGAATTGGTGTTATGGTACTCAATGTGGCCGAATTGGACATATAGTTTGTATTAGTTTGATATCTATTGTGGGGCGGAATTTTACACGTCTAGTAGGCGTGTAATCCCCTATTGTTGATTTCATTGGTTGGGCCTTAAATGTGGCGTGTTTGGTTATTGTATTCGGCCTTGAAAAAGGTGGCAAAGTGAGTAGAAACAAAGGAGGTGTTGTCCGATTTTCCGTAGAATTTAGTGACTTAGCACTTAGAATATTCTACGTTTAAAGTAAGAGGTTAATGGACGTATTGTGACCATTATAGGTTGAAGTACTAAGAATAGCGTATCCTACTTGAAGGATGGAATAGCTATCAAGGTTGAAGTACTTTGGAGCATTTTGCTACTTGTCGATAATCGTCGCGAGGTATGTGAACCTCTTCCTTCCTTTGGCATGATTCTATGTATGGAATATACCTGTGGTATCATTTCATGTTTCCTTCTACTCTTAGAAGTTAAGAGGTAGTTGTGTGATTTGCTCTATGTAGAACTTTTCCTATCTTTTGAGCATGACTAGTTGCACGTATGTAGTACGGTAGACGTACAACACCTTGATATCCTTTACTAGTTGTATAAATAGCCAAGTCAGGTGAGTTAGGAGATTAACTCATTTCTTTGAAAGAATAATGGATGTCTTAAGTTTTATTAAGTTAAGGGACTTGAAGAGTTTTAAAGTATGTGATACTTGTTCCGTTTTAAACGTATAAGTCCCTTGGATAGAAATTGTATTTGGCTAAGGTATAAAGTGAATATAACGATTTTATGGGAAGTTGGTTATATTTGCTTTATGGAAAGATAAATGACTTGATTTTTTTTATGAAAATGCAACTTGATTTTAAGGCATCAATTGCCTAAGGTTTTATAATAAAAGGAGTCACTTGATTTCTAAAGGTTAAGAGACTAATTGTACTTTGAAAGTTAAGAGAATTGATTTGAAAGTATACAATACTTGGTTTTAAAAAGTATAAGTCTCTTGGTTATAAAAGGAATGGGTTTGTCTAAAACCATAAAGGGTTATAACGGCTTTATGGGAAGTTGGTTATAACGGCTTTATGGAAGGTTAAGAGAATGGTTTTCTCTAATAAAGTAATCAAGGAAATAATTTGATTTAAGGGTATCACTTGCTTAAAGCTTTAAAGTAAGGGTCACTTGATTTAGAAGCCGAGAAATGTATTTCTAAAAGTATCGTGACTTATGTGAAATGTACACAAGCCTTGATACTACGGGTGTTAGTATCTTGGGGTTTTATATGAAAAGGAATCTTTTGAAAAGAATGTAAAGACGTAGTACTTGGGATTAAATTCCTGATTTTGATGTAAAACGAAAGTGTCATGTGTTTATATAAATGGAAGTCTAAGGGTTTAATGAACTTGTATTTGCTTGTGATAGCTTTAAGTGCAAGTATTATATGTTACGTTGTCGTGACTCTCGACCGAGGCGTACCGTCTTGTTATAAGTTTACTTGACGCATCGACAATGATGTGGATTCCACGTATGCTTCCATCATGATTGATCCTGGACACGCTTATACGATGTGGGATTCCGGCACGTGACCAGATGCGGGTTAGATGCCGGACATTTTATCAGACGCATCTGCGATGGCGTGGATTCCACTGTATGCTTCCACCGCGTGATTGATCTCGCCACGCTTATACGATGAGGATGCCGGCACGCAGCCAGACGGGTTAGATGCCCGCGCTTTATTACTCCATGGCCATGCTTATACGATGTGGGATTCCGGCACGCGATCAGTGTTATACTATTACTCCACGGGCTAGCTCCCACGAAGACCGCACCTACGATGAGGATGCCGAGGCACGCATGGCCATGCTTATACGATGTGGATTCCGGCATGCGGCGCGTTATATATATATATATATGTTGTGTATGTACGCCGACAGTGAGGTGGGATGCCACGCGCGACACGTGGTTATATTTTACACTTATAGTTGTTTCGGTGATGCGGATTCCACCGCGAGATATATATACGTGGTGTATGTGGTACGCCGGCGGAGGTGGGATGCCACGGGCGCCACATGGTTATAATTTATACTTATAGCCGCCGGCGGTGATGGGGATTCCACGCACGCTTTGATATTTGTGTGATTTGATCGCGTCCCGTCGGGTCGTAGTATAGGCGTCCCTCCTTAAAGGGCCGGATTATGTTATGAAAGATAAGTAAGTTTACAAGTAATGAACTTAATGATTTTTCCTAATCATGTACATAAGAATGTGACCATAACTTTTATTGAAAATGGGAAAAGATAATAAGGTGCGATTAAGTTCATAAGTGGTAATGACACGGCAGGATCTGGTATGTATTTTTAATACTTGTCCCTGTCATTCTTTTGTACAGTTATGATCTGCATCAGACGTTATTTCTGCTCCATATTCTGCACTGTTGTTATCGACTTCTTCGGGCCGCGTTCATGCCCGCAGTTTTAGGTACCCAGGTTGGTGATCCTTGCTCTTAGGATCTCGGTTCAGTTTTTGGGAAAAAGCTCCATTTGCTCCGGAGGCTTATCTTTTGGTACGGTTTCCCCTGAGGTTGTAGATTCATGTGTATTCAGGGGTATGGCGGGGCCCTGTCCCGCCACAGTTGTTATGTTAAAACTCTTAGAGGTTTGTAGTCACATATTGTGGGTCTGTTTGTAAAGGAAAGAAGGCAACTGCTTCGTTTATGTATTTACTATCCAGGGAGGTAGCCTTATCGGCTAACCTGTTGATTTTATCTTTGATGATTTATTTTTAAGTTTCATGTATGTTCCGTTGATTATCTCTGATGTGTACCTGTAAGGGTGCCTGTGTAGGCACCGCCGCGCCCGGGTCGGTCGTGATGACTTAAGCCCATATAAGGACTTCTTCAACAAACAGACATGATGAAGATATTTGGGAACCCTAAACTCCAAAGGCTGATGCATATATGATATATACGGTCTCCTTGAGATCACTATGTAATAAATCATTTTTCACATCTAACTGATGAATGAGTCATGCTTTCAAAAGAGTCAAGTTGAGCACAGTGCGAATGGTATCCGGCTTGACCACTGGGCTAAACGTCTCACCACAATATACATCAACCTATTGAGTCTTACCATCACCTACAAGACGAGCCTTATGTCTCGCAAACGAACCATCAGAATTGTCCTTATGAGAAAAATTCACATAAAACCGAATAATATTAACACGAGAAGGATGGGGCACCAACTCTCATGTCTTATTATCAATAAGAGCATTATATTCATCAGTCATAGCAATTTCCAAATTCAGGTCATTTAAAACAGACACATGATTACGGGGTAGCGGTGATTTAAGAATATTATAATTTAAATTAAAATATCTTTTTACTTTAAAAATATCATGTTGACTTCGAGTGACTGGTCTATGACTCGAGACAAAATTGGGTGAATTTTGGATAATTTCGGGACATGAGACGGCCGCGATTACAGGCGCCGCCCGTAATCGTAGCGTAAGTTGCCGATGATTTAGAATCGACCAGCCTGATTACCGGATCGACCCAATAGTTGAAATCGCCCATGATTTAGGCTGGGACAGAGGCCTGTGATAGATTCGTGGGACCAGCATGCAGTGGGCCCGCTAGAGGATTTGGGATGCGGGACATGTTCAAAAAATAGTGAATAATATACGGAGATATACCATCATACAAAAATTTATACGAACTAGACACGGGGTTACTAACTAATGGAAATTGAGATTCATCAAAAATGACATGACGACTAATTATGATTTTATTAGAGGATAAATCAAAAAACATTTATAACCACGATGATTAGATGGAAAACCCAAAAACACACAAGGGGTAGAACGAGCTTGCAGTTTGTTAATTGTGATGAACGTAAATAACAGATAGCATTAGCACCCAAAGACTCTTAGATGTGAATACGAGGGAGTCTTAGTATATAAAATTTGAAGAGGAGACGAATATGTCAAATTTTTTATAGGAAGATATGTAGTCATTTATAGAGCATGATGTCAAAACCAATGGGGTACATAAGCATGAATCAATAATGTGCAGACATGTTATTAATGATACAAATTTTGCGTTCGGCTTTGCCATTTTGTGAAGATGTATGAGGACAAGAAAAATGAAATTTGATCCCATTATTAGCACAAAATCCGCGAAACGTCTCATTATCATACTTTTTGCCATTATCACATTGAATATTTTTTATATCCCATTCGAATTGGGTTCTAATGAAAGTTATAAATTTTAAGAAAGTGGAAAAACCTTGAGATTTATTCGCTATATGAAAAGTCCGTAAAATTAGAATAATCGTCCAAAAATAGAACATAATAACGATGTCCCAAAAAACTGAGAATGAGAGATGTTCATAAATCGCTATGAATAATATCGAATGGCATTAAAGTATGAGAATTAGAGTCTGCAAATGACAACCTAATAATTTTTCCTAAAGAACAAGATTGACAAGTCGGAGTACTACTCGTACCCTGACATAAAATAAACTTATTTGTATCTAAGGAAAATAAAATAGACGACCCTGGATGACCTAGACGAGCATGCCACAAGGAAGGAGCAAAACCTGTAAAAGTTGATGGCACGACTTGAATCGAGAAACCGGAATGTGTCGTTATAGGATAAAGATCTCCCCTACTATCTCACCTCATGAGAGGACTCTCCGTCTTGAAATCCTTCACAGAAAACTCAAACGGATCAAAGTTGTATGACCATAACCACGAATTGGAATTAAATTATCATTACCAATAATTATACCACGATTACTGCTCAAATTGGAATAAGACGAGAGAGTACCTTGGTCGGTTGTCATGTGGGTAGTGGCGTCGGTGTCCATGTACCAATTCGGGTCCAGAGGATTCAATCTAAGTGTGTACATCGCGACTTTGATGTTTGTAGGAGTGTGGCCTATTGCATGATGGGCTTGTGGAGGTCGAGGCCCAAGCACCCCTGCTTGCTGCCTCGGCCCAGAGGGATTACCGAAAGTGGGCCACTGCATGTTGGGCCGAGAGATGGGTTGTCCAGCCCACTGACCATTAATTGGACATGGTAGAATTGGGGACCAGTGACTCCAAACCTTTTCTCTCGAGTATACCCATTACCAAAAAATATATGTCACTTTGGGACACATGCGCATAGCCGCCGCGCGTGGCTAAAAGTCAACCAAAAAAAAGAGCTCAAACACGAAGAGGACAGGTTTGAAACTCATTCGGTAATCTTCTCCTTGGGCCACTGCCCACTGGTCCAGGCCCACGACCAGTTAGCCCAACGTTGGGACCAGTTGGGTTGTGGCCCACTGCTGCTGGAGTTGGACCCGGTGCCTCTGTTGCCGCCGGACCCACCAGTGCCTCGTCCTCCGCTGCCGCCGCCATTACCACCACCTTTATTTTTATTCTTGCGATTTTGTCCTTTTCTGCCGCACCGTTGTTACGATTTTGGCCTGCATTGTTATAAAAAATCAGAGAACTATTGGATGTGGCCATTAAGATGGAGTTAGCGCCAGTAGCCACATTTTTAGCCAAACCAGCCTCCTCTAGTGTAAGCATAGATCGGGCTTGATAAAATTGTGGTAGTGGTTACTTTGATGAAGTATCGAACCAACGCCGTTATAGGCCTTAGACAGGCCTACAACCATTTGTAGAACGAGACGATCATTGCTAATAGGAGCACCAACGTTGCGAAGTTGGTTCGCCAATTCCTTGAGTCGTTTGCAATAGGAGAAAACGTTCAGAAAATCCTCCATAGTGACTTGGGAAAATTCCGATTCAAGGGTGACAATGCGGGAATGCATGTTATCCTAGAATATATCACACAATCTATCTCAAACAACCATTGTCGTAAAGTCGGGTTCCATTATCGACTGTAAGAGGTCTACAGAGATAGTGACATAAATCCACTAGAGAACCGTAGCATCAAGAGTAATACATAATTTAGGATTTTCCTCCTTGGTGGGTACATCCTTTGTGCCAGGAGCCGGATAAATTATGGGGTGGAGGAATTGATGTGCAAGTGCATTAATTTTGAATAACTCTGCCCACGTCCCATATTGGACGTTTTCTATGTCAAGAACAATATGAAGAACGCTCTTGATGTTAGAAACTGTTAGGGCAGAATGAAACATGTTCTTATCAATCATAGTGAATAGAACACAAAATTTGGACAAGAAAATTTGGGAAGGGGGTCTCGGGTTTGATGAAAAACCGAGAAGGGAAAGGTTTTTTTGTTGGGGAGGAATGAAAGTATTGGAGTCCTAGACTTCTGATACCATGAAAGAAATAATCTCTTGATTATTCTCATTAATGAAAGGGTATTTATATAATTTACAAATTTCTATAATAGGAAACCTATTCCTATTCTAATCCTAAAACTCTATTATAGTAGTACAAGACTCCTATAATTATGGTAAGTGTACAATACTAATTAAGGTAATGGGCTTTAGCTCACAAGTCCTGTGATATACACTATGTATAACAAGTGTATATCACGGGTATATTACCTTGTTTAACAGTTATGACCAATTGTTTAGCCTATTTTGACTCGACATATTTCAGCTTGTAGTTCTTGAGGTATTTATTAATTAAATCCATTTTAATTGGCTCAAATTTAATAAAACTACTCATTTGATGTCGTAAGTAAGCGTTTAATCAACCGAAGTGCACAAATACTCTATTTTGGGCGAGCCATTTAAGTAATATCCGGCTTGTTTTTTTTTGCACGAGTACCTACTTTGCGCCTAAAGCTTGGCAACTTCAGACATTCACGTCTGAAAGCGTGGCCTTGTGAAGGTAAAACATAAGACGTTTTAGCCTGATGTTCGGTATGATTTGTCAAGACAAAGTCCGAACACTTTTACTGGGTGCGTGTGAAAATTGGTTGAAATTTCAATCTTGTATATTTGAAGTTTTTCATGTATGTCTGATCTTCAGTCGTACATAATTGAAGTACATATAAAATAGGCTAAAATATGAGTCATGTGTGTCTAAACTTTTTGATTTTTCATGTATGTCTGGGTCATACATGGATGAAATGCATGTAATCGGGCTGAAATTTCATATATGTGCGTCTAAATAAAAAATAATAATTTATTTTTGAATTTTAACAATCCAACACACTATTTAACACCCAAATCTACTTCAAATAAACTAAATTTCAAAAAATAAGTTCCATATATCATAAAGAACAAATCCAAAGTGGCTCTAAGGCTAGGCCAGTGAGACCATTGCCTTAGGCCCTAAAATTTGAAGGCTCCAGATTTACTTTAAACTATTATTATTATTATTATTATTATTATTATTATCAATATTGTATACTATATAATTTATATAAATAATTATTATAAATAAATGTTTTAGAGTATATTCCTTTGTTATTTGATTGAGGTTATTTTTTATCAATAAGTTAATAATAAATTCTGATAATTTTCTACACTAACTAATTGATATACTTGCTTCACTCTTCAATATTGATTTTATCTTTTTATATAGGAATTAAGTTACGTACATCGATAAGACAGTGAATTTTTTTTACAATCTTTTCTGAAACGGCATGAACACAAAAGCCTTACATGCGCTGATTTTCTTTTCGTGTGATTCAACATATTATATTATAAATAAGTTATTTATAATTTATTTTAGATATTTAACTATCGTCATTGTTAAAATTGATCCGAAGGTGTAAATATTATTGATACTTTTAGTGCTCAAAACTTAAACAATACGTTATGTACATTCATTTGTTTTCTTGTTTGAGATGAAAATCAAAATTTTCACTTTGAGTTCTAGACCTCAACATCAGATTATCCACCACTTTCTTCATTGTGATATTCTTCCTTTTTTTTCTTATTTTGTTTGTCTTAAATGATAATTTTGTTGTTCAAAAAGTAATTGTTAATGTACAAATTTTATAAAATAAATTTAAGGACATCTTAATATGGTTTCACCTTAGGCCACAAAATATGTTGAGCCGCCCCAGTACATATATGCATAAACTACATGTAAAAATGACTTGAAATTCCAGACATGTGCGTCTGGCCAAGACATCGGTGAATATTCGTGCAAAAAAAAAAAAAGATGAATATTATTTAAATAGCACGAAAAAACAGGGCATTCGGTGAAATTTTTATCTCAAAATCATGAACTTTGAGGTTCAATTCCTATTGATATATGGGTTTATGTACAATTTATATGTTAGTACTTAACAATCTCCTTATTAATGGATGTTAGAAGGTGTAAATTTGCACCAATTGCTATTGTGTAAATATTGTAAGACCCGTTTAACCTTGAATAATTTATACTTTTTTTCAGAGTTGTATTTCAAAATCAAATTTGAACATAAAACTTTTATAATTTTGTATTCCTAAATCATATTTGGACATAATTTTTTTTATAATTTTTCGGGATTCAACTTGTTGACTATAAATACCTGTTTTTCATTTTTCGCTCAAAATCACTCACAAAAAAATAATATATTTTTATTTATATTTGTGTTCAAACACAACTCTAATTTTCAAATATAATTTTTTAACTTTTCCCTAAAACAAAGCTATTGTACATTATGCCTCAGTGCTTGTATATCAATTCGGTCTAAACCCGGATCCAAATTACTAAATCCAGCAGCAAACAGATTACACATAGAAGGCACAATCCCCGAGGTCAAGCACACTATTGCTTGGTGTTGTGAAATTGAACCAGACATGAATGCCCTAGTTAATGACTTCATAATCAAGCTTAAGAAACGGTAATTCCTCTCTCTCTCTCTATGTGTGTGTGTGTGTGTGATGATTTACTAAACTTCTATGTATGTATTGGATATCTAGGAAAATTGAAGGGTCAAAGGCAACAGCAAAATTGACGGCGGAGGTGTTACGGTCATGCATATCGCAACAGAGACTTCCTCACACACACCAGGCTGCTGCTCTCATTCATGCAATTAGAACTATTGGGGAAAAATTGATTGCTGCCAATCCAGTAGGTCCGTCCCAATTTAACTGTCTTAGTTTGAATCTTACGATTCATGAATTAAAGATGTGTATAATGTATTAAAATATCTTTTGAATCTTGTGGTTATAAACTTGTCGGGTAGTATGTTTGAATTGCCAACTTACTAAATATAGAAAGAAATACTCTTTTTGGGCAGACCAGAAAAGAATTTAAGACATTTAAATTGGGACAGAGCGAGTAGTGTTGTCTCTAAATATTTTCTTGGTTGGGTTTTGCTTCACCTATTTTTAGTTGAAATATTGGTGTATTCAAAGAGTTGCAAGCTACAATAAATAGATGTGTGACGTGTCTAAGAGTTTAAGGTTTTAGATGAGGTGTTTCAAGTGGTATTAGATCAGCAAAGGTTTTGGATTAGAGTTTCACGATTGGTTATGATAAATAGTTGTTTTCGATAAACGAACTCCTCTGTTTCCTGTAATGCTGCTGCAGCTTCCAAAACTTTCTCTTTACCTATTCCAGCACTTTCGGAAGAAAGCCAAAGTGAAGCCTTCGGTCCAGGGCCTTATTCCTACGCAACCCTCCCAGGCGGAGCTTAGAAGGCCCCGGGGGTGGCCATGGCCCCCCTCCCACAACTGTTTTTTTTAATATAACTCTTTTATAAACAAACCCTCTAATATCTAGTCACGGCCCCCCAACTAAAAAAAATATAACTCTTTTATAAACAAACCCTCCCTCTCTGGCTCTCTCTATCCGGTATCACCAAAATTATAGAGGAATTATAATCTGTCTCGATCAAGTAAGGGAAAGAGAAGAGTTAGGGGAAGGACTAATCACTGATTTGCTTCTTCCCTTAGCTAAAAGTATATTCAACTTGTTTGGTAGAAATTAAGAGAGAATAGCTTCTTTTCATCCAATATGAGAAGGATTCAGGAAAGTTACTATCTAGGGGTATCCTAAAACTTCAGTCGACTTTTATTATTTTTCGTTTGTGAGACCATAAGTGAAAGTATATTTATGTCCTAGAGACAATCTGTATTAGGACAAATATACTTTATACACATTCTTATATTCGAATTGGATTTCAGCCTCCATGATTCAATTATTAATGATTTCAAGTCTTTAAAAGAACGAAGGACAACACTTTAATTCTAGGTACGTTTTTCCTTTTATATATTATATTTTTGTTGTATTGATGTTGGTGCAGTTGCACCATCAGAATTTTTAATTTTTTTTATACAAAACGACGTCATTTTATATAATTATTTTAATACAACTAGTCTGCTTGTTTGCTACATTGGTTTTTGATAACATTCGTAATTTCATTTTTTTTGCTTCGTACATTGCCTCGCAAAATATAATTTTTTGCTATGCAAAAAATTATTACTTCGTATGTTTGCACCACCAGATTTTGTTGCCGGAATCCGCCACTGGTACCGCCCCCTTAATATTTTGGGCAAGATCCGCCACTGATTACCCTCCACTCCTCTCTTACTTTTCCCTCTCCAACCCCTTTTCACCTCCTTTTCCCTCTTATATCACCTCATTGATTTCCCCAGACTCTATCAAATTCCTCCTCTATTTGTTACTGCTACAATTTGAAATTATGTAATTTCAGTCCACTTTATTCAACTCAAACTAATCTCCCGTTCTATAGCCGATGAAGCTAACTTCATCTGCTAACTCCTCTTTCCTCTCTCTTCTAAGTTTCGTCACCCTTGTTAAAGCACCAAATTCAACGGCCTGAAAATAGAACAGTAGTGAATGGAGGTGGGGGTGGTTGAGAATGTGAAAGGATAAAATGGTAATGGGAAAATTGCAACCCTCTACTCCATGGATTATGGTTCCTCTATTGCGACAACAATTAATCCATGAATGGGAGATCAGCAGTCCTGCCCCTTATCTAGGTTAGGGCCTTAACTGGAACTCTGGAAGGCTTGATTACGCCCTGCCCTTGTTTCTCTTATGCGCATTTCGGACAAGCATTTTGTTGCGATTTAGTAATATGCTGTACGGCCACTAACTTCGAGTATTTCCATTTTAGGCATTGTGATTTCGGTAAGCAAGATGGAAAGTACATTTCTTTTGTGGTTTATGGCAATGTATTTTAAGCAGTAGAGTTCAGATTTATTGTATACGGTTAGGCTTTTGGTTTTGAAAGAGTATAATACACCAATAGCTTGTCCCTTGCAGATTATTTTCAACAGTTCCAAGTTTACTTTTTTATTTCTTTTCGAAAAGGTATATAGTCCCCTTCATCATTTATTAATGTTCTTCATCCTCATCGTAGATTACTTTTCTTCAATCTGTATTCTAATGTTTCTTTTTTGGAAGATTTGTTCAAAAGATAAAAATCTTTACATGGTTTTGATTGTGTTATAAAGTCTGAATCATAGTGCAAAGACCATATCACAACTTCCCTTTACCAGTTATTTGGTGTTAGTTGATCAAATGAATTGGAGTCCTATACTAATTATCACTCGTAAAAGAAGCTGGAAATTGTATATGTGGCTGTAATTCAGATGGAAGATAATAATTAGTAGGTTACTGTGTTTGCATATGTTTCATTCTTAAGCTGTACTAGACAACGAGCCTTTTCCCCCGCTTAAATGTGTTATGAAAAAACTCTCTTTCCCACCTTTTCACATCATCATTTTTCTTATGTACGTATGGAAGTGTATTGTCAATTGTCGAAATTCAAAAAGAAAAAAAAAGAAATTGTATTGTCAATTGTCAAGTGCAAGCTTCCTCTCTTAACAATTGCTACTTTCCCAATCATCTTTTATGATCAAAACTGTAGGAAGGAGATAAATTTCCATTAATGAACTTTGAAGTTTCTGAAAAAGTCGGTTTCAGCTCTGCTTTTAGATCACTTAGGTTTAAATCAATAAGCATATAACTCTTACTTTACCTATCCAAAGGAAAGTGCTTTCTTTATATTGTAGGTGCTAGTCAAGATAGGATGTGTAAATGAGAATATGATCCAATATGAAGGTGACATAGATTGTATGCAGATGCTCAAGTTTAATTTAACAAGTGTTTACCCTTTTGGTTGGACTGAACATGTGGTGCAGGTGGAGTTGATGACCTCTAGTTCAAAGATCAAACCAAAATCCTATGTTTTCCCTATAGTAGCTTAGTCAAAACTGTAATATTTCGGTTCATTCTTCGATAGATACCGAGGTTTAACTATTTCTTGGAGAGACTGGGTTGGTCATCTTTGCTTAAGGTTTTAATATAGAGCTTGTTTGGGCCATAATCTATTCTTAGAGAAGTATCCAACTAGCCGTGGTTAATTACTGACAATAGAGTATGATGTTGTGATCTTTATGTCCAAGAAAACTTTCCATTTGTGCGTTCTGAGCTTCTTTCGGCACCTAATTTTGGTTGTATGCTTATTATTTTCCATGTGCAAAAGAATGTTTTTTCTCAAGCAGTAGTTTTATCAACCTAGCAGGAAGTTAGGGGTTTTGGTAATTTCACTTGTTACTTTGATTTATTGTTATGTTTTATATAAAATAATCTGCATATCTGAAAGAAATATTTTTTTTATTTACTTTTTTCGCAAAGTATGATGTGTAATTAGTATGTTAGAAAATGAGTTACAGACTATTATCAAAGCATCTTTTCCCAATATATAACACCCAGACCCAGGTCAACTAATATTTTCAGGTGAAGTGAGGGAGTAAACATATTTGAAAAGCCTGTTAAAGAATTCCAGACGTACTTGCTCTGGACACTAAAATTCTTTCGACGGCAATTGATATTGCGGGTGTAGTTATTACCAATGGTTAGGGTGTGTGTTTCCTCTCCAAAGAGGGGAAAAAACAAGGATTATGTTGAATGAATGTGCTAATATTTTGAGTGAAAGGGCTTATGATATTCTACTAGTTTCAATTTCTTACGCCGGAGGAGTATATTTTTTGTGTTCCTTCTTGTAGATGTCCTTACTTTCTTTTGCTAATTTAATTTTTGGTGATATTGCATGAACATCACACAGAGCTTGCCATCGGTAACATTGTTAGACGAGTTCTTAACATTATAAGGGAGGAGGATGTATCTTTGACAGCTGCTGCTGTTGGTGGGTTGGCTGTATCGGCTGGAAGTGATGATGAAGATGACTTTAAGCAAGATGATCATCCAGGTTTATCTGCCGCAGCTGTGGCCGCTGCTGCTAGAAGCACCTTGAGACCACCTTCCTTGCAGACCCTCCTTGAAGGCATCCCACAATCAACAGCTGTACCTCATACATCTTCTTCTGGTGGTGATTCTGAAGGAAAAAGCAAATGTAAGCAGTCTATGGATCATGATTTAAAACATCGTTTTAGGGGATAAGTTAGATCATGACATAAACATGATTGAGGATCTTTAATACATTTGACTAATAAGTGAGTTAGCAAATTACCATGAGACCACCAGCTGTTGTGATCGGATTGGTGCCGTGAATGCATTTAAACACTTCATGTTATTCTAGAAATGGTAAACTGTTGGTACTGGGATTTGAAGAAATCAGTCTTGTCAGGTTGTGACTTGTTTCACATTTTCTTTACAGCTGCTGATAAGAATTCAACGAGCAGGAAACTAAAGCATAATGTCATTGAGGCTGTTAATGAACTTATTCAAGATATTGCTACTTGCCATGAACAGATTGCTGAACAAGCAGTTGAGCATATTCATCACAAGTATCTACCTTCTCCCTCTTTGTAATCTGGCCGTCAATTATTTTCCCCATTCATATTTATGATATTTAGTGTGACCTTAGATCTGGTTGGGTATTATAAGTTATCTTCCATCTTGATGGTTGTGGATCTTTGCTGGCTTTGCCATGAAGTTTCATTTTTGACATTACCATAGCTTTCTTTAACAACCATCCCTTATTCAACATTGTTTTACTATTTTTTACGAGTTCACAAAAACAGCACCACAGAAGTGCTGGAATTTGTACTGTTGAGAGATTATTGGTCCTTTGTACTGTACAACAATAGCAATAGCTCAATCTAGTTGGGGTAGGCTATATTTCTCCTTTCTTTACAATAAATTCCAAAAGAGTATCAACATGATCTACATTGTTCAAAGCCAAAAGTCGTAAACCTCTACACTTATACATGAGGTGCTTTCGAATTTCTTCCTTTCCAGACTATCCAAACTTTTTATAGAGGAATGTTATTCCATAAAATTTTGAGCTGCTTCCTTATCTTCCGATTTATTCAGCTGCTGATTGCTTCCATAAATTTGCTACACATCACCCATTTAATACCAAATAGGCTAGTGAATGATCTCAGAGCTGCCAAGACATTGGACAGTGCGGTAACAAGTGTTCCAAGGCTTCTACAGCACCTTCACATAAATAGCATTTACTGCACATGCAGCTAAGCCCCTTCTGCTCTAACTTTACCTGATTTAAACATGCTTTGTGCAAAGAAGTCCGAGCAAAGCACACTGATGGTGCTTTCCCCTTCCACATATTTCTCCCTGGCCATTGAGTATACCTTGCAGTTCTGTTTGGTATTCTATCACAGGATTTAACAGGAAAGTAGTCATTCCCTCTGTGTGCCAGATCAGCCTAGTCTTTTGTGAGATTCAAGGTTCTGTTGCGTACAATGATCATGTTGCATTCTTGTGTCACATCCATGTGGAGGAAAAGGTAGCCTTTCTCACCATTGTGTGGCCCGTGACTGTTGAAGTGGACCGCAAAGAAATGAAAAGTATTTGCACTATGAGTACACAAGGTTGTCTTGTCATACATGGCCATCATTAGCTTTTGGTGGAACAAGTCTATTTACATATAACTAAGCCAAGCTTGGAACTACCACATCAACAACTACGCCTCAATCCCAAGCTAGTTGGGTCGGCTATATAGAACACACAATAAAATCAGTGTAAAGTGCTTCGCGGCATAAAGTAAATGAACTTATTTTTTTTCTTGATAAGGGCAAACAAACTTATATCTTTGTTTGAGCCTTTGAGGTTTATAGATAACTGCCACGTTCTTGTCGGTTATCTATGATTATTGACCGATATGAATGTCAAGTAGAACCAGCAAAGAATGTTCAATATATGAAGTCTTCCATTATTCAGTATTCTTGATCTTTGCCTTGCATTTGGTTATAACAAGAAACAATAACCATTAGTGGTGGAGCACTAGTACTTTTGTGTAGTTTTCTTTTTTATCTTGTTCTTTTGACCTATCAAGTTCATAATTATTCATCCAATTGCGTAGTGTGGGCTTGTTACCCAAGTGGGGGCATTAAAGTGATGGTACAAGTATAATTTCTTTCTCAAAAAATTACTTATTGGATTACAGTGTAGTAACCTTGTACTGATTCTTTTTCAATAAATAACCTTCTAATAAAACTTTAGCAAGACTCTTGTGTTAAGTTGCAACTTGGATCTGTTGTTTCATATTGAGTACAAAACTATTTCATATAAAGTTGTTCGCTATTTCTAGTAGCTGTTTACGGATTAAAAAGTATTAGAAGGTTGATGCTTTCCTCTTTGATCCAGTTATATGTGTTCCAACTCTTTCTTTACCTATTAATTGTTGTCCCTTCTTATTTTCTTCCAGTGAGGTAATCTTAACTTTAGGCAATTCAAGAACAGTGATGGAATTTCTATGTGCTGCAAAGGAAAAGAAGAGATCATTCCGGGTTTTTGTGGCTGAGGGTGCCCCAAGGTTGTAGAAGTGTTATCTTTGATCATTAAGTGTTGTAATACTCTATGGTTTCTGTAATTTCCCTCTTTTTTAACTTTCTGTATCTTCTACTAGTTTGATTATTCCTCCTTGGTTTAACTTAAGATATCAGGGGCATGCACTTGCAAAAGAATTGGTTGCAAGGGGCCTGCAGACCACGGTGATCACTGATTCTGCTATTTTTGCAATGATCTCAAGAGTCAACATGGTATGTCGGTGCTGTAACCTCTTACATTTAATTATGAGGCCGTAGTCCTTTTACATGAATTCTGATATTTCCTATGAAAAGGTTGTAGTTGGAGCCCACACTGTCATGGCCAATGGTGGGGTTATTGCACCTGTTGGAATGAACATGGTGGCTCTAGCAGCTCAAAGGCATGCTGTTCCCTTTGTTGTTCTTGCCGGCGCTCACAAGGTATTTTAGCATCACTAAGGCACTTGTTTGTTCCTTCAGGAAATCAGTATATTTTACTCCTAGTTTTAAATAATTAAAGAGCTAATTCCATAAAACAGATTATGTAAATATTGGAATCTTCTGCTCCTGACTGAAATATTGTCCTTCATATTGAATTGTATTAGACTTTTTTGTTTTTGTTGTATACTGATCTACACAGAAGATACTGATTCAATCATAGAGATTCTAGGTTTCTGATAGGAGTATATGAACAGTTTTCTTCTATTTTTTGTTCTCTTGTAAATATGGTTTCCATTACAACCTATGTACAACAACAACATACCCAGTGTATTCCCACAAGGTGGGGTCTGGGGAGGGTAGATTGTACGCTGATCATACCCCTACCTTTGGAGGTAGGGAGGCTGTTTCAGTACAACCTATGTACTGTTGTATACTCCCTCTGTCGCAATTTATATGAGTTACTTTCCTTTTTAGTAAGTCCCAAAAAGAATGACACATTTCCTTATTTGGCAACAATTCAAATTCAAACTTACCTTTTACGCTTAACGAGATGATCTACAATCACAAATATCTTTGACTTGTTTTAGACCATAATATTCAAAAGTCTTTCTTTATTTCTTAAACTCCATGCCCAATCAAACTATATAATATAAATTGGGACGGAGGGAGTATACACAAATGTTAACTTCTCAAAAAAAAACTTTTTTTGATGCTGCTGTATTAGCACTTATGATTTTTTCTCTGAAACATGATGGATAAGAACTATTTAAGTTTAAGTAGAAGTTTACTTGGAAATAAGCATGAGAGGTTCCCTCACTGGTCAAAGCATCACGAAGAACATGAAGTGCTCTAGTTAGACTAAGGAAAAAAGGGAGGTCTGTCTTTCTCTGATTTTATATCAATGAAAGGTCGAGAGCATTTCTTAAAGGCTTTGAAGAGATCATTTTGGCAGCTGGAGTGCCCTAATAAAAGGTTAATGCTCACTATTTAACAGTGTCGCCTATGCAACATACCCAGTGAAATCCCACAATGTGGGGTCTTGAGTTTTTCGACCCTCGGCTCAAGACAAAGCAGAAGCTCAAGCAAAGTCCTACCTACACTTACAAACTGGTAGTTATAGTATTATTATTGTAGGCTAGCTTAGCCTATCATACTAGTAGACACAATATTGGCAATCAGTGAATGTGATGTTGCATTTTGGTGTCATCCATCCGGTTTTATTTCCCCTCTCATCTGCTTTATATGTTTCTCTTCTTTGGTTCTCTGTGTATCCTTCCTTTGCCTTTGGCTAAGATCTAGTGTTCGTCTTCTATTATGTGATGGACTTCTTTTTCTAAATTTCCGGGGTTTGGTTCCTATATTGGCTTTCATCAGATAAATAGTGGAAAGTGAATTTATCCATAAACACACGTTAAATATAATTCCGCTGTGACTATTTGGTTATTATTTTGTTAATTTCCTACTGAAAATCATAACTAACTTAATTATTCTCTAAGATGTTCCTTGGCTTATTGAAGATGTTGAATGACCGTAGGCTTGCGTTATTTTTAGAAGTTGAAGTGATAATTGTGCTAAAGAAAAACTAGTATCCATGTTTAAAATGTTAGAGAAACTAGTCATCCTTCAGTTTGAGAGGAACTCTTTAATCACTGCCCTATTCCTGTGAAACTTTGTAGATTCCTCCCAATCTGATAGTAGTAGGACACTGCAGCCCCGTTACACTCTTTGTCGTTTGTAAACTAACCATCTATGTTAGATTTTCCCGAGACAGTGGGAAGGAATAGGTACTCGTTACGTCATATCAGTTGGTAACAAGGTTGCTTGCTACTGATGGAAACAGAACAATTGATGTAGCCTGGTCATTTGGTGGACTATCTGTCTCGAAAGAAACAACAGAATATTTTAAGGCAAAAGACAACATATACAGCCTTAAACAGAGATGTATTTTTGCTAGCTTTTTGGTGCAATATGGTTAATGTACATGATGTAAATGGAATGTTAGACGGTAATAGAGGGATTGCACAATTAGGCAGTAGCTGTAACAAAGGCAAAGGAGAGGGAAATCAACCCTTGCTAGGGCCCTCACTACACAGGTTCAACTCAAAGACATTTATCAGTAGTCTGCTTAAAAGAGATTAAGGTTGTATTTGACACATGTTGCAACTACCAAAAGAGTGTCAGACCTAAGACTTTACTCAGTCAGTAGGGATGCAAATCAATCTCTTGAGGTCAAATCTGTTTATGCTTGCTTTAAGACAAGGTATGACTTTGCCCTCACGGAGTTGAAGAGAAAATAATTTGAATTGAGTTATAACATTTGTGCTTAGAAGATGTACATAAGACAATGGTGGAAAGTTGCGAAAAGAGTGTAAGGATGTCACATCAAACTCAATACTATAATGCAACATTCCTATATATTGCTTGAGACTTTCTGAAAATGGTGGACGTTACCATCTGATGAAATAGTCCTTTTTTATGCCAACCAAATGGGAAGAAGGAAGTACCTAAGAAATGGAATGCTCAAATGTTACTACCTTGCTTTCTAGAAATTCTCATTAAAGATTAAACTAGTAATTGCAAAATCCACCTCTACAATTCTCTATCTTCAGGATTGGTTAATTTATTTCCTGTTCTTAAAAATCGTCTGCAAACTTGTTTATATCGCAATTGTCTTGATAATATAAGTGAACAAATAATAGCTATAGTCCAACTATTTCCCGAATTTCAAGGATGGGTGTTTTTATACTTTGTTGTGTCGCAAACTGTCCATTTTTTTGTTTTTATTTCCGTTTAGAAGGAAATTTGTATAAAGCCAGTGGATAGAGCTCTAAAAAAGGGGCAGCCTGGTGCCCTAAGGTCTCGCTATGTGTGGGGTCCGGGGAAGGGCCAGACCACAAGGGGTCTATTGTACGCAACCTTACCCTGCATTTCAGTTCAAGCCAAAAGCTCAAATTAGTGCCGAGTTGCAATTCAGGTCAATCCTATTCAGTATCCACTATATTCACAGTCAATCTTGAGCCAATTAGTGATTCTTAATCAAACTCTCATTGAATTGAGGCTTGATCTCATTCCACCTCATTTAGTTGAAGTAAGATTGATTCCAGATTTACCGGGGACATTTACTATTAGATGGCACATTTTGGCCTCCAAATTTTGTATTTTATTAATCCAGGTAATTGCTCGACGGTACCCGATGCGAAATTCGAAAAATATTGTGACTGTTCTAGCTAAATAAGGGCACCGGAACAGTAGGTTCCATCCTAGTCGGTATGAGATTATTCTTACTTGATATTCTTCCATCATAGTCATCGCCACTCTGTCTCCTCCACTACCAAGTATCACTATTGAAGCTGACAACTACAGTACTATGATGCCACATCTTGGCTCCTCAACCCTCACTATCTTAGAACCACAACAAACACATTCAATCTTTATGTCATGCCACTGTTAATCTTTAGCCGATAGCCCGATTAACAGTGATGCCTAAAGAACTATTCTATGTATTTCATGGTAGGCCAGCAATGGCTATGTTGCGCTAGTGGTTGAAGTTACATTTCTCTAGGGTATTGTTCGACGGGGGACTATGATAGTCCACTCCAGTAAGGTATTGCATATATCTCACAAGTCATGTTGCGATTAATAAGTTTAAATGGAACCAGAAACATGAAATTTTATGGGGAAACGAAACTGGTTTGTATTCAACTACCACAAAGAGCCATAAATTTTACAAATGCTAACTGAAACCTTGCTAAGTATTAAGAACCATAATATTTCCATATCAAAAGAAATGTATCGTAGATTTTAAGCATCATACTATGGTATTTAGATTTGAATAAAATTGCATACCTATTGAACAGGGAGGTGTATGGTAAATTGGAGGACAGGAAAACCAAAGCAATGGCAAAACTGGAGGAACTAGATCACAACATGAGAATTAACTCCCCTGAAGATGAAGCAGAATGGGAGGCTGAAAGAATGTCCATGAAGAAGAATTGGAAGAGATAGCAAGGGCAGAAGAAATCTCCTGGAGACAAAGTCTAGATGCCTGTGGATAAAACAAGGAGACAATAACACAAAATTCTTTCATAAGCAGGCAAATGCTCACAACAGATATAATAGCATAGACAAACTAGTTATTGATGGAGAGCTTGTAGAAGATGATCAATCAATCAAAGTCCATATTTTGGACTCCGATAAAAATCTGTTCAGTGAATCTGAACAATGGAGGCTGGATTGGGAAGATGAAAGTGTTAAGAGACTGTCCAGGGAAGATAAAGAATGGATGGAAAGGCCTTTTACTATGGAGGAATTGGAAGAGGTTATTAAATCTTTCAAAGGAGATAAAGCCCCTGGCCCTGATGGTTTTAACTTATATTTCTTCCCGAAATGTTGGGGTACTGTTAAA
Organism: Przewalskia tangutica; assembly: GCA_029844215.1. NCBI lineage: Eukaryota > Viridiplantae > Streptophyta > Magnoliopsida > Solanales > Solanaceae > Przewalskia > Przewalskia tangutica. The sequence goes on from CM056725.1 coordinate 7,535,273, forward strand.
TTGGATGTCTTGAGAGCAGTGGATGCATTCTATAAAAATGGTTCATTTGTCAGAAGTTTAAACTCCACTTTCATCACTCTAATCCCGAAAACGAAAGGAGCAGAAGAGGTTAAAGACTTTAGACCCATCAGCCTGTTGGGAAGTGTGTACAAAATCTTTTCTAAATTACTTGCAGAAAGGCTCAAAAGGGTAATAAGTAATCTGATTTCTCTTAACCAAAATGCTTTCATTAAGGAAAGACAAATCACTGATGCTGTTTTGGTGACAAATGAAAGTCTTGATAATTTGTTAGGAGGAAGAAAAGAGGGGTGGCTGTAACCTTGATTTAGAAAAGGCTTATTATGACCATGTGAATTGGCAATGCTTGCTGAAGTTATTCAAGTTGATGAACTTTGGAGAAATGGATAGAATGGATCAAATTGTGTTTCAACTGTGAAATTTTTCATAAAAAAATAATTTAATGGTGACCCACGAGGTTTCTTTAGTTCTCAAAGAGGTCTCAGGCAGGGGATCCCCTTTCACCTTTACATGTTTGTTCTGGTAATGGAAATTCTCAGCATAATGTTGAGAAAAGCTGAAAGTTTGGGGTGGATAAGAGGTCTTAAAATACGCAGGTCAGATCAAGAAGGCATGATGCTTAATCACATCCTGTATGCAGATGGTTCTCCCTATTTTGTGAAGCTGATAAAGAGCAGATACTATATTTGAGAGGAATTATTTTATGCTATGAAGCTATTATGGGTATGAGAGTCAACCTGGCAAAGAGCAGTATTTTAGCATTAATGTTGATGACTGTGTTGAGGAACTGGCAGATATTATGGGATGCAGGGTGGAAAAGTTTCCCACCACCTATTTGGGGCTTCCGTTAGGGGCGAAGAGTAGGGATAAGAACATTTGGCAAGGGTGTAACAAAAAGCTAACTCCTTGAAAAAAACAATATCTATCTCTCCGGGGCAGGCTTACTTTGATCTTTAGTGTCTTAGATGGAATTCCAACTTACACTATGTCTCTGTTTTGTATACCTGAAAAGGTTCGTAGTCAGTTGGATTCCATTAGAAGAGAATTTTTATGGGATGGAAATGCAATCAAGAGAAAGTTTCGCCTGGTTAAATGGGAGGTGGTCACCGAAGATAAGGAGGGGGGAATGGGAGTGAGGAATTTAAAGTTACACAATAAAAGTTTGCTTTTTAAATGGTTATGGAGATATAATAAGGGAGGTGAAGAGGTTTGGAAAAATATGTTAGATGCTATTTATGGAAAAAAGGAGGGTTGGAAGCAAAATCCAGCTCAATTGAAGTAGTGTGGGGGAGTCTGGAAGAAAATAAGTGAAAGTTGGGATGAATTTCTTACAGTATACAAAGTTGGAGGTTGGTAATGGTGCTCGAATCAGATTTGGATAGATATTTGGAATGGGGATGAGAGCTTGAAAAATAAATTCCCAGGTTTATTTAGATGTGCATTAAATAAAGAGGGTCATGTTGCAGATTTTGATTCAAATTCAGGATGGCATGTCACTTTCAGGAGGAATTTGAATGATTGGGAGGTGAGTAGCTTTTGTCAATTGCTTCAACAACTGAGCACATGCCCAATTGATCTGAATAGAGAAGACAAATTAATTTGAATTAACAGCGGGGACAGGAATTTTTCAGTAAACAGTTGCTATAAAATGTTTCTACATCCGAAATCCGAATAGCCAGGAAGTTTCAAATTGGCCTTGGAAGATGATATGGAAAACCAAGGCACCTGTGAAAGCAGCCTGTTTTGGTTGCTAAGTTAGCAGCTAAAGATGCTTGTCGTCTTACTTAGAACGAATTGCAAAGAAGAGGCTTTCCTTTGTGTAGCAGATGCTACTTTTGCAAAAATGAGGAGGATACAGTTGAACATTTATTCTTTCATTGTAGTTTTTCAAGGCAATGCTAGGAGGTTTTTCTTTCTATCATGAGAGTATCTCTGGTTATACCACAGAAAATTAGCAGTCTGTTCGAAATTTGTCAGGCTCAGGGAATTAAAAGAGAATTAAAGAAGATATGGAGGACAATTCCCATCTGTATATTGTGGACTGTTTGGCTGGAAAGAAATAAGGCATGCTTTGAAAGAAAGATGGTGCAGATTCCTAGAGTCAAGAACAAATGCCTCAAAAATCTATTCTTATGGTGTTCGAATAGCACTCTAGATAGGATGGATCATTATTTGGATTTTTTGAATTTCTTAGGGGGTAATATGCAGTGTGATAGTTATGCAGCTCTGCTATGTACTTTGCTTATGTACCAGCTTGGTACCAATTGAATAAAAGACTTATAAAAAAAATACCTATTGACATGGATAAAATAAACAAGTCTCTTACAAATTGGAACTTGAGTGCATGAAGAATGAAGAAGGAAACTAAACAAGTCACACTACCATTGTAGGACATGATTTATTTTAAAATACTACTTACTATTGATTTCCTGGCATTCTCGCAGTTGATTGAAGGAAAAAACATAAAAATTGGTGAACTATTTTTCTCAGGTCAAATATCTGTTCTTATTGCATCTGCTTCAACTGAGAATCATTTGTGTAACGACTTGTTTATGCAACAGTTATGTCCTTTGTATCCGCACAATCCAGAAGTCTTACTAAATGAATTGAAGTCACCAGCTGAGCTACTGGATTTTGGAGAATTCTCAGATTGCCTGGATTTTGGGAGCAGCTCTGGCTCCCCTCTACTGCATGTTGTTAATCCTGCATTTGATTACGTGCCACCAAATCTTGTTAGTTTGTTTATAACAGACACGTAAGTTCCCCTTATTATTAGTACTTTTGAGAACGTATTTCTTCATGTAATGTTACTCCTTGGTGAATGCTAATTGATAGTTATGTAACCCGACCTTGATACGCATGAGATAAATTTACAACTCAATCTACTTAAAAGCAGAAGAAATATCCTTGGGAGATCTGTCTGATCAATGTTGACAGTACAAACTAATAAGTGAAATATTTTATTTCTTATATTTTCAACATGTTCCTGTTTTGGCATTACAGAATCATCAGGCAGTGTTTGCAATATTGGTTCGCTGTAATTTGACTACATGAGCGTTTATTATGTTTTTGCTTTTGTTCCCTCTTTTTATTTTAAAACTCTGGGATTGATTCTCTTTTGCTATTTCAGGGGTGGACATAATGCTTCATACATGTACCGGCTCATAGCTGACTATTATTCTGCTGATGATTTTGTGGTGAAACAGATCGATTTCTTGAAATAGTATCACTGTTCTATAAATATTAGTGAGGCATCATTCCTTTTTCCCCTTCTTTTTTTGGTTAAGTTTCTTGAGCACCAATGCATTTCTCAGATACGTTATGGTGTCCAAAAAATTGATTTTGTAGTACGGCTGTGATGTAGCAACAAGGCACGAGTGTGGAACAGTTGCATAAAAGGCATTTTCTTTTTTCTTTATTCAGTTATTCCTCTTAATTGGATTCACATTTAAAACATCTATTTTAACTCTTCTTTCCTCTTTTGTTTGTTCATAGCACTGTGATACAGTAGCCTCGAATTGCCTATGGTCAACCTGTTTACTTTCACGTGTTCAAACTGGATATGTTATTAGCCTTCTCCGATATTTCAGATAGTATTGCAAAGTAGTCTGACCGATAAAAACAGTCATGGAGAAGCTGACTAAGAAAAAGCGAAGATTGAGTTGTTTTTGCAAACTTTCTCTTGCTTAATCCAGTTTAATTTTTTTTAGAGGAAAATATGTAAAATATTGAGTAGTTCCAGCCCAAAGAGGGTCCCATTTGGTATTGCATCCGTTAACTTTAGACTATGCTACTAGCTGTTAGATTTCATTAGGAACTAATCCGATTGTTGATTGACACTCAGGTACTCATTCAGCTGAACCTAAAACAAGCTGCAGGCAAGAAGTGCTCTCCTGGATTTATTAAAAGTACATGATAAGACCGAATTAAACGTATACCCAGATGAAGTTCTTGTAAAGACGCTCGAACAACAGGCATTATAGTCAAAATGACAAGTTTAGTAATGATATTCTTTTTCATTTGTTCAAGAGGCTACGCCTGTATTGTACTGACTGCAATAAACAGATGAAGAGAGCCTCCCGATTTTGGAGTGTAGATTGATTTTGAGATTAGATTTGTGCTTGAGTTATGTGTTTTGGGATATAACGGTGCACTTTTTTATGGGCTTGATGTAGTTTTCCTTTGTGGTATTGGCATGCTATTGTTGACTGAGTTGTGTTGTCCATTGGTTCATTCATTTGAATTAGAACGGTGATGTAGACCATGTAAGAGAAATGATGAGATTCACACTTGGTACCTAAGGTTTTCTTAAAAAAGTCAGGCCTATACGCTAGTAGTTTATATCCAAGTTTAATTTTCATTGATATAAATAGTTGTCTGAGAGAAGTTGATTATTAAACCAAATTCAATCTAATAACTACAAAGAAGCAAACACTAAATCCTCAGGAGATGCAATGTGTATCGTCCTGAGAAGCTTGAAGAATGTCCTGACTGGCAGAATCTGTAAGATAAGTTGAACTGAGCGAGATAAGGGGCCTCTCTGCACTGGAGAAATTGAAGCAACTAGAGTGTAATCGTAATGTTGTTCATGCTGCCCATAAACAATATAATCATAATAGTTTTTTCCCTGGTAGATTTTGGAGGGGAGAAATTAGGTGTTGGGTTCTTGTAAAGCTTCTTGTGATGCATGCATAGTGACTTGAGATGTGTAGTTTTAAGTGGGAGCCGAAAGATGAAAGTAAAATACTACAACTTTTGACATTATTTTACTTATTCTATGAATCGGAAGCGGAGTTTTGCCCTCAACTGCTAGAAGAGCTACAAGTGCTATTAAGAACCAAGAACTTTTGCACAGTGATACATTAAAACTGCGTACAGAATTAGAAAATATGTTACAAGTTACAACCAACCCTACCTTAGCCCCTTTCCTCTTTCCAAGAAAGGGATGAGATGATTGCGACAATCGGAACATAGAGGAAGTAGATTGACTTAACTAATTGGCAATTCAACAGGTGCAGATTGCAATGTATTTTTGTCACCACCTTCTACCTCAAACCAGAAGAAGATTGACGTACGAGTATAAATGACTCGTACTCGTTGCAATGAAAGTGTCCCCCTGGTTAGGACAGCTTTGGCACCTCCTTCAATTCGAGTTCTCAGAACCGAAACACCATTACTACAAGTCTTGAGTGCTGATGGGATGACATCAGCAGCACCAGCAGTACTGATAATTGCATAGGAGAGATGGTCCAGAGGGTTCGACTCACACTGAAGAATGCACCCATCAATTGTGAGCTTCCCGCTTCTATGAAGCAAGCAGCAACCGAGCTCTGTCCTCACAGTCAAATTAGCCAGCTTACATGTGGACATGATCTCCAATGCACTGTTCAGAAACATAGAACAAACATGCGTACAATGGCAAGTGAAAACAGTTCCAACTATCAGAGAGCAAACACAAACTCGGGTTAACTGGTCTTGTGCAAACTTGATAAGACATCTTTAAATAAGCATTGCACAGACAGAAATTGAAGATCAAGTATGCAAATCTTATTGTGGTTGGTTTAATATTTGATCATAGTTGCAAAAAGAATCTGATGCTCTAATTCAAGGTACAATGTCAAGTTGATTAAGGAGAAAAAGAAGTAAAAAGGTGATGAAGGTTTCACAAACCTGTCTGAACTGCGGGAGCAAATAAGGGTTGTATCATCAGGATTCTCACCTGCGCCAATCTGTAAAAAGGAAGTTGAGGCAGCGAAAGGCTAGTGCCGCTAAACTTAAAGATAATTCATATGCATATGTGTTTCTCTTGCAAGGTTTGTGCCCATATGGCAAGGGAGAAAATCCTTGACTCAGGTGCATCGTATGTGAAGTCTAGCGTGGATCCGCCATCACCACCAAAGGCGGACCTAGGATTTGAAGGTTGTGGGGGGCACAATTACTTAAAACGGAGACCAAATAGACCCATACATTGGGTAAGTTCAGGAATTTTCGATTCATTTGGTTCAACATACCGAAATGGAGCCATGGAGCTACTGTAAAGTTGTTTCATGTTATCTATAGGTCATGGATTCGGACCGTGAGATCAGCCACAGCCACGGATGCTTGTGTCATGGTAGGCTGCCTACATTACACCACCTTGCTCTCCGGACCTTGTATGAACACGGGATGCTTCGTCCACCGCACTACCCTTTGGATTAGCTTATTAGGTTTTTTATTTTAAAAAAAGACAAATCAATGAACAAACCGAAAAATGTAGTCATTTTTTCTCTCAATTAAAATTCCATTGAATAATAAAAGAAGAAAACGGAAAAGAGATGCCAAAAATCAAGAAAATGATTCAATCAAATAGATAATTGGTGGACAAAGACGTTTGCAATTTCTTTATATTCTTTGTTTGATTAAATTCAGTTTACCTTTAATTTTCTTTAGATATTTTTCATCTGAATTTCGAGTATAATAACAATTTTTTGTCTTATATAGTATCTTCGAATCAGCACATGGAGGGGGAAAAAGTTATACACAAAAAATAATTGAGAAATAGAATAGAAATGAAAGACTAGCAGTCAAAAGAACAGTCAAATTTTCTTTTATATGGGATTATTGTCAGAGGAGAAATAGAAAAGACAAGGTCAAGACCCCAAGAAAAAGAAAGAAATAAGGGACGCTGGCACCCTAAACAAGAAAACTGAACAATTCCGTCAAAGTGGAATTCAAACTCCCGAAAGATGAGGCCCTCATATGGCTTAGTATCAACCAGTGCACCCCATAATCATTATTGTGACTGGAGGTGCCATGTTATTTATACATCCAAAATTATGACACTCTTTACATATACACAGATTTTTTGCCAAGCTCACAGGTACTGGTGCACCCCAACCTCTACAGGTGGGTCCGCCTCTGACCACCACCCTTTTCCCCCTACAGTTCTATCCTTCTTCTGGTTCTTTTGGTAGCAAACAAGGTCATGAAAAAAATGGACCAAGACGGCACAACAGTGTCCTAATACTTCACATTTGCAATTTCAACAACTCTGACCTGCTGCTACGCCATATAATACGTTTATCCAGCATTACCGCCATACATCTAATAGGTTTACGTAACTATTATATCTATTCATGTGCTCAACAGTTCATCCACAAACTAAATAAGAACTCTATGAGTGGGAATAGCTAATGTGACTTCACATCTTGTAGGCATTATGTATGTAAAGTAATCTGAGGTTAACATTTTGAAGTTACCAAGCAAAGTGTCTTTTCAATCTGAATATTTGACACACGATGGCTGCCTCCTGCAGCAATCAGTATTGTGTCCCCAGGCCTGAACACCATCCAGATACGAAGTCAGCTTGTAAGACTAAGATCAGAACAGAGAAAAGAAAAAATGTAATAATAATGCTAACCTTGCAGCAGAGACGGCCATCTCAATGTTCGGATAGGCTCCAGGCTGAGATAAATCTTTCACAGAACGGTCTACTCGCAACCAAAGCCGAGGATGACATGCCAAGAATCGCCATCTGTGGCAAACGAGGGCGGTGTTATACCGATCTGCAACTCAACAGCAAGTTGTGACAGAAAAGAATCACATAGCACTATAATGTGATCTATACACTAAAATCTAAGAACATATTCATCCCGTTGGAGCACAATAGAAAAGAATCACAGTGTATACATGCAAATGACTTCCCCCTCTCAAATAAGAAAAACCCACAAGTCCTAAAACTAAGAATGAAATTAATCTCATTTCTGTAATCCAATAAATTAAAATTGCTTAAACAGCGGTGTTGTGCTTAGAAAGTGCTAATCATTGCCGTTTATGGATCTAGAGTATGAGTGCAAAAGCTTTTTTATTATGTTATCTTTTTAAACAAGTAATTATAAGAGCTCTTAAAATAATTTTGCCACAATAAGACTACTTGCACTATTTAAGCCTCGAAACAGAAGTAGATGCATATGGTGAACAGTTCAATTATATGCTCCTACACCAGCATTGAGATAGTTGCTTGCGCGGTTAATTGGCTGAGCTTACAAAGAAACAAGAGATATTGTATCAAAAGGAATATCGTGAATGAAGAAAAAAGTAAAAGTAAAAAAGAAAGATGAGTATACAATCAGGCTACCGTGACAGCTGGTGAATGGAAATTCAGAAATCTATAGTCATCCTTCTCGAGAACCAATAGAAAAAGAGCAAAGACAATTGACAGACTTATAGGAAAAACCAAATTGCTTTCTTGATTAAGTGTTTCAAAGCCTAAATTCAGCTATGTTGGAGGAAATATAATAAACTCACAGTTCCCGTGTGCTAAGGTGTGAAACGAGTTCATATTCAAGTTTTTTTTGTTTTGATTATTATTATTTTTTCCTGTGGCGCACGGTTCGAACCTCGGCAAATGACGGACCCATATCTACCCCTCTCCACTTAAATACTAGGATTCAGCTATGGTAGGATTTGAACCAGTGATGTCCGTGTAACACACACATCATGCTTTGCATTCTTACCACAAGATCAAAGCCCCGGGGGACTAAGTTTTAATTAATTGATTAAAGCAAAATAACTTATCCCAACCCCCAGCCAAAAGAACCATTATTGTGTGAGTAAGAACTATGAATTAATTCAACTGCAGTAAGAGCTAGATTAGTTGGTTTTTCAGCAGAACTTCCGGTAAGGGGTAGAATAAATTATTAGATTTGGGGTTAATGGCCTTGAAAAAATAGACACTCTACCTCCCAAAGTAGAGGTAAGGTTATCGGAAACAGCCGAGGTAGAGCCTATCACACTCATATGAGCAGTATTGCTTTGTAGTTCCCTGTAGTTTGATTTCTGTTGTTATGTGTTCTTTAGTGTACTTTGTTTATCTTATTTATCTGCGTTAGCTATTGCTTCCTTTTGTCAGAATGCGCTACCATGACATATTCGATTTTGTCATTAGCATTATTATGCTGCTTTAATTTCTTATCCGGGTCTGACCGTTTCTATTGTTTTGCTTTGCTTTATTTTGCGTGTGAGTATGTGTTGTCTTGAGCCGAGGGTCTCCCGGAAACAACCGCTCTAGAGGTAAGGTATGCGTACAATCTACCCTCCCCGGACCCCACGTCGTGTGATTTCACTGGGTATGTTGTTGTTGTTGGTCTTTAAATTCTCAAATATCATGCAACTATCATTTTGTAAGCGTAAGTAGGACTACGCTCGACTACCTATTACCCTAATCCGTGTCCTCCACGACTAAGGTCATGTCCTCAGTAAGTTGCACCTGCGTCATATCCCGTCTAATCACCTCTTCCCAATACTTCTTCGGCCTACCTCTACCCCTCCTGAACTCGTCCATAGCCAACATCTCACACCTCCACACATCCCGCACTGATGTGTCTCTCCTCTGCACATGCCCGAACCATCTCAACCTCACTTCCCGCATCCTCCATCGAGGCTACTCCCACTCTTTCCCGAATATCTTCATCTAATTCTATCTCTCCTTGTATCCTCATCTCAGCATCCTCATCTCCGCAAACATATACAAAAGTAAATGCCACTCATCTAGAATTGTCAATCATTGAACATATTAACCACAATCTCAAGCAAGTATAACAAAAATAAGACCAAGAATTGAACTGGAAAAAAAACATATAAAGAAAATTTATTGAACAAATAAACTGCCAACTAAGGTCAAAATTAACTAGGAAGAAGTCCATCAGGGCACATAAAAATCCAATCTTTGCAACCTTTTATTGATGAAATTAAGACTTGGGTTATGCAATATAAACTAAAAAAAAATCTAGCTGTAAGTCAGCTATGATAATAACAGTCAGGGGAATTATCTATTAAGATGTTAACAACAATTCAAGAAATTTAATTAAGAGTTAATAACACTTTGTCCCTCAATTATTGATAAATTCTAATTTTAGTCCTAGTAATATCCCACTAAGCACATTTAACCTTCCGTTATTTAAGAATGTGTACTTTTGGTCACTTTGCTTGTGAATAATCACAAATCATCAACCCTTCCACTTTAATTATCCATGTGTTATGTCAAACTTATATTGTTACTCCATATTTGAGAGTAGGACCATAATCACACAACTTAACTAATTGAAGGTTAAATGTGTTGAGTCATATATCACAAGGACCAAAATTAGAGTTTATGCATAACTGAGAGACCAAAAGTGCTATTAACCCTTTAAATTGGACTGAAAGAGACACAAAATGACCCAATCTTTGTAACCACTAGTTGATGAAAATTAAGAGTTGGGTTTTGCAATTTTTGAACCAAAGAAACTGTGAATTTAGCTGAAATTGATACTACCTCTTGTCACAATCAAGACTCTTTCCTTTTTACACAGTGCAAAAAAGAATGGTATGTTTACTTATTTAGCAATAATTTAACTTTAAACTTTACATTTTAGCTTAACGAGATATCTATAACCACAGATATCTTTGTCTTGTTTTAGACCACAAGATTCAAAAGTATTCATTCATTTCTTAAACTCCATGTCCAGTCAAACTACATCATAATCCCAACGGAGTGAGTCTTAACTGTTTGAAAAGCAAAGCAAATAATTGAGAAATTTATTAATCCCTTCGAATTATGACTCAAATAATTGGTTAAAAAGAGTATCCATTTCTTAAATCAAGAAAAAATTAACGTTACTTTTACAGATTTGTCTCAAATTATGTATTTTTGGTTAGGACTTGGGAGTAAGGGGTAGAAAGGGCAGTAAAGTAATTATACCTGGAATTGGGGAAAGAAAACTAAGGATGTGCATAAGGCAGCCATCATCAAGATTGTTGATGAGTGGAAATTTACGCTTTTGTTCCTCCATGAAATGAGAATCAATTAGGATGGATGCTTTTGTTGTTCATGACCGATTTCAGTCTTGATGGATTGGGCTTCAATAACATCAAATTAAAGCCCAATCCTTTACTATTCTCTTTTCAAAATTTTACGGCGGTGGTCTTTCATTTTTGCTCATCAAATTTGTTATCTTTAAATTTTTACCCTTTAAAATATTTTTGGTTCTACTTAATTTAGATTTTGCAAGGTATAATTTTGACATATGTATTATAACATACACACAAATTATGGAAGAGAAGGCAAACTTTCAACACTCAATATAATTTGAAAAACGACATAATTTTTAATCTTATATATACAATATAAAGAGACGAATTTGAATTCATTCGACTCTTACTAGTTCCGCCCCTTAGCAACAAAGGAAATTAATGCAAAAAAAAGATTTTACTTTTGGCATTTTCTTTTTTCTGCAGAGAGTACAAAGTAGGGCTGTCCAACTGGGCGGGTCGCCCCGACCCCACCCTTGTCTCGCATTATTAGTAACGAGATTTGAATACCGGTAACAGTATTCGAATCGGAACGGAACTGGGTAGCCCAGCCCCGGTCTCGCCTGTCCCCCTTTCCTTTGTACAAAATAGTCGTTGCACAACAACCATTTTATATTTTAGCCGTTGTGCAACGATCATTTTTGGCCTCCCCCTACCCCCTTAATATTTATTTTTAACTCCTAAGTTATTATATTTACACTTTAACCCAATTTTTTCAACTATAAATACCTCATTTTCTCTTCATCTTTCTCACAAAATTTCCTACAATCTCTCAATCTATCTCTCTACAAGTCTACATTGTCTACTAAATATTCAATTTTATTTATTCATTTGGGAGTGAAGTTAGCATCTAACTTGAGGATCATCCATCGAGCAAAGTTTCAGTTTCAACCTCTTGTTTACACGTCGGCGTTTGGTACATTCGTTCCTTCATTAAATTATTATTGTTTCTTTATTTTAATTAACGCACTTAATTTCATTATCTTTAACTATTTATTAGCATAATTAAAATGAAATGATTACGAAGTATGTTTAAGGGTAAGGGTCGGACTTCTTCTATTAGGGGTAACAAGGGCAGAAGTACTTCTTCTAGTCATCATATTCCTCCTAGACAGAACAATTTCGTTGATATTGCATTTTTTCCTGAAGTACCATTAGATTTAGACGAAGAGATATTTTCTGAAACTCAACAAGACTTTAATTTAGAAGATAATATAGATGACACACCCACTAATCTACATGACACACTGACTAATCTAGATGACACACCTCAAACTAAAATGCCTCATATTTCCCCTAGTATGAGACGAGGCCCAACACAATGAAAATTAAAATCAGATACATGAGCTTTTTTTTTATATGGACCAAGAGAATGAAGTAATTAGATGTCAAATTTGTAAAAATATTTATAAATTTAAAACGGGAAAAGGTCAAGATAGGACGGGAGGTTTAATTAAGCATGTAAAAAGATTTCACACAGCTATGTGGGAGGAATACGAGGCTACAAAATCGGGTGCGTCAATGCGCTCTCAGTCGGGACAAGGTTCACATCAGGGTCAAATTAACCAGATGACAGAGGAAATTGTAGGCCCTAGATACGATAAACATAGAGATAGTGAAGCATTATCAAAATTAATTGTGGTGGAGGGTTTGCCTTTTCATTTCCTTCATCTCCTGATTTTATTCATTACATTAGATAAATGTATAATTCTGCTTTTAACGGTTTTCCTAGATCAACTGTTAGGAGAGATGTTTTTAAATTTGCACACGAATATCAACAGTATTTACGTTATTCATTATATCATTTTTCTGAAAAAGTATATATCACGTCTGATATAAGTCGTAGTACTAACAGCCATGATTATTTAATGGTAACATGTTATTGGATATATTATAAATGGTTTATGCAAATATTTATTCAGTTTGCGATTATTATGGCATAACTGATAAAATTATGACTATTACATTAGATAACGTTCTTCTAATAATTCTGTTATTAGACTTTAAAAGAAGTTTTAGCTCCATCTTTTTCAAATCATTTTCATATAAAATGTGCATGCCATATTTATAACTTAGTTGTAAAGGACGATCTATTACTTTTTCAAGACATTCTTGATAAAATACAATTTGCTATAAATTATATTTTTAAAAGTAATAGAATACAACAAATTAAAGAATATAAAAAAATTGTCACGATTGCGAACTACCTTATAGAAAAATTCTCGAAGAAGTAGCCACTAGGTGGAATTCTTTATACGAGCAACTACTTGTGGCTTATGATTATAGAAGACCTATACCTTTATTTTTTAATGCCCATAATCGAAATCCTACTGATATGGTTGTAGATTCCAATTGAGATTCAATTTCAAAACTTATTGTATTTTTAGGAAAAAAAAATCAAGCTACTAAAGAATTTTTCGGTATTTATTATCCTACTATTTCATCAATGTTATTTTATATAGCTCTAATATTTTTATTACTTAGTGAATATATGCAAAAACCAATTTATAAGACACCTATTAAAAAATATTTCTCAAACTAAAAAAATATTTTATTTTTATTCCCCCAATTTATATTATTAGTATTATACCGGCTATTAAAATAGACGGTTGTACAACATTTATTGAAACTATTTATGATTGTATATCAGCACTATCACCTCCAACTCCCAAAAATTCAAATGACCCACCACCTATTGAACAAATTAAAGAACAAGTGTTGTCTAGCATACGAGGTGAATGTAAAAAAATATATATGCATTACCAACAAGAAAGTGCTAGCAACCAACCGACTTCCATGTCATCTTCTTCTTCTTCTTCTTCTTCTTCTTCTTCTTCTTCAACACAACCTCAAAAAACATGTTGTTTCTGCGGCTAGTATTGAAAGCCTTAGAAATAGAATGTTTAGTGGTAACACTACTAACCAAGCTAGCGAGTTTGATGTGTTTGTTTTGCAGGGTGTTGTACCGTACCAAGGAGTTCTCAATGAAGAATGACGTGAAGACTTGCTTAAATACTGGAGGGAGAATGAGAAGATATTTCCGACATTGTCATTGATGGACCGATATGTGTTGAACATTCAAGCGTCATCAACATCGTCTGAAAACACTTTTTCGGTCGACATATTTCAAATAGGAGAGTACAAACACTCATTAGCGGGAGACAACTTGGAGATATTCAGAGATTGAATAGGAGCGGAGCGGAGAAGGTGCGGTCAACCAGAGATCAACAAAGAAGAAGACTACAACTACAATAAAATCTTATCCGACGGAGGTGGAAGCGACGTCGACTAATTTGACCAACAAATTCCAATTTCAACCGAAGAACCACAAGACATTGTGAAGAAACTAGAAAAGGTGTTTTTAAAATGGTAATTTTTTAATTGTAATTTTACTATGTTATTTGTTTGCAACTTTCAACACCACGAAGTTGCAATTTTAAAATTATATTATAAAAAAATTATATTTCTATTAAATAATATAAGAGACACAAACACAATTTTGATATGTTTTTATTAAACAATCTTGTTCAATTATTGAGGTGTTTATATATATAGAATAAACGAAAATCCGATCCCGCCCCGCCCCGATATTACCGGTCCCCTATTTCGATGGGATCGGGACATCGGCAGAATCCTCCAATCCCGTCCCGTCAGTGCCGTCGGGTACCGGTCCCACTCTACCCCTTCCCGAGTTCCGCCCCGGGACCTGCCCCTCCCCCGCTCCGCTGGACAGCCCTAATACAAAGTACAAAGCAGAGCAGTGCTCCAAATATGTTGCTGAACGCTTTTTCCTATAACTGGTGATGTGGATTAGGTTGTCAGATGGCAAATATTAGGCTTACGTGGCATAAAATTAAAACCGAAGCAAGACAGGTTTAGAATTAATAGGGCTCGTTTGATACGTCGCACTGGACTATACTAATTTCATTGGACTGGACTGAACTGTACTGGACCGTACTAGACTGGATTGTATTAATATATAATGGACGGTATTAGAACATTAATATATAATGGATTGTATTTTTTTATTTTATTTTATTTTTACTACAGTCCAGGGTCTCAGTTGGACTGTACTATTTTTAAAAATAGTACAGTCCAGTGCGGCTGAAAACGTCCACCAAACGATGTATTATTTTTTATCCAGTACAGTCCAGCTTAATATATCATACCAAACGTGCCCATATAGTATAGGACTGGATATGAAATATGAGAATAAAAAGTCCGTTTTCTCTTTTATTACTAACTGTAGTTATATGTGGTATTCAATTTCTAAATGCTGATAAATTTGCAATTATATGTGCTATTCCATTTCTAAATGGTGACAAAAAAATTATGCATAAAATTTTGTTATTTTTTTTTCTACATAGTCTATCTTTAGATCATGGCTTCACAAATAGAACTTCTACCTTTTAGGTTACTTACGGGGAAAAGGACACAACTAGTCATCCGATGAAATTATTGACATAGGATGATCAAGAATCTTAAAAGTTATTTTTAGCCATTTTAAAATAATTGCATTTTATAGTTATTTTTAACTAATTTCAGCATAGGTATATATATTGTATAATTATTGTATAAAATATGTATTACTATTGTATATGTATAGATAATGTATCAAATGTATAAAAAATATATCTCATTGTTGTATAGAATTTATATCCCTACAATATCAGTATATGTATCCCTACATTTTATATATAGAAAATGTATCATTATTGTATAATTTATGTATAATAAATATATAATCAACATATAATTAGTGTAATAATAATTAGCGTCGCGACTCAAAATAGGTAGAACCAAACTTGAAGCATCTTTGGGCGACCACACGGCGGCGTCGTGGGTCGATCTTGCGACTCTCTTACGGTAGCAAATCTTCCCCAATTTTCCAAATTTTGCACATTTCTTCTTTTCTTATACCATCGTTGGAGACTCATCAATTTGACCAATTAATCGTCCATCCTTACATAACTTAAGAGCACTTAACATGTACCGACATCTCTTTCACTACTTAAAATATAGCGACGTTGTACGATGTATGCATGTGTGTGGAAATATTATTTCGACATGCGGGTCCCCATTTGTTCAAGTCATTAAGGACGGGATAAACTCAATCCCACTAGGTAAATTTCCAACAATCCCCTCTTGAAAAAAGTGTTGGTGCACGCGGGGTACCAACCATTAGCAATCTATTAGCGGAAGTATATTGCATCGGGATAGGTAGCCTACGACCTTGAACCTTCCCTAGTCAAATATCATCAAACATATTTACTGTGCGGTGAACGTGATGTCTTAAACCATCAGTGTTTAGTTTATGTCATGACAATGATAAAGACACAATAACTATCCAATCTCTTGTTTCTTCTTTATTGTTTTGTCTGTTGTGGCCATGGACACACTTGAATTCTTAAGTGTATATTGTTGACAGTCAATTTTGACCCGTTTTTTGTATATTTGTTGCAATTCTAAGTATTTTAGCACATCGCATTTTAATCAGCATTTTTTGCATTTTTATCTTATTATGTTAAAATAAGCATATGTCTTTGTTAATATTATGTTTTTGTTATTGTTACACCGTCGTTTTATTTTAATAATATTTGCATCTTTTAAAATAATTAATTGACATCCCATTTTTTACTTTTAATCAGGCATTAAACATGTTTTTAAAATTGCATTTTAGTATTATTGCGTCGGCATTTGCATTTTAATAATTTTGCATATTTTTAAATAATTTTTCTTTAAATAATTAACCAGCCTTGCATTTTTGTCAAACCAGTCCAGTCCAAGACACAATTTGAATCAGTCCAAGCCGACACTATTTTTAAAATCATCCAAACACCCTCTTTTATTTTCCCCCCCTAAAATCAAAACCTACTTTTCATTTCCCCCCAAATACCAAACCCTAACACACCCCCCTATATAATAAACTTTCCCCCCAACACAACAAGAAATCAGCCCTAGTACTAAAACCTCAGCCGCACACCCCAACCCCCACTCTCTCCTCAGGTCTCGTCTCTCTCCCGCACAAAGCCCTTCCCGCCGCCGCTAGCTAGCTCCGGCGAACCAACACACCACCGCACACTTCACAGCATCAAGCCCAACTTCTATTTTTCTTCAATACTCCCTTCTCCTCGTCTAAAACCAACAGAACCAGTCCCCTCCATCATCGCCGCCGCCGCGGAGCTTGAGCTCCGCGAACACCTCTCTCACCCACACATCACCCCACCACCGCGAACCTTCACCTTGCCACCGCTCAACACCCCGCCCCATCATCGCCGAACCTCGCCCCATCGCCCACATCCTCGCAGCATCGCGCGGCGCGCCGCCGCGACTCGCCGTGGAAGCCGACGCCGCCGCCACGACCGTCTTTTGTATTGCTGAAATCGCTGTTTGTTTCTCTTTCGTTGCTATTATGTTATTGTTGTTGTTGGACTGATTTCGATTTTGTTGGCTATTTGTTGTTGGTTTCGGTACAGACTGATCTTTGGCACTTTCGGTATCTGGCCGGAGTTCTTAAAAACTCCGGCGATCTTCGTTTGTATTATTTTTATCTTTCAGATCTGTTGTTGACTTCGTTGGACTGATTTTTGTTGACTTTGGTTCTTGGCTAGAGTTTTAGAACTTCGACTCTGTTGGCATGATTTTTCAATATTTATAAGTTGTTCTTTGTTGGTGGGGTGATTTACTTTACGAATTTTTTGGGTAAATGATCGAGTTCTAAGAAACCCCGCGACATCTCTAGTTTTTCTCTGCGATGCTATGTTGCTCGATTCTCTGTTTTTAACCATTTTGGCGACTGATTTTGACCACTGCTACTATTTTTCGATCATTTTGCTCGGTTTTGGCCATTTTGGCATTGATTTTTTGGCCTGTTACCTTGATTTTGACATATATTTTTCTTTGGTTTCTTGATTTAGAACAAATACTACACTTGGTATTTTCTTGATTTGAACAAGATGCTACACTTGTATGGCCGATGAAAAAGTTATCCGTCGATTTTGAGGCCTCCATTTGCAAAGACGGAAAATAAAATAAATGAAGCTTTCAGTACAAAGATTATTTCTTCCACTTACACCTGATAACCAACATTTGATTGGCAATGAGAATTCACGCAGCAGCACTTGTTTAGGCTGTCCTACTTTATATTTTTACAAATCTTAGCCCTCCGTGTTTAAAACTATTCTTGTTTGGCGGATCCGAAGGTTTTATTTATTTATTATTTTTAGCAATATTGGTAGATGAAGGAATCCCGTCGATTTCCAAGGCCTCCATCGCATAAAGACGGATTTATTTGCTTTGTTTGTTAATTTTTGCTATTATTTTAAAATTTATGTATTCTATTACTAAGTGTTTATGAAGGTATCCGGAGATGCATTTCAAAAAGAATGCCCCGGAGTTTATTTTATGTCGTATTTAATTTCATGTTTTATTATTTTGCATTGTATTTTATTTTAATTGTAAATTATGTAAAATGCTTAGAATAGGTAGAATAAAAAGAGCAATGAATAATTAACCTAGGTTTGAACGAATAACCGCAAGTTAGCGGATCTTAAAGGGTGCCTAACCCTTCCTTTAGGATAATAAAGAACCCGACTTAATCTTACTAATTTCGCAGACCATTAAATGGAAGTCAATTGCAGTATTTTTATTGCAATAAATTAAGTGTCCTAATTCACTATAATAATTAGGTGGCGACTCCTTAAAATACATTTAGGAATCAACCATATGTAGCAGTAATCCCGTTTCGACTCCGGTTAAAATGGGGTTACTGACATGGCGACTCATTGAGGATATCGTGTTCTTGATCATAACATACTCGAGTTAATTAAATATTGCACTTTATCTTGCTTTTATATTTGTTGTAAATATTTTATGTTGTTTGCTTTTATTTTGTAATTAACTACTTTAATTGCTACATTCTTTTGCTTTCCTTAAATTGTCATTCCGCTCATATTTCCTCCATTCTCGAAAATTAACACTATCACACACTACACGCGAGTGCGCTGTGCATCAAAGAAAATTCTTTCTTCAAAACCCAAATTTAGGAGAGTTGGTAATAGGCGGAGAATCCGGTCCAACGTGGCAGCGTAGCCTTCTCACTCGAGTAGTCGCTCGGAAACCATTGTGTCTAGTAAGCCAAATCTTAGAAAACTTAAGATGAGCTATACCACTTTTTATTAAGTCATGCGTCATAAACTTTAGGTGGGTTAATCCTTGGTATTAACGCCACAATTAGAAATCCACCAAACTTGTCGACGGGTTTCACAACCCAACGACCCATTAGCATACTATGTGTAGCGTGATGATGATAGACGGATCTAAGCCTGGTTATGACACATCGAAATTGGAAAGAGTGCCGTCGTTTGGTCGCCATTTCCAACAAAATATTGCAGCTTGACTGACCTATTTATCATAATCCCGCATATTTGGCGTTAGGCTCACCGCATAAGAGAGGTCCCAAGCATATTAGGGCACGCGCTTGATTTGCATGTTTTTTGTTTATTATTGTTTGTCGCTAGCAACTCTGTACATATTGTTTAATTCAATAATTGCTCTTTTGTGATTCCGGGCTCGAGCATTTGTATTTTTGCATTTTTTGCTTTCACATTGCAATCGTGACTTCTCATGTAAATCACTCTTGAATAGCACGACTTGGACTTTGTGAAGCATCACCACCGGTCGGTCGAACAATCGAAGTCTCTGACTATATGGTCACACCCCTTCATTTTATTATTTTGTCATTTTCCTACTCACCTATTTCTCATATTTTTGCAGGAAAACAGTCCTCGCAAATAGTCGAGGGCGTTCGAAAAAGAAAAAAAAAAAGGGGTCATCACAAAAATGAGCATTAGTTATGTTGATTAATAGAAGTCAGTCTATACCATATTCAAGGAGACATCGCTCTCAGTTCTTTTATACTTTGTATTTTTATTTATATTTGCAAACTCAATTGATATGTTTAGCGTTAATTACATAGTTTTTTCATATCATGCATTTTACAGCATAATTATTCCGAACTACGCGTGTCTGATTCTCACCGCACGGTGTGATACGTAGGCAACTCATTTTGGGTTCGACACCACAAAAATAAAAACCACAAAAAAAAAAAAAAATAAAGAGCGCATTTCTCACTCATGCATCCCATTCACCATGTTGTCGGGCATTCATTTTACTTTGCACAGCTTTATATTGCTATCATTTCTTTGATAAATTCTTTTCAAGCATACATTTTATAACATATTTGAATGAACTACGCGCACCTGATTCCCTCGGCGGGATACGTAGGCGAAATTATTCGGTACCGCTTTTATTCAAAAAAATATTAATTAATTAAAAAAAAAATTGTTCAAAAAGAAAATGTGTTATTCAAAAAAAATACAAAAACATTTTTTTTTAAGTATTATTGTTTGACTTTGTTAATACCAACACAGTTACAAATGTGCATAAACAAAAAAAAAAAAAAAAAAAAACAAGTGATAATCAGTATGGGTTGACTTTGTGGTAAACCATAGATTCTTTTGGTACCTCTTATTCATACCTGCAGATGACATTGTCTTGCATGTTTCCAAGATAAGAATGAAACCGACCTCATCGTTTCATATGCACTGTGTGGTGAGTTATTTGAATAAGTTCAATTGCATTGCATTGTGATCTAGAACTTGGCCTGAATGTTTGTTGAGGCGAAATCCTGAGTAACACTCGGTGTGGGAAATGATCGTAGGCTTTCTTTGACCCGTTTGAGCCTTTTCAGCCTACCAAATAACATTATCCCTAGTACACCCCTTTGAGCCTAAAACCTATTTTTGACAATGCGTATTACACCTATACCGCTTTTCTCGAGTGCGTCACTATCCTCTCTTGGCCCGACCTCCTCGAGTGCTTTAGAAATGTGCAAATGGCTGACAAAATCCTGCGCTGAAGTTTGCAAAGACAAAAATTGTCAAAGTCTCAAAGAATGAAAGCAGAAACGACTTCACATAAAGAGGAAATCAAAAGCCCCGATAAAAAAAAAAGGGAATACATAACCCCGAAAAAAAGGGGGGGGGGGCTCCAAATGAAAGATTCAAAAGAAGTCAATATAGAAAACTGGGACAAAAAGAAAGTAAGTCAGCATTAAAGCGCACAAATATCAATCATGGACGTAGTCCAACTCTCGAGGAATGATTAGTCACTTTTATCCAAATGATATCCATTCCCTTTCCCAAGCCCACATTACAAGCCCGTGACAAGCCCTACATGATCTTATACTGAGGGTTCTCACATTAGTGGATACTTACATGACGGCCAAGCCTATGGTATCACAATTGCATGCATTGAACATCTTTTTGAGTGTGAGCGCAATTCTCTCAACGTCCCAAAATTCAAAATACTGGAATATATGTGTGAGATGGGACCTTCTTTCAGTGAGGCATTTGAAACGTGAAATTACGTTTAGTTCGAAACCTTGGATGCAAGCAAGTGTGTCGACACTCAGGTATGTTTGAGGTACTATCTGAAACTGTGTGAATTACACCAGAGTCAATCTCGGTTAGACTGAAAACAATAAAAGAACATCCTTATGCACAATACTAATTGTTGGTATCAACTGGAGTCAGAACGTAATGTCGTCTTCCATTTTTTCAGAAAAAACAACAAAATGCATATTACATAAAATTATTTTTGCATCACGAACTACGTCTTGACCTGATTCCCTCAGCGGGATACGTAGGCGGCCACATCGGCTTCGGTCCCACATCATTTTAAAATCATAAAAATTCTTATTTTTGCAGCACGAACTACGTCTTGACCTGATTCCCTCAGCGGGATACGTAGGCGGCCACATCGGCTTCGGTCCCACATCATTTTAAAATCATAAAAATTCTTATTTTTGCAGCATGAACTACGTCTTGACCTGACTCCCTCGGCGGGATACGTAGACAGCCACATCGGCTTCGGTCACACCGTAAGAAATATTTCTTCCTTGTTTCTGCACATGACTCGATTTTGTCCATTGGAGAGTTTAGCATCCTCATATATTTTGCATCCATTACTACCTACATATTTTCGGGGGGTTGCATTCTCATCTACTCAATTGTACATTGTCCATATTCTCGCATTAGCTTTTCATTCATTATAAATTAAAACGTAAAAAAAAAAAAAAATGCTTACCTGATCGCCTTGATAGCGTCAAGATGCAACTTTACCCAGTTCAACATCTTCATTATCAGAAACTGGGACATTTTAAGGAATTCAGTGCAAGAAAATGACAATAGAGCGAAAAAGCAGCCAACCAGTCTTGATGCAAACCAAGGATGCAAGCGTCAAGAGTCAAAGCTACAGAGTCGACGCTAATCAACCACTCATTTCCTAAAAAACTCACAAGTTTTCCTTGAGTGCAGGATCTTCATATCAGCAAAGGCTGGAACACAACAATAAACCCATGCGGGTCACAAATGCACAACGTCTATGCAATGACGCTATCTCAACCCAGACGGGTCACAAAGCAGGTACGCCCCTATACCAATGCATTTCATTTTAAGCCTATGCAACGACTTCATTCATGTTTCGTCTATGCAACGACGAGCATCTGCATCGCGTCCATGCAACGACGCATTTTCATTTTAAAAGCCCATGCAACGGCCGTTCATGTTTCGTCTACGCAACGACGAGCATCTGCGTCGCGTCCGTGCAACGGCGCGCTTTTCATTTTAAAAGCCCGTGCAACGCCGTTCGTGTTTCGTCCATGCAACGACGAAGCATCGCGTCCATGCAACGACGCCTTTTCATTTTAAGCCTATGCAACGGCTTCATTCATGTTTCGTCCATGCAACGACGAGCATCTGCATCGCGTCCATGCAACGACGCCTTTTCATTTTAAGCCTATGCAACGGCTTCATTCATGTTTCGTCCATGCAACGACGAGCATCTGCATCGCGTCCATTGTTGACACCCAATTTTGACCCTCCCGTCCAGTCATTAACTATAAAATTACACTAATTTTGTAAAATAATTTTTATGATATTTATAATAAAATGCAGCGATAAAACATAAATACAGGCATAAATAAACATTTAATAATGGCATCGCGTCTTACGTAGAAAGTTACGCACTTAGAGTCTCGTCATAATCCCTAATAATAAATAATAAATACATAAAATAAATAATTTAGCAACAACGTCGTGTCAAGTAGCGTAGCCGCATTTATTAATACTCAAGAGAATTTCATAATCATTTGTAATTTTAAAATCATGTTAATCTAATACATGCATTTAATAGCGTCGCATTTATAAAAGCTTTAAACAATTCTTAAACATCATACTTGCATCTAGCATTTAAATAATTTAATCTAAACTCAATTCAATTTTAATTTTAACTTCGCAATAATGAGATTTTAAATAATAGCGCCGCATTCGAAAGTATTAAGCACTAATTAAATAGCAGACCCGCATTTATTATTATAATAATTTAAATTTAGGCTAATAAAACACATAGATAATTTAATCACAATTTATTAATTTACTTTACCACTAATTAACTAATTAAATAACTAATACCTAATTAATTAACTCCTAAATTAAATACCTAATACTTAAAATAACTACCCAGCCCACTACCTACCCAGCCCAACCCGCAAGGCCCAGTCCGCCAGCCCCTATTTCTTTTCCAACTCGCCTTCAACCCTTAATTCCCCTTTACTTCGTCCAACAGCCCACACCCACAAGCCCATCACCCCAGCCCTTATTTCCTCAGCCCCTTACCATTTCCCTTACCTCCCTCGTCCACAACACACAAAAGAAAAGGGAAGCCCTAATCTAACCCTAAAGCCATCCGCCTCCAGACCTTTGCAAATTCAGCCCTAACATCACACCCAAATCCATTCCCAAATCGTTTTCAACGCCTAATATTACACCAAAAGATTGTCTCCAACTTACCATATTTTTCGAAGGCTTACCAAGAACGAAATTGGAGAATCTCACCCCGGATCAAAACTTACCATAAGAATAGCTTACCTTAAGAACTTCAAATCTGTCCGAATCACCCATTAATGGTAAGAAATACCTCACGAATCAATTCTTACCAAAGCTTTTACATGCAGTCCAAATCGCACCTAATTTAGAACCAACATTGAGGCTATATAAACCCACATCTATACACTTGAAAGGGCATCGGGAAAAAGAGTGGTGCAACTGATTCATTCAGAAAACGAGAGAAGAATCAGCAGTGCTACTGGGCTATTAAAAGAGACCCGCAGTCAAAGAGCAGAAGGGCATCGAGCTATTTTTAGTAAGAACACAATCCTAATAGTCAACCATTCTCGCAAAACCCTTCCCTTTTCCACTGCATTAGCCAGCCTTCCGAGCGGACCGACGACTTGATACGCTGCCCCGGTTCGCTGCCCGGAGAAGGTAAAACTCGTCTCCTTTTCGTATTCTCGTTCGATTTGTATTTTATGATATATATGTTGGTTAACTATGTTGGTTTGATTTTGTTTGAATTATTCGAGTTTTGTTGATAGCCATTACCTGCGTCTGGATCTGTCAGTTTAACATGCTTAGCTACGAAGTCAGTGCTGGGTATTTCTGTGTTCGACATAAGCTAAGTGCGTTAGTTTGTATCGGGTCGTAATTAGTTAGTCTGGGGGGAAATATGGAATGTCTTCCCTTTAAACTAATATCCGAAACTTGCAAGCTTGGACAGTCAACTTGTAATTATGGACCATGTTGTAGATGATTCAAACCAATCTAAAAATATATCTATCGAGGTTCATCTAGCCTTAGGTGATATTGAATCAATGTGATACTTGCCCTGTTTGCTTTCTAGCATGATTTAGGTACTACTGTGAGATTGCCTTAAGTTATATTGCCAATATATGTACTTGATTCACACATCGTTGTCATTCCCCCCTAAGAAAAAATCTGTGAGTCCCTTCTGTGAACATAGGCCCTGCAAACATAGTTAAATTTTGCTACATGTTGGTAGTTAAGCCTGCGTAAGTGTTATTTGGGATGGTCTATCTGAGTGTTAAGGTTTTAGCATGCTTATTAAATCAGTCCATTAGTTTCTAAGTGAACACTTCTATGCGTTGAAAATCTGAGCTATGAAAAGGGTACGATGTTTCTATTCCATCTCGAAAATGCCTATCTACTGTCTTTTTCCAAAAAAAAAAAAAACTGGAAATATGCATGTTCTCCTATCCATCTCTGTTTTAAGCTATGCATGATTATTTTACAACCTCTGCATATTTGAAATTCCCCTGTTTGGACGAACATTCGCTTTGTTTGGCCTAATCGCCCATCGCATGGTCGACACAAAGACTTCTTACTACTACCTAATACATGTTGAAAGGGAATTGCGATCTACCCCTACAAAGACGCGTCGATTGTGATACTCATACCTATCGCGATCTAAGCATGTCAATCTCACTATATTTTCGTTAATCGTTGGCTCTTTGGCTATCGCAGCATTGGGTTTAGTCGTTATTGATTTATGCATCCCATGCTACCGGTTGCGTATAAGTATGGATCATGTGTGGATCTTTTCTATGATTCAAATAGTTGGAACATATACTAATTTTTATCTTCTCTTATTTTTGCATGAAACGCATCGGAGCAATCAAGAGTCTCATGGCTGAGACTCCTCGTAGTAAACATGAAAGCCCACATCTATGTGCATCTATGTTTGTGCCAGAAATTCCAAGCCGCCGGCGAAAAGACACCGCCTTTCCTTCGAGTCATCTTCTTTTATTTCCTACCCCGCCCCGTTTATTTATTGTAATTAATTGACTAACATTACGTCATTAGTAGAACTATTAGAATGCCAAACCTTAAGTCAATAGGTTAGAAAGTAGTTGATTAACAATTTGTTTTCCTTTCGAATTAAATACTTTAGATAATTTGCGCTACATTAAACCACCTAATAATCTTAACTTGCATAATTAATTATGTAGCTAGGATATTATCTTTCAAAACTCTTAACCCATTTGCTACAAAATCTATATAGCAATCTTATGTTTATGTATATTAAGGAACCCCTTTAAGCATATAGGATACTAATTAAAGTAGGCAAATATATACATTTAGTCAATAAATTCACTTTGCATCACCTATTTTTTTTTCATAAATAACATAGGGCATGCTTTAAACTTTACATGTGTTTTATAGTAGTAATTTTATTAATCTTTTGCCAAAAATACTTTTTCTATTAGATACTTTTTTAGCAATAATAATTAACCCTAGGTTTGAACGGACAACCGCAAGTTAGCGGATCCTTTAGGATGCCTAACCCCTTCCCTTTAGGATAATAAGGAACCCTTACCCAGAATCTCATTAAGTTTAGCAGACCATTAAAATGGAGTTAATGTTTTACTTTAAACCAGTTAAACATTTAGGTGTCCTAATTCACCCAATTAATTAGGTGGCGACTCCGCGAACCCTTTAGCATTCTAGCAACCCTTTAGCATTTTAGCACCCTTTTAAACTTTAGCACTTCTTAGCATTTTTAACCCCTTTTAAGCACCACTTTAATATTTAGCATCTTTTGCAATTTTAGCATCCTTTTAACATTTTTTTTTTACCTTTAAGCCTCTTAAACCTTATTTAGCATTTTATTATTTATTTTTCTAACATTTTGCATTGTTGAGCAGGATTCGCTATTATTTAAAAAATGCCGCGGCCGAAAAAGGGCGCGACAGAAATGGCGACTCCACTGGGGAATTTAGGTTCTTAACCACAACAGACCTAGGGTTATTATTTGGCATTACTTTTGCATTTAATTCTGTGTGCTGTATTTTGTTTTGTTTGCTACCTGCCTTACTGCTTTCCTTAAACTGGCATTTCGCTCATATTTCTTCCATTCTGGAAAATTCACACAATCACACACTCACGCGCTGGTGCTTCAAGACCCGCAAATTTCTTCAAATACCCAAATTTTAAGAGAGTTGGCGCTGTGAGTTAGATCGGTTCGTCTGATCACCGCGTAGCCTTCTCACTCGAGTTGTCCGCTCGGGAACTCGCCTAGAAAAGCCAAATCTTAGAAACTTAAGATGAGCTATACCACCTTTATTTTAGGGCATGCATGCATTTACCTTAGGTGGTTCGCCTCGCATCGACACCACAATTAAGAAGACACCAAATCGCCGACGTTATTATAACCCCGCCCAAAAGCATATTATGTGTTGCATAGTCATGATAAACAAAACCAAGCCCGGTTGAAATGCCTAAATTGGAAAATGTATACTCATTTTATTTGTTTTTTTAGATGGAACCTATCCTCGTGATCGAATGGTGAATGGGGTTCCGAGCAAATTGAGGACATGGTGGTCAAAATTCGACTTGGGTAGTCAAATGGCAATCGAAGAAGGTCGATGCTTACCTCGTTAATCGACATCTCCCGATCAAGATTTGGTCGAGCATTGATCCAATTTTGGGATCCGGACGAGTCGCCTTCAAATTCGTGGATTTCAAATAACCCCACCTTAGAAGAGGTCACTTTACCGCTTTAGCATATCACGACAGAAACCGCTTATTCCACATGGCGATCGGAAAAAGCTCCTCGATCCGGGTTTGAAGAATACTGCAGAATTGCGTTGCTTTGAAAATAATTGGGTTTCTAGACTACTTGACGAGAGATATGGTTGCCGAGACGGATATAAATTGTTTAAGAATGAATTTGTCGACCTGCACCATTGGAGAGTTAGACGCCCTATTGCATTTGCTATGGCTTTCCTAGGGATTCTTTTATTTCCGCCGAGCATGGAAGGATCAGCACATGCATATGTTCGGTGGTTAGAGCGGTGTTTGATGACGTTGGTGGCAAACAACTCACTCGACGCCCATGATTTGGCGTAACTATTTAGGCGTTGAATAGGTGCGATGGGTGAATCGAGCTTCTTTGAAGCGGAATCTCATTTTGCGATGTGGGCAATAGAACATTTTTATCGGCTCAAACATGACCGATGTATGCCACAATACGACAACAAGATCTCCACTTTTATGAAAGAACGGCGTTATGTGTCACCACAAGACAGAGGATCGCATGCAAGTACCTAGCATCCCGCAGATATACCAAGTTCAATGGAAGTATCCATTGCTTCACATGGTCAGCCAAAAGGTCTACTGAGACCTAAGGGATTGTATTATATCGACTTATAGGTCTAAAGGGACTACAACCATATGCTCCACTACGCGCGTTCGGCGCTTGGCCATACACAAGTAATCCTCTCGTAGCCGACACGCAGAGCCTCCAAATTCGGGCCGACTGACCGTCGTTCGGCCAAGCAGATCCTTTATGAATGGCATCATATTGACCAAATGGAAATCGGGAAGGACCAAGCAGGGGTTTCCCCAGAGTATCAAGCATGGTTTCTAGATCGCATGGAATATAGTCCAGAAGGGGAGCAAGGCATTGAGGACATTGCTGCAAGGGACAGAATGAAAGACAATCAACTCGAGAGGGTCATCACCCCGCATACGCTGGGCCCTAATGCACGATGCAAGATAATACTTGGAACAAAGTGAGCTATACCAAAGAAAACCTAAGCTTCACCATCACATCGACGACATAGTTATTTAGTTTGAGATTTTTATTGTTATAAAGTGTCATTTCAATTAACTTTATTTCCAATAAAGGCATTTCGATACAATGGCTTGGGTACATCTAACATGGCTTTGCATGTATGACGCTTAGGCCTACCTCTGGCATAATAGAGGTCCCCCTTGCATATTAGGAAACGTTTGAATGTGCTATGTGCAATATATCTGCTACATACTTGCAAATTATGTTCTTATGCTAACGCCGTTTGTTGCATCTTTTTAGAAGGATTTATCATCTTCCCAAAGGGTCGGTTCGTATTTGACTCAACAAATGTCGGAGCATCCACACTTCACCAGATCCAAGGCAAGAAATGACGATATGACTGGCTCAGGGGCGTCTGAGCCGAACGGTTTGGGAATTATTCCTGTCAGCGAAACAGAAACTTCAGAAGGGAGGAATATCACCAGTCAGGAAGAATGTATTGCTCAGCTGCTACAACAGATTGCTGATATGCAGGTTGAGATGGAGAGGCTACGGAATCTGACCAACCTATCCATCAGTTTGAATACCCCTATGCCAGAGCAAAGGGCCACTACCTCGCAGACCACCCCAGATCGACCTCCACCACCACATATCCCCCAAAACTCCCCACACAAAGGCCGCGCCATCGACCCAATCGCCCGCCCACCAATCATCAACCTCACCTTCAAAATGATCCTCCCATCGCCCGTTACCTCCGCCTCCGCCTACTCACTTCACCATAATCAGCCCTAATCGTCAAGACAACCAATGCCCACGCACCATACCCATCGCCAAATTTCAAAGAAACCACCTGCATACCTAACTTACACAATGAAACCCAACCTTTCACCGCCCCCGCTTCACCAAGAAGTAGATCATTACGAAGACATTGAAAGGAAAGTCCGAGCCAACATGGACGATGACGTAGCACGGAGATTCACACTGAAAGAAGCGATTCGTGGCATGCGATCGGATAAAGGTCACGGGCGACTAGATTATGAAGATCTTTGCATGCACCTGCATGTGGAACCGCCATGGGATACAAGGCGTACCGTTCGATTTATTTGATGGGAAGGAAACCTCGCACACTTGAGATCATATTGCGACAAGTTAATCGGGGTAGGAAAACCCATGGCCATCATGAAGTTGTTCATTCGAGCTTAACCGCGAGGCAATAGATTGGTACACCAGCCGATCCGCGTAAATGGCATAGTTGGAATGCATCGCCCAAGACTTTGTGGAGCGGTTCGATTCAACACGAAACCGGGCGATGTGTTCTATCTAATGAAGTTGGAAAAGAAATCTACGGAGACTTTCAGAGAGTACGCCATGAGGTGGCGTTCAGAGGCAGCAAAGGTACAACCACCCATGGTGGAGAGTGAGATGACCACACTATTTGTACAATCTTTGAAGGATCAACCTATTATGAGCGGATGATAAGCGTCATCGCGAAATTTTGCGAGGTCGTCGAATGGGTGACTTCAGTGAAGGTATTAAACCGGCAGATTACGAATCTGGCGGCATTGCAGGCAACCAATAAGGCGATTCAGTCAGGGACGATCGGGGGTACTTCAAGGAAGAAGGAGACAGTTTCCCCTTCCATGTTTGTACAAGAACGCAAACCCGAAGCATTCATAACATACCAGAACCCACCCTATCAAACCCCATACTACCACACCAAGAACAAAACTTCACACCTCACTATACACCTACCCCAAACCCCAGCCACTACACACACCCATATATAACGCTCCTAGCACCCATTTATCCTACCCGCATCAACCCGCCCATCAAGCCCGCCAACAACATGTAGCACCCAACGCGCCTGCACTAAATACGAATTTTGAAGAAGACCATCCGTAACCCGCACTCCCATCGTGAACCCATACCCCGGATATACGAAAGACTGCGAGCTGCAGGTTTGATCCAACCAATTCCAGGGAGGATTCCCAGCCCTATCCCAAGATGGTATGATGAGAATAAGCGTTGTGCGTATCACTCTGATAGCCCAGGGCATGACACCGGAAGTTGCTACACCCTCAGGGACAAAATCGAAGAGTTGATCAAAGAAGGAGTAATTCAGCTGAAGGATCCTGCCCCAAACGTGCATGATAATCCCTTGCCAAACCACGGCAACGCCAATGTGCACTTGATAACCCTAGATGAGGAATACAACTTGGAGGGAACCATCCGATCAGTTCGAAGTAAGGGAAGAGTCGAACCTTCTGCTTTCATCGCCCCTGCCACCAATCCTCGAAAGAAAACAGTATTTGAGTTGGAAAGGGCACCACCGAGACATAAAGGTTCAATCACAGTTGTTCAGACGCCCGGGAAGGGGCCACCGATCAAGATGGATCGCAGAGAAAGTGAAGCGGGTCATAGAAGTCACCGCCGCAGTATAACCAGTCGTGAGGTATTACACACCTATAGAGGCAGCGGAGGTACCGCAGTTAAGCCCGTGATGAGGTCAAGTCGAGGAGTTTTGGAGGAAGATGCCCACTAAAGAGTACTCGTCGTAGAAAGCGATTAAAGAAAACCTCTGCGCGTATTTCTACTTTCATTGTTAATGCATTCCCGCCACACAGATCGCATTGATGGAGGTGTTGAAGGATGCATACGTTCCGGAGGGTACAACAGACGGGAACTTGGCAGCTTTGGTCGGACAGGTACTAGAGGCCCGCAAAATCACCTTTCACGATGACGAGTTACCCGCTGAGGGCGTCAGACACAACCTTGCATTGAATATCACCATCCAAGTCGCAGACAAGATTGTTTCAACAGTGCTGATTGATGGAGGCTCAGCCGTCAACATTTGTCCCATGACGACACTGTTGAAATTGGGGGCAGACTGTAAGGAAATTCGTGAAAGTCATATCAGAACTTACCATAAGAATAGCTTACCTTAAGAACTTCAAATCTGTCCGAATCACCCATTAATGGTAAGAAATACCTCACGAATCAATTCTTACCAAAGCTTTTACATGCAGTCCAAATCGCACCTAATTTAGAACCAACATTGAGGCTATATAAACCCACATCTATACACTTGAAAGGGCATCGGGAAAAAGAGTGGTGCAACTGATTCATTCAGAAAACGAGAGAAGAATCAGCAGTGCTACTGGGCTATTAAAAGAGACCCGCAGTCAAAGAGCAGAAGGGCATCGAGCTATTTTTAGTAAGAACACAATCCTAATAGTCAACCATTCTCGCAAAACCCTTCCCTTTTCCACTGCATTAGCCAGCCTTCCGAGCGGACCGACGACTTGATACGCTGCCCCGGTTCGCTGCCCGGAGAAGGTAAAACTCGTCTCCTTTTCGTATTCTCGTTCGATTTGTATTTTATGATATATATGTTGGTTAACTATGTTGGTTTGATTTTGTTTGAATTATTCGAGTTTTGTTGATAGCCATTACCTGCGTCTGGATCTGTCAGTTTAACATGCTTAGCTACGAAGTCAGTGCTGGGTATTTCTGTGTTCGACATAAGCTAAGTGCGTTAGTTTGTATCGGGTCGTAATTAGTTAGTCTGGGGGAAATATGGAATGTCTTCCCTTTAAACTAATATCCGAAACTTGCAAGCTTGGACAGTCAACTTGTAATTATGGACCATGTTGTAGATGATTCAAACCAATCTAAAAATATATCTATCGAGGTTCATCTAGCCTTAGGTGATATTGAATCAATGTGATACTTGCCCTGTTTGCTTTCTAGCATGATTTAGGTACTACTGTGAGATTGCCTTAAGTTATATTGCCAATATATGTACTTGATTCACACATCGTTGTCATTCCCCCCTAAGAAAAAATCTGTGAGTCCCTTCTGTGAACATAGGCCCTGCAAACATAGTTAAATTTTGCTACATGTTGGTAGTTAAGCCTGCGTAAGTGTTATTTGGGATGGTCTATCTGAGTGTTAAGGTTTTAGCATGCTTATTAAATCAGTCCATTAGTTTCTAAGTGAACACTTCTATGCGTTGAAAATCTGAGCTATGAAAAGGGGCATGTATGTTTCTATTCCATCTCGAAAATGCCTATCTACTGTCTTTTTCCAAAAAAAAAAAAAAAAAACTGGAAATATGCATGTTCTCCTATCCATCTCTGTTTTAAGCTATGCATGATTATTTTACAACCTCTGCATATTTGCAATTCCCCTGTTTGGACGAACATTCGCTTTGTTTGGCCTAACTGTCCACTGTGTGCGGTCGATTACCAGCACTTCTTGTTACTACCTAATACATGTTGAAAGGGAATTGCGATCTACCCCTACAGCATGCGTCTGATTGTGATACTCATACCTATCGCGATCTAAGCATGTCAATCTCACTATATTTTCGTTAACTGTTGGCTCTTTGGCTGGCTATTGCAGCAGTTGGGTTTAGTCTGTTATTGATTTATGCATCCTTATGCGCTGGTTGCGTATAAGTATGGATCATGTGTGTGTGGATCTTTTCTATGATTCAAATAGTTGGAACATATACTAATTTTTATCTTCTCTTATTTTTGCATGAAACGCATCGGAGCAATCAAGAGTCTCATGGCTGAGACTCCTCGTAGTAAACATGAAAGCCCACATCTATGTGCATCTATGTTTGTGCCAGAAATTCCAAGCCGCCGGCGAAAAGACACCGCCTTTCCTTCGAGTCATCTTCTTTTATTTCCTACCCCGCCCCGTTTATTTATTGTAATTAATTGACTAACATTACGTCATTAGTAGAACTATTAGAATGCCAAACCTTAAGTCAATAGGTTAGAAAGTAGTTGATTAACAATTTGTTTTCCTTTCGAATTAAATACTTTAGATAATTTGCGCTACATTAAACCACCTAATAATCTTAACTTGCATAATTAATTATGTAGCTAGGATATTATCTTTCAAAACTCTTAACCCATTTGCTACAAAATCTATATAGCAATCTTATGTTTATGTATATTAAGGAACCCCTTTAAGCATATAGGATACTAATTAAAGTAGGCAAATATATACATTTAGTCAATAAATTCACTTTGCATCACCTATTTTTTTCATAAATAACATAGGGCATGCTTTAAACTTTACATGTGTTTTATAGTAGTAATTTTATTAATCTTTTGCCAAAAATACTTTTTCTATTAGATACTTTTTTAGCAATAATAATTAACTCTAGGTTTGAACGGACAATCGCAAGTTAGCGGATCCTTTAGGATGCCTAACCCCTTCCCTTTAGGATAATAAGGAACCCTTACCCAGAATCTCATTAAGTTTAGCAGACCATTAAAATGGAGTTAATGTTTTACTTTAAACCAGTTAAACATTTAGGTGTCCTAATTCACCCAATTAATTAGGTGGCGACTCCGCGAACCCTTTAGCATTCTAGCAACCCTTTAGCATTTTAGCACCCTTTTAAACTTTAGCACTTCTTAGCATTTTTAACCCCTTTTAAGCACCACTTTAATATTTAGCATCTTTTGCAATTTTAGCATCCTTTTAACATTTTTTTTTAACCTTTAAGCCTCTTAAACCTTATTTAGCATTTTATTATTTATTTTTCTAACATTTTGCATTGTTGAGCAGGATTCGCTATTATTTAAAAAAATGCCGCGGCCGAAAAAGGGCGCGACATCCATGCAACGACGCCTTTTCATTTTAAGCCTATGCAACGGCTTCATTCATGTTTCGTCCATGCAACGACGAGCATCTGCATCGCGTCCATGCAACGACGCCTTTTCATTTTAAGCCTATGCAACGGCTTCATTCATGTTTCGTCCATGCAACGACGAGCATCTGCATCGCGTCCATGCAACGACGCCTTTTTATTTTTAAGCCTATGCAACGGCTTCATTCATGTTTCGTCCATGCAACGACGAGCATCTGCATTGCGTCCAAAAACGACGTCCTTTCATTTTAAGCCTATGCAACGGCTTCATTCATGTTTCGTCCATGCAACGACGAAGATCCGTGATCGCGTCCAGGCAACGACGCCTTTTAATTTTAAGCCTATGCAACGACTTTATTCATGTTTCGTCCATGCAACGACGAGCATCTGCATCGCGTCCATGCAACGACGCTTTTTCATTTTAAGCCTAAGCAACGACTTCATTCATGTTTCGTCCGTGCAACGACGGCATCGTGATCGCGTCCATGCAACGACGTCCTTTCATTTTAAGCCTATGCAACGGCTTTATTCATGTTTCGTCCATGCAACGACGAGCATCTGCATCGCGTCCATGCAACGACGCCTTTTTATTTTTAAGCCTATGCAACGGCTTCATTCATGTTTCGTCCATGCAACGACGAACATCTGCATTGCGTCCAAAAACGACGTCCTTTCATTTTAAGCCTATGCAACGGCTTCATTCATGTTTCGTCTATGCAACGACGAGCATCTGCATCGCGTCTATGCAATGACGCCATCAACATCCACAATAACCTTGTCTTTTCAACACCACATCACTGCAACCCAAAGGTCAATCATACTTCAACATCGGGACATTTTTAAATCGATCGACTTTGCTTTTTTTTTTTGCGTCATTAACGACCCAAAGTGTCATCATGATTTGACATCGAGACATTTTTGGATACGCATCATCCCTATTTTTGAGTTCTAGTTTATAAACAGACAAAATTGGCTACAAGTCAACATCTTTGTCCAAGACTCTTCCATCATCTCCGCATGTACAAAGGACATGTCATTGATACCAATTTTGACCCGTTTTTGTATATTTGTTGCAATTCTAAGTATTTTAGCACATCGCATTTTAATCAAGATTTTTGCATTTTTATCTTATTATGTTAAAATAAGCATATGTCTTTGTTAATATTATGTTTTTGTTATTGTTACACCGTCGTTTTATTTTAATAATATTTGCATCTTTTTAAATAATTAATTTACATCCCATTTTTTAATTTTAATAAGGCATTAAACATGTATTTAAAATTTCATTTTAGTATTATCATACTCGGATTTGCATTTTAATAATTTTGCATATTTTTAAATAATTTTTCTTTAAATAATTAACCAGCCTTGCATTTTTGTCAAACCAGTCCAGTCCAAGACACAATTTGAATCAGTCCAAGCCGACACTATTTTTAAAATCATCCAAACACCCTCTTTTATTTTCCCCCCCTAAAATCAAAACCTACTTTTCATTTCCCCCCAAATACCAAACCCTAACACACCCTCATATATAATAAACTTTCCCCCCAACACAACAAGAAATCAGCCCTAGTACTAAAACCTCAGCAGCACACCCCAACCCCCACTCTCTCCTCAGCTCTCGTCTCTCTCCCGCACAAAGCCCTTCCCGCCGCCGCTAGCTAGCTCCGGCGAACCACCACACCACCGCACACTTCACAAAGATCAAGCCCAACTTCTATTTTTCTTCAATACTCCTTCTCTCACAAAAACCAATGTAACCAGCCTCCATCATCGCGCCGCCACGGAGCTCCAAGCTCCGGCGAACACCTCTCTCACCCACACATCACCCCACCACCGCGAACCTTCACCTTGCCACCGCTCAACACCCCGCCCCATCATCGTCGAACTCGCCCCATCGCCCACATCCTCAGAAGATCGCGCGGCGCCGCCCGCGACTGCCGTGGAAGCCGACGCCGCCGCCGACCGCCAGACACTTTGAAATCGCCGTTGTTTCTCTTTCGTTGCTATTATGTTATTGTTGTTGGACCGATTTCGATTTTGTTGGCTATTTGTTGTCGTTTCGTGATGCATCGATCTTTGGCACTTTCAGATCCGCCGAGTTCTTAAAAACTCCGCGATCTTCGCTTGTATTATTTTTATCTTTCGATTCGTTGTTGACTTCGTTGGACTGATTTTTGTTGACTTTGGTTACTGGCTAGCGTTTTAGAACTTCGACGACTCTGTTGGCATGATTTTTCAATATTTATAAGTTGTTCTTTGTTGGTGGGACTGATTTACTTTCTGAATTTTTTTTGGGTAAATGACTGGAGTTCTAAGAAACCCCGGCGACATCTCTAGTTTTTCTGCGATGCTATGTTGCTACCGATTCTCTGCTTTTAACCATTTTGGCGATCGATTTTGACCACTGGCTACTATTTTTCGATCATTTTGCTACTGGTTTTGGCCATTTTGGCGATTGATTTTTGGCCTCATATACCGATTTTGACATATATTTTTGCTGGTTTACTGATTTAGAACAAATACTACACTGTTGGTATTTTACTGATTTGAACAAGATGCTACACTTGTATGGCCGATGAAAAAGTTATCCGTCGATTTTTGAGGCCTCCACAGTTGCAAAGACGGAAAATAAAATAAATGAAGCTTTCTGGGCAAGGATGATTTCTTCCACTTACACCGGATAACCAACATGCGCTGGCAGGGCGAATTCTCGCAGCCGCACTTGTTTAGGCCGCCCTACTTTATATTTTTACATATCCGAGCCCTCCGTGTTTAAAACTATTACCGCTTGGCGCGGATCCGAAGGTTTTATTTATTTATTATTTTTAGCAATATTGGCCGATGAAGGAATCCCCGTCTGATTTCCAAGGCCTCCCCTGTACAAAAGACGGATTTATTTGCTTTGTTTGTTAATTTTTGCTATTATTTTAAAATTTATGTATTCTATTACTAATACTTTTACTAAGTGTTTATGCAGGTATCCGGAGATGCATTTCAAAAAGAATGCCCCGGAGTTTATTTTATGTCGTATTTAATTTCATGTTTTATTATTTTGCATTGTATTTTATTTTAATTGTAAATTATGTAAAATGCTTAGAATAGGTAGAATAAAAAGAGCAATGAATAATTAACCTAGGTTTGAACGAATAACCGCAAGTTAGCGGATCTTAAAGGGTGCATAACCCCTTCCCTTTAGGATAATAAAGAACCCTGACTCAGAATCTTACTAATTTCGCAGACCATTAAATGGAAGTCAATTGCAGTATTTTTATTGCAATAAATTAAGTGTCCTAATTCACTATAATAATTAGGTGGCGACTCCTTAAAATACATTTAGGAATCAACCATATGTAGCAGTAATCCCGTTTCGACTCCGGTTAAAATGGGGTGTTACATATATGATTGAGGCGACATGTACTCGCACTTAAATAGGTGATCTCCTACAAGGTATCATGCAGTACCCCACTATACTAGTGTTAGGAATCATTAAAAGTATCCTCATCTTAACCTCGACTATCGAGGGTTATGTTAAGACTTTAACACTTAACTTGTACCCATCATGCAAGTAGCACTTTAATGTATATGGCAGGAAGGCTCTGGATTAGTGTTTCCATAAGGAATCAATATCCGAAGTGCTCTTGCTTTTCCCGAAGCACTGAGCTGAGCCTTTACAACTTAGTTTTCTCATTTAACCAAATTTCTGGGATCTCAAGTCAGTATGGTTCGATTACCACTATATCAGCTTTTATTGCTTAGGTTTTAAGCACATTCCCCTAGACAGGCAGAACATCTGATCTATGGGTAACCCCTTAGTCAAAGGGTCAACTATATTCTCCTTTGATTTTATGTAATCGATGGAGATGATACCCATGAAGATCAATTGCCCAGCGGTCTTATGTATCATACAAATGTGTAGAGACTTGCCGTTGTATATACTACTTCGTTCCCTTCCTAATGTCGACTGACTGTAGAAGTGGATCATTACTGAAGGTACATGTTTATCCTAACAAGGGATATCCTCCAAGAAGTCATGAAGCACTCAACTTCTTCACCTGCTTTGTCTAAAGCGATGAACTCCGATTTCATAGTGGATCGGGCGATGCAAGTTTGTTTGGAGGACTTCCAGGATACAGCCCCACCGCCAATTATAAAAATATACCCATTAGTGGACTTGGTGTTCCTTATACCGGATAATCTAATGTGCATCACTGTACCCCTCCAGTACAGCTGGATACCTCGAGTAATGTAATCCGTATGACATTGTATATTTTAAATAATGTAGTATTCGATCAAGCGCTTTCCAATGATCATGTCCGAGATTACGTGTAAACTTCACCAATTTATTGACGGCATAAGCGATATCAGGTCGGGTACAATTTGTTACATACATCAAATTATCGATTACCAGCGCATATCGTTCCTAGAGCACGGGTGCACCATGATTTTTATCAATGCTTTGATTCATATTCATTGGTGACTTTAATAGCGGACAGTCAAACCTCTCAAATTTTCTCAAAAAATTCTCTGTGTAATGAAACTGAGACATCACTAGTCCGTTAGATTATTTAGAAATCTTAATTTCTAAAATGACATCTACAATACTCATGTCCTTCATATCAAAACATTATTTTAACATGTTTTTTGTTTTCAGGATCAAGGTTAGACTACTACTTGTGATTAACATATCATCTACGTAGAGGCAAATCATGACAAATGCGTCAGAACTTCCTTTCACGTAAACACATTTATCACACTCGTTAATGGAGAAACCTTTTGATAGTAATGTACTATCAAAATTTTCATGCCATTGTTTAGGAGCTTGTTTTAGCCCATACAGAGATTTGACAAGTCTATAGACTTTCCTCTCTTGTCCTAGAACTACATACCCATCGGGTTGTTTCATGTATATTTCCTTTTCCAAATCTCCATCTAGGAAGACAGACTTAACATCCATTTGATGTATTTCATAGTCATGCAATGTTGCGACGACAATGAACACCCTTATAGAAGTCATTCTAGATACTGGAGAGTATGTATCAAAGTAGTCAAGTCCTTTGGTTTGTCGGTATCCATTAGCTACCAACCTAGCCTTGTACTTATCTATAGATCCATCGACTTTGTACTTTCGCTTAAGTACCCACTTACAATCTAGTGGTTTATTTCCCGGAGGAAGATCAACCAACACCCAGGTGTGATTTTGCATGATGGACTCTATCTCACGTTCCATAGCTTCTTTCCAAAGCGGTGCTTCTGGAGTTGACAATGCCTCTGCAATTGTCCGTGGTTCATTTTCAACCAGATAAGCTAGAAAGTCTGGCCCAAAGGATTTCTCTTTTCTGGCACTTTTACTTCACCTAGGTTTACCCTCAGGATCAGTTGGATTCTCATCCACATCTATATCCATTTGGTCAGAGTCATCAGATCCCGGGGAATCATGACTCCGTTTGTGCGAAGTGACTTCATTTTCCTTTTTAGGAAAGATTGTTGATCGGTGTATTTTATATACACTTTTTGAGTCATTTTTAGTAAGTCTTTTGTCCCTTTTTGTACAAATACGTGTCGTCTTATGATATATTTTCTTTCTTTTGAGTCAAATTGGTTAAAATAGCTCTTTGGCGGAAAAGAAGCGAAAAGAGGGCAAAAACGGAGGTTCCAGAGCTCGAAATGCGAGAAAGTGGCGAACTGTGCAGACACGCCAGCGGGCACACGCCTTCCAACAGCAGGCCAGCGCCCAATATTCGTAAGATTGCAGTTCCAGTACGCGCGCTAGACAATGAGTTGCGGCCGCGACGCCTAATCATCAGAGAGTTGCAGAACTTCCGGCGCCGCGACGCCAGTTGCAGGGCCGCGGCGCCGACGCGGGAAAAATCAAGGTTTTGAACGAATTATGGGCCAGGCCTGAAGGAAAACCTTAATGTCGGTTTGGAGGCTATAAAAAGAGAACCCTAGGTCAGAATTAAGGGTTCCCTTCTTGCCAATTCACAACACATCTTGGAGTTCAAGATCGAGACCATTCTTTAGTAATTTCTTTTCTTTCTTTTACTTTATTTTCGCTTTATGTTGTATATTGAATTAGTTCTTGTCATGTCTATGACTAGGAACTAATTCTAATATAGGCTTTTCATGTCAATTCACTTGAACCTTATTTTATGAATTAACGACGCTTATGGTCGTTTTTCTTATTGTTGAGATTTATCCAATAGATGATTTGATTGCTTGGTAATTACCCGATCATTAATTATCATTACTTATATGATTTCTAACCGAACCGAAAGGAGGTTGTGACTATGATGTAGTTGGGTAGACATAGGTCGAATTGGGGATGAAAATACCTCAATTACTTGTGTAGCATTAATAGGGTTTTTGTTCTTAATCCTCCTCTAGAGTCATCCTTATCACCGAAAGGTAGAAAGGAGTTGTACTGGGGTTGAGTGTTTATATAACCTTAACAGGAGTATAAAACGAATTAGTAAACCTGCTATCTCCAAAAGAAGAAGAACCATAGTTAATTGCATTAGTAAGTAATATAAGTGGATAGTTGAGGAGATTTGGAAGCCCTATTTCCATCATCACTGAAGTAAACAACATAGTTAATTAGTCTTTATAATTATTAGTCATAATCAACAACTCAAATATCAGTCACCAAATAGATAACAAAGAATAGAAGTTGGTACTTGAGCACTAATCCCTGAGGACGATAAATCGGTCTTCCAAGACTATATTACTTGACTCGACAACGTGCACTTGCGTTAAAGTGTGTGCATAAATCGCGCATCAATTGTCTCGGAGAATACACCATTCCTTGATTCTAGTATTGTACTCTCGTGAATATCTGGTACATTTGACTTATGTACCATAAAACGATAAGGACTACTGTTCTTTGCGTATCCAATGAATATACAATCTACAGTCTTAGGTCCTATCTTGACCTGTTTTGGTTTAGGTACCTCAACCTTAGCCAAGCAACCCCATACTCTTAAGTATTTGTAAGAGGGTATCCTTCCATTCCATAGTTCGTATGAAGTTTTCTCCTTGCATTTGTGAGGGACTCTATTAAGAATCATGTGAGCAGTAAGAACTGCCTCTCCTCACATGTTTTGTGCAAGGCCGGAGTTGAGAAGCAGAGCGTTCATCATCTCCTTTAGCGTACGATTTTTGCGTTCGGCAATACCGTTTGATTGAGGAGAGTATGGTGCAGTTGTTTGATGAATGATGCTGGATTGGGCACAATATTCCTCAACGGAGCTACATACTCCCTCCCTCTATCGCTACGAATCGCTTTGATCGGTAGGCTCAATTGGTTTTCAATCTCAACTTTATAGCGTTTAAAGGCATCAAACGCTTCGTCTTTACTTTTGAGTAAGTAAAGGTAACAATACATTGTGCTATCATCGATGAAGGTCATAAAGTACTTGTTCCCCCCTCTAGTTTGAAAGAACTTTTAATCACAGATGTCTGTGTGAATAGGTTCTAGAGGAGCGGTATCTCATTCTACGGAACGAAAATATGACTTGATAACTTTTGCTTCTACAGATACCTCACATTTAGATTGAGGGTTTATAGCGTCAGAAGGCAACAACTCCAACTTTACCAATAGTTGAATTGATTGGTAGTTTACGTGTCCTAATCTATGATGTCATAGATTGAACGACTCAAGCAAGTAATAAAGAAGCATTAGCATTTTCATTGATATTGCGGATTATAGACATGGCATTTAATTTAAAAAGGCCTTCACATGCGAATCCTCTTCCTACAAATATGTCATTCTTAGTAATTACACACTTGTTGGATTCGAACATTATGCGAAATCCAAAGACGCACTAGTATCGCTCACGAGATCGTTTTTCCGATGTCCGAACGCATCACATTCTTCAGCTTGAGATCCTTGCCGAAAGTCATCTTGAGCACCACTATGCCTTTTCCTAGCACATCTGAAGAAGCATTGTTGCCCATATAGAGCTTCTTGTCGGCAACTACAGTGTAGGTGGAGAAAGCATTCCTTTCGGAGCATATATGACGAGTGGTACCCGTATCTAACCATCACTGCTTGGGGTTCTCCACCAAGTTTGCTTCTAGCACCACAGCTGAGAAGTCTTCAATCATGTCATTGAGATTCTTGTCAGCAACGACGTTCGTCTTGGCTTTCATCTTGCCCTTCTTCTTAGCCTTCTCTTGCTGCTCTCACTTAAGTTGGCGGCAATCTTTAATCATATGGCCATCCTTGCCACAGTGATGGTAGTTGCCTTTGAACTTTTCTGTTGCCTGACTCTTATCATCTTTCAGAAACTTTCGTTTCTTACTCAGATTGTCTTTGGATTCAACCAAGTATGCCTTGTCATCGGCGCATTGTTTGCCTTTAGATAAGGTCTTCTTGTTATCCTCATGGATGTGGAGCTTGATAACAAGTTCTTCAAAAGTCATCTCCTTGGATTTGAGCTTGAGATAGCTCATGAACTCGCTCCACGAGGGAGGTTGTTTTTCAATCAAAGAAATAACCAAGAATGTTTCGTTAGGCTTCATGCCTTCTAGTTCCAGATCATGATTAATCAATTGAAACTCTTGAACTTGTGACATGACAGACTTGTCATTCACCATCTGAAATTTTAGAAATTTCCCGACAATAAACTTTTTAGCGCCAGCATCATGGGCACTGTATTTCTTATGCAATTTATCCCACAACTCCTTAGTGGTATTTGTTGCACAGGATACCGTGTAGAGCGGATCACATAGACAGTTCAGCATGTAATTCCTGCACATGAAGTCATTTTGACTCCAAGAGTCAAACTTCATCATCAGGCCATTGACAGCCTGGATACCTTGGCCCATCTCAACCGTGTTATCGGCTTGAGTGTCCATCTCATCTCCATTAGCAGGAGGATCTTCAGTTAGGTATCTAGACATCACAGTGAGGTAAAACAATATTTTCTGCTACCGCCTTTTAAAATTAACACCCGAAAACTTCTCGGGACGTTCAGCTTGAAAGTTGGGAGGAACAGTGATGTTTTCAATGGTTCCAAAAGTGAAACCAATACCGGAGCAGCGAAGAAGTCAAGAATGTGATAGAGGAAGTGGCATGCGTAGGTTAGAGATCGATCTTTTCATTCACCATCTTTAGTTCTTCACAATATATAATTTTGCCTTAAAATTGTTGGAAGTTTTGTGTGAACGGGGATGGAAGAACTGAAAGGATAGACAAAGAGGTTAGCAACGTTTGATGAGTCGAGTGATAACACTCTCTCTTTAAGGCAAAATTACTCCCGTATATAATGGCTTACGGAAAGTGGGTAATAGCCTCCCAAGATAAAACAACAATACTTTCACAAGTACAAGCCAAATACTTGTGAATCTCTAGAAGAATTAAGAACTCAATATTGCTAGAAGAAGAATGTGATACTCTCAAGTGTTTTCCAGATTTTTGCTTTGAATTGGATGATATAAATCTGAAATTTGAGATCTCTATTTATAGGTGCAAAGGTGATCATTCACGTGCCATGTGAATGCACCAAATGGGGTTGCATAGAACTCATCAAAGGTCATCTTGATCATACCAAGAGTTGGCTGATTCATGGCCTTGAAATGGGTTCACAATTCAGAAATCCTTTAATTTTCCGGTTCATCAGACGCAGAAGCGCCGCACTCAAAATAGGCGTAACCAAACTCGAGCCATCGATCGATCGCCGCGACCGCCAAGGCGCCGAGCGCCGCACTGCCAGTAGCGCGCGCCGCCCGTCGTGGCTCGATGTCGCGACCCTGTTACGACACCGCGGCTCTTTCCCAATTTTTCGTATTTTGCACATTTCTTCTTTTTATACCGTCGTGGGAGACTCATCAATTTGGCCAATTAATCGTTCATCCTTACATAACTTAAGAGCACTTAACATGTGTATCAACATCTCTTTCACTATTTGAAATTTAGCGACATTGTACGACGTATGCATGTGTATGGAAATAATATTTCCGACATGCGGGGCCCCATGTGTTCAAGTAAAAAAACGGGATAAACTCAATCCCACTAGGTAGATTTCCAACAAAGATCGGATCCGGGCCGTTCTCTACAAGGTGAATAGATGACAAAGCAACGATGTCGCTGAACAGATCAAAGCCGGCGAAGGCGCTTGGCCTGCTGGATGGTTTGGAAGAACAACAATTTTGTCGGAGATGGAGAAACAACAATGTTGACGAAGTGACAGAAACAAAGAAGACACATGTGTACTCAATTGTCGACGACGTCTGAAAAGTGGGAGAAAAAAGGTAGAGTGAAATTTTAGATTTTGATTACAATCTGTCCTTAGTTCGGATCTGAGGGCTATTTTGAGGCATTATATTAAAATGAGGCCTTTATAAACCTTTTCTTTTTGCTAATGGCCACATCATATATTTTCCATACTTATTTGTATTTGACTTCTTATTAAAATTTATTTATAACAATTATTATGTAGTCATGCTATTTTGATGGCGAACGACGGACTAATTAACTAGTTAAATTATGTCCTTGAAGATTGAGTTAAACCAAGTGATGTAAGAATAGGGATGGCAATTGGGCGGGGCGGGTGCGGATACCCCCTCCCCGCACTCGCCAAAAAAAATTTATATCTACCACCTACCCGCTACCCGCCACCCGCGGCGGGTACAATTTCAAAACTCATACCCGCCTAGGCGGGTATATTTTTAAATCCACACCCACCCAACCACCCAAGTGGATATCCGTCACCCGTCAATATCCGCATGTACCCGCAA
Organism: Przewalskia tangutica; assembly: GCA_029844215.1. NCBI lineage: Eukaryota > Viridiplantae > Streptophyta > Magnoliopsida > Solanales > Solanaceae > Przewalskia > Przewalskia tangutica. The sequence goes on from CM056725.1 coordinate 7,580,025, forward strand.
GTGAAATAACTGAAAAAGTTGAAAAGATTACATAAATTTACTTCAGATGTAAAGACATGTTCAAAATCAGAACCAATATCAGAGAACCAATATCAGAACCAAAAGCTGAAAAACTTAAATTCAAATACATTTAAGTAGTTTTGATTCAATATTAGAACCAATACAAAAAGCTGAAATGCAAAGGCATATTCAAAATAATTCAATATCAGAATTCTGCACCCTATTCTCCATTAAACTTCTATTTCTCAGTAGTCTCTGCACCATAGTCTCTGCCAAAATGATTCAACATCGCTTCGCTTTAGCAAAGAATATAAATTTAGCAAAGAACATCGCTCGCTTTCAACATCGCTTCTCAATTTTCCACATCGCTTATCAACATCGGGCTCGCTTGTCGGGCGACAGGAGGCGTGACGGATAAGGACGGCGTGACAAGAATGCAGAAACGGGAGACGGAGGAGAGGTGATGACGACGCGATGGCCGGTGAGAGGCGAGGGTAAACTAATGCCGGGCGCGGCGGTGAAGGCGTAAGAGTGGCGCGTAGATCCGAATCGAAAGCGAGGGTCGCGAGGCGGAGGCGCAGATCGCTTATGTTGAAGACTTCAGGCGAGTGTTGAGAAGTGATGGAATGAAACCCTATTTGTAATATATTTTTATATCGGGCTCAAGAGGTTTGGGTCATGACTACTTATGGGCGGTAGTGAGGCGGATATAACTGCAAATCCATCACGGGTAGGCGGGTACATTTTCAATACCCATACCCGCCTATTACCCGCCAAAATTATATCCATACCCGCCCCAACTAGGGCGGGTGCGATGCGGAACCCGCAAAATTATACCCACCTGCCATCCCTATGTAAGATAGAGTTATGACACTTTTTATGCCAACGTGAGTTGTTTACGTTGTCAGTTTAAGTATAGATAAATGAGGAGTTATCATAGGTTTATAGTCAACATAAAATTATTTAATTTCTAATGAATCATCAAAATATAAACATAAGTCGTGGGGATTTATATAAATGACCCCGACCTATTTAAAATAGAAGCATAATTATGATTGTTTTGAAAACTACAAAATGCAAGACAAGGCATGTATTTTCTTGCCTTATGTGACCAGGAGGTCATGAGTTCAAGCCGTGGAAATAGTCACTTGCATAAATGTGAGATAAGACTGTGTACAATAGACTCTTGTGGTCCAGTCCTTCTCCGACTCCACGCATAGCGGGAGCTTAATGCACCGGCTGCCTTTTTTTTTATGTAAGAGTGAACAGACTTATGTATTTTTACAAGGAAGTTGCGACCACTATAGGTTGCAACTCTAATCATATTCAATTGCTACAGTACATTCGTCTCCTTAGATCAATTGTCTAATTCAAGTTTTTATTTTTACGTGTTTGTGGCCATGGATTACATATTGTTATACGTTAACACGCTATATTTTAACTGAATAATTTGAATTTACTTTTGAATGGGTATAAAAGAAAGCATTGAAACTAAAATTATTTATTGTTTGTTGCGCCAACATATGACGATGTGAATTGAGACATATTTATAAATATAGAAGACAATATGAAAATGTGTTGGTGCAAAGTATCGGTCATGCTCCTAATTTAATCATCCTACGTGATCCTTTTGTGGGGAAAGAAATGAAAGAATTAATCCTTTGATTATTCTTATTGTTGAAAGACATATACAAGTTGCAATAGGAGAATCTTATTCCTATTTTACATCTAAATCTCTATTTTATAAGGAGATTAACTATACAATTATAGTAAGACTACAAGACTAATTACTATACAAGTCTAATATACAAATATACCATAAATAATGTGCTATACACGGATGGGACACTGTACTGCATAAATCTGAAGGCCCACTACATTGCATTGTTTAACACACACCCGCAGTCATAGCGGACGGTCTTCGTACGCTGAGACTGTCTCTAAAACCTTCAAAAAGGAATGAGGGAATACCCTTTATAAAGATGTCTGCAATCTGATATATGAAAGGGACATGCAGATGTGTACTTGTCCTTTAGCTACCTTCTCTCGAAAAAAGTGAATATCCATCTCTATGTGTTTAGTGCGCTGGTGCTGAACCGGATTACCAGAAAGGTAGATGTCACTTATATTAGCACAATACACCAAGGTAGCCTTCTCAATAGGACAATGGAGCTCTAAAAGTAGATTTCATAACCAACGTGACTCAGAAATCACATTGGCTACCCCTCGATACTCGATCTCTGCACTTGAACGTGAAAGAGTAGATTGACGCTTGACAGACCATGAGACCAAGTTATTACCTAAAAACATACAATAGCCAGACGTAGACCGTCTGGTGTCAGGACAACCACCCCAATCAGCATCTGTATAGGAGATTAGTGTAGACGTCGACGAAGGATACAAATGCAGGCCATAATCAAGTGTCCCCTGAATGTACCTAAGAATGTGTTTGAGTGCATACATATGTTCAACTCTGGGATCATGCATAAATAAACACACCTGCTGTACGACATATGTAATATCTGGTCGCTTGAACGTAAGTTACTGAAGGGCGCCTGCAAGACTACGATAGCGGGTGGGATCCTCGTAAGGATAGCCAGCTCCAGCACCCAACTTGGGTTTAGTATCAACTGAAGTAGAAGTGGACTTACATGATGACATCTCAACCCTCTCAATGATCTCTGCTGCATATTTTCTCTGTGATAAGAACAATCCACCTACATGACGAGTGACATCAATCCCCAAAAAGTAACTCAATGGGCCCAAGTCCTTCATGGTAAACTCAGAAATGAGTAGTGTCATAATAGACTTTCGCAGAGCATCAGAAGAGGCATTCAATATAATATCATCCACATATAATAGAATATAAGATATCGTAGAACAACGACAATATATGAATAATGAATTATCAGACCTGCTGTGAGAAAAACCCATAGTCGAAACATAATCAGCAAACCTCTTATACCAAGCTCGTGGAGACTACTTAAGCTCATACAAGGACTTCTTCAACAAACAAACATGATTATGATATCTAGTATCCCTAAACTCCAAGGGGTTGATGCATATACACTGTCTCCTTGAGATCACCATGTGGAAACACATTCTTCATATCTAGCTGATGAATAGGCCATGATTTCGAAAGAGCCAAGCTGAGCACAGTGCGAATGGTAGCCGGCTTGACCACTGAGCTAAATGTTTCGCCACAATCCACACCAATCTGCTGAGTCTTACCATCACCTACAAGACGAGCCTTATGTCTTGCAAATGAACCATCTGAATTTTTCTTATGAGCAAAAATCCACATAGACCGAATATTATTAACACCAGATGGACGAGGTACAAACTCCCACGTCTTATTATCAATAAGAGCATTATATTCATCGGTCATGACAATTTTCCAATTAAGGTCATTTAAGGCATACATAGGATTACGGGGTAAAATGATTTAAGAACATTAGGATTCAAATTAAAATGTATTTTTGGTTTAAAAATACTCCATTGACTGCGAGTGACTGGACCACAACTCTGGGCTAGATTGGGTGAATTTTGGGAATTTTGAGAATTTGCAGAAATTTCCGTCGAAGGCGCCGAGGTCTAGGGCCGCGACGTCTGATGAACAGGGCTCTCTGAAGTTTTTGCGCCGCGGCGCTGAAGACGAATAAAAATGATGGAGAATATAGGAGGAGATATCATCATCTAAAATATCATACGAACTAGGCATGCGTTGTTCTACTTTAGAAAAGGGGAATTGAGACTCAGCAAAGATAACATGACGACTAATGATGATTCGTTTAGAGGACAAATCAAAGCATTTATAACCACAGTGATTTGATGGAAAACCCAAAAATACACAAGGAGTAGAACGTGCCTGAAGTTTGTTGATTGTGGTGGATGGAAATTGTGGATAACATAAGCATCCGAAGACCCTAAGATGAGAATATGAAAGAGTTTTATTGTATAAAACATGAAGAGGGGAAGAATATGTCAAACCTTTAGAGGAAAGAATATTAAGTAGATCTGTACTCATTTGTAGCGCATGATGCCAAAACAACGGAGGGACAGAAGAATGAACCAATAAGGTGTTGATAATGTTGTTAATGGTATGATTTTTTCGTTCAGCTTTCCCATTTTGTGAAAATGTATGAGGACAAAAAAAATGAAAATATATCTCATATTGAGCACAAAACTCCCTAAACTTCCCAGTGTCATACTCTTTATCATTATCACATTGAAGTTCTTTATTTTCCGTTCGAATTGAGTTCTTATGAAAGCTCTAAATTTTACGAAGATGGAAAAAACTTGAGATTTTTTCGCAATGGAAACGTCCATAAAAATTTAGAATAATCATCCAAGAGTAAAAAATATCGATGACCCATAGAGCTAAGAACGGGAGATGTCCATAAATCACTATGAATAATATCAAATGACATTGAAGTATGAGAATTCGAAGTACACACAACAACTTAATAATTTTTCTAAAGAACAAAATTGATAATTTGGAGTATTACACGTACCCTTACTGGAAATAGACTTATTTTTATCTAAAACGGATAAAATAGATGACCCCAGATGACCTAGACGAGCATGCCACAAGGAAGGAACAATAGCTGCAAAAGTGGATGGCATGGCTTGACGCGAGACACCGAGACTTGGTGTGATTGGATAAAGATCTCCCCTACTGTCACACCTCATGAGAAGACTCCTCGTCTTGAAATCCTTCACAAAAAACCCAAAAGGATCAAAATCAATAGAAACCCAATTATCAGTGGTGAATTTACGGACAGACACCAAAATTTTAATCAACTTTGGGGCATGAAGGGTATTTTTCAGGACAAGTGGTGGATGAGGAGGAGATATAGTTTTATGACCATAACCATGAATTAGAATATAATTACAATTACCAACAATTATACCACGATTAGTGCTCAAATTGGAATAAGATGAGAGAGTACCTTGGTGGGATGCCATGTGGATAGTGGCGTCGGTGTCCATGTACCAATTCAGATCTGGTTGAGTCATCTCAAGCGTGTGCATTGCTGCTTCAATATCGGTTTGCTTGGGTCCCATTGTGTGATGGGCCCCGAGGCGAGGCCTGGGATACCGGACCGTTGGTGCGCCATGTTCGTCCGAACCTGTAGTCCGACTGGGAAGAAGCTGTGCCGCGACGCTATGGGCTGAGACTGCGGCGCTGGGACCCACTGCCATTGCCCAGAGGCCCACTGTGGGCTCCAGAACTACTGCTGCTGTTGACGATTTCTCCCGTTGTTGCCGCCGCGATTTTTGCCATTGTTTTTCCGATTTTGGCTCTTTTTACCACCATCGTTGTTGCGATTGTGGCTCGAGTTGGTGGAACCGGAAGGAGAAAAATTGGAATCAGTTGTCATGACGACTGGACTAGCCCTAATAGCTACCTTTTTAGCCAATCCGACTTCCTCCAATGTAAGCATGGATCGGGCCTGATAAAATTCCGACAGAGGGTTACTCTGACGAATAATCGAAACAACACCGTTATAGGCCTCTGACAGGCCTGCAACCATCTGAAGAACTAGACGACTATTAGTAACAGGAGCACCCACGTTGCGAAGCTGATCTGCCAAGTCTTTGAGGCGTTTACAATAAGAATAAACGTTAGGAAAATTCGCCATAGCAACTTGGGAAAATTCCTGCTCAAGGATAACAATTCGAGAATGACTGTTATCTTGGAAGATATCACGCAATCGATTTCACGCCGCCATCGCTGTTGAGTTGGGTTCCATAATAGTCTGTAAAAGGTCCAAGGATATAGTGGCATAAATTCACTGGAGAACCTTTGCATCAAGCATGACCCATAGGTTTGGATCTGCTTCTTTGGTGGGCACAACCGTTGTAGACGTAGACGCCGCCGTATCACCCCCCATTTGGGGGAGTTGGAGGGATGATGTGGTATAGAACTTGATGTGCCATGACATGAATCTTAAATAATTCCGCCCACGTCTCATATTGGATGTTTTCTAGATCAAGAACAATAGGAAGAATGCTCTTAATGTTGAAAACAGTAAGGGCAGGATGAAACGTGTTTTTATCAGTCATGGTGAATAAAACATGAAGATTCGGAGAAGGGAATTTGGGAGAGAGGATTTTTTTTTTTTGGTAGAGAAGGACCGCGGCTTTTGGCAAAAATCCGAGAGGGAGGGCCGAGGCTGTGAGAAAAAAAAATCCGAGAGGGAGAGAGAGAGTTTTGAGGAGCGGAAACAAGGTAAAGAGAACCTAGACTCTTGATACCATGAAAGAATTAATCCCTTGATTATTCTTATTAATGAAATACATATATATATATATATATATAAGTTACAATAGGAATAGGAGAATTTTATTCCTACTTTACATCTAAATCCCTATTCTATAAGAAGATTAACTTAATTACTATACAAGTCTAATATATCATAAATAAATATACGGATGGGCCACTGCACTGCATAAATCCGAAGGCCCACTGCATTGCTTAACAAGAAAATAACAACTCATGTTGGATAAAACTGAAATACTAACCTTAAACTACTTTTAATTAGAAAATATATCTCTATTTAAGCAGCTATAGCATTGGCAATTCAGAAAGCCCACCAGGTAGTTGAAAGAAAATACACATTTTACCAGATTCAATAATGATAATTCATTTTTTTAAATCAAAGTAAGTCATTATTTAACCCAATTCACCATTTTTTTTTTTACAAAACTAGAATAAACGTATTCCTCAATAACATATAAGATATTATTAAAAACAAATTCAACTGGCAAAGAAGTTAATGGTTAGCGGTGTTAAAGGTTAATTCGTTATTGTGCGTAACGTTTTATGGTTAATACATAATTGAGAGGTGACGACTCTAAGAATCCAATTACGGAAAACCTTGTATACAATCTGACAATGATTGATTTTAAATTTAGAACTTTAGGCTAAAACGTAATTGACAGTAACATTTTTTCAGAATTCAGCACAGGTAATGGAATCCTGCAAATTAAAAATCTTCTTAATGATTTACCTAAAAATATTAAAACGTTACACACAATAACTCCAAATTGTCACAGCCCATTTCAACTTTGCTTGGCTCCTTTAATACATTTTTTCCAGGTCAATACTCCTTATATAATAGGAGTATCAAAATCAATATGGTTACGTTAGCAAGCATTCACATTATAAAGATTTCTACAAGTGCTTCTCATAGTATTTTGTTTTATTGCTGTATGTCTCAAATAACATAATCATGTAATGATGCATGTACTGTAAGAACTCTCATATGGATAAGTTACGCTAGACTTGAGCCGATCACGTTCTACTTGATGAAAAAGACTTGAAAAAAATGTATTAAAACAACAAAGCAAAGTTGAAATGGGCTGCGACGGTTTGGAGTTATTGTACGCCACGTTTTAATGTTTTATAGGTAAATCATTAAGAAGATTCTCAATTTGCAGAATTCGATTACAATTTTGAAAAAATATTAATGTCCTTTACGTTTTAGCCTAAAGTTATAACTCAGAATTACAACTTTAAAATCAATCAAAATGTCAAACTGCGTACAAGGATTTTTCGTGTCTGAATTTTTAGAGTCATTACTCTCAGTTATGTACAAGTCATAAAACGTTACTCACAATAATAAATTATCCTTAACACCGTTAATCACTAGCTTTTTTGTCAGTTGAATTTCTTGAATAAAATAATACCTAATACTTTATTGAGAAATACGTTTATTCTAGTTCTGTAAATTTTTGAAAAAAACTTATTATTTTGATGAATTGACTTACATCTCAGGCATTTGAATTTTTTATATAACTCCTCAAATGTTACACGTTGTAATGTGTTAGTCATGGAATTATGGAATATTTCACTACCCCTGATCTTTAATATATTGCTATTTACTACCCCTGATCTTTAATATTTTGTTATTTACTACCCCATCAAACGGAAAAAATGGAAATTAAATTTAACATAGTAAAACTATTGAAAATTTGGGCTTATTTAAGAATTTGAGTTTTTTAAAAAAAAACGAATTTTCGATATCATTGCATGTTTCTACTTTTAATCCAGCTTTTGGTGTAAATTTTGTTTCTAAAAGGGTTTTACCTATGGAATATTGTAGTTCAGAGGGGATAATGGTAATACTTTATAATTTACGGGGTATTTTTATGTAAATTGTTTATCAAGGTTTGAAAGTATCTCTAAGAGAACTACTTCCGCGAGCAAATTGGAAACTCTCTTTATATCCATGTTTATCCCAAACAACAAAAACTAAACAATTTCAATTCTACCATAATTATAATTCCAAATAGGATCCCATTTAATATTGGATCTAGAGAGTCCTCAATTATAAAAACTTACTACTTATTCCTCTCATTCATCCACCTTTTCTTTCATCAAGACATGGAGAATGAACAAAAAGAGGAACATGGGGTTTGTTATTATGCATCAATGTTACTATGGATAATAATAATGGCACTTTTACGTGTAACATTCTCAGCTTTCTTTGTGAATTTCTTGATTAAAATATTTGTGAAGAAGTCAATTGGAAGCAGGGATAAATTTAACATATTTTTAGCTCTATTATTCGCCATTATTTTTATACCCCTAACTTGTTTCTTTTTGTTATTATGTTTCCTTGAATTGAAAAATATGTTTGGAGCACTTAGGGTTAGGAGGACACAACAAGGGATTAATTGTACAACTTGCTGAATTATTGTCCCTGTTTTACCAACTCATGGGAAAAATTTACAGTAAAACAAGCATGGACGCCCAGAAATTCAGTGAAAGGATCAATTTTCTATTTAGAAGCGGCCACTACAACTGTATTTTTTCCCTAAAGAGAAGAGAAAAAATTAGCAGGATATACAACACTAGTGGATTTTCACTGACCAGAAGAATACATGTACAAATATCAACTACCAAATTTAAGCCGGACTTTGAAGATCATCAGGTTGCCATATCTGAATGCTATAGCGCCGGTAGAATAAAAATAATCCAATTATCCTTGGGCTATAAATTAAAATAGTCTTGGCACAACTCTGTAAGGCAGGTTAGATTGCCAGTGTCATTGATTGCCGAGACCCTACAGTGCCAGTTCATCAAAACATGGAATCGTCCACCTTACCATGAATCAGATCAGCAACCAACTACCTGGAAGATATGGATACTAGCTCAAAATAAAGTATAAGCCTTGGATTTTTTTCTTTTTCTGAGGTATGGGGCCGTAATGCGGTGGAACCAGTCACTTTAAAAAGTTTACCCTACCACAGTTTTAAATTTTTTACTTCTTCCCCGTTCTCTCTCTTGAAATTCGTAGCCTTCACCAAAGTTCCAAAGGAGAAGCCTTTGACTTGGATTTAATTATTCAAGTGTTTTGCCTGTGCTATTAATTTCGTTTCTTCATTGACAGAGATTCATTTCGTGTTGGATTTTATTGTCTCGAATGAATGCTGAAGCTGTTTGATAGTGGAGTTATTGTTCTTGTCGTTTCCTCTTAAATTTGTTACCTATTCGTCCTTTTACACGAATACTTTAGCATTTACTTCACTCGGTTTCCAAAAAGCTTAAGCTACGTGTCAACGTCGGACTTGTTTTTGAAAAGGCGGTTGGTACAACGCCTTTATATCTCTGTGAAGACGATGCATCACACTTTTCATCCTTTACTTTCCTCCTATCACTCCCAGAGCTTCGCCTACTGCTACAAGGGTTTTCAGACCCCTTTTGGGGGTCGGGAACACCATCCCTGGTGGTTTCGACCATTGTTTTCTGGTTTTGTTACCAGCGTGCGACGGAGTTCCTTTTAAGACCCATTTCTTCTGGGTTTCTTTTAGTGTTTGGTGCTTTGTGGGGTTTTCATTGTTGTTCTGAAGTGTGGGCTCTCAGTCTCAGACGAGCTTAGACGAGTTCGAAGCTCTCAGGACGAAGCTTGTAGGTTCTGGTGGTCTGATCCCCCTCTCCGTGCTTTATTGCTTTAGTGTTCCTTTATTCAGGTCCTCTCGACTCCTTGTTAGCTCTGTCTATCTTTCTGTTCTTCTTTCCTTTAGATATCCTGTTACTCTATTCTGTTTGTTGATTTGCTGCTTGTTCTTTGTTCTTACTTATTATTGTCTGTTGTTCGTTTATAATTATCTCTGTTATTTTGTTTATGCATGCTTATTTCGTATTTGTCTTCTGTCTCTTTGTTTAGCTTCGTTATTGTTTCTGATTGTTAATGCATGTCTAGCTTGATAGATTGTTAAATTTTGTTTTCAACTGTTCCCTGTGCTCCCTTTCTGTGATTCGCTGTTTAGAAGTAGCCTCCCTTATTCACCTGAGTGTTAGTAGTTCGTTAACAGCTATTACCTTTTCTCTATGTTCATGTTTATGCCGTTATGCTCATTGTTAGTACTAATCTTGTTAGTCTTGTTAAATGCCCCTTTTAACTGTGTCTTTCGGCATGCATGTTCTTGAATGTTCCGCGCTATCAATCTGTTAATCTGTAATCGTCATTTCTACTTATTAGACTGTTTGCATGCCTATTCTGTCTTTATGTTTAGTTTCCTTCTCGTCATTAATCATGTTTGTCTGTTCCTCATAGTGTTCTTCATATGTTCTTAATGTTGTTTGACGTTTGATCTTTTACTTTATTTCTCTCCTTTTTGCTCTGGCCGAGGTAAGTTGCATGTCTGCACCTGCTATGATAGCTGTCACTTTATCTGATGCGATTGACTTCCTCACTTTCCTTGTGTCAGCGTATTATTACTCTTTATCCGATATGCTTTCTTTCCTTTCCTAGTCGTTTGTGTTCTTTTATCTTACTATATATATATATATATATATATATATATATATATCCTATATATTATATATATATACATTATAATATATTATATATTCTCTAATATATAATATATAGGATATATATATATATATATATATATATATAGTATTTTTATTTCCTTGTTCCCCTAATATATTTATCTATAATATATATTAATTATAATAGAATATATATTTTATATTTGTTTGGATACGGCTAGTGTTCTTCTCTCAATTGCAGATATGGCCGGTTGCTGCTCATGCTCCAAGAGGAGGCTTTAGAAGGCTTGAAATTGTATCCCCGCAGCCCTTTTATTTAATTTGTTTGTATATGACTTGTTATTAGTAACTTGTCGTGTATTCAAGTCAGGCCTGTCTGGCTCCCCCCCCTCCCCCCCACTTGTAAGCTCTGCGGAGGCACGCTGCAACAGAACTCACGAGGCACGGGACAAGTTCGAGGTTGATCCATTGAACTTAGGTTGCGGAAACGCAGGCCTATAAAAGTGTTCACGGGGTTACCCGTTCGAACCAACGGGGGCACGCGACGAGAGGTAACTCCTACCCTTGATTGTTACATTCAGTACTGCACTTTTATTCCAGTATTTTACTATCAATAATTATTGCTAGGCAAATCTAGGTTTATCGATAGACAAATACTAGGACCTTGTATGGTTTTTTTACAGAGTTTGAATGCGCTACTTAGTTTGTATTATTAATACTAGCCTTGTACCATTCAAAACCAAGCATGTCTGGTATTTAATTTTCAGTTTGCTTAAATTCAATCCAGGCCTGTCTGGTAGTGTGTAATTGTAACTCTGTTCAATTTGCTTGTATCGTTCCTTTCCCTGTATTTATGTTTGTAACTCGAATCCTGGCTAAAGAAAAGCGAACAGTTTACTCTCCCCTGCCCATCCTTATGGGCAGGCGTGCGTTGAGTACTCTCCCAGCGGGGTGCCAATGCCGGTTGGCCCTAACTCTCCATCACTCTTGGGAACTCCCCCCTCACCTTGCTTTAGCTCAGGCTGCCCCAGCGCAGCCAGAGACTTCTGTTCATGGGTCTCAGGCTACTCCCATTCAGTCAGAGGCTTCTTTGAATATCTCTCTAAGGCCTGGTAATATTCGGGGCGTTTCAAACCCTTCTTTCACTTCTGCCAATATTCAGTGAGTTTCAGACCCTTCCTCCTCTTCTTTAGCGGTCTCACTGCCGCGGGTGAGGACTCTTTCTCTCCGACGAGGAACGACTCGATTCACGTGGTTCCACTTGAAGAGGCACCTGTCCATGATATTGTGACTATTAATGATGAGGTTAATCCGAATAAGACTACCAACATCCCTGACCCTAAGGTTGCATGAGAGAAAATGGTCAAGGGTAACAGGGACGCCAATAACGGTTCTAAACTCCATTTTGTGGATGAACCGCATTGTGATGGTCCCATAATTTTCGACGATGATGATTTTGACGACCTGCCTTACAAAAATTATGTAGGTCTTGGGGGTCAAGTACCGCTTCAGCGTCCACAGTAGCGGATGGATTATTTTCAGATTTGATACTACCGAAGACAAAGTTAAGGTTATTGGTAAAGGACCTCACTTCGTATACGGCACTTCACTCTTACTTAAGGATATCCCTAAACGCTTCACCTTCGACACTCAGGAAATAAGTGTTGTCCCACTTTGGGTGAGATTGTCATCTCTCCCTCTTGAACTTTGGAATCCTTCAGCTTTAAGCAGAATTCTTTCACGGGTTGGGAAGCATGTTGCCACTGATCTTCTTACCCGTAAGAGAAATCAAATCTCTTATGTCCGTGCTTTAGTCGAAGTTGACATCTCCAAAGACCCTATCCATGAATTAAGGCTCGATATTGGCATGGAAGAGCCCATTGCGCAAAAAATCTTTTATGAAAAGTTTCCCAGCTTATGCACGATATGTAGAAGGGTGGGGCACTCAGATACTGATTGTGAGGCGTATTAGGCGTCCACTAAAAGAAGGGTTGATGGTAAAGGCCGTGCTACAGACAATGGTGATGTGAGGAACAATACGGGAGGTTCAGCGGTCCACTCTTACATCGCCATTCCCCCTCCCTCTCCTACACCTAACAGGCAGCAGGTCACTGACAAGGAGATACATACGACTCAAGTGGTAGATCGACCCTCGGGGCCACAAACCGGGGTTGATAAAGGTGATATCTCAGGACTCAACTCTTACGGCAGTAAGAGAGAGGTGTTGGATACACATGGGGGCCAGCCTACCGGGGTTCAAACTGAGGCTGGTACAGGTGGAGAAATGTCGGTTTTTCATGGGGGCCAGTTTTCCGGGGCACAAATCGAGGCTTGTACGGGTCTGCAAGGCAACAGTATTGGAGGGGTTTCAGGTATTCTTAGGGGCCAGCCTACCGGGGTCCAAACCGAGGATGGTACAGGTGGAGAGGTATCAGATATTCAGGGGGCCCGGCTACCGGTACAACCGAAATGAGTGCAGTGTCCGCACGCAACTCGTAACTCCAATAAATCGGAGAACATCCGGTAGGCCAGCCTGCGGGCACAGGTGGGAAAGAGCCAGTTATTGATAAGGGTGATGGAACCACGACAGAAAAACATGCGGGGACTCAGGCCGAGGCAGACACTTGTGCGCAAAATACTCCTGCTATGCACTCTATCGTTTCCCTGGACGACGGGTTCATCAAAGTTGGGAAAAATGGCAAATCTGCTCCCAAACTTAAGAATACCACTATGCCCCTTGGCAAGGCTATGATTACCAGATCCCGAAAGCCCAAGCAAAAGAAGAAGGGCAACTCCATGAACACTGCTGATATCCCGAAAGGGCCTGGCCCCAGAGGCCTATCGAAATGATTGTCGCCTCCTGGAATATAAGGGGCCTGCAGGACCCCTCTAAAAAGGATGAGATTTGCGATCTCGTCCAGAAGGAGAACATTGATTTTTTTGGGTATCATCGAGTCAAAACTCAATGCTATAAAACTCTAGCGTTTTATGAATTATGCTAGACTCCGTGGCTGGGCTTTCACTCATAACTTTGATCGTCACCCGGCATGTAGAATTTTCATCATTTGGAACCCAGCCAAGGTTACACTCACCACGACTGAATCTGGTCCCCAAGCCATTCATTGTAGCGTGACATGCAGGATCTCCCATAAAACATTCCATGTCTCGTTTATCTATGGTCTTCACTCTATTATTTCTAGACGTCCGTTATGGCTCTTATTGCGGAATTACGGACAGAACTTGAACCAGCCTTGGCTAGTCTTAGGCGACTTCAACACCGTCATGAAGGGTGATGAAAGATGCAACATGGCCCAGATCACTAATTATGACATTAAGGACATTGCTGAATGTTGTAGTGACATCGGACTTACGGACCTCCCGTCGTCTGGTTGCCATTACACTTAATTCGTCAGTAACAAAAATGAGCAAACTCGACAGGGCCATGGTAAATTATATCTGGCTGAATGATGGTTGGTTGGGTCATGTGAAGTTCACACTGCCAGGAAAGTGCTCGGATCACTCTCTCTGCGTTGTTTCTTTATTTGAGCAACAGGGAATCCGTAACCGCCCTTTCAGGTTCTTCAACATGTGGACAACGCACATCGATTTTGGCAATATCATTTCGGACAACTGGTCTCTGTCGGAAACAGTCTGGTCTGAAATGGACTCTTAAAAGGCTCAATGACAAGAACTTTTCACACATCTTCTCGTGTTAAGAGGGCCAATGATGAGCTGGTTGTGGCCCAAGAAGATGGTATGGCTCACCCATATGACACAGACAAGCAGGATCAGATTGTTTCCCTTAGGCATACTGCTATTCAACTAGGGGAAGCGGAGAGGAGCTTCCTTAGGCAGCTGGCCAAATGCGAACATCTCAAGAATAGCGACCGCTGAACCAAATTTTTTCATTCTATGATTAAACGGAACAGAGCCAGGAATTTCATTGTGGTTATTACTAAGAACGACGGCTCCCTCACAACTTCCGTCGAACAGGTTGCTAATGAATTTGTCAGTTATTACAAGGGGCTGCTTGGTACTAGGGGTAATTGTATCCCTATTGACAGTAGGGTTTTTGCGGCGGACAATTGCCTCTCAAACTAGCAAGGGGATGATCTAATTCGTCATATTACTGATGTTGAAATTAAAGGTGCTTTTTTCGGTATAGGAGATGACAAGGCCCCGGGGCCTGACGACTTCACATCGGCCTTCTATAATAAGTCTTGGGATATTGTGGGAAAGCATTTCTGTGACGCGGTAAATGAGTTTTTCTGTTCGGGCCAGCTTCTCAAGAAGATTAATCATACTATTATCGCTCTTATCCCCAAATCTCACCATTACTCATCGGTGGGTGATTACAGGCCGATTTCATGCTGCAATATCGTTTACAAGGTCATTACCAAGATCATTGCCTCAAGGGTTGAGATGGTTCTGACTTACATTATTGATCACGCTCAATCAGCCTTCGTCCATGGTAGGAGCATAATTGAGAACATTCATCTTGCTCAAGAGCTCTTACGTAGCTATAATCGTAGAGGATTTCTCTGCGGTGCATGATGAAGGTTGACCTTAGGAAAGCTTTTGACTCGGTTGACTGGGACTTCTTGAAGGATGTCTTACTTGGGCTCAATTTTCCGGAACGCTTCGTCAAGCTCATCATGGAATGTATCATACTGTTTGGCCAACGGCGATTCATGGCCACTTCAAAGGCCAGAAAGGTTTAAGACAGGGAGACCCTCTTTCACCCTCTCTCTTTGTCATTTGCCTTGAGTATTTTTTCTAGACTGATTAAGATGTCCACTCTTGACAGGGAATTCAACTATCATCCGAAATGCGGAAGCTTAAAGATCACTCACTTAGCGTTTGTCGATGACCTGCTACTTCTCTCTAGAGACGATTCCCATTCAGTACGCATCATCAAAGATTGTTTGGACACTTTCGGTTACTGTTCGGGTCTAAACTCCAATGCTCTTAAGTCCAATATATACACTGTTAGTATTCCGGAAGAAGAATTGATCGAGATCAATGGGATTACTAATTTTCAGATCGGCACCTTGCCGTTTCGCTACTTAGGAATTCCACTGGATGTTGTACCCTTAAAGTCATTGATTATGAGCCCCTCATTAATAAAGTAACTTCTTATATTAACGCTTGGACCAGCGCCACTCTATCCTATGCGGGGAAGATGGAGCTCATCAAATCGGTTATGCAGGGCGTCGAATGCTTCTGGCTTTCCATCATGCGCATTCCGTCGACTGTTTGTGACAAGATTATTAAACTTTGTAGGGTCTTCCTTTGGCGTACGAATCATCCACATGTTTCATGGAAAACCTGTTGCCTCCCTAAAATTGAGGGCGGTTTAGGTTTCAGGGACATCCGTACTTGGAATCATTCATTATTGGTCAAATGTCTTTGGAACATTCATGAGAAAAAAAACACGCTTTGGGTTCGTTGGATTCACCAGAAGTACTTAACCAACTGTGATATCTGGTCGTGGGAGGCTAAGAAGGGCGACTCCGCCCTTATAAAACATCTTATTCACATCCGTGACCAGATTATTGAACGGGCTGGATCTCATGCACTCGAGGTCGACACCTTCAATGTTTGGCAGCGTGACAACAATGGTATCAGCGGTACGCAGGCAGCTTATGAATTCTTCAGAATTCGGGGGGTTAAAGCTTATTGGTCAAAATACGTTTGGAATCCTTGCATTCTGCCTAAACAGTCCTTCATCTTTTGGCTAGGCATTACCAAAAAACTGCGTACCAAAGACAGAATTACTTACATCGACACCACTCGGGTGTGTGGGTTGTGCGGTAGGGACGACGAGTCAATACCTCATTTGTTCTTCACATGCGCCTCTTCCACTTTCATCTGGCAGCGGATTAGGAACTGGTTGGGCATAACCAGAACCATGAGCACCATTGACAGTGCGCTGAAGTATATTAGGAAGGAGGGGCGCGACACAGGTTGGAAGGCTAAGGCTAAAAGAACAACGATTGCTTCCACCGTCTACCAGATCTGGATGGAACGCAACAAGGTGATTTTCGAAGGGGCCAGACTGGATAAGAAGGCCATCGTCTTCAAAATCAAAATTGTTGTCTATTCTATTTTGTTTTCTTTATTTTCGCATTTTACTTGTTTTGAACATTTGGCACTCGGCAATAATTCACACTAGCAGCATAACGTTAGGCGCTCTTCCCTTATCATGGGTTTATCCCATTGGATTTACCATGATAAGGGTTTACGAAGGCTGCGGCTGCAACCTTATGTCAGTTTCTTTGACATAAGGGATTGACGACCTCTTGACCTCCCGACTTGTGGGAATCGCTTGAGTTTTGGTTATGACGCAAATGAATCACATGACTACCCGACTTGTGGGATATGCATTTTGATTCTTAGCATCATTTCGCCTACATGGGTCCTCATGACTTCCCGGCTTGTGGGTTCAGCTTGAGTAATATGCTTGACGTTAATGAATATTGTGACTACCCGACTTGTGGGATATGCACGATATTCCTAGCGTCATCCGTATCTTTTGTCCGTAGGTTCGCCTTCGGTTGGTGCTGATTACTTTATACACTTTTTACCGTTTCACCAAAAAAAAAAAGTATAAGCCTTGGGCTATAAATTTCTCTGCTGCTAGTTGGTGGTCATAGGTTCACGAGTTAGTGCTACACGAACCTGTCAATCTCCAAATCACAATTAAAGGAGGTTAACATGATGTGGGCCTTTTGTTTTCCCCTTCTCCTAGCTTAAGACAAAAGCACAAAAAAATCATGCAAGCAGATAGCAAGTACTGATGTAGGAATACCTCTTGTCAGGAAAACAAAGGTTGCTTAAAAGGCAAAAACAGAGACAAGACGGAATGATTCAATGAGGGAACCATGACTTCTCTTGGAGAACTATTAAATTCACATGACAAACCTGGCAGTGCTTTTGATTCTCTTAAACCTTCACATCAGGACGAATTATATACACTAGTAGTTTCTAAATAGAGAAACACACTATTTCACTGTTTTCTTGGGGGGAAACAAAATTTTAAGAGATCCTTTTCGATAAAGTAATTGTACAAAATTTTAAGAGGAAGAAATAGAAGTACATAAAGATGCACACACACACACACAGGAGACTACATGAGGAGAAACCAAAGGCTGAATCTTCCATAAATTGAATAGGCTTCTCAGAACATCAGGTGACTAACACTGAATTGGATTATAACAGCAGCAAAACAACTTACTCATCATCAATAGTTTGTAAGAGCAAACTCAATATGGTTTTGAAATTCATATTTGTCCAACTTCTGCTCGGAGAAATACATCATTCTAACTGGATGCAAACTTGGGCTTCATCTCGATGCTGTACAATCAGGAGAACGTGGACTAATAACACAGTGCACCAACCAATAGAGGAAGGAGGGGTGGGGGTGGGGGGAGGGAGCACTAAACCCCTACAGGACACTTGCATTACTTAACAACCTATCTGGTGAACGTTCCCTCATAATCATTGAGACCTACTTAGATATATGTTGTTTTTTGTTCCATGTCTACTACTCCCTCTGTCCGGCACTCTTTCCTTTTTAATTAGTCCCAAAAAGAATGACATCTTTCAATATTTAGTAACAACTTAACTTTAAACTTCCTACCACAGTTTTAAAAGTCTTCCCTAAACTCCGTACCCAATCAAACACCTTCACATAAATTAGGACGGAGGGAGTATTCTTAGACAGTATTCATTTAATAATGAATATTTTTTAAAATTATAAACATACTATTAAAAATGCTAGAAAGGAAGAATATGAACTTCCACAACAGCTAGATGCTCTTAACAAATGAACTATTAGATTTGTAGCCACAAAAGAAATTTATAATTTCGACATATTTGAAAACCTTCGAAATCGTCATGTTGTTAAGACTATCGAAGAGTCGGTCCAAATGGACGATCAGGAAAAAACTATTCAACTATTTTCTGATCATGATATTGAAAGATATCAAAAAATGCATTACAAATTTCTGCATATTGATTTAGTGCAAATTACTTTTAAACCTTTAACTTTAGAAGGCTTGCCTGAAAGCTTTATGACTGTTCTAAGAGAGCCAGAAATCTAAACTGGAAACAATCTCTCAAGAGTGCTATGCAGTCAAGTTTAGCCTATGACCCAGTATAATTTAATGTCAGACCCAATCTTACTTTATCCTTGTCTGATCCAAATATATTACATGCTTTAACTTTATATGTAAAAGTTAATGGGTATAATTACGTACCTGAGACAGAAGTTATGTGTATCTGTTATCGAATCTATTTTCGTGTGTTAGACACCCTCGATAGTCTTAACAACATGACGATTTCGAAGGTTTTCAAATATGCCAAAATTATAAATTTCTTTTGTGGCTACAAATGGAATAGTCCATTTGTTAAGAGCATCTAGCTGTTGTAGAAGTTCATATTCTTCCTTTCTAACATTTTTAATAGTATGCTTATAATTTTTAGCAATATTCATTATTAACTGAATACTGTCTAAGAATACTCTTAAATAGTATGACTTTGATACCACAAGAAGACCTGATACATAGGTCTGTAAGGATCTTATTATAATAAGAATGAGATAAGGATGACACCAAAAAGCAGAGCTTTTTACCCATAGGAATTTCAACCACGTTTATACCAGTACTTAGTTATACACCAAACCTTGTACTGTAGCCCAAAATTGCCATGACGCCTATCCTCGGCTAGCGGCTGAACGGGCAAGTGTACGGTCATCTTTAAGCATAACCACCCAAGTATTAACATGACCTATAGTGATATGAACTGCTTAATATTGGGATTTTCTATCTTTCCTTATCAACTCATATTATCTCAGAGCATTCTAGACAGTATAGGCTATATTAGCCTATCATAAGCAAAATAAAAGTAAAGGGGGAGAGGAGTATACCGAAATCGTAACCAAGAGAGAGAGGTTTTGAGCGAACTCTAATGTTATTAATTCAATGGAAATTTACAAGTGCTCAATTTTCTGATATCTAACTAAATGAATGAGAATCACATTTTATAGACGAAGGCGGATTTCAAATCATTTTACAAAATGTAAAATAAACAGTAAAGACATCTAAATTATTACAAAATGCCAAACTACTAGTAAATATCTTTACAAAAATAAATAAAGAAGATAATGACATTGTCGGCTTATCTTCTCGAATAACTTTACACATGTCGGCCGAATATGACCAGTGGGGTCGAATGTGACCTTTCTTGTATTCTTTCGTCCATTATTGATGTAATGGGACGCTTTACTCAGTCATTTTCTCTTTTCCTCGAGAAGTCTTATCTTTTTGTCAGGCTTTGGCCTCTTCTGCTTTGGCCTTCGCCTTTTCTTTGACAGATTCAATTAACCCATCAAACAGATCACATGTGGATGGATGGCTGGTAAGAATAGTCTTCCAACAGCTGTGAGTCTTGAAACAGACTGTCGTCATGAGCTTCTTTCATAGATGATGTCGAAGTCTCAAAATATGGACTTTCATCGATCTTTGTGGAATTTTTTTTTACAAAGTCTGCCTTTGTTTTTTCAAGATAGGCAGTCATCATTTCTTCCTCCGGTATGTGAATTTTTCATTTTAATATCTTTTTCAAATTTGGAAAAGGAGGAATTGTCTTCCTTTTTAATATGAGAAATGGTTCTCAAGTTTTTAGCAAAGAAGTAATATTTTCTTCTATTTCTCAACCATAGGTTCGGACTGGATTTTCAGGGTCTTTGTCTAATAACTTAGACTAAAATTTACAGAGACATTTTCTCTCAAGACATAATATGCCTTGTGAATTCCTTCCTGCTTCGGGAATTTATTTCCAGATCCATAGGGTTCCGGTTTGCATAAAGAACATCATTGACGCAGAACCCTCGACATAGTCAGAAGGGTTTTCAGGGCCAATAATATTCCACCATAGGAAAATCGATCCTGGTAGTAATTTACCATTCTGGCTGTTCTTGAATATGTCTGGATTTAATTTAATCCACCATGTATGATCATGTTTCATGTTTTCATAATAAAAAACATAGGTGAAAGCATCAATGTAGTCATAGTAATTAAAAACAAATTTGATGTCAGTTCTTGGAATAATAACTTTCTTTGAACGAAATGGGTTAATTCCTCATTCGTAAGGAGAGATAATCTTCTTCAAGTAGAACTTTGAATAGCTCTTTTCTACTCATGGTTTATGTTCAGGGTATGAAGTAATGTCAGTGGTTGATGTTGATGTAAGGATATATTCATAGTACATCCTGTTTTTTCCTTCTTTACAAATGGTAGAAATTTTCTACATAGTGATTCATAAGAATCCAAGGATCATTTAGATAATTCTTATCTTCATGAGTTAATAGGAGAATAGTCTCCTCATGTGGTCTAACCAGATATTGGTTACGATCTTCCTCTTGCAAGAGTTTTTGAGCATATGAGCCCTGGCTAGAAGAACATTGTTCTACTAATTTGACTTTGGGAGGAATAGTCCTCTGGTCATTCCTACCTCGACCTCGACCTGAGCCTCGACCTCTTCATCTACCCCTATTAGGAGTAGATATTGTCCATTCTGGATGCATCTTAATCCTGCAAAAATTCACGAGTGAGAAAGTCAGGAAGTGAATTATCTTCACCTTTAATATATTG
Organism: Przewalskia tangutica; assembly: GCA_029844215.1. Lineage (NCBI taxonomy): Eukaryota > Viridiplantae > Streptophyta > Magnoliopsida > Solanales > Solanaceae > Przewalskia > Przewalskia tangutica. The sequence goes on from CM056725.1 coordinate 7,601,469, forward strand.
TATTTCAAAATCAAATGGGGCTAAATGTGTCTGACATCTTGCTAACATTTGTTTTGATACATCATGTTTAAAATCTTTTTGAAACATGAATTTGGTTGCATTGCAGTCTGTTCTTAATAAGAACTTAGTATTGTAGAGGTCATCTTGGAATTTCAAGACACAATTTACTATAGCATGATTTTTTTTAGCTATAGTAGCATAGTTCTTTTGACTATTAGTCCATTTACCGAAATTATATCGAACCAGATATTCTTGTTTTGTCTGGGGATTTATCTGTTTCAGAAGAATTCCACCATAACCAATGTCAGAAGCATCAGTTTCGATAATTTTTCCCCAATTCGGGTTCGCAAGCATAAGACATGGCAAAGCTTGTACTTTTTTCTTAATCCTTTTGACTGCTTCAGTATGGACTTTGGTCCAAAGACTGGCAGATTTCTTCAGTCTGTCATATAAAACAGCTGCATCAATAGACAAATTTTTATAATAAGGAGAAATATAATTAAGACTCCCTAAGAATCTCTGCAATTGAGTTCTGTCAAGAATTTCATCCGGAAATTTAGAAGCAAATTTAATACTTCTATAAATAGGAATAATGTTTCCTTTTTCAATATTATGACCAAGAAATCTAATCTTAGTCTGAAAAATATTCATTTTAGGTTTGGAAATAACTAAACCATTTGAAATAACAATTTTTTTGAAAATATCAAGATGCTTAATATGATCTTGTATTGTTTTTTAATAGACTAATATGTCATCAATGTAAACAATTATGAAACCACTATAAGGGGTAAAAATGTCATTCATGACATGTTGGAATTCGGATGGAGCATTTATCAATCCGAAGGGCATAACATTCCATTCGTAATGGCCAAATGGAACTGTGAAGGCAGTTTTATACCTGTCAGGTTCATGAACATGTATCTGCCAAAACCCTGATTTTAAATCAAACTTTGAAAATATATTAGATTGGTATAACTTATCTAATAAATCTTTTTTGTTAGGGATTGAATACCTAATCCACTTTAAAACTTTGTTTAAAGGTTTGTAGTTAATAACCAACCTTGGAACTCCACGTTCCTGTTCAGCATGTTTATTAACATAGAATGCAGTACAACTCCATGGGGAGTTAGAGGGGCAGATTAACTTCTTATCCATTAGTGAAGCTATTTCCTTTTTGCAAATTTTCAGATATTCCATATTCATCTGGCAAGGCCTGACCTTGGTGGGAATGTTTTCTTCCTGAAAATCTTCCTCATAGGGAAGTCCAACAATGTGTTTCTTTCTTTTCCAGAAAGCTATTGGTAATTCATTGCAAATAGAAGCAGCAAAATCATGTTCTATTCCTTTGATTTTATCCTGTAATTTAGGACTAGTAAGCTGATCACTAATATTGTGAATCATCAACTCTTGTTGCAGATAATCCAAATGTTGTTTCTTGTTCTGCACCAGATTAACAAAGCTGATTGTTTTCTGGGATGTAATCCAGGGAAAGGTTATTTTCTTTCCATCAAAGGTTCCTGTAAGACCTTTTTCATTGGCATTAGTAATAGACATTATTCCATTAATAAAAGGTATGCCCAGAATAATATCACTTGATAAATTCTTGACTAATATGAAGGATTGTTCAATGCAAGTCTTGTCGCGGCAAACATAAGCGCTAGACAATTTATAGGAAACATCAAAATTGTTTCCATCAGCTCCGGATACTCTACAGCCGATTTTCGTAAAGTACTTAGTAGGAATTAATCCTTCTCTGATGCAATTGAGATCTGCCCCAGAGTCAATTAAGATAGGGACGTTTCTGAGAATGGCATTACCATTGATCAATAGACTGATCTCAGTGATCCACCTTTGACGCATTACCAAGGTTCCTATGAAATCTTCATTGGACGTGGTAGGTTGATCAATAATAGGAGTATGTCCTAATTGTTCCGAAATATCTGGACTTTTCTCATAATATGAGATTGTTTCTAAGAGAGTAACTCTGTTCTCTAAACCACTGTAATTATCTCAAAGTTGAGTTATCTCTTTCTTGAGATTATGAATCTCCTCTTTTAATTCCTAAGTCGTAATAGGTCCCTTGGGGTTCCTTTTCTTTTGCAACTCAGTGAGTAGCTCCAAGAAATTATACGGAGGATTAATACGGGTTTTGATCTTGATAGGAGTTTTGTCCTTCTCCTGGGCTTTTAGCAAAGCGTCTATGATCTTAGCTTTCTGGGTCTCATCAGGAAAACTTTTAAGAAGATCATTAATTTCTTCTCCATTGATAACACTGATGTTGAAACTGGAGAATTGAGCCTGGAGTTTATAAAACTCATCGTCAGTGTCTTCATTATCCTTGATTGCAAGACACTTGTCCTTGGTACAACAAGGAGCTTCTCCCTCAGAGGAAGATGAGTACGGGTCTTCAGAATCTGTACTTATGAATTATTCTGAACCGTCAGATTCATTAGATGAAACAATAATTTTCATCAAAGCATTTTTGATGCCTTCATCAATATCAAGAATTTTGATCTTATTGATCTTCTTCTTTTTACACCTATTGGAGTAATGACCTATCTCACCACATGCATAGCAAGTGGGATCCTTTTTAGGTCTCTTTCTATCCCTTTTCCTTTCATTCTGGACTCTTCTTTTTGCGGCTTTCTTTTTGTAAGAGTCAGATTGGAACTTAGCATAATAATGCTTTTTGTGGGGTTTAACCACATTCTTTGCTTTCTTCCTCGTATTCTGGGAAGAGCTTGGTTCATCCATGGTGAACTGTTGACATAATTCTCCTAATTGAGTCTTCTCTGTCAAGCTTTGCTTTTTAAGTTGTCTTTGCAATTTTAAGTCATTGCATAGGGCTAATCCTTCATCCGTGCATCACCCAATAAGCTGGCCAGAGGAATATTCCTGCCATTGGATTTGTGAATCGGATTCCCTTTGGAGAGTTCTTTTAACTCTCAGCAAAAAGAGAAAGGAGACCATCAATGAATCTGGCCTTCCAGAAGCTACCACTGGCTTCAGGGAGATTATAAACCCTGCTAAGGAAAGCGTCCTTGTACCATCTAAAAGATGTTAGGGTTGAACATTTGTGATTCTGAAGCAGTGTCCTGATATTATCATAATTGGTAGAATAACTACCAGTGAATTGATCTAAGATGGTTAGAACATATGTATAAACCGCATTGGATTTTTGCTCAGTACCTTCTTGCTTAACATAATTCATAACCTGAGCTTTTTGCTCAGCAGTGAGATAATTATCCCACCAGGTTTTGAGTTGTCCTGTTAATCCCACAATAATCATCTGAGTTATATTAACCTCAGTCTGCTTTTGACTGTGGGCTCTAGCCGCGGCGACATACATAAGCATTTTGTGGCCAGTCCTGAAGATTAGATTGTCTCCAGCGCCGTCAATATTCCATTCGACAATTTCTGTGTCGGTATAGGACGCAGCATCATGCTTAAATGTTGATTCTTCTACCAAAACATCATTAGGAGTCGGTCTTGGATAATAATAATTATCACGAGAAGTAGGTTTCCAACCCGTCTTTTTGACAGCAGCAATATGTGTGTCATCATTGATAATAGAATCGTCAGTGTTAATAACACCTACAACAGAATTTGAGGTAGACTCTTTATCAGAAATATTCATTTTGTCACGGAATTGTGATAACAAATTCTCAAGATCTGTTTTGTCTTTTGACAGGTTTATTCCATCCATGGATGTGGAAGGCTGGACGTTGGCACGAGTTTCCAACGGTTTTGGAGGCTGCTTTTTATCAGGAACAACCCTTGCCCTCGATTCTTCAATAAGACTATGGAGTCTATCGACCTTATTCTGTAATAAAGTCATTTGTTCATAAAGAACTTTGAGACCAATATTGGTGTGGTTGTTTTGTCTAAACAAACTATTCAAATGATCAGCTTGTATCCCCTGTAGGAGAGGACCTTGGAAAAGCTTCATATAAGGCTGAGCTTTTAGGTCATTTCCACTATTATTCTTTTTTAATGAAAAGGGTTCATCTGGAGAAAAAAGACTCTTAAGGACTTTCTTAGAGTCCAAATGCCATTGCCTTTCTATAACACTGATATTAAGCAAAGCATAATCCTCAACAAACCAATTAACAAAACGTTTAAAAGTTTGTTTATTCTGCAAATTATCGTAAAATTATTTTCCAATAGACTTGCGTTCATCTAGAGTAAATAACTCAAGAAACCATTTTCGAAAAGGAGCATAGTCCTCATTACTCCAAAATTCTTTTGAAATAATTTTTCTCAAGTCAGAACCTGGACCATAATCCAGTCGACTTTCAATATGAAGTTTTTCAGAATCAGTAAAATTACTCTTCATAAAAATGATTGGTATAATCAGTATTACTGTCATCTGTCGGGACTTCAACAGGAATCTGATTTTCAACCTTGATTTTGTCAACCTTTTCCTCCTGAGAAATCTCTGACGGGGTGGTGATTTTATAAAAACTTTCATCTACTTGAGAGGTTGAAGCTCTAGCAGTAGACGTAGTAGGTGGGTCATCTAACGGAGAAATAAAATAATGAGATGACAAAGAGCCACCTAATGTAGGCGGATTTTTAGAGAACTGAAGACGGATATTGCCATCAGTAGTTTGGATTACATGGGAAATCCGAGAATCTATCTTGGGTTGAACCGGGATAGCTTTCTCAATTAGCCAATCATCGAGATAATCAATTTCATCCCAGCTTATAGGTCTCCTGGTAGTAATCTTAGACCTTTTGGCTAAATTAGTCTCAATCAAGACTGTTTGTCTATTGTCATCCATAATCCTACAGTTTGGATTCATGGTAACACACGGAAATAGATTCGATAACAGATACACATAACTCCTGTCTCAGGCATGTAATTATACCCATTAGCTTTCACATATAAATTTAAAGCATGCAATATATTTGGATCAGACAACAAAAAAGTAAGATTGGGTCTGACATTAAAATATACTGGCCATAGGCTAAACTTGACTGCATAGCACTCATGAGAGATTGTTTCCAGTTTAGATTTCTGGCATCTCTTAGAACAGTCATAAAGCTTTCAGGCAAGCCTTATAAAGTTAAAGGTTTAAAGGAAATTTGCACTAAACCAATATGCAGAAATTTGTAATGCATTTTTTGATATCTTTCAATATCATGATCAGAAAATAGTTGAATAGTTTTTTCCTGATCGTCCATTTGGACCGACTCTTCGATAGTCCTAACATGACGATTTCGAAAAATTTCAAATATGCCGAAATTATAAATTTCTTATGTGGCTACAAATGGAATAGTCCATTTGTTAAGAGCATCTAGCTGCCTGCCTTTTTAGAATATCCATAGCTCGGAGGGTTACTCGAATCTTTCGTTTTTGTACTCTACTCGTTCCTTGAAGGTCCAATTAATTGAATGCAGTTCGCGGATGTTGAGTACAAGGTGAAGATTAGCCAAGCTTCCTCCAAGATACCTATTACGATGTTCTTTTAAGGGGGGGTTCTAGTTGGCTTGTGCGCCTCTTCACGAGGGTGATTAAAGTGCAACGAAATGCCTTAAAGTTGAATATGGTTCGCGAAGCATCTGGCTTACCGGTAATCTCCCAACAATTTTCTTTTCCAATCTGAGATTCTCTTTTTAAAGGTGGTTCGGATTTCTATTATCCGTAGCTCCCCTTTGACAATGATCGTCAGAAGTTCATATTCTTCCTTTCTAGTATTTTTAATAGTATGCTTATAATTTTTAAAAATATTCATTATTAAATGAATACTGTCTAAGAATACTGATAAATAGTAGGGTTCTGATACCACAAAAAGACCTGATACATAGGTCTTAAGGATCTTATTATAATAACAAGAATGAGATAAGGAAGACACCAAAAAGCAGAGCTTTCTACCCATAGGAATTTCAACCACGGTTATATCAGTACGTTAGTTATACACCAGACCTTGTACTGTAGCCCAAAATTGCCATGACGCCTATCCTCGGCTAGCGGCTGAACGGGTAAGTGTACAGTCATCTTTAAGTATAACCACTCAGGTATTAACATGACCTATAGTGATATGAACTGCTTAATATTGGGATTTTCTATCTTTTCTTATCAACTCATATTATCTCAATACTCAATAATTTGTTCAAGAAAAACAACTAAAACACATTCTTTTTTTAATAAGACAATTGCAATTCTCAAAAACTAGAGATTCTTTAAATCTCAAAAGCTAATAAGTAATGCTTATATGGATTCTCTTTTTTTATTTAATTATCAGTAATCACCTATATGGCTTCTCTACTTCCACGGGGTTAGTTCTTAAGCTAAATCTTGCATGGATTATGAGAAATTACAAGTTTCTTTAGACTACTTTTGAACATATCAGTTTAGGTCTATCTTGTCTCATTTCAACTCTTCAATCAGCATAGTATTGTACTAAGGGATGTATTTAGAGTCTTACATAAGACATGACCAAAACATCTCAAGCAACATTATCTCATTGTAACCTCTATGTGCGCTACTTGCACCCCGTGCAGAATACGGAGGAAATAATATAAAGACAGGTGATAGGGTCATAGATATCAATCTCCCTTTGGTCTGAAATGAATAAGCCATGACTGTGAGCTCCAAAAAGCCACAGAACTTTCTAAAAGAAGAAGATATACAGAGCACGAAATAATTACATGATAACAGTAAAACAAACATAATGCATGCACAGACAGTACAGTTATTTGAACTTGGAATTATTCATATGGTTATATTTCTGTACCTTCATGCCTTGGAACTGGTCCGAACAAAGTTAAGGTGAGCGAGATAATTGCTTTCAGCAAAATCATGTAACGTGCGAGGTGCTCGTGCCCCATTATGACCCAGTTTACCACATTCTTCCTTCAACAACCTCCTACCTTCATCAGCCTCCTGCAAAAGTTATACCAAAACTGTAAATTTAAGTTGGACAATATTTGGGGAAATTTCTCTTAATAACTACCCTAAATGTTGATCAAAGTAAGAAATTGGAACTTCCAATAAATGAACCAAGAAATCAGGATGATATCCTTTTTGGCGGATGAAATTAATGCAGATCAGTGGTCAACGGATTAATCCAAATAACTGTAACGTTCATTAGAGACAGGAATACCTGTAAGAACTTTAACATTTGCTCCTCAATTGTGCCACTCATCGCCAGTGTTTCCACGAGAATAGGACGCGTAGCACCCATCCGATGAGCACGACTGATCACCTGTTCCTCCATACTGATAAGTATCACGAAAAAGTCAAATAATATTACGTGTTAGAAAGCTGTGCAGACACTCAGCAGGCTACCTTTTTTATTCTCAGAGAACAATAGTCAAATAAAGTCCAAGAGAAATGGCTAGCACTCGGCAGATTATTACTTACTCAGAGTTCTTTGGGGAGGGGGTTGGGGTGGGGGTGTGGGGGGTGATATAACTTATTCAACGTTTTGGGTATTTTCACCGTTTGGGATTATTTTTTTCCTAAAATGGTCAGGTTACCATTTATTACTCGCAAGTTTGTCTTTGGACAAGTTAAACTTCTGCAACCATATAACCATGGGCTTCTTTCAAAGGCATCACGAGGAAAAAAACATGAGCCTATATTCATAAGGTGTGCATAATCAGAACAGCCTTAATATATCCATTACCTTTTGTCCCATATTGGTTCCATTAAATAGACGTGTGTCACAAAGCTCAGATCAAGACCTAAAGCTGCACTTCCATCCATTAATAGAGCCATGCAGTCAACATCATGCTGAAATGTTGCCAGTGCTTTCACCTGAATCATGGAAGTATAACTAAATAACCCCGGATATACCATAGCGACCATCCTAAGAAATTCGTTAGAAAGATAATCATAAAAATCAGAATGGTTAAACAGCAAACCTTGTTGATGGAAGGCATTGGACTATACAAACTGGTAAAACTGATACCAGCAACAGCTAACTGCCAGAAGAATATAGAGTAATCAGACCATCACATAAACTACATTAAGCAGAAATGCTCACAATGAAGTAAGGTTACCTGCTGTTCAATTACATGTATGTGCTCCAGAAACTGAGAAAATATGATAACTTTCTGGGGAATTATATTACAGAAATTATTTGATGGCAAAACCAAATACTGTTGGGATGAAAACGTGCTGAAATTGACTATCCCAGTACGGACATGAGATCCACTAACAGTCTCAACATTTCTGTCCTCGTTGGAGGCAATAATCATCCTATTAGCTTCCTGTATTTCCTTTAAGCTATCAACAAGGTGAACAACTTTACTGCTAGATGTTGATTGCCAATCGGGATTCCAGTCATCCTTCAGAAGAATAATGATACTATTAGGAAGTAGTTTTATGGGGATAAGAAAAAATGAAGTATAAACTAGGTCTTGCCCAATATGTATGTCCTTAAGAATTAGACCTACCTGTTTATAAGATGGCTGCAACTCAATCAGATCCTTTGGAACAGGCCACTTTGGATTAGGATTTTCAGGACGGGCCAGTGTTTCAGGACTTTGCATCTTGTACAAGTTACCACAGCCAGGAATTGTACACTTCTCACTATCTAAAGAAATACAGTCGAGGCATAATAGATGTTTACAAGGTGTAATCACTGGTAGACGGCACCATGCTTTACACCTACATAAATTATTTTAGAAAACAAAGTCAAAATCATGATGCATTTGGTCTAACAAAATCATTGCCACATATGATCTCAGAGGCTATGACTAACCTCATGCAGTTTCCACCAAATAAAAGGTGAAATTTTATCAGAGCATACTCCTCTGAAGTGGGATCCAGACCATCCTCGACTAAAATATCCATGGTTTCATGAATATCATCACCTGCCTCCGTCACTCTGATATGTCCTGCTACACAGCACGAAAGTCTTACATTTCTGATGGTAGTACTTCGGAATTTCCATTGTTTAGGGTTCAGTAAACTCTCAACATGAGAAGGATCATTCCAGTCTGCCATTAGTATGTTCCTCCGCACGGTTTCAACCAATTCGTTGTAACTTCTTGCATGTTCTTCAGTAAAATTTAAGAGTGTTACTTTCTTGATGCAAGGGGGAATATTCTGCAAATCTTTTTTCCTTGCACTGATCATGCACCTGTGAAGTAACTGTAGCAAACGTGACCGGCCCTCTTCCATCTCCGCTTCGAATGGCCTAAGAATACCAGCTTCCCAGGCTTTCTGATTCTGTCCATAAGCTTCATCATGGAGGAACTTAAGCAAGGGTTGCAAATGAGACAGCTGGCTACTAGGGGTGTTTGGAGTTGGTGTTCCAGTTAGCAACCAGCGATTTCTAGCCCGCAATGAAACAGCCATTTGCAGTTTGTTTGTCAAACTTAGACTTGAACCAAGGGTGTGACCTTCATCTAATATAATTCTCAGCCAATGAACTTGCATCAAGACACTTCTCTTTTTGGGGCTCCACTCAGAACTTAGGCGACTGAATGTAGTTATAACTACATCATAATCCCAAGCGAGACTATGTGCAGAGGGCCTTTTATAATCAGCCCAGACAAAAACTCTCAACTGCCCTTGTCTTACATGCCTCTCAATCTGACCTCTCCAATGATCAACTAGATTTGCAGGGACAACAACTAAAGTAGCCCGAGACAAATACAATCTAAATGAATCCAGAGGCTTACATAGAGCTACCCTTAGGGCATCCAAATCAAAGACGAGGTTCACAAGACCTCTAGGATAGGACCACTTAGTTGTACCCTTTTCAGCCCTCTTAACAAGACCAAAGGCTTGAAATATTTTATGATAGGCATGAGGAACTCCTACGGAAGTCTGTACAATAGGTTGCACCAACCCAATTGTTTCCATTTCTAACAGCTTCTGTGGTGACAGCTTAGCTAACCAAATTAGAGCCTTCTTTGCTTCTGAATCCATAATTGAATAATCATCCTTCAGCACACTGGTAAAAAATGATACATTTTCTTCCAGTCCACCAGGAGTTCCTTTACTATGAAATCCTGGAAGGCAAGTGATCTGCTGCTTATGATCCCAAGAGTCTTCTGCAACAGTACAACTCTGATATAATGAATCAGTATTCATACTGCAGAACCATGCAGAAGTAGTGTCTGCCGCTGCTTCTGCAAGCCTCCTCCATTTGTGACACGCATCACACTGGATCCAAGTTTCCTTGAGCACATAGTTCTCTGCAGAAGGCTCATAGAACCTCTCACTACAGCGAGATAATTTATTTGAATAACCAGATTTCTCATATGCCGAGCTTCTTCGTTGGTTGTTAGAAGCAAGTTTTCTTTTTTTTGAGTTTTTCCTAGCATTTGTCTCTTCATTCCCTTCATATGCATACATAAGATCTCTTTTTATCTGGCTATAGCTACTGGTACACCTCACAGTGTACCTTGTTGGAGTGGAGTGTGTGACCGTAGGTGAACTGATTTCTGCAGTTGCTATATGATCTGCTGAACCAACAACCATGGATCCAATTGATGTGGAGTAGTTGTTCAAGCTTTTCGTTGGGGTTAGTTTATCTAAAGATAATTGTCCCCTTCGGCCATTGTGTCCAGTAGCTCTACTAGCTAATAAAACACCAGAACTAATCGTAACTTCGCTGCTAAGCTCATAATAACCACACCTCTGATCAGAATTATGCATACACCAGATGACTTGTGCACCATCTGGTGGCTCTGCCAGTGTTCCCTGAGTCTTCAGAATGAGAGAGAGAGCAGTAATAGTTTTACCCAGGCCAGGCTCATCACAGAACATTCCCCCACGGAAATCCTTGATTGTAGGAGCCTGCCCTGTGGCTATTTGACCAGAAACAGCATTTATATAAAAAGTAAATCCATCTTCAGTGACAAAATTCATGTACATTGGGTGCTGTAGTAATTCAATATTGCGCTCACGCTGTAACATCCAGTCAACTGCAGCCTGCTGATGATCAAACAATTTAAGTTTCATACATGGCATGATTGATGCAGCAAGAAATTTTAAATGCCGACATGTTGCAGAAACCCTGAGAAGATCAATTGGACAAAGTGACGAAAGAATATTAATCAAAATATCATCTGCTATCACCCAAATACCCGATTTACTAGTATCAAGGGGATTCACTCTTAAAGGATCAGGATTTCCCCTTTTTGCTACACTTGGTAAGCTCTTAAAAATTTCATGGAGCTCAAAGAGCTTTTTCTTGGAAGGGTCAGGTGCACTGCAGTGCAGTTTGCATCCTACAACATGACAGTGAGACAGATTCCAAATACTAAAATCCTTTTCAACACCAAGCTTAGCAGACTGAAGAATAGAACTCCTAGCTTCCCAGTCACAACTGTAAAGAAATATTTGAAACATTCATTAGAATCAGCTGCACAGCTGCATTAAATATTTACAACATAAATCAGCATTAGCTGCATAGACAATTAAATGCAACTCAATTTTCTAAAGCTCCAACTAACAAGAAATCTACATACCACTGTTGAAAGATTCAAGAACTGCTCATTGGTTCACTCGGTGTAATGGTGTTAAGATAATTAATAATTTATTTCAACTGCAAATTCAGCAGCCTAAAACTCAATAGAAGAGAATATCCGAATCCATCTCCTCTGTAATTTATTTTTATTTTAATTTATTGCACGTTAATGTCACAATTACTCCAACTAAAACAAAGCAAAGATGCAAAGTTTTTTCCTCTTCATTTTGTCAGAATAGTTATCACCCCAAAAGAGAAGGGAAAGAAAAAGAAGAAAAAGTTTTATCACCTAATCTACACTATTAATCAACAACCTCTATTCTAATAAAATGATTACTCTATCGAATCAATGGCCTCTCTAAACGTTAATCATCCATCATTGTTCACTAATTACTAACATGATCCTATCAGTAGGCTAGGTCCTTCCACTATACTAACAATTTTCTAACAGTTGACAAAAGTGTAAACCAGAATAATTAATAATCTCAATTACACAATTTTTTGGCTGATCCTGCCTTGGCACCAAGCTTAATAGTCCACAAAAGCTTATAAGATACTCCCTCCGTCCCACAATTTATGTGATATAGTTTGACTCGGCACGGAGTTTAAGAAATGCAGAAAGACTTTTGAATCTTGTGGTCTGAAACAAGTCAAAGATATTTGTGTGGTTATAGATCATCTCGTTAAGCGTAAAAAGTAAAGGTTAAAGTTAAATTGTTGCAAAATAAGAAAATGTATCATTCATTTTGAGACAAACTAAAAAAGGAAAGTGTATCACATAAATTGGGACAGAGGGAGTAATATATTTTAAAATAACATATAGGTCCCACTTATAAATAAATTAATTATATCACTGCACATCAAAAGTATATACTCAATTAGAAAGCCTTTGTAAAATAAGAATCCAACCTTGCTCCCCAACCCCCGCTCCCCCCGACAACCACTTTTTTCATAAAGGTGGTATCCAGTCCTTGTTCCATTGAGTACCTACTCCCTCCTACCAGCGCAGAATACCGGGTAACTCTGTCCACCAAGGCTTAGATAGATGAGAAGAAATCATTAATATTTTTTGTTTCCACCGAGATTTGGACTTAAGACCTCATGATTCTCCTCCCACTTAACAGACCACCCTTGGGTGCCCCAATCTTGATTTCCCTTATAATTGGTGCCTCACAGGTCTCATATACATATAAAGTTGATGTTTCTTTGAAACTCATCTCTCTTTTCTTTAGGGCATTAAAGAGGGGTCTTGAGTTTTACCAGAATATTATACAATGAGATTAAACTTTCTGAGTTTGAGTTCTGACACCCACTGTTGCAATGTCTTTTGGTGTGAGTTGGATTTTCCATGTTGTGCTCACAATCCTTTACACATTTCATCCGTTATTGTTGATTTATTTGCACTTTCGAGATGAGAAGTTGATTACTTTTACTGTTTGTCGTACTGTATGTTCTTTGTACAAATTTATTTGCACAACTTAAAGTTCATGAAGTATATTAACTAAGGATACATGGAATATAATGATAGTGTCCAGCACGACTGGATGCACCACAATTATTCCATTCGATACTTGAATTCTCCCACCAGTACCACCACGACAGGTTGGTGTACTAGTTGATTTCACGATCTTATGTTGGCTAAAAGAAAAACATAAAATAATCATAATCTAAATAGGTAGTATTCATAAAATCTCAATATAATATGATGGTCATACAATATGTTTTTAGCTTATACGCACTTTGATTAATAGGTTGAGCAGTCCCAATATCGGGTAAGCATAGAGAATGCTCGAGTAATTAATGATAATAACAACACTATAAAAATTAATTAATAGACTTTCATGGTCCCACGGTAACAATTACAAAGGTTAACTGCATTGTTGTTGATTTTAACTTTTTCTTAATTCAATTTTTTTCACTTCATATTTTCTACTCCCTCTATTTCAATTTGATATCTTAGTTTGACTTGGCATGCAGTTTAAGAAAGTTGAATCTTGTGGTCTTAAACTAAAGATATGTATAATGTACCAAAATACCCTTTAATCTTGTGGTCTTAAATAGTTATGTGAGATGTTTAAATTAAAGAGTTGTAAAATTAGGAAAGAGACATTCTTCTTTTAAATAGACTAAAAAGGAAAGTAAGAAAGAAATTAAAACATAGAGAGTAAGAGCTTGTTTGGATTGCTTATCTAGGTGCCTTTAAGCTAAAATAGCCTTTAAAGCATTTTTATAGTGATTGGGTAAGAAAAAAATGTACTTTTAAAACTTAACTTTAAGCCAAATAATAAAAATAAGCCACAAGTTAGATTCCTAACTTATGGCTTATGCATATAACCTACTCCCTTCGTTTCAATTTATGAGAACCTTTTTGACTGGACACAAAGTTTAATAAAGAAGGAAGACTTTTTAAAACTTGTGGTTTTGAAATAATGCATAGATATTTGTGTGACTATTCATTATTTCAAAAAGTAAATTTGTTTTTAAATTTAGATAAGGGGTTATTCTTTTTGGCACGGACTAAAAAGAAAATAGGTTCACATAAATTTGGACGGAGGGAGTATAAGTTATAAGTCCATCCAAATAGGCTCTAAGTTTTAAACTTTATACCCCCTGCCCCAATTTATATGACAAAAGTTTCCTTTTTAATCGGTCCAAAAAGAATGACACAGTTCCTTATTTAGTAATAATTTAACTTTAAACTTTACCTTTTACGATGGTCTATAACCACACAAATATCTTTTGACTATAACCACACAAATATTTTTTGGCTTATTAAAGAGATGATACAAATATCTTTGATTTTTTTTATGACAAGGGAACCCGCAGCTGCTACCCTTCGGATGCATACAGGTAAACCCCGCTCCTATGCAATAGCTCGCAAACCAAAGCTATAACCCGCACTAGACAACCCCGTATGATGAGCTCGACCTAGAAGGCAAATCTCCCGTTGTCGTAGGTAGTGTTTTTTGAACCTGATGGAAGTCTCATGCTTAACCAACTAAGCTACCTTGCGGGAACAAATATCTTTGACTTATAGACCACAAGATTCAAAAGTCTTCCAAAAATTCTTAAACTCCGTGTCCAAATCAAACTATATTTGGGATGAATGGAGTACTTAAAATGTAGAAACAATATGCAAAATAATTGATGATATCAAAATAACGGCCGGGATATGCACACCTGACATGCCGGAAAAGTGCAGCAGGACCAGACTTAGGGAACTGCCAACCAGACCACAAAGCTATAGGCAAATACACATCCACCATTACAACAACCCTAACTTCTTCATCATCACCACCACACTCCCCAAAAACTTCAACAATCCTAGCAATAATCTTCAAACACTTTTCCCTCACAAGCTTATGTAACTGATGCACCACACTTGAAACAATTCTACCCCGCTTCTTAGTCGAAACCACACCGTTTTGGTCCTCTAAACTAATGGGTGACAATACGACGTCGTTTTCTGTTACAAAGTGGATATTAGAGCTTTCTCCGGCGATGTAACATTGGGAATTGCGGCGGGGCTGGGAGGAGTACGGCGGAGATGAGACTTTAACGGCGGTAAGGAAGTAACCGCAGTGCTTGTGGTCTGTGATAGAATTTTGAACTTCCATTGTTGAAATTGGAGTTAAGAATTCATGGAGAAGTTAGGGTTTTTGAGTGCGATAAAGGGGATCACAATTTTTAAAAGAGTGAATCAATAAAGTAATGTACCAACCGTTATTGAACCAAAACTGGATTAGTTACTATACAATTTATTTGCTTATAAACTAATTACACTTTTAAAAAAAAATTGAATGGTACAACCAAATCCAGAAGTTTGGTAAAGGGAAATCAAACAATGTTTTTATATTAATAAAGTATATCAATATTATAACTAAAACATCACTCTTTCATGAATAAAATAAAATTACTTTTAAATAGAAAATTAATAATATATGATAATTTAGAGATATAGAATAAAAACATGACGATCAATGACATATGAGAATATAAAATTTGACTATATATTTTTAAAAGAAATATTGAGTGATATTCACTCTCACGGTATTCTCAAATAGTAAATATATAATACTATGACTTGTTATTTGAGTTGGTCTCAATGTTCTTATTTTTATAGATGAAAAAATTATTAAGCATCATTCATTTATTAAAGAATTATGAGGGTCAACAATGTTAATTAAGAAATCTAACACATAATTTGTACAAAAACTGTTAGATGAATCCGTGTGTTGGACGTTAGGCTTGCTTAGGACATACGGTCGGGCGCTTAGAACGTACGCCTCACAAAGCTAGTTCCGAGGTGTTTTGCTACTGTTCAATCCTGGGCTAACCCCAGACGAGTCTCAAAGCTGTTTTTCAAAACACTGTTGAACACTAATAAAAATAGTTACTCCCTGTGTTTTAAAATATTTTTATGATTTTGATTTGACACTTTAAATTTTGTGATTTTAAATTAAAAATATAAAGAATATACCAAAATGTCTTTAATCTTCTGGGTTTAAATATGTCATGTGAAAAGTTGGAACTAAAGAGTTGTCAAAAAAAAAATTGAAACGGACCCAAAAAAATAAAATAAGGGTGCATTTGGTTCGGGGTAAACAGGAAAGGGAAAGGGAATGAAGAAATGAAATTCTCTTTGTTGTTGTTTGTTTGACCTTATTTTTTCATTCCTTATACCCCTTTTTCCACTTTCATTCTCTTTCCTTGATTCCCCACCCCACTAGGTATTTGGATTCCTTTACCCCAATCCGAACTTCGGATCCCGGACCACTCGGACCATCCCGGACTCCGGACCTCGGACCACCCAAAACTATATAGGGACAATCAGGTAATTCTTTTCCTTTCCATTTTATTCTCTTACTGGATTTCATTCCGTTTACCCTGCGCGAATCAAACGTACCCTAAATATTTTAAAGCGGAGGGAGTATATGACTTTACTGTTGTTTCAAAAAATTGTCTAAATCCTAGTGTTCTACAAACTAAATCAAAACCATAAACAAGTCAAAACATACGCTTATTTTGGCTTTGGGAATCAAACTAAAATATTTTTTCAAAAATGAAAAAGGACAAAAGCAAATCCAAATCCTTCAAAAAGTTAAACCCAGATTAATTCTCCACAAAACATTTTCCTAAAAGAATAAGAGGATGTTTGGATTGATTTTTTAAAAGTGACTTATAAGCTAAAAGTTAAAAGTCATGAGTTGGTCTTACTCAATTTTTTACTTTTGACATTTTTTTGTACATTTTAGCCTAAAAATAAATACTTAAAAACATTTTTTATCTCACCCAAACACCTCAAAATGTAGACAAATACTTAAAAATCAAAAAACATTTAAAATAAGCCAATCTAATTACCTTCTAAATAACTAGTAAAGCACAACTTTTTAGTGATATTGTGCTTTAAAACTAATCCAAAACCAAAATAAGAATAGTTATTAATTTTAGGTGTCAAACTCCTCGAAAAGTTACTTTTCGTTTTTATCCATAAACTAGGGGTTCATTTCGGATATTCGATCGGATCCGAACTTTCGGATATTCTCGGATCGATAAAATTAAGATCCGAATCCGATCCAAAAATTTCAGATAAACGGATATCCGAAAATTTCGGATCAGTATAATTATGATCTGAATCCGATCCAAAAATTTCGGATAACCGGATATCCCAAATTTTCATATTTTAAATTATATTTTAATTTATCTTAAAATATTTTAAATCCTATTTAAATTTATCCGAAATACCGTGTGTCAACAACTTTACTAACATTTTATTTAAATCCTATTTTAATTTATCTTAAAATCCACACAAAGGTTGAAGTAGCAAAAAAGGATAATTATAGTCAGCATAATGCTATCGTTAATCGTCCACCCGCATCAAGAATTTCTACCAAGTTATACGATATGAAAAAGATTTATGCATTGTCTTAAAATATCATTGTTTACATTGTCATGACATAAAATCAAGCTCCTTCACTTACTATTTTTTTAAGGAAAATGGATAGTGAAGACGTGGAGGAAATGAAGTTTTGTTTCCTTTTGAATCGATTGACTTCTAAAATTTATTTATCTATTGTAATAGTTAGTTGAAAGATTGCATTATTTACTTCGAATACACTCCAATCTCCTTATCTACTCTAATATTTAAAGTAATTGTATAATTAGTAACAGTATTAAAGTTTGTCAGAAGAAGAACTTGATTTTTTCTCATTATTTTTTTATGAAGGTATAGAAGAAACATAAGAATCAAACAAATGATAACCGAAACGCACAAACACAACCTAACTATTAGGAAAAATCAAAACAATAACAACAACATACCCACGGGTAAATTTTAAAAAAATCGGATATTTCAGATATCTGAAAATAGAGAAATTGTGATCCGTATCTGATCCGATTTTTTCGGATATCCGATCCGAAATATCCGAAACTCAAAAAAGCGGATCGGATATCCAATTTTTCGGATCGAATCGACCGAATCTCGGATCGGATTATTATGAACAGCCCTATCATAAACCATGAAACTTATCAATATTTTATTAATTTTAGAGTTGAGAACGATGTCAAACTCTTCGAAAAGTCTTGTTTCGTTTTTACCATGAACCATGAAATTTATCAGTTTACTGAATGATTTTATTAAAGTAGTACTCCCTCCGTCCATTTTTATTTATCATATATTGGCTTGACACATTTATTAAAAGTAAAATGACAATTTCACTATATCACCCTTAATTATTGCTAAGAATCCGAATGATTGAAATAAATAAAACATACTTTAAAAGTTATGCAATTACTAAAATTTTCTTGAACTTATCAACCCAATAATAAATGATATGGGTAAAAATTAAATATGAAATGATAAGTTATCTCTTGATTTTCTAAATGAACAATTAAAATTAAATAACTATTTTTAATATAATGAACAAGTAAAGTTGGACGGAAAGAGTATCTTATTTAACTAAAATTATACTTCATTCTTCCCAAATACTTGTCGCAAAATACTTATATTTTTATTTAACCAAGATAAAATTAAATAGTTTTTTTCCATTTTATTCTTGCAATAATTAATAACATTTAAGAGGTTCTATCATTGATAGGGTAATTATTGAGAAGAGATTACATAATGAAATATATTAAAAGTATAAATATTCAAAATATTATATTTACAAATGTTTTCTTAAGGGCGCGGAAATAAAAAATGTGACAAATATTTTGAGACGGAAAGTATATTTTTCACATTTAAATACAATAGACAAAAATTGAAAGTATGTATGTCCTAGAAACAATCATTATTAGGGATAAATTGTCACGACCCGAACCCCGGGTCAGCTACTAGTGTCATACCTGGGCACCCTTTTACCCATACAACACAAGTAAACTGCGGAAGATAAATAACGCTCATTTTTTTTCTTTTAACAAACAAAGGCAAAACCGGCAAGGCTATCATAATATATATAACACCTGAATGGGTCTATAACTGTACAACAATGTAAATACAACTCACTCCAGTTCAACCCACATATGAATACAGACCTCTAAGATTTTGGACAACAACTATGACGGGACAAGGCCCCGTCGTACCCCTGAATATACATAGCCATAATGACAAGCTCAGGAACATTGGAGCTATCCCAAAATGCTGACAAGGATCCTAAGCTCGCGGGTCACCCAACTGAGTACCTAAACCTGCGGCATGAAACGCAGCTCCCCGAAAGGGGTCAGTACAAAAAGTACTAAGTATGTAAACATAAAGTACAATAAATAAACCATAACTGGCCAAAAGATGACAGAGACAAGTATGAAAAACCTTACCAGCTCCAACCGTGCCATCTAAAAATAAAAGCCAAATGTACACTGTACTTCTATACAAACAAATGAGAGTCAATCTTACCTTTTAAGTCATGCTTTTAAACAATGAGATTAACCGTTCATTTCAAGTCCTGAAACCACTGTATCCTTTCATTAATGAAATCAATACCATTTCAAAATATGAAAGCCATGTCAGAATCAGGGTCATCCGCCCTCAGAATATTTATGCAATCCTACTCATGGGATTATTTCACCCGCATGGGACTCGAACCCGCATGAGACTCGAACCCGCATGGATCTTGTAGACCCGCAATGAGTATATATATAGATATACCCGCATCATCGAGTAGCAATGCATGGAATAATCATGGGGCTCGAACCCGCATGAGTATATATACCTACTCGCATCATGGATCGCAAGTCCATGGAATAATATGATGTCATGAGACTCGAACCCACATACATCTATCTGTAAAGTCATATAAGATATAACATGTCTCGGCCCCTTCGGGGTCTCGGTGTAAAGTCATATAATGTATAACATGTCCCGGCCCTTTCGGGGTCTCGGTGTAAAGTCATATAAGGTATAACATGTCCCGGCCCATTATGGGACTCGGTGTGGTCATCTTCCTCACATATGCACCTATCACGTGTCCCGACCCATTAGGGGACTCGGTGTAATCCCAACTATCCATATAATCCTCATATATGTACATGCAACGTGTCCCAGCCCACCATGGGACTCGGTGTATCAATTCAACCATAAAACATTTTTATTAAGCCGTTATAACAACTTCCCATAAAGCTATTATAACAACCCTTCATTTTTAGAAAACTAAGGCACTGTCACATCTTCTTTTTTAATAAAACCAAGGCATTACCATGTCTTCCTTTTGAAATAAACAAGACAATAACATGTCTTCCTTTTAAACCAAACAAGACAATACCATGCCTTCATTTTCAAAATAACCAAGACAATTACCATGCCTTCCTTTTAAACAAAACAAGACAATATCATGCCTTCCTTTTCAACCAAACAAGACAATGCCATGTCTTCCTTTTCAAAATAACCATTAAAATGAACTTTCCTTTTTTAGAAATCCCAAAGTATTATAACCTAGCAAGATCAACTCGACTTCAATACTTCTTAAAAACTCTTACCAACATCTCTCATAAGACTTTGGTAAGGACTTTTAGGAACCATTTAGACATGCCTTTAAGCGTAGAATCCACAACATGACTACCCTTAACTTCTAAGAGTAGAATAACTTCCATTTTTATAAAACTCAACTAGAACCATGTACGTCCGCCACACATCTTTTTCATTTATAACCCCCACGACACTAACACCCATAGTATCAACACATTTCCACCTTTTAGATCAAGTGTTATATACTTTTTAAACCAAGTGGCTTATACTTTTAAAACCAAGTGACTCTACACCTTTTAAAATTAATACAAGTATACTTTTAAACTCAAGTAACTCACTCTTTTAAGATCAAGACACTCACACCTTTTAAAATCAAGCCACTTATTCTTTCTAAGTCAAGTAACCTATATCTTTAAATCAAGTTACTTCTCTTTAAATCAAGTCATTTATCCTCTTTTAAATCAATCAAGTAAACCACTCTTTTGACTTCCCATAAAGTCGTTATAACTAACTTTCCATAAAGCAATTATAACAAACTTTATGTTTGAAAAAACTAAGGCATTTATATCCTTTTAATACCAAGTAAACTTGTACATTTCAAATCAAGTACTATAATGAATCCGATTTTATTTAAAACATGTACGTCCACCGTACCACACATTTTATAAGGTTCATGCTCAAAGAAGATAGGAAAAGTTTACATACCTCTTCGGCTAATCCACACGCTAAGTAGAATACGCCGCAAGTAGTACTTCAACCTATAATGATAATAACATTTCTATCAACTTCATGCTACTAGTATACACTTATACTACTCAATGAATCTCCTTTATTTTTATAAAAATTTGGGCAGCACTTCCCCCGTTTCTACGTACTTTTCCACCTTTTCCAAGGCCCGAATTCAACAACCAACAAGCCACACTTAAGGGCATTACCAACAGTTAACCAAAGGGGATTACACGCCTAACTGGACGTGTAAAATTCAGCCCCTTAATCTATCAAAACAGTCCACTAAAATCAGTTCATAGTCCAATGTAAAAACAATCCTTTAGTCCGCTAAAACAGTCCATTATTCCACTAATACAATCCATTAGTTGGTGTTCTTGGCCAACTACTATAATCAATATTGTCCAATTTCGTCTAGCATGCCAAAACTGTTTCCATAACTTCTTTATAATCCAACTTATATTCGAACACTTTTATATAAGTTATAGTAACTTGTTAACAACAAGATTCCTTCATGTCAACATGTAATAGGTAATGTTTTAACATCAAAAACAACCCACGAATCCGTTAACACCAAAATTGTCCACAATCGGCTAACATGCCAAGATTGTGATATGCACTTCTTATTATCCATTATTTTTAATAATTAGTCCTCTTATTAACTACAACAACATGTAATATCCAATTACTTCAAGAGGAGGAACAATCCTTACCTTTAAACTTGCCCAAAATAATCTATTTAAAGTCGGTCCATGGTTTAGTCTTAGCTCCATTTTCTTCAAGTTCCGATTACACACAAGTATCTACTACAAGCTTGTAACCATCTTTCCTTCATGTTTTACATCCAAAGAAGTTCATCCCCAAGCCTTAGGAATTTCCCTCCACTTTCGGCCATACACCATTCTCGGCCAAACCAACTTTCGGCCAATCCTTGTTCATCATACCTTGGAGAGTTATTTTGGTTTAAAACTTGGTTAGAGTGTTTAATCTAAGAGAATAATCAACTCTTGTTCTTCACTTCTTGTTTGAAGAATCTCGAAAATATAGGGAGAAGAGAGGTTTTTGGATGATGAAGATTATTGTGCAAAGTCTCTAAGTCTTGCTATCACCTCTCTTATATAGGAAAATATTATACAAGGGGAGGGACCTAAATGGTCCACTTGTATTGAAAATATCTCACAAAATATCTCCCAAGTGTTCTTATTTACACACCTTGGTTGAAATCCCCTCCCCCTCTCACACTTGTCCAGGTTACTAGTGATGGACACATGAATACTTTTGAAAAGTATTGGTATACCCTTCTGATAAACTATTTGTTATACATGTCTAGAGTGTTATAAGTTGTGGGAGATAAATGTCTTTTGACTTGAGGTTAATACGCACATTGTTTACAAAGTAATGTACTTTGACCATGTCCTAAGCTTAAACTCCTTATAGGATAAGATACGACTTGTGTTGGGTGCATTATGATGTAAACTAAGGTGGTAGTTGAGCCAAGAATAGGATTCAATCCTCGATTGGATATTTGAGAGAACACTCAACTTCTCAGTGATATTAGGTCGACCAAGTCATTGGCCAGTGCAAGAGACATATTTAGAATATGGTCTAGCTATCGAATAATATAGATGAGATAAAGTGATCAAGCCATTTGGATAGACACATGACAAATTCTGTGTCGCAAATGAAATGAATTTATCATCTCACATAAAGGTTATGTTTGTTGGATTCATGTAAACGTACTTCACATATTGAGTTCGCCATACGACACAATATATGAGTTCTGTATGGACCTTAATTGGATTAGTGTCAATGTGTGAAGGCCTATAGGGTCACACTCTGTCGATTGTCTCTTCGATCTAAGGGTATATTGAGAAAGAATTAAATATTCAATTTGGAATCGAGATATTTAAATTGATAATAATTATGGGATAATTTTTATTTGATGGAAATTGTTTAATTAAGTTAAAATTGGATTTTAGATTTAATTAAACGTGATGAATATATGTTGACGAAATGGGACGTAAAGAGTCGTGTCGCCTACCAGGTTGAGCCGCGGCTCCGACCCATACCGCAACTCCTACTGGGCTGAGCCTTGGCGCTTACCCGGTAGTGGCCCTAGTCAGACTGACCCACTGCACCTCGGTTTTTGGGTCAGACTTGGGGCACAACCCTAATCTGTTTTATGACCTAAAACAACTATATTTACAACACTAAACCCTATTATCAATATATGAATTGAAAATCATTTCTAGACTTAGAGTTTAGAAAAGAGACTCTCTCATCCTCTGCCAAAATTTTCTGGCTTTCTTGACAGAGGAATACACTGTAGCAAGGTGCTTGCAAATCGAAAGGACAACCGCGTGTAATTCATAAGTGAAGATTCTAGATTAGAACAACCTATAAGTTTTATTGCTTAATGTTTTGATTGTCATAAAATCATATCAGAATGTGTTGTTGGGGTAAGTAAGCAAATAAATTTTAAACTTTCGTTGTGCCTTACTTATATGTTTTGAACCCAACAAAACCCTACTGTGGTATCAAAGTCCATGTTGATTCAATGGTTATATAAAAATTGAATGACATAATAATATGGGTTAAACATAAAACTTGGTTTTCAAACTAAATTAAAACAAGGCTTCTTGAAATCCTACATGCCTTGACTGAACTGTTAACCACTGATATCATCCTAAATTATCAACTACGCTAAATCGAGGAAGGCATTCTGCTCTAACACAAACTAAGCCAAGTACATACAACCGGTTCATTACGAACATGGTGCACAGTGAATAACTGGTAGAAATGGATGATGGTCGATATGTGCGTTATTGATATTGGTGGGTAATAATAAATGATATGTGATCTGATCCCTAAATTGGATTTAGGGTTTGGAGGATTTTTAGAAAATCAACACGGATACGTTCTGTCATGACGTCGGCGTAGCAACCCTATGATAGTGTCACGACCGACCGGATCCGCGGACTGCCTTAACCCGCACCGCGACACAACATCAGAGAAAACCAGCGGAATATAAACTCACAATAAACAACTATAATGATATAAAATAGTCTAGCCCAAAATGGCTACCCCAAAAGTACATAAAACCGAACAGTTACATCCTTAAACAAACCAAGTTATGACAGGACTACAGGCCTCTAAGAAGGAGTAACACTATGACGGGACAGGGCCCCGTCATGCCCCTGAATGTACAAAACATCAACAACACCAGGGAGAACCATACCATAAGTCGAGCCTCCAAGAAATGGAGCTCACGACACTGAGTAAAAGATCTTAGGAATGAGGATCTACCACCGCTTTCCCTTACTGCGGCATGAGCGCAGCCCGAGGAAGGGGTCGATAACAACGTACAAGTATGTAAAGCGGAAAATACAAGAGTAATATCATAAGTCCAAAATACGGAAGTTATAGATCAAAATCAAATTAGGTTGCAGTGCCTTACTAACAATGAGAGTAACAAGTATAAGTATAATCTTTGCGTAAAAATAGGAGGCTCGTGATCAAAAGCAGATCTCGCGTAGTATCATTAAGCAATCCTACTCCTGGAGATGTTTCACCCGCGTGGATCATGTGGATCCGCGTAAGGCCATCCGCCTCGCGTGAGACTATTTCACCGCGTGAGACTATTTCACCCGCGTGGATCCTGTGGACCGCGTGGGACTATTTCACCGCGTGGGACTATTTCACCGCGTGGACCCGGTGGGCGCGTGAGTACAAGCGCGCACTCGCGTCATGGGTAGCAAATCCATGGAATACGCAGAATAACAATGATAATACATAAATCAAAGACAAGCTAGTATACATAACATAAGCGCTACCGGCTTATCAGAATACTCAGTGATAACAATAATAATACATAAATCAGCACAACCGGCTAGTATACATAACATAAGCGCTACCGTATTATCATAACATAAACAAGATGAGAAATCTTCTAAATTTTTATGAACATTATTAATATAAATCCTCTCATTTTAGCTCATTAAGGCACTACATGTCTTTTTAAGAGAAATTCGGGAATTTAACCCAAGTATCACATACCGTAAACCTTTTTCGAAATGACTCATTTTTATATAAAACTTCCAAGATACTAATACCCATAGTATCATGTCACAACCACTTTCAAAACAAGTCACAATTTTCCATTTAGAAAATATCCCAAGCTTCTAAATCAAGTAACTTCATTTCCTTTAAAACCTTAGGCCATTAATGCCTTAAAACAATTTACCTTCCACAAATTCAACTCATTTTCCCCTTGCTTATTTTATGTAAAGTAAACCCTTCTTTATTTACCTTTTTCCCAAACTAATATAACCAACTTCCCATAAAACCGTTATATTAACATTTTACGTTAGTCAAACACATTTCCCTATGTCCAAGGGACTTATACCTTTAAAACGAAACAAGTATCATATACCTCAAAACAAGTGAAGATTATCAAATCTTGTACGTATACCGTACTACATAGATACAACTACTCATGCTCAAAAGATAGGAAAGCTCTACATACCTCTTCGGTCAATCCACTTGTTAATTTCAACTATCGCATGTAATACGTCAACCTATAATGACCATAATACGCTTATTAACTTCTAGTTTTAAAGTAGAATATTTCCAAGTTCAAGGTTACTAATTCCTATGGAAAATTGGGCAGCATTTCCTTTATTTCTACTCACTTGCCACCTTTTCAAATGCCGATTTTTAACACTCAAACGCCACATTTAAGGTCCAACATCCAAACCAACACAAAGGGGATTACTGATGCGCGTTAAGATGCACACATTTTAAACGCAAGTGCACGTTATCGTGACAAGTAGTATAGTCTTGATAAGACCGAATATCGTCCTCAAGGATTAGGGTTCAATTACCAACTATCTATTTTTTTGGTATCTATTTGGTAAATTGATCTTTGGATTTGTTGTTTATAACTAAGAATTATAAAAGCTATTTTAACTATAAAGGTTTACTTCAGTTGTGATGAGAATAGGGCTTCCACGTCTCCTCACTATCCGCTTATGCTACTTATTAATGCAATAACTTATGGTCTTCTTCTTTTGGAGAAAGCAGGTTCACTAAATCGTTTTATACTCCCGTTAGGGTTATATAAACACTCAACCCCAGATTGCACCTTACCTTTCTGATAAGGATAACTCTATAGGAGGATTAAGAACAAGAACCTAGTTAACCGTCACGCACAATGCGCAAAATTAGGTTTTTAAGCCTCATTAACGCTACATAAATAATTGAGGTATTTTCATCCCCAATCCAAGAATGTCTACCCAACTTACAGCATATTCACAATCCCCCCCTTTCGGAATCTGATTAGAAATCATATAGTGATAATTAGTTGTCAATTAATTACCAAGAATTCAACTCAAATATTGGATAGATCTCAACAAGAAGAAGAATAACCATAAGCATGCATTAAATCATAACATAAGTTTCTAGAGATTCAACATGAAAGTTTATAGAGGAATTAGTTCCTAGCCATTGACATGTGAGAACTAATCCCATGTTCATCATACAAAACCGAAATAAAGTAAAGAAAAGGAAAAGAAATTACTAAACTATGGTCTCCAATCTCCAAGCAAGAAGCCTTGTGTTGTGCAAGAAGGAACCCTTAAAACCGCTAGGGTTCTCCTTTTATAGTGAAAACCGCCTCAACTTTTCCCTGCAGCTCGCCCAAAATCCGTCTGAAACCTAATTTTTCGCGTCGGCCACGGCGCGCCGAACCGCAATCCGTCGGATGATTTGGCGCCATGCCCGATTCTTTGTCTTGAGGCACGCGGCTGCAACTTCAGAGCTCGGATGTTTAGCGCCGCGCCTGCACTGGCTGTCGAGGCGCGCGCTGAGTCTTCGCGACCTCTCGGATAGTGGGCGCCGCGCTTCGCTTCAGTGAGGCCGCGCGCCGATCTGGGTTTCAGCCTCGTTCGCCACTTTTTCTATTTTTAGCTCTGGAATCTCCTCTTTTGCCCTCTTTTAGCTCCTTTTCCGCCATTTGGCCATTTTAACCACTTTGACTCAAAAGAAAGGAAAATTATCCTAATACGACACTTATATGTGCAAACGGACAAAAGACTAACTAAAATCGACTCAAAGGTGTATATAAAATACACCGATCAAAGACCCCCAACCTTACCCTTTGCTCGCCCTCGAGCAAAGATAGAAAGAAAGAAATAAAAGACTCAAAGAAACGAAAAATAAAAGACTCACTGACATTGATCACTTTTGCTGCATTAGTGTTAACTAGAAAAACATGAAGGTTAGCAAAATAATATGCAGGAACATATAGCATGACATTTCAGCACATTAAGCTAGATATTTCGCAAACTCATATTCATCATGCTTTAATGGAAGTCAATATACTAAATCATGCATATAAATTCAAAAATCCTATGACATGCTTACTTGCTATTCTCCACTAATCCTGGATATGCATAAAAGAGATCTTCAGGACTTTAAGGGTTGCAATGTAGGCTTAGGTATAGGTAGGTAAAAATAGGCAATTTAGGCTCATTTCGTGTACCATAAGCTCTTCAACTTTTCAGTATTTCCCTTTTTCTTTTTGTTCTTTCCTTCACTTCGATTCTATCTTTTCCCTCTTTTGTTTTGGGAGAGTGAAGTATATAATGACAATGGCCAAACTTAGGCTTTTGCCTATTTCTTATTACTTTTGTATTGGGGTGCAACAGACTTATTCACTATTTTTGTCTCTTTTTTAACACAATGTATTCCACTATTTCATATTTTCACTTATGGTACAATTTGTGGGAATATAGGGTGTCAAAGAAGAAGTTTCAAATTTAGGCTCAATGGGGCTGACTAGGGATACTTTTAAAGTCCGGGATAGAAAAGAATGGTAAGAATTGGCTATCAAAGAAATTCCTGAGTCATCTCCCTAACATGCATATCCTAACTATTTCGCCTCAAATAACAAGCAATCATAACACATAAGTATTTATCATTTAGCATGCATAACTCAAGCAAGAAACTCCAACTAGACTGATTCTGTGAGTTTTTGGCATATCTAACTTAGGTGTTTAGATAGTTGCTTTAATTTCGTTACATTATTCTACCTTACTTCACTAGGTGTTTCTAGCAACTACAACATACATGATCTTTTGACAGACAATTATGACTCAAAAAGAAAAAAATTTGTGACTCAAAAATACATAAAAACAATAAAAAGACTTAAATAACACATAACATGACACAAATAAAACACCCCCAAACTTAAATCACACATTGTCCCCAATGTGTGTAGACTCAAAGACAATAAAAAAAATAAGACACTTACAGACTTTGGCTAAAATGGTGGTGGTGGCGGTGGCATGGGATAGTGCGTGGACCACTGACTGAACAAGAAACTCAACTCGTTGATTTGTTGCCTTGTTTCTTGCTGTCCTTGTATCACTGTGTCCAAACTCTGCATCATCCTCATCTGATTTTGAAATAATTGTTCCATCGTAGGCCGAAGGTTACTGCTTCGTGGTTGGCGTGCTAGGTCTACCTCATATTGAGCCCTATTTCGTGCTCATCTTCGTCCATGACGGTCTCTGCTTCTTGCTCTTGCTGGTTGTACTCTCCGTCACGCTTTGGGGGCTTGGGTGCAGGAAAGAGTGCACTATCCCATGTGACACCGGCATTGGTTTTCTCATGAGTGTCGGTGGGTAGTCTTGGGACCGCTCGTGGCGTAGGCGGTAATAAGTGAACCGTGTCCCAATCCACCTGTTGTCACCAACCTGCTGATTTCTTCAATGCTCTGCACTATTCTTTCCCCACATCAATCGTCATTCCCCTCATAATTCCACATATCAGTTTAATCCTATCCTCTGGCACTCTGGTGAAGTGCGTGGATGGAATCATGCGGGCGCTGACGCAATATAGCCATCATTTGGCCACTTTGTTGAATTGACACCTGTTCAGTGCTCTTGATCAATTTCTTCCAATATCAAAAACAGCCCCATGGTAGCTCACGGTGTCTGCAACGACATTCCAGTCGATGCGGTCAGTGCTTCTAGACCATGTTCTAAAGTGATTCCAATCACTTCTTTCTTCAACATGAACCGTCTTCAATTGTGCATTTACATTCTCTCACACGCATACATAAGCTCCCCTAACAAAGCATCCCCTTTCCACCTTCTCCGGAAAGTTGGCATAAAATTCACGCACCATTGTTGTGTTCACTGGTGCTATCTTCTCCGGATTTACGAATCTCCTCCACCTCCTTAACTCAATCATAGCCCGGATGGACTCATAAACAGCTTCATCCTCATATGACTCCCTCTGGTAGTCCATTCCCCTTTATGGTATTATGGGTCTGGTATCAAGCTTTTTGTATCTTTGGAAGGCTTCGTAGCTCACAAACCTAGTATTATCGTAATGTGGGGTTGGGGTGGATGTGGAGCCTCTTCTCTTCCTGGTGGCCATGGTTTAAAATAGTTTATGGAGCTTTCAATTTAGTGGCACAATGTTTCTTACACAATCAACAACTAGCAGCGAACACAACACCCCCAAACTTCAACTTTTCTACCCAATACCCACACTCATTTTCTACTCTTTTCTCCAAACTTCACAATCAACTTTTCAGTACCCAACTACTTCAACTACAATACTCCTTCAAACTACTACCTCCTGTGACTTCAGTAAAGGATTCAAGAATAGAAAAAAAATTACCTTTTCTGAGAAGATTCAAGCTGCTCTTGTTTCAATTGGTGGTTTGAGGCTATGGAATGGAGCTTTGTTATTTGAGATAACTAAGGGTTTTTAGGAATTTAAGAGTTTTTTATTGTGGTTGGGTTGGATTTATGGAGGATTTGTGGGCAAATTTTCGGATTTTCGTGGGCTTTGGAAAGGAAGGGTTAGGTTTTTGAAATTGGATTTGGGGAAAATCTGATTTCTGGGCGTTTTAAGTTTTGGATTCCGCCGCGCCATGACCACTGCTTTTCGCCGCGACGCCTAATCTTCTGCGCTCTTCGACTCTGCGTCGCGGCCACATTCTGAGGCGCGCTTAAACTTGGCAAATTTTGGAATTACCGCGCTGCCGCCTGCTCGCAGGCTCGCGGCGCTAACTCTGCGCTGTTGATTCTTTTGGCGCATGACCGCCTGCTCGCAGGGGCGCTACCCGCTTTTTCTGAAATCAAGCTTGCGTCAGTTTTTCGTCTTTCGGTTTGTTTCACTGCACTGATAACACAAACACACAAGACCCCAAGACCGTGAGATGTTCTTAGACAAAATAAAATAAACTAAAGAGAAATTAAAATAACATAATTAAAAACATTGGGTTGCCTCCCAGTTGCGCTGTCTTTAACGTCTTTTAGCGGGACGCAAGTTCTTAGCCTTAATAACCACAGGGTGGATTAAGCCCCAACCAATCCATTTCTCGCATTTGGCGTTTTCTTTTCTTTTTCTTCTTAGCATTATCAGTAAGGGGGAGTTCAGGAATACTTACCTCCTTTAGTGGCATTTCAGCAAACCATGCCTGCTTTCTTGGGCTCATCGCTCTTTGGTTGACTTGTATTGGCTCGCATGGGGGTTTGATGGTGCTGATTGCAAAGCACCCACTCATTGTTGGTGGCTCAATGACGTGTTTAAAAACTTTAAACACCATTTCTTCATTCTTCACCCTTAATGTTAACTCTCCTCTTTCAACATCAATCAACGCTCTCCCCGTTGCTAGGAATGGCCTTCCCAATATGATAGGGATTTCCGCGTCTTCTTCTATATCAAGAATGAGGAAGTCTGCAGGAAAGAAGAATTTTCCTACTTTCACAATCACGTCCTCGATCTTGCCTCTTGGATGAACCATCATCTGTCGGCGGTTCTGCGGGCTTCTTGTGGTTGGTTTGGCCTCATGACTCTAATCTTTTAAATCGATAAGGCGTGAGATTTATACTTGCCCCTAAATCACATAGAGCTCTGTTGCAAGTTACCCTGCCCACTGTGCAAGGTAGTGTAAAGCTCCCTGGATCTTTTAGCTTTGGTGGAAACTTTTTCTGCATGATAGCACTACACTCCTCTGTTAGTGCTACTATTTAAATACTCTGCCCGACTTTTTCTTCTTCCCAAGATCTCCTATAAACTTGAAATAGGAGGGCATCCGCTCTAATGCCTCTATGAAAGGTATGTTGATACGCAGCTTTCTGAATGTCTCCAAAAATTTGGAGAATTGTTTATCAACCGCCATTGTAGTCTCTGAAAGGGATCTTCTCTGTATACTCCTTCTCCGAGCTTTCTACTACGGTGGGCTCAATCACCTTCTCTTTTTCGACTCTGCTTCTTCTCAACTATCGTTGCGCGATCGCCGCTCAACTGCTTGCCGCTTCAATTGCCCGCTGGCATTGCTTCCTCGATTTACCTCTGTGTTGTTGGCAATGTCCTCGTGGCTGCTTGCTTTGCTACCGACCCACTTAAGTTTCCAAGTTCTGAATGAGGATCTAGCTTCGCGAACTGGTGCAGGCGTTGCAAGTCTTTATCCGCTTCGGCTCGTCGGCTTTTCTTCTTAACCGGCATTGAATCGCTGAGGTGTGGGGCTTGAATGAAGCGGTCGCGATTCTCGTACTGCTGTTCCTGCATCGCCCCTGTATTGCTCACGCCCGTATTGATTCTGTTGCCCTTGGTATTGGATTCTGCTGGTTCTCGCTGCTCACGCTCTCCTCTCCATGAGAAATTTGGGTGGTTCTCCACCCTGGATTATAAGTGTTGGAGTAGGGGTTGTTCTGCCTCGATAATTACCTATGGCCCGACACTCGCTGCTCCATTGGTATATTATTGGGATCGGTGAAGGACACTGTCAAATGTATGTGGCCACCACATATTTCATGACTTTTAGGCATCTGCACCGCATTTATCGACATCAGTATGTTCTGCAATCGTTTACTAAAAGGGCCACTGGGCATTCAAGGCGAGAATAGCATCTATTTCGTGGACTCACCGTTTCTTCTCCCACTTGTCGACTCTCTTCTATGACATGGTTGTTGGTGGCAATATCTTCTAATAGCTCATGAGCGTCGTGGTCGCTTTCCTCATGAATTCTCCACCGCTGCATCTATAATGGTTACGTCTTGCTTCACCCGTTGTAGAAGATGTGGACCAAGTTCCACAACTCAATGCAATGGTGTGGCACTTTCTGTAGATCTTTGAACCTTTCTCAAGCTTCATAAGGACTCTCCATCCGCTTGGTAGAAGTTGTTCAACACCCCGCGATTTCTTTGCTTTACACGGGGAAAGAACTTGGCTAGGAATTTCGTGTCACTCTGCCATGTAAAAATTGAATCGTACAGGGAATTCAACCATACTTTTGCTCTATCCCTGAGTGAGAAGGAAAGAGCCTCAACTGACGCAAGATCATCGAACGCCGTTATATTCGAAAGTTGCACATAGCTCCAAGAAATTAGCTATGTGCATATGTGGATCCTCCACGGCGATCCTCCAAATTGCACCGCGTGTGCATCATGCTCGTAATCGTCGGTTTTATCTCGAAGTTGTTGGCTCTATTGCAGTGAGTCTAATGCGCTCGTGCTCCATTCACTCTTGGCGACATAGTCCCCAAACTTCTTTCTCGCCGGATTTGGACTCTCTCCTCCACGTCCATTGGTACTTGCCGAGGCATTCCTGGGTTATGTTGATTTTCACCTAACCCTTCTCTCATCATGTTATTGTTTAGAGCACCGTCCATTTCTATCAAAGTTGCAATCCGCTGATTCTTTCTGTTCTGTTTGCAGGTTTTCTCAATCTCTGGATTGAAGGGAACAAGAGTGTCTGCTCCTCTTCTCCTTCGCATAAACTGATTTCCTGAAATAGATCAAAAACAAACAACCAATCACGATACCTCGAATTTTCCAAAAATAATAAAAAAAACGTAAAAATTAAAAATTAAAATAAAAATTAAAAACCAAATTAGAAATTAAAAATAGACAAATTTGATATTGAACTATGCCTAATCCCCGGCAACGGCGCCAAAAACTTGATGCGCGTTAAGATGCACACACTTTAAACGCAAGTGCACGTTATCGTGACAAGTAGTATAGTCTTGATAAGACCGAATATCGTCCTCAAGGATTAGGGTTCAATTACCAACTATCTATTTTTTGGTATCTATTTGGTAAATTGATCTTTGGATTTGTTGTTTATAACTAAGAATTATAAAAGCTATTTTAACTATAAAGGTTTACTTGGTTGTGAGAATATGGCTTCCACGCCTCCTCACTATCCGCTTATGCTACTTATTAATGCAATAACTTACGGTAACTTCTTATGGAGAAAGCGGAGTTCACTAAATCGTTTTATACTCCCGTTAGGGTTATATAAACACTCAACCCCAGTATTGCAGCTTACCTACCTTTCGGTGATAATGATAACTCTATAGGAGGATTAAGAACAAGAACCTAGTTAACCGTCACGCACAATGCGCAAAATTAGGGTTTTTAAGCCTCTCATTAACGCTACATAAATAATTGAGGTATTTTCATCCCCAATCCAAGAATGTCTACCCAACTTACAGCATATTCACAATCCCCTTTCTAACTCGATTAGAAATCATATAGTGATAATTAGTTGTCAATTAATTACCAAGAATTCAACTCAAATATCGGATAGATCTCAACAAGAAGAAGAATAACCATAAGCATGCATTAAATCATAACATAAGTTTCTAGAGATTCAACATGGAAAGCCCTATAGAGGAATTAGTTCCTAGCCATTGACATGACAAGAACTAATCTCATGTTAATCATAAAGTAAAGAAAAGGAAAAGAAATTACTAAACTATGGTCTCCAATCTCCAAGCAAGAAGCCTTGTGTTGTGCAAGAAGGGGAACCCTTAAAAACCGCCTAGGGTTCTCCTTTTATAAGTTGAAAACCGCCTCAACTTTTCCATGCAGGCCTGGCCCAAAATCCGTCTGGAAACCTAATTTTTCCGCGCTGCCCGATTCTTTCGAAGCGCGGCGCTGCAACTTCAGTAGCTTTTCGGATGTTTAGGCGCCGCGCCTGCACTTGTCATGAGCCATGCGCCAGTCTTCGCACCTCTTCGATAGTGGCGCCGCGCCTCGCTTCGATCACAGCGAGGGCCAGCGCTGGCCTCGTTTCAGCCTCGTTCGCCACTTTTTCTGTTTTTAGCTCTGGAATCTCCTCTTTTACCCTCTTTTAGCTCCTTTTCCGCCATTTGGCCATTTTAACCACTTTGACTCAAAAGAAAGGAAAACTATCCTAATACGACACTTATATGTGCAAAACGGGACAAAAGACTAACTAAAACTGACTCAAAAGGTGTATATAAAATACACCGATCAATTACACACCTAAACTTGGGTGTGTAAAATTCTGCCCCATAAGTTATAACAATTAATCTTAACAAGTTTAAGGTAATTTTTAGGCTACAACATGCTCACATAACCTCTTTAGCCAAATCCTTCATACCCAAACCACATTTCTTGCATGCAATGACTCTAAGAGCATTATTTACTACCACAAGTTCTTTCTTCCTAACATGCAACACTAAAAACTAATTATAAAGGAAGAATCATTACCTTAGAGCTTTAGCCAAATTTTTCCAACAACTTGCTAGCTTCCTTTCCAAGAACACCACCACAACAACCTTCACAAGCTAGCCACAAGCTTCCTTCTTGCCTTTTCTTTTCAGATTTTTCCTAAGGCTAGAATATCTCTTGGAATTTTAGAGAGAAGGATGAGCTTGAAATTTTTAAGAGAGAAGGAAGAGCTTTTGTCTAAGAGAGAGATGAAAGATGACCAAGTCTTCAAGACTTGGTCAATATAATGCATGCAAAATCAGATGGGGGGGACACTTGTCACCCTCCCATGGCCTTTTTAAAAGAAAAGATCAGATTTTCCTAAGTTTTTTCGCCAGATTTCCCGCCTCGGCCTGCGATCGGCCGCGCCTGCAACTCGCGGACTCGGAACTTCCGCGCGGCCCTAAATTCCCGGGCGCTGCGCCGCCTCCGTGGCCACACGAGGCCCATGACCAAAATTTTCTAATTTCGAGTCCTAACTCCTTTCGCACGGCCCCATACGCATGGCCTGAACCACGGGGTATAACATTCTCCCCCCCTTAGAAACATTCGTCCCGAATGTTCCTTCTAGGCTTACTCAAATCACAATATCGACATAGACTCAAATAAAGACGCTCCACACGGCCACAACAAAACTCAAGCATAATTACTAAATTTAAAGACCAACAATTTAGAAATGTGGGTTGCCTGGAGGTATAAGGAACAAGTGAGGATATTTCTTCATCATGTCATCCTCTGCTTCCCACGTCATCTCCTCTCTGTTCTCATTCCGCCATGAGACCTTGACGGAAGCCACATCCTTTGTCCGTAATCGCCTAACCTGACGATCGAGTATCGCTATGGGACTCTCCTCATGCGATAACTCCTTTGTTACCTGAACCTCATGATTCGGATGTACTCTAGATAGGTCTCCAATACATTTCCGCAACATAGACACATGAAACACTGGATGTACTGCCTCTAGATCGGACGGCAGATCCAACTCATAGGCAACCTTGCCTACCCTCCGGACAATCTGGTAAGGCCCAATGTACCTTGGGCTAAGTTTTCCCTTCTTCCCAAATCTCATCACGCCCTTCATGGGTGACACCTTCAGGAAAACCCAATCATGTACCTCAAACTCCAAGTGTCGACGCCGCTGATCTGCATACGACTTCGCCACTGGGCGCGATAACCGCTCTTGGATAAGCTTCACCTTATCCATCGTCACGAACCAAGTCTGGCCCGACTAACTGAAATTCTCCTACCTCGAACCAGCCTATCGGTGACCTGCACTTCCTCCCGTATAAGGCCTCGTAAGGCGCCATCTGAATACTAGAATGATAGCTGTTGTTATAAGCAAACTCCACAAGAGGTAAATGATCCTCCCAGCTACCCCTGAAATCAATAACACAAGCCCGCAGATATCCTCGTGTGCGGATAGTGCACTCGCCCGTCCGACCGAGGGTGAAATGCGATCTTGAGACTCACTGTGTCCCTAATCCCTTCGAAAGACCTCCGAAGTTAGCCGAGAACCGGGCTCTCTATCTCGATATAATCGACACCGACTCGTGCAATCTCACAATCTCTCTAATATATAATCCGCATAGTCTCACCGAGAACGTCATTCTGACCGGAAGAAAATGGGCTGATTTCGTCAGCCTGTCGACAATCACCCAAATTGAATCATGCTTCCTCTGAGTGGTAGGTAGTTCTGTAATAAAATCCATATTTATCGCCTCCCACTTCCAAGTCGGAATATCAATAGCCTGCAATAGCCCACCGGGCTTTTGGTGCTCAATCTTGACCACGACAACTAGACATCGGCAACAAAACCTGCCACGTCCCTCTTCAGGCCATCCCACCAATACACACACCTGAGGTCATGGTACATCTTAGTCGACCCTGGGTGAATAGAATAACGAACACTGTGTTCCTCCCCCAAAATCTGTTGACGAAGTCCTGTCACATTGGGAACACACAATCGGCCCTCAAACCTTAACACCCCATCAGGCGCTTGATGCGCGTTAAGATGCACACACTTAAACGCAAGTGCACGTTATCGTATCAAGTAGTATAGTCTGTGATAAGACCGAATATCGTCCTCTGGGATTAGGGTTCAAGTACCAATTATCTATTTTCTAGTATCTATTTGGTGGTTTAATGATTGATT
Source organism: Przewalskia tangutica (assembly GCA_029844215.1). Taxonomy (NCBI): domain Eukaryota; kingdom Viridiplantae; phylum Streptophyta; class Magnoliopsida; order Solanales; family Solanaceae; genus Przewalskia; species Przewalskia tangutica. The sequence goes on from CM056725.1 coordinate 7,638,282, forward strand.
GGTTGTTTATAACTAAGAATTATGAAAGCTATTTTAAAGTATAAAAGTTTACTTTAGATGTGATGAGAATAGGGCTTCTATGTATCCTCACTATCCGCTTATGCTACTTACTATTGCATTACTTATGGTATTCTTCTTTTGGAGAAAGCAGGTTTACGAAATCATTTTATACTCCCGTTAGGGTTATATAAACACTCAACCCCAGTATCGTTCCTTACCTACCTTTCGGTGATAAGGGTAACTTTATAGGAGGATTAAGAACAAAAACCTAGTTGACCGTCACGCACAATGCGCAAAATTAGAGTTGTTAAGCCTCTCATCAACGCTACATAACTAATTGAGGTATTTTCATCCCCAATTCAAGCATGTCTACCCAACTTACAGCATATTCACAATCCCCCCTTTTCAGAATCTGATTAGAAATCATATAGTGATAATTAGTTGTCAATTAATTACCAAGAATTCAGCTCAATTATTGGATAGATCTCTCAATAAGAAAAACAACCATAAGCATGCATTAAATTATAGCATAAGTTTCAAGCAATTCAACATAGAAAGCCCTATAAGAGAATTAGTTCCTAGCCATTGACATGACAAGAACTAATTCCATGTTCATCATACAAAATCAAATAAAGTAAAGAAAAGGAAAAGAAATTACTAAATTAATGGTATCAATCTCCAAGCAAAGTCTTGAGTTGTGCAAAGGGAACCTCAAAAGCGCCTAGGGTTCTCCTTTTATAGCCGCAAACCACCTCCTCTTTTCCTTCAGCCCGCCCGTAAATTCGTCCAAAACCTAATTTTTCCGCTGCGCCGTTCGCATGTGGCCATGCGCCGGTTCGCACTGTCGGGTGTTTTGGCGCCGCGCCTCGCTATTCGTTGTCTGCAGCGCGGCGCCAGATCTCTTTGTAGTTCTTGGATGTTTAGCGCCGCGCCCCGTGACCGCTGCTCGGCGGCCGCGCGCCGAAGTCTTCTACGAATAGTGGCGTCGCGCTTCGCTGCCGCAGGAGGCCATGCGGCTGGTCTGATTTCCCTCGTTCGCCACTTTCTCTGCTGCTGGCATCTCCTCTTTTGCCCTCTTTTTGCTCATTTTCCGTCATTTGGCCATTTTAACCACTTTGACTCAAAAGAAAGAAAAACTATCCTAATACGACACTTATATGTGCAAAACGGGACAAAAGACTAACTAAAACTGACTCAAAAGGTGTATATAAAATACACCGATCAACGCTACCTCAAATAGACTCTTCTCCCTCTGAAGAGCGGCATCTCGATACCGCACCATAATCAGATCCTCATACTGTCGCCTCTTCACCTCCTCGACGATGGAAGACTCGGCAACCTCTCGAACCCGAACTACATCACTATCAGAATCAAACAAACGAACCCCAAGGCTCGCTAGCTAACGAATCTCTCGGACCATATCCTTTTTCCCCGACTGTACATCGGATAGACTACCCATCGATCTGCGACTAAGGGCATCTGCAACTACATTGGCCTTCCCTGGGTGGTATAGAATATCAACATCATAATCCTTAAGCAGCTCTAACCACCGTCTCTGTCGCAAGTTCAGCTCCCTCTGGTGAAGATATCTTTGGAGGCTCTTGTGGTGCAAGTAAATATCCACATGAACCCCATACAAATAGTGTCTCCAGATCTTCAAGGCATGAATCACTGCTGCCAACTCTAAGTCATGTGTGGGATAGTTCTTCTCATGATTCCTAAGCTGTCGAGATGCGTAAGCTATAACTCTGCCGTGCTGCATCAGCACGCACCCAAGCCCGACACTTGACGCATCACAATAAACCACATAACCGTCCAAACCCTCAGGAAGCGTAAGAACTGGGGCGGTCGTCAATTTCTCCTTCAATGACTGAAAACTCTCCTCACAAGCATCCGTCCACTGGAATATAGCTGCCTTCTGAGTCAGCCTAGTCAAAGGCGCTGACATGGAAGCAAACTTCTCCACAAACCTCCGATAATAACCTGCAAGACCCAAAAGCCGCGCACTCCGCGGTGTAGCTGGTCTAGGCCAAGTCTTGATCGCCTCATCTTTGATGTATCAACCCGAATACCATCGCCCCGATAACATGCCCTAAGAAAGCCACCGGCCAACCAAAACTCGCGTTTCGAGAACTTGGCATACAAATCACGGTCTCGGAGGACTCGATACCATTCTCAAATGATCCGCGTGTTCTCGCTCAGGCGCGAATAAACCAGGATATCATCAATGAATACTATAACGAACATATCCAAGAATGGCCTGAACACCCTATTCATCAAATCCATGAATACCGCTGGAGCGTTGGTCAATCCGAAAGACATCACCCTAAACTCATAGTGCCCATACCGGGTCCTGAATGCAGTCTTCGGGATATCTGCCTCTCTAACTCGCACCTGATGATAACCAGAACGCAGGTCTATCTTGGAAAAACATCTCGCACTCGCAATCGTCAAACAAATCATCAATCCTGGGGAGGGGATATCTGTTCTTGATAGTTACCTTATTCAGCTGCCTGTAATCAACACACATACGCAGCGTTCCATCCTTCTTCTTTACAAACAACACTGGCGCTCCCCAGGGAGAAACACTAGGCCTGATAAAGTCTTTCTCCAGCAAATCTTTCAGCTGGTCCTTCAACTCGCAGGTGCCATTCTGTATGGCGGAATAGATATCGGTCGAGTGTCAGGCGCCAAATCAATGCAAAACTCAATCTCCCTCTCAGGAGGGATACCCTAAGCTTCGTCGAATACGTGCAAAACTCGCTAACAACCGAATCGATCAAGGTCCCAGATCTCACCTCGTGATCAAACACTTGAACCAAATGGTAAATATACCCTTTCCGCACCATTTTCCTAGCCTTGGGGTAAGAAATAAACCTACCCCTCGGCGATGCAGTATTCCCTTTCCACTCGATCACCGGCTCACCAGGAAACTGGAACCGTACTAGTCTATCTCTACAGTCCACATTGGAATAGCAAGACGCTAGCCAATCCATACCCATAATCACATCAAAGTCTGTCATAACCAACTCTATCAAGTCAGCTAGAGTCTGACGACTATCTATAGTCACTGGGCAAGCCTTATATACCCGCCGGCTACCACCAAGCACCTACGGCGTAGCCACATCAAAAGATTCTATGGACTCGGATCTATCCCTATTCTACCAAAGAATATGAGGAGATATATAGGACAAGGTAGAACCTGGATCTATCAAAGCATATACATCACAGAAAGAAACCAATAATGTACCTGTGACGACATCGTGGCGCCTCCGGTCACGACGATCGACATAGCATAGATGCGGTTCTGAGGACCGCTGGAACTAGAACCCCTACCACGACCCTCGCGGCTCCGCGCGTGAACACCACGCCTCGGGCGCATTGCCACCAAGAAGGCGAAGATCCGACCACGCACTCGCTACCGAGCCATCATATTCCCGCCGCCTCTGGTCGGACAATCTCTCCTCAAATGGCCCTGCTGGCCGCAAGAATAACAAGCTCCTAGAGTAACACGACAACCCCCATAATGGCAATCGCCACATCGACCACACCGAGGTATAGAAGGCCTTATTCGACGGAACTCGTCCTCCGGGAACCCGCCACGAACCCTGTCACGCTTCCTGAATACTCAGACGCCCCGAAGATGGTGGAGAAGCGCTCGACCGGTGTGGTGCAAATCTGCTGGCCGGGTTGTCTACCCCTAAAACTACCAGAGGACCTGCTATCTCGACCTCTTCTGGCGATGCACTGCCGATCCGCTGCCTGCGTTCCTCACACCTAAGTGCATATGCCTGCATGCGGGCAATGTCCATGCCCGGCTGAAGAGCCACTCCCGTGCAACTCTCTGCCAAGTGATCATCGAGTCCTGTGACTTAGCGGTGCACCCTGTCCTCCATGTCTGCTACCAAAGCGGGCACATACCGAGCCAATGAGTCAAACTCCACGTTGTACTCCCGGACCGTCCGTCCATTCTGTCTTAGTGTCAAAAATCTATCGGCTCGAGCCCTCCTCATCTGCGGAGGCAAGAAATGGCCAAGTAACGCCTCTGAGAACTCGTCCCAAACAGCTGGAAGCGCATGCTCCCCGACGGTTCCATGAATCATACCCAATCAGCGGTGTCCGCGGCCGATGCGAACCTAGTACCACCGACTCGGTCTCAAGCCCCGTCACCCTCATGATCCGTCAGAATCGCTTGATAAACTTCGAGGATCATCCTCGTGCCTCGACCATAAAACTCGGTGGTCGCAACTCAAAAGTCCTCGCCTCGCTAGCGACTGTCTTTGAACTACGGTACACCGAATCGCTGTCTCACTATCCTCACGTTCGCCACGATCTCGGCGATGGCGCCATCTCTCAGAGCCCATATCCTTCGCCTCGCCGGGTTGGAGGCTCGTGTACCGCGGCTCGCTGCCGCCGACTCTCCATTGGGGTTGGCGGCGTTAGAACTTCGCCGTCCAAACACCTCATCCGGTGGATCGGGCGTGCCTGGTAACCCTCGGTGCCTACTAGTAGTTCTCTCGCCTTGCCTTCACGGGCCGCGGTTGCCTGCGTGGAGGCATAAGCGTCAGAAAAATACGTCAGAGGAAATTCAACCTATAACATAGCTCTATTGCACGATCTTAGAGTGAAAGAATGGAAACCAATCCTAAATATCCTGCAGCCTCCTGATTATAGATGTGGTGCACAACACACCGATAATCAAGACTCTACTAGATTCGGCTGCACTTTTCTCGAGGATTAATCGCTCTAATACCACTTTTGTCACGACGACCGAATCCGTGGCCGGTGCCTTAACCCGCACCGCAGTGACACAACATCGGAGAAAACCAATGAAGATAAACTCACAATAAACACCTATAAGGATATAAAAGAGTCTAGCCCAAACTGGCTACCCCAAAAGTACATAAACCGACGATTCATCTAGTCTTTATTCTGGTCCGTCCGTCCGGTATCACCACGACCGGACCGATAAGCTTACTGGTCGGACCGGACCGACCGATAAATTTGTCGGGCCAATTTTTTTTTTTAAATTGAATTTCCAATCTGAAATTGACATTCTCGACGCGTGCACGCAATTTTTACGTTGAAATCAATTGTACATCGCGAGATATTTAGATTTGAAAATGGGAAAACGTAACGATTTGGGGAAAAGAGAAATTGAGGGCAATATGGACGGTTTGGAGAAATCGGTGAAGCAAACGGACTTTAGTCGGTTTGGGATTATTCGTCTCGAAAAATACGAAATCAAAAAATATTTTAGGTAAAACGGACGTCCGAGCGCAGTTATGACCATATAAAGTTTGATCAATTTACAACTAATTGTGAGCCGAGGAGTGGGGCTTCATTGGCCGGGGTCATGGGCCGGGAGTGGAGGGGGCGTGGCTGGAGGGTCGGTGGTGGAGTGGGAGGGGAAGGGGGACCGGCACGGGTATTTTACTGGGTTCGGCCTTTAACGGTCCGTATTTTTAGATACTGATCCGACCGTTAAGGTTTCGATCCGGTTCGAGTATATCAGAACCACTAATGCCCTAGTTACATCCTTAAACAAACCAAGTTATGACAGACTGTGCCTCTAAGAAGAGTAACACTTATGACGACAGGCCCGTCATGCCTGAATGTACAAAACATCAACAACACCGGGGAGAACCATACCAAAAGTCGAGCCTCAGAAGAAATGGAGCTCACGACACTGAGTAAAAGATCCTAGGAATGAGGATCTACCACTGCTTTCCTTACTGCGACATTTAACGCAGCCAGGAAGTGGTCGATCACAACGTACCAAGTATGTAAAACTGGAAAATACTGTAGTAATATCATAAGTTCAAAATACACGGAAGTTATAGATCAAAATCAAATTAGGTTGCACTGTGCCTTACTAAAAATGAGAGTAACAAGTATAAGTATAATAATGCATAAAAATAGGAGGCTCATGATCAAAACAGGATCTCTCGCCCGTAGTATCATTAAGCAATCCTACTCCTGGGACTGTTTCACCCGCATGGATCCTGTGGATCCCCATAAGGCCATCCGCCTCGCATGAGACTATTTCACCCGCATGGGACAATTTCACCCGCATGGATCTTGTGGACCCGCATGAGACTATTTCACCCGCATGGGACTATTTCTCCCGCATGGACCCAGTGGGCCCGCATGAGTACAAGCGCCGCACTCGCATCATGGGTAGCAAATCCATGGAATACGCAGTAATAACAATGATAATACATAAATCAGCACAACCGGCTAGTATACATAACATAAGCGCTACCGGCTTATCAGAATACTCAGTGATAACAATAATAATACATAAATCAGCACAACCGGCTAGTATACATAACATAAGCGCTACCGGCTTATCATAACATAAACAAGATAAGAAATCTTCTAACTTTTTATGAACATTATTAATATAAATCCTCTCATTTTAGCTCATTAAGGCACTACATGTCTTTTTAAGAGAAATCCGGGAATTTAACCCAAGTATCACATACCGTAAACCTTTTTCGAAATGACTCATTTTTATATAAAACTTCCAAGATACTAATACCCATAGTATCATGTCACAACCACTTTCAAAACAAGTCACAATTTTCCATTTAGAAAATATCCAAACTTCTAAATCAAGTAACTTCATTTCCTTTAAAACTTTAGGCCATTAATGCCTTAAAACAATTTACCTTCCACAAATTCAACTCATTTTCCCCTTGCTTATTTTATGTAAAGTAAACCCTTCTTTATTTACCTTTTTCCCAAACTAATATAACCAATTTCCCATAAAGCCGTTATATTAACATTTTACGTTAGTCAAACACATTTCCTATGTCGAGGACTTATACCTTTAAAACGAAACAAGTATCATATACCTCAAAACAAGTGAAGATTATCAAATCTTGTACGTATACCGTACTACATAGATACAACTACTCATGCTCAAAAGATAGGAAAGCTCTACATACCTCTTCGGTCAATCCACTTGTTAATTCCAACTATCGCACGTGTCGTCAACCTATAATGACCATAATACGTTTATTAACTTCTAGTTTCAAAGTAGAATATTTCCAAGTTCAAGGTTACTAATTCCTATGGAAAATTGGGCAGCATTTCCTTTATTTCTACTCACTTGCCACCTTTTCAAAGGCCGATTTTTAACACTCAAACGCCACATTTAAGGCCCAACATCCAAACCAACACAAAGGGGATTACACACCTAAACTTGGGTGTGTAAAATTCTGCCCCATAAGTTATAACAATTAATCTTAACAAGTTTAAGGTAATTTTTAGGCTACAACATGCTCACATAACCTCTTTAGCCAAATCCTTCATACCCAAACCACATTTCTTGCATGCAATGACTCTAAGAGCATTATTTACTACCACAAGTTCTTTCTTCTTAACATGCAACACTAAAAACTAATTATAAAGGAAGAATCATTACCTTAGAGCTTTAGCGAAATTTTTCCAACAACTTGCTAGCTTCCTTTCTAAGAACACCACCACAACAACCTTCATAAGCAAGCCACAAGCTTCCTTCTTGCCTTTTCTTTTCAGATTTTTCCTAAGGCTAGAATATCTCTTGGAATTTTAGAGAGAAGGATGAGCTTGAAATTTTTAAGAGAGAAGGAAGAGCTTTTGTCTAAGAGAGAGATGAAAGATGACCAAGTCTTCAATATAATGCATGCAAAATCAGATGTGGGGACACTTGTCACCTCCCATGACCTTTTAAAAGAAAAGATCAGATTTTCCTAAGTTTTTCCGCAGATTTCCCGCCTTGGCGCAGCCCTGCGGCGTCGCGGCCGCAACTTCTGGACTCTCGAACTTCCGCGCCATGCCGATTCCCAGGCCATACTGACTCGCTAGCCAGCGCTGAGGCCCCTGACCGAAATTTTCTGATTTCGAGTCCTAACTCCTTTCGCACGGCCCCATACGCACGGCCTGAACCACGGGGTATAACAGATAGGGTGCCACAACGCCAGCTAGGGTTTTCAAGGCAGCGCCGCGACTCCATAGTGGAGCGCCGCAGCGCCTGTCACGATGAAAGGCAGGAGTCGCGGCTCCTATCCAAAATCTACGATTAAAAACTTCGTTTTAAAATTCTTGACTTACTGGACAGTAGGTACCGCGACTCGATGATGGAGCGTCGCGACCCTAATTTCACAACAGAAGCCGAAAGTCTTCTGCCATGCCAGCGTTGCGGCTCCATGGTGGAGCGCCGCAATGCTAATTCATTACAGAAGACCGACATGCCAGCGCCACGACTCCACGGTGGAGCACCGCGGCGCCACCTATCCAGAAAACAAAAAATTTTAGAGTTCAGAATGTTTAATCCACAATTATTATTATACAATATCTTATTCGATAAGTGTACTGTTTATGTGCTAAATGTCAACACGTTTGTCATTTAAATTGCTAGAATAGCGTCCACAAATAATTGTTTGGGTAGACGACGCCCGATACATGTTTAAACCGCTTAATATCATGCTTAAAAATGCGATACCCAATATATGCTTAAAGACTTTGCATGATAGTTAAGATGTTTTATTTGATAAAGCATGCTAGAGTTGATCTTGGTTAAAACCCTAAATAAAAATGTTCCTCAAAATTTACTAAAAGTCTCATTTTAAAATGAACGTGTCGTCTGTTATAATTGATTGTAGTGAAAAATCCTTTTCGGCGAGATGAATATTTATGCCACAACATTTTCTCTTAGCCTACGAGGACTCAGACTCTTTCATAGATGCATGTTAAATATAGAAGTGGGTGATAAACGTTCATGAGTATTTACACCACAATGTTTGTTCTATAAGACAAACTCACTTAGATACATAATTGTAGTCGCATAACAGGGTTGACTTGCTAGGGTGTCTTGGCGCCATAGCGTCGGACAAGCCGAGGAACGCATATCGTTTGTTTAGAACGTTCGGTCAAACAAGAGTTACAAATTGTTTGTAATTGGTTTAGAGACCTACCAGGTTGTGTTGTTGAAGTTATCAGCCACAACAAACGTGGAGATAACATAAACCTGGATCTTAGCCCATTATGACCATATTTGATATGAGTCTATATTCTTCCATGGGGTCTAAGAGTATGTTAAAATAGTGAGAGCTAATTAAACTAAAGACCATATTAATTAGTTAACGAATGTATTCAATAGAAATTGTATTAGAGTTTAATTTCAAGGCTATATATTTCTTCAGTATAAAATGTCGAATCTATCACTGAAAATATTGGTTGAAACAAACAAGTTGACTGGAGCAAACTTCCCTGACTGGTTGAGAAATCTGTGTTTGGTGTTGAGAATAGAAAGAATTGAATATGTGTTAGAAATCACACGACCCCGATCACATCGTGCCCTACTCAGGCACCTTACAGTAAACATCGAGATAATCAATGAACATATACATGAACCTTAAAAATAAAACAATGTATAAAACAAAGTTAGCCGATAGGGATACCTTCCTGGACATAAATATACACAACCGAAGCAGTTGCCTCATTTTCTTTACAAACTGACCCACAAATGTGACTACAGACCTCTAAGATTTTTAACATAACAACTGTGGCGGGACAGGGCCCCGCCATACCCCTGAATATACATGAATCTACTACTTCAGGGTAAACCATACCAAGAGATAAGCCTCCGGAGCAAATGGAGCTTTCTCTCAAACACTGAACCGAGATCCTAAGAGCAAGGATCGCCAACCTGGGTACCTAAAACTCGGGCATGAACGCAGCCCGGCGGGGCATAACAAAAATTTAATATGGAATGAAATAACGTCGATAAGAAATGATCATAATCGTACAAAAGAATGACAAGGACAAGTATAAAGATACATACCGATCCTCGCTGTCATTACCACTTATGAACTTAATCGCACCTTATTATCTTTTTCATTCTCTATAAAAACTATAGCCACATTCTTACGTGCATACGATTAGGAAAAATCATTAAGTTCATTACTATATAACTTACCTATCTTTCATAAGTATAATCCGCCTCGTAAGGAGGGGCACCTATACTACCCGCCATCTAGGACGCGATCAAGGTCACATAGTGCGCGTAAGGTATCTTGCCGGCCCGATCACGGGTCGATAACGCCATCTAGTGCGCCCATAAAGGTATCTTGCGGCCCATTCTCGGTCGATAATGTCATGTAGTGCGCGCCTAAAGGTATCGCCCGGCCCATCTCTGGGTCGATAATGTCATATAGTGCGCGTGGGTATACCGCCGGCCGCTTCGGGTCGATAATGTCATATAGTGCGCGTAAAGGTATACCGCCGCCATCTCTCGGTCGATAATGTCATATAGTTAGTGCGCGTAAGGTATCTTGCCTGCCCGTCTCGGGTCGATAATGTCATATAAAACCCGAATTTAACCCAACGTACTCACGCACCTCTACTCCTTTAGAAAAACTCTTATTCAAACAAAACTTCCCAGATACTAACAACCGTAGTATCAAGTCATCTCTACCTTTCAGGACAAGTCACACTACCTTTTTAGAAATACAATTACCGGCTTCTAAATCAAGTGACTTCTTACTTAAAAACCTTAAGCAATTGGTACCTTTAAAACAATTTGCCCTTCTTTATTTCAAAACATTCTTTGCTTACATTAGAGAAAACCATTCTCTTAACCTTCCATAAAGTTATTATAACCAACTTCCCATAAAGCCGTCATACTAACTTTATGCCTTAAACTAATTCATTCTTTTTATAACCAAGAGACTTATACTTTCAAATCAAATCACATAGCTTTCAAAATACTTCAAGTCTCTTAACTTTTAAGAAAACAAGTTTCAAGTCTTAAAAACTCCATACGTAAACTCTTTTAAATTAAGTAACATATACTTTGGTGCGTTGTGAATAAGTTATACTTATTTATAACGATCTTATTCAAGTAGCCATGATCTAGAAAATGTAATACAATTTTGTCTTATCTTAGCTTCTATGCAGATGGAGAATTCTACTTGTTTTAACATAATTAATTGTCATTACATTTTCCTTTATTAACGCTGCAATGGCTTGTTCGATACTTATTCTCATTCGTGCCGTAAATTTGCCGAGTCAACTCGACTCCAAATACTTCCTAAAGACTCTTACCAACATCCCCCATAAGACTTGGTAAGGACTTAGGATTTCTTAGACGTAGCTTTTACATAGAGTAATTCAACATAACTACCTCTTAACTTCTAAGAGTAACAGGAAACATGAAATGATACCACAGGTATATTCCATACATAGAATCATGCCAAAGGAAGGAAGGGGTTCACATACCTCGCGACGATTGTCGACAAATAGCAAAAAGCTCCAAAGTACTTCAATCTTGATAGCAAATCCATCCTTCAAGTAGGATACGCTACACTTAGTACTTCAACCTATAATGGTCACCATACGTCCATTAACTTCTTACTTCATACGTAGAATATTTTAGGTGCTAAGTCGCTAAATTCTGCGGAAAATCTGACAAAGACCTCCTTTGTTTCTACTTACTTTGCCACCTTTTTCAAGGCCGAATACAATAACCAAACAGCCCCAATTGGCTCACAATTTCTATAAGGTACTCCAATACAAATGACTAACTAAACAGCCCCAATTGGCTCACAATTTAGAAAGTAGTCCAATACAAATGAAAAACAAACTAAAAAGTCCAAATTCGGCCACCTTGAGTTCAACCTTACCAATTCTTATCAAATTTCCATTTCAATCCAAATTGGTAGCATAACATGATATCAAGTATTTGATTATAACAATCCATAATCTCTAAGTAGGCAACATGCGATTTATTTCTAATAACGACTAAAATTGTATTACAATTTCAAAGGGCTAAACATGCCATTTCGGTTTTGAGCTCTTAAAATTCCATAACACTTATCAAACTTCATAACACATATCACATGATCATTTCTAACTTATAATAACATTGAATTTTCAATTACAAAAGTAAGACGAAGATTATACCTCATATTAGCCCAAATATGATCCAAGACTACAAGTCGATCCTTAGCAACTTTAGCTCCTCCTTTCGACGTTCCAATCCACTCCAAGCAACCCTTAGAAGCTTAAGAATAACTCATCTTCAAATTCCAACTTCAAAGTTGAATAACCCCTTAGGTTCTCGCCTTGCGACTAACCCGAAAACTATCTTTTTCCGAGATTTTTCTATTGAGATATGCTTACTATACCCTTAGGTACCTTGGTTTAAAGTGGGGAGATTATTGGACAACAATTGAAAATTCTTCTCTTGAAACCCTCCTAAAAGCCGAGAGCCCTCTTAATGCTCTTCAAGATTTGTTTGAAAAAATTAGCTAAGTGTTAAAAGCCTTGTCTTGCTACTTGTACACATATATAATACTATGGAGGGTCAAGATCTACACAAATGGTTGGCCTAGATAAGTTTCACATGGATCCTAGCCAAGTGGACTTGACTAAGTCAACAATATCAAGCTATTAGTCTTTGCAAGACTTGGCCATCCTAAAATTGGTCAAATGACCATTCCATCCAAGACAATTTCGTCCAAGACCACTAAGGGGGGGTGACACGTGTCGCCCTCCCGTTAAATCGCAATATTTCGTTTTCCGACAATTCCATAATTCCGATAAATTTACTCGTCTCAAATCTTAACATTTTTGAGTTCTTACGTACGTCCTTACAAACATATCCTGGAATTTCCGGGGTGTAACAGAAACAGTATTCCCCACACTCCCTGATGAAGATTTTGCTTAGTATGTCTTATTTGATAAGACAGCTTATCATAAACATCTAGACGATGCTATCTCGACACAATGTGTAATGTTGTCCTCCATGAATGTGGAGTTACATAGGAAACATGAAAACATGGGTCCCAACAAGATGCTAGAACACTTGAAGAGTCTCTATGACTCATAATGTCAGATAATAGAGTATGAACTATTGAGAGATCTTTTCAAGTGTAAGCTGAACGAAGGGGGTTAAGTGTGAGCACTTATTCTGAAGATGACTGGGTTAATAGAAAGGTTGGCTTCGATTGGAACGAAGCTGCCTATAAATGTTTCTGTCAACCTAATCATGAATTCGCTTCCTGGTTCATTTGATAATTTCATAGTGAACTTCAATATGAATGGGACAAAATCGAATCTTTCAGATCTTCACAACATGTTGAAGACCTTTGAATCGTCCACCTCTAAAGGAAAAGTTATGTTCATGGGGGGATCATCTAGCAAGTTCAAACCCAAGGGTAAGAACATGCAGAAGAAGAAGAAGGGTAAGACAGTTATTGCACCCACAGTTTTAAAACCTAGAGGAGGTATTCAGAAAAAGACAAAGGTAGTTGCGGATGTGTGCCTCAACTGCAAAAGGAAGGGCACTGGAAGAAGGATTGCACAGCTCCAGGATGAGGCAAAACACTAGGTGCTTCTAGCTCTACTGGATAAGGTATGTTTGTCATTGAAATAAATATGTTTATAAGTAACTCTCACTGCTGGGTATTAGATACCATTTGTGGCTCACACATTTGTAATAATGTGCGAGTCCGATTATTCTGAAAGGTTGGACCGTGGAGGTGAACTGTGGCGTTGGAAATGGAGCAGTGGATCTTTGAGCGTGTGGGAACTTATAGACTATATTTACCTTCAGGGTTTGTTTAGAACTAAATAATTATTATTTTGTTTTCTCGTTAATGAGGAATATTATTTATATCCCAGTATTAGACATTGAGGGGGTTTCCTCATTTATTGCCAATGGCAGTTATGTACTGTCTTTTAATAGTTTTGTTTGTGGAAATGCTCCGCTTGTGAATGGTTTGTATGTTATAAATTGTAGTCATGAAATTTTCAAGGTGCAAAATAAATGAGCTAAGATAAGTAATCCAAAAACCCCCACCTACATATGACACTGTAGACTTGGTCACATCAATTAATCAAAGATAGCAAGCTTAAGGAAGTTAGACTACTGAAACCATTTGACTTAGAGTCTTATGGTGTTACACCCCTTAATTCCATGACATTGATATGTGAACGTGATTAAGAAAGTAAGATTTGAAGGTTGAAAGGAAAGAATATTTACGTTTTCATACGGAAAATTTTGGAAAAATGTGACGACGAAAAATTATTAACTTGGAGTTTAATTCTTCTAATTAGATTTATGGACTTAGTATTGTATTATGAAGTCTTGGAATTGATAATATGGAGTCTACCGAAAATTTCACAATTTTGTGGGGCCCATCGAAATTTAAGATATTTTGGCCAAGTGTTGAGATATTTTGGTGAAAAGATTATGTGACCAATAGGAGGGTGGCATATGTCCCTCATCCACTTGTCATTATAAGTTGACAACTATATAGGAAAGTGTATAGCAAGACTTGGATTCATTTCAATAATATTTTCATCCTCCAAGACTTGCTCTTCCCTCTCTCCCTTAAGCTAAGTCTCGAAATTCTCTTGAAAGTGAAGAACAAGAGTTGATTATCCTCCTAGATTAAGCTCCCTAACTAAGTGCTAAACCAAGATCCTCCAAAACAGTGGGTTGGCCGAAACTTGCCTTGAAACTCTAAACTTGAGATGAACTTTTTGGAAGTAAAACAAGAAAGGAAGATGGTTACAAGCTTGTAGAGGTTACATGAGTGTTATTGGAGCTTGAAGAAGTGGTATGAAAGTGAAGCTATGACCGAGAATATTGTGGACTGTTTTGGCTAAATATTGAGGTAAGAGTTCTTCTTCTTTTAAAGAAATTGGATATTACATGTTGTTATAGTTAGGGATGAACTTGTGTTAAGAGAATTAGAGAATAAGAAATGCATGAAGTGGTTTAGCATGTTGGCCGAAATCTAGGCAATTTTTGGTATCTTGGATTTCGTTGGTTATTGTTGTTATTAACGTCACTACTTGCATGATTAAATGAAGGAAGTATTGTTATTACAAGTTGATGTGGTTTATATTAAGTATTGAAACTTGAATTGGATTATAAGGAATATTGAAAAGGGCTTTGGTTGTGGTTGTTTGGCTGAGATTTGTATAAAACTGTTGGATATTGTTATGCAGTTTTAGGGACTGTTTTGTGGCGTGTATATGCTGGAAATTCAGCCACCAATATGCATGTTTAAATATAGAAATCTCTAATGAAAGTCCTAAGAGAATAAGGGTGTAGAAATGTGTTAAAAGGCCTCACATTTTACCCTTGTTGTTGTTGGAATATGGACTGATTTTAGTGGACTGTTTTACGTGATTAATGGGCTGTTTTTACGTGAGAAATAGGTGTGTGAATCACCTTGGTTGCTGTTTGGTTGTACCCTTAATTGGTGCCTTGGTTATTGATGAAATTAACCTTCTTGAAAGGTGGAAAAGTACATATAAATAAGGGAAGTGCTGCCCAAATTTTTGTAGAAAAAGAGATCCATTATTGAGGTATTAACCTACACTAGTAAGCATGAAGTTGATAGAAGTGTTATTGTCATTATAGGTTGAAGTACTACTTGTGGCGTATTCTACTTAGCGTGTGGAATAGCCGAAAAGGTTTGTGAACTCTTCTTTCCTTCTTTTGGCATGAACTTTATAAAATGATTGTACGGTGGACGTATGTATTTTAAATGAATCAAGATTTCATGTGGTACATGAGGTGGTAGTGACTTGATTTAAAAGTATACTTGACTTGATTTTAAAAGTGTAAGTTACATGATTTAAAAGTAAAAGTGCCTTGATGCTACAAGTGTTAGTGTCTTGGGGTTTTATAAATGAAAGGATGTACGGTGGACGTACATGGTGCTATTGGGTTCAAGTCCCTAATATTACATGATATTTATATAAAGTAAGTGTACGACAGACGTACATGATTTTATTGGATCTTAATCCGAAAATGGAAGGCATGGTATTGCCTTGGTTATTCTAAAAAGGAAGGCATGGTATTGCCTTGTTTTTTCTAAAAAGGAAGGCATGTTGTTGCCTTAGTTTTTCTAAAAAGGAAGACATGATATTGCCTTGGTTTTTCTAAAAAGAAAGGCATGGTATTGCCTTGGGTTTTCTAAAATAAAAGATGTGATAGTGCCTTGATTTTTTTCTAAAATGATAGTTCATTCTATTTGTTCTAATGAGAGTCAAAAATTATTTAACTTGCATATGGTTGCTCATGATAGCTATTCGTGCAAGTGTTATATTTCCACATCACCGCGTCCCTCACTAGAGGGCCGAGAACTTTATATATATGTCCCATGGACATACTTTCATGATGCGAGTATCAAGTATAGATACTCATTGCGGGTCTAAAAGATCCATGCGGGTTCGAGTCTCATGCGGGTGAAACAGTCCCATGAATATTCCATGGACTAACTATCCATGATGCGGGTATATATATATACTCATTGTGGGTCTACAAGATCCATGCGGGTTCTAGTCCCATGCAGGTGAAATAGTCCCATGAATAGGATATACATAATGATCCTGAGGGCAGACGTCCCTGATTTTGACATGATTTTCATATTTTGAAATGGTACACTTGATTTCATATTTTGAAATTGTATTTTGAAAAGATACAATTGACTCTCATTACTCTCATTTTTCATAAGGCACAGTTGTACTGGTAGGTTGATTATCATACTTGTCTCCTATTATCTTTTGGACTTTTATGATCTCATTTACAGTACTTATGATTTCACATATGTTATACCCCGTAGTTGCAGGGTATATATGTGAGGACGTACGTGCGAGAGTACGACATAAATTTTGAAAAGAAAGAAAGATGTGAGTTTTCGACGGAAAAGTTTCCGGTTATTTGTGAAGAAAAAGGTTCGTTAATGGGAATTGGATTCCCAGATTTGGTATTTGGACTTCATAGATTATATTAGAATTTTACGATTTTATTTTCGGAAATGGTCACGTGGGGCCCATGGGAGAAATTTACGGTTTTGTGGGGCCCACTTTGTTTTCGAGATTTTGGCCATTGTGGATATTTTTCGAAAGACGTTTTATGAGGGCCAATAGGAGGGTGACACGTGTCACCCCCGCCTAGGTGGCTTGGCCGAAGTTACCTTTGTGCACAACACCGGTTAGAGTCGTTTCGACGAAACGCTTACGTAACTTGCGAAGGGAAAATTCCGCTATGTCGCTTTGTATTTTTGGATTTTTCCGAGCGGCGAACATTTTGGGCCAACAAGAGGTGACACTTGTCACCCGCCGACGCCTTAGTCAGCTTCGCTCGCCGATCGTGCCTTGTTGTGGCATTGTTTTGTGCAATGTTTTGTGCAATGTTTTGTGGCATGTTTTGTGGAGTAGGGGTTAGGTGCACTTGGCTTGATCTTGGCCTTACACTTGCCTTACACTTGGAAGGATCTCGCCACTTGGTCGCCTTTGGTTTTGCTATAAATACCCCCAAGTGTGAAGACTTCATCCATTCCAAAACTTCCAAGTCTTGAAACCCTCTCTCCCCTTTGAGCTCTTGGCGAGAGCCTCCTCCCCTTTTCGTGGCCTTTGGCCGAGGGTTCTCTTCCTCCCTTTGTGGTGCTCTTGCGGGTACCCCCTAGCCTAGTTGTTTTCAGATAATACCCTCCTCGTGGTATTGAAATACTTCTCCTAGTATTGTTATAATGCCCAAAATACCTTAGCCTTTACCTTGTTGTATTCCAAAAGTTACCTCATACGTAGAGTCCTAAATACTACCTTTGTCCTTTTAGTCTCAAACCGAAACCCTAAGGAAATCTTCATACTGGTTGAAGTATTTGAGTAAGTTGGTTAGAACTTCTAGGGTTGTTTGGAGCGCACTGAGTAGGAGCTAAACCTTGCTCAGATCGACATTATAACTTGGATAATTTTGGGCTTATCGAGGTAAATATTCTTGTCCCCTTATTGTAATTGGAGATTACATGTTGTAGGAATATATAGTCAAGTATACTATATGTAGAATTATACTTAGTATTCGCAATGTCTTTTGACTTAAGCCCAAGAATCGAATCGAATCAGATTTACATAGATCAGACAGAGACTTGTGTAGTATTATCGAGTAGAATTGTACACGCCCGTTAGGCGTAAACCCTCGTTGGCTTGGTAGCCACTGATAGAAGAGGAGATTTACGCCACATGTGTGTGAGGTCCGAATTTTCGTAGAAAGATAGAAACTTGTGTTTTGGAGTTAATAGACGTTTGTGACCTTTATAGGTGAAAGTACTAAGAATAGCGTATTCTCCTCGAGGAGTGGAAAGGGCTAGCAAGGTTGTAGTACTTGGAGCATTTTGCTTATTGTCGATAAATCGTCGCGAGGTATGTGACCCTCTTCCTATCTTTTCTAGCATGATTGTTGTGAACTATGTAGTACGGTAGACGTACATGTGCTAAGTGATTTGGTCGGTTTAAAACATAGGGTGTTATAATAGCTTTATGGGAAGTTAGTTATAACAACCTTATGTAGGTGAAAATGGTTTACTGATGTTAGAAGTTAAGAGACTTGATCTTATAAGATAAGAGACTTAACTTATTTGTTTTAATGTGGATGTTGTGTGAAACCTCATTCGTGAGTAATGAGTACTTGGTTTTAAAGGGATAATGTTTTTGATTTGAAATCGAATGTGTATCGACAGCACCACCGCAGCGTTAATAAAGGAAAATGTATTGAATAATGATGTGTTGTATTAAAACCAGAGAAACCTCCATCCGCATGAAGCTAAGATGAGACAAAATGATATTACATTTTCTAGATCATGACTGCTGTAATAAGATCGTTATAAACAAGAATAAACTACTCACATATATGACATATGTTACTCAATTGTTCTAAAAAGGAATCAAGTGATTAAGTGTGGGAACTAACAAAACATCTGAAAATGAGAAGCTTGAGTAATCAAACTAGGCAAACCGAACTTAGGAAAAGAATGTTGTTACTTGATTTTGAAAAGGAAGGTGGGTTGGTCATTCTAATACTACGTATCGGGTGACTTTTATAAAAGTAATGGATCTCTTTAAACGAACTTAACGTATGTAGTACCTTGGGGTTAAAAAACCCTGAGTTTGGCATAATATGAAAGTACTTTGAGTTGTTGTGAAACTTGCCTATGCTTGTTGTTGTTAAACTTACCTATGCTTGTTGTTGTGAAACTTGCCTATGCTTGTGATGTTAGCCTTGTTGTGCAAGTGTGGTATTTCTGTGTTACCGCGTCTCGATAGGCCATCGACTTGTCGAGAACTTACTTGGACGCGGCCGCGTGATGGAGAATTCCACGGGTATGTTTCCATTTTGATTACTGTCTTGTTGATGATGTCACATGGATATGTCTACACCGAGGTAGAATTCCGGGGGCATGCGGCCATGCGGTCGGGTTGATTACCCGATATATTGTTATTGTGGTTACATGGATATGTCTACACCGAGGTAGAATTCCGGGGCACGTGGCTACGCGGGGTTGATCACCCAAGATATTATTGTTGATGTCACATGGACGCTTCTACACCGAGGTAGAATTCCGGCACGTGGCCGGGGCATTGGTATTATTGTTGCATCACGGACATGTCTACACCGATGCAGATTCCGGGCACGCGCCATGACGCGAACATGATTGATGTTGTGGCGTGAGACCCATAGTTATATTTGAGTGATGACTTGAGGCGTGAGTCCCCGATCGACATGATCGCTTATGTTGTGAATCAGAGTTTGGTTATCATACATGTCTCCCGCTTTATATAGACTAGTATGATTTCATTACGATTTTTACGCTTCACATACTGTACTGCAGATCGACTCCTCGGCCGCGTCATGCCGCAGTAGAGGTACATCGGCCGTGGATCCTCGCCTAGGATCTCGCCAAGTTTTGGGAAGCTCCGCTTCCGAGGCTTATCTTTTGCATGTGTTCCCCGAGTTGTAGGTTCTTGTACATTCGTGGTATGGGCGGCCCCGCCCGTCATAGTTGTTGTAAATCTTAGAGGTGCAGAAATCATATTTGGGCGTGGTTTGTAAAAGGGATTTAAACTGCTCGCTTTGAAAGAGTTGTATTTATATATGTTATGGAAGCGTAACTGGGTTGGCCTGCTTTATGATCATATATCTTGTTTCTTGTTTAAAGTTTTATTTTCCGCCGTTGTCTCGATGTTGTGTCACTAGGGTGCCCGATAAGGCACCAAGAACGCCCCGGACGGGTCGTTACAAAAGTGGTATCGAGCGCTAATCCTCTGAAAGTGTCTGCACCGTGTCTAGTAGAGTCTTGATTATCGGTGTGTTGGCACCACATCTATAATCGTGAGGCTATAGGACATTTAGGATTGGTTTCCATTCTTCTCATTCCGAGATCGTGCCTTAGTCAGTGTTGTAAGTTGGACCCTCCGACGATCTCGTTTTTACCGCTATGCCTCCGCAAGGCAACCAGAGCCCGAAGGGCAAGGCAAATGAGGGTGCCGCTAGTGAGATACTGAGGAGTACGAGGCGCAGCCCGCATAGACTGAGGTCAGGCTTCGACGGCGGTTTGTGGACGCCGCCACCCAAAGAGAGGTTAGAGCCGCAGAATGGCCGCCGAGACCGCAGCACTGAGCCTCCAGCCCCACACCGGGCAGGAGACGGGTTACGCGAGATGGCCCATGGCCGCCGTGGTCGCGGGCCGATATGAGGATAGGCCGACGCAGCAGCCTGGGGCCCAAAGAGCACCAGCCGTTCACCCCGAGCAGATAGTTTGAGGCTACGGACTTTCTCGAGTCAGAGCCCGCCAGAGTTTTATGGGTCGAGGCTCGAGGATGATCCGCAGGAGTTCATCCGGCGATTCTGGATCACGCGGGTGATCAAGGCTTCAGAGACCGAGTTCCGTGACCTTTGTTCGTGACGGCCGCGTGATACCGCAATGATTGGTTTGATTCAGGAGCTTTCGGGAGAGCATGCACTCCGTAGTATGGGATGAGTTTTCGGGCTTTCTCACGCACTTCTTGCCTCCGCAGATGAGGAGGGCACGCCGGCGATTTTTGATGCTTAGACAGAGCGCGTGCGGTTCGGGAGTACAATGTGAGTTCGACTCATTGGCCCAGACGTCCCAGCGTTGGTAGCTAGTATGGAGGATCGAGTGCACCGATATGTTACAGGCTCGATGATTACATGTCGAGGCATGTTCAGAGTAGCTCTTCACCGCATGGACATTGCCCGCACGCAGCTCACGACCGATGCGAGGCACGAGAGGTCGACGGAATGACCAAGATCGCAGAAGAGGCCGAACAACGGTCCTTTGTGACTTTCGAGGCGGACCGCCTCAAAGAAGATACTAGTTTTGTACCTCCGCCAAGCAGAGTGGTCCTCCACAACCTTCAGAGTATTCGGAGCGGTCGTGGCTCCGAGGTTCGTGTTTCGGGGAAGTAAGGGTGTTGGCGACGCGGTCACCCTACCTCGGTGGTCGATGTGGTAGACCGCATTTCGGGAGTGTCGTGGTGCCAGGAGCTTGTTATTTTTGCGGCCAGGCCATTTTGCGAGGAACTGTCCGACGGGTAGCACGGATGTTACGACTCACCCTACGGATCGGCTGGTTCATCGCCTTCTACGCATGCACTGCAGGCGTGCCTAGGATTAGAGTGAGCGGTAGCTTCGGTATATCCTTAACCTCTAGAGTTTTGGTATGCTTGTTATGATGGTCTCATTATTACGTGCTATGTACGAATAGCGTTGTGTTAATTGTGAGTTAGAAAACATGCTTAGTTGGGAGGATACGATGTGGCATGGTAAGTGTAACCTTAGACTATGTCACGATCGAGACCTTAGGGTAAGGTCGCTTGAGTTAAAGATTTATTTTATGTTTGACCCTTATCATAGTAGTGGTATACGTGGGATTTATTTGTGTGATAAGTCCGTGGGTAGTTTGAGATGGAAGTGGTAGCTTTCATGATGTTAATTAGTAAGATTTTTCCGGATCGGGGAACAAGAGTTTGGCGCGGTTGGGGTCGGGTTGAGGACCATTTGCGGGTCAACCAGAACCCGTTTGGGGTGGGTCAGTTCTGGTGGTCCCGCCAGTGGTAGGTCACGAGGATGCTAGGCCCAAGTTTGTGTGACCATCGATGAGTTCGTGGACGCGCTCGACCGTAGCCGGTTCGAAGCGCCGAATGGCCTGGAAGTTTGAGGTTAGTAAGATGACCAAGTTTGAGGTAGTGACTCAGAGATTTTCGAACGGGTAATGATCAAGTATGGTGCGTCTTTGGAGAGTTCAAGTGTTCGGAAGCGGCACGACGCAGGAAAGAAGAGGACGTGTGTTATTTCGCGCTGTGGCGCGCCGCAACTTGTTAGAGGAACTTTATCGTTGTCCGATTGAGAAGGAACATTCGACGAATGTTTCTAAGGGAGAATGTTATACCGTAGTTTCGTGGTATATATGTGAGGACGACGCAGAGAGTAATGACGTAAATTTTGAAAAGAAAGAAAGATGTGAGTTTTCGACTAAAAGTTTCCGTTATTTGTGAAGAAAAAGGTTCGTTAATGGAATTGGATTCCCAGATTTGGTATTTGGACTTCATAGATTATATTAGAATTTTACGATTTTATTTTCTGAATGGTCACGTGGGCCCACGGAGAAATTTACTGCTTTGTGGGCCCACTTTGTTTTGAGATTTTGGCCATTGTGGATATTTTTCAAAGACGCTTTATGAGGGTCAATAGAGGGTGACACGTGTCACCCCGCCAGTGGCTTGGCCGAAGTTACCTTTGTGCACAACACCCGTTAGAGTCGTTTTCGACGAAACATTTTGCGTAACTTGGGCGGAAAATTCGGCTATGTCGCTTTGTATTTTTGCGGATTTTTCCGAGCGGAACATTTTGGTTAACAAGAGGTGACACTTGTCACCCTGCCGACGCCTTAGGGCCTGGCTTCGCTCGCCGATGGTGCCTTGTTGTGGCATTGTTTTGTGCAATATTTTGTGCAATGTTTGTGGCATGTTTGTGGAGTAGGGTTAGGGTGCACTTGGCTTGATCTTGGCCTTACACTTGCCTTACACTTGGAAGGATCTTGCCCTCGTCAGCCTTTGGTTTTGCTATAAATACCCCCTGCAAGTGTGAAGACTTCATCCATTCCAAAAACTTCCAAGTCTTGAAACCCTCTCCTCCCCTTTGAGCTCTTAGCCAGAGCCTCCCCTCCCCTTTTCGTGGCCTTGGCCGGGGTTCTCCTCCTCCCCTGTGGTGCTCGCCGCGGTACCCCTAGCCTAGTTGTTTTCGTATAATACCCTCCTCGTGGTATTGAAATACTTCTCCTAGTATTGTTATAATGCCCAAAATACCTTAGCTTTTACCTTGTTGTATTCCAAAAGTTACCTCTATACGTAGAGTCTTAAATACTACCTTTTGTCCTTTTAGTCTCAAACCGAAACCCTAAGGAAATCTTCATAGTTGGTCAAGTATTTGAGTAAGTTGTTAGAACTTCTAAGGGTTGTTTGGAGCGCACGGAGTAGAGCTAAACTTGCTCAGATCGACATTATAACTTGGATAATTTTGGGCTTATCGAGGTAAATATTCTTGTCCCTTATTGTAATTGGAGATTACATGTCAGGAATATATAGTCAAGTATACTATATGTAGAATTATACTTAGTATTCGCAATGTCTTTTGACTTAAGCTCAAGAATCGAATCAATCAGATTTACATAGATCGTATTGCAAGAGACTTGTGTAGTATATCGAGTAGAATTGTACACGCCCGTTAGACGTGTAAACCCCGTTGGCTTAGCAGCTACCGATGTAAGAGGAGATTTACGCCACATGTGTGGGGAGGTCTTAAATTTTTGTAGAAAGATAGAAACTTGTGTTTTGGAGTTAATAGACGTTTGTGACCTTTATAGTGAAAGTACTAAGAGTAGCGTATTCTACCGGCGAGTGGAAAGTGGCTAGCGCGTTGTAGTACTGGAGCATTTTGCTTATCGTCGATAAATCGTCGCGAGGTATGTGAACCTCTTCCTATCTTTTCTAGCATGATTGTTGTGAACTATGTAGTGCAGACGCATACGTGCTAAGTGATTTGGTTTGCTTAAAACATAGGGTGTTATAATAGCTTTATGGGAAGTTAGTTATAACAACCTTATGTAGTGAAAATGGTTTATCATGTTAGAAGTTAAGAGACTTGATCTTATAAGATAAGAGACTTAACTTATTTGTTTTAATGTGGATGTTGTGTGAAACCTCATTCGTGAGTAATGAGTACTTGGTTTTAAAGGGATAATGTTTTACCGATTTCTAAATCGTAACGTATCGGCTGCACCACCGCAGCGTTAATAAAGGAAAATGTATTGAATAATGATGTGTTGTATTAAAACCAGAAACCTCCATCCGCATAAGCTAAGATGAGACAAAATGATATTACATTTTCTAGATCATGGTCATTGTAATAAGATCGTTATAAACAAGAATAAACTACTCACATATATGACATATGTTACTCAATTGTTCTAAAAGGAATCAAGTGATTAAGTTTGGGAACTATGAAACCATTTGAAAATGAGAAGCTTGAGTAATCAAACTAGGCAACCGAACTTAGGAAAAGAATGTTGTTACTTGATTTTGAAAAGGAAGGTGGGTTGGTCATTCTAATACTACGTATCGGTGACTTTTATAAAAGTAATGGATCTCTTTTAAACGAACTTAACGATGTAGTACTGGGGTTAAAACCCGACTTTGGCATAAAATGAAAGTACTGAGTTGTTGTGAAACTCGCTATGCTTGTTGTTGTGAAACTTGCCTATGCTTGTTGTTGTGAAACTTGCCTATGCTTGTGATGATAGCCTTTGTTGTGCGTGGTATTTCGTGTTACCGCTGCCTCTCGATGAGGCCTCGACTTGTCGAGAACTTACTTGGACGTCTTTGGCGGTGATGGAGAATTCCACGCGTATGTTTCCATTTTGATTATCGCTCTTGTTGATGATGTCACATGGACATGTCTACACCGAGGTAGAATTCGGCACGCGGCCACGCGGCCGTTGATTACCCGATATATTGTTATTGTGGTTACATGGACATGTCTACACCGAGGTAGAATTCCGGGGCACGTGGCCACGCGCAGGTTGATCACCCAAGATATTATCGTTGATGTCACATGGACGCTTCTACACCGGTAGAATTCCGGCATGTGGCCGCCGGGCATTGGTATTATTGTTGCATCATGGACATGTCTACACCGGCGCAGAATCCGGCACGCGCCACGACGCGAACATGATTGATGTTGTGGGCGTGAGACCCATAGTTATATTTGAGTGATGACTTGAGGCGTGAGTCCTCGATCGACATGACGCTTTTATGTTGTGGAATCGTAGTTTGGTTATCATACATGTCCCGCTTTATAGACTAGTATGATTTCATTACGATTTTACGCTTTCACATACTTGGTACTGCCAGATCGACCTCCTCGGCTGCGCGTCATGCCGCAGTAGAGGTACATCGGCCGTGGATCCTCGCCTTAGGATCTCGCCAAATTGGGAAGCTCCGCTTTCTCCGAGGCTTATCTTTTGGTATGTGTTCCCGAGTTGAAGGTTCTTGTACATTCTGGTATGGCGGGCCCCGCCCCGCCATAGTTGTTGTAAATCTTAAGAGTCCGTAGATCGCTGTAGTGTGGTTTGTAAAAAGGATTTAAACTGCTCGCTTTGAAAGAGTTGTATTTATATATGTTATTGGAAGCGTAACCATTGGGCCTGTTTTATGATCATATATCTTGTTTCTTGTTTAAAGTTTTATTTTCCGCTGGTTGTCTCTGATGTTGTGTCACTAGGGTGCCCGGGATAAGGCACCAGTAACGGGCCCCGGGACGGGTCGTTACAACATACTTGGTACATCTTTCGTACTGACCTCCTTTCCTCGGGGGGATGTGTTTCATGCCGCAGGTTTAGGTACATAGTTTGGTGATCCTCGCTCTTAGGATCTCTATTCAATTTTTGGGAAAGCTCCATTATTTCGGAGGCTTGTCATATTGGTACGGACCCTGGTATTGTAGGCTTTGTACATTCAGGGGTACGGCGGGGCCCTGTCCCGTCATAGTTTACTGTCCAAACTCTTAGAGGTCTGTATTCATATGCTGGCCGACTTCATGAGTCAGATATATATTGTTGGCCAGTTGTACAACTGTGTTGTCAGGATGTTCCCGTTTATATATAGCGACAGCCTCATCGGCTTGCCTTGTTGCTACATATATAGTTTTTATATGTTATCTGGCCTATGTGTTATATGAGATGTGAGGGTATAAGAGGGGGTGCCCAGGTAGGGCACCAGTCGCGGGCTCGGGTCGTGACATATGGTAACAGTGAATCTTGTTTGAGAGGAAAAATGACCAACAAGCCACTTTCTGGGAAGGGTGTGCGAGCCAAACAAATACTTGAGTTGGTCCATACTGATGTATGTGGGCCATTTTCAACTCAAGCTAAGGGAGACTTCCCTTACTTCATCACTTTTATAGATGATTTCACAAGGTTTGGGCATGTGTATCTTATGAAACACAAGTCTGAAGTCTTTGAGAAATTCAAGGAGTACAAGTCAGAAGTAGAGAAGCAACTTGAAACAAGTATCAAGACCCTTCGATCAGATTGATGAGGTGAATACTTGAGTAAAGAATTTTTGGATTACTTAAAGATTCATGGAGTACAATCACAATGGATACCTCATGTAATGCCACAAATGAATGGTGTCGCTGAAAGAAGAAATCGAACCCTATTAGATATGGTTAGATCCATGATGAGTTTCTCATCTCTACCAACATACCTTTGGGGATATGCATTGCAAAACTCAATTTATATTCTGAACTGGGTTCCTTCAAAGTCAGTAGAAAAAACTCCATATGAGATGGAATAGCAAGAAGCCAACATTTAAACACATGCGACCTTGGGGGTGCCCTGCATATGTAAAGAAGATGCTTACTGACAAGTTGGAATCTAAAAGTGAGAAATATTATTTTGTGGGTTATCCAAAGAAAACTAAGGGATACTATTTTTATCTTTCTGGAGAACATAAGGTCATTGTTTCCAGAAATGCAATTTTCCTTGAAGAAGACTATGCCTACAAGAAACACAGTTGCAATGAGATAGAACTTGAAGAAACTTGAGAACCACATGATAACGCAGAAGTTGAACCCTTGTCGAATGACCTAGACAAAGATTCAGTGGGGAGTATTTGGTGAAGATTGGGTACTTAGTACAGAAATGCAAGGCTCTCATACACAACCAATGGAAGATGATACAATGGTTGTACATCATTCCATTCAGGAAATACATGAAAATGACATTTCTGAAAGCTCTCAAGGTGGTGGATTGTCCAGCACAGACCTTCTCACAATTAGAATGCAACAAACACTGAAATGTAGAATAATCAACTCTGTAGGACCACTAGGACTCATCGTTCGCCTGAAAGACTTAATATCCTTGTTGAAACACACAACGAGATAGATGTTTTTGATAACGATGAACCTACACCTATATCAAAGCTATGTTAGATATTGATTCACAGAGATGACAGAAAGCCATGAAATATGAGATGGACTCGATGTACTTCAATCAAGCTTGGAACTTGGTTGATTTGCCAACAGGGGTTAGACCCATATGATGCAAATGAGTCTCCAAGAAGAAGATTGATGTATATGGCAAAATACAGACTTATAAGGCAAGATTGGTGGCTAAAGATTATAATCAACGGACTGAGACGATTATGATGAAATATTTTCACATGTTGCGAAAATTAAGTCCGTTCGTATTTTGCTTATAATATCCGCATACTATGATTATGACATTTGCCAAATGGATGTTAAAACTGATTTCATCAATGGTAACCTAATTGAGGAAGTGTATATGATATAAGGTGAGGGTTTTACATCCAAGACTAAGCCCAAAGCAGCATGCAAGCTACATAAGTCCATTTATAGACTTAAGCAAGCCTCAAGGAGTTGGAATATTTGTTTTGACAAAGCAGTCAAATCGCTTGACTTTGTTAAAAGCAAAAAAGATCCATGCGTTTATAGTAAGCGCAAGGAAGAGAGTATTGTCTTCATTGTTATATATGTAGATGACATATTAATAATGATAGATGATAAGACTCTCATGCAATCAGTTAAAGAATGGTTATCCAGCACCTTCATCATGAAAGAATTGGGTGAAGCCTGCTACATTCTTGGAATTAGGATCTATAGAGATAGACCTAATAGATTGTTGGGGCTATCACAATCCATATACATTGACAATGTGCTAAGACGATTCTCTATGGAAAATTCTAACAATGGAGGTCTTCCCATGGGTCAAGGCATCAAGTTATCAAAGAATGTTAGTTCTTCTAATGTTGCAAAACTTGAACGCATGAAAAAAATCTCATATGCTTCAGCTATAGTTTCAATCATGTATGCTATGACCTGTACGAGGCCAGATGTGGCCTATTCACTTAGTATGACTTGCAAATCTAGCAGAATCCTGGGAAGAGCACTGGAAAGTAGTCAAGACTATTCTTAAGTATATTAGACGAACTAAAGAATATTTCTTAGTCTATGGTGGACAAGAGAAACTAGTGGCTACTGGGTACACTGATGCTAGCTTCCAGACAGATCTTGATGACTTCAAGTCTCAGTCTGGATATACCTTCATTTTAAATGATGGAGCAGTGAGTTGTAAAAGTTCCAAACAAGCTACAACTACTGATTCGACAACTGAAGTCGAGTACATTGCTGGATCGGAAGCTGATAACGAAGTTGTCGCGATATCTGAGTTCCTAAAGGAACCAGGGGTTGTTCCAAGTGCCACTTGTCCAATAACGATTTATTATAACAACATTGGTGCGATTGCGCAAGCTAAGGAACCAAGATCAACTAACAGAAACAAACATGTACCGAGGAAATACCACATACTCAAGAGATGGTGGAAACTGAAGAAATAAGATTAGACTGTGTTTCCACAGATGATAATCTAGCTGACCCATTTACTAAACCATTAAGCTTAGTTAAGCATAATGACCATTTTGAAAACATGGGTTAGATACATTGTAGATTGGCTCTAGGTCAAGTGGAAGATTGAAAGTATGTATGTCCTAGAGACACTCAATATTAGGGACAAATGTACTTGAACACGTTCGTATTATTAATAAGATTAATATTTTATGGCATTTGCGATTATTGAATTATTATTTGATTATTTATAATTATTCATTAATGTGCATCACTTGAGCTTACATTGTCATTAATAGAGTAAGATATTAATGATAGAGCGTAACTCTCAAAGTAGGCTCGACTAATGATCATCGAGAATGAGATATCAATGATATGTTATAAGTCGACATGTGGTCTGCATCACATTCTTGGAAAATGTAGTATATCTCACCTGCTACTAGTAATGGTTACTAGTGATGGACACATGGATACTTTTGAAAAGTATTGGTATACCCTGTTGATAAACTATTTGTTATAAATGTCTAGAGTATTATCAGCGTGTGGGAGATAAATGTCCTTTGGCTTGAGGTCAATACGCACCTTGTTTACAGAATAATGTACTTTGACCATGTCCTAAGCTTAAACTCCTTATAGGATAAGATACGACTTGTGTTGGGTGCATTATGATGTAAACTAAGGTGGTAGTTGAGTCAAGAATAAGATTCAATCCTCGATTGGATATTCGAGAGAGCACTCAACTTCTCAGTGATATTAGGTCGACTAAGTCATTGGCTAATGCAAGAGACATATTTAGAATATGGTCTAGCTATCGACTAATATATATGAGATAAAGTGATCAGGCCATTTTGATAGACACATGACAAATTCTAAGCTTGATCGAGTGTGTCACGAATGAAATGAATTTATCATCTCACATAAAGGTTATGTTTGCTGGATTCATGTAAACGTACTTCACATATTGAGTTCGTCGCAGTCTAGGAATTCTGTATGAACTTTAATTGGATTAGTGTCAATGTGTGAAGACCTATATAGTCACACTCTGTCGATTGTCTCTTCGATCCAAGAGTGTATTGAGAAAGTATTAAATATTCGATTTGAATTCGAGATATTTAAATTGATTATAATTATGAGATAATTTTTATTTGATGGAAATTATATAATTAAGTTAAAATTGGATTTGGATTTAATTAAACGTGCTGAATATATGTTGACAAAACGGGACGTAAAGAGTCGCGACTCCTACCAGTCGAGCCGCATTCGACCGCCATGGCGCCAACCGATAAATGCCTAGTCGACCGCCCATCAGACTCGATTGGTCGCTGGCACAACCCTAATCCATTTTATGACCTAAAATAACTATATTTACAGCACTAAACCTTATTATCAATATACGAATTTAAGCATGGTGCATTAAAATGAAGAACGAGAAGAAAATTGGATTTGATGGTCGATGAACATGTTGTTTTAATGGTGATAGTAATACAAGTGATATATCTGAAAGATCTGACCCTAAACCAGTTTTAGGGGTTCAGAAATTTCAGATTTTGTGATTCTGGAGGAGAGGCACCGCAGTTCCATGATGGAGCACCGCGGTGCCTGCTAGGGTTTTTGCGGCGGCACAGCGGTTCCATGATAGAGCACCGCAGTGCTGCCCAGATAAAGCCAGAGGCACCACGTGTCACGACCCAACCCCGGCCGCTGATCGGTACTCTACCGGTACCGCCGTATATGTCGTAGAATAGCAATGAACATACATAACACATAACTTATAAAAAGGGTAAACATCACTGGCCAACCGATAAGGCTGCCTTCCATAAAACATACTTAAACAAGGTATAGTAGTACAACTGGTTCTTATAGCCCAAAGCATATATGTGACCACAGCACTTAAAGATAATAACCGTATGACAGTGGCTTCGCCATACCCCAATGTATAAAATACCTATAGCATCGTGGAATATCCGCATAAAAAAACAAGCTTCCGAGGAAACTGAGCTTCGACACTGAGTAAAAGATCCTAGGAATGAGGATCTACCACCGCTTCCCTTACTCGCAGATTAACGCAGCCCGGCGAAGGGGGTCGATGACACAACGCATCAAGTATGTAAAATCGAAAATATCAGAGTAATATCATAAGTCAAAAATAAGCCGAGTCATAGATAAAAATCAATTTCTCGCACTTTGCCTTACTAACAATGAGAGTAACAAGTATAAAACTTATAGCATAAAAATAGGAGGCTCACGATCAAAACAGGTACCTCGCCTGCAGATCATTACAATCCTACTCCCGGGACTATTTCACCCGCACGGGTCCCGTGGACCCGCATGAGGTCATCCGCCTCGCCATGGGACTATTTCACCCGCACGGACTATTTCACCCGCATGGATCCTGTGGACCCGCATGAGTACCATCGCCGTACTCGCATGAGACTATTTCACCCGCATGGATCCTGTGGTCCGGATCCGCATGAGTGCAAGCGCCGCACTCGCATCATGGGTAGCAAATCCATGGCATAGATAATAACCCGGGGTTTGCCCCGTAATAATACAAATATATAACATAGCTCATCCGGCTATCATACATAACATAAGCACTACCGACGTATCATATCATACATAAGCACTACCGGCCTATCATATCGCAACATAAGCACTACCGGCCTATCATATCACAACATAAGCACTACCGGCCTATCATATCATACATAAGCACTACCGGCTTATCATAACATAAGCAAGTTAAGAAATCCCCTAACTTCTTATTAACATTATTAATATATCCTCTCATTTTAGTATCCTAAGGCACTAACATGTCTTTTAATAGAAAATCCGGGAGTTCAACCCAAGTACCATGTACTTCTAACTTTTTAAGAAAAATTCTTTTTATACAAAGATTCCAAGATACTATTCACCATAGTATCAAGTTACGATTTCTTTTCAAGACGAGTCACATTTCCTTTTAGAAATATAATAGGCTTCTAAATCAAGTGACTTCATTTCCTTTAAAACCTTAGGCAAACAATGCCTAAAAATCAATTCAACTTTCTTAGTTTCAAATCCTTTACCCGTACTTGTTTTAATTAGAGTAAACCTTTCTTTGTGAACCTTTCAAGAAAACTAATATAACCAACTTCCCATAAAGTCCTTATATTAGCGTTATCCCTTTGTCAAATACATTCTCCCTCAACCCAAGGGACTTATACTTTTGAAATGAAACAAGTATCATATACTTTAAAACAAGTGTAGATTATCAAATCTTGTACGTATACCGTACTACATAGATACAACTATTCATGCTCAAGAGATAGAAAAGCTCTACATACCTCTTCGGTCAATCCACTTTCTAAGTCCAACTACCGCAAGTAATATGTCAACCTATAATAACCATAGTGCGTTTATTAACTTCTAATTTCAATGTAGAAATTCCAAATTCAAGTTACCAATTCCTAAGGAAAATTGGGCAGCATTTCCTTTGTTTCTACTCACTTTGCCACCTTTTTCAAAGATCGATTTTCAACACTCAAACGCCTCATTAAGGCCCAACATCCAACCCAACACAAAGGGGATTACACACCTAATCTTGGGTGTGTAAAATTTTGCCCCATAAGTTATAATAATACACTTAACAATTCTAAAGTAGTTTGTAGGCTACAACATGCTCATAATATCCCTTTAGCCAAATCCTTCATACCCAACCCACATTTCTTGCATGCAATGACTCTAATAACATTATTTACCACCACAAATACTTTCTTCTTAACATGCAACACTAAAAACTAATAGTAGAGGAAGAATCATTACCTTAGAGCTTTAGCCAAATTTATCCAACAATTTGCTAGCTTCTATTCCAAGAACACCACCACAACAACCTTCACAAGCTAGCCACAAGCTTCCTTCTTGCCTTTTACTTTTCAGATTTTTCCTAAGGCTAGAATATCTCTTGGAGTTTTAGAGAGAAGGAGGAACTTGAAATAATTTAGAGAGAAGGAGGAGCTTTTTCTAAGAGAGAGATGAAAGATGACCAAGTTTTTAAGACTTGGTCAATATAATGCATGCAATAATCAGATGGGGACACTTGTCACCCACCCATGCCCTTTAAAAGAAAAGATCGATTTTCCTAAGTTTTCAGTTTTTCCGCTGATTTCGCGGCCTCGCTTCCTGGCCGCGGCGCCAACTCATGCACTGATCTTCCTGCCGCGACCGCTTCCCGGCACAAGGCTAAACTTCAGCGACCAGATCTTCCGCGCCAGCGTTCGACCCGAGCGCGCCCTACCATCACCCGCCTTGGCGCCGCCTGCCTCAGCCAGCGCTGAGACCCCGATCATGTCCAGCACTAACCACTGGTATAACATTCTCCCCCCCTTAGAAACATTCGTCCCGAATGTTCCTTCCAGGCTTACTTGAATCACAATTTGACATAGACGCTCTTAACTACTCTTTTGCAAATAAAGACGCTCCACACGGCCACAACAATACTTAAGCACAATTGCTAAATCAAAACTAACAAGCAGGAAAGTGGGTTACCTGGAGGTGTAGGGAATAAGTGAGGATACTTCTTCATCATGCCATCCTCTGCTTCCCACGTCATTTCCTCCTGCTCGTTCGCCATAAGACTTGACGGAAGCCACGCCCTTCGTCCGTCGCTTAACTCGCCGATCGAGTATCGCTATGGGACTCTCTCATACGATAACTCCTCCACACTTGGACATCCCGAACCGGTGCACTCTAGATGGATCTCCAATACATTTCCGCAACATGGACACATGGAAAATCGATGTACCGCCCAAATCGGACGGCAGATCTAACTCATAGCAACCCCGCCTACCCTACGGACAACCGATACGCCCAATGTACCTTGGGCTAAGCTTCCTTCTTTCCAAATCTCATCACGCCTTCACGGGCGATACCTTTAGAAAACTCAATCATCTATCTCAAATTCCAAGTGTCGACGCCGATGATCCGTGATACGACTTCGCCGACTGAGCCGCCAACAACCGCTCTGGATAAGCTTCACCTTATCCATCGTCACGAACTAAGTCCGCCCGACTAATCGAACTTATCCCACTCGAACCAGCCTTACGTGACTGCACTTCCTCCCGTATAAGGCCTCATAAGCGCGCCATCCGAATACCGGAATGGTAGCCGTTGTTGTAAGCAACTCCACAAGAGGCAAATGATCCTATCACCACCCTCAAATCAATAACACAAGCCCGCAACATATCCTCGTTGTCGGATAGTGCGCCTACCGTCCGCTGGCCGAGGTGAAATGCAGATCGAGACTCACCGTGTCCCTAATCCCTTCAAAAGACCTCCGCATTTAGCCGAACCGCTCTCTACCTGATATAATCGACACCGACTCGTGCGCCTCACAATCTCTCTAATATATAATCGCATAGTCCTCACCGAGAACGCTGCTCGACCGAAAAGAAAATGGGCTGATTTCGTCACCGCCGACAATCACCCAAATGGAATCATGCTTCCTCCGAGGTAGGTAGTCCCGTAATAAAATCCATATTTATCACCTCTCACTTCCAAGTCGGAATATCAATAGCTCGCAATGACCCACCGCTTCGTGCTCAATCTTAACTCACGACAATTCGCATCGTACACGAACTCCGCAACGCCCCTCTTTAGGCCATCCCACCAATACACGATTCGAGGTCATGATACATCTTAGTCGACCGGATGAATAGAATAACGAGCACCGCGCTCTCCCGATCACGACGGTCCTCACATCGGGAACACAAACCGCCTCGAATCTTAGCACCCCATCAGCGCTACCTCAAATAGACCCTTTCTTCTCGAACAGCATCTCAAGATCGCACTCAAAATCGGATCTCATACCGCCGCTCTTCACCTCCTCGACGATAAGAATCGCAACCTCTCGAACCCGACTCACTAACAGATCAACCAAACGAACCCCAAGGCTCGCTAATGATGTAACTCTGACCATATCCCTTTTCTCCGTGAACATCGACAAACTACCCATCGACCGCGATTAAGGGCATCCAGAATTACATCGCCTTCCCCGGTGGTACGTAATATCAACATCGTAATCCTTAAGTAGCTCCAACCACCGCCTCTCGCCGCAAGTTCACCTCCTCCGTGAAGATGTACCGAGACTTTGCGTCCGTGTAAATGTCCACATGAACTCCATATAAATAGTGTTCCGCATCTTCAAGGCATGAATCATCGCCGCCAACTCTAAGTCATGTGTGGGATAGTTTTTCTCGTGCTTCCTGCCGCCGAGACGCGTAGCTATAACTCGCTGCGTCCGCATCAGCACGCACCCAAGCCCGACACCTGACGTGTCACAATAAACCACATATCCATCTAAACCCTCTGGAAGAGTAAGAACTGTGGCGGTCGTCAACTTCTCCTTTAGAAACTGGAAACTTTCCTCACAAGTATCCGTCCACCGGAACATAGCTGTTTTCTGAGTCAGCTTAGTCAAAGGTTCTGAAATAGAAGCAAACTTCTCCACAAACCTCCGATAATAACCTGCAAGGCCCAAACAGCTGCGCACTCCGCTTGTAGCTGGTCCGCCAAGTCTTGATCGCCAATCTTAGCCAGATAACCCAATACCATCTACCCGATAACATGCCCTAAGAAAGCCATCGGCTAGCCAAAACTCGCATTTCGAGAACTTGGCATACAACTGCCGGTCCCTGAGGACTCCCAATACCGTCTAAATGATCTGTATGCTCCTGCTCTGTGCGCGAATACACTAAGATATCATCAATGAACACTATAACGAACATATCCAAGAATGGCCTGAACACCCTATTCATCAAATCCATGAATATCTGGGCGTTGGTCAACCCGAAAGACATCACCCTCGAACTCATAGTGCCCATACCGGTCCCGAATGCGCTTTGGGATATCTATCTCTCTAACTCGCACTGATGATAACTGCATCGCAGTCTATCTTGGAAAACACTTTGCACTCGCAATCGTCAAACAAATCGTCAATCCCGGGAGGATACCGTCTTTATAGTTACCTTGTTCACCGCTCAGTAATCAATACACATACGCAGGCCCTATCCTTCTTCTTTACAAATAACATCGCGCCCCAAGGAGAAACACTTGGCCTAATAAAGCCTTTCTCCAAAGAAATCTTTCACCGGTCCTTCAATTCCTTCAACTCGGCAGTGCCATCCGTATGACTAATATATATCGGTCGAGTGTCCGCGCCAAATCGATGCAAACTCAATCTCCTCTCGTGAGGATACCCAAAGCTCGTCTGGGAATACGTCGGAAACTCTCTAACAACCGGATCGATCAAGGTCCTAGATCTCACCTCGATCGTAATACCCAACCAAATGGTAAATATACCCTTCCGTACCATCTTCCTAGCCTCGAGGTAAGAAATAAACCTACCTCCGACGCAAAGATTCCCTTTCACTCGATAACCGCCACCAGAAACCGAACCGAACTAACCTCTCTGCAGTCCACATTGGCATAGCAAGACGCTAGCCAATCCATACCCATAATCACATCGAAGTCCATATCCAACTCTATCAAGTCACCAGAGTCCGCGACCATCTATAGTCACCGGGCAAGCCTTATATACCCGCCGCCACTACCATCAAGCACCTACCAAGATAGCCACCTCAAAAGATTCTATGGACTCTGCTCTATCCCTATTCTACTAGCAATATGAGGAGATATATAGGACAAGGTAGAACTCGGATCTATCAAAGCATATACATCACAAAGAAGAAACCAATAATGTACTGTGGCGACATCGGGTGACGCCCCGGTCCTCGACGATCGACATAGCATAGATGCAGCTTCGAGGACCGCTGAACTAGAACCCCGCCACGACTCGCCGCGCTCGCTGCCCGTGAACACCCCGCCCGGGCGCATAACAATCAAGATGAAGACCAAAGAATCGAATCGGTGAGCCATAGCATTTCCGCCGCCTGACAATCTCTCTTCAAATGGCCTCGCTGCCATAAGAGTAATAAGCTCGGAGGAACACGACACTTCTATAATGGCAATCACCACATCGATCACACCGAGGCATAGGTGGCCTCATCTGACTAGAACTCGTCCTCCGAAACCCAAGCCTCGAACCCCGCCCTACTCCGAATACTCAGACGCCCCAAGATGGTGGAGCGCCTGACCGGCCATGGTGCAAATGTTCTGGCCGGGTTGTCTATCCTTAAAACTACCAGAGGACCTCGCCTCGCCTCTTCTCGCTGATACCGCCGATCCGCTTACCGCGCTCTCACACCTGCGCATATGCTCGCACGCGGCAATGTCCATGCCCGGCCAAGAGCCACTCCCGTGCAACTCTCGCCAAGTGATCATCGAAGTCTTGTGACATAGCGGTGCACCCGCCCTCCATGTTCGCTACAAAGCGGCACATACCGAGCCAATGAGTCAAACTCCACATTGTACTCCCGAACCGCCCGCCCACTCGTCTCGGTGTCAAAATCTATCGCCCGAGCCCTCCTCATCCGCGGAGGCAAGAAATGGCCAAGAACGCCTCCGAGAACTCGTCCCAAATAGCCGGAAGCGCATTTACGCTCCTATGAATCATACCATCCAATCGCAGATCTCCGCACCGATGCGAACCTAGTACCACCGACTCGGTCTCCAAGCACCGATCACCTCACGATCCAGAATCGCTTGATAAACTCCCGAGATCATCCTCGTGCCTCACCCATAAAACTCGTGGTCGCAACTCAAAAGTCCTCGCCTCGTTAGCAGCTCGTGATGAACTACGGTACAATGAATCGCTGCTCCGCCTATCCTCACGTCCGCCACGATCATGGCTAGTAATCGCCATCTCTCGTAGCCCATATCCTCTCGCTCGCCGCTGGATCGAGGCTCAAGTACCGCGGCTCGCAGCCGCCGCCGCCGCCGCTGGGCGACGCCAGAGAACTCGCCATCCGAAACACCTCATCCGGTGAAAGACGGGCTCGTGCCTCGTAACCCTGCCCTACTAGTAGTTCCTCATCGCTTGCCTTTGGGCCGCGGTTGCCTTGCGCGAGGCATAATCGATACATAAAGGAAAACATCGAGGAGGTTCAACCTATAACTCACTCTATTGCACGATCTAGAGTGAAAGAATGGAAACCAATCCTAAATATCCCGCAGCCTCCTCGATTATAGATGTGTGCACGACACACCGATAATCAAGACTCTACTAGACACGGCCTGTGGACACTTTCCAAGACTAATCGCTGATACCACTTTTGTCACGACCCAACCTCGGACGCGATCGTACCTACCGGTACCGCCGTCGTATATGTCGAGAGAATAGCAAATGAACATACATAACACATAACTTATAAAAGTGGTAACATCATCGCCACCGATAAGTGTCGCTTTCCATAAAACATACTTAAACAAGGTATAGTAGTACAACTGGTTCTTATAGCCCAAAGCATATATGTGACCACAGACCTCTAAAGATAACAACTGTGGAGGGACAGGGCCCCGCCATACCCCTGAATGTACAAAATACCTATAGCATCAGTGAATATCCGTACCAAAAAAAAACAAGCTTCCGGAGGAATGGAGCTTCTGACACCTGAGTAAAAGATCCTAGGAATGAGGATCTACCACCTGCTTCCCTTACTCGCGCAGATGAACGCAGCCGGCGAAGGGGTCAGTACACAACGTACCAAGTATGTAAAACTGGAAAATACTGTAGTAATATCATAAGTCAAAAATAAGCTGGAGTCATAGATAAAAATCAATTTCCTTGCACTGTGCCTTACTAACAAACAATGAGAGTAACAAGTATAAAACTTATAGCATAAAAATAGGAGGCTCACGATCAAAACAGGGTACCTCGCCCGTAGTATCATTAAGCAATCCTACTCCTGGGACTATTTCACCCGCATGGGTCCTGTGGACCCGCATGAGGTCATCCGCCTCGTCATGGGACTATTTCACCCGCATGAGACTATTTCACCCGCATGGATCATGTGGACCCGCATGAGTACCATCGCCGTACTCGCATGGGACTATTTCACCCGCATGGATCCTGTGGTCCGGATCCGCATGAGTGCAAGCGCCGCACTCGCATCATGGGTAGCAAATCCATGGCATAGATAATAACCCGGGGTTTGCCCCGTAATAATACAAATATATAACATAGCTCATCCGGCTATCATACATAACATAAGCACACCGACGTATCATATCATACATAAGCACTACCGGCCTATCATATCGCAACATAAGCACTACCGGCCTATCATATCGCAACATAAGCACTACCGGCCTATCATATCATACATAAGCACTACCGGCTTATCATAACATAAGCAAGTTAAGAAATCCCCTAACTTCTTATTAACATTATTAATATATCCTCTCATTTTAGTATCCTAAGGCACTAACATGTCTTTTAATAGAAATCCGGGAGTTCAACCCAAGTACCATGTACTTCTAACTTTTTAAGAAAAATTCTTTTTATACAAAGATTCCAAGATACTATTCACCAAAGTATCAAGTTACGATTTCTTTTCAAGACGAGTCACATTTCCTTTTAGAAATATAATAGGCTTCTAAATCAAGTGACTTCATTTCCTTTAAAACCTTAGGCAAACAATGCCTAAAAATCAATTCACCTTTCTTAGTTTCAAATCCTTTACCCGTACTTGTTTTAATTAGAGTAAACCTTTCTTTGTGAACCTTTCAAGAAAACTAATATAACCAACTTCCCATAAAGTCCTTATATTAGCGTTATCCCTTTGTCAAATACATTCTCCCTCAACCCAAGGGACTTATACTTTTGAAATGAAACAAGTATCATATACTTTAAAACAAGTGTAGATTATCAAATCTTGTACGTATACCATACTACATAGATACAACTATTCATGCTCAAGAGATAGAAAAGCTCTACATACCTCTTCGGTCAATCCACTTGCTAAGTCCAACTACCGCAAGTAATATGTCAACCTATAATAACCATAGTGCGTTTATTAACTTCTAATTTCAATGTAGAAATTCCAAATTCAAGTTACCAATTCCTAAGGAAAATTGGGCAGCATTTCCTTTGTTTCTACTCACTTTGCCACCTTTTTCAAAGGCCGATTTTCAAAACTCAAACGCCTCATTAAGGCCCAACATCCAACCCAACACAAAGGGGATTACACACCTAATCTTGGGTGTGTAAAATTTTGCCCCATAAGTTATAATAATACACTTAACAATTCTAAAGTAGTTTGTAGGCTACAACATGCTCATAATATCCCTTTAGCCAAATCCTTCATACCCAACCCACATTTCTTACATGCAATGACTCTAATAGCATTGTTTACCATCAAAAGTACTTTCTTCTTAACATGCAACACTAAAAACTAATAGTAGAGGAAGAATCATTACCTTAGAGCTTTAGCCAAATTTATCCAACAATTTGCTAGCTTCTATTCCAAGAACACCACCACAACAACCTTCACAAGCTAGCCACAAGCTTCCTTCTTGCCTTTTACTTTTCAGATTTTTCCTAAGGCTAGAATCTCTTGGAGTTTTAGAGAGAAGGAGGAGCTTGAAATAATTTAGAGAGAAGGAGGAGTTTTTTCTAAGAGAGAGATGAAAGATGACCAAGTCTTTAAGACTTGGTCAATATAATGCATGCAAAAATCAGATGTGGGACACTTGTCACCCACCCATGCCATTTTAAAAGAAAAGATCGATTTTCCTAAGTTTTTCCGCGATTTCCGCCTCGCTTCCGGCGCCGCAAGACTCAACTCTCGCGGACCCTGATCTTCCGGCCCGCGCGCTTTCTGGCCGCGGCTGAAACTTCAGCGACCGATCTTCCGGCGCGACTGACTTCCGGAGTCGCGCTACCATCACCCGCGCGCCGCGCCGCCTCGCTCAGCCATGCTGAGACCGATCACGGTCCGGACGAACCACGGTATAACACCACGGCCCCGTTTACGCGAGCCGCGGTCGCTCATACGTGCTTAAAATTAATTTTTCGGACTCACTGCCTTCGAGGTACCTCGGTGCCACCTGTTAGGACCGCGGTGCCTGTGACGGTAATTATGGAACCGCGGTGCAAATTGGTTTTACAGAACTAGTGACTTACTGCCTCGAAGGCACCGCGGTGCCGCCAATTGGAACCGCGGTGCCATCGACAGATTTTATAAAAAAAATCAAAAATCAAAAATCAGAAACAGAGACTTAAAAGTTTCAGAACCTGAATTTGAAGTTTTAGAAGTTTCAGTTTCTGAAAATAAAGTTTTTAATCTAACAGATTTGGTCCTTTCGGGCAAATATGTAAATAAAGAAAGTTTTATGAAAGTTGATTTTAGGTTCTGGAAATTGCAAACAGGTCCCAAAAGTTTGAAAATATTTTCTGAAGTTTAGAATTGCATTTTTATGAATTTATAAGGGTTCAGAATTGAATTTTAAATTCTTAAGGGACTAAAGTGTAAATTCTGAAAATTTACAGAATTCCCGAAAAATAGAATTTTAAAATCAGAAAATGTTTAGGGACTGTTTGACATTTACATAGATTATAGAGTTTAGACAAATAGACTCATAGTTATCGTTAATAGTATATTATTAAATAATATACAAATGTGCTAAATGTTAAATGTGATGCATTTAAATTATTAGCATAACGTCCGCAATTATTGTCTGGGTAGGCGGCACCCAGTGATTGTTTAATTTCAAATGACCTATATAACTGTCTGAGTAGACGACGTCCAGTATGTGATTAAAACCATCTTTTATCATGCCTATTGAGTTTGATGGTTTCCCATCTAATTGTGTTTAGAAAATACATGATAGGATGTCATATGATGTATGAATTGATTGTTGATCTTGAATGAATCCCCGAAAACTAAAAATGTTCCCCAAATATTAAATCAAGTCTAATTATAACGCGTCGTCCATTATAATTGTTAGGGTGCTAAGTCCTTTTCGGCGATAAAGGTATTTATGCTAAAACATTTGCTCTAAGTCTAAGAGGACCAAGACCCTTTCACAGATGTGTTAAAATAAAAGTAGATAATAAACTTTTGTAGGTATTTACACCAAAGTGTTTGCTTGCAAATACTAAATTTACTTAGACATTTAAACGCAGTCGTGTAATGGGGTTGGTTTGTTTAGATGAATCTTGGCGCCAAAGTGTCGGACTAGTCTAAAGACGTAAGATTAAAATGAAAGATATTTAATCAAACCAAGAGTTGTAGAGTTGCTTTACAATTGGTTGAGGACCTACCAAAGTGTGCTATTGAAGTTATCAGCCAAAGCAAACGCGGATATAACATATGTTTGGATCTTGGCCCATTATGACCTTTATATTAATTTAGGTCCGTATTCTACCTTGGGGTCGTAGAATTATGCAAAATAGTGGGAGCTAATTTAAAACAAAAGGCCATGTTAAAATTAGCAAATTATGAATGTGTATAAATTATTGGAAGAATGAATTATTGATTGCATTTTTCCTATTCTATCTATTATTTTCAGATCTTCAGAAATGTCAAACTTTTTTGTTGAAAATGCTCATGGAGTCAAACAGACTCACCGGACCCAACTTCATTGACTGACTGAGAAATGTTAGAATTGTTTTTAGACAGGAAGAAATTGAGTATACACTAGACAAGGTATTTCCAACCGCTCCAGCGGAGGACTCTGCAGAGTATGCAACTTTTGACCAGGTTGCCTACAAGAAACATTATAAGGATACCACCGCAGCTCAATGCCTAATGTTGTCTTCTATGTCACCTACATTGCAAAGACATCATTAAACTATGGGGCCCAATGAAATATTAGCCCATTTGAGGAGTCTTTATGTTTCGCAGAACCAGACAATGGAGTATGACCTACTCATAGAACTTTTCAAGTGTAGGCTAAATGAAGGGGGCCAAGTTTCACCTCATGTGTTGAGGATGATTGAGCTGATTGAGAGGTTAACTTCTATAGAAATAAGGTTTCATGACAGAGTCTACACCACCCTCATCCTTGTCTTGTTAATTACAACATGGAGCAAGAAAACGGCTGCAGCAAGAAAACGGATACGCGTTACAGCAAGAAAACGGATGCAGCAAGAAAATGGATGCGCGTTACTAACACTAACGCGCAACGACTTTCGCGCTAGTGCGATTTTGTCGGAGTTACATAATATGTTAAAGACTTTTGAATCTTCGACCAAGCCTATTCTGATGGTTGACTCCTCTAGTCGCCCCAAACTGAAAGGTAAGGGACAACGTATGGAAGGACAAAGTCACATTCGATAAAGAAGAATGGTCAAGGAGCGCAAAGAAGAAGAAGAAGAAAAAACTGCCGCCATCGGATGTTTGCATGAATTGCAATAGGAAGGGGCATTGGAGAAATGATTGCACTGCTCCAGGCGGAGGAATGGCACCAGGTGCTAATGTGCAAGGTATGTTTGTAATTGAAATTAATCTATCTATAAATGATTCTCATTTCTGGGTACTTGATACCGCTTGTGGCTCATACATTTGTACAAATGTACAGGGGCTAACTGATAGCAGGAAGGTCGGGCCTTGCGAGGTAGACCTGCGCGTCAGAAATGGAGCATGAGTTGCTGCTGAGCGCGTGAGAACTTATAGGATAGATTTACCTTTTGGCAAAGTTTTAATGTTGAACAATTGTTATTATGTTCCTTATTTGACAAGGAATATTATTTCCATTCATGTACTTGATTCAGAGGGTTTTTCCTCAAACACGTCTAATGGCAATATGGTTTTTGACTTTAGATAATGTTGTGTATGGAATTGCGCCTCTTATGAATGGATTGTATACATTAAACTGCCACAGGAAAATTTTCAATGTACAAAATAAAAGGGCTAAGTTAAATGAAAGAAATTGTACCTACTTATGGCATTGCAGACTTGGTCATATCAATCAAACAAGGACAGAACGGTTGAAGAAATTAAATTACCTCGAACCATTCGACTTATAATCTTATGGTAACTGTGAATCCTGTTTGAAGGGTAAGATGACCATTAAACCTCTTTCTGGAAAGGGGATCTGTGCCAAGGAGGTGCTTGAGTTAGTACATATGTGGACTATTTTCGACTCAAACTAGAGAGATTTTCTCTTATTTCATCACTTTCACAGACGACTTATCAAGGTTTGAATATGTGTATCTTATGAGACATAAATTCGAGGCTTTTGAGAAGTTTAAGGAGTTTAAGTGTGAAGTTGAGAAACAACTCTCAAAGAGTATCAAGACTCTCCGATCTGATCGCGGGGGTTAATACTTAAGCAAAAAAATTCTTTACTACTTAAAGCTTCTGGAGTTCGTTCCGAATGGACACCTCCTGGAACACCACAGATGAATGGTGTTGCCGAGAGGAGAAACCGAACCTTGCTTGACATGGTTCATTTCATGATGAGCTTTTCAACTCTTCCTACATACCTTTGGGGATACGCTTTTGACCTCAATATATGTTCTAAACAGAGTTCCATCTAAATCAGTCGAAAAGACACCATGTGAGATATGGTGTGGCAAAAAGCCATCACTTAGACACATGAGGCCCTGAGGGTGTCCTGCATATGTCAAGAAGTTGATCACTGATAAGTTGGAATCTAAAAGTGAGAAATGTTACTTTATTGGGTATCCGAAGGAAACTAAGAGATAATACTTCTATCTTCCTGGAGAACATAAGATATTT
Organism: Przewalskia tangutica; assembly: GCA_029844215.1. NCBI lineage: Eukaryota > Viridiplantae > Streptophyta > Magnoliopsida > Solanales > Solanaceae > Przewalskia > Przewalskia tangutica. The sequence goes on from CM056725.1 coordinate 7,682,694, forward strand.
GTTTCTAGGAACACAACTTTCCTTGAAGACGAATATGTCTACCAGGATGAGAGTTGCACGGAGATAGAACTTGAAGAAATTCAAGAACAAAGTAATATAGAGGTTGAATACTTGCTCGATGATAAAGGCAAGAATTCAGTGAGAGCTTCTGGCGAAGATTGGGTATTTAGGGTACCTCATTCGGCCAGTGGGAGTGCTACGAGGAGTAATGCAGAACATTTTGCTAGTCCAGAAATTATTCAGGAACTCAGGTTCAAATCCTCTATCTTTCAAAGGCATTCATCATCCAAGCTTGAGTGCACAATGCGGCTTGTCGTGCGAACTTGTGATGCAACGATCTTTACAGCCCTTTCTTCCCCTGTTCCGGTCAACATCTTAAAAGATTTCACAAAACCTTTATCACTTAGTTTTCGACTTTTCGGGAATATCTTAGCTGATGAATTAGTATTCACATCCTCACTCGAATAACACAAAAGCCTTAGAACTTATAACCACTACCCTAAACATCTTTATCTCTCGGTTCGAGAAATCAAAATAAAAGGCTCGAACCATTTGTTCTGACTCTTTGTAGATCTTCCGACACAAGGCTCGAACCATTTGTTCTGACTCTTTGTAGATCTCCCGACACAAGCCTTGGGAGCAAGTGCACCAGTTGCATTTCCTCCCACTCAGGAAATACATGAAAATGATATTCCTGAAAGCTCTAATGTTGGTGGATCGACCAGAGCACAAGAACCTACTCACAGTTAGAACATACCTGTAACTGAACTACAAGACAATCAACTCCGTAGGTCCACTAGATATCATCGTCCTCCAAAAAGACTAAATCTGCTTGTGGAAACACAAAATGAGCTAGATATTTCAGATGATGACGAGCCTAGAACCTACAGCGAAGCAATGCTAGACATTGATTCGAAGAGATGGCAAGAAGCCATGAAATCCGAAATGAAATCTATGTATATCAATCAAGTGTGGAACTTGGTTGATTTGTCGAATGAGGTTAAACCCATAGGATGCAAATGGGTCTTCAAGAAGAAGATTGATGCATCTGGCAAAGTTCAGACTTATAAAGCTAGACTAGTGGCTAAAGGTTTTACTCAGCGTCCTGGTGTGGATTATGATGAAACCTTTTCACTGGTGGCTAAGATAAAGTCTATTCGGATTTTTCTTGCAATAGCTGCACATTATGATTATGACATTTGGCAGATGGACGTCAAAACTGCATTCCTCAATGGTAATCTAATTGAGAAAATGTATATGAAACAACCCGAGGGTTTTTCATGTTAGTCCAGACCAAATGTTGTGTGCAGGCTACAGAAGTCCATTTATGGACTTAAGCAAGCCTCTAGGAGTTGGAACATTTGCTTTGACAATGCTATCAAATCTTTTGATTTTGTCAGAAGCAAAAAAGATCCTTGTGTTTATTTCAAACGCAAGGATGATGATATTACCTTCATTATTATATATGTTGATGACATATTGATAATGAGAGATAATAGGACCCTCATGCAGTCAATTAAGGATTGGTTGTCCAAGACCTTCATGATGAAGGATTTAGGTGAAACCTGCTACATTATGGGAATTAAGATCTATAGAGATAGATCTATAGATTGTTGGGGCTGTCATAGTCAGTCTACATAGACAAAGTGCTTAGACGCTTTTCAATGGAGAATTCTAAGAAAGGCGGTCTTCCGATGGGTCAAGGCATCAAGTTATCAAAGAAGGGCTGCCCTTCTAATGCTATTGAACTTGAGCGCATGAAAAAGATCCCGTATGCTTCGGCTATAGGATCAATCATGTATGTCATGACTGCATTAGGCCGGATGTGGCCTTTGACTTAGTATGACTTGCAAGTTCCAGCAGATCTCGCGAGGTACACCAAAATCATCAAGAGTATTATCAAGTACCCAGCGCATTTAAAGATTACTTCTAGTCTATGGTGGAGTTGATGAATCGTTACCACTGGTATACCGACGCTAGTTTCGGACAGATGTTGATGATTTCAAATCTCACCGTTACACTTTCATTTTCAACGGAGGAGCGGTGGTGGAAGAGTTCCAAATAAGCTACTACCGCAGACTCGACCATCGGGCGAGTACATTCTTTGGATCGGAGGTCGCTAAAGTTCGTCGCGATTTTTGAGTTCTGAAGGAACTAGAGGTCGTTTCCGAGTGCTAGTTGTCCAATAACTATTTATTGTGACAACATCGTGCAATTGCATGCAAAGGAACCAAGATCAACAAACGAAACAAGTACGCATCGCGAAGTACCACATTCCGAGAGACGTGGAAGTCAAGATATCAAGATAGACTATATTCCCATAGACAATAATCTAGCAGACCCGTTTACTAAACCATTAAGCTTGGTGAAACATAATGGTCATTTTGAGAACATGGGTATTAGATATGTTGGTGATTGGCTCTAGGCCAAGTGAGAGATTGAAAGTATATGTATGTCCTAGAGACAATTTGTATTAGGACACAATGTACTTTATACACATACTGTTTTGTTATATGTCTATAATGTCATCGACGTGTGGGAGATAAAAGTCCTTAGACTTGAGGTCAATATCATCTTGTTTACGGAGTAATATACTTTGATCCTGTCCTAAGCTCAAATGCCTTATAGGTTGAGACGCGACTTATTTTGGGTGCAGTACGAAGTAGATTAAAGGTGGTGTGTGAGCCAATTTGGATAGACACTTGACAAATCCTAAGCTTGATTGAGTGTGTCATGAATGACGAAATTTTATCTTCTCACATATAGGTTCAGTTCACATATTTTGTGTAGCTAAACTTTACATATTGGGTTCGTCTTCCGCAGTCTAGAGTTCCGCAAGATCCTAATGTAATTAGTGACGATATGTAAAAGCTCGAAGTAACACTAAGTCAAATGTTCCGATTGAAGGATGTAAATAAGAAGATTATATATATATATATATATATATATATATATATATATATATATATATATATATGTTCGGTTGATAACCGGACATCGAAATGGGAACAAGATGTAAAATCGGGACAGATCGCGGTTTATGATTCAGATCGCGATGCACATGATTCAGATCATGTGCCTACGCGTGTCCAAATAATCCGATCGCCCGATTTTGTCGACTGTCATTGGCCCGCCCACGGGAACCCTAGGTTGTTCTTTTACAACTATAAATAGAGGGCTTCCCCTCCCATTTCAGTTACACTGAAAACCTAAGAGAGGTAAATCTCTTCTAAAGCTATGTCAGAATCCCTAGCATTCCTGACTTAGCAAATTACATCATAGTTCTCCTAGAACTTACAAATCGAGGGACGTTTGCGTGTGCACCCTCGGACTACACAAAGATTGAAGATTCAATTGCTTGACTGACTGCTTTCAAAATGTAAGTCTTCGTTCAAAGTTTTACATTTACTTTGTGTTTGTGTTTTCATTACTTATAGCAGTTCGACCGTCGTCGGATTTGAAACATAAATTTTCAAATTTCGCTGCGTGTACGAACCCGACGTAAACTCATACAGGAAATAGTTCCACTTGTATGTTGAGCTTCTGTTATTTTAGTTTTGGGTGAACTCCAGCAATCTAAAATGCTGAAATTATCATATTCTCTAGCGTGGTGATTACAATCTAATGAGGGTATGACATCAGTCTAATTTGCGAATATTAAAGAGAACTAAGAGTTCTTTTAAAAGTTGAAAACCCACAACTGCTTATCTGCTGGATTTTGCCTTCGCTTCCTTACTCCGCTGTCTCCACCGGTATATCACCACTCTCGTCTCCTACTTTTGATATCTCAGTTATTTCAGTCATTTTTTTAACTATTGTTTGTAATCCTTTACTACCAGTATTCTATATAGAAAGAATTAGTAATTATTAACTCGTTTTTAATAATTTCTTCATATTACTTCTTGTTGATTCGCTTAAGTAAGCATCACAACTCACAAGTTATACACTGCTTCTGCTTCCATTTTGCTGATACACGAGCATATACTAGTTAATACTTATATTTGTTGGGATTTGTTGGGTCTAAAATACGTAAGTAAGACACAACGGAAGTTTAAAATATGTTTAACTTACTTATCCCAACAATTCCGTCTCTCTGGTATTGGTATGATTACGTTACAATTGAAACCTGTAAAGACATGAGACATAAATTTACAGTTGATATTCTTGGAGTCTTTACTAAAGGGATCCTTTCGACCGCAAGCCTTACTATGGTATATTCCTCTGTCAGGAAAGCTAGAAAATCTTGACAGGTTTGAGAGAATTTTATTCTCTGAACTCTGAGTTCAGAAAGTAAGAATTGAGTTATCAATTTCAATAACCTAAATAATGGGATTAAGTACTGAATATATAGGGGAGATTATGTTACAAATCAGATTAGGATTATGCTTAAAACCTGATCCAAAATCCGAGATGCAGTGGGCTAGTCGGATTGGGCCCAGTGCCGTACAGGCGCAGCGGTGCTTCCGCCCTGTTTTAATATTTCAGTACGTTTTTTATTTAATTAAATCCAAAATTCAATTTTGACTTAATTAAATAATTTCCATCAAATAGAAATTATCCCATAATTATCATTGGTTTAAATATCTTGATTCTAAATCAAATATATTACATTCTCTCAATATACACTTAGATCGAAAAGACAATCGACTTAGTGTGACCCTTTAGGCCTTCACACATCGACATTAATCAAATTAAGGTTCATATGGAACTCCTAGACTGCGCCGTATAACGAACTCAATATGTGAAGTACGTTTACACGACTCCAGTAAACACAATTTCTATGTGAGATGATAAATTCCTTTCATTCACGACACACTTGATTAAGCTTAGGATTTGACATGTGTCTATCCAAATGACTTGATCACTTTATCTCATCTTTATTAGTCGATAACTAGATCATATCCTAAATATGTCTCTTGCATTGACCAATAACTTGGTCGACCTAACATCACTGAGAAAGCTGAGTGTTCCTCTCGAATATCCAATCGAGGAATGAATCCTATTCTTGGCTTAACTACCACCTTAGTTTGCATCGCAATGTACCAGTACAAGCCATGTCTTATCCTATAAGAAATTTAAGCTTAGGACATGATCAAAGTACATTACTCTGCAATTTAGGTGCGTATTGACCTCAAGTCAAATGACCTCTATCTCTCACATGCTCACATGCTGATAATACTCTAGACATGTATAACAAATTTATTATCAGCATGGCATACCAATACCCTCTAAGAGTATCCATGTGTTCATCACTAATAGTCATTACTAGTAGTAAGTGAGACATACTACATTCTCTAAGAATGTGATGCAGATCACATATCGACTTATAACATATCATTGATATCCCATTCTCAATGGTCATCAGTCGAAACCATTTTGAGAGTTATGCTGTATCATTAATAACTCACTTTACTAATGACAACGTAAACTCAAGAGATGCACATTAATGAATAATCACAAGCAATCAAAATCATAATTCAATAATTGCAAAATGCCAAAATATATTAATCTCATTAATAATACGAATGTGTTCAAGTATATTTATCCCTAAAATGATTGTTTCTGGGACATACATACTTTTAATATTAACTTTCTAATTTATTCGGTATTATAAGAGCTTTAAATCTTAAAAGGTATTTAAAGTTGAAATTGACATCTACTTTTACTTCTCTAGTTTTATTAGGTTTTTTGATAGAGTTAGAACTTAGAAATAATTTAATTCGAAATTTTATGTGTTTTTTATCCAAGATTAGGAAGGCTTCTTGTTTGGACGTTTCTTCTAAATTTGCTTTATCCACAAAAAGTAGCGGCATAAACAGGGGACAACTGCCTTATTTCATTAAATTATACACAAAGCATACAGGTGATCATTAACCTAATGCATTAATACTTTTTGACCAACATAAACTAAATGAACTGACCTTGTAACTGCTTTTCCCAGCAGATGATTTTTTTTCTCAACATAGCACAGATATATCCTTCAAGTTTTTGTTAGTGTTATGTATCTTTTTCCTCGTCTGCACTTATTAAGATCATTTACTAGCAATGACGAAAATTGATAATGGCATGTGGCGGCAGTACTGAAGCACTTATGTATACATATTGAATAGTAGTTTGTATGTTTTTCGTGTGTCTGCTGAAATCTTCAGAATAAAGAGTAAGCAGCTTAAAGGAATGGCTGCACCAGCAAAGACACCAGCTCTTGACAAGCCTAACCCAGCTGATGAGTGGACAGTTGTATTGCCTCGACGTGGAAAACAGAAAAGAAATTTTCAAAAAGTTATCGTCCACGAACGGCAAAAACAAGAACAAGTGTGGACTCCAGAAGATGTTGAGACCAATCCAGAGAGAGAATCTAAATTAATGCAGAAGATACAAACCTGCATAAAGAAACTTGAGAGCTCTTCCTTCTGGTTGACATTTTTGGATCAGTTTCAAACCCCTGAAATATTTGATTACTTTCTAAAAGCTGTGGGCTCAGAAGGAAAGATGCAGATGGTAATATATGGAATTGGTAGCATAGAATCGTATGAGCCTCCTAGATTACAGCTTAGTCTTGCAATCTTAATGAAAAGAATGTTTAGTTGGATTGGGAGGTAGAGGTATTTGATCCAGTTATCTCTCCGGCAGAATCTAGGGTACTGACAGCTCTTAGTTGTTGTGTCCTAACAGTCAATGAACAGGGTCGACGGCAAGCTTTAAGACCTACAATGTTCTTCATGCCACACTGTGAAGCTGAACTGTATGACAATCTTCTAGACGCAAATTGGAGGCCTGATCTATTGAATAATATTATCCTGTTTGGAAACAGTTTTGAGGCATATGAGCAACACTTATTAGTGTGCAAAAACCTCACTCTTGCTTATTCTAGGAAGCATATCCTAGCAATTAGGCAGTTCGTGAAAGAGTTTGGAATTGATTCTTTTTCAGATGATATTTTTAGAGCCTTCCATGGTTCAAGTTGGCATTTCTTCAATATTGATCCTGATTTAGATCTATGCGGTGTTAAACCATGAACTCTTTCTCGTTTCTGGATCATATGAAACTTGAATATCAATTTTGTATTAAAATGTAGGAAAGTTTTCTTATTTACCTTTTGTTTTGTGGAATTAAAGCTGGTCATCAAGCTCTCAACATTTTTATTTGTAATGTCTGTTGGCTGAGATGCTGCCTCATTGCTCCATGATTGTTTCGTCATGTGTATGCCTCTGAACATGCCTATATGACTCGTTGACGTATCAAAATGAGGAATCTTCAAGATTTAATAAAGATTTTGGTGATGTTGTACATCCTATCTGCTTTACAACTCACTAACTGCCTGTTTTCTGATGATTCTAAAGCAATCCCTGAATTTCAAACATGGAGGCGAGAGAATTGATCTTCAGCGTTCTTTGACTTTGGGCTTCTTTATGATTATCTGAATAAAAGGTGAGTGATTGTATATATTTAGCTTTTGCATCAAATGTGTAAATGCTGTCGTGATGAACTGAATGATATAGTTTTTGTCGTCATTAATTGAATGATAACATTTTAGTTGTTTTAGAAAAACAAATGCTAGGTTGCTCTACTTAATAGATATGGCTGGGATCAGTTGTAGGTAGGTTTTATTATCTCAGTTACATTCAAATTTTTATTTGACCATCTACTTCATATGGATCTGTGACCTACTGGTACTATTCTAGTACCTAGAGTTGTTATCTTAAATCTTGCTTGTCCTTGGCTTTTCTTCATATTTTGTAAGATTTCTCCATACTTTTGTAGCTTTATTATATCGCTGTAAGACCTATAAGATTGAAGAAAGGCATACTGAAAAAATAGATCAATGCAAATTTTGAGCTTGTTGTATGGGTTGTTTAATTTATCTAAAAAGCATGCCTTTAAGGGAATTGATTGTATCTTCACCTCATTTCTTGTTAATATACTTGAAATCCAACTAGAGTAAAGTTAGTGCTTCTATGAATTCCTTTTTCTTATGTGCCACCCCATAAGGTAAGGTTACTCTATAGGCCAACTGCCAATGAAGTATGTATGCCATTTATTATTGGTGGATAGAGTAAATTTCGTTCATTCGCTAGTGTACTATGACTGTTAACTCTTTATTCTAATATTCAGAATTTTGTGTGTGTGTATATATATAACTTCTTCATTGAAAGCTATCCCACCACCCTACGCCACCCCACCCCTCATCTTCTCAACATTTTTATCAAAAACTCCATTACTATCTACCCCTATTCTATCTATCTTTATCTCTCATCATTCATATCTGATTTTGATCTTCAGAATTTTAATTTATCTCTCAACAATTTCTATCATATATTTATTTCATTTCCAGGATTGTTTTTATCCCACACCTTTATATCAATTCTCCTGAATATACTTATTGGATCATTGGTATATTATTATTATTAAGAGATATCCCCTGATTTTGTTACGTGAAACAACATAGAGAATATTTGACTTTATGATGGATCATCATCACAAGGACAGTGAGTTTGAATACCAAGAAATCCAGCAGGCAAAGACATCATCAAAATTCAATAGATCAAAGACTATACATAGCCCCAGAAACTCGATTGAATTCCCTGAAAAGCCCTTATATCTCTACCCTTCTCCTCATTCGATCGAACGTTATGGCTCAATTAAAAAGCTCCATTGCTCACCTTTAGGCTCCATGGTAGGAACTTCTTTCAAAGGAAAGATGAAAAGGTTGTGTTCAGTTTTCGGTTCTCGGAAAGAAAATCATCGATGCTCGATTCCAAAACCTCAAACCAAGCATTCAAAGCATTTGCTTTCGAATTATCCGTTACTGCCTGGTACGGAGGATCCTGTGGTAATTTACTTCACGAGTATACGAGGAATTCGAAGGACATTCGAAGATTGTTATACGGTGAAAATGATATTAGAAAGTTATCGGGTTAAAGTCGATGAAAGAGACGTCTCAATGCACAACGAGTATAGGAAGGAATTACAAAGTGTTATGGGGGAGAAAAATAATGTGAATTTGCCACAAGTTTTTATCAAAGGGAAATACATTGGAGGTGCAGAATTGATAAAGCAATTGAATGAAATAGGTGAATTGCCGAAGTTATTAAGAGGCCTTCCTTTAAGGCCAATTGGATATATTTGTGAAGGTTGTGGGGATGTAAGGTTCTTTCCTTGCTCGAATTGCGATGGCAGCAAGAAATATTTTGATGAAGATGAAGGACAAATTAAGAGGTGTTATGTTTGTAATGAGAATGGACTGGTTCGATGCACGCTTTGTTGTTCTTGATCTGCATAAATATGTGAGTTGTATTGATTACATTTTCGTGTTAGCCTGTCGCCTTATAGGTTTTTAGTTGGTGAGGCAAAGGCAAATCTAGAATTTTAAACGAGTGAGGTAAACATAACTCTTTTGTATCAACAGGTTGCATTTTATATAAATTATCTAGTATTATATATTTTGAAATTGTATAGATAGTGCTGGGGTGCAATGAAGTGGGTGCTTATTCACCTGTTGTTGATAGTTTCTTGATCTTGATGAATATTAAAGTAAAAGAAAAGGGTGAAGAAAACCCTCCATGTAGTTGCATGGGATGAGTTGCTTGCATCTGGTGAGCCATTGATCTCATGTATATAATAGAGCATCTTACAACCAATATACATATGATTTTCTTATACAAAAATGATTCTAAAATATCCTCTATCACCCCCCTCAATCTATAGGGCGGATGCACAAACAAATTTTCTTTTACAAAATAAGAATTGAGTTGATGACAATAACTTTGTGAAAATATCTGCGAGTTGAAGTTGAGTAGATATATAACGAACAACTAGATTTTCTTTTACAAAATAAGAATTGAGTTGATGAATATTCACGCCTAATTCATTTAGAAGATACCGAATCCATAACGTCTAAGTGATAATGTAATAAACAACACGATATTCAGCTTCAATAAAGGATTTTCAGAATGTTTGTTGCTTCTTAGAACACCCAGAAATCAGATTTAGACCCAAGAAGACTGCAAAATCACTAGTGTATCGAGAACTATCATAACACCCAGCCCCAATCAACGTCTGAATAAGCCACCACCATAGAAAGATCTGCAGTACCCAACAAATACCTTAAAATATGTTGCACAACAAGATCGTGATAAGGGTGAAAGTATATGTATGTCCTAGAGACAATCAATATTTGGACATATGTACTTTATACACATTCATGTTTATATATTGATGATGATTAATATTATGACATTTGCATTTGTTGAATTGTTAGTTGATTGTTTATAATATTCTATAAATGCATCCCTAGAGGTTACATGGTTATTAATGGAGTGATAATTAATATCATAGCGTGACGCTCTTAAAATCGCTTCGACTAATGATCATCGAGATTGAGATATCGATGATATGTAATACGTCTACATACGGTCTGCATCATATCCTTCGGGGATGTGTATGTCTCACTTGCTACTAGTTATGACAACTCATGATGGACACATGGATACTTGTTGAAGTATTGATATACCCTACTGATGCACTATTTGTTGTATGTCTTAAGTGTCATCGGTGTGTGGGAGATAGTAGTCCTTAGACTTGAGGTCGATATCACCTTGTTTACGGAGCAATGTACTTTGATCATGTCCTAAGCTCAAATGCCTTATAGGTTGAGACGCGACTTGTTTTGGGTACATTGCGAAGTAGACTAAATGTGGTAGTTGAGCCAAGATTAGGATTCATTCCTCGAATGCATCTTCGAGAGAACACTTTGCTTCTCATAAGATATTAGGTTGACTAAGTCGTTGGCCAACGCAGTGGACATGTCTTTAATATGGTCATGTAGTCAACTAATATAGATGAGTTAATATGATTAAGCCATTTGGATAGACACTTGACAAATCCTAAGCTTGATTGAGTGTGTCGTGAATGAAAAGATTTTATCTTCCCACATAGAGGTTCAGTTCACGTGCTTCGTGTAGCTAAACTTTACATATTGAGGTTCGTCTTCCGGCGTAGTCTAGGAGTTCCGTGAAGATCCTAATGATATTAGTGTCAATATGTAGAGGCCTGAAGGGTAAACACTAAGTCAAATGTTCCGTTGATTGAAAGATGTAATTAGAAAAAGATAATATATATGTTCGATTGATAATCGAGACACTAGAAATGGGAAAGGGGTCAGAAAATGGGACAGGACCGCGGTGCCTTGATTCAGGACCGCGGTGCCAGAAACACGTGCCAGCACCGCGGTGCCACCTCATGGAACCGCGATGCCGACGCGTGTTCTGGCAGTCCGAATTTTGACCCAGTCCAGGTTTCTGCTGGGCCTGGCCCATGGAAACCCTAAAACTCCTATTTTCTATTATAAATAGGAGGCTTCCCTTTCCACTTTAGATACACTAAACCTAAGAGAGATAAATCTCTTCTAAACCTCTGCAGAAATCTCTAGCATTTCTAAAGATAGAAAATTACATCAAAGTTCTAAGAACTTGAAACTTGCAAATCAAGAATATTTGAGTGTGCACCCCGGACTACACAAATCATCAAGTTTCAACAGCTTGGATTACAGATTGCTTCAAAATGTAAGTCTTCGTTCGAAGTATTACATTTGCTTTGTGTTTTATTTTACATTACATATTCATACTATAGTTTGACCGTCTATGTCGGATTTGAAACATAAATTTTCAAATTCCGCCGCGTGTACGAACCCGACGCAAACACCTACAGTGGTATCAGAGCCTGGGCTGTTTCGTGTGATATGTAATGAATATTGATGATAATATGAGTTATGATTTATTTAGATCTATATTTTATGTTGTTAAAAGCTTTAAAATTCTAAATCTTTAGAGCACATGATCCTTGTGCCCAGATCTGTTAATGTAATAATGTATTCGAAGAAGTCAATCCAACAAATAACTCTTCTAAGTTGATATGCGTTATCCGGCTTAAAACATGGTGCATTGAAACGAAGAACGTGGAGAAAATTGAATTTGATGGTCGATGAACATATTGTTTTAATGGTGATGGAGATACAAGTGATACATCTGAAAATCTGACCCTAAACCAGTTTTAGGAGTTTGGATTTTCGGGATTTGTGTTTCTGGAGGTAAGGCACCGCAGTTCCATGATAGAGCACTGCGGTGCTGCTAGGGTTTTTGCGGCGGCACCGGGGTTCCATGATGGAGCACCGGGGTGCTGCCCAGATGAAGCCAGAGGCACCGCGGTCCCGTTTCACGGAGGCGCGGTCGCTTATCCGAAGCTTAAAATTAATTTTTCGAGTTCTCGCCCGAGGAACCACTGCGTTGGCGGTAATTTACGGATCTTCTCTATGCTTCTGAGGCACCGCGGTGCAAATTAGTTTTTGCAGATCCAATAACCCACTGCCTCTAAGGCACCGCGGTGCCACCAGTTGGAACCGCGGTGCCGACGACGGTGATTTAAAAAAAAATTCAAAAATCTGAAACAGAAGTTTAAAAGTTTCAGATTCTGAATCTGATGTTTTAGAAGTTTCAGTTTCTGAAAATAAGTTTTGAAATTTGACAGATTTGGTCCTTTCGGGGAAAGCTGTAATTAAAGAAAGTTTTTTGAAAATTGGTTTTAAGTTCTGGAAATTGTAAACAGGTCCGAGAAACTTGAAAATATTTTCTAAGGTTTAGAATTGCATTTTCTGAATTTATAGGAGTTCAGAATTGAATTTTTAAATTCTTAAGGGACTGAACTATAAATATTAAAAATTTGCAGAATTCCTGAAAATCAGAATTTTGAAATCAGAAAATGTTTAGGGACTGTTTGACATAGACATAGATTATAAAGTTTAGACAAATAGATCCATGATTATCATTAATGGTATATTATTATATAATATACAATTTGCTAAGTGTTTTAAATGTGATGCATTTAAATTATTAGCATAGCGTGCGCAATTATTGTCTGGGTAGGCGGCGCCCAGTAATTATTTAAATTCAAATGACCGCTATAATTGTATGGGTAGACGGCGCCCAATATGTGATTAAAACCATTTTATATCATGCCTATTGAGTTTGATGGTTTTCCATCTAAATGTGTTTAGAAATTGTATGATAGGTTGTCATATGATATATGACATGTTGATCTTGATTGAAATCCCCGAAAACTGAAAATGTTCTCCAAACATTAAATACAAGTCTAATTATAACGCGTCGTCCATTATAATTGTTAGGGTGCTAAATCTTTTTCGGTGATATGAGTATTTATGCCAAAACATTTCCTCTAAGTCTAAGAGGACCAAAGCCCTTTCATAGATGTGTTAAAATGAAAGTAGATAATAAACTTTTGTAGGTATTTACACCAAAGTATTTGCTTGCAAATGCTAGATTTACTTAGGCATTTAAATGCAGTCGTGTAATGGGGTTGACTTGTTTAGATGAATCTTGACGCCAAAGTGTCAGACTAGTCTAAAGACGCATGATTAAAATGAAAGATATTTAATCAAACCAAGAGTTGCAAATTTAGTTTTGTAATTGGTTGATAACATACCGAAGTGTACTATTGAAGTTATCAGCCAAAGCAAACGCGGATATAGCATATGTTTGGATCTTAGCCCACTATGACCTTAAAATGATTTAGGTTTGTATTCTACCATGGGGTCGTAGAAGTATGCAAAATAGTAGGAGCTAATTAAACAAAAGACCATGTTATATTAGCATATAATGAATGTGTATAATTGGAAGAATGAATTGTTGATTACATTTTTCTATTCTATCTATATCTTCAGATCTTCAGAAATGTCAAATTTTTCATTGAAAATGCTTATGGAGTCCAACAGACTTACTGGACTCAACTTCATAGACTGGCTCAGGAATGTCAGAATTGTCCTGAGACAAGAACATATTGAGTATACATTGGACAAAGTATTCCTCACCGCTCCGGCGGAGGATTCTGCTGAGTATGCGACCTTCGACAAGGCTGCTTACGAGAAACATTATCGGGATACCACCTCAGCTCAATGCCTAATTGTCTTATATGTCACTACCATTGCAAAGACAGCATGAAACTATGGGGCCCAACGAAATGTTAGCTCATTTGAGGAGTCTCTATGATTCGCAGTCTCAGACAATGGAGTATGACCTGCTTATAGAACTCTTCAAGTGTAGGCTAAATGAAGGGGGTCAGGTTTCACCTCATGTGTTGAGGATGATTGAGTTGATTGAGAGGTTGACATCCATGGATATAAAGTTTCAAGACAGAGTCTCCACCACCCTCATTCTCCACTCCCTTCCACGGTCGTTCGAGAGTTTCATTATTAACTACAACATGAATGGAACTAAGGCGACATTGCTAGAACTGCACAATATGCTGAAGACCTTCGAGTCTTCAATCTCCAGGGGCAAAGCTGTCCTCATGGTAGGGTCTTCTTCTCAGCCAAAACCGAAAGGTAAAGGACAAAAGAAGAAGGGCAAAACTGTCGCTGCACCCGCAACAATGAAGCCCCAGGGAGGGGCGAAAGAAGAATGTGCTTCCGACAAAGGATGTGTGCAGAAACTACAATAAGAAGGGGCACTGAAAGTTTGAGTGCACTGCTCCAGGAGAAGGCAGGGCACCCGGTGCTCCGGCACCTGGCGGACAAGGTATATTTGTAATTGAAATTAATCTATCTATAAATTATTCTCACTCCTGGGTACTTGATATCGCTTGTGGCTCACACATTTGTACAAATATGCAGGGGCTAACTGATAGCAGGAAGGTCGGGCCTCGAGAGGTGGACCTGCGCGTCGGAAATGGAGCACGAGTTGCTGCTGAGCGCGTGGGAACTTATAGGCTATATTTACCTTTCGTCAAAGTTTTGATGTTAAATGATTGTTATTATGTCCCTTCTTTAACAAGGAACATTATTTCCATTCATGTACTTGATTCAGAGGGTTTTTCCTCAAACACGTTTAATGGCAATATGGTTTTGACTTTTGATGATGTTGTGTATTGAATTGCGCCTCTTGTGAATTGATTGTATATATTAAACTGTCGCAGGTAAATTTTCAATGTACAAAATAAAAGAGCTAAGTTAAGTGAAAGAATTTCTACCTACTTGTGGCATTGCAGACTTGGTGATTTCAATCAAACGAGGATAGAACGGTTGAGGAAATTAAATTACCTTGAACCATTTGACTTACAATCTTATGGTAACTGTGAATCCTGTTTGAAGGGTAAGATGACCATTAAACCTCTTTTTGGAAAGGGGATCCGTGCCAAGGAGGTGTTTGAGTTGGTACATACGGACGTATATGGACCATTTTCGACTCAAGCTAGAGAAGGTTTCTCGTACTTCATCACTTTCATAGATGACTTATCAAGGTATGAATATGTGTATCTTATGAGACACAAATCCGGAGCCTTCGAAAAGTTTAGGGAGTTTAAGTGTGAAGTTGAGAAACAACTCTCAAAGAGTATCAAGACTCTTCGATCTGATCGAGGGGGTGAATACTTGAGTAAAGAATTTCTTGAATACTTAAAGCTTCATGGAGTTCATTCTGAATGGACACCTCTTGGAACACCACAGATGAATTGTGTTGCCGGGAGGAAAATCGAACCTTACTTGATATGGTTCATTCCATGATGAGCTTCTCAGCTCTTACTACATACATTTGGGGATACACTATACAAAACTCGACATATGTTCTGAACAGAGTTCCTTCGAAATCAGTTGAAAAGACACCATATGAAGTATGGTGTGGCAAGAAGTCATCACTTAGACACATGAAGCCTTGGGGGTGTCCTGCATATGTCAAGAAGTTGATCACTGATAAGTTGGAGTCTAGAAGTGAGAAATATTATGTTACACCCCGTAGTTCCAGGGTATGTATATGAGGACATACGTACGAGAATACGACATTAAAATTGGAAAGGAAGAAAGATGTGATTTTTCGACGGAAAAGTTTTCGAGCTTCGTGAAGGAAAAAGGTTTATTATTGAGAATTGGATTCTCAACTTTGGTATTTAAGACTTTAGGAATTTATAAGAATTTTGGAATCTATTTTTACGGATTTGGTCATGTGGGGCCCACCCGAGGAATTTTACGTTTTGTGGGGCCCACGAGGGTTACGAAATTTTATGGACGAATGGGAGGGCGACACGTGGCACCCCCACATGGTCTTGGACGTTTTATGCAAGGTTAGAATGGTCATTTGACCATTGTGGATGATAAGTCTTGCTAGCTTGATATTATTGACCAAGTCAACTTGCCACTTGTGTATGATCCAAGTGCTCTTCATCCTAGCCACCCATTTGTGATTATCTTGACCCTCCATTGTGTTATATATACCCAACTAGTGCAAGACTTGCTCTTCAACACTTAGAATTATTTCACACATTCTTGTTCTCTTTGTGTAGCTCACGGGTTCACCCCCCTTTCCCACAAAACATTTGTAGTTTTGTTCCATTATTCACAAGACTTTAACCCAAGGTCCCTAAGAGTATTGTAAGGTTATCTCAATAGAAAGATTTCGGAAAAGTGGCGTTTTCGTATTAGTCGCAAGGTGGAAACTTAAGGAGTTCTTCAACTTTGAAGTTGGAACTTGAAGATGAGTTCTTCATAGGCTTCTAAGGAGTGCTTGGAGCGGATTGGAACATAAGGAAAGGAGCTAAGAATTGCTAAGGAGCGACTTTGAATCTTGGAAATTTTAAGGGCTTGTAAAGGTATAATTCTTGTCGTTTTAGTAATTAAGATTACTTATTGTTGTAGCTATGGATATTAGCAAGCATGAGGTGTTTATATTATGAAGTTGATAAGTGTTATGGATATTGGAACTCTAATCCGAAAACTAGCATGTTTAGCCCTTAAGATTACAATTCGATTTGAGTATTAGTTTAAGTCGTCACTGTTATACCCCGTATTTCCAGGGTATGTACGTAAAGGAATACGTACAAAAAGTTTTGGTCTTAAAGTTAGGCCTTGGACGATTTTTAGGCACAACTCACAAAGCGAACGGTTTTCCGACGAAACGTTTCCACAGCTTTCATAGGATAAATTCCGGCTATGTCATTTCTTATTTTTTGCGGATTTTTCCGAGAGACGTAACACTTTGGACCAATGAGAGGGCGACACTTTCCACCCTCTCATTGGTGGACTTGTCTCGGCATTAAGGCCGATTGGAATGCCAAGCCTTGTCATAAAGTTGGCTAGATATTTTGTGTGCAAGTTGGCCAAGGACACTTGCCTAAATCCTCACCCTACACTTGCCTTGCACTTGGCATAATCTTGGCCATTGGTTGGCCATGTCTTGACCTATAAATACCCCCCTTGTTGAAGAGTTATTTCATCCTACATTGAGCAATCTATCTAGGTCTCCAATCCCTCCTCTCCCTCTTGTTGTTTCGTCCAAACACACCCCTCCCCTTGAGAAGCTTGGCCGAGGCTACCCCACCCCCTAGCCTAGCCGAAACCTACCCCCCACCCTTGGTAGAAAAGTTGCCTTCTTGTATTGTTATAATGCCCAAAATACCCTAGCCCAAATACCTTAGCACTTAGTAGAAGTTGTGAATAACATCTAAGGTTTCTCGAGCATACAACTTAGGAGCAAAACCTTGCTCAGGCGCGACTTTTTCTAGGATATTATTGGGCTTACCGAGGTAACTAATCCTAACCCTCTTTTGAATTAAAGAATACTTACTGTTGTAGAATAAGAATAGTATAAATACTTAGAAGTATTACAGAATAGAATTGAAGTGTTAATCACTTAGAAGGGTTTAAAAGAAGAATAATCAAACTGTACTTACATAGGACTGTTTTCACAGTAGACTTATATAACTCACCGGGTAGGGTTGTGCTGCCCGACTTTCCGTAGAATTGAGGACCCTCTGTTTAGAATGACCTCTGGAATAGTCTAGACTTTGATAGTTATGCGTGACTATTATAGTGATTCTCTGCGCGACATACTCGACTTGGCGGTGGATTTCACGGAAGGTATGTGATTCTTCCTATACCCTTGAGCATGATATGTTAAGTATATATAGTGCGGTGAGCGTACATATGATAATCGGCAATGTCTTTTGACTTAAGCTGAATAATAAGAACCTTGAAGTATGTCAAAGGAATAATGAATCATATTTAACAGAAGAGTAATATTTGGTTTTAAAACAAAGCTTAAGAGTTATACTAGCTTTATGGGAAGTAGGTATAACAACTTAAGAATGATAAAAGGAACTGTTTACTTGTTTGTTTATAAAAGCCTTGTATTGATTTCTGTTAAGAGTAGTAAGATTGGTTGATAGGTAGACATACTATGATACTGCATGTGTTAATTGTCTTGTAATGTTGTGAAGGGGTCATTCTTTGCCGTACTTACGTTGCTAACCGTAAGTCCGTTATCTTGTTATTTGTATCACCTACCCCTTGACTTATTATACAGGGCTTGCCACCCTTGATGCGGTCTATACGGCTATCACGGTCTATGAGACTATGCGGAGGCTGCGGTATGCTCGAGTTGATCATTCGGGTGTTTAGCCGTCACGG
Source organism: Przewalskia tangutica (assembly GCA_029844215.1). Taxonomy (NCBI): domain Eukaryota; kingdom Viridiplantae; phylum Streptophyta; class Magnoliopsida; order Solanales; family Solanaceae; genus Przewalskia; species Przewalskia tangutica. The sequence continues at coordinate 7,701,157 of CM056725.1, forward strand.
GATGCCTATGCGGTCCGTGGGACTATCACGGTCTTTTGAGGCTATGCGGTGCGGAAGTCGAGGAGAATGCAGGGCTAGCTACCCCCGATGCGGGGGAATACCTCATGCGGGTCTGTGTGTGACCTATGCGGACTACGGCAGTCCAGGACTAGGCACGCAGAATGATACTATGGGCGGTTGGCCTTGCTTCGATCATTCGCGGCTAGACTAGACTATTCTGATTTTCTATTCTATTATTGTTGTGATGTGGCACTATGTGCAATTGAATCAATGTATTTGTGAAAAGGTTTTGAATACTTTGATTTCATTTAAAGTACTTTATAGTTTCACATACTTGGTACTGTTGTCTTGACCTCGCCCGGGGCTGCGTTAAATGCCGCAGTAAGAGCGGCAGTGCTAGATCCACATCCTTAGGATCTTTGCGTTGGTGTCGAGAGCTCCATCTTCTAGGAGGCTCTACTTTTGGGTATGATCTCCTGTATTGTAGATAGTTTTGTTCGAACAGGTATGGCGGGGCCTGTCCGCCATAGTTGTTACTTCCTTAGAAGTCTGTAGTACTATTATGCAGTTGGGATGTAGCTTGCAAAACTTGAGTTATTTATATTATCTTGAAAGGCAAGCTTTTCATCGATAAAGCGTATGTCTTATTGTTTTAAAGCTGTTTCTGTCTTGTTTTATATTCATTGGTTACTCGATGTATGACTACTTGGGTGCCGGTAAGGCACGATCCACGAACCGGGCAGTCGTGACAAAAGTGGTATCGAGCGATTAATCCTCGGAAAGTGTCTGAGCCAGTATCTAGTAGAGTCTTGATTATCGGTGTGTTGTGCACGCAATAATCGAGAGGCTATAGGATATTTAGGATTGGTTTCCATTCTTCTCATTACGAGATCGTGCTTTAGAGTGTGTTATAGGTTGGACCCTCTAACGTATTCCTTTCTATGTACGATTATGCCTCGCGTAAGGCAACCGGGCCCGAGAAGCGGCAGCGAGAGGCGCTAGCGAGACACCCAGTCACGAGGGCTCGAGCCCGATCTATACGAGGCGGCGAGTTCTATGGCGCCAGCCCCAGCGAGACCACAGTACCAGCACCTCGCGTCCCACGGCTGGGCGGAGAGTTAGGGCTCTGAGAGATGGCCCGGACTTTTGGCTAAAGTTGTGGCCCGTCGAGAGGCTGGATCACGGCAGTTCGGCTCGGCTCGATCGCACCGTAGTGCACCGAGGCGAATAGTTTGAGTGCGAGATTTCTTGAGTTGTAGCCGCGAGTTTTACTGGTCGAGGCGGAGGATGATCGCGAGAGTTCATCCGTCATTGCGAGAGATTATGCGGGTGATCGAGGGCTTGGAGGCGAGGTGTGACATTCGGTTCGCGTCGGTGCGTGACACGCGATCGATTGGTTTGATTCATGGGAGCTTTCGGGAGAGCATGCACTCCAGGTATGGGATGAGTTTTGAGGCTTTTCTCACACACTTCTTGCCTCCGCGGATGAGGAGGGCACGGTGATAGATTCTGCTTTGAGGCGGGGGCCTTGCCGTCGAGAATACAATGTCGAGTTTGATTCTTTGGCTAGATATGTCCCGGCGTTGGTAGCGGATATGGAGGATAGGGTACACCGCTACGTCGCGGGCTAGATGATTATATGGCGAGTCGTATGCGGGTGTTTCTCTTGGTGGGTATGGACATTACGTATGCGAGCTCATGCGTTAGGATGCGAGGCGTAGAGACCGCCGGGTAGACCAATATCGGCGAGAAGAAGGCGAGGCGGCCGGTTCTTTTAGTGGTTCTCGGGGTGGGCGTCGTGAGGTCGGTTGCACCACGGCGGCTCGAGCACTCTACATCATTTCTGATGCTGAGCGGGCGATCGGGCGGTCGGGGCCCCGGGACTTGATTTCGAGGGTAGCGAGTGCTAACCGTTGGTCTGTTCGGTGTGCGTTCGCGGTAGATTCCATTCGGGAGGCTGTTATGCTACTACGGAACTTGCCATACTTGTGGCGGCCGGTCATTCGCGAGTTTGCCGGCCGAAGCGTGGCAGGTAGGGCCCGGCCACGAGTGCATTGCGGCTTCATCCCAGCGATTACTCGCCCCGGGCGAGTCTGTGAGATCGGCCAGTCGCGGCGGGTCGTGGCGCGAGTCCGATTCTAGCGGTCCTCGAACCGCGTTTATGCTTTGTCGGTAAGCGGGATCGGGAGGCCTCACCGATGTCGTCACGGTACCTTATCGGTTCTGGGTTTGATGTATATGCTTTGATAGATCGGGTTCTACTGTCCTATATATCTCCCTTGTTGCTAGTAGGATAGGGATAGAGCACGAGTCCATAGCCCTTTCGAGGTAGCTACGTGGTGGGGATTCGGTGGTAGCTCGGCGGGTATATGAAGCTTGTCTGTAACCATTTACGATCGTCGGACCTAGCCGACTTGATAGAGTTGGAGATGATTGACTTTGGCGTGATTATGGGGATGGATTGGCTAGCCTCTTGCTATGCCAATGTAGGCTGAGAGAGAAAGTATGCAGTTCAGTTTCTGAGGAGCGGTTGTTGAGTGGGAAGAGCACGGTATCGCCGAGGGTAGGTTTATTTCCTACCTCGAGGCTAGGAAGATGGTGCGGAAGGGTATATCTACCATCTAGTTGGTGTTTGATCACGAGGCTGCGGTACCAGATTTTCCGTCGATTCGATGGTCGGCGAGTTCCCAGGCGTGTTTCAGGCGACCTCCGGGTATCCCTCACGAGAGAGATCGAGTTTTGTATAGATGTCTTTGCCGGACACTCGGCTTTATTTCCATTCGCCATCTGAGGATGCTTTGCCGAGTTGAGAGAGTTGAAGGAGCGGTGAGTGATTTGTTGGAGAAGGGTTTCATCGGACCTAGTGTTTCTCCACTGAAGCGCGGTATTGTTCGTGAAGAAGAAGGGCGGGGCCAGCTGCGTATGTGTGTTGATTCTGAGCGGTGAACAAGGTGACCATTAAACGAATACCTCTTCGAGATTGATGATTTGTTCGATCGATTGCGAGCGCGAGATGTTTTCAAGATTGATCTACGATCGGGCTATCATCGAGTTCGAGTTAGAGAGGTGGATGTCCTAGGATTGCATTCGGACGATGCGGGCATTATGAGTTGGTCATGTCTTTTGGGTTGACGATGCTCGTGGTATTCATGGATTTGATGAACAGTGTTCAAACCATTTTGGACACATTTGTGATAGTGTTCATTGATGATATCTTGGTCTATTCTCGCTCGAGCGGGAGCATGCGGAGCATTTGAGGCTGTCTTGTGATTCTCGGGATCGTATTTGTATGCGAAGTTTTCCAAATGTGAGTTTTGGTTGACTTGGTAGCTTTTCTTGGGCATATTATGGCTGATGGCATTCAGTGGATACGGCGAATCGGCGATTAGGACTTGGCCTGAACCTACTACTCAGCAGAGGTTCGTAGTTTTACGGGCCTTGCGAGGATATTATCGGTTCGTAGAAGTTTGCTTCTATCTGCCCATTGACTAGGTGACTCGGAAAGCGGCTAAGTTTGATGGGCGATGCGTGTGGCGGGGTTTCGATTGCTAAAGGCCGGCGGCCGCCCGTTCTTACTCTTCCCGAGGTCGGATGGTTACGTAGTGTATTGTGATCGTCGGGCATCGGGTTGGGATGTGTGTTGATGCAGCGAGGCGAGTTATAGCATCGCCTCGGCGGCTTAAGAATCACGAGAGGAACTACCCCCATGATTTGGGTGGCGGTGATACACGCTTTGAAGATGCCGAGGCACTATTTGTATGGGGTTCACGTGGATATTTATCTGAGACCACAAGAGCCTCGGTATATCTTCGGCGAGAGGAGCTGAACCTACGGCGAGGCGGTGGTTAGAGTTCTTTGAAGGACTATGGCGTCGATATCTGTACCACGGGAAGGCCAACGTTGTGGCGGATGCACTTAGCCGTAGGTCTATGGGTAGCTTATCGGATATTCGACTGAGAGGAGGGGCATGGTTCGTGATTTGCATCGATTAGCGAGCCTTGGTGTCCGTTTGATTGATTACGATAGCGGTGGGGTTAGAGTTCGTGAGGTTGCGAGTCTTCCATCGTTGAGGAGGTGAAGAGCAGCGATTCGAGGATCCGGCTTTGATTCGATATCGTGATCTGACTCTTCGTGAGGCAAGGTCCTTTTGAGGTAGCACGATGGGGTGCTAAGGTTTGAGCGAGTTGTGTGTTCGGATGTTTGAGGACTTGGCGAGTTCTTGGGAAGCACACGGTAGCGTTACTCTATCCGTCGAAGTCGACCAAGATGTACCACGACCTTAGATCGTGTATTGGTGGGATGGTTTGAAGAGGGGCGTTGCGAGTTCGTAGCTCGGTGCGTGTTGTCGGCGGTGAAGGTAGAGCACGAGAGGCACAGTGGTTTATTCTGACGATAGAGATCGACACGGAAGTGGGAGGTAATCAACATGGACTTCATCACGGGATTGCCTGCACTCGGAGGAGACATGATTCTATATGGGTTATCGTCGGCGGTGGTGAAATCAGCCCACTTTCTTCCGTCGGGGCGACTTTTGGTGAGGATTATGCGGACTTTACATCAGAGATCGTCGATGCGCATGGAGTCCCCACCGATCATATCGGCGAGAGGCGTTCTGGCTAACTTACGGAGGTCCTTCGAGAGGGTTTAGGGGCGGTGAGCACAGTCTTGCATTTCATCCACGAGCAGACGGACAGCGAGCGCCTTATCGAACTGCGAGATATCTGCGAGCGTGTTATTGACCGATGGTAGTTGGGAGGATCATTTGCCTCTAGTTGAGTTCGCGTATAATAATAGCTACCACTCTAGCATTCGGATGGCGCCGTATGAGGCTTTGTATGGGAGAAGTGCGGATCACCGATAGCGTGGTTCGATGTGGGCGAAATACGATTAGTAGGACCGGACTTGATGCGGCGATGGATAAGGTGAAGCTTATCGAGGCGGCTATTGGCTCGAGTCGGCAAGTCGTATATGGATCATCGGCGTCGACATTTGGAGTTCGCGATTGATGATTGGGTTTTCTGAAGGTGTCACCCGTGAAGGGTGTGATGAGATTCGGGAAGAAGGAAAAACTCGGCCCAGGTACATTGGGCGTTTGATTGTCGCGAGGTAGGCGAGGTTGCCTATGAGTTGGATCTGCCGTCCGTCTGGAGGCGGTGCATCCGGTGTTTCACGTTTCTATCTTTGAGAGATGTATCGGGGATCCATCGAGTACATCCGATCGGCGATGTCGGTGGCCAGGGGTTATCGTATGAGGAGGTTCCATAGCGATAATCGATCGTCGAGTTAGGCGTCTGCGGACGAAGGGCGTGGCTTCGTCAAAGTCTGTGGCGGAACGAGCTTAGGGAGGAGATGGCGTGGGAGCGAGAGGAGGACATGAGGCGAGAGGTACCCTACTATTCCCGCCTCCGGGTAACTCACTTTCCTACTTATAATTTTCGTTATCGTTTTGCCTAAATGTTGTTTTGTGGCCGTGTGTGGCATTTGCAAGCTGTTTAAGTTATGAAGAACCTTTTAGTTATCTGCTTGGGAAGGAACATTCGGGACGAATGTTTCTAAGAAGGAGAATGTTATACCGTATTTCCGGGTATGCGTAAAGGAATACGTCTGAAAAGTTTTGGTCTTAAAGTTAGGCCTTGGGCGATTTTTAGGCACAACTCACCAGCGAGCGGTTTTAGGCGAAGCGTTTCCACGGCTTTCATAGGATAAATTCGGCTATGTCATTTCTTATTTTTGCGGATTTTTAGAGGCGTAACACTTTGGACCAATGAGAGGCGACACTTTCCACCCTCTCATTGGTGGACTGTCTCGGCATTAAGGCCGATTGGAATGCCAAGCCTTGTCATAAAGTTGGCTAGATATTTTGTGTGCAAGTTGGCCAAGGACACTTGCCTAAATCCTCACCCTACACTTGCCTTGCACTTGGCATAATCTTGGCCATTGGTTGGCCATGTCTTGACCTATAAATACCCCCCTTGTTGAAGAGTTATTTCATCCTAAATTGAGCAATCTATCTAAGTCTCAAATCCCTCCCTCTCCCTCTTGTTGTTTCGTCCAAACACACCCCTCCCCTTGAGAAGCTTGGCCGAGGCTACCCCACCTTTAACCTAGCCCTCAGCGGTAGAAAAGTTGCCTTCTTGTATTGTTATAATGCCCAAAATACCCTAGCCCAAATACCTTAGCACTTAGTAGAAGTTGTGAAGAACTTCTAGGTTTCTTGGAGCATACAACTTAGGAGCAAAACCTTGCTCGGTGACTTTTCTAGGATATTATTGGGCTTACAGGGTAACTAATCCTAACCCTCTTTTGAATTAAAGAATACTTCTTTGTTGTAGAATAAGAATAGTATAAATACTTAGAAGTATATTCTGAGAATAGAATTGAAGTGTTAATCACTTAGAAGGGTTTAAAGAAGAATAATCAAACTGTACTTACATGGGAATTTGTTTTCCTGATGAACTTATATAACTCATGGGTAGGGTTGTCTTGCCCGACTTTCCGTAGAATTGAGGACCTCTGTTTAGAATGACCTCTGAGAATAGTCTAGACTTTGATAGTTATGCAGTGACTATTATAGGTGATTCTCTGCATACGACATACTCGACTTGGCGGTGGATTTGTAGAGAAGGTATGTGATTCTTCCTATACCCTTGAGCATGATATGTTAAGTATATATAGTACGGTAGACGTACATATGATAATCGGCAATGTCTTTTGACTTAAGCCTGAATAATAAGAACCTTGAAGTATGTCAAAAGGAATAATGAATCATATTTAACAGAAGAGTAATATTTGGTTTTAAAACAAAGCTTAAGAGTTATACTAGCTTTATGGGAAGTAGGTATAACAACTTAAGAATGATAAAAGGAACTGTTTACTTGTTTGTTTATAAAAGCCTTGTATTGATTTCTGTTAAGAGTAGTAAGATTGGTTGATAGGTAGACATACTATGATCTGCGTGTGTTAATTGTCTTGTAATGTTGTGAAAGGGGTCATTCTTGCTTTGTACTTACGTTGCTAACGGTAAGTCCGTTATCTTGTTATTTGTATCACCTACCCCTTGACTTATTATACAGGGCTTGCCACGCTTGATGCGGGTCTATCGGCCTATCACGGTCTATGAGACTATGCGGGCTGCGGTATGCTCGAGATTGATCATTCGGGTGTTTAGCCCGTCACGGGGATGCCTATGCGGTCCATGGGACTATCACGGTCTTTTGAGGCTATGCGGACTGCGGAAGTCGGGAGAGTGCAGGGCTAGCTACCCCGTCTGGGGAATACCTCATCGCAGTGCATGTGTGACCTATGCGGACTACGAAGTCGAGGACTAGGCACGAGAATGATACTATGGGCGGTTGGCCTTGCCGATCATTCGCGGCCTAGACTAGACTATTCTGATTTTCCTATTCGTTATTGTTGTGATGTGGCACTATGTGCAATTGAACCGAATGTATTTGTGAAAAGGTTTTGAATACTTTGATTTCATTTAAAGTACTTTATAGTTTCACATACTTGGTACTGTTATCTTGACCTCGCCCGAGGCTGCGTTAAATCTGCCGCGGTAGGCGGCAGTGCTAGATCCACATCCTTAGGATCTTTGCGTTGGTGTCGGGAGCTCCATCTTCTAGGAGGCTCTACTTTTGGGTATGATCTCCTGTATTGTAGATAGTTTTGTTCGAGACAGGTATGGCGGGGGCCTGTCCGCCATAGTTGTTTACTTCCTTAGAAGTGCAGTACTATTATGCGGTTGGGATGTAGCGCAAAACTTGAGTTATTTATATTATCTTGAAAGGCAAGCTTTTCATCGAGATAAGCGTATGCTTATTGTTTTAAGCTGTTTCTGTCTTGTTTTATATTCCATTGGTTACTCGATGTATGACTACTTGGGTGCCCGGTAAGGCACGATCCACGAACCGGGCGAAGTCGTAGCGATCACATGTTATATAAAGAAGGAATTATAGTTGTTGAAGTTGTTTATGACTATGTGGCATGTTGGAATAACAACTTGTATTGAAAAAGGAATTGAAAGAGAAGTAGTGTTGTTGTAGCCGAGAATTGCATTGTATTGTGGACTAGTTGGTAGTAATTGTGGGGCGGAATTTTACACGTATTGTAGGGCGTGTAATCCCCTTTGTATTTGCTGAATTGTTTGAGCCTTAAATGTGGCGTTTGGTTATTGAATTCGGCCTTGAAAATGTGGCAAAGTATGTAGAAACAAAGGAAGTGCTGCCCGATTTTCCGTAGAATTTAGTGACCTTGTACTTAGAATATTCTACGAAGAGAGCTAGAAGTTGATAGATGTGTTGTGGTTATTATAGGTGGAAGTACTACAAGTAGTGTATTCTACTTGAAGGGTGGAAAAGGCTAGCAAGGGTAGAGTACTTTGGAGCTTCTTGCTAATTGTCGATAATCGTCGCGAGGTATGTGAACCTCTTCCTATCTTTTCTAGCATGATTGTTGTGAACTATGTAGTACGGTAGACGTACGTGTGCTAAACGAATTTTGGTTGGTTTAAAACATAAAGTGTTATAATAGCTTTATGGGAAGTTAGTTATAACGACTTTATGTAGGTAAAAGAATGGTTTGTTATTTTTAAAAGATAAGAGACTTGACTTATATTTGACTTGATATGAAATGTGAAGAACTTTAATTGTGTTAAAAAGTGGTGAAACCTCATTCGTGAGAAATGAGTACTTTGTCTAAAGAAAAGGAAAAGGAATAAGTTATATTGATTTCGGAAAATGGGAATAAGTATCGAACAAGCCATTGCAGCGTTAATAAAGGAAAAAGTAACGACAATTAATTATATTAAAACAAGTAGAAACCTCCATCTGCATAGAAGCTAAGATAAGACAAAATTGTATTACATTTCCTAGATCATGACTGCTTTAATAAGATAATTATAAACAAGTACAAATTTTCTTAAATTCCAAAGTAAGGAACTTGATTTATAAAAAAGAGAGACTTGAAGAATTGAAGTGTTTTTGGTTTAAAAAGAAGGCATGGTTTTGTCTTAAATTGGTTTAAAAAGAAGGCATGGTTTTGTCTTAAATTTGTTTAAAAAGAAAGGCATGGTTTCGTCTTAAATTGGTTTAAAACATAAAGTGTTAGAATAGCTTTATGGGAAGTTAGTTATAACGACTTTATGAAAACAAAAAAATGGTTTTATTATTGGAGTTAAAAGGGTAACTTGGCTTTAAAAGGAGAAGTGATTTGGTTTAAAAAGAAGGCACGGTATTGTCTTGGTTTATTCAAAAAGAAGGTATGGAAATTGTTTTGGTTTACTTAAAATAATAGTCACTCTATTTTGATACTACGGGTATCGTGTGACCTTTGTAAAAGAAATGGATCTTTTGAAAGAATTCAATGTACGTAGTACTTTAGGGTTAAAACCCGGATTGTTGGCATAAAATGGGAGTACTTGAGTTTATATAAATGGTGAATCTATTTACATGTTAAGGAAAGTCTAAGAGTATGTTGAACTTGCCTATGCTAGTTGTGATAGCCTTTGTTGTGCAAGTATTGTATTTCTATACCACCGCGTCTCTCGATGGAGGGCCGACTGACTTGTTGTGAACTTATTTGGACGTACCGGCTGTGACGGAGGATTCCACGGGTATGCTTCCATTATGATTGATCTTGGCCATGCTTATACGATAAGGGATGTCGGGCACGCGGCGGGATCGCGTTAGATGCCCGCGCGTTTCATTACTCCATGGCCATGCTTATACGATGAGGGATTCCGGGGCATGCGACCATGTTATATTATTACTCCATGGGCTAACTCCCCGTGAAGACATGTACCCACGATGAGGGATGCCGGGGGACATGTATATTGTTACTCCATGGGCTAGCTCCCCATGAAGACCTGCACCTACGATGAGGGATGCCGAGGACACGTTATGGCCATGCTTATACGATGAGGGATTCCGGGGCATGCGGCCGAGTATATATATATATATATATGTATTGTATATGTGTACGCCGACAGTGAGGTAGGATGCCACGGGCGTGTCACCTGGTTTTTTTTATGTTACACCTATGGCTGCCGGCAGTGATGGAGGATTCCACGGGCAGGAGGTATATATATATATATATATATATATATATAGATATATATATATATAATGTATATGTGTACGCCGACAGTGAGGTAGGATGCCACGGGCGCGTCACATGAGTATGATTTATGTCATAGATCACCATGAGGAAGGAATTCCACGGGCATGAGTGATGACTTTGAGGGCGTGAGTCCCTGACTTGACATGACCGCTTATATGTTGTGTACTGTAGTTTGGTTATCATACATGTCTCCTGCTTTATTTAGACTATTATGATTTCATTTACAGTATTTTCAGTTTCACATACTTGGTACCTGTTGTCGACCTCTTCGGGGCTGCGTCATGCCGCAGTAGGTACACCGGTTGTTGATCCTCGCTCATAGGATCACAGTTCAGCGTTTTGGGAAGCTCCGTTTCTCCGTAGGCTTATCTTTGGTATAGTCCCCTGTCATTGTAGGTACTTGTACATTCAGGGGTATGGCGGGGCCCTGTCATGTCATAGTTGTGGTTACATTCTTAGAGGTCTGTAGTACTATTGTGGGCAGGGTTTGTAAAAGGATATAACTGTTCGGGTTTTATGTATATATACAGAAAGGTGATCGTTTTGGTTAGCCTGTTTTCTTATATTTCATTGTTTCATGTCTTTGAGTTTTTATTTTCGCTGGTTTTTCTCTGATGTATTATCACTGGGGTGCCCGGGGTAAGGCACCAGTCGCGGGCCCGAGGTCGGGTCGTGACATATTACTTCGTTGGGTATCCAAAGGAAACTAATGGATACTACTTCTATTTTCTTGGAGAACATAAGATAATTGTTTCCAGGAACGCAACTTTCCTTGAAGAAGAATATGTCTACAAGGAAGAGGATTGCACAGAGATAAAACTTGAAGAAATTCAAGAACAAAGTAACATAGAGGTTGAAAACTTGCCGAGTGAACAAGGCAAGGATTCAGTGGGAGGTTATGGAGAAGATTGGGTATTTCGGATACGCCCTTCGGCCAGTGGGAGTGCTACGAGGAATAATGCAGAGATGCAAGATCCTCCGGCACATACCTTGGGAGCAAGTGCAGGGACTGCATCTGTTCCCACTCAGGAAAGACATGAAAATGATATTCCTGAAAGCTCTAATGTTGGTGGATCAACCAACACACACGGACCTTCTCACAGTCAGAACATACCTGAAACTGAACTGCAAGACACTCAACTCTGTAGGTCTGTTAGAACTCATCGTCCTCCAGAAATACTAAATCTACTTGTGGAAACATAAAATGAGTTAGATATTACAGATGACAATGAGCCTACAACCTATTACGAAGCAATGCTAGACATTGATTCAAAGAGATGGCAAGAAGCCATGAAATCCGAAATGGAATCTATGTATATCAATCAAGTGTGGAACTTGGTTGATTTATCGAATGAGGTTAAACCCATAGGATGCAAATGGGTCTTCAAGGAGAAGATTGATGCATCAGACAAGATTCAGACTTATAAAGTTAGACTAGTGGTTAAAGGTTTTACTCAGCGTCCCGGAGTGGATTATGATGAGACCTTTTGACCGGTTGCTAAGATTAAGTCTATTTGGATTTTTCTTGCGATAGATGCACATTATGACTATGATATTTGACAGATGGATGTCAAGATTGCATTCCTCAATGGTGATCTAGTTGAGGAAGTGTATATGAAATAACCTGAGGGTTTTTCATGCGAGTCCAGACCAAATGTTGTGTGCAGGCTACATAAGTCCATTTATGGGATTAAGCAAGCCTCTAGGAGTTGGAACATTTTCTTTGACAAGGCTATCAAGTCATTTGATTTCGTCAGAAGCAAAGAGGATCCTTGTGTTTATTTCAAACGCAAGGATGAGGGCATTACCTTCATTATTATATATGTTGATGACATATTGATAATGGGAGACAATAGGGCCCTTATGCATCAGTTAAGGATTGGTTGTCCAAGACCTTCATGATGAAGGATTTAGGTGAAGCATGCTACATTCTGAGAATTAGGATCTACAGAGATAGACCTAATAGATTGTTGGGGCTGTCACAGTCAATCTACATAGACAAAGTGCTTAGACGCTTTTCAATGGAGAATTCCAAGAAAGGTGGTCTTTCGATGGGTCAAGGCATCAAGTTATCAAAGAAGGGTTTCCCTTCTAATGCTGTAGAACTTGAGCGCATGAAGAGGATCCCATATGCTTCGGCTATAGGATTTATCATATATGACATGACCTGTACTAGGATAGATCTGGCCTTTGCACTTACTATGACTTGCAAGTTCCAGCAGAATCCTGGTGAGGAACACTGGAAGACAGTCAAGAGTATTCTCAAGTACCTAAGACGTACTAAAGATTACTTTCTAGTCTATGGTGGAGATAATGAGCTGGTTGCCACTGGGTATACCGAAGCTAGTTTCCAGACAGATGTTGATGATTTCAAATCTTAGTCTGGTTACACTTTTGTTTTCAACGGAGGAGCAGTGAGCTGGAAGAGTTCCAAACAAAGCTACATCGCATACCGACTCTTCAAGCGAGTACATTCTTTGGATCGAAGTCGCTAAGGAAGCTGTCGCGATTTCTGAGATCCTAAAGGAACTAGGGGTTGTTCCGAGTGCTAGTTGTCCAATAACCATTTATTATGACAACACTAGTACCATTGTACAGGGAAAGGAACCAAGATCAACGAACATAAACAAGCATGTACTAAAAAGTACCACATCCTGAGAGAGATAGTGGAAGCTGAAGATATCAAGATAGATTATATTCGCACAGACAATAATCTTGCAGTCCCGTTTACTAAACCATTAAGCTTGATTAAGCATAATGGTCATTTTGAGAACATGGGTATTAAATATATTGGTGATTGGCTCTAGGCCAAGTCGGAGATTGAAAGTATATGTATGTCCTAGAGACAATCAGTATTTGAACACATGTACTTTATACACATTCATGTTTATTTATTGATGATGATTAATATTATGGCATTTGCATTTATTGAATTGTTAGTTGATTATTTATAATATTCTATAAATGCATCCCTAGAAGTTACGTGGTTATTAATAGAGTGAAATTTAATATCATAGCGTAACGCTCTTAAAATCGCCTTGACTAATGATCATCGAGATTGAGATATCGATGATATGTAATACGTCGACATATGGTCTGCATCATATCATTCGGGGATGTAGTATGTCTCACTTGCTACGAGTTATGACAACTCGTGATGGACACATGGATACTTGTTGAAGTATTGATATACCCTACTGATGCACTATTTGTTGTATGTCTTAAGTGTCATCGGTGTGTGGGAGATAGTAGTCCTTAGACTTGAGGTCGATATCACCTTGTTTACGGAGCAATGTACTTTGATCCTGTCCTAAGCTCAAATGTCTTATACGTTGAGACGCAACTTGTTTTAGGTACATTGCGAAGTAGACTAAAGGTGGTAATTGAGCCAAGATTAGGATTCATTCCTCGAATGCATCTTCGAGTGAATACTCTGCTTCTCATAAGATATTAGGTTGACTAAGTCGTTGGCCAATGCAGTAGACATGTCTTTGATATGGTCCCGTTGTCAACTAATATAAATGAGTTAATATGATCAAGCCATTTGGATAGACACTTAACAAATCTTAAGCTTGATTGAGTGTGTCGTGAATGAAAGGATTTTATCTTCCCACATAGAGGTTCAGTTCACGTGCTTTGTGTAGCTAAACTTTACATATTGAGGTTCGTCTTCCGACTCAGTCTAGGAGTTCCGTGAAGATCCTAATGATTTTAGTGTCAATATGTAGAGGCCTGAAGGGTAAACACTAAGTCAAATGTTTCGTTGATTGAAAGATGTAATTAGAAAGAGATAATATATGTTTGGTTGATAACCGGAACACTAGAAATGGGAAAGGGGTCAGAAAATGGGACAGGACCGCGGTGCTATAAACAAGTGCCAGCACCACGGTGCCACCTCATGGAACCGCGGTGCCAACCGTGTTCTGGAAGTCCGAATTTCGACCCAGTCCAGGTTTCTGTTGGGCCAGGCCCATGGAAACCCTAAAGCTCCTATTTTCTATTATAAATAGGAGGCTTCCCTTCCCACTTTAGATAAACTAAACCTATGAGAGGTAAATCTCTTCTAAACCTCTGTAGAAATCCCTTGAATTTCTAAAGATAGAAAATTACATCAAAGTTCTAAGAACTTGGAACTTGAAAATCAAGGATATTTGAGTGTGCACCCCGGACTACACAAAACATCAAGATTCAACAACTTGGATTGCGGATTGCTTCAAAATGTATGTCTTCGTTCGAAGTATTACATTTGCTTTGTGTATTATTTTACATTACATATTCATACTATATTTTGACCGCCTATGTCGGGTTTGAAACATAAATTTTTGCAAATTTCGCTGCGAGTACGAATCCGACGCAAACACCTACAAAGGGTCCGTATAAGAGGGCTCGATCCGTAGGTGACTTAGGAGAGTGCAGAGGAGGGCCCAAGACATAGCTTTATAGACACCCATCCTACTCGGAAGATAGCGCATCATTACCATTTTCGAGGTCAACGGTTGATCGGTTTGGTCAATCTGGGCCAGGTCAGAGTTCAACAACATCAGGGTCTTATTATAGAGGGGATTCTAGTCAGATGAGGCCGTCGGTGGATCGATGCAGGCAGTGTGGTAAGGTCTATACAGGATCATGACAACAATGATCATATGGGTGTTATTCTTATGGTCAACCCGGTCATATTATGTGAGAATGTCCTACAAGAGGTGAGGGTTTTAGGACCCAACCGACTGGATCTGCAGTAGCTTCATAATCCTTAGCATTACCTGACAGGGCGAGGTTATCAGACACCAGCAGGTCGAGGCAGAGTTAGAGGTGGAACAACTAGCTTCGGTGGTGGCAAGAACCACATTTACGCATTGATGGGTCGACAGGATCAAGAGACGTCACTTGATGTTATTACACGTATATTATCAGTCTTTTCACATAATGTGTACGCATTGTTAGATCTAGGCTCCAATCTATCATATATAATGCTTTGTTGTGATAGAGGTATTGAAGAACTCAAATTTCTTGTGCACGAACTATATACTTATCGGATTGGAGGATGATATGTACAATGTCTATAGTAATGTGCAAACATCGAAAGAACTTTGTATTGCATTGGAAAAGAAATACAAAATAGAAGATGTCGGATTGAAAAAGTTTATAGTTGTAAAATTTCTGGACTACACAATGGTAGACAACAAGTTTGTCATTACCCAAGTCCAAGAACTGCAAGTTATTATCCACGATCTCCTTGCCGAAGGTATATATAAAATTAATACTCTTATTAAAAGTATTAAGTGAGTTATTACTTACATAATTTTTATTGTAGGTTTGATTATTAATGACACATTTCAAGTTGCGACATTAATTGAAGTTACCTCATTTATGGTAGGACTTCAAAATTTATTTAAAACACAAACAAAAGGATATGACGCTCAAGGATATCATCGTTCGGTTGAGGATCCAGGAGGATAACAAAGCAGCTGAAAATAAGCCTAGAGGAAATTCAACAATTATGGGAGAAAACATTATTGAAGATACTCCAACTAATTCGAAAAAGAGAAAGAAGCCTTCTGGATCAAAGAATTATCCCAAGAAAAAGTTCAAGGAAAATTGCTTATATTGTGGAAAATCTGGACATAAGTCAGATTTTCGTGCTCAAAGGAAGGATAAGAAAAAGGGGCAAGCAAACATGGTCAAAACAAATGAGGATATGAATGACTTGTGTGTCATGTTGTCTGAGTGCAATTTGGTGGAAAATTCCAAAGAGTGGTGGATTGACTCTGGAGCCAGTCGCCATGTTTGTGTGATTAGAAATGTGTTTGTCTCATATGCTACCACTATAAAATAAAGAAACGCTCTCAATGGGAAATTCTACAATTGATGGTTCAGAAATATACAATTGAAGATGACTTCCGGTAAGGTGGTGACTTTGAACAACATGTTGCATGTTCCTGAAATAAGAAAAAAATTAGTCTCTACTGTACTTCTCGTCAACAACGGGTTTACGTATGTTTTTGTATCTGACAAAGTTATCATAAGTAAGAACAAAATGTTTGCATGAAAAAGGCTACCTTAGAGAGGACCTTTTCAAACTTAATGTAATAGTCGTTGTCAATAATAATAAAAGTTGTGTTTCTTCTTACTTAAGTAAAATGATTTATGGCATGAACGTTTGAGACATGTAAATTACAAAGCCTTGTGAAAAATAATTAATTTGAAAGTTTTGCCTAAGTTTGAATACAATAAATATAAGTGCCAAATATGTGTTGAGTCAAAGTACACTAAACATCCTTATAAACCAGTTGAAATGAGTTCTAAACTTAGAATATGAGTCGATTGACAAAGGATTCAAATGACCTCAGGATAGATCAGAAGAAAGCACATATAGTGAAGAAGATTCAAGACGTAGTAAACGTCAAAGGATCGACTTTATTTGGACCAGATTTTGTGACTTTCTTGTTAGAAAATGAGCCTCGAACATTCAAAGAAGCTATGTCTTCTTCAGAATCACTATTACGAAAAGAGACGGTCAATAGTAAAATAGAATTCATATTGAATAACCATACATGAGAATTAGTTGATCTTCCTTCTAGGAATAAACCGTTAGGCTCCAAATGGATTTTTAAAAGGAAAATGAAAGATGATGTCACTATTCATTATAAGACAAGATTTATTGTTAAATGTTATAGACAATAAAAAGACCTTGACTATTTTGACACATACTCACAAATTACGAGAATTATGTCTATACGGACGTTAGTCACATTAGCTGTTGTGTATGGTCTTGAAATCCACCAAATGGATGTTAAACAACTTTCTTAAATAGAGATTTGGAGGAAGAAATTTACATGGAATAATTCGAAGAGTTTGTGGTTCCAGAAAAAGAAAAAAAAGGTATGCAGACTTGTTAAGTCTCTTTATGGACTAAAATAGCCACCCAAATAATGACATGCAAAATTTGACCATACAATGTTCAAATGATTTTCAGATTAATAATGTGATAAGTGTGTGTACATTAAAAATACACCAAATCACATGCATATATATTGTTTGCTTATATGTGGATGATATGCTGATAATAAGTAATGACATTGCCAACATAAACGCTACTAAGCGTATGCTAACTAGCAAGTTTGATATGAAAGATTTAGGAGTTGCCGATTTAATTTTGGGCATCAAAATCTTGGACAAATTAACGACGAAATTAGTTATTAATTTCAATTTTTTTTGTTGTGGATTGGTGCCTATTCATAGATAAAATATATGTACTAGATTTCATTCTATCTTTTTAATGTGTGACAATGATATCAACATATATAGGAGTAGTACTTTACCAGTGTACTCTTGTCTGTAAATGGAAGAGCCAAGTGATTGTTAGTATTTTATGAGCAACAAAAAGAAAAGTATAACAACTAATGAAGTACTAGCAAAAACACTAAGAACTAAAGGGGACGGATTGTTAATCACAAATTATGCGGACGTATTAAGAACAAACCACGTCCGTTCTACACCCACTACTATATTTCTAGCCTAATGCGATGCCTCAAAATCGTCGCAATAGGGCCCTTTTACCGTTGCATTAGACCTAATGCAACGACAAGGAGCCGTTGCATCCGGTGGCGTTGCATTAGGTCTAATACAACGACTAATCGACCTAATGCGACGATCTTGTACAGCCGTCGCATTAGATGTGCACCTAATGCAACACCCCTATTTAACCGTCGCATTAGGTGCATATCTAATACGACAGCTGATCGACCTAATGCAACGGTCTGGTACAGCCGTCGCATTAGATATGCACCTGGTTTGAAGAAGCCTAGAGTCAATAGGGGGTTGCACTAGGTCAATAGGAACTCGTCAAATGGTCTGGTTGGATATAATTTGTTTCCATGGACTCATAAACTTCCCTAGCATCATCGTAGCTTTAATAAATTAAGCCAGTAAAAGGAACATAAGTTACCAAGGAAAAGCTTACACAAAATTGAATTACTACTCTCTTAAAGGATGTAAACACACCAAATGGACACCAGAACTGCAAGACTTTCTTATATACCAAGCATTTTGAATGAAACATGTGAAAATACAACATATGCTAGGAGCATTTTCTGTTGCCAGCTCCTTTGCACAACCAATATGAAACTCAAATGAGGTACACCAAAAATAAGAAGCTATTGGTGATGCAAAACAAGCAAGGTTGTACAATAATGATGACAACAAATAATAACCGTGTTATATGGAGTTTGAAATTTCAAGAAATTAGACAACAAATAATGCTATAGCATATATTTGGACTTAAAAAACTTCTGGAAAAATATAAACAGTATACCACAAGCGTACACACCTACACAGTTCAGAAAAAAAGGTATAATACTAGTTCAAACTGAATATAATCGACCTTTTGATAACCATAAACGTCACAAGACCAAGTCATGGTGACAAATGAATACAGCAAAAGAAAGTTACAACATCAACCCTCCACCAGCAGATTGGCACGCACAATGAAAATGAAACCTACATAAGTCCTCTGCTATCAATTTCCAAATTCCGGGGAGCAAGACTAGGGCTTTCATAATGAGCTATTGGAAATTCATTTTATCAAAAAAATAGAATCAACACATACTTCAACCTATTAACTGTCACTTAAAATGTTGTATAAATACAACTCTAAAGATCAAGAGCAAAGATTCAATAAAATAATGGGTTATTTGATACTCCTATTTATTTTCAGAACATTAGGCTCTAAACGTACTTGAAACCATCTTAGCCATCAACTATCAATGCTTTACAAATCCAACAAGTACAAACTTTACTTATCGCTAATAACCATAAACAATATATCAGAGTATTCAAGATCAAGATTCAAATCAATAATAATTACTCCATTTCTTTCCCCTGAGTAGTAATCTTGAAACCCAAGGGAGTGGAGTTGGATCACAAGCACCTGCAAGCCAACCTCTTAGTATAACACTACGATACATACCCTTTTTGTTGTCCTTAACAGGAACATCCTCCTTAAGCTTCTTTTCGGGTTTTCCAGGTGAACCTTGCACTTCATCTTTCCTCTTCTTCTCTTTGTCTTTCACCATACGAATCACCGCATTAACATCGCTTACCAAAGAATCGCTCTTGAAAATATAGGACTCTCGGCTCAGAAACTCAAACACTGATTCAAGAAACCCTAGAGGGTTTGCAGGATCAAGAACAACGTTAAAAGGCTTAGCTGATACAGGTGGTTTGTTGTCTTGCTCATTGTACTCAGAAATTATCGCCATTGATGAGTTCAACAATTACTACTCTACTCTCTTATGGCTCGAAGTGCGTGCGATGGCGGGGGAAGAAGTGCGGCGATGAGATGGCAGGAAGCGAAACTAGCATTGGGGGAAGAGGGGTGCGGCGGCAAGCTTGGGGAAGGGAATTTTTTTCGCTAGGGTTAAGAAGTGTGGAGGGTGTAGTGCGCGACTATAATGAAAATAAAACCAAGGTTTTAAGTTTTGAAAAGGTTGTCCGTTGCATTATCATGTGCTAGCCGTTGCATTACATAGGCTAATGCAACGGTCATTCCAGGCCGTTGCATTAGACTATTTCAGCCGTCACATTACACAGGCTAATGCAACTAGGGCTGCACAAAATTTGGTACGGACCGAAAAATCGGACCGGACCGAACCGGACCGAATTTTTCGGTCCGGTCTTCGGTCCCTGTGATTTGAGAATTCGGTTTTCGGTCCGGTCCGGACCGATTTTTTTTGTTTTTATATAATATATATAATATATATAATTTATAATTTTCTAAATTCCTAATATATATAATTCCTAATTTTCTAAATTTCTAATATATAATATTATATAATTAGAGTTCCGGTCGGTTTTTTTAAAATTGAATTTCCAATACTGAAATTGACATTCTCGGACGCGGTGCCACGAAATTTTTACGTTGAAATCTATTGTACATCGCGAGATATTTAGATTTGAAAATGGGAAAAACGTAACTATTTGGGGGAAAAGAGAAATTGAGGGGCAAGATGGATTTTTTTGGAGAAATCGGCGGAATCAAACAACTTCAATAGTTTGGCCGCCCCCGTATCGAAAAAATACGTGAAATCAAAAAAAACATTAGGTAAAACGGACGTCCGAGCGCAAAGTTATGACCGTATAAAGTTTGATGAATTTACAACCTATATTTGATATGTCAATGCGTCCGGCGAGGATGGGAGGGGCTGACCGAGTCCAGGGGATGGGGTTGGTGGGGGCTTGAAATTTGGGGCTGGGGCCGAGGGGATCAGTCGGTCCATTCGATCCAAAACCGGGCCGACCGAAAATGGCCGGACCAACTCAGATCGACGAACCTGGACCGGACCGAGAAGTTCGGTCCGGTCTTCGGTCCGGACAATCCTACTGTTCGGTCCTCGGTCCGGTCCGGTTCGGTCCGGTCCGGACCGGTTTTAACCCTTTGTGCACCCCTAAATGCAACGATCATGTTATACATTTACATTAGCCTAATTTTCTGATTTGTTACACTTGAACCCGTAGCATTAGCGATATCTAATACAACGGCACTACATAGGACGTTGCATTAGACTTATAGGAGCCGTCACATTAGCCTAGAAATATAGTAGTGACCTTTCAAGCCTTATGTTACCGCTCTATCTTTATACATTCCGTATTTGAATTTGACTTTGAATTATTCAATTTCGACATTTCAACTTTCAATTTTCAATTTTAGTAAAATGTCATTCGATCTGAATAGAAATAAATTTTTCTTAGATCAATCTTTTTCTTTTTGATTTGGTTTTTTTATTATAGTACTTAACAAAAATGATAAAAAATTGTATTGATATAAATTCTTATTGACCAATCAGAATTGACTTCCACGATCTATAATTGCTTCAAAATGTCCAATATATCAATGAGATTAGGGATACTTCTAGCAAAAAAATAAAAATCGAAGAGATAATGTTGGACTGCTAAAATTAAAGTTTATCGAAGAGATTAGGGATTCGTTTGGAAGAAATATTCCAAGACAACAAGCACACTCATGATGTGTACTTGGAAGAACAGTTAAACACCACACGTCTTGGAAATTTCTCCAACATGACTGACTATTTTTGTGGCGGATCAACTTTCCAACGTCGGAACACCCGTCTCTGAAACTAAGATGGTCTTACAATTAATTGCAGGCATTCCAAAAGGAGAGTACGATACACTCAATACAACAAAACACTTCTAAAAGGGCGAGCAAAGTCGCTCTCTTTGCTTTGAAAATCTCCCTCTTAGATCAAAGGGGATGATTTTTAGTCGCCTTTAAATTCGTCTTATTACGTTCGTTGTCTTAGATCAAGAAGGACGATTTTTCAAGTCGCCTCCTTTGGTAAGGACCAAATAGGGCCACTATAGTCGCCCTTTTTGAGATCAAGTAGGGCAACTCCCTTTTGATCTCAAGATATGTTTCAAAAAAGAGAAAAAATTAAATGCACCAATTGGGATTCGAACCCACTGGTCTGAACTGTGACACTGTACTATACTACCACTACACCACTAGTTATGCAATATTAATTGCCACAAATACACCCTCTGCTAAGAATCGAACCCGGGTCTCCTCTGTGGAACCGTGTCATACTACCACTAAACCAGGCATCAATACTTGTTATATTTATGCTCTTCATAATCATAAATTCCTTGGATTCAGATCCGAATATTTCAGATATCCAACTAATCGGATATTCGTGATTTTCGGATAATTTCGGATTTGATATTTCAGATATCCAAAAAATTGGATATCCGTAATTTTCGGATAATTTCGGATCGGATCTGAATATTTCGGTTATCCAAAAAATCGAATATTTGTAATTTTCGAATAATTTCGGATATCCAAAAAAACGAATATTCGGATAATTTCGGATCGGATTCAGATATAGAATTTTTTTTGATAATTTCGGATCGGATTCGGATCCGAATATTTCGGATATCCAAAAAATCGGATATCCAAAATTTTCGGATTATTTCGGATCTGAATATTTTGGATATCCAAAAATTCGAATATCCAAAATTTTTGGATAATTTCGGATCGATCCGAATATTTCGGATATCCAAAAAATCGGATATCCAAAATTTTTGGATAATTTCAGATCGGATTCAGATATCCAAAATTTTCGGATAATTTCGGATCGGATTCAGATCAGAATATTTTGGTTATCCAAAAAATCGGATATCCGTAATTTTCGGATAATTTCGGATCAGATTCGGATCAGAATATTTCGGATATCCTAATCGGCTATCCAAAATTTAAAAAGGTACAAACTAAGGATCTGAATTATTCGTCTTTCACAATTAATATGCACCACTAATAATAACGTGACTACTAATTAATTAGCCGCTCTTTAATCATTTTCGTTGTGAAGGATCCCGTACGCCTAGAGTTTGTTGTTTGTCCATTTTTATCATATATGTAATATTAAATTAATATCATAATTTGGATTAATTATTTGCAATAATTAAGGGAACTCATGTGATCTTCTAATAATACTACTAAGAAGTGTCCCGTGACATAATACTAGTACTAGTAAAAATAAGAAAAGTTTAAATACATACACTGTCTATATACCAATTTTTATATTATTAATATAATTTAATATATTATAGCAGATTACATATTATTTATTTAAATTATTAATTATGCTATTTAATAGAATATTTGTGATAAATGATGTTTTCTTTATTTTTTGTTTAAAAACCTAACCCAACCGTACAAGTTTATAACTTCAATTCACGTGTATTGCAAAACTTAACTTATTTTTTTTTAATTAGCCATGAATAAACCTTTTTCAAGATTTATACAGAAAATAAATTCTTAGATCAAAGGGGGCGACTAGAAAAGTCGCCCTTTTTGGTCCTCACCAAAGGGGGCGACTAGAAAAGTCGCCCTTTTTGGTGAGGACCAAAGGGGGCGACTAGAAAATCTCTCTTTTTGGTCCTAACCAAAGGAGGCGACTAGAAAAGTCGCCCCCTTTGATCTAAGAATTTAATTTTTGTATAAATCTTGAAAAAAGTTTATTCATGGCTAATTAAAAAGAAGCATATTTTATTTGAAAAATGACCTTTAGGAGGTGTTTTACTTTCCAAAAATCATTTTTAGCACTTTAATTATTTCATTAACTCAACTTTGTGAATTAATTCAAAATAAATTATAGACAATAACAAAAAAAAATGTTATCCCTTTTCTAAAATATGTTAAAATCTTTTTATTAATGAAAATCTCACAAGAATTAAACTTCATCTAACTAAGAATATTTAAGATAATTTTGAAGAAAAATAATAAATAAAAACTAAAACAAAAAACATAAATTTCTAAAGAAGAAATATTAATAAACCAAAGGGGGCGACTTGAAAGGTCGCCTTTTTTGGTCTTCACCAAAGGGGGCGACTAGAAAAGTCGCCCTTTTTGGTCCTCACCAAAGGGGGTGACTTTTCAAATCACCCTCTTTGGTCACGAAATAATAAAAAGGTTAAAACTAATTAACAATTATGAGATTATTAACTAATTAACAAGTAAACAATTAATTAACAATTAACACTTATTAATGCTTGGGAGAAACAACTAATCTCCTAAGAAACTAAACAACTAAATAATTAATTAACATCTAAACATAAATTAAAAATTAACAATTAAACAACAAATTTAAAAAATTATAAAGGGGCTGCAGCAGTGATTACAACCCCGTTAAATGCATTTTAAAATCTAGTTAATTTTCTTACCATCAAAATATTTTATCTAAATAAGTTTATATATAGTCAATTAACAATTAGTTAAGTGAGGTCCAAAGAGGGTGACATTTCAAGTCGCCCCTTTGGTTAGGACCTAAAAGGGCGACTTTTTAAGCCGCCTCCTTTGGCTTGGACCAAAAAGGGCGACTTTCAAGTCGCCCCCTTTGGTTAGGGAAAAAAAAAGACGACTTTTTATGTCGCCCCCTTTGGTGAGGACCAGAAAGGGCGACTTTTCAAGTCGTCTCCTTTGGTTATATAAAAAAAGGCGACTTGAAAGTCGCCCCCTTTGGTGAAATTAAAAAGGACGACTTTAAAGTCGCCTTTTTTGGTATAAATCAGTCGCCCTCTTTGAGCCGATTTGTTGTAGTGACTGGCCACTATGATTCAACAAGCGGATTCCTTACCAAGTTTTAACAAATCCCGTTCACAGTTGTTGCTTGAAGAAACCCGTCGGGCAAAGCAGGAAGAACACACCCAAAAGGCGTTTGCGATTGAAACACCACCTCCAAACAACACTATCGCCGGTCCACCACCACCGGACACTTCCAGGCCACGACAGAACCGCGGTGGTAGATGACTCAACGACAGGGGCAACAAAGGAAGAGGCAAGGGCCGCGGCCAGCAAGCCCAGAATCAGCAGACGCATCCCCACACATACAGTCAGTGGCCTGGACCAATGCCACACTTTCAACAATATCAACCGTGGACTTCACAAGCAGCATATGCCGCGGCCCAATTCCCTTATTCCTAACAAAGGTTATTGGGCTCGGCTCCAGGCTCCAGGCTCTCGGCCAGCATTCAACCCGACCCAGCAGACCCACTTCCATCAGGCCTATTTCCATCAGCCCACCAATGGCTCCACCCCGACTGATTTGGGCCAGACTTTCAACAGTCTAAACTTGCAGCAACCCATTGAAAATTAGTACATGGATTTGGGAGCCACATCTCACCTCACCTGCTCTGTAGGTAATCTTTCTACATTGTTTTCTTTAAAGCATCCTCAATACATTACTGTTGGCAATGGTAATCGCATTCCAATACAGGGTCAAGGTACATCATACACACAACCACCACACCCACCCTTCTCTCTTAAAAATGTGTTGTATGCTCCCCAAATCATCAAGAACCTAATTTCTATCCGGAAATTTATCCGTGATAATTTTGTCTCTATTGACTTTGACCCGTTTGGTTTTTCTGTGAAGGATCTACGTATGAGGACCCCTCTTATGAAATGCAATAACACAGGAGATCTCTATCCATTCCCTTCCACCTCCACTTCCAGATCATGCACTCCAGTCTCCCTTGTTGTTATCTCTCCGTCCGTTTGGCATAATCGGCTAGGCCACCCAGGCACTCCAGTATTTAATTTTCTTAGATGCAATAACCTTATCAGATGTAATAATGAGAAACTTGCCCAAAACTGTGTTTTGTGTTGTTTAGACAAACATGTTCGTCTTCCATTTAAATCATCTACTAGCATTACTTTTGCACCATTTGATATTATTCATGCTGATTTGTGGACATCTCATGTTTCCAGCTCCACTGGTCATAAATATTATCCGATATTGTTAGATGATTTTTCTCATTATGTCTGGTCGTTCCCCCTCAAATTCAAATCAGAAGTATTTACTAAATTTCTTGAGTTTCGCACATTTATAAAAACACAGTTTGAGAAATCTATAAAATCATTTCAGTGTGATAATGGTCGTGAATTTAATAACTCTATGTTTCACCGATTTTGTAGTAACAATGGCATGATTTTTCGTTTCTCTTGTCCCCATACATCACCCCGAAATGGTAAGGCTGGACGCATTATTCATACCATTAATAACATGGTCCGCACTCTATTGTTTCATGCATATCTTCCTCCGTCATTCTGGGTCTATGTCGCCAAAATGTCCAAATATATTCTTAATATTCTGCCCACTAGTACCCTTAACAACATGACTCCAACTGAGATCCTTTATCGCAGAATCCTCTCCTATGAACACCTGCATATCTTCGGTTGCTTATTCTATCCAAATCTTGCTTCCACTGCCCCTCACAATTTAACTCCTCGGACAACTCCATGTGTCTTCGTAGGGTTCCTGCCTAATCATAGGGGCAATTTGTGTTATGACGTGTCCACTCGTCAAATCCACATTTCTCATCATGTCACGTTTGACGAAACATCATTCCCATTTTCGAATCTTCAAAAATTCAGAAAACCAGACTACTCCTTTCTTGACGAGTCAGCCATCTCCTACGT
Organism: Przewalskia tangutica; assembly: GCA_029844215.1. Classification (NCBI taxonomy): domain Eukaryota; kingdom Viridiplantae; phylum Streptophyta; class Magnoliopsida; order Solanales; family Solanaceae; genus Przewalskia; species Przewalskia tangutica. The sequence goes on from CM056725.1 coordinate 7,727,267, forward strand.
CATTCTCCTCCCGTCAGCCACCGAAAACCACCAAATGTCGTCGTCTGTCCCACCAGTAAATCGACCGACGACGCCTTCTCCAACCGGGTCACTAACTCTGTCACAGCCGGACACCTCCCAACAACCCTACAGACCCACCGATACTATCTCATCACCGAACCACCTATCTTTGTCGGTCTCATCCCGACAACACCCAGCGATAATGTCTTCTCACCAGACCACCATCCTCAACAAACCCCACTATATCAGAAGTGTTCCTCGATATTAACTCCAACATACATCGCACATCCTGATCTCCCCAAAAGAAACCCAAACATCGTCGACCAGTCACCTCAACTGCACCAAGTCACGTCGCCACCACCCTCACCATACCCGACCCAACCAGCACCAACACCTCAGCCACTTCCTTCAACCCAACCATTATCGACATCCCCTGACCCACCATACCCAGTAGCAGAAAACCCCTCCACACCAGCTACATACCAACCAACCAACCAAACTGCTGTCCCCATCCACCAAATGGAAACTCGTGCCAAACACGGGATTTTCAAACCCATGACCCAATTCAACCTGTCTATCCAAACCCTTTCCCCAATTCCTAAAACCCCCAAATTAGTCAAACTGGACCCTTATTGGAATGTCGTGATGTATGAGAAATATAAGCTTTTATGAAACAAAAAACATGGGATTTGGTACCCAGGCTGGAGGGGGTGAATGTGATCCGATGCATGTGGCTATTTCATCACAAATTTAGAGATAGTGGGGATCTTGAGAGGTATAAGGCAAGACTAGTGACTAACGACACAAATCAATAGGAATGTATTGATTGTGGTGAGACTTTCAGCCCGGTTGTCAAACCAATGACCATTTGCATAATTCTGAATATAGCCATGGGCAAGCACTGGCCAATACATCAGCTAGATGTGAAGAATGCATTTATGCACGATGACCTAAAAGAAATCGTTTACATGCATCATCCACCTGGTTTTGTTTATCCTGCAGATCCTCATCATGTTTGTCGACTCCGCAAGTCACTATATGGTCTGAAGCAGGCCCTGCGCGTGTGGTATGATCGATTTGTCAGGTATATTATGCAAATTAGTTTTGTATGCATCACGTGTGATAATTCTCTATTCATTTTTCATCGCGGTAGTAGCACTGCTTACTTACTGCTATATGTGGATGACATTGTTCTCACCGCTTCATCTGATGTGTTGAAAATTAAGATTATTGTTTTACTCAAAATCGAATTTGCTATGACTGACTTAGGTAAGTTGAGTTACTTCTTAGGTATATCAGTGACTAGATCTGCAGACTATATGTTCTTGAGTCAGCATAAGTATGCAGAGGAGATAGTATACAGGGCTAAGATGGCAAACGGCAAAATCATGCCCACTCCGATTGATTCTAAGTCCAAGCTAAGTGATATGGATGGTGCTTCAGTGTCTGACCCTACTTTATATAGAAGTCTTGCAGGGGCTCTTCATTATTTCACATTTACCAGCTCAGATATTGCTTATGCTGTTCAGCAGGTGTGCTTGTTCATGCATGCCCCCAAAGAGTCTCATTTCACTGCCCTTAAGCGTATCATTCAATACATTAAGGGCACACTTGATTATGGATTACATCTATACCTCTCTACACCAAACATGTTGTTATCTTATACGGATGCAGATTGGGCAGGGTGTCCGGAAACGCGACGCTCCACCTCCGACTATTGTGTTTTCTTAGGGGATAATCTTGTTTCACGGTCCTTCAAGAGACAGGCCACCCTATCACGTTCGAGTGTCGAGCTGAGTACAGAGGCATTACAAATGTTGTAGCTGAGATTTGTTGGCTCCAAAAATTACTTTTGGAGCTCCAGTGTCCTTTGCGTCGAGCATCTATTGTGTACTGTGATAACATATATGCCATTTATCTCTCTCACAAACCGGTTCAACATCAGCGAACCAAATACATTGAGATGGACATACATTTCGTTCATGAGAAAGTTGCTCTAGGCCATGTCAGAGTGTTACACGTGCCGTCATCATATCAGTATGCAAATATATTTACCAAAGGACTTCTCAGACATCTATTTATTGATTTCATATCCAGTCTAAGCGTCCGACCTCCTCCCGCTCCGATTGACGGGGTGTATTAGCAAGAATATTCATAGAATTTTTTTGTATATTGTGTAATTATGACCAATGTATATTTATGATATATTAGGATCCTTACCGAATTAAGATTCCTGCATTGTACACAATATAAATATTTGTAATAATGAGAATACTCGCCAAGAGAAATTATTACAATCTTACAAAAAGTACAAATCCAACAGGAGTAACTCAAGATTTCCTACTAAATTGGTACTAGTTAAATACTCCTACTAGAAAGCTTAAGCTATTGTAAAACCAAGCTCAAAGTAACAATGTAAAGATTAACACAATAGAAGCAATATAGGATAACTTTCTTCTTTTTCTTTCATGTGTGTATTTCACTTCTCATATGAGGTATCTTGCGAAAGTAGGGAATACATAGTGGAATGAATGAACCTCTACAATTATGGTCATCCACTATTTACTATAGTGGAATACATAGTCATTACTTTATCCATTATTTACTATAGTGGAATACATAGTCATTACTGTACATAATGGTGAGGAATAATGGATAATTAAATTTGAGTAGTGGACATTCACACTATTAATTTCATAACACTCCCTCTTGGATGTCCATAGATGACATGTCTCGTTAAAACCTTACTAGTTAGGAAAAAATCAGTGGTAAAAAATTTAGTGAATAAAAAAGAGTACAAATATCTTGTGATATGCATTGTTTGTTGCCTCGTTAAAATCTTATCAAGGAAAATTCAATGGGTCAAAATCTTGACTAAGGGAAAAAGAGTACAACGTGTATTACTTCGCCTGATAAAAACTTCACTTAATATCTCGGAGATGACGCATCCTAATATTGTATAACATATTCTCTATGTTGAGGTTGGTAATGCCTTAAGGAACAACTCTGCTAAATTGTCACTTGAACGAACTTGTTGAACATCTATTTTGCCTTTCTCTTGAAGATCATGAGTAAAATAATTTTTGGCGAAATGTGTTTTGTCATGTCTCATTTAATGTATACTCCTCTTAATTGAGCTATGCATGCAACATTGTCTTCGTACAATGTTGTTGGAATACTATTTTTCAAAGACCATATATTTTCTGGATGTGTTGAGTTATTGACCTCAACCAAACACATCCCGACTTGCTTCATGAATGGCCATCATCTCTGCATGATTTGAAGAAGTAGCAACCATAGTTTGTTTGGTTAAATGCCATGATATAGTTGTACCTCTACATATAAATAAATAACTTGTTTGAGATCGACCTTTGTGTGGGTTAGACAAATATCCTACATATGCACAACCAATTAATTGTGAGTCTGATTCATTTGAATAAAATAATCTCATATCAAGGATTCCTCAGAGATATCTGAATATATGTTTAATACCATTTCAGGCCTTTTCATAAAGACATAAGGATAAATTGGGTCATTTTTGTACCCTTCTTTCAGTAGGTATTCACTTAGGCGATTATACCAGATGCGTCCAGATTGTTTAAATCCATATAAAGATTTTTAGAAATTTATTGAACAAGTTTCCCAAAAATCTTTATATGCTTCATGCATTTTGAATCCTTCAAGAATTTTCATAAAAATGTCGTTTTCGAGTGAGCCATATAAATAAGTTGTGTCAACATCCATAAAATGCATATCAAGTTTTTCATAGAATGTTAGATTTAAGATATTTGAAGGTGATTGCATCCACCACAGGAGAATATGTCTCCATATAATCAACGCCATGTCTTTGCAAAATCCTTATGCCACAAGTCATGCTTTATCTTATGACTTAATTTTTCTCATTTATTTTCGCACAAAAACCTATTTGTACCTCAGTGGCTTTATACCTTCAGGTGTTCGGACTATAGGTTCAAAAACTTTGCATTTTTCAAGCGAAGTTAATTCAATTTGAATTGCATCTTTTTATTTTGGGTAATCATTTCTCTATCTACATTCCTCGACAGATTTTGGTTCAATCAACTCAAAGAAATTTGGAAAAGTGTACTTATACAACAAGGTGTATAACTTTACACCCGAGATCATCAACAACAGTCTAGGAATAGTCACAAATGATTGAACCCCTCAGCACAATTCCACTACTGAGGAGCTTAATTCTATGATTAAATACCTTAATGGAAATTTGATCACAGTCTGGGAACCTCGAAGTTCAATATCCAAACTAACTGCCTTGTTCACAATCCTACACAAGCTTGCTATTGTCACGACCGACCAGAGCAGTGGTGATGCCTACTACAGGCACCACTTACAGTATACATCAGAGAAAATCAGCGGAACATACATGAAACTCATAACATACATTAATAGGAAATAAATAACAGGCTAGCCGATAAGGCTACCTCCCTGGACAGCTATATATATATATATATATATATATATATATATATATATATATATATACATAGCCAAAAACCGTTACATTCTTCTTCTTTACAAACCGACCCACAAGATATGACTACAGACCTCTAAGAATTCTTGACATAACCATTGTGACAGGACAGGGCCCCGCCATACCCCTGATAATACATAATCTACATCAACAGGGATCCGTACCAAAAGATAAGCCTCCGGAGTGAATGAAGCTTCTTCCCAAAAACTGAACAGAGATCCTAAGAACGAGGATCACCAACCTGGGTACCTAATACCTGCGGGCATGAACGCGGCCAGAAGAAGTCGATAACAACAGTGCAAGTATGAAAGCGGAAATAAGATCGATAATCAAATCATAATTTTATAAAAGAATGACAGGGGCAAGTATAAAAATTTAGTACCAGATCCTACCGTGTCATTTTAACTCATGAAAGCATTCGTACAATAGTCGTTCTTTTCCTTCTTTCAATAAGAATTAACATCATATTCTTACATACATACTTAAGAATTTGATCAAGTTTTTCCACATAACTTACATATCTTACATAACATAATCCGGCCCTTTATGGAGGGACTTCTTATTTTGGAGCTTGCTTTGATTATTCATACGTGATAACGTAACCCAACCCATTTGCGGGACACGGTGTACTGATGAATCATGTGACATAACCCAGCCCACCTGTGGGGCTCGGTGTACCGTGGAATCTGTAGTATAACCCGGCCCGTCTGTGGGGCTCGGTGTACTGTTGAATCTGTAGCATAACCCGGTCCGCCTGTGGGACTCAATGTACTGTGGAATCTGTAGCATAACCCGACCCGCTTATGGGGCTCGGTGTACTGTGGAATCTGTAGCATAACCCGGCCCACCTGTGGGGCTCGGTGTACTGTGGAATCTGTAGCATAACCCGGCCCGCCTGTGGGGCTCGGTGTACTGTGGAATCTGTAGCATAACCCGGCCCGCCTATGGGGCTCGGTGTACTGTGGAATCTGTAGCATAACCCGACCCGCCTGTGGCGCTCGATGTAAAATGACGTAACCCGGCCTATCTTGGGGCGTGGTGTAATATGGAGTAACCCGACCTATATGTAGGCTCGGTGTATCTCATAACATAACCCGACCCGTTTGCGGGACCCGGTGTATTGCTCCTTACATAACGTAACCCGGCCCGTTTGCGGGATACAGTGTATTGTATCCATAACATTTTAAACCATCTTTTCTTACTTCTTCTTAAGTTGTTATAACAACTTCCCATAAAGCTATTATAACAATCTTTCTTTTTTGGAGAACTTAAGACACTTTCATTTCTTACAACATTAGGGGAAACTAAACCCAAAAATACTATGTACATGCATACTAATAAAAGAATCATGCCACACCTTCTCTTTGAAATCAATAAATTTCTTCTTTTTAAAACTCAAGCCACATACTCTTTTGAAATCAATCTTCTTATCTTTTGAAATAAATCAAGAAGCCATACTTTTTAAATCAAGTCATTTCCACTTATAAAATCAAGGCTTATAGTCTTAAAATCTTGTATCATATACTCTTTAAAATCATGTCGCTTATACATATAAAATCATGTCATCTATACTTTAGAAATCAAGTCCCATAACTTGAAAAATAAAGTTTCATATACTTCCAAAACCAAGTAACGTATTCTCTTTAAAATCATATAACTCGCACTTATAAAATCAAGTCCCTTTTCACATATAAATTCAAGTCATTTTCAAATATAAAATCAACTTACTTACTTCAAATAAATCAAGACACATATCTTTAAATCAAACCTCATAACTTCCTAACCATTCTTACCAACACCTCCCATAAGACTTGGTAAGGACTTAGGATAATTTAGACATACCTTTAACATAGAATCAACAATATGAATACTTCTTAACTTCTAAGAGTAGAATGAATCATAAAATAATACCAAATGTATATTTCATACGTAGAATCATGCCAAAAGAAGGAAGAGGTTCACATACCTCGCGACGACTAACGATACGTAGCAATATGCTCCAAAGTACTTCAACCTTGATAGCTATTCCACCCTTCAAGTAGAATACGCTATACGTAGTACTTTAACCTATAATAACCATAATACGTCTATCAACTCCTAACCCTTTAAGGTAGAATCATACTAAGTGTAAGGTCTCTTATTCTACGAAAATTTGGGCAACACTTCCTTTGTTTCTACGTACTTTTCCACCTTTTTCAAGGCCCGAAATCAATAACCAACATGCCACATTTAAGGCGCAACAAACCATCAATTCAAAGGGGATTACACGCCTTAACAGGACGTGTAAAATTCTTCCCCACAATTAATATAAAACTGTCCAATATTCTTGGCCATTTCAGCAATTCAAAGTATAACAACAAGTAGTCATTTCCCATTTCCTTTTCAATCCAAGTTGTTAGTCAAACATGTTATATAGTCGCAACCAATTATAACAACTATAATCTCTTTCTTATATAACATGCGACGACTATAACTATCGACCAAATTGATCACAATATCAAAGGCTAGACATGCCAGGTCTCGGATTTAACTTCCAAATTCCATAACATTTATCAATCTTCATTCTAAATATTACATGCTCATCTAACAACTACTACAACATGAAGTCTTGAATTACAATAGCAAGACGGAGATTATTACCTCTATAAGCCCAAATCTTATCCAAGATCAAAAGTCGATCCTTAGCACTTTTAGCTCCTTTCCTCCACGTTCCAATCCGCTATTTGCAACCCTTAGAAGTTTGTGAAGAACCCCTCTTCAAGTTCCAACTCCAACTATGAAAAACTCCTTAGGTTTTCATGTTGCGACTAACGTAAAAACGTAGTTTTTCCGGGATTTTTGTGTTGGGATATCCTTATAATACCTTTAGGGACCTTGGGTTTGAATATTGGGATTTATGAAGCAAGATTGCAATTTTTTTCTTTTCTTCTTAAGCTTGGCCGAGAGCCTCAAATAGGAGTGCCAAGGTTCTTGAAAAATTCTAAGTGTTCAAATCTAGTCTTGCCACTAGTGTGATAAATATAATACAATCAAGGGCTTGGATTAAACCAAATAGATGGCTAGGATTGAGTCAATTATATCAAGCTCCCACTTGTCCTCCTCCTTGACTTGGTCAATTCGACCAAACATGCTCATGTGGAGGGTGACATGTGTCGCCCTCCCATTGGTCTAAAATATTTCGTTTCCCGAAAATTCCATAATTGGTCAAAATATCGAAAACCTTGTGGGCCCCACAAAACGTAAAATTTCCCGAGTTGGCCCCACGTGACTAAATCCGAAAATAAAATTCCATCAGTCTCAAATAACAATTCTGAGAACCCAATTCTTACTAACAAACATTTTTCCTTCCCGAGGTTCAGAAGATTTTTCCTTAGAAATAACAACTCTTTCTTTCGTTCAAATTTTAAAGTCCTGATTCCTTACGTACATTCTCTTTAACATGTCCGGGACTTACGGGGTGTAACAACTATATTCAACTGACTACTTTCTCTAAATGAGACAGTAGTAACTCTAGATCAAGCAACACTGCTGTATAAAATAGGAAGAAATGACAGAGTTAATTTAGGAACCATTATATTTGAACATCTTTACAATCTGACAGAAAGAAAAAATAACTTTATCCTTCTGTATCCCTCCTTAATCTATCAAATCTTACTTAATCAAGAGTTTAAAATCTTAAAGGGGGAGAAGTTGAGTCCTGCATTAGAGGTATACTCAGTACACAAAGTAGTGGTTAACAGTAGGGACATGATCATTGACCTGCCCTGGAAGAAAGAAAACTGAGACATAGAAACTGCATCAGATGTTGCCAACACTCCAGGCAACACAGGACAGAACCAGTTCCCGATGTTCAAAGAATGGCTACAAATGCACATTATTGAGCTAAATAGACAAATTGAAGAGCTAGTGCGTGCCAAGAATTATTATGAGGACATTATTTCTTCACAAAAAGGGGGAGAATGATGATTGTTGACTGAAGAAGAAGCAGGGCCATGTAAGGAACTTGGATGTAGGGGGGAGATGAGAGATGACTGCTGCTGCAAGTGCCAAGTGGAGATGAAGGAGATGGTGTTGAGTAAATATTAGTGTGTCAAACAGAAAGTGGCTGGAAGCTACTGTGTCACAAACCAATCTAGCTGAAGATGTCAGGTTTATAGGAATGAGATTATGAATGTGATTATGCTATGCAAGTTGATAAGATGGTTTATATTTTTTTGTGAATTGATGGTTTATAATATTTTGGTAGAAACTGGAAGTATGTACTGGTCTGTAAATATTTTTATTTTCCGTGGAAATGGTATGACTATTGGTTGTTGACTATCTACGAATGTAGTATATGCAAGTCACGATTAATGGACATAACCTCTTTCTAACCTAATCATCGATACAAGTACTTGAAATTTGTAACTGCAGGTTGAGGGGGAAGCATGGCCCAAATCCTACTGATCTTTAGATTGTTAAGGACAACATCTTGAATTAGTATCCTAGGCATTTTTAGGTTTGTATGGAATTTTGTGAAGAAAAGCAAAAAAGGGAGATTGTTGATGTTGGATGCGTGTTGTGAAAACACCAGTAATTGTTCAGAACAACATGGCCTATGAACATAAAGATGTTACCTGCAGTGTTGTGACACCATCACAGACAACATCTCTATAAACGATTTTGCATATTCTTCCGGCCAAAACAGTGATTGTTATTGTGAGGTAAAAATGACCTAGGCAGGCTAACCAGGAAGCTATGTTTAAAATGTGGGAAAAGAAGAAGTCAGTCTTGGAAAGAAAGCGACGTGAAGTCCAATTCAATATTGTTGAGGTTTTCATGGAGGAAGAACCGGTCCAAGATGCTGTCTACTTTCTATCAACTCCCGCAACCAACCAGTGAGAGTTTCAAGGAAGTTTCACACTATAAATAAAGGAGGAATTTCAGAGTATCGATATCCAGATTACAACGAAAAGAATCACCAAGAGAGCTCTCAAAAATTCACTTCAAAAAATGGATCAAACACCATTGCCTAAAGTAGTATAACAACATCTAGTCCAACATTACGTTTGTTGCCCAGATTCTAGATTAAGCTTACAGTTGTAACAATTGTAATGAAGATGTTGTATGTTTCTTTATAGATGTTTTATCTTTAGGCGAAGTCATCTGCGACTTTATTTTTGTAATTTCTTTTTATTTTATTTCTACAAATTGTAAAAAGAAATTCAATTGTAATTGTATATAAAATATACATTACTTCGGTCATTGACCATCAAGGGATATATTAATATATACCCTTGAAAATATAAACCTTGTGTCTTTTATTTTTTCCGCTGCATTTACTCTTTATGGTTTATTACTGTTTTTATCAAGTGTTGACTCAACACTGAAGGCAACATACATAAACTGTTTAGCTGTTTAAGTTTTTGAATTCTTATTTTTCTTACTTTTACTTGCTTATCCGTAGTCCGGGCCTAACACTAAGTACAACTACTAGGGGTTATCTTTGTTAAGTATTAAATTGGTTTTTTGTTGTTGTTGTACTTTCCTGGATAAGAGATGGTTTGAACAGAACTTTGCTCCTCTTTTTTGGTAACTTTTTGTTCTATTAATATTTCCAATCCGAGTAACAATTGTTGGATTATCTTACTGTAGTTATTTTTGTTAAGTACCATACTCGAAAACCAAATAAAAATGAAAAATTGAACTAAACAAAATAAAAATTGGATGACATTTTATTAATTGAAAATCGAAATTGAATAATACAAAATCAAATCCAAAAACGGAATGCACATCCCTAATTTTACTGTAGTTATTTACAACTACTAATATTAATTTCAAAGATAGTCATAACAAAAAGCTTGAAATGTGTCGAAGTGACATGGTTTCTATCAGAATAGCAAACTTCCTTTTTTGCTCAACTCTTTAGTTTATAATATTTTTACTAATTAAGATAATTAATTATAATAGAAACTCTGATGATGATATGCATGGTAGTGCTTGGTGTTTTGATAATACTTCATTAGTTGTTATAACTATGAATTAAGGCGTTAATGATCGAGATCCCCTCTAAAATTAAATGTAATAAATGTCAATTAAGGCCCCTTAGTGAATAAGGAGTAACGATTGGCGACATATCTGGAACGGATATGCGCAGAATGAAACCGAATAAGGAGTAACAGCTGACGACATATCCGGAACGGATATGCGCAGAATGACACCGACATTCTGCCCGATGTCACTGATTTAGTAACATCCGAACTCTTTCCAACCACTACCTCATCTCCGAGTCACTTGTATCCGGTTCGTAACCCAGTTGTCTATCTCAAACTCCACACTCAAATCTTGTCATGTGTCATGCGGTTTTTATCATATACAGATAGTCCTCACACTTCCGTGATCAAAGTTTACCGAAGTGATGGGAAGTAGAGATGATTTTTTCGTTGTCTTCTCTTGCAAGATTCTTTTCAAATTACTCCGAAATAGACGAAATAAATGAAACGTTTCTTCTTATCCATACTCACATCTTATCACCCTGCAAATTCGGATACATGTCGTCTTCTGATTACCTCGTCTCTTCGGTCGGTACACAAAAACATTTTGTAATGATGACTGTAATCCCTATAAAACCTTCATTTTCCCTTCCATTTTTCACTTCTGTCGAGTTTGCTTTCAAATCTCCTTTACTTGTTCTAATTTTCTTCCGTTCAGATCTTTAAATCTTCAAAGCTTCAAACATTCAAACCTTCAAGCCTTCAAATCCTCAAGCTTTCAAATATTCAAGTCTTCAAATCTTCTTCCCCATGACAAAAACCAATACGCATACTTCTTCTTCAAGGCATTCTTCTCTGGCACCTTCACCACCACTGGCCACTGATAACGTCACCGGCGCTGGTGAATCTCCTAAGGCTTAGGCCTCCCCTGAGCCTAGAGCCTCTGATATGATTTCATCCACTTTCCATTTTGACACCGAGTTCACCATTCATGCCATCACTTTGAAAAGTGACCAGGCAAATGGCAAAAAACTACCCCACTTTCATTAGCCCCACTGTTCTTGGCAAGGTTCGGACAAACTGTGGTTGAGAAAAACTCTCCAACATCATCATTCCAGGACCTGACAATGACATTACTACTCACAAATTGGGATACTCCAAAGTTTACACCTACATTTACCTTCAAGATCGATCCACCGATTGACGACGTGATCCTCAAAATGTGCAAGACTTATAATTTGTGTCTTGTGCAAATAGGCCCGTTCGTGTAGAGGGTTGTCACTTGCCTTCATTTTTTAGCCAATAAGGTCAAGAAAGATTTTACTTTGGATCACTCGATTCGTTTGCACATTCTCGATAAAGACCGGGACCGAGTCTGAATGGGGCACTTCGTATCAGTTTGCACTGCTGAGATTATTCAAATAGGTTCATGTCTTTCCTAGAAAAATAGAATTTGAATCTTAAGTACAAAATTCTCATCTTTTGTTTTTCATATTGCCTTCGTTTGGTGTTTTACCTCTTTTTTTCCTTTTTGCTACCTATGCAGCTATCTCCTGGATTCTAGCTGATATCGAGATCCTTTATAAATGGGTCAAAGAAATTATAAGTGTTCATCTACACAAAGACCAGTCATGGCAAATTATTTCCAATGACCGATGGAAAGATCAGAACCATGATTAGTATCTTCTGAACTCCTCCTCTACTTTTACTTCTTTATGTATACCAATTTTCATCATTTTATTTTGCAACTAGGTCTGCTAAAAGGCACTTCACTTCCGAGGACAACTTGTTTGGCCACCCCAGTTCTCCCCAATATGGTACTCAATTTGGCTGCATCTGCTCACCATTTCGCCAAAGTACCAAAGAAAAATAAATCCTAAAAACCTAAGTCCTCAAAACCTCTAAAGTCTCCCTTTGTTACCCCAAAGAGGAAAATAATTTCAGAATTAGGTTTCCTTTCCGAGTTTAATAACACCACCATCACTCCAGAATAAGATGTTTGGATAAAAAGACCATCACCACTATGATAGATGATGTTTCTCCTAAAGTTAGAGAAAACGCTACTGCATAAGCTTCCGTGCCCTCATCCAGTGCCGCACCATCCACCAACTATCGAAAAAATACAATATTTAAAATAATGATGAAGCAACAGATGATGAACCATTGGTGAAGAAACAAAAGATCTTTAATTCCTCCTCCTTCGTCACAAAAGGCCCACAACTTTAGGCAAAAGGACTTTGATCGCCTCTTCGATGAGGCTAGAACCTCTGTAAACCCAGCACCGCCAATCAAAACCTTCAGATTTGCAAATCTATCTATTCCCAGAGGCTCAAGAAATCATCTCTCCCTCCGAAGAACCATGCCACCTCCCGATCCAAGCTTGTGGACGTATTTCTGACCCCGAATAGGATGAGGATTGCAACCCTCTCCTTTCCCGAAGACACCAACCTCTTGTACCAGCCTGTCGGGGTCGCAAACTACTTGAGTCCGATAAGGACAAGATGAAGAACGTTTCATGAAAGTGCCTTATCAATGAGGGGATGCATGCATCCAACCGGGTATATTCACCAAACATTTTCTTACTTTCATTTATACTTGTTTTTTCCTTCTAACACATTTTAACTCGAGCTCGATACTTATTTTTACAGTCATCTATTTTAGTCGGGGAAAGTTTCCTCCGATGCCTCGAGCAAAATGAACATCTTAAGGGCCAAATGAACTCTGATGCGCGATTTATACACACGCTAAATGCAAATGCACGTATCGTGACAAGTAATATAGTCTAGAAGACCGAGTTATCGTCCTCATGGATTAGTGTCCAATTACCAACCTCTATTCTGTAGTATCTATTTGGTAACCGATAATTCGATGACAAGATTGACTATAAAAGAGGATTAAGAGCAATAACCTATCAAGCTACACAAGTATCGGGGTACTTTCGTCCACGATTTAAACATATGTTTATTTAACTATAGCATATTCACAATCTCCCCTTTTGGATTTTGATTAGAAATCATATAAGTTATGATAATTAGTGATCAATTAATTACTAAGCAATCAAAATAATTATTGAATAAATCTCAACAATAATAAGAAGAAACCAAAACATGCATTAATTCATAAGAACGACGTTCGAGCGATTCGACATGGAAAACCCTAAATTAAGTTAGTTCCTAGCCATAGACATGCCAAGAACTAAAATAATATCCAACATATACTAAAAAGAAATAAAGTAAAGAACAAGAAATTACTCAAAAACAAATCTCCAATCTTGATCTCAAGTTGTGATGAATGGTAAGGTGTGGAACTCCTTCAAATCTGACCTAAAAAGGTCCTTTTATATCCTAAAAAACGTGCAAAACCTTTTCCTTCTTGGCCTTGGCCCAATCCGATTCAGATTTGTCCATTTTCTCGCGCCGCTGCGACCAGAATCGGCGCCCGCCAGAGACTTCGCGACTTCGCTTCTTGGCGCCGTGGCTCTGCTGCTGCTGGTTGGTTGGCACCGCAGCGCCGCCCTGTTTCTCGCCCGGGTTGCCAACTTTTTAGCTTTTTGAGCTGTGGAACCTCTGTTTCTGCCCTCTTTTCGCTCCTTCTCACCAATGTGTCACTTTAAACCATTGTGACTCAAAAGAAAGAAAATCTATCTTAACACGACACATATTTGTATAAAAATGGGCAAAAGACTAACTAAAAATGACTCAAAAGGTGTATATAAAATACACCGATCAAACACCCCCAAACTTAACCTTTGCTCGCCCTCGAGTAAAGATAAAAAAATAGAAACAAAGACACGAAAGAAAAGAAAAAGAAAAAAAAAATATGACTCAAAGACATTGATTAATTTGCTACATCATTGTTACTTAGAAAAGCATGAAGGTTAGTAGAATAATATGCAGGAACATATAGCGTGGATTTTTAGCATTCTAAACACATCAAGTCAGATATTTCGCAAATTCCATTTAATCATGCTCAATGAAAGTAAGAATACCTAACTATGCATGTTAATTTCCAAATCCTATGACCTGTTTACTTGCTATTCTCGACTAATCATGGATACACACATTAGAGATCTTCAGGGTTTTTCAGGGTTGTAATGTAGGCTTAGGCAGGGGTAGGTAAAAATAGGCTTTTAGGCTCAATCTTACGTACCATAAGCTCTTTTGCTTTCGATTCTTCCCTTTTCTTTTGATTTTCTTTTTTTCACTTCATACCTATCTTTCCCCTCTTTTGTTTTGAGAGAATGAGGTGTATTATGAATAGCAGACACCCCCAAACTTAGGCTTTTTCCTATTTATTATTATTTTTCATTGGGGTGCAACAAAATTGTTCACTCTCTTTTGTCTTTTTTTCAACACTTTATATTCCAAACACATCTCAAAATTTTGTTTTTTTCACTTATGGCACATGTATGGAATTACAGGGTGTCAAAGAAAATATCTTATTTTTAGGCTCAAAGGGGCTGACTAGGGATACAATTTATTGTCAGGGATAGGAAATGAATGGTAAGAAAGGGCTAACAAAGAAATGTCTGAGTCATCTCCCTAACATGCATATCCTAACTATTTCGCCTCAAATAGCAAGCAAGCAGACACATAGATTTAATCACTAATAATGCATAAATCAAGCAAGATACCCCAAATAGTTTGACTTCATGAATTTTTGGCATATCTAACCTAAGTGTTCAGATGATTGCTTCTAATTCCATTACATTATTCAACTTTTACTTCACTAGGCGTTTCAAGTAACTATAACATACATGATCATAAAAAAAAATTTAGACTCAAATAAACATAGAAAATAACACAAAAAGACTCAAAAAAACATCAAAAATAACTAAGACTCCCCCCAAACTTAAATCACACATTGTCCCTAATGTGTGCAAGACTCAAAAGTAAAAGAAAAACGGGACAACTTACAAACTTGGTTTAAAATGGTGGCAGCGGCGGCGGATAATGCATGGCATATAACGTCAGAAACCCGTCAGAATGGAAGAGGGAAATCGTTTCTAAGGCTCTTTATTTTTCAGATTTTTCGTCGCGGCGCCACGACCCTTAGATCGGCGCCGTGGCGCCCAACTTCCTGCGCCTTTCTGCATTCTCGGCGCTATGGCCCTCTGCTGGGCGCCGTGGCACCGAGCCGATTTCCTCCTCTCTCACGTTTTTCATCCTCCACTTTTTAGCCATGTACCTGTCATCACAACATGTAAACAATACCTTCTGTGAGACTATTCTAACTAAAACTAAATTGCATAAATTTAAAAACCTTGGGTTGCCTCCCAAGTAGCGCTGTCTTTAACGTCTTTTAGCCGGACGCATGTTCCCTATTCATTTTGAAATGAGATGGGTCACTAGGCTCATGTATTCCATTTCATTGATCAAATAGGGTTTCAACCTTTGTCCGTTTACCTTGAAAGGGGCTCCCTCTCTCCCTCTCACTTCAACTGCACCATAGGGGAATGCTCTTACAAAAGTGTACGGTCCTGACCAACGCGATTTGAGCTTGCCTGGGAACAGCTTCAACCTTGAGTTGAATAAAAGCACTTGTTGTCCTGCTTGGAAGTCTTTTGGGATCAACATCTTATCATGCCATACTTTGGTTCGTTCCTTGTAGATCCTTGCATTCTCATAGCGCCAGGTTCGACCATCCAACTCGCCACCGGGAAACCTCTTCTGCCCTGCTGCCTTGGTATCCATGTTCATCTTCCTCATTGCCCAATAAGCCCCGTGTTCCAACTCTACTGGCAGATGTCCTGCTTTACCAAAAACTAACTTATATGGTGACATTCCAATGGGGGTTTTGAATGCTGTTCTGTATGCCCATAGTGCGTCATCCAATTTGATAGACCAATACTTCCTTGAGCCATCCACCGTCTTTTCCAATATGCTCTTCACTTCCCTATTTGAAACTTCTGCTTGCCCATTCGCTTGAGGGTGATAGGGCAATGTGCTGCGGTGGTAGACTCCATATCGGGAAAGCAGTGTATCAAGCTTCTTGTTGCAAAAGTGGCTTTCTTCATCACTGATGATGGCCCTAGAAGTACCAAACCTTGTGAATATATTCTTTGGAGGAGCCTTTGGACAGTCTTGCTGTCATTTTCTTTAGTGGCTACCGCTTCTACCCATTTGGACACATAATCCACTGCAAGAAGAATGTACTGATTCCCAAAGGACGACGGGAATGGACCCATGAAGTCGATCCCCCATACATCAAATAGTTCCACCTCCAAGATCCCATTCGAAGGCATTTCATTTCGTCTTGATATGTTCCCTGTTCTTTGACAACGATCACAGCTCTTCACAAAGGTGTGGGCATCCTTGAAGAGGGTTGGCCAATAGAACCCACTTTGCAGTACCTTCGCAGCTGTTCTTGATGCCCCAAAATGTCCACCACATTGTAAAGTGTGACAATGGGTGAGAATTTGGTGCATCTCATCCTCTGGTATACATCGCCTGATGACTTGATCGGCGCAATACTTGTATAATATTGGCTCCTCCCAATAGTAGTGTTTTACTTCAGAGTAGAACTTCTTCACTTGCTGTCTTGTCAATCCTGGGGGTACTACCTTAGCTGCGAGAAAATAAACAAAATCAGCGTACCAAGGTAACTTAAAGACAACACTTACTTGAAACAATTGCTCATCTGGGAAGTGATCATTTATCTGCACATCCTTGGTGTTCTGGATCTCGATGTTTTCAAGCCTCGACAAGTGGTCATCAACTGAGTTCTCTGTCCCCTTCTTGTCACAGATCTCCATGTTAAATTCTTGTAATAGCAGAACCCATCAGATAAGGCGAGGTTTTGCATCCTTCTTTGTCATCAAGTACTTCATGGCAGAGTGGTCAGTGTATACTATCACCTTATTCCCAATTAAGTATGGCCTGAATTTCTCGAATGCATATACTATTGTTAACAATTCTTTTTTTTGTAGTGGCATAATTCAACTGTTCATCATTAAGAGTTTTACTAGCATAGTAAATGGATCTGAATACCTTATCGACCCTCTGCCCAAGCACTTCTCCCACTGCATAATCAATTGCATCACACATTAGTTCAAATGGGAGCTCCCAGTTTGGTGCAATGACTATGGGTGCTGAGATAAGTCTCTCCTTGAGTGTCTGAAAAGCGGTCATGCATTCCTTATTGAATTCAAAAGCAACCCCAGTCATTAGCAAGGTGGAAAGAGGTTTTGAAACTTTTGAGAAGTCCTTGATGAATCTTCTATAAAAAATCGGCATGCCCAAGGAAACTTCTGACCCCTTTTGTTGATACTGGAGGTGGTAGATTTTCGATTACTGAAATCTTTGCTTTGTCCACCTCAATACCTTGGTTGGATATTTTATGTCCAAGGACAATCCCCTATTTTACCATGAAGTGACACTTCTCCCAATTCAACACAAGGTTGGACTCTTCACACCGTTTCAACACTGCTTCCAAGTGTCTCAAACACTCGTTGAACGAGGACCCAAAGACCGAGAAATCATCCATGAAGATCTCTATAGTCCTCTCCACCATATCAGAGAAAATTGCCATCATACACCTCTGAAAGGTCGCAGGTGCATTGCAAAGCCCAAATGGCATCCTTCTGAATGCAAACGTACCAAAAGGGCAGGTGAATATTGTCTTTTCCTGATCTTCTGGTGCTATGTCAATCTGATGATACCCCGAGTAACCATCCAAAAAGCAGTAGTAATTGTGCCTTGCAAGACTATCCAACATCTGATCTAGAAATGACAACGGGAAGTGGTCTTTTCTGGTTGCTTTGTTCAACTTGCGATAGTCAATGCAAATTCTCCATCCAGTAACTGTTCTAGATGGAATGAGCTCATTTCTTTCGTTGGTCACTACTGTCATACCACCCTTTTTGGGCACCACTTGCACTGGACTCACCCATGCACTGTCAGATATAAGATAAATTACCCCAGCATCAAGCCATTTCATGATTTCTTTTCTGACTACCTCCTTCATGTTTGGATTCAGTCTCCTCTGTGCCTCAATGAAGGGTCTGCTCTCCTTATCTAGATGGATTTTATGCATCACTATTGACGGACTTATCCCCCTTATGTCTGCTAATGTCTACCCAATGACACGCCATGAACCCTCGATTTCAGCAGCCTTATCAACCTCATCGTGGATAGATGACGAGATGATCACCGTAAGGATTGATTCTCACCTAGATATCGGTCGCGAATGATCCGCAGAGTCTTCAACTCTAACTCTGGAGCTTTTTTCTGTGGATGGTATTGATCTCTCTGGCATCTGCCCAAGCTCTTCATATCTCTTCTTATCACACTGCTCATAAGAATTCATCCAATTTGCATACTCCATCAGATTCATGTTATTTCCACTATTATCATCCTATCGTGTCAGCACTTCTTCAAGCGCATCAGCATTTCTGAACCCATTTTCCGACACTGCTTCTTCGATCACATCAATGGCGAAGCAGTTGTCACTTGCCTCTGGAAAAGTTGCTGCTCGAAAAATATTGAAAATCACCTCTTCTTCTTCCACACGAAGTCTCAACTCACATTTTCGAACATCAATGAATGCCTGTCATGTGGCTAGGAAGGGTCTGCCAAGGATAATGAGGATCATGTCATTATCTCTCATGTCTAAGATGATGAAATCAGTGGGAAAGATGAACTTGTCCACCTTAACCAACACATCCTCGATGACTCCTCTAGGGTGAACGATGGAGCGGTCAGCTAGCTGCAAAGTGATGTTTGTAAATCTGGCTTCTCCCATTCCAAGTTTGCAAAACACCAGATAGGGCATCAAATTTATACCTGCCCCTAGATCACACAACGCCTTCTGACACTCAAACTTTCCTATAGTGCATGGGATGGTGAAACTCCCCGGATCTTTCAACTTCCGAGGTAGCTTTCTCTGTAGGATGTCACTGCATTCTTCAGTCAACACCACTGTTTCGTAGTCATCTATCCTCCTCTTTTTGCTGAGAATCTCCTTCATGAACTTTACATAACTCGACATTTACTCTAGTGCCTCAGCAAACGGGATGTTGAGTTGCAATTATTTGAGAACTTCCAGGAATTTAGAGAACTATTTGTCAAGAGAACTTGTTTTTAGCCTCTTGGGGTACGATATCTTCACCTGGGGTGCGTCCACAACTGCTCCCAAACGCATTGTTCCCTCTGAGCCCTGGGCGCCACGACCCTGAGATTTGGCGCCGTGGCGCCCAAACTTCTGCATTGTCTAAGGACGGCGTCGCTCAGTGGCGCTGCAATTTCTGCGAGAAGTCTAAGTCCTTCTTTTCTGGATACGGTGGTGGTGATCTTGCTTCCACTGGTTCGCCAATTTTCAGGTCAATCGCCTGGCATTGCTCTTTTTATATTCTCTCCAATATGTTCAGGGTGATTCCCTTGTATTCTGTTGCTTAGCATGCCCGCGAGTTGTCCTATTTGCGTTTCCAAATTCTTTAGGGACACTCTCGTCTCATCCATGAACTGAGTTTGGTGCCTAGTTAGCCTGAGTATGACTGCTCGTAGCCCATCCTGCTCTTCCTGTGGGGCATGGGGATTACATTGCTGTTGATAGTTCTGTAACCTTTGATAGTGGTAATCCATGTTTGCAGGGTCCCTGAGATAAATCAAAACCAACAAACGGATCACGGCGCACGGTTCCACCAATACAAAAAATAAAAATAATAATAATAAAAAGAAAAATAAAAACCAAATTAGAAATTAAGAATAGATAGAATGATATTGAACTACGCCAATCCCCGGCAACGGCGCCAAAAACTTGATGCGCGACTTATACACACGCTAAACGCAAGTGCACGTATCGTGACAAGTAATATAGTCTAGAAGACCGAGTTATCGTCCTCAGGGATTAGTGTCCAATTACCAACCTCTATTCTGTAGTATCTATTTGGTAACCGATAATTTGATAAATTGTTTATAGCTATGATTATAAATGCTAACTAAATTACTTTACTTTACTTCAGATATGGGGAAAATAGGGCTTCCAAATCTCCTCGACTATCCGCTCGCTTTACTCGTTAATACAAATAATTAAGGTTCTTCTTCTATTTTGAGATAGCAGGTTAACTATGCCGTTTTATACTCCTTTTAAGGTAATATAAACACTCAACCCCAATATATAACCCTTCTATCTTTCGATGACAAGATTGACTATAAAGGAGGATTAAGAGCAATAACCTATCAAGCTACACAAGTATCGGGGTACTTTCGTCCACGATTTAAACCTATGTTTATTCAACTATAGCATATTCACAATCTCCCCTTTCGACTTTCAATTAGAAATCATATAAGTTATGATAATTAGTGATCAATTAGTTACCAAGCAATCAAAACAATTATTGAATAAATCTCAACAATAATAAGAAGAAACCAAAACATGCATTAATTCATAAGAACGAGGTTCAAGCGATTCGATATGAAAAACCCTAAATTAAGTTAGTTCCTAGCCATAGACATGCCAAGAACTAAAATAATATCCAACATATACTAAAAAGAAATAAAATAAAGAACAAGAAATTACTCAAAAACGAATCTCCAATCTTGATCTCAAGTTGTGATGAATGGTAAGGTGTGGAACTCCCTCAAATCTGACCTAAAAGGTCCTTTTATATCCTCAAAACGTGTAAAACCTTTTCCTTCTTGGCCTTGGCCCAATCCGATTCGGATTTGTCAATTATCCCGCGTGGGCGCCATGCCTCAGAATCGGCCAGCGCGCCGAGACTTACGCGCTTTTCGCTTCAAGGCGTCGTGACTCTGCTTCTTTGGTTAGTTTCAGCCGCGGCCGCCTGCTTTCTCGCCCGGGTTGCCAACTTTTTAGCTTTTTGAGCTCTGGAACCTCTGTTTCTGCCCTCTTTTCGCTCCTTCTCACCAATGTGTCACTTTAAACCATTGTGACTCAAAAGAAAGAAAATCTATCTTAACACGACACATATTTGTATAAAAATGGGCAAAAGACTAACTAAAAATGACTCAAAAGGTGTATATAAAATACACCGATCAAACTCCTAATATAAAGAGATTCAATATCTCAAAGACGTCTTTCATCAAAAAGATGCTCAACTGCAATGGGTCGGTGATTTGCCCGTTGTTAAAGCTGAATTGGACCGAGTTAGATGTGACTACCTCTAGGATATGAATGATCTCGAACTCATCCAGGAGGTAAACAAATCCTTGGACAAGGAGAATGACAACCTCTATGCTGATGTCCAGGCATTCACCTAAGAACTCAAAGAGCAAGAAGAAGTCTGGCACTACCAAGCGCAGAAAGAAAACTTTCTTAATGGCGAGATCGACCGCCTCACCATCGAGCTCACCATACTTGATGCGAAGAGAACCGCTGAGCAGGCTGCTATTAAGAAAAA
The DNA here is from genome assembly GCA_029844215.1 of Przewalskia tangutica. Classification (NCBI taxonomy): domain Eukaryota; kingdom Viridiplantae; phylum Streptophyta; class Magnoliopsida; order Solanales; family Solanaceae; genus Przewalskia; species Przewalskia tangutica. The sequence continues at coordinate 7,749,105 of CM056725.1, forward strand.
TATTAACGAGACTTGGAAATGTCTCAAGATCAAATCCGCCAGTAAACTCAGATCATCGAAGAGCTGAGAGTTGAGCTCGAAGCCACTTCCCGAGGAAACACTGAGATTTTGGCCTAGCTGAACCAAGCCTTGACTGAACTAGATCAATCTCTTACCAATGTGGAGGCTGAAGTGGCTTGGACAATGCTGAAAATCAAGCACATAACTTGGAATGTTAGAAGGTTCACCTTGGAATAAGCTCGTGAGGGAATCTCGGACTTAGACGCCAAGGATCTAGAGGTTGAGGCCTTCCGTCAATTGAATGGTGATAGCACCCAGGAAGATCCCGAAGACTCTGAGTATGAATTTGACTAATCTAATGGCTTTCATGCCTTTCTATTTTTACTTTCCTTTTTGTGCATTTTTGTTCTTGTCGTTTCTCCGGCCTCAATTATAATGAATATACCAGGCTTTCTTTTGTCTTAATTGGAATTTCCTTTACTTTTCTCATTCGCTATTGCTTTCTTTGTTTTCAATAACTTAGCAAAACATACTTAACCCAATTCGGGCTAATTTGCCTTTGGCTTCAAAGTTTTAATTAAAACAAAGAATTACCTAGTTTTCTTTGGTTCAGGTAAAGATTCTTCCGGTCTTATAGAGTAACTTAATCAATTACGAACACAAACCATAACTTTAGTTTGTTTTATACCAGGCTAAAATTCTTCCGGTTTTGTGTCATTTAATGACTACGTATAAGTATCTTATTTTTATACTTATGAATAAGACGTCTCTTATTCATTTCGGGCATGTATGTTGGAATTTTATTTATTCTTCACTTTTTCAGACAATTCAAATGTCTTCAAAATAGGTTAGACTCATTGGATCTGGTGCCTTAGAAGCATGTTTTACAACATTACTCAATTTGTGCATGTTGCTTTTATGACAACAGTCCCTAAAGGACTTAACAAATTTTTTGGCTCTTAAGCTTTATTAATCTTGACAATAACCCCAAGAGAAAACGTGAAGTCAAATCTTCAAGAAAAAATTACGGAACAAAATCTTAGGAGAAGAATATTTTATTCATGCTTTGTTCGGATAGACAATTTGGCAAGATACAATCGATCTGTTTGCCTTTACATTACCTATTTTCCAATGCTAACACTACTTAGGCAAGATTCATTCGATCTTTAGCGCATAAAAAATTTCAAAAACTCAAAACCCAAAAAAACTTCGATCACTTCTCATCTGAGTGAGTTTCTTTACTTCAATCTGAGGGTATGGTAGATCCCTAGTGTTTGTGTTCGAAGCAAGAGAACTCAAACACTATTTTCTTCCACTATCGAGAAATCCTTAGTGATTTTTTCCGATTCTTATTTACTCGCTTAGTAACATGCTTTACATTGTTGCCCCCTTAAAAACCTTCTCGAAAAAATTCTTTTTGAGATAAAAATCAGGCCAAGGGAAAAAGAGTGCTACACATGTTTTCAGACCTAATTCCAATTCTCCGGTCACTGGCTTACGACTTCCGCATCCCATTTTAACGAAGGTTAGAACGGTGTACAACATATTGGTGATTCCTGAATTATGTAAAGATTAAGGAGTCGCCACCTAATTATTCTACGGTGAATTAGGACACCTAAATATTAACTTAAAAATGTTGTAAATGAACTCCGATTACTGGTATGCGAAACTATGAAATTCTGGGTAAGGGCTCTTTATTACCCTAAAGGGAAAGGGTTAACCATCCTTTAAGATCCACTAACTTCAGTTATCCAGTCAAACCTAGGTTAATTATTATGCTAAAGAAAATGCATGTTTAAAAGTATGAAATTAATAAAGGATGTTGCAAGTAGTTAATTTTAAAAGATGCATTTTGACAGATTGCATGGCAAAAAATACATGTAAAAATTAATTTATTGGTAAAAGTATGTATTGCATGACATAGCTTATAAAATGCAATATAGAATTGATTTTTTTATTTTATAAAAGGCACTCATTTGTATGGCATGGTTTATATAAAAATACATAAAAATTGAGTTGTTAAAAAGGGTATATGTTTATATATAATATTGATTTTGATGGAAAAAACACATGTGAAATTGGCTCGTTGGTAAAAGTATATATTGCATGACATAAATTATAGGAATGCAATGAAAATTGAGTTTTTGACGAAAGCATGCATTTAGATGACATAAAGTAGACAATGGCATAGTTTATAAAAATGCAATGTAAAAAATTGGATTTGGACAAAAGTATGCATTTATGTGACATGGCATTGTTTGACATAAAATATGCATGGTCTAGTTTATAAAATGCATATGAAATTGAGTTTTTGGAAAGAAGCATGCATTTGTGTGGAAAATACATGTAAGATTGATTCTTTTTGGTTTAAGATGTGCATTTGTATAGCTTAAATATACAACGTAAAAATTGGGTTCTTTTGACAAATAGGCATGCATTTGGTATAAAAGCTTGCATTTGTACTTTATCCATAAAAAAATATTTTCTGCCATTGATGGTATAGCAAATTGTATGTAATGCAAACAATGATTTACATGGAAGTCATTTTTATTACTAACAAAATCTGATTTTTTTAAGGTTTAATAAAGCGGATAAAGAATTTGACCAAACTACTATGAAAACCCCCTTTTTTGAAATGTAAATGACAAGCCTAAAATAAATAAACTAGCGACGTTTTGAAATAAGTGCGACGAGCCTAACGTAAGCTAGCGGCACTTTTTTTTTACAAAATATATAACAAGCCTAAAAATAAACAAACTAGCGGAGTTTTTCTAATCTTTAAACTACCCTATTAATTATAAATTCTAAGCCAAACTATTTTAAACATTCTAATAATTACATAAGATTACATATTTAAATTACAATAAGAAGAAAATAAAATGACGGAATTTAAAGAATTAAAAAGCGACTAAGGCGGGTGACGATGTCATCCTGCCTATTTGTTTAGGAGTCCCGAGGCAGGAAGATGCAAATGAACATAAATACGGTCTTCGCTTGACACTAGTCATGATGAGTCTCATAACGAAACTCTTAGTTGCTCCCGGTGCATTTTATGTAAATAAAAGAAAAGAAAAGAATTAATAGATGGAGCAAAAATATATACATAGGGGTGAAAGTATATTTATATCCTAAAGACAATCTGTATTAGGATAAATATACTTTATACACATTCATATTTATATTAATGGAGATTAATTTATGGCATTTGAAATTATTAAATTATTAGTTGATTGTTTATAATATTCTATAAATGCATCCCTAGAGGTTACATGGTTATTAATAATGTGAGATATTAATATTATAGCGTAACTCTTAAAACAACCTCGACTAATGATCATCGAAATAAGGATATTGATGATATGTTATAAGTCGACATGTGGTCTGCATCATATCTTTATAGGATGTAGTATGTCTCACCTGCTACGAGTTATGGTAACTCATGATGGACACGTGGATACTTGAAAAGTATTGGTATACCCTGTTGATATATTGTTTGTTATATATGTCTAAAGTATGATCAGTGTGTGGGAGATTAAGTCCTTAGACTTGAGGTCGATACGCGCCTTGTCTATAGAGTAATGTACTTTGATCATGTCCTAAGCTCAAATGCCTTATAGGTTGAGACACGACTTGTATTGGGTACATTGCTAAGTGGATTAAAGGTGGTAGTTGAGACAAGATTAGGGTTTATTCCTCGAATGTATCTTCGAGAGAACACTCGATTCTCATATGGTATTAAGTTGATTAAGTCGTTGGCCAACGCAGTAGACATATCTATGATATGGTCTTGTTGTCAGCTAATGTAGATGAGATAAAACGATCAAGCCATTTGGATAGACACTTGGCAGATCCTAAGCTTGATCGAGTGTGTCGTGAATGAAAGGATTTTATCTTCCCACATAGAGGTTCAGTTTACAGGATTCGTGTAACTATACTTCACATATTGAGTTCGTCTTCCGGCGCCGTCTAGGAGTTTCGTGTAGACCCTAATGTAATTAGTGTCGATATGTGAAGGCCTGTAGGGTAACTCTAAGTCAATTGTTCTGTCGATTCAAGGATGTAATAAGAGAGAATATAAATGTTCGATTTATGATCGAGATATTGGAATAAATAATGATTACTTAATTAAATCGAGATAAGATTTTAGATTTAATTAAAATAGAAACGAGGCAAAATGGACTAGGGCCGCGGCGCCTCCCATTTAGGGTCGCGGCGCCACGTGTCCAGTATGAAGTCCGACTGGCCCACTTTGCCTCGGTTTCTGGGCCTGGACCACGTGGGAACCCTAGCTGCTTTTTACAGCTATAAATAAAGTGTTCAATCATTATTTTAATACACCCAATTCATAAGAATTATCTCAGCTGAAACTCTGCCGGATTTCTTAGATTTCCGAAAGAGTAATTACATTGGAGTCTTGGACTTGCAATCGAGGAAACAATTGTGTGCTCACCCTCGGTACAAACATGAAGATTCCAGATTATACAAACTGTAAGTTTCATTCGAAGTATTACGATTAACAACATGTTTGTATGTCTATATCATTACATAATCATCCTGCAGTTCATCCGTCTGTCGGGTTTGAAATAAAAAATTTCAAATTTCGTTGCGTACTCGAACCCGACAAAACCTATAGTGGTATCAGAGTCTTGATTGTTTTGTGTGATTATATAACAGTAGTTAATGATAATATGGGTTAGAATTTGTTTAAATCTAATTTTATGTCGTTTAGAAGCTTTAAAACCTTAAACCTCAAGAACGCATAATCCTTGTCTCTTAAACTATTGAACAATAATGTAATCGAGGAAGTCATTCTGATCTAACTCTTCTAAGTTGATGTGCGTTACCGGTTCGTTTCGAACATGGTGCACTGAGATGAAGAACGAGAAGGGATTGGATGATGGTCGATGTACGTGTTGTTTATGGTGAAGGGGTACGAGGTTGAATTTACAAATCTAACCCTGAACCAGTTTTAGGGTTTCAGAATTGCATAATTTTGTGATTATAGGGTAGAGGCGCCGCGGATCCACAATGGAGCGTCGCGGTGCTGCCTTTGGTTGTCAGAAGCGTCGCGGCGCTGTTCATCCCGAAGCTTAAAATTTAAATTTTCCGGTCACTACCTCCGAGGCACTGCGCCGCCACCCATTAGGGTCGCGGCTTGATGGTAATTTTATAAAATACAATAAAAAAGTTTGTTCCGAAATCAGAAACTGAAGTTTTAAATATTTCAGATTCTGAAGTTTAAAATATTTCAGAATCTGAAATTAAAACTTTTTTTTAAGTAGGTAGATTTGGTCCTCTCAGGCAATTCTATAATTAAATAAAGTTTCTGAAAATAAGATTTTATATTCTGGAAAATTGCAGATATGTCCCTGCAACCTGAAAATATTTTCTGAAAGTTTAAAATTGAATTTTCTGAATTTAAATGGGTTCAAATTGAATTTTTAAATTCTTGAGGGACTAAACTGTAAATTTTGAAAGTTTGCAGAAATATCCTGAAAATCAGAAAATATTTAGGAACTATTTGGCATAGACATAGATTTTAGAGTTTAGACAAATTACCCATGATTATCATTAATTGTATATTATTATACAATATATTCTAAGTGTTTTAAATGCGTGCATTTAATAATTAGCATATGTTCGCTGTAAATGTCTGGGTAGGCGGTGCCCAGTAATTGATAGTGTCCACTATAACTATCTGGGTAGGCGGCACCCAGTAATTGATTAAAACCATCTTATATCATCCCTATTGGGTTGATGGTTTCCCATCTAAATGTGTTTTAGAAATTGCATGATAGGATGTCGTATTGGATATGACATGAATGTTGATCTTGGTTAAAATCTCTGAAAACTAAAAAATGTTCCCCAAACTTGAATACAAGTCTAAATTAAAATGTGTCGTCCATTATAATTGTTAGAGTGCAAAATCCTTTTCGGCGATACGAGTATTTATACCAAAGCATTTGCTCTAAGTCTATGAGGACTCGGACTCTTTCATAGATGTGTTAAATGTAAAAGTAGATGATAAACTTTTGTGAGTATTTACACCAAAGTGTTTTCTCACAAAGGCCAAGTTTACTTAGATATATAAACTCAGTCGTGTAATGTAGTTGACTTGCTTAGACAAATCTTGGCGCCAAAGTGTCGGATTAATCTAAGGACGCAAGATTAAAATGAAATATATTTAATCAACGAAGAGTTGCAAATAAGTTTTGCAATTGGTTTAGAACCTATAAAAATATGTTATTGAAGTTATCAACCAAAGCAAACGCGGATATAGCATAGTTTTGTATCTTGGCCCATTATGACCTTAAATAAATCTAGGTCCGTATTATACCATAGGGTCGTAGAAGTATGCTAAAATAGTGGGAGATAATTAAACAAAAGACCATATTAAATTATCCTAAACGAATGTGTATAATAGGAAATAAATTTGAGTATAATTTGTCGTCTATCTAAACTCTTTGGATTATCAAAATGTCGAGTCTATCATTGAAAATGAACAAACTCACCGGACCAAACTATCTAGACTAGATTAGGAATCTAAGAATTGTCCTAAAGCAAGAAAAGATTGAATACATGTTGGATAATGTATTCCCCACAGTCCCTGCCGAGGATTCTGCAGAATATGCCACATTTGATAATGTAACCTATCATAAGAACCTAGATGACGCCACTTTAGCACAATGCGTAATGTTGTCTTCTATGTATGTGGAACTTCAGAGACAACATGAGAACATGTGCCCTAACAAGATACTCGAACATTTGAAGAATCTCTATGACTCTTAGTCCCAAACTATAAAATATGAGGTGTTAATAGAACTCTTCAAGAGTAAGCTAAGTGAAGAGAGCCAAGTGTCTCAGCATGTGTTGAAGATAATAGGGCTGATAGAAAGGCTGGCCTCGATTAGTATAAGGCTGTAGAATAACGCCGCTTCCACCCTTATCTTGACTCTCTCCCTCGTTCGTTCGAGAATTTTATTGTATACTACAATATGAACGGAACAAAGGCGAGTCTGCCGGAGCTGCATAACATGCTAAAGACCTTTGAATCTTCAACTTCCAAGAGAAAAAATGTTCTCATGATGAGCTCCTCTAGCCGGCCCAAGCCGAAAGGTAAGGAATGGCAGAAGAAGAAGGGCAATACAGTCGTTGCGCCCTCAGCTATGAAGCCTAAGAGAGGTGTGAAAAGAAAAGGTAATTCCGGCCAAGGATATATGCCTCAACTGTAATAGAAGGGGGCATTGGAAGAAGAACTGCACTTGTTATACCCCGTAGTTGCAGGGTATGTATGTGAGGACGTACGTACGAGAGTACGGCAGAAATTTTGAAAAGAAAGAAAGATGTGAGTTTTCGATGGAAAAATTTCCGGTTATTTGTGAAGAAAAAGGTTCGTTAATGGGAATTGGATTCCCAGATTTGGTATTTGGACTTCATAGATTATATTAGAATTTTGAGATTTTATTTTCGAAAATGGTCACGTGGGGCCCACGGGAGAAATTTACGGTTTTGTGGGGCCCGCTTTGATTTTGAGATTTTGGCCATTGTGGATATTTTTCGGAAGACGTTTTATGAGGGCCAATAGGAGGGTGACACGTGTCACCCCCGCCTAGGTGGCTTGGCCGAAGTTACCTTTGTGCACAACACCCGGTTAGAGTCGTTTTTCGACGAAACGTTTTGCGTAACTTGCGAAGGGAAAATTCCGGCTATGTCGTTTTGTATTTTTTGCGGATTTTTCCGAGCGGCGGAACATTTTGGGCCAACAAGAGGGTGACACTTGTCACCCTCGCCGACGCCTTAGTCGTTTGGCTCGCCGATTGGTGCCTTGTTGTGGCATTGTTTTGTGCAATGTTTTGTGCAATGTTTTGTGGCATGTTTTGTGGAGTAGGGGTTAGGGTGCACTTGGCTTGATCTTGGCCTTACACTTGCCTTACACTTGGAAGGATCTTGGCCATTGGTTGGCCTTTGGTTTTGCTATAAATACCCCCCCTTATGTTGATGAACTCTTCATCCACAAATGAAACCTTCCAAGCCTAAAATCCCTCCCTCCTCTAGTGTTGAGTTCGTCCAACTCATCCCCTCTTGAGAGTCTTGGCCGAGGCCTCCTCCTCCCCTTTGAGGTGCTAAGTAGGGTACCCCAGCCTAGTTGTTTTCAGATAATACCCCTCCTCGTGGTATTGAAATACTTCTCCTAGTATTGTTATAATGCCCAAAATACCTTAGCCTTTACCTTGTTGTATTCCAAAAGTTACCTCTATACGTAGAGCAGGAAATACTACCTTTTGTCCTTTTAGTCTCAAACCGAAACCCTAAGGAAATCTTCATAGTTGGTCAAGTATTTGAGTAGAAGTTGGTTAGAACTTCTAAGGGTTGTTTGGAGTGGTTTGAGCGCACTGAGCGAGCTAAACCTTGCTCGGGATCGACATTATAACTTGGATAATTTTGGGCTTATCGAGGTAATTATCTTGTCCCTCTATTGTAATTGGAAAATACATGTTTGTTAGAATATATAGTTGAAGTATACTATATATGGAACTATACTTAGTATTCGGCAATGTCTTTTGACTTAAGCTGAAGATTGAAGAATCAATCAATCGTATTTACATAGATCAGATTGCGAGAGACTTGTGTAGTATTCTCGAGTAGAATTGTACACGTCCGGTTAGGCGTGTAAACCCCCTCGTTGGCTTGGTAGCCCTCGATAGAGAGAGATTTACGCCATTGTGGGTGAGGTGTCTTCGAATTTTCTGTAGAAGTTAGAAACTTGTGTTTTGGGGTTAATAGACGTTTGTGACCTTTATAGGTGAAAGTACTAAGAGTAGCGTATTCTACTCGAGGAGTGGAAAGGGCTAGCAAGGTTGTAGTACTTGGAGCATTTTGCTTATTGTCGATAAATCGTCGCGAGGTATGTGAACCTCTTCCTATCTTTTCTAGCATGATTGTTGTGAACTATGTAGTACGGTAGACGTACATGTGCTAAGTGATTGGGTTGGTTTAAAACATAGGGTGTTATAATAGCTTTATGGGAAGTTAGTTATAACGACCTTATGTAGGTGAAAATGGTTTACTGATGTTAGAAGTTAAGAGACTTGATCTTATAAGATAAGAGACTTAACTTATTTGTTTTAATGTGGATGTTGTGTGAAACCTCATTCGTGAGTAATGAGTACTTGGTTTTTAAAGGGATAATGTTTACTGATTTCGAAATCGAATGTGTATCGGCAGCACCACCGCAAATGCGTTAATAAAGGAAAATGTATTGAATAATGATGTGTTGTATTAAAACCAGGAGAAACCTCCATCCGCATGTAAGCTAAGATGAGACAAAATGATATTACATTTTCTAGATCATGGTCATTGTAAAAAGATCGTAATAAACAAGAATAAACTACTCACATATATGACATATGTTACTCAATTGTTCTAAAAAGGAATCAAGTGATTAAGTTTGGGAACTATGAAATCATCTGAAAATGAGAAGCTTGAGTAATTGAAACTAGGCAAACTGGAACTTAGGAAAAGAATGTTGTTACTTGATTTTGAAAAGGAAGGTGGGTTGGTCATTCTAATACTACGGGTATCGGGTGACTTTTATGAAAGTACTTTGAGTTGTTGTGAAACTTGCCTATGCTTGTTGTTGTGAAACTTGCCTATGCTTGTGATGATAGCCTTTGTTGTGCAAGTGTGGTATTTCTGTGTTACCGCGTCTCTCGATAGAGGGCCGGTTGACTTGTTGAGAACTTACTTGGACGTGCTGGCAGTGATGGAGAATTCCACGGGTATGTTTCCATTTTGATTACTGTCTTGTTGATGATGTCACATGGACATGTCTACACCGAGGTAGAATTCCGGGGGCATGCGGCCATGCGGTCGGGTTGATTACCCGATATATTGTTATTGTGGTTACATGGACATGTCTACACCGAGGTAGAATTCCGGGGGCATGTGGCCATGCGGCAGGGTTGATCACCCAGTATATTATTGTTGATGTCACATGGACGTGTCTACACCGAGGTAGAATTCCGGCACGTGGCCACGGGCATTGGTATTATTGTTGCATCATGGACATGTCTACACCGGCGCAATTCCGGCACGCGCCATGACGAACATGATTGATGTTGTGGGCGTGAGACCCATAGTTATATTTGAGTGATGACTTGAGGCGTGAGTCCCCGATCGACATGATCGCTTTATGTTGTGAATCAGTAGTTTGGTTATCATACATGTCTCCCGCTTTATATAGACTAGTATGATTTCATTACGATATTTTTTACGCCACATACTTGGTACTGTTGCATCGACCTCCTTCTGGGCCGCGTCATGCCGCAGGTAGAGGTACATCGGCCGTGGATCCTCGCCTTAGGATCTCGCTCAGCGTTTGGGAAGCTCCGTTTCTCGAGGCTTATCTTTTGGTATGTGTTCCCGAGTTGTAGGTTCGTACATTCGTGGTATGGCGGCCCCGTCCGTCATAGTTGTTGTAAATCTTAGAGGTCTGTAGTACTGTTGTGGGCAGGGTTGTAAAAAGGATTAAACTGTTCGTTTTGAAAGAGTTGTATTTATTTATGTTATTGGAAGGTAACCGTTGGGTTGGCCTGTTATGTTCATATATCTTGTTTCTTGTTTAAAGTTTTATTTTCCGCTGGTTTTCTCTGATGATTGTATCACTAGGGTGCCCGGGATAAGGCACGATGAACGCCCGAACGGTCGTTACAAAAGTGGTATCGAGCGATTAATCCTCGGAAAGTGTCTACGCATCGTGTCTAGTAGTCTTGATTATCGGTGTGTTGTGCACCACATCTATAATCGTGAGGCTATAGGACATTTAGGATTGGTTTCCATTCTTCTCATTCCGAGATCGTGCCTTAGAGTGTTGTAAGTTGGACCTCTCGACGTATCTCGTTTTACCGCTATGCCTCCGCGCAGTGCAACCATAGCCCCTGGCGGCAAGGCAGCCGAGGTGCCGCTAGTGAGATACAGAGGAGTACGAGGCGCAGCCCGCATAAGACCGAGGTCAGGCTTGACGGCGGTTTTGTGACGCCGCCATTTCAAAGAGGTTGTGAGCCGCAAAGAATGGCTGCCGAGACCGCAGCACTGAGCCTCCACCCCACACCGGGCAGGAGATGGGTTACAAGGAGATGGCCCGATTCTTGCCGCCGTGGTCGTGGCAGTATGGCGAGAGGCTGACGCAGCAGCTCAGCTCCAAAGAGACCGTGCACCCGAGCAGATAGTTTGAGGCTACGGACTTTACGAGTTGTAGCCCGCCAGAGTTTTATGGGTCGAGGCACGAGGATGATCCGCAGGAGTTCATTCAGCGATTCTGGATCACGCGGTGATCAAGGCTTCAGAGACCGAGTGCGTGACCTTTGTTCGCATCGGCCGCGTGATACCGCAGCCGATTGGTTTGATTCATGGAGCTTTCGGGAGAGCATGCACCTCCAGCATGGGATGAGTTTTCGGGCTTTCTCACTCACTTCGCTCCGCAGAGCGAGGGCACGCCGGCGATTTTTGATGCTTAGACAGAGCGGGCGACGGTTCGAGTACAATGTGAGTTCGACTCATTGGCGAGACGTCCCAATGTTGGTAGCTAGTATGGAGGATCGAGTGCACCGATATGTTACGAGGCTCGATGATTACATGTCGAGGCATGTTCAGAGTAGCTCTTCACCGGCATGGACATTGCCCGCACGCAGCTCATGACCGAGATGTGAGGCACGGAGAGGTCGACGAATGACCAAGATCGCGAGAAGAGGCCGTAACAACAGGTCCTTGGTGACTTTCGAGGCGGACCGCCAAGAAGATACTAGTTTTGCACCTCCGCCGCAGAGTGGTCCTCCACAACCTTGAGTATTCGGGAGCAGTCGGGGCTCGAGGTTGAGTTTCAAGGAAGTAAGGGTGTTGGCGGACGGTCACCCCTACCTCGGTGGTCGATGTGGTAGACCGCATTTCGGGAGTGTCGTGGTGCCAGGAGCTTGTTATTTTTGCGGCCAGCGGCCATTTTGCGAGGAATCTGTCCACCAAGGGTAGCACGGATGTTACGACTCACCACGGATCGATGGCTGGTTCATCGCCTTCTACGCATGCACCGCAGGCGTGCCTAGGATTAGAGTGGAGCGGTAGCTTCGTGTATATCCTTAACCTCTAGAGTTTTGGTATGCTTGTTATGATGGTCTCATTATTATGTGCTATGTAATAGCGTTGTGTTAATTGTGAGTTAGAAAACATGCTTAGTTGGGAGGATACGTATGGGGGCATGGTAAGTGTGAACCTTAGACTATGTCACGATCGAGACCTTAGGGTAAGGTCGTCTTGGGTTAAAGATTTATTTTATGTTTGACCCTTATCGAGTAGTGGTATATGTGGGATTTATTTGTGTGATAAGTCCGTGGGTAGTTTGAGATGGAAGTGGTAGCTTTCATGATGTGAATTAGTAAGATTGTTCGGATCGGAACAAGAGTTTGGCGGTTGGGGTCGGGTTGAGGACCATTTGGGTCAACCCAGAACCCGGTTTGGGGTGGGGTCTGGGTGGTCCCGCCAGGTGGTAGGGTCACGAGGATGCTAGGCCCAAGTTTGTGTGACCATCGTATGAGTTCGTGGACGCGTTCGACCGAGCGGTTCGTAAAGGCCGGAATGGCCTTAAGGAAGTTGAGGTTAGTAAGATGACCAAGTTTGGAGGTAGTGACTCCAGATTTTGGGAACCGAGTAATGATCAAGTATGGTACGTCCGGGAGAGTTCAAGTGTTCGAGAAGGGCACGACGAGTAAGGAAAGAAGAGGACGTGTGTTATTTCGCGCTGCCGTGGCGTTGGCAACTTGTTAGAGGAACTTTATCGTTATCCGATTGAGAAGGAACATTCGGGACGAATGTTTCTACGAGGGAGAATGTTATACCCCGTAGTTGCGGGGTATGTATGTGAGGACGACGCATTTGAGAGTACGGCGTAAATTTTGAAAAAAGAAAGATGTGAGTTTTCACGAAAAGTTTCCGGTTATTTGTGAAGAAAAGGTTCGTTAATGGAATTGGATTCCCAGATTTGGTATTAGGACTTCATAGATTATATAAGAATTTTGAGATTTTATTTTCTAAAATGTTCACTTGGTGCCAACCTGAGAAATTTACCCTATTCTGCGGCCCACTTTGTTTTCGAGATATTGGCCATTGTGGATATTTTTCGAAAGACGTTTTATGAGGCCAATAGGAGGGTGACACGTGTCACCCCGCCAGTGGCTTGGCCGGTTACCTTTGTGGCACAACACCTTAGAGTCATTTTTCGACGAAACGTTTTGCGTAACTTGCGAAGGGAAAATTCCGCTATGTCGTTTTGTATTTTTGCGGATTTTTCGAGCGGAACATTTTGGCCAACAAGAGGTGACACTTGTCACCCTGCCGACGCTTAGTCGGTTGGCCTGGCCGATGGTGCCTTGTTGTGGCATTGTTTTGTGCAATGTTTTGTGCAATGTTTTGTGGCATGTTTTGTGGAGTAGGGTTAGGGTGCACTTGGCTTGATCTTGGCCTTACACTTGCCTTACACTTGGAAGGATCTTGCCATTGGTTGGCCTTGGTTTTGCTATAAATACCCCTTATGTTGATGAACTCTTCATCCACAAATGAAACCTTCCAAGCCTAAAATCCTCCTCCTCTAGTGTTGAGTTCGCCCAACTCATCCCCTCTTTGAGAGTCTTGGCCGAGGCCTCCTCCTCCCCTGAGGTGCTAGCCATGGGTACCCCTAGCCTAGTTGTTTTCGTATAATACCCTCCTCGTGGTATTGAAATACTTCTCCTAGTATTGTTATAATGCCCAAAATACCTTAGCCTTTACCTTGTTGTATTCCAAAAGTTACCTCTATACGTAGAGCAGAAATACTACCTTTTGTCCTTTTAGTCTCAAACCAAAACCCAAGGAAATCTTCATAGTTGGTCAAGTATTTGAGTAGAAGTTGGTTAGAACTTCTAAGGGTTGTTTGGAGTGGTTTGAGCGCACGGAGTGGAGCTAAACCTTGCTCAGATCGACATTATAACTTGGATAATTTTGGGCTTATCAAGTAATTATCTTGTCCTCTATTGTAATTGGAAATTACATGTTTGTTAGAATATATAGTTGAAGTATACTATATATGGAACTATACTTAGTATTCGCAATGTCTTTTGACTTAAGCTCAAGATTGAAGAATCGAATCAATCGTATTTACATAGGGTGTATTGCGATGACTTGTGTAGTATTCGAGTAGAATTGTACACGCCCCAGGTTAGACGTGTAAACCCCTGGTTGGCTTGGTAGCCTACCGATAGAGAGGAGATTTACTGTTGTTGCGGAGTCTTCCAATTTTTGTAGAAGTTAGAAACTTGTGTTTTGGGGTTAATAGACGTTTGTGACCTTTATAGGTGAAAGTACTAAGAGTAGCGTATTCTACTCGAGGAGTGGAAAGGGCTAGCGCGTTGTAGTACTTGGAGCATTTTGCTTATTGTCGATAAATCGTCGCGAGGTATGTGAACCTCTTCCTATCTTTTCTAGCATGATTGTTGTGAACTATGTAGTACGGTGACGTACGTGCTAAGTGATTGGGTTGGTTTAAAACATGGGTGTTATAATAACTTTATGGGAAGTTAGTTATAACGACCTTATGTAGTGAAAATGGTTTCTTGATGTTAGAAGTTAAGAGACTTGATCTTATAAGATAAGAGACTTAACTTATTTGTTTTAATGTGGATGTTGTGAAACCTCATTCGTGAGTAATGAGTACTTGGTTTTTAAAGGGATAATGTTTCCGATTTGGAAATCGAATGTGTATCGACAGCACCACTGCAGCGTTAATAAAGGAAAATGTATTGAATAATGATGTGTTGTATTAAAACCGAGAAACCTCCATCTGCATAGAAGCTAAGATGAGACAAAATGATATTACATTTTCTAGATCATGGCTGCTGTAATAAGATCGTTATACACAAGAATAAACTACTCACATATATGACATATGTTACTCAATTGTTCTAAAAAGGAATCAAGTGATTAAGTTTGGGAACTATGAAATCATCCAAAATGAGAAGCTTGAGTAATTGAAACTAGGCAAACTGGAACTTAGGAAAAGAATGTTGTTACTTGATTTTGAAAAGGAAGGTGGGTTGGTCATTCTAATACTACGGGTATCGGGTGACTTTTATGAAAGTACTTTGAGTTGTTGTGAAACTTGCCTATGCTTGTTGTTGTGAAACTTGCCTATGCTTGTTGTTGTGAAACTTGCCTATGCTTGTGATGATAGCCTTTGTTGTGCAAGTGTGGTATTTACGTATTACCGCTGCTCTCGATAGAGGCGGTTGACTTGTTGAGAACTTACTTGGACGCGTCTTTGGCGGTGATGGAGAATTCCACGGGTATGTTTCCATTTTGATTCTTGCTTGTTGATGATGTCACATGGACATGTCTACACCGAGGTAGAATTCCGGGGGCATGCGGCCATGCGGTCGGGTTGATTACCCGATATATTGTTATTGTGGTTACATGGACATGTCTACACCGAGGTAGAATTCCGGGGGCATGTGGCCACGCGCGCAGGTTGATCACCCAAGATATTATTGTTGATGTCACATGGACGCGTTCTACACCGAGGTAGAATTCGGCACGTGGCCGTGGGCATTGGTATTATTGTTGCATCATGGACATGTCTACACCGATGCATTCGGCACGCGCCACGACGCGAACATGATTGATGTGGGCGTGAGACCCATAGTTATATTTGAGTGATGACTTGAGGCGTGAGTCCCCGATCGACATATCGCTTTTATGTTGTGAACTGTAGTTTGGTTATCATACATGTCTCCTGCTTTATATAGACTAGTATGATTTCATTACAGTATTTTTACAGTTTCACATACTTGGTACCTGTTGTACTGACCTCCTTCGGGGGGCTGCGTTCATGCCGCAGGTAGAGGTACATCGGTCGTGGATCCTCGCTCTTAGGATCTCAGTTCAGCGTTTTGGGAAGCTCCGTTTCTCCGGAGGCTTATCTTTTGGTATGTGTTCCCTGAGTTGTAGGTTCTGGTACATTCAGGGGTATGGCGGGGCCCTGTCCCGTCATAGTTGTTGTAAATCTTAGAGGTCTGTAGTACTGTTGTGGGCAGGGTTGTAAAAAGGATTAAACTGTTCGTTTTGAAAGAGTTGTATTTATTTATGTTATTGGAAGGTAACCGTTGGGTTGGCCTGTGTTATGTTCATATATCTTGTTTCTTGTTTAAAGTTTTATTTTCCGCTGGTTTTCTCTGATGATTGTATCACTAGGGTGCCCGGGATAAGGCACGATGCTTGCCCTAACGGGTCGTTCAAAGATCGCTCCAGGAGGAGGGAAGGCACCATGTGCTTCTATCTCTAGTGGACAAGGTATGTATGACATTGAAATTAATAGAAATATTCAATGTACAAAATAAACAAGCTAACACAAGTAATAGAAACTCAACCTACCTATGGCATTGTAGACTTGGTCAAACAAGGATAGCAAGGTTAAAGAAACTTAACTACCTCAAACCATTTGACTTGGAGTCTTATGGCAATTGTGAATCCTGTTTGAAAGGTAAGATGACCAACAAGCCCCTTTTTGGAAAAGGTGTGCGAGCCAATGAGGTGCTTGAGTTGGTACATACTGACGTATGTGGACCATTTTCGACTCAAGCTAGATGAGGTTTCCCTTACTTCATCACTTTTACTAACGACTTGACAAGGGATGGATATGTATATCTTATGAAACACAAATTCGAAGCTTTCGAAAAGTTTAAGGAGTATAAGTCTGAAGTTGAGAAACAACTCGCAAAAGTATCAAGACTCTTCGATCTGATCGAGTAGGTGAATACTTAAGCAAAGAATTTTTAGATTACTTGAAGCTACATTGAGTTCATTCGAATGGACATCTCCTGGAAACCCACAAATGAATTGTGTTGCCGAGAGGAGAAATCGAACCCTACTAGATATGGTTTGATCCATGATGAGCTTCTCAGCTCTACCAACATACCTTTGGGGACATGCTATACAAACCTCAATTATGTTCTAAACAGGGTTTCTTCTAAATCAGTTGAAAAGACACCATATGAGATATGGTGTGGCAAGAAGCCATCTCTTAAATATGTGAGACCCTAGGGGTGCCCTGCATATGTTAAGAAGATGCTAACTAATAAGTTGGAAACCAAGAGTGAGAAATGTTACTTTGTGGGGTATCCAAAGGAAACTAAGAGATACTACTTCTATCTTCCTAGCGAACATAAGGTCATTCTTTCTGGGAACACAACTTTCCTTTGAAGAAGAATACGTCTACAAAAAAGAAAGTTGCACAGAGATAAAACTTGAAGAAATTCAAGAACCACGAGATAACATAAAGGTTGAATCCTTGTCGAATGATCAAGGCAAGAATTCAGTGGGAGCATTTGGCGAAGATTGGGTACTACGAGTACGCCCTTCATCCAGTGGGAGTGTTGCGAGAAATGCAGAAATGCAAGATCCTAATACACAGTCCTTGGGAGCAAGTGCAATGGTTGCACCTCCTCCCATTCAGAGAAGACATGAAAATGATATTCCTGAAAGCTCTCGAGTTGGTGGATCAACTAACACACAAGAACTTTCTCACAGTCAGAACATACTTAGCACTGAACTGCAAAACAATCAACTCCGTAGGTCTACTAGAACTCATCGTCCTCCAGAAAGACTAAATCTACTTGTGAAAACACACAGTGAGATAGATATTCCAGATGATTATGAACCTACATTCTACAACAAAGAAATATTGAATATTGATTCGAAGAGATGACAAGAAGCCATGGAACTTGGTTGATTTTCCAAATGGAGTTAAACCCATATGATGCAAATGGGTCTTCAAGTAGAGATTGATGCATTTGGCAAGGTACAAACTTATAAAGCTAGACTGGTGGCTAAAGGTTATAATCAACGGCCTGGGATCGATTATGATAAAACATTTTCACATATTTATAAGAGTAAGTCCATTCGGATTTTGCTTGCGATAACTGCATATTATGACTATGACATTTGGCAGATGGACGTCAAAACCTCTTTCCTCAATGGTAATCTAATTGAGGAAGTGTATATGAAGCAACCCGAGGATTTTTCATCTGAGTCCAAACCAAATGTTGTATGCAAGCTACAGAAGTCCATTTATGGACTTAAGCAAGCCTCAAGGAGTTGGAACATTTGCTTTGACAAGTCTATCAAGTCATTTGATTTCGTCAGAAGCAAAGAGGATCCTTGTGTTTATAGCAAACTCAAGGATGAGAGTATTGTCTTCATTGTTATATATGTAGATGACATATTGATAATGGGAGACAATAAGACTCTCATGCAATCAGTCAAGGAGTGGTTGTCCAATACATTCATGATGAATGATTTAGGTAAAACCTGCTACATTCTGGGAATTAGGATCTATAGAGATAAACCTAATAGATTGTTGGGGCTGTCATAGTCGGTCTACATAGACAAAGTGTTTAGACGTTATGGAAAATTCCAAGAAAGACGGTCTTCCTATGGGTCAAGGCATCAAGTTATCTAAGAATGATAGCCCTTCTAGTGTTGTAGAACTTGAGCGCATGAAGAGGATCTCATATTGTCACGACCCGACCCCGGGGCCGCAACTGGTGCCCTACCGGGGCACCACGTCAGGTATACATCAGAGAATAACAGCGGAACATACATAACATAAGCTTAACAATTAATAAATAATAGGTTAGCCGATATGGCTACCTCCCTGGAAGTAAACAAATCCAAAAGCAGTTACCTCAAATTTTTCTTTTATAAAGCGACTCACAAGACATGACTACAGACCTCTAAGAGTTCACATAACCACTGTGACGGGACAGGGCCCCGCCATACCCCTGAATATACAAAAGTCTATAACTTCAGGGAACCGTACCAAAAAGGCAAAGCCTCCGGAGAAATGGAGCTTTCCGAGAACTGAACAGTGATCCTAAGAGTGCGGATCAGCAAGCTATGTACCTCAACCTGCGGCATGAACGCAGCCCGGCGAGGTCGACAACAGTACCAAGTATGTGAAATCAAAATATCAGAATTGAAATCATAACGTACTATATAAAGCGGAGACATGTGTGATAACCAAACTACGATACAATATATATTAGCGATATGTCAAGTCAGGGTCTCACGCCCGTAAAGTCATCACTCAAATATAACCCGGGAATTTAACCCGCACAATGGCCGCATGCCCCGGCATCTTACCTCGGTATAAGCATGGCCATGGAACCATCCTAATGGACGCATACCCGTGGACCATCCATCGTGTCAGTATGTCCCAAGGAAATAACAAGATAACATTCACCGTGGAAGCATACCCGTGGGCCCCCCAGCGTGTCAGTATGTCCAAACAAAATAACAAGATAACATTCACCGTGGAAGCATACCCGTGGGCCCCCCAGCGTGTCAGTATGTCCAAACAAAATAACAAGATAACATTCACCGTGGAAGCATACCCGTGGGCCACCCAACGTGTCAGTATGTCCAAACAAAACAACAAGATAACACTCCTAGTGGAAACATACCAGTGGGCCACCCAACGCGTCAGTATGCCCCAAGGAAATAACAAGATAACACTTACCGTGGAAGCATACCCGTGGGCCACCCAACGTGTCAGTATGTCCAATATGATCGAGAATAACATGACCGGCCCTCCATCGAGAGACGCGGTAGCATAAGGATACAATACTTGTACACCAAGACTATCACAAGCAAGCATAGGCAAGTTATTCACACTCAAGGTATTTTCATTCTATGCTAAGAATCCGGGTTTTAACCCCAAGGTACTACTTACTTTATTTCTTTAAAAAAAAGTCCATTTCTTTTCACAAAAGCCACATGCTACTAGCACCCATGGTATCAAAATAGAGTAACTATTATTTGAAGTGAACCAAAAACAATTCTCATACTTCCTTTTCAAATAAACCAAGACAATACCATGTCTTCTTTTTCTATATCAAATCACTTCTCGAACTAGTATAAGTTTCAAAACTTCAAATTCTCAAGCCTCTTACTTTTAAACCAAATCCCACAACGGGGAAAATCAAGTCTCATATCTTTTTAAAACAAATGCCAAGTTACCATTTTAAAGTCAATAATAAAACCATTCTTTCGTTTTCATAAAGTCGTTATAACTAACTTCCCATAAAGCTATTATAACATTTATGTTTAAAACCAACCAAATACCACTATAAGCATTTATGAGACCGAGAGGGCTTATTCTTTAACAATCAAGTACCCATTACTAACGAATAAGGTTTTACCACTTTTCAACACAATCAAGTCCTTTACACGTCATATCAAGTCAAGGGCACAAAAAAGGAAATCAAACTCCTTTAACACACGTGCGTCTACCGCACTATATATTTCACAAATAATCATGCTCAAGAGAATAGGATGAATCACATACCTCTTCGGTCAATCCACTTGCTAAGTCCAATATACCGCACGTAGTATGTCAACCTATAATGACCATAATACGTTTATTAACCTCTAGTTTCAACGTAGTATTTTCCAAGTGCAAAGTCACTAAATTCTATGGAAAATTGGGCATCATTTCCTTTGTTTCTACATACTTTGCCACCTTTTTCAAGGCCGAATTCAACATCCAAACGCCACTTTTAAGGCCCAACAATCCAAATAATTCAAAGGGGATTACACACCTAATCTTGGATGTGTAAAATTCTGCTCCACAATGCATAACAATTAACTTAACAAGTTTAAGGTAGTATTTTGGCTACAACATGTTCACATCCTAACCTTATTCAATTCCTTCAAATCCAAATCATATTTCTTACATGCAATTTCTCTAAGAGCAATATTTACCACTACAAGTTCTTTCTTCTTCACATGCAACACCAAAAACTAGCAACAAGAGCAAGAATTGTTACCTTAGAGCTTTAGCCAAATTAATCCAACAATGTCACTAGCCTCATTTCCACAAACACCACCACAATAACTCCCACAAGCTTGCCAACAAGTTTCCTTCTTGCCACACTTTTTAGATTTTTCTCAAGCCTTGATTTTCTCTTGATTTTCTAGAGAGAAGGAAGAGCTTCTAATTTTTTTTTAGAGAGAGAGAAGAGCTTGAAGAATGACCAAGTCTTCAAGACTTGGTCAATAAGTAGAACATGCAAAATCAGATGGGGGGGGGGGGGGGACACTTGTCACCCTTCCATGGCATTTTTTAAAACAAAACAGTTCAGATTTTTCCACTCATCCTCGCAGAACCCGCCTCGGCGCCGCGGCCCTGCAGCCGGCGCCGCGGCGCTGAAAATTCCGCAACCCCACAGGACTTCCGGCGCCGTGGCCCTGCTTCCCGGTGCCACGGGGCTGTGGCCCCTGACCGAGATATTTTTCTGTCCGTGCGCAAACACTGAACTTGTAACTTCCATAACTTTCTACTCCGATGTCCTATCGACGAATGATTGGTTGCGTTGGGAACTAGACTCAACGAACTACGTACTAGGCTTTTGAAACACCTAGGAAGTCTCAATGTAACGGGTCATAATCCGCCTCAAAGTTGACTAACAACCCGTCCGAAACATTCCGTCAACCCATCATTCCAAAATTTAAAACTCAATTCCTTTCGTACGTCCCCCGAGGCCTGACCCGAACTACAGGGTGTAACACATATACTTCGGCTATAGGATCAATCATGTATGCCATGAACTGTACTAGGCCAGATGTGACATTTGTACTTAGCATGACTTGCAAATTCTAGCAGAATCCTGGGGATGAAAACTAGAAGGCAGTCAAGAGTATTCTTAAGTATCTCAGACGTACTAAAGATTACTTCTTGGTCTATGGTGGAGATGATAAGCTAACTTGTACTGCATACACTGATGCTAGCTTCCAGACATATATTGATGACTTCAAATCTTAGTCTGGTTACATGTTCATTTTCAATGGTGGAGCAGTGAGTTGAAAAAGTTCTAAACAAACTACAATTGCTGATTCGACAACTGAAGCTAAGTACATTGTTGGTCGGAAGCTGGTAAAGAGATTGTCGCGATTTCTGAGTTCCTGAAGGAACTAGGGGTAGTTCCGAGTGCTAGTTGTCCAATAACTATTTATTGTGACAACATTGGTGCGATTGCCCAAGCTAAGGAACCAAGATCAACAAATATAAACAAGAATGTACCAAGGAAGTACCACATACTCAGGGAGATGGCGGAGACTGAAGAAATTAGATTAGACTATGTTCCCACAGATGATAATCTAGCTGACCCTTTCATTAAGCCATTATGCTTAATTAAGCATAATGGTCATTTTGAGAATATGGGTATTAGATATGTTGGTGATTGGCTCTAGGCCAAGTGGGAGATTGAAAGTATATTTATGTCCTAGAGACAATCTATATTAGGACAAATGTACTTTATGCACATTCGTATTTATATTAATGAAGATTAATTTTATGGCATTTGCAATTATTGAATTATTAGTTGATTGTTTATAATATTCTATAAATGAATCTGTAGAGGTTATGTGGTTATTAATAATGTGAGATATTATTATTATAGCGTAACTCTTTAAACATCCTCGGCTAATGGTCATCGAAATAGGGATATTGATGATATGTGATAAGTCGACATGTGGTCTGTATCATATCCTTAGAGGATGTAGTTTGTCTCACCTGCTACGAGTTATGGTAACTCATGATGGACACGTGGATACTTGGGAAGTATTGGTATACCCTGTTGATATACTGTTTGTTATATATGTCTAAAGTATGATCAGCGTCTGGGATATATAAGTCCTTAGACTTGAGGTCGATACGTGCCTTGTCTACAGAGTAATGTACTTTGATCATGTCCTAAGCTCAAATGTCTTATAGGTTGAGACATGACTTGTATTGGGTACATTGCGAAGTGGATTAAAGATGGTAGTTGAGCAAAGATTAGGATTCATTCCTCGAATGTATCTTCGAGAGAACACTCGAATTCTCATATGGTATTAGGATGACTAAGTTGTTGGCCAACGCAGTAGACATATCTATGATATGGTATTGTTGTCAGCTAATACAGATGAGATATAATGATCAAGCCATTTGGATAGACACTTGACAGATCCTAATCTTGATCGAGTGTGTCGTGAATGAAAAGATTTTGTCTTCCCACATAGAGGTTCAGTTTACAGGATTCGTGTAACTATACCTTCACATATTGAGTTCGTCTTCCGGCGCCGTCTAGGAGTTCCGTGTAGACCCTAATATAATTAGTGTCAATATGTGAAGGCATGTAGGGTAAAACTAAGTCATTGTTCCGTCGATTCAATGATGTAATAAGAGAGAATATAAATGTTCAATTTATGATCGAGACATTGGAATAAATAATGATTATTTAATTAAATCGAGATAATAACTCAGATTTAATTAAAATATAAACGAGGTAAAAATGGACTAGGGTCGCGGCGCATGGGACCCAGGTCCGCGGCGCTGTGGCGCCGCGACACCTCCCATTTAGTTTCGCGGCGCCTCATGTCCAGTGGGTAGTCCGACTGACCCACTTTGCCTCGGTTTCTGGGCCTGACCCACGTGGTAACCCTAGCTGTTTTTTACAACTATAAAATAAAGAGTTCAATCATTATTTTAATACACTCAATTCATAAGAATTATTCTCTGCTGAAACTCTGCCGAATTTTCTAGCTTTCCGAAAGAGTAATTGCATTGGAATCTTGGACTTGCAATCGAGGAACAGTTGAGTGCTCACCCTCGGTACACACTTCATTCCAAATTATACAAACTGTAAGTTTTCGTTCGAATTATTAAGATTAACAACATGTTTGTATGTTTAGATCATTACATAATCATCCTGCAGTTCGTCCTCTATCGGTTTGAAACACAAATTTTTAAATTTCGCTGTATACACGAATCCGACAAAACCCTATCAGAGGAATATCACATGTTATCATGTAGGCATTTTTACCAAGCCCGACACATGGTCAGTTTGGTTAACATATAGGCATAGGAATAAATAGGTAACTTATTAAAAGTAGCAGTTTTCATAAATATGGAGTCACTTAAACTAAATTAAACATGCACATTCATATTTATGCTATGCATTAGGCATAATGACTTGGACAAATAGGGTAAGTATGCAGTTAATTCAATAGATATGAGGGACAGACACGCATGTATTATTTTATCTGTCAAATAAAACCAAAATAACATGCACATCACGTAATTCTAATTAATAAACATTAGCTTGGCATACTTAGTCATGGATAACCAAGTAAACAAACAAACATCACAAGGAAGTTAACCTAATCAACATCGCAGTCCCTTTGAAACATGTATGATATAACATCATACAATTAACATTATACCTAAGCAAGGGTAACCAATTAGATAAGTTAAAAAAACAGTAATAAACATTTCATTATTCACAAACCTAATCTTTATAATATACCTTATCAACACTATATCATCTCATAACACCAACTATGAATCTGATAATGCAAGCAAAATACTCCCAAACATTATCTAGCTAAACAGAGGTAACATAGTTAACATATAAAGCACAATAACATGACTAGGCTACATTATTACTAAATCAACAGTAAAGCACATAACACACAAAAAGTATAAAAAAGACTGAGGCCAATTTTGAGTTTACTGACCTTTTCCGGACAACGAACTGAGGCGTTGTTTCAAATCGTCGAACCGCTCGGGGGAATTATTTAGGAATTCTGATTTTGTGATTTCAAAAATTCTGATTCTCGATTTCGGACTTCAGAATTCTGATTTTTGACCCAGATTCGATCTGACCCGGACAGTGACTGATCGGTGTATTTTATATACACTTTTTGAGTCATTTTTAGTTAGTCTTTTGCTCATTTTTGTACAAATATGTGTCGTCTTAGGATAGATTTTCTTTCTTTTGAGTCATAATGGTTTAAAGTGGCACATTGGCGAAAATGAGCGAAAAGAGGCGTAAACAAGTTCGAGCTCAGCTAGAAAGTCATGGCGACGGGCTAGAAAGCGAGCGGCGCGCGACGTCTCCAACCAGCAGCATCAGAGCGCCACGGCGCCCAAAGTACTGAGTCGCGTGAGTTTGGCTGCGCGCTGATTCTGGCCGCGGCGCCGAGGCGGGAATTCTGCCAAATCCGAATGAGAATGGGCCAAGGCCAAGAAGGAAAAGTCTGGGAACGTTTTTGAGGCTATAAAAAGGACCTTCTTAGGTCAGAATAAGGGCTCCCACTTTTGCCAATTCATCACAACTTGGAGATCAAGATTGGAGACTACTTTTGTGTAATTTCTTTATTCTTTATTTTATTTCTTTGTAATTTATGTTGGATGTTAGTTTAGTTCTTGGCATGTCTATGACTAGGAACTAACTTAATTTAGGGCTTTCCATATCGAATCACTTGAAACTCATTCTTATGAATTAATGCATGTTTTGGTTTCTTCTTATATTGTTGAGATTTATTCAATATTTGTCTTGATTGCTTGGTAATTAATTGATCATATCATAACTTATATGATTTCTAATCGAAAGCCGAAAGGGGAGATTGTGAATATGCTATAGTTGAATAAACATAGGTTAAATCGTGGACGAAAGTACTCCGATACTTGTGTAGCTTAATAAGTTATTGCTCTTAATCCTCCTTTATAGTCAATCTTGTCACCAAAAGGTAGAAAGGTTCTATATTGGGGTTGAGTGTTTATATTACCTTAACAGGAGTATAAAACGGCTTAGTTAACCTGCTGTCTAAAAGTAGAAGAAGAACCATAATTAATTGCATTAACAAGTAAGATGAGCGGATAGTTGAGGAGACTTGGAAGCCATATTTCCACCATATCTGAAGTAAAATAAAGTAATTTAGTTAGCATACATAATTATAATTATAAACAATTCATCAATTATCGGTTACCAAATAGATATCATAGAATAGAGGTTGATAATTGGACAATAATCCCTGAGGACGATAACTCGGTCTTCTAGACTATATTACTTGTCACGACACGTGCACTTGCGTTTAGTGTGTGCATAAATCGCGCATCAAGTTTTTGGCGCCGTTATCGGGGATTGGCGTAGTTCAATATCATTCTATCTATTCCTAATTTCTAATTTGGTTTTTATTTTTTCTTTTATTTATTACTATATTTTTCGCTTTTATTCGTGAAATCGTGCGCCGTGATCCGTTTGTTGGTTTTGATTCATCACAGGGATCCTGCAAACATGGATTACCACTATCAACAATGTAATCCTCAAGCCCCACAGGAAGAGCAAGATGGGCTACGAGCCGCCATACTCAGGCTAACTAGGCACCAAACTCAGTTCATGGACGAAACGAGAGTGTCCCTGAAGAATTTGGAAACGCAAATAGGACAGCTGACTGGCATGCTAAGCAGCAGAATACAAAGGAATCACCCTGAATGTCACGACCCAACCCGACGGGCCGCGACTAACGTCCTAATTGGATGTCATTACTGATCTGTCACTCTTAATCCATCTAATACAGAGATCTATAGAAATTTCGGCAGCACAACGCTGCTTTTACAACATTTCCCTAAAATGGGCTAGCCGACAAGGCTGCCAAAGCAACAACAAAACAACAGTCATAATAGGCTAGCCGACTAGGCTGCCATCAACCAACATCACGTGCACAAAGGCATAATCAAAATAAGCAAGTCGGCAAGGCTGCCACGAGATAATAACATCAAAACCCAAAACAAGGTACAAACGTCCAACCCACAACTGTCTACAGACCTCTAAGAGTGTAATACTGACATATGACGGGACAGGACCCCGTCGTGCCCAAAATATGCATAAGTCTGAAAGATAAAGGTCTGTACCAAAATAGCTGGCTCCGGAACAAAGGAGCTCTCCAACTGTTGTACAGAAATCCTAGACTGGAGGGTCACCTATCTGAACACCTGAACCTGCGGGCATGAACGCAGCCCCCCGAGGAAAGGGGGGTCAGTACGAAATAATGTACTGAGTATGTAAAACATAAAATACTGAAAACTGAATAACAATTGTACCAAGTAAAACAGAGAGTCATCAAATTTCATAAAACTGAGAATCTTGTCTGAAAATCATATCATGTATGCTGAATCATAAATCATCATGCTCATGTCTGTATATAAAACTGTATAACATGTCTCGGCCCTCTATGGAGGGACTCGATGGAATCTGTATCTGCGCGCGTAACGTGTCTCGGCCCTCTAAGGAGGGACTCGATGTAATCTGTATATATATATATATATATATATATATATATATATATATATATATATATATATATAGTGTCTCGGCCTACAGTGAGGACTCGATGAATGATGCATGGCTGCGCACGAACATGACCTGGCCCGGGACTCAGTGGAGTGAAATAGTAACACTTAGCACGAGTAGATATCATGAGCAACTGTATGCAATTAAAATCATTATGTGACTCTCAATAAAATTATTACCATAAACTCTGTTACTGAAATCATAATCACTAGTAAATAATCATTTTTAAAACTGAACTGGTAGGAGTTAAGTACGTCCGCCGTACTTTCATAAAAATCATGCCAAAAGAAAGAAGGAAAGGTCTCACATACCTTTTAGTCGAACTAATCAACTCAATATTAGAATACGTCTCGTCTAGTGCTTCAACCTATAATAATGGTAATATGTCCGTCAATTCTATGATTACTAGCATACTTTATATCGAATAACGACTCTATTTTCTATAAAAATTTGGGCAGCACATTCCCTATTTATATGTACATCCACAATTTTCAACAGATGACAACAATACCAATTAACAAGTCACAATTCCAAGATATCACAAAATCAGTCCATATACTTTATTTACACCATAGTTATGCATTTGTTCTCCTTACATTTATGGAATACAACCATCAAGAGTGCAAGTCTTCTAGTTTGCAACATATCACCTTACTGCATTTTAATTTCTTTAAGATATATGTTGGCAATTACCATAACGTATTTATAAGTTCATAACTTATTTTTCCATCATTATAACTTAACAAAAACAACCCCTAATACATCACAATAATTTCCAATAATTTCAAGCAAGTTTTCGGCCAATATCCACATTACCCAAGCTCTTTTTCTTAACTCCTTAAAATCCAATTCATGTTTCAATACTTTCATATAACCAATTATAACTTAAACATCATGATCTCTTTTCAATTCTCAACATGCAATTAGTGATAATGTTAACAACAACAATAATCAAACCCATATATACAAAAGCGATCCAATCGA
Organism: Przewalskia tangutica; assembly: GCA_029844215.1. NCBI lineage: Eukaryota > Viridiplantae > Streptophyta > Magnoliopsida > Solanales > Solanaceae > Przewalskia > Przewalskia tangutica. The sequence continues at coordinate 7,777,340 of CM056725.1, forward strand.
CATTAACACCCCAAAATATTCACATGCAATCTCAAATTTCAAGTTCTTTCTTTATCAAGAGTTAATCCCTTAGTTACAACATCACATAATCTTCCAAATACTCCATAAAAAGAAGAATTTCATACCTTAAATTGGTCCCAAAACAGTCCCAAAACGTCAACGCCTACCCAATTTTTGTCCCAACTTGCATCAAATTCTTGTCCAATTTTGTCACTTCTTCAACTCCAAATTGACATGCATGTGTTCTACAATGTTAACCCAACATTCTAAAATATTTTTCTTCCACAAATTCGTCTCAAAAATCCGAAAATTGAGGCTCAAATCGCAGGCAGCAGTGGTGAAATGCCCACTGTTCTGTCAGCTGAATTTGTAACATCCATAATTCTCTACTCCTGTGTCCTATCGATGAGAGGTTTGTTGCGTTGGAAACTAGACTCGACGAACTTCATTTTAGGCTTTTGAAACACCCAAAAACTCCTAATATACTAGGATATATATCCCTCCAAAGTTGACTAAAATTCTGCCCCAAAATCCCGAAAAACTCACTGTTTTTGGTTCCTATTTGGGATTCTAATTGTTTGATGGATTAATCTAGGAAGAAGGTTATAGAATGACTTCAATTCTTGCTAAGAATGGTGCAATTTTCGGATTTGGGTTGAGAGAGGAGGAGATGAACTTGGTGTTTTAGAATGAAATTGAAATTAGAATAGAAGGGTTTTGGTATTTTAAGGAAATCTGAAAATACTTGTTTAGACTTACACTTTGGCCCTCTTTAATGCCCTCTTAGTTAAAAACAAGCCCAAGTAATAAATCTTAACCCCTCCTTCAATTAATCTCAACACTCGTTGCCTTAAATTCTTATCGTCGTATCTTATATACCTTACTAATCCATAACGGAAATTATATATGTATATATACCACCATTACTAAAGAATTTTCCGGCGTCGCATTTGTCATTACCAAAAATTATTCTATAATCACATCCTTAAGTATATTAATTTCCAATACTCGAATTCTATTTTCCTTAATTACGTCCTTAGTTATTGTCTTAAACTCAAGAGGTGTAACATTCTTCCCCCTTAGAAACATTCGTCCTCGAATGTTCATAACAAGTCTTATGCCAGAAAAATTTCGGTAGAGTCTCCTTTGTAACTATGTCTATTCACCTATATCCAACAACCCAACATATGCCTCACAGGGCCACAATATAACACACATGCAATTCATCAATTCAAAATCGTTAAGGAACCAAATTACCTGTGAACATTCAACTGAATCTTATGTAATACCTTGAACAAAGTTAAAGAGTCTCCATGCGGTGCTATACTCCTCTATTTTCGAATTTGTCACAACATTCCAGCTGATACTACCTTGTACACCTGCTTTAATTTGTAAATGATATGTAATGTTTCCCCCAAATATGTACTGCATGCTTAATCATGACGACAATTCATGTGTATACCCGCTGCATTGTTAACATAGTTCCATAGAGATTTGACAACTCCCTTGTACGAAATAAGGATCTCTCATTCCTTGATGTAAGACATTATATCAACATCATCTTGATACTATATTAATTCCAATATTATGCAACACTTTATCCACTGGAATGTTAGATTTCACATCGTCCATAGAAAGAAATATACCTTGAATGACATTATTTTAATCCACATTTACGTATATACCTCAGAAGGATAAGATCTTTATCTCAATAAATCTCATACACTTGACACAGTAAATTTACTAGAACTTGTCATTATCCACCAAAGATTATCCACAGGGTATATACCAAGAATGTAGTGACATGTGAGACAATGTCATCTGGCAGATACTTCCCTAGCCTTGACAAACCTCATCAATCCCCACGTAGCAGTTCTTTGACCTCTTCCACTCTTTCTTGGAAACTCTGATAGTATTACATCGTGTAATGTTACCAATTTGGTACGATTATCAATTCAACCACTCTTTGTTTTCCCACCAAATTCCTTGTTCAATGTTATCATTTACCTCAACACCCATTTCCAAGGCCTGAGAATCATCTTCCCGTTGCACATATTGAGGGTAATGCTTCAAAGTACATGTTTCCTAGAAAGTTAACCCATAGAGAGTTGGTGGTCTTAGATTTCCATCATAGCTTTTTACAAAATGCATTTAATATATCTAAAATGAGGTCTGAATCCCAATCCACTATCATCCTTAGGCAAGTACGTTTTTAACCATGTAAACCAATGCTTAGCCTTAACATCATCCTTACTATACACCAGAAGAAAATTACAACTATTTGTATGTATATCTTTGATCACACATTTTGCAAGTCTTATAGCAGACAGTATGTGTATAGACACACTTGTGATACACTATTAATCAACACTGTTTTACCTCATGGTGACAACAATTTTTCTTTCCAAGCCTGTAACTTGTCTTTAATCTTCTTAATTAATTCAACATAGTCTATCTTCCTCTTTCTAACATGTAATACTGGATATCCTAAATACATGAATGGAAATGTTCCCCTTGTGAAATCAGTAATACTTTTTCTTGTTGAATCAGGTTACTAGGAGTCTTAGCATGCATATAAACATAACTCTCATTTTATTGATCAAATGGCCAGAAGCTTCTTCATACTCTTTCAAAGTCTGCCTTAACTCCTTGTAAAATTATTCCATTTGCTTCTGTTGGAAATTCTTCAAAACTCCTTTTTAAATCTAACAATATCCTCCCTAAAACTTAGTTTCTTAAAAATATCTCCAATAGTTTCCTTACTCCATAATAATAGGGCAGTCTTGACATTCTTCAGTTTCAGTATAAAGAAATGAAATCATCTCAATCAACAACAGTGTGCCAATTTTGATTTAATGCTTAAAAGAATGCTTCATATTTTGTCCAAAACTTGAGGAATCTAAATGGTATACTCACATGCATAGATTGACCACCCAAAGTTAACAACTAATGGGCATGGTCTAAACTTGTTCTTATTACATGTTCCACTTCCACTTGTCCATACCAAGCAAAAATAAATATTTGCCAACATTCTATCGAATCTCTTAAAAGTACAGTCATTATCGGCTCTTTCATTCCATTACTTAAAAAGACTCCCTTTAAATTCAGTTTCAAATAGATATATATGAAAACCGCCTATTGTCCCTCTTCCATTTAATATCACTGTGTTACTATTATTAGAGTTGTTACCATTGGTACACACCTCCTGACTCTTGTCGACATTCCGCTCCTCATTAACTTTTGCTGCTACAAAAGCTCCTTCAACCTGTTCTTTAGTAGTAAGAGTTACTTTTGATTTTTCTATCAATTGTGGGTCCTTAATGAGTTGTTTTACTTCTACCACCTTACCATCATCGTCTTTCTTATTCTATTTATTTCCATATTCTTCTCCAATATCTCTTCGTTCCTCCTTATTTGCATTATTACCACTTGTCTCCTCAAGTGGCATTTGTTTTATCCTCTCGTTGGACTTACTAACTCAGTGGTGTCTTTGGCTACGTCAACATTTGTCTCTTTGGCTACATCACACTGAATTTCTATTATCACTTTGTTAAATTCATCTGTATCTTTGTACCTTTCTTATCTGTTTTCCATCATTCTATTATGGTCTGTAGAAATTCCGGATTCAACCTTCACCTATTAAAGTATCTGAACTCATTATTGCCTATGGTCCTTGCATCTGGCCATGTAACCTTTCAATATCTATCCACAATTCCTTTTTAAGAGCCACATCATTAAACGCATTCACCAAGTTCATATGAGAACTTTTATTTATACCCCTATGTGTCACCCCGCAGTGTTCCAACTATTCTGTATAGCTTTTAATATCTACCTCGTCGAGATGAGACTTCCAAGAGATCAAATAACATCATTTTAGCCTTCTGATATGCGAAAAGCGATATGCTTTACACGTCCGCTTCCAGGACGTCACGCCCACGCGTCTCCTGACTGTAATGGTTGGGCTTGACTCGCCACGGCCAGGCTGCGTGAACCAATGCATTGAAACTGTGCACAAATACATACTTCGGTTACCAATCCTTCAAATAACTTCTTAACCGAAAATATGAACTCCAGAGGTTACAATATTTAAAATGCTTGACACAACTATACACTAATAGGATGCTCATCATTCCCAAGTTCTAAGTCATTTGCGAAAGAAACTCAATTAATCCCTATGTCCAATACTTCCCAACATTCGATCCAAAGTAAGAAAAATGCTTTCATCCTTATATATCAATCTTATTATTCCAGAAGTAATAGCCCCTTCTCATTCTTACATGGGAACAATATTCTTTTGCAGTTCCCTACCTTCACATAGTCAAACAACATGGTATACCATAAAACAGTCACAGATTCTAACAATTAGCGCTCAAAATTTAATTAGAGGTATGAAGGAGAAAAGAATAGGTAAGCTTCATTTTCTATCTTTGGAAGGAAAAGTTCAATCTCTGCAACTATAGAGCAAATAACGTAGCATAACAGAGTACCAATTCGTAAGATAGAGGATACTACAATTTATTTCACAAGTCAACACCTCATTCCTGGTCTGAAAGGGATCTCTTCACTATTCGTAATTATAAACAACTTAATTTCTTACTTGTCGTACTTTCCATAATTCCAACATATTCTAGTATACATACATAACCTCGGACACTGCTCCTGGCTCCAATCCCTGATGATACCATCCCTTAAGTGATGAATTGTTAACTTATTCTCTTATTTGGTACGTAAAAGATTCTGAATAGTTACCTTACCTGACGTTGACCTAGTATCTCCAAACCTGGTCATCATACTTCTACTCAAACTCTTTCACTTCCCTTATGGCTTGACGCACCAAGTCAAGTCCGATTTACTCTGATTTTCCCCTTCCGAGCCACTGTCGCTGTCTTTTGGAACATAACTGCAACCACAATAATTATTAGGAAGAGCGGGGGGTTATCCTAATGACATAGCTCTATTGCACGATCTACGAGATGAAAGAGTAGAAACCAATCCTAAATGTCCGGCAGCCTCCTGTGTATAAGTATGGTGCACAACATACCCATACACAAGACTCTACTAGACACAGTCTGTAGACATTCCGAGGACAACCTGGCTCTGATACCACTTCTGTCACGACCCAACCCGACGGGCCACGACTAACGTCCTAATTGGACGTCATTACTGACCTGTCACTCTTAATCCATCTAATACAGAGATCTATAGAAATTTCGGCAGCACAACGCTGCTTTTACAACATTTCCCTAAAATGGGCTAGCCGACAAGGCTGCCAAAACAACAACAAAACAACAGTCATAATAGGCTAGCCGACTAGGCTGCCACCAACCAACATCACGTGCACAAAGGCATAATCAAAATAAGCAAGCCGGCAAGGCTGCCACGAGATAATAACATCAAAACCCAAAACAAGGTACATACGTCCAACCCACAACCGCTTCATGCACTTCTAAGAGTGTAATACTGACATATGACGGGACAGGACCCCGTCGTGCCCAAAATATGCATAAGTCTGAAAGATAAAGGTCTGTACCAAAATAGTTGGCTCCGGAACAAAGGAGCTTCCAACCGTATGTAAATCCTAGACGGAGGTCACCTACCAACACTGAACTGCGGGCATGAACGCAACCCCGAGGAGCGGGTCGATTTAAATAATGTACCGAGTATGTAAAACATAAAATATCAAAATCAATAACAATCAGATTTAAGTAAAATGTAGAGTCATCAAATTTCATAAAATTGAGAATCTTGTCTCAAAATCATATCATGTATCTTTGAATCATAAATCATCATGCTCATGTATCAGATATAAAAATGTATAACATGTCTCTACTCTATGGAGGACTCGATGAAATCAGATCTGTCGTGTAACGCGTGTCTCACCCTCTGGCGAGGACTCGATGTAATCTGATATATATATATAACGTGTCTCGCCTCTGTGAGGACTCGATGAATGATGCATGGTCGCGCACGAACATGACCGCCCGAGACTCGGAAGTGAAATAGTAACACTTAGCACGAGTATATATCATGAGCAATCAGATGCAATTAAAATCATTATGTGACTCTCAATAAAATTATTACCATAAACTCATATCTTAAATCATAATCACTAAGAAATAATCATTTTTAAATCGAATCGGTAGGAGTTAAGTACGCCCGTGCACTTTCATAAAAATCATGCCAAAAGAAAGAAGGAAAGGTCTCACATACCTTTTAGTCGAACTAATCAACTCAATATTAGAATACGTCTCGTCTAGTGCTTCAACCTATAATAATGGTAATATTTCCGTCAATTCTATGATTACTAGCATACTTTATATCGAATAACGGCTCTCTTTTCTATAAAAAATTGGGCAGCACTTTCCCTATTTATATGTACATCCACAATTTTCAACAGATGACAACAATACCAATTAACAAGTCACAATTCCAAGATATCACAAAATCAGTCCATATACTTTATTTACACCATTGTTATGCATTTTTTCTCCTTACATTTATGGAATACAACCATCAAGAGTGCAAGTCTTCTAGTTTGCAACATATCACCTTACTGCATTTTAATTTCTTTAAGATATGTGTTGGCAATTACCACAACGTATTTATAAGTTCATAACTTATATTTCCATCATTATAACTTAACAAAAACAGCCCCTAATACATCACAATAATTTTCAATAATTTCAAGCAAGTTTTCGGCCAATATCCACATTACCCAAGCTCCTTTTCTTAACTCCTTAAAATCCAATTCATGTTTCAATACTTTCATATAACCAATTATAACTTAAAAATCATGACCTCTTTTCAAATCTCAATATGCAATTAGTGATAATGTTAACAACAACAATAATCAAACCCATATATATAAAACAGTCCACAATCGACATTAACACCCCAAAATATTCACATGCAATCTCAAATTTCAAGTTCTTTCTTTATCAAGAGTTAATACCTTAGTTACAACATCACTTAATCTTTCAAATACTCCATAAAAAGAAGAATTTCATACCTTAAATTGGTCCCAAAACAAATTCCCCAAAAACGCCAACGCCACCCCAATTTTTGTCCTAACTTGCATCAAATTCTTGTCCAATTTTGTCACTTCTTCAACTCCAAATTGACATGGATGTGTTCTACAATGTGTACCCAACATTCTAACATATTTGTCTTCCACAAATTCGTCTCAAAAATCCGCAAATTGAGGCTCCAATCGCGAGCAGCAGTGGTGAAATGCCCACTGTTCTGTCAGCTGAATATGTAATATCCATAATTCTCTACTCCGGTGTCCTATCGACGAGAGGTTTGTTGCGTTGGAAACTAGACTCGACGAACTTCATTTTAGGCTTTTGAAACACCCAAAAACTCCTAATATACTAGGATATATATCCCTCCAAAGTTGACTAAAATTCTGCCCCAAAATCCCGAAAAAACTCACTATTTTTGGTTCCTATTTGGGCTTCTAATTGTTAGATGGATTAATCTAGGAAGAAGGTTATAAAATGACTTCAATTCTTGCTAAGAATGGTGCAATTTTCGGATTTGGGTTGAGAGAGGAGGAGATGAACTTGGTGTTTAGAATGAAATTGAAATTAGAATAGAAGGGTTTTGGTATTTTAAGGAAATCTGAAAATACTTGTTTAGACTTACACTTTGACCCTCTTTAATGCCCTCTTAGTTAAAAACAAGCCCAAGTAATAAATCTTAACCCCTCCTTCAATTAATCTCAACACTCGTTGTCTTAAATTCTTATCGTCGTATCTTATATACCTTACTAATCCATAACGGAAATTATATATGTATATATACCACCATTACTAAAAAAAAAATCGGCGTCGCATTTGTCATTACCAAAAATTATTCTATAATCACATCCTTAAGTATATTAATTTCCAATACTCGAATTCTATTTTCCTTAATTACGTCCTTACTTATTGTCTTAAACTCAAGAGGTGTAACACTGAACATATTGGAGGGAATATAAAAGAGCAATGCCAAGCGATTGACCTGAAAAATGGGGAACCGGTAGAAGAAAACTCACCACCACCATGTCCAGAAAAGAAGGACACAGAATTTTCGCAGCAGTTGCAGCGCCACGACGCCACTGAGAAGCGCCACGGCGCCGATATTCCTGGGACATTGCAGAATAGTCGGCGCCACGGCGCCGAATCTCAGGGCCGCGGCGCCCAGGGCTCAGAGGGTGAAATAGGGCTGGAAGCTGTTGTGGACGCACCCCAGGTGAAGATACTGTACCCCCAGAGGCTAAAAACAAGTTCTCTTGACAAGCAGTTCTCTAAATTCCTGGAAATTCTCAAATAATTGCAACTCAACATCCCGTTTGCTGAGGCACTAGAGCAGATGCCGAGTTATGTAAAGTTCATGAAGGAGATTCTCAGCAAAAAGAGAAGGATAGATGACTACGAAACAGTGGTGTTGACTGAAGAATGCAGTGCCATCCTACAGAGAAGGCTACCTCAGAAATTGAAAGATCCGGGGAGCTTCACCATCCCTTGCACTATCGGAAAGTTTGAGTGTCAGAAGGCGTTGTGCGATCTGGGGGCAGGTATAAATTTGATGCCATACCTAGTATTTTGAAAACTTGGAATGGGAGAAGTCAGACCTACAAACATCACTCTGCAGCTAGCTGACTGCTCCATCGTCCAACCTAGAAGAGTCATTGAGGATGTGTTGGTGAATGTGGACAAGTTCATCTTTTCCGCTGATTTCATCATCTTAGACATGAGAGATACATGATACTCATCATACTTGGCAGACCTTTCCTAGCCACAGGACAGACACTTATTGATGTTCGAAAAAGGGAGTTGAAACTTCGTGTGGAAGAAGAAGAAGTGATTTTCAATATTTTTCGGGCAACAACCTTCTCAGAGGCAAGTGACAACTGCTTCGTCATTGATGTGATCGAAGAAGAAGTGTCGGAAAATGGGTTCAGAAATGCTGATGCGCTTGAAGAAGTGCTGACACGATGGGATGATAGTAGTGGCAACGACCCAAAGCTGATGGAGTATGCAAATTGAATGAATTCTTATGAGAAGTGTGATAAGAAGAGATATGAAGAGCTAGGGCAGATGCCAGAGAGATCAGTACCATCCACAGAAAAGGCCCCAGAGTTAGAGTTGAAAACTCTACTAGATCATTTACAGTACCAATATCTAGGTGAGAATCAATCCTTACCAGTGATCATCTCATGTCATCTATCCACAGTAGAGATTGAGAAGTTGCTGAGAGTACTGAGGACTCACAAGCGTGCTATTGGGTGGACAATGTGGTTCCGGATCTGTTGCATCATATTTGCAACGGCAATTAGCAGACATAAAGGGGATAAGTCTGTCAACAGTAATGCATAAGATCCATCTGGATGAGGAGAGCAGACCCTCCATTGAGGCACAAAGGAGACTGAATTCAAACATGAAGGAGGTAGTCAGAAAAGAAATCATGAAATAGCTTGATGCTAGAGTAATTTATCCTATAATCGACAGTGCATGGGTGAGTCCGGTATAAGTGGTGCCCAAAAAGGGTGGTATGACAGTAGTGACCAACGAAATAAATGAGCTCATTCCATCTAGAACAGTTACTGGGTGGAGAATCTGCATTGACTATCGCAAGTTGAACAAGGCAACCAGAAAAAAGACCACTTCCCGTTGTCATTTCTAGATCAGATGTTGGATAGACTTGCAGGACACAACTACTACTGCTTTTTGGATGGTTACTCAGGGTATCATCAGATTGCTATAGCACCAGAAGATCAGGAAAAGTCAACATTCACCTGCCCCTTCGGTATGTTTGCATTCAGAAAGATGCCATTTGGACTTTGCAATGCACCCGCGACCTTTCAGAGGTGTATGATGACAATTTTCTCGGATATGGTGGAAAGGACTATAGAGATTTTCATGAATGATTTCTCGGTCTTTGGGTCCTCGTTCGACGAGTGTTTGAGGCACTTGGAAGCAGTGCTGAAACGATGTGAAGAATCCAACCTTGTGCTGAATTGGGAGAAGTGTCACTTTATGGTAAAAGAGGGGATTGTCCTGGGACACAAAATATCCAACCAAGGTATTGAGGTGGACAAAGCAAAGATCTCAGTAATCGAAAATCTACCACCTCCAGTATCAACAAAAGGGGTCAGAAGTTCCTTGGGCATGCCGGTTTTTATAGAAGGTTCATCAAGGACTTCTCAAAAGTTTCAAAACCTCTTTCCACCTTGCTAATGACGGGGGTCGCTTTTGAATTCAATAAGTAATGCATGACCGCTTTTCAGACACTCAAGGAGAAGCTTATCTCAGCACCTATAGTCATTGCACCAAACTGGGAGCTCCCATTTGAACTAATGTGTGATGCAAGTGATTATGCAGTGGGAGCAGTTCTTGGGCAGAGGGTCGATAGGGTATTTAGATCCATTTACTATGCTAGTAAAACTCTGAATGACACGCAGTTAAATTATGCTACTACAGAAAAAGAATTGCTAGCAATAGTATATGCATTCGAGAAATTCAGGCCATACTTAATTGGAAATAAGGTGATAGTATACACTGACCACTCTGCCATAAAGTATTTGATGACAAAGAAGGATGCAAAACCTCGCCACATCCGATGGGTTCTGCTATTACAAGAATTTGACATGGAGATTCGCGACAAGAAGGGGACAGAGAACTCAGTTGCGGACAACTTGTCGAGACTTGAGAACATAGAGAGCCAGAATGCCAAGGATAAGGTAATACCCCCAGGATTGACAAGACAGCAAGTGAAAAGGTTTTACTCCGAAGTAAAGCACTACTATTGGGAGGAGCCAATGTTATACAAACACTGCGCCGACCAAGTCATCAGACGATGTATACCAGAGGATGAGATGCACTAGATTCTCACTCATTGTCACACCTTACAATGTGGTGGACACTTTGGGGCATCAAGAAAAGCTGCGAAGGTATTGCAAAGTGGGTTCTATTGGCCAACCCTCTTCAAGGATTCCCACACCTTTGTGAAGAACTGTGATCGTTGTCAAAGAACAGGGAACATATCAAGACGAAATGAAATGCCTTCGAATGGGATCTTGGAGGTGGAACTATTTGACGTGTGGGGGATCGACTTCATGGGTCCATTCCCGTCGTCCTTTGGAAATCAGTACATTCTTCTGGCAGTAGATTACGTGTCAAATGGGTAGAAGCGGTAGACACTAAAGAAAATGACAGTAAGACTGTTCAAAGATTCCTCCAAAAGAATATATTCACAAGGTTTGGTACTCCTAGGGCCATCATCAGTGATGAAGGAAGTCACTTTTGCAATAGGCAGCTTAATACATTGCTTTCCCGATATGGAGTCTACCACCGCACCACACTCCCTACCACCCTCAAGCGAATGGGCAAGCAGAAGTTTCAAACAGGGAAGTGAAGAGCATATTGGAAAAGACGGTGGATGGCTCAAGGAAGGATTGGTCTATCAAACTGGATGACGCACTATGGGCATACAGAACAACATTCAAAACCCCCATTGGAATGTCACCATATAAGTTAGTTTTTGGTAAAGCATGTCATCTGCCAGTAGAGTTGGAACACATAGCTTATTGGGCAATGAAGAAGCTGAACATGGATGCCAAGGCAGCAGGGCAGAAGAGGTTGTTACAGCTGAGTGAGTTGGATGAATTCAGACACAATGCCTATGAGAATTCTAAGATCTACAAGGAACGAACTAAAGTATGGCATGATAAGATGTTGATCCCAAAAGACTTCCAAGCAGGACAACAAGTGCTTTATTCAACTCAAGGTTAAGGCTGTTCCCAGGCAAGCTCAAATCGCGTTGGTCAGGACCATACACTGTTGTAAGAACATTCCCCTATGGTGCAGTTGAAGTGAAATGGAGAGAGGGAGCCCCTTTCAAGGTAAATGGACAGAGGTTGAAACCCTATGTGATCAATGAAACGGAATACATGAGCCTAGTGACCCATCTCACTCCAACATGAGTAGGGAACCTGCGTCCGGCTAAAAGACGTTAAAGACAGCGCTACTTGGGAGACAACCCAATGTTATTTTATTTTATTTTATTTAATGCAATTTAGTTTTAATTAGAACAGTCTCATGGGAGGTATTGTCTGCATGTTGTGATGACAGGTACAGGGCCAAGAATTGGAGGACGAAAACGTGAAGAGAAGAGAAAATCGGCTCGGCGCCACGACACCCAGCAGAGGGCCATGCGCCGAGAATGCAGAAGGGTGTAGAAAGTTGGGCGCCATGATGCCAGTTGCAGGGCCGCGGCGCCAAAAGTCCAGAAGGTCTCTGAAGTTTAGGCGCCGCGGCGCCAAATAAGAGCGCCACGACGCTGGAAGTTCAGATGGGCGCAAAACGTTTGGCGTCGCGGCGCCAATTGCAGGGCCGCGGCGCAGCGACGGAAAATCTGAAAAATAAAAGAGCCCTAGAAACGATTTCCCTCTTCCATTCTGTCGGGATTTCTGACGTTATCAGCCATGCATTATCCACCGCCACCACTTTAAACCAAGTCTGTAAGTTGTCCCGTTTTTCTTTTATTTTTTTTTAGTCCCAATGTGTGATTTAATTTGGGGGGGGGTGTTTTATTGTTTTGAGTCTTTGTGATTTGTTTTGTGTGTTTTTGAGTATTTTTGAGTCATAATTTTTTTTTAGATCATGCATGTTGTAGTTACTTGAAACGCCTAGTGAAGTAAGGTTGAATAATGTAATGGAATTATAAGCAACCATCTAAACACTTAGGTTAGATATGCCAAAAATTCATGAAATTGAACTATTTGGGATATCATTCTTGATTTGTGCATTGTTAATGATGAAAACCTATGTGTCTGCTTGCTTGCTATTTGAGGCGAAATAGCTAGGATATGCATGTTAGGGAGATGATTCAGACATTTCTTTGTTAGCCCTTTCTTACCATTTTTACCTATCCCTGATATTCAAATTGTATCACTAGTCAGCCCCATTGAGCCAAAAATATGACCTTTCTTTGACACCTATAATTCCATTTTTGTGCCATAAGTGAAAATTTGAGATGATTGGAATATAAAGTGTTGAAAAATAGAAAAAAAGAGAGTGAATAATTTTGATGCACCCCAATGAAAAAGTAATAATAAATAGGCAAAAGCCTAAGTTTGGGGGTGTCTGCTATCCATAATACACCTCATTCTCTCAAAACAAAAAAGGGGAAAGATAGGTATGAAGTGAAAAAGAGAATCAAAAGAAAAGGGAAGATTGAAAGAAAAAGAGCTTATGGTACGTAAGTTGAGCCTAAAAGCCTATTTTTACCTATCCCTGCCTAAGCCTACATTACAACCATGAAAAGTCTTGAAGATCTCTAATATGTGTATCCATGATTAGTGGAGAATAACAAGTAAACATGTCATAGGATTTTGAAATTAACATGCACAGTTAGGTATTCGTACTTCCATTGAGCATGATTAAAGTGAATTTGCGAAATATCTGACTTGATGTGTTTAGAATGCTAAAAATCCATGTCATATGTTCCTGCATATTATTCTGCTAACCTTCATGCTTTTCTAAGTAACAATGATGCAACAAAGTGATCAATGTCTTTGAGTCATTCTATTTTCTTTTTCCTTGTGTCTTTGTTTCTTTCTTTTGATCTTTGCTCGAGGACGAGCAAAGGTTAAGTTTGGGGGTATTTGATCGGTGTATTTTATATACACTTTTTGAGTCATTTTTAGTTAGTCTTTAGCCCATTTTTGTACAAATATGTGTCGTCTTAGGATAGATTTTCTTTCTTTTGAGTCATAATGGTTTAAAGTGGCATATTGGCGAAAATGAGCGAAAAGAGGGCAGAAACAGAGGTTCCAGAGCTCAAAAAGCTAGAAAATTGGCGACCCGGGCTAGAAAGCAGGCGGCTGGCTACTCCAACCAGCGAGATCGAGCGCCACGGCGCCCAAAGTACTGAGCCGCAGAGTTTCCAGTGCTGCGGCCAATTCAGGTCGCGCGCGGCGGAATTCTGCCAAATCCGAATGGGAATGGGCCAAGGCCAAGAAGGAAAAGTTTGGGAACGTTTTTTAGGCTATAAAAAGTACATTTCTAGGTCAGAATAAGGGCTCCCACTTTTGCCAATTCATCACAACTTTGAGATCAAGATTGTAGACTACTTTTGTGTAATTTCTTTATTCTTTATTTTATTTATTTGTAATTTATGTTGGATGTTAGTTTAGTTCTTGGCATGTCTATGACTAGGAAATAACTTAATTTAGGGCTTTTCATATTGAATCACTTGAAACGCATTCTTATGAATTGCATGTTTTGGTTTCTTCTTATATTGTTGAGATTTATTCAATATTTGTCTTGATTGCTTGGTAATTAATTGATCACTAATTATCATAACTTATATGATTTCTAATCGAAAGCCGAAAGGGAGATTGTGAATATGCTATAGTTGAATAAACATAGGTTAAATCGTGGACGAAAGTACCCCGATACTTGTGTAGCTTAATAGGTTATTGCTCTTAATCCTCCTTTATAGTCAATCTTGTCACCGAAATGTATAAAGGTTCTATATTGGGGTTGAGTGTTTATATTACCTTAACAGGAGTATAAAACGGCTTAGTTAACCTGCTGTCTCAAAGTAGAAGAAGAACCATAATTAATTGCATTAACAAGTAAGATGAGCGGATAGTTGAGGAGATTTGGAAGCCCTATTTCCACCATATCTGAAGTAAAATAAAGTAATTTAGTTAGCATCCATAATTATAATTATAAACAATTCATCAATTATCGGTTACCAAATAGATATCATAGAATAGATGTTGATAATTGGACACTAATCCCTGAGGACGATAACTCGGTCTTCTAGACTATATTACTTGTCACGACACGTGCACTTGTGTTTAGTGTGTGCATAAATCACGCATCAATGACCCAACCCGGTTCTCTAACCCGAACCCAGATTTTACCCGACCCGAAACAAAACAGAAGCAGTAACCAAAAGCCGATTTTATTTTGTGTATTTTTCGACCTGAAAATGTGAAGAACAAAGAAGAAATATTGAGGCTTGAAACTAGTATAAAAATGGTATTTTTTGGATTGAGAATTAGGAAACCAAAAGAGTTTTTTTACCTGAAAATGTTAAGAACAACCGACCCGTTTTGATTTATGTTTGAGACTCTTTTCATACTGATTTTCGGACTGATATTTTGCACTTTAGCTTTCGGATTTTCGGACTTTTTGACTCTGAATCGAACTCCCCTAAAATGAAGAACAAAGAGGTCTTTTAATCGTATTTTTTAAGACTCATATATGTGAATCCTGTATTTTTGAGAAACATGTTAAATTACCATTTTATGCATCCACAAATTATACTTCAATATCTTTCGATATAATACATAGTGATTTATGGACTTCCCCCTATGTTAAGTACGACTGACTATCGATATTATGTGTTGTTTTTTTACCATTATCCCAATTTTCTATGATCTTTTCCAATTGGTAATAAATTTTAGGTATACCCTGTTTTTTCCTCATTTAGTGCTTTCGTAAAAATACAATTTGAAAGAGTATTACATATTTTCAATGTGACAATGACAATGAATTCGATAATAACCAGTTCAAATAGTTTTTCTCCAAAAACGGTCTTACCTTTCATTTTTCCTACCCTCACACCTCCTCCCAAAATGATAAAGCTGAATGGAAAATCCTAACAAAAAACAACCTAATTCGTGCCCTACTTTCTGACACCTCAATTCTAGCATTACCACTCTCCATGGCCACATATGTCCTCAACATAATTCCAAACAAGTCTCTAGCTCTACGGTCGCCCACTCAAGTTATGTTTCGTAGGAACCCCTCCTATCAACACTTTAGTATTTTTGGATGTCTCTGCTATCCTCTCCATCCGACTACTCACAAACTCCAAACCCAATCTTCTCTGTTTGTATTTATGGGTTACTCCACCAATCATCGTATTTACTCTTGCTATAACTTATCAAGCCGTAAAATAATTATTTCACGCAATGTCCTATTTGATAAGTCTCAATTCCTTTTTGCCTCACTAAACTCGCCACCTCGGTATTCCCATGACTTCCTAAATGATAGCCTGAACCCTCTTCTAATTCATCATTTACATAATCTGGCGTCCTAGTCCTCGACACCTGAACACACCATAGTCAGTCCGGGACACGCTACCCACCCAGTTCCGCCGACGGTGGCTCGGAACAGCCTGTCTCAAGGTAATACCACATCCACCTCTCGTCAAACCGTGCCTCGGCCAACCAATCCCGCCACCCCTGTCTGTCCTCCTCTTCCCGACCGTTCTGTGGCACCCCCTCCTCCTATAAAGCATTTTGAGGTACGCTCACGGATAATGGAAACTGGTGCCATGCACAGAATTTCCAAACTTAAATGATTGTTTAACCTATCTGTTTCAGTTGTTCCTTCTTCTATCCCTCGTAATCTAAATGATGCCTTGTCCTAACCAAATTGGAAAGCCGCAATGATTAACAAATATAATTATCTTATTGATAATAAGACGTGGGACCTAGTATTCCATCCACCTAATGCTAACATTATTCGTTCTATGTGGATTTTTAGACATAAAAAGAAATCTGATAGTTCTTTTGAGAGGTACAAGGCCCGTCTTATAAGTGATGGAAAGTCTCAACAGGTGGGAATGAATTGTGATAAAATGTTTAGCTTGGTCGTAAAGCTCGCAACCATTCAGACCGTCCTCAATATTGCCCTATACAAGTCTTGACCCATTCAGCAGCTTGATGTCAAGAAGTCTTTCTTATATGAGATCTTCAAGAAATGATATATATACATCAACTTATTGGTTTCATGGATCCTATGCATCTGAATTATGTGTGTCTATTGTGGAAATCACTCTATGGACTGAAATAGGCTCCTCGAGCATGGTACCAGCGGTTCACCGATTACGTCTCCTCTATCAATTTTTCACACAGTAAATCCGATCATTCCTGAGTTATTTCTTGGGCATCTCTGTCACTCGTCATTCTGGCGGCCTATTTCTATGTCAGAAGAAATACGTCGAATAGATCCGTGACTATGTAGGCATGACGTCTTGCAAGCCATACCACATGCCAACATGCCAATGAACACTAATTCCAAGCTCAGCGTTGATTCTGACCCTACGTATTCAGACCAAACTCATTATCGGAGTTTGGCTGGGCCCTGCACTACCTCACATTCACAAGATCAGACATAGCATATGGCGTGCAATAAATCTGTTTGCACATGCACAATCTGACGGAAGCACGCATGCATGCCCTCAAACGTATTTTATGATATATCAAGGGCGTACTTCACTTCGGCTTACATCTATATTGGTCCGCACTCACTGTTCTCACTACTTATTTTGATGCTGACTGGGATGGATATCCTGACACCCGATGCTCCACATCTGGTTACTGCATTTTTCTCGGGGATAACCTATTGTCTTGGTTTTCAAAAAGGTAACTTACATTATCTCGATCCAGTGCCGAAGCAGAGTACAGAGGTGTAGCCAATATCGTCTCTGAGTCTTATTGGATCTATAATCTTCTACTTGAGCCTCACTACCGGTTCAAAAGGCAACACTGGTCTACTGCGACAATATTAGTGAGATATATCTTTCCGAAAATTCCCTCCAACATTAGCGCACCAAACACATTAAGATGGACTTTTATTTTGTTCGTGAAAAAGTGGCTCGTGGTCAACTTCGTGTCCTTCATGTTCCTTCTAGATATCAGATTGTCGACATCTTAACCAAAGGACTTCCCCACATACTTTTTGATAATTTTCGAGTCAGTCTCAGTGTTCATGAGCCTCCCGATTTGACTGCGGGGGTGTAATATAATCACCAAATATTCTTACATTAATTATATATGTCTTATTTTAGGTAAAATTATATTCCTATTGTAATTAGGTCTCCTATTTTATGTAGAATTATATTTCTTATTGTAATTAGGTTGATTAGTTACCTAGTTTAGATATTCTTGTACTACTATATATATTGTACATTATTGATGAATAAAATCAAGGAACATATTCCTTTAGTTTGTGGTTTCATTTTTTTCGTTACATTCTTCGTCATCACTCTCAGGATCATCCTGTCACCTTGCTCATAGAAATCTAATTTCAACATTTTGAGGTCTCTTCTCATTCACCCATGTAATCACACACCTACTATAATAAATTTTACAATCGACACTATAATAGTCGTTTGGGACTGATTTTTTGATGAAAAATCAGAATTTTCATCAGAATATGGAATCTGAAAAGTGAAGAAATTGGGAGCTTTAGGAGGCAAATATTTAATTATTTATTTCTTTTTGGTAATTAAAATAAAGGAAAATATTTTGTTTTTCTTTATTATTTGGGGTAATTAAATGGTTGGGGTTGGGAACCGATTTTCCGATTAAAAGCTAAATTTTTTATCGGAAAAGTGAAGAAATCGAGAGCTTTTGGAGAAAAAATATTTAATTATTTATTTATTTTTTGGGTAATTAATTGAAGGAAAATATTTTATTTTTATTTATTATTTCGGGTAACTAAATGGTTGGTATTGGGAACTAAAGTGTAGTTGTCGGAACTTTGAAGTTAGATTTGGATGCAGCTAAATCTGATGTGGGTGACGTCATAAATGGAGGCCATGCACCTAATTTTCAAAAACTTGAAACTTTTTTTCTAAATAAGTTTCTGGATAGGCCTTCTAGCCAAAGATCCCAAGTTTCTCAATGGAGAAAAGCTATACTTCCTCTATTCTAGATTATATGACACTATTTTTTATTAGCTTATTCGAAAAAGAATAACATATTTTAATATTTGAAAATTATTAGTTTTATCCTTTCTATTTTATTCTTAATAAAAAAAAATTATAGCCACACAAATATTATATTTTTGTTTAAACTAAAAATCTTAAAAGTTTTATAATTACATAAATATCACGATATATTTATTAAAATAAACTAATAAATATTGCTTCAAATTATGTCACATAACTGAAAATGGAGTACCTGTTTGATCTAAGAAAAATTGTAAAATTGCTCAATAATAGAGAAAAACTCGACAAGTGGGCAGACAAATCCAACAAAGTTTAGCGACATTCCATTTGCAAGTACTACAAACTTAATAATCAAGAATAAATTCATGTAGATTGAGATTGAACTGATAATTAATAGGAAAAGTGGTACCAAATGATATAAAAAGTACTACTTGGGTCTTGTTAATAGAAATATGTAATTGAACCATATAGGACACGTTTGGTACGCTGTATTACGCTGCATTGCACTGGCAAAAAAAATAATATAGCGTTTGGTGGACGCTTTCAGCCGGATTGGACTGTATTATTTTTAAAAATAGTACACTCCAACTGCCATTTTTTGAGACTCTCCCCTGAACTGTACTAAAAAAAATGCAGTCCATTATATATTAATATTCTAATACCGTCACAGTCCAGTTCATTATAATATAGTACAGTTCATGCAAAATTATACAGTTCAGTGCGACGTACCAAACGAGCCCATATTATCTAGTTTTGATAAGTATGCTTCAACTTTTTCTGAATTATTTGTGTGGTTTCATATCAATTGATCTAGATTCCTAGTACATGACCAAATCTTCAGTTAGGCACTCAAGTTCTCTTGTCTATTAACTATAGTTCAAGTTGTTTGAAATATATTCCTATTACATGATCAAATATATATATATATATATATATATATATATATATATATATATATATATATATATATATATATATATATTTGCATGTTGTTAAATTAAAATTTACTGATTATAACATCCCTTTTTGCATGGAAAGGCTGAGGCCTGAGTGGATCAAATTGTTTGGTACTTTTATTAAAAAAATTCTAGTTTCTTAACCTTCTTTTTTTCCAAAAGATAAGTTTTCGAAATTAACTTAGTGTTACCCTACATGCCTTCACATATCGACACTAATCATATTAGGGTCTACACGGAACTCCTAGACGGCGTCAGAAGACGAACTCAACATGTGAAGTATAGTTACACGAATCTGGTAAACTGAACCTCTATGTGGGAAGATAAAATCTTTTCATTCACGACACACTCGATCAAACTTAGGATCTGCTAAGTGTCTATCCAAACGGCTTGATCATTATATCTCATCTATATCAGTTGACAGCAAGACCATATCCTAGATATGTCTATTGCGTTGGCCAACGACTTAGTTAACCTAATATCATATGAGAATATGAGTGTTCTCTCGAATATACATTTGAGGAATGAATCCTAATACTATCACATTTAATCCACTTCGTAACATACCCAATACAAGTCGTAGCTCAACCTATAAGACATTTGAGCTTAGGACATGATCAAATTATATTACTCTATAGACAAGGTGCGTATCGACCTCAAGTCTAAGGACTTCTATCTCCCACACGTTGATCATACTTTAGACATTGTATAACAAACAGTATATCAGCAGGGTGTACCAATACTTCTAAAATATCCATGTGTCCATCACGAGTAATTATTACTCGTAGCAGGTGAGACATACTACATCCTCTAAGGATGTGATGCAGACCACATGTCGACTTATCGCATATCAGTGATATCCCATTCTCGATGATCATTAGCTGAGGCTATTTTAAGAGTTACATTATAATATTAATATCCACACTATTAATAACCACGCAATCTCTAGGGATGCATATTATAAAATATTATAAACAACCAACTAATAATTCAATAATTACAAATGTCATAATATTAATCTTCATTAATATAAATAAGAATATATATAAAATACATTTATCCTAATAAAGATTGTCTTTCAACCATATCTTCCCTTCCATTTGTTACCTTTTGGGCTTTTCAATGGCATCCATTTACCTTTTTTCTTTTTGTAAGTGATCTTCTAGATTTAGTTCACAAAAACAAAATCCTTGATCAAATATATATATATTTGCATGTTGTTAAATTAAAATTTACTGATTATAACATCCCTTTTTGGATGGAAAGGCTGAGGCCTGAGTGGATCAAATTGTTTGTGTTAAAACCAACGGATAAAGGCCCATGTATAAGTTGTATATACTGATGTATATTTCTGTTTTTGGCTATTCTTGTTATGGTCACTGGCCTTTAATAAGTCTGGCCCAAAATAAAGGCCAGCCCATTAAAGGCCAGCCCAAGGTGAAACGCCCACTTTATATTAGGGCATAACTCTTCTCTTCAGATACTCTCGAGAATAGAATATTCGAGACTTCTCTTCTCTTATCTTCCTCAGGAAGCTTCCTCATCTTCCTGAGTACTCTTCTCTGTAAAAGCTTTCTCCTCCATTAATGGAGATGATGAATATGTTCTGACCCTCTGTTCCGGTAGCCTTCTCATGCGTATAGAAGTGTCCTCTCTGAAAAACAAGAGAACACAGTCTTGAGAAACATCAAAAGGAACATACCGATATCACCTTCTCGCACTAGTGATTGCGTTAATCGGCGGTGTCGGATTCCAACATGGTATCAGAGCCGACTATCCTGGCGACTGTGCATGCGTCCAGATCTGAGTAAATCATCAAGTGTTATGTGTGTCTCGATCTGAGGTATCTTGTACTTTGAAATCTTGTTCAGATCTTGTTTGTGTATACTGGTTCTTGTTACTGGTTTACCGACTGTGCATGTCTACTGTTCCACTCCTATATGGTAACACCTATCTTGATAAAACTATTAAAGACTGTGTTCTACTGTAACGATGGTAACAGATCCTCCTATTGAGAGTAGTTCCTCCGAAGATGGAGGAACTGTACCTATTTCTAGGGGTTTGGTGGCTAGTACCTCTAAATCCACTACTCTTGACCACAACCATCCTCTATTTTTACAAGCCTCTGATGTTAGTGGTGCCTCCTTAATATCCTTTCGATTTGGCTGAAAATTATACAGTCTGGAGCAAGTCAATAAGGATTGCTCTTCTTGG
Source organism: Przewalskia tangutica (assembly GCA_029844215.1). Lineage (NCBI taxonomy): Eukaryota > Viridiplantae > Streptophyta > Magnoliopsida > Solanales > Solanaceae > Przewalskia > Przewalskia tangutica. The sequence goes on from CM056725.1 coordinate 7,799,254, forward strand.
AAGAAATAAACTAGGGTTTGTGAATGGAAACTGTACTAAAAATCAGTATGGGATGGAATGGTGGGAACAGTGGGACAGAGTCAATGCTGTTGTTCAGGCTTGGCTAATGAATGCTGTCTCTAATAGCTTATTGTGTGGAGTACTATATGCAGAGACAGCATATGAGATATGGGAAGACTTAAAAGAAAGATTTGATAAAATAGATGAGTCTAGGACCTATGACTTGCATAGGGAAATTGCTACACTTTCACAAGGGAACACTAGTGTGGCAGAATACTACACTAGACTTAAAAATCTCTGGGTAGAATATCAAGCCATTGTGCCCCCACCTAATTGTGGATGCCCTACCTCTAGGGACTTTACTAACTACCTTCAGAGACAGAAACTGTATCAATTTCTTATGGGCTTAAATGAAAGCTACATGCAAGCTAGGAGCCAAATTCACCTCATGTCACATCTTCCAACAGTCAATAAAGCTTACTCTATGATAGTGAGTGATGAAAATCAAAAGGGGATATCTGCCAAGAATGTGGGAATCCTTGGAGCTGGTCCCACTACTACTGCTATGTACTCTAAGACTGGAAATCAGAGGTCAAAGAGGAATAACCTTGTTTGTGAAGAATGTAAGATGAGAGGCCACACAAAGGAATCCTGCTATAGATTAGTTGGATATCCCCCTGGCTTCAAGTCCAAAAGGAAAGAATATGCTGCTCATAATGTCCAAAATAAAGGATCTGAATCCTCCTCTGAACCATCTCAAACTAGCTGGGAAGTTGAAGGAGCACCAAAGTTATCCAAAACACAGTATGAGCAGATTGTACAACTGCTGAACAACAATCATACACAGACAGGTGCATTTCGTAACTCTCGAGGTAGTCAAAATTCGCAAATATGGTGTATTTCTCAACCCGAGCTCGCATGTTTTCAATACTAACAAAAATTGGATAATAGATACAGTGCTACAAACCATATGGTGTCCGACCTAAATATGTTAGATAAAATCACCGTAATGATGAGTCTACTATGTCAAAGAAGGTATTCTTACCCAATGGTCAGTCTGCCCATGTTACACACACTGGTATCAGTACACTCCCAAACAAGAGTACATTGGAAAATGTTTTCTTTTTACCTCAATTCAAGTATAATTTACTATCTGCTTTCAACTAACAAAAGAGTGAAATGTACACCATCTTCTACCCCGACTTCGCTTATTTCAGGATCTCTACAGTGGGAAAGTGAATGAGATTGGTAGACTCCAGGATGGGCTATATGTGCTAACTAATCATACACATGACTCAATAAAGACTGTCCTAAATGTGCAAGCTACTAAGCCAAAGACAATCATGACAAAAAGATATTACCTCAGGCACATAAGGTGGGTCACACCTCCAAAGAAGGTACTCGAGAACCGATCAACGCTAGTAATGATAAAGTCTTGAGGCAACAAAAATCAGTAATGTGTGCCTTGTGCCAAACAGAATAGATTACCCTTCTCCAATAGCACTACTTATAGTAACAATGCATTTGATATTATCCATACGGACTATGGGGTCCCTATAAGACTGAAACATACAATGGAAAGAAATTTTTCCTCACCATTGTAGATGACTACACCAGGATGACCTGGATTTACTTACTCAGACTCAAATCTGAAGTTTGTGTTGTTATTAAAGACTTTCTTAAGTACATTTCTACCAGTTTAATCAAATTGTCAAAATCATTAGAACTGATAATGGAACAGAATTTGTCAATGATACTTGTCAAAGTCCTGCTTTAACTTAGGGATCATTCATCAAAGAAGTTGTGTTTATACCCCACAGCAGAATGGTGTTGCAGAAAGAAAACACAGACATATTCTTGAAATAACCAGGGCAATAAGGATGCAGGCCAATATTCCTTTAAAATTTTGGGGCCTATGTGTGCAGGCTGCTGTCTACTTAATCAATAGACTACCTTCCTCTGTCACTCATATTACACCCTATGAGGGCCTCTATCACAAAAAACCTTCCCTAAGTCATCTAAGAACTATGGGGTGTTTATGTTTTGCTAATGACTTAACTGTTACTGATAAGTTACAGTCCAAAGTCAAAAGATGTGCTCTTATGGGTTATTCTGAGACTCAGAAGGGGTATATCTTGTATGACCTGGAATCCATGTCCCTTGTGGTTAGTAGAGATGTTACTTTTAGAGAAACAGAATATCCTTTTAGAGAAAATATATCTGAGAATCTAGTCTTCCAGAACTTGGTTGATAACAATGAATACCAAAGTATACCCCAAGAAAATCTTCAGAAGAACACTGACAGTTCAGAAAGGAGGTGTGTTGATGTTACTAATATTGAATCTGTTGAGGACATCACCTCTTCTCATAATAATTCTGTAGAAGAGAACACTGATACTACTCTGAAAACTACTGATCACTCAACAAGAAAGTCCAGCAGACACAAACAACCTCCTATATGGCTCAAAGACTTTGTTACCACCAATGCCAACAATGTAATCTACCCTATTAGCAAATATATTTCCTATGATAATCTGAAACCTGCATATCAAGCTTTCTTAACTTCTGTATCAGAATTGGTTGAACCAAAAAATTACTTGGAAGCCTCAAAAGATCCTAGATGGGTAGATGCTATGAAAGCTGAAATAGATGCCTTGCAAGAAAACCATACTTGGAAAATTGTTACATTACCAAAAGGAAAAAAGCCCATAGGCTGTAAGTGGATCTACAAGATAAAATACAAAGACACTGGAGAAATAGAAAGACTGAAAGCTAGACTTGTTGCTAAAGGCTATAGTCAACAAGAAGGCATTGATTATCAAGAAACTTTTTCTCCTGTTGTTAAAATGGTTACTATAAGAACTATTCTTTCTATTGCTGCTTCCAGAAGATGACATATCCATCAAATGGATGTGTATAATGCTTTTCTTCAAGGGGATCTGTTTGATGAAATATACATGTCTTTGCCCCAAGGCTTCAGTAGCCAGGGAGGCAGTAACTTTGCCTGTAGACTTACTAAATCTCTGTATGGGCTGAAACAAGCTCCAAGACAGTGGAATTTCAAACTTACTGAGGCACTAATTCAGATGAATTTGCATAACTGAATTTGACCATTCTCTATTTCTTAAACAAGGTAAGCAGGATATTATTATCATTCTTATATATGTGGATGACATGTTAATTACAGGGAACAATATCAGTCTCATAAAGGATACCAAGCAGTCTCTTCATAATATTTTTAAAATGAAGGACCTGGGGGAACTAAGGTACTTTCTAGGAATAGAATTTGCTAGATCCCCCAAAGGAATTGTTATGCATCAAAGGAAGTATGTCTTAGAACTTATTTCTGAACTTGGCCTAGCTGCTGCCAAACCTTGTAATACACCTACTGATGCTAATGTGAAACTCACCACAAAAGAGTATGATGAGTATGTAGAGAAGCAGAGTTCTAATGCTGGAAAAACAGTCACTGCTGATGAACCATTAAAAGAAATCAGTCCCTATCAAAGGATAATTGGTAAGTTGCTATATCTGACTCTTACTAGACCAGATATTGCTTATAGTGTGCAAACACTTAGCCAATTCCTACAAAATCCAAAGAAATCACACTATGATGCTGCACTCAGAATTGTAAGATATGTAAAAGGTAATCCAGGGCAAGGGCTGCTATTATCTAGTAACAAACAAGAGACTTTAACTAGTTTTTGTGATGCAGATTGGGCTTCATGTCCACATACAAGAAAGTCTATCACAGGTTATTTAATCAAGCTTGGAGACACTCTCATTTCTTGGAAATCAAAAAAACAGAGCACTATTTCTCGGAGCTCTGCAGAAGCAGAATATAGAAGTCTTGCCAATACTGCTGCTGAAATTACATGGCTTCTGGGGCTGCTGAAAGACATTGGTATAATCAGCAACCAACATCGCGTACACCGATGAAGTCAGCTATACAAATGGCAGCCAATCCTGTGTTCCATGAAAGGACTAAGCACATCGAAATTGATCTTCACTTTATTAGAGAGAAAATTCGACAAGGGATGATTCAAACAGAGTATATTCAGACTGCAGAGCAGCCGACAGATATTCTTACAAAAGGGTTAACACGATTACAACATCACATCTTTGTTCCAAGCTAGGCTTGCTAGATATATTCGAGCAGCCAGCTTGAGGGAGGCTGTTAAAACCAACGGATAAAGGCCCATGTATAAGTTGTATATACTGATGTATATTTTTGTTTTTGGCTATTCTTGTTATGGTCACTGGCCTTTAATAAGTCTGGCCCAAAATAAAGGCCAGCCCATTAAAGGCCAGCCCAAGGTGAAACGCCCACTTTATATTAGGGCATAACTCTTCTCTTCAGATACTCTCGAGAATAGAATATTCGAGACTTCTCTTCTCTTATCTTCCTCAGGAAGCTTCCTCATCTTCCTGAGTACTCTTCTCTGTAAAAGCTTTCTCCTCCATTAATGGAGATGATGAATATGTTCTGACCCTCTGTTCCGGTAGCCTTCTCTTTGTTCAGATAAGTGTCCTCTCTGAAAAACAAGAGAACACAGTCTTGAGAAACATCAAAAGGAACATACCGATATCACCTTCTCGCACTAGTGATTGCGTTAATCGGCGGTGTCGGATTCCAACAGTTTGGTACTTTTATTAAAAATTCTCTCGTTTCTTAACCTTCTTTTTTTCCAAAAGATAAGTTTTCGAAATTAAATTAAAGTAAGTCCAAAAAGAAAACATAAAGAGATGTCTCATATAATGAAAAAACATATTGCATATATATGAAACAGGTTTTAGATCAATTGCAATTACAAATGCATAATCCAGTCCTATTTCATTGAAGAAAAAATAATTCAAAACTTGGAAATTAAAGGCGACTTGGGTAAATGTCTTATATCAACTAAGTAATTGTTACTATTAAGAGAAGTAAAAAAAAAATATTTGTTGTAAAAATTTGAAACTATTGTAGGGTTTTGTTGGGTTCGTGTACGAAGCGAAATTTGAAAATTTTGATTTCAAACCTAACAAATGACGAACTGCAGGATGATTAAGTAATAATAAAACATGTAATCACATAACATATATAATAACTGTAATGCATCGACAGAATATTTACGGTTTGTATAATCTGGAATCTTCTAGTAACGTCCGAGGGTGCGCACACAATTGTTCTTTGATTGCAAGTTCCAAGAACTTCGATGTAATCCTCTTTCAGAAATCTAGGAAATCCGGCAGAGGTTCGAGTGAGAATGTTTTGATTCTAGGTCTCTAAGACTTAGAATATTATAAAGTGAATTGTGTAATTGAATAATGAAATGAGGTCCCTATTTATAGCTGCATTTTAGGGTAAAAACGCAGCCTAGGGTTTCCCGTGGGCCAGGCCCAGAAATCGAGGCGAAGTGGATCAGTCGAAATGCCCACTGGAATGGCGGCGCTAAATGGGTCGGGCCGCGGCCCTAGTCCAATTTTGCCTCGTTTCTATTTTAATTAAATCTGAAATTCAATCTCGACTTAATTAAATAATCATTATTCATTTAAATGTCTCGATCATAAACCGAACATTTATAATCTCTCATTACATCCTTAGATCGATGGAACAATTGACTTAGTGTTACCCTACAGGCCTTCACATATCGACACTAATAATATTAGGGTCTACGGAACTCCTTGATGGCGTCGGAAGACGAACTCAATATGTGAAGTACAATTACACGAATCTGGTAAACTGAACCTCTATGTGCAAAGATAAAATCATTTCATTCACGACACACTCGATCAAATGTTTATCCAAATGGCTTGATCATTATATCTCATCTATTAGGATCTGCCAAGTGTTTATCAAAATGGCATGATCATTATATCGCATCTATATCAGTTGACAACAAGACCATATCCTAGATATGTCTATTGTGTTGGCCAACGACTTAGTCAACCTAATATCATATGAGAATCTGAGTGTTCTCTCGAATATACATTCGATAAATGAATCTTAATCTTGGCTCAACTACCACCTTTAATCCACTTCGTAACATACTCAATACAAATCATATCTCAACCTATAAGGAATTTGAGATTAGTATATTATCAAAGTATATTACTTTGTAGACAAGGTGCGTATCGACCTCAAGTCTAAGGACTTCTATCTCCCACACGCTGATCATACTTTAGACATTGTATAACAAACAGTATATCAGCAGGGTGTACCAATACTTCTAAATTATCCATGTGTCCATCACGAGTAACCATTACTCGTAGCAGGTGAGACATACTAAATCCTCTAAGGATGTGATGCAGACCACATTTCGACTTATCACATATCATCGATATCCCATTCTCGATGATCATTAGTCGAGGCTATTTTAAGAGTTACATTATAATATTAATATCCCACACTATTAATAACCACGTAATCTCTAGGGATGCATATTATAGAATATTATAAACAATCAACTAATAATTTAATAATTACAAATGTCATAATATTAATCTCGATTAATATAAATAAAAATGTGTATAAAATATATTTATCCTAATACAGATTATGTGTAGGACATAAATATACTTTCAACCATATCTTCCCTTCCATCGGTTACCTTTTGGGCTTTTCAATGGCATCCATTTAGCTTTTTCCTTTTTGTAAGTGATCTTCTAGATTTAGTTCACAAGACAAAATCCTTGATTATGCTTCTTAGTATTTAATAAGTCCCCATTTGGTAGGAAATCTTGAGAGATTACTCCCCTATTAGATCAAACGTTATCTTCTTTCTACATACTGTCATTTTAATTGGTACCTTTGAGGCCTATATCTTTAGCAAAGTAACAATTTACTAAAGGACTACTTCATGATACAGCTATAGTTTTGTTGACGACAGTTGGAAGAAACTGTGTTGATGAGAAATGTAAAAATATGTTATGTAGAAAACTTGAAACCATATCTTCCACAACATAACACTCCCTCCGTTTCATAATAAGTGGTGATTTTAATTTGAACACACCTTTTAAAAACGTTACTCATTCCCATAAAGTAAGTAATATTTTTCTCTCTTAGCCTTAATTAATTGTCTTGAAAAAAAAGTACTAGTTCTTTAATAGTTTCTTAGTTATGTAAAACCAGTGGCAGATCTACCAAGTTTGAAGTGGTTGTTCGGGAAAAAAATTACAGCGTTGTATAAGAGAATGAAGATGCTGTGCTTGTTCAAAAGTAGAAAATAGCTTTGCAAAAAAAATATCACACTTGTTCAACTGAACAAGCGTGAACACAACTCGTCCGCCCCTGTGTAAAACTCCATTTATTTAAATAAATGTAAAATTGGAAGGAAAAAATCAATGTCTTCTTGATTTTGTAAAATATATTATTTTGAAATAAAATGAAAAGATAATTAATAACACCACTTATTATGAAACGGAGAGTAATTTTTAATTTCCTAGTGCATCCTTTGATATCTCTTATTGTACTGCTACCACTTAATTTAATTTTTTAAAGTAGTCGTATAAAATATGCCTATTTGGTTGACAGCGTCTTTCTAGTTTTAGTCGATTGCTTTCTAATACCCAAGTGGCTAGTAACAATAAGCACCATGTTTGGCTTTAGAGGGGACAGAGTATGAAATGTTATTCAACCATTTAGAAGTATTTGGGTGGTTCACCTATTGTAATTCAATTTTTATTTTATTTCACTAAAGTAAATAAACTATTATTTGTAATAAAAAAACATTCAATCATTTTTAAGTTTTACAAAAAGTACTCAACTAGTGAATGAAATGAAATGATTTTCACTATGTCTCCGGATAGAGCCCCACTAGTCCGGTTAGATAGTGAGCGATTATTTCGAACAGGAAGCAGGTCGGATACTAAACTATATCTTGTGTAACAAAAGATTACTGTACTTTGCTAAGTAATAGAATATTCACCAAATATTCTTACATTAATTGTATATCTCTTATTTTTGGTAGAATTGTATTCCTATTATAATTAGGTCTTCTATTTTAGGTAGAATTATATTTCTTATTGTAATTAAGTTGATTAGTTATCTAGTTTAGATATTCTTGTACTACTATATATATTGTACATTATTGATGAATAAAATCAAAGAACACATTCCTTTATGGTATCAGTAGCCTAACCCTACACAAAAATACGCACCACACCACCGACCCCCACGACGGAATCCTAATTTTTTCGACCACTCCCTCTCCCTTCTTCTCCTAAATTTCATCCTTCATGACTGACAATTTCATTCTGCACTTGCAGTCAATAGGGGTGAGCACGGGTACAGGATACCCAGATACCTGATCAGAACCGACACTAATGGGTAGGTTTCGGATAGATATATTAGAATAACAGGTAGGTTCCGGATAGTAAAATTAGGAATCGGTCAATGTTGGATCCGGTTCCGGTTCCAGAAAATAGAGATCGGATACCCGGAACCGGAACCGATACCAGGACCCTATGAACCCACCTCATTTAAATTATTTAGTTTGGACTTTGAGGCATTCACTGTTTTTTTATTTTTTCAGCCCAGTCCGCTTGCCATTCCAATGTCGACCCACCCAGCCCTCAGCCCACTTCCCTTTAGAGTTTAAACAAATCAAAAAGGGAAGAAGCCCTAGCTATTTACTATTTTCCATTACACCAAAATAGCTAACGCCGCTGCTCCAGTGCTCCTGCTCCACCTCTCCAGTCTCATCCAGAAATCACCTTTCCACTGCACCAGTGCTCCAGCTCTCATCGCCCAAAGCCAACCGACGTCGCTGCCCTGCTCCAGCTCTCCAGTCTCCTGTCTTGTTGTCACCTCTCGTCCAAAGCAAACTGAAACCGACGCCGCAGCCAGCCTCGTACCCTATTGTCGTTGTTACCTCTTGTTGTTAAAGGAAATAAATAACCCTTAAAGTTATTGCATAGTGAAGAACATTAGATTTTTGCATAATGGTCGATATTGAATAGTTTGAGTTGATTTCTGTTTCATAATGGTCGATATTGAATAGTTTTGAAGCTATTTATGTAATATTCCACTGTTTTATTAAACAGAGCAATGTATACTCCATTCTCACATCTGAAGTGGAGAAGCTATTTAGTGTAATATTCCACTGCTGGACTGTTCTGCAAAAAATATTAGTGTTGGGTTCTGCAAAATATTAGTGTTGAGCCTAATTATGACTATTATTTCTGAAAGAGTTTTTCGTTACAGATATGCAGGAACTGCACAAACCGCAGTTTCTGTAGTTCGGATAATGATTGATACGGGTAGGTTCCGGGTAGTAAATTTAGGAACCGATCTTTTACAAGGTAGGGTCCGGGTAGTTCAAAATGGTAGGTACGGACACGCCACCCTAGATCAACAACATTAAAAAGTTCATCCATGTGACTCTTGAGATGGAAAAGGGCTTTACTCTTACTTTGTTTTAATGGTCCTGCTTGTGATTATGCTTTGTCTTGAGACGAAGGTCTCCCGGAAACAACCACTCTACCTACCAAGGTGGAGGTAAGGTCTGTGTACAATCTACCCTACCCATACCCCAAGGTGTGGGATTACACTGGGTATGTTGTTGTTGTTGTTGTTGTTGTTGACTCTTGATATGGAAAAGGGTCAATACTCCTCATGGGCAGAATTATTCAAAATCCAATGTCGTATCTACGAAGTTATCGACCACATCACTAATTAATGATTGGTCATGCATCTTATTGCAGGCTTTAAAGAATCTTATGACGATGTTGCTATCATCCTTCAGCAATGCACTCATTTACCACCATTTTATGAGGCCCGTTCGAAGCTAATTCTTGAGGAAATTCGGAAAATCAAACGTAGCACCACTCAGAACAGCATTACAGATGATGGCCTCACCACCACCGTCGGGCCCTCTGTCGACGACAGGACCTCCAATTTTGGCAGCCAGCATCGCCGAACCGAGGACCCGCAGTAGGTCAGATCGACCCGCAATAATCGTTGAAGGCGACAGTCCGACAAGGGCCGCGACGGACGGAATTTCGGCAGTAATGGCGGCGGGAAGGGGCCACGTGGGTTGCCTACATGTCGTAGGGCACGTGGGCCCCACCGTCGTGGGCCTCTCCTCATTGCCTGTATCCGATATCCTCGTGGATTCCACCTCCGACCCGACAACCCAACCTCCACAACAGGACTACATAGCACAGGCCCCCCCGCCCTCAACTTATGCACCAACTGAAATTGAGACATCTATGAACACAATGTCGCTCAATGCTCCAAAAAAAAATTTGTATATGGACACTGACGCTACATCTCACATAACGTCATCACAAGGTACTTTCTCATCTTATTCTAATTTGAGTAATTTAAATCGGCATATTATTATTGGCATTGGACAAGACATTTCTATTTGTGGTTTCGGTCATTCATCTTTATCCCTACCACATCCACCATTTTTTTTTAAAATGTCTTCCATGCCCTTAAACTCATTAAGAATCTAATCTTTGTGCGACATTTAATAATGTTTTCCTTGACTTTGATCCTTTTGGTTTTTTTGTGAAGGATGTTACGACAGGGAGATGAATAATGAGATGTGACAGCATCGGAGATCTGTATCATATTTCAAACGTCGTCAATAAACCAGCCTCAATTCCATCAACCTTTGTTGCTCCTTCGTCCTCTTTATGTCATTCTAGATTAAGACATTCGGGAGATTCTATTTTATGCTCCCTTAAGAACAATAACTTTATTCAATGCAATCGTATTTCTAAGACTCCTATATGTGAATCCTGTATTTTTGGGAAACATGTTAAATTATCATGACTAATTCAAATTCGTGACGTGCAAGAGCCATGAAAGGGAAAAGTGTTCCTTTCTTGAGTTTTTTTCTTTTTTTTTAAAACCTTTAAACAGTTCTATCCATTTCATACATACTTTGGTAGCTTTAACTTTGTGTCTTTGAGGGAGGAAAGATGGATAATCTAATTTATATTTGTTAATGGCTCCAGAGCAACATATCTCCACTTCAAGGAAGACCGTGTTACGTTGGTGTGCGGTGCAACATCACCGCTTCAAGAAAGACCATGTTGACACCTAGTGAATAGTACAACTATCATGGTACATTGCTCCTTGATCAACTCCTTATCATTCTGCCGTCTTTGACCCATGCGAGGTGTGCTATCGTATATGGACCCTCGAAAAATAAAAAAATTTAGGGTCCCTTTTTTTATTTTTTATTAAGTAGTATTAGCCAGAATTTACTGTAAAGACTCATAATTCACAGGTCTTAGCCCAATTAAGAACCAACTTTTACGAATTAAAACAGAATCCCAAAAATATTTGAGACAAACCTAATCATCTGGCATCCACATGAGGATACTGGAGCCAAAGGAAGGGGCGGTGGCACTTTACGGCATAGTGATTAGGAAATGATTGAAATATAATAATACAAGTGCAAAGGTAACTTTATGAATGTGATCCTCTTCCAGTGCGGTGAAATAGTTGTCTTTGTTCACTAGACAAAAGTCAGCATTGAATAATCTTTCAATTTTGGTGGGTTTAGCAAGATTTCTTCTATCTTTATCGCCAAACCACCAACACACTATAGTCTATAGAGTGTATTGTGGATACACATTCCTCAGTTCCTGTCTTTTTCATACACCCTCGAGAGTTATCTTTTTGAGAAATATACTTTTAGCAATTCGCTTTAATGAAATTGTCTCATCACACTACAATAAAAACAGAATACGGTAACAGTTCACATGTGACAGAAATGCAAGTGTCACATCTTTTTACTAATTTTATGTTTTTTCTTGACATTTATGTGACGAGTTTTTTAAATGTCATAAAATTATGACATTTGTGTAATGATTTTTTTAAGTGTCATGAAATTATGACATTTGTATGACAGTTTCTTTAAGTGTCATTTATTTATGACATTGTGTGACGGGTTTGTGAAATGTCACATAAATAAGTGACTTGTGTTTTTAAATTGACCAAAAATGACGCGTTTGACTGATTAAAACGACACCCTTCTTATTATTTATTTAGCATTTTTAAAATTCAAATTAAGACCTACACGATTTTTTTAAAAAAAATTGTTTTTAATAAAAACAAACTAAATGTTATCGTTTTAACATTATAACAAATAAAAAATCAAAAACTCTGTAAAAATACTAAGTGTTTTCACGCTCACACAATTTCCAAATTGGACATGCCACAAATATTACTACTTTCAGAAATTAAAAATTAGTACAATAGAGTATTCACATAATTATATATTTAAAAGAATTTATTAACTTACGATAAATTTTTATTTGAAGGCATAAAATTTGCGAGGCAACATAATGACCCAAATTGGTATTATTAAAGGGTCGCCCCATAAAACCCTATGCTCTCAAATTTCTAGTGATTCTCGACGGAACAGTAACTTGGCCGAAAAATTGAATTTTTCGCCCAACTCAAGAACCCATCGGAGATGACCCATATACCAAAAGAATCATCTTCTCCTCCTCTTCCAATCTATACCAATATCGACAGTCGATTCATCTATTTTCATTGTCGATTTTGCAACCAAATATCAGTTCGAAATCGCGATTTTATACTTTCAAGTTTCCGGCGATCGGAGGTTGATTCGACGGGAGTGGGTAACACCACTGTGACCACCATCACCTAGTAGTTCTTTCTATACTACCGCCGTGTATCGACTGTCCCCCAACATCCACGATGACCAGATCATCGTCAACACCGAACCCTATGCGCAACTTTGGATTTTTCGGTCACCTCTGGTGACTGATCACCATCTCAGATATACCATTGTGTTCCCCTCACTCTCCTCTACATTCTACACCCACCCCCGTGACTCGAATCGACGCATAACATATTTCACCATTTTCATAGTTGTCGAGCTTCACTAAGGTTTCCATGTGAACGTCGGTAGGCGACCACGCGATGGTCGTCGATCCTATGAATGATTATCCAACTTTAATTCATCCTCAACAATCCAAACTTCCAACTCTGATTTCTGATGCTAGTCCCGATAGTGAACATGGAGTTTTTTGGCGAATTGGTGTAGCTATGGAGGTGTTACAACCTGCAATAAACATGAATCAATTACCAGCAACATCATTAATGCCACAACATTACGCACAGGTAATGTAATAAAAATTGTAAATTTAGCTGATATAGAACTAGAAATAATAACAACAACAAACCTAGTGTAGTCCCACAAATGTGGTTTGGGGAGGGTGGTGTGTACGCATACGTTACCCTACTCTGTGAAGGTAGGGATGTTGTTCTCAAAGACCCCTAACTTTTAAGTTAAAAAGCTTAATAGATAGGAATTTGTGGAGATTAAGAGATATTGTTTATAATATATTTAATAATGGAACGATGTCAACATTACAGAAGGTAGTGTCGTGTAACATTGTAGTAGAGAGAGTATACTTTTTTTGACGAACTAATGCTTTCAAGCTGTGGAGGGAGTATAATATGATAGTTTAAGTAGTTCCAATTTAATATACTGCAATCTAACTTCAAACTTTAAATATAGTTCTCTAAATCTAGTTTATGTTCTGTGTACTTGGTGTTGAAAAGTTGAAGTTTTTTTAGCTGCTTATGGAATTTTGCAGATTAAAGACATTGTCCAAGTAGATCAAAATGTATCTCGACATTTGGTTGATGAACTTAGTCCTGCTGACTAGAGTTTTCTGGTAATCTATTTATCCCTTTTATCTGTCCCTTCTATTTGTCCCTTTATTTTGATAATGGTAACATTGGTGTAATGTGTATATATTGTTTGAGGAACTAGTTCAGAAGATTACTTACTTTCTTCCTTGTGGAAATTGATTACATGTGTTGGAGAATTGTGGACTTGTACATGCGTATCAACATGAACCTTATGGTGATATTACTATGAAAGTGACTTCCAAACTGAAGGAGAAATTTTCAAGCTGAGACCATTGTGTAGATCTACATATAGAGGTAAAATTTGGTCTCAGTTTTGAGTTTTGACTGCACCATTTCTACTGTTTAAACAAATTAAATTTAAAGATGCAGTCTTCTTATTACCTTAGTCTTTGACCTGTCAATGCAGAGAAGTTTAAGAGGGATTTATCGCAAGGCTTCAGATAATATGTTATAAATGAAACCACAAGAAAGGAAAAAAATAGTGTGTTTCATATAGATTGAGAGTTTTATCTTGTTTCTTTACCCATTCATAGTGGGAAGGGTTGCAGGAACACTTCTTCCTATTTATTTCTCAATGATATCCAACGTTCAAGACTCCAATTGCCTTGTTGTGCCTCTAAAGCAGGTGTGTGCCGGTACTGAAGTAAACAGATTATCCTTCTTGAGTATATTGAACTGGTCTTCATATAAGATGTTCCAGAATCTACTGCTTTGAGAGCTCAAATTTACATCATGATTCCTAAGTCTTATTTTTTAAGGCCATATATGCATAGTATTGCCAGTTTTATTAGCATGTCTGGTTGATGTTTCAAATTCCGACTAACACTAGTAAACTTATTGAACAGACGTCTAAATCATTTTCCTTCTGAATATGTCTTACACTGGTCAGTTATATTCCAAATGGGGCATCATGGGAGATCCATGAACATGTTGCTGATGGTTCATCTGGTTCTTTCTGTAGAGTTAACTTTTTTGTTTGCCACTACTTGATTTAATACAATCTTGCACAATTTCAGATTCTTCATTATCTTGGCTTGGATCATGTTGGACATCTTGGTGGGCGCAATAGGTGTTCCCTGTTACTTTGCATTGACATTCTGAAGAAAAAATGGTAATTCATTCATAACATTTTCTTCGGGTGTTTATTTACAGTGTGCTGATGGCCCCCAAACTTGGAGATATGGATGAAGTGATCAAGGCGATTGATCTAAATTCTTTAACTTCCAACAATAATGATCAAGGAGGGACACTCTTGGTTTGTGCATCTTCCTTTTCTCAAATAATTGTGTAGCTTAAAGTGTATCAGGCTTTCTTTATGATAAAATTCTAGTAGAGAAGTCAGAGACCATGTATTTATTATTCCTTTAGTTTCTCTAATGTCACAACATATAACTGTATCTTGGATCATTGAAAAAGAAATGTAAATCCTACATCAGTAGAATAGCCGAGGCGAGCGTAAGTTGGCCCAACTACCATCATTTTTAATCATAAGTTAACAGATACTCCCACATTTATAAATGAAAGTAAATTGATGACATGAAAAAATAACAAGACAAGGATCATGTGAATGAACAAATCACAATTATGTTTATTGCTTTCATTTCTAACTCAAGAAGCGACACAGTTTTGGCTCGCCCATCCACATTTATTTTTTTTGTGATTGATTCTACTTTACTGAGTTGTGTATGAAATCTGAAAGAAAGCATTGAAAGTTGTGGAGCAGAAGCAGGTAGCTCAGCAAGAGGCTAATATGTCGAAATTTGTGGTGATGAAAGTTGATCAAGAGAGGAGGGCGATGATTATTCAAGCTGAAGGAGAGAGTGAATCTGCGAATTGGATTTCAGATGCTACTGTTGCTGCTTGTATAGGATTGATTGAAGCTTCTAAAGAAATTGCTGGGAATTTGGCTAAGACTCCTAATGTTGATAAGATAATTGATTAACAATGTTTTAGTCTTTAATTTAACACTTTAGTAACACTTTGAATGCTTATCCATTTTGGGAAGACTTTGTACAACAAATTCTAGCTATTTAATGTATATTTTTGGTGTTATTTAAATTCTTAGTCCATTTCATTAGTGCACTCAATTTGCAATATTGAAATTAAATTGCAAAAAAAAAAAAATGCCAAATTAATTTTCCCGCCATATTAAAATAAATTATTAATTTAATAGAAATAAAAAAAATTGGAATCAAAATTTAATTTTATGTGACATTTGTGTGACGAGTTTAAACAGTCACATGTCATGTGACATTTGTATGACGGGTAAAAACCGTCATCCGTTTGTGACAATTGTGTGACGGGTAAAAACCGTCACATGTCGTGTGACGGTTCCAGAACCGTCATCCGTTTGTGACAGTGACAAATATGACACTTACAGGAACCGTCATCTTAGGAATTAGTTTACCCGTCATCGTAGGGTGTTTTTCTTGTAGTGTCACCAAATATTGCAACATTAATGAAGAGGATCCTACATTTATATATTTGATAACCTACATGCGCGCACGCAAATGTTTTATCACCAAATATTTCCTCATCCCACCGGATGTGGAATTCAACGCCCCTGCACGCTCAGAATTGAACATCTGAAGCTTGGACAATATAAGATGGAGGTCCAACATCCGATAAACAATGAATTGTGATTGGTCTAGCTCTGATACCATACTAAGAAAATGAACCTTAGACATAACTCAACACTAAATGCTAGATCTTGAAAAATGATTGTCCAATACGATATAAATAAATCTAATACATTTACCGTTACATATGAAACAAACAGTCAGCCTATGTCTAGGTAAAGGCATGTGTAGGGTTTTGTCGGGTTCGTACACGCAGCAGAATTTAAAAATTTATGTTCAAACTCGACGACGGTCAAACTGTAGGATGATTATACAATGTAAATAACACAAAGCAGGAATGTAATACTTCGAACGAAGACTTACATTTGTTAGAAATCTGGATTATTGAAGCTTTGTGTAGTCCGAGGGTGTGCACGCAAATATCCCTCGATTTGCAAGTTCTTAAAACTTTGATGTAATCTCTCTTTTGGAAAGCTAGAAATTCCGGCAGAGTTTCGGTAGAGTTTAATCTTATGAAATATGGTGTAGAAAATATGAGGCTAAACCCTGTATATATAGCTGAATATATCATCTAGGGTTTTCCCAGTGGGCCAGGCCCGAAGCAAAAAGCAGTGGGCACTCGGACCGCGGGACTTTTGGCGCCACGAGTAAGTGGCTCACGGCCAGCCTCAATTTCGGCCTTGTTTCATATTTTCTTTTAATGTCTCGATCATCAACCGAACATATATATATTCAATCTTTAATTACATCATTCAATCGACGAAACATTTGACTTAGTGTTACCCTTCAAACCTTTACATATTGACACTAATAACATTAGGGTCTACACAAAACTCCTAGACTGCGCCGGAAGACGAACTCAATATGTAAAGTTTAGCTACACGAAACATGTGAACTGAACCTCTATGTGAGAAGATAAAATCCTTTCATTTATGACACACTCAATCAAACTTAGAATTTGTCAAGTGTCTATCCAAATGACTTGATCATTATAACTCATCTATATTAGTTGACAACAGGACCATATCAAAGACATGTCCATTGCATTGACCAATGACTTAGTCAACCTAACAACATATGAGTACCTGAGTGTTCACTCGAATATACATTCAAGGAATGAATCCTAATCTTGGCTCACATACCACCTTTAATCTACTTCGTAATGCACCCAAAATAAGTCGTGTCTCAACCTATAAGGCATTTGAGCTTAGGACAGGATCAAAGTACATTACTCCGTAAACAAGGTGATACTGACCTCAAGTCTAAGGACTTCTATCTCCCACATGCCGATGACATTATTGACATATAACAAAATAGTACATCAGCAGGGTATACCAATACTTCAACAATTATACATGTATCCATCACGAGTTGCCATAACTCGTAGCAAGTGAGACATACTACATCCCCTAAGGATATGATGCAGACCACACATATTGTATATCATCGATATCCCAATATCGATGATCATTAGTCGAGGTAGTTTAAGAGTTACGTTATAACATTAATTCTCACATCATTAATAAACACGTAAACTCTAGGGATGCATTTATAGAATACTATAAACAATCAACTAATAATTCAATAAATGCAAATGCCATAATATTAATCATCATTAATATAAATACGAATGTGTATAAAGTACATTTTGTCCTAATACAGATTGTCTCTAGGTCATACATATACTTTCAATCTCCCACTTGACCTAGAGTCAATCACCAACATATCTAATACCCATGTTCTCAAAATGACCATTATTCTTAACCAAACTTAATGGTTTAGTAAACAGGTGTGCTAGATTATTGTCTGTGGGAACATAATCTATCCTAATATCTTCAGCCTTCACCATCTCTCGGAGAATGTGGTACTTCCTCGGTACATGCTTGTTTCTGTTAGTTGATCTTGGTTCTTTTGCTTGTACAATAGCACCCGTATTGTCACAATAAATGGTTATTGAACAACTAACACTCGGAACAACCCCTAGTTCCTTCAGGAACTCATAAATCGCGACGTTCCGATCCAAAGAATGTACTCCGCCCGAGTCGAGTCGCCAGAGTAGCTTGTTTGGAACTCCTCCGGCAGACTGCTCCTCCATTGAAAATGAACGTGTAACCAGACAGAGATTTGAAATAATCAACATATGTCTGGAAACTAGCATCGGTATACCCGGTGGCAACCAACTTATCTTCTCCACCATAGACTAAGAAGTAATATTTAGTACGTCTGAGATACTTAAGAATACTCTTGACTGCCTTCCAGTGTTCCTCACTAGCATTCTACTGGAACTTGCAAGTCATACTAAGTGCAAAGGCCACATCTGGCCTAGTATAAGTCATGGCATACATGATCGATCCTATAGCTGAAGCATATGGGATCCTCTTCATGCGCTCAAGTTCTACAGCACTAGAAGGGCAACCCTTCTTAGATAACTTGATGCCTTGACCCATTGGAAGACATCCTTTCTTGGAATTCTACATTGAAAAATGTCTAAGAACTTTGTCTATGTAGATTGACTGTGACAGCCCCAACAATCTATTAGACATATCTCTATAGATCCTAATTTCCAAAATGTAGCAGGCTTCACTTAAATCCTTCATCATGAAGGTCTTGGACAACCAATCCTTAACGGACTGCATGATAGTCCTATTGTCTTCCATCATCAATATGTCATCAACATATATAATAATGAAGACAATACCCTCATCCTTGCATTTGACATAAACGCAAGGATCCTCTTTGCTTCTGACGAAATCAAAAGATTGGATAGCCTTGTCAAAGCAAATGTTTCAACTCCTAGAGGCTTGCTTAAGCCCATAAATGGACTTCTGTAGCATGCACACAATATTTGGTCTGGACTCGGATGAAAAACTCTCAGGTTGTTTTATATACACTTCCTCAATTAGATTATCATTGAGGAATGCAGTTTTGACGTCCATCTGCCAAATGTCATAATCATAATATGCAGCTATAGCAAGCAAAATCTGAATAGACTTTATCTTAGCTACCGGTGAAAAGGTTTCATAATAATCCATGTCAGGACGCAGAGTAAAACCTTTAGCTACTAGTCTAGCTTTATAAGTCTGAACCTTACCAGATGCATCAATCTTCTTCTTGAAGACCCATTTGCATCATATAGGTTTAACCCTATTTGGCAAATCAACCAAGTTACACACTTGATTGATATACATATATTCCATTTCAGATTTCATGGCTTCTTGCCATCTCTTCGAATCAATGTCTAGCATTGCTTCATTGTATGTTCTAGGCTCGTCATCATCTGGAATATCTAACTCATTTTGTGTTTCCACAAGTAGATTTAGTCTTTCTGGGGGACGATGAGTTCTAGTAGACCTGCGGAGTTGAGTGTCTTGCAGTTCAGTTACAAATATGTTCTGATTGTGAGAATGTTCTTGTGCGTTGGTTGATCCACCAACATTAGAGCTTTCAGGAATGTCATTTTCATGTCTTTCCTGAATGGGAGGAGGTGCAACTGATGCACTAGCTCCCAAGGTTTGTGAAGGAGGATCTTGCGTTTCTGCATCTCTCCTCGTAGCACTCCCACTGGCCGAAGGGAGTACCCTGAGTACCCAATCTTCGCCATAAGCTCCCACTGAATCATTTCCTTGTTCACTCGGCAAGGGTTCAACCTCTATGTTACTTTGTTCTTGAATTTCTTCAAGTTCTATCTTTGTGCAACTCTCTTTCTTGTAGACATATTCATCTTCAAGAAAAGTTGCATTCCTAGAAACAAATATCTTATGTTCTCCAGGAAGATAGAAATAGTATCCCTTAGTTTTCTTTGGATCCCCAACGAAGTAACATTTCTCACTTTTAGACTCTAACTTATCAGTGATCAGCTTCTTGACATATGCAGGACACCCCAGGGCCTCATGTGTCTAAGTGATGGCTTCTTGCCACACCATACCTCATATGACATCTTTTCAACTGATTTAGAAGAAACTCTGTTCAGAACATATATCGAGGTTAGAATAGCGTATCCCCAAATGTATGTTGGAAGAGCTGAAAAACTCATCATGGAACGAACCATGTCAAGAAAGGTTTGATTTCTCCTCTCGACAACACCATTCATCTAAGGTGTTCCAGGAGGTGTCCATTCAGAATGAACTCCATGTAGCTTTAAGTATTCAAGAAATGCTTTACTTAAGTACAAACCTCATCGATCAGATTGAAGAGTCTTGATACTCTTCGAGAGCTGTTTCTCAGCTTCACACTTAAACTCCTTAAACTTCTCGAAGGCCTCGAATTTGTGTCTCATAAGATACACATATTCATACCTCGATAAGTCGCCTGTAAAAGTAATGAATTAAGAGAAACCTTCTCTAGCTTGAGTCGAAAATGGTCCACATACGTCAGTATGTACCAACTCAAGCACCTCCTTGGCACGGATCCCCTTTCCAGAAAGAGGTTTAATGATCATCTTACCCTTAAAACAAGATTCACAATTACCATAAGATTGTAAGTCAAATGGTTCAAGGTAATTTAATTTTCTCAACCGTTCTATCTTCGTTTGATTGATATGACTAAGTCTGCAATGCCATAAGTAGGTAGAATTTCTTTTATTTAACTTAGCTCTTTTATTTTGTACATTGAAAATTTCCATGCGGCAGTTTAATGTATACAATCCATTCAAAAGAGACGCAATTCCATATACAACATTATCATAAGCCAAAATTATATTGCTATTATTAATGCTTGAGGAAAAGCCCTCAGTGTCAAGAACATGAATGGAAATAACGTTCCTTGTCAAAGAAGGAACATAATAATAATTGTTTAACATTAAAATATTGCCGGAAGGTAAATCTAATCTATAATCTCCCACACGCTCAGCATCAACACGTGCTCCATTTCCGACGCACAGGTCCACCTCTCTAGGTCCGACCTTCATGCTATTAGTTAGCCCCTGCACATTTGTACAAATGTGTTAGCCACAAGCGGTAACTAGTACCCATGAATGAGAATCATTTATAGATAGATTAATTTCAATTACAAACATACCTTGTCCACTAGAGGATGGTGCACCTGGTGTCATCCCTCTTCCTGGAGCTGTACAGTCCTTCCTCCAATGCCCATTCTATTCTGATTCATGCACACATCCGATCTTTGGATTTTTTCTTCTTCGCCCCTCCTTTGGTCTTCATTGCTGCTGGTGCAGCAACAACTTTGCCCTTCCTCTTCTGTTGTACCTTACCTTTCGGTTTGGGATGACTAGAGGAGTCAACCATTAGAATAGGTTTGCTTTTGGAAACCAAAGATTCAAAAGTTTTCAGCATATTGTGCAATTCTGGCAACTTTGCCTTAGTTCTATTTATATTGTAATTTATAATGAAACTCTCGAATGAACGTGGAAGTGAATGGATGATGAGTATGGTAGCAATTCTGTCTTGAAACTTTATTTCAATGGAAGCCAACCTTTCTATCAACTCAATCATTTTCAGCACACATGGATACACGTGGCCCCCTTCAATGAGTTTACACTTAAAGAGTTCTATGAGCAGCTCATACTCCATTGTCTGAGACTGAGAGTCATAAAGACTCTTCAAATGTACAAGCATTTCATTAGGCCCCATGTTTTCATGTTGTCTTTGTAATGTATGTGACATAGAAGACATCATCAAACACTGAGCTGAAATGACATCATCATAATGTTTTTTATAAGCCACTTTATCAAAGGTTGCATATTCGGCAGTCCTCATGAATGTAGGAATACAGTCCAATGTATATTCAATTTTCTCTTGTCTCAGGACTATTCTCACATTCCTGAGCCAATCTATAAAGTTACGTCCAGTCAATCTATTGGATTCCATTAGCATTTTCATTGAGAAGTTCGACATTCTAAAGATCTGAAGATATAGGTAGAGAGGAAAAATGCAATAAAAAAATCATTCTCCTAATTATACACATTCATTATATGCTAATTTAACATGACATTTTGTTTAATTATCTCTCACTATTTTGCATACTTCTAAGACCTCAAGGTAGAATACAGATCTAAAATATTTTAAAGTCATAATGGGCCAAGATCCAAACATATGTTATATCCGCGTTTTCTTTGGCTGATAACTTCAATAGCACACTTCGGTAGGTTCTCAACCAATTTTAAAGCTTATTCACAACTCTTGGTTTGATTAAATATCTTTCATTTTAATCTTACGTCTTTAGATTAGTCCGACACTTTGGCGCCAAGATTCATCTAAACAAGTCAACCCCATTATGCGACTGCATTTAAGTACCTAAGTAAATTTAGCATTTGCAAGAAAACACTTTGGTGTAAATACCTACAAAAGTGTATCCTCTACTTTTACTTCAACACATCTATGAAATGACATGAGTCCTCGTAGACTTAGAGCAAATACTTTGGCATAAATACTCGTATCGTCGAAAAGGATTTTGCACCCTAACAATTATAATAGATGACACATTCTAATTAGACTTGTATTTTAATGTTTGGGGAATATTTTCAGTTTTGGGGATTTCAATCAAGATCAACAATTATGTCATACATCATATGACATCCTATCATGCAATTTCTAAACACATTTAGATGGAAAACCATCAAACTCAATAGACATGATATAAGATGATTTTAATCACATATTGGGCGCCGTTTACCCAGACAGTTATAACGGTCATTGAAAGTAAACAATTACTGGACGCCGCATACCCAGACAATAATTGCGGACGCTATGCTAATAATTTAAATGCATCACATTCAAACACTTAGCATATTTGTATATTATAGAATAATATACCATTAATTATAATCATGGGTCTACTTGTCTAAACTCTAAATCTATGTCTATGCCAAACAGTCCCTAAACATTTTCTGATTTTAAAATTCTGATTTTCAGGAATTCTGCAAACTTAAAATTTACAGTTTAGTCCCTCAAGAATTTAAATATTCAATTCGAACCCCATTAAATTCAGAAAATACAATTTTGACTCTCAGAAAATATTTTGATTTGTTGACTGCTTGTAATTTTCAGAACTTAAAAATCAAAATTTCAGTTAGTTTCTTTAATTACAGATTTACCCGAAAGGACCAAATCTGTCCAATTTAAAATTTTATTTTCAGATTCTGAAACTCTTAAAACTTTCAAAATCAGATTAAAAAAAATTAAATTTTTAAATCGACAGTGTGTATTGAAAGATCATATAGAACGTAAACTGCGCAGTCGTCGTAGCCGCGACGCCTCTGAGGCAGTAAGTCCGAAATTTTATTTTAAACTTTCTGGATGAACAACGTCGTGTCCCTATTGAACAGAGCCGCGCGCCGCCGTAAAACCCTAGTCAGCGCCGCGGCGCCTCGACCCCAGAAACACAATTTCTGCAATTCCAAAACCATAAAACTCGTTTAGGCTCAAATTAGCAGATCTATTTCGTACCCCTTTCACTATTCAACAACACGTTCATCGACCCTCATCAAATCTCTTCTCGTTATTCGTCTTAATGCACCATGTTCGAATCGAACTGGTTACGCTTATCAACTTAGATGAGTTAGATCTGAATGACTTCCTCGATTACATCACTGTTTAACAGACCTGGAGACAAAACTACGTGTTTTTGGGATTTTAAGGTTTTAAAGCTTTTAAACGACATAAATCAAATTTAAACAAATTCTAACCCATATTATCATTAATATTCATTGTATAATCACACAAAACAGCCCAGACTCTGATACCACTGTAGGGTTTTGTTGGATTCGTACACGCAACAGAATTTGAAAATTTATGTTTCAAACCCGACGACGGTCAAACTGTAGGATGATTATACAATGTAAATAACACAAAGCAGGAATGTAATACTTCGAACGAAGACTTACATTGGTTAGCAATCTGGGTTGTTGAAACTTTGTGTAGTTCGAGGGTGTGCACACAAATATCCCTCGATTTGCAAGTTCTTAAAACTTTGATGTAATCTCTCTTTTGGAAAGCTTGGAATTCCAGCAGAGTTTTACTGTTTCAGTAGAGTTTAATCTTATGAAAGATGGTGTAGAAAATATGAGGCTAAACCCTGTATATATAGATGAATATATCAGCTAGGGTTTTCCCAGTGGGCCAGGCCCAGAAACCGAAACAGACTGGGCCAACTCGGACCCGCATGACTTTTGGCACCGCGGCCCTGAGTAAGTGGCGCCACGGCGCTGGCCCCAATTTCGGCCTTGTTTCATATTTTCTTTTAATGTCTCGATCATCAACCGAACATATATATATTCAATCTCTAATTACATCATTCAATCGACGGAACATTTGACTTAGTGTTACCCTTCAGACCTTTACATATTGACACTAATAACATTAGGGTTTACACGGAACTCCTAGACTGCACCGGAAGACAAACTCAATATGTAAAGTTTAGCTACACGAAACATGTGAACTGAACCTCTATGTGAGAAGATAAAATTCTTTCATTCATGACACGCTCAATCAAGCTTAGGATTTGTCAAGTGTCTATTCAAATGGCTTAATCATTATAACTCATCTATATTAGTTGACAACAAGACCATATCAAAGACATGTCCATTGCATTGACCAATGACTTAGTCAACCTAACAACATATGAGTACATGAGTGTTCACTCGAATATACATTCAAGGAATGAATCCTAATCTTGGCTCACATACCACCTTTAATCTACTTCGTAATGCACCCAAAATAAGCCGTGTCTCAACCTATAAGACATTTGAGCTTAGGACAGGATAAACGTATATTACTCCGTAAACAAGGTGATACTGACCTCAAGTCTAAGGACTTCTATCTCCACATGCCGATGACATTATATAACAAAACAGTACATCAACAAGGTATACCAATACTTCAACAAGTATCCATGTGTCCATCACGAGTTGACATAACTCGTAGCAAGTGAGACATACTACATCTCCTAAGGATATGATGCAGTCCACATGTCGACGTATCGCATATCATCGATATCTCAATCTCGATGATCATTAGTCGAAGTAATTTAAGAGTTACGTTATAACATTAATTCTCACATCATTAATAAACACGTAAACTCTAGGGATGCATTTATAGAATACTATAAACAATCAACTAATAATTCAACAAATACAAATGCCATAATATTAATCATCATTAATATAAATAAAAATGTATATAAAATATATTTTATCTTAATACAGATTATCTCTAAAACATACGTATACTTTCTTCGTGTCCCTCTATTAGGAATGCCATTTCAGTGAACTTTATTATGCTTAAAGTAAACATGATCCACGGATCTCAAATTGAAGATTTTTTAAAACTTTTTATGTTGTACATTTCACTATCCCATCACGTACAGATCTAAAGTATTTAAAAAGGTAGCAATTGTTAGAGTATCAATATTATTCCTTATTTTACTAACATCAATACCAATATTCAACTTCTAGCTTATTCCTTATTAATCCTTCTGGATGTGGGCAATTATTCCAAATCTTTTTTCCATTTCAAAGTTAGATTGTCTAGATTCTAGCGGGCCGTTTGTTGCAAGTAGTATGATCATAACATACTAAATTATTTTCTCTTGCTTTAAACTTTTGCTCCATTTATACATCTTCCTAGCCTTGAGGTAAGAAATATACTTACCCCTCGGCGATGCAGTATTCCCCTTTCACTCGATAACCGGCTCGTCAGGAAACTGGAACCGAACTAATCTCTCTCTACAGTCCACGTTGGCATAGCAAGATGCTAGCCAATCCATACCCATAATCACATCAAAGTCTGTCATATCCAACTCTATCAAGTCGGCTAGAGTCTGACGGTTATCTATAGTCACAGGGCAAGCCTTATACACGCTCATTTACCATGAATCACTCTCGCGTAGTCACCTCAAAGGTCTTATGGACTCGGGCTCTATCCCTATTCTACTGGCAATATGAGGAGATATGTAGGACAAGGTAGAACCTGGATCTATCAAAGCATATACATCACAGCAAGAAACCAATAATGTACCTGTGACGACATCTGGTGACGCCTCCTGGTCCTGTCGACTGGACATAGCATATATGCGGTTCTGAGGACCGCTAGAACTGGAACCCCTACCACGACCTCTGCCGCGGCCTGCTGGCCCATAAGTACCCTGCCCTCCGGGGCGTCTAACTATCGAAGATGAAGATCCAAAGAATGCACCCGTCGGTGACATGCGCTCCGCCGCTGGGGCGGACAATCCTTCTTCGGATGGACCCGGCCACAAGTAACACGCTCGAACCCATACGACACTCGCCGGATGAGACCTACGCGTCGAGCGCGCAGAGGTAGGTGGTCTCGATTAGTCTTTGGTCCCCGCCTCCATGAAAACACAAGTCCTGGAGCCACGACCGCTCTGAATAACCTCCGATCGGACCTCCCGCCGAAAATCGAGAAGGAGCACTCGTCTTTGGCCGGAATGTGGACTGAGTTCGCTGCGAGGCCGCCCTCAGCGCCCAGAACTCGTTGTCCTAGCCTCTTGGCCGCCCAAATCTAGCCGATCTCGCCTCTCTCGCCTCAATCCCGCGCGTGCGCTGCATCCTGGCAATATCCATCCCTGGTTGAAGAGCCACCCCCAAGCATGCAGTAATCATATGACGGTCTAACCCCATCACATATCGATGAACCCTGTCTGCCATGTCAGCTACTATGGTGTGCGCATATCTGGCCATGGAGTCGAACTCCAGGCTGTACTCCCTGATAGTCCTCCCGTCCTGTCTCAAGGTCAAAAACCTATCTACGCGGGCTCTCCTCACCTCAGGAGGCAAGAAGTTGTCTAGGAACGCCTCTGTGAACTCCTCCCAATCAGCTGGAAGAGTATCATCACACCTCGACAATACCCATGACTCAAACCAGTTCAACGCAATATCGCGTAACCGGTAAGAAGCTAGTATAACAGACTCAGTCTCTGATGCCCTAAGGACCTGCATGGTCCGTCAGAATCGCCGGACAAACTCCTGCGGATCCTCGCTCAAATCTCGAACCATAGAACTCGGGTGGGTGACAACCCAAGAAATCCCGAATCAAGTAAAGCGTCGGCTCTGTGGTTGGCGCTGCTCGCTTCCGCTGCGCCGCCACTATCTTGGTCGATCAATCGCTCATTCCGTAATCTCGTACTCGACCACATTTGGGATCGAGGCTCGATCGCGGTCTCGATGGCCGCGTCACGCCTCGAACTCTCTTGAGGTGGCGGCGGCGTGGAACTCGCCGCCCTAAACATCATCTCTGGTAAGGGTGGGCTGCGCCTCGTGACTCTCCGCGTCCACTAGCGGCACTCTCACCGCTTTGCCTTACGGGCCGCGGTTGCCTTGCGTGGAGGCATAAGCGATACATAAAGGAAAACATCGGAGGAGGTTCAACCTATAACTCACTTTCATTGCACGATCTTAGAGTGAAAGAATGGAAACCAATCCTAAATATCCTCTGACCTCACGATTATAGATGTGGTGCGACACCGATAATCAAGACTACTAGACACGCGATGCGTGGACACTTCCGAGGACTAATCGCTCGATACCACTTTTGTCACGACCCAACCCGGGTCGCGGCGGTACCTGCCAGGTACCACCATCGGTATATGTCGAGAAAAGCGGAGAACATACATAACACATAACTTATAAAAAGTAAGCGTCATCGCCACCGATAAAGGTCTTCCATAAAACATACTTAAACAAAGTATAGTAGTACAACTGGTTCTTATAGCCCAAAATATATGTGACCACACCTCTAAAGATAACAATGGCGGGACGGGGCCCGCCATACCCTGAATGTACAAAATACCTATAGCATCGTGGAATATCCGTACGATAAACAAGATTAGGAGGATGGAGCTTCGACAGGAATAGTGATCCTAAGAACGAGGATCCTCAATCGCTTACCCTTACCTGCGGCGTGAGCGCGGCCAGGAAGAAATTCGTACCTGATATGTACCAAGTATGTAAAGGCAAAATCTTTGTAATAATGATATCATAAGTCTAAAAGTCACCGAGTCATGGAAGACAATCAAATACCTTTTCGTGTCTTACTAACAATGAGAGTGACAAGTATATATATATATAATCTGCGTAAAATAGGGGCCTTAGGATCAAAGCAGGTACCTCGCCGTAGTATCAATAAGCACCCTACTCCTGGGATTTGTTTACCCGCATAGTCCTGTGGACCCGCGTGGTATTCTCGCATAGTCGTGCCCGCACGTGGGACTATTTCACCCGCATAAGCCCATAAGGACTCGCATGAGGTATTCCTCGCATCGTGGGTAGCAAATCCACGGAACATGTAGTATAACGATCTTGGGGACTTTCCCCTCAGATATACTCTTACCCTGAAGCAGATGGTATAACGATCTTGGGGCTTGCCCCTCAGATATACTCTTACACTGAAGCAGATGGTATAACGATCTTGGGGCTTGCCCCTCAGATATACTCTTACACTGAAGAAGGTGGTATGCCGATCTTGGGGCTTGCCCCTCAGACATACTCTTACCCTGGAGTAGGTGGTATAACGATCTTGGGGCTTGCCCCTCAGATATACTCTTACCCTAGCTCAAACTGTCATCATATCATAATCATAAATAAGTTAAGAAAACTTATAACTTCTTATTAGTCTTATTCATATACCCTCTCATTTTAGTTTACTTAAGGCACTTAATCATATCTTTAATAAAAGAACACCGGGAGTTTAACCCAAGTACTACATGCTTCAACTCTAAAAAAAAAAGACTCTTCTTTATACATAAAACTCTTGGGCAACTGATGCCTTAAAACCAATTTGCCTCTCCATATACTTATCTTACTTAGAGTAAATCTCTTCTCATTAACCTTTTATGAAGCTAATAAACCAACTTCCCATAAAGTTGTTATATTAACTCTACACTTTAGTAAAATCATACTTTTCCCCTAACTAAGGGACTTATACATTCTTAAAACGAAACAAGTCATTATATACTTAAAACAAGTAAGAATACCAAACCTTGTACGTCTACCGTACTACATAGTTTCATCTATTCATGCTCAAGAGATAGGAAAGCTTCACATACCTTTTTGATCAATCCACTTGCTAAGTCCAAACTACCGCAAGTAATATGTCAACCTAAAATAACTATGATACGTTTATTAACCTCTAATTTCAATGTAGAATAATCTAAACTCAAAGCCACTAAATTTTATGGAAAATTGGGCAGCATTTCCTTTGTTTCTACATACTTTGCCACCTTTCACAAGGCCGAATTTATCATCCAAACGCCACATTTAAGGCTCAACAATCCAACATTTCAAAGGGGATTACACACCCAACCAATTCTGCCCCAATAGGTACAACAATTCACTTAACAATTCTAAGGTAGTTTTTAGGCTACAACATGCTCATAATATCTTCTTAACCAATTCCTTCACATTCAAACCATAGTTCTTACATGCAATGAGTCTAAGAGCATTATTTACTACCACAAGTTCTTTCTTCTTAACATGCAATACTAAAAACTAATTATAAAGGAGGAACCATTACCTTAGAGCTTTAGCCAAATTTATTCCAACAATTTTGCTAGCCTCCTTTCCAAGAATACCACCACAACAACCTTCACAAGCTAGCCACAAGTTTCCTTCTTGTCTTTTTCTTTTCAGATTTCTCCTAAGGCTAAAATATCTCTTGGAATTTTAGAGAGAAGTGAGAGCTTAAGCTTTAGAGAGAGAGAGAAATTGGAAGATGACCAAGTCTTGAAGACTTGGTCAATATATTGCATGCAAGAAATCAGATGGGGGGGGGGACACTTGTCACCCTCCCAAGGTCTTTTAAAAGAAAAATCTGCCTTTTCCTAAGTTTTTCCGCCCAGAATCCCGCCTCGGCGCCGCTGAAACCTCGCAGCCTCTGCGAACTTTCGCGCTGCGGCCTGTGTCTGGCGCGCGCTGCAACTTCAGCGACCCCTCATTACTTTCGCGCGACCGCATCCGTCGCCGCGCCTCGCCTTTGCGAAATACATTTACGTCCGATTGCGCCGAACTTGTAACTCTCATAACTTTCTACTTCGACGTCCTATTGACGAACGGTTGGTTGCGTTGGAATCTAGACTCCACGAACTACGCCCTAGGTCTTTGAAACACTTAGGAACTCTCAATGTATCGGGTCATAACCCGCCTCAAAGTTGACTAAAACCCGTTCGGAATAATCCGTCAACCTATCCTTTGAAAATTTTAAGTCTTACATGCTTTCGTACGCTCTCATACGTAGGGTCAAAACTACGGGGTATAACACTAAACCCTGCATATATAGATGAATATATCAGCTAGGGTTTTCCATGGGCAGGCCCGGCAAAAGCAGTCGGCGACTCGGACCCGCAGGACTTTTGGCGTCGCGGCCCTGAGTAAGTGGCGCCACGGCGTGGCCCCAATTTCGGCCTTGTTTCATATTTTCTTTTAATGTCTCGATCATCAACCGAACATATATATATTCAATCTCTAATTACATCATTCAATCGACGGAACATTTGACTTAGTGTTACCCTTCAGACCTTTACATATTTACACTAATAACATTAGGGTCTACACGGAACTCCTAGACTGCGCCGGAAGACAAACTCAATATGTAAATTTTAGCTACACGAAACATGTGAACTGAACCTCTATGTAAGAAGATAAAATCCTTTCATTCATGACACACTCAATCAAGCTTAATCATTATAACTCATCTATATTAGTTGACAACAGGACCATATCAAAGACATGTCCATCGTTGTGATGACTTAGACAACCTAACAACATATGAGTACATGAGTGTTCACTCGAATATACATTCAAGGAATGAATCCTAATCTTGGCTCACATACCACCTTTAATCTACTTCGTAATGCACCCAAAACAAGCCGTGTCTCAACCTATAAGGCATTTGAGCTTAGGACAGAATAAAAGTACATTACTCCGTAAACAAGGTGATACTGACCTCAAGTCTAAGAACTTCTATCTCCACATGCCGATGACATTATATAACAAAACAGTACATCAACAGGGTATACCAATACTTCAACAAGTATCCATGTGTCCATCACGAGTTGCCATAACTCGTAGCAAGTGAGACATACTACATTCCCTAAGGATATGATGTAGTCCACATGTCGACGTATCGCATATCATCGATATCTCAATCTTGATGATCATTAGTCGAAGTAATTTAAGAGTTACATTATAACATTAATTCTCACATCATTAATAAACACGCAAACTCTAGGGATGCATTTATAGAATACTATAAACAATCAACTAATAATTCAACAAATGCAAATGCCATAATATTAATCATCATTAATATAAATAAGAATATGTATAAAGTACATTTTATCTTAATACAGATTATCTCTAGGATATACATATACTTTCATCATGTCCCCTCTATTAGGAATGCCATTTCAGTGAACTTCATTATGCTTAAAGTAAACATGATCCACGGATCTCAAATTGAAGATTTTTTAAAACTTTTTATGTTGTACATTTCACTATCCCATCACGTACAGATCTAAAGTATTTAAAA
Organism: Przewalskia tangutica; assembly: GCA_029844215.1. Classification (NCBI taxonomy): domain Eukaryota; kingdom Viridiplantae; phylum Streptophyta; class Magnoliopsida; order Solanales; family Solanaceae; genus Przewalskia; species Przewalskia tangutica. The sequence continues at coordinate 7,830,963 of CM056725.1, forward strand.
AGGTAGCAATTGTTAAGAGTTATATACATTATTTCCTTTATTAAAATTACTCTAAATAATGCAAAGTCATAGAATCTTTGTTGGTCCCTTTTCTTTTTAATTACGTTTGTGAAATGCACTTTGTACCACATTATTGGTGGTGAAAAGTTTCCTCTTCCTCTTTATAGTGAAATGTGTTTTAGTGGACTTGTAAAGAGTTGAGAAAAGGAAGTAGCCCCGTGCACATGAGAAATGAGCTTCATAGGCAAAATGGGTCGGTTCCCCCACCATTGTGCGAGGTATACGTGAGGTCTAATTCAATTCCGATTTTGCGGTCATTATCCATAAATACTTTGAGATGTTTCATATCTCATTCTTTATTCTCTGAATGTTAGAGACGTTTCAAATCTAAGCCATTTACTCTCAAAGAAACATCTTTTCATATAGAATTCAAAGACCTTGACATCTACCTATATATACCGATAGAGATTTCAGTTATTGACACACAGAAAATCATATCTTCTTCTTTCGAGTTTTTTTTCCTTGTTCTGTTTCTGGAGAAAATACTTTGTGCAAATTACAAACTTCCAGTCACTAGTGCAAGTGTCCGGAAATGCTGTGCAACTTTAGGAAGCGACCGAGCTAAACGATTTGCACCGAAATTGATCCGAAATCTCTTTCAAAACAATGACTTATCACGATACAACTGTGATTCGATAAGTTATTTTTACTGCATTATTTATTCTTAATCAATATTATTCCTTATTTTACTAACATCAATACCAATATTCAACTTCTAGCTTATTCCTTATTAATCCTTCTGGATGTGGGCAATTATTCCAAATCTTTTTTCCATTTCAAAGTTAGATTGTCTAGATTCTAGCAGGCCGTTTGTTGCAAGTAGTATGATCATAACATACTAAATCATTTCGGAAATCAAGTTTAAGCCTTCAACTTTGAACATATATAATCAAATCTCTGTTAATTAGAAGTACTATTTATGAAAGATAAAGATGAAAAATTTAAAAGTTAGCTTGATTTTTAAATCTCTGTTAAACTTTGCTCCATTTATACATTGTCATTACTAAAACAGTACATCAGCAGGGTATATCAATACTTCAACAAGTATCCATGTGTCCATCACGAGTTGCCATAACTCGTAGCAAGTGAGACATACTACATCCCCTAAAGATATGATGCAGACCACATGTCGACGTATCACATATCATCGATATCCCAATCTCGATGATCATTAGTCGAGGTAATTTAAGAGTTACGTTATAACATTAATTCTCACATCACTAATAATTCAACAAATGCAAATGTCATAATATTAATCATCATTAATATAAATAAGAATATGTATAAAGTACATTTTATCTTAATACAGATTATCTCTAGGACATACATATACTTTCATCACGTCCCCTCTATTAGGAATGCCATTTCAGTGAACTTCATTATGCTTAAAGTAAACATGATCCACGGATCTCAAATTGAAGATTTTTTAAAACTTTTTATGTTGTACATTTCACTATCCCATCACGTACAGATCTAAAGTATTTAAAAAGGTAGCAATTGTTAGAGTTATATACCTATTTCCTTTATTAAAATTACTCTAAATAATGCAAAGTCATAGAATCTTTGTTGGTCCCTTTTCTTTTTAATTATGTTTGTGAAATGCACTTTGTACCACATTATTGGTGGTGAAAAGTTTCCTCTTCCTCTTTATAGTGAAATGTGTTTTAGTGGACTTGTAAAGAGTTGAGAAAAGGAAGTAGCCCCGTGCACATGAGAAATGAGCTTCATAGGCAAAATGGGTCGGTTCCCCCACCATTGTGCGAGGTATACGTGAGGTCTAATTCAATTCCGATTTTGCGGTCATTATCCATAAATACTTTGAGATGTTTCAGATCTCATTCTTTATTCTCTGAATGTTAGAGACGTTTCAAATCTAAGCCATTTACTCTCAAAGAAACATCTATTCATATAGAATTCAAAGACCTTGACATCTACCTATATATACCGATAGAGATTTCAGTTATTGACACACAGAAAATCATATCTTCTTCTTTCGAGTTTTTTTTCCTTGTTCTGTTTCTGGACAAAATATTTTGTGCAAATTACAAACTTTCAGTCACTAGTGCAAGTGTCCGAAAATGCTGTGCAACTTTAGGGAGCGACCGAGCTAAACGGTTTGCACCGAAATTGGTCCGAAATCTCTTTCAAGACAGTGACTTATCACGATACAACTGTGATTCGATAAGTTATTTTTACTGCCTTATTTATTCTTAATCAATATTATTCCTTATTTTACTAACATCAATACCTTCTTAAGACAAAAACAAAAACAGGAATGGTAAGGTTTGGATCGCACTACATAAATCAATTATATTCAATTTCTAGCTTATTCCTTATTAATCCTTCTGGATGTGGGCAATTATTCCAAATCTTTTTTCCATTTCAAAGTTAGATTGTCTAGATTCTAGCGGGCCGTTTGTTGCAAGTAGTATGATCATAACATACTAAATTATTTTCTCTTGCTTTAAACTTTTGCTCCATTTATACATTGTCATTACCAAATCTTTTTGTATTTGCCTTTGCTATTAACGGAGCTCTAGTGGGAAGTCTAATTTTTCTAAGATAAAAAGTTAAAAAATTTCTTAAGGTTCATTGGAGCTCCGTTAGGTCCGGAAATACAGGGATATAATATCCCTATTCCCTAAAGAAAATACTTTTTGTGCGTTGATAGGAAGAAAGATAAGTCTAATTATAAGAAATTAATGGAAATAAATTTAATTTTTATATACAATTGCAAGACTAATGAATCATTGGAAAACTACACTGGCATTTTTGCCTCATGCTAAGCTTCTAATCTAATTAAGTGTGCGTCAAACCTACCAATCGATCTACTAAGTTTTAGATTCTACTCCTAATTTTCTACCTAATGTTGATTGTTAGATATAACATGTTCACGTTGAAGAGGTTCAATTCTTATTATAACTTGTTGAACTGCAGCTGCTGATAAAGTAGTAGTAGAAGAAGTGCCGGCGTTAACAATTTTTTGGCAAGTCTCAATGAGGCAGTGTCTGCAAGTAGGGCAAGAAGAGTGTGAATTGAGCCATTTATGGATACACTTGACATGGAAGCCATGATTGCACTTTGGCAGAACCTTAACTTTCTCTCCAACTCCGAATTCCGATAAGCAAATGACACACTCAGAGTCAATTCCCGGATGTTTCAACTCAGTAGTATATGTTATAACTGGAAATGTCTTGAGGGCTTTTTTCCCGATCCCTTTATTGGCTAGCTTTGGTGAAGAAGTGGATGGGTCTGCCAGTATTAAGCTAGAGCACTTAAATGCACACTTTATGATGGAATTCAAAACAAGTGAACAAATTAAGGCACATACAAGTACTGCCAACACCATAATAACATTTGCATCAATTGTGTTATTGTGTCCAATTGGGTCATGGCTGATTCCAGCTGCCATGGCGGCCTCCGGGAGTAGTCTTCTTGAGTAGTGAAAGTTCTCTAAAAATCTTGTGGAAGTAGTTGCCATGTTTTTCTTTGTTAGTTGTTGTGGATGAATTGAAGTATCTCTAGGAGGTGCTTTCTTATATAGTACAAATTTATAGAGCTAACGGGTGTAAAGTGTAGATCAACTTTTTGACTCGTAATAATGATAAGATATTACTATTATTTTATCTTATGTTCTTTAATTAAGGAATAGTTAGAGTTACAAGCCATGTTTTATAGTTAGCTTTACTTGTAAGCACTAAATATATTAAACATAAGTTAACTCAATATATGATTCATTTTCATTCTGGATACTCCACTAAGACCCTTTGATTTTGTAAAAGATAATGGGCTACCCACTCAAGACTCAAGAGAGGGGCCAGGCCACCTCCATTGCCGACCGCATGCCGACTAGGCTGCTACGTGGACAGTGGTATTATGTATCGGAGCAAGTCCAATTAAACGTTAATTTGTACATTTAAAATTATAGTAATTGAGTAAATTAATACAGTTAAATCTCTCTATAATATCGTTATTTGTTTTGATATTTTTTTATTGTCATAACAAAATATTATTATACATAATATATAATATAAAATAACATGATCGATTCTACATAAAATATTATGTAGTAAAATTATAATTATAGATAAGGATGGTTGTTATAATAATATTTAATTTTGACTTAATTAAATAATTTTCATAAAATATAATTATCTCATAGTTATTATCAATTTAAATATCTCAATTCCAAATCGAATTTTTAATACTTTCTCAATACAACCTTAGATCGAAGAGACAATCGACATAGTGTGACCCTATAGGCCTTCACATATTGACACTAATCAAATTAAGGTCCATACGGAACTCCTAGACTGCGCCGTACGACGAACTCAATATGTGAAGTGCATTTACATGAATCCAGCAAACATAACCTTTATGTGAGATGATAAATTCCTTTCATTCGAGACACACTAGATCAAGCTTAGGATTTTCCATGTGTCTATCCAAATGGCTTGATCAGTTTATCTCATCTATATTAGTCAACAACTAGACCATATTCTAAATATGTCTCTTGCATTGGCCAATGACTTGGTCAATCTAATATCATTGAGAAGTTGAGTGCTCTCTCGAATATCCAATCGAGGAATGAATCATATTTTTGGCTCAACTACCACCTTAGTTCACATCATAATGTACCCAACACAAGCCGTATCTTATCCTATAAAGAGTTTAAGCTTAGGACAGGGTCAAAGTACATTACTCTGTAAACAAGGTGCGTATTGACCTCAAGTCAAAGGACTTTCATCTCCCACACGCTGATAACACTCTAGACATGTATACCACATAATTTATCATGGGTATACCAATACTTTCCAAAAGTATTCGTGTGTTCATCACTAGTAACCATTACTAGTAGCAGGTGAGACATACTACATTCTCCAAGAATGTGATGCAGACCACATGTCGACTTATAACATATCATCGATATCTCATTTTCGATTATCATTAGTCGAGACAACTTTGAGAGTTACGCTCTATCATCAATATCTTACTTTATTAATGACAACGTAAGCTCAAGAGATACACATTAATGAATAATTAAAAATAATCAAATAATAATTCAATAAACACAAATATCATAAATATATTAATCTTATTAATAATATGAATGTGTTCAAGTACATTTATCCCTAATAATGATTGTCTCTAGGACATACATATTTTGATATAAACCTTAAATTTATTTGTTATTTACTTTATCTATGCGTTCGCTGTCCATATAAAATAAATGTACTTCCATTGAGAAATTTAATCATGTTGATTTGTAGTTTGAAATTAGTTCGGTAAGACGGTAATGGAACACTTGCTCAATATTATTCGGCTGGACAAGTACACGATGGTTTATATGTGGCAAGTTAACTCTCTGTATGTTAAGTTAATATCGGAAATTAATTTATTAGTTCATGGGATAGAGCGTGGAATAAAATCAATACACTAGAATTCGTAGATAAAAATATCTAACGACTAAATTGCCTTTAAAGTAGACAATTCATATATCACATTTTTTATACACTACAAGAAAAAAAACCTACGATGACTGTTAAAAACTGCCATCGGAGGGGGTGCATGACGGTTTTTGTAAGTGTCATTGTAGCATGTGTCACGGTAGGTTTTTCATCGATGACGGTTTAAATAAATGTCACATAATATTTGATCGTTGACTTTGACTATTTCCCGCTTTTTTTCCCGGGAATTTACAAAATTTGGCGGTAAATATTTGAATTTTATTAATTTAATATATTTTTGCGGTAAATTTTTAAATAAATTTTAATTTTAATTAATTTAATTTAAATATAAAACAATTGCGGAAAATTTGATTTTGACGCATTTTGTATTTAATAATGAATTTTTAATTTAATTAATTGTTTTAAAAAAAATCAATAATAGTTAAATTGGTTCGGAAAATGTCATATTGTAACTAAAATGTAAATAGTTAATCAAATCATTTTAATACATAATATTGAAACATTTACGATTGTAACTAAAATGTAACTAATTAATCAAACCTGTTACAAATCTTCTTGTTCCCAAATGTATCCAAAACAAAATGTTTTACAAAACCAAATGAGTCTAAGTACATATTATCCAAACATCATGAAGGTGACACAACTTCTGTAGTACGGAGAATCTTTGAAAAATGATGTGTCCATTCAATCCAGGCCTCATCAAGCTCATGCTGTGAAAAAACTTCTTTTTCATTGTACTGTTAAACACAATAGAGATCAATTAAAATTTCTAATCATAATTAGGTCATTCTAATGTAATTACATCCAAATATAATTCAACATGTTAGATCAATTATAATACACAATAGAGATCAATTAAAGTATATATAGGACAAGTACATAAACAAAAAATAATATTAGATACTTATATTATTTTCGCAGTAGAGATAAATCATTCATGAGGTCTTTAATGAAATGCAACATATAGTAAACAGCGTACCAAATATGACTAGTCATACAAGTGCCAAGAAGCACCAAGATAAGCAAAGCAGTGTGCAGAGATTTGTGCTTCTCAAGAAGCAACTTCACCCTTGAGTTGTTCTTCGTCTCGGGAAGGTGCTCAAGTTTGTAGGTAGAAAGAGCTTCATCCGCAACTTGTCTTGTTGGGAAGAAGTCTTACTTTGCATGGCTGCATATTAAGGAATAGAGAGCAAAAGTACCACCTGCAGTAGAATTGATCAAAGTCAGTTCAACAACCAAATACTAAGACCAAATACCAAGGACATATTTGTGAACATACCCTCTCCATTGTCATCAGCTTGAAGTACGATAAAGACACATTTGAATAGAGGAACTAGAGTTAAAGTCCAAAAAACGAAAGAAAGAACGCAAAAAATCTCTTCATTGGTCTCTGAATAATGAATGTCTTTTGCAAATGTGCTCTTGTAGACATAGAGAGGGGAAATACTAAGATCCTCATACACTACCCCAAGACTTTGGTATGCCAGTATCAGTGTACTCTTCCAAGACTTCTATAATTGTGAAATACAAAGGTGTAAGAATCATGGGATTAACGTAGAAAAGGAAAAAAACTATGACTCTAATTCAGCAACATGATAAAATAGAGTCCAACAACTTTAATGTTAAGCTGTTATGGTTTTGAGCAGACCCTCCATTGAGGCACAGAGGAGACTGAATCCAAACATGAAGGAGGTAGTCAGAAAAGAAATTATGAAATGGCTTGATGTTGGGGTAATTTATCCTATCTCTGACAGTGCATGGGTGAGTCCGGTGCAAGTGGTGCCCAAAAATGGTGGTATGACAGTAGTGACCAACGAAAAGAATGAGCTCATTCCATCTAGAACAGTTACTGGGTGGAGAATTTGCATTGACTATCGCAAGTTGAACAAGACACCCAAAAAAGACCACTTCCCGTTGCCATTTCTAGATCAGATGTTGGATATACTTGCAGGGCACAATTACTACTGCTTCTTGGATGGTTACTCAGGGTATCATCAGATTGCCATAGCACCAGAAGATCAGGAAAAGATAGCATTCACCTGCCCCTTTGGTACGTTTGCATTCAGAAGGATGTCATTTGGGCTTTGCAATGCACCTGCGACCTTTCAGAGGTGTATGATGGCAATTTTCTCTGATATGGTGGAGAGGACTATAGAGATTTTCATGGATGATTTCTCGGTCTTTGGGTCCTCGTTCGACGAGTGTTTGAGGCACTTGGAAGCAGTGTTGAAACGGTGTGAAGAGTCCAACCTTGTGCTGAATTAGGAGAAATGTCACTTCATGGTAAAATAGGGGATTGTCTTTGGACACAAAATATCCAACCAAGGTATTGAGGTGGACAAAGCAAAGCTTTCAGTAATAAAAAATCTACCACCTCCAGTATCAACAAAAGAGGTCAGAAGTTTCATTGGGCATGCCGGTTTGTATAGAAGATTCATCAAGGACTTCTCAAAATTTTCAAAACCTCTTTCCACCTTGCTAATGACTGGGGTTGCTTTTGAATTCAATGAAATGGAATACATGAGCCTAGTGACCCATCTCATTCTAAAATGAATGGGAACCTGCGTCCGGCTAAAAGACGTTAAAGACAGCGCTACTTGGGAGGCAACCCAAGGTTTTTAAATTTATGCAATTTAGTTTTAGCTAGAACAGTCTCATGGAAGGTATTGTTTGCATGTTGTGATGAAAGGTACAGGGCTAAAAAGTGGAGGACGAAAAACGCGAGAGGGGAGAAAAACCAGCCCGGCGCCATGGCGCCCAGCAGAGGGCCATGGCGCCGAAATTCCAGAGAGGCGCAGGAAATTGGGCGCCACAGCGCTAATCTCAGAGCGCCACGGCGTCGAAAGTCCAGAAACTTGCGGAAGTTTGGACGCCACGGCGCCAATCTCAGGTTCGTGGCGTCGTGAAAGGATTTTTGAAAAATAGCTGCTCGGAACCATTACCCGCCGCTACCGCCACCATTTTAAACCACAAGTCTGTAAGTTGTCCCGTCTTTCTTTTATTTTTGAGTCTTGCACACATTAGGGACAATGTGTGATTTAAGTTTGGGGGGAGTTCTTAGTTTATTTTTGATGTGTTTTTGAGTCTTTTTGTTGATATTTCTATGTTTATTTGAGTCTAAGTTTTTTTTTATGATCATGCATGTTGTAGTTACTTGAAATGCCTAGTGAAGTAAAATGGAATAATGTAATGGAATTAGAATCAACCATCTGAACACTTAGGTTAGATATGCCAAGAATTCATGAAATCAAACTATTTGGGGTATCTTGCTTGATTTATGCTTTGTTAGTGATTAAACCTATGTGTTTGCTTGCTTGCTATTTGAGGTGAAATAGTTAGGATATACATGTTAGGGAGATGACTCAGACATTTCTTTGTTAGCCATTTCTTACCATTCTTTGCCTATCCCTGACATTAAAATTGTACCCCTAGTCAGCCCCGTTGAGCCTAAAAATAAGATCTTTCTTTGACACCATATAATTCCATACTTGTGCCATAAGTAAAGAAAAATTGAGATTGTTGGAATATAAAGTGTTGAAAAAGAGACAAAAAAAAGTGAACAATTTTGTTGCACCCCATTGAAAAATAATAAATAGGCAAAAGCCTAAGTTTGGGGGTGCCTACTATTTATCATGCACCTTATTCTCTCAAAACAAAAGAGGGGAGAGATAGGTATGAGATTAAAAAGAGAATAAAAAAAAGGGAAGAATTGAAAGCAAGAAGAGCTTATGGTACGTAAGTTGATCCTAAATGCCTATTTTTACCTACCCCTTCCTAAGCCTACATTACAACCTTGAAAAGCCCTGAAGATCTCTAATATGTGTATCCATGATTAGTGGAGAATAGCAAGTAAACATGCCATAGGATTTTGAAATTGACATGCATAGTTAAGTATTTTTACATCCATTGAGCATGATTGAATTGAATTTGCAAAATATTTGACTTGAGTGTTTAGAATGCTAAAAATCCATGCTATATGTTCATGCATATTATTCTACTAACCTTCATGCGTTTCTAAGTAACTATTGTGCAGCAAAGTGATCAGTGTCCTTGAGTCAGTTTATTTTCCTTTCTTCGTGTCCTTATTCTTATCATTTTGATCTTTACTCGAGGGCGAGCAAAGGTTAAGTTTGGGGGTGTTTGATCGGTGTATTTTATATACACCTTTTGAGTCATTTTTAGTTAGTCTTTTGCTTCTTTTTGTATAAATTTGTGTCGTGTTAGGATAAATATTCTTTCTTGGTTTAAAGTGGCACATCGGTGAAAAGGAGCGAAAAGAAGGCAGAAACAGAGGGTCCAGAGTACAAAGAGCTGAAAAGTTAGCAAACCGGGCGCAGAACAGGGCGGCGCCGTGGCGCCAACCAACCAGGACCAGCGGAGCCACGACACCCAAGAAGCAGACCAGCCGCCGAAGTTTCGGCGCCACGGCGCCGGTTGCAGGGCCGTGGCGCCGACGCGGGAAATTTGACAAATCCGAATAGGACTGGGCCAAGACCAAATAGGAAAAGGTTTTACACGTTTTTGGGGATATAAATAGGGCCTTTTAGGTTAGTTTTGGGGTGGCACACCTTATCATTCATCATAGCATTACTTCAAGATTAGAGACTCAGTTTTGAGTAATTTTCTTGTTCTTTACTTTATTTATTTCTAGTATATGTTGGATATTATTTTAGTTCTTAGCATGTCTATGGCTAGGAACTAACTTAATTTAGGGCTTTCCATGTCGCATCGCTTGAACCTCGTTCTTATGAATTAATGCATGTTTTGGTTTCTTCTTAATATTGTTGAGGTTTATTCAATAATTGCTTTGATTGCTTGATAATTAATTGATCACTAGTTATCATCACTTATATGAGTTCTAATCGAAATCCGAAAGGGGAGATTGTGAATATGCTATAGTTGAATAAACACAGGTTTAAATCGTGGACGAAAGTACCCCGATACTTGTGTAGCTTAATAGGTTATTGCTCTTAATCCTCTTTTGTAGTCAATCTTGTCATCGAAATATAGAAGGGTTCTCCATTGGGGTTGAGTATTTATATTACCTTAACAGGAGTATAAAACGACTTAGTTAACCTGATATCTCAACATAGAAGAAGAACCTTAATTGTTGCATTAACGATTAAAAGCGAGCGGAAAGTTGAGGAGATTTGGAAGTCCTATTTCCACCATATCTGAAGTAAAGTAAAGTAATTTAGTTAGCGTCTATAAACATAGATATAAACAAACCATGAACTCATCGATCACCAAATAGATATCATAGAATAGCAGTTGGTAATTGAGCATTAATCCCTGAGGACGATAACTCGGTCTTCTAGACTATATTACTTGTAACGATACGTGCACTTGCGTTTAGCGTGTGTATAAATCGCACATCACTAAACATCAACAAAATGAGAAAAATACTAACTAAAAATGACTCAAAAAGTGTATATAAAATACACCTAACAGGGTGGTTGTGAGGGTTTTGGGAGTGGCGGGTGATGGGTTATGTGGGTGCTGGTCTCGGGTGGTAAGGCGACGGGCCGTGGAGGTGATGGTGGTGAACTCCGACGGATCTCTGATTTACCGGCGAAGGGCGGCGGCGTCAGATTTTGGGAGAAGGGAGGAGACGGGGGTATTTTTGACCTTTTAAATGAGGGGTGTTAAATAATAAACGGAATATGAGCATTTCTGTTAAAAGGTTGTGTCTCGCAACAAAAAACTATTAAGGTTTGACATTGCCCAAATTTTTTTAAAAGGTTGTCTCTGGCAAAAAGTCATATATAAAAGGTTGTCTCTGGCACTAGTTTATAAGTAAACTACTTATTAATTCAATTGTACCTCTTTTGGGGTAAACGTTTGGTGCCAACCATGGGGTTAAGGATAATTATGGTGATTTAGTTTAAACTCAAATTTCACTTGTTTCTGTTGAGATTTCGTGAAGCAGGTCAATACCAAACCTTTGTAAGATGGTTAGTGAGATTCATGTTGAGGATAGCAACAATGACAATCTCAACAACAATGTTAATAACAACGATAATCCCATAATCAAAAAATTTGAAATCACAAAATCAGAATTCCTAAATAATTCCCCCGAGCAGTTCGACGATTCGAAACGACGCCTCGGTCGCTGCCCGGAGAAGGTCAGTAAACTCAAAATTGGCCTCAGTCTTTTTTATACTTTTTGTGTGTTATGTGCTTTACTGTTGATTTAGTAATAATGTAGCCTAGTCTTATTGTTCTTTATATGTTAAGTATGTTAGCTCTGTTTAGCTAGATAATGTTTTGGAGTATTTTGCTTGCATTATCAGATTCATAGTTGGTGTTATGAGATGATATAGTGTTGATAAGGTATATTATAAAGATTAGGTTTGTGAATAATGAAATGTTTATTACTGTATTTTTTAACTTATCTAATTGATTACCCTTGCTTAGATATAATGTTAATTGTATGATGTTAATACATGTTTCAAAGGGATTGTGATGTTGATTAGGTTAACTTCCTAGTGAGGTTTTTTTGTTTACTTGGTTATCCATGACTAAGTATGCGAGGCTAATGTTTATTAATTAGAATTACGTGATGTGCATGCTATTTTGGCTTTATTTGATAGATAAAATAATACATGCGATTAAGTAAGATGTTTGGTTCAGTTTCCAAGAGTACAACAACAACATACCCAGTGAAAATCCCACAATGTGGGATCTGGAGAGGGTAGAATGTACACATACCTCACCTCAACCTTGATAGATAGAGCGGTTATTTCAGTTTCCAAGAGTCATGATCTAAAATAGTTAAGTCAAACGTGTCTTAGTTTAAATGGCGATATATGTTAAAATGTTGTATTTGATTGATCATTTTGTCATCCGTGTTTGTCCCTCATATCTATTGAATTAACTGCATACTTACCCTATTTGTCTAAGAGTCATTATGCCTAATGCATAGCATGAATATGAATGTGCATGTTTAATTTAGTTTAAGTGACTATATTTATGAAAACTGCTACTTTTAATAAATTACATGTTTATTCAAGACTCAGGAGGCTCGCAGCTACCACGGCCGTAATATTACGCTCGAGGTCTCTCGAGCCTCCCTTGTTTTTTCTGTCCTTTAGCATAAGGGTAGAAGAAAGCCTAGAGGCAAGGGGCGTTCAGCCACTTGCTTGACTATAAAGTTGGAAAGGGTCCAACTCTTCCTGAAATTGCGCTTAGTCTCGCTACCTCTTTAGTCGCCGCCTCCTAAAAGTCAGTGCTTGTTGCAGACCGATGAACGTTCGAAATGGAGCGGCTAAAATCCAAGCATTACCCGCAGCACAATCCCTTGAAAAAATCTTTATTTTGTCCAACTAGATTCTAAAACTAGTAATTTCCATTAGGTTTGAACAACCACCCTGGTTGGTATTGGTGTGTAGGAATGAGAATGGCTTCCAAAATTCCCTTTAGCTCTACGGATGACTAACAAGGCAGGATCCAAGTGATAGATGTCCCAGTGACATCAACTCAAGGAAGATTTGAGGGGCGAAAAGCAACTCGACTTCTGCGGAATACCTATCCGAAGAACCAAAACTGTCGTCGTAGAGCAATGAAGTAGGAATGCCGGGAAGTAGCAGCCAGAGCTTGCATTAGATGCAAAGGCATCTCCCTCTCTCTATATGATATTAGTTTAGTAGAGATGTACAAGTGTGTGTGGTGCCAGCTAGGGAAGCCTATGGAAGTGGTCGGTCTACGGGACAGTCCTCCAATAGCACATGTTTTGAGCTGAGCGGTAGTTAGCGGGGATGCTGAGGCCAAAGGCCAGCTCTCTGGGTCCCTACCGACGCTGAGGTGCGAAAGCATGGGGAACGAACATGATTCTTCCATGCTACTAAGCTAATAAGATCGAGAGAAAAAATTCTTAAAGAATGTTCATTTTATTTGCAGTTTTATGCTTAAGGGAAGAAATGTTCTTGGTGGATGCAGGACTCTCCCGATAAGTCTTCTGTTGGCCTAGTATCTCAATCTAGAATTGCATGTGTTAAACATAACAGTCTCTTTGGAAGCAGCACAAAGCAAGGAAGCTTGTAGAAAGTCAGCTGCAAAGTACTTAAAATTAGAGATATAGAAATAGAAGAAGGTGGACCCCCTCTCCGTCGAAAGAAATGAGATTATAGCGGATACACACATTAAATCATATTCCTCGTACAAAAACCGATTTCATTGCCTTAAACTCACAGATTTGTGGGAAGACGTAATTCCGCACTTCTGTTGAGTCATCGGACTTTACTATATGTTAACCAAACTAACCATGTGTCGGGCTTGGTAAAAATGCCTACATGATAACATGTGATACTCCCCTATGTATATATTTTTGCTCCGTTTATTAATCATTTTCTTTTCTTTTATTTACATCAAATGCACCGGGAAACGAAGAGTCTCGTTATGAGACTCATCATGACTAGTGTCAAGCGAAGACCGTATATATGTTCATTTGCATCTTTCTGTCTTGGGACTCCTAAACAAATAGGGCAGGATGACATCGTCACCCGCCTTAGTCGCTGTTTTAATTCTTTAAATTTCATCATTTTATTTTCTTCTTGTTGTAATTTAAATATGTAATCTTATGTAATTATTAGAATGTTTAAAATAGTTAGGCTTAGAATTGATAATTAATAGGGTAGTTTAAAGATTAGAAAAACGTTGTAATCCTACCCTATGTATTCGAGGGAGAGGCATCTTCCACTTTGTAATTGAAGGGTAGTTTATTTTTTTTAGGCTCGTCATACATTTTGTAAAAAAAAAACGCCGCTAGCTTACTTTGGGCTCGTCGCGCATATTTCAAAACGCCGCTAGTTTGTTTATTTTAGAATCGTCATTTACAGTTCAAAAAAAGGGGTTTTCAAAGTAGTTTGGTCAAATTCTTTACCCGCTTTATTAAACCTTAAAACAATCAGATTTTATTAGTAATAAAAATGAATTCCATGAAAATCATTCTTTGCATTACAAACAATTTGATATACCATCAATGGCAGAAAATAGGCTTTTTATGGATAAACTACAAATGCATGCCTTTTTGTGAAAAACTCAATTTTTACATTGTATATTTAAGCTATACAAATGCATACCTTAAACAAAAAAGAATCAATCTTACATGTATTTTCCACACAAATGCATGCTTCTATCCAAAAACTCAATTTTACATGCATTTTATAAACTAGACCATGCATACTGTTACATCGTATATTTCCAAGAGATTGAGATAAGAACGTACGTAAGGAATTGAGATTTGAATTTTGGAAAAAATGAAAATTCCGGAAAAATCTCGGAACCTCGTGAAGGAAAAAGGTTTATTAAATGAAATTTGGTTCTCATATTTGGTATATGGGATTAGTAGAATATATTGAGGTTTTGAATTTTTAAGTTTCGGATTTGGTCATGTGGGGCCCACCCGGGAAATTTAACGATTTTGTGGGGCCCACAAGATTTTCGATAATTTGACCAATTATGAATATTTTGGGGGATGAAAATATTTTAGACCAATGGGAGGGTGACACATGGCACCCCCCCCCCCACTTTTCTTGGTCTTGAAAGACTTTGACTATTTGACGTTATATATTTTGGAGACTTGGCAAGATATTTTAGAGACAAGTGGACAAGTGGGCCATGTGGCTCCCACTCCACTTGTCTTGCTACACTTGGTATACATCTATATATACATAGAGAGACTTGCAAGACTTAACACTTAGCTAAAAATCCCATCTCTTTCTCTTGATGAGCTCTCGGCCAAGGGCCCAAATTGAAGACCAAAATTGTTCAATATTTGATGATAAATCCTCAAACTCAAGGCTAAGACCCCTAATGGTGTACTAAGTAGAGATAATCCCTTAAACCCCAAGAATCATGTATTGGCTGAGAATAGAGGGTGAAACCCTAGGAGTTTTGTCGACTTTTTGGAAGTAAAATACAAAGTGAAGAGGTGTATAAGTTCATACGGGTCACATACATGTGATTGGAACTTGAAGAAGTGGAGCAAAACGAAAACTGCGGACCATATACCCCCCGGACTGTTTTGGACGTTTTTGAGGCTAAAAATGAGGTAATGATTCTTCTTTCTTCGCAGTAATTGGATATTACTTATTGTTATGTTTAAGGGATGAATTTATGTTAACGAAGAAATGGAAAATAAGATGTGTATGTGATAGATATGGTGTTGAGGCCGAGACTTGCCATTTTGGCGCCTTTGAAGTGTTGGTCAGTTTTGTTGTTATCACGTATGTCATGTTATATAATGAAGGAAATATTGTTGTTGATAGTTTATATAACTTATATAACATATTGGAATGAGAATTGGATTAAAAGGAATTAAGGAAAAGGACATTGAATTGTTGTAGTTATTGTTGGACGAAAAACTGCCCAAAACTGTTAGACGTCGTTGTGTCATTTATATGGACTATTTTGGAGAGTATAAATGCTGGAAAATCAGCCCCTAACATGCATGATTAATGTAGTAAATGGATAATGAAAGTCCTAAAGAATAAGGGTATAAAAAGGGTGTTAAAGACTTCACATTGTACCCTTAAAATGTTGGTTTATTATGGACTATTTAGTGGACTGTTTTGTATATATTGTGGGGAAGAATTTTACACGTCCAGTTAGGCGTGTAATCCCCTTTGGTTAACTGTTGGTTGTGCCTTAAATGTGGCTTGTTGGTTGATAAATTCGGGCCTTGGAAAAGGTGGAAAAGTACGTAGAAACAAAGGAAGTGCTGCCCAAATTTCCGTAGAATTAGAGGGCATTTTTCGGTATAAGTCTTATACTTGAAAGTATGATATTGATAGAAGTGCTATCGTCATTATAGGTTGAAGTACTACGTGTAGCATAGTCTACTTGGCTTAAGGAATAGTCGATGAGGTTGAAGTACTTTGGAGCGTTTTGCTACTTGTCGTATTGGTATGTGAACTTCTTCCTTCTATCGACATGACTATCCTTGAAGTATACTTGCCTTGTTAGTGGAGTATACTTGACTTGTTTTCTTGAAGTATACTTTCCTTGTCATTGGGGTATACATGACTTATTCTTGAAGTATACTTGCCTTGTTATAGGAAGTATTCATGTTATTGATTTTATGCTAAAGGCATGTCTAGAATATTCCTAAGTTCTTACCAAGTCTTATGGGGGATGATGGTAAGAGTCGTTAGGAAGTATTGGAGTCGAGTTGACCTTGGTAATTTACTACACTAATGAGAATAGGTATCAAACAAGCCATTGCAGCTTTAATGAAATGTATCGACAATCAATTATATTGAAATGAGTAGAATTCTCCAACTGCATAGAAACTAAGATAAGACAAGATGTATTACGTTTTCTAGATCATGGTTGTTTTAACAAGATCGTTATAAACGAGTATAACCTATTCACTGCTCCTATAAGTATAAATTCTGAAAGTATAGGAGACTTGATTTTCGAAAGTATAAGAGACTTGATTTATTTGGAAGTCATGAGACTAGTTTTATTTGAAAGTTATGAGACTTGATTTATTTGGAAGTCATGAGACTAGTTTTATTTGAAAGTTATGAAACTTGTTTATTTGGAAGTAGGGTGGCGATGGCGGGCCGCCCGACCAGGCCCGCCCCGATTAAATTAAAAAAAAATTAAGCGGTCGGGGCTCGAACAAGACGGAACATGGTATGGTCTCGCCGATCCGGTCCGCTAGGACCGACCCATCCGGTCCTCTCGATCCTTGATCCGCCCAAAAACAACCACTTGCCAAAAATAGTCGTTGCAATAACGACCATTTTACATTTTGGCCGTTAGACAACAGCCATTTTTGGCTTCCCCCTACCCCCTTTATATTTATTTTTAACCCCTAAGTTATTATATTTACACTTTAACCCAATTTTGCAACTATAAATACCTCATTTTCTCTTCTTATTTCTCACAATTCCAACCGAAGAACCACACTAAATTATAAAGAAACTAGAAAAAATATTTTCAAATTGGTAATATATTTCATTGCAATTTTAGTATTTTTTTCTATGTCTTTTGCAATTTTTTTCAACAACAGTACACTACAATGTTGTAATTCTGAATCTTGTATATTTCAATGAAATAATTATTAATATAAGAGGCACAAAAACAGCTTTGAGATATTTTTTTTTACACTCTTCTTGTCTTTGTTTAATTATCTATTTTTAAATATATCTGAGTATAATACTATAATATGAGTATATGACTATCACTATATGACTATATGTTACTTTGTTAGTATTTTTAATTTAGTGGGAAAAACAAATTTAAAAAATATCCGCCTGATCCGTCCAGGCCGTCAGGCCGACCCGTCTCGTCGACCAGCCCCGCCGGGCCAGGTGCGGGGCGGGACACGGTATCGTACCGCTAGTACCGGTCCCTCCTAGCCCGCCCCAGCCCGACCTCGCCCCTCCTCTCCATCCCGACCCCGCCTATCCCGATCCCAGTGGGCCCGGCCCGGCCCACAGGCCAACCCTATTTGGAAGTCATGAGACTATATTTATTTTAAAGTACATGAGACTTGATTTTGAAATGAGACGTCGCTTGATTTAAATGTATAGGTTACTTGATTTTGAAAGGAGACGTCACTTGATTTAAATGTATAGGTTATTTGATTTTGAAAGGGGAAGTAACTTGATTTAAATGTATAGGTTACTTGAGTTTTGAAAGAATAAGTGACTTGATTTAAAGGCATAAGTCACTTGGTTTTAAAAGTGTAAGTAACTTGGTTTTAATGGTGAAAGAATTTTGGGTCAAACGCCCTAATACTTCATGAAATGATTCTTTTATAAAGAATAGATGTACATAGTACTTTGGGTTCAAATTCCCTAAAATTTCATGACACGATAATGCCTTGGCTTCATAAAAAAATGTGATTATTAAAAGGAAAGATGTGATAGCACCTTAGTTTCATAAAAGTTGTTATAACGGCTTTATGGGAAGTTGTTATAACAACTTTTATGGAAAGTCAAATGATGGTTTAAAATCTCATATGGTGTATGAGATGGTGGTACCTTGGGTTGTCTAATTGAAAAGTATAAATTACTTGGTGTTAAAAGTATACTTGAATTGATTTGAAAAGTATAACTTACTTGAGTTTAAAATGTGTAGTAACTTGATTGTAAAAAAAATTGAAGTGACTTGATACTACGGGTGTTAGTGTCTTGGTTGTTTAAAAGGAAGGCATGGTATTGTCTTGGTTATGTTGAAAAGTAGGCATGGTAATTGTCTTGGTTTGCTTAAAAGGAAGGCATGGTAATTGTCTTGGTTTGTTTAAAAAGAAGGCATGGTAATTGTCTTGGTTTAAAGGAAAGGCATTGTATTGTCTTGGTTTGCTAAAATGATGGTTATTTGATTCTATGATAATGAGAGTCAAAGATGATTTACTTGCATATGGTTATTTATATAGACATTCGTACAAGTGTTATATTTCCACATCACCGCGTTCCTCACTAGGGGGCCGGCAACACTACTATATTATTCCATGGACTTGCGATCCATGATGCGAGCTCTGGTATAGATGCTTATGCGGGTCCAAGGACTCATGCGGGTGAAAAAGTCCCATGATATTATTCCATGGACTAGCTCTCCATGATGCGGGTATAGATATATACTCATTGCGGGTCTACAAGATCCATGCGGGTGAAAAAGTCCCAGGATATGATTGCATAATAATTCCGAGGGCGGATGACCCTGATCTTGACATAGCTTTCATATTTTGAAATGGTATTGGTTTCATATTTGAAAGGGGTATGGTTGATTTCATATATTTGCAATGGTATTTGGAAATAATATAGAGGATCTCACTTTTAAAAGGTTCAGTTGACTCTCATTACTCTACTTTTAAAAAGGGCACAGTGTACTGGTACTTGATTGTTATACTTGTATCTTGTTATTTTTTTGGCCTGTTACAATTATAGTGATACAGTAGTACAAGAGTACATTGATACCAGGTGCAGTTAACTCTTATTTTATATGACACGGTAGGATCTGGTATTTGATTTTCATACTTGCCCCTGTCATTCTTTTGTACAGTTATGATCTTGTTACTGTACTTTATTTTTGTTCCATACTTGGTACCTGTTGTACTGACCCCCTTCGGGGGGCTGCGTTCATATCCGCAGGTCTAGGTACTCAGTTGTGGATCCGCGAGCTTAGGATCCTTGTTCAGTATTTTGAGATGGCTTCAATGTTCCGGAGTTCATCATTATGGCTAGGTATATTCAGGGGTACGGCGGGGCCTTGTCCCGTCATAGTATTTATCTAAATTCTTAGAGGTCTATATTCATATATGGGCTGGACTGGTGTGAGTTGTATTTACATTGTTGAACAGTGTAGACCCTTTCGGGTGATTTATATTATGGCAGCATTGACGGCCTTGCCTTTGAAAAAAAAAAGAATGTTATTTATCTTCCGCGAGTTACTTGTGTTGTATAGGTAGAAGGGTGACCAGGTAGGGCACCAGTTGCGGGCTCGGGGTTCGGGGCACGACAGAGTGGTATCAGAGCAGTTAGTCCTCGGAATGTCTATAGACCGTGTATAGTAGAGTCTTGTTTATCGATGTGTTGTGCACCACATCTATAAACAGGAGGCTATAGTACATTTAGGATTGGTTTCTCTTCTTCTCACTCTGAGATCGTGCGATAGAGCTGTGTTGTTAGGGTAGTCTCTTCCTAACGTATTATTGTGATTGCAGCTTTGACAAAGGCAACAGTGGCCCAAAACAGATTATATGGATTGCGTATCCAGGTTGGTAAAATTATCGTATAGATGGTATTACGATGATGTATATATGTACGAGCGTATTTATTAGAGCCATATGTGTGTTGCCTAGAATGGTCAAGAATTACCATGAGTTGGTTAAGCCTTAATAATTGCTTGGAAGGTGTGAAACATTTGTTGAATCCACACCTAGGCTTTATTTGTGTACTGATTTGGAATAATCAGAAGGTGATGAACTGTCTAAGATTGTGTTAGACTCTTAAAAAAGATCATGTTGATTGATTTGATAGCATACCCATGATGTTAGATTAAGTTGTGTTGTACGCTTAAGTGATTGTGTGAATAATATTGGTATGGAGTAAATAGAGTTGTTGTGAGTAAGACAACATGATTTTGAGATATTGAGAAGCTACATTTCCCATATGTGGAGACTGATAATGTAAGCTTGGGACATAGAATAATTGTGAACCTTAGAAAATTGATAAACCGTTGAGACCTTAGATGTACAAGGCCTTCACGGGTAGTAAGATTTATTTTAGACCAAGAATGAGAGTTAAGTGTGACGATGGGTCGGGTTGTGGGCCGATTACGGGTCAACCCGTAACCTGGATTGGAGTGGGGCCAGTTTGAGGTGGTCCCGCTATATGATAGGGTCACGAGGGTGCTAGGCCCAAGTCTGGTTAATCATTGTACGAGTTCGTGGACGCGTTCCACCAGAACCGGGTCGTGGGAGCCGAGAATCCTTTTAGCCCATGAATGGGAGTTAATAGTGATGATTCACACTTTAGATTTGATTCCTCATTTGGCTTGTGATTAATGTATATACATGTGTAATGTATTGTGGCCATGTGTGGCATACTCGATAGTGTAAGGTGTAGTTAAATGGGGACTATACCGATATCTGTTTAGATTGAATCCAGTATGAACATTCGGAATGAATGTTTCTAAGGGGGAAGGATGTTACACCCCTTATTTTCAAGAGATTGAGATAAGAACGTACGTAAGGAATTAAGATTTGAATTTTGGAAAGAATGAAAATTCCGAAAAAATCTCGGAACCTCGTGAAGGAAAAAGGTTTATTAAATGGAATTTGGTTCTCATATTTGGTATATGGGATTAGTAGAATATATTGAGGTTTTGAATTTTCAAGTTTCGGATTTGGTCATGTGGGGCCCACCCGAAAAATTTTACGATTTTGTGAGGCCCACAAGATTTTTGATAATTTGACCAATTATTGATATTTTGGGGGATGAAAATATTTTAGACCAATGGGAGGGTGACACGTGGCACCCCCCCCCCCTTTGTCTTGGTCTTGGAAGACTTTGACTATTTGACCTTAGATATTTTGGAGACTTGACAAGATATTTTGGAGACAAGTGGACCATGTGAGTCCCACTCCACTTGTCTTGCTACACTTGGTATACATCTATATATACATAGAGTGACTTGCAAGACTTAACACTTAGCTAAAAATCCCATCTCTTTCTCTTGATGAGCTCTCGGCCAGGGCCCAAATTGGAGACCATAATTGTTCAATATTTGATGATAAATCCTCAAACTCAAGGCTAAGACCCCTAATGGTGTACTAAGTAGAGATAACCCCTTAAACCCCAAGAATCATGTGTTGGCCGAGAATAGAGGGTGAAACCCTAGGAGTTCCGTCGACTTTTTGGAAGTAAAATACAAAGTGAAGAGGTGTATAAGTTCATAGGGGTCACATATATGTGATTGGAACTTGAAGAAGTGGAGCGAAACGAAATCATGGACCATATACCCCTGATCGTTTTGGACGTTTTTGAGGCTAAAAATGAGGTAATGATTCTTCTTCCTTCGCAGTAATTGGATATTACTTATTGTTATGTTTAAGGGATGAATTTATGTTAAGGAAGAAATGGAAAATAAGATGTGTATGTGATAGATAGTATTGAGGCCGAGACTTGCCATTTTGGTGTCATGGAAGTGTTGGTCAGTTTTGTTGTTATCACGTATGACATGTTATATAATGAAGGAAATATTGATTGTTGATAGTTTATATAACTTATATAACATGTTGGAATGAGAATTGGATTAAAAGGAATTAAGGAAAAGGACATTGGATTATTGTAGTTATTGTTGGACGATAAACTGCCCAAAATTGTTAGACGTCGTTGTGTCATTTTTATGGACTGTTTTGGAGAGTATAAATGCTGGAAAATCAGCCCCTAACATGCATGACTATTGTAGTAATTGGATAATGAAAGTCCTAAAGAATAAGAGTATAAAAAGGGTGTTAAAGGTTTCACATTGTACCCTTAAAATGTTGGTTTATTATGCACTGTTTAGTGGACTGTTTTGTATAGATTGTGGGGCAGAATTTTACATGTCCAGTTAGGCATGTAATCCCCTTTGGTTAACTGTTGGTTGTGCCTTAAATGTGGCTTGCTGGTTGATAAATTCGGACCTTGGAAAAGGTGGAAAAGTACGTAGAAACAAAGGAAGTGCTGCCCAAATTTCCGTAGAATTAGAGGGAATTTTTCGGTATAAGTCTTATACTAGAAAGTATGATATTGATAGAAGTGCTATCGTCATTATAGGTTGAAGTACTACGTATAGCATAGTCTACTTGGCTTAAGGAATAGCTGATGCGGTTGAAGTACTTTGGAGCGTTTTGCTACTTGTCGTATTGGTTAGTCGTCACGAGGTATGTGAACTTCTTCCTTCTATCGACATGACTATCCTTGAAGTATACTTGTCTTGTTAGTGGAGTATACTTGACTTCTTTTCTTGAAGTATACTTGCCTTGTCATTGGGGTATACATGACTTATTCTTGAAGTATACTTGCCTTGTTATAGGAAGTATTCATGTTATTGATTTTATGCTAAAGACATGTCTAGAATATTCCTAAGTTCTTACCAAGTCTTATGGGGGATGTTGGTAAGAGTCGTTAGAAAGTATTAGAGTCGAGTTGACCTTGGTAATTTACTACACTAATGAGAATAGGTATCAAACAAGCCATTGCAGCGTTAATGAAATGTATCGACAATCAATTATATTGAAATGAGTAGAATTCTCCAACTGCATAGAAACTAAGATAAGACAAGATTGTATTACTTTTCTAGATCATGGCTATTTTAACAAGATCGTTATAAATGAGTATAACCTATTCACGGCTCCTATAAGTATAAATTCTGAAAGTATAGGAGACTTGATTTTCGAAAGTATAAGAGACTTGATTTATTTGGAAGTCATGAGACTAGTTTTATTTGAAAGTTATGAGACTTGATTTATTTGGAAGTCATGAGACTAGATTTATTTGAAAGTACATGAGACTTGATTTTGAAAGGAGACGTCACTTAATTTAAATGTATAGGCTACTATATTTTGAAAGGAGACGTCACTTGATTTAAATGTATAGGTTACTTGATTTTGAAAGGGGAAGTAACTTGATTTAAATGTATAGGTTACTTGAGTTTTGAAAGAAGAAGTGACTTTATTTAAAGGCATAAGTCACTTGGTTTTAAAAGTGTAAGTAACTTGGTTTTAATGGTGAAAGAATTTTGGGTCCAACGTCCTAATACTTCATGAAATGATTTTTTATAAAGAATAGATGTACATAGTACTTTGGGTTCGCATTCCCTAAAATTTCATGACACGATAATGCCTTGGCTTCATAAAAAAACGTGATTATTAAAAGGAAAGACGTGATAGCACCTTAGTTTCATAAAAGTTGTTATAACTGCTTTATGAGAAGTTGTAATAACGGCTTTTATGGGATCTCATATGGTGTATGAGATTGTGGTACCTTGGGTTGTCTAATTGAAAGGTATAAATTACTTGGTGTTAAAAGTATACTTGAATTGATTTGAAAAGTATAACTTACTTGAGTTTAAAATGTGTAGTAACTTGATTGTAAAAGAAAATGGAAGTGTCTTGATACTACGGGTGTTAGTGTCTTGGTTGTTTAAAAGGAAGGCATGATATTGTCTTGGTTAAGTTGAAAATAAGGCATGGTAATTGTCTTGATTTAAAGGAAAGGCATGGTATTGTCTTGGTTTGCTAAAATAATTGTTATTTCATTTTATGATAATGAGTCAAAGATGATTTACTTGCATATGGTTATTCATATAGACATTCGTGCAAGTGTTATATTTTTACATCACCGCGTCCCTCACTAGGGGGCCGACAACATTACTATATTATTCTATGGACTTGCGATCCATGATGCGAGCTGGTATAGATTCTTATGTGGGTCCAAGGACTCATGCGGGTGAAAAAGTCCCATGATATTATTCCATCAACTAGCTCTCCATGATGCGGGTATAGATATATACTCATTGCGGGTCTACAAGATCCATGCGGGTTCGAGTCCCATGCGGGTGAAAAAGTCCCAGGATAGGATTGCATAATAATTCTGAGGGCGGATGACCCTGATCTTGACATGGCTTTCATATTTTGAAATGGTATTGGTTTCATATTTGAAAGGGGTACGGTTGATTTCATATATTTGAAATGGTATTTGGAAATAATATAGAGGATCTCGCTTTTAAAATGTTCAGTTGACTCTCATTACTCTACTTTTAAAAAGGGCACAGTGTACTGGTACTTGATTGTTATATTTGTCTCTTGTTATTTGTTTGGCCTGTTACTATTACAGTAGTACAAGAGTACAGGGATACCAGGTACAGTTGACTCTTGTTTTATATGACACGGTAGGATCTGGTATTTGATTTTCATACTTGCCCCTGTCATTCTTTTGTACAGTTATGATCTTGTTACTGTACTTTATTTCTGTTCCATACTTGGTACCTGTTGTACTGACCCCCTTCGGGGGGCTGCGTTCATGTCCGCAGGTCTAGGTACTCAGTTGTGGATCCGCGAGCTTAGGATCCTTGTTCAGTATTTTGAGATGGCTCAAATGTTCCGGAGTTCGTCATTATGGCTAGGTATATTCAGGGGTACGACGGGACCGTCATAGTATTTATCCAAATTCTTAGAGGTCTGTATTCATATAAGGGCTGGACTGGTGTGAGTTGTATTTACATTATTGAACAGTGTAGACCCTTTCGGGTGATTTATATTATGGCAGCCTTGACGGCCTTGCCTTTGTAAAAAAAATGAGTGTTATTTATCTTCCGCGAGTTACTTATATTGTATAGGTAGAAGGGTGCCCAGGTAGGGCACCAGTCGCGGGCCCGGATTCGGGGCGCGACACATACTTTATGTCAAACAATGCCATGTCACATAAATGCATACTTTTGTTCAAATCTAATTTTTTACATTGCATTTTTATAAACTATGCCATTGTCTACTGTAAACGTGTATAGTTGTCAATATTGTATCCCTACCCATAATTAGAATATATTCCTATATTGTGTAAATATAATTATGGTAAGACTAGGATTCCTCTTGTAATTAGGACTAGGATTCCTATTGTATAAGGGATGAATATTGTACACTATATATATTGATATTAATCAGAAAGACTCCTCAAGGGAGATTAATATCATCTTACATGATATCAAGAGCCAAAACCCTAGAATTTCTTTCTTTTCTTTCACGCTGCCGAGACCCCCCTCTTGGTTCTCAGCCGCGACACTACCCACATAAATTCTTAGGTTTCTTCTTTATTCCTCTCTTCTCTAAATGGATACTCAGGAATCTGACGCTTCCACCTCCTCAAATCCCATCACCACGTCGTCATCATCTTTTTATCCCGCCCTAACTGTTACCAATATCAAGAATACTATTCTTATTCTTCTTGATCAAGAAAACAGTCAGTATTCTCCTTGGGTTGAACTGTTTCCTAATCATGCATGTCTCTATAACGTGTTTGATCATATCAATGACACTATTCCGCGGCCTCCGGAGGTTGATGATTCTACTTGGTTTCGTCTAGACGTCGGCGTCAAATAGTGAATTTATGGTAGTATTTCTCAGGATCATTTTCTTACTATCATGAAATCTAGCGTCACAGCCCGTGATTTATGGAACCGCTTGGAGGAATTTTTTCAAGATAACAAGCACACTCGTGCGGTGTAATTAGAGGAATAATTTAACAATACACGTCTTGAAAATTTCACCAACATGACTGAGTACTGCAAACAGTTGAAACTACTGGCGTATCAACTCTCCAACGTCGACACGCGTGTCTCGAATACTAAAATGGTGTTACAATTGATTGTAGGCCTTTCCAAAGGCAACTATGATACGTTAGCCACCATGATTCAACAGACAGATCTGTTACCCAGTTTTAACAAAGCTCGCTCGCAGTTGTTGCTCGAAGAGACTCGACGTACTAAGCAAGATGAGCACAATCAGAAGGCGTTAGCTATCGAAACGCGCTCCCATGAATCAACGCCGCCAGAAAACTCTCAACCGCAGTAGGGACGCGGTGGCAAGGGTCGTGGCGGCAGAGGAGCCTGTGGTTTTGGCAAGGGTCGCGGACAGCAGAATCAGCAGCAGCAACAACAAGGTTCACAAAACTGCAAGATCGCGGCGCGCCAACAAGATCGATCGCACCGCGCACCACCGCACTTCGCATGCAGCCCTTCAACCAGTATTCTCATCACGGGTTGTTGGGCCCTGCTCCAGCCCCTCGGCAAGTCCAGTACCCGTAGTAAGCCCACATCATGCACGACCAGTTCCAGCAGCCCTCATCCAATATGACACCCACTGAGTTGGGTCAGACCTTCAACATCCTCAATATGCAATGACAAATATTGGTACATGGACTCCGGAGCCACATCTCACCTCACCCGGTCTGCAGGTAATATTTCCAAACTGTTTGGTTTAAACATCCTCAATGTATTACAGTTGGTAGTGGCCACCGCATTCCAATAAAGGGTTATGGTACATCCTACACACCACCTCCTCATCCATTCCCCCTTAGAAATACCTTATATGCCCCACATATAATTAAGAACCTAATCTCTATCCGCAAATTTACTCGTAATAATTTTGTCTCTATTGACTTTGACCCTTTTGGTTTCACTGTGAAGAATCTTCATACGGGGACACCTTTTACGAGATGCAATAGATAGCACGGGGGATCTCTATCCTTTCACTCCCACCTCCGCTGCCAGATCTTTCTCTCACGTCTCTCTAGCGACCATTTCTTTATAAATGTGGCATAATAGGCTTGGTCATCCAGGAGCCCCAATTTTTAATTTTCTTAGAGGCAATAATTTCATTACTTGTAATAATGGGAAGCTTGCCCAAAACTATGTTTTCTGTTTTTTAGGCAAACATACTCGTCTTCTGCTTAAATCATCAACTAGTGTTACCTTTGCACCATTTGATATTATACATGTTGATTTATGGACATCACCTATTGTTAGTTCTCTCGGTCATAAATATTATCATATCTTGCTAGATGATTTTTTCCACTATGTTTGATTGTATCCTCTCAAATATAAATCAGAAGTGTTTGCCAAATTTCTTGAGTTTCGAAAGTTCATCCAAACGCAATTTGAAAAAGGTATCAAATCATTTCAGTGCGATAATGGTTGTGAATTCAATAACTCTTTGTTTCACCAGTTTTGTTCTAATAATGGCATGGTTTTTCGCTTCTCCTGCCCTCACACCTCCCCACAAAACGGTAAATTTGAAAGAATCATCTGCACTATAAACAACATGATTCGCACTCTATTGATTCATGCCTCCCTCCCTCCGTCCTTCTGGGTATATGCTGCTAAAAGGTCAGAATACATTCTAAATATTCCCCCCACTAGCACCATTCACAATATGACCCCTACCGAAATTTTCTATCATAGAGTCACATCCTATGATCACATGCAGATATTCAGTTGTCTATGTTATCCTAACCTGGCCTCTATTGCCCCTCACAAGCTAGCTCCTCGGCCCACTCCATGTGTCTACCTAGGCTTCCCGCCAAACCATATGGGCTATCTATGATATGACTTGTCCAGTCGTCAAATTCACATATCTCATCACATCACATTCGACGAGACCACATTCCCATTTTCGAATCTTAAAAAGTTCCAAAAACTGGATTACTCTTTTCTTGACGAGTCTGCCATCTCTCCCATCATTCTCAGTCAACTAGATCATAGCACTATCACAAAATCACCTTATCTGTCCAGAAGTTCTTCTTCAGCGTCAGCGCCGCGGCGCCAAAACTCTTGCGAGCAGAGTCCTAATTTACTACCGACAGCGCCGCGACCCAGTGATGAGGCGCCGCGATGCCAAAACTTCAGAGAGGACTGTCAGTCTTCCAGCATCGCGGCCCTTGATCAAGGCACCGTAGATCCTCCGAAGGCGTCACCCCCTCCTTCTCCATATCCAACCAATCCCTCAGTCTCGGCTCTTCCCACTCAGCCGACACAGCCTCCCACTGTCCCCACTCACCAAATGGAAACTCGTTCCAAGCATGAAATCTTCAAACCCAAAATTCAATTTAACTTGTCTGCCCAAACCATTTCTCCAATTCACAAGAACCCTAAATTGGCTAAACAAGACCCTAATTGTAATGCGGCTATGTATGAGGAATTCAATGCTTTAACTAAACAACACACATAATATCTAGTACCTAGACCTGAGGGGGTGATGTGATCTGTTGCATGTGGCTATTTCGTCACAAATCCAGAGACAGTGGAGATCTTGAGAGGTATAAGACACGACTTGTGGCTAATGACACAAATCAGCAAGAGGGCATTGATTGTGGTGAGACCTTCAACCCGGTTTTCAAACCGGCTACCATTTGCACAGTTTTGAGCATTGCCATGGGCAAACACTGGCCGATCCACCAGCTTGATGTGAAGAATGCATTCTTACATGGGGATCTGAGAGAAATAGTCTACATGCATCAGCCTCCTGGGTTCACCCATCCAGCAGTTTCTCACTATGTGTGTCGTCTCTGTAAGTCACTATATGGCCTGATACAGGCCTTCCGTGCGTGGTATGATCTCTTTGCCAGGTATATCTTGCATATTGGGTTTGTATGCAGCAAGAGTGATACATCACTCTTCATTTTTCATCGAGGTAGTAACACTGCTTACTTATTACTTTACGTGGATGTATTGTTCTTACTGCTTCCTCCGACGGGTTGAAAAATGAGATTATTGTCTTGCTTAAGTCCGAATTTGCAATGACTGATTTGGGAAAGCTACGTTAATTTTTGGGTATATTAGTGACCAGGTCTGCCGATCACATGTTCTTGTGTCAGCGTAAGTATGCAGAGGAGATTGTGTACAGGGCTAAGATGGCGAATTGCAAAGTTTCACCTACTTTAGTTGGTTCAAAATCTAAGCTCAGTGCTATAGATTGTGCTCCAGTCTCCGATCATACTCTGTATAGGAGCCTTGCAGGTGGACTTCAATATCTCACAGTTACAAGGACATACATTGCTTATGTTGTTCAGTAGGTATGCCTATTTATGCATGCCCCCAGGGAGTCTCATTTCACTGCCCTTAAGCGTATCATCTGATACATTAAGGGTACACTTTATTATGGTTTACACCTATACCCCTCTGCACCAAACAAGTTGATATCATATACGGATGTAGATTGGGAAGGGTGTCCGGACATGCGACGCTCCACCTCCGACTTTTGTGTTTTTTTAGGGGATAATCGGATTTCTTGGTCTGCCAAGCGACATACTACCCTATCTTGTTCCAGTGCCGAGGCTGAGTACAGAGGCGTTGCAAATGTGGTAGTTGCGATTTGTTGGCTCAGAAATTTACTGTTAGAGCTTCAGTGTCCTTTGCGTCAGGCATCTATTGTGTACTGTGATAACATTTCTGTCATCTATCTTTCTCACAATCCGGTTCAACATCAGCGAACCAAGAACATTGAGATAGACTTGCACTTTGTTCGTGAGAAAGTTGCGCTAGGCCATGTCAGAGTGTTACATGTCCCCTCATCCTATCAGTATGCAGATATATTAATCAAAGGACTTCCCAGACAGTTATTTCTTGACTTCATATCCAGTCTCAGCGTCCGGCCTCCTCCCGCTCCGACTGAGGGGGTGTGTAAACGTGTATAGTTGTCAATATTGTATCCCTACCCATAATTAGAATATATTACATATATTGTGTAAATATAATTATGGTAAGATTAGGATTCCTCTTGTAATTAGGTCTAGGATTGCTCTTGTATAAGAGATGAATATTGTACACTATATATATTGATATTAATGAGAAAGACTCCTCAAGAGAGATTAATATCATCTTACATCTACTTTATGTCATCTAAATGCATGCTTTTACCAAAAACTCAATTTTCATTGCATTCTTATAATTTATGCCATATAATATATACTTTTACCAACAAGCCAATTTCACATGTGTTTTTCCATCAAAATCAATATTATTTATAAATGTATACCCTTTTTTAACAAATCAATTTTTTATATAAACCATGCCATACAAATGCATGCCTTTTATAAAAAAATCAATTATATATTGCATTTTATAAGTTATGTCATGCAATACATACTTTTACCAATAAATGAAATTTTACATGTATGTTTTGCCATGCAATTTGTCAAAATGCATCTTTTAAAATTAACTACTTGCAACATCCTTTAATTAATTTCATACTTTTAAACATGCATTTTCTTTAGCATAATAATTACCCTAGGTTTGATCGAATAACCGTAGTTAGCGGATCTTAAATGATGCCTAACCCCTTCCCTTTAGTATAATAAAGAATCTTTACCCATAATCTCATAGTTTCGCAGACTAGTAATCGGAGTTCATTTACATCATTTTTTAGTTAATATTTAGGTGCCCTAATTCACCGTAGAATAATTAGGTGGGGACTCCTTAATCTTTACATAATTCATGAATCACCAATATGTTGTACACCGTTCTGACCTTGGTTAAAACGGGATGCGACAGTCGTAGTCCAGTGACCGGAGAATTCGAATTAGGTCTGAAAAAATGTGTTGCGCTTTTTTTTCCTTATCCTGATTTTTATCCCAAAAAGGATTTTTCCGACAAGTTTTTTAATGAGGCAACAATGTAAAGCATGTTACTAAGCGAGTAAATAAGAATCGGACAAAATCACTAAGGATTGCCCGGTAGTTGAAAGAAAATAGTGTTTGAGTGTTCATGTTTCGAACACTACTACTAGGGGACTACCATACCCTCAGATTGAAGTAAAGAAACTCCATCAGATGAGAAGTGATCGAAGTTTTTTTGGGTTTTGAGTTTTTTAAATTTTGTACGCGCTAAAGATCGAATGAATCTTGCCTAAGCAGTGTTAGCATTAGCAAAGAGGTAATGTAAAGGCAAACATATCAATTGTATCTTGTTACACCCCGTATTTCCAAGGCAATGAGATGAGAACGTGCGTAAGAAATTGAGATTTGAATTTTGGAAAGAAAGACGAATTACTTTTTCTTAAGGAAAAATCTCGGAACCTCGTGAAGGAAAAAGATTTATTAATTGGAATTTGGTTCTCAAATTAGGTATTTGGAACTTATAGATTATATTGGAATTTTGGATTTTAAGTTCCGGATTTGGTCATGTGGGGCCCACAGAAAAATTTTACGGTTTTATGGGGCCCATGATATTTTGAGATATTTTGGTAGATGAAATAATTTTGGACCAATAGGAGGGTGACACATGTCACCCCGCCACTTGTCTTGGCTTGACTTGGACTTTAGGATATTTTGGAGACAAGTGGACAAGTGGGTCCCACCCACACTTTTCCACCATCTTGACCCTACACTTGTCATCATCTCCCCCTTTGAATACATTATATACATACACAAGAGGCTTGCAAGATTTCATTCTACACTTAGCATTATTTTCACAAAAGCCAATATATTCCTCTCCACATAGCTCTCGGCCTTGAGCCATTTTATTGGCCAAAAATTCTTAAACTTCCAAGCTTTGTACCTTGATACAAGATTAATGTCCCTAACCAAGTGATTAGCAAAATTAAGCACCCTTAGCTCCTAAATCTCTAGTTGGCCAAAGGTTGGGTGAAACCCTAGGGGATTTTCGTCGACTTTTTGGGAGCGAAACATGAAGAGATGTTTCTCCTAAGGTTGTAGGGTTACATATATGTGATTGGATCTTGAAGAAGTGGAGCGAAACGAAAACTGCGGGTCAAACACCTACGGACTGTTTTGAGCGTTTTTGAGGCATTTGGAAGGTAAAATCTCTTCTTTATTTTGAAGTAATTGGATATTACATGTTGTTATAATGTATATATGAGCTTGTGCTAAAAATAATGAAGAATAAAAAATGTTTGAACCATTTTTGGGGCTAAAACCGTGAATGGACAGATTTGGTGATTATCGGGTTTCGTTGGTTATGGTCGTTATTAACGTCACCTATTGCATGTTATAATGGAGTCATATTGTTGTTAATAAGTTGATATAACTTATATGGAAGTCTTGGAATTCGAATTGGATTAAAAAGGATTGAGGAAAAGGTAATTGAATTGTAGTTGTTGGCCGAGTTTTGCCTAAAACTGTGGGGTATCGTTATGCAGTTTTGATGGACTGTTTTGTGGTATAAAACTTCTGGAAAATCAGCCACCAACATGTATGTTTAATGTGGTAAATGGCTAATGAAAGTCCTCAGTAATAAGGGTGTTAAGGGCTTCACATTGTACCCTTAATGTTGGTTTATTATGGACTATTTTGCGGATTGTTTTGTATAGATTGTGGGGCAGAATTTTACACGTTAAGTTAGGCGTATAATCCCCTTTGGTTAACTGTTGGTTGTGCCTTAAATGTGGCTTGTTGATTGATAAATTGGGTCTTGGAAAAGGTGGAAAAGTACATAGAAACAAAGGAAGTGCTGCCCAATTTTCCGTAGAATTAGAGGGCCATTATTTGGTATAAGTCTTACACTAGTAAGCTTGAAGTTGATAAAAGTTTTATTGTCATTTTAGATTGAAGTACTTCGTATAGCATATTCTATTTAGCTTGAGGAATAGCCGATAAAGTTGAAGTACATTGGAGCGTATTGCTACTTGTCGTGTTGATTAGTCGTCAACGAGGTATGTGAACTTCTTCCTTATATCGGCATGATTATTTGGAGTATACTTGACTTGTTTCTTGAAGTATACTTGCCTTGTTATTGAAGTATACATGACTTGTTTCTTGAAGTA
Organism: Przewalskia tangutica; assembly: GCA_029844215.1. Classification (NCBI taxonomy): domain Eukaryota; kingdom Viridiplantae; phylum Streptophyta; class Magnoliopsida; order Solanales; family Solanaceae; genus Przewalskia; species Przewalskia tangutica. The sequence goes on from CM056725.1 coordinate 7,864,263, forward strand.
TACTTGTCTTATTATTGAAGTATACATGACTTGTTTCTTGAAGTATACTTGACTTTATTTTTTATAAAGAGAAGTGATTCTACTCCTAGAAGTTAGGGGTATTCGTGTTGTTGATTTTATACTAAATGCATGTCTAAATTCTTCCTAAAGTCCTTACCAAGTCTTATGGGAGATGTTGGTAAGAGTTTTAGGAAGAGTTAATTGATTTAAAGAGAAGAAGTTACTTGATCTTGAAAGAAGAAGTACCTTGATACTACAAGTGTTAGTATTTTGGGGTTTATTACATGAAATGATTCTTTTATAAAGAATAGATGTGTGTAGTACTTTTGGGGTTCAAGTCCTTAGTATTTCATGAAATGAAAATGCCTTGAGTTTATAAAATGGAGAATGTTATAACTATACCTTCGATAGTACTTTGAGGTTTTAAAACGAAAGATTGTTATATCTATTTCATTGGTAGTACCTTGGGTTCTTAAAGGGAAAGTTGTTCTACCTATAGTACTTTGGGTTTCAAAAGGGGTGAAGTGGATTGATTTGAAAAGTGTGAGTAACTTGGGTTTAGATTGAAAGTTACTTGGTGATAGAAAGTGGAAGTGTTGGAGACTACATGTGTTAGTGTCTCGGGTGTTATAAGAGAGAGAACATACGGCAGACGTACGTTGTATAGTTGAGTTTTATAGAGTAGAAGATGTTTATTTCCTTCTACCCTTACTCTTTCATGTCATGATAACGCCTTAGGCTTTCTAAAGTAGAAGACGTGTCATACCTTCTAGTAAAGTGAAAGATGATTTCTACTTGTACATGGTTTCTCATGATGGTTATTCGAGCAAGTGTTGTATTTCACCTCACTGAGTCCCTCGCTTGGGGGGCCGTCCTTTGTTTTATGTATACATGTGATATTGATTATATGTTATACTACGGACGTGCTGACAGTGATGTTGGAATTCCACGGGCATGCTTCTGTAAGGTTGATTTTATATTATATCATGGACTGCCGACAGTGATGGTGGAATTCCACGGGCATGCTCCAGTGATGCTGGTTTTATATTATATCATGGACTGCTGACAGTAACGTTGGAATTCCATGGGCATATCCCAGTGATGCTGATTTGATAGTATACCACAGACACGCTGACAGTGATGTTGGAATTCCACGGGCATGCTTCTGTGAGGTTGACATGCTGACAGTGATGTTGGAATTCCATGGGCACGCTTCTCGACATCGCTATATATTGTTCTACGCACACGACGGTGATGTTGGAATTCCACCGCATGCTTCGCGAGGTTGACACGCCGACAGTGATGTTGAAATTCCACGGGCATGCTTCCTGGATACTTGTTATATATTATACTTTGTACATGCCGACAGTGATGTTGGAATTCCACGGGCATGCTTCTCTGATGATGATTGTATATTATACTTGTTATATGCTGACAGTGATGGTGTATTCCACGAGCATACTTCTGTGATATTATTTTATGAGGACAGATGTCCCTGATTTTGACATGGCTTTCATATTTGAAAGTAGTACAGTGGTACAGTGGTACAAGGTACAGTTGGCTCTTATTTTATATGACACGGTAGGATCTGTTATTTGATTTTCATACTTGCCCCTGTCGTTCTTTTGTACAGTTATGATTTGTTTACTGTACTTTATTTCCGTTCCATACTTAGTACCTGTTAGATCGACTTCTGGGCCGCGTCATGCCCGCAGGTTTAGGTACTCAGTTGTGGATCCGCGAGCTTAGGATCCTTGTTCAGCATTTTGGGATAGCTCCAATATTCCGGATCTTGTCATTATTGTTAGGTATATTCAGGGGTACGGCGGGGCCTTGTCCCGTCATAGTTACTGTCCAAAATCTTAGAGGCCTGTATTCATATGTGGGATGGACTGACGCGAGTTGTATTTACATTGTTGTACAGTTGTAGTCTCATTCAGGCGTTATATATTATGGCAGCCTTATCGGCTTTGCCTTTGTTTAGAGAAAAAAAATGAGTGTTATTTATCTTCCGCAATTTACTTGTGTTGTATGAATAGAAGGGTGCCAAGGTAGGGCACCAGTCGCGAGCCCGGGGTTCGGGGCGTGACATATCTTGCCCTATTGTCTATCCGAACAAAGCATGAATAGAATATTCTTCTCCCAAGATTTTGTTCCGTAATTTTTTCTTGAATATTTGACTTCACATTTTCTCTTTGGGTTATTGTCAAGATCAATAAAGCTTAAGAGCCAAAAAATTTGTTAAGTCCTTAACTAGGGACTGTTGTCATAAAAGCATCCGGGATAAATTGAGTAATGTTCTAAAGCATGCTTCTAAGGCACCAGATCAAATGAGTATAGCCTATTTTGAAAACACTTGAATTGTCTGAAAAATTGGAGAATAAATAAAATTCCAACATTCATGGCCGAAATGAATAAGAGACGTCTTATTCATAAGTATAAAAATAAGGTCCTTATACTTAGTCATTAAATGACCTAAAATCGGAAGAATTTTAGCTGATATAAAACAAATTAAAGTTAAGGTTTGTGTTCGTAATTGATTAAGTTACTCTATAAGACCGGAAGAATCTTTACCCGAACCAAAGAAAACTAGGTAATGCTTTGTTTTAATTAAAACTTTAACCTAGAGGCAAATTAGCCCGAATTGGGTTAAGTCTGTTTTGCTAAGTTATTGAAAACAAAGAAAGCAATATCGGATGATAAAAGTTAAGGAAATTCCAATTAAGACAAAAGAAAGCCTGATATATTCATTCATAATTCATTCATAATTGAGGCCGGAGAAACGGCAAGAACAAAAATGCACAAAAAGGAAAGAAAAAATACAAAGGCATGAAAGCCATTAGATTAGTCAGATTCAAACTCAGAGTCTTCAGGATCTTTCTCGGTGCTATCACCATTCAATCGACGGAAGGCCTCAACATCTAGAGCCTTGGCTTCAGCAATATTGGCTTCCAAGTCCGGGATTCCCTCACGAGCTTGTTCCAAGGTGAACCTTCGAACATTCCAAGTTATGTGCTCGATTTTCAGCATTGTCCAAGCCACTTCAGCCTCCACATTGGAAAGAGCTTGATCCAGTTAAGCCAAGGCTTGGTTTAGCTAGGCAAAACTCTCAGCTCTTCGATGGTCTGAGTTTACTGGCGGACTTGATCTTGAGACATTTCCAAGTCTCGTTAAAATTTTTGCTTGATAGCAGCCTGCTCAGCGATTCTCTTCGCATCAAGTATGGTGAGCTCGGTGGTGAGGCAGTTGATCTCGGCATTAAGAAAGTTTTCTTTCTGCGCTTGGTAGTGCCAGACTTCTTCTTGCTCTTTGAGTTCTTAGGTGAGAGCCTGAACATCAGTATAGAGGTTGTCATTCTCCTTGTCCAAGTATTTTTTTTACCTCCGGGATGAGTTCAAGATCATTCTTTTCCTCTTTGGGGTAATGAAGGGAGACTTCAGAGGTTTTGAGGACTTCGGTTTTGAGGATTTGTTTTTCTTTGGTACTTTGGCGAAATAGCGAGCGGATGCAGCCAAATAGAGTACTATATTAGGGAGAACTGGGGTGGCCAAACAAGTTGTCATCGGGAGTGATGTGCCTTTTAGTAGACCTAGTTGCAAAATAAAATGATGAAATTTTGCATACACGAAGAAGTAAAAGTAGAGAAGGAGTACAAAACATACTAACCATGGTTCTGATCTTTCCATCGGTCTTTGGAAATCATTTTCCATGACTGGTCTTTGTGTAGATGAACACTTATAATTTTTTCGACCCATTTATGGAGGATCTCGATATTAGCTAGAATCCAGGAGGTAGCTGCAAAGGTAGAAAAAAGGAAAAAGAAGAGGTAAAACACCAAACGAAAGTAATATGAAAAGAAAAGATGAGAATTTTGTACTTAAGATTCAGATTCTATTTCTCTAGGAAAGACATTAACCTATCCATAATAATCCCAGCAGTGAAAACTGATATGAAGTGCCCCATCCAGACTTGGTCTCAGTCTTCATCGAGATTGGAAAGAATGGGAAATTTTCCTCATTTGGAGATCTGAACGATCGCGCAGCGGAAAAACTTTGAAATGTGCAAACGAATCAAGTGATCCAAAGTAAAATCTTCCATGACCTCATTGGCTAAAAAATGAAGGCAAATGACAGCCCTCTACACAAACGGGCCTATTTGCACAAGACACAAATTATAAGTCTTGCACATTTCGAGAATTACGTCGTCAATCGGTGGATCGATCTTGAAGGTAAATGGGTAGGTGTAAACTTTGGAGTATCCCAATTTGTGAGTAGTAATGTCATTGTCAGTTTTGTCTTAGCTCCACTTCTTCAAGTTCCAATCACTCCCATGTATCATCTAAAAGCTTATAACCATATTCCCTTCTTGTTTTACTTCCAAAAAGTTTATGAACAAGCCTAGGGTTTCCATACCCTTTTCGGCCAAGAACAATTTTGGAGAGACTTGGAGAGTTAACTTGGCTTAGAACTTGATTAGGGTTCTTAATCTTGGATAATAATCAACTCTTGTTCTTGAAATTTTTCTAGGGATTTTCGAAATTCAAGGCAAGAAAATAGAGCTTTTGGAAGATGAAATATTGAAATGTGGCTAAGTCTTCATCTCTATCTCTATATAGAAATATCCTTTAGCAAGACAAGTGGAGGGGGACACATGTCACCCTCTCATGGGTCATAATTTCTCTTCACAAAATATATCTACACTTGGCCAAAACATCTAAAAATCGAAGGGTCCCACAAAATTGTGAAATTTTCGGCGGGCTCCAAATTATCAATTCCAAGACTTCATAATCCAATTAGAATACTTAAACTCCAAGTTAATAATTTTCGGCTTCACATTCTTCAGAAAATTTTCCTTAAGAAAATGTAAAAATTCTTTCCTTCCAAAATTCAAATTTTATTTTCTTACGTACGTTCTCATATTAATGCCTTGGAATTACGGGGTGTAACAATAGTGCCATAAGAGATGCGGTTCTGTTGATGACTAGGCTAGTAGCGGGGCAGACTCGTCCGTAGGGGTTTACTCGGCAGATACAGGCATGTGTACAGGGGGTAGAGGACCGACGTAGAGGCCAGGGTAAGTGGGCTAGATCGACTGGTTATTCAGGAGCTGGTCAGAGCTCCAAGGTTTCAGGTTCACGAAGGAACATGGGATCGAGACAGTCGAGGCCACCTCTGCCTTGGTGTTCTCAGTGTGGTAGGTATCATTCTGGGAAATGTCGTTTTGGTACAAGTGCTTGCTATTCTTGCGGCCATCAATTCCATGTTATGAGAGAATGTCTGTATAGAGGTGGTACAGGTGGGATAACTCAGCCTACTGGATCAATTTATGGTTCATCGTCTACTATCGCTATGCGCCCCGCTGGGAAGGGTGTTCACAGACCAGCAGGCCGTGGTAGAGGTCATGGCGGAGTTTCTAGTTCCGGCGGTCCTTCGAACCGCATTTATGCTTTGGCCAGTAGACACGACCAGGAGGCATCACCGGATGTTGTCACATGTATATTATCGATCTTTTCTGTGATGTATATGCATTGATAGATCCAGGTTCTACCTTGTTGTATATATCTCCCCTTGTTTATAATAAAAATTGGAATAGAACCTGAGTCGATAGAACCTTTTGAGGTAGCTACACCGGTAGGAGATTCGGTCATAGCTAAGCGTGTGTATAAAGATTGTTCGGTGGGTATGTATAGTCGTCATACCATAGCAGATTTGATAGAGCTAGACATGACTGACTTTGATGTGATTATGGGTATGGATTGGTTAAGCTTTAGTAATTGCTTGGAAGGTATGCAACAGTTTAATGAATCCACGTGAAGGCATAATATATGTGCTAATTTGGAATATTCATGAGGTGATGAGCCGTCTGAGATTGGGATGAACTCTTAAAAGATCATGTTAAATGGACTTAATGGCATACCATGTTGTTAGGTTAAGCTATGTTGTATGCTTAAGTGATGTGTACGAATAATAATTGTATGGAGTAAATAGGGTTGTTATGGTTAAGACAACATGATTTTGACATTATGAGAAGCTATCTTACCCGTATACGGGGAGAGATAATGTAAGCTTGGGACATGGAACATTTGAGAATCTTAGAAGATTTGAAAATCGCTGAGTCCTTAGAATACAAGGCCTTCTTGAGTAAAGTATTTTATGTTTGATCTTGGTTAAAGTACATAGTATATGTGAAGTATATTAGTTGTGATGATTCCTTGGTTTGAGTATAAGCCCCTTGTGTTGCTAAGTTGGATATAATATTGAAACTGGAAATAAGATCTTTTAAGGATTTGTCAGCTATTGGTGGAAGTTGCAATGATGGAAACAACCAAATGCTGCCTATAGAATATGAGAATCAATTCACCTGGAGATGGTTTGGATGATCCCATGTATTACTACATTGATAGATGGTGTAAAAAGGTACATCAAAGAGCATAACAAGTGTGATTCAGTGGACAACAACATGGCCGAGAGTCTTAATAATTGGACATTGACTGCAAGATATAGAATAATTATCACAATGCTTGGAGAGATTAAAGTAAAGATGGTGAAAATAATTGATCGATTGAGATAATTTTCAAACACCTGGATCACTGACATTTCACCCATGTCTTTCCAAATTTTTGCAAGGAAACATTGACAAATCAGTGAAGTGTAGCTGGTATTGGAACAATGAAAGGGAGATAATCCATATTCCTCTCGTAAAGGGCGATATTGCGTATTATTAAGAATTACATGTAGCAAGGTTAGTAAGCTAAGGTATGCTATAGGTATTTGACTAGTAAGGCCTTCGGCTTCGTTGTAAAGCATGTTACAATTCTACATGACCTCGGGATAGCAATGGTTTGTTGGGGGTAATTGAGGACGACACTATGGAACAATCGAAAAAGTGTTGTAAGAATATGAAAGTAGTTAATAAGTATGAATGGAACTGTATGATCGAGTATCAAGGTAGAAATATTTTTGGTTTAATAAAGAGTAGAATGAAGGATTACGACAAGAATGATAAAGGTAAGGATGCTAGACCACTGCTCAATACTGGATAATGCACGTTCATCGGTCTGCAGCAAGCACTGACTTTTAGGGGGCGACAACTAAAGAGGTAGCGAGACTAAGTGCAATTTCAGGAAGAGTTGGACCCTTTCCAACTCAAGTTCCAATACTTTAATACAATCATATCAACTTATCAACAACAATATTACTTCATTATAACATATAATAGGTGACGTTAACAACATCAATTATAGTCAACGAAACCAACACCCGAAAATTGTCTACATTCGGCCACTTCACCAAATATTGTCCATACACTTTTTATTCTTCATTCTTCTTAATACAAGATCATCTATACATTATAACAACATGTAATATCCAATTACTTCAAGAGGAAAAAGAATTCTTACCTTTAAAATAGCCCAAAAACGTCCAAAACAGTCCACTAACTTTCGGCCCACAGTTTTGTCTTAGCTCCACTTCTTCAAGTTCTAATCACTCTCATGTATCCTCTACAAGCTTATAACTATCTTCCTTTCTTGTTTTACTTCCAAAAAGTTGATGAACTTTACATTTCCATTTTAAGTTGTCTTGGGGGTCTATTATCTCAAGTATTTCTCATACCATTTTCCTGAACACCAGAGGCTCGTCACCTTTGGCCAAAGTGTTCTTACTGTTCCTGCGCTACCATTGGTACTTACACTGTTCTGGAGTAATACATTAACGTAGAATGAATTCAGGTCAATGACTCCCTCTGCCCTGATCATTCTATTTTTGAACCACTTCCTATTATCAGCAAATGATTTTGTTTGAAACATGGGAAAATAAGTCATTACCTCATAATCTGATCCAGATTCTATACTCTGTCATCTATTGGGGTTTGTGCAGGTGTTGCCTATGTTGTTGGGGCAACATAATTTGTGTCCACTGATGTGTCTTTGTCTGTTGCCTTCGATGTTGAGGCAACATTCGAAGAAACATTTATGTATGTTCTTCGGACCTTCTTTGGTATAAACCTGCTCAGAGGTGTGTTGTTAGACACCTCATTTTCATCCCCTTCAGTTCTAGTTTGTGGGTTGTTTGTTGGAGGTGTTTTAGGACTGTTGTGGCTACTGAAATCAGAGTCAGTGTTGTTGTTGTTGTTGTTGCTTGAGTCAACATGGAAAGTCTACTCGACCCTGGATTTCTTTGCAGCCTGATCATCACGAAATATGCTTTCGAAAACCCTTTTCGACCTTCTTTAGAAAATGTCAATGTTGAATGTCTGGCACCTAGGTTTGAAATATCTAATGTTATATCAACATCAATGGGATTTTCATTATCACCTGGATAGCTCACATTCAAAGGTTCATCCGAACTTATAAGAATTATTGCTCGAGAAGAGTCTTCAGGATTAGTTTTTTGGTTATTTATTGGTATATAGTATTTATATACCATTTTATTTTGTGACGGCTGGTTGACATTGGAGTATATTCTTTTGTGTTTGAGGATTTTGGAGAGATAGACATAGGGGAGGGTTTAGGAGAGTTTGGGGTTTTAGGGAAGGTTTTATTGGAAAAGGTGTTTGTGATTTTTGGGCTTCCATCGATTTGAAGAACCCGGTGATGGCTTGATGTGACTAAGCAAAGACAAGTGGGATGTTTCATCATTATGACCTACTTTATACACACTACAACTTCTTCCCCCTTAAATTTGGGTAGTGTGAAAGAATTAAAACTCTTCATACCTACAATAAAGGGATAACATAGCTCACAACATCATATAATTATGGAATTTAAAAAAACTATCAATATCTAGTTATAACGGGATTTTTGAAGTTTTGAACAATACGAATTTAAATTCCAAAGAAAATAAATAAGGCATAAAAACAGATAAAACAAAAAATTTGAACAAAACACTCAACATACATGATGTTGTTCGTAATGTTGACAACATTTTGAACAATACAAGTACTATGACATTTCAAGGGCTTTTGGATTTGGCATTCACAGTAGATATATTCTGTATATTCCCTATGAGATTGACCTCTGGACTAATGTAACATTTTTCCATTATGTCCTAAATCAACTTAGTTGAGCACATACATAATTCTTTTATGTCCAAAAATATGAAAATAATTTTTGAGGTATTTTCAACCTTCTTTGAATCATATGATACTCATATACAACAGGAACGATACCGATTTTAAAGCTATGCTCTTTTTGTAATACAGTCAAATATTATGTAGAGACTTTTCCTTCTTATGATACTCTCCTTTTATGCTATATATAATTGATTTATATATATCATCGCAGAGAAGAATATCATTTTTAAGCCTTGTCCTTCTGGAATCATACTTGGTTGATCAAACATGTGCACAAGATTACAACATTCACCATGTATATTGAGAAAACAGTAAATGTTATTCAGAATGTTGAGACAACATTTACCTAAACTGTCTTATTTTAAAGAAACATAGACCAAAATATTTCTTTAAACTAGAAAATCTCTCATGATCTAGAGCTTTGGTAAAAATGGCAGCTAGTTGGTAAAGTGTATCAACATGTTCAATCTGAACTGGCTGTTTTTCAACTAAGTCTCTTAAAAAATGATGTCGTATATCTATGTGTATCGTACGTGAATGCTGAACAGGATTTTTGGAAATATTAATAGTACTTAGATTATCACAGTACAAAATCATGGAATTTCTTGATAAGTCATAGTCATCTAGCATGTGTCGTAGCCAAATAAATTGAGCACAATAACTTCTGGCTGCCACATATTTAGATTCGACAGTCGAAAGTGAGAAACAGTTCTGTTTCCGACTATACCAAGAAACTAAATTATTGCCTAGATAGAAATAACCATCAAAAGTACTTTTTCTATCATCTACATCACCGGCCCAATCCGAGTCACTATATCCTATTAGGTTAGGATTAGTGTCCTTGGTGTACCAAATACCCAACTCACTTATGCCGGAGACATATTTAATGATACTTTTTACGATATTTATGTGAGATAATTTGGGACTATCTTGGAACCTAGAACAAACACACACGCTAAACATAATGTCAGGACGACTAACAGTAAGATATAAAAGACTACCTATCATTGATCGGTACAATATTGGGTCAACATCCTGGCCAACATCATCTTTACATACATGTTGTGTAGAGCCTATTGATGTCTTCATATGTTTAGAATTTTCAAGTCCAAATTTTCTAACCAAATTCTTGGCATACTTGCTTTGAGATACAAAGATTCCATCTTCAGTTTGTTTTATCTGCAGGCCTAAGAAAAAGGTTAGTTCCCCAATCATGCTCATCTCAAACATTGTTGACATTGCTTCTACGAATGACTCTAGATAATTTCTACAGGTTGAACCAAAAACAATGTCATCAATATAGATTTGAGCAATCACTATATCTACACCATGTCTTTTGATGAACAATGTTCTATAAGCTTATCCACGGATGAAACCAAAGTCTATAAGGAAGTTTGTTAGACGGACATACCATGCATGATGAGTTTGTTTTAATCCATACAAGGACTTTTTAAGCTTGTATACATAATGTGGATGGTGAGGATCCTCAAATCCTTTTGGTTGTTTAACATAAACCTCCTTGTCCAAATAACCATTGAGAAATTCTCCTTTAACATCCATTTTTTGCAAGGTAATTTTTAGGTCGCAAGAAATAGCAAGTAATAATCTTATTGACTCAATCCTAGCCACATGTGCGAAGGTTTCGTCGTAGTCGATTCCTTCAACCTGTTTGTACCCTTGAGCAACAAGATGAGCTTTGTTTCGAATAACTGTCCCTAATTCATCTGATTTGTTCTTGAAGATCCACTTGGTCTAATAACATTTGTGTTGTTAGGACATAGAACCAAGTCCCAGACTTCATTTCGGGAAAACTGTTCAAGCTCTTCTTGCATTGCTTGAATCCAAAAATTATCTTTTAAAATTTCTTCAATGTTTTTTGGTTCAAAAGTATATATGAGACAAGAAATACTAACATGTTGGTATATGGTGGACATACACATATACCTTACCATTTCTCGATAGTTGATTGGTTCTTTCTCTCGTGTATGCATCCTCTCAAACACTCCCCCTATCACCTGGTCAGGTGGGCAGTTCCTTCTAATCCTTGACGGAGGGTCTCGTCTTACATGGTCATGCAGTTCAGTTTTAGACTCCTCTGTCACTTCAACCTCTTTGGTCTCTTCTTGTGGTTCAGATGTTACCTCTGATGTTGTGACAACATCTGCTTTTTCAGTTTGTTGCTCTTTTTTTACTGTAACCACAATGTTATTTTCTTGTGACTTTTCTAAGATATCCATAAGATCATCAAATATAACATTAACGAACTCTTGTATGGTCTTAGTCATCAGATTTTATATCCAGTAAGCATGGCTATTCTGTGAGTAGCCAACAAATATTCCTTTGTCACTTTTTGAGTCAAATTTCGCCAATTGGTCCCTGTCATTTAAAATATAGCGCACACACCCAAAAATATAAAAGTAACGCATATTAGGTTTCTTTCCATTTAAAAGTTCATAGGGAGTCATTCTGGTACCTGGCCTTAAAAAGACTTTATTAGTGATGTGACATGCAATGTTTAAATCTTCTGCCTAAAACCTTTTTGACAATTCTTTGGAAATTAACATTACTCTAGCCATTTCTTGTAAAATTTTGTTCTTCCTCTCTGCTACCCCATTCTATTGAGGGTTTTTTGGTGCTGAGAATTCATGGAATATACCTTTCTTGTCGCAAAATTTAGCAAAAGATTGATTATCGAATTCCTTTCCATGGTCGGATCTGATCCAAAAAATGGGAGAACAAAACAGGTTCCTAATCCTAGAGTATAGTACTTTAAACATGTCAAAGGTTTGTGATTTTTCTTTTAGAAAATAAACCATGTATATCTGGAAAATGCATCTACTACTACAAAGGAATATCTCATACCCCCTAGGCTGTCTACCTCAATAGGACCCATCAGATCCATATGTACTAATTGAAAGCAATGAGACGTACGTGAGTGTTGTCCATTGTGTTGGACAACATTATGGGGAACACGAGTCTGCTTACCTTTTAAATAATATTCGCACACTGTCTTATCTTTTGTGTTCATCTTGGGAATGCCTCTAACTGCTTCAAAAGAGAGTAATTTCTCCAAGTTGCGATAGTTGACGTGTCCCAACTTCTGATGCCACAGTGTTGTGTCGTTTACCTTTGCATAATTGCAGTATTCTTGTCCACTGACGAGATAGCAATTGTCTCCAGTTCGGGTACCAGACATAACATATTTATTGGCAGAATCTGTAACTTTACATTCACGCTTGTTGAATCTTACCTATCGCCGTCACATAGTTGGCTTATGCTAAGTAGGTTAGCCACTAAACCTTCTACATGAAGGACATTCTTCAAGGCGGGTACTTAGGAACATTGAGAGTCTCTCTACTAATTATCTTACTCTTGTTTTCTCACCAAAGGTCATGTATACTCCGTTGAATGAATCAAAATCATTCAGTAAGTTTTTGGTACCTGTCAAGTATCGTGAACAACCACTATCGAAATAATAAGAGCTTGTAATATTAGTACGTAAAACAGTTATGCACACATTACACCTCAGGTTTAGTTTAGGTACCCACTCTTTTTCAAAACTTTTTTCTTTTTGTTCTAAGGCTGATTTCTTCGAATGTTGTCAGCAATGTTGGACAACATTGGTAGTGACATCTTCGGCAATGATCTGAGTACAAAGTTTTGAAGTTTGTAGCAGTAAGGCATTAGATGACCTAACTTCTTACAATAGCTGCATCCAAACCTCAATCTATCCTTAGTGTTATGAGATTTATTCTTAGAATTTTCTTTAACAAACTTTATCTTCTCACCTTTACTATGGATCTTAGAAGTCTTTGTTTTTTATTAGGTGATTGATACCCAAGCCCAACCTGTGTAGGTTTGCTGAAGTTTAAGATTCCGTCCAACTTGAAGGTCCCCGTGTTGAGCCTTTGGAAGGTGGTCTTAGCTAAATTCAATCTTGCACTGATCTTACCAAGTTCTAGGTCCTTCTTGATAAGTGCTACCTCTAATCGATTAACAGTGCCTTTCAGATTGCTGTTTTCAAGAGTGAAAGATTTTTCTTTTGAGTCTAGTTGCTCAGATTCTATGATCAAGACTTTACAAAGATCTTGTAATTCCATTATCACTTCATATTTAGGGTCAATTAGATCCAAGTTTATTGCTTCACATGAAGAAATTAAACCACTAAAACATTTAACATCAGAATAGTCAAAATACACATACCTTTCCAATGTTGCTGGAATTTCAGATGTTGTATCCAATGTTGTCACAGATGTTGTAACAACATTGTTAGCAACATATTCATTGTCGGACAGTGACTGCTGGAACATTGTTGCTAGCATTGCCTGTGATTCTTCTTCTCGATCTCCTTCCCCTTCTTCGTTTTCATCATCACTGAGAGATACTCACCTACTTTTACCAACTTTTCTAAGGGTGTTTGCACACTCATTAGCATAATTTCCCCAACCCGAGCATGCATGACATTACACCCTCAAGTTGTTTGGAATTAAAATTGGTATTGTCTGAGTTTGTTTTTTTCAGTGGATTATCACTTTTTTGCCTTGAATGTGATCTTATTGGCTGTTTATTGAAGAGTGGGTTTTGGTGCTACATATATTTAGATTTACTTCGATCATTATTGATATTCCTCTTCATCGAATTAAATCGTTGAGTGAGTAAGGCAACATTTGCACCATCACCTAGTTCCTCAAGGTTTTCATTCTCGTCTTCAATGTTAGTTTCTGAGGTTTGTCCTTGGAGTGTCATTGTCTTGTCTTTATACAAATCCCTTTGACTCTTGATGTTCATCTCATAAGTTTAGAAGATTCTCATCAAGGCATGTAGATCCATTGTGGCAAGATTATGGGCCTCTTCAATAGCACAAATCTTTGTGTTAAATCTTTTAGAAAGAGAACTGAGGGCTTTGTCCATAAGTTGTGTGTTGGTCAAAGGACAACCAAGCACTTGACACTGTTTTGCAATGTCAATTAACTTTTCAAAATAGGATTTTATATCCTCAGATTCTTCCATCCTTAAGCGCTCATATTTGCTCAAAATCATGTGTAGCTTTGTTCGTCGCACACTTGAGGTACCTTTGTTAGCGATATTTCGAATGCCCACACAAGCGCACGCATCGTTGACAAGTAATATAGTCTGATAAGACCAAACATAGTCCTCAGAGACTGGTTTCTAATTACCATTCATCTATTTTATGTTATCTATTTGGCAATCGATATTTTAGTTGGGTTTTGTTTAACTACTAGAATAATTGCAAGAATTAACTTAACTATTTAAGTTGTAATCAGTTATGAATGAATTAGGACTTCCAATTTCCTCGATTATCCCCTCTATTCAATTCTTAATGCGACTAGAATGACTCTCATTCTTCGTTAAAATAGCGGTTAACTAGACTGTCTTATATTCCGGTTAGGATATATAATCACTCAACCCCAGTGCAAAACCCTTCTATATTTCTATGATAGGATTTACTACATAGGGTGATTAAGAACAGTAACCTATTATGCTACACAAGTATCGGGGTACATTCGTCCGCAATTTTAACCTATGTCTATTCAATTACATCATATCCAAATCTCTCATCTCGGTTCTTGATTCGAAATCATATGAGTTATGATAATTAGTGATCGATTAACTATCAAGCATTCAAACCAATTATTGAATAGATCTTAATCTAAGTGAAGAAGAAATCAACTAGTGCATTAACTCATGAATATTACGTAGAACAAAGTCTTCAATTGTAGCTCTAAATCTGCATTGTGTTGTATTCTCTTGTAGAATGACCAAAACTCCCATAAAAGAATAATCCCTAGGGCTTTTGTATCTTCCAATTTTCGTGCCTATGGACCAGTTTGTCCTTTGCCAACCAAAACTCGGAACTGGATTTTGCGTACTGGCGCCGCGGTGCCCAATGTTCTGCGGGTGCTCAGTAGTTCCGGCGTCACGGCGCTGCTTGGCTTTCGTTCGAGTCTTCAATTTCTGCCATTTTCGACCTCGGATTCCTCCTTTTATGCCCCTTTTTCATTCCTTTTCGCCATTTTTCCATTTTGGACCGTTGTGAATCAAAAGAAAGAAAAAAAAACCTAATACTAAACTAAACACAACAAAACGAGTAAAATACTAATTAAAAATGACTCTAAAAGGGTATATAAAATATGCCTAACAAACCCCCAAACTTGAACTTTGCTCGCCCTCGAGCAAAGAACAAAACAAAACAAAACAAAGAAACAAAAATCAAAAGACTCAAAGACTCAAGTCAAGCAGCTGCACAATGTCACTTAGAAACATATGAACGTTAGTTAGGATAATATGCAGGAATAGATGTAGCATGCATTTAACAATCTAGAATTTCAAGTTAGATATTTCGCAGATTCATTTCAGTCACGATGTCACGACCCGACCCCGGGCCCGCGACTGGTGCCCTACATGGGCACCCTTACAGGTACATATCAGAGAAAATCAGCGGAACATACATAAACTCAATAAGAAATAAATAACAGGCTAGCCGATAAGGCTACCTCCCTTGATATATATGTAAAGTCAAAAGCAGTTACCTCTTTCTCTTTCTTTTTTTCTTACAAACCGACCCACAAGATATGACTACAGACCTCTAAGAATTTTGACATAACAACTGTGACGGGACAGGGCCCCGCCATACCCCTGAATGTACAACAACCGACAATACCAGGGATATGAACCAAAGATAAGCCTTCGGAGTAATGGAGCTTCTCAACAGCTGAATAGTGATCCTAAGAGTGAGGATCATCAACATGAATAACTCTACCTGCGGCATGAACGCAGCCCCCCGAAGGAGGTCAGTACAAGAGGTACCAAGTATGTGAAACTGAAAGTACTGTAATGAAATCATATAGTCTAAAATAAAGCTGGAGACATGTATGATGATCAAAATAACAGTACACTGTTCCTTACTAACAATGAGAGTAAACAAGAGTATACTTTACTGCATAAAATAGGAGGCTCATGATCAAATTAGGGCCACCCGCCCGTAGTATCATTAAGCAATCCTACTCTTTGGACTATTTCACCCGCATAGGTCCTGTGGACCCGCAATGAGGTCATCCGCCTCGCATAGGACTGGTCCACCCCGCATACTATTTCACCCGCATGAGCCCTACGGACTCGCATGAGGTATTCCTCGCATCGTGGGGAGCAAACCCACGGAATATGCAAATGCCACAAGCCCGGGGAATGACCCCGTAATGAACAATATATCACTAGCACAACCGGCTATCATACATAACATAAGCACCACCGGCTTATCATACATAACATAAGCACCACCGGCTTATCATAATTATCATAAGCAAGTTAAGACATCCCCTAACTTCTTATTAGCCTTAATTATCATGCACTCTCATTTTATTTAACTTAAGGCACTAACATGTTATTAGAAATCCGGGAATTTAACCCAAAGTACTATGTACTTCTGTTCCTTTAAAAAGAACCCTTTTTATATTAAAACCCCAAGATACTACACCCGTAGTATCAAGGCTTGTCTACTTTTCAAAACAAGTTACTACACCTTTAGAAATTCATTTCAAGGCTTTGAAACCAAGTAACTTCTACATTCACAACCTAGGCAACTCATGCCTATAAATCAAGTAGACACTCTCTTAACCTTCCATAAAGCCGTTATAACTAACTTCCCATAAAGTCGTTATAACTCTTTATGTTTTAGACAATTACATTCTTTTTATAACCAAGAGACTTATACTTTTAAAACCAAGTATCATATACTTTCAAATCAAGTTACATAACTTTCAGAATACTTCAAGTCTCTTAACTTTAGAAATCAAGTTTCTTAACTTTAGAATAGTTCAAGTAATCAATACTTTCCAAATCAAGTATTCTATACATTTTCAAGTCAAGAAATCTTTGTTTACCTTATTAGAATAAACCATTCTTTTAACTTCTCATAAAGTTGTAACCAACTTTATTCTTTAGAAACCAAGACATCTTAACCTTTAAAACAAGTGAGTTAATTCTCTAACTCAACCAACTTGGACATTCTTAAACAAGTCAAGGATACCAAATGAAATTAAATTCATTTAAATCTCGTACGTCCACCGTACTATACATTTATAGCTACTCATGCTCAAGAGATAAGAAAAGTTCCACATACCTCGTCGGTTCAATCCACTTGCTAAGTCCAATATATTGTACGTAGTATGTCAACCTATAATGCCCATAATACGTCTATTAACTTCTAGCTTCAAACGTATAATATTCTAAGTGTAAATTCACTTATTCTACGGAAAATCGGACAACACTTCCTTTTTTTTCTACGTACTTTTCCACCTTTTTCAAGGTCCGAATTCAATAACCAAACATGCCACATTTAAGGCTCAACAATGTAGCTAACAAAAGGGGATTACACGCCTAACAGGACGTGTAAATTCGGCCCCACAATTGATATCAAAATAGTCCAATATTTCAATGTCATTCTCGGCTAACAATGTACAACAACAAAAAGTCTTTTCCAATTCTTTTTCAATCCAAGTTGTTTAGTCTAATATGTTATATAGCCGCAATCGATAACAACAACTATAATCCCTTCTTTATATAACATGCGACGACTAAAACTAATAACTAAATCAGATTACAATCTTAAGGTTAAACATGCAACTTTCGGATTCCATCCACATATTCCATAACACTTATCAATCTTCATAATGTAATTCACATGATCAATTACCAATCTACTACAACATGTAGTCTTTAATTACAAAGAGGACAAGATTGATACCTTGATTAGCCCTAATGTAACTTCAAGATCCAAAGTCGCTCCTTAGCAACTTAGCTCCTTTCTTTCACGCTCCAACCCACCGTTTGAAGCCCTTAGAAGTTCATAAACAACTTTCCTTCAATTTCCATACAAAACCTATGAAAGCGACTTAGGTTTTCACTTTGCGACTAATGTAAAAATGTGGGTTTTCCGGGATCTTTCTATTGAGATATCCTTGTAATACCCTTAGGAACCTTGGTTTAAAGTATTGAGATTATTGAACCACAAACGAAATTTTTTTCTTGCTCTTCATGGCCAAACCCGAGAGCTCCTCTTCAAGCTCCTAAGTTTTCTAATTTTTCTCTAAGTGTTAGAGACAAGTCTTGCTACATGGATCAATATATAATTAAATGGAGGGTTAAGATTAGAACATTTGTGGGGTTAGGATGAAGGGGATTTAAATATCTCAAGTCAAGTGGCTCATTGACTTAGTCAATAATCTCAAGCTTGGCCTTTCAAGACTTGATCATCCAAGCTTTGGTCATTTGACCTTTTTGCCCTTGGTCTAATTCGACCAAGACCATCCAAGGGGGGTGACACGTGTCACCCTCCCATTAGTCATAATATTTCATTTTCCGATATTTTCATAATTCCGATAAATTCTACAAGTCTCAAATCTTCACGTCCTGATTCTTACGTACGTTCTTATATACATGTCCAGGGATTACGGGGTGTAACACACAATCACTGGAAGCATGAATACCTAACTTATGCATGTCAATTTCATTTCATTTTTCTCAACGTAATACAGTCTGTTCACTTGTTATTCTCCACTAATCATGGACATACATACTAGGGATCATCAGGACTTTTCAGGGTTGTAATGTATGCTTAGGCAGATGTAGGTAAGATTAGGCATTTAGGTTTAATTACGTACCATAAGTACTTTTCATTCAACTCTTTTCTCCTTCTTTGCGGTATTCTTTTTAGTTCATACCCATTAATCCCCTTAAGTTTTTCCATATTTTAATTGGGGTGCATAATTTTCGCTCTCTTTTTGTATTTTTTTTCACTTTTTTTTTCTCATCCCTATCATCAATTATTTCTTATGGCACATAAGGAAATCTGGGGTGTCAAAGAAATAACCTTTTATTTTAGGCTCAACGGGGCTGACTAGGGATACATTTAAGTGCAATGTGGGAAATGACTGGTAAGAAGGGCTATCAAAGAAATGTCTGAATCCTCTCTCTAACATGTACATCCTAATTATTTCGCCTCAAATAACAAGCACGCATGACATTTTTCGCAATTGACATACACAAGCTAAGCACAAAATATTTCAACTAATCAGATTGTCATGAATCTTTGGCATATTTAACTTAAACACACAGATTTTTGCATATCATTCCATTACATTGTCCTACTTAATTCACTAGGTGTTTCTCGCAATTACAACATGCATGATTATAAAAAAAATTGACTCATATAAAACACAAAAACAAACAAAAGACTAAAAAATAGACACAAAAATAAAAATAAAAACTCCCCCCCCCCCCCAAACTTAAACTACACATTATCCCAAATGTGTAAGACTCAATAAATAAAAGGGACGACTTACAGACATTAGCGGTTCAAAATGGCGGTGGTGGCGGCGAAAATTGTGTTTCGGGGAAATTTCTCATTGGCGTCGCGGCCCTGCTTTTCGGCGTTGTGGCACCCAATTTACTGCACTCCTCGATTAATCAGTCCGCAGCCAGAGGCGGCGCCACGGCGCCAAACTTCGCACTTGTCCGACTTTCGCGTCGCTTCGCGCGGTGCTGCACCGACTTTCCTCCTTCATATTTTTCCGTGCTTCATGTCCCATTCCTTCACCTGTTACCACAACACCACAAAAATACCACAAGTGAGACTATTCAAACAAAACTAAATTGCATAAATTAAACCTTGGGTTGCCTCCCAAGTAGCGCTGTCTTTAACGTCTTGTAGCCGGACGCAAGTTCCTTATCAAAAATCATTAGGGTAATTTAACCCCATAACCTATCCATTTCAAAATCATCATCCTCTTTCGTACTCTATTTTTCTTTTTCATAAGAGGGGGCTCAGTAAGACTTACATGTTCGACGGCTTCCATGACATCAATATTTGTTTCAGCATTCTTGCTGAGATGTAGGTTCACCACTGTAGAAATGATTTCCCTAGATTTGGCCTGTGCTGGCTGAACTGATGTGTCAGCTGTGTTGACTGTGAAACACTTGTTGATGTCTTGGGATTCAAGGGTGGATTTGAACACTTTGAATACTATCTCCTCTTCCTAGACCCTTAGTCTCAGTTCTCCCTTTTCTACATCAATTAGGGCTCTCCCAGTTGCAAGGAATGGTCTCCCCAAAATGATGGGTATTTCATCATCTTCCTCCATTTCAAGGATGAGAAAGTCTGCTGGGAAGAAGAACTTTCCCACCTTGACAAGCACATCTTCAATTATGCCTCTGGGTGCACCACGGTTCGATCGGCCAACTGAAAATTTACTGTGGTTGGTTTGGCTTCTCCCAAACCCAATCTCTTAAATACAGACAGAGGCATGAGATTGATACTAGCCCCTAAGTTACACAGGGCCCTGTTGCATGTTACATTTCCAATAGTGCAGGGCAAGGTGAAGCTTCCTGGATCCTTCAGCTTATGAGGCAGTTTCTTTTGCAGAATGGCGCTGCACTCCTCTGTCAAAGATAATGTCTCATAATCCGTCAACCTTCTCTTTGTTCCAAGTATCTCCTTCATGAATTTAAATTATGCTGGCATCTGTTCTAGTGCTTCAATGAAAGAGATATTTATGTGAAGTTTCTTAAATACCTCCAAGAACATGGAGAACTGTTTGTCAATTGCCTTATTTTGTAACCTCTGAGGGTAAGGGATTCTATCAACGTATTCCCTCAAGGGTGCTGGTAGATCTATCTCAACTGTAGGGTGGTCCTCAGTGACCCCCTCCTTCTCTACATCAATTACTTTCTCACACTTTTTCTTACTTACCACTGCGGGCTGGGGAGCAACCTGCTCCAACTGTTTTCCACTCCTCAACAACACTGCTTGACATTGCTCTCTAGGATTTACCTCTGTATTGTTTGGGAGAGTGCCCTGCGGCCTGTTAGTTACCATCTTTGCAAGTTGCCAAACCTGTATTTCCAAGCTCATGAGAGAGGACCTGGTTTCAGACATGAACTGATTCTGCGAATTGGTAAGTGTGAGCAATGCAACTCTCAGTTCATCAGGCTTTTCCTGTTGTTGTGTAGGTGGCCTAAACTGCTGGGATAAAGTGGCCTGATTTTGCACCTGCTGGTTCTGGTAACCATCTTGATATGGTTGCTGCTGGGGTTGATCGTTCCTCCAAAAAAAGTTAGGGTGATTTCTCCACCCTGGATTGTATGTTTTGGAATTATAAGGCCTCTGAAAGTTCCCAACTGCCTGAACATGTTCTATGGGTACATTATTGGAATCCACTACAGTACATCTGTCAAAGGAGAGCGGCCCACCATAAATCTCACAGTTTACTAGCATCTGGACTGCATTCACAGACATGGTGTTCTGCTGCAGTTGCTTCATCAACAGGGCCACCTGTGCATTCAGGGCAGTGATGGCATCTAATTCATGTATGCACATAGCCTTCCTACTGGTCACTAACTTGTCATCTGTCCCTTGATGATTGTTGGCAGCCATATCTTCCAGTAACTCATGTGTCTCATTGACACTCTTTCTCATGAAAACACCCCCTGCTGCAGCATCAATGATGGTACGAGTAGTACCACTCAGCCCATTATAAAAGATGTGGACTAACATCCACTTCTCAATGCCATGATGTGGGTATTTCCTTTGCAAGTCCTTAAATCTCTCTCATGCATCATAGTGTGACTCACCTTCCACCTGGTAATAATTGTTCAACTATTCTCTTAACTTTGCTGCTTTGGAAGGAGGGACGAACTTTGCTAGAAACTTTTGGGCCAGGTCCTGCCAGGTAGTGACGGAGTTGGCAGGCAGTGAATTCAACCAGCTTTTGGCTCTATCCCTCAGTGAGAACGGGAAGAGCCTCAGTCTAATGGCATCGTCAGTAACATCATTGTATTTGAAAGTGACACATAGTTCCAAAAAGTTTGCAATGTGCATGTAGGGATCTTTAGATGGAAGTCCCCCAAATTGTACTGTGTTCTGGACCATGCTCAGGATGGCTGGCTTGATCTCAAAGTTGTTGGCCCCTATAGCTGGGAGCCTGATGCATGTCTGGGAACCAGTAACCGTAGGCAGAACGTAATCTCTCAAGCTTCATTCTAGAGGTGGTGGGACTTGTCCCATGTCAGCCGGTACCTCATTATTCAACACCTCTTCAGGTACCCCGTTGTTGTTATTCTGTTGATTTTCCATGGCTAGTAGATCATCAATTCTTTTCTCACGCCTGTTTTGCTTACACAGTTTTTTGATTTCAGGGTTGAAGGGAACAAGTGTATTTGCTCCTCTCCTTCTTCGCATACACTAGATTCCTGAAATCGACCAAAATCAACAAAAAAATCAAGGCACACGGTTCTAATAGTAAAAAGAAATAAAATAAAATAAATTAAAAGCCAATTAGAAATTAAAAATAAATCGTTCGATATTAGAAGTACGTCAGTCCCCGGCAAGGGCGCAAAAACTTGTTAGTGATATTTCGAATGCTCACGCAAGCGCATGCATCGTTGACAAGTAATATAGTCTGATAAGACCGAATATCGTCCTCAGAGACTGATTTCTTATTACCGTTCATCTATTTATGTTATCTATTTGGCAATCGATATTTGAGTTGGGTTTCTGTTTAACTACTAGAATAATTGCAAGAATTAACTAAACTATTTAAGTTGTAATCAGTTATGAATGAATTAGGGCTTCCAATTTCCTCGACTATACACTCTATTCAATCTTTAATGCGACTAGAATGACTCTCCTTCTTTGTTAAGATAGCAGTTAACTAGACTGTCTTATATTTCGGTTAGGATATATAATCACTCAACCCCAGTGCAGAATCCTTCTATATTTCTATGATAGGATTTACTACATAGGAGGATTAAGAACAGTAACCTATTATGCTACACAAGTATCGAGGTACTTTCATCCGCAATTTTAACATATGTCTATTCAATTACAGCATATCCAAATCTCTCATCTCGGTTCTTGATTCAAAATCATATGAGTTATGATAATTAGTGATCAATTAACTATCAAGCATTCAAACCAATTATTGAATAGATCTTAATCTAAGTAAAGAAGAAATCAACTAGTGCACTAATTCATGAATAGAGTTTCAAGTGATTCCAAAGGAATGCCCTAATAAAGTGTTTAGTTCCTAGTCATAGTCACACTAAGAACTAACACAATATCCATACATAAATTGAATTAAAAACGAAAGAAATAAAATTACGTAAAACAAAGTCTCCAATTGTAGCTCAAAATCCGCCTTGTGTTGTGTTCTCTTGTAGAATGACCAAAACTCCCATAAAAGAATAATCCCTAGGGCTTTTGTATCTTTTAATTTTCGTGCCCTATGGACCAGTTTGTCCTTTGCCAACCAAAACTTGGAACTGGATTTTTAAATGCAGGTCTTGCCGCCTTGATGTTCTGGGTGCTCGCATTCGGCGCTGCGCTGGCTGCTTGACTTTCGTCCGGGTCTTCAATTTATGCCCCTTTTTCATTCTTTTTCGCCATTTTTCCATTTTGGACCGCTGTGACTCAAAAGAAAGAAAAACAAGCCTAACACTAAACTAAACACAACAAAAACGAGTAAAATACTAATTAAAAATGACTCAAAAATGGTATATAAAATATGTCTAACAACCTTCACAATGAGTTTGTAAAGTATCCCAGGCGTCCTTAGCCGTTGTACAATTCTGAATGAGTTTGAACATGTACAAATCTACCCATCCAAATATAGCATTTAAGGCTTTTCGTTAAAGCTTGCAATATTAGTTTCTTCCGCGGTCATTTCAGATTAGGGTTTGGTAAGTATATCACCATCCTCATCTGCTGGATACTTAGAAACAACATTTCAGTCGGTGATAGATCTCCATGTTCGAACATCAATGGACTTGATGTGCGAACGTAGGCAGATCTTCCAACATGCATAATTTGTTCCATCAAGAATTAGAAGTCTACCAACATTTTGAATAGATGAGTCCATAGCCATTAGATATAGGACCAAACACTTATTGTATTAAGTGTCGGCTCTGATACCACTTGTTAGGCTACGGATAAGCAAGTCGAAGTAAGAAAAAAAAGAATTCAAAAACTTGAACATCTAAACAGTTTCTGTATGTTACTTTCAGTATTGAGTCAATACTTGAGGCAACACTTGATAAAAACAGTAATAAACCTTAAAGAGTAAATGCAGCGAAAAAAGTAAAAGACACAAGGTTTATATTTTCAAGGGTATGTATTAATATATCCCTTGATAGTCAATGACCGAAGTAATGTATATTTTATATACAATTACAATTGAATTTCTTTTTACAATTTGTAGAAATAAAATAAAAAGAAATTACAAAAATGAAGTCGCAGATGACTTCAGCCTAAAGATAAAACATCTATAAAGAAACATACAACATTTTCATTACAATTGTTTCAATTGTAAGCTTAATCTAGAATCTGGGCAACAATCGTAATGTTGGACTAGATGTTGTTATACTACTTTAGGCAATGGTTTTTGATCTAGTTTCTGGAGTGAATTTCCTAGAGCTCCCTTGGTGATTCTTTTCATTATAATCTGGATATCGATACTCTGAAGTTCCTCCTCTATTTATAGTGTGAAACTTCCTTGAAATTATTACTGATTGGTTGCGGGAGTTGAGAGAAAGTAGGCAGCAACTTGGACTGATTCTTCCTCTATAAAAACCTCAACAATATTGACTTAGACTTCACGTCGCTTTCTTTCCGAGCTTGACTTCTTCTTTTTTCACGTTTTAAACATATCTTCCTGGTTAACCTTCCTAGGTCATTTTTACCTCACAGTAACAATCACTATTTTGGTTTGAAGAATAGGCAAAAACGTTTATAGAGATGTTGTCTGTGATGTTGTCACAACACCGCAGACAACATCCTTATGTTCATAAGCGATGTTGTCCTGAACGATTACTGGTGTTGTCACAACACTCATTCAACATCAACACTTACCAAAGATTTTATCTAGTATCTTGGAAAGATTATCTTGCTTTAATTACAAGCCACAAAAATATTTAAGTACTAAACTTAATCTTGATTAGATTATTCATTAATGTGCATCTCTTGAGCTTACGTTGTTATTAATAGAGTGAGATATCGATGATAGAGCGTAACTCTCAAAGTTGTCTCGATTAATGATCATCGGGAATGAGATATCGATGATATGTTATAAGTCGACATGTGGTCTGCATCACATTCTTGGAGAATGTAGTATGTCTCACCTGCTACTAGTAATGATTACTAGTGATGGACACACATATACTTTTGTAAAGTATTGGTATACTCTGCTGATAAACTATGTGTTATACATATCTAGAGTGTTATCAGCGTGTGGGAGATGAAGGTCCTTTGACTTGAGGTCAATACACACCCTGTTTACAGAGTAATGCACTTTGACATTGTCCTAATCTTAAACTCCTTATAGGATAAGATGCGCCTTGTGTTGGTAGTTGAGTCAAGAATATGATTCATTCTTCGATTGGATATTCGAGAGAGCAATCAACTTCTCAATGATATTAGTTCGACCAAGTCATTGGCCAATGAAATAGACATATTTAGAGTATGGTCTAGTGGTCGACTAATATAGATGAGATAAAGTGATCAAGTCATTTGGGTAGACACATGGCAAATGCTAAGCTTGATCGAGTGTGTCGCGAATGAAAGAATTTTATCATCTCACATAAAGGTTATGTTTGTTGGATTCATGTAAATGTACTTCACATTTTGAGTTCGTCGTACGGCGTAGTGTAGGAGTATGTCGATATGTGAAGGTATATAGGTTCACATTATGTCGATTGTATCTTCGATCTAAGGATGTATTGAGAAAGTATTAAAAATTCGATTTGAAATATAGATATTTAAATTGATAATAACTAGGGGATAATTTCTATTTTATGAAAATTATTTAACTAAATCAAAATTAGATTTTGGATTTAATTAAACGTGTTGAATATATATTGACGAAACGGGACGTAAGGAGTCGCGGTGTCTACCAGGTTGAGCCGCATCTCCGACCCGCGCCTCGGCGCCTACTTGGCTTAGCCGCGGCGCCGACCCAGCTGTGGCCCCAGTCAGACTGGCCCACTGCACCTCGGTTTTGGGTTAGGCTTGGGGCCCAACCCTAATCCATTTTTACCTAAAAATCAACTATATATACAACACTAACCTTATTATCAACACACTAATTCTAAACCATTTTCTAGACTTAAGAGTATAGAAAAGAAACTCTCTCAAACCTCTTTCAAGATTTTCTGACTTTCTTGACAGAAGAATACACTGCAGCAAGACGCTTGCAATCGAAGGGACAATCACATGTACTCCCTTGGTAGAGATTCCAGATTAACAACCTGTTAGTTTTATTGTTTAAAGTCTTTACAAGTTTGATTGTCATATAACCATACCAGAAGAAATTATTGGGGTAAGTAAGTAAAAATTTTAAACTTCCGTTAATGTCTTAATGTTTCGAACCCAACAATTACTTATCTTAATATACATCCATGTTACAAATACAGTTAGACTTTATTATAGCAACCATCCTTATCTGTAATAACAATTATGTAATTACTATAATTTTAAATGTACAAATTAACGTTTAATTGGACTTGCTCCGATACATAATACCACTGTCCACGTAGCAGCCTAGTCGGCATGCGGTCGGCAATGGAGGTGGCCTGGCCCCTCTCTTGAGTCTTGAGTGGGTAGCCCATTATCTTTTACAAAATCAAAGGGTCTTAGTGGAGTATCCAGAATGAAAATGAATCATATATTGAGTTAACTTATGTTTAATATATTTAGTGCTTACAAGTAAAGCTAACTATAAAACATGGCTTGTAACTCTAACTATTCCTTAATTAAAGAACATAAGATAAAATAATAGTAATATCTTATCATTATTACGAGTCAAAAAGTTGATCTACACTTTACACCCGTTAGCTCTATAAATTTGTACTATATAAGAAAGCACCTCCTAGAGATACTTCAATTCATCCACAACAACTAACAAAGAAAAACATGGCAACTACTTCCACAAGATTTTTAGAGAACTTTCACTACTCAAGAAGACTACTCCCGGAGGCCGCCATGGCAGCTGGAATCAGCCATGACCCAATTGGACACAATAACACAATTGATGCAAATGTTATTATGGTGTTGGCAGTACTTGTATGTGCCTTAATTTGTTCACTTGTTTTGAATTCCATCATAAAGTGTGCATTTAAGTGCTCTAGCTTAATACTGGCAGACCCATCCACTTCTTCACCAAAGCTAGCCAATAAAGGGATCGGGAAAAAAGCCCTCAAGACATTTCCAGTTATAACATATACTACTGAGTTGAAACATCCGGGAATTGACTCTGAGTGTGTCATTTGCTTATCGGAATTCGGAGTTGGAGAGAAAGTTAAGGTTCTGCCAAAGTGCAATCATGGCTTCCATGTCAAGTGTATCCATAAATGGCTCAATTCACACTCTTCTTGCCCTACTTGCAGACACTGCCTCATTGAGACTTGCCAAAAAATTGTTAACGCCGGCACTTCTTCTACTACTACTTTATCAGCAGCTGCAGTTCAACAAGTTATAATAAGAATTGAACCTCTTCAACGTGAACATGTTATATCTAACAATCAACATTAGGTAGAAAATTAGGAGTAGAATCTAAAACTTAGTAGATCGATTGGTAGGTTTGACGCACACTTAATTAGATTAGAAGCTTAGCATGAGGCAAAAATGCCAGTGTAGTTTTCCAATGATTCATTAGTCTTGCAATTGTATATAAAAATTAAATTTATTTCCATTAATTTCTTATAATTAGACTTATCTTTCTTCCTATCAACGCACAAAAAGTATTTTCTTTAGGGAATAGGGATATTATATCCCTGTATTTCCGGACCTAACGGAGCTCCAATGAACCTTAAGAAATTTTTTAACTTTTTATCTTAGAAAATTAGACTTCCCACTAGAGCTCCTTTAATAGCAAAGGCAAATACAAAAAGATTTGGTAATGACAATGTATAAATGGAGCAAAAGTTTAAAGCAAGAGAAAATAATTTAGTATGTTATGATCATACTACTTGCAACAAACGGCCTGCTAGAATCTAGACAATCTAACTTTGAAATGGAAAAAAGATTTGGAATAATTGCCCACATCCAGAAGGATTAATAAGGAATAAGCTAGAAATTGAATATAATTGATTTATGTAGTGCGATCCAAACCTTACCATTCCTGTTTTTGTTTTTGTCTTAAGAAGGTATTGATGTTAGTAAAATAAGGAATAATATTGATTAAGAATAAATAAGGCAGAAAATAACTTATCGAATCACATTGTATCGTGATAAGTCACCGCCTTGAAAGAGATTTCGACCAATTTCGGTGCAAACCGCTTAGCCTTGGCCGCTCCCTAAAGTTGCACAAAGATTTTCTGAAACTTGAAATAGTGACTGAAAGTTTGTAATTTGCACAAAATATTTTGTCCGTAAATGTAACAAGGAAAAAAACTCGAAAGAAGAAGATATGATTTTCTGTGTGTCAATAACTGAAATCTCTATCGGTATATATAGGTAGATGTCAAGGTCTTTGAATTCTATATGAATAGATGTTTCTTTGAGAGTAAATGGCTTAGATTTGAAACGTCTCTAACATTCAGAGAATAAAGAATGAGATCTGAAACATCTCAAAGTATTTATGGATAATGACCGCAAAATCGGAATTGAATTAGACCTCACGTATACCTCGCACAATGGGGGGGGGGGGGGGGACCGACCCATTTTGCCTACAAAGCTCATTTCTCATGTGCACGGGGCTACTTCCTTTTCTCAACTCTTTACAAGTCCACTAAAACACATTTCACTATAAAGAGGAAGAGGAAACTTTTCACCACCAATAATGTGGTACAAAGTGCATTTCACAAACATAATTAAAAAGAAAAGGGACCAACAAAGATTCTATGACTTTGCATTATTTAGAGTAATTTTAATAAAGGAAATAGGTATATAACTCTAACAATTGCTACCTTTTTAAATACTTTAGGTCTGTACGTGATGGGATAGTGAAATGTACAACATAAAAAGTTTTAAAAAATCATCAATTTGAGATCCGTGGATCATGTTTACTTTAAGCATAATGAAGTTCACTGAAATGGCATTCCTAATAGAGGGGACGTGATGAAAGTATATGTATGTCCTAGAGATAATCTGTATTAAGATAAAATGTACTTTATACATATTCTTATTTATATTAATGATGATTAATATTATGACATTTGCATTTGTTGAATTATTAGTGATGTGAGAATTAATGTTATAACGTAACTCTTAAATTACCTCGACTAATGATCATCGAGATTGGGATATCGATGATATGTGATACGTCGACATGTGGTCTGCATCATATCTTTAGGGGATGTAGTATGTCTCACTTGCTACGAGTTATGGCAACTCGTGATGGACACATGGATACTTGTTGAAGTATTGATATACCCTGCTGATGTACTGTTTTAGTAATGACAATGTATAAATGGAGCAAAGTTTAACAGAGATTTAAAAATCAAGCTAACTTTTAAATTTTTCATCTTTATCTTTCATAAATAGTACTTCTACTTAACAGAGATTTGATTATATATGTTCAAAGTTGAAGGCTTAAACTTGATTTCCGAAATGATTTAGTATGTTATGATCATACTACTTGCAACAAACGGCCTGCTAGAATCTAGACAATCTAACTTTGAAATGGAAAAAAGATTTGGAATAATTGCCCACATCCAGAAGGATTAATAAGGAATAAGCTAGAAGTTGAATATTGGTATTGATGTTAGTAAAATAAGGAATAATATTGATTAAGAATAAATAATGCAGTAAAAATAACTTATCGAATCACAGTTGTATCGTGATAAGTCATTGTTTTGAAAGAGATTTCGGATCAATTTCGGTGCAAATCGTTTAGCTCGGTCGCTTCCTAAAGTTGCACAAAGATTTAGGACACTTGCACTAGTGACTGGAACTTTGTAATTTGCACAAAGTATTTTCTCCAGAAACAGAACAAGGAAAAAAAACTCGAAAGAAGAAGATATGATTTTCTGTGTGTCAATAACTGAAATCTCTATCGGTATATATAGGTAGATGTCAAGGTCTTTGAATTCTATATGAAAAGATGTTTCTTTGAGAGTAAATGGCTTAGATTTGAAACGTCTCTAACATTCAGAGAATAAAGAATGAGATATGAAACATCTCAAAGTATTTATGGATAATGACCGCAAAATCGGAATTGAATTAGACCTCACGTATACCTCGCACAATGGTGGGGGAACCGACCCATTTTGCCTATGAGGCTCATTTCTCATGTGCACGGGGCTACTTCCTTTTCTCAACTCTTTACAAGTCCACTAAAACACATTTCACTATAAAGAGGAAGAGGAAACTTTTCACCACCAATAATGTGGTACAAAGTGCATTTCACAAACGTAATTAAAAAGAAAAGGGACCAACAAAGATTCTATGACTTTGCATTATTTAGAGTAATTTTAATAAAGGAAATAATGTATATAACTCTTAACAATTGCTACCTTTTTAAATACTTTAGATCTGTACGTGATGGGATAGTGAAATGTACAACATAAAAAGTTTTAAAAAATCTTCAATTTGAGATCCGTGGATCATGTTTACTTTAAGCATAATGAAGTTCACTGAAATGGCATTCCTAATAGAGGGGACATGATGAAAGTATATGTATATCCTAGAGATAATCTGTATTAAGATAAAATGTACTTTATACATATTCTTATTTATATTAATGATGATTAATATTATGGCATTTGCATTTGTTGAATTATTAGTTGATTGTTTATAGTATTCTATAAATGCATCCCTAGAGTTTGCGTGTTTATTAATGATGTGAGAATTAATGTTATAACGTAACTCTTAAATTACTTCGACTAATGATCATCAAGATTGAGATATCGATGATATGCGATACGTCGACATGTGGACTACATCATATCCTTAGGGAATGTAGTATGTCTCACTTGCTACGAGTTATGGCAACTCGTGATGGACACATGGATACTTGTTGAAGTATTGGTATACCCTGTTGATGTACTGTTTTGTTATATAATGTCATCGGCATGTGGAGATAGAAGTCCTTAGACTTGAGGTCAGTATCACCTTGTTTACGGAGTAATGTACTTTTATTCTGTCCTAAGCTCAAATGCCTTATAGGTTGAGACACGGCTTGTTTTGGGTGCATTACGAAGTAGATTAAAGGTGGTATGTGAGCCAAGATTAGGATTCATTCCTTGAATGTATATTCGAGTGAACACTCATGTACTCATATGTTGTTAGGTTGACTAAGTCATTGGCCAATGCAATGGACATGTCTTTGATATGGTCCTGTTGTCAACTAATATAGATGAGTTATAATGATTAAGCTTGATTGAGTGTGTCATGAATGAAAGGATTTTATCTTCTCACATAGAGGTTCAGTTCACATGTTTCGTGTAGCTAAACTTTACATATTGAGTTTGTCTTCCGGCGCAGTCTAGGAGTTCCGTGTAGACCCTAATGTTATTAGTGTAAATATGTAAAGGTCTGAAGGGTAACACTAAGTCAAATGTTCCGTCGATTGAATGATGTAATTAGAGATTGAATATATATATGTTCGGTTGATGATCGAGACATTAAAAGAAAATATGAAACAAGGCCGAAATTGGGGCCACGCCGTGGCGCCACTTACTCAGGGCCGCGACGCCAAAAGTCCTGCGGGTCCGAGTTGGCCCAGTCTGTTTCGGTTTCTGGGCCTGGCCCACTGGGAAAACCCTAGCTGATATATTCATCTATATATGCAGGGTTTAGTGTTATACCCCGTAGTTTTGACCCTACGTATGAGAGCGTACGAAAGCATGTAAGACTTAAAATTTTCAAAGGATAGGTTGACGGATTATTCCGAACGGGTTTTAGTCAACTTTGAGGCGGGTTATGACCCGATACATTGAGAGTTCCTAAGTGTTTCAAAGACCTAGGGCGTAGTTCGTGGAGTCTAGATTCCAACGCAACCAACCGTTCGTCGATAGGACGTCGGAGTATAAAGTTATGAGAGTTACAAGTTCAGTGCGCAGTCGGACAGAAATGTATTTCGGGCAAAGCGCGCGGCGCCGCGGATGCAGCGCGCGAAAGTAATGAGGGTCGCTGAAGTTAGCGCCATGCGCCAGATAGCAGGTCGCAGCCACAAAGTTCGCAGAGGTCATGGAGGTTTCAGCGGCCATGCCGAGGCGGGATTTTGGGCGGAAAAACTTAGGAAAAGTCGATTTTTCTTTTAAAGACCTTGGGAGGTGACAAGTGTCCCCAGCTGAGTTCTTGCAAGCAAGATAATCACCACGTCATGAAGACTTGGACAACTTCCAAGTTCTCTCTCTCTCTAAAGCTTAAGCTCCCCCGGCTCTCGACAAGTCCAACAGATATTTTAGCCTTAGGAGAAATCTGAAAAGAAAAAGACAAGAAGGAAACTTGTGGCTAGCTTGTGAAGGTTGTTGTGGTGGTATTCTTGGAAAGGAGGCTAGCAAAATTGTTGGAATAAATTTGGCTAAAGCTCTAAGGTAATGGTTCCTCCTTTATAATTAGTTTTTAGTATTGCATGTTAAGAAGAAAGAACTTGTGGTAGTAAATAATGCTCTTAGACTCATTGCATGTAAGAACTATGGTTTGAATGTGAAGGAATTGGTTAAGAAGATATTATGAGCATGTTGTAGCCTAAAAACTACCTTAGAATTGTTAAGTGAATTGTTGTACCTATTGGGGCAGAATTGGTTGGGTGTGTAATCCCCTTTGAAATGTTGGATTGTTGAGCCTTAAATGTGGCGTTTGGATGATAAATTCGGCCTTGTGAAATGTGGCAAAGTATGTAGAAACAAAGGAAATGCTGCCCAATTTTCCATAAAATTTAGTGGCTTTGAGTTTAGATTATTCTACATTGAAATTAGAGGTTAATAAACGTATCATGGTTATTTTAGGTTGACATATTACTTGCGGTAGTTTGGACTTAGCAAGTGGATTGATCAAAAAGGTATGTGAAGCTTTCCTATCTCTTGAGCATGAATAGATGAAACTATGTAGTACGGTAGACGTACAAGGTTTGGTATTCTTACTTGTTTTAAGTATATAATGACTTGTTTCGTTTTAAGAATGTATAAGTCCCTTAGTTAGGGGAAAAGTATGATTTTACTAAAGTGTAGAGTTAATATAACAACTTTATGGGAAGTTGGTTTATTAGCTTCATAAAAGGTTAATGAGAAGAGATTTACTCTAAGTAAGATAAGTATATGGAGAGGCAAATTGGTTTTAAGGCATCAGTTGCCCAAGAGTTTTATGTATAAAGAAGAGTCTTTTTTTTTTTAGAGTTGAAGCATGTAGTACTTGGGTTAAACTCCCGGTGTTCTTTTATTAAAGATATGATTAAGTGCCTTAAGTAAACTAAAATGAGAGGGTATATGAACAGACTAATAAGAAGTTATAAGTTTTCTTAACTTATTTATGATTATGATATGATGACGCTGAGCTAGGTAAGAGTATATCCGGCGGCAAGCCCCAAGATCGTTATACCACCTACCCAGGTAAGAGTATGTCCGGAGGCAAGCCCCAAGATCGCATACCACCTTCTTCAGCAAGAGTATATCCGGCGGGCAAGCCCCAAGATCGTTATACCATCCGCCCAAAGAGTATATCCGGCGGCAAGCCCCAAGATCGTTATACCATCCGCCAGGTAAGAGTATATCTGAGGGGAAAGTCCCCAAGATCGTTATACTACATGTTCCGTGGATTTGCTACCCACGATGCGAGGAATACCTCATGCGAGTCCTTATGGGCTTATGCGGGTGAAATAGTCCCACGCGCGGTAGTACAAACTATGCGAGAATACTCACGCGGTCCACAGGACCTATGCGGTGAAATCCCAGGAGTAGGGTGCTTATTGATACTACGGGCGAGGTACCCTGTTTTGATCCTAAGGCCCCTATTTTATGCAGTATTATATATATATATACTTGTCACTCTCATTGTTAGTAAGACACAGTAAAAGGTATTTGATTGTCTTCCATGACTCCAGCTGACTTTTAGACTTATGATATCATTATTACAGTATTTTCCAGCTTTACATACTTGGTACATATCAGGTAATCGACCCGCTTCCTGGGCTGCGTTCATGCCGCAGGTAAGGGTAAGCAGATTGAGGATCCTCGTTCTTAGGATCACTATTCCGGTGTCAGAAGCTCCATCCCTCCGGAATCTTGTTTATTGGTACGGATATTCCCTGATGCTATAGGTATTTTGTACATTCAGGGGTATGGCGGGGCCCTGTCCCGCCACAGTTGTTATCTTTAGAGGTCTGTGGTCACATATATATTTTGGGCTATAAGAACCAGTTGTACTACTATACTTTGTTTAAGTATGTTTTATGGAAGATACCTTATCGGTACCGCCGACGCTTACCACTTTTATAAGTTATGTGTTATGTATGTTCACGCTTTTCTCGACATATACCGAGGTACCCCTAGGTACGATCGCGACCCGGGTTGGGTCGTGACAAAAGTGGTATCGAGCGATTAGTCATCGAAGTGTCCACGCATCGTGTCTAGTAGAGTCTTGATTATCGTGTGTCGCACCACATCTATAATCGTGAGGTCAGAGGATATTTAGGATTGGTTTCCATTCTTTCACTCTAAGATCGTGCAATAAGCCGAGTTATAGGTTGAACCTCCTCCGATGTTTTCCTTTATGTATCGATTATGCCTCACGCAAGGCAACCGCGCCCGGCGGCAAGGCACCGAGGTGCCGCTAGTGACGCGGAGAGTCACGAGGCGCAGCCCGCCTTACCGAGATGATGTTTAGGCGGCGAGTTCCACGTCGTCGCCAAATTTCTCAGAGTTCGAGGCCGGACGCGGCCATCGAGACCGCGCAGACGAGCCTCCCCCACATCGTGGTCGGAGTACGAGATTACGGAACAGATTCGATCGACCAAAGATAGTGGCGCGTGGCAAAGACCGACAGAGCAGCGCGCCAACCCTAGAGCCGACAGTTTACGGATTCGGGATTTCTTGGTCACACCCACCCGAAGTTCTATGGTTCGAGATTTGAGGAGGATCCGCAGGAGTTTGTCGGCGATTACAGCGACCATGCAGTCCTTAGGCATCGTGAGATCGAGTCGTTATACTAGCTTTACCGTTACGCGATAGTGCGTTGAACTGGTTTGAGTCATGGGTATTGTCGAGGTGTGATGATACTCTTCCAGCTGATTGGGAGGAGTTCACAGAGGCGTTCCTAGACCACTTCTTGCCTCCTGAGGTGAGGAGAGCCCGCGTAGATAGGTTTTTGACCTTGAGACAGGACGGGAGGACTATCGAAGTCTGACCGAGTTCGACTCATGGCCGAATATGCACACCATAGTAATGACATGGCGCATGTGGTTCATCGATATGTGATGGGGTTAGACCGTCATATGATTACTGCATGCTTGGGGGTGGCTCTTCAACCAGGGATGGATATTGCCAGGATGCAGCGCATTTACGTGGGATTGAGGCAGAGAGGCGGGATCGCCTAGATTTGGGCCACCAAGAGGCTAGGACAACAGTTCTCTGCGCTGAGGCGGCAATCTCGGCAGACTAGGTCCACATTCCACCAAGACAGTGCTCCTTCTCGATTTTCCGGCGAGGTCCGATCGCCAGGTTATTCGAGCGGTCGTGGCTCCAGGACTTCAGGTTTTCATGGAGGCAGGGACCAGCACCAATCGAGACCACCTACCTCTCGGTGCGTTCGATGCGGTAGGTCTCATCCGGGCGAGTGTCGTATGGGTTCGAGAGCGTGTTACTCTTGTGGCCAGCGGGGCCATCTGAAGAAGGATTGTCCGCCCCAGCGGCGAGCGTTACGTTCAGCCGACGGTGCATTCGGATCTTCATCTTCAATGGTTAGACGCCCCGGAGGGCAGGGTACTTATGGGCCAGCAGGCCGCGGCAGAGGTCGTGGTAGGGGTTTCAGTTCTAGCGGTCCTCAGAACCGCATATATACTATGTCCAGTCGACAGGACCAGGAGGCGTCACCAGATGTCGTCACAGGTACATTATTGGTCTCTTGCTGTGATGTATATGCTTTGATAGATCCAGGTTCTACCTTGTCCTACATATCTCATCATATTGCCAGTAGAATAGGGATAGAGCCCGAGTCCATAAGACCTTTTGAGGTGGCTACGCCAGTAGGTGATTCAGTGGTAGCTGAGCGGGTGTATAAGGCTTGCCCTGTGACTATAGATAACCGTCAGACTCTAGCCGACTTGATAGAGTTGGATATGACAGACTTTGATGTGATTATGGGTATGGATTGGCTAGCATCTTGCTATGCCAACGTGGACTGTAGAGAGATTAGTTCGGTTCCGGTTCGACGAGCGGTTATCGAGTGGAAGGGAATCTCAGACGCCGAGAGGTAAGTATATTTCTTACCTCAAGGCTAGGAAGATGGTGCGGAAGGGGTATATCTATCATATGGTTCGGGTATTCGATACTGAGGCTGAGATACCGGACCTTCAGTCAGTTCCGGTCGTTAGGGAGTTTCCAGACGTATTCCCAGACGAGCTTCCGGGTATCCCTCATGAGAGGGAGATTGAGTTTTGCATTGATTTGGCGCCAGATACTCGACCGATATCTATTCCGCCATACAGGATGGCACCTGCCGAGTTGAAGGAGTTGAAGGACCAGCTGAAAGATTTGCTGGAGAAGGGCTTTATTAAGCCAAGTGTTTCTCCCTGGGGAGCACCAGTGTTATTTGTAAAGAAGAAGGATGGGACGCTGCGTATGTGTATTGATTATAGGCAGCTGAACAAGGTAACTATCAAGAACAGATATCCCCTCCCCAGGATTGACGATTTGTTTGACCAGTTGCAGGGTGCAAAGTGTTTTTCCAAGATAGACCTGCGGTCTGGTTATCATCAGGTGCGAGTTAGAGAGATAGATATCCCAAAGACTGCATTCAGGACCCGGTATGGGCACTATGAGTTCAGGGTGATGTCTTTCGGGTTGACAACGCCCAAAGAAGATTCATGGATTTGATGAATAGGGTGTTCGTGCCATTCTTGGATATGTTCGTTATAGTGTTTATTGATGATGTCTTGGTGTATTCGCGCACGAGCGGGATCATCTGAATCATTTGAGGACGGTATTCGAGTCCTCCGAGACCGCAATTGTATGCCAAGTTCTCGGTCGCGAGTTCGGTTGGCGCCGTGGCTCTCTTAGGACATGTTATCGGGGCCGATGGTATTCGGGTTGATACAATAAGATTGAAGCGGTAAGACTTGGCCTGCACTCCACTACACCAACGGAGGTGCGCAGCTTTTTGGGCCTTGCAGGTTATTATCGGAGGTTTGTAGAGAAGTTTGTTTCTATTTCAGCACCTTTGACTAAGCTGACCCAGAAGGCAGCTATGTTCCGGTGGACGGATACTTGTGAGGAAAATTTCCAGTTACTAAAGGAGAAGTTGACGACCGCCCCAGTTCTTACTCTTCCAGAGGGCTTAGATGGATATGTGGTTTACTGTGACGCGTCAAGTGTCGGGCTTGGGTGCGTGCTGATGCAGCACGGCAGATTTATAGCTTATGCATCTCGAC
This sequence comes from Przewalskia tangutica, assembly GCA_029844215.1. NCBI lineage: Eukaryota > Viridiplantae > Streptophyta > Magnoliopsida > Solanales > Solanaceae > Przewalskia > Przewalskia tangutica. The sequence goes on from CM056725.1 coordinate 7,901,930, forward strand.
AGCTCAGGAAGCATGAGAAGAACTATCTCACACATGACTTGGAGTTGGCAGCAGTGATTCATGCCTTGAAGATCTGGAGACATTATTTATATGGAGTTCATGTGGACATTTACACAGACCACAAGAGTCTCCAGTACATCTTCAGTCAGAGGGAGCTGAACTTGCGGCAGAGACGGTGGTTGGAGCTACTTAAGAGTTAAGGATTACGATGTTGATATTTTGTACCACCCAGGAAAGGCCAATGTAGTTGCAAATGCCCTTAGTCGCAGATCGATGGGTAGTATGTCTGATGTTCAGCCAGAGAAAAGGGATATGGTCCGAGAGTTACATCAGCTAGCGAGCCTTGGGGTTCGTTTGGTTGATTCTGTTAGTGACGGAATTCGGGTTCGAGAGGTTGTCGAGTCTTCCATCGTCGAGGAGGTGAAGAGGCGACAGTATGAGGATCCGATTTTGCATGCATCGAGATGCAGCTCTCCAGAAGGAGAAGAGTCTATTTGAGGTAGCGTCTGATGGGGTGCTAAGATTCGAGGGCCGGTTGTGTGTTCCCGATGTGACAGGACTTCGTCAGCAGATTCTGGGGGAGACACACAGTGCTCGATATTCTATTCATCCGGGGTCGACTAAGATGTATCATGACCTCAGATGCATGTATTGGTGGGATGGCCTTAAGCGGGACGTTGCGGAGTTCATGGCACAGTGCCCGAATTATCAGCAGGTTAAGATTGAGCACCAGAAGCTCGGTGGGCTGTTGCAGGCTATTGATATTCCGACTTGGAAGTGGGAGGTGATAAATATGAATTTTATTACAGGGCTACCTACCACTCAGAGGAAGCATGATTCCATTTGGGTGATTGTCGACAGGTTGACGAAATCAGCCCATTTTCTTCCGGTCAGAACGACGTTCTCAGTTGAGGACTATGCCAGATTATATATTAGAGAGATTGTGAGACTGCACGGAGTCCCGGTGTCGATTATATCAGATAGAGAAGCCCAGTTCTCGGCTAACTTCTGGAGGTCTTTTCAGAAGGGATTAGGGACACATGTGAGTCTCAGTACGACGTTTCATCCTCAGACCGACGGACAGGACGAGCGCACTATCCAGACACTTGAGGATATGCTGCGGGCTTGTGTTATTGATTTTAGGGGTAGCTGGGAGGATCATTTGCCTCTTGTGGAGTTTGCTTACAACAACAGCTACCATTCCAATATTCGGATGGCGCCTTATGAGGCCTTATACGGGAGGAAGTGCAGTCACCGATAAAGCTGGTTCGAGCGGAGAAGTTCATTAGTCGGGCCGGACTTAGTTCAAAGCATGGATAAGGTGAAGCTTATCCAGAGCGTTGTTGGCGGCTCGTAGTCGGCAAGTCGATGCGCATCATCGGCGTCGACACTTGGAATTTGAGATAGATGATTGGGTTTTTCTAAAGGTATCGCCCGTGAAGGCGTGATGAGATTTGGAAGGAAGGAAGCTTAGCCCAAGGTACATTGGGCGTATCCGATTGTATGCAGGTAGGTGGTTGCTATGAGTTAGATCTGCCGTCCGATTTGGAGGCGAACATCCAGATTTCCATGTGTCCATGTTGCGGAAATGTATTGGGGATCCATCTAGAGTGCACCGCCTACGATGTCCAAGTGACAGAGGAGTTATCGTATGAGAGAGTCCCATAGCGATACTCGATCGTCCGTTAGACGACTTCGGACGAAAGACGCGTGGCTTCCGTCGCGTCCTATGGCGGAACGAGAACATGGAGGAAATGACGTGGGAAGCAGAGGATGACATGATGAAAAAGTACCCTCACCTATTTCCTATACCTCCAGGTAACCCACTTTCCTGCTTGTTAGTTTTGATTTGGCATTTACGCTTCAGTATGTTGTGGCTCGTGGAGCTTCTTTATTTGCAAAAGAATAGTTAAGAGGGTCTATATATGTTGACACCCAATTTTGACCCTCTCGTCCAGACAGTAGCTATAAAATTACACTAATTTTGCAAAATAATTTTTTATGATTTCTTATAATAAAATGCAACAATACAATATTAATACATGCATAAATAGATTATTTAATAATAACTTCGCATTTTCTACATAGAGTATTAAGCATTTAGAGTCTCGCGCCCGCATTAATTAATTTCAAGCTCTGTCGTAATTCTTCAATAATTAATAAATACATAAAATACATAATTTAGCAATAACGTCGTGTCAAATAGCATAGCCGCATTTAGTAATACGCAAGAGAATTGCATAATCATTTGTAATTTAAAATCAATTTTAATCTAATACATGCATTTAATAGTGTCGCATTTATAAAAAGCTTTAAACAATTCTTAAATATCATACTTGCATTTAACATTTAAATAATTTAATCTAATCTCAATTAAATTTTAATTTAACTTCGCAATAATGCACAATAATAAGATTTTAAATAATAGCGCCGCATTCTAAAGTATTAAGCATTGATTAAATAGCACGTCCGTCTTTATTCTTTATGATAATTCAAACTCAAGCACTAATTAAATGGCACACTCGCATTTATAACAATTAAATTAATAAAGCACCTAATTAATTTAAGCACAATTTATTAATTTAATTTACTACTAATACCTATTTAAATAATTTACCCCTAATTAATACCTAATTAAAATACCTAAAACTAATTAATTAACTCCTAAAACTAACACTTAGTTAAATACCTAATTAACCTTACGGCAAAATTCGCCCAGCCCAATTAAAACAACCCGCGGCCCAGTACCCACAAGCCCAACACCCGCTGGCCTGCCCTTTATCCTGTCCCACTCTCAGCCCACTCTTCATACTCTTCCCATCGTCCCTAACAGAGCACAAGAGATAACCCTAAACGTTTCCATCGCCGCCTTCGAAAATCCGATATTCTCGCCGGATTTTCAGGGAGGAAAATTCGGCGACCTTCCTTTCCCTTTACCCACGCGCACGAAGCCAGCCCTTCTTACCATATCCATCACCCAAATCCTTCAAATCGTTTGCCTTATCGAATCACTTCAAATCAGCAAAATATCCTTCACAATCTTAGCCAATCAATACGAAATCTCGTCGAATCAAGCACAAGAGTCAGCCTTTATTTACTTACCAGACTTAGAACCTAGAGTAGGGCTATATAAGCACATGCAAGTCGAGCACAGAGGGGGAGAGAGCAGCATATCCATAGCATAGAAACAGGGGGGGAGAGCACAGTAGAGCTCATTCGAAGAGCGGCGAGGCAGCACGAAGCGTGGCTCACACAGCAGTTATAACATCAAGGCGAGGACTCGAGAGAAGGCGATCACCCAGACCCTTAGCATCGCGAAATATAGCAAGTTTGATCCCTTTCCTTTAGTTCCAGCAAAGAACCCAGCACCATAAACTTCGCCCTTCTATTCGCATCGCAAACCCGAAATCCGTCGAGTGGACCGACGACTTGATACGCTGCCCCGGGTCGCTGTCCGGAGAAGGTAAACCCGTTCCTTTTCAGTTTTATTATGCAATTTACACTTCGCAATCTGTTTGAGTAACATGCTCTGTCAATAATGCCAATGCTTTTAATCGCTGCTGTGCGTGGTCGAAATTGCTGGTTTAATGTCGACACTGTTTCACTTAACTGTTAGCTTATCTGTTTCGTCTCTGATTTACGACAGTGGGAGGCTCACCATGTTAACCTATTTAAATGCCTCCCTGATCAAACGAATATTATAAAGATTTGGCTGCCAATACCCATGAATCTGTTCAGAACAGTCATTTGTGTATAAGGAATTATGGGAGTATTGCGCTATTGTGTTTGCCCTGTGGAGAGTGTCTATACCTGCTTCGTGTGTGGTTAGAGAGGAATCCACCTCTTAGCTTCTGTCCGTTTTGTCTCCGTCTATTGCTTAGTGTTTCTTATTCATGGCTTAAATTGGATACTTAGTTCTAATTAGCATATTTTCAACTGCCTCCATGTCAAGAAATAAGACATGTGTGTCACTGGAATTAGATTGAAACATGCCCACCTATCTCATTATTTGCATTACCCTTTGATCATATGTGATGGTCCCCAGCATACTGATGCCGCTTTGCTTCTCGTCTTTTATTAGTTATCTACCTATATTGGTCTGTCTAAGTGCCGAGATATACACCGCTCAGAATCGCTCATATGGTATAAAGAGCATGTATTCATTTCATTATAGTTCTTAGAAGAGTCTATATAAGCATGACTATTCTCTTTCCGATAGCAAGTTGCATTTTCAACTCGGCTCGTATAGTAATCTGCAAGAAATGCACCTCTGACTAATCGATCTCGCTCAAATGAGTCCGGCATCTTGATTACCCTGTATGCCCTCTATATCTATTAGGCTAATTATATGATTTCTCTATATATGAGGGATATGGGGCTGGTGCATAGTATAAATGTGACTACACCTGCCTAACTTTAACTTAAATGGTCATGCATATATACAATTATTACTGGTGTATGTTCAGCTATACCAACTATTTGATTGCCTGTGTGTAAAATGCTTTCTTGATAATATGTAACTCCCTCTTCTTGAGCTATTATGTCTGTTTGCTGTTTGCCCAGAAGGGGTCTGAACACATATGAATCATTCATTCGAATTGTCTTGCGCTTTCAGTTAAATCACTCATTTTGTGTTCTTTTTTTTTATATTTTGACGTATGTTAACGTATACTCCATTTTCTCCTAAAATTACTGAGTATGTAAAATGCTAGTACCCAGTCTTCTTGCCCCCCTAACATGCACTACTTTCTGAACCTGCATGCATTTAGTCAATTAGCTATCAAAATATATATATTTATCTAGTATACATATGATATATACAAAGTCCTATGGCAGGTTCTCTCCAGTGTATTGTACACATTTTTACTATGTTTGTATAGTAATTCCTATCTCTGTGTGAATTTGGCTTTAACTAACGACTTCACAAACCCACATTACTGATCAGGTAAGTTGGTTTGGGTTGTTTTGCTAGAGTCACTGTGATTGGAATTCATTATGCACATAGGTGCATGTTTGACATTTAATGATTTGTATCGAATATTATTTGAGTTGATTCTAATCCTTATCTCTTTTTTTTTACATGAAATGCATCGGAGCAAAAAGTCTCACTACGAGACTCATCACGAGCTACTTCAAATGGCAACCCGCGTCTATATGCATCCGCATTCGCATTCCCGCTTCAGAAATCCTTAAACAAAAAATAGGACAAGATGACGTTGTCATCCGTCTCAACTCCTCCTACTCTTTAAATTTGGTTGCCGCATTTTACGCCTTATTTGTTTATTGCAATTTTACTACTTAAACTTGTAATTAATAGGAAAGCTAATTTAATTAGTCTTTGAACATAAAAGGTGGGAAGTTAATTTAGAATTAAATGCACTTCTAATTATTTATCTTAGGCTTATCATTCATATTTAATCTTTTGCCTAATTGTTAAAAATGCATACCTAAAACTAATGCACCATTTCTTTGATTTCGCAAATAAAGGCATATCTATAGTCCATAAATAGACTTTGCACCCTAAAACAATATAAATGTACACTTTAAAACTTTATAGCATTTTTACCAACATGCCTTCTTTATAAAATATGTTGAAGCATCTTTTTATATTTTTCAAGAAACATGCATTTTTAAACATAATAATTACCCTAGGTTTGGCAGGACAACCGCAAGTTAGCGGATCTTAGAGGGTGTCTAACCCCTTCCCTCTAGATTAATAAAGAACCCTTACCCAGAATCTCATTAAGTTTAGCAGACCATTAAAATGGAGTTAATGTTTTACTTTAAACTAGTTGACATTTAGGTGTCCTAATTCACCCAATTAATTAGGTGGCGACTCCGCGAACCCTTAGCATTTCTTAGCATTCTAGCAACCCTTTTTTAAGCTTTAGCTCATTTTAGCATTCTTTAGCACCCTTTAGCACCTTTTAAACTTTTAGCACTTTTAGCACCTTTCTAGCACCTCTTTATATTTAGCACATTTTTTAGACTTTAGCACTTTTAGCACTTTTAGCACCCTTCACTTAAAAATTAGCACCTTTTAGCATTTTTTAGCATTATTTTATTTTATTTTTCTAACACTTTTTCTAAGCAGGGGTTTATTCATTTAGTCGCGGCCGGAAAAGGGCGTGACAGAAATGGCGACTCCACTGGGGATTTAGGTTCTTAACCATAACAGACCTAGGGTTATTATTTGGCAATTATTTTGGCATTTAATTTTTGTGTGTTGTATTTTGTTTTTAATTGCTACTTGTTTTACTGCTTTCCTTAAACTGGCATTCCGCTCATATTTCTTCCACTCTGGAAAATTCACACAATCACACACTGCATGCGAGGTGCGCTTGGTGCATCAGCAAAATTCTTTCTTCAAAACCCAAATTTAGGAGAGTTGGTAACATACGTGGAGTGCCCTGCCTAACCGTGCCGCGTAGCCTTCTCACTGAGTTGTCCGCCGAACTCTTGCGCCTAGAAAAGCCAAATCTTAGAAACTTAAGATAGAGCTATACCACCCTTATTTTAGGGCATGCATGCATTTACCTTAGGTGGGTCAATCCTGGCATTGACACCACAATTAGGAAGACACCAAACTTATCGACGTTTCCCAACCCAACGACCAACCAAAGATATTATGTGTAGCGTGGCAATGACAGACAAAATCCAAGCCCAATCATGACATGTCAAATTGGAAAAAGTGCACCGTCATTTGGTCGCCATTTCCAACAAAAGCATTACAGTTGGGCGACTTGGACAAATCCATCATAACCTCGCATATTTGACGTTTAGGTCTACCTCTGGCATAAAGAGGTCCCCATGCATATTAGGACTCGCTTGCAATGTGACAATTTGTGTGCAACATGTACTTGCTAAATGTTTTTACACTTCTGCAAAATTACGTGATTTACACTAACACAGTTTGCTACATGTTGTCTAAAGGATTTATCATCTCCCCCAAAGGTCGATTTGTATTTGACTAAGCAATGGCAGAGCATCAATATCTCACGAGATCAAAGGCATGGTCCAGCAACACGACTGATTCAAGGGCATTTGAAGGAACGAGCCGAACTCGCCTCGTTCCTATAGGCAAAGCAGGGGTCTCAGAAAAGAAAAGCAGCATAGATCCGATCGAGCACCTCGCCCAGTTACCGCAGCAAATGGCAACCATACAGGCCGAAATCAGAAGGCCCAGAAACACCGCTAAATACAAGCAACTTTATCGAGACTCACTTTAGGTCAAACGCCCTTGCATATTCAAAACTGGGACAAGGTAGGAAGCCGCACAGGGTCGCAGTCCAAGCGTGTCGCACGCAGATGTCAAGCGGACAAGGCGGCGGTCGATACGAATCGACCCCCAAAACTCACAAATTTTCTTTGAGCGCAGTCTTTTCATATTAATGTATGTAAAGTGCAATAGCCGGGCGTAAAATACGACAAAAGTTTCTTCAGATAGCAAAAGCAACAAAAAGCAAAGAAAGGCAGAGGATGACAACAATCCAAAGTCCGCAAAGCAAAGCAGCAGCAGAGAAAGGGCATCAACAATCAACAATAAAGTTCGTAGTTCCGCAACAAAACCTAGCGATCAACTCGCATAAAGCCAAATTTGCAACCCACGCGATCACACACGCCAGCGGCATCATGGCAATTCGTCAACATGGCGTTGAACATGTCCATGCAAGGACAACATCTCGCATTCACCAGCGACGTGAGGACATCTCTACCCATAAAATTGCACTTCTCATATGTATTTATCATTTCGCTTAAACAGTATACACTAACGCTTTCTCGCTTAGCTTGCATGAGCATTTATTCTACTGCGAGCAAAGATCCAACACGCCCAGTAACGACGCGACAAGATCGCTCACGCAACGACGCCAAGAAGAATACGCCCATGCAATGACGCGATCAAGATCGTGTCCAGTGCAACGACACCATCGCAAGATTCGCCTACGCAACGACGCCAAAGAAGAATACGCCCATGCAACGACGTTATCAACATTGTGTCCAGCAAAGACATCATCGCGATTGGCTTTACGCAACGACGCCAAAGAAGAATACGCCCGTGCAACGACGCGACGATTATGTCCAGTAACGACACCATCGCGATTAAGGCTTCACGCAACGACGCCAAAGAAGAACACATCCAGTAACGACGCCATCAAGATCGCCTACGCAACGACGCCTCAAAGAATACGCCCAAGCAACGACAAGTAGCAAAGATTATGTCCAGTGCAACGACATTATCGCGATTCGCTTCACGCAACGACGCCAAAGAAGACGCCCACGCAACGACGTTATCAAGACAACACGTCCGAAATGACGCCATCAAGAAGATATCACATCTACGCAAGGACGATTTCTATACTTTTGAAATCGTGATTCCTTATTCATGCTTTATTATTCGGCCTTAGCAAAGCATGCACTAACTCTTTCGAGCTTTAGTCTACAGGACAATTGCAGCGACAACGCGGTCCGCATTCACAATCGCAACACGCCCGTGCAATGACGCCATCGCGATCGCCTCACGCACGACGCCAAAGAAGAATACGCCCATGCAACGACGCGACGCGATCGTGTCCAGCAACGACACCATCGCGATTGCCTACGCAACGACGCCAAGCAGAATACGCCCATGCAACGACGCATCGCGATTGCGGTCCGTGAAACGACACCATCAACATTGGCTTCACGCAACGACGCCAAAGAAGAATACGCCCATGCAACGACGCGACGCGATTGCGGTCCACGCAACGACACCACAGCAAGTCTACGCAATGACGCCAGCAAAGAATACGCCCAGCAACGACGCGCGATTGCGTCCGTGCAACGACACCATCAAGACGCGCCTACGCAACGACGCCAGAAGAATACGCCCAGCAACGACGCGCGATTGTGTCCGTGCAACGACACCATCGCGATTGCGCCCACGCAACGACGCCAAGAAGAATACGCCCACGCAACGACGTTATCGCGATTGCGGTCCAGCAACGACACCACAAAGAAGTCTACGCAACGACGCCACAAAGAATACGCCCAGCAACGACGCGACGCGATTGTGTCCAGTGCAACGACACCATCAAGATTGCGCTTACGCAACGACGCCAAAGAAGAACATCGCCCAGTAACGACGCAATCGATTATGTCCAGTAACGACATCATCGCGACGGCTACGCAACGACACCAGCAAGAATACGCTCGTGCAACGACGTTATCGCGATTATGTCCAGTAACGACACCATCAAGATTGCGCCTACGCAACGACGCCAAAGAAGAACACGCCCAGTAACGACGCCATCAAGATCGCCTACGCAACGACGCCCCAAAGAATACGCCCAAGCAACGACGCAGCAGATTATGTACAGTGCAACGACATTATCGCGATTGCGCTTCACGCAACGACGCTTAGCAGAAGACGCCCACGCAACGACGCATCAAGACAACACGCCCAAAATGACGCTTATCAAGAAGATATCACATCTACGCAAGGATCGATTTCTATACTTTCAAATTGCATTCCTTATTCATGCTTTATTATTCTGGCCTTAGCGCTTATGCACTAACTCTTTCGAGCTTTAGTCTACAGGGACAATTGCAGCAAGGACAACGTGTCCGCATTCACAATCGCAACACGTCCGTGCAAGGACGAAATCACAGCATTTGCAGCATCGCATCAACACAGCAGGCATCACATTTTTGCAGGATAACCTTTTCTACTCACAGTTACATTGTTTTTAAAATTATGCATCATCATTTTGCCTTAATGATTATGCACTAACCGCTTGTTCAAGTCTTAGCACGCGAGGCGAGGAGCACAACGTGGATTTTCTCTTACAGCGAACCGGGGCAATTTGTTGGGGGGCCAACCTTCCCAATGAATGGGAGAAGCGGCCTCAAGCGTCGGTCCACTCGCTCCACATCACCATAGAACCCAGCACCATAAGCCATAGCAGTACACCCCAGGTTCAAGCCAGTTATTTTCTTTTACTTTTTGCACCAGCCCGTTGTCATCATAACTCGACAGAGACAAATTTTGAGTCGCGTTAGCCCGCCGTGTTTTGACCACGGTAGCTCAAATGTCGCCATAACTCGACATCCGGGACAGCTTTGAGTCCGCGTTAGCCCGCCTTGGTGTTTAGACCATGGTAGCCCAGTGTCGTCATAACTCGACACTGGGACAGATTTTGATTTTTTGCGTCAGCCTTGTCTACCTGCCCAGCATTTTTTGCAATTTTGAAGATCGAGACAAAATTGGCTATGAGTCAACGTCTTTGTCCGAAGATTCTTCCATCATTTCCATACAAAGAGGGACAGCTGTTGACACCCAATTTTGACCCTCTCGTCCAGACAGTAGCTATAAAATTACACTAATTTTGCAAAATAATTTTTTATGATTTCTTATAATAAAATGCAACAATAAAATATTAATACATGCATAAATAGATTATTTAATAATAACTTCGCATTTTCTACATAGAGTATTAAGCATTTAGAGTCCCGCGCCCGCATTAATTAATTTCAAGCTCTGTCGTAATTCTTCAATAATTAATAAATACATAAAATACATAATTTAGCAATAACGTCGTGTCAAATAGCATAGCCGCATTTAGTAATACGCAAGAGAATTGCATAATCATTTGTAATTTAAAATCAATTTTAATCTAATACATGCATTTAATAGCGTCGCATTTATAAAAAGCTTTAAACAATTCTTAAATATCATACTTGCATTTAACATTTAAATAATTTAATCTAAACTCAATTAAATTTTAATTTAACTTCGCAATAATGCACAATAATAAGATTTTAAATAATAGCGTCGCATTCAGTATTAAGCATTTATTAAATAGCACGTCCGTCTTTATTCTTTATGATAATTCAAACTCAAGCACTAATTAAATGGCACACTCGCATTTATAACAATTAAATTAATAAAGCACCTAATTAATTTAAGCACAATTTATTAATTTAATTTACTACTAATACCTATTTAAATAATTTACCCCTAATTAATACCTAATTAAAATACCTAAAACTAATTAATTAACTCCTAAAACTAACACTTAGTTAAATACCTAATTAACCTTACCAGCCCATTCGCCCAGCCCAATTAAAACAACCCGCGGCCCAGTACCCACAAGCCCAACACCCGCTGGCCTGCCCTTTATCCTGTCCCACTCTCAGCCCACTCTTCATACTCTTCCCATCGTCCCTAACAGAGCACAAGAGATAACCCTAAACGTTTCCATCGCCGCCTTCGAAAATCCGATATTCTCGCCGGATTTTCAGGGAGGAAAATCCGGCGACCTTCTTTTCCCTTTACCCACGCGCACGAAGCCAGCCCTTCTTACCATATCCATCACCCAAATCCTTCAAATCGTTTGCCTTATCGAATCACTTCAAATCAGCAAAATATCCTTCACAATCTTAGCCAATCAATACGAAATCTCGTCGAATCAAGCACAAGAGTCAGCCTTTATTTACTTACCAGACTTAGAACCTAGAGTAGGGCTATATAAGCACATGCAAGTCGAGCACATAGGGGGAGAGAGCAGCATATCTATAGCATAGAAACAGGGGGGGAGAGCACAGTAGAGCTCATTCGAAGAGCGGCGGCAGAGCACGTAAGCATGGCTCGAACAAGTAGCAGAACATCAAGGCAGACTCGCAGAAGGCGATCACCTGCACCCTTAGCATCGCGAAATATAGCAAGTTCGATCCCTTTCCTTTAGTTCCAACAAAGAACCCAGCACCATAAACTTCGCCCTTCTATTCGCAAACCCGAAACCCGTCGAGTGGACCGACGACTTGATACGCTGCCCCGGGTCGCTGTCCGGAGAAGGTAAACCCGTTCCTTTTCAGTTTTATTATGCAATTTACACTTCGCAATCTGTTTGAGTAACATGCTCTGTCAATAATGCCAATGCTTTTAATCGCTGCTGTGCGTGGTCGAAATTGCTGGTTTAATGTCGACACTGTTTCACTTAACTGTTAGCTTATCTGTTTCGTCTCTGATTTACGACAGTGGGAGGCTCACCATGTTAACCTATTTAAATGCCTCCCTGATCAAACGAATATTATAAAGATTTGGCTGCCAATACCCATGAATCTGTTCAGAACAGTCATTTGTGTATAAGGAATTATGGGGAGTATTGCGCTATTGTGTTTGCCCTGTGGAGAGTGTCTATACCTGCTTCGTGTGTGGTTAGAGAGGAATCCACCTCTTAGCTTCTGTCCATTTTGTCTCCGTCTATTGCTTAGTGTTTCTTATTCATGGCTTAAATTGGATACTTAGTTCTAATTAGCATATTTTCAACTGCCTCCATGTCAAGAAATAAGACATGTGTGTCACTGGAATTAGATTGAAACATGCCCACCTATCTCATTATTTGCATTACCCTTTGATCATATGTGATGGTCCCCAGCATACTGATGCCGCTTTGCTTCTCGTCTTTTATTAGTTATCTACCTATATTGGTGCATCTAAGTTTGAGATATACACCGCTCAGAATCGCTGTTATGGTATAAAGAGCATGTATTCATTTCATTATAGTTCTTAGAAGAGTCTATATAAGCATGACTATTCTCTTTCCGATAGCAAGTTGCATTTTCAACTCGGCTCGTATAGTAATCTGCAAGAAATGCACCTCTGACTAATCGATCTCGCTCAAATGAGTCCGGCATCTTGATTACCCTGTATGCCCTCTATATCTATTAGGCTAATTATATGATTTCTCTATATATGAGGGATATGGGGCTGGTGCATAGTATAAAGGTGACTACACCTGCCTAACTTTAACTTAAATGGTCATGCATATATACAATTATTACTGGTGTATGTTCAGCTATACCAACTATTTGATTGACTGTGTGTAAAATGCTTTCTTGATAATATGTAACTCCCTCTTCTTGAGCTATTATGTCTGCTTTTCGCTTGCCCGTAAGGTCCGAACATATGAATCATTCATTCGAATTGTCTTGCGCTTTCGCTAAATCACTCATTTTGTGTTCTTTTTTTTATATTTTGACGTATGTTAACGTATACTCCATTTTCTCCTAAAATTACTGAGTATGTAAAATGCTAGTACCCAGTCTTCTTGCCCCCCTAACATGCACTACTTTCTGAACCTGCATGCATTTAGTCAATTAGCTATCAAAATATATATATTTATCTAGTATACATATGATATATACAAAGGCCTATGGCAGGTTCTCTCCAGTGTATTGTACACATTTTTACTATGTTTGTATAGTAATTCCTATCTCTGTGTGAATTTGGCTTTAACTAACGACTTCATCAAACCATTTATTCTGATGTAAGTTGGTTTGGGTTGTTTTGCTAGAGTCACTGTGATTGGAATTTATTATGCACATAGGTGCATGTTTGACATTTAATGATTTGTATCGAATATTATTTGAGTTGATTCTAATCCTTATCTCTTTTTTTTTACATGAAATGCATCGGAGCAAAAAGTCTCACTACGAGACTCATCACGAGCTACTTCAAATGGAAACCCGCGTCTATATGCATCCGCATTCGCATTCCCGCTTCAGAAATCCTTAAACAAAAAATAGGACAAGATGACGTTGTCATCCGTCTCAACTCCTCCTACTCTTTAAATTTGGTTGCCGCATTTTACGCCTTATTTGTTTATTGCAATTTTACTACTTAAACTTGTAATTAATAGGAAAGCTAATTTAATTAGTCTTTGAACATAAAAGGTGGGAAGTTAATTTAGAATTAAATGCACTTCTAATTATTTATCTTAGGCTTATCATTCATATTTAATCTTTTGCCTAATTGTTAAAAATGCATACCTAAAACTAATGCACCATTTCTTTGATTTATAAATAAAGGCATATCTATAGTCCATAAATAGACTTTGCACCCTAAAACAATATAAATGTACACTTTAAAACTTTATAGCATTTTTACCAACATGCCTTCTTTATAAAATATGTTGAAGCATCTTTTTATATTTTTCAAGAAACATGCATTTTTAAACATAATAATTACCCTAGGTTTGGCAGGACAACCGAGTTAAGCGGATCTTAGAGGTGCCTAACCCTTCCTCTAGATTAATAAAGAACCCTTACCCAGAATCTCATTAAGTTTAGCAGACCATTAAAATGGAGTTAATGTTTTACTTTAAACTAGTTGACATTTAGGTGTCCTAATTCACCCAATTAATTAGGTGGCGACTCCGCGAACCCTTAGCATTTCTTAGCATTCTAGCAACCCTTTTTTAAGCTTTAGCTCATTTTAGCATTCTTTAGCACCCTTTAGCACCTTTTAAACTTTTAGCACTTTTAGCACCTTTCTAGCACCTCTTTATATTTAGCACATTTTTTAGACTTTAGCACTTTTAGCACTTTTAGCACCCTTCACTTAAAAATTAGCACCTTTTAGCATTTTTTAGCATTATTTTATTTTATTTTTCTAACACTTTTTCTAAGCAGTGGTTTATTCATTTAGTCGCGGCCGGAAAAGGGCGTGACAGAAATGGCGACTCCACTGGGGATTTAGGTTCTTAACCATAACAGACCTAGGGTTATTATTTGGCAATTATTTTGGCATTTAATTTTTGTGTGTTGTATTTTGTTTTTAATTGCTACTTGTTTTACTGCTTTCCTTAAACTGGCATTCCGCTCATATTTCTTCCACTCTGGAAAATTCACACAATCACACACTGCATGCGAGGTGCGCTTGGTGCATCAGCAAAATTCTTTCTTCAAAACCCAAATTTAGGAGAGTTGGTAACATACGTGGAGTGCCCGGTCTAACCGGTGGCCGCGTAGCCTTCTCACTCGAGTTGTCCGCTCGGGAACCTTGCGTCTAGAAAAGTCAAATCTTAGAAACTTAAGATAGAGCTATACCACCCTTATTTTAGGGCATGCATGCATTTACCTTAGGTGGGTCAATCCTTGGCATTGACACCACAATTAGGAAGACACCAAACTTATCGACGGGTTTCCCAACCCAACGACCAACCAGCATATTATGTGTAGCGTGGCAATGACAGACAAAATCCAAGCCCAATCATGACATGCTGAAATTGGAAAAAGTGCACCGTCATTTGGTCGCCATTTCCAACAAAAGCATTACAGTTGGGCGACTTGGACAAATCCATCATAACCTCGCATATTTGACGTTTAGGTCTACCTCTGGCATAAAGAGGTCCCCATGCATATTAGGACTCGCTTGCAATGTGACAATTTGTGTGCAACATGTACTTGCTAAATGTTTTTACACTTCTGCAAAATCACGTGCTTTACACTAACACAGTTTGCTACATGTTGTCTAAAGGATTTATCATCTCCCCCAAAGGTCGATTTGTATTTGACTAAGCAATGGCAGAGCATCAATATCTCACGAGATCAAAGGCATGGTCCAGCAACACGACTGATTCAAGGGCATTTGAGCGGAACGAGTCGGAACCTGTCTTGGTTCCTATAGGCAAAGCAGGGGTCTCAGAAAAGAAAAGCAGCATAGATCCGATCGAGCACCTCGCCCAGTTACCGCAGCAAATGGCAACCATACAGGCCGAAATCAGAAGGCCCAGAAACACCGCTAAATACAAGCAACTTTATCGAGACCCACTTTAGGTCAAACGCCCTTGCATATTCAAAACTGGGACAAGGTAGGAAGCCAGACAGGGGTTGCAGGTCCAAGCAGGCCAGGCACGCAGATGTCAAGGGACAAGGCGGCGAAGTCAGATACGAATCGACCCCCCCAAAACTCACAAATTTTCTTTGAGCGCAGGTCTTTTCATATTAACAGAAGCAGAAAGTGCAATAGCCGAAGCAGAAAATACGACAAAAAGTTTCTTCGTATTAGCAAAAGCAGCAAAAAGCAGCAAAGGCAGAGGATGACAACAATCCAAAGTCCGCAGCAAAAGCAGCAGCAGTAGAAAGGGGCATCAACAATCAACAGTCAAAGTTCAGAGTTCCGCAACAAAACCTAGCGCATCAACTCGGGCATAAAGCCAAATTTGCAACCCACGCATCACACACAGCAAGGGCATCATGGCAATTCGTCAGTTGCGGCGTTGAACATGTCCGTGCAAGGACAACATCTCAGTATTCACCAGGCGTATCAGGGAGGACATCTCTACCCATAAAATTGCACTTCTCATATGTATTTATCATTTCGTTTAAACAGGTATACACTAACGTTTTCTCAAGCTTAGCTTGCAGGAGCATTTATTCTCCAGGACAGCAGGGCCGCGGCGCCGAAAGTTCAGAGAGGCTGCGGAGGTTTCAGCGCCGCGGCGCCGAGGCGGGATTTTTGGGCGGAAAAAATTAGGAAAAGTCAGATTTTTCTTTTAAAAGACCTTGGGAGGGTGACAAGTGTCCCCCCCCCCCCATCTGATTTCTTGCATGCAATATATTGACCAAGTCTTGAAGACTTGGTCATCTTCCAATTTCTCTCTCTCTCTAAAGCTTAAGCTCCCACTTCTCTCTAAAATTCTAAGAGATATTTTAGCCTTAGGAGAAATCTGAAAAGAAAAAGGCAAGAAGGAAACTTGTGGCTAGCTTGTGAAGGTTGTTGTGGTGGTATTCTTGGAAAGGAGGCTAGCAAAATTGTTGGAATAAATTTGGCTAAAGCTCTAAGGTAATGGTTCCTCCTTTATAATTAGTTTTTAGTATTGCATGTTAAGAAGAAAGAACTTGTGGTAGTAAATAATGCTCTTAGACTCATTGCATGTAAGAACTATGGTTTGAATGTGAAGGAATTGGTTAAGAAGATATTATGAGCATGTTGTAGCCTAAAAACTACCTTAGAATTGTTAAGTGAATTGTTGTACCTATTGGGGCAGAATTGGTTGGGTGTGTAATCCCCTTTGAAATGTTGGATTGTTGAGCCTTAAATGTGGCATTTGGATGATAAATTCGGCCTTGTGAAAGGTGGCAAAGTATGTAGAAACAAAGGAAATGCTGCCCAATTTTCCATAGAATTTAGTGGCTTTCAGTTTAGATTATTCTACATTGAAATTAGAGGTTAATAAACGTATCATGGTTATTATAGGTTGACATATTACTTGCGGTAGTTTGGACTTAGCAAGTGGATTGATCAAAAAGGTATGTGAAGCTTTCCTATCTCTTGAGCATGAATAGATGAAACTATGTAGTACGGTAGACGTACAAGGTTTGGTATTCTTACTTGTTTTAAGTATATAATGACTTGTTTCGTTTTAAGAATGTATAAGTCCCTTAGTTAGGGGAAAAGTATGATTTTACTAAAGTGTAGAGTTAATATAACAACTTTATGGGAAGTTGGTTTATTAGCTTCATAAAAGGTTAATGAGAAGAGATTTACTCTAAGTAAGATAAGTATATGGAGAGGCAAATTGGTTTTAAGGCATCAGTTGCCCAAGAGTTTTATGTATAAAGAAGAGTCATTTTTTTTAGAGTTGAAGCATGTAGTACTTGGGTTAAACTCCCGGTGTTCTTTTATTAAAGATATGATTAAGTGTCTTAAGTAAACTAAAATGAGAGGGTATATGTACAAGACTAATAAGAAGTTATAAGTTTTCTTAACTTATTTATGATTATGATATGATGACAGTTTGAGCTAGGGTAAGAGTATATCTGAGGGGCAAGCCCCAAGATTGTTATACCACCTACTCCAGGGTAAGAGTATGTCTGAGGGGCAAGCCCCAAGATCGGCATACCACCTTCTTCAGTGTAAGAGTATATCTGAGGGGCAAGCCCCAAGATCGTTATACCATCTGCTTCAGTGTAAGAGTATATTTGAGGGGCAAGCCCCAAGATCGTTATACCATCTGCTTCAGGGTAAGAGTATATCTGAGGGGAAAGTCCCCAAGATCGTTATACCACCTGTTCCGTGGATTTGCTACCCACGATGCGAGGAATACCTCATGCGAGTCCTTATGAGCTTATGTGGGTGAAATAGTCCCATGCGGGCGGGTACAACCTATGCGAGGAATACCTCATGCGGGTCCACAGGACCTATGCGGGTGAAATAGTCCCAAGAGTAGGGGTGCTTATTGATACTACGGGCGAGGTACCCTGCTTTGATCCTAAGGCCCCTATTTTATGCAGTATTATATATATATATATATATATATACTTGTCACTCTCATTGTTAGTAAGACACAGTAAAAGGTATTTGATTGTCTTCCATGACTCCAGCTGACTTTTAGACTTATGATATCATTATTACAGTATTTTCCAGCTTTACATACTTGGTACATATTGTGTACTGACCCCCTTCCTCGGGGGCTGCGTTCATGCCGCAGGTAAGGGTAAGCAGATTGAGGATCCTCGTTCTTAGGATCACTATTCCGGTGTCAGAAGCTCCATCCCTCCGGAAGCTTGTTTATTGGTACGGATATTCCCTGATGCTATAGGTATTTTGTACATTCAGGGGTATGGCGGGGCCCTGTCCCGCCACAGTTGTTATCTTTAGAGGTCTGTGGTCACATATATGTTTTGGGCTATAAGAACCAGTTGTACTACTATACTTTGTTTAAGTATGTTTTATGGAAGGCAGCCTTATCGGCTGGCCAGTGACGTTTACCCTTTTTATAAGTTATGTGTTATGTATGTTCCGCTGCTATTCTCTGACATATACCTGATAGGGTACCCCGGTAGGGTACCAGTCGCGGCCCCGGGGTTGGGTCGTGACATTTAGCCTCATATTTTCTACACCATCTTTCATAAGATTAAACTCTACTGAAACTCTGCTGGAATTCCAAGCTTTCCAAAAGAGAGATTACATCAAAGTTTTAAGAACTTGCAAATCGAGGGATATTTGCGTGCACACCCTCGAACTACACAAAGTTTCAACAACCCAGATTGCTAACCAATGTAAGTCTTCGTTCGAAGTATTACATTCCTGCTTTGTGTTATTTACATTGTATAATCATTCTACAGTTTGACCGTCGTCGGGTTTGAAACATAAATTTTCAAATTCTGTTGCGTGTACGAACCCAACAAAACCCTACAGTGGTATCAGAGTCTGGGTTGTTTTGTGTGACTATACAATGAATATTAATGATAATATGAGTTAGAATTTGTTTAAATTTGATTTATGTCGTTTAAAAGCTTTAAAACCTTAAAATCCCAAAAACACATAGTTTTGTCTCCAGGTCTGTTAAACAGTGATGTAATCGAGGAAGTCATTTAGATCTAACTCATCTAAGTTGATAAGCGTAACTAGTTCGATTCGAACATGGTGCATTGATATGAAGAACGAGAAGAGATTTGATGAGGGTCGATGAACGTGCTGTTGAATAGTGAAAGGGGTACGAAATAGATCTGCTAATTTGAGCCTAAACGAGTTTTATGGTTTTGGAATTGCAGAAATTGTGTTTCTGGGGTCGAGGCGCCAGACCGACTAGGGTTTTACTACACGCGCTCGCTCAATAGGGCCACGACGTTGTTCATCCAGAAAGTTTAAAATAAAATTTCGGACTTACTGCCTCAGAGGCGTCGCGGCGCTGACGAGAAAGTCTGCAGGTTTCTGTTCTATGATCTTTCGGCGTCGCGGCGCTGTCGACGAAAATTTAATTTTTTTTAATCTGATTTTGAAAGTTTTAAGAGTTTCAGAATCTGAAAATAAAATTTTAAATTGGACAGATTTGGTCCTTTCGGGTAAATCTGTAATTAAAGAAACTAACTGAAATTTTGATTTTTAAGTTCTGAAAATTACAAACAGGTCACTGAAATCTGAAAATATTTTCTGAGAGTCAAAATTGTATTTTCTGAATTTAATGGGGTTCGAATTGAATATTTAAATTCTTGAGGGACTAAACTGTAAATTTTAAGTTTGCAGAATTCCTGAAAATCAGAATTTTAAAATCAGAAAATGTTTAGGGACTGTTTGGCATAGACATAGATTTAGAGTTTAGACAAGTAGACCCATGATTGTAATTAATGGTATATTATTCTATAATATACAAATGTGCTAAGTGTTTGAATGTAATACATTTAAATTATTAGCATAGCGTCCGCAATTATTGTCTGGGTATGCGGCGTTCAGTAATTGTTTACTTTCAATGACCGTTATAACTGTCTGGGTAAACGGCGCTCAGTATGTGATTAAAATCATCTTATATCATGTCTATTGAGTTTGATGGTTTTCCATCTAAATGTGTTTAGAAATTGCATGATAGGATGTCATATGATGTATGACATAATTGTTGATCTTGATTGAAATCCCCAAAACTGAAAATATTCCCCAAACATTAAAATACAAGTCTAATTAGAATGTGTCGTCTATTATAATTGTTAGGGTGCAAAATCCTTTTCGACGATACGAGTATTTATGCCAAAGCATTTGCTCTAAGTCTACGAGGACTCATGTCATTTCATAGATGTGTTGAAGTAAAAGTAGAGGATACACTTTTGTAGGTATTTACACCAAAGTGTTTGCTTGCAAATGCTAAATTTACTTAGGTACTTAAATGCAGTCGCATAATGGGGTTGACTTGTTTAGATGAATCTTGGCGCCAAAGTGTCGGACTAATCTAAAGACGTAAGATTAAAATGAAAGATATT
Source organism: Przewalskia tangutica (assembly GCA_029844215.1). Taxonomy (NCBI): domain Eukaryota; kingdom Viridiplantae; phylum Streptophyta; class Magnoliopsida; order Solanales; family Solanaceae; genus Przewalskia; species Przewalskia tangutica. Next base: position 7,922,447 of record CM056725.1, read on the forward strand.
TAATCAAACCAAGAGTTGTGAATAAGCTTTAAAATTGGTTGAGAATCTACCGAAGTGTGCTATTGAAGTTATCAGTCAAAGCAAACGCGGATATAACATATATTTGGATCTTGGCCCATTATGACTTTAAAATGTTTTAGATCTGTATTCTACCTTGGGGTCTTAGAAGTATGCAAAATAGTGAGAGCTAATTAAACAAAAGGTCATGTTAATTAGCATATAATGAATGTGTATAACTAGGAGAATGATTTTTTTATTGCATTTTTCCTGTCTACCTATATCTTCAGATCTTTAGAATGTCGAACTTCTCAATGAAAATGCTAATGGAATCCAATAGATTGACTGGACCTAACTTTATAGATTGGCTCAGGAATGTGAGAATAGTCCTGAGACAAGAGAAAATTGAATATACATTGGACCAGGTATTCCCTACATTGCCTGCGGAGAACTGCCGAATATGCAACCTTTGATAAAGTGGCTTATAAAAAACATTATGATGATGTCATTTCAGCTCAGTGTTTGATGATGTCATTTCAGCTCAGTGTTTGATGATGTCTTCTATGTCACATACATTACAAAGACAACATGAAAACATGTGGCCCAATGAAATGCTTGTACATTTGAAGAGTCTTTATGACTCCCAGTCTCAGACAATGGAGTATGAGCTGCTCATGGAACTCTTTAAGTGTAAACTCATTGAAGGGGGCCACGTGTATCCACGTGTGCTGAAAATGATTGAGTTGATAGAAAGGTTGGCTTCCATTGAAATAAAGTTTCAAGACAGAATTGCTACCACACTCATCCTCCATTCACTTCCACGTTCATTCGAGAGTTTCATTATAAATTACAATATAAATAGAACTAAGGCAAAGTTGCCAGAATTGCACAATATGCTGAAAACTTTTGAATCTTTGGTCTCCAAAAGCAAACCTATTCTGATGGTTGGCTCCTCTAGTCATCCCAAACCGAAAGGTAAGGTACAACAGAAGAGGAAGGGCAAATTTGTTGCTGCACCAGCAGCAATGAAGACCAAAGGAGGGGCGAAGAAGAAGAAAAAAAAATTCCAGCATCGGATGTGTGCATGAACTGTAACAGGAAGGGGCATTGGAGGAAGGACTGTACAGCTCCAGGAGGAGGGATGACACCAGGTGCACCATCCTCTAGTGGACAAGGTATGTTTGTAATTGAAATTAATCTATCTATAAATGATTCTCATTCATGGGTACTAGTTACCGCTTGTGGCTAACACATTTGTACAAATGTGCAGGGGATAACTAATAACATGAAGGTCGGACCTAGAGAGGTGGACTTGTGCGTCGGAAATGGAGCACGTGTTGATGCTGAGCGTGTGGGAGATTATAGATTAGATTTACCTTCCGGCAATATTTTAATGTTAAACAATTATTATTATGTTCCTTCTTTGACAAGGAACGTTATTTCCATTCATGTTCTTGACACTGAGGGCTTTTCCTCAAGCATTAATAATAGCAATATAATTTTGGCTTATGATAATGTTGTATATGGAATTGCGTCTCTTTTGAATGGATTGTATACATTAAACTGCCGCATGAAAATTTTCAATGTACAAAATAAAAGAGCTAAGTTAAATAAAAGAAATTCTACCTACTTATGACATTGCAGACTTGGTCATATCAATCAAACGAAGATAGAACGGTTGAGGAAATTAAATTACCTTGAACCATTTGACTTACAATCTTATGGTAATTGTGAATCTTGTTTTAAGGGTAAGATGATCATTAAACCTCTTTCTGGAAAGGGGATCCATGCCAATGAGGTGCTTGAGTTGGTACATACTGACTTATATGGACCATCTTCGACTCAAGCTAGAGAAGGTTTCTCTTACTTCATTACTTTTACAGACGACTTATCGAGGTATGAATATGTGTATCTTATGAGACACAAATTCGAGGCCTTCGAGAAGTTTAAGGAGTTTAAGTGTGAAGCTGAGAAACAGCTCTCGAAGAGTATCAAGACTCTTCAATATGATCGAGGAGGTTTGTACTTAAGTAAAGCATTTCTTGAATACTTAAAGCTACATGGAGTTCATTCTGAATGGACACCTCCTGGAACACCTCAGATGAATGGTGTTGCCGAGAGGAGAAATTGAACCTTGCTTGACATGGTTCGTTCCATGATGAGTTTTTCAGCTCTTCCAACATACATTTGGGGATACGATATTCTAACCTCGATATATGTTCTGAACAGAGTTTCTTCTAAATTAGTTGAAAAGATGCCATATGAGGTATGGTGTGGCAAGAATCCATCACTTAGACACATGAGGCGCTGGGGTGTCCTGCATATGTCAAGAAGCTGATCACTGATAAGTTGGAGTCTAAAAGTGAGAAATGTTACTTCGTTGGGGATCCAAAGAAAACTAAGGGATATTATTTCTATCTTCATGGAGAACATAAGATATTTGTTTCTAGGAACGCAACTTTTCTTGAAGATGAATATGTCTACAAGAAAGAGAGTTGCACAAAGATAGAACTTGAAGAAATTCAAGAACAAAGTAACATAGAGGTTGAAACCTTGCCGAGTGAACAAGGAAATGATTCAGTGGGAGCTTATGGCGAAGATTGGGTACTCAGGGTACTCCCTTCGGCCAGTGGGAGTGCTACGAGGAGAGATGCAGAAACGCAAGATCCTCCTTCACAAACCTTGGGAGCTAGTGCATCAGTTGCACCTCCTCCCATTCAGGAAAGACATGAAAATGACATTCCTGAAAGCTCTAATGTTGGTGGATCAACCAACGCACAAGAACATTCTCACAATCAGAACATATTTGTAACTGAACTGCAAGACACTCAACTCTGCAGGTCTACTAGAACTCATCGTCCTCCAGAAAGACTAAATCTACTTGTGGAAACACAAATGAGTTAGATAATCTAGATGATGACGAGCCTAGAACTTACAATGAAGCAATGCTAGACATTGATTCGAAGAGATGGCAAGAAGCCATGAAATCCGAAATGGAATATATGTATATCAATCAAGTGTGGAACTTGGTTGATTTTCCAAATAGGGTTAAACCTATAGGATGCAAATGGGTCTTCAAGAAGAAGATTGATGCATCTGGTAAGGTTCAGACTTATAAAGTTAGACTAGTGGCTAAAGGTTTTACTCTGCGTCCTGACATGGATTATGATGAAACCTTTTCACCGGTAGCTAAGATAAAGTCTATTCAGATTTTGCTTGCAATAGCTGCATATTATGATTATGACATTTGGCAGATGGACGTCAAAACTGCATTCCTCAATGATAATCTAATTGAGGAAGTGTATATAAAACAACCTGAGAGTTTTTCATCCGAGTCCAGACCAAATATTGTGTGCAGGCTACAGAAGTCCATTTATGGGCTTAAGCAAGCCTCTAGGAGTTGGAACATTTGCTTTGACAAGGCTATCAAATCTTTTGATTTCGTCAGAAGCAAAGAGGATCCTTGCGTTTATATCAAATGCAAGGATGAGGGTATTGTCTTCATTATTATATATGTTGATGACATATTGATAATGGAAGACAATAAGACTCTCATGCAGTCCGTTAAGGATTGGTTTTCCAAGACCTTCATGATGAAGGATTTAAGTGAAGCCTGCTACATTCTGGGAATTAGGATCTATAGAGATAGGCCTAATAGATTGTTGGGGCTGTCACAGTCAATCTACATAGACAAAGTTCTTAGACATTTTTCAATGTAGAATTCCAAGAAAGAATGTCTTCCAATGGGTCAAGGCATCAAGTTATCTAAGAAGGGTTGCCCTTCTAGTGCTGTAGAACTTGAGCGCATGAAGAGGATCCCATATGCTTCGTCTATAGGATTGATCATGTATGTCATGACTTATACTAGGACAGATGTGGACTTTGCACTTAGTATGACTTGCAAGTTCCAGTAGAATCCTGGTGAGTAACACTGGAAGGCAGTCAAGAGTATTCTTAAGTATCTCAGACGTACTAAATATTACTTCTTAGTCTATGGTGGAGAAGATAAGTTGATTTCCACTGGGTATACCGATTCTAGTTTCCAGACATATGTTGATTATTTCAAATCTCTGTCTAGTTACACGTTCATTTTCAATGGAAAAGCAGTCTACCGGAGGAGTTCCAAACAAGCTACTACTGCTGACTCGACTACTGAAGCGGAGTACATTGCTGGATCGGAAGCTGTCGCGATTTATGAGTTCTTGAAGGAACTAGGGGTTGTTCCGAGTGTTAGTTGTTCAATAACCATTTATTGTGACAATACGGGTGCTATTGCACAAGCAAAAGAACCAAGATCAACTAACAGAAACAAGCATGTACCGAGGAAGTACCACATTCTCCGAGAGATGGTGAAGGCTGAAGATATTAGGATAGATTATGTTCCCACAGACAATAATCTAGCACACCCGTTTACTAAACCATTAAGTTTGGTTAAGAATAATGGTCATTTTGAGAACATGGGTATTAGATATGTTGGTGATTGGCTCTAGGCCAAGTGGGAAATTGAAAGTATATGTATGCCCTAGAGACAATTTGTATTAGGACAAAATGTACTTTATACACATTCGTATTTATATTAATAATGATTAATATTATGACATTTGCATTTGTTGAATTATTAGTTTATTGTTTATAGTATTCTATAAATGCATCCCTAGAGTTTACGTGTTTATTAATGATGTGAGAATTAATGTTATAACGTAACTCTTAAACTACCTCGACTAATGATCATCGAGATTGAGATATCGATGATATATAATATGTGTGGTCTGCATCATATCCTTAGGGGATGTAGTATGTCTCACTTGCTACGAGTTATGGCAACTCGTGATGGATACATGGATAATTGTTGAAGTATTGGTATACCCTGCTGATGTACTATTTTGTTATATGTCAATAATGTCATCGGCATGTGGGAGATAGAAGTCCTTAGACTTGAGGTCAGTATCACCTTGTTTACGGAGTAATGTACTTTGATCCTGTCCTAAGCTCAAATGCCTTATAAGTTGAGACACGACTTGTTTTGGGTGCATTACGAAGTAGATTAAAGGTGGTATGTGAGCCAAGATTAGGATTCATTCCTTGAATGTATATTCGAGTGAACACTCAGGTACTCATATGTTGTTAGGTTGACTAAGTCATTGGTCAATGCAATGGACATGTCTTTGATATGGTCATGTTGTTAACTAATATAGATGAGTTATAATGATCAAGTCATTTGGATAGACACTTGACAAATCCTAAGCTTGATTGAGTGTGTCATAAATGAAAGGATTTTATCTTCTCACATAGAGGTTCAGTTCACATGTTTCGTGTAGCTAAACTTTACATATTGAGTTCGTCTTCCAGCGCAGTCTAGGAGTTTTGTGTAGACCCTAATGTTATTAGTGTCAATATGTAAAGGTTTGAAGGGTAACACTAAGTCAAATGTTCCGTCGATTGAATGATGTAATTAGAGATTGAATATATATATATGTTCGGTTGATGATCGAGAGATTAAAAGAAAATATGAAACAAGGCCGAAATTGGGGCCAGCGTCGCGGAACCACTTACTCAGGGCCGTGGCGCCAAAAGTCCTGCGGATCCGAGTTGGCCCAGTCTGTTTCGGTTTCTGGGCCTGGCCCACTGGGAAAACCCTAGCTGATATATTCAGATATATATACAGGGTTTAACTTCATATTTTCTACACCATCTTTCATAAGATTAAACTCTACCGAAACTCTGCTGGAATTCCTAACTTTTCAAAAGAGAGATTACATCAGAGTTTTAAGAACTTGCAAATCGAGGGATATTTGCGTGCACACCCTCGGACTACACAAAGCTTCAATAATCCATATTGCTAACCAATGTAAGTCTTCATTCGAAGTATTACATTCCTGCTTTGTGTTATTTACATTGTATAATCATCCTACAGTTTGACCGTCGTCGAGTTTGAACATAAATTTTTAAATTCTGCTGCGTGTACGAATCCGACAAAACCCTACACATGCCTTTACCTAGACATAGGCTGACTATTTGTTTCATATGTAACGGTAATTGTATTAGATTTATTTATATCGTATTGGACAATCATTTTTCAAGATCTAGCATTTAGTGTTGAGTTATGTCTAAGGTTCATTTTCTTAGTATGGTATCAGAGCTAGACCAATCACAATTCATTGTTTATCGGATGTTGGACCTCCATCTTATATTGTCCAAGCTTCAGATGTTCAATTCTGAGCGTGCAGGGGAGTTGAATTCCACATCCGGTGGGATGAGGAAATATTTGGTTATAAAACATTTGTGTGCGCGCATGTAGGTTATCAAATATATAAATGTAGGATCCTCTTCATTAATGTTGCAATATTTGGTGACACTACAAGAAAAACACCCTACGATGACGGGTAAACTAATTCCTAAGATGACGGTTCCTGTAAGTGTCATATTTGCCACTGTCACAAACGGATGACGGTTCTAGAACCGTCACACGACATGTGACGGTTTTTACCCGTCACACAATTGTCACAAACGGATGACGGTTTTTACCCGTCATACAAATGTCACATGACATGTGATTGTTTAAACCCGTCACACAAATGTCACATAAATTTAAATTTTGATTCCAATTTTTTTTATTTCTATTAAATTAATAATTTATTTTATTATGGCGGGAAAATTAATTTGGCATTTTTTTTTGCAATTTAATTTCAATATTGCAAATTGAGTGCACTAATGAAATGGACTAAGAATTTAAATAACACCAAATCGAAAGTATAGCGGTACAACTTGTTCTTTACAGCCCAAAAGACATACGTGACCACAGACCTCTAAGGATAACAACTGTGGCGGGACAGGGCCCCGCCATACCCCTGAATGTACAAAATACCTATAGCATCAGGGAATATCCGTACCAACAAACAAGCTTCCGGAGGAATGGAGCTTCTGACACCGGAACAGTGATCCTAAGAATGAGGATCCACAATCTGCTTAAGCTTACCTGCGGCATGAACGCAGCCCCCGAGGAAGGGGGTCAGTACACAATATGTACTAAGTATGTAAAGCTGGAAAATACTGTAATAATGATATCATAAGTCTAAAAGTAAGCTGGAGTCATGGAAGACAATCAAAATACCATTTACTGTGCCTTACTAACAATGAGAGTGACAAGTATATATATAATACTGCATAAAATAGGGGCCTCATGATTAAAACAGGGTACCTCTCCCGTAGTATCAATAAGCACCCCTACTCCTGGGATTATTTCACCCGCATAGGTCCTGTGGACCCGCATGAGGTATTCCTCGCATAGGTGACTACCGCATGTGACTATTTCACCCGCATAAGCCCATAAGGACTCGCATGAGGTATTCCTCGCATCGTGGGTAGCAAATCCACGGAATAGGTGGTATAACGATCTTGGGGGCTTACCCCTCAGATATACTCTTACCCTGAAGCAGATGGTATAACGATCTTGGGGACTTACCCCTCAGATATACTCTTACACTGAAGCAGATGGTATAACGATCTTGGGGACTTACCCCTCAGATATACTCTTACACTGGAGAAGGTGGTATGCCGATCTTGGGGCTTGCCCCTCATTCATACTCTTACCCTGGAGAAGGTGGTATAACGATCTTGGGGCTTGCCCCTCAGATATACTCTTACCCTAGCTCAAACTGTCATCATATCATAATCATAAATAAGTTAAGAAAACGTATAACTTCTTATTAGTCTTGTTCATATACCCTCTCATTTTAGTTTACTTAAGACACTTAATCATATCTTTAATAAAAGAAAACCGGGAATTTAACCCAAGTACTACATACTTCAACTCTTTTAAAAGTGACTTTTTTTCATACATAAAACCTTTGGGTAATTGATGCCTAAAAATCAATTTGCCTTTCATAAATCAAATCATTTGTCCTTACTTGTCTTACTTAGAGTAAACCTCTTCTCATTAACCTTTTATGAAGCTAATAAACCAACTTCTCATAAAGTTGTTATATTAACCCTATACTTTAGTAAAATTATATTTTTCCCCTAACCAAGGGACTTATACATTCTTAAAATAAAACAAGTCTTTATATACTTAAAACAAGTAAGAATACCAAATTTCGTACGTCTACCGTACTACATAGTTACAACTATTCATGCTCAAGAGATAGGAAAGCTCCACATACCTCTTCGGTCAATCCACTTGCTAAGTCCAACTACCGCAAGTAATATGTCAACCTAAAATAACCATGATACGTTTATTAACCTCTAATTTCAATGTAGAATAATCCAAGTTCAAAGTCACTAAATTTTATGGAAAATTGGGCAGCATTTCCTTTGTTTCTACATACTTTGCCACCTTTCTCAAGGCCGAATTCAACATCCAAACGCCACATTTAAGGCTCAACAATCCAAACATTTCAAAGGGGATTACACACCTAAACTTGGGTGTGTAAAATTCTTCCCCATAAGGTACAACAATTCACTTAACAATTCTAAGGTAGTTTTTAGGCTACAACATGCTCATAATATCATCTTAACCAATTCCTTCACATTCAAACCATACTTCTTACATGCAATGACTCTAAGTGCATTATTTACTACTACAAATCCCTTCTTCTTCACATGCAACATTAATACTAGCTACAAGAGAAGAAATGTTACTTTTGGAGCTTTAGCCAAGACTATTCCAACAACTTTGCTAGCCTCCTTTCCAAGAACACCACCACAATGATTCCTACAAGCTAGCCACAAGCTTCCTTCTTGTCCTTAACTTTTCAGATTTTTCCTTAGGCTTGAATTCCTCTTGGAATTTTAGAGAGAAGTGGAAGCTTAAGCTTAGAGAGAGAGAGAGAGAGATTGAAAGATGACCAAGTCTTCAAGACTTGGTCAATATAAGGCATGAAAGAAAATCAGATGGGGGGGGGGGGGGACACTTGTCACCCTCCCATGGCCTTTTAAAAGAGAAATCTGATTTTTCCTAAGTTTTTCCGCCTGAAATCCCGCCTTGGCGCCGCGGCGCTTAAACCTCTGCGGACTTACGGAACTTCCGGCGCCGCGGCCCTGCTGTCCTGGCGCCGCGGCGCTGCAACTTCAGCGACCCCTCAGTATATCCGGCGCCGCGGCCCTGCATTCGGCGCCGCGGCCCTGTCGCTTCTGCCCGTAATGCATTTCTGTCCGACTGCGCACTGAACTTGTAACTCCCATAACTTTCTACTCCGACGTCCTATCGACGAACGGTTGGTTGCGTTGGAATCTAGACTCAACGAACTACGCCCTAGGCCTTTGAAACACGTAGGAACTCTCAATGTACCAGGTCATAACCCGCCTCAAAGTTGACTAAAACCCGTCCGGAACAATCCGTCAACCTATCCTTTGAAAATTTTAAGTCTTACATGCTTTCGTACGTTCTCATACGTAGGGTCAGAACTACGGGGTATAACATTATCCCCCCCTTAGAAACATTCGTCCCGAATGTTCCTTCTAGGTTTACTCAAATCACAGTATCGACATAGACTCTCTTAACTATTCTTTTGCAAATAAAGAAGCTCCACGAGCCACAACATTACTCAAGCATAATTGCTAAATCAAAACTAACAAGCAGGAAAGTGGGTTACCTGGAGGTGTAGGGAATAAGTGAGGATACTTCTTCATCATGTCATCCTCTGCTTCCCACGTCATTTCCTCCCTGTTCTCGTTCCGCCATAAAACTTTGACGGAAGCCACGTCCTTCGTCCGAAGTCGCCTAACCTGTCGATCGAGTATCGCTATGGGACTCTCCTCATACGATAACTCTTCTGTCACTTGGACATCATGAACCTGGTGCACTCTAGATGGGTCTCCAATACATTTCCGCAACATCGACACATGGAAAACTGGATGTACCGCCTCTAAATCGGACGACAGATCTAACTCATAGGCAACCTTGCCTACCCTACGGACAATCTGATACGGCCCAATGTACCTTGGGCTAAGTTTTCCTTTCTTTCCAAATCTCATCACGCCCTTCATGGGCGATACCTTTAGGAAAACCCAATCATCTATCTCAAACTCCAAGTGTCGACGCCGATGATCTGCGATACGACCGCCGACTGAAGCCGCCAACAACCGCTTCCCGGATATGCTTCACCTTATCCATCGCTCACAACCAACCGCCCGACTAATCGCACTTCTCCCACTTCAAACCAACCTATCGGTGACTGCACTTCTTCCATATAAGGCCTCATGCGCGCCATCCGAATACTAGAATGGTAGCCGTATTGTAAGCAAACTCCACAAGAGGTAAATGATCCTCCCACTACCTCGAAATCAATAACACAAGCCCGCAGATATCCTCGTTGTCGATAGTGCGCTCGCCGTCTGTCCGGCTGAGGATGAAACGTCGTACTGAGACTCACCTGTGTCCCTAATCCCTTCTGGAAAGACCTCCAGAAGTTAGCCGTAAACTGGGCTCCTCTGTCTGAAATAATCGATACAGTACTCGTGCGCCTCACAATCTCCCTGATATACAGTCTAGCATAATCCTCGGCCGAAAAAGTCGTTCTGACAGGAAGAAAATGGGCTGATTTCGTCAGTCTGTCGACAATAACCCATATGGAATCATGCTTCCTCTGAGTGGTAGGTAATCCCGTAATAAAATCTATATTTACCACCTCCCACTTCCAAGTCGGAATATCAATAGCCCGCAAATTTCACCGGCTTCGTGCTCAACCTTAACTCGCCGACACCGCATCCGCGCATTTAACTCCGCAACGCCCCTCTTTAGGCCATCCCACCAATACACGATCCGAGGTCATGGTACATCTTAGTCGACCCGATGAATAGAATAACGAGACCGCGCAGGCCTCTCCGAATCTGGCGACGGTCCCGCACATCGGAACACACAACCGCCTCAAATCTTAGCACCCCATCGTGCTACTCAAACAGCTCTTCTTCTCGAGCAGCATCTCGATACGGATCATAATCGGATCCTCATCACGTCGCCTCTTCACCTCCTCGACGATGGAAGACTCGGCAACCTCTCGAACCCGAACTCCATCACTATCAGAATCAACCAAACGAACCCCAAGGCTCGCTAGCTGATGTAACTCTCGGACCATATCCTTTTTCTCTGGCTGTACATCAGACAGACTACCCATCGATCTGCGACTAAGGGCATCTGCAACTACATTGGCCTTCCCTGGGTGGTATAGAATATCAACATCGTAATCCTTAAGCAGCTCCAACCACCGTCTCTGTCGCAAGTTCAGCTCCCTCTGGCTGAAGATATACTGGAGACTCTTGTGGTCTGTGTAAATATCCACATGAACTCCATATAAATAATGTCTCCAGATCTTCAAGGCATGAATCACTGTTGCCAACTCCAAGTCATGCGTGGGATAGTTCTTCTCATGTTTCCTAAGCTGTCGAGATGCGTAAGCTATAACTTTACTGTGTTGCATCAGCACGCACCCAAGCCCGACACCTAACGCGTCACAATAAACCACATATCCATCTAAACCCTCTGGAAAAGTAAGAACTGGGGCGGTCGTCAACTTCTCCTTTAGCAACTGGAAACTTTCCTCACAAGTATCCGTCCACCGGAATATAGCTGCCTTCTGAGTCAGCTTAGTCAACGGTGCTGAAATGGAAGCAAACTTCTCTACAAACCTCCGATAATAACCTGCAAGGCCCAAAAAGTTGCGCACCTCCGTCGGTGTAGTGGAGTGCAGGCCAAGTCATGGCTTGCCTCGATCTTGTTGTATCAACCCGAATACCATCGGCCCCGATAACATGCCCTAAGAAAGCCACTGGTTAACGTAACTTCGCTTCGAGAACTTGGCATACAATCGCCGGTCTCGGAGGACTCAATACCGTCGCCAAATGCTCGTATGTTCGCCTGCGTGCGCGAATACATCAAGATATCATCAATGAAAACTATAACGAACATATCCAAGAATGGCTTGAACACCCTGTTCATCAAATCCATGAATACTGCTGGGGCGTTGGTCAACCCGAAAGACATCACCCTGAACTCATAATGCCCATACCGGGTCCTGAATGCAGTCTTTGGGATATCTATCTCTCTAACTCGCACCTGATGATAACCAGACCGCAGGTCTATCTTGGAAAAACACCTTGCACCCTGCAACTGGTCAAACAAATCGTCAATCCTGGGGAGGGGATATCTGTTCTTGATAGTTACCTTGTTCAGCTGCCTGTAATCAATACACATACGCAGCGTCCCGTCCTTCTTCTTTACAAATAACACTGGCGCTCCCCAGGGAGAAACACTTGGCCTGATAAAGCCCTTCTCCAGCAAGTCCTTCAGCTGGTCTTTCAATTCCTTCAACTCGGCAGGTGCCATCCTGTATGGCGGAATAGATATCGGTCGAGTATCTGGCGCCAAATCAATGCAAAACTCAACCTCCCTCTCCGGAGGGATACCCGGAAGCTCGTCTGGGAATACGTCTGGAAACTCTCTAACGACCGGAACTGACTGAAGGTCCGGTATCTCAGCCTCAGTATCGAATACCCGAACCATATGGTAGATATACCCTTTCCGCACCATCTTCCTAGCCTTGAGGTAAGAAATAAACTTACCCCTCGGCGATGCAGTATTCCCCTTCCACTCGATAACCGGCTCACCAGGAAACTGGAACCGAACTAATCTCTCTCTACAATCCACATTGGCATAGCAAGACGCTAGCCAATCCATACCCATAATCACATCAAAGTCCGTCATATCCAACTCTATCAAGTCGGCTAGAGTCTGACGACTGTCTACAGTCACTGGGCAAGCTCTATATATCCGCTCGGCTACCACCGAATCACCTACTGGCGTAGCCACCTCAAAAGGTCTTATGGACTCGGGCTCTATCCCTATTCTACTGGCAATATGAGGAGATATATAGGACAAGGTAGAACCTGGATCTATCAAAGCATATACACCACAGCAAGATACCAATAATGTACCTGTGACGACATCTGGTGACGCCTCCTGGTCCTGTCGGCTGGACATAGCATAGATGCGGTTCTGAGGACCGCTAGAACTGGAACCCCTACCACGACCTCTGCCGCGGCCTGCTGGCCCGTAAGTACCCTGCCCTCCGGGGCGTCTGACCATCGAAGACGAAGATCCAGCAACTGACCCTGTCGGCTGAACCGTAACGCTCCCGCCGCCTAAGGACGGACAATCTTTCTTCAGATGGACCTGCTGGCCACAAGAGTAACACGCTCCTGAACCCATACGACAGTCGCCCAGATGAGACCTACCGCATCGAACGCACCGAGATGTGGGTGGTCTCGATTGGTGACGGTCCCTGCCTCCCTGAAACCCCGAAGTCCTGGAGCCCTGACCTGCTCCTGAATAACCCGGCTGATCAGACCTCCTGCCAGAAAACTGAGAAGGAGCACTCTGTGCTGGCTGAAATGTGGACCTAGTCTGCTGCTGAGGCTGCCCGCCTCGAAAACTACCCTGAGATCATGTCGTCCTGGCCCTCTTGGGCTGGCCTAAATCTAGCTGATCCTGTCTCTCTCTGTCCTCAATCCCCTGCGCGTACGCCTGCATCCTGACAATATCCATCCCCGGCTGAAGAGCCACTCCCAAGCATGCAGTAATCATATGACGGTCTAACCCCATCACAAATCGATGAACCCTGTCTGCCATGTCAGCCACAATGGTGTGCGCATACCTGGCCAAGGAGTCAAACTCCAGGTTGTACTCTCTGATAGTCCTCCCGTCCTGCCTCAAGGTCAAGAATCTATCTACCCGGGCTCTCCTCATCTCAGGAGGTAAGAAGTGATCCAGGAAAGCCTCTGTGAACTCCTCCCAAACAGCTGGAAGAGCATCCTCACCTCTCGACAACACCCATGACTCAAACCAGTTCAACGTAATATCGCGCAACCGGTAAGAAACTAGTATAACGGACTCAGTCTCCGATGCCCTAAGCACCTGCATGGTCCGCTGTAACTGCCGGACAAACTCCTGCGGATCCTCCTCAAATCTCGAACCATAGAACTCGGGTGGGTGACAACCCAGGAAATCCCGAATCCGTAAACTGTCGGCTCTAGGGTTGGCCGCCTGCTCCTGTCGGCTGCCACTATCTTTGGTCGATGAAGAATCATTCCCGTAATCTCTATACTCGGCCACGATGTGGGATGGAGGCTCGTCTGCGCGGTCTCGATGAGCGCTCACGCCGAACTCTGCGAAATTTGGCGACGTCGTGGAACTCGCCGCCCTAAACATCATCTATGGTAAGGACTGGGCATGTGCCCTCGTGACTCTCCGCGTCCCACTAGCAGCTCCCTCGGCTGCCTTGCCCTTCTGGGCCGCGGTTGCCTTACGTGGAGGCATAACTGATACATAAAGGAAAACATCAGAGGAGGTTCAACCTATAACACAGCTCTATTGCACGATCTTAGAGTGAAAGAATGGAAACCAATCCTAAATGTCCTGCAGCCTCCTGATTATAGATGTGGTGCACGACACACCGATAATCAAGACTCTACTAGACACGGTCTGTGGACACTTTCCGAGGACTAACTGCTTTGATACCACTTTTGTCACGACCCGACCCCGGGGCCGCGACTAGTACCCTACCGGGGTACCCTGTCAGGACTCGCATGAGATATTCCTCGCATCGTGGGTAGCAAATCCACGGAACAGGTGGTATAACGATCTTGGGGGCTTACCCCTCAGATATACTCTTACCCTGAAGCAGATGGTATAACGATCTTGGGGACTTACCCCTCAGATATACTCTTACACTGAAGCAGATGGTATAACGATCTTGGGGACTTACCCCTCAGATATACTCTTACACTGGAGAAGGTGGTATGACGATCTTGGAGCTTGCCCCTCATTCATACTCTTACCCTGGAGAAGATGGTATAACGATCTTGGGGCTTGCCCCTCAGATATACTCTTACCCTAGCTCAAACTGTCATCATATCATAATCATAAATAAGTTAAGAAAACTTATAACTTTTTATTAGTCTTGTTCATATACCCTCTCATTTTAGTTTACTTAAGGCACTTAATCATATCTTTAATAAAAGAAAACCGGGAATTTAACCCAAGTACTACATACTTCAACTCTTTTAAAAGTGACTCTTTTCCATACATAAAACCTTTGGGCAATTGATGTCTTAAAATCAATTTTTCTTTCATAAATCAAATCATTTGTCCTTACTTGTCTTACTTAGAGTAAACCTCTTCTCATTAACCTTTTATGAAGCTAATAAACCAACTTCCCATAAAGTTGTTATATTAACCCTATACTTTAGTAAACTTATACTTTTCCCCTAACCAAGGGACTTATACATTCTTAAAACGAAACAAGTCTTTATATACTTAAAACAAGTAAGAATACCAAATTTCGTACGTCTACCGTACTACATAGTTACAACTATTCATGCTCAAGAGATAGGAAAGCTCCACATACCTCTTCGGTCAATCCACTTGCTAAGTCCAAACTACCGCAAGTAATATGTCAACCTAAAATAACCATGATACGTTTATTAACCTCTAATTTCAATGTAGAATAATCCAAGTTCAAAGTCACTAAATTCTATGGAAAATTGGGCAGCATTTCCTTTGTTTCTACATACTTTGCCACCTTTCTCAAGGCCGAATTCAACATCCAAACGCCACATTTAAGGCTCAACAATCCAAACATTTCAAAGGGGATTACACACCTAAACTTGGGTGTGTAAAATTCTGCCCCATAAGGTACAACAATTCACTTAACAATTCTAAGGTAGTTTTTAGGCTACAACATGCTCATAATATCATCTTAACCAATTCCTTCACATTCAAACCATACTTCTTACATGCAATGACTCTAAGTGCATTATTTACTACAACAAATCCCTTCTTCTTCACATGCAACATTAATACTAGCTACAAGAGAAGAAATGTTACCTTTGGAGCTTTAGCCAAGACTATTCCAACAACTTTGCTAGCCTCCTTTCCAAGAACACCACCACAATGATTCCTACAAGCTAGCCACAAGCTTCCTTTTTGTCCTTAACTTTTCAGATTTTTCCGTAGGCTTGAATTCCTCTTGGAATTTTAGAGAGAAGTGGGAGCTTAAGCTTAGAGAGAGAGAGAGAGATTGAAAGATGACCAAGTCTTCAAGACTTGGTCAATATAAGGCATGCAAGAAAATCAGATGGGGGGGGACACTTGTCACCCTCCCATGGCCTTTTAAAAGAGAAATATGATTTTTCCTATGTTTTTCCGCCTGAAATCCCGCCTTGGCGCCGCGGCCCTGACGCCGGCGTCGCGGCGCTGAAACCTCTGCGGACTTACGGAACTTCCGGCGCCGCGGCCCTGCTGTCCTGGCGCTGCGGCGTTGCAACTTCAGCGACCCCTCAGTATATCCGCGCGCGCTGCGCATTCGCGCGGCCAGCCGCCGCCCGAAATGCATTTCTGTCCGACTGCGCACTGAACTTGTAACTCCCATAATTTTCTACTCCGACGTCCTATCGACGAACGGTTGGTTGCGTTGGAATCTAGACTCAACGAACTACGCCCTAGGCATTTGAAACACTTAGGAACTCTCAATGTACCAGGTCATAACCCGTCTCAAAGTTGACTAAAACCCGTCCGGAACAATCCGTCAACCTATCCTTTGAAAATTTTAAGTCTTACATGCTTTCGTACGTTCTCATACGTAGGGTCAGAACTACGGGGTATAACACCTTCCCACTATGAATGGGTAAAGAAACAAGATAAAACTCTCAATCTATATGAAACACACTGTTTTTTTCCTTTCTTGTGGTTTCATTTATAACATATTATTTGAAGCCTTGCGATAAATCCCTCTTAAACTTCTCTGCATTGACAGGTCAAAGACTAAGGTAATAAGAAGACTGCATCTTTAAATTTAATTTGTTTAAACAGTAGAAATGGTGCAGTCAAAACTCAAAACTGAGACCAAATTTTACCTCTATATGTAGATCTACACAATGGCCTCAGCTTGAAAATTTCTCATTCATTTTGGAAGTCACTTTCATAGTAATATCACCATAAGGTTCATGTTGATACGCATGTACAAGTCCACAATTCTCCAACACATGTAATCAATTTCCATAAGGAAGAAAGTAAGTAATCTTCTGAACTAGTTCCTCAAACAATATATACACATTACACCAATGTTACCATTATCAAAATAAAGGGACAAATAGAAGGGACAGATAGAAGGGATAAATAGATTACCAGAAAACTCTAGTCAGCATGACTAAGTTCATCAACCAAATGTCGAGATACATTTTGATCTACTTGGACAGTGTCTTTAATCTGCAAAATTCCATAAGCAGCTAAAAAACTTCAACTTTTCAACAACAAGTACACAGAACATAAACTAGATTTAGAGAACTATATTTAAAGTTTGAAGTTAGATTGCAGTATATTAAATTGGAACTACTTAAACTATCATATTATACTCCCTCCACGGCTTGAAAGCATTAGTTCGTCAAAAAAAGTATACTCCATCTACTACAATATTACACGACACTACCTTCTGTAATGTTGACATCGTTCCATTATTAAATATATTATAAACAATATCTCTTAATCTCCTCAAATTTCTATCTATTAAGCTTTTTAACTTAAAAGTTAGGGGTCTTTGAGAACAGCCTCCCTACCTTCACAAAGTAGGGTAACGTATGCGTACACACCACCCTCCCCAAACCACATTTGTGGGACTACACTAGGTTTGTTGTTGTTATTATTTCTAGTTCTATATCAGCTAAATTTACAATTTTTATTACATTAGCTGTGCGTAATGTTGTGGCATTAATGATGTTGCTGGTAATTGATCCATGTTTATTGCAGGTTGTAACACCTCCATAGCTACACCAATTCGCCAAAAAACTCCATGTTCACTATCGGGACTAGCATCAGAAATCAGAGTTGGAAGTTTGGGTTGTTGAGGATGAATTAAATTTGGATAATCATTGCTATAAGACTGGACGACCACTGTGGGTGGTCGCCCAGTCAACGTTTCTGCCATGGAAACCTTAGTGAAGCTCGACAACTATTAAAATGGTGAAATATGTTATGCATCGATTCGAGACACGGGGGTGGGTGTAGAATGTAGAGGGGAGTGAAGGGAACACAATGGTATATCTGAGATGGTGATCAGTCACCAGAGGTGACCGAAAAATCCAAAGTTGCGCCTAGGGTTCGGTGTTGACGATGATCTGGTCATCGTGGATGTTGGGGGACAGTCGATACACGGCGGTAGTAAAGAAATAACTACTAGGTGATTGTGGTCACAGTGGTGTTACCCACTCCCGTCGAATCAACCTCCGATCGCCGGAAACTTGAAATTATAAAATCGTGATTTCGAACTGATATTTGGTTGCAAAATCGACAATGAAAATAGATGAATCGACTGTCGATATTGGTATAGATTGGAAGATGAGGAGAAGACGATTCTTTTGGTATATGGGTCATCTCCGATGGGTTCTTGAGTTGGGTGAAAAATTCAATTTTTCGGCCAAGTTACTGTTCCGTCGAGAATCGCCAGAAATTTGAGAGCATAGGGTTTTATGGGGCGACCCTTTAATAATACCAATTTGGGTCATTTTGTTGCCTCGCAAATTTTATGCCTTCAAATAAAAATTTATCGTAAGTTAATAAATTCTTTTAAATATATAATTATGTGAATACTCTATTGTACTAATTTTTAATTTATGAAAGTAGTAATATTCGTGGCATGTCCAATTTGGAAATTGTGTGAGCGTGAAACACTTAGTATTTTTACAGAGTTTTTGATCTTTATTTGTTATAATGTTAAAACGATAACATTTAGTTTGTTTTTATTAAAAAACATTTTTTTTTTAAAATCGTGTAGGTCTTAATTTGAATTTAAAAAATGCTAAATAAATAATAAGAAGGGTGTCGTTTTAATCAGTCAAACGCGTCATCTTTGGTCAATTTAAAAACACAATTCACTTATTTATGTGACATTTCACAAACCCGTCACACAATGTCATAAATAAATGACACTTAAAAAAACTGCCACACAAATGTCATAATTTCATGACACTTAAAAAAATCATCACACAAATGTCATAATTTTATGACATTTAAAAAAACCGTCACATAAATGTCAAGAAAAAGCATAAAATTAGTAAAAAGATGTGACACTTGCATTTCTGTCACAGGTGAACTGTTACCGTATCCTGTTTTTCTTGTAGTGTGATGAGACAATTTCATTAAAGCCAAGTGCCAAAAGTATATTTCTCAAAAAGATAACTCTCGAGGGTGTATGAAAAAGACAGGAACTGAGGAATGTATATCCACAATACACTCTATAGACTATAGTGTGTTGGTGGTTTGGCGATAAAGATAGAAGAAATCTTCTTGCTAAACCCACCAAAATTGAAAGATTATTCAATGCTGACTTTTGTCTAGTGAACAAAGACAACTATTTCACCGCACTGGAAGAGGATCACATTCATAAAGTTACCTTTGCACTTGTATTATTATATTTCAATCATTTCCTAATCACTATGCCGTAAAGTGCCACCGCCCCTTTCCTTTGGCTCCAGTATCGTCATGTGGGATGCCTGATGATTAGGTTTGTCTCAAATATTTTGGAGATTGTGTTTTAATTCGTAAAGGTTGGTTCTTAGTTGAAATTTAAGACATGAATTATAGTCTTTATAGTAAATTAAATTTAATATTATTTAATAAAATGAAAAAAGATCTTAAATTTTTTTATTTTTCGATACTATCTTGTGTGACACCGCATGGGTCAAAGATGGCGGGATGATAAGGAGTTGATCAAGGAGCAATGTACCATGATAGTTGTATTATTCACTAGGTGTCAACATGGTCTTTCTTGAAGTGGTGATGTTGCACCGCACACCAACGTAACACGGTCTTCCTTGAAGTGGAGATATGTTGCTCTGGAGCCATTAACAAATATAAATTAGATTATCCATCTTTCATCCCTCAAAGACACAAAGTTAAAGCTACCAAAGTATGTATGAAATGGATAGAACTGTTTAAAGGTTTTAAAAAAAAAGAAAAAAACTCAAGAAAGGAACACTTTTCCCTTTCATGGCTCTTCCACGTCACGAATTTGAATTAGTCATGATAATTTAACATGTTTCCCAAAAATACAGGATTCACATATAGGAGTCTTAGAAATACGATTGCATTGAATAAAGTTATTGTTCTTAAGGGAGCGTAAAATAGAATCTCCCGAATGTCCTAATCTAGAATGACATAAAGAGGACGAAGGAGCAACAAAGGTTGATGGAACTGAGGCTGGTTTATTGACGACGTTTGAAATATGATACAGATCTCCGATGCTGTCACATCTCATTATTCATCTCCCTGTCGTAACATCCTTCACAAAAAAACCAAAAGGATCAAAGTCAAGGAAAACATTATTAAATGTCGCACAAAGATTAGATTCTTAATGAGTTTAAGGGCATGGAATACATTTTTTTTTTAAAATGGTGGATGTGGTGGGGATAAAAATGAATGACCGAAACCACAAATAGAAATGTCTTGTCCAATGCCAATAATAATATGCCGATTTAAATTACTCAAATTAGAATAAGATGAGAAAGTACCTTGTGATGACGTTATGTGAGATGTAGCGTCAGTGTCCATATACCAATTTTTTTTTTGGAGCGTTGAGCGACATTGTGTTCATAGATGTCTCAATTTCAGTTGGTGCATAAGTTGAGGGCGGGGGGGCCTGTGCTATGTAGTCCTGTTGTGGAGGTTGGGTTGTCGGGTCGGAGGTGGAATCCACGAGGATATCGGATACGGGCAATGAGGAGAGGCCCACGTGCCCTACGACATGTAGGCAACCCACGTGGGCCCTTCCCGCCGCCATTACTGCCGAAATTCCGTCCGTCGCGGCCTTTGTCGGACTGTCGCCTTCAACGATTATTGCGGGTCGATCTGACCTACTGCGGGTCCTCGGTTCGGCGATGCTGGCTGCCAAAATTGGAGGCCGCCGTCGGCGAGGGCGACGGTGGTGGTGAGGCGGCGATCTGTAATCTTTGCTACGAGTGGTGCTACGTTTGATTTTCCGAATTTCCTCAAGAATTAGCTTCAAACGGACTTCATAAAATGGTGGTAAATGAGTGCATTGCTGAAGGATGATAGCAACACCGTCATAGGATTCTTTAAAGCTTGCAATAAGATGCATGACCAATCATTAATTAGTGATTGGTGCACTTACATTGGAGAGTTGGTCGGCAAGCATCTTGAGTTCTAGAAAATATGTAGATACGCTTGGGAAATCGTCCTGATGAACGTCCTTGAACTGATTTTTAAGGTATAATGCATGTTGACACCCAATTTTGACCCTCTCGCCCGACCGTTAACTACAAAATTACACCAATTTTCAACAATAATTTTAACAATTTTATAATAATAAAATGCAGCGATAAAACATTAATACATGCATAATAAACAATTTAATAATGGCACCGCATTTTACATAGAGTACTAAGCACACCTTGAGTCTCACGCCCGCATTCGCCGTTTTAATAACAAGCAATTTCATTAATATAATTCGTAATTTAGGCCCTATTTTCCATTAATTGAAACTCGAATAATCCTTAACGATAAATAAATAAATTAATTACATAAAATAAGTAATTTAGCAATGACGTCGTGTTAAATAGAATATTCGCATTTTTTTACTAAAAGCAAGGCAATTTCGTAATTCGTAATTTAATTTAATTTAATCTAATAATAGCGTCGCATTTATAAAAACATTAAACAGTCCTTAAATATCATATTTGCATTTAGCATTTAAATAATTTAATAATAATCTAAACCCCATTCATTTTTAATTTAACATCGCAAAATACGCATAATAAATAAGTTTTAATAACGGCATCGCATTATAAATATTAACCCTAATTAAATAGCACGCTCGTCTTTATTTTTGTAATAACTTAAATTAATAAGCACCTAAATAATTTAATCACAATTTTTAATTCATAATTTACCACTAATCATCCCACCTAATAATTACCAGCCCACAACCCACAACTTAAATCGCCCAGGCCCAAACTTACCAGCCCTTACCCGTCGCCCCACCCATGTACCCGCAGCCCACATCCTTTATTCCCCTCTTCAGCAGCCCATCCGCCCCTTTTCCCTTCCCCCTCGATTGCCCCTTAAGGCTCAAACCTAGAAAACCAACAAACGCCCCCCACCTTTCCTCTGAATAAACCGACAACATCCATACCTAAAACCTGCGAAATCTGAACCCCCATCAACTCCCATCTACCACGAACCACTCTCATCTCGCCCATGCCCTGCACTCCCCGAAATCCGCGATTTGAACTAACAAATCGTCCAAGAAATCAGACCTCTAACAACTATTTTTCGAATTCAAACCCCCATATTTCACCTATAAAAGACCCCTTCGTTCTTCATTGGAGGGGACCCCGAAAATTTGAATTGATCTTGCATATCATCTATCCGTTCTTCGTTTTAAAATTCTTGCGTTTAAGCTTTGTTTTCTTCATTCGCACCCACATACATATTCTTCGAGTAGAATCAACGAGTCGAAACGCGCCTCGGTTCGCTGCCCGAAGAAGGTAACCTACTTTCTCTTTCGAATTTCGACTCTTTATGCAAATTTGTGCATTTCTGTTATATGCGCATTGACTGTTCTTGTTAACATTATCGTGTAAGTGTTTAACATGTCTTAGTTTATCTAAGCACTTTCTGATTATTTAAGTTATCGATTAGGTTTGTTTTTAATATCATAAGCCGAGTATGTCACGTTAATATCTGGTTTTTATAATCCCCTGAATTCATATGCTAGTTTGTTGTTTATCTTCGAGAGTACATGGACAACGTAGTGTCACGAGAGGGTGTTTAAAATGGTGGTCTAGAATCTGTTAACCATGATTCAACATGTTATTGGAATGGTTTTAAGAGTATGTCCAACCTTTAAAGAGCTATGTTAGGTTTGTCTATGCCTCATTGTTTTATTATATCCCCTAACACTAGATTGAGGCATAAAAATGAGTTGAAGCACTTTGTCGAGCCTAGTTTATTTGTCGAACTGACTTCACTGTTGTCGGGATGATATTACCGTCTATTGGATTTAGTTACGGTGGGTGTTTCACTACTGATTTTAGCTTTGTTTTCAGACTAGTTCTGGACTGATTCTTAGCCATTTCGGCTACTGATTTCGACTATTTTTTTGGGCTTGATTCTTGGCCTTGTTGTTGCTGGTTTTCTTACTGATTTTCTGGCTATTTTGCTACTGCTTTGGATCGCTTTCCGGACTGATTTTTGGCTATTTTTGCTACTGATTTTTACCGTTCACTGGACTGATTTTTCGGGTCATTTCGCCACTGATTTTGGTCATTTCTCGGGACTGATTTTCAGTCACTTGGTTGCTGGTTTTCTAGCAATTTCAGACTGATTTTCAGCCCATGTTCGGACTGATTTGCACCCCCCTGTTCTGACTGCTTTCGGTTTGATCTTTGGGCCATTTTGCTACTGATTTTGGCCTCTTTTTGCTGCTGGTTCTGGGCCCGTTCCAGACAGATTTTGGCCTCGTTTTATTGCTTTTTTTGGCCAGTTTTAGACTGTTGTTCGGCCCTGTTTGTTGCTGGTTTTTGGCTATTTCCGGACTGGTTTTCTGGTCATTTTGTCACTAAGTTTTGACTATTTATCTATTATTTGGCGAAGTTCATAACATATACTAATCCTTTTCTTTTTCTTTCTTTTACATGACTTGCAGACGGAGCGGCGAAGAGTCTCGCATGAGACTCATCATGACTTTGTCAAGCAAAGGATTTACAACCACACTTCTCGCATTCATCGGTCTCGGAACCTTAAAATAAATAGGGCGGAATGATATCGTCATCCGTCCTAGTCATCGCCCTTAATTCGCCACTTTGCTTTATTATAATTTAATTATTTGTACTTGCATAATTATTGAATTACTTAGAATAGGTAGACTTAGAATTAATAAAGGTTGGAATTAAAATCGGAAACCGCTAGTTTACTTATTTTAGGCCCGTCATTCATATTTTCAAAACGGTAGTTTTTATTTTAGGCTCGTCGCCTATATTTTCAAAACACTAGTTTATTTTATACTATATCTACTTCAGCATAAAATAAAACCATGTTCTATCAAAACTCAATTCTCATTAAATTTCATAAAATTTATTGTTTTTATAACAAGGATCTATTTTCTTATTACAAGTGCAAAAGAGAAAAATCTTTCTACCCTTTTGTATACTCTTTTATAAAGATTAATTAACATATAATACGTACTTTTAGTAAACCATCTATTTTTATTATTTTGCATTTTTTTGATAAGCCTCATGCAATTGCTTTGTTCAAATAGAATATTTTCCTTGCATTTTACAAACAAATTTCATGCAATACTATATATACATACATATCTTTTAAATAATTATTTGCAAACATCTTTTTAACTCATGTTCTCCTAAATATGCATTTTAAATAATTAACCCTAGGCTTGAATGGACAACCGCAAGTTAGCGGATCCTTTAGGGTGCCTAACCCCTTCCCTTTAGGATAATAAAGAACCCTTACCCGGAATCTCATTAAGTTTAGCAGACCTTTAAAAATGGAGATCATTCGTAGTATTTTATGCTACACTTTTAGTGTCCTAATTCACCCAAATTAATTAGGTGGCGACTCCCTAGCAGTCCTTTAGCATTTCTAGCCCCTTTAGCACCTTTAGCACATTTTGCCTTTAACTTTAACACCTTTTACTTTTAAAATTAACTTTTTAAGAACCTTTTAACATTTTAGCATTCCTTTTGAAACACTTAGCATTTTACTTTATTTTCTAACCTTTTATTTAAGCAGGAGATTCGCTAAAAATGTCGC
This sequence comes from Przewalskia tangutica, assembly GCA_029844215.1. Lineage (NCBI taxonomy): Eukaryota > Viridiplantae > Streptophyta > Magnoliopsida > Solanales > Solanaceae > Przewalskia > Przewalskia tangutica. The sequence goes on from CM056725.1 coordinate 7,947,276, forward strand.
GATCGAAAAAGGGCGTGACAGAAATGTCGACTCCGCTGGGGATTTAAGGTTCTTAACCATAACAGACCTAGGGTTATTACTTGGCATTATTTTGCATTTAATTTTTTGCGTGCTGTATTTTGTTTTATTCATTTTGATTGCTATTTGCTTTACTGCTTTTCTTAAACTGGCATTCCGCTCATATTTCTTCCATTCTGGAAAATTCACACTATCACACACTCACGCGCTGGTGTGCTTCGCGCACCCGCAAATTTCTTTCAAAAATATCCAAATTTTAGGAGAGTTGGCGCCTGCGCGGAGTTAGATCGGTTCGTCTGATCAGCCGCGTAGCCTTCTCACTCGAGTTGTCCGCTCGGGAACCTTGCGTCTAGAAAAGCCAAATCTTAGAAACTTAAGATAGAGCTATACCACCCTTATTTTAGGGCATGCATGCATTTACCTTAGGTGGGTCGGTCCTTGGCATCGACACCACAATTAGGAAGACACCAAACTTGCCGACGGGTTTCTCAACCCAACGACCAACCAGCATATTATGTGTAGCGTGACAATGATAGACAAATCCAAGCCTAATCATGACATGCTGAAATTGGGAAAAGTGCACCGTCATTTGGTCGCCATTTCCAACAAAAGCATTATAGTTGGACGACTTGGACAAATCTATCATGACCTCGCATATGTGACGTTTAGGCCTACCTCTGGCATAAAGAGGTCCCCCTGCATGTTAGGAAACGTTTGAATGTGCTATGTGCAATATATCTGCTACATACTTGCAAATTATGTGCTTTATGCTAACACCGTTTGTTGCATTTTTTAGAAAGATTTATCATCTTCCCCAAAAGGTCGGTTCGTATTTTGACTCAACAATGTCGGAGCATCCACACTTCACCAGGTCCAAGGCACGAAATGATGATATGACTGGCTCGGGGGCGTCTGAGCCAAATGGTTTGGGAATTATTCCTGTCAGCGAAACAGAACCTTCAGAAGGGAGGAATATCACCAGTCAGGAAGAATGTATTGCACAGCTGCTGCAACAAATTGCTGATATGCAGGTTGAGATGGAGAGGCTACGGAATCTGACCAACCTATCCATTAGTTTGAATACCCCTATGCCAGATCAAAGGGCCACTACCTCACAAACCATCCCAGATCGACCTCCACCACCACATATCTCCCAGAACTCTCCACAAAGGCCACCAGTCACCGATCAAACCGCCCCTCGCCCAGCCAACCCTCAACCCCACCTTCAAAATGACCCTCCTACCACCCATATACCTCAGCCCCCGCCTACTTACTTCACCATAATCAGCCCTAATCGCCAGGCCAACCAATACCCACGCACCACACCCATTACTGGCCCAAGAAACAACCTGCATACTAACTTATGCAACAGAAGCCCAGCCTTTTACCGTCCCCGTGCTTCACCAAGAAGTGGATCATTACGAAGAGATGGAGAGGGAAGTCCGAGCCAAAATGGACGAGGACGTGGCCAAAGAAATTCATAGTCTGAAAGAAGCGGTTCGGGCACGCGATCGGACAAAGGTCACGGGCGACTAGACTACGAGGATCTTTGCACGCATCCGCACGCGAGTCGCTGGGTACAAGGTGCCAAGTTTGAACTATTTGATGGAAAAGGAACCCCGCACACTTGAGGTCATATTGCGACAAGCTAATCGGAGTAGGGAAGAACCCGGCAATCATCATGAAATTGTTCATTCGAAGTTTGACCGGTGAAGCACTAGACTGGTATACTAGCCAGGATCCGCGAAAATGGCATAGTTGGAATGCGTTAGCCCAAGACTTTATGGAGCGGTTCCAGTTCAACACAGAAACCGTTGTGGATAGATTCTATCTAATGAAGCTAGAAAAGAGGTCTACTGAGACATTCAGGGAGTACGCCATGAGGTGGCGTTCAGAGGCAGCGAAAGTGCAACCACCCATGGTGGAGAGTGAGATGACCACATTATTCGTACAATCTTTGAAGGACGCAACCTACTATGAGCGAATGATAAGCGTCATCGGACGGAATTTTGCGGAAGTTGTTAGAATGGGTGACTTCGTAGAAGAAGGTATTAAAACTGGTAGGATTACAAATCTGGCAGCATTACAGGCAACTAACAAGGCGATTCAGTCAGGGACACTCGGGAGTACTTCACAAAGGAAGAAAGAAACAGTTTCCCCTTCCATGTTTGTACAAGAACGCAAACCCGAAGCATTCATAACATACCAAAACTCATCCTATCAAACCCCATACTACCACCAAACTCCACACCTCACTATACGCCTACCCATACCACAACTACCACACACAAATCTATATATAACGCTTCCCAAACACCCGCTTATCCCGCCCGCATAGATCCACCCATCAAGCCCGCCATCAGAAGAGCACCCAACGCACCTGAGCAAATAAGAATTTTGAAGGAAAACCACCCAAAGTTCGCACCCACTACCAACCCATACCTCAAATATATGAAAGGTCATGAGCCGCAGTGCCTAATCCAACCGATTCCGGGAAGGATTCCTCGACCCTATCCCAAGATGGTATGATGAGAACAAGTTACGCGCCAGATCACTCCGATAGCCCGTGACATGACACTGGCGTTGCCACCCTCGGGTGACGTAATCGAGGCGCTGATCGCAGGCGGTAATTCACCTAAAGGATCCCCGCCCCAAATGTGCATGATAACCCCTTGCCAAACCACGACCACGTCAATGTGCACCTAATAACCTTAGATGAGGAATACACTCCCCCTGCCTATGCCCATTCCGCCCTCGAATCATTCATGCACCACGCAGGCTGAGAAGGAGATATCAGCGGCAGAGCACGGACCGGCCATCCACGACGCAGAGTACGGCGCGTATTGTTGGACTTGCCCGCTTGTTTTGTCCGCCAGAGTCTTGACAAGAGCAATTTAGTTTAGCGTAATAATTTAAAACTCGTATTTAAGCTTTAATAATGTTTTCTTTTGTTTTGCTTGCAATGAACTACGCTCGACTCGATTCCTCAAGGATACGCAGTGGCCACACCGCCTCGGCCCCACATTTAGAAATTTTAATTTCACCCCAAAATTTGCTTGTAATGAACTACGCCATGACTGATTCTCACTGGGGATACGAGGCGCCTAAATCGCTGGTCACACCATTAGAAACTTTCCTTCTGCTCGAAAATAACAAAAATACATATAACATATGTCGATTACATCGAGACCCACTTTAGCCGCATAATCTTTTCAAAACCGGGACAATGTAGGAAATCGCATGTGATTGCAAGTACAACAAAGCCGTGCACGCGGATATCAAGGGACAAGGCGGCGAAGTCAAATACGAATCGACCCCCCCCAAAACTCACAAATTTTCTTTGAGCGCAGGTCTCTTCGTATTAACAGAAGCAGAAAGTGCAATAGCCAAAGCAGAGTTTCTTCGCAAAAGCAGAAAGAAGCAGCAGAGGCAGAGGATATGACAACAATCCAAAATTCAAAGTCCGCATCGGCAAAGAAAAGCGTAAAAGGCATCGATAATCACGCCACTCGATTCCGCAATGCGGCTAGTACATCGCCATGCATAAAGTCAAATTTTCAACCAACGATCGCACTCCAACAAAGGCATCATGGCAATTCGTCGGGCCATGCACTTAGCATGTCTGCGCAAGGACAACATCTCGCATTCATCCGCGACGTGACGACATCTCCGCCATAAACCGCACTTCATATGTATTTATCATTTTGTTTAAACAGGTATACACTAACGTTTTCTCAAGCTTAGCTTGCAGGAGCATTTATTCTATAGGAGCATGCAGCATCATGTCTACGCAACGACGCCAAAGAAGAACACGCCCAGTAACGACGCACAAAGACAAAGAAGTCCAAATGACGCCAAAGAAGAACACGCCCGCATAACGACGTGATCAGCATTATGTCTACGCAACGACGCCAAAGCAGAAGACGCCCGTAACGACGTTATCAAGACAAAGAAGTCCACGCAACGACGCCAAAGAACAATACGCCCGCATAACGACGTGATCGATTATGTCTACGCAATGACGCCAAGAAGAACACGCCCAGTAACGACGTTATCAAGACAAAGAAGTCTACGCATGACGCCAAAGAACACGCCCAGTAACGACGTTATCAAGACAAAGAAGTCTACGCAATGACGCCAAAGAATAACACGCCCAGTAACGACGTTATCAAGACAAATGAGTCCACGCAACGACGCCAACAACAATACGCCCGCATAACGACGCGTGATCGCGATTATGTTCACGCAATGACGCCATCAAGAACACGCCCAGTAACGACGCACGCAAGACAAAGAAGTCTACGCAATGACGCCAAGAAGAACACGTCCGAGCAAATGACGCTTATCAAAGACAACAAGCCCAAAAACGACGCCACGTCCGAAACGACGTCGTCAGCATATCACATCTATGCAAAGATGATTTCTATACTCTCAAAATTGCATTTTTGCTTTATCATTCTGTCTTAGCAGTTATGCACTAACTCTTTCTTGAGCTTTAGTCTACAGGGGCAGTTGCAGCAAGGACAACATATCCGCATTCACAATCGCAACGCTGCCTGGTAATGACGAAAACACAAGATCGACAAAGATCGCATCAACGCAACGAGCATCACATTTTTCAGGATAACACTTTCTACTCACACAGTTACATTATTTTCAAAAATTATGCATCATAATTTTTCTTACAGCTTATGCACTAACCGCTTGTTTAAGTCTTAGCATGCAGAGCAGTGAGCACAACGTGGATTTTCTCTTACAAATAACCGGCAATTTGTCGGGCCAACCTTCCCAATGAATGGCAGAAGCGGCCTCGAGCGTCGGTCCACTCATTCCACATCACCATAAAACCCAGCACCATAAGCCATACCGACACCCCAGGTTCAAGCCAGTTACTTCTATTTTTTTATTTTTTAGCACCACAGCCCAGTTTCGTCATAACTCGACACTGGGGCAAATTTTGAGTCCACATCATCCCGCCTTGATGTTCTACCATGGTAGCCCAGCGTCTTCATAACTCGACACTGGGACAAAATTTTGAATTTTGCGTCAGCCTCATCTTAATCGCCCAACATTTTTAATTCTAAGGATCGAGACAAAATTGGCTTTAAGTCAACGTCTTTGTCTGAAGACTCTTCCATCATCTCCATACAAAGAGGGACAAGTTGTTGACACCCAATTTTGACCCTCTCGCCCGACCGTTAACTACAAAATTACACCAATTTTCAACAATAATTTTAACAATTTTATAATAATAAAATGCAGCGATAAAACATTAATACATGCATAATAAACAATTTAATAATGGCACCGCATTTTACATAGAGTACTAAGCACACCTTGAGTCTCACGCCCGCATTCGCCGTTTTAATAACAAGCAATTTCATTAATATAATTCGTAATTTAGGCCCTGTTTTCCATTAATTGAAACTCGAATAATCCTTAACGATAAATAAATAAATAAATTACATAAAATAAGTAATTTAGCAATGACGTCGTGTTAAATAGAATATTCGCATTTTTTTACTAAAAGCAAGGCAATTTCGTAATTCGTAATTTAATTTAATTTAATCTAATAATAGCGTCGCATTTATAAAAACATTAAACAGTCCTTAAATATCATATTTGCATTTAGCATTTAAATAATTTAATAATAATCTAAACCCCATTCATTTTTAATTTAACATCGCAAAATACGCATAATAAATAAGTTTTAATAACGGCATCGCATTATAAATATTAGCCCTAATTAAATAGCACGCCCGTCTTTATTTTTGTAATAACTTAAATTAATAAGCACCTAAATAATTTAATCACAATTTTTAATTCATAATTTACCACTAATCATCCCACCTAATAATTACCAGCCCACAACCCACAACTTAAATCGCCCAGGCCCAAACTTACCAGCCCTTACCCGTCGCCCCACCCATGTACCCGCAGCCCACATCCTTTATTCCCCTCTTCAGCAGCCCATCCGCCCCTTTTCCCTTCCCCCTCGATTGCCCCTTAAGGCTCAAACCTAGAAAACCAACAAACGCCCCCCCACCTTTCCTCTGAATCAACCGACAACATCCATACCTAAAACCTGCGAAATCTGAACCCCCATCAACTCTCATCTACCACGAACCACTCTCATCTCGCCCATGCCCTGCACTCCCCGAAATCCGCGATTTGAACTAACAAATCGTCCAAGAAATCAGACCTCTAACAACTATTTTTCGAATTCAAACCCCCATATTTCACCTATAAAAGACCCCTTCGTTCTTCATTGGAGGGGACCCCGAAAATTTGAATTGATCTTGCATATCATCTATCCGTTCTTCGTTTTAAAATTCTTGCGTTTAAGCTTTGTTTTCTTCATTCGCACCCACATACATATTCTTCGAGTGGAATCGACGAGTCGAAACGCGCCTCGGTTCGCTGCCCGAAGAAGGTAACCTACTTTCTCTTTCGAATTTCGACTCTTTATGCAAATTTGTGCATTTCTGTTATATGCGCATCGATCGCTTCTTGTTAACATTATCGTGTAAGTGTTTAACATGTCTTAGTTTATCTAAGCAGTTTCTGATTATTTAAGTTATCGATTAGGTTTGTTTTTAATATCATAAGGCGAGTATGTCACGTTAATATCTGGTTTTTATAATCCCCTGAATTCATATGCTAGTTTGTTGTTTATCTTCGAGAGTACATGGACAACGTAGTGTCACGAGAGGGTGTTTAAAATGGTGGTCTAGAATCTGTTAACCATGATTCAACATGTTATTGGAATGGTTTTAAGAGTATGTCCAACCTTTAAAGAGCTATGTTAGGTTTGTCTATGCCTCATTGTTTTATTATATCCCCTAACACTAGATTGAGGCATAAAAAAATGAGTTGAAGCACTTTGTCGAGCCTAGTTTATTTGTCGAACTGACTTCACTGTTGTCGGGATGATATTACCGTCTATTGGATTTAGTTACGGGGGGTGTTTCACTACTGATTTTAGCTTTGTTTTCAGACTAGTTCTGGACTGATTCTTAGCCATTTCGGCTACTGATTTCGACTATTTTTTTGGGCTTGATTCTTGGCCTTGTTGTTGCTGGTTTTCTTACTGATTTTCTGGCTATTTTGCTACTGGTTTGTGACTATTTTCGGACTGATTTTTGGCTATTTTTGCTACTGATTTTTACCGTTCACTGGACTGATTTTTCCGGGTCATTTCGCCACTGATTTTGGTCATTTCTCGGGACTGATTTTCAGTCACTTGGTTGCTGGTTTTCTAGCAATTTCAGACTGATTTTCAGCCCATGTTCGGACTGATTTGCACCCCTCGCTCGATCGCTTTGGTTTGATCTTTGGGCCATTTTGCTACCGATTTTGGCCTCTTTTTGTCGCTGGTTCAGTCTGCTCGGATAGATTTTGGCCTCGTTTATTGCTTCTTTTTGGCCGCTTTAGACTTGTTCTACCGCTTGTTGCTGGTTTTGGCTATTTCCTGACTGGTTTTCCGTCATTTTGTCACTAAGTTTTGACTATTTATCTATTATTTGGCGTTCATAACATATACTAATCCTTTTCTTTTTCTTTCTTTTACATGACTTGCATCGGAGCGGCGAAGAGTCTCGTTATGAGACTCATCATGACTTTGTCAAGCAAAGGATTTCTGTACCACACTTCGCATTCATCGGCCTCTAACCTTAAAATAAATAGGCGGAATGATATCGCCATCCGTCCTAGTCATCGCCTTAATTCGCCACTTTACTTTATTGTAATTTAATTATTTGTACTTGCATAATTATTGAATTACTTAGAATAGGTAGACTTAGAATTAATAAAGGTTGGAATTAAAATCTAAACCGCTAGTTTACTTATTTTAGGCCCGCTATTCATATTTTCAAAACGGTAGTTTTTATTTTAGGCTCGTCGCCTATATTTTCAAAACACTAGTTTATTTTATACTATATCTACTTCAGCATAAAATAAAACCATGTTCTATCAAAACTCAATTCTCATTAAATTTCATAAAATCTATTGTTTTTATAACAAGGGTCTATTTTCTTATTACAAGTGCAAAAGAGAAAAATCTTTCTACCCTTTTGTATACTCTTTTATAAAGATTAATTAACATATAATACGTACTTTTAGTAAACCATCTATTTTTATTATTTTGCATTTTTTTGATAAGCCTCATGCAATTGCTTTGTTCAAATAGAATATTTTCCTTGCATTTTACAAACAAATTTCATGCAATACTATATATACATACATATCTTTTAAATAATTATTTGCAAACATCTTTTTAACTCATGTTCTCCTAAATATGCATTTTAAATAATTAACCCTAGGTTTGAATGGACAACCGCAAGTTAGCGGATCCTTTAGGGTGCCTAACCCCTTCCCTTTAGGATAATAAAGAACCCTTACCCGGAATCTCATTAAGTTTAGCAGACCTTTGAAAATGGAGATCATTCGTAGTATTTTATGCTACACTTTTAGTGTCCTAATTCACCCAAATTAATTAGGTGGCGACTCCCTAGCAGTCCTTTAGCATTTCTAGCCCCTTTAGCACCTTTAGCACATTTTGCCTTTAACTTTAACACCTTTTACTTTTAAAATTAACTTTTTAAGCACCTTTTAACATTTTAGCATTCCTTTTGAAACACTTAGCATTTTATTTTATTTTCTAACCTTTTATTTAAGCAGGAGATTCGCTAAAAATGTCGCGGTCGAAAAAGGGCGTGACAATGCACGTTGAGTTTTGTTATCGTGAAAAATAATTTTCAAATGTTTCCACGTTTAGCGGACAGTGGTATCAGTCTCAATGATTGTGTGTCACAGATCATTAGAGATCGTGTCGTATATCCACTGGAGGACAGTGACATCCAAACGAGACCAAAGTGCATCATTAGAAGTCGAAGTCGAGGGTGGATATGTGGACTTCGATTTAAGAGGGATGATGTGGTCGATAACTTCGTAGATACGACAATGGATTTTGAATAATTCTGCCCATGAGGAGTATTGACCCTTTTTCATATCAAGAGTCAACAACAACAACAACAACAACAACAACAACAACATACCCAGTGTAATCTCACACCGTGGGGTATGGCTAGGGTAGATTGTACACAGACCTTACCTCCACCTTGGTAGGTAGAGTGGTTGTTTCTGGGAAACCTTCGTCTCAAGACAAAGCATAATCACAAGCAGGATCATTAAAACAAAGCAAGAGTAAAGCCCTTTTCCATCTCAAGAGTCACATGGATGAACTTTTTAATGTTGTTGACTGCTAGGGGTGAGCGGGTCCGGGTACCCTACCATTTTTGAACTACCCGGACCCTACCTTGTAAAAGATCGGTTCCTAAATTTACTACTCGGAACCTACCCGTATCAATCATTACCCGGAACCTACCCGTATCAATTATTACCCGGAACCTACCCGAAACCGCAGATTCCGGGTAGGTTCCCGGGTACCCTGTAACGGAAAACTCTTTCAGAAATAATAGTCATAATTAGGCTCAACACTAATATTTTGCAGAACCTAACACTAATATTTTGCAGAACAGTCCAGCAGTGGAATATTACACTAAATAGCTTCTCCACTTCAAATGTGAGAATGGAGTATACATTGCTCTGTTTAATAAAACAGTGGAATATTAGATAAATAGCTTCAAAACTATTCAATATCGACCATTATGCAACAAAAATCAACTCAAACTATTCAATATCGACCATTATGCAAAAATCTAATGGTCTTCACTATGCAATAACTTTAAGGGTTATTCATTTCCTTTAACAACAAGAGGTAACAACGACAATAGGGTACGAGGCTGGCTGCGGCGTCGGTTTCAGTTTGCTTTGGACGAGAGGTGACAACAAGACAGGAGACTGAAGAGCTGGAGCAGGGCAGCGGCGTCGGTTGGCTTTGGGCGATGAGCTGAGCAGTGCGGTGGAAAGGTGATTGACGGATGAGGCGGAGAGGCGAGCACTGGAGCAGCGGCGTTAGCTATTTTGGTGTAATGGAAAATAGTAAATAGCTAGGGCTTCTTCCCTTTTTGATTTGTTTAAACTCTAAAGGGAAGTGAGCTGAGGGCTGGGTGGGTCGACATTGGAATGACAAGAGGACTTGGCTGAAAAAATAAAAAAAATAGTGAATGCCCCAAAGTCCAAACTAAATAATTTAAATGAGGTGGGTTCATAGGGTCCTGGTATCGGTTCCGGTTCCGGTTCCGGGTATCCGGTCTCTATTTTCTGGAACCGGAACCGGACCCAACATTGACTGATTCCTAATTTTACTATCCGGAACCTACCTGCTATTCTAATATATCTACCCGAAACCTACCCATTAGTGTCGGTTCTGATCGGGTATCTGGGTATCCTGTACCCGTGCTCACCCTTATTGACTGCAAGTGCAGAATGAAATTGTCAGTCATGAAGGATGAAATTTAGGAGAAGAAGGGAGAGGGAGTGGCCGAAAAAATTAGGATTCCGTCGTGGGGGTCGGTGGCGTGGTGCGTATTTTTGTGTAGGGTTAGGCTACTGATATCATAAAAGAATGTGTTCCTTGATTTTATTCATCAATAATGTACAATATATATATAGTAGTACAAGAATATCTAAACTAGATAACTAATCAACTTAATTACAATAAGAAATATAATTCTACCTAAAATAGAAGACCTAGAAAGCAATCGACTAAAACTAGAAAGACGCTGTCAACCAAATAGGAATATTTTATACGACTACTTTAAAAAATTAAATTAAGTGGTAGCAGTACAATAAGAGATATCAAAGGATGCACTAGGAAATTAAAAGTTATTCTCCGTTTCGTAATGAGTAGGAAATTGTTAAAGTTTGCTGGAGCAAAACAATTGAGAAGAAGGAAAGGAACGAAAATGAAGAGGTTTAGAGAAGAAGGAAAAGGAGGCTAACGTGAGAGGATATTGTGGGAGCTAAAGTGCTCTTCTGTAATTCTTATTTCCTCTTAACCCAATATTACAACTACTACTCTCTATTTTTTATAATAACTAAGTTGCAAATATAACCATTTCAGAAATAACCACTAACTATAACCACTAACTAACATTGTATATGTTGTATACTAATGATATACAGTGAACTCTTAATATCCAACTACCTAACCACATATATACACAATGTATATATGTGGTATATCTCAACATCCCCCCTCAAGCTAGGCACTGAAAACATCGGTTTCAGTCCTAGCTTGGAGATTATGTCCAAAACAGATAGGTGCAGCAACTGCAACAACATCATCAGAGACCACAACCCTTTTTTTTTTCTCTACCAGCAGCAACCAGCTCGAGGCAGGAGCAGAGCAAAGAATACGAGAACAACACCCAAAGAACATGAAATACCAAGAGCAACACAATGTAGTGGACAACACCACCGATATCAAGAACAATATCGAAAGAACATTAGTAACTACAAAGCAGATCCATCACGTGATTAACACTAACAATGCGAGGAACACCACAGCTGCAATACGACACAAGTAAATGCCACAGAAGCAACAGCAGAGTGTGGCGCTCAATACGGTATGCATAAAGCCGCCAGGTGGTAGTTCGACCACTAATATCACGAAAGTTAACACTTACTCCAGCATTTAGAATTAGGTGCAATTCCCATTCAAGCCCCAGGCCAGCAGTCATGTGTATTATCTCTTGTTCTTTCCTGGATGCGATTTGGATGAAAAACATTGTTGCAACTTTTCCTTCAAAAGCTCTTGAAGAAGCTAATCAACAGTATCATTGATGTTGAAGTACCAAATACAAGAAATTCAATAACTTGGCTCCATGAATCTTCGTTTACTTTGGATTTCTCCTAGATGTCATTGTTTGACAAACCATCTCCTCTCAACAGTGATGAATCAGATAGAAGCATCTGCACAAATCGTCTTCAACAGCAGAGGCAACAACAAATGACCACGTAGCAATAAAGAAGAAATGTAGCATCAGCAGCAGAAACACCAACAAGAATAGTAGGTAAGAAGAAGAACTACATTAATGCAAAGAATGCATACTGCTGCGATCTAAGGATGCAGTAGCAACACATGATGTCCAAAGAAGAATACCAGCAAAGAAAAGAACATCGAGAACAACCGCAATGAGCATCAATATCAGTAACACTATAATTTGATTCTGAACCAGCAGCCATCATATCAGCAGCTATAGGCTTTTATAAACTGAATCTCTTATTCTATTCTTAATTTGACAGAAACCACTAGATTCATCTTGACGGAGAACCCCTCGTTCTCTAGTCTCTCTAGGACTAGAGAATCTCTCGATTCTCTCTATGAATTTGTTCTGAACCAGCACCAGCAGACTACAATTCTGAATCAGCACCAGCAGGATTTGATAAGCGGCAAGAACCTCTTCGTTCTCTAGTCATTCTTGGACTAGAGAATCTCCCGATTCTCATCACGCAAGAAATTTGATAAGCGGCAAGAACCTCTTCGTTCTCTAGTCATTCGGACTAGAGAATCTCTTGATTCTCATCACACAAACTATTCTATCCATATCTAGTCTCCGACGAAGTATCCCTCGATTCTCAGTCTATTTATCGCTAAGAACTCATCGATCCTCCTATCGATAGACATTTTCCACTCTTAATATCAATTTAACTAGCAGCCTCAAAAATCCAGCAGCTGACCAGTTTCTTTAGCAATAGAAATAGCACCCTGAAACCAGCAGTGATTCACTGATCTTAAGCAGTGCAACAACATCAATGCAGTGCAGCAACATCTGATGTATTCACACCAGCAATACCAACATGTCGCACTAGCTTTTAGATCTTTAACATAGTTAGGCCATTTTTCAGACACCAACAGAAGTGCAACAGCTCAATATTTTGTCTCCTTCGATTTCGTTTTTCTGATTTTTCTGAAGAAAATCGTTCGATTCTCTGATTTTCGAACTTCTCTGTTTTTCGATCGATTGAAGTGTTCAATCGATCTCCTTAAATTCGATTTTCTATTCTCTGTTTTTCCGAAAGAAAATCGCAATCACGACTTCATTCTTCAATTTTCAATTTCTGCGATCTCTGTTTTCTGATTTTCGATTTCTGATCGATGCGACTGCAGTTCGCGATCGACTGTGATTTCTATGTTTGCAATTGCAGATTTCTGCTTCTTCAAATTTGATTTTCCTGATTATCAGACGAAAAACGCAATTCTGATTTTCAGAAATTGCGATTATGACATTCTCCTTCTTCAATCGCGCTTCTCGGATCTATCCTGCTCTGATACCATGTTAAAGTTTGCTGGAGCAAAACAATTGAGAAGAAGGAAAGGAACGAAAATGAAGAGGTTTAGAGAAGAAGGAGAAGGAAGCTAACGTGAGAGGATATTGTGGGAGCTAAAGTGCTCTTCTGCAATTCTTATTTCTTCTTAACCCAATATTACAACTACTACTCTCTATTTATAATAACTAAGTTGCAAATATAACCATTTCAGAAATAACCACTAACTATAACCACTAACTAACATTGTATATGTTGTATACTAATGATATACAGTGAACTCTTAATATCCAACTACCTAACCACACATATACATTGTGTATATATGTGGTATATCTCAACAGAAATTAGTAATTATCTTTTGATTTTGTTTCAAAATAATATGTTTTACAAAATCAAGAAGACGTTGATTTTTTCCTTCCAATTTTACCTTTATTTAAATAAATGAAGTTTTACATAACTAACAAACTATTAAAGAACTAGTATTTTTTTTCAAGACATTTTATTAGACTAAGACAGTAAAAATATTACTTACTTTTTCGGAATGAGTAACTTTTTTAAGAGGTGTGTTCAAACTAAAAACACTATTTAAGAGGTGTGTTATGTTGTGGAAGATATGGTTTCAAGTTTTCTACATAACATATTTTTACATTTCTCATCAATAATAAGTACAATCAGCTTATATATGATGTTGACAACACAGTTTCTTCCAACTGTCGTCAACAAAACTATAGCTGTATCATGGAGTAGTATACAAGGAAACCTTTTAGTCCTTTAGTAAATTGTTACTTTGCTAAAGATATAGGCCTCAAAGGTACCAATTAAAATGACAGTATGTAGAAAGAAGATAACATTTAATTTGATCCAATAGGGGAGTAATCTCTCAAGATTTCCTACCAAATGGGGACTTGTTAAATACTAAGAAGCATAATCAAGGATTTTGTTTTGTGAACTAAATCTAGAAGATCACTTACAAAAAGAAAAAAGGTAAATGGATGCCATTGAAAAGCCCAAAAGGTAACCAATGGAAGGAAAGATATGGTTGAAAGTATATTTATGTCCTAAAGACAATCTGTATTAGGATAAATGTACTTTATACATATTTATATTTATATTAATGGAGATTAATATTATGACATTTGCAATTATTGAATTATTAGTTGATTGTTTATAATATTTTATAATATGCATCCCTAGAGATTGCGTGGTTATTAATAGTGTGGAAAATTAATATTATAACGTAACTCTTAAAATAGCCTCGACTAATGATCATCGAGAATGGGATATCGTTGATATGCGATAAGTCGACATGTGGTCTGCATCACATCCTTAGAGGATGTAGTATGTCTCACCTGCTACGAGTAATAGTTACTTGTGATGGACACATGGATACTTTAGAAGTATTGGTACACCCTGCTGATATACTGTTTGTTATACAATGTCTAAAGTATGATCAACGTGTGGGAGATAGAAGTCCTTAGACTTAAGGTCGATACGCACCTTGTCTATAGAGTAATATAATTTGATCATGTCCTAAGCTCAAATGTCTTATAGGTTGAGCTACGACTTGTATTGGGTATGTTACGAAGTGGATTAAATGTGGTAGTATTAGGATTCATTCCTCGAATGTATATTCGAGAGAACACTCATATTCTCATATGATATTAGGTTAACTAAGTCGTTGGCCAACGCAATAGACATATCTAGGATATGGTCTTGCTGTCAACTGATATAGATGAGATATAATGATCAAGCCGTTTGGATAGACACTTGGCAGATCCTAAGTTTGATCGAGTGTGTCGTGAATGAAAAGATTTTATCTTCCCACATAGAGGTTCACCACTGCATTCGTAACTATACTTCACATATTGAGTTCGTCTTCTGGCGCCGTCTAGGAGTTCCGTGTAGACCCTAATATGATTAGTGTCGATATGTGAAGGCATGTAGGGTAACACTAAGTTAATTTCGAAAACTTATCTTTTGGAAAAAAAAAAGGTTAAGAAACTAGAATTTTTTAATAAAAGTACCAAACAATTTGATCCACTCAGGCCTCAGCCTTTCCATGCAAAAAGGGATGTTATAATCAGTAAATTTTAATTTAACAACATGCAAATATATATATATATTTGATCATGTACTAGGAAATAGGAATATATTTCAAACAACTTGAACTAGTTAATAGACAAGAGAACTTGAGTGCTTAACTGAAGATTTAGTCATGTACTAGGAATCTAGATCAATTGATATGAAACCACACAAATAATTCAGAAAAAGAGAAAAAGCTGAAGCATACTATCAAAAGGTAGACAATATATGGTTCAATTACAAATTTCTATTAACAAGACCCAAGTAGTACTTTTTATATCATTTGGTACCACTTTTCCTATTAATTATAAGTTCAATCTCAATCTACATGAATTTATTCTTGATTATTAAGTTTGTAGTACTTGCAAATGGAATAGAGTAGATTATCAGATGGTTCCAGTGGAGATTTTTTCATGCTGACAATCGCTAAACTTTGTTGGATTTGTCTGCCCACTTGTCGAGTTTTTCTATATTATTGAGCTTTTACAATTTGCTTAGATCAAATTAAGGGTGGCCAACGGGGCGGGGTCGGGGCGGGGCTGGCGGGGTCTGTCGCCGTCTCGATCCCGAGGTGTCGGGGGTGGGGTCGGAGAGGGGACGGGGTGGGTCATTTTTTTGCCCTTAAATTAAAAAAACACACACAACAAGATAGTATAATAAAAACATTCCAAGACCGTTTTTGTGCCTCTTATATTATTTAATAGAAGTATGATTTTTTTTTGGTAATACAATTTCAAAATTGCAACTTCGTGAGATTGAAAGTTGCAAATAAATAACATAGTAAAATTACAATTAAGAATTACATTTTAAGAAACATGTTTTCTTGTTTCTTTATAATTTCTTGTGGTTCTTCGGTTGGAATTGGTATTTGTTGGTCAAATTGGTCGACGTCGCTTCCACCCCTGTCGGATAAGATTTTGTTGTAGTTATAGTCTTCTTCTTCGTTGATCTCCGGTTGACCGCACCTTCTCCACTCCGCTCGTATCCAATCTCTGAATAATACTGCAATCTCCAAGTTGTCTCCCGCTAATGAGTGTATGTGCTCTCCTATTTGATATCTGCCGGCTGAAAAAGTGCTTTCAGACGCTGTTGATGACGCTTGAATGTTCTACACATCTCGGCCCATCTTAGATAATGTTGGAATTATCATTCTCCCTCCAGTATTTTAGCAAGTCTTCACGTCCCTCTTCATTGATAATTGCTTCGTACGGTAGAACACCCTGCAAAATAAAAACATCAAACTCGCTAACTTTGTTAGAAATGTTACCACTAAACATTCTATGTCTGAGGATTTCAATACTAGCCGCAGAAACAACATGTCGTTTTTTAGGTTGTGTTGAAGAAGAATAAAATGGAATGGAAGCCGGTTAGTTGCTAGCACTTTCTTGTTGGTAATGCGTATATACTTTTTTACATTCATCGCGTATGCTAGACAACACTTCTTCTCTAGTTTTTACAATAGGTGGTGGGTCATTTGAATTTTTGGGAGATGGAGGTGGAAGTTTATCTATGCAATCATGAATAGTTTCAATAAGTGTTTTACAATCATCTATTTTAATAGAAGGATTTAATACATCACTAATAATATATATTGGGGGAATAAGAATAAAATATTTTTTATTTTTAGAAACATTTTTTAATAGGTGTCTTATAAGTAGGATTGTACATTTCTCTTATATAATGAATAAAACCAGGAGATGAAGGAAATGAAAAAGACAAATCCTCCACTGCAACTAATTTTGATAATGCTTCACTATCTTTATTTTTATCGTATTTAGGGCCTACATGTCACGCCCCAAACCCCGGGCCCGCAACTGGTGCCCTGCCTGGGCACCCTTCTACCCATACAACACAAGTAACTTGCGGAAGATAAATAACACTCATTTTTTTTTTTCTAAACAAAGGTAAAGCCGGAAAGGCTGCCATAATATATAACACCCCAAATGGGATTACACTGTACAACCATGTAAATACAACTCACACCACCAAATTTACATATGAATACTGCACTTCAAGAGTTGGACAAGAACTATGACGGGACAAGGCCCCGCCGTACCCCTGAATATACCTAGCCATAATGACGAACTCTAGAACATTAGAGCCATCTCAAAATGCTGAACAAGGATCCTAAGCTCGCGGATCCACAACTGAGTACCTAGACTTGCAGATTAACGCAGACTTCGGCGGGGCCGCATAACAAGTACTAAGTATGGAACGAAAATAGCATAAGAATAAGATCATAATCTGCATAAAAGAAACGACAGGGCAAGTATGAAAATCAAATACCAGATCATACCGTGTCATATAAAACAAGAGCCAATCAGATTCTGTATCACTGCATTTTGTACCATCAGATTATCAGAATTGTAATGTGCCAAATAAATAACAAGAGACAAGTATAACAATCAAGTACCCGACATCGTGTCTTTTTAAAAGTAAAGTAATGAGAGTCAACTGAACATTTTTAAAGCGAGATCCTCTGTATTATTTCCAAATACCATTGCAAATATATGAAATCAACCGTACCCCTTTCAAATATGAAACCAATACCATTTCAAAATATGAAAGCCATGTCAAGATCAGAGTCATCCGACCTCAGAATTATTATGCAATCCTATCCTGTGACTTTTTCACCCGCATGGGACTCGAACCCGCATAGATCTTGTAGACCCGCAATGGGTATATATCTATACCCGCATCATGGAGAGCTAGTCCATGAAATAGTATCATGGGACTTTTTCACCCACATGAGTCCTTGGACCCGCATAAGCATCTATACCAGCTCGCATCATGGATCACAAGTCCATGAAATAATATAGTAATGTTGTCGGCCCCCTAGTGAGTGACGCGGTGATGTGGAAATATAACACTTGCACGAATGTCTATATGAATAACCATATGCAAGTAAATCATCTTTGACTCTCATTATCATAAAATGAAATAACCATCACTTTAGCAAACCAAGACAATACCATGCCTTTCCTTTAAACCAAGACAATTACCATGCCTTCCTTTTAAACAAACCAAGACAATATCATGCCTTTCCTTTAAACCAAGACAATTATCATGCCTTCCTTTTAAACAAATCAAGACAATTATCATGCCTTCCTTTTAAACAACCCAAGACAATTACCATGCCTTCTATTCAACATAACCAAGACAATACCATGCCTTCCTTTTAAACAACTAAGACACTAACACCCGTAGTATCAAGACACTTCCATTTTTTTTTACAATCAAGTTACTACACATTTTAAACTCAAGTAAGTTATACTTTTCAAATCAATTCAAGTATAATTTTAACACCAAGTAATTTATACCTTTCAATTAGACAACCCAAGGTACCACCATCTCATACACCATATGAGATTTTAAATCATCCTTTGACTTTCCATAAAAGTCGTTATAACAATTTCCCATAAAGCCGTTATAACAACTTTTATGAAACTAAGGTGCTATCACATCTTTCCTTTTAATAATCACGTTTTTTTAAGCCAAGGCATTATCGTGTCATGAAATTTTAGGGAATTCGAACCCAAAGTAATATGCACATCTATTCTTTATAAAAGAATCATTTCATGAAGTATTAGGGCGTTGGACCCAAAATTCTTTCACCATTAAAATCAAGTTACTTACACTTTTAAAACCAACTGACTTATGCCTTTAAATCAGTCAATTCTTCTTTCAAAACTCAAGTAACCTATACCTTTAAATCAAGTTACTCCTCCTCTTTAAAATCAAGTAACCTATTCATTTAAATCAAGTGACGTCTCCATTCAAAATCAAGTCTCATGTACTTTCAAATAAATCTAGTCTCATGACTTCCAAATAAATCAAGTATCATAACTTTCAAATAAAACTAGTCTCATGACTTCCAAATAAATCAAGTCTCTTATACTTTCGAAAATCAAATCTCATATACTTTCAAAATTTATACTTATAGGAGCCGTGAATAGGTTATACTCGTTTATAACGATCTTGTTAAAACAGCCTTGATCTAAAAAAATGTAATACAATCTTGTCTTATCTTAGTTTCTATGCAGTTGGAGAATTCTACTCATTTCAATATAATTTATTGTCGATACATTTCATTAACGCTGCAATGACTTGTTTGATACCTATTCTCATTAGTGTAGTAAATTACCAAGGTCAACTCGACTCCAATACTTCCTAACGACTCTTACCAACATCCCCCATAAGACTTGGTAAGAACTTAGGAATATTCTAGACATGCCTTTAGCATAAAATCAATAACATGAATACTTCTTATAACAAGGCAAGTATACTTCAAGAAAATAAGTCAAGTATACTCCAAATAACAAGGCAAGTATACTTCAAGAAAACAAGTCAAGTATACTCCAAAATCAAGGCAAGTATACTTCAAGAAAACAAGTCAAGTATACTCCAAATAACAAGGAAAGTATACTTCGAGAAACAAGTCATGTATACTCCAATAACAAGGCAAGTATACTTCAAGGATAGTCATGTCGATAGAAGTAAGAAGCTCACATACCTCGTGACGACTAACCAATACGACAAGTAGCAAAACACTCCAAAGTACTTCAACCTCATCGGCTATTCCTTAGCCAAGTAGACTATGCTACACATAGTACTCCAACCTAAAATGGCAATAACACTCCTATCAACCTCAAGCTTACTAGTATAAGACTTATACCGAATAATGTCCTCTAATTCTACGGAAATTTGGGATGCACTTCCTTTGTTTCTACGTACTTTTCCACCGTTTCCAAGGCCCGAATTTATCAACCAACAAGCCACATTTAAGGCACAACCAATAGTTAACCAAAGGGGATTACACTCCTAACTGGATGTGTAAAATTCTGCACCACAATATATATAAAACAGTCAGCAAAACATTCCACAATTAATCCATTATTAAGGGTACAACGTGAAGCCTTTAACACCCTTATTCTTTAGGACTTTCACTAGTAATTTTACCACATTAAACATGCATATTAGGGGCTGAATTTACAGAATTCTAACACCCCAAAACAGTGCATAAAAATGACACAACACGTCTAACAATTCTTGGGCAGTTTTGGCCCTTAACAACAACAACATTCCCGAGCCCTTTTCCTTAATCCCTTTTAATCCAATTCTCATTCCAACATATTATATAGGTTATATAATCTCTCAACAATAATATTTCCTTCATTATATAACATGCAACAAGTGTAAATAACGACAACAATTCCAACGAATCCAATGTCACAAAATTGTCTCAAATCGTCCAACAATATATCTATCACATACACATCTTATTTTCCATTTCTTCCTTAACATAAATTTATCCCTTAAACATAACAATAAGTAATATCCAATTACTTTACTTTAAGAAGAACTATTACCTCATTTTAGTGCCAAAAATCGCCCAAAACAACCCCTACTATATTGGTCCGCAGTTTTTGTTTCACTCCACTTCTTCAAGTTTCAATCACATATATGTGATCCCTATGAACTTATACACAACTTCACTTTGTATTTCACTTCCAAAAAGTCGACGGAACCTTAGGGTTTCACACCCTCATTCTCGGCCAACACCAAGTTCTTGGGGTTTAAGGGGTTATCTTGGTTTAGCACTCCATTAAGGATCTTAGTCTTGAGTTTGAGAATTTATCATGAAGGATTGAAGAATTTTTGTCATCCAAAAAGGCCCTTGGCCGAGAGCTCTCAAAGGGACACAATATATTTGTGTGAAATTTGGCTAAGTGTAGAACAAGTCTTGCAAGCCATCTCTAATATATAGATGTATATCCAAGTAGCAAGACAAGTGGAGTGGGACCCACATGGCCCACTTGTCTCTAAAATATCTAGTCCAAGTCTTCCAAAATATCTAAGGTCAAATAGTTAAAGTCTTCCAAGACCAAGACAAGTGGAGGGTTGCCACGTGTCACCCTATGATTGGTCCAAAATTATTTCATCTCCCAAAATATCCATATTTGGCCAAAATATCCATATTTGGCCAAAATATCGAAAACCTTGTGGGCCCCACAAAATCGTAAAATTTCCCGGGTGGGCCCCACATGACCAAATCCGAAACTTAAAAATCCATAAATCCAATATATTCCAAAAGTCTCACATATCAAATTTGAGAATCAAATTCCCATTAATAAACTTTTTTGTTTCACGAGGTTCCGAGATTTTTCCGAAATTTTCATTCTTTCTAAAATTCAAATCTCATTTCCTTACGTACGTTCTCATCTCAATCTCTTGGAAATAAGGGGTGTAACACTACAATTCCCCCGTCATAGGGTCAATTTGACCATGTATCTGGTCCGAGACAGTATATGAACCTTGTACCGACTGAGAGGGCATTTGCACACACTTTTTAACCAGGTATTCCTCTCACGTAGCTTTGTGAAATCTTTGCAAATGCATAGTTAAACCTCTAGTCCCGCTCTGACCTTTTCCTACTTAAATTTATAAATATTTTTAATAATTTGGCATCTAGCTACTTGATTTTCTACATCCCTATAAAAAAAAGCCCATACATTTTATGTTAATTTTCATTGTGGTGGGTCTCGTCTAATAATAGGGGGAATAGGAGGCGGTTCAGTTTGAGGTGCACTAGTGGGCGTGTCATCTAGATTAGTGGGTGTGTCATCGAGATTGTCTTCTAAATTAAAATCTTATTGAGTTTCAGAAAATAGCCCCTCGTCTAAATCTAATGGTACTTAAGGAAATAATTCAGTATCAACAAAATTGTCCTAACTAGGAGGAATAAGATGACTAGAAGAAGTACCCCTGCTTTTGTTACCCCTACTAGAAGAAGCAATGCCCTTACCCTTACCAATCATACCTCTAAGTGCTTCCATTTTAATTATGTAAATAAATAATTACAGATAATGAAATTAAGTGCGCTAATTAAAATAAAGAAATAATAATAATTTAATGAAGGAACGAATGTACCAAACGCCGACGTGCAATCGAGAGGTTGAAAATTGAAACTTTGCTCGATGGTTGATCCTCAAGCTAGTTGCCAACTTCACTCCCAAATGAATAAATAAAATTGAATACCAATGTAGAGAGAATGAGAGATAGATTGAGAGATTATTAGGGAAATTGTAGGAAGATTTATGAGAAAGATGAAGAGAAAATGATGTATTTATAGTTGAAAAAATTGGGTTAAAGTGTAAATATAATAACTTAGGGGTTAAAAATAAATATTAAGGGGATAGGGGGTTGGGGTGAAATTTGGCCGTTGCACAACGGCCAAATTATGAAAATAGCCAGGCAACGGTAGAAAGGGTCAAAGGGGGTTGGTCGGGAAAATTCCGCACTCGTACTAAAACCGATACCGAATACTGGTATTTGATCCCGTGACGGCAGCGGGCCTGGCCTGGGGTCGGGTTCGAGCTGGTCGGGTCGTATCCCCGCCTCGTTGGACAGCCATAGATCAAACAATTACTTTTCAAATCAAGTTACTTGTTCTTTTCAAACCAAGTAATCTATACTTTTCAAATCAAGTTACTTGTTCATTTCAAACAAAGTAATCTATACTTTTCAAATCAAGTTACTTGTTCTTTTCAAACCAAGTAATCTATACTTTTCAAATCATAAAAAGGAACTTCCATTTTAGGAAACCAAAAGTACTATCAAAGAAGTATACATACCAACTTCTAGTTTAGAAAATCCAACGTACTATCAAAGAAGTATATAGACAACCTTCTAGTTTAGGAAATCCAAAGTACTATCAAAGAAGTATATCACTAAGGATTAGGTTCCGATGGAACTCTATAAAGATCAAGTCAAGTATACTTCTAAAATCAAGGCAAGTATACTTCAAGAAACAAGTAATGTATACTCCAAATAACAAGGCAAGTATACTTCAGGAAACAAAGGGCGTGTACTTCAAGAATCAAGACAAGTACACTTCAATAATCAATCATGCGGATAGAAGGAAGTAGTTCACATACCTCATTGACGACTAATCAACACGACAAGTAGCAATACGCTCCAATGTACATCAACCTTATCGGCTATTCCTCAAGCCAAGTGGAATATGCTACACGTAGTACTTCAACCTAAAATGACAATAACACTTCTATCAACTTCAAGCTTACTAGTGTAAGACTTATACCAAATAATGACCCTGTAATTCTACGGAAATTTAGGCAGCACTTCCTTTGTTTCTACGTACTTTTCCACCTTTTCCAAGGCCCGAATTCATCAACCAACAAGCCACATTTAAGACACAACCAACAGTTAACCAAAGGGGATTACACGCCTAACTTGAAGTGTAAATTTTTTCCCCATAACGATATAAAAACAGTCCACAAATTAATCAACATCAAGGGTACAATGTGAAACCTTTAACACCCTTTTTATACCCTCATTCCTTAGGACTTTCATTATCCATTTACCACATTAAACATACATGTTGATGGCTGATTTTCTAGTAGTTTTATACCACAAAACAGTCTATCAATACTGCATAACGATACCCCACAGTTTTAGGCAAATCTCGGCCAACAACTACAATTCAATTACCCTTTCCTTAATCCTTTTTAATCCAATTCAAATTCCAATACTTCCATATAAGTTATATCAACTTATTAAAAATAATATTACTCCATTATAACATGCAATAGGTGACGTTAATAACGACAATAACCAGCGAAACCCGATAATCACCAAATATGTCCATTAACAGTTTTAGTCCCAAAAATGGTTCAAACGCTTTTTATTCTTGATTCTTTTTAGCACTAGCTAATCTATACATTATAACAACATGTAATATCCAATTACTTTAAAAGAAGAAGAACATTTACCTCATTTTGTGCCAAAAAACGCCCCAAAACAGTTCCTTAGGTTTTGGTCCGCAGTTTTCGTTTCGCTCCACTTCTTCAAGTTCCAATCACATATACGTGACCCCTATGATCTTGTTATCAATTTCACTTCACGTTTCGCTTCCAAAAAGTCAATAAAACTTAGGGTTTTCTCCACCTCATTCTCGGCCAAAACCAACAAAACTTGTGGGATAATGATCTTGGCTTAGCACTTGGTTTAGAGGCTTAATCTTGGATGAAATAAATTAACCAACACTAGGTGTTCTTGGTGCTCTCGTTTTTTGGAGCTCAAAGGAGAGGAAGATGGTGTGATATTTGGCTAAGTGTAATGTAATGAATCCAAGTCTTGCAAGACTTGGATTATATAGATATGTATGGACAAGTGGAGTGAGACCCAGTTGTCCACTTGTCTCAAAATATCTTAGGGTGAGTCAAAGTCTTTCAAGACATGTAGGGGTGACACGTGTCGCCCTCCGATTCATCCAAAATTATTTTATATCCCAAAATATTCATATTTGGCCAAAATATCTCAAAATATTGTGGGCCCCACAAAACCAAAAAAATTTCCTGTTGGCCCCACACGACCAAATACGGAACTTAAAATCCAAAATTCCAATATAATCTATAAGTCCCAAATACCAAATTTGAGAACCAAATTCCAATTAATAAATCTTTTCCTTCACAAATTCCCGATATTTTCCTTAAGAAAAAGTAATATTTCTTTCTTTCCAAAAATGAAATCTTATTTTCTTACGTACGTTCTCATCTCAATCTCTTGGAAACGCGGGGTGTAACATCATTCCCCCCTTAGAAACATTCGTCCCGAATGTTCCTACTAGGTTCATGCTAAATAAATCTTGGTATAGTCTCCTTAAACTACACTCAACGAAACCAATTATGCCACATATGGCCACAATATATCACACATGCATATACATCAATCAAAGTCAAACGAGGAATCACATCTAGAGGGTATATCACCACTACTAGCTCCCATTCATGGCCTAAAAGGATTCTCTTTTCGTACCTTCATTACTCATAACTATAACCACTTCAATTCTTTTAACATTTGTTCGGTCCTTTTCTTACTTGTCGTACTCTTCTCGTACTTCCAAACTTATTCTAGTATACGTACATAATTTCAAATATTGCTTATGTTTTCCAATCCTTGGAGTCACTACATCCAACCATTTTAAGGCCATTTTCGACTCCCACGACCCGATTCTGGTGGAACGCGTCCACGAACTCGTACAACGATTAACTAGACTTGGGCCTTGCACCCTCGTGACCCTATCACATAGCGGGACCATCCCGAACTGACCCCACTCCATTTCATGTTATGGGTTGACGTAAAATTGGCCCACAATCCAACCCATCGTCGCACTTAACTCTCATTCTTGGTCTGAAATAAATATTACTACCCGAGAAGGCCTTGTACATCTAAGGTCTCAGCGGTTATCAATATTCTAAGGTTCACAATTTTTCTATGTCCCAAGCTTACATTATCAGTCCCCACATACGGGTAAGGTAGCTTCTCATAATCTCAAAATCATGTTGTCTTAACCATAACAACCCTATTTACTCTATACCAAAATTATTCACACATACCACTTAAGCATACAACACGGCTTAATCTAACAACATAGTATGTCCTTAAGTCAATTGAACCTGATCTTTCGAGAGTCTATCACAATCTTAGTCAGTAAATTACCTCATGACTATTCCAAATCAGTACATATATAAAGCCTGGGTGTGGATTCAATAAACTGTTTCACACCTTCCAAGTAATTATTAAGGCTTAACCAACTCATGGTAACTCATAATCATTTTAGGCAACACACATATGACCCCAAATAAATACGCTCGTACAGATACACATCATCATTATACCAACTATACAATAGTTTTACCAACCTGGATACGAAGTCCATATAATCCTTTTTGGGCCACTATTGCCTATCTCATAGCTGCAACTACAATAATACGTTAGGGAGAGACTACCCTAACAACACAGCTCTATCGCACGATCTCAGAGTGAGAAGAAGGAAAACCAATCCTAAATGTAATATAGCCTCATGTTTATAGATGTAGTGCACAACACACCGATAAACAAGACTCTACTATACACGGTCTGTAGACAATCCGAAGACTAACTGCTCTGATACCACTCTGTCACGTCCCGATCCCTGGGCCCGCGACTGTTGCCTTACCTGGGCACCCTTTTATTCATACAACACAAGTAGACTGCGGAAGATAAATAACACTCATTTTTTTTAAAAAGGCAAAGCCGACAAGGCCGCGGTTATATACATATATAAATAAAACTTATTACACTCTACCTGAGTCCAGCCCACATATGAATACTGACTTCTAAGATTTTGGACAGTAAACTATGATGGGACAAGGCCCCGCCGTACCCATGAATATACCTAGCCATAATGACAAGCTCCGGAATATTGGAGTTATCCCAAAATGCTGAACAAGGATCCTAAGCACGCGGATCATCAAACTGAGTACCTACACATGCGGGCATGACCCAAGCCCCCCGAAGGGGGTCAGTACAACAGGTGCTAAGTATGGAACGGAAATAAAGTACAATATTAAAATCACAGCTGGCCAAGAAATGACAGGGACAAGTAAAATAATCAAATACCAGATCCAACCGTGCCATATAAAATAAAAACCAACTGTACCTTGTATCACTGTACCACCTCAATTATGAAATCAACTGTGCCATGTCAAATATGACAATCAAAGTAACAGTACAATTGTGCCTTACAAATATAAAAGTAATGAGAGTCAAGCCAACATCATGGGACGCCAGCCCATATACTTTTTCACATGCACATGTATATCAATCAGTGTTGCGGATCGTGCAACCCGTCCCAATATAAAATAGTGTTGCGGATCGTGCAACCCGTCCCAACAAATATATAAGTGTTGCGGATCATGCAACCCGTCCCAATAAATATGTACCAGTGTTGCGGATCGTGCAACCCGTCCCAATATAATTATACATTTAACTATCATGACAACCTTGCACAATTTAAATCACCTTTTGACTCTCAACAACATTATCTTTCAAATGAACTTTCACTTTATAAACTCAAGGCACTTTCATCTCATGTACTATATTAAAGACTTAATCATGGATATTCTCACATGATTTCCGTATAACATTTTAAACCATCTCTTGACTTCCCATAAAGTCATTATAACAAACATTCATTTTAGAAAACTAAGACACTATCACATCTTTCCTTTTAATACACCCAAGGCATTATGATGTCATGTAACATTAGGGAAATGAACCCAAAGTACTATGTACATACATTCTTTACAAGAAGACTCAAATCATGTAATATTAGGGAGTTGAACCCCAAAAATACTTTTACTATCAAACTCAAGTTACTTACACTTTTAAACTTAAGTAACTTATACCTTTAAAACCAAGTACTTCTTCTTTCAAAATCAAGTAACCTATACCTTTAAATCAAGTTACTTCTTCTTTCAAATCAAGTAATCTATACTTTTCAAATCAAGTAATCCATACTTTTCAAATCGAGTTACTTGTTCTCTCTAAATCAAGTAATCTATACTTTTCAAATCAAGTAATCTATACTTCTCAAATCAAGTTACTTGTTCTTTTTAAATCAAGTAATCTATACTTTTCAAATCAAGTTACTTGTTCTTTTCAAACCAAGTAATCTATACTTTTCAAATCAAGTTACTTGTTCTTTTCAAATCAAGTAATCTATACTTTTCAAATCATAAAAAGGAACTTCCATTTTAGGAAACCATAAGTACTATCAAAGAAGTATACATACTAACTTCTAATTTAGAAAATCCAACGTACTATCAAAGAAGTATATAGACAACCTTCTAGTTTAGGAAATCCAAAGTACTATCAAAGAAGTATATCACTAAGGATTAGGTTCCGATGGAACTCTATAAAGATCAAGTCAAGTATACTTCTAAAATCAAGGCAAGTATACTTCAAGAAACAAGTAATATATACTCCAAATAACAAGGTAAGTATACTTCAGGAAACAAGAGGCGTGTAATTCAAGAATCAAGACAAGTACACTTCAATAATCAATCATGCGGATAGAAGGAAGTAGTTCACATACCTCATTGACGACTAATCAACACGACAAGTAGCAATACGCTCCAATGTACATCAACCTTATCGGCTATTCCTCAAGCCAAGTGGAATATGCTACACGTAGTACTTCAACCTAAAATGACAATAACACTTCTATCAACTTCAAGCTTACTAGTGTAAGACTTATACCAAATAATGACCCTGTAATTCTACGGAAATTTGGGCAGCACTTCCTTTGTTTCTACGTACTTTTCCACCTTTTCCAAGACCCGAATTCATCAACCAACAAGCCACATTTAAGACACAACCAACGGTTAACCAAAGGGGATTACACGCCTAACTTGAAGTGTAAAATTTTGCCCCATAACGATATAAAAACAGTCCACAAATTAATCAACATCAAGGGTACAATGTGAAGCCTTTAACACCCTTTTTATACCCTTATTCCTTAGGACTTTCATTATCCATTTACCACATTAAACATACATGTTGGTGGCTGATTTTCTAGCAGTTTTATACCATAAAACAGTCCATCAATACTGCATAACGATACCCCACAGTTTTAGGCAAATCTCGGCCAACAACTACAATTCAATTACCCTTTCCTTAATCCTTTTTAATCCAATTCGAATTCCAATACTTCCATATAAGTTATATCAACTTATTAACAATAATATTACTCCATTATAACATGCAATAGGTGACGTTAATAACGACAATAACCAGCGAAACCCGATAATCACCAAATATGTCCATTAACGGTTTTAGTCCCAAAAATGGTTCAAACGCTTTTTATTCTTGATTCTTTTTAGCACTAGCCAATCTATACATTATAACAACATGTAATATCCAATTACTTTAAAAGAAGAAGAACATTTACCTCATTTTGTGCCAAAAACCGCCCCAAAACAGTTCCTTAGGTTTTGGTCCGCAGTTTTCGTTTCGCTCCACTTCTTCAAGTTCCAATCACATATACGTGACCCCTATGATCTTGTTATCAACTTCACTTCACGTTTCGCTTCCAAAAAGTCAATAAAACTTAGGGTTTTCTCCACATCATTCTCGGCCAAAACCAACAAAACTTGTGGGATAATGATCTTGGCTTAGCACTTGGTTTAGAGGCTTAATCTTGGATGAAATAAATTAACCAAAACTAGGTGTTCTTGGTGCTCTCGTTTTTTGGAGCTCAAAGGAGAGGAAGATGGTGTGATATTTGGCTAAGTGTAATGTAATGAATCCAAGTCTTGCAAGACTTGGATTATATAGATATGTATGGACAAGTGGAGTGAGACCCAGTTGTCCACTTGTCTCAAAATATCTTAGGGTGAGTCAAAGTCTTTCAAGACATGTAGGGGTGACACGTGTCGCCCTCCGATTCGTCCAAAATTATTTTATATCCCAAAATATTCATATTTGGCCAAAATATCTCAAAATATTGTGGGCCCCACAAAACCAAATTTTTTTCCTGTTGGCCCCACATGACCAAATACGGAACTTAAAATCCAAAATTCCAATATAATCTATAAGTCTCAAATACCAAATTTGAGAACCAAATTCCAATTAATAAATCTTTTCCTTCACAAATTCCCGATATTTCCTTAAGAAAAAGTAATATTTCTTTCCAAAAATGAAATCTTATTTTCTTACGTACGTTCTCATCTCAATCTCTTGGAAACGCGGGGTGTAACATCCTTCCCCCCTTATAAACATTCGTCCCGAATGTTCCCACTAGGTTCATGCTAAATAAATCTTGGTATAGTCTCCTTAAACTACACTCAACGAAACCAATTATGCCACATATGACCACAATATATCACACATGCATATACATCAATCAAAGTCAAACGAGGAATAACATCTAGAGGGTATATCACCACTACTAGCTCCCATTCATGGCCTAAAAGGATTCTCTTTTCGTACCTTCATTACTCATAACTATAACCACTTCAATTCTTTTAACATTTGTTCGGTCCTTTTCTTACTTGTCGTACTCTTCTCGTACTTCCTAACTTATTCTAGTATACGTACATAATTTCAAATATTACTAATGTTTTCCAATCCTTGGAGATACTACATCCAACCATTTTAAGGCCATTTTCGACTCCCACGACCCGATTCTGGTGGAACGCGTCCACGAACTCGTACAACGATTAACTAGACTTGGGCCTTGCACCCTCGTGACCCTATCACATAGCGGGACCATCCCCAACTGACCCCACTGCATTTCATGCTATGGGTTGACCCAAAATTGGCCCACAATCCGACCCATCGTCGCACTTAACTCTCATTCTTGGTCTGAAATAAATCTTACTACCCGAGAAGGCCTTGTACATCTAAGGTCTCAGCGGTTATCAATATTCTAAGGTTCACAATTTTTCTATGTCCCAAGCTTACATTATCAGTCCCCACATACGGGTAAGGTAGCTTCTCATAATCTCAAAATCACGTTGTCTTAACCATAACAACCCTATTTACTCTATACCAAAATTATTCACACATACCACTTAAGCGTACAACACGGCTTAATCTAACAACATAGTATGTCCTTAAGTCAATTGAACCTGATCTTTCGAGAGTCTATCACAATCTTAGTCAGTTAATTACCTCATGAATATTCCAAATCAGTACATATATAAAGCCTAGGTGTGGATTCAATAAATTGTTTCACACCTTTCAAGTAATTATTAAGGCTTAACCAACTCATGGTAACTCATAATCATTCTAGGAAACACACATATGAACCCAAATAAATACGCTCGTACATATACACATCATCATTATACCAACTATACAATAGTTTTACCAACCTGGATACGAAGTCCATATAATCCTTTCTGGACCACTGTTGCCTATCTCATAGCTGCAACTACAATAATACGTTAGGGGGAGACTACCCTAACAACACAGCTCTATCGCACGATCTCAGAGTGAGAAGAAGGAAAACCAATCCTAAATGTACTATAGCTTACTGTTTATAGATGTAGTGCACAACACACCGATAAACAAGACTCTACTATACACGGTCTGTAGACAATCCGAATACTAACTGCTCTGATACCACTATGTCATGACCCGAACCCCGGGCCCGCGACTGTTGCCTTACCTGGGAACCCTTTTATTCATACAACACAAGTAGATTGCGGAAGATAAATAACACTCATTTTTTTTCTTTAAACAAAGGCAAAGTCGACAAGGCCGCCGTTATATACATATATAAATAAAACTTATTACACTCTACCTGAGTCCAGCCCACATATGAATACTGACCTCTAAGATTTTGGACAGTAAACTATGATGGGACAAGACCCCGCCGTACACATGAATATAACTAGCCATAATGACAAGCTCCAGAACATTGGAGCTATCCCAAAATGCTGAACAAGGATCCTAAGCACGCGGATCATCAAACTGAGTACCTACACCTACGGCATTTAGGCGCACTCGAAGGGGGCCAGACTACGTACTAAGTATGTAACGGAAATAAAGTACTGTATTAAAATCTCAGCTGGCCAAGAAATGACAGGGACAAGTAAAATAATCAAATATCAGATCCAACCGTTTCATATAAAATAAAAGTCAATTGTACCTTGTATCACTGTACCACCTCAATTATGAAATCAACTGTGCCATGTCAAATATGACAATCAAAGTAACAGTACAACTGTGCCTTACAAATATAAAAGTAATGAGAGTCAAGCCAACATCATGGGATGCTGGCCCATATAATTTTTCACATACACATGTATATCAATCAGTGTTGCGGATAATGCAACCCGTCCCAATATAAAATAGTGTTGCGGATCGTGCAACCCGTCCCAACAAATATATAAGTGTTGCGGATCGTGCAACCCGTCCCAATAAATATGTAACAGTGTTGCGGATTGTGCAACCCGTGCTAATATAATTATACATTTAACTATCATGGCAACCTTGATTAATTTAAATCACCTTTTGACTCTCAACAAAATTATCTTTCAAATGAACTTTCACTTTATAAACTAAGGCACTTTCATCTCATGTACTATATTAAGGACTTAATCATGGACATTCTCACATGATTTCCATATAACATTTTAAACCATCTCTTGACTTCCCATAAAGTCATTATAACAAACTTTCATTTTAGAAACTAATGCACTATCACATCTTTCCTTTTAATACACCCAAGGCATTATGATGTCATGTAACATTAGGGAAATGAACCCAAAGTACTATGTACATACATTCTTTACAAGAAGACTCAAATCATGTAATATTAGGGAGTTGAACCCCAAAAATATTTTTACTATCAAAATCAAGTTACTTAAACTTTTAAACTTAAGTAATTTATACCTTTAAAACCAAGTACTTCTTCTTTCAAAATCAAGTAACCTATACCTTTAAATCAAGTTACTTCTTCTTTCAAATCAAGTCATTTATTCTCTTTAAATCAAGTAATCCATACATTTCAAATCGAGTTACTTATTCTCTCCAAATAAAGTAATCTATACTTTTCAAATCAAGTAATCTATACTTTTCAAATCAAGTTACTTGTTCTTTTCAAACCAAGTAATCTATACTTTTCAAATCAAGTTACTTGTTCTTTTCAAACCAAGTAATCTATACTTTTTAAATCAAGTAATCTATACTTTTCAAATCAAGTTACTTGTTCTTTTCAAACCAAGTAATCTATACTTTTCAAATAAAGTTACTTGTTCTTTTCAAACCAAGTAATCTATACTTTTCAAATCATAAAAAAGAACTTCCATTTTAGGAAACCCAAAGTACTATCAAAGAAGTATACAGACCAACTTCTAGTTTAGGAAATCCAAAGTACTATCAAAGAAGTATATAGGCCAACTTCGAGTTTCGAAAATCCAAAGCACTATAAAAGAAGTATATCACTAAGGATTAGGTTCCGATGGAACTCTATAAAGATCAAGTCAAGTATACTTCTAAAATCAAGGCAAGTATACTTCAAGAAACAAGTAATGTATACTCCAAATAACAAGGCAAGTATACTTCAGGAAACAAGGGGCGTGTAATTCAAGAATCAAGACAAGTACACTTCAATAATCAATCATGCCGATATAAGGAAGTAGTTCACATACCTCGTTGACGACTAATCAACACGACAAGTAGCAATACGCTCCAATGTACTTCAACCTTATCGGTTATTCCTCAAGCCAAGTGGAATATGCTACACGTAGTACTTCAACCTAAAATGACAATAACACTTCTATCAACTTCAAGCTTACTAGTGTAAGATTTGTACCAAATAATGGCCCTGTAATTCTACGGAAATTTGGGCAGCACTTCCTTTGTTTCTACGTACTTTTCCACCTTTTCCAAGGCTCGAATTCATCAACCAACAAGCCACATTCAAGGCACAACTAACAGTTAACCAAAAGGGATCACACGCCTAACTTGAAGTGTAAAATTCTGCCCCATAACGATATAAAAACAGTCCACAAATTAATCAACATTAAGGGTACAATGTGAAGCCTTTAACACCCTTTTTATACCCTTATTCCTTAGGACTTTCATTAGTCATTTACCACATTAAACATACATGTTGGTGGCTGATTTTCCAGAAGTTTTATACCACAAAACAGTCCATCAAAACTGCATAACGATACCCCACAGTTTTAGGCATATCTCGGCCAATAACTACAATCCAATTACCATTTCCTTAATACTTTTTAATCCAATTCGAATTACAATACTTCCATATAACTTATATCAACTTATTAACAATAATATTACTCCATTATAACATGCAATAGGTGACGTTAATAACGACAATAACCAACGAAACCCGATAATCACCAAATCTGTCCATTCACGGTTTTAGCCCAAAAAATGGTTCAAACACTTTAGATTCTTCATTCTTTATAGCACGAGCCCATCTATACATTATAACATGTAACATCCAATTACTTTAAAAGAAGAAGAACTTTTACCTCATTTTGTGCCAAAAAATGCCCCAAAACAGTCCCTTAGGGTTTGGTCCGCAGTTTTCGTTTCGCTCCACTTCTTCAAGTTCCAATCACATATACGTGACCCCTATGATCTTGCGATCAACTTCACTTCACGTTTCGCTTCCTAATAGTCGATAAAACTTAGGGTTTTCTCCACCTCATTCTCGGCCAAAACCAACAAAACTTGTGGGATAATGATCTTGGCTTAGCACTTGGTTTAGGGACTTAATCTTGGATGAAAAAAATTAACCAACACTAGGTGTTCTTGGTGCTCTTGGTTTTTGGAGCTCAAAGGAGAGGAACATGGTGTGATATTTGGCTAAGTTTAATGTAATGAATCCAAGTCTTGCAAGACTTGGATTATATAGATATGTATGGACAAGTGGAGTGGGACCCACTTGTCCACTTGTCTCAAAATATCTTAGGGTGAGTCAAAGTCTTTCAAGACATGTGGGGGTGACACGTGTCGCCCTCCGATTCGTCCAAAATTATTTTATCTCCCAAAATATTCATATTTGGCCAAAATATCTCAAAATATTTTGGTCCCCACAAAATCGTAAAATTTTCACGTGGGCCCCACATGACCAAATCCGGAACTTAAAATCCAAAATTCCAATATAATCTATAATTCCCAAATACCAAATTTGAGAACCAAATTCCAATTAATAAATCTTTTCCTTCACAAATTCCCGATATTTTCCTTAAGAAAAAGTAATATTTCTTTCTTTCCAAAATTGAAATCTTATTTTCTTACGTACGTTCTTGTCACGACCCGACCCCGGGACCGCGACTGGTGCCCTACCTGGGCACCCTTACAGGTATACATCAGAGATAATCAGCGGAACATACATGAAACTTTATAAAATAAAACAACAGAAGTGAAACAACAGGTTAGCCGATAGGGCTACCTTCCTGGACATACATATATACAACCGAAGCAGTTGCCTCCTTTCTTTACAAACTGACCCACAAAATGTAACTACATACCTCTAAGAGTTTTTAACATAACAACAGTGGCGGGACAGGGCCCCGCCATACCCCTGAATATACATGAATCTACTACTTCAAGGAAAACCGTACCAAGAGATAAAGCCTCCGGAGCAAATGGAGCTTTTTCCCAACAATTGAACCGAGATCCTAAGAGCAAGGATCACCAACCTGGGTACCTAAAACCTGCGGGCATGAACGCAGCTTCGGGCGGTCGATAACAAAATTTAATATGGAATGTAAATAACGTCAAGAAATGATCATAATCAGATAAAAGAATGACAAGGACAAGTATAAAACAATACATACCGGATCCTCGCCGTGTCATTACCACTTATGAACTTAATCGCACTCCTATTATCTTTTCCATTCTTAATAAAAATTTACAGCCACATTCTTACGCATATTATTAGAAAAGAATCATTAAGTTCATTACTATATAACTCACTTATCTTTCATAAGCATAATCCGCCTTTGGCGAGGGGCACCTATACTACCCGCCCAATCTAGACGCGATCAAGGTCACATAGTGCGCCGCAGAAGGTATACCGCCTCGCCCAATCTCGGGTCGATAATGTCATCTAGTCCGCTCAGAAGGTATACCGCCTACCATTCTCGGTCGATAATGTCGTATAGTCCGCTCAGATAGTATATCGCCCGCCCATTCTCGGTCGATAATGTCATATACCGCGCAGATAGGTATATCGCCCGCCATTCTCGGTCGATAATGTCATATAGTCCGCCCAGATAGGTATACCGCCCGCCCATTCTCGGTCGATAATGTCATATAGTCCGCCTATAGGTATATCGCCTCGCCCATTCCTGGGTCGATAATGTCATATAGTATCCGGGAATTTAACCCAACGTACTACGCGCCTCTACTCCTTTAGAAACACTCTTTTTCAATTACAATTTCCCAGATACTAACAACTATAGTATCAAGTCCTATCCGTCTTTCAAGACAAGTCACAATACATTTTTTTTTTTAGAAATACAATTACCGGCTTCTAAAAACAAGTGACTTCTTTTCTTATAAAACCTTAGGCAAGCGATGCCGTAAAATCAAGTTGCCTTTTCACTAAAGTCAAGTCATTTATCTTTCCATAAGGCAAATATAACTAACTTCCCATAAAGCCGTTATATTCACTTTATACCTTAGCCATAAACAATTTCCTATCCAAGGGACTTATACGTTTAAAACGGAACAAGTATCACATACTTTAAAACTCTTCAAGTCCCTTAACTTTAAAATCAACTAAAGACATCCTTACTATTTTCAAAGAAGTGAGTTAATCTCCTAACCCACCCGACTTGGCATTTCATAAAACAAGTAAAGAATGTCATAGTCTCAGACGCCTACCGTACTACATACGTGCAACTAGTCATGCTCAAAAGATAGGAAAAGTTCTACATAGAGTAAATCACATAACTACCTCTTAACTTCTAAGAGTAGAAGGAAACATGAAATGATACCACAAGTATATTCCATACATAGAATCATGCCAAAGGAAGGAAGAGGTTCACATACCTCGCGACGATTGTCGACAAGTAGCAAAATGCTCCAAAGTACTTCAATCTTGATAGCTATTCCACTCTCCAAGTAGGATACGCTATACTTAGTACTTCAACCTATAATGGTCACAATACGTCCATTAACCTCTCACTTCATACGTAGAATTATTCTAAGTGCTAAGTCACCAATTCTACGGAAAATCGGACAGCACCTCCTTTGTTTCTACTAACTTTGCCACCTTTTTCAAGGCCGAATACAATAACCAAACAGCCCCAATTGGCTCACCACAATCTATAAGGTAGTCCAACACAAATAAATAACCATACAGCCCCAATTGGCTCACCACAATATAGACGGTAGTCCAATACAAATGAATAACAACTACTACATACTACAAGTACAAATTCGGCCACCTTGAGTTCAACAATACCAATTCTAATCCAATTTCCATTTCAATCCAAGTTATTAGCCTAACATGATATCAAGTCGCAAATGATTATAACTACTATAATCTCCAAGTCAAAAACATGCGACGATTCTAATAACGACTAAAATTGTAATCCAACTTAACATGGCTTACATTACATTTCAGATTTCCAAGGCTACAATCAATCCATAATCCATATAGACTTCAACACATATACTTCATGCTAGCAACAAGTAAAGCTAACAATATAAATAATCTTGTAACACTTTCAAAGAACAAGATTATACCTCAACGATTCTTAGTCCAACTTCCAATCCAAATCGCTTCCTTAGCAACTTGTAGTCTCTTCAAGACACTTCAATCCGCTACTGAGACCCTTAGAACCACACCAACAACTTTCCTTCAACAACCAATCCAAAACCTAGAAAGACAACTAGGTTTTCGCTTATGACTAATCCAAAACTATCTTTTCCGGATTTTTCTATTGAGATATGCTTACACTACCCTCAAGAACCTTGGTTTAAAGTGTGGAGCTTAAAGAACAAGAAACAAAATTTTTTCTTTCTTCCTTAGTGAACCCAGAGCTAGGCTCTTGTGTTCTTCAATTTGTGTGAAAATTTTCTAAGTGTTGGGCTCTCTCTTGCTACTAGTAGTGTTATATAACACATTGGAGGGTCAAGATATGAACAATTGGGTGGCTAGGATAAGGTCTTGCTAAATATCAAGACCAAATGACTCCTTTGACTTGGTCAATAATCTCAAGCTCATTAATTGGAAGACTTAGTCATCCTAAGGCTATGGTCAATGACCATTATGGACATGCCTAATTTCGTCCAAGGCATTCTAAGGGGGGGTGACACGTGTCGCCCTCCCATTCGTCACAATATTACGTTTTCCGACAATTTCATAATTCCGATAAATTTTTACAAGTCTCAATTCTCAACACTTGTGAGTTCTTACGTATGTTCTTAAATCATGTCCTGTAAATACGGGGTGTAACAGTTCTCTTCTCAATATCTTGGAAATGCGGGGTGTAACATCCTTCCCCCCTTAGAAACATTCGTCCCGAATGTTCCTACTAGGTTCATGCTAAATAAATCTTGGTATAGTCTCCTTAAACTACACTCAACGAAACCAATTATGCCACATATGGCCACAATATATCACACATGCATATACATCAATCAAAGTCAAACGAGGAATCACATCTAGAGGGTATATCACCACCACTAGCTCCCATTCATGGCCTAAAATGATTCTCTTTTCGTACCTTCATTACTCATAACTATAACCACTTCAATTCTTTTAACATTTGTTCGGTCCTTTTCTTACTTGTCGTACTCTTCTCGTACTTCCAAACTTATTCTAGTATACGTACATAATTTCAAATATTGCTTATGATTTCCAATCCTTGGAGTCACTACATCCAACCATTTTAAGGCCATTTTCGGCTCCCACGACCCGGTTCTGGTGGAACGCGTCCATCAACTCGTACAACGATTAACTAGACTTGGGTCTTGCACCCTCGTGACCCTATCACATAGCGGGACCATCCCGAACTGACCCCACTCCATTTCATGTTATGGGTTGACGTAAAATTGGCCCACAATCCGACCCATCGTCGCACTTAACTCTCATTCTTGGTATGAAATAAATCTTACTACCCGAGAAGGCCTTGTACATCTAAGGTCTCAGCGGTTATCAATATTCTAAGGTTCACAATTTTTCTATGTCCCAAGCTTACATTATCACTCCCCACATACGGGTAAGGTAGCTTCTCATAATCTCAAAATCACGTAGTCTTAACCATAAAAACCCTATTTACTCCATACCAAAATTATTCACACATACCACTTAAGCGTATAACACGGCTTAATCTAACAACATGGTATGTCCTTAAGTCAATTGAACCTGATCTTTTGAGAGTCTATCACAATCTTAGTCAGTTAATTACCTCATGACTATTCCAAATCAGTACATATATAAAGCCTAGGTGTGAATTCAATAAACTGTTTTACACCTTACAAGTAATTATTAAGGCTTAACCAACTCTTGGTAACTCATAATCATTATAGGCAACACACATATGACCCCAAATAAATACGCTCGTACAGATACACATCATCATTATACCAACTATACAATAGTTTTACCAACCTGGATACGAAGTCCATATAATCCTTTTTGGGCCACTGTTGCCTATCTCATAGCTGCAACTACAATAATACGTTAGGGGGAGACTACCCTAACAACACAGCTCTATCGCACGATCTCAGAGTGAGAAGAAGGGAAACCAATCCTAAATGTTCTATAGCCTCATGTTTATAGATGTGGTGCACAACACACCGATAAACAAGACTCTACTATACACGGTCTGTAGACATTCCGAGGACTAACTACTCTGATACCACTCTGTCACGACCCGATCCTCGGGCCCGCGACTGGTGCCCTACCTGGGCACCCTTCTATTCATACAACACAAGTAGACTGCGGAAGATAAATAACACTCATTTTTTTTAAAAAGGCAAAGCCGACAAGGCCGCCGTTATATACATATATAAATAAAACTTATTACACTCTACCTTAGTCCAGCCCACATATGAATACTGACCTCTAAGATTTTGGACAGTAAACTATGATGGGACAAGGCCCCGCCGTACCCATGAATATAACTAGCCATAATGACAAGCTCCGGAACATTGGAGCTATCCCAAAATGCAGAACAAGGATACTAAGCACGCGGATCATCAAACTGAGTACCTACACCTACGGGCATGAATGCAGCCCCCCGAAGGGGGTCAGTACCACAGGTACTAAGTATGGAACGAAAATAAAGTACTGTATTAAAATCTCAGATGGCCAAGAAATGACAGGGACAAGTAAAATAATCAAATACCAGATCCAACCGTGTCATATAAAATAAAAGTCAATTGTAATTTGTATCACTGTACCACCTCAATTATGAAATCAATTGTGCCATGTCAAATATGGCAATCAAAGTAACAGTACAACTGTGCCTTACAAATATAAAAGTATTGAGAGTCAAGCCAACATCATGGGATGCTGGCCCATATAATTTTTCACATGCACATGTATATCAATCAGTGTTGCGGATAATGCAACCCGTCCCAATATAAAATAGTGTTGCGGATCGTGCAACCCGTCCCAACAAATATATAAGTGTTGCGGATCGTGCAACCCGTCCCAATAAATATGTAACAGTGTTGCGGATTGTGCAACCCGTCCTAATATAATTATACATTTAACTATCATGGCAACCTTGCACAATTTAAATCATCTTTTGACTCTCAACAACATTATCTTTCAAATGAACTTTCACTTTATAAACTAAGGCACTTTCATCTCATGTACTATATTAAGACTTAATCATGGACATTCTCACATGATTTCCATATAACATTTTAAACCATCTCTTGACTTCTCATAAAGTCATTATAACAAACTTTCATTTTACAAAGTAATGCACTATCACATCATTCCTTTTAATACACCCAAGGTATTATGATGTCATGTAACATTAGGGAAATGAACCCAAAGTACTATGTACATACATTCTTTACAAGAAGACTCAAATCATGTAATATTAGGGAGTTGAACCCCAAAAATATTTTTACTATCAAAATCAAGTTACTTACACTTTTAAACTTAAGTAACTTATACCTTTAAAACCAAGTACTTCTTCTTTCAAAATCAAGTAACCTATACCTTTAAATCAAGTTACTTCTTCTTTCAAATCAGGTCATTTATTCTCTTTAAATCAAGTAATCCATACTTTTCAAATCGAGTTACTTATTCTCTCCAAATCAAGTAATCTATACTTTTCAAATCAAGTAATCTATACTTTTCAAATCAAGTTACTTGTTCTTTTCAAACCAAGTAATCTATACTTTTCAAATCAAGTTACTTGTTCTTTTCAAACCTAGTAATCTATACTTTTTAAATCAAGTAATCTATACTTTTCAAATCAAGTTACTTGTTCTTTTCAAACCAAGTAATCTATATTTTTTAAATCAAGTAATCTATACTTTTCAAATAAAGTTACTTGTTCTTTTCAAACCACGTAATCTATACTTTTCAAATCATAAAAAGGAACTTCCATTTTAGAAAACCCAAAGTACTATCAAAGAAGTATACAGACCAACTTCTAGTTTAGGAAATCCAAAGTACTATCAAAGAAGTATATAGACCAACTTCTAGTTTAGGAAATCCAAAGTACTATCAAAGAAGTATATCACTAAGGATTAGGTTCCGATGGAACTCTATAAAGATCAAGTCAAGTATACTTCTAAAATCAAGGCAAGTATACTTCAAGAAACAAGTAATGTATACTCCAAATAACAAGGCAAGTATACTTCAGGAAACAAGGGGCGTGTAATTCAAGAATCAAGACAAGTACACTTCAATAATCAATCATGCCGATAGAAGGAAGTAGTTCACATACCTCGTTGATGACTAATCAACATGACAAGTAGCAATACACTTTAATGTACTTCAACCTTATCGGTTATTCCTCAAGCCAAGTGGAATATGCTACACGTAGTACTTCAACCTAAAATGACAATAACACTTCTATCAACTTCAAGCTTACTAGTGTAAGACTTATACCAAATAATGGCCCTGTAATTCTACGGGAATTTGGGCAGCACTTCCTTTGTTTCTACGTACTTTTCCACCTTTTCCAATGCCCGAATTCATCAACCAACAAGCCACATTTAAGGCACAACCAACAGTTAACCAAATGGGATTACACGCCTAACTTGAAGTGTAAAATTCTTCCCCATAACGATATAAAAACAGTCCACAAATTAATCAACATTAAGGGTACAATGTGAAGCCTTTAACACTGATGCGCGTTAAGATGCACACACTTTAAACGCAAGTGCACGCTATCGTGACAAGTAATATAGTCTTAGTAAGACCGAATATCGTCCACAAGAATTAAGGTTCAAGTACCAACTATCTATTTTCTAGTATCTATTTGGTGAATTTATGATTGATTTGTTGTTTATAACTACGAATTATGCGAGCTATTTTAATATAAAGAATTTCTTCAGTGGTGATGAGAATAGGGCTTCCATGTATCCTTACTATCCGCTTATGCTACTTACTAATGCATTAACTTATGATATTCTTCTTTAGGAGAAAAGCAGTTTCTGAAATCGCTTTATACCCCGCTAGTGGTTATATAAACACTCAACCCCAGATGTCGCCTTACCTACCTCTCGGTGATAAGGATAACTTTATAGGAGGATTAAGAACAAAAACATAGTTGACCGTCACGCACAATGCACAAAATTAGGGTTGTTAAGCCTCTCATCAACGCTACATAAATAATTGAGGTATTTTCATCCCCAATCCAAGAATGTCTACCCAACTTACAACATATTCACAATCCCCCCATCTCAGAATCTGATTAGAAATCATATAGTGATAATTAGTTGTCAATTAATTACCAAGAATTCAACTCAATTATTGGATCGATCTCACAATAAGAAAAATAACCATAAACATGCATTAATTTATAACATAGGGTTCTAGCAATTCAACATGGAAAGCCCTATAAGAGAATTAGTTCCTAGCCATAAATATGACAAGAACTAATTCAAAGTTCATCATAAAAACTGAAATAAAGTAAAGAAAAGGAAAAGAAATTACTAAACTAATGGTATCCAATCTCCAAGCCAAAGTCTTGTGTTGTGCAAGAAAGGGAACCCTTAAAAACTGCCTAGGGTTCTCCTTTTATAGGCTGCAAACCGCCTCCCTCTTTTCCTTCAGGCCTGGCCCAGATTTTCGTCAAAAGACCTAATTTTTCCGCGTCGGCGCCGCCGCCCTGCAGACTGGCGCCGCGGCGCCGTAAGTTCTGCAATCCGTCGGGTGTTTTGGCGCCAGCCGATATCTATCGTTCGAGCCGCGCCAGTATCTTCTGTAGCTCTCTGATGTTTAGCGCGCCGCGCCTTTCTTTTGCTCGGCGAGCCGCGCTGAGTCTTCTGACCTCTCTGGATAGTGGGCGCCGCGCCCCGCTGATCACAGGAGCCGCGCTGGCCTGGTCTTGAATTTTCCTCGTTCGCCACTTTCTCGATTCCACTGCATCTCCTCTTTTGCCCTCTTTTTGCTCTTTTTCCGCCATTTGACCATTTTAACCACTTTGACTCAAAAGAAAGAAAAAATATCCTAATACGACACTTATATGTGCAAAATGGGACAAAAGACTAACTAAAACTGACTCAAAAAGTGTATATAAAATACACCGATCAAATACTCCCAAACTTAACCTTTGCTCGCCCTCGAGCAAAGATAGAAAGAAATAAAATAAAAGACTCAAAGAACGAAAAATAAAAGACTCACTGCCATTGATCACTTTTTGCTGCATAAGTGTTAACTAGAAAAACATGAAGGTTAGCAAAATAATATGCAGGAACATATAACATGAAATTTCAACACACTAAGCACATGAAGCTAGATATTTAGCAAACTCATATTCATTATGCTTAATGGAAGTCAATATACTAAATCATGCATATAAATTCAAGAATTCCTATGGCATGCTTACTTGCTATTCTCCACTAATTCTGGATATGCATAAAAGAGATCTTCAGGACTTTAAGGGTTGTAATGTAGGCTTAGGTAGAGGTTGGTAAAAATAGGCATTTAGGCTCATTTTTGTGTACCATAAGCTCTTTAGCTTTTCAGTATTTCCCTTTTCTTTTTGTTCTTTTCTTCACTTCAATTATATCTTTTCCCTCTTTTGTTTTGGGAGAGTGAAGTATATAATAATGACAAGCACCCCCAAACTTAGGCTTTTGCCTATTTCTTATTACTTTTGTATTGGGATGCAACAGACTTATTCACTCTTTTTGTCTCTTTTTTTTAACACAATGTATTCCACTACTTCACATTTTTACTTATGGCACAATCTGTGGGAATATAGGGTGTCAAAGAAGAAGTTTCCACTTTTAGGCTCAATGGGGCTGACTAGGGATATTTTTAAAGTACGGGATAGAAAAGAATGGTAAGAATTGGCTTATCAAAGAAATGCCTGAGTCATCTCCCTAACATGCATATCCTAACTATTTCGCCTCAAATAGCAAGCAATCATAACACATAAGCATTTATCATTTAACATGCATAATTTAAGCAAGAAACTCCAAATAGACAGATTCTATGAGTTTTTGGCATATCTAACCTAAGTGTTTAGATAGTTGCTTCAATTCCGTTACATTATTCCACCTTACTTCACTAGGTGTTTCTAGCAACTACAGCATTCATGATCTTTGACAGGCAATTATGACTCAAAAAGAAAAAAATTTGGTGACTCAAAATAAACATAAAACAATCAAAAAGACTTAAATAAAACATAACATGACACAAATAAAACAAAACACAAATAAACACCCCCAAACTTAAAACACACATTGTCCCCAATGTGTGTAGACTCAAAGACAGTAAAAGAAATAGACACTTACAAATTTTGGTTAAAATGGTGGTGGTGGCGGTGGATAATGCATCGACCATTGGTTGAACAAGGAACTCAGCTCGTTGATTTGTTGCCTTGTTTCTTGCTGTCCTTGTACTACTGTGTCCAAGGTCTGCATCATCCTCATCTGATTCTGATACAAT
Organism: Przewalskia tangutica; assembly: GCA_029844215.1. Classification (NCBI taxonomy): domain Eukaryota; kingdom Viridiplantae; phylum Streptophyta; class Magnoliopsida; order Solanales; family Solanaceae; genus Przewalskia; species Przewalskia tangutica. The sequence goes on from CM056725.1 coordinate 7,992,052, forward strand.
TGCTCCATTGTGGGCATTGGAGGTTCTGCTCCTGTGGTTGGCCTGTGGCTAGGTCCTGCCTCATATTGAGCCCCTATTTCAGGCTCATCTTCGTCCATGGCGGCCTCTGCTGCTGCTGCTGCTGGTACTCTCCGTCTGGCTGCTGGGGGGCTTGGGTCTGGGAAAGAGTGCACTATCCCATAGGACACGGGCAGTTGGTTTCTTTCATGAGTGTCAGTGGGTAGGTTTGGAACCGCACTCATGTGACATAGCTTGGTGATAACTGAGCCATGTCCCAATCCGCCTGTTGTTACCAACCTGCTGATTTCCTCAATGCTCTGCACTATTTCTTTCCCCACATCAATCGTCAACCCCCTCATAATTCCATATATTAGTTTAATCCTATCCTCTGGCACTCTGGTGAAGTGCGTGGATGGAATCATGCGGGCGCTGATGAAATATAGCCAACCTTTGGCTACTTTGTTGAATTGGCACCTGTTCAGTGCTCTTGACCCATTTCTTCCAATCTCAAAAACAACTCCCTGGTAGCTCACGGTGTTTGCGACGGCATTCCAGTCGATGTGGTCAATGCTTCTAGACCATGTTCTAAAGTGATTCCAATCACTTCTTTCTTCAACATCAACTGTTTTCAATTGTATATTTATATCCTCTGCTGTCACAGATACATAGCGTCCCCTTACAAAGCATCCCCTTTCCACCTTCTCCGGAAAATTGGCATAAAATTCACGCACCATTATTGTGTTTATTGGTGCTATCTTCTCCGGGTTCACAAATTTCCTCCAATCCCTTAACTCAATCATCGCCCGAATGGGCTCATAAACATCTTTTTCCCCATATGACTCCCTCTGGTAGTCCATTCCCCTTTCTGGTATTATGGGTCTGGTATCAAGCTTTTTGTATCTTTGAGAGGCTTCGTAGCTCACAAACCTATTTTCATCGTATTGTGGGGTTGGGGTGGATGTGGAGCCTCTTCTTTTCCTGGTGGCCATGGTTAAAACAGTTTCTGGGGCTTACAATTTAGTGGCACAAATGTTTCCTACACAATTGACAACTAGCAGCGAACACAACACCCCCAAACTTAAACCTTTCTACTCACTACCCACAACCTCCTTTTCTACTCTTTTCTCCAAACTTCACAATCACTTTTCAGCACCCAAACTACTCCAACTACAATACTCCTCCAAACTACTACCTTCTATGACTTCAATAAAAGGATTCAAGAACAGAAAAGGATTACCTTTTTAGGAGAAGATTCGAGCTTGTTCTTGTTTCAATTGGTGGTTTGAGGCTATGGAATGGAGCTTTGTTGGTTGAGAAGGCTAAGGGTTTTTGGGAATTTAAGAGCTTAGGTTGTGGTTGGTTTGGATTTGTGGAGGATTTGTGGGCAAATTTCTGGAATTTCGTGGGTTTTTGGAGAGGGAAGGTTAGGTTTTTGAAGTTGGAATTGGGGAAAATCTGATTTTTGGGCGTTTTTAAGTTTCTGGATTCCCGCTTCGGCGCCGCGGCCCTGTTTTTAGCCAGCTGCTAAACTCGCGCCTTCGGGATTTTCTGCGCCGCGGCCATCTGGTAGCATACTAAACTTGGCAAATTTTCTGGGATTTTGGTGCCGCGGCGCTTAAACTTCTGCGCTGCTCGCTTCTTTTGGCGCCATGTCTGCTTCTGGCCAGCGGCGCTACCCGCTTTTTCCGAAATCCTGGCTTTCGTTCGGCTTTTCGTCCTTCAGTTTATTTCCCTGTACCTATCAATCACAACAAAAACACAAGAATCCAAGATCGTGAGATTGTTCTAGTCAAAATAAAATAAACTAAAGACAGAAATCAAAATAACATAATTGAAAACGTTGGGTTGCCTCCCAAGTAGCGCTGTCTTTAACGTCTTTTAGCCGGACGCAAGTTCCTTAGCCTTAATAACCCTGGGGTGGATTAAGCACCCAACCTATCCATTTCCTCCACATTTGGCGTTTTATTTTTCTTCTTTTCTTAGCATTATCGCAGGGAGTTCAGGATTACTTACCTCCTTTAGTGGCATTTCAGCAAACCATGCCTGCTTTCTTGGGCTCATCGCTCTTTGGTTGACTTGTATTGGCTCGCATGGGGGTTTGATGGTGCTGATTGCAAAGCACCCACTCCTTGTTGGTGGCTCAATGACGTGTTTAAAAACTTTAAACACCATTTCTTCAGACTCCACCCTTAGTGTTAATTCTCCTCTTTCAACATCAATCAAAGCTCTCCCGTTGCTAGGAATGGCCTCCCAATATGATAGGTATTTCCGCATCTTCTTCCATATCAAGAATGAGGAAATCTGCAGGAAAGAAGAATTTTCCTACTTTCACAATCACGTCTTCAATCTTGCCTCGTGGATGAACCATCGTCCCGCTGCCACCGTAGGCTTATCGTGGTTGGTTTGGCCTCACCTGACTCTAATCTTTTAAAACCGATAAGGCATCAGATTTATACTAGCCCCTAAATCACACAAGGCTCTGTTGCAAGTCACTCTGCCCACTATGCAAGGTAGTGTAAAGCTTCCAGGATCCTTTAGCTTTGGTGGCAACTTTTTCTCGCAAGATAGCACTACACTCTTCTCTAGTGCTACTATTTCATACTCGCCACTTCTTCTTCTTCCCCAAAATCTCCTTCATAAACTTGAAATAGGAGGGCATCTGCTCTAATGCTTCTATGAAAGGTATGTTGATATGCAGCTTTCTGAATGTCTCCAAAAATTTGGAGAATTGTTTATCAACAGCCTTTCGCTGTAGTCTCTGGGGGAAAGGGATCTTTTCTCAGATACTCCTTCTCCGAGTTTTCTCTCATTGGGCTAGGCTCAATCACCTTCTCTTTTTCTAACTCTGCTTTCTTCTCAACTCATCGGCCGAGGTATCACGCTCCAATCGCTTCCACTTCTCAATCGCATCGCTCGACATCGCTTCCTGATTTACCTCTGTATTGCTTGGCAATGTCCCTTGTGGCGTGCTGTTTGCCTGTTTTGCTAGCTGACCCACCTGTGTCTCCAAGTTTCTGAACGAGGATCTAGCTTCGCATGAATCGCGTGCAGGTGTTGGCAAGTCTTTGCCGCTTTCACTCATCCGCTTTTCTTTTCAACCGGTGCATCAATCGCTGAGGTGGGGCTTGAATGAAGGGTTGCTGATTCTCGCTCACGATTCGCATCGCCTCTATACCGATTCTCGCCGCACGATCATCGTTCTGTTGCCCTTGGTATTGGTTCTGCTGGTTCTGGTGCTGATTCTGCTGGCCCTGGTCTCCTCTCCATGAGTAATTTGGGTGGTTTCTCCACCCTGGATTATAAGTGTTGGAGTAGGGGTTGTTCTGTTGCCTCTGATAATTACCTATGGCTTGACACTCTGCCTGCTCCATTGGTATATTATTGGGATCCGCTGAAGGACACCTATCAAATGTATGTGGGCCACCACATATCTCACAGCTTTTAGGCATCTGTACCGCATTCATCGACATCGTATGTTCTTTGCAATTTGTTTCGCTAGGAGGGCCACTTGGGCATTCAAGGCAGCAATGGCATCTATTTCATGGACTCCCACTGTTCTTCTCCCATTTGTCGACCTCTCTTCCGTGACATGGTTGTTAGTGGTCATGTCTTCTAATAACTCATGAGCATCGTGGGCTGTTTTCCTCATGAATGCTCCACCTGCTGCTGCATCTATGATAGTTCTGGTTGTACTGCTCAGCCCGTTGTAGAAGATGTGGACCAAGTTCCACAACTCTATGCAATGGTGTGAGCACTTTCTCTGTAGATCTTTGAACCTTTTCCACGCTTCATATAAGGACTCTCCATTTGCTTGGTAAAAGTTGTTCAACTCCCCTCTTAGTTTTGCTTCTTTACACGGAGGAAAGAACTTGGCTAAGAATTTATGTGCCAGCTCGTGCCATGTGAAAATTGAATCGGCCGGCAGGGAATTCAACCATACTTTTGCTCTATCCCTGAGTGAGAAGGGAAAGAGCCTCAATCTGAAGGCATCATCAGTAACGCCGTTATATCTAAAAGTTGCACATAGCTCCAAGAAATTAGCTATGTGCATATGTGGATCCTCCGATGGCAGTCCTCCGAATTGCACCTTGTCTTTGTACCATGCTCAAAATCGCCGATTTTATCTCGGTTGTTGGCTCTATTGCAGGAGCCTAATGCACGTCTGTGCTCCATTTACTCTTGGCGACATAGTCTCCCAAACTTCGCTCCGGACTTGGACTCTCTCTTCCACGCCTATTGGCGCTTGCCTAGGTATTCTGGATGGGGTTGATTCTCTCCTAACCCTTCTCCCATCCCGTTGTTGTTACAATGCCGCTCATCTCTAACAAGGTTGCAATCCGATTCTTTCGCTCGTTTCTGAGTTTTCTCAATTTCTGGATTGAAGGGAACAAAAGTGTCTGCTCCTCTTCTCCTTCGCATAAACTGACTTCCTGAAATAGATCAAAAACAGACAACAAATCACGGCACCTCGAATTTTCAAAAGAAAAACGTAAAAATTAAAAATTAAAAATAAAAACCAAATTAGAAATTAAAAATAGACAAATTTGATATTGAACTAATGCCTAATCCCCGGCAACGGCGCCAAAAACTTGATGCGCGTTAAGATGCACACACTTTAAACGCAAGTGCACGTTATCGTGACAAGTAATATAGTCTTAGTAAGACCGAATATCGTCCACAAGAATTAGGGTTCAAGTACCAACTATCTATTTTCTAGTATCTATTTGGTGAATTTATGATTGATTTGTTGTTTATAACTACGAATTATGCGAGCTATTTTAATATAAAGAATTTCTTCAGTGGTGATGAGAATAGGGCTTCCATGTATCCTTACTATCCGCTTATGCTACTTACTAATGCATTAACTTATGGTATTCTTCTTTAGGAGAAAGCAGGTTTACGAAATCGTTTTATACTCCCGCTAGGGTTATATAAACACTCAACCCCAGTATCGCACCTTACCTACCTCTCGGTGATAAGGATAACTTTATAGGAGGATTAAGAACAAAAACCTAGTTGACCGTCACACACAATGCGCAAAATTAGGGTTGTTAAGCCTCTCATCAACGCTACATAAATAATTGAGGTATTTTCATCCCCAATCCAAGAATGTCTACCCAACTTACAGCATATTCACAATCCCCTTCTCGTAACTGATTAGAAATCATATAGTGATAATTAGTTGTCAATTAATTACCAAGAATTCAACTCAATTATTGGATAGATCTCACAATAAGAAAAATAACCATAAGCGTGCATTAATTTATAACATAGGGTTCTAGCAATTCAACATGGAAAGCCTATAAGAGAATTAGTTCTAGCCATAAATATGACAAGAACTAATTCAAAGTTCATCATAAAAAGCGAAATAAAGTAAAGGAAAGGAAAAGAAATTACTAAACTAATGGTATCCAATCTCCAAGCCAAAGTCTTGTGTTGTGCAAGAAGGAACCCTTAAAAGCGCTAGGTTCTCCTTTATAGCCGCAAACCGCCTCCTCTTTTCCTTCAGTTCGACCAGATTTTCGTCAAAGACCTAATTTTTCCGCGTCGGCGCCTCGCAGACAGCCATGCCGCGGAAGTTCTGCAATCCGTCGGGTGTTTTGGCGCCGGCCCCGATATCTGGCTGCGAGAGCCAGCGCGCTGTATCTTCTGTAGCTCCTCGGATGTTTAGCGCCGCGCCCCGCTTTGCTGCGAGGAGTCGCGCGCCGAGTCTTCCGACTTCTGCGGATAGTGGCGCCGCGTCCCGCTGATCGAGGAGCCGCCACGGGTCTTGAATTTTCCTCGTTCGCCACTTTCTCGATTCCACTGCATCTCCTCTTTTGCCCTCTTTTTGCTCTTTTTCCGCCATTTGGCCATTTTAACCACTTTGACTCAAAAGAAAGAAAAACTATCCTAATACGACACTTATATGTGCAAAATGGGACAAAAGACTAACTAAAACTGACTCAAAAAGTGTATATAAAATACACCGATCAAACACCCTTTTTATACCCTTATTCCTTAGGACTTTCATTATCCATTTACCACATTAAACATACATGTTGGTGGCTGATTTTCCAGCAGTTTTATACCACAAAACAGTCCATCAAAACTGCATAACGATACCCCACAGTTTTAGGCAAATCTCGGCCAACAACTACAATCCAATTACCATTTCCTTAATACTTTTTAATCCAATTCGAATTCCAATACTTCCATATAAGTTATATCAACTTATTAACAATAATATTACTCCATTATAACATGCAATAGGTGACTTTAATAACGACAATAACCAACGAAACCCGATAATCACCAAATCTGTCCATTCACGGTTTTAGCACCAAAAATGGTTCAAACACTTTAGATTCTTCATTATTTTTAGCACGAGCCCATCTATACATTATAACATGTAATATCTAATTACTTTAAAAGAAGAAGAACTTTTACCTCATTTTGTGCCAAAAAATGCCCCAAAACAGTCCCTTAGGTTTTGGTCTGCAGTTTTCGTTTCGCTCCACTTCTTCAATGTTACACCCCGTAATTTAGGTCATGCTTATGAGAATGTACAAAAGGAATTAAGTTTTAAAATTTTGAAAGATAGGTCGACAGAATGTTTCGGACGGGTTTTTAGTCAACTTTGGGACAGTTTTTATCCAGTGGAATTAAGAGTTCCTAGGTGTTTCAAAGGCCTAGTACGTAGTTCATTGAGTCTAGTTCCCAACGCAACCAACCGTTCGTCGATAGGACATCGGAGTAGAAAGTTATGGAAGTTACAAGTTTAGTGCGCAGTCGAGCAGAAAAGAAGTTTCGGTCGGGGGCTGCAGTGCCGCGGCGCCGGATATGCTGAAATTCTCTGAAGTTGCAGTGCCGCGGTGCCGGAATGCAGGGCCGCGACGCCGAGACGGACTGAAAATTCGCGGAGGTTTCAGCGCCGAGGCGGAGTTTTTGCGAAAACTGAGGGAAAATCAGATATTTTCTATTAAAAAGGCCATGGAAGGGTGACAAGTGTCCCCCCCCCCCCCATCTGATTTTTGCATGTCCTATTTATTGACCAAGTCTTGAAGACTTGGTCATTCTTCAAAGCTCTCCCTTCTCTCTAAAATTAAAAGCTCTCCCTTCTCTCTAGAAATTCAAGAAGAAACCAAGGCCTAGAGGAAAATTTCAGAAAAAGTGGCAAGAAGGAAACTTGGTGGCAAGCTTGTAGGAGTTTTGTGGAGGTGATTGTGGAAAGAAGACAAGTGAAATTTGTTGGATTAATTTAGGTAAGCTCTAAGGTAACAATCCTTTCTCTTTTGCTAGTAAATTGTGTTGCATGTGTGGAAGTAGGGATTTGTAGTTGTCAATATTGCTCTTAGATATATTGCATGTAGGAATTGGATAAGAATTTGGATTAAAAATGAATTGGATAAGAATTTATGTTGTTATACCTCAAAGTTGCCGAATTAGACCTTGTAGTTTGTACTAGTTTGATATCAATTGTGGGGCGGAATTTTACACGTCTTGTAGGCGTGTAATCCCCTATTTGTTACCTGCACTGTTGAGCTTTAAAGATGGCATTTTTGGTTATTGAATTCGGCCTTGAAAAAGGTGGCAAAGTATGTAGAAACAAAGGAAGTGTTGTCCGATTTTCCGTAGAATTTAGTGACTTTGCACTTGGAATATTCTACGTTGAAGCTAGAGGTTAATAAACGTATTATGGTCATTACAGGTTAAACATACTACGTGCGGTATATTGGACTTGCGAGTGGATTGACCCGAAGAGGTATGTGGAACTTTCCTATCGCTTGAGCATGAATAGTTGTACTTATATAGTACGGTAGACGTACAATACTTTGATATCCTTTACTTATTTAAGAATTGCCAAGTTGGGCGAGTTAGGAGATTAACCCACTTCTTTAAAACTATTAAGGATGTCTTAAGTTCTCTAAGTTAAGGGACTTGAAGTGTTTTAAGTATATGATACTTGTTTTGTTTTAAAAGTTTAAGTCCCTTGGATATAGGAAAATGTAATTGACTAAGGTATAAGGTTAATATAACGACTTAATGGGAAGTTGGTTATATCCGCTTTATGGAAGGTTAGAAGGAGAAAGTTACTTTAAGTAAGATAAGTAAGGACAAGTGAATTGATGCTATGATTATTTAGTATCTTGGAAGTCTTATAAAAAAAAGAGTCATTTGTTTTAAAAGAGTAGAAGTATGTAGTACTTGGGATTAAATTCCCGGATTATTTTATTAAGATATGTTAGTGCCTTAAGTGAACTAAAATGAGAGGATATATTAAATAATGTTAATTAGAAGTTAGGGGATTTCTTAACTTACTTATGTTATGTATGATAGCCGGTTGAGCTAGGGTAAGAGTATAAATGAGGGGTAAACCCCCAAGACGTTATACCACCTTCTCCAGGGTAAGAGTATAAATGAGGGGTAAACCCCCAAGACGTTATACCACCTTCTCCAGGGTAAGAGTATAAATGAGGGGTAAACCCCCAATACGTTATACCACCTTCTCCAGGGTAAGAGTATAAATGAGGGGTAAACCCCCAAGACGTTATACCACCTCCTCTAGGGTAAGAGTATAAATGAGGGGTAAACCCCCAAGACGTTATACCACCTTCTGAGTATGATTGCGGGGTAAACCCCCAAGACATTATACCACTCCATGGATTTGCTACCCATGATTTGATCGTGAGTCTCCTATTTTTATGTTGTAAGTATACTCTTATTTACTCTCATTGTTAGTAAGGCACAGTGAACTGTAAGTTGATTTTTATACATGTCTCCGGCTCTGTTTTTAGACTCATGATGTAATTACAGTATTTTCCAGTTTTACATACTTAGTACATATTGTGTACTGACCCCCTTCCTCGGGGGCTGCGTTAAATCTGCGGTAGGTAGCGAGCGGTGGATCCTCATTCTTAGGATCACTGATCAGGTGTCAGAAGCTCTATTTCTCCGGAGGCTTATTACTTTTGGTACGGTTTTTCCCTGATGTTGTAGACATTATGTACATTCAGGGGTATGGCGGGGCCCTGTCCACCGTTGTTTATCCTGAAGTGCAGTAGTAACATTTGTGGTTTGGGCTGTAAGAACAAAGTTGTACTGTCTTACTTTTGGCTATGTATATTTTATGGAAGGCGGCCTTATCGGCTAGCCTGTGATGTTATTGTCTAAGCTTGCTTATGTGTTGTGTATGTTCCGCTGCTATTCTATGATGTTTACCTGAGAGGGGTGCCCAGGTAGGGCACCAGTCGCGGCCCGGGGTCGGGTCGTGACAAAAATGGTATCAGAGCAGTTAGTCCTCGGAAAGTGTCTACAGACCGTGTCTAGTAGAGTCTTGATTATCGGTGTGTTGTGCACCACATCTATAATCAGGAGGCTACAGGATATTTAGGATGGTTTCCATTCTTTCACTCTAAGATCGTGCAATAGAGCTGTGTTATAGGTTGAACCCCCTCTGACATATTTTTATGTATCAGTTATGCCTCCACGCAAGGCAACCGCGGCCCAGAAGGAAAGCGGTGAGGAGCTGCAAGTAGGGCCTTGAGAGGTTACGAGGCGAAGGCCCAGTCCTTACCGTAGGTGATGTTTCGTCTGTGAAGTTCCATGACGTCGCCACGGCCCAGCGAGCTCGGGCGGCGGCGGCTCACGAGACCGCGGTACCTGAGCCTTCAGTTCCACAGCCAGGGGCTGAGTATAGAGATTACGGGGAGCAGATCCGGTTGTTGACCAGCATAGTAGCAGGGCAGCGCCGACAGGAGCAGGTAGCCGACCCTAGAGCCGACGGTTTACGGATTCGGGATTTTCTGGGTTGTCATCCACCCGAGTTCTATGGTTCGAGATCCGAGGAGGATCCTCAGGAGTTTGTTCGGCAGTTGCAGCGGACTATGCAGGTGCTTAGGGCCTCGGAGGCTGAGTCAGTCATGCTAGCCTCTTACCGGTTACGCGATATTGCGTTGAACTGGTTTGAGTCATGGGAGCGGTCTAGAGGTGAGGGTGCTCTTCCAGCTGGTTGGGAGGAGTTCACAGAGGCCTTCCTGGATCACTTTTTGCCTCCTGAGATGAGGAGAGCCCGCGTGGATAGATTCTTGACCTTGAGGCAGAATGGGAGGACTATCAGAGAGTCTGACTGAGTTTGACTTATTGGCGTGTTTCGCACACCATTGTAGGCGACATGTGAGCATGTGGTTCATCGCTATGTGATGGGGCTAGACCGTCATATGATTACTGCATTCTTGGGGGTGGCTCTTCAGCCAGGTATGGATTGCCAGGATGCAGGCGTATGCGCAAGGGATAGAGGATAGAGAGAGGGAGGATCAGCTTGACTCGAGCGGCCCAAGAGGTCGGGCAGCGAGTCTCGAGGCGATTTTGAGGCGGATAGTCTCAGCAGCAGACTAGATCCACATTTCAGCCGCAGTGCCGCTTCCGATTTTACGCGGGAGGGTTGATCGATCGGGGACTTGGCAGAGGCAGAGACCATCATCGATCGGGACCACCCCCATATCGGTGTGTACGATGCGGTAGGTTCCACCCAGTCTAGTGTCGTATGACTTCAGGAGCTTGTTACTCTTGTGGCCAGCAGGGCCATTTGAAGAGAGATTGTCCAACCAGAGGCGGTGGGAGTGTTATGGTTCAGCCAAGCGAGTTCGATGGCCGGATCTTCGTCTTGGTGGTTAGCGCCCCGCAGGCGAGTGTTCACGGACCAGTAGGCCGCGGCAGAGGTCGTGGTGGGGGTCCCAGTTCCAGCGGTCCTCAGAACCGCATTTATGCTATGTCCAACCGTCAGGACCAGGAGGCGTCACCAGATGTCGTCACAGGTACATTATTGGTTTTATGTCGTGATGTATATGATTTGATAGACCCAGGTTCTAACTTGTCCTATATATCTCCTCATATTGCTGGTAGAATAGGGATAGAGCCCGAGTCCATAAAACCTTTTGAGGTGGCTACGCCAGTAGGTGATTCGGTGGTAGCTGAGCGGGTGTATAAGACTTGTCCAGTGACTATATACAGTCGTCAGACCCTAGCCGACTTAATAGAGTTGGATATGACGGACTTTGATGTGATTATGGGTATGGATTGGCTAGCGTCTTGCTATGCCAATGTGGTATGAGAGAGATTGAGTGCGGTTCGGTTTCTGGGAGCCGGTTATCGAGTGGAAGGGGAATACTGCGTCGCCGAGAGGTAGGTTTATTTCTTACCTCAAGGCTAGGAAGATGGTGCGGAAGGGGTATATCTACCATATGGTTCGGGTCTTCGATACTGAGGCCGAGATACCAGACCTTCAGTCAGTTCCAGTTGTTAGAGAGTTTCCAGACGTATTCCCAGACGATCTCCCGGGTATCCCTCCTGAGAGGGAGATTGAGTTTTGCATTGATACATCGCCAGACACTCGACCTATATCTATTCCACCCTACAGGATGGCACCTGCTGAGTTGAGAGAGTTGAAAGACCAGCTGAAGGATTTGCTGGAAAAAGGCTTTATCAGGCCTAGTGTTTCTCCCTGGGGAGCGCCGGTTTTATTTGTAAAAAAGAAGGATGGGACGCTGCGTATGTGTGTTGATTACAGGCAACTGAATAAGGTAACTATCCAGAACAGATACCCCCTCCCCAGGATTGATGATTTGTTTGACAAATTGCAGGGTGCGAGGTGTTTCTCCAAGATAGACCTGCGGTCTGGTTATCATCAGGTGCGAGTTAGAGAGACAGATATCCCAAAGACTGCATCAGGACCCGGTATGGGAGCTATGAGTTCAGGGTAATGTCTTTCGAGTTGACCAATGCCCCAGCAGTATTCATGGATTTAATGAACCGGGTGTTCAAGCCATTCTTGGATATGTTCGTTATAGTATTCATTGATGATATCCTGGTTTATTCGCGCACAGAGCAGGAACATGCAAACCACTGAGGCGGTATCGAGTCCTCCGGGACCGGCAGTTGTATGCCAAGTTCTCGAAATGCGAGTTTTGGTTGGCTTCAGTGGCTTTCTTAGGGCATGTTATCGTGGCCGATGGTATTCGGGTTGATACAGCGAAGATTGAGGCGGTCAATACTTGGCCTAGACCCACTACACCGATGGAGGTGCGCAGCTTTTTGGGCCTTGCGAGTTATTATCGGAGATTTGTGGAGAAGTTTGCTTCCATCTCAGCACCTTTGACTAGGCTGACTCGTAGCGGTATGTTCCGGACGGATGCTTGTGAGGAGAGCTTCCGCCATCAAGGAGAAATTGACGACCGCCCCAATTCTTACTCTTCCAGAGGGTTTAGACGGATATGTGGTTTATTGTGATGCGTCGGGTGTCGGGCTTGGGTGCGTGCTGATGCAACACGGTAAAGTTATAGCTTACGTATCTCGACAGCTCAGGAAGCATGAGAAGAACTATCCCACACATGACTTAGAGTTGGCAGCAGTGATTCATGCCTTGAAGATCTGGAGACATTATTTGTATGGAGTTCATGTGGATATTTACACAGACCACAAGAGCCTCCAGTATATCTTCAGCCAGAGGGAGCTAAAATTGCGGCAGAGATGGTGGTTAGAGCTACTTAAGGATTATGATGTCGATATCCTATACCACCCAGGGAAGGCCAATGTAGTTGCAGATGCCCTTAGTCGCAAATCGATGGGTAGTCTGTCAAATGTGCAGCCAGAGAAAAGGGGCATGGTCCGCGAGTTACATCAGCTAGCGAGCCTCGGGGTCCGTTTGGTTGGTTCTGATAGTAATGGAGTTCGGGTTCGAGAGGTTTCCGAGTCTTCCATCGTCGAGGAGGTGAAGAGGCGACAGTATGAGGATCCGATTTTGGTACGGTATCGAGATACGACTCTTCGGGAAGAGAAGAGTCTATTTGATGTAGCGCCTGATGGGGTGCTAAGATTTGAAGGCAGGTTATGTGTACTGATGGCGGGCAGACTTCACAAGAGATTCTCGGGAGGCACACAGTGCTCGTTACTCTATTCACCCGGGGTCGACTAAGATGTACCATGACCTCAGGTGTATATATTAGTGGGATGACTTGAAGAACGCCATGAGTTTGTGGCGCAGTGTCCGAACTGTCAGCAGGTCAAGGTGGAGCACCAGAAGCCTGGTGGGTTGTTGCAGATGATAGAGATTCCAACATGGAAGTGAGAGGTGATCAATATGGACTTTATTACATGGTTACCTCACACTCAGAGGAAACATGATTCTATCTGGGTTATTGTCGACAGGTTGACGAAATCAGCCCACTTTCTTCCAGTCAGGACGACTTTTTCAGCCGAGGATTATGCTAGATTGTATATCCGAGAGATTGTGAGACTGCACGGAGTTCCTATATCGATTATTTCGCAGAGGCCCGGTTCTCGCTAACTTCCGGAGGTCTTTCGAGAAGGATTAGGGACACAGTGAGTCTCGATCGATCCTGCGTTTCATCCTCGGACAAAGCCGAGCGACGATCCATACACTCGAGGATATCTTTGCGGGCTGTGTTATTGATTTCGTGGTAGCTGGGAGGATCATTTACCTCTTGTGGAGTTTGCATATAACAACAGCTACCATTCTAGTATCCAGATGGCGCCTTATGAGGCCTTATACGGGAGGAAGTGCAGGTCACCGATAGGCTGGTTTGAGGTGGGAGAAGTTCAGTTAGTCGGGCCAGACTTGATTCAGCAAGCAGTGGATAAGGTGAAGCTTATACAGGAGCGGTTGTTGACAGCTCAAAGTCGACAGAAGTCGTATGCAGATCATCGGCGTCGACACTTGGAGTTTGAGGTGGATGATTGGGTCTTCCTGAAGGTATCACCCATGAAGGGCGTGATGAGATTTGGGAAGAAGGGGAAACTTAGCCCAAGGTACATTGGGCCTTATCAGATTGTCCGTAGGGTAGGCAAGGTTGCCTATGAGTTGGATCTGCCGTCCGATCTGGAGGCAGTACATCCAATTTTTCATGTGTCTATGTTGCGGAAGTGTATCGGAGATCCATCTAGAGTACACCCGATTCGTGATGTCCAGGTGACAGAGGGGTTATCGTATGAGGAGAACCCCATAGCGATACTCGATCGTCAGGTTAGGCGACTGCGGACAAAGGATGTGGCTTCCGTTAAGGTCTTATGGCGGAACGAGAACAGAGAAGAAATGACGTGGGAAGCAGAAGAGGACATGATGAAGAAGTATCCTCACTTGTTCCCTACACCTTCAGGTAACCCACTTTCCTGCTTATTAGTTTTAATTTGGAGTATATGCTTAAGTATTGTTGTGGCCATGTGGAGCGTCCTTATTTGCAAGGAGAATAGTTAAGAGGGTCTATGTAGATATTGTGATTTGAGTAAGCATAGAAGGAACATTCGGGACGAATGTTTCTAAGGGGGGAGAATGTTACACCCCGTAATTCAGGTCATGCTTATGAGAACGTACGAAAGGAATTAAGTTTTAAAATTTCGAAAGATAGGTCGACAGAATGTTTCGGACGGGTTTTTAGTCAACTTTGGGACAGTTTTTGTCTAGTGGAATTAAGAGTTCCTAGGTGTTTCAAAGGCCTAGTATGTAGTTCGTTGAGTCTAGTTCCCAACGCAACCAACCGTTCGTCGATAGGACATCGGAGTAGAAAGTTATGGAAGTTTCAAGTTCAGTGCGCAGTCGAGCAGAAAAGAAGTTTCGGTCGGGGGGTGCAGCGCCGCGGCGCCGGATGCAGGGCCGCGGCGTCGGATATGCTGAAATTCTCTGAAGTTGCAGCGCCGCGGCGCCGGAATGCAGGGCCGCGGCGGACTGAAAATTCGCGGAGGTTTCAGCGCCGCGACGCCAACTGCAGGGCCGCGGCGCCGAGGCGGAGTTTTTGCGAAAACTGAGGGGAAAATCAGATATTTTCTTAAAAAGGCCATGGAAGGGTGACAAGGGTCCCCCCCCCCCCCCCTTCTGATTTTTGCATGTCCTATTTATTGACCAAGTATTGAAGACTTGGTCTTGAAGACTTGGTCATTCTTCAAAGCTCTCCCTTCTCTCTAAAATTAAAAGTTCTCCCTTCTCTCTAGAAATTCAAGAAGAAACCAAGGCCTAGAGGAAAATTTCAGAAAAAGTGGCAAGAAGGAAACTTGGTGGCAAGCTTGTAGGAGTTTTGTGGAGGTGATTGTGGGAAGAAGACAAGTGAAATTTGTTGGATTAATTTGGGTAAGCTCTAAGGTAACAATCCTTTCTCTTTTGCTAGTAAATTGTGTTGCATGTGTGGAAGAAATGATTTGTAGTTGTCAATATTGCTATTAGATATATTGCATGTAGGAATTAGATAAGAATTTGGATTAAAAAGGAATTGGATAAGAATTTATGTTGTTATACCTCAAACTTGCCGAATTGGACCTTGTAGTTTGTACTAGTTTGATATCAATTGTGGGGCGGAATTTTACACGTCTAGTAGGCGTGTAATCCCCTATTTGTTACCTGCATTGTTGAGCTTTAAAGATGGCATGTTTGGTTATTGAATTCGGCCTTGAAAAAGGTGGCAAAGTATGTAGAAACAAAGGAAGTGTTGTCCGATTTTTCGTAGAATTTAGTGACTTTGCACTTGGAATATTCTACGTTGAAGCTAGAGGTTAATAAATGTATTATGGTTATTATAGGTTAAACATACTATGTGCGGTATATTGGACTTGCGAGTGGATTGACCCGAAGAGGTATGTGGAACTTTCCTATCTCTTGAGCATGAATAGTTGTACTTATATAGTACGGTAGACATACAATACTTTGATATCCTTTACTTATTTAAGAATGGCCAAGTTGGGCGAGTTAGGAGATTAACCCACTTCTTTAAAACTATTAAGGATGTCTTAAGTTCTCTAAGTTAAGGGACTTGAAGTGTTTTAAGTATATGATACTTGTTTTGTTTTAAAAGTTTAAGTCCCTTGGATATAGGAAAATGTAATTGACTAAGGTATAAGGTTAATATAACGACTTTATGGGAAGTTGGTTATATCCGCTTTATGGAAAGTTAGAAGGAGAAAGTTACTTTAAGTAAGATAAGTAAGGACAAGTGACTTGATGCTATGGTTATTTAGTATCTTGGAAGTCTTATAAAAAAAAGTCATTTGTTTTAAAAGAGTAGAAGTATGTAGTACTTGGGATTAAATTCCCGGATTCTTTTATTAAGATATGTTAGTGCCTTAAGTGAACTAAAATGAGAGGATATATTAAATAATGTTAATAAGAAGTTAGGGGATTTCTTAACCTACTTATGTTATGTATGATAGCCGGTTGAGCTAGGGTAAGAGTATAAATGAGGGGTAAACCCCCAAGACGTTATACCACCTTCTCCAGGGTAAGAGTATAAATGAGGGGTAAACCCCCAAGACGTTATACCACCTTCTCCAGGGTAAGAGTATAAATGAGGGGTAAACCCTCAAGACGTTATACCACCTTCTCCAGGGTAAGAGTATAAATGAGTGGTAAACCCCCAAGACGTTATACCACCTCCTCTAGGGTAAGAGTATAAATGAGGGGTAAACCCCCAAGACGTTATACCACCTTCTGAGTATGATTGCGGGATAAACCCCCAAGACATTATACCACTCCATGGATTTGCTACCCATGATTTGATCGTGAGTCTCCTATTTTTATGTTGTAAGTATACTTTTATTTACTCTCATTGTTAGTAAGGCACAGTGAACTGTAAGTTGATTTTTATACATGTCTCCGGCTCTGTTTTTAGACTCATGATGTAATTACAGTATTTTCCAGTTTTACATACTTAGTACATATTGTGCATCGACCCCTTCCTGGGCCGCGTTAACGCCGCAGTGGCTAAGTGGTGGATCCTCATTCTTAGGATCACTGATCAGGTGTCAGAAGCTCCATTTCTCCGGAGGCTTATTACTTTTGGTACGGTTTTTCCCTGATGTTGTAGACATTATGTACATTCAGGGGTATGGCGGGGCCCTGTCCCGCCACTATTGTTTATCCTAGAGGGCTGTAGTAACATTTGTGGTTTGGGCTGTAAGAACAAAGTTGTACTGTCTTACTTTTGGCTATGTATATTTTATGGAAGACGGCCTTATCGGCTAGCCTGTGATGTTATTGTCTAAGCTTGCTTATGTGTTGTGTATGTTCCGCTGCTATTCTCTGATGTTTACCTGAGAGGGGTGCCCAGGTAGGGCACCAGTCGCGGCCCGGGGTCGGGTCGTGACATTCAAGTTCCAATCACATATACGTGACCCCTATGATCTTGTGATCAACTTCACTTCACGTTTCGCTTCCTAAAAGTCGATAAAACTTAGGGTTTTCTCCACCTAATTCTCGGCCAAAACCAACAAAACTTGTGGGATAATGATCTTGGCTTAGCACTTGGTTTAGGGGCTTAATCTTGGATGAAATAAATTAACCAACACTAGGTGTTCTTGGTGCTCTTGGTTTTTGGAGCTCAAAGGAGAGGAAGATGGTGTGATATTTGGCTAAGTTTAATGTAATGAATCCAAGTCTTGCAAGACTTGGATTATATAGATATGTATGGACAAGTGGAGTGGGACCCAGTTGTCCACTTGTCTCAAAATATCTTAGGGTGAGTCAAAGTCTTTCAAGACATGTGTGGGTGACACGTGTCACCCTCCGATTCGTCCAAAATATTCATATTTGGCCAAAAT
Organism: Przewalskia tangutica; assembly: GCA_029844215.1. Classification (NCBI taxonomy): domain Eukaryota; kingdom Viridiplantae; phylum Streptophyta; class Magnoliopsida; order Solanales; family Solanaceae; genus Przewalskia; species Przewalskia tangutica. The sequence continues at coordinate 8,009,629 of CM056725.1, forward strand.
ATCTCAAAATATTGTGGGCCCCCCAAAACCGTAAAATTTTCCCGTGGGCCCCACATGACCAAATCCGGAACTTAAAATCCAAAATTCCAATATAATCTATAAGTCCCAAATACCAAATGTGAGAACCAAATTCCAATTAATAAATCTTTTCCTTCACAAATTCCCGATATTTTCCTTAAGAAAAAGTAATATTTCTTTCTTTCCAAAATTGAAATCTTATTTTCTTACGTACGTTCTCATCTCAATCTCTTGGAAATGCGGGGTGTAACATCCTTCCCCCCTTAGAAACATTCGTCCCGAATATTCCTACTAGGTTCATGCTAAATAAATCTTGGTATAGTCTCCTTAAACTACACTCAACGAAACCAATTATGCCACATATGGCCACAATATATCACACATGAATATACATCAATCAAAGTCAAACGAGGAATCACATCTAGAGGGTATATCACCACCACTAGCTCCCATTCATTGCCTAAAAGGATTCTCTTTTTGTACCTTCATTACTCATAACTATAACCACTTCAATTCTTTTAACATTTGTTCGGTCCTTTTCTTACTTGTCGTACTCTTCTCGTACTTCCAAACTTATTCTAGTATACGTACATAATTTCAAATATTGCTTATGATTTCCAATCCTTGGAGTCACTACATCCAACCATTTTAAGGCCATTTTCGGCTCCCACGACCCGGTTCTGGTGGAACGCGTCCATGAACTCGTACAAAGATTAACTAGACTTGGGTCTTACACCCTCGTGACCCTATCACATAGCGGGACCATCCCGAACTGACCCCACTCCATTTCATGCTATGGGTTGACCTAAAATTGGGCCACAATCCGACCCATCGTCGCACTTAACTCTCATTCTTGGTATGAAATAAATCTTACTACCCGAGAAGGCCTTGCACATCTAAGGTCTCAGCGGTTATCAATATTCTAAGGTTCATAATTTTTCTATGTCTCAAGCTTACATTATCAGTCCCCACATACGGGTAAGGTAGCTTCTCATAATCTCAAAATCACGTTGTCTTAACCATAACAACCCTATTTACTCCATACCAAAATTATTCACACATACCACTTAAGAGTATAACACGGCTTAATCTAACAACATGGCATGTCCTTAAGTCAATTGAACCTGATATTTCGAGAGTCTATCACAATCTTAGTCAGTTAATTACCTCATGACTATTCCAAATCAGTACATATATAAAGCCTAGGTGTGGATTCAATAAACTTTTTTACACCTTCCAAGTAATTATTAAGGCTTAACCAACTCTTGGTAACTCATAATCATTCTAGGCGACACACATATGACCCCAAATAAATACGCTCATACAGATACACATCATCATTATACCAACTATACAATAGTTTTACTAACCTGGATACGAAGTCCATATAATCCTTTCTGGGCCACTGTTGTCTATCTCATAGCTGCAACCACAATAATACGTTAGGGAGAAACTACCCTAACAACATAGCTCTATCGCACGATCTCAGAGTGAGAAGAAGGGAAACCAATCCTAAATGTTCTATAGCCTCATGTTTATAGATGTGGTGCACAACACACCGATAAACAAGACTCTACTATACACGGTCTGTAGACATTCTGAGGACTAACTACTCTGATACCACTCTGTCACGACCCGATCCCCGGGCCCACGACTGGTGCCCTACCTGGGCACCCTTCTATTCATACAACACAAGTAGACTGCGGAAGATAAATAACACTAATTTTTTTAAAAAGGCAAAACCGACAAGGCCGCCGTTATATACATATATAAATAAAACTTATTACACTCTACCTGAGTCCAGCCCACATATGAATACAGACCTCTAAGATTTTGGATAGTAAACTATGATGGGACAAGACCCCGCCGTACCCATGAATATACCTAGCCATAATGACAAGCTCCGGAACATTGGAGCTATAACAAAATGCTGAAAAAGGATCCTAAGCACGCGGATCATCAAACTGAGTACCTACACCTACGGGCATGAACGCAACCCCCCGAAGGGGGTCTGTACAACATGTACTAAGTATGAAACGGAAATAAAGTACAGTATTAAAATCACAGCTGGCCAAGAAATGACAGGGACAAGTAAAATAATCAAATATCAGATCCAACCATGTCATATAAAATAAAATCCAATTGTAACTTGTATCACTGTACCACCTCAATTATGAAATCAACTGTGCCATGTCAAATATGGCAATCAAAGTAACAGTACAACTGTTCCTTACAAATATAAAAGTAATGCGAGTCAAGCCAACATCATGGGACGCCGACCCATATAATTTTTCACGTGCACATGTATATCAATCAGTGTTGCGGATCGTGCAACCCGTCCCAATATAAAATAGTGTTGCGGATAATGCAACCCATCCCAACAAATATATAAGTGTTGCGGATCGTGCAACCCGTCCCAATAAATATTTACCAGTGTTGCGGATCGTGCAACCCGTCCCAATATAATTATACATTTAATTATCATGACAACCTTGCACAATTTAAATCACCTTTTGACTCTCAACAACATTATCTTTCAAATGAACTTTCACTTTATAAACTCAAGACACTTTCATCTCATGTACTATATTAAGAACTTAATCATGGACATTCTCACATGATTTCCATATAACATTTTAAACCATCTCTTGACTTCCTATAAAGTCATTATAACAAACTTTCATTTTAGAAAACTAAGGCACTGTCACATCTTTCCTTTTAATACACCCAAGGCATTATGATGTCATGTAACATTAGGGAAATGAACCCAAAGTACTATGTACATACATTCTTTACAAAAGGACTCAAATCATGTAATATTAGGGAGTTGAACACCAAAAATACTTTTACTATCAAAATCAAGTTACTTACACTTTTAAACTTAAGTAACTTATACCTTTAAAACCAAGAACTTGTTCTTTCAAAATCAAGTAACCTATACCTTTAAATCAAGTTACTTCTTCTTTCAAATCAAGTCATTTATTCTCTTTAAATCAAGTAATCCGTACTTTTCAAATCGAGTTACTTATTCTCTCCAAATCAAGTAATCTATACTTTTCAAATCAAGTAATCTATACTTTTCAAATCAAGTAATTTATACTTTTCAAATCAAGTTACTTGTTCTTTTCAAACCAAGTAATCCATACTTTTCAAATCAAGTTACTTGTTCTTTTCAAAACAAGTAATCTATACTTTTTAAATCAAGTAATCTATACTTTTCAAATCAAGTTACTTGTTCTTTTCAAACCAAGTAATCTATACTTTTCAAATCATAAAAAGGAACTTCCATTTTAGGAAACTCAAAGTACTATCAAAGAAGTATACAAACCAACTTCTAGTTTAGGAAATCCAAAGTACTATCAAAGAAGTATATAGACCAACTTATAGTTTAGTAAATCCAAAGTACTATCAAAGAAGTATATCACTAAGGATTAGGTTCCGATGGAACTCTATAAAGATCAAGTCAAGTATACTTCTAAAATCAAGACAAGTATACTTCAAGAAACATGTAATGTATACTTCAAATAACAAGGCAAGTATACTTCAGGAAGCAAGGGGCGTGTACTTCAAGAATCAAGACAAGTACACTTCAATAATCAATCATGCCGATAGAAGGAAGTAGTTCACATACCGCGTTGATGACTAATCAACACGATAAGTAGCAATATGCTCCAATGTACTTCAACCTTATCGGTTATTCCTCAAGCCAAGTGGAATATGCTACACGTAGTACTTCAACCTAAAATGACAATAACACTTCTATCAACTTCAAGATTACTAGTGTAAGACTTATACCAAATAATGACCCTCTAATTCTATGAAAATTTGGGCAGCACTTCCTTTTTTTCTACGTACTTTTCCACCTTTTCCAAGACCCAGATTCATCAACCAACAAGCCACATTTAAGGCACAACTAACAGTTAACCAAAGGGGATTACACGCCTAACTTGAAGTGTAAAATTCTGCCCCAAAACGATATAAAACCAGTCCACAAATTAATCAACATCAAGGGTACAATGTGAAGCCTTTAACACCTTTTTTATACCCTTATTCCTTAGGACTTTCATTAGCCATGTTACACCCCTAACTCCAGGACATGTTTAAGAGAATGTACGTAAGGAACTCAAGACTTGAATAGGGTACGAAAGGAAGAATTGTTTTTCCGACGGAAAATCTTCCGAACGTCGGGAAGGAGAAATGTTCGTTGGTGAGAATTAGATTCTCAAAATGCATTAATTGAAGAGTATGGAACTTATTATCATTATGGAAATTTAATCTTACGGATTTGGTCACGTGGGGACCACCCGAAGAATTTTACGTTTTGTGGGACCCACGAGGGTTACAAAATTTTATGGACGAATGGGAGGGAGACACGTGGCACCCCTCCCACATGGCTTGGTCGAATTAATGCAAGGGCAAAAGGGTCATTTGACAATTGTAAAGATGAGAAAGTCTTGCTAAGCTAGAGCTTGACATTGTTGACCAAGTCAAGAGCCACTTGGCTTGATCCCTTTCATCCAATTTTAACACGTGTTGTAATATATACCCTCCATTGTATTATATATACATAACTAGTAGCAAAACTTGTCTTCAACACTTAGAAAAAAATTGAGAAAGCTTAGTACACCTAATGTTGCTCTCGGCAATGGTGTGTTTCCCACACAAAATTTTTGTAGTTTTGATCCATTAGCCACAAGACTTTAACCCAAGGTCCCTAAGGGTATTGTAAGGATATCTCAATAGAAATATTTCGGAAAAACGGCATTTTCACGTTAGTCGCAAGGCGAAAACCTAAGGCATTTTCATAGGTTTTGATTGGAAATGGAAGAGAAGTTGGTTGTGAGCTTCTAAAGGCTTCAAATAGCGAATTGGAGCGTAAAGGAAAGGAGCTAAGAATTGCTAAGGAGCGACTTTGAATCTTGGAAATTATAAGGGCTTGTAAAGGTATAATTCTTGTCGTTTTAGTAATTAAGATTACTTATTGTTGTAGCTATGGATATTAGCAAGTATGAGATATATATTATGAAGTTGATAAGTGTATTGGCTATTAGAACTCTAATCCGAAAACTAGTATGTTTAGACCTTGAGATTTCAATTCAATTGGATTATTAGTTTAATCGTCACATGTTATATAAGGAAGGAATTATAATTGTTAAGTTGTTTATGACAATATAACATGTTTGACCTAAGAAGTTGTATTGAAAAAGAATTGGAAAAGGACTCTGTGTTGTTGTATATGTTTAGTCAAGAATGGCTTTAAATATGGAACTAGTTTCGTATTAATTTGTGGGGCGGAATTTTACACGTCCTGTTAAGGCGTGTAATCCCCTTTGGTTAGCTGAATTGTTGGGCCTTAAATGTGGTGTGTTTGGTTATTGAATTCGGCCTTGAAAAAGGTGGCAAAGTATGTAGAAACAAAGGAGGTGCTGTCCGATTTTCCGTAGAACTTAGTGACTTTGCACTTGAATATTCTACGTTCGAAGCTAGAGGTTAATGGACGTATTATGGCCATTTTAGGTTGAAGTACTAAGTATAGCGGATTCTACTTGAAGGATGGAATAGCTATCAAGGTTGAAGTACTTCGGAGCATTTTGCTATTTGTCGATAATCGTCGCGAGGTATGTGAACTTATTCCTTCTTTAGACATGATTCTATGCATGGAATATACATGTGGTATTATTTCATGTTTCCTTCTACTCTTAGAAGTTAAGAAGTATGTATGTTGATTTACTCTACGTAAGGGTTATGTCTAAGTTATCCTAAGTTCTTACCAAGTCTTATGGGGGATGTTGGTAAGAGTCGTTAGGAGGTATTTGGAGCCAAGTTGACTTGACTAATTTACGGCACGAATGAGAATAAGTATCGAACAAGCCATTGCAGCGTTAATAAAGGAAATTGTAATGACGATAAATTATATTAAAACAAGTAGAATTCTCCATCTGCATAGAAGCTAAGATAAGACAAAATTGTATTACATTTTCTAGATCATGGCTGCTTTAATAAGATCGTTATAAACAAGTATAATCTACTCACACACATAAGGCATATGTACTTCACTTAAAGAATTTACGTTATGAAGTTTTAAGACTATGAACCTTTGACTCCTAAAAGGTTGAGAGACTTTATTTTCAAGTAATGAAATTCTTAAAAGAAGAAATGACATGATTTAAGGGAAGTAACTTTTTTTAAAAGGTGTGAGTTACTTGAGATTTAAAAGTTAAGAAACTTGATTTCTAAAGTTAAGAGACTTGAAGTATTTTGGAAGTTAAGAAAATTGATTTGAAAGTATATGATACTTGGTTTTAAAAGTATAAGTCTCTTGGTTGAAAAAGGAATGAAATTGTCTAAAACCATAAAGGGTTATAACGGCTTTATGGGAAGTTGGTTATAACGGCTTTATGAAAGGTTAAGAAAATGGTTTCCTCTAATAATGTAAGTAAGGAGTAACTTGAAATAAGGAAGGGTATTTTGATTTAAAGGTATCACTTGCTTAAAGTTTTAAAATAAGGGTCACTCGATTTAGAAGCCGAGAAACGTATTTCTAAAGGTGTAGTGACTTATGTGAAATGTAAACAAGCCTTGATACTACGGGTGTTAGTATCTTGGGGTTTTATATGAAAATGAACCCTTTGAAAAGAATGGAAGTACGTAGTACTTTGGGTTAAATTCCCGGATTTTTATGTGTGAAACGAAAGTGCCATGAGTTTATAAAAATGGAAGTCTAAAGGTTTAATGAACTTGCCTATGTTTGCTTGTGATAGCTTTGAGTGCAAGTATTATATGTTTACGTTGTCGTGACTCTCAGTTGGAGGGTCACCGTCTTGTTGTAAGTTTACTTGACGCATCTGGCGGTGATGGGATTCCACGGGTATGCTTCCATTATGATTGATCCTTGGACATGCTTATACGATGTGGGATTCCGGGGCATGTGACCAGGAGGCGGGTTAGATTCCCGGATTTGTTTTACTACCCATGGCCATGCTTATACGATGAGGGATTCCGGGGCATGCGACCATGCTATGTACGATTATTACTCCATGGGCTAGCTCCCCATGAAGACATATACCCACGAGGATTCCGGCATGTTATATTATTACTCCACGGGCTAGCTCACGAAGACCTGCACCTACGATGAGGGATGCCGAGGGCACGTTATGGCCATGCTTATACGATGAGGGATTCCGGGGCATGCGGCCACGTTATATATATATATATATATATATATATATATGTGTGTGTGTGTGTTGTATATGTGTACGCCGACAGTGAGGTAGGATGCCACGGGCGCGTCACATGGTTATATGTTACACCTACGGCTGTCGGCAGTGATGTGGGATTCCACGGGCAGGAGATATATATATGTATTGTGTATGTGTACGCCGACAGTGAGAAAGGATGTCACGGGCGCGTCACATGGTCATATGTTACACTTATGACTGTCGGCAGTGATGGGGGATTCCACGGGCACGCTTTGATATTTGTGTGATTTGATCGCGTCCCAGATTGGGCCGGGTAGTATATGCGCCCCTCCATAAAGGGTCGGATTATGTTATGAAAGATAAGTAAGTTATATGGTAATGAACTTAATGATTTCTCCTAAGTATGTACGTAAGATTTGGCTATAACTTTTAATGGAATGGAAAAGATAATGATGTGCAATTAAGTTCATGAGTGGTAATGACACGCAGATCCGTATGTACTTTTATACTTGCTCGTCATTCTTTTGTACGATTATGATTTGTTTCATCAGACTTATTTCTGCTCCATATTCTCGTTATACCCCGTATTTACGAGTATGTACGTGAGGACGACGCATAAAAGTGTAGCCTTAAAAGTTTAGGCCTAGGACGTTTTTGGGCACAACCCACACAAGGAATCGTTTCCGACGAAACGTTTTACACGACTCGCGTAGGTGAATTCCGCTATGTCATTTCTAATTTTTGCGGATTTTTCCGAGCGATTAACCCTTTTGACCAACGAGAGGGTGACACATGTCACCTCGTGGACGCCAAGTGGCCTTTTGCCTGGGCGGTTGAGAGGCTTTGGGGCTTAGAACATGGACCTTTGTTTGTGGAGTGATTTGAGGAGTAGGTTAGGGGCACTGGGCAAATCTTGCCTCCACTTGCCCCACTTGGCTTGATCTTGGCCATTGGTTGGTCATGTCTTAGCCTATAAATACCCTCTCTTTGAAGACTTATTCATCACAAATTTCCAAGTCTAAATCCTCCTTCCTTGTGAGCCATCGTCCCAAGCCTCACTCCCTTTAGAAGCCTCGCCGAATACCCCTTTAAGCCTTGGCCGAATACCCCCTTTTTAGAAGCCTTGGCCGAATACCCCCTTTAGAAGCCTTGCCGAATACCCCTAGCCCTAGCCAAACACTACCCTCCTTGGTAGAAAAGTTGTCTTCTAGTATTGTTATAATGCCCAAAATACCCTAGCCCAAATCCCTTAGTCCTTAGTAGAAGTTGTGAAGAACTTCTAAGGTTTCTTAGAGCTACCTGAGCGCATAAACTTAGAGCTAAACCTTGCTCAGCGACTTTATCTAGGATATTATTGGGCTTACTGAGGTAACAAATCCTAACCCTATTTTGAATAAGAGAATACTTACTGTTGTAGTATTAGAATAAGTATTAAATACTTAGAAGAATAGCACAGAATAGAATTGAATCGCTACCACAAGTAGAAGGGTTTAAAGAAGAATAATCAAATCAGATTTACATGGAATTTGTTTTCACAATGAGACTTGAGTAGCTCACCGTAGGGAAGACGCCCAATTTTCCATAGGATATAGAACCCTCTGCTTAGAATCACATAAAGTAGTCGAACGTTGTTAGACGTGTCGACTATTATAGGCCGATTCTCTCGCGACATATTCAACTTGGCGGCGGTTTTACGAGAAGGTATGTGATTCTTCCTAAAGCATGATATTTTACAATATATATAGTACGGTAGACATACATGTGTTAACTGAATAATAACTACGGCAATGTCTTTTGACTTAAGCCTGAATAATACTTACGGCAATGCCTCACGGCTTAAGCCTGAATAACACTTACGGCAATGCCTCACGCTTAAGCCCGAATAATAAAGATCCAAAGCATTTCATAAGAATATCAATCATTTTTAATGTAAGAGAACTAACTGGTTTTTAAAATGTGCTTAAGAGTTATACTAGCTTTATGGGAAGTTAAGTATAACCACTTAAGATTGATAAAAGAAACAAGTTTGCCTATGTGTTTATAAATGGACTTATGTTGAATTGTGAAAAAGAATAATAAGATGGTTTGATAAGTAGACATGATATGATGCTATGAGTGTTAGTATCTTGTAACGTTTGTATAAGAGAGTATCCTTGTTGTGCTTATGTTGTTTAAAGATAAGCTGTTATGTTAGTGTACTATCACTCACCTCTTGAGATGATACCGGAGGTTAAGCTGCCCTCCGATGCGGGGTAGACTCAGGCGGTCTGGGACCATGATTCGAGAATACCTCATGCGGGTCCAGGGGGCCTATGCAGAGCTACGAGTTCCGTGTTAGTATGCGGGTTATGCCTCACGCGGTCTACATGTGGCTACGCGACAACGAGTCGGGACGATGCCGAGGAGTAGCTACCCTCGATGCGGGGTTATACCTCATGCGGGCCCATGTGAGTGGCCTATGCGGACTCCGGGAGTCCAGGATTAGGCTTGCAGAATGATGATGTGGGCGAGTGGCCCTGTTTCGATCATTCGCAGCCTAGACAAGACCTATTACAGTTACCTATTGTTGCTCTTGTTTGTGATGTGGCACTACGTGCGGTTTCCTTGGTTGTTTCACACATATTTGTAAACTGGTTTTAAAAATGATATGTTTTCATTTAAGTACTTTACAGTTTCGCATACTTAGTACCTGTTGTACTGACCTCCTTCGGGGGGCTGCGTTCATGCCGCAGGTAAGGGCAAGCAGGTGCTAGATCCGCATCCTTAGGATCTCTTTGCATTGGTGTCAGGAGCTCCATCTTCTCCGGAGGCTCTACTTTTTGGTATGATCTCCCTGTATTGTAGATAGTTTGTACAGTCAGGGTATGGCGGGGCCCTGTCCCGCCATAGTTGTATATTTCCTTAGAGGTCTGTAGTCATGTTGTACAGTGTCGGATGTAACTGCTAAACCTGGTTTATATATATATGCCGAAAGGCGACGTTTGTTCACATAAAACTGTGTCTTATTTTATAAACTGTTTCATGTCTTGTTTTATATTTCCGCTGATTACTCTGATGTATGACTACTTGGGTGCCCCGGTAAGGCACCAGTCACGGGCCCCGGAATGGGTCGTGACAAAAGTGGTATCAGAGCAGTTAATCCTCGGAAAGTGTCTACAGACCGTATCTAGTAGAGTCTTGATTATCGGTGTGTTGTGCACCACACCAATAATCAGGAGGCTATAGGATATTTAGGATTGGTTTCCATTCTTCTCATTCTGAGATCGTGCTTTAGAGCCGTGTTATAGGTTGGACCCTCTAACGTATTCCTTTCCATATGATTATGCCTCCACGTAAGGCAACCCGCCCGTGGCAAGGCAAAGCGGAGGCGCTAGCGAGACACCAGAGTCACGAGGGCTCGAGCCCGTCTATACCAGAGGCGACGAGTTCTATGACGCCGCCACCAAAGACAGACCACGCACCCACACCTCCCGCCCCACACCGGGAGGAGTTAGGGTACAAGGAGATGGCCCACTATTGGCTAAAGTTGTGGCCCGATACGGAGAGAGATCGACGCGGTTCGGTTCAGCTCAGCTCGATCGCACCCGTGGTGCACCCGAGGCGAATAGTTTGAGACTACGAGACTTCTTGAGTTGTAGCCCGCGAGTTTTACTGGTCGAGGCCGAGGATGATCCGCAGGAGTTCATCCGTCGACTCAGAGAATCATGAGGGTGATCAAGGCCTCGGAGGCAGTCTGTGACCTTTGTTCGCATCGGCCGCGTGATACCGCAATCGATTGGTTTGATTCATGGAGTTATCCCGGGAGAGCACGCGCCCCCGCCTACTGGGATGAGTTCTCGGAGGCTTTCTCACTCACTTTGCCTCCACGGATGAGGAGGGCGCGGCCGATAGATTTTTACCATCGAGGCAGAGGACGACCGCCGTCGGAGTACAATGTCGAGTTTGATTCATTGGCTCGATATGTCCCAAAGATTGCAGTAGCATATGGAGGATAGGTGCACCGCTACGTCACCGCTAGATGATTACATGGCCGAGTCATGCGCGGGTGTTTCTTCACCGGTATGGACATTACCCGCACGCAGCTCACACCTTGATGCGAGGAACGCAGAGGTCGGCGAGCGACGATGCGAAGAAGGCGCCGGGACGAGGGTCTTCGGTGGCTATCGTGGTGGCGGCCTCAGCGGCCTAGATTTGCACCACAACCAGCTCGAGCACTCTGCACCGCCCTCGGCCCAGAGTATTCGAGGCGCATCGGCCCTGTGGCTTCGGACGCCCGAGTAGCGAGTCGGCGATCGACCACCCCAGTGTGGCCGTCACGGTAGATCCCATTACGGAAGTGTGGTACGCTTTTTGGATCTTGTTACGCCAGGGCGAGGTCATTTTGCGGATCGTCCGACCGGGGCGCACGGTGGTAGGGCTCACCTTCAGTTCTTGCCGCCATCATCTCCTACGATTACTCGCCGAGGCAAGGTACTCATGGGTCCAGGTCGCGCAGAGGTCGTGGCTCGGGTCCCGATTAGCGGTCCTCGAACCGCATTTATGCTTTGTCCACCGACAGATCGTGAGGCCTCACCGATGTCGCCACAGTACCTTATCGGTTCTGGGTTTGATGTGTATGCTTTGATAGATCCGGTTCTACTCCCCTATATATCTCCCTTGTTGCTAGTAGGATAGGGATAGAGCACGAGTCCATGAACTTTCGAGGTAGCTACGCCATGGGTGATTCGGTGGTAGCTCGGCGGTATATGAGCTTGTCCTGTGACCATTTACGATCGTCGGACTCCTAGCCGACTTGATAGAGTTGGAGATGATTGACCGACGTGATTATGGGGATGGATTGGCTAGCTTTGCTACGCCAATGTAGGCTGCAGAGAGAGTAATGCGGTTCCAGCTCTGAGAGCGGTTGTTGAGTGGGAGGAGCACGCAGACGCCGAGGTAGGTTTATTTCCTACCTCGAGGCTAGGAAGATGGTGCGAAGGGTATATCTACCATCTCGTCGGGTGTTTGATCTCGGCCGGTACCAGATTTTCACTGGCCGATGAGTCACGAGTTCCCGACGTGTGTTTCGGATGACCTCCGGGTATCCCTCCCGAGAGGAGATCGAGTTTTGTATAGATGTGTTGCGATACTCGGCTATTTCCATTCCGCCATACGTAATGGCACCGCCGAAGTTGAGGAGTTGAAGGACCAGTGAGGATTTCTTTGGAGAAGGGTTTTATCGGACCTAGTGTTTCTCCCCGAAGCGCCGTATTGTTCGTAAAGAAGAAGGGCGACGCCGCGCATGTGTTGACTACAGCGGTGAACAAGGTGACCATTAAGAACAAATACCCCTTCCCGGGATTGATGACTTGTTCGACCGGTTGCGAGGCGCGAGATGTTTCTCCAAGATTGATCTGCGATCGGGCTATCATCGAGTTCGTGTCGAGAGTGGATGTCCACAGATCGCATTCGGACCCGACGGGCATTATGAGTTCGTGGTCATGTCTTTTGGATTGACCAATGCTCGGCGGTATTCATGGATTTGATGAACCGAGTGTTCAAACCATTTTGGACACGCTTGTGATAGTGTTCATTGATGATATCTTGGTTTATTCTCGCCAGAGCGGAGCATGCGAGCATTTGAGGATTGTCTTGTGATTCTCCAGACCAGCGATTGTACGCCAAGTTTTCCAAATGTGAGTTTTGGTTGACTTGATGGCGTTTCTTGGGCATATTGTCGGCTGATGGCATTCAGTGATACGCCAAGATCGAAGCGATCGAGACTTGGCCAAGACCTACTACTCCGGCGAGGTTCGCAGCTCGGGCCTTGCGAGTTATTATCGGTTCGTGGAGAAGTTTGCTTCTATCTACGCACCATTGACTAGGCCGACTCGTAAGCGCCAAGTTCGATGGTGATGCTTGTGGCGGGGTTTCGATTCTTGAAAGAGAGATCGACGACCGCTTCTTACTCTTCCGGAGGTCCAGACGGTTATGTTGTGTATTGTGATCGTCAGTATCGGGTTGGGATGTGTGTTGATGCGGATGGCGAGTTATAGCATATGCATCCCGACAGTGAAGAAACACGAGAAACTACCCCACCCATGATTTGAGTCGGTACCGTGATTCACGCTTTGAAGATCCGAGGCACTATTTGTATGGGTTCACGTGGATATTTTTACTGCACCACAAGAGCCTCCAAGATATCTTCACCAGAGGAGTGAACTTACGGCGAGACGGTGGTTAGAGTTGCTTAAGGATTACGATGTTGATATCCTGTACCACCCGGAAGGCGATGTTGTGGCGTATGCTCTTGTCGTAGGTCGATGGGGAGCCTATCGGATGTCACAGAGAGAAGGGACATGGTTCGTGATTTGCACCGATTAGCGAGCCTTGGTGTCCGCTTGATTGATTACGATAGCGATGGGGTTAGAGTTCGTGAGGTTGCCGAGTCTTCCATCGTCGAGAGTGAAGAGGCAACAGCTCGAGATCGGCTTTGATTCGATATCGTGATCTGACTCTTCGTGAGGGCGCGGTCCTTTGAGGTAGCACCATGGGGTGCTAAGGTTTGAGGGCGATTGTGTTCCGGATGTTTCGTGACTTCGCAGAGTTCTGGGGAAGCACATACAAGCGTTACTCTATCCATCCGGGGTCGACCAAGATGTACCACGACCTTAGATCTGTGTATTGGTGGGATGGCTTGAAGAAGGACGTTGCAGAGTTCGTAGCTCAATGCCCGTGTTGTCAGCAGGTGAAGGTAGAGCACCAGAGGCCTGGTGGTTTGTTACAGACGATTGAGATCCCGACCTGGAAGTGGGAGGTAATCAACATGGACTTCATCACAGGATTACCTCGCACTCAGAGGAGACATGATTCTATATGGGTTATCGTCGACAGGCTGACGAAATCAGCCCACTTTCTTCCCGTCAGGACGACTTTTTCGGCTGAGGATTATGCCAGACTTTACATCCGAGAGATTGTCGGTCGCATGGAGTCCCTACTTGATCATATCGCATGGGAGCCCAGCCACGCTAACTTCTGGAGGTCCTTCCAGAGGGGTTTAGGGACGCAGGTGAGCCTGAGTACTGCATTTCATCCACAGACAGACGGACAGGCAGAGCGCACTATCCAGACTCTTGAGGATATGCTGCGAGCCTGTGTTATTGACTTCAGTGGTAGTTGGGAGGATCATTTGCCTCTAGTTGAGTTCGCGTATAATAATAGCTACCACTCCAAAGATTCGATGGCGCCTTATGAGGCCTTGTATGGGAAGAATTGCAGATCGCCTATAGGTTGGTTTGTTGTGGGAGAGGTGCTAGTGGGACCAGATTTGGTGCAGCGATGGATAAGGTGAAGCTTATCCGAGGCGCTATCGACAACCGAGTCGACAAAAGTCGACGCAGATCATCGTCGTCGGCATCTTGAGTTCGAGGTTCATGATTGGGTTTTCCTAAAGGTGTCACCCATGAAGGGTGTGATGCGATTCGGGAAGAAGAAACTTCGGCCCAGTACATTGGGCCGTTTCAGATTGTCCGCAGGGTAGGCAAGGTTGCCTATGAGTTGGATCTGCCGTCCGATCTGGAGGCAGTGCATCCGGTGTTTCACGTATCTATGCTGAGGAGATGTATCGGGGATCCATCTAGGGTACACCCGATTGACGATGTCTAGGTGACCGAGGGGTTATCGTATGAGGAGATTCCCATAGCGATAGTCGATCGTCGAGTTAGCGTCTGACGGGCGGGCGTGGCTTCCACAAAGTCTTGTGGCGGAACGAGCTCAGGGAGGAGATGGCGTGGGAAGCTGAGGAGGACATGAGGCAGAAGTATCCTCATCTATTTCCCACACCTCCAGGTAATTCACTTTCCTACTTGTAAATCTTCATTATCGTTTATGCCTAAGTATTGTTACTGGCCGTGTGTGGCATTTGCAATCATTAAGTTATGAAGAACCTTATCGATAACTGTCTTGGGAAGGAACATTCGGGACGAATGTTTCTAAGGAGGGGAGAATGTTATACCCCGTATTTCTGGAGTATGTACGTGAGGACGTACGTACAAAAGTGTAGCCTTAAAAGTTTAGGCCTAGGACGTTTTTTGGGCACAACCCACACAAGGAATCGTTTTCAACGAAGCGTTTTACACGACTCGCGTAGGGTAAATTCGCTATGTCATTTCTAATTTTTGCGGATTTTTCCGAGCGACGAACCCTTTTTGACCAACGAGGGTGACACATGTCACCTCGCCGACGCCAAGTGGCCTTTTGCCTTGGGCGGTTGAGAGGCTTTGGGGCTTAGAACATGGACCTTTGTTTGTGGAGTGATTTGAGGAGTAGGTTAGGGGCACTGGGCAAATCTTGGCCCTCCACTTGCCCCCCACTTGGCTTGATCTTGGCCGGTGGGTGGCCATGGCTTAGCCTATCAATCGCCCTCTCTTGGAAGACTTCGTCATCACAAATTTCCAAGTCTAAATCCTCCTTCCCCCCTTGTGAGCCATCGTCCTAAGCCTCACTCCCTTTAGAAGCCTGGCCGAATACCCCCTTTTAGAAGCCTTGGCGAATACCCCCTTTTAGAAGCCTTGGCCGAATACCCCCTTTTATAAGCCTTGGCCGAATACCCCCCCTAGCCCGAGCCGAAACACTACCCCCTCCCTTGGGAGAAAAGTTGTCTTCTAGTATTGTTATAATGCCCAAAATACCCTAGCCCCAAACCCTTAGTGCTTATTAGTACTTGTGAAGAAATTCTAAGGTTTCTTAGACTCTGAGCGTCTGACTTAGGAGCTAAACCTTGCTCAGGCGCGACTTTATCTAGGATATTATTGGGCTTACTGAGGTAACAAATCCTAACCCTCTTTTGAATAAGAGAATACTTACTGTTGTAGTATTAGAATAAGTATTAAATACTTAGAAGAATATCACAGAATAGAATTGAACTGTTACCACAGTAGAAGGGTTTAAAAGAAGAATAATCAAACTGTACTTACATAGGACTGTTTTCTGATGAACTTGAGTAGCTCACCGTAGGGAAGACGCCCAATTTTCCGTAGGATATAGAACCTCTGTTTAGAATCATTTACAAAGTAGTCTGAAGGTTGTTAGACGTGTCTGACTATTATAGGCTGATTCTCTGCGCGCGACATATTCAACTTGGCAGGCGGTTTTCGCTGAGAAGGTATGTGATTCTTCCTAAAGCATGATATTTTACAATATATATAGTACGGTAGACGTACATGTGTTAACTGAATAATAACTACGGCAATGTCTTTTGACTTAAGCCTGAATAATACTTACGGCAATGCCTCACGGCTTAAGCCTGAATAACACTTACGGCAATGCCTCACGGCTTAAGCCTGAATAATAAAGATCTGAAAGCATTTCATAAGAATACTGAATCATTTTTAATGTAAGAGAACTAAGCGGTTTTTAAAATGAAGCTTAAGAGTTATACTAGCTTTATGGGAAGTTAAGTATAACCACTTAAGATTGATAAAAGAAACAAGTTTGCCTATGTGTTTATAACAGACTTATGTTGAATTGTGAAAAGAATAATAAGATGGTTTGATAAGTAGACATGATATGATGCTATGTGTGTTAGTATCTTGTAACGTTTGTATAAGAGAGTATCCTTGTTGTGCTTATGTTGTTTAAAGATAAGTTGTTATGTTAGTGTACTATCACTCACCTCTTGAGATGATCCGAGGTTAAGTCGCCTCCGTCGCGGGTAGACTCGGTGATGCAGGACCGTGATTCGAGAATACCTCATGCGGGTCCAGGGGCCTATGCGGAGCTACGAGTTCCGAGTTAGTATGCGGGTTATGCCTCATGCGGTCTATGTGGCCATGCGGACAACGAGTCGGGGCGATGCCGAGGAGTAGCTACCCTCGATGCGGGTTATACCTCACGGGCCCGTGAGTGGCCTATGCGGACTCGGGAGTCGAGATTAGGCTTGCAGAATGATGATGGGGGCGAGTGGCCCTGTTTCGATCATTCGCAGCCTAGACAAGATCTATTACGGTTACCTATTGTTGCTCTTGTTTGTGATGTGGCACTACGTGCGGTTTCTTTGGTTGTTTCACACATATTTGTAAACTGGTTTTTAAATGATATGTTTTCATTTAAGTATTTTACAGTTTCGCATACTTAGTACCTGTTGTACTGACCTCCTTCTGGGGGCTGCGTTCATGTCGCAGGTAAGGCAAGTGTGCTAGATCCGCATCCTTAGGATCTCTTTGCATTGGTGTCGGGAGCTCCATCTTCTCCGAGGCTCTACTTTTGGTATGATCTCCTGTATTGTAGATAGTTTATGCTGATCGAGGTATGGCGGGCCCGTCCCGCCATAGTTGTATATTTCCTTAGAGGTCTGTAGTCATGTTATGCAGTTCGGATGTAATCGCTAAACCTGGTTTATATATATATGCCGAAAGGCGACGTTTGTTCACATAAACTGTGTCTTATTTTATAAACTGTTTCATGTCTTGTTTTATATTTCCGCTGATTTCTCTGATGTATGACTACTTGGGTGCCCCGGTAAGGCACCAGTCACGGGCCCCGGAATGGGTCGTGACATATTCGGTACCTGTTGTACTGACCTCCTTCGGGGGGGATGCGTTCATGTCCGCAGGTTTAGGTACACAGTTGTGGATTCGCGAGCTTAGAATCCTGATTCAGCATTTTGATATGGCTCCAATGTTCCGGAGTTGTCATGGCTATGTATATTCAGGGGTACGGCAGGGCCTTGTCCCGTCATAGTATTTGTTCAAATCTTAGAGGTTTGTATTCATCTGTGGGCTGTACTGGCTAGAGTTGCTTTTACATTGTTAAACAGTGTAGACCCTTTCGGGTAATTTTTATGATTATGGCAGCCTTATCGGCTTGGCCTTAGTTTTAAAAAATAAATGTGTTATTTATCTTCCGCAGTTTACTATGTTGTATGATTAGAAGGGTGCCCAGGTAGGGCACTAGTCGCGGCCCGGGGTCGGGTCGTGACAAGCCATTTACCACATTAAACATACATGTTGGTGGCTGATTTTCCAGCAGTTTTATACAACAAAATAGTCCAACAAAACTGCATAACGATACCCCACAGTTTTAGGCAAATCTCGGCCAACAACTACAATCCAATTACCCTTTCCTTAATCCTTTTTAATCCAATTTGAATTCCAATACTTCCATATAAGTTATATCAACTTATTAACAATAATATTACTCCATTATAACATGCAATAGGTGACGTTAATAACGACAATAACCAACGAAACCCGATAATCACCAAATCTGTCCATTCACGGTTTTAGCCCAAAAAATGGTTCAAACACCTTTTTATTCTTCATTATTGTTAGAACGGGCCCATCTATACATTATAACAACATGTAATATCCAATTACTTTAAAAGAAGAAGAACTTTTACCTCATTTTGTGCCAAAAAACGCACCAAAACAGTCCCTTAGGTTTTGGTCCGCAGTTTTCGTTTCGCTCCACTTCTTCAAGTTTCAATCACATATACGTGATCCCTATGATCTTGTGATAAACTTCATTTCACGTTTCTCTTGCAAAAAGTCGATAAAACTTAGGGTTTTATCCACCTCATTCACGGCCAAAACCAACAAAACTTGTGGGATAATGATCTTGGCTTAGCACTTGGTTTAGGAGCTTAATCTTGGATGAAATAAATTAACCAACACTAGGTGTTCTTGGTGCTCTCGGTTTTTGGAGCTCAAAGGAGAGGAAGATGGTGTGATATTTGGCTAAGTGTAATGTAATGAATCCAAGTCTTGCAAGACTTGGATTATATAGATATGTATGGACAACTGTAGTTGGACCCACTTGTCCACTTGTCTCAAATTATTTTATGGTGAGTCAAAGTCTTTCAAGACATGTGGGGGTGACACGTGTCTCCCTCCGATTCGTCCAAAGTTATTTCATCTCCCAAAATATCTATATTTGGCCAAAATATCTCAAAATTTTGTGGGCCCCACAAAACCATAAAATTTTCCCGTAGGCCCCAAACGACAAAATCCGAAACTTAAAATTCAAAATTCCAATATAATCTATAAGTCCCAAATACCAAATTTGAGAATCAAATTCCAATTAATAAATCATTTCCTTAACAAATTCCCGATATTTTTCCTTAAGAAAAAGTAATATTTCTTTCGTTCCAAAATTCAAATCTTATTTTCTTACGTACATTCTCATCTCAATCTCTTGGAAATACGGGGTGTAACATCCTTCCCCCCTTAGAAACATTCGTCCCGAATGTTCCTACTAGGTTCATGCTAAATAAATCTTGGTATAGTCTCCTTAAACTACACTCAACGAAACCAATTATGTCACATATGGCCACAATATATCACACATGCATATACATCAATCAAAGTCAAATGAGGAATCACATCTAGAGGGTATATCACCACCACTAGCTCTCATTCATGGGCTAAAATGATTCTCTCTTCGTACCTTCATTACTCATAACTATAACCACTTCAATTTTTTTAACATTTGTTCGCTCCTTTTCTACTTGTCGTACTCTTCTCGTACTTCCAAACTTATTCTAGTATACATACATAATTTCAAATATTTCTTCTGTTTTCCAATCCTTGGAGTCACTACATCCAACCATTTTAAGGCCATTTTTGGCTCCCACGACCCGGTTCTGGTGGAACGCGTCCACGAACTCGTACAACGATTAACTAGACTTGGGTCTTGAACCCTCGTGACCCTACACATAGCGGGACCATCCCCAACTGACTCCACTCCATTTCATGCTATTGGTGGACCCAAAATTGGCCCACAATCCGACCCATCGTCGCAGTTAACTCTCATTT
This sequence comes from Przewalskia tangutica, assembly GCA_029844215.1. NCBI lineage: Eukaryota > Viridiplantae > Streptophyta > Magnoliopsida > Solanales > Solanaceae > Przewalskia > Przewalskia tangutica. The sequence continues at coordinate 8,029,637 of CM056725.1, forward strand.
TTTGTCTGAAATAAATCTTACTACCCGAGAAGGCCTTGTACATCTAAGGTCTCAGCGGTTATCAATATTCTAAGGTTCACAATTTTTCTATGTCCCAAGCTTACATTATCAGTCCCCACATACGGGTAAGGTAGTTTCTCATAATCTCAAAATCAAGTTGTCTTAACCATAACAACCCTATTTACTCTATACCAAAATTATTCACACATACCACTTAAGCGTACAACACGACTTAATCTAACAACATGGTATGTCCTTAAGTCAATTGAACCTGATCTTTCGAGAGTCTATCACAATCTTAGTCAGTTAATTACCTCATGACTATTTCAAATCAGTACATATATAAAGCGTAGATGTGGATTCAATAAACTGTTTCACACCTTCCAAGTAATTATTAAGGCTTAACCAACTTATGGTAACTCATAATCATTCTAGGCAACACACATATGACCCCAAATAAATACGCTCGTACAAATACCATCATCATTATACCAACTATACAATAGTTTTACCAATATGGATACGAAGTCCATATAATCCTTTCTGGGCCACTGTTGGGTATCTCATAGCTGCAACCACAATAATACGTTAGGGAGAGACTACCCTAACAACACAGCTCTATCGCACGATCTCAGAGTGAGAAGAAGGGAAACCAATCCTAAATGTACTATAGCCTCCTGTTTATAGATGTGGTGCACAACACACCGATAAACAAGACTCTACTATACGCGGTCTGTAGGCATTCCGAGGACTAACTACTCTGATACCACTCTGTCAAGACCTGAACCCCGGGCCTGCGACTGGTGCCCTACCTAGGCACCATTCTATTCAATACAACACAAGTAGACTGCGGAAGATAAATAACACTCATTTTTTAAAACAAAGGCAATCTCCCATATACTCAAATGACCATTATGCTTAACTAAGCTCACACTATTAATAACAGCGTAACCTCTAGAGATGCATATTATAATATATCATAAATAATCAATTAATAATTCAATAATTGCAAATGCCAAAATATTAATCTCCATTAATAATAATATGAATGTGTATAAAGTACATTTGTTCTAATACAGATTGTTTCTAGGACATAAATATACTTTCAATCTCCCATATACTCAAAATGACCATTATGCTTAACTAAGCTTAATGGTTTAGTGAGTGGGTCAGCTATATTATCGTGTGTGGGAACTTAGTCTAATCTAATCTCTTCAGTTTCCACCATCTCCCTCAGTATGTGGTACTTTTTTGGTACATGCTTGTTTCTGTTTGTTGATCTTGGTTCCTTAGCTTGTGAAATTGCACCAGTGTTGTCACAATAAATAGTCATTGGACAACTGACACTCGTAACTACCTCTAGTTCCTTTAGGAACTCAGAAATTGCGACATCTTCTTTACCAACTTCCGATCCAGCAATGTACTCAGCTTTTGTTGTCGAATCAGTAGTTGTAGCTTGTTTGAAACTTTCCCACATCACTGCTCCACCGTTGAAAATGAACGTGTATCCACACTGAGATTTGAAATTATCAAGATCCGTCTGGAAACTAGCATTAGTGTACCCTGTAGCAACTAGCTTTTCTTCTCCACCATAGACCAAGAAGTAATCTTTAGTTCGTCTAAGATACTTAAGAATACTCTTGACTACTTTTCAGTGTTCTTCCCTAGGATTCTGCTAGAATTTACAAGTCATACTAAGTGCAAATACCACATATGGCCTAGTACAGGTTATGAAATACACAATCGATCATATAGACGAAGCATATGGGATCCTCTTCATGCGCTCAAGTTCTATAGCATTAGAAGGACTATCCTTTTTAGATAACTTGATCCCTTAACCCAAAGGTAGACCGCATTTCTTGGATTTTTCCATAGAAAAACGTCCAAGCACTTTGTCTATGTAGGCAGACTGTGACAACCCCAACAATTTATTAGGTCTATCCCAGAATGAAGCAGACATCACTTAATTTCTTCATTATGAAGGTACTGAACAACCACTCTTTGACTGCAAGAGAGTCTTATTGTCTCCCATTATCAATATGTCGTACATATATATAATAGTGAAGACAATACTACCACTCATGCGTTTAGTATAAATACAAGGATCCTCTTTACTTCTGACGAAATCAAATGACTTAATAGCCTTGTTGAAGCAAATATTCCAACTCCTCGAGGCTTGCTTAAGCCCATAAATGGACTTATGTAGCTTGCATACAACGTTTGACTTGAAATCAGATGAAAAACCATCAGGTTGTTTCATATACACTTCCTCAATTAGATTATCATTGAGGAAAGTGGTTTTGACGTCCATCTGTCAAATGTCATAATCATAATATGAAGCTATTGCAAGAAAAATCCAAATGGACATAGTCTTAGCAACAGGTGAAAAGGTTTCATCATAATCGACCCCAGGCCATTGATTATAACCTTTAGCCACCAAACTTGCTTTATAAGTCTATATTTACCAAATGCATTGATCTTCTTCTTGAAGACCCATTTACATCCTATGGGTTTAACCCCACCTGGAAAATCAACCATGTTCCACACCTGATTGATGTACATAGATTCCATCTCGGATTTCATGGCTTCTTGCCATCTCTTCGAATCAATGTCCAACATTGCTTCGCTATAGGTTGTAGGTTCATCGTTATTGGGAATATATATCTCACTGTGTGTTTCCACAAGTAGATTTAGTCTTTTAGGAGGACGATGAGTCCTAGTGGACCTACGGAGTTGATTATTTTACAGTTCAGTACTTGGTATGTTCTGACTGTGAGAGGGTTCTTGTGTGTTGGATAATTCACCAACTTGAGAGCTTTCAGGGATATCATTTTCATGTATTTCCTGAATGGGAGGAGGTGCAACCATTGTATTTACTCCCAAAGGCTATGTAGTAGGATCTTGAATTTCTGCATTATTCCTTATAACACTCCCACTGGCCGAAGGGCGTACTTGAAGTACTCAATATATTCCAAATACTCCCACTGAATTCTTGCCTTGGTCATTCGGCAAGGATTCAACCTCTATGTTATCTCGTGGTTCTTGTATTTCTTCAAGTTCTATCTTTGTGCAACTCTGTTCCTTGTAGACATATTCTTCTTCAAGAAAAGTTGTGTTCCTGGAAATAATGACCTTATGTTCTCCAGGAAGGTAGAAGTAGTACCCCTTAGTTTTCTTTGGATACCCCACGAAGTAACATTTCTCACTTTTGGATTCCAACTTGCCAGTAAGCCTCTTCTTAACATATGCAGGGCACCCTCAGGGTCTCATATGTTTAAGAGTTGGCTTCTTGCCACACCATATCTCATAGGGTGTATTTTCTACTGACATAGAAGGAACCCTGTTCAGAATATATATTGAGGTTTGTATAGCATGTCCCCAAAGGTATTTCGGTAGAGCTGTAAAGCTCATCATGGATCGAATCATATCCAACAAGGTTCGGTTTCTCCTTTCGGCAACACCATTTAACAGTGGTGTTCCAGGAGATGTCCATTCTGAATGGACTCCGTATAACTTTAATTAATCTAGAAACTCCTTGCTCAAGTATTCACCTTCTCAATCCGATTGAAGGGTCTTGATACTTGTTGCGAGTTGTTTCTCCACTTCAGCCTTGTACTCCTTGAAGTTTTTGAAGGCCTCAGATTTGTGTTTCATAAGATACACATATCCATACCTTGTCAAATCGTCAGTAAAAGTAATGAAGTAAGGGAAAACACCCCTAGCTTGAGTCGAGAATGGTCCACATACGTCAATATGTACCAAGTCAAACACCTCCTTGGCTCGCACACCTTTCCCAGAAAGTGGCTTGTTGGTCATCTTACCATTTAAATAGGATTCATTGTTACCATAAGACTCTAAGTCAAATGGTTCGAGGTAGTCAAGCTTCCTCAACCTTGCTATCATTGTTTTGTTGATATGACCAAGTCTACAATGCCATAGGTAGGTAGTGTTTCTATTACTTTTCTTAACTCGTTTATTTTGTACATTGAATATTTCTCGACTACAGTTTAGTGTATATAATCCATCCACAAGAGGCGCAGTTCCATATATAATATTATCAAAAGACAGTATTTGACTGCCATTATTAATATAAGAGAAAAAAACCCTACATGTCCAAAACGGGGATATAATTGATATTCCTTGTTAACGATGGTACATAATAGCAATAATTCAACACTAAAAAATGGTCAAAAGATAAATTTAATCTATAAGTTCCTACGCGCTCAACATCTACTCGTGCTCCATTTACAACACGTAAGTCCAGCTCTCTTGGTCCAACCTTCCTGCTATCAGTTATCCCCTGCACATTTGTACAAATGTGTGAGCCACAAGCGGTATCCAATACCCAGGAATGAGAGTTGTTTATAGACAAATTTATTTTAATGACGTACATACCTTGTCCATTAGAGGCAGGAGCACCTAGGGCTTTCCCTCATCCTGGTGCGGTGCAATCCTTCTTCCAATGCCCTTCCCTGTTACAGTTAAGGCATACACCCTTAGCCGGAATAACCTTCTTCTTCTTCTTATTCACGCCTCCCTTAGGCTTCATAGCTGAGGGCGCAACGACTGTTTTGCCCTTCTTCTTCTGCCATTCCTTACATTTTGGCTTGGTCCGACTAGAAAAGCTCACCATGATCACAACTTTTCCTTTGGTAGTTGAAGATTCAAAGGTATTGAGCATGTTGTGCAGCTCAGGCAGACTCACCTTTTTTCTGTTCATATTGTAGTTTACAATAAAATTCTCGAACGAACGAGGGTAAGAGTTCAGGATGAGGGTGGAAGAGACGTTACTATGAAGCTTTATACTGATCTAGGCCAACCTATCTATCAGCCATATCATCTTCAACACATGTTGATACACTTGGTCCCCTTCAATTAGCTTACACTTGAAGAGTTCTATTAGCAACTCATATTTCATAGTTTGGGATTGAGACTCATAGAGACTTTTTAACTCATATTCTCGTGTTGTCTCTGAAGTTCCACTGACATGGAAGGCAACATGACATATTGAGCTGAAGTGGCGTCATCTAGGTGTTTCTGGTAGGTTGCCTTGTCAAAAGTGGCATATTCAACAGAATCTTCGACAAAAACTGCGGGGAATACATTGTCCAGCACGTATTCTATCATTTTTTGCCTTAGGACAATTCTTGGGTTCCTAAGCCAGTTCATATAGTTTGGTCCAGTGAGTTTGTTCATTTCCATCACCATTTTAAGTGATAGGATCGACATTTTGATAATCTGAAGAGTTAGATAGACAGGAAACTACAATCAAATTTATTTTCTATTAACATGACATTTTGTTTAATTAGCTCCCACTATTTTAGCATACTTCTACGACCCCATGGTAGAATACATACCTAAATTTATTTTTAGGTCATAATGGGCCAAGATCCAAGCCTATGATATCTCCGTGTTTGTTTTGGCTGATAACTTGAATAACACATCTTGGTAGGTTCTTAACCAATTGCAAAACTTATTTGCAACTCTTGGTTGATGAAATATATATTTAATCTTGCGTCCTTAGATTAGTCCGACACTTTGGCGCTAAGATTTGTCTAAGCAAGTCAACCCCATTAAACGACCGTGTTTATGTATCTAAGTAAACTTGGCCTTTGTGAGCAAACACTTTGGTGTAAATACCCATAAAGTTTATCATCTACTTTTACATTTAAACGCATCTATGAAAGAGTTTGAGTCCTCGTAGACTTAGAACAAATGCTTTGACATAAATACTCGTATCGCCAAAAAGGATTTTGCACTCTAACAAGTTTTAATCTCAGATTCTCATTCTGAAGTTTAAATGTTTCAGAATATGAGATTAAAACTTTTTCAAATAGGTAGATTTGGTCCTTTGGGGTAAATCTGTAATTAAAATAAGTTTCTGAAAACAGTTTTTGTCCTTGGGGTCAAATTTGTAATTAATTTGAATTCAGAAAATTACAGACAGGTCCCTGAAATCTGAAAATATTTTTTGAAAATTAAAATTGGAGTTTCTGAATTTAAAGGGGTTTAAAGTTGAAATTTTAAATTCTTGAGGGGGTAAACTGTACATTCTGAAAATCTAGAATTTACATAAATACCATGAAATCAATTTTAAAATCAGAAAATATTTAGGGACTATTTGGATTAGACTTAAATTTTAGAGTTTAAACAAGTTAACCTATGATTATTTGTAATTGAATATTATTGAGTAATATACAAACTGTATGCTAGATGTTTGAATGCGTTCATTTAATTATTAACATAATGTCCGCTATAACTGTCTGGGTAGGCGGCGCCCAGTAATTGATCAAACCATCTTAAATCATGCCTATTGGGTTGATGGTTCCCAACTAAGTGTGTTTTAGAAATTGCATGATTAAATGTCGTATTCGATATGACACAAATTGTTGATCTTCGTTAAAATCCCCGAAAACTAAAATGTTCCCCAAATTTTAAATACAAGTCTAAACTAGAATGTGTCGTCCATTATAATAGTTAGAGTGCAAAATCCTTTTCGGCGATACGAGTATTCATGCCAAAGCATTTGTTCTAAGTCTACGAGGACTCAAACTCTTTCATAGATGTGTTTAGATGTAAATGTAGATGGTAAACTTTTGTGGGTATTTACAGTAAAGTGTTTGCTCATAAAGGCCATGTTTACTTAGATACATAAATGCAGTTGTTTAATGGCGCCAAAGTGTTGGACTAATCTAAGGAAGCAAGATTAAATAAATATTTGATTAACCAAGAGTTGCAAATAAGTTTTGCAATTGGTTTAGAACCTACCATGATATGTGTCACGATATTTCTGTGCGCTAACGCAAGTGTACGTATCACTAAAGTAATAAAGATTTGTAAGACCGAGTTATCGTCCATAGAGACTGGTTTGTCAAGTACCGAATATCTAATCTATGGTATTTATTGGGTTAACGTTCTTTTGTTTGAGAATTCTAAACTAAGAATTGAAACTAAAGTAATTTGCAGAAAATAAATTAAGGTGATGATACTTAGGGTTTACAACAGTTATAAAGGTAATTAGGATTTTCAATCTCCTCAACTATCCACTCTTTCACTTGTTAATGCAAGGCTAATGACTCTTCTTTTTATTAAGATAGCAGGTTAACGAATATGTTTTATATTCCGGTTAGGACATATATAAAAACTCAACCTTGTGCAGAAACCTTCTATATTTCTATGATATATTTTACCACACAGGAGGATTAAGAACAATAACCTTAAACACTACACAAGTATCGGGGTACTTTCGTCTACGATTTTAACCAGTGTCTAAACAACTACAGCATATTCAAATCTCATTTTTCAGATCTCGATTCAAAATCATATAAGTTATGACAATTAATGGTCAGTCAATTATCAAACAATCAATACAATATTGAATAGATCTTAATATAGCTGAAAAAGAAATCAATAACTATGCATTAACTTATGAAAGAGTTTCAAGCGATTCAACGGAAAACCCTAATAAAAAAATTAGCTCCTAGACATTGTCATGCTAAGAACCAATTTAATATTCAACATAAACTGAATTAAATAAAAGAGAAAAGAAAGAACTTGAACAAGAGTAGTCTCCAATCTAGTAGTTTTTGCCTCCTTTCTAGCCTCCCAAGTATGATAATGAAATATAAAGGTTTCATGGTTTTATATCTGAGCAAAGCTGCGTTTCAGACCCTTTTACCCTTATTACATTCGGCCCAGTTTCAGCAAAAATACATGTCGGCGCCGCGCCCCTACTGATTGGCGCCGCGGCGCCTTCGACGAGATTTTAGGCGGTGCTTTATTTTTCTGTCCGGACTTCGTCAGGTTTCTTTCATGCTTCCCGGGACTTCTTAGGTCTGATTTCTTGGCCTTTTATTGTGCAATTTCATCCTCAAAAGCAGTATTTTTTCCTTTATGACCGCTGTGACTCAAAAAGAAAGAAAAACAATCCTAACACTATACTAAACGCAAAAGAAAAGATGAAAATACTAACTAAAAATGACTCAAATGTGTATATAAAAAGACTCAACAATATGTTAATAAAGTTATCAGTCAAAGCAAACGCGGAGATAACACAGGCTTGGATCTTGGCCCATTATAACCTTAAAATAAATTTAGGTCCATATTCTACCATGGGGTCGTAGAAATATGCTAAAATAGTGGGAGCTAATTAAATAAAATGTCATGTTAATTAGCCTAAACAAATGTGTATAATAGGAAATAAATTTGATTGTAGTTTTCTATCTATCTAACTCTTCAGATTATAAAAATATCGAGTCTATCACTTAAAATGTTGATGGAAATGAACAAACTCACCGGACCAAACTATCTGGACTTGCTTAGGAACCTAAGAATTGTCCTAAGGCAAGAAAGGATAAAATACGTGGTGGACAATGTATTCCCCGCAGTCCCTACCGAGGATTCTGCAGAATATGCCACATTTGATAAGGTAGCCTACCAGAAACACCTAGATAATGCCACTTCAACACAATACGTGATGTTGTCTTCCATGTTAGTGGAGCTTCCGAGACAACACGAGAAAATGGGCCTAACGATATGCTCGAACACTTAAAGAGTCTCTATGACTCTCAATCTCAAACTATGGAATATGAGTTATTAATAGAACTCTTCAAGTGTAAGCTAATTGAAGGGGGCCATATGTATCAGCATGTGTTGAAGATGATAGGGCTGATAGAAAGGCTGACCTCGATTGGTATAAAGCTGCAAAATAACGTCGCTTCCACCATCATCCTGAACTCTTTCCCCCGTTCATTCGAGAAAGTTATTGTAAACTACAATATAAATGGAACTAAGGTGAGTCTGCTTGAGCTGCACAACATGCTCAAGACCTTTGAATCTTCAACTAACAAAGTCAAAGTTGTGCTCATGGTGAGCTCTTCTACCTGGCCCAAGCCGAAAGGTAAGGAATGGCAGAAGAAGAAGGGCAAAACAGTCGTTGCGCCCTCAACTATGAAGCCTAAGGGAGGCTGTTAGGCATATTTCATATACCCTTTTTGAGTCATTTTTAATTAGTATTTTACACGTTTTTGTTGTGTTTAGTATAGTATTAGGCTTGGTTTTCTTTCTTTTGAGTCACAGTGGTCTAAAATGGCAAATTGACAAAAAGGAAAGAAAATGGGGCATAAAAGGAGGAATCGAGCGAGAAAGGGCGAGAAAATGAGAGCCGGACAAAAAAGCGACGGCGCGATGCTAGTCAGCAGGGTCGCGGCGTCGGAACTGCATAATACCCACAGAATATTGGGCGCCGCGTCGCCCGTCAGCAGGGTCGCGGTGCCGGTACGGAAAATCCAGTTCCGAGTTTTAATTGGCAAATGACAAATTGGTCCATAGGGCACGAAATTTGATAGATACAAAAGCACTAGGGATTATTCTTGGAAAGAAGGTTGGTCATTCTACAACATAGCACAACACAAGACAACAAGAGAGGCTACAATTGGAGACTTAGTTCGCAGTAATTTCTTTTCTTTCATTTTTAATTCAGTTTATGTGTGGATTTTGTGTTAGTTCTTAGCGTGACTATGTCTAGGAGCTAAACACTTTATTAGGACTTTCTTTATGAATCGCTTGAAACTTCTATTCATGAATTAATACAGTAGTTTGATTTCTTCTTCACTTGATTAAGATTTAGTCAACAATTGGTATGAATGTTTGATAATTAATTGATCACTAATTATCATAATATATATGATTTCGAATCAAGAACCGAGAGGAGAGATTTGAATATGCTGTAATTGACTAGACATAGGTTAAAATCACGGACGACAGTACCCCGATACTTGTGTAGCATTATAGGTTATTGTTCTTAATCCTCCTATGTGGTAAATCCTATCATAGAAATATAGAAGGGTTCTGCAATGGGGTTGATTGATTATTTGTCCTAACAAGAATATAAGATAGTTTAGTTAACCGCTATCTTAACGTAGAAGAAGTCATTCTAGTTGCATTAAGGATTGAATAGAGTGGATTAGTCGAGGATTTGGAAGCCCTAATTCATTCATAACTGATTACAACTTAAATAGTTCTGTAATTCTTGCAATTATTCCAGTAGTTAAAGAAAAACCCAACTCAAATATCGATTTCCAAATAGATACCATAAATAGATAAACAGTAATTAGAAACCAGTCTCTGAGAACGATATTTAGTCTTATCAGACTATATTACTTGTCAACGATGTGTGCGCTTGCGTGAGCATTTGAAATATCACTAACAAGTTTTTGGCGCCGTTGTCGGGGACTGACGTACTTCTAATATCGAACCATCTATTTTTATTTCTAATTTGGCTTTATTTTTATTTTTATTTTTATTATTAGAACCCTGTTGCCTTGATTTTGTTTGTTGATTTTTGTCTATTTCAGGAATCTAGTATATGCGAAGAAGGAGAGGAGCAGATACATTTGTTCCCTTCAACCCTGAAATCGAAAAATTGTGCAAGCAAAACAGGCGTGAGAAAAGAATTGTTGATTTACTAGCCATGGAAAATCAGCAGAACAACAACGGTACTGACGGCGGTTGAATAATGAGGTACCGGCTGCCATGGGACAAGTCCCACCACCTGCAGAAATGAGCTTGGGAGATTATGTTTTGCCCACGGTTACTGGTGCACATACATGCATCAGGCTCCCAGCAATAGGGGCGAACAACTTTGAGATCAAGCCAGCCATTCTGAGCATGGTCCAGAACACAATACAATTTGGGGGATTGCCATCTGAAGACCCCCACATGCACATTGCCAACTTTCTGGAGTTGTGTGCCACTTTCAAGTACAATGGTGTTACTGACGATGCAATTAGACTGAGGCTCTTCCCGTTCTCACTTAGGGACAGGGCCAAGAGCTGGTTAAACTCACTGCCTGCCAACTCCGTCACTACCTGGCAGGACCTAGCCCAAAGGTTTCTTGCAAAGTTCTTCCCTCCTTCAAAAGCTGCAAAGTTAAGGGGAGAATTAAACAATTATTACCATGTGAATGGTGAGTCACTCTATGATGCGTGTGAGAGATTTAAGGATCTGCAAAGGAAATTTCCACATCATGGCATAGAGAAGTGGATGCTGGTCCACATTTTTTATAATGGGCTGAGTGGTACTACGCGTACCATTGTTAAGTGTATTTTGTATACACTTTTGAGTCCTTTTTAGTTATTATTTTACTCTTTTATTTTGCGTTTAGTATAGTGTTAGGTGTGTTTCTCTTTCGTTTGTGTCACAGTGGTCATAAAGGAGAAGATACTACTTCTGAGGATGAAATGAGCTTAACTGAGGATGAAAATTACACAAGCACAGCCCAAGGAATGAAGCCTGAGAAGTGCCAAGAAGAACAGAAGAAATCTGGCAGATTCCGGACAAAAATCAAAGAGGCACCACGGTGCCTGGCCAAGTAGCACTGCGGTGCCATTGAACCGCGGTCAGAAAAATTAGCACCGAGGCGTAAAAATTGCCGAAAGTCCGAAACTGAAACATCGTCGAAGGCACCGCGGTGCCTGGCCACGGAACCGTGGTACTATATTTCTAGGAAGCTACAGTGACTTCGGCTGAATAAGCACCGCGGTGCCGGACAGCGGAACCGCGATGCCGACACGTAAAAGTCAAATTCCGAGTCGATTTTTGACAAGGGTAAAAGGGTCCGAAGCAAGATTTTTCTCAGATATAAATACCCTAAACCCTGTCATTATTATATTATCATACTTTGGAGAGGAGAACGACGGCTACAAGCGACAATTGGAGACATCTTATTGTTTAGGTTATTTTCTTTCCTTTACTTTATTTCAGTTTATGTTGGATTTTGTATTAGTTCTTGACATGACAATGTTTAGGAGCTAATTACTTTAGTAGGGTTTCCATCGAATCTTCTTGAAGCTTTTTTATATAGTTAATGCATTAGTTTTTGAGTTTTTCTTCAGCGTATTAAGATCTATTCAATATTGTTATGATTGCTTGATAATTAACTAGCTATTAATTGTCATCACTTATATGATTTCGAATCAAAAGTCTGAAAAGTGAGATTTGAATATGCTGTAATTGTCTAGGCATAGGTTAAAATTGTGGACGAAAGTACCCCGATACTTGTGTAGTAATTAAAGGTTATTGTTCTTAATCCTCCTGTGTGGTAAAATGTATCATAGAAATATAGAAGTTTTCTGCACTAGATTGAGCTCTTGTATGTCCTAACCGGAATATAATGACAGATTAGTTACCCTGCTATCTTAATAAGAAGAAGAATCATTAACATTGCATTGACACGTGAAAGAGTGGATAGTTGAGGAGATTGGAACCCTCTTTCCTTCATAACTGTTATAAACCCAAAGTATAATCATCTTTAGTTTATTTTCTGCACCTAGTCATAATTCTTAGTCATCAATCTAAAACTAAAGAACGTCAACCAAATATATACCATAGAATAGATAACCGATACTTAATAAAACAGTCTATGTGGACGATAAACTCTGTCTTACAGATCTTTATCACTTGAACGATACGTACACTTGCGTAAGCACTTAGAAATATCGCAATAAGTTTTTGGCGCCATTGCCGGGGACTGACGTACTTTTAATATCGATCTATCTATTCTTATTTCTAATTTGGTTTTTATTTTCAGTTTTTTTTATTTTTTCTTTTATTTTGATTTAGTGTTGTTTGCCGTGATCTGTTTGTTGTTTTTGATTAGTCTCAGAAACTTAGTTTATGCGAAGTAGGAGAGGAGATGTCATTTTTATCCCTCTGAACCCGGAGATTAAGAGATTGTGCAGACAGAACAAGAAAGAGAAAAGAGCAGCAGATTCCTTAGCAATGGGAGATCAGCGAAACAATAATGTGGGGGATGATGAGTTACCTCCTGTTTTAAGACAAGTCCATGCAGAAAGGAGCTTGGGGGAGTATGTGATGCCAACCATTATAGGAGTACAGAGTTGCATCCGGCTTCCAGCGGTTGAAGCCAATAATTTCGAGATCAAACCAGCCATATTGCACATGGTTCAGATCTCAGTTTAGTTTGGGGGGTTGCCGTCTGAAGATCCTCATTTGCATCTAGAAAACTTCCTGGAGATGTGTGCAACGTTTAAATACAATGGTGTTACTGATGACGACATTCGATCGAGACTCTTCCCATTCTCACTCAGGGATAGAGCAAAGTGCTGGTTGAACTCATTACATGCGAACTCCATCACTACATGAAAAAACTTACCCTAAAAGTTCCTTGCCAAGTTCTTCCCTCCATCCAAAGCAGCAAAGCTCAGAGGAGAACTTAATAATTACTATCAGATGGATGGAGAGTCACTCTATGATGCATGGGAGATGTTTAAAGACTTGCAGAGAAAGTGCCCACATCATGGGATTGAGAAGTGAATGCTAGTCCACATATTTTACAATGGGCTGTGTGGCACAACTCGTACCATAATTGATGCTGCAGTAGGAGGTATATTCATGAGAAAGAGTGCTAATGAGGAACATGATTTGCTAGAAGATATGACCACAAACAACCATCAGGGGGCCGATGAGAGAACAATGAACAGTAGGAAAGTGGCTGGGGTTCATGAGCTAGATGCTATCACTGCATTGACTGCGCAGGTAGTTACTTTGACCAAACAGATGCAGCAGAGTACCATGACAGTTAAAGCAGTTCAAACACCAATAATATGTGAGATTTGTGGGGGTCCCTATACTTTTAATAGGTGCACAACAGTGGTGTTACACCCCGTAATTTCAGGACATGTGTTTACGAGAATAGACGCGAGAGCACAAGACTTATAAATTTGAACGAAGGAAAGATTTAAATTTTCTTAAGGAATATGATATCGAGCCTCGGGGAGGAAAATTGTTCGTTAATGAGAATTGAGTTCCCGAATTTGATATTTGAGACTTATAGAATTTATCGGAATTTCGGGAGATGAAATATTTTAGATCAATCGGAGGGCGACACGTGTCACCCTCCATGTGCCCATGTGGGGCGGCAATTTAAGGAACAAGTCATGAAGCCACTTGGCTTGACTTGTTGACCACATCTCACCCACACATTTGAATTAATCCTAGCCCTTGGTTGTAGTATATATCCATTACTAGTGCAAGACAATTCTACACTTAGAATTAAATCAAGAACTTGTAGTTCTTGTTGAGAAGCTCTCGGCTAAGGAGAAAAATAAGGAGGAAAATTTTGCAATCTTGTTCCATAATTCACAAGACTTTAACCCAAGGTTCCTAGGGGTATTGTAAGGATATCTCAATAGAAAGATCTCGGAAAAATGACATTTTTACGTTAGTCGCAAGGAGAAACCCTAAGGTGTTCTTCAACTTTGAAGATGGGACTTGAAGAGGAGTTCTTCATGAGCTTCTAAGGAGTGCTTGGAGCGGATTGGAACATAAGAAGATGAGCTAAAAGTTGCTAAGGATCGACTTTTACGCTTGGACATTATTAGGGCTTTTTGAGGTAAAATCTTCATCTTATTAATGTAATTGAAGATTACATGTTATAATAGTTAAGAAATGAGCATGTGGTATATAGAATGAGGTTTGAAAAGATTTGAATCATGTCGACATGTTAAAACCGAAAATGGACAAGTTAGCCATTTATGGTGTAATCAATTTAATTGTTAGTTACGATCGTCGCATGTTATAGAAAGAAGGGATTATAGTTGTTATAATCGATTGAGGCTATATAACATGTTAGAATAACAATTTGGATTGAAAAGGAATTGGAATGAACTTTATGTTGTTACACATTTTGAGCCGAGAATTGCCTTAATCTTTGGACAGTTTCGTATTAATTGTGGGGCAGAATTTTACACGTCCTGTTAAGGCGTGTAATCCCCTTTGGTTAGCTGAATTGATTGAGCCTTAAATGTGGAATTTGGCTATTGATTTTCGGGCCTTGAAAAAGGTGGAAACGTACGTAGAAAGAAAGGAAGTGTTGTCCGATTTTTCGTAGAATTTGGTGACTTTACACTTAGAATATTCTACGTTTGAAGCTAGAGGTTAATTGACGTATTATGGCCATTGTAGGTTGAAGTACTAAGTATAGCATATTCTACTTGAAGGATGGAATAGCTATCAAGGTTGAAGTACTTTGGAGCATTTTGCTACTTGTCGATAATCGTCGCGAGGTATGTGAACTTCTTCCTTCTTTTGACATGATTCTATGTATGGAATATACATGTGGTGCTATTTCATGATTCCTTCTACTCTTAGAAGTTAAGAGGTATGTATGTTGATTTACTCTATGTAAAGGTTACGTCTAAGTTATCCTAAGTTCTTACCAAGTCTTATGGGGGATGTTGGTAAGAGTCGTTAGGAAGTATTTGGAGTCAAGTTGACTTTGCTAATTTACTGCATGAATGAGAATAAGTATCGAACAAGCCATTGAAGCGTTAATAAAAGAAAATGTATCGGCAATCAATTAAATTAAAATGAGTAGAATTCTCCATCTGCATAGAAGTTAAGATAAGACAAAATTATATTACATTTTCTAGATCATGGCTGCTTTAATAAGATCGTTATAAACAAGTATAACCTATTCACAACGCATAAAGTATATGTTACTTAATTAAAAGAGTTTACGTATGAAGTTTTAAGACTATGAACCTTGAATTCTAAAAAGGTTAAGAGACTTTATTTTTCAAGTTATGGGACTTGATTTTTAAAAGGAATGAATGACTTGATTTAAAAGTATAGAATGCTTGATTTGGGAAGAGCATTGATAACTTGATTTTCTAAGTTAAGAAACTTGGTTTCTTAAAAGTTAAGAGACTTGAAGTATTGTTGAAAGCTATGTAACTTGTTTTGAAAGTATAAGTCTCTTGGTTATAAAAGGAATGAATTTGTCTAAAACATAAAGAGTTATAACGGCTTTATGGGAAGTTGGTTATAATAACTTTATGGAAGGTTAAGAGAATGGGTTTCTCTAGTATTGTAAACAAAGAAATGACTTGAAATAAAGAAGGGCAATTTGATTTAAAGGTATCAATTGCTTAAAGTTTTAAAGTAAGAGTCACTTGATTTAGAAGCCTAGAAATGTATTTATAAGAATGTAGTGACTTGTTTAAAATGTAGACATGCTTTGATACTACGGGTGTTAGTATCTTGGGTTTTTTTACGAAAATGAGTCTTTTGAAAAGAATGGAAGTACATATTACCTTGGGTTAAATTCCCGGATTTTTAATGACATGTTAGTGCCTTAAGTTTGAATAAAAATGAGAATGCTTAATAATTAAGGCTAATAAGAAGTTAAGGGATTTCTTAACTTGCTATGATATTTATGATAAGCCGGTAGTGCTTATGTTATGTATGATAAGCCGGTGGTGCTTATGCTATGTATGATAAGTCGGTGGTGCTTATGTTATGTATGATAGTCGGTTGTGCTAGTGATGTATTGTTTATTACGGGGTCATTCCCCGGGCTTGTTGCATTTGCATATTCCGTGGATTTGCTCCCCATGATGCGAGGAATACCTCATGCGAGTCCGTAGGGCTTATGTGGGTGAAATAGTCCTATGCGGGGCGGACCAGTCCTATGCAAGGAGATTACCTCATGCGGGTCTATACGACCTATGCGGGTGAAATAGTCCCAGGAGTAGGATTGCCAAATGATATTATGGGCAGGTGGCCCTAAGTTGATCATAAGCTTCCTATTTCTATGCAGTATACCTTTATGAGCAGACTTATGTGACTTTATCGCGTCCCAGTTTGGGTCGGGCAGTATACCTTTATGGGCAGACTTATGTGACTTTATCGCGTCCCAGATTGTGTCGGGCAGTATACCTTTATGGGCAGATTTATGTGACTTTATCGCGTTCCAGAATGGGTCGTGCAGTATACCTTCATGGGAAGGCTTTTGTATGACTTCGTCGTGTCTCGCAAATGGGCCGGGTTACGTTATTACGTATGGATAATCAAAGTGAACTCCAAAATAAGGCGTCCCTCCATAAAGGGCCGAATTATGTTATGCAAGCTAAGTAAGTTATATGGTAATGAAATTGATGATTTTTCCTAAGTATGTACGTAAGAATTGGACTATAACTCTTATTGAAAAATGGGAAAAGATAATAAAGTGCGATTAAGTTCACGAGATTGTAATGACACGGTAGGATCTGGTATTTATTTTGTTTATATACTTGCCCCTGTCATTCTTTTGTACAGTTATGATTTGTTTACTGTACCTTATTTCCGTTCCATATTAAATTTGTTATCGACCTTCGGGGCTGCGTTCATGTCCGCAGGTTTAGGTACACAGTTGTGGATCCGCGGGCTTAAGATCCTGGTTCAGCATTTTGAGATGGCTCCAATGTTCCGGAGCTTGTCATAATGGCTATGTATATTCAGGGGTACGGCGGGGCCTTGTCCCGTCATAGTATTTGTCCAAAATCTTAGAGGTCTGTATTCATATATGGGCTGGACTGGCTAGAGTTGTAATTACATTATTGGATAGTGTAAGCCCTTTTGGGTGATTTATATTATGGCAGCCTTATCGGCTTTGCCTTGGTTTTAGAAAAAAAATATGTATTACTTATCTTCCGCGGTTATTTTGTATTTTATGATTAGAAGGGTGCCCAGGTAGGGCACCAGTCGCGAGCCCGGGGTCGGGTCGTGATAAGTGGATCCGAATAATGTACCTATAGAGCAGGTTCAGGCAGTGGTGAATTTTCAGAAGCCCTACAACAACCCTTACTCCAACACATACAATCAGGGGTGGAGAAATCACCCAAACTTTGCTTGGAGGAATGAACAAGGGCATCAAGCACAGTTTCAAGGCCAAAACTAGAACCAGTAGCCACAAGAGAAGCCTGATGAGCTAAAATCAGCATTGCTAACACTTACGAATTCACAGACCCAGTTCATGACAGAAACTAGGTCATCTATCCAAAATTTGAAGGCACAGGTTGAACAGTTGGCAAGCATGCTGAACAATAGAGAACAAGGAAACCTCCCCAGCGATAACGTGGTGAATCCAAGGGAGCAGTGTCAGGAAATAATCCTGAGGACCGGAAAACAGTTAGAACAGGTTGCACCCAAATCAGTGGCTGAAAACAAAAAGAGTTGGAGAAAGCAGCTGAGGCAGAGAATGAGGGGGTTACTAATGACCGCCCTATTTTAGAGAAGGCTCCACCCGAAGTGATGAGGGAGTATACTGACAAAATTCCTTACCCTCAAAGACTGCAAAAGAAGTCCTTAGACAAGCA
The DNA here is from genome assembly GCA_029844215.1 of Przewalskia tangutica. NCBI lineage: Eukaryota > Viridiplantae > Streptophyta > Magnoliopsida > Solanales > Solanaceae > Przewalskia > Przewalskia tangutica. The sequence goes on from CM056725.1 coordinate 8,047,794, forward strand.
ATTTTCCAAATTTTTAGAGGTCTTCAAAAAGTTTCATATCAATCTCCCATTCATTGAAGCTTTGGAGCAAATGCCATCTTATGTGAAATTCATGAAAGACATCATGTTTAAGAAGAGAAAGCTGGTGGACTATGAGACAATAGCGCTGACAGAGGAGTGCAGTGCTATCTTACAGAAGAAACTTCCCCCTAAGTTGAAAGATCCAGGGAGTTTCACCCTACCTTGCACCATAGGAAATGTGACATGCAAGCAAGTCTTATGTGATTTGGGGGCAAGTGTCAACCTAATGAACCTCTTTGTGTTCAAAAGACTTGGTTTGGGGGAGGCAAGACCAACCACAGTCACCTTGCAGCTAGCTGATCGCTCAGTTGTGCATCCCCAAGGAATTATTGAAGATGTGTTGGTACAAGTGGGTAAATTCATCATTCCTGCTGATTTCCTCATTTTAGACATGGATGAAGATGAAAATATTCCCATGATCCTTGGAAGACCATTCCTAGATAGAGGAAGAACCCTCATTGATGTTGAAAAGTGGGAGTTAAAGCTCAGAGTTCAAGGTGAGGAAATAGTGTTTAAAGTTTTTAAGCAGCCCACTGAACCTCAAGTCGATGCTAGATGCTTTGTTGTTGGTTTAGTTGATAAAAAGGGTTCTCCTGAAGGTTCCAAGGGTACTGATGCTCTTGCTGGTAAGAATTATGCACCCGTAAATGATGTGGTGGATGAGAACAAGGGAATAAATCCTCCTGAAATAAGCCCTGTGAAAAAGAAAAGGAGAAGGAGGAGAAAAATGGTGTTAAAGTGGATATGCGGAGGGGACACTCTACCTCCTTGATCTAGTAAGTAACCTGCGTCCGGCTAAAAGACGTTAAAGACAGCGCTACTTGGGAGGCAACCCAATGTTTTAATTATGTTATTCCAATTTTCGTTTTAGTTTATTTATTTTGTCTTGAACAGTCTAACGATCTGGTATGTTAGTGTTGTTGGATGACAGATGAAGGGCAGGACTCACTCCAAAGGGCTAATGGTTAACAATGCATAAAACTGAAGACACTGGAATATTTTGGCAATTAGCATGGCAGCTGAGCAGTAACCGCGTTCCTCCTTGTGCCAGGCGATAATTTGGCCTTCCTCCCAGACCTCCACTATGACCGCTGTGTTGTGTCAGTAAGTTGTCCCTCATTATTTTTAGTCTTCACACATTGGGGACAATGTGTCGATTAAGTTTGGGGGGTGTCTTATTTTGTTTTGAGTCTTTTTATTGTCTTCTTGTTGTTTTATGTGTTCATGAGTCATATTTTTTTATGGAGAAATCATGTTATAGTTGCTAAATATATTGAGTGGATAAAGTGAGATAATGTAATGGAATTAAAAGCGACAATATGTGTGCTTAAGTTAGATATGCCAAAAATTCATGACATCTAATTATTCAGGATATTTGCGCTTAACCTGTGTGTGTCAGTTATGGAAAGAAAGGTTGAAAATGTCTAGAAAATCTATTTGCTTGTTATTTGAGGCGAAATAGTTAAGATGTACATATTTAGGAAAATGATTCAGGCATTTCTTTGATAGCTCTTCCTACCATTCATTACATATCCTGACATAAATTGTATCACTAATCAGCCCCTTTGAGCCTAAATTAAGATCTTTCTTTGGCACCCAATGATTCCTTTGTGATGCCATAAGTAATATTTGAAAACTCTTGGAGTGAAAAGTGTTGAAAAAGAATCAAAAAGAGAGTATGAATTTGATGCACCCCAGTGAAAAACATGCATAGGTTAGGGGGTGCTTGTTATGTATAATGTATCTCATTCTCTCAAAAGAAAAGAGGAGAGGAAATAGGTATGAAATTGAAAAGAAAGTAAAAAAAAAAAAATTGAATGAAAATCTTATGGTACGTAACTGAGCCTAAATGCCTACTTTTACCTACCCCTGCCTAACCCTACATTATAACCAGTGAAAGTCCTGATGAACTTTAATATGTATGTCTATGATTAGTAGAGAATAGCAAGTAAACGGATCTATAGCGTTTGGAAAAGATGGAATGAGATTGACATGCATAGGTTAGGTATTTGTATTTCCAATTGATCATGATCTAAGTGAATTTGTGAAATATCTAACTTAAAATTCAAGATTGCTAATTATTCATGCTATGTATGTTCTAACATATTATCCCAACATTCATTCATGATTTTAAAGAAGCATTGCTATAATTATTTGATCCATTGCATAGAGTCTTTTATTTAACTTTATTTTTGTTTTTGTTTTTGTTTTGTGTTTTACTCGAGGGCGAGTAAAGTGTTTGTTTGGGGGTGTTTGTTAAGTGTATTTTGTATACACTTTTGAGTCCTTTTTAATTAGTATTTTACTCTTTTATTTTGTGTTTAGTATAGTGTTAGGTGTGTTTCTCTTTCGTTTGTGTCACAGCGGTCATAAAGGAGAAGATACTACTTCTGAGGATGAAATGAGCTTAACTGAGGATGAAAACTGCACAAGCACAGCCCAAGGAATGAAGCCTAAGAAGTGCCAAGAAGAACAGAAGAAATCTGGCAGATTCCGGACAAAAATCAAAGAGGCACCGCGGTGCCTGGCCAAGTAGCACCGCGGTGCCATGGAACCGCGGTCAGAAAAATTAGCACCGAGGCGTAAAAATTGCCGAAAGTCCGAAACTGAAACACCGTCGAAGGCACCGCGGTGCCTGGCCATGGAACCGCGGTGCCATATTTCCAGGAAGCTACAGTGATTTCGGCTGAATAAGCACCGCGGTGCCGACGCGTAAAAATCAGATTCCGAGTCGATTTTTGACAAGGGTAAAAGGGTCCGAAGCAAGGTTTTTCTCAGATATAAATACCCTAAACTCTGTCATTATTAGATTATCATACTTTGGAGAGGAGAACGACGGCTACAAGCGACAATTGAAGACATCTTATTGTTCAAGTAATTTTTTTTCCTTTACTTTATTTCAGTTTATGTTGGATTTTGTATTAGTTCCTGACATGACAATGTTTAGGAGCTAATTACTTTAGTAGAGTTTCCATCGAATCTTCTTGAAGCTCTTTCATATAGTTAATGCATTAGTTTTTGAGTTCTTCTTCAGCGTATTAAGATCTATTCAATATTGTTATGATTGCTTGATAATTAGCTAGCTATTAATTGTCATCACTTATATGATTTCGAATCAAAAGTCTGAAAAGTGAGATTTGAATATGATGCAATTGTCTAGACATAGGTTAAAATCGTGGACGAAAGTACCCCGATACTTGTGTAGTAATTAAAGGTTATTGTTCTTAATCCTCCCGTGTGGTAAAACTTATCATAGAAATATGAAAGGTTTCTGCACTAGGTTGAGCTCTTGTATGTCCTAACAAGAATATAATGACAGATTAGTCAATCTGCTATCTTAATAAGAAGAAGAATCATTAGCATTACATTAACACGTGAAAAAATGGATAGTTGAGGAGATTGAAACCCTATTTCCTTCATAACTGTTATAAACCCAAAGTATAATCATCTTTAGTTTATTTTCTGCACCTAGTCATAATTCTTAGTCATCAATCTAAAACTAAAGAACGTCAACCAAATAGATAACATAGAGATAACCGGTACTTAATAAACCAGTCTCTGTGAACGATAAACTCGGTCTTACAGATCTTTATTACTTGAACGATACGTACACTTGCGTAAGCACTTAAAAATATCGCAACAACCATCATTGATGCGGCAGCAAGGGGATCTTTCATGAGAAAAAGAGCCAATGAGGCACATGAGTTACTGAAAGATATGGCTGCTAACAATCATCAAGGGGCAGACGACATGTCAGTGACCACCAGAAAGGCTATGGGCATACATGAACTAGATGTCATCACTGCCCTGAATGCACATGTGGCCCTTTTGACGAAGCAACTGCAACAGAATACCATGTCTATGAATGCAGTACAGATGCCGGTTAATTATGAGATTTGTGGTAGGCCACACTCCTTTGATAGATGCACAGCGGTGGATCCCAATAATATGCCAATGGAGCAGGTGCAGGCAGTTGGGAATTTTCAGCGGCCGTATAACTCCAATACATACAACCTAGGGTGGAGAAATCACCCTAACTTTTCATGGAAGAAAGATCAACCCCAGCAGCAACCATATCAAGGTGGTTAACAGAACCAGCAGGTATAAAATCAGGCCGCTTCATCCCAGCAGTTTAGACCACCTATACAACAGGATAAGTCTGATGAACTGAGAGCTGCACTGCTTACACTCACCAATTCACAGAATCAGTTCATGTCTGAAACAAGGTCCTCTCTCAGGAGCTTGGAAACACAGGTTGGGCAACTTGCAAAGATGATAACCAACAGGCCTCAGGGCACTCTCCCAAGCAATACAAAGGTAAATCCTAGAGAGCAATGTCAGGCAGTGTTGTTGAGGAGTGAAAATCAATTGGAGCAGGGTGCTCCCCAGCCCGCATTGGTAAGTAAGAAGGAGTGTGAGAAAGCAGTTGAGGTAGAGAAGGAGGGGTCACTGAGGATCGCCCTACAGTGGAGAAAGCTCCATCAGCACCTTTGAGGGAATACATTGATAGAATCCATTACCCTCAGTGGTTTCAAAAAAAGGCAATAGACAAGCAGTTCTCCAAGTTCTTGGAGGTATTTAAGAAACTTCACGTAAATATCCCCTTCATTGAAGCACTAGAACAGATGCCAGCATACTTTAAATTCATGAAGGAGATACTTGGAAAAAAAAGAAGGATGACGGATTATGAGACAATATCTTTGACAGAGGAGTGCAGCGCCATTCTGCCAAAGAAACTGCCTCCTAAGCTGAAGGATCCAGGAAGCTTCACCTTGCCCTGTACTATTGGCAAGGTAACATGTAACAGGGCCCTGTGTGACTTAGGGGCTAGTATTAATCTTATGCCTCTGTCTATATTTAAGAGATTGGGTTTGGGGGAAGACAAACCAACTACAGTAAATTTGCAGTTGGCCGATCAAACCGTGGTGCACCCCAGAGGCATAATTGAAGATGTGTTTGTCAAGGTGGGAAAATTCTTCTTCCCTGCAGACTTCCTCATCCTTGACATGGAAGAAGATGATGAAATATCCATCATTTTGGGGAGACCATTCCTTGCAACCGGGAGAGCCCTAATTGATGTAAAAAAATGAGAACTGGGGCTAAGGGTCCAGGAAGAGGAGATGGTCTTCAAGGTGTTCAAATCCATCATTGAATCCCAAGCCATCAACAAGTGTTTCGCGATCCAAGACGTGACACCGCGATTCGGCCAAACAAAGCCAAAGCTAAGAAGATCATTCCTACAGCGGTGAACCCACAGGTCAGCAATAATGTTGAAACAAAAATTGATGTCATGGAAGCCGTCGAACAGGTAAGTCTTACTGAGCCCCCTCTTGTGAAAAAGAAAAACAGAGTACGAAAGAGGAGGATGATTTTGATTTATTCTTCACTTGATTAAGATTTAGTCAATAATTGGTATGAATGTTTGATAATTAATTGATCACTAATTATCATAATATATATGATTTCGAATCAAGAACCGAGAGGAGAGATTTGGATATGCTGTAATTCACTAGACATAGGTTAAAATCGCGGACGACAGTACCCCAATACTTGTGTATCATTATAGGTTACTGTTCTTAATCCTCATATGTGGTAAATCCTATCATAGAAATTTAGAAGGGTTTTGCACTGGGGTTGAGTGATTATATGTCCTAACCGGAATATAAGACAGTTTAGTTAACCGTTATCTTAACGTAGAAGAAGAAGTCATTCTAGTTGCATTAAGGATTGAATGGAATGGATTAGTCGAAGATTTTGGAAGCCCTACTTCATTCATAACTGATTACAACTTAAATAGTTCTGTAATTCTTGCAATTATTCTAGTAATTAAACAAAAACCCAACTCAAAACGGTAATTAGAAACCAGTCTCTGAGGACGATATCCTGTCTTATCAGACTATATTACTTGTCAACGATGCGTGCGCTTGCGTGAGCATTCGAAATATCGCTAACAAAGGCGTAAAGAAGAAGAAGGTTATTCCAGCCAAGGATGTATGCCTCAACTGTAATAGGGAGGGGCATTGGAAGAAGGACTGTACTGCACCAGGATGAGGGAAAGCCCCAAGTGCTTCTGCTTCTAATGGACAAGGTATGTACGTCATCGAAATAAATTTGTCTATTAACAACTCTCAATCCTGTGTATTGGATACCGCGTGTGGCTCACACATTTGTATAAATGTGCCGGGGCTAACTGACAGAAGAAAAGTTGGACCAAGAGAGCTGGACCTACGTGTTGGAATGGATCACGAGTAGATGTTGAGCGCATCGGAACTTATAGATTAAATTTGCCTTTTGGCCATTATTTAGTGTTGAATGATTGCTATTATGTACCCTCGTTAACGAGGAATATCATTTATATCTTTTTTTTGGACATAGAGGGTTTTTTTCTCTTATATTAATAATGGCAGTCAAGTATTATCTTTTGATAATATTATATATGGAACTGCGCCTCTTGTGGATGGATTATATACACTAAACTGTAGTCGAGAAATATTCAATGTACAAAATAAACGAGCTAAGAAAAGTAATAGAAACTCTACCTACCTATGGCACTGTAGACTTGGTCATATTAACAAAACAAGGATAGCATGGTTAAGGAAACTTGACTACCTCGAACCATTTGACTTGGAGTCTTATGGTAACTGCAAATCCTGTTTGAAAGGTAATATGACCAACACGCCACTTTCTGGGAAAGGTGTGCGAGCTTAGGAGGTGGTTGAGTTGGTACATACTGATGTATGTGGACCATTCTCGACTCAAGTTAAGAGAAGTTTCCCTTACTTCATTACTTTTACTGATGACTTGACAAGGTATGGATATATGTATCTTATGAAACATAAACTCGGTGCCTTCGAAAAGTTTAAGGAGTACAAGTTTGAAGTGGAAAAATAACTCGTAACAAGTATCAAGACCCTTCGATCTGATCGAGGAGGTGAATACTTGAGCAAAGAGTTTTTGGATTACTTAAAGCTACACGGAGTCCATTCAGAATGGACACCTCTTGGAACACCACAGATGAATGGTGTTGCCAAAAGGAGAAACCGAACCTTATTGGATATGGTTCGATCCATGATGAGCTTCTAAACTCTACCTTCATACCTTTGGGGACATGCTATACAAACCTCAATATATGTTCTGAACATGGTTCCTTCCAAGTCAGTAGAAAAGACACCCAATGAGATATGGTGTGGCAAGAAGCCAACTCTTAAACATATGAGACCTTGGGGTGCCCTGCATATGTTAAGAAGATGCCCACTGACAAGTTGTAATCCAAAAGTGAGAAATGTTACTTCGTGGGGTATCCAAATGAAACTAAGGGGTACTACTTCTATCTTCCTGGAGAACATAAGGTCATTGTTCCCAGGAACGCAACTTTCCTTGAAGAAGAATATGGATACAAGGAACAAAGTTGCACAGAGATAAAACATGAAGAAATTCAAGAACCACGAGATAACATAGAGGTTGAATCCTTGCCGAATGACCAAGGCAAGAATTCAGTGGGAGTATTTGGTGAAGATTGGGTACTTCAAGTACGCCCTTCGTCCAGTGGGAGTGTTATAAGGAACAATACAGAAATTTAAGATCCTCCTACACAGCCTTTGGGAGTAAATGTTATGGTTGCACCTCCTCCCATTCAGGAAATACATGAAAATGATATCCTGAAAACTCTCAAGTTGGTGGATTATCCAACACACAAGAACTCTCTCACAGTCAGAACATACCAAGCACTGAACTGCAAAACAATCAACTCTGTAGGTCCACTAGGACTCATAGTCCTCCTGAAAGACTAAATCCACTTGTGGAAACACATAATGAGATAGATATTCCCGATAACGATGAGCCTACAACCTATATCGAAGCAATGTTGGACATTGATTCGAAGAGATGGCAAAAAGCCATGAAATCTAAGATGGAATCTATGTACATCAATCAAGTGCGGAACTTGGTTGATTTGCCAGGTGGGGTTAAACCCATATGATGTAAATGGGTCTTCAAGAAGAAGATCAATGCATTTGGTAATACAGACTTATAAAGCAAATTTGGTGGCTAAAGGTTATAATCAACGACCTGGGGTCGATTATGATGAAACATTTTCACATGTTGCTAAGATTAAGCCCATTTGGATTTTTCTTGCAATAGCTGCATATTATGATTATGACATTTGACAGATGGATGTCAAAACCACTTTCCTCAATCGTAATCTAATTGAGGAAGTGTATATGAAACAAACTGAGGGTTTTTCATCTGAGTACAAGTCAAATGTTGTATGCAAGCTACATAATTCCATTTATGGGCTTAAGAAAGCCTCGAACAGTTGGAATATTTGCTTCGACAAGGCTATCAAGTCATTTGATTTCTTCAGAAGCAAAGAGGATATTTGTATTTATAGTAAACGCAAGAATGGGAGTATTATCTTCATTATTATATATATGGACGACATATTGATAATGGAAGACAATAAGACTCTATTGCAGTCAATCAAGGAGTGGTTGTCCAGTACCTTCACGATGGAGGATTTAAGTGAAGCCTACTACATTCTTGGAATTAGAATCTATAGAGATAGACCTAATAAATTATTAGGGCTATCACAGTCAGTCTACATAGACAAAGTGCTTAGACATTTTTCTATGGAAAATTCCAAGAAAGACGGTCTACCTATGGGTCAAGGCATCAAGTTATCTAAGAAGGATAGTCCTTCTAATGCTATAGAACTTGAGCACATGAAGAGGATACCATATGCTTCTGCTATACGATCGATCATGTATGCCATGACCTGTACTAGGCCAGATGTGGCATTTGCACTTAGTATGACTTGCAAATTCCAGCAGAATCCTGGGGAATAACACTAAAAATCATTCAAGAGTATTCTTAAGTATCTTAGACGAACTAAATATTACTTCTTAGTCTATGGTGGGGAACAAAAGCTAGATGCTACTAGGTACACTGATACTAGCTTCCAGAAGGATCTTGATGACTTCAAATCTCAGTCTAGATACACGTTCATTTTCAATGGTGGAACAGTGAGCTGGAAAAGTTTCAAACAAGCTACAACAGCTGATTCGACAATAGAAGTTGAGTACATTGCTGGATCGGAAGCTGGTAACGAAGCTATCACGATTTCTGAGTTCCTGAATGAACTAGGGGTAGTTCCGAGTGCCACTTGTCCAATAATTATTTATTGTGACAACGCTTGTGCAATTGCACAGGCTAAGGAACCAAGATCAACAAACAGAAAAAATGATGTACCAAGAAAGTACCACATACTCAGGGAGATGGTGAAAACTGAAGAGATTAGATTATACTATGTTCCCACAGACGATAATCTATCTGACTCATTCACTCAACCATTAATCTTAGTCAAGCATAATGTCATTTTGAGAATATGGGCATTAGATATGTTGGATATTGACTCTAGGCCAAATGAGAGATTGAAAGTATATGTATGTCCTAGAGATAATCTGTATTAGGATAAAATGTACTTTATACACATTCATATAATTATTAATGGAGATTAATATTTGGCATTTACAATTATTAAATTATTAGTCGATTGTTTATAATATTCTATAATATGCATCCCTAAAGGTTACATTGTTATTAATAGTGTGAGATATTAATATTATAACGTAACTCTTAAAATAGCCTCGACTAATGATCATCAAGAATGAGATATCGATAATATGTGAAAAGTCGACATGTGGTTTGCATCACATCCTTAGAGGATGTAGTATGTCTCACCTGCTACGAGTTACAAATACTCGTGATGGACAAATGGATACTTTGGAAGTATTGGTATACCCTACTGATATATTATTTGTTATAATGTCTAAAGTATGATCATCGTGTGGGAGATAGAAGTCCTTAGACTTGAGGTCGATACGCACCTTGTTTACAAAGTAATGTTCTTTGATAATGTCCTAAGTTCAAATGCCTTATAGGTTGAGATACGGCTTGTATTGGGTACATTACTATGTGGATTAAATGTGGTAGTTGAGCCAAGATTATGATTCATTCCTCGAATGTATATTCGAGAGAGCACTAAGTTTCTCAATGATATTAGGTTGACTAAGTCGTTGTCCAATGCAATAGACATATATAGGATATGGTATTATTGTCAACTAATATAGATGAGATATAATGATCAAGCCATTTGGATAGACACTTGGCAAATTTTAAGCTTGATCGAGTGTGTCGTGAATGAAAGTATTTTATCTTCCCACATAGAGGTTCAGTCTACCAGATTAGTGTAAATATACTTTACATATTGTGTTTGTCTTCCGGTGCCTTCTAGGAGTTTCGGGTAGACCCTAATATGATTAGTGTCGATATGTGAAGGCATGTAAGGTAACACTATGTCAATTGTTCCTTCGATCTAAGTATGTAATGAGAGAACATAAATGTTCGATTTATGATCGAGACATTTGAATGAATAATGATTATTTAATTAAGTCGAGATTGGATTTCAGATTTAATTAAAATGAAAACGAGAAGACGTCATAAAAATGGACTAGGGTCGTGGCGCATGGGACACAGCGCCGCGGCGCTGTTAGCGATTTATCCACACGCTTAAAACGCAAGTTCACGTATCGTTACAAGTAATATAGTCTAGGTAAGACCGAATATCGTCCTCAGGGACTGGTTTTCAAGTACCGGTTATCTATTCTATAGTATCTATTTGGTTAACGTTAATTGGTTTAGAATTTTAGACTAATAATGCAAGAAATAACTAATTATAAAAGACTTTGATTTAAATCAGTTATGATGGAGAATTAGGGCTTCCAAGATCATCAACTATTCACTCTATTCAATCCTTAATGCAACAATAAAAGTTTTTCTTCTATGTTAAGATAGCAGGTTAACTAAGCCATTTTATATTCCGGTTAGGATATATAAACACTCAACCCCGATGCAAAACCCTTCTATCTTTCGATGATAGGATTTACCACAAAGGAGGATTAAGAACAATAACATATTAAACTACACAAGTATCGGGGTACTTTCGTCCACGATTTTAACCTATGTTTATTCAACTATCATATTCATAATCTCCACTTTCGGATCTCGATTAAAAATCACATATGTGATGATAATTAGTGATCAATTAGTTACCAAGCAATCAAAGTAATTATTGAATAAATCTCAACTATATAAAGAAGAAAACAAACTAATGCATTAATTCATGAATAAGAGTTTCAAGAAAATCACAAGGAAATCCCTAATAAGTAATTAGCTCCTAGCCATAGTCACGCTAAGAACTAATATAATCTCCATACATGAACTAAAATAAACAAAGCAAAAGAAAAAGAAAATACTTAAGAACAAGTCTTCAAGCCTTCTAGCATCCAAGAGTTGTGTTGTGGAATATTTACAAGGTGGATGAGTGTAGAATGGTGGTATGAGGAGGTCTGAAGGATGATAGATTAATGAGCAGGGTTTTAGGGATTATATAGGTTTTGTAGGTAGGAAAAGTTATCCCTTTTGGACTCTGAAAACGTGTCAAATTCGGCCCAAAACGTCAAAAATCCCGCGTCGGCGCCGTGGCCCTGAGATTGGGCGCCACGGCGCCGAAAAATCTGCAAGTTTCCGGAAATTTCGTCGGTCGTGTGTGGCCACTTTTTCGATTTTTCGTTTCTTGTCCCCTTTTTCATCCGGACTTCGTCTGATCTCTTCTATACTTCCCGGGACTTCTTAGACTTCAGTTATTGGCCATTTTGTGTGCAATTCCATCTCAAATAAGCTCATTTCCTCTCCTTTTCGCCATTTCTCCATTTCTGACCGCTGTGACACAAAAGAAAGGAAAACGACCCTAATACTATACTAAACATCAACAAAATGAGTAAAATACTAACTAAAAATGACTCAAAAAGCGTATACAAAATATGCCTAACAAACACCCCCAAACTTAACTTTTGCTCGCCCTCGAGTAAAGATCAAAAATAAAAACAAAGAAACGAAAGAAAAGAAAATAAAAGGACTCAAAGACACTGATCAATCTGCTGCACAATTGCCACTAGAAAAGCATGAAGGTTAGTAGGATAATATGCAGGAACATATAGCATGAATTTTTAGCATTCTAAAACTCTTAAGTCAGATATTTCGTAAATTCAATTCAATCATGCTCAATGAAAGTAAGAACACTTAACCTATGCATGTCAATATCAAAATTCTATGGCATGTTTATTTGTTATTCTCCACTAATCATGGATACACATACTAGATATCTTCAGGACTTTTCAAGGTTGTAATGTAGGCTTAGGCAGGGGTAGGTAAAAATAGGCATTTGGCTCAACCTACGTACCATAAACTCTTTTTCTTTCAACTCTTCCATTTTCTTTTGATTCTCTTTTTAATCTCGTACCTATCTTTTCCCTTATTTTGTTTCGAGAGAATGTGGTGCATGATGAATAACAGGCACCCCCAAACTTAGGCTTTTGCCTATTTATTTTATTTTCATTGGGGTGCATAAATTTGTTCACTCTCTTTTCGTCTTTTTTTCAACACTTTTCATTTCAAACATCTCAAGTTTTCACTTATGGCACAAAATATGGAATTATAGGGTGTCAAAGAAAGATCTTATTTTTTGCTCAAAGGGGCTGACTAGGGATACAATTTTAATGTCAGGGATAGGCAATGAATGGTAAGAAAGGGCTAACAAAGAAATGCCTGAGTCATCTCCCTAACATGTATATCCTAACTATTTTGCCTCAAATAACAAGCAAGCAGACACATAGACTTTATTTTTAACAATGCACAAATCAAGCACAATTACCCCAAATAATTTGATTTCATGAATTCTTGGCATATCTAACTTAAGCGTTCAGATTTTCTGCTTCTAATTCCATTATATTATCCCACTTTACTTCACTAGGCGTTTCAAGTAACTACAACATGCATGATCATTAAAAAAATTATGACTCAAAAATACTCAAAACACCCAAAATAAATCAAAAAGACTCAAAAACAATAAGACACCCCTCCAAACTTAATCGACACATTGTCCCCAATATGTGAAGACTAAAAATAGGGATAACTTACTGACACAACACAACGGTCATAACGGAGGTCTGGGAGGAAAAATTCTGGAATTTGCACGGAATCTGGCTCTCAGAACTTTCGGCGCCACGGCCTTGAGATTCGGTGCCGTGGCGCCCAAAATTCTGCGGGCTCTCTGAACTCTTGGCGCCACGACCCTGATTTTAGGTGCTGATGATGACTTTTTCTTGTTTCAGCGTTTTTGCTCCTTTTTCCTCAGAGTTATCTTCCAGGCCACCTGTCATCCAACAACGCAAGACAAAAACCCAAGACCGTGAGACTGTTCAAGACAAAATAAAACAACTAAAACAAAAATTAATATAACATAATTAATAAACATTGGGTTGCCTCCCAACAAGCGTTGTCTTTAACGTCTTTTAGCCGGACGCAATTAACCTTTACTAGTGTCCGGCGGCTCCTTCTGCGAACTGCTTGCAATCCGCACAGTTATTGTTGCAGGTCTCACTTTTCCTACAACACCTTTGTCGAACAAGGGCCTCAGATCTAAGATTATCCCCCAATTCCACAAGACATGCTTGTCTTTTAGGCTCTCTATAATGTAGGGATCAGTGAATCTCCCTATATCTCTCAACTTTTGGTGGTGCCCTTGAGGGTATGGAATTTTTGGTTGAGGGTCAGCAATGACCTTTGTTGTAGTTTTTTCCACAATAGGGTGGTCCTCAGTGACCTCTTCTTTATCTACACCAACTATCTCTCCAAATTCTTCAACAGCTTATTGTGGTTCAGGTTCCACAATCTACTCATCATTCCTCGTAACTGGGTCACTTGGTGGACTTTATTGAGGTGTAATGGTTACCATGTCCATCAGTTGCCCGATTTGTGGTTCCCAATTTAGAATCTGTTCCATTGGAGTTTCCAAGTTCTGAAGAGGGGGTCTTACTTCCACCATGAATTGAGTTTGGACGGTTGTGAGTGCCAATAATGCTGCTCTCAATTTGTCTGGCTCCTCGGATGGGGCCTGAATCTGTGGCTGTTGAAATTGCTCTTGAGGATTCTGGAACTGGGTGAGCCTGAGTAAGGCTTCCTGCAGCTCGTTTCGATCTTCTTGTGGAGCATGTGGGTTAACTTGCTGTTGATGATACTGATGTTGTGGATAGTAGTCGTAGTATTGCTGCCCCTGATAGTAGTAGTAGTCCATGTGGCTTTTTTTTTTACCTACATAATAAGAAAAACAACAAAAAGTGATAACAAGATGCTCGCAGAACTTGGAGCAACCAAATTAGAAATAAGAATAGATAAATCGATATTGAAATACGTCAATCCCCGGTAACAGCGCCAAAAACTTGTTAGCGATTAATCCACACGCTTAACGCAAGTGCACGTAACGTGACAAGTAATATAGTCTGGGTAAGATCGAATATTGTCCTCAGAGACTGATTTTTAAGTATCGGTTATCTATTCTATAGTATCTATTTGGTTAACGTTAATTGGTTTAGAATTTTAGACTAATAATACAGGAAATAACTAATTATAAAAAGACTTTGATTTAAATCAGTTATGTTGGAGAATTAGGGCTTCCAAGATCATCAACTATCCACTCTATTCAATCCTTAATGCAACAATAAAAGTTATTCTTCTATGTTAAGATAGCAGGTTAACTAAGCCATTTTATATTCCGGTTAGTATATATAAACACTCAACCCTGATGCAGAACCCTTCTATCTTTCGATGATAGGATTTACCACAAAGGAGGATTAAGAACAATAACCTATTAAACTACATAAGTATTGGGGTACTTTCGTCCACGATTTTAACCTATGTTTATTCAACTATAACATATTCACAATCTCCCCTTTCGGATCCCCCAAAGTTGAATGATCCAGGGAGTTTCATCCTACCTTTCACCATAGGGAATATGACATGCAAGCAAGACTTATGTGATTTGGGGGCAAGTGTCAACCTAATTCCCCTCTCTGTGTTCAAAAGACTTGGTTTGGGGGAGGCAAGGCCAACCACAATCACCTTGCAGCTAGCTGATCGCTCAGTTGTGCATCCCCAAGGAATTATTGAAGATGTGTTGGTACAAGTGGGTAAATTTATCCTTCCTGCTGATTTTCTCATTTTAGACATGGATGAAGATGCAATGCCCATGATACTTAGGAGACCATTCCTAGCCACAGGGAGAGCCCTCATTGATGTTGAAAAGGGGGAGTTAAAGCTTAGAGTTCAAGGCGAGGAAATGGTGTTTAATGTTTTCAAGCAGCCCAATGAACCTCAAGTCGATGTTAGATGCTTTGTTGTTTGTGTAGTTGATAAAAAGGCTCCTCATGAAAGTTCCAAGGGTACTGATGCCCTTAATGGTATGAATTTTGCACCCGTTAATGATGTGGTGGATACGAATAAGGGAATGAACCCTCCTGAAATAAGCCCTGTGAAAAAGAAAAGGAAAAAGAGGAGGAAAATGGTGCTAAAGTGGATATGTGGAGGGTACACTCTACCCCCTTGATTTAGTAAGTAACTTGCGTCCGGCTAAAAGACGTTAAAGACAGCGCTACTTGGGAGGCAACCCAATGTTTTAATTATGTTATTTCAATTTTTGTTTCAGTTTGTTTTATTTTATCTTGAACAGTCTCAAGATCTGGTATGCTAGTGGTTTTGGATGACAGATGAAGGGCAGGACTCATTCCGAAGGGCGAATGGTTAACAATGCAGAAAACTCAAGACACAGGAATTTTTCGGCAATTAGCACCAGATGCTTAGCGAAGCAGCGGTGCCTCGCCGGCTTTGTGCCGCGATAATTTGGCCTTCCTCCTAGACCTCCATTATGACCACTGTGTTGTTGTTGACATCCAATTTTGACCCTCCCGTCCAGCCGTTAACTATAAAATTAGACTAATTTTGTAAAATAATTTTTTAGGATTTTTATAATAAAATGCAGCAATAAAACATTAATACAAGCACAAATAAACAATTTATAATGGCACCGTGTCTTACGTAGAGTATTAAACACTTAGAGTCCGCGCGCGTTAATTAATTTCAAGCTCACAAACAATTCTTAAGTAATTAATAAATACATAAAATAAGTAATTTAGCAATGGCGTGGTCGTAGCATAGCCGCATTTATTAATAACCATTTGTAATTTAAAATCAATTTTAATCTAATACATGCATTTAATAGCGTCGCATTTATAAAACTTTAAATAATTCTTAAATATCATACTCGCATTTAGCATTTAAATAATTTAATCTAAACTCAATGCAATTTTAATTTAACTTCGCAATAATGCACAATAATAAGATTTTAAATAATAGCGTCGCATTCTAAAGTATTAAGCATTAATTAAATAACACGCCCGCATTTATTATAACAATTAGATTAAGGAAGCACCTAAACAATTTGATCACATTTGTTAGTTTAATTAATTAATAATAACTTACCACTAATTAAATACCTAGTTAAATTAATTAAAAGCCTAATTAAAACTAACCTAATACTACCCTTTAACTACCCAGCCCAACAAACTCGCAGCCCACTACCCCCTAATTAAAACAATTACCCACGCCCAAACCCGATCAGCCCACTCCCCTTCACCCGCAAGCCCAAACCCGCGAAGCCCCTTACTCTTAATCCCTTCAGCAGCCTTTTACTTCATCTTCTTAAAAGAAAAACGCAAACCACGAGCAGAAACCTAGTTCTCAATCGCGCCCATCGCCCGGTAGTGATTCTCGCCGAGAATCGGCGTAATCAACCGACTTTCCTTTCCCTTTACCTGCACACACGCGTCTTGGTGATTTCTTACCATAAACCAGACGCAATTATCAATCGAATCTACCCAAATCTTTTGAAATCTCGACCAAATCGCGTTAATATCGGCCACTACGCTACCTAATGAGGAACCCGAAGAATGGCTATATAAGGCGCATGCAAAAGGTTTAAGGGGGGGCAACAACACAGATAGTAAGAGAGTGGAACAGAGGTCAGAAAAGGAGAGAGTAGAGCAGAAAGGGGGAAGAACATAGCAATTTAGAGGCGAGAGTAGAAGCGAGAAAGAGCGGCGTATCCATAGCATAAAGCAGGCGGGAACCTGAGCATCGGTCGAGGATCGACGGGACACCTCAGCAGCAGTTAAGAAACACAGGCGAGTCGACGAGGAGTGAGGAGCAGGAAAAACTACATAGCAATTTAGGGAACCGATAGCATCGAAACCCTTAGCGGAATCAAACACGAGAGAGAGCGGTCGGAAATTGAGGGAGATCGAACAAGGAAGCAGAGTCGATCGAAGAGCTCAGTTTGAGAGGACACAAAGCATCACTAGCATAGCACGAAAAAGGTAGTTCAAATCTCCTTATTTCAATTCCAACCAAAAATCAGCAAAACAAACCAGACGACCTGTCATTCTCATCGCAAAACCTAAACCCGTCGATTGCAAGCGACTTGATACTGTGCCGGTTATTTGTCAGGAGAAGGTAATTCACTTTCTGTCGAATTTGATCCTTTATGTGAATTTGTGATTTTTATTTTATTTATTTCCAGATTGTATTTTTTTATGTGTTTATGTTAATACTGGCATTATTTGCTTGTTAGTATGTTTGTCCTTTTAAACCAATGTAGAATGTGTTTAGTTTAGTATTGATGATTGTTTGGATCTATTGTCTTGGGTGTTAGCGAATCAAGGCCACATTGGCATTCTTGTTATAATATAAATCTTATTAGTTTTTGAATAATATGGAAATTGTGCGAATAGGAATGAAAGACACGAGGCGATGGCAATAAGCGCCTCTATGGTGGAAATAAGTATTATTATATGGTGTATGTACTTGTCTAGATATATTTCATAACATTTTTAGCTAACAGATTTTTTTTGTTGTTTTGTTGTTTGCTAAGTGCTGCTCTCTTCATTGTATTGCTCTACTGTTAAGTCACCATGACTATCCCTTCTTTTCTAAATTATTGTTTTTAAATATGTCTGTTTTGTGTTGGCTTATCTTATCTTGTGATTGGTTCTTTTTTATGTTTGTACAAGATGATCAGTCCTAGTTCATTCAAACGTCTCCTTAATCACGTCATTTATCTCAAAAGATTAGTATACCTTTGATCAACATACTACATTTAGATATACTTAGCTGTTGGTCAGATAATATCACGATGTTTGGTTGACTAATTCTTAGTTGATGTTGGAGCATTAATTTTGTCTATTTATGTTTCGCCTTAATAAGGAAATTGTAAGAGAAATTAGATTAGTAAAATGGACATACCTTGCATACCGTAAACAAAGACAACACTTAAATTTGTGGCTTAGTCTTTCCGGGAATAGATAGATGATATAGTGCGAGTTAGCAATTGCATGTATCTTGCGTATTTTCATTTTCTTTTGTGAAACTGCTGATCTATGTCCCTAGCATGTCTCTCATATGTTTATTGAAATGCTCCTTGAAAGAAGTCAGCAGCCTAGTGTAGTTAATAAGAGTCTATGTTTAACCAGTTTCATACCATTGTGTGCTTATCCTTTCATTGTTAGTTTAAGCTAAATAAGGGTTGTTTGAGGTCAACCTGGTGCTATTTATGTGTTGCCTGTTAAGAACCATATTTTATTAAGGCCTATGGAAGATGCATATGTTGTGTCCCTTAGCCCGTGTTTAGTTAAGAAATGGTCTAAAAATGAGCGACATCTGGTTTAGTTGCTATGTTTTAAATCCCAAATCATGTTTGGACTTAACAAGAACTTAATTGCATCTCCTTAAATGTTCTAATTGCCACGGGCTGATATTAATGTTTGTTAGATTAGCTTAGGGGAACATTCCGCTACTGATTTTAGCTATATTTTTCTAGACTGATTTTAGCCATTTCGGCCACTGATTTAAATCCTTTGTTTTGGGCTGGTTTCGGTCATTCTGTCGGACAAGTTTCGACCAGTTAACAGACTGATTTTTAACTAGTTTGCCTGGACCGATTTTGGTCGTTTCACTACTGATTTTCAGCCATAACTTCAGATTGATTTTGGCCTCCTTTTGGTCGCCGGTTTTGGCTTTCTATGGTTGCTGGTTTCGACCAGTTTGTTGGACAGTTTTGGGGCCTACAAGTCTGTTTAAACCCATTCGCACCGCTTACATTCTGCTATCTGCGATATACATCACGACAAAGTATAGCTTTTATGTGTCGATTTTTAGGCCAATACTTATTTATTATGTTTGGTAAAATTGTGGACATGTATTAATCCTTTTCTTCTCTTGTTTTACATGAAAATGCATTGGAGCAATCTCATTGCGAGACTCTTCACAAGCCACACCGCATGAGTGCCCGCATCTGTGTCCACCACATTCCGCCTCGAAATTTCCAAACAAAAGAGGGACGAGACGACATTGTCATCCCCCAAAGAAAAACATCCTTTGCCCTCTTAATCTTATACGTCTTATATATATATATTTGTTTGTTTATTTGTTGAAATTTAATTGGCTAACTTTGTAATTAATAGGATATCTAGAACAATTAGCCTTTAAACATATAAGTGGGGAGGTAATTCGAAGTTCATCGCTTAACTTACTTGCTTTTAGGACTGTTGAGCATGTCTAAATTCTGCAAAAAATGATTTAAATGATTTAACTTGCATCATAAAACCAACATTTTGTTTCTTATTAAAATACATAACAGATTTCTCCTAAACTCTCAAAAATCGTCTTAAAGCATCTCTTATATAATACTGTACGCAGGTTAGGCAAGATTAATTTAGCTAGCAGTATACACAATTAGTCCGTAAATAATCTTTGCATGAGCATATAATTAGTCCATAAAGCACCTTTAGCATCTTAGCATTTCTAGCACCTTTTAAGCACTCTTTAACATTTAGCATTCTTTTTGCACTTTTAGCACCATTTACTTTTAAAATTAATCTTTAGCACTCCTAAGCACCTTTAGCCTTTTAGCCCCTCTTAGCACTTTTAGCACCTTTAATATGCTAGCACTCCTTTTGCACCTTTGACACCTTTCTTTTTAAGCTTTCTAAGCATTTTTAAAAAAACTTTAGCATTTTTTAGCATTTTTAACCTTTTAGCATTTTTAACCTTTTAGCACTTTTAATATTTTAGCACCCTTTTAAATACTTTTAAGCCTTCCTTTAAACAATTAGCATCTTATTTATTTTTCTAACACTTTTTCTAGCGAGAGCCCTTCTAGCATTTAATACCTTTAGCAACCTTTTACTTTAAGGCACCTTTTAAACATTTTAACATTTTAACATCTTATTAAGCAGGTGGAGCTTTACTTTGCATTTTTAAAATATAATAATTACCCTAGGTTTGGCAGGACAACCGCAAGTTAGCGGATCTTAGAGGGTGCCTAACCCCTTCCCTCTAGATTAATAAAGAACCCTTACCCAGAATCTCATTAAGTTTAGCAGACCATTAAAATGGAGTTAATGTTTTACTTCAAACTAGTTAAACATTTAGGTGTCCTAATTCACCCAATTAATTAGGTGGCGACTCATGAACCTTAGCATTCTAGCAACCCTTTAGCATTTTAGCACCCTTTTAAACTTTAGCATCTTTTGCAATTTTAGCATCCTTTTAGCATTTTTAAAACCTTTAAGCCTCTTAAACTATTTAGCATTTTATTATTTATTTTCTAACACTTTATTAAGCAGGGCTCGCTATTCTTAAAATGTCGCGGTCGGAAAAGGGCGCGACAGAAATGGCGACTCCACTGGGGATTTTAGGTTCTTAACCACAACAGACCTAGGGTTATTACTTGGCAATTATTTTGCATTTAATTTTTGTGTATTGTATTTTGTTTATTTTTTGCTACCTGCTTTACTGCTTTCCTTAAACTGGCATTCCGCTCATATTTCTTCCACTCTGGAAAATTCACACAATCACACACTGCATGCGAGGTGCGCTTGGTGCATCAGCAAAATTCTTTCTTCAAAAACCCAAAATTAGGAGAGTTGGTAACATACGTGGAGTGCCCGGTCTAACCGGTGGCCGCGTAGCCTTCTCACTCGAGTTGTCCGCTCGGGAACCTTGCGTCCAGAAAAGCCAAATCTTAGAAACTTAAGATAGAGCTATACCACCCTTTATTTTAGGGCATGCATGCATTTACCTTAGGTGGGTCGGTCCTTGGCATCGACACCACAATTAGGAAGACACCAAACTTGTCGACGGGTTTCTCAACCCAACGGCCAACCAACATATTATGTGTAGCGTGGCAATGACAAACAAATCCAAGCCCAATCATGACATGCTAAAATTGGGAAAAGTGCACCGTCATTTGGTCGCCATTTCCAACAAAGGCATTATAGTTGGACGACTTGGACAAATCCGTCATAATCTCGCATAAGTGACGTTTAGGCTTACTGCGGCATAAAGAGGTCCTGCGCATGTTAGGAAACGTTTGAATATGCTATGTGCAATATATCTGCTACATACCTGCAAATTATGTGCTTTATGCTAACACCGTTTGTTGCATTTTTAGAAAGATTTATCATCTCCCCAAAAGGTCGATTTGTATTTGACTAAGCAATGACAGAGCAGCAATATTTCGCAAGATCAAAGCACGCCCAACGACATGACCGATTCAAGGGCATTTGAGCAAAGCAGTGAACTGTCTTGGTTCCTATAAAGCAGTCTCGAAAGAAAAGCATAGATCCGTCGAGCGGCTCGCCCGATTACCGCAAAGAATGGCAACCATGCAGCCGAAATCGAAGGCCGAAACATAACATACAAGCAACTACATTGAAGACCCGTTAGGCGGACACGCTTTTCAAAACGGGACCATGAGGAAACTGCAGGATTGCAAGTCCAAGCGGGCGAACGCGGATATCAAGGACAAGGCGGCGAAGTCAAATATGAATCGACCCCACGAAAACTCAAAACTTTTCTTTGGCGCAGTCTTTTCATATTAACGAAGCGAGAAAGTGCAATGGCGAAAAATACGACAAAGTCTCTTCGCAAGCGAAGCGGCAAGAGCGGAGGATGACAATCCAAAGTCGCGCAGCAAAGCGGCAGCAGCGAAGAGGCATCAACAATCAGCGATCAAAGTTCGAGTTCGCAACAAAACCTAAGCGCATCAACTCGGGCATCAAGTCAAATTGGCAACCCACGATCGCGCCACAAAGCATCATGGCAATTCATCATTTGCGGCGTCTAGCACGTCAGTGCAAGGACAACACCTCGCCTTATCTCGCATATCGGGCGATATCTCTACCCATAAAATTGCACTTCATATGTATTTTTAATTTTTAGACAGGTATACACTAACATTTTTCTCAAGCTTAGCTTGCGGGAGCATTTATTCTACAGGAGCAGCAGCAATACGTCCAGGCAACGACGTTATCGGCCGCAAAGTCTACGCAACGACGCCAAGAAGCAACACGTCCGAACGACGCTTATCGGCCAAAGAAGTCTGCAACGACGCCCGGCCAGCGTCCGAACGCGGCGTTATCGGCCGGCAAGTCTGCCGAACGACACCAGCGGCAACACGTCGGCGGCGGCGTTATCGGCCGCGGCAAGTCTGCAACGACGCGGCGGACACGTCCGAGCAACGCGTTATCGGCGACATCAAGTCTACGCAACGACGCCACGGCCCAGCGTCGACGGCGGCGTTATCGGCGCGGCAAGTCTCGCGCAATGACGCCCAACGGCAATACGTCCAGTAACGACGTCATCAGCACGGCAAGTCTACGCAACGACGCCAGCAGCAACACGTCCAGGCAACGACGTTATCAGCACAACAATTCTACGCAACGACGCCAGCAGCAACAAGTCCAGTAACGCGGCGTTATCGGCCGGCAAGTCTACGCGGCGCCGCCGGCGCAACGTCGAACGGCGGCGTTATCAACACATCAAGTCTACAATGACGCCCGAAGCAACACGCGTCCGGACAACGGCGTTATCGGCCAAAGAAGTCCGCAGCGCCATCATCGTGATATCGCATCTACACGGGGCGACTTTCTGTTCAAAATTGCATTTTTCTCATTCATGCTTTATTATTCGTCTTAACAGCTTATGCACTAACTCTTTCTTGAGCTTTAGTCTGAGGCATTGCAGCAAGGACAACGTATCCGCATTCACAATCGCAACACGTCCGTGCAAGGGCGAAATCACAGCATTTGCAGCATCGCATCAACACAGCAGGCATCACATTTTGCAGGATAACCTTTTCTACTCACAGTTGCATTACTTTTAAAATTATACATCATCATTTTTTTGCCTTAACAGTTATGCACTAACCGTTTGTTTGAAGTCTTAGCATGCAGGAGCAGGAGCACAACGTGGATTTTCTCTTACAGCGAACCGGGGCAATTTGTTGGGGGGGCCGACCTTCCCAACGATTGGCAGAAGCGGCCTCAAGCGTCGGTCCACTCGCTCCACATCACCATAGAACCCAGCACCACAAGCCATAGCGATGCACCCTGTGTTCAAGCGATTATATTCTTTTACTTTTTGCAGCCCGAGGTCATCATAACTCGACACTGGGACAGCTTTAAGTCCGCGTTAGCCCGCCTTGGTGTTTTTGACCATGGCAGCCCAGTGTCGTCATAACTCGACACTGGGACAAATTTTGAGCCCGCATTAGCCCGCCTTGGTGTTTTGACCATGGTAGCCCAGTGTCATCATAACTCGACACTGGGACAGCTTTGAGTCCGCGTTAGCCCGCCTTGGTGTTTAGACCATGGTAACCCAGTGTCGTCATAACTCGACACTGGGACAGATTTTGATTTTTTGCGTCAGCCTTGTCTACCGGCCCAACATTTTTGCAATTCTGAAGATCGAGACAAAATTGGCTATGAGTCAACGTCTTTGTCCGAAGATTCTTCCATCATCTCCATACAAAGAGGGACAGCTGTTGACATCCAATTTTGACCCTCCCGTCCAGCTGTTAACTATAAAATTAGACTAATTTTGTAAAATAATTTTTTAGGATTTTTATAATAAAATGCAGCAATAAAACATTAATACAAGCACAAATAAACAATTTATAATGGCACCGTGTCTTACGTAGAGTATTAAACACTTAGAGTCCCGCGCCCGCATTAATTAATTTCAAGCTCTGTCAAACAATTCTTAAGTAATTAATAAATACATAAAATAAGTAATTTAGCAATGACGTCGTGTCAGGTAGCATAGCCGCATTTATTAATAACCATTTGTAATTTAAAATCAATTTTAATCTAATACATGCATTTAATAGCGTCGCATTTATAAAACTTTAAATAATTCTTAAATATCATACTCGCATTTAGCATTTAAATAATTTAATCTAAACTCAATGCAATTTTAGTTTAACTTCGCAATAATGCACAATAATAAGATTTTAAATAATAGCGTCGCATTCTAAAGTATTAAGCATTAATTAAATAACACGCCCGCATTTATTATAACAATTAGATTAAGGAAGCACCTAAACAATTTGATCACATTTGTTAGTTTAATTAATTAATAATAACTTACCACTAATTAAATACCTAGTTAAATTAATTAAAAGCCTAATTAAAACTAACCTAATACTACCCTTTAACTACCCAGCCCAACAAACTCGCAGCCCACTACCCCCTAATTAAAACAATTACCCACGCCCAAACCCGATCAGCCCACTCCCCTTCACCCGCAAGCCCAAACCCGCGAAGCCCCTTACTCTTAATCCCTTCAGCAGCCCTTTACTTCATCTTCTTAAAAGAAAAACGCAAACCACGAGCAGAAACCTAGTTCTCAATCGCCGCCTTCATCGCCCAGCCGTGATTCTCGCCTGAGAATCCGGCGTAATCAAGCTTCGACTTTCCTTTCCCTTTACCTGCACACACGTCTTCAGTGATTTCTTACCATAAACCAGCACCCAATTATCAATCGAATCTACCCAAATCTTTTCGAAATCTCAGCACCAAATCGCGTTAATATCAGCCCTTACTGCTTACCTAATGAGGAACCCGAAGAATGGCTATATAAGGCGCATGCAAAAGGTTTAAGGGGGGGCAACAACACAGATAGTAAGAGAGTGGAACAGAGGTCAGAAAAGGAGAGAGTAGAGCAGAAAGGGGGAAGAACATAGCAATTTAGGGCAGAGAGAGTAGAGCAGAAAGGGGCAGCATATCCATAGCATAGAAACAGGGGCGGGGAACCTAGAGCATCGATTCAGGGATCGACGGGACACCTCAGCAGCAGTTAAGAAACACAGACAGGCAGTCGAATTCTGAGGGAGTGAGGGGAGCAGGAAAAACTACATAGCAATTTAGGGAACCGATAGCATCGAAACCCTTAGCAGCAGTCAAACACAGAGGAGAGCAGGGTCAGAAATTGAGGGGAGATCGAACAAGGCAACAGAGGGGTCAGTCGAAGAGCATCACTAGCATAGCACGACATAGGTAGTTCAAATCTCCTTATTTCAATTCCAACAAAAAATCAGCAAAACAAACGATCGACTATCGTTCGCATATAAAACCTAAACGTCGATTGCACCGACGACTTGATACGCCGCCGGCTCGTCGGAGAAGGTAATTCACTTTCTGTCGAATTTCATCCTTTATGTGAATTGGTGCATTTTTACGTTATGTATTTCAGTTGTATTTGTTTATGTGTTTATGTTAATCCGCATTCATGGCATGTTAGTATGTTTGTCCTTTTAAACCAATGTAGAATGTGTTTAGTTTAGTATTGATGATTGTTTGGATCTATTGTGTTGGGTGTTAGCGAATCAAGGCCACTGTTGGCATTCTTTGTTATAATATAAATCTTATTAGTTTTGAATAATATGGAAATTGTGCGAATAGGAATGAAAGACTGAGGCGATGGCAATAAAGCGCCTCTATGGTGGAAATAAGTAGTAGTAGATGGTGTATGTACTTGTCGAGGTATATTTCATAACATGTTTAGCTAACAGTTTTTTTTTGTTTTGTTGTTTGCTAAGTTTGCTCTCTTCCTTGTATTGCTCTCTTGTTAAGTCACCATGACTAACCCTTCTTTTCTAAATAATTGTTTTGAAATATATACATTTTGTGTTGGCTTATCTTATCTTGTGATTGGATCTGTTTCTGTTTGTACAAGATGATCAGTCTAGTTCATTCAAACGTCTCCTTAATCACGTCATTTATCTCAAAAGATTAGTATACCTTTGATCAACATACTACATTTAGATATACTTAGCTGTTGGTCAGATAATATGCAGTGTTTGGTTGACTAATTCTTAGTTGATGTTGGAGCATTAATTTTGTCTATTTATGTTTCGCCTTAATAAGGAAATTGTAAGAGAAATGAGATTAGTAAAATGGACATACCTTGCATACCGTAAACAAAGACAACACTTAAATTTGTGGCTTAGTCTTTCCGGGAATAGATAGATGATATAGTGCGAGTTAGCAATTGCATGTATCTTGCGTATTTTCATTTTCTTTTGTGAAACTGCTGATCTATGTCCCTAGCATGTCTCTCATAGGTTTATTGAAATGCTCCTTGAAAGAAGTCAGCAGCCTAGTGTAGTTAATAAGAGTCTATGTTTAACCAGTTTCATACCATTGTGTGCTTATCCTTTCATTGTTAGTTTAAGCTAAATAAGGGTTGTTTGAGGTCAACCTGGTGCTATTTATGTGTTGCCTGTTAAGAATCATATTTTATTAAGGCCTATGGAAGATGCATATGTTGTGTCCCTTAGCCCGTGTTTAGTTAAGAAATGGTCTAAAAATGAGCGACATCTGGTTTAGTTGCTATGTTTTAAATCCCAAATCATGTTTGGACTTAACAAGAACTTAATTGCATCTCCTTAAATGTTCTAATTGCCACGGGCTGATATTAATGTTTGTTAGATTAGCTTAGGGGAACATTCCGCTACTGATTTTAGCTATATTTTTCTAGACTGATTTTAGCCATTTCGGCCACTGATTTCGTCACTGTTTTGGGCTGGTTTCGGTCATTCTGTCGGACAAGTTTCGACCAGTTAACAGACTGATTTTTAACTAGTTTGCCTGGACCGATTTTGGTCGTTTCACTACTGATTTTCAGCCATAACTTCAGATTGATTTTGGCCTCCTTTTGGTCGCCGGTTTTGGCTTTCTATGGTTGCTGGTTTCGACCAGTTTGTTGGACAGTTTTGGGGCCTACAAGTCTGTTTAAACCCATTCTGCCTGCTTCCTGTTCTGTTGCTATCTGCTGATATCTGTCACGACAAAGTATAGCTTTTATGTGTCGATTTTTAGGCCAATACTTATTTATTATGTTTGGTAAAATTGTGGACATGTATTAATCCTTTTCTTCTCTTGTTTTACATGAAAATGCATTGGAGCAATCTCATTGCGAGACTCTTCACAAGCCACACCGCATGAGTGCCCGCATCTGTGTCCACCACATTCCGCCTCGAAATTTCCAAACAAAAGAGGGACGAGACGACATTGTCATCCCCCAAAGAAAAACATCCTTTGCCCTCTTAATCTTATACGTCTTATATATATATTTGTTTGTTTATTTGTTGAAATTTAATTGGCTAACTTTGTAATTAATAGGATATCTAGAATAATTAGCCTTTAAACATATAAGTGGGGAGGTAATTCGAAGTTCATCGCTTAACTTACTTGCTTTTAGGACTGTTGAGCATGTCTAAATTCTGCAAAAAATGATTTAAATGATTTAACTTGCATCATAAAACCAACATTTTGTTTCTTATTAAAATACATAACAGATTTCTCCTAAACTCTCAAAAATCGTCTTAAAGCATCTCTTATATAATACTGTACGCAGGTTAGGCAAGATTAATTTAGCTAGCAGTATACACAATTAGTCCGTAAATAATCTTTGCATGAGCATATAATTACTCCATAAAGCACCTTTAGCATCTTAGCATTTCTAGCACCTTTTAAGAACTCTTTAACATTTAGCATTCTTTTTGCACTTTTAGCACCATTTACTTTTAAAATTAATCTTTAGCACTCCTAAGCACCTTTAGCCTTTTAGCCCCTCTTAGCACTTTTAGCACCTTTAATATGCTAGCACTCCTTTTGCACCTTTGACACCTTTCTTTTTAAGCTTTCTAAGCATTTTTAAAAAAACTTTAGCATTTTTTAGCATTTTTAACCTTTTAGCATTTTTAACCTTTTAGCACTTTTAATATTTTAGCACCCTTTTAAATACTTTTAAGCCTTCCTTTAAACAATTAGCATCTTATTTATTTTTCTAACACTTTTTCTAAGCAGGAGCCCTTCTAGCATTTAATACCTTTAGCAACCTTTTACTTTAAGGCACCTTTTAAACATTTTAACATTTTAACATCTTATTAAGCAGGTGGAGCTTTACTTTGCATTTTTAAAATATAATAATTACCCTAGGTTTGGCAGGACAACCGCAAGTTAGCGGATCTTAGAGGGTGCCTAACCCCTTCCCTCTAGATTAATAAAGAACCCTTACCCAGAATCTCATTAAGTTTAGCAGACCATTAAAATGGAGTTAATGTTTTACTTCAAACTAGTTAAACATTTAGGTGTCCTAATTCACCCAATTAATTAGGTGGCGACTCATGAACCTTAGCATTCTAGCAACCCTTTAGCATTTTAGCACCCTTTTAAACTTTAGCATCTTTTGCAATTTTAGCATCCTTTTAGCATTTTTAAAACCTTTAAGCCTCTTAAACTATTTAGCATTTTATTATTTATTTTCTAACATTTTATTAAGCAGGGCTCGCTATTCTTAAAATGTCGCGGTCGGAAAAGTGCGCGACAGTTGTGTCAGTAAGTTGTCCCTCATTATTTTTAGTCTTCACATATTAGGAACAATGTGTCGATTAAGTTTGGGGGGGGTATCTTATTTTGTTGTGAGTCTTTTTATTGTTTTTTTTTGTTTTTTAGTCGTAATGTTTTTATGAATCATGCATGTTGTAGTTTCTAAAGATATTGAGTGGATAAAGTGGGATAATGTAATGGAATTGAAAGCAACAATATGTGTGCTTAAGTTAGATATGCCAAAAATTCATGACATCTAATTATTTGGATATTGGTGCTTAGCCTATGTGTGTCAGTTATGGAAAGAAATGTTGAAAAATATCTAGAAAATCTATTTGCTTGTTATTTGAGGCGAAATAGTTAAGATATACATGTTTAGGGAGATGATTCAGGTATTTCTTTGATAGCCCTTCTGACCATTCATTACCTATCCTGACATAAATTGTATCACTAGTCACCCCCTTTGAGCCTAAAATAAGATCTTTCTTTGACACCCTATAATTCCCGATTTGTGCCATAAGTAATAATTGAAATTATTGAGATGAAAAGTGTTGAAAAAGAATAAAAAAGAGAGTATAAATTTGATGCACCCCAATGAAAAATATGTAAAAGTCTAAGTTTTGGGGTGCTTGTTATTTATAATGTGTCTCATTCTCTCAAAAGAAAAGAGGGGAAAACAGATATGAGACAGAAAAGAAAGTCAAAAAGAAGGAAAAATGAGTGGAATGAAAAATTCTTATGGTACGTAATTTAAACCTAAATTTCTATTTTTATCTACCTCTGCCTAAGCCTACATTACAACGCTTGAAAGCCCTGATGATCCTTAATGTGTATGTCTATGATTAGTGGAGAATAACAAGTAAACTGATCTATAGAATTTTGGGAAAGATGGAATGAGATTGACATGCATAGGTTAGGTATTTGTATTGCCAATTGATCATGATCTAAGTGAATTTGCGAAATATCTAACTTGAAATTCTAGATTGCTAATTATTCATGCTATGTATGTTCTAACATATTATCCCAACTTTCATCTATGATCTTGAAGAAGCATTGCTATAATTACATGATCCATTTCATAGAGTCTTTGTTTTTATTTTGTGCTTTACTCGAGGGCGAGTAAAGTGTAAGTTTGGAGGTGTTTGTTGAGTGTATTTTATACACTCCTTTGAGTCCTTTTTACTTAGTCTTTTACTCTTTTATTTTGTGTTTAGTATAGTGTTAGGTGTGTTTTTCTTTCTTTTTGTGTCACAGCAGTTATAAAGGAGAGAATACTACTTTTGAGGACGAAAGGAGCTTAATTGAGATGCAAATTGCACAAGCACAACCCAAGGAATGAAGCCTAAAAGGTGCCACGAAGAATAGAACAAACCCGACGGAACCGAACAGGAATCAGAGAAGCACCGCGGTGCCTAGCCAAGCAACACCGTTGTGCCATAGAACCGCGGTCAGAAGAATTAGAACCGAGGCGTAATATTTCCAGAAATACCGAAACTGAATCACCGTCGAAGGCACCTAGGTGCCTGACAGAGGAACCGGGGTGCCTGGAAGAGGCACCTAGGTGCCTGACAGAGGAACCGGGGTGCCTCCATTCCAGTAAATTCCAGTGATTTTGGATAAATTAGCACCGCGGTGCCTGGCAGAGGAACCGCGGTGCCTGGCAGAGGAACCGCGGTGCCGATGGGTAATTTTCAGGTTTCCTTGGCCGAATTGGACAGGGTTTTCAGGGTCCGAAAGGGCAACTTTTCCCATCTATAAAACCCTAAAACTCTGCTCATTATCACATATTCTATACCATATTCTAAACACAACTTTGGAGAGGAGAAAAGGAGGCAAGACACAATTGGAAACATCTCATTGTTCAAGTTATTTTCTTTCTCTTATTTTATTTCAGTTTATGTTGAACTGTAATTTAATTCTTAACCTGACAATGTTTAGGAGTTAATTACTTTAGTAGTGTTTCCATCGAATCTTCTTAAAACTTTTTCATATAGTTAATGCATTGTTATTGATTTATTCTTTATCATATTAAGATCTATTCAATATTGTTATGATTGCTTGATAATTAACTAGCTATTAATTGTCATCACTTATATGATTTCGAATCAAAAGTCTGAAAGGTGAGATTTGAATATGTTGTAATTGTCTAGACATAGGTTAAAATCGTGGACGAAAGTACCCCGAAACTTGTGTAGTATTCATGGTTATTGTTCTTAATCCTCCTGTGTGGTAAAACTTATCATAGAAATATAGAAGGTTTCTGCAAAAGGTTGAGTTTTTGTATGTCCTAACCGGAATATAATGATAGATTAGTTAACCTGCTATCTTAATAAGAAGAAGGATCATTAGCATTGCATTAACACGTGAAAGAGTGGATAGTTGAGGAGATTGGAACTTTATTCCCTTCATAACCGTTATAAATCCAAAGTATTATAATCTTTAGTTTATTTCATGCAATTAGTCATAATTCGTAGTTATAATTCTCAAACTAAAGAACGTCAACCAGATAGATATCATAGGATAGATAATCGGTACTTAATAAACCAGTCTATGTGGACGATAACTAGGTCTTACATACTATATTACTTGGAACGATACGTACACTTGCGTAAGAACTTAGAAATATCGCAAAACCACCCCTGTCCTTTCTCAGGATAGTCCCGCAGCACACTCCTTTCCCATCCCGCATCACAAGACACGCTCTCGGACTATGGAAACGTGTGCCGTGTACAAAATTCATAAACCTAAACAATTGTTTAACCTATCAGTTTCAGTTGTCCCTTTCTCTATCCCTCGAAATTCGAAGGATGCCTTGTCCGACCCTAATTGGAAAGCTGCAATGATTGACGAATATAATGTTCTTATTGATAATAAGACATGGGACCTAGTAACCCGTCTACCTGATTCTAACATCATTCATTATATGTGGATTTTTAGGCATAAATAGAAATTTGATGGTTCTTTTGAGAGATACAAGGCTCGTCTTGTAAGTGATGGAAGGTCTCAACAGATGGGAGTGAATTTTGATGAAACTTTCAACCCGGTCATAAAGCCCGCAACAATCTGGACCGTCCTCATCATTTCTCTATCCAAGTTTTGGCCCATTCATCAACTTGATGTCAAGAGTGCCTTCTTAAATGAGGATCTTCATAAAATGTAATATATGCATCATCATATGGGTTTCAGAGATCCTACGCATCCAGATTATGTGTGTCTATTGCAAAAATCGCTTTATGGACTGAAACATACTCCTCGAGCATAGTACCAGCGGTTCATCAATTATGTCTCCCTATCGTTTTTTCACATAGCAAATCCAATCATTCCATGTCCATCTACAACAAGGGTACAAACATGGTTTATCTATTGTTATATGTTGATGACATCATCCCCACCACATCATCTGATGCTCTCCGTCGGTCCATTATGTCTCTCCTTTCTTCTGAGTTTTCTATGAAGGATCTGGGGGGCCTGGGTTATTTATTAGGCATCTTTGTCACTCGACATTCTGGCGAGTTATTTCTCTGTCAGAAGAAGTACGCCAAAGAGATCCTTGATCGGGCAGGTATGACATCCTGCAAACCACCCCACACTCCAGTAGACACCAATTTCAAGCTCAGCGCTAATTTTGGCCCCCCATATTCAGACCTAACTCACTATCGTAGCCTGTCTGGGGCCCTGCAGTACCTCACATTCAAAAGACCTGACATATCCTATGTCGTGCAACAAATCTACCTACACATGTACAATCTGACGGAAGCACACATGCATGCCCTTAAATGTATTTTACGATACATCCAAGTTACACTTCATTTCAGAGTACATCTATACAGGTCATCGTTCATTGGTCTAACTGCTTATTCTAATGCTGACTGGGGTAGATGTCCTGACACCCGACGCTCCACGTTTGGATATTGCGTTATCTTCAGAGATAACCTATTGTCTTTATCTTCCAAAAGAAAACTTACACTATCCCGATCCAGTGTCGAAGCAGAGTACAGAGGTGTCTCCAACATCGTCTCTGAGTCTTGTTGGATCCGTGTCCTTCATGTTCTTTTCAGATATCAGATTACTAATATTTTCACCAAAGGACTTCCGCACATGCTATTTGATAATTTCTGAGACAGTCTAAGTGTTTGTGAACCTCCCGCTTTGACTGTGGGGCTGTTGTATAATATTTCTCGAATATTCTTTCATTAATTGTATATCTCTTATTTTAGGTAGAATTATATTTTCAATTGTAATTAGGTTGATTAGTTATCTAGTTTAAAATTCTTGTACTAATATATATATATATATATATATATATATATATATATATATATATATATATGCTCTCTTGATGAATAAAACATATTCCTTTACACTTCATTCACAATGTGCTAACTACATAAAGTACACATCACAATCACAATTTAAGGAGAATGATAGAGAAATTAGGCATTATGAGTGAGAAGTGATAGAGATAAAGTATTGGGGTCGAAATGAGCTCTAATCATTTTTCGGTGGTCTACTTTCTCTGTCGGCGGTGTCTTGCTAGAACACCACACATACGACTCGATCGATTGAAAATAAATCTTTGTGTGATTAGATTTTTGAGCTCGTTCTGATTTCTGGATGTTGGTGTAAGCGTGATATGAGCAAAAACATGAAGTGCCAGTTATTCCGCCATTAAAGGTTACTTCGTCACCTTGGATTCGATTTTTAAATCGACTACCTGTTGGTTAATCAATCTACTGAAAAATGAAAAATTAAGGGTGCTTTCTGGATTGAAATCATGAGTAGCACACTATTGGAGAGCATAACAACGTGAAGAAAAAACGTTAAACTCTATTGAATGAGTTCCGAAGTTCATTCATGACCCGAAGTTCTCACAAATCTTAGCAGATCTCTGAAGTCTCCAGCTGGTGTTGTCGTTTGGAGCTTAAAATTGTGAATCAAACACTGCTTTCGTAGCGATCTCATGCTTGCTGATTTTTTAATCTTCATTGATAACTTCACCGGAGGAGCTTCATCGCCGATGGCTTGAGGGGTTTAATTGGTGGGTAATGGGTCGCGTTTAATTTGGAGCGGATCAACTTAATTCAGGAATCTAATTCTATGAACAATATCAGAAGCACCTTATTAATTAATACTATCAAGTCCCTTCTTAGTCTTTCATTAATAATTTCAATTAACTTATAAATAACTAAGTAAAATTCATGGTCACAAATTATAAAATAAAATCAGCAAAAATTTGTAATAAATAAGTTGTCAAAGCGTAACAATGCCCATGAGAGTCGAATAACGACCTCAATCAAATACCCACAAAACAACGACTATAGATGGAGCCTCTAAGATGATAAAAGGAAATAGTATAATTTCAGGACGCAACCTGAAAACTAATACTAATAAAATAAAGATAGAATGGTGTCCCACGAATAATCATGTGGGCTCACCGAATAGTCTCGAAAGAAGCATGTTCTCCTAAGTCATAGGCGTATCATGAACCTGCTCTTCTTTGTTACCTGACACATCATAAAAAATAACAATGGTATGCCTGAGTACTAGTACTCATTGAGTGTCTCCGGGATAATAAATAAAATAAAATAATATATTATTAACCAGTGAATCAATGTAAGCAAAGCAGTTCGAAATCCATAGATAAAATAGTTCACCAACTGAGAGAAATCATTAGTAGAAACCATTAAGAGATAATTATATCACTTTCAATCTATCATTCCATTTCTCAAGATTTAATTTTCCATTTATGAACTTAAAATTAACATCAAGTCACTCACGAACCACCACAATTATGCCAATACAAGCCAAGTCAATGAAATGAAGGAATAACCATTAAGGTTTTCTAAAACCGCATAGAAGCACCACATCGGGGTTGTCACCCTCGATGACTATCCTTCCTCCCGAATAGCTAGGCAAAACCACATCGAGTCTATTGGTCTTCTGTTACACCCCGTAATACCAGAGCTACTAATTGAGAACGTGATGAAAGATTTAAGATTTGAATTTTGAAAGGAAAAAATTATTACATTTTCTTAAGGAAAATTTTGGATGAAAAGTGACGACGAAAACTTATTGAAGGGTAAATTCGTCATTTTCAAGGGCTAGAAGGTCTTATAATATTATTGAGGAGTCTTGGGCTAAAAATATAGGGTCCGAGAAAAATTTCACAATTTTGAGGGGACCTTCCGGAAATATTATATCAAGATATTTTGAGAAAAAGATAATGTGACCAATGAGAGGGTGACATGTGTCCCTCCCAAGTCTTGCAAGACAAATATCCATAAATGGATATGTTAGAGACTTAGAGACATTTTAATTTCATTTTTTCTTCAACCAAAGTTCTCTCTTTCTCTCCCTAATCTCGAACCAAACCAAGAAATTTTCAAGATCAAGAGTGGATTATTATCCAAGACTAAGCTCCCTAATGGAGTGCTAAGCCAAGATAAACCCTTAAACCCCAAGAACATGGTGTTGGCCGAAAAGAGGGTTGAATCCCTAGGGTGTTCCGTCGACTTTTTGGTGTCGAAATACAAAGTGAAGTTGTGTATAAGCTCATAGGGGTCACATATATGTGATTGGAACTTGAATAAGTGGAGTGAAATGAAAACTGCGGACCATTGTAGCCCGGACTGTTTTGGGGCATTTTGGGCACAAAATGAGGTAAAAGTTCTTCTTATTTTAAAGTAATTGGATATTACTTATTGTTGTTATGT
Organism: Przewalskia tangutica; assembly: GCA_029844215.1. Classification (NCBI taxonomy): domain Eukaryota; kingdom Viridiplantae; phylum Streptophyta; class Magnoliopsida; order Solanales; family Solanaceae; genus Przewalskia; species Przewalskia tangutica. Next base: position 8,083,246 of record CM056725.1, read on the forward strand.
ATGGATGAGCATGTACTAAAAATAATGAAGATGAAAACGTGTTTGGACCATTTTTGACAAGTTGGCCGAGACTAGGCAATGTTTGTCGTCGTTGAATTCGTTGGTTATTGTCGTTGTTATCGACACTTGTTGCATGCTAAAATGAAGTAATATTATTATTGATATGTGATATGGAATATGTATAAGTGTTGAAATGGGAATTTGATTATATAGAATCATGGAAAAGGACTTTGGATTGTTGTAGTTGTTGTTGGCCGAAAACTGCCCAAAACGGTTAGACGTCGTTGTGTCGTTTTATGGACTATTTTGGGGTGTTGTTATGCTGGAAAATCAGACCCTAATATGCATGTTTAAGTGTAGTAGTTGCTGATGGAAGTCCTACGGGAATAGGGGTGTGGAAAGGTGTTGAAACGCCTCACATTTTACACTCGTTATTGTTGGATTACGAACTGTTTTATGGGCTGATTAGTGTACTATTTTGTATAATTGTGGGGCAGAATTTTACACGTCTAGTAGGCGTGTAATCCCCTTTGATTGTTGCTTTGGTTGTGAACTATTTTATTTAAGCTAAGGGGTCGAATTCTGCACGTAAGGTATGCGTGTGATCCCTTTTGGTTAACTGTTGGTTGTGTCTTGAATGGGGCTTGATTTGTGGTTGGATTTGGGCCTTGGAAACGGTGGAAAAGTACGTAGAAACAAAGGAAGTGATGCCCAAATTTCCGTAGAATAATAGGACAATTATTTTGTATAAGTCTTACACTTGATAGCTTGAAGTTGATAGAAGTGTTATTGTCATTTTAGGTTGAAGTACTACGTGTAGCATATTCTACTTGGCTTGTGGAATAACCAATAAGGTTGAAGTACATTGGGATGTATGCTACTTGTCGTGTTGGTTAGTCGTCAACGAGGTATGTGAACTTCTTCCTTCTATCGGCATGACTTATTCTTGAAGTATACTTGCCTTATTATTTGGAGTATACGTTACTTGTTTCTTGAGGTATACTTGCCTTGATTTTAGAAGTATACTTGACTTGATCTTTATAGAGTTCTATTGGAACCTAATCCTTAGTGATATACTGCTTGGATAGTACTTTGGATTTCCTAAACTAAAAGTTGGTCTATATACTTCTTTGATAGTACTTTGGATTTCCTAAACTAGAAGTTGTTCTATATACTTCATTGATAGTACTTTGGATTTCGAAAATGGAAGTTCCTTTTTATGGTTTGAAAAGAACTAGTAACTTGGTTCGAAAAGTGTTATACCCCGTATTTCCAGAGTATGTACGCAGGGGACGTACGTAGAAAAGTTTGTGCCTTAAAGTGCTTGGCCGAATTTTATTTGTGCACAACACCCGTTTAGAGTCGTTTTTCGACGAAACGTTTTCACAGCTTTCGTAGGGGAATTTCCGGCTATGTCATTTTTAATTTTTGCGGATTTTTCAGAGGCGAAGCGTGTTGGACCAACGAGAGGCGCCACTTGGCACCCTCCCATCAGCGGACGTGAGGACTCGGCTTGGACGAATTGAAGAGGGGAGTTGGTAGGATATTTTGTGTGTTAGTTGGTTAAGGACACGTGGGTGAATCTTGCCCTACACTTGCTAGGCAACTGGCTAGATCTTGGCCATTGGTTGGCCTTGGCTTGTGCTATAAATACCCTCTAAGGTTGAAGACTTCTTCATCCAAAATGCCTAAGTCTTGAGAGCTTTCCCTCCCTTTCGTGAGACCCCGGCGAGAGTTTCCCCACAGTGGGTAGGTAGAGGGTAGCCACCCCTCCTGTGGTGTGGCCGTGGGTACCCACTGCCTAGTTTGTTTTCATATAATACCCCTCTTAGTAGAAATACTCTCAAAAGTATTGTTATAATGCCCAAATTACCTTAGCCATATACCTTGTTGTATTACAGGTTATACTATCTGAAAAGCCAGTAAAATACTATTATACTTAGTCGTCACAAAACCGAAACCACAGGAAAAATCTCCATAGTCAGTTGGAGTATTGTGTAGAAGTTGGTTAGAACTTCTAAGGGTGGTTTAGAAGGGTTGGGCGCTCGGAGTTGGAGCTAAACGATTGCCCGAGGATCGACTTTAAGCTAGGATAATTATGGGCTTACCGAGGTAAATATATTGTCCTCTATTGTAATTGGAAATTACATATTGTTAGAATATATAGTTGAAGTATACTATATATAGAATCGAACGTAGTATCGCAATGTCTTTTGACTTAAGCTGAATAATACTTACGCAATGTCTTGCGACTTAAGCTGAATTGAAAGAAGAATCTTGATCAGTAATTACATGGGGTTGTATTACGAGACTTGTGTAGTAGTGCAGTGAAGTAGAATTGTACCGTTAGGGTTAGATGTATAACCCACGGTTGGCTTGGTAGCGGCCTCGATAGAGAGGAGATTTCTGTTGTTGCGGGGAGAGTCTTTGCCGAATTTTGGTAGAATGTTCTCTGATGAGATCTGAATGTTAATAAAGCGCCTTGTGGCCTTATAGGTTTAAGTACTACGAGTGGCGCGATCTTGGCTTAGGAGTAGCCGACGTTTGGAAGTACTTGAGCGTTTTGCTATTAGTCGATACTCGTCGCGAGGTATGTGAACCTCTTCCTATCTCTTCTAGCATGATATGTGTGAACTATGTAGTACGGTGAGACGTCACGTGTGCTAAACGTATTTGGTTGATTTAGAACATAAAGTGTTATACGGCTTTATGGGAAGTTGGTTATAACGACTTTATGTTGGTAAGAAAATACTTGTGGTCTTTAAAAGGTAATCGATTTGAACTATAAGCGGCTTGTTATGTGTTAATAAAGAACTTGAAGTATTTCAAAAGATTTTGAATCATTTTGAAAGAAGAAGTAATATACTTGGTTTTGAAAAACTTAAGAGTTATACTAGCTTTATGGGAAGTTAGGTATAACGGCTTAAGAATGTTTCTTGATTTGAATCGAATGTGTATCGACAAACCACTGCGGCGTTAATAAAAGGAAATGTTTTGACTAATTAAGTATTATTAAAACCGATGAAGCTTCCATCTGCATAGAAGCTAAGATGAGACAAAATGATATTTCCTAGATCACTACTTTGTAATAAGATTGTAATAAACAAGAATATCCTACTCACATATAAGGCTTAGGTTTCTCAGTTGTTAAAAGAAGAATTATATTCTTAAATGAATAAGACTATGAACTACGAAACCTTTCAAAAAAATGAGGAACTTGAACATTGGAAATTAGGCAAACTTGAACATTGGAAAAGAATGTTGCTACTTGATTTTACAAAGAGAAGTAATTGATTTTCTTTAAAAAGATAATCACTCTATTTTCATATACTACGGGTATTGTGTGACTTTTGTGAAGGTAACGTATCTTTTAAAGAGTTAATGTATGAAGTACTTTGGGGATAAAAACCCGATCTTGTTGATCATATAGTAGGAAGTACCTTGTGTGAACAACTTGATTGTATTGGTTTGTGATAGCCTTGTAATACTTTCTTGTTGCTTTGATAAGTAAACGTGTTAGGATGCTACGTGTGTTAGTATCTTGTGATGTTTGTGTAAAGGGGTTTCCCTTGATTGTGCTTATTAACTATCAGTCGTTATGATAGTATTGTGGCATTCATCTCTTGAGATGATTCCGGGGGTTAAGCTGCCCTCCGATGCGGGGTAGACTCAGGCGGTCTGGGACCATGATTCGAGAATACCTCATGCGGGTCTGAGGGCCTATGCGAGCTACGAGAGTTCGTGTTAGCGTCGTCCTTTATGGGCATGCGGTCGCGTGGCGTGCGGACTCGGAAGTCGGGGCGATGCGGGAGTAGCTACCTCGATGCGGGAATACCATGCGGGCGATGAGATTGGCCTATGCGGGCTGCGGGAGTTCGAGGTTAGGCAGCGTACGGTGATCTGCGGGCAAGTGGCGGCTTTGATCATGTGGCGGTCTAAACAGATCTTATGATCTGATTCGCGACCTTGTTGGTGCGTGGGTTTTTAGTAGTCGGCTATGCCTTCGCATTTACCCCGTCTGATTGTATTATGACACAGTGGGACACGGTGTTCATGTGTGTTCCTTGGTGCTTTTATATCATAGGCTGCCGGCGGTGAGGAAGGTATTCCACGCATGATTGATGTTGTGGGCACGAGACCCATTGTTATACTTGAGTGATGACTTGAGGCGTGAGTCCCTAACGACATGATCGCTTTGTTGTAATCGTAGTTTGGTTATCATACATGTCTCTGCTTTATATGATCGCTATGATTTCATTTACGATATGTATTTTGATTTCACATACTCGGCACTGTTATCGACCTCGCCCGAGGCTGCGTTCATCTGCGCGAGTTGAGGTACACGATCGTTGATCCTAGCTCTCGTGGTCACGATTTAGCGTTTGGGAAGCTCCGTTTCTCGGAGGCTTATCGATGGTATAGTCCGCCGTCGTAAGTGTTTACATTCGGGGTTTGGCGGGGCCCCGCCATTGTCGTCGTATCATTCTTAGAAGTGCAGAAATCTTGTTGTGGGCGGGGTTTGTAAAAGGATTAAAGCGTTCATGTTGAAAAAGTTGTCATTTTTATATATCTTGAAAGGCAAGTTTTCTCGATTATTGTTTCATATTTCATAATATGTCTTGCATCGCTTTATATTCCGATTACTCGATGTATGTCTACTTGGGTGCGGGGTAAGGCACGATCCACGCCGGTTCGGTCGTGACAAAAGTGGTATCGAGCGATTAATCCTCGGAAAGTGTCTGAGGCCGTATCGATGAAGTCTTGATTATCGGTGTGTTGTGCACCACACCAATAATCGTGAGGCTATAGGATATTTAGGATTGGTTTCTATTCTTCTCGCTCGAGATCGTGCCTTAGAGGCGTGTTGTAAGTTGGACCTCTAACGTAAATTCTTTCCCTTATCGTTATGCCTCGCGTAGGCAACCGGGCCCGAGGAGGCGAAAGCGGCGGAGGCTGCGAGTAAATCTGAGAGGGTTACGTGGGCACAGCCCAATTATCACCTTGGGTGGTGCTTGTTCGGGAGTTCTGCGACGTCACTAGCCCAGTGAGTTTAGCACTGGCGGCGATTCTTCTGCGACCATGATATTTGAACCTTGATTCACGGCCAGAACAGAGAATTTAGATTGCAGAAAGCGACCACATTACTAGCTATAGATTTGGCTACCGGGAGTATACCGATGTCTGCGAGTCTTGAGGACTATCTAAAGAGGTTGTGCAAGAGTAATTCTTACTCAGCTTGAGCATGGCACGTATGCGGGCTTATGCGCAGCCGAGGCGATGTAGAAATCGACGAGTTAACGAGACACCGTAAGAGGGCGAGCGTGAGCGTCCTTTAGTAACTTTTGAGGCGAGTCGCCTCGCTGGATTAGATTATGCACATCCACGGTCTGGCGAGGTCCTCCACGAATTTCGGGGCGTTCGGGTATGCGGGAGTTGGTCGAGCTCGAGCTTCCGGTTCACGATACACGTAGGTTCCGGCCATCCGGATTCGATTTTCTCGGTGTTCACAATGTGCGGCGTCGTCGAGGAATGTCGTCTTTTAGTTGTACGTGTTGTACTATGACCGTCGAGTGCATTTGTCGAAAGAATGTCCTTGCGGGAGGACTTAGCCTTCGTGATCGGTGGGTAGTTCGTCATCTCCTTAGCTATGCGCCTGCAGGCGTGTTTGATTAGAACGACTAAGGGAGTGAAGCGATGAACATAGATCTATCCTTAACCTCTAGAGTTTTGTATAGGTGATAAGGTGAGTATACCTTAGGTGCTATGTTACGATAGCGATGGGTTAGTTGTGATTTGAAATCATGGTTGTTTAACCGAGTAAGATTTTGGGGATAGAGGAAGTGTGAGCCTTAGAGCTTTATACGTAGAGCCCTTAGAGGTGAGGCCATCTCGAGAAAAGGTGTAGTGTTATGTTTGACCCTTATCGGTGCATAGTGCACGTGAGTTATGTTGGGACAGTCCTAGTAGTGTGGAATGAAAGAGGGTAGTTGAGCTAAGAAGACCGCTAGGTTTTTCGTAACGTGATTAGTGAGATTGTTCGGTTCGGGAGCTAGTATGATGCGGCGTTCGGGTCGGGTTGAGGCCACGTTGCGGGTCAACCGCGGCGAGGTTTGGTGGTGGGGTCGGTTGTGGTGGTCGCCTCGTGTTAGGGTTGTGAGGGTGTTAGGCCCAAGTTTAGTTAACCAACAGACGAGTTCGTGGATGCGTTCGACCGGTGGTCGGGCGATGGGGCAGCCCATCATGTTCTTGATCGGGGACCGTTTACTGGTGTGTTGAGTTATCGAAAAGGTTGTAAAGGCTGCGGGGTGCCTACCTTCACCTTAAGACGACATGAAGCCGGGTTGTGGCTATTTTTCGTCTAAAAGTTTACGAGCAGGTTAAGAACTCAGTGAGTCTCGAATCGCATTCGCCCTCGGGCGGTCGTGGATTTCGAAGGTAGTCGTGGGGATTGTTGTCTCTGTGGAGGAAGCGTTTAAGCTACCATTTTAGTGTTCGGATATCGCTTTGTGAAGCCTTGTAGGGCGGAAGTGTAAATTGCGGTCGATTGGTTCGATGTTGGCAAGGTTCGATTAGTTGGTTCAGCTTGTTCCGGTAGATCGTGGATAGTCTGGCTTGTCTAGAAGAAGTTACGGCGGCTCGGAGGAATTGTGCGGATAATCGGCGACGGCTTAGAGTTCAGGTTGGTCGGTCTTCTTGAAGGTACCACCCGGGTTGGGTGTGGAGTCCGAATCTGAGAGGAACTTAGCCCGAGTTACTTTGGGCCGCACGAGTTCATGTGAAGAATAGGCGGGGTGCCTATATGTTAGCTTTGCCGTCCGACTTAGGAGGTCAGACGTCCGGTCTTCGTATTGTTATGATCGGGAAAAGTATCGAGATCCATCGAGTGTTCCCACTTAATGATGACCACGTTAGAGATAGTAGCCCGAGTTTTGGGAAGCTGACGATCGTAAATGTGGAAAGAGTTCGAGTATACGACATCCTCGTGGATCGCAAGCGGCCGGTACCATTTGTTGGGTCGTCGAGCAAGGCTCGCGACAAAGGGACAAATTGGTGCCATTTGTTGGGTCGCCTGAGAAGGTTAATGCCTCAGGCAAAGTGACAAAGTGGTATCTACGACGAGTAAAGAGAGAAGTGAGCATGTATGGCGAGCATAGGTGTGATCATTTCTTTTGTAGAGAGAAGGTACGAAGGAAGTATATTTTAGACCCTGGAGAGAGGTGGTTGTGGTGATGTTAGAGGTGTTTCCTCGTGGACTTGGATATAAGTATTTTTCTTGTGATTGTTTACGTGGCCATGTATGGCGAGTTTGTTCTCGTAAGTATAGTAGTGAAGACTATCTTTGGCGCGTTGTTTGAGACTTAGAAGGAACATTCGACGAATGTTTCTAAGGAAGGAGAATGTTATACCAGTATTTCAGTATGTACGCAGGGACGTGCGTAGAAAAGTTTGTGCCTTAAAGTGCTTGGCGAATTTTATTTGTGCACAACACCGCTTAGAGTCGTTTTTCGAAACGTTTTCCACGACTTTCGTAGGGAATTTCCGCTATGTCATTTTTAATTTTTGCGGATTTTTTTAGAGACGAAGCGTCTTTGGACCAACGAGAGGCGCCACTTGGCACCCTCCCATCAGCGGACGTGAGGACTCGGCTTGGACGAATTGAAGAGGGGAGTTGGTAGGATATTTTGTGTGTTAGTTGGTTAAGGACACGTGGGTGAATCTTGGCCCTACACTTGCTGAGCAACAGCTAGATCTTGGCCATTGGTTGGCCTTGGCTTGCTATAAATACCCTAAGGTTGAAGACTTCTTCATCCAAAATGCCTAAGTCTTGAGAGCTTTCCCCCTCCACCGTGAGACCCCTTGGCGAGAGTTTCCCCACAGTGGGGTAGTAGAGGGTAGCCACCCTCCTTTGTGGTGTGGCGTGGGGTACCCCACTGCCTAGTTTGTTTTCATATAATACCCCCCTCTTAGTAGAAATACTCTCAAAAGTATTGTTATAATGCCCAAATTACCTTAGCCATATACCTTGTTGTATTCTAAGGTTATACCTATACGAAAAGCCCAGAAAATACTATTATACTTCCAGTCACAAAACCGAAACCCTAGGAAAAATCTCCATAGTCCGTTGGAGTATTGTGTAGAAGTTGGTTAGAACTTCTAAGGGTGGTTTAGAGCGGGTTGGAGCGCTCGGAGTTGGAGCTAAACGATTGCCCAGGATCGACTTTAAGCTAGGATAATTATGGGCTTACCGAGGTAAATATCTTGTCCCTCTATTGTAATTGGAAATTACATATTGTTAGAATATATAGTTGAAGTATACTATATATAGAATCGAACGTAGTATCGCAATGTCTTTTGACTTAAGCTCGAATAATACTTACGGCAATGTCTTGCGACTTAAGCTGAATTGAAAGAAGAATCTTGACTGTAATTACATAGGGTTGTATTACAGAGACTTGTAATAGTACCGTGAAGTAGAATTGTACCGTTAGGGTTAGATGTATAACCCCGGTTGGCTTGGTAGCCCTCGATAGAGGAGGAGATTTCTGCTGTTGCGGGGAGTCTTTGCCAATTTTTGGTAGAATGTTCTACGATGAGATCTGAATGTTAATAAGCGCCGCGTGGCCTTATAGGTTGAAGTACTACGAGTGGCGCGATCTACTTGGCAGGAGTAGCCGACGTTTGGAAGTACTTGAGCGTTTTGCTATTAGTCGATACTGCCGCGAGGTATGTGAACCTCTTCCTATCTCTTCTAGCATGATATGTGTGAACTATGTAGTACGGTGACGTACGTGTGCTAAACGTATTTGGTTGATTTAGAACATAAAGTGTTATAACGGCTTTATGGGAAGTTGGTTATAACGACTTTACGTTGGTAAGAAAATACTTGTGGTCTTTAAAAGGTAATCGATTTGAACTATAAGCGGCTTGTTATGTGTTAATAAAGAACTTGAAGTATTTCAAAAGATTTTGAATCATTTTGAAAGAAGAAGTAATATACTTGGTTTTGAAAAACTTAAGAGTTATACTAGCTTTATGGGAAGTTAGGTATAACGGCTTAAGAATGTTTCTTGATTTCGAATCGAATGTGTATCGACAAACCAACTGCGGCGTTAATAAAAGGAAATGTTTTGACTAATTAAGTATTATTAAAACCGATAGAAGCTTCCATCCGCATGAAGCTAAGATGAGACAAAATGATATTTCCTAGATCACTACTTTGTAATAAGATTGTAATAAACAAGAATATCCTACTCACATATAAGGCTTAGGTTTCTCAGATTGTTTAAGAAGAATTATATTCTTAAATGAATAAGACTATGAACTACTAAACCTTTCAAAAAAATGAGGAACTTGAACATTGGAAATTAGGCAAACTTGAACATTGGAAAAGAATGTTGCTACTTGATTTTACAAAGAGAAGTAATTGATTTTCTTTAAAAAGATAATCACTCTATTTTCATATACTACGTATTGTGTGACTTTTGTGAAGGTAACGATCTTTTAAAGAGTTAATGTATGAAGTACTTTGGGGATAAAACCCGATCTTGTTGATCATATAGTAGGAAGTACCTTGTGTGAACAACTTGATTGTATTGGTTTGTGATAGCCTTGTAATACTTTCTTGTTGCTTTGATAAGTAAACGTGTTAGGATGCTACGTGTGTTAGTATCTTGTGAGGTTTGTGTAAAGGGTTTCCTTGATTGTGCTTATTAACTATCAGTAGTTATGATAGTATTGTGGCATTCATCTCTTGAGATGATTCCGGGTTAAGCGCCCTCCGTCGGGGTAGACTTCGGTGATGCAGGACCATGATTCGAGAATACCTCACGCGGATCCTGGGGCCTATCGCGAGCTACGAGAGTTCGTGTTAGCGTCGTCCTTTATGGGCATGCGGTCGCGTGGCCACGCGGACTCGGAAGTCGGGGCGATGCCGGGAGTAGCTACCCTCGATGCGGGAATACCTCACGCGGGCGATGGGATTGGCCTACGCGAGTCGCGGAGTTCCAGGGTTAGACGCGTACATTGATACTGCGGGCAAGTGGCCAGCTTTGATCATGTGACGGTCTAAACAGATCTTATGATACAGTTCATGACCTTGTTGGTACTGTGGGTTTTTAGTAGTCGGCTATGCCTTCGTACTTACCCCGTACAGTTGTATTATGACACAGGTGGGACCTGGTGTTCATGTGTGTTCCTTGGTGCTTTTATATCATAGACTGCCGGCAGTGAGGAAGGTATTCCACGGGCATGATTGATGTTGTGGGCCTGAGACCCATTGTTATACTTGAGTGATGACTTGAGGGCGTGAGTCCCTAACTTGACATGACTGCTTTGTTGTAAACTGTAGTTTGGTTATCATACATGTCTCCTGCTTTATATGACTGCTATGATTTCATTTACAGTATGTATTTTCGTTCACATACTCTGCACTGTTATCGACCTCTTGGCTGCGTTCATGCCGCAGTTGAGGTACACGATCGTTGATCCTAGCTCTCGTGGTCACGATTTGACGTTTGGGAAGCTCCGCTTCTCCAGAGGCTTATCGGTGGTATAGTCCCCGTCGTCGTAAGTGTTTACATTCGTGGGTTTGGCGGGGCCCGCCATGCCATCATCGTATCATTCTTAGAGGTCTGTAGTACTGTTGTGGGCAGGGTTTGTAAAAAGATTAAAACTGTCATGTTGAAAAAGTTGTCATTTTTATATATGCCGAAAGGCAAGTTTTTCTCAGATTATTGTTTCATATTTCATAATATGTCTTGCATCGTTTTATATTCCGCTGATTACTCTGATGTATGTCTACTTGGGTGCCCGGGGTAAGGCACCAGTCACGGGCCCGGGTTCGGGTCGTGACAAAAAGTATAGATTACTTGATTTGAAAAGTATAGATTACTTGATTTGAAAAGTATAGATTACTTGATTTTAAAAGTACAAGCTTACTTGATTTTAAAAGATAGGAGTAACGTTATTGGAAAAGAATGAGTTACTTGATTTAAAGGAATAATTGTCTTAATGTTGAAAGTAGAAGTTACTTGATTTTAAAGCCTTGAGTGGAATTTAAAAAGGTGTAGTAACTTGATTTGAATAGTAGACGTGTCTTCATACTACGAGTGTTAGTATAGTGCGGCTTATTGCATGAAATGATTCTTTTTATAAAGAATAGATGTACGTAGTATTTTGGGGTTCAACTCCCTAATGTTGCATGAAACGATTCTTTTCATGAAGAATAGATGTACAAAGTATTTTGGGTTCATTTCCCTAATGTTACATGACATGATAATTCCTTGGTTGTATTAAAAGAAAAGATGTGGCAGTGCTTTAGTTTTCTAAAATGAAGGTTGTTATAACAGCTTTATGGGAAGTTTGTTATAACAGTTTTATGGTAAGTCAAGAAGATCTTTTAAAGTAATACGTGATGTCTAGTGTCTTGATTTGTCAAACCATGTCTTAGAAAGATACTTGATATGATAAGTGTCTTGATTTTCTAAATGATGGTTTCAAAATGATACATGTATTGGATCCTACTTCCTAGTGATACATGTAGTACTTGGGCATTTCTAAAATGGAAATTTAGTTTATAAAGTGAATGTACGGCGGACGTACATTGTTGTAATGAACTTTAATCCTTAGTGATGCAAGGTGTGTTAGTGCCTTGGTGTTTATAAAATGGAAGACTTGATAGTGTCTTGGTTTATCTAAAATGAAAGTTCATTTGAAACATAATGTTGTTGAGAGTCAAAAGGTGATTTAAATTGCAAGAGGTTGCCATGATAGTTATATGTATAATTATTGGGACGGGTTGCACGATCCGCAACACTTGTATACATATATTGGGACGGGTTGCACGATCCGCAACACATATATATTTATTGGGACGGGTTGCACGATCCGCAACACATATATATTTATTGGGACGGGTTGCACGATCCGCAACACTTTTATCTATATATTGGGACGGGTTGCACGATCTGCAACACTAGCATATCTGGGGACGGGTTGCACGATCCGCAAAACTGATATATATATATATATTAGATGAGTAAATGGCTATCAAGTATTTGGCGAGGGGAAAGAGTGAAGGTAGACCATCAGAAGGAAGTATCTCGACTGAAAGTAGAGGAACGAAATCAAGACCAGAGGCCAGACCGGAACTCACAGCAAAAAGTATGTCACCGCTAAGCATAGCTACCAATGCAACCCGGCGTCCCATGATGTTGAACATGACTCTCGGTTAAAAGAAAAGAATGGTACATTTGGTTTATTTAAAAAGGAAGGCATGGTATTGTCTTTGGTTATTTAAAAAAGGAAGGCATGATATTGTCTTGGTTATTTCTAAAAAGGAAGACATGGTATTGTCTTGGTATTTCTAGCAAGGCAGACATGGTATTGCCTTGGGTTTTCTAAAAAAAAAAGAGTACATTCTATTTGTTCTAATTAGAGTCAAATATTGTTTTAACTTGCATATGTTTACTCATATAGCTATTCGTGCATGGGTACTATCCTTGAACTTGTATTCACGATGCGGGATAGATTTCCCATGAGATGTGTATAGAGTATAGGATTTCATGACTAGATATACATGGTTTTAAAATAACTCTCTTTTGAAAAAGGCACAGTTGGCTCTTATTGTATATGACACGGTAGGATCTGGTATTTGGTTTTCATACTTGCCCCTGTCATTCTTTTGTACAGTTATGATCTGATTTATTGTACTTATTGTTTACATACTTGGTACCCGTTCGGGGGGCTGCGTTCATGCCCGAAGGTTTAGGTACTCAGTTGTGGATCCGCGAGCATCCTTGTTCAGCATTTTGGGATAGCTTCAATGTTCCGGAGTTTGTCATTATGACTAGGTATATTCAGGGGTACGGCGGGGCCTTGTCCCGTCATAGTATTTGTCCAAACTCTTAGAGGTATGTATTCATATGTGGGCTGGACTGGTGAGAGTTGTATTTACCTTGTTGTACGGTTGTAGGCACATTCGGGCGTTATATATTATGGCAGGCTTATCGTCTTTGCCTTTGTTTAAAGAAAAAAAAATGAGTATTATTTATCTTTCGCAGTTTACTTGTGTTGTATGAATAGAAGGGTGCCCAGGTAGGGCACCAGTTGCGGGCCCGGGGTTCGGGGCGTGACACCTTCAGTGGTAATTCTTCCTCTTGAATCGTTAGGCAAACCACACTAGGATCCATAGTGACTACCCTTCCTACCGAGTAGCTAGGACAAACACAGACAATAGCATAATGGCAAAATAGTTGAATCACAATAATAGCATAGAAGTCGAATCACTTATTATGAATTATGTTCATTATCCTGTTATTAGGGTACGTCAAATCATTTATTTGTTTATGAACCAAGTTCAAGTCATTAAATAAGTTTCAAGTTCAACAAACTCGTTCATAACGCAAAACACATGAAATTTCCAAGCTTCCAAATATCAAGTTCAATGTGTCCCTTATCGGGGTAAATAACGTTCAAAGTTTATATCTTTATACACAAGTTTTAATAATCCTTCAATAGAAGAAATCACGAATACATATATAGATGATAATGCACTTAAGGCTTCATGAGGTCTTGTCATACACGCACATGAAACCTTGCCCAAAAAAACCCTTTTTTAAAGGTTAGAAAAGTATGCTCGAAAAAAGACATACTTATAATCCCACTAATATGCTACCAAATGGAATATCCAAGGTTTAACAATCACTCTATAATGGATTTAGATGAGAAAGATTAATACTTTATTCAATTCTACGAGTTTTCTCACTAATTCAAAATCTAGTGCTTTTTCCAAGCCTTAGAACTTGTTCTTGAACCTCATAAGAATCATTCATGGATCCTATTCTCATAATATACTTTATCATAACCTAATAATCTTCAATAATATCAGAAAAATCAGAGGTCTTACCTTTTAGACAATATCCCACACACCCTTTCTTCTTGTTCCTTGAGTTTTCATGAATCCAGGGTTTGGAAAGATAAACTAGTGTAAAACAAGATTTATTTCGGTGTATAATTGATATAGATGGATTAGGAACTCACCTTAGGGTTTTATAGAGGTCTCATGGGTTATTTTCCTCCAAACGTTCATCACAAACGAAGTGGTGAAAATTTATGACGAGGTATTAAGTTTATAAAATTCAGAAACAGCAAAACAATATGTGACATAGCCGTGTGTCGCACATACATATCTTAAAAGGTAGTCGCACTATTCTTGCATGTCGCACAACCATCGCATGTGCCTCTAACACTTAGATCTAGAGATACATTTTTGGCGCGATGTTCGTGCGACGTGCGAGGGATCAAATGCTCTGTAAAAAAGGCATAACTCCTAGCACAGAACTTTCATTGATCTCCACAATATATGGTTGGAAATTTATTTCAATGGCCTACAACTTTCATCTTATGCGTTTGCTCAGATTCCCAACGTAACTATCCGAAGACTGGGCATGCATGAAACTACCTTAGACTTAGACAAATTTAAGAACTTTTTACGAACTCCCTTGACTTCAAAACAACCATCCATCACCGAAATTCATACCAAAGGGATTCACATAATTAAAATGACACATCAACACTCATTTAATTCATTCACACCTAACTCGGATTTACAAAATGTTACAGTGGAAATTTTTAGTGAGGTGTCAATGCCACCATGGCCATCCGTTAGGGCTGGGGGTAAATTTATATACTTCATTAACAATAGGGATGTGGGCTAGTAGTATAAGTTACTAAGGGTAAATATAAACCTTTTCTTAAAGTACAGGGGTAGATTTGGACCTCTTCCCTTGTAAATCTTATTAGGTGTTTGTTATGATTTTCTTATCTTATTATTCTAAAAATCTATATAATTTTTAAGGTGTTTGACTTTGAAGTTTTTTTATTCTTACTTGACAGTATCCACAATGTAGTCCTAAGTGATTTGAGAGTCTTACTTGGGGGTGTGAGACACAAGTCTTACCCTGTCACCTGTGTGATCCTCATTTTTCAGCGTGAATTTAGTGAGATTTTCTCTCTCAATATCTTGTACTCTCTTTTATATAGTGCAAAACTCATCTCCGTGTCATGCCCCGACTTATTTCAAGTCTTCTCTTATGACGTGATGACACCAGAGCAACTATCCCTTCCCAGGTGAATCATTAAAATCTTTTCTATCAAAATTAAGCTTGTATTTAAGTACGGAAATAATATAGTCATGTTAGCTCCTTCTTTGTATTTCTTTAATGAAAGCGCGAGCCCATACTCATGCAACCACAATTTCTATCTAGACTTAATGGAAGTTTCAGATATAGAATGAGAAATTCGAAACTATAAGAAAACAATCTCATGTGGGGCATTCCCGGAGATAACAAAACTTAGTCCCTCATACATACTCATTCAAGGATGACATTCACCAAATCTGAAGCAATGGATTGGTGGAACAATGTGGTTGTGGCGCGATCGCTAGCCCTGTTGCATAACTTTCTCTTTGTCATGCTTTCCTGAAACATGTTAGATAAAAAGAGTCAGCCCTACCATCCGGGGATGAGTGAGAACTTCGCCTTACAATTCAAAGCAACCTTACAATGTTCAAAGTACAATCATACTATAAACATAATAAGCACGTTATGAAACCGCATTACCACACTTTCAATGTACAAGGCAATAATAATTATTCGCACACAAAATCTCATCCCAACTCACCCTAGGGAAATACTCAGTTTAACTATTACACACTTCACGAAAGAAATTGCGGGACGCACAAACCGATACCATATATTATTATATATATGTTGAGGTACGCGCAACCCAATCTAATATTTTATATATATATTGCGGAACGCGCAATCCAATCCAATAATTTATATATATATATTTGTTTCGGTACGCGCAACTCGATCTAATACTTTATATATATATGTTGCGGAACGTGCAACCCGATCTAATATTTTATATATATGTATTTGTTGTGGAATGTGCAACCCGATCCATTATATTTATATGTATATATGTTGCCTGAGTGATACAAAGACCACTTATGAATCTATCGGGGTGACGTAAGGTCGCTGTACCTCCGATTAACCTTAATGGAAAGAATCTTTCAATGTCAACGATGATCCAAAAGATTCAAATAAAAAGTCTTTCTTTCAGTTTTCATCCTTCTCACTTGTAAGGGTTATAATTCTCAAACCGTAACCGCAAATAAGGTGTTTCTTGCGCCGAATCGAAAGTAATATGGGGACCTATCACTATATTAAGTTTTCTCTAAAAATACTTAGTGTAACTAGTATAAATTCATGAAAGAAACAACCCTATGAAAAACTATCTCGCCAAACTTTTGGGGAAAAAAATACAATCTTAAAACAGTCATAACTTCTTATCCGTAAGTCAGATCGATCTCTGTAAGGTCTCAAACTGTCCAGAACAGGAAAATCTAGAACTTTTATTTATTACAACATTTCAAATTCATTTTCAATTTGTACAGTTTTGCGTTATACGTTCTGCCCCTCCTGATTTTAATTGATCTGAGGCAGAAAATTTAAACAGTGATAACTCTCAAATCGTATATTGATTTTGACTTCGTTTGGGCTCAATTAGACCGTGAAGAGAGATATGCAGAACTGAAAAATTTCATCCCATTCTAACGAGGGTAACTCAGAAAAAACAATCCGCAATCACCATGACTCAAACTTGTTACAAGATAATACTATATCAATAATTCATCAGAAGTTATACTACACCCTTTTTCTCTTTTTTCATGATTTCTCCTCCAACATGCATATTATGTTTTAACATGCATTTTAACTAAAAACCAAAGGATTTTATTAAGAATTTGTGAGTGAGAGAACTCACCCTTATTTATTCACAACTTTTATCACACTTCCACTATTCTCCTTCTTGCACACTTGATTTTTTCCCCAACCTTTCTCTTGGAAAACCAAAAAAAGAAGACAAAAACTTCCCCAATAAGGAAAATTTTCGTCTAAGAAGAGGAGGGGAGAGGTTTTCCTTTGAAGTTTTGGCTTTTGAAGATATAGTGAAAAGTTGAGTGTTTGAGTCTTACGAAACCCTTAAGTAAGTAAGACCTAGAGGGATATCCAGATCTAGTAGAAGTATAAGTTAGATATAACTCTTCTAGTTCAAATAAGAGAATATTTTTAAATATTCTTTTTTTTCTTTTTTTAAACATCCAGGACTTTACATTCTCCCCTTCTTAAACAACATTCATCATCAAATGTGAATAAGGTCGTAACACATGCACATAGACACACATACTGCACACAAATGAAATACAACTTAACACATCTTAATATCTTACTCAAATAGAAATGGATATTTGACTTTCATCACATCTTCGGCTTCTAGATTGCTTCTTCTGTGGAGTGGTTTTTCCATAGGACTTTCATGGAAGAAATATCCTTATTCCTAAGGCGCTTAATCTGTCCATCCAGTATTTCCACCGGAATTTCATCATATTGAAGCTCTTCCTTGAAGACTATCTCTTGGGGTCTGATGACGTGACTTGGATCGTGCAAGTATTTTCATAACATTGGCACATAAAATATTGGATGCACCACTTCTAATTCTTGTGGAAGTGCTAGTTCGTAAGCCACATTGCCCACCCTTCGTAAGATCTCATATGGTCCAATAAACCTTGGACTCAACTGTCCTTTCTTGCCAAATCGCATCACCCCTTCATTGGAGAGACTTTTAAAAATATTTTCTCCCCTTATTGAAATTCGAGATCTCTTTTGTGATGATCCGCGTAAGACTTGTGGTGGCTATGAGCTGCTTTGATCCGCTCCCGAATTATATGCACTTAGTCCTTCATTTCTTGAATGACTTCGAGTCTGAACAGTTGCGTCTCCCCACCTCGAACCACCCAAGTGGAGATCTACATTTTTCGTCCATACAATACTTTGAACGAATCCATTTGTATACTAGCATAGAAATTATTGTTGTAGGCGAACTCAAGTAGATAGAGATGGTCCAACCAGTTGCCCCGAAAGTCCAACACACAAGACTGTAACATGTCTTTCAATGTTTGAATTGTTCGTTCAGCTTGTCCATCTATTTGCGGATGGAAAGTCGTGCTCAACTTAACCTTTGTCCCGAGGCCCTGCTGAAAACTTCGCCAAAAGTGTGAGGTGAACTGGGAACGCCTATCCGAAATAATTTGTAATGAAATCCCGTTTAACCTCACTATCTCTTTCAAATAAATATGTGCATACTGCGGCGCCTGATACATAGTCTTGATCGGTAGGAAATGGGCTAACTTTGTAAGTTGATCTACAATCACCCAGATAGAATTATAACCTTCTTGAATTTTCGATAGACCAGTCACAAAATCCATATGAATTGCCTCCTATTTCCATATGGGGATACCAATGTCCGAAGTAGTCTGCCGGATTTTTGATGATCGTTTTTTATCTGTTGACAACTAAGACACCTTTTGACAAACTATGCAACGTCTCTCTTTATTCCGTCCCACCAGTAATTTACCTTGAGATCTTGATACATTTTCGTTGATCCTGCTAAATGGAATAACTATTGTTGTGACCCTCATTCAAGATCTTCTTTCTTAGTTCCCTCACCTTAGGAACACATAACCTAACTTTATATCGAAGGGTACCGTCATTGTCCCCTAATATAAAATGTGAAGGTTTTCCTCATTGAATCTTCTCCCGAAACCTAACAAATTCCATATTCTCAAACTGACTTTCTTTTATTTTCGAAGCTAAGACAGACTACGAGGTATCATGCACCACCATCCTGCCTTCGCCGACCTCAATTAAACTAACCCCAAGGTTTCCCAATTTTTGTACCTCACGAACAATACCTCTCTTTTGTATTGCCAAGTGGGCCAAGCTCAGCCACCACGTTAGCTTTTCCAGAATGGTAAAGAATGCTAAGGTCAGAATCCTTAAGCAACCCTAACCATCTTCTTTGTCGGAGATTAAAATTCTTTTGTGTGGTTATGTATTGTAAACTCTTATAATCTGTAAATATATCTACATGCACCCCATACTAATAATGTATCTATATTCATAAGGCGAACACTACCGCAGCCAATTGCAAGTCATGAGTTGGATAATTCTTCTCATATTTCTTCAATTGTCGAGATGCATATACAATAACTTTTCCAAACTATATTAAGAAACATCCTAATCCAACCTTAAATGTGTCACAATAGACTTTGAATCATTCTTGTCCCGATAGTAAGGTTAATACTGGCGCAGTAGTCAATAACTCCTTCAGTTTCTGAAAACTTGCCTATCACGCCTCTGACCATTGATACTTAATCGATTTTTGAGTCAATCGGGTCAAGGGAGCAGCGAGACTAGAAAAACCTTCTACAAATCTTCTAAAATACCCAATCAAACCCAAGAAACTCCTAATTTCTGTCAGAGTGGTAGGCCTAGGTCAGCTTTTCACTGCTTCTATCTTTTGGAGGTCTACCATAACTCCATCCCTTGACACAACATGGCCCAAGAAAGCCACATTTTCTAACCAAAATTCACACTTTGAAAATTTAGCATAAAGTTTCTCATGTCTTAAGATTTGACTACCCTTAGATGTTCTTCATGTTCTTCAGCACTCTTGCTATAAATTAGAATATCATCGATGAATACAATTACGAATAAATCTAAGAATGTTTTGAAGACTCCGTTCATGAGATCCATAAAAGCATTTGGGGCATTGGTTAACACGAAAGACATGACCAAGAACTCATAATGGCCATATCGAGTCCTAAAGGTTGTTTTGGGTATATCATCAGGATTTTATTTTCAGCTGATGATATCCCAAACGAAGGTCAACCTTGGAAAAATAACTGGCTCTTTGAAGTTGGTTAAAAAGATCATCGATTCTTGGTAATGGGTACCTCTTCTTGATCGTGACCTTATTACGTTATTGATAATTGATGCATATTCGGAGTGAATCGTCTTTCTTCTTCACAAAAAGGACTGGTGCGCCCAGGAGGAAACACTTGGCCTTATAATGCCCTTATCCATAAGATCTTTCAATTATTCTTTTAACTCTCTTAGTTTAGATGGGGCCATTCGATATGGAGGAATGGAGATGGGTCTTGTACCCAAAATTAACTATATGGGGAAATCCACTTCCCTGTCTGGAGGAAGGCCTGGAAGATCCTCAGGGAAAACCTCTGGAAAATTGCGAACAATAGGGATAATATGTATCTTTAGAGACTCTTTTTGGGTATTTACTATATTAGTCAGGTAAGAATATTCTACTTCGTGACTCCTTAATAACTTTTAAGTCCAAAGATAGGAAATAAGACGACCCGAAGATATCCCAATACTACCCCTTATAAACACTTCTGGTTCCCTAGGAAAAGATAATTTTACAACATTTTGCCGATAATCCAACATGGCATAACAGGTTGACAGCCAATCCATACCCAAAATAATGTCAAAGTCTACCATATCAAGTAATACTAAGTCTGCTATTGTTTCTCTACCATTCATTTCTAACGAAATTTTTTTTATTACTTGAGAGGCCCAAACTGAGGCCCCCACTGGTGTCATGACCTTAAAGAGTTCACTTAAATGAGAAGGTTCTACATGTTGACTCTTAGCAAAACCCATCGACACATACAAAAATGTAGAACCGGGATCATATAATACAAGTGCATGAATACTTGAGACCAACAAAATACCTGTGACCACCGCATTAGATGTCTTCGCCTCATTTCTTTCGAGAAAAGCGTAGAGACAGTTAGGATTGTTGGACTGTTGACCTCCCTGATCCTGTTGGGACTGGTTTCCCTGATTTCCCGTGTGGACAGTTATGGTTGCTTCTGACCTGCTCTGAGAAACCTGAGTTTGGGTTTTTTTCTTTCAATATTTGATATAGTTGCCTGGTTCCCCACAGTTATAACAACCTCTCTGTGAGAACCTGCATTCCCCAAAATATTTCTTTTGACAGACCTTACAAACCGATCTGTCACCTTTTCATTAGAGTTGATGGCCTTGACATTGATACCTTGATAATTGAACCGCTTATATCCTTGGGGCCCGTACTAGTCTACTGATTGACTTAGCTTTGAAGAACCCCTACTACCTTCTTTCCTCTGGTTTTAATTCTGATTAAAGGATTCCGACAATCGAAACCTCTTTTGTGAATATTCTCTTTTTGCTTTAATAATACGACATTCCTTTCTATTCTAAAATAATATAACATTATACTAAATCTTATCAGATAATTCTCTATCACCCATTATAGATCTCCAACTCAAAATTATATTTACCATAACACGTGTTAAAGGGCTTAACCATGTGACTCGCCTATTCTATAGGTTGGCATTCATGTCACGCCCCGACTTATCTCAAGTCTTCTCTTATGGCGTGATGGCACCTGAATAGCCCCGAAGGCAAGTGTATGTGAATAGCCCCGAAGGCAAGTGTATTTGAATAGCCCCAAAGGCAAGTGTATTTTGAATAGCCCCGAAGACAAGAAAAGTGTAACGCTATAGCCCCGTAAGTGATAACAAAACTAGTTACATTACCAAGATTTCTGTCATCTCGATTGTATGGCTAAACTTATACACACACCCATACATATGTATATATATGTCAATATTGTCATATTTTTAGAAGATTCAAATAATGGTCCCTTCTTTTAACATTTCGCCCTCCCCACTTGTAAGGGTTATAATGCTCAAACATTAACTCTAAATTAGGTATTTTTCATGCCAAGTCGAAGGCAACGTGGGGACCTATCACCATCCCAAGTTTCCTATAAAAATACTTGGTTGAACTAGTACAAATTCACGACAGAAACAACCCTATGAAAAATGACTCGATGGACTTTGTATAAAAAGGGACACAATCATAACGTTTTATCCATAAGTCGGATTAATCCCTGTAAAGTCTCAAACTGTCGAGGACAGAGAAATATAGAAATTTTGTTCAGCACAACCTTTGGGATTCTCTACCCATTTGTACATTTTTGGTTTTGCCATTATACATTCTGCCTTCCAGATTTTGATTGATCTGAGGTTGAAACTTTAAACTGCGATAAATCTCAAAATGTATGTCGGTTTTAGCCTAAATTAGACTCAATCTGACTGTGAAAGAGAGATGTAAAAGTATTTAAAATTTCGTCTAATTATAATAGGGATAACTCAGCGAAAAGTTGTTTGTAATTTTATGACCCGAACTAGTTACTAGATAATCTATTGGCAATAAATTCACAATCATTCTTTCAATATCCGGATTATATTCTTACATGTATTGTAACTCAAAACAAGATATTATACTGAGAATTTTGTGTGAGATAACCCATCTTTATTGCTTTGTAACCGCGAATGAACTTTCAAACTCCAACCAAACCTTTTCGGAACTCCTTAATTGCTAAAGTTAATTTTTGTTTCTCTGAAATCCTATTTTTCTCTCTGCATTCTCTTATGTTCTGCCAGAACTATTCATATAACGTGTTGTGTTATGTGTTTGTGAAAGAGTGGGAAAAGAAGTTGATAAACTTTGGTTAGGAGTCTTAAGGGATGAGGGGTTTGGAAGTGATTAGGATTAGTGTAAAAGGGGGGAATTTGGTTCAAATTTTTAAAGGAATTAGACGTGAAGTCTTCCCTTATATTAAATATGTTTTTCCTAATTACTATGGGACATTACATCATCCCCTCCTTAAACAACATTCGTCCTCGAATGTGAATAAGGTCATAACCCATTCACATAGATACGCAAATTTTACACACATGAAACACAACTTAACCCATTTTCATTACCTTACTCAAAGAGGAATGAATATTTGACTTTCATCGTGTCTTCGGCTTCCCAAGTTACTTCCTTTGTGGAGTAATTTCTCCATAGGACCTTCACGGAAGCAATCTCTTTATTTCTAAGGCGCTTAACTTGTCTATCCAGTATCTCTACCAAAATTTCGTCATATTGGAGCTCTTTATTCAGGACTAACTCTTGGGGTCGGATGACGTGACTTGGATCATGCAAATATTTTTGTAAAATTGACACATGAAATACCAGATGCACCGCTTCTATTTCTTGTGGAAGGGCTAGTTCGTAAGCCATATTCCCCACTCTTCGTAAGATCTTTTATGGTTTAATAAACCTTGGGCTCAACTTTCCTTTCTTGCCAAATCGCATCACCCCCTTCATTGGAGATACTTTTAAAAAAACTTTCTCCCCTTCTTGAAATTCGAGATCTTTTTTGTGATGATCCGCATAAGACTTATGGCGGCTATGAGCTATTTTGATCCAATTCCGAGTCATCTACACTTTGTTGTTCATTTCTTGAATGACTTCGGGTCTGAACAGTTGTGTCTCGCCCACCTCAAACCACCCAAGTAGAGATCTACATTTTTGCCCATACATTGCTTCGAACGGAGCCATTTGTATACTAGAATGGAAATTGTTGTTATAGAAGAACTCCATTAAACATAGATGGTCCAACCAGTTTCCCCGGAAATCCAATACATAAGAACGTAACATGTCCTCCAATGTTTGAATTGTTCATTCAGCCTGTCCATCTGTTTGTGGATGGAAAGTCGTGCTCAACTTAACCTTTGTCCCGAGGCCTTGCTGAAAACTTTGCCAAAATGGGCGGTGAACTGGGACCTCCTATCCGAAATAATTTGTAATGGAATCCCGTGTAACCTTACTATTTCTTTCAAATAAATCTGCACATACTGTGGCGTCCGATACGTAGTTTTGACCGAGTAGGAAATGGGCTGACTTTGTAAGCCGATCTACAATCACCCAGATAGAATCGTAACCTTCTTGAGTTTTTGGTAGAACAGTCACAAAATCCATATGAATTGTCTCCCACTTTCATATAGGGACACCAATGTCCTGATGTAGTCCGTCGGGTTTTTGATGTTCCCCTTTTACTTATTGACACGTAAGACACCTTCCGATAAATTCTGCAACATCCCTCTTCAATCCGTCCGACCAGTAATTTTCCTTGAGATCCTGATACATCTTCGTTGATCCTAGATGAATAGAATACCTGGTGTTGTGACCCTCACCCAAGATCTTCTTTCTTAGGTATCTTACCTTAGGAATACATAACCTACCCTTATACCGAAGGGTACCGTCATTGTCTCTTAACATAAACTGTGAAGGTTTTCCCCATTGGATCCTCTCCCAAAATCTAACAAACTATGTATCCTCAAACTCACTTTCTTTTATTTTTGAAGATAAGGCAGACTGAGAGGTATCATGCACCGCCACCCAACCTTCACTAACCTCCGTTAAACTAACCCCGATGTTTCCCAATTTTTGTACCTCACTTATAATACATGTCTTTTGTATTGTCAAGTGGGCCAAACTTCCCATTAATCTCCTACTGAGTGAGTCATCCACTATGTTAGCTTTTCCGGGATGGTAAAGAATACTAAGGTCATAGTCCTTAAGCAATTCTAACCATCTCCTTTGTAAACTCTTGTGATATGTAAATATATCCACATTCACCTCATACAAATAGTGTCTTCATATTCGTAAGGCGAACACTACCGCAACTAATTTCAAGTCATGAGTTAGATAAGTCTTCTCATGTATCTTCAATTGTCGAGATGAATATGCAATAAATTTTCCAAACTCCTTTATGACACATCTTAATCCAACTTTAGAGGCATCACAATAGACTGTGAACCCTTCATTTCCCGATGGTAAGGTTAAGACTGGCACAATAGTAAATAACTCCTTTAGTTTTTGAAACTTGGCTCGCATGCCTCTGACCACTTGTACTTAACCAACTTCTGAGTCAATTGGGTCAAGAGAGCATCGAGACTAGAGAAACCTTCTACAAATCTTTTATAACCCAAACCCAAGAAACTACTGATTTCTGTAAGAGTGGGTAGACATTGGCTAGCTCTTCACTGCTTCTATCTTTTGAGGGTCTACCATAACTCTATCCCTCGACACAACGTGGCCCAATAAAGCCACATTTTCCGACCAAAATTCACACTTTGAAAATTTAGCATAAAGTTTCTCATGTCTTATGATTTGAAGCACTACCCTTAGATGTTGTTCATGTTCTTCATCACTGTTGCTATAAATTAGAATATCATCGATGAATAAAATCATGAACAAATCTAAGAATAGTTTGAAGATTATGTTCATGAGATCCATAAAAGTAGCTGGGGAATTGATTAACCCGAAAGACATGACCAAGAAATCATAATGGTCATATTGGGTTCTAAAGGTTTTTTTGGATATATCATCCGGATTTATTTTCAGTTGATGATATCCCGAATGTAGGTCAACCTTGGAAAAATAACTGGCTCCCTCAAGTTGGTCTAAAAGATCATCGATTCTTGATAATAGGTATCAGTTCTTGATCGTGACCTTATGAGTTATCGATAATAAATGCACATTCGGAGCGAACCATCTTTCTTCTTCACAAAAAGGAAGGGTGCACCCCAGGGGGAAACACTAGGCCTTATAAAGCCCTTTATCCAGAAGGTCTTTCAATTATTCTTTTAACTAATTCAGCGGGGGCCATTCAATATGGAGGAATGGAAATGAGTTTTGTACCCGAAATTAACTATATGGCAAAAATGTAGAACCGGGATCATATAATACAAATGCATGAATACTTGAGACCAACAAAATGCATGTGACCACCGCATTGGATTCCTCTAGGGAAAAGTGTAGAGTGGGTTAGGATTGTTGGACTGGTGACCTCCCTGATCCTGCCGGGACTGGTTTCCTTGATTTCTCTTATGGACAGTTGTGGTTGCTTCTGACCTCCAATGAGAAAACTAAGTTTGGGTTCACTTCTTGCAATCCCTGGCATAGTGGTCTGGTTCTCCATAATTGTAACACTCTTTCGGCGGTGTGAATCAGCATTTTCCAAAATATTTGTTTTGACAAACCTTACATTCCGGTTTGTCACTTCATGTGTTGGGATTGGTGGCCTTGGCATTGCTATCTGGATGATCAAACTATTTATGCCCTTGGGCCGGTAATGAGACTAGATCGGTTTTGAAGAACCCATACTACCTTCTTACCTCTGGTTTTGATTTTGATTAAAGGATCCCGACGATCAAAACCTCTTCTACGAATACTATATTTTGCTTTAGTAAAGCCTTCTACCCTCATTTCCATATTGACAATCTGAAGGTATGTCTGATCATGTGCTAATGCCACTACCTTCTCTACCAAGTTCGAGTTTAAACCCTCAACAAATTTTTTGACCTTTTCCCTTTCTGTAGGAATAATATGCGTGTTGTATGCCGACAATCGCATGAAGTAGGTATCGTATTCTTGCACATTGTGGTCTCCTTATTTCAACTATTCAAACTCACGCCTAAGCACATCTTTTGAAGTATTAGGCATGTACTTTTTAATGAATGCAACTCTGAACTCCCCCCACGTCATCGGTGGTGACATCGGGGAACGATTTCTTCTAAAAATTCTCCACCACACTCCTGCGTCAGCCACTAAACGTGCGCTTACTAAATTGATGCCATGCTTCTACACACATCCTAGGGTAAATAGTAGGCATTTACCTCGTCGATAAACACTATTGGATCGGACTTGGAGTCTTTCCCTTTGTAGATAAGTTCTCTTCTTCTCATAAAATTCACCCATAGTCTATCTGGTACTGACTGGCTCCTACCTTTTCGGTTGGTGGTGTAGTAACAACAGGTTCCTGGGCCGGCGGGTTCTAGGTCGGGTCCCTGACAGAGACACTAGTTGTAGGTTGAACCATGTGGGGGATTGCATCTGTCATCAACTCTATGAGTCTATCTAATTTTTGTCCCACAATTTCCTGAGCCGATTGACTCTCGTTTTCTTCAACATTCTCCACACTATCTTCAGACACCGCTTTCTCAACTTGAGGTATAAGAGCTTCATGGTGAACCTCCTCTGAAACCCTCGGTTCCTGTACTGTAACTCTTAGGAGTTCACATTGTCCCCTCGCTCTTCCCTAGATAGTTTTGATCGACCTCCGCAACATCGGTACTTGTGAATCTACAATTTTGTAAAGACAATCGTGCCCATATTTTAGAAGACGAGATGTCTATTTTAACTACCAAAATTTTCTTATATTTCATAAGCATGCAACACCACAAGAAATAATAATAATAAAATAATTACAATATTATTTCTTTCTTCCATTCATAACACTTAATTCCATCATATTCTAAAATGACATCACGTTATACTAAATTCTATCAGATAATTTTCTGTTACCTATTATAGATCTCCAACTCAAACTTACATTTACTATAACACGTTTTAAAGTGCTTAGCCGCGTGACTCGCCTAATCCGCAGATTGGCATCCAGCTCCCTGCGAACTATTTTCCTTCCCCATTTCCTCATCGTCTATTTTTTCCTTCATCTTCCAGACTTCACGTGACGTAGAAATTTGTGCAAGGAGCCTTTTGTAATATTTCCACTTAGCATCTTTCCTCTTCTAAATAAGGAGTGGAAATATCCCGGGACGGGGTTGACTATTATCTGGAGTATGACTCCAATCGGATAGTTGAAAAATTTCAGGTCAAATGAATGCCTCTCCCATCTAACCCTATGCAAATCCTTACAATGTGTGATTGTGTCATCCATATATGTGCCAAAATCATCGTTTGGGTTCATCTTACGGTACATGAACTCCTCATGAGCTTGCATTTTCCTTTTTGTTTTTATGAGCACTTCCCTCTTGGTTGGAACTCATTTATAACCATATCTGCAAAAATAACTGTTACTTTGTTTATCGTTGCACAATCCCCTTCCATAATCTTTTGAAGGAGGTAGTACGAGAACCAATTCTTTGAAAAGACTCAAGATAGGCACGATGAGAGTATGAAGAAAGTGAAACTATTTAGGATGTTATCCCGTTCACTTATTACTAAGGTGGCGCACACACCGTCACAATAAGTAACTGTTCAAACATCCAAATCAAAGAAATTTTCTAAAATCTCCTAACCTGGCTCGGCTCTGATACCAACTTGTCACGCCCCGACTTATCTCAAATTTTCCCTTAGGGTGTGATGGCACTTGGGCAACTATCCCTTCCCAGGCGAAACATTAACTTATCTTCTTCCAAAAATAAACATGTATATAGGTGCAGAAATAATAGAGATAAGACTTCTTTAATGAAAGAACGAGCCCATACTCGTGCATCCACAAATTTTTTAGACTTGATGGAAGTTCAAATACAGGATAAAAACATCTGAATCTTAACAGAAAATAGTCTCATGTGGGGCATTCCCCGAGATAACGAAATCTAATTCTTCAACCTATTTAGTCAAGAAAGACTATCACCAAATTATGAGCAAATAGATTGGTGGAACAATGAAGTTGTGGGATGATAGCTAGCCCTGTTGTGGTGTTTTCTCCTTATCACGCTTTCCTGAAATATGTTAGATAAATGAGTTAGCCCTACCATCCGGGGTTGAGTGAGAACATCGCCCTACAATTCAAAGTAACCTCACAATATTCTAAGTACAATCATATTATGAACATAATAATAATGTCATGAAAACATATTTTAGCACTTTCAGTGTACAAGCCAATAAATATTCACACACCAAATCTCCGTCCAACTCGTCCTAGAGAATACTTAGTTAACCAGTACACCTACTTCATCTCATATAACATATTACGTATTTGTTGTGGTGCGTGCAATCTGATTCAATGCATTTCAATTTTAGCCCTAAAGGAAAGTGCGTTTGAATAGCCCCGAAGGCAAGTGTATGTGAATATCCCCGAAGGCAAGTGTATTTGAAAAGCCCCGAAGGCAAATGTATTTGAATAGCCCCGAAGACAAGAAATGTGTAATGTTATAGCCCCGTAGGTGATAGAAAAACTATTTACATTACCAAGCTTTCTATCATCTCGACTGTATGGATTAACTTATACACACACCCATATACATGTATACATATGTAAATATTGTCATATTTTCAGAAGATTCAAATAATATTCACTTCTTTCAACTTTTTGCCCTCCCCACTTGTAAGGATTATAACTCTTAAATCGTAACTCTAAATAAGGTATTTCTCATGTCGAGTCGAAGGAAACATGGGGAACTATCACTATCCCAAGTTTCCTCTGAAAATACTTGGTGAAACTAGTACAAAATCACGACAGAAACAACCCTATGAAAACAGTCTTACCGGACATTTTATAAAAAGGGACACAATCTTAAAACATTCATAACTTTTTATCCGTAAGTCAGATTAATCCCCTTAAAGTCTCAAATTGTCTAGGACAGAGGAATCAATAGGTTTATTCATCACAATTTTTGGGATTCTTTACCGATTTGTACAATTTTATTTTTTCCGTTATATATTCTGCCTTCCAAATTTTAATTGATCCGAGGTAGAAAAGTTAAACTGTGATAACTCTCAAACCGTACATAAGTTTTAGCGTTTCTTGGACTCAATATGACCGTGAAAGAGAGATGTACAAGCATATAAAATTTCGTCCAATTCTAACAGCGATAACTCAGCGAAAAACAGTGTGTAATTTCATGACCCAAACTAGTTACTAGATAATCTTTTGGCAATAAATTCACGATCATTCTTTCAACATCCAGATTATATTCTAACATGTATTGTAACTAAAAATAAGAGATTATACTGCGAATTTTGAGTGAGAGAACTAACCTTTATTGCTTTGTAACCGTGGATGAACTTTCAATCTTCAACCAAACCTTTTCAGAACTCTTTAATTGCTAAAGTTAATTTTATTTCTCTGAAATCCTTTTTTTCCGCTGCGTTCTCTTCTGTTCTGCCAGAAATATGCATATAACGTGTTGTGTTGTGTGTTTGTGAAGGAGTAGGAAAAAGAGTTGATAAACTTTGGTTAGGAGTCTTAGGGGATGAGGGTTTGGAAGTGATTAGGACTAGTGTAAAAGGGGGGAATTTGGTTGAGATTTTTAAGGGAATTAGACGTGCAACCTTCCCTTATAGTGAAATTTCCTAATTACTATGGGGTGTTACAATTCAGCCCCTTGTGAATCATGTTCCTTACCTCTCTTTCCCTATTGTACATTCTTTCCTTCATCTTCCAGAGTTTCTACTTGACGTAGAAATTTTAAGCAAGGAGCCTTATTTACTATCTCCACATGGCTTCTTTGCTCTTCTAAACGAGGAGTGGAACTCTCCAGGGATGGAGTTGACTATTATTTGTAGTATTGTCAAGACCCCAAACCGGAGGGCCGGGACGGGCAACCGCATCCCATCCGCCGGGTACCGCCAATCTATAATCAACGCCTAATCACAATTAAATACGAACTAAGTCGAAAGAAAACTATGTGAAATCTTTATCCAGAAACCCAACTTATATATACATACCCATACCAAGATCGACAAGGTCATACAAGATTACTACACACAGGACACCGTCTACAAGTCTCTAAAGAGTATACGACATCCAAAAGGTCGAGATAGGCCTCGCCATACCCGTATGTACAAGAAAAAATACAGTACCAAGATATATCGATACTCTGAAACAATGGGAGTGCTCCAAAGTCCCCTAAGTCAACAACCTACTAACATAGATCGTCGTCTTGCCTATGTGAACCTGCGGACATGAAACGCAGTGTCCCCCGCTAATAGAAACATCAGTACGACTGATGTACTAAGTATGTCAGGCATGAATAATAACATAACATGGATATAGCAATAACTTAAACAGAAATAACTGACCAACAGTAAATGCCTAAATGCCATACAGCCTGATCAGGCATCTTCCTTACCGTGACAACCTCTGTGAGCATATTTTCATATCGCCCTCTGTGAGCATAATATTCCTAAATGTCATGCATGATGCAAATACGGTATAGATATAAATATTGACCACACAAGGGCTCTTCATGTCCATAACCGCCTATGTGGGCATCATGTTATATCGTATTGGTCACACAGGAATCAATATTGGCCTCTTCGGACTCTTTTGTGATAGTCTGTACAAGTTGTAGGTGGTGTGCGTATATAACGCCTTCCCTTTCCCCATATTCCCTACATATACACAATATTCACCATATAGTAGAGTGCATAGCACAAGTGGTCCAGGGTAATACATGAATATAATACAAATGAAAATACATGAATGAAAATAAAACATTTTGAGTGACATACTATCCTTGCTCTTTTGGCTAACACTGTGAATATCAACATTTTTTTCGTATGCCTCAATAAGGACTTCAGAACGTATTTAGACAAGCTTTTAACATAGGAATCAATAATGTGAATATTCTTAACTACTAGGAGTCGAATACTTTATGAAGTAATATCACAGTTATATTTCGTTACATGAAACATGCCAAAAGAAAGAAATAATTTTCCTTGACATACATTCGTTTACACTTTAAGGTTCCTAAAATTCCCATTGAAATAAGAAGTGTACTGAGAACTCCCGAATGGATCAAAATCCATAAGGAGCTCCTCACAATTACACACAAAATGAAAGTTGCAAAGTTGCAAAATTTTATTCTCCTAATCGAAAATGAAGTGCAGGTTGTAATTTGATTCTCTTGTTCTAAGGAATTCTCAAACAGAGATATGAATTCCTACGGTGAACAAGAAATGAGTTACAAGTTATTGAATTTTTTTCGGTCTTTGCTTTAGCAAAGTAATGAATGTTAAATTAGCATTGAATGAGCTTCATAATATGGTCTCCCACTCAGCTAATTCTTTGGCGGTGAGAGCACCCTTTTCACGCCACATGCACATTAACATGCACTTCACTTCATTAATCAAATGACCTACCTCCGTATAATTTATCGATCACACACATAATTAATCTCTTGATCTCAATTCACTTAAACCTTGATAACTTATAAGACCTTCATATACTTAATATCATAATCTTGTGATATAACAATAACTCATAACCTCTTTGGAGATATGAAACCTTTATTATTAATCCCCCATCGTTACACTTGTTACGTCTAAAATTATTTCGGGATTTAATCTTTTTATATTCTAATATCTTTATTAACAAATGAAAATATAACATAAATTCCCGAGGCCCAGATCTACTTTCCTACGTTTAGGTGCTCAAACTATCGCCTAACATTACGGGATATTACATCCTCCCCCTTAGAAAAATTCGTCCTCGAATGTTAAGGTGTCATATCTAATCCTTGTTACGTAGCCAGAATAAACAACTACATTTCATGGCCACATAGGGTAATATACATCACTACATTAGACCTCACACTCTTGAACTTCTTCCTAGCATTGCTAGAATAATAAACACGAGACGAATTAGGAGTGAAATGCTTATAACACAAGTTTACTGCACAATTTATGAGATGAAAGAATGGAAACCATCCATAAATGTCAGATAGCCTCCTGCTTATAAGTATGATGCACAACATACCCATAAATAAGACTCTACTAGACACGACTTGTAGATTTCATAGGATATACATGCTCTGATACCAAGTTTGTCATGACCATAAACCAGAGGGACGCGATGGGCACACGGATCCTACCCGCAGGGTATCTCCAATCGTACAGTCAACACCTAATCACAACCAAATACGGACTAAGCCGAAAGAAAACAATGTAAATCTTTATCTAGAAAACTAACTTATATATACATACCCATACCAAGGCCGACAAGGTCACACAAGATTACTACACACATGACACTGTCTACAAGCCTTAGAGTATACGACATCCAAAAGATTGAGATAGGGCCCCGCCATACCCATATATACAAGAAAAAATATTGTACCAAGATAGACCGACACTCCGAAATAAGGGGAGTGTTCCAAAGTCCGATGAGTCATCAACCTACTAACGTGGATTGTTGTTTTGCCTATGTGAACCAGCGGGCAGGAAACGCAGCTCCAAAGTACGACTGAGTATGTCAGACATGAATAATAGCATAACATGGATATAACAATAACTGAAATAGTTGACCAGTAGTAAATGCTTAAATGTCATGCACAATGCAGTATACATATACATCAGTCTCATCATGCATCTTTCTTAACGTAACAACCTCTGTGGGCATCTTTTCATATCGGCCTCTGTGGGCATAATATGCCTAAATACCATGCATGATGCAAATGCGATATGCATATAAATATTGACCACATAAGGGCTCTACCTATCCATAACCGTATTTATGGGCTTCAGGTTATTTCGTATTGTCCACACATGCATTAATATTGGCCTCTTCGGGCTCTTTTGTGATAGTCTGTACCAGGTGCAGGTGGTGTGTGTATATAACGCCTTCTCTTTTCCATATCCCTTACATATATATAATATTTACCATATAATAGTGTGCATAGCACAAGTAGTACAGGGTAATAAATGAATATAATGCAAATGAAAATGCATGAATGATAACAAAATATTATGAGTGACATAGTATACTTGCCCCTTTGGCTAATACTTTGAATATCAACGTCTTTTCCGTATGCCTCAATAAGGACTTAAGAACGTATTTACACATGATTTTAACATAGGAATCAATAATATGAATATTCTTAAATACTAGGATTAGAATAATTTATGGAGTAATATCACAGTTATATTTCATTACATGGAACATGCAAAAAGAAAGAAATAATTTACCTTAACAGACCTTCGTTTACACTTTAAGGTTCATAATATGGTCTCTCACTCAGCCAATTCCTTGGCGGTGGGAGTACCATTTTCACGCCACATGCACATTAACATGCACTCCACTTCATTACTTAAATGACATACCTCCATGTAATTTATCAATCACACACATAATTAGTCTCTTCATCCCAATTCACTTAAACCTTGATAACTTATAAGACATTCATATACTCAATGTCATAATCTTGTGATATGACACTAAATCATAACCTCTTTGGGGATATGCAACCTTTATTATTAATCCTCAATCGTTACACTTGTTACGTCTAAAATTATTTTGGAATTTAATTATCTTATATACTAATCTCTATTTTAGCACACGAAAATATAACATAAATTTCCGAGGCCCGGGTCTATTTTCATACGTTTAGGTGCTCAAATTATCACCCAAAATTATGGAATGTTATATCATCCCCACTTAGAAACATTCATCCTGGAATGTTAGGGTGCTATATCTAATCTTTACGTATCCAGAATATACAACTACTTTTTCACGGCCACATAGAGTAATATTCATCACTACATTAGACCTCACACTCTTGAACTTCTTTCTTGTTTTAGGCATTTCTAGAATCATAAACACGAGATGGATTAGGAGTGAAATACTTATAACTCAACTTTACTGCACGATTTATGAGATGAAAGAATGGAAACCATCTATAAATGTCAGATAGCCTCTTGCTTATAAGTATGGTGCATAACATACTCACAAATAAGACTCTACTAGACACGGCTTGTAGACTCCTTAGGACCGACATGCTCTTATACCAAGTTTGTCATGACCCTAAATTGGAGGGCCGCGACGGGCACACATATCCCACCCACCGGGTACCGCCAATCGTATAGTCAACACCTAATGGCAATTAAATACGGACTAAGCCGAAAGAAAACTATGTGAATATTTATCTAGAAACCTAACTTATATATACATACCCATACCAATGCCGATGAGGTCATACAATATTACTACACATAGAACAATGTCTACAAGGCTCTAAAGAGTATACGACATCCAAAAGGTCAGTACAAGGCCCCACCATTCCCTTATATACAAGCAAAAATACCGTACTAAGATAGACCGACACTCCGAAACAATGAGAGTTCTCAAAAGTCCATTGAGTTAGCAAACTACTAACGTGGATATCGCCATGCCTATGTGAACCTGCAGGCATAAAACGCAGCGTCCCCTGAAAAAATGGACGTCACTACAACTGATGTACTAAGTATGTCAGGCATGGATAATATCATTACAGGGATATAACAATAACTAAAATAGAAATAGCTGACTAGAAGTAAATGCCTAAATGTCATGTACAATTCAGTATACATATACATCAGCCTCATCAGATATCTTCCTTACCGTAACAGCCTCTCTAGGCATCTTTTCATATAGACCTCTGTGGGCCAATGCGATATACATATAAATATTGGCCATACATGGGCTCTTCCTGTCCATAACCGCCTTTGTGGGCATCAGGATATATCGAATTGGCCACACAGGCATTAATATTGGCCTCTTCGGGCTCTTTTGTGTTAGTTTGTACCAGCTGCAGGTGGTGTGCGTATATAACGCCTTCCCTTTTCCATATCCCTTACATATATATAATATTTATCATAGAGTAGTGTGCATAGCACAAGTAGTCTAGGGTAATAAATGAAAATGCATGAATGACAATAAAATATTATGAGTGACATAGTATCATTGCCCCTTTGGCTAACACTTTGAATATCAACGTCTCTTCCGTATGCCTCAATAAGGACTTATGAACGTATTTACACATGCTTTTAACATAGGAATCAATAATATGAATATTCTTAACTACTAGGAGTAGAATAATTTATAGAGTAATATCACGGTTATATTTCGTTACATGGATAATACCAAAAGAAAGAAATAATTTGCTTAACATACCTTTCTTTACACTTTAAGGTTTCTAAAATTCTCATTGAAATAAGAAGTGGACTGAGAACTCCCGAATGGATCAAAACCCGTAAGCAGCTCCTCACAATTACACATGAAATGAAAGTTGCAAAGTTGCAAAATTTTCTTCTCCTAATCGAAAATGAAGTGCAGGTTATTGATTTGATTCTCTTGGTCTAAGGAATTCTAAAATAGATATATGAATTCCCACAGTGAACACGAAATGAGTTACAAGTTATTGAATTGTTTTTTCTGTCTTTGCTTTACCAAAGCAATGAATGCTAAATTAGCTTTGAATGAGCTTCATAATATGGTCTCCCACTCAGTCAATTCTTTGGCGATGGGAGCACCTTTTTCACGCCACATGCACATTAACAAGCACTCCACTTCATTACTTAAATGACCTGCCTCCGTATAATTTATCAATCACACACATAATTAATCTCTTCATCCCAATTCACTTAAATCTTGATAATTTATAAGACCTTCATATACTCAATGTCATAACATTGTGATATGATACTAACCCATAACCTCTTTGGGGATATGCAACCTTTATTATTAATCCCCGATCGTTACACTTGTTACGTTCAAAATTATTTTGGGGTTTAATCCTTTTATATACTAATCTCTTATTAGCATACGGAAATATTACATAAATTCTCGAGGCCCGGGTCTACTTTCCTACTTTTATGTGCTCAAACTATCGCCCAAAATTTTGGGATGTTACAAGTATGACTCCAATCGCATAATTGAAAAAGGTCGAGTTAAATGAACGCCTCTTCCGTCTAGCCCTAAGCAAATATGTACAACGTGCGATTGTGTCATCCATATACGTACCAAAATCGTCTCCTGAATCCATCATACGGTTCATGAACTCCTCTTGAGCTCGCATTATCCTTTCGTTTCTATGAGCATTTTCCTCTTGGTTGGAACTCGTATTATAACCATATATTCAAAAATAAATGTTAGTTTATCATTGCACAATCCCCTTCCATTATCATTTGAAGGAGGTAGTACGAGAACCAAATATTTAATAAGACTCGATATAGGCATGATGAGAGTATGAAAGAAGTGAAACTATTTAGGATGTTATCCCGTTCACTTATTACTAAGGTGGCGCGCACATCATCACAATAAGTAACCGTTCAAACACCCAACTCAAAGAAATTTCCTAGAATCTGCTAACCTGGCTCTGATGCCAACTTGTCACGCCCCGACTTATCTTAAGTCTTCCCTTAGGGTGTGATGACACATTTGCAACTATGCCTTCCCAAGCGAACTATTAAAATATTTTCTTTCTAAATTAAGCATGTATCTAAGTGCAGAAATAATATAATTATGTGTCACAACCTGACCCCGGGCCCGCGACTGGTGCCCTACCTGGGCACCCTTACAGGTATACATCAGAGATAATCAGCGGAACATACATGAAACATATACAATAAATCAACAGAAATAAAATCAACAGGTTAGCCGATGAGGCTACCTCCCTGGATATATAAAAACATAACCGAAGCAGTTGCTTCCTTTCCTTTACAAACTGACCCACAACATGTGACTACAGACCTCTAAGAGTTTTAACATAACAACTATGGCGGGACAGGGCCCCGCCATACCCCTGAATATACATGAATCTACAACCTCAGGGGAAACCGTACCAAAATATAAGCCTCCGGAGTAAATGGAGCTTTCCAAGAACTGAACAGTGATCCAAAGAGTGTGGATCAGCAAGCTATGTACCTCAACCTGCGGCATGAACGCAGCCCCCCGAAGAAGGTCAGTACGAAATATGTGAAGCTGAAAATACTGTAATGAAATTATAACAGTCTATAAAAAGCTGAAGACATGTATGATAACCAAAATAACAGTACACTGTGCCTTGCCAAAGTGAAAGTAATGAAAGTCAGTTTTTTTTTTACCTTTTAAAGACTATTTCAACACATGAACAATAGTCACACAGGGCTACCGACACAAGCCCTCAAATATCATCACATAGTCCAGTACGGGTCTCAAGCCCACAATATCAAAGCGTGCCCGTGGAATCCCCCATCACTGCCGGCAGCTATAAGTGAAGAACATAACCATGTGACGCGCCCGTGGCATCCTACCTCACTGTCGGCGTACACACCTACAATACATATATGTATCTATACCCCCTGCCCGTGGAATCCCCCGTCACTGCAGACAGTCGCAAGTGTAACATATAACCGTGTGATGCGCCCGTGGCATCCTACCTCACTGTCGGCGTACACATATACAATACATATATGTATATATAGATCTCGTGCCCGTGGAATCTCTCATCTCGGGTACATGATTTCATGGAGAGCTAATCCATGGGGTAATAATCGTATATAACATGCCCGTGGAATCCCTCATCTCGGGTACATGTCTTCATGGAGAGCTAATCCATAGAGTAATGATCGTACATAACATGATCGCATGCCCCGGAATCCCTCATCGTATAAGCATGGCCATGGGGTAATAATCATATATAACATGCCCGTGGAATCCTTCATCTCGGGTACATGTCTTCATGGAGAGCTAGTCCATGGAGTAATAATCGTACATAACATGGTCGCATGCCCCGGAATCCCTCATCGTATAAGCATGGACATGGGGTAATAAAATAAATCCGGGAATCTAACCCGCCTCCTGGTCGCATGCCCCGAAATCCCACATCGTGTAAGCATGTCCAATGATCAATCACAATGGAAGCATACCCGTGGAAGCCTCCGTCACTGTCAGTACGTCCAAGTAGATTCATTACAAGACAGCCGACCCTCCAACTGAGAGTCACGACAACGTAAACATATAATACTTGCACTCAAGGCTATCACAAGCAAGCATAGGAAAGTTCATTAAATCTTTAGACTTTTATTTTTATATACTCAAGGCACATTTCGTTTCACATAAAAATCCGGGAATTTAACCCAAAGTACTACGTACTTCTATTCTTTTAAAATGACTCTTTTTCATATAAAACTTTCAAGATACTAATAACCGTAGTATTAAGTCATATCTACTTTTCAAGAAAAGTCACAATATCTTTTAGAAATATATTTATAGGCTTCTAAATCAAGTGACTTCTTTCCTTTAAAACCTTAAGCAATTGATACCTTAAAATCAATTTGCCTTTTCATTATTTCAAGTCATTTATCATACTTACATTACTTAGAGTAAACCACTCTAATAACTTTCCATAAAGCTATTATAACCAACTTCCCATAAAGTCGTTATACTAACTTTATACATTAGGCAACTACATTCTTTTTATAACCAAGAGACTTACACTTTCGAAAAACCAAGTATCGCATACTTACAAAATACTTCAAGTCTCTTATCTTTTAGAATGTCAAGTAATCAATACTTTCCAAATCAAGTATTTTATACTTTTAAATCAAATCATTTCTTCCTTTAAGATCAAGTCCCATAACTTGAAAAATAAAGTCTCTTAACCTTTTAAGAATTCATAGTTCATAGTCTTAACACTTCATAACGTAAATTCTTTAAGTTAAGCAACATATGCCTTATGTGTGTGAGTAGGTTATACTTATTTATAACGATCTTATTAAAGCAGCCATGATCTAGAAAATGTAATACAATTTTGTCTTATCTTAGCTTCTATGCAGATGGAGAATTCTACTCATTTTAATATAATCAATTGCCATTACATTTTCCTTTATTAACGCTGCAATGACTTGTTCGATACTTATTCTCATTCGTGCCGTAAATTAGCCAAGTCAACTTGGCTCCAAATACCTCCTAACGACTCTTACCAACATCCCCCATAAGACTTGGTAAGAACTTAGGATAACTTAGACATAACCTTTACATAGAGTAAGTCACATACATACCTCTTAACTTCTAAGAGTAGAAGGGAACATGAAATAATACCACATGTATATTCCATACATAGAATCATGCCGAAGGAAGAGGTTCACATACCTCGCGACGATTATCGACAAGTAGCAAAATGCTCCAAAGTACTATAACCTTGCCAACTTTTCCACTCTTCCAGTAGAATACGTTACTCGTAGTACTTCAACCTATAATGGTCATAATACGTCTATTAACCTCTAGCTTCAAACGTAGAATATTCTAAGTGTCACGACCCGACCCCGGGCCCGCGACTGGTGCCCTACCTGGGCACCCCTTTCGGTATACATCAGAGAATAGCAGCGGAACATACACAATAGATAAAATGCTTAAAGTATTTCTTAGTCTGACCCGACTCATCGTCACACTTAACTTGTCATTCTTAGTCTGAAATAAATCTTTCTCTTATCTCAAGGTACTTCTTACCCTATCCCCTATTCACTAGAGGTTCGTCACATAAGCCAAAGTATTTCTACTGTACAATCTTCCCTATCGGCCTAACACTGCTACGGGGAAATTACAACCTGTGAACTCTACACAACTATAGTCTCAGTTCACTTTATCATTCTTGTCAACATTCTTAACTTTTCACTTTACTAATCAAAGTATCCCTACCTCTGGGGTACTATCACTTACAACTGCTAGCACCGCTATCTTGGTCAATAACATAACTGCTTCCCTCATGACCCTATAGTCTTCTCCTAACCGAAACCGAGGCTCGTGCTTTGGGCTCAAACCTGGCGCAGAAGAACTCGCCGACTGCGGAACAACATCCGATATACCCTGGGCATAAGCCCTATCAACTCTCTGAGTCTGACTAGTAGCTTCTGCTACTCCTTTGCCCATCTGGGCGGCCGCTTCTTCGAGGCATAATCAGAATACACAACAATACGTCGAGAGGAATTTTCTTACTAACACAGCTCTATGGCACGATCTAGAGTGAGAAGAATAGAAACTAACTCCTAAATGTCCTGTAGCCTCTCGCATGGGTGTGGCGCGCAACACACCGATAATCAAGACTCTACTAGACACTGCCTATAGACATTCCGAGGACCGATCGCTCGATACCACTCACACCCCGAACCTCAAGCGGATCGTGCCCTACCTGGGCACCTGCTACCTTAACAACACAAGTAAATCGCGAAATTTAATAACACCTCATTTTTTTAAACCAACGTGACGTAAGGCAAAGCCGACAAGGCTGCCATATAATATACATAGACCAAAGACACAACATCGCATACGAGTCCAATCCACATATGAATACAGCACTTCTAGGAGTTAAATCAACTATGACGGACAAGGCCCCGCTGCATCCGTAAATGTACAAAAGCTCAGATCAAGGAACTATACCAAAATGATAAACTCCTGAACAAAGGGAGCTATCCAAAAACCCTGAGCAGGATCCTACACCTGCCGATCACCAAACAACGTACCTACACCTGCGGCATGAACGCAGCCGGCGAGGTCAAGACAAGAATGTACCAAGTATGTGAGCATGAAATGCGTAATAAAATCATAACAGTCTAAACAAAACAGGAGACATGTATGATAGCCAACCTACAGTACATAACACATAAGCATTCATATCAAGTCAGGGACGCAGGCCCTCAAAGTCACTACTCACATATAACTATGGGTCTCACGCCCATAATATCAATCATGCCCGTGGAATCCTTCCTCACTGCCGGCAGTCCATGATATATTAACACCAATAAGGATACATGAACACCAAGTCCCACCTGTGTCCTAAATACCTCGTGGTCTCACGCCCTAATCCTACCTCGTAAAGCATGACCATAGGGTAACACAAACAAATCCGGGACATATATGATACTCAAAATACAACACTCAGGCCTTACTACAATGAGAGTAAATGGTAGTATCCTTACAATATAAAATAGGAAGTTCATGATCAAAGCGGGACCATCCGCTCGCAGATTATTCAATGATCCTATTCTGGACTATTTCACCCGCGATAGGTCGCGTGGACCCGCGCGAGGTATTCTCGTGATAGTTGGACCCGCCGCACGGGACTATTTCACCCGCATAAGCCCTTTCGGACCGCATGAGGTATTCCTCGCATAGGACTATTTCACCCGCATAAGCCCCACGGACTCGCATGAGGTATTCTCGCATAGGTCGGACCCGCCCGCACGGGACTATTTCACCCGCGTAAGCCCTACGGACTCGCATGAGGTATTCCTCGTGATCGGGTAGCAAATCCACGGAATTATGCAAATGCCACAAACCCGGATCGACCGAAACAACTGATATACCAATAGCACACAACCGCTATTTCCGACACATAGGCAAATCCTCAATTAACAAGCCAAAGTCCTTACTAAGGCACACTTAGAATGATTCACAATCAATCAAGCCAAAGTACTTATCCGCACACACTTAGACTAATTCTCAATTAATCAAGCCAAAGTACTTATCAAGGCATACATAGAATAATTCTCTTTTAACAAGCCAAAGTACTTATCAAGGCACACTTAGACAAATTCTCAATTTATCAAGCCAAAGTACTAATCAAGGCATACATAGAATAATTCTCTTTAACAAGTCAAAGTACTTATCAAGGCACACTTAGACAAATTCTCAATTTATCAAGCCAAAGTACTAATCAAGGCATACATAGAATAATTCTCTTTTAACAAGTCAAAGTACTTATCAAGGCACACTTAGACAAATTCTCAATTTATCAAGCCAAAGTACTAATCAAGGCATACATAGAATAATTCTCTTTTAACAAGTCAAAGTACTTATCAAGGCACACTTAGACAAATTCTCAATTTATCAAGCCAAAGTACTAATCAAGGCATACATAGAATAATTCTCTTTTAACAAGTCAAAGTACTTATCAAGGCACACTTAGACAAATTCTCAATTTATCAAGCCAAAGTACTAATCAAGGCATACATAGAATAATTCTCTTTTAACAAGTCAAAGTACTACGTACGTACATTCTTTTATAAAAGACTCATTTCTATGTAAAGCCCCAAGATACTAACACCCGTAGTAACAAGGCGTGTCTATTTTTCAAAGTAAGTTACTACACGTTTAGAAAACTCATTTCAAGGCTTGAAATCAAGTAACTTCAAATTTTCACAATCTTGGCAACTTATGCCCTTTTATCAAAATAGACAACTTTCTAGATCTTCCATAAAGCCGTTATAACCAACTTCCCATAAAGCCGTTATAACCCTTTATGGTTTTAGACATATCCATTCCTTCAATAACCAAGAGACTTATACTATTAAAACCAAGTATCACATACTTACAAATCAAGTTCTTAACTTTCAAAATACTCCAAGTCTCTTAATAGTTAGAAAACAAGTTTTCTTCTACCTTTTAAACCTCAAGTAACTTCACCCTTAACACAAGTTACTTCTCTTAAAACATGTCATTTCTCCTCTTTTAAATCAAATAAGTAAATCACTCATTTGACTCATCTAAAGTCATTATAATGACCTTTAGGTTTTAGGATTAAGGCACTAGCCAAAAGATTTGGAAACCACTTCCTTTTTAAGACTCCATGTACTTTAAGTAAAATACCTTCAC
The DNA here is from genome assembly GCA_029844215.1 of Przewalskia tangutica. Taxonomy (NCBI): domain Eukaryota; kingdom Viridiplantae; phylum Streptophyta; class Magnoliopsida; order Solanales; family Solanaceae; genus Przewalskia; species Przewalskia tangutica. The sequence continues at coordinate 8,126,188 of CM056725.1, forward strand.
TTTTAAGAATCCAAACTTCACTAAGAAAATGGATTTTACAACTTATAATTTAAACATCAAAGTACAATCAAGGAAGTACATAGAACAAATTCTATTCTAGGCAATCCAAATACAACCAAGGAATGGATCATTTAAGGAGTAGAACATACTTTCTTAATCTTAAGGAATCATGCTAAAAGAGGAGATAGTTCACATACCTTTTCGGCTAAATCCATAAGCTAAGCCGAATACGCCGTACGTAGAGGTGTCAACCTATAATGGTCACAACAAGACTATCAACTTCTAGTCTCAACGTAGAATAATACTAAGTATACGGTCTCTAATTCTACGGAAAATCGGGCAGCACTTCCTTTGTTTCTACTCACTTTGCCACCTTTTTCAAGGCCGAATACAATAACCAACAAGCCACATTTAAGGCTCCAAACAACAACCAAACAAAGGGGATTACGTGCCTTACAATACGTGTAAAATTCCGCCCCACTATTCGTACCAAATAGTATAATACTACACTATCCATTCTCGGCCAACATATAACCAATAACACTACGTCTTTTCCAATCCTTTTCCAATTTCAAGTTCTTAGGTCAACATGTTATTTAGATATAAACAACTTCAACAACTACAATTTCCTTCATACACAACATGCGACGACTTAAACGAATAATCAACTTGAATTGTAGTCTTAAGGCTAACATGCTAGTTTTTTTCGGATTAGGGTTCCAATAGCCAATACACTAATCCAACTACATAATATATAACTCATGCTTGCTAATATCCATAGCTACAATGATAAGTAAACTTAATTACTAAAACGACAAGATTATACCTTTCAAAGCCCTTAAAAATTTCCAAGATTCAAAGTCGCGCCTTAGCAATTCTTAGCTCCTTTCCTTAAGCTCCAATCCGCTCCAAGCACTCCTGAGGCCTACAAGAACCCATCTTCAAGTTCCAACTTCAAAGTTGAAGAACTCCAATAGTTTCCGCCATGACTAACGTGAAAACTCCGTTTTCCAAATCTTTCTATTGAGATATCATTACAATACACTAAGGTACATATGGTTAAAGTATTGTGGCTAATTTATCAAAAATACAAAAATTTGTGTGGGAGATAGGTCAAACCCGAGAGCATGTCTTGCTAGCTCTAAGTTCTCTCAATTTTTTCTAAGTGTAAAATGCCAAGTCTTGCACTAGTATGATATATAAAACACATTGGAGGGTCTAGATAATCACACTTGTTAAAATTGGAGGGAAGAGATCAAGCCAAATGGCTCTTGACTTGGTCAACAATGTCAAGCTCTTAATTAGCAAGACTTTGTGATCTACACAATTGTCAAATGACCCTTTTGCTCTTGCAACATTTCGACCAAGGCCATGTGGGATGAATGCCACGTGTCGCCCTCTCATTCGTCCATAAAAATCTGCAACCCTCGTGGGCCCCACAATTGTAAAATTCCTCGGGTGGGCCCCACGTGACCAAATCCGCAAAAATAAATTTCCGTAGTGTTTATAAGTTCCATACTTTACAAATATTGTCTTTTGAGAATCCAATTCTCAACAACGAGCATTTTTCCTTTCCGTCGTCCGGAAGATTTTCCGTCGGAAAAACAATTCTTCCCTTCGTACTAATTTCCAAGTCTTGTTTCCTTTCGTACATTCTCTTATACATGTTCTGGACTTACGGGGTGTAACATTCTTCCCCCCTTAGAAACATTCGTCCCCGAATGTTCTTAGTCGGTTTTCAAGCCATACAAACTCCGGCATAAACTCTATACTATGCCTCTCAATCAAAACTGCACAAGACCAACGATGTCACACATGACCACCACATAACATACGTAAACATATCAATGGACCTTCCGTCCGTGGCCCCTCTCACAAAACTCGAAGGTTACAGTCTTCCCCAAACACGGGATCCTTAGAGGTCCCTTTCTTTCCTTACTTGTCATTCTTTCTCGTACTTCTAAACTTATCTAGTACACGTACAAAATCTCAAATTTTGTTTCTCTTCTCCAATCCTTGGAGTTACTATCCAAACTTGACCATATAGTTACTTACATTCCCGTTAAGGCTCTTCTCGGTCCTTACGACCTAGTTCCGGTGGAACGCATCCACGAACTCGTACCACGATTAACTAAACTTGGGCCTGGCATCCTCGTGACCCTATCACATAGCGGGACCATTTCTAACTGACATCACCCCATTCCATACTATCGGCTGACCCGAAATGAGTCCATAACCCGACTCATCGTCACACTTAACTTGTCATTCTTAGTCTGAAATAAATATTTCTCTTATCTCAAGGTACTTCTTACCCTATCCCCTATTCACTAGAGGTTCGTCACATAAGCCAAAGTATTTCTACTGTACAATCTTCCCTATCGGCCTAACACTGCTACGGGGAAATTACAACCTGTGAACTCTACACAACTATAGTCTCAGTTCACTTTATCATTCTTGTCAACATTCTTAACTTTTCACTTTACTAATCAAAGTATCCCTACCTCTGGGGTACTATCACTTACAACTGCTAGCACCGCTATCTTGGTCAATAACATAATCGCTTCCTCATGACTTATAGTCTTCTCCTAACAGAAACCGGAGGCTCGTGTCTTTGGGCCTCAAAACTGGCGCAGGAACTCGCCATCATGAACAACATCCGATATACCACAGGCATAAGCCCTATCAACTCTCTCGAGTCCGACTAGTAGCTCCTCGCTACTCCTTTGCCCATCTCAAGCGTTGCCATCTTCGAGGCATAAGCGTAACACAACAATACGTCGAGAGGAATTTTCTTACTAACACGTTTCTATGGCACGATCTTAGAGTGAGAAGAATAGAAACCAACTCCTAAATGTCCCGTAGCCTCTGTTTATGGGTGTGGCGCGCAACACACCGATAATCAAGACTCTACTAGACACGGCCTATAGACATTCCGAGGATCGATCGCTCGATACCACTGTCACACCCCAACCTCGGGCGTGGATCGTGCTCCTACCTGCACCTCGCTACCTTAACAACACAAGTAAACTGCGGAAATTTAATAACACCTCATTTTTTTTAACCAACGTACGTGCAAGGCAAAGCCGACAAGGCTGCCATATAATATACATAGACCAAAGACACAACATCGTACATGAGTCCAATCCCACATATGAATACGCACTTCTGAGTTAAATCCGAACTATGACGGACAAGACCCCGTACTCCATAAATGTACAAAAGCCTGCATCAAGGAACTATACCAAAATGATAAACTCTGAACAAAGGAGCTATCGAAAACCCCGAGCAGATCCTACACCGCCGATCACCAAACATCGCATTACACTCGCGGCATGAACGCAGCCTCGGGCGAGGTCAAGACGAAGAATGTACCAAGTATGTGAGCATGAAATCGTAATAAAATCATAATCTAAACAAAACAGAGACATGTATGATATCCAACCTACGCATATAACACATAAGCGATCATATCAAGTCGTGGACGCAGCCCTCAAAGTCACTACTCACATATAACTATGGGTCTCACGCCATAATATCAATCATGCGCCGTGGAATCCTTCCTCACCGCCAGATCCATGATATATTAACACCAATAAGGATACATGAACACCAAGTCCCACCGTGTCCTAAATACCTCGTGTCTCATGCCCTAATCCTACCTCGTGAAAAATGACCATAGGGTAACACAAACAACCGGGACATATATGATACTCAAAATACAACACCTCAGGCCTTACTACAATGAGAGTAAACAGAGTATCCTTACAATATAAAATAGGAAGCTCATGATCAAAGCAGACCATCCGCCCGCAGATATTCAATGATCCTATTCACGGGACTATTTCACCCGTAGGTCGCGTGGACCTCGCGAGGTATTCCTCGCATAGGCTGGACCCGCCCGCATGGGACTATTTCACCCGCATAAGTCCTTACGGACCCGCGTGAGGTATTCCTCGCATGGGACTATTTCACCCGCATAAGCCCTTACAGACTCGCATGAGGTATTCCTCGTGATAGTCGGACCCGCCCGCGTGGGACTATTTCACCCGCGTAAGCCCTACGGACTCGCATTGAGGTATTCCTCGTGATCGTGGGTAGCAAATCCACTAATTATGCAAATGCCACAAACCCGGATCGACCAAACAACCGATATACCAATAGCACACAACCTGGCTATTTCCGACACATAGGCAAATCCTCAATTAACAAGCCAAAGTCCTTACTAAGGCACACTTAGAATGATTCACAATCAATCAAGCCAAAGTACTTATCCAGCACACTTAGACTAATTCTCAATTAATCAAGCCAAAGTACTTATCAAGGCATACATAGAATAATTCTCTTTAACAAGCCAAAGTACTTATCAAGGCACACTTAGACAAATTCTCAATTTATCAAGCCAAAGTACTAATCAAGGCATACATAGAATAATTCTCTTTAACAAGTCAAAGTACTTATCAAGGCACACTTAGACAAATTCTCAATTTATCAAGCCAAAGTACTAATCAAGGCATACATAGAATAATTCTCTTTTAACAAGTCAAAGTACTTATCAAGGCACACTTAGACAAATTCTCAATTTATCAAGTCAAAGTACTAATCAAGGCATACATAGAATAATTCTCTTTTAACAAGTCAAAGTACTTATCAAGGCACACTTAGACAAATTCTCAATTTATCAAGCCAAAGTACTAATCAAGGCATACATAGAATAATTCTCTTTTAACAAGTCAAAGTACTTATCAAGGCACACTTAGACAAATTCTCAATTTATCAAGCCAAAGTACTAATCAAGGCATACATAGAATAATTCTCTTTTAACAAGTCAAAGTACTACGTACGTACATTCTTTTATAAAAGACTCCTTTGTATGTAAAGCCCCAAGATACTAACACCCGTAGTAACAAGGCGTGTCTATTTTTCAAAGTAAGTTACTACACGTTTAGAAAACTTATTTCAAGGCTTGAAATCAAGTAACTTCAAATTTTCACAATCTTGGCAACTTATGCCCTTTTATCAAAATAGACAACTTTCTAGATCTTCCATAAAGCCGTTATAACCAACTTCCCATAAAGCCGTTATAACCCTTTATGGTTTTAGACATATCCATTCCTTCAATAACCAAGAGACTTATACTATTAAAACCAAGTATCACATACTTACAAATCAAGTTCTTAACTTTCAAAATACTTCAAGTCTCTTAATAGTTAGAAAACAAGTTTTCTTCTACCTTTTAAACCTCAAGTAACTTCACCCTTAACACAAGTTACTTCTCTTAAAACATGTCATTTCTCCTCTTTTAAATCAAATAAGTAAATCACTCATTTGACTCATCTAAAGTCATTATAATGACCTTTAGGTTTTAGGATTAAGGCACTAGCCAAAAGATTTGGAAACCACTTCCTTTTTAAGACTCCATGTACTTTAAGTAAAATACCTTCACTTTTAAGAATCCAAACTTCACTAAGAAAATGGATTTTACAACTTACAATTTAAACATCAAAGTACAATCAAGGAAGTACATAGAACAAATTCTATTCTAGGCAATCCAAATACAACCAAGGAATGGATCATTTAAGGAGTAGAACATACTTTCTTAATCTTAAGGAATCATGCTAAAAGAGGAGATAGTTCACATACCTTTTCGGCTAAATCCATAAGCTAAGCCGAATACGCCGTACGTAGAGGTGTCAACCTATAATGGTCACAACAAGACTATCAACTTCTAGTCTCAACGTAGAATAATACTAAGTATACGGTCTCTAATTCTACGGAAAATCGGGCAGCACTTCCTTTGTTTCTACTCACTTTGCCACCTTTTTCAAGGCCGAATACAATAACCAACAAGCCACATTTAAGGCTCCAAACAATAACCAAACAAAGGGGATTACACGCCTTACAATACGTGTAAAATTCCGCCCCACAATTCGTACCAAATAGTATAATACTACACTATCCATTCTCGGCCAACATATAACCAATAACACTACGTCTTTTCCAATCCTTTTCCAATTTCAAGTTCTTAGGTCAACATGTTATTTAGATATAAACAACTTCAACAACTACAATTTCCTTCATACACAACATGCGACGACTTAAACGAATAATCAACTTGAATTGTAGTCTTAAGGCTAACATGCTAGTTTTTTTCGGATTAGGGTTCCAATAGCCAATACACTAATCCAACTACATAATATATAACTCATGCTCTCTAATATCCATAGCTACAATGATAAGTAAACTTAATTACTAAAACGACAAGATTATACCTTTCAAAGCCCTTAAAAATTTCCAAGATTCAAAGTCGCGCCTTAGCAATTCTTAGCTCCTTTCCTTAAGCTCCAATCTGCTCCAAGCACTCCTTAGAGGCCTATGAAGAACCCATCTTCAAGTTCCAACTTCAAAGTTGAAGAACTCCAATAGTTTCCGCCTTGCGACTAACGTGAAAACTCCGTTTTTCCGAAATCTTTCTATTGAGATATCCTTACAATACCCTAAGGGACATTGGGTTAAAGTATTGTGGCTAATGGATCAAAACTACAAAAATTTGTGGGAGATAGGTCAAACCCAGAGCGTGTCTTGCTAGCTCTAAGTTCTCATTTTTTCTAAGTGTAAAATGCCAAGTCTTGCACTAGTATGATATATAAAACACATTGGAGGTCTAGATAATCACACTTGTTAAAATTGAGGGAAGAGATCAAGCCAAATGGCTCTTGACTAGGTCAACAATGTCAAGCTCTTAATTAGCAAGACTTTGTGATCTACACAATTGTCAAATGACCCTTTGCCCTTGCAACATTTCGACCAAGGCCATGGGATGAGTGCCATGTGTCGCCTCACATTCGCCCATAAAATCGCAACCTCGTGGACCCCACAATTGTAAAATTCCTCGGGTGGGCCCCACGTGACCAAATCCGCAAAAATAAATTTCCGTAGTGTTTATAAGTTCCATACTTTACAAATATTGTCTTTTGAGAATCCAATTCTCAACAACGAGCATTTTTCCTTTCCGTCGTCCGGAAGATTTTCCGTCGGAAAAACAATTCTTCCCTTCGTACTAATTTCCAAGTCTTGTTTCCTTTCGTACATTCTCTTATACATGTTCTGGACTTACGGGGTGTAACATTCTTCCCCCCTTAGAAACATTCGTCCCCGAATGTTCTTAGTCGGTTTTCAAGCCATACAAACTCCGGCATAAACTCTATACTATGCCTCTCAATCAAAACTGCACAAGACCAACGATGTCACACATGACCACCACATAACATACGTAAACATATCAATGGACCTTCCGTCCGTGGCCCCTCTCACAAAACTCGAAGGTTACAGTCTTCCCCAAACACGGGATCCTTAGAGGTCCCTTTCTTTCCTTACTTGTCATTCTTTCTCGTACTTCTAAACTTATCTAGTACACGTACAAAATCTCAAATTTTGTTTCTCTTCTCCAATCCTTGGAGTTACTATCCAAACTTGACCATATAGTTACTTACATTCCCGTTAAGGCTCTTCTCGGTCCTTACGACCTAGTTCCGGTGGAACGCATCCACGAACTCGTACCACGATTAACTAAACTTGGGCCTGGCATCCTCGTGACCCTATCACATAGCGGGACCATTTCTACTGACATCACCCCATTCCATACTATCGGTGACCAAATGAGTCCATAACCCACTCATCGTCACACTTAACTTGTCATTCTTAGTCCGAAATAAATCTTTCTCTTATCTCAAGGTACTTCTTACCCTATCCCCTATTCACTAGAGGTTCGTCACATAAGCCAAAGTATTTCTATCTGATAATCTTCCTATCTACTAACATCGCTACGGGGAAATTACAACCTGTGAACTCTACACAACTATAGTCTCAGTTCACTTTATCATTCTTGTCAACATTCTTAACTTTTCACTTTACTAATCAAAGTATCCCTACCTCTGGGGTACTATCACTTACAACTGCTAGCACCGCTATCTTGGTCAATAACATAACTGTTTCCCTCATGACCCTATAGTCTTCTCCTAACCGAAACCGAGGCTCGTGCTTTGGGCCTCAAAACTCGCGCAGAACTCGCCATCGCGAACAACATCCGATATACCTCGGGCATAAGCCCTATCAACTCTCTCGAGTCCGACTAGTAGCTTCGCTACTCCTTTGCCCATCCGCGGCCGCTGTTCTTCGAGGCATAATCAGAACACAACAATACGCCGAGAGGAATTTTCTTACTAACACACTCTCTATGGCACGATCTAGAGTGAGAAGAATAGAAACTAACTCCTAAATGTCCCGTAGCCTCGCTTATGGGTGGCGCGCAACACACCGATAATCAAGACTCTACTAGACACGGCCTATAGACATTCCGAGGATCGATCGCTCGATACCACTCACACCCCGAACTCAAGCTCGTGATCGTGCCCTACCTGGGCACCGCTACCTTAACAACACAAGTAAATCGGAAATTTAATAACACCTCTTTTTTTTTAAACCAACGTGACGTGCAAGGAAAGCCGACAAGGCCGCCATATAATATACATAGACCAAAGACACAACATCGCATACGAGTCCAATCCTACATATGAATACAGCACTTAGGAGTTAAATCAACTATGACGGACAAGGCCCCAGCATCCATAAATGTACAAAAGCCTGCATCAAGGAACTATACCAAAATGATAAACTCCCGAACAAAGGGAGCTATCCAAAACCCCGAGCGGATCCAACACTGCCGATCACCAAACAACAGACTACACTGCGGATGAACGCACTCGGGCGAGGTCAAGACGAAGAATGTACCAAGTATGTGAGCGAGTATGCGTAATAAAATCATAACAGTCTAAACAAAACAGGAGACATGTATGATAGCCAACCTACAGTACATAACACATAAGCAGTCATATCAAGTCAGGGACGCAGGCCCTCAAAGTCACTACTCACATATAACTATGGGTCTCACGCCCATAATATCAATCATGCCCGTGGAATCCTTCCTCACTGCCGGCAGTCCATGATATATTAACACCAATAAGGATACATGAACACCAAGTCCCACTTGTGTCCTAAATACCTCGTGGTCTCATGCCCCTAATCCTACCTCAGAAAAGCATGACCATAGGTAACACAAACAAATCCGGGACATATATGATACTCAAAATACAACACTCAGGCCTTACTACAATGAGAGTAAACAGTAGTATCCTTACAATATAAAATAGGAAGCTCATGATCAAAGCAGACCATCCGCGCGGTATTATTCAATGATCCTATTCACGGGACTATTTCACCCGCATAGGTCACGTGGACCGCGTGAGGTATTCCTCGCATAGGTCGGACGCCGCGTGGGACTATTTCACCGCATAAGCCCTTTCGGACCCGCATGAGGTATTCCTCGCATAGGACTATTTCACCGCATAAGCCCCTTACGGACTCGCATGAGGTATTCTCCGCATAGGTGGACCCGCGCGTGGGACTATTTCACCCGCGTAAGCCCTACGGACTCGCGTGAGGTATTCGCCGCATCGTGGGTAGCAAATCCACGGAATTATGCAAATGCCACAAACCCGGACCGACCGAAACAACCGATATACCAATAGCACACAACCGACTATTTCCGGACACATAGGCAAATCCTCAATTAACAAGCCAAAGTCCTTACTAAGGCACTTAGAATGATTCACAATCAATCAAGCCAAAGTACTTATCCAGCACACTTAGACTAATTCTCAATTAATCAAGCCAAAGTACTTATCAAGGCATACATAGAATAATTCTCTTTTAACAAGCCAAAGTACTTATCAAGGCACACTTAGACAAATTCTCAATTTATCAAGCCAAAGTACTAATCAAGGCATACATAGAATAATTCTCTTTTAACAAGTCAAAGTACTTATCAAGGCACACTTAGACAAATTCTCAATTTATCAAGCCAAAGTACTAATCAAGGCATACATAGAATAATTCTCTTTTAACAAGTCAAAGTACTTATCAAGGCACACTTAGACAAATTCTCAATTTATCAAGCCAAAGTACTAATCAAGGCATACATAGAATAATTCTCTTTTAACAAGTCAAAGTACTTATCAAGGCACACTTAGACAAATTCTCAATTTATCAAGCCAAAGTACTAATCAAGGCATACATAGAATAATTCTCTTTTAACAAGTCAAAGTACTTATCAAGGCACACTTAGACAAATTCTCAATTTATCAAGCCAAAGTACTAATCAAGGCATACATAGAATAATTCTCTTTTAACAAGTCAAAGTACTACGTACGTACATTCTTTTATAAAAGACTCCTTTGTATGTAAAGCCCCAAGATACTAACACCCGTAGTAACAAGGCGTGTCTATTTTTCAAAGTAAGTTACTACACGTTTAGAAAACTCATTTCAAGGCTTGAAATCAAGTAACTTCAAATTTTCACAATCTTGGCAACTTATGCCCTTTTATCAAAATAGACAACTTTCTAGATCTTCCATAAAGCCGTTATAACCAACTTCCCATAAAGCCGTTATAACCCTTTATGGTTTTAGACATATCCATTCCTTCAATAACCAAGAGACTTATACTATTAAAACCAAGTATCACATACTTACAAATCAAGTTCTTAACTTTCAAAATACTCCAAGTCTCTTAATAGTTAGAAAACAAGTTTTCTTCTACCTTTTAAACCTCAAGTAACTTCACCCTTAACACAAGTTACTTCTCTTAAAACATGTCATTTCTCCTCTTTTAAATCAAATAAGTAAATCACTCTTTTGACTCCCCTAAAGTCATTATAATGACCTTTAGGTTTTAGGATTAAGGCACTAGCCAAAAGATTTGGAAACCACTTCCTTTTTAAGACTCCATGTACTTTAAGTAAAATACCTTCACTTTTAAGAATCCAAACTTCACTAAGAAAATGGATTTTACAACTTACAATTTAAACATCAAAGTACAATCAAGGAAGTACATAGAACAAATTCTATTCTAGGCAATCCAAATACAACCAAGGAATGGATCATTTAAGGAGTAGAACATACTTTCTTAATCTTAAGGAATCATGCTAAAAGAGGAGATAGTTCACATACCTTTTCGGCTAAATCCATAAGCTAAGACGAATACGCCGTACGTAGAGGTGTCAACCTATAATGGTCACAACAAGACTATCAACTTCTAGTCTCAACGTAGAATAATACTAAGTATACGGTCTCTAATTCTACGGAAAATCGGGCAGCACTTCCTTTGTTTCTACTCACTTTGCCACCTTTTTCAAGGCCGAATACAATAACCAACAAGCCACATTTAAGGCTCCAAACAACAACCAAACAAAGGGGATTACACGCCTTACAATACGTGTAAAATTCCGCCCCACAATTCGTACCAAATAGTATAATACTACACTATCCATTCTCGGCCAACATATAACCAATAACACTACGTCTTTTCCAATCCTTTTCCAATTTCAAGTTCTTAGGTCAACATGTTATTTAGATATAAACAACTTCAACAACTACAATTTCCTTCATACACAACATGCGACGACTTAAACGAATAATCAACTTGAATTGTAGTCTTAAGGCTAACATGCTAGTTTTTTTCGGATTAGGGTTCCAATAGCCAATACACTAATCCAACTACATAATATATAACTCATGCTTGCTAATATCCATAGCTACAATGATAAGTAAACTTAATTACTAAAACGACAAGATTATACCTTTCAAAGCCCTTAAAAATTTCCAAGATTCAAAGTCGCGCCTTAGCAATTCTTAGCTCCTTTCCTTAAGCTCCAATCCACTCCAAGCACTCCTTAGAGGCCTATGAAGAACCCATCTTCAAGTTCCAACTTCAAAGTTGAAGAACTCCAATAGTTTCGCCATGACTAACGTGAAAACTCCGTTTTTCCGAAATCTTTCTATTGAGATATCCTTACAATACCCTAAGGGACATTGGGTTAAAGTATTGTGGCTAATGGATCAAAACTACAAAAAATTTGTGTGGGAGATAGGTCAAACCCGAGAGCATGTCTTGCTAGCTCTAAGTTCTCTCATTTTTTTCTAAGTGTAAAATGCCAAGTCTTGCACTAGTATGATATATAAAACACATTGGAGGGTCTAGATAATCACACTTGTTAAAATTGGAGGGAAGAGATCAAGCCAAATGGCTCTTGACTTGGTCAACAATGTCAAGCTCTTAATTAGCAAGACTTTGTGATCTACACAATTGTCAAATGACCCTTTTGCCCTTGCAACATTTCGACCAAGGCCATGTGGGATGAGTGCCATGTGTCGCCCTCACATTCGTCCATAAAAATCTGCAACCCTCGTGGACCCCACAATTGTAAAATTCCTCGGGTGGGCCCCACGTGACCAAATCCGCAAAAATAAATTTCCGTAGTGTTTATAAGTTCCATACTTTACAAATATTGTCTTTTGAGAATCCAATTCTCAACAACGAGCATTTTTCCTTTCCGTCGTCCGGAACATTTTCCGTCGGAAAAACAATTCTTCCCTTCGTACTAATTTCCAAGTCTTGTTTCCTTTCGTACATTCTCTTATACATGTTCTGGACTTACGGGGTGTAACATGTGTGGTTTGGATGCATTTCACAAGGATCAAGCCAAGTGGCATTTGACTTAGTCAACAATGTCAAGCTATTTGTCTTGCAAGACTTGGTCATTTAAATTATGGTCAAATGACCATCCTAACCATGTATTTTCGTCCAAGACCAAGTAAGGGGGGTGACACGTGTCGCCCTCACGTTCGTCGCAATATTTCGTTTTCCGACATTTTCATAATTTCGATAAATTCTTACTCGTCTCGAATCTTAACATTTGAGTTCTTACGTACGTTCTTAGAAACATATCCTGAAATTCCGGGGTGTAACATTCTTCCCCCCCTTAGAAACATTCATCCCCGAATGTTCTTTCGGAGTCAATCTTATAAGTAGCGACATAGTCTTCTTTTACAACCCCCGCATACCAATAATGTCACACGTGGCCACATAACAATACTTATACCAGAATGGCAACCTGAACTCCAAGTGTCGACGCTTGTTATCCGCAAAAGCCTCACGACTCGAAGCATTATCGATCTTTCTCGATAAGCTTCGCTTATCCATCGCCTCAATCCACCAGGTCAATTAATCAGACTCGCCCACGCCGAACCAACCAATCGACGACCTACACTTTCTTGCATACAAGGCCTCATACAGGCCATCCGAATACCGGCGGTATTCATATCGTGACGTAACTCAACAAGAGGCAAATAATCCTTTCATCTGACTCTGAAATCAATAACATCGTCCTCCAACCTATCCTCAAGTGACTGGATGGTATGCTCACTGTCCGCTCGGCCCGAGGGTGTAATGCAACATCGAGACTCACCTGTCCCTAATCCCTTCTCGGAAAAAAACCTGTAAGTTATCCGTGAATCGAGCTCATCCGTCACATTATAAACGTAGGAACCCCGTGCAGTCTCATAATCTCTCTGCTATACAAGCTAGCATAATCCTCAGCCGAGTAAGTGGTCCTAACCGGAAGAACACGACCGTTTCGCCACAAATTTATTTACTATGACTTCTGCCGAGTCGCACTTCCTCCAAGTACGATGTCACCCTGTAACAAAATCCATATTAATTACCTTCCATAACTAAGTCGGGATCTAAATCGCTTGCAATAGCCTACTGGGCTTCTGGTGCTCAACCATGACCTGCTACTAACTCGGACACTAAGCAGTAAACCCCGCTATGTCCCTTTCCCAATCATTTTACCCATACATACATCTGAGGTCACGACACAACTTAGTCGGCCCCGAACAATTAGAGCAATAAGCACTGCATGCCTCCCCTAAAACCTGCTGACTAGTCCTGCAGTACCGGGTACACGCAATCTATCCTTATCTCACAGCACCCCATCCGGTGCTACTCAAACAGGCTTTTCTCTTCTCGGAGAGCCGTATCTCGATATCGTATCATAACTAGATCCTCATATTGTCGCCTCTTTACCTCCTTAACGACGGAAGACTCAGTAACCTCTCGGAACTAACCTTCATTAACCTTGGAAACAAATAATCGAACCCCTGGCTCGGAGTCGATGAATCTTACGGACCACGCCCCGTCTATCCGCTGCCCATCCGCATCACCCTTAGATCCACGACAAGGAGTATCTCAGAATCGCCTTGGCTTTCCCCGGATGGTATAGGATATCAAATCACAATCCTTGAGCAACTCTAATCACCATTTCTGTCGCAAATTCTACTGCCTCAGTTTGCAGATATACCAGAGGCATTTGTGGTCTGCACCAAATATCCACTTGAAGTCTATATATACGTCATGCCCCCCAAATCTTCAAGGCATGTTTAATCGCCACTCTAAATCGTGAGTGGCGTAATTTCTTTCATGCTTCCCTAACTATCGGAAAACATAGGCTCTATCTCGATCGGTCATACAAGACACAACCTAGCCCAACACCCAACGTGCTATCATAATAACCTAACCCTCTAGCTTTTCAGGAGGAGTTAGAACTGTAGTCGAGTCAACTTATCTTCCAATAACTGGAAGCCTTTCTCATTCCTGTGAAATATTCGGGTATCCTTAATCTCACCTATGGTTCCTGTTTCCCTTTCTCTGTTGCAACCTAACTTGGTCACTAAACTTAGATTTGATTCCTTTGCTTGCCTCCCGCTAAGACTTCTGTCAATCACAATTTAGCGGGAGGCTTTCCTTGATCTCACAAGTAGTAACCCGATGCTACCACCTTTCCTCAAGGTGTTCTTACTGCCCATTATTTACTAATGGTCTTACACTAGTCTGGGGTAATCATATCTCGTGCAACATACATAACAATAGTCGTATTCTCTTTTATCAATCTGGTCAGAACCTTACCTTAGGCTTACTATTAGCAAAAGTATTTCTATCTCGATTCGTAATCATGCAGTTTCATACATGCGTACAACCTGCATTTATATCTTTATGATATTCCCCTGACCAATTCGTACGTCGTTCTTAATTTCCCCGACACAACACTTTCCCACGGTTATCCACAATTGTAACCTATGGCATGACGATACTGAAGACTTTACCAGTCTCATATCCTTCGTCTAACAACATGGGTATACGCAACCCCATAATACGTAAATTTGTCCTTTTACGTAGGGGAGAAAACTTATCTCCCTTACTTAAACTTTCCTTGGAGTCACAACCCTAATCACAGGGTCCTCTCGCGGTCCAGTAAATATCTAATCATAACGCACCTCCTTAAAGTCATGTAGATTTTCAAAACCTACCAAAGATGCCCTCTTTTCACGGCAAAGACTCGACTTATTTATTCTTGCCTTGTATATTTTTCTGAAATTATCCGGAAGGTCGTGGCCTTGACCGCCACACCAAACCAACTCCAAGTACCTCCAAGGGTACTTAACATGAATTCCTTCAAATTCAATTATTACTTACTTCCTGTGTCAATTTACCTCAAATGAACAAGTCACACAGACCTATAAAAAAAACAATGGTGCCAAAGAAGGAAGGATAATTCACTGGTTACTACCACTTCTCTTCCTGTCCACTCGATAACCGCCATCGAAACCGTACCGAATCAATCTCTCTCAGAGTCCACGTTGGCATAACAAGAGGCCAACTAGCTCAGACTCATAATGACCTCGATGTTCGTCATAACATCTCTCGTAGGTCTGCAGGTCCAACGATCGACGTTACCGCAATTATTATCTAACCGCTCGCCTACCACCCAACACTCACGTGTAGTCACCATGAAAGGTCCTCGGATTCAGCCATTTATTTACACTGGTTGTTCTTTTTTTCAATGGTCGCATTCTTCCGCATTTCCAAACTTATACTAGCATATGTACATAGTCTTCATACTGATTCGGGCCTCTAATCTTTGGAGTTACTATTCTAAACAACATAAGGCCAGTTCCGGCTCTTACAACCTGGTTCCGGTGGAATGCGTCCACGAACCCGTAAAATGATTAACTAGACTTAGGCCTTGCACCTTCGCGGACTCGCCACGTGGCGGACTACTACCAACTGATCCCATTCCATTTCAAGATACGGCGACCCCTTATAGTCCTCAACCCGACTCGTCAGATTTAACTCTTACCCTTGGTCCGACTTAACCTTTACTACCCGAGAAGGCCTTATATATCTAAGGTCTCTTGGTTATCAACATTCCTAGGCTCACAATTTCCATGCTCCAAGCCTAACTTATCACCTCTCAGAACGTACAAAAACTTCTCAATAAATTATAATCGTGTTGTCTTGTCCACAACAACCATACTTACCCCATACGGATCTCACCCTTACCATTCTCTTACTCATACCACGTAGCTTAACCTATTAACACAGTCTTCCCTTAAGTCCCTTAATTATAACCTCTTAAGGGTCCATTACATTCTCATACGACTCATCATCGCCTAATTATCTCAAATTAGCACGTAAAACTTTGATGAGAGTTCCTTAACTGTTCATACCTTCCCGGTATTTTAGTCCTTACCAAGTCCTGGTAATCTAAAATCATTCTAGACAACACGCTGCCCGACTTCATACATAAATCAGTATAGTTGTATGTCACAATACCAACTATACTACAAACATTACCAACCCGATACGCAATCCACATAATCTTTTCTCGGTCACTATCGCTTTCTCGTAGAAAGCAACATAACTTGTTAGGGAGAGACGACTAACCACACAAATTTCTATCGCACGATCTTAGAGTGAGAAGAATGGAAACCAATCCTAAATGTCCTGCAATTCCTCGATTATAGATGGTGCACAACACACCGATAATCAAGACTCTACTAGACACTGCCCAGTAGACACTTTCCGAGGACTAACCGCTTCGATACCACTTTTGTCACGACCCGACCCTGCTCGCTGATCGTGCCCTACCCGCACCCCTTTCGGATACATCGAGAGAATAGCAATGAACATACACAATAGATAAAATGCTTAAACATAAAAATAACCACGTGCTAGTCGATAAGGCCACCTTCCGTAAAATATACGTAATGTAACAAGACACCCTTTTTTTTTTCTTTACAACTCAATCCACAAACGTGACAAATGCACTTAAGAATATCAACTCAAGTGACAGGCCCCGCCATACCCTCGAATGTACAACGACCGACAATACTGTGGATAAGCCTCCTAATAAAGGAGCTTCAACACCAACAGTTGATCCTAAGAGCGAGGATCGAACTCAGACTTCACTGCGACATTTAACGCACGGCGAGGTCAAGATAACATGTACCAAATATGTGAAATCAGCATCAGAATGAAATCATAAGTCTAAAATAAAACTGAGACAGTATGATAACTCAATTAATAAAGACACGAAGGCCTTACTAACAATGAGAGTAAATAGTAGTATACTTACAATATAAAATAGGAAGCTCACGATCAAAGCAGGACCACCCGCCCGCAGTATCATTAAGCAATCCTACACCTGGGACTATTTCACCCGCATAGGTCGCGTGGACCCGCATGAGGTATTCCTCGTATGGGACTATTTCACCCGCATAAGCCCTTACGGACTCGCATGAGGTATTCTCAGATAGGTCAGATCCGCCGCACGGGACTATTTCACCCGCATAAGCCTCGAGGACTCGCACAGGTATTCTCGTGATCGTGGGTAGCAAATCCACGGAATATGCAAATGCCACAAACCCGGGGAATGACCCCGAAATGAATAATATACCACTAGCACAAAACCGGCTATCATACATAACATAAGCATTACCGGCTTATCACACAATATATAAGCAAGTTAAGAATCCCCTAACTTCTTATTATTCTTGTTCACATACACTCTCATTTTAGTTTACTTAAGGCACTAACATGTCTTTTATAAAGATCCGGGAATTTAACCCAAGTACTACATACTTCTACTCTTTAAAACAAATGACTCTTTTTAGTATAACACTTCCAAGATACTATTAACCATAGTATCAAGTCGCAATTACGTTTCAAGACAAGTCACAATACCTTTAGAAATAAAGTTAGGTTTCTAAATCACGTGACTCATTTTCTTATAAAACCCTAGGCATTTGATGCCTTAAAATCAAATTGCCTTTCATTAAAACAAGTCATTTATCATACTTAAATTACTTAGAGTAAACCACTCTTTTTAACTTTCCATAAAGCTATTATAACCAACTTCCCATAAAGCCGTTATACTAGCTTTATACATTAGCAACTTACATACTTCTTTATAACCAAGAGACTTAAACTTTCCAACAAAACAAGTATCAATAATAATTTCAACATACTTAAAGTCTCTTAACTTTTGAAAACCAAGATATCCTTAATATTTAACAAGTGAGTTAATTCCCTAACTCAATCAACTTGGACATTCTTAAAATAAGCCAAGGATATCCAATGGACCTAGATTGTCAAAATCTTGTACGTCTACCGTACTATACATTTACAACCTATTCATGCTCAAGAGATAAGAAAGTTCCACATAGCTCTTCGGTTTAATCCACTAGCTAAGTCCAATTCGACGTACGTAGTATGTCAACCTATAATGACCATAGTATGTCTATTAATGCCTTACTTCAAACGTAGAACATTATAAGTGTAAAGTCTCTAAATTCTACGGAAAATTGGACAGCACCTCCTTTGTTTCTACTTACTTTGCCACCTTTTTCAAGGCCGAATACAATAACCAAATACACCACATTTAAGGCCCAATCAATGAAATCAACAATAGGGGATTACACGCCTACTAGACGTGTAAAATTCCGCCCCACAAACG
Organism: Przewalskia tangutica; assembly: GCA_029844215.1. NCBI lineage: Eukaryota > Viridiplantae > Streptophyta > Magnoliopsida > Solanales > Solanaceae > Przewalskia > Przewalskia tangutica. The sequence goes on from CM056725.1 coordinate 8,144,936, forward strand.
ATATCAAACTAATACAACTACTTGGCCAATTCGGCAAACTTGAAGTACTATAACATCAATTCTAATCCAATTTCCATTTCAATCCAAGTTGTTAGCATAACATGATATCAAGTCGCAATCGATTATACTACTATAATCTTCAAGTAAGTAACATGCGACGATTCTAATTAACGACCAAAATTGTATTTCAATTTCAAAAGGCTAAACATGTCATTTCGGCTTTGAGCTCCTAAAATTCCATAACACTTATCAAACTTCATAACACATATCACATGATCATTTCTAACTTATAATAACATGAAATCTTCAATTACAAAAGTAAGACGAAGATTATACCTCATTTAGCCCAAATATGATCCAAGACTACAAGTCGATCCTTAGCAACTTTAGCTCCTCTTTTTGACGTTCCAATCCACTCCAAGCAACCCTTAGAAGCTTATGAAGAACTTCTCTTCAAGTTCCAACTCCAAAGTTGAAGAACTCCTTAGGTTTTCGCCTTGCGACTAATACGAAAACACCACTTTTCCGGGATTTTTCTATTGAGATACACTTACAATACCCTAAGGTACCTTGGTTTAAAGTGGGGAGATTATTGGACAACAATTGAAAAATTTTGTCTTGCAAAGGAGGGCAAACCCGACAGCTCCTCTTAAGAACACAAAATTTTCTCTAAATTTTTCTAAGTGTAGAAGTCATCTTGCACTAGTAGGATGAATATATAACCAAATGGAGGGTTAAGATTAGAACACTTGTGTGGTTTGGATGAATTTCACAAGGATCAAGCCAAGTGGCATTTGACTTAGTCAACAATGTCAAGCTATTTGTCTTGCAAGACTTGGTCATTTAAATTATGGTCAAATGACCATCCTAACCATGTATTTTCGTCCAAGACCAAGTAAGGGGGTGACACGTGTCGCCCTCCCGTTCGTCGCAATATTTCGTTTTCCGACATTTCCATAATTCCGATAAATTCTTACTCGTCTCGAATCTTAACATTTGAGTTCTTACGTATGTTCTTAGAAACATATCCTGAAATTCCGGGGTGTAACACTAAGTGTAGAATCTCCAAATTCTACGGAAAATCCGACAACACTTCCTTTGTTTCTACATACTTTTCCACCTTTTTCAAGGCCCGAATTCAATAACCAAACACGCCACATTTAAGGCTCAACAATGAAGTTAACAATAGGGGATTACACGCCTACAAGACGTGTACAATTCCCCCCCACAAATGATACAAAACAATCCAATAATACAATGTCATTCTCGGCTAAGGTGCAACAACATACCATCTTTTCCAAATCCTTTTCAATCCAAGTTGTTTAGTATAACATGTTACAAGCCGCAATCGATTATAACAACTATAATCTTCAAGTAGATTACATGCGACGATTCTAATTATCGACCAAATTGTATTTTAATTTCAAAGGGCTAACAATGACATTTCGGCTATAGGCTTCCACAATCCATATCACTTATCAAACCTTAATACATATACCTCATGCTAGTAAAAAAATGTAAGGCTACAACAATATGTAATCTTATAACACTAAGAGAACAAGATTGTTACCTTAACGAGCCTTAATCCAACCTCAAGATCTAAAGTCGCTCCCTAGCAACTTAGAGCCTCTCCTTGACACTCCAATCCGCCACTTGAAGCCCTTAGAAGATCACAAACAACTCTCCTTTATTTTCCAATCCAAACCTAGGAAAGTGACTAGGTTTTCCCCTTGCGACTAATACGAAAACGATATTTTTCTGGGATCTTTATATTGAGATACCCTTACAACACCCTTAGGAACCTTAGTTTAAAGTGTGGAGCTTATTTAACAACAAACGAAAACTTTTGTCTTTCAAAGACCCTCAAACCCGAGAGCTATGTTGTGAAGAACACAATTTTCTTGAAAATTTTACTAAGTGTAGAACCCTTGTCTTGCTACTAGTATGTATATATAACATAATGGAGGGTCAAGATATCAACATATGTGTGGCTAGGATGAAGGACATTAATTATTTAGCCAAGTGGACAAGTTTACTAAGTCAATTTTCTCAAGCTAGCAAGACTTATTCATCCACAACGGTCAATGACCATTCTACCATTGCTAATTTTCGTCCAAGACCATGTGGGGGTGACATGTGTCGCCCTCCCATTCGTCCATAAAATTTCGTAACCCTCGTGGGCCCCACAAAACGTAAAATTCCTCGGGTGGGCCCCACATGACCAAATCCGTAAAAAATAAATTTCCATAATGATAATAAGCTCCATACTCTTCAATTAATGCATTTTGAGAATCTAATTCTCACCAACGAACATTTTTCCTTTCCAACGTTCGGAAGATTTTCCGTTGGAAAAACAATTCTTCCTTTCGTACCTTTTTCAAGTCTTGTGTTCTCGCGTCTATTATCTTATTCATGTCCTGGAATTACGGGGTGTAACATTCTTCCCCCCTTAGAAACATTCGTCCTTGAATGTTCTTTCGGAGCTGAATCTATCGTTTCTCGGCATAGTCTCATAAAACTACACTTAATGAAACCTAATTATGTCACATATGGCCCTAATATCTTGCACACACATATCCATCCATCATAAGCCCAAAAAGGATTATCTTTCCGTACTTCCAAGTTACTCTAGCATACATACATAGTCTCAATATTATCCGTTCATGACACTTAGACTTACAACAACCTTATCATGCATACAAGTCTTTAAAGGGGTCAAAAGATATACCTGAAAGCATATAGGTGGTTCAAAGGATCGCTAAAACTGGGAACTTCCACCACGACTTCACACTGCACGGCATAAACATCTCGCCTAGCTATCAAGGCGAAGAACTCGAATCGATCCAAGATCAGGTTATCCCACCGCTTCCACCTCCTCGGACGGTTTCCACCAAATGGCCTCACTGCCGCAAAGATAACAAGCAAGTAGTGCGACACTCCCAAAGTGGAATCTACCACACCACTACACCGGGCAAAGGTGGCTTCCCAGCTACTATCTCTGACATCGTGAACTCGCACAGAGCCTCGATGCGCTCCCGAATATCCCCGGCGACCGAACCTCCGGCCAGAAGACCGGGAAGGAGCACTCTGTGTCGGCTGAAATGTAGACCTAGCCTGATGTTGAGGTTGTCCGCCTCGAAAGTTACCCTGAAACCCTGCCGTCCTAAAGGTGGCTAAGGGGCTGACCCGGCCCGACCAGAGCTTCATCGGGTTTAACTGCTCGACCGTTACCGGCCCGGCGACGGGACTACCGGGCCAACCGGTCCGGTTCATTACCGGATTCCAGGTTGGCCCGTGCGGTTCCGGGTCAGAACCGGTCCAACCGGTCCGGTTTCTAATTTTTTATTTTTTATTTTTATTTCTAGTATTTATTTTCTATAATATAAACTAAATTCAATTTAAATATGTAATATAATAATATAATATATAATTTAGTTGTATATATTAAAATTGAAACTTTAAAGTTAACTTTTTATTTTATAGTTTATAACTTTATAGTTTATAACTTTATATTGTAAATTTGTAATTATACTTTTATTAATTTATTAGATTAGTAGATATAAGTTAACAAATAAGTAATAACAAATTAACAACTAAATAGATAGTAAAATTAAAACTAATGATAAGATGTTAACTTTTGAGCTTTCATAATGTTAATAAGAGTACATAATGAAGTAATAATAATTTTATTTACATATTATGCATCTTTTTTGCAAGTTCTTCGTAATCTATAGGTTGATTGAATTGGTTATGCTCCATAGCCTCTAACCGAGTATTAATTCCATCCGCCTCCGCCTCCCGCTTCCAAAATATTGCCTATTTCTTCATCTTCCTGAGAATTAACGCCTCCACATCCTTGATTTCTTCTCTCCGATCTGATCCAATCCCTTGCTGCACTAACACTTCTAATGTGTTTCCACCCAACGAGTGACGCAGGTCTCCTATTTGATCTCGTGCTTGGCTAAATGCACTTTCGTAAGCCACCGCTGAGATCGACACATTAAGAACATCCCGCCATCGCCGCAAGTACCGGAATTGTCTTTTGTTATCCTCGCCACCATTGTAAAGGGTCAAAATTTTCTTCATTCACTGCTTTTGCAAATAAAATTGCATCTCATCGCAAGATCGGCCATGGTTGGTTGTGTTGTAAAAGTGCTCCATATGTCTAAAGACTCTTCTTCATCGCCATCATCATCAATCTCGCAGTGTAGACACGTAACTGTAACTAGAAGGAATATTAGTAGCAGAGTTGGTGTTATCATGTAATGTAGCATAATATTCATATAATGTAGTTAAATTAGTATCAAGTTTACTTATGCAATCAAATGAAGATGGAGTTTCGCTTGACCTATTTCCATATAAGTATATAAACTAAATATTAAATTATGACAATCTACTTTTTAATAGAAGGATTTAAGATCGCACTAATACAATAAACATCGGGAATAGGAAAAAATATTTTTAAACTTTTCAAACATAATCAGAATCGTGATTCTGTATATTTCACATTTGATTTTAAACCATAAAGTAAATAGGAAATTTCAGCTATATGAGCTAAAGAATTACAAACTGTTGGGTAATAAGATCCTGAAAATTCAACAGTTGCAGTGTAAAATTTACGTAAAAATTTTAAAAGTTCACCAATTGATTTCCAATGTTCGCTTGTTAACATATACATCACGTCTACAATGCGCATTTGAAACATGTGTTATGGGGTCTTTATACTTATAACATTCTTTTAAAAATAAATAAGTATAATTCCACCGTGTAATAATCTCTTCTGGCATGAATTTAGGTCTCAAATTAAATTGTTTACATTTTTTTTAAAATTTTATAATTCTATTTTTCCTATTATTACCCTGAATAACTCCAACAGCTCTTTTGACAAGTTTTATTTCAGGTGAAAATAGATCAAGACCACTTTTAACAATTAAATTATAAATATGACAAGCACAACGAACATGAAATATATCGTAAAAGTGGTTGTACTTCCGCTTTAAAAGATCTACAAGAAGTGATATTAGATGCATTATCGAACGATACACAAAGTATTTTATTATAAAGATTATATTTTTGGGCATAAAAACAAATAGTTTCGCTTATATATTTTCCAGTATGACTTTGATCCTCGTCATACGCAAAAGCAATAATACGTTTTTCCATTCTAAAATTTTCATCAATCCAATGACAAGTAATTGTTAAATAATCATAACCGTTCAATGCATGTCCAATGTCTGAAGTAAAACTAACATGGCATGGAAGGTTAGCAAACAAATATTGCAAGAAAATAACATAATCATTATGAAGTCTAAAAATATCGGCTCTAGTAGTACTACGAGGAACACCTTTAAAAAAGGATTATATACTCTTTGAATATATGTAATTAAATATGAAGAAGCAAAAGAAAAAGGCAAACAACCTCCGACAATCATTTTTGCTAATTCAATGCGATCTTTTTTTGGATCGTACTTAGCCAACCCCCCAGTTAATGGATTAAGTTGTTGTTGACCGGGTTCTAAATTAGGACAAGATTCCATTGTGCCGTATGATCGAATTTTATATGTCTAGCTATAGTGCCCGCCCCGTCACCACCCCGCCTTATGTTTATAAGTTCTCCCACAAATATTACATTTAACTCTATCACATCTACAACTTTATCATAAAAGAGTCACACTTTACTCCTTTTTCTTCTTGCTACCGGTTCTGTAAAGGAGGTCACGACATTGACTACCACCAGCGGCACTAACATCGATGTAGGAACACTAGTAGGTGTAGCAGTTCTTGTTCTTCAAGTTCAACAATATTATCTAATTGAACGTTATCACATTCATTATCTTCTATTCCAAAATCTTCTTGCATTTGATCATAATCTATATTTTGATTAGATGATGAAGAACCTACGATTTTTACCCTTGAACTAGATTTACTACAATTCCACGCAATTCCCTTAGTAAAGACATTATAAAATATTTAAATAATCAACAAATAAATATGACAATTTAATAAAATAATTAGAGAATGAAACGAGTGTACCAAACTTCGATTCGAATTCAATAGAAACTCAAGCTCAAGTCTTGCGTCTTGCTACTTTGAATTTGAAAACTAATAATATTAATAACTTGAAAATTGATAATAAAGATGATTAAGAGAGTATGAGAATAAGAGAATTGAGAGAAATGTTGTGTGATAAAAATGAAGAAAATGTAGAGAATTTATAGATTTTTAAAGGGTAAAAATGGAATTAAAATAAATAATTAAACAAAACAAAAAAAAAAAAAAAAATAGACCATCTGGCCGAAATGACCGCTGCCATACCCCCGCCCACTTCTTCAAGCCCAACGGCCGAAATGACCGCTGGGCAATTTTTTTTTTTTTGAACCGGCCCGGTCCGGTTAACCGTTTTCCAATACGCCTAACCGTCCGGCCAGATCTGGTTTTGAAATGACCGTGGGTTGGGTTGGGGACAATCCGACCCCAACCCGGTATGTCCTTACGGCCCGACGGTCGCCGGCCCGGCAAACCACCGGTCAACTGTCCGCTCGGTCAACCCGACCGCTGATGTGTATATGCCATCCTCGCCTTCGGCCGGACTACGCCGCCGTCCTCTCTCTGTCCTCGATCCCTTGTGCATAAGTCTGCATCCTGGCAATATCCATACCTGGCTAGAGGGCCAATCCCAGGCAAGCAATAATCATATAATGGTCTAGCCCCATCACATAGCGGTGAACTCTGTCCGCCATATAAGCCACAATAGTTTGCGCATACCTGGCCAACGAGTCAAACTCCAGGTTGTACTCCCTGATGGTCCTCCCATTCTGCCTCAATGACAAGAACATATCCACACGGGCTCTCCTCATTTCAGGAGGCAAAAAGTGATCAAGAAAGGCCTCTGTGAACTATCCCAAACTGCTGGAAGAGCACCCACACCCCTCGACAGCTCCCAAGACTCAAACCAGTTCAACGCAATATCGCGTAACCGGTAAGAAGCTAACACAACTGACTATGTCTCCGAGGCCCTAAGCACCTGCATAGTCCGTTGTATCTGTCGAACGAACTCCTGAGGGTCATCCTCAGATCTCGAACCATAGAACTCGGGTGGATTACAACCCAGAAAATCCTGAATCCTCAAACCGACTCTGGGTTAGCTACCGCTTCCCGCTTGCCGCCTACGACTATGCTAGTCAATAACTGACCGCTCTCCATAATCTCTAAACTCGCCTTTGCGAATCGAGGCTCGTATTGGAACCTCGAGCTGCACGTTTCTGCCATCTACTATCGCTTGCCAGAATCGAACTCGCCGAGCCACAACTCAGCGAATCGAACTCGCCGCTGAGCCACAACCTCGTGAATAACTGGGCCTCGAGTAATCGTAATCCTTCAGGACCACTAGCGCCTCGCTGCCGCTTTGCCCTTCTGGGCCCTGGTCGCCTTCCGTGGAGGCATAACTGATACATAAGAATAGGTTAGAGAGGATTCAACCTACTATGACAGCTCTACTGCACGATCTCCTAGAGAGAAGAATGGAAACCAATCCTAAATGTCTTGCAGCCTCCTGATTATAGATGTGGTGCACAACACACCGATAATCAAGACTCTACTAGACACGGTCTGTAGACACTTTCCGAGGACTAACTGCTCTGATACCACTTTTGTCATGACCCGACCCCGGGCCCGCGACTGGTGCCCTACCTGGGCACCCTTACAGGTATACAATAGAGATAATCAGCGAAACATACATGAAACTTATACAATAAATCAACAGAAATAAAATCAACAGGTTAGCCGATGAGGCTACCTCCCTGGATATATAAAAACATAACCAAAGCAGTTGCCTCCTTTCCTTTACAAACTGACCCACAACATGTGACTACAGACCTCTAAGAGTTTTAACATAACAACTATGGCGGGACAGGGCCCCGCCATACCCCTGAATATACATGAATCTACAACCTCAGGAGAAACCGTACCAAAAGATAAGCCTCCGGAGTAAATGGAGCTTTCCAAAAACTAAACAGTGATCCAAAGAGTGTGGATCAGCAAACTATGCACCTTAACCTGCGGCATGAACGCAGCCCCCCGAAGGAGGTCAGTACGAAATATGTACCAAGTATGTGAAACTGAAAATACTGTAATGAAATCATAACAGTCTATAAAAATCTGGAGACATGTATGATAACCAAAATAACAGTACACTGTGCCTTGCCAAAGTAAAAGTAATGAAAGTCAGTTTTTTTTACCTTTTAAAGACTATTTCAACATATGAACAATAGTCACACAGGGCTACCGAAACAAGCCCTCAAATATCATCACATAGTCCAGTACGGGTCTCAAGCCCACAATATAAAAGCGTGCCCGTGGAATCCCTCATCACTGCCGGCAGATATAAGTGAAGAACATAACCATGTGATGCGCCCGTGACATCCTACCTCACTGTCGGCGTACACACCTACAATACATATATGTATCTATACCCCCTGCCCGTGGAATCCCCCGTCACTGCCGACAGTCGTAAGTGTAACATATAACCGTGTGACGCGCCCGTGGCATCTTACCTCACTGTCAGTGTACACATATACAATACATATATGTATATATATATCTCATGCCCGTGGAATCACTCATCTCGGGTACATGACTTCATGGAGAGCTAATCCATGGGGTAATAATCGTATATAACATGCCCGTGGAATCCCTCATCTCGGGTACATGTCTTCATGGAGAGCTAATCCATGGAGTAATAATCGTACATAACATGGTCGCATGCCCCGGAATCCCTCATCGTATAAGCATGGACATGGGGTAATAATCATATATAACATGCCTGTGGAATACCTCATCTCGGGTACATGTCTTCATGGGGAGCTAGTCCATAGAGTAATAATCGTACATAACATGGTCGCATGCCCCGAAATCCCTCATCGTATAAGCATGACCATGGGTTAATAAAATAAATCTGGGAATCTAACCCTCCTCCTGGTCGCATGCCCCGGAATCTCACATCGTATAAGCATGTCCAAGGATCAATCACAATGGAAGCATACCCGTGGAAGCCTCCGTCACTGTCGGTACGTCCAAGTAGATTCACAACAAGACAACCGGCCCTCCAACTGAGAGTCACGACAACGTAAACATATAATACTTGCACTCAAGGCTATCACAAACAAGCATAGGCAAGTTCATTAAATCTTTAGATTTTCATTTTTATATACTCAAGGCACTTTTCGTTTCACATAAAAATCCGGGAATTTAACCCAAAGTACTACGTACTTCTATTCTTTTAAAATGACTCTTTTTCATATAAAACTTCCAAGATACTAATAACCGTAGTATCAAGTCATATCTATTTTTCAAGAAAAGTCACAATACCTTTTAGAAATACATTTATAGGCTTCTAAATCAAGTGACTTCTTTCCTTTAAAACCTTAAGCAATTGATGCCTTAAAATCAATTTGTCTTTCATTATTTCAAGTCATTTATCATACTTTCATTACTTAGAGTAAACCACTCTTAAAACTTTCCATAAAGCTATTATAACTAACTTCCCATAAAGTCGTTATACTAACTTTATACATTAGACAACTACATTCTTTTTATAACCAAGAGACTTACACTTTCGAAAAACCAAGTATCGCATACTTACAAAATACTTCAAGTCTCTTATCTTTTAGAATGTCAAGTAATCAATACTTTTCAAATCAAGTATTTTATACTTTTAAATCAAATCATTTCTTCCTTTAAGAATCAAGTCCCATAACTTGAAAAATAAAGTCTCTTAACCTTTTAAGAATTCATAGTTCATAGTCTTAACACTTCATAACGTAAATTCTATAAGTTAAGCAACATATGCCTTATGTGTGTGAGTAGGTTATACTTATTTATAACGATCTTATTAAAGCAGTCATGATCTAGAAAATGTAATACAATTTTGTCTTATCTTAGCTTATATGCAGATGGAGAATTCTACTCATTTTAATATAATCAATTGTCATTACATTTTCCTTTATTAACGCTGCAATGGCTTGTTCGATACTTATTCTCATTCGTGCCGTAAATTAGCCAAGTCAACTTGGCTCCAAATACCTCCTAACGACTCTTACCAACATCCCCTATAAGACTTGGTAAGAACTTATGATAACTTAGACATAACCTTTACATAGAGTAAATCACATACATACCTCTTAACTTCTAAGAGTAGAAGGGAACATGAAATAATACCACATGTATATTCCATACATAGAATCATGCCTAAGGAAGAGGTTCACATACCTCGCGACGATTATCGACAAGTAGCAAAATGCTCCAAAGTACTATAACCTTGCCAACTTTTCCACTCTTCAAGTAGAATACGCTACTCGTAGTACTTCAACCTATAATGGTCATAATACGTCTATTAACCTCTAGCTTCAAACGTAGAATATTCTAAGTGTAAAATCTCCAAATTCTACGGAAAATCCGACAACACTTCCTTTGTTTCTACATACTTTTCCACCTTTTTCAAGGCCCGAATTCAATAACCAAACACGCCACATTTAAGGCTAAACAATGAAGTTAACAATAGGGGATTACACGCCTACAAGACGTGTAAAATTCCCCCCCACAAATGATACAAAACAATCCAATAATACAATGTCATTCTCGGCTAAGGTGCAACAACATACCATCTTTTCCAAATCCTTTTCAATCCAAGTTGTTTAGTATAACATGTTACAAGCCGCAATCGATTATAACAACTATAATCTTCAAGTAGATTACATGCGACGATTCTAATTATCGACCAAATTGTATTTCAATTTCAAAGGGCTAACAATGACATTTCGGCTATAGGCTTCCACAATCCATATCACTTATCAAACCTTAATACATATACCTCATGCTAGTAAAAAAATGTAAGGCTACAACAATATGTAATCTTATAACACTAAGAGAACAAGGTTGTTACCTTAACGAGCCTTAATCCAACTTCAAGATCCGAAGTCGCTCCCTAGTAACTTAGAGCCTCTCCTTGACACTCCAATCCGCCACTTGAAGCCCTTAGAAGATCACAAACAACTCTCCTTTATTTTCCAATCCAAACCTAGGAAAGTGACTAGGTTTTCCCCTTGCGACTAATACGAAAACGATATTTTTCCGGGATCTTTCTATTGAGATACCCTTACAACACCCTTAGGAACCTTGGTTTAAAGTGTCAAGCTTATTGAACAACAAACGAAAACTTTTGTCTTTCAAAGACCCTCAAACCCGAGAGCTATGTTGTGAAGAACACAATTTTCTTGAAAATTTTACTAAGTGTAGAACTCTTATCTTGCTACTAGTATGTATATATAACATAATGGAGGGTCAAGATATCAACATATGTGTGACTAGGATGAAGGACATTAATTATTTAGCCAAGTGGACAAGTTGACTAAGTCAATTTTCTCAAGCTAGCAAGACTTATTCATCCACAATGGTCAATGACCATTCTACCCTTGATAATTTTCGTCCAAGACCATGTGGGGGTGACATGTGTCGCCCTCCCATTCGTCCATAAAATTTCGTAACCCTCGTGGGCCCCACAAAACGTAAAATTCCTCGGGTGGGCCCCACGTGATCAAATCCGCAAAAAATAAATTTCCATAATGATAATAATTTCCATACTCTTCAATTAATGCATTTTGAGAATCTAATTCTCACCAACGAACATTTTTCCTTTCCGACGTTCGGAAGATTTTCCGTTGGAAAAACAATTCTTCCTTTCGTACCTTTTTCAAGTTTTGTGTTCTCGCGTCTATTCTCTTATTCATGTCCTGGAATTACGGGGTGTAACATTATGTTATCTCCATCTTTGTATTTCTTTAACGAAAGCGCGATCCCATACTCGTGCAACCACACTTTCTATCTAGACTTAATGAAAGTTTAAGATATAGAATTAGGATTCGAAACTAAAAGAAAACGATCTCATGTGGGGCATTCCCCAAGATAACAAAACTTAGTCCCTCAGACATACCCATTCAAGGATGACATTCACCAAATCTGAAGCAATGGATTGGTGGAATAATGAGGTTGCGGGGTGATCATTATCCCTGTTGCGGAGTTTTCCCTTTGACATGTTTTCCTGAAACATGTTAGATACAAAGAGTCAGCCCTACCATCCGGGGCTGAGTGAGAAGCTCGCCTTACAATTCAAAGCAACCTTTCAATGTTCTAAGTATAATCATACTATAAACATAATAAGCACGTTATGAAACCACGATATTACACTTTTAATGTACAAGTCAATAATAATTATTCGCACACAAAATCTCCTCCCAACTCACCCTAGAGAAATACTTAGTTTAACCATTACACATTCACGAATGAAATTGTGGGACGCACAACCTGATCCTATATATTATTATATATATGTTGCGGTACGCGCAACCCGATCTAATATTTTATATATATATATTGCGGAACGCGCAATCCGATCCAATAATTTATATATATGTATTTGTTTCGGTACGCGCAACCCGATCTAATATTTTATATATATATGTTGCGGAACGGCAACCCGATCTAATATTTTATATATATGTATTTGTTGCGGAATGTGCAAGCCGGTCCAATATATTTATATGTATATATGTTACCTGAGTGATACTAAGACCACTTATGACTCTATCGGGGTGACGTAATATCGCTTTACCTCTGATTAACCTTAATGGAAAGAAGCTTTCAATGTCAACGACGACCCAAAATTGTCACGACCCGACCCCGGGCCGCGACTGGTGCCCTACCTGGGCATCCTTATAATCATACAACATAATAAATCGCGGAAGATAAATAACACTCTTTTTAAAAAAAAAAAAAAAACTAAGGCCAAGCCGATAAGGCTGCCATAACATAAAAATTACCCGAAAGGGTCTACACTGTTTAACAATGTCAAACATCTCTAGCCAGTCCAGCCCACACATGAATACAGACCTCTAAGATTTGAACAAATACTATGACGAGACAAGGCCCCGTCATACCCCTGAATATACATAGCCATGACAACTCCGGAACATTGGAGCCATCTCAAAATGCTGAACCAGGATCCTAAGCTCGCGGATCCACAACTGTGTACCTAACTTGCGGACATGAACGCATCCCCCGGAAGAAGTCGATAACAAAAATTTAATATGGAACGGAAAATAAGGTACAGTAAACAAATCATAACTGTACAACAAAATGACAGGGGCAAGTATAAAAAAGGTAAATACCAGATCCTACCGTGTCATTACCACCTCGTCAACTTAATCGTACCTTATTATCTTTTTCCATTTTTTCATAAGAGTATAGTCAAATTCTTACGTACATACTTAAGAAAACTCATCAAGTTCATAAACATATAACTTACGATTCAGATAACCTAATCCGTCCCCTTTACGAGGAACGCCTATACCGCTTTACCAACTGGGACGCGATAGAGTCACATAAGTCTGCCCATAAAGGTATACTGTCCGGCCCAACCTGGGACGCGATAAAATCACATAAGTCTGCCCATAAAGGTATACTGCATAAAAATAGGAGGCTCATGATCAAAGCAGGGCCACCCGCCCGCAGTATCATTAAGCAATCCTACTCCTGGGACTATTTCACCCGCATAGGTCCTGTGGACCCGCATGAGGTATTCCTCGCATAGGCTGTACCCGCCCGCATGGGACTATTTCACCCGCATAAGCCCATAAGGACTCGCATGAGGTATTCCTCGCATCATGGGTAGCAAATCCACGGAATAGGTGGTATAACGTCTTGGGGGTTTACCCCTCATTTATACTCTTACCCTGAAGCAGGTGGTATAACGTCTTGGGGGTTTACCCCTCATTTATACTCTTACCCTGGAGAAGGTGGTATAACGTCTTGGGGGTTTACCCCTCATTTATACTCTTACCCTAACTCAACCGGCCATCATACATAACATAAGCCCTACCGGCTTATCATACATAACATAAGCACTACCGACTTATGATACATAACATAAGCACCACCGGCTTACCATACATAACATAAGCACCACCGGCTTACCATACATAACATAAGCACCACCGGCTTATCATACATTACATAAGCAAGTTAAGAAATCCCCTAACTTCTTATTAGCTTGTTCATATACACTCTCATTTTTGTTTACTTAAGGCACTAACATGTCATTATAAAATCCGGGAATTTAACCCAACGTACTACGTGCCTCTACTCCTTTAAAATGATTCTCTTTCAAATAAAACTTCCAAGATACTAATAACCGTTGTATCAAGTCATATCTAGTTTTCAAGATAAGTCACAATACCATTTAGAAATACATTTATAGACTTCTAAATCAAGTGACTTCTTTCTTTAAAACTTTAAGCAATTGGTACCTTTAAAACAATTTGCCCTTCTTTATTTCAAATCATTTCTTTGCTTACATTACTGAAGAAAACCATTCTTTTAATCTTCCATAAAGTTGTTATAACCAACTTCCCATAAAGCCGTTATAACTCTTTATGTCTTAGACAAATTCATTTCTTTTATGACCAAGAAACTTATACTTTCAATTCAATTCACATAGCTTTCAAAATACTTGAAGTCTCTTAACTTTTAAGAAAACAAGTTTCTTAACTTTAGAATGGAAAGTAATCAATACTTTCCAAATCAAGTATTCTATACTTTAAAATCAATTAATTTCTTCCTTTAAGAATCAAGCCCCTTAACTTGAAAAATAAAGTCCCTTAACCTTTTAAAAATTTGAGGTTCATAGCCTTAAAACTTCATACGTAAATTCTTATAAATTAAGTAACATATACTTTGGTGCGTTGTGAATAAGTTATACTTATTTATAACGATCTTAATCAAGTAGCCATGATCTAGAAAATGTAATACAATTTTATCTTATCTTAGCTTCTATGCAGATGGAGAATTCTACTCATTTTAACTTAATTGATTGTCATTACATTTTCCTTTATTAATGCTGCAGTGGCTTGTTCGATTCTTATTCTCATTTGTGCCGTAACTTAGCCAAGTCAACTTGGCTCCAAATACCTCCTAACGACTCTTACCAACATCCCCTATAAGACTTGGTAAGAACTTAGGATAACTTAGACATAACCTTTACGTAGAGTAAATCAACATACATACCTCTTAACTTCTAAGAGTAGAAGGAATCATGAAATAGTACTACATGTATATTCCATACATAGAATCATGTCAAAAGAAGGAAGAGGTTCACATACCTCGCGACGATTATCGACAAATAGCAAAATGCTCCAAAGTACTTCAACCTTGATAGCTATTCCATCCTTCAAGTAGAATACGCTATACTTAGTACTTCAACCTATAATGGTCATAATACGTCCATTAACCTTTAGCTTCGAACGTAGAATATTCTAAGTGCAAAGTCACTAAATTCTACGGAAAAATCGGACAGCATTTCCTTTGTTTCTACATACTTTGCCACCTTTTTCAAGGCCGAATTCAATAACCAAACACGCCACATTTAAGGCCCAACAATTCAGCTAACCAAAGGGGATTACACGCCTTAACAGGACGTGTAAAATTCCGCCCCACAAATTAATACGAAACTAGTTCCATATTTAAAGCCATTCTTGGCTAAACATATTCAACAACACAAAGTCCTTTTCCAATTCTTTTTCAATCCAACTTCTTAGGCCTAACATGTTATATAGTCATAAACAACTTAACAATTATAATTCCTTCTTTATATAACATGTGACGATTAAACTAATAATCCAATTGAATTGAAATCTCAAGGCTAAACATACTAGTTTTCGGATTAGGGTTCCAATATCCATAACACTTATCAACTTCATAATATATATCTCATACTTGCTAATATCTATAGCTACAACAATAAGTAATCTTAATTACTAAAACGACAAGAATTTTTACCTTTACAAGCCCTTATAATTTCCAAGATTCAATGTCGCTCCTTAGAAATTCTTAGCTCCTTTCCTTTACGCTCCAATCCGCTATTTGAAGCCTTTAGAATCTCACAACCAACTTCTCTTCCATTTCCAAACAAAACCTATGAAAATGCCTTAGGTTTTCGCCTTGCGACTAACGTGAAAACGCCGTTTTCCCGAAATCTTTCTATTGAGATATCCTTACAATACCCTTAGGGACCTTGGGTTAAAGTCTTGTGAATAATGGATCAAAACTACAAAATTTTTGTGTGGGAATGTTGTCAAAGCCGAGAGCTCTAAGTGAAGCACAAGAATGTGTAATTTTTTCTAAGTGTTAAAAGAGCTAGTCTTGCACTAGTTGTGTATATATAATACAATGGATGGCTTAGATTTCAACACTTGAGTGGCTAGGATGAGAGTAATTAATTAATTAGCCAAGTGGACAAGTTGACTAGTCAATAAACTCAAGCTTTGAAGACTTATCTTCCTTGATGGTCAATGACCATTTTACCCTTGCTTCAATTTCGTCCAAGACCAATGTGGGGGGGTGCCATGTGTCTCCCTCCCATTCGTTCATAAAATTCCGTAACCCTCGTGGGTCCCACAAAACGTAAAATTCCTCGGGTGGGCCCCACGTGACCAAATCCATAAAATTAAATTTCCATAATGATAATAAGTTCCATACTCTTCAATTAATGCATTTTGAGAATCTAATTCTCACCAACGAACATTTCTCCTTTCCGACGTTCGGAAGATTTTCCGTCGGAAAAACAATTCTTCCTTTCGTACCCTTTTCAAGTCTTGTGTTCCTTACATACATTCTCTTAAACATGTCCTTGAACTACGGGGTGTAACATTCTTTCCCCCTTAGAAACATTCGTCCTCGAATGTTCTTTCGGAGTCCAATTTAATTAGATAGCGACATAGTCTCCCTTTACTACACCCTTCATACAACATATGCCACCCATGGCCACATAACAATACTTATACTAAAATGTCAACCTTGGCACTCACGAAGCCAACTAGCCCATACTCATAATGACCTTAAAGTCTGTCATAAACATCTCTACTAGGGTCTGACGACTGTATCATCACCGGGCAAATCTCATATACCCGCTCAGCTATCACCCCACATACTCACGGGTGTAGTTACCTCGAAAGGTTCTTATGGATTCAGGCTCTATTCCTTTACACTTGGTTGTTATCTTTCTTACTGGTCGTACTTTTTCCGTACTTCCAACTCATACTAGCATACATACATAACTTCCATACCGATTCTGGCCTCCAATTTTTGGAGTCACTCAATAAAACAATATAAGGCCATTTCCGACTCTCACGACCTGGTTCCGGTGGAACGCGTCCACGAACTTTTAAAACAATTAACTAGACTTGGGCCTTGCACTCTCGTGACCCTGTCACGTAGCGGAACTACTACCAACTGATCCCACTCTATTTCAGGCTATGAGGCGACCCGCACAGTCCTCGACCACTCGGCCGCACTTAACTCTTATCCTTGGTCTGACTTAAAATCTTATCGCCAGAGAAAGCCTTATATATCTAAAGTCTCGGCAGTTATCAATATTCTTAGGCTCGCAATTCCCATGCTCCAAGCCTACCTTACCAGTCCCCCCGTAAACGGGTCCACAAACTTCTCACAATACCTTAATCGTGTCGTCTTGATCACCACAACCCTTACTTACTCTATACGGATCTCATCCGTACAATCCTCTTACGCATGCCACGTAGCTTAATCTATTAACACGGCATTCCATTAAGTTTCTTAACATGACTTCTTAAGGGTCCACTGCCTTATCAGACAGTTCATCCTTTCCCAATTATCCCAAAATAAAACATAAGACCTTGGAGAGAATTCATTAACTGTTCCATACCTTCCCGGTATCTAGTTAGTCTTTACCAACTCCTGGTAATCTAAAATCATTCTAGGCAACACGCATCTGACCCTCATACATAACTCCGTATAGTTGTATGTCACCATGCCAACTATACTATAATCATTACCAACCTGGATACGCAATCCACATAGTCCTTCCTGGGTCACTGCTGCCTTTCTCGTAGCTGCAATCAACATAACTCGTTAGGGAGAGACGACCCTAAACACACAGCTCTATCGCACGATCTTAGAGTGAGAAGAATGGAAATCAATCCTAAATGTCATGCAGCCTCCTGATTATAGATGTGGTGCACAACACAGCGATAATCAAGACTCTACTAGACACGGTCTGTAGACACTTTCCGAGGACTAACTGCTCTGATACCACTTTTGTCACGACCCGACCCCGGGCCACGACTGGTGCCCTACCTGGGCACCCTTATAATCATACAACATAATAAACTGCGGAAGATAAATAACACTTTTTTTTTTTTGAAAAACTAAGGCCAAGCCGATAAGGCTGCCATAACATAAAAATTACCCGAAAGGGTCTACACTGTTTAACAATGTCAAACAACTCTAGCCAAATACATTTGATGATGAATACGCACCTCTAAGATTTGAACAAATACTATGACGAGACAAGGCCCCGCCGTACTTCGAATATACATAGCCATGACAACTCCTAACATTGGAGCCATCTCAAATCTTGAACCAGATCCTAAGCTCGCGGATCCACAATCGTACCTAACTCATGACATTTAACGCAGCCGGCGGGTCGATAACAAAAATTTAATATGGAGCGAAAAATAAGGTACAATAAACAAATCATAATCTGTACAAAGAATGACAGAGCAAGTATAAAAAGGGTAAATACGGATCCTACCGTGTCATTACCATCTCACAACTTAATCGCACCTTATTATCTTTTCCCATTTTTCCATAAGAGTAGTCAAATTCTTACGCATATACTTAAGAAAACTCATCAAGTTCATAAACATATAACTTACGTATCTTGCATAACCTAATCCGCCCTTTACGAGGAACACCTATAATGTCACCAACTGGGACACGATAGAGTCACATAAGTCGCCCATAAAGGTATCTTGCCTACAACCCGGGGCGTGATAAAATTACATAAGTCGCCCATAAAGGTATCTTTGCGTAAAAATAGGAGGCTCATGATCAAAGCGGGGCCACCCGCGCAGATGTCATTAAGCAATCCTACTCGCAGGACTATTTCACTGCATAGTCCCGTGGACCCGCGTGAGGTATTCTCGCGTAAGTGTACCGCCCGCGTGAGACTATTTCACCCGCGTAAGCCCATAAGGACTCGCGTGAGGTATTCCTCGCATCATGGGTAGCAAATCCACGTAACGGTGGTATAACGTCTTGGGGTTTACCGCCATTTATACTCTTACCACAGGCGGGTGGTATAACGTCTTGGGGGTTTACCCCTCATTTATACTCTTACCCTGGAGAAGGTGGTATAACGTCTTGGGGGTTTACCCCTCATTTATACTCTTACCCTAACTCAACCGGCCATCATACATAACATAAGCCCTACCGGCTTATCATACATAACATAAGCACTACCGACTTATGATACATAACATAAGCACCACCGACTTACCATACATAACATAAGCACCACTGGCTTACCATACATAACATAAGCACCACCGGCTTATCATACATTATATAAGCAAGTTAAGAAATCCCCTAACTTCTTAGGAGGCGCCGCGACGCTGGCTCGTGTCCGTGTCTGGTTCGGCACTTTCTCTGCTTTTAAGCTCTGGAACCTCCACTTTTGCCCTCTTTTCGCTCCTTTTCCGCCATTGGGCCATTTTAACCAACTTGACTCAAAAGAAAGAAAATTTATCCTAATACGACACGTATTTGTACAAAAATGGACAAAAGACTAACTAAAAATGACTCGAAAAGTGTATATAAAATACACCGATCTAATACCCCCAAACTTAACATTTGCTCGCCCTCGAGCAAAGATAAAAAAAAAGAAATAAAGACTCAAGAAAAAGGAACATAAAGGACTCAATGACATTGATCACTTTGCTGCATTGGTGTTACTTTAGAAAAACATGAAGATTAGCAGAATAATATGCAGGAACATACAACATGAAATTTTAGCATACTAAACACATTAAGCTAGATATTTCGCAAACTCATTTTTATCATGCTTAATGGAAGTCACAATACTGAATCATGCTTGTAAAATTCAAAAATCCTATGACATTTTTGCTTGCTATTCTCCACTAATCATGGATATACATCTAAGAGGTCTTCAGGACTTTTATGGGTTATAATGTAGGCTTAGGTATGGGTAGGTACAAATAGGCATTTAGGCTCATTTTGTGTACCATAAGCTCTTTAGCTTTTCAATTTTTCCCCTTTTCTTTTGATTTCTTTTCCTCACTTCAAATCTATTTTTCCCCTCTTTTGTTTTGGGAGAGTGAAGTGTATTATAATAACAAGCACCCCCAAATTTAGGTTTTTGCCTATTTCTTATTACTTTTTTATTGGGGTGCATCACTTTTGTTCACTCTTTTTATCTCTTTTTTAACACAATTTATTCCAACTATTTCACATTTCTACTTATGACACAATTGTGGGAATATAGGGTGTCAAAGAAAAAGTTCAATTTTTAGGCTCAATGGGGCTGACTAGAGATATTTTTAAAGTCAGGGATAGAAAAGAGTGGTAAGAATTGACTAACAAAGAAATGTCTGAGTCATCTCTCCTAACATGCATATCCTAACTATTTCGCCTCAAGTAGCAAGCAATCATCCAATTTTCAACTCCAAGAAGTCTTGTGTTTGTGCAAGAAAGGGAACCCTTGAAAACTGCCTAGGGTTCTCTTTTTATAGCCTCCAAACCGCCTTCAACTTTTCCTTTCAGGCCTGGCCCAAAAATCGTCTAAAAAACTGATTTTCCCGCGTCGGCGCCACCGCACTCATTGTCTAGGCGCCGCGACGCTGCAACCTGCGACCTTACGGATATTGGCGTAGCCGGCGCCTGGACCTGTTGGCAGGAGGCGCCGCGGCGCTTGCTCGTGTCCGTGCCTGGTTCGCCACTTTCTCTGCTTTTAAGCTCTAGAACCTCCACTTTTGTCCTCTTTTCGCTCCTTTTCCTCCATTGGGTCATTTTAACCAACTTGACTCAAAAGAAAGAAAATATATCCTAATACGACACGTATTTGTACAAAAAGGGACAAAAGACTAACTAAAAATGACTCGAAAAGTGTATATAAAATACACCGATCAGCTGAATAATGGCTGGTTGGGTCATGCGAAGTTCACGCTGCCAGGAAAGTGCTCGGATCACTCTCCCTGCGTTGTTTCTTTAATTTAAAGGAAAATGAGTCATATTTGTCATTCAACTTTTGAAAAATAGTCATATTTGTCCTCCGTTAAAGTATGAGATCAAATATGCCCTTTCCGTTAGCAAAATTATCACATTTTGTCTTTGTTAACGGAAATTACTCGTGGATGACACATGTGACCCACGTGGATGCCACATGAGATCCACGTGAAGGGTGGGACCCACCTCCTTCCATGCTATATTTTTTTATTTTGGTTTTTCGTGTTGATTCCTTTTCTTTGTGTTCTTTTTTAGTTTATTTTCCCCCTTTCTTAGTTGCCTTTCTGTAAAAAAAAAAAATTGAGACTTGACCACCATCACACCACTGCAATAACCACCATTTCTACGGTAACACCACCAAATAGTTGTCAAATCACCACTAATTAATATTTGAAATTAAGATCTACAAATTAAAATATCCAGCTGAAATTTAAATTGCCACCTCTCCATACTCTCAAATTGACCATCCCTGTCTTTTAACCTCACCACTCCCAAACTCCATTTAGGAGGAAAGAAATCACTGAACCAAATTTTCTTAAAAAAAGAATGAGAAAGAAAATAACATTGCTTTTCTAAAACAGGAGTTTGGTTGGGGGGGGGGGGGTCGACGTTGTTGTGGTGGTGGTTAGTTGTACGTGTGTTGGTGGTGGTTGGCTGCTCCGATTCACCGGAGCACCGACAGACGGAGAAGGAGAGTAGAAGTTGTGGGGGTGATGATGTGGGTCCCACTCTCCACAAGGATCCATGTGGTATCCACCTATAATTTCCGTTAACAAAGGTCAAATGTAACAACTTTGCTAACGGAAAGGGCATATTAAACCTTATACTTTAACGAAGGGCAAATATAACCCTTTTTCAAAAGTTGAATAACAAATATGATCTTTTTCCCTAATTTAAAAGATGCATTTAGATATGAGCAATATACATTTGCATGACATATTTTAAAATATATGTAAAATTGTTTGGTTTGATAAATATATATCTACATAGTATAATTTATAAAATACATATACAATTGATGTTTTGAAAAAGTCATGTATTCACATATCATGGTTTATAAAATATAATGTACAGTTGATTTTTTGGTAAAAAGGTATACATATGAAAATTTATGAAAAATGGATTTTTAGTAAAATATGTATTTGTATGACATTATTTATAAAAATGCAATTTTGATAGTAAGAACAAACGACAAGTTGTTTGTAATATAAAGGAATGATTTATTCCATTTTTATTATAAATCGGATGAAAATCGAACAATTTATTTACCATGATTAATAATACAAACAAAAGGTGACCAAATTATTTTGAAAAGTTTGGATATTCATAGGCGAACCTAAAATAACTAGTGGTTTTGAAAATATGAGTGACAAACCTAATAAATAAACTAACGGTTTTCGATTTTAAATCTATCATTTCTAATTTATTAGTTTTAAGTCTACCTATTCTAAACATTTCAATAATTATACAAGTACAATAAATTAAATTACAATACATAATAAAATAAATTGAATTAAAAAAATAAAACACCAATGAAATAAATCATCTTTGAGGGGGTATCTCGTCTTCTTTAGCTTTCATAAATATTCCTCGCAAGCTATCAAGAACAAACAGTTAGAAACAATTAAATATAAATAACTTTGGATCCGTACACAAAACAGTTAATATTTTGATTATTGATTATGGAGGGCTCAAACTTAAATTTTGAAAAGATCATTTCAATTACGTCGTGGTTGCAAACATATGACTCGTTGGTCATTTTAGTTGCCTTGCCTACCGAAAATGTTGATCTCTCAGGTGAAATAAAAAAAAAATAAGTTTCATCCTTTCCCAATTTTGAAGGGACGCAAACCGAGGGACATCCTTTAAATGAATACGGCCTCAAATTTAATTTCATCGGCCTAAGTGTAGTATCATGTGCAAATCAGTAAATTATATCAAAAACCGAATCAAAACCGGGAACCATTTTCTGAAGGGACACGACCTCAAATTCAATTTCATTGGCCCAAGTGTAGTATTTGTTCAAATCAGTAAAATAACAAAGCAGCCACATAATGGATATTCAAATACCAAAATAAACCAACAGTCCTAATTAAATTATCCGACCGGGAATCTGACCCGATCCGGAATAAGTTTTTCTTGAATTTTCAGATATAGCCAACAACAGAATATCAAAACCCATTTCTGGAATTTTTACCCGACCCGAAACAGTGACCCGACGCGAAACAGTACCCGAACCGGAATCCGTTTTTCTTGAATTTTCAGATAACCAACAACAAAGTATCAAAAACCCAATTCTGGAAAAATATACCCGGGTCGGTGACCCGGATTTCGATTCGACCCGATCCAGAATCAGTTTTTCTCTTGCATTTTCAGATAACCAACAACAAAATATCAAAAATTCAATTCTGGAAAAATAGGCCCGGATCGGTGACCCGGATTTTGGGTTGACTCGACCCGGAACAATAACCAACCCGAGATCAGTGACCCAACCCGAGAACAAACAGATTTTGTGTGTGTATTTTAGATTAAAAATTAGGAATCAAAATGAGTATTTACTAAACCAAATCAAGAAAATTCAACCTTTATTTTCGGATTCGGAGCCGAAATGAAGAACAAGTGGGTAATGCTCCCAGTCTAAGAATAAAATTAAAATATTTTCACTTCTTTTCAATTTTTCTTTTTGGATTTCCGGACCCAAAGTGAAGAACGAAGGCTCTTAAAAATCGAGAAAGGGAATTAGTTTTTCGGCCCCTCTAAATGAAGAACAAGGGGGGGGGGGGGAGGGTTTATAGATGGATCCCCCCCCTCCAAAAACGTTCAACCCCCTACCCCTCTCAATTGTGAATTTGAAATTCAAATAAAAAGAGGCCAAGTGATGATTTTGAACCGGATTTTAGGGGATGGGAGTGTGTGTTGAAGTGACGGTGTCAGGGGTGATTGGTGTCGGGGGGTTCTCGGGGTGTGGGGTAGGGCGCCGTGGGTAGGGTTTTTGGGGGAGGGTTAAAGAGAGGATTTTTTTAGGGTTATATTTTGGGTTTAGAAAGAAAAGGGGTGAGGTGGCCTGCTGGGCCCCGGGTTTTGGGCCTGGCCGGTTGGCCTATTGGGATTGGGCCAGGGGGGTTTCTGTTGGACTTGGAATTTGTGGATTGTGTAGATTTTGGGTTTAGAGAATAAGAAAGAGGTGGGGGGTTGTATAAATGTTTTGGGTGAGGAAAAAATGGGCTGTGGGTTGAAATATAAATATATAAATAAGAGAGTTTTGTTAAAAATGCTTTGAACAAAAAATGTAAATTATCAAAATAAAAATAGCAATGTCATAGTAATAAAAACATTAAGAAAATGCTAAATGCACAATTTAAATAAAAAATGCAATGCCCCTTTATTTTGCGAAAAATAAAATAACATAAAATATTTGGGCAAAACTATGATTATTATATAAATATGCAAATGATAGTAAACGCGCGGATAATAATAATGGTAATAAATACTAATTTTTCTTTTAGCAATGTGACAATAATAAAACATAATATTTAAGAAAATGCTAAATGTTTAATTTAAATAAAAATGCAATGCCCCCTTTTTTGCAAAAAAATAAAATAACATAGAATATTTGGGTAAAACTATTATTATATAAAATGCAAATGATAGTAAAAGCGCGGATAATAATAATAATGGCGATAAATACTAATTTCTTTGGTGATGCCAAAAAATATTTTAAATTGTGAGCAATTAAACGGAAGAGGGGAATTAAAATTCTTATTAGTATCTTATATCTTGTCCCCTCAATCTGTAAAGGGAAATTTACATACAAATTGTTCTTACCAGTTCTATTTTCATCCAGACTCGTTAATTTTTAGAGATCTCTTACAAAATTTTGCATAAAATTTATACGCATAGATCTCTCCTAGAACTCTTAAGGATTGCTATTCTTACATGAACTGATAAACATTTACCCACAAAATTAAAACTAGGATTTTTAGAACATGATGCACCATAAAAAATGAAAAAATATATTAAATGGTAATTGATCCCTAGCCTCTAGCTAAATAACTCAACCTTCAGTTGAAGAGTCAAAAACATTTAGAAGTAGTTAAAGGAAGTTAGTTGGTTATAGAAGTTAGAAGTAGAAGTTAAAGAAGTTGGAGAAGGAGCCTCTCTACATTTCTACACTATATATATATATATATACATGCATAATATAATTGTAATCACTTACTCAATAATGAAGCTAATACAATCTATTCTATCATCTTCTTCACTTACACCCGTCTCTCTCTCAATTGATGTTCTTCTTCTTTCTTGAATACCTAGTGTATATCGCCTGTATATCTTCTTCTTCTCCTCGACTGTGTCGACTCTTCTTCTTCCCTCGATTGTGTCGACATGCAAATGGTCTGAGACTGCTGAAGTTATTCAACATGGTATCAGAGACAAGATCTCTCTATTGGCAATTCTGCGATCAATCTGATGATTCTCTGGTGAAGTTGAAAATTATGTTCTTAAGTTTCTGTTTCTTCTGTTCTTTCTGATTCACTTTTGTGATTCTTTCTGTCTATTCTGGTATAATATTTCATTATCTTGATACAATCCTGATCTTGACCTACATCTACAAGGTCAAGAAATAATCTGAGTGATCAAGAAAATATCCAACTGAATTACTATTTTCTACTAGGTTCTTTCTGAATCTTTGAAAATTGTATTAAATCTACATTCTTATTGATTCTACATTCTTATACAATGGGTGGTGAACTTCCTTCTAGTGTGAATATTGATAACACACAAATGCCATCAAGAGAAAGTGCAAGATTTTCGACAATTACCATAATTCTTGACCATAATCATCCTTTGTACTTACAATCATCTGTTGTAAGTGGAGTATCTTTAATTTCTTTTCAACTTCTTGGGTCTGAAAATTATGCTCTATGGAGTAAGTCAATGAGGATAGCTTTTCTTGGAAGAAACAAAATAGTCTTTGTAAATGGAAATTGCAAAAAGGAACTCTATAAAGAGGAGTTATGGGATCAGTGGGACAAAGTTAATGTTGTATTTCATTCATGGCTCATGAACTCAGTATCCAGTGGTTTACTAAGTGGAGTTCTGTATGCTGAAACTTCATATGAAGTCAGGGAAGATCTCAAGGAAAGGTTTGATAAAGTGGATGGTTCAAGAACCCATGGCATTCATAGGGAGATAGCTACACTAGCCCAGGGAACTTCTAGTATATCTGAATATTATACTAAGTTGAAGAGTCTTTGGGTAGAATTTCAGTATTTAGTTCCTCCACCTAGTTGTGGATGTCCTAAGTCCAAATATTTTATGGAATATCTTCAAAGACAAAAGTTGTATCAATTCTTGATGGGGCTGAATGAAAACTACATGCAGACAATTAGTCAAATTCTGTTGATGACACCTCTCCCTTCTGTTAATAAGACATATTCCATGATAACAAGTGATGAAAGCCATAAATCTATCACAGCAAAGTATGCTGGGCTCTTAGGAGTTGGACCTAGAAAGTTCAGTCAGAATATTGGACATGATCCTACTGATATGTACTCTAAAGCAGGCTATAATCCTACTGGTTCCAATTCTAACTCACAGTGGAAAAGAAACAACTATAATCTATACTGTGATGTGTGCAAAATGAAAGGACACACAAAAGAGAAGTGCTATAGGGTTGTAGGATATCCTCAAAATTTCAGGTCCAAGAGGAAAGAATATGTTGCTCATAATGTCAGTACTGAAGAATATAGTGTGACTGAGAAAAAACACAAAGGGGATGTCATGAATGATGGATCTACTTGCGAGAATACAAGTTCAGGCAACTGGCAAGTTAATGGAGCTCCTAATTTCTCTTCAGATCAATATGATCAGATAGTAAGACTTCTGAATCAAAGCTTAGCACAAAATCAGAACAAATAGTTACCATCTTCATCCTCAAATTGTTACACTCCGTAATTCCAGGGCATATAAGTGAGAACGTAAGTAAGGAAATAAGATGTGAAGGTTGGAAGGAAAGTACATTTACATTTTCGTATATGGAAAAAATTAAGATAAAAAAATGTGACGATGAAAAATTTATTAACTCGGAGTTGGATTCCTTAATATGAATTTAGTATTGTATTATGAAGTCTTGTGATTAAGAATATGAGCTAATTGAAAATTTCACAATTTGGGGGGGGGGGGGGGGGGATTAAAAAATAATAAGATTTTGGCTAAGTGTTGGATTATTTTTGTGTGAAGAGAATTATGAGCGAATTAGAAGGTGACACGTGTCCCTCCCCACTTGTGTAGCGAGACTTTATGTTCATAGATATTTTTGGAGAAATACAAGTGGATAATACAAGTCTTGGAGATTTTGTGATGAGTAAGACAAGTAGACAAGTGGATCCCCCTCCACTTGTGCTTGTACACCTATTTAGATACAAGTCTTGAAGACTTAGCACACAAATATCTTCATCTTCAAACCCTTATATCTCTTTCTCTCCTTGGAAGCTTCGAAAGTCCCTAGTAGGGTGAAGAACAAAGTTTAGTTATTTTCCAAGATTAAGCACCTTAACCAAGTTCTAAGCCAAGGTTACTACACCTATAGTTGGTCACAGTTTTGGGCCAAGAATGTCTTGAAACCTAAGCTTGTTTATGAACTTTTTGAAAGTGAAACAAGGAAAGATAGTTACAAGCTTGTAGTAGATACATGGATGTGATTGGAACTTGAAGAAGTGGAGCTAAGACAAAACTTTGGGCCGAATCTAAGTGGACTGTTTTGGGCAGAATTGAGGTAAGAGTTCTTCTTCTTTTAAAGTAAGTGGATATTACATGTTGTGATAGTTAAGATATGAACTTGTGTTAAGAAAAATGGAGAATAAGAAGTGCATGTGACAATTGGCATGTTAGCCGATTTAATGGACAATTTTGTATATATTGGATTCGTTGGTTGTTGTTGTTATTATCGTCACTAAGTGCATGTTAAAAATGAAGGAAATCTTGTTATTACAAGTGGATGTGTTATATATATAAGTGTGGGAATGTAAATTGGATTATAAGAAGTTATGGAAATGGCTTTGGTTGTAGTAGTTGGCCGAAAAACTGCATGAAAATGTGAGACGTTGTTGTACTATTTTAGAGACTGTTTTGTGGCATTGGAATGTTGGAAATTTAGCCACCAATATGCATGTTTAAATGTAGTAATTGCTAATGAAAGTCCTAAGGGAATAAAGGGGTGGAAAGGTGTTGAAAGACCTCACATTTTACCCTTGTTATTGTGGA
The DNA here is from genome assembly GCA_029844215.1 of Przewalskia tangutica. NCBI lineage: Eukaryota > Viridiplantae > Streptophyta > Magnoliopsida > Solanales > Solanaceae > Przewalskia > Przewalskia tangutica. The sequence continues at coordinate 8,173,370 of CM056725.1, forward strand.
TTGTGGACTGATTTTGTGGGTTGTTTTTATATGGATTAAGGGGCTGAATTTTACACGTAAAGTAGACGTGTAATCCCCTTTGGTTAACTGCTAGGTTGTGCCCTTAATTGGTGCTTGGTTATTGATGAATTTGACCTTCTTGAAAGGTGGAAAAGTACTTATAAGTAGGGGAAGTGTTGCCTGAATTTTTAGAGGAAAAGAGAGTCATTATGTGATATATGTCTTATACTAGTATCATGAGGTTGATAGACATGTTGATGTCATTATAGATTGAAGTACCTAATTGGGACATATTCTACTTGTCGTGGTGGTTAGTCGTCAATAAGGTATGTGAACCTCTTCCTTCCTTCTTTTGGCATGTTCTACGTATGAAATATACATGTGGTATTGTTTCATGATTCATTCTACTCTTAGAAGTTAAGGAGTATTAATGTTATTGATTCTATGCTAAAAACATGTCTAAATTATTCCTAAGTCCTTACCAAGTCTTATGGGAGATGTTGGTAAGAGTTTTAGGAAGTATTGGAGTCGGGTTGATCTTGCTAAGTTACAACACTAATGAGAAAAGGTATCGACAAGCCATTGCAGCGTTAAATGAAAAAGGAATCGACAATCAATTATATTGAAATGAGTAGAATTTCCATCTGTATAGAAGCTAAGATATAACTAGTTCGGTTTACACTTTCTAGGTTCATAGCTGATTAGAGAAGATCATTATTAATATATAACCTACTAACGGCTCATAAAATGGATTAAGTTGGCAATTCGGATCGGTTATTATCATTCAAATATTTCCATAATGTTATACAAATGATGCGCGAAAAGATGCACACACTTTAACGCAAGTGCACGTTATCGTGACAAGTAATATAGTCTTGGTAAGACCGAATATCGTCCACAAGGATTAGTGTTCAAGTACCAATTATCTATCTTTTGGTATCTATTTGGTAACCGATATTTGATTTTGTTGTTTATAACTAACAATTATAAATACTAACTTAACTAATGTGTTTACTTCAGTAGTGGTGGAAATAGGGCTTCCAAGTCTCCTCAACTATCCGCTTATGTTACTTATTAATGCAATGAATTATGGTTCTTCTTCTCTTGGAGCTAGCAGGTTTACTAAATCGTTTTATACTCCCGTTAAGGCTATATAAACACTCAACCCCAGTAGCGCTCCTTTCTACTTTTCGGTGATAAGGATGACTCTATAGGAGGATTAAGACCAAAAACCTAGTTAACCGTCACGCGCCATGCGTAAAATTAGGTGTTTAAACCTCTCATTAACGCTACATAAGTAATTGAGATATTTTCATCCCCAATCCAAAATATGTCTACCCAACTTACAGCATATTCACAACCTCCTCCTTTCGAAGTTTGATTAGAAATCATATAAATAATGATAATTAGTGATCAATTAATTACCAAGCATTCAAAGCAATTATTGGGTAAATCTCAACAATAAGAAGAATAACCATAAACATGCATCAATTCATAACATAAGTTTCTAGTGATTTGACATGGAAAGCCTTATAAAGGAATTAGTTCCTAGCCATTGACATGACAAGAACTAATTCAATATCCAACATGAAAACTGAAAGTAAAGAAAGAAAGAAAAGAAAATTACTAAATTAAGGTCTCCAATCTTCAATCCAAGAATCTTGTGTTTGTGCAAGAAAGGGAACCCTTGAAAACTGCCTAGGGTTCTCCTTTTATAGGCTCAAAACCGCCTCAAACTTTTCCTTCAGGCCTAGCCCAGAAATTCGTCTAAAAACCTGATTTTCCCGCGTCGGCGCCGGAACATACAAATTCAGCTAGATATTTCGCAAACGCATTTTTATCATGCTTAATGGAAGTCACAATACTGAATCATGCATGTTAAATTCAAAAATCCCATGACATTTTTGCTTGCTATTCTCCACTAATCATGGATATGCATCTAAGAGATCTTCAGGACTTTTAAGGGTTGTAATGTAGGCTTAGGTATGGGTAGGTAAAAATAGGCATTTAGGCTCATTTTGTGTACCATAAGCTCTTTAGCTTTTCAATTTTTCCCCTTTTCTTTTGATTTCTTTTCCTCACTTCAAATCTATCTTTCCCCTCTTTTGTTTTGGGAGAGTGAAGTGTATTATAATAACAAGCACCCCCAAACTTAGGCTTTTGCCTATTTCTTATTACTTTTTTATTGGGGTGCATCACTTTTGTTCACTCTTTTTGTCTCTTTTTTAACACAATTTATTCCAACTATTTCACATTTCTACTTATGGCACAATTGTGGGAATATAGGGTGTCAAAGAAAAAGTTCAATTTTAAGGCTCAATGGGGCTGACTAGGGATATTTTTAAAGTCAGGGATAGAAAAGAGTGGTAAGAATTGACTATCAAAGAAATGCCTAAGTCATCTCTCCTAACATGCATATCCTAACTATTTCGCCTCAAATAGCAAGCAATCATAACACATAGGTTTTCATCATTTAGCATGCACAATTTAAGCAAGAAACCCCAAATGGACAGATTTCATGAGTTTTTGGCATATCTAACCTAAGTGTTTAGATAGTTGCTTCTAATTCCATTACATTATTCCACCTTACTTCACTAGGTGTTTCTAGTAACTACAGCATGCATGATCTTTGACAGATAATTATGACTCAAAAAGAAAAAAATTTGTGACTCAAAAATACATAAAAACAAAAAAAAAAAAACTTAAACATACTATAACAATAAGACACAAATAAGACACCCCCCCAAACTTAAATCACACATTGTCCCCAATGTGTGCAAGACTCAATGACAATAAAAGAAACAAGACACTTACAGACTTGGTTTAAAATGGCGGCGGTGGCGGTGGATAATGCATCGACCATTGGTTGAACAGGGAACTCATCTCGTCAAATTGCTGGTGCAACTGTTGTTGCTCCTGCCTCAATTCTTGTTGCCCTTGTCTCAACTCATGTTGTCCTTGTATCACTGTGTCAAAATGTTGCATCATCATTCTCTGGTTCTGGAGCAACTGCTCCATCATAGGCACTGGAGGTTCTGATTACGCGTTGGTTGCGGCTAGGCCCTGCCGCATATTGAGCCTCTATTTCAGGCTCATCTTTGTTCATGGCGGCCTCTGCTGCTGCTGCTGGTGGTGCTGGTGCTCTTCTTCTTGCTGCTGGGGGGCTTGGGTCTGGGAAAGAGTGCACTATCCCATATGATACAGGCAGTTGGTTTCTCTCATTATTAGTATCGATGGTAGGATCGGACCCCATTCATGTGGCATAAATTAGTGATAAGTGAGCCATGTCCCAATCCACCTGTTGTTACCAACCTGCTGATTTCTTCAATACTTTGCACTATCACTTTCCCCACATCAATCGTCTTTCCCGTCATGATTCCATATATCAATTTAATCCTATCTTCTGGCACTCTGGTGAAGTGCGTTGATGAGATCGCAGTGCACTAACTAAATACACCAACCTCGTCGCTTTGAACCGACACTGCTCACCCTCTTGACCCATTTCTTGCAATATCAAATGCAGCCCCATGGTAGCTCATCAGGTTCGCAACGGCATCCCGCTGATGCCGTGGTGCTTCGACCACGGTTCGGTAGTTTCGGTCATCACCTCTTTCCTCAACATCAACTGTTCTTAATGTTGAATTTATCGTTGCTGCCGTCACAGACATATATCTTCCCCTCACAAAGCATTTGTTGTCCACCTTCTCCGGAAAGTTAGCATAGAATTCACGCACCATCGCTGTGTTCATTGGTGCTATCTTCTCCGGGTTTACAAATTTCTTCCACCCCATCATCTCAATCATTGCCCGAATGGGCTCATAGACATCCTCCTCCCCAAACGAATCCCTCTGATAGTCCATTCCCCTTTCAGGGATTAAGGGCCTAGTACTATGCTTTTTGTATCTTTCATAAGTGATGCGCGTAATATGCACACACTTTTAAACGCAAGTGCACGTTATCGTATCAAGTAGTATAGTCTTAGATAAGACCGAATATCGTCCTCTGGGATTAGGGTTCAAGTACCAATTGTCTATTTTCTAGTATCTAATTGGTGAATTAATGAGTGATTGGTTGTTTATGACTAAGAATTATAAAAGCTAATTAAATATAAAGATTTAATTCAGATGTGATGAGAATAGGGCTTCTATGTATCCTTACTATCCGCTTATGCTACTTACTAATGCATTACTTATGGTGTTCTTCTTTTGGAGAAAGCAGGTTTACGAAATCGTTTTATACTCCCGTTAGGGTTATATAAACACTCAACCCCGATTGTTCCTTACCTAACTTTCACGATAAGGGTAACTCTATAGGAGGATTAAGCACAAAACCTAGTTGACCGTCACGCACAATGCGCAAAATTAGGGTTGTTAAGCCTCTCATCAACGCTTACAAATCTAATTGAGGTATTTTCATCCCCAATTCAAGACCGTCACCCAACTTACAAAGATATTCACAATCCTCCTTTTCGTAACTGATTAGAAATCATATAGTGATAACTAGTTGTCAATTAGCTACCAAGAATTCAACTCAATTATTGGATAGATCTCTCAATAAGAATAATAACCATAAGCATGCATTACTTTATAACATAAGGTTCAAGAATTCAACATAGAAAGCCTATAAGAGAATTAGTTCCTAGCCATGAATATGACAAGAACTAATTCAAAGTTCATCATGCAAAACCGAATTAAAGAGAAAAAGAAAAGAAATTACTAATGTTTAGGTCTCCAATCTCCTAGGCAAGAAAACCTTGTGTTTGGCAAGAAAAGGAACCCTTGAAACCGCCAGGTTCTCCTTTTATAGGTTTAAAACGTCTCCTCTTTTTCCTGCAGTTCGCCCAAAAATCCGTCAAAAGACCTAATTTTTTCCGCGTCGCCGCTGCTCGCTCCCAGCGCGCGCCTAAAGTTCTGCAATACTGGTGTTTTGGCGCCGCGCCCGATATTCGCTGTTCGAGCGCGCCATGCAACTCCCGTGGCTTCTCGGATGTTTAGCGCCGCGCCCTGCTTCTCGCCTTCAGGTAGCCGCGCTGAATCTTCTGCAGCCTTCTTCGAATAATAGCGCCGCGCCGCTTCGATCGCAGGAGGCCGCGCAGTCCGATTTCAGCCTCGTTTGCCACTTTCTCCGTTTTCAGCTCTAGTACCTCCTCTTTTTCCCTCTTTTCGCTCCTTTTCCGCCATTTGGCCACTTTAGCCACTTTGACTCAATAGAAAGAAAATCTATCCTAATACGACACTTTGTATGTACACAACGGAACAAAAGACTAACTAGACTGACTCAAAAGGTGTATATAAAATACACCGATCAAATACCCCCAAACTTAACCTTTGCTCGCCCTCGAGCAAAGATAGAAAGAAATACAATAAAATGACAGACTCAATAAATAAGAAAATCAACAAAGAAAATAAACAGACTCCCTGCCATTGATCACTTTTGCTGCATGAATGTTGACTAGAAAAACATGAAGGTTAGCGTAATAATATCGCAGAACATATAGCATGGAATTTCAACACATTGAGCTAGATATTTCGCAAACTCATACTTATCATGCTTAAATGGAAGTCAGTGTACTCAAGTATGCATATTAAATTCAAAAATTCCTATGGCATGCTTACTTGCTATTCTCCACTAATTCTGGATATACATAGAAGAGATCTTCAGGACTTTGGGGTTGTAATGTAGGCTTAGGTAGGGGTTGGTAAAGATAGGCATTTAGGCTCATTTTTCTGCACTGTGCTCTTTGGCTTTTCAATTTTCTCCTTTTTCTTTTGATTCTTTCCTTCACTTCAATTCTATCATTCCCTCTTTTGTTTTGGGAGAGTGAAGTGTATTATACAAATAGGCACCCCCAAACTTAGGTTTTTGCCTCTTTCTTATTACTTTTCCATTAGGGTGCCTCAAACTTGTTCACTCTTTTGTTTCTTCTTTTAACACAATGTACTCCACTATTTCATATTTTCACTTATGGCACAATTTTGTGGGAATATGGGGTGTCAAAGAAGAAGTTTCAAATTTAGGCTCAATGGGCTAACTAGTGATATTTTTAAAGTACGGATAGAAAAGAATGGTAAGAATTGGCTATCAAAGAAATGCCCGAGTCATCTCCCTAACATGCATATCCTAACTATTTCGCCAAATAGCAAGCAAATATAACACACAAACATTTATCATTTAGCATACATAACTCAAGCAAGAGACTCCAAATAGACAGATTCTGTGAGTTTTGACATCTCTAACCTAAGTGTTTAGATAGTCGCTCCATTCCTTTACATTATTCCACCTTACTTCACTAGGTGTTTCTAGCAACTACAAAGATACATGATCTTTGACAGCAATTATGACTCAAAAAGAAAAATTTTGGTGACTCAAAATAAACATGAAACAAATAAAAGACTTAAATAAAACATAACATGACACACAAATAAAACTAAAACACAAAAACACACCCCAACTTAAATCACACATTGCCCCCAATGTGTGAGACTCAAAGACAGAAAAGAAAACGACACTTACAAACTTTGGCTAAAATGGTGGTGGTGGCGGTGGATAATGATCGACCGTTGGTTGAACAAGGCACTCACCGTCGATTTGTTGCCTTGTTTCTTGCTGTCCTTGTACTACTGTTTGCAAGCGTCCGCATCATCTCCTTCGGTGTTGGTACAATTGCCCTATTGTGGGCTCTCAAGGTTCTCGCTTGTGGTTGGCCGGTGGCTAGGTCTCGCTCATATCGAGCCCCTATTTCGTGCTCATCTTCATCCATGGTTGCCTCTGCCGCTGTTGCCGCTGGCCGCAGGTTGTACTCTTCGCCCGTCGGGGGGCTAGTGGTCTGAAAAGAGTGCACTATCCCATAGACACCGGCAGTTGGTTTCTTTCATGAGTATCTGGGTAGTCATGGATCGCACTCATGTGGCATAGATCGTAATAAGTGAACCGTGTCCCAATCCAATTGTCACCAACTGCTGATTTCTTCGATGCTCGCACTATCTCTTTTCCCACATCAATTATCGCCTCATAATTCCATAAATCAACTTAATCTCGCTTCTCGCACTCGTGAAGTGCGTAGATGGAATCATGCGAGCATCGACGAAATACACCCAAGCCTTGGTCGCTTTGTTGAATTGGCACCGCCAGCTCTAGATCCATTCCTTCCGATCTCAAAAGCGTTCTGTGGTAGCTCATCGGTTCGCGATATTATTCCGCCAATGTTGTTGCCGCTTCCTAGACCATGTTCTAAAATGGTTCCAATCGCTACTTTCTTCAACATCAACTGTTTTTAGCGTTGTATTTATTGCTTCGCATACAGCATATAATTTCCCTTACAAAGCACCCTTTCTGCCTTCTCCGAAAGTTTGCATAAAATTCCCGCACCATTGTTGTATTCATCGTGTTATCTTCTCCGATTGACAAATCTCTTCCACACTTAGCTCAATCATCGCCGGATGGGCTCATAAACGCCTTCATCCCCATAGATCCCCTTTGGTAATCCATTCCTTCTCGAATTACGGATCTAGTATCAAGTCTTTTGTATCTTTGGTAGGCCAGTAACTCACGAACCTATTTTCATCGTATTGGGGTGTTGGGGTGGATGTGGAGCCTCTTCTTCCCGTGGCCATGGTTAAAACAGTTTCGAGCTTTTAACTTAGTGGCACAACGTCTCCTACACACTCAACAACTAGCGTAAAAACAACACCCCAAACTTCAATCTTTCTACTCAATACCCACAACCTTCTTTTCTACTCCTTTCTCCAACTTCACAATCACTTTTCACCTCCGAACTACTCCAACTACAATACTTCTCCAAACTACTACCTCCTATGACTTTTAGTAAAAGGATTCAAGAACAAGGATAGAGATTACCTTTTATGAGAAGATTCAAGCTTGTTCTTGTTTCAATCGCTGGTTGAGGCTATGGAATGGAGCTTTGTTGTTTTGAGATAGTTGGGGTTTTGGGAATTTAAGAGTTTAGGTTGTGGTTGGGTTGGATTTGTGGGGATTTGTGGGAGTTTCAAATTTCGTGGTTTGGAGAGGAAGGTTAATTTTTTGAAGTTGGAATTGGGAAAGATCTGATTTTGGGCGTTTTAAGTTCGATTTTCCGCTTGCGCCATGCTTCGCTAGCCGCGCGCTAATCATCTCGGCCTTCGGGATTTTCGCGCGCTGCTCGCTTCCTCGGGCGCGGCGCTAAACTCGCCAACTTTCGAATTCCACCGCCGGCCTCGCTTCGGAGCCGCGCTCTAAACTTCCGAGCTGCTCAGATCTTTGGCGCCGCGTTCGCTTCTGCCGCGGCGCTACCCGCTCTCTGAAATCCTTGCTTTTCTTGATTTATTTCGTCCCCGTTTAATTTCTTGTACTACAATCACAAAACAACAAGATCCAATACCGTGAGATCGTTTAGACAAACTAAAATAAAATAACGGCGTAAATTAAAATAACATAATTAAAAACGCTGTTGCCTCCCAACAAGCGTATCTTTAACGCTTTTTAGCCGGACGCAAGTTCCTTAGACTTACTAGCCCCGGGTGGATTAAGTCCCCAACCAATCCATTTCCGCCACATTTGGCGTTTCTTTTTCTCCTTTTCTTTTAGCATTATCTTAGTAGGGAGTTCCTAACAATTACCTCATTTAGTGTCATCTCAAAGAAACCATGCTTGCTTTCGGGCTCATCATTCTTTGGTTGCATTGCAATGGCTCGCATGGGGTTTGGTGGTGTTGATTGCAAAACACCCACTTACGCTTCGCTCAATGACGTGTTTAAAGACTTTAAACACCATCTCTTCGTTCTCCACTCTAGCGTTAGCTCTCCTCTTTCAACGTCAATCAAGGCTCTACCCGTTGCTAGGAATGGCCTCCCCAATATGATCGGGATTTCTGCATCTTCTTCCATATCCAGAATGAGGAAGTCTGCAGGAAAGAAAAATTTTCCTACCTTCACAATCACATCCTCGATCTTCCCTCGTGGATGAACCACTGTCCTGTCGGCTAGTTGCAGACTCACAGTGGTGGGTTTGGCTTCTCCTAACTCCAATCTTTTGAAAACTGATAGGGGCATCAAATTTATACTCGCCCCTAGATCACACAAGGCTCTGTTGCAAGTCACCCTGCCCACTGTGCATGGTAGTGTAAAGCTTCCAGGGTCCTTTAGCTTTGGTGGCAATTTCTTTTGTAAGATAGCACTACACTCTTCTGTTAGTGCTACTATCTCATATTCGGCCAGTTTTCTCTTTTTCCCCAAGATTTCTTTCATGAACTTGAAGTAAGATGGCATCTGCTCCAAAGCCTCTATAAACGGTATGTTGATGTGCAACTTCCTGAATACCTCCAAGAATTTGGAAAATTGTTTATCGACCGCCTTCCTTTGTAATCTCTGGGGGAAAGGAATCTTTTCTGTATACTCCTTCTCCGGAGTTTTCTCTATCACTGGGCTAGGTTCAGCCACCTTATCTTTTTCTAACTCTGCTTCCCTCTCAACTATTGGTGCCGTAATTTGTTGCTCCAATTGTTTTCCACTTCTCAACCGCATCGCTTACATTGCTCCTCTGATTTACCTCGCATTGCTTGGCAATGTCCTCGTGGCTCGATGTTTGCTCGCTTTGCTAGCCGCCCTACTGTGTTTCCAAGTTTCAATGAGGATCTAGATTCTCGTTATAAAGCTGCGTCAGGCGTTGGTGCGTCGTCATGGCCGCTTTAAGCTCATCTGGTTTTTCTTCACGACCGCGCACGAGCCGCTGAGGCCGGGGCTTGAGTGAAGGGTTGTTGATTCTCGTATCGCTGTTCGCATCGCCCCTATACCGATTCTGCCGCTCGATATTGGTTTTGTTGGCCCCGTATCGATTTTGGCCCCGATCTCCTCTCCAGAAGTTTGGGTGATTCTCCACCCGGATTATAAGTGTTTGAGTAGGGTTGTTCTGTTGCCTCCGTAGTTACCTACCGCTGACACTCTGCTGCTCCATTGGGATGTTGTTGGGATCCGCCAAGGACACCTATCAAATGTGTGTGGGCCGCCACATATCTCACGCTTTTTCTAGCTTGCACAAAGATTCACCGACACGATGTTGCTGCAATTGTTTCGCTAGAAGAGCCACTGTGCGTTCAAAGCAGAATAGCATCTACTACGGACCCTCACGCTTCTTCTCCCACCTGGTTGCCCTCTTGATGACATGGTTGTTAGTGGCCATATCTTCTAATAACTCGTGGCCGCGTGGTCGCTTTTCCTCATGAATGCCCCACCGCACGCATCTATGATGGTTACGGTTGTCTTTGCTCACCGTTGTAGAAAATATGAACCAAGTTCCACAACTCAATGCAATGGTGTGGACACTTCCTCTGTAGATCCTTGAATCTCTCCCATGCTTCATATAAGGACTCTCCATCACCGATAGAAGTTGTTCAACTCCTCTTAATTTTGCCGCTTTACGAGGTGGAAAGAACTTGGCTAGGAATTTCGTGCACCGTGCCATGTAAATATCGAATCACCGTGGAATTCAACCATACTTTTGCTCTATCCCCGAGTGAGAAGGAAAGAGCCTCAATCTGACGCATCATCGATAACGCCGTTATATTCGAAAGTGGCACATAGCTCCAAGAAATTTGCTATGTGCATATACGTGGATCCTCCACGGTCCTCCGAATCGCATCAGGCCGCACCATGCTCAGAATCGCTGGTTTTATCTCGAAATTGTTGGCTCCTATTGTAGGGAGCCTAATGCAAGTCTGTGCTCCATTCACTCTTGGTAGCACATAATCTCCCAGACTTCTTTCTGGCTGGATTCGAACCCTGTCCTCCATATCTATTGGCACTTGCTGAGGATCTCCCAGGTTAAGTTGATTTTCACCTAACCCTTCTCTCATCCTCGTTATTGTTGGGAGCACCGCCCATTTCTATCAACGTTGCAATTGGCGATTCTTTCGCTCGCTTGTGCTTTCAATTTCCGGATTGAAGGGAACGAGAGTGTCGCCTCCTCTTCTCCTTCGCATAAACCGATATCACGAGAAAGATCAAAAACAAACAAAGAATCACGGCACCCTGATTTTCGTAGAAACTAAAAATAAATAAAAAAAATGAAAAATTAAATCCAAATTAGAAATTAAAAATAGATAATTTGATATTGAACTATTGCCTAATCCCCGGCAACGGCGCCAAAAACTTGATGCGCGTAATATGCACACACTTTTAAACGCAAGTGCACGTTATCGTATCAAGTAGTATAGTCTTAGATAAGACCGAATATCGTCCTCTGGGATTAGGGTTCAAGTACCAATTGTCTATTTTCTAGTATCTAATTGGTGAATTAATGAGTGATTGGTTGTTTATGACTAAGAATTATAAAAGCTAATTAAATATAAAGATTTAATTCAGATGTGATGAGAATAGGGCTTCTATGTATCCTTACTATCCGCTTATGCTACTTACTAATGCATTACTTATGGTGTTCTTCTTTTGGAGAAAGCAGGTTTACGAAATCGTTTTATACTCCCGTTAGGGTTATATAAACACTCAACCCCAGTATTGTTCCTTACCTAACTTTCGCTGATAAGGGTAACTCTATAGGAGGATTAAGCACAAAAACCTAGTTGACCGTCACGCACAATGCGCAAAATTAGGGTTGTTAAGCCTCATCAACGCTACAAATCTAATTGAGGTATTTTCATCCCCAATTCAAGACCGCTTCACCCAACTTACAAAGATATTCACAATCCCTCCTTTTCGTAACTGATTAGAAATCATATAGTGATAACTAGTTGTCAATTAGCTACCAAGAATTCAACTCAATTATTGGATAGATCTCTCAATAAGAATAACAACCATAAGCATGCATTACTTTATAACATAAGGTTCAAGAATTCAACATAGAAAGTTTATAAGAGAATTAGTTCCTAGCCATGAATATGACAAGAACTAATTCAAAGTTCATCATGCAAAACCGAATTAAAGAAGAGAAAAAGAAAAGAAATTACTAATGTTTAGGTCTCAATATCCTAGGCAAGAAAACCTTGTGTTTGGCAAGAAAAGGAACCCTTGAAACCGCCTGTGGTTCTCCTTTTATAGGTTTAAAACGTCTCCTCTTTTTCCCTGCAGTTGGCCCAAAAATCCGTCAAAAGACCTAATTTTTCCGCGTCGGCGCCGCTTCGCTCTGGCGCGCGCGCCTAAAGTTCTCGCAATACGGTGTTTTGGCGCGCGCTCGATATTCGCTGCGGTAGCCGCGGCGCTGCAACTCCTGTGGCTTCTGATGTTTAGCGCGCGCGCCTGCTTTCGCCTTCGAGGCGCGCGCCAATCTTCGCAGCTTCTTCGAATAATAGCGCGCGCTCGCTTCGATCGGCAGGAGCCGCCATGCAGTCCGATTTCAGCCTCGTTTGCCACTTTCTCCGCTCTGTACTCTCTTTTTCCCTCTTTTCGCTCCTTTTCCGCCATTTGGCCACTTTAGCCACTTTGACTCAAAAGAAAGAAAATCTATCCTAATACGACACTTTGTATGTACACAACGGAACAAAAGACTAACTAGACTGACTCAAAAGGTGTATATAAAATACACCGATCAATAAGCTTGGTGGCTCACGAAACTAGTATCATCGTATTGCGGGGCTGAGGTGGATGTGGAGGCTCTTCTCTTTCTGGCGGACATGGTTAAATCACTTTTTGTAGCTTACAAACTTAGTATCACAAAGGTTCCCCAACACAATCACACAACAATTAGCAGCTACAACACTAACACCCCCAAACTCCAACTCCTGTACCACACAATACCCACACCCTCTTTGTATACTCCTCCTCTAAATTTCACAACCAATTTTTCCACACCCCAACGACTTCAACAATGCAATACTCCTCCAAACTACTACCTCCTTTGACTACTGTAAAAGCTTTCAAGAAAAGATGAAAATTACCTCTTTGACGGTGTTCTTCAAGGTTTCTTGCTTCTAATGGTGATTTGAGGCACTTTGATGAAGTTTTGTTGGTTGAAATGGTTAAGGGTTTAGGGACTTTAGGAGTTTTTGTTTGTGGTTGGGTTTGATTTATGGAAGATTTGTGGGTGAGGTTTGAATTTTCGTGGGTTTTGTGGAGAAGAAAGGTTAGGTTTTGGTTTGAAATTGGGGAAAATCGGATTTTTGGGCGTTTTATTACTTTCTGGATTTCCGCGTCGGCGCCACGGCCCTGCATTTGGCGCCGCGGCGCCTAGACTTGGCAATTTTTCTGGGTTTTTGGCACCGCGGCCCTGCTCCTGGGCGCCGCGACGCTTAATCTTCAGCGCCTTTCTGCTCTTTTGGCGCCGCGACGCTCATCCATTTTTCTCGAAATCCTGGTTGTTCTTCGGTTTTTCGCCCTTCAATTTATTGGCCTACACCTGTCAATCACAATACAAACACTACCTCCGTGAGACCGTTCTTAATAAAAACTACTATGTTAAAGTAAAATAAATCAAAATACCTTGGGTTGCCTCCCAAGTAGCGCTGTCTTTAACGTCTTTTATCCGGACGCAAGTTCCTTAACTCAATAAATGTGGGGTGGATTAACCCCACAACCAATCCATTTTCTCCACATTTTTCGTTTTCTTCTTCTTCTTCTTCTCCTCTTAGCATTATCGTCAAGGGAAGGTTCAGGAACACATACCTGCTTTTGTGGAGGTTCGGCATCACATACCTGCTTTTTTGGGCTCATCTCCCTTGGTTTGACTTGTACTGGCTCACAGGGGGGTTTGATGGTGCTGATTGCAAAGCACCTGCTCATGGTTGGTGGCTCAATGATGTGTTTAAATACTTTAAACACCATTTCTTCCTTCTCCACTCTCAATGTCAGCTCTCCTCTTTCTACATCGATCAAGGCTCTCCCTGTCGCCAGGAATGGTCTCCCCAATATGATAGGGATTTCTGCATCCTCTTCCATGTCAAGAATGAGGAAGTCCGCAAGAAAACAGAATTTTCCTACTTTAACAATCACGTCCTCAATCTTCCCTCTTGGGTGAACCACTGTCCTATCGGCCAGCTGCAGGCTCACCGTGGTTGGTTTGGCCTCACCCAACTCCAACCGTTTAAATACCGATAAAGGCATCAGATTTATACTTGCCCCTAAATCGCAGAGCCACATTGCATGTCACCCTGCCAACTGTGCAAGGTAGTGTAAAGCTCCCTGGGTCTTTTAGTTTAAGGGGCAACTTCTTCTGCAAGATAGCACTGCACTCCTCCGTTAGTGCTACCATCTCATACTCCGCCAGTTTCTTCTTCTTCCCCAAGATCTCCTTCATGAATTTGAAATAGGAGGGCATCTGCTCCAACGCCTCTATAAAAGGTATGTTGATATGCAGCTTTCTGAATGTCTCCAAGAATTTGGAGAATTATTTATCAACTGCCTTCCGATGTAATCTCTGGGGGAATGGGATCTTCTCTGTATACTCCTTCTCTGGAGTTTTCTCTACCACTGGGCGAGATTCAACCACCTTCTCTTTTTCTATCCCTGCCCGTTGTTCAACTACTGGCTGAGGTGACTGCTGCTCCAACTGTTTACCACTTCTCAACTGTACTGCCTGACATTGTTCTCTCGGATTCACCTCTGTGTTGCTTGGCAGTGTACCCTGTGGCCTGCTGTTTGCTTGTCTTGCTAGCTGACCCACTTGTGTTTCCAAGTTTCTGAACGAGGATCTAGCTTCTGTCACGAACTGGGTTTGGGTGTTGGTGAGTGCCAACATGGCTGCTCTCAGCTCGTCTGGCTTTTCTGGCTGAACAGGTGTATTAAATTGTTGAGAAGGTGAGGCCTGAGTAAAGCGGTCGCTGATTTTAGTGTCACTGGTTTTGCATCGCCCCTATATTGATTCTGCCGCCCTTGGTCTCCTCTCCATGAGAAATTTGGGTGATTCATCCACCCTGGATTATATGTGTTGGAGTATGAGTTGTTTTGGGGCCTCTAATAGTTACCCACAGCTTGGCACTCTACCTGCTCGATTGTCATATTATTAGGATCAGCTGACGGACATCTATCAAATGTATGTGGGCCACCACATATTTCACAAATTTCTTAGGCATCCAGACCGCATTTATCGACATCGTGTGCCGCACTGCTTTCACAACAGGCCACTTGGGCATTCAAGGCAGCAATGACATCTATTTCGTGGACTCCCGCTGTTCTCCTGCCACTCATTGGTCTATCTTCTGTGACATGGTTGTTGGTGGCCATATCTTCTAATAATTCGTGAGCTTCGTGGGCTGTTTCCACATAAATGCCCCACCTGCTGCTGCATCTATAATTGTTCTGGTTGTTCCGCTCAGCCCGTTATAGAAGATGTGGACCAAGTTCCACAACTCAATACAGTGGTGTGGGCACTTTCTCTGCAAATCTTTGAACCTCTCCCACACTTCGTATAATGACTCTCCATCTGCTTGGTAGAAGTTATTCAGCTCCCCTCTCAATTTCGCTGCTTTGCACGGGGGAAAGAATTTGGCCAAAAATTTCTGTGCCAGCTCTTTCCATGTAAAAATCGAATCAGCTGGCAGTGAATTCAACCATACTTTTGCTCTATCCCTGAGTGAGAAGGGAAAAAGCCTCAATCTGACAGCGTCATCAGTAACGCCGTTATATCTGAAAGTTGCACTTAGCTCTAAGAAATTAGCTATGTGCATATGTGGATCTTCTGATGGCAGTCCTCCAAATTGCACTGTGTTCTGCACCATGCCTAGAATCGTCGGTTTGATCTCAAAGTTGTTTGCTCCTATTGTTGGGAGCCTAATACATGTCTGTGCTCCGTTCACCCTCGGCAACACGTAGTCTCCCAAGCTTCTTTCTGTCTGGGCTTGAACTCTTTCCTCGACATCCATAGGTACTCGCCGAGGTATTCCTTGGTTAGGTTGATTCTCATCTAACCCTTCTCTCATCATATTGTTGTTTTGGACGCCGTCCATCTCAACTAAGGCTGCAATCCGCTGGTTCTTTCTGCTCGCCTGTGTTTTCTCAATCTCTGGATTGAAGGGAACAAGAGTGTCTGCCCCTCTTCTCCTTCGCATAAACTGATTTCCTGAAACAGATCAAAAACAGACAAACAGATCATGGCACCATGATTTTTACCGAAAAATAAAAAAATGTAAAAATAAAAAAATTAAAAACCAAATTAGAAATTAAAAATAGATAAAATTGATATTGAACTATGCCTAATCCCCGGCAACGGCGCCAAAAACTTGATGCGCGAAAAGATGCACACACTTTAACGCAAGTGCACGTTATCGTGACAAGTAATATAGTCTTGGTAAGACCGAATATCGTCCACAAGGATTAGTGTTCAAGTACCAATTATCTATCTTTTGGTATCTATTTGGTAACCGATATTTGATTTTGTTGTTTATAACTAACAATTATAAATACTAACTTAACTAATGTGTTTACTTTAGTAGTGGTGGAAATAGGGCTTCCAAGTCTCCTCAACTATACGCGTATGTTACTTATTAATGCAATGAATTATGGTTCTTCTTCTCTTGGAGCTAGCAGGTTTACTAAACCGTTTTATACTCCCGTTAAGGCTATATAAACACTCAACCCCAGTAGCGCTCCTTTCTACCTTTCGGTGATAAGGATGACTCTATAGGAGGATTAAGACCAAAAACCTAGTTAACCGTCACGCGCCATGCGTAAAATTAGGTGTTTAAACCTCTCATTAACGCTACATAAGTAATTGAGATATTTTCATCCCCAATCCAAAATATGTCTACCAAACTTACAGCATATTCACAACCTCCTCCTTTCGAAGTTTGATTAGAAATCATATAAATAATGATAATTAGTGATCAATTAATTACCAAGCATTCAAAGCAATTATTGGGTAAATCTCAACAATAAGAAGAATAACCATAAACATGCATCAATTCATAACATAAGTTTCTAGTGATTTGACATGGAAAACCCTATAAAGGAATTAGTTCCTAGCCATTGACATGACAAGAACTAATTCAATATCCAACATGAAAACTGAAAGTAAAGAAAGAAAGAAAAGAAAATTACTAAATTAAGGTCTCCAATCTTCAATCCAAGAATCTTGTGTTTGTGCAAGAAAGGGAGCCCTTGAAAACTGCCCAGGGTTCTCCTTTTATAGGCTCAAAACCGCCTCAAACTTTTCCTTCAGCGCCAGCTATCAGCGCGCCGAACCTCGCGATGTTTGATGATTTGGCGCCGCGACCGCACTCGCTGTTCTGAGCCGGCGCCGCAACTTCGCGACTCGATATTGGCGCCGCGGCCAGTTCTCGATCGCAGAGGCGCCGCGGCTGCCGCCCGTCCGTGCCTCGGTCGCCACTTTCTCTGCTTTTAAGCTCTGAAACCTTCACTTTTGCCCTCTTTTCGCTCCTTTTCCGCCATTGGGCCATTTTAACCACTTTGACTCAAAAGAAAGAAAATCTATCATAATACGACACGTATTTGTACAAAAAGGGACAAAAGACTAACTAAAAATGACTCAAAAAGTGTATATAAAATACATCGATCAACAGAGGAGCGAGACTAATGTAGATTATCGAGTTGGTACAGATGACAAGTGTTAGTATGTGACTCTTCCTTTCTTCTTTGAGCATGAACTTTATAAAATCAGTATACGGTGGACGTACGTATTTTAAATAAATCTAGAATTCATGTGGTACATGAGGTGATAGTAACTTGATTTTAAAAGTAGACTTGATTTGATTTTAAAAGTATAAGTCACTTGGTTGTAAAAGTGTAAGTGTCTTGATTTTCCAAAAGAGGATTTAAAATGATACATGATATGATAAGTGTCTTGATTTTCTAAATGAGGATTTAAAAATGAAAGGTATGAGAGTGCCTCGATATTTCTAAAAAGGAAGACATGGTATTGCTTTGGTATTTCTAAAAAGGAAGGCATGGTATTTCCTTGGTTTTTTTATAAAAATGAAGACATGGTATTGCCTTGGTGTTTCTAAAAGAAAAGGCATGATAGTGCCTTGAGTTTTCTAAAATGAAGGTATGATAGTGCCTTAGTGTTTTCTAAAATGAAAGATGTGATTGGTACATGATATGTTGGTACCACACATTTCTAAAAGGAAAAATTTATTATATGTGATTGCTACATGATATGTTGGTACCACACATTTCTAAAAGGAAAAGTTTATTATATGTTTGATTGGTACATAATATGTTGGTACCACACATTTCTAAAAAGAAAAGTTTATTAAATGTGATTGGTACATGATATGTTGGTACCACACATTTCTAAAAGGAAAAGTTTATTATATGTGATTGGTACATGATATGTTGGTACCACACATTTCTAAAAGGAAAGTTCATTTTAATATTTGGTACACGAGATGTTGGTACCTAGGTTTAGTTAAAATGAAAGATTTTATATGTGTTTGGTACATGATATGTTGGTACCTTGGCATAGTTAAAATGAAAGATTTTATATGTGTTTGGTACACGATATGTTGGTACCTTGGCATAGCTAAAATGAAAAGTTCGTATATGTGATTGGTACATGATATGTTGGTACCACACATTTCTAAAAGGAAAGTTCATTTTAATATTTAGTACACGAGATGTTGGTACCTAGGTTTAGTTAAAATGAAAGATTTTATATGTGTTTGGTACATGATATGTTGGTACCTTGGCATAGTTAAAATGAAAGATTTTATATGTGTTTGGTACATGATATGTTGGTACCTTGGCATAGCTAAAATGAAAAGTTCGTATATGTGATTGGTACATGAAATGTTGGTACCTTGGTTTTATTCCTTTGAGAGTCAAAAGATTAGTTAAGTTGCACAAGGTCACTTATGGTTGCTATTCGTGCAAGTGTTATTATTCCATTTCCCCGAGTCCCTCACTAAAGGGCCGGGATACATTATAGTGAGTTCGCCGAGTCCCTCACTAAATGGCCGGGATACGTTATATGAAAACAGATACGATGACTCTCTTTTCTATAAAGTACATTGGTATCGTGGTACATTGGTACAGTGGTACATTGATACAGTGATACATTGGTACAGTGGAAAAAGGTACAGTTGGCTCTTATTTTATATGGCACGGTTGGATCTGTTATTTGATTTTCACACTTATCCCTGTCATCTTTTGTATAGTTATGATCTTATTTACTGTACTTCATGTTTTCATACTTGGTACCTTGTTGTACTGACCCCCTTCGAGGGGCTGCGTTCATTCCCGCAAGTATTAGGTACTCAGTTGGGTGATCCGTGAGCTTAGGATCCTTGGTCAGCGTTTTGGGATAGCTCCAATGTTCTGGAGCTTGTCATTTTGGCACAGGTCTTCCATTATGGCTATGTCTGTTCAGGGGTACGGCGGGGTCTTGTCCCGTCATAGTTTACTGTCCAAACTCTTAGAGGTTTGTATTCATATGTGGACTGGACTTGCGTGAGTTGTATATATATTGTTGGCTAGTTGTACTACTGTGTTGTCGGGATGTTCCCATTTATATATAACGGCAGCCTCATCGGCTTGCCTGTTTTTATAACATGAGTTTTCTTAGAGCTTCCGCTGATTTTTATGTGATGTATGGGTAGAAGGGGGCCCAGGTAGGGCACCAGTCGCGGGCCCGGGGTTCAGGTCGTGACAAGTGTAGTATCAGAGTAGTTAGTCCTCAGAATGTCTACAGACCGTATGCAGTATAATTTTGATTTTCGGTGTGTTGTGCACCACACCCATAAACAGGAGACTATAGTACTTTTAGGATTGGTTTCTATTATTCTTACTCTAAGATCGTGCGATAGAGCTATGTTGTTAGGGTAGTCCCTCCCTAACGTATTATTGTGATTGCAGCTATGAGAAAGCGACAGCGGCCCAGAAGGGGAATATATGGACTTGGTATACAGGTTGGTAAAATTGTTGTATATTTGGCGTGATAATGATGTACATCTATATAGACATATTTATTAGGGTCATGTGTGTGTTGCCTGAAGTGATTGTGGGTCATCATGGGTTGGCTAAGCTTTATAAATTGCTGGAAAGGTATGAAACCGTGTAATGAACCCACATCAAGGTTATATATGTGCTAATTTAGAATAATTATGAGGTGATGAGTTGTCTGAGAGGGTGATGAACCCTTAAAGGATCATGTTTAATTGACATAAGGACATACCATGTTGTTAGATTAAGTTGTGTTGTATGCTAAGTGATTTGCACGAATAATATTGGTATGGAGTAAATAGGGTTGTTGTGATTAAGACAACGTGATTTTGAGATAATGTAATCTTGGGACATGAAATATTTGAGGATCTTAGAGAATTGGAAAATCGTTGAGACCTTAGATAGACAAGGCCTTCAAGAGTAAAGTATTTTATGTGTGATCGTGGTTAAAGTACATGGTATATGTGAAGTATATTAGAGGTGATGATTCCTTGGTTTGAGTATACACCACTTGTGATTGTTATTGATGATTGTTGAGCCGATTAGAAATGGTATTATCGATTTTAAGGAACTGCAACAGGACCTTAGGAATGTAACTTTGATTATAAAAGAAGTGCAATGTGCTAAGGACTACCCGAAGTAGAATGAGACTATGTGTTATGTTGTGGCCGGTGTGGCATCTTTGGGTTTGCTGAGTATTGTTGAAACTTGTAGAAAAAGGAAGAGATTAAGTGGAAAATGTGTGCTGTGAAAATTTCAGGCACAACACTGCGGTGCCAAGGAACAGGACCGCGGTGCTGAAACTTCAGAGAGCTGCAGGAATTTTGGAATCGCGGTGTCGACATGCGGGACCGCGGTGCTGATACTAACGAGTATTGGTTGATATGTATAGTTAAAGGAGACTATGCCGAAATTTGTATAGCTTGAGACCTTGGATGAACATTGGAGGACGACTGTTTCTAAGGGGGGAAGAATATTACACCCCGTAGTTCCAGGGCATATAAGTGAGAACGTAATTAAGAAAAGAAGATGTGATGGTTGGAAGGAAAGTATATTTACATTTCGAATATGGAAAAAATTTGAATAAAAAAAATGTGACGACGAAAAATTTATTAACTCGGAGTTGAATTCCCTAATATGAATTTATGGACTTAGTATTGTATTATGAAGTCTTGGGATTAAGAATATGAGCTAAATTGAAAATTTCACAATTTTAGGGGGGGGGGGGGGGTCCGAAAATCTTAAGATTTTGGCTAAGTGTTGGATTATTTTTTTGTGAAGAGAATTATGGGCGAATTAGAGGGTGACACGTGTCCCTCCCCACTTGTGTAGCAAGACTTTATGTTCATAGATATTTTTGGAGAAAGACAAGTGGATAATACAAGTCTTGAAGACTTTGTGATGAGCAAGACAAGTGGACAAGTGGGCCCCCCTCCACTTGTGCTTGTACACCTATTTAGATACAAGTCTTGAAGACTTAGCACACAAATATCTTCATCTTCAAACCCTCATATCTCTTTCTCTCCTTGGAAGTTTTGAAATTCCTTAGTAGAGTGAAGAACAAAGTTTAGTTATTTTCCAAGATTAAGCACCTTACCAAGTTCTAAGCCAAGGTTACTAAGCCTATAGTTGGTCACGATTTTGGGCCAAGAATGTCTTGAAACCTAAGCTTGTTTATGAACTTTTTGGAAGTGAAACAAGAAGGAAAGATGGTTACAAGTTTGTAGTAGATACATGGATGTGATTGGAACTTGAAGAAGTGGAGCTAAGACAAAACTGTGGGCCGAATCTAAGTGGACTGTTTTGGGCAGAATTGAGGTAAGAGTTCTTCTTCTTTTAAAGTAAGTGGATATTACATGTTGTGAGAGTTAAGAGATGAACTTGTGTTAAGAAAAATGGAGAATAAGAAGTGCATGTGACAATTGACATGTTAGTCGATTTAATGAACAATTTTGTAAATATTGGATTCGTTGGTTGTTGTTGTTATTATCGTCACTAAATGCATTTTAAATTGAAGAAAATCTTGTTATTACAAGTGGATGTGTTTTATATATAAGTGTCGGAATGTAAATTGGATTATAAGAAGTTATGGAAATGGCTTTGGTTGTAGTAGTTGGCCGAAAACTGCATGAAAATGTGAGACGTTGTTGTGCTGTTTTAGGGACTGTTTTGTGGCATTGGAATGCTAGAAATTCAGCCACCAATATGCATATTTAAATGTAGCAATTTATAATGAAAGTCCTAAGGGAATAAGGGTGTGGAAAGTGTTGAAAGACCTCACATTTTACCTTGTTATTGTGGATTGTGGACTGATTTTGTGGGCTGTTTTTATATGGATTAAGAGGATGAATTTTACACGTAAAGTAGGCGTGTAATTCCCTTTGGTTAACTGTTAGGTTGTGCCCTTAATTGATGCTTGGTTATTGATGAATTTGGCCTTCTTGAAAGGTGGAAAAGTACGTATAAGTAGGGGAATTGCTGCCCGAATTTTTAGAGGAAAAGAGAGTCATTATGTGATATATGTCTTATACTAGTATCATGAGGTTGATAGGCGTGTTGTTGTCATTATATGTTGAAGTACCTAATTGGGACATATTCTACTTGTCGTGTTGGTTAGTCGTCAATAAGGTATTGTCACGCCCTTTTTCGACCGCGACATTTTTAGCGAATCCTCCTGCTTAAATAAAAGGTTAGAAAATAAAATAAAATGCTAAGTGTTTCAAAAAGAATGCTAAAATGTTAAAAGGTGCTTAAAAAGTTAAAGGCAAAATGTGCTAAAGGTGCTAAAGGGGCTAGAAATGCTAAAGGGCTGCTAGGGAGTCGCCACCTAATTAATTTGGGTGAATTAGGACACCTAAATGTTAACTAGTTTAAAGTAAACATTAACTCCATTTAATGGTCTGCTAAAATTAATGAGATTTTGGGTAAGGGTTCTTTATTATCCTAAAGGGAAGGTGTTAGGCACCCTAAAGGATCCGCTAACTTGCGGTTGTCCGTTCAAACCTAGGGTTAATATTATGCTAAGAAATGCATACTTTCATAAATGTTAAATAAAAGACGTTGCGAGTTTTTAACAACAAAAGATGCATTCTTGACAACATAAAAGAGAAAAGAGTTGTAAGAAATACATTTATAGGTAAAAACATGCATTTATTTTATTTGTAAAATACTTATATTTTGGCAATTGACAATAAAGAGAAAACAATTTTATTTAAAATACCAAGAGACAATTTTTTGTGAAAAGTTTATTTTTTAGCAAATTAGGTAAAAGTAAAATCTTATTTTTTTATGATTAATCATACAAATAAAAAGGTGACCAAATTGTTTTGAAAACTTAGTCATGTATAACGAGCCTAAAATAATCTAGCGTTGGGTTTCCGATTCTAGAACTACCCCCTTTTAGTTCTAGGCCTAATTGTCCTACGTATTCCAATAATCATACAATATTACATAATTAAATAACAACAAGAATAAAATGACGGAATCTAAAGAAATAAAGCGACTAAGGTGAGTGACGATGTCATCCCGCCCTATTTGTTTAGGGATCTCGATGCGGAAAAATGCAATGTATTGGACGTGGATCTCATGGCGAGTCTCGTAATGAGACTCTTTGTTGCTCCCGATGCAAGTCATGTAAAAGAAAGAAAAGAAAAGGATTAGTATATGTTACAAACTTCGCCAAATAATAGATAAATAGTCAAAAACTTAGTGACAAAGTAAACTAAAACCACCGAAAAATAGCGAAAACCGAATTAATGTACTGAAATTCATCAAAATGACCAAAATCAGTCCGCGAAACAGTCAAAAACCAGCAACTAACGGGGCTGAAATTCAGTCCGAAAATGACCAAAATCAGTCCGCGAAACAGTCAAAAACCAGCAACTAACGGGGCTGAAATTCAGTCCGAAAATGACCAAAATCAGTCCGCGAAACAGTCAAAAACCAGCAAATAACGGGGCTGAAATTCAGTCCGAAAATGACCAAAATCAGTCCGCGAAACAGTCAAAAACCAGCAAATAACGGGGCTGAAATTCGATCTAAATGACCAAAATCAGCCGCAACAATCGAAAACCAAGAACTAACTGGCTGAAATTCAGTCGAAAATGACCAAAATCACCAAGAAACAAGAAAACCAGAAATAACGGCTGAAATTCAGTCCGAAAATGACCAAAATCAGTCCGCGAACAGTCAAAACAGGGGGGGGGGGGCTGCAAATCAGTAACTTTGGCCTCATATCAACTAACAACCCTTCCCATGACAGGTAACATACTCCCGCTAATGCACAAAGATCATCACATAAAGATTATTCACCCATACATAAAAGACTTAAACTATCATTTAGATATTATAGACATTAATTGAAACAAATGCATAGATTCCACAAGTTCAACTAGCACACCAGACATCTGACATGGGATATGAACACAATATTAAGCATGTGAAGAGCCAAGACCAACATTGAGATATGCATTATTCTAATTATTTGAATCCGTGTTAATCATAGATCACATAAGAGAAACATGTAGCCTATATTACACATGCGGTTAGGCTCATTTACCATATTCAAACCTAGATGTATTGTCCGAATATGTTGCGACTATAAACAGTAAGCGACGACTTGGTAGATACGCATAAAGATTCAAGAAATAGTCATAATACTACCAATGAACTTAATAGACTCCGGTGACCCCCACATTCCTTTAGATATGTTTAAAATAATCCCAACAGATCTAAATGATAAACAGATTAGGATAAAAGCAACAACCAGTATATAATGAGATCGTACAGCCTATATAATGCACATTACACGACTCATTTTTTCATGTTCAAATATAGATACTTCCAACACATAGATAAACAAGCCATGACCGTTAAAATAACTCAAAACAAATTGGCATACTAATCAGTCATTCTATAGTCCTATTTCAACTTACACCTCATATCAATCTGTATCATGAATCATGGGAAAAACAAGCCCAACATTATAGAACATCCTTTTATCGCGATATAATTTTTATTGAACATGATGAAAACTCGAGATTAATCAGGCTCAATAACAGCTTAGAAAAATCAATAATGACCTGGACATATCAATATGCAACCTGGTAAACTCAAACGGCAAACGACAACTTGACAAACACACTTAAGGATTCAAGAATAGTCGTAGTATAACAGACACACATAAAACTGAGCTAATAAGCTCCAGCAACAAACCAGCAGTCAAAGAGGATGAATAAATTTGAAAAGTAATCAACATAATGTCAAAATTAACACTGACCAACAGTCATAAATTATGAACAAATTAAAAGAAAAACAGTAATTAATATAACTCGAATCACATAGACCATATAATACATATTAATCAAGCGACGAATGGCATTTTTTGAACCATATTGACCAATCAGAATTATACAATGTGTATTTTTATTTATTCATTTAATGGAAGAACTAAACATACTTGAACTACTAACGACAAGTCGAGCGTACACAGATTCACGAAATGCTTAAAGAGATGAGATAAAATCGATCTTACTGACCTTCTTCGGGCAGCGAACCGAGGCGCGTTTCGACCCGTCGATTCTACTCGAAGAATGTGTATGTGGGTGCGAATGAAGAAAACAAAGCTTAGACGCAAGAATTCTAAAGCGAAGAACGAATAGAAGATATGCAAGATAGATTCCAATTTTCGGGTCCCCCTCCAATGAAGAACGAAGGGGTCTTTTATAGGTGAAATATGGGGGTTTGAATTCGAAAAATAGTTGTTAGAGGTCTGATTTCTTGGACGATTTGTTGGTTCAAATCGCGGATTTTGGGGAGTGCAGGGCATGGGCGTGTCGGGTGACAGAGAGGAGTAGTTGGACAGAGGTATGGGGCATGTGAGACGTTGGAGAAGATGATAGGATTGAGGGGAGACAGGGGTGTGCGCAGGGGTGAAGGTGAAAGGAGGGGCTCTAGGTTTTTTTTTTCTTTTATTTTCTTTTATTTTCTTAATGGGGCTGCTGGTCGATGGGGAAGGGAAGAAGGCTGGGGGAAGTGGGCTGGGTCGGGTAAGGCAATTATGGGCTGGGCGACGGGTTTTTGGGCTGCGGGTTAGGGTATAGGGGTTATGGGCTGGGTAGTTATTTAAGAGTTAATTTTAGGCAAAGATTAATTAGTGGTAAATTAGGAATTAAAATTGTGATTAAATCATTTAGGTGATTTATTAATCTAAATTATTACAAAAATAAAGACGGGCGTGCTATTTAATTAGGGCTTAATATTTATAATGCGATGCCGTTATTAAAACTTATTTATTATGCGTATTCCGCGAAGTTAAATTAAAACTGAACGGGGTTTAGACTATTATTAAATTATTTAAATGCTAAATGCAAATATGATATTTAAGGATTGTTTAATGCTTTTATAAATGCGACGCTATTAAAAATGCATGTATTAGATTAAATTAATTTAAATTACGAAATACGAAATTGCCTTGCTTTTAGTAAAAAATGTGAATATTCTATTTAACACGACGTCATTGCTAAATTACTTATTTTATGTATTTATTTATTTATTGTTAAGGACTATTCGAGTTTTAATTAATGGAAAATAAGGCTTAAATTACGAATGATATTAATGAAATTGCTTGTTATTAAAACGACGAATGCGGGCGTGAGACTCAAGGTGTGCTTAGTAATCTACGTAAAATGCGGTGCTACTGTTGCATTTTATTATTAAAAAATTATTAAAAATTATTGTAAAAAATAATGCAATTTTGTAGTTAACGGTCGGGCGAGAGGGTCAAAATTGGGTGTCAACAACTTGTCCCTCTTTGTATGGAGTTGATGTAAGAGTCTTCAGACAAAGACGTTGACTTATAGCCAATTTTGTCTCGATCTTCAGAATTAAAAATGTTGGGCGATTAAGACGAGGCTGACGCAAAATTCAAAATTTTGTCCCAGTGTCGAGTTATGACGACGCTGGGCTACCATGGTAGAACACCAAGGCGGGCTGATGTGGACTCAAAATTTGTCCCAGTGTCGAGTTATGACGACACTGGGTTGTGGTGCTAAAAAAAAAATAAAAATAACTGGTTTGAACCTAGGGGTGTACTGGTATTGACTTATGATGCTGGGTTTTATGGCGATGTGGAGTGAGTGGACCGACGCTCGAGGCCGCTTCTGCCATTTGTTGGGAAGGTTGGCCCCCCAACAAATTGCCCCGGTTCGCTGTAAGAGAAAATCCACGTTGTGCTCCTGCTCCTGCATGCTAAGACTTAAACAAACGGTTAGTGCATAACTGTTAAGGAAAAATGATGATGCATAATTTTTGAAAATAATGTAACTGTGTGAGTAGAAAGTGTTATCCTGAAAAACGTGATGCTCGTTGCGTTGATGCGATGCTGTCAATGCTGTGTTTTTCGTCATTGCACAGACGCGTTGCGATTGTGAATGCAGATATGTTGTCCTTGCTGCAACTGCCCCTGTAGACTAAAGCTCAAGAAAGAATTAGTGCATAACTGCTAAGACAGAATAATAAAGCAAAAAATGCAATTTTGAGAGTATAGAAATCATCTTTGCATAGATGTGATATGCTGACGACGTCGTTTCGGACGTGGCGTCGTTTTTGGGCTTGTTATCGATAGCGCCATTGCTCGGACGTGTTGTTGCCGGGCGCTATCGTAGACTTGCCGTGGCCGATAACGCCGTTTCTGGACGTGTTCTTCGGGCGCCATCGTAGACATAATGTTGATCACGCCGTTGTTCGGACGTATTCCGGGCGCCGCCGGCGTGGACTCGCCGCGGCCGATAACATCGTTACTGGACGTGTTCTTCCGGGCGTCATCGCGTGACTTCTTTGCCGATAACGCCGTCGTTACGGACGTGTTCCGCCGGGCGTCATTCGTAGACTTGTTGTCGCCGATAACGCCGCCGTTCGGACGTGTTCTTCCGGGCGTCATTGCGTAGACTTGCCGCGGCCGATAACGCCGCGTTCGACGTGTTCCGCCGGGCGTCATTGCGTGACATACGCCGATCACGCCGTTGTCGGACGTATTGCCGCCGGGCGCCGTTGCGTGGACTCGCGGCCGATAACGCCGCCGCTCGACGTTGCTGCCGGGCGTCATTGCGTAGACTTGCCGCGGCCGATAACGCCGCGTTGCTGGACGTGTTGCCGGGCGCCGTTGCGTGACATACGCCGATCACGCCGTTATGCGGACGCGGTTGCTGCCGATAACGCCGCCGCTGGACGTGTTCTTTGCGTGCCTCGTAGAATAAATGCTCCTGCAAGCTAAGCTTGAGAAAACGTTAGTGTATACCTGTTTAAAAAAAATGATAAATACATATGAGAAGTGCAGTTTTATGGGAAGAGATGTCGTCCCTGATACGTCAGATGAATACTGAGATGTTGTCCTTGCACGGACATGCTAAGTGCCGCAACTGACGAATTGCCATGATGCCTTTGTTGGGTGCGATGCGTTGGTTGCAAATTTGACTTTATGCCCGCTACGACGCTAGCCCTATTGCGAATTCGCATTGATCGTTGATTGTCGATGCCTTTTCTCGCTTCGCCGCTTCGACGCGACTTTGAATTTTGGATTGTTGTCATATCCTTCGCCTCTGCTTCTTTTTCTGCGAAGAAACTTTTCTTGTATCCTCGCCTCGCTTATTGCACTTTCTCGCTCATTAATATGAAAAGACCTGCGCTCAAAGAAAATTTGTGAGTTTTGGGGGGGTCGATTCGCATTTGACTTCGCCGCCTTGTTCCTTGACATCTGCGTGCCTGGCCTGCTTGGACCTGCAACCCCTGTCTGGTTTCCTTGAGGTGTTTGGCAGTGTCCCGAAAGTATTTTTAAAACGAAACATTTTCATGAGGTATGCACAAAACATTTTTTTTTTTTTTTTTTTTTTAGAAATAAACATTTATATGACATGCGTATAAAGTGTAAAAATCTAGTCGATTTTGCTGAATATGACATATATTCTGACCAAACGAATATCTTTGGAGCCCTCATTATGACCTCTTCGTGACGCGTAAAATTGTCCCAGTTTCGTTATGCGGGCAGACGGGCGAGACTTAACTTTGACGAGGACTGCTCATATCTCTTTTGGAATAACCAACACATTCTGCAGCGCGCGGGCTAATGGGAAGATTCCTAATGGTGTGACCGAAGCCGATTTAGGCCGCCTACGTATCCCCATGAGGGAATCAGGTCATGACGTAGTTCAAATTACAAGCAAAAGAGAAATTGGGATTTTCTAAAAGGTGGGACCGAAGCCGATGTGGCCGCCTACGTATCCGCCAAGGGAATCAGGTCGAACGTAGTTCAGATTACAAGTAAAGGGCTTTCTAATTTGCAGTGGCGAGACCCTATATGGGCTCTATGCATATCCCACCGAGGGAATGCAGCTTTTACAATGTAAAGGGGATTACATGGAAAACAACTACTCCTAGACGTAATATCTCTTCACTGCATCTGCGTTGATAGCTTTAGGCCATACTTCGCCATCCATCTCAGCTAAGATTAGAGCCCCTCCACTTAATACTCGATGAACCATGTAGGGCCCTTGCCAATTAGGTGCGAACTTTCCTTTAGCTTCACTTTGATTCGGAAATATGCGTTTCAAAACCAATTGTCCCGGCTTGAATGACCTTGGCCTTACTCTCTTGTTAAAAGCTCTAGCCATTCTGTTCTGATAAAGCTGCCCATGACAGACTGCATTCAACCTCTTTTCGTCATAGAGTAGTAGAGGTCTCCTGCTCGCGTACTAGAACTGGTGGATTAGAAAGGTATTCTTTGATTCTGTCGAAAGCCTGTTGACGATCTGTTGTCCATTCGGTAGCTGCATCCTTTTTCACCAATTTGAATATCGGCTCGCATATCACGGTAGATTGAGCTATGAACCTGCTGATGTAGTTGAGACGACCAAGGAAGCTCATCACGTCCTTTTTGCTTCTCGGAGGAGGTAACTCCTGGATGGCTCTTATTTTCGAGGGGTCTAGCTCGTCATTTGAACTTTGTTCGTTGGTCTCATTACATGTCATATTCGCATTATCAACAGGTTTATTAATATGATCGCTGAAAGAAAAACGCGTAAAGAATTTAATTTTAACACAATTTTTTTTTTTTTTTTTTTTTTTTTTAAAGCTGCAAAAAATATCCTGGAATTTATGATGAAAGGAAAACTGCGAGATTAAAAAGAAACGTAAATGCATGTCTGTTTTCTTTCTAGATAAATTCACGCTGCTAGAACTATCATAAATTCTACCAAGCTCCTCGGAAGGTCGGGACAGGGGTGCAAGTCCAATTATTCAGGCTGTATCCATGCTCTGCGTCCCAAATGGTGAGCTCTTCCTCGTGATCTCCTGCGATCATACAACAATCTGCCTCATCTTCACCTACGAACAGATTCTGGAACCCTGCTGCGAGATCCTCTGGGTCATCTTCTCTTGGCATTTGGATGGTGCAGGCTCTGACGAATGACTGACTCAAGGGCGGAATGGGCATAGGCAAGAGAGTGTATTCCTCATCCAAGGTTATCAGGTGCACATTGACGTGGCCGTGGTTTGGCAAGGGGTTATCATGCACATTTGGGGCAGGATCCTTTAGCTGAATTACCCCTTCTCTGATCAGCGCCTCGATTCTGTCCCTGAGGGAGTGACAACCTTCAGTGTCATGTCCTGGGCTATCGGAGTGATACGCGCAGCGCTTGTTCTCATCATACCATCTTGGGATAGGGTCAGGAATCCTTCCTGGAATCGATTGGATTAGGCCTGCGGCTCGCAACCTTTCATATATTTGAGGTATGGGTTCAATGAGTGGTGCGAACTTTGGGTGGTTTTCCTTCAAAATTCTTATTCGTCCAGGTGCATCGGGTGCTCTATTTTGTTGGGCGGTTTGATGGGTGGATCTATGCGGGCGGGATAAACGGATGCTTAAGCGTTATATATAGGTGTGTGGTAGTTGTGGTAGTATGATGGATTTTGGTAGGTTATGAATGCTTCGGTTTGCGTTCAGACAAACATGAAAGGGAACCGCTTTTCTTCCTTTGTGAAGTATTCCAGTGTCCCCGATCAATCGCCTTGTTAGTTGCCTGTAATGCTGCCAGATTTGTAATCCTACCAGTTTTAATACCTTCTTCTACGAAGTTACCCATTCTAACAACTTCCGCAAAATTCCGTCCGATGACGCTTATCATTCGCTCATAGTAGGTTGCGTCCTTCAAAGATTGTACGAATAATGTGGTCATCTCACTCTCCACCATGGGTGGTTGCACTTTCGCTGCCTCTGAACGCCACCTCATGGCGTACTCCCTGAATGTCTCAGTAGACCTCTTTTCTAGCTTCATTAGATAGAATCTATCCACAACGGTTTCTGTGTTGAACCGGAACCGCTCCACAAAGTCTTGGGCTAACGCATTCCAACTATGCCATTTTCGCGGATCTTGGCTGGTATACCAATCTAGCGTCTCGCCGGTCAAGCTCCGAATGAACAACTTCATAATGACTGCTGGGTTCTTCCCTACCCCGATTAGCTTGTCGCAATACGACCTCAAGTGTGCACGGGGGTTCCCTTTCCCATCAAATAGTTCAAACTTTGGCACCTTGTACCCCATAGGCAGTTCCACGTCTGGATGCATGCAAAGATCCTCATAGTCTAGTCCTTCGTGACCTTTGTCCGATCGCATGCCCCGAACCGCTTCTTTCAGACTATGAATTTCTTTGGCCACGTCCTCGTCCATTTTGGCTCGGGCTTCCCTCTCCATCTCTTCGTAATGATCCACTTCTTGGTGAAGCACGGGGACGGTAAAAGGCTGGGTTTCTGTTGCATAAGTTAGTTGTCTGGGTTGTTTGCTGGGGCTGGTAATGGGTATGGTGTGTGGGTATTGGTCGGCCTGACGATTAGGGTTGATTGTGGGGAAGTAAGTAGGTGGGGGCTGAGGTACATGGGTAGTAGGAGGATCATTTTGATGATTGGCTGGGCGAGGGGCAGTTTGGTCGGCAACTGGCGGTCTTTGTGGGGAGTTTTGGGAGATATGTGGTGGTGGAGGTCGCTCTGGGATGGTTTGCGAGGTAGTGGCCCTTTGCTCTGACATAGGGGTATTCAAACTAATGGATAGGTTGGTCAGATTCCGTAGCCTCTCCATCTCAACCTGCATATCAACAATTTGTTGTAGCAGCTGCGCAATACATTCTTCCTGACTGGTGACATTCCTTCCTTCTGAAGGTTCTGTTTCGATGACAGGAATAATTCCCAAACCATTTGGCTCAGACGCCCCCGAGCCAGTTATATCATCATTTCTTGCCTTGGACCTGGTAAAGTATGGATGCTCCGACATTGTTGAGTCAAATACGAACCGACCTTTGGGGAAGATGATAAATCTTTCTAAAAAATGCAACAAACGGTGTTAGCATAAAGAGCATAATTTGCAGGTATGTAGCAGATATATTGCACATAGCGCATTCACACGTTCCCTAATATGCAAGGGGGACCTCTTTATGCCAGAGGTAAGCCTAAACGTCACATATGCGAGGTCATGATGGATTTGTCCGAGCCGTCCAACTGTAATGCTTTTGTTGGAAATGGCGACCAAATGACGGTGCACTTTTTCCAATTTTAGTATGTCATGATTAGGCTTGGATTTGTCTGTCATCACCATGCTACACATAATATGTTGGTTGGCCGTTGGGTTGAGAAACCCGTCGACAAATTTGGCGTCTTCCTAATTGTGGTGTCGATGCCAAGGACCGACCCACCTAAGGTAAATGCATGCATGCCCTAAAATAAGGGTGGTATAGCTCTATCTTAAGTTTCTAAGATTTGGCTTTTCTAGACGCAAGGTTCCCGAGCGGACAACTCGAGTGAGAAGGCTACGCGTGAGTGTGTGATAGTGTGAATTTTCCAGAATGGAAGAAATATGAGCGGAATGCCAGTTTAAGGAAAGCAGTAAAACAGGTAGCAATTAAATAAACAGAATACCGCACACAAAATTTAAATGCAAAAAGCAATGCCAAATAATAACCCTAGGGCTGTTGTGGTTAAGAACCTAAAATCCCCAGCGGAGTCGCCATTTCTGTCACGCCCTTTTTCGACCGCGACATTTTTAGTGAATCCTCCTGCTTAAATAAAAGGTTAGAAAATAAAATAAAATGCTAAGTGTTTCAAAAAGAATGCTAAAATGTTAAAAGGTGCTTAAAAAGTTAAAGGCAAAATGTGCTAAAGGTGCTAAAGGGGCTAGAAATGCTAAAGTGGTCACAGGAGTCGCCACCTAATTAATTTGGGTGAATTAGGACACCTAAATGTTAACTAGTTTAAAGTAAACATTAACTCCATTTAATGGTCTGCTAAACTTAATGAGATTCTGGGTAAGGGTTCTTTATTATCCTAAAGGGAAGGGGTTAGGCACCCTAAAGGATCCGCTAACTTGCGGTTGTCCGTTCAAACCTAGGGTTAATATTATGCTAAGAAATGCATACTTTCATAAATGTTAAATAAAAGACGTTGCGAGTTTTTAACAACAAAAGATGCATTCTTGACAACATAAAAGAGAAAAGAGTTGTAAGAAATACATTTATAGGTAAAAACATGCATTTATTTTATTTGTAAAATACTTATATTTTGGCAATTGACAATAAAGAGAAAACAATTTTATTTAAAATACCAAGAGACAATTTTTTGTGAAAAGTTTATTTTTTAGCAAATTAGGTAAAAGTAAAATCTTATTTTTTTATGATTAATCATACAAATAAAAAGGTGACCAAATTGTTTTGAAAACTTAGTCATGTATAACGAGCCTAAAATAATCTAGCGTTGGGTTTTCGATTCTAGAACTACCCCCTTTTAGTTCTAGGCCTAATTGTCCTACGTATTCCAATAATCATACAATATTACATAATTAAATAACAACAAGAATAAAATGACGAAATCTAAAGAAATAAAGCGACTAAGGTGAGTGACGATGTCATCCCGCCCTATTTGTTTAGGGATCTCGATGCGGAAAAATGCAATGTATTGGACGTGGATCTCATGGCGAGTCTCGTAATGAGACTCTTTGTTGCTCCCGATGCAAGTCATGTAAAAGAAAGAAAAGAAAAGGATTAGTATATGTTACAAACTTCGCCAAATAATAGATAAATAGTCAAAAACTTAGCGACAAAGTAACCGTAAAACCATCAAAAATAGCCGAAACCGATGAATTAAGGCTGAAATTCAGTCCAAATGACCAAAATCACCGCAAATACTAAAAACCAGAACTAACTGGCTGAAATTCAGTCGAAAATGACCAAAATCACCACAAACAAGAAAACCAGAACTAACGGGGCTGAAATTCAATCAAAATGACCAAAATCACCGCGAAATACTAAAAACCAGCAACTAACGGGCTGAAATTCAGTCAAATGACCAAAATCACCAAGAAATACTCAAAAACCAGCAAATAACTGGCTGAAATTCAGTCCAAAATGACCAAAATCATCCGCAAATAGTCAAAACCAACAACTAACTGGCTGAGATTCATCAAATGACCAAAATCACCATAAATAAATAAAAACCAAGAACTAACGGGGCTGAAATTCAATCCGAAATGACCAAAATCACCGCAAACAAGAAAACCAGCAAATAAAGGGGCTGAAATTCAAATCAAAATGACCAAAATCACCACAAACAAGAAAACCAGAATAACTGGGCTGAAATTCAGTCAAAATGACCAAAATCACCGCGAATAAAAAAACAGGGGGTCAAATCAAGAACTTTGGCCTCATATCAACTAACAACCTTCCCATGACAGGTAACATACTCCCGCTAATGCACAAAGATCATCACATAAAGATTATTCACCCATACATAAAAGACTTAAACTATCATTTAGATATTATAGACATTAATTGAAACAAATGCATAGATTCCACAAGTTCAACTAGCACACCAGACATCTGACATGGGATATGAACACAATATTAAGCATGTGAAGAGCCAAGACCAACATTGAGATATGCATTATTCTAATTATTTGGATCCGTGTTAATCATAGATCACATAAGAGAAACATGTAGCCTATATTACACATGCGGTTAGGCTCATTTACCATATTCAAACCTAGATGTATTGTCCGAATATGTTGCGACTATAAACAGTAAGCGACGACTTGGTAGATACGCATAAAGATTCAAGAAATAGTCATAATACTACCAATGAACTTAATAGACTCCGGTGACCCCCACATTCCTTTAGATATGTTTAAAACAGTCCCAACAGATCTAAATGATAAACAGATTAGGATAAAAGCAACAACCAGTATATAATGAGATCGTACAGCCTATATAATGCACATTACACGACTCATTTTTTCATGTTCAAATATAGATACTTCCAACACATAGATAAACAAGCCATGACCGTTAAAATAACTCAAAACAAATTGGCATACTAATCAGTCATTCTATAGTCCTATTTCAACTTACACCTCATATCAATCTGTATCATGAATCATGGGAAAAACAAGCCCAACATTATAGAACATCCCTTTATCGCGATATAATTTTTACTGAACATGATGAAAACTCGAGATTAATCAGGCTCAATAAACTAGAAAAATCAATAATGGCCTGGACATATCAATATGCAACCTGGTAAACTCAAACGGCAAACGACAACTTGACAAACACACTTAAGGATTCAAGAATAGTCGTAGTATAACAGACACACATAAAACTGAGCTAATAAGCTCCAGCAACAAACCAGCAGTCAAAGAGGATGAATAAATTTGAAAAGTAATCAACATAATGTCAAAATTAACACTGACCAACAGTCATAAATTATGAACAAATTAAAAGAAAAACAGTAATTAATATAACTCGAATCACATAGACCATATAATACATATTAATCAAGCGACGAATGACATTTTTTGAACCATATTGACCAATCAGAATTATACAATGTGTATTTCTATTTATTCATTTAATGGAAGAACTAAACATACTTGAACTACTAATGACAAGTCGAGCGTACACAGATTCACGAAATGCTTAAAGAGATGAGATAAAATCGATCTTACTGACCTTCTTCGCAAATAACCGAGGCGCGCTTTCGACGTCGATTCTACTCGAAGAATGTGTATGTGGGTGCGAATGAAGAAAACAAAGCTTAGACGCAAGAATTCTAAAGCGAAGAACGAATAGAAGATATGCAAGATAGATTCCAATTTTCGGGTCCCCCTCCAATGAAGAACGAAGGGGTCTTTTATAGGTGAAATATGGGGGTTTGAATTCGAAAAATAGTTGTTAGAGGTCTGATTTCTTGGACGATTTGTTGGTTCAAATCGCGGATTTTGGGGAGTGCAGGGCATGGGCGTGTCGGGTGACAGAGAGGAGTAGTTGGACAGAGGTATGGGGGCATGTGAGACGTTGGAGAAGATGATGGGATTGAGGGGAGACAGGGGTGTGCGCAGGGGTGAAGGTGAAAGGAGGGGCTCTAGGTTTTTTTCTTTTATTTTCTTAATGGGGCTGCTGGTCGATGGGGAAGGGAAGAAGGCTGGGGGAAGTGGGCTGGGTCGGGTAAGGCAATTATGGGCTGGGCGACGGGTTTTTGGGCTGCGGGTTAGGGTATAGGGGTTATGGGCTGGGTAGTTATTTAGGAGTTAATTTTAGGCAAAGATTAATTAGTGGTAAATTAGGAATTAAAAATTGTGATTAAATTATTTAGGTGCTTTATTAATCTAAATTATTACAAAAATAAAGACGGGCGTGCTATTTAATTAGGGCTTAATATTTATAATGCGATGCCGTTATTAAAACTTATTTA
Source organism: Przewalskia tangutica (assembly GCA_029844215.1). Lineage (NCBI taxonomy): Eukaryota > Viridiplantae > Streptophyta > Magnoliopsida > Solanales > Solanaceae > Przewalskia > Przewalskia tangutica. The sequence goes on from CM056725.1 coordinate 8,209,985, forward strand.
TTATGCGTATTCCGCGAAGTTAAATTAAAACTGAACGGGGTTTAGACTATTATTAAATTATTTAAATGCTAAATGCAAATATGATATTTAAGGACTGTTTAATGCTTTTATAAATGCGACGCTATTAAAAATGCATGTATTAGATTAAATTAATTTAAATTACGAAATACGAAATTGCCTTGCTTTTAGTAAAAAAATGCGAATATTCTATTTAACACGACGTCATTGCTAAATTACTTATTTTATGTATTTATTTATTTATTGTTAAGGACTATTCGAGTTTTAATTAATGGAAAATAAGGCTTAAATTACGAATGATATTAATGAAATTGCTTGTTATTAAAACGACGAATGCGGGCGTGAGACTCAAGGTGTGCTTAGTACTCTACGTAAAATGCGGTGCTACTATTGCATTTTATTAATAAAAAATTATTAAAAATTATTGTAAAAAATAATGCAATTTTGTAGTTAACGGTCGGGCTAGAGGGTCAAAATTGGGTGTCAACAGGTATGTGAACCTCTTCCTTTCTTCTTTTGGCATGTTCTACGTATGAAATATACATGTGGTATTGTTTCATGATTCATTCTACTCTTAGAAGTTAAGGAGTATTCATATTATTGATTCTATGCTAAAGGCATGTCTAAATTATTCCTAAGTCCTTACCAAGTCTTATGGAAGATGTTGGTAAGAGTTTTAGGAAGTATTGAAGTCGGGTTGATCTTACTAAGTTACAACACTGATGAGAAATGGTATCGACAAGCCATTGCAGCGTTAAATGAAAAAGGAATCGACAATCAATTATATTGAAATGAGTAGAATTTCCATCTGCATAGAAGCTAAGATATAACCAGTTCGTTTTACACTTTCTAGGTTCACAACTGATTAGATAAGATCATTATTAATATATAACCTACTAACGGCCTATAAAATGGATTAAGTTGGCAATTCGGATAGGTTATTACCATTCAAATCGTTCCATAATGTTAGATAGAGGGGCGAGACGAATGTAGATTATCGAGTTAGTACAGACGACAAGTGTTAGTATGTGACTCTTCCTTTCTTCTTTGAGCATGAACTTTATAAAATGAGTATACGGTGGACGTACATATTTTAAATGAATCTAAATTTCATATGGTACATGAGGTGATAGTAACTTGATTTTAAAAATAGACTTGACTTGATTTTAAAAGTATAAGTCACTTGGTTGTAAAAGTGTAAGTGTCTTGATTTTCCAAAGGAGGATTTAAAATGATACTTGATATGATAAGTGTCTTGATTTTCCAAATGAGGATTTAAAAATGAAAGGTATGAGAGTGCCTCGGTATTTCTAAAAAGGAATGCATGGTATTGCCTTGGTATTTCTAAAAAGGAAGGCATGTTATTGCCTTGGTTTTTTTCTAAAAAGGAAGGCATGGTATTGCCTTGGTGTTTCTAAAAAGGAAGGCATGGTATTCCCTTGGTGTTTCTAAAAGGAAAGGCATGATAGTGCCTTGGGTTTTCTAAAAGGAAGGTATGATAGTGCCTTGGTGTTTTCTAAAATGAAAGAAGGAAAAGTATTTTATATGTTATTGCTACATGATATGTTGGTACCTCACATTTCTAAGAGGAAAAGTTTATTATATGTGATTGGTACATGATATGTTGGTACCACACATTTCTAGAAGGAAAAGTTTATTATATGTGATTGGTACATGATATGTTGGTACCACACATTTCTAAAAAGAAAGTTCATTCTAATATTTGGTACACGAGATGTTGGTACCTACCTTTAGTTAAAATGAAAGATTTTATATGTGTTTGGTAGATGATATGTTGGTACCTTGGCATAGTTAAAATGAAAGATTTTATATGTGTTTGGTACATGATATGTTGGTACCTTGGCATAGCTAAAATGAAAAGTTCGTATATGTGATTAGTACATGATATATTGGTACCACGCATTTCTAAAAGGAAAGTTCATTTTAATATTTGGTACACGAGATGTTGGTACCTAGGTTTAGTTAAAATGAAATTTTTATATGTGTTTGGTACATGATATATTGGTACCTTGGCATAGTTAAAATGAAAGATTTTATATGTGTTTGGTACATGATATGTTTGTACCTTGGCATAGCTAAAATGAAAAGTTCGTATATATGATTGGTACATGAGATGTTGGTACCTTGGTTTTATTACTTTGAGAGTCAAAAGATGAGTTAAGTTGCACAAGGTCGCTTATGGTAGCTATTCGTACAAGTGTTATTATTCCATTTCCCCGAGTCCCTCACTAAAGGGCCAAAATACATTATAGTGAGTTCTCCGAGTCCCTAACTAAAGGGTCGGGATGCGTTATATGAAAACAGATACGATGACTCTCATTTCTATAAAGTACATTGGTATCGTGGTACAGTGATACAGTGGTATAGTGGTACAGTGATACAGTGATACAGTGATACAATGATACAGTTGAAAAAGGTACAGTTGGCTCTTCTTTTATATGGCACGGTTGGATCTGGTATTTGATTTTCATACTTGTCCCTGTCATCTTTTGTACAGTTATGATCTTATTTACTGTACTTCATGTTTTTATACTTGGTACCTTGTTGTACTGACCCCCTTCGGGGGGGCTGCGTTCGTGCCCGCAGGTATTAGGTACTCAGTTGGGTGATCCGTGAGCTTAGGATCGGCGGTTGCGGCGCATCCAGTAGGAATCGATCTCATTCCTTTATTTTTTATTTTCTTTCGAATAAGGTGAAGTAAGACCAACCCCATGAGCTTATTATCCGCGGTCGAAACAAGTTGATAGGATCCCCGTGGCGCATACGGGGCGAAAGAGAGGTTTTCTCGCTTTTGGCATAGGGTTCCCAGTGAGGCTATTAGCTCGATGGCAGCGCGCCGAGCATAATGCGCTGCCAGGCTCGGGCTCTCAGCCACATGGTCAACGTTTTGGGATAGCTCCAATATTCCGGAGCTTGTCATTTTGCCACAGGTCTTCCATTATGGCTATGTCTGTTCAGGAGTACGGCGGGCCCTTGTCCCGTCATAGTTTACTGTCCAAACTCTTAGAGGTTTGTATTCATATGTGGGTTGGACTTGCCTGAGTTGTATATATATTGTTGGCCAATTGTACTACTGTGTTGTCGGGATGTTCCCATTTATATATAGCGACAGTCTCATCGGCTTGCCTGTTTTTATAACATGAGTTTTCTTAGAGCTTTCGCTGATTTTTATGTAATGTATGGGTAGAAGGGGGCCCAGGTAGGGCACCAGTCGCGGGCCCGGAGTTCGGGTCGTGACACAAATGTTGCTGCTGCAGGTATATCTAATTCCAAATCTATACGTCATAAAGCCTTACTTATAGCTGACATAGTGAGACAGTGGATAATTGATACAGGGGCTACTAACCATATGGTCTCAGATTTAAAACTTATAGATAATGCTACTAAAGTATAAGATTATTCTGATTCCAAGAAAGTACACTTACCTAATGGGGAAATAGTGAAAATAACACACACTGGTTCAAGTAATATTTCAGACAGAAGTACACTTCATAATGTCTTTTATCTACCACAATTTAAATTTAACTTGATGTCTGTGTCTCAACTAACTAAACAACTTAAGTGTGCAGCAAGATTTTATCCAGAATTCTGTATTTTTCAGGATCTTTACAGTGGGAAGGTGAAAGAGATTGGTAGAGTACAGAATGGATTATACATTCTAGTGAACCAACCTTCATCACAACTACTAAATGGACAAATGAAGCTAGGCTTAAATAGAAAAGGAGATACTGAGATTGAAGAAATTTCTGAAGAAAAAATAGAATTGTGGCATAAAAGACTTGGACATACTTCTAGTAGTTTGAGTAAAATACTTAGAGCAGAATCTGATTCTATAGCTAGAACTATAAAAAATTGTGATGTATGTCCCTGTGCAAAACAGTGTAGATTGCCTTTTCATTTGAGTGAGAATAATAGTAATAAAGAGTTTGATCTTGTTAACATGAATGTATGGGGTCCTTACAAAGTACCAACTCATGATGAGAAGAAATATTTTCTTACAATAGTAGATGATTACACTAGAATGACTTGGATATACTTGCTGCAACTTAAATCAGATGTATGTAATGTCTTAAAATATTTTCTGATATTTGTTCAAACTCAGTTCTAATAAAACAGTAAAAATAATTAGGAATGATAATGGTGCTGAGTTTGTCAATGAAATGTGTGCTGATATGTTGCTTAAGTTAGGGATTATACTTAAAAAATCTTGTGCATATACACCACATCAGAATGGGGTGACAGAAAGGAAACATAGACATATACTTGAGATAACAAGAGCTTTAAGATTTCAAGGACATATATCAATAAAGTTTTGGGGTCTGTGTGTCCAAACATCAATATACATAATAAACAGGCTGCCTTCCTCTGTGACTGGTAAGACTCCTTATGAAAAACTCTACAATAAGAAACCTACCATAAGAGTCTTAGGATGTTTATGTTTTTCTAAGGATTTATCTGTTACTGATAAGATGCAGCCTAGAACAAGGAAATGTGTATTTATGGGTTATTCTGAAACTAAGAAAGGATATGTTCTATATGATATAGAAAAGAAACTATTCTTTGTTAATAGAGATATAGTATTAAGAGAAACTGAATTCCCTTTTACAACAAATACACCAGAGAAGTCAATCTTTCAAGATAATTCTAATAACTATCAATTAACTGATGTGTCTATACCAGTAACTGTTGTACATCAGAATAACAATAATACTCATAATACATTTGGTAACAACATGAACAATAACAACACTATAGCTACATCAGAGAACTTTATTAATACTAACACTGATAACATCATAATATAAGATATGCCTCAAAATACAGTACAGATTCAAGAGTTAAATCAGTCTGATAAAACAACTATAAGAAAATTCACAAGAACAAAACAACCTCCCATTTGACTTAAAAACTTTGTTACAAAAAATAGTACACTATATCATATAACTAACTATATTTCTTATAACAATATCAGCTCAGCCTACGAAGCATTTCTTACAGCTAGTTCAGAAATAATTGAACCAAAAACATATAAGGAAGCTTCACAAGATCCTAGATGGATAGAGGCTATGAAATCAAAAATTCAAGCTCTACAAGATAATCACACATGGGATATTATTACTTTACCAGTAAATAAGGTTTCTATAGGTTGTAAATGGGTGTATAAAATAAAATATAAGGCCACATGTGAGATTGAAAGACTCAAAGCTAGACTTGTAGAAAAAGGATATAGTCAGAAAGAAGGAATATATTATCATGAAACCTTTTCTCCAGTAGTTAAGATGGTTACTGTAAGAACAATTATATCAATAGCAGCCTCAAAAAAATGGCATATACACCAAACAGATGTGTATAATGCTTTTCTCCAAGGAGATCTACATGATGAAATCTATATGGAGATACCACAAGGATTCACCAGTCAGGGGGACATAAAGGCATGTAGGTTCTCTAAATCCTTGTATGGGCTAAAACAAACACTTAGACAATAGAATCTTAAACTTATAGAGGCTCTAATACATATGAGGTTTAGACAATCTCAATATTATCATTCATTGTTTATAAAACAGTCTGAACAAGGACTGGATGTAGTATTAGTGTATGTAGATGACATGCTAATAACAAGAGATAATCTAAGACTAATAGAGAAAACAAAACAGTCTTTACAAAAGGCATTCAAGATGAAGGATTTAGGAGAACTGAGGTACTTCTTAGGAATAAAATTTGCAAGGTATGATAAGGGGATTCTAATGCACCAAAGAAAATATACTTTAGAACTTATTTCTGAATTAGGACTAGGTGCAGCTAAACCTATTAACACACATGTGGATTGCAACATAAAACTAACTATAAAGGAATATGATGAGTATACACAAAAACAACAGAAAGAAGAAAATGATAAATCTACATCTGAAGATGATCTAATAGAAGACATAAATGCATATCAAAGATTAATAGGAAAACTATTATATCTCACAATAACAAGACCAGATATAGCTTACAGTGTTCATACACTTAGTCAGTTTTTACAACAACAAAAAATATCACATCTTAATGCAGCACTAAGAATAGTATGGTATGTAAAGAATCAGCCTTGTGTCTAGTAATAGACAAGAAGCAGTAACAACCTATTGTGATGCAGACTGTCTGCTTATCCACATACAAGGAAATCAGTTACAGGTTATATAATAAAATTTGGTGATTCCCTTATATCATGGAAGTGAAAGAAACAAAGCACAATCTCTAGAAGCTCAGTAGAATCTGAATGCAGGAGTTTAGCAGGTACAGTGGCTGAATTAACTTGGATACTTGATTTATTGAAAAATATTAGGACTAACATTGAAAATCCAGTAACAATATTTACAGACAACAAATCAGCAATGCAGATTGCGGCAAATCATGTGTTTCATGAATGAACTAAACATATAGAGATTGATCTACATTTTGTAAGAGAAAAGATTCAAAAAGGGATAGTGAGAACATAATATATACACACAGCAAATCAACCAACATATCTACTTACAAAGGGCTTAAACATAATTCAGCATCATCACTTATGCTCCAAGCTCACATCAACATCTTTCCAAAGAACACTTATGGGGACCACAAGAGTCAAAAATAGTTAGAAGTAATTAAAGGAAGTTAGTTGGTTATATAAGTTAGAAGTAGAAGTTAAAGAAGTTGGAGAAGGAGCCTCTCTACATTTCTACACTATATATAAACATGCATAATGTAATTGTAATCACTTACTCAATAATGAAGCTAATACAATCTATTCTATCGTCTTCTTCACTTACATCTGCTCGTATCTCTCTCAATTGGTGTTCTTATTCTTTCTTGAATACCTAGTGTAAATCACATGTATATTTTCTTCTTCTCCTCGACTGTGTCGACTCTTCTTCTTCCCTCGATTATGTCGACATGCAAATGGTCTGAGACTGCTGAAGTTATTCAACACCTTCAACCAAATGCATCATTAAACCTTCTTGTAGCATGTGTTCCAGTAGATAATATAATACTAATTTTAGAAAATATATACATAAAATACTCCCTCTGTACATTTTTACTTGTCACGCCTATTAAGGAGCCAAATATAGAATGATAATTTTATTATATCACCCCTTAATTATTGCTAAGTAACCTAATGATTGAAATAAATAAAACATACATTAAAATTGTGCAACCACTAAAATTTTCTTGAACTTGTCAACTCAATAATATATCATAAGGGTAAAATAGGTATGAAGTGATAAATTATCTCTTGATTTTCTAAAGTGGACAAGTAAAATTGAACAACTATTTTTAGTATATAGTGGATAAGTAAAACTAAACGGAGAAATACCTAATTTTATGAAGAGGCCATGGGTTCATGTACCCCAAATTTATTACATAATTCGATCATGCTTACACACATATCCGGTTCATTGTCTAGTAAGCCCAAAACACAATATTAAACCAGGCTGGCGCAATTGCAATATAATTAATCAATTTCTTCGTTATAATTATAACTAATTATAAATATGATTGTATGTTAATCATCAAAACATTTCATCAATCAACAAGTCTGGAAAATAGAATCTTACCACATTTTTGTAGGGTTTTATTGGATCTTAAACACGTAAGTAAGGCACAACGGAAGTTTAAAATTTGTTTAACTTACTTACCCCAATAATTTCGTCTGGTATGATTACGTTACAATTAAAATCTGTAAAGACATGAATATATAACATACAATTGATATTCTCTAGAGTCTTTACAATAGGGAGCGCACGCGACTATCCTTTCGACCGCAAGCCTTGATGTGGTATACTCCTCTGTCAGAAAGCCAGGAAATCTTGGCAGAGGTTTGAGAGGATTTTATTCTCTGAACTCTGAGTTCAGAAAACAAGATTTTTTAGTAACCGAAATTATGGGATTAAGTGCTAAATATATATCAGGGATTATGTTAATTTTCGGATTAGGGTTGGGCTCAAAGCCTGACTCAAATCCCGAAATGCATTGGGCCAAAAGAACTGGGCTCACTGCCGTATGGGCGTCGCGGCTCAGCCTCTTAGGCGTCACGGTGCTTCCACTATTATTTTAGCACATTTTAATGTTAAGTCCGACAATCCAATTTTGACTTAATTAAATAATTTTCATCAAATAAAAATTATCCCATAATTTATTATTGGTTCAAATATCTCGATCCTAAATCAAATATTTTATACTTTCTCAATATACCCTTAGACCGAAAAGACAATCGACTTAGTGTGACCCTTTAGGCCTTCACACATTGACACTAATCAAATTAAGGTTCATACGAAACTCCTAGACTGCGTCGTATGACAAACTCAATATGTGAAGTACGTTTACATGACTCATGTAAACACACCATTTATGAGAGATGATAAATTCCTTTCATTCGCGACACACTCGATCAAGCTTAGGATTTTCCATGTGACTATCCAAATAGCTCGATCACTTTATCTCATCTATATTAGCCGACAACCAGACCATGTCCTAAATATATCTTTTATATTGGCCAATGACTTGGTCGACCTAATATTACTGAGAAGCTGAGTGTTCTTTCTCGAATATCCAATCGAGGAATGAATCGTATTCTTGGATCAATTACTACTTTAGTTTACATTGAAATGTACCCAACACAAGCCATGTCTTATCCTATAAGAAATTTAAGCTTAGGACAAAGTCAAAGTACATTACTCTGTAAATTAGGTGCGTATTGACCTCAAGTCAAATGACCTCTATATCCCACATGATGATAATACTATAGACATGTATAACAAATAGTTTATCAGCAGGGTATGTCAATACCGTCTAAGAGTATCAATGTGTCCATCACTAGTAGCCATTACTAGTAGTAAGTGAGACATACTACATTCTCTAAGAATGTGATGCATACCACATGTCGACTTGTAACATATCATTGATATCCCATTCTCTCAATGATCATCAGTCGAGGCTATTTTGAGAGTTACGCTCTATCATTAATATCTCACTTTATTAATGATAATGTTAGCTCAATGTATGCACATTAATGAATAATCACAAGCAATCAAAATCATAATTTAATAATTGCAAAATGCAAAAATATATTAATCTCATTAATAATACGAATGTGTTCGATTATCTTTGTCCCTTAAATAATTGTCTCTAGGACATACATACTTTCAATCTTCCACTTGGCCTAGAGCCAATCTCCAACGTATCTAATGCCCATATTTTCAAAGTGACCATTATGCTTGACTGAGCTTAATTGTTTAGTAAATGGGTCAACTAGATTATCATCTGTGGGAACGTAGTCTAATCTTATTTCTTCAGTCTCCACCATCTCTCAGAGTATGTGGTATTTCCTTGGTACAATTGCTTGTTTCTGTTTGTTGATCTTGGTTCCTTAGCTTGAGCAATCGCACAAGTGTTGTCACAATAAATCATTATTGGACAAATGGCACTTGGAACAACCCCTAGTTCTTTCAAAAACTCAGATATCACAACAAATTCCTTACCAGCTTCTGATCCAACAATGTACTCAGCTTCAGTTGTCGAATCAGCAGTTGTAACTTGCTTGGAACTTTTCCAACTCACTACTCCACCATTTAAAATGAAGGCATAACCAAACTGAGATTTCAAGTGATCAACATCTGTCTGGAAACTAGCATCAGTGTACCTAATAGCTTTTATTGTCCATCGAGAAATATTTTTTAGTTCGTCTAAGATACTTAAGAATACCCATAACTTCTTTCCAGTGTTCCTCCCCAGGATTCTGCTTGAATTTACAAGTCATACTAAGTGCATAAGCCACATCTGGCCTTGTACAGGTCTTGACATACATGATTGACCCTATAGCTGAAGCATACATGATCCTTTTAATGTGTTCAAGTTCTGCAATAGTAGAAGAACTATCATTCTTTGATAACTTGGTGCCTTGACCTATAGGAAGACCTCCCTTCTTGGAATTTTCCATAGAGAATCGTCTTAGCACTTTGTCTATGTATATGGACTGTGACAGCCCCAACAATCTATTAGGTTTATTTTTGTAGATCCTAATTCCAAGAATATAGCAGGCTTCACCTAAGTCCTTCATCATGAAGGTGTTGGATAACCATTCCTTGACTGATTGTATGAGAGTCTTATCATCTCCCATAATTAATACGTCATCTACATATATAACAATGATGACAATACTCTCATATATGTGTTTGCTATAAACTCATGGATCTTCTTTGCTTCTAACAAAGTCAAAAGATTTGACTGTTTTGTCAAAGCAAATATTCCAACTCCTTGAGGCTTGCTTAAGTCCATAAATGGACTTATGTAGCTTGCATACTGCTTTGGGATGAGTCTCAGATGTAAAATCCTCTAGATGTATCATATACACCTCCTAAATTAGATTACCATTAAGGAAGACAGTTTTAACATTCATTTACCAAATATCATAATCATAGTATGAAACTATTGCAAGCAAAATCCGAATGGACTTATTTTTCGCAACAGGTGAAAAGGTTTCATCATAATCGACCCCAGGTCGTTGATTATAACCTTTAGCCACCAATCTTGCCTTATAAGTTTGTACCTTGTCATATGCATTAATCTTCTTCTTGAAGACTCATTTACATCCTATGGGTCTAACCCATGTTGGCAAATTAACCATGTTCCATACTTGATTGATGTATATCGAGTCCATTTTGGATTTCATGACTTCTTGCCATTTTTGCGAATCAATGTATAACATAGCTTCACTGTAGGTTGTAGGTTCATCGTCATCAGGAATATATATCTCATTATGTGCTTCAACAAGGAGATTTAGTCTTTCAGGCGGACGATGAGTCCTAGTGGTCCCGGAGTTGAATATTCTGTGTTTCAGTGTTTGTTGTATTCTGATTATGAGAATGTGTTTATGTGTTGGACAATCCACCACCTTGAGAGCTTTCAGGAATATCATTTTCATGTCTCTCCTGTATGGGATAATGTACAACTATTGTATCATCTTCCATTGGTTGTGTATGAGAGTCTTGCATTTCTGCACTATCCCTTATAACACTCCCACTGGCTGAAGGACGTACTCTAAGTACCCAATCTTCACCAAGTACTCCCACTGAATCCTTGCCTAGGTCATGTGATAAGGGTTCAACCTCTGTATTATCTTGCGCTTCTTGAATTTCTTCAAGTTCTATCTTATTGCAACTCTGTTCCTTGTAGACATAGTCTTCTTCAAGGAAAATTGTATTTATGAAAACAATGACCTTATGTTCTCCAGGAAGATATAAATAGTATTCTCTAGTTTCCTTTGGATACCCCACAAAATAATACTTCTCACTTTTTTATTCCAACTTGTTAGTAAGCAACTTCTTTACATATGCAGGGCACCCCTGGTTCGCATGTGTTTAAGTGTTGGCTTCTTGCCATTCCATATCTCATATGGAGTTTTCTCTACTGACTTTGAAGGAACTCTGTTCAGAATATAGATTGAGCTTTGTAATGCATATCCCAAAGGTATGTTGGTAGAGCTGAGAAGCTCATCATGGATCTAACCATATCTAATAGGGTTTGATTTCTCCTTTCAGCAACACCACTCATCTGTTGCATTTCGGGAGGTGTCCATTGTGATTAGACTCCATGAAGCTTCAAGTAATCTAGAAATCTTTACTTAAGTATTTACCTCCTCGATCTGAGCGAAGGGTCTTGATACTTGTTTCAAGTTGCTTCTCTACTTCTAATTTGTACTCCTTAAATTTCTCAAAAGCTTCGGACTTGTGTTTGGTAAGATACTCATACCCAAACCTTGTGAAATTGTATGTAAAAATGATGAAGTGAAGGAAGCCTCTCTTAGCTGAGTTGAAAATAGCCCACATACATCGGTATGGACCAACTCAAATACCTCTTTAGCACGCACACCCTTCCCCAGAAAGTGACTTGGTGGTCATCTTTCCTCTCAAGCAAGGTTCACAATTACCATATGATTCTAAGTCAAATGGTTCTAGGTAGTCTAACTTCCTTAATCTTGGTATCCTTGATTCATTGATGTGACCAAGTCTGAAGTGCCATAAGTATGTGGGGTTTCTTGGATAACTTATTTTGGCTAATTTATTTTGTACATTAAAAATTTCATGACTACAGTTTAGAACATACAATCCATCCACAAGCGAAACATTTCCACAAACAAAACCATTAAAAGACAATACATAACTGACATTGGCAATGAATGAGGAAAACCCTTCAGTGTCTAACACTGTGATAGAAATAATATTCCTTGTCAATGAGGGAACAAAATAACAATTATTTAGTTCTAAACAAAATCATGAAGGTAAATCTAGTCTATAAGATCCCACACGTTCAACAACCACTGTGCTCCATTTCCAATGCGCAGGTCTACCTCTCATGGTCCGACCTTTCTGTTGTTAGTCAGACCCTTCACATTATTACAAATGTGAGAGCCACATGCGGTATCTAATACCCAACATTTAGAGTTACTTATAGACATATTTATTTCAATGACAAACATACCTTGTCCAACAGGTCCAGAAGCACCTAGTGCCTTGCCTCCTTTTGGATCTGTGCAATATCCCTCATAAGTTTTTAGCATGTTGTGAAATTCTGGAAGATTCACCTTGGTTCCATTCATGTTGAAGTTCACAATGAAATTCTCAAATGAATCAGAAAGCGAATTCAGGATCAGGTTGACAGATACATTTATAGGCAGCTTCGTTCCAATCGAAGCCAACCTCTCTATTAACCCAATCATCTTCGTAATACGTGGTCGACATCGACCTCTTCGCTCAAATTACACTTGAAGAGATCTCTCAACAGTTTATACTTCATTGTTTGAGACTGTGAGTCATTGATATTCTTCAAATGTTCTAGCATCTCGTTGGGACCCATGTTTTCATATCACCTCTGTAACTCTACAGTTAAGGACAACATTATACACTGTGCCAGGGTAGCATCATCTAAATGTTTCTGATAGTTTGCCTTGTCAAACAGGGCAAACTAAGCAGAATCTTCAGCAGGGACTGTGGGTAATACTGTGTCTAACACATACCCAATTCTTTCTAGTTTTAACACTAATCGCAGATTTCTTAACCAGTTTGCTCCAGTCAGCTTGTGTGTTTCAACCAATATTTTAAATGACAGATTCAACATTATAAACTGAAGAAAAGATAGACTTGAAATAAATATTCTAATATAATTTCTATTGAACAAATTCGTTAACTAATTAACATGACCTTTAGTTTAATTAGCTCTCACTATTTTAACATATTCTTCCACCTCATGAAAGAATACAGACTTATAACAAATATGGTCATAATGGGCCAAGATCCAGGTTTATGTTATCTCCGCATTTGCTGAGGCTGATAACTTCAACAACACAACCTGGTAGGTCTCTAAACCAATTGCAAACAATTTGCAACTTTTGGTTGACCGAATATTCTAAACAAACGATATGCGTCCCTCGGTTTGTCTGACGCTGTAGCGCCAAGACAACCTAGTAAGGCAACCCCGTTATGCGATTGCAATTATGTATCTAAGTGAGTTTTTCCCTCATAGAGCAAACACTGGGGTGTAAATACTCATGATGGTTTATCACCCACTTTTACATTAACATGCATCTATGAAAGAGTATGAGTCCGCATAGACTTAGAGCAAATGCTGGGGCATAAATACTCATCTCACCGAAAAGGATTTTGCAGTACAATCAGTTATAACGAACGACACATTCATTTTAAATGAGACTTGCATTAAAGTTTTGGGGAATATTTTAATTCAGGGTTTTAAGCAAGATCAACTCTAACATGCTTCAAACATTACTTAAAACTGTCTAAGCACATATTTGGTACCGTTCCCAAACATGATATTAAGCGGTTAAACATGTATTGGACGCCGCCTACCCAAACATTATTTATGGACGCTAAACATCTATTGGGCGCCGCCTACTCAAGCATTATTTGCGGACGCTATTCTAGTATAATAAATGATGATCATTTAGCACACAAACAGTAAACTATATATACTGTATAATAATAATTATGGGTTAACTTTCTGAAAACTAAGATTTTAACTCTCTGGACAGGTGGCGTCGCGACGCTTCTCCAAGGAGCCGCGACGCTTGCGGGGCAGAAACTTTTGGTTTATGTTTTGTGAATTAGAGTCACAGCTCTCCACCATGGGGCCGCTGCCCTTCACTTCCAGTAGGTTCCGAATTTTAAAACGAGGCTTTTAATCACGATTTTGGACTGGAGCCGCTTCCCCTGCCTGTTACCTTGACCGGCGCTGAGGCGGTCCGCCATGGAGCCGCGATGCCTCTCTGAAACCCTAATAAGCACCGCAGTGCCCTACAGTAGGGTCGTGGTGCTGACTTCCTTTCAGAACAATTTTCGTGTTAATTTCAAAAAATCGTCCAAACCCTAAATCTAATTTAGGGATCAAATCACGGGTCTTTTACTATCATCCACCACTATCAATAACGCACATGTCGACAATCATCCATTCCTACACGTCCTTCGTCGTGCACTATGTTCGCAATGAACCGGTTTCTGCACAAGGCTTAGTTCGAGTTAGAACACAGTGACTTCCTCGATTTAGCGTAGTTGATAATTTAGGATGATTACAAAAACGTCAATATTAAGTCAAAGTGTGTAGGGTTTCAAGCATCCATGTTTAAATTCGATTTTAAAACCAATTTTACGTTTTAACGCATATTATTCCCTTTCAATTTTTACGTAACCATTGAATCAGGCTCTGATACCACTATAGGGTTTTGTTGGGTCTAAAACACGTAAGTAAGACACAACGAAAGTTTAAAATTTGTTTTACTTACTTACCCAAATAATTTCGTCTGGTATGATTATGTTACAATTGAAACATGTAAAGACATGAACATATAACTTACAGTTGATATTCTCTAGAGTCTTTACTATATGGAGCGCACACGACTATCCTTTCGATCGCAAGCCTTGTCGTGGTATACTCATCTGTCAGAAAAGCCAGGAAATCTTGGCAGAGGTTTGAGAGGATTTTATTGTCTGAACTCTAAGTTCAGAAAGAAAGATTTTTTAGTAACCGAAATTATGGGGTTAAGTGCTGAATATATATCAGGGACTATGTTAATTTTCGGATTAGGGTTGGGCACCAAGCCTGACCCAAATCCCGAAATGCAGTGGGCCAATCAAACTGGGCTCACTGTCGTACATGCGCCGCAGCTCAGCCTCTTAGACTTCGCGACGCTTCCACTGTTATTTCAGCACGTTTTAATTTTAAGTCCGACAATCCAATTTTGACTTAATTAAATAATTTCCATCAAATAGAAATTATCCCATAAATTATTATTGGTTCAAATATCTCGATCCTAAAACGAATATTTTATACTCGCTCAATATACCCTTAGACCGAAAAGATAATCGACTTAGTGTGACCCTTTAGGCCTTCACACATCGACACTAATAAAATTAGGGTTCATACGGAACTCCTAGATTGCGTCGTATGACGAACTCAATATGTGAAGTACGTTTTCATGACTCCTGTAAACACAACCTTTATGTGAGATGATAAATTTCTTTCATTCGCGACACACTCGATCAAGCTTGGATTTGCCATGTGACTATCCAAATAGCTCGATCACTTTATCTCATCTATATTAGCCGACAACCAGACCATGTCCTAAATATGTCTTTTGTATTGACCAATGACTTGGTCGACCTAATATTACTGAGAAGCTGAGTGTTCTTTCTAGAATATCCAATCGAGGAATGAATCGTATTCTTGGCTCAATTACCACTTTAGTTTACATTGAAATGTACCCAACACAAGCCATGTCTTATCCTATAAGAAATTTAAGCTTAGGACAAGGTCAAAGTACATTACTCTGTAAATTAGGTGTGTATTGACCTCAAGTCAAAGGGCCTCTATATCCCACATGATGATAATACTCTAGACATGTATAACAAATAGTTTATCAGCAGGGTATGCCAATAGCCTCTAAGAGTATCAATGTGTCCATCACTAGTAGTCATTACTAGTAGTAAGTGAGACATACTACATTCTCTAAGAATGTGATGCATACCACATGTCGACTTATAACATATCATTGATATCTCATTCTCAATGATCATCAGTCGAGGCTATTTTGAGAGTTACGCTCTATCATTAATAACTCACTTTATTAATAACAACGTTAGCTCAAGGGATGCACATTAATGAATAATCACAAGCAATCAAAATCATAATTCAATAATTGCAAAATCCCAAAATATATTAATTTCATTAATAATACGAATGTGTTCAAGTATCTTTGTCCCTAAAATGATTGTCTCTAGGACATCCATACTTTCATTTTTGTCTTCTGGTAGTTTAGTTTATTCTTCTTTATCCTAAACAATTGAAACAAATTACAACTTACTCCTACATAATTGAATCCAGCAATTTGGTGCTTATTAATAGCCACAAGAATATTACTCCATCTTAATCCAGCAATATTCAACTTGAAAATAGAAATATCAATGCTCTTAACCAAGTGGGAACCAGCCAAACATTAAGACTTTAAAGTTTAATGTGCGAGGGATCTATATAATCTCTTACAAAATGACTAGTAACAGCACACACTAGGAAAATATAACCTATTTTGTTCCAAGTTGTCTAAAACATGTAACGTTGTTGTTACTTTTCTCATCAATAAGAAGTACAATCAACTACTAATATATATGTATATGATGGTGATAACCATTGTCTTCATCTATCTGTCTTCAACAAAAGTACATCTCGTCATAGTATACGAGGAAATTGATTAGTCCTTTCATTAATAAACTGTTACTTTGCTAAAGATAGGCCTGAAAGGTATCAATCATAATAACATTATGTAGAAAGAAGATAAAATTTGATCCAATAGGACAGTAATCTCTCAAGATTTCCTATCAAATGGGGACTTGTTTAATACTAAGAAACATAATCGATGATTTGATTTTGTGAACAAAATCTAGAGGATTACATACAAAAAATAAATAAAAAGTAAGAAGATGTCATAGAAAAGCACAAAAGATAACCAATGGAAGGGAAGATATGGAAAAGTCATGTTAAGAGTCCCACATCGGATATGAAATGAGAACATGGATTCCTTATATGGACTTGGATAATCCTCACTCTACAAGCTAGTTTTTGGGGTTGAGTTAGACTCAAGATTCATTCTTTACATGGTATCAGAGTCAAGAGTCAGACTCATTCCAATTCTTTTTCACCGATGTTGGGCCCTCAAATTATATTATTCACGCTCCAGTTAACAAGACCTGGTCGTGCGGGAGAGTGTTAAGAGTCCCACATCGGATATGGAATGGGAACATGAATTTTTTATATGGACTTGGAAATTCTCACTCTACAAACTAGCTTTTGGGGTTGAAATAGACTCAAGATTCATTCTTTACAAGCCGAAAAACTTAGCAAAGATTTGGTTTTCATGTTACATCTTCTCTAATTAATTAGTACTCCCAGGAACTAGTTTCCACTTAATTTTATTTGATTTGACAAGGTTATACTCATAATACTTAGTAATGCGTCGGGTCCATAAAGAGGAGAGGCGAGGGTAGTTAATAAGAAGAGGTTCAATTAATTGCTAAGTACTGTCATTTTGTGGTTTATTCACAAATTAATTGAGGGCCAAAGTGGGTCCTTAGTGGAGAAAAAAGGGCAATTAATTCAGGTTGTTATACTGAGGGCAAAAGTAAATATTTCGTAAATTAGTGGGAAAATTTGAACACTTTTCATGTTTATTTTTTAATTGTTTTCGTCAGTAAAAAGAGGACAAAGGTAAACTATTTCACAAATCATAGGTGTAAATGTGTGCCAATTTTGCAACGACGAGGGTATGATTGACCGGAACTTGACACCGAGGGTAAAACTAAACTAGTTCGAAAACCACAAAAAAGAGCCAATACTTTGTTTACGAATCTATATTTACAAGACCCAAGTAGTACTTCTTCTCCCATTTGTTACTGCTTTTGTTATTAATAATCAGTTCAATCTCAATCGACACGAAATGATGAGTCACTTTAAGTTCCCATAGCTTATCAAGTTTGTAGTAGGTGCAGATGGAATATAGTAGCTTATATGATTGGCTAGTGAAGTTTCACTTTGGAAAATCATAGAACTGTTGAAAATTTATCTACTGGGATTGAGTTATCCCGTCCTTAATAACTTGAACATATGGAGCCCCGCATGTCGGAAATAATATTTTCACACACATGCATACGTCGTACAACGTCACTAAATTTCAAGTAGTGAAAAAGATGTTGATACACATGTTAAGTGTTCTTAAAGTGATGTAAGGATGGACGATTAATTGGCCAAATTGATGAGTCTCCCACGATGGTATAAGAAAAGAAGAAAAGCGAAAAATATAAAAAATAATGAAGAGTCGCGGCGCCGTAACAGGGCCGCGACACCGAGCCACGACGGGCCAGTGCCGCGACGCTACCTGACCAAGGGTCGCGACGCTGGAGCGCCGCGGTGCCTCCGACAGGGGCCGCGGTGCTTGTCATCCAGTAGCTCGAAGTTTGATTCTGCCTATTTTTCTTAGAGGCCATGAATTCTAGGCACTCTTTGAAGTGCTCAAGACACCCCCATTTAATGCATTCACATAGGATGTATGCCCATGCTTTGCACTATAAATAGAGGTCTCAACACTCATTTGAAATCATCCAAAATCTGGAGATTATTTGAGAGTCTATCTTTCTTCTTCTAGCAATCTTGAGTTCTTAATTCTTCTAGAGATTCACAAGTATTTGTCTTGTACTTGTGAAGTTGTTGTTGTTTTATCTTCTGAGACTATTACCAACTTTCTGTAAGTCATTATATACGAGAGTAATTTTATCTTAAAGAGAGACTGTCATCACTCGACTCAGCAAACGTTGCTACCATTGATTCTTGTCTAACCTTTCAGTTCTTCCATCCCTGTTCACACACAAAACTTCCAACAGTTTAAGGCAAAATTATATATTGTGAAGAACTAAAGATGGTGAATGTAAAAGATCCAGTCTCTGGTTCTACGCATGCCACTTCCTCTAGCACTGCTACTGCTTCTCCGATCGATGATTTCACTTTTGGAACCATTGGAAACATCAATGTTCCTCCCAACTTTCAAGCTGAACGTCCCGAGAAGTTTTCGGGTGCTAATTTCAAAATGTGGCAGCAGAAAATGTTGTTTTACCTTACTTTGTTGGGTATAGCTAGATACCTAACTGAAGATCCTCCTGCAAATGAAGATGAGATGTACACTCAAGCCGATAACACGGTTGAGGTGGGCCAAGGTACCCATGCTGTCAACGGCCTGAGGATGAAGTTTGACTATTGGAGTCAAAATGACTTCATGTGTAGGAATTACATCCTGAATTGTCTATGCGATCCGCTCTACACCGTATACTGTGCAACAAATACCGCTAAGGAGTTGTGGGATAAATTACATAAGAAATACAGTGCCAATGATGCTGGTGCTAAGAAGTTTATTGTCAGGAAATTTCTAAAATTTCAGATGGTGAATGACAAGTCTGTCATGTCACAAGTTCAAAAGTTTCAGTTGATCATCATGATCTGGAACTAGAAGGGGTGAAGCCTAACGAAGCATTCTTGGTTGCTTATCTGATTGAAAAACTGTCTCTCTCGTGGAGCGAGTTCATGAGTTATCTCAAGCTAAAATCCAAGGAGATGACTTTTGAAGAACTTGTTATCAAGCTCCATATCCATGAGGATAACAAGAATACCTTATCTAAAGGCAAACAATCCGTCGAGGTCAAGACGAACTTGGTTGAATAAAAAGGAGATCCGAGTAAGAAAGGAAATTTTCTGAAAGATGGTAAGAGTCAGGCAGACGAAAAGTTCAAAGGAAACTGCCATCACTGTGTCAAGGCTAGCCATATGATTAAAGACTGCCGCCAACTTAAGCGCGAGTAGCAAGAGAAGGCTAAGGAGAAGGGCATGATGAAAGACAAGGCGAACGTCGTTGCTGACAAGAATCTGAATGACATGATTGAAGACTTCTCAGTCGTAGTGCTAGAAGGAAACTTGGTGGAAAACCCCAAGCAGTGGTGGTTAGATATGGGTTCCACTCGTCATATTTGCTCTGAAATGAATGCTTTCTCCACCTACACTGCAGTTGCCGATAAGAATCTCTATATGGGCAACAATGCTTCTTCAGATGTGTTAGGAGAAGGTATAGTGGTGCTCAAGATGACTTCCGGCAAGGATCTCAAGCTGAAGAATGTGATGCATGTTCCGGACATCCGTAAAAACCTGATCTCAGGAATAGTACTAGTGCATGATGGATTTCGCATAGTGTTTGAATCCAACAAATTTGTAATTACTAAGAATGACATCTTTGTAGGAAGAGGATTCACATGTGAATGCCTCTTTAAATTAAACGTCATGTCTGTAATCCGCAATATCAATGAAAATGCTAATACTTCCTCTTACTTGCTTGAGTTGTCCAATCTATGGCATTATAGATTAGGACACGTAAACTACCAATCAATTCAACGAAAGTTGGAGGTGTTGCCTTCTGACGCTATAACCCCTCAATCTAAATGTGAGGTATTGTAGAAGAAAAACTTACCAAGTCATATTTCCGTTTCGTAGAACTAGATACCGCTCCTCTAGAACTCATTCTCACGGACATCTATGATTTAAAGTTCGCTCAAACTAGAGGGGGGAACAAGTACTTTGTGACCTTCATCGATGATAGCACAATGTATTGTTACCTTTACTTACTCAAACGGAGCGTTTGATGACTTTAAACGCTATAAAGATGAGGTTGAAAACCAATTGAACCTACGAGTTAAAGCAATTCACATCGATAGAGAGGGAGAGTATGTAGCTAAATTTGAGGAATACTGTGCCGAATCTGGCATAATTCATCAACCGACTGCACCTTACTCTTTTCAGTCAAACGGTGTTGCTGAACGCAAGAACTGTACGCTAAAGAAAATGATGAACGCCCTGCTTCTCAATTCCGGCCTTGCACAAAACATATGGGAAGAGGCAGTTCTTACTGCTAATATGATTCTTAATAGAGTCCCTCACAAATGCAAGGAGAAAACTCCATACGAACTATGGAATGGAAGGACACCCTCTTACAAATACTTAAGAGTATGGGGTTTCTTGGCTAAGGTCGAGGTACCTAACCAAAATAGGTCAAGATAGTACCTAATACTGTAGATTGCATATGCATTGGATACGCAAAGAACAGTAGTGCTTATCGCTTTATTGTACATAAGTCAAATGTATCAGATATTCACGGGAGTACAATACTAGAGTTAAGAAATGTTGTATTCTTTGAGACAATCTTTCCTAAAAAGGAAATGAAGTCACTTCGCGCAAACGTAGTCATGATTCCCCGGGATCTGATGACTTTGACCAAATGGATACAGATGTGGATAAAAATCTAACTGATCATGAGGTTGAACCTAGGCGAAGTAAAAGGGCCAGGAAAGAGAAATATTTTGGGCCAGACTTTCTATCTTATCTGGTTGAGAATGAACCACGAACAATTACAGAGGCATTTTCTACTCCAGAAGCATCGCTTTGAAAACAAGCTATGAAAAGTGAGATAAAGTCCATCATGCGAAATCACACCTGGGTGTTGGTTGATCTTCCTCCAGGACATAAACCACTAGGTTGTAAGTGGGTACTTAAGCGACAGTACAAAATTGATGATCTATAGACAAGTACAAGGCTATGTTGGTAGCTAAGGGATACCGATAAACCGAAGCCCTTGACTACTTTGATACGTACTCTCCAGTATCGAGAATGACCTCTATAAGGGTGTTCATTGCCAACGTAGGACTGCATGACTTTGAAATACAACAAATGGATGTTAAGACTACCTTCCTAAATGGAGATCTGGACGAAGAATTATACATGGAACAACCCGAGGGGTATGTAGTTCTAGGACAAGAGAAGAAAATATGTAGACTTGTCAAATATCTGTACGGGATGAAACAAGCTCCCAAACAATGGCATGAAAGTTTGATAGTACACTACTATCAAAAGGTTTCTCCATTAATGAATGTGATAAATGTGTTTACGTGAAAGGAGACTCTGATTCTTTTGTCATGATCTGCCTCTACGTAGGCGACATGTTGATCACAGGAAGTATTCGAACCTTGATCCTGGAAACAAAGAATATGTTAAAACAATGTTTTGACATGAAGGACATGGGTATCACATATGTCATTTTAGGAATTAAGATTTCTAAATCATCTGACGGACTAGTGTTGTCTCAGTCTCATTACATAGAGAATGTTTTGAGAAAGTTTGAGATGTTTGACTGTCCACCATTAAAGTCACCAATGGATATGAATCAAAACATTGATAAAAATCGTGGTGCACCCGTGTTTCAGGAGTGATATACGTAGGTAATCGGCAGTTTGACGTATGTAACAAACTGTACCCGACCTGATATCACTTATATCGTTAATAAATTGGCGAGGTTTACACGTAATCCCGGACATGACCATTGGAAAGCGCTTAATCGAATACTATGATATTTGAAATATACAATGTTATACGGATTACATTACTCGAGGTATCCAACTATACTAGAGGGGTACATTGATGCAAACTGAATATCCGATATAAGGAACACCAAGTCCACCAGTGGGTATATCTTTACAATTGGTGGTGGGGCTGTGTCCTGGAAGTCCTCCAAACAAACTTGAATTGCCCAATCCACTATGGAATCAGAGTTCATCTCTTTAAACAAATCAGGTGAAGAAGTTGAGTGGCTTCATGACTTCTTGAAGGAAATCCCTTGCTGGGATAAACTCGTACCTTCAGTAATAATCCACTGCGACATTCAGTCGGCATTAGGAATGACACGAAGTAACATATACAACGGCAAGTCTCGACACATTCGTAGGAGACATAAGACCGTTAGGCAATTGATCTCCACGAGTATCATCTTCATCGATTACATAAAATCTAAGGAGAATATAGCTAACCCTTTGACTATGGTATTACCCAAAGATTAAATGTTCTGCCTGTACAGGGGAATGAGCTTAAAACCCAAGCAATAAGAGCTAATATGATGGTAACCCAACCATACTGACTGGAGATCCCAAAAATTGGTTCAATGGGAAAACTAAGTTGTAAAGGCTTAGCTGAGCACTTCAGATATTGATTACTTATTGGAAACAATAATCCAAAGCCTTCCCGTGATAGACATTAAAAATGCTACCTGCATGGTGGGTACATGTTAAGTGTCAAAGTCTTACACAACCCTCGAAAGTCGAGGTTAAGATAAGGACACTTTTAATGATTCCTAACACTCATATAGTAGGGTACTGCAAGGTAACTTGTAGGAGATCACCTATTTAAGTGCGAGGACAGGCCGCCTCAATCATACGCACTTAAGAATCTAAGTGTGTCCACGGCCACAATGGATAAAATAATAAAGAAGAAACAAGAGATCAGATAGTTATTGTGTCTTTATCATTGTCTTGGCATACACTTAACACTGACGGTTCAAGACATCACGTTCACCGCGCAGTAAGTATGTCCGATGGTATTTTACTAGGGAAGGTTCAAGGCCGTAGGCTACCTATCCCGATGCAATATACTTCCGCTGATAGATTGTTAATGGTTGTCACCCCGCGTGCACCAACACCTCTTTCAAGAGGGAATTGTTGGAAATTTACCTAGTGGGATTGAGTTTATTCCGTCCTTAATGACTTGAACATATGGGGCCCCGCATGTCGGAGATATTATTTCCACACACATGCATACATCGTACAACGTCACTAAATTTCAAGTAGTGAAAGAGATATTGGTACACATGTTCAGTGTTCTTAAGTGATGTAAGGATGAACGATTAATTGGCCAAATTGATGAGTCTCCCACAACGGTATAAGAAAAGAAGAAATGTGCAAAATACAAATAATGGGGAAGAGTCGCGGCGCCGTAACAGGGCCGCGGCGCTCCAGCGTCGCGGCGCCTCCGGCAGGGGCCGCGACGCTTGTCGTACAGTAGCTCGGAGTTTGGTTTTGCCTATTTTGCGCCGCAGCGCCTCCTGAGGCGTTGCAGCGCTACGCGTGTAGTAAACCGAAATCAAAGGTTTTTCTGAAAGTTTGAGTTCACTTAGAGGCCATGAATCTACCAACCTTTGGCATATTCTAGGTACCCTTTGAAGTGCTCAAGACACCCCATTTAATGCATTCACATAGGATGTGAATGGCCATGTTTTGCACTATAAATAGAGGTCTCAACAGTCATTTGAAATCATCCAAAAACTGATCCAAAATCTGGAGATTATTTGAGAGCCTCTCATTCTTGTTCTAACAATTTTGAGTTCTTAATTCTTCTAGAGATTAACAAGTATTTGGCTTGTAATTGTGAATGTTGTTTTATCTTGGACGGCTATTACCCACTCTCCGTTAGCCATTATATACGGGGGTACTTTTACCTTAAAGAGATAGTGTCATCACTCGACTCAACAAACATTGCTATCATTGATTCTTGTCTAACCTTTCAGTTCTTCCATCCCTGTTCACACACAAAACTTCCAACAAAAACTTCGTCGGATTTGTCTCCCCACTTGCTAAGTTTTCTCTATTGAGCTATTTTAGTCTGCTAAGATCAAACGGGTATATCTTTTTCCCATAAAAATAGAGAAAATAGTTTATGCTAGCTAGCTTCAGGTTGAAGAGATCATTTTAGGGTTTGTTTTGTTCACAATATTCTAGTTATACAAATATTATAGTATAGCAATTGTTATGCGTGTTAATAATAATTATTCAGTGTAAAGATCGTTAATTATATATATAATGAATAATACTTCACATATTGTTGTACGATGATTAATAATATATTTAAGAGTTATTATGTAGAAATTGCCTAATAAAATTTTGGTTTTTAGATACTCTTCTTTGTGTATTGTTTATACATAGTATTATTATTTCACGTTGTATTCCTATAAACTAATGAATAAATTAGTGTCAGCGTACGCTAATTATGTCGGTGTTAGTATTACTGCATTTGATTTTGAGATAATAGTCTAAAACACACATGAACTATTAATATTTTTGCATGTTTCCTATCTGAACTATCATGTGGTTGCATTTCCTACCTCAAGTATCACCAACTATTTATCAAAATATTTGTGAAGTTGACTAGACCAAGTGTTTGAAAATATACAATCGCCAAAAGGCATGTGAGAACTAAATTTGCCATAAAATTTTATTCACATGACAACTGACTCATTAATTTCGAGGTGTGTTTTGATAAATAGTTAGTGATAATTCAAGTAGAAAACGCTAACACCTGATTGTTCAGGTAATAAACTAGCAAAATGGTGATACTTCATGTGTGTTTCTGACCATAATCTCTTCTTTTTTAAAATAATCAATTAGTTCCTTTAATTATCCACGTGGAGTTGTAGGGTTTTGTCGGGTTCGTACAAGCAGCGGAATTTGAAAATTTATGTTTTAAACCCGACGACGGTCAAACTGTAGGATGATTATACAATATAGAATAAACACAAGCAGGAATGTAATACTTCGAACGAAGACTTACATTGATAGTTCAGTAATCTGAAACCTTTGAGGCTTGTGTAGTCCGAGGGTGCGCACGTAATAGTTCCTCGATTTGCAAGTCAGAAACTATGATGTAATCTCTCTTTTGAAAAGCTAGGAATTCCAGCAGAGTTTCAGTAGAGTTAATCTTATGAAAATATGGTATATAAAATATGAGGCAAAGCCCTCTATATATAGCTGAAAAATCAGCTAGGGTTTTCCTCGTGGGCCAGACCCAGAAACCAAAGCAGAGTGGGTCATTCGGACCCACTGGACGCGTGTCGACGCCGCGAAGCTGAGTAAATGGTGCCACAACCCTGACTCTGGCGCCCTGCTCCAATTTTTCTTCGTTTCTATTTTATTCTAATGTCTCGATTATCAACTGAACACTTATATCCTTACTGATTACTTCTTTGAATCGACAGAATAATTGACTTAATGTTACCCTTCAGGCCTTTACATATTGACACTAACTACATTAGGGTCTATACGGAACTTTTAGACTGCACCGGAAGACGAACTCAATATGTAAAGTTTTAGCTACACGAAACATGTGAACTGAACCTCTATGTGAAAAGATAAAATCCTTTCATTCATGACACACTCAATCAAGCTTAGGATTTGTCAAATGTCTATCCAAATGACTTGATCATTATAACTCATCTACATTAGTTGACAACAAGACCATATCAAAGACATGTACAATGCGTTGGCCAACATCTTAGTCAAACTAATACCATATGAGTATCTGAGTGTTCACTTGAATATACATTCAAGGAATGAATCCTAATCTTGGCTCACATACCACTTTTAATCTACTTCGCAAGGCACCCAAAATAAGCCGCGTCTCAAAATATAAGACATTTGAGCTTAGGACAGGATCAAAGTACATTACTCCGTAAACAATGTGATATTTACCTCAAGTCGAAGGACTTCTATCACCCACATGCCGATGACATTATAGACATATAACAAATAGTGCATCAGCAGGGTATACCAATACTTCAACATGCATCCATGTGTCCATCACGAGTTGCCATAACTAGTAGCAAGTGAGACATACTACATCCCCTAAGGATATGTTGCAGACCACATGTCGACGTATCACATATCATCGATATCCCAATCTCGATGATCATTAGTCGAGGTAGTTTAAGAGTTACGTTATAATATTAATTCTCACATCATTAATAAACACGTTAAACTGTAAGGATACATTTATAGAATATTACAAACAATCAAGTAATAATTCAACAAATGCAAGTGTCATAATATTAATCATCATTATTATAAATACGAATGTGTATAAAGTACATTTTGTCCTAATACAGATTGTCTCTAGGACATACATATACTTTCAGGAGTGCCATTTGACACTATCTTTAAACAAACAAACAAACAAAGAGTGCACACCACACACCATCAAATACAAGTCGAGGTGTAATTTGCTAAATGATTAGTGATAATTTAGTTAGAAATACAAACATTTGATAATTCAGATAGAAAACTCGCAAAAACAATATAATTTAGATGTGTTATTGACCAATAGCTCTTTAGTTTTCGATTTGAAACTCTGCACTAATGCAAATATCGAAACCAAAAGGCAACTGGGATAAGAAGAATAGTTTGCAATTTTCCATGTTATTATGGAGAGAATAGACAAACTTCATGCTCCCTTCATAGGGTTTTAGAGATTCCAGTTAGCATTATTTGGGTCCCAAATAGGATTTGTTTTAATGTCAATAACCATGCATGTGGCAGCCTACTCGACAGTCGGCAATGGAGATGGCCTGACTCCTTCATGAGTGGATAGCCCATTAGCTTATACCATGGGTCTTGGTGGAGTATCCCAAATTGATAAGGAAAATTTCCTTTTTATTTTTTAAAAACTGTTGAAAGTTTTATTGATTTATTTCATCCAAATATTATCCCAATAAAATAATATGTCTTTCCTTTATTAAGTTAAGACTCAAAAGTTGATCATACTTTACACCTGTTCATCCTATACATTTGTCCTATATAAGCAATTGGTCTTCAATTCATTCAACACCAACAAAAACAAAGAACACACACATACAAACTCTCAACCAAAAACTCTATGGAGAACATCCACTACTCAAGAAGACTACTCTTAATACCAGATGCTACAGTACAACGATACCACCCGGAAATCAGCCACAGACCAATTGATCTACCACTTGGTCACAGCGTCAACACATTTGATGCAAATGTTATAATGGTATTGGCAGTACTTGTATGTGCCGTGATTTGTTCATTTGTCTTAAATTCAATCATAAAATGTATATTTAGTTGCTCTACCTTAATATTGGTAGACTTATCCTCAAACCATACAAATAACCCAGCTTCCTCAACAAAATTAGCCAATAGAGGGATCAAGAAAAATGCTCTCAAGAAATTCCCAGTTATAACATACACTACTGAATTAAAACATCCCGGGCTCGATTCTGAGTGTGTCATTTGCTTGTCAGAATTTTTAGTTGGAGAGAAAATTAAAATTCTGCCTAAGTGCAATCATGAATTCCACGTCAAGTGTATCGATAAATGGCTCAATTCACACTCTTCTTGCCCTACTTGCAGGCACTGCCTTATTGAAACTTGTCAAAACTTTGTTAATGGTGACACTTCTGTTACAACAACCACAATTTCATCAACACCTGTGCAAGAAATCATAATAAGGATTGAACCTCTCCAACGTGAAGATGTTATATCTAACGTTCAAAGTTAACTAGAAAAATAGGAGTAGTACCTAGACGTTAGTTGATTGATATTATTAGTGAATATTAGAATATATTTACCATATATTTTGTAATTATTAGTAGTGTTTAATTATGGTAAATATGTGATATATTTTGAAATTATTAGTAGTGTCTAATTGTCACCTTGGTGTGTGGTGAGCTAGACATGTTGTGGATGATGTGTGTGAAGTGTTGAGTCATGTGAGACATGGCTAAGACCTTGCGAGACCAGTGTGAGCCGTTTGAGAAGATTGAATTAGCCAACAAGACATTTGCTTGAAGAAAGGAAGAAACGTGTGACTTGACCAAGTCTTGAAGTAGTGTTGGTCGTGTGAGGTGTATGTGTGTGATGGACAATTACTTGCGGGTGTGTGTTACTACACCCACTCCCTTAACACGTCCCATTTTCGTAAGGCATGATAAGCCATTCCCCCTCCCCTATAAATAGAATAAGTTAGGATAACTTATTCACGAATTCAACAACCGGAAAATTCTTAAACTAAGTGTTCAAAGATAAAAGAAAATCTTTTTCTTGTGAGTGTGTTCTCGAGAGCATAAATTAAATAGTGAATGAGGCTAGTTTAGTTTGAGATTTCAAGTGTTAGACACCTAGTTCTACCACTTCATTGTAGAAAGACGAGAGGCATTCCTTTGTTTATTTGAAATGAAATAAAAGTAAAGGTTGTGTTGTTTGCCCGTAACTCTTGTGTGTTGTGTTATGATTAAACTTTCCATTCTAAACCTCATTCAAGTGTGTTTGTTTGCTTCCGCATTCTTACGTTCTTTTGATCTTGAAAGGACTAAGTGTTTGGCTGAAGTTGGCAAGAGGTGTTGCCGACTGCCTTCACGTCTTTGAGTGCGAAAGATTTATAGTAGGATAACGGGGGTGTGACAATTGGTATCAGAGCCTAGCTTGTTGATAAGCTAAAGGGTTCATAAACACTACTTGAAGAGGTATTGGCAGTACTTGTATATGCCGTGATTTGTTCATTTGTCTTAAATTCCATCATAAAATGTATATTTAGTTGCTCTACCTTAATATTGGTAGACATATCCTCAAACCATACAAATAACCCAGCTTCCTCAACAAAATTAGCCAATAGAGGGATCAAGAAAAATGCTCTCAAGAAATTTCCAGTTATAACATACACTACTGAATTAAAACATCCCGGGCTCGATTCTGAGTGTGTCATTTGCTTGTCAGAATTTGCAGTTGGAGAGAAAATTAAAATTCTGCCTAAGTGCAATCATGAATTCCACGTCAAGTGTATTGATAAATGGCTCAATTCACACTCTTCTTGCCCTACTTGCAGGCACTGCCTTATTGAAACTTGTCAAAACTTTGTTAATGGTGACAACACATTCTAACAACCACAATTTCATCAACACCTGTGCAAGAAATCATAATAAGGATTGAACCTCTCCAACGTGAAGATGTTATATCTAACGTTCAAAGTTAACTAGAAAAATAGGAGTAGTACCTAGGCGTTAGTTGATTGATATTATTAGTGAATATTAGAATATATTTACCATATATTTTGTAATTATTAGTAGTGTCTAATTATGGTAAATATGTGATATATTTTGAAATTATTAGTAGTGTCTAATTGTCACCTTGGTGTGTGGTGAGCTAGACATGTTTTGGATGATGTGTGTGAAGTGTTGAGTCATGTGAGACATGGTTAAGACCTTGCGGGACCAGTGTGAGTCGTTTGAGAAGATTGAATTAGCCAACAAGACACTCTCATGAAGAAAGGAAGAAACGTGTGACTTGACCAAGTCTTGAAGTAGTGTTGGCCGTGTGAAGTGTATGTGTGTGATGGACGATTACTTGCGGGTGTGTGTTACTACACCAACTCCCTTAACACGTCCCATTTTTGTAAGGCATGATAAGTCATTCCCCCTCCCCTATAAATAGAATAAGTTAGGATAACTTATTCACGAATTCAACAACCGGAAAATTCTTAAACTAAGTGGTCAAAGCTAAAAGCAAATCTTTTTCTTGTGAGTGTGTTCTCGAGAGCATAAATTAAATAGTGAGTGAGGCTAGTTTAGTTTGAGATTTCAAGTGTTAGACACCTAGTTCTACCACTTCATTGTAGAAAATCGAGAGGCATTCCTTTGTTTATTTGAAATGAAATAAAAGTAAAGGTTGTGTTGTTTGTCCGTAACTCTTGTGTGTTGTGTTGTGATTAAACTTTCCATTATAAACCTCATTCAAGTGTGTTTGTTTGCTTCCGCATTCTTACGTTCTTTTGATCTTGAAAGGACTAAGTGTTTGGCTGAAATTGGCAAGAGGTGTTGCCGACTGCCTTCACGCCTTTGAGTGCGAAAGATTTATAGTAGCATAACGGGGGTGTGACAATTGGTATCAGAGCCTAGCTTGTTGATAAGCTAAAGGGTTCCTAAACACTACTTGAAGAGGTATTGACAGTACTTGTATACGTCTTGATTTGTTCATTTGTCTTAAATTCTATCATAAAATGTATATTTAGTTACTCTACCTTAATATTGGTAGACTTATCCTCAAACCATACAAATAACCCAGCTTCCTCAATAAAATTAGCCAATAGAGGGATCAATAAAAATGCTCTCAAGAAATTCCCAGTTATAACATACACTACTGAATTAAAACATCCCGGGCTCGATTCTGAGTGTGTCATTTGCTTGTCAGAATTTGCAGTTGGAGAGAAAATTAAAATTCTGCCTAAGTGCAATCATGAATTCCACGTCAAGTGTATCGATAAATGGCTCAATTTACACTCTTCTTACCCTACTTGCAGACACTGCCTTATTGAAACTTGTCAAAAATTTGTTAATGGTGACAACACATTACAACAACCAATTTCATCAACACTGTACAAGAAATCATAATAAGGATTGAACCTCTCCAACGTGAAGATGTTATATCTAACGTTCAAAGTTAACTAGAAAAATAGGAGTAGTACCTAGACGTTAGTTGATTGATATTATTAGTGAATATTAGAATATATTTACCATATATTTTGTAATTATTAGTAGTGTCTAATTATGGTAAATATGTGATATATTTTGAAATTATTAGTTGTGTCTAATTGTCACCTTGGTGTGTGGTGAGCTAGACATGTTGTGGATGATGTGTGTGAAGTGTTGAGTCATGTGAGATATGGCTAAGACTTTGCGGGACCAGTGTGAGCCGTTTGAGAAGATTGAATTAGCCAACAAGACACTTGCTTGAAGAAAGGAAGAAACGTGTGACTTGACCAAGTCTTGAAGTAGTGTTGGTCGTGTGAAGTGTATGTGTGTGATGGACGATTACTTACGGGTGTGTGTTACTACACCCACTCCCTTAACATGTCCCATTTTTGTAAGGCATGATAAGTCATTCCCCCTCCCCTATAAATAGAATAAGTTAGGATAACTTATTCACGAATTCAACAATCGGAAAATTCTTAAACTAAGTGGTCAAAGCTAAAAGCAAATCTTTTTCTTGTGAGTGTGTTCTCGAGAGCATAAATTAAATAGTGAGTGAGGCTAGTTTAGTTTGAGATTTCAAGTGTTAGACACCTAGTTCTACTACTTCATTGTAGAAAATCGAGAGGCATTCCTTTGTTTATTTGAAATGAAATAAAAGTAAAGGTTGTGCTGTTTGTCCGTAACTCTTGTGTGTTGTGTTGTGATTAAACTTTCCATTATAAACCTCATTCAAGTGTGTTTGTTTGCTTCCGCATTCTTACGTTCTTTTGATCTTGAAAGGACTAAGTGTTTGGCTGAAATTGGCAAGAGGTGTTGCCGACTGCCTTCACGTCTTTGAGTGCGAAAGATTTATAGTAGCATAACGGGGGTGTGACAATTGGTATCAGAGCCTAGCTTGTTGATAAGCTAAAGGGTTCCTAAACACTACTTGAAGAGGTATTGACAGTACTTGTATACGTCGTGATTTGTTCATTTGTCTTAAATTCTATCATAAAATGTATATTTAGTTACTCTACCTTAATATTGGTAGACTTATCCTCAAACCATACAAATAACCCAGCTTCCTCAATAAAATTAGCCAATAGAGGGATCAATAAAAATGCTCTCAAGAAATTCCCAGTTATAACATACACTACTGAATTAAAACATCCCGGGCTCGATTCTGAGTGTGTCATTTGCTTGTCAGAATTTGCAGTTGGAGAGAAAATTAAAATTCTGCCTAAGTGCAATCATGAATTCCACGTCAAGTGTATCGATAAATGGCTCAATTTACACTCTTCTTGCCCTACTTGCAGACACTGCCTTATTGAAACTTGTCAAAAATTTGTTAATGGTGACACTTCTGTTACAACAACCACAATTTCATCAACACCTGTACAAGAAATCATAATAAGGATTGAACCTCTCCAACGTGAAGATGTTATATCTAACGTTCAAAGTTAACTAGAAATATAGGAGTAGTACCTAGACGTTAGTTGATTGATATTATTAGTGAATATTAGAATATATTTACCATATATTTTGTAATTATTAGTAGTGTCTAATTATGGTAAATATGTGATATATTTTGAAATTATTAGTTGTGTCTAATTGTCACCTTGGTGTGTGGTGAGCTAGACATGTTGTGGATGATGTGTGTGAAGTGTTGAGTCATGTGAGATATGGCTAAGACTTTGCGGGACCAGTGTGAGCCGTTTGAGAAGATTGAATTAGCCAACAAGACACTTGCTTGAAGAAAGGAAGAAACGTGTGACTTGACCAAGTCTTGAAGTAGTGTTGGTCGTGTGAAGTGTATGTGTGTGATGGACGATTACTTACGGGTGTGTGTTACTACACCCACTCCCTTAACACGTCCCATTTTTGTAAGGCATGATAAGTCATCCCCCCTCCCCTATAAATAGAATAAGTTAGGATAACTTATTCACGAATTCAACAACCGAAAAATTCTTAAACTAAGTGTTCAAAGATAAAAGCAAATCTTTTTCTTGTGAGTGTGTTCTCGAGAGCATAAATTAAATAGTGAGTGAGACTAGTTTAGTTTGAGATTTCAAGTGTTAGACACCTAGTTCTACCACTTCATTGTAGAAAGCCGAGAGACATTCCTTTGTTTATTTGAAATGAAATAAAAGTAAAGGTTGTGTTGTTTGCCCGTAACTCTTGTGTGTTGTGTTATGATTAAACTTTCCATTCTAAACCTCATTCAAGTGTGTTTGTTTGCTTCCGCATTCTTACGTTCTTTTGATCTTGAAAGGACTAAGTGTTTGGCTGAAGTTGGCAAGAGGTGTTGCCGACTGCCTTCACGCCTTTGAGTGCGAAAGATTTATAGTAGCATAACGGGGGTGTGACAATTGGTATCGGAGCCTAGCTTGTTGATAAGCTAAAGGGTTCCTAAACACTACTTGAAGAGGTATTGGCAGTACTTGTATACGCCGTGATTTGTTCATTTGTCTTAAATTCCATCATAAAATGTATATTTAGTTGCTCTACCTTAATATTGGTAGACTTATCCTCAAACCATACAAATAACCCAGCTTCCTCAATAAAATTAGCCAATTGAGGGATCAATAAAAATGCTCTCAAGAAATTCCCAGTTATAACATACACTACTGAATTAAAACATCCCGGGCTCGATTCTGAGTGTGTCATTTGCTTGTCAGAATTTGTCGTTGGAGAGAAAATTAAAATTCTGCCTAAGTGCAATCATGAATTCCACGTCAAGTGTATCGATAAATGGCTCAATTCACACTCTTTTTGCCCTACTTGCAGGCACTGCCTTATTGAAACTTGTCAAAAATTTGTTAATGGTGACACTTCTGTTACAACAACCACAATTTCATCAACACATGTACAAGAAATCATAATAAGGATTGAACCTCTCCAACGTGAAGATGTTATATCTAACGTTCAAAGTTAACTAGAAAAATAGGAGTAGTACCTAGACGTTAGTTGATTGATATTATTAGTGAATATTAGAATATATTTACCATATATTTTGTAATTATTAGTAGTGTCTAATTATGGTAAGTATGTGATATATTTTGAAATTATTAGTAGTGTCTAATTGTCACCTTGGTGTGTGGTTGATGCGCGAAAATATGCACACACTTTAACGCAAGTGCACGTTATCATGACAAGTAGTATAGTCTTGATAAGACCGAATATCGTCCTCAAGGATTAGGGTTCAATTACCAACTATCTATTTTTTGGTATCTATTTGGTAAATTGATATTTGGATTTGTTGTTTATAACTAAGAATTATAAAAGCTATTTAACTATAGGGTTTACTTCAGTGGTGATGAGAATAGGGCTTCCACGTCTCCTCACTATCCGCTTATGCTACTTATTAATGCATAACTTATGGTTTTCTTCTTTTGGAGAAAGCAGGTCCACTAAATCGTTTTATACCCACGTTAGGGTTATATAAACACTCAACCCCAGTATTGCACCTTACCTACCTTTCGGTGATAAGGATAACTCTATAGGAGGATTAAGAACAAGAACCTAGTTAACCGTCACGCACAATGCGCAAAATTAGGGTTTTTAAGCCTCTCATTAACGCTACATAAATAATTGAGGTATTTTCATCCCCAATCCAAGAATGTCTACCCAACTTACAGCATATTCACAATCCCCTCCTTTCGGAGTCTGATTAGAAATCATATAGTGGTATTTAGTTGTCAATTAACTACCAAGCATTCAATTCAATTATTGGATAGATCTCAACAAGAAGAAGAAATACCATAAGCATGCATTAAATCATAACATAAGTTTCTAGATATTCAACATGGAAAGCCCTATAGAGGAATTAGTTCCTAGTCATTGACATGACAAGAACTAATCCCATGTTCTTCATAAAAACTGAAATAAAAACAAGAAAGGGAAAAGAAATTACTAAACTATGGTCTCCAATCTCCAAGCAAGAAGCCTTGTGTTGTGCGAAGGGAACCTCAAAACCGCCTAGGGTTCTCCTTTTATAAGTGAAAACCGCCTCAACTTTTCCCTGCAGGCCTGCCCCAAAATCCCTCTGGAAACCTTATTTTTCGCGTCGGCGCGCCAGCCTGACGAGGCGCGCGGCGGAACTCGCAATCCGTCCGGATGATTTGGCGCCGCGCCCGATTCTGGCATGCGAGCGCCATGGCCCAACTCTGTAGCTTTCGGATGTTTAGGCGCGCGCCTGCGCTCGACTGGCGCCGCGCGCTGAAGTCTTCGCAGCCTCTGCGGATAGTGGCGCCGCGGCCACGCTTCATTGCGGGAGTGCATGCGGCACTGGATTTCAGCCTCGTTCGCCACTTTCTCTGTTTTTAGCTCTGGAATCTCCTCTTTTGCCCTCTTTTAGCTCATTTTTCGCCATTTGGCCATTTTAACCATTTTGACTCAAAAGAAAGGAAAACTATCCTAATACGACACTTATATGTGCAAAACGGGACAAAAGACTAACTAAAACTGACTCAAAAGGTGTATATAAAATACACCGATCAAATACCCCCAAACTTAACCTTTGCTCGCCCTCGAGCAAAGATAGAAAGAAAGAAATAAAAGACTCAAAGAACGAAAATAAAAGACTCACTGCCATTGATCACTTTTGCTGCATTAGAGTTAACTAGAAAAACATGAAGGTTAGCAAAATAATATGCAGGAACATATAGCATGAAATTTCAGCACACTAAACACATGAAGCTAGATATTTCGCAAACTCATATTCATCATGCTTAATAGAAGTCAATATACTAAATCATGCATATAAATTCAAGAATTCCTATGGCATGCTTACTTGCTATTCTCCACTAATTCTGGATATGCATAAAAGAGATCTTCAGGACTTTAAGGGTTGCAATGTAGGCTTAGGTATATGTAGATAAAAATAGGCATTTAGGCTCGTTTCGTGTACCATAAGCTCTTCAGCTTTTCAGTATTTCCCTTTTTCTTTTTGTTCTTTCCTTCACTTCGATTCTATCTTTTCCCTCTTTTGTTTTGGGAGAGTGAAGTATCTAATAATGACAAGCACCCCTAAACTTAGGCTTTTGCCTATTTCTTATTACTTTTTATTGGGGTGCAACAGGCTTATTCACTCTTTTTGTCTCTTTTTTTTAACACATTTTATTCCACTACTTCACATTTTTACTTATGGCACAATTTGTGGGAATATAGGGTGTCAAAGAAGAAGTTTCAATTTTTAGGCTCAATGAGGCTGACTAGGGATATTTTTCAAAGTTCGGGATAGAAAAGAATGGTAAGAATTGGCTATCAAAGAAATGCCTGAGTCATCTCCCTAACATGCATATCCTAACTATTTCGCCTCAAATAGCAAGCAATCATAACACATAAGTATTTATCATTTAGCATGCATAATTTAAGCAAGAAACTCCAAATAGACAGATTTTTGTGAGTTTTTGGCATATCTAACCTAAGTGTTTAGATAGTTGCTTTTATTCCATTACATTATTTCACCTTACTGCACTAGGTGTTTCTAGTAACTACAGCATACATGATCTTTTGACAGACAATTATGACTCAAAAAGAAAATTTTTTGTGACTCAAAAATACATAAAAACAATAAAATGACTTAAATAAAAACATAACATGACACAATTAAAACAAGACACAAATAAAACACCCCCAAACTTAAATCACACATTGTCCCCAATGTGTGTAGACTCAAAGACAATAAAATACATAAGACACTTACAGACTCTGGCTAAAACGGTGGTGGTTTCGGTGGATAGTACTTTGAATTCCGTGAGGGGATGAGAGCTCTTGGTGTTTGATTTGGCGATAGGGCCTTCAGATCAGGGTGTCTTCCAGAATTCATATTTGCCGTTGTGGCGCCGCGGCCCTGCAAATGGGCGCGGCAAACTCTGTCTTTGGTTACGAACTTCTGCGCGGCCCGCAGATGGGGCCGTGGCGCTCGGACTTCAGGCGTCTTACGATCTTTTAGCGCGCGCTGGCGATTTTTTGGATATCCTTGGCTTCTCTTCTGTCAACACAACACAAACACAAGAACCCAAGACCGTGAGACTGTTCAAGACAAAATAAAATAAACTAAAGACAGGGATTGAAATAACATAATTGAAAACGTTGGGTTGCCTCCCACGTA
Source organism: Przewalskia tangutica (assembly GCA_029844215.1). Lineage (NCBI taxonomy): Eukaryota > Viridiplantae > Streptophyta > Magnoliopsida > Solanales > Solanaceae > Przewalskia > Przewalskia tangutica. The sequence goes on from CM056725.1 coordinate 8,247,364, forward strand.
GCGCTGTCTTTAACGTCTTTTAGCCGGACGCAAGTTCCTTATTATTCTAAGGTATGAGAGGTTACCAAGTTCATGTATTCCATTTCATTGATCAGATAGGGTTTTAATCTCTGTCCGTTTACCTTGAAGGCAGCTCCCTCTCTCCCTTTTATTTCAATCGCTCCATATGGGAATACTCTTACCACCGTGTATGGTCCTGTCCAACGTGATTTTAACTTGCCTGGAAACAATCTCAACCTTGAGTTGAATAAAAGCACTTGTTGTCCTTCTTGAAAGTCTTTTGGTATCAAATTCTTGTCGTGCCATGCTTTTGTTCGTTCCTTGTAGATCTTTGCATTCTCATAGGCATTGTTCCTGAATTCATCTAATTCGCTCAGCTGTAGTAGCCTCCTCTGTCCTGCTGCCGTGGCGTCCATGTTTAACTTCTTCATTGCCCAGTACGCTCTGTGTTCCAACTCTACTGGCAAATGACATGCTTTACCAAAAACTAATTTATAAGGTGACATACCAATTGGTGTTTTGAATGCTGTCCGGTATGCCCACAATGCGTCATCCAATTTGATAGACCAGTCTTTCCTTGAGTCGTTCACCGTCTTTTCCAATATGCTCTTTACTTCTCTATTTGACACTTCCGCTTGCCCATTAGCTTGAGGGTGGTAGGCAGTTGTAGTGCGGTGGTAAACTCCATATCGGGAAAGCAATGAGTTCAGCTGCCTGTTGCAGAAATGACTTCCTTCGTCACTGATGATGGCTCTTGGAGTGCCGAACCTTGTGAAAATATTCTTTTGAAGGAATTTTTGAACAGTCTTACTGTCGTTTTCTTTTGTACCGCTTCTACCCATTTGGACACATAGTCTCTGCGAAGGATCTATTGATTCCCAAAGGATGGCGGGAATGGCCCCATGAAATCGATTCCCCACACATCAAAGAGTTCCACTTCCAGTATCCCTTGCGAAGGCATTTCGTTTCGTCTTGAGATGTTCCCTGTTCTCTGACAATTATCACATCTCTTCACAAAGGTATGGGCATCCTTAAAAAGTGTTGGCCAATAGAATCCGCATTGCAGTACCTTTGCCGCTGTTCTTGATGCCCCAAAGTGTCCACCACATGATAGGGTGTGGCAATGGGTGAGAACCTGGTGCATCTCTTCCTCTGGTATACATCGCCTGATGACTTGGTCGGCACAGTGTTTGTATAACATAGGTTCATCCCAATAGTAATGCTTTACTTCTGAATAAAACCTCTTCACTTGCTGTCTTGACAAGTCTGGGGGTAGTACTTTAGCCTGAAAGTTAACAAAGTCGTACCAAGGTAAATTAGAATTCATACTTACTCAAAGCGGTTGTTAAATGCGGAAAGTGATCATTTATTTGCACATCCTCGTGTTCGGCTCTGTGTTTTCGGTCTTGACAAGTGATGCGCAGCGAATTCTCTGTTCCTTTCTTATCACGAATCTCCACGTCAAATTCTTGTAGAAGTAGGACCCATCGAATGAGGCGAGGCTTTGCATCCTTCTTTGTCATCAAGTACTTTATAGCAGAGTGGTCAGTGTATACTATCACCTTATTCTCAATCAAGTACGACCTGAATTTCTCAAATGCATATACTATTGCTAGCAGTTCCTTTTCGGTAGTTGCATAATTTAACTGTGCGTCATTTAGAGTTTTACTAGCATAGTAAATGGATCTAAATACCTTGTCGATTCTTTGTCCAAGCACTGCTCCAACTGCATAATCGCTTGCATCGCACATTAGTTCAAATGGGAGCTCCCAGTTTGGTGCATGACTATGGGTGCTGAAATAAGCTTCTCCTTGAGCGTTTGAAATGCGGATAAGCATTCTTTATTGAAGTCGAAGGCAACCCCCGTCATTAGCAATGTGGAAAGAGGCTTTGAGACCTTCGAAAAATCCTTGATGAATCTTCTATAGAAGCCTGCATGTCCAAGGAAACTTCTGACTCCTTTTGTTGATACTGGAGGTGGTAGATTTTCGATCACTGAAATCTTTGCCTTGTCCACCTCAATACCTTGGCTTGATATTTTGTGTCCTAAGACAATTCCTTCTGTTACCATGAAGTGACACTTCTCCCAGTTTAGCACAAGGTTAGATTCTTCGCAGACCGCTTAACATCGCTTCTGATGCCTTAAACACTCATCGAATGATGCTCCAAAGACCGAAAAGTCATCCATAAAGATCTCTATAGTCCTCTCTACCATATCTGAGAAAATTGCCATCATACACCTCTGAAAAGTTGCAGGTGCATTGCAGAGTCCGAATGGCATTCTTCTGAATGCAAATGTACCAAAAGGGCAAGTGAATGTTGTCTTTTCCTGATCTTCTGGGGCTATTGCAATCTGGTGATACCCTGAGTATCCATCCAAAAAGCAGTAGTAGTTATGCCCTGCGAGTCTGTCCAACATTTGATCTAGGAATGACAACGGGAAGTGGTCTTTTCTAGTTGCTTTATTCAACTTGCGATAGTCAATGCAGATTCTCCATCCGGTGACTGTTCTCGAGGGAATGAGTTCGTTTCTTTCGTTGGTCACCACTGTTATTCCACCCTTTTTCGGCACCACTTGTACTGGACTCACCCATGTGCTGTCAGATATGGGGTAGATTACTCCTGCATCGAGCCATTTTAGGATTTCCTTTCTTACTACCTCCTTCATGTTTGGGTTTAGTCGCCTTTGGGCTTCGATGGATGGTCTGCTCTCTTCATCTAGACGGATCTTATGCATTACCGTTGATGGACTTATCCCTTTTATGTCTGCTAATGTCCATCCAATGGCCCGCTTGTGATTCTTTAGTACTCTTAGCAGTTTATCAATCTCTTCGGTGGATAGGTGGCATGAAATGATCACTGGTAAGTGATCGGTGTATTTTATATACACCTTTTGAGTCAGTTTTAGTTAGTCTTTTGTCCCATTTTGCACATATAAGTGTCGTATTAAGATAGTTTTTCTTTCTTTTGAGTCAAAGTGGTTAAAATGGCCAAATGGCGGAAAAAGAGCAAAAAGAGGGCAAAAGAGGACGCGGGTGGAAAGCAGAAAGTGGCGAACGAGGAAAAATCAAGACCGGCGCGGCCTCCTGCGAAAGCGGGCGCGACGCCCATCATTCGAGAAGGTGCGAAGATCCAGCGCGCGGCTAGCGAGGCGCGGCTCACTATCCGCAGAGGGCGAAGATATAGCGCGCGGCTCGAACGACCAAAGCGAGGGCGCGGCGCCACACATCCGAGAAGCCACAGGAGATGCAGCGCGCGACGCCTCGGACAACAGATATCGGGCGCGGCGCTAAACAATCGACGGATTACAGAACTTGGCCGCGGCCCCATGCGAACGCGCGGCGCGAAAAAATAGGTTTTGACGGATTTTGGGCGAGCTGCGAGGAAAAGTTGAGGCGGTTTCGCCTATAAAGAGAGAACCTAGGCGCTTTTGGGGTTCCCTTCTTGCACAACACAAGACTTTTGGCTTGGAGATTGGATACCATTCATTTAGTACTTTCTTTTCCTTTTCTTTACTTTATTTCAGTTTTTGCATGATGAACTTTGAATTAGTTCTTGTCATCTTTATGGCTAGAAACTAATTCTCTTATAAGGCTTTCATGTTGAATTACTAGAAACTTATGTTATAAATTAATGCATGTTTATGGTTATTTTTCTTATTGAGAGATCTATCCAATAATTGAGTTGAATTCTTGGTAATTAATTGACAACTAATTATCACTATATGATTTCTAATCAGATTCTGAAAAGGGGGATTGTGAATATGCTGTAAGTTGGGTAGACATTCTTGGATTGGGGATGAAAATACCTCAATTATTTATGTAGCGTTGATGAGAGGCTTAACAACCCTAATTTTGCGCATTGTGCGTGACGGTCAACTAGGTTTTTGTTCTTAATGCTCCTATAAAGTTATCCTTATCACCGAAAGTTAGCTAAGGTGCGATACTGGGGTTGAGTGTTTATATAACCCTAACGGGAGTATAAAACGATTTCGTAAACCTGCTTTCTCCTAAAGAAGAATACCATAAGTTAATGCATTAGTAAGTAGCATAAGCGGATAGTAAGGATACATGGAAGCCCTATTCTCATCACAACTGAAGTAAACCTTTATAGTTAAAAAGCTTTTATAGTTCGTAGTTATAAACAACCAATCAATCATAAATTCGCCAAATAGATACTAGAAAATAGATAGTTGGTACTTGAACCCTAATCCTAGAGGACGATATTCGGTCTTATCAAAGACTATACTACTTGTCACGATAACGTGCACTTGCGTTTAAAGTGTGTGCATCTTACCGCGCATCAAGTTTTTGGCGCCTTTGCTGGGGATTAGGCATAGTTCAATATCAAATTTGTCTATTTTTAATTTCTAATTTGGCTTTTATTTTGATTTTTAATTTTTACGTTTTTCTTTTGAAAAATTCGAGGTGCCGTGATTTGTTGTCTGTTTTTGATCTATTTCAGGAAGTCAGTTTATGCGAAGGAGAAGAGGAGCAGACACTCTTGTTCCCTTCAATCGAAATTGAAAACCCGCAAACGAGCGTAAAGAATCAGCGGAGTGCAACCTTGTTAGAGATGAACGGCGTTCAGAACAACAACGGGATGGGAGAAGGGTTAGGAGAGAATCAACCCCATCCAGGAATGCCTAGGCAAGCGCCAACAGACGTGGAAGAGAGAGTCCAAGTCCAGCCAGAACGAAGTTTGGGAGACTATGTGCTACCAAGAGTGAATGGAGCACAGACATGCATTAGGCTCCTGCACAGAGCCAACAACTTCGAGATAAAACCAGCGATTACGAGCATGGTACGATACAAGTGCAATTCGGAGGCGCCATCGAGGATCCACATATGCACATAGCTAATTTCTTGGAGCTATGTGCAACTTTAAGATATAACGGCGTTACTGATGATGCCGTCAGATTGAGGCTCTTTCCCTTCTCACTCAGGGATAGAGCAAAAGTATGGTTGAATTCCTGTGGCGATTCGATTTTCACATGGCACGAGCTGGCACATAAATTCTTAGCCAAGTTCTTTCCTCCGTGTAAAGCAGCAAAACTAAGAGGGGAGTTGAACAACTTCTACCAAGCAGATGGAGAGTCCTTATATGAAGCTTGGGAAAGGTTCAAAGATCTACAGAGAAAGTGTCCACACCATTGCATTGAGTTGTGGAACTTGGTCCACATCTTCTACAACGGTGGCGGTACTACGGAACTATCATAGATCGCAGCAGTGGAGCATTCATGAGGAAAACAGCCCACGACGCTCATGAGTTATTAGAAGACATGGCCACTAACAACCATGTCACGGAAGAGAGGTCGACGAATGGGAGAAGAACAGTGGGAGTCCATGAAATAGACGCTATTGCTGCCTTGAATGCCCAAGTGGCCCTTCTAGCTAAACAGTTGCAGCAACATACAATGTCAGTGAATGCGGTACAGATGCCTAAAAGCTGTGAGATATGTGGTGGCCCACATACATTTGATAGGTGTCCTTCAGCGGATCCCAACAATATACCAATGGAGCAGGCGGAGTGTCAGGCCATAGGTAACTATCAAAGGCAACAGAACAACCCCTACTCTAACACTTATAATCCAGGATGGAGGAATCACCCAAATTTCTCATGGAAAGGAGACCAGGGGCAGCAGAATCAGTACAAGCGGCGAGAATCGATCTGATGGGCAACAGAACCAATATCGAGCGTGAGAACCAATACAGGCGATGCGTAACCAGCGAACAGAATCAGCACCCTTCATTCAAGCCCCACAACATCAATTCAATGCACGGTTCGAAGAAAAGCGGATGAAGTGGCGGTAAGCGACACTTGTCAATGCCTGCACCAGTTCATGCGAAGCTAGATCCTCATTCAGAACTTGGAAACTCAGTGGGTCACTAGCAGCGAGCAAACATCGGACCACGCGGCATTGCCAGTAACACAGAGGTAAATCCAAGGAAGCGGTGCGAGCGGTGCAATTGAGAAGCGGCAAGCGGTTGGAGCGGCGATCGCGCAACCATGGTTGAGAAGAAGGCGAGTTAGAAAGAGAAGGTGATTGAGCCCGGCCAGAGTAGAGAATACTCCAGAGAAGGAGTATACAGAGAAGATCCCTTTTCCCCAGAGACTACAGAGAAAGGCGGTTGATAAACAATTCTCCAAATTTTTGGAGACATTCAGGAAGCTGCATATCAACATACCTTTCATAGAAGCATTAGAGCAAATGCCCTCCTATTTCAAGTTTATGAAGGAGATTTTGGGGAAGAAGAAAAAGCTGGCAGAATATGAAATAGTAGCACTAACAGAAGAGTGTAGTGCTATCTTGTAGAAAAAGTTGCCACCAAAGCTGAAGGATCCTGGAAGCTTTACACTACCTTGCACAGTGGGCAGGGTGACTTGCAACAGAGCCTTGTGTGATTTAGGGGCAAGTATAAATCTGATGCCCTTATCAGTTTTTAAAAGATTAGAGTTGGGTGAGGCCAAACCAACCACAAGAAGCCTCTGGTGGCGGCCGACAGTGGTTCATCCAAGAGGCAAGATCGAGGATGTGATTGTGAAAGTAGGAAAATTCTTCTTTCCTGCAGACTTCCTCATTCTTGACATGGAAGAAGACGCGGAAATCCCTATCATATTGGGGAGGCCATTCCTAGCAACGGGGAGAGCTTTGATTGATGTTGAAAGAGGATAATTAACACTAAGGGTGGAGTCTGAAGAAATGGTGTTTAAAGTTTTTAAACACGTCATTGAGCCACCAAAAATGAGTGGGTGCTTTGCAATCAGCACCATCAAACCATGCGAACCGATACAAGTCAACCAAAGAGCGATGAGCCCAAGAAAGTAGGCATGGTTTGCTGAAATGCCATTAAAGGAGGTAAGTTTTCCTGAACTCCCTCGTACTGATAATGCCAAGAAGAAAAGAAGAAAAAGAAAACGCCAAATATGGAGAAAATGGATAGGTTGGGGGCTTAATCAACCCTAGGGTTATTAAGGCTAAGGAACTTGCGTCCGGCTAAAAGACGTTAAAGACAGCGCTACTTGGGAGGCAACCCAACATTTTTAATTATGTTATTTTAATTTCTGTCTTTGGTTTATTTTATTTTGTCTAGAACAATCTCACGGTCTTGGGTTCTTATGTTTGTGCTGTGAGTGATAGGTACAGGGGAATGAACTGAAGGCGAAAAACTGAAGAAAAGTCAGGATTTCGAGCGGGTAAGCCATGCGCCGAAGCGAGGCCGGCGCCAAGAAGCTGAGCAGCGCGAAATTTAGGTGTCGCGCGCCAGAGCAGGCGCGGCGACAAAAGAGCTGAAAGTTTGCCAAGTGTAGGCGCCGCGGCGCTAAAAGTCCCGAAGGCCTTGAGATTAGGCGCGCGGCACAAAGCAGGGCGCAAAGCGGGAATTCGAAACTTAAAACGCCCAATCAGATTTTCCCCAACTCCAATATCAAAACCTAACTTTCCTCTCCAAAAACCACGAAATTCCGTAAAATTGCCCAAATCCTCCACAAATCCAACCCAACCACAACTTAAACTCTTAAATTCCTAAAAACCCCCAACTATCTCAAACAACGAAGCTCCATTCCATACCCTCAAGCCAACCAATTGAAACAAGAACAGCGTGAAGCTCTCATAAAAAGGTAAATCCCTTTCTTTGTTCTTGAATCCTTTTACTGAAGTCATAGGAAGTAGTAGTTTGGAGGAGTATTGTAGTTGGAGTAGTTTGGGTGCTGAAAAGTGATTGTGAAGGTTGTGGGTATTGAGTAGAAAGGTTGAAGTTTGGGGGTGTTGTATTCGCTGCTAGTGTTGAGTGTGTAGGAGACAGTTGTGCCACTAAAGTATAAGCTGCAGATTTTGTTTTAAAAATGGCCACCAGAAAGAGAAGAGGCTCCACATCCACCCCAACCCCACAATACGACGAAAATAGGTTTGTGAGCTACGAAGCCTCCCAAAGATATAAAAAGCTTGATACCAGACCCATAATACCAGAAAGGGGAATGGACTACCAGAGGGAGCCATATGGGGAGGAAGACGTTTATGAGCCCATTCGGGCGATGATTGAGTTAAGGGATTGGAGGAAATTTGTGAATCCGGAGAAGATAGCACCAGTAAACACAACAATGGTGCGTGAATTTTATGCCAATTTTCCGGAGAAGGTGGAAAGGGGATGCTTTGTAAGGGGACGCTATGTGCCTGTGACAGCAGAAGATATCAATATACAATTGAAAACAGTTGATGTTGAAGGAGGAATTGGTGATCGGAGCCATTTTAGAACATGGTCTAGGAGCACCGACAACATAAATCGATATCGTCGCAAACAGTGAGCTACCAGAGCTGTTTTGATATTGGAAGAAATGGGTCAAGAGCCAACAAAGCACTAACAAAGTAGCCAAAGGTTGGCTATATTTCGTCGGCCGCGTGATTCCATCCACGCACTTCACGAGTGCGGAGGATAGGATCAAACCGATATATGGAATTATGAGGGGTTGATGATTGATGTGGGGAAAGAAATAGTGCGAGCATTGAAGAAATCAGCGGTTGGTAACAAGCGGATTGGGACATGGCTCGATCATCACTGGCTATGTCACGTAGTGCGGTTGTAAACCTACCACCGACACTCATGAAAGAAACCAACCGCCAGGTGTCCTATGGGATAGTGCACTCTTTCCTGCACCAAGCCCCCCAGATCCGCACGAGAGTACAACCAAAGCAGAAGCAATGCAGAGGCCGCCATGGACGAAGATGAGCTGAAATAGGGAGCTCAATATGAGGCGGGACCTAGCCACGTGCCAACCACAGAAGCGTAACCTCCAACGCCACAATGGAGCAATTGTATCGAATCGGATGAGGATGATGCGGACGCTTGGGCACGCGAGTACAGAAACGAGAAGAAACAAGGCAACAAATCAACGAGCTGAGTTCCTTGTTCAACCAATGGTCGATGCATTATCCACCGCCACCACCACCATTTTAACCAAAGTTTGTAAGTGTCTATTTCTTTTACTGTCTTTGAGTCTACACACATTGGGGACAATGTGTGTTTTAAGTTTGGGGGTGTTTATTTGTGTTTTGTTTTCTTTATGTGTCATGTTATGTTTTACTTAAGTCTTTTTGATTGTTTTTATGTTTATTTTGAGTCACCAATTTTTTTTCTTCTTTTTGAGTCATAATTGTCTGTCAAAGATCATAATTGCTGTAGTTGCTAGAAACACCTAGTGAAGTAAGGTGAAATAACGTAACGGAATTGAAGCAACTATCTAAACACTTAGGTTAGATATGCCAAAAACTCATAGAATCTGTCTATTTGGAGTTTCTTGCTTGAATTACGCATACTAAATGATAAATGCTTATGTGTTATGATTGCTTGTTATTTGAGGCGAAATAGTTAGGATATACATGTTAGGGAGATGACTCAGGCATTTCTTTGATAACCAACTCTTACCATTCTTTTCTATCCCGTACTTTAAAAATATCCCTAGTCAGCCCCTTTGAGCCTAAAAATTGAAACTTCTTCTTTGACACCCTATATTCCCACAAATTGTACCATAAGTGAAAATATGAAATAGTGGAATACATTGTGTTAAAAAAAGAGACAAAAAGAGTGAATAAGTCTGTGCACCCCAATACAAAAGTAATAAGAAATAGGCAAAAGCCTAAGTTTGGGGGTGCTTGTCATTATTACATACTTCACTCTCCCAAAACAAAAGAGGGAAAAAATAGAATCGAAGTGAAGGAAAGAACAAAAAGAAAAAGGGAAATATTGAAAAGCTAAAGAGCTTATGGTACACAAAAATGAGCCTAAATGATTTTTTATCAACCCCTACCTAATCCTACATTACAACCCTTAAAAGTCCTGAAGATCTCTTTTATGCATATCCAGGATTAGTGGAGAATAGCAAGTAAGCATGCCATAGGAATTTTTGAATTTATATGCATGATTTAGTATATTGACTTCCATTAAAGCATGATAAATATGAGTTTGCGAAATATCTAGCTTCATGTGTTTAGTGTCTTTGAAATTTCATGCTATATGTTCCTGCATATTATTTTGCTAACCTTCATGTTTTTCTAGTTAACACTAATGCAGAAAAAGTGATCAATGGCAGTGAGTCTTTTTATTTTTTGTTCTTTGAGTCTTTTATTTTATTTCTTTATATCTTTGCTCGAGGGCGAGCAAAGGTTAAGTTTGGGGGTATTTGATCGGTGTATTTTATATACACCTTTTGAGTCAGTTTTAGTTAGTCTTTTGTCCCATTTTGCACATATAAGTGTCGTATTAGGATAGTTTTTCTTTCTTATGAGTCAAAGTGGTTAAAATGGCCAAATGGCGGAAAAAGAGCAAAAAGAGGGCAAAAGAGGAGACGCCAGAGCTGGAAACAGAGAAAGTGGCGAACGAGGGAAAAATCAAGACCGGCGCCCGCGGCCTCCTGCGACAGCGGGGCGCGGCGCCATCATTCGAAGAAGGTGCGAAGATCCAGCGCGGCGCCAAAAGCGAGGCGCGGCTCACTATCGAGAGAACGAAGATATAGCGCGCGGCTCGAACGACCAAAGCAAGTGCGGCGCCTACACATCCGGAAGCCACAGAGATGCGGCGCGCGGCTCGAACAGCGATATCGGGCGCGGCGCTAAAAACGACGGATTGCGAACCGTGGCGGCTGTCGCAGCAGCGGCGCCGACGCGAAAAAATAGGTTTTGACGGATTTTGGGCCAGCTGCGAGGAAAAGTTGAGGCGGTTTTCAGCCTATAAAAGGAGAACCCTAGGCAGTTTTTGGGGGTTCCCCTTCTTGCACAACACAAGACTTTTGGCTTGGAGATTGGATACCATTAATTTAGTACTTTCTTTTCCTTTTCTTTACTTTATTTCAGTTTTTGCATGATGTACTTTGAATTAGTTCTTGTCATCTTTATGGCTAGGAACTAATTCTCTTATAGGGCTTTCCATGTTGAATTACTAGAAACTTATGTTATAAATTAATGCATGTTTATGGTTATTTTTCTTATTGAGAGATCTATCCAATAATTGAGTTGAATTCTTGGTAATTAATTGACAACTAATTATCACTATATGATTTCTAATCGTTACGAAAAGGGGGGATTGTGAATATGCTGTAAGTTGGGTAGAGATTCTTGGATTGGGGATGAAAATACCTCAATTATTTATGTAGCGTTGATGAGAGGCTTAACAACCCTAATTTTGCGCATTGTGCGTGACGGTCAACTAGGTTTTTGTTCTTAATGCTCCTATAAAGTTATCCTTATCACCGAAAGTTAGGTAAGGTGCGATACTGGGGTTGAGTGTTTATATAACCCTAACGGGAGTATAAAACGATTTCGTAAACCTGCTTTCTCCTAAAGAAGAATACCATAAGTTAATGCATTAGTAAGTAGCATAAGCGGATAGTAAGGATACATGGAAGCCCTATTCTCATCACAACTGAAGTAAACCTTTATAGTTAAATAGCTTTTATAGTTCGTAGTTATAAACAACCAATCAATCATAAATTCGCCAAATAGATACTAGAAAATAGATTGTTGGTACTTGAACCCTAATCCTAGAGGACGATATTCGGTCTTATCAAAGACTATACTACTTGTCACGATAACGTGCACTTGCGTTTAAAGTGTGTGCATCTTACCGCGCATCAGTAAGGTTTTTTCTTCACCTAGGTATTGGTATTGTAGATGATTGGGTAGGGTTTTTAACTCTAACTCTGGAGCCTTCTCTGTGGATGGCAATGATCTTTCTGGTACCTGTCCAAGCTCTTCATACTTCCTTGTATCCCATTTTTCATAAGCATTCATCCAATTTGCATACTCCATCAGATCTGGATCGTTTCTACTATCATCATCCCATGTGGTCAGTACTTCTTCAAGCGTATCATCATATCCGAACTCTTTGGCTGACACTGCTTCTTCGATAAGATCAATGGCTGAGCAGTTATCCTTGGCCTCTGGAAAAGTTGCTGCTCGAAAAACATTGAAAATCACCTCTTCTTCATCTACTCGAAGCTTCAACTCCCCTTTGTGAACATCAATGAGCGCCTGTCCTGTGGCTAAGAAGGGTCTGCCAAGTATGATGGGGATTCCATCGTTATCTTGTATGTCTAAGATAACGAAGTCGGCGGGAAAGATGAACTTGTCCACCTTCACTAGTACATCTTCGATGACTCCTCTCGGGTGAACAATTGAGCGGTCAGCTAACTGCAAAGTGATGTTTGTAGGTTTGACTTCTCCCATTTCTAGTTTGCAGAAAACTAGATAAGGCATCAGATTTATGCCTGCTCCCAAGTCGCACAATGCTTTTTGACATTCAAACTTTCCAATGGTGCATGGGATGGTGAAGCTCCCAGGATCTTGTAACTTCTGAGGCAGTTGTCTCTGTAGGATGGCACTACATTCCTCAGTCAACATCACTGTTTCGTAGTCCTCTATCCTCCTCTTTTTGCTAAGCACATCCTTCATGAACTTGACGTAGCTCGGCATTTGCTCTAATGCTTCAGCAAACGGGATATTGAGTTGCAATTGTTTGAGGACCTCCACGAATCTAGAGAATTGTTTGTCAAGAGTACATGTTTTTAACTTCTGGGGATATGGTATTATCACCGGGTGCGATTGCTCACGCGCAAAGTCTCGCTTCGGGTTATGGGCGCGACCACGATCTTGGGAGCCGCGCTCACTCTCCCTGCTTGTCTCGGATGCCGTAACGCCTGCCTCTTGCATTGTCTCGGAATCTTCGACGCGGACACCGCTTCATCGCTTGCACGAACTCTCTATCTCCCCTGATTCGGCATCCTTCAGGTCAATTTCCTGACATTGTGTTTCCTCATTGCTTACCCCAGGTGCAGATTTCTCTTCATGTGTTTCGTTGTTGAATATGATCGCGAGCTCTGCTATTTGCGTTTCCAACTTCTTCATAGCCATTCTCGTTTCGTCTATGAACTGATTTTGGTACCTCGTGAGACTGAGTATAGTTTCTCGTAATTCCTCCCTCTCTTCCTCTATGGTTGGTTCTCTATCATATTGACAGTAAAAATCCATATCTAAAAGATTCCTGAGATAAATCAAAACCAACAAAGAATCACGGCACATTTGTTTTTTTTTTTTCAAAAGAAAATAAAATAAATAATTTAAAGAAACAAAAATAAAAAACCAAATTAGAAATTAAAAATAGATAAATTTGATATTGAACTATGCCTAATCCCCGACAACGGCGCCAAAAACTTGATGCGCGAAAAGATGCACACACTTTAACGCAAGTGCACGTTATCGTGACAAGTAGTATAGTCTTGATAAGACCGAATATCATCCTCAAGGATTAGGGTTCAATTACCAACTATCTATTTTTTGGTATCTATTTGGTAAATTGATATTTGGATTTGTTGTTTATAACTAAGAATTATAAAAGCTATTTAACTATAGGGTTTACTTCAGTGGTGATGAGAATAGGGCTTCCACGTCTCCTCACTATCCGCTTATGCTACTTATTAATGCATAACTTATGGTTTTCTTCTTTTGGAGAATTCAGGTTCACTAAATCGTTTTATACTCACGTTAGGGTTATATAAACACTCAACCCCAGTATTGCACCTTACCTACCTTTCGGTGATAAGGATAACTCTATAGGAGGATTAAGAACAAGAACCTAGTTAACCGCTGATGCGCAAAATTAGGGTTTTTAAGCCTCTCATTAACGCTACATAAATAATTGAGGTATTTTCATCCCCAATCCAAGAATGTCTACCCAACTTACAACATATTCACAATCCCCTCCTTTCGGAGTCTGATTAGAAATCATATAGTAGTATTTAGTTGTCAATTAACTACCAAACATTCAATTCAATTATTGGATAGATCTCAACAAGAAGAAGAAATACCATAAGCATGCATTAAATCATAACATAAGTTTCTAGAGATTCAACATGGAAAGCCCTATAGAGGAATTAGTTCCTAGTCATTGACATGACAAAAACTAATCCCATGTTCTTCATAAAAACTGAAATAAAAACAAGAAAGGGAAAAGAAATTACTAAACTATGGTCTCCAATCTCCAAGCAAGAAGCCTTGTGTTGTGCAAGAAGGGGAACCCTCAAAAACTGCCTAGGGTTCTCCTTTTATAGGCTGAAAACCGCCTCAACTTTTCCCTGCAGGCCTGGCCCAAAATCCGTCTGGAAACCTTATTTTTCCGCATCGGTGCCGCGGCCCTGCAGACAGGCGCCGCGGCGCCGGAACTTCTTCAATCCGTCGGATGATTTGGCACCGCGCCCGATTCTGGCATGCGAGTGCGCGGCTGCAACTCTGTAGCTTTCGGATGTTTAGGCGCGCGCCGCACTGCAGACATGAGCGCGCGCGTGAAGTCTTCTGCAGCCTCTGCGATAGTGGCGCGCGCTACCGCTTCGAGGCGCGTACGCCGCTGGTTTCAGCCTCGTTCGCCACTTTCTCTGTTTTTAGCTCTGGAATCTCCTCTTTTGCCCTCTTTTAGCTCATTTTCCGCCATTTGGCCATTTTAACCATTTTGACTCAAAAAAAAGGAAAACTATCCTAATACGACACTTATATGTGCAAAACGGGACAAAAGACTAACTAAAACTGACTCAAAAGGTGTATATAAAATACACCGATCAGTGGTGAGCTAGACATGTTTTGGATGATGTGTGTGAAGTGTTGAGTCATGTGAGACATGTCTAAGACCTTGCGGGACCAGTGTGAGTCGTTTGAGAATATTGAATTAGCCAACAAGACACTTTCTTGAAGAAAGGAAGAAACGTGTGACTTGACCAAGTCTTGAAGTAGTGTTGGCCGTGTGAAGTGTATGCATGTGATGGACGATTACTTGCCGGTGTGTGTTACTACACCCACTCCCTTAACACGTCCCATTTTTGTAAGGCATGATAAGCCATTCCCCCTCCCCTATAAATAGAATAAGTTAGGATAACTTATTCACGAATTCAACAACCGGAAAATTCTTAAACTAAGTGGTCAAAGCTAAAAGCAAATCTTTTTCTTGTGAGTGTGTTCTCGAGAGCATAAATTAAATAGTGAGTGAGGCTAGTTTAGTTTGAGATTTCAAGTGTTAGACACCTAGTTCTACCACTTCATTGTAGAAAACCGAGAGGCATTCCTTTGTTTATTTGAAATGAAATAAAAGTAAAGGTTGTGCTGTTTGTCCGTAACTCTTGTGTGTTGTGTTGTGATTAAACTTTCCATTCTAAACCTCATTCAAGTGTGTTTGTTTGCTTCCGCATTCTTACGTTCTTTTGATCTTGAAAGGACTAAGTGTTTGGCTGAAGTTGGCAAGAGGTGTTGCCGACTGCCTTCACGCCTTTGAGTGCGAAAGATTTATAGTAGCATAACGGGGGTGTGACAATTGGTATCAGAGCCTAGCTTGTTGATAAACTAAAGGGTTCCTAAACACTATTTGAAGAGGTATTGGCAGTACTTGTATATGCCGTGATCTGTTCATTTGTCTTAAATTCCATCATAAAATGTATATTTAGTTGCTCTACCTTAATATTGGTAGACATATCCTCAAACCATACAAATAACCCAACTTCCTCAACAAAATTAGCCAATAGAGGGATCAAGAAAAATGCTCTCAAGAAATTCCCAGTTATAACATACACTACTGAATTAAAACATCCCGGGCTCGATTCTGAGTGTGTCATTTGCTTGTCAGAATTTACAGTTGGAGAGAAAATTAAAATTCTGCCTAAGTGCAATCATGAATTCCACGTCAAGTGTATCGATAAATGGCTCAATTCACACTCTTCTTGCCCTACTTGCACGCACTGCCTTATTGAAACTTGTCAAAAATTTGTTAATGGTGACACATCTGTTACAACAACCACAATTTGATCAACATCTGTACAAGAAATCATAATAAGGATTGAACCTCCCCAACATGAAGATGTTATATCTAACGTTCAAAGTTAACTAGAAAAATAGGAGTAGTACCTAGACCTTAGTTGATTGATATTATTAGTGAATATTATAATATATTCACCATATATTTTATAATTATTACTAGTGTATAATTATGGTAGATATATAATTCTTATTGTATTAGCATTCAATATTGTACACACTATATATATATATTATCTATTGCTCCCTTTTGTTCTAATGCACTTTATACTGCTTTAATTCCTTATATGAGTTTGACCATTTCTCTTGCTCGACTCGTGCTTTGTTTTGATTGCCTTGCTTGTGATTATGCTTTGTCTTGAGTCGAGGGTCTCCCGGAAATAGTCGCTCTACCTACCAAGATGGAGGTAAGGTCTGTGTACACTCTATCCTCCCCAGATCCCACAATGTGAGATTTCACTGGTATGTCGTTGTTGTAATGAGAAAGACTCCTCAAGAGAGATTCATACAATCATACGTGGTATCAAGAGTCAAACCCTAAAAACATCTAAACCCTATTTTCTTCTTGCCGCTGCTGCAAACCCCCCCACCCCCACTTCGGCCGACGACACCTCTAATATTTTGTCGTTTTTGTCCAATTTTTGTGACTACCATGTCTACTCCCACCTCTTCTAAGGTTGTCGCCTCCTCCTCCACGTTTGTCATAGACAACCCCCGCTCCTTCCACCGCTTCTTCCTTCTATCCGGCGTTGATTGTCACTAATATCAAGAATGTCATTCCCTTAGTTCTTGATTAAGAAGATGATCAATATTCTTCGTGGGTTGAACTCTTTCATATTCACGCGTGTGCGTATAACGTGCTTGACAATATTGATGACTCTCCCACCGATGTTGCAGACACGACATGGCGTCGACTTGACGATATCATCAAACAATGAATTTATGGCACCATCTCTAAAGACTTGCTTCATACGATTATGAAAACCGGTGCCTCGGCTCGTGAGTTATGGATACGTTTGAAGGAGATATTTTAGGATAACAAGAATACATAAGTCATGTATTTTGAAAGAATAATTCAAAAATACACGTCTCGAATTTTTTGCAAACATGTCTGAATATTGTAAACAATTGAAACTCGTCGCGGACCAATTATCCAATGTAGGGACACCAATTTCTGGAAAAAATGGTCCTACAATTAGTTTCTGGTTTACCGAAGGGCGAATATGATACTCTGGAAATTATGATTCAAGAAGTCGACCCATTGCCGAGCTTCAACATAGTCCGTTCACAATTACTTTTAGAAGAAACCCGATGAGCCAATCAGGACAAACATAATCAAAAGGCATTAGCAGTTGAAACTACCACAATGAACAACACCGTCGCCGGCCAGCCACCGCCGCCGGACTAGCACCAACCGCAGAAAAACTGCGGCCACAGGGACGGCAGAGGCCATAACAACAGTCGAGGCGACAGAGGCCGCGGGAAAGGTTGGAATTCTGGCCAGCAACCCATTCAGCAGCAGCACCAGCCCAGCAACATGCCACTTTGGGCCGGCCAAGGGCAGTGGCCTAATCCAGAAGCATGGGTCGCGACTGCTTACCCGATCCAGCAAGCCTCAACCCAATTTCCTGGATCATGGAAGCCTAGTATATTGGGCCAATACCCAGGACCACGCCAGCACTCAGCAGCTGCATCAGCCCAGCAGGCCAAATGTGCCATGGCCCAATAATAGTTTCATGTGGGTCTGGCCCCCACCGATTTGAGAAAGACCTTTAGCTCTTTAATTATGCAGCAGCCCGATGACAATTGGCACATGGATACGGGATCCATTTCTTACCTTACTCTATCCTCAGGTAATCTTTTCCAACTATTTCGTTTAAAGAATCCTGAATTTATTATGGTTGGCAATGGTCATCGCATTCCGATTAAAGGTTACGGTACCACCTACACTCAACCACCTCACCCACCCTTCTCCCTAAATAACGTCCTTTATGCTCCAAGCGTTATTAAAAATTTAATATCTGTTAGGAAATTCACTCATAATAATTCTGTGTCTGTTGAGTTTGACCCCTTTGGTTTTTTTGTGAATGATCTGCTTACGGGGACACGCTTTACGAGTTGAAATATTACATGGGACCTCTATCCATTCTCATCCACCTACGCTGCCAGATCCCGCTCACACACCTGTCTCGCTGGCATCTCTCCATCATCTTGGCATAATAGACTTGGAAACCCAAAAGCTCCTATTTTTAATTTTCTTAGAAGCAATAATTTTATTCGATGTAATAATGGAAAACTTGCCTGACATTGTTTTTCTTGCCCTTTAGGCAAACATGTTCGCCTTTCATTTCAGTCATCTTCTAGTGTTATGTTTTCTCCATTTGATATTGTTCATGCTGATTTATGGACATCTCCCACTACTAACTCACTGTTTCATAAATATTATCTAGTCTTTTTAGATGAATTCTCTCACTTTATTGGATTTACCCACTAAAATTCAAGTCTGATGTTTTTGCCAAGTTTCTTAAGTTTTGTAGTTTTATTAAAACACAATTTGAAAAAGCCATCAAATCTTTCCAATGTGATAATGGTCGTGAGTTTAATAATTCCATATTCATAATTTTTCAAAAATATTGGCACTGTTTTTCGGTTTTCGTGTCCCACACCTCCCCCAAAAATGGCAAAGCCGAACAAATCATTCCCATTATCAATAACATAGTTTTTACTATCCTTTTTCATGCATGTCTCCCTCCTTTCTTCTGGGTTTATGCGGTCAAAATGGTAGAATACATCCTTAATATTTTACATACCAGTACCCTCCATAACATGACCCCACCGAAATTCTATACCGACGAATCCCCTCATATGATCACCTTCGGATATTCGGTTGCCTTTGCTACCCAAACACCAAAATTCTATACCGATAACACTCTCTCTTTAAGGCACAATTACCCCGTATATATTATCTTACAGATAGTGGGTAATAGCCTACCAAGATAAAACAATAATAACTTTCACAAGGACAAGCCAATGCTTGTGAATCCTTAGAAGAAGTAAGAACTCAAGATTGCTAGAAGAAGAAGAAGAGTCTCTCAAATAATTTCCAGATTTTGGATATGTTTTTTTCCCGATAAATTCAAATGATATTTGAGACCTCTATTTATAGGTGCAAAGTGGTCATGCACATGCCATGTGAATGCACTAATTGGGGTCATATAGAACTCATCAAAAGTTGCCTTCATCATGCCAAGCGTTGGCTGATTTATGGCTTTGAAATGAGTTCACATTTCAGAAGAATCCTTTGATTTTCGGGTTCACTGTACGTGCGCCGCGACCCTAATCTGGTGGCATCGCCGTGACCCTGGTCAGGTGGCGCCGCGACGCTGGCCCATCGTGGCTTAGTGCCACGGCCCTGTTACGGCGCCGCGACTCTTCTCTAATTTTCATATTTTGCACATTTCTTATTTTCTCATACCGTCGTGGGAGACTCATAAATTTGACCAATTAATCGTTCATCCTTACATGCCTTAAGAACACTTAACATGTGTACCAACATCTTTTTCACTATTTGAAATTTAATGAGACATTGTACGACATATGCATGTTTATGGAAATAATATTTCCGACATGCGGGGCCCCATATGTTCAAGTAATTAAGGACGGGATAAACACAATTCCATTAGGTAAATTTCCAATAATCCCCTCTTGAAAGAAGTTTTGGTGCACGCGAGGTGCCAACCATTAACAATCTATCATCGGAAGTATATTGTATCTAAATAGGTAGCCTACGACCTTGAACCTTTCTTAGTCAAATACCATCAGACATACTTACTGCGCGGTGAACGTGATGTCTTTAACCGTCAGTGTTTAGTGTATGCCAAGACAATGATAAAGACACAATAACTATTAAATCTCTTGTTTCTTCTTTATTGTTTTGTCCATTGTGGCCGTGGACACACTTGGATTCTTAAGCGCGCAGGATTGAGGTGGCATGTTCTCGCACTTAAATAGGTGATCTACTACAAGGTACCCTGCAGTACCCCACTATACGAGTGTTAGGAATCATTAAAAATATATTCATCTCAACTTCGACTCTCGAGGGTCACGTTAAGACTTTGATACTTAAAATGTACCCACCATGCAGGTAGCACTTTAATGTCTATCGTAGAAAGGCTTTGGATTATTGTTTCCATAAGGAACCAATATCCAAAGTGCTCTTGCTTTTCTCGAAGTGCTCAGCTGAGCCTTTACAACTTAGTTTTCCCATTGAACCAAATTTATGGGATCTCCAGTCAGTATGGTTGGGTTACCACCATATCGATTCTTATTGCTTGGGTTTTAAGCCCATTCCGCTAGACAGGAAGAACATATAATCTTTGGGTAATCCCTTAGTCAAAGGGTCAACTATACTCTCCTTCGATTTTATGTAATTGATAGAGATGATACCCATGGAGATCAACTGCCTAACGGTATTATGTCTCCTACGAATGTGTCCAGACTTGCCATTGTATATGCTACTTCGTGCCCTTCCTAATGTTGACTGATTATCGTAGTGGATCATTACTGAAGGTACATGTTTATCCCATCAAGGGATACCCTCCAATAAGTCATGAAGCTACTCAGCTTCTTCACCTGCTTTGTCTAAAGCAATGAACTCCGATTCCATAGTAGATCGGGCGATGCAAGTTTGTTTGGAGGACTTCCACGACACAGCCCCACCACCAATAGTAAAAATGTACCCACTGGTGGACTTGGTGGACTTATATCGGATAGCCAATTTTCATCATTGTACCCCCTCTAGTACAACTGGTTACCTCGAGTAATGTAATCCGTAGGACAGTATATACTTCAAATATCGTAGTATTCGATTAAACTCTTTCCAATGATCATGTCTGGGATTACATGTAAACCTCGCCAATTTATTGACGACATAAGCGATATCAGGTCGGGTACAATTTGTTATATACATTAAACTGTTGATTACCTGTACATATCGCTCCTGGAGAACGGGTGCACCACGATTCTTATCAATGCCTTGATTCATATACATTGGTGATTTTAATGGCGGACAGTCAAACATATCAAACTTCGTTAAGACATTCTCTATGTAATGAGACTGAGACAACACTAGTCCGTCAGATGATTTAGAAATCTTAATTCCTAAAATGACATATGCAATATCCATGTCCTTCATATCAAAACATTATTTTAACATGTTCTTTATTTCCAGGATCAAGGTTCGACTACTACCTGTAACTAACATGTCGTCTACGTAGAGGCAAATCATGAAAAATGAGTCAGAGTTTCATTTCAAGTAAACACATTTATCACATTAGTTAATGGAGAAACCTTTTGATAGTAGTGTACTATCAAATTTTTCATGTCATTGTTTGGGAGCTTGTTTCAGCCCATACAAAGACTTGACAAGTCTATAGACTTTCCTCTCTTGTCTTGGAACTACATACCCATCGGGTTGTTCCATGTATATTTCTTCTTCCAAATTTCTATTTAGGAAAGTAGTCTTAACATCCATTTGATGTATTTCAAGGTCATGCAGGGCTGCGATGGAAATGAACACCCTTATAGAGGTCATGCCAGTTTTTTTAACATCCATACAGAGACTTTACCCTTTTCGTGACATTCACGTGACAGTTTTTTTAAGTGTCATAAAATTATGACATTTGTGTGACGGTTTTTTTTTAAGTGTCATAAAACTATGACATTTGTGTGATGGTTTTTTAAGTGTCATTTATTTATGACATTTGTGTGACGGGTTTGTGAAATGTCACATAAATAAATGACTTGTGTTTTAAATTGACCAAAAATGACGTGTTTGACTGATTAAAACGGCACCATTCTTATTATTTATTTAGCACTTTTTTAATTCAAATTAAGACCTGCACGATTTTTATTTATTTTTTTAAATTGTTTTTAATAAAAACAAACTAAACGTTATCGTTTTAACATTATAAAAAATAAAATATTAAAAAATTTGTAAAAATACTAAGTGTCTTCACGCTCACACACTTTTCAAATTGGACATGCCTCGAATCTCGAGACTACTACTTTCAGAAATTAAAAATTAGTACAATAGAGTATTCACATAATTATATATTTAAAAGAATTTATTAGCTTAATAACGACCCAAATTGGTATTATTAAAGGGCCGCCCCATAAAACCCTATGCTCTCAAATTTCCGGCGATTCTTGACGGCACAGTAACTTGATCGAAAATTTGAATTTTTCGGCCGACTCAGGAACCCATCGGAGGCGACCCATATACCAAAAGAATCGTCTTCTCCTCCTCTTCCAATCTATACCAATATCGACAGTTGATTCATCTGTTTTCATTGTTGATTTTGTAACCAAAAATCAGTTCGAAATCGCGATTTTATAATTTCAATTTTCCGGCGACCGGAGGTTGATTCGATGGGAGTGGGTACCACTATTGTGACCACCATCACCTAGCCATTCTTTCTATACTACCACCATGTATCGACTGTCCCCCAACATCCACGACGACCATATCATCATAAACACCGAACCCTAGGCGCATCTTTGGATTTTCCAGTCACCTCCGGTGACTGATCACCATCTCTGATATACCATTGTGTTCCCCTCACTCTTCTCTACATTCTACACCCATCCCCGTGACTCGAATCGATGCATAACATATTTCACCATTTTCATAGTTGTCGAGCTTCACTAAGGTTTCCATGGCAGAAACGTCGACTGGGCGACTACCCACAGTGGTCGTCCAGTCCTATAGCAATGACTATCCAACTTTTATTCATCCTCAACAACCCAAACTTCCAACTCTGATTTCTGATGCTAGTCCCGACAGTGAACAGAGAGTTTCTCGGCGAATTGGTGCAGCTATGGAGGTGTTACAACCTGCAATAAACATGGATCAATTACCAGCAACATCATTAATGTCACAACATTACGCACAGGTAATGTAATAAAAATTGAAAATTTAGCTGATATAGAACTAGAAACAATAACAACAATAAACCTAGTGTAATCCCACAAATGTGGTTTGGGGAGGGTGGTGTGTACGCATACGTTACCATACTTTGTGAAGGTAGGGAGGTTGTTCTCAAAGACCCCTAACTTTTAAGTTAACAAGCTTAATAGATAGGAATTTGTGAAGATTACGAGATATTATTTATAATATTATTAATAATGGAACGATGTCAACATTACAAAAGGTAGTGTCATGTAACATTGTAGTAGAGAGAGTATACTTTTTTTGACGAACTAATGCTTTCAAGCAGTGAAGGGTGTATAATATGATAGTATAAGTAGTTCCAAATTCATATACTGCAATCTAACTTCAAACTTTAAATATAGTTCTCTAAATCTAGTTTATGTTTTGTGTACTTGGTGTTGAAAAGTTGAAGTTTTTTTAGCTGCTTATGGAATTTTGCAGATTAAAGACACTGTCCAAGTAGATCAACATGTATCTCGACATTTGGTTGATGAACTTAGTCGTGCTGACTGGAGTTTTCTGGTAATCTATTTGTCCTTTTGTTTTGATAATGGTAACATTGGTGTAATGTGTGTATATTGTTTGACGAGCTAGTTCAGAAGATTTTACTTACTGTCTTCCTTGTTGAAATTGATTACAAGTGTTGGAGAATTGTGGACTTGTACATGCGTATCAACATGAACCTTATGGTGATATTACTCTGAAACTGACTTCCAAACTGAAGGAGAAATTTTCAAGCTGAGGCCATTGTATGGTTCTGCAAATAAGATCTTCTGCCAATCTGGTTGACTAGATGAGTTGGGGGCGAGAAAGATAATGCTCATTTTAGAGATGATCACGTTAAAGTGAGAATACTTGTTTCCTGTGGCCTGGTCTCCTTATTTTCAAACCAATGTTCTGTTTCTCATTTATTCATTTGGTCAATGTATCTGCTCGATGTTCGCAACTAGCTAGATGAAGCTCAGTGCCCCCAAAAGTGCCCAATTGTCAATATCAAGCCGATAACAAGCATGAACCTCCTATTATTATTTTTCCACCAGCATGATCATTTGTATACATCATGTAATTGGATGACCATGTTCTTGGACTTGACCAATCCTGCCTCAACTATGCACAGGCAATTGATTACAAAAACTTTTTTTACTAGTTTGTTGCTCACGCAATCTGCAGCTCTTGTTTTCTCCAGGAATTTTTGGAGTTCTCTAGATCTTTTAAACTACGTAGGAACACAGAAATGGCTTACTCAGATCTAGAGTAGGCTTGGAAGACTTTGTTGTCTACCTCATACTACATTTTTGAAGGAGATTCTTGGTGTCATAAACTAATAGAACTTTTCCTATGCTTATCCAGTTATAATAAGAATCTTTATTTATGTCTTAACCCTCATGACTTTGGTCTAGTGGTAAGAGCACGACGAGTTTAAATCCTTCCACAAATAAATGTTTGGTACTTAAGTAGAGAAAAGTAAAATGGCGAGCCCATTATCCACCGAGTTTCGAACTGTGTGGAAACATACCCTTAGAGATTTCTTGGTTATCAAAAAGAAAAGGCATCTTTGTTTTTGTCTATAGTGAATTCTTATCAATATTTCTTGTAAAATTTGAGATTGCTTAACTTTTCCTTTGTTTCTCTTGCAGTAATACTTAACCCCGGTAAGTTTCACTATAAAATAACCTTCATTATGTCACAAGTTTTATTGTGCATATAGGTACCTGAAAAGATTCTTGTTGTGAGAGTGGTTGGCCGTAGGCTAGATCCAGTAACATGAAAAAATTGTGGCTTTCTTCTTCTAATTTGTTGGAATCTTCTTCTGTCATATAGGTATCGAGAATATTTTGATCGTGAGCGGGTTGAAGGAGATGATGGTTATGGAAATATTTGAAGAGTTCATGTTCGTATTGCATAGGAGATGGAATTTAACAATGTTTTAATCTTGTATTAAGCACTTTATTAATGCTTTGAATGATTATGCATTTTGGAAATACTTTGTACAATAGATTCTAGCTATTTAATGTATATTTTTAGTGTTATTTAAATTCTTAGTCCATTTCATCGGTGCACTCAATTTGTAATATTGAAATTAAATTGCTAAAAACAAAATCTCGCCAAATAAATTTCCAAGAAATAAACCAGCCAAATTTAATTTTCCCGCCATATAATTTCATCAAAATTTAAATTTATGTGACATTTATGTGACGGATAAAAATCATCGTCTGTTTGTGACATTTGTGTGACGGGTAAAAACCGTCACATATCGTGTGACGGGTAAAAACCGTCACATATCGTGTGACGGGTAAAAACCGTCACATATCGTGTGACGGTTCCAGAACCGTCATCTGTTTGTGACAGTAGATAAGATGCCACTTACAGGAACCGTCATCTTAGGGGTTAGATGACGGTGTTTACCTGTCACTGTAGGACATTTTTGTTGTAGTGGCTTCTGGAGTTGACAATGCTTCTGCAATTGTCCGTGGTTCATTCTCAACCAGATAAGCTAGAAAATCTGGCCGAAAGGATTTTTCTATCCTGGCCCTTTTACTTCGCCTAGGTTCAACCTTAGGATCAATTGGATTCTCATCCACATCTGTATCCACTTGGTTAGAGTCATCAGATTCCGGGGAATCATGACTCTGTTTGCGTGCAGTAGCTTCATTTTCCTTTTTAGGAAAGATTGTTTCAAAGAATACAACATTTCTTGATTCTAGAATTGTAACCCCGTGAATATCTAGTACATTCGACTTATGTACTATAAAGCGATAAACACTACTATTCTTTGCGTATCCAATGAATATGAAATCTACAGTCTTAGGTACTATGTTGACCTGTTTTGGTTTAGGTACCTCTACCTTAGCCAAACAGCCCCATACTCTTAAGTATTTGTAAGAGGGTGTCTTTCAATTCCATAGTTTGTATGAAGTTTTCTCCCTGCCTTTGTGGGGGGCTCTATTAAGAATCATATTATCAGTAAGAACTGCCTCTACCCACATGTTTTGTGAAAGATCAGAATTGAGAAGCAGGACGTTCATCATTTCCTTTAGCGTACGGTTCTTGCGTTCGGCAACACCGTTAGATTGAGGAGAATATGGTGCAGTTGTTTGATGAATAATGTCGGAATGGACACATTATTCCTCAAATTGAGCTACATACTCTCCTCCTTTATCGGTACAAATTGCTTTAACGCGTAGGCTCAATTGGTTTTCAACCTCAGTTTTATAGCATTTAAATGCATCAAACGATTTATCTTTACTTTTAAGTAAGTAAATGTAACAATAACTTGTGCTATCGTCGATGAAGGTCACAAAGTACTTGTTCCCCCCTCTAGTTTGAGCGAACTTCAAATCACATATATCCGTGTGAATGAGTTCAAGAGGAGTGGTAACTCGTTCCACTGAACGAAAATACAATTTGGTAAGTTTTGCTTCTACACATACCTCATATTTAGATTGAGAGTTTATAACGTCAGATGGAAACAACTCCAATTTTGCTAATCGTTGAATTGATTGGTAGTTTACGTGTCATAATCTATTATGCCATAGATTGGACGACTCAAGCAAGTAAGAAGAAGCATTTGCATTTTCATTAATAGTGGGGATTACAAACATGGCATTTAACTTAAAGAGGCCTTCACAGACGAATCCTCTGCCTACAAACATGCCATTCTTAGTGATTACAAATTTGTTGGATTCGAACACTAGTCGAAACCCAACATGCACTAGCAATGTTCTTGAGATCAATTTTTCAGGATGTTAGGAACATGCATCATATTCTTCAGCTTGAGATCATTGCCGAAAGTCATCTTGAGCACCACTATGCCTTCTCGTCTTTTCACCCCTCTCGCATTCGCTCGAGCAGCTTCGCTGTCCGATCTTTATCGTCAAATCCCTAAATGTGCAGACTGTTTGGTAGTACCGGTGAACCAGATGACCGCGGCGATGGAATCTGGGACGGAGGACTTGTAGTATCTCTCTAGATCTGGCAAAAGCGAAAGACCCCCTAACATAATTCGAATGGAGGCTGACCGCTGAGCCCACTCTGGCCTCGCGGGGCGGGCCCCTGTGGTTGCGAGTGGTCTATTTAGCGAGTGAGGTAATTAAAGCTAAAGAGCGGGAACTATATTAAATTCATTCGAAGGAAGAGTTTAGTAAGTGGGCTCCCTTCGCTTTATTCTATTTAAGATATAGCTTTAGTTGAAGTTTCGGGGAACATATCGAAAGAAGCATTGTTGCCCATATAGAGCTTCTTGTTGGCAACTGCAGTGTAGGTGGAGAAAGCATTTCTTTCGGAGCATATATGATGAGTAACACCCATATCTAACCACCATTTCTTGGGGTTCTCTACCAAATTTATTCCCAGCACCACGGTTGAGAAGCCATCAATTATATCATTAAGATCTTTGTGTTCAATGATGTTGGCCTTGGTTTTCTTCTTGCCTTTCTCCTTAGACTTCTCTTGATGCTCGCGATTAAGTTGGCAGCAATCTTTAATCATGTGGCAAGCCTTGACACACTGATGGCAGTTTCCTTTGAACTTTTCATCTGCCTGACTCTTACCATCTTTCAGAAACTTTCGCTTCTTAATCGGATTGCCTTTGAGTTCAACCAACTTCGCCTTAACATCAACGGATTGTTTTCCTTTAGATAAGGTCTTTTTGGTATCCTCATGAATGTGGAGCTTGATAACAAGTTCCTCAAAAGTCATCTCTTTATATTTGAGCTTGAGATAGCTCATGAACTCGCTCCACGAGGGAGATAATTTTTAAATTAGAGAAGCAACCAAGAATGCTTCGTTAGGCTTCATGCCTTCCAGTTCTAGATCATGAATGATTAACTGAAACTCTCGAACTTGACATGACAAGCTTGTCATTCAACATCTGAAATTTCAAAAATTTCCCGACAATAAACTTCTTAGCACTAGCATCATGGGCACTATACTTCTTATGAAATCTATCTCACAACTCCTTAGCGGTATTTATTATGCAGTATACCGTATAGAGCGGATCACATAAGGAGTTCAGAATATAATTCTTGCATATGAAGTCATTTTGACTACAAGTGTCAAACCTCGTCATCAGGCCATTGACAACCTGGGTATCTTGGCCCACCTCAACCGTGTTATTGTCTTGAGTGTCCATCTCATCTACATTAGTAGGAGGATCTTATTACACCCCGTATTTCCAAGAGATTGAGATGAGAACGTGCGTAAGGAATTGAGATTCGAATTTTGGAAAGAAAGAAAGATTTCTTTTTCTTAAGGAAAAATATCGGGAATTTGTGAAGAAAAAGGTTTATTAATTGGAATTTGGTTCTCAAATTTGGTATTTGGGACTTATAGATTATATTAGAATTTTGGATTTTAAGTTCCGTATTTGGTCATGTGGGGCCCACGGGAAATATTTACGGTTTGATGGGGCCCACAAGATTTTGAGATATTTTGGCCAAATATTGATATTTTGGAGATGAAGTAATTTTTGACGAATCGGAGAGCGACACGTGTCACCCCCACTTGTCTTGGTCTTGGAAGACTTTGACCTTAGATATTTAGAGACAAGTGGACAAGTGGGCCATGTGGGTCCCACTCCACTTGTCTTGCTACACTTAGTCCATACACTTGTCAAGCATCCAACCTATGAGATACATTATATATGTATACAAGTGCAAGACTTGTACAACACTTAGAAAAAATCCCATCTCCTTTCCTTGAAGAGCTCTCGGCCAAGGGCCACTTTTGGAGACCAAAATTGTTCAATCTTTGATGATAAATCCTCAAACTCAAGACTAAGCTCCCTAATGAAGTTTTAAGCCTAGATAAACCCCAAGAACCATGATGGGCCGAGAATAGAGAGGGTGAAACCCTAAGTTTTATCAACTTTTTGGAAGTGAAATACAAAGTGAAGTTGTGTATAAGTTTATAGGGGTCACATATATGTGATTGGAACTTAAATAAGTGGAGCGAACCGAAAACTGCGGACCATATACCTCCGGACTGTTTTGGACGTTTTTGAGGCTTAAAATGAGGTAATAATTCTTATTCCTTTGCAGTAATTGGATATTACTTATTGTTATGTTTAAGGGATGAATTTATGTTAAGGAAGAAATGGAAAATAAGATGTGTATGTGATAGATATGTTGTTGGCCGATTTGAGGCAATTTTGTGTCATGGGTTTCGTTGGCTATATTGTTGTTGTTATCCACACTTATCGCATGTTAAAATGAGGTAATATGGTTGTTGATAAGTTGGTATATCATATATAGAAGTGTTGGAACTTGAATTGGAATAAAATGGATTAAGGAAAGAGTTATCGGATTGTTATAGTTGTTGTTGGCCGAAAAACTGCCTAAAACTGTTAGACGTCGTTGTGTCATTTTTATGGACCCTTTTGGGGTGTTGTTATGCTGGAAAATCATCCCCTAAACATGCATGATTAATGTAGTAATTGACTAATAAAAGTCCTAAGGAATAAGGGTATAAAAAGGGTGTTAAAGGCTTCACATTGTACCCTTAAATGTTGGTTTATTATGGACTGTTTAGTGGACTATTTTGTATAGGTTGTGGGACAGAATTTTACACGTTAAGTTAGGTGTGTAATCCTCTTTGGTTAACTGTTGGTTGTGCCTTAAATGTGGCGTGTTGGTTGATGAATACGGTCCTTGAAAAAGGTGGAAAAGTACGTAGAAACAAAGGAAGTGCTGCCCAATTTTCCGTAGAATTAGAGGGTCATTATTTGGTATAAGTCTTATACTAAGTAAGTATGATATTGATATAAGTGCTATCGTTATGATAGGTTGAAGTACTACGTGTAGCATAGTCTACTTGGCTTAAGGAATAGCCGATGAGGTTGAAGTACTTTGGAGCGTTTTGCTACTTGTCGTATTGGTTAGTCGTCACGAGGTATGTGAACTTCTTCCTTCTATCGACATGATTATTCTTGAAGTATACTTGCCTTGTTATTTGGAGTATACACGACTTGTTTCTTGAAGTATACTTGCCTTGTTATTTGGAGTATACTTGACTTGTTTTTCTTGAAGTATACTTGCCTTGATTTTGGAGTATACATGACTTATTCTTGAAGTATACTTACCTTGTTATTTGGAGTATACACGACTTGTTTCTTGAAGTATACTTGTCTTGTTATAGGAAGTATTTATGTTATTGATTCTATGCTAAAGGCATGTCTAGAATATTCCTAAGTTTTTACCAAGTCTTATGGGGGATGTTGGTAAGAGTCGTTAGGAAGTATTGGAGTCGAGTTGACCTTGCTAATTTACTACACTAATGAGAATAGGTATCAATCAAGCCATTGCATCGTTAATGAAAATGTATCGATTAATCAATTATATTGAAATGAGTAGAATCTTCCATTTGCGTAGAAAGTAAGATGAGACAAAATTGTATTACATTTTATAGATCATGACTGTTTTAACAAGATCGTTATAAACGAGTATAACCTATTCACGGCTCCTATAAGTATTAATTTTGAAAGTATAGGAGACTTGATTTTCGAAAGTACATGAGACTTGATTTTTGAAAGTGTAGTAACTTGATTTGAAAAGTATATGTTACTTGATTTAAAGAGTACAAGTAACTTGATTTAAAAGTATAAGTTACTTGATTGATTTAAAGAGAATAAATGACTTGATTTTGAAAGAAGAAGTAACTTGATTTAAAGGTATGAGTTACTTGATTTTGAAAGAAGAAGTACTTAGTTTTAAAGGTATAAGTTACTTGAGTTTAAAAGAAGAAGTAACTTGGTTTTAATAGTGAAAGTACTTTTGGGTTCAACTCCCTAATATTGCATGAAATGATTCTTTTTACAAAAAATAGATGTACATAGTACTTTTGGGTTTATTTCCCTAACATTACATGATTTGAGTCTTCTTGTAAAGAATGAATGTACATAGTACTTTGGGTTCATTTCCCTAATGTTACATCACACGATAATGCCTTGGTTTGTTTAAAAGGAAAGATGCGATGGTGTTTTAGTTTTCTAAAATGAAAGTTGTTATAACGGCTTTATGGGAAGTTTGTTATAACAGTTTTATGGAAAGTCAAGAGATGATTTAAAATGTTATAAGGAAATCATGTGAGAATGTCCATGATTAAATCCTTAATATAGTACATAAAATGAAAGTGCCTTGAGTTTATAAAGTGAATGTACGGCGGACGTACATTGTTATAATAGGTCTTAATCCTTAGTGAATTATGTGATAGTGCCTTGGTGTTATAAAATGAAAGACTTGTTAGTGTCTTGGTTTATTTTAGAAAGGAAGGCATGGTATTGTCTTGGTTTATTCTAGAAAGGAAGGCATGGTATTGTCTTGTTAATTCTAGAAAGGAAGGCATGATATTGTCTTGGAAATTCCGAAAAGGAAGGCATGGTATTATCTTGGAAATTCCGAAAAGGAAGGCATGGTATTATCTTGGAAATTCCGAAAAGGAAGGCATGGTATTGTCTTGGAAATTCTAAAAAGTAAGACATGGTATTGTCTTGAGTACATTATATTTTGTTCTAATGAGAGTCAAAAAATTGTAACTTGCATATGTTTGCTCATGATAGCCTTTCATGCAAGTGTTATATTCCCACATCACCGCGTCCCTCGTTAAAGGGCCGACAACCTTGCGTTGTTCATTACGGGTTCAATTTCCCGGGTTACTATACATTTCATGGAATTTCTCTCCATGCTGCGGGTTCAACTCCCATGACATCATTTCGTAGATTTGCTCTCCACGATGCGAGTATTGCGTATATGCTCATTGCGGGTCCACAAGGTCTATGCGAGTGAAATAGTCTCATGCGGGTGAAATAGTCCTATGCGGGACAAATAGTCCTATGCGAGTCCACATGACTCATGCAGGTGAAATAGTCTCATGCGGGTGAAATAGTTCCATAAATAGGATTGTATAATGATATTACGAGTGGGTGGCCCTAAATTGATCATGACCCTCCTATTTTGAAACAGAACAGTTTACTCTCATTACTCTGCTTTTAAAAAGGCACAGTGTACCGGTAGTTGATTATTATACTTGTCTCTTGTTATTTGTTTGGCCTGTTATAATCTCATCTACAGTAGTACAGTGATACAGGGATACAGTAGTACAGGGGTACTGTGATACAAGGTACAGTTGACTCTTATTTTATATGGCACGGTAGGATCTGGTATTTGATTTTCATACTTGCCCCTGTCATTCTTTTGTACAGTTATGATCTTGTTTACTGTACTTTATTTTCGCTCCATACTTAGTACTTGTTTTACTGACCCCCTTCGGGGGGCTGCGTTCATGTCCGCAGGTCTAGGTACTCAGTTGTGGATCCGCGAGCTTAGGATCCTTGTTCATCATTTTGAGATGGCTCCAATGTTCCGGAGTTCGTCATCATGGCTAGGTATATTCAGGGGTACTGATGCGCGAAAAGATGCACACACTTAAACGCAAGTGCACGTTATCGTGACAAGTAATATAGTCTTAGCAAGACCGAATATCGTCCACAAGGATTAGGGTTCAAGTACCAAATATCTATCTTTTGGTATCTATTTGGTAAATTGATATTTGATTTTGTGGTTTATAACTACGAATTATAAAGGCTAATTTAACTAATGAGTTTACTTCAGTTGTGATGAGAATAGGGCTTCCACGTCTCCTCACTATCCGCTTATGTCACTTATTAATGCAATAACTTAGTGTCTTCTTTTGGAGAAAGCGGGTTCACTAAATCGTTTTATACTCCGTTGAGTTATATAAACACTCAACCCAGATTGCACCTTACCTACCTTTCGGTGATAAGGATAACTCTATAGGAGGATTAAGACTAAGAACCTAGTTAGCGTCACGCACAATGCGTAAAATTAGGGTTGTTAAGCCTCTGGTTAACGCTACATAAATAATTGAGGTATTTTCATCCCCAATCCAAGAATGTCTACCCAACTTACGGATATTCACAATCCCTCCTTTGAGTCGATTAGAAATCATATAGTGATAATTAGTTGTCAATTAACTACCAAGCATTGATTCAATTATTGGATAGATCTCAAAGAAGAAGAATAACCATAAGCGTCGTTAAATCATAACATAAGTTTCTAGAGATTGACATGGAAAGCCCTATAGAGGAATTAGTTCCTAGCCATTGACATGAGAACTAATTCCATGTTCTTCATAAAACTGAAATAAAAACAAGAAAGAAAAGAAAATACTTAGAATGAGTCTCGAGCCAAGCATCCAAGGGTTGTGTTGTAGAATATTTACAATATGGATTGGTGGAAGGATGGATGTAGAATGGTGAATGGTGGAATGGAGAATGAATAATTCTTCTAATGATGTAGAGTATTTATAGCCAAAGAATCCTTTTGGTGAAGGGTTAGGGATTTTGTAGGTAGGAAAAGTTATTAGAATCCTTTTAGGTAAGGGTTTTAAGGTAGGAAAAGTTATCCCTTTAGGTAGGAAAAGTTATCCCTTTAGGTAGGAAAAATAATCCCTTTAGGATTACGAAAACATGTCAAATTCAAAGACTTCATAATTCCGTCGGCGCCATGACCTATGACTGGCGCCGCGGCGCCTGAAATTCAGCAACTCTCGGGACTTTCAAGATTTGGCGCGCCGCTGCTGCCACGTCGTCGCGACTCGGTGGCGTTTTGGTGATTTTGTTTCGTCGTCATTTTTCCGTCCGGACTTCGTCGGATCTCCTCTATAATTCCCGGAACTTCTTAGACTTCATTTCTTGGCCCTTTTGTGTGCAATTCCATCTCATTTATGCTCATTTCATCTCCTTTTCGCCATTTCTCAATTTCTGACCGCTGTGACACAAAAGAAAGGAAAACGACCCTAATACTATACTAAACATAAATGAAATGAGTAAAATACTAACTAAAAATGACTCAAAAAGTGTATATAAAATACACCGATCAAATACCCCCAAACTTAACCTTTGCTCGCCCTTGAGAAAAGATAGAAAGAAAGAAATAAAAGACTCAAAGAAACGAAAAATAAAAGACTCACTGACATTGATCACTTTTGCTGCACTAGTGTTAACTAGAAAAACATGAAGGTTAGCAAAATAATATGCAGGAACATATAGCATGAAATTTCAGCACACTAAACACATTAAGCTAGATATTTTGCAAACTCATATTTATCATGCTTAATGGAAGTCAATATACTAAATCATGCATATAAATTCAAAAATCCTATGACATTTTTACTTGCTATTCTCCACTAATCTTGGATATGCATAAAAGAGATCTTCAGGACTTTAAGGGTTGTAATGTAGGCTTAGGTATATGTAGGTAAAAATAGGCATTTTAGGCTCATTCTGTGTACCATAAGCTCTTTAGCTTTTCCATTTTTCCCTTTTCTTTTGGTTCTTTCCTTCACTTTTGATTCTATCTTTTCCCTCTTTTGTTTTGGGAGAGTGAAGTGTATAATAATGACAAGCACCCCCAAACTTAGGCTTTTGCCTATTTCTTATTACTTTTTTATTGGGGTGCAACAAACTCATTCACTCTTTTTTTTGTCTCTTTTTTAACACAATTTATTCCACTACTTGACATTGTTACTTATGACACAATTTGTGGGAATATAGGGTGTCAAAGAAGAAGTTTCAATGTTTAGGCTCAATGGGGCTGACTAGGGATACTTTTTAAAGTCCGGGATAGAAAAGAATGGTAAGAATTGACTATCAAAGAAATGTCTGAGTCATCTCCCTAACATGCATATCCTAACTATTTCGCCTCAAATAGCAAGCAATCATAACACATAGATATTCATCATTTAGCATGCATAATTTAAGCAAGAAACTCCAAATAGACAGATTTTGTGAGTTTTTGGCATATCTAACCTAGGTGTTTAGATAGTTGCTTCAATTCCGTTACATTATTCCACCTTCCTTCACTAGGTGTTTCTAGCAACTACAACATACATGATCTTTGACAGACAATTATGACTCAAAAAGAAGAAAAAAAAAATTGGTGACTCAAAATATACATAAAAACAATAAAACGACTTAAATAAAACATAACAAGACACAAATAAAACAAGATACAAATAAAACACCCCCAAACTTAAATCACACATTGTCCCCAATGTGTGTAGACTCAAAGACAATAAAAGAATAAGACACTTACAAACTTCGGCTAAAATGGTGGTGGTGGCGGTGGATAATGCATCGACCATTGGTTGAACAGGGAACTCATCTCGTCATACTGCTGGTGCAACTGTTGTTGCTCCTGCCTCAATTCTTGTTGCCCTTGTCGCAACTCATGTTGTCCCTGTCTCAACTCATTTTGTCCTTGTATCATTGTGTCGAAATGTTGCATCATCATTCTCTGGTTCTGGAGCACTTGCTCCATCATAGGCACCGGAGGTTCTGCTTCTGTGGTTGGCTGGTGGCTAGGTCCTGCCCCATATTGAGCCCCTATTTCAGGCTCATCTTCGTTCGTTGCGGCCTCTGCTGCTGCTGCTGCTGGTTGTGCTCTTCTTACGCTGCTTGGGGCTTGGAGTGCAGGAAAGAGTGCACTATCCCGGGACACCGCGATTGGTTTCTCATGAGTGTCGATTGGGTAGGGTTGGGACCCGTGGAAGGCGCATAGATTGGTGATCGATGAGCCATGTCCCAATCCATCTGTTGTCACCAACCTGATTTCTTCAATGCTCTTTACTATCTCTTTCCCGCATCAATCGTCATCCCATAATTCCATATATCGATCGATCACTATCTTCGGCACTCTGGTGAAGTCGTTGATGGAATCATCGCGGTATTGATGAAATATAGCCAACCTTGGCTGCCTTGTTGGCCGCTTAGTGCTCTTGACCCATTTCTTCCAATATCAAAAGCAGCCCGGGGTAGCTCGCGGTGTTTGTGGCATTCCATTGATGCGGTCGATCTTCTGACCGTATTCAAAGTGATTCCAATCGCTTCTTTCTTCAACATCAACCGTCTTCAATTTTGCATTGACATTATCTGTATCACACACACATAAACTCCCACAAAACATCCCTTTCCACCTTCTCCGGAAAGTTGGCATAGAATTCACGCACCATTGTTGTGTTCATTGGTGCTATTTTCTCCGGATTTACAAATCTCCTCCACCCCCTTAACTCAATCATTGCCCGAATGGGCTCATAAACATCTTCTTCCCCATATGACTCCTTCTGGTAGTCCATTCCCCTTTCCGGGATTAAGGGTCTGGTATCAAGCTTTTTGTATCTCTGGAAGGCTTGGTAGCTCACAAACCTAGTATCATCGTAATGTGGGGCTGGGGTGGATGTGGGGGTTCTTCTCTTCCTGGTGGCCATGGTTAAAACAGTTTTTGCAGCTTACAACTTAGTGACACAAATGTTTCCTAACACAATCAACAACCATGCCTTCTTTTTAGAAATACCAACTCGATAATCTAAATTCGTCTCGCTCCTCTGGCTAACATTATGGAAACATTTTCATAGTGATAACCGATCCGAATTTCCAAATTAATCCATTTAATGAGCCTTTAGCTGGTTATATATTAATAATGATCTTATCTAATCAGTTGTGAACCTAGAAAGTGTAAAATGAACTGGTTATATCTTAACTTCTATGCAGATGGAAATTCTACTCATTTCAATATAATTGATTATCGATTCCTTTTTCATTTAACGCTGCAATGGCTTGTTTGATACCTTTTTTCGTTAGTGTTGTAACTTAGCAAGATCAACTCGACTCAAATACTTCCTAAAAACTCTTACCAACATCCCCATAAGACTTGGTAAGGACTTAGGAATAATTTAGACATGCCTTTAACATAGAATCAATAACATGAATACCCCTTAACTTCTAAGAGTAGAATGAATCATGAAATAATACCACGGGTTTATTTC
This sequence comes from Przewalskia tangutica, assembly GCA_029844215.1. NCBI lineage: Eukaryota > Viridiplantae > Streptophyta > Magnoliopsida > Solanales > Solanaceae > Przewalskia > Przewalskia tangutica. Next base: position 8,284,035 of record CM056725.1, read on the forward strand.
ATACGTAGAACATGACAAAAGAAGGAAGAGGTTCACATACTTTATCGACGACTAACCAACACGACAAGTAGAATATGTACCAAATAGGTACTTCAACCTATAATGACGACAACACGTCTATCAACTTCATGATACTATGTATACACTTATACCACATAATGAATCTCCTTTCTTATAAAAATTCGGCAGCACTTCCCCTATTTATACGTAATTTTCCACCTTTCAAGAATGCACATTTCATCAACAACCAAGCCACAATTAATGGCACAATAAACAGTTAACCAAGGTGATTCACACACCTATTTCTCACGTAAAACAGCCTCAGAATCCACGTAAAACAGTCCACAAAAATCAGTCCACAATCCAACAACAACGAGGGTAAAAAGTGAAGTCTTTCTACACCTTTCAACACCCTTATTCCCTTAGGACTTACATTAGCAATTACTACATTTAAACATGCATATTGATGGCTGAATTTCCAGCATTCCAACGCCACAAAACAGTTCCTAAAACTGCACAACCATATCCAACAGTTTTATAGTATTCCCGGCCAACAACTCCAATACAATAACCCTTTCCATAATATCTTATAATCCAATTCAAGTCTCAACACTTTAATATAAATCATATTAACTTTTAATGACAAGATTTCCTTCATCTAATAACATGCAATAGGTGAAGATAACAACAACAATAACCAACGAATCCAATCAACACCAAAACTGTCCAATTCGGCCAACATGCTAACAACAACCACATGCATTTCTTATTCTCTATTCTTCTTAACACAAGTTCATCTATTGACTATAACAATATGTAATATACAATTACTTCAAGAGAAGAAGAACTCTTACCACAAATATCAATCAAAACAGTCCACAACCTCTCGGCCACTAGCTTTCCTTTTGCACCACTTCTTCAAGTTCCAATCACATCCATGTATGCACTACAAGCTTGTAACCATCTTCCCTTCTTGTTTTACTTCCAAAAAGTTCATAAACAAGCCTAGGTTTTTAAGGCATATTCTCGCCCAAAACCGTGATCACCAACTTTGGAAGGTTAACTAGGCTTAACACTTAGTTAAGGAGCTTAATCTTGGAAAATAAGTTAACTTGTTCTTCTTGGCTATGGGGTTTTCGAACTCCTTGAGGGTTATGGAAGAGATAGGGGTTTGTAGATGAAGATATTTATTGTGGCAAAGTCTTGCAAGACTTGGGTTTAATAGGTGTACAAGGACAAGTGGATGGGGGACCCTCTTGTCCACTTGTCTTCACAATCAAATATCTCCACACTTAGCCATATTTATTATAATTTTCGAACCCCCCCCCCCTCCAAAATTGTGAAATTTTCAATTGGCTCATATTCTTAATCCCAAGACTTCATAATACAATACTAAGTCCATAAATCCATATTAGGGAATCCAACTCCGAGTTAATAAATTTTTCGTCGTCACATTTTTCCAAAATTTTTCCTTATCCGAAAATGTAAATATACTTTCCTTTCAACCTTCACATCTTATTTTCTTACTTACGTTCTCACTTATATGCCTTGAAACTACGGGGTGTAACAACATGGGCACTTGAAGAGACCCTCTTACACTAATATATATTGAGGCCTTTGGCTCAATTGGAAAAAACACTACACTTGCTATGTTCTGAAAATCTTCTTCCTCTCTAACATATTTCGAACACTCAAAAGTTCATTTTGAGAAACACTTGAGTTTCCTTTGCTCATTTATTTGATGTTGTTTTATCTTGGAAGACTATTTCCCATTAACGTAAAAGGATATATACGGGGCAATCTTGTCTTAAGGACAGAGTGAACATCACTCGACTCAGCACATTTGTAACCCTTTTTGTTTTAGTGTCTCTTGATTTTAGGTTATCAAGATTCAAGTAGCGTTCGACTATTGGGACGAAAATTCAAGACTGATTCAAGACCTCAAAAGCTTGGTGTTGGCATAATCCTTGTTGGCTACAAGTTTGTTGTTTTTGTAATTCTTATTGTTATCCTTTCGAAGCACTTGTAATAATTAGTTACTATATCTAACCGTTCATTAGTATGGAATATTTTTACTTTTGGTGTTTGGCAACTATTTTACTTTTTCTTTGAATCAAGGAGTAGAAAGACTCCAAGAATAATCCAATGTAGGTTGATTTTCTCGGCACAGCCTGCTTTTGATAGACTTGAGTATTCCAATGATGATGAAGAGATCGATAGATTAAAATGCACGTAAAGAAGAAAGTTTTATTAGTACTTTATTTTTGTACCTTGTGAAGAGTAAAACCAGATCGATGCTCCTACTTTTACTGTAAGATCACTAGAAATATCACATGTGCAATAACTTCTATGATTTTAATGTTCAATAGGTGAAAACAGGAGAAACTTCAAGAATAACCATGAAAAAATTGTGTTACGTTTTTAATCTAAGATTTCACTACATGACTTGCATCTCCAGGATATATAAAGTGTTAATACCATCTAAATTCAAGCGGATGAAACCTTACTGCTTATGGGGGAGTATAAATCATCCTGAATGGACCAAAGTAGCTCAAGAGACTATGAGTGGATCTTCTTGTTTCGCTAAAATTTCTCCTTGGTTGACAGTTATCTTGTGGTCTGTAATAATTTGACAGCTGATTGCAGGGCTCATCTGTACTACTTGAGGGACATCATAAGATACTTATTGATTATTGGGGAATATAAGTATAGATGTCCGTGTTAGAATATTATTAATTATTATTAATAATATAATTATGTAGAATCTTTTGTAAATGGTAAGTAGTATTATGTATTAAATAGATTAGTATTAATATAGGGAATAAGAATATATTATGGGATAGGTAGGAGGATTTTAAGGAAGACTTAATCTTCATATTAATTGTTATTTAGTGTATATATTTTGACCTTTTGGGATGAATAAGATCAAGGAAGATTTTCCAGTTCTAAATAATTCTTACATGGTATCAGAAGGTAATTCAAATATCTTATTCTAAATAAAATTTTCCTTTCAAATTCGGTCATCTTCCCCATCCTTCCAACCGAATTTGTCTTCTCCATTGTTATACTTTATTTTTCTCCATTATTGTTGTCAACTATGTCTGAATCAAAATCTTCGTTTCACTCAGCCCTTACTATTTTCAACATCAAAACACATATTTCTGTCAAACTAGAGATGGAAACTGTTCACTACGCAATATGAGCGGAGTTGTTCAAAATATGTTGTAGGGCTCACAAAGTTCTTCATCATATAATTCCACCAAAAAATGGTACAACAACGGAACAATCGTCTGAAGCAGACAAAGAATTGTGGGATACCGCGATGCCACGTTCTTGGTTGGATTTATGCAACAATATCCACGACTTTTGCGTCTGATAATGGAACTAAATTCTCTCGCCATGGCGGCGTAGGAACGTTTGAGACATTTTTCAAGATAATCAAAACTCTCGTGCCGTTGCGTTGGAACAAGAATTTTCAACCATTGTCATGGCGGACTTCCTAACGTTTCAACCTCATCAACGCCTCAAAGTGGTGGCGGATCAATTAAGAAAGCGTGGGTTCACCGGTTCGACAACCGGTTAGTTTCTGATTAGTCAGGTCTCACGGATGCTTATAGTGGCGTGGGGACACTAATCGTCAAAGTAATCCCTTACTAAAGTTTTATCAAGCAAGATCCATGCTTGTTCTTGAAGAATCGGGTTTGATTAAGAAGGTTTCAACAAATTCCGCCATGGTTGCCACGTATTCAAATGAAGGTAATTATTTTGACTATTCTTCACAAAATAAGAGTCAAAAAGGACGTGGTAATAATAATAAGAAGGGTGGAAATCGCGGAAATAATAAAGGTGGGGGACACCGGAATTCCGGTGGCGGCGGAAATGACGGCAACACCAACTCCGGCGGAGGCTATGGCGGCAGCAGCAACTCGTGGCGGCATCGCGGCAACCACTGCGGCGGCGCCAAGATGCAGCGGCGGCCAGCTGGCGGCGGCAATGGTCGAGCGAGGTGGGCGAGCAAACCAACGAGCCCGATGGCGATGGCGGCCAACCCGTTCAACGGAAGCGGCGGCCGCATTTTTGAGCCAGCCAGCCAGATTCGGCCCTGACACCGCAACGGCGGCGGCAATTTTGGGCGAGCCTGGTTGGAAATGCTTGTGGCGGCGGCGTTTTGGGCCTCCTCTGACCCAATAGCAGGAGGCCCATTCAACCACGACCCATCCTACGGTCATGAGCAGGCTATGCACACTCTTGGACTCAATCCACCGGATTCTAATTGATATATGGACTCCGGGGCTACGTCACATATGACGGCGTCCCAAGGTACACTCTCACCCTATTATAATTTGAGCAAAGAAAATGGTATTATTGTCGGAAATGGCCATACAATTCCAATAAAAGGTTATGGGTCGAACACATTGTCACCACCACATCCGCCACAAGTTTTAAAAAATGTCCTGCATGCTCCCAAATTAATAAAAAATTTGGTTTCTGTTAGGAAGTTTACTAGTGATAATTGGGTTTCTGTTAAATTTGACCCATTTGGTTTTTCGCATATGACTTTCAGACGGGAAGCTTCGTGAGATGTGATAGCAAGGAGCTCTATCGATAAGTTTACCAAATCCACAGTCTAAAGTTTCTTCCACTTTTGCAGCCTTGGCTCCATCACTATGGCATGAACGATTGGGACATCCGGGGGAGTCCATTTTGGCCTCTCTTAAACAAAACAATTTTATTTCATGTACTCAAACTCATGTTTTGAATAAGTGTCAGGCTTGTGCCCTTGGTAAACATGTTAGGTTGCCATTTACTTCTTCTACTTCATGCACTACTATGCCATTTGATATTTTACATTGTGATATTTGGACATCACCTGTTTTGAGTTCCTCAGGTCATAGATACTATTTACTATTTCTTGATGATTACTCTAATTATTTGTGGACATTCCCTTTGTCGAAAAAATCACAAGTGTTTTCCACTTTCCTAAACTTTAGAGCATTTATCCGAACTCAGTTTGAACGGGAGATTAAAAGTATTCAATGTGACAATGGGAGGGAATTTGACAATAATCAGTTTTGGGATTTTTTCAAAACAAATGGTTTACAATTTCGTTTATCCTGTCCTCACACATCTTCACAGAATGGGAAGGCGGAACGCAAAATTAGAACCATTAACAATATTGTGAGAACATCCCTTGCTCATGCTTCTATACCCCCTATTTTTTTGCATCATGCGCTTCAAATGGCAACCTACATGTTAAATATTCTTCCCCACAAAAACATGTCTTACCAAGCTCCACTAAAAATATTTTACTTACGAGAGCCCTCATATCATCATTTGAGAGTATTTGGTTGTCTTTGCTACCCCTTATTTCCATCCACCACAATCACAAAACTTCAACCCCGATCTACTCCATGTGTCTTCTTGGGATATCCTACGAATCACCGTGGTTACATGTGTTATGACATTTCTTCCAAACGTATGTTTATATGTCGTCATGTAATTTTTGATGAGTCACAATTTCCCTTTGCCAAGATACATGACACAGGGACAAATACTTATGATTTTTTGGATGATGATAGGCCCCCGTATCTAACTCATTTTCTCCACAGCCCGGGACTCACAAAAATCTGATCCGGCAAAGAACCGGGCCATCGGTTCAGGCCCAGTGAACGAGAACCCCCTACTTTACACCAGCTGCCCCTTCAGTTGGGCCAACCTCCAACTCCAGGCCCAACTACACACAAAATACTCGGCCAGCCCAGTACAACCAGTGGAGAAATTAGCAATAATCTGGGCAGTGGCGTTCAGCCCACTGTCTCACTCCGGCCAGTGGCGTCCAGTCCACTGGCCCACTAAACCGACGATCACCGTAGTCGACATGGAATTACAAAACCCAATGCAAATCGATCTACACTCAAGTCTCCAAATCACCTTTGCGCTTGTAACCACGTATGCGCTCTAAAAGATCCTAATTGGAAAATGACCATGGATGATGAATATCATGCTCTAATTAAAAATAGGACATGGGAGTTAGTACCTCGTCCATCTAATGCTAATATAATTCGTTCTATGTGGATTTTTAGCCATAAAGAAAAATCTGATGGTTCTTTTGAGCGGCATAAGGCCCGACTTGTAGGTGATGGCAAGACTCAACAGGTGGGATTAGATTGCGGCGAGACATTCAGTCCAGTGGTTAAACCAGCAACCATCAGAATTGTTCTCAGTTTAGCCCTCTCAAAAGGATGGTTACTTCATCAATTGGATGTCAAGAATGCCTTCTTACATGGACATTTGAGTGAGACTGTATACATGCATCAACCATTGGGGTACAGAGATTCTCGTTATCCCAATCATGTGTGTTTACTTAAAAAATCATTATATGGACTCAAACAGGCTCCCAGGACTTGGTACAGGCGGTTTACAGATTTTGTGTTCAACATAGGTTTCTCAAACAGCCGTTCGGATAATTCACTATTTATTTATCAACAGGGTAATCATACTGCTTATATTCTCTTATGTAGATGATATTATCCTAACAGCCTCTTCAGACTCTCTTCGCAAGAATATCATGACCCAACTGAGTTTCGAATTTGCTATGAAGGATCTTGGTCCACTTCACTACTTTCTAAGAATTGCGGTGACACGTCATGCAGGTGGTTTATTTCTTTCCCAGAAGAAGTATGCATCAGAGATCGTAGAACGGGCTGGAATGTCATCTTGCAAACCGTCTGCAACTCCAGTAGATACCAAGTCAAAATTGAGTGCCATATCCAGTAGTCCTTTTGCCAATCCGACATTGTATCGCAGCTTGGCAGGAGCTTTACAATATCTCACATTCACCAGGCCAGATATTACATATGCAGTACAACAAGTGTGTTTGTTCATGCACAATCCAATGGAAGAACATATGCATGCACTCAAGCGTATTGTACGATATATTCAGGGCACTCTGAATTATGGATTGCATCTGTACCCGTCTTCCATGACCAAGCTTGTCACCTACACAGATGCAGACTGGGCAGGATGTCCAGACACCAGACGCTCCACCTCTGGCTATTGCGTCTTCCTCGGTGATAATTTAATCTCATGGTCCTCGAGGCAACCCACCGTATCACGTTCGATCTTTGAAGTGAATACCGTCACGGTAGCCAATGTTGTGTCGACTCATTTGGATTCGAATCTTTTACTTGTGCTTCATTGTCTATTCCGACACCACCATGGTATACTGTGATAACATTAGTGCAATTTATCTCTCCGGAAATCCAACCCATCATCAACGCACTAAGCATATTGAGTTAGATATTCATTTTGTCCGTGAAAAGGTGGCTCGCGGACAGGTGCGAGTGTTACATGTCCCGACGCGACATCAGTTGCGGATATCTTCACAAAGGGCTTCCACGATCTTATTTGAAGAATTTCGGACAGATCTCGGCATTAAGCCCTCCTAAACCCATTTGCGAAGTGTTAGAATATTATTAATTACTATTAATAATATAATTATGTAGAATCTTTTGTAAATGGTAAGTAGTATTATGTATTAAATAGATTAGTATTAATATAGGGAATAAGAATATATTATGAGATAGGTAGGAGGATTTTAAGGAAGACTTAATCTTTATATTAATTGTTATTTAGTGTATATATTGTGACCTTTTGGGATGAATAAGATCAAGGAAGATTTTCCAGTTCTAAATAATTCTTACAGTCCGCACCATTAGCACCACATCTTGAAAGAAGAAAATTGAACACCTTGGGCTCGGGCCACTATCATCTTCTGGTGTAGATGTTTGAATGTAAAATATTTAATTTGTCGTTTTTGACATTGCAGCCTTAAGAGCTATTACTAATCCATAGCCTCTTTTGTCACACCCAAAAATATTATTTTCAATCATCATCGTCCCACTTGTTAAGTCTAAAATTATTTTAGGACTTGATCTTCTTATACAGCGAGCTCTTTATTTGCATACTTGAATATGACCAAAATTCTCCGTCGCTCAGGTCTACTTACATACATCGAGTGCTTCAAACCATAGCCCAAAATCCCGGGGTATTATAGTTTGGACCGTATTTCATTCCAAAAATGTCGAATCACATAATTACAAACGTCAAGAATCACCACAAAAAATAAAATCACCAATCCAATCCCAAAATTACAATCAAGAATCACAAAGCTTCAAAACATTCTGAAGGGTGTTATAGATCAAAATAAAACAAGATGAACAAAATTCAATCAACTACAAGTACAGTTTCCGAATGTCGGTAACAATGTCGCCTGAATCTAGTGACAACACTTGATAAAACAGAAAACCTTTAAGAGTAAAAATGCAGCGGAAAAATAAAGAACACAAACGTTTATATTTTCATGATTTATATATTGATAAAACTCATGATGGTCAAATGAACAAAAGTATTATATATATATATATATATATATATATATATATATATATATATATATATATATATATATACAAATTCCTTTCTTTACAAATTTACAGGATAAAACAAAAGAAATTAAAATGTGAAGTCGCAGATGACTTCGGCCTGAAAAAATCTAACTAAGTAGGCATAGATAACCTCTCGTTACAATCGCTCCATACATAACAAATCTAGAATCTAAGCAGCAATTGTAATGTTGGACAAAATGTCGTCAACACACTTCAGGCAACACAATTGATCCGGATTTCTGAGTTGAAATCCCGAGAGCTCTCTTAGAATTCTTGCAATCTTTTTCTGGATATCGATACACTGTTGTGGCCTCTCTATTTACAGTAGGTAGTTTCCTTGAAAGGCTCATCGATCGGTTATGGAAGTTGAGGAAAAGATGGGCAACTTGTGGTAGATGATTAAGGAGTGAAAATCTCAACAACGTTGACTTGTTCCTTACTCGAATTCTTCCCCAAGATTTGACTCTTTATCCCACATTTACACAATTTTAATTCACCACACCTAAGTCGTTTTTACCCCACAGTAAAATATTACTGCTTAATGTGAAGTAAGGCAAAACTATTCTAAAAATGTTGTTCTGAATATTGCGTAGCATTTGTCCTAACATATTTACACATACATATCAATACTCAAAGAAATATGTTGGTACAAATGTCACAACACCAAATGCAACTTTAACAATCTCCCCCTTTTTGCCTTTCTTCACAAAACTCATTACAAACCTAAACTGACTTAGGATATTGAGACAAAAGTTGTCCGACATTTGTGATCAATAATAACAATGTTATGTTCCCTCTTAACTAGCGATGGCATTCAAGTAATCATGTGTGTACCGATTCATAGGATTAGAAAAGAAGAAACATGTTAGTGCATATCTACATATCATCCACTTATATAGATTTGTATACGTACCATAAATATAAATATTCCATTGTCCACATAAATCAATATCCATCCTGTCAAACAGGTAACTACTCAGATTGAGAAATATTCACGACCCTCATACAGTAGCAACAACTCCTCCTAGATCATCATACATCAATAACAGCTTCCAGCAACTTTCTACTCCTACATAATAGCTTCTCTACCCAAAACAAAAATCTCTAGCCTTCTTCCTCAGCTCCCCCTGTATCAACATTTCCTCCTTCTTCGTCAGCTCCCCCTGCATCAACATTTCCTCCTTCTTCGTCAGCTCCCCCTGCATCAACATTTCCTCCTTCTTCCTCAGCTCCCCCTGCATCAGCACTTCCTCTGCTTCCTTCGGCTTTAGCAACATCATTTTCTCTCCCTTTTGTGAAGAACGCAGCAGCATGAAATGGTCTCTAACTTGAATCAGAGCATTCTTCACAGAATCAACCTCAGAGATTTGTTGGTTGATCTTTGCAATTTGATTCACAAGCCATTCAGTAGACAGTGGAGACTATCTTAGACCAATGTTGTCAAGAATGTTGGTGACATTCTAGTCAACATCTGCACTATTTCTTTATATTTTCTAGGGCATATCAATCACTCTGTCTCTACTCTTCAAAACTGTTTTGTTTACTGTGTATAGTTCATGAGTCTTCCCTAATGTGTCCTCTCTCTTAGACTTAAGACATTGGGTAGTTAAAACTTTGTATATCAGAGATGGATAAGGGAGGATTAAGGTTGATTCTTTTTGTGGCAAGTTAGCAACTTGATGGAACACTACAAGAAAAACAACATACGGTGACAGTTCACGTGTGACAGAAATGCAACTGTTACATCTTTTTACTAAATTTATGCATTTTCTTGACAGTTATGTGACGGGTTTTTTAAGTGTCACAAAATTATGACATTTGTGTGACGGTTTTTTTAAGTGTCATAAAATTAAGACATTTGTGTGACGGTTTTTTAAGTGTCATTTATTTATGACATTTGTGTGACGGGTTTGTGAAATGTCATATAAATAAGTGACTTGTGTTTTAAATTGACCAAAAATGACGTGTTTGACTGATTAAAACGACACCATTCTTATTATTTTTTAGCACTTTTTTTAATTCAAATTAAGACCTAAATGATTTTTATTTCTTTTTTAAAATTGTTTTTAATAAAAACAAATTAAACGTTGTCGTTTTAACATTATAAAAAATAAATGATCAAAAACTCTATAAAAATACTAAGTGTCTTCACGCTCACACATTTTCCAAATTGGACATGCCACGAATCTCGAGATTACTACTTTCAGAAATTTAAAATTAGTATAATAGAGTATTCACATAATTATATATTTAAAAGAATTTATTAGCTTACGATAAATTTTTATTTGAAGGCATAAAATTTGTGAGGCAACATAAGGACAAAATTGGTATTATTAAAGGGCCACAATAAAACCCTTGACCTCAACCCCTACCTCAGAACGTATGCACGTCTTAGGCGATATTTCGCCCAAACAGTGATTCTGACGGTTGTTGGTCTTTTCCGACCAACTCCGGCACCCTTAGGGGACAATACCACCACCAATCTTCTCGTCTCATCCTCCTCTTCAATTCTATACCAACACCCTTCGATTTTCACATTTCCATTGTCTATTTGTAGATCGAATTTCTGGACTTTTTACCCCTGCCGGCGAGTTAATTTTTCCGGTCGTTACTGGTACCATTAGGTTCGTCATCCTCACGCCGACATTTTGCAATTAGTCTCCACCTTCAATTCATCCCAGAGTGTCGGGACGACCATTTCAATCTTTCCGATTGATTTTGGGCGTTTTCCGGTCGTTTAAGTTATTGTCGACGGCTGAGGGTGGTCTCATAGTGTTCGTATAGTCATTCTCTACAAAATACACCCATTCCCGTAGTCCGACTGACTCAACTTCAATGTAGTCCGACTGACTCAACTTCAATTAGCGACGAACACCATTGTCACCTCGCCTCTCTCAAGTGTTAGTCTCATACCCTAAATTCCCAAGTTTCATTATCAATGTCGCTGCTCACTGCTGGCTACTGCTACGCCTACCGCTGCTGAGATGAGTGACGACGATACACGTCTCGACGAGGTATGTACTAACTCTTCAGATAAGATCTTTATATGTAGAGTGAGTTATGTTGAATAAAGAAGATGATGGGTGTAGTGTATTAAATAGAGGTGAGTTATGTAGTGTCACGACCGACCGACGGGCCGCGACTGGTGCCCTACCTGGGCACCCTTATACCCACACATCACATATAACTAGCAGAAGCTTAAGAAAAACTCATAATCTCATAACAAAGGAATCCTGCCCCCTGAACTGTCATATAACATCATAGGCAAGCCGACAAGGCTGCCATTATATACACAATAGCCAAAATGAACTACAACTGTACATGTCCAACCCATACATGATTATAGACCTCTAAGAGTAAGACAGTGAACTATGACGGGACAAGTCCCCGCCGTACCCCTGAATATACATAAGCCTATAATCAAAGATCTGTACCAAAATGATAAGCCCTGAAACAATGGAGCTATCCCAAAAGCTGAGCAAAGATCCTAAGCTCACGGATCACCAAACTGAGTACCTATAGCTGCGGGCATGAACGCAGCCCCCCGGAGAAGGGGGTCATTACAACAATGTACTAAGTATGTAAACATAAAGTACTGAAAATAAGATCATAACTGGCCAAATATGACAGGGACAAGTATGATAATAAAAAACCAGATCCGACCGTGCCATATAAAATAGAGAGTCAACCGTGCCTTTTTAAAAATGAGAATCAACTGTGCCTTTTTAAAAAGTGAGAGTCATATACTGTCATGGGTATCTATACCCGTATCATAGATACATGTCCATTGAATCATATACCGTACTCGGCCCATTTTGGGACTCGGTAAAAGAATCATATCCGTGTATCATAAACCGTACCCGACCCATTATGGGACTCGGTGAAAAAAGTCATATTCGTGGATACTTGACCACATATACCGTACCCGACCCATTATGGGACTCGGTGAATGAAGTCATATTCGTGGATACTTGTCCACATATACCGTACCCGGCCCATTATGGGACTCGGTGAATGAAGTCATATTCGTAGATACTTGGCCACATATACCGTACCCGATCCATTATGAAACTTGGTGAAATGGAATAATAACACTTGCATGAATAGCTATCATGAGCAACCATGTGCAACTTAAATCATCTTTTGACTCTCAATAAAATCTTTAAAATGAACTTTCATTTTAGAAAAACCAAGGCACTATCATATCATGTATCATTAAGGATTAAGATCCAATAGAACTATGTACGTCTTCCATACACTCACTTCATATAAATCATGTCAAAATAAGAAATGATAGTTTCACATACCTTGTCGGCTATACCAACTCGATAAGTAGAATACACCTCAATTAGTACTTCAACCTATAATAACAATAACATGTCTATCAACTTCATGCTTACTAGTGTAAGTTGTGTTCCACATGATGGTTCTCTTTTTATATAAAAAATCGGGCAACATTTCTCCTATATATACGTACATCCACAACTTACAAACAAGGCCAATAACATCAATAACCAAATACCAATTAAGGTCATAACCAAAATAGCAACCAAGGTGATCGACACCCCTACTTCTCATGTTAATTCGGCCTATTAATCCATATAAAAGCAGTCCACTAAAATAGTCCATACTTCAACAACAACGAGGGTAAAATGTGAAGCTTTTCTACACCATTATACGCTTATTCCTTTAGGACATACATTAGCAATTACCACATTAAACATGCATAATTGTAACAAAATTTTCAATATTATAACTCCACAAACCAGTCCCTAAAATAGCACAACAATGTCCCACAGTTTCCAGCATGTCTCGGCCAATAACCAAAACCAAAGCCCTTTCCATAACTCCTTAAAATCCAATTCATATTTCAACACTTTTATATAAACCATTTCAACTTTCAATAACAAGATTTCCTTCAATCTAACATGTAATTAGTGACGATAATAACAATAACAACCAACGAATCCAATATAACAACACAGTCCCACAATTCGGCTAACTTGCCAAAACTGTGACATGCACTTCTTATTCTCCATTTTACTTAACACAAGTTCATCTCTTAACTATAACATCATGTAACTTCCAATTACTTCAAGAGGAAGAAGAAATCTTACCTTAATCTTATGCCAAAATAGTCCCTAAGTCTCGGCCACTGCTTCACTTTTGCACCACTTCTTCACGTTACAATAACACACACGTATCCTCTACAAGCTTGTGACCATCTTGCTTTCATGTTTTTCTTCCAAAAAGTTCATCTTCAAGCTTAGGGTTTTTAAGGCAGTTTCTCGGCCAAACCGTGTCCACTGTTTTGGAAGAGTTAACTTGGCTTAGAACTTAGTTAAGGTGTTTAATCTTGGAAAAATAAGTAACTCTTGTCGTCTAGGCTCAAGGGAATTCGAGACTTGTGAGCTAATGAAGAGAGAAGAGAGGTTGAAGGAGAAGAGATATTTTGTAACTAAAGGCAAAAAGTCTTGCAAGACTTGTATATAATAGGTGTACAAAGCACAAGTGGAGGGGGGCCCATGTAGACCCACTTGTCCACTTGTCTTTCTCTTCACAAAAATATCTTCCACACTTAGCCAAAAATTGTGAAATTTTCGATGGACCTTAGCTTCACAATGTCAAGACTTAATAATTTCACACTAAGTCCATAACTCTATTGAAAAGAATTCAACTACAAGTATTAATTCTCGTTGTCACATTTATTGTCCAAAATTATAATATGTAAATATATTTTCCTTCCAACGTTCAAATCTTATTTATTTAGTTACGTTCTCACTATATGCCTTGGAATTACGGGGTGTAACATTCTTCCCCCCGTAGAAATATTCGTCCCGAATGTTCATAATAGGTCTCAAGCTATACATATTTCGTCATAGTCTCCTTTAACTATACCTACCAACCTATACTCAGCAACACAAAGATGTCTCACATGGCCACAATATAACACATAGTCTCATTCATCAATCAAAATAGTCAAATAGGGATTGGAATTACCTGTAGCATCGGGAACAAGTGAGGATACTTCCTCTTCATCTCATCTTCTGCTTCCCACGTCATCTCTTCCCTATTATTGTTCTGACACAATACCTTGACGGAAGCCATATCCTTAGTCCGTAACCTTCTAACATGGCGATCAAGTATGGCTATGGGACTCTCCTCATAAGATAACTCCTCTGTCACCTGGAAAATATCTACTGGGAAGACTCTAGAAGGATCACCAATACACTTACGCAACATCGACACATGAAAAACTGGTTGTATCACTTTCAAATCAGATGGTAGATTCAACTCAAAGGCAACCTTGCCTATCCTACGAATAACCTGATAAGGTCCAATGTATCTCGGGCTAAGCTTCCCCTTCTTACCGAACCTCATCATACCATTCATGGGTGATACCTTTAAGAATACTCAATAATCAAGCTGAAACTCCAAGCGTCGACGTAGATTATCTGCATAAGACTTCTGTCGACTTTGGGCTTCTAATAATCTCTCCTGTATAAGCTTCACTTTATCCACAACTTGATGAATCATGTATGGGCCAAGTAACTTGGTCTCGCCTACCTCAAACCAACCAATAGGTGACCTGCACTTCCTCTCATTTAAGACCTCATATGGGGCCATTTGAATACTATAATGGTAGTTGTTGTTATAGGAAAACTCAACAAGTGGTAAATGGTCATCCCAGCTACCTCTGAAGTCAATAGTACATGCTCTCAACATATCTGCTAGTGTCTGAATAGTACGCTTTGCCTGCCCATTAGTCTGAGGATGAAATGTTGTGCTAAGACTCATCTGTGTTCCCAACCCCTTCTGGAACGATCTCCAAAGGTTAGTTGTAAACTGAGATCCTATGTCCGATATAATAGATGTGGGAACCCCGCAGTCTCACTACCTCCCTGATGTACAACCTAGCATAGTCCTCAGCTGAGTAAGTAGTCCTAACTGGAAGAAAATGGCCTGATTTCGTCAACCCATCCACAATAACCCATATGGACTCATACTTCCTCTGAGTACGAGGCAAGCCTATAACGAAGTCAATATTAATCACTTCCCACTTCCAAGTCGGGATCTCTATCTCCTGCAATAGTCCACCAGGCTTCTGATGCTCGACCTTAACCTGTTGGCAATTCGGGAACTGAGCAACAAACTCCGCTATGTCCCTTTTTCATACCATCCCACCAATGTACGCATCTGAGGTCGTGATATATCTTCGTTGACCCCGGATGAATAAAATACCAAGCATTGTGTGCTTATCCCATAACCTGCTGTCATAGCCCTGCAACATCAGGTACACATAATCTGCCATCATACCGTAACACCCCATCAGGTGCAACCTCAAATAAAGTTTTCTCCTTTCGAAGAGCTACATCTCTATACCGTGCCAGAACAAGATCCTTATACTAATGCCGCTTCACCTCTTCTACGATAGAGGACTCGACAACTCCTCGAATAAGAACTGCACTGTCTCCGGAATCGGCCAACCGGACTCCAAGGCTCGCTAACTGGTGTATCTCACGAACCATCTCATTCCTTTCCTGTTTCACATCCGTCAAGCTACCCATAGATCGACGTCTAAGAGAATCTGCTACCACGTTGGCTTTGGTTGGGTGGTACAAGATATCAACATCACATTCCTTCAGTAACTCTAACCACCGTCTCTGTCGTAAGTTCAGCTCCTTCTGCTTGAAGATATATTGGAGACTCTTGTGATCCGTATAAATATCAACATGAACTCCATATAAATAATGTCTCCATATCTTCAAAACATGTATCATTGCCGCTAACTCCAAATCATGAGTAGGGTAATTCTTCTCCTGCTTCCTGAGCTGTCGAAATGCATAAGCTATAACTTTACCATGCTGCATCAACACACAACCTAGCCCAACACCCGAAGCATTACAATAAATGACATAACCCTCTAGTCCTTCAGGAAGAGTTAGAACTGGATCCATAGTCAATTTATTTTTCAACAACTGGAAGCCTTGCTCACAAGCATCCGTCAAAGGCGTTGAGATCGAGGCAAACTTCTCCACAAACCTCCTGTAATACCCTACTAGCCCTAGAAAACTGCGTACCTCTGTAGGAGTCGTATGTCTGGGAAAAGTATTAACTGTCTCAATCTTCTATGTATCCACCCGAATACCATCAGCTCCGATAATATGCCCCAAGAATGCCACTAAGGCCAACCAGAATTCACACTTAGAAAACTTTGCATACAACTGTCGGTGCTGGAGTACCTTATGTACTGTCCTCAAATGGTCTGCATGCTCCTCTTCTGATCGTGAATAGACTAGAATATCATCAATGAACACGATAACAAACATATCCAAGAATGGCTTGAACGCCCGGTTCATTAAATCCATAAATACCGCTGGAGCGTTGGTCAATCCAAAAGACATCACTCTAAACTCATAATGCCCGTATCGGGTCCTGAATGCTGTCTTTGGAATATCTGCCTCCCTGACTCGCACCTGATGATAACCTGACCGCAAGTCTATCTTCGAAAAACACTTAGCACCCTGCAACTGGTCAAATAAATCATCAATCACGGGAGGATACGGTATTGATTGTTACCTTATTCGGTATCATAATCAATACACACGTCATGACCCATCTTTCTTCTTCACAAATAATACCGGAGCTCCCCAAGGTGATGTAATAGGCCTAATGAAGCCTTTTTCCAACAAGTCTCTCAGTTGCTCCTTCAATTCCTTCAGCTCTGCAAGTGTCATTCTATAAGGAGGAATAAATATGGGTTGCGTATTGGTAGTACATCTATAGTGAAATTTGTCTCCCATTCTGGAGGAAGACCTGGAAGATCATCTAGGAATACATCTCAGAATTCACTAACTACCGGAACTGACTGAAGAGTCGGTACCTCAGCTTCCATATCATGCACCCGAACCAAGTGATAAATATACCCTTTTCTCACCATCTTCCTTGCCTTGAGGTATGAAATAAATTTACCCCTCGGCGATGTTGTATTCCCTTTCCACTCTATAACTAGTTCGCCTGGAAAATGAAATCTAACCAACTTATCTCTACAATCAACGTTAGCATAACAGGAAGCTAACCAATCCATACCCATAATCACATCAAAGTCAGTCATGTCTAGCTCTATCAAATATGATATGGTATGACAACTATATATACCCACCGAACACTTTTTATATATGATGCGCGATTTATGCACACACTAAACGCAAGTGCACGTGTCATGACAAGTAATATAGTCTAGAAGACGGAGTTATCGTCCTCCCGGATTAGTGTCCAATTATCAACTTCTATTCTGTAGTATCTATTTGGTAACCGATAATTTGTTGAATTGTTTATAGCTATGATTATAGATGCTAACTAAATATATGATGGAAATAGGGCTTTCAAATCTCCTAAACTATCCGCTCGCTTTACTCATTAATGCAAATAATTATGGGTCTTATTCTATTTTGAGATAGCAGGTTAACTAAGCCGTTTTATACTCCTGTTAATGTAATATAAACACTCAACCCCAATGTAGAACCCTTCTATCTTTCGATGACAAGATTGACTACAAAGGAGGATTAAGAGCAATAACCTATCAAACTACACAAGTATCGGGGTACTTTCGTTCACGATTTAAACCTATGTTTATTCAACTATAGCAAATTCACAATCTCCCCTTTCGGCTTTCGATTAGAAATCATATAAGTTATGATAATTAGTGATCAATTAATTACCAATCAATCAAAACAATTATTGAATAAATCTCAACAATAATAAGAAGAAACCAAAACATGCATTAATTCATAAGAACGAGGTTCAAGTGATTCGACATGTAAAGCCCTAAATTAAGTTAGTTCCTAGCCATAGACATGCCAAGAACTAAACTAATATCCAACATACACAAAAATAAAATAAAATAAAGAACAAGAAATTACTCAAAAATAAGTCTCTAATCTTGATCTCCAAGTTGTGATGAATTGTAAAGTATGGAACCTCCAAATCTGACCTAAAAGGTCCTTTTTATAACCTCCAAAACGTGAAAAACCTTTTCCTTCTTGGCTTTGGCCCAATCCTATTCGGATTTGTCCAATTTCCCGCGTTGGCGCCGCGGCCCTGCAACCGGCGTCGCGGCGCCGAATCTTCTGTGGCTCTCTGCTTCTTGGGCGCCGTGGCACTCTTCTGCTGCTGGTTGGTTGGCGTCGTGGCGCCGCCCTGTTTCTCGCCCGAGTTGCCAACTTTCTAGCTTTTTGAGCTCTGGAACCTCTATTTCTGCCCTCTTTTCTCTCCTTCTTGCCAATGTGCCACTTTAAACCATTGTGACTCAAAAGAAAGAAAATCTATCCTAACATGACACATATTTTTACAAAAATGGGAAAAATACTAAGTAAAAATGACTCAAAAGGTGTATATAAAATGCACCGATCAAACACCCCCAAACTTAACATTTGCTCGCCCTTGAGTAAAGATAAAAAAATAGAAACAAAGACACGAAAGAAAATAAAATAAAATGACTCAAAGACATTGATCAATTTGCTGCATCATTGTTACTTAGAAAAGCATGAAGGTTAGTCGAATAATATGCAGGAACATATAGCATGGATTTTTAGCATTCTAAACACATCAAGTCAGATATTTCGCAAATTCAGTTTAATCATGCTCAATGAAAGTAAGAATACCTAACTATGCATGTTAATTTCAAAATCATATGGCCTGTTCACTTGCTATTCTCCACTAATCATGGATACACACATTAGAGATCTTCAGGGCTTTTCAGGGTTGTAATGTAGACTTAGGCAGGGGTAGGTAAAAATAGGCATTTAAGCTCAATTTACGTACCATACGCTCTTTTGCTTTCGATTCTTCCCTTTTCTTTTGGTTCTCTTTTTTCACTTCATACCTATCTTTAACCTCTTTTGTTTTGAGATAATGAGGTGTATGATGAATAACAGACACCCCCAAACTTAGGCTTTTGCCTATTTATTATTACTTTTTCATTGGGGTGCATCAAAATTGTTCACTCTCTTTTGTCTCTTTTTCAGCACTTTATATTCCAAACAACTAAATTTCTTCACTTATGGCACAAGTATGGAATTATAGGGTGTCAAAGAAAAGATCTTATTTTTAGGCTCAAAGGGGCTGACTAGGGAAACAATTTGAATGTCAGAGATAAACAAAGAATGGTAAGAAAGGGCTAACAAAGAAATGTCTGAGTCATTTCCCTAACATGCATATCCTAACTATTTTGCCTCAAATAACAAGCAAGCAGACACATAGGTTTAATCACTAACAATGCATAAATCAAGCAGATACCCCAAATAGTTCGATTTCATGAATTTTTGGCATATCTAACCTAAGTGTTCAGATGGTTGCTTCTAATTTCATTACATTATTCAACTTTACTTCACTAGGCATTTCAAGTAACTACAACATGCATGATCATAAAAAAAATTAGACTCCACTAAACATAGAAAATAACACAAAAAGACTAAAACAAAACATATAAAAAATAACTAAGAACTCCCCCCTCCCCCCCCCCCCCCCCACAAACATAAATCACACAATGTCCCCAATGTGTGCAAGACTCAAAAAATAAAAGAAAGACGGGACAACTTACAAACTTGGTTTAAAATGGTGGAGGTGACGGCGGATAATGCATGGCAGATAACGTCAGAAATCCCGTCAGAATGGGAGAGGGAAATCGTTTCTAGGGCTCTTTATTTTTCAGATTTTTCGTCGCGGCGCCGCAGCGCTCTGAGATTGGCGCCGTGGCGCTATGATTTGGCGCCGCAGAACCCAAACTTCAGAGGCCTTCTAGACTTTCGGCGTCGTGGCGCCCAACTTCCTGCGCCTTTCTGCATTCTCGACGTCGTGGCCCTCTGCTGGGCGCCGTGGCGCCGAGCCAATTTTTCTCCTCTCACGTTTTTTTGTCCTCCACATTTTAACCATGTACCTGTCATCACAACATGTAAACAATACCTTTCGTGAGACTGTTCTAACTAAAACTAAATTGCATAAATTTAAAAACCTTGGGTTGCCTCCCAAGTAACGTTGTCTTTAATGTCTTTTAGCCGGACGCAGACTCCTTATCAAGAGGCATGGGGTAACTTAACCCCACAACCTACCCATTTCATAATCATTTTTCTCTTTCGCCTTCTGTTTTTCTTTTTCTCCTTTTTCTCAAGAGAAGGTTTAGTTTTGCTCACCTGTACTGGCGGACTGATTTCCTTTGCTTTGGCCTGTGCTGGCTCAACTGATGTGCTAACGGTGCTGACTGCGAAACATTTGCTTATGACTGGGGGTTCAACGGTGTGTTTAAACACCTTGAACACCATCTCTTCTTCCTCAACTCTGAGTTTCAGCTCGCCTTTTTCCACATCAATCAAGGCTCTCCCCATTGCCAAGAATGGTCTTCCCAAGATGATAGGGATTTCATCATCTTCCTCCATATCAAGGATGAGGAAGTCTACAGGAAAGAAGAATTTTCCCACCTTAACCAATACATCCTCAATTATTCCCCTGGGATGCACCACCGTCCTATCCGCCAACTACAAGCTCACAGTGGTTGGTTTGGCTTCACCCAAACCCAACTTCTTGAAAACGGACAAGGGCATGAGATTTATGTTGGCCCCCAAATCACACAGGGCCATGTTACATGTCACCCTACCAATTGTGCAAGGTAATGTGAAGCTCCCTGGATCCTTAAGCTTGGGGGGCAGTTTCTTCTGCAAGATGGCACTGCATTCCTCTGTCAATGCCACTGTCTCATACTCAGCTAGCTTCTTCTTCTTCCCAAGAATTTCCTTCATAAATTTGAAATAAGTAGGCATTTGCTCCAACGCCTCAATGAAAGGGATGTTAATGTGCAGTTTTCTAAATATCTCCAAGAACTTGGAGAATTGCTTATCGACTGCTTTCCTTTGCAACCTCTGAGGGTAAGAAATTCTCTGTGTATTCCCTCACTGGAACTGTTGGAGCCTTCTCTAAAATAGGGCGGTCCTCAGTAACCCCCTCCTTCTCTGCCTCTACTTTCTGCTCAACTCTCTGTTCTACCACACGCTGAGGTGTAGGCTTTTCTAGCTGCTTCCCACTTCTCAGCTGCACCGCCTGACACTGCTCTCTGGGATTCATCTCTGTATTACTAGGAAGAGTGCCCTGTGGCCTGTTATTCGCCATCTTTGCTAGATGTCCCACCTGTGTCTCCAAGTTCCTGATAGAGGATCTTGTCTCTGCCATGAACTGGGTTTGTGAATTTGTAAGTGTCAACAAGACTGCTCGCAATTCGTCTGGCTTTTCTTGTGAGCGTGTACCGAAGCTGGGAAGGTGAGGCCTGGTTAAATGGTTGCTGATTCTGGTATTGGCCTCGGAACTGGTTATGTTGCCCTTGATCACCCCTCCATGAAAAGTTAGGGTGATTCCTCTACCCTGGATTATAAGTGTTTGAATAGGGGTTATTCTGGGGCCTTGGGTAATTCCCCACTGCCTGACATTCTGTTTGCTCAATAGGGATGTTGTTGGGGTCTGCTGATGGGCACCTATCAAAGGTTTGAGGACCCCCACACATCTCACAACTTAATGGCATCTGAAATGCATTCACTGACATTGTGTTCTGCTGCAGTTGTTTGGTCAATAGAGCAACCTGTGCATTTAACGCTGTAATGGCATCGATCTCATGAACTCCTATCGCTCTCCTTCCACTTACCCCTCTATCATCTGTCACATGGTTATTGGTGGCCATGTCTTCTAGCAAATCATGGGCCTCATGTGCTGTCTTCTTCATGAAGGTTCCACCTGCAGCTGTGTCAATGATGGTTCTTGTGGTCCCACTTAGCCCATTGTAGAAAATATGGACCAAATTCCACAGCTCAATGCTATGATGTGGACACTTTCTTTGCAGATCTTTAAATCTCTCCCAAGCCTCATAGAGTGACTCTCCATCAGCCTGGTAAAAATTGTTCAACTCTCCTCTCAGCTTAACAGCTTTGGACGATGGAAAGAACTTTGCCAAGAACTTCTGTGCCAACTCCTGCCATGTGAATATAGAATCTGTAGGCAGGGAATTCAACCAAACTTTTGCTCTATCCCTGAGTGAGAAAGGAAAAAGCCTCAATCGGATGGCGGCGTCAGTAACACCATTATACTTGAAAGTTGCACACAGCTCCAAGAAATATGCTATGTGCATATGAGGATCTTCAGATGGCAACCCTCCGAATTGAACTGTATTATGCACCATACTCAGGATCGCAGGCTTGATTTCGAAATTATTTGCTCCTATTGCTGGGAGCCTGATGCAAGTCTGTGCTCCATTCACCCTTGGTAGCACATAATCTCCCAAGCTTCTCTCAGCTTGGATCTGGACCCTTTCTTCCACATCCATTGGTAACCTTCGGGGCATCCTCTGGTTAGGTTGATGATCACCTAACCCTTCGTTCATCTCATTGTTATTCTGCAAGCCTCCCATTGCTATTAAGGCCAAGATTCGTTTGTTTCTCCGGTTCTGCTTGCAAGTCTTTTCAATCTCCGAGTTGAAGGGAACAAGTGTATTTGCTCCTCTTCTCCTTCACATAAACTAGATGCCTGCAACAGATCAAAATCAACAAACGGATCACGGCGCACGGTTTTACCAATATTAAAAATAAAAAAAACAAATTATAAATTAAGAATAGATAGAATGATAATGAACTACGTCAATCCCCGACAATGACGCCAAAAACTTGATGCGCGATTTATGCACACACTAAATGCAAGTGCACGTGTCGTGACAAGTAATATAGTCTAGAAGACCGAGTTATCGTCCTCAGGGATTAGTGTCGAATAATCATAGCCATAATTTGTTTATAGCTATGATTATAGATCCTAACTAAATTACTTTACTTTACTTTACTTCAGATATGATGGAAATAGGGCTTCCAAATCTCCTCGACTATCCGCTCGCTTTACTCGTTAATGCAAATAATTAAGGTTCTTCTTCTATTTTGAGATAGCATGTTAACTAAGCCGTTTTATACTCCTGTTAATGTAATATAAACACTCAACCCCAATGTAGAACCCTTCTATCTTTCGATGACAAGATTGACTACAAAGGAGGATTAAGAGAAATAACCTATCAAACTACACAAGTATCGGGGTACTTTCGTCCACGATTTAAACCTATGTTTATTCAACTATAGCATATTCACAATCTCCCCTTTCGGCTTTCGATTAGAAATCATATAAGTTATGATAATTAGTGATCAATTAATTACCAATCAATCAAAACAATTATTGAATAAATCTCAACAATAATAAGAAGAAACCAAAACATGCATTAATTCATAAAAATGAGGTTCAAGTGATTCGACATGGAAAGCCCTAAATTAAGTTAGTTCCTAGCCATAGACATGCTAAGAACTAAACTAATATCCAACATACACAAAAAGAAAATAATATAAAGAACAAGAAATTACTCAAAAGTAAGTCTCTAATCTTGATCTCCAAGTTGTGATGAATTGTAAAGTGTGGAACCTCCAAATCTGACCTAAAAGGTCCTTTTATAACCTCCAAAATGTGAAAAACCTTTTCCTTCTTGACTTTGGCCCAATCCTATTCGGATTTGTCCAATTTCCCGCGTTGGCCCCGCAGCCTTGGCCGCAAACGCCAAACTTCTGCTTCTTGGGCACCGTGGCGCTCTGCTGCTGCTGGTTGGTTGTCTCTACGGCGCCTCCCTGTTTCTCGCCCGGGTTGCCAACTTTCTAGCTTTTTGAGCTCTAGAACCTCTGTTTCTGCCCTCTTTTCGCTCCTTCTTGCCTATGTGCCGCTTTAAACCATTGTGACTCAAAAGAAAGAAAATCTATCATAACATGACACATATTTGTACAAAAATGGGCAAAAGACTAACTAAAAATGACTCAAAAGGTGTATATAAAATACACCGATCAATATACACGCTTAGCTTTGACCAAATCTCCTACCGGTGTAGCTACCTCAAAAGGTTCTATCGACTCAGATTCTATCCCAATTCTACTAGCAACAAGGGGAGATATATAGGATTGTATACTTGGTCACAATAGAATATTGTGACACATCGTGCCTGTCCTTGGATTTTTCGGGATGTTTTACCCTTTACCAGTTTTTACTTAAACTAAAATGAACAGATGCCACACTTGACAAAATGGTTGTTTTTTTCATTTTGTTTTGATGCGCTACTGCAGCTCTTGAAAAGAACAGATTGCTACATTTGAATATTGGGCTGATTTGAACATATCCTATACTTAGATCGATGAGAATAATTTTTGAGACTATATCCCTTTTTGAAAGGTTGTCCCTCAGTTTGCTTCCTTTGGAATTGGGAGATGATGAGACTTATGATTTTTCACACATATACCAAATACCAACATGCGTCGGCGAGGCAACTAGACTGACTAATGAGTCATTGGTTCGCAGTCACGACTTGTTTGGAATGTCTCTTTTTTACAAAATATAAGTCTGAGCCTTCCGTAATCAAAACTTATATGGTTTTGTGCGAATCCAAAGGTTTTTCTGTTTGCATTTATTCATTTCTAATTGTCTTTTATTTTACATTTTGTGAGGAATAACTACAAAGGCGAAAGAGGACATGATTGTTGTATTTATGCCCGAAGCCCAAAAGAAGATATCATTATCATGTGTTAAATTATTTAATTTCGCTTTTTTTTATCTCATATTGTAATTTATTTATTCTATTTGTATGATTGTATAAATGCTTAGAATATTTAGTCCTAGAATAGATAAACTAAAAATGGTAGCTTAAAATTGGAAATCCGCTGTTAGTCTATTTACTTTAGGCTAGCAGTGCATATCTTTCATCAAAAAATTATTTTTGCATTCAATCACATATTTTAACAAATCAACTTTCATATATTTTTATGTCATACAAATGCATGCTTTTATCAAAACTAAATGTTACATTGCATTTTATAAGTTATGTCTTGCAAAACATCTCTTTCGATAAATCAATTTTTATATATTAATACAATGTCATTGTAAGTTGTCAAAAATGCAACTTTTAATTAATACTTGCAAACATCCTTTTAATTAACTTATTACTTTTAAACATGTATTTTAGATATAATAATTAACCTAGGTTTTACCGGACAACCGCAAGTTAGCGGATCTTAAAGGATGTCTAATCACTTCCCTTTATGATAATAAAGAACCCTACCAGAATCTCATACAGTTTCGTAGACCATTAAATGGAGTTATTTGCAGCATTTAAAGTGTCCTAATTCACTATAATAATTAGGTGGCGACTCCTCGAACCCCTAGCATTTACATTAATCTAGGGGATCACCCAAGCAATACATTGCAGTTCCGTTCGGTTAAAAACGGATGCGACAATGGAAACTAAGTTTACGAGTGCATCTGCCTCGATATTCTCTTCTTGGGGTATGTGCACCACTGTCCATTCTTGAAACCGATACAAAAGCTTCAGATCCTTCTCGAGGTATCTTGACATGCATTCTTCTTTGGCCTTAAACACTCCATGAATTTGGTTTACTGCCAACAATGTGTCACACTTGACCTTAACAATCTGGGAGCCTAGGCATTGGGCCAATTGCAAACCTGTTGTTGCGTTATTTCTAGATGCTTACGCAAATGTACGTATCGTTCAAGTAATAATGATCTGTAAGACCGATTTTATCGTCCACAGAGACTGGTTTATTAAGTACTGAATATCTATTCTATGGTATCTATTTGGTAACCGTAGTGTTGTTTGATATTTAAAACTAAGAATTATGACTAAGTGCAGAAAATAAACTAAATATTAGAATACTTTGGGTTTATAACAGTTATGAAGGGAATAGGGCTTCCAATCTCCTCAACTATTCACTCTTTCACTTGTTAATGCAATTACTAATGATTCTTCTTCTTATTAAGATAACATGTTAACTAATATGTCATTATATTCCGGTTAGGACATACAAGAGCTCAACCTAGTGTAGAAACCTTCTATATTTCTATGATAAGTTTACCACACTGGAGGATTAAGAACAACAACATTTAAATACTACACAAGTATCGAGGTACTTTCGTCCACGATTTTAACCTATGTCTAGACAATTACAGCATATTCAAATCTCACCTTTCAGACTTTTGATTCGAAATCATATAAGTGATGACAATTAATAGCTAGTAACTATCAAGCAATCATAATAATATTGAATAGATCTTAATATGCTGAAGAAGAAATCAATAATCAATGCATTAACTATATGAAAGAGTTTCAAGAAGCTTCGATGGAAACCCTACTAAAGTAATTAGCTCATAAACATTGTCATGTCAAGAACTAAATTACAATTGAACATAACTGAAATAAAATAAGGAAAAGAAAATAACTTGAACAAGAGTCTCCAATTGTCTTGCCTCCTTCTTAGCCTCCAAAAGTATGATTTTAGGTTATGGTATAAGGTATGATTTAATGAGCAGAGTTTTAGGGATTTATAGTTGAGAAAAATTGCCCTTTCGGACCCTGAAAACGTGTCAAATTCGGCCCAAAAAATTAGAAATCCCGCGTTGGCGCTGTGTCCCTGTAGGCTGGCGCCACGGCGCCGAATATACTGCAGCAAAATCAGAGCTCTCAGGTGTTTTAGCGCCGCGGCGCCGGCGGCGTCCCAGTACCGGATTTTCTGATATTTTGTCATTTTCTCGTCCGGACTTCGTCTGATTTCTTCTACACTTTCCGGGACTTCTTAGACTTCATTTTTTGGCCTTTTTAGTGTGCAACTCCATCTCAATTAAGCTCATTTCATCATTGATTATGTATTTCCTCCTTTATGATCGCTGTAACACAAAATGAAAGAAAAACACACCGAACACTATACTAAACGCAAATAAAAGAGTAAAATACTAACTAAAAAAGACTCAAAAGTGTATACAAAATACACTTAACAAACACCCCCAAACTTAAACTTTACTCGCCCTCGAGTAAAGCATTAAACAAAAACAAAAACAAAAATCAAATAGAAAACTCAATGAATGGATCAAGTAGCTATAGCAATGCTTCTTCAAAATCATGGATAAAAATTGGGATAATATGTTAGAACACACATAGCATGAATATTTAGCAATCTAGAATTTCAAGTTAGATATTTCGCAAATTCACTTAGATCATGATCAATTAGAAATACAAACACATAACCTATGCATGTCAATTTCATTCCATCTTTCCCAAATGCTATAGACCTGTTCACTTGCTATTCTCCACTAATAATAGACATACATATTAGATATCACCAGGACTTTCAAGGGTTGTAATGTAGACTTAGGCAGGGGTAGAAAAAAGTAGGCATTTAGGCTCAATTACGTACCATAAGTACTTTTCATTCAACTCATTTTCCTTCTTTTTGACTTTCTTTTTAGTCTCACACCTATTTGTCCCCTCTTTTCTTTTGAGAGAATGAGATACATTATAAATAACAGGCACCCCAAACTTAGATTTTTGCATATTTTTCATTGGGGTGCATCAAATTTTCACTCTATTTTTTTATTTATTATTTTTCAACACTTTTCGTTCCAAGTGTTTCCAATTATCACTTATGGCATAACAAACGAATCATATGGTGTCAAAGAAAGATCTTATTTTAGGCTCAAATAGGCTGACTAGTGATACAATTTATGTCAGGATAGGTAATGAATGATCAGAAGGGCTATCAAAGAAATACCTTAATCATCTCCTAAACATGTATATCTTAACTATTTCGGCTCAAATAACAAGCAAACATATTTTCTAGATATTTTTCAACCTTTCTTTCCATAACTGACACTCATAGGCTAAGCACAAATATTCCAATAATTATATGTCATGGATTTTTGGCATATCTAACTTAAGCACACAGGTTGTCGCTTTTAATTCCATTATATTATCCCACTTTATCCACTCAATATCTTTAGCAACTACAACATGCATGATCCATATAAAAAAAATGATAAAAAACACACAAAACAACACAAAGACAATAAAAAAGACTCAAAAATAGAATAATAAAATAAAATAAGACACCCCCCAAACTTGATCGACACATTGTCCCCAATGTGAGAAGACTAAAAATAAAGGGACAACTTACTGACATAACACAACGGTCATAACGGAGGTCTGGAAGGACAAATTCTGGAAATTGCACGGCATCTGGGCTCTCTGGACTTTCGGCGCCGTGGCCCTGCATTTTGGCGCCACGACGCTGTGCTCAATTTTCCGAATTCCAGCGTTTTTGATCCTTTTTCTGCTCAGGGTCAGTTCCTAGTCCACCTGTCATCAAAACATAAGACAAAACTCAAGACCGTGAGACTGTTCAAGACAAAATAAAACAACTAAAACAAGAATTAAAATAACATAATTAAAAACATTGGGTTGCCTCCCAAGTAGCGCTGCCTTTAACGTCTTTTAGCTGGACGCAGGTTACTTACTAAATCAAGGGGGTAGAGTGTCCCCTCCGCATATCCATTTTAGCACCATTCTCTTTCTCCTCATCCTCTTCTTTTTCACAGTTCTGATTTCAGATGAGTTCAATTCTTTTTCATCAATTGCTAGTTCAGAAGTCTTACCATGAGGTTCTTCATGCTGCTTTGGTGGTACCCCACGAGCATCAGCAATTGCGAGACTTTTCTCAGGAACAACATTGTCAACTACCCCAATATAAAAACATCTAGCATCGACTAGAGGTTGAGTAGGCTGCTTGAAAACTTTGAACACCATTTCCTCACCTTGAACTATGAGATTTAACTCCCTTTTTTCAACATCAATGAGGGATCTTCCTGTGGCTAGGAATGGTCTTCTGATCGGTGTATTTTATATACACCTTTTGAGTCAGTTTTAGTTAGTCTTTTGTCTCATTTTGCACATATAAGTGTCATATTAGGATAATTTTTCTTTCTTTTGAGTCAAAGTGGTTAAAATGGCCAAATGGCGGAAAAGGAGCAAAAAGAGGGCAAAAGAGGAGATGCCAGAGCTGAAAACAGAGAAAGTGGCAAACGAGGCTAAAATCTAGACCAGCGCCTGCAGTCAAAAGCAGGGCCGCGGCGCCCACTATTCAGAGAGGCTGCAGAAGACTCAGCGCCGCGGCGCCCTCAGACAGCAGATGCAGGGCCGCGGCGCCCAAACATCCGAGAAGCCACAGGAGTTGCAGCGCCGCGGCGCCCACTGCATGCCAGATATCGGCGCGGCGCCAAAACATCCGACGGATTGCAACTTCCGCCGCGCGCTGTCTGCAGGCCGCGGCGCCGACGCTGAAAATTAGGTCTTTGACGAAAAATCGCCAGCTCGACGGAAAAGAGGAGGCGGTTTGCGGCCTATAAAAGGAGAACCCTAGGCGCTTTTTAGGTTCTTCTTGCACAACACAAGACTTTTGCTTGGAGATGGATACCAAGAGATTCGTAATTTCCTTTCCTTTCTTGTTATTTAGTTCAGTTGTGCATGATGACCATTGAATTAGTTCTTGTCATGTCAATGGCTAGGAACTAATTCTCTTAGCGGGCTTTCTATGTTGAATTTCTTGAAACTTATGCTATAAATTAATGCATGCTTATGGTTGTTTTTCTTATTGAGAGATCTATCCAATAATTGAGTTGAATTCTTGGTAATTAATTGACAACTAATTATCACTATATGATTTCTAATCAGATTCTCGAAAGGGGATTGTGAATATGCTGTAAGTTGGGTAGACATTCTTGGATTGGGGATGAAAATACCTCAATTATTTATGTAGCGTTGATGAGAGGCTTAACAACCCTAATTTTGTGCATTGTGCGTGACGGTTAACTAGGTTTTTGTTCTTAATCCTCCTATAAAGTTATCCTTATCACCAAAGGTAGGTAAGGTGTGACATCTTTGAGGTTGAGTGTTTATATAACCTAACGGAGTATAAAACGATTTCAGAACCCGCTTTCTCCAAAAGAAGAATACCATAAGTTAATGCATTAGTAAGTAGCATAAGCGGATAGTAAGGATACATGGAAGCCCTATTCCCATCACATCTGAAGTAAACCTTTATACGTTAAATAGTTTTTATAATTCTTAGTTATAAACAACCAAATCAATTATCAATTCGCCAAATAAATACTAGAAAATAGATAGTTGGTACTTGAACCCTAATCCCAGAGGACGATATTCGGTCTTATCAAAGACTATACTACTTGATACGATAACGTGCACTTGCGTTTAAAGTGTGTGCATCTTACCGCGCATCAAGTTTTTGGCGCCGTTGCCGGGGATTAGGCATAGTTCAATATCAAATTTATCTATTTTTAATTTCTAATTTGGTTTTTAATTTTTATTTTTATTTTTATTTTTTTATTTTACATTTTTTTTTATTTATTCTTTTTCGTTTTATGTATTTATTTTGTGAAAACAAGGGTGCCGTGATCCGTTGTTGGTTTTGATGCATCTCAGGGATCCTCAAGACATGGATTTCTACTGTCAATATGATCGAGTTCCAACCATAGAGGAAGAGAGAGAGGAATTGCGAGAAGTCATACTCAGTCTCATTAAGTATCAAGCGCAGTTCATGGACGAAATGAGATTGGCCATAAAGAAGCTGGAACTGCAAATAGGAGAACTCGTGATCATATTTGGCAGCGAAATGCAAGGAAACCAATCAGCACCTATGGGGGGTGGCAAGCAACTTGAAGGGCCTGAACCACACCCAACTATTGAGGAATCTGGCAAGGTAGTTAGTGTAGAGAAGGAAAAGATTTCAGGGATCCAATTATTGGCCTTCTTGGATTCTGTGGAGATTCTTTTTCCTGCACCTATCACAGAAGAAAAACCACTAGCTATCACTAATGGCTCCCAAATAGGAATTACATATCATCAAGGGCAACCCCCAGAGTTAAGAGATGTAGAGAATTTCACGGATTCCTACACTATAACCAGCCTAAAAGACAAACCTATCTTGTGTACTTGGGGGATACTTATATGTTTAAGGCTCTTGTTTGAGCAAATAGTTATAGGGAAATTGAGACCTATAGGAATAAATCTGCGAATTGCAAGTAATTCGCAGAAGGGTCCAATGAGCACTCGTACCGGTTATTTGCGTCCGGCTAAAAGACGTTAAAGACAGCGCTTGTTGGGAGGCAACCCAACGTTTTCAATTATGTTATTTTAATTTCTGTCTTTAGTTTATTTTATTTTGTCTAGAACAATCTCACGGTCTTGGATTCTTGTATTTGTGCTGTGATTGATAGGTACAGGAAATAAATCAAGGCGAAAAAGTCAACGAAAGCCGGATTTCGTAGCGGGTAGCCGCGCGCCAGAGGCGCGCGCCAAAAGAACTGAATCGCACAGTTTAAGTGCCGCGCGCCAGAGCGTGGCCGCGACGCCAAAATCCCAGAAAATTTGCCAAGTTTAGCCGCGCGCTTCGTAACAGGCCGCGCCGAAAATCCCGGCGGGCGCAGAGATTTAGCCGCGCGCTAAAAGGCCGCGCGCCGGAAATTCAGAACTTAAAAACGCCCAAAAATCAGATTTTCCCCAATTCCAAATTCAAAAACCTAACCTTCCCTCTCCAAAAACCCACGAAATTCCAGAAATTTGCCCACAAATCCTCCACAAATCCAACACAACCACAACCTAAACTCTTAAATTCCTAAAAACCCCCAACTATCTCAAACAACGAAGCTCCATTCCATACCCTCAAGCCAACCAATTGAAACAAGAACAGCGTGAAGCTCTCATAAAAGGTAATCCCTTTATTTGTTATTGAATCCTTTTACTGAAGTCATAGGAAGTAGTAGTTTGGAGGAGTATTGTAGTTGGAGTAGTTTGGGTGCTGAAAAGTGATTGTGAAGGTTGTGGGTAAAGAGTAGAAAAGGAGGTTGTGGGTATTGAGTAGAAAGGGTGAAGTTTGGGGGTGTTGTGTTCGCTGCTAGTTGTTGAGTGTGTAGGAGACAGTTGTGCCACTAAATTAGAAGCTGCAGATTTTTGTTTTAAAATGGCCACCAGAAAGAGAAGAGGCTCCACATCCACCCCAACCCCACAATATGATGAAAATAGGTTTGTAAGTTACCAAGCCTTCCAAAGATACAAAAAGCTTGATACCAGACCCTTAATACCAGAAAGGGGAATGGACTACCAGAGGGAGTCATATGGGGAAGAAGATGTTTATGAGCCCATTCGGGCGATGATTGAGTTAAGGGAGTGGAGGAAATTTGTGAATCCGGAGAAGATAGCACCAGCAAACACAACAATGGTGCGTGAATTTTATGCAAATTTTCCGGAGAAGGTGGAAAGGGGATGCTTTGTAAGGGGACATTATGTGCCTGTGACAGCAGAGGATATAAATATACAATTGAAAACAGTTGATGTTGAAGAAAGAAGTGATTGGAATCACTTTAGAACATGGTCTAGAAGCATTGACCACATCGACTGGAATGCAGTTGCAGACACCGTGAGCTACCATGGGGCTGCTTTTGATATTGGACGAAATGGGTCAAGAGCACTGAACAGGTGCCAATTCAACAAAGTAGCCAAAGGTTGGCTATATTTCGTCAGCGCCCGCATGATTCCATCCACGCACTTCACCAGAGTGCCAGAGGATAGGATTAAACTGATATATGGAATTATGAGGGGGTTGACGATTGATGTGGGAAAAGAAATAGTGCAGAGCATCGAGGAAATCAGCAGATTGGTAACAACAGGCGGATTGGGACATGGCTCAGTTATCACAAAGCTATGTCACATGAGTGCGGTCCCAATCCTACCCTCGGATACTCATGAAAGAAACCAACTGCCCGTGTCCTATGGGATAGTGCACTCTTTCCCAGACCCAAGCCCACCAGCAGCCAGACGGAGAGTACAACCACCACCAGCAGCAGCAGCAGCAGAGGCCGCCATGGATGAAGATGAGCCTGAAACAGGGGCTCAATATGAGGCAGGACCTAGCCACCGGCCAACCACAAGAGCAGAACCTTCAGAGCCCACAATGGGGCAATTGTACCAACATCAGAGGGAGATGATGCAGACCTTGCAAACAGTAGTACAAGGACAGCAAGAAACAAGGCAACAAATCGACGAGTTGAGTGCCTTGTTCAACCAATGGTCGATGCATTATCCACCGCCACCACCACCATTTTAGCCAAAGTCTGTAAGTGTCTTTTTCTTTTATTTTCTTTGAGTCTTGCACACATTGGGGACAATGTGTGATTTAAGTTTGGGGGTGTTTTATTTGTGTGTCATGTTATGTTTTATTTAAGTCTTTTTATTTTTTTGTTTTATGTTTATTTTGAGTCACCAAATTTTTTTTCTTTTTTGAGTCATAATTGCATGTCAAAGATCATAATTGTTGTAGTTGCTAGAAACACCTAGTGAAGTAAGGTGGAATAATGTAACGGAATTGAAGCAACTATCTAAACACCTAAGTTAGATATGCCAAAAACTCACAGAATCTGTCTATTTGGAGTTTCTTGCTTGAGTTATGCATACTAAATGATAAATACTTATGAGTCATGATTGCTTGCTATTTGAGGCGAAATAGTTAGGATATGCATGTTAGGGAGATGACTCAGGCATTTCTTTGATAGCCAATTCTTACCATTCTTTTCTATCCCGTACTTTAAAAATATCCCTATTCAGCCCCATTGAGCCTAAATTTGAAACTTCTTCTTTGACACCCTATATTCCCACAAATTGTGCCATAAGTGAAAATATGAAATAGTGGAGTACATTGTGTTAAAAAGAAGAAACAAAAGAGTGAACAAGTTTGATGCACCCCAATGGAAAAGTAATAAGAAAGAGGCAAAAGCCTAAGTTTGGGTGCCTATTAGTATAATACACTTCACTCTCCCAAAACAAAAGAGGGGAAGGATAGAATTGAAGTGAAGAAAAGAATCAAAGAAAAAGGGAAAAATTGAAAAGCCAAAGAGCTTATGGTACAGAAAAATGAGCCTAAATGGCTATCTTTACCAACCCCTACCTAAGCCTACATTACAACTCTCAAAGTCCTGAAGATCTCTTTTATGCATATCCAAAATTAGTGGAGAATAGCAAGTAAGCATGCCATAGGAATTTTTGAATTTATATGCATGATTTAGTATATTGACTTCCATTAAGCATGATGAATATGAGTTTGCGAAATATTTAGCTTCATGTGTTTAGTGTGCTGAAAATTTCATGCTATATGTTCCTGCATATTATTCTGTTAACCTTCATGTTTTTCTAGTTAACATTTATGCAGCAAAAGTGATTAATGACAGGGAGTCTTTTATTTTTCGTTCTTTGAGTCTTTTAGTTTATTTCTTTCTATCTTTGCTCGAGGGCGAGCAAATGTTAAGTTTGGGGGTATTTGATCGGTGTATTTTATATACACCTTTTGAGTCAGTTTTAGTTAGTCTTTTGTCTCATTTTGCACATATAAGTGTCATATTAGGATAGTTTTTCTTTCTTTTGAGTCAAAGTGGTTAAAATGGCCAAATGGCGGAAAAGGAGCAAAAAGAGGGCAAAAGAGGAGATGCCAGAGCTGAAAACAGAGAAAGTGGCAAACGAGGCTAAAATCTAGACCAGCGCCGCGGCGCCTCCTGCGCAGCGAGCGCGGCGCCACTATTCAGAGATGCTGCAGAAGACTCAGCCGCGCCCTCGAATAACAGATGCAGGCCGCGCGCCAAACATCCGGAAGCCCAGGAGTTGCAGCGGCCGCGCGCCTGCATGCAGATATCGTGGTCGCGCGCCAAAACATCCGACGGATTGCAGAAATTCCGGCCGCGCGCTGTCGCAGGCGCGCGCCGACGCTGAAAAATTAGGTCTTTGACGAAAAATCGGGCCAGCTGAAGGAAAAGAGGAGGCGGTTTGCACTTTATAAAAGGAGAACCCTAGGCGCTTTGAGGATTCCCCTTCTTGCACAACACAAGACTTTTGCTTGGAGATTGGATACCAATAGATTAGTAATTTCTTTTCCTTTCTTGTTATTTATTTCAGTTTTGCATGATGAACTTTGAATTAGTTCTTGTCATGTCAATGGCTAGGAACTAATTCTCTTATAGGGCTTTCTATGTTGAATTTCTTGAAACTTATGCTATAAATTAATGCATGCTTATGGTTGTTTTTCTTATTGAGAGATCTATCCAATAATTGAGTTGAATTCTTGGTAATTAATTGACAACTAATTATCACTATATGATTTCTAATCAGATTCTGAAAAGGGGGGATTGTGAATATGCTGTAAGTTGGGTAGACATTCTTGGATTGGGGATGAAAATACCTCAATTATTTATGTAGCGTTGATGAGAGGCTTAACAACCCTAATTTTGTGCATTGTGCGTGACGGTTAACTAGGTTTTTGTTCTTAATCCTCCTATAAAGTTATCCTTATCACCGAAAGGTAGGTAAGGTGTGATACTGGGGTTGAGTGTTTATATAACCCTAACGGGAGTATAAAACGATTTCGTAAACCTGCTTTCTCCAAAAGAAGAATACCATAAGTTAATGCATTAGTAAGTAGCATAAGCGGATAGTAAGGATACATGGAAGCCCTATTCCCATCACATCTGAAGTAAACCTTTATACGTTAAATAGTTTTTATAATTCTTAGTTATAAACAACCAAATCAATTATCAATTCGCCAAATAGATACTAGAAAATAGATAGTTGGTACTTGAACCCTAATCCCAGAGGACGATATTCGGTCTTATCAAAGACTATACTACTTGATACGATAACGTGCACTTGCGTTTAAAGTGTGTGCATCTTACCGCGCATCATCTTCCAAGGATCATGGGCATATTTTCATCTTCATCCATGTCTAAAATGAGGAAATCAACAGGAAGGATGAATTTACCCACTTGTACCAACACATCTTCAATAATTCCTTGGGGATGCACAACTGAGCGATCAGCTAGCTGCAAGGTGACTGTGGTTGGTCTTGCCTCCCCCAAAACAAGTCTTTTGAACACAGAGAGGGGTATTAGGTTGACACTTGCCCCCAAATCACATAAGGCTTGCTTGCATGTCACATTCCCTATGGTGCAAGGTAGGGTGAAACTCCCTGGATCATTCAACTTTAGGGGAAGTTTCTTCTACAATATGGCACTGCACTCCTCTGTCAGCACCACTGTCTCATAATCTGTCAGCTTCCTCTTCTTAAAAAGGATATCCTTCATGAACTTCACATACGCTGGCATTTGCTCCAAGGCTTCAATGAAAGGAAGGTTAATGTACAGTTTTTTAAATACCTCCAAAAAATCGAAAACTGCTTATCCAAAGCATTCTTCTGCAGTCTTTGGGGGTAAGGGATTTTGTCTATGTACTCCCTCATCACTGCGGGTGGAGCCTTCTCTAAAGTTGGGCGGTCATCAGTAACCCCCTCCTTTACTACTTCAATTGTCTGGTCCACATCCTTCTCCTTTTCAACCACTGCTTGGGGTGCCCTCTGCTCTAACTGCTTCCCACTCCTCAAGCTAATTGCTTGACACTGCTCCCTTGGGTTCATCACTGTGTTGCTAGGGAGGTTTTCTTGAGGTCTACTGTTCAGTGTGTGTGCCAACTGTCCAATCTATGTTTCTAAATTTATGATAGAAGACCTAGTCTCTGTCTTGAACTGCTAGGTCTCTGTCATAAATTTTATCTGAGTGTTGGCCAATGATGAAATTGAGGACCTGGTTTCTGCCATGAATTGAGTCTGAGAGTTGGCCAAGGTCAGCAGTGCTGCTTTTATGTCATCTGGCTTCTCTTGTGGGTCTGGTGGGCTGAACTGTTGTGAGGATGATGCCTGAAATTGTGGTTGCTGCCCTTGTTCATTCTTCCATGAAAAATTTGGGTGATTTCCCCATCCCGGATTATATGTGTTGGAGAATGCATTGTTGTAGGGCCTCTGAAAATTCCCCACTGCCTGAACCTGCTTCATGGGCACATTATTCGGGTCCACTGCTATACACCTATCAAAAGTATGGGGACCACCACAAATTTCGCAACTCACAAGTGTCTGAACCATTTTAACTTACATGGTATTCTGCTGCATCTGCTTTGTCAAAGTGGCTACCTGTGCAGTCAATATTATGATAGCATCCAACTCATGAATGTCAGCCATCTTCCTACTGTTCATTGCTCTCTCATCGGCCCCTGATGGTTGTTTGTGGCCATATCCTCTAGCAAATCATTTGCCTCATTGGCACTCTTTCTCATGAACGTACCTCCTGCAGCATCAATAATGGTACGAGTTGTTCCACTCAGCCCATTGTAAAATATGTGGACTAGCACCCACTTCTCAATCCCATGATGTGGGCACTTCCTCTGAAAATCTTTGAACCGCTCCCATGCATCATAGAGTGACTCTCCATCCATCTGATAGTAATTATTAAGCTCTCCTCTGAGCTTTTCTGCTTTGGATGGAGGGAAGAACTTGGCAAGGAACTTCTCAGCTAAGTCTTGTCATGTAGTGTTGGAGTTCGCCTGTAATGAATTCAACCAGCACTTTGCTCTCTCCCTGAGTGAGAATGGGAAGAGCCTCAACCGAATGACATCATCAGTAACGCCATTGTATTTAAATGTTGCACACAGCTCCAGGAAGTTTGCTAAATGCAGATGGGGGTCTTCTGTTGGTAATCCCCCGAACTGGACTGAACCTTGGACCATGTGCAAGATTGCTGGTTTGATTTCGAAATTATTGGCTTCAACAGCTGGAAGCCTAATGCAAGTCTGCACCCATGTAATAGTAGGAATCATATAGTCCCCCAAGCTCCTTTCTGCAGGGACTTGTCTTAAGACATGCGGTAACTCATCATCCACCAAATTGTTATTTCGCTGATCTCCCATTGCTAAGGAATCAATAATTCTCTTTTATTTTCTGTTCTGTCTGCACAATATCTCAATCTCAGGGTTCAGAGGGATAGGAATGTCAGCTCATTTCCTACTTCGCATAAACTAAGTTCTTGAGACTAATCAAAAACAGCAAACAGATCACGACAAACAGCACTAAAGCAAAATAAAAATAAAAATTTAAAAAACTGAAAATAAAAAACCAAATTAGAAATAAGAATAGATAAATCGATATTAATAGTACGCTAGTCCCCGACAATGGTGCCAAAATATTATTGCGATATTTCTAGATGCTTACGCAAGTGTACGTATCGTTCAAGTAATAAAGATCTGTAAGACCGAGTTTATCGTCCATAGAGACTGGTTTATTAAGTACCGATTATCTATTCTATGGTATCTATTTGGTAACCGTAGTGTTGTTTGATATTTAAAACTAAGAATTATGACTAATTGTAGAAAATAAACTAAAGATTAGAATACTTTGGGTTTATAACAGTTATGAAGAGAATATGACTTTCAATCTCCTCAACTATTCACTCTTTCACTTGTTAATGCAATTGCTAATGATTCTTCTTCTTATTAAGATAGCATGTTAACTAATCTGTCATTATATTCCGGTTAGGACATATAAGAGCTCAACCTAGTGCAGAAACCTTCTATATTTCTATGATAAATTTTACCACACAAGAGGATTAAGAACAATAACCTTTAAATACTACACAAGTATCGGGGTACTTTCGTCCACGATTTTAACCTATGTCTAGACAATTACAGCATATTCAAATCTCACCTTTCAGACTTTTGATTCGAAATTATATAAGTGATGACAATTAATAGCTAGTTAATTATCAAGCAATCATAACAATATTGAATAGATCTTAATATGCTGAAGAAGAAATCAATAATCAATGCATTAACTATATGAAAGAGTTTCAAAAAGATTCGATGGAAAAATAATTAGCTCCTAAACATTGTCATGTCAAGAACTAAATTACAATTCAACATAACTGAAATAAAATAAGGGAAAGAAAATAACTTGAACAAGAGTCTCCAATTGTCTTGCCTCTTTCTTAGCCTCCAAAAGTATGATTTTAGGTTATGGTATAAGGTATGATTTAATGAGCAGGGTTTTAGGGATTTATAGTTGAGAAAAGTTGTTCTTTCGGACCCTGAAAACGTGTCAAATTAGGCCCAAAAAATCAGAAATCCCGCGTCGGCACCGTAGCCCTGCAGGCTGGCACTACGGCGCCGAAAATACTGCAGCAAAATCAGAGCTCTCAGGTGTTTTAGCGTCGCGGCGCCAGCGGCGTCCCAGTACCGAATTATGATATTTTGTCATTTTCTCGTCCGGACTTCGTCTGATTTCTTCTACACTTTCCGGGACTTCTTAAACTTTATTTATTGGCCTTTTTAGTGTGAAACTCTATCTCAATTAAGCTCATTTCATCCTTGATTATGTATTTCCTCCTTTATGATCGTTGTGACACAAAATGAAAGAAAAATACACCGAACATTAAACTAAACGCAAAATAAAATAGTAAAATACTAATTAAAAAGGACTCAAAAGTATATACAAAATACACTTAACACATGTAATCAAAGACTCATACTTGACTTCATTATTAGTTAACAGAGTACTATGAATTGCTTGCCTTAAAATTTTACCGGTATGAGTCCGCAATACTACTCTTAGATAAGTCCTCTTCATGTTGGAGGTACCATCTGTGTAGAGTGTCCCGATACTGGGAGCAGTCCCCGAGACCATGATAGCCTCTTTATCTGCCAATACGATCACTCCCGAACTGAAATTAGCCACAAAGTCTACAAGGACTTGAGACTTTATCGCAATCTGAGGTCTATATTCAATGTCAAATTCAATTAATTCTATTGTCCATTTAGCTAGGCGACTAAAAAGCTCGGTCTTGTGTAACATATTCTTAAGCGGAAATGTGGTTATTACGGCTATTGGGTGGCATAAAAATATGGTCGAATCTTTCGCGATGACATAACTAAGGCAAAAACCAGTCTTTCGAGTAACGAGTACCGAGTCTAGGCCCATGACATTACTCTACTTACATAATAGACAGGATATAGTGTACCTTTTCTTTCAGAACCAGAATTGCACTTGTTGCAACCTCAAACACCGCAAGATATATGAGTAATTATTCTCTGTCTTTTGGTTTTGACATTAACAGAGAATTATATAAGTAGGCTTACAGGTCCTGTAGGACCTGCTGGCACTTGGGCGTCCAAACAAAATCATTTTTTCTTCTTCAGAAGTGAAAACACCCTGTGACACGTTTCTGACGTCCGGGAGATAAACCTGCTCAAAGACGCTATGCATCCGGTCAAATGTTGAACTGCTTTCACATCTTCTAGTGTGTCTGGAATGTCTTCAATAGCTTTTATTTTATCAGGAATTATCTCGATTCCTCTTTAAGAAACCAAGAAATGCAAAATTTTCTGGAGCCTACCCCGTAAGCACATTTCTCGGGGTTTAACTTCATATTATACTTCCTTAGCACCTCAAAGGTTTCGTGTAAATAACTTAAATGGTCCTCTGCACGAAGACTTTTAACAAACATATTGTCTATATATACTTTCATTGTCTTTCCTATTTTTTTTACCAACCTTTGATATGTAGCTCTGACATTTTTCAGTCCAAAAGGCATAATGTTATAACAGTAAGTATTGAAAGTAGTTTTAAAAAACAATCTTGGTCTTCCGGGTGTATCCTTATTTTGTTATACCCAGAATACGCATCGAATTCATTATAATCAATGCACATTCTAAATTTGTGGCATCAATCATTTGATCTATGTTCGGTAATGGAAATGAGTCTTTAGGACATGCTTTGTTCAAATCATTATAATCAACCATAAGGCGAGCGCCAAAACGCTAGCACAAACTTGCACATTCTAAATTTGTTCCCTTTTTAGGTACTACGAGTACATTTGCTAACCAGTCTGGGTACTTTACTTCCCGGATTAACCCTATATTGAGTAACCTAGCTACCATTTTTAACAAACTTGTTGCGGAGTTCGGCGATTGGACTTTTTTCTGCTGCACGAAAGGGAAACTGAGATCCAAGACCAAGTTATGAGTTGTGACTTTTGGAGGGATGTCTGTCATATCTTCATGAGACCATGCAAATCAATCAACATTAGATGTAAGATATTTAAGAATTAAACTCCTGAACATCGGGTCTAACACCGTGCCCAGGTATACTTTCCTGTCGGGAGTATCTGGATGTAGTGCAATATGCTCAAGTTCCTCTGTAGTGGACTTGGGGGCATTTGACTCATCTGGCACTTGAAAATACCCGGGTACTTGGTACCATCTGAAAACTCCTCATCTAGATAGGTTGATTCTAATTTTGCTTACAGAACTCGTTGAACATATCCCGATGCCAACTTCACTCCCTTTAATTGCTATTTGGCATCATTTACCCCTTATGGTTCATCTATGGCGAACATCTTTCGCAGGGGTTGTTCACCTCAGATTTACTGAATTCCTTCTGGTGAAGGGAATTTTACCAACAAGTGCAGTATCGATAGAACCTGTTACACCCTATTTTAACCTAAGTCGAAACGGTGTACTATGTATGGTTGATTCCTAAATTTATTTTAAGGAGTCGCCACCTAATTAGTCTAGTGAATTAGGACACTTCAAAATAGCATAAACATGCTACAAATGATCTCCATTTTTTTATGGTCTGCGAAACTTAGTGAGATTCTGGGTAAGGGTTCTCTATTATCCTAAAGGGAAGGGGTTAGTCACCCTATAAGATCCGCTAACTTGCGGTTGTGCGGTCAAACTTAGGTTAATTATTGTATTTACATGTATTCACAATTCTAAAGGTGTTCTACAATTATTAAACTAAGAGATATTTAAACTAGACATGCAACTATTTAAATAAGATATCCATTTAAAAAAAAAAAGCAAATAATCATATAAAAAGAGAGTGAAGAGAATTTAGCGGTATTTCGCTTTTATTTTCCTTTTCCGGACAGGCTTTAACTTTGGGATGCGTCCCCGGGTACCTACAAAAAAAACACTTAGTAGAAGAGTTAGTGTATGATAAATAAATTGTTAAATAAATACAACGTATATATATATATATATATATATATATATATATATATATATATATATATAGTTAGTTAGTTAGTTAGTGTATGATAAATAAATTGTTAAATAAATACAACGTATATATATATATATATATATATATATATATATATATATATATATATATATATATATATATATATATATGTGTGTGTGTGTGTGTATGTAAAAGATATATTTTATATAGTGTGGGCTCAGCTAGTGTTATGCCAAGGATACTAAGACATGAGAAACCAATATCGCTTCGGCTGTGGTCGACTCACCTCCCGGTGAACGATACTATGCATTCTCGTCTAATCTTTTCACTTTCCTCCTCGCCCATATATTCCGTTATTCCGTCTCGCTTACCATGGAGGCCTCCAGATCGACGGATAAATCCTTCTTCGGCCAGTGTAGTATTATGTTCAAAAATCAGTAAAATACCAAGTGTAGTATCATGTTCGAAAATCAGTAAAATACCAAGTGTAGTATCATGTTCAAAATCAGTTTAATGAAGTAATAAAAGGGCCATATCGCTCGAATTAGCCCAGAACATAGCGAAAATCAGTCCGACAGAAGGCCGAAAAACAACCAACAGTAACCAACAAAATCAACGGAAATATCAGTCCAACGAATAGCTGGAAAATCAGCAAAACAGTATATAAAGTGCAGCAACGCAAGTCGACAAGCACGTACTAACATCCCTCGGAATTTCAGAACATCGCCGGAGTTTTAGGACTCTGGCAAGATACAAAAAATGAGAAAATCAGTCCAATATCAGACAACAGATGCAAATGACAAAGCGAACGACCGAATGTCATGGACACCGTCGGAGTTTCAAAAACTCTGGCTAAATCTGCATAATACCGAAAAGAGAGATGAGTCAGTGAACAAACAACGACGGTTATATAGTGGCGTTACTACAACGACGAAACTCCGGAGCAACGCTCTTATAACCATCAAAGTAAAGTATGGTCCAGATCTGTAATTTAAGGTCACCACCGCCATTTTTCGATGTGAACGAGGTGGAGAAAGGGATAAGGAGTTATCTGTCGGTCATCAACTCCGGCGAGATAACAACGTAGTAGGGTTGTGGGTCACATGTCATGACTGTTGGTGTGGTTTAGTCGGCGAAGGTGGGGTTTTCAGGTGTTCGCCGGAGTTTTAGCAGGATACCCAAAATCTGAAAATCAGTCCCAACAATAGATAACCAGAATATAAAAGCCAAACCAGTCGCCGGAGTTCGGAGCTCCGGTGATATAGCAAAAATCAGAAAATCAGTCAAACAAACAACATGTGAACCGTAAGATAAGTGTAAACACTAAGCGTCGCTGGAGTTCTTCGCCAGTCACTAGCGAGACAAAGGGGGTAGACAGAAAGTACGTGGTTCCCTGTGGGACTGCTCCAGTTCATCGGAGTTTGAAGCCCCTCGTCGGAGCAGTGGTGATGACAGGAGCAACGTGAGAGCAGTGGGGTGCAGCTAGGGCGACGAGGGAATATTGCTGATGGTGAGGAGGATGGACTGTGGGAAACGAGAGGGATAATAAATGAGAGAGATCTAGGGAGGCTGATCGATGGGTATTGCGGATGTGGGTGAGAGAGGCGTGGGATGGGAGTTTTTGTAAAAGAGGTGTGAGAGAGATGATGATAGTGAGAGGGGTAGGGGTCAGATATTTTTAGGGTGTTGCGGCTGGGGAAGTTTGAATAGAGAGTGGGAAAAAAGAGTGTGAGGACAATGTTTATTTATAAGGGATTTTTAGGTTTAGGTTTTGG
The DNA here is from genome assembly GCA_029844215.1 of Przewalskia tangutica. Taxonomy (NCBI): domain Eukaryota; kingdom Viridiplantae; phylum Streptophyta; class Magnoliopsida; order Solanales; family Solanaceae; genus Przewalskia; species Przewalskia tangutica. The sequence goes on from CM056725.1 coordinate 8,328,102, forward strand.
GGTTTGTGGGCTTGGGCTGTGAAATCTGAAAACAGGCAGTTGGGCTTACGGAATGGATTAGTAAAAAATATAATTGGGCTTGGAGAATATGAGCTTAATTTCGGGAGTGTTTTTGGAGTTGAAAATTAAAATAAAATTGGGTTTAAATTGAAATAAAAACTGAAAATAAAAACAAAGATTGGGCGCCCTTTTTTGCAAAATTTGGAAAATTCGGGTCAAAATTTAGTGTCAACAGAACCGCCTTCATATCATGTATCCAGGGCCTACCAAATATTGTGTTATATCTTATATCACCATCAATAACATAAAATTTCTTTATCTTAATAACTCTCATTGCATCTACCAGTAGATCTACTTCCCCTTTCGTGGTCTCATTTGACATATTAAAACCTGAGAGGGTTTTAGCAGTTGGAACTATTTTGTCTGCTATATTCATATCTTCTACTACTTTTAGCCGAATAATATTTGCCAATCTCCCGGGATCGATCAGAACTCTCATCACCTTGTAGCAATCAATAGGCACCATGATCACCAGTGCATCATTATGAGAAAAGATCACCGCGGCATCATCATCCTCGGTGAGTGTGATAGTATGTCCATCAGGAATGTCCCAGAACCATTTCTCCCAGGCTATTGAGATTTTTGTCTTCTTAGATGCAGTAAAAGATGTAGCATCAATTATTGACCCACCATAGATTTTGCGAGCTCTTTCACTCAAATATTCTCGTAGGTGGCCCCTGCTCAGCATTCATGTCACCTATTTTCGTAGATGTCTACCATCTACAGTTTTTTGCCATGAGTGATGTGGAAGTCGTACTAGGTTGACTAATCTCTTTTACTAGAATCATATTGTAATGGCTTCGGAGGTCGAGATATTGGATGAGTTTTTAGTAGTTCCACCATCTGATCCTCATTGATATTGAAATTATACTCGGACAATTTCGGGTATCCGGAACCCTTAGTAGAGTTAGATGAATTCTCTTTGTCGAAATTCACCAATCCTTTGTTAATTCATTTGGATCTGCCCTTATTGTTTGCCTTTTGAAACTTTGTCTGCCGCCTTATTTTCCAGGAGAAGGATAAGGTTGAAAACAGTTCTTTGAGAAACTTCGGTCTGATCCTGCTTTGTCTAACTTTCAAAAAATACTTCTGGCCTAAGTTCTCAATATATCATCTTCTATCTGAATCTTGGACTCATACCGATTGTGTATGTCTTTCCAAGTTGTAGCTTGGAATTTTAAGAGATTCTTCTAGAGTTTCCGCGAAGCGTATGAACTTAAACTCATCCGGGAATGCGGGTAGCAACATATGTTCTTTCTGGAACTGGTAAACGAAGTCCCTAAGGAGTTTCTTTTCTCCTTGTGTATTGCAAAAAATAATTTCCTTGCGAGTCTTTACCTTCTGAGCCCCCGCATAAACTTTTATGAACATGTCGACGAGCTGGGCGAACGATCCGATTGAATTCTTAGGGAGGAGTGAATACTATGTATGATCCCTTAGCAAGTGTTTCAGTAAACGTTTTTATTATAACCAGTTCTATTTCGTGTTCCCTTAGATCATTTCCTTTTACGATTGTAGTATAGGCCATTATGTTCTCTTATGATTCAGTAGTGCTGTCATACTTGGATACAAATGGCATTTGGAACCTTTTGGGGATCCATTCAGGAGCAGCCTCTGGCTTATACATCAACTAAATATATATTTTTACGTCTGACCCTTCAACCACATGAGGGACTCCCGTTATTTGATTTAACTTGTGCTGGAACTCCTTGACATTTTTCTCTGCCTTTTCTGCATTGGTATCTACTTTGTTTGTCATGTCCTTCATAAATTTCAAAACCAGATCCTGAAAAGAATTTTCAGAAACGGCTTCGCTCTCTGAGGCTCCATCATTTCTTGATCTACAAATCAATCAATTAACTTCTCCAAATCAACAAGAATTAATGGGATATTGTTTTGGTAAAACTTTATCTACTATTGATCATTATTTGCAAAAAGTTATAGAGTTATGTTTGGTATACCAAACTTTGTACATGATCATTAAGGTGAGATTAATCTAAGTCCTAACCAAAAATTGAATTGTATATGTTTACCCGTAAAATAGTATAGGTGAATTTGTATACATGGTCAAGGATACGTGGATCTCAAGTGACTGATTTAAGAATAAAGCTAAATAGAATATACTGTAAATAAACAATAATGAGACGAGTAAATGTAATGATTTGTCTGAGCCTTGTGGTAGCTTCTGAGCAAAGTCACTACACTTGTATGAAATCACAATAATCGAGAGAAAAGGAAATAAGTGTCTTGTAATAGCTTGAATCTCATGCTCTTACAATAGGGTTATGTGACCTATTTATACATGAGCTACACGGGTACACAATCCATGAAATATGCCCTCATTAATATAGGAGAATGAATGTTTTAATAATTAGGCAATTATTATCTCCATAAATGACTTTATGACTACTAGAAGGCGTACCACCAGTTCAGTAACGGTCATTCGTTATAATTCTAACGGTCCTCCTAATCTTCTGAACTAACGGTATCACCTGTGCACATGATGCAGTACTGCCTGTATCCTACCGACAACGCCTTAGGCTAACCTGGATTTGACTCAACATCGTACACCATGTGCCACAATATAATTTGCACAACTATCTTATACGAATTTTTCCCCATAAAGTATATACATAATTCAAGAGGGCTCGTAAATTATTTGAGCAGGCTTGGCTTGTTTGACTCTAAAAGATGGAAGGTTCCATCTATCCATGTTGATGAGTTCTTCGGAAGATAAGTAAAAGAGTTGAACACCTGGATTTCTTCAATGCTATGACTAAAACTGGCCAACCTATCAGTAGGCTAATTAGCTTCTCTGAAGCAATGGTTGATTTGAAATCCATGTTCTTCAACTATTATTTGAATTTCTTTTATGAAACTAAGAATTGTCCAGGATTTTTTCATTCCCTCTTTATGCAATTAGCAAGTAGAAGAGAATTTGTTTCACCACGTACAGCTCTAAAACCATTGTTAGCACACTATTTGACTCCATAAATCATGGTTGTTGCTTCAGCCATGTTACTTGTTCTAGGTCCAAGGGGAATATAATATGCATAAATGAACCGCCCTTGGATATCTCTGATTATGCCTCCTCCACCACTTGATCCTTGAGTTCAACTGCCATCACTATTGATTTTCACAGTTTGAGCTATTGGTTTTAACTACCTAACTGTGAGGCTTGTCTTATGTTGAATTGTTACTTCGCAATCTTGGCATATTGTGCTCCATTCATCTCCCACTTTAGCATTTTCAAATCTTCTATTAATAATCTTCAAAAGAATAGAAACTATGTTAGTTTTTGTTTTATAAAATGATAGTTTGATATTGTCAAACTTTTTGCTGCATCTGAACTTCCGACGTTTCCAGCAAATGATCAATTGGTAAGACCCTAGTAATGAATTTTGCAATAATGTTAGGGGTCTTATAGTTCCACCAGCTTAATAGAAGCATTTTTAGACTTTTATTCTTGTGGTCAATCCCAACTGGATCAACAAAGAAATTCTAGATTCCTCATTGCATGCTCCCCTTTATTGAATAGGCGATAATTATTTTCAATCTCTGAACTGGTGCTATTTGTATTGCAACAGTGGAAAGTTGCATTTACTTCAATTCCAAACCTGACAAGTCTCTCTTCTATAGATAGTTTATCTTTTTTAGCTCTCCAGATCCGAAAGAAGATCTTGAAATGAATAACTATGTCAGATGTAGTTGGAAAAGTTATCAATTGGACATTATTTATCTCAATATGGTTCAACCACTGTCACGAAAATAGGGGGATTGTTGAGGTGAGTACATCTGAGGAAGACACATTGTTCTTTACCACCACCAAAAGAAAAAAATACATATCTTCAACCTAGAGCATAACAAAAATAACAAGAAAAATAGAGAATACTAGCTAAAGCAGAAAACAAATCAAAAAAAAACAATACTTGAGAGTTTGAATCTGGAGAAGGGCATCACCAACAACAATGATAGAATATATGTATATATGTGCCATGTATATTGGTGCCGTATACACATATATTCTCTTACCATATTATTAGAATTCTTGTACATATGTAATTATGGTAGTACTCTTGTATCAGAAAAAGGTAGTAGTATTGTATTAGGAAGAGGTAGATTTAATTTTCATAATTAAATATTGTATATCATGTATATAAACCTTGGACATTAATGAAAATAATCAAGAAATTATTCTCTTTCATGGTATCAAAAATCTAGGGCGAATTTTCCTTCTCCACAACAAACTTGTGTCGCCCTACTCGGAATATTCCTCTCGGTCGTCAGCTGACACCTCCATCTCTCTTCGAATTTCCAAAAATCCTTAATTCTCCTCCTATTCTTCAATTATTTCTACCATAAAGAACACATTTCATCATGCCATTGCAGTCTCTAATATCAAAAACAACATTTCTATTATTCTTGAGATAGACAACGTCCAATACGCGACATGGCGGAACTGTTTAAAATTCACGCACGGTCTAATAGAGTCCTCCATCACATCATCCCCACGACAAAATGTAAAGAGAATGTTCCTTCCACAGATGATGAAACTGAGTTATGGTGTTTGAGTGTTTATTCTATCCTCTTTTCCCATCCACTACAATTAACAAACTTCAAGTTTGTTCTATCGCTTGTGTGTTTTTGAATTATTCGTCTAATCATCGTGGTTACAAATATTTTGATATATCCTCTAATAGAATCATAATTAGTCGTCATGTCATTTTTTATGAAATCTAAATTCCGTTTGCTAAATTATGTAATTTCGTGTCTAATTTTTATAATTTTTTGGATGATGGGCTCTCACCGTATGTGTTCCACCATTTAGTTTGGTCCGCACCTCGGGATCTAGACCAGTAGACCCATGACCAAATTGCTAGCCGAGCCCACCGTCTGTGGCCTAATCCCTCACGACCAATTTCGGTCGACCCTGCCTGTTGGTTCAAATTCCACGTCGCTGATTCCACCGGCAAGCCCACTTGGCGGCCCATCTACGTCTTCTGCATCATCCCAGCCAGCAAGCCCACTACCTGTTGGCCCAGTATCCATCCCGCAGTCCTCTCGGCCATCAAGCCCATGACCCACATCTCGGTACAGTTAGTTCTGATGTCTACATATTGACCCAAGTTTGGCCCATTTTTATTCCGAGTCAAGAGCCCGTTACTCGTAGCTAACGGGGTATTTTTAAAACCAAAATGACATTTTAATCTCAATTCTAATATCACTAAATTACCCCTACCACGTAACCTTGTATCTGCCATTCATGACTCGAATTGAAAAATGATCATGAATGACGAATATAATGCTCTTATTGAAAATACGATGTGGGAGTTGGTGCCCCATCCGCCTAGTGTTAATGTGATTCATTCTATATGGATTTTTACTCATAAGGAAAAATATTATGGTTGTTTTGAGAGACATAAGGCCAGACTTGTAGGTGATGGCAAAATTCAGCAGGTTGACGTGGATAATGGAGAAATATTAAGTCTGGTGGTTAAACTGGCAACAATTCGCACTATTCTCAGTCTGGCTCTCTCCAAAGCTTGGCTTATTCATCAACTAGATGTGAAAAATACGTTCTTACACGGTGATCTCAAGGAAACTGTATATATGCATTAGCCTTTGGTTTTCAGGGACACCGATCATCCTTACCATATTTGTTTACTGAAGAAGTCATTGTATGGGATAAAACAGGCCCTCGGGCCTGGTACAAAAGGTTTGCAGATTATGTGTCTACTATTGGGTTTTCTCACAGCATGTCTGATTATTCTCTATTCATCTATCGTTGTGGTACTTCTCTGGAGTACATTATGTTATATGTGGATGATATTATATTGACTGCCTCTTCTGATAAAATGCGCAAGTCTATCATGCACTACTACAGATTTCAGCTTGCATAGCGCTTTTTTTCAAGCTTGCATAACGCTTTTAAGCGCTATCTAAGCTACCATAAAAGCGCTATGCAAGCAGGCTACTACCATAGCGCTTTTCTTGTATAGCGCAAAAAAAGCGTTATGCTAGTATAATTCTGATACCGCTTATATTTTGAAGATACTAGCTTGCATAGCGCTTAAAAAATGTTATCCAATTGTTTTTATCTATTTTTATTTATTGTTTTGGTACCTTTTTTCCCCCCTGTTTTTTTACCTAATAAATAAAATATCAAAAAGATAATAAAAAGAATACTCATTCAAAATATAATATAATATAATATAATATAATCATTCGCATAAAACATAATAATATATTTAAAATAATATCTCAATCATTAGTAGCTTACAATCATTAACTAATAACAATATGATATAATCAACAGTTACATCAAAATACTAACTAATAGCTTCAACCTTCCATTTTTCTTTGAGGAATCGATTGTTAAAGTAGCCTGCCCAATTAATTCGAAAATTCTTCATTTTGCTTGTAGGATAAACTTTGAGTGGTGAACTATGAACAAACTGCAAAACATAGATGTTACAAAAACATAGTTAGAATAGAAACGTCCAACAAATAAACATACTTACACAAATAACCTCATACAAATATGGTTGGGTATGAACAATGACCCAGATCATTTACTTTTTAAGAAATACCTACTATATGATATGTGCATGATTTTATTGATCTAGGAGTAAACCCGTTGATAACCCAAAATATTGTAATACTGTCAAGTATAAAATGAAGATCGATATACTTACATAAAGAGGAATATGTTACACCCCGTATTTCCAAGGCAATGAGATGAGAACGTGCGCAAGAAATTGAGATTTGAATTTTGGAAAGAAAGAAGAATTACTTTTTCTTAAGGAAAAATCTCGGAACCTCGTGAAGGAAAAAGATTTATTAATTGGAATTTGGTTCTCAAATTTGGTATTTGAAACTTATAGATTATATTGGAATTTTAGATTTTAAGTTCCGGATTTAGTCATGTGGGCCCACGGGAAAATTTTACGGTTTTGTGGGGCCCACGATATTTTGAGATATTTTGGCCAAATATGGATATTTTGAGAGATTAAATAATTTTGGACCAATAGGAGAGTGACACGTGTCACCCCGCCACTTGTCTTGGCTTGACTTGAACTTTAGGATATTTTGGAGACAAGTGGACAAATGGGTCCCACCCACACTTGTCCACCTTCTTGACCCTACATTTGTCATCATCTCCCCCTTTGAATACATTATATACATACACAAGAGGCTTGCAAGATTTCATTCTACACTTAGCATTATTTTCACAAAAGCCAATATATTCCTCTCCACATAGCTCTCGGCCTTGAGCCATTTTATTGGCAAAAATTTCTTAAACTACCAAGCTTTGTACCTTGATACAAGATTAAAGTTCCTAACTAAGTGATTAGCAAAATTAAGCACCCTTAGCCCCTAAATCTCTAGTTGGCCGAAAGTTGGGTGAAACCCTAGGGGTTTTTCGTCGACTTTTTGGGAGTGAAACGTGAAGAGAGGTTGCTCCTAAGGTTGTAGGGGATACATATATGTGATTGGATCTTGAAGAAGTGGAGCGAAACGAAAACTGCGGGCAAACACCTACGGACTGTTTTGGGCGTTTTTGAGGCATTTGGAAGGTAAAATCTCTTCTTTCTTTTGAAATAATTGGATATTACATGTTGTTATAATGTATAGATGAGCTTGTGCTAAAAATAATGAAGAATAAAAAGCGTTTGAACCATTTTTGGGGCTAAAACCGTGAATGGACAGATTTAGTGATTATCGGGTTTCGTTGGTTATGGTCGTTATTAACGTCACCTATTGCATGTTATACTGGAGTAGTATTGTTGTTAATAAGTTGATATAACTTATATGGAAGTATTGGAATTCGAATTGGATTAAAAAGGATTAAGGAAAGGGTAATTGAATTGTAGTTGTTGGCCGAGATTTGCCTAAAACTGTGGGGTATCGTTATGCAGTTTTGATGGACTGTTTTGTGGTATAAAACTGCTGGAAAATCAGACACCAACATGTATGTTTAATGTGGTAAATGGCTAATGAAAGTCCTAAGGAATAAGGGTGTTAAAGGCTTCACATTGTATCCTTAATGTTGGTTTATTACGGACTGTTTTGCGGACTGTTTTGTATAGATTGTGGGGCAGAATTTTACACGTCAAGTTAGGCGTGTAATCCCCTTTGGTTAACTGTTGGTTGTGCCTTAAATGTGGCTTGTTGATTGATAAATTGGGCCTTGGAAAAGGTGGAAAAGTACGTAGAAACAAAGGAAGTGTTGTCCAATTTTCCGTAGAATTAGAGGGTCATTATTTGGTATAAGTCTTACACTAGTAAGCTTGAAGTTGATAGAAGTGTTATTGTCATTTTAGGTTGAAGTACTTTGTATAGCATATTCTACTTGGCTTGAGGAATAGCCGATAAAGTTGAAGTACATTGGAGCGTATTGCTACTTGTCGTGTTGATTAGTCGTCAACGAGATATGTGAACTTCTTCCTTCTATCGGCATGATTATTTGGAGTATACTTGACTTGTTTCTTGAAGTATAATTGTCTTGTTATTGAAGTATACATGACTTGTTTCTTGAAGTATACTTGCCTTGTTATTGAAGTATACATGATTTGTTTCTTGAAGTATACTTGACTTTATTTTTTTATAAAGAGAAGTGATTCTACTCCTAGAAGTTAGGGGAATTCGTGTTGTTGATTTTATACTAAATGCATGTCTAAATTCTTCCTAAAGTCCTTACCAAGTCTTATGGGAGATGTTCGTAAGAGTTTTAGGAAGCATTGGAGTCGAGTTAATTGATTTAAAGAGAAGAAGTTACTTGATCTTGAAAGAAGAAGTACCCTGATACTACAAGTGTTAGTATCTTGGGGTTTATTAGATGAAATGATTCTTTTATAAAGAATAGATGTGCATAGTACTTTTGGGGTTCAAGTCCTTAGTATTTCATGAAATGAAAATGCCTTGAGTTTATAAAATGGAGATTGTTATAAAATGAAAGATTGTTATATTTATTTCATTGGTAGTACCTTGGGTTCTTAAAGGAAAAGTTGTTCTACCTATAGTACTTTGGGTTTCAAAAGGGGTGAAGTGGATTGATTTGAAACGTGTGATTAACTTGGGTTTAGATTGAAAGTTACTTGGTGATAGAAAGTGGAAGTGTTGGAGACTACATGTGTTAGTGTCTCGGGTGTTATAAGAGAGGGAACGTACGGCGGACGTACGTTGTATAGTTGAGCTTTATAGAGTAGAAGATGTGTATTTCCTTCTACCCTTACTCTTTCATGTCATGATAACGCCTTAGGCTTTCTAAAGTAGAAGACGTGTCATACCTTCTAGTAAAGTGAAAAGATGATTTCTACTTGTACATGGTTTCTCATGATGGTTATTCGTGCAAGTGTTGTATTTCACCTCACTGAGTCCCTCGCTTGGGGGGGCGGCCTTTGTTATATGTATACGTATGATATTGATTATATGTTATACTACGGACGTGCTGACAGTGATGTTGGAATTCCACGGGAATGCTTCTGTAGGGTTGATTTTATATTATATCATGGACTGCCGACAGTGATGTTGGAATTCCGCAGGCGTGCTCGGTGATCTTTGGTTTTATATTATATCATGGACTGCTGACAGTGACGTTGGAATTCCACAGGCATATTCCAGTGATTCTGATTTGATAGTATACCACAGACACGCTGACAATGATGTTGGAATTCCATGGGCATGCTTCTGTGAAGTTGACATGCTGATAGTGATGTTGGAATTATACGGGCACGCTTCATTAATACTGGCTATATATTGTTCTACAAACACGCTGACAGTGATGTTGGAATTCCACGGACATGCTTCTGTGAGGTTGACATGCTGACAGTGATGTTGGAATTCCACGGGAACGCTTCCTTGATACTGGCTATAAATTGTTCTACAGACACGCTGACAGTGATGTTGGAATTCCACGGGCATGCTTCTGTGAGGTTGACACGCCGACAGTGATGTTGGAATTCCACGGGCATGCTTCCTGGATACTTGTTATATATTATACTTTGTACATGCCGACAGTGATGTTGGAATTCCGCGGGCATGCTTCTCTGATGATGATTGTATATTATACTTGTTATATGCTGACAGTGATGGTGTATTCCACGAGCATGCTTTTGTGATATTATATTATGAGGGCAGGTGTCCCTGATTTTGACATGGCTTTCATATGTGAAAGTAGTACAGTGGTACAAGGTACAATTGGCTCTTATTTTTTATGATACAGTATGATTTGGTATTTGATTTTCATACTTGCCCCTGTCATTCTTTTGTACAGTTATGATTTGCTTACTGTACTTTATTTTCGTTCCATACTTAGTACCTGTTATCGACCCGTTCGGTGCGTTAAATGCCCGCAGGTTTAGGTACTCAGTTGTGGATCAGCTAGCTTAGGATCCTTGTTCAGCAATTTGGGATAGCTCCAATGTTCCGGAGCTTGTCATTAAAGTTAGGTATATTCAGGGGTACGGCGGGGTCTTGTCCCGTCATAGTTACTGTCCAAAATCTTAGAGGTCTGTATTCATATGTGGGTTGGACTGGCGCGAGTTGTATTTACATTGTTGTACATTTGTAGTCCCATTCGGGTGTTATATATTATGACAGTCTTATCGGCTTTATCTTTGTTTAAAGAAAAAAATGAGTGTTATTTATCTTTCGCAGTTTACTTGTGTTGTATGAATAGAAGGGTGCCCAGGTAAGGCACCAGTCGCGGACCCGGGGTTCGGGGCGTGACAGAATACTTGTATCACCCGAACTCAAAATATCCTCAGTGAAACAACAAATATAAAGTGCAGTATCTGAAATAGCGACAAGAATTAATAAGTAAACTAAAACTAAAACCCGTCTTTTATATGAGAGGCCTTGAAAATCAGACGAAGATTTCTTCATCGGCTAAGTAGTATCTGTTCAAAATCAGTGTAACAAAAGTGTAGTACACTAGAACCTTAGGGAATCATCTACTCCTCAACAGCTATCAACATCAACAAATCAATAACTGGCAATTGTTGGTTTCATCCCTAAAATACAACAACAAGAATTCAACTCAAGATGTGGCAATTGCTCCAAAAGTAACATCAAGTATAACAGTTTCAACCCCAAAAAATTTAAGATCAGTCATCAGATGGTACTAGAACAGTAGCAAATAGCAACAACTAGCAGCAGCTTACTCAAGTGCCACTATTGTTTTTGTCTTGAAATATAGCAGCATACTCACCAAAATGTCTCAAGTCTAGCAATTGTTTTCCTCAAAGGGCAACAGTGACTTTTTCAATAACTCATGGCAACAAGCTCCTCATTTAGCAAATAGCAGCCAAAGTATGAACTCAAGGAGGTTTGAAGGCTCTCCATGTCATGCAAAGAAAGAGAAGGGTGGAGGATGAGCACCAAGAACTATATATTATCATAATTCTTATCACCTAGAAGTTATACGAACCTATGCTCACATACATGAATGACTTATGTAGGAGATAGTGCAGCATAGCAAAAGCAAATAATTCTTATCACCTAGCAGTTATACGAACCTATGCTCCCATTAGGGGGCATTTTTTAGGCATAGACAAACAACCCACTGATGCAACAACTAAATTGACCTAAAGGTATCACCTATCATCATAGATATGCTTTCACATTTCAGGCACACAAGTACAGATGGACGACTAGTTCAGGAAAAACATGTAACAAGACATGGTAATGAAGCAATAACCATCATATTTCACAGGACTGCAAAGCTGTTTGGACTAGGCTAGACACACATGTTTGTTTGAATTATATACCACAAAAGAGTATCTCTAACACAACATCTTAGAGAAAAGAAGAAACATGAACATACACAGTCATACTATATTGCATGGTAAGTAGAATGGATCTTCAGAGCAGGAAGAGCAAATAGATAGATGATCCAATAGATGTGAGCCAAACAAAGATTATATAATGACCAAATAAGCATATTAGTAAATAAGGCCATTTGGGCCAAGATACACACAGAGTTAGGCACAGAGATTGAAACTCCTCCAGAGGCATAGAAATTGGTACTCTTTCATGTTTAGACATGACGAATATATACCAACAAATCAAACGATGCAACCAGTTTCGAGTAATACTTTTGACACACAACATCACATATGCTCGACTGACATTTACTATATTCAATCCTGTCATATTCAATTGTCCTATGAACTTCAAATAATTACTCTATTCAGCCATGTATACAAACACATCATAAAAACGATGCCTTGGCTTAAACACGATAATAATTGCAATCGCGACTACTGATGGCAATTAGCATTAACTTAAACAGGCTTGGCAATAATTTAATAAGTATAACAGTCGATACACACTCAATCAGTCATACAAACATATATTACACATACAAGTAGCAAAAATAAAATATAAGGCGAAAGGGTGATAATTTTACCTTCTCCGGACAGCGAATCGAGGCATCGTATCAAGTCGTCGAAGCCACTCGGAGATTTATGCTATGCGATTAAAGGGGACGAAGCTTTGCTTTTAGAATAATTGCTGACCCTTCACTGTTTATCATGAAGAAATCTCAGAGAGGGGATTTAGGAGGTTAGGGAATTCGGTGATGTTATTTGAGAGGTGGAAGGGTATCGCTGGAGGCTGACCGACCTCAGGTTGTGGTCGGCCAGAGGCCACGATGGCCATCAGAGGCTCAGTGGTTGTATGCGATGCAAATCGTGACAAGGGGTAAAAATGTCCGAAAATTCGATCTCTAAATCGACCACAAAAACTGTGAATCGACGGGTGAAATTGGTATGGAATTGAAGAGGAGGGTGAGACGAAGAGAATGGAACTGGTCTCGTCTCCTGGACCTACCGGAGTTGGCCGAAAAAGCGAAATCTCTGGCGGCGTTACTGTGAAGTCGCAAATCGCCTATAATTTGAGAGCATTTGCATAATAATCGAAATCATGCCAATTAATTTTGGCTAAGTCCATTATTTTGTAATGTCTTTACAACTTAGATAGCGCTTATGCTTCAATAGCGCTATCTAAGTGGGAATATTTATATTATTATATTAATAAATTACTTAGGTAACACAAATTATAATAGCGCTTTAAATAAGCGCTATGCAAGGAGTAACTTGCATAGCGCTTCAATTAAAATTTTCGCAAAGCGCTATGCAAGTATTTTTTGTTAAATTTTTTTCTTTTTTTTAATTTGAAAATTTGAAAAGGCGCTATGCAAACTGTTACTTAGATAGCGCTTTGTAAGTAGCGTTACGCAAGCTGAAATTTGTAGTAGTGATGTCTCTTCTCAGCTCTGAATTTGTTATGAAAGACTTGGGGTCTTTGAGTTATTTTTTAGGAATAGATGTAACTCGTTATGTAGGTGGTCTATTTTTATCACAGAGGAAGTATAGTGGCTGATATTATTGAACGGGATGTCATGTCATCATGTAAGTCCTCTCCTACTCCGGCTGACACCAAACGGAAGCTGAGTGCTAATTCTAGCACACCTTACGAGGATCCCTCCCACTATCGCAGTCCTGCAGGGGCTCTTCAGTATCTTACCTTCACGTCGCTCGTTATTACTTATGCAGTGCAACATGTATGTTTATTTATGCATGATCTGATGGACAAACACATGCACACTCTCAAACGCATTGTGTGTTACATTCAGGGCACTCTTGATTATAGTTTGCACTTATATCCATCGTATGTATCTACTCTCGTGTCTTATACAAATGCTGATTGGGGTGCATGTCTAGACACCATACGTTCGACATCTGGTTACTGTATGTTTCTTGGTCGGTTAAATTCCATGCTACTTTATCGTGATCGAGCGCGGAGGCCGAATATCGAAGGGTAGCCAATGTGGTGTCTGAGTCCTGTTGACTGTGTAATCTCCTATTAGAGATTCACTTTCCTATTCAGAAAGTTACCTTGGTCTACTACGATAATGTTAGTGCGGTATATCTCTCTGGGAATCCTGTCCAACATCAGCGCACTAAACATATCGAGATGGATATTCATTTTGTTCGCGAAAAGATAGCTAGTGGACAAGTACGTGTATTGCATGTCCATTCACAATACCACATTGCTGACATCTTTACTAAGGGTCTTCCATTGGTTCTGTTTGAAAATTTTAGGAACAGTCTCAGCGTACGATAACCACCCGCTATGACTGCGTGGGTGTGATAGAATATATGTATATATGTGTCATGTATATTGGTACCGTATACACATATATTCTCTTACCATATTATTAAAATTCTTGTACATATATAATTATGATAGTAGTCTTGTATTAGAAAAATGTAGATTTAATTGCCATAATTAAGTATTGTATATCATGTATATAAACCTTGAACATTAATGAAAATAATCAAAAAATTATTTTTTTTCAAACAACAACATATCTAATTTGTAAGGTCCTATGACTTATTTCGGAAGATTTTTATGATCAAGAATTAACCTGTTATTGTCATTATAGCTCCATTTGGCCAAAGCATTAGCAGTTTAATTACCTTTTCCAATGTAATGTTGAACACGGGCATCCAACTGATGAATAATCTAAGTTGCTTTCTGAACCAACCCAAAAATAAGAAACGGTGCCCGGTCTAGTCCTTGTAGCATGTTAACAATTAAAAGGGAGTCGATTTCTTGGGAGCAAAAGGCGAAATTTCTCGCCCACAGGGTCCTCACCCCTCCGACCTGATAGAGAATGGTGGAGGAAGATAAATCATGGTATTCAGCGGCTCATTAGGTGGGAGGCACAGTGCCTGATGCCCACAAGGAGTCATCCCTCACAAAGGAGAAATGAACTCCCACACTGCGACTGCCAGAGCTCGAATCTGTTCTTTTGGAAGCAATCTGCCACCCTGGAACCAACTGAGCCATATCCACGGGGTATAAGGGAGGGAGAGGGAGTCGATTTCTAAGATAATATTTGTACTAATTTGCTGACAACATTGTAAACCAGTCAGAGCAGCCTTAGCTTTACCATAATTATTAGAACCTGCAAAATACCTTTATGGTCCCTGACAATTCCTCCAGACCCACTACCATCAGTATGCCTGCTACCATCCGTGTTAATCTTTCCCCAAAAAAGATCTGATTTATTCCATTTGACCATAGGGCTCCTAACTCTTGGTGACATAGTAGAAATTCTAGTGCATTTATCGTGCCATGTGCAATTACCATCAATGCCAGTATTATAGTTGGAGCACATTCATCTGATATGAACAAGAATAGAGTATTAACTCAGAGTCGTCTCAAACTTTTTGAAGGTCATGTTCTATTTTATAAAAGTGGGTTCTTAATTGAGTTAAGATCTGTGAATTATGAACATTTACAGTAAATTGTGACTAATACTACTTAATAAAAAATGAAAAAAAGAAGCCTTAAAATTTTTCTTTTTCGGGGGGCCTTGTGCGATAGCATACCTCGCACGGATAAAAAAACGGCCCTGATTGAACCCTGATTCTAAAAAGGTTTTTATTATCATATTTGGAGGAGCATCTAGCTTTCTAGAATTCCCATAAAATCAGAATGGGTATAACTCTCATAACGTCCTTATGAACGTTGTCGTGCATGTGGCTGGATAGACTACAATTTTTTAAGAAGCAAATGAAGGGGATTATCCTCCCCTTTGAAACTAATAAGAGGACTATAGAAAATCCACACCTTCTTGTACAGATCGTCACAGATGAAAGAGTGGTGTATAGTGTCTTCATGAGGAAATCTGCAACAACATCATCTAGACACCTTATGTTGGACAAATCTGACTAAGATCGTCAAAAGACAATTTTATTCATTAGTATTAGATTAGTGGAAATATTTATTAAACGTGAAATAAAGTTAATCCTATTTAATTATAAATCGAATAATTGGGGCCCCGCGTGTCAGAAACGTTATTTCCACACACGTGCACATATAGTGTCAATGATCATAATTTCCTTAAATGAAAGAGATATTGGTACGTATACGAATTGTTTGAGACGTAAGATAATAGACGTGTATTGGCCAAATGACGTTGGTTTCACGTTGGTAAATGAAGGAAGAAGTGTACAAAGTGTGAATGTCGAAACGAGTGGGAAAAAGGGCCGCGACGCCGAGATCGTCTCAGCGCCGCCACCACACAGTCAGTCGCGCGCCAACTCGCAGGGTCATGCGCCGCGACGCTTCAAAACGTTGGAAGGGAATTAAAGGTGATTTTTGGGCTGACTTTTGAGCATTAAAACTCAATTTTTTTGCTCATGAATTCAGTCATTATTTGGTTGAATTATAACTCCTTATTCATGGCTATTACATGGTCATTCAAGGCCATTATTAGGCTAATGGAAGCTCCTCTTCTCAGCACTATAAAATGAAGCCTTGAGCTCATTTGGAATACACACAAACCTTACACTTAACAATTTTCTAAGAAATTGTTCTTCATCTCTTGCAATCAAACACTCAAAGATCTTTCTTACTATAGCGAACTCTTGAGTCTCCTTTGCTCATTAGTTTGATTGTTGTTTTATCTTGGGAGATAATTTGCCATTACAACCGAAGAAAGGATATACAGGGCAATATTATCTTAAGGAAAGATTGAATATCAATCGACTCAGCAAGCCCTCTTATTTGCTAATTTCCAGATTCTTGTTTTTTTTTTCACTCCCGTTTCTTGTTAACCACACATTATATCCCACACGCTTAAGATAATATTCGTTGTTTCAACAACAACATGTAAGATGAGATCTTGGTTGCTGATAGTCATGCTTGTAAGGATAAAGGAAGAATTGTTGTCACCGCTCCCGAGAGTGGTGGAAACAAGTGTCCACAAGATGTTGAGGATGTCAACCGGAACACAAGGAGAATGCTAAAGATAAAGAAGCCTCCATCTTATGGTAAGGAAGATTTGGACACATGACTAACGTGGGCCAGATCCCAAAGGTATGAATTATTTTCCTTATCTAAAATGAGATTAAAAGATAATCTCTGAATAAGAGTGAACAAAACAAGGCTAGGAATATAAAGGATTTTCGTTAAAACATTTATTCCCTACCCTTTAAATCAGAAGGTTAATCTCATTTTTCTTCCCGGTTATAATTGGACTGGTATAAATAAACGACCTAAAAGATCTGGACTTAGATTGTAATAAAATAAATTTATGGACAATCCTAAGCATGGGAAGAGGACTAGAGAACTAAATACAAGGACTAGAGGACTAGAGACAATCTTGTAAACGTTTCTGACAAAAGATCCGTGTTTTGACAGGATAGTATTGGACACTCAGTCATATAAAGCCTACAGACGACTGGAGTGGGTCAAGAGTTTCCAGATCTCGAATAATCTGAAGGCCAAAAACAAAGGAAGAAAAGAAATAAGTCACTCAGTTTGCTAAGGCAACTGGAGTGGGCCAGAGAATCTAGATCACTCATGATCCGGTTACGCTCTAACCACAGGAAGAGGTTGTTCATATGAAGCAACGCTACCTTCAAAGTAGAAGAAGTTTGAAGAGATTGTCCTCAAAATGATTTAAGGAAATGGGATCACTCTTAAAAGATGTGATACATGTCCTAAACTTGGTTTCAAGGACATTGTTGAGCAATATGTCTTGAGTGTTTGCCTCATGTCCCACAGGTTGATAATAACCAAAAGTGGTACAGTAAAACTGTAGCCAAGTGGATGATATATTTGTAATCCATACATCTATGTCATCATAGATTAAGACACGTTAAATAGAAAGTCATTCAAAAGCTGGTTGCATTGAGATTGATGTCTTCTGTCGACATAAACCCTCAAATTCATGTGAGGTAAACGAAGAGGCAAAATCCCTTTCCATTTCATCAAAAGGAATAGTGAAAGAAGAATCACTCTTCTATAATTTTGTAACACCTACATGGGTGAATTAAAATTTATACAAATAGAGGGGGAAGACAAGTACGTTGTGATCTTCATTGATGACACAACGTAGTGCATCATTTGTTTGTGGAAAAACAAAGATGAAGTTGTTGAAATGGATAAGTGTTTCGAATGCAGAAGTTGGAAAGCCTACGGATTGAGGAATTCGTAGGGATGTAGGGGGAGAAGGTGAAACTTCATTCATCAAATATGTTATACCCCGTATTTCCAAGAGATTGAAATGAGAATGTACGTATGGAAATAAGATTTGAATTTTGAAAAGAAAGAAAGATTATTTTTTCTTAAGGAAAATCTCGGGAATTTGTGAAGGAAAACGTTTAAAAATTGGAATTTGGTTCTCAAATTTTGTATTTGAGACTTTTAAAATATATTGAATTTATGGATTTTTAAGTTCGGATTTGGTCACGTGGGGCCCACGGGAAAATTTTACGGTTATGTGAGGCCCACAATTTGAAATATTTTGGCCAATTATGGATTTTTGGGAGATGTAATAATTTTGGACCAATCGGAGGGTGACACGTGTCACCCCACTTGTCTTGGAAGACTTGACTTGGACTAGATATTTTGGAGACAAGTGAAGGTGGGTCCCACTCCACTTGTCTTGCTACACATGGGCCATACACTTGGATTGATCTCAACCCTTGGTTGCTCTATATATATCCACATAGAGGGTGCAAGACTTCATCTACACTTAGCCATATTTCACAAGGCAAAAATATTGCCCTCTCCATGATATCTCTCGGCCAAGGGGTCTTTTGGAAGACAAAAATTCTTCAATACTTGTTGATAAATCCCCATATTCAAACCAAAGATCCCTATTAGTATGCTAAGCATAAACAACCCCTTAAACCCATGAAATACTATGTTGTTCCGTTAGTCGCACCTTGAAAACCTAAGGTGTTCTTGGACTTTTGTGTTGAAACTTGAAGAGAAGTTGGTTATAAACTTCTAAGGGTTGTATTTGTGGATTGGAACGTAAATAAAAGGAGCTAAACATGCTAAGGATCGACTTTAAACTTAGATTATTTTGGGCTATATTGAGGTAAGGATCATCTTTCTCTTAATGTAATTAGAAATTACATGTTGTGAATATATGTAGATGACCTTGTGCTAGAAATAATAAATATTAGAAATGGTTTGGACCACAATTGGATGTTGAGGCCGAGAGTTGGTTGATATTGTCCATTGAAATTGTTGACAATTTTGTTGTTAATAACACTTGTCGCATGTTGTATAATGAAGAAAATATTGTTGTTGATAGTTAATATAACTTATATAACATGTTGGAACTTGATTTGGATTAAAAGGGAATTAAGGAAAATGGATATGGATTTAAAGTATGTTGGCCGAGAATGACCCTTAATGTTGATAAATAATGGACAGTTTTAATATAGATTGTGGGGCAGAATTTTACACGTCCGGTTAGGCGTGTAATCCCCTTTGGCTAACTGTTGGCTGCACCTTAAATGTGGCTTGTTGGTTGATGAATACAGGCCTTGGAAAAGGTGGAAAAGTACGCAGAAACAAAGGAAGTGCTGCCCAAATTTTCGTAGAATTAGAGGGTCATTATTTGGTATAAGTCTTATACTAGAAAGTTTGATATTGATAGAAGCGCTATCATCATTATAGGTTGAAGTACTACGTGTAGCATATTCTACTTGGAGGGTGGAATAGCCAATGAGGTTGAAGTACATTGGAGCGTATTGCTACTTGTCGTTTGGGTTAGTCGCCAACGAGGTATGTGAACTATCTTTCCTTCTTTTGACATGATTATTTGATTTAAAGTTATGAGACTTGATTTCTTTAAAAGATTACGAGACTTTATTTTTCAAGTTATGAGACTTGATTTCTAGAGTTAAGAGATTTGATTTATTTTGAAAGTTATAATACTTGATTTGATAAGTACAAAGCTTACTTGATTTTAAAGAGATAGGAGTAGCGTAATAGGAAAGAATGAGTCATTGACATGAAAAGAGACTAAGTGATAATGAAAAAATGTAGATTTCGGGTACAGGGCCGCGACGCCAAGTGTCAGAGCCGCGGCTCGGCAACTTTAGAGGATCACAGATGTTCGTGGCCGCGCCCTAGTGCGTGGTCACAGCGCCTCTTCCGAAGGGGGCCGAGGTTAGTCGTGGGCGGGTGGTGTTTCAATGCCACAAGATTTAATTTAGTGAGTACAAGTGACTTGATGATTAAAAGAATAGGTTACTTGAAGTTAAACGTACACTTAACTTGATTTTAGAAAGTGGAAGTGTTGATACTACGAGTGTTAGAATCTTGGGGTCTTACAAAATAAAGAATGTACGGTGAATGTACATAATACTTTTGGGTTTAACTCCCTAATAATATTACATGATATGTACGGTGAATGTACATAGTACTTTTTGGTTTAACTCCCTAAATATTGCATGAAACGATTCTTTTATAAAGAATAGACGTACATAGTACTTTGGGTTCAAATCTCTTACATGACATGATAGTGTCGTGGTTGTATTAAAAGGAAAGATGTGGTAGTGCTTTAGTATTCTAGAAATGAAAGTGTTATAACATCTTTATGGGAAGTTTGTTATAACAAGATTTGTGGAAAGTCAAGAGAGGGTTTAAAATGTTGAAAGGAAATCATGTGAGAATGTTCATGATTAAGTCCTTAATATAGTACATGATACGCGACACTTTGATCTTCAAAGATATTTTAAAGTAATACGTGATGTCTAGTGCCTTGATTTGCCAAAACCGTGTCTTAGAAAGATACTTGGTATGATAAGTGTCTTGATTTTCTAAACGACGGTTTCAAAATGATACATGTATTGGATCCTACTTCCTAGTGATACATGTAGTACTTGGCTTTTCTAAATGGAAATTTAGTTTATAAAGTGAATGTACGGCGGACATACAATTGTTGTAATGGACTTTAATCCTTAGTGATGCAATGTGTGATAGTGCCTTGGTGTTATAAAATGAAAGACTTATTAGAGTCTTGTTTGTTTTAGAAAAGAAGGCATGGTATTGTCTTGGTTATTTTAGAAAGGAAGACATGGTATTGTCTTGGTTATTTTAGAAAGGAAGGCATGGTATTGTCTTGTTTGTTTAAAAGGAAGACATGTTATTGCCTTGGTTGTTTAAAATGAGGGTGCATTCATTTTGTCTAATGAGAGTTAAAGATTACTTAACTTACATAAGTTGTTCATGATAGCCATTAGTGCTAGTGTTATAAGTATAATTGTTGGGTAAAACCCCAAGACATTATACATATCCGTGGATTTGCTCTCCACGATGCGAGTACTGCGTATATTCTCATTGCGGGTCCGTAGGGCCTAAGCGGGTGAAATAGTCCTGTGCGGGTGAAATAGTCCTATGCAGGGCAAATTGTCCTATGCGGGTCCACATGACCCTTGCGGGTGAAATAGTCCCAGGAGTAGGATTGCATAATGATACTACAGGCGGGTGGCCTTAGATTGATCATAAACTTCCTATTTTAAAGCATCTAAGTTTACTCTTATTACTCTACTTTTAAAAAGGAACAGTGTACTGGTATTTGATTATTATACGTGTTACATGCCGACAGTGATGTTGGAATTCCACGGGCATGCTTATCTGATGATGGTTGTATATTATACTTGTTACATGCTGACAGTGATGTTGTATTCCACGAGCATGATTCTGCGATATTATATGCTGAGGGCAGGTGTCCCTGATTTTGACATGGCTTTCATATGTGAAAGTGGTACGGTGTTACAGTAGTACAGTGATACAAGGTATAGTTGGCTCTGATTTTTATATGACACGGTAGGATCTGGTATTTGATTTACTTGCCCCTGTCATTCTTTTGTACAGTTATGATCTTATTTACTGTACTGTATTCCCGTTCCATACCCCCTTCGGGGGGCTGCGTTCATGTCCGCAGGTCTAGGTACTCAGTTGTGGATCCGTGAGCTTAGGATCTTTGTTCAGCATTTTGGGATAGCTCCAATGTTCCGGAGCTTGTCATTATGGCTAGGTATATTCAGAGGTACGGCGGTGCCTTGTCCCGTCATAGTATTTGTCCAAAATCTTAGAGGTCTGTATTCATATGTGGGTTGGACTGGCTAGAGTTGTACTTACATTGTTGAACAGTATAGACCCTTTCGGGTGACTTATATTATGACAGCCTTATCGGCTTTGCCTTTGTTTAAGAAAAAAATGAGTGTTATTTATCTTCCGCGGTTTATTGTGTTGTATGAAAAAAAGGGTGCCCAGGTAGGGCACTAGTCGCGGGCCCGGGGTTTGGGGCGTGACAGAGTGGTATCAGAGCAGTTAGTTCTCGGAATGTCTACAGACCGTGTATAGTAGAGTCTTGTTTATCGGTGTGTTATGCATCACATCTATAAACAGGAGGCTACAGTACATTTAGGATTGATTTCCCTTCTTCTCACTCTGAGATCGTGCGATAGAGTTGTGTTGTTAGGGTAGTCTCTCCCTAAATTATTATTGTGATTGCAGCTTTGAGAAAGGCAACAGTGACCCAGAAAGGATTATATGGATTGCGTATCCAGGTTGGTAAAATTATCGTAAAGATGGTATTATGATGATGTATATCTGTACGAGCGTATTTACTTGGGGTCATATGTGTGTTGACTAGAATGATTATGAATTACCATAAGTTGGTAAAGCCTTGATAAATTCTTGGAAGGTGTAAAACAGTTTATTGAATCCACACCTAGGCTTAATATATGTATTGATTTGGAACAGTCTGGAGGTAATGAACTGTCTAAGATTGTGTTAGACTCTTAGAAGATCAAGTGCAATTTATTTGATAACATACCATGTCGTTAGATTAAGTTGTGTTGTACGCTTAAGTGATTATGTGAAAAATAATGGTATGAAGTAATTAGAGTTGTTGTGAGTGAGACAACATGATTATGAGATATTAAGAAGCTACATTTCCCGTATGTGGGGACTGATAATGTAGGCTTGGGACATAGAATAATTGTGAGCTATAGAATATTGATGACCACTGAGACCTTAGATGTACAAGGCCTTCTCGGGCAGTAAGATTTATTTCAGACCAAGAATGAGAGTTAAGTGCAACAACGTGTCTAGTTGAGGGATGATTACGGGTCAACCCGTAGCCTGAAATGGAGTAGGGTCAGTTGGGGGTAGTCCCGCTATGTGATAGGGTCATGAGGGTGCAAGGCCCAAGTCTAGTTAATCGTTGTACGAGTTCGTGGACGCGTTCCACCAGAACCGGATCGTGAGGGTCGAGAAGGGCCTTAACGGAAATTGAATCTAAGTATAATGACCCTGTTTGGATATAGTAACTCCAAGGATTTGGAAGCAGAAGCAGTGTTTGAAATTATGTACGTGTACTAGAATAAATTTGGAAGTACGAAAAAAGTACGACAAGTAAGGAAAGGAGCGAACAAGTGTTAAAAGAATTGAAGTGGTTATAGTTATGAATTAAGGAAAGTACGAAAAGAGAATCCTTTTAGGCCATAAATGGGAGTAAATAATGGTGATACACCCTAGATTTGATTCTTCGTTTGGCTTTTGATTGATGTATATGCATGTGTGATATATTGGGGCTATATGTGGCATAATTGGTTTCGTTGAGTATAGTTTAAGGAGACTATACCAAGATTTGTTTAGGTTAAACCTAGTATGAACATTCGGGACGAATGTTTCTAAGGGGGGAAGGATGTTACACCCCGTATTTCCAAGAGATTGAAATGAGAACGTACGTATGGAAATAAGATTTGAATTTTGAAAAGAAAGAAAGATTACTTTTTCTTAAGGAAAATATCGGGAATTTGTGAAGGAAAACGTTTAAAAATTGGAATTTGGTTCTCAAATTTTGTATTTGAGACTTTTGGAATATATTGGATTTATGGATTTTTAAGTTTGGATTTGGTCACGTGGGGCCCACGGGAAAATTTTACGTTTTTGTGGGTCCCACAATATTTTGAGATATTTTGGCCAATTATGAATTTTTGGGAGATGAAATAATTTTGGACCAATCGAAGGGTGATACGTGTCACCCCCACTTGTCTTGGAAGACTTGACTTGGACTAGATATTTTGGAGACAAGTGGAGGTGGGTCCCACTCCACTTGTCTTGCTACACATGGGCCATACACTTGGATTGATCTCAACCCTTGGTTGCTCTATATATATCCACATAGAGGGTGCAAGACTTCATCTACACTTAGCCATATTTCACAAGGCAAAAA
This sequence comes from Przewalskia tangutica, assembly GCA_029844215.1. Lineage (NCBI taxonomy): Eukaryota > Viridiplantae > Streptophyta > Magnoliopsida > Solanales > Solanaceae > Przewalskia > Przewalskia tangutica. Next base: position 8,352,235 of record CM056725.1, read on the forward strand.
TATTGCCCTCTCCATGATATCTCTCGGCCAAGGGGTCTTTTGGAAGACAAAAATTCTTCAATACTTGTTGATAAATCCCCATATTCAAACCAAAGATCCCTAGTGGTATGCTAAGCATAAACAACCCATTAAACCCCGGAAATACTATGTTCGTTCCGTTAGTCGCACCCTGAAAACCTAATGTGTTCTTGGACTTTTGTGTTGGAACTTGAAGAGAAGTTGGTTATGAACTTCTAAGGGTTGTATATTGTGGATTGGAACATAAAGAAAATGAGCTAAACATGCTCAGGATCGACTTTAAACTTGGATTATTTTGGGCTATATTGAGGTAAAGATCATTTTTCTCTTAATGTAATTACAAAATTACATGTTGTGGATATATGTAGATGACCTTGTGCTAGAAAGAATGAATATTAGAAATGGTTTGGACCACATTTGGATGTTGAGGCCGAGAGTTGGTTGATATTGGCCATTGGAATTGTTGACCATTTTGTTGTTAATAACACTTGTCGCATGTTGTATAATGAAGGAAATATTGTTGTTGATAGTTAATATAACTTATATAACATGTTGGAACTTGATTTGGATTAAAAAGGAATTAAGGAAAATGGATATGGATTTAAAGTATGTTGGCCGAGAATGGCCCTTAATGTTGGTAAATAATGGATTGTTTTAATATAAATTGTGGGGCAGAATTTTACACGTCCAGTTAGGCGTGTAATCCCCTTTGGCTAACTGTTGGTTGCGTCTTAAATGTAGCTTGTTGGTTGATGAATACGGGCCTTGAAAAGGTGGAAAAGTACGTAGAAACAAAGGAAGTGTTGCCCAAATTTTCGTAGAATTAGAGGGTCATTATTTGGTATAAGTCTTATACTAGAAAGTTTGATATTGATAGAAGCGTTATCATCATTATAGGTTGAAGTACTACGTGTAGCATATTCTACTTGGAGGGTGGAATAGCCAATGAGGTTGAAGTACTGTCACTCCCCGAACCCCGGGCCCATGACTGGTGCCCTACCTGGGCACCCTTCTACCTAACTGACACAAGTAAACTGCGGAACTAAATAACACCTCGTTTTTTTGTTTTAAAACCAACGTACAAGCAAGGGCAAAGCCGACAAGGCTGCCACATAATATACATAATAAAAGGTACTACACTGTACATGAGTCCAATCCCACATATGAATACAGACCTCTAAGAGTTTTACTGAACTATGACGGGACAAGGCCCCGCCGCATCCATAATCGCATAAAAGCTCATCATCAAGGATCTATACCAAAATGATAAACTCCCGAATGTATGGAGCTATCCAAAAACTCGGCGTGGTCCTACACTGCAGATCACCAAATCTGCACCTAAACTCGCAGATAAACGCAGCCTCGGGCGAGGTCAAGACGGAAGAATGTACCAAGTATGTGAAACTGAAAATACTGTAATGAAATCATAACAGTCTATACAAAACAGGAGACATGTATGGTAGCCAAACTACAGTACACAATACATAAGCAGTCATGTCAAATCAGGGACGCATGCCCTCAAAGTCATTACTCAAATATAACCATGGGTCTCACGCCCATAACATCAATCATGCCCGTGGAATCCTTCCTCACTGCCGGCAGTCCATGATATAATATAACATCAATAAGCACACTGAACCTTGCAATCATGAGAGTAATGCAATCATTTTTATCTTTTAAGTTATGCTTTTAACAATGAGATTAACTGCTCCACTTTAAGTCATAAACACACTGCACCCTTTCATTAATGAAATCACTACCGTTTCAAAACACGGGCGTCGTGCGCTGCGTGGTCAACCACCCTCTGTGTTATAATACAACTTATCATGGGACTATTTCACCCGCAAGGGACTATTTCACCCGATTAGGTCATGTGGACCCGCAATGAGTCATCGGTACACGATACTCGCATCACAGATAGCTAATCCGTGGCTTATATATATATCCCGGGAATTTAACCCGCCCGAGTAAAATACCGACCCGCCGTGAGTGTGTACCACTCACCACCATGGGGAGCTACTCCATGATATCCTTGGAACAAGTTGCCGGCCCTTTATGGAGGGACGCAGAGATGTGGAAATATGACACTTGCACGAATGTCTATATGAGCAACCCATATGCAAGTAAACCAAGACAACACCATGCCTTTTCCTTTTTACATAAACCAAGACAATACCATGCCTTTACACAAACCAAGACAATTACCATGCCTTTCCTTTTTACATAAACCAAGACAATACCATGCCTTTACACAAACCAAGACAATTACCATGTCTTTCCTTTTTACATAAACCAAGACAATTACCATGCCTTCTTTTTACATATACCAAGAGAAATCCTTATTCAAGCAAGCCAAAGTACTATCAAGGCACAAATAGAATAATTCTCATTTAAACAAGCCAAAGTACTATCAAGGCACAAATAGAATAATTCTCATTTAAACAAGCCAAAGTACTACGTACGTCCATTCTTTTCAAAAGACTCTTTTTTATATAAAGCCCCAGGATACTAACACCCGTAGTATCAAGACATGTCTATTTTTCAAAATAAGTTACTACACCTTTAGAAATTCATTTCAAGGCTTTGAAACTAAGTAACTTTAAATTTCACAACCTAGGCAACTCATGCCTATCAATCAAAATAGGCAATTTTCTTAACCTTCCATAAAGCCGTTATAACTAACTTCCCATAAAGCCGTTATAACCCTTTACGGTTTTAGACAAATTCATTCTTTTTTTATTCAAGAGACTTATACTTTTAAAACCAAGTATCACATACTTTCAAATCAAGTTTCTTAACTTTTGCACTACTTCAAGTCTCTTAATCTTTAGAAATCAAGTTTCTTAACTTTAGAAATCAAGTTTCTTCTACTTTTAAATCTCAAGTAACTCACACCTTTAAAACAAGTTACTTCTCTTAAATCATATCATTTCTCCTCTTTTAAATCAATTAAGTAAATCACTCATTTGACTCCCCTAAAGTCATTATAACAACCTTTAGCTTTTGGAACTAAGGCACTAGCCAAAAGATTTGGAAACCACTTCCTTTTCAAGACTCTATGTACTTCAAGTAAAATACTTTCACTTTTGAAAATCCAAACTTCATTAAGGGAATGGATTATAACAACTTCCAATTTAAACATCCAAAGTACAATCAAGGAAGTATATAGAACAACTTCTATATTAGGCAATCCAAGTACAATCAAGGAATGGATCATTTAAGGAGTAGGACTTACTTTCTTTATCATAAGGAATCATGCTAGAAGAAGAGGAGATGGTTCACATGCCTTTTCGGCTTAATCCACAAGCTAAGTCGAATACGCCGCACGTAGAATTGTCAACCTATAATGGCCACAACACGACTATCAATTTCTAGTTTCTAACGTAGAATGATACTAAGTATACAGTCTCTTATTCTACGGAAAATCAAAGACCTCCTTTGTTTCTACGTACTTTTCCACCTTTTTCAAGGCCCGAAAATCAATAACCAACATGCCACATTTAAGGCTCAATACATCAACCAATCAAAGGGGATTACACGTCTTACAATACGTGTAAAATTCTGCCCCACAATTCATATAAAACAATCCAACACTTATAAAGGCATTCGGCCACCAATATAACCAATCCTAAGTCCTTTCCAATTCTTTTCCAATCCAAGTTCTTAGGTCTAACATGTTATATAGTCATAAATAACTTTAACAACTACAATTCCTTCTTTATATAACATGCGACGACTAAACTAATAACCAAATTGAATTGTAATCTCAAAGGCTAAACATGCTAGTTTCGGATTAGGGATCCAATAGCCAATACACTTATCAAACTTCATACTATATACCTCATGCTTGCTAATATCCATAGCTACAACAATAAGTAATCTTAATTACTAAAACGACAAGATTATTACCTTTATAAGCCCTTATAAATTCCAAGATTCAAAGTCTCTCCTTAGCAATTCTTAGCTCCTTTCCTTTATGCTCCAATCCGCTATTTGAAGCCTTTAGAAGTTCACAACCAACTTCTCTTCCATTTCCAATCAAAACTATGAAAACGACTTAGGTTTTCGTCTTGCGACTAACGTGAAAACGTCGTTTTTCTGAGATCTTTCTATTGAGATATCCTTACAATACCCTTAGGTACCTTGGGTTAAAGTCTTGTGAATAATGAACCAAAATTGTAAAATTTTCTTGTGAGAAAATGCACAAAGCCGAGAGCAACTCTTGAAGAACAAGGTCTCTAATTTTTTTCCTAAGTGTTGAAGACTTGGTCTTGCTACTAGTGTGTATATATAAAACAATGGAGGGTCAATATAATAACATATGTGTGGCTAGGATGAAGAGTAATTAATTATCAATACAAGTGGCAAGTTGACTTGGTCAATTATCTCAAGCTAGCAAGACTTGATCATCTACATTGGTCAATGACCATCTTACCCTTGCCCAATTTCATCCAAGACCATGTGGGGGGGGGGGGGTGCCACGTGTCGCCCTCCCATCTGTCAATAAAATTCGTAACCCTCGTGGGCCCCACAAAACATAAAATTTCTCGGGTGGGCCCCACGTGACCAATTCCGTAAAAATAAATTTCCATAATGATAATAAGTTCCATACTCCTCAAATAATGCATTTTAAGAATCCAATTCTTATCAACGAACATTTTTCCTTTCCGACGTTCGGAAGATTTTCCTCCGGAAAAACAATTCTTTCTTTCGTATCAATTTCAAGTCTTGTGTTCTCGCGTCTATTCTCTTATACATGTCTTGGAATTACGGGGTGTAACAAGTACATTGGAGCGTATTTCTACTTGTCGTTTGGGTTAGTCGCCAACGAGGAATGTGAACTATCCTTCCTTCTTTTGACATGATTATTTGATTTAACGTTATGAGACTTGATTTCTTTAAATGATTATGAGACTTTATTTTTCAAGTTATGGGACTTGATTTCTAGAGTTAAGAGATTTGATTTATTTTAAAGTTATAGTACTTGATTTGATAAGTACAAAGCTTAATTGATTTTAAAGAGATAGGAGTACCGTAATAGGAAAGAATGAGTCCTTGACATGAAAAGAGACTAAGTGATAATGAAAAAATGTAGATTTCGGGTACAGGGCCGCGGCGCCAAGTGTCAGGGCCGCGGCTCGGCAACTTCAGAGGACTGCAGATGTTCCAAGCATGGCGCCTAGTGCGGGTCACGCTGCCTCTTCTGAAGGGGGACCGAGGTTAGTCAGGGGGCGGGGTGGTGTTTCAATGCCACGGTATCGACCCTAGTGAGTACAAGTGACTTGATGATTAAAAGAATAGGTTACTTGAAGTTAAACGTACACTTAACTTGATTTTAGAAAGTTGAAGTGTCTTGATACTACGGGTGTTAGAATCTTGGGGCCTTACAAAGGAAAGAATGTACGGTGAATGTACATAATACTTTTGGGTTTAACTCCCTAATAATGTTACATGATATATACGGTGAATGTACATAGTACTTTTGGGTTTAACTCCCTAAATATTGTATGAAACGATTCATATATAAAGAATAGATGTACATAGTACTTTGGGTTCAAATCCCTTACATTACATGATAGTGTTGTGGTTGTATTAAAATGAAAGATGTGGTAGTGCTTTAGTATTCTAGAAATGAAAGTGTTATAACGGCTTTATGGGAAGTTTGTTATAACAAGGTTTGTGGAAAGTCAAGAGAGGGTTTAAAATGTTGAAAGGAAATCATGTGAGAATGTCCATGATTAAGTCCTTAATATAGTACATGATACGCGACACTTTGATCTTCAAAGATGTTTTAAAGTAATATGTGATGTCTAGTGCCTTGATTTTCCAAAACTGTGTCTTAGAAAGATACTTGGTATGATAAGTGTCTTGATTTTATAAACGATGGTTTCAAAATGATACATGTATTGGATCCTACTTCCTAGTGATACATGTAGTACTTGGCTTTTCTAAATGGAAATTTAGTTTATAAAATAAATGTACGGCGGACGTACAATTGTTGTAATGGACTTTAATCCTTAGTGATGCAATGTGTGATAGTGCCTTGGTGTTATAAAATGAAAGACTTGTTAGAGTCTTGTTTGTTTTAGAAAAGAAGGCATGGTATTGTCTTGGTTATTTTAGAAAGGAAGGCATGGTTTTGTCATGGTTATTTTATAAAGGAAGGCATGATATCGTCTTGTTTGTTTTAAAAGGAAGACGTGGTATTGCCTTGGTTGTTTAAAAAGAGGGTGCATTCATTTTGTCTAATGAGAGTTAAAGATTACTTAACTTATATATGTTGTTCATGATAGCCATTAGTGCTAGTGTTATAAGTATAATTGCGGGGTAAAACCCCAAGACATTATACATATCTGTGGATTTGCTCTCCACGATACGAGTATTGCGTATATGCTCATTGCGGGTCCGTAGGGCCTAAGCGGGTGAAATAGTCCTTTGCGGGTGAAATAGTCCTATGGGGGGCAAATTGTCCTATGCGGATCCATAAGACCCTTGCAGGTGAAATAGTCCCAGGAGTAGGATTGCATAATGATACTACGGGCGGGTGGCCCTAGATTGATCACAAGCTTCCTATTTTAAAGCATGTAAGTTTACTCTTATTACTCTACTTTTAAAAAGGCACAGTGTACTGGTATTTGATTATTATACTTGTTACATGCCGACATTCATGTTGGAATTCCACGGGCATGCTTATCTGATGATGGATGTATATTATACTTGTTACATGCTGATAGTGATGTTGTATTCCATGAGCATGCTTCTGTGATATTATATGTTGAGGGCAGGTGTCCCTGATTTTGACATGGCTTTCATATGTGAAAGTGGTGCGATTATTCTGATGATACGGTGATACAAGGTCTGATTGGCTCGATTGTTATATGACACGGTGGGATCCGGTATTTGATTTTCATACTTGCCATCGCCATTCTTTTACGCGATTATGATCTTGTTTACTGTATTGTATTCCCGTTCCATACTTAGTACCTGTTGAACTGACCCCCTTCGGGGGGCTGCGTTCATGTCCGCAGGTCTAGGTACTCATTTGTGGATCCGTGAGCTTAGGATCCTTGTTCAGCATTTTGGGATAGCTCTAATGTTCCGGAGCTTGTCATTATGGCTAGGTATATTCAGAGGTACGGCGGGTCCTTGTCCCGTCATAGTATTTGTCCAAAATCTTAGAGGTCTATATTCATATGTGGGCTAGACTGACTAGAGTTGTACTTACATTGTTGAACAATGTAGATCCTTTTGGGTGACTTATATTACGGCAGCCTTATAGGCTTTGCCTTTGTTTAAGAAAAAAATGAGTGTTATTTATCTTCCGCGGTTTATTGTGTTTTATGGATAGAAGGGTGTCCAGGTAGGGCACCAGTCGCGGGTCGGGGCGTGACAATATAACTACTCCTTACTCACCTCAGTATAACGGTGTTAGTCAAGCGCAGATCCGTACGCCCAAGTTATGTATAAGACTTAGGCTACTTGAACATGTGAGCAGCTTAGTATCCAGGGTCACTGCAGTCCTGCGTGACTTGGATATTAAGATAGCCTTCCTAATCGGATTGTTGGTTTGATGGACTGTTGGGGCTTCTAACTGAACTTCCTTTGTGGTCCCGAAAATGTTTACATTTTGGTCTTGGAAGGTTCAGATAAAACAGAAGCAGTGAATCTGACTACAGAAATATTGAATCTGAATTTAGAAAGCCAACCGTTGGAAAAACCAAAAGTCCGACAGTGGAATAAGAAAGTCATATAGACCAACTAGAGGGGAATGTGGTTCCAGAACAAGAGACAAAAGTCTGTCTGCTTGTCAAATTATTGTACAGGCTGAACCAGGCCCTAAACAATGGCACAAGAAATTTGATAGTACCCTACTATCGAAAGGGGTCTCTATTAACAAGTGTTACGAGAGTGTTTACATGAAGAGGAAATGACCGATTCAGTAGGCATAAGTAATGACCGATTTATTAGGCATAACATTTCTCTATGTAAACGACTTGTTGATCACTAGTAGAAGTCCTAGGATAATCCTAGAGACTAAGAACATGTTAAAACAATGTTTCGACATGAAAGACATGGGTATCGCAGATGTCATCTTGGGGATCAAGATCTCTAAGAAATCTGACGGACTGGTCCTATCTCAATCTCACTACATCGAGGATGTACTGAAGAAATTTGGGATGTTCAACAGTTCGCCACTAACTTCACCACTGGATACGAATCAAAAGATTGATAAACATCATGGTGCACCCATTCTCCAAGAGCGGTATGCACAGGTGATTGGCAGTTTAATGTACATCACAAACTGAACTCGACCTGATATCGCATATACAGTCAATAAATTGGCTAGGTTCACTCGAAATCCAAGTGAGGATCACTGGAAAGCGTTGAATATGGTACTACGGTTCCTGAAGTTGTGGTTAACAAGAAACGGGAGTGAAAAATAACAACAAGAATTTGGAAATTAGCAAATAAGAGGGCTTGTTGAGTCGATTGATATTCAATCTTTCCTTAAGATAATATTGCCCCGTATATCCTTTCTTCGGTTGTAATGACAACTTATATCCCAAGATAAAACAACAATCAAACTAATGAGCAAAGTAGACTCAAGAGTTCGCTATAGGAATAAAGATCTTTGAATATTTGATTGCAAGAGAGGAAGAACAATTTCTTAGAAAATTGTTAAGTGTAGAATGTCAAGTGTAAGGTTTTTGTGTGTATTCCAAATGAGTCCAAGGCATCATTTTATAGTGTTGAGAAGAGGACCTTCCATTAGCCTAATAATGACCTTGAATGACCATGTAATAGCCATGAATAAGGAATTACAATTCAGCCAAATAATGGCTGAATTCATGAGCAAAATAATGACTGAATTCATGAGCAAAATAATGTAGTTTTAATGCTCCAAAATCAGCCCAAAAATCACCTTTCATTCTCTTCCAACGTTCTGAAAATGTCGCAGCGCCGAACTTTAGAAAGTTCCAGGTGTCGTCGACGCCGAGACAGTCTCGAGGCGTCACGACCCTTTTCCCACTCATTTCGACATTCACACTTTGTACACTTCTTCCTTCATTTACCAACGTAAAACCAACATCATTTGGCCAATAACCGTCTATTATCTTACGTCTCAAAGAATTCGTATACGTACCAATATCTCTTCCATTTAAGGAAATTATGATCATTGACACTATATGTGCACGTGTGTGGAAACAACGTTTCCGACGTGCGGGGCCCCAATTGTTCGATTCATAATTAAATAGGATTAACTTTATTTCACGTTTAATAAATATTTCCAACAATCCCCTCTTGGAAGAGATTTTGGCGCACGACATGGTGCCTTTCTAGCAATAATCATCCGGCGGATCGACGTTGCATCTGGAGAGGTAGCCGTAGCCTTGAACCTTCCATAGTAGAATACCATCGGACATATTTACTGCGTGGTGAAAACGATGTCTTAAACCATCAGTGTTTAGTATATGCCAAGACAATGGTATCAGCACAACAATTTTCCTACTTAATCTTTCTAGTGTTTTGTCCATCGTGGGCCGTGGACACCCTTGGATTCTTATGTGCTTTCATTTGAGACGGTCTGTCCTCGCACTTAAATACGTGGTCTCCTATAAGGTATCCTGCAATACCCCCACTATACAAGTGTTAGGCACCATTAAAAGTTTCCCCAACCTAACGTCAATTATTTGAGGATGATGGAAGGTTTGGAACCTTAACCTTTACCCGCTTTGCAGGTAGCACTTTATGTCTATCACGGGAACGACTTTGGATTTATGTTTCTAAGAAGAAGTCATTATCTGAAGTGCTCTTGCTTCCACCGAAGCGCTCAACTGAACCTTTATGATTTAGTTTTCCCATTTAACCTTATTTCCGGGATCTCCAGTCATTAAGGTTGGGTGTCCACAATATCGGTTCTTATTGATTGGGTTTTAAGTCCATTCCCCTAGACAGGCAGAACATATGATCTCTGGGTATACCATTCGTCAAGGGATCTGCGATGTTTTTCTTAGATTTTACGTAATCAATGGAAATTATACCTGAGGTGATCAGCTGTCGAACAGACGCATGTCTCCATCGAATATGATGAGATTTACCGTTATATATAGAACTTTGTGCCCTTCCTAGAGCCGACTGACTATCACAGTGGATCATTACAGAAGACACGAGTTTATCCCAACATGGGACATCCTCTAGAAAACCATGAAGTCATTCAGCTTCTTCTCCCGCTTTGTCCAAAGCGATAAATTCCGACTCCATTGTGGATCAGACAATAAGGGTTTGCCTAGAAGATTTCCAAGACACAGCTCCACCACCGATTGTAAAAATATATCCACTGGTGGACTTGATGTCGTCGTTGTCAGATGTCCAGTTTGCATTGTTGTACCCCTCTAGTACCGCTGGATATCTCGAATAGTGTAACCCGAAATTTAGCATGCATTATATCCCACAATATGTTGCAGGCTGTGTATGTTGAGATTACACTTGTATCAGGTAAGTACAATATAGCTAAATCGGGTGAATTAGAGACCTAATTTAATACTAGTAATGTGTTCAATCAAGTATTTTGTTAACTATTGATGTTCAGAAAAAGACGATTGACCAGTTTTTGCATCTTTGATACTCTTCTTGGCAGGAGGGGAGTCTAGTTGGACCATATTAGCAATAGCACCAAAATCGGTCTAGTTATCCCACCAAAGTCAAGCATTTTATTCATTGATTTTTCACAAAATATTCTTTTCAGCCTTGTCTCTAATATCAACTAGTAACTATTTTCAAGCTTGAGAGTGGCCTAGACTCCAATTACTTTCTACTGAATGTTTTTTACTACAACATTTTAGCTAAAAGAAATTATGACCATAAAGATTCGCCAGTTCTAAATAGCTACCATGGTTTCATTGCAAAACAATCACTTACATAAAAGATACCCTGAAGCCCGCTCCCCCTTCAGTAGGAAAACATAATTTTGTCTAGGAGCTCTAGTGGTATCTTTATTTTTCATCTGAGGTGCTCCAGAAGAATCTGACAAAATATTTGTCTACCGATGTAGAACAATTTCATAGCTACAAGGAGGTGGAGAGGCTGAAATTGTAACACAGCTTTAGCATACCCTTGATTAAAATAGTTCTTCCGCCTATAGATAAAAGTTAACATTTTCACCTTGAAGTTTTTCTGACAATTTTGGCTATTATATCTCAATAATATACTGTCTTCTTTCTACCAATGTACATGGGACACCCGAGATAAGTAATAGGAAAATCAACGTGCTTATAACCTGTGACACTCTGTATATCAGGTATTATATATAGGCCCGTTTCTATTCATGGAGAAACATCTTTGCCGATGTGATCTGATGAATAAGCTGATTAAGCATTCTGGAAAGTACTTCTACCCAATAATGAATAAAGAAGGAGATAAAGGATCGCCTTGTTTCAAAGCTATACCGGAATGGAAGAAATTGTTTTTGTTCCCATTAATAAAAATAGAATACCAGTTATTGAAGATGGATCTCCAAATTAAATCAGTAAACGTGTAAATATAGGAAACAATATATTTTCTACCCATAATTAGAATATTTTCATATATTGTGTAAATATAATTATGGTAAGACTATATAATTATGGTAAGACTAGGATTCTTCTTTTGTATAGGTTTAGGATTCCTATTGTATAAGGGATGAATATTGTACTCTATATATACCTTAATATTAATGAAAGACTCCCCAAGTGAGATTAATATCATCTCACATGGTATCAAGAGCCAAATAAACAAAACCCTAAAAATCTTTCTCTTCCACAGCCGTCGGCTGCCTCTCCTACGCCGCGGCCCTTCCAGATTTTTTCTGTTTTTTCGGATTTCGTTCTTCCTTTCTTCTCTTCTCTAAATGGCTATCCCAGATTCTTCCACACTTTCTGACGCCTCTACCTCCACAAATCCCACCACAAAGTCATCACCCCCGTTTCATCCCGCCCTTACTGTTTCCAACATCAAGAACCATATTCCCATTATTCTTGATCAAGAAAACAGTCAGTATTCTCTATGGGTTGAAATGTTTCGTAATCATGCATGTCTCTATAACGTGCTTGATCACATCGATGACACCATTTCGCGCCCTCCGGAGGTTGATGAGTCTACTTGGCGTCGTCTAGACGCCGGCGTCAAACAGTGGATTTATTGTAGTATTTCTCAGGAACTTCTTCTTACTATCATGAAATCTGGTGCCACAACCCTTGAGTTATGGAATCGTTTGGAGGAAATTTTTCAGGACAATAAGCACACCCGTGCTGTGTATTTAGAGGAGCAATTTAACAATAAACGTCTTGAAAACTTTTCCAATGTGAATGATCGCAAGCGATTAAAGCTCTTGCGGATCGACTTCTTTGTTGTCGGCGAGCACATCGACACCAAACTGGTGTTACAATTGATTGTTGGCCTTCCTAAAGGCGAATATAATACTTTGGCCACCAAGATTCAACAGTCAGATCCGTTACCCAACTTTAACAAAGCTCGCTCGCAGTTGTTGCTCGAAGAGACTCGACGTGCTAAGCAAGATGAGCACAGTCAGAAGGCATTAGCGGTCGAAACGCTCCCTCAAGATCCAACGCCGCCAGAAAACTCTCAACTGCAGCAGAGACGCGGTGGAAAGAGTGGCAGGGGCCGCGGCAGAGAAGGTCGTGGTCGTGGCAAGGGTCGCGATCAACAGAACCAGAATAAAGCGGGGATCGCAGGATCGCAGAACAACTGGTCGCGGCTCGCCGCCAGTCGCACAAAGCGCGCTACAATCTGAGTCGCGGCGCCCAGATTGGTCGCGACACCGAGTCCATTCCGATGCAGAACCCTACAATCCGTATTCTTACCTCGTTTGTTGGGCCGCCCACCTCGCAGAGTCCACTTCATGCAAGGTCAGGTTTTGCAGCCCTCATCCGACATGACACCCACTGAGTTGGGACAGGCATTCAGCACTCTCTCTATGCAACAACCTAATAATACTTGGTACATGGACTCAGGCGCCACATCTCACGTCACCCAATCTGCAGGTACTATCCCTAAACTGTTTAGTTTAAAGCATCCTCAATATGTTACAGTTGGTAGTGGACAACGCATTCCAGTTAAAGGGTATGATATCTCATACACACAACCTCCTCATCCACCCTTCTCCCTTAAAAACACCCTATATGCCCCACACATGATTAAGAACCTCATATCTGTCCGCTAATTTACTCGTAATAATTCTGTCTCCGTGGATTTTGACCCTTTTGGTTTTACTGTGAAAGATCTTCATACGGGGACACCTCTTACGAGATGCAATAGCACGGGGGATCTCTATCCATTCACTTCCACCTCCGCTGCCAGATCTTGCTCTCCTGTCACTCTAGCTGTCGTTTCTTCTTCAACTTGACATAATAGGCTTGGTCATCCAGGAGTCCGAGTTCTTAATTTTCTTAAAGGCAATAATTTCATTGCTTGTAATGGGAAACTTGCCCAAAATTGTATTTCTTGCTCTTTAGGCAAACATATTCGTCTTACGTTTAAATCATCTACTATTGTTACACTTGTTCCTTTTGATATTATACATGACGATTTATGGACATCTCCTATCTCCAGTTCTCTCGGTCATAAATATTATCTTGTGTTGCTTGATGATTTTTCACACTATGTTTGGTTATATCCTTTTAAATTTAAATCGGAAGTGTTTGCCAAATTTCTTGAGTTTCGCAAGTTTATCCACACACAATTTGGAAAAAGTATAAAATCATTTCAGTGCGATAATGGTCGTGAATTCAATAACTCTATGTTTCACCGGTTTTGTACAAATAATGGCATGCTTTTTCGCTTCTCCTGCCCTCATACCTCACCACAAAACGGTAAAGCTGAAAGAATCATACGTATCATTAGCAATATGATTCGCACCCTATTGATTCATGCCTCCCTCCCTCCTTCTTTCTGGGTATATGCTGCTAAAATGTCAAAATACATTATAAATATTCTCCCTACTAGCACTCTTCACAATATGACCCCTACCAAAATCCTCTACCATAGAGTCCCCTCTTATGTTCATCTACGGATTTTCGGTTGTCTGTGCTATCCCAACCTCAGTTCTACCGCCCCTCACAAGCTTGCTCCTAGGTCTACTCTCTGTGTCTTCCTAGGATTCCCGCCAAACCATAGGGGCTATCTATGCTATGACTTGTCGGCTCGTCCAATCCACATATCTCGTCACGTCACATTCGACGAGACCACATTCCCGTTTTCGAATCTTCCAAAATTCCAAAACCCGGACTACTCATTTCTTGACGAGCCTGCCATCTCTCCCCTCATCCTCGAACAGCTCACGTCCTATGTTCCGTCGTCAGATCCGCGGCCCCAAGGGGAGGCGCCGCGGCGCCTAATTTCCAGTGAGCAATCTTCAGGAATACCATCGACAACGCCGCAGCTCTGTGTTGAGACGCCGCAGCGCCCGAACTTCAGAGAAGCCTGTCAACCTAAGCATTGCGGCGCTCGATCCAGGAGTCGCGGTGTTACACCCCGTAATTCCAGGACATGTATAAGAGAATGGACGCGAGAACACAAGACTTGAAATTGGTACGAAAGGAAGAATTGTTTTTCCGAAGGAAAATCTTCCGAACGTCGAAAAGGAAAAATGTTTGTTGATGAGAATTGGAGTCTCAAAATGCATTATTTGAAGAGTATGGAACTTATTATCATTATGGAAATTTATTTTTACGAATTTGGTCACGCGGGGCCCACCCGAGAAATTTTACGTTTTGTGGGGCCCACGAGGGTTACAAAATTTTATGGACGAATGAGAGAGTGACACGTGGCACCCCCCCCCCCCATGGCTTGCTCGAATTAAGACCAAGGGTATTATGGTCATTGACCTATGTAGATGAACAAGTCTTGCAAAGCTTGAGAAAATTGACCAAGTCAACTTGCCACTTGTATAGATAATTAATTACTCTTCATCCTAGCCACACATATGTTATAATTTAAGCCCTACATTGTGTTATATATACTACCCTAGTGCAATACCAAGTCTTCAACACTTAGAATAAATTAGAGAGGCTTTGTTCTTCAATGTGTGCTCTCGGGTTTGGCTAGTTTCCACACACAAAATTTTGTAATTTTGGTTCTTTATTCACAAGACTTTAACCCAAGGTTCCTAAGGGTATTGTAAGTATATCTCAATAGAAAGATCTCGGAAAAACGACGTTTTCACGTTAGTCGCAAGGCGAAAACCTAAGTCGTTTTCATAGTTTTAGATTGGAAATGGAAGAGAAGTTGGTTGTGAACTTCTAAAGGCTTCAAATAGCAGATTGGAGCGTAAAGGAAAGGAGCTAAGAATTGCTAAGGAGCGACTTTGAATCTTGGAAATTATTAGGGCTTATAAAGGTAACAATCTTGTCATTTTAGTAATTAAAGATTACTTATTGTTGTAGTTATGGATATTAGCAAGCATGAGGTATATATTATGAAGTTTGATAAGTGTATTGGCTATTGGAACCCTAATCCGAAACTAGTATGTTTAGCCCTTGATATTACAATTCAATTTGGTTATTAGTTTAGTCGTCGCATGTTATATAAAGAAGAAATTGTAGTTGTTGAAGTTGTTTATGACTATATAACATGTTAGCCTTAGAACTTGGATTGAAAAAGAATTGGAAAGGACTTTTGTTGTTGTACAAGTTAGCCGAGAATGACTTTGAATATGGAACTAGTTGGTATTAATTGTGGGGCGGAATTTTACACGTATTGTAAGGCGTGTAATCCCCTTTGTTTGGTTGATGTATTGAGCCTTAAATGTGGTATGTTGGTTATTGATTATCGGGCCTTGAAAAAGGTGGAAAAGTACGTAGAAACAAAGGAGGTGTTGCCCGATTTTTCGTAGAATAAGAGTCCTTATACTTAGTATGATTCTACGTTTAAAAGGGAGGAGTTGATATACATGTTATGATTAATATAGGTTGAAGTACTACGAGTAGCGTATTCTGCTTAAAGGATGGAATAGCTATCAAGGTTGAAGTACTTTGGAGCATTTTGCTACTTGTCGATAATCGTCGCGAGGTATGTGAACCTCTTCCTTCTTTTGGGCATGATTTTATGTATGAAATATACATGTGGTATTATTTCATGATTCCTTCTACTCTTAGAAGTTAAGAGGTATGTATGTTGATTTACTCTATGTAAAAGTTATGTCTAAGTTATCCTAAGTCCTTACCAAGTCTTATGGGGGATGTTGGTAAGAGTCGTTAGGAAGTATTTGGAGTCGAGTTGACTTTGCTAATTTACTGCACGAATGAGAATAAGTATCGAACAAGCCATTGCAGCGTTAATAAAAGAAAATGTATCGACAATCAATTATATTAAAATGAGTAGAATTCTCCATCTGCATAGAAACTAAGATAAGACAAAATTGTATTACATTTTCTAGATCATGGCTTCTTTAATAAGATCGTTATAAACAAGTATAACTTATTCACAACGCACTAAGTTTATGTTACTTAATTTAAAGAGATTACGTTATGAAGTTTTAAGACTATGAACCTTAAATTCTTAAAAGGTTAAGAGACTTTATTTTCAAATTATGAGACTTGATTCTTAAAGGAAGAAATGACATGATTTAAAGTTAGCAGACTTGATTTCTAAGGTTAAGAAACTTGATTTCTAAAGTTAAGAAACTTGATTTCTAAAGTTAAGAGACTTGGAAGTATTTTGAAAGTTAAGAAAATTGATTTGAAAGTATATGATACTTGGTTTTAAAAGTATAAGTCTCTTGATTATAAAAGGAATGAATTTGTCTAAAACCATAAAGGGTTATAACGGCTTTATGGGAAGTTGGTTATAACGGCTTTATGGAAGATTAAGAGAGTTGTCTATTTTGATGGATAGGTATGAGTTGCCTAGGTTGTGTAATTAAAAAGTTACTTAGATTCAAAGCCTTGAAATGAATTTCTAAAGGTGTAGTAACTTATTTTGAAAAATAGACATGCCTTGATACTACGGGTGTTAGTATCTTGGGTTTTTATATAAAAATGAATCTTTTGAAAAGAATGGACGTACGTAGTAATTTGGCTTGTTTAAATGAGAATTTTTCCATTTTATGCCTTGATAGTACTTTGGCTTGTTTAAATGAGAATTTTCCATTTTATGCCTTGATAGTACTTTGGCTTGTTTAAATGAGAATTATCCTATTTGTGCCTTGATAGTACTTTGACTTGCTTAAATAAGGATTTCTCTTGGTTTATGTAAAAAGGAAAGGCATGGTAATTGTCTTGGTTTGTGTAAAGGCATGGTATTGTCTTGGTTTATGTAAAAAGAAGGCATGGTAATTGTCTTGGTTTATGTAAAAAGAAGGCATGGTAATTGTCTTGGTTTATGTAAAAAGAAGGCATGGTAATTGTCTTGGTTTGTGTAAAGGCATGGTATTGTCTTGGTTTATGTAGAAAGGAAAGGCATGGTATTGTCTTGGTGTGTAAAGGCATGGTATTGTCTTGGTTTGCTTGCATATGGGTTGCTCATATAGACATTCGTGCAAGTGTCATATTTCCACATCTCCGCGTCCCTCCATAAAGGGCCGACAACTTGTTTCAAGGATATCATGGAGTAGCTCCCTATGGTGGTGAGTGGTACACACTCACGGCGGGTCGGTATTTGACTCGGGCGGGTTAAATTCCCGGGATATATATAAGCCATGGATTAGCTATCAGTGATGCGATTATCGTGTACCGATGACCCATTGCGGGTCCACATTACCTAAGCGGGTGAAATAGTCCCATGATAGGTTGCATTATAACACAGAGGGTGGTTGACCACAGCAGCGCGACGCCCGTGTTTTGAAACGGTAGTGATTTCATTAATGAAAGGGTGCAGTGTGTTTATGACTTAAAGTGGAACAGTTGGTCTCATTGTTAAAAGCATAACTTAAAAGATAAAAATGATTGCATTACTCTCATGATTGCAAGGTTCAGTGGGCTTATTGATGTTATGTTATATCATGGACTGCCGGCAGTGAAGAATGATTCCACGGGCATGATTGATATTATGGGCGTGAGACCCATGGTTATATTTGAGTAATGACTTTGAGGGCATGCGTCCCTGATTTGGCATGACTGCTTATGTATTATATACTGTAGTTTGGCTATCATACATGTCTCATGTTTTATATAGAATGTTATGATTTCATTACAGTATTTTCATTTTCACATACTTGGTACATTCTTCGTACTGACCTCCTTCGGGGGGCTGCGTTCATGTCGCAGGTTTATGTAGGCAGTTTGGTGATCTGCAGGTGTAGGACCCTGCTCCGAGTTTTGGATAGCTCCATCTGTTCAGGAGTTTATCATTTTGGTATAGATCCTTCAGTACAGGCTTTTGTACAGTTATGGGTACGGCGGGGCCTTGTCCCATCATATTTCAGTAAAACTCTTAGAGGTATGTATTCATATGTGGGATTGGACTCATGTACAGTGTAGTGCATTTTGATTATGTATATTATATGGCAGCCTTGTCGGCTTTGCCCTTGCATGTTAGTTGGTTTTAAAAAAATGAGGTGTTATTTAGTTCCGCGATTTACTTGTGTCAGTCTGGTAGAAGGGTGCCCAGGTAGGGCACCAGTCACGGACCCGGGGTTCGGGGCGTGACACGCGGCTCCTCCGACGACTCCCCCCCCCCACCTTCTCCTTATCCAACATTACCCACCGTCTCAGACATCACTCCCTCACCCACTGTTCCTACTCATCCAATGGAAACTCGTTCAAAGCATGGAATCTTCAAACCCAAAGTCCATTTCAACTTGTCTACCCAAACCATCTCTCCACTTCCAAAGAACATAAAATTGGCCAAACAAGACCCTAATTGGAATGCGGCTATGTATGAGGAATTCAATGTTTTAACTAAACAGCACACGTGGGATCTAGTACCTAGACCTGAGGGGGTGAATGTAATGATGTATGTGGCGTTTTCGTCACAAGTTCAGAGACAATGGGAATCTTGAGAGGTATAAGGCCCGTCTTGTGGATAATGGCACAAATCAGCAGGAGGGCCTTGATTGTGGAGAGACTTTCAGTCCGGTTGTCAAACTGGCTACTATTCGCACATTTTTTTAGCATTACTATGGGCAAACATTGGCCGATCCATCAACTTGATGTAAAGAATGCATTCTTACATGGGGACCTGAGAGAAACAGTGTACATGCATCAGCCGCCTGGGTTCACCCATCCAGCAGTCCCTCACTATGTGTGCCGTCTCCGTAAGTCACTATATGGCCTGAAACAGGCTCCCCGTGCGTGGTATGATCGCTTTTCTAGGTATATCTTGCATATTGGGTTTGTATGCAGCAAGAGTGATACATCACTCTTCATTTTTCATCGAGGTAGTAGCACTGCTTACTTATTACTGTACGTGGATGATATTGTTCTGACTGCCTCCTCAGATAGATTGAAAAATGAGATTATTGCCTTGCTTAAGTCCGAATTTGCAATGACTGATTTGGGAAAGCTGAGTTATTTCTTGGGGATATCAGTGACCAGGTCTGCCAATCACATGTTCTTGTGTCAGCGTGAGTATGCAGAGGAGATAGTGTACAGGGATAAGATGGCGAATTGCAAAGTCATGCCTACTCCAGTCGTTTCAAAATCTAAGCTCAGTGCTATGGATGGTGCTCCAGTCTCTGATCCTACTCTGTATAGGATCCTTGCAGGTGCACTTCAGTATCTCACATTTACCAGGCCAGACATAGCTTATGTTGTTCAGCAGGTGTGCTTATTCATGCATGCCCCCAGGAAGTCTCATTTCACTGCTCTTAAGCGTATCATTCGATACATTAAGGGTACTCTTGATTATGGTTTGCACCTATACCCCTCTGCGCCAAACAGGTTGCTCTCATATACGGATGCAGATTGGGCAGGGTGTCCGGACACGCGACGCTCCACCTCCGGCTTTTGTGTTTTCTTAGGGGATAATCTGATTTTTGTACGCGGCGAGTGCTACCCTATCTAGATCCAGTGACGAGGCTGAGTACAGAGGCGTTGCAAATGTAGTAGCTGAGATTTGTTGGCTCAGAAACTTACTGTTAGAACTTCAGTGTCCTTTGCGTCAGGCATCTATTGTGTACTGTGATAACATCTCTGCCATCTATTTGTCTCATAATCCGGTTCAGCATCAGCGAACCAAGCACGTTGAGATAGACCTACACTTTGTTCGTGAGAAAGTTACTCTAGGCCATGTCAGAGTGTTACATGTTCCATCATCCTATCAGTATGCAGAAATATTTACCAAAGGACTTCCCACACAGTTGTTTCTTGACTTCAGATTCAGTCTCAGCGTCCGGCCTCCTTCCGCTCCGACTGAGGGGGTGTGTAAACGTGTAAATATAGGAAACAATATATTCCCTACCCATAATTAGAATATTTCCATATATTGTGTAAATATAATTATGGTAAGACTGAGATTCTTCTTTTGTATAAGCTTAGGATTCCTATTGTATAAGGGATGAATATTGTACTCTATATATACCTTGATATTAATGAAAGACTCCCCAAGGGAGATTAATATCATCTCACACAGACCACTCTGCAGAGAAACCCAACCTCTTAAGAACGACATTACGGAACTCTCGTTCCATTCTATTGTAGGTGTTAATCTTGGGTTTGGTGTTGTGACATTTTGCTCAACATATCATTTTTAGTACTAAGTTAAAATTCAGAAATGTAGGAACAAATGTCACGACATTCGGACCAACATTCTGTAAAACAGTTTTGTCTTACTTCATTGAATTAAAGCAAATCTCGTGCGATTTTTACCATGATAGAAAAGTGACTTGGCAAGGTGATTAGGAGCTGATGAAAAAAGTGGGAAGAATAAGTCAAAATTATTGCTAAGCTTGGGGAACAAGTCCAAGAAGTTAGAGGATTTTGCTCCATGATTGTCACACCCCGAACCCCGGGCCCGTGACTGGTGCCCTACCTGGGCACCCTTCTACCTTAACAACATAAGTAAACTGCGGAATTTAAATAACACCTCATTTTTTTTCTTTAAAACCAACATACGTGCAAGGGCAAAGCCGACAAGGCTTCCATATAAACATAAACAAAAGACACTACACCGTACATGAGTCCAATCCCACATATGAATACAGACCTCTAGGAGTTAAACTGAACTATGACGGGACAAGGCCCCGCCGTACCCATAACTGTACAAAAGCCTGTACTGAAAGAACTTATACCAAAAAGATAAACTCCCGAACAGAAGGAGCTATCCAAAACTACGGCGGTCCTACACTGCCGATCACCAAATCACGTACCTAAACTGCGGCGTGAGCGGCCCGAAGAGGTCGATGCGAAGAATGTACCAAGTATGTGAGCGATGAAATCGTAATAAAATCATAACGATCTAAATAAAGCAGAGACATGTATGATATCCAACCTACGATACATAACACATAAGCGATCATATCAAGTCGTGGGCGCGAGCGCCAAGTCGTACTCAAATATAGACATGTGTCTCACGCCCATAATATCAATCATGCAAGTGGAATCCTTCCTCACTGCCGTCAGTCCATGATGTAATAACACCAATAAGTATACATGAACACTCGGTCCACTGTGTCCTAAATACCACGTGGTCTCATGCCGGAATCCCACATCGTAAAAGCGTGACCATAGGGTAACACAAACAAATCAGGTGACATATATGATAATCAAATTACAACGTTGTGCCTTACTAACAATGAGAGTAAGCGGTAGTATCCTTACAATATAAACTAGGAAGCTCATGATCAAAAGCAGGACCATCCGCGCGATATCATTTAGCCATCCTACTCGCAGGACTATTTCACCGCGTAGGCGCGTGGACGCGTGAGGTATTCTCGCATAGGACTATTTCACCCGCGTAAGCCCTTACGGACTCGCGTGAGGTATTCATCGCATAGGTTGGACCGCGCGTGGGACTATTTCACCGCATAAGCCTACGGACTCGCGTGAGGTATTCCTCGCATCGTGGGTAGCAAATCCGGAATTATACAAATGCCACCCACGGGAATGACCGACGATCGATATAACAATAGCACACAACCGCTATTTCCGGCACATAGGCAAATCCTTAATTACAAGCCAAAGTCCTTACTAAGGCACTTAGAATAATTCTCTTTAACAAGCCAAAGTACTTATCAAGGCACACTTAGACAAATTCTCAATTTATCAAGCCAAAGTACTAATCAAGGCATACATAGAATAATTCTCTTTTAACAAGTCAAAGTACTTATCAAGGCACACTTAGACAAATTCTCAATTTATCAAGCCAAAGTACTAATCAAGGCATACATAGAATAATTCTCTTTTAACAAGTCAAAGTACTTATCAAGGCACACTTAGACAAATTCTCAATTTATCAAGCCAAAGTACTAATCAAGGCATACATAGAATAATTCTCTTTTAACAAGTCAAAGTACTTATCAAGGCACACTTAGACAAATTCTCAATTTATCAAGCCAAAGTACTAATCAAGGCATACATAGAATAATTCTCTTTTAACAAGTCAAAGTACTTATCAAGGCACACTTAGACAAATTCTCAATTTATCAAGCCAAAGTACTAATCAAGGCATACATAGAATAATTCTCTTTTAACAAGTCAAAGTACTTATCAAGGCACACTTAGACAAATTCTCAATTTATCAAGCCAAAGTACTAATCAAGGCATACATAGAATAATTCTCTTTTAACAAGTCAAAGTACTTATCAAGGCACACTTAGACAAATTCTCAATTTATCAAGCCAAAGTACTACATACGTACATTCTTTTATAAAGACTCGCTTTCTATGTAAAGCCCCAAGATACTAACACCAGTAGTATCAGCGTGTCTATTTTTCAAAGTAAGTTACTACTCCTTTAGAAAACTCATTTCAAAGCTTGAAATCAAGTAACTCCAAATTTTCACAATCTAGGCAACTTATGTAGATTAATCAAAATAAACAACTTTCTAAACCTTCCATAAAGCCGTTATAACCAACTTCCCATAAAGCGTTATAACCCTTTATGGTTTTAGACGTATCCATTCCTTGATAACCAAGAGACTTATACTATTAAAACCAAGTATCACGTCTTACAAAACAAGTTCTTAACTTTCAAAATACTTGAGTCTCTTAATAGTTAGAAAACAAGTTTTCTTCTACTTTTAAACCTCAAGTAACTTCACTCTTAACACCAGTTACTTCTCTTAAATCATGTCATTTCTCCTCTTTTAAATCAAATAAGTAAATCACTCCTTTGACTCCCCTAAAGTCATTATAATGACCTTTAGGTTTAGAACTAAGGCACTAGCCAAAAGATTTGGAAACCACTTCCTTTTCAAGTCTCTATGTACTTTAAGAAAATACCTTCACTTTTAAGAATCCAAACTTCCCTAAGGAAATGGATTATACTACTTACAATTTAAACATCAAAGTACACTCAAGGAAGTACATAGAACAAATTCTATTTTAGGCAATCCAAATACAAGCGAGGAGATCGTTGAGGAGTAGAACTTACTTTCTTTATTCTAAGGAATCATGCTAGAAGAGGAGATAGTTCACATACCTTTTCGGCTAAATCCACAAGCTAAGCCGAATACACCGTACGTAGAAGTGTCAACCTAAAATGGTCACAACAAGACTATCAACTTCTAGTCTCTATGTAGAATAATACTAAGTATTTAGTCTCTAATTCTACGGAAAATCGGGCAGCACTTCCTTTGTTTCTACTCACTTTGCCACCTTTTTCAAGGCCGAATATAATAACCAACAAGCCACATTTAAGGCTCCAACAACAACCAAACAAAGGGGATTACACGTCTTACACCACGTGTAAAATTCCGCCCCACAATTCATACAAAGTAGTTCCATAATTAAAGCCATTCTCGGCCAACTTACAACCAACAACACTAAGTCTTTTCCAACCCTTTTCCAAATTCCAAGTTCTTAGGTCAACATGTTATTTAGTCATAGACAACATCAACAACTACAATTTCCTTCTTTATTCAACATGCGACTACTTAAACTAATAATCAACTTAAATTCCAATCTTAAAGCTAAACATGCTAGATTTCGGATTAGGGTTCCAATAGTCAAAATACTTATCAAACTTCATACTATATAACACATGCTTGCTAAAATCCATAGCAAAATGATAAGTAAGTCTTAACTACTAAAACGACAAAATTTATACCTTTCCAAGCCCTTAAAATTTCCAAGATCCAAAGTCGCGCCTTAGCAATTCTTAGCTCCTTTCCTTAAGTTCCAATCCGCTCCAAGCATTCCTTAGAGGCCTATGAAGAACCCTTCTTCAAGTTCCAACTTCAAAGTTGAAGAACTCCCTTAGTTTCCGCCTTGCGACTAACGTAAAAATGCGTTTTTTCCGAAATCTTTCTATTGAGATAACCTTACAATACCCTTGGGGACATTGGGTTAAAGTCTTGTGGCTAATGGATCAAAACTACAAAAATTTGTCTTCCAAAAGAAGCCTTGGCCGAGAGCACTTTAGTGAAGAACAATGTTTTCTTGAAAATTTTTCTAAGTATAGAACTTGTCTTGCACTAGTGTAGGATATATACTACTTAGGAGGGCTTAGATAATACCACGTGTGAGGCTAGGATGAAGGGCAATTACTAATTAACCAAGTGGCAAGTTGACTTGGTCAACTTTCTCAAGCTTGAAGACTTTGTTCATCTACAATGGTCAATGACCATTTTACCCTTGCACAATTTCGACCAAGGCCAAGTGTGGGGGTGCCACGTGTCGCCCTCTCATTCGTCCATAAAATTCCGTAACCCTCGTGGGCCCCACAAAAATATAAAATTCCTCGGGTGGGCCCCACGTGACCAAATCCGTAATAATAAATTTCCATAATATTAATAAGTCCCATACTCTTGAAATAATGTATTTTGAGAATCCAATTCTCAACAACGAACATTTTTCCTTACCGACGTTCGGAACATTTTCCGTCGGAAAAACAATTCTTCCGTTCGTACCAATTTCCAAGTCTTGATTCCTACGTACATTCTCTTTTACAAGTCCTGGACTTACGGGGTGTAACAATGATCTTCTACAACAAACCTTATTGGCTGTCCATCTTTCTCTCAACCTCTACAACGATTCAATAATCTTTTCAAGGAAGACCCTCTACTATAAGTAGAAAGGTTGATTTAGTGAATCGATATCCAGAAAAAGTTAGAAAAATATCAAGAGAGCTCTCCGATATATTCGTCAGAAAACTGGATCACAAGTGTTGCCTGAGTGTGTCGACAACATTATGTCCAACATTACAATTGTTGCTCAGATTCTAGATTTGTTCTTTATTGAAGCAATTGCAATGAGATGTTGTTGTCTATGTTTATTTAGGTAGATTTTTCCGGCATAAGTCATCTACGACTTCAACTTTTTAATTCCTTTTGTATTATTTTGTAATATTGTAAAAGAAGCAATTTATTCAATTGTATATAAATATATACAATACTTTCGGTCACTGACCGTCATAGGTTATATAATCAATATAACATATGTAAATATTAAACCTTTGTGTTCTTTATTCTTTCGCTGCATTTATTCTTAAAGGTTTTCTGTTTAATCGAAGTGTTGCCACTTGTGACAGACGACATTATCGCTGACATTTGCAAACTGTATTAGCATTTGATTTATTTTACTTTAAGTTTGTTTTTTACTGTTCCATAGCATACCCCCGGGACCTAACAAGTGGTATCAAAGCCGACACTTAACACAATAAGTGTTTGGTCATGTTATTTACAACTATGGATCCGACTAATCTAACAATTGGTAGGCTTCCTATTTTAGATGGTTCAAACTATGTCTATTGGAAGATTCGCCTACACTCTCATATCAAATCAATTTTTTTTTTCCGGGTAAATGCAAATATTATTACTAAAAAGAAAAAGATGGGGGCTACAATCAGTCGTTGAGGGTTCTCAATCCTCAACGTAAGCATAAACAAATCAATTGATATAAGGGAATGAAGATCTATCACCAATGGATATGTTGTTCCGATGTTACCACCGGATGAGGAAGGTGACATACTTGTTATACCTGAATCTGAATGGACTGCGGAAGAAACCAACAATGCAAGCTTCAACAAAAATGCCTTAAATTCCATTTTTGAATGGGTTGATCTTTACATGTTCAAAATCATACAAAATTGCTCCATGGCCAAAGACGCATGAGATACTTTACAAACTCATTGTGAAGGTAGCTCTAGTGTTCCTCAGACGAAGCTTCGTATGCTCATAAGTAAATATGAACGTTTAAGAATGGAAGAAACGGAGGACAGTAAAACCTATTTTGAAAAGTTGATTGACATCTCTAATGAATGTCAAGTGTTTGGTGCTCCTTTGACCAACACTCAACTTGTGGAAAAGGCACTTTTTTCTCTTCTTGAAAAGTTCAATATAAAGATTTGTGCGATTGAAGAAGCTCATAATCTTGCTACAATGGATACCTTAATGAGTATTCTCAAAACCTATGAGTTGAATATTGAGAATCAAAAGACATTGTATAAGAATAAATATGTAGCACTTCAAGTCAAATCCTTGGGGAATCAAATCGAAGAAGAGGATGAGAATTTTAAAGAAATTGATGATGGTGCAAATGTTGCCCTCCTTACTCGAAAATTCAATTTGATGGTAAGGAAGTTCAACGATAATAGAAATAAGTTCAAATCCAAAGAGTACCAAAGCCAAGGCTTCAATCAAAAGTCCATTAAACCCCTTCCAATAGTACAAAGAGGAAATCAACTAAAGAGAACTAATTCCGATCGTACCAAATTTGATCCCAAACAATTTGAAATCGTGCAATGTTATGCATTCTCGGGGTGGGGTCATTATGCTAATGAATGTGAAAATACATTGAGGAAATTTGGTAAAAGTTTTTGGGTTTCTCTAAGTGACGACGAAGGAGAAGAGGAATGAGATCAAGAGATAGAGTCACAAGCAATGCTGACCACTGTTTTCGAACAGTCCTTATCATATGAAGAAAATGTCGTCGACAGTGTTGTCCCAAATGTCACAACATTTGCGTTAACATTAGCGACAACATCTACATTTCCAGCAACATCCGAGAGGTACGAATACTTTAACTATCTTGGTGTTAATTGCTTTAGTGGTTTTCTTTCTAGTAGTGAGACTAACATTGAAAACCAAATTGACTACAAAGATGACATGATTAAGGAATTACAAAAACTTTGTAAAGACTTAATCATAAAATTCAAGCAACTTGATACAAAGTTAAAATCTTTAACTATTGAGAATGCAGATTTAAAAAGCACGATAACTCGTTTAGAGGTTGTACTTACCAAAAAAGATACTGAATTTGGTAAGATTCGTACAAAATTGGATTTAACCGAAGTAACCTTCCGTAATCTCAACTTAGGAACTTCCAAATTAAATGAGATACTCAGCTTTAGTAAATATACACATGCAGTTATTGGTTATGAAAAGCATCACGACCGAAGCGACAGTGCGACCGGTGCCTAATTGGACACCTTGCCGACTGCCACGTATATTCTGACTCATAACAAACCATATATATCAGAATAGACATGTCTCCTGAGGAGTCACAACAATTCAACATAACAAAATAGGCGAGCCGACAAGGCTGCCACTGTATATGGGAACATCTCAACATGAGGCGTAACAATACAGTCGACCAAAATACATATACAATCCACGCAAGTCCCAAACACAACCCACAACTGTCTACAGACCTCTAAGAGTACGATAAAGAAATATGATGGGACAGATCCCCGTCGTGCCCCTAAATATGCATAAGTCAAAATGAGGCTTTATACCAAATGACTAAGCTCCGGATCAATGGAGCTCTCTCAACAGCTGAACAGGAAATCCTAGACTGGAGGATCACCGAACTGAGCACCTGTACCTGTGGGCATGAAACGCAGCCTCACAGGAAAAGGGTCGATCTGAAATAATATCTTGAGTATGTAAAACATGAAGTACTGTAAAGAAGATCATAACTGGCCAAAGATAACAGGAGACATATGTAATAATTAATATACCAATACATCTGTACCATATAGAAATGAGAGTCAACTGTGTATTATCAGCTGTGCCTTATAAACATGAGAGTCATATCAAAATCATGTATGCATGTCCATAGAATCATCATGTCTGTTTATATAACGTATCTCGGCCCTCTAGTGAGGGACTCGATGGAATCATCAATATAATGTGTCCCGACCCTCTAGTGAGGGACTCAGTGGAATCATCATAATCATGAATACCTGTCCGTTTAACGTATCCCAACCCATTTCGGGACTCGATGATCTCAACATCATCATATATGTACATATAACATATCCCGGCCCATCATGGGACTCGGTGAAATCATATAGTCATATCCGCACTAATAGAATATCATGAGTAACTTTATATGAATTAGATCATCATTTAACTCTCGATGGAATAAAATATAATAACTTTTACTTTAAAAAATCAAGGCACTTTCATATCGTATATCTTTAAGAATTTGGATTCAATAGAATTATGTACGTCTGCCGTACACTCATTTATATAAATCATTCCAAAAGAAAGAAATAATAGTTTTACATACCTTTTAGTCGAACTAACCAACTCAATATTTGAATATGTCTCGTCTAGTACTTCAACCTATAACAATAGTAACATGTCTATTAACTTCTATGATTTCTAGCGTAAGTTATATCGAATGACGACTTTCTTTTCTATAGAAATTTGAGCAGCATTTCCCCTATTTATACGCGCTTCCACAACTTCCAACAAATGCCAACAATAACAATTAACAAGTCACAAATCAAGGGCATCCTAAAATAGTTCCATATACTCGACATATATCACCATTATACATTCTTTCTCCTTTCATTCATGGATTATAACCAAAACAAAAACCAAGGTGATTAATACACCTATTTATCATGTTAATCCAACTCCTCTATCATGTTTAAACAGCCCATTAAAACAACCCATACTTTAACAATAACGAGAGTGAAAAGTGAAGCTTTTCTATACCTTTTTATGCCTCAATTCCTTTAGGACATATATCCACAATTATAACAACGTAAATGTAGGTTCATAACTGAAATTTCCAACATACAAACTCGACAAAACAATCCCTTATTGCATTACAACGATATACAATAATTTCATGAAAGTTTCGGCCATAACAACATAATTCCATAACTCTTTTCTTAACTTCTTAGAATCGAATTTCATATTTCAATACTTCCATATAACTAATTACCACTTGAATATCAATGTTTCTTTTCAATTTCGACATGAAATTAGTGACGATAATAACAATAACAACAATCAAACTCCATGGACACAAAACAGTCCCCAAATCGGTACAACACCCACAACATCACATGCATTGTCTTAAATTCCAAGTTTATCCTAACACAAATTCATTTCTTAAACTACAACAACATGTAAATCCAATTATACCATAAGAAGAATAATTCCATACCTTAATTTATGCCAAAACAGTCCCTTAACTCGTGCTACAGCTCAAGCTTTTCTTTTCCATTTTTATCATTTCTTCAACTCCAAAATGACATGCATGTATTCTATAAGTTTAAATCTATCTTCCTTATATGTTTTTCTTCCAAAAACTGAAAATCTTGGAGTAAAATCGGTCCAGCAGTGTGCCGAAAATGCCCATTGTTTGGTGTATCTTTGGCTTGTAATTTGTGGAAGAAAACTTAGGTTAGGAAGAAGAGATAACAAGCTTCAATTGTTGGCTTATGGGGGGATGATTTTCGGCCATGGGAGAAGAGGAAGAGAGGAGAAAATGTCTTTTAATTGGAAGTGGGGAGGTGAAAGGGTTAATAAGGCTTAGGGAAAAATCTGAAAATTTAATTACACTTTGGTCCAATTCTCTTAATTGTCTACTTAAATTAGTCCCTCAAGTAATAATTAAATCTTAGATCCCACTTCTTTTAATTCCCGAAAATTTCATAAGGCCTCGTATTCTCAATGTCATAATTATTATAATACGACACTAGTCCATAACGGGAATATACAACTATTATTACAAATTTCCGACGTCACACACGTTGTAATCAAAAATTTCTCCGGAATAACATCCTCTTGCATACTAATTTCCGTATTAACATATGTAAGTATATTCTATATCCAATATTCGAATCTTACTTTCTTAATGACGTTCTTAATTATCGCCTTAAACTTACAAGGTGTAACAAAAACTCTCTTAAAACTATATGCTCTAGTTTGTTTGACAAAAATAAATAAAAAAATGCTTTGTAAAGGAAAAATGATTAAATAATTAGTTCTCATATATGTCAAGGAATATGAAGTTTGTGTGTCATCATTGTAACTCCTCTGGACACTTAAAATCATATTGCTTCAAACTTCAAAACACTGTGAGCAAAATGTTGCCTAAAAAGTTGTCCAACATCTCGGACAACATTCGAAGCAACATTTCTGAGCCTAAAGGTAAAATTAGTTTTAAAAGAGTTTGTATTTCCAAAATGGATGTAACTTGTAATGTTGCGATAACTGCTTTAAGGACTAACATTGCAGGTTCTTGGTACTGTGATAGTGGATGTTCTCGCCACATGACAGGTACAAAGGAGTTT
This sequence comes from Przewalskia tangutica, assembly GCA_029844215.1. Classification (NCBI taxonomy): domain Eukaryota; kingdom Viridiplantae; phylum Streptophyta; class Magnoliopsida; order Solanales; family Solanaceae; genus Przewalskia; species Przewalskia tangutica. The sequence continues at coordinate 8,382,882 of CM056725.1, forward strand.
CTAAAGAACTACGAGTCATTCAGTGGAGGTAATGTAACTTATGGAAGTGGCAGTAAAATCAAGATAATTGGAAAATAAATCTTAAATGTTCCTGGTTTTCCTGCCTTAAAGAATGTCTTACATGTTGAGGGGTTAATGGCTAATTTGATTAGTATAAGTCAACTATGTGATGACAATATTGAGGTAAAGTTTAATAAGAATGCCTATGAAGTTACAAATGAAGCTAACATGTGTGTTATGATATGTACAAGAACATGTGACAATTGTTATCTTGTTGGAAGACAATAAATATGCAATAATGTTAGGACAGATGACACAACATTGTGGCATCAAAAGTTAGGACATGTCAAACACCGTAACTTAGAAAGATTGATCTCTTATGATGCGGTAAGGGGCATTCCTAAATTGAGCCCTAAAGGTAAAACAGTGGCCTGTAAAGATTGTCTAAAAGGTAAGCAAATATGTATTTCTCATAATGTTGTCCAGAATGACGGACAACATTCAGGTACGTCTCACTGTTTTCAATTACTGCACATAGATCTTATGGGTTCAATTGAGGTAGACAATTTAGGAGGCATGAGGTATTCTTATGTGATTGTAGATGATTTTTCTAGATATTCATGGATATACTTTTTGAAAGACAAATCTCAAACTTTTGACATGTTTAATGTCTTGCACTCTAGGATAAGGAATTTGTTTCAATCTCCTATTTTTTGGATTAGATCCAGTAATGGAAAAGAATTTGAAAATAACTTGTTCTCAAAATTTTGTGAGAAAAATGGTATTTTCCATAAATTTTCTGCTCCCAAAACTCCTCAGCAGAATGGTGTAGCAGAGAGGAAGAATAGAACACTACAAGAAATGGCTAGAGTTATGTTTATTTCTAAGAAAATGTCAAAACGTTTTTTGGCTGAAGCCTTGAATCTGCAAGTCACATCACTAATAGAGTATATCTAAGACCTGGAACAAAGATGACACCCTATGAGATTATAAATAGAAAGAAACCTACCTTGTGTTACTTTTATGTTTTTGGGTGTATTTGTTACATTTTAAATGATAGAGATCAATTGGCAAAGTTTGACTCTAAGACAGACAGAAAAAAAATTGTTGGCTATTCCCAAAATAGTCATGTTTACCGAGTGTATAATCTTAGGACAAAAACTGTACAAGGGTTTGTAAATGTTATTTTCGATGATTTTTCTTATTTTATAGGAAATGCAACTGAAAATAACATTATAGTGTCTTTGGAAAATGTACAGACTGCTAAAGAACCAGATGTTGCCCCAATTGTTACCACATCCAAAGCAATATCTAAACCTGAACCAGAGATCACAGAAGGTGCGTATGAGGAGTCAAATGCTGAATTGCTAGATCAAGTCCAAAGAGACCCTTCATCAAGGATTAGGAAGAATCATCCAATAGGTCAGGTGATAGGGGGAGTTTTTTAGGGAATTAGAACAAGAGGGAAAGAACTATTCAATTACAGAGATTTGATACGGTATGTGTTTATGCCTACCATATACCAAAAGGTTAGTCTTTCTTGTTCTGTATCTACTTTAGAATCTAAGAATGTTTCAGAAGAACTCAATGATAATTATTGGATTCAAGAAATGCAAGAAGAACTTGAACAGGCCTCTCGAGATGAAGTCTAGGATTTAGTTTCACGCACAAATAATACTAATGTAATTGGAACTAAATGGATATTCAAAAATAAGTTAGACGAATCATGAACTGTTGTGAGAAACAAAGCTCGTCTAGTTGCTCAAGTCTATACTCAGGTCAAAGGGATTGATTATTACGAAACATTTGCTCCAGTAGCTAGAATTGAGTCAACTAGACTACTACTTACCATTGCTTGTTGTCTAAAAATTACTCTTTATCAAATGAATGTTAAAGGTGCTTTCTTGAATGGTTATATTGATAAGGAAGTCTATGTTGAACAACCTAAAGGATTTGAAGATCCTTACAATCCACAGTATGTATACAAGCTCAAAAAGGCTTTGTCTGGATTGCAACAAGTTCATCATGCATGGTATGGTCGTCTAAGTAACTTCCTTCTTGAATTTGGTTTTAAACGTGGTGAAGCTGATTGTACTTTATTCATCAAACATCATGGTGTAGATATTGTTATTGCTCAAATCTATGTAGATGACATAGTTTTTGGTTCGACCTCAATGTCCTACCTAAAAACATTTGTTGAAACAATGTCATCAACATTTGAGATGAGCATGATTGGGGAAAAAAAATCTTAGGCTTACAGATAAAGCAAAGTGAAAATGAAATATTCATCTCCTAGAGTAAGTATGTCAAGAATCTAGTTAAGATATTTGGATTGGAAAATGCTAAACAGATGAGAACTCCAATGAGATCGTCGCAGAAGATATGCAAAAATAATATTGGCAAAAATGTCGACTCAACATTGTATCGATCTATGATAGGTAGTCTACTATATCTCACTGCTAGTCGTCCTGATATAATATTTAGTGTATGTACTCGATTCCAAGTATGTCCCAAAGTCTCCCACTTAAATGTCGTAAAATATGTCATTAGATATGTTGTCGGCACATGTGAGTTGGAAAATTAGTATTCCAAATACACTAATCCGAATTTAATAGGATATAGTGACTCGAATTGGGCTGGTGATTTGGATGATAGAAAGAGTACAAGTGGAAGATGTTTTTATCTTGGCAATAATCTTGTTTCTTGGTATAGTCGTAAACAAAATTGTGTCACACTTTCAACTGCTGAATCTGAATATGTAGCAGTTGGAAGTTGATGCTATCAATTAATATGGCGCTAAGACACATGTTAGACGACTGTGGTTTTTCAAGTAACATCTTGGTTTTGTATTGTGATAATTTGAGTGCTATAAATATTTCCAAAAATCCAGTTCAGCACTCACGTACAAAACATATTGATATTAGACATCATTTTTAAGAGATTTAGTTTAAACATATTGATATTTCCAACTAGCTGATATTTTTACAAAAACCTTAGACCATGAGAGATTTTCTAGTTTGAAAAAATCTCTTGATCTTTGTAATCTCTAAAAAGGCTTTGTTGGTGAATGTCGGCTGAAATGTCTATAACATTTTGGGTGACATTTACCTATGTAATATCATAAACTGATTATTGTTGATGTATAGTGCATTATTTTTTGTCACACAAGCACGATCCTCCAATGAGAACATAATTCCAATGTGATATCGTTCTCTGCGATGATATTAGATATCATAAAAAGGGAGTATCGAAATACGACAAAGCCTTTACAAATTTTTGGAAACTGTGCAAAATGAGCAAAGCCCTTGAAATGATATCGTTCCTATTCTATAGGAGTATCAAGTGCTTAAATAAAAATTATAAGGATACTAAATAAGTATTTTTATTTTTGACACAAAAATAATTTTGTATGTATGTATCATTAGATCAAGGACACGATGAAAAAATGTTACATTGGTCCAGTGGTTAAACTCATAAAATACATATAAAGCGTGTATTGATTTGTTGCCAAAATAAAAAGTTCTTGCGGGATCATAATACTTGTGTTGTCCAAAATGTTGTCAACATTGCTGTTGACATTTTAAATAATGATATTTGTTGGGATGTTGTTCGTAACTGACTTTCGAAAAAATCAGTTTTTTTCCCTATTTTTATGTCATTTTTTGGAATCCAAGATTTAAAAAGATTAGATTAAATTCCAAATTATAATGTCTATCTTTTTATCCCAAAATTTTAGGTGCACGTTTTTTAATACAAATCAAACACCTAAAACCAGGGAATTTTTACAAATATCCAAGAGTATAAATATTTTCTTCATCTGTTCGTCTTTTCCGTAAAAAAAAAAAGGAAAAGATCACACCATTCTCGGTAAACCCAACCAAAACCGATGGATTCCTCACTTTACTCTTCATCCAAAACCCCAAAAACCCTAAACCCTCAATATCATCTCCTCCAAAACTCACCAATACAAACATTCCCTATGTCAACATCAATGTCAGCCAACACACCGACCAATACTCCCGCAAGTACTAGCCCTTCATTAAACTCTGAATCATTCAAGACAAATGAACCGTAACAACAGTGCCAGTCATCTTCTTCACAGCCCACAGAGGACTTATCGAAAGCCATCATATTTAAAGGTTTAGAGAAACCTTTAGTTATAAGTTATCCATGTGATAACAACAACTCGATAGATGTTGATGAAATATCTGCCATTTTAGCCTTGGGAAAACGATCTAGCTCATCCACATTCCCTACTCATCGATCAAGTAGAGTGTTTGAAAAGTCAGTTCGAGCAGAACCAATCAATAAAAGATCCGGATTTGAAAATGCTTATACCTGCTTGTTCAAGCAATGACAGTGAGGACACAACATTTGAACTCTTGACTGAAGGAAGTGAAGAAGAACAAGATGCTTCTGTACCACAAAATGTGGTTTTGGAAAAGGAAATCCCATATGAAACCCCCTTGAAGCAATTCTTTACACAGGGAATTTCCAGGACTACAAGGTCAAGTGCTGCTCAAAATATTGTCACAATATCTCAGGCAACATCCTAGCCAACACCTAAAAAGGCACACAACTCAACCTCCCCCAACAGTTCAGGCATGTCTGATTCAAATCTTGAGGTATCTACCTACTCAGACCAATTTTGTTAAAAAACTAACTCTGAAAATTGGGACTGGTACAAAAATAGAATTATTAGATCTGAAAAAGTGTTAGACATTACCTCATGCTCTGAATATGGGTCGATAGAGTTATTGAAAGAAAGACAACTTCTAGGATCTGTTACTGAAAAAGGGACCATATGTTGATAAAATAATTAGGTTATTTTATGCGAATTTGAGTACTGCTATAGGAAATACCTCCTCAAAGAAGTTTGGGAAGGTATATATCTATAACAGAATATATTCCTTCACATCTGCTATTATAAATCAATGTATGGGAGTAAATGCTAAAGAAGATGTTAGCGAAGTAGACTCTATAGTGGGCAATATAGATGAAGTGATTGAGTACCTCACAGGAGGAATAATGCATAAATGGATCTCTAGGTGTCCTGCCTCTAAATTAACTGTCATGTCTGCGACCCTTCACAAAATTATTATATACAATTGGATTCCTTCGATGAATGAGTGAATTGTGACTACAGAACAAGCCACGCTACTGTATAGAATTGTAAAACGGTTGAGATTTGATCTTGGCACAATAATATTCCATCAAGTTGAAAATCTGGCACAGAGAGAATCAACCTCAATCCTTCTTTATCCCTCTTTGATATTCAAAGTATTAACTACTCAAGGTCTTAAGCCTAAGAGAGAGGACACATTAGGGAAGAATCCTGAACTGTATAGAGTAAACAAAGCAGTTTTGAAGAGTAGATATAGAGTCATTGATCTTTCCTGGAATAAAGAATGAAATAGTACAGATGTTGACAAAAATGTCTCCAATATTCATGGCAACACTGGTCCCAGACAGTCTCCACTGTCTACTAAATGACTTGTTAATCAAATTACAAAGATCAACCAACAAATCACTGAGGTTGATACTGTGTGGAATTCTCTGATTCAAACAAGTGATCACTTTATGTTACTGCTTTCTTCACAAAAAGAGGGGAGAAAAAGATGAAGATGGTGTTGCTGAAGCAAGAGGAAGTGCTGATACAGTGGGAGTAGAGGAAGAAGGCTAGAGAGGCTAGAAACTGTTGCTCTGTGCAGAGAGGTCATTATGTAGAAGTAGAAAGATGATGGAAGTTGCTACTGCTGCATAATAAGCAAAGAAGGAATTGTTGATGTTGATAAATTACTTTTGTGTTATGGAATGTGTTTGTTTGTGTGAGATATGTCGTGATGTAATTAAATCTGATCTGACAATTTTTGTTTAGGATGATGTGGTGAAATGACTATTTTGTATTCTATAATCCTACATGAATGGTATATATTGTCATAGATGTAATTAAATCTGATCTGACAATATATATATATATGATGTTCGTATATGTTATGTTTATATGACATCACCTTTTAAGGGGAAGCATTATTGTAATTATAGATGTTGGGACAACATCTATGACATTGTCGTAAGTCACTTGCACAGAATATAATAGGTTTTGTGAAGAAAGACAAAAAGGGGGAGAATGTTAATGTTGGGTTTGATGTTGTGACATGTTGCTCAACATATCATTTTTAGTACTAAGTTAAAATTCATAAATGTTGGAACAAATGTCACGACATTCGGACCAACATTCTGTAAAATAATTTTGTCTTACTTCACGGAATTGAAGCAAATCTCATGGGATTTTTAACACGATGGAAAAGTGATTTGGCAAGGTGATTAGGAGCTGATAAAAAATGTGGGAAGAACAAGTCAAAATTGTTGCTAAGCTTGGGGAACAAGTCCAAGAAGTTAGATAATTTTGCTTCATGATCTTCTCCAACAAACCTTATTGGTTGTCCATCTTTCTCTCAACCTCTACAACGATTCAATAAGCTTTTCAAGAAAGACCCTCTACTATAAATAGAGAAGTTGCTTCAGTGAATCGATATCCAGAAAAAAGTTAAAAAATATCAAGAGAGCTCTCCGATATATTCGTCAGAAAACTGGATCACAAGTGTTGCCTGAGCATGTCGACAACATTCTGTCCAACATTATAATTGCTGCTCATATTCTAGATTTGTTCTTTATTGAAGCAATTGCAATGAGATGTTGTCTATGTTTATTTAGGTAGATTTTTCCGGCATAAGTCATCTACGACTTCAACTTTTTAATTCCTTTTGTATTATTTTGTAATATTGTAAAAGAAGCAATTTATTCAATTGTATATACAATACTTTCGGTCACTGACCGTCATAGGTTATATAATCAATATAACATATGTAAATATTAAACATTTGTGTTTTTTATTCTTCCGATGCATTTACTCTTAAAGGTTTTCTGTTTTATCGAAGTGTTGCCACTTATGACAGACAATATTATCGTTGACATTTGCAAACTGTATTAACATCCGATTTATTTTACTTTAAATTTGTTTTTTACTGTTTCATAACATATCCCGGAACCTAACAGTAGGCATTTACCATATTTTACTTTAAAATAACATTACTGCATTCATTTGACTTTTTGATATTGTGAGCTATTTCCAACAAAAGATTCTCCGTGATAAGTTTGTCACACACAAAGTCACTTTGATTGTTGGATATGATCAGAGGGAGGATAGAATAAAGTACTCACAATTTTTGAAATGATCTTGTTGGAGTAATTGCTAAGACTAATAGGTCTTAAATCATTAAAGGGAGTACGATTTTCCACCTTAATTAGGAGTTAAGGGCAAACATGAGCTCGTATAAAATTTACTCCATCCGTCCCATATTACTTTTGCACTTTTTCTTGTACACGTCCTTCAAGAAATATAAATAAAATGTGTATTTTTACTAGCTTACTTTTAGCACTCTCCAATAAATTGCACTATGATTGATATTGATAATTTTCAAAAACACTTAATATTAAGAATAAGATGAAAAAGTTTAATTAATTCTCTCTTAGTTTTATAGATTAATAAGTAATTTGGGACATGTACTTTTAGTAAAGTGGACAACTAATATTGGAAGGATGGAGACATGGAGTATTACTTCAGTACAAAAAAAGATTAAGTACATTAAAGCTGAAAAGCATCTAATGACATGGATGGTCAAAGTTCAACAAATTGTTGTTGCTCATCAATTTTGTTTTTGTATTCACTAACTTCTTTTTAAGTAAACTCTCCCTCCATTGATCATTGATGAGCAAAAATATAAAACTTGAGTTTTGTGAGTAATTATAATGGATGTACGGAAATAGTGTACAACTAATACTAGTGCTTAGAAAGGATAAATAATTACAATACAATAGGTTTGAAGCCTAATAAGAGTTGTGACAACCACAACAAAGTTTGGTTCTTGATTCATCTTGAATCTGTGTTCTTGAGTAGTTCTTGAAGATTTGCTCCAATTGCAACAAGCTTCTTGACCTTGATAGCCTGAACCAATAGAAACTAAATCTGAAAAAATAGCTTGATGAGTCGATTGATATTCAATCTTTCTTTAAGATAATATTGTCTCGTATAATCCTTTAACGGTGTGTTGGCAACTTATCTCCCAAGATAAAGCAACAATCAAACAAGTGAGCAAATGAGACTCAAGTGTTCGCTAGGAAAGAAGGATCTTTGAGTGCGTGAAGATATGCTAGAGAGGAAGAGCTTTTCAGGAAATCTGAAATTATACAAGTGTAAGGTCTCTCTACAATAGAGACAAAGGCCTCAATTTATAGGGTGTGTAAGATGACCTCTCATCTAGCCAACTAATGGAAATCAATGGCCATGTAATGACACTTATGGAGAGGTGTTATTCAGCCAAATAATGGCTGAATTCATGAGCCAATTCGTGGGGAATCAATGCCCCAAACCAGCCCAAAAGTCAGAAACCTTTTCAGCTCCCGTCGAACTTTCTGCCTCGTTAGCGCCGCGGCGCCTCTTCGAGGCGTCGCGGCTCCGAAGCTCCAGTAACCAACGAGCAAATTAGCGTCGCGGCGCTCCAGCTCCGTGTTGATGTCGCGACCTTTTTCTTTCTGACCCTGTTCGATCTTACACATCGTACACTTCTTCCTTCATTTACCAACGTGGAACACATATCATTTGGCCAATAACCGTCCATCATATCTCAAACGTTTCACTTACGTATCAATATATCTTTCACTAATGAAATTTACGATACTAGGCACTATGTGTGCACGTGTGTGGAAACGATGTTTCCGACGTGCGAGACCTCAATTGTTCGAGTCATAAATATTGGGTTAAACTTATTTCCATATTTAGTAAATATCGAACAAGTTTGGCATACCAAGCTTGATACATGATCATTGAGATGAGACTAGAGCTTTATAGCTAAAAGTCCTATGTAATCCTAACCAAAAAGGGAGGATATGAACTATTGTTTCAAGGAGGTTCATAGACAATCAGGGATGGTTTTGTTGGCTTAGTTCTAAAGGTGGGGAAACTCCGCCTATCCATATTTACTAGACCCTTGACTTGTCTCGGATCTCAGAATAAGAGTTGAATACATGGTCTTCAATGGATCCATGGGTTAAGACAGCTAACTTATCTGTCGGTCTGTTAGATTCTCTAAAGCAATGGTTGATGTGAAAACCATGCTCTTCAACTAGCTTCTGGATTTCAAGGACTTGGTTGTTAATTCTCCACAGGGGCTTTCATTCTCTCTTAATGCACTTACCAAGCACTAAAGAGTCTGATTCCCCCATTACCATCGGAAGACCATTCCTGGCACACCATTTTAGCCCATAAAGCAGTGCAGTTGCTTCAGCTAGGTTGCTGGTGCCAGGACCAATTTTGATTAAGAATGCAAAAATGATATTGCCATGGTCATCTCTCACCACACCTCCTCCTCCACATTGCCATGAAAGCAACTTCCATCAGAGTTCAACTTAAAATAAGGTGTAGGGTTTTTAACCAGGTGATCCTCATAGAGGTAATGTGTTAATTTTGGCTTCACTTGCTTGGCATAAACTGTCCCAGCTGCTGCCTATTCTTGCTTTTCCAAATTGCTTTTTTGTTGTTAAATTTCTAGATTGATATTATTTGCTTCCATGGATAAGCAGAGAAGAAAAGAGAAAGAAGAAAAAAAGAAAGAGCAAAATAGAATTGAAAAGGGAGAGAAATATTTGGGGCTCAAAATGAGCTTCTGATATTTTCCTTTATTTTCTCTCAATGGGGATTACATTTTTATTCTCTATTTATAGACCCTTCTAATCATTTCTAAGTAAACTAAGTAAGACATATATATATATATATATATATATATATATATATATATATATATATATATATATATATCGATACCAAGTTAGTAGAATCTAAAGGGGATAATAAATAGGGAAGAAAAAGACATATAAAAGACTGAATAGTATAAAGATAAGTAAAAATACGGCAGGTAAATAGAGAAAAGCTAACTTAGCTAAGGTTCCTCATGTAGGAAGCCATAAACATAAGGATCTGCTGGAATTTAAGTGAATTAAAGTGCAGGAATTTAATGCAAGAATTTAATTGAGGTGGCTCGGCCAACCATATGCAGAATTTAAATAAATTTAAAGACGTAAATTTAATTGCAGTAGGTGGTAGAACCAACCATGTTGCAAGATAATTATAATTTAAGAACGTGAATTTTATTCAAAATTTTAAAGTACTTACAAAGAGGATAATTGGATAATTTCGTTATGAATCAGTGGATGAACTGAATCATGTCAATTGGATAATTTTCTGGGTAAATTGGATAATTTCTGGGTATGAATCAGTTGATGAACTGAATCATGTGAATTGGATAATTTCTGGGTAAATTATCGGGTAAGGAACGGAATATTAGTTCATAGACTCCCCGAGGTCTTATGAACTTAAAAGATTTGGATAATTTTGGTAACTGATTCCCACTGAGGGGAAGAACTTTGATGATCTTCAAACTTCTAGAGAGAAGGAAGAGCAATCTAAACTAAGAGAGAGAAACTATCAGAAAAATTAACTTATGAAACTAAGGGAGAGGGGTTCTCTATTTATAAAAGAATTACAAAGTGGGAATTCACTATTACAAGGATATTTTAGTAAATTAACTATTCATCCGCGTCACTATTCATCCGTGTCACTATTCATCCGCGTTACTATTCATCCGCGTCACTATTTGGAGCACTGAGATTTGTCGTCAATTGTGTCTCCGCAAATTTCGGTCAATTTGTCTGTCAATTATTCCTCCGGGATTTTCGGTATTTTGGCAGCATCTAGAATCCACTGTTGCCAAAAATAGGGATATTTGCATTTTCAATTTCGGGTTCTTCCTCATCGTTTGAAGAGTCATGTTTGGATGAGGATGGTGCAAATTTTTGGAATATTGCATGTATCTCTTCCGGGGTTTTTGCTGCAGCTAGCATGGAAGCCATCTGGGATTTTTGGGAAAGGAACTGGGTATGTTCCTTTGTCTGGAATGGCGTCTGTGCTCTCTGTGGAGGTGCCTGTAATGGAATTGGTTTATTATCATCTAGCCATTGTTGAACATTTGGGGGTGAGAGGCTCCTTGGTATTTTAAAACTGTCCCACCATCTAATTTTAAATCTCCTTCGGATGACTGGAATTTTGTCATCTGAATAATCTACGAACCAGGTGAATACCCATGGTAGATGGAATTTTGTGTGGAAAAGGTGCAATGGTATAAATCTTTTTTCTTCTTCTGAGGGAGTAAATTGGGATTTGAAGAGGCTAAAAGATTTAATAATTTCGGGTTTTTGTATCTCAAGTGTAGATCCGAATTGTTCCCACCATGAATTCCACCAAGTAGGAAATTGCGAAGCATCACATGAAGTATCAAAATGGAAAAGTCAAGTATGCGATAATTTTGAATTTTGAATTAAAAAGAAATTAAACCAAGCTTGTTGGTAGTTCCAGTAATTAAAGGGAATATCAAAAAAGGGTTCATTTTTGTGTGAATTTGGAAAATTAATTAGTTTTGACAAGTCATTCCCCCAATGAATTGGAGCAATTACTCGGAGTATTTTGCAGATCGAATAAGAGGGATCTGGATTGTTATTGAAAAAATTAATTTTTGTTGTGGCCGATCCTGTTATGTCAAGGATAGCCTGGTAAAAGTATGGAGTTTTTAAATCGTCCCATGATTTATAAAACCATTTTGGTCCAAAATAATTTTGTAGTGCCAAAAAAGGGTCTTTATCAAAGTATCCTTTTTCGAGAGTTACAATTTTTTGAAAAAATGATTTTATGAAAAATTCGGGAGTGATTTTTGGGTACTTGTGGTGTCACAAGTTGATTTTTGGAAAATTGTTTTTGAGAAAGGTTTTTTGAAAATTCATCTTTCTCGATTTTTAAAAATTCTTTTTGAGAAAAGGTTTTTGAAGATTCTCCTTTCTCGATTTTTGTTTTAATTTTAGAGGGTTTTTCCTCTATCATTTCTTCTTTCGGAATTTGAAGTTGCCTTAATGCCTTCTGTAATTCTGGCGATTTTGTAAGGAGCTGGAAGATATTTTCGATTAATTCTTACGTGGTTTTCAGGTGACTTCCATGCAGTTCTGTCTTCTGGAATTTATTTGTTCTTCTACCATAACTGCATCATACCAGGACATTGGTTTTTCTGGGGATTTTTCTTTTTCTGTTTTCACTGGTTTGGTATTTGTATTTTGGGGTTTTTTGGGTGCCATGGAATTTTCTTCATGTTGTTGTGGTGTAGTAGCCGGGGTATTTATAGGAAGGGTTTCTTCTTTTCTCTTCACGAGCAAAGATCCACATACTGCCTGTATACAGTATTGTCCACATTCACGCATATCTTTTCTCGATATTTTGTGATTGTAGGCTATACACCTGTTATTAGGGAAATGATAGGACATTTTGAAATAATCACGGACCAGGATTCCTGGAAAAAATTCTTTAAATATTAATTTAGAGAAAACTAGTTTTGATGCAAGGTTTTGAAAATATGCATGATTTGTAAATTCATTTTGAAGAGGGTATTTGATAATATCAAAATTGGTTTTCAATTCCTGTAAATATAATTTTTCCTTTTGTATTGAAATTGAACAGGTTTTTATAAGATTGAGATCTTTTGTTTTCGGTGTTGTCATGAACTGGAATTTTAGTATTTTATTTTTGAAATTAAAGGATATTGATTTATTACTCACTTCATAAGGAGTGATTAAATTCATAAATGGTGTTCCTAGTATTATGGTATTGTGAATTTCTTTTACCAGGACAAATGATGTTGTTATTGAAGTTCCATCATTTATAATTGATGCCTTGGTTTTGTAATTAATTTCTAATTTAGAATTATTAGCAGTTGCTAACGAGTCCTGTGTCTTTTTAAGGAATATTTCCGGTATTATACCAGTTTTTATGCAGTTTAAGTCTGCTCCTGTGTCAAAGAGGGCAACAGTTGTTATTTTGAATTTGTCTGAAAATTTTAATGTTATTTTAATTAAATATTTCTTTGTTGTTATTTGTCTTAACACTGTCAGAAATTCTCTGGGATTTCTTCTAGATTTTCTATTTGATTATTATTTTCGGGATCATCTGAATCAGATGAGTCATTATCTTCTGGAACGGAGTTTTGTTTTACTTTGTTCGAAAGTAGGATTTTAATTAATTCCGAATCTTTTTGTTGTTTTTCTTTTAATTCTTTTACTTCTAATTTTACTTGAATTACTTGTTTTTGTAATTCGTGAATTGTTATTTCTTTAATTTTCTTAACCCTTTCTAGTATTTTTGTCAAATCGTATTTTCTGGAAGTACTAGGTAATACATTGTTTTTTGTTTCAACCTTTTCTGGGGTAAAGGTTTTAAGGAGTTTATTCAGATATTCTTTTTGGTGTTGGGTATCTATGTGTTTAATCATATCTACCATAAATTCTTGATCTTTAGTTAATACACATATTCATTTTCCTTTAACCTTTTCAGGTTTATCTGTTGAACTACTCGGGAGTAATTCGTCTACTTGGAGGGGTTTATTGTCTTCTGATGAAAGAGAGAAATAGTCAGGGTCTGACTGATTTGCTTCCGAATCAGAGGAATCAAGTAGTAGATTAGATATTTTCTTTGTAGTATTTTCATCGAGATTTAATTCTTGTAATTTTTTATTCATTCTACAGTATTTTGATGTATGTCTTTTCTTATTACATTTGTAACAAGTTATGTTTCTGTATTTTGAATTGAAATTTGTTCTTGTGTTTCTATTATTTTTATAAGGATTCTTATAATAATCATTATTATTTTTGTAATCTTTTAATGATTTTTTGGAAGGTTTTTCCATTGAAAAGCTACAATTTCCCTCGCAGCTTTTGGTATTTTCTATGGTTGTTGGTTCGAATTGTTTACAAAATGTTCCTAATTCACATTTTGTTCTTTTTAATTCTTTTTTGAGGTGTTTTTGTATTTTTAGATCCTGACAGATTTTTAATCCTTCTTGTTGAGTTATACAGACTAATTCTCCGTATGTAAACTCATCGTAAGGTATAATTTGTTTTCCACAATTTTCTTTTATTTTATTCCTAACCTTTTCTCCCAAGAGGCTTGGTAGTCCGGCTAAGAACTTTTCTTTCCAGAATGGTTGACCAGAGTCTTCTCTAATCATTATTCTAGTTAAGAAGGTATTTTTATACCATTGGAAATCGCTTAATTTTTTGCATTTTAAATTTGAAAGTAATTCAGCATTTTTATTTTTAAGATGTGTAGAATCACCTATGAAATTTAAAGATATTGTCAGTATCAATGTTGATACTGCATCTTGTATAGGTTCTCCTAGATCTGTTAATATTGGTAATCCTTCTTCATCAGTTTTTATGGCATTTAGAATATTTTCTTTTTGTTGGTCAGTGAGATAATGATCCCACCATCCTTTTAATTGCCCTGAGAATCCTGCGATCAGCAGTTCTGCAGAGGTTTTATCGAGGACTTCTTTTTGCGTTTGGTAGGCATTTGCTGCCATTGTCATTTGTTGGAGAAAACTGAGGATATTGTATTCAGTCATTCCATCAAGGTTCCAATCGTAAATTGAAGCGGAATAGTAACGGGATTGAGCTAGGGGTTTGATTATTCCTAGATCTGGAGCAGGGATTATTTGTAACCCTGGAGCTATTTGAATTCCTTGAACTGGTTGTTGTTCCCAATTCATATTATTGACTAGGGGTTTCCCTAATTTTTCTGATGTATCGCTGCTATCGGAGTTATGTGTTAACATTGTTACACTGTTCTCGATAGTGGAGGATTTTGTTTTAAGGAAGGGAAAATTTATGGAGTTTTGAGAGGAATATATCTCAAACCATTTAAAGAACGGAATATTAATTTTATTATCTTGGACAAATTCGTAGAATTCTTTTTGTATTTGTTTTCTTGAATTAAGGAAATTTTTGAAGAACCAAATTCTTTTTTGTGAATTATGTTCTTGATAGAATTCTTTTTGTAGTAGTTTTTTATCTACTTGGAATTCTTTCTCTAGAACCTTAATTTCATTTGCTAATTCATTGTGGGTTATTGAAGAGTATGTTGGATTAGTAGGTTCTTCGTCGTCCATCTTTTCTCTAACCACGGGATTTACGTATATTGGTCTGGGTATTTGGTTTGTGTAATCTACGTTTGTCAGATTTGGTAGATCTGATGTAGAATACCTAGGTTTAATTTTGACCGGTGTATTTGTTATTGAAGGAATTTGTGAGACTCTTCCTAAGTCTAAGGTCTCTTCGGAACTGGTGTCTTCATATCTATTGCTCATAGATCTTCTTAAAAATGAGAGGCTAACCCTACCATCTTGGTATTGTGTAATTTCTCTAAGATGGATATTTGGTTGCTCAGATTCTAAGGGTTCAGGTTTTGCTACGCCTTCCAGGGTCCATTCATCTGGTAGGGTAATATCTTTACATCTAATGGGTCGTGGTACATCCGTGTTAGATTTGGAAAGGTCTGTTTGTAGAAGAAGGGTTTCACCTTTCTTACTATGGTATCTGACTTTTGTTGCAAAAGCAGAAGTCATAGCTTTGAAGTGAATTCTGAAAATTAATGCTACAGGAATAGATCCTTCAAGCATTTGGTAATTATGTGTCTTGATTTGTAAGACGGGGGATTTTTGGATATTTTTATCATTCAAAGAAACTGAAAAGTTTGGGTAACAATCAAAAGAGATTGGTCCTATGCAGAGACTGGACTCAACCGAACTTAACAAGGAATCTTCGAAATTTGTGAATCTTGCATCTCTTAAGATAGCAAGGATTGAGGTGTTTAATCCTTCTTTAGTAATGGGTTTTATCCCTACTTGGACTAAACCAATATGAATGTATTTGTAATTTCTTTCTCTATGCTTTTTCAAGGATGTTTGAGAAAGTAATTGAATAGTTTCAAAAGGTTTTGTTAATTGAATATCTCTTTCTTCTGTCTTGATTGTGAAATCAGTTTTGAAGAATTGATATTTGGAATTTTTGTAAATTTGATCTCTATTGACTTTTAGGATTTCCCAACTGTCAATTGATTTTTCGAAATCGTGTATAACGATCTCTTCAGAATTGATAATCTTCTTTGATTCAAAAGAAGAAGATGATTGAGAGTTATAAGAATTAGTTCTGGCTAAAAACGGATCCATGTATGATTTTGTGATTTTATAAAAGTAATCTCTATTTACCTTATGTATGATTAATTATCAATCTACTATTCAAAAACGTATATATCGATTTCTTCGGAATTTATTATCTTCTTTGAATCCATGGAAGAAGATGATTCCAAAAACATAAGAAGTAATTCTATTGAGAGAATGGGTTCAACTATGTGGAATTCCAAGTATGTGGATTCTCAGTTCGAAGAACCTTACCTTCCTACAATCCAGATGCGGACAGTTTATCAATGGGTTCTTGTCGGCCCTACACACGGGGACTTACTGTGACCCTGCGATTTGATCGCCCGTCTAAACAAGATTTAACCAACTCGGAAGGCTCAGCCGTAGCCAAGTTTATCGGGGAAAACGAACAAAGGAGCACCTGATTAGGAGTTTACCACCTGTTAAGTAACTCATTTCTCTTTCTAGAGTTTACCCTTTATGGCTTTGATACCAAGTTAGGTCTGGTATAAGAATCATGTCAATTGGATAATTTACCTAGGAGCACCTGATCCACATACTGCCTGTATACAGTATTGTCCACATTCACACATATCTTTTCTCGATATTTTGTGATTGTAGGCTATACACCTGTTATTCGGGAAATGATATGACATTTTGAAATAATCACGGACCAGGATTCCTGGAAAAAATTCTTTAAATATTAATTTAGAGAAAATTAATTTTGATGCAAGGTTTTGAAAATATGCATGATTTGTAAATTCATTTTGAAAAGGGTATTTGATAATATCAAAATTGGTTTTCAATTCCTGTAAATATAATTTTTCCTTTTGTATTGAAATTGAACAGGTTTTTATAAGATTGAGATCTTTTGTTTTCGGTGTTGTCATGAACTGGAATTTTAGTATTTTATTTTTGAAATTAAAGGATATTGATTTATTACTCACTTCATAAGGAGTGATTAAATTTATAAATGGTGTTCCTAGTATTATGGTATTGTGAATTTCTTTTACCAGGACAAATGATGTTGTTATTGAAGTTCCATCATTTATAATTGATGCCTTGGTTTTGTAATTAATTTCTAATTTAGGATTATTAGCAGTTGCTAACGAGTCCTGTGTCTTTTTAAGGAATATTTCCGGTATTATACCAGTTTTTATGCAGTTTAAGTCTGCTCCTGTGTCAAAGAGGGCAACAGTTGTTATTTTGAATTTGTCTGAAAATTTTAATGTTATTTTAATTAAATATTTCTTTGTTGTTATTTGTCTTAACACTGTCAGAAAATCTTCTGGGATTTCTTCTAGATTTTCTATTTGATTATTATTTTCGGGATCATCTGAATCAGATGAGTCATTATCTTCTGGAACGGAGTTTTGTTTTACTTTGTTCGAAAGTAGGATTTTAATTAATTCCGAATCTTTTTGTTGTTTTTCTTTTAATTCTTTTACTTCTAATTTTACTCGAATTACTTGTTTTTGTAATTCGTGAATTGTTATTTCTTTAATTTTCTTACCTCTTTCTAGGATTTTTGTCAAATCGTATTTTCTGGAAGTACTAGGTAATACATTGTTTTTTGTTTCAACCTTTTCTGGGGGTAAAGGTTTTAAGGATTTTATTCAGATATTCTTTTTGGTGTTGGGTATCTATGTGTTTAATCATATCTACCATAAATTCTTGATCTTTAGTTAATACACATATTCGTTTTCCTTTAACCTTTTCAGGTTTATCTGTTGAACTACTCGTGAGTAATTCGTCTACTTGGATGAGTTTATTGTCTTCTGATGAAAGAGAGAAATAGTCAGGGTCTGACTGATTTGCTTCTGAATCAGAGGAATCAAGTAGTAGATTAGATATCTTCTTTGTAGTATTTTCATCGAGATTTAATTCTTGTAATTTTTTATTCATTCTACAGTATTTTGATGTATGTCCTTTCTTATTACATTTGTAACAAGTTATGTTTCTGTATTTTGAATTGAAATTTGTTCTTGTGTTTCTATTATTTTTATAACGATTATTTTTATAAGGATTCTTATAATAATCATTATTATTTTTGTAATCTTTTAATAATTTTTCGGAAGGTTTTTCCATTGAAAAGCTACAATTCCTCATGACTTTTGGTATTTTCTATGGTTGTTGGTTGAATTGTTTACAAAATGTTCCTAATTCACATTTTGTTCTTTTTAATTCTTTTTTGAGGTGTTTTTGTATTTTTAGATCCTGACAGATTTTTAATCCTTCTTGTTGAGTTATACAGACTAATTCTCCGTATGTAAACTCATCGTAAGATATAATTTGCTTTCCACAATTTTCTTTTATTTTATTCCTAACCTTTTCTCCCAAGAGGCTTGGTAGTCCGGCTAAGAACTTTTCTTTCCAGAACGGTTGACCAGAGTCTTCTCTAATCATTATTCTAGTTAAGAAGGTATTTTTATACCATTGGAAATCGCTTAATTTTTTGCATTTTAAATTTGAAAGTAATTCAGCATTTTTATTTTTAAGATGTGTAGAATCACCTATGAAATTTAAAGATATTGTCAGTATCAATGTTGATATTGCATCTTGTATAGGTTCTCCTAGATATGTTAATATTGGTAATCCTTCTTCATCAGTTTTTATGGCATTTAGAATATTTTCTTTTTGTTGGTCAGTGAGATAATGATCCCACCATCCTTTTAATTGCCCTGAGAATCCTGCGATCAGCAGTTCTGCAGAGGTTTTATCGAGGACTTCTTTTTGCGTTTGGTAGGCATTTGCTGCCATTGTCATTTGTTGGAGAAAAATTGAGGATATTGTATTCAGTCATTCCATCAAGGTTCCAATCGTAAATTGAAGCGGCATTGTAACGGGATTGAGCTAGTGGTTTGATTATTCCTAGATCTGGAGCAGGGATTATTTGTAACCCTGGAGCTATTTGAATTCCTTGAACTGGTTGTTGTTCCCAATTCATATTATTGACTAGGGGTTTCCCCAATTTTTCTGATGTATCGCTGCTATCGGAGTTATGTGTTAACATTGTTACACTGTTCTCGATAGTGGAGGATTTTGTTTTAAGGAAGGGAAAATTTATGGAGTTTTGAGAGGAATAAATCTCAAACCATTTAAAGAACGGAATATTAATTTTATTATCTTGGACAAATTCGTAGAATTCTTTTTGTATTTGTTTTTTTGAATTAAGGAAATTTTTGAAGAACCAAATTCTTTTTTCTGAATTATGTTCTTGATAGAATTCTTTTTGTAGTAGTTTATTATCTACTTGGAATTCTTTCTCTAGAACCTTAATTTCATTTGCTAATTCATTGTGGGTTATTGAAGAGTATGTTGGACTAGTAGGTTCTTCGTCGTCCATCTTTTCTCTAACCACGGGATTTACGTATATTGGTCTGGGTATTTGGTTTGTGTAATCTACGTTTGTCATATTTGATAGATCTGATGTAGAATACCTAGGTTTAATTTTGACCGGTGTATTTGTTATTGAAGGAATTTGTGAGACTCTTCCTAAGTCTAGGGTCTCTTCGGAACTGGTGTCTTCATATCTATTGCTCATAAATCTTCTTAAAAATGAGAGGCTAACCCTACCATCTTGGTATTGTGTAATTTCTCTAAGATGGGTATTTGGTTGCTCAGATTCTAAGGGTTCAGGTTTTGCTACGCCTTCCAGGGTCCATTCATCTGGTAGGGTAATATCTTTCCATCTAATGGGTCGTGGTACTACCGTGTTAGATTTGGAAAGGTCTGTTTGTAGAAGAAGGGTTTCACCTTTCTTACTTTGGTATCTGACTTTTGTTGCAAAAGCAGAAGTCATAGCTTTGTAGTGAATTCTGAAAATTAATGCTACAGGAATAAATCCTTCAAGCATTTGGTAATTATGTGTCTTGATTTGTAAGACGAGGGATTTTTGGATATTTTTATCATTCAAAGAAACTGAAAAGTTTGGGTAACAATCAAAAGAGATTGGTCCTGTGCAGACCGACTCAACCGAACTTAACAAGGAATCTTCGAAATTTGTGAATCTTGCATCTCTTAAGATAGCAAGGATTGAGGTGTTTAATTCTTCTTTAGTAAGGGGTTTTATCCCTACTTGGACTAAACCAATATGCATGTATTTGTAATTTCTTTCTCTATGCTTTTTCAAGGATGTTTGAGAAAGTAATTGAATAGTTTCAAAAGGTTTTGTTAATTGAATATCTCTTTCTTCTGTCTTGATTGTGAAATCAGTTTTGAAGAATTGATATTTGGAATTTTTGTAAATTTGATCTCTATTGACTTTTGGGATTTCCCAACTGTCAATTGATTTTTTTGAAATCGTGTATAACGATCTCTTCAGAATTGATAATCTTCTTTGATTCAAAAGAAGAAGATGATTGAGAGTTATAAGAATTAGTTCTGGCTAAAAACGGATCTATGTATGGTTTTGTGATTTTATAAAAGTAATCTCTATTTACCTTATGTATGATTAATTATCAATCTACTATTCAAAAACGTATATATCGATTTCTTCGGAATTTATTATCTTCTTTGAATCCATGGAAGAAGATGATTCCAAAAACATAAGAAGTAATTCTATTGAGAGAATGGGTTCAACTATGTGGAATTCAAAGTATGTGGATTCCCAGTTCGAAGACCCTTACCTTCCTACAATCCAGATGCGGACAGTTTATCAATGGGTTCTTGTCGGCCCTACACACGGGGACTTACTGTGACCCTGCGATCTGATCGCCCGTCTAAACAGGATTTAACCAACTCGGAAGGCTCAGCCGTAGCCAAGTTTATCGGGGAAAACGAACAAAGGAGCACCTGATTAGGAGTTTACCACCTGTTAAGTAACTCATTTCTCTTTCTAGAGTTTACCCTTTATGGCTTTGATACCAAGTTAGGCCGAGGATCTAAAGGGGATAATAAATAGGGAAGAAAAAGACATATAAAAGACTGAATAGTATAAAGATAAGTAAAAATACGGCAGGTAAATAGAGAAAAGCTAACTTAGCTAAGGTTCCTCATGTAGGAAGCCATAAGCATAAGGATCTGCTGGAATTTAAGTGAATTAAAGTGCAGGAATTTAATGCAAGAATTTAATTGAGGTGGCTCGGCCAACCATATGCAGAATTTAAATAAATTTAAAGACGTAAATTTAATTGCAGTAGGTGGTAGAACCAACCATGTTGCAAGATAATTATAATTTAAGAACGTGAATTTTATTCAAAACTTTAAAGTACTTACAAAGAGGATAATTGGATAATTTCGTTATGAATCAGTAGATGAACTGAATCATGTCAATTGGATAATTTTCTGGGTAAATTGGATAATTTCTGGGTATGAATCAGTTGATGAACTGAATCATGTGAATTGGATAATTTCTGGGTAAATTATCGTGTAAGGAACGGAATATTAGTTCATAGACTCCCCGGGGTCTTATAAACTTAAAAGATTTGGATAATTTTGGTAACTGATTCCCACTGAGGGGAAGAACTTTGATGATCTTCAAACTTCTAGAGAGAAGAAAGAGCAATCTAAACTAAGAGAGAGAAACTATCAGAAAAATTAACTTATGAAACTAAGGGAGAGGGGTTCTCTATTTATAAGAGAATTACAAAGTGAGAATTCACTATTACAAGGATATTTTAGTAAATTAACTATTCATCCGCATCACTATTCATCCGCGTCACTATTCATCCGCGTTTCTATTCATCCGCGTCACTATTTGGAGCACTGAGATTTGTCGTCAATTGTGTCTCCGCAAATTTCGGTCAATTTGTCTGTCAATTATTCCTCCGGGATTTTCGGTATTTTGGCAGCATCTAGAATCCACTATTGCCAAAAATAGGGATATTTTCATTTTCAATTTCGGGTTCTTCCTCATAGTTTGAAGAGTCATGTTTGGATGCAGATGGTGCAAATTTTTGGAATATTGCCTGTATCTCTTCCGGGGTTTTTGCTGCAGCTAGCATGGAAGCCATCTGGGATTTTTGGGAAAGGAACTGGGTATGTTCCTTTGTCTGGAATGGCGTCTGTGCTCTCTGTGGAGGTGCCTGTAATGGAATTGGTTTATTATCATCTAGCCATTGTTGAACATTTTGGGGTGAGAGGCTCCTTGGTATTTTAAAACTGTCCCACCATCTAATTTTAAATCTCCTTCGGATGACTGGAATTTTGTCATCTGAATAATGTACGAACCAGGTGAATACCCATGGTAGATGGAATTTTGTGTGGAAAAGGTGCAATGGTATAAATCTTTTTTCTTCTTCTGAGGGAGTAAATTGGGATTTGAAGAGGCTAAAAGATTTAATAATTTCAGGTTTTTGTATCTCAAGTGTAGATCCGAATTGTTCCCACCATGAATTCCACCAAGTAGGAAATTGTGAAGCATCACATGAAGTATCAAAATGGAAAAGTCAAGTATGCGATAATTTTGAATTTTGAATTAAAAAGGAATTAAACCAAGCTTATTGGTAGTCCCAGTAATTAAAGGGAATGTCAAAAAAGGGTTCATTTTTGTGTGAATTTGGAAAATTAATTAGTTTTGACAAGTCATTCCCCCAATGAATTGGAGCAATTACTCGGAGTATTTTGCAGATCGAATAAGAGGGATTTGGATTGTTATTGAAAAAATTAATTTTTGTTGTGGCCGATCCTGTTATGTCAAGGATAGCCTGATAAAAGTATGGGGTTTTTAAATCGTCCCATGATTTATAAAACCATTTTGGTCCAAAATAATTTTTTAGTGCCAAAAAAGGGTCTTTATCAAAGTATCTTTTTTCGAGAGTTACAATTTTTTGAAAAAATGATTTTATGAAAAATTCAGGAGCTGATTTTTTGGGTACTTGTGTCACAAGTTGATTTTTGGAAAATTGTTTTTGAGAAAGGTTTTTTGAAAATTCATCCTTCTCGATTTTTAAAAATTCTTTTTGAGAAAGGGTTTTTGAAGATTCTCCTTTCTCGATTTTTGTTTTAATTTTAGAGGGTTTTTCCTCTATCATTTCTTCTTTCGGAATTTGAAGTTGCCTTAATGCCTTCTGTAATTCTGGAAATTTTGTAAGGAGCTGGAAGATATTTTCAGCGGTTAATTCTTCTGTGGTTTTTGCTGGTGACTTCTGCACAGATTTTGTGCTGCTGGAATTTATTTGTTCTTCTACCATAACTGCATCATACCAGGACATTGGTTTTTCTGGAGATTTTTCTTTTTCTGTTTTCACTGGTTTGGTATTTGTATTTTGGGGTTTTTTGGGTGCCATGGAATTTTCTTCATGTTGTTGTGGTGTAGTAGCCGGGGTTTTTATAGGAGGAAGGGTTTCTTCTTTTCTCTTCACGAGCAAGGATCCACATACTGCCTGTATACAGTATTGTCCACATTCACGCATATCTTTTCTCGATATTTTGTGATTGTAGGCTATACACCTGTTATTCGGGCAATGATAGGACATTTTGAAATAATCACGGACCAGGATTCCTGGAAAAAAATCTTTAAATATTAATTTAGAGAAAACTAATTTTGATGCAAGGTTTTGAAAATATGCATGATTTGTAAATTCATTTTGAAGAGGGTATTTGATAATATCAAAATTGGTTTTCAATTCCTGTAAATATATTTTTTCCTTTTGTATTGAACAGGTTTTTATAAGATTGAGATCTTTTGTTTTCGGTGTTGTCATGAACTGGAATTTTAGTATTTTATTTTTGAAATTAAAGGATATTGATTTATTACTCACTTCATAAGGAGTGATTAAATTCATAAATGGTGTTCCTAGTATTATGGTATTGTGAATTTCTTTTACCAGGACAAATGATGTTGTTATTGAAGTTAGTCATTTATAATTGATGCCTTGGTTTTGTAATTAATTTCTAATTTAGAATTATTAGCAGTTGCTAACGAGTCCTGTGTCTTTTTAAGGAATATTTCCGGTATTATACCAGTTTTTATGCAGTTTAAGTCTGCTCCTGTGTCAAAGAGGGCAACAGTTGTTATTTTGAATTTGTCTGAAAATTTTAATGTTATTTTAATTAAATATTTCTTTGTTGTTATTTGTCTTAACACTGTCAGAAAATCTTCTGGGATTTCTTCTAGATTTTCTATTTGATTATTATTTTCGGGATCATCTGAATCAGATGAGTCATTATCTTCTGGAACGGAGTTTTGTTTTACTTTGTTCGAAAGTAGGATTTTAATTAATTCCGAATCTTTTTGTTGTTTTTCTTTTAATTCTTTTACTTCTAATTTTACTTGAATTACTTGTTTTTGTAATTCGTGAATTGTTAT
The DNA here is from genome assembly GCA_029844215.1 of Przewalskia tangutica. Lineage (NCBI taxonomy): Eukaryota > Viridiplantae > Streptophyta > Magnoliopsida > Solanales > Solanaceae > Przewalskia > Przewalskia tangutica. Next base: position 8,407,260 of record CM056725.1, read on the forward strand.
TTCTTTAATTTTCTTACCCCTTTCTAGGATTTTTGTCAAATCGTATTTTCTGGAAGTACTAGGTAATACATTGTTTTTTGTTTCAACCTTTTCTGGGGTAAAGGTTTTAAGGAGTTTATTCAGATATTCTTTTTGGTGTTGGGTATCTATGTGTTTAATCATATCTACCATAAATTCTTGATCTTTAGTTAATACACATATTCGTTTTCCTTTAACCTTTTCAGGTTTATCTGTTGAACTACTCGTGAGTAATTCGTCTACTTGGAGGGGTTTATTGTCTTCTGATGAAAGAGAGAAATAGTCAGGGTCTGACTGATTTGCTTCTGAATCAGAGGAATCAAGTAGTAGATTAGATATTTTCTTTGTAGTATTTTCATCGAGATTTAATTCTTGTAATTTTTTATTCATTCTACAGTATTTTGATGTATGTCCTTTCTTATTACATTTGTAACAAGTTATGTTTCTGTATTTTGAATTGAAATTTGTTCTTGTGTTTCTATTATTTTTATAAGGATTCTTATAATAATCATTATTATTTTTGTAATCTTTTAATGATTTTTTGGAAGGTTTTTCCATTGAAAAGCTACAATTTCCCTCGCAGCTTTTGGTATTTTCTATGGTTGTTGGTTCGAATTGTTTACAAAATGTTCCTAATTCACATTTTGTTCTTTTTAATTCTTTTTTGAGGTGTTTTTGTATTTTTAGATCCTGATTTTTAATCCTTCTTGTTGAGTTATACAGACTAATTCTCCGTATGTAAACTCATCGTAAGGTATAATTTGTTTTCCACAATTTTCTTTTATTTTATTCCTAACCTTTTCTCCCAAGAGGCTTGGTAGTCCGGCTAAGAACTTTTCTTTCCAGAATGGTTGACCAGAGTCTTCTCTAATCATTATTCTAGTTAAGAAGGTATTTTTATACCATTGGAAATCGCTTAATTTTTTGCATTTTAAATTTGAAAGTAATTCAGCATTTTTATTTTTAAGATGTGTAGAATCACCTATGAAATTTAAAGATATTGTCAGTATCAATGTTGATACTGCATCTTGTATAGGTTCTCCTAGATCTGTTAATATTGGTAATCCTTCTTCATCAGTTTTTATGGCATTTAGAATATTTTCTTTTTGTTGGTCAGTGAGATAATGATCCCACCATCCTTTTAATTGCCCTGAGAATCCTGCGATCAGCAGTTCTGCAGAGGTTTTATCGAGGACTTCTTTTTGCGTTTGGTAGGCATTTGCTGCCATTGTCATTTGTTGGAGAAAACTGAGGATATTGTATTCAGTCATTCCATCAAAGTTTCAATCGTAAATTGAAGCGGCATTGTAACGGGATTGAGCTAGGGGTTTGATTATTCCTAGATCTGGAGCAGGGATTATTTGTAACCCTGGAGCTATTTGAATTCCTTGAACTGGTTGTTGTTCCCAATTCATATTATTGACTAGGGGTTTCCCTAATTTTTCTGATGTATCGCTGCTATCGGAGTTATGTGTTAACATTGTTACACTGTTCTCGATAGTGGAGGATTTTGTTTTAAGGAAGGGAAAATTTATGGAGTTTTGAGAGGAATATATCTCAAACCATTTAAAGAACGGAATATTAATTTGATTATCTTGGACAAATTCGTAGAATTCTTTTTGTATTTGTTTTCTTGAATTTAGGAAATTTTTGAAGAACCAAATTCTTTTTTGTGAATTATGTTCTTGATAGAATTCTTTTTGTAGTAGTTTTTTATCTACTTGGAATTCTTTCTCTAGAACCTTAATTTCATTTGCTAATTCATTGTGGGTTATTGAAGAGTATGTTGGACTAGTAGGTTCTTCGTCGTCCATCTTTTCTCTAACCACGGGATTTACGTATATTGGTCTGGGTATTTGGTTTGTGTAATCTACGTTTGTCAGATTTGGTAGATCTGATGTAGAATACCTAGGTTTAATTTTGACCGGTGTATTTGTTATTGAAGGAATTTGTGAGACTCTTCCTAAGTCTAGGGTCTCTTCGGAACTGGTGTCTTCATATCTATTGCTCATAGATCTTCTTAAAAATGAGAGGCTAACCCTACCATCTTAGTATTGTGTAATTTCCCTAAGATGGGTATTTGGTTGCTCAGATTCTAAAGGTTCAGGTTTTGCTACGCCTTCCAGGGTCCATTCATCTGGTAGGATAATATCTTTCCATCTAATGGATCGTGGTACTACTGTGTTAGATTTGGAAAGGTCTGTTTGTAGAAGAAGGGTTTCACCTTTCTTACTATGGTATCTGACTTTTGTTGCAAAAGCAGAAGTCATAGCTTTGTAGTGAATTCTGAAAATTAATGCTACAGGAATAGATCCTTCAAGCATTTGATAATTATGTGTCTTGATTTGTAAGACGGGGGATTTTTGGATATTTTTATCATTCAAAGAAACTGAAAAGTTTGGGTAACAATCAAAAGAGATTGGTCCTGTGCAGAGACTGGACTCAACCGAACTTAACAAGGAATCTTCGAAATTTGTGAATCTTGCATCTCTTAAGATAGCAAGGATTGAAGTGTTTAATCCTTCTTTAGTAAGGGGTTTTATCCTTACTTGGACTAAACCAATATGAATGTATTTGTAATTTCTTTCTCTATGCTTTTTCAATGATGTTTGAGAAAGTAATTGAATAGTTTCAAAAGGTTTTGTTAATTGAATATCTCTTTCTTCTGTCTTGATTGTGAAATCAGTTTTGAAGAATTGATAATTGGAATTTTTGTAAATTTGATCTCTATTGACTTTTGGGATTTCCCAACTGTCAATTGATTTTTCGAAATTGTGTATAACGATCTCTTCAAAATTGATAATCTTCTTTGATTCAAAAGAAGAAGATGATTGAGAGTTATAAGAATTAGTTCTGGCTAAAAACGGATCCATGTATGGTTTTGTGATTTTATAAAAGTAATCTCTATTTACCTTATGTATGATTAATTATCAATCTACTATTCAAAAACGTATATATCGATTTCTTCGGAATTTATTATCTTCTTTGAATCCATGGAAGAAGTTGATTCCAAAAACATAAGAAGTAATTCTATTGAGAGAATGGGTTCAAGTATGTGGAATTCCAAGTATGTGGATTCCCAGTTCGAAGACCCTTACCTTCCTATAATCCAGATGCCGACAGTTTATCAATGGGTTCTTGTCGGCCCTACACACGGGGACTTACTGTGACCCTGCGATCTGATCGCCCGTCTAAACAGGATTTAACCAACTCGGAAGGCTCAGCCGTAGCCAAGTTTATCGGGGGAAACGAACAAAGGAGCACCTGATTAGGAGTTTACCACCTGTTAAGTAACTCATTTCTCTTTCTAGAGTTTACCCTTTATGGCTTTGATACCAAGTTAGGTCGAGGATCTAAAGGGGATAATAAATAGGGAAGAAAAAGACATATAAAAGACTGAATAGTATAAAGATAAGTAAAAATACGGCAGGTAAATAGAGAAAAGCTAACTTAGCTAAGGTTCCTCATGTAGGAAGCCATAAGCATAAGGATCTGCTGGAATTTAAGTGAATTAAAGTGCAGGAATTTAATGCAAGAATTTAATTGAGGTGACTCGGCCAACCATATGCAGAATTTAAATAAATTTAAAGACGTAAATTTAATTGCAGTAGGTGGTAGAACCAACCATGTTGCAAGATAATTATAATTTAAGAACGTGAATTTTATTCAAAACTTTAAAGTACTTACAAAGAGGATAATTGGATAATTTCGTTATGAATCAGTGGATGAACTGAATCATGTCAATTGGATAATTTTCTGGGTAAATTGGATAATTTCTGGGTATGAATCAGTTGATGAACTGAATCATGTGAATTGGATAATTTCTGGGTAAATTATCGGGTAAGGAACGGAATATTAGTTCATAGACTCCCCGAGGTCTTATGAACTTACAAGATTTGGATAATTTTGGTAACTGATTCCCACTGAGGGGAAGAACTTTGATGATCTTCAAACTTCTAGAGAGAAGGAAGAGCAATCTAAACTAAGAGAGAGAAACTATCAGAAAAATTAACTTCTGAAACTAAGGGAGAGGGGTTCTCTATTTATAAGAGAATTACAAAGTGGGAATTCACTATTACAAGGATATTTTAGTAAATTAACTATTCACCCGCGTCACTATTCATCCGCGTCACTATTCATCCGCGTTACTATTCATCCGCGTCACTATTTGGAGCACTGAGATTTGTCGTCAATTGTGTCTCCGCAAATTTCTGTCAATTTGTCTGTCAATTATTCCTCCTGGATTTTCGGTATTTTGGCAGCATCTAAAATCCACTGTTGCCAAAAATAGGGTTATTTGCATTTTCAATTCCGGGTTCTTCCTCATCGTTTGAAGAGTCATGTTTGGATGAGGATGGTGCAAATTTTTGGAATATTGCCTGTATCTCTTCCGGGGTTTTTGCTGCAGCTAGCATGGAAGCCATCTGGGATTTTTGGGAAAGGAACTGGGTATGTTCCTTTGTCTGGAATGGCGTCTGTGCTCTCTGTGGAGGTGCCTGTAATGGAATTGGTTTATTATCATCTAGCCATTGTTGAACATTTGGGGGTGAGAGGCTCCTTGGTATTTTAAAACTGTCCCACCATCTAATTTTAAATCTCCTTCGGATGACTGGAATTTTATCATCTGAATAATCTACGAACCAGGTGAATACCCATGGTAGATGGAATTTTGTGTGGAAAAGGTGCAATGGTATAAATCTTTTTTCTTCTTCTGAGGGAGTAAATTGGGATTTGAAGAGGCTAAAAGATTTAATAATTTCGGGTTTTTGTATCTCAAGTGTAGATCCGAATTGTTCCCACCATGAATTCCACCAAGTAGGAAATTGCGAAGCATCACATGAAGTATCAAAATGGAAAAGCCAAGTATGCGATAATTTTGAATTTTGAATTAAAAATGAATTAAACCAAGCTTGTTGGTAGTCCCAGTAATTAAAGGGAATATCAAAAAAGGTTTCATTTTTGTGTGAATTTGGAAAATTAATTAGTTTTGACAAGTCATTCCCCCAATGAATTGGAGCAATTACTCAGAGTTTTTTGCAGATCGAATAAGAGGGATCTGGATTGTTATTGAAAAAATTAATTTTTGTTGTGGCCGATCCTGTTATGTCAAGGATAGCCTGGTAAAAGTATGGGGTTTTTAAATCGTCCCATGATTTATAAAACCATTTTGGTCCAAAATAATTTTGTAGTGCCAAAAAAGGGTCTTTATCAAAGTATCCTTTTTCGAGAGTTACAATTTTTTGAAAAAAAGATTTTATGAAAAATTCAGGAGCTGATTTTTTGGGTACTTGTGGTGTCACAAGTTGATTTTCGGAAAATTGTTTTTGAGAAAGGTTTTTGAAAATTCATCCTTCTCGATTTTTAAAAATTCTTTTTGAGAAAGGGTTTTTGAAGATTCTCCTTTCTCGATTTTTGTTTTAATTTTAGAGGTTTTTTCCTCTATCATTTCTTCTTTCGGAATTTGAAGTTGCCTTAATGCCTTCTGTAATTCTGGCGATTTTGTAAGGAGCTGGAAGATATTTTTAGCGGTTAATTCTTCTGTGGTTTTTGCCGGTGACTTCTGCACAGATTCTGTGCTGCTGGAATTTATTTGTTCTTCTACCATAACTGCATCATACCAGGACATTGGTTTTTCTGGGGATTTTTCTTTTTCTGTTTTCACTGGTTTGGTATTTGTATTTTGGGGTTTTTTGGGTGCCATGGAATTTTCTTCATGTTGTTGTGGTGTAGTAGCCGGGGTATTTATAGGAGGAAGGGTTTCTTCTTTTCTCTTCACGAGCAAGGATCCACATCGCTCAGATATCTGATATTGTCCACATTCACGCATATCTTTTCTCGATATTTTGTGATTGTAGGCTATACACCTGTTATTCGGGCAATGATAAAACATTTTGAAATAATCACGGACCAGTATTCCTGGAAAAAATTCTTTAAATATTAATTTAGAGAAAACTAATTTTGATGCAAGGTTTTGAAAATATGCATGAATTGTAAATTCATTTTGAAAAGGGTATTTGATAATATCAAAATTGGTTTTCAATTCCTGTAAATCTAATTTTTCCTTTTGTATTGAACAGGTTTTTATAAGATTGAGATCTTTTGTTTTCGGTGTTGTCATGAACTGGAATTTTAGTATTTTATTTTTGAAATTAAAGGATATTGATTTATTACTCACTTCATAAGGAGTGATTAAATTCATAAATGGTGTTCCTAGTATTATGGTATTGTGAATTTCTTTTACCAGGACAAATGATGTTGTTATTGAAGTTCCATCATTTATAATTGATGCCTTGGTTTTGTAATTAATTTCTAATTTAGAATTATTAGCAGTTGCTAACGAGTCCTGTGTCTTTTTAAGGAATATTTCCGGTATTATACCGATTTTTATGCAGTTTAAGTCTGCTCCTGTGTCAAAGAGGGCAACAGTTGTTATTTTGAATTTGTCTGAAAATTTTAATGTTATTTTAATTAAATATTTCTTTGTTGTTATTTGTCTTAACACTGTCAGAAAATCTTCTGGGATTTCTTCTAAATTTTCTATTTGATTATTATTTTCGGGATCATCTGAATCAGATGAGTCATTATCTTCTGGAACGGAGTTTTGTTTTACTTTGTTCGAAAGTAGGATTTTAATTAATTCCGAATCTTTTTGTTGTTTTTCTTTTAATTCTTTTACTTCTAATTTTACTTGAATTACTTGTTTTTGTAATTCGTGAATTGTTATTTCTTTAATTTTCTTAACCCTTTCTAGTATTTTTGTCAAATCGTATTTTCTGGAAGTACTAGGTAATACATTGTTTTTTGTTTCAACCTTTTCTGGGGTAAAGGTTTTAAGGAGTTTATTCAGATATTCTTTTTGGTGTTGGGTATCTATGTGTTTAATCATATCTACCATAAATTCTTGATCTTTAGTTAATACACATATTCATTTTCCTTTAACCTTTTCAGGTTTATCTGTTGAACTACTCGGGAGTAATTCGTCTACTTGGAGGGGTTTATTGTCTTCTGATGAAAGAGAGAAATAGTCAGGGTCTGACTGATTTGCTTCTGAATCAGAGGAATCAAGTAGTAGATTAGATATTTTCTTTGTAGTATTTTCATCGAGATTTAATTCTTGTAATTTTTTATTCATTCTACAGTATTTTGATGTATGTCTTTTCTTATTACATTTGTAACAAGTTATGTTTCTGTATTTTGAATTGAAATTTGTTCTTGTGTTTCTATTATTTTTATAATGATTATTTTTATAAGGATTCTTATAATAATCATTATTATTTTTGTAATCTTTTAATAATTTTTTGGAAGGTTTTTCCATTGAAAAGCTACAATTTCCCTCGCAGCTTTTGGTATTTTCTATGGTTGTTGGTTCGAATTGTTTACAAAATGTTCCTAATTCACATTTTGTTCTTTTTAATTCTTTTTTGAGGTGTTTTTGTATTTTTAGATCCTGACAGATTTTTAATCCTTCTTGTTGAGTTATACAGACTAATTCTCCGTATGTAAACTCATCGTAAGGTATAATTTGTTTTCCACAATTTTCTTTTATTTTATTCCTAACCTTTTCTCCCAAGAGGCTTGGTAGTCCGGCTAAGAACTTTTCTTTCCAGAATGGTTGACCAGAGTCTTCTCTAATCATTATTCTAGTTAAGAAGGTATTTTTATACCATTGGAAATCGCTTAATTTTTTACATTTTAAATTTGAAAGTAATTCAGAATTTTTATTTTTAAGATGTGTAGAAACACCTATGAAATTTAAAGATATTGTCAGTATCAATGTTGATACTGCATCTTGTATAGGTTCTCCTAGATCTGTTAATATTGGTAATCCTTCTTCATCAGTTTTTATAGCATTTAGAATATTTTCTTTTTGTTGGTCAGTGAGATAATGATCCCACCATCCTTTTAATTGCCCTGAGAATCCTGCGATCAGCAGTTCTGCAGAGGTTTTATCGAGGACTTCTTTTTGCGTTTGGTAGGCATTTGCTGCCATTGTCATTTGTTGGAGAAAACTGAGGATATTGTATTCAGTCATTCCATCAAAGTTCCAATCGTAAATTGAAGCGGCATTGTAACGGGATTGAGCTAGGGGTTTGATTATTCCTAGATCTGGAGCAGGGATTATTTGTAACCCTGGAGCTATTTGAATTCCTTGAAATGGTTGTTGTTCCCAATTCATATTATTGACTAGGGGTTTCCCTAATTTTTCTGATGTATCGCTGCTATCGGAGTTATGTGTTAACATTGTTACAATCGTTTCGCTAGTGGAGGATTTTGTTTTAAGGAAGGGAAAATTTATGGAGTTTTGAGAGGAATATATCTCAAACCATTTAAAGAACGGAATATTAATTTTATTATCTTGGACAAATTCGTAGAATTCTTTTTGTATTTGTTTTCTTGAATTAAGGAAATTTTTGAAGAACCAAATTCTTTTTTGTAAATTATGTTCTTGATAGAATTCTTTTTGTAGTAGTTTTTATCTACTTGGAATTCTTTCTAGAACCTTAATTTCATTTGTTAATTCATTGTGGGTTATTGAAGAGTATGTTGGACTAGTAGGTTCTTCGTCGTCCATCTTTTCTCTAACCACGGGATTTACGTATATTGGTCTGGGTATTTGGTTTGTGTAATCTACGTTTGTCAGATTTGGTAGATCTGATGTAGAATACCTAGGTTTAATTTTGACCGGTGTATTTGTTATCAAGGAATTTGTGAGACTCTTCCTAAGTCTAGGTCTCTTGAATCGTGTCTTCATATCTATTGCTCATAGATCTTCTTAAAAATGAGAGTCTAACCCTACCATCTTGGTATTGTGTAAATTCTATAATATGGGTATTTGGTTGCTCAGATTCTAAGGGTTCAGGTTTTGATACGCCTTCCAGGTCCATTCATCCGTAGGGTAATATCTTTCCATCTAATGGGTCGTGGTACTACCGTGTTAGATTTGGAAAGGTCTGTTTGTAGAAGAAGGTTTCACCTTTCTTACTATGGTATCCGACTTTTGTTGCAAAAAGTAAGTCATAGCTTTGTAGTGAATTTCGAAAATTAATGCTACAGAATAGATCCTTCAAGCATTTGGTAATTATGTGTCTTGATTTGTAAGACGAGGATTTTTGGATATTTTTATCATTCAAAGAAACCAAAAGTTTGGGTAACAATCAAAAGAGATTGGTCCTGTGCAGAGACTGGACTCAACCGAACTTAACAAGGAATCTTTGAAATTTGTGAATCTTGCATCTCTTAAGATAGCAAGGATTGAAGTGTTTAATCCTTCTTTAGTAAGGGGTTTTATCCCTACTTGGACTAAACCAATATGAATGTATTTGTAATTTCTTTCTCTATGTTTTTTCAATGATGTTTGAGAAAGTAATTGAATAGTTTCAAAAGGTTTTGTTAATTGAATATCTCTTTCTTCTGTCTTGATTGTGAAATCAGTTTTGAAGAATTGATATTTGGAATTTTTGTAAATTTGATCTCTATTGACTTTTGGGATTTCCCAATCATCGATTGATTTTTCGAAATCGTGTATAACGATCTCTTCAGAATTGATAATCTTCTTTGATTCAAAAGAAGAAGATGATTGAGAGTTATAAGAATTAGTTCTGGCTAAAAACGGATCCATGTATGGTTTTGTGATTTTATAAAAGTAATCTCTATTTACCTTATGTATGATTAATTATCAATCTACTATTCAAAAACATATATATCGATTTCTTCGGAATTTATTATCTTCTTTTAATCAATGGAAGAAGATGATTCCAAAAACATAAGAAGTAATTCTATTGAGAGAATGGGTTCAAGTATGTGGAATTCCAAGTATGTGGATTCCCAGTTCGAAGACCCTTACCTTCCTACAATCCAGATGCGGACAGTTTATCAATGGGTTCTTGTCGGCCCTACACACGGGGACTTACTGTGACCCTGCGATCTGATCGCCCGTCTAAACAGGATTTAACCAACTCGGAAGGCTCAGCCGTAGCCAAGTTTATCGGGGAAAACGAACAAAGGAGCACCTGATTAGGAGTTTACCACCTGTTAAGTAACTCATTTCTCTTTCTAGAGTTTACCCTTTATGGCTTTGATACCAAGTTAGGCCGAGGATCTAAAGGGGATAATAAATAGGGAAGCAAAAGACATATAAAAGACTGAATAGTATAAAGATAAGTAAAAATACGGCAGGTAAATAGAGAAAAGCTAACTTAGCTAAGGTTCCTCATGAAGGAAGCCATAAGCATAAGGATCTGCTGGAATTTAAGTGAATTAAAGTGCAGGAATTTAATGCAAGAATTTAATTGAGGTGGCTCGGCCAACCATATGCAGAATTTAAATAAATTTAAAGACGTAAATTTAATTGCAGTAGGTGGTAGAACCAACCATGTTGCAAGATAATTATAATTTAAGAACGTGAATTTTATTCAAAACTTTAAAGTACTTACAAAGAGGATAATTGGATAATTTCGTTATGAATCAGTGGATGAACTGAATCATGTCAATTGGATAATTTTCTGGGTAAATTGGATAATTTCTGGGTATGAATCGGTTGATGAATCAATCATGTGAATTGGATAATTTCGGGTAAATTATCGTAAGGAACGGAATATTAGTTCATAGACTCTGACGTCTTATGAACTTAAAAGATTTGGATAATTTTGGTAACTGATTCCCACTGAGGGGAAGAACTTTGATGATCTTCAAACTTCTAGAGAGAAGGAAGAGCAATCTAAACTAAGAGAGAGAAACTATCAGAAAAATTAACTTATGAAACTAAGGGAGAGGGGTTCTCTATTTATAAGAGAATTACAAAGTGGGAATTCACTATTACAAGGATATTTTAGTAAATTAACTATTCATCCGCGTCACTATTCATCCGCGTCACTATTCATCCGCGTTACTATTCATCCGCGTCACTATTTGGAGCACTGAGATTTGTCGTCAATTGTGTCTCCGCAAATTTCGGTCAATTTGTCTGTCAATTATTCCTCCGGGATTTTCGGTATTTTGGCTGCATCTAGAATCCACTGTTGCCAAAAATAGGGATATTTGCATTTTCAATTCCGGGTTCTTCCTCATCGTTTGAAGAGTCATGTTTGGATGAGGATGGTGCAAATTTTTGGAATATTGTCTGTATCTCTTCCGGGGTTTTTGCTGCAGCTAGCATGGAAGCCATCTGAGATTTTTGGGAAAGGAACTGGGTATGTTCCTTTGTCTGGAATGGCGTCTGTGCTCTCTGTGGAGGTGCCTGTAATGGAATTGGTTTATTATCATCTAGCCATTGTTGAACATTTGGGGGTGAGAGGCTCTTTGTTATTTTAAAACTGTTCCACCATCTAATTTTAAATCTCCTTCGGATGACTGGAATTTTGTCATCTGAATAATCTACGAACCAGGTGAATACCCATGGTAGATGGAATTTTGTGTGGAAAAGGTGCAATGGTATAAATCTTTTTTCTTCTTCTGAGGGAGTAAATTGGGATTTGAAGAGGCTAAAAGATTTAATAATTTCAGGTTTTTGTATCTCAAGTGTAGATCCGAATTGTTCCCACCATGAATTCCACCAAGTAGGAAATTGTGAAACATCACATGAAGTATCAAAATGGAAAAGCCAAGTATGCGATAATTTTGAATTTTGAATTAAAAAGGAATTAAACCAAGCTTATTGGTAGTCCCAGTAATTAAAGGGAATATCAAAAAAGGGTTCATTTTTGTGTGAATTTGGAAAATTAATTAGTTTTGACAAGTCATTCCCCCAATGAATTGGAGCAATTACTCGGAGTATTTTGCAGATCGAATAAGAGGATCCGATTGTTATTGAAAAAATTAATTTTTGTTGTGGCCGATCCTGTTATGTCAAGGATAGCCTGATAAAAGTATGGGGTTTTTAAATCGTCCCATGATTTATAAAACCATTTTGGTCCAAAATAATTTTGTAGTGCCAAAAAAGGGTCTTTATCAAAGTATCTTTTTTCGAGAGTTACAATTTTTTGAAAAAATGATTTTATGAAAAATTCAGGAGCTGATGTTTTGGGTACTTGTGGTGTCACAAGTTGATTTTTGGAAAATTGTTTTTGAGAAAGGTTTTTTGAAAATTCATCCTTCTCGATTTTTAAAAATTCTTTTTGAGAAAGGGTTTTTGAAGATTCTCCTTTCTCGATTTTTGTTTTAATTTTAGAGGTTTTTTCTTCTATCATTTCTTCTTTCGGAATTTGAAGTTGCCTTAATGCCTTCTGTAATTCTGGCGATTTTGTAAGGAGCTGGAAGATATTTTTAGCGGTTAATTCTTCTGTGGTTTTTGTCGGTGACTTCTGCACAGATTCTGTGCTGTTGGAATTTATTTGTTCTTCTACCTTAACTGCATCATACCAGGACATTGGTTTTTCTGGGGATTTTTCTTTTTCTGTTTTCACTGGTTTGGTATTTGTATTTTGGGGTTTTTTGGGTGCCATGGAATTTTCTTCATGTTGTTGTGGTGTAGTAGCCGGGGTATTTATAGGAGGAAGAGTTTCTTCTTTTCTCTTCACGAGCAAGGATCCACATACTGCCTGACTGTCCACATTCACGCATATCTTTTCTCGATATTTTGTGATTGTAGGCTATACACTGTTATTCGCAATGATAGGACATTTTGAAATAATCACGGACAGATTCTGGAAAAAATTCTTTAAATATTAATTTAGAGAAAACTAATTTTGATGCAAGGTTTTGAAAATATGCATGATTTGTAAATTCATTTTGAAGAGGGTATTTGATAATATCAAAATTGGTTTTCAATTCCTGTAAATATATTTTTTCCTTTTGTATTGAACAGGTTTTTATAAGATTGAGATCTTTTGTTTTCGGTGTTGTCATGAACTGGAATTTTAGTATTTTATTTTTGAAATTAAAGGATATTGATTTATTACTCACTTCATAAGGAGTGATTAAATTCATAAATGGTGTTCCTAGTATTATGGTATTGTGAATTTCTTTTACCGGGACAAATGATGTTGTTATTGAAGTTCCGTCATTTATAATTGATGCCTTGGTTTTGTAATTAATTTCTAATTTAGAATTATTAGCAGTTGCTAACGAGTCCTGTGTCTTTTTAAGGAATATTTCCGGTATTATACCAGTTTTTATGCAGTTTAAGTCTGCTCCTGTGTCAAAGAGGGCAACAGTTGTTATTTTGAATTTGTCTGAAAATTTTAATGTTATTTTAATTAAATATTTCTTTGTTGTTATTTGTCTTAACACTGTCAGAAAATCTTCGGGGATTTCTTCTAGATTTTCTATTTGATTATTATTTTCGGGATCATCTGAATCAGATGAGTCATTATCTTCTGGAACGGAGTTTTGTTTTACTTTGTTCGAAAGTAGGATTTTAATTAATTCCGAATCTTTTTGTTGTTTTTCTTTTAATTCTTTTACTTCTAATTTTACTTGAATTACTTGTTTTTGTAATTCGTGAATTGTTATTTCTTTAATTTTCTTACCCCTTTCTAGGATTTTTGTCAAATCGTATTTTCTGGAAGTACTAGGTAATACATTGTTTTTTGTTTCAACCTTTTCTGGGGTAAAGGTTTTAAGGAGTTTATTCAGATATTCTTTTTGGTGTTGGGTATCTATGTGTTTAATCATATCTACCATAAATTCTTGATCTTTAGTTAATACACATATTCGTTTTCCTTTAACCTTTTCAGGTTTATCTGTTGAACTACTCGTGAGTAATTCGTCTACTTGGAGGGGTTTATTGTTTTCTGATGAAAGAGAGAAATAGTCAGGGTCTGACTGATTTGATTCTGAATTAGAGGAATCAAGTAGTAGATTAGATATTTTCTTTGTAGTATTTTCATCGAGATTTAATTCTTGTAATTTTTTATTCATTCTACAGTATTTTGATGTATGTCCTTTCTTATTACATTTGTAACAAGTTATGTTTCTGTATTTTGAATTGAAATTTGTTCTTGTGTTTCTATTATTTTTATAACGATTATTTTTATAAGGATTCTTATAATAATCATTATTATTTTTGTAATCTTTTAATAATTTTTTGGAAGGTTTTTCCATTGAAAAGCTACAATTTCCCTCGCAGCTTTTGGTATTTTCTATGGTTGTTGGTTCGAATTGTTTACAAAATGTTCCTAATTCACATTTTGTTCTTTTTAATTCTTTTTTGAGGTGTTTTTGTATTTTTAGATCCTGACAGATTTTTAATCCTTCTTGTTGAGTTATACAGACTAATTCTCCGTATGTAAACTCATCGTAAGGTATAATTTGTTTTCCACAATTTTCTTTTATTTTATTCCTAACCTTTTCTCCAAGAGGCTTGGTAGTCCTGGCTAAGAACTTTTCTTTCCGTAATGGTTGACCGAGTCTTCTAATCATTATTCTAGTTAAGAAGGTATTTTTATACCATTGGAAATCGCTTAATTTTTGCATTTTAAATTTGAAAGTAATTCAGATTTTTATTTTTAAGATGTGTAATCACCTATGAAATTTAAAGATATTGTCAGTATCAATGTTGATACTGCATCTTGTATAGGTTCTCCTAGATCTGTTAATATTGGTAATCTTTCTTCATCAGTTTTTATGGCATTTAGAATATTTTCTTTTTGTTGGTCAGTGAGATAATGATCCCACCATCCTTTTAATTGCCCTGAGAATCCTCCGATCAGCAGTTCTGCAGAGGTTTTATCGAGGACTTCTTTTTGCGTTTGGTAGGCATTTGCTGCCATTGTCATTTGTTGGAGAAAACTGAGGATATTGTATTCAGTCATTCAATCAAGGTTCCAATCGTAAATTGAAGAGGCATTGTAACGAGATTGAGCTAGGGGTTTGATTATTCCTAGATCTGGAGCAGGGATTATTTGTAACCCTGGAGCTATTTGAATTCCTTGAACTGGTTGTTGTTCCCAATTCATATTATTGACTAGGGGTTTCCCTAATTTTTACGATGTATCATGCTATCGGAGTTATGTGTTAACATTGTTACACTGTTCTCGATAGTGGAGGATTTTGTTTTAAGGAAGGGAAAATTTATGGAGTTTTGAGAGGAATATATCTCAAACCATTTAAAGAACGGAATATTAATTTTATTATCTTGGACAAATTCGTAGAATTCTTTTTGTATTTGTTTTCTTGAATTAAGGAAATTTTTGAAGAACCAAATTCTTTTTTGTGAATTATGTTCTTGATAGAATTCTTTTTGTAGTAGTTTTTTATTTACTTGGAATTCTTTCTCTAGAACCTTAATTTCATTTGCTAATTCATTGTGGGTTATTGAAGAGTATGTTGGACTAGTAGGTTCTTCGTCGTCCATCTTTTCTCTCTAACCACGGGATTTACGTATATTGGTCTGGGTATTTGGTTTGTGTAATCTACGTTTGTCGACGGTAGATCTGATGTAGAATACCTAGGTTTAATTTTGACCGGTGTATTTGTTATTGAAGGAATTTGTGAGACTCTTCCTAAGTCTAGGGTCTCTTCAGAACTGGTGTCTTCATATCTATTGCTCATATATCTTCTTAAAAATGAGAGGCTAACCCTACCATCTTGGTATTGTGTAATTTCTCTAAGATGGGTATTTGGTTGCTCAGATTCTAAGGGTTCAGGTTTTGCTACGCCTTCCAGGGTCCATTCATCTGGTAGGGTAATATCTTTCCATCTAATGGGTCGTGGTACTACCGTGTTAGATTTGGAAAGGTCTGTTTGTAGAAGAAGGGTTTCACCTTTCTTACTATGGTATCTGACTTTTGTTGCAAAAGCAGAAGTCATAGCTTTGTAGTGAATTCGGAAAATTAATGCTACATGAATAGATCCTTCAAGCATTTGGTAATTATGTGTCTTGATTTGTAAGACGAGAGATTTTTGGATATTTTTATCATTCAAAGAAACTGAAAAGTTTGGGTAACAATCAAAAGAGATTGGTCCTGTGCAGAGACTGGACTCAACCGAACTTAACAAGGAATCTTCGAAATTTGTGAATCTTGCATCTCTTAAGATAGCAAGGATTGAGGTGTTTAATCCTTCTTTAGTAAGGGGTTTTATCCCTACTTGGACTAAACCAATGTGAATGTATTTGTAATTTCTTTCTCTATGCTTTTTCAAGGATGTTTGAGAAAGTAATTGAATAGTTTCAAAAGGTTTTGTTAATTGAATATCTCTTTCTTCTGTCTTGATTGTGAAATCAGTTTTGAAGAATTGATATTTGGAATTTTTGTAAATTTGATCTGTATTGACTTTTGGGATTTCCCAACTGTCAATTGATTTTTTGAAATCGTGTATAACGATCTCTTCAGAATTGATAATCTTCTTTGATTCAAAAGAAGAAGATGATTGAGAGTTATAAGAATTAGTTCTGGCTAAAAACGGATCCATGTATGGTTTTGTGATTTTATAAAAGTAATCTCTATTTACCTTATGTATGATTAATTATCAATCTACTATTCAAAAACGTATATATCGATTTCTTCGGAATTTATTATCTTCTTTGAATCCATGGAAGAAGATGATTCCAAAAACATAAGAAGTAATTTTATTGAGACAATGGGTTCAAGTATGTGGAATTCCAAGTATATGGATTCCCAGTTCGAAGACCCTTACCTTCCTACAATCCAGATGCGGACAGTTTATCAATGGGTTCTTGTCGGCCCTACACACTGGACTTATCGTGACTCGCGATCTGATCGCCCGTCTAAACAGGATTTAACCAACTCGGAAGGCTCAACCGTAGCCAAGTTTATCGGGGAAAACGAACAAAGGAGCACCTGATTAGGAGTTTACCACCTGTTAAGTAACTCATTTCTCTTTCTAGAGTTTACCCTTTATGGCTTTGATACCAAGTTAGGCCGAGGATCTAAAGGGGATAATAAATAGGGAAGAAAAAGACATATAAAAGACTGAATAGTATAACGATAAGTAAAAATACGGTAGGTAAATAGAGAAAAGCTAACTTAGCTAAGGTTCCTCATGTAGGAAGCTATAAGCATAAGGATCTGCTGGAATTTAAGTTAATTAAAGTGCAGGAATTTAATGCAAGAATTTAATTGAGGTGGCTCGGCCAACCATATGCAGAATTTAAATAAATTTAAAGACGTAAATTTAATTGCAGTAGGTGGTAGAACCAACCATGTTGCAAGATAATTATAATTTAAGAACGTGAATTTTATTCAAAACATTAAAGTACTTACAAAGAGGATAATTGGATAATTTCGTTATGAATTAGTGGATGAACTGAATCATGTCAATTGGATAATTTTCTGGGTAAATTGGATAATTTCTGGGTATGAATCAGTTGATGAACTGAATCATGTGAATTGGATAATTTCTAGGTAAATTATCGGGTAAGGAACGGAATATTAGTTCATAGACTCCCCGAGGTCTTATGAACTTAAAAGATTTGGATAATTTTGGTAACTGATTCCCACTGAGGGGAAGAACTTTGATGATCTTCAAACTTCTAGAGAGAAGGAAGAGCAATCTAAACTAAGAGAGAGAAACTATCAGAAAAATTAACTTGTGAAACTAAGGGAGAGAGGTTCTCTATTTATAAGAGAATTACAAAGTGGGAATTCACTATTACAAGGATATTTTAGTAAATTAACTATTCATCTGCGTCACTATTCATCCGCGTCACTATTCATCCGCGTTACTATTCATCCGCGTCACTATTTGGAGCACTGAGATTTGTCGTCAATTGTGTCTCCGCAAATTTATGTCAATTTGTCTGTCAATTATTCCTCCGGGATTTTCGGTATTTTGGCAGCATCTAGAATCCACTGTTGCCAAAAATAGGGATATTTGCATTTTCAATTCCGGGTTCTTCCTCATCGTTTGAAGAGTCATGTTTGGATGAGGATGGTGCAAATTTTTGGAATATTGTCTGTATCTCTTCCGGGGTTTTTGCTGCAGCTAGCATGGAAGACATCTGAGATTTTTGGGAAAGGAACTGGGTATGTTCCTTTGTCTGGAATGGCGTATGTGCTCTCTGTGGAGGTGCCTGTAATGGAATTGGTTTATTATCATCTAGCCATTGTTGAACATTTGGGGGTGAGAGGCTCCTTGGTATTTTAAAACTGTCCCACCATCTAATTTTAAATCTCCTTCGGATGACTGGAATTTTGTCATCTGAATAATCTACGAACCAGGTGAATACCCATGGTAGATGGAATTTTGTGTGGAAAAGGTGCAATGGTATAAATCTTTTTTCTTCTTCTGAGGGAGTAAATTGGGATTTGAAGAGGCTAAAAGATTTAATAATTTCGGGTTTTTGTATCTCAAGTGTAGATCCGAATTGTTCCCACCATGAATTCCACCAAGTAGGAAATTGTGAAACATCACATGAAGTATCAAAATGGAAAAAGCCAAGTATGCGATAATTTTGAATTTTGAATTAAAAAGGAATTAAACCAAGCTTGTTGGTAGTCCCAGTAATTAAAGGGAATATCAAAAAAGGGTTCATTTTTGTGTGAATTTGGAAAATTAATTAGTTTTGACAAGTCATTCCCCCAATGAATTGGAGCAATTACTCGGAGTATTTTGCAGATCGAATAAGAGGGATCTGGATTGTTATTGAAAAAATTAATTTTTGTTGTGGCCGATCCTGTTATGTCAAGGATAGCCTGGTAAAAGTATGGGGTTTTTAAATCGTCCCATGATTTATAAAACCATTTTGGTCCAAAATAATTTTGTAGTGCCAAAAAAGGGTCTTTATCAAAGTATCATTTTTCGAGAGTTACAATTTTTTGAAAAAATGATTTTATGAAAAATTCAGGAGCTGATTTTTTGGGTACTTGTGGTGTCACAAGTTGATTTTTGGAAAATTGTTTTTGAGAAAGGTTTTTTGAAAATTCATCCTTCTCGATTTTTAATTTTTTTTTTTGAGAAATGGTTTTTGAAGATTCTCCTTTCTCGATTTTTGTTTTAATTTTAGAGGGTTTTTCCTCTATCATTTCTTCTTTCGGAATTTGAAGTTGCCTTAATGCCTTCTGTAATTCTGGCGATTTTGTAAGGAGCTGGAAGATATTTTCAGCGGTTAATTCTTCTGTGGTTTTAGTCGGTGACTTCTGCACAGATTTTGTGCTGCTGGAATTTATTTGTTCTTCTACCATAACTGCATCATACCAGGACATTGGTTTTTCTGGGGATTTTTCTTTTTCTGTTTTCACTGGTTTGGTATTTGTATTTTGGGGTTTTTTGGGTGCCATGGAATTTTCTTCATGTTGTTGTGGTGTAGTAGCCGGGGTATTTATAGGAGGAAGGGTTTCTTCTTTTCTCTTCACAAGCAAGGATCCAGAAAGAGAATTGAGTTACTTAACATGTGGTAAACTCCTAATCAGGTGCTCCTTTGTTCGTTTTCCCCGATAAATTTGGCTACGGCTGAGCCTTCCGAGTTGGTTAAATCCTGTTTAGACGGGCGATCAGATTGCAGGGTCACAGTAAGTCCCCGTGTGTAGGGCCGACAAAAACCCATTGATAAACTGTCCGCACCTGGATTGTAGGAAGGTAAGGGTCTTCGAACTGGGAATCCACATACTTGGAATTCCACATACTTGAACCCATTCTCTCAATAGAATTACTTCTTATGTTTTTGGAATCATCTTCTTCCATGGATTCAAAGAAGATAATAAATTTCGAAGAAATCGATATATACGTTTTTGAATAGTAGATTGATAATTAATCTTACAAAAGGTAAATAGAGATTATTTCTACTAGATTATAAAACCCATTCTCCGAATAGGTTTCCTATATGAAAACTCATCCTTCTTTCCAAAACATAAATTCAGCTAATTCTTCCAAGTGGCTACACTCAAAAATTCTGAGAAAATTCTCAAAAAGGAGAACTCTGACCCTTAGTCTACTAAGCTATTACTCGAAATTAGTACCTTCCAAGTCACTAGATAGCTATAGTAAGGAAATCATTAGAGAAGAAATCCTCTCTAAAATCATAGCGCTATACAGCGGTTTGAAAAATATCAACACAAACATAGTAGTTCAACAAAGACAAATACATTGGTGTACTAATACACTCAATACTTCTACTGCTCAATTTTGAGTAAGACAAATAAATCCCCATAAAAAATTGATGGACAACTCTCACAATACTCCTGAGAAATTCCAGATTAATATAAAATTCCTTCATGAAGAATTTTATGAGAAACAAAACCTTGAAAAAGGATTTGGTTCTTTAAGAACTTCTTGAAAACAAGAAAACAAATTCAAGAAAAATTCTATGAATACATAAAAAAGAATAAAATTAATATTCATTTCTTTAATTGGTTTGCAATATAATCTTCCCAAAATTCTATAGAATTCCCTTTTCCTAAATCACTAAATCCCATAACAACTAGGAACAAGACGCAGGAATGGGAAACAATTGCCAATTCTAGAAAAATCCAATCCAATCACCCCCCTCTACAGGGAATCAAACTTGACGTCCATGGGAGGTCCATAGAAGCTTTTCCTTTTAAAACTCATTCAGAAGATGAGAGAACAAATACGAAAAACGTATTTGCACAAAATAACTTCACCAACATTAGTTTAAATACCATAGGAAAACAATTGGACAGAATAGAAAATTATATAAAGAACCATCCTGTAGTTACTATAGGATCTTCAGAATCACCTAAAGAAACAAATTTGAAAAGTCCGATCTTTAAACCATTCCAAATATCCAAGGATAGTGTTAAAGATATCAAACAAAGTAAGTCTGAATTCGTTCAGGCCTTACAAGACCAATTAAGCAAAATTGGAACATCTAGTAGTTCTAACACAGAATTCATTATCCCGGATACACCACAATCCACCGAAAAAAGGTGTGAAACTTTAATACATAATTCAAATAACAATAATGTCTTACAAAAATTCCAGGATGAAATAAATCCTAAAAAAGACATTTCCAAATACAAACAAAATTCAAAGTACTGTAAAATGAAATTACATAATGTTCTCCTTCAAACAAATTAATTAGTCACGGCTAGTTCATCTGAAATAATCAAAAGTGTGTGTGTATTAGACACTGATAAAAAAGTAACAACAAAACAAGAATTACAAAAAGAAATAAAAGAAGTAAAACAGAGATAAAAGAAATAAAAGAAGTAAAAACAGAGATAAAAGAATTAAAAGAAAAACAGAAACAAGACTCTAAATTAATAAAAATAATCCTTTCAAAACCAACATCACAAAACTCTAAATCCAATTCGGAAAACCCCATAGAATCAAAAGGCCTAGAAGAAATCCCAAAAGATTTCCTTAATGTCCTAAGACAAATCACATCAAAAAGATACCTAATAAAAATTACTCTTAAATTCTTGAATAACTTTAAAATCCAAACAATTGCACTTTTTGATACGGGTGCAGATTTAAACCTAATAAAAATAGACATAGTACCAGAAAAGTTTAGAGAAAAAACTAGTGAAAGAGTAAAAGCTGCTAATAACACCAAAATCAGAATTAATTCAAAGACCAGTGCGACAATTGAAAATGACGGAGTTTCTATAGCAACACCGTTTGTTTTAACAGATGACATACACAGTTCCGTCATCTTAGGAACACCCTTCATAAATCTCATCACTCCTTACAAAATAGATAGCGATTCTGTATCTTTTAAATTTAATAAAAGGAAATTAAAATTCCATTTCATAACAAAACCAAAAACAAGAAATTTGAGCATAATAAGAACATGTTCGATACATGAAGATGGTATAAACGCAAAAATACAAGGAAAAATATACCACCTACAAGAACTGAAAAAAGAAATTTTAGTTAAGAGATTAAATACACAATTAGAGATACCCGATGTTAAAAGACAAATTTCCAAACTCCAAAAAACATTCGAAACTGAGATATGTTCCGAAATTCCAAATGCCTTTTGGAACAGAAAACAACACATAGTAGATCTTCCTTATGAAAAGGATTTTGATGAAAGACAAATTCCGACAAAAGTAAGACCCATTCAAATGAATAGCGACCTTGAACAACATTGCAGAAAAGAAATACAGGATCTTGAAAATAAAAAATTAATTTCCAAATCTCGATCCCCTTGGAGTTGTGCTGCTTTCTATGTAAACAAAAATTCCGAAATAGAAAGAGGAATTCCTAGACTAGTGATAAATTATAAACCCCTAAATACAGCCCTCAAATGGATTAGATACCCAATCCCAAACAAAAGAGACTTGTTGCAAAAACTCCATTCTGCCTTAATATTCTCAAAATTTGACATGAAATCAGGTTTTTGGCAAATCCAGATTTCTGCGAAAGATCGTTATAAAACCGCCTTTACGGTACCCTTTGGGCAATACGAATGGAACGTAATGCCTTTTGGTTTAAAAAATGCACCTTCAAAATTCCAACGAATAATGAATGACATTTTCAATGACCATTCCAAATTCTGCATAGTCTATATTGATGATGTTTTGATCTTCTCAGATTCCATAGAAGAACATTTCAAACATCTCAAAACATTCTTTTATGTCACCAAGAAAAATGGATTGGTAGTTTCCAAGTCGAAAATGAACCTGTTTCAGACTAGAATAAGATTTCTAGGACATTATCTATCCCAAGGTGAAATTACTCCCATAGAAAGGTCCTTAGAATTCGCAAACAAATTCCCTGACAAAATCCTCGACAAAACTCAGTTGCAAAGATTCTTAGGCGGCTTAAATTATGTTTTAGATTTTTGTCCGGAGATCAATAAGATGGCAAAACCACTCCATGATAGACTAAAGAAAAATCCGACTCCATGGACTGACGACCATACTATTTGTATCCAGAAAATCAAGAAAAAGGTACTAGAAATACCGTGTCTTCATATAGCAAATCCCCAGCTACCTAAGGTAGTAGAAACAGATGCCTCAAACTTAGGATACGGAGGAATCTTAAAACAAAATTCAGAGGGAAAAGAATGTATAGTCCAGTACACGTCTTCCCATTGGAATGATACCCAGAAAAATTATTCTACCATTAAAAAAGAAATTTTGAGCATCGTCTTATGCATACAAAAATTTCAAAGTGATTTACTAAACCAAATTTTTTTACTTAGAGTCGATTGCAAAAGTGCTAAAGAGGTTTTACAAAAAGATGTTCAAAACCTTGCGTCAAAACAAATTTTCGCCAGAGGGCAAGCGATTCTTAGTATTTTTGATTTTGATATTGAATATATAAAAGGAGAAACAAATTCCATTCCAGATTTCCTAACCCGTGAATTCCTACAAAACAGAGAAAACACCTAAAAATCCCCACTTACTCCTTCAACAAATCCCCCAAAAGAAGAAAGAAGGTTGATACGAATTCAGAAGAAGCAAATACAACAAAATACTTCAAAGAAAGAAGATGATACAATTTCTGGTCCGTAAATGAAGAATCATCCAAGAGATGATTAAACTAAATGTTTTCTAAAAACAGAGAAAGAATTTTCTAAACACTTTCTCAAATCAATTTCCAAAACTAAATGTTTTCTAAAAATAGAGAAAGAATTTTCAAAACACTTTCTCAAAACAATTTCCAAAAAAGATGATTGAACTAAATACTTTCTAAAAATAGAGAAAGAACTCTTAAAACCCTTTCTCAAAATTACCAACTTGTAGAAAATACGAGTTACTTTAAAATAAAAAATTTGAGACAAAATGGTTTTACGAATCATACTTTTATCAAGCTATTCTTCACAAACCAAGATCAGCAACGACAAAAGTAAAATATTCAATAAAGATCCCTCTTATTCGATCTGCAAAATACTCCGAGTAATTGCTCCAATTCATTGGAGGAATGACTTGTTAAAATTAATAAATTTTCTAAATTCTCAAAAATATGAGCCCTTGTTTGTAATATCCCTTTTAATTACTGGGACTACCAACAAGCTTGAAGTTTAATTATTTGTTTTTCAAAACTTAAAATTATCACATACTTGGCTTTTTATGCTTCATGTGATGCTTCGCAATTTTCTACTTGGTGCAATTCATGGTGGGAACAATTCGGATCTACACTTGATATACAAAACCGAAATTACCAAATCTTTTAGCCTCTTCAAATCCCAATTTACTCCCTCAGAAGAAGAAAAAAGATTTACACCATTGCACCTTTTCCACACAAAATTCCATCTACCATGGGTATTCACCTGGTTCGTAGATTATTCAGATGACAAAATTCCAGTCATCCAAGGAGATTTAAAATTAGATGGTGGAATGCTTTAAAATACCAAGAGCCTCTCACCCCAAATGTTCAACAATGACTAGATGATAATAAACCAATTCCATTACAGCACCTCCACAGAGCACAGACGCCATTCCGCATAAAGGAACATACCAGTTCCTTTCCCAAAATCCCGATGGCTTCCATGCTAGCCGCAAAGAAAACGCCGGAAGAGATACAGGCAATATTCCAAAAATTTGCACCATCCTCATCCAAACAGGACTCTTCAAACGATGAGGAAGAACCCGGAATTGAAAATGCAAATATCCCTATTTTTGGCAACAATGGATTCTAGATGCTACCAAAATACCGAAAATCCCGGAGGAATAATTGACAAACAAATTGACCGAAATTTACGGAGACACAATTGACGACAAATCTCAGTGCTCCAAATAGTTAAAGCGGAATCTGAGAATAAGACAAAAATACTGAGGTCATGCATGACCTCATACAACACTCGGATGAATAGTGACACGGATGAATAGTAACGCGGATGAATAGTAACGCGGATGAATAGTAACGCGGATGAATAGTTAATTTACTAAAATATCCTTGTAATAGTGAATTCCCACTTTGTAATTCTCTTATAAATAGAGAACCCCTCTCCCTTAGTTTCACAAGTTAATTTTTCTAATAGTTTCTCTCTCTTAGTTTAGATTGCTCTTCCTTCTCTCTAGAAGTTTGAAGATCATCAAAGTTCTTCCCCTCAGTGGGAATCAGTTACCAAAATTATCCAAATCTTTTAAGTTCATAAGACCTCGGGGAGTCTATGAACTAATATTCCGTTCCTTACCCGATAATTTACCCAGAAATTATCCAATTCACATGATTCAGTTCATCAACTGATTCATACCCAGAAATTATCCAATTTATCCAGAAAATTATCCAATTGACATGATTCAGTTCATCCACTGATTCATAACGAAATTATCCAATTATCCTCTTTGTAAGTACTTTAAAGTTTTGAATAAAATTCACGTTCTTAAATTATAATTATCTTGCAACATGGTTGGTTCTACCACCTACTGCAATTAAATTTACGTCTTTAAATTTATTTAAATTCTGCATATGGTTGGCCGAGCCACCTCAATTAAATTCTTGCATTAAATTCCTGCACTTTAATTCACTTAAATTCCAGCAGATCCTTATGCTTATGGCTTCCTACATGAGGAACCTTAGCTAAGTTAGCTTTTCTCTATTTACCAACTTGGTATCAAAGCCATAAAGGGTAAACTCTAGAAAGAGAAATGAGTTACTTAACAGGTGTAAACTCCTAATCAGGTGCTCCTTTGTTCGTTTTCCCCGATAAACTTGGCTACGGCTGAGCCTTCCGAGTTGGTTAAATCTTGTTTAGACGGGCGATCAGATCGCAGGGTCACAGTAAGTCCCCGTGTGTAGGGCCGACAAGAACCCATTGATAAACTGTCCGCATCTGGATTGTAGGAAGGTAAGGGTCTTCGAACTGGGAATCCACATACTTGGAATTCCACATACTTGAACCCATTCTCTCAATAGAATTTCTTCTTATGTTTTTGGAATCATCTTCTTCCATGGATTCAAAGAAGATAATAAATTCTGAAGAAATCGATATATACGTTTTTGAATAGTAGATTGATAATTAATCATACATAAGGTAAATAGAGATTACTTTTATAAAATCACAAAACCATACATGGATCCGTTTTTAGCCAGAACTAATTCCTATAACTCTCAATCATCTTCTTCTTTTGAATCAAAGAAGATTATCAATTCTGAAGAGATCGTTATACACGATTTCGAAAAATCAATTGACAGTTGGGAAATCCCAAAAGTCAATACAGATCAAATTTACAAAAATTCCAAATATCAATTCTTCAAAACTGATTTCACAATCAAGACAGAAGAAAGAGATATTCAATTAACAAAACCTTTTGAAGCTATTCAATTACTTTCTCAAACATCCTTGAAAAAGCATAGAGAAAGAAATTACAAATACATTCATATTGGTTTAGTCCAAGTAGGGATAAAACCCCTTACTAAAGAAGGATTAAACACCTCAATCCTTGCTATCTTAAGAGATGCAAGATTCACAAATTTCGAAGATTCCTTGTTAAGTTCGGTTGAGTCCAGCCTCGCAGACCAATCTCTTTTGATTGTTACCCAAACTTTTCATTTCTTTGAATGATAAAAATATCCAAAAATCCTCGCCTTACAAATCAAGACACATAATTACCAAATGCTTGAAGGATCTATTCTGTAGCATTAATTTTCAGAATTCACTACAAAGCTATGACTTACGCTTTGCAACAAAAGTCGATACCATAGTAAGAAAGGTGAAACCCTTCTTCTAAACAGACCTTTCCAAATCTAACACGGTAGTACCACGACCCATTAGATGGAAAGATATTACCCTACCAGATGAATGGACCCTGGAAGGCGTAGCAAAACCCGAACCCTTAGAATCTGAGCAACCAAATACCCATCTTAGAGAAATTACACAATACCAAGATGGTAGGTTAGCCTCTCATTTTTAAGAAGATCTATGAGCAATAGATATGAAGACACCAGTTCCGAAGAGACCCTAGACTTAGGAAGAGTCTCACAAATTCCTTCAATAACAAATACACCGGTCAAAATTAAACCTAGGTATTCTACATCAGATCTACCGTCGACAAACGTAGATTACACAAACCAAATACCGGACCAATATCGTAAATCCCGTGGTTAGAGAAAAGATGGACGACGAAGAACCTACTAGTCCAACATACTCTTCAATAACCCACAATGAATTAGCAAATGAAATTAAGGTTCTAGAAAGAATTCCAAGTAGATAAAAACTACTACAAAAGAATTCTATCAAGAACATAATTCACAAAAAAGAATTTGGTTCTTCAAAAATTTCCTTAATTCAAGAAAACAAATACAAAAAGAATTCTACGAATTTGTCCAAGATAAAAAAATTAATATTCCGTTCTTTAAATGGTTTGAGATATATTCCTCTCAAAACTCCATAAATTTTCCCTTCCTTAAAACAAAATCCTCCACTATCGAGAAAAGTATAACAATGTTAACACATAACTCCGCTAGCAGCGATACATCAGAAAAATTAGGGAAACCCCTAGTCAATAATATGAATTGGGAACAACAACCAGTTCAAGGAATTCAAATAGCTCCAGGGTTACAAATAATCCCTGCTCCAGATCTAGGAATAATCAAACCCCTAGCTCAATCCCGTTACAATGCCGCTTCAATTTACGATTGGAACCTTGATGGAATGACTGAATACAATATCCTCAGTTTTCTCCAACAAATGACAATGGCAGCAAATGCCTACCAAACGCAAAAAGAAGTCCTCGATAAAACCTCTGCAGAACTGCTGATCGCAGGATTCTCAGGGCAATTAAAAGGATGGTGGGATCATTATCTCACTGACCAACAAAAAGAAAATATTATAAATGCCATAAAAACTGATGAAGAAGGATTACCAATATTAACAGATCTAGGAGAACCTATACAAGATGCAGTATCAACATTGATACTGACAATATCTTTAAATTT
The DNA here is from genome assembly GCA_029844215.1 of Przewalskia tangutica. Lineage (NCBI taxonomy): Eukaryota > Viridiplantae > Streptophyta > Magnoliopsida > Solanales > Solanaceae > Przewalskia > Przewalskia tangutica. Next base: position 8,434,971 of record CM056725.1, read on the forward strand.
CATAGGTGATTCTACACATCTTAAAAATAAAAATGCTGAATTACTTTCAAATTTAAAATGCAAAAAATTAAGCGATTTCCAATGGTATAAAAATACCTTCTTAACTAGAATAATGATTAGAGAAGACTCTGGTCAACCATTCTGGAAAGAAAAGTTCTTAAAGGACTACCAAGCCTCTTGGGAGAAAAGGTTAGGAATAAAATAAAAGAAAATTGTGGAAAACAAATTATACCTTACGATGAGTTTACATACGGAGAATTAGTCTGTATAACTCAACAAGAAGGATTAAAAATCTGTCAGGATCTAAAAATACAAAAACACCTCAAAAAAGAATTAAAAAGAACAAAATGTGAATTAGGAACATTTTGTAAACAATTCGAACCAACAACCATAGAAAATACCAAAAGTCATGAGGAAATTGTAGCTTTTCAATGGAAAAACCTTCCAAAAAATTATTAAAAGATTACAAAAATAATAATGATTATTATAAGAATCCCTATAAAAATAATCGTTATAAAAATAATAGAAACACAAGAACAAATTTCAATTCAAAATACAGAAACATAACTTGTTACAAATGTAATAAGAAAGGACATACATCAAAATACTGTAGAATGAATAAAAAATTACAAGAATTAAATCTCGATGAAAATACTACAAAGAAAATATCTAATCTACTACTTGATTCCTCTGATTCAGAAGTAAATCAGTCAGACCCTGACTATTTCTCTCTTTCATCAGAAGACAATAAACCCCTCCAAGTAGACGAATTACTCACGAGTAGTTCAACAGATAAACCTGAAATGTTAAAGGAAAACGAATATGTGTATTACTAAAGATCAGGAATTTATGGTAGATATGATTAAACACATAGATACCCAACACCAAAAAGAATATCTGAATAAACTCCTTAAAACCTTTACCCTAGAAAAGGTTGAAACAAAAAACAATGTATTACCTAGTACTTCCAGGAAATACGATTTGACAAAAATCCTAGAAAGGGGTAAGAAAACTAAAGAAATAACAATTCACGAATTACAAAAAGAAGTAATTCAAGTAAAATTAGAAGTAAAAGAACTAAAAGAAAAACAACAAAAAGATTCGGAATTAATTAAAATCCTACTTTCGAACAAAGTAAAACAAAACTCCGTTCCAGAAGTTAATGACTCATCTGATTCAGATGATCCCGAAAATAATAATCAAATAGAAAATCTAGAAGAAATCTAAGATTTTCCGATTATTAAGACAAATAACAACAAAGAAATATTTAATTAAAATAACATTAAAATTTTCAGACGAATTCAAAATAACAACTGTTGCCCTCTTTGACACAGGAGCAGACTTAAACTGCATAAAAACTGGTATAATACCGGAAATATTCCTTAAAAAGACACAGGACTCGTTAGCAACTGCTAATAATTCTAAATTAGAAATTAATTACAAAACCAAGGCATCAATTATAAATGATGGAACTTCAATAACAACATCATTTGTCATGGTAAAAGAAATTCACAATACCATAATACTAGGAACACCATTTATGAATTTAATCACTCCTTATAAAGTGAGTAATAAATCAATATCCTTTAGTTTCAAAAATAAAATACTAAAATTCCAGTTCATGACAACACCGAAAACAAAAGATCTCAATCTTATAAAAACCTGTTCAATACAAAAGGAAAAATTATATTTACAGGAATTGAAAACCAATTTTGAGATTATCAAATACCCTCTTCAAAATGAATTTACAAATCATGCATATTTTCAAAACCTTGCATCAAAATTAGTTTTCTCTAAATTAATATTTAAAGAATTTTTTCCAGGAATCCTGGTCCGTGATTATTTCAAAATGTCCTATCATTGCCCGAATAACAGGTGTATAGCCTACAATCACAAAATATCGAGAAAAGATATGCGTGAATGTGGACAATACTGTATACAGGCAGTATGTGGATCCTTGCTCGTGAAGAGAAAAGAAGAAACCCTTCCTCATATAAATACCCCGGCTACTACACCACAACAACATGAAGAAAATTTCATGGCACCCAAAAAATCCCAAAATACAAATACCAAACCAGTGAAAACAGAAAAAGAAAAATCCCCAGAAAAACCAATGTCCTGGTATGATGCAGTTATGGTAGAAGAACAAATAAATTCCAGAAGCACAGAATCTGTGGAGAAGTCACCGGCAAAAACCACAGAAGAATTAACCGCTGAAAATATCTTCCAGCTCCTTACAAAATCGCCAGAATTACAGAAGGCATTAAGGCAACTTCAAATTCCGAAAGAAGAAATGATAGAGGAAAACCCCTCTAAAATTAAAACAAAAATCGAGAAAGGAGAATCTTCAAAAACCCTTTCTCAAAAAGAATTTTTAAAAATCGAGAAGGATGAATTTTCAAAAAACCTTTCTCAAAAACAATTTTCCAAAAATCAACTTGTGACACCACAAGTACCCAAAAAATCAGCTCCTGAATTTTTCATAAAATCATTTTTTCAAAAAATTGTAACTCTCGAAAAAGGATACTTTGATAAAGATCCTTTTTTGGCACTACAAAATTATTTTGGACCAAAATGGTTTTATAAATCATGGGACGATTTAAAAACCCCATACTTTTACCAGGCTATCCTTGACATAACAGGATCGGCCACAACAAAAATTAATTTTTTCAATAACAATCCAGATCCCTCTTATTCGATCTGCAAAATACTCCGAGTAATTGCTCCAATTCATTGGGGGAATGACTTGTCAAAACTAATTAATTTTCCAAAAATTCACACAAAAATGAACCCTTTTTTGATATTCCCTTTAATTACTGGGACTACCAACAAGCTTGGTTTAATTCCTTTTTAATTCAAAATTCAAAATTATCGCATACTTGGCTTTTCCATTTTGATACTTCATGTGATGCTTCGCAATTTCCTACTTGGTGGAATTCATGGTGGGAACTATTCGGATCTACACTTGAGATACAAAAACCCGAAATTATTAAATCTTTTAGCCTCTTCAAATCCCAATTTACTCCCTCAGAAGAAGAAAAAAGATTTATACCATTGCACCTTTTCCACACAAAATTCCATCTACCATGGGTATTCACCTGGTTCGTAGATTATTCAGATGATAAAATTCCGATCATCAAGGAAGATTTAAAATTAGATGGTGGGACGGTTTTAAAATACCAGAGCCTCTCACCCCAAATGTTTAACAATGGCTAGATGATAATAAACCAATTCCATTCTGAGCACCTCCACAGAGAAACACGACGCCATTCCAGACAAAGGAACATACCCAGTTCCTTTCCTAAAAATCCCAGATGGCTTCCATGCTAGCTGCAGCAAAAACCCCGGAAGAGATACAGGCAATATTCTAAAAATTTGCACCATCCTCATCCAAACATGACTCTTCAAACGATGAGGAAGAACCCGGAATTGAAAATGCAAATATCCCTACTTTTGGCAACAGTGGATTCTAGATGCTGCCAAAATACCGAAAATCCCGGAGGAATAATTGACAGACAAATTGACCGAAATTTGTGGAGACACAATTGACGACAAATCTCAGTGCTCCAAATAGTGACGCGGATGAATAGTAACGCGGATGAATAGTGACACGGATGAATAGTGACGCGGATGAATAGTTAATTTACTAAAATATCCTTGTAATAGTGAATTCTCACTTTGTAATTCTCTTATAAATAGAGAACCCCTCTCCCTTAGTTTCATAAGTTATTTTTTCTGATAGTTTCTCTCTCTAGTATAGAATTCTCTTCCTTCTCTCTAGAAGTTGAAGATCATCAAAGTTCTTCCCCTTAGTGGGGTAATTTACCTAGAAAATTCCTAATTATCCAAATTCATAAGTTCATAAGACCTCGGGGAGTCTATGAACTAATATTCCGTTCCTTACCCGATAATTTACCCAGAAATTATCCAATTCACATGATTCAGTTCATCAACTGATTCATACCCAGAAATTATCAAATTTACCCAGAAAATTATCCAATTGACATGATTCAGTTCATCCACTGATTCATAACGAAATTATCCAATTATCCTCTTTGTAAGTACTTTAAAGTTTTGAATAAAATTCACGTTCTTAAATTATAATTATCTTGCAACATGGTTGGTTCTACCACCTACTGCAATTAAATTTACGTCTTTAAATTTATTTAAATTCTGCATATGGTTGGCCGAGCCACCTCAATTAAATTCTTGCATTAAATTCCTGCACTTTAATTCACTTAAATTCCAGCAGATCCTTATGCTTATGGCTTCCTACATGAGGAACCTTAGCTAAGTTAGCTTTTCTCTATTTACCTGCCGTATTTTTACTTATCTTTATACTATTCAGTCTTTTATATGTAAGGAATTAAACCAAGCTTGTTGGTAGTCCCAGTAATTAAAGGGAATATCAAAAAAGGGTTCATTTTTGTGTGAATTTGGAAAATTAATTAGTTTTGACAAGTCATTCCCCCAATGAATTGGAGCAATTACTCGGAGTATTTTGCAGATCGAATAAGAGGGATCTGGATTGTTATTGAAAAAATTAATTTTTGTTGTGGCCGATCCTGTTATGTCAAGGATAGCCTGGTAAAAGTATGGGGTTTTTAAATCGTCCCATGATTTATAAAACCATTTTGGTCCAAAATAATTTTGTAGTGCCAAAAAGGGGTCTTTATCAAAGTATCCTTTTTCGAGAGTTACAATTTTTTGAAAAAATGATTTTATGAAAAATTTCGTATTCTTATATACTTGAACCCATTCTCTCAATAGAATTACTTCTTATGTTTTTGGAATCATCTTCTTCCATGGATTCAAAGAAGATAATAAATTCCGAAGAAATCGATATATACATTTTTGAATAGTAGATTGATAATTAATCATACATAAGGTAAATAGAGATTACTTTTATAAAATCACAAAACCATACATGGATCCGTTTTTAGCCAGAACTAATTCTTATAACTCTCAATCATCTTCTTCTTTTGAATCAAAGAAGATTATCAATTCTGAAGAGATCGTTATACACGATTTCGAAAAATCAATTGACAGTTGGGAAATCCCAAAAGTCAATAGAGATCAAATTTACAAAAATTCCAAATATCAATTCTTCAAAACTGATTTCACAATCAAGACAGAAGAAAGAGATATTCAATTAACAAAACCTTTTGAAACTATTCAATTACTTTCTCAAACATCCTTGAAAAAGCATAGAGAAAGAAATTACAAATACATTCACATTGGTTTAGTCCAAGTAGGGATAAAACCCCTTACTAAAGAAGGATTAAACACCTCAATCCTTGCTATCTTAAGAGATGCAAGATTCACAAATTTCGAAGATTCCTTGTTAAGTTCGGTTGAGTCCAGGTCTGCAGACAGACCAATCTCTTTTGATTGTTACCCAAACTTTTGATTTCTTTGAATGATAAAAATATCCAAAAATCCCTCGTCTTACAAATCAAGACACATAATTACCAAATGCTTGAAGGATCTATTCCTGTAGCATTAATTTTCAGAATTCACTACAAAGCTATGACTTCTGCTTTTGCAACAAAAGTCAGATACCATAGTAAGAAAGGTGAAACCCTTCTTCTACAAACAGACCTTTCCAAATCTAACACGGTAGTACCACGACCCATTAGATGGAAAGATATTACCCTACCAGATGAATGGACCCTGGAAGGCGTAGCAAAACCTGAACCCTTAGAATCTGAGCAACCAAATACCCATCTTAGAGAAATTACACAATACCAAGATGGTAGGGTTAGCCTCTCATTTTTAAGAAGATCTATGAGCAATAGATATGAAGACACCAGTTCCGAAGAGACCCTAGACTTAGGAAGAGTCTCACAAATTCCTTCAATAACAAATACACCGGTCAAAATTAAACCTAGGTATTCTACATCAGATCTACCAAATCTGACAAACGTAGATTACACAAACCAAATACCCAGACCAATATACGTAAATCCCGTGGTTAGAGAAAAGATGGACGACGAAGAACCTACTAGTCCAACATACTCTTCAATAACCCACAATGAATTAGCAAATGAAATTAAGGTTCTAGAGAAAGAATTCCAAGTAGATAAAAAACTACTACAAAAAGAATTCTATCAAGAACATAATTCACAAAAAAGAATTTGGTTCTTCAAAAATTTCCTTAATTCAAGAAAACAAATACAAAAAGAATTCTACGAATTTGTCCAAGATAATAAAATTAATATTCCGTTCTTTAAATGGTTTGAGATATATTCCTCTCAAAACTCCATAAATTTTCCCTTCCTTAAAACAAAATCCTCCACTATCGAGAACAGTGTAACAATGTTAACACATAACTCCGATAGCAGTGATACATTAGAAAAATTAGGGAAACCCCTAGTCAATAATATGAATTGGGAACAACAACCGCTCGAGGAATTCAAATAGCTCGTGGTTACAAATAATCCTCGCCTGCATCTAGGAATAATCAAACCCCTAACTCAATCCCGTTACAATGCCGCTTCAATTTACGATTGGAACCTTGATGGAATGACTGAATACAATATCCTCAGTTTTCTCCAACAAATGACAATGGCAGCAAATGCCTACCAAACGCAAAAAGAAGTCCTCGATAAAACCTCTGCAGAACTGCTGATCGCAGGATTCTCAGGGCAATTAAAAGGATGGTGGGATCATTATCTCACTGACCAACAAAAAGAAAATATTATAAATGCCATAAAAACTGATGAAGAAGGATTACCAATATTAACAGATCTAGGAGAACCTATACAAGATGCAGTATCAACATTGATACTGACAATATCTTTAAATTTCATAGGTGATTCTACACATCTTAAAAATAAAAATGCTGAATTACTTTCAAATTTAAAATGCAAAAAATTAAGCGATTTCCAATGGTATAAAAATACCTTCTTAACTAGAATAATGATTAGAGAAGACTCTGGTCAACCATTCTGGAAAGAAAAGTTCTTAGCCGGACTACCAAACCTCTTGGGAGAAAAGGTTAGGAATAAAATAAAAGAAAATTGTGGAAAACAAATTATACCTTACGATGAGTTTACATACGGAGAATTAGTCTGTATAACTCAACAAGAAGGATTAAAAATCTGTCAGGATCTAAAAATACAAAAACACCTCAAAAAAGAATTAAAAAGAACAAAATGTGAATTAGGAACATTTTGTAAACAATTCGAACCAACAACCATAGAAAATACCAAAAGCTGCGAGGGAAATTGTAGCTTTTCAATGAAAAACCTTCCAAAAAATTATTAAAAGATTACAAAAATAATAATGATTATTATAAGAATCCTTATAAAAATAATCGTTATAAAAATAATAGAAACACAAGAACAAATTTCAATTCAAAATACAGAAACATAACTTGTTACAAATGTAATAAGAAAGGACATACATCAAAATATCAGAGAATGAATAAAAAATTACAAGAATTAAATCTCGATGAAAATACTACAAAGAAAATATCTAATCTACTACTTGATTCCTCTGATTCAGAAGCAAATCAGTCAGACCCTGACTATTTCTCTCTTTCATCAGAAGACAATAAACCCCTCCAAGTAGACGAATTACTCACGAGTAGTTCAACAGATAAACCTGAAAAGGTTAAAGGAAAACGAATATGTGTATTAACTAAAGATCAAGAATTTATGGTAGATATGATTAAACACATAGATACCCAACACCAAAAAGAATATCTGAATAAACTCCTTAAAACCTTTACCCCAGAAAAGGTTGAAACAAAAAACAATGTATTACCTAGTACTTCCAGAAAATACGATTTGACAAAAATCCTAGAAAGGGGTTCATTTTTGTGTGAATTTGGAAAATTAATTAGTTTTGACAAGTCATTCCCCCAATGAATTGGAGCAATTACTCGGAGTATTTTGCAGATCGAATAAGAGGGATCTGGATTGTTGTTGAAAAAATTAATTTTTGTTGTGGCCGATCCTGTTATGTCAAGGATAGCCTGGTAAAAGTATGGGGTTTTTAAATCGTCCCATGATTTATAAAACCATTTTGGTCCAAAATAATTTTGTAGTGCCAAAAAAGGGTCTTTATCAAAGTATCATTTTTCGAGAGTTACAATTTTTTGAAAAAATGATTTTATGAAAAATTCAGGAGCTGATTTTTTGGGTACTTGTGGTGTCACAAGTTGATTTTTGGAAAATTGTTTTTGAGAAAGGTTTTTTGAAAATTCATCCTTCTCGATTTTTAATTTTTTTTTTGAGAAATGGTTTTTGAAGATTCTCCTTTCTCGATTTTTGTTTTAATTTTAGAGGGTTTTTCCTCTATCATTTCTTCTTTCGGAATTTGAAGTTGCCTTAATGCCTTCTGTAATTCTGGCGATTTTGTAAGGAGCTGGAAGATATTTTCAGCGGTTAATTCTTCTGTGGTTTTAGCCGGTGACTTCTGCACAGATTTTGTGCTGCTGGAATTTATTTGTTCTTCTACCATAACTGCATCATACCAGGACATTGGTTTTTCTGGGGATTTTTCTTTTTCTGTTTTCACTGGTTTGGTATTTGTATTTTGGGGTTTTTTGGGTGCCATGGAATTTTCTTCATGTTGTTGTGGTGTAGTAGCCGGGGTATTTATAGGAGGAAGGGTTTCTTCTTTTCTCTTCACGAGCAAGGATCCAGAAAGAGAATTGAGTTACTTAACATGTGGTAAACTCCTAATCAGGTGCTCCTTTGTTCGTTTTCCCCGATAAATTTGGCTACGGCTGAGCCTTCCGAGTTGGTTAAATCCTGTTTAGACGGGCGATCAGATCGCAGGGTCACAGTAAGTCCCCGTGTGTAGGGCCGACAAGAACCCATTGATAAACTGTCCGCATCTGGATTGTAGGAAGGTAAGGGTCTTCGAACTGGGAATCCACATACTTGGAATTCCACATACTTGAACCCATTCTCTCAATAGAATTACTTCTTATGTTTTTGGAATCATCTTCTTCCATGGATTCAAAGAAGATAATAAATTCCGAAGAAATCGATATATACGTTTTTGAATATGAGATTGATAATTAATCTTACAAAAGGTAAATAGAGATTATTTCTACTAGATTATAAAACCCATTCTCCGAATAGGTTTCCTATATGAAAACTCATCCTTCTTTCCAAAACATAAATTCAGCTAATTCTTCCAAGTGGCTACACTCAAAAATTCTGAGAAAATTCTCAAAAAGGAGAACTCTGACCCTTAGTCTACTAAGCTATTACTCGAAATTAGTACCTTCCAAGTCACTAGATAGCTATAGTAAGGAAATCATTAGAGAAGAAATCCTCTCTAAAATCATAGCGCTATACAGCGGTTTGAAAAATATCAACACAAACATAGTAGTTCAACAAAGACAAATAAATTGGTGTACTAATACACTCAATACTTCTACTGCTCAATTTTGAGTAAGACAAATAAATCCCAATAAAAAATTGATGGACAACTCTCACAATACTCCTGAGAAATTCCAGATTAATATAAAATTCCTTCATGAAGATTTTTATGAGAAACAAAACCTTGAAAAAGGATTTGGTTCTTTAAGAACTTCTTGAAAACAAGAAAACAAATTCAAGAAAAATTCTATGAATACATAAAAAAGAATAAAATTAATATTCATTTCTTTAATTGGTTTGCAATATAATCTTCCCAAAATTCTATAGAATTCCCTTTTCCTAAATCACTAAATCCCATAACAACTAGGAACAAGACGCAGGAATGGGAAACAATTGCCAATTCTAGAAAAATCCAATCCAATCACCCCCCTCTACAGGGAATCAAACTTGACGTCCATGGGAGCTCCATAGACGCTTTTCCTTTTAAAACTCATTCAGAAGATGAGAGAACAAATACGAAAAACGTATTTGCACAAAATAACTTCACCAACATTAGTTTAAATACCATAGGAAAACAATTGGACAGAATAGAAAATTATATAAAGAACCATCCTGTAGTTACTATAGGATCTTCAGAATCACCTAAAGAAACAAATTTGAAAAGTCCGATCTTTAAACCATTCCAAATATCCAAGGATAGTGTTAAAGATATCAAACAAAGTAAGTCTGAATTCGTTCAGGCCTTACAAGACCAATTAAGCAAAATTGGAACATCTAGTAGTTCTAACACAGAATTCATTATCCCGGATACACCACAATCCACCGAAAAAAGGTGTGAAACTTTAATACATAATTCAAATAACAATAATGTCTTACAAAAATTCCAGGATGAAATAAATCCTAAAAAAGACATTTCCAAATACAAACAAAATTCAAAGTACTGTAAAATGAAATTACATAATGTTCTCCTTCAAACAGCCGAATTAGTCACGGCTAGTTCATCTGAAATAATCAAAAGTGTGTGTGTATTAGACACTGATAAAAAAGTAACAACAAAACAAGAATTACAAAAAGAAATAAAAGAAGTAAAAACAGAGATAAAAGAATTAAAAGAAAAACAGAAACAAGACTCTAAATTAATAAAAATAATCCTTTCAAAACCAACATCACAAAACTCTAAATCCAATTCAGAAAACCCCATAGAATCAAAAGGCCTAGAAGAAATCCCAAAAGATTTCCTTAATGTCCTAAGACAAATCACATCAAAAAGATACCTAATACAAATTACTCTTAAATTCTTGAATAACTTTAAAATCCAAACAATTGCACTTTTTGATACGGGTGCAGATTTAAACCTAATAAAAATAGACATAGTACCAGAAAAGTTTAGAGAAAAAACTAGTGAAAGAGTAAAAGCTGCTAATAACACCAAAATCAGAATTAATTCAAAGACCAGTGCGACAATTGAAAATGACGGAGTTTCTATAGCAACACCGTTTGTTTTAACAGATGACATACACAGTTCCGTCATCTTAGGAACACCCTTCATAAATCTCATCACTCCTTACAAAATAGATAGCGATTCTGTATCTTTTAAATTTAATAAAAGGAAATTAAAATTCCATTTCATAACAAAACCAAAAACAAGAAATTTGAGCATAATAAGAACATGTTCGATACATGAAGATGGTATAAACGCAAAAATACAAGGAAAAATATACCACCTACAAGAACTGAAAAAAGAAATTTCAGTTAAGAGATTAAATACACAATTAGAGATACCCGATGTTAAAAGACAAATTTCCAAACTCCAAAAAACATTCGAAACTGAGATATGTTCCGAAATTCCAAATGCCTTTTGGAACAGAAAACAACACATAGTAGATCTTCCTTATGAAAAGGATTTTGATGAAAGACAAATTCCGACAAAAGTAAGACCCATTCAAATGAATAGCGACCTTGAACAACATTGCAGAAAAGAAATACAGGATCTTGAAAATAAAAAATTAATTTCCAAATATTGATCCCCTTGGAGTTGTGCTGCTTTCTATGTAAACAAAAATTCCGAAATAGAAAGAGCAATTCCTAGACTAGTGATAAATTATAAACCCCTAAATACAGCCCTCAAATGGATTAGATACCCAATCCCAAACAAAAGAGACTTGTTGCAAAAACTCCATTCTGCCTTAATATTCTCAAAATTTGACATGAAATCAGGTTTTTGGCAAATCCAGATTTCTGCGAAAGATCGTTATAAAACCGCCTTTACGGTACCCTTTGGGCAATACGAATGGAACGTAATGCCTTTTGGTTTAAAAAATGCACCTTCAAAATTCCAACGAATAATGAATGACATTTTCAATGACCATTCCAAATTCTGCATAGTCTATATTGATGATGTTTTGATCTTCTCAGATTCCATAGAAGAACATTTCAAACATCTCAAAACATTCTTTTATGTCACCAAGAAAAATGGATTGGTAGTTTCCAAGTCGAAAATGAACCTGTTTCAGACTAGAATAAGATTTCTAGGACATTATCTATCCCAAGGTGAAATTACTCCCATAGAAAGGTCCTTAGAATTCGCAAACAAATTCCCTGACAAAATCCTCGACAAAACTCAGTTGCAAAGATTCTTAGGCAGCTTAAATTATGTTTTAGATTTTTGTCCGGAGATCAATAAGATGGCAAAACCACTCCATGATAGACTAAAGAAAAATCCGACTCCATGGACTGACGACCATACTATTTGTATCCAGAAAATCAAGAAAAAGGTACTAGAAATACCGTGTCTTCATATAGCAAATCCCCAGCTACCTAAGGTAGTAGAAACAGATGCCTCAAACTTAGGATACAGAGGAATCTTAAAACAAAATTCAGAGGGAAAAGAATGTATAGTCCAGTACACGTCTTCCCATTGGAATGATACCCAGAAAAATTATTCTACCATTAAAAAAGAAATTTTGAGCATCGTCTTATGCATACAAAAATTTCAAAGTGATTTACTAAACCAAAATTTTTTACTTAGAGTCGATTGCAAAAGTGCTAAAGAGGTTTTACAAAAAGATGTTCAAAACCTTGCGTCAAAACAAATTTTCGCCAGATGGCAAGCGATTCTTAGTATTTTTGATTTTGATATTGAATATATAAAAGGAGAAACAAATTCCATTCCAGATTTCCTAACCCGTGAATTCCTACAAAACAGAGAAAACACCTAAAAATCCCCACTTACTCCTTCAACAAATCCCCCAAAAGAAGAAAGAAGGTTGATACGAATTCAGAAGAAGCAAATACAACAAAATACTTCAAAGAAAGAAGATGATACAATTTCTGGTCCGTAAATGAAGAATCATCCAAGAGATGATTAAACTAAATGTTTTCTAAAAACAGAGAAAGAATTTTCTAAACACTTTCTCAAATCAATTTCCAAAACTAAATGTTTTCTAAAAATAGAGAAAGAATTTTCAAAACACTTTCTCAAAACAATTTCCAAAAAAGATGATTGAACTAAATACTTTCTAAAAATAGAGAAAGAACTCTTAAAACCCTTTCTCAAAATTACCAACTTGTAGAAAATACGAGTTACTTTAAAATAAAAATTTTGAGACAAAATGGTTTTACGAATCATACTTTTATCAAGCTATTCTTCACAAACCAAGATCAGCAACGACAAAAGTAAAATATTCAATAAAGATCCCTCTTATTCGATCTGCAAAATACTCCGAGTAATTGCTCCAATTCATTGGAGGAATGACTTGTTAAAATTAATAAATTTTCTAAATTCTCAAAAATATGAGCCCTTGTTTGTAATATCCCTTTTAATTACTGGGACTACCAACAAGCTTGAAGTTTAATTATTTGTTTTTCAAAACTTAAAATTATCACATACTTGGCTTTTTATGCTTCATGTGATGCTTCGCAATTTTCTACTTGGTGCAATTAATGGTGGGAACAATTCGGATCTACACTTGATATACAAAACCGAAATTACCAAATCTTTTAGCCTCTTCAAATCCCAATTTACTCCCTCAGAAGAAGAAAAAAGATTTACACCATTGCACCTTTTCCACACAAAATTCCATCTACCATGGGTATTCACCTGGTTCGTAGATTATTCAGATGACAAAATTCCAGTCATCCGAAGGAGATTTAAAATTAGATGGTGGAACAGTTTTAAAATACCAAGGAGCCTCTCACCCCCAAATGTTCAACAATGACTAGATGATAATAAACCAATTCCATTACAGGCACCTCCACAGAGAGCACAGACGCCATTCCAGACAAAGGAACATACCCAGTTCCTTTCCCAAAAATCCCAGATGGCTTCCATGCTAGCTGCAGCAAAAACGCCGGAAGAGATACAGGCAATATTCCAAAAATTTGCACCATCCTCATCCAAACAGGACTCTTCAAACGATGAGGAAGAACCCGGAATTGAAAATGCAAATATCCCTATTTTTGGCAACAATGGATTCTAGGTGCTACCAAAATACCGAAAATCCCGGAGGAATAATTGACAAACAAATTGACCGAAATTTACGGAGACACAATTGACGACAAATCTCAGTGCTCCAAATAGTTAAAGCGGAATCTGAGAATAAGACAAAAATACTGAGGTCATGCATGACCTCATACAGCACTCGGATGAATAGTGACACGGATGAATAGTAACGCGGATGAATAGTAACGCGGATGAATAGTGACACGGATTAATAGTTAATTTACTAAAATATCCTTGTAATAGTGAATTCCCACTTTGTAATTCTCTTATAAATAGAGAACCCCTCTCCCTTAGTTTCACAAGTTAATTTTTCTAATAGTTTCTCTCTCTTAGTTTAGATTGCTCTTCCTTCTTTCTAGAAGTTTGAAGATCATCAAAGTTCTTCCTCGGTGGGAATCGCCACAAAATTATCCAAATCTTTTAAGTTCATAAGACCTGGAGTCTATGAACTAATATTCCGTTTCCTTACCCGATAATTTACCTGAAATTATCCAATTCACATGATTCATTCATCAACCGATTCATACCTTAAATTATCCAATTTACCCAGAAAATTATCCAATTGACATGATTCAGTTCATCCACTGATTCATAACGAAATTATCCAATTATCCTCTTTGTAAGTACTTTAAAGTTTTGAATAAAATTCACGTTCTTAAATTATAATTATCTTGCAACATGGTTGGTTCTACCACCTACTGCAATTAAATTTACGTCTTTAAATTTATTTAAATTGCATATGGTTGGCCGAGCCACCTCAATTAAATTCTTGCATTAAATTCCTGCACTTTAATTCACTTAAATTCCAGCAGATCCTTATGCTTATGGCTTCCTACATGAGGAACCTTAGCTAAGTTAGCTTTTCTCTATTTACCAACTTGGTATCAAAGCCATAAAGGGTAAACTCTAGAAAGAGAAATGAGTTACTTAACAGGTGGTAAACTCCTAATCAGGTGCTCCTTTGTTCGTTTTCCCCGATAAACTTGGCTACGGCTGAGCCTTCCGAGTTAGACGGGCGATCAGATCGCAGGGTCACAGTAAGTCCCCGTGTGTAGGGCCGACAAGAACCCATTGATAAACTGTCCGCATCTGGATTGTAGGAAAGTAAGGGTCTTCGAACTGGGAATCCACATACTTGGAATTCCACATACTTGAACCCATTCTCTCAATAGAATTTCTTCTTATGTTTTTGGAATCATCTTCTTCCATGGATTCAAAGAAGATAATAAATTCTGAAGAAATCGATATATACGTTTTTGAATAGTAGATTGATAATTAATCATACATAAGGTAAATAGAGATTACTTTTATAAAATCACAAAACCATACATGGATCCGTTTTTAGCCAGAACTAATTCCTATAACTCTCAATCATCTTCTTCTTTTGAATCAAAGAAGATTATCAATTCTGAAGAGATCGTTATACACGATTTCGAAAAATCAATTGACAGTTGGGAAATCCCAAAAGTCAATAGAGATCAAATTTACAAAAATTCCAAATATCAATTCTTCAAAACTGATTTCACAATTAAGACAGAAGAAAGAGATATTCAATTAACAAAACCTTTTGAAACTATTCAATTACTTTCTCAAACATCCTTGAAAAAGTATAGAGAAAGAAATTACAAATACATTCATATTGGTTTAGTCCAAGTAGGGATAAAACCCCTTACTAAAGAAGGATTAAACACCTCAATCCTTGCTATCTTAAGAGATGCAAGATTCACAAATTTTGAAGATTCCTTGTTAAGTTCGGTTGAGTCCAGTCTCTGCACAGGACCAATCTCTTTTGATTGTTACCCAAACTTTTCAGTTTCTTTGAATGATAAAAATATCCAAAAATCCCTCGTCTTACAAATCAAGACACATAATTACCAAATGCTTGAAGGATCTATTCCTGTAGCATTAATTTTCAGAATTCACTACAAAGCTATGACTTCTGCTTTTGCAACAAAAGTCAGATACCATAGTAAGAAAGGTGAAACCCTTCTTCTACAAACAGACCTTTCCAAATCTAACACGGTAGTACCACGACCCATTAGATGGAAAGATATTACCCTACCAGATGAATGGACCCTGGAAGGCGTAGCAAAACCTGAACCCTTAGAATCTGAGCAACCAAATACCCATCTTAGAGAAATTACACAATACCAAGATGGTAGGGTTAGCCTCTCATTTTTAAGAAGATCTATGAGCAATAGATATGAAGACACCAGTTCCGAAGAGACCCTAGACTTAGGAAGAGTCTCACAAATTCCTTCAATAACAAATACACCGGTCAAAATTAAACCTAGGTATTCTACATCAGATCTACCAAATCTGACAAACGTAGATTACACAAACCAAATACCCAGACCAATATACGTAAATCCCGTGGTTAGAGAAAAGATGGACGACGAAGAACCTACTAGTCCAACATACTCTTCAATAACCCACAATGAATTAGCAAATGAAATTAAGGTTCTAGAGAAAGAATTCCAAGTAGATAAAAAACTACTACAAAAAGAATTCTATCAAGAACATAATTCACAAAAAAGAATTTGGTTCTTCAAAAATTTCCTTAATTCAAGAAAACAAATACAAAAAGAATTCTACGAATTTGTCCAAGATAATAAAATTAATATTCCGTTCTTTAAATAGTTTGAGATATATTCCTCTCAAAACTCCATAAATTTTCCCTTCCTTAAAACAAAATCCTCCACTATCGAGAACAGTGTAACAATGTTAACACATAACTCTGATAGCAGCGATACATCAGAAAAATTAGGGAAACCCCTAGTCAATAATATGAATTGGGAACAACAACCAGTTCAAGGAATTCAAATAGCTCCAGGGTTATGATGCGCGATTAGATGCACACACTTTTAAACGCAAGTGCACGTTATCGTATCAAGTAGTGTAGTCTTAGATAAGACCGAATATCGTCCTCTAGGATTAGGGTTCAAGTACCAATTATCTATTTTCTAGTATCTATTTGGTGAATTAATGAGTGATTGGTTGTTTATGACTAAGAATTATAAAAGCTATTTTAAAGTATAAAGATTTAATTCAGATGTGATGAGAATAGGGCTTCTATGTATCCTTACTATCCGCTTATGTTACTTACTAATGCATTACTTATGGCATTCTTCTTTGGAGAAAGCAGTTTACTAAATCGCTTTATACTCCCGTTAGGTTATATAAACACTCAACCCCGATTGTTCCTTACCTAACTTTCACGATAAAGGTAATGCTATGAGGATTAAGCACAAAACCTAGTTGACCGTCACGCACAATGCGCAAAATTAGGGTTGTTAAGCCTCTCATCAACGCTTACAAATCTAATTGAGGTATTTTCATCCCCAATTCAAGATCGCTTCACCCAACTTACAGCATATTCACAATCCCCCCTTTTCAGAATCTGATTAGAAATCATATAGTGATAACTAGTTGTCAATTAGCTACCAAGAATTCAACTCAATTATTGGATAGATCTCTCAATAAGAATAATAACCATAAACATGCATTAATTTATAACATAAGGTTCAAGTAATTCAACATAGAAAGCCCTATAAGAGAATTAGTTCCTAGCCATGAATATGACAAGAACTAATTCAAAGTTCATCATGCAAAAACTGAATTAAAGAAAAGAAAAAGGAAAGAAATTACTAATGTTTAGGTCTCCAATCTCCTAGGCAAGAAAACCTTGTGTTTGGCAAGAAAGGGAACCCTTTAAAACTGCCTAGGGTTCTCCTTTTATAGGTTTAAAAACGCCTCCTTCTTTTCCCTGCAGGCCTGGCCCAAAAATCCGTCAAAAGACCTAAAATTTCCGCGTCGCCTGCGCTCGATGATGGCGCCACGGAAGTTCTCAAATCCGCGGGTGTTTTGGCGCCGCGCCCGATATTCGCTGCTCGAGTAGCCATGGCCAGTATCTTCTGTAGCTCCTCGGATGTTTAGCGCCGCGCCAGACTGCCGTTTTAGTAGCCATGCGCACAGTCTTCGCCTCTGAATAATGGCGCCATGCCCCACGATTGCCGCAGGAGGCGTCGCGGCGCTGGTCTAGATTTTAGCCTCGTTTGCCACTTTCTCTGCTACCTGCATCTCCTCTTGCCCTCTTTTTGCTCCTTTTCCGCCATTTGGCCATTTCAACCACTTTGACTCAATAGAAAGAAAACTATCCTAATACGACACTTATATGTGCAAAATGGGACAAAAGACTAACTAAAACAGACTCAAAGGTGTATATAAAATACACCGATCAAATACCCTCAACTTAACCTTTGCTCGCCTCGAGCAAAGATAGAAAGAAATACAATAAAAGACTCAAAAGAATGAAAAATAAAGGACTCCTGTCATTAATCACTTTTTGCTGCATAGATGTTAACTAGAAAACATGAAGGTTAGCAGAATAATATGCAGGAACATATAGCATGGAATTTCAACACATTGAGCTAGATATTTCGCAAACTCATACTTATCATGCTTAAATGGAAGTTCATATACTAAATCATGCATATAAATTCAAGAATTCCTATGGCATGCTTACTTGCTATTCTCCACTAATTCTGGATATGCATAAAAGAGATCTTCAGGACTTTGAGGGTTGTAATGTTGGCTTAGGTAGGGGTTGGTAAAGATAGGCATTTAGGCTCATTGTTCTGTACCATAAGCTCTTTGGCTTTTCAATTTTTCCCTTTTTCTTTTGATTCTTTCCTTCACTTCAATTCTATCCTTCCCCTCTTTTGTTTTGGGAGAGTGAAGTGTATTATACTAATAGGCACCCCCAAACTTAGGCTTTTGCCTCTTTCTTATTACTTTTTTTTTTATTGGGGTGCAACAAACTCATTCACTATTTTTGTCTCTTTTTTTAACACAATGGATTCCACTATTTCATATTTGCACTTATGGTACAATTTGTGGGAACATAGGGTGTCAAAGAAGAAGTTTCAAATTTAGGCTCAATGAGGCTGACTAGGGATATTTTTAAAGTACAGGATAGAAAAGAATGGTAAGAATTGGCTATCAAAGAAATGCCTGAGTCATCTCCCTAACATACATATCCTAATTATTTCGCCTCAAATAGCCAGCAATCATAACACATAAGCATTTATCATTTAGCATGCATAACTCAAGTAAGAAACTCCAAATAGACAGATTCTGTGAGTTTTTGGCATATCTAACCTAAGTGTTTAGATAGTTGCTTCAATTCCTTTACATTATTCCACTTTACTTCACTAGGTGTTTCTAGCAACTACAGCATATATGATCTTTGGCAGGCAATTATGACTCAAAAAGAAAAATTTTGGTGACTCAAAATAAACATAAAACAAATAAAAAGACTTAAATAAAACATAACATGACACACAAATAAAACACCCCCAAACTTAAATCACACATTGTCCCCAATGTGTGCAAGACTCAAAGACAGTAAAGAAAATAACACTTACAAACTTTGGTTAAAATGGTGGTGGTGGCGGTGGATAATGCATCGACCATTGGTTGAACAGGGAGCTCAACTCTTCATATCACTGGTGCAATTGCCGCTTCCCGCCACTTGTTGCCCTTGTCGCAACTCCTGTTGTCCCTGTCTCAACTCAGTTTGTCCTTGTAACAATGTGCCGAAGTGTTGCATCATCATCCTCTGGTTCTGGAGCACTTGCTCCATCATTGGCACTGAGGGTTCTGCTTCTGTGGTTGGCCGGTGGCTAGGTCCTGCCTCATATTGAGCCCCTATTTCAGGCTCATCTTCATCCATGGTGTTGCCGCTGTTGCTTTATTCGCCGCGGGTTGTACTCTTCGTCACGCCGGGGCTGTGGTCCGAAAAGAGTGCACTATCCCATAGGACACCGGCAGTTGGTTTCTTTCATGAGTATTCGTGGGTAGTTGTGGATCGCACTCATGTGGCATAGACGTAATAAGTGAACCGTGTCCCAATCCACCGTTGTCACCAACTCGCTGATTTCTTCGATGCTCGCACTATCTCTTTTCCCACATCAATTATCACCTCATAATTCCATAAATCAACTTAATCTCGCTCTTCCGCACTCGTGAAGTGCGTAGATGGAATCACGCGCATCGACGAAATACACCAAGCCTTGGTCGCTTTGTTGAATTGGCACCTACTCGCTCTAGATCCATTTCTTCCAATCTCAAAAGCAGCCTGTGGTAGCCGGTGTTTGCAATCGATCCCGCTGATGTTGTCGGTGCTCCTAGACCATGTTCTAAAATGGCTCCGATCACCAATTCCTCCTTCAACATCCACCGCTTAGAGTCGCGTTTATTGCTTCCGCCACAGCATATAATTTCCTTACAAAGCACCCCTTCTGCCTTCTCCTAAAGTTTGCATAAAATTCTCGCACCATTGTTGTATTCACTGGTGTTATCTTCTCCGGATTGACAAATCTCTTCCACCCCCTTAGCTCAATCATCGCCCGGATGGGCTCATAAACGTCTTCATCCCCATAGGATCCCCTTTGGTAATCCATTCCTTCTCGAATTACGCCCGTATCAAGCCTTTGTATCTTAGAAGGCCGGTAACTCACAAATCTATTTTCATCGTATTGTGGGTCAGTGGATGTGGATCCTCTTTCTGGTGGCCATTTATAAACAAGATCTGCAGCTTCTAATTTTTGTGGCACAATGTCTCCTACACGCTCAACAACTAGCAGCGAAAAACAATACCCCCAAACTTCAATCTTTCTACTCAATACCCACAACCTTCTTTTCTACTCCTTTCTCCAACTTCACAATCACTTTTCAGCCTCCGAACTACTCCAACTACAATACTTCTCCAAACTACTACCTCCTATGACTTTAGTAAAAGGATTCAAGAACAAGGATAGAGATTACCTTTTATGAGAAGATTCAAGCTTGTTCTTGTTTCAATTGGTGGGCTGAGGCTATGGAATGGAGCTTTGTTGTTTGAGATAGTTGGGGGTTTTTGGGAATTTAAGAGTTTAGGTTGTGGTTGGGTTGGATTTGTGGAGGATTTGTGGGAGAGTTTCTGAAATTTCGTGGGTTTTTGGAGAGGGAAGGTTAGGTTTTGGAAGTTGGAATTGGGGAAAATCTGATTTTTGGGCGTTTTAAATTTCTGGATTCCCGCCGGCCATGTTCGCTTTTAGCCATGCGCCAAACATCTCAAGGCCTTCGGATTTCTCACATGGCTAAATTCTGCAAACTTTCTGAAATTCTACCGCGCTCGCTCAGCTCTGGGCGCTTAAACTTCAGCACCGCTTCAGATATTTTGGCGCCGCTGCTTCGGGCGCCATGCTCGCTTCCCTGGCGCTTTACTCGCTGAAATCCTGACTTTCTTTCAGTTTTTCGCCTTCAGTTCATTCCCCTATACCTATCACTCACAGCACAAACACAAGAACCCAAGACCGTGAGATTGTTCTAGACAAAATAAAATAAACTAAAAAGAGAAATTAAAATGACATAATTTGAAAAACGTTGGGTTGCCTCCCAACAAGCGCTGTCTTTTACGTCTTTTAGCCGGACGCAAGTTCCTTAGACTTAATAGCCTTGGGGTGGATTAAGTCCCCAACAAATCCATTTCCGCCACATTTGGCGTTTCCTTTTTCTTCTTTTCTTTTTAGCATTATCAGTAGTAGGGAGTTCCGGGACATTTACCTCATTTAGTGTCATTTCAGCAAACCACGCCTGCTTTCTTGGGCTCATCACTCTTTGGTTGCACTGTAATGGCTCGCATGGGGTTTTGATGGTGCTGATTGCAAAGCACATACTCATTGGTGGTGGTTCGATGACATGTTTAAACACTTTAAACACCATTTCTTCATTCTCCACCCTTAATGTCAACTCCCCTCTTTCAACATCAATCAAAGCTCTCCCTGTTGCTAGGAATGGCCTCCCTAATATGATAGGGATTTCTGCATCTTCTTCCATATCAAGAATTAGAAATCTGCAGGAAGAAAAATTTCCTACCTTCACAATCACATCCTCAATCTTGCCTCGTGGATGAACTACTGTCCTGTCGGCTAGTTGCAGACTCACAGTGGTTGGTTTAGCCTCTCCCAACTCCAATCTTTTGAAAACTGATAAGGGCATCAGATTTATACTTGCCCCTAAATCGCATAAGGCTCTGTTGCAAGTTACCCTGCCCACTGTGCACGGTAGTGTGAAGCTTCCAGGATCCTTTAGCTTTGGTGGTAACTTCTTTTGTAGGATAGCACTACACTCTTCTGTGAGTGCTACTATCTCATATTCCGCCAGTTTCCTCTTTTTCCCCAAGATTTCTTTCATGAACTTGAAATAGGACGGCATTTGCTCCAAAGCCTCTATAAAAGGTATGTTGATATGCAGCTTCCTGAATACCTCCAAGAATTTGGAAAATTGTTTATCGACCGCCTTCCTTTGTAATCTCTGGGGGAAAGGAATCTTTTCTGTATACTCCTTCTCCGAGTTTTCTATCACCGGCTAGGTTCAACCACCTTCTCTTTTCTAACTCGCTCCTTCTCAACCGTTGGCGTGGTTGTTGCTCCAATTGTCTTCCACTTCTCAACTGCACTGCCTTACATTGCTCCCTCGGATTTACCTCTGTATTGCTCGGCAATGTCCCCTGTGGCCTGATGTTTGTCTGCTTTGCTAGCTGTCCTACCTGTGTTTCCAAGTTTCTGAACGAGGATCTAGCTTCTGTCATAAACTGCGTCTGGGCGTTGGCAAGTCGCCATAGCCGCTAAGCTCATCCGCTTTTCTTGCCGAATCGTGCATCAATCGCTGAGGCTGTGGGGCTTGAATGAAAGGCTGCTGATTCTGCTCGCTGTTCTGCATCGACTTCGCATCGGTTCTCGCGTTCTCGCTGGTTCTCGCACCGATTCGCCACGCTCGATATTGATTTTGCTGGCCCTGATCTCCTTTCCATGAGAAATTTGGGTGATTCTTCCACCCTGGATTATAAGTGTTTGAGTAGGGGTTGTTTTGTTGCCTCCGTAGTTTCCTACCGCTGACACTCGCCTGTTCCATTGGTATGTTGTTGGGATCCGCCGGCGGCATCTATCAAATGTATGTGGGCCACCACATATCTCACGCCTTTAGGCATCTGCATCGCGTTCATCGACATCGTATGTTGTTGCAAATCGTTTTGCTGTGGCGGCCACTTGGGCATTCAAGGCAGCAATAGCATCTATCTCGTGGACTCCCACCGTTCTTCTCCCACTTGTCGCCCTCTCTTCAGTGACATGGTTGTTAGTGGCCATATCTTCTAATAACTCATGAGCATCGTGGGCTGTTTTCCTCAAGAATGCTCCTCGCCGCGATCTATGATGGTCCCGTCAGTCTCGACCCGTTGTAGAAGATGTGGACCAAGTTCCACAACTCAATGCAATGGTGTGGGCACTTTCTTTGTAGATCCTTGGAGACCTAAACATTAGTAATTTCTTTCCTTTTTCTTTTCTTTAATTCAGTTTTTGCATGATGAACTTTGAATTAGTTCTTGTCATATTCATGGCTAGGAACTAATTCTCTTATAGGGCTTTCTATGTTGAATTACTTGAACCTTATGTTATAAATTAATGCATGTTTATGGTTATTATTCTTATTGAGAGATCTATCCAATAATTGAGTTGAATTCTTGGTAGCTAATTGACAACTAGTTATCACTATATGATTTCTAATCAGATTCTGAAAAGGGGGGATTGTGAATATCTTTGTAAGTTGGGTAGATACCTTGAATTGGGGATGAAAATACCTCAATTAGATTTGTAGCGTTGATGAGGCTTAACAACCCTAATTTTGCGCATTGTGCGTGACGGTCAACTAGGTTTTTGTGCTTAATCCTCCTATAGCGTTACTTTATCGTGAAAGTTAGGTAAGGAACAATACTGGGTTGAGTGTTTATATAACCCTAACGGGAGTATAAAACGATTTCGTAAACCTGCTTTCTCCAAAAGAAGAATGCCATAAGTAATGCATTAGTAAGTAACATAAGCGGATAGTAAGGATACATAGAAGCCCTATTCTCATCACATCTGAATTAAATCTTTATACTTTAAAATAGCTTTTATAATTCTTAGTCATAAACAACCAATCACTCATTAATTCACCAAATAGATACTAGAAAATAGATAATTGGTACTTGAACCCTAATCCTAGAGGACGATATTCGGTCTTATCTAAGACTATACTACTTGATACGATAACGTGCACTTGCGTTTAAAAGTGTGTGCATATTACGCGCATCAAGTTTTTGGCGTCGTTGCCGGGGATTAGGCAATAGTTCAATATCAAATTATCTATTTTTAATTTCTAATTTGGTCTTTAATTTTTATTTTTATTTTTACGTTTTTCGCTATTTTTCGAAAAATCAGGTTGCCGTGAGTTGTTTTCTGTTTTTGATCTATTTCAGGCAATCAGTTTATGCGAAGGAGAAGAGGAGCAGACACTCTTGTTCCCTTCAATCCAGAGATCGAGAAAACCTGCAAACAGAACAGAAAGAATCAACGGGTTGCAACGTTGATAGAGATGGACGGTAATCTAAACAATAACAGGATGAGAGAAGGGTTAGGTGAAAATCACCCTAACCCAGAAAATCCTCATCAAGTGCCACTAGATGTGGAGGATAGAGTCCGAATCCAGCCAGAAAGAAGTTTGGGAGATTATGTGCTGCCAAGAGTGAATGGAGCACAGACATGCATTAGGCTCCCGCACAGAGCCAACAACTTCGAGATAAAACCAGCAATTTTGAGCATGGTACAGCACACTGTGCAATTCGGAGGACTACCATCGGAGGATCCACACATGCACATAGCTAATTTCTTGGAGCTATGTGCCACGCTCGATATAACGGCATCGATGATGCGTCGGGTTGAGAGGCTCTTTCCTTCTCACCGGGGATAGAGCAAAAGTATGGTTGAATTCCCGCCACCGATTCGATATTCACATGGCACGAGCCGCACAAAATTCCTAGCCAAGTTCTTCGCCAGAAGCAAAGAAAGAGGGGAGTTGAACAACTTCTACCAAGCTGATGAAGAGTCTTTATATGAAGCATGGGAAAGGTTCAAGTAATTCAACATAGAAAGCCCTATAAGAGAATTAGTTCCTAGCCATGAATATGACAAGAACTAATTCAAAGTTCATCATGCAAAAACTGAATTAAAGAAAAGAAAAAGGAAAGAAATTACTAATGTTTAGGTCTCCAATCTCCTAGGCAAGAAAACCTTGTGTTTGGCAAGAAAGGGAACCCTTTAAAACTGCCTAGGGTTCTCCTTTTATAGGTTTAAAAACGCCTCCTTCTTCTCCCTGCAGGCCTGGCCCAAAAATCCGTCAAAAGACCTAAAATTTCGCGTGCAGCGGCGCTAAGTTCTCAAATCCGTCGTGTTTTGGGCCCGCGCCCCGATATTCGCTGTTCGGTAGCCGCGCCAGATCTTCTGTAGCTCTGATGTTTAGCGACGCGCCCCTGATCTGCTGTTTAGGCGCGCCGAAGTCTTCGCTCTGAATAATGGGCGTCGCGCCCGATTGGGCCGCAGGAGGAGGCGCGCGCTACCGGGTCTGGATTTCAGCCTCGTTTGCCACTTTCTCTGTTTTCAGCTCTGGCATCTCCTCTTTTGCCCTCTTTTTGCTCCTTTTCCGCCATTTGGCCATTTCAACCACTTTGACTCAATAGAAAGAAAAACTATCCTAATACGACACTTATATGTGCAAAATGGGACAAAAGACTAACTAAAACAGACTCAAAAGGTGTATATAAAATACACCGATCAGGTTACAAATAATCCCTGCTCCAGATCTAGGAATAATCAAACCCCTAGCTCAATCCCGTTACAATGCCGCTTCAATTTACGATTGGAACCTAGATGGAATGACTGAATACAATATCCTCAGTTTTTATGAGAAGATTCAAGTTGTTCTTCTTTCAATTGGTGGTTTGAGGCTATGGAATGGAGCTTTGTTGTTTGAGATAGCTAAGGGTTTTTAGGAATTTAAGAGTTTTGGTTGTGGTTGGGTTGGGTTTGTGGAGGATTTGTCGGCAAGTTTTTGGAATTTCGTGGGTTTTTTGGAGAGGGAGAGTTAGGTTTTTGAAATTGGAATTGGGGAAAGATCTGGTTTCTGGGCTCTTTACGCTTCGATTCCCGCCAGCGCCGCGTTCGATTTTAGCCGCGCGCCAATGTTCTCGCACTCTTCGACTTTCTGCGCGCATTCATTGGAAATACGCTAAACTTGGCAATTTTTGAATTACGCGCTGCCGCTTCTCGGCGCCATGCTTGAACTTCGCGCTGCTCGATTCTTTTGGCGCCGCGCTGCTTCCTAGCCAAGCGCGCTACCCGCTTTTTCGAAATCCGGCTTGCTCATTTTCGCCCTTCGCTTTATTTGCATGTACTGCCAATAACACAAACACAAGACCCCAAGACCGCAGATCGTTTCTAGGAGAAATTAAAATAATCTAAGGACAGGAATTGAAATAACATAATTGAAAACATTGGGTTGCCTCCCAAGTAGCGCTGTCTTTAACGTCTTTTAGCTGGACGTAAGTTCCTTAGCTTTAATAACCGTGGGGTGGATCAAGCCCCCAACTAATCCATTTCTCCACATTTTATGCGTTTTCTTTCTTTTCTTCTTAGCTTTATCGAAGAGGAGTTCAGAACACATACCTGCTTTAGTGGAATTTCGGCAAACCATGCCTGCTTTCTTGGGCTCATCTTTCTTTGGTTGACTTGTATTGGCTCGCAGGGGGGTTTGATGGTGCTGATTTCAAAGCACCCACTCATGGTTGGTGGCTCAATGACGTGTTTAAAAACTTTAAACACCATTTCTTCATTCTCCACCCTTAATGTTAACTCTCCTCTTTCAACATCAATCAAAGCTCTCCCCGTTGCTAGGAATGGCCTCCCCAATATGATAGGGATTTCCGCATCTTCTTCCATATCAAGAATGAGGAAGTCTGCAGGAAAGAAGAATTTTCCTACTTTCACAATTACGTCATCAATCTTGCCTCTTGGATGAACCACTGTCCTGTCGGCCAGTTGCAGGCTTACTGTGGTTGGTTTGGCCTCACCCAACTCAATCTTTTAAATCGACAAGGCATCAGATTTATACTGCCCTAAATCACATAAAGCTCATTTGCAGTCACCCCATTTGTGCAAGGTAGTGTAAAGCTTCCAGGATCCTTTAGTTTTGGTGGCAACTTCTTCTGCAAGATAGCACTACACTCTTCTGTTAGTGCTACTATCTCATATTCCGCCAGCTTCTTCTTTTTCCCCAAGATCTCCTTCATAAACTTGAAATAGGAGGGCATCTGCTCTAATGCTTCTATGAAAGGTATGTTGATATGCAGCTTCCTAAATGTCTCCAAAAATTTGGAGAATTGTTTATCAACCGCCTTTCGCTGTAGTCTCTGGGGAAAAGGGATCTTCTCTGTATACTCCTTCTCTGGAGTTTTCTCTACTACAGGGCTGGGCTCAATCACCTTCTCTTTTTCTAACTCTGCCTTCTTCTCAACTACTAGCTGAGGTGACTGCTGCTCCAACTGTTTGCCGCTTCTCAATTGCACTGCCTGGCATTGCTCCCTTGGATTTACCTCTGTGTTGCTTGGCAATGTCCCCTGTGGCCTGCTGTTTGCCTGCTTTGCTAGCTGACCCACTTGTGTTTCCAAGTTCCTGAATGAGGATCTAGCTTCATGAATTGGAGTGCAGGCATTGGCGAGTCTTTATCGCTACTTTCGTCGCTTTTCTTCTGAACCGGTGCATTGACCGCTGAAATTTGTGGGCTTGAATGAAGAGGCTGATTACAGTTCTGCTGGTTCTGCATCGCCTGTATTGGTTCTGCTGCCCTGGTATTGATTCTGCCCTTGGTATTGGTTCTGCGAGTTCTTGGTTTACTGCTACCCCTGGTCTCCTCTCCATGAGAAATTTAGGTGGTTCCTCCACCCTGGATTATAAGTGTTGGAGTAGGGGTTGTTCTGTTGCCTCTGATAATTACCTATGGCCTGACACTCTGCCTGCTCCATTGGTATATTGTTAGGATCAGCTGAAGGACACCTATCAAATGTATGTGGGCCACCACATATCTCACAGCTTTTAGGCATCTGCACCGCATTTACTGACATTGTATGTTGCTGCAACTGTTTCGCTAAAAGGGCCACTTGGGCATTCAAGGCAGCAATAGCATCTATTTCGTGGACTCCCACTGTTCTTCTCCCGCTTGTCGACCTCTCTTCTATGACATGGTTGTTAGTGGCCATATCTTCTAATAACTCATGAGCGTCGTGGGCTGTTTTCCTCATGAATGCTCCACCTGCTGCTGCATCTATAATGGTTCCAGTTTGTCTTGCTCGACCGTTGTAGAAGATGTGGACCAAGTTCCACAACTCAATGCAATGGTGTGGGCACTTTCTCTGTAGATCTTTGAACCTTTCCCAAGCTTCATATAGGGACTCTCCATCTGCTTGGTAGAAGTTGTTCAACTCCCCTCTCAGTTTTGCTGCTTTACACGGGGGAAAGAACTTGGCTAGGAATTTTTGTGCCAGCTCGTGCCATGTAAAAATCGAATCGGCCGGCAGGGAGTTCAACCATACTTTTGCTCTATCCCTGACTGAGAAGGGAAAGAGCCTCAATCTGACGGCATCAACGATACGCCGTTATATCGAAAGTTGCACATAGCTCAAGAAATTAGCTATGTGCATATGTGAATCCTCCGATGGCGATCCTCCGAATTACAACGTGTCTTTGTACCATGCTCGAATCGCGGTTTTATTTGAAGTTGTTGGCTCTGTGCGGGGAGCCTAATGCATCGTGCTCCATTCACTCTTGGCGGACATAGTCTCCCAAACTTCTTTCTGGTTGGATTTGGACTCTCTCCTCCACGTCTATTGGCACTTGCCGAGGCATTCCTAGGTTATGTTGATTTTCACCTAACCCTTCTCTCATCATGTTATTGTTTTGAGCACCGTCCATTTCTATCAAAGTTGCAATCCGCTGATTCTTTCGCTCGCTTGCGAGTTTTCTCAATCTCTGGATTGAAGGGAACAAGAGTGTCTGCTTCTCTTCTCCTTCGCATAAACTGATTTCCTGAAATAGATCAAAAACAAACAACCAATCACGGTACCTCAAATTTTCTGAAAATAATAACAAAAACGTAAAAAAAAAAAAAAAAAAAAAAAAAAATTAAAAACCAAATTAGAAATTAAAAATAGATAAATTTGATATTGAACTATGCCTAATCCCCGGCAACGGCGCCAAAAACTTGATGCGCGGTAAGATGCACACACTTTAAACGCAAGTGCACGTTATCGTGACAAGTAGTATAGTCATGATAAGACCGAATATCGTCCTCAAGGATTAGGGTTCAATTACCAACTATCTATTTTTTTGGTATCTATTTGGTAAATTGATATTTGGATTTGTTGTTTATAACTAAGAATTATAAAAGCTATTTTAACTATAAGGGTTTACTTCAGTTGTGATGAGAATAGGGCTTCCACGTCTCCTCACTATCCGCTTATGCTACTTATTAATGCAATAACTTATGGTCTTCTTCTTTTGGAGAAAGCAGGTTCACTAAATCGTTTTATACTCCCGTTAGGGTTATATAAACACTCAACCCCAGTATTGCACCTTACCTACCTTTCGGTGATAAGGATAACTCTATAGGAGGATTAAGAACAAGAACCTAGTTAACCGTCACGCACAATGCGCAAAATTAGGGTTTTTAAGCCTCTCATTAACGCTACATAAATAATTGAGGTATTTTCATCCCCAATCCAAGAATGTCTACCCAACTTACAACATATTCACAATCCCCCTTTCGGAGTCTGATTAGAAATCATATAGTGATAATTAGTTGTCAATTAACTACCAAGCATTCAATTCAATTATTGGATAGATCTCAACAAGAAGAAGAATAACCATAAGCAGACATTAAATCATAACATAAGTTTCTAGAGATTCAACATGGAAAGCCCTATAGAGGAATTAGTTCCTAGCCATTGACATGACAAGAACTAATCCCATGTTCATCATACAAAAACTGAAATAAAGTAAAGAAAAGGAAAAGAAATTACTAAACTATGGTCTCCAATCTCCAAGCAAGAAGCCTTGTGTTGTGCAAGAAGGGGAACCCTTAAAAACTGCCTATGGTTCTCCTTTTATAGGCTGAAAACCGCCTCCACTTTTCCCTGCAGGCCTGGCCCAAAATCCATCTGAAAACCTTATTTTTCCGCGTCGGCGCCGCGGCGCCTGACGGCGCGGCCGGAACTCGCAATCCGTCGGGTGATTTGGCGCGCGGCCGATTCTGCATGCGAGCGCGCGGCAAGCAACTGTAGCACCGGATGTTTAGCGCGCGGCCAGCTTTAGCCGCGGCTGCGCGAGTCTTCGCAGCCTCTGCGGATAGTGGGCACGCGGCCCGCTTCGGCAGGAGGCGCGCGGCTGGTGCAGGTTTCAGCCTCGTTCGCCACTTTCTCTGTTTTTAGCTCTGGAATCTCCTCTTTTGCCCTCTTTTAGCCCCTTTTCCGCCATTTGGCCGTTTTAACCACTTTGACTCAAAAGAAAGGAAAACTATCCTAATACGACACTTATATGTGCAAAACGGGACAAAAGACTAACTAAAACTGACTCAAAAGGTGTATATAAAATACACCGATCAGTAGTTCAACAGATAAACCTGAAAAGGTTAAAGGAAAACGAATATGTGTATTAACTAAAGATCAAGCATTTATGGTAGATATGATTAAACACATAGATACCCAACACCAAAAAGAATATCTGAATAAACTCCTTAAAACCTTTACCCCAGAAAATATTGAAACAAAAAACAATGTATTACCTAGTACTTCCAGAAAATACGATTTGACAAAAATCCTAGAAAGGGGTAAGAAAATTAAAGAAATAACAATTCACGAATTACAAAAACAAGTAATTCAAGTAAAATTAGAAGTAAAAGAATTAAAAGAAAAACAACAAAAAGATTCGAAATTAATTAAAATCCTACTTTCGAACAAAGTAAAACAAAACTCCGTTCCAGAAGATAATGACTCATCTGATTCAGATGATCCCGAAAATAATAATCAAATAGAAAATATAGAAGAAATCCTAAGATTTTACGGCGGTGTTAAGACAAATAACAACAAAGAAATATTTAATTAAAATAACATTAAAATTTTCAGACAAATTCAAAATAACAACTGTTGCCCTCTTTGACACAGGAGCAGACTTAAACTGCATAAAAACTGGTATAATACCGGAAATATTCCTTAAAAAGACACAGGACTCGTTAGCAACTGCTAATAATTCTAAATTAGAAATTAATTACAAAACCAAGGCATCAATTATAAATGATGGAACTTCAATAACAACATCATTTGTCCTGGTAAAAGAAATTCACAATACCATAATACTAGGAACACCATTTATGAATTTAATCACTCCTTATGAAGTGAGTAATAAATCAATATCCTTTAATTTCAAAAATAAAATACTAAAATTCCAGTTCATGACAACACTGAAAACAAAAGATCTCAATCTTATAAAAACCTGTTCAATACAAAAGGAAAAATTATATTTACAGGAATTGAAAACCAATTTTGATATTATCAAATACCCTCTTCAAAATGAATTTACAAATCATGCATATTTTCAAAACCTTGCATCAAAATTAGTTTTCTCTAAATAAGAAAAAAGATTTATACCATTGCACCTTTTCCACACAAAATTCCATGGCACCCAAAAAACCCCAAAATACAAATACCAAACCAGTGAAAACAGAAAAAGAAAAATCCCCAGAAAAACCAATGTCCTGGTATGATGCAGTTATGGTAGAAGAACAAATAAATTCCAGCAGCACAGAATCTGTGCAGAAGTCACCGGCAAAAACCACAGAAGAATTAACCGCTGAAAATATCTTCCAGCTCCTTACAAAATCGCCAGAATTACAGAAGGCATTAAGGCAACTTCAAATTCCGAAAGAAGAAATGATAGAGGAAAAACCCTCTAAAATTAAAACAAAAATCGAGAAAGGAGAATCTTCAAAAACCCTTTCTCAAAAAGAATTTTTAAAAATCGAGAAGGATGAATTTTCAAAAAACCTTTCTCAAAAACAATTTTCCAAAAATCAACTTGTGACACCACAAGTACCCAAAAAATCAGCTCCTGAATTTTTCATAAAATCATTTTTTCAAAAAATTGTAACTCTCGAAAAATGATACTTTGATAAAGACCCTTTTTTGGCACTACAAAATTATTTTGGACCAAAATGGTTTTATAAATCATGGGACGATTTAAAAACCCCATACTTTTACCAGGCTATCCTTGACATAACAGGATCGGCCACAACAAAAATTAATTTTTTCAATAACAATCCAGATCCCTCTTATTCGATCTGCAAAATACTCCGAGTAATTGCTCCAATTCATTGGGGGAATGACTTGTCAAAACTAATTAATTTTCCAAATTCACACAAAAATGAACCCTTTTTGATATTCCCTTTAATTACTGGGACTACCAACAAGCTTGGTTTAATTCCTTTTTAATTCAAAATTCAAAATTATCGCATACTTGGCTTTCCCATTTTGATACTTCATGTGATGCTTCGCAATTTCCTACTTGGTGGAATTCATGGTGGGAACAATTCGGATCTACACTTGAGATACAAAAACCCGAAATTATTAAATCTTTTAGCCTCTTCAAATCTCAATCTACTCCCTCAGAAGAAGAAAAAAGATTTATACCATTGCACCTTTTCCACACAAAATTACATCTACCATGGGTATTCACCTGGTTCGTAGATTATTCAGATGACAAAATTTCAGTCATCCGAAGGAGATTTAAAATTAGATGGTGGGACAGTTTTAAAATACCAAGGAGCCTCTCACCCCCAAATGTTCAACAATGGCAAGATGATAATAAACCAATTCCATTACAGGCACCTCCACAGAGAGCACAGACGCCATTCCAGACAAAGGAACATACCCAGTTCCTTTCCCAAAAATCTCAGATGGCTTCCATGCTAGCTGCAGCAAAAACCCCGGAAGAGATACAGGCAATATTCCAAAAATTTGCACCATCCTCATCCAAACATGACTCTTCAAACGATGAGGAAGAACCCGGAATAGAAAATGCAAATATCCTTATTTTTGGCAACAGTGGATTCTAGATGCTGCCAAAATACCGAAAATCCCGGAGGAATAATTGACAGACAAATTGACCGAAATTTGCGGAGATACAATTGAAGACAAATCTCAGTGCTCCAAATAGTGACGCGGATGAATAGTAACGCGGATGAATAGTGACGCGGATGAATAGTGACGCGGATGAATAGTTAATTTACTAAAATATCCTTGTAATAGTGAATTCGCACTTTGTAATTCTCTTATAGATAGAGAACCCCTCTCCCTTAGTTTCATATGTTAATTTTTCTGATAGTTTCTCTCTCTTAGTTTAGATTGCTCTTCCTTCTCTCTAGAAGTTTGAAGATCATCAAAGTTCTTCCCCTCAGTGGGAATCAGTTACCAAAATTATCCAAATCTTTTAAGTTCATAAGACCTCGGGGAGTCTATGAACTAATATTCCGTTCCTTACCCGATAATTTACCCAGAAATTATCCAATTCACATGATTCAGTTCATCAACTGATTCATACCCAGAAATTATCCAATTTACCCAGAAAATTATCCAATTGACATGATTCAGTTCATCCACTGATTCATAACGAAATTATCCAATTATCCTCTTTGTAAGTACTTTAAAGTTTTGAATAAAATTCACGTTCTTAAATTATAATTATCTTGCAACATGGTTGGTTCTACCACCTACTGCAATTAAATTTACGTCTTTAAATTTATTTAAATTCTGCATATGGTTGGCCGAGCCACCTCAATTAAATTCTTGCATTAAATTCCTGCACTTTAATTCACTTAAATTCCAGCAGACCCTTATGCTTATGGCTTCCTACATGAGGAACCTTAGCTAAGTTAGCTTTTCTCTATTCACCTGCCATATTTTTACTTATCTTTATACTATTCAGTCTTTTATATGTCTTTTTCTTCCCTATACAAATAAATTCCAGCAGCACAGAATCTGTGCAGAAGTCACCGGCAAAAACCACAGAAGAATTAACCGCTGAAAATATCTAATTTAGAATTATTAGCAGTTGCTAACGAGTCCTGTGTATTTTTAAGGAATACTTTCGGTATTATACCAGTTTTTATGCAGTTTAAGTCTGCTCCTGTGTCAAAGAGGGCAACAGTTGTTATTTTGACAAGAACCCATTGATAAATTGTCCGCATCTGGATTGTAGGAAGGTAAGGGTCTTCGAACTGGGAATCCACATACTTGGAATTCCACATACTTGAACCCATTCTCTCAATAGAATTACTTCTTATGTTTTTGGAATCATCTTCTTCCATGGATTCAAAGAAGATAATAAATTCCGAAGAAATCGATATATACGTTTTTGAATAGTAAATTGATAATTAATCATACATAAGGTAAATAGAGATTACTTTTATAAAATCACAAAACCATACATGGATCCGTTTTTAGCCAGAACTAATTCTTATAACTCTCAATCATCTTCTTCTTTTGAATCAAAGAAGATTATCAATTCTGAAGAGATCGTTATACACGATTTCGAAAAATCAATTGACAGTTGGGAAATCCCAAAAGTCAATAGAGATCAAATTTACAAAAATTCCAAATATCAATTCTTCAAAACTGATTTCACAATCAAGACAGAAGAAAGAGATATTCAATTAACAAAACCTTTTGAAACTATTCAATTACTTTCTCAAACATCCTTGAAAAAGCATAGAGAAAGAAATTACAAATACATTCATATTGGTTTAGTCCAAGTAGGGATAAAACCCCTTACTAAAGAAGGATTAAACACCTCAATCCTTGCTATCTTAAGAGATGCAAGATTCACAAATTTCAAAGATTCCTTGTTAAGTTCGGTTGAGTTCAGTCTCTGCACAGGACCAATCTCTTTTGATTGTTACCCAAACTTTTCAGTTTCTTTGAATGATAAAAATATCCAAAAATCCCTCGTCTTACAAATCAAGACACATAATTACCAAATGCTTGAAGGATCTATTCCTGTAGCATTAATTTTCAGAATTCACTACAAAGCTATGACTTCTGCTTTTGCAACAAAAGTCAGATACCATAGTAAGAAAGGTGAAATCCTTCTTCTACAAACAGACCTTTCCAAATCTAACACGGTAGTACCACGACCCATTAGATGGAAAGATGTTACCCTACCAGATGAATGGACCCTGGAAGGCGTAGCAAAACCTGAACCCTTAGAATCTGAGCAACCAAATACCCATCTTAGAGAAATTACACAATACCAAGATGGTAGGGTTAGACTCTCATTTTTAAGAAGATCTATGAGCAATAGATATGAAGACACCAGTTCCGAAGAGACCCTAGACTTAGGAAGAGTCTCACAAATTCCTGCAATAACAAATACACCGGTCAAAATTAAACCTAGGTATTCTACATCAGATCTACCAAATCTGACAAACGTAGATTACACAAACCAAATACCCAGACCAATATACGTAAATCCCGTGGTTAGAGAAAAGATGGATGACGAAGAACCTACTAGTCCAACATACTCTTCAATAACACACAATGAATTAGCAAATGAAATTAAGGTTCTAGAGAAAGAATTCCAAGTAGATAAAAAACTACTACAAAAAGAATTCTATCAAGAACATAATTCACAAAAAAGAATTTGGTTCTTCAAAAATTTCCTTAATTCAAGAAAACAAATACAAAAAGAATTTTACGAATTTGTCCAAGATAATAAAATTAATATTCCGTTCTTTAAATGGTTTGAGATATATTCCTCTCAAAACTCCATAAATTTTCCCTTTCTTAAAACAAAATCCTCCACTATCGAGAACAGTGTAACAATGTTAACACATAACTCCGATAGCGATGATACATCGTAAAAATTAGGGAAACCCCTAGTCAATAATATGAATTGGGAACAACAACCAGTTCAAGGAATTCAAATAGCTCCAGGGTTACAAATAATCCCTGCTCCAGATCTAGGAATAATCAAACCCCTAGCTCAATCCCGTTACAATGCCGCTTCAATTTACGATTGGAACCTTGATGGAATGACTGAATACAATATCCTCAGTTTTCTCCAACAAATGACAATGGCAGCAAATGTCTACCAAACGCAAAAAGAAGTCCTCGATAAAACCTCTGCGAGCTGCGATCGCAGATTCTCGTGGCAATTAAAGGATGGTGGGATCATTATCTCACTGACCAACAAAAAGAAAATATTCTAAATGCCATAAAAACTGATGATGAAGGATTACCAATATTAACAGATCTAGGAGAACCTATACAAGATGCAGTATCAACATTGATACTGACAATATCTTTAAATTTCATAGGTGATTCTACACATCTTAAAAATAAAAATGTTGAATTACTTTCACATTTAAAATGCAAAAAATTAAGCGATTTCCAATGGTATAAAAATACCTTCTTAACTAGAATAATGATTAGAGAAGACTCTGGTCAACCATTCTGGAAAGAAAGTTCTTAGCCGGACTACCAAGCCTCTTGGGAGAAAAGGTTAGGAATAAAATAAAAGAAAATTGTGGAAAACAAATTATACCTTACGATGAGTTTACATACGGAGAATTAGTCTGTATAACTCAACAAGAAGGATTAAAAATCTGTCAGGATCTAAAAATACAAAAACACCTCAAAAAAGAATTAAAAAGAACAAAATGTGAATTAGGAACATTTTGTAAACAATTCGAACCAACAACCATAGAAAATACCAAAAGCTGCGAGGGAAATTGTAGCTTTTCAATGGAAAAACCTTCCAAAAAATTATTAAAAGATTACAAAAATAATAATGATTATTATAAGAATCCTTATAAAAATAATCGTTATAAAAATAATAGAAACACAAGAACAAATTTCAATTCAAAATACAGAAACATAACTTGTTACAAATGTAATAAGAAAGGACATACATCAAAATACTGTAGAATGAATAAAAAATTACAAGAATTAAATCTCGATGAAAATACTACAAAGAAAATATCTAATCTACTACTTGATTCCTCTTATTCAGAAGCAAATCAGTCAGACCCTGACTATTTCTCTCTTTCATCAGAAGACAAATAACAACAAAGAAATATTTAATTAAAATAACATTAAAATTTTCAGACAAATTCAAAATAACAACTGTTGCCCTCTTTGACACAGGAGCAGACTTAAACTGCATAAAAACTGGTATAATACCGGAAATATTCCTTAAAACGACACAGGACTCGTTAGCAACTGCTAATAATTCTAAATTAGAAATTAATTACAAAACCAAGGCATCAATTATAAATGATGGAACTTCAATAACAACATCATTTGTCCTGGTAAAAGAAATTCACAATACCATAATACTAGGAACACCATTTATGAATTTAATCACTCCTTATGAAGTGAGTAATAAATTAATATCCTTTAATTTCAAAAATAAAATACTAAAATTCCAGTTCATGACAACACCGAAAACAAAAGATCTCAATCTTATAAAAACTTGTTCAATACAAAAGGAAAAATTATATTTACAGGAATTGAAAACCAATTTTGATATTATCAAATACCCTCTTCAAAATGAATTTACAAATCATGCATATTTTCAAAACCTTGCATCAAAATTAGTTTTCTCTAAATTAATATTTAAAGAATTTTTTCCAGGAATCCTTGTCCGTGATTATTTCAAAATGTCCTATCATTGCCCGAATAACAGGTGTATAGCCTACAATCACAAAATATCGAGAAAAGATATGCGTGAATGTGGACAATACTGTATACAGGCAGTATGTGGATCCTTGCTCGTGAAGAGAAAAGAAGAAACCCTTCCTCCTATAAATACCCCGGCTACTACACCACAACAACATGAAGAAAATTCCATGGCACCCAAAAAACCCCAAAATACAAATACCAAACCAGTGAAAACAGAAAAAGAAAAATCCCCAGAAAAACCAATGTCCTGGTATGATGCAGTTATGGTAGAAGAACAAATAAATTCCAGCAGCACAGAATCTGTGCAGAAGTCACCGGCAAAAACCACAGAAGAATTAACCGCTGAAAATATCTTCCAGCTCCTTACAAAATCGCCAGAATTACAGAAGGCATTAAGGCAACTTCAAATTCCGAAAGAAGAAATGATAGAGGAAAAACCCTCTAAAATTAAAACAAAAATCGAGAAAGGAGAATCTTCAAAAACCCTTTCTCAAAAAGAATTTTTAAAAATCGAGAAGGATGAATTTTCAAAAAACCTTTCTCAAAAAGAATTTTCCAAAAATCAACTTGTGACACCACAAGTACCCAAAAAATCAGCTCCTGAATTTTTTATAAAATCATTTTTTCAAAAAATTGTAACTCTCGAAAAAGGATACTTTGATAAAGACCCTTTTTTGGCACTACAAAATTATTTTGGACCAAAATGGTTTTATAAATCATGGGACGATTTAAAACCCCATACTTTTACGGGCTATCCTTGACATAACAGGATCGGCCACAACAAAAATTAATTTTTTCAATAACAATCCAGATCCCTCTTATTCGATCTGCAAAATACTCCGAGTAATTGCTCCAATTCATTGGGGGAATGACTTGTCAAAACTAATTAATTTTCCAAATTCACACAAAAATGAACCCTTTTTTGATATTCCCTTTAATTACTGGGACTACCAACAAGTTTGGCTTAATTCCTTTTTAATTCAAAATTCAAAATTATCGCATACTTGGCTTTTCCATTTTGATACTTCATGTGATGTATGATTTCCTACTTGGTGGAATTCATGGTGGGAACAATTCGGATCTACACTTGAGATACAAAAACCCGAAATTATTAAATCTTTTAGCCTCTTCAAATCTCAATCTACTCCCTCAGAAGAAGAAAAAAGATTTATACCATTGCACCTTTTCCACACAAAATTCCATCTACCATGGGTATTCACCTGGTTCGTAGATTATTCAGATGACAAAATTCCAGTCATCCGAAGGAGATTTAAAATTAGATGGTGGGACAGTTTTAAAATACCAAGGAGCCTCTCACCCCCAAATGTTCAACAATGGCTAGATGATAATAAACCAATTCCATTACAGGCACCTCCACAGAGAGCACAGACGCCATTCCAGACAAAGGAACATACCCAGTTCCTTTCCCAAAAATCCCAGATGGCTTCCATGCTAGCTGCAGCAAAAACCCCGGAAGAGATACAGGCAATATTCCAAAAATTTGCACCATCCTCATCCAAACATGACTCTTCAAACGATGAGGAAGAACCCGGAATTGAAAATGCAAATATCCTTATTTTTGGCAACAGTGGATTCTAGATGCTGCCAAAATACCGAAAATCCCGGAGGAATAATTGACAGACAAATTGACCGAAATTTGCGGAGACACAATTGACGACAAATCTCAGTGCTCCAAATAGTG
Organism: Przewalskia tangutica; assembly: GCA_029844215.1. Taxonomy (NCBI): domain Eukaryota; kingdom Viridiplantae; phylum Streptophyta; class Magnoliopsida; order Solanales; family Solanaceae; genus Przewalskia; species Przewalskia tangutica. Next base: position 8,474,213 of record CM056725.1, read on the forward strand.
ACGCGGATGAATAGTAACGCGGATGAATAGTGACACGGATGAATAGTGACGCGGATGAATAGTTAATTTACTAAAATATCCTTGTAATAGTGAATTCCCACTTTGTAATTCTCTTATAAATAGAGAACCCCTCTCCCTTAGTTTCATGAGTTAATTTTTCTGATAGTTTCTCTCTCTTAGTTTAGATTGCTCTTCCTTCTCTCTAGAAGTTTGAAGATCATCAAAGTTCTTCCCCTCAGTGGGAATCAGTTACCAAAATTATCCAAATCTTTTAAGTTTATAAGACCTCGGGGAGTCTATGAACTAATATTCCGTTCCTTACCCGATAATTTACCCAGAAATTATCCAATTCACATGATTCAGTTCATCAACTAATTCATACCCAGAAATTATCCAATTTACCTAGAAAATTATCCAATTGACATGATTCAGTTCATCCACTGATTCATAACGAAATTATCCAATTATCCTCTTTGTAAGTACTTTAAAGTTTTGAATAAAATTCACGTTCTTAAATTATAATTATCTTGCAACATGGTTGGTTCTACCACCTACTGCAATTAAATTTACGTCTTTAAATTTATTTAAATTCTGCATATGGTTGGCCGAGCCACCTCAATTAAATTCTTGCATTAAATTCCTGCACTTTAATTCACTTAAATTCCAGCAGATCCTTATGCTTATGGCTTCCTACATGAGGAACCTTAGCTAAGTTAGCTTTTCTCTTTTCACCTGCCGTATTTTTACTTATCTTTATACTATTCAGTCTTTTATATGTCTTTTTCTTCCCTATACAAATAAATTCCAGCAGCACAGAATCTGTGCAGAAGTCACCGGCAAAAACCACAGAAGAATTAACCGCTGAAAATATCTAATTTAGAATTATTAGCAGTTGCTAACGAGTCCTGTGTCTTTTTAAGGAATATTTCCGGTATTATACCAGTTTTTATGCAGTTTAAGTCTGCTTCTGTGTCAAAGAGGACAACAGTTGTTATTTTGACAAGAACCCATTGATAAACTGTCCGCATCTGGATTGTAGGAAGGTAAGGGTCTTCGAACTGGGAATCCACATACTTGGAATTCCACATACTTGAACTCATTCTCTCAATAGAATTACTTCTTATGTTTTTGGAATCATCTTCTTCCATGGATTCAAAGAAGATAATAAATTCCGAAAAAATCGATATATACGTTTTTGAATAGTAGATTGATAATTAATCATACATAAGGTAAATAGAGATTACTTTTCTAAAATCACAAAACCATACATGGATCCGTTTTTAGCCAGAACTAATTCTTATAACTCTCAATCATCTTCTTCTTTTGAATCAAAGAAGATTATCAATTCTGAAGAGATCGTTATACACGATTTCGAAAAATCAATTGACAGTTGGGAAAATCCCAAAAGTCAATAGAGATCAAATTTACAAAAATTCCAAATATCAATTCTTCAAAACTGATTTCACAATCAAGACAGAAGAAAGAGATATTCAATTAACAAAACCTTTTGAAACTATTCAATTACTTTCTCAAACATCCTTGAAAAAGCATAGAGAAAGAAATTACAAATACATTCATATTGGTTTAGTCCAAGTAGGGATAAAACCCCTTACTAAAGAAGGATTAAACACCTCAATCCTTGCTATCTTAAGAGATGCAAGATTCACAAATTTCGAAGATTCCTTGTTAAGTTCGGTTGAGTCGGTCTGCGCGGGACCAATCTCTTTTGATTGTTACCCAAACTTTTCAGTTTCTTTGAATGATAAAAATATCCAAAAATCCCTCGTCTTACAAATCAAGACACATAATTACCAAATGCTTGAATATCTTGCAACATGGTTGGTTCTACCACCTACTGCAATTAAATTTACGTCTTTAAATTTATTTAAATTCTGCATATGGTTGACCGAGCCACCTCAATTAAATTCTTGCATTAAATTCCTGCACTTTAATTCACTTAAATTCCAGCAGATCCTTATGCTTATGGCTTCCTACATGAGGAACCTTAGCTAAGTTAGTTTTTCTCTATTCACCTGCCGTATTTTTACTTATCTTTATACTATTCAGTCTTTTATATGTCTTTTTCTTCCCTATACAAATAAATTCCAGCAGCACAGAATCTGTGCAGAAGTCACCGGCAAAAACCACAGAAGAATTAACCGCTGAAAATATCTAATTTAGAATTATTAGCATTTGCTAACGAGTCCTGTGTCTTTTTAAGGAATATTTCCGGTATTATACCAGTTTTTATGCAGTTTAAGTCTGCTCCTGTGTCAAAGAGGGCAACAGTTGTTATTTTGACAAGAACCCATTGATAAACTGTCCGCATCTGGATTGTAGGAAGGTAAGGGTCTTCGAACTGGGAATCCACATACTTGGAATTCCACATACTTGAACCCATTCTCTCAATAGAATTACTTCTTATGTTTTTGGAATCATCTTCTTCCATGGATTCAAAGAAGATAATAAATTCCGAAGAAATCGATATATACGTTTTTGAATAGTAGATTGATAATTAATCATACATAAGGTAAATAGAGATTACTTTTATAAAATCACAAAACCATACATGGATCCGTTTTTAGCCAGAACTAATTCTTATAACTCTCAATCATCTTCTTCTTTTGAATCAAAGAAGATTATCAATTCTGAAGAGATCGTTATACACGATTTCGAAAAATCAATTGACAGTTGGGAAATCCCAAAAGTCAATAGAGATCAAATTTACAAAAATTCCAAATATCAATTCTTCAAAACTGATTTCACAATCAAGACAGAAGAAAGAGATATTCAATTAACAAAACCTTTTGAAACTATTCAATTACTTTCTCAAACATCCTTGAAAAAGCATAGAGAAAGAAATTACAAATACATTCATATTGGTTTAGTCCAAGTAGGGATAAAACCCCTTACTAAAGAAGTATTAAACACCTCAATCCTTGCTATCTTAAGAGATGCAAGATTCACAAATTTCGAAGATTCCTTGTTAAGTTCGGTTGAGTCCAGTCTCTGCACAGGACCAATCTCTTTTGATTGTTACCCAAACTTTTCAGTTTCTTTGAATGATAAAAATATCCAAAAATCCCTCGTCTTACAAATCAAGACACATAATTACCAAATGCTTGAAGGATCTATTCCTGTAGCATTAATTTTCAGAATTCACTACAAAGCTATGACTTCTGCTTTTGCAACAAAAGTCAGATACCATAGTAAGAAAGGTGAAATCCTTCTTCTACAAACAGACCTTTCCAAATCTAACACGGTAGTACCACGACCCATTAGATGGAAAGATATTACCCTACCAGATGAATGGACCCTGGAAGGCGTAGCAAAACCTGAACCCTTAGAATCTGAGCAACCAAATACCCATCTTAGAGAAATTACACAATACCAAGATGGTAGGGTTAGCCTCTCATTTTTAAGAAGATCTATGAGCAATAGATATGAAGACACCAGTTCCGAAGAGACCCTAGACTTAGGAAGAGTCTCACAAATTCTGCAATAACAAATACAGGTCAAAATTAAACCTAGGTATTCTACATCAGATCTACCAAATCTGACAAACGTAGATTACACAAACCAAATACCCAGACCAATATACGTAAATCCCGTGGTTAGAGAAAAGATGGATGACGAAGAACCTACTAGTCCAACATACTCTTCAATAACACACAATGAGTTAGCAAATGAAATTAAGGTTCTAGAGAAAGAATTCCAAGTAGATAAAAAACTACTACAAAAAGAATTCTATCAAGAACATAATTCACAAAAAAGAATTTGGTTCTTCAAAAATTTCCTTAATTCAAGAAAACAAATACAAAAAGAATTTTACGAATTTGTCCAAGATAATAAAATTAATATTCCGTTCTTTAAATGGTTTGAGATATATTCCTCTCAAAACTCCATAAATTTTCCCTTTCTTAAAACAAAATCCTCCACTATCGAGAACCGTGTAACAATGTTAACACATAACTCCGATAGCAGCGATACATCAGAAAAATTAGGGAAACCCCTAGTCAATAATATGAATTGGGAACAACAACCAGTTCAAGGAATTCAAATAGCTCGTGGTTACAAATAATCCTGCTCGGATCTAGGAATAATCAAACCCTAGCTCAATCCGTTACAATGCCGCTTCAATTTACGATTGGAACCTTGATGGAATGATCAATACAATATCCTCGCTTTTCTCCAACAAATGACAATGGCGAGAAATGTCTACCAAACGCAAAGAAGTCCTCGATAAAACCTCTGAAGCTGGCGATCGCAGGATTCTCAGGGCAATTAAAAGGATGGTGGGATCATTATCTCACTGACCAACAAAAAGAAAATATTCTAAATGCCATAAAAACTGATGATGAAGGATTACCAATATTAACAGATCTAGGAGAACCTATACAAGATGCAGTATCAACATTGATACTGACAATATCTTTAAATTTCATAGGTGATTCTACACATCTTAAAAATAAAAATGTTGAATTACTTTCACATTTAAAATGCAAAAAATTAAGCGATTTCCAATGGTATAAAAATACCTTCTTAACTAGAATAATGATTAGAGAAGACTCTGGTCAACCATTCTGGAAAGAAAGTTCTTAGCCGGACTACCAAGCCTCTTGGGAGAAAAGGTTAGGAATAAAATAAAAGAAAATTATGGAAAACAAATTATACCTTACGATGAGTTTACATACGGAGAATTAGTCTGTATAACTCAACAAGAAGGATTAAAAATCTGTCAGGATCTAAAAATACAAAAACACCTCAAAAAAGAATTAAAAAGAACAAAATGTGAATTAGGAACATTTTGTAAACAATTCGAACCAACAACCATAGAAAATACCAAAAGTTGCGAGGGAAATTGTAGCTTTTCAATGGAAAAACCTTCCAAAAATTATTAAAAATTACAAAAATAATAATGATTATTATAAGAATCCTTATAAAAATAATCGTTATAAAAATAATAGAAACACAAGAACAAATTTCAATTCAAAATACAGAAACATAACTTGTTACAAATGTAATAAGAAAGGACATACATCAAAATACTGTAGAATGAATAAAAAATTACAAGAATTAAATCTCGATGAAAATACTACAAAGAAAATATCTAATCTACTACTTGATTCCTCTTATTCAGAAGCAAATCGATGGACCACGACTATTTCTCTCTTTCATCGTAAGACAAATAACAACAAAGAAATATTTAATTAAAATAACATTAAAATTTTGGACAAATTCAAAATAACAAGCTGTTGCCCTCTTTGACACAGAAGCGGACTTAAAGCGCATAAAAGCGGTATAATCAGGAAATATTCCTTAAAAGACACAGACTCGTTAGCGCTAATAATTCTAAATTAGAAATTAATTACAAAACCAAGGCATCAATTATAAAGATGGAACTTGATAACAACATCATTTGTCTGGTAAAAGAAATTCACAATACCATAATATTAGGAACACCATTTATGAATTTAATCACTCCTTATGAAGTGAGTAATAAATTAATATCCTTTAATTTCAAAATAAAATACTAAAATTCGATTCATGACAACAGAAAACAAAAGATCTCAATCTTATAAAAACTTGTTCAATACAAAAGGAAAAATTATATTTCAGGAATTGAAAACCAATTTTGATATTATCAAATACCTCTTCAAAATGAATTTACAAATCATGCATATTTTCAAAACCTTGCATCAAAATTAGTTTTCTCTAAATTAATATTTAAAGAATTTTTCCAGAATCCTTGTCGTGATTATTTCAAAATGTCCTATCATTGCCGAATAACAGTGTATAGCCTCTGATCACAAAATATCGAGAAAAGATATGCGTGAATGTGGACAATCTTGTATCTGACGATATCACGGATCCTTGCTCGTGAAGAGAAAGAAGAAACCCTTCCTCCTATAAATACCGCTACTACACCACAACATGAAGAAAATTCCATGGCACCCAAAAAACCCCAAAATACAAATACCAAACCGGTGAAAGCGAGAAAAGAAAAATCCCCAGAAAATCCAATGTCCTGGTATGAAGCAGTTATGGTAGAAGAACAAATAAATTCAGACAGAATGCATGCGAAGTCACCGGCAAAAACCACAGAACAATTAACCGCTGAAAGTATCTTCCAGATCCTTACCAAAGCGCCAGAATTACAGAAGGCATTACGGCAACTACAAATTCCGAAAGACGAAAGGATAGAGGACAAACCCTCTAAACTGAAAACAAAAATCGAAAGGAGAATCTTCAAAACCCTTTCTCAAAAAGAATTTTAAAAATCGAGAAGGATGAATTTTCAAAAAACCTTTCTCAAAAACAATTTTCCAAAAATCAACTTGTGACACCACAAGTACCCAAAAAATCAGCTCCTGAATTTTTTATAAAATCATTTTTTCAAAAAATTGTAACTCTCGAAAAAGGATACTTTGATAAAGACCCTTTTTTGGCACTACAAAATTATTTTGGACCAAAATGGTTTTATAAATCATGGGACGATTTAAAAACCCCATACTTTTACCAGGCTATCCTTGACATAACAGGATCGGCCACAACAAAAATTAATTTTTTCAATAACAATCCAGATCCCTCTTATTCGATCTGCAAAATACTCCGAGTAATTGCTCCAATTCATTGGGGGAATGACTTGTCAAAACTAATTAATTTTCCAAATTCACACAAAAATGAACCATTTTTTGATATTCCCTTTAATTACTGGGACTACCGACAAGCTTGGTTTAATTCCTTTTTAATTCAAAATTATCGCATACTTGACTTTTCCATTTTGATACTTCATGTGATGCTTCGCAATTTCCTACTTGGTGGAATTCACGGTGGGAACAATTCGGATCTACACTTGAGATACAAAAACCCGAAATTATTAAATCTTTTAGCCTCTTCAAATCCCAATTTACTCCGCCGGAAGAAGAAAAAGATTTATACCATTCACCTTTTCCACACAAAATTCCATCTACCATGGGTATTCACTGGTTCGTAGACTATTCGGATGACAAAATTCGATCATCAGAAGAATTTAAAATTAGATGGTGGGACGGTTTTAAAATACCAAGAGCCTCTCACCCCCAAATGTTCAACAATGGCTAGATGATAATAAACCAATTCCATTCTGAGCACCTCCAGAGAACACAGACGCCATTCGGACAAAGGAACATACCCAGTTCCTTTCCCAAAATCGGATGGCTTCCATGCTAGTGCGCAAAACCGGAAGAGATCTGATGATATTCCAAAAATTTGCACCATCTCATCCAAACATGACTCTTGACGATGAGGAAGAACCGGAATTGAAAATGCAAATATCCTATTTTTTGGCGATGGATTCTAGATCTTTGCCAAAATACGAAAATCCGGAGGAATAATTGTGAACAAATTGGCCGAAATTTGCGGAGACACAATTGACGACAAATCTCGGTGCTCCAAATAGTGGCGCGGATGAATAATGCAGCGGATGAATAGTAGCGGATGAATAGTGACGCGAATGAATAGTGACGCGGATGAATAGTTAATTTACTAGAATATCCTTGTAATAGTGAATTCCCACTTTGTAATTCTCTTATAAATAGAGAACCCCTCTCCCTTAGTTTCATAAGTTAATTTTTCTGATAGTTTCTCTCTCTTAGTTTAGATTGCTCTTCCTTCTCTCTAGAAGTTTGAAGATCATCAAAGTTCTTCCCTCGGTGGAATCGATTACCAAAATTATCCAAATCTTTTAAGTTCATAAGACCTCGGAGTCTATGAACTAATATTCGTTCTTACGATAATTTACCAGAAATTATCCAATTCACATGATTGATTCATCAATCGATTCATACCGAAATTATCAATTTACCAGAAAATTATCAATTGACATGATTGATTCATCCACTGATTCATAACGAAATTATCCAATTATCCTCTTTGTAAGTACTTTAAAGTTTTGAATAAAATTCACGTTCTTAAATTATAATTATCTTGCAACATGGTTGGTTCTACCACCTACTGCAATTAAATTTACGTCTTTAAATTTATTTAAATTCTGCATATGGTTGGACGAGCCACCTCAATTAAATTCTTGCATTAAATTCCTGCACTTTAATTCACTTAAATTCCAGCAGATCCTTATGCTTATGGCTTCCTACATGAGGAACCTTAGCTAAGTTAGCTTTTCTCTATTTACCTGCCGTATTTTTACTTATCTTTATACTATTCAGTCTTTTATATGTCTTTTTCTTCCCTATTTATTATCCCCTTTAGATCCTCGGCCTAACTCTCCGTGTCTAAAAGATTGAATAGTATAAAGATAAGTAAAAATACGGCAGGTAAATAGAGAAAAGCTAACTTAGCTAAGGTTCCTCATGTAGGAAGCCATAAGCATAAGGATCTGCTGGAATTTAAGTGAATTAAAGTGCATGAATTTAATGCAAGAATTTAATTGAGGTGGCTCGGCCAACCATATGCAGAATTTAAATAAATTTAAAGACGTAAATTTAATTGCAGTAGGTGGTAGAACCAACCATGTTGAAAGATAATTATAATTTAAGAACGTGAATTTTATTCAAAACTTTAAAGTACTTACAGAGAGGATAATTGGATAATTTCGTTATGAATCAGTGGATGAACTGAATCATGTCAATTGGATAATTTTCTGGGTAAATTGGATAATTTTTGGGTATGAATCAGTTGATGAACTGAATCATGTGAATTGGATAGTTTCTGGGTAAATTATCGGGTAAGGAACGGAATATTAGTTCATAGACTCCCCGAGGTCTTATGAACTTTAAAGATTTGGATAATTTTGCAATCGATTCCCGAGGGAAGAACTTCGATGATCTTCAAACTTCTAGAGAAGAAAGAGCAATCTAAACTAAGAGAGAAACTATCGTAAAAATTAACTTATGAACTAAGGAGAGGTTCTATTTATAAGAGAATTACAAAGTGGAATTCACTATTACAAGGATATTTTAGTAAATTAACTATTCATCGCGTCACTATTCATCCGCGTTACTATTCATCCGCGTCATTTGAGCACCGAGATTTGTCGTCAATTGTGTCTCGCAAATTTCGGCCAATTTGTCACAATTATTCCTCCGGATTTTCGTATTTTGGCGATCTAGAATCCATTGCCAAAAATAGGATATTTGCATTTTCAATTCCGGTTCTTCCTCATCGTTTGAAGAGTCATGTTTGGATGAGGATGGTGCAAATTTTGAATATCGCTGTATCTTCTTCGGTTTCTTTGCGACTAGCATGGAAGCCATCTGATTTTGGGAAAGGCTGGTATGTTCCTTTGTGCCGAATGGCGTCTGTGCTCTGTGAGGTGCTGTAATGGAATTGGTTTATTATCATCTAGCCATTGTTGAACATTTGAGTGAAACTCGGTATTTTAAAAGCGTCCCACCATCTAATTTTAAATCTCTTCGATGATTGAATTTTGTCATCTGATAATCTCTGACGAACCAGTGAATACCCGTGGTAGATGGAATTTTGTGTGAAAATGCAATGGTATAAATCTTTTTCTTCTTCGAGGAGTAAATTCGATTTGAAGAGGCTAAAAGATTTAATAATTTAGTTTTGTCTCAAGTGTAGATCCGAATTGTTCCCACCATGAATTCCACCAAGTAGGAAATTGAAGCATCACGTAAGTATCAAAATGGAAAAGCCAAGTATGCGATAATTTTGAATTTTGAATTAAAAGGAATTAAACCAAGCTTGTTAGTCCCGTAATTAAAGGAATATCAAAAGGGTTCATTTTGTGTGAATTTGGAAAATTAATTAGTTTTGACAAGTCATTCCCCAATGAATCGAGCAATTACTCGAGTATTTGCGATCGAATAAGAGGATCTGGATTATTGAAAAATTAATTTTTGTTGTGGCGATCTGTTATGTCAAGGATAGCTCGTAAAAGTATGGGGTTTTAAATCGTCATGATTTATAAAACCATTTTGGTCCAAAATATTTTGTAGTGCCAAAAGGTCTTTATCAAAGTATCCTTTTAGAGTTACAATTTTTGAAAAATGATTTTATAAAAATTCAGAGTCGATTTTTGGGTACTGTGTGTCACAAGTTGATTTTGGAAAATTGTTTTTGAGAAAGGTTTTGAAAATTCATCCTTCTCATTTTTAAAATTCTTTTGAAAGGGTTTTAGATTCTCCTTTCTCATTTTTGTTTTAATTTTAGAGGGTTTTTCTCTATCATTTCTTCTTTCAATTTGAAGTTGCCTTAATGCCTTAATTCGCGATTTTATGAAGTGGAAGATATTTTCATTAATTCTTCGTGGTTCTTGTGACTTCGCATGCATTTTGTCACAAATTTATTTGTTCTTCTACCATAACTGCATCATACCAGACATTGGTTTTTTGGGAATTTTTTTGCTTTCACCGGTTTGTATTTGTATTTTGGGGTTTTTAGTGCCATGGAATTTTCTTTATGTTGTTTTGGTGTAGTTCGTATTTATAGGAGGAAGGGTTTCTTCTTTCTCTTCACGCAGCAAGGATATTCTTGCAATGATAGGACATTTTGAAATAATCACGACTGTGATTCTGGAAAAATTCTTTAAATATTAATTTAGAGAAAACTAATTTTGATGCAAGGTTTTGAAAATATGCATGATTTGTAAATTCATTTTGAAGAGGTATTTGATAATATCAAAATTGGTTTTCAATTCTGTAAATATAATTTTTCCTTTTGTATTGAACAGTGTTTTATAAGATTGAGATCTTTTGTTTTCTGTTGTCATGAATCGAATTTTAGTATTTTATTTTGAAATTAAAGGATATTGATTTATTACTCACTTCATAAGAGTAATTAAATTCATAAATGGCGTTCTAGTATTATGGTATTGTGAATTTCTTTACCAGACAAATGATGTTGTTATCAAGTTCCATCATTTATAATTGATGTGTTGGTTTTGTAATTAATTTCTAATTTAGAATTATTAGCGATTGCTAACGAGTCCGTGTCTTTTTAAGGAATATTTCCTGATTATACCGATTTTATGCGATTTAAGTCTGCTCGTGTCAAAGAGGACAATTGTTATTTTGAATTTGTCTAAAATTTTAATGTTATTTTAATTAAATATTTCTTTGTTGTTATTTGTCTTAACACCGCTAAAATCTTCTCGATTTCTTCTAGATTTTCTATTTGATTATTATTTTCGGGATCATCTGAATCAGATGAGTCATTATCTTCTGGAACGGAGTTTTGTTTTACTTTGTTCGAAAGTAGGATTTTAATTAATTCCGAATCTTTTTGTTGTTTTTCTTTTAATTCTTTTACTTCTAATTTTACTTGAATTACTTGTTTTTGTAATTCGTGAATTGTTATTTCTTTAATTTTCTTACCCTTTCTAGGATTTTTGTCAAATCGTATTTTGGAAGTACTAGGTAATACATTGTTTTTTGTTTCAACCTTTTCTGGGGTAAAGGTTTTAAGGAGTTTATTCAGATATTCTTTTTGGTGTTGGGTATCTATGTGTTTAATCATATCTATCATAAATTCTTGATCTTTAGTTAATACACATATTCGTTTTCCTTTAACCTTTTCAGGTTTATCTGTTGAACTACTCGTGAGTAATTCGTCTACTTGGAGGGGTTTATTGTCTTCTGGTGAAAGAGAGAAATAGTCGGTCCGACTGATTTATTCAATCGGAGGAATCAAGTAGTAGATTAGATATTTTCTTTGTAGTATTTTCATCGAGATTTAATTCTTGTAATTTTTTATTCATTCTACAGTATTTTGATGTATGTCCTTTCTTATTACATTTGTGACAAGTTATGTTTCTGTATTTTGAATTGAAATTTGTTCTTGTGTTTCTATTATTTTTATAACGATTATTTTTATAAGGATTCTTATAATAATCATTATTATTTTGTAATCTTTTAATAATTTTTGGAAGGTTTTTCCATTGAAAAGCTACAATTTCCTCGCAACTTTTGGTATTTTCTATGGTTGTTGGTTGAATTGTTTACAAAATGTTCCTAATTCACATTTTGTTCATTTTAATTCTTTTTGAGGTGTTTTTGCATTTTTAGATCTGTGATTTTTAATCTTCTTGTTGAGTTATACGGACTAATTCTCCGTATGTAAACTCATCGTAAGGTATAATTTGTTTTCCACAATTTTCTTTTATTTTATTCCTAACCTTTTCTCCCAAGAGGCTTGGTAGTCAGCTAAGAACTTTTCTTTCCGAATGGTTGACCGAGTCTTCTAATCATTATTCTAGTTAAGAAGGTATTTTTATACCATTGGAAATCGCTTAAGTTTTGCATTTTAAATTTGAAAGTAATTCAGCATTTTTATTTTTAAGATGTGTAGAATCACCTATGAAATTTAAAGATATTGTCAGTATCAATGTTGATACTGCATCTTGTATAGGTTCTCCTAGATCTGTTAATATTGGTAATCCTTCTTCATAAGTTTTTATGGCATTTAGAATATTTTCTTTTTGTTGGTCAGTGAGATAATGATCCCACCATCCTTTTAATTGCCCTGAGAATCCTGCGATCAGCAGTTCTGCAGAGGTTTTATCGAGGACTTCTTTTTGCGTTAGGTAGGCATTTTCTGCCATTGTCATTTGTTAGAGAAAACTGAGGATATTGTATTCAGTCATTCCATCAAGGTTCCAATCGTAAATTGAAGCGGCATTATGCAGGATTGAGCTAGGGTTTGATTATTCCTAGATGCAGGCGAGGATTATTTGTAACCACGAGCTATTTGAATTCCTTGAACTAGTTGTTGTTCCCAATTCATATTATTGACTAGGGGTTTCCTAATTTTTACGATGTATCATTTGCTATCGGAGTTATGTGTTAACATTGTTACCTTCGTTCTCGATAGTGGAGGATTTTGTTTTAAGGAAGGAAAAATTTATGGAGTTTTGAGAGGAATATATCTCAAACCATTTAAAGAACGGAATATTAATTTTATTATCTTGGACAAATTCGTAGAATTCTTTTTGTATTTGTTTTCTTGAATTAAGGAAATTTTTGAAGAACCAAATTCTTTTTTGTGAATTATGTTCTTGATAGAATTCTTTTTGTAGTAGTTTTTTATCTACTTGGAATTCTTTCTCTAGAACCTTAATTTCATTTGCTAATTCATTGTGGGTTATTGAAGAGTATGTTGGACTAGTACGTTCTTCGTCGTCCATCTTTTCGCTAACCACGGGATTTACGTATATTGGTCTGGGTATTTGGTTTGTGTAATCTACGTTTGTCAGATTTGGTAGATCTGATGTAGAATACCTAGGTTTAATTTTAACCGGTGTATTTGTTATTGAAGGAATTTGTGAGACTCTTCCTAAGTCTAGGGTCTCTTCGGAACTGGTGTCTTCATATCTATTGCTCATAGATCTTCTTAAAAATGAGAGGCTAACCCTACCATATTGGTATTGTGTAATTTCTCTAAGATGGATATTTGGTTGCTCAGATTCTAAGGGTTCAGGTTTTGCTACGCCTTCCAGGGTCCATTCATCTGGTAGGGTAATATCTTTCCATCTAATGGGTCGTGGTACTACCGTGTTAGATTTGGAAAGGTCTGTTTGTAGAAGAAGGGTTTCACCTTTCTTACTATGGTATCTGACTTTTGTTGCAAAAGCAGAAGTCATAGCTTTGTAGTGAATTCTGAAAATTAATGCTACATGAATAGATCCTTCAAGCATTTGGTAATTATGTGTCTTGATTTGTAAGACGAGGGATTTTTGGATATTTTTATCATTCAAAGAAACTGAAAAGTTTGGGTAACAATCAAAAGAGATTGGTCTGTCAGAAGGACTCAACTCAACCGAACTTAACAAGGAATCTTCGAAATTTGTGAATCTTGCATCTCTTAAGATAGCAAGGATTGAGGTGTTTAATCCTTCTTTAGTAAGGGGTTTTATCCCTACTTGGACTAAACCAATATGAATGTATTTGTAATTTCTTTCTCTATGCTTTTTCAAGAATGTTTGATAAAGTAATTGAATAGTTTCAAAAGGTTTTGTTAATTGAATATCTCTTTCTTCTGTCTTGATTGTGAAATCAGTTTTGAAGAATTGATATTTGGAATTTTTGTAAATTTGATCTCTATTGACTTTTGGGATTTCCCATTTGTCAATTGATTTTTCAAATCGTGTATAACGATCTCTTCAGAATTGATAATCTTCTTTGATTCAAAAGAAGAAGATGATTGAGAGTTATAAGAATTAGTTCTGGCTAAAAACGGATCCATGTATGGTTTTGTGATTTTATAAAAGTAATCTCTATTTACCTTATGTATGATTAATTATCAATCTACTATTCAAAAACGTATATATCGATTTCTTCGGAATTTATTATCTTCTTTGAATCCATGGAAGAAGATGATTCCAAAAACATAAGAAGTAATTCTATTGAGAGAATGGATTCAAGTATGTGGAATTCCAAGTATGTGGATTCCCAGTTCGAAGACCCTTACCTTCCTACAATCCAGATGCGGACAGTTTATCAATGGGTTCTTGTCGGCCCTACACACGGGGACTTACTGTGACCCTGCGATCTGATCGCCCGTCTAAACAGGATTTAACCAACTCGGAAGGCTCAGCCGTAGCCAATTTTATCGGGGGAAACGAACAAAGGAGCGCCTGATTAGGAGTTTACCACCTGTTAAGTAACTTATTTCTCTTTCTAGAGTTTACCCTTTATGGCTCTGATACCAAGTTAGGCCGAGGATCTAAAGGGGATAATAAATAGGGAAGAAAAAGACATATAAAAGACTGAATAGTATAAAGATAAGTAAAAATACGGCAGGTAAATAGAGAAAAGCTAACTTAGCTAAGGTTCCTCATGTAGGAAGAACACCCCCCTCAAGCTAGGCACTGAAAACTGAGTTGTTTCAGTCCTAGCATGGAGGGTTGTGTTATCTCATTCTCATGATCCTGAAACCAAGTAAACTTGAAAATATCATTTTTCGCAGCGATCCCTTTCTTGCGCAATGCAGCAGTAGCATCAGCATCCATGGCAATAGCACCACCACAGCAGTGGAGCCAGATAAATGATCCTTTTGGGGCAATCTTTATATCTTCTATCATTCCAGCAAAATCAAGGCCAACTGTTTTGGGAACATAATATCGATATTTAGACCTAGGAACCCTGGCATAATTAAAAATGTTCTTATGATTTCCCATGTTGCAGATGATATCAAAACCTTAGATCCAGGGAAGTAACACTCTATCAGTGCTGCAGCAGTACCCCATAAATTCATTCCAGTAACAGGCATTGTGCACACATACTCTGGTATTGTATATCTTCCAACAATACCAACACAAAAATCAGTCCTGCAGCAGCAACAACATCAGCTGCAAATGATGCAGTTGCACCAGCATATTTCAAGCAAATTCAGTCTTTACAATGAAGAATTCAGGAGCATTAACCACTTTATCGACCTTTTATTCATTTCAACAAAAACGTCAAGAACAAAGAAGTCCAGCAGCTGCAGCATTAACATTCAATCAGCATGAGCTTCAACTTCCACAACAATAATGAAAAACCCCTCGTTCTCTAGTCTCACACGGACTAGAGAATCCCTTGATTCTCCTATATCAATGCTCAATGAAGAATCCCTCGTTCTCTAGTCTCACTCAGACTAGAGAATCCCCCGATTCTCACTACACATGCTTTTATAATAAGCTCGGACATACAATGGAGTCTCCCTCAATTTCTAGTCCAAATCCGACTAGACATTCCTCGATTCTCCTATCCTGAGCTAAACAAATGAAAACAGGTAATCTAATATTTGATCGACCTGTGAAAGACTCTTTGAATCGAGCTTCAACTCAATCCATATTATTTACGATGAAGTATCCCTCAATTCTCAGTCGATTTGCAGCTGAAAACTCCTCGATCCTTTCATCTATCTATCATTTACTATCGCGCATCCAGTCAGACAAATGCTGCCATCCAGATGCTCATCTCCAAAAGTATGCAGTAACACAAAAAAAACTGTGTAAAACAAGGTGAGGAAGTTCCAAATATTCCCCAATATATGCTGTAATAGTTTTCAGCCAAGCATGCCTGCAAGGTGTTTGTGAAATTGCTCATTGTAATTTCACTCACCATGTTGTTACAAGTAATCAGATCTTCAAATTCAATGTAAATGCGAAAACATGAACTTGGCGAATCTCTTTCTACAAATGAATAATTGCTAGTATTTCAGTTCGAAAATCATCAAAAAAACATATATATACTCTCTTCGATATCATCCGACTCAACCAAAAAATTATGATCAGTAAAGACTGGAACTCCGGTGATCTTCGACGTCGCAATGAGAGCCAAAGGCGGAGCGTATCCACAGAAAACGATAGTATATTCATCGCGGTCAATCCAAAAGATATTCAGAAATTTAACTATAGTATCCCCTGATCTTGTTGCCAGTTTTCTTCATTTTATTCAGAAATTAGGTATTAACCGTGATCAATTGTATGGTAAAACAAATGAATCCTTCAATTGCTTATCGATTAACATTTCTTCCAGAGATGCTAACAAAAACTCTGAAAATTGCGATCAAATTGACACCAAAACAATCAAATAGCAGAGAAAACATTACGAACAGAATCGCATGAAAGAATCAATGGCAATTGAGATTTGAACAACAAAGCTTCTTCTTCGCCGTCCATGAAATGCGAAAGCAACACTCGCTCTATTCGTTATTCCTACTGGTCTTGTTCTTCTCCTTTAGCTCCGCGGCCTAAAACTTGGATCATCAACACAAGCATTGAATGATAATCACCTGATCTAATAGGATCTAGGCTCTGATACCATGTTAAAGTTTGGATTAATTTTCAAACAGAGAAACCATAGAAGAAAATGCATAGGAAAATGAATAACGTGAGAGAGAAGACATGGAGGATATAGAGATATAATTAGGGCTCAAAATGAACTTCTGTGAATATTTTCATTTTTTTTTACTTACTAGAATTACAATTGTAGTATCTATTTATAGGCTTAACTCTTCTAATAAAAGCTTATAGGCTTAACTCTTCTAATGAAAGCTAAGTAAAGACATCTAACAAGATTATCTAACAAACTTAACAAACTAAAAATAAACTAACCACATTATATATTGTGTATATATGTGACATATATATACTTCAACACCCCCCTCAAGCTAGGCACTGAAAATAGAGGTTTCATCTAGCTTGGAATCATGATTCTGAGGACCCGGCAATATCGATGGCGATGATCAGTGAGCAGCAACATTGGCCCTCCATTTTGGTAACAATGTAACATCCTTATAAGTGGCTCTCACATCAGAGATAGAGAAGGTTGTCTCCAACTCAGGTCCTTCATCAGTGGCGAACAGCTTTAGTCGATTTTGCTTACTTAGTTCCTTCTCTGAGTCTTCCTTCTCATTTGTTTTGGTCTGGTCAAAGTCTTTAGGTGTTATGACAACAATCCCAGCAGCCACATCAGGTGCATTATTAACTTCATTAACAACCTCATCATGAGCTGCAATAGCAACGCCTACACCAACTGCACACACCAAATACACGCAAAGAATAAGTAGGTCCACCAAAGATTCACATAAGAGTGTAAGAATAACTACACTAATGTAATCAAAGTGCAACAACAATATTCTCCAAGTTCATCAAATAGTAATGAACATTCTTTCAACTATGAGAAACAACACCAACACACCAGTAACATCACCAGTGAGCAGTGCTCGAGCAAAATTCCAGTAGCAGGTCCTAGCAGTTAACTATGATTTTCAAACAAGACAATTTATAGAGCTTCAGCACATGGCCATCAACTCAGATTTCAGTTTTTCTTGCATTTTCAGAAGCCATAATAGCAGCATCAGCAGCAACATCGACAACATCAGGTGCATCATTAATAACGAAGAATCTCTCGTTCTCTAGTCTCACTCGGACTAGAGAATCCCCCGGTTCTCACTACACATGCTTTTATAATAAGCTCGGACATACAATGGAGTCTCCCTCAATTTCTAGTCCAAATTCGTCTAGACATTCCTCGATTCTCCTATTCTGAGCTAAATAAATGAAAACATGTAATCTAATATTTGATCGACCTGTGAAAGACTCTTTGAATCGAGCTTCAACTCAATCCATATTGTTTCCGATGAAGTATCCCTCAGTTCTCAGTCGATTTGCAGCTGAAAACTACTCGATCCTTCCATCTATCTATCATTTACTATCGCACATCCAGTCAGAAAAATTCTTACATCCAGATGCTCATCTCCAAAAGTATGCAGTAACACAAAAAAAAACTATGTAAAACAAGATGAGGAAGTTCCAAATATTCCCCAATATATGTTGTAATCGTTTTCAGCCAAGCATGCCTGCAAGGTGTTTGTGAAATTACTCATTGTAATTTCACTCACCATGTTGTTACCAGTAATCAGATCTTCAAATTCAATGTAAATACGAAAACATGAACTTGGCGAATCTCTTTCTCCAAATGAATAATTGCTAGTATTTCAGTCCGAAAATCATCAAAAAAAATATACTCTCTTCGATATCATCCGACTCAACCAGAAAAATTATGATCAGTAAAGACTGGAACTCCGGTGATCTTCGCCGCCGCAATGACAGTTAAAGGCAGAGTGTATCCCCAGAAAATGATAACATCTCCATCGCGGTCAATCCAAATGATATTCAGAAATTTAACTATAGTATCCCCTGATCTTGTTGCCAGTTTTCTTCATTTTATTCATAAATTAGTTATTAATCATGATCAATTGTATAGTAAAACAAATGAATTCTTCGATTGCTTATCGATTAACATTTCTTCCAGAGATGCGAACAAAAACTGTGAAAATTGCGATCAAATTGACACCAAAACAATCAAATAGCAGAGGAATACGAACAGAATCGCATGAAAGAATCAATGGAAATTGAGATTTGAATGCCTCGTCAATTGAGATTTGAACAACGAAGCTTCTTCTTCGTCGTCCATGAAATGCGAAAGCAACACTCGCTCTATTCGTTATTCCTACTGGTCTTCTTCTTCTTCTTTAGCTCTGCGGCCTAAAACTTGGATCATCAACACAAGCATTGAATGATAATCACTGATAATAACCTAATCTAATAGAATCTAGGCTCTGATACCATGTTAAAGTTTGGATTAATTCCCAAACAGAGAAACCATAGAAGGAAATGCATAGGAAAATGAATAACGTGAGAGAGAAGACATGGAGGATAGAGAGATATTTTTAGGGCTCAAAATGAGCTTCTGTGAATATTTTCAATTTTTTTACTTACTAGAATTACAATTGTAGTATCTATTTATAGGCTTAACTCTTCTAATAAAAGCTTATAGGCTTAACTCTTCTAATGAAAGCTAAGTAAAGACATCTAACAAGCTTATCTAACAAACTTAACAAAACTAAAAATAAACTAACCACATTATATATTATGTATATATGTGACATATCTATACTTCAACACCCCCGTCAAGCTAGGCACTGAAAACAGAGGTTACAATCCTAGCTTGGATACATGAGTTACAGGACCAGCAACATCAGTAAGCAGTAGTCAGTGAGCAGCAACATTGACCCTCAATTTTGGTAACAATGTAACATCCTTATAAGTGGCTCTCACATCAGAGATAGAGAAGGTTGTCTCCAACTCAGGTCCCTCATCAGTGGCGGACAGCTTTAGTCAATTTTGGTTACTTAGTTCCTTCTCTTAGTCTTCCTTCTCATTTGTTTTGGTCTGGTCAAAGCCTTTAGGTGTTATGACAACAATCCCAGCAGCCACATCAGGTGCATTATTAACTTCATTAACAACCTCATCATGAGCTTCAATAGCAACGCCTACACCAACTGCACACCCTGAAACACTCACATCAGCAACAACAGTAGGTCCACCAGCATTCACATAGTAGGTAGAAGCAGCAACAACTACACTAACAGAATCAGGTGCAACAACAATATTCTCCAAGTTCATCAAATAGTAATGAACATTCCTTCAACTATGAGAAACAACACCAACACACCAGTAACATCACCAGTGAGCGGTGCTCGAGCAAAATTCCAGTAGCAGGTCCTAGCAGTTAACTATGATTTTCAAACAAGACAATTTATAGAGCTTCAACACATGGCCATCAACTCAGATTTCAGTTTTTCTTGCATTTTCAGAAGCTATAATAGCAGCATCAGGAGCAACATCGACAACATCTGGTGCATCATTAATAACGAAGAATCTCTCGTTCTCCAGTCTCACTCGGACTAGACAATCCACCGGTTCTCACTACGCATGCTTTTATAATAAGCTAGGACATACAATGGAGTGTTGATCGGTGTATTTTATATACACCTTTTGAGTCAGTTTTAGTTAGTCTTTTGTCCCGTTTTTCACATATAAGTGTCGTATTAGGATAGTTTTTCTTTCTTTTGAGTCAAAATGGTTAAAATGGTCAAATGGCGGAAAAGGAGCAAAAAGAGGGCAAAAGAGGAGATGCCAGAACTGGAAACAGAGAAAGTGGCGAACGAGGGTAAAATCCGCATCAGCCGCGGTGCCTCACCGATCAGCGTGGCGCGCGCCACTATTCGTAGAGGTGCGAAGACTGGCGCACGGCGCTCAGACAAGATGCAGTGGCCGCGCGCCTCGACATCGATATCGGGCGCGGCGCCAAAACACCCGACGGATTGCAGAACTTCCGGCGCCGCGGCGCCTATCTGCAGGGCCGCGGCGCCGACGCGGAAAAATTAGGTCTTTTGACGAAATTCAGGCCAGCACGAAGGAAAGAGGAGGCGATTTTCAAATTTATAAAGGAGAACCCTAGGCAGTTTTTAAGGGTTCCTCTTCTTGCACAACATAAGACTTTTGCTTGGAGATTGGATACCATTAGTTTAGTAATTTCTTTTCCCTTTCTTGTTCTTTATTTCTATTTTGTATGATGAACATAGAATTAGTTCTTGTCATGACAATGGCTAGGAACTAGTTCTCTTATAGGGTTTTCCATGTTGAATTGCTAGAAACTTATGTTATAAATTAATGCATGCTTATGGTTATTTTTCTTATTGTGAGATCTATCCAATAATTGAGTTGAATTCTTGGTAATTAATTGACAACTAGTTATCACTATATGATTTCTAATCGATTCAAAGGGGATTGTGAATATCTTGTAAGTTGGGTAGACATTCTTGGATTGGGGATGAAAATACCTCAATTATTTATGTAGCGTTGATGAGAGGCTTAACAACCCTAATTTTGCGCATCAGGCGTGACGGCCAACTAGGTTTTTGTTCTTAATACTCCTATAAAGTTATCCTTATCACCGAAAGGTAAGGCGCGACATCGGGTTGAGTGTTTATATAACCCTAACGGGAGTATAAAACGATTTCGTAAACCTGCTTTCTCCAAAAGAAGAATACCATAAGTTAATGCATTAGTAAGTAGCATAAGCGGATAGTAAGGATACATGGAAGCCCTATTCTCATCACCACTGAAATAAATCTTTATATTTAAATAGCTTGCATAATTCTTAGTTATAAACAACAAATCAATTATCAATTCACCAAATAGATACTAGAAAATAGATAATTGGTAATTGAACCCTAATCCTTGTGGACGATATTCGGTCTTATCAAGACTATACTACTTGTCACGATAACGTGCACTTGCGTTTAAAGTGTGTGCATCTTACCGCGCATCAAGTTTTTGGCGCCACACGTGATTAGGCATTAGTTCAATATCAAATTTATCTATTTTTAATTTCTAATTTGGTTTTTACTCTTTGTTAATTTTTATATGTTTTTATTTGTTCTATTTTATTTTATTCTTTTTCGTTTTATGTATTTATTGTGTGAAAACAAGGGTGTCGTGATCCGCTGTTGGTTTTGATGCATCTCAGGGATCCTCAAGACATGGATTTACTGTCGATATGATCGAGCTCCAACCATGAGGAAGAGAGAGAGAATTGCGAGAAGTCATACTCGCCTCACTAAGTATCAAGCGCATTCATGGACGAAATGAGATTGGCCATAAAGAAGCCGAATCGCAAATAGGAGAACTCGCAATCATTTTTAACAATAACGACAATTTGAGGAGTTCAACCAAACCCAACTATTGAGGAATCGTGAGATAGTTGGTGTAGAAAAGGAAAAGATCAGAGATCCAATTATTTACCTTCGACTCTGTAGAAATCCTTTTTCAGCATCTATTACGTAAGAACCACCACTAGCTATCACTACCGATCCTCACGATTAGGAAGCCCATACCAGCAAGGGTACCCCCTAGAGTTGAGAGATGTAGAGAATTTCACGGATTCCTACGTTATAAAAAGCATAAAAGACAAGTTTGTCTTGTGTACTTGGGGGATAATTGTATGTTTAAGGTTCTTGGTTGAGCAAATAGTTATAGGGAAATTGAGACTTATAGAATAAATCTGCGAATTGCAAGTAGTTCGCGAAGGTCCAATGAGCACTCGCATCTGGTTAATTGTGTCCGGCTAAAAGACGTTAAAGACAGCGCTTGTTGGGAGGCAACCCAACGTTTTCAATTATGTTATTTTAATTTCTGTCTTTAGTTTATTTTATTTTGTCTAGAACAATCTCACGGCTTGTGTTTGTCTTTGTGATTGATGTGCAGGAAATAAACCGAATGGCGAAATCAAGAAAAGCCGTAATTTCGAGAAAAGCGGTAGCGCCGCGGCG
The DNA here is from genome assembly GCA_029844215.1 of Przewalskia tangutica. Classification (NCBI taxonomy): domain Eukaryota; kingdom Viridiplantae; phylum Streptophyta; class Magnoliopsida; order Solanales; family Solanaceae; genus Przewalskia; species Przewalskia tangutica. The sequence continues at coordinate 8,496,839 of CM056725.1, forward strand.
CCAGTGGTAGCGCCAAAAGAATCGAACAGCGCAGAGTTGCGCCAGGCTTCCAGAGCAGGCCGCGCGGAAAAATTCGAAAATTTGCCAAGTTTAGGCGTCGCGCGCCAACAGTGGCCGCGCACGAAAGTCCCGGCGAGCGCAGGTTCAGCCGCGCCACGGCTGTATCCAAAACTTAAAACGCCTGTAAATCGATTTTTCCCAAATCCAATTTCAAAACCTAACCCTTCCTCCAAAACCCACGAAATTCCAAAAATTTGCCCACAAATCCTCCACAAATTAAACCCAACCACAACCAAAACTCTTAAATTTCTAAAAACCCTTAGCCATCTCAACCAACAAAGCTCCATTCCATAGCCTCAAACCACCATTAGAAACAAGAAGCTTCTCATAAAAGGTAATCTTTTATGTTCTTGAATCTTTATCAAGTCACGAGGTAGTAGTTTGAAGGAGTATTGTAGTTGAAGTAATTGGGGACTGAAAAGTTGATTGTGAAGTTTGGAGAAAAGAGTAGAAAAGGAGTGTGGGTATTGGGTAGAAAAGTTGAAGTTTGGGGGTGTTGTGTTCACTGCTAGTTGTAGATTGTGTAGGAAACAATTGTGCCACTAAATTGAAAAGCTCCATAACTTATTTTAAACCATGGCCACCAGAAAGAGAAGAGGCTCCACATCCACCCCAACCCCACAATACGATGAAAATAGGTTTGTGAGCTACCAAGCCTACCAAAGATACAAAAGCTTCGATACTGCACTTTAATACCAGAAAGGGGAATGGACTACCAGAGGGAGTCATATGGGGAAGAAGATGTTTATGAGCCCATTCGGGCGATGATTGAGTTAAGGGAGTGGAGGAAATTTGTGAATCCGGAGAAGATAGCACCAGTAAACACAACAATGGTGCGTGAATTTTATGCCAATTTTCCGGAGAAGGTGGAAAGGGGATGCTTTGTAAGGGGACACTATGTGCCTGTGACAGCAGAAGATATAAATATACAATTGAAAACAGTTGATGTTGAAGGAGGAATTGGTGATCGGAGCCATTTTAGAACATGGTCTAGGAGCACCGACAACATAAACTGGGATACCGTCGCAAACACCGTGAGCTACCATGGAGCGGTTTTTGATATTGGAAGAAATGGGTCAAGAGCACTGAACAAAGCATTCAACAAAGTAGCCAAAGGTTGGCTATATTTCGTCAGCGCCCGCATGATTCCATCCACGCACTTCACCAGAGTTCCAGATGATAGGATTAAACTGATATATGGAATTATGAGGGGGTTGACGATTGATGTGAGGAAAGAAATAGTGCAGAGCATCGATGAAATCAGCAGGTTGGTAACAACAGGCGGATTGGGACATGGCTCAGTTATCACCAAGCTATGTCACATGAGTGCGGTTCCAAAACTACCCACTGACACTCATGAAAGAAACCAACTGCCAGTGTCATTTGGTATAGTGCACTCTTTCCTGCACTCCAAGCCCCCAAAGAACAGACGGAGAGTACAACCAAAGCAGAAGCAGCAGAGGCCGCCATGGACGAAGATGAGCCCAAATAGGGGCTCACATGAGGCAGACCTAGCCACCGCCAACTACAGAGCGTAACCTCCAATGCCCACAATGGAGCAATTGTATCAAAATCGGATGAGGATGATGCAGACTGGACATGAGTACAAGGACAGCAAGAAACAAGGCAACAAATCAACGAGTTGAGTTCCTTGTTCAACCAATGGTCGATGCATTATCCACCACCACCACCACCATTTTAACCAAAGTTTGTAAATGTCTTATTTCTTTTATTGTCTTTGAGTCTACACACATTGGGGACAATGTGATTTAAGTTCGGGGTGTTTTATTTGTGTTTTATTTTCTTTGTGTCATGTTATGTTTTACTTAAGTCTTTTTTATTGTTTTTATGTTTATTTTGGAGTCACCAATTTTTTTTTTCTTTTTGAGTCATAATTGTCTGTGAAAGATCATGTATGCTGTAGTTGCTAGAAACACCTAGTGAAGTAAGGTGGAATAATGTAACGGAATTGAAGCAACTATCTAAACACCTAGGTTAGATATGCCAAAAACTCACGTAACTGCCTATTTGGAGTCTCTTGCTTGAGTTATGCATGTTAAATGATAAATACTTATGTGTTATGATTTCTTGCTATTTGAGGCGAAATAGTTAGGATATGCATGTTAGGAGATGACTGTGCATTTCTTTGATAGCCAATTCTTACCATTCTTTTCTATCCCGTACTTTAAAAAATATCCCTAGTCAGCCCCATTGAGCCTAAATTTGAAACTTCTTCTTTGACACCCTATATTCCCACAAATTGTACCATAAGTGAAAATAGGAATAGTGGAATACATTGTGTTAAAAAAAAGAGACAAAAAGAGTGAATAAGTCTGTTGCACTCCAATACAAAAGTAATAAGAAATAGGCAAAAGCCTAAGTTTGGGGGTGCTTGTCATTATTATATACTTCACTCTCCCAAAACAAAAGAGGGAAAAGATAGAATCGAAATGAAGAAAAGAATAAAAAGAAAAAGGGAAATACTGAAAAGCTGAAGAGCTTATGGTACACGAAATGAGCCTAAATTGCCTATTTTTACCTACCTATACCTAAGCCTACATTACAACCCTTAAAGTCCTGAAGATCTCTTTTATGCATATCCAGAATTAGTGGAGAATAGCAAGTAAGCATGTCATAGGAATTCTTGAATTTATATGCATGATTTAGTATATTGACTTCCATTAAAGCATGATGAATAGTAGTTTGCGAAATATCTAGCTTAATGTGCTGAAATTTCATGCTATATGTTCCTGCATATTATTCTGCTAACCTTCATGTTTTTCTAGTTAACACTTATGCAGCAAAAGTGATCAATGGCAGTGAGTCTTTTATTTTTCGTTCTTTGAGTCTTTTATTTTTTTCTATCTTTGCTCGAGGGCGAGCAAATGTTATGTTTGGGGGTATTTGATCGGTGTATTTTTTATACACCTTTTGAGTCAGTTTTAGTTAGTCTTTTGTCCCGTTTTTCACATATAAGTGTCGTATTAGGATAGTTTTTCTTTCTTTTGAGTCAAAATGGTTAAAATGGCCAAATGGCGGAAAAAGAGCAAAAAGAGGGCAAAAGATGAGATGCCAGAGCTGGAAACAGAGAAAGTGGCGAACGAGGGTAAAATCCAGACTAGCGCCGCGGCGCCTCGCAGCTGCAGCGCGCGCCACTATTCGCAGAGGTCGCAGAAGACTGCGCACGCGCGCCGAGCAGCCAGATATCAGGGCCGCGGCGCCAAAACACCCGACGGATTGCAGAACTTCCGGCGCCGCGGCGCCTGTCTGCAGGGCCGCGGCGCCGACGCGGAAAAATTAGGTCGTTTGACGAAATTTTGGGCCAGGCCTGAAGGAAAAGAGGGAGGCGGTTTTCAGCCTATAAAAGGAGAACCCTAGGCAGTTTTTAAGGGTTCCCCTTCTTGCACAACACAAGAATTTTGCTTGGAGATTGGATACCATTAGTTTAGTAATTTCTTTTCCCTTTCTTGTTCTTTATTTCTATTTTGTATGATGAACATGGAATTAGTTCTTGTCATGACAATGGCTAGGAACTAATTCTCTTATAGGGCTTTCCATGTTGAATTGCTAGAAACTTATGTTATAAATTAATGCATGCTTATGGTTATTTTTCTTATTGTGAGATCTATCCAATAATTGAGTTGAATTCTTGGTAATTAATTGACAACTAATTATCACTATATGATTTCTAATCAGATTCTGAAAAGGGGGGATTGTGAATATGTTGTAAGTTGGGTAGACATTCTTGGATTGGGGATGAAAATACCTCAATTATTTATGTAGCGTTGATGAGAGGCTTAACAACCCTAATTTTGCGCATTGTGTGTGACGGTCAACTAGGTTTTTGTTCTTAATACTCCTATAAAGTTATCCTTATCACCGAAAGGTAGGTAAGGTGCGATACTGGGGTTGAGTGTTTATATAACCCTAACGGGAGTATAAAACGATTTCGTAAACCTGCTTTCTCCAAAAGAAGAATACCATAAGTTAATGCATTAGTAAGTAGCATAAGCGGATAGTAAGGATACATGGAAGCCCTATTCTCATCACCACTGAAATAAATCTTTATATTTAAATAGCTTGCATAATTTTTAGTTATAAACAACAAATCAATTATCAATTCACCAAATAGATACTAGAAAATAGATAATTGGTAATTGAACCCTAATCCTTGTGGACGATATTCGGTCTTATCAAGACTATACTACTTGTCACGATAACGTGCACTTGCGTTTAAAGTGTGTGCATCTTACCGCGCATCAAGTGTCCCTCAATTTCTAGTCCAAATCTGGCTAGACATTCCTCGATTCTCCTATCCTGAGCTAAACAAATAAAAACATGTAATCTAATATTTGATCGACCAGTGAAAGACTCTTTGAATCGAGTTTCAACTCAATCCATATTGTTTCCGATGAAGTATCCCTCAGTTTTCAGTCGATTTGTAGCTGAAAACTCCTCGATCCTTCCATCTATCGATCATTTACTATCGCAAATCCAGTCAGACAAATGCTTCCATCCAGATGCTCATCTCCAAAAGTATGCAGTAACACAAAAAAAACTATGTAAAACAAGGTGAGGAAGTTCCAAATATTCCCCAATATATGTTGTAATCGTTTTCAGCCAAGCATGCCTGCAAGGTGTTTGTGAAATTGCTCATTGAAATTTCACTCACCATGTTGTTACCAGTAATCAGATCTTCAAATTCAATGTAAATGCGGAAACATGAACTTGGCGAAACTCTTTCTCCAAATGAATAGTTGCTAGTATTTCAGTCCGAAAATCATCAAAAAAATATATATACTCTCTTCGATATCATCCGACTCAACCAGAAATATTATGATCAGTAAAGACTGGAACTCCGATGATCTTCCCCGCCGCAACGACAGCCAAAGGCGGAGTGTATCCGCAGAAAACGATAGCATCTCCATCGCGGTCAATCCAAAAGATATTCAGAAATTTAACTATAGTATCCCCTGATCTTGTTGCCAGTTTTCTTCATTTTATTCAGAAATTAGTTATTAATCGTGATTAATTGTATGGTAAAACAAATGAATCCTTCGATTGCTTATCGATTAACATTTCTTCCAGAGATGCGAACAAAAACTCTGAAAATTGCGATCAAATTGACACCAAAACAATCAAATAGCAGAGGAAACATTACGAACAGAATCGCATGAAAGAATCAATGGCAATTGAGATTTGAATGCCTCGTCAATTGAGATTTGAACAACGAAGTTTCTTCTTCGTCGTCCATGAAATGCGAAAGCAACTCTCGCTCTATTCGTTATTCCTACTGGTCTTGTTCTTCTCCTTTAGCTCCGCGGCCTAAAACTTGGATCATCAACACAAGCATTGAATGATAATCACTGATAATCACCTGATCTAATAGGATCTAGGCTCTGATACCATGTTAAAGTTTGGATTAATTTCCAAACAGAGAAACCATAGAAGAAAATACATAGAAAATGAATAACGTGAGAGAGAAGACATGGAGGATAGAGAGATATTTTTAGGGCTCAAAATGAGCTTCTGTGAATATTTTCAATTTTTTTTACTTACTAGAATTACAATTGTAGTATCTATTTATAGGCTTAACTCTTCTAATAAAAGCTTATAGGCTTAACTCTTCTAATGAAAGCTAAGTAAAAACATCTAACAAGCTTATCTAACAAACTTAACAAACAAAAAATAAACTAACCACATTGTATATTGTGTATATATGTGACATATCTATACTTCAACACCCCCCTCAAGCTAGGCACTGAAAACAGAGGTTTCAGTCCTAGCTTGGATACATGAGTTACAGGACCAGCAACATCAGTAAGCAGCAGTCAGTGAGCAGCAACATTGGCCCTCCATTTTGGTAACAATGTAACATCCTTTTAAGTGGATCTCACATCAGAGATAGAGAAAGTTGTCTCCAACTCAGGTCCCTCATCAGTGGCGGACAGCTTTAGTCGATTTTTCTTACTTAGTTCATTCTCTGAGTCTTCCTTCTCATTTGTTTTGGTCTGGTCAAAGCCTTTAGGTGTTATGACAACAATCCCATCAGCCACATCAGGTGCATTATTAACTTCATTAACAACCTCATCATGAGCTGCTATAGCAACACCTACACCAACTGCACACCCTGAAACAGTCACACTAGCAACAATAGTAGGTCCACCAGCACTCACATAGTAGGTAGAAGCAACAACAACTACACTAACAGAATCAGGTGCAACAACAATATTCTCCAAGTTCATCAAATAGTAATGAACATTTCTTCAACTATGAGAAACAACACCAAAACACCAGTAACATCACCAGTGAGCAGTGCTCGAGCAAAATTCCAGTAGCAGGTCGTAGCAGTTAACTATGATTTTCAAACAAGACAATTTAAAGAGCTTCAACACATGGCCATCAACTCAAATTTCAGTTTTTCCTGCATTTTCAGAAGCCATAATAGCAGCATCAGCAGTAACATCGACAACATCTGGTGCATCATTAATAACGAAGAATCCCTCATTCTCTAGTCTCACTCGGACTAGAGAATCCCCCGGTTCTCACTACGCATGCTTTTATAATAAGTTAGGACATACAATGGAGTCTCCCTCAATTTCTAGTCCAAATCCGTCTAGAAAATTGCGATCAAATAGACACCAAAACAATCAAATAGCAGAGAAAACAGTACGAACAGAATCGCATGAAAGAATAAATGGCAATTGAGATTTGAATGACTCGTCAATTGAGATTTGAACAACGAAGCTTCTTCTTCGTCGTCCATGAAATGTGAAAGCAACAATCGCTCTATTCGTTATTCTTACTGGTCTTGTTCTTATCCTTTAGCTCTGCGGCCTAAAACTTGGATCATCAACACAAGCATTGAATGATAATCACCTGATCTAATAGGATCTAGGCTCTGATACCATGTTAAAGTTTGGATTAATTCCCAAACAGAGAAACCATAGAAGGAAATGCATAGGAAAATGAATAACGTGAGAGAGAAGACATGGAGGATAGAGAGATATTTTTTAGGCTCAAAATGAGCTTCTGTGAATATTTTCAAATTTTTTTTTTTACTTACTACAATTACAATTGTAGTATCTATTTATAGGCTTAAACTCTTCAATTGAAAGCTTATAGGCTTAGCTCTTCTAATGAAAGCTAAGTAAAGACATCTAACAAGCTTATCTAACAAACTTAACAAACTAACCATATATATATACTGTGTATATATGTGATATATCTATACTTAAATAGTAGCTAGTTAGTATCTAACTTTTTAGTTGGTAGGTATATGGCCAATGTCAATATAACTTTCTAATGATTCTTTTTAGTGGGTATCATCAATGAATTTTGTAATAGATGCAAGAATGAAAGAGTAGCACCCATAAAGTTGTCAACAATCAGCCTTTCTAGTACATTTTTATTGCTTTATGAGTTTGAATTTTGTGCATTGACTTTACGTAAGTTTAGTATTATCGTGTTAAGATGATATCTTCTATTTCGGCGGAATTCGTTGATTGCTCCGTACGAATTTACAATGGAAATACTTTATATCTGGAATGACCATTATTATAATCACTTAAAATATACTGATCATAATGAATATTGTTTACATTTTATGTATATATATACGATCAGCTAGCCGTGAATTCACTTTCCCCTTCAATGAAATATTCGTTCTTATTAAGTAGGCGTTTGGTCGTAGAAACCAAAAAAAAATGGAATTTTTGAAGTTGGAGTTGGAATTGTGTTTGGCCATAGCTTTTGCAAATAATATTTGGTTGTTGGAATGTACTTTTTTTAAATATGAATATGATTTATATCTCTAATTTTTAAAAACTATCAAAATCAGCAAAAAAAATTAATAAACATAACTAGTTGTAGGAATATGTTCTTTACCTTTCATTGATTATTGTGTACAATATATATAGTGTTACATAATTACAAACTAGGTAACTAAATCTTCCTAATTACAATTGGAATATAAATTTACCTAATATAAAATATATATACAAAATATGGTAATATTATATCAATGATAATATACAAGATATGATAATATTCTATTACTCCCGCATGATTGAAGCGGGAGGTTCTCGTACGTTGATACTGGCTCGAAAGTCATCAAAGATTATGCGCAGAAGTCCTTTAGTAAATATGTCAGCAATCTGATATCGGAAAAGAACATGAACTTGTCCACGAGCAACTTTCTCACGTACAAAGTGAATATCCATTTCAATGTGTTTAGTGCGCTGATGTTGAACGGGATTATCGAAAGATATATCACATTGATATTATCACAATAAACCATTGTAGCCTTATAGAGTGGGAAGTGAAACTCAAGTAGAAGGTTGTGTATCCAACAAGACTCAAAAACAACATTCGCTACACATCTGTACTCAGTTTTGGCACTGGATCAAGACAGAGTAGGTTGTCTTTTAGAAGACAAAGAAAGCAAATTATCTTCGAGGAACACACAATAACCTGATGTGGATCGACGAGTGTCAGGACATCCACTTCAGTCAGCATCAAAATAAGATATGAGACCAGAGAGTGAGGACTTGTACATGTGTAAGCCGAAATGAAGAGCACCTTATACATATCGCAAAATACGTTTTAGGACATTCATATGTTCATATGTCGGCTTGTGCATATGTAAGCATATTTGTTGCACGACATATGATATATCTAGTCTCGTGAAATGTATGAATGGCTCTCTCTGCATGCAATTTGGATGAATGGCCCTCTTGGCAGTTTGAAGCTAATACAAAAATCTAAAATAAAATTATTAATGGAAAGATGCAACGTAGTAGTTTCAAAGTCTTGAATATGTTCTATAGAATAATTTAAATAACTGTTTTATTATCATTAGATAGCATTTCACTTTGGTGACTAGCGTCCCATTTTGTTGGTTAGCGTTTCACCTTGGCTATTAGTGTTCTATTTCGTTGGGTAGCGTCTCACTTTAGTAACTAGCGTTTCATTTTACCGGGTAACATTCACTTTAGCAACTAGTGTTCCATTTAGTTGGGTAGTATCTCACTTTAGTGACTAGCATTTTGTTTTACCGGGTAGCGTTTCACTTTAGGGATTAGCGTTCCATTTTGTTGGGTAGCGTCTCACTTTAGTAACTAGCGTTCTGTTTTACTGGGTAGCATCTCACTTTAGCGATTAGCGTTCCATTTAGTCGGTTAGCATTTCGTACATGTCCTTTTTAAGGTGGACAAGCAGTTATACGTCCATTTCTAAGATGGACGAGCAAATATGTTAAGAATAAATATCCTACTTGCAGGTAAAAAAATAGCAAATTCGAATTTAGGATATAAATTAAATTGAGATACCGAGAACCATGTGTTCGACATGGTTATTACTCTCAAGTTGTCCCAACTTGTGGTCAAGGAAGGTCGTCGACGACTTGATGTTGACTTCTGCAAAAATTTAAAGCAAAGTCGTTAAAGTAGTCAACATGAATGACCAAGTATTTATAATAGAGAAGAAAGTTTAAAGTGTAGTTGTTCGGCTTTGCCGTCAGATAAGATTTGTTTGATGTTTCTGGTCGTTGTTGGAGACTTGATGTCCACTTTGTCTGGCATGTCGAGCATCTCTTTAGTTTCATCGATAGACACGATGCCTGAGGGTGTTAGCTACAAAATCCTTATACAAAAGTTAGTAAGTATAAGAGATAAAGTTGGATATGAAATTGTTCGATGAGGCGATTGATAGTATCATGTTGATTTCGCAGTGGCGTCATTCCGAGTCTGGATTGGAATTTTGAGACCCTCTCAAAAATTCTGCCGCAGTTTAAAGTTGTGTCGACGACCTCTCGTACCGAATCTTGTGAGGGAATTTTTGAGATCTTCTAAAAAATGTTGTTCCAATTGAAGTTGTGTCGGCGAAACCTCTCGCCCACTGGAATATTTTAGACCCTCTCAAAGATTCTGCCCAATTTCTACCTAGGGAATATTTGAGGTTTTTGTTTGGTGCGACCGAGCTCGAAGATCTCCTACGTATCTCATCTCGAGAATCAGGTCATCGCTTCCATGTCATGAGTCGTTTACACTTTAAAATCATCGTTAGTAGAAGCTACACTATAAACATAATTTGTAGTGACGCCTTCACGATGTTATCTCGAGTCTTCGAGACAAATGTCTTGTCCCAGGACAATCCACTTTAGAAATAGGCAATGTTCCACTTTGACGTGGTTAACCTAATGTGTGTCTGCTTAGAGGGCGGACGACCTGTTTTGAAATAAAGGTAAGCATCACATTTTTATGGCGGATGACCCAGTTTGAAAAACAAATATAAGTGTCACAATTTTAGAATGGATGACCCTGTTTGTCATAATTTTAGGGCGGACGACCTAGTTAGAGATGAAGGTAAGTGTTATAATTTTAGGGTGGATGACCTGGTTTGTAAAATAAAGGTAAATGTCACACTTTTAGGGTGGACGTCCCAGTTTGAAAAATAAAGATAAGTGTCACATTTTTAGGGTGGACGGCCCGTTTGTCACAATTTTAAAGCGGATAACCCAGTTGGAGATGAAGGTAAGTGTCACAATTTTAGGATGGACAACTCGGTTTGCAAAATAAAGGTAAATTTCACAGTTTAAGGATGGACGACCCAGTTTGAAAAACAAAGATAAGTGTCATAATTTTAGGGTAGATGGCCCAGTTTGAAAAAATAAAAAGGTAAATGTCACAGTTTTAGGGCGGATGACCCTGTTTGTCATAATATTATGGCTGACGACCTGGTTAGAGATAAATTTAAGTGTTATAATTTTAGTGTGGATGGCCCGACTTGAAAAAATAAAGGTAAAATGTCATAGTTTTAGGGTGGACGGCCCGGTTTGTCACAATTTTAGGGTGAACAACCCTGTTTGAAATAAAGATTAGTTATTTTTCTATTTCACCACTCCTGTGTGGTTATGTCATCATAACCTCTCGGTTTGATCTTATAGACCTTATCGATGTCGTTTGTATGAATACTTTGCTGAGTAGATTTCTTGCATGTCGTTGGATATTGTGGTTTCTTTGACTGGATTTATATCGTTCTGACTTTGGGAACAAAGATTGTGGCCTTCCAACTGGATTTACATCGTTTTGACTCTTAGAGTGAACACTGCAACCTTTGACTAGAATTACATCCCTCTGACCTTTAAATGAATATTGCAGCCTTTCGACCAGAATTACATCATTCTGACACTTGGAGTAATGACTATAGCCTTTCGACCAGAATTACATCACTCTGGCTTTTGAGTGAAGACTACATTCTTTCGGCCAGAATTAATCACTCAGGCTTTTGAATGAAGAATGTGGCCTTTAGGCCTGAATTACATCATTCTGACACATGGAGTGAAGAATGCAACCTTTTAGACGGAATTATATCATGTGACACTTGGAGTGAAGACTGCAACCTTTCGCTCAGAATTACATCACTTGGACTTTTGAATGAAGACTGCACCTCTTCGGCCAGAATTACATCATTCTGACACTTGGAGTGAAGACGGTAAACTTTCAGCCATAATTACATCACTCAGACTTTTGAATGAAGACTGCAACCTTTCGGCCGAAATTACATGATCCTGATGTTTGGAGCGAAGACTACAACCTTTCGATCGAAATTACATCTCTCAGACTTTTGAATGAAGACTGCAACTTTTCAGATGGAATTACATCATTCTGACTTTTGAATGAAGATTTCAACTTTTCGGCCGAAATTACATCATTTTGACACTTGGAGTGAAGATTGCAACCTTTTGATCGGAATTACATAATTTTGACGCTTGAAGTGAAGACTGCAACCTTTCAGCCAGAATTACATCACTCGAACTTATGAATGAAAACAGTAATCTTTCGGCCAGAATTACACGATTCTGACTTTTGAATGAAGACTGCAACCTTTCGGTCGGAATTACATCATTCTAACACTTGGAGTGAAGACTGTAATATTTCAGTCAAAATTACATCACTTAGACTTTTGAATGAAGATTGCAGCCTTTAGGTCAGAATTACATTATTTTGACACTTGGAGTGAAGACTACGACCTTTCGATCGGAATTATATCATTTGGACCTTTGAATTAAGACAACAACCTTTAGGCTAGAATTACATCATTCGGACCCTTGGAGTGAAGACTGCAACTTTTCAGTGAAATTACATCACTCGGACTTTTAAATGAAGACTACAATCTTTCGGCCGGTATTACATCATTCTGACTTTTTAATGCGACTATCTTGGCTGGATTATTTCTTCTTCGTCATTTTTGTAGGTCGTGACCCTCTCGATCCGATTGTTGTTTCTTTCATCTCTTTATTGGTTGTGACCCTCTCGATCAAATTATCGTATGTCCTTTTGTTGGATGAGACTCTCTCGGTATGATTGCCATTTTGTTCATTCGTATATCCTTCTCGACTCTGTTTATGCCGCCCTTGCGGTGCTTTTCTACTTTGTAGGCCTTTTGGCTCAATTGTGCTGCCCTTGTGGTGTTTTGTCCATTTATGTAGCCCTTTTAGCTTGATTGTGCTACATTTTGGTATTTTGTTCATATAAGGCCCTCTCAGCTCAATTGTGACGCCCTTGTGATGCTTTGTCCATTTTATGTCCATTTTGGCTCGATTGCGCTACTTTTTGGCGCTTTGTTCATATATAACTTTTTTGGCTTGATGGTGCTACATTTTGGCAATCTAGTTTGTTTTGTAGCATTTTTATCTTGATGGTGCCGCCCTTTGGTGCTCTGTTCATATATATCCCTCTTGGGTAGATTATGTTGCCCTCATGGCGCTCTGTTCATATATAACCCTCTCGGCTAGATTGTGTCACCTTTTTTCGCTTTGTCCTTTTGGTAGCTCATTTGGCTTGATTGTGTCACCCTTGTGGCTCTTTGTCGACTTTATAGCCCTTTTGGCTCGGTTGTGCCACCGTTGTGGCGCTTTGTCCTTTGTATAGCCTTTTTGGATCAATGGCAGTTTGTCCGCTTATATGGCCCTTCTGGCTAGGTTGATTCGTTTGCTTTGGATGTTAAGGGATGTCATTACTCTGATGCCTTTCAATTTTATGGAAATCACCCTGATGTTTCTCCCGAAGTCCACTCTGATATTCATACTAACATGTGCTTACTTAAATAAGAGGACTAGTAGTTGTGTGGTCGCTTTGCCAGCGACTTTAATTAAAATAGTCTAAAAACTTTTAGAAAGATTAATGACATATACAAAACCTCTAAGCATCATTCGCTCGTTGTAGAGGTAGACCTCGCTTTCCGCCAATTTTGGTGATCTTCGACTGTACTTTGTAGTCTGATGTAGATTTCCTACTTCAATAAGTTGTCTCAATTTTGGGGTCGAAGGGAGTCATCGATGACTTGAAGTCGACTCTGCAAAATTTAAAAGCAAAGTAATTAGAGTAGTCAAAGGCAATGACAAAGTAGTTATTTTAATTGATAATAGAGTCTAAAAATGTTGTCGTTCGGCTTATGCAATCGATAGGCTTTTGTTTGAGATTTCTGATCGTCAATGAAGACTCGATGTTTGTTCCAACTGCTTTTTGATGATCATGATTGGCCAAGTGATGCCATTGACCCTTGATACTTAGTCTTTATTTTCTAATATTTAGCAATGTTGACGTGCAATTCCTTAAATTTACATAATGTTGTCACCTGTAATACTTTAAGAACATGTGTTAGTAGACATAAGGAGATGAAAGGAATATAATTGAAGATAGAGTTAGAGGTAAAGTCATTTGGCTTATAATGTTGAGGTTGTGGTGGGCCTAATAATGTTTTTTGTCAAGATGGATGGACTTGATGTCGACTCGAGGCTCGTCGCCTTATAGATTTCTTGTCCCTGCGCTCAAAGAAAATTTATTTAGGGTAAAAGTGATAGACTGATGGTAACGAGAATATGATCCCTGAGATAAGTGTTGAGTGGGTCGAGGGCTAAATAGCTGATTTAGGGACGTCACGTAAGACACATTCCCATTTTTTGGATTCCCATAAAAGGGAGGAGTTGTTCGTTTGATTAGGTTACTTACGTTCCCATTTTTTTGGATTCTCATCAAATGGAGGAGTTTTTCGTTTGATTGGGTAACTTACGTTCCCATTTTTTGGATTCCCATCAAAGGGAAGAGTCGTTCGTTTTATTAGGATAGAAAAGTTGTCGAATGTTTTTAACAAGTTGCCCCGGTTTCTAGCCCTATGGTACTTAATTTGAAATGTTCACTACTGAAGATTTGAAGGTTTGAATAGTTTGACTGATTCAAAGACATGCCCCACATCCGCTCTGAGAATCCGTAATTTGAAACAGCGAAAGAATGAAGACTTGAAGACTGATTCAAAACATGGCCTAGTTCCTCACTAGGGGTTCGTAGTTTGAAATAGTGGGAAGACTGAAGATTTGAAGATTGATTCAAAATAGCCACAGTTCCTTACCGGGGGTTCGTAGCTTGAAACAGTGAGAAGGCTGAATATTTGAAGACTGATTCAAAAACGTACCCCAGTCCCTCCTGTTCATTGTTTGAAACAGTAGGAAGATTGAAGATTTGAATACTGATTAAAAAATGTACCCAAGTTCCTCACCGGGGGTGCGTAGTTTGAAACATTTGAATATTTGAAGACGGATTCAAAGACGTACCCCAGTTCCTTACCGGGGATTCGTAGTTTGAAAGAATGGGAAGACCGTCGTACCCTTATATAGGATTGCATATGTATCTTACTAGAACAAGAATCGGGTCTGACGTAGTTCAGAACACGAAACTATCGTATTAGCCCATCCATTTTTAAAAGGGGTGGTGGGCGGAGACTGGTAACGTCTGAATAAATGACGACTATCATTTTTGGATGTCAGACATTTTAGCGTAGTGCATGGTGGGCTAAAAGGTCGTGACTTGAGTTTTTGTAAGATCACGATAGCGTAGCGCATGGGTGGGCTAGAAAATATCATGACTTTAATTTTAACAAAATGTCAGTCCCACGCAGGTGTACAAATCCTAGACTAAACCACCATGGCAGGTCCTCAATTATCCCTCAGACTTTCTGAATTCCTTTCGAATAAAGTCTAAAGAAGGTGAAATTTCCCAAGCCCAAGAGCAAATGGTTCGTATAACGGCATGTACATCCTTCAATTTCTCACATAGTTGGATGCGGTGTCTTCGGATCGTAGACCATCAAGACATAAGGTAGTCATCCTAATAGGTCCAGGTAGGTCTGAGATACCCGAACATGTCTAAGTTAGCATGTTCTAGTTCAAAGGAATTTGGCTTCGCTCTATCTTAGAGTGGTTTAGAAAATGAATTAGGGGCCCGAACGGACAATTGGGGTGAACCGTTGTAGACTGTTGGAACGATCGTGTACCAATTCCGTCTTTAATGTGCTTCAAAGAAATGTTTTTGGTTTTATACTGGAGCCACCTTTGTGCACTTATGCAAGTGTGTGTGCATGCTATTTGGCGGAAGATGAATGCATGAATGACAATTATAATTGCGGGTATTTAAACACATGCAATTCATATCATTTAAAAATATATTGTATTGAAATCCTTATGGTTAGAACCTAGGTGTATCCCCAGCGGAGTCGCCATCTATTACAGTTCACTTTTTATACGGATGGGGCATAAAGAGCTATTAAGAATTTGGATGGTGCTCTAAGTTTGAATAATTATTTTAGAGTAGCCACCTAATTTATAGGTAAATTAAAAAAAAGTGTGAAAGGATTTATTCAAATTCATTGAAAATTCTATCTAAACCAGAGTCAAGGTACGGGTTCTGGTGATCCCACGGGGAAGGTGTTAGCACCCCGATATTAAGGATCCGTAGAATACAATTGACCTAGGAGCTCTATAACATGCTTCAAAATGATTTAAATTGTGTTAGTGTTAAAATCCGCAAAGTTATTTGTCATTTTCATTTATTCAGACTCAAGATTTTGTTTTTAAAAAAAAAAAGTTAAAACTTTCGCCAAAAATAGTATGCACATACGGGGTAAATTAGTCAATTTAGTTTTCGGATTAAAAACACTCAAATATAAATTTGAATAGAACTTCACATTTAACCCAACCATATTGATTAACTTCACACTTGCATCTTTTGAAATCTTTTCGAGTTTTTAAAATGGTATAGTTCCTTTAATAATGACAAGTTGGTTTTAAAAGAAGTAATACAAAATGATTTTTGTTTCCTTTTAGCATGCTATCCTCCCAAGGTTGTCATATTCCACATTCCAAAACCATTAACCAAACTCAAGTTCAAGATAAGGTTATATTATCCAAATTTATCTTATTGGGCTTACCCCGTAACTAAGCTTTAAAAATATCAACCTTTCAGCCCAATATTTTAAACAATCAGCCTCAGTTCATTTGTTTTTAAATCACTCAGGCCCAATTCAGGGTCCTTTAAATATTAACTCTTAGTCCAATTTGAATCCCAAAGCCCAAGTCATGAATTTAGAACTCAAAATCAGTTTTAAACTAAGTTCCTAAAAATCAAATTTTCCAGTTTTTATATCCATAATTCACTTTTTCAGTCCAAAACAGTCCTTTTGTTCATATTTCCAGATTTAAACAAGGTGCTTTAAAAAATCAAATCTTGGCGATCTAGCTAAACGATCCATCCATTGTTTGCCTATCCTACATTCATAACTATAAGTAAAAGTTCCAATAGTATTAAAGTAGTTTATTATAACAAAAACATATATATACACAATTATATAAAATGAAAAGAAGTGTTTAGGCTAGTGGGCCTACTGAAGCCCACCCAGTGGCTATTTTTACTCATAATTGGGCCTTCAAATGCAAATACTAGCTTCCCGTACGCGGACTCTATCAAAAATGTGTATAGTTGGGCCTCAGCCCAACCGACTGAAGGATGAAATGGCAGGCCTAATGAGGCTGTCGCGGTGTACCTCGGCAGTGGAGGGAGGAGGGGAAAAGGGAGAATCAATTAGAAAGCATCTAAGAATGATTTATGTGCAAATAATTTAAACACATGAAAACAGTCCAAATAAAATAAGCAATAACCCAAAACTAAGCTAACCAGACAAAACGCAGCCCAAGCAAAACAGTATTAAGAAGAGAAAAAATAGCCAAATGGGCTTAGCCCAATAAGAGGTCATGAAGGCAGAGACAGAAGAGCAAAAATACAATGGGCCAAGCCCATTTGTCAACACCAAAGAAGAGTCAGGCAAGAGCAATTCACAGATGGGCTAGGCCCCATATCCTTCATGATGTAGTAATAAGTGATATATGAAGGTATACACACTAATACAACTTGATATACTGAGTATATTTGGTGTATAAGGTAGTAAACCACGTGTATATCAGTTCATATTGAGAGCAAGCGCCAAGAAAGGGAGAGAAAACAGTTTCCCGAAAAGAAAGGAGCATGGGCAAAGCACAACACAGATTTTCCTTCTTCACGCCACTATATATACTTCATAACACTTGATGAATATGATTCAAATTAAAATACCTAACCTTCAGAGATGATGACTAGGAAAAACTACATTATCCCTATAATTCTATCTTAACGGTTAGGCTAGATGTGCCTAGCTATAAGCCTCATATCATGCATTTTAACACACAGAGAACAGAGATTGGCATGGTAATCAAAGTGATGAGAACTACTTAGTCAATTTCTGGACCTTGCTAGACTAAATTAACCAAGTTACAGTCTCATGCTTCACACATTCAATCTCAGACAGTAGACAGGATCCTTACAGTTCTAACAAGTAATTCATGGCAATGTCAACATGATTAGCCAAGGATACTGTGGGAATACCCACCAGATAAAGCCATATCTTAAATTCTACTTAGCCTGGAATATACAGATCACCCAAATGCGGACCATTTCTAGATACTACAGTGTTAGGATAGAGTATAAGAAGAACATGGTCCAGCAACTACATGGAGACAACCTATCATGTTCAGTTTCTAGGTTCAGCAAATAATGATGTAGTGACTCTATGACCAAACACACACATATACCAAGGTGAATAAGAAGTGGACATTCTTGAATCAAGTAGGCAATAGACATGTGAACATGATGGAAAGCACCAGCAGGGAAGGCATATAGCATTTGTCAAGTGCACAATAAGGGTTATATAAATAGCTCTTCTACACATAGCATGCTGTTTGTTCTTGACCCAGAATTAACCACACATCTGGGGCCTCAGAGGGCTCAATAAGAGATGGTCATAGTACATACAAGCATGTTCAGACAAGGACATACAAGCATGTTTAGACTTACTTGACTTAATTACAAAGTGCACAAGTGGTTACCTATCCTTAGCAAGCAAAGGCACAGAAAAAGGGACTTAATAAACATCCTAACAAAGTGGCTCAAGATTCATTGCTATATTATCTTAATGTATCAGTTGCCAGAACTCAAGTGTTCTTAGGTAGATGCAAAGGGCTATTATGCAAGCTGTGAAACTATCTATACAGAAAAGTAGGCACACAGATATGGTCCAGTACAACATGTAGAAGGGTTCATGGACTTGAACATGGTTCAAAGTCTCTAGAATAGGCAAGATCAATATACTAGTAACTCATGACTTAAAGGGGTGTCATAGGCAGTCACTATCTCACAGAAGACATTCAAATGACCACACTTTAAGTCCTAAGGCGCTAAGAAATTACATTGATATGAACAGTTCACTCATGATTAAACATACTCTGAGACTAATATTCTTTTAATCAAAAGAGGTTCAAACAGTCTCATGAAGTTACCACAGTATCTCACATTAAACAAAACATGTTACACATAGCCATATAACTCATACATGACCAAAACAGACCTCAAATTAGCAGTATAGGCATTACATCAGCCCAACAGTTACATACAAGACCAACAAAGGTCTCAAATTCAGCAATTCTGGGCACCTTATCACATATCATGCTAATCTCAAGTCAACACATCATCTTTATGTCACATTACACTACCACAAATCATCCTGAACTTTTTATCACCTCATGACATAGACTTATCCACCAAACTAGCTTAACAGGACATTATATGAAATACTATATAACTTAAACAGCCCACATTTAACTTAACAAACTATAAATCAACACATTAATCAATTTAAACCATCTGAAGAACTCATGCTTACACAAATCTTAAAACTAGCAACATGAAGCATTGAATCATCATAAAAATCCACGCATGGTTAAAAAACTTAACATTTCAGCATTGTTTTGACACATCAATTCATATATGGTTTTAATCTAATCTTGAAATAGCATGATAGGCATTTTATCTAACTAACCATGCTTAACACATATTCTAATGAGTAATAAACAACAATTAAACTCTGCTAAACATACTTACTAGTCATGTAACACACCGAAAATATATTATATAATGAAAAAATTGCAAAAGGGAATGAAATTACCTTGTGTGGAGGCAGCCGCTGAAAGGTCAAATGTGAGCTCGTCTTCACTCCGAGGACCCCGAACTCGCAAATCACACGAAAGGGAAGTTTTAGTAGTGAAAGGATTAATCATGTTATATCTGGGTTCCGCCAAAGGACTGGATCCCAGCCTCAGCTTAATCGACCAAATTTTAAACTCAAAGACGGATCTTCAAAATCCAAAAGCCAAGACCCTTGAATGAAGGAAAGGGGTCTGTATTTATAGGACCCCAAATTCTAGGATTTTGAGGTAGCAAATCGATGTGGGACATTTGAAAAAATTGAAAATCGTTTTGGGGGGATTTTGAAATCCGAATAACTTCAGGAAATTTGAAATAATCTGTAACAGGAGAGGGGAGTACCAAATGCAGAAAATGAAAAAAAGAAAGAGAAATTCTCTTTGTATATTTGATTATATTCGACTGAAACAGAGAGAGTGGCTAATAGCCTTACACTAAATTGCTCTATCTGTAAACTTAGGGTGCCACTGTGTAAATAATATAACTAAGGGGAAAACATATAATTTGTAAAGCAAGAATGAACTACTTAAATACTTTGAGGACTGAAATGAATTAAAATAGACTTGATCACAATGTTATATTGTGACACTCCATCCCCTTGAGAACTTGCTCCCTCTTTCAAAACTCACCTATGTCTGGAAATTATGATTTCATGAACCGGTAATCTTCCTAGGTGGCTTCCTCTGGTAGTAAATTAGTCCACTGAACCAAGATTTGAGTGATAGCTTTATTACCCTTTTTTATCATCCTCCTATCTAACACTTCAATTGGTTCCATTAGTATCTAGCCTTCTGTTGAGCGAAAATGAGGGTTCACAAAAGGTATAGTGTGATCTCCTATCCTTTTCTTGAGTTGAGAAATATGGAAAAATGTATCTTTGCAGCAGCTGATAAGGCCAATCTATATGCCACAGATCCAATCTTCTGAAGGATCTGGTAAGGACCATAGAATTTTGATGTCAGCTTGAGACTTTTTCTTATGGCTATAGATGTTTGCCTATAGGGTTGTAACTTCATGAACACCCAATCTCCTACATTGAACTCTCTCGGGGTTTTGTTCTTGTCTGCAGTGATGATCATCATTCTGTTTTATGCCTTAGCTATGTTTTATTTCAACACCTTAGCTATTATCTGTCTTTCCTTAAACATCTGATCCATAATCTCTATTTTGGATTGGGCAGCGAGTTCAAAAGTCAGTTGAGGTGGATCATACTCATACAATACTTTAAAAGGGGTCATTTTCAAGGATGCGTGGTGATTGCTATTGTACCAGAACTCTTCTTGTGAGAGTCATTTAAGTCTTTAAGTTTATGGCCAGTCATGCACCTTAAGTAATTTTCCAAACATCTAATGAGCCTCTCAGTTTGGTCATATGTATGTGGATGGTAAGATGAGCGGTAACAAATTTGGACTTGTAAAAGTTTAAACAAATCCTTCCCGAAACTGCTAATGAAGACCCTATATCTATCAGACACTATACTATACTTTTGGGTAGTCTATATAGCTTGTAAATATTGTATAGGAATATCCTAGTTATTTGTGAAAGGATGTGCAATGACAATGAAGTGTGCATATTTATTGTACCGGTCTACAACCACTAGTATAGTGTCATTTCCCTCAGATTCGGGCAACCCTTCAATAAAATCCATTAAGATATGTTCCCAAACTCCTTCATGAATATGAAGAGGTTGTAATAAGCCTGGATATGCCACATGTTCATCATTGCATCTTTGACACACCTCACATACTTGTACTACATCCTTAACCTGCTCAATCATGGCAGGCCAATAGAACACTCCCTTCAGCCTCTAATAAGTAGCCCAAACTCCTGAATGTCCTCTCAATCCAGACTTGTGTATGGTCTGAGTCAAGTGTTGCCTTAGTAATCCATTTTGTCCCACCCAAGCCTTTCCCTTATATCTCAACACTCTTTGTTATAAGAAAATGTCCAGTGCATTGTCAGTATTGGTACTAAGGGTGGTGAGTGCATGTAACACTTCTGGGTCCCCTTTATAACTATCTAGAATTTCCTCAATCCATTTAGGTTGTATTTGTATTATCATTGCACGGTGTGGTCTGTGTGAATAACCCCACCAATTTGGTTAGCCCTTTATGTTGTAAGGAGGTGGTGATTTTCTGGTCTTGTAGGAACTTCAGACTAAAGTAGTCCGTCTTAACTATGAAATGGTGGAGGTGCAAGTAATGTCTCCACTTATCAACAATTTGTAACAGTGTTATCAACTCTTTTTCATAAGTTTTCATAAGTGGACATACCTTGATGTTTTTTACTTAAGAGTCTGGCTCATAAAAGTCAAAGGTCTTATTTCTTGCATCAACACATCACCAATACCAGTGTCGCATGCATCAACCTTCAATACAAATGGTTTAATAAAGTCAGGGAGTGCAAGTACAGGGGTGTTGGACATAGCCACTTTAAGTGCCTGTTTGGTATGGCCTTTTTAAAGGCCAAAAGTGCTTTTGGAGAGCCAAAAACACTTTTGATCTTTAATTGGAGTGTTTGGTTGTGGAATCCAAAAGTGCTTTTGGGTTCCAAAAGCACTTTTGGAAGAAGCTCAAAATTTGAGCTTCTTGAGTAGAGCTTATTTTGACCTTCAATTTTTTTGTTTTTTATATAAAAGCATTTTTTTTATTGACAACCAAACACCTAACCACTTTTTAATAAAAAGCTCTACTCCTAAAAGCTATTTTTAATAAGTTGTATCAAACGGGCCCTAAGTTGGTTGAAGGTTGTTTCAGCTTCAAGATTCCATAAGAACTCTCCCTTTTTTAATAATTTCGTCAAGGGTTTGCTCATGTGTGCATAGTTTTTTTAAAACTTTCTATAGTACCCTATTAATCCCAAGAAACCTCTCAATTCTTTTATAGTCTTAGGATATGGATAATTTAGCATGGCAGCAACCTTGTTGGGTCAGTACTAACTCATTTGTCACTTATAATGTGTCTCAAGTACTCTACCTGAGATTTTCCAAAATCACACTTACCCTGCTTTGCAAGCAATTGGTTCTCCTTCAACAATTTTAGAACAATCTCCACATGTACAAGGTGGTCATCCATAGTCTTACTATAAATTAATATGTCATCAAAGAACACTATGATGAATTTTCTTAGTTGTTCTTTAAATACACATTTCATGAGAGATTGAAAGGTTGCAGGGGCATTGATTAGACCAAAAGTGTATTACCCTGAACTCCTAGAGACCATGATGTGTTCTGAATGTAGCCTTGTGCTCCTCCCCTTCTTTCATTATTACTTGATGGTATCTTGCCCTTAGGCCAACCTTAGAAAACACATTGGCTCCAAATAATTCTTCTAGTAGGTCATCTATCATAGGTACGGGGTACTTGTTCTTAACAGTTAGACTATTTAACCTCTTGTAGTCTACACACAGTCTCCAGAGCAGTGTAGGGGATGGAAAGGCTGATTGATTGGTGTCGCGCCCTTTTTCGACCGCGACATTTATTTTCTAAATAGCGAGCCCTGCTTAATAAAATGCAAATGTCAGAAAGTAAATAAATATGCTAATAATGTTCAAAAATGCTTAAAGGATGCTAAAATTGCAAAGGATGCTAAAGTTTAAAAAGTTTAAAAGGGAAAGTGCTAAAGTAATTTTAAAGCTAAAGGGTGCTAAAATGCTAAAGGGTTGCTAGAATGCTAAGGGTTCGCGGAGTCGCCACCTAATTAGTTTGGGTGAATTAGGACACCTAAATGTTTAACTAGTTTAAAGTAAAACATTAACTCCATTTTAATGGTCTGCTAAACTTAGTGAGATTCTGGGTAAGGGTTCTTTATTAATCTAGAGGGAATGGGTTAGGCACCCTCTAAGATCCGCTAACTTGCGGTTGTCCTGCCAAACCTAGGGTAATTATTATATTTTTAAAAATGCAAAGTAAAAGATCTTCCTGCTAAAAAAAATGTTAAAATGTTTACAGGTGCTTAAGTCTAAAAAGGGCAAAAGGTGCTATATGTGAAAGAATGCTAAGAGGTGCTAAAATATTAAGGGTTAAAGACGCTTAACAAAAGTGCTAGCAATTTGAAAGTGCTGAGTGTAAACAAAGTAGTGCTAGGGTGCTTAAATATTAAAGGTGCTTAAGAGTGCTAAAAGTGCAAAAGAGGTACTAGAAATCGCTAAGGTGTTAAAAGTGCAAAAAATGCTAAGAGAGGTGCTAAAAATACAACCCTGCTTGAATAAAAAGGTGTTAGAAAATAAAAGTGTTAAATGTTAAAAGAATACTAAAATTTAAAGGGTGTTTAAAATGCTAATAGGGTGTTAGGGTGCTAGTAATGCTAGGGTGCTAAAAACGCTAAAATGCTAAATGTTAAAGGGTGAAAGAATGCTAAAAGTAGTGCTAAATGCTAAAGGTATTAAACGCCAAGGGGTGATTCAAAGTGCTAAAAGGGCTAGGAATGCTAAAGAATGCTAAGAGAATGCTTTATGGACTAATTATGTGTATTTTGATAGCTAAATTAATCTTGCCTAATTTCAAGTACAATATTATATAAGAAATGTTTTAAGATGATTTTGGGAGTTTAGGAAGAAATCTGTTGTGGATTTTAATACACAAAATGTTGGTTTTTATAATGCAAGTTAAATCACTTATTTTTGCAGATTTTTAAACATGCTTAATAGTCCTAAAAGGCAAATAAAGAAGAATGCGTTTCTAAAATGTAATTACTTCCCGTCTCATATATTTAAAGACCTAATTGCTAGAAGTTCTCCTATTAATTACAAAATTAAATAATGAAATTACAGTAAACAAATAAAGGCGTAAAAATAAGACGAGAAAGTTAAGAGAATGAAGGGATTGGAGCGGATGACTCAGTCCTGTTTGTTTTCCTAGGAGTTTCTGAAGCGGGAATGCGAATGCGGATGCGGGTCGCCATTTGAATAAGCTCGCGATGAGTCTCGCCATGAGACTCTTTTTTTTTTGCTCCAATGCGTGCCATGTAAAACAAAGGAAGATAAGGATTAGTATATATCTCAAACCTTACAATAATGTAAACAAATAAGGTATTCATGCCGACACATATGTATTTTATTACTTAATTGTATCAATACCAAACTAAGTGATCCAAATAAAGTAAAGACCCAAATGTTATTCAACCCAAACCGGGCTTCGGTTCGGTAAACTGGAGTAGCCGAGACAAGCAAACCCAAACAATACATATATTTTCATAGAAACATAGAAATTATATTACTTTGGATATATAGAGAACATAGGACAGATACAGTGCATATTGTAATTACCAAAGGCAACAAACCAATTAGCAGAAAGAACCAAATGAACTACTACCCTTGGTTAGCCTGATTCTTCATAAGAAGACTAAAAAATACTACTGCTATTATTAGCATTACTTATTATTTATAAGCGAGTCTGACTACTCAGTCAAAAGGTCTAAAACTCGTGGCTAATGAAATCAAAGAAGACCAGCACATGACCACCATAAGGCCAACAAACAAAACATACTGATTAAAGAAAAACATACGAACATGTACTTGCACACAACACAACCACATAAGATGAGAATAACATAAATCTAACACTGACCAACTTTTCACAATACATGCATTTGGACCTGTACAATCCAACCATTAAAATTTGAGTATAGTGATGCAATGGAACCAAGTATAATGACACATTTACTCAAAAGATATAGCAAAGAAATGGTTCAGAAAATTGGACAAAGCAGACGGAACCACATCATGTTACTCCTCAGGCATAGCAGTGTCAAGACCAAAACAGAGCACATCGAGATCAGAAAATTATCAGCCAGATGCATAGATACACTGCCAATGCTAATATTGGCCTAATCACATTGGCCAACACAGTTGCGAGTATCAATAACTATTAATATTGACTACATAGGTTTAGAACCAAACAGATATACTTCAATTCGTATGCAAATGGCAGATTACATCAGCATCGACATATCACGCCAAATCATACAGGCCATAAAAATGCAAATCGAACCGGACGAATTTACCCTTTTTGGGTAGCGGATTTACTTCAGACAAATAGACACGCTTTTGAGCATTCAATTGGGTTCAGACAGGTCACAACAACGTACAATTATTCAATACAACACACCATACACCACTGTATCCTATACTAATCTTCAAATTATGCGACTGAAACTAAACTGCCACACGTCTAATACAGAAAATGCACAGAAACTAAATGAACTGAAAAGGAGTTTGGGTTTACATTTTCGAGCAAATAACCGAGGCAAGCGTATCAAGTCGCCGGTCATTCGACGGGTTTTGGGTTTGCGATGCGAATAGAAGGACAAAGTTTATTCGTTGATTTCTTTGCTGGAACTAAAAAAAAGGGTTCGAACTACCTATTCAAGCGGTGCTTGTGGTCAGGTATCGCTTTTCCTTCCGATGCTATGCTTTGCGCTCGTCAGATTATGCTTCTCCGCTATGCTCTTGCCCTGCCTCTGTGTTCGACTGCATGTCCCTTTTATAGCCCAATTCTAGGTTCTAATATTGGTAGGTAAATAAAGGCTGATTGAGTGATTCAGTAAGAAAATCCCCCCCTGATTTCGTGCTGATTCTTACTGGGATTCGCTTATTCGTTTTAGGTAAGATTTTGTGTATGATTTGGTTAAGGAAAGATTGGATTACGCCGGATTCTAAGGCGAGAATCCCGGCTGGGCGATGGGGTGAGGTGCTGGTGCTGGTGCTGGTGCGGCGATGGTTTTTTTTTTTAAGGTTTCGTTTAGGTTTTTGTTCATTTCTCGTTGACAGGGAAGGCTTTTAGGCTGTGGGTTATGAAGAATGACGGGAACTGTTTGTGGGCTGATGGGGATGAAGTAGAGGGGAGTGGGCCAGCGGGTTTTGGGCTTTTGGGCTGCGGGTGTGGGTTGGGTTAAATGTAGTGGGCTGGACGATAATGGTGGGTAGTATTAAATTAGGGTATTAGTAATTAGGTTAGTTATTTTAATTAGGTATTTAATTAGTTAATTAGTGATAAATTAATACATAGATTGTGCTTAAATTATTTAGGTGTTTTATTAATCTAATTGTTATGAATGCGGGCGTGCTATTTAATTAATGCTTAATACTTTAGACTGCGGCGCTATTATTCTTATTATTGCATTATTGCGAAGTTAAATTAAGATTGCATTGAGTTTATATTAAATTACTTAAATGCCGAATGCAAGTACGATATTTAAGAATTGTTTAAAGCTTTATAGATGCGGTGCTATTAAATGCATATATCAGATTAAAATTGATTTCAAATTACAAATGATTACTAATAAATGCGGCTATGCTACCTGACACGACGTTATCGTTAAATTATTTATTTTATGCATTTATTAATTATTTAAGAATTACGACAAAGCTTAAAGTTAATAAATGCGGGTGCGGGACTCGCGACGCCATTATTAAATTAATTATTTATGCCTGTATTTAATGTTTTATTGTTGTATTTTATTATAAAAATCCTAAAAAATTATTTTACAAAATTAGTGTAATTTTATGGTTAATGGCTGGACGGGAGGGTCAAAATCGTGTCAACAGATGTCCTCTTTGTATGGAGATGATGGAAGAATCTTCTGACAAAGACGTTGACTACAGCCAATTTTGTCTCGATCTTCGAGTTGCAAAAATGTTGGGCGTAGATAAGGCCGACGCAAAAATCAAATCGCCCCAAATGTCGAGTTATGACGACATCGGGTTACCATGGTCTAAACACTCGCGCTAACGCGACTAGCCGCCCCAAAGGTCGAAGTTATGGCGACACCGGGCTACCATGGTCAAAACACCGCGCGCTAACGCGGCTTAAGATGTCCCAGGTCGAGTTATGATGACATTGGGCTACGGTGCAAAAAGTAAAAGAATATAACGGCTTGAACTCGGGGTGTCTTCGCTATGGCTTGTGGTCTTTGGGTTCTATGGTGATGTGAGCGAGTGGACCGACGCTGAGGCCGCTTCGCCAATCGTTGGGAAGGTTGGCCCCAACAGATTGCCCTGTCATTGTAGAAGAGAAAATCCACGTTGTGCTCTCGCCGCTGCGCTAAGACTTGAACAAACGGTTAGTGCATAAATCATAAGGCAAAATAATGATGCATAATTTTAAAGTAATGCAACCGTGAGTAGAAAAGGTTATCCCGCAAAAATATGATGCTGCGTGTTGATGCGATCTTTGCCAAATCTTGTGATTTCGCCCGCACGGACGTGTTGCGATTGTGAATGCGGATACGTTGTCCTTGTCAGCATTGCCTCGTAGCCTAAAGCTCAAGAAAGAGTTAGTGCATAACCGCTAAGACGTAATAATAAAGATGCGTAAGAAATGCAATTTCGAGTATAGAAATCGCCCCTGCGTGATATGTCATGATGGCGCTGCTTTGGACTTGTTACGTTTCGACTCGTCGTCGTTTCGGACTTGTCGTCGCTTTGGACTTGGCGTCGTTCGGACTTGGCGTCGTTTCGACTTGTCGTCGTTTCGGACTTGTCGTCGTTTCGGACTTGTCGTCGCTTTCGACTTGGCGTCGCTTTCGGACTTGGCCGTTTTTGGACTTAGTGTCGTCGTTTTCGGACTTGTCGTCGTTTTCGGACTTGGCGTCGTTTTCAGACTTGGCGTCGTTTTTGGTCTTGTTTCTGCTGCTCCTGTAGACTAAATCTCAATGAAGAGTTAGTGCATAAATGCTAATAAAGAATAAAAAAGCAAGAATTATAAAATGGAATTTTGATAACACAGAATATCTTCCTCGCGTAGATGTAATATCACGATGATGGCGCGTTGCCGACTTGCTTGTCCGATAACGCCGTTGCTGGACGTGTCGCCGGGCGTCGTTGCGTGGACTCATTGGCCGATAACGCCGCGTTCGACGCGTTGCCGGGCGTCGTTGCGTGGACTTCACGATCACGCCGTTATGCGACGTGTTCCGCCGGGCGTCGTTGCGTAGACTTGTTGTGCTGATAACGTCATTGCCTGGACGTATTGCTGCTGGCGTCGTTGCATGGACTTGTTGATTACGCCGTTATGCGGGCGATATGCCGCCGGGCGTCGTTGCGTAGACTTGCTGCGGCCGATAACGCCGCCGTCGGGCGTGTTCTTCCGGGCGTCGCCGTAGACTTGCCGTGGCCGATAACGTCGTTGTCTGGACGTATTGCTGCCGGCGTCGTTGCGTGGACTTGCTGATCACGTCGTTGTCTGGACGTGTTGTTGCTGGCGACGTTGCGTGGACTTGTCGCGGCCGATAACGCCGCGTTCGACGTGTTGCCGGGCGCCGCTGCGTAGACTTGCCGCGGCCGATAACGCCGCCGTTCGACGACGCCGCCGGGCGTCGTTGCGTGGACTTGCTGCGGCCGATAACGTCGTTGCTGGACGATGTTCCGCCGCGTCGTTGCGTAGACTTGCTGCGGCCGATAACGCCGTTACGGACGTATTCTTCGCTGCCGTAGAACAAATGCTCCGCAAGCTAAGCTTGAGAAAACGTTAGGGTATACTGTTTAAACAAAATGATAAATATATACGAAGCGCAATTTACGCATAGAAATGTCGCCCCCGATATGCCCGAATATCGAGATGTTGCCACCGCAAATCGACGATTTGTTATGATGCCTTTGTTGTGTGCGATGACCGTCGTAAGTTTGACTTTATGCCCGAAGTTGACGCGCTTAGGTTTTGTTGCGGAACTCAACTTTGATCACGATTATTGATGCCCTTTCACTGCCGCTTCACGGACTTTGAATTTTGAGATTTTTTTTTTTTTTTTTTCATATCTTCGCCTCTGCTTTCTTCTACGAAGAAACTTCTTGCCGATTTTTCGCCATTGATTTGCTTCGTTAATATGAAAAGACCGCTCAAAGAAAATTTTGTGAGTTTTGGGGGTCGATTTGTATTTGACTTCGCCGCTTGTCCTCGACATCTGCGTGCACGTTTGCTTGGATTTGTAGCCCATGCAGTTTCCTACATTGTCCCGCTTTGAGAAGGTGTCACGCCGCTCTTCTTTCCCGAGACCCGCTGCGTATATAGGAACTAAGACAGTTCACTGCTCCGCCAGATGCCTCAATCGGCCATGTCACGACTGCCTTTGATCTTGTGAAACATTGATGCTCTGCCATAGCAAAGTCAAATACAAATCGACCTTTGGGGGGAGATGATAAATCTTTCTAAAAATGCAACAAACGGTGTTAGCATAAAGCACATAATTTGCGGGTATGTAGCAGATATATTGCATATAGCACATTCAAACGTTTCCTAACATGTAGGGGGACCTCTTTATGCCAGAGGTAAGCCTAAACGTCACTTATGCGAGATTATGACGGATTAGTCCAAGTCGTCCAACTATAATGCCTTTGTTGGAAATGGCGACCAAAACGGTGCACTTTTCCCAATTTCACTTGTCATGATTGGGCTTGGATTTGTCTCATTGCCACGCTACACATAATATCTTTGGTTGGTCGTTGGGTTGAAAACCCGGCAAGTTTGGCGTTTTCCTAATTGTGGCGCCGATGCCAGGACCGACCCACCTAAGGTAAATGCGACGCATGCCCTAAAATAAGGGTGGTATAGCTCTATCTTAAGTTTCTAAGATTTGGCTTTTCCGACGCAAGGTTCCCGAGCGGACAACTCGAGCGAAGGCTACGTGCCACGGTTAGACCGCACTCCACGTATATTACCGACTCTCCTAAATTTGGATTTTGAAGAAAGAATTTTCTTTGATGCACCTCGCATGTAGTGTGTGTTTGTGTGAATTTTCCAGAGTGGAAGAAATATGAGCGGAATGCCAGTTTAAGGAAAGCAGTAAAGCAGGTAGCAAAAAATAAACAAAATACAATACACAAAAATTAAATGCAAAATAATTGCCAAATAATTATCCTAGGTCTGTTGTGGTTAAGAACCTAAAATCCCCAGTGGAGTCGCCA
This sequence comes from Przewalskia tangutica, assembly GCA_029844215.1. Lineage (NCBI taxonomy): Eukaryota > Viridiplantae > Streptophyta > Magnoliopsida > Solanales > Solanaceae > Przewalskia > Przewalskia tangutica. Next base: position 8,527,201 of record CM056725.1, read on the forward strand.
TTTCTGTCGCGCCCATTTTCGACCGCGGCATTTATTTTCTAAACTCCTGCTTAAATAAAAAGGTTAGAAAATAAAAAATAAATTGCTAATAAAGTTTAAGAGGCTTTAAAGGTTTTAAAAATACTGAAAGGATGCTAAAATTGCAAAAGAGGCTAAAAGTGCAAAAGATGCTAAATGCTGAAGGTATTAAACGCCAAGGGGTGATTCAAAGTGCTAAAAGGGCTAGGAATGCTAAAGAATGCTAAGAGAATGCTTTATGGACTAATTATGTGTATTTTGATAGCTAAATTAATCTTGCCTAGCCTGCGTACAATATTATATAAGAAATGTTTTAAGATGATTTTGGGAGTTTAGGAAGAAATCTGTTGTGGATTTTAATACACAAAATGTTGGTTTTTATAATGCAAGTTAAATCACTTATTTTTGCAGATTTTTAAACATGCTTAATAGTCCTAAAAGGCAAATAAAGAAGAATGCGTTTCTAAAATGTAATTACTTCCCGTCTCATATATTTAAAGACCTAATTGCTAGAAGTTCTCCTATTAATTACAAAATTAAATAATGAAATTACAGTAAACAAATAAAGGCGTAAAAATAAGACGAGAAAGTTAAGAGAATGAAGGGATTGGAGCGGATGACTCAGTCCTGTTTGTTTTCCTAGGAGTTTCTGAAGCGGGAATGCGAATGCGGATGCGGGTCGCCATTTGAATAAGCTCGCGATGAGTCTCGCCATGAGACTCTTCTTTTTTGCTCCAATGCGTGCCATGTAAAACAAAGGAAGATAAGGATTAGTATATATCTCAAACCTTACAATAATGTAAACAAATAAGGTATTCATGCCGACACATATGTATTTTATTACTTAATTGTATCAATACCAAACTAAGTGATCCAAATAAAGTAAAGACCCAAATGTTATTCAACCCAAACCGGGCTTCGGTTCGGTAAACTGGAGTAGCCGAGACAAGCAAACCCAAACAATACATATATTTTCATAGAAACATAGAAATTATATTACTTTGGATATATAGAGAACATAGGACAGATACAGTGCATATTGTAATTACCAAAGGCAACAAACCAATTAGCAGAAAGAACCAAATGAACTACTACCCTTGGTTAGCCTGATTCTTCATAAGAAGACTAAAAAATACTACTGCTATTATTAGCATTACTTATTATTTATAAGCGAGTCTGACTACTCAGTCAAAAGGTCTAAAACTCGTGGCTAATGAAATCAAAGAAGACCAGCACATGACCACCATAAGGCCAACAAACAAAACATACTGATTAAAGAAAAACATACGAACATGTACTTGCACACAACACAACCACATAAGATGAGAATAACATAAATCTAACACTGACCAACTTTTCACAATACATGCATTTGGACCTGTACAATCCAACCATTAAAATTTGAGTATAGTGATGCAATGGAACCAAGTATAATGACACATTTACTCAAAAGATATAGCAGCAAATTGGTTCAGAAAATTGGACAAAGCAGACGGAACCACATCATGTTACTCCTCAGGCATAGCAGTGTCAAGACCAAAACAGAGCACATCGAGATCAGAAAATTATCAGCCAGATGCATAGATACACTGCCAATGCTAATATTGGCCTAATCACATTGGCCAACACAGTTGCGAGTATCAATAACTATTAATATTGACTAAATAGGTTTAGAACCAAACAGATATACTTCAATTCGTATGCAAATGGCAGATTACACTGTACTGACATATCCTGCAAGCGTCATACAGGCCCTAAAAATGCAAATCGAACCGGACGAATTTACCCTTTTTGGGTAGCGGATTTACTTCAGACAAATAGACACGCTTTTGAGCATTCAATTGGGTTCAGACAGGTCACAACAACGTACAATTATTCAATACAACACACCATACACCACTGTATCCTATACTAATCTTCAAATTATGCGACTGAAACTAAACTGCCACACGTCTAATACAGAAAATGCACAGAAACTAAATGAACTGAAAAGGAGTTTGGGTTTACCTTCTCGAGCGTAACCGAGGCGTATCAAGTCGCCGGCATTCGGCCGACGGTTTTGGGTTTGCGATGCGAATAGAAGGACAAAGTTTATTCGTTGATTTCTTTGCTGGAATAAAAAAGGGTTCGAACTACCTATTCAAGCCGCTAAGTGGTCCGTGATCGCTTTCCCCTTCTGATGCTATGCTGCGTTCTGTCGTATTATGCTTCTCCGCTATGCTCTTGCCCTGCCTCTGTGTTCGACTGCATGTCCCTTTTATAGCCCAATTCTAGGTTCTAATATTGGTAGGTAAATAAAGGCTGATTGAGTGATTCAGTAAGAAAATCCCCCCCTGATTTCGTGCTGATTCTTACTGGGATTCGCTTATTCGTTTTAGGTAAGATTTTGTGTATGATTTGGTTAAGGAAAGATTGGATTACGCCGGATTCTAAGGCGAATCCTACCGGGCGATGGGGTGAGTCTTGTCTTTAGTCTTTGCGCGGCGATGTTTTTTTTTTTTTTTTAAGGTTTCGTTTAGGTTTTTGTTCATTTCGCCGATGGAGCGCTTTAGGGGTGGGTTATGAAGAATGACGGAATTGTTTGGTGATGGGGATGAAGTAGAGAGTGGGTTTTGGGCTTTTGGGCTGCGGGTGTGGGTTGGGTTAAATGTAGTGGGCTGGACGATAATGGTGGGTAGTATTAAATTAGGGTATTAGTAATTAGGTTAGTTATTTTAATTAGGTATTTAATTAGTTAATTAGTGATAAATTAATACATAGATTGTGCTTAAATTATTTAGGTGTTTTATTAATCTAATTGTTATGAATGCGGGCGTGCTATTTAATTAATGCTTAATACTTTAGACTGCGGCGCTATTATTCTTATTATTGCATTATTGCGAAGTTAAATTAAGATTGCATTGAGTTTATATTAAATTACTTAAATGCCGAATGCAAGTACGATATTTAAGAATTGTTTAAAGCTTTATAGATGCGGTGCTATTAAATGCATATATCAGATTAAAATTGATTTTAAATTACAAATGATTACTAATAAATGCGGCTATGCTACCTGACACGACGTTATCGCTAAATTATTTATTTTATGCATTTATTAATTATTTAAGAATTACGACAAAGCTTAAAGTTAATAAATGCGGGTGCGGGACTCGCGACGCCATTATTAAATTAATTATTTATGCCTGTATTTAATGTTTTATTGTTGTATTTTATTATAAAAATCCTAAAAAATTATTTTACAAAATTAGTGTAATTTTATGGTTAATGGCTGGACGGGAGGGTCAAAATTGGGTGTCAACAATTGGGTACGACAGTAGCAGCCTTGATCATGTCTACAATAATAGACTCGATAGTATTCTTTTGATCATAAGAATATTTGTAGGGCCTTAAGTTAAAGGGTTGAGCTCCAGGGACAAGGTTGATCGTATGATCACACTCTCTTTTGGGTGACAGTTCAGTAGGCTCTTGGAAAATTATTTGATATTTTTCCAACAGTTTACTACCAATAGCAGGATGCATTGTTTTTGTGTCCTTAACCATCTCCTTTGGTTGGATCAAGGACAGTTCAGCCACCACTTCACAAGTGCCACATTATAACATTTTTCTTAGCTCCTCAGAGTTCACTGTTGCTACCCCAAGGCCTTTCTTTTCTCCATACAATGTGATCATCCTCACTTCAGAAATAAAACTTATGTTATGTGGTCTAGTGTTCAAGATTACTGGAGCCACTTTATCTATCCAGTCCATCTCTAGGATCATATCACATCCTCACACCTTCAATAATTTGAATTTGAAATTGAACTGTTCATTTTGCATTTTCCATCCAAATGAAGGACACTCTAGTTGGCATATCACTTGTTGCGCATTAGCTACAATTACTCTCATAGGTTTCCTCATGGGTTGCATTGGCCTCTTTAGCCTCTTAACAATGTATGGATCAATGAAGAAATGTGTGGAACCACTATCTATCAAAATTGTCATAGGAATCTTGCTAGCATCCTATGATTTTGATAGTGGAAACCTGTACTTTGGAGAAACTTAAACTCAATAGTGCATTTATTGAGATTTCAGCCTTTTCCTTCTCTGATTCCTCTAATGTCTCAGCTATATTCACAAACACTTCTTGGGTTTCACCTCCTTCTCCCCCTTTTACTCCATCTATAGTATTCACTACCCTATAGCTTTACACTGATGCCCAGGGAAGTATTTTTTCTTGCATTTATAGCACAACCCTTATTCTCTAAGAGCTTCTAGATTGGGTGGAAGGGTATTGGTTGACAGTACCAATTTGCATAATTTTGTTAAACTCATCTACAATATCTTGGGGTCTAATATTACCAAACCTCCTACACACTTCAGCACAGAACTTTGGCCATGTTATTATGTTAATTTTATGGATATATATGAAGAGGAAAGGAAAACGAGAGGAGAAGACGAGAGGAATCGGAGAAGAGGAGCAAGATGTTTTTGGGGCTCAAACGCGAGCTTGTATTCTCTTATTAATGATTTCTTGCTTAACTGTAATTACAAGTGATGTTGTATTTATACTAGGAACTAATAATATCCTACTAATAACAAAATATCTAGTGAACTCATAAACTAACTAATATCCAACTAACTAACCACATATATATACAATGTATATATGTGGTATATCTCAACACCCCCTCAAGCTAGGCACTGAAAACAGAGGTTTCAGTCCTAGCTTGGAAACGACTAGCATCGCAGATGCATCATTAACAACAATAATAGGGCCAGCATAAATGGCCAAAGCAACATCACTTGCGCCATCAAATTCCAGCAATACTAAATTCAGTAGATGACTTATCCCAGCAGCCAATTATGATAGAAGGGTCATCAGATGTAGCCAATCTGCCATCATCCAGGAGCTCCAAAACGGCTTGTTGTTGACTTGGAACTTGTCCTTTATTATCTGTATCAATGACATACTAGCTACAGTTTTCATCCTTCCAAACCAATGCCAGTGGTGTATTTTCAGTTTGATACTGTGCATGCTTATTGTAAAAGAGTAATCCATCCTTGACATATGAAACTTGTCCTGCATAAGTTGTCTGTAGTCTTTCTTTGTCACAGTTGTAGACAGGAAGATAGATTGATGTAAGGAAAACTTGGCGAGAATAGCGATGGTGAACCAAATAGCACTTTCACCGCTTGATTTGATGTCCTCCCAAGGTCTTCAGATTTCTGATGTCCTCCCAAGGTCTTTAGAGGACTGCACCAAAACCATACCAGTTGATTCCAACATATCACCCAACTCACAATTATCTTCATTAGTTTTCTCAACCAATTGCTGAATAATTGAGGAAGACAGAGATGCTGCTTCTTGAAACATACAACACACCATATATCTTTCAGAAAGTTCAGTTCCTTCCCAAGTAGGAGAAGTTGAACCATCCATAGACATCTCTCTCTCTTTCTCTGGCTACCAGTTGCATCACCAGCTTCTCTCATCAGTTCGTGCAGTATCATCAGCCACTACATCAACATTGTCTCCATTAGCCAACATTCCATCAGAATTAGTAGAGCAAAGATCGCGATTGCGGATGTAATAACATCAAGAATACCAACGGTGCTCCATATGAAGTTTCATAACTTTCGCACATTCCTTCATAAACTCGCATGCACAATTCGCACCTCCAAAGAATCTCAAAGCTGACACAAACAACAAACAAAAACTGAATCTACAACAACACCAACAGTAGAAACAGCAGCAACAAGCCAAACAACACCAACAAAATCAGCATTGTCCAACATTTAACAACGGGAGCTTCAACTCCCACAACAATAATGAAGAACCCCCGTTCTCTAGTCTCATTCGGACTAGAGAATCCATCGATTCTCCATATGTAAAAACGACGGCAAGAACCCCTCGTTCTCTAGTCTCATTCGGACTAGAGAATCCCTCGATTCTCATTACGCAAGCTATCATAAAAATCTCAGATATGCAGCGGAGTCTCCCTCAATTTCTAGTCGGTTAGAAATCCTTCGATTCTCCTATCCTGAGCTACACATATAAAAACAAGCAATCTAACACTTCATCGACCTGTGAATAACTCTTTGAATTGAGCTTTAACTCAATCCATATTATCTCCGACGAATCATCTCTCAGTTTTCAGTCTATTTGTTGCTAAGAACTCCGCGATCCTTCAATCAATCTATCGAATATGCAACTCTCAGTATCTCCCATGAGAGCAAAAATGCATACTAGAAAATCGACAATCAGATACTTATGTTCTGCAGTCGATCCCTGGTATTTGTTGGAAAAAAAACAGAACCACGGTCCCTTGAACTGAAGTTCTAGTTCCACTGATCTACTTCTTACTTCCTGGTGATCATATTTGACACCACTTAGGTCAGATAAAGATTTCAACACCATCCTTATCCAAACCACTACCAAACAATTCATCTTTAAGTCGATTAATCTCCCTTTTCTTCATAGGAGTTTCCTTCTATGAGTTTTGTATAGCTTCAGGTGCCCTACCAGCACCTTTCACTCTGCAACAACTACAACAATTGTACACCAACCCTCAATTACTGAACTAACTACAACAGCAACACTTGCTGCACATATGCAGTAACATCAACAACATATGCAGTAACATCGAGAACATATGCAGTAACATCGAGAAACTGCTCAGTTACTGAATAACCAACACAACAACGACGAGCGACACTTATCTCCAATTGGTCAACACAAATTCATCTTTAACAATACAAATTCAACTCTAATAATACAGAACGACTCGCTAACACAGAACGTAAACCAAAATAAAATTGAATTTCCAGAAATTCACAAATCGATACCTAATTTGATCATTCCGCATCGTGCAAAATCACGCCTACTAACTTTTATTTTTTTATGTATGACAATGAGTGATATTGAGTAATTCAAGTTAATTGGAAACTTAACATGAAATTTATGTGAAATACTATGACGAACAGTATTAGAATCATGAAGAATCTCTCCTTTCCAAAATAATGAAACCTTAACAGTTGGAGGAGGATACATCATTTTTTTAAGAACTTGGGAGTTGGATGAGTTTTTCTAGAACTTGAAATTTTGAAAATGGATGAGTCTTTCCCTCATCCAAATTCATATTAAATAGAAAATGGATGAGTTCTTGCAATAATTTTCATAGTGTCATATCAAATTAAATACAAATGAATAGATAAATAATTTATTGCAAAACGCAACAATTTTATTACGTAATTAGACTAAAATTGACCTTTTAAAAATGTGGGTTGCTAGTTTACAATACTCCTATTGTGCAATAAATTACTTCACAATAGAACTTAATCGCGCCGTCATGGTTAAGTCATATTGCGCAGTAATAAATTACTCAAAAGATACTTTTGTCACCAAAAAATATTCTTAAGATATTTTTGTTCACTCCCTCACTTTTTTTTGTCATTTAAGTTTAGAACTCTAATTTAAATATGATTGAAAAAGCTTGTCCTTTTTGAAAACTTTAGTATCTTAACGTTGAAGGCAAATCTGCCATTTGGTGTCATTGCGCTTTTAAATTTCAAATTCAAACATTCCTCCAACCAAATATTTACTGCAGTAATAAACCATTTTCATTCCAAAAATATATATATATATATATATATATATATTCAGACCTCTCTTTGTATATACTATATATATAAAATGCTTGGCACTATTGTCTTAAGATTCCAAACAGCGTAGCCACCGTCTCCGGTTGCTTTGCTAAATTTCCGATCTCCTCTTAGTTACCGGTAAGTCAAGATCTGATCTGTCTCATCCTTTTATAATTTTTTTTATTGGATTGAGCTTTGTGAAAATTGTGAGATGCATGTTTTGAGATCTATAGAAAGCGGTAAATAGATTATAATTAGATGTAGCGAATCTTAGGTATTAAATGTAATTGTGGATCTGTTGTGAAGTTGATCTAGTGTTTGATTCCATTTCAAATGGTTTTGAACGTTGCTCGGTAAATTAGATGAAGTGTCCTTTGTTGGAATTGCAATTGATTATGTACTTTGTTTTGCCTCTTGGATTACTTGAGTAATTTGATTGGATTTGAGGAGAGGCTAAGTTGTAGTATGTGATGCAGTATTGATAGAGTTTTAAGATATTTTCACTTGCGATTCTGCTCTTATCTATATTGGGATATTATCTTCCTTAATACCTACATGTACTTATCTTACTGACTGGTTTATTACCATATCTAGAAGTAGGATTGCTTATTACTGCCCTGTTTGTATTGGCAGTTGAACAGAAAATGGCTGACGGTGAGGATATTCAGCCTCTTGTTTGTGACAATGGAACTGGAATGGTGAAGGTCAGTTTTTGTACTTTCGTGTTTTTTCATAGATGGATTCATGATAGTTAAAACACTACATTTAAAATGTTCCGTTATATTTTTGAGTTTTTTTTTTTTTAATGAACAATTTGTTTTTCTGAAATGTAGGCTGGGTTTGCTGGTGATGATGCTCCTAGAGCAGTGTTCCCTAGTATTATTGGTCGTCCTCGCCACACTGGTGTTATGGTTGGAATGGGACAGAAAGATGCATATGTTGGTGATGAAGCTCAATCCAAGAGGGGTATCTTGACCTTGAAATACCCAATTGAGCATGGTATAGTCAGCAACTGGGATGATATGGAGAAGATATGGCATCATACTTTCTACAATGAGCTTCGTGTTGCCCCCGAGGAGCACCCCGTCCTTCTCACTGAAGCACCTCTCAACCCTAAGGCCAACAGAGAGAAAATGACCCAGATTATGTTTGAGACCTTCAATGTTCCTGCTATGTATGTTGCTATTCAGGCTGTGCTTTCCTTGTATGCTAGTGGTCGTACAACTGGTTAGTATCATCACTCCTCTCATGATCCAAATGTGGAAAGTTGTTTTTGATCTGACATTAGGAGTATGTTTTGACAGGTATTGTGTTGGACTCTGGTGATGGTGTGAGTCACACTGTCCCTATCTACGAGGGTTATGCTTTGCCACATGCCATTCTTCGTTTGGATCTTGCTGGCCGTGACCTAACGGATAACCTGATGAAGATCCTCACTGAGAGAGGTTACATGTTCACCACCACTGCTGAACGGGAAATTGTCCGTGACATGAAGGAAAAGCTTGCCTATGTGGCTCTTGACTATGAGCAGGAGCTTGAAACTGCTAGGAGCAGCTCCTCCATCGAGAAGAACTATGAATTGCCAGATGGACAAGTTATTACCATCGGTGGTGAGAGGTTCCGTTGCCCAGAGGTCCTCTTCCAGCCATCCATGATTGGTATGGAAGCTGCAGGCATCCATGAGACTACCTACAACTCCATTATGAAGTGTGATGTTGATATCAGGAAAGACCTCTATGGTAACATTGTGCTCAGTGGTGGCTCAACCATGTTTCCTGGTATTGCTGATCGTATGAGCAAGGAAATCACCGCTTTGGCTCCCAGCAGCATGAAGATTAAGGTTGTTGCTCCACCCGAGAGAAAGTACAGTGTCTGGATCGGAGGATCCATCCTTGCATCCCTTAGCACCTTCCAGCAGGCAAGCCTATTTTTTTTTAATATTTTCTTAATATATTTGTGTCATTTTGTTAAACTGCACTGAACTATGTTGCTAAACTTGACTTGCTTTTTCTTTGCTTAATCAGATGTGGATTTCAAAGGGCGAGTACGATGAGTCTGGTCCATCCATTGTCCACAGGAAGTGCTTCTAAGGTGCTGCTGCTATTTTTACTGTTTGTCGCGAGTTTCTTTTTTCTTTTTCCTTCCTGCTAAAGCTATTATGTCGTCTACAGTGAACTCAGGTTTGCTGTCGTAGGCAAGTCTTTGAGATGGGGCTATGAAAGAAGGGCGATTGAAAACATTGTACTGCTGATACTATTTCATGTTTCCAATGCAATATGGTTTATATTCTCAACACATTTGAGAGAGTGCAAGCCTCTTCTCTGGAAATATCCCTTCTTGAACTCTTAGGTTGTTTGTAGTTGGGGAGAAGTGATTGTGTTGTTGTTTATTATTTTGAGAGTCTTTTCTTTCATTTTCTTGTTTTGCTATTCTATGGTACTTTTTTTCTCTTGGGAACAAATATGTCAATATTTATTGAATGAGAATTTTTGTAGTATTTTCAGACTTGCGAAAGTACTAGTTTTTTTTGTGGATGTTGGAATTTATTTTTCTGTGGTGAAGCGTTATTTCCATATCTATTCTTTTATTCTTCATGGCTTTTTCAGCAAACGTCTTGAGTCTATAAAGAAGCAAAAAGCCTTACCCTTATGTTTGGTGCACATAATTTTGCTATAGTACATAGTATTTGGTTTCATCTGAATTGGAGAGGAATTTTTTGAATTTGGCTTTTGTTTGAGATGGGACAAACTGTATGTGGATGATCAGTTTCTTGATGTAACATGTTTTCCCGATTACAACAGATATTGACAAAGAAATGTTAGGGTGAATTCTACTTGGATGTTGAAAAGATTATTTAGATATAATACAATTTCTTCACCTATTCCTTTTGGACCAGTGTCATTCTACTTCGAGAAGTAGAAGGAATTACACTCCCTATCACAACAAAAAGAAAAAAGTAAACGAGATCATTATGCTACAAATCTCTTGCATATAACTCCGTGCTTGAATATTCAATTTTTGCAAATATTTGATTGGTATTTTGGCATAAATACTACTTCCTCTGAGGTCAGCTGAAACAGTCGACAGAAAATGCTGCTGGCCTGAAGAGTGAGGCTAATCCGTAACATCAACTGCAGAAGAATGAGATTCGAGTTGATGAACCCAATTTATTTGATATAATTCGGATTAAGAGTCAAATTTCTTTATTTTGATCTTGATTGCGAACATACAATTTTTCATTTTGAAAAATAGTTTACATAAAAAGTACTACTAAGTCACAATAATTAACAATTTAAAATAGTTAAAGAGCATACAAATAAATTGCGTTAAATTTTTTCTTGCTTAACTCTCGAAATTCAAACTGTATCACATAAATTGAGACAGAAGGAGTATTCAAATATTTGCATGTACTTGTTTGGACATTACTCCTACAGTTTCAATTTATGTGTCTTGAGTTAGAGTAAGGATCAAACTAATTAATGTTCGTTTTAGTTTGGATTTGGACACAAACTTTTCAATTATTTTGAAGGAAAATTTAGATACAAAGTACTATAAGTCACAATAGTTAACAGTTCAAAAAATTTAGAAAGTATTTGAAAATATTATGACTAAAAAAAATATTCTTTGATTTTTAAATAGTAACTAAAACACATAAAAAAATGGAGGAAGTAATGGATACATTTAAGCATTTGAAATCTGAATACGATGATAAAATACTTGTTTGAATGATAAATTTCAAGTGAAATATCAGTCTTTGTTCACAAATAATTATTTTGAAGAGAAGTTACTTATAATCAAACAAAAGTTGTTAACTTTCACACGCATTTTTCGATTTTATCTCGAAAATCTCTTTTTCCCAACTTTAACAAAAGAAGATTAGAAGGTAATTGAGCTTCTCTCGCTTTAAATTAGGATAGGCTTGGTGTTATTGTTCTTTTTCTGTTGTTATTAGTTGTCATGTTTTCTTTATTGGCATATTTTCGTTTTCATAACTTTTTGTTTTGATTTACTGCACTTGAGCTGCTAGTCTTTCGAAAACAACCTCTGTATCTAACGAATCACGAAATAGAGTTAAAATTTACGTACACTCTACCCTTTCCAATCACTACTTTATGGAATTACACAATTTATTTTTGTTATTGTTAATAATTGACATCAATAAAAGTATGGGTAAACTTCTCTTTTTTTTAAAGTAGGGCTAAACTTGAGTTAAGATGGGTAAACTAATTAGTTAAGATGATTAGCATCTGTTTTGTTGACTGGCGCATAATGGACATCATTGAACCCAACAATAGGATGTTGGGATCACTGCATCTTTTAAGCAACCTCAAGAATGTTGCTTAATTTATTTATTTATTTATTTATCTTAGTAACCAAGTTATAAGAGATCACAAAATCAAGAATTAGTTTCTTGTTATTTCCATTGTAATTAAGGCACAAAAGCTGCTAAATGAACTGATTTTGTTTCGGAAATTTGTGTATGAATTAAGCCGGTTACCAAGTATTGCATTTCTTTTATTATGTAAAATGGCCAAAATAATCATTTGCAAATACATTGTTGCCAGAAATATGTACGCACATGATATATGTAGGAAGAATGATTCATTGAGTATTTCATTCCAATGATAGCAAATATATATAATATTATAATGTAATATTAATTTAAGTTACCTAAAATATAAGATGCTAATCATCTTAACTAATTAGTGACAAATTGATTTACACTCCTAATTACAATATTACAATATTCTTAATTAGTGGTGATTGGAGATAATTATGGGATTGGGGATGACAGGTGGGTACAATTTTGCGGATTTCACATCGCACCCGTCCTAGTTGGGGCAGATATGAGTATAACTTTGACGGGTAGTAGACGGGTATGAGTAGGTGGTGGATTTACAGTTATACCCGCCTGCCTCGCTCCGCCATCCAACCGCTGCCCCAAATCCACCCGCCAGTCTTATACCCGCCAGCGATAATTTTATTTGTACAACTTTATATTTATCGAAAGCTCAAATAATTTGGCACATATAATTTTAGCAGCCCATAAGCCTAATAATAATGAATTTTGAGGATATCCACTTGGGTGGTGGAACGAGTGTGAATTTAGGAATATACCCGCCTAGACGGGTATGGATGTTGAAAATGTACCCGTCACGGGTGGCGGGTATAAAATTTTCGGACGGATACGGGTGCGGGGGATGGGGTACCTGCACCCGCCCAATTGCCATCTCTATATGGGATTGCCCCATAATTATTCTTACAGTCCCCCGTAGTCTTAGCGGGAGGTTCTCGTTGCTGAGACTGTCCCTAAAATCATCAAAAAGTACCCGCGGAAGACATTTAGTGAAGATGTCTGCAATCTAATAATGGAACGGTACATGAAGAACACAGACAACCTTTTCTCGGACAAATAAGATATCCATTTCGATGTGTTTTGTGCGTTGATGCTGAACAAAATTACCGGATAAGTATATCGCACTCACATTATCACAATAAACCACGCTTGCCTTCTCAATCGGACAATGGAGCTCTAAGAGAAGATTACAGAGCCAATATGATTCAACAACCACATTGGCTACCCTCCGATATTCTGCCTCAACGCTCGACCAAGACAAATTTGGCTGCCGTTTGGATGATCATGAAATCAGTTTATCTCCCAAAAATACACAATAACTCGACGTGGAACGTCGTGTGTCAGGGCAGCCACCCCAATCCGCATCTCTATAAGATGAGAGAGTCGAGATAGAGAATTTATACAAATGCATTCCAAAATGAATAGTACCCTTGATGTACCGCAGAATCCTCATGAGAGCCCCCATATGTTCCTCTTTCGAATCATGCATATGTAAACACACCTACTGAACGACATATGAGATATCAGGTCTCGTGGAAGTGAGGTACTATAAGGCCCCTCCTAGACTGCGGTAGTGTGTAAGATCACTATATGGAGTCCCTGCAACGGTACTCAATTTGGCTTTTGTATCCACCAGAGTGTGTGATGGTTTGCATGAGGACATATCAGTTTTTTCAATGATCTTCTCAGTGTATTTCTTTTGACTTAGAAACAGACCACCTGCATATTAATTTACAGCAATGCCAAAAAATAATTTAAAGGACCTAAATCCTTCATCGCAAATTATGTTGCGAGAAGAGACATAATAGACTGGCGAAGTGAGGTAGATGATGCAGTAGAATGATGTCATCTACATATAGGAGGATATATGTCGTGTCACTTCCCTTCTTATAAATGAATAATGATTGATCAGACTTGCTATGTGAGAAATCAAGAGTGGATACAAAACCTGCAAATTTGCTATACCATGCCCGTGTTGTCGTATTCAAGCCATATAAGGGTTTTTTCAGTAGAAAAACATAATCCGGATGTGTAGAGTCTCGGAAACCCAACGGTTGGTGCATGTAATTTGTGTCCTGTAGATGTCCATGCAAGAATACATTTTTAACATCTAACTGATGAATGATACAAGATTTGACAATGACAGGCTAAGAACAATCTGGATAGTTGCTAGCTTAACCACCAGATTAAAAGTTTCACCACAATCCACTCCAACATGCTGATACCTGCCATCACCAACAAGACGATCTTTGTATCTCGCAAAGGAGCCATCAAAATTCTTTTTATGGCAAAAAACCCACATAGACCTAATTATATTCACAGTAGATGGACGGGGCGCTAATTTCCATGTCTTGTTCTTAATAAGAGCATTAATTTCGTCTAACATGACAACTTTCCAATTTGAGTCTGATAGGGTTGCTTTGGGATTTGTTGGTATAGGTGATGGTTGAATCGAAGATAGTAAGTTAACTGACGTTTGGGCTGAAATGTCCCATGCATGGCACGGGTTTCAATGGTCCGAGATTGTACCATCATCATTTGGGTAGTAGGGGTCTCGGGTATGACATTGGGCTGGGATGTGGTATTGTGGCCCAAGTTCAAAGATGTGTGGGAGTGGATTACCGTTTGGTTATTAGGTCAGGGTAATGGGCTGGCTTGGTTTACGGATAAGGGAGCAGTGGGCTCCCCCACTTGGAAATGGTTGCCACGAGAACTGGATTGGGTTGAGACCACTGGTCTAGTCCCGTGTAGTGGTTGGGCCGGGGTAATTTGAGTATGTTGTTGTGTCGGTCCCACTGGTATTTGGGTATTGATATGTGATTCCATTTTCTAAAAAATCATATAAAGGTGATGATGCCACATAAGACTTAGCAAACGGGAATGTAGACTTATCAAAAACTACATGACGAGAAATAATTATTTTTCCAGTCGTCATGTCATCACATTTATATCCCCTATGATTTAGTGGGTATCCCAAAAAACACAAAGAGTTGACCGAGCTTGCAACTTGTTAATGGAAGTGGATGGAAACAGAGGATAACACAAACACCCTCAAATATGTAAAAGATGGGAGATGATGATACAACATTTGTGTAGGGAACACATTGGAGAGCAGTTTACTAGGAAGAATATTTAAAAAATATGGTGCCATTTGAAGTGCATGGTGCCAACAATTTGGTGGTGTACTAATCATACAGTCAACATCTAATCATAATTAATCACAGCAACAAGGGTTGTCACCCAGTACCCTGCTGACACATAGAAATCATAAACTAGAGAGAAACCATGTAAAAGCTTACAAACAGAAGGACGTAATCGATGCATATATATACTAAGGCCGATAAGGCCCTATTTGCATGCTATACACAAAACTCTGTCTACAAGCTTCTAAAAGAGTACGCTGTAAAGTCCGGGAAAAAATAATAATATATAGTTGTTGGTTGGTTTAATAAAAATATATATTTCATAATCTTTTTATAAGGACTACATGGCATGTTAGATTAGTGTTACAATAACAATAAACATTATTGTGCCTATGTGATTATGTTATGACCTTATTCACATTCGAGGACGAATGTTGCTTAAGGAGGAAAAAATGTAAAGTCCGGGAAAAAATAATAATATATAGTTGTTGGTTGGTTTAATAAAAATATATATTTCATAATCTTTGTATAAGGACTACATGGCATGTTAGAAATCTATTAGTTGGCAAAATATATAATTCATAACCTTTTTATAAGGACTACATGGCATGTTAGAAGTCTATTAGTTGACAAAATATATAATTCAAGCCTTAAAGACTTCAAGAATTAACCACATTAAAAAAAATCTGCATACACATTTCTTTGGTAAGGAAACAACATACTTCCCTTCCTCTCCCCTTTAACTCCCCTCCACTCTTGGCTTTCCCCCTCCCATAAGTTATACAAATACCCTTACTTATACATTATACTTGGCACAGACAAAGGACTAGCACAAAGAATACAAAATCAGAAAAAAAAACAAGTGAACAAGAAGAGGAAAAATCTGAAAAACATCAAGAGAGGAAGGAGAACAAAAATAGGAATACTAGGGAGCAAGGATCACTTGTAGCAACAGAACAACAATCCTTTTCACGCTTACAAGGTGAGTTTTCTCACTCAGAAATTCTTGGTAACATCCTTTATTTTTAGTTCAATACATGTTAGAATAAGAATTGAGTGTTGAAAAGAAATATTGAACTTTTGATTGTTTAGACAACTAGTTGCGTCATGAACTTTACGAACTGTTCTCACTGAGTTATAATTGTTAGAATTTGATGAAATTCGGAGGAATTGTACACCTCTCTAATATTATCATATAGAACCAAAAATGAGGTAAAATGGACGTACGGTTTGAAATTTATCATAGTTCAAAGTTCCTGCCTTAGATTTGGTCGAAATTCGGAAAGACATAATTACGGACTGTTTTTATTGAGTTTTACTTATTAGAATTATATGAAAATTTCCATGGTTGTAAGTCTCTCTGTTACGGACAGATATATATAAAGATTTATTAAAACGGACTTACGAGTTGAGAGTTATTGTAGTTTGAAGTTGCTGCCTCGGATTCGTCGGAATCCAGAAGGGCAGGACGTTGAAACGTAAAACTGTACTAATATGTGGGGAATATGAAAATTGTTTCTAAATGAAAGTTCTAGATCTCTTTGTTGTGGACATTTTTAGACCTTACGGGGGTCTATCCGACTTACGGATTGAGAGTTATCGCTGTTTAAAGTTTCTGCCTAGGATCTATCGAGATTCAGGAAGGGCAGCGAATAAAAGTGTAAAACTGTACCAAATGGTACAGAATATGAAAGGATGGTTCACATGGAGACGTGTAGCTCTCTGTTCTCGTCGTTTTGAGATTTTATGGGGCTTGAACGGGTTTACAGATTAGGAGTTATGACTATTCTAAGATTGAGTGTTGTTTAATAAATATTCTGCCGAAATAAATTTCATGTGGCTGTTTTGAGGATAAATTTGTGTTAGTTACCCAAAGTAGTTTTAAATGAAATTTGGTACAGTGAAAGATCCCCGTCTTACCTTAGTTTCCGCTTGAGAAACACCTTAGTTGGAGTTATGGTTAAAAAGTTATAATCGTTACAAGTATGAATGACAGAATGTTAGAAAAGAGAATAGTATTTATTTGATCTTCTGAAAAATATGAAAAGTGAATACGTGTTCACATAAATATATAAATATATAATGGATCGGGTTGCACGCCGCAACAAAACGTAAAGTGAATACGCGTTCACAAATGCGTAAACATAATGGATCGGGTTGCACGCCGCAACAAAACTGTTACACCCCGTATTTACAGGATATGTTTTAAGAACGTAAGTAAGAACTCAAAAGATGTTAAGATTAGAGACGAGTAAAAATTTATCGGAAATTGTGAAATTGTCGGAAACGAAATATTGCGACGAATGAGAGGGCGACACGTGTCACCCCCCTTAGTGTCTTGGACGAAATTTGCCTTGGGCAAAAGGGTCATTTGACCATTAGTGAGATGACCAAGTCTTGCACATGACTTAGCTTGACATTGTTGACTAAAAGTCCAAGGGCCACTTGGCTTGATCCATGTGAAACTCTTCTAAGCCAACCATTTGTGTAGATCTTGACCCTCCATAGTATTATATATGTGTACAAGTAGCAAGACAAGGGCACTACACTTAGAATTTTTTTCAAGAAACTTAGGAACACCTAAAGAGGGCTCACGGTTTTGAAGGTTCTTCAAGACAAGAATTTTCAATCCTTGTCCAATAATCCCCATACTTAACCAAGGTTCCTAAGAGTATTGTAAGGTTTTCTCAATAGAAAGATTTCGGAAAAGTGGTGTTTTTGTATTAGTCGCAAGGCGAAAACCTAAGGGGTTATTCAACTTTGAAGTTGAAACTTGAAGTTGAGTTATTCATAAGCTTCTAAGGGTTGCTTGGAGTGGATTGGAATGTCAAAAGGAGGAGCTAAAGGTGCTAGGGATCGACTTGTACTCTTGGATCATATTTGGGCTAATTGAGGTATAATCTTCGTTTTACTTTTGTAATTGAAGATTTCATGTTATGATAAGTTATAAGTGATCATGTGATATGTGTTATGAAGTTTGATAAGTATTATGGAAATTTGGAAGCTCAAATCCGAAAATGACATGTTTAGCCATTTGAAATTGAAATCCAATTTGATCGATAAATTGAATTGTCGCATGTTACCTACTTGAAGAGTGTAGTAGCTATAATCGATTGCGGCTTGATATCAAGTTATACTAAACCACTTGGATTAAAAAGGAATTGGAAAGATTGTTATGTTGTTACACCTTTGGCGAGAATGGACATCGTAGTTTAGACTTGTTGTTTTATATTGTGGGAATTTTTACATGTCTTGTTTAAGCGTGTAATCCCCATTGTTAACTACTTTGTTGGGCCTTAAATGGCGTGTTTGGTTATTGTATTCGACCTTGAAAAAGGTGGCAAAGTATGTAGAAACAAAGGAGGTCTTTGTCAGATTTTCCGTAGAAATTAGTGACTTAGCACTTAGAATAATTCTACGTTTGGAATAAGAGGTTAATGGACGTATGGTGACCATTATAGGTTGAAGTACTAAGTATAGCGTATCCTACTTGAAGAATGGAATTGCTCAAGGTTGAAGTACTTTGGAGCATTTTGCTCTTGTCGACAATCGTCGCGAGGTATGTGAACCTCTTCCTTCCTTTGGCATGGTTCTATGTATGGAATATACCTGTAGTATCATTTCATGTTTCCTTCTACTCTTAGAAGTTAAGAGGTAGTTGTGTGAATTACATTATGTAGAACTTTTCCTATCTTTTGAGCGTGACTAGTTGCGTATGTAGTACGGTGAGCGTCTGACACCTCGATATCCTTTACTAGTTTTGTGAATAGCCAAGTTGGGTGAGTTAGGAGATTAACTCACTTCTTTGAAAGTATAAAGGATGTCTTAAGTTTTATTAATGTTAGGGACTTGAAGAGTTTTAAAGTATGTGATACTTGTCCCGTTTTAAACGTATAAGTCCCTTGGATAGGAAATTGTATATGGCTAAGGTATAAAGTGAATATAACGACTTTATGGGGAGTTGGTTATATTTACTTTATGGAAAGATAAATGACTTGTTTTATTGAAAAGGCAATTTGTTTTTAAGGCATCAATTGCCTAAGGTTTTATAATAAAAGGAGTCACTTGAGTTTTAAAGGTTAAGAGACTAATTGTATTTTTGAAAGTTAAGAGAATTGATTTGAAAGTATTTAATACTTGGTTTCAAAAAGTAGAAGTCTCTTGGTTATAAAAAGGAATGAGTTGGTCTAAAACCATAAAGGGTTATAACGGCTTTATGGGAAGTTGGTTATAACGGCTTTATGGAAGGTTAAGAGAATGGTTTTCTTGAGAATGTAAGCAAAGAATGATTTGAAATAAAGAAGGCAAAGCTTTTTAAGGTACCGATTGCTTAGGGTTTCTAAGAAAGAAGTCACTTGTTTTAGTAGCGTAATTGTATTTCTAAAAGGTATTGTGACTTGTCTTGAAAGGTGGATAGGACTTGATACCATAGTTGTTAGTATCGGGAAGTTTTATTGGAAAAAGAGTCTTTCTAAAGGAGTAGAGGTGCGTACGTTGGGTTAAATTCAATACTATATGACATTATCGACCGAGAATGGGGGCGGCAAGATACCTTTATGGGAAGACTATATGACATTATCGACCGAGAATGGGCGGGCGATACCTTATGGGCGCACTATATGACATTATCGACCCGAGAATGGGCCGGGCGGATACCTATGGGAAGACTATATGACATTATCGACCGAGAATGGCGGGCAAGATACCTTTATGGGAAGACTATATGACATTATCGACCGAGAATGGGCGGGCAAGATACCTTCACGCGCACTAGATGACGTTATCGACCCGTGATCGAGCCGGCAAAGATACCTGCAGGCGCACTATGTGACCTTGATCGCGTCTAGATCGGGCGGGTAGTATAGGTGCCCTCCTTACAGGGCGGATTATGCTTATGAAAGATAAGTAAGTTATATAGTAATGAACTTAATGATTCTTTTCTAATAATGTACGTAAGAAGGTGGCTATAACTTTTATTGAGAATGGAAAAGATAATAAGGTGCGATTAAGTTCATAAGTGGTAATGACACGGCAGATCTGGTATGTGTTTTTATACTTGTCCTTGTCATTCTTTTGTACAGTTATGATCTGCATTTCAGACGTTATTTACATTCCATATTCGTACTGTTATCTGGCCCGCCGGCTGCGTTACATGCCGCAGTTTTAGGTACCAGTTGGCGATCCTTGCTCTTAGGATCTCGGTTGATTTTGAGAAAGCTCCATTTGCTCGGAGGCTTATCTCTTGGTGCAGTTTTCCCAAGTAGTAGATTCATGTATATTCAGGTATGGCGGGGCCTGTCCGCCACGCTTGTTATGTTAAAAATCTTAGAGTGCAGTAGTCACATATCGTGGGTCGGTTGTAAAGGAATGAGGCAACTGCTTCGGTTATATATATTTATGCACAGGAAGGTAGCCCTATCGGCTAACCTGTTGTTTTACTTCCGTTGTTTTATTTATAAGTTTCATGTATGTTCCGCTGATTTTCTCTGATGTATACCTTTAAGGGTGCCCAGGTAGGGCACCAGTCGCGGTCCCGGGGTCGGGTCGTGACAAAAACGTAAAGTGAATATATGTTCACAAATACATAAATATAATGGATCGGGTTGCACGCCGCAACAAAACGTAAAGTGAATACGCGTTCACAAATACGTAAACATAATGGATCGGGTTGCACGCCGCAACAAAACGTAAAGTGAATATATGTTCACAAATATGTAAATATAATGGATCGGGTTGCACGCCGCAACAAAACGTAAAGTGAATACACATTCACAAATACGTAAACATAATGGATCGGGTTGCACGCCGCAACAAAACGTAAAGTGAATACGTGTTCACAAATACGTAAATATAATGGATCGGGTTGCACGCCGCAACAAATATGAAAGATGAATACGTGTTCACCTATATATAAATATGAAAAGTGAATACGCGTTCACAAATATATAAATGTAATAAACATGTGGAAATGCAGGGGAATGTCTTAACGTATAATACGAGATAAAATGAAGTGTTAGTTAACCGAGAATTTCCTATGAGGAGTTGTTGCATATTTAAAGATGTTGTAACTCGATATATTTTTGCAATATGCTTATTACGTTATAATGTGATTGCTTGGAATATTGTGGTGTTACTTTGAATTGCAGGTAAGGTTCTCACTCGGCCCGGATGGTAGAGTGACTCTTTTATTTAACATGTTTCAGGAAAGCGTGATAGAGGAAAGGCTCCACGCCAATGCTAGCGATCGTCCCACAGCCACTTGTCATACCAAGTCCATTGCTTCTGGCTTGGTACTCGTCAGTTCGAATGTCGGTTCGGTGTCTCGAAATGAACGTGTGGAATGGTCTCCCTTCCAACTTAGAATAATATTTGTCAGTATGTCTATGTAGAAACAATATTTGCACGAGTATGGGCTCGCGTTATATTTTCAATAAAGTCATAAACAAATTTCTTTATTGTTATTTTTATTAATAGCTCCGTATTTGAATATAAGTTTAAATTTCTAAATAAAGAGAATTAAATGGTGCTCCTGGTGGAAAATAATTGTCCAGGTGCCATCACGCCCTAAGTAAAGACTTAGGAAAATTTGGGGCATGACATACGCTACATCATAAGGTCGGGATAGGGCCCCGCTATACCCATATGTACAAGCAAAAATACCGTATCGAGATTAGACCGACACTCCAAAATAAGGGGAGTGCTTCAATATCCGCTGAGTCAGTAACCTACTAATGTGAATCATCGTCTTGCCTACGTGAACCTGCGGGCATGAAACGCAGCGTCCCCCCCGACAAAAGAGACGTCAATGCGACTGATGTACCGAGTATGTTAGGCATGAAAAATAGCATAACAGAGACACAAAAATAATTTGAGACAAGGAACAACCAATCAGTAAAGAATGCCTCTGAGGGCCATAATATACCTAAGTGTCATGCATAATTTATATATATATATATATATATATGGCCTCATTGGGCATCTCCCTTACCATAACAACCTCTGTTGGCATCATATCATATCAGCCTTTGTGGGTATAATCATTACTGTGTATATTTGTACCAGCTGTGGGTGGTGCCGTATCCTATTTACCATACCCATCCATTTGAGTTCAAGGTATATACATGAATATAATGCATGAATGATATAATAAAAAGACACTATAAGTTTGTCGGAGTGACGTAAAGTCATTTCACTTCTGATTACCATTATAAATACTTATATCTTTTTCATGTACCTCAATAAGGACTTAGAAATATATTTAGACATGCTTTGACAATAGGAATGAATAACATGAACATCCTAACTACTAATATTTCATTTATATTTCGTATTAAGAACATGCCAAAAGAAGAAAAGATTTACCTTAACACACCTTTAAACTGACCCTTCAACGATGATGGTGGAATTGACCTCCTCTATAATTTAATCCACAATAAAGAAAGACAACGCTAAAATCAACAAAGAGGAAACCAGTGCTGGTATGTCATGAAATTAATTTATTGTTGAAAGCTTCCTTAAAGCTATATTCTAGCTTAGTTTTGTTTTGGACTAACTAGATGAAATGACCTGGTGTATGTGCGTGTGCATATGTGTGTGTGTATATATATATATATATTCTTTGGTCTAGTTATAGCCAATTGAAGTGATGAATCACCCTTTGAAACCCCCACGTGTCCAGCCCCTAATTTGAGTGAATTTGTTCACTTATGTGTCTACTAGTTGGATATTTTAGCTTCTTCAACAATGATTGTTACATCATCTATATAGACAACAATGCTAGGTGCATGTGTTTGACCGACATTCTACAAAAGGATACTGATTTCATGTTAATCATTTAGACATGCCCAAACCATAAGGTACACTAAATTCCTAACTACGTTCATATATCCAATAATAGGTTTCAATATCATAACGATGAAGTTACTCTCCTTCATTTTTAACACACTTCATATACTTATTATCATGCTCATGTGATATAATAATAGTATATAGGCTATTTGGTTCGCACAAAATGTTATTGTCACACTTTTTAAGTCCTAAATTATTTCGGGACTGCATCCTTTTATATACTAAACTCTTTATTTGCATACGTGAATATTACCTAAATTCCCCAAGGCTCGGGTCTACTTGCATATGTCTAAATGCTTCAAACCATCTCCCAAAAGTCCGGGTAGTTATATCATTTCCCCCTTAGAAATATTTGTCCTCGAATGTTGGGGTGACATATCCAATCCTCGTTCATATAACCAGAAAATACTACTGCGTCTTCATGGGGACACATAATATAACATATCTCATTATACCAAACCTCATATGGTCACCAAGCAGTAATTATAATAATATAAAATAGAACTCACCTTATGCTTCTATCGAATCCTCGACATTGGTCTGGAATAAGTAAGGATATTTGTGTTTCATCTCCTCTTCTGCCTCCCACGTTATTTCTTCTACATTCTTATTCTGCCACAGAACTTTCATGGAGGCTACTTCTTTAGTTCTCAACTTGCGGACTTGTCGATCCAAGATAGCAATAGGAACTTATTCATATGATAGGTCCTCCGCACCTTCACATAGTCAATCAGTACAATTTGGGAAGGATCTCCAATGCATGCTCTTAACATAGAAACACGGAAAACTAGATGAACAAACCCTAACTCCGAAGGCAAGTCCAATTCATAAGCTACTTGGCTGATTCGTCGAATTATGCGATATGGCCCAATATACCTTGGGTTGAGTTTTCCATTTTTTCCAAACCTCATTACCCCCTTAATAGGCGAAATCTTCAAAAAGACCCAATCATCTACTTAGAACTCTAAGTCCCGCCGTCGCACATCTAATTACGACTTTTGACAACTCTGAGCGGTTAATAGTGGTTCTTGGATAAGCTTCACTTTCTCTATGGATTGGTGTACTAAGTAAGGCCAAAATAGTTTGGACGCCTACTTCGAACCATCCGATAGGAGATCTACATATCCGTCCATACAAAACCTCGTATGGAGTCATTCTAATGCTAGCATGATAACTATTATTGTACACACACTTAATAAGGGGTAAATGATCATCCCAACATCTCTTAAAGTCTAATACACAAGCTTGTAGCATATCCTCGAGCGTTTAAATCTATGTTTAGCCTGCATACCTATCTGAGGGTGTAAAGTTGTGCTAATATTAACGTAGGTGCCCAAACCTTTTTGAAATGATTTCCAGAAGTTAGTTGTGACTTATGCACCTCAGTCAGAGATAGTAGAAATAGGTACCCTATGAAGGCGAACAATCTCCTTAACATGCAACTTCACGTAATCCTCAGCCGTATAGGTAGTTTTGACCGCCAGGAAATGAGCTAATTTTGTCAGTCTGTCAACAATTACCCAAATTGAATCAAACTTATGACAAGAGCCAGTTAAACCCGTAACAAAATCCATATTAATCATTTTCCATTTCCATATTAGAATCTCAATGTTCTGAGCCAAGCCACCGGGCTTTTGGTGCTCTATTTTTACTTGCTGACAATTAGGACACTGAGCTACAAATTCCATAATGTTTCTCTTCATGTCGTTCCACCAATAGACGCCCTTGAGATCATGATACATCTTAGTAGATCCAGGATGGATGGAATATCGTGAGCAATAGACTTTCGTCATAATTTTATCTCATAATCCCGCTACATCTGGAACACATAAATGGCCCCATGTTCGTCAATATCAAAAGTTGTGGTCTTATTTTATTGAATGCCCTCTCTGATTTTTTTAAGCTGGCATCTTCCCACTGACGTTTCTTAACTTCTGATATGAGGGAGGATTCTGACATATTCCGAATCACAAAACCACCATCCTCCGAATCCATTAGTCGAACTCCTAAACTAGCTAACTAATGGAGCTCTCCTACTAACTCCTTCCTATTGACCTGCACTGGAATTGAGCTGACCATCGACTTATGACTGAGCGCATCTGCTACAATATTAGCTTACCGGGATGGTATAAGATGTCCACATTATAATCCTTCAATAATTCAAGCCA
This sequence comes from Przewalskia tangutica, assembly GCA_029844215.1. Classification (NCBI taxonomy): domain Eukaryota; kingdom Viridiplantae; phylum Streptophyta; class Magnoliopsida; order Solanales; family Solanaceae; genus Przewalskia; species Przewalskia tangutica. The sequence goes on from CM056725.1 coordinate 8,552,358, forward strand.
CCTCCTTTGTCTCAAGTTCAACTCTTTCTATTTGAATATGTATATAGACTTTTATGATCTGTGAAAATGTCTACATGAACACCATACAAGTAGTGTCGCCAGATTTTCAGTGCATAGACCACCGCAACCAACTCCAAATCGTGCGTCAGATAGTTTTTCTCATATTTTCTTAATTCCCTTGAAGCATATGCAATCACTTTACCATGCTGCATTAGCACGTATCCTAAACCTGCTCCCGAGGTATCAAAATACACAACATAGCATTATGGACCCTCTGGAAGAGTAAGGACTGGTGCCGATGTTAGTCTGTCTTTTAATTACTGGAAGCTCTACTCATAGGCATCGTACCACTGGAACTTTATGACCTTTTGTGTCAACTTTGTTAATGGTGCTGATATGGTAGAAAATCCTTCTACAAAACCTCCTATAATAGCCGACTAAGCCCAGAAAGCTGCAAACCTCTGATAGAGTTGTGGGCCTCAACCAATTCTTCACTGCTTCAATCTTCTGAGTGTCAACTCTTATACCTTCGTCTGACACTATATGACCGAGGAAAGCCACTGAACTCAACCAAAACTCACACGAGCTTAGCATACTAATTATGCTCTCAGAGCATTTGTAGTACTACCCACAAATGATCCACATGTTTCGCATCCGAGTGAGAGTAAACAAAAATATCATCTATAAATACTATCACAAATACATCTAGAAAGGGGAGAAAATTACTGTTCATTAGATCCATAAATGTTGTCAGTGCGTTTGTAAGTCCAAATGACATTACTAAGAACTCGAAGTGGCCATACCTTATTATGAAAGACGTTCTCGGAATGTCCTTCTCTTTGACCTTTAACTGATGGTACCCTGACCTTAGGTCGATCTTTGAGAAATATTTGCATATTGTAACTGGTCAAACAAATCATCAAATCTGGAAAGAGGGTACTTGTTCTTGATAGTGACTTTGTTCAGTTGTCGATAGTCAATACACATCCGTAACGAGCCATTTTTATTTCGTACAAACAATACCGCGCACCCCAAGGGGATATGTTGGGCCTAATAAAGCCTTTCTCAAGCAGATTTTTTAATTGCTCCTTTAATTCTTTCAATTCAGTTGGAGCCATTATATAAGGAGGAATAAATATCGGCTGAGTGTAAGGAACACATTTATGCTGAACTCAATCTCCCTCTAGGGAGGAAGGCCTGGAAGTTCGTCTGAAAATACATCAAGAAACTCATTAACCACCGGAATTGATTGAGAAGTAGGTGGTTTGGCATCGACATCATAGCATGAACAAGGTGGTATATACAACCTTTGGAGATCATCTTTCTTGCCTTAAGGTATGAAATAAACCTACCTTTTGGCGTCGCCGTATTACCCTTCCATTCAAGGACTGGCTCGCCTAGAAATAGAAATTTAACAATCTTTGTTTGGAAATCAGCATTAGCGTAGCACGGGGCCAACCAATCCATGCCCATAATAACATCAAAATCAACCATTTCTAATTCTACCAAATCTACTAAGATATGATAGCTACAAACTAATATTGCACAACTTCGATAGACCCGTCTAGAAACTACTTACTCACTAACTGGTGTAGATACCACAAATGTATCTCTTATCAACTCAGGCTCCATACCAAACTTACATGCAATGAAAGAGGTGACATATGATAAATTGGAGCCTGGATCTAACAATGCGTACACATTATGTGAGCAAACTGATAATATACCTGTAATAACATCCAACAAATACTCCTGATCATGCCGACCCATTAATGCGTAAGTGCGGTTCTGGCCCCTACCTCTTCCTCGACCGGATGATGTCTGATGATTTTGCCCTGACGGGCGTACTGAATGTGATGAAGCTGCTGCAGATCTGACTGGCTGGGTCCTAACACCTTCGCCTCATGTCAGGAATTCTCGCATAATATGACCAGGTTCACTACAAGAATAATACACATTTGATCCTTGTCGGCACAACCCCGAATGGGTCTTACCACACTGCTCGCATCGAGTCAACGACAACCTCATTTGACTAGAATCCCTTCTATAATAAGACCCCGATACTCGTGAATTCTGACGTAGTAAAGTTTGAACAAACTGATCAATCCTCAAACTTTGAAACGGTAATGATGCGCTAGCTATTGGGTAAGATGGGCGTCTATATGGTTGTGGCCTGGGCCGACCTCTAAACTCCCTTACGTCACCTACAGGTCGAGCCCTCTTATGCTGACCCTTATCACGCTCTCGCTGTACCCGCTGTTGTCTCTTACGATCCTCCAAATTTTGTGCATAAGCCTGGATGCGAGCAATATCTATTTGCAGATTCATAGAAGTCGTAGTACACTCATTGACCAAGTGCGGCTCCAATCCAGTAACAGGAAAGGGACAAGGGCGGTCTTGCTTGGCGCGAAGGCTGTTGGTTTAACCTATGTACCTGGTCACTCATCTCAGCTATAATTATAGGATCATATCTGGCTAATGAATTAAACTGCAAGCTATATTCTCGGACACTTATATTGCCCTGCTCAAGACGTAGAAATCTATCTTGCCTGGCCCGTCGAAGCTCGACTAGCAAAAATGTTGTAAGAAGGCCTAAAAAACTCTCTCCATCCTGCTGGTGGAGCACGAGGTCCCCTAGAATGCTGCCATGATCATACCAGGTCACCGTGAAATCCCGCAGTCTATAAGAAGTAAACTTTACTGACTCAGTATCGGTATCTTCCATTACCCGCAAGGTACGTTGTATCTGATCCAGAAAATTCTACGGTCCGCGTTCAAGTCTGATCCTATGAATACCGGAGGGTCTAGGTTGAAACAATTCCAAGATCTCGCGCTAGCAGCTCTATTAGATGGACTGGGAATATGATGTTGGGCCTAAGCGACCACTAATTGAGTCAATAACTGAACAACACTTCACATATCAAGATCCATATTTGGAGTATCGGGTGGAGGAACGGGAATACTGCAGCCCCACTACGCTCCTCTACAGGTGGGAATGAGGGAATCAGATGAAGGAGTCGCGTTGTGGGTCTCACTCCGGCCCTAACTAGCAGGTGGCACTAAGCTAGTACCTTCGCCAGTAGTCATATCCAACACCCTCATACTCTTGATCTTTTTCCTTGCTGTAGGCATTGCTGGAATTATAAACACGAGATGGGTTAGGAGTGAAATGCTTATAACTCAGCTCTAATTCACGATCTAGAACAAGAAGGGAAAGTAACCATCCTAAATTCCTGGTATCCTCCTATCTATAAATATGGTACACAACACACCCATAAACAAGACTCTACTAGACACGACTTGTAGACTCCCTAGGACAGACCTCCTCTGATACCAAGTTTGTCATGACCCAAACCAGAGGGTCATGATGGGCACCCAGACCTTACCCGCTGAGTACCACAAATCATACAGTCAACATCTAATCATAATTAATCACGGCTATAAGGGTCGTCACCCAGTACCCTACTGAGACATAAAAATCATAAACTAGAGGGAAAACATATAAAATCTTACAAACAGAAAGACTTAATTCATGCATATATATACTAAGGCCGACAAGGCCCTATTTTACTGCTATACACAATATATGTCCACAAGCCTCTAAAAGAGTACGCTACGTCATAAGGTTGGTATAGGGCCCCACCATACCCATATGTACAAGCAAAAATACCGTATCGAGATTAGACTGACACTCGAAAACAAGCGGAGTGCTTCAATATCTGCTGAGTCAGCAACCTACTAATATGGACTGTCGCCTTGTCTACGTGAACCTACAGGTATGAAATGCAGTGTCCCCCGACTAAAGGGATGTCTGTACCGAGTATGTTAGACATGAAAAATAGCATAACAGAGACACAAAAATAAACTGAGACAAGGAACAACCAATCAGTAGAGAATGCCTCTGAGGGCCATAATATGCCTAAGTGTCATGCACATTGCGTTCATACATATATATTAGCCTCATTGGGCATCTTCCTTACCATAACAACCTCTGTGGGCATTATATCATATCGGTTTTGTGGGTATTGTTATTATTGTGTATATTTGTACCAGCTGTAGGTGGTGTCGTATCCCATTTCCCATCCCCGTACATTTGAGGTCAAGGTATATATATATGAATATAATGCATGAATGATATATTAATAAGACACTATAAGTTTATCAGAGTGATGTAAAGTCATTCCACCTCCGATTACTATTATGAATACTGATATCTTTTCCATGTACCTCATTAAGGACTTACGAACATATTTAGACATGCTTTGACAGTAGGAGTGAATAAATGAATATCCTTAACTACTAAGAGTGGAATCAATTATGGGACAATATTACATTTACGTTCGTACTTAAAACATGCCAAAAGAAGAAAAGATTTGCCTTAACACACATTTAAACCGACCCTTCAATGATGATGGTGGAATTGACCTCCTCTATAAGTTAATCCACAATAAATAAAGACAACACTAAAATTAACAAAGAGGAAACCAGTACTGGTATGTCATGAAAATAATTTTTTGTTGAAAGCTTCCTTGAAGCTATATTCTAGCTTATTTTTGTTGTTTTGTTTTGAACTAACCAGATGAAATGACCTGATATATATATATATATATATATATATATATATATATATATATATATATATATATATATATATATATTACATTCTGTGGTCTAGTTATATCCAATTTTAAGTGATGAATCACCCTTTGAAACCCCCACGTGTCCAGCCTCTAATTTGAGTGAATTTGTTCACTTATGTGTCTACTAGTTGGATAGTTTAGCTTCTTCAACAATGATTGTTATGGCATATATGTAGACAACAATATCAGGTGCATATGTTGGACCGACATTCTACAACAGGATACTGGTTTAGACATGCACAAGCCATAAGGTACACTAAATTCCTAGCTACATTCATATATCCAATAATAGGTTTCAATACCATAACGATGAAGGACTTGATGAAGTTACTCTATGTAACATCCCGTATTTTTGGGTCACGGTTTAAATCGCTAGGCGTGTGTAAATAGACCCAAGCATTAGGAAAATTTGTGTTATATTTACGTATGCTAATAAAAAGGTTAGGATATAAAAGGATGTGATCCCGAAATAATTTTGATCGTAACAAAGTGTGATGACGGGAAGTGGGAATAATAATAGTTGAATATACCAAAGAGGTTATGGACTAATGTTATATTAAAAATTATGAGGTGCAAGGTGGCATCACGAGAGGGACTTCACCGCCAAAGGTAGCTTAGTAGGAGACCACCTCATAAGATTCCATAAATGCCAATTTAATGCATTTTATTCCAACGCCTTAGTCGTTCAGTTTAACTGGAAATTATATTAAGAAACAATAGCTCTCTTTCGTGCTTAGTCTGATGGTCTATATTTCACAATGTTGCTTACACGAGCCTTTTGGTTAAAAGCTCTCTTGTTGGATTAGCCCAGAATTGTGAGGTATGTTAAGACAAATTATTTTTTTCTTTTAGCATGCTCTATATAATGAAATATAACTGTGATATTGTTTCATAATTTATTCTACCCTCATTAGTTAAGGAGTATTCATATGCTAAAAACTTGTCTAAAATTGTTCTAAGTCCTTATTGAGGCATAAAGAAAAGGTGTTGATGTTTCCAATATTAGCCGATGGTATAAAGGTATTATGTCATCCGTTGAGATTGAAATATTGTGTTACCATTCATGCATTATTATTTGCATTGAATTCATATATTATCATGGACCACTTGTGTTATGCACACTACTATATGATAAATATTACATATATGTAGGGGATATGGGAAAAGGAAAGACGTTATATACGCACACCACATGTAGCTGGTACATATTATCACAGAGAGCCTTAAGAGGCCAACATTAAAGCATGTTTGGCTAGCCTGTATGGCTTATATGTTATAACCGAATGCTTGTATGGTGGTTATGAGAAATATGATTCCGATATAACTGTTTTCCTGTGTGGCGGTTATCAGAAGTAGGATTCCAATATAAACGGATGCCTGCAGGGCGGTTATGGAAAGTAGTTAGTATACCGCATTTGCATCATGCATACATTCATTAACCATATGAAGTATGATGCCCACAAAGGCTGCTATGAAAAAGGAAGATGCATGTGCGGCCAATATTATACCGCATTTGCATTATGCAAATCATTTAGGCATATGTATTAGGATCCTCAGAGGCATTTACTGCTGGTCTGCTGTCATGTTTCACTTATGGAAGCTCTCTTTTCTTTCTGGAGTGTCGGTCTAATTTTGGTATGATATATTTTTGCGTGTCTATATGGGTATGGCGGGGCCCTGTCCCGACCTGTTGATGTTGTACACTCTTTAGAGGCTTGTAGACAAGTGTCCTGTGTATAGTAGTTTTGTATGGCCTTGGCGTGGGTATGCATATATCTATAAGTCAGTTTTCTAGTTAAGATATTTCATGGTCTTTTTGGCTTAGTCCGTGCTTATTTGTGGTTAGGCATTGATAATGTGATTTGGGGTACCCAGTAGGTGAGGATCCGGGTGCCCGTCGTGGCCCTCCGATTTGGGTCATGACAAACTTGATATCAGAACATGTCTGTCATAGGGAGTCTACAAGACGTGTCTAGTAGAGTCTTGTATATGAGTGTGTTGTGCACCATACTTATAAACATGACATTGTCTGACATTTAGGGATGATTTCCATTTTTTCATCTCATAAATTGTGCAGTAGAGCTGAGTCTTAAGAATTCGAGTTCAACTCGTTCCTTATATCGTTGCATTAATGCCGGTTACCGAAAAGGCTTCGGTTAGTCTACATTCGTATCCAGTAAATAAGTGACTTTGATGAGACAATGATAAGCCAGAAGGGGCAGTACTATTGTAAAAAGTTTCAAGATTATGAGAAGTTGTTGTCACGACCCGACCCCGGGCCCGCGACTGGTTCCCTACCTGGGCACCCTTACAGGTATACATCAGAGATAATCAGCGGAACATACATAAACTCAACAAGAAATAAATAACAGGTTAGCCGAAAAGGCTACCTCCCTGGATATATATAAATATACATAAATCCAAAAGCAGTTACCTCTTTTTTTGTTTTTTTACAAAGCGACCCACAAAATATGACTACAGACCTCTAAGAGTTTTGACATAACAACTGTGACGGGACAGGGCCCCGCCATACCCCTGAATGTACATAAATCTACAACCTCAGGGAACTGTACCAAAAGACAAAGCCTCTGGAGAAATTGAGCTTTCCAAGAACTGAACAGTGATACTAAAAGTGAGGATAAACAAGCTATGTACCTCAACCTGCGGCATGAACGCAGCCCCCCGAAGGAGGTCAGTACAAAATATGTACCAAATATGTAAAACTGAAAGTACTGTAATTTAAATCATAAAGTCTAGATATATAAAGCTGGAGATAAGTATGATAATCAAATTAACAGTACAACCGTGCCTTGCCGAAACGAAAGTAATGAAAGTCGGTTTTTACCTTTTTAAAGACTATTTCAACACATGAACAAAAGTCACACCAAGGCTAGAGACACAAGCCCTCGAAATCATCACACATTCCAGTAAGGGTCTCAAGCCCGAAAAACATCAAAGCATGCCCGTGGAATCCTCCATCACTGCCTACAGCCGTAAGTGTAAAATATATCCATGTAACACGCCCGTGGAATCCTACCTCACTGTCGGCGTGCACATATGCAATATATATATATCTCATGCCCGTGGAATCCTCATCTCGGGTACATGACTTCATGGAGAGCTAATCCATGGGGTAGTAATAATATATAACATGCCCGTGGAATCCCTCATCTCGGGTACATGTATTCATGGGGAACTAGTCCATGAAGTAATAGTATATAACATGGTCGCATGCCCCGGAATCCTTCATCGTATAAGCATGTCCATGGCGTAATCATAGTATATAACATGCCCGTGGAATCCCTCATCTCGGGTACATGTCTTCATGGAGAGCTAGTCCATGGAGTAATAATAGCATCCGGGAATTTAACCCGCATCATGGTCGTATGCCCCGGAATCCCTCATCGTATAAACATGTCCATGGATCAATCACAATGGAAGCATATCCGTGGAATCCTCCATCACTGTCGGTACGTCCAAGTACATTCACAACAAGACAGTCGACCCTCCAACTGAGAGTCACGACAGCGTAAAAATATAATACTTGCACTCAAAGGCTATCACAAGCAAGCATAGGCAAGTTCATAAAATCTTTAGACTTTCATTATCATACAAAAATGAATTTCATTTTATAAACTCAAGGCACTTTCGTATCACATAAAAATCTGGGAATTTAACCCAAAGTACTACGTACTTCCATTCTTTTCAAAAGACTCCTTTTTATATAAAACGCCAAGATACTAACACCCGTAGTATCAAGGCTTGCCTACATTTCAAACAAGTCACTACACTTTTAGAAATACATTTTTAGGCTTCTAAATCAAGTGACCCTTACTTTAAAACTTTAAGAAATTGATGCCTTTAAATCAAATTGCCCTTCTTTATTTCAAGTCATTTATCTTTGCTTACATTACTAAAGAAAACCATTCCTTTAACCTTCCATAAAGTTATTATAACCAACTTCCCATAAAACCGTTATACTAACTTTATGCTTTAGAAACTAAGACATTTTTAACCTTTCATAAAGCCGTTACAACTAACTTCCCATAAAGCCGTTATAACTCTTTATGTCTTAGACAAATTCATTCTTTTTATAACCAAAAGACTTATACTTTCAATCAAGTTACATAACTTTCAAAATACTTCAAGTCTCTTAACTTTAGAAATCAAGTTTCTTAACTTACAAATCAAGTCTCCTATCTTTAGAATATCAAGTTTCTTAACTTAGAAATCAAGTCTCTTATCTTTAGAATATCAAGGAATCAATACTTTCCAAATCAAGTATTCTATACTTTTCAAGTCAAGAAATCCTTCCACATAACATCAAGTCACATATCTTTTTCGAAAACAAGGCAAGGATACCAAAATGAAACCAAATTCATTTTTAACCATGTACGTCCACCGTACTATACAGTTATAAAACTCATGCTCAAGAAGATAGGGAAAGTTCCACATACCTCTTCGACTCAATCCACTTGCCAAGTTGAATACGCCGTGCATAGAATGTCAACCTATAATGATCACAATACGCCTATCAACTTCTAGCTTTCAACGTAGAATATTTTTAAGTATAAGGACTCTTATTCTACGGAAAATCGGACAGCACTTCCTTTGTTTCTACGTACTTTTCCACCTTTTTCAAGGCCCGAAAATCAATAACCAAATGCCACATTTAAGGCTCAACAATTCATAAATTCCAAGGGGATTACACGGCTAGCCGGACGTGTAAAATTCTGCCCCACAATCAATATAAAACTGTCCAACAACTTAAGCCATTCTCGGCTACAATCAATGCCACAACGATATCAATTTCCTTTCAATCCAAGTTGTTATTCTAATATGTTATATACCCTATAACAATTATAACAACTATAAATCCTTTCTTTCTTAACATGCGACGATTGTAACTAACGACCAAATTGATTACAACATAAATGACTAACTTGCCCATTTTCGGTTTTTAACATGTCGACATGATCCACATCTTTTCAAACTTCAATCTATATACCACATGCTCATTTATCAACTACTATAACATGTAATCTTTAATCACATTAAGAAGATGGAGATTTTACCTTAATAAGCCCTAATAATGTCCAAGCGTAAAAGTCGACCCTTAGCAACTTTTAGCTCCTCTTCTTACGTTCCAATCCGCTCCAAGCACTCCTTAGAAGCTCATAACCAACTTCTCTTCAATTTCCAACTTCAAAGTTGAAGAACACCTTAGGTTTTCATCTTGCGACTAACGTGAAAACATAGTTTTTCTGGGATCTTTCTATTGAGATAACCTTAGAATACCTTTAGGTATCTTGGGTTTGAATATTCGGAATTATGGAGCAAGATTGCAAAATTTTCTTCTTTTTTCTTCACCAATGCCGAGAGTTCCCTTCAAGAACAACAAGTTCTTGATTTTTTTCTAAGTGTAGAATTTTTGTCTTGCACTAGTAGTAGTAATATATAATGAGATCAAGGGCTAGGATTTATCCAAATGGAAGGCTAGGATGTAGTCAATAATGTCAAGCTCCACTTGTCTTCTTGACTTTGCATCATTTCGCCCCACATGGCATATGGAGGGTGACACGTGTCGCCCTCCGGCTGGTCTAAAATATTTCATCTCCCGAAATTTCCATAATTGGTCAAAATATCGGAAACCTCGTGGGCCCCACAAAAACGTAAAATTTCTCGGGTGGGCCCCACGTATCTAACTCTGAAAATAAAATTCCATAATTCTGATAAATTCTAAAAGTCTTAAATAACAAATTCGGGAACCCAATTCTCACTAACGAACAATTTTCCTTCCCGAGGCTCGAAATCATTTTCCATAGGAAAAAGAAATCCTTCTTTCGTTTCAAACTTAAAGTCGTATCTTCTCACGTACATTCTCTTAAACACATGTCCTGGAATTACAGGGTGTAACAGTTGTCTCGCGCGTATACGGAAGCAATAATACAAGCCTGGAAAGAAAAATAGTTTAGATGGCCCTGTGAGTAGAAATGAAATTATTGTCGCACATGTAAAACGTGATCTCACAAAGAGTGCAGTAGAATCTTTTGGTTCTGGGCATGCAACACTTAAGTCAATTGTACAAGGTCGGATGGTCGAGCCATACTGCATATGGAGACATGGAGAGCTAATTAGTTCAGATTGTGGAAACCAAGTTGAGAAGGCGAATCCGTCTTGGTGCAAAAAGGTCAAAAGCAGCCGCCAGAAAAAGTAATCCCCTAGTGGTAAGAAAACAAATCAGCTTCTGTTAGTAAAGTTGTTTATGGACTTTCAAGTGCATTAGTTATCTTCGATGACAAAGGATATGGAGTTTACAGTTTGAATATGGAAGCAGTACATGAAGATTCTCATGTTCGACAAGGTCAATGTGAATTTGGTGTGACCCTACCACCTTTTGGTCCAAACAGTTCCAGTCATGGTGATGCCCATACCAAAGTTAGAGAGACTCTTTGTCAGTTTTAGGCTATCTGTAGAAAGCCCTTTCAAAGTGAAAAATCAAAGTAAAAAACCCGAAGAAGCAAAACCAAAGCAGGATCCAAACAAGATTGTCCTTCAAGCAATAAAAATCATCAAGAAAAAAGGAAAAAACGTTAACACGGGTCGGCACAAGACAATTATGAAAGAAATTGGCAGCGTGACTGATGAGACAAGTCCGGTTAGTGAAGTCAAAAGGTTATCGCCACCTCAGAAGCTAATTAGTGTTATGAAACATAGCTCATCCTCACCAAATAATAAATACGCAAAATAAGTGTCACAACCGAAACCAGAGGACCGCGATGGGTACCCGGATCCCACCCGCCGGGTACCGCCATTCATACCTTCAACCCCTATTCATAATTAAATACGGACTAAGCCAAAAGAAAACTATGTGAAATCCTTATTCAGAAAACCATCTTATATATATGCATATCCCTACCAAGGCCGGCAAGGCCATACAAACCCATTATCCACATGACACTTGTCTACAAGCCTTTAAAGAGTATATGACATCAAAATATCATACCGGGACTAGAATGCAACTCTGGAACAAATAGAGTGCTCCAACATCAGCTGAACCAACAACATACCAGCGTGAACCGTCACTATCTTTAACTGAACCTGCGGGTATGAAATGCAGTGTCCCCCGACAAAAGGGACGTCAGTACGATTGATGTACTGAGTATGTTATGCATAAACACATCATAACAGGAATATAATAACAACTGAAAAAAGAACAATTGACCAACAATAAATTCCTCTGAGGGTCCTAATACATGTGTTTAAATGTTATGCATGGTGCAATATAATATTGGCCACACAGGCATCTTCCTTACCATAACCAACTCTGTGGGCATCAGGCTATAATGGTCACTCAGATAAGCCTTATCAGTCACACAGACATGCCACACAGGTTTCGATATCGGACTCTTGGCATCAGGCTTTTTCGGTCACACAGAAAAGCCTTATCTGTCACACAAACATGCCAGGCTTCAATATTGGCATTTACGGTCACACAGACATGCCATACCAGATTTCGATATCGGCCTCTTGGAATCAGTCTTTTTCGGTCACACAGACAAGCCTTATCGGTCACACAGACATGCCATACAGGCTTCAATATTGACATTTACGGTCACACAGATATGCCACATCGTTCAATATTATCATATCATCTTCCTTCCCAATCACATATATATGTTAGTGTTGCGGATCGTGCAACCCGATCCAATATATGTTAGTATTGCTATGAAAATAACAAGACAAGACCATTGGTACCTCTGGATAGCAGCAGTTGTTTCCTTTCATTTACTTAGCTCCATTGACAGCTGAATTAAGTGCATGAAGCTGGCAAAAGAAACACTTCTCAAGAAGGAAATTCATGGACACTGAGAAATGAATGTGAATCTTTTTTATTTATGTTATACCCCGTAGTTTCAGGGTATGTATGCGAGGACGTACGTACGAGAATACGACATTGAAATTGGAAAGGAAGAACGAGGTGATTTTTCCACGGAAAAGTTTCCGGTTTTTGTGAAGGAAAAAGGTTCGTTAATGGGAATTAGATTCCCAGATTTGGGATTCGGACTTCTTGGAATATTAGAGAATTATGGAATTTTATTTTCGGAAATGGTCACGTGGGGCCACGGGAGAAAATTTACGGTTTTGTGGGGCCCACTTTGTTTTTGAGATTTTGGCCATTGTGGATATTTTTCGGAAGATGAAATATGTTGGACGTGTAGTAGGGCGACACGTGTCACCCCCCCCCCCCCCTAGTTGGCTTGGACGAATTCCACTTTGTGCACAACACCCGTTTAGAGTCGTTTTCCGACGAAACGTTTTACAAGACTCGCGTAGGATAAATTCCGGCTATGTCATTTCTAATTTTTGCGGATTTTTCCGAGAGACGAAACACGTTGGACCAACGAGAGGGCGACACTTGTCACCCTCTCATTGATGGATGTCACACGGCAATAGGGCCGATTGGGTTGGCTTATTTTGTCTTGGAGTTGGTAGGATATTTTGTGTGCAAGTTGGCCAAGGAAACTTGCCTAAATCCTCACCCTACACTTGCCTTGCACTTGGCACCATCTTGGCCCTTGGTTGGCCATTCCTTGACCTATAAATACCCCCCTTGTTGAAGAGTTATTTCATCCTAAATTGAGCAATCTTTCTAAGTCTCAAATCCCTCCCTCTCCCTCTTATTGTTTTCGTCCAAACACACCCCTCCCCTTTGAGAAGCCCTAGCCGAGAGCAACCCCCCCCTCTAAAGCTAGCCTAGCCGAAACACTACCCCCCCTCCCTTGGTAGAAAAGTTGCCTTCTAGTATTGTTATAATGCCCAAATTACCCTAGCCCAAATCCCTTAGTCCTTAGTAGAAGTTGTGAAGAACTTCTAAGGTTTTCTTAGCTCTGAGCGCACAACTTAGAGCTAAACCTTGCTCAGCGACTTTTATCTAGGATATTATTGGGCTTACCGAGGTAAATAACCTTATCTTCCTTTTGTAATTAGAGTATATATCTTTGTAGAAGTATAGGAATAAGTATTAAATACTTAGAAGCATATTGCAGAATAGAATTGAACTGTTATCACAGTAGGCGGCTTAAAAGAAGAATAATAGAATCAGATTACATGGGACTGTTTTCACGAGACTTGAGTAGCTCACCGGGTAGGGAAGTGCTGCCCAAATGTCCATAGAATAGCGAACCCTCTGTTTAGAGCTTTATACAGTACAGTCTAGACGTTGATAGACGTATTTGACTGATATAGGTCGATACTCTGCGCGCGACATATTCAACTTGGCAGGTGGTTTTCGCCGAGAAGGTATGTGATTCTTCCTATCCTCTTGAGCATGATATTTTAAAGAATATGTAAATAGTACGGTAGACGTACGTGTGTTAACTGAATAATAATTACGGCAATGTCTTCGGACTTAAGCCTGAATAATAATTACGACAATGTCTTCGGACTTAAGCCTGAATAATAATTACGGCAATGTCTTCGGACTTAAGCCTGAATAATAATTACGGCAATGTCTTCTGACTTAAGCCCGAATAAAAAGAATCTGAAGTAGTTCAAAAGAATTAAGAAACCTTTTTTGAAAGAAGAGTAACACTTGGTTTTAAAAGCTTAAGAGTTATACTAGCTTTATGGGAAGTTAGGTATAACGGCTTAAGAGTGATAAACGAAACGATTTATTGATTTAAGGAATTAAGAGACTTGACTTATTATACTAATATGAATTTTGTTAAAAAGTGTGAAACCTCATTAGTGAGTAAATAGTATTTTTGGTTTTCAAAAGGAATGATGTTTTACCGATCGTAATAAATGTCGAACAAACCACAAAGGCTTAATAAAGGGAAGTATTGTGACTAATAAAGTATTATTAAAACCAGTAGAAACTTCAATCTGCATAGGAGCTAAGATGAGACAAAATGATATTACATTTACTATATCATGGATGCTGTAATAAGATTGTTACGAATAATAATAACCTATTCACACTTAGGTATATGTTTCTCAAATTGTTTTAAAGGATTAAAGCTATGAACTACGAAACCTTTCAAAATGAGAAACTTGAGTTATTAAAATTAGGCAAACTTAAGCGTTGGGAAAAGAATGTTGTTACTTGATTTTACAAAGAGAAATGTGTTGATTTACTTCAAAAGATAATCACTCTATTTTTTTATACTACGTATTGTGTGACTTTTGTGAAAGAAACGGATCTTTTAAAAGAGTAATACATAAAGTACTTTGGGGCTAAAACCCGAACTTGTTAGCATAATGTAGAAAGTACCTTGTGTGAATAACTTGATTGTATTGATTTGTGATAGTCTTGTAATACTTTCTTGTTGACTTGATAAGTAAACATGTTAGGATGCTACGTGAGTTAGTATCTTGTGATGTTTGTGTAGAGGGTTTTCCTTATTATGCTTAGATTGTTTAAACGATAAACCGCTATGTTGATATTATATCACTCATGATTCCGGGTTAAGCGCCTCCGATGCGGGGTAGACTCAAAGTGTCTAGTGACCTATGATTCGAGAATACCTTATGCAGTGCAGTATGGCCTATGCGAGCTACGGAGTTCCGTGTTAGTACGCGCCCTTGTGGTCACGCGGTCTGTGGCTACGCGGACGGCGAGTCCAGACGCTGCCGGGAGTAGCTACCGATGCGGGAATACCTCACGCGGGCCATTGGAGTGGCCCATGCGCGAGCTACGGAAAGTTCCAGGCTAGACGCGCACATTAGATCATCGCGCGAGTGGCGGCTTTGATCATGTGACGCAGACAGATCTCATGATACAGTTTACGACCTTGTTGTACTGGGGTTTTTAGTAGTCGGCTATGCCCTCGTACTTACCCCGTACGGTTTTATGATGACTTTGAGGGCGTGAGTCCCTGACTTGACATGACTGTTTATTTCTTGAATCGTAGTTTTGGTTATCATACATGTCTCCGCTTTATATAGACTACTATGATTTCATTTACGTGATTTTTCGCCACATACTTGGTACTGTTATCTGACCTCCTTCGGGTGCGTTCATGCCGCAGTAAAGGTACTCCTACCGTTGATTCCGTTCTTAGGATCACCGTTTGGCGTTGGGAAAGCTCCGCTTCTCCTAAGCTTAGCATTTTGGTATGGTCCCCGTCGTTGTAGATATTTGTATTCAGGTATGGCGGCCCGTCCCGCCATTGTTGTTTTAAACTCTTAGGTCTGTAGACTGTTGTAAGGTTGGGATGTAAATCGTCATTTTGGGGTACTTATATACATATATGCCGAAGACAACTTTTTCCTAAACCGTGTCTTATTTATACTGTTTCATATTTTGGTTGTTTTATTTTTCCGCTGATTTCTCTGATGTATGACTACTTGGGTGCCCGGGTAAGACACCAGTCACGGGCCCCGGAACGGGTCATGACAAAAGTGGTATCAGAGCAGTTAATCCTCGGAAAGTGTCTACAGGCATCAGATCTAGTAGAGTCTTGATTATCGGTGTGTTGTGCACCACACCAATAATCGTGAGACTATAGGATATTTAGGATTGGTTTCCATTCTTCTCACTCGAGATCGTGCTTTAGAGTGTGTTATAAGTTGGACCCTCTAACGTATTCCTTTCCTTTACCGATTATGCCTCACGCCAGTGCAACTCGCCCAGAAGCAAGGCACCGGGCCGAGTCGCGAGTAAGTACAGAGATTTAGAAGGGCACAGGCCCAATCATCACCTGGGGTGATGCTTCATGCGGGGAGTTCGGAGACGTTGCCAACAGCAGCAGAGTTTGGCACAGCAGCGGCTCATCGCGGCCATGACATCTGGACCTTCGCCCACGACTTGGAGCAAAATATGGATTGGAAGGAGACGGCCACATTAGCAAGAGACTTGGCACCAAAGAGTATTTTATGTACCAGATACCAAGGATATTGATGCTTATCTAAAGAAGGGTTGTGAGGAGTAGCTCTTGATCGAGGACGAGCCAGCCTTGCGTTCAGATTATGTGCGTGGCCGAGAGAGGTAGAGATCGGCAGATTAAACAAGATCGTGAAGAGGCCCGTTTGGCGAGATCATTTGGTAACTCTCGAGGCGAACCGCCTCAAGCAGTTAGACAGACACGCACCTCCGCCAATGCAGTGTCCTCCACAGGTTCGATTTTTCTCGGTGTTCACGCAGGGCGGCGTCATCCCGAAATGCCGCTTTTATCGGTGCTTGTTTTAGTTGCGCCGTCAGGCCATATGGCGAGGAATGTTCTATGAGGAAGGATGCAAGTAGGAAGACTCACCTACCATCATTGTGGATGCGATGGTTCGGAAAGGAGGGTGTTAGCGAGGCCACCCCACCTCGTGTGGCCGTTGTGGTCGATGTCATCGTGGGAGTGTCGCGCCTTCGCGGCGGCTTGTTTTGTTTGCAGCCAGCAGGGCCATTTTGCGAGAAATTGTCCAACCAGAGTTGGCGGGGACGTAGGGACTCAGGCTTCGGGGTCAGTGGATAGTTCATCACCTTCCCCAGCTATGCGCCTGTTGACACCCAATTTTGACCCTCCCGTCCAGTCATTAACTATAAAATTACACTAATTTTGTAAAATAATTTTTTTATGATTTTTATAATAAAATGCAGCGAATAAAACATAAATACATGCATAAATAAATAATTTAATAATGACACCGCGTCTTAAGCACTTAGAGTCTCGCGCCCGCATTTATTAATTGTAAGCTCTGTCGTAATTCTTAAATTCTTAATTAATAGGTACTTTAGCAATGACGTCGTATTAAATAGTACACCCGCATTTATTATTATAATAATTTAATATAAACTTAGGCTAATAAAACACCTAAATAATCTAATCACAATTTGAATAATTTAATTTATCACTAATTAACTAATTAAACACCTTAATGAAATACCTTTAATTTATCACTAATTAATTAATTAACACCTAAAATTAATACACTTAAATTATAACACTACCCAATTAATATCTAGCTAACCTAATTCGCCCAGCCCCAATTGAATAACCCGCGGCCCAACTACCTACCCGGCCCACACCCGCAAGCCCAGGCCCCATTCCCTTATACTCACCCTTCCTCGTCCAGAAACACCTAAAGACAAAAGAAACCTCAGCAACCCTAAAGAGGAACCGCCGCAGGCCTCTGCCCTTTAGCCGCGAATCTCGCCGGATTTTCAGGGTGGAAAATCCGGCGACTTTCCTTTCCCTTTACCTGCACACACCCAGCCTTTATTTACTTACCATAAGCAAACTAGCAAGATCCTTCCAGAATCAAAAACTTACCATAACCGAATCGCGATCGAATCAGCACCAAAATCACAGGCATATCAGTCCAGAATCGTATCAAAGTTTACCTAACTTGGAACCCAAATGGGGCTATAAAAAGCACATGCAAGACGAGCAGAGATAGCATCGAAACATTGGAAAATCAGAAGAGTCCAATAGCAACATAGCAATTTAGAGCAGAAAGAGGGGGATAGCAATCGTTTCACCCTTAGCAATAGTGAGGAACCACATAGCAATTTAGGGCAATCGTTTTACACCTGTGAGCAGAGGAGAGCCTATTCGAAGACGACAGACAGTAGTCATCGACATGGACACCCTGAGCAGCAGTTAAGAACACACACAGAGTCGAATAGAGCTTGGAGGGCATCGATTCAGGGATCAGTCGAACCCTTCTCTCAGTTCTAGCAAAAAATCAGCAAGCATTTTACCCCTTTCATTCGCATCGCAAACCCAAAACCCGTCGATTGGACCGACGACTTGATACGCTCCGGTCGCTGTCAGGAGAAGGTAAACCCGTTCCCTTCGTGTTCTTTACGCGATTTACACTTTTAATGTTTGAGTGATACCGCTGATAATGTTTAAACGCTTTAATCATTCC
Source organism: Przewalskia tangutica (assembly GCA_029844215.1). Lineage (NCBI taxonomy): Eukaryota > Viridiplantae > Streptophyta > Magnoliopsida > Solanales > Solanaceae > Przewalskia > Przewalskia tangutica. The sequence goes on from CM056725.1 coordinate 8,570,864, forward strand.
GTGTGTGGTCGGTTCTTTGGTTTAATGTCGACTTGACTGTTAACTTATCATTTTTGACTGTTAATACTCATAATGTGGTGTTGAAGTTCATATTTGGCATTAGGTGGCCAGAATGCCATCTTGGTATTCGTACAGCAAAGATCAGGATATAAAAGATTAGTCTGAGGCTGGATTATCTTATTCTTGAAATCCTTTGTCAAGCAAAACAAAGTCATGGTGTGTGCTTTGTGATTTACATCACCTGTCGGAGAGTTGTTGTTGTTTGGTATATAGCATGAATAGGATACCACGTGTGTTCATGGTCTCACGGGTTTTAAATCTCGCCGTTTGATCTATTTTATGTCCTGCCCTGTCTCTTGGACTGCCTGAATGATGTCGGTCTTAATATCATTGTCAAACTCAAGTGGTGTCATGTTAAACTATGTCTCTTGTTTGAATGTTTACTAGTTAAGCTTATGACTATGTATCATGTACTGTGGGAGGCTAATATGTCTTCAGTAAATGGAAATCGCTTTGGGACCAAATGGTTTGTTTTAAGTCCGATCTTTGTCATTTAGATCACTGAATCAGTGCCACTGCCTGCATTCACAGCCCGTTGCTTGGACCGACAGTGTTTATACCTGAAATTATCATCCTTCTCGAATAATATAACTAAATAATGACTGAATCATGTTTCCTGAGCTGGCCATCCAGTTGTATTTGTTTGCCTGAGTGCTGAAGTATACTCCAGACAATATACGATAACTCCCGAGTCAATTTGCTTGCTGTATAGAATGGTTTGGACATATGAACGCGTACTTGAATTGCCTCAAATCGAGGGTGTGTCTATCTTCTCTGTTGTCACCATGAGGATATGTATTATTCCCCGTATATGCATATGAGCTGCAGGCTTGCGTAGGTCTCGAATATATAGCAATTATGTCTGCTGTATCATCTAGTTGCCTATCCAGATCAGTGAATCTCTTCCCTATAGCCTCTGCATCATCCAGTTCTGGGTCAAACCCACTGAATTTACTCCTCGTTATTTTGGCTGCATATTGGGCTTCAACATTAGTCATAACATTCGTGTTTAAACATAGATTGTATGTGCTGAATTTTATAGCTGCCTATTCATTACTAATATGGTTAAAGCATATACTAATCCTTATCTTCTTCTTTATCTACATGAAATGCATCGGAGCAAAAGGAGGAGTCTCATAGCGAGACTTATTGTGCCTTCCGTCAATTGAAGATTTGCATTCACCCGCGTCTATGTGCATCCTCACTTCAGAAATTCCCAGAAAACAAATAGGACGGAGTCATCCACTTCAACTCCTTTATTCCCTTAACATCATTACCTCATTTATGCCTTATTTGTTTATTGCAAATTGTTTTTCTAACTTTGTAATTAACAGGGAATCTAGAATTATTATTCTTTGAACATATGAGAGGTGGGAAGGTCATTCATAATTAGAAATGCATTTCTATTTTATTTGCCTTTTAGGACTGTTGAGCATGCCTAAATTCTGTAAAAACGATTTAAATGATTTAACTTGCATCATAAAACCAACATTTTGTTTCTTATTAAAATACATAACAGATTTCTCCTAAACTCTCAAAAATCGTCTTAAAGCATTTTATATAATATTACGCGCAGGTTAAGCAAGATTAATTTAGCTAGTAGCATACCTAACTAAATAACCTTTGCATAAATACATAATTAGTCCATAAAGCACCTTCCTAGCATTCTTTAGCATTTCTAGCCCTTTTTAGCACTTTTAATCGCCCTTTAGCATTTAACACCTTTAGCACATTCCGTCCTTAATATTTTAGCACCTCCTAGCATTCTTTTGTACTTTAGCATATTAGCACTACTTTCAGCACTTTAGCATTTAGCATTTTTAAGCACCCTTTAGCCTTTAGGCACGTTTTGGCATTTTGCACCCTTAGCACCCTTTAGCACTCTTTGCAATTCTAGCACCCTTTTTTTTACCTTTTTGCACTTTTAGCATCCTTTATTTTAAAATTAATCCCTTAGCACCTTTTTAGCAATTTTTAGCACTCTTTTAGCATTTTAGTACTCCCTAGCAACCTTTTGCATTCTAGCACCTTTTATTTGCCCTTTTTATGCTTTAAGCACCTTTTGCCCTTTTTTATACTTTAAGCACCTTTTAAACATTTTAACTTCAACATTTCTATTAAGCAGGAGGGCTTTTATTTTTGCATTTCTTAAACATAATAATTACCCTAGGTTTGGCAGGACAACCGCAAGTTAGCGGATCTTAGAGGGTGCCTAACCCCTTCCCTCTAGATTAATAAAGAACCCTTACCCAGAATCTCATTAAGTTTAGCAGACCATTAAAATGGAGTTAATGTTTTACTTTAAACTAGTTAAACATTTAGGTGTCCTAATTCACCCAAATTAATTAGGTGGCGACTCCGCGAACCCTTAGCATTCTAGCAACCCTTTAGCATTTTAGCACCCTTTTAAACTTTAGCATCCTTTGCAATTTTAGCATCCTTTTAAGCATTTTATTTATTTTTATTTTCTAACCTTTGTTATTTAAGCAGGAGTTTATTCATTTAGTCGCGGCCGAAAAAGGGCGCGACAGGAATGACGACTCCGCTGGGGATTTTAGGTTCTTAACCACAACAGACCTAGGGTTATTACTTGGCAATTATTTTGCATTTAATTTTTGTGTATTGTATTTTGTTTATTTTTTGCTACCTGCTTTACTGCTTTCCTTAAACTGGCATTCCGCTCATATTTCTTCCACTCTGGAAAATTCACACAATCACACACTGCATGCGAGGTGCGCTTGGTGCATCAGCAAAATTCTTTCTTCAAAAACTCAAAATTAGGAGAGTTGGTAACATACGTGGAGTGCCCGGTCTAACCGGTGGCCGCGTAGCCTTCTCACTCGAGTTGTCCGCTCGGGAACCTTGCGTCTAGAAAAGCCAAATCTTAGAAACTTAAGATAGAGCTATACCACCCTTCATTTTAGGGCATGCATACATTTACCTTAGGTGGGTCGGTCCTTGGCATCGACACCACAATTAGGAAGACACCAAACTTGTCGACGGGTTTCTCAACCCAACGACCAACCAGCATATTATGTGTAGCGTGACAATGACAGACAAATCCAAACCCAATCATGACATGCTGAAATTGGGAAAAGTGCACCGTCATTTGGTCGCCATTTCCAACAAAGGCATTATAGTTGGACGACTTGGACAAATCCGTCATAATCTCGCATAAGTGACGTTTAGGCTTACCTCTGGCATAAAGAGGTCCCCCCTGCATGATTAGGAAACGTTTGAATGTGCTATGTGCGATATATCTGCTACATACCTGCAAATTATGTGCTTTATGCTAACATCGTTTGTTGCATTTTTTAGAAAATTTATCATCCTCCCCAAAGGGTCGGCTCGTATTTGACTCAACAATGTCGGAGCATCCACACTTCACCAGGTCCAAGGCAAGAAATGATGATATGGCGGCTCGGGCGTCGAGCCAAATGGTTTGGGAATTATTCTGTCGTGGCAGAACCTTGAAGGGAGGAATATCACCATCGGAAGAATGTATTGCACAGCTGCTGCAACAAATTGCTGATATGCAGGTTGAGATGGAGAGGCTACGGAATCTGACCAACCTATCCATTAGCTTGAATACCCCTATGCCAGATCAAAGGGCCACTACCTCGCAAACCATCCCAGAGAGACCTCCCCCACCACATATCTCCCAAAACTCTCCACAAAGACCGCCAGTCACCGAACAAACCGCCCCTCGCCCAGCCAACCCTCAACCCCACCTTCAAAATGACCCTTCTACTACCCATATACCTCAGCCCCCGCCTGCTTACTTCACCATAATCAGCCCTAATCGCCAGGCCAACCAATACCCACGCACCACACCCATTACCAGCCCCAGCAAACAACCCAGACAGCTAACTTATGCAACAGAAGCCCAGCCTTTTACCGTCCCCGTGCTTCACCAAGAAGGGGATCATTACGAAGAAATGGAGAGGGAAGTCCGAGCCAAAATGGACGAGGACGTGGCCAAAGAAATTCATAGTCTGAAAGAAGCGGTTCGGGGCATGCGATCGAACAAAGGTCACGAAGGACTAGACTACGAGGACCTTTGTAAATCGGACGTGAACCGCCATGGGTACAAGGTGCCGAAGTTTGAACTATTTGATGGGAAAGGGAACCCCCGTGCACACCTGAGGTCATATTGCGACAAGCTAATCGGGGTAGGGAAGAACCCAACGGTCATTATGAAGTTGTTCATTCGAGCTTGGCCGCGAGGCACTAGATTGGTATACCACCAAGATCCGCGGAAATGGCACAGTGGAATGCACGCCCAAGATTTTGTGGAAGCGGTTCAGTTCAACACGTAAACCCGTTGTGGACAGGTTCTACTTAATGAAGTTGGAGAAGAAGACTACAGAAACATTCAGAGAATACGCCATGAGGTGGCGTTCAGAGGCAGCGAAAGTGCAACCACCCATGATGGAGAGTGAGATGACCACATTATTCGTACAATCTTTGAAGGACGCAACCTACTATGAGCGGATGATAAGCGTCATCGGGCGGAATTTTGCGGAGGTTATTAGAATGGGCGACTTCGTAGAAGAAGGTATTAAAACTGGTAGGATTACAAATCGGCATTACAGTGCAACTAATAAGGCGATTGATCGGGGCACTGGGAGTACTTCACAGAGGAAGAAAGAGACAGTTTCCCCTTCCATGTTTGTACAAGAACGCAAACCCGAAGCATTTATGACATACCAAAACCCATCATACTACCCCAACTACCACACACAACCTATATATAACACTTCACAAGCACCCGTTTATCACGCCCGCATAGATTCACCCATCAAGCCCGCCAATGAATAGAGCACCCAATGCACCCAGAGCAAATAAGAATTACGAAGGAAAACCACCCAAAGTTCGCACCCCACTACCGAACCCATACCTCGAATATATGAAAGGTTGCGCTGCAGCCTAATCCAACCGATTCGGGAAGGATCCACGACCTATCCCAAGATGGTATGATGAGAACAAGCCGCGCGTATCACTCCAATAGCCCGTGACATGACGAAGGTTGCCACTCCTCGGGGCGAATCGAGGCACCGATCGGAGAAGGGTAATTCACTAAAGGATCACGCCCCAAATGTGCATGATAACCCCTTGCCAAACCACGGCCACGTCAATGTGCACTGATAACCTTAGATGAGAATACACTCGCCTATGCCCATTCCGCCTCAAATCGGTCATTTATCCGAGCATGCACCACGCGAGGCCGGAAGAGGAGATAGCGAGCATGAAGACCCGGCCATCCACGGGCGAGCATGAAGGCATATTGATTGGATTTGCACCCTGTCTTGTCCGCCAGAGCACGGATAGGAAAACGATTTATTTTAGCGAATAATTTATAAACTCATATTTAAGCTTTAATAATGTTTTCTTCGTTTTGCTTGTAATGAACTACGTTTGACTGATTCCTTAGTGGATACGTGGCGCCGTCTCGCCTTGATCCACATCTAGAATTTTAATTTTCCCAATATTCGCTTGTAATGAACTACGTTCGACTGATTCCTCATTGGGGATACGTGGCGCCTAAATCGCTTCCGGTCACACCATTAGGAAACTTTCCTTTGCTTTGAAAATGACAAGAATACACATAGCCTACAAGAACTACATTGAGACCCATTTTAGGCGGACACCCTTTTCAAAATTGGGGCGGTGTAGGAAACTGCATGAGGGTTGCAAGTCCAAACAAGCCAGACACGCAGATATCAAGGAACAAGGCAGCGAAGTCAAATATGAATCGACCCCCCCCCAAAACTCACAAATTTTTCTTTGAGCGCAGGTCTTTTAATATTATGAAGCGAGAAAGTGCAACGGTACCAAGCGAGAAAATACGACGAAAGGTCTCTTCGAAGCGGAAGCGAGAAAGCGAGAGGATGACAACAATCCAAAGTCGCGTGAAGCGGCCAGCAGCGAAAGAGCATCAACAATCGGCAATCAAAGTTGAGTTCCGTAACAAAACTTAGCGCATCAACTCGGGCATAAAGTCAAATTTGCAACCCGCATCGCCGCGGCAAAGGCATCATGGCAATTAAACCGCAACGTTGGCGTGTCGTGCGAGACAACATCTCGGGGATGACATCTACCCCACAAAATTGCACTTCTCATATGTATTTATCATTTCATTTAAGCGGTATACACTAACGTCTTTTCTCAAGCTTAGCTTGCGGGAGCATTTATTCTACAGAGGCGGCGGCACCGCGTCCGGACAACGGCGTAATCGGCAAGTCCATGCAGCGGCGCCCGGCAAGAACACGTCCGCATAACGGCGTGATCGGCAAGTCCACGCAACGACACCCGGCAATACGTCCGGCAACGGCGTGATCGGCAAGTCCGCAGCGGCGCCCGGCGGCACGTCCGCACAACGGCGTGTCGGCAAGTCCACGCAACGGCCCGGCGGCAACACGTCCGGCAACGGCGTAATCGGCAAGTCCACGCAACGGCGCCCGGCGGCGAACGTCGGACAGCGGCGTAATCGGCAAGTCCATGCAGCGGCGCCCGGCAACACGTCGCACAACGGCGTAATCGGCAAGTCCATGCAACGATGCGGCGGCAACACGTCCGCATAACGACGTGTCGGCAAGTCACGCAGCGGCGCGGCGGAATACGTCGAGCAATGGCGTTATCGGCCGGCAAGTCTACGCAACGACGGCAACCGCGTCCGCACAACGGCGTAATCGGCAAGTCCGCGCGGCGCCCGGCGGCAACACGTCCGGACAACGGCGTAATCGGCAAGTCCATGCAACGACGCCCGGCGGCAACCGCGTCGGACAACGGCGTGTCGGCAAGTCCATGCAACGACGCCAGCAGCAATACGTCCAGACAATGACGTTATCAGCACCGCAAGTCTATGCAACGACGCCGGCGAACACGTCAGCGGCGGCGCTATCTCGGACAACAAGTCCGAAACGACGCCATCATGACATATCACGCAGGGCGATTTCTATATTCTCAAAATTGCATTTTCTCATTCATGCTTTATTATTACGTCTTAATGATTATACACTAACTCTTTCTTGAGCTTTAGTCTACAGGGGGCAATTGCAGCAAGGACAACGTATCCGCATTCACAATCGCAACACGTCCGTGCAAGGGCAAAATCACAGCATTTGCAGCATCGCATCAACACAGCAGGCATCACATTCTTGCAGGATAACCTTTTCTACTCGCAGTTGCATTACTTTTAAAATTATGCATCATCATTTTGCCTTAACAGTTATGCACTAACCGTTTGTTGAAGTCTTAGCATGCGGGAAGCGAGGAGCACTGGCGTGGATTTTCTCTTACAATAACCGGGGCAATTTGTTGGGGCCAACCTTCCCAACGAATGGCGTGAGCGACCTCAGCGTCGGTCCACTCGCTCGCATCACCGTAGAACCCGGCACAAGCCTGGCCATAGCGACACTCCGAGTTCAAGCGATTACTTTTTACACCATGGTAGCCCGGTGTCGTCATAACTCGACAACTTGGGGCGGCTGAGTCCGCGTTAGCCCGCCTTGGTGTTTTGACCATGGTAGCCCAGTGTCGTCATAACTCGACACTGGGACAGCTTTGAGTCCGCGTTAGCCCGCCTTGGTGTTTCGACCATGGTAACCCAGTGTCGTCATAACTCGACACTGGGACAGATTTTGATTTTTGCGTCAGCCTTGTCTACCTGCCCAGCATTTTTGCAATTCTGAAGATCGAGACAAAATTGGCTATGAGTCAACGTCTTTGTCCGAAGATTCTTCCATCATCTCCATACAAAGAGGGACAACTGTTGACACCCAATTTTGACCCTCCCGTCCAGTCATTAACTATAAAATTACACTAATTTTGTAAAATAATTTTTTTATGATTTTTATAATAAAATGCAGCGAATAAAACATAAATACATGCATAAATAAATAATTTAATAATGACACCGCGTCTTAAGCACTTAGAGTCTCGCGCCCGCATTTATTAATTGTAAGCTGTGTCGTAATTCTTAAATTCTTAATTAATAGGTACTTTAGCAATGACGTCGTATTAAATAGTACACCCGCATTTATTATTATAATAATTTAATATAAACTTAGGCTAATAAAACACCTAAATAATCTAATCACAATTTGAATAATTTAATTTATCACTAATTAACTAATTAAACACCTTAATGAAATACCTTTAATTTATCACTAATTAATTAATTAACACCTAAAATTAATACACTTAAATTATAACACTACCCAATTAATATCTAGCTAACCTAATTCACCCAGCCCCAATTGAATAACCCGCGGCCCAACTACCTACCCGGCCCACACCCGCAAGCCCAGGCCCCATTCCCTTATACTCACCCTTCCTCGTCCAGAAACACCTAAAGACAAAAGAAACCTCAGCAACCCTAAAGAGGAACCGCCGCAGGCCTCTGCCCTTTAGCCGCGAATCTCGCCGGATTTTCAGGGTGGAAAATCCGGCGACTTTCCTTTCCCTTTACCTGCACACACCCAGCCTTTATTTACTTACCATAAGCAAACTAGCAAGATCCTTCCAGAATCAAAAACTTACCATAACCGAATCGCGATCGAATCAGCACCAAAATCACAGGCATATCAGTCCAGAATCGTATCAAAGTTTACCTAACTTGGAACCCAAATGGGGCTATAAAAAGCACATGCAAGACGAGCAGAGATAGCACCGAAATATTGGAAAATCAGAAGAGTCCAATAGCAACATAGCAATTTAGAGCAGAAAGAGGGGGATAGCAATCGTTTCACCCTTAGCAATAGTGAGGAACCACATAGCAATTTAGGGCAATCGTTTTACACCTGTGAGCAGAGGAGAGCCTATTCGAAGACGACAGACAGTAGTCATCGACATGGACACCCTGAGCGATTAAGAACACACACGAGTCGAATAGAGCTTGGAGGCATCGATTCGGATCACGAACCGCTCTCGATTCTAGCAAAAAATCGAAGCATTTTACCCCTTTCATTCGCATCGCAAACCCAAAACCCGTCGATTGGACCGACGACTTGATACGCTGCTCCGGGTCGCTGTCCGGAGAAGGTAAACCCGTTCCCTTTCAGGTTCTTTATGCGATTTACACTTTTAATCTGTTTGAGTGATACCTGTTGATAATGTTTAAACGCTTTAATCATTGCTGTGTGTGGTCGAAGTTGCTGGTTTAATGTCGACTTGACTGTTAACTTATCATTTTTGACTGTTAATACTCATAATGTGGTGTTGAAGTTCATATTTGGCATTAGGTGGCCAGAATGCCATCTTGGTATTCGTATAGCAAAGATCAGGATATAAAAGATTAGTCCGAAATTTGGATTATCTTATTCTTGAAATCCTTTGTCAAGCAAAACAAAGTCATGGTGTGTGCTTTGTGATTTACATCACCTGTCGGAGAGTTGTTGTTGTTTGGTATATAGCATGAATAGGATACCACGTGTGTTCATGGTCTCACGGGTTTTAAATCTCGCCGTTTGATCTATTTTATGTCCTGCCCTGTCTCTTGGACTGCCTGAATGATGTCGGTCTTAATATCATTGTCAAACTCAAGTGGTGTCATGTTAAACTATGTCTCTTGTTTGAATGTTTACTAGTTAAGCTTATGACTATGTATCATGTACTGTGGGAGGCTAATATGTCTTCTTGTAAATGGGAAATCTGCTTTTTGGGACCAGTGGTTTGTTTTAGAGTCTGATCTTTGTCATTTAGGACTGCTGAACTGTGTTTCTGCTGCCTGCATTCACAGCCCGTTGCTTGGACCGACAGTGTTTATACCTGAAATTATCATCCTTCTCGAATAATATAACTAAATAATGACTGAATCATGTTTCCTGAGCTGGCCATCCAGTTGTATTTGTTTGCCTGAGTGCTGAAGTATACTCCAGACAATATACGATAACTCCCGAGTCAATTTGCTTGCTGTATAGAATGGTTTGGACATATGAACGCGTACTTGAATTGCCTCAAATCGAGGGTGTGTCTATCTTCTCTGTTGTCACCATGAGGATATGTATTATTCCCCGTATATGCATATGAGCTGCAGGCTTGCGTAGGTCTCGAATATATAGCAATTATGTCTGCTGTATCATCTAGTTGCCTATCCAGATCAGTGAATCTCTTCCCTATAGCCTCTGCATCATCCAGTTCTGGGTCAAACCCACTGAATTTACTCCTCGTTATTTTGGCTGCATATTGGGCTTCAACATTAGTCATAACATTCGTGTTTAAACATAGATTGTATGTGCTGAATTTTATAGCTGCCTATTCATTACTAATATGGTTAAAGCATATACTAATCCTTATCTTCTTCTTTATCTACATGAAATGCATCGGAGCAAAAGGAGGAGTCTCATAGCGAGACTTATTGTGCCTTCCGTCAATTGAAGATTTGCATTCACCCGCGTCTATGTGCATCCTCACTTCAGAAATTCCCAGAAAACAAATAGGACGGAGTCATCCACTTCAACTCCTTTATTCCCTTAACATCATTACCTCATTTATGCCTTATTTGTTTATTGCAAATTGTTTTTCTAACTTTGTAATTAACAGGGAATCTAGAATTATTATTCTTTGAACATATGAGAGGTGGGAAGGTCATTCATAATTAGAAATGCATTTCTATTTTATTTGCCTTTTAGGACTGTTGAGCATGCCTAAATTCTGTAAAAACGATTTAAATGATTTAACTTGCATCATAAAACCAACATTTTGTTTCTTATTAAAATACATAACAGATTTCTCCTAAACTCTCAAAAATCGTCTTAAAGCATTTTATATAATATTACGCGCAGGTTAAGCAAGATTAATTTAGCTAGTAGCATACCTAACTAAATAACCTTTGCATAAATACATAATTAGTCCATAAAGCACCTTCCTAGCATTCTTTAGCATTTCTAGCCCTTTTTAGCACTTTTAATCGCCCTTTAGCATTTAACACCTTTAGCACATTCCGTCCTTAATATTTTAGCACCTCCTAGCATTCTTTTGTACTTTAGCATATTAGCACTACTTTCAGCACTTTAGCATTTAGCATTTTTAAGCACCCTTTAGCCTTTAGGCACGTTTTGGCATTTTGTACCCTTAGCACCCTTTAGCACTCTTTGCAATTCTAGCACCCTTTTTTTTTTACCTTTTTGCACTTTTAGCATCCTTTATTTTAAAATTAATCCCTTAGCACCTTTTTAGCAATTTTTAGCACTCTTTTAGCATTTTAGTACTCCCTAGCAACCTTTTGCATTCTAGCACCTTTTATTTGCCCTTTTTATGCTTTAAGCACCTTTTGCCCTTTTTTATACTTTAAGCACCTTTTAAACATTTTAACTTCAACATTTCTATTAAGCAGGAGGGCTTTTATTTTTGCATTTCTTAAACATAATAATTACCCTAGGTTTGGCAGGACAACCGCAAGTTAGCGGATCTTAGAGGGTGCCTAACCCCTTCCCTCTAGATTAATAAATAACCCACCTAATCTCATTAAGTTTAGCAGACCATTAAAACGGAGTTAATGTTTTACTTTAAACTAGTTAAACATTTAGGTGTCCTAATTCACCCAAATTAATTAGGTGGCGACTCCGCGAACCCTTAGCATTCTAGCAACCCTTTAGCATTTTAGCACCCTTTTAAACTTTAGCATCCTTTGCAATTTTAGCATCCTTTTAAGCATTTTATTTATTTTTATTTTCTAACCTTTGTTATTTAAGCAGGAGTTTATTCATTTAGTCGCGGCCGAAAAAGGGCGCGGCAGTATACGGTAGCAGCGCCAATGCGGCGGGATTGACTAGACGACCTAGGGGAAGTGCCGCGTAGATACAGGTATATCCTTAACCCTTTAGAGATTTATATGTATAGTAAGATGCGAATATCTTAAGTGTTATTTTCAGATAGCATTGTGTTAACTGTGATTAGGAATCATGATTAATTAACCGGGTAAGATTGGGGGACAGAAAGAGTGCGAGCCTTAGAATATTACGTAGAAGACCTTAGAGGCGAGGCCATCTTTGGTAAAAGAATTATTTCATGTTTGACCCTTATCGAAGTGCATAATATACGTGATATATTTTTATGGGATGAATCCCCGAGTGTTGTGAAACGAAAGAGGGTGGTTGAGCTTAGAAGACCGCTAGGTTTTAAACGTGATTAGTGAGATTGTTCGGATCGGGAGCTAGTGTTTGGCGCGTTCTTGGGTCGGGTTGAGGCCGTGTTGCGGGTCGACCCACGCCCTGTTTGGTGATGGGGTCAGTTTGTGGTGGTCCCGTTTTGTGTTAGGGTCACGAGGGTGTTAGGCCCAGGTTTAGTTAACCATTGTACGAGTTCGTGGATGTGTTCGACCAGTAGTCGGGCCGATGGGGTCAACCCGTCTTATCTTTTAGTCAAACCGTGTACTCGGTAGTAAGTTACGAGATGTTTTTTTTCAAGAAGGTTGTAAGGCTACACGGGGTGCCTATCTTCACCTTATGGTGTGAGGAGTCCAATCTACGGCTGTTTCTTTTCTGGAAGAGTTACCAGGCAAGGTTAGGAACTCAGGTGAATCTCAGTGTCGCATTCACCCTCGGGCTAGTGGTTGGATTTCAGGATTAGCTGTAAGGACTCTTCGCCTCTTGTTGAGTATGTATTATATAGCTACCATTTCAGTATTCGGGTGTCGCCGTTTGGAGCCTTTTTATAAGCACTAGTGTAAGATTTCCGATCGATTCGATGTAAGCAAAGTGCGAGATAGTTGGTTCGTACTTGTTCAAAGGGCGTGGATAGGTGGAGCTTATCGAGAAAGGTTATTGGCAGCTCAGTGCATGGGAGGCGATGCGAAACATGGTAAGTGATAAGGAAAAGTTCGAGTGTACGAGAAGGTTACGACGAGTAAGGCAAAGTGACAAAAGTGGTATGGAAAGAAGCGAGCATGTATTACAGGCATAGGTGTGATCATTTCGTTTGTAAAGAGTAGGTGCGAAGGAGTATCTTTTAGACCTCTAGTAGGAGCTTTCGTGATAGAGGTGATTCCTCGTGGACTTGGAGATAAGTAGGTGCGTTTGTTGTGTTGTGGCAGTGTGGCATGGATGTTTAAAATAAGTATAGCGATAAGGACTATCTTTGGCGCTTTGTTTGTTTGATACCTAGAAGGAACATTCGGGACGAATGTTTCTAAGGAGGAGAATGTTATACCCGTAGTTTGTGGTATGTATGCGAGGGCGTGCGTGCGAGAATCGACATTGAAATTGGAAAGGAAGAGCGAGGTGATTTTTCCACGGAAAAGTTTCGGTTTTGTGAAGGAAAAAGGTTCGTTAATGGGGAATTGGATTCCCAGTTTGGGATTCGGACTTCTTGGAATATTAGAGAATTATGGAATTTTATTTTGGAAATGGTCACGTGGGGCCACGGAGAAAATTCTGATTTGTAGGGCCACTTTGTTTTGAGATTTTGGCCATTGTGGATATTTTTCGAAGATGAAATATGTTGGGCGTGTAGGAGGCGACACGTGTCACCCCACTGTTGGCTTGGGCCGAATTCCACTTTGTGCGCAACACGTTTAAGTCGTTTTTCCGCGAAGCGTTTACAAGACTCGCGTAGGATAAATTCGGCTATGTCATTTCTAATTTTTGCGGATTTTTCCGAGACGAAACACGTTGGACCAACGAGAGGAGACAACTTGTCACCCTCTCATTGATGGATGTCACACGGCAATAGGGCCGATTGGGTTGGCTTATTTTGTCTTGGAGTTGGTAGGATATTTTGTGTGCAAGTTGGCCAAGGACACTTGCCTAAATCCTCACCCTACACTTGCCTTGCACTTGGCACCATCTTGGCCCTTGGTTGGCCATTCCTTGACCTATAAATACCCCCCTTGTTGAAGAGTTATTTCATCCTAAATTGAGCAATCTTTCTAAGTCTCAAATCCCTCCCTCTCCCTCTTATGTTTTCGTCCAAACACACCCCTCCCCTTTGAGAAGCCCTAGCCGAGAGCAACCCCCCCCTCTAAAGCTAGCCTAGCCGAAATCTACCCCCCCTCCCTTTGTAGAAAAGTTGTCTTCTAGTATCGTTATAATGCCCAAAATACCCTAGCCCAAATCCTTAGTCCTTAGTAGAAGTTGTGAAGAACTTCTAAGGTTTTCTTAGACTCTGGAGCGCACAACTTAGGAGCTAAACCTTGCTCAGTGCGACTTTTATCTAGGATATTATTGGGCTTACCGAGGTAAATAACCTTATCTTCCTTTTGTAATTAGAGTATATATACTGTAGAAGTATAGGAATAAGTATTAAATACTTAGAAGGATATTGCAGAATAGAATTGAACTGTTATCACAGTAGAAGGGCTTAAAAGAAGAATAATAGAAGCGTACTTACATGGAATTTGTTTTCCTGATGAACTTGAGTAGCTCAGGGTAGGGAAGTCTTGCCCAAATGTCCATAGAATAGCGAACCCTCTGTTTAGAGCTCTATACTGATCTGATCTGACGTTGATAGACGTATTTGACTGATATAGGTCGATACTCTGCGCGCGACATATTCAACTTGGCAGGTGGTTTTCGCCGAGAAGGTATGTGATTCTTCCTATCCTCTTGAGCATGATATTTTAAAGAATATGTATATAGTACGGTGAGGCGTCGTGTGTTAACTGAATAATAATTACGGCAATGTCTTCGGACTTAAGCCTGAATAATAATTACGGCAATGTCTTCGGACTTAAGCCTGAATAATAATTACGGCAATGTCTTCGGACTTAAGCCTGAATAATAATTACGGCAATGTCTTCTGACTTAAGCCTGAATAAAAAGAATCTGAAGTAGTTCAAAAGAATTAAGAAACCTTTTTTGAAAGAAGAGTAACACTTGGTTTTAAAAGCTTAAGAGTTATACTAGCTTTATGGGAAGTTAGGTATAACGGCAAGAGTGATAAGAAACGATTTATTGATTTAAGGAATAAGAGACTTGACTTATTATACTAATATGAATTTTGTTAAAAAGTGTGAAACCTCATTAGTGAGTAAATAGTATTTTTGGTTTTCAAAAGGAATGATGTTTACCGATCAGAATAAATGTCGAACAAACCACAGCAGCGCTAATAAAGGGAAGTATTGTGACTAATAAAGTATTATTAAAACCAGTAGAAACTTCCATCTGCATAGGAGCTAAGATGAGACAAAATGATATTACATTTACTAGATCATGGCTGCTGTAATAAGATTGTTACGAATAATAATAACCTATTCACACTTAGGGTATATGTTTCTCAAATTGTTTTAAAGGATTAAAGCTATGAACTACGAAACCTTTCGAAAATGAGAAACTTGAGTTATTAAAATTAGGCAAACTTAAGCGTTGGGAAAAGAATGTTGTTACTTGATTTTACAAAGAGAAATGTGTTGATTTACTTCAAAAGATAATCACTCTATTTTTTTATACTACGGGTATTGTGTGACTTTTGTGAAAGAAACGGATCTTTTAAAAGAGTAATACATAAAGTACTTTGGGGCTAAAAACCCGAACTTGTTAGCATAATGTAGAAAGTACCTTGTGTGAATAACTTGATTGTATTGATTTGTGATAGTCTTGTAATACTTTCTTGTTGACTTGATAAGTAAACATGTTAGGATGCTACGTGAGTTAGTATCTTGTGATGTTTGTGTAGAGGGTTTTCCTTATTATGCTTAGATTGTTTAAACGATAAAGCGTCATGTTGATATTATATCACTCGTGATTCCGGGGTTAAGTCGCCTCCACGCGGGGTAGACTCGGCGGTCTAGTGACCTATGATTCGAGAATACCTTATGCAGTCTGTATGGCCTATCGCGAGCTACGGAGTTCCGTGTTAGTATGCGCCTTGTGGTCATGCGGTCTTTGTGGCCACGCGACGGCGAGTCCAGACGCCGGGGAGTAGCTACCCTCGATGCGGGAATACCTCATGCGGGCCATCGAGTGGCCCACGCGAGCTACGGAAAGTTCCGAGGCTAGACGCGCACATTAGATCTGCGCGAGTGGCCGCTTTGATCATGTGACGGTCTAGACAGATCTCATGATTTACTGACCTTGTTATCTTGGGGTTTTTAGTAGTCGGCTATGCCCTCGCATTACCCCGCACGGTTTTATGATGACTTTGAGGCGTGAGTCACGACTTGACATATTTGTTTATTTCTTGTGAATCGTAGTTTTGGTTATCATACATGTCTCCCGCTTTATATAGACTACTATGATTTCATTTACGATTTTTCGCCACATACTTGGTACTGTTATCGACCTCCTTCGGGGCTGCGTTCATCTGCAGTAAAGGTACTCCTACTGTTGATTCCCGTTCTTATGATCACCGTTTCAGCGTTGGGAAAGCTCCGTTTCTCCGGAAGCTTAGCATTTTGGTATGGTCCCCTGTCGTTGTAGATATTTGTATTCAGGTATGGCGGCCCTGTCCGCCATTGTTGTTTTAAACTCTTAAGTGCAGTAGACTGTTGTAAGGTTGGGATGAATCGCTCATTTTGGGGTACTTATATACATATATGCCGAAAGGCAACTTTTTCCCAGAAACTGTGTCTTATTTATACTGTTTCATATTTTGGTTGTTTTATTTTTCCGCTGATTTCTCTGATGTATGACTACTTGGGTGCCCGGGTAAGGCACCAATCACGGGCCCCGGAACGGGTCGTGACAATTTAAAAATAATTGTTTTATTCTATACGCATGCTGAAATATTATTTCTGGTGTTGGGGGTACTGTTGAGACAATTGTGAAGCTTGGCTTTGTATTTGTTATGCGTATATAATGCATGAATGATAATAAAATATTTCCTGAATTTATCGGACGTCAATAATATCCTTGCCCCTTTGGCTAGCATTATAAAAATATCTGATTGGTGATAACATATCCGAACTGCTTAATTAATTCTTTATGTTCTACGAAGGCCAGGCAATAAATTGATTACTTAGTATTCTTCCACTACCAAGAGTAATTCTAATATGGGTCGTGAGTAATTTATTTTTATAATAATCTTATCTAATCAATTGTGAATTAGAAAATGTAAACAAATTGATTATAACTTAGTTTCTATGCGAATGACATTCTAAAATCTTGTAATAACTGTATTTCTAATAGTGTGAACATCTTAAGGTACAAAATCATTTTAACATAAAATGATGGTTATCGATACTTTTTCACTTAACACTGCAATTGCTTATTTCAACACGTCTACTAAGAACATACCCACTTATTTAATAAATCAGTCTCAATACTTAATACTTATCAGTTACTTTAATTTAGCAAAGTCAAATCGACTCCAGTGCTTACTAAAAACTCTTATCAACATCTCTCCATATGCCTTAATAAGGACTTAGAAACAATTTAGACATGTTTTTAGCACATGAATCAATAACATGAATATTCTCTAACTTCTAAGACTAGAATAAATTATGGAACAATACCATAGTTATATTTCGTACGTAGAACATGCCAAAAGAATGAAGGATTTGTCTTAACATACCTCGAATCCAAGCTTAATAAGTTGGAATTGAATTTAAAATGGAAACTTCTCCATAAGAGTCCGGTTGGACAACTTGAATTTGATTATTGAAGCTTAAAGGAAAAATATTGGGAATGCTCTTGCGGCTACGTGATTGTACCAGGCAAAAGCCTTTGTTACTATTTTAAATTTTGGCCAAAGGGTTTGAGAATTGCTTCTATGGTTTCTTTACAAAGTTGCAAAGCACGTTTTTTTTGGTGAAACGGTAAAAAGTGTATAAAGTAACCAGCATCAACCGAAGGCGAACCCACGGACAAAAGATATGGATGACACTAGGAATATCGTGCATATCTCACAAGTCGGGTAGTCACAATATTCATTAACGTCAGGCATATTACTCAAGCTGAACCCACAAGTCGGGTAGTCAAAAGGACCCAAGTAGGCGAAATGATGCTATGAATCAAAATGCACATCCCACAAGTCGGGTAGTCATGTGATTCTTTTGCGTCATAACCAAAATTCAAGCGAGTCCCACAAGTTAGAAAGTCAAGAGGGCCTATACGGGTCGACCCTCGTCAATCCCTTATGTCAAAGAAGCCGACATAAGGTTGCAGCCGCAGCCTCCGTAAACCCTTATCATGGTAAACCCAATGGGACAAACCCATGTTAAGGGAAGAGCGCCTAGCGTTATGCTGCTAGTGTGAATTATTGCGGAGGGCCAAATGTTCAAAACAGGAAGTAAATTGCATAAATAAAGAAAACAAAATAGAATAGATAATAGTTTTGATTTTGAAGACGAGGGCCTCCTTATCTAGTCTGTACCCCTCAAAAATCACTTTGTTGCGTTCCATCCAAAGCTAGTAGACGGTGGTTGCAAGCGCTGTTCTTTTAGCCTTAGCCTGCCAACCCGTGTCGCGCCCCTCCTTTCTAATATACTTCAGCGCACTGTCAATGGTGCTCATGGTTCTGGTGATGCCCAACCAGTTCCTAATCCGCTGCCAGATAAATCTGGAAGAGGCGCAAGTGAAGAACAAATGAGGAATGGACTCGTCATCCCTACCGCACAACCAACACACCCGGGTGGTGTCGATGTAAGTAATTTTGTCTTTGGTACGCAACTTTTTGGTGATGCCTAGCCAAAGAATGAAGGAATATTTAGGCAAAATTCATGGATTCCAAACGTCCTTCGACAAATAAGCTTTAACCCCCCCGAATTCTGAAGAATTCATAAGCCGCATGTATACCGCTGATACCATTGTTGTCACGTTGCCAAAAATTGAAGGTGTCGACCGCGAGAGAGTGGCGTTGGTCCAGGCATTAATATAAAAAGTTACTTTATTAATGAGGGGCTCATAATGGATGACTTTAAGGGTACTAGCATCCAATGTAATTCCTATGTAGCGAAATAGGAAGGTGCCCATCTGAAAATTAGTAATCCCCTTGATATCGATCAATTCATCTTCACGAATACCAGCAGTGTATAGATTGGACTTAAGAGCATTGGAGTTTAGGCCTGAGCAGTAATCGAAAGTGTCCAAACAGTCTTTGATGATGCGAACTGAATGGGTATCACCAATAGAGAGAAGTAGCAGGTCATCGACAAACGCTAAGTGAGTGATCTTTAAGCTTCCGCATTTCATATGATAGTTGAATTCCCTGTCAAGAGTGGACATCTTAATCAGTCTAGAAAAATACTCAAGGCAAATGACAAAGAGAGAAGGTGAAAGAGGGTCTCCATGTCTTAAGCCTTTCTGGCCTTTGCAGTGGCCATAGATACTGCCATTGACCGAAACTGAGTATGACGTAGTAGTGATACATTCCATGATGAGCTTGACGAAGCGTTCCGGGAAATTGAGCCCAAGTAAGACATCCTTCAAGAAGTCCCAGTCAACCGAGTCAAAAGCTTTCCTAAGGTCAACCTTCATCATGCACCGCAGAGAAATTCTCTTGCAATTATAGTTACGTAAGAGCTCTTGAGTAAGATGAATGTTCTCAATCATGCTCATACCCTTGAGGCAATGATCTTGGTAATGACCTTGTAAACGATATTGCAGCAAGAAATCGACCTGTAATCACCCACCGTAGAGCAATGGTGGGATTTAGGGATATGGGTGATAATAGTATGATTAATCTGCTTGAGAAGCTGGCCCAAACAGAAGAACTCCTTTACCGCGTCACATAAATTCTTCCCCACAATCTCCCAAGACTTCTTATAGAAGGCCGAAGTGAATCCATCAGGCCCCGGGGCCTTGTCATCACCCATACCGAAAAGAGCGTCTTTAATTTCAACATCAGTAATAGGACGAATTAGATTATCCCCTTGTTTGCAAGATAGGTAGTATCCCACCGAAACAACCCCACTGCCAATATGGATACAGTTACCCCTAGTAACAAGCAGCCTCTTGTAATAACTGACAAATTCATTAGCAACCCGTATGACGGAAGTTGTAAGGGAGTCGTCGTTCTTAGTAATAACCGCAATGAAATTCCTGGCTATGTTCCGTTTAATCATAGAATGAAAAAATTTGGTACAGCGGTCTCTATTCTTGAGATGTTCGCATTTGGCCAGCTGCCTAAGGAAGCTCCTCTCCGCATCCCCTAATTGAATAGCAATATGCCTGAGGGAAACAATCTGATCCTACTTGTCGGTGTCATGCGGATGAGCCATACCATCAGCTTGAGCTACAACCAGCTCATCTTTGGCCCTCTTAACACGTGAGGATATGTGGGAAAAGTTCTTGTCATTGAGCCTTGTAAGAGGCCATTTCAGACCAGATTGTTTCCGACAGAGAATGTACTGAGAAAAACCCCAGCAGTTACTGGACCAGTAGTCCGAAATAATTGCCAAAATCAGTGTGCGTAGTCCACATGTTGAAGAACCTGAAATGGAGATTGCGGGTCCCCTGTTGCTCAAATAAAGAAACAACGCAGGGAGATTGATCTGAGCACTTTCCTGGCAGCGTGAACTTCGCATGACCAGCCATCATTCATCCAGATGGAATTTACCACGGCCCTATCAAGTTTGCTCATTTTATTACTGACGAAATAAGTGTAGTGACAACCAGACGACGGGAGGTCCGTAAGTCCGATGTCACTACAACATTCAACAATGTCGTTGATGTCATAATAAGTGATATGGGCCATATTGCATCTTTCATCACCTTTCATGACAGTGTTGAAGTAACCTAAGACGAGCCAAGAGTGGTTCAAATTCAATCCGTAATTCCGCAAAGAGAGCCATAACGGTCGTCTAGCAATAATAGAGTGAAGACCGTAGATAAATGAGACATGGAAAGATTTATGAGAGATCCTGCATGTCACGCTACAGTGAATAACTTGTGGACCAGAATCAGCCGTGGTGAGTGTAACCTTGGCTGGGTTGCAAATGATGAAAATTCTTCCTGCCGGGTGATAAACAAAGTTATGAGTGAAAGCCCAGCCACTGAGTCTCGCGTAATTCATAAAACGCTCGAGTTTTAAAGCATTGAGTTTTGACTCAATGATACCAAAAAGATCAATGTTCTCCTTATGGACGAGATCACATATGTCATCCTTTTTAGAGGGGTCGTGCAAGCCCCTTATATTCAGGAGGCAACAATCATTTCGATAGGCCTTGGGGGCCAGGCCCCTTC
Organism: Przewalskia tangutica; assembly: GCA_029844215.1. Taxonomy (NCBI): domain Eukaryota; kingdom Viridiplantae; phylum Streptophyta; class Magnoliopsida; order Solanales; family Solanaceae; genus Przewalskia; species Przewalskia tangutica. The sequence continues at coordinate 8,591,986 of CM056725.1, forward strand.
GGGATATCAGCATTGTCTGTGGATTTGAAATTCTTTTTTTGCTTGGACTTTTGGGCTCTGGTAATCATAGTCTTGCCAATGGGCATAGTGGTATTCTTAAGTTTGGGAGCATATTTGCCATTATTCCCAACTTTGGTAGACCCGTCGTCTAAAGTAGCGATGGGTTGCATAGCAGAAGTATTTTATGCACTAGTGCCAACCTCTGCCTGAGTCCCCGTAGGTTTCTCAATCGAATTACCATCCCCAGTATCAATAACTGGCTCTTTCCCACCCGTGCTAGCCCAGGTTTGGGTGCCCGGTGGCTGGCCTATCGAATGTTCTCCAAAATCACTGGATTTCTGAGTAGCATGCAGACCTATAACAACCTCGGTTTGTACCCCGATAGGTTGGACCCCCTGATTATCCGGAACCTCTCCTACTGTACCATCCTTAGTTTGGACCCCTGTAGGCTGGCCCCCAAGAATGCCAGAAACCCCTCCAAAACCGCTGCCTTGCAGACCTGTACTAGCCTCGGTTTGTGCCCCGGTATACTGGCCCCCAATAATGCCCGAAACCTCTCTAGTGCTGCTACCTTTCAGACATGTACCAGCCTCGGTTTGTGCCCCGGTAGACTAGCCCCCAAGAATGTCTAAAAACCCTCTAATACCGCTGCCTTGCATACTTGTACCAGTCTCGGTTTGAGCCCCAGTAGACTGGCACCCATGAAAAGCCGACACTTCTTCACCTGTACCAGCCTCGGTTTGAACCCCAGAAGGCTGGCCCCCATGTGTTTCCGACACCTCTCCCTTACTGCCATAAGAGTTCAACTCTGAGTTCACACATTTATCGACCCCGGTTTGTGACCCCGAGGGCCGATCTACCACTTGAGTCACATGTGTCTCCATATCAGTGGCATGCTGCTTATTTGGTGGAGGAGAGGAAGGGGGTGGTGATGTAAGAGTGGACCACCGAACCTCCTGTATTGTTCCTCGTATCACCATTATCAGTAGCAGGACCCTTACCATCGACCCTTCTTTTAGTAGATGCCGAATGCACCTCACAATCAGTATCTGAGTGCCCCACCCTTCTACATTTCGTGCAGAAGCTGGGGTACTTTTCATAAAAGATCTTTTGCACAATGGGCTCTTTCATGCCAATATTGAGCCTTAATTCATGGATAGGTGTTACACCCCGTAATTCCAGGACATATTTATAAGAACGTACGTAAGAACTCAAAAATGTTAAGATTTGAGACTAGTAAAAATTTATCGGAATTATGGAAATGTCAGAAAACGAAATGTTGCGATGAATGGGAGGGCGACACGTGTCACCCCCTTGGTTGGTCATGGTCGAATGGACCATGGGTTTAATGGTCATTTGACCAATGTAAGGATGAGCAAGTCTTGCAACTAGAGCTTGAGTTTATTGACTTAGTCAAAATGCCCACTTGGCTTGATCTTTTAATGGAATGCATCCAAACCACCCATTTATTCTAATATTGACCCTCCATATTGTTATATATGCATACTACTAGCAAGAAAAGTTCCCATACTTAGAGAAAATTTTGAAAAACTTTGAAGACACATAGAGGAGCTCTCGGGTTAGGGTATCATTGAAGAACAAAAAATTTTGTTTGTTGTTCAATAATCTCCATACTTTAAACCAAGGTTCCTAAGGGTATTGTAAGGGTATCTCAATAGAAAGATCCCGGGAAAATATCATTTTTGCGTTAGTCGCAAGGTGAAAAACTAAGTCACTTTCATAGGTTTGGATTGGAAATTGAAGGAAAGTTGTTTGTGAACTTCTAAGGGCTTCAAGTGGCGGATTGAAGTGTCAAGGAAAGGCGCTAAGTTGCTAAGGAGCGACTTCGGATCTTGGAGTTTGATTAAGGCTCGTCAAGGTAACAATCTTGTTCTCTTAGTGTTATAAGATTACATATTGTTGTAGTTATACATTTTAACAAGCGTGAGGTATATGTATTAAGGATTGATAAGTGTTATGGATATTGGAAGCCTAAAATCCGAAATGACTTTGTTAGCCATTTAAAATTGAAATACAATTTGGTAGATAATTAGAATCGTCGCATGTTATCTACTTGAAGATTGTAGTTGTTATAATCAATTGCGGCTTTATAACATGTTCTACTAAACAACTTGGATTGAAAAGGATTTGGAAAGGATGATATGTTGTAGCACCTATTGGCCGTGAATGGCATTGTCTTTTTGAATTGCTTGGTATCAATTGTGGGGCAGAATTTTACACGTCCTGTTAGGTGTGTAATCCCCTATTGTTAACTACATTGTTGAGCCTTAAATGTGGCATGTTTGGTTATTGAATTCGGGCCTTGAAAAAGGTGGAAAAGTACGTAGAAACAAAGGAAGTGATGTCCGATTTTCCGTAGAATTTAGTGACTTTGCACTTAGAATATTCTACGTTTGAAGTTAGAAGTTAATAGACGTATTATGGTCATTATAGATTGACATACTACGTACGGCATATTGGACTTAGCAAGTGGATTGAACCGAAAAGGTATGTGGAACTTTCCTATCTCTTGAGCATGAGTAGTTGTAATTATATAGTACGGTAGACGTACGAGATTTTGATGAATCTAGTTTCATTTGATATCCTTGACTTGTTTTAAGAATGTCCAAGTTGGTTGAGTTAGGGAATTAACTCACTTGTTTTAAAGATTAAGGATATCTTAGTTTCTAAAGATAAGAGACTTGAAGTATTTTGAAAGTATATGATACTTAGTTTTTGGAAAGTTTAAGTCTCTTGGTTATAAAGAAGAATGTAAGTGTCTAAAGCATAAAGTTAGTATAACGGCTTTATGGGAAGTTGGTTATAATAGCTTTATGGAAAGTTGAAAGAATGGTTTACTGTAGTGATGTAAGTAAGGATAAATGACTTGAAATGTAGAAAGGCAAATTGATTTAAAGGCATCAATTGCTTAAAGTTTTAAAGTAAAAAGTCACTTGATTTAGAAGACTATAAATGTATTTCTAAAAGGTATTGTGACTTGTCTTGAAAAGTAGATATGACTTGATACTACGGTTATTAATATCTTGGAGTTTTCTATGAAAAAGAGTCATTATAAAAGAATAGAAGTACATAGTACTTTGGGTTAAATTCCCGGATTTTATAATGACATGTTAGTGCATTAAGTAAACTAAAATGAGAGTGTATATACATAAGGCTAATAAGAAGTTAGGGGATTTCTTAACTTTCTTATGTTATGTATGATAAGCCGGTGGTGCTTATGTTATGTGTGATAAGCCGGTGGTGCTTATGTTATGTATGATAGCCGGTTGCGCTAGGTTATGTTATTCTTGCGGGGTAAACCCCCGGGTTACTACTTAATCCATGGATTTGCTACCTATGATGCGAGTGCGGCGTTTGTACTCATTGCGGGCCCACCGGGCCCATGCGGGTGAAATAGTCCTATGCGGGTGAAATAGTCCCATGCGAGGCGGATGACCTCATTGCGGGTCCACAGGACCTATGCAGGTGAAATAGTCCCAGGAGTAGGATTGCTTAATGATACTACGGGCGGGTGACCCTACTTTGATCATGAGCCTCCTATTTTTATGCAGTAAAATATACACTTGTTTACTCTCATTATTAGTAAGGCACATTGTACTGTTATTTGAGTTATCATACATGTCTCCAGCTTTATTTTTAGACTTTATGATTTCATTTCAGTACTTTCAGTTTTACATACTTGGTACATCTGTTGTACTGACCCCCTTTCCTCGGGGGCTGCGTTAAATCTGCATGGTAGGGAGTAGCAGGTGGTGGATCCTCATTCTTAGGATCACTGAGCAGTTGTCAGAAGCTCCATTTCTCCGGAGGCTTGTCCTTTGGTACGGTTTCCCTGATGTTGTAGATTTATGTACATTCAGGGGTATGGCGGGGCCCTGTCCCGCCACAGTTGTTATTCTTAGAGGTATGTAGTCATATTTGTGGATTGAGTTGTAAGAACAGAGATGTACTGTTTTATTTTTTTTGGATTATGTATATTTTATGGAAGGTGGCCTTATCGGTTAGCCTGTCGATATTTAGCGTCTAAGTATTTTTATGAGTTGTGTATGTTCCACTGCTATTCTCTGATGTATACCTGAAAGGGATGCCCAGGTAGAGCACCAGTCACGGGCCCGGGGTCGGTTCGTGACAAAAGTGGTATCAGAGCAGTTAGTCCTCGGAAAGTGTCTACAGACCGTGTCTAGTAGAGTCTTGGTTATTGATCAGTGTATTTTATATACACCTTTTGAGTCAGTTTTAGTTAGCCTTTTGTCCCGTTTTGTACATATAAGTGTTGTATTAGGATAGTTTTCCTTTCTATTGAGTCAAAGTGGTTAAAATGGCCAAATGGCGGAAAAGGGGCTAAAAGAGGGCAAAAGAGGAGATGCGGAGTCAAGCAGAGAAAGTGGCGAGCAGTGAAATCGGACCCGGTAGCGGCGCCTCCTGCGATCAGCGGGGCGCGGCGCCACTATTGAAGAGGCTGCGAAGACTTCGGTAGCGGCGCCTCGACAGCGAATATCAGTCGCGGCGCCAAAACACGACGGATTGCGAGAACTTCCGCGCGGCGCTGTGCGAGGCAGCGCGCCGGCAGCGAAAAATTAGGTTTTGGAAGAAATTGCAGGCGACTGAAGGAAAAGAGGAGGCGGTTTTGGCTATAAAAGGAGAACCTAGCGGTTTTAAGGGTTCCCTTTCTTGCACAACACAAGGCTTCTTGCTTAGAGATTGGAGACCATAGTCTAGTAATTTCTTTTCCTTTTCTTTTCTTTATTTCAGTTTTCGTATGATGAACATGAGATTAGTTCTTGTCATGTCAATGGCTAGGAACTAATTCTCTTATAGGGCTTTCCATGTTGAATTGCTAGAGACTTATGTTATAAATTAATGCATGCTTATGGTTATTTTTCTTATTGTGAGATCTATCCAATAATTGAGTTGAATTCTTGGTAATTAATTGACAACTAATTATCACTATATGATTTCTAATCCAGTTAGAAGGGGATTGTGAATATCTTGTAAGTTGGGTAGACATTCTTGGATTGGGGATGAAAATACCTCAATTATTTATGTAAGCGTTGATGAGAGGCTTAACAACCTAATTTTGCGCATTGTGCGTGACGGTCAACTAGGTTTTGTTCTTAATCCTCCTATAGAGTTATCCTTATCAGAAAGGTAGGTAAGGTGCGATCTTTGAGGTTGAGTGTTTATATAACCCTAACGGGAGTATAAAACGATTTCGTAAACCTGCTTTCTCCAAAAGAAGAATACCATAAGTTAATGCATTAGTAAGTAGCATAAGCGGATAGTAAGGATACATGGAAGCCCTATTCTCATCACAACTGAAGTAAACCCTTATAGTTAAATAGCTTTTATAATTCTTAGTTATAAACAACAAATCAAAATATCAATCTACCAAATAGATACCAAAAAATAGATAGTTGGTAATTGAACCCTAATCCTTGAGGACGATATTCGGTCTTACTAAGACTATACTACTTGTCACGATAACGTGCACTTGCGTTTAAAGTGTGTGCATCTTACCGCGCATCAGTTATCGGTGTGTTGTGCACCACATCTATAACCAGGAGGCTGCAGGACATTTAGGATTTGTTTCCATTCTTCTCACTCTGAGATCGTGCGATAGAAATTTGTGTTGTTAATTCGTCTCCCTAACGATTTATGTTGATTGCAGCTATGAGAAAGGCAGCAGTGACCCAAGAAAGATTATGTGGATTGCGTATCCAGGTTGGTAATAATTGTAGTATAGTTGGTATTATGACATACAACTATACGGATTTATGTATGAGGGTCAGACGCGTGTTGCCTAGAATGATTCTGGATTACCAAGGATTGGTAAGGATTAAATAGATACCGGGAAGGTATGAAATAGTTTAATGAATTCTCAGCAAGGTTTTACGTACTAATTTGAGATAATTAGGAGATGATGAGCTGTCCGAGAAGGTAATGGACCCTTAAGAAGTTATAATTAAGGGATTTAAGGGAAGACTATGTTAATAGATTAAGCTACATAGTATGCTTAAGAGAATCGTACAAATGAGATCCGTATGGAGTAAGTAATGGTTGTTATGATTAAGACAACACGATTAAGAGTTTATGGGAAGTTGTTTTACCCGTTTACGGGGGGGCTGATAAGGTAGGCTTGGAGCATGGAAAATGCGAGCCTAAGAATATTGATAACCACCGAGACCTTAGGTATATAAGGCCTCCTCGGCAATAAGACTTAATTCAGACAAAGAGTAAGAGTCAAGTGCGATGGTGGGTCGGGTTGAGGACCTATTGCGGGTCGCCCCATAACCAGAAATAGAGTGGGATCAATTGGTAGAAGTTCTGCTACGTGACAGGGTCACGGGGGTGCAAGGCCCAAGTCTAGTTAATTGTTTTACGGGTTCGGGGACGCGTTCCACCGGAACCGGGTGGTGAGAGCCGGAAATGGCCTTATATTGTTTAGAATAGTAACTCCAAAGATTGGAGGCCAGAATCAGTATAGAGGATATATACGTATGCTAGACTAAGTTTGGGAGTACGGAAAGAGTACGACCAGTAAGAAAGAGAGAAACCAAGTGTAAAAGAATAGAGCATAAGTCCATAAGAACCTTTCAAGGAAGCTACACCGTGAGTGATTGGGTGGTAGCTGGGCGGATATATAATAATTGCCCGGTGACGATACAGTCGTCGGACCCTAGCAGACCTAGTAGAGCTGATATGACAGACTTTGAGGTCATTATGGGAACGGGCTAGTTGGCCTATTGTTATGCCAACGTTGACTACAGAGAGAGATTGGTTCGATTCCAGTTTTACGGTAGGCCGGATATCGAGTGGAAAGGAAGGGAAGTGGTTGTAACCAGTGAGTTATCCTTCTTTCATTGACATCGTTGAATTTAATAAGTCTGTGTGACTTGTTCGTTTGAGGTAAATTGATGCAGAAAGTAAGTAATACTTGAATTTGAAGGAGTTTATGTTAAGTGCCCTTGGAGGTACTTGGAGGTTGTTTGGTGTGGCGGTCAGGGCCACGACCTTCCGCATAATTTCAGGAAAGCGCGCAAAGCAAGAATAAAGATAAGTATGAGTGCTGCCCGCAGAAAACAGAAGACATCGTTGATAGGTTTTGAAAATCTATACGATTATAAGGTGGCGCTTGATGATTAAGATTTTGAAAGGGAGATAAGTTCTCTCCCCCACATAAAAGGATAGTTTTACGTATTATGGGGTTATGTGTACCCATGTTGTTAGACGAAGGATATGATACTGGTAAGGTCTTGATGTCGTCGTACCACAGTTCTGATTTTAGATAACCGTGGGAAAAGTATTGGGTTGGGGTAATTGAGGACGACACTAGGAAATGGTTGAAAAAGTGTCGTAAGGATATAAATGCAGGTAGTACGCATGAATGAAACTGTATGATCAAGAATCAAGATAGATTTTTTTTACTAATAATGAGCATAGGGAAGGGTTATGACCAGAATGATAAAAGAGAATGCAACTATGGTTATGTAAGTTGCACGAGAAAAGATTACCCCAGACTAGTATAAAGACCATTAGTGAATGATGGGCAGTAAGAACACCTCGAGGAAATGTGGCAACACCTGTACTGACGAGAAGGATAGTAGGAAAATACGGGGAGGTAAGAGACCCAGGGCAACATGAAATGAAAAGTAAAGGTAAGACGAGTAGACACTCGAACGATAAGAAAGCTTGACAAGCCATTGGATTATGTAATACCATGAATTGAGGTTGAACACCTGACTATAAGCTCTATGAGCTGGAAGAAAATAATAGGATTACTACTTGACGAGATCAAGGAAGCCTCCCACTAAATGGTGATTGGCAGGAAGTCTTAGCCATGAGACAAGCAAAGGAATCGAATCTATGTATAGTGACCAAGTTGGTTACAACAGAGAAATGGAAACAGGAATCATAATTAAGATTATATCCCCGAATATTTCGGAAGTATAAGACAGGCTTCCAATTATGGGAAGATAAGATGACTACGACTACAGTTCTAACCCCTCTTGAGGCCTGAAGGACTAGAGGGTTAGGTCATTATGGTAACACTTTGAGTGTTTGGCTGGGTTGTGTGTGGATGCAATGCGATAAGGTAACAACCTATATTTTTCTCGGCAGCTACGGGAACACGATAGTGGAGCTCAGATTCAAGGGGTTGCCGAGTCCTCTCTCGTTGAAGAGGTGAAGAGGCGACAATATAAGGATCCAGTTCTAGGGCGAACTTGTGATATGGCTCTCCAAGAGGAGAAGAACCTGTTTGGGTAGCACCAGATAAAGTGTTGTGATATGAGAATAGCTTGTGTGTGCCGTCTTTGCGGGACTTGTCGGAGTTTTAGGGAGGCACGATTCTTATTGCTCTATTTGTTCGGGGTCGACTAAGATGTATCATGACCTCAGATGTATGTATTGGTAAGATGGCCTGAAGAGGGACGTAGCAGAGTTTGTTGCTTAGTGCCCGAATTAGTAGCAGGTCAAGGTTGAACACCAGAAGCCCAGTGGGCTATTACAGGCGATTGAGATCCCGACTTAGAAATGAGAGGTGATTAATATGGATTTTGTTACAGGGTTGCATCGTACTCAGAGGAAGTGCGACTCCCTGAAGGTCAAAACAAACAGGCTGACGAAATTAGCCTATGTTCTTCCGGTCAGGACCACTTACTCAGCTGAGGATTATGCTAGATTATATAGCAGGGAGATTGTGAGACTGCACGGGGTTCCTACATTTATGATGTCAGACAGATGAGCTTAGTTTACGGCTAACTTCTGGAGGTTTTCCAGAAGGTATTTGAGACACAGGTGAGTCTCAGTACTGCGTTTCATCCAAAAACTGATGGGCAGGCAGAGCGTACTATCCAGACACTCGAGGATATGATGCGGGCCTGTGTTATTGATTTCAGGGGTAGCTGGGAGGATCATTTGCCTCTTGTGGAGTTTGCTTATAACAACAGCTACCATTCTAGCATTCAGATGGCGCCATATGAGGCTTTGTATGAGCGGAAGTGTAGGTCGCCGATTGGTTGGTTCGACGTGGGCGAGGTTCAGTTAGATGGCCCAGACTTGATTCAGCAGGCTGTGGATAAGGTGAAGCTTATCCAGGAGAGACTGTTAGCAACTCAGAGTCGATAGAAGTCTTATGCAGATAATCGGCGTCGACATTTGGAGTTTCAGGTAGACGATTGGGTCTTCTTGAAGGTATCACCCATGAAGGGTGTGATGAGGTTCGGAAAGAAGGGGAAACTTAGCCCAAGGTACATTGGGCCTTACCAGATCATCCGTAGAGTAGGCAAGGTTTCCTATGAGTTGGATCTGCCATCGGATTTAGAGGCGGTACATCCGGTCTTCCATGTTTCTATGTTGCGGAAGTGTATCGGAGATCCATCGAGAGTTTTCCCAGCTAGCGAGGTCCAGGTGACAGAGGGGTTATCGTATGAGGAGAGCCCCTTAGCGATACTTGATCGCCAGGTCAGGCGACTACGGACCAAGGATGTGGCTTCCGTCAAAGTCTTGTGGCGGAATGATAATAGGGAGGAGATGACTTGGGAAGCGAAGGAGGACATGTTGAGGAAGTATCCTCACCTATTCTCTACACCTTCAGGTAATTCATTTCCCTTACTTGTCAAGTTTTAATTGAAGTATTGTTGCTTAAGTGCTATTATGTGGCCACGTGTGGCATTATTGGGTTGTAGGGGTTATAAAAAGAGAATATGTCGCTATCTATAAGTTGACTCCAAAAGAACATTCGGGGACGAATGTTTCTAAGGGGGAGAAGAATGTTACACCCCATAATTCCAGGACATGTTTATAAGAACGTACGTAAGAACTCAAAAATGTTAAGATTTGAGACAAGTAAAAATTTATCGGAATTATGGAAATGTCGGAAAACGAAATGTTGCGACGAATGGGAGGGCAACACGTGTCACCCCCCTTGGTTGGTCATGGTCGAATGGACCATGGGTTTAATGGTCATTTGAGCAATGTAAGGATGAGCAAGTCTTGCAACCAGAGCTTGAGTTTATTGACTTAGTCAAAGAGCCCACTTGGCTTGATCTTTTAATGGAATGCATCCAAACCACCCATTTGTTCTAATCTTGACCCTCCATATTGTGATACTACAGGCGGGTGACCCTACTTTGATCATGAGCCTCCTATTTTTATGCAGTAAAGTATACACTTGTTTACTCTCATTGTTAGTAAGACACAATGTGCTTTTATTTGAGTTATCATACATGTCTCCAGCTTTATTTTTAGACTTTATGATTTCATTTCAGTACTTTCAGTTTTACATACTTGGTACATCTGTTGTACTGACCCCCTTTCCTCGGGGGCTGCATTCATGCCGCAGGTAGGGGTAAGCAGGTGGTGGATCCTCATTCTTAGGATCACTAAGCAGTTGTCTGAAGCTCCATTTCTTCGGAGGCTTGTTTTTTGGTACGGTTTCCCTGATGTTGTAGATTTATATACATTCAGGGGTATGGCGGGGTCCTGTCCCACCACAGTTGTTATTCTTTGAGGTCTGTAGTCATATTTGTGGATTGGGTTGTAAGAACAGTGATGTACTATTTTTTTTTTTGGAGTATGTATATATTACGGAAGGTGGTCTTATCGGCTAGCCTGTCGATATTTAGCGTCTAAGTATTTTTATGAGTTGTGTATGTTCCGCTGCTATTCTCTGATGTATACCTGAAAAGGGTGCCCAGGTAGGGCACCAGTCGCGGGCCCGGGGTCGGGTCGTGACAATAGGGTCTTTGGAGATGTCAACTTCGACTAAAGCACGGGCATAAGATATTTGGTTTCTCTTGCGGGTAAGAAGATCAGTGGCAACAGGCTTCCCAACCCGTGAAAGAATTTTGCTTAAAGCCGATGGATTCCAAAGTTCAAGAGGATGGCAATCTCACCCAAAGGGGGATAACACTTATTTCCTTAGTGTCGAAGGTGAAGCATTTTGGGATATCCTTAAGTAAGAGTGTTGTGCCGTAGACGAAGTGAAGTCCTTTACTAATAGCCTTAACCTTGTTTTCGGCATTATCAAATCTGAAAATAATCCATCCTCTACTGTGGACAATGAAGCGGTACTTGACCCCCCAAGACCGACATAATTTTTGTAAGACAGGTCCTCCCGGGTATTTATAAGCAAAATAACCTACCAAAAGGTGTCCCCAAGTGGACTGAAGGTCGTCAAAATCATGATCATAAAAAACTATTGGGCCATCACAATGCGGTTCATCCAAAAAATGGAGTTTAGAACGGTTATTAGCGTCCCTGTTACCCTTAACCATTTTTTCCCATGCAGCCTTAGGGTGAGGGATGGTGGTAGTCTTATTCGGGTTAACCGCATCATTAACAATATCAGGGAAATAAATCTCTTCAGTTGGAACTACGGTAACCGAGTCATTCCCCTCGACAGAGGAGAAAGAGTTCTCCGACCCAAGGGTACGAGAGACCGCTAAAGAAGATGAGGATAAGGAAGGGTCTGAAACTCCCTGAATAGTGGTAGGAGTGAAAGAAGGGTTTGAAACGACCCAAATATTACCCGACCTTAGAGAGAAATTCAAGCAAGGCTCAAGATGAATGGGAGTAGCCTGAGACCCAGGAACAGAAGTCTCTGGATGCATAGGGGAAGTCTAAGCTAAAGCAAGGTGAGGGGGGGGGGAGTCCCTAAGACTGATGGGGGGGATGGGACCAACCAACGTTCGCCCCCCGCTGGGAGAGTCCTCAACGGACGCCTGACCCATAAAGATGGGCAGGGGAAAATAAACCGTTCGCTTCTTATTAGCCAGGATCCGAGTTACAAACATAAATACAGAGGAAGGAACGATACAAGCAAATTGAACAGAGTTACAATTACACACTACCAGACAGGACTGGTTTGAATTTAAGCAAACTGAAAATTAAATACCAGACAGGCCTGGTTTTGAATGGTACAAGGTTAGTATTAATAATACAAACTAAGTAGCGCATTCAAAATAATAGTCATACTAGGCACAAAATAACAGTTATAGGAAATAATAAACTCAATAACATACAAGGTTTGCCAGGTCGTAGTATTTGCCTATCGATAAACATAGATTTGCCTAGCAAACAATATGGATAGTAAAATACTGAAATTAAAGTGTAGTACTGAATGTAACAAGCAAGGATAAGAGTTACCTCTTGTCGCGTGCCCCCGTTAGTTCGAACGGATGACCCGTGAACACTTCTATAGGCATGCGTTACCGCAGCCTAAGTTCAATGGAAGCTCAATGGATCGACCACAATCTTGTCCCGTGCCTCCGTTGAGCTCGTGAGATCTGTTGCAGCGTGCCTCCGTTGCACTTACAGGGGGAGGGTGGGTAGCCAAATAGGCCTGGCCTAAATTATACAAGACAATAGAATAATCCAGAAAAGCCTGGAAGAATTACAAGTCCTAAATAAACAATGAAATGATGCAAATAAAAGGCAGTAGGGGCAGCGAAAACCAAGTCATCTCAGGAGGATCAGCAGTACCTGCACACGAAGAGATAACAGCAGTATCCAAGGGGAAGAAGAGGCTATTGAAAGTAATTAAAATACGATATATTATAAATAATATATAAAGTATATAAATACTATATATATTCAATATAATATGAAATATAAAGGATATTTATATAAAATATATATAAAGAAATATATAAATATATATATATATATATATATAGTATATATAATATATAGAATATCTTATATATAAAATAAAACGAACGAGAGCAATATAACTAAATAAAGCCAAAACAAGGGAAAAGGCGTAATACAAAAGTCAAAGGAGGGGACAGAATGGACAGCGGACAGCGTTATCGATGTGTGATGGCAATTGTAGTAGTCGTTAATGTAGAAACTCTGATGCTTCGACTGCGCTCAGCAGGATAAGGCGTGTAGGAAAAGATAAAATCAAACGGAACAAAGAGCAAACAAAGTACAGGAGAGAGAAACTACCAATAAAAGATCTAAACATACAAGTTTAAGAACATATGAAGAACAACATGAAGATCATGAAGAACATACGGAGCATGCATGCTAAGAGAAATTACAACTGTGACTTTAAATTATGCATGCAAGAGACAGAACAAGATTTAAATAGCTAACAATATTTAAAAGTAATAAGACTGAAGAACAACGAATCAGTAAACTAAGCCTATGAGACACAGTGAAGAAGGACCAGAGATAAACACAGTGAACAAACAGTAGGCATAATAATAAGAACATTGGACAAGGGACTATAACATGTAGCCAACAAACAGAAATCCAAACCAACAGGGAATAACAACATGTGGAATGAAAGGGGAAATAACTGAACGACAAACAAAACCAAAAGGAAACGAGAGGACCTGGAGAAGAGATGAAGAGATTCTTGAAGAGTCTCTCCGAACGAACAGTGAGTCAATCTGGAGAGAGATTCAAACCACCAAAAGTTCAAGGTTACGAACCAAAGCTTCTGAGAGTTCAAAACCTTCTTAATCCCGGCAATGGACATAAAACCCTAAGAAATGGGTCTAGAAATGTACCCCATCGTACGATCCTAGCAAAACCACAAAGAGAAAGTGTCAGAACCACCAGAAGGGGTGTTCCCGACCCCCAGAAGGGGTGTAGAAACCCTTGTCGTCCCAACCAAAGTAAGAGAGAAGTAGCTCAAATAAAATAAGAGGACTTCGTCTTTGGTGGGAAATAAAGAGGCGTTTGAGAAGTGACCAACCGCCCTTATCAAAACAAATGCTTTGTTGACACGTTATAAATTTTTTCGGGAAAACGTATGAAGTAAGTGCAAGGAGTGTACGAGGATAAGACACGGGTTCCTTGCAATAAATGGGAAAATGCCAAGAACAGTAAAAATACACTCAAAATGCTTTCCAGCGAATGAAAATAAAGGAAGTCATCTCGTAAATACACTCTACCTCCGCGAGAACAAATTTTAAAAGCACTAAACAAAGCCCTTAAATAATTAAATTCAAGTCAAAGGCTTCACCTTTGGAACATTGTTGAAGCTTTCAAATAGGAGAGAGATTGAGAAATAAAACTAAGGTAGGGTAAACTTTTTTTAAAACTAAGGTAGGGTAAACTTTTTAAAGTGACTTGTTCCACCGCAGTACGACCCAATACCTCAGAAAATTCCACCCTCGGCTGACCTTACGGATTAGTATACACCGCTTTGGCCTTCCACTAGTTGAGGGATTTTTTTGGGGGAACAAAGTTCCACTCTCGCTGGTCAGGAGAATCGTACTCGAGACCCCAGGAAACAATAACCTAGTGAAATGGCCACTGGGCCAAACACTTTGGATAAAACTAAGGTAGGGTGAACTTTTTAAAGTGACTTGTTCCACCGCAGTACGACCCCATACCCCAGAAAATCCCACCCCCGACTAACCTTACGGATTAGTATACACCGCTTTGGCCTTCCACTAGTTGAGGGATTTTTTTGGAGGAACAAAGTTCCACTCTCGCTGGTCAGGGGAATCGTACTCGAGACCCCAGGCAGCAATAACCTAGTGAAATGGCCACTGGGCCAAACACTTTGGATAAAACTAAGGTAGGGTAAACTTTTTAAAGTGACTTGTTCCACCGCAGTACGACCCCATACCCAGAAAATCCCACCCCTGCTAACCTTACGGATTAGTATACACCGCTTTGGCCTTCCACTGGTTGAGGGATTTTTTTGGGGGAATAAAGTTCCACTCTCGCTGGTCAGGGGAATCGTACTCGAGATCAAAGATAGCAATACCCTAGTGAAATAGCCACTGGGCCAAACACTTTGGATTAACTAAGGTAGGGTAAACTTTTTAAAGTGACTTGTTCCATCGCAGTACCACCCCATACCCCAGAAAACCCCACCCCCGACTGACCTTACGAATTAGTATACACCGTTTTCGCCTTCCACTAGTTGAGGAATTTTTTGGGGGGAACAAAGTTCCACTCTCGCTGGTCAGGGGAATCCTACTCGAGACCCTAGACAGCAATACCCTAGTGAAATAGCCACTGGGCCAAACACTTTGGATAAAACTTAGGTAGGGTAAACTTTTTAAAGTGATTTGTTCCACCGCAATACGGCCCCATACCCATAGAAAATCCCACCCCCGGCATACCTTACGGATTAGTATACACCGCTTTGGCCTTCCACTAGTTGAGGGATTTTTTTGGGGGAACAAAGTTCCACTCTCGCTGGTTAGGGGAATCGTACTCGAGACCCCAGGCAGCAATACCCTAGTGAAATGGCCACTGAGCCAAACACTTTGGATAAAACTAAGGTAGGGTAAACTTTTTAATGTGACTTGTTCCACCGCAGTACGACCCCATACCTCAGAAAATCCCACCGCCGACTGACCTTATGGATTAGTATAAATCGCTTTGGCCTTCCACTAGTTGAGGGATTTTTTTGGGGCAACAAAGTTCAACTCTCGCTGGTCAGGGGAATCGTACTCGAGACCCCAGGCAGCAATACCCTAGTGAAATGGCCACTGGGCCAAACACTTTGGATAAAACTAAGGTAGGGTAAACTTTTTAAAGTGACTTGTTCTACCGCAGTACGCCCTCATACCCCAGAAAATCCCACCCCGGCTGACCTTACGGATTAGTATACACCGCTTTGGCCTTCCACTAGTTGAGGGATTTTTTTGGGGGAACAAAGATCCACTCTCGCTTATCAGGGGAATCGTACTCGATACCCCAGGCAGCAATACCCTAGTGAAATGGCCACTGGACGAAACACTTTGGATTAACTAAGGTAGGGTAAACTTTTTAAAGTGACTTGTTCCACCGCAGTACGGCCCCAGACCACAGAAAATCCCACCCCCGGCTGACCTTACGGATTAGTATACACTGCTTTCGCCTTCCACTAGTTGAGGGATTTTTTGGGGGAACAAAGTTCCACTCTCGCTTGTCATGAGAATCGTACTCGAGACCCCAGGTAGCAATACCCTAGTGAAATGGACACTGGGCCAAACACTTTGAATAAAACTAAGGTAGGGTAAACTTTTTAAAGTGACTTGTTCCACCGCAGTACGACCCCATACCCCAGAAAATCCCACCCCCGACTGACCTTACGGATTAGTATACACCGCTTTGGCCTTCCACTAGTTGAGGGATCTTTTTGGGGGAACAAAGTTTCACTCTCGCTGGTCAAGGGAATCATACTCGAGACCCCAGGAAGTAATACCCTAGTGAAATGGCCACTGGGCCAAACACTTTGGATAAAACTATGGTAGGGTAAACTTTTTAAAGTGACTTGTTCCACCGCAGTACGACCCCATACCCCAGAAAATCCCACCCCCGACTGACCTAACGGATTAGTATACACCGCTTTCTCCTTCCACTAGTTGAGAGATTTTTTTGGGGGAACAAAGTTCCACACTCGCTGGTCAGGGAATCGTACTCGAGACCCCAGGAAGCAATAACCTAGTGAAATGGCCACTGGGCCAAACACTTTTTAAATACAGAGAGTTGTACTTTGGGTCTCTTTGCCCCTTTTAATTCCCATGCAGTGTCACTACCGCTCTTCATCTAAAGCCCACGTGTAAACGCTTTTACACTTATCCACTTAATTGCTGGTAGGCTTAGTCACCTTAGGATTTAGTTACCACAAAACTTTACATGTACAAAACCCATTACGGCTTGTCCCCCTAATTAATTTAAGACTTGCCTCCGTATAATTTATCAATCACACATATAAATACTTTTGTGATCCCAATTCACTTAAATCCTAATAACTCATAATACTTTCTCATACTCAATGTCCTAATTCTTATAATATGACACTAGTCCATAACCTTGTTAAGCATACACCAAAATTATTTCGGGATCACATCCTTTTGTATACTAATTTCCTTATTAGCATACGTAAATATAACATACACTTCTCGGGGTCCGAGTCTACTAGCCTACATTAAAGTGCTCAAATCATTGTCCAAAATTACGAGATGTTAAAATAAGGGTATCTTCTGTACTTCCCTCCATTTTATGGAACAAATTCTCCTAAGACAACAGAACAGATTTGCTTTGGTGTTGCTGATGAAAGCAAGGGTGTGGTCGGGTTCGATAAAAAAACTATAAAGAATGAAGTAATTGAGACTTTGAGAGATGTTACAGGCACTGGGACATCGCAAGAGAAGTTGATTATAAGTGAGGATGTTGATCCTCTGAAAGAGAGGGACGTTCATAGTCCCAAAGATTGGGAGTTGGAATAAATAGAGATGGTTCACAGTGAAGAGCATGAAGGTGTCCAATATGATCATGACAGACGAAGTCAGGTGGAAAGCATTGTGTTTATCATGCCTGAGATAATGATGAAAAAAAAGGAGTGTGACGCAGGAGTTGTGGGGAAAGATACTCTGGTATATTCAGAGGACGAAAGTAAAACGACTACTACTGCAAGTAGTGCTCTTGGTTCTGGAAATAAAAATCCGATTACGAAGGTGCGAAGTCATATTGTCCATGGACGCAAGAGAAGATCGGGAAAAATATTTAACAAAAGAGGAAGTGCAGCCTTCGAGTATAATGGGAGAAAGGGTGGGCCATATCTCATAAGTCGATGAATCGGCCAAACGGCTTTCAGGACGAGGTATGGGCACTTTGAGTTCCTAGTAATGTCAGTTGGACTCACAAATGCACCAACATCATTTATGGATCTAGTGAACAATGTATTTTGCCTATTTTTGGATATATTTGTGATAGTATTCATAAATGACATCCTGGTTTATTCTCACTCGGAAGCAGAGCATATGGATCATTTGCGGATAGTACTATAGACGTTCTGAAACCATAGGTTGTATCCAAAGCTCTCCAAGTGCGAGTTTTGGTTAAAGTCAGTGGCATTTCTTGGTCATATAGTATCGGACGAATGTATAAGAGTTGACACTCAAAAGATTGAAGCCGTGAAGAATTGGCCGAGGCCTACGACTCCATCAGAGGTTTGCCATTTTCTAGGCCTAGACGACTATTACAGAAGGTTTGTATATGTTACACCCCGTAGTTCAGGTCATGCGTATGAGAGCGTACGAAAGGGAGTAAGACTTAAAATTTTAGAAGGACAGGTTGATGGATTGTTTCGGACGGGTTTTAGTCAAATTTGAGGCGGGTTATGACCTGTTACATTGAGAGTTCCTAGGTGTTTCAAAGGCCTAATGCGTATTTCGTTGAGTCTAGTTTCCAACGCAACCAAAAGTTCGTCGATAGGACATCAGAGTAGAAAGTAATGGAAGTTACAAGTTCAAGGTCAATCGAGCGAAATGTGTGTATTGCCGGACCACAGCATGGCCGGATGCAGGGCCGCGACGCCGGATATTCTGAGGGGGCGCTGAAGTCGCAGGGCCGCGCCGGAAGCGAGCGCGCGGAATGTTCGAGTCGGCAGAGGTTTCAGCCGCGGCCGAGGCGGATTTCAGCGAAAACCGAGGAAAATCAGATTTCTTCTTTTAAAGGCCATGGGAGGTGACAAGTGTCCCCATCTGATTTTGCATGCACTACTTATTGACCAAGTCTTGAAGACTTGGTCATTCTTCAAACTCCCATCTCTCTCTAAAAATAAAGCTCTCCCTTCTCTCTAGAATTTCAAGAGGGAAATCAAAGCTTGAGGAAATCTGAAAAAGTGTGGCAAGAAGAAAGCTTGTTGGCTATCTTGTAGGAGTATTGTGGTGGTGTTCTTGGAAAGGAGGATAGCAAACTTGTTGGAATAATTTGGCTAAGGCTCTAAGGTAACAATTCTTCTCTTGTAGCTAGTTTTTGGTGTTGCATGTTAAGAAGAAAGAACTTGTAGTTGGAAATATTGCTCTTAGATGAATTGCATGTAAGAAATACGATTTGGATATGAAAGAATTGGATAAGAAGGTTATGTAAGCATGTTGTAGCCTAAATACTACCTTAAACTTGTTAAGTTAGTTGTTGTACATTGTGGGGCAGAATTTTACACATCCAAGTTTAGGTGTGTAATCCCCTTTGAAATGTTTGGATTGTTGGGCCTTAAATGTGGCGTTTGGATGTTGAATTCGGCCTTGAAAAAGGTGGCAAAGTATGTAGAAACAAAGGAAATGTTGCCCAATTTTCCATAGAATTTAGTGACTTGAACTTGGAATATTCTACATTGTAACTAGAGGTTAATAAACGTATTATGGTCATTATAGGTTAACATACTACGTACGATATTTTGGACTTAGCAAGTGGATTGACCGAAGAGGTATGTGGAACTTTCCTATCTCTTGAGCATGAATGGCTTTACCTATGTAGTACGATATACGTACAAGGTTTGATATCCCTTACTTGTTTTAAGGATGTCTTGAGTTTTCAAAGTTAAGGGACTTGATGTGTTCAAGTATATGATTCTTGTTTTCCTTTTAAAAGTGTAAGTCCCTTGGGTTTTAGGAAAATGTATTTGACTAAGGTATAACGTTAATATAATGACTTTATGGGAAGTTGGTTATATTAGCTTTATGAAAGGTTAACAAAGAAAGATTTTGTCACACCCCGAACCCCGGGCCCGTGACTGGTGCCCTACCTGGGCACCCTGCTACCTTAACAACTAAGTATATTGCGGAAATTAATAACAACTCATATTTTTTTTCTTTTAAAACCAACGTACGTACAAGGCAAAGCCGACTAGGCTGCCCTATCATATACATAAACAAAAGACACTACACTGTACACGAGTCCAATCCCACATATGAATACAGACCTCTAGGAGTTAAACTGAAATATGACGGGACAAGGCCCCGCCGTACCCAAAATCAGACAAAGCCTGCATCAAGGATATCTACCAAAAGATAAACTCATGGACAGAGGAGCTATCCAAAACCCCGAGCAGATCCTACACTGCCGATCACCAAACAACAGACCTAAACTCAGCGGCATGAACGCAGCCCGAAAGGAGGTCAAGACAAGAATGTACCAAGTATGTGAACGATGAAATCAGTAATAAAATCATAACAGTCTAAACAAACAGAGACATGTATGATAGCCAACCTACAAGACACAATACATAAGCAAATATATCCAGTGGACGCAGGCCCTCAAAGTCACTACTCAAATATAACTATGGGTCTCACGCACATTATATCAATCATGCCCGTGGAATCCTTCCTCACTGCCGGCTGTCCATGATATATCATAGCACCAATAGGCATACATGAACACCAAGTCCCACTGTGTTCTAAAATCAGACGCAAGTAGGCAAACGAACAGGTGGTATAACGTCTTGGGGTTTACCCCTCATTTATACTCTAACCCTGAAGGAGGTGGTAAGCGGGTATAACGTCTTGGGGCTTGCCTCATTTATACTCTTACCCGGAGAAGGTGGTATAACGTCTTGGGGCTTGCCCTCATTTATACTCTTACCCTATCTCAACCGGCCACAAACAACACATAAAGGTGTGGTACAGCCTGGGGTTTACCCCTCACTTATACTCTTACCCTGGAGAAGGTGGTACAGCGTCTTGGGGGTTTACCCCTCACTTATACTCTTACCCTATCTCGACCGACCATCAAACAAGACATAAGCACTACCATGTCTTCTATAAAAATCCGGGAATTTAACCCAAGTACTACGAGTAACGGAAGCATACCCGTGGAATCCCACATCACTGTCGGTACGTCCCAGTAACTTACAACAAGACAGCCGACCCTTCAACCGAGAGTCGCGGCAACTTAATAAAACATAATACTTGCACTCAAAGGCTATTACCAGCACATATAGGCAAGTTCTCAATTAACCAAGCCAAAGTACTTATCAAGGCACACATAGGATAAATTCTCATTTAACAAGCCAAAGTACTTATCAGGGCACAATTAGAATAAATTCTCATTTAACAAGCCAAAGTACTTATCCGGGCACAAATAGAAAAATTCTCAATTTATCAAGCCAAAGTACTAATCAAGGCATACATAGAATAATTCTCTTTTAACAAGTCAAAGTACTTATCAAGGCACACTTAGACAAATTCTCAATTTATCAAGCCAAAGTACTACGTACGTACATTTTTTTATAAAAGACTCCTTTCTATGTAAAGCCCCAAGATACTAACACCCGTAGTATCAAGGCGTGTCTATTTTTCAAAGTAAGTTACTACACTTTTAGAAAACTCATTTCAAGTCTTGAAATCAAGTAACTCCAAATTTTCACAATCTTGGCAACTTATGCCCTTTATCAAAATAGACAACTTTCTAAATCTTTCATAAAGCCGTTATAACCAACTTCCCATAAAGCCGTTATAACCCTTTATGATTTTAGACATATCCATTCCTTCAATGACCAAGAGACTTATACTATTAAAACCAAGTATCACATACTTACAAATCAAGTTCTTAACTTTCAAAAATACTCCAAGTCTCTTAATAGTTAGAAAACAAGTTTTCTTCTACTTTTTAAACCTCAAGTAACTTCACCCTTAACACAAGTTACTTCTCTTAAATCATGTCATTTCTCCTCTTTAAATCAAATAAGTAAATCACTCCTTTGACTCCCTAAAGTCACTATAATGACCTTTAGGTTTTAGAACTAAGGCACTAGCCAAAAGATTTGGAAACCACTTCCTTTTAAGACTAAATGTACTTTAAGTAAAAATACCTTCACTTTTAAGAATCCAAACTTCATCAAGAAAATGGATTCTACAACTTACAATCCAAACATCAAAGTACACTCAAGGAAATACATAGAACAAATTCTATTTTAGGCAATCCAAATACAACCAAGGAATGGATCATTTTAGGAGTAGAACCTACTTTCTTTATCTTACGGAATCATGCTAGAAGAGGAGATAGTTCACATACCTTTTCGGCTAAAACCACAAGCTAAGCCGAATACGCCGTACGTAGAAGTTTCAACCTATAATGGTCACAACAAGACTATCAATCTTCTAGTCTCTAACGTAGAATAATACTAAGTATTTAGTCTCTAATTCTACGGAAAATCGGCAAAGACTTCCTTTGTTTCTACTCACTTTGCCACCTTTTTCAAGGCCGAATACAATAACCAACAAGCCACATTTAAGGCTCCAAACAACAACCAAACAAAGGGGATTACACGCCTTACAATACGTGTAAAATTCTGCCCCACAATTCATACAAAAATAGCTTAAAACTCCAAGCCATTCTCGGCCAACTACATACTAACAATTCAAAGTCTTTTCCAATCCTTATCAAATTCCAAGTTCTAGGGTCTAACATGTTATATAGTCATACACAACTTCAACAACTACAATTTCCTTCCTACACAACATGCGACGACTTAAACGAATAATCAACTTGAATTTCCAAACTTAAGGCTAAACATGCTAGTTTCCGGATTAGGGTTCCAATAGCCAATAAACATATCCAACTACATAATAATTAACTCATGCTTGCAATATCCAAAGCTACAATCAATAAGTAAACTTAATTGCTAAAACGACAAAATTTATACCTTTCCAAGCCCTTAAAATTTCCAAGATTTCAAAGTTGCGCCTTAGCAATTCTTAGCTCCTTTCCTTAGGTTCCAATCCGCTCCAAGCACTCCTTAGAGGCCTATGAAGAACCCATCTTCAAGTTCCAACTTCAAAGTTGAAGAACTCCCTTAGTTTCCGCCTTGCGACTAACGTAAAAATGCGTTTTTTCCGAAATATTTCTATTGAGATATCCTTACAATACCCTAAGGGACATTGGGTTAAAGTCTTGTGGCTAATGGATCAAAACTACAAATTTTTGTGTGGGACTATTGGCAAACCCGAGAGCTTCTTCAAGCTAGCACAAGGTTCTCAAATTTTTCTAAGTGTAAAATGCCAAGTCTTGCTACTAGTATACTTATAACACAATGGATGGCTAAGATTTCAACACTGAGTGGTTAGGATAGGTTTCACTAGATCAAGCCTAGGTGGACAAGTTGACTTGTCAACAATGTCAAGCTTTGGAAGACTTATCTTCAACCATGGTCAATGACCATTATACCCTTGCATAAATTTCGACCAATCCACGTGGGTGCCACGTGTCGCCTCTCATTCGTCCATAAAATTCCGTAACCCTCGTGGCCCCACAAACGTAAAATTCTCTGTGGGCCCCACGTGACCAAATCCGTAAAAATAAATTTCCATAATATTAATAAGTTCCATACTCTTCAAATAATACATTTTGAGAATCCAATTCTCAACAACGAACATTTTTCCTTTCCGACGTTCGGAACATTTTCCGTCGGAAAAACAATTCTTCCTTTCGTACTAATTTCCCAGTCTTGTTTCCTTTCGTACATTCTCTTTTACATGTCCTGGACTTACGGGGTGTAACATTCTTCCCCCCTTAGAAACATTCGTCCCCGAATGTTCTTAGTCGGTTGCCAAGTTATACACACTTCGGCACAATCTCTATACTATGCCTATCAATCAAAACTGCACAAGACCAACGATGCCACACATGGCCACCACAACATACGTAAACATAACAATGGACCTTCCGTCCGTGGTCCCTGCTCACAATACTC
The DNA here is from genome assembly GCA_029844215.1 of Przewalskia tangutica. Taxonomy (NCBI): domain Eukaryota; kingdom Viridiplantae; phylum Streptophyta; class Magnoliopsida; order Solanales; family Solanaceae; genus Przewalskia; species Przewalskia tangutica. The sequence continues at coordinate 8,615,441 of CM056725.1, forward strand.
GAAGGTTACAGTCTTCCCCAAACACGGGATTCCTTAGAGGTTCCTTTCTTTCCTTACTTGTCATACCTTCTCGTACTTTCAAACTTATCTAGTACACGTACAAAATCTCAAATATTGTTTCTACTCTCCAATCCTTGGAGTTACTATCCAAACTTGGCCATATAGTTACTTACATTCCCGTTAAGGCTCTTCTCGGTCCTTACGACCTAGTTCCGGTGGAACGCATCCACGAACTCGTACAACAATCAACTAGACTTGGGCCTGGCATCCCCGTGACCCTATCACAAAACGGGACCATTTCTAACTGACATCACCCCATTCCATACTATCGGCTGACTCGAAATGAGTCCATAACCCGACTCATCGTCACACTTAACTTCTCGTTCTTAGTCTGTAATAAATCTCTCTTATCTCAAGGTACTTCTTACCCTCTCCCCTATTCACTAGAGGTTCGTCACATAAGCCAAAGTATTTCTACTGTACAATCTTCCCTATTGGTCTTACACTGTCATGAGGCAATTACAACTTGTGAACTCTACACAACTATAGTCTCAGTTCACTTATCATTCTTGTCAATATTCTTACTTTTCACATTACTAATCAAAGTATTCCTACCTGGGTACTATCACTTATAATCATAGCCATACAGGGAAAACATATATGCTAGGGCAAAATCTGAATCTAACAATGCACGTGAGATTCAAAAGAATCGAGATATACCTGTAACCCTAGGCGATGTTGCTTCCTGATCCTGTCCAGTAGTCGCGTCATCTATGCGGTTCGAAAGACCGCCAGAACTATAAACTCCACCCTGACCTCTACCACGACTGGCTAACATCCAACACCGCTCGGGGACGACACCGCGAGGAAAGGAACCAACCATCGCCTCATAGCCGAGCCACCTCACCGGCTCCTTCTAAAAGGACATACTCGTAATATGGCCCGGACGGCCACAATAAAAACAAAGACCCGTGCCATAACGGCATTTCCCCGAATGACGCTTACCACATCTGATACACTGAGGAATAGGTGGCCTCGACCGAGAAAATCCTCTGCTACTCTGAGAACCTCGACCTCTGGAGCTCGGACCGGCTCCTAAATACCTTGTGAGATCAAATCTCCCACCTGTGAGCTGCGGGGGTATGTACTGGGTAGGCTGGGACGAATATATCACTTGTCCGAGGCAACTCGTCCAAAAACTCACCGGGATAACCAACCGGTCTAGCCCTCTTACGCAGATCTCCGCGCTGGCCCTCTACCCTCTGTACACCTGTCTGTACTGGCCGAATAACCTCCTGCTGAGGAAACTGCAGCATTGCTATCTTGGTCAATAACATAATGGCTTCCTTCATGACCCTAAAGTCTGCCCCTAACTGAGAAACTGTAGGCTCTGGTGCTGTGTTCTCAAAACCTGGCGAAGAACTCACCGATCGCGAACAACATCCAGATAACTCAGGCATAAGCCCTATCAACTCTCGAGTCCGACTAGTAGCTCTCGCTACTCCTTTGCCCTTCTCGGCTGTTGCCTCCTCGAGGCATAATCGTAACACAACAATACGCCGAGAGGAATTATCTTACTAACACAAATCTATGGCACGATCTAGAGTGAGAAGAATAGAAACCAACTCCTAAATGTCCCGTAGCCTCGCTTATGGGTGTGGCGCGCAACACACCGATAATCAAGACTTACTAGACACGGTCAGAACATTCCGAGGACCGATCGCTCGATACCACTGTCACACCCCGAACCTCGGGCGTGGATCGTGCCCTACCTGGGCACCCTGCTACCTTAACAACTAAGTATATTGCGGAAATTAATAACAACTCATATTTTTTTTTTCTTTTAAAACCAACGTACGTACAAGGCAAAGCCGACTAGGTTGCCCTATCATATACATAAACAAAAGACACTACACCGCATAACGCAGTCCAATCCCACATATGAATACGGACTTAGGAGTTAAATCGAATATGACGGACAAGGCCCCGCATCCAAAATCAGATAAAGCCTCATCAAGGATATCTACCAAAAGATAAACTCGACAGAGGAGCTATCCAAAACCCCGAGCAGATCCTACACTGCCGATCACCAAACAACAGACCTAAACTCAGGCAGATTGAACGCGGCCCCGGGCGAGGTCAAGACGAAGAATGTACCAAGTATGTGAACAGTAAGTACTGTAATAAAATCATAACAGTCTAAACAAAACAGGAGACATGTATGATAGCCAACCTACAGTACACAATACATAAGCGATATATCGATCGTGGACGCAGGCCCTCAAAGTCACTACTCAAATATAACTATGGGTCTCACGCACATAATATCAATCATGCCCGTAGAATCCTTCCTCACTGCCGGCAGTCCATGATATAACATAGCACCAATAGGAATACATGAACACCAAGTCCCACCTGTGTTCTAAAAACTGTACGGGCCAAGTAGGCAAACGAACAGGTGGTATAACGTCTTGGGGTTTACCCCTCATTTATACTCTGACCCTGAAGGAGGTGGTAAAGCGAGGGTATAACGCTTGGGGCTTGCCCTCATTTATACTCTTACCGAGAAGGTGGTATAACGTCTTGGGGCTTGCCTCATTTATACTCTTACCCTATCTCAACCGGCCAAACAACACATAAAGGTGTGGTACAAATGGGGTTTACCCTCACTTATACTCTTACGGAGAAGGTGATGCAATGTCTTGGGGTTTACCCTCACTTATACTCTTACCCTATCTCGACCGACCATCAAACAAGACATAAGCACTACCATGTCTTCTATAAAAATCCGAATTTAACCCAAGTACTACGAGTAACGGAAGCATACCCGTGGAATCCCACATCACCGCTTCAGACGTCCCAAGAACTTACAACAAGACAAACACCCTTCAACCGAGAGTCGCGAACTTAATAAAACATAATACTTGCACTCAAAGGCTATTACCAAAGACATATAGGCAAGTTCTCAATTAACCAAGCCAAAGTACTTATCAAGGCACACATAGGATAAATTCTCATTTAACAAGCCAAAGTACTTATCGTGGCACAATTAGAATAAATTCTCATTTAACAAGCCAAAGTACTTATCCGCACAAATAGAAAAATTCTCAATTTATCAAGCCAAAGTACTAATCAAGGCATACATAGAATAATTCTCTTTAACAAGTCAAAGTACTTATCAAGGCACACTTAGACAAATTCTCAATTTATCAAGCCAAAGTACTACGTGACGACATTTTTTATAAAAGACTCCTTTCTATGTAAAGCCCCAAGATACTAACACCCGTAGTATCAAGGCGTGTCTATTTTTCAAAGTAAGTTACTACACTTTAGAAAACTCATTTCAAGTCTTGAAATCAAGTAACTCCAAATTTTCACAATCTTGGCAACTTATGCCCTTTTATCAAAATAGACAACTTTCTAAATCTTTCATAAAGCCGTTATAACCAACTTCCCATAAAGCCGTTATAACCCTTTATGATTTTAGACATATCCATTCCTTCAATGACCAAGAGACTTATACTATTAAAACCAAGTATCACATACTTACAAATCAAGTTCTTAACTTTCAAAAATACTCCAAGTCTCTTAATAGTTAGAAAACAAGTTTTCTTCTACTTTTTAAACCTCAAGTAACTTCACCCTTAACACAAGTTACTTCTCTTAAATCATGTCATTTCTCCTCTTTAAATCAAATAAGTAAATCACTCCTTTGACTCCCTAAAGTCACTATAATGACCTTTAGGTTTTAGAACTAAGGCACTAGCCAAAAGATTTGGAAACCACTTCCTTTTAAGACTAAATGTACTTTAAGTAAAAATACCTTCACTTTTAAGAATCCAAACTTCATCAAGAAAATGGATTCTACAACTTACAATCCAAACATCAAAGTACACTCAAGGAAATACATAGAACAAATTCTATTTTAGGCAATCCAAATACAACCAAGGAATGGATCATTTTGTGAGTAGAACCTACTTTCTTTATCTTACTAATCATGCTAGAAGAGGAGATAGTTCACATACCTTTCGCTAAAACCACAAGCTGCTTCGAATACGCCGACGTAGAAGTTTCAACCTATAATGGTCACAACAAGACTATCAATCTTCTAGTCTCTAACGAGAATAATACTAAGTATTTAGTCTCTAATTCTACGGAAAATCGCAAAGACTTCCTTTGTTTCTACTCACTTTGACAACTTTTTCAAGGACGAATAAATTAACCAACAAGCCACATTTAAGGCTCCAAACAAGAACCAAACAGGGGATTACACGCCTTACAATACGTAAAATTCGCCCCACAATTCATACAAAAATAGCTTAAAACTCCAAGCCATTCTCTACTAACTACATACTAACAATTCAAAGTCTTTTCCAATCCTTATCAAATTCCAAGTTCTGTGGTCTAACATGTTATATAGTCATACACAACTTCAACAACTACAATTTCCTTCCTACACAACACGCGATTTACTTAAACGAATAATCAACTTGAATTTCCAAACTTAAGGCTAAACATGCTAGTTTCCTGATTAGGTTCCAATAGCCAATAAACATATCCAACTACATAATAATTAACTCATGCTTGCAATATCCAAAGCTACAATCAATAAGTAAACTTAATTGCTAAAACGACAAAATTTATACCTTTCCAAGCCCTTAAAATTTCCAAGATTTCAAAGTTGCGCCTTAGCAATTCTTAGCTCCTTTCCTTAGGTTCCAATCCGCTCCAAGCACTCCTTAGAGGCCTATGAAGAACCCATCTTCAAGTTCCAACTTCAAAGTCAAGAACTCCTTAGTTTCCGCTTGCGACTAACGTAAAAATGCGTTTTTTCCGAAATATTTCTATTGAGATATCCTTACAATACCCTAAGGGACATTGGGTTAAAGTCTTGTGGCTAATGGATCAAAACTACAAATTTTTGTGTGGGACTATTGGCAAACCCGAGAGCTTCTTCAAGCTAGCACAAGGTTCTCAAATTTTTCTAAGTGTAAAATGCCAAGTCTTGCTACTAGTAGTATACTTATAACACAATGGATGGCTAAGATTTCAACACTTGAGTGGTTAGGATAGGTTTCACTAGGATCAAGCCTAGGTGGACAAGTTGACTTGTCAACAATGTCAAGCTTTGGAAGACTTATCTTCAACCATGGTCAATGACCATTATACCCTTGCATAAATTTCGACCAATCCATGTGGGGGTGCCACGTGTCGCCCTCTCATTCGTCCATAAAATTCCGTAACCCTCGTGGGCCCCACAAAACGTAAAATTCCTCGGGTGGGCCCCACGTGACCAAATCCGTAAAAATAAATTTCCATAATATTAATAAGTTCCATACTCTTCAAATAATACATTTTGAGAATCCAATTCTCAACAACGAACATTTTTCCTTTCCGACGTTCGGAACATTTTCCGTCGGAAAAACAATTCTTCCTTTCGTACTAATTTCCCAGTCTTGTTTCCTTTCGTACATTCTCTTTTACATGTCCTGGACTTACGGGGTGTAACAGATTTACTCTAAGTAAAATAAGTACGGATAAATGATTTGAGGTTGTGAAAGGCAAATTGGTTTTAAGGCATCAATTGCCCAAAAGTTTTATGTGAAAAAGAGTGGAAGTATGTAGTACTTTGGGTTAAATCCCCGGATTTTCTCTTATTTATGTTATGTATGATGGCCGGTTGAGCTAGGGTAAGAGTATAAATGAGGGGTAAATCCCCAAGACGTTATACCACCTTCTCCAGGGTAAGAGTATAAATGAGGGGTAAACCCCCAAGACGTTATACCACCTATTCCGTGGATTTGCTACCCACGATGCGAGGAATACCTCATGCGAGTCCGTAGGGCTCATGCGGGTGAAATAGTCCAATGCGGGTGAGTACAACCTATGCGAGGAATACCTCATGCGGGTCCACATGACCCATGCGGGTGAAATAGTCTCAGGAGTAGGAGTGCTTAATGATACTGCGGGGCGGATGACCTTGCTTTGACCATGAGCTTCCTATTTTCATGCAGTATTGTATATGTTTGATATTCTCACTATTAGTAAGGCACAGTGTTCTGTAAACTGATTTTTATACATGTCTCCAGTCATTTTATACTTGAGGTATTTTCAGTATTTTCCAGTTTCGCATACTTAGTACATATTGTGTACTGACCCCCTTCCTCGGGGGCTGCGTTCATGCCGCAGGTAGAGGTAAGCAGGTGGTGGATCCTCATTCTTAGGATCACTGTTCCGGTGTCAGAAGCTCTATTCCTCCGGAAGCTTGTTTTGTTGGTACGGTTCTTCCCTGATGCTAGGTATTATGTACATTCAGGGGTATGACGGGGCCCTGTCCCGCCACAGTTGTTATTCTTAGAGGTCTGTGGTCACGTTTGTGGTTTTGGGCTGTAAGAACAAGTTGTACTTTTGATTAAGTATATTTTTATGGAAGGCAGCCTTATCGGCTTGCCAGTGATGTTTACTTTGTACATGTTATGTGTTATGTATGTTCCGCTGCTATTCTCTAATGTATACCTGTCGGGGTGTCCCGATAGGGCACCAGTCGCGGCCCCGGGGTCGGGTCGTGACAAAAGTGGTATCAGAGCAGTTAGTCCTCGGAAAGTGTCTACAGACCGTGTCTAGTAGAGTCTTGATTATCGGTGTGTTGTGCACCACATCTATAATCAGGAGGCTGCAGGATATTTAGGATTGGTTTCCATTCTTTCACTCTGAGATCGTGCAATAGAGCTGTGTTATAGGTTGAACTCCCTCTGATATTTTCCTTTATGTATCAGTTATGCCTCCACGCAAGGCAACCGCGGCCCAGAAGGGCAAGGCAGCGGAGGGAGCTGCTAGTGGGACGCGGAGGGTCACGAGGGCACAGGCCCAGTCTTTACCGGAGATGATGTTTCGGGCGGCGAGTTCCACGACGTCGCCAGCCTCAGCGGAGTTCGAGGCAGCGGCTCACGAGACCGCGATGCGAGCCTCCGGTCCACGGCCGTGGACCGAGTATAGAGATTACGAGCGATCCGGTTATTGACCAAAGATAGTGGCGGCGTGGCGACAAGAGCGGCCACCAACCTAGAGCCAAGCGGTTCTGATTCGGATTTCCGGTTGTCATCCACGAGTTCTATGGTTCGAGGTCCGGCGAGGATCCTCGTGAATTCGTTCGGCGATTCTACGGACTATGCAGTGCTTAGGGCCTCGGAGATCGCTGTCATGCTAGCCTCTTACGATTCTGCGACATTGCGTTGAACTGGTTTGAGTCGTGGGAGTTGTCGAGAGGTGAGGATGCTATTCCAGCTGTTTGGGAGGAGTTCACAGAGGCTTTCCTGGATCACTTCTTACCTCCTGAGATGAGGAAAGACCGCGTAGATAGATTCTTGACCTTGAGACAGAACGGGAGGACTATCAGAGAGTACACCGAGTTTGACTCGCCCGGCGGTATCGCACACCATTGTAGGCGACATGGCGAGCGTGGTTCATCGATATGTGATGGGGTTAGACCGTCATATGATTACTGCATGCTTGGGGGTGGCTCTTCAGCCAGGGATGGATATTGCCAGGATGCAGGCGTATGCGCAGGGGATTGAGGACAGAGAGAGGGAGGATCAACTAGACATAGGCCAGCCCAAGAGGGCCAAGACAGCAGGGTCTCGTGGCGATTTTAGGCGGGCGGCCTCGGCGAACTAGGTCCACATTTCACCCGGCCAGAGTGCTCCTTCGATTTTACGGCGGGAGGTCGATCGGCCAGTCATTCAGAGTAGGTCGTGGCTCCAGACTTCGGGTTTCGAGGAAGCAGAGATCGCACGTCGAGACCACCCATCTCAGGTGTGCTCGATGCGGTAGGTCTCACGAGCAGTGTCGTGTTCGCCCAGAGCTTGTTACTCTTGTGGCGGCGAGGCCATTTGAGGAAGATTGTCCGTCGAGTGGCGGAAGTGTGATGGTTCGGCCAGCGGTCGATTTACGGATCTTCGTCTTCCACGGTTATGCGCCCCGGAGGTCAGGGTGTTCACGGGCCAGCAGGCCGCGGCAGAGGTCGTGGTAGGGGTCCCGATTCAGCGGTCCTCGAACGCATTTATGATATGTCGGTAAGCGGGACCGGAGGCGTCACGGATGTCGTCCGCAGTACATTATTGGTTTCTTGCTGTGATGTATATGCTTTGATAGATCCAGGTTCTACATTGTCCTATATATCTCCTCATATTGCTGGTAGAATAGGGATATAGCCCGAGTCCATAAAACCTTTTGAGGTGGCTACGCCAGTGGGTGATTCGGTGGTAGCTGAGAGGGTATATAAGGCTTGCCCAGTGACTATAGAAAGTCGCCAGACTCTAGCCGACTTGGTAGAGTTGGATATGACGGACTTTGATGTAATTATGGGTATGGATTGGCTAGCGTCTTGCTATGTCAATGTGGACTGTAGAGAGAGATTAGTTCGGTTCCAGTTTCCTGGTGAGCCGGTTATCGAGTGGAAGGGGAATACTGCATCGTCGAGGGGTAGGTTTATTTCTTACCTCAAGGCTAGGAACATGGTGCGGAAGGGGTTTATCTACCATATGGTTCGAGTATTCGACATCGAGGCGAGATCTAGGACCTTCATCGATTCGGTTGTTAGAGAGTTTCGGACGTATTCCCGCACGAGCTTAAGGTATCCCTCCTGAGAGGGAGATTGAGTTTTGCATTGATATGTCGCCAGACACTCGACCGATATCTATTCCGCCATACAGGATGGCACCTGCCGAGTTGAAGGAATTGAAAGACCAGCTGAAGTACTTGCTGGAGAAAGGCTTTATCAGGCCAAGTGTTTCTCCCCAGGAGCGCGGTGTTATTTGTAAAGAAGAAGGATGGGGCCACTGCGTATGTGTATTGATTACGAGCGGTGAACAAGGTAACTATCAAGAACAGATATCCCCTCCCCAGGATTGACGATTTGTTTGACCAGTTGCAGGGTGCAAGGTGTTTTTCCAAGATAGACCTGCGGTCTGGTTATCATCAGGTGTGAGTTAGAGAGGCAGATATCCCAAAGACTGCATTCAGGACCCGGTATGGGCACTATGAGTTCAGGGTGATGTCTTTCGGGTTGAACAATGCCCCAGCAGTATTCATGAATTTGATGAACCGAGTGTTCAAGCCATTCTTGGATATGTTCGTTATAGTATTCATTGATGATATCCTAGTTTATTCGCGCACATAGCGGGAACATGCAGATCATTTGAAGACGGTATTGGGAGTCCTCCGGGACCGGTAGTTGTATGCCAAGTTCTCGAAATGCGAGTTTTGGTTAGCCTCAGTGGCTTTCTTAGGGCATGTTATCGGTGCCGATGGTATTCGGGTTGATACAACAAAGATTGAGGCAGTCAAGACTTGGCCTAGACCCACTACACCGACGGAAGTGCGCAGCTTTTTGGGCCTTGCAGGTTATTATCGGAGGTTTGTGGAGAAGTTTGCTTCCATTTCAGCACCTTTGACTAAGCTGACTCAGAAGGCAGTTATGTTCCGGTGGACGGATGCTTGTGAGGAAAGTTTCCAGTTGCTGAAGGAGAAATTGACGACCGCCCCAGTTCTTACTCTTCCAGAGGGTTTAGACAGATATGTGGTTTATTGTGATGCGTCGGGTGTCGGGCTTGGGTGCGTGCTGATGCAGCACGGCAAGGTTATAGCGTACGCATCTCGACAGCTTACGAAACATGAGAAGAACTATCCCACACATGACTTGGAGTTGGCAGCAGTGATTCATGCCTTGAAGATCTGGAGACATTATTTGTATGGAGTTCATGTGGATATTTACACAGACCACAAGAGTCTCCAGTATATCTTCAGCCAGAGGGAGCTGAACTTGCGGCAGAGACGGTGGTTGGAACTACTTAAGGATTACGATGTCGACATTCTATACCACCCAGGGAAGGCCAATGTAGTTGCAGGCACGCCCAGTCGCAGATCGATGGGTAGTCCATGCGATGTCTGACGGAGAGAAGGGATATGGTCCGAGAGTTACATCAGCAAGCGAGCCTTGGGGTTCATTTGGTTGATTCTGATAGTGATGGGGTTCGGGTTCGAGAGGTTGCCGAGTCTTCCATCATCGAGGAGGTGAAGAGGCGACAGTATGAGGATCCGATTATGGTACGGTATTGAGATGCAGCTCTTCATAAAGAGAAGAGTCTATTTGAGGTAGCGCCTGATGGGGTGCTAAGATTCGAGGGCCGATTGTGTGTTCCCGATGTGACAATTCTTCGTCAGCAGATTCTGGAGGAGGCACACAGTGCTCGTTATTCTATTCATCCGGGGTCGACTAAGATGTACCATGACCTCAGATGTGTGTATTGGTGGGATGGCCTGAAGAGGGACGTTGCAGAGTTTGTGGTGCAGTGCCCGAATTTTGATGGAGTCAAGTTGAGCACGAAGCCGGTGGATCATTGCGAGCTATTGATATTCCGACTTGGAAGTGGGAGGTGGTAAATATGGATTTTATTACAGGGTTACCTCACACTCAGAGGAAGCATGATTCCATTTGGGTTATTGTCGACAGGCTGACGAAATCAACCCATTTTCTTCCAGTCAGGACGACTTTTTCGGCCGAGGATTATGCTAGACTGTATATCAGAGAGATTGTGAGACTGCACGGAGTTCCTATATCGATTATTTCAGACAGAGGATCCCAGTTCACGGCTAACTTCTGGAGGTCTTTCCAGAAGGGATTAGGGACACAGGTGAGTCTCGATCGCGTTTCACCCTCGCCAAGCGGACGAGCCGAGCGTACTATCCGCACCGCGAGGATATTTTGGCGGGCTTGTGTTATTGATTTCAGGGGTAGCTGGGAGGATCATTTACCTCTTGTGGAGTTTGCTTATAACAACAGCTACCATTCTAGTATTCAGATGGCGCCTTATGAGGCCTTATACGGGAGGAAGTGCAGGTCACCGATAGGTTGGTTTGAGGTGGGAGAAGTTCAGTTGGTCAGGCCAGACTTTATTCAGCAGGCAGTAGATAAGGTGAAGCTTATCCAGGAGCGGTTGTTGGCAGCTCAGAGTCGACAGAAGTCGTATGCAGATCATCGGCGTCGACACTTGGAGTTTGAGATAGATGATTGGGTTTTCCTGAAGGTATCGCCCATGAAGGGCGTGATGAGATTTGGGAAGAAGGGGAAACTTAGCCCAAGGTACATTGGGCCTTATCAGATTGTCCGTAGGGTAGGCAAGGTTGCCTATGAGTTGGATCTGCCGTCCGATCTGGAGGCAGTACATCCAGTTTTTCACGTATCTATGTTGCGGAAATGTATTGGAGATCCATCTAGAGTGCACCCGATTGGTGATGTCCAGGTGACAGAGGAATTATCGTATAAGGAGAGTCCCATAGCGATACTCGATCGTCAGGTTAGGCGACTTCGGACAAAGGATGTGGCTTCTGTCAAGGTCCTATGACGGAACGAGAACAGGGAAGAGATGACGTGGGAAGCAGAGGATGACATGATGAAGAAGTATCATCACTTATTCCCTATACCTCCAGGTAACCCATTTTCCTTATTATTAGTCTTAATTTAGCATTTATGCTTGAGTAATGTTGTGGCTATGTGGAGCGTTTTTTTTTATTTGCAAAAAGAATAGTTAAGAGGTCTATGTCGATATTGTGATTTGAGTAAGCCTAGAAGGAACATTCGGGATGAATGTTTCTAAGGGGGGGAGAATGTTACACCCCGTAGTTCAGGTTATGCGTATGAGAGCGTACGAAAGGGAGTAAGACTTAAAATTTTAGAAGGACAGGTTGATGGATTGTTTCGGACGGGTTTTAGTCAAATTTGAGGCGGGTTATGACCTGTTACATTGAGAGTTCCTAGGTGTTTCAAAGGCCTAATGCATAGTTCGTTGAGTCTAGTTTCCAACGCAACCAACCGTTCGTCGATAGGACATCGGAGTAGAAAGTTATGGAAGTTACAAGTTCAGTGCGCAGTCGAGCCGAAAGGTGTATTTGGTCGGGGACCACAGCGCCGCGGATCTGAAGGCGGCGCGGATGCGAGTCGCGCGAATATTCTCGAGGGTCGCTGAAGTCGCAGCGCGCGCCGGGGAAGCGTGGCCGCGGCCGAATGTTCGGGAGTCGCGAGGTTTCATTGTCGCCGCCGGCGAGGGCAGGCGCGAGGCGGATTTCTGGCGGAAAAACTGAGGAAAATCAGATTTCTTCTTTTAAAAGGCCATGGGAGGGTGACAAGTGTCCCCCCCCCATCTGATTTTGCATGCACTACTTATTGACCAAGTCTTCAAGACTTGGTCATTATTCAAACTCCCATCTCTCTCTAAAAATAAAGCTCTCCCTTCTCTCTAGAATTTCAAGAGGGAAATCAAAGCTTGAGGAAATCTGAAAAAGTGTGGCAAGAAGAAAGCTTGTTGGCTAGCTTGTAGGAGTATTGTGGTGGTGTTCTTGGAAAGGAGGATAGCAAACTTGTTGGAATAATTTGGCTAAGGCTCTAAGGTAACAATTCTTCTCTTGTAGCTAGTTTTTGGTGTTGCATGTTAAGAAGAAAGAACTTGTAGTTGGAAATATTGCTCTTAGATGAATTTCATGTAAGAAATATGGTTTGGATATGAAAGAATTGGATAAGAAGGGTATGTAAGCATGTTGTAGCCTAAATACTACCTTAAAACTTGTTAAGTTAGTTGTTGTACATTGTGGGGCAGAATTTTACACATCCAAGTTTAGGTGTGTAATCCCCTTTGAAATGTTTGGATTGTTGGGCCTTAAATGTGGTGTTTGGATGTTGAATTCGGCCTTGAAAAAGGTGGCAAAGTATGTAGAAACAAAGGAAATGCTGCCCAATTTTCCATAGAATTTAGTGACTTGAACTTGGAATATTCTACATTGTAACTAGAGGTTAATAAACGTATTATGGTCATTATAGGTTAACATACTACGTACGGTATTTTGGACTTAGCAAGTGGATTGACCGAAGAGGTATGTGGAACTTTCCTATCTCTTGAGCATGAATGGTTTTACCTATGTAGTACGATATACGTACAAGGTTTGATATCCCTTACTTGTTTTAAGGATGTCTTGAGTTTTCAAAGTTAAGGGACTTGATGTGTTCAAGTATATGATTCTTGTTTTACTTTTCAAAGTGTAAGTCCCTTGGGTTTTAGGAAAATGTATTTGACTAAGGTATAACGTTAATATAATGACTTTATGGGAAGTTGGTTATATTAGTTTTATGAAAGGTTAACAAAGAAAGATTTACTCTAAGTAAAATAATTACGGATAAATGATTTGAGGTTGTGAAAGGCAAATTGGTTTTAAGGCATCAATTGCCCAAAAGTTTTATGTGAAAAAGAGTGGAAGTATGTAGTACTTTGGGTTAAATCCCCAAATTTTTTCTTATTTATGTTATGTATGATGGCCGGTTGAGCTAGGGTAAGAGTATAAATGAGGGGTAAATCCCCAAGATGTTATACCACCTTCTCCAGGGTAAGAGTATAAATGAGGGGTAAACCCCCAAGACGTTATACCACCTATTCCGTGGATTTGCTACCCACGATGCGAGGAATACCTCATGCGAGTCCGTAGGGCTCATGCGGGTGAAATAGTCCAATGCGGGTGAGTACAGCCTATGCGAGGAATACCTCATGCGGGTCCACATGACCCATGCGGGTGAAATAGTCTCAGGAGTAGGAGTGCTTAATGATACTGCGGGGCGGATGACCTTGCTTTGACCATGAGCTTCCTATTTTCATGCAGTATTGTATATGTTTGATATTCTCACTATTAGTAAGGCACAGTGTTCTGTAAACTGATTTTTATACATGTCTCCAGTCATTTTATACTTGAGGTATTTTCAGTATTTTCCAGTTTCGCATACTTAGTACATATTGTGTCGACCCTTCTCGGCCGCGTTCATCTGTGCGGTAGAGGTAGCGGTGGTGGATCCTCATTCTTAGGATCATTCGGTGTCGAAGCTCTATTCCTCCCGGAAGCTTGTTTTGTTGGTACGATTCTTCCCGATGCTAGGTATTGTGTACATTCGGGGTATGGCGGCCCCGTCATACGCTTGTTATTCTTAGAGGTCTGTGGTCACGTTTGTGGTTTTGGGCTGTAAGAACAAGTTGTACTTTTGATTAAGTGTATTTTTATGGAAGGCAGCCTTATCGACTTGCCAGTGATGTTTACTTTGTACAGGTTATGTGTTATGTATGTTCCGCTGCTATTCTCTGATGTATACCTGTCGAGTGCCCCATTGAAGCACCGATCGCGGCCGGTCGTCGTGTGATATAGCTTGAGACCGACTATGAACATTCGGGATGAATGTTTCTAAGGGGGGGGGGAGAGAATGTTACACCCCGTAGTTCCAATACATGTATGTGAGAGCGTACATGGGAAAACAAGACTTTAAATGTGGAACGAAAGAAAGATTTCTTTTTCCTAAGGAAAATTATCCGAACCTCATGAAGGAAAAAGGTTTATTAATTGGAATTGGGTTCTCAAAATTGGTAAGTGAGACTTATAGAATTTATTGGAATTATGGAAAAAAATTGGATTTGGTCATGTGGGGCCCACCCAGGAAATTTTACGATTTTGTGGGGCCCACCCAGGAAATTTTACGATTTTGTGGGGCCCACAAGGTTTTCGATATTTTGACCAATTATGGATATTTAAGAGGATGAAATATTTTGGACTAATAGGAGGGTGACACGTGTCACCCCCACATGGCCCATGTTGGGCGAGCACCTTGGTGGCCAAGTGGCCAAGTGTGTGCAAGATATTTGTTGACCAAGTGGACAAGTAAGTCCCACACACACTTGTCCCCAATCTTGTACATACACTTGTTATAATCTCCTTCCTTGTCTACATTATATATACACATAAGGTGCAAGATTTCATCAACACTTAGAAAAATTTCACTAAGCAAAATATACTCCACTCCTTAGAGGGCTCTCGGCCAAGGCCCACTTCTAAGACCAAAAATTCTTCAATCCTTGTTGATAAATCCCCATATTCAAACCAAAGATCCCTAGTGGTATACTAAGCATAAACAACCCCTTAAACCCCTGAAATACTACATTGATCTGTGAGTCGCACCATGAAAACCTAAGGTGTTCTTCAACTATGGTATTGAAACTTGAAGAGAAGTTGGTTATGAGTTTCTAAGGGTTGCACATAGTGGATTGGAACGTAAAGGATGGGAGCAAGGAATATGCTAAGGATCGACTTTTAAACTTGGATTATTTTGGGCATATTGAGGTAAGGATCATTGTATTATTAAGGTAATTGAAGATTTCATGTTGTAGTAGTATATAAATAATCTTGTGATATAAAGAATGAAGATTTAAAAAGGTTTGGACCATATTAGAGGGTTGAAGCCGAGACATGGCATGTTAGCCATTGAAGTTGTTGATCATTCTTATTGGTATTATCACTTGTTACATGTTATATAATAAATGAAATATGGTTGTTGATAGTTAGTATAACTTATATAACATGTTGGAATGAGAATTGGATTAAAAGGAATTAAGGAAAAGGACTTAGGATTTATAGTTGTTGTGGCCGAGAATACCCTTAAAATATTGGACTATTTTATATGAATTATGGGGCAGAATTTTACACGTCTAGTTAGGCGTGTAATCCTCTTTGGTTAGCTATTGGTTTTGCCTTAAATGTGGCGTATTTGTTATTGATTTCGGGCCTTGAAAAAGATGGAAAAGTACGTAGAAACAAAGGAAGTGTTGCCCAATTTTCCGTAGAATAAGAGACCTTATACTTAGTATCATTCTACGTTAGAAACTAGAAGTTGATAGACATATTATGGTCATTATAGGTGGACATTCTACGTGCGGCGTATTTGACTTAGCGTGTTGATGCGCGAAAAGATGCACACACTTAAACGCAAGTGCACGTTATCGTGACAAGTAATATAGTCTTAGCAAGACCGAATATCTTCCACAAGGATTAGGGTACAAGTACCAAATATCTATCTTTTGGTATCTATTTGGTAAATTGATATCTGATTTTGTGGTTTATAACTACGAATTATAAAGGCTAATGTAACTAATGAGTTTGCTTCAGTTGTGATGAGAATAGGGCTTCCACGTTTCCTCACTATCCGCTTATGTTACTTATTAATGCAATAACTTATGGTCTTCTTCTTTTGGAGAAAGCAGGTTCACTAAATCGTTTTATACTCCCGTTAGGGTTATATAAACACTCAACCCCAGTATTGCTCCTTTCTACCTTTCGGTGATAAGGATGACTCTATAGGAGGATTAAGACTAAGAACCTAGTTAACTGTCACGCACAATGCGTAAAATTAGGGTTGTTAAGCCTCTCGTTAACGCTACATAAATAATTGAAGTATTTTCATCCCCAATCCAAGAATGTCTACCCAACTTACAACATATTCACAATCCCCTCCTTTCGGAGTCTGATTAGAAATCATATAGTGATAATTAGTTGTCAATTAACTACCAAGCATTCAATTTAATTATTGGATAGATCTCAACAAGAAGAAGAATAACCATAAGCATTGCATTAAATCATAACATAAGTTTCTAGAGATTCAACATGGAAAGCCCTATAGAGGAATTAGTTCCTAGCCATTGACATGACAAGAACTAATTCCATGTTCTTCATAAAACTGAAATAAAAACAAGAAAAGGAAAGGAAATTTACTAAACTATGGTCTCCAATCTCCAAGCAAGAAAGTCTTGTGTTGTACAAGAAGGGGAACCCTTAAAAACTGCCAAGGGTTCTCCTTTTATAGGCTCCTAACCGCCTCAACTTTTCCCTGCAGGCCTGGCCCAAAATCCGTCTAAAAACCTTATTTTTCCGCGTCGGCGCCGCGGCGCCGGAAATTCTGCAATCCTTCGGGTGATTTGGCGCGCGACCACGATCTGTCTTTGTCATGCGGCGCGCGCCTGCAACTCTGTAGCCTCTCGGATGTTTAGGCGTCGCGGCCACTCTGGCCGACATGGCGCCGCGGCCTGGTCTTCTGCGACCTCTCGATAGTGGCGCGCCGCTTCCATCAGCGAGGCGCGCTGAGTGCAGGTTTCACCTCGTTCGCCACTTTCTCTGTTTTTAGCTCTGGAATCTCCTCTTTTGCCCTCTTTTAGCTCCTTTTCCGCCATTTGGCCATTTTAACCACTTTGACTCAAAAGAAAGGAAAACTATCCTAATATGACACTTATATGTGTAAAAAGGGACAAAAGATTAACTAAAACTGACTCAAAAAGTGTATATAAAATACACCGATCAAATACCCCCAAACTTAACCTTTGCTCGCCCTCGAGCAAAGATAGAAAGAAAGAAATAAAAGACTCACTGACATTGATCACTTTTGCTGCATTAGTGTTAACAAAAAAAAAACATGAAGGTTAGCAGAATAATATGCAGGAACATATAGCATGAAATTTTAGCATCCTAAACACTTTAAGCTAGATATTTCGCAAACTCATATTTATCATGCTTAATGGAATTCAATATACTAAATCATGCATGAAAATTCAAAAATCTTATGGCATGCTTACTTGCTATTCTCCACTAATTCTGGATATGCATAAAAGAGATCTTCAGTACTTTAAGGGTTGTAATGTAGGCTTAGGTATAGGTAGGTAAAAATAGGCATTTAGGCTCATTCTGTGTACCATAAGCTCTTTAGCTTTTCAGTATTTCCCTTTTCTTTTTGTTCTTTCCTTCACTTTGATTCTATCTTTTCCCTCTTTTGTTTTGGGAGAGTGAAATATATAATAATGACAAGCACCCCCAAACTTAGGCTTTTGCCTATTTCTTATTACTTTTTAATTGGGGTGCAACAAGCTCCTTCACTCTTTTTGTCTCTTTTTGTAACACAATTTATTCCACTATTTCATATTTTTACTTATGGCACAATTTGTGGGAATATAGGGTGTTAAAGAAGAAGTTTCAACGTTTAGGCTCAATGGGGCTGACTAGGGATATTTTTAAAGTCCGGGATAGAAAAAGAATGGTAAGAATTGGTTATCAAAGAAATGCCTGAGTCATCTCCCTAACATGCACATCCTAACTATTTCGCCTCAAATAGCAAACAATCATAACACATAAGTATTTATCATTTAGCATGCATAATTCAATCAAGAAACTCCAAATAGACAGATTTTGTGAGTTTTTGGCATATCTAAGCTAAGTGTTTAGAGAGTTGCTTCAATTCCGTTACATTATTCTACCTTACTTCACTAGGTGTTTCTAGTAACTACAACATACATGATCTTTTGACAGACAATTATGACTCAAAAATAAAAAAATTTGGTGACTCCAAAAATACATAAAAACAATAAAAAGACTTAAATAAAACATAACAAGACACAAATAAAACACCCCCCAAACTTAAATCACACATTGTCCCCAATGTGTGTAGACTCAAAGACAATAAAAGAATAAGACACTTACAAACTTTGGTTAAAATGGTGGTGGTGGCGGTGGATAGTACTTTGAATTCCGTGAGGGGAGGAGAGCTCTTGGTGTTTGATTTGGCGTTAGGGCCTTCGGATCAGGGCATCTTCCAGAATTCATATTTGTCGTTGTGGCGCGGCACGCAAATGGGAGCCGCGGCGCCCAAACTCTGTCTGGTTACGAACTTCTGCCGCGCCGCTTCGGCGCGCAAGGCCTCTGAGATTTTCTGGAGAACCTTTGCTTCTCTTCAGTTTTCGCCTTCCAAGTCCTTGGCTTTCACCTGTCAACACAACACAGACACAAGAACCCAAGGCGTGAGATCGTCAAAACAAAATAAAATAAACTAAAGACAGGAATTGAAATAACATAATTGAAAACGTTGGGTTGTCTCCCACTTAGCGTTGTCTTTAACGTCTTTTAGCCGGACGCAAGTTCCTTAGTTTAATAAATGTGAGGTGTATTAACCCCACAACAAATCCATTTTTTCCACATTGTTCGTTTTCTTTTTCTTCTTCTTCTTCTCTTAGCATTATCATCGTGAAGTTTCAGAACACATACCTCCTTTAGTGGAATTTCGCAAACCATGCACCTTTCTTGGCTCATCTCCCTTTGGTTGACTTGTATTGGCTCGCAGGGGGGTTTGATGGTGCTGATTGCAAAGCACCCACTCATGGTTGGTGGCTCAATGACGTGTTTAAAAACTTTAAACACCATTTCTTCATTCTCCACCCTTAATGTTAACTCTCCTCTTTAAACATCAATCAAAGCTCTTCCCGTTGCTAGGAATGGTCTCCCCAATATGATAGGGATTTCCGCATCTTCTTCCATATCAAGAATGAGGAAGTCTGCAGGAAAGAAGAATTTTCCTACTTTCACAATCACGTCCTCAATCTTGCCTCTTGGATGAACCACTGTCCTGTCGGCCAGTTGCAGGCTTACTGTGGTTGGTTTGGCCTCACCCAACTCCAATATTTTAAATACTAATAAGGGCATCAGATTTATACTTGTCCCTAAATCACACAGAGCTCTATTGCATGTCACCCTGCCCACTGTGCAAGGTAGTGTAAAGCTCCCTGGATCTTTTAGCTTTGGTGGCAACTTTTTCTGCAAGATAGCACTACACTCTTCTGTCAGTACTACTATTTCGTATTCTGCCAGCTTCTTCTTCTTCCCCAAGATCTCCTTCATGAACTTGAAATAGGAAGACATCTGCTCCAAAGCCTCTATAAAAGGTATGTTGATATGCAGTTTCCTGAATGTCTCCAAAAATTTGGAGAATTGTTTATCAACCGCCTTCCGCTGTAATCTCTGGGGAAAAGGGATCTTCTCTGTATACTCCTTATCTGGAGTTTTCTCTACTACTGGGCTAGGCTCAATCACCTTCTCTTTTTCTATCTCTGCCTTCTTCTCACTTATCGGTGAGGTGGCCGCTTCCAATCGTCTTCCACTTCTCAACCGCATCGCTCGACACCGCTCCTGATTTACCTCAGTATTGCTTGGCAATGTACTCGCGGCTTTGTTGTTTGCCTGTTTTGCTAGATGACCCACTTGTGTTTCCAAGTTCCTGAACGAGGATCTAGCTTCGTGAATCTGCGTCTGGCGTTGGCAAGTCTTTATCGCTACTTCGGCTCGTCGGCTTTTCTTGTTGAACCGGTGCATCAATCGCTGAGGTGTGGGGCTTGAATGAAGAGCTGCGATTCTGTTCTGCTGGTTCTGCATCGGCCCTGTATTGATTCTGCCCCCGGTATTGATTCTGCGCCTGGTCTCCTCTCTATGAGAAATTTGGGTGATTCCTCCACCCTGGATTATAAGTGTTGGAGTAGGGGTTGTTCTGTTGCCTCTGATAATTACCTACTGCCTGACACTCTGCCTGCTCCATTGGTATATTGTTGGGATCAGCTGAAGGAAACCTATCGAATGTATGTGGGCCACCACATATCTCACAGCTTTTAGGCATCTGCACCGCATTCACTGACACTGTATGTTGCTGCAACTGTTTTGCCAAAAGGGCCACTTGGGCATTCAAGGCAGCAATAGCATCTATTTCGTGGACTCTCACTGTTCTCCTCCCACTTGTCGACCTCTCTTCTGTGACATGGTTGTTAGTGGCCATATCTTCTAATAACTCATGAGCGTCGTGGGATGTTTTCCTCATGAATGCTCCACCTCTTTGCATCTATAATGGTTACGGTTGTCTTTGCTCGGCCGTTGTAGAAGATGTGGACCAAGTTCCACAACTCAATGCAATGGTGTGGGCACTTTCTCTGTAGATCTTTGAACCTTTCCCAAGCTTCATATAAGGACTCTCCATCTGCTTGGTAGAAGTTGTTCAACTCCCCTATCAGTTTTGCTGCTTTACACGGGGGAAAGAAATTGGCTAGGAATTTCTGTGCCAGCTCTTGCCATGTAAAAATCGAATCGGCCGGCAGGGAATTCAACCATACTTTTGCTCGTCACGGTGAGAAGGGAAAGAGCCTCAATCTGACGGCATCATCAGTAACGCCGTTATATCTGAAAGTTGCACATAGCTCCAAGAAATTAGCTATGTGCATATGTGGATCCTCCGATGGCAGTCCTCCGAATTGCATTGTGTGTTGTACCATGCTCAGAATCGTCGGTTTTATCTCGAAGTTGTTGGCTCCTATTGCAGGGAGTCTAATGCATGTCTGTGCTCCATTCACTATTGGCAGCACATAGTCTCCCAAACTTCTTTCTGGCTGGATTTGGACTCTCTCCTCCACGTCTATTGGCACTTGCCGAGGCATTACTGGGTTAGGTTGATTTTCACCTAACCCTTCTCTCATCATGTTATTGTTTTGAGCACCGTCCATCTCTATCAAAGTTGCAATCTGTTGATTCTTTCTGTTCTGCTTACAGGTTTTCTCAATTTCTGGATTGAAGGGAACAAGAGTGTCTGCTCCTCTTCTCCTTCACATAAACTGATTTCCTGAAATAGATCAAAAACAAACAACCAATCACGGTACCTCGAATTTTCTGAAAATAAAAACGTAAAAATTTAAAAAAAAACGTAAAAATAAAAAAACCAAATTAGAAATGAAAAAATAGATAAATTTGATATTGAACTATGCCTAATCACCGGCAACAGCGCCAAAAACTTGATGCGCGAAAAGATGCACACACTTAAACGCAAGTGCACGTTATCGTGACAAGTAATATAGTCTTAGCAAGACCGAATATCGTCCACAAGGATTAGGGTACAAGTACCAAATATCTATCTTTTGGTATCTATTTGGTAAATTGATATCTGATTTTGTGGTTTATAACTACGAATTATAAAGGCTAATGTAACTAATGAGTTTACTTCAGTTGTGATGAGAATAAGGCTTCCACATTTCCTCACTATCCGCTTATGTTACTTATTAATGCAATAACTTATGGTCTTCTTCTTTTGGAGAAAGCAGGTTCACTAAATCGTTTTGTACTCCCGTTAGGGTTATATAAACACTCAACCCCAGTATTGCTCCTTTCTACCTTTCGGTGATAAGGATGACTCTATAGGAGGATTAAGACTAAGAACCTGGTTAATTGTCACGCACAATGCGTAAAATTAGGATTGTTAAGCCTCTCGTTAACGCTACATAAATAATTGAGGTATTTTCATCCCCAATCCAAGAATGTCTACCCAACTTACAGCATATTCACAATCCCCTCCTTTCGGAGTCTGATTAGAAATCATATAGTGATAATTAGTTGTCAATTAACTACCAAACATTCAATTTAATTATTGGATAGATCTCAACAAGAAGAAGAATAACCATAAGCATGCATTAAATCATAACATAAGTTTCTAGAGATTCAACATGGAAAGCCCTATAGAGGAATTAGTTCCTATCCATTGACATGACAAAAACTAATTCCATGTTCTTCATAAAACTGAAATAAAAACAAGAAAAGGAAAGGAAATTTACTAAACTATTGTCTCCAATCTCCAAGCAAGAAAGCCTTGTGTTGTGCAAGAAGGGGAACCCTTAAAAACTGCCTAGAGTTCTCCTTTTATAGGCTCATAACCTCCTCAACTTTTTCCTGCAGGCCTGGCCCAAAATCCGTCTAAAAACCTTATTTTTCCGCGTCGGCGCGGCTCATGTTTCTGGCGCCCGCGGAAATTCTGCAATCGCCGGGTGATTTGGCGCGCGCCGATCTGTCTTTGTCTGTGGCGCCATGGCCACTGCAACTCGTAGCCTCTGATGTTTAGCGCGCGACCGCACTGGCGACATGAGCGCCGCGCGCTGGTCTTCTGCAGCCTCTCGGATAGTGGCGCCGCGGCCTCGGCTGCGAGGCGCCGCGGCGCTGGTCTGGGTTTCAGCCTCGTTCGCCACTTTCTCTGTTTTTAGCTCTGGAATCTCCTCTTTTGCCCTCTTTTAGCTCCTTTTCCGCCATTTGGTCATTTTAACCACTTTGACTCAAAAGAAAGGAAAACTATCCTAATACGACACTTATATGTGTAAAAAGGGACAAAAGATTAACTAAAACTGACTCAAAAAGTGTATATAAAATACACCGATCACGTGTGGATTAAGCCGAAAAGGTATGTGAACTATCTCCTCATCTTCTAGCATGATTCCTTATTGTAAAGTGAGTAAATCCTACTCCTTAAATGATCTATTCCTTGATTGTACTTGGATTTCCTAATATAGAAGTTGTTCTATATACTTCCTTGATTGTACTTTGGATGTTTAAAATGGAAGTTGTTATAATCCATTCCCTTGATAATATTTGGGTTTTCAAAAGTGAAAGTTGTTTTACTTGAAGTGCTTAGAGTCTTAAAAAGGAAGTGGTTCCTAATCTCTTAGATAGTGCCTTAGTTTCCAAAACCTAAAGTTTGTTATAATGGCTTTATGGAAAGTTAGTTATAACGGTTTTAGGGGAGTCAAAAGAGTGGTTTACTTGATTGATTTAAAAGAGGATAAATGACATGATTTAAAGAGAAGTAACTTGTTTTAAATGTGTGAGTTACTTAGGATTTGAAAGTAGAAGTGGCTTGATATAATGAGTGTTAGTGTCTTGGGGTTCATAAATGAATTTGGTTTCATTGTAGTACATGAAAGAAGTGACTAGAGTATAAAGATTGTAGGTCACTTAATTTGAAGAATAAGTAACTTGATGTTGCAAGGCTAGTGCCTTGGGATTTTATAAAAAAGAAAAGGGCGTACGTAGTACTTTGGCTTGCCTAAATGATAATTATTTTACTTGTGCCTTGATAGTACTTTGGCTTGCTTAAATGATAGTTATTCTAAGTGTGCATTGATAGTACTTTGGCCTGCTCAAATGATAGTTCATTCTATTTATGCTAATGAGAGTCGATGATGATTTAAATGGTGTAGTTGGATCATATGAGAAGGTCCATGATCACAACATAAGCCTTATTGTGAAAGTTGTATAGTTGGATCATGCGAGAACGTCCATGATTGCGACCTACATCTAATTATAAATAAGGGTCAAGGATGATTTACTTGCATATGAGTTGCTCATATAGTCATTCGTGCAAGTGTCATATTTTCACATCTCTGCGTCCCTCCATAAAGGGCCGGAAACATGGTACATATATATCATGGAGTAGCTCCCATGACGTGAGTCGGTACACACTCACTGCGGGTCTGAAGGACTCGTGCGGGTTCAAATCCTGGGACATAATCCATGGACTAGCTCTCTACGATGCGAGTATCGTGTACCGATGCTTATTGCGGGTCCACATGACATATGCGGGTGAAATGGTCCTATGGTAGGATTGCATAATAAGTCTGAGGGCAGATGACCCTGACATTGGCATGGCTTTCATGTTTGGAAAAACGGTACTGATTTTATTAATGAAATGGTGCAGTGTATTCATGACTTAAAGTGGAACAGTTAGTCTCATTGTTAAAGCATAACTTAAAAGGTAAAGATTATTGCATTACTCTCATATTTGCAAGTCTCAGTGTACTGTTATTTTGAGTTATCATACTTGTTTCATGTTATATTTGGACTGTGTGATCTCCTTTACATTACTTATTGTTTCATATACTTGGTACATTCTTCGTACTGACCCCCTTTCTCCGAGGGGTTGCGTTCATGCCGCAGGTTTAGGTACGCAGTTTGGTGATCTGCAAGTGTAGGACCCTTGCTCAGAGTTTTTGGACAGCTCCATTTGTTCCGGAGCTTATCATTTTGGTATAGATCCTTCATTACAGGCTTTTATATAGTTATGGGTACGGCGGGGCCTTATCCTGTCATAATTCAGTAAAACTCTTAGAGGTCTGTATTCATATGTGGGATTGGTCTCGTGTACAGTGTAGTTCTTTTGGATTATATATATGGCAGTCTTATCGGCTTTGCCTTTGCATGTTTGTTGGTTTTAAAAAAAATGAGATGTTATTTAGTTTCGCGGGTTACTTGTGTCAGTTAGGTAGAAGAGTGCCCAGGTAGGGCACCAGTCGCGGGCCCGGGGTTCGGGTCGTGACAGAGTGGTATCAGAGTAGTCAGTCCTCGGAATGTCTACAGACCGTGTCTAGTAGAGTTTTGATTATCGGTGTGTTGTGCGCCACACCCATAAACAGGAGGCTACAGGACATTTATGATTAGGTTTCTATTCTTCTCACTCTGAGATCGTGCCATAGAGCTGTGTTATTAAGATAATCCCTCTCTGACGTGTTATTGTGTTACAGTTATGCCTCGAGGAAAACAGTTGCCTGAAGGGCAAAGCGATGGCGAGCTACCGAACTCAGGGAGTTGGTAGGGCATATGCCCATTGTGCCGCAGTCGGCGAGTTCTTCTGCGCCAGGTTTTGAGGTCCCAGCACCTGAGCCTCCAGTTTCTCAGTTAGGGGAAGACTATAGGGTCATGAGGGAAGCATTTATGTTATTGACCAAGCTAGCGGTGATGCAGTTTCATCAGCAGGAGGTTATTCGGCCAGTACAGACATAGGTACATAGGGTAGAGGGTCAACGCAGAAATCAACGTAAGAGGGCTAGACTGGTTGGTTATCCCGGTGAGTTTTTGAGCGAGCAGCCTCAGCAGCGGGTGAGGTATTCATCCCAGCCTACCCAGGACATACCCCCGCATTTCACAGGTGGGAGATTGGACCCCACAAGGTATTTAGGAGCCGGTCCGAGCTCCAGGGTTCCAGGTTTTTAGAGAAGCAGAGGATTTTCTCAGTCAAGGCCACTTATCCCTTAGTGTTTCCGATGTGGTAAGCGTCATTTGGGGAAGTGCCATTTTCGTATAGGTGTTTGTTTTTATTGTGGTCGTCCGGGCCATATGCAGAGGGAATGTCCTTTTAGAAAGAGCATTGGTGATGTGGCTCAGCCTACAAGGTCGGTGGTTGGTTCCTTTTCCTCTACAGTTGTGCGCCCCCCAGGGCGGGGTATTCAGATGTTAGCCAGCCATGGTAGAGGTCATGCTAGAGTTTATATTTCTGGCGGTCCTTCGAACCATATAGATGTTGTGGCTACTAGGCAGGATCAAGAGGCAACATCGCGTGGGGTTACATGTATATTTTAATTCCTTTGAATCATACATACATTAATAGATTCTGATTCCGCCCTAGCGTATATATTTCCCCTTGTTTCTAGTAGAATGTGAATTGATAGGACCATCAGAAGTAGAAATATTTTGATTAGTAAAGTGAAGAGTGAAGAATGTTGACAAGAATGATAAAGTGAAATGAGACTATAGTTGTGTAGGGTTCACAAGTTGTAATTACACCATAACAGTGTAAAGACCGATAGTAGAGGATGTACAGTAGGAATACTTCGGCCAAGGTGACAAACCTCTAGTGAATGGAAGGATAGGGTGAGAAGTACTTTGAGATAGGAGAGAGATTTATTTCAGACTAAGAATCAGAGTTAAGTGTGACGATGGGTCGGGTTGTGGACCAATTTCGGGTCAACCCATAGCATGGAATGAAGTGGTGCCAGTTGGAAATGGTCTTGCTATGTGATAGGGTCACGATAATGCAAGGCCCAAGTCTAGTTAATCGTTGTACGAGTTTGTGGACGCGTTCCACCAGAACCAGGTCATGAGGGCCGAGAAGGGCCTTAACGGAAATTTAATCTAAGTATAATGACCAAGTTTGGATATAGTAACTCCAAGGATTGGAGAACAAAAACAATATTTGAAATTTTGTACGTGTACTAGAATAAGTTTGGAAGTACGAGAAAAGTACGACAAGTAAGAAAAGGAGCGAACAAGTGTTAAAAGAACTGAAGTGATTATAGTTATGAGTAATGAAGGTGCGTAAAGAGAATCATTTTAGGCCATGAATGGAAGTTATTAGTGATGATACACACGCCTTAGATTCAGTCACACTGTCCATAGGTGCTCGTGATTGAGATGCTACTAGTATTAGAGTTTACACAAGTTAGTAAACAAAGCTAGGCAGATAATAGGATCATGCCCAAACTAGTAGTTTGACTAGGTTAGACAGAGAAGGGAAGTAACACGAGGGAACAAATCAGTTAGCTGAGTGGGAGTACGACTGAAGGGTTCAGACAATGTTAGTCCCATGACTTGGAATACGACAGTCATCCCTAATACGGGAAGAGGAAATAAACCTCTAAAGATCCCGTTTTTTAAAAGACTGTAACCTTCGAGTTTTGTGAGAAGGGACCGCAGATGGAAGGTCCATTGGTATATACATACATATGATATATGGTGGTCGTGTGTGGCATCGTTGGTCTTGTGGAGTATTGATTGATAGGCATAGTAAGGAGACTATGCCGGAGTTTGTATAGCTTGAGACCGACTATGAACATTCAGGACGAATGTTTCTAGGGAGGAGAATGTTACACCTCGTAGTTCCAAGTCATGTATATGAGAGCGTAGGTGGGAAAACAAGACTTTAAATGTGGAACGAAAGAAAGATTTCTTTTTTTCTAAGGAAAATTATCCGAACCTCGTGAAGGAAAAAAGTTTATTAATTGGAATTGAGTTCTCAAAATTGGTAAGTGAGACTTATAGAATTTATTGGAATTATGGAATTTATTTTCGGATTTGGTCATGTGGGGCCCACCCAGGAAATTTTACGATTTTGTGGAGCCCACAAGGTTTTCGATATTTTGACCAATTATGGATATTTTGGAGGATGAAATATTTTGGACCAATAGGAGGGTGACACGTGTCACCCCCACATGGCCCATGTTGGGCGAGAACCTTGGTGGCCAAGTGTGTGCAAGATATTTGTTGGCCAAGTGGACAAGTGGGTCCCACACACACTTGTCCCCAATCTTGTCCATACACTTGTTATAATCTCCTTCCTTGTCTACATTATATATACACATAAGGTGCAAGACTTCATCAACACTTAGAAAAATTTCACTAAGCAAAATATACTCCACTCCTTAGAGGGCTCTCGGCCAAGGCCCACTTCCAAGACCAAAAATTCTTCATTCCTTGTTGATAAATCTCCATATTCAAACCAAAGATCCCTAGTGGTATACTAAGCATAAACAACCCCTTAAACCCCGAAAATACTACGTTGATCCGTGAGTCGCACCATGAAAACCTAAGGTGTTCTTCAACTTTGGTGTTGATATTTGAAGAGAAGTTGGTTTTGAGCTTCTAAGGATTGCATATAGTGGATTGAAACATAAAGGATGGGAGCAAGGAATATGCTAAGGATCGACTTTTAAACTTGGATTATTTTGGGCATATTGAGGTAAGGATCATTGTCTTCTTAAGGTAATTGAAGATTTCATGTAGTAGCAGTAGTATATAAATAAGCTTGTGATATAAAGAATGAAGATTTAAAAAGGTTTGGACCATATTGGAGGGTTGAAGCCGAGCCATGACATGTTAGCCATTGAAGTTGTTGATCATTCTTATTGGTATTATCACTTGTTACATGTTATATAATGAAGGAAATATGGTTGTTGATAGTTAGTATAACTTATACAACATGTTGGAATGAGAATTAGATTAAAAGGAAATAAGGAAAAGGACTTAGGATTTATAGTTGTTGTGGCCGAGAATACCCTTATAATATTGGACTGTTTTATATGAATTGTGGGGCTGGATTTTACACGTCCAGTAAGATGTGTAATCCCCTTTGGTTAGTTGTTGGTTGTGCCTTAAATGTGGCGTATTGATTATTGATTTCGGGCCTTGGAAAAGGTGGAAAAGTACGTAGAAACAAAGGAAGTGTTGCCTAATTTTCCGTAGAATAAGAGACCTTATACTTAGTATCATTCTACGTTAGAAACTAGAAGTTGATAGACGTATTATGGTCATTATAGGTGTACATTCTATGTGCGGCGTATTAGACTTAGCGTGTGGATTAAGCCGAAAAGGTATGTGAACTATCTCCTCTTCTTCTAGCATGATTCCTTATTGTAAAGTGAGTAAATCCTACTCCTTAAATGATTTATTCCTTGATTGTACTTGGATTTTCTAATATAGAAGTTGTTATATATACTTCCTTGATTGTACTTTGGATGTTTAAAATGAAAGTTGTTATAATCCATTCCCTTGATAATATTTGGGTTACCAAAAGTGAAAGTTGTTTTACTCGAAGTGCTTAGAGTCTTAAAAAGGAAGTGGTTCCTAATCTCTTAGATAGTGCCTTAGTTTCCAAAACCTAAAATTTGTTATAATGGTTTTATGGGAAGTTAGTTATAACGGCTTTAGGGGAGTCAAAAGAGTGGTTTACTTGTTTGATTTAAAAGAGGATAAATGACATGATTTAAAGAGAAGTAACTTGTTTTAAAGGTGTGAGTTACTTAGGATTTGAAAGTAGAAGTGGCTTGATACTACGAGTGTTAGTGTCTTGGGGTGAATAAATAAATTTGGTTTCATTGTAGTACATGAAAGAAGTGACTTGAGTATAAAGAGTGTAGGTCACTTAATTTGAAGAATAAGTAACTTGATGTTGCAAGGCTAGTGCCTTGGGATTTTAGAAAAAGGAAAGGGCGTACGTAGTACTTTGGCTTGCTTAAATGATAATTATTCTACTTGTGTCTTGATAGTACTTTGGCTTGCTTAAATGATAGTTATTCTAATTGTGCATTGATAGTACTTTGGCCTACTCGAATGATAGTTCATTCTATTTATGCTAATGAGAGTCGATGATGATTTAAATGGTGTAGTTGGATCATATGAGAAGGTCCATGATCACAACATAAGCCTTATTGTGAAAGTTGTATAGTTGGATCATGGGAGAACGTCCATGATTGCGACCTACATCTAATTATAAATAAGGGTCAAGGATGATTTACTTGCATATGAGTTGCTCATATAGTCATTCGTGCAAGTGTCGTATTTTCACATCTCCGCGTCCCTCCATAAAGGGCCGACAATATAGTACATATATATCATGGAGTAACTCCCATAACGTGAGTCGGTACACACTCACTGCGGGTCTGAAGGACTCGTGCGGGTTCAAATTCCTGGACATAATCCATGGACTAGCTCTCTGTGATGCGAGTATCGTATACCGATGCTCATTGCGGGTCCACATGACCTATGCGGGTGAAATAGTCCTATGGTAGGATTGCATAATAAGTCTGAGGGCGGATGGCCCTGACATTGGCATGGCTTTCATGTTTTGAAAAATGGTACTGATTTTATTAATGAAAGGGTGCAGTGTATTCATGACTTAAAGTGGAACAGTTAGTCTCATTGTTAAAAGCATAACTTAAAAGGTAAAGATGATTGCATTACTCTCATATTTGCAAGGCTCAATGTACTGTTATTTTGAGTTATCATACTTGCTTCCTGTTATATTTGGACTGTGTGATCTCCTTTACAGTACTTATTATTTCATATACTTGGTACATTCTTCGTACTGACCCCCTTTCTCCGGGGGGCTGCGTTCATGCCGCAGGTTTAGGTACGCAGTTTGGTGATCTGCAAGTGTAGGACCCTTGCTCAGAGTTTTTGGACAGCTCCATTTGTTCCAGAGCTTATCATTTTGGTATAGATCCTTTATTACACGCTTTTGTATAGTTATGGGAACGGCGGGGCCTTGTCCCGTCATAGTTCAGTAAAACTTTTAGAGGTTTGTATTCATATGTGGGAATTGACTCGTGTACAGTGTAGTTATTTTGGATTATATATATGGCAGCCTTATCGGCTTTGCCTTTGCATATTTGTTGGTTTAAAAAAAATGAGGTGTTATTTAGTTCTGCGGGTTACTTGTGTCAGTTAGGTAGAAGGGTGCCCAGGTAGGGCACCAGTCGCGGGCCCGGGGTACGGGTCGTGACACGAAGTTCATATAAAAGGCTACAAAATTCTAGTGGCCCGATGCTTGGGAGCGGAATTTCCAAGAGCTAAAGGATAGGTTAACATCGGCTCCAGTCATTACTCTTCCAGAAGGTTATGTTGTGTATTGTGATGGCTCGGGAGAAGGTTTAGGATGCGTGCTGATGCAGCATGGTAAAGTAATTACCTATGCTTCAAGGGAATTGAGGAAACATGAAAAGAGCTATCTGACACATGATTTAGAGTTGGCTACATTCGTCTATGCACTTTAGATTTGGAGGCACTATTTATATGGTGTTCATATCGAC
This sequence comes from Przewalskia tangutica, assembly GCA_029844215.1. Classification (NCBI taxonomy): domain Eukaryota; kingdom Viridiplantae; phylum Streptophyta; class Magnoliopsida; order Solanales; family Solanaceae; genus Przewalskia; species Przewalskia tangutica. Next base: position 8,646,322 of record CM056725.1, read on the forward strand.
ATTTTTACGGATCACAACAATCTGCAATACATATTCAAACAGAAGGAACTGAATTTGAGACAAAGAAGATGACTTTAATTATTGAAGAATTATGATGTGGACATCTTATATCATCCTAGTAAAGCTAATGTTGTAGCAGACACTCTCATTCGTAAGTCAATGGTTAGTTCAATGCCAGTGCAAGTTAAAAGGAAGGAATTGGTAAGAGAGCTTCATCAGTCAGCTAGTTTGGGAGTTCGACTAGTAGATTCAGATGATAGTGGTTTTGTGGTCCAGAATGTGTCAGAATCGCCCCTTATATCAGAAATTAAGGAACGTCAGTGGAAAGACCCCAGTTTGAGGAAAATCAGGAAAGACATTCAACAAAAGAAGACCACGACTTTTTGAGATTGACGAACATGGAACTCTCAGGCACCAGGGTTGTCTATGTGTTCCAAATGTAACAGGATTGTGGGATAGAATTATGATGGAGATTCATTGGTTTTACGATATTCTATTCATCCGGGATCAAATAAAATGTATCATGAGCTCAAGAGCATTTATTGGTGGAATGACATGAAGAGGAGTGTGGCGGAGTTTGTAGCTCAGTGTCCCAATTGTCAGGAGGTAAAAATAGAACAATATTGATATTTCGATGTAGAAATGGGAAATGATTAACATGAATTTCATTACGGGATTACCTCGTTCCTATCGGAAGTTTGATTCTATCTGGGTAATTGTTGACCGACTGACCAAATCAGCTCATTTCCTGCTAGTCAAAATAACCTACAGAGTCGAGGACTATGTGAAGTTACATATTAAGGAGATTGTTCGATATGAGGCTTTGTACGGACAGAAATATAGATCTCCTATCAGATGGTTTGAGGTAGGCGAGTCAGAGTTATTTGGGCCTGACTTAGTGCATCAAGCCATAGAAAAGGTGAAGCTTATCCAAGAGCGACTGTTAACGGATTAGAGCCATCAGAAGTCATATTAAGATGTGTGACGGAGGACTTAGAGTTCCAAGTAGATGGTTGGGTATTCTTGATGATTTCGCCTATGAAAGGAGTAATGAGATTCGAAAAGAAGGGAAAGCTTAGTCCAAGATATATTGGACCATATCACACAATTCGACGTATTGGTCAAGTAGCTTATGAATTGGACTTACCTTCAAAGTTGGAGTTTGTTCATCCTGTTTTCCATGCATGTGTTGGAGATCCTTCTCGGATGTGCATGTTACAGAGAATCTGTCATATGAAGAGATTCATGTTGCTATCCTAGATCGACAAGTCCACAAGCTAAGGACTAAGGAAGTAGCTTCTGTGAAAGTTCTGCGGCGAAATAAGAAGGTGAAAGAGATGACATGGGAAGCGGGAGAGGAAATGATGGGAAAATATACACACCTATTCTAGACTAATGTCAAGATTTCAAGAAAAGCCTAAGGTAAATTCCAATTCATGTTATGATGATTAACACTTGTCTATTCGGGCTACACAAAGAGGATTAGATATGTTACCCCAACAATCGAGGATGAATGGTTCTAAGGCGGGAAAGATGTGACATCCCATATTTTTGGGTCACAGTTTGAATCGCTAGGCGTGTATAAATAGACCGAGCGTTGGGAAAATTTGTGGTATATTTACGTATGGTAATGAAGAGGTTAGGATATAAAAGGATGTGATCCCGAAATAATTTTGGACTTAACAAAGTGTGACGACGAGAAGTGGGAATAATAATAGTTGGATATCCTAAAGAGGTTATGGACTAATGTCATATTACAAATTATGACATTGAGTATATGTAGGTTTTATAAGTTATTAGGATTTAAGTGAATTGGGATCACGAAATTATTTATGTGTGTGATTGATAAATTACACAGAGGCATGTTAATTAATTAAATTATGTGACCGTGCCTGTTCAAGGTGGCATCACGAGAGGGTCTCCACCGCAAGGGTAGCTTAGTAGGATACCACCTCATAAGATTCCCTAAAGGCCAATTTAAGGCATTTTATTCCAATGCCTTAGCCATTCAGTTTGAATGCAAATTAGCTTAAGAAACAATAGCTCTCTTTCGTGCTTAGTTGATGCTCTATATTCCACAATTGTTACACCCCGAAATTCCAGGACATGTATACGAGAATAGACGTGAGAGCACAAGACTTATAAATTTGAGCGAAGGAAAGATTTGTTATTCTTAAGGAAAAGTCTTCCGAACCTCGAAAAGGAAAATTGTTCGTTAATGAGAATTGGGTTCCCGAATTTGATATTTGAGACTTATAGAATTTATCGGAATTTCGGGAGATGAAATATTTTAGACCAACCGGAGGGCGACACGTGTCACCCTCCATGGGCCCATGTGGGGCGGAAATATGGACAAGTCAAGAAGCCACTTGGCTTGATATTATTGACCACATCTCATCCACACAAGTGTTTTAATCTAGGCCCTTGGTTGTAGTATATATCCTATACTAGTGCAAGACAAATTCTATACTTAGAAAAATCAAGAACTTGTTGTTCTTGTTGAGGGAGCTCTCGGCAATGAGAGAAAATTAGGAGAGAAATTTTGCAATCTTGCTTCATAAATCCCAATATTCAAACCCAAGATCCCTAAAGGTATTCTAAGGATATCTCAATACAAAAACCCTGGAAAAACTACGTTTCTACGTTAGTCGCAACGTGAAACCCTAAGGTGTTCTTCAACTTTGAAGTTGGAACTTGAAGATGAGTTCTTCATGAGCTTCTAAGGAGTGCTTGGAGCGGAATGGAACGTAAGAAGAGGATCTAAAAGTTGTTAAGGATCGCCTTTTACGCTTGGATATTATTAGGGCTTATTGAGGTAAAATCTTCGTCTTCTTATTGTGATTGAAGACTACATGTTATAGTAGTTGATAAGTGAGCATGTGGTGTATAGATTGAAGTTTGAAAAGATTTGGATCATGTCGACATGTTAAAAACCGAAAATGGGCAAGTTAGTCATTTATGTTGTAATCAATTTGGTCGATAGTTACAATCGTCGCATGTTAAGGAAGAAAGGATTTATAGTTGTTATAATTGTTATAGGGTATATAACATATTAGAATAACAACTTGGATTAAAAAAGGTGTTGAAAGGAAATTGATATTGTAGTGATACATTGTAGCCGATTATGGCTTTGGATTAATGGACAGTTTTATATTGATTGTGGGGCAGAATTTTACACGTCCGGCTAGGCGTGTAATCCCCTTTGATTAACTGATTGTTGAGCCTTAAATGTGGCATTTGGTTATTGATTTTCGGGCCTTGAAAAAGGTGGAAAAGTACGTAGAAACAAAGAAAGTGCTGCCCGATTTTCCGTAGAATAAGAGTCCTTATACTTAGAAATATTCTACGTTGAAAGCTAGAAGTTGATAGGCCTACGCGCGGCGTATTCAACTTGGCAAGTGGATTGATCCGGAGAGGTATGTGGAACATTTCCTATCTTCTTGAGCATGAGTTTTATAAATGTATAGTACGGTGAACGTACATGGTTAAAAATGAATTCGGTTTCATTTTGGTATCATTGCCTTGTTTTCGAAAAATATAAGAGACTTGATATTCTAAAGTTAAGAAACTTGATATTCTAAAGTTAAGAAACTTGATATTCTAAAGTTAAGAGACTTAATTTCTAAAGTTAAGAAACTTGATTTCTAAAGTTAAGAGACTTGAAGTATTTTGAAAGTTATGTAACTTGATTTGAAAGTATAAGTCTCTTGGTTATAAAAAGAATGAATTTGTCTAAGACATAAAGAGTTATAACGTCTTTATGGAAAGTTAGTTATAACGGCTTTATGAAAGGTTAAAGATGTTTTAGTTTCTAAAGCATAAAGTTAGTATAACGGCTTTATGGAAAGTTGGTTATAACAACTTTATGGAAAGTTAAAGGAATGGTTTTCTCTAGTAATGTAAACAAAGATAAATGACTTGAAATAAAGAAGGGCAATTTGATTTAAAGGCATCAATTGCTTAAAGTTTTAAGGTAAGGGTCACTTGATTTAGAAGCCTAAAAATGTATTTCTAAAAGTGTAGTGACTTGTTTGAAATGTAGACAAGCCTTGATACTATAGGTGTTAGTATCTTGGGGGATTTTATACGAGAAAGAGTCATTTTTAAAAAGGATAAAGGTACGTAGTACTTTGGGTTAAATTCCCGGATTTTTATGTGAAACGAAAGTGTCTTGAGTTTATAAAATGCAATTCATTTTTGTATGATAATGAAAGTCTAAAGATTTTATGAACTTGCATATGCTTGCTTGTGATAGTCTTTGAGTGCAAGTATTATATTTTTACGCTGCCGTGACTCTCAGTTGGAGGGCCGGCTGTCTTGTTGTGAATTTACTTGGACGTACTGACAGTGATGGAGGATTCCACGGGTATGCTTCCATTGTGATTGATCCATGGACATGCTTATACGATGAGGGATTCCGGGGCATGCGACCATGATGCGGGTTAAATTCCCGGATGCTATTATTACTCCATGGACATGCTTATACGATGAAGGATTTCGGGGCATGCGACCATGTTATATACTATTACTCCATGGACTAGATCCCCATGAAGACATGTACCCGAGATGAGGGATTCCACGGGCATGTTATATACTATTATTACCCCATGGATTAGCTCTCCATAAAGTCATGTACCCGAGATGAGGGATTCCACGGACATGAGATATATATATATATATATTGCATATGTGCACGCCGACAGTGATGTAGGATGCCACGGGCGTGTTACATGGATATATTTTACACTTACGGCGGTCGACGGTGATGGAGGATTCCACGGGCACGCTTTGATATTTGCGGGCTTGAGGCCCTTACTGGACTGTGTGATGATTTTGAGGGCTTGTGTCCCTAGCCTTGGTGTGACTATCGTTCATGTGTTGAAATAGTGTTTAAAAAGGTAAAACTGACTTTCATTACTTTCGTTTCGGCAAGGAACGGTTGTACTATAAATTTGATTATCATACTTGTCTCCATCTTTTTATATCTAGACTTTATGATTTAAATTATAGTACTTTCAGTTTACATACTTGGTACATATTTTGTACTGACCTCCTTCGGGGGGTTGCGTTCATGCCGCAGGTTGAGGTACATAGCTTGTTGATCCTCATTCTAGGATCACTGTTCAGTTCTTGGAAAGCTCCATTTCTCCGGAGGCTTTGTCTTTTGGTACAGTTCCCTGAGGTTGTAGATTTATGTACATTCAGGGGTATGGCGGGGCCTTGTCCCATCACAATTGTAATGTAAAAATTCTTAGAGGTCTGTAGTTATATCTTGTGGATTGGGTTGTAAAAAAAAATAAGATGTAACTGCTTTTGGGCTTATGTATATTTTTTTGGAAGGTGGCCTTATCGGCTAACCTGTTATTTATTTCTTGTTGAGTTTATGTATGTTCCGCTGATTATCTCTGATGTTTATCTGTAAGGGTGCCCAGGTAGGGACCAGTCGCGGGCCCGGGGTCGGGTCGTGACAACACTGTTGCTCTTTTTACACGAGCCTTTCGGTTAAAAGCTCTCTTGTTGGATTAGCCCAGAATTACGAGGTATGTTAAGGCATACTATTTCTTTCTTTTGGCATGCTCCATATAATGAAATATAACCGTGATATTGTTCCATAATTTATTATACTCTCAGTAGTTAATGAATGTTCATATTATTGATTCATATGCTAAAAGCATGTCTAAAATTGTTCTAAGTGCTTATTGAGGCATACGGAAAAGGTATTGATGTTTTCAATATTAGCCGAAGGTATAAAGGTATTATGTCATCCGTTGAGATTGTAATATTGTGTTACCATTCGTGAATATTCATTTGCATTGAATTCATATATTACCCTGGACCAATTGTGCTATGCACACTACTATATGGTAAATATTATATATATTTAAGGGATATGTGAAAAGGAAAGCGGTTATATACGCACACCACCTGCAGCTGGTACAGATTATCACAAAAGAGCCCTAAGAGGACAAAATTGAAGCTTGTGTGGATTATATGATAAAACCAAATGTCGTGTGGCGGTTATGGGAAATAGGATTATGATATAACCGGATGTCTGTGTGGCGGTTATCGGAAGTAGGATTCCAATATAACTGGATGCATGTATGGCGGTTATGGGAAGTAGTTAGTATATCGCATTTTCATCATGCATACATTCATTAACCATTATAAGGTATGATGCTCACAGAGACTGTTATGAAAAATGAAGATTCCTGTGTGGCCAGTATTATACCGCATTTTCATTATGCATAACATTTAGGCATATGTATTAGGACCCTCAGAGGCATTTACTGTTGGTCTGCTGTCTTGTTTTAGTTATGGTTATATCCCTGTTATGTTGTTATTTATTCCTGACATACTCGATCATCGATCGTCTTGACTCACTTATTTTGGGGCCAGTGTTTCATGCGCGAGTTCGCATAAGCGAGCAACGGTCACGTGAATAGGTTGCAAATTTCAGCGGATTTTTGGAAGTACTCCTCTCTTTTTGGAGTGTCGGTATAATTTTGGTATGATATATTTTTTGTGTCTATATGGATATGGTGGGGCCCTGTCCTGACCTGTTGATGTTGTACACTCTTTCGAGGCTTGTAGACATGTGTCATGTGTATAATAGTTTTGTATGGCCTTGGCGTTGGTATGTATAAGTTGGTTTTCTGGTTAAGATCTTTTATGGTCTTTTAGGCTTAGTCCGTGCTTATTCGTGGTTAGGCGTTGATAGTGTGATTAGGGGTACCCGATATGGGAGGATCCGGGTGCCCGTCGCGGTCCTCCGATTTGGGTCGTGACACTCTCCTTCATTTTTAGCACACTTCATATACTTATTATCATGCTCTTGTGACATAATAATGGTATATAGCCTCTTTGGTTCGCACAAAATATTATTGTCATACTTTTTAAGTCCTAAATTATTTCGAGACTGCATCCTTTTATATACTAAACTTTTTATTTGCATACGTGACATAAATTCTCCAAGGCTCGGGTCTACTTGCATGTCTAAATGCTTCAAACCATCGCCCAAAAGTACGGGGTTTTACAGTGGTGTTTTGATGGAAGTGGATGAAAGAACCCTAAATGTTGGTTAGATTTTTTGGAAGAGAAACAAGTTTAAGGGGGGCGAAAACAATAAGAAGAGGGAGGGCAAATGATCGTTGGCTCTGATACCATGTAGGAGATTGATTCCTTGATTAATTTTAATCCAATGGTATAATATATATATCTTAATGGAAGACTAATCTATTTTACCTAAAATATAAGATGTTAATTCTAGTCATCCTAATTACAATATATTACAATATCAATTATGAATTCGAGGTAAATTATCCTTTTAGGGCTCTTTTGTGATAATTTGTACCAGCTGCAGGTGGTGTGCGTATATAACGTCTTTCCTTTTCACATATCTCCTACATATATATAATATTTACCATATAGTAGTGTGCATAGCACAATTGATTCAGGGTAATATATGAGTTCAATGCAAATGAAAATTCATGAATGGTAATACAATATTCCAATCTCAACGGATGACATAATACCTTCGGCTAATATTGGAACATCAACATTTTTTCTGTATGCCTCAATAAGCACTTAGAACAATTTTAGACATACTTTTATCATATGAATCAATAATATGAACATTTCTTAACTACTTAGAGTAGAATAAATTATGGAACAATATCATAGTTATATTTCATTATATATAGCATGCCAAAAGAAAGAAATAATTTTCCTTAACATACCTCGCAATTCTGGGCTAATCCAACAAGAGAGCTTTTAACCGAAAGGCTCGTGTAAAAAGAGCAACAATGTGAAATATAGAGCATCAGCTAAGCACGAAAGAGAGCTATTGTTTCTTAAGCTAATTTGCAATCAAACTAAATGGCTAAGGCATTGGAATAAAATGCCTTAAATTGGCATTTAGGGAATCTTATGAGGTGGTCTACTAAGCTACCCTTGGCGATGGAGACCCTCCCGTGATGCCACCTTGCACATGCACGGTCACTTAATTTAATTAATTGACATGCCTCCGTGTAATTTATCAATCAAACGTATAAATAATTTCGTGATCTCAATTCACTTAAATTCTAATAACTTATAAAACCTACATATACTCAATGTCATAATTTGTAATATGACATTAGTCCTTAACCTCTTTGGGATATCAAATTATTATTATTCCCACTTCTCGTCGTCACACTTTGTTACATCCAAAATTATTTCGGGATCACATCATTTTATATCCTAACCTCTTTATTAGCATACGTAAATAAAACACAAATTTTCCCAACGCTCAGGTCTATTTACACACGCCTAGCAATTTAAACCGTGACCCGAAAATACGGGATGTTACATCTTTCCCCCTTTAGAAACATTCGTCCTCGAATGTTGGGGTAACATATCTAATCCTCGTTGCGTAGTCCGGATATACAAGTGTTAATCATCATAACAGGAATTAGAATTTACCTTAGGCTTTTCTTGAAATCTCGACATTAGTCTAGAATAGGTGTGGATATTTTCCTAACATTTCCTCGTCCGCTTCCCATGTCATCTCTTCCACATTCTTAGTTCGCCACAGAACTTTCACAGAAGTTATTTCCTTAGTCCTTAGCTTGCGGACTTGTCAATCTAGGATAGCAACATGAATCTCTTCATATGACAGATTCTCTGTAACCTACACATCTGAGAAGGATCTCCAACACATGCTCTTAACATGAAAACATGGAAAACAGGATGAACAAACTCCAACTCTGAAGGTAAGTCCAATTCATAAGCTACTTGACCAATACGTCGAATTATGCGATATGATCCAATATATCTTGGACTAAGCTTTCCCTTCTTTTTGAATCTTATTACTCCTTTCATAGGCGAAATCTTCAAGAATACCCAACCATCTACTTGGAACTCTAAGTCTCGTCGTCGCACATCTGAATATGCCTTCTGATGACTCTGAGCCGTTAACAGTCGCTCTTGGATAAGCTTCACATTTTCTATGGCTTGATGCACTAAGTCAGGCTCAAATAACTCTGACTCGCCTACCTCGAACCATCCGATAGGAAATCTACATTTCCGTCCGTACAAAACCTCATATGGAGCCATTTTAATGCTGGCATGATAGCTGTGTAGGTACTCTAACATATTTATCTTGTAATCCAGTATAAGGCTCTCTGTTTAGTAATACGACAGTAATAATGTGATCATATTAAAAAATTGCCTCGCAGTTATCACAAACTGCGTACCTCCGTATAAAAAGCGGAATTGAAACAAACATGGAGCAAATATTGACTTTGACGTGTTCAACACTCCTGCGAGCTCTTGTCCTGACCCTTCTCAGTACGTTAATGGGATGGTGTTCTTCTCACTAAAGTCATGTATGGCTAACTTATTTCTTCATGTACAAAGAAACAAAAAAGATACATGGTAGTAATTGTTTCATCTTTAGCATACCGAGCAATCTTTTCTTCAACACTTCATACGGTGGCAATTTGCATCAGTTCAGGTGGAGAGCGGACAGGCTATCTACAATCAAATTAGCATGGAAGCTTACATCATGATGCAGGCTATCTACAATCAAATTTTTAAGTAATTGTTAACAAGTAGATTGCTGCAATCCTGTATATTTAAAGATTTAGCAAGTAAACTAACCTTGGTTAAGGAGAGTAGCAAGTCACATGACCAGTTTTACACTCCCTTTTGATGGATTTGAAAAAAAAAAAAAGATTACAATATCCAATTTTGACTATAAGATCTGTTATTGATTTCTTATGTTCTTTTGAAATAAAAATCTACATATTTGAGAATTACACGAAGATCATAGATTTGAAGTATTCATCCTTGAATACTTATTGTTGATTGTTTACAACAAAAAAGAGGAGAAGTAACAATTAGTCGTCTTTGAACAAGCAATGAACCTTCACTGTCTAATTAACCAAGTAGTAGACCAACCAAACCAATATCATGAAGATCAGAAAGTGAAAAGTAGGTCCTAACTTATGCCGAACTGCATAACGTGATTAGTTAATATTAATATCCACAAAAAAACATTGCACAAACCAAAGTTTTAGCAAGTCATTAGACTAAATTAAGGCATAGACTTTACAATCCTCTGCAGCTATAGCTACATGGAAGCCATCTTCTCAAAGACAAGCCGGAAGGGACAAACGGAAGATCTCGTTGTTCCTTTAACAATTTATGATCTCTAGTGGACTTCTCAGTAAGATTCGAATACAAATGATGTTTCAACCATCTATCACAGAAATGAACAAACATAATCTCGTAGAGATTCCCAAGAAATTCTTGGACTTTTTCTGAAAACATATGATTAGTCATTTGCTTCTCACAACTAGGGATGGCAATTGGGGCAGGGCAAATTCTTAACGGGGCAGGGCAAGCTCTTAACGGGACAGGACAGGACAAAATTTGTTTTGTTAAAAATTGAAATAGGACAGGGCCGGTGGGTTTTAAAGAAAATCAGGCTCAAGCCCACAAATGCAGTGATCTACTTGTCATGAAACCCCATTAAAATAGAAAAATATGCAGCATGTCATAAGTACGGGAAAAAAAATATTACTGCATTACTATCACCTCTGCTTCAGCGTCAAAGGCATCCTTCCCCAAGTGATTGTAATTGACAGGTGAAGTTTATCATGCAAAGTAGAAACTGTAATTTGTGAAACTTAAAGCACAAAATATATATGCAATTTTACCATCATAGTTTTCATAAAAGCAATTTATGCAGAAAAATAAAAAATAGTGCAGAAATATAAGAAATGGAGCAAAAAAAAGTGCATAAAAATGCAAAAATAAAACTGCAGAAAATGCAGAAACTATAAAACAAATGCAGAAAATACAAGAACTGAAGCCAAAAAATGCAGAAAATGTAAAAAAAAAGTACAGAAACTGTAAAACAAATGCAGAAACTACAAAAACAGAAGCCAAAAAGTGCAGGAAAATGCAAAAAAAAAAGTAAACAGGACGGGGCGGGGTATTTTTTTGGACAAAGCTAAACGGGGCAGGGCAGGTCAAAATCTGAATAGGTCAAAGCTTGTCCCCCCCTAACCTGCACTAACCCGCCTATTTGCCATCCCTACTCACAACTTAGAATCATGTATATATCCATCAATGTAAAGTGAGAAGAGGTGCAACATGATATTTCGACAAATCCAGGATTTTTGTGATTTGAATGCAACTCTCATCAGAATTCTTTTCCTTTTTCAGCGCCATCACTGCCCTTAAGAATGTGGTCCCTTCAAGCATATCTTACCAACTACCGATCAAGACTCGGGAGGCTTATGCCTTCACTTTTTCTTGCTTCATAAGTTGTATAAATTCCCCAAATACTGCAAGATAGATAAAGAATACTATAAGAATTTTGAGGTAATATTGAAGCTTGACTCAAGCTTGTCTCAAATACTTAAGCTGTTGCATTTAGAATCAAGAAAATATTGTTTTTTTTCTGAAAATAATTATCGATGCTTTATCATTCAATATATTTAAAAAATTCAGATGGAAACTGGAATATGAGACAGCTACAATGTACACAAAACAAGCTGGAAATACTTCGGTTAACTTAAAAATCAGAACCCTAAATTAGGATCAAACAAAATAAAGTACTCCAGAAATTTTCTTTTGCAGGGTCATGTAACATCATTATTTTCAAGGTAATACCTGTCATGTAAATTCTCCTATATTTCAGCTATATTTGTTAAAATGTTTACTGCCGAAGAATACAACTAAACAAATTGGCAGAGATTGATTACTTTATGTAAACATGTACAGTAGTATAATATAATTCCTACCCATAATTAGAATATATTTCATATATTGTGTAAATATAATTATGATAAGACTAAAATTCTTTTTGTAATTAGGACTAGGATTCCTTTTGTAATTAGGATTAGGATTCCTCTAGTATAAGAGCGAATATTGTACACTATATATATTGTTATTAATGAGAAAGATTCCTCAAGGGAGATTAATATCATCTTACATGGTATCAAGAGCCAAGAACCTAAAAACCTAGAAATTTCTTCCCGTTTGCCCCCTACAGCCACCACAAATTTCTTGAGTTTTTTTTTCCATTCTTCTCTTCTCTAAATGGATCCTCTTGCTTCTACTACAATTTCTGATGCTTCCGCTTCCATACCTCCCACCATCAACTCATCACCATCTCTCCATCCAGCTCTCGCCATTACAAACATCAAGAATTTCATCCCTCATTCTTGATAAGGAAGATGGTCAATATTGGTCGTGGGTCGAACTCTTTAAAATTCATGCATGTGTTTACCACGTGCTTGATCACATCGACGATTCTGTTCCTAGCCCCCCGGAGATCGATGACACAACATGGCGTCATCTCGATGCCGTGGTTAAACAGTGGATATATGGCACTATATCGAAAGATCTCCTTCTCACTATCATGAAATTCGGCGCCTCAGCCCGCGACTTGTGGATTCGTTTGGAGGTAATATTTCAAGACAACAAACACACACGCGCTGTGTATTTGGAGGAACAATTTAACAACACATGTCTTGATAATTTCTCCAACATGACTGATTACTGCAAACAGTTAAAATTTGTGGCGGATCAACTCTCCAACATCGGCACGCCTGTCTTGAAAACTAAAATGGTGTTACAATTGATTGCAGACCTTCCGAAAGGCGAATTTGATATTTTGGCCACCGTTATTCAACAGGCGAATCCGTTATCCAGTTTTAACAAAGCTCGCTTGCAGGTGTTGCTCGAAGAAACCCGTCATGCTAAACAGGATGAACATAATCAAAAGGCGTTAGCCGTCGAAACGCCTCCCCCGCCGGAAAATTCCCAACAGTTGCAGGACCGCGACGGCAGAGTGCGTGGTCGCGGCCGCAGAGACGCCGCGATGCTGGTCGCGGCAGCAGAACCAAAGAAGAAGCACCATCGCCCGGTTGGGCCGCGGCGTCTCAACAAGATTGCAGCATGGCGCCAACAGCACTCAAAGAAGCAGTGGCTCAACCCGTATGCCCAACCAGGGTTGTTGGGACCTCGATCAACCAAGTACCAGCAGTACGCCCACTTTATGCAAGGCCGCCCAGCTTCACACCCGATAGCTCCTATCGATTCGGTCGCTTTCAAAGAACAATTTGCAAAGAACCTGAAACACTTGGTATATGGACTCCGGCGCTACATCTCACCTCGCCCGGTCTGCAGGTAATATTCCCAAACTGTTCAGTTTAAAGCATCCTCAATTTATTACAGTTGGCAATGGTCACCGCATTTCGATAAAGGGCTATGGTACATCCTACACACAACCTCCTCATCCACCCTTCTCCCTTAAGAATACCCTATATGCTCCACACATCATTAAGAACCTAATTTATGTTCGCAATATTACTCAATAACTATGTCTTGTCTATGTTGACTTTGACCCTTTTGGTTTCACTGTAAAGGATCTTTATATGGGGACACCTCTTACGAGATGTAATAGCACGGGGATCTCTATCCATTCTCATCCACCTCCGCTGTCGGATCTTGCTCTCCCGTCTCTCTAGCGGCTATTTCTCCATCCACATGGCATAATAGGCCTGGTTATCCAGGAACCCCAATTTTTAATTTTCTTAAAGCCAACAATTGTATTCTATGTAATAATGGAAAACTAGTCCAACACTGTGTTTCTTGTTCTCTAGGCAAACATACTCGTCTTCCGTTTAAATTATCTACTAGTGTTACTTTTGCACCTTTTGATATTATACATGTCGATTTATGGACATCTCTTATTCCTTGTTTCATCGGTCATAAATATTATCTTGTGCTGCTAGATGATTTTTCTCACTACATTTGGGTCTATCCTCTTAAATTCAAATTAGAAGTGTGCCATATTTCTTGAGTTTCGCACTTTTATCCACACAGTTTGACAAAGGTATAAAATCTTTTCAGTGCGATAATGGTCGCGAATTCAATAACTCTATGTTTCACCGTTTTTGTACAAATAATTGCATGGTTTTTCGTTTCTCCTGCCCTCACACTTCCCCACAAAACGATAAAGTTGAACGAATCATTCGCACCATTAACAATATGATTCGCACTCTATTGATTTATGCCTCCCTCCCTCCGTCCTTCTGGATATATGCTGCTAAGATGTCAAAATACATTCTAAATATTCTCCCAACTAGCACCCTTCACAATATGACCCCTACCGAAATCCTCTATCATAGAGTCCCCTCTTACGATCATCTACGGATATTCGGTTGTCTATGTTATCCTAACCTTGCCTCTACTGCCCCTCACAAACTAGCCTTCGGTCCACTCCATGTGTCTACCTAGGCTTCCCGCCGAACCATAGGGGCTATTTCTGTTATGACTTGTCCACTCGTCAAATCCACATTTCTCGTCACGTCACATTCGACGAGACCACATTCCCATTCTCGAATCCTCAGAAATTCCAGAAACTTGATTACTTCTTTCTTGACGTGCCTGACATCTCTCCTCTCATTCTCGGTCAACTAGATCATAGCACCGCTGAAAAATCACCTTTTCTGCCCAGTGATCCATCATCAGCGTCAGCGCCGCAACCCCAAGGGGAGGCGCAGCGGCGCCTCCGACGGCACTTCCTTCATCCTCCCATTATCCGACCTTACCCTCTGTATCGGATCCCACCACTCAGCCACCACAGACACCCACTGTCTCCACTCACCATATGGAAACCCGTGCCAAACACAAGATCTTCAAACCCAAAGTACAATTTAACCTGTCTGCATCTCTCCACTTTCCAAGAACCCCTAATTGGCCAAACAAGACCCTAATTGGAATGCGGAAATGTATGAGGAGTTCAATACTTTTGACTAAGCAGCACACGTGGGATCTAGTACCTAGGCCGGAGGGGGTGAATGTGATCCGTTGTATGTGGCTTTTTCGTCACAAATTCAGAGACAGTGGAGATCTTCAGAGGTATAAGGCGCGACTTGTGGCTAATGACACAAATCAGCAGGAGGGCATTAATTGTGGTGAGACATTCAACCCGGTTGTCAAACCGGCTACCATTCGCACAGTTCTGAGCATAGTCATGGGCAAACACTAGCTGATACATCAACTTGATGTGAAAAATACATTTTTACATGGGGACCTGAGAGAAACAGTCTACATGCACCAGCCGTCTGGGTTCACCTATCCAACAGTCCCTCATTATGTGTGTCGTCTCCGTAAATCACTATATGGCCTAAAGCAGGCTCCCCGTGCGTGGTATGATCGTTTTGTCAGATATATTTTGCAGATTGGGTTTGTACGCAGCAAAAGTGATACATCACTCTTCATTTTTCATTGAGGTAGTAGCATTGCTTACTTAATAGTTAATACTGTACGTGGATGATATTTTTCTTACTGGCTCCTCCGATGGGTTGAAAATGAGATTATTATTTTGCTCAAGACCGAATTTGCAATGACTGATTTGGGCAAACTGAGTTATTTCTTGGGGATATCAGTGACCAGGTCTGCCAACTACATGTTCTTGTGTCAGCGTAAGTATGTAGAGGAGATTGTGTACAGGGCGCTAAGATGACGTATTGCAAAGTTATGCCTACTCCAGTTGATTCAAAATCTAAGCTCAGTGCTATGAATGGTGCTCCAGTCTTCGATCCTACTCTGTTTAGGAGTCTTGCATGTGCACTTCAGTATCTCACATTTACAAGGCTCTACATTACATATGATGTTCAGCAGGTATGCCTATTTATGCATGCCCCAGGGAGTCTCATTCCACTGCCCTTAAGCGTATCATCTGATACATTAAGGGCACACTTGATTATGGTTTGCACCTTTACCCTTCTGCACTAAACAAGTTGCTCTCGTATACGGATGCAGATTTGGCAGGGTGTTCGGACACGCGATGCTCAACCTCCGACTTTTGTGTTCTTTTAGGGGATAATCTTATTTCATGATCTGCTAAGCGACATGCCACCCTGTCTCGTTCCAGTGCCGAGGCTGAGTGCAGAGGCGTTGCAAATGTGGTAGCTGAGATTTGTTGGCTCGGAAATTTACTGTTAGAACTTCAGTGTCCTTTGCGTCAGGCATCTATTGTGTACTGTGATAACATCTCTGCAATCTATCTTTCTCATAACCCGGTTCAACATCAGCGAACCAAGCACGTTGAGATGAACATACATTTCGTTCATGAGAAAGTTGCGCTAGGCCATGTCAGACTGTTACATGTTCCCTCATCATATCAATATGCAAATATATTTACCAAAAGACTTTTCAGACAGTTATTTCTTGACTTCAGATCCAGTGTCAGCGTCCGACCTCCTCCCGCTCCGCCTGAGGGGGTGTGTAAACATGTATAGTAGTATAATATAATCCCTACCCATAATTAGAATATATTCCATATATTGTGTAAATATAATTATGGTAAGACTAGATTTCTCTTGTAATTAGGACTAGGATTCTTCTTGTAAGAGATGAATATTGTACATTATATATATTGATATTAATGAGAAAGACTCCTCAAGGAAGATTAATATCATCTTAAGTGAACTATTTATTTTGTTTTGAAATTTTTTATCCAGAGCTCCCTTTAGTCAATGATAACTCAATCTCAAAAGGGATCTCTGGATAACAAAATTCAAAACAAAATAAATAGTTTACTTGATAACTCAACTGAAGATTTAGTCAATGAATATGAGCAGCAAAATCATGTTGAAGAATTTGTAGGAATTGATAATGATTTAGTCAATGAATCTGAACAACAAAATCATGTGAAAGAATTAGTAGGAACTGAGAATGAATTTAATGCACAAATAGGTGACTTAGGTGAAGATGAACCTGTTGAGAATGAAGATTTTGATCATCTTTGTAATAATGAAGACACCGAACCTGAGGGTGTAGAACCAAGTTTTTCTTTAAACATTTTTTATCCTAGAATTTGAGATAATCTAGATGAAAAAATGAGAGCTTTACTTGTGGAAAAAGGTCCTGCAAGAGATAATAATATCAAATTTTCCAAGGAAGAAAGTTTTAGACATTTTCCTCAACTTATTACTTCTTTAAAGTTACCAAGATACTAAGAAGGCAGTCGCTGAAATCTTCTGAAAAATTAATTGCGATTAAAAGGAACAATCTCAAATAGACCAAGATCCAATGGGGAGACTCATGATAGAAAATGGCTAGTATACTCAAAGGAATTGGATAAAGTTTTTGTTTTTGTTGTAAGTTGTTTAAGACAATGTGTTGTAGAAGCTAATTAGAAAACGAAGGACTTAGAGATTGGAAACATCTTAGTGAGAGGCTTAAACAACATTGAACACATAACTAACATGAGTTCTTGAATTGAATTACATAACAGATTGAAAAAAAATGAAACAATTGATAAAGGCATACAAGAACAAATTAGGAGAGAGAAGGAACACTGGAAACATGTTTTGGTAAGAATAATTTATGTTGTCAAATGTCTTGCTAAAAATAATATTGCATTCTGTGGAACAAAGAGAGAATTTATGAAGAAACTAATGATAATCTTTTAGGTATATTGGAAATGGTTGCAGAATTTGATCCAATAATGCGAGAACATTTTCGACGAATTTAAAATGATGAGATTCACTATCATTATCTAAGCCATAAGATTCAAAATGAGTTGATAGCTTTGCTGGCTTCAAAAGTCAAAAGTGCAATCATCGAGAAAATCAAACAAGCAAAATATTTTTCAGTGATACTTGATTGCACTCATGATTCAAGTCACAAGGAACAAATGACTTTGATAATACGGTGTGTGGATGTGTCAAGGAGTCTAGTGAAAATAGAAGAGTACTTTTTAATTGTGAAAGATACATAAGGATTAGGACTTTTTAATGAATTGCAATATGTCCTAGAGTCCCTTGGTCTTAAAATTGATGATGTTAGAGGACAGGGTTATGATAATGGCTCTAATATGAAAGGAAAACATCAAGGTGTACAAATAAGATTACTTGAAATAAATCCTAGAGCTTTGTTCATGCCATGTGGTTGTCATTCTCTTAATTTAACACTATGTGATATGTCAAACTGTTTTGTGAAAGCGAAATCCTTTTTTGGGGTGGTTCAACGCATTTATTGTGTTTTTGCTAATTCTACAAAGCGTTGGAAGATTTTACAAGATCATGTAGATGGTTTAACTCTCAAAACATTGTCAACTACACGTTGGGAAAGTCGTGTAGAGAGTGTTAAAGCAATAAGATACCAAGCTGCTCAAATAAAAGAAGCTTTATTTAAAGTAGCAGAAACTAGTGAAGATGCTAAAGCAAAAAGTGAAGCTGGAAGTTTAGCAACACATGAACTGGAAAATTTTGAGTTTTTATTAGGCATGGTTATTTGACATGATATTTTGTTGAAAATTAACTTATTCAGCAAAAAAGTTACAATCTAAAGATATGTGCATTGATGCTGCTTTAAAAAATTTGAAGGGGCTCATTTTTTTTTTTTGAGAATTATAGAGAAAATGAATTTGCATCTGCTATGATTGAAGCTAAAAATATTGCTTGTGATATAGAGATTGAACCCGAATTTCCTAAAAAACGTCAAAGTCATAGAAAGAAACAATTTGATGAGAATGTCAATGATGAGACAGTACAATCAGTTGAAGAGTCAATTATTTCATATGTGTAGTGGATATGGCTCTTTCTTCATTAAGGAGTAGATTTGAACAAATGCAAGCATATGATGGTATTTTTGGGTTCTTGTTTAATTCAAAGAAGTTAACTTCATTGGGTGATGAGGAATTGATCTCAAGCTTGAAACTACTTTAAGAAATGGTGAGTCTTCTGATGTTGATGCAAGTGATTTGTTTTCATCAGCAGTAAACACAACACTTGAAATTGTAGAGTTTGTAAAAGATATGGATTGTTTTCCAAATATTTTGATTTCCTATAGAATACTATTGACTGTATATGTGACTGTAGCATCTACAGAAAGAAGTTTTTCTAAATTAAAATTATTGAAATTTTATTTGAGGTCTACCATGTCACAAGAAAGACTAAATGAGCTAGCAATCTTATCCATTGAAAATGAGATGTTAGAAAAACTTGAATTTGAAAGCACCATTGAGGATTTTACTTCTCAAAATGCAAGAAGAAAATCATTTAAATAATACCTTTTTAGTTGTGATTTTGTTGTTTTTCACCTTATCTTGCAGATGGTGATGTTGATATTTTGCTGGTTGCTGAGGATACAAAGGAATTTCAAGTAGGCTGCTGTTGTTTGCTTTGGCTTGAGGAAGAAAATACATTTTTCGTTTGGCTGGTTGCTTGTTGCTGGATGAAAAAGAACTTATTGAATTGTTATAATTATTTATCTTGTTTATATATTATAACTTTTTATTCTAAATTTTAATATATTGAAGTTTGAATCGATACAATTTATTTGGCTTGAATGTTAAATTTTTAGTTAATTTGAACAGGTTAGATCTTGGTTGAAAAATAAGAGTGAGTTCATCACTAAGTTTAAATATATATAGGGCCTAATTTTTACTTTTGCCTTGGGCCTTGAAAAATTCAGGACCGACACTGCGTGGAGATAGAGAGGCTATTTCCGAGAGACTTCGGCTCAAGTAACACCTAACAAATCCACTAGAAAAAGAAAATAAAATAAGTAAATAAGGCATAGAAAATAATAGGGAGAGCTTAAAATAGCAATTCAGAATAAAATAATGGGAAAATGGTCATATTTGTCCTCAACGTTTAGGAAAAGGTTTGTATTTGCCATCTGTTAACGTTTGGGGTCAAATATATCCTCCGTTAGTCCAAATCTTTTAAATTTACCCATTTTAACGGATCTTCCACGTGGCAGATACGTGGTTGCCCTGTCACCGCCGCCGCCATCGCCTCCAGCAGTTCGCCGGAAACAATGGAGTTTGGGTTAAAGGTTGAATTGAACGTCGTGGTTTAGTGTATGTTGTAGAGAATGAAGAGACGGACACATCAACGCCACCCACCGTCGTCAATGACACCTGGACTGGCCGGAAAACTAAAAAAATCGATCGGTTTTTTTTATTTGGTCGACCGGGGTATAGGGGACGAATTGAAGGTGGTGGGTGGGTGTATAATGTCGGCGAAGAGGATGGGGAGTGTAATGGTACCAGCCCCGAACGTCAATTGTAGTCCAGTTGGCCGGAAAATCGACGGCGACCCTAAAATAATACAATAATTAAAGTACAAAAAACAACCGACAGGAATAAACGAAGATAATAAGACCAACCAGTATGTGAGGAAAGGTTGTTAGAAGAGCATTTAACAGTGAAAACTCTGAATTTTGCAGACTTGTAATAAAACGAGGCAGTGGAGAATACATTGTGAGTTCAAACCTTTGCTGCTTCTATCTGCAGTTTGTTACTACAAAGGTGGTCTTGCTTTTCTGTTAGTGTGGGATTTTGTTTTGATTATCAACCGTCGAAAAGGTTAAATAACTGAAAATCAATCGAATTTATATGAAGCTTGGGCCATTCAAATATGGACTGGGCCAGCCCTAGCGGTAGCAGCGTGATCTCTTGGGCTTCTAATTGGATTGGGGCGTTATGTCCAAATGGTCTTAAATTTGGACTTTGATTCAGGGGTTTGCGTCATTTGTACTTTTGGCTCCTGGTCTTTAATTTTTTCCTTCAAATGGGTTGTTATTTAACTTTTGCCATTCAAAATTGAATTTATGTCTATACGGCCATAAGTTATGTAAAGAACATATGCCCTTATAGACATAAATTTAATTTTTAAAAGTGAAAATTAAAGTGTAACCCATTTGAAGGAAGACCAATCCATTTAAAGGGTACACCGTGCAATTACTTGGGGTAAACCTCATTGATTTTAACGCCTGAACCATGATATGAAATAAGTCGATAAAGTATAAATTCAATTTCAAAAATTCGAAAACGGTAAATGCGCAATGTGACTCACCTGACGATCTTATTCAGCATAGTATCTCGTTAGACAATCACAATTTTTATATCATTTCTTTCTCATATAAAGTGTATATTCAATGGGATCCAGAGAGATCATGTTTTCATCCATAGCATCCCAAGTACCCGGATCAATCAAAAGTTCAATTCTATCTGAACTACTCATTTTCAAATGATATCCACACTCGTGCACCTTAACTATAGCTTCGCAGTGACAACCTTAATCGAATGTGTAGGATAGGTGGGAGGTGGTGACACACAACGACCAATCCTGAAAGATCACTGTCGCGAACAGTGCTTCGATTGCTGATGAAGAAAGAGAATTTTTGGTTCAGTTCTCCACCGTCATTATGTTAATAAAAAAAATGGCTTGGCAGTATGTTAACGAATTGGTCCACTACAGAAACAAAATTCATAAGTTCACCAACTATCTCATACT
The DNA here is from genome assembly GCA_029844215.1 of Przewalskia tangutica. Taxonomy (NCBI): domain Eukaryota; kingdom Viridiplantae; phylum Streptophyta; class Magnoliopsida; order Solanales; family Solanaceae; genus Przewalskia; species Przewalskia tangutica. The sequence goes on from CM056725.1 coordinate 8,667,636, forward strand.
CTCTCTCTCTCTCTCTCTCTCAAACACCAACCAAATGAGCACATCTAGTTGAAAGACTCTCATTCTTATTTAGAATGGGAAGATCACACCAAGTACATTTGATTATGAAAGAAGATCAGCTTATTTTGTAACAGATTTTCAATCTCCCTTCGGGAAGTAAGAGCAATTTTCCCTTGCCTTACGCCAGTTCCAGTCATGAGATGACTTTTTCCTTACTCGCAATGAATTCATTGGATGATAATAGTGTATAAAGATTTTCTTTCTACTTCCTCCTCTATCTAAGTGTCATGTTTTAGCTCGTTCAGTCAAAGAGATTGAAGTGAAATCAATTCAACCATTCGAATGGTCTCCCTAAGATTGACTTATTTTTCCAATAAACCATGGTTTATGAATGAGTGCTCTTGGAGTAGTCGATCTAGCCTTGAACCTACGGGCCTATGACTTCATTTCTCAGGAAATTCACGCAGCGGAAGATCCTGAATTTGAGACTTTCTACACCAAAAATATTCTCTTAAATGAAAGTATTCGCGCTTGAATGGCGGCTCAAGAGCCTCATGAAAACCTTATATTCCCTTACGAGGCTCTACCATGGAAACGTTTTTAATGGAACTTTAGCCTTAGCTGGTCGTGACCAAGAAACTGGTATTCTTGTAATCGATTTAATAGGTATTTTCTTTTATGGTTCATATTCCGGATTGGGTTTATCCATGTAGTAATCGAAAGAATTGAGTTGTCAACATGAAAGTGTAAGAACTCAACGGGATTCCCAGCATCTCGTAGAAAAAGAGTATGTAATGTAGATTTTTCAGAAGGGTCTAAATAAGACTGAAGCTGAAGCTGGCCTATGAGGCTGCTGAAAGAGAAGAAAAGGAAAGGGGTACTAAAAAGAGACTGCTACCAATTAGGCTAGAAAGAAGACATTAAGCATTCGATAAAAGTCGTATGTACGACTTGAAGGGAAATCTTTCATATCTTTTGAGATTCACTCTACAATATGAGGTAAAAAAAGTCAAATAAGTGATTTTAGCCCTTATAAAGAAAAACTGATTCTTGAACCCCTTTCATGCTCATTTCACTTCGAGGTACTGCAGAAAAAAATGTGTGAGCTTAATCTATTTAACGTGGACCATCCGTTATGAGACTTAAGTAATAAAAGAAAGCGGTGAAAAGTATACATCCACTAAGTACCCTCATACGGAGACTTAGACTCATGTCTAGTCAGTTGCTAAGATGATTCTGATTCAAGCATTCTCATTCAATGTCAATGCTGCTTTCTTCGTTTTTCAAATTCCTTTCCAACTTTATAGTCAAGCAAGTTCAAATGGCTTTCCACTCCTCTCTTTCCTTATAGTCAAGAGAGTAGCTGAGCGTTCTTCTCCTTCTTGACAGTAAAGGTGAGTGGCTTAAGGCTCTTTTCTTTTTATACTAGTTCTTACATAAGTAATTTGCAGGAAGAAAACGAAGTCTTTTCTTTCGAAATTCACTCCTGAAGTCACATCTTTCAGCATTGGGATTGAAGTAAAGTACTTTTGAGTTGCTCTTCGGCATAATTTCCATTTGAGGATAAAAATTAAAGACCATTACAAAATAGGGAAAAAGTGCAAATGACCCGTCCGGTTAACAAAACCTAAGCTCGTTTTGAAACTTCATTGAGTTTTCTTATTTATTTTCTTATCTTAATTTTGTACTTATTTCCTAATGTCTACAGTTTTTAACATGCTATCCATACGTGAGTTTTTAAAAGTATAGCACTTCAATTGGTAGAGTTGGACATACGAATTGGAAATTTCTTATAGCTAGTGTTGAACGTATGAATTGGAAAAGCTCGGTGCACTTTCGCTATGCACGGGGTCCGGAGTGAATGTCGCATGATTTAGAACTCGTCGTATAATAGTCCGCCCCTCCATCTTTCTTCACTTAAATCGTATGCCTAACCTACCCATCATGTGTTGCGCTCTTATCACTAGATTAAACTCCTGGAGACATACGAATTGATATTAAGACTTAGTGTTTTTACTCAATCCAATTGAAAGTAAGACTTAATAAAGCATGTGTGTAACTCTCATCTTATTCCTAAAGTGAGCTCCTAGACTGCTAGACATATACATAACGTAACTATTAGTGTGCCAAAGACGGAATCAAAATTTTAATTTTATGGGTTATGAATTTAGAACGATGAATTTAAGTGCTAATAACTGAATTCTATATTTAAAATATATAGATTTAATTAACTTTAACACAAACACACTATCTGATAAAAAATAATTGAATTCTCCATGTGATTAATAAGACATTTGTGTATGCCTATTCAGCTCCCTTTTCATACTTGGTGGTCTCTTAATTTGATTGAATTAAAGTTATACACCATTTAGTTGCTCTTTTCGTGTTCATTAGTCTATGGGGATTTAGTTTTGATTGTCTTTGTCCTTTTTTTTTTGCATAGTCGCATATTTCTTTATTTTGGATGTGTGCTCTTTAATAAATGGTATACTTACTCATGCATGATGCATCCACTCTTTGGGGTTTCTCACACAGAATTATGAAAAGAAATTAAGAGTTTATTCACTACAAAAAAAATGACCTACCGTGACAGTTTAAATGTGATGATTTTAAAAACCGTCACACGTTATGACGGTTTTTGCATTGACTTTCTGGTCAATGGTTGTTCGTGACAGATATGTGACGATTTTATTAACCGTCACAGCTTTGTGACAACGGTGTGATGCTGATTTCAACCGTCACATGTTTTTATGACGATTTTTAAAATACGAATTTAATTTATTATTATTTTAAAATAATATATACCCAACCCGACCCATTTTATTTCTAAACCCAATATCCCTAAAAACTAAACCAAATCAGAAAAGCAAGAACCCTACATTTTCTTACCCATTTTCCACAAAAACCGAACCCATCAGCGCAACACATCTCATCTCTCTTCCAGAAATCCTTAACACAAAAAAAGTTTTATGATCCTTTGCCTTGAAGCGTGAAGCTTGTTGTCCCAAAACGTGAAGTTTGATGTCTCAAAACGTTGACCTATTTCAAAATCTGAAGCAAAATCCCGCCCAAAGGAAACCCTAGCATTGAAGTTCATTTCAACGATCTTTTAGCCGTCGTTCTTCCTTTTTCAAACTCCCAAATACCTTCTCATTTTTCTGATTCCGTCTTCTAAAAATACCGATTTAAACTATTGTTTCTGGTTCGGAAAACTCGAAGTCCGTTTTTTATTCAAAGGACCTTACCTTAGCTCGGCGCACCATAAAAAGGTCGGTAATCTTCCCCTTCTTGTTGGCTCTGTTATTTTTCTTGTGTTTATAGTTCTGTGTGTATTATAAAAATTCTGTTCATTGTTCATTTGGTGGTTTGCTTTTTGTATCATTAGAAAGATGTCTGACGTGCTTATTTTCATTCTTTAGTGCTGTTAATCCGCATCGTCGTTCTGTTGCTTATATATGATATTTTAGCCACTGCCTATGTGTTAGAAATTATTTCACTAGGACTCATCTATTTCTTATAAGTATTAAATTCCTAGAAAGCATAATTTTCATTAAAGTTTATGTATAAATGAAGCTTATCCAGTTTCAGCTTCATATCTATGTGTTAGTTGTGTTTTATCTACTGAAAAGAACTTGTTTTTAGCATAAATTATGCCTATGAGATTTTGGTACAAATTATCATCTGTTAATGTAAGTCGCACCCGATGTATGAATCTGTTTTGGTGCAAGTTGTCTCCTGTTAGATGTGTTGTGGTATATTAAATCTGATTAAGTACTTTGTCAAGCTATTGTTATTTTTTTTGTTGGTTAATTTTGTACTTTTAAGGTGGTTGAATGATATGTGTGCATGTATTTTGTTGTGTGTCAGGTGTTGTTCTTATTATTATTCATTGATGGATAAGTCCTGGATGACATGTTCTCGATTATCACATGAATATGATAAAAGGGTTAAGATTTTTTTGCAATTTGTTGTAGCCAATGCTGTAGACAGTAGTGTAATTAGGTGTCCTTGCAATCAATGTGAAAATTTATCTTTTCACTCCGTAAAAATTATATCTGAACATTTGTTCTTTAATGGGATAGATAGTGAATATAAAATTTGGTTTTGGCACGGAAAAAAGTGTAGAAACATAGACTCTAGAATAGGTGACCAGTTTGAGTCTAACTACATGGATTACAATGATGAAGATACTGTAGATATGATTAATGATGCTTTTATTAATTGTGCTGATGAAACTGGTCAATATGGACCATATCTACAGTATCTTCATCATTCTACTCCACATCTATGATTTTTTGTGAGATTGAACAAGATTTATTGTTTAATGTATAAGACTTAGTGATACGTTTTGCAGCAAATAATTGTAATTTGGATAGTTTACATTTTAGATGTTCATATTTAGCACATATTACCTTTTTCTTTTCTCCCTTAATTCCATTATTTACCTGAATGTTTTTTTAGAGCTTCTGATCACGCTCTAGTTCTTGACCAATTTCCACATAAATTATAATAAACATCATCCGGTTGCTCATATTTCGTTCTCCTCCTTCTATTTGTCGCTGAACAACCACAAGAAGTCTCATGCTCTTAATCAGAACATTTCTTACTAAACTTCTTTCGGTTCTGTTATTATAACAGTTATTTGGTCTTGGGGTGGCCAACATTTGTGGCTCATTCTTTTCAATTTACCCTATGACAGGTGAGTTTTAATGTAGTGTGTGGATTGATCAATTTCATTTTTGTATCTTTTCACAGTTTCTGCCAACTGGTTTCTGACAAAGTTCCTCTTTACCTAATGCGCTGTCAGGCTCTTTTTCTAGATCAGCTGTAAATCATGAAAGTGGAGCAAAAACTGGCTTATCAGGGCTTGTTATGGGAACTATAATGGGATGTGCTCTATTATTCTTGGCCCCTATATTTGAATACATACCTCAGGTAAAGGAATTTATTTGAAGGTGTAAAGTTATCATATGACTGTCGGTAACTAGATTGCTTTCAACTGTCACAAACCCACACATTTGGATCTGTGTTTCCAGTCTTTTGGCATCTATCTTGGCTCCAATTTGTAATGTATGCTATGGGATATAATCATAGTTATGACAAGGGAGGATAACCTATTTGGGGTTTTGAGTCCCAATGGAGCAAAATGTAGGGATTTGTTGGATGTAAAACACACAAGTAAGGCACAGCGGAAGTTTAAAATTTTGTTTACTTACTTGCTCCAACAAAGATCGTCTGGTATGATTATGCGATAATTCAAATCTGCAAAAACATGAAAACTTACAGTTTATGCTTTTAATGCAGTCTCTACTAAAAGGTGCGCACGCGATTGTCAATCCGGGTGCAAGCCTTGCTTCAGTATATTCCTTTGCCCAAGAAAGCTAGGAAATCTTGGCAGAGGTTTGAGAGAATTTATTTCCTGAACTCTAAGTTCAGAAAGTGGAAAATGAGTTCTGCTGAAATTATGGGTTAAGTGCCAAATATATAGTGAGGAAACCCTAAACCTAATCAGATTTGGATCAGGCTTCAAAACCTGACCCAAATCCAAATTGCAGTGGGCGATCGGCGGGCCACTGTTATCTTGATTATTTATTTATTTTAGACGTTTTAGTTCTAATTAAATCCAAGACTTAATTTTAACTTAATTAATTAATTTTCATCAAATGAAAATTATCCCATAATTTATTATAAAATATCTTGATTCAAAATCCGATATTTTACATTCTCTCAATATACCCTTAGACCGAAAAGACAATCGACTTAGTGTGACCCTTTAGGCCTTCACACATCGGCACTTGATCAAATCAAGGTTCACACGGAACTCCTAGACGGCGCCGGTGACGGACCCAATATGTGAAGTACATTTACAAGACTCAAGTAAACAAACCTCTATGTGAGATGATAAATTCCTTTCATTCGCGACACACTCGATCAAGCTTAAGATTTGTCAAGTGTCTATCCAAATGGCTTGATCACTTTATCTCATCTATATTAGTCGACAACTAGACCATATCCTAGATATGTCTCTTGCGTCGCCAATGACTTGGTCGACCTAACATCTCCGGTGAGTGTTCTCTAGAAATTCCAATCGAGGAATGAATCCTATTCTTGGCTCAACCACCACCTTCAATCTACTTCGTAATGCACCCAATACAAGCCGCGTCTCAACCTATAAGGCATTTGAGCTTAGGACAGGATCAAAGTGCATTACTCCGTAAACAAGGTGATATTGACCTCAAGTCTAAGGACCTCTATCTCCCGTCGCGATAATACTCTAGACATGTATAACAAATAGTTTATCGCCAGGTATGCCAATACTCCTCTAAGAGTATCCATGTGTCCATCACTAGCAACTATTGCTTGCGATGAAGTGAGATATACTACATTCTCTAAGAATGTGATGCGGACACGTCGACTTATAACATATCATTGATATCCCATTCTCAATGATCATTAGTCTAGGCTATTTTAAGAACTACACTCTATCATTAATATCTCACACACTATTAATGACAATGTAAGTTCAAGGGATGCATTAATGAATAATATAAACAATCAAAATAATAATTCAATAATTGCAAATGTCAAGTATATATTAATCTTATTAATAATATGAATGTGTTCAAGTACATGTGCTCCTAAAATGATTGTTTCTAGGACATATATACTTTCAATCTCCCACTTGGCCTAGAGCCAATCACCAATGTATCTAATGCCCATATTTTTTAAATGACCATTATGCTTGACCAAGCTTAATGGTTTAGTAAATAGGCTCTTAGATTATTTTCGTGGGAATATAGTCTATCTTTATTTCTTCCGTCTCCACCATCTCCCCGAGAATGTGGTATTTCCTTGGTACACGCTTGTTTCTATTCGCTGATCTTGGTTCCTTAGCTTGAGCAATCGCACTGTGTTGTCACAATAAATCGTTATTCGACAATCGGTACTGAACAACCCCAATTCCTTTAAGAACTCTGATATCGCGACGAATCTTTACCACCTTCCGATCCGGCATGTACTCGGCTTCTGTTGTCGAATCGGCAGTTGTAGCTTGCTTGGAACTCTTCCAACTAACTACTCCACCATTTAAAATGAAGGCATAACCAGACTGAGATTTGAAGTCATCAAGATCTGTCTGAAAGGTAGCATCAGTGTACCCAGTAGCTACTAGCTCTTCTTGTCGCCATAGACTAAGAAGTATTCTTTAGTTCGTCTAAGATACTTAAGAATACTCTTGGCGCTTTCGATGTTCCTCCCGTGATTCTGCTGAATTTGCAAGTCATGCTAAGTGCATAGGCCACATCCGCCTTATGCAGTCATGGCATACATGATTGATCCTATAGTCAAGATATGGGATTCTCTTCACGCGCTCGAGTTCTCGTGGAAGGACAATCCTTCCGACAACTTGATGCCTTGACCCATAGGAAGATTCTCTTTCTTGGAATTTTCCATAGAGAAATGTTTTAGCACTTTGTCTATGTATACTGATCGTGATGTACCAACAATCTATTAGGTCTATCTCTGTAGATTCTAATTCCAAGAATGTAGCAGCTTCACCAAGTCCTTCATCATGAAGGTTCTGGATAACCATTCTTTGACTGATTGCATGAGAGTTTTATTGTCTCCCATTATCAATATGTCATCTACATATATAACAATGAAGACAATGCTCTCATTTGTGCGTTTACTATAAACGCACGGATCTTCCTTGCTTCTAACAAAGTCAAACGATTTGATTGCTTTGTCAAAACAAATGTTCCAACTCCTTGAGGCTTGCTTAAGTCCATAAATGGACTTTTGTAGTTTGCATACTGCTTTGGGTTGAGTCTTAGATGTAAAACCCTCTGGCTGTATCATATACACCTCCTCAATTAAATTACCATTGAGGAAGGCAGTTTTAACATCCATTTGCCAAATATGATAATCATAGTATGCAGCTATAGCAAGCAAAATCCGAATGGACTTAATCTTTGCAACAGGCGAAAAAGTTTCATCATAATCGACCCTGATTATAACCTTTAGCCACCAATCTTGCTTTATAAGTCTGTATTTTGCCATATGCATCAATCTTCTTCTTGAAGACCCATTTGCATCCTATGGGTCTAACCCCTGTTGGCAAGTCAACCAAGTTCCATACTTGGTTTATGTACATAGACTCTATTTCGGATTTCATGGCTTCTTGTCATCTCTGTGAATCAATGTCTAACATTGCTTCGTTGTAGGTAGTAGGCTCATCATCATCAGGAATATCTATCTCATTATGTGTTTCAACAAGGAGATTAAGTCTTTCAGGTGCACGATGAGTCCTAGTGGTCCTACGGAGTTGAACATTCTGCGTTTCAGTGTCTGCTGTATTTTGATTTTGAGAAGATGTTTGTGTGTTGGACAATCCACCACCTTGAGAACTTTCAGGAATATCATTTTGAATAGGATGATGCACAACTATTGTGTCATCTGTCATTGGTTGTGCATGAGGGTCTTGCATTTCGCAGATCCTCACAACACTCCCACTGGCTGAAGGGCGTACTCTAAGTACCCAATCATCATCAAATACTCCCACTGAATCCTTGTCTAGGTTATTTGACAAGAAGTCATTCTCTACATTATTTTGTACTTCTTGAATTTCTTCAAGTTCTATCTTGTTGCAACTCTGTTCCTTGTAGACATAGTCTTCTTCAAAGAAAGTTGCATTTCTGGAAACAATTACTTTATGTTCCTCAGGAAGATAGAAGTAGTACCCTCTTGTTTCCTTAGGATACCCTACAAAATAATACTTCTCACTTTTAGATTCTAATTTGTCAGTGAGCAACTTCTTTACATATGCAGGGCACCCCCAGGGTCGCATGTGTTTAAGTGCTGGCTTCTTGCCATTCCATATCTCATATGGAGTTTTCTCAACTGACTTTGATGGAACTCTATTCAAAATGTAGATTGAGCTTTGCAATGCATATCCCCATAGGTATGTTGGTAGAGCTGAGAAGCTCATCATGGATCTAACCATATCTAATAAGGTACGATTTCTCCTCTCAGCAACACCATTCATTTGTGGCGTTCCGGGAGGTGTCCATTCTGAATGGACTCCATGAAGCTTCAAATAATCTAGAAATTCTTTACTTAAGTACTCACCTCCTCGATCCGATCAAGAGTTTTAATACTTGTTTCAAGTTGCTTCTCTACTTCTGACTTGTACTCCATGAATTTCTCAAAAGCTTCAGACTTATGCTTCATAAGATACACATGCCCAAACCTTGAGAAATCATCTGTAGAAGTGATGAAATAAAGAAAGCCTCCCTTAGCTTGAGTTGGAAAAGGCCCACATACATCGGTATGGACTAACTCAAGCACCTCTTTCGCGTACTCCTTTCCCGAGAAAGTGATTTGGTTGTCATCTTTCCTCTTAAGCAAGATTCGCAATCACCATATGACTCTAAGTCAAATGGTTCTAAGTAATCTAATTTCCTCAATCTTGCTATCCTCGATTCATTGATGTGACCAAGTGCAATGCCATAAGTAGGTGGGATTTCTTTGATTACTTATTTTAGCTCTTTTATTTTGTATATTGAAAATTTCATGGCTCTGCTTTAGAACATACAATCCATCCATGGCGGAGCATTTCCACAAATAAAACCTTTATAAGACAAAACATAGTTTCCATTGGTAATATGTGAGAAAACCCTCAATGTCTAACATAGGGATAGAAATAATATTTCTTGTCAAAGACGGGACAAAATAACAATTATTAAGTTCTAAACAAAAGCCCAAGGTAAATCTAGTCTATAAGTCCCCACGCGTTACTGCATCAACTCTAGCTCCATTGCCAACGCCGCGTAGATCTACTTCCCAAGGTCCAACCTTTCTCATCGATTAGCCCGCACATTATTACAAATGTGCGAGCCAGCGGTATCCAATACCCAACGGTGAGAATTAGTTATAGACATATTTATTTCAATAACAAACATACCTTGTCCAGCAGGCCAAGACTCAGTGCCTTGTCTCCCTGGTGCATAATCCTTCTTCCAATGTCCCTTTCTTACTTGAATCGAGGCACATCGCCATTATCTTGGCCTTCTTTCAACAACTCCTTTAGGTTTCATAGTGGGTTTGGCGGCCGCCTTACCCTTCTTCTTCTGCATATTCTTACCCTTAGGTTTGAACTTGCTAGATTAGCCCACCATGAGCACAACTTTACCTTTGGAGGTGGACGACTCGAAGGTCTTCAACATATTATGAAGTTCAGGGAGACTTGCTTTCGTTCCATTCATGTTGTAATTCACAATGAAGTTCTCAAAGAAACCAGGAAGCGAGTTCAAGATTAGATTAACAGAAACATTCACAGGCAGCTTCGTTCCAATCGAAGTCAACCTCTCAATTAATCCAATCATCTTCAAAACATGTTGTGACACTTGACCTCCGTTTAGCTTACACTTAAAAGATCTCTCAACAGTTCATACTCCATTGTTCGAGACCGTGAGTCATAGAACTCTTCAAGTGTTCTAGCGTCGTTGGGGCCCATATTTTCATGTTGTCTTTGTAACTCAAGTCATGTAAGATAGCATAACACATCAGGCCGCAACAAAGATCATCAAGATATTTCGATAGTCGCTTTGTCAAACAGAGCATACTCTTCGTAATCTTCACAGGATCAGAGGGAGTGGTGTATCCAATACATACTCAATCTTTTCTAATCGCAGCATCAAACGCAGATTTCTTAACCAATCAGAAAATTGGCTCCATTCAACTTGTTCGTTCAACCAACATTTTAAGTGATAGATTCGACATCAGAATCAAGAAAGATAGACTTGAAATTAATACTTTAATATAATTTCTATTGAACACATTCATTAACTAACTAACTAACATGGTCTTTAGTTTAATTAGCTCCCACTATTTTAACATACTCTTTGACCCCATAAAGAATACTGACTCATATCAAATATGGTCATAATGGGCCAAGATCCAAACTCATGTTGTCTCGCGCTTCGAGGTCGATAACTTCAACAACACGATCCGTAGTTCTCTAAACCAATTGCAAACAATTTGCAACTCTTGGTTGACCGAATGTTCTAAACAATTCGACTGCGCCCCTACCGTCCGACACCGGGCGCCAAGACACTTAGCAAGTCAACCCCGTTATGCGATCAGTAATTATGTATCTAAGCGGCTTAGCCTTCATCAAGCAAACATCGGGTGTAAATACTCACGAAGGTTTATCACCTACTACAACATTTATACGCATCTATGAAAGTGGTCCGAGTCCTCGTAGACTTAGAGCAAATCTGGGCATAAATACTCATCTCGAAAAGGATTTTGCACCACAATCAATTATAACTGACGACTGCTCATTTTAAATGAGACTTGTATTAAATTTGGGAACATTTTAATTCGTGGTTATGACTAAGATCAACTATTATATCATACATCATATGAAATCCTATCATGCAATTTCTAAACACATTTAGATGGAAACCATCAAACCCAATAGCGTGATATAAGATGGTTTTAATCATATACTTGCGCCGCCTACCTGCATAATTATAGCGGTCATCAAAGTAAACAATTACCGGCGCCGCCTACCTGCATAATAATTGCGGACTTATTCTAATTATTTAAATGACAATCAATTAAACAATTAGGAGAAACAATTAATTTGTGCACACATTATCAAATAATATGCTAAATAACAATAATTGTGGGTTAATTAATTTTGTTTCAATTTAGGAAATATTTAAATTCAAAATTTAAACTCAATTTTCAATTTTCTAATTTTCTCGCTCATCCAAACAAATTCCTTAACAATTCGTAAATTAAAATTTAATTTTCAGGGTATTTTTGCAATTTTCAGAACCTTAAAATATTTACAGATTTACCCAGGACCAAATAAGCTTTTCTCAAATTTACAGATTGACCAGTGGATCGAATCACGATTTTAAAACTTTTAAAATTTCGTAAAATATCTCGTGGACTAATTTGTAATTTTAAGAACTTAAAATATTTTCAGATTTGTTAAAGGACCAATCTACAATTTAAAACCCTAATTTTAATTGCAAAGGTCCTTACACTATTTCAAATTTTCAAAATCAAATCCAACTCCAAATCAAATTTGGGATTCAGATTTCGAAATCGACGAATTAAAACACACCAAGCGATGGCACACGCCGACGAACTCACGGTGGTTTTCACCACCGATTTGGTGGCCCACGCGGTCGGACCGGGACGCCACGGCGGATTCTAAAACCGTCGGTGGTGTTCCTTTTCCGGCCATCGCTGCATGTAACACTACCATCATTAGATTACTCGCCGAGACGAACACGGTATTATTACTTTCGATTGCCGCTCGTGGTGGCCGGAACCGCCCCGCCGTCACCGACATCCAACACTCGCTCGGGACGACATGCGAGGAAAGTGGAACCAACCATCGGCTCATAGCCGAGCCACTCACCTGCCTCTTCTAAAAGGACATACCGTTATATGGCCCGGACGCCACAATAATAACAAACACTGCGCTAAGACGGCATTTCCCAAATGACGCTTACTACAATGGAAACACCGAGGAATAAGTGGCCTCGATCGAGAAAATCCTCCGCTTCCTCCGAGAACCTCGACTGAGCTTGGACCGCTCCTAAATACCATGAGATCAAATCTCCCACCGTGAGCCGCGGGGGTATGTCCGGGTAGGCCGACGAATATATCACTGGCCGAGGCGCTCGTCCAAAACTCACCGGATAACCAACCGGTCTAGCCCTCTTACGCAGATCTCCGCTACCGCCTCTACCCTCTCAGACACTGCTCAGACCGCCGAATAACCTCCCGCCGAGGAACATGCAGATTGCTATCTTGGTCAATAACATAATGGCTTCCTTCATGACTCCTAAAGTCCGCCTAATCGAGAAATCAGAGGCTCGTGTTGTGTTCTCAAAACTCGCGAAGAAGAACTCACGATCATGAACAACATCCTAGATAACCCGGGATAAGCCCTATCAACTCTCGAGTCCGACTAGTAGCTCGCTACTCCTTTGCCCTTCTACGGCCGTTGCCTCCTCGAGGCATAATCAGAACACAACAATACGCCGAGAGGAATTATCTTACTAACATTTCTATGGCACGATCTTAGAGTGAGAAGAATAGAAACCAACTCCTAAATGTCCTGTAGCCTCGCTTATGGGTGTGGCGCGCAACACACCGATAATCAAGACTCTACTAGACACCTGGTCAGAAACATTCCGAGGATCGATCGCTTCGATACCACTCTGTCACACCCCGAACCCCAAGCTCAGGATCGTGCCCTACCTGGCACCGCTACCTTAACAACTAAGTATATTGCGGAAATTAATAACATTTCATATTTTTTTCTTTTAAAACCAACGACGTACAAGGCAAAGCCGACTAGGCCGCCATATCATATACATAAACAAAAGACACTACACTGCATTACGAGTCCAATCCTACATATGAATACGCACTTGGGAGTTAAATCGAAATATGACGGACAAGGCCTCAGCACCCAAAACTGCATAAAGCCTGCATCAAGGATATATACCAAAAGATAAACTCCGGACAGAGGAGCTATCCAAAACCCCGAGCAGATCCTACACTGCCGATCACCAAACAACAGACCTAAACTCATGCATGAACGCACTTCGGCGAGGTCAAGACGAAGAATGTACCAAGTATGTAAACAGAAGTATCGTAATAAAATCATAACAAATAAACAAACAGAGACATGTATGATAGCCAACCTACGATACAATACATAAGCGATATATCAAGTCGTGGACGCAGCCCTCAAAGTCACTACTCAAATATAACTATGGGTCTCACGCCCATAATATCAATCATGCCCGTGGAATCCTTCCTCACCGCCGTGATCCATGATATAACATAGCACCAATAGGCATACATGAACACCAAGTCCCACTGTGTTCTAAAATCAGACGCCAAGTAGTAAACGAACAGTGTGGTATAACGCTCGGGTTTACCCTCATTTATACTCCGACTCGGGCGAGGTGGTAAGCGGGTATAACGCCTGGGGCTTGCCCTCATTTATACTCTTACCCCGGAGAAGGTGGTATAACGCCTCGGGCTTGCCCTCATTTATACTCTTACCCTATCTCAACCGTACAAACAACACATAAAGCGTGTGGTACAGCCTCGGGTTTACCCTCACTTATACTCTTACTCGAGAAGGTGGTACATGCCTGGGGTTTACCCTCACTTATACTCTTACCCTATCTCGACCGACCATCAAACAAGACATAAGCACTACCATGTCTTCTATAAAAATCCGAATTTAACCCAAGTACTACAAGTAATCTAAGCATACCCGTGGAATCCCACATCACCGCTTGTGACGTCCCAAGAATCTCAACAAGACAAACCAATTCTTCTACCGAGAGTCGCGACAACTTAATAAAACATAATACTTGCACTCAAAGGCTATTACCAGCACATATAGGCAAGTTCTCAATTAATCAAGCCAAAGTACTTATCAAGGCACACATAGGATAAATTCTCATTTAACAAGCCAAAGTACTTATCGTGGCACAATTAGAATAAATTCTCATTTAACTAGCCAAAGTACTTATCCGGCACAAATAGAAAAATTCTCAATTTATCAAGCCAAAGTACTAATCAAGGCATACATAGAATAATTCTCTTTAACAAGTCAAAGTACTTATCAAGGCACACTTAGACAAATTCTCAATTTATCAAGCCAAAGTACTACGACGCATTCTTTTATAAAAGACTCCTTTCTATGTAAAGCCCCAAGATACTAACACCAGTAGTATCAAGGCGTGTCTATTTTTCAAAGTAAGTTACTACACTTTTAGAAAACTCATTTCAAGTCTTGAAATCAAGTAACTCCAAATTTTCACAATCTTGGCAACTTATGCCCTTTTATCAAAATAGACAACTTTCTAAATCTTTCATAAAGCCGTTATAACCAACTTCCCATAAAGCCGTTATAACCCTTTATGATTTTAGACATATCCATTCCTTCAATGACCAAGAGACTTATACTATTAAAACCAAGTATCACATACTTACAAATCAAGTTCTTAACTTTCAAAAATACTTCAAGTCTCTAATAGTTAGAAAACAAGTTTTCTTCTACTTTTAAACCTCAAGTAACTTCACCCTTAACACAAGTTACTTCTTAAATCATGTCATTTCTCCTCTTTAAATCAAATAAGTAAATCACTCCTTTGACTCTAAAGTCACTATAATGACCTTTAGGTTTTAGAACTAAGGCACTAGCCAAAAGATTTGGAAACCACTTCCATTTTAAGACTAAATGTACTTTAAGTAAAAATACCTTCACTTTTAAGAATCCAAACTTCATCAAGAAAATGGATTCTACAACTTACAATCCAAACATCAAAGTACACTCAAGGAAATACATAGAACAAATTCTATTTTAGGCAATCCAAATACAACCAAGGAATGGATCATTTTGTGAGTAGAACCTACTTTCTTTATCTTACTAATCATGCTAGAAGAGGAGATAGTTCACAAACCTTTTCGCTAAAATCCACAAGCTAAGCCGAATACGCCGTACGTAGAAGTGTCAACCTATAATGGTCACAACAAGACTATCAACTTCTAGTCTCAACGTAGAATAATACTAAGTGTTTGGTCTCTAATTCTACGAAAAATCGGGCAAAGACTTCCTTTGTTTCTACTCACTTTGCCACCTTTTCAAGGCCGAATACAATAACCAACAAGCCACTTTTAAGGCTCCAAACAACAACCAAACAGGGGATTACACGCCTTACAATACGTGTAAAATTCCGCCCACTATTCATAATGAAGTAGTCTAACGACACTAGCCAATTCTCGGCCAACTTACATAGCAACACTAAGTCTTTTCCAACCCTTTTCAAATTCCAAGTTCCAAGGTCTAACATGTTATATAGTTACAAGCTACTTCACAACTACAATTTCCTTCTTTATACAACATGCGACGCTTAGACCAAAAGTCGACTTGAATTGAAATCTTAAGGCTAAACATGCTAGTTTTCTGATTAGGTTCCAATTGCCAATAAACATATCAAACTTCATACTATATAACACATGCTTTCTAAAATCCATAGCTACAACAATAAGTAAGTCTTAACTACTAAAACGACAAAATTTATACCTTTATAAGCCCTTAAAATTTCCAAGATTCCAAAGTCGCGCTTAGCAATTCTTAGCTCCTTTCCTTAGGTTCCAATCCACTCCAAGCACTCCTAGAGGCCTATGAAGAACCCATCTTCAAGTTCCATCTTCAAAGTCAAGAACTCACTTAGTTTCCGCCATGACTAACGTAAAAATGCGCTTTTTCCAAATCTTTCTATCGAGATAACCTTACAATACCCTCGGGGACATTGGGTTAAAGTCTTGTGGCTAATGGATCAAAACTACAAAATTTTGTGTGGGAAAGTGGACAAAGCCGAGAGCTTCTAAGGCTAAGCTCAAGTTCTCTAAATTTTCTAAGTGTAAATGAGCTTGTCTTGCACTAACTTAGTATATAACACATATCGAGGGCTTAGACTTAAACAAACGGGTGGCTAAGATGAATTTCACTTGATTAAGCTTATGTGGACAAGTTGACAAGTCAACAATGTCACGCTAGCAAGACTAATCTTCCAAGGTGGTCAATGACCATTTTGCCCTTACCAATTTCGTCCAAGACCACTTGTGGGGTTCCACGTGTCGCCTCTCATTCGTCCATAAAATTCAGAACCCTCATGGGTCCCACAAAAATGTAAAATTCCTCAAAGGGCCCCACGTGACCAAATCCGTAATAAATAAATTTCCATAATGCCAATAGGTTCCATACTCTTCAAATAATACATTTTGAGAATCCAATTCTCAACAACGAACATTTTTCCTTTCCGATGTCCTAAGATTTTCCGCCTGGAAAAACAATTCTTCCTTTCGTACTAATTTCCCTCTTGTTTCCTTTCGCACATCTCTCTTTACATGTCCTGGACTTACTGGTGTAACATTCTTCCCCTTAGAAACATTCGCCCCTCGAATGTTCTTAGTCTGTCACGCTATACAAACTCCAGATAAACTCTATACTATGCCTAATACCAATACACGCACAAGACCAACGATGCCACACACGCCACCACATAACATACGTAAACATAATAATGGACCTTCCGTCCGTGGTCCCTTCTCACAAAACTCAAAGGTTACATCTTCCCAAACACGGATCCTTAGAGGTTCCTTTCTTTCCTTACTTGTCATACTTTCTCGCACTTTCAAACTCATCTAGTACACGACAAAATCTCAAATTGCTTCGTCGCCAATCCTTAGAGTTACTAACCAAACTTGGCCATATTGTTACTTACATTCCCGTTAAGGCTTTTTCTGGTCCACGACCTAGTTCCAACGCAACGCCCACAAACTCGCATAACGATTTACTAAACTTCGCCTGCATCCCTGACCCTACCACATAAACTGACCATTTCTAATCGACATCACCCGATTCCATACAATCGGTTGACGAACGAAGTCTACAACCCGACTCATCGTCACACTTAACTTCTTGTTCCTAGTCCGAAATAAATCTCTCTTATCTCAAGGTACTTCTTACCCTATCCCCTATTCACTAAAGGTTCACACATAAGTCAAAGTATTTCTATCAGACATCCTTCCCTACTCTGGCCTTACATCGTTACTGGTAAATACAACTTGTGAACTCTACACAACTATAGTCTCGTCACTTATCATTCTTGTCAATATTCTTAACTTTTTCACTTTACTAATCAAGGTATCCCTACCTGGGTACTATCACTTTACAACTCCAAAGAATAAAGGGAAAACATATACGCTAGGGTAAAACTGAATCTATCAACGCACGATTGATTCAAAAGAATCGAATATACCAGAACCCCGCGCGATGTCGCCTCCCGATCCCGCCCAAGAGTCACGCCATCTACGCGGTTCAAGGACCGCCAGAACTAAAAACTCCACTCGACCTCTACCACGACCTACCGACATCCAACACCGCTCGGGGACGACAACCGCGAGGAAAGTGGAACCAACCATCGGCTCATAGCCGAGCCACCTCACCTGCCTCTTCTAAAAGGACATACTCGCATATGGCCCGGACGGCCACAATAATAACAAACACTGCGCTAAGACGGCATTTCAAATGACGCTTACTACAATGGAAACACCGAGGAATAAGTGGCCTCGATCGAGAAAATCCTCCGCTTCCTCGGTAACCTCGACCTCTGGAGCTGGACTGCTCCTAAATACCTTGTGAGATCAAATCTCCCACCGTGAGCCGCGGGGTATGTATCGGGTAGGTCGACGAATATATCACTTCGGCGAGGCACTCGCCCAAAAACTCACCGGATAACCAACCGGTCTAGCCTCTACGCAGATCTCCGCTACCGCCCTCTACCCTCTGCACACCTGTCTCAGATCGCCGAATAACCTCCCGCCGAGGAAATCGCAGCATTGCTATCTTGGTCAATAACATAATGGCTTCCTTCATGACCCTAAAGTCTGCCTCAATCGAAATCAGAGGCTCGTGTCAGTTCTCAAAACTCGCGGCGAAGAACTCACGATCGCGAATAACATTCGGTATAACTCGGGCATAAGCCCTATCAACTCTCTCGAGTCCGACTAGTAGCTCTCGCTACTCATTTGCCCTTCTCGCCGGCCGTTGCCTCCTCGAGGCATAATCAGAACACAACAATACGCCGAGAGGAATTATCTTACTAACACATTTCTATGGCACGATCTAGAGTGAGAAGAATAGAAACCAACTCCTAAATGTCCCGTAGCTCTCGCTTATGGGGCGCGCGCAACACACCGATAATCAAGACTCTACTAGACACGGCCTCAGAAACATTCCGAGGATCGATCGCTTCGATACCACTCTCACACCCCGAACCTCAAGCTCAGGATCGTGCCCTACCTGGGCACCGCTACCTTAACAACTAAGTATATTATGGAAATTAATAATGTACTCATATTTTTTTTTTTCTTTAAAACCAACGACGATAAAGGCAAAGCCGACTAGGCCGCCATATCATATACATAAACAAAAGACACTACATGCATAACGCAGTCCAATCCTACATATGAATACATGCACTTGCGAGTTAAATCAAATATGACGACAAGGCCCCGCAGACTCCAAAACTGCATAAAGCTCAGATCAAGGATATATACCAAAAGATAAACTCCCGGACAGAGGAGCTATCCAAAACCCCGAGCAGATCCTACACTGCCGATCACCAAACAACAGACCTAAACTCAAGCAGATTTAACGCAGCTCCGGGCGAGGTCAAGACGAAGAATGTACTGGTATGTGAACAATAAGCATCAGAATAAAATCATAACAGTCTAAACAAAACAGAGACATGTATGATAGCCAACCTACAAGATACACAATACATAAGCAATATATCAAGTCGTGACGCAGCCCTCAAAGTCACTACTCAAATATAACTATGGGTCTCACGCCCATAATATCAATCATGCCCGTGGAATCCTTCCTCACCGCCGATACCCATGATATAACATAGCACCAATAGGCATACATGAACACCAAGTCCCACTCTGTTCTAAAATCAGACGCTAAGTAGGCAAACGAATGTGTGGTATAACGCTCGGGTTTACCCTCATTTATACTCGACCGGGCGAGGGTGGTGCGGGGTATAACGCCTGGGCTTGCCTCATTTATACTCTTACCCCGGAGAAGCGTATAACGCCTGGGCTTGCCTCATTTATACTCTTACCCTATCTCAACCTGGCCACAAACAACACATAAAGGTGTGGTACAACGCCTCGGGTTTACCCTCACTTATACTCTTACCTCGAGTATGGTACAGCTGGCCTTGGGGTTTACCCTCACTTATACTCTTACCCTATCTCGACCGACCATCAAACAAGACATAAGCACTACCATGTCTTCTATAAAAATCCGAATTTAACCTAAGTACTACAAGTAACGGAAGATACCCGTGGAATCCCACATCACCGCTCAGACGCCCCAAGAATCTCATAACAAGACAAATACCCTTCTACCGAGAGTCGCAAGAACTTAATAAAACATAATACTTGCACTCAAAGGCTATTACCAAAGACATATAGGCAAGTTCTCAATTAACCAAGCCAAAGTACTTATCAAGGCACACATAGGATAAATTCTCATTTAACAAGCCAAAGTACTTATCGTGGCACAATTAGAATAAATTCTCATTTAACTAGCCAAAGTACTTATCCGCACAAATAGAAAAATTCTCAATTTATCAAGCCAAAGTACTAATCAAGGCATACATAGAATAATTCTCTTTAACAAGTCAAAGTACTTATCAAGGCACACTTAGACAAATTCTCAATTTATCAAGCCAAAGTACTACGTGACGCATATCTCTTTTATAAAAGACTCCTTTCTATGTAAAGCCCCAAGATACTAACACCCGTAGTATCAAGGCGTGTCTATTTTTCAAAGTAAGTTACTACACTTTTAGAAAACTCATTTCAAGTCGTGAAATCAAGTAACTCCAAATTTTCACAATCTTGGCAACTTATGCCCTTTTATCAAAATAGACAACTTTCTAAATCTTTCATAAAGCCGTTATAACCAACTTCCCATAAAGCCGTTATAACCCTTTATGATTTTAGACATATCCATTCCTTCAATGACCAAGAGACTTATACTATTAAAACCAAGTATCACATACTTACAAATCAAGTTCTTAACTTTCAAAAATACTCCAAGTCTCTTAATAGTTAGAAAACAAGTTTTCTTCTACTTTTTAAACCTAAAGTAACTTCACCCTTAACACAAGTTACTTCTCTTAAATCATGTCATTTCTCCTCTTTTAAATCAAATAAGTAAATCACCTTTGACTTCTAAAGTCACTATAATGACCTTTAGGTTTTAGAACTAAGGCACTAGCCAAAAGATTTGGAAACCACTTCCTTTTAAGACTAAATGTACTTTAAGTAAAAATACCTTCACTTTTAAGAATCCAAACTTCATCAAGAAAATGGATTCTACAACTTACAATCCAAACATCAAAGTACACTCAAGGAAATACATAGAACAAATTCTATTTTAGGCAATCCAAATACAACCAAGGAACGGATCATTTGGTGAGTAACCTACTTTCTTTATCTTACTAATCATGCTAGAAGAGGAGATAGTTCACATACCTTTCGCTAAAATCCACAAGCTGCCGAATACGCTGCACGAGAAGTGTCAACCTATAATGGTCACAACAAGACTATCAACTTCTAGTCTCAACGTAGAATAATACTAAGTGTTTGGTCTCTAATTCTACGAAAAATCGGGCAGCACTTCCTTTGTTTCTACTCACTTTGCCACCTTTTTCAAGGCCGAATACAATAACCAACAAGCCACTTTTAAGGCTCCAAACAACAACCAAACAGCGGGATTACACGCCTTACAATACGTGTAAAATTCCGCCCACTATTCATAATGGCGTAGTCTAACGCACACTAGCCAATTTCTACCAACTTACATAGCAACACTAAGTCTTTTCCAACCCTTTTCAAATTCCAAGTTCCAAGGTCTAACATGTTATATAGTTACAAGCTACTTCACAACTACAATTTCCTTCTTTATACAACATGCGACGCTTAGACCAAAAGTCGACTTGAATTGAAATCTTAAGGCTAAACATGCTAGTTTTCGGATTAGGGTTCCAATTGCCAATAAACATATCAAACTTCATACTATATAACACATGCTTTCTAAAATCCATAGCTACAACAATAAGTAAGTCTTAACTACTAAAACGACAAAATTTATACCTTTATAAGCCCTTAAAATTTCCAAGATTCCAAAGTCGCGCCTTAGCAATTCTTAGCTCCTTTCCTTAGGTTCCAATCCACTCCAAGCACTCCTTAGAGGCCTATGAAGAACCCATCTTCAAGTTCCATCTTCAAAGTCAAGAACTCACTTAGTTTCCGCCACACTAACGTAAAATGCGCTTTTTCCAAATCTTTCTATCGAGATAACCTTACAATACCCTTGGGGACATTGGGTTAAAGTCTGTGGCTAATGGATCAAAACTACAAAATTTTGTGTGGGAAAGTGACAAAGCCGAGAGCTTCTAAGGCTAAGCTCAAGTTCTCTAAATTTTCTAAGTGTAAAATGAGCTTGTCTTGCACTAACTTAGTATATAACACATATGGAGGGCTTAGACTTAAACAAATTGGTGGCTAAGATGAATTTCACTGATTAAGCCTATGTGGACAAGTTGACAAGTCAACAATGCTACGCTAGCAAGACTAATCTTCCAAGGTGGTCAATGACCATTTTGCCCTTACCAATTTCGGCCCAAGACCACTTGTGGGGTTCCACGTGTCGCCTCTCATTCGTCCATAAAATTCAGAACCCTCATGGTCCCACAAAATGTAAAATTTCTGGTGGCCCCACGTGACCAAATCCGTAATAAATAAATTTCCATAATGCCAATAGGTTTCATACTCTTCAAATAATACATTTTGAGAATCCAATTCTCAACAACGAACATTTTTCCTTTCCGATGTCCGGAAGATTTTCCGTCGAAAAAACAATTCTTCCTTTCGTACTAATTTCTCAGTCTTGTTTCCTTTCGTACATTCTCTTTTACATGTCCTGGACTTACGGGGTGTAACAACCTTGATGAAGTTCGGATCGAGTGGGCGCAACATGTTTCAAAGATTTTCCGTGCTGCATAGTTATGTCATTTTTATGATGATTTAGACAATATTTGTACTTTTTGAAGTTAAAACAATATTATGTCATAGTACTTTGGGTTCAATTTCCCTAATACATGACATGATAATGCCTTGAGTTTTCTAAAATGATAGTTCATTCATTTTATTATATGGAGAGTCAAAAGATGTTTTTAAATTTCATTCGATTGCATTGATACACCGAGTCCCACAACGGGCCGAGTTATGTTATAGATGCAACACACCGAGTCCCGCAAATGGGTCGGGTTACGTCATATAAAGATCATTACACCGAGTCCAACAGATGGGTCGGGTTACATTATACAAAAGATTACACCGAGCCCCACAATGGGCCGGGTTATGTCATATAGATGCATACACCGAGCCCCAGTTGTATTTGATGATAACATTAGATGTTTTGAAAAACAATTTGTAATGTTTCGATTTAATGTATTATAACAATTTCATTATGTGGGTAACATTTTAGTTATAATATATTTACAATTCTAATTTATTTTTATTTAATAAATTAAAATTAAAATATAAAAAAATGTCAAAATTAATTTTTCCGCCAATTTAAATTAATTTTATTTAAAATTTACCGCCAAAAAATATTATTTAATTAATAAATCTCGTGGGAAAATTAAAAAAAAGGGAAATAGTCAAACACCACAATTTGTGACGGTTTATAACCGTCACAACAACCGTCACGAATTTGTGACAGTGCCTACCGTCACACTTAGCAAAACCGTCACAAAACCCCTTTCGTGACGGTTTTTAACCGTCACGATAGACCTTTTTTTTGTAGTGATTCTTAAAAGCTATACAATTATAATTATTTCAAGAAAAAAAAGTCTTTTGTAAAAGGGGGGGGGGGGTGGAGGTGAGGGTTTGTGGAAGCGGATTCATAATCAAAAATAAAAATGTAAGATCCAATAATATTTGACCACCGACGGCGGTGACGGTGTTTGATTTTTTTTTGGGTGAAACTTCCGGTGAACAGTACTCCGACGAGTGAACAGTACCGGAAACAGTGACAGTGAACAGTATTCGTGAACAATGTCGGTGAACATTATTTTTCGCCGGCAACATGTTCGATTCAACTGGAGTTGGTACATCTGTTTGCCCGTATCCATTCTGTCCTTAACCTTGTTGACACTCAATTTTGTCTCATCTTTTGATTATTTGTTGCAATTTTAAGTATTTTTGGACACACCATTTTTATCATCATTTTCTGTATTTTTATACCATAATCATATTTTGTCTAAATATTCTATGCAAAAAAAGGCATCGCATTTTTTAATTTAATTAAGCATAAAACATTCCACAAATATTATATTCATATCATCTTTTATTTTAAATAATTTATATTTTTAAAGCATTTTGTTTTGATTAATAAACCCTTTTTATATTTTTTAAATCACAACCCAAAACATTATCTACCCAACACAATAAAACCCAAACCAAAGCCCAAAAATCATTCCTCCCCTTTATTTTTCGGACTCCAACCGAGGTCCAGATCCCCTTCCCCTTTTCGTCCAGCCCATCCGCACCCCCAACCCATTTCACCCTTTCCCCTCTAAAACTAAACCTAACCTAAAATACCCTATAAATTAAACATTACCCCCTCATTTTTTAAAAAACCTTCACCTTAGCCGCACACCCCCATATACTTTCCCCTTTTTCATTTTTTAAGATCCATTTACCCCATCTGCTCCCGTCGCCGACCACCCCGTCTCCGGCGAACCCCACTAAACCCACCTATAAATCCCCCCCTTTGTTCTATGTTGAAAGGACCCCAAAAAAAAAAGAAAAAGAAAAACAGACTGGAAATCAAGCTTTTAATTTATTGTGGACATTCATGTTCCAATCTTCATTTGCTAACCCTGAACCCTGAACCCAAAAATGCTCTCACAAAACGGCGATGAACAGTGTTTCGCGACGCTACAATGATTCAGGCGGTTTTTTGCGAATTCCGGCCGATTCCTAATCCAATAGGGACGAGACTTATACCATTAGATTCGTCTCGTCAAGCCCGTCAATTACATACCAACCACGTACGTCGACTCATCCAGTTGCGCCTCAATTTTCAGATCAAAATCGGAACCTCTGCTGCTCGGTTTTTTGAAGATTCCGGTCGCCGGAGTAACAATCGACTGCTGAGAGTTACATTTTCGTGATCACCTCATCCTTGCCGTCATTTTTATACCTACCACACTCCTCGACTCTTGCTGAAACGCTCCGACGACCAGATTGTTTTGCAGGAAAACCCTAGCCGTCGTTTGACTGATTACGATTCATTCAGGTAGAATCGAAGCTCGGGTGGTGTGGTTGTGTTTATCTCTCTCAGTTCGACACAAAGAACCTACCCCCGTTCCTTCATTCGTCCCAAATCGAATTCCACCATTGTTGAGTAAGAAAGCTTCAGCTGCTGCGTCCATGGTTTCAACGTCGACTGGGAAAACTCCTGTCGAGGTTGTCCAGTCCCTTGAATCTGATTTCCCTCCTTTACTACACTCCCAATGCAAAAATTCAACGAATTCATGTTTTTTGGATCAAAATGGAGAATTCCGGCGAACTGCGGCGGCGCCGCCAGCCGGAGAGTCGCCGGAAAATCACAACAACAACTCAGGAGTTGCCACCTTGACCCCAAAGTATGCAAATGCAGTCCGATCATCTCCATTCGTTGGAAATTTTGCAAATTCAGCGGGTCCCACTACAAGTCAGAACAGTCAACTACCACCTCTGTTAGCACCTAAACAGGTAAATTATCTACACGAAGAACCTACATTTTTGTTTGCTCAATCTGAAATTGAGAAGTTGGTTGTTAGACAAAATTTGAAATGGGCTGTGATTGGAAAATTTAGTCATGGTATGCCTGATATTGAATTTTTACGGACTGAAATTTCCAAACAGATCAAACTGAAAGCATATGTGAATATTGACTATCTGTTTAGTAGGCATGTCTTGATTAGATGCTCCATTAAGGAGGATTATGATACTTTGATATCTATTAATGGATCTTTTGATATTAAGTGGAAGAACGTGTCACATCCAATGCGTTCCATGAAATATGAAGTGAATATTGATCCTTCAAAAGAGACTAGTATAGCATGGGCTTGGGTCTCTTTTCCTAATCTACCACCCATTTACTTTGAGGATCTATTTTGCTATCATTTGTGTTACACCCCGTATTTCCGGCAGTTGAGATAAGAACGTACGTAAGAATTTGGGAATTGAATTTTAGAAGGAATGAAAGATTCTGAAAACTTCTCCGAACCTTGTAAAGGAAAAAGGTTTATTAGTTGAATTTAATTCTCGCATTCGGTATTTGGGACTTTTAGAATTTATCGGAATTTTGGAATTTAATTTCGAAATTTGGTCACGTGGGACCACCCGAGAAATTTTGTATATGTTGGGGAGTTTGGGAAGGCAACGCAGAACAAAAAAAATACCAAAACGAGTATGAACAGTGAAAACCCGTCCATGAACAGTGTTGTTCGATGAACGTGTTCTAAGAACGCCATTTCCGCCAAACCAGAATCACGGGGCAGACATATACCAAAAGCTTCGTCTCGCCGAGCCCGCCACGCCCATACCAACCGCC
The DNA here is from genome assembly GCA_029844215.1 of Przewalskia tangutica. Taxonomy (NCBI): domain Eukaryota; kingdom Viridiplantae; phylum Streptophyta; class Magnoliopsida; order Solanales; family Solanaceae; genus Przewalskia; species Przewalskia tangutica. The sequence goes on from CM056725.1 coordinate 8,693,944, forward strand.
ACCGTCGATTCTCCGGAATCGCCGGCGCTTCAGATCGGGTTTCGGCCATCGCTCATCCATCTTCCCGCTCGGTTTTCTCGATTTTCCACCAACCGAGGTGCAATCGACGGAGGAGTATACCATCGTAACCACCATCTCCTGCCGTCATTTCCATGTAAACCAGACCTCGATTCTTGCTCAAACTCGCCGATCAGATCGATTTTCGCCGAAACCTAGGTCGCCGACGAGCATTTTCCGCCACCACAGGTAGAGTCGACGGCCGTGGCTAGTGTAGAAATATTCGGTGGAAAGGCCGACATTTTGGCACCACCCACGACCTCCAATTCAACCTGGATCGTCGTCAACTAAAACATTTTCTTCGATCGGAAGTTGGAAGATTCCGATCGATTCTGGTACAGTTGAGGGCTAAGGCGTATACCGTTGTGTTCGTATTGATCTTAGCTACGTTTTGCAACCAATCCCGAGCCTCAAGTCTCAGTATTTTGGAATCGTCATTGATGCCGCTTGAGCTACCGGCGGCGGCAGTGCCGCAGACCACCAGCACCTCCAAAAATTTGATTTTCAAGGCTATGGACGATTGTGGCCATTTTAGGTTGAAGTACTTTGGAGCGCTTTGCTAATTGTCGATAATCGTCGCGAGGTATGTGAACCTCTTCCTTCTTTAGACATGGTTCTATGTATGGAATATACATGTGGTATTATTTCATGATTCCTTCTACTCTTAGAAGTTAAGAAGTATGTATGTTGATTTACTCTATGTAAGGGTTATGTCTAAGTTATCCTAAGTTAAAAGTATGTTAAATTGTCCTAAGTCCTTACCAAGTCTTATGGGAGATGTTGGTAAGAATGGTTAGGAAAATATGAGATTTGATTTAAAGCTATGTGTCTTGATTTATTTAAAGTAAGTAAGTGGATTTTACGTTCAAAAATGACTTGAATTTATATGTGAAAAGGGGATCGATTTTAAAAGTGGATGTTATATGGTTTTAAGAGAATAAGTTACTTGGTTTTGGAAGTGTATGGAACTTTGTATATTTGTTTATAAGTATAAGTAAGTGGATCAGAAAGAATGTACGTTATAAGGTTTTAAGACTATGAACTTGGTTGTCTTCTAAGGATTATGAAACTTTATTTTTCAAGTTGTGGACTTGATTTCTAAAAGTAATTGATGACATGATTTTAAAGAGTATGTGACTTGAGTTTTAAAAGAAAGAAGTTTATGATTCTTTAAGTACGTATGTACGTAGTATTTTTGGGTCTAGTTTCCCTAATGTTGTAAGAATAAAAGTGTCTTAAGTTCTCTAAATGAAAGGTTGTTATAATGACTTTATGGAAAGTTGTTATGACGACTTTACAGTTAAGTAATAAGATGGTTTAAAAATGTTATGTAAGGAAAATCACACCGAGCCTACACATAGGCCTGACATTTATGAAATACACCGAGCCTACAAATAGGTCGGACACGCCATATTACCCCGAGCCTACACATGTGCCGGTTACGTCATCTACACCGAGCCCCACAAAGGGCCGGATTATGTTATATGATTCCACAAGACACCGAGCCCCACAAAGTGCCGAATTATGTTATATGATTCCACAAGACACCGAGCCCCACAAAGCGCCGGATTATGTTATATGATTCCACAAGACACCGAGCCCCACAAAGTGGCCGGATTATGGTATATGATTCCACAGTACACCGAGCCCCACAGGCGGGCCGGATTATGTTATATGATTCCACAGTACACCGAGCCCCACAAAGCGGACGGATTATGTTATATGATTCCACAAGACACCGAGCCCCAAAGCGGGCCTGATTATGTTATATGATTCCACAAGACACCGAGCCCCACAAAGCGGGCGGACATGTTATATGATTCCACAAGACATCGAGCCCCACAGCGGGCGGATTATGTTATATGATTCCACAAGACACCGAGCCCCACAGCGGCGGATTATGTTATATGATTCCACAAGATAATCGAACCCCACAAAGCGGGCGGATTATGTCACATGATTCATCAAGACACCGTGTCCCGCAAATGGGCGGATTATGTTATGAAAGATATGTAAGTTATGTGGAAAACTGGATTAAACTCTTAAGTATGTATGTAAGAATATGTTGTTAAATCTTATTGAAAGAAGGAAAAGAACGATTAATATATGATTGATTTCGTGAGTTAAAATGGCATTCTTTTGTACGATTATGATTTGATTCTGCACGTTATTTCGCTCCATATTCGCACTGTTGTTATCGACCTTCGGCTGCGTTCATGTCCGCAGGTTTAGGTACACAGATGTGGATCCGCGAGCTTAGGATCCTGGTTCAAGATTTTAGATGGCTCCGATGTTCCGAGTTGTCATGGCTATGTATATCCAGGGGTATGGCGGGGCCCTGTCCCACCACAGTTGTATTTCTTAGAGGTCTGTAGTCACATATTGTGGGTCTGTTTGTAAAGAAAGGAGGCAACTGCTTCGTTTATGTATGTACGTCCAGGAAGGTAGCCCTATCGGCTAACCTGTTGTTTTACTTCCGTTGTTTTATTTATAAGTTTCATGTATGTTCCGCTGATTATCTCTGATGTTTACTGTAAAGTGCCTGTGTAGGGCACCCATGGCCCCGGTCGGGTCGTGACAATTTGCTTTTACGGCGGGTAGACCAATTTGTGTTGACGCTGCAACAAAAAATAAGACCCGACCTAGTTGTGCTAGTGTGAAGGTCGAGATAGACTTTTTGCGCGAACACCCCAAACAAATTCAAATTCAAATTGCCAAAGAGGGAGGAATTCAAACGAATTCTTATAAGATTCAGTTTGATTATCTTCCAAAATTTTGCACAAATTGTTGTCTTCAAGGGCATGATGTGCATGGATGTTGGAAGCTAAAGCTGGAAATAAAACCGGCTAAAGCTGAAGAAAACATTCCTACTAAGTCATTACCTCCCATTGATACTCCACAAAATCCAATCCCTTTGGATACTCCAAATAATCCAAATCCTACTCCTCAAAATCCAAATGACTGGCAAGTAGTTGCCGGTAAAAAATGAAAGAACAAAGCCCCTCAAATCCAAAATTCAACCACAAAAATACGGGGAAACAAAACCCGCCACAAAAATCCAAAGTTACCCAAAAGCAACCTTCTAACAAATACACCCAGGCCACTGTCTTGGCCACCCAACACGAGACCACCCACCCACCCGAACCCACCCCCATCCCGAATCCATCACTACCCGACCCCACTACCCCCACCCGTCACACAACCACCCCTCACCACTCAGCCTGCACTCGATCCCAACCCCTCATCTGACCACACTCCCAAACCCACAGCCTTACCCGATACCCAACCCCTCACCATAATGCAAGCCTTAACCTTCAGCTATACTAACTCTCTTTTTTATTCCTTAACACACAAACCAAACACACTTGACTCAAAAAGTAAAACCCAAACACCTCCAACTTTAACACAATCTCCTTTGGCCCAAAACACCATAGCCCAAAGCATAACCCTTTCTAACACTCCCTCAACCCCATCTGATAAAGCATCTACCTCAACCCATGATATATCTCACACCCAACCCGATACAACTACCCCACCAGCTTCCAATCCCGACCAAAGCCCTCAAATCTCTACCTCAATTCACTCCCCAAATCCAAATTCAACCTTAAATCCAAATGCCAAAAATTCCAATAAACCTCCCGCCACTAAGAAGTGGATTAAAAATGCTTTCTCTTTTCCCAAAGCCTGCAACCTCAACATATAATCCTCAAATATTCTTTCTATTAGTGTGTCCTCAGATAGCGAGAGGAGGAGATTTAGTGAGACTGATGGCGAGAAGGTTGAGGGGAGTAGGGAGTCAGGGGAGACCATTGATGATGCTGAGCGTGGAATAGTTAATTCTGTTCCATGCCCTCTTAGACTTGCTTTAGAGAGGCATGGATCTATAGGTACTATGACGACAGTTGAGGAGGTGCTTCAGGACATGAGGAGCTGCCATCCACATTTGACAGTTAAGGAGTACCTGACCTACATGATAGGTACATCAGGGGATGAGCGTGAGATGGCTTTATATCTTGCTAGGTTTATAGGTACATTATAACAGATAGTTCAGATGAGGAGTCCGCGTCCGATGAGTCAGAGGATGACATGGACTTGGCTATGGAGTTAGCAGATCTTGTAGATGATGATATGGATGATGTGGAGCCCATAGTGGAGGATGTAGTGCCTCTTGCTACTGATACCGTGATACAACAGGATCCAGTTCCATTGGTACATTTTCCACCGGTCACCAGACGTCCCACTTCACCCAGGATCACCAGATCCAGATCGAGAACCTTTTCTAGATGATCAGATATCTTGAGTACCTAGAGGACGACAGAGATCAGATACCGCAGATTGAAGACTTTATTAGTACAGAGGTAGTTCAGAGTATCTTTGTACTGATATTAGATTTTCATTATATCAGTATCCACATTTGTAGTATCATCATCGAGTATGTTATAAACTCTGTGGTGATCATAGCTTATTTGATTATTGTTTCTTCTTATTTTTTGCATTCTTGCTAGTCGAGACCTGCGTGCCTCAGTCGGACTAGTCAGGTAGATGATTTCTTTTCATGTACTTTACTTTTCCCCTATGGGCCCCCCTGTATCTTTCTTTTCATATATATAAAATTGCCCGGGCCGCGAGTCCGGGAAGTGCTTACAAAAAAAACTTCATTTGGTTGGAAAAATCGAAAAAATTGAAGTATATCAAGAAAACAAAATGTTCTTCTTATCTATTTGGTTTCGTTTAATTTTTTTTTTATTGTTGTTGGTTATCTGGAAAAAAAAATGAAGAAATAATACAACATGTTCATTCTTGGCTACTATTTGGGGGGTTTCAATCCGGGTCGGGTCAAACCCGGATCCGGTTTTAAAAATGTTGTTGTCTATTTTGATATTTTAGACTGAAAAATATTATTGTGGGTCTGTTTTGGCTACTGTTTGGGGGAGGTCTCGGATTCGGGTCGGGTCGAACCCGTACCAAGAATATCTATTTTTGTTCTTATTGCACACTGTTTGTTTGGTTTATTTCGGGTAAAAATTATGGATCATGGTATTTTTGGGATTTATACTAAGAATGTTATTGCACTGTTTTGGCTACTGTTTCGGATCTTGGATTTGGGTCAGATCGAAACCGGGTCAAGTTCTAAATTGTTGTTTATTTCAAATATTATGGATTGAAAATATTATTCTTGGCATTTGGTTGAGCACTGTTTTTGGACAGATCCGAGTCGGGTCATGTAAAACCAGGGTCAAGCTATAAATTGTGGTTGTTTATATTAATATTTTGGAATGAAGATATTATTCTTGGCATTTGGTTGGTCATTGTTTTCTCGTTTTTTTAGAATTTGGGTCGGGCTTTTCCAGAATTCGGGGTGGGTCAACCTGGTTCAGACGCGAAAATCAGGGATTGTTTGGCCTATTTTGTTATTTATTTTACTGATTTGAACAGGATACTACACTAGCCGATGAATGAATCTCCGTCTGATTCTCAAGGCCTCCCCTGTATAAAAGACGGGTTTTACTTTTGGTTTACTTATTAATTCTTGTCATTGTTTGAGAATTATTTATTCTCTTACTAATAATTTTACTAAGTGTTTATACAGATAACCCAGAGATACATCTTGTGCAGAATGCCTAAAAAAAGGGCTAAAGAAAACAAGATGTCCTTGGAGTTTTATTTTTTGTTGTTGTATTTATTTTAGTTTTATTTTTATTCTGTATTGCATTTTATTGTAGTTATAATTATTGAAAATGTTTAGAATAGGTTGATGTAGAATTAATAATTAAAAAGGATAGATTAAAATTGGAAACACAACGCTAATTTTATTTCTTAGGCTCGTTATGCATATTTCAAACGTCTCTAGTTTATTTATTATTGACATTGCATCTTTTAATTAATTTATTACAATATTTGTTTTAATTAATTTTGTATCTAAAAAATCATTTTCTTTAGCATAATAATTAACCTAGGTTTGACCGGATAACTGCAAGTTAGCGGATCTTAAAAGATGTCTAACTTCTTCCCTTTAGGTTAATAAAGAATCTGATCCAGAATCTCATTAGTTTCGCAGACTATTATATGTAGATCATTTTGCAGTATTTTATTGCAATAATTCAAGTGTCCTAATTCACTCAATAATTAGGTGACGACTCCTCAACAATAGCATTTTGCTCTATCCAGGAATCGCGCCAAAAGCAGCGTCATAGCCCGCTCAACCTCAGAAAAAAACGGGTGCGACAAACCTTCCTGTTAAATTTTGTCATTTCTTGTCTTTAGTTATAGCATTCTTGGCGTAGTGATTTTACTTGCATTTAGATTCTTGTTAACTTGTGCTTGCACTTTTATCCCTTCCTGTTTTAGGATAAACGGTTGAGTAGTTTATTATTTTATATTTGTTTTTGTTGCTTTGGTAACTGATGGTAGACTAGGATCATGTTCTCGGTCGGGGACATGGGCGAGGTTAGGGGGTAAGTAGGGTAAGAGAGAGGCTAGACTTAGAATAGGATCTTGGAACATTGGGACTTTAAAGAGGAAGTCCATAGAGCTAGTTAAGATTAAGAGGAGGAGGATTAATATAGCCTGTGTCCAGGAGACCATGTGCGTAGGACCTAAGGCTAAGGATGTAGACGGGTATAAGTTATGGTTCTCGGGTAGGTCGCATTATAGGAATGAGATAGGCATTTTGGTAGACAACGAGCTAATAAAGCAGGTGGTAGATGTGTTGAGGGTCAATGACAGAATGATGACGATTAAGTTGGTAGTTGGAGGGTGCACTATGAACATTATTAGTGCTTATGCGTCACAGGAAGGCTTGGACAAAGAGGGGAAGAGACGCTTTTGAGAGGATTTAGACGAAGTGGTAGGAGGCATACCGCCCACTAAAAAGTTATTTGTATGAGGGTATTTCAATGGTCATATTGAGTCACTTCCGGGGGGTTGTGACGACGTGTATGGAAGCTTTGGAATCGAGGGCATGAACAGGGGAGACGTCTCCCTTTTGGAGTTCGCTAGAGATAGTGGGATGGTGATAACGAATTTGAGGTTCCTGAAGAAGGAGGAACACTTGGTGACTTTCCGTAGTTCGTTGGCTAAGACTCAGATAGACTTATTTGCTCCTTAGGAAGGTTGACAAAGGTCTTTGTAAAGACTGCAAGGTTATTCCGAAGGAGGATCTTACAACCCGACATAAACTTTTGGTGATGGATTTGGAGATCATGTTGGAGAAGAAGAAGAGGTTGGTGGATGACAGGTTAAGAATCAAATAGGAGAGTTTGACCATGGCTAGTGAAAATGAGATGGGGAAGAGGTTGATGGCCAGTGGGGCTTGAGAGAGTAGTGGAGATGTGATCGATATGTGGGATAAGATGGTCAGTTGCATTCAGAAGGTAGCTAGAGAAGTGTTAGGGGTCTCGCGTGGTAACAATGGTGGACATCGAGGGGACTGGTGGTGGAATTGTAAAGTCCAATAGAAGGTGGAAGTGAAGAAATTGACGTATGTGAGATTGGTAGAAAGCAAGGATGAGGTGGAGAAGTGGACGAATATGAAATTGTATAAGATAGTGAGGAATGAGGCAAAACAAGCGGTTACAGCAGCGAGAACGATGATTTTTGAACACATGTATGTGGAATTAGAGGAGAAATACGGGGATAAGAAATTGTACAGACTAGCCAAAGTAAGGGAAAGAAGGGACCGTGACTTGGATCATGTGAGGTGCATCAAGAAAGAGGACGACAAAGTACTGGTGGAGGAAGTGCATATTAGGCGTAGGTGGCAGTCTTACTTTCATAAATTCTTGAACGAAAAAGGAGATGGACACATTGTGCTGGGAGATCTGGAGATTTCTGGTAGGTACCGAGATTTTGGGTACTGTAGACTTCACCTTTTTTCGATCCGAGGAAGGAAGAACATTAAGGTTGAGGAGGTTAAGAGTGTTATTCGCAGGATACACATGGGACGAGCGACCGGGCCTGATGAGATCTCAATTGAATTTTGGAAGAACGTAGGCAGTGCAGGTTTGAAGTGGCTGACTGAGCTGTTTAACATCATTTTTAAGACGATAAGAATGCCCGAAGAATGGAGGTGGAGTACAATGATTCCCTTGTACAAAAACAAATGTGATATCTAGAGTTTCAACAACTATAGTGGTATCAATCTGCTGAACCACACTATGAAAATTGGGAAATGGTCGTGGATATGAGGGTGAGAAAATACGTGTCTATTTCCGAGAACCAGTTTGGATTCATGCCGGGCCAATCGACTACCGAAGTCATACATCTTATTAGGATGTTGGTGGAGCAGTATAGAGAGAGGAAGAAATATTTACATATAGTTTTCATCGACCTCGAGAAGGCATACGACAATGTCCAAGGGAGGTTCTATGGAGATGTTTAGAGGTTAGATGTGTAACTGTGGCGTACACTAGGGTTATCAAAAATATGTATGATGGAGCCAAGACTAAAGTACGGTCAGTAGGAGGAGACTCGGAGCACTTCCTAGTGACGATGGGGCTGCACCATGGATCAACTCTTAGCTCATTCCTATTTGCCTTGGTCATGGACGAATTGATGCGACAAATCCAAGGGCAGGTACCATAGTATATGTTATTCCTAGACGACATAGTCATGATTGATGAGACTCGCAGCGGAGTGAGCACCAAGCTGGAGGTTTGGAGACAGACTCTGGAGTCTAAATGGTTCAAGTTGAGTAGGATCAAGACAGAATATTTAGAGTGCAAGTTCAGCAACGGGAGCGATCCTGAGACAGACGTGGAGGTAAGGCTTGATACTTAAGTTATTCCAAAGAAAGAAAGCTTCAAATACCTAGGGTCTATTATCCAAGGAAATGGAGAGATTGATGACAATGTCACACATCGTATTTGGGCAGGGTGGATGAAATGAAGGCTCGCATCTGGAGTCTTGTGTGACAAAAATGTGCCAACTAAACTTAAAAGCAAGTTCTATATGGCGGTGGTTAGACCAACTATGTTGTATGGAGCAGAGTGTTGACCAGTCAAGACTACGCACATACAAAAAAATGAGAGTTCCTGAGATGGATGTGTGGGCATAAGGAGAGATAGGATTAGGAATTATGATATTAGGGATAAAGTGAGAGTGGCCTCGATGGAGGATAAGATGAGGGAAGCGAGGTTGAGATGGTTCATACATGTGCAGAAGAGAGACACAGATGTCCTAGTGTGTGTTTTGCTTTGTTTTGTTTTGCTTGCTTTGCCCGATTATGCTGGGTCTCCCGAAAATAGTCGCTCTACCTGCCAAGGTGGAGGTGAGGTCTGTGTACATTCTACCCTTCCAAGATCTCACATTGTGGGATTTCACTGGGTATGTTGTTGTTATTGTTGTTTCTTAAATTTCTTAGAATTCAAAGAAATCATTTATTGTTACTCTCTCGACTTGTAAAGTTGAATATTTGTAAATAATATCTTTCGAGTGTGAAGGAGCTCAACTTGCCACAAATTGAAGCTAGAATGATTTATATTAATAATAAATTCGCATAAGTAATTACCAAGATTTGATATATCATGATCAAAGCAAGTATAAAGTAATAAGGTATCACTTCATCAAAAGTATATTGCCAAGAAGGAGGTAAAACAAAATACAATCTCATGATCAAATTGCCGATATTATATTGCCACTCTCAAATATTATATATTTCACGTTAAAAGGCTTAGTATCCTTGTTAGTCTCTTGTTCTTATTATATAGTATAAATATTATTTCCAACATAAATACCATATTATATTGGTGCTTTGTTTAGTCTTGGGACATCAGTATCTAGTAAGTAAAATATACATATTTATCACAGTTATTAAAAATAATTGTAGTGAGAAGTGAGCACACCTTTAAATACTTAGATATTATATTGGTGATTTGTCTACTCAGATATCATGAATACAAGAGGAAATTCTTCTCCAATTAATTCAATTAGTCTTGTCATTCCAAAGTTAGAATCAGCTTGCTGCAATTTTAATTAGTTCTTGGGGATCTCCTCAAAATGAAGTAAAAGAAAAACAAGAAAGCTACTAATTGAGTGTGTGTTACATATCAATCAACTGAACTCTAGACACTAAACTAATTTTTTACCTAATATTGATTGTTGGATACCACACCTTCGCGTTGGAGAGGTTCAATCCTAATTATAATTTCTTGTACTGGTACTGCTGATGAAGTATTTCTAGCTACTTGAGGGTTTGAAGTTGTAGCTGTAGTGGAATTAGAACTACCACCATTTACAATTTTTTGGCAAGTTTCAATGAGGCAGTGTCTACAAGTAGGGCAAGAAGAGTGTGAATTGAGCCATTTATCGATACATCGGACGTGAAAGCCATGGTTGCACTTAGGCAAAACCCTAACTTTCTCTCCAGCAACGAATTCTGATAAGCAAATGGCACACTCAGAGTCGAGTCCTGGATGTTTGAACTCAGTAGTGTATGTTATAATTGGGAACGTCTTGAGAGCTTTTTTCTTGATCCCGTTATTTGTCAGCTTGGTTGCAAAAGAGTTTATATGGATAAATGATGAGTCTGATGCTGATACAAGGCTAGTGCATCTTAGTGCACACCTTATGATTGAATTCAAGCCAAGTGAACAAATTAAAGCACATAAGAGTACTGATAGTACCATGACAACATGTGCATCAAATGTATTGCTGTCCCCTTGTGGTAGATCTGTTGGTGCTAGGGTGGCATCTTGGTGGTATTGTGGAGTGTCTGGTAGAAGTAGCCTTCTTGAATAGTGGAAATTCTCCATGAATTCTTGAATGAATAAAGTGGAAGTAGTTGCCATGGAAATTTTTGTTAGTGTTTGTGAGTGTTTCTTTGAAGTGTTGTTTGTTTGTTGGGGTTGAATGAATGTTGTTGGCAGTTGCTTAGGAGAAATTTATAGGGTTAGAATATGTAAAGTGCTGGTCGACTTTTTGGGTCTTAATAATGAAAGAATATTGTTATTATAATTATTATGAAGTTTATTTTCTTCAAACAATACTTTACTTTTCATGCCATGTTTACTTACTTTACTTCTAACCACTACAAATACCAACCAGTGTTTTTTTAATGGAACGGTGGAGCCCCTAAAACTTTTTAAGAGTGTTAAGTTTCCCTTTTTGCAATACAGAGGTTTAAGAAGGATCAAAAGCTAGCAAATGTGAACATTTGATTTGAGACTAGATAGTAGTAGTAGTCCTCCTGCTTCATTATGTGATTAAATTTCTATTTCAAGAGCTAAATTGATGATATAATTGTTAATCTTTTTATTAAAATTTACAACTTCTCGACAGTTTTAAAACTTTTTGCAAAGCTTTAAACATTCTTTAAACATCACAAAGCTTTCTTCAAAACTACGAATTTAACATTCTCTGATATGTTTTTTCATGAGCTATATTGATGCTGTAGCAAAAAGTATTACAGTAGTACCAATAAGTATTGTGGTGGAATGGTAAATAAGTTTCATTCTTAATTAAAGGTTTTCGGTTCAAGCCATGTACTATTGGGTACAAAGTCGTTTAGTGTAATTATCCTTGGTTTGAGACTTCTCATTTATGCAATATTTATAGGTGTTTACAATTACAAACTTAATTGTATAAGGATCTCTACTTTACCTAATTACACTAGAATAATAATTACAGAATAAATATAGAATATTTATTTATTCTCTATCACACCCCCTCAGTTGGAGCGGAAGGAAGCCGGACGCTCAGACTGGATCTGAAGTCAAGGACCAGTTGTCGAGGAAGTCTCTTAGTAAATATATATGTGTACTAATAGGAAGAAGGAACATGTAACACTCGAACATGGCCCATGGAAACCTTCTCACGAACAAAATGAATATTCATCTCAATATATTTGGTTTGCTGATGCTGAACCGGGTTATGAGATAAGTAAACGGCAGATATGTTATCACAGTAGACAAGAGATGTCTTATGTAAGGGACAATGAAGCTCTAGAAGAAGGTTTATGAGCCAGCAGATCTCAGCAACAACGTTCGCAACGCCTCTATATTATACTTCTGTACTCGAACGGGAAAGCGTGGATTGTCGTTTGGCAGACCATGAGATGAGATTATCATCCAAAAATACACAGTATCCGGAAGTAGATCGACGTGTGTCTGGACAACCGCCCCAATCGGCGTCCGTATACGATATCAGCCTGGTCAGTGCAGATGGATAAAGATGTAATTCGTAATCAAGAGTACCCTTAACATATCGAATAATACTGTCACGACCCAAACCAGAGGGCCGCAACGGGCACCCAGACCCAACCCACCGGGCACCCCTGACCATACAGCTCATACTTAACCATATATATATACATCAAGGCCGATATACCATGTATGACAACTAACCACAAGACACTTATCTACAAACCTCTAAGTAGACTGCTCTCACATACCTGAACCATCAATCTCTTAGTACAATTTGTCACCTTATTAACATGCGGGCATAAAACGCAGCGTCCCCCAACAAAGGGAACATCAGTACGACTGATGTACTGAGTATGTCATGCATAAGAAATAACATAACCAAGATGTATCATAATCTAAAACAGAAACAACTGACCGACAATATTTGCCACTGAGGGCCCTAATGAATATGTCTAAATGGTATGCACAATGCAGTATGCACATACCTCGGCCTCATCGGGCAATCTTTCTTACCATAATAGCCTCTGGGGCATCATTTCATTATCGGCCTCTGTGGGCATAATATTTCTAAATATCATGCACGATGCAAATACGGTATACATATATATTGGCCACACAAGGGCTCTACCTGTCCATAACTGCCTCTGTGGTCATCTGGTTATATCAGCCACACATGGACATCGATTCATGTTGGCCTCTTCGGGCTCTTTTGTGATAATTTGTACCAGCTGCAGGTGGTGTGCGTATATAACGCCTTTCCTTTCCCTATATCCCCTATATATATATAATATTTACCATATATTAGGGTGCGTAGCACAAATGGTCACGATAATAAATGAATGCAATGCAAATGAATATGCATGAATAACAACGGAATACCCTGAATGACACAACACCCTTTATACATTTGGTTCACATTGAAAACATTAATATCTTTTCCCATATTGCCTTAATAAGGACTTAGAACCAGTCTTAGACATGTTTTTAGCATAGATATCAATAATATGAATATCCTTAACTACTAAGAGTAGAGTAAGTTATGGAGTAACACGACGATTACGTTTGTCCACAGAATTATGCCAAAGGAAAGGAATGAGTTGCCTTCACATACCTTGTTGTCGAATGTATTCTAAGTTTCGCGGATTCTTGTAAGCTCTATGAATGAGTATCCACATCCTATGAATGACCTCTCTGAATCCCAAGAAGGGGATTTTTGAATAACACACAAATCAATATACTGAGAACAGATTCTATCATGACATTCTAGCGAACATCTTATACGCGTAGAACCTATATTTCTTTTATATCGAAACCTATGCATGAAGTAGCACAATTAGCCCTCTTTCTAACCGTCTTCCTTAATGCTACAACATCCTAACATAACTCGGAAATTCTACATGTAATCTCCAAATTTCGCCCAAACAGTCCCGACAACACCCCGTAACCTAGTATTATTGATAATCGTCTTAGAACTAATAAGAATCGCGTTCTATGATTCGTGTAAACTAAAGGATAAGAAGAATTACCTCAGTTAGAAGCATCAACAAGAGTCGTCGGAAACCTTTCACCGGTCGAACTCCGACGAGCAGAAAACAGTACCCAAAAAATCGATTTCCAGCACCTCTTCAAAATCTAAGGTCTCAATTGGTTTCTAGGTTTTTAAGCGTGTTTTAAGGAGTCAATTTTTGCCGAAACTGAGGTCCAGAACTCCATGGATTTTCCCATTTCTGGGTGAGCAAAGATCTTCGAAAAAACCATTAATCTGGTAAAAAAATTCAGAGAATTTTTCAATGGAACTTACCCTTTTTCTGATGGAAGTGTACCAAACGAATTTCTACAAAAACTTTGAAGAAATGAAGGCATTTTAATGGAGAAAGGAAAGGTGCAGGTTTGAAGATTTGTGGAGTTCTGAGGCTGCCAGCAATTGCTTATAAGGTTAGTCACTGCATATCAGTGTTATAAGGCAACACATAACCTTCCACCAAAATAGTCCTCCGCTTATAATTAATCAACCCCATAATTAATTAATTATACTCACAATAAAATTCTAGATCTAAATTACTTAAATCCCAACGACTTATAAAATCTTCTTGTACTCAATGTCATAATTCTTATAATATGACACTAGTCCGTAGTCTCCTTGGAAATATACAATTATTATTATAACCCCTGGCGTCGCACCGATAATCCCAAAATTATTTCGAAATCACATCCTTTTATATACTAATTCCCTTATTAGTATACACAAGTACAACATAAACTTTTCGGGGTCCGGGTCTACTTGTCGACGTTTATGGGTTCAAACCATTACCCCGAATTTCGAGGTGTTACAGATACGTTTAAGAGTGGTAAAGTGAGGCTCCTGGGAGCATACATGAATAAACACACCTGCTGAACGACATATGTAATATCGGGCCTAGTAAAGGTAAGATACTGAAGTGCATCAACAAGACTCCTATAAAGAGAAAGATCTAGCACCGGATCCCCGTCATCAGCATTGAGTTTCGACTTCGAGTCGACTGGAGTGGGCATGGTCTTGCAGTTTGTCATTTTAGCCCTATAAATAATTTTTTCGGCATACTTACGCTGACATATAACATTGCATTTTCAGATCTGGTCACTGAAATTCCCCAAAAATAACTCAATTTACCCAAGTTTGTCATAGCAAATTCAGATTTAAGCAGGGTAATGATCTCGTGTTTCAGCACATCAGATATGACAGTCAGAACAATATCATCCACATGGAGCAAAAGGTATACATTGTCATTACCTCGATGAAAAATAAAAAGTGAATTATCACTTTTGTTGCACACGAACTCGATCTACAAAATGAAAGTGGCAAAGCGCTCATAACAAGCCCTGTGGGCTTGTTTCAAGCCATAGAGTGACTTTCGAATACAACAGACATATTGAGGAGCCTCTGGATGCACAAAGTCAGACGATTGATGCATATATAAGATTTTTTTCAAACCCCATATAAGAACACATTTTTCATATCAAGTTGATGAATCACCCAGTTCTTTCACATAGCTATGCTCAAAATAGTGTGAATGGTGGCTGGTTTAACTACTAAACTGAGTCTCACCACAATCAACTCCCTCTTATTGCCCAGTGCCTTTTGTCATAAGTCTCGCCTTATGGCATTCAAGCTCACCACTATATCTGAATTTCTGATGATATAGCCACATGCAACGAATCACATTCACATCATCTGGTCTCGAGATAATATCCCAAGTGCGCTATGTAGTGAGCACATTAAACTCCTCACGCATGACCGCATTCCAATCCGGGTCAAGCTTGATTAATTTTAGGTTTTTAAGTATATGTGAGATAGCCTGAGTGGAGAGGTAAACGTGGACTTTTAGTTTTAAAATCATGTGCTAGGCACGATTTTCCATATGTTGGGTCAGAAGTAGGACTATTTGAGTCATGGGCAGTGGGGTGGTTTGGGACACTGTATTAGTCGGGGGTAGTCGACGGTGGGACAGTGGACTGGGGCAGTGACGAACGGGATGTGTGGCATGATATATGGCATTTCTAATGAGATGGGACATGTCTGAATCATCAAAGAAGCCGTAATCAGAGACTTGAAATTTTTGAATGTTTGCAAATGGAAAAATGTTCTCCTCGAATGTGACATGGCGAGAGAATAAGATTTTATGTGGACAAATCATAGCATAAGTACCCCTTATGATTTGAGGGGAAAGCTAAGAAAATGAAAGGGGTAGTTCTAGGCGCTAATTTGTGAGGGGTCGTGGAGGAGAGATTCAGGTAGCATAGACAACCAAATATCTGAAGGTGATCATAAGAGGGGATTCGAAGAAAGAGAAGTTCAGTTAGAGGGGGTTCCTGTTGGTAATATATTAAGGAGGTATGCCGTCATGTGTAAGGCGTACACCAAAAAAAAAAAGGGATAGAAGCATGGAAGAGCATAGTGCGGATCTTGTTGTTGATGATATGTATGATTCTTTCGGTTTTATCATTTTGAAGAGGTGTGGGGGCTAGAAAATTGAAACACCATGTCATGGTCCACACAAAATTTATGAAATGGAAGGTTTTCAAATTCACGGTCGTTATCACATTGAAAAATGTTGATAATCTTTTCAAATTGGGCCTTAACATATGCTTGAAATTCAAAAAAGATTGTGTAAACTTAGGACTTATATTTTAGAGGATACACCCAAAGAAAGTGAGAGAATCATCCCAAAACACAAAATAATATTTGTGACCCAGTTTGCTAGTAATGAGAGATGTTCAAAAATCCGCATGAATAATATCAAAAGGATAAAATATTACACTTAATGAAGATTGAAAAGTAAGTCTAACATGTTTCCCTGAAGGACAAGAGTAGCAAGCGGGGGTTAATTTGTCGTTATTACATTGAATGAAATTTTGACTTCTAAGAAAATTAAAAACTGGTGTTCTCGAGTGGCAGAGTCTATTGTGCCAAGTCGATGGAGAGATGACAACTAGAGAGGTTGGTGGCAACGTAATTGGATGAGAAAGGATATAGGTCCCCCACATTATTGCATCTCATAAGAGTAGTCCTCGTATGTAGGTCCTTTACAGAAAAACTAAAAGGATCAAACTCAATAGATATAGAGTTGTCACTAGCAAACTTCCTAACAAAGATTAAGTTTTCAATGATGTTAGGAGCATATATGACACTTTTAGGGTAAAGAGTGGTTGAGGTAGTTGTGTTTGAGTGGTGTCATAGCATTGAATTGGAATGTGATTGCCATTGCCATTGCTGACCAAAATAAATTGAGGATTGTTCAAATTAAATAGGTGAAGGAGATTACCATAGTCGCGGGTGAAGTGGGATGTGATATTTGTATTCATGTACCATGTGTTATCAGGGTGCTGGTGATTCATAGTGATGTAAGCCTGAATCAGATCAGTAGGGGTCATGGGGTCGTAGGCCTGCTGCTCGGAAGTGAAGAAACGGGCCATGCCACCACCTCACTTTCTAAGGCTGCATCCCCTTCTTCCTCTTTGGCTACCACGTTGAGGTTGGTGGTCCATAAGTTGCGGAGAACCGAATGGTGTGTTGGTGGTTGGCATTACGATAACCTCCAATGCCTATGTAGTATGTTCGTCCTGTTTGGCCTGCCTAGTGTTCTCCAACAACAATTATGACCAGACTTTGTGGAAGCTAGGGAGGGGATCGGCTTGTTTGATCATCGTCGCAAGTGTATCGTACTCACATTTCGACAAATCATTCATAAGTTGTAAAACCATCTTTGTTTCAAAAATCAGAGTTCCAACAATAGACAATTGATCGATAACCAATTTTAGTTGTTTACAATAGTCTAACATGTTAGCAAAATTCTTAAGACGAGTGTTGGTGAATTGTTCCTCCAAATAGACGACACATGTATATTTGATGTCTTGTAAGATTTTCTCTAGATGTTTCTATAATTCGTGAGCAGAGGCACATGCCTTCATAGTAAGAAGTAGATCCTTGAATATGGTTCCATATACCCATTATTTGACGATAGCATCAAGACGCTTCCACGTCGGATTGTCGACATCGGGTGGACGGGAGGTGGTGGCATCGATGTGATCAAGGACGTTGTAAGAATAATATGTATTTGAAATAATTCAACCCACGATTAGTATTGTCCATCCTCTTGATCAAGAACTAGAGGGATACAATTTTTAATATTCGTTACGGCAAATGCCTGATTAAAGATGTTAGTAGGGAGAGGAGGATGTGTGATGTCGTTGGTGGATGAAGAGGAAACGGGAGAAGCCATATGGCTGTCGGAATCAATAAAGGAGAATTGGGTGGCGACAGAGTTTTTAGGGTTTGGGGGAGGGGGGTTGCCGCCGGAAAATAAGAAAAGAGATGGGGTGGCAGCCGAGTATAATTTTAGAGCAGAGAGGGTTGACTTCTGATACCATGTAGAATAGTGTAATTCTTCTTAGTTGGAGGCTTCTCATTTATGCAATATATATATAGGTGTTTACAATTACAAACCTAATTATATAAAAATCTCTATTTTAACTAATTACACTAGAATAATAATTACATAATATATGGAGAATATATATTTATTTTCTATCAATTTTTGTAAGGAAATGCTTTACTCCCATGTGGGACTTTCTCACGTGTATACAGAGAGCCGAACATAAAACAAAAACAAAAAGAGTACTACGCTAGGTGCACAGTGGTCAAAATCGGACCGGATCGACCGACGGACCGAGGACCGAACCTTCGATTCTCCGACAAGACCGACCGAATTTCTGGTCCGGCCCGGTCAATTTTCGGCCCGGTCTAATGGACCGATGGACCGAATCCCCTCCCTGTGCAGCCCCGAAGCCCCAGCCACTTCACCCCCAAATTTCTGCCACTCCAGCCTCAGCCCCATCCCCAAATTCCGGACGTATTGACATATGAAATATAGGTTGTAAATTGATCAAACTTTATACGGTCATAACTTTGCGCTCGGACGTCCGTTTTACCTAATTTGTTTTTTGATTTCGCGTATTTTTTTCGATACGGGGGTGGCCAAACTGCATTAGCGGTTTGATTCCTCCGATTTCTCCAAAAACGTCCATCTTGCCCCTCAATTTCTCTTTTTCCCCAAATCGTTACATTTTTCCCATTTTCAAATCTAAATATCTCGCGATGTACAATATATTTCAACGTAAAAATTGCGTGGCACCGCGTCCGAGAATGTCAATTTCAGATTGGAAATTCAATTTAAAAAAACTGTCCTAACAGGCCTTAATTATATATATATTATATATTAGGAATTTAGAAAATTAGGAATTATATATATTAGGAATTATATATATTAGGAATTTAGAAAATTAGGAATTATATATATTAGGAAGGAATTTAGAAAATTAGGAATTATATATATTATATATATTAGGAATTATATATATTAAATATATTATATTTATTAGGAATTATATAAATTATATATATTATAAAAAAATTAAAAAATTCGATCCGGACCGGACCGGACCGAAAACCGAAACAAGATTTTTAAAGGACCGAAGACCGGACCGATAATCTCGATCCGGTTCGATCCGGTCCAAAGAGGGTCGGTCCGGTCCGATTTTTCGGTCCGGACCGAAAATTGTGCACCCCTAACTACAGTAGCACATACATAGCTTGAGAAAGCGGAATGGTAAAACTTTACTATCAATAATTTTTGCCTTCACCAATTTGGATACTCCACTAAGACATTTTGTGTTATTCTAATGGTCTATCTACTCAATATGGGCCCAGGCCACATTTAGCGCGGAGTAAGCAGCCACGTGGATATTTACATTATAATGCTGGGCCCATATCTCTAAAACAAATGCTCTTTTGGACCCATACATACAGCCCAAGAAGGCGGCAGGAAGCTTCCTATTCTCCTTATGACATGGAAAATAAAAACTTTCATCTTAGTATTTTATTCTTAATGGATTTTTGATCAACTAATATAATATATCAATAGAGAGGGGGGGGGGGGGGGTACTATAATGTGTGTTGCCTCTTTATTGGATTTTATTGCACCTTTTTAATTTTAAAATGCCAACTTTATAGCGGGGATTAATTAGATAACAATCAACCTATTATTAATAGTAAGTGCTAAAAAATATAGTGGAGGGTATAAAGTCTTACTTTAAGAATGTATAGAGCCTTACTTCTATTCTGTGTTTGGAATGTTCATATAGTTTAATATTGCTATAATTTGCTTTTGAAGGTGTTCATATTGGTCCATATTTAGAGAACATGAATTTAAGGGTCTATTTGGAAACCACCTGATATTTGGAATTGATGTAATTACTAAGGTAGTAATTGCATAGCGTAGTAATTTTACATAGTATAGTAATTGCGACGACCTGTTTATTTATCATAACGTAATTACTGTATAATTACAAGTGTATTATTTGGTTGCACAAATATAATTACACAGTTATATTAATTTCCAAATAAAATTTAATTATAAAAAATTAAGAGTTAAATATTTGACAAACTTTATAAATGATATTAAATTAAGTATTTAATATACATATTTTTCTTGAAATATATTTACTAATAATCACATATTTGTAACTAATGTTTGTAAAAATAATTCATACTCCCTCCGTCTCAATTTAAGTGTCTTAGTTTGACTTGACACGAAGTTTAGGATATAAAAGGAGACGTTTGAACCTTGTGGTCTTAAATTAAAGATGTGCGGAGTCTTTTAAATCTTGTGGCCTTAAACTTGCATTGAAATTAGAAACTTACTAAATATAGAAAGAAACACTTTTTTTGAAACATACAAAAAAAAGAAAGTCAGACACTTAAATTGGGACGGAAGGAGTATATAATTTTCAATTAAAACTATTTTAATTTAATTAGTTATAAACATTAAAAACACGCATTTTGTAAGAACATCATAGACATGATGTTTGACAAAAAAATTAACATATATAAATATAAAGCCATAACATTAATCAAATGTTTGACAAATAAATAATATATCAATTGTAAGTAAAAAATGAACAACATGCAATGTAAATAACAAGACAATAGTATTAAAGCAAATAAATTATAACAAAAAATATAACTGTTACATCTCGTAATTTCATAGCTACTAAGTGAGAACATGATTATAGAAATAAGATTTGAATGTCGGAAGGAAAAGATTTTTACATTTTCTTATACGGAAAATTTTCGGGATTAATGTGATGACAAGAATTAATTTTCTAGTAGATGAATAAAGTAATTATAGATTACATGTTGTGGTAGTTAGGGGAAGAACTTGTAACAAGAAAAATGGAGTATAAGAAACCTATGTGACATTTTGGATGATTACCGATTTTGTGGACAGTTTTATCGCCTTAAACTTTGTTGGTTATTGTTGTTATTTAACGTCCCTAATCGCATGTTAAAATGAAGGAAACCATGTTGTTACAAGTTGTTATGGTTTATATAAATATGTTGGAATGTGAGTTGGATTATAAGGAATTGAGAAAAGGGCTGTAGTTGAGGAGTTGGCGGAAAACTGCCTAAAACTGTGAGACGTTGTTGTGGCATTTTAGGGACTATTTTATACTTGTATAATGCTGGAAATTCAGCCACAAATATGCATGTTTAATGTGGTAAATCGCTAACGTAAGTCCTAAAGGAATAAGGGTATATAAAGGTGTTGCAAGCTTCACATTTTGCCCTCATTGTTGTAGAAGTATGAACTGTTTTTATGGACTGTTTTTTATATGGATTAAGGGGCTGAATTTTACACGTAAAGTAGGCGTGTAATCCCCTTTGGTTGCTGTTTTGTTGTGCCCTTAATTGGTGCCTTGGTTATTGTTGAAATTGGCCTTTTTAAAAGGTGGAAAAGTACGTATAAACAGGGGAAGTGCTGCCCGAATTGTTATACGAAAGGAGAGTCATTATGTAGTATAAGTGTATACTAGTATCATAGAATTGATATACGTGTTATTGTCATTATAGGTTGAAGTACTACTTGAGACGTATTCTAGTTGTCAAGTTGGTGTAGCTTATAAGGTATGTGAATTATCCTTTCTTCCTTGGCATGATTTATTTGAAATGGGGGTACGGTGGATGTACGTAATTCCATTGAATCCTTTATGATACATGACTTGATTTTCAAAGTATACTTGACTTGATTTTTGTGAGTATGAGTGACTTGATTGGAAAGGAATAAGTTACTTGATTTTCAAAGTATACTTGACTTGATTCTAAAAGTATAAGTCACTTGGTTTCAAAGGTGTAAGTTACTTGATTTTAAAAAAAGTATACTTGACTTGTTTTAACAGTGTAAACTTAAATTTTAAAGAGTAAGTGACTTGATATTTCAAGGCTAGTGCCTTGGGGTTTTATAAAGGAAAGGTTGTACGGCGGACGTACATGGTGCCATGGGATTCAAGTCCCTAATATTTCATGATATGTACGGTGAACGTACATAGTACCTTTGGGTTCAAGTCTCTAATATTACATGATATATAGTGCTTTGGTTTTTCTAAAATGAAAGTTCATTTTAAGATGAGGTTATTGAGAGTCAAAAGGTGATTTAAATTGCACAGGGTTGCCATGATAATTGCGTGTATATTTATTGGGACGGATTGCACGATCCGCAACACTTGTATACATATATTGGGACAGGTTGCACGATCCGCAACACTTATATATTTATTGGGACTGGTTGCACGATCCGCAACACTATTATATAATAGGACGGGTTACACGATCCGCAACACTGATATATAGATATAAATGCATTTGATAAATATATGGGTCGGCGCCCCATGATGTTGACACGACTCTCACTCTTTCTAAAAGGTACAGTTGGCCCTGATTTTATATGGCACGGTTTGATCTAGTATTTGATATTTATATTTGTACCTGTCATTCTTTGGCCAGTTATGATTTTCATTACTGTACTTTATGTTTACATACTTAGTACCTGTCGTACTGACCCCCTTAGGGGGGCTGCGTTTATGCCCGCAGGTAGGGGTGCACAAAAGGTTAAAACCGGACCGGACCGAAGACCGAAAATCAGGATTATCCGGTCCTCTAGTCCCTTTTCCTTGTGATTGGTGCCCAGGGAAATTTTCGGCGCTTACTTAGGATTGTCCATAATTCCAATTTTATTACAACCTAAGTCCATAACCTTTATTGAAGCTATTATTTCTAACAGTTCAATCGTTAATCGGGAAGGTAGATGAGATCAAACTTCTGATTTTAAAGAGTAGGGAATATGTTTTTAATGAAACCACTTTATATTCGTAGCCTTACTTTACTCATTTTATTCAGACATGATTTAATTTCCTTATTGACAAAGAAGAAACTTTACTTAACCCATCTTCGGATTCCTTGTCTAGGACAAATGTTGACCTTCTGCTGCAAGATAGAACATCATCTTCAGCCTTCTCCTTTTGTCCCAGTTGATATCATCCACCTCTCGTGGGCACTTGTTTCCACCACTCTCGGGAGCGGTGACAAAAACTCTTTCTTGATCCTTAACCACACCAGCATGACTATCAGTAGTATCTTGAAGCTCAGCATCAGATCAAGAGATCCCTCCTTTGACGGAAACATATTTGTAACTATCGTCAAAGAGAGCCCCAAAACTAGGACCAGATTTGATGACAGAGACATTGGTTGAACTGTTTAAAGAACTGTCAAGAGAACTGGTTTCAACAAAGAAAGCCACAACTAGATCTGGGATTATATCTACTGGCAAACATCTTTCGAGCACTAGTACAAATCTTGTCTTAAGATTGTTGGAAAATAACAATGGATGTACGGGGAATAGTAACTAACTATTACAAGTTCTTCGAAAGGATAAACACTAACGTATTACAATAACAATAAACTTGTTGCCAACAAGAATTGTGGCAATAATAATCTTTTGTGGTCTTGATCTTCGTTGTTGAATGCGTTTTGAGTCTTTGTCTTTGTTCCTACTGCCGAGCGCTCCTTGTGAATCTTAATAACCTGAAACCAAGAGACACTAAATATCTACTTGTTACAACTGTGCTGAGTCGAGTGTTAGCACTCTGTCCTTAAGACAAGATTGCACCGTATATATGCTTTTACGTTAGCATGCAATTGTCTCCCAAGATAAAATAGCAAACTATCACTTGAGCAAAGTAAACACAAGTGATTCTAGCGAAGAAAACAGACATGGAACTACTTTTGAAGAGTGAAACTTTAGAGGAAGTTTATGGACTGTTCTTGTTCATTACATGTCTCTCATTTTTCTCTCCTCTCAAATATGAAAATAAGGTCTTGTTATATAGTTTTAAGGATGCGAAGAGATGTTTAAGAGGCCAATTAATAGGTATACTCATGCCAAGGAACGTTCTGAACACTGGTCATTAGGCGCCGCGGTGCTTCCAATTTTATCTTCCTGAAAATTTCAGGGACCAAACTATAAATAATGCAAAGTTTGGGATCCAAAAAGATAATATCAGAACAACGCCCAACAACCCACGACCCGACCCGAACCGGGAAGGTGTGGGCCTAGCCTTAAACACAAGCACACATAGGTCCTCCCTCCTTCAAACACATGGGTTACCCCTTGGGGTCCCAAACCCTTAACCATTTTTTAGGTTAATAAATGAACAATCCTCCATTCCTCCCACCTATGTGAGGAGATATCCCACACTATATTTTCATGCCTCAAACATCTAACTTTGTGGACCAATATCTCTTTCATTTCTCAATGAAATTTGACGATCTTTGATTATATATTTAGTGAATCTTTACAACTTTTGTTTTAAGTTATATTTACATGTTGATATTTAATTCAATGGCAGACACACTACAACCTGGTGGTACCGAGTGTGGCTATTGTGATGCGTTTTATGAAAGAGTTGATGCTAGACTCGACTTTAATGACAAATAATGTAAGCACTTCTATACTTAAATTATAGACCATTAACCATGTTAATTGTTACATATTTCAGTCATTATTAATTATTTTCTTTTTGTGATTTATAGTTCTACGGAAAACACATGTACTCACAAGAGGAACTTAATATTCGTGTCGAGTGCAGATTGCATATTTCGAAGATACTTGGTGAAACAGAAGTTCGTAAACTAAATGCTGATGAGTGAACATTTTAGATTGATAAGATACTTGATTAACAATATTTTAGTCTTTAATGAAACATTTTAATAACACTTTGAATGATTATCCATTTGGAAATACTTTGTACAACAGATTCTAGCTATTCAATGTATTTTTTTTGGTGTTATTTAAATTTTTAGTTCATTTCATCGGTACACTCAATTTGTAAAATTGAAATTAAATTGCCAAAAAAAAAAAATCCCGCAAAATTTAATTTTCCCCGCCAATAGGCGGGAAATTTCAAAATTTGAAAAAAACAAAGGTGGGAAGTTAAAATTTATGTGACATTTGTGTGACGGGTTTGAACCGTCACATGTATGTGACATTTGTGTGACGGGTTTGAACCATCACAGGTCGTGTGACAGATACAGAACCGTCATCCGTTTGTGACAGTGGCAAATATTACACTTACGAGAACCGTCATCTTAGGGGTTAGATGACGGTTTTTATCCGTCATCGTAGGATATTTTTGTAGTAGTGCATATTTTCATGCCTCAAACATCTAACTTTGTGGACCAATATCTCTTTCATTTCTCAATGAAATTTGACGATCCTTGGCCCTACGGTTATCTACTCACTTAGTAGATTATGCACGTGTGAAGAACCAAAGTCTTCAAAATGCGAAACCCTAGTATTTAAGTCATTAAATATAGATGAACGCAACCTCCGGCAAAGATAAATTTTCAACATTTTCTACCTCAAATATTAGTAATCAATGAATTAGCTGCTCTATTTCCATCTGGACGAAGTAGACACATGATAAAAAGGTAGAGGGTCATCTTTTCATTTCATTTATGCTGATTAAACTTATTATTGATAAAAAAAAGTGTTACCTAAGTGCGGTGAAAATGGTATCATTTCTTGTAAATCAAACATGTAAACAACATAATGGCTACCTTTTGCTACGTGTCTTTAGCTTTTTCCTTTTTCAGAACTTTTAGCTGATTTTCCATATCAATTCTAGATTCCTAGTACATAATCATATCTTAAGTTAGGCTCCCTAGTGCCTGTTGTCTGATAATCGATTAAAGATTTGTCCGATACAATCGAATATTTATTTGATTAGACACAAAATTTAAAAACGTAAAAAAGACATTTAAATTCTTTAATCTTAAACTAAAAGTGTTTATAACATATTGAAAATTCCCTTCGAATCTTTGGTCTCAAACATGACATATCATTCATATAACAAAGAGTCGTTAATTAACGATAAAACAAAAATATTGAAACTAAATACTTAGAGTATGAAAATATACGTTCTTTTTACAACATATTAAACACAAAAGTAAAACAAATAAATTGAAATAGAGGGATTATATGTTTTATGTAGTTAAAACAATGTTTTCGAGAACTGTTGTTAGACGTGTTAAACCAAAATCTCATTTATCTTTGATGTGTCCAAATTAAAGATCCAATTCCACGAAAGAATTAATTGGCCTCTGGCAACTTATATAGCACATAAATGATGAAATAAAGGCTAATTGTAATTATAATTGGCTCGACTTGAAAACTCTTGTGGTCTACAAACACTTAGTGCATGTTTGGATTGACTTTTGGGTATCCAAAAACATTTATATCCTTACGACACATCCTCGACCATTTCCTAATGTCGTCCTTAATTACTCCAACACAATACTTTCCCACTATTATCTAAAATTGTAACCTATTGCATGACGAAACTGAAGACTTTACCAGTTTCATATACATCGCCTAACAATATGGGTACGCATAACCCTCAAAGATACGTAAAACTATCCTTTTACGTAGGGGAGAGAGCTTATCTCCCTTTCATAATCTTTCCTATTTTTGTGAAAATCAGAAAATTGACATGTTTGGTTTGCCAGAATCAATTTTGTCGTTTGTTTCAATTTGAATTTTACCCTTTCCTTTATTACCCTCTTTAATTTCATCAATAACTCTAATCACTTTCATTACTCTCTTCAAATATTTAGAAATAATTACTAAAAAAAATCAAATATAAAACTTTCATTACCCTCTTTAAATATCTAGAAATAATTACTAAAGAAAATTCAAATATACAACTTTCATTACCCTCTTTAAATATCTAGAAATAATTACTAAAAAAAATCAAATATACGACTCATGTTCTGTTTTAATTAAAAAAAATCAAATATACTACTAAAGTTGACATTTGTTCATGTGTAATTATAGATTGAAACTTTAAACTCCTCAAACATCCTAACGTTGTCCGATTATACGAGGATTATCCTTCTCTTTTTTCTATTGTCTTCTTTCAAATACTCTTAATATTATTACTATAATATATTATATTGTGAACAAACAAGAAATAAATATACCCAAGTTGAAGTATAAAAAAGTTTTATTATTTTTGAAGAATTGCACTACTACATTTCTGGCCTAATGCGACGCCTCAAAATCGTCGCATTAGGCTTAATGCAACGACAAAGAGTCGTTGCATCCTCTGGTGTTGCATTAGATCTAATGCAACGGCTAAAGGGACCTAATGCGACGACCTTGTGCAGCCGTTGCATTAGGTGCATTTCTAATGCAACAGCTGATGGATCTAATGCAACGACCCTGTACAGCTGTCGCATTAGATATGCATCTAGTTTGAATAGGCCTAGAACACCTAATGCAATGCCAGAAAGGGCTAATGCGACGGCCCGAAGAAAAAAAACAAATTATGTGACGACTGTATGAGATAATGCTATAGAAAAAAAATAATGACAACATAAATAATAAAAAGAGACAGATAAGATTAAAAAAGGATTGTCATTGATACGATATTACAATATTACACCCTATAGGACATATTTTTTTCTACTCCATTTACAATAACTTTGCCCTCTAATGTGCAACTGTAATATAACATCTCTGAGTATCAGCACATTGGGTGACACTTAAGTCCCAGCTCTTGACTACGGTCACTCTAGACAACCTCTTTAATGGAGAAACAAGCCCCTTCAAATTGTGGATTTAAGTTATCCAGTTAATGAACATTATTTGTCTCAAACAACTATGATCTGCGAAAATATCCTGTTTGCTTACTTTTTCATCAGCAGTCAGAGCTGAACAACAGAGCACCAAATTCCTGTTCTTCTTCTGAGTCTTCCACTGCAAAATAGCAGCATTATTAGGTGTTGCTGAGACTTTGGGCTGGCGGTTACAAGAATTTCTGCAGATTAAAGGAAAAAAAGAAGGGGAATAAGAACTTTGACCCAAAATCTAAAAGTTTAGCTACATTGTAAGAACCTGTTGGTCCAACCTTTTAATACTTTATC
Organism: Przewalskia tangutica; assembly: GCA_029844215.1. Taxonomy (NCBI): domain Eukaryota; kingdom Viridiplantae; phylum Streptophyta; class Magnoliopsida; order Solanales; family Solanaceae; genus Przewalskia; species Przewalskia tangutica. The sequence goes on from CM056725.1 coordinate 8,721,997, forward strand.
TAATCTTAGACTGATTCCCAGGGACCTCACATGGCAGCTTAGAGTTGGCATGTAAAGGGAATAACATAACAAAGTTGTCCTTATGAAATACAGGTGAGACAACCTAATAACACGTGAGATAACATAACAAAGTAATGATTTGTCCTGAACTCTCGTTCTTACTACTTCCTCAAACTTACAACATGTGAGACAACCTAATAACACAACCAGCAACTCATACAATGATACGACAAGCATTGAGTTTGATTCACGACTAACAAATTTGTTCCTTCAAACCTTTACTTCTTCTTCTTTCAAGACATCAAAGATAACACAACATACTCATGTTGTCATAGCTATTTCAAGCCATAAGGGCATCAACAATAGTTTAAATTAACACAACAAACTTCTATAGCTTGTAATATAATTTCTCTATCAATAGTCAAGAGATTTACTCCTTAAAACTTAGCTACAACTTTCAAAATTTCAAGAACATAATGGAGAGGAGATTTGTTACCTTTATACCCAAGAGCAACCCCTAACCCGGACTGACTTCACCATAAATGATCCATCAATTTGAACAAAATGAGATAAACATGATCCATCGAGCTTTACGACTTCTACGACACTTGAATCACTTAATAAGATTGTATTTCAATCAATAACAATAGGATAACCTTGAGATAAACCTTGGAGAGATTTAGGACATGTTTAGCATTAAGTTTAGTGAGAAATGAAATACTAAGTGATTTAACATCTCTGATTTAACATCGACACTCTATTTAAAATTCCATCTCAATCAAACCAAATTGTCAAATAACACTAGAACTGAAAAGCTTACAAAAATATTCTGCAATCAGATTCAATTAGAAAAGCTGATTTTAAGACCTATAAACATACTAACGTAAGGGAAGGTAAAATGACGGTAAAACGTAATCTAACCTTGGAGAAGATGGAAGAGTAGTTCGACGAAGTGGATGCGACGACGAGTGTAAAAAGGCGACGACGAGCAGTGGGGAAGGGTAAGGCGACATCGAGGTGTGGTAGGAGATGCGACGACGAGCTGGGGGAAGTGTACAGTTGCAATCGATTGGGGATATTAAAACACTGAAATCGATTGGGTCGCCGGGAATGTATGGTTGCAAAATGTCGGGGTTAGGAAGATGCAACTAATGGTACCAACCTCAGTCGTCGACTGTGTCTCAGGTCGCCGGAAAATGCTATGGCGATGGCTAGGGTGTTCAGATTTTTCGATTGGGTGTTGTGGCGTTTTGGTGAGAATTGAACAACGTGAGGGGTGTCAAAATGACGGGAAGGTGATGCCGAGTGTGATGGTACCAACGCCGAACCTTGAAATCGCCGGAATCGGCCAAAATTTGCAAAAAACCGACCGAAATCGATGGGCTTGCAGTGGGTTTTTCGATCTGAAATTGACGGAGATATAGGATGAATCAATGGGGTAATTGGTATGGAAATGACGGGCTTGAAGAGACGAAGCTATTGGATTAAGTATCGTCCACGATGGATGCCGGAATTGGCCGGAAATGGCGAAACTCCGACGGTTTCACTATTCACTCAGCGAAATCGCTGAAGATGAGGGCATTTCGGATTTTGGGTTTCTTTGGGGTTTAAAATGTGATTTCATTTATGAAGGAAAATAAAAAAATCAAGGGTCGTTGCATTAGCCTTACACAATCGTTGCATTAGATATGCTAATGCAACAACATTTTGTGGGTGTTGCATTAGATGATATAAGCTGTCGCATTAGCCTATCTAATGCAACGCCCACAAAATGTCGTTGCATTAGCCTATTTTCTGATTTGGTATAACTTGAACCCGTCGCATTAGCCACATCTAATACGACATCTGTACATATGGCGTTGCATTAGATAGGAATGAGCCGTCACATATGTCACGACCCGACCCCGGATCCGCGACTGGTGCCCTACCTGTGCACCCCTCACAGGTATACATCAGAGAATAGCAGCGGAACATACATAAACTCATAAGTACTAGACAGTAAATATCAACAGGCTAGCCGATAAGGCCACCTTCCAAAAAATATACATAACCCAAAAACAACAGTTACATCTTTGTTTTTACAACCCAATCCACAAGATATGACTACAGACCTCTAAGAATTTTTACATAAAAACTGTGATGGGACAGGGCCCCGCCATACCCCTGAATGTACAACAGCCGACAATACCAGGGATCTGAACCAAGGACAAACCTCCGAAATAATGGAGCTTATCAACCAGCTGAACAGTGATCCTAAGAGTGAGGATCAGCAAGCTATGTACCTCAACCTGCGGCATGAACGCAGCCAAGAGAGGTCGATAAATGGTACCAAGTATGTGGCGAAAATACCAGAATGAAATCATAATAGTCTAAAATAAAGTTGGGGACATGTATGATAACCACATTAACAGTACACTGTGCCTTATTAACAATGAGAGTAGACAAGAATAAAATTTGCCGGTTTTAAAACAGGAAGCTCATGATTAACCTAGGGCCATCCGCCCGTAGTATCATTCTGCAATCCTACTCCTGAGACTATTTCACCCGCATAGGCCGTATGGACCCGCATGAGGTAATCTCCTCGCATAGACTGTATCCGCCCGCATAGGCCGTATGGAACCGCATGAGGTAATCTGCTCGCATAGGCTGTATCCGCCCGCATGGGAATCGAACCCGCATAAGCCCTACAGACTCACATGAGGTAATCTTCTCGCATCGTGGGGAGAAAATCCACGGAATATGCAAATGCAACTGTTGACAGTCAATTTTGACCCATTTTTCGTATATTTATTGCAATTTTATGTGTTTTAGGACACCGCATTTTAATCAGCATTTTTTGCATTTTTTATTTTTTTATTTTGAATTAAGCATTATGTCTTTGTTAATATTATGTTTTTATTATTATTACACCGTCGTTTTATTTTATTAATGTTTACATCTCTTTAAATAATTAATTGGCATCGCATTTTTACTTTTAATCAGACATTAAACATTTCTTAAATATTGCATTTTAGTATTATTGCGTCGGCATTTGCATTTTAATAATTTTGCATCTTTTTAAATAATTTTTCTTTAAATAATTAATCCGCCTTGCATTTTGTCAAACCAGTCCAGTCCAAACACAATTTGAATCAGTCTAATCCAACACCATTTTTTAATTTCATCCAAAACTTTCATCTTTTATTCCCCACAAAAAAACAATACCACACTTTTCATTCCCCAAATACCAAACCCTAAACCTACCCTATATATTAAACATTACCCCCCTTTATTAAAAGGATGGGGGGGCAGCCCACATAACAATCAGCCCAGCCAGACCCCTTATAATATACCCCCCTTTTCATTTTAGGTCAAGGAGCCATTCCCTAACCTTTCCCGTCGCCGCCGCCGCCGCCCTTCGCCGGAGCTTGGAGCTCCGGCGAACCCCCCTTTTTAACACCCACAAACCACCCCTCTCACCTCTCCCGTCTCACTCTCCTCTCCCCCCTCTCACACACATACACCATCGCCGGCGAACCCCTCCTAGCAACACCATCAGCCGCCAACACTCCATCATCTCTAACCCTCTCACCTTAGCCCAGCCGCACACTCCACCACACCATTCCCGTCGCCAATAACCCTCTGCCCCCCTTTTCACCATCCGCCATAACTCCGGCGAAGTCACGCCGCCGGAGTTCGAACCACTGTCACACCCACTGAAACTCAGATCGCCGGCGAACTCTCATACCCCTCAGCCCAGCCGCACATCCCATTTGTTGGACTCTCCAGCAAACCAACCCACTGTTCACCGTCGACCACTAGCTCCGGTGAAGCCACTGTCGACCAACATCACTGTCTCGTGCTCAAACCGCTGGCGGCGTCGCACCGGCGATAGCCGTGGAAGTGACGCCGCCACCCTCGCGGTTTTTGTTTGGTTCCTTTTTTAGATATGTTGGCATACTCTTATTTGGACTGATTTATTATTTTGAATCTCGCCGGAGTTTGTTAAACTCCGGCGACCTATGTTAATGTCTTGTTATTGTTGGTGATTAAATCGTTGTTGTTACGCGAAAATGGCAAGCTAGCTTTATTTTGTTTGGTTGTCTGGATTTGGTTTGGTAGAAATGCCAACTGGTCTGAAAATGGCAACTACTTCTATGGATTTTTGTGCTATTTTTGGACTCGCTCCGACAACATTTTGGAGTTTTTCGGTGAACCACGGTTGTTGTGGCTTCACCACTGCTTGGCTGCTGCTTCACCATTTGTCGGGCTGATCTTCGGCGGTTTACCTCTTATCTGATTTTGCATTATGTTTTCTGGTGAGAATATGTTTTACGGCGAATAACTGCCGCTGTGATATGACCCATGAACCACTACTGTTTTGCTGTTTCGTGTTTATTTTTGGACGTTTTGCCCCTTTTATTTTTTATTAAACTGATTTAGAACAAATACTACACTGTTGGTATTCACTGATTTGAACATGATACTACACTCGATTGGCCAATGAAAAAGTTATCCGTCGATTTTTGAGGCCTCCACAGTTGCAAAGACGAAAAATAAAATAAATGAAGCTTTCTGGGCGTTGATGATTTCTTCTACTTACACAGGATAACCAACATGCGCTGGCAGGGCGAATTCTCGCAGCCGCACTTGTTTAGGATGTCCCACTTTATTTTTATATATATCTGAGCCCTCTGTGTTTAAAATTATTATTGTTTTGGCGCGGATCCGAAGGTTTTATTTATTTTATTATTTTTAGTAATATTGGCCGATGAAGGAATCCCCGTCTGATTTCCAAGGCCTCCTCTGTGCAAAAGACGGATTTATTTATTTTTGGCTTTATTTATTAAATTCCTGTCATTGCTTTAAAATTATTATTCTAGTACTAACACTTTTACTAAGTGTTTATGCAGGTACCCGGAGATCATCTTGTGCAGAAGGCCTAAAAAGGCTAAAAGATGTCCCGGAGTTTTATTTTATGTCGCATTTAATTTTAAGTTTTATTATTCTGTATTGCACTTTATTTTAATTATAAATTATGAAAATAGAATAGGTAGAATAAAAAGGACAATAAATAATTAACCTAGGTTTGAACGAATAACCGCAAGTTAGCGGATCTTAAAGGATGCCTAACCCCTTCCCTTTAGGATAATAAAGAACCCTGATTCAGAATCTCACATAGCTTTCGTAGACCATTAAATGGAGATTAATTGCAGTGTTTTACTGTAATAAATCAAGTGTCCTAATTCACTTAACTAATTAGGTGGCGACTCCTCAAAAACAACACTATTGCTCCATCCAGGGAACCGCGCCAAAGAGCAACGCGTTGGATACCGCTCGCACTTGTGGTAAAAACGCGCGACAAAGACGGCGACTCACCGGGATATCAGGTTCTTGATCATAGCAAATCCAAGTTAATTAAATATTGCGCCTTATTTGCTTTTATATTTGTTGTAAATGTTTTATATTGTTTGCTTTTATTTTGTAATTAACTACTTTAATTGCTACATTCTTTTACTGCTTACCTTAAATTGTCATTCCGCTCATATTTTCTCCATTCTGGAAAATTGACACTATCACACACTACACGCGAGGTGTGCTTTGCACACCCGCAAATTTCTTTAAAATACCTAAATTTAGGAGAGTTGACATTTTACGCGGAGAATCCGGTCCAACCGGTGGCCGCTAGCCTTCTCACTCGAGTAGTCCGCTCAGAACTCAAGGCCTAGTCAACCAAATCTTAGCAAAATTAGGATAGAGCTATACCACATTTTTGTAAGTCATGCATGCATACATCTTAGGTGGATCGGACCTTGGTATCGTCTCCACAATTAGGGAATCAACCAAATTACCGACGGGTTTCACAACCCGTCCACCAATAAGCATATATGTGTAGCGTGATAATGATAGACGGATCCAAGCCTGGTCATGACAAGCCAAAATTGGAAAAAGTGCACCGTCATTTGGTCGCCATTTCCAACAAAACATTGCAGTTTAACGGCTTGGACTTATTTATCATAATCCCGCATATTTGGCGTTTAGGCTCACATCTGGCATAAGGGAGGTCCCAAGCATATTAGGGCACACGCTTGATTTGCATGCTTTTTGTTTACTATTGTTTGTCGCTAGCAACTCTGTACATATTATTTAATGCATTAATTATATTTTTGTGATTCCGGGCTCGAGCATTTGTATTTTTGCACTTTTGCTGTCACATTGCAATCAGGACTTTATTGCGTAAATCACTTTTGAATAGCGCGACTTGGACTTTGTGAAGCATCAACCACCAGTCCGGTCGAACCAATCAGGAGAGTCTTTGACTATATTGTCACACCTTTGCATTTTTATTATTTTTGTCATTTTCCTACTCACCCATTTCTCATATTTTTTGCAGGAAGGTCGTCTTCGCAATCAGCCTAGGGCGGTCGGAAAAAAAAAATCATCACAAAAATGAGCGGTAGTTATGTTAACTAATAGAAGTTAGTTTATACCAGATTCAACGAGACATCGCTCTCAGTTCTTCTATATTTTGTATCTTTATTTGCAAATTCAATTGATATGTTTATTGTTGATTACATAATTATTTATCATGCATTTTTACAACATAAACTTTCCGAACTACGCGTGTCTGATTCTCATCACACGGTGTGATACGTAGGCAACTCATTTTGGGGTTCGACACCACAAAAAAAATAAAAAAAATAAAGAAGCATATTTTTCTCACTCATGCATCCCATTCATCATGTTTGCGGGCATTCATTTTTTCGTTACATTCATTTTTATTTTTGCATTCGTCCACAGTGGACAATCATTTCTTTTGCACAACTTTATATTGCTATCCTTTCATTGATAAATGTTTTTCAAGCATACATTTTATAACATATTTGAATGAACTACGCCACTGATTCCTCGGGATACGTGGCAATCTCTTCGGTTCTACCATTTATTCAAAAAATACAAAAAAAAGAAATATTTTATTCAAAAAAAAAATAAAAACAAATATGTTATTCAAAAAAACAAAACATTTTTAAGTATCATTGTTTGACTTGGTTGATACCAACACAGTTAGAATTGTGCATAAAATAAAAAAATAATAAAAACAAAAACAAGTGATAATCAATATGGGTTGACTTTGTGGTAAACCATAGATTCTTTTGATATCTCTTATTCATACCCGTAGATGACATTGTCTTGCATGTTTTCCAAGATAAGAATGAAATCAACATCATCGTTAAATATGCATTGTGTGGTGAGTGTTTCAATTTGTTTATTTGTATTGCATTGTGATCTAGAACTTGGCCTGAATGTTTGTTGAGGCGAAATCCTGAGTAACACTCGGTGTAGAAAATGATCGTAGGCTTTCTTTGACCCGTTTGAGCCTTTTCAGCCCACCAAATAACATTATCCGTAGTACACCCCTTTGAGCCTAAAGCCTATTCTTTTGACAACCGCATATTACACCTATACCCTTTATGAGTGCGTACACACTATCCCTCTCTTGGTCCGACCTCCTCGAGCGCTTTAGAAATGTGCAAGTGGCTGACAAAATCCTGCGTTGAAGTTTGCAAAGACAAAAATTGTCAAAGTCTCAAAAAGAAAAAGAAAATAAAAGCAGAGACGACTTCACACAAAGAGGAAATCAAAAGTCCCAATAAAAAAAAAGGAATATATAACCCCGAAAAAGGGGCTCCAAATGAAAGATTCAAAAGAAGTCAGTACAGAAAAACTGAGACAAAAAGAAAGCAAGTCAGCATTAAAGCGCACAAATATCAAGCACGGACGTAGTCCAACTCTCGAGGAAGGATTAGTCACTTTTTACTCAAATGTTATCCATCCCTTCCCTAAACCTACATTACAAGCCCGTTACAAGCCCTACATGATCTTATACTGAGGGTTCTCACATTAGTGGATACTTACATGACGGCCAAGCCTATGGTATCACAATTGCATGCATTGAACATCTTTTTGAGTGTGAGCGTACTTCTCTAAACGTCCCAAAATTTAAAATATTGAAATATATGTGTGAAATGGGACTTTCTTTCAGTGAGGGCATTTGAAACGTGAGATTACGTGTAGTTCGAAAGCCTGGATGCATGCAGGTGTGTCGACACTCAGGTATGTCTGAGGTACTATCTGAAGCTGTGTAAATTACACCGGAGCCAATCTCGGTTAAGACTGAAAGCAATAAAAGAAAATTCTTATGCACAATATTAATTGTTGGTATCAACTGAAGTCAGAATGTAATGTTGTCTTCCACTTTTTCAGGAAAAAAAAAATAACAAAATGCATATTACATAAAAAATTCTTATTTTGCATCACGAACTACGTCTTGACCTGATTCTCGTCAAAGATGAGATACGTAGGCGGCCACATCGGCTTCGGTCCCACATCATTCTAAAATCATAAAAATCGTTATTTTGCATCACGAACTATGTCTTGACCTGATTCTTGTCAAAGATGAGATACGTAGGCGGCCGCATCGGCTTCGGTCACACATCATTCTAAAATCATAAAAATCATTATTTTACATTACGAACTACGTCTTGACCTGATTCTCGTCAAAGATGAGATACGTAGGCGGCCGCATCGGCTTCGGTCCCACATCATTTTAAAAAAAATCTTATTTTGCATCACGAACTACGCTCTGACCTGATTCCCTCCGCGGAATACGTAGGCGGCCACATCGGCTTCGGTACCGCATCATTTTAAAATCTTAAAAATCTTTATTTTGCGTCACGAACTACGTTTTGACCTGATTCTCGTCAAAGATGAGATACGTAGACGGCCATATCGACTTCGGTCCCACTTCATTTTAAAATCATAAAAAAATCATTATTTTTGCAGCATGAACTACGCTCTGACCTGATTCCCTCGGCGAGATACGTAGACAGCCACATCGGCTTCGGTCACATCATTAGAAATATTTCTTCCTTGTTTTGCACAGGACTCGATTTTGTCCATTGGAGAGTTTAGTATCCTCATATATTTTGCATCCATGACTACCTACACATGACTGGACATATTTTGAGGGTTGCATTCTCATCTACTCAATTGTACATTGTCCATATTCTCGCATTAGCTTTTCATTCATATAAAAAATAAAAAAATAAAAAAATTGCTTGCCTGATCGCCTTGATAGCGTCAAGATTCAACCTTACCCAGTTCAACATCTTCATTTACCGGAAACTGGGATATTTTAAGAATTCACTGCAAGAAAATGACTATAGACAGGAAAAAGCAGGCCAACTAGATCTTCAGTCCAAACCAGTCTGAGCATGCAAGCGTCAAGAGCCAAAGCTACAAAGTCGACACGAATCAATCACTCCTTTCCTAAAACTCACAAGTTTTCTTTGAGTGCAGGATTTTCATATCAGCAAAGGCAAGAACACAACAATAAACCCATGCGGGTCACAAACACACAACGTCTATGCAATGACGTTATCTCAACCCAGACGGGTCACAAAGCAGGTACGCCCATAAACCAACGCATTTCATTTAAGCCTATGCAACGTCTTCATCCAGGTTTCGTCTATGCAACGACGAACATCTGCATCGCGTCTATGCAACGACGTCATTTTATCAAAGCCTATGCAACGGCTTCATCTATGTTTCGTCTATGCAACGACGAACATCTGCATCGCGTCTATGCAATGACGCATTTCATCAAAGCCTATGCAACGGCTTCATCCATGTTTCGTCTATGCAACGACGAACATCTGCATCGCGTCTATGCAACGACGTCATTTCATCTAAGCCTATGCAACGGCTTCATCCATGTTTCGTCTATGCAACGATGAACATTTGCATAGTGTCTATGCAACGACGCCATCTCATTTAAGTCTATGCAACAGCTTCATCTATGTTTCATCTATGCAACGACGAACATCTGCATCACGTCTATGCAACGACGTCATTTCATCTAAGTCTATGCAACAACTTTATCTATGTTTCGTCTATGCAACGACGAACATCTGCATCACGTCTATGCAACGACGTCATTTCATCTAAGCCTATGCAACAGCTTCATCCATGTTTCGTCTATGCAACGACGAACATCTGCATCGCGTCTATGCAACGACACATTTCATCTAAGCCTATGCAACAACTTCATCTATATTTCGTCTATGCAACGACGAACATCTGCATCACGTCTATGCAACGACGTCATTTCATATAAGCCTATGCAATGACTTCATCTGTGTTTCGTCTATGCAACGACGAGCATCTGCATCGCGTCTATGCAACGACGTCATTTCATCTAAGCCTATGCAACGACTTCATCTATGTTTCGTCTATGCAACGACGAACATCTGCATCACGTCTATGCAACGACGTCATTTCATTTAAGCCTGTGCAACGGCTTCATCTATGTTTCGTCTATGCAACGACGAACATCTGCATCGCGTCTATGCAACGACGTCATTTCATTTAAGCATGTGCAACGGCTTCATCTATGTTTCGTCTATGCAACGACGAACATCTGCATCGCGTCTATGCAACGACGCCATCTCATTTAAGCCTATGCAACGACTTCATATATGTTTCGTCTATACAACGGCGAACATCTGCATCGCGTCTATGCAACGACGTCATCTCATCTAAGCCTATGCAACGGCTTCATCTATGTTTCGTCTATGCAACGACGAACATTTGCATCGCGTCTATGCAACGACGCCATTTCATCTAAGCCTATGCAACGACTTCATCCATGTCTCATCTATGCAACGACGAACATCTGCATCGCGTCTATGCAATGACGACATCAACATCTACAAACACCATGTCTTTTCCAGCACCACATCACATGCAACCCAGTGTCAATCATAATTCAACACTGAGACAAATTTTGAATCTTCGTCGACATTGTCTTTAATTTTGCAGCATCACAGCAGCCCAGTGTTATCATGATTCGACAGTGGGAAAATTTTGAATCGGCGTCTACCTGCTTTAATTTTCTAGCATCGCAGCAACCCAGTGTTCTCATAATTCGACACTGGGACAAATTTTAAATCCGCATCAGTTTTGTCTTTTAATTTTAGCATCGCAGCAACCCAGTGTCCTCATAATTCGATACTGGGACATTTTTTAAATCAGCGTCAGCTTGACTTTTTATTTTCGCATCACAACGACCCAGTGTCATCATAATTCGACACTGAGACAATTTTTGAGCCTGCATCAGCCCCACTTTTGAGTTTTTAGTTTATTAAACAGGACAAAATTGGCTACAAGTCAACATCTTTGTCCGAAGACTCTTCCATCATCTCCGTAAAAAGAGGGACATGCTGTTGACAGTCAATTTTGACCCGTTTTTCGTATATTTATTGCAATTTTATGTGTTTTAGGATACCGCATTTTAATCAGTATTTTTTGCATTTTTATCTTTTTATTTTGAATTAAGCATTATGTCTTTGTTAATATTATGTTTTTATTATTATTACACCGTCGTTTTATTTTATTAATGTTTGCATCTCTTTAAATAATTAATTGGCATCTCATTTTTACTTTTAATCAGACATTAAACATTTTTTAAATATTGCATTTTAGTATTATTGCGTCGGCGTTTGCATTTTAATAATTTTGCATCTTTTTAAATAATTTTTCTTTAAATAATTAACCCGTCTTGCATTTTGTCAAACCAGTCCAGTCCAAGACACAATTTGAATCAGTCCAATCCAACACCATTTTTTAATTTCATCCAAAACTTTCATATTTTTATTCCCCCCCCCCCCCCAAACAATACCACACTTTTCATTTCCCCCCCCCCCCCCAAAAAAAATACCAAACCCTAAACCTACCCTATATATTAAACATTACCCCCCTTTATTAAAAGGATGGGCAGCCACATAACAATCACCAAATTGCACTTCTTATAATATACCCCTTTTCATTTTAGGTCGAGCCATTCCTAACCTTTCCCGTCATTGCCGCTGCTGACTTCACGGAGCTTGGAGCTCCGGCGAACCCCCCTTTTTAACACCCACAAACCACCTCTCTCACCTCTCCCGTCTCACTCTCCTCTCCCCCCTCTCACACACACACACCCATCGCCAGCGAAACCCCCCTAGCAACACCATCAGCCGCCAACACTCCCTCATCCCTAACCCTCTCACCTTAGCCCAGCCGCACACTCCACCACGCCATTCTCGTCGCCAACAACCCTCTGCCTCCCTTTTCACCATCCGCCATAACTCCGGCGAAGTCACGCCGCCGGAGTTCGAACCACTGTCACACCCACTGAAGCTCCCATCGCCGGCGAACTCTCATACCCCTCAGCCCAGCCGCATATCCCATTTGTTGGACTCTCCAGCAAACCAACCCACTGTTCACCGTCGACCACTAGCTCCGGTGAAGCCACTGTCGACCAACACCACTGCTCGTGCTCAAACAGCTGGCGGCGTCGCACCGGCGATAGCCGTGGAAGTGACGCCGCCACCATCGCGGTTTTGGTTTGGTTCCTTTTTTAGATATGTTGGCATACTCTTATTTGGACTGATTTATTATTTTGAATCTCGACGGAGTTTAACAAACTCCGGCGACCTATGTTGTGTACTGTTATTGTTGGACTGATTCGTACTGTTGTTGTTCTGGCGAAAATGGCAATCGCTTCATCGCTTGTTTGGTTGTCTCTCGATCGTTTAATCGACTGAAAATGCCAACCAGTGCAAATGGCAAATCGCTTTATGGATTTTTGTGCTATTTTTGGACTCGCTCCGACAACATTTTGGAGTTTTCCGGTGAACCACGGTTGTTGTGGCTTCACCACTGCTTGGCTACTGCTTCACCATTTGTCGGGCTGATCTTCGGCGTTTTACCTCTTATCTGATTTTGCATTATGTTTTCTGGTGAGAATATGGTTTCCGGCGAATAACTGCCGTTGTGATATGACCCCTGAACCACTATTGTTTTGCTGTTTCGTGTTTATTTTTGGACGTTTTTCCCCTTTTATTTTTTATTAAACTGATTTAGAACAAATACTACACTGTTGGTATTGACTGATTTGAACATTATACTACACTCGATTGGCCAATGAAAAAGTTATCCGTCGATTTTTGAGGCCTCCACAGTTGCAAAGACGAAAAATAAAATAAATGAAGCTTTCTGGGCGTTGATGATTTCTTCTACTTACACAGGATAACCAAAATGCGCTGGCAGGGCGAATTCTCGCAGCCGCACTTGTTTAGGATGTCCCACTTTATTTTTATATATATCTGAGCCCTCCGTGTTTAAAACTATTATTGTTTTGGCGCGGATCCGAAGGTTTTATTTATTTTATTATTTTTAGCAATATTGGCCGATGAAGGAATCTCCGTCTGATTTCCAAGGCCTCCTCTGTGCAAAAGACGAATTTATTTATTTTTGGCTTTATTTATTAAATTCCTGTCATTGCTTTAAAATTATTATTCTAGTACTAACACTTTTACTAAGTGTTTATGCAGGTACCCGGAGATCATCTTGTGCAGAAGGCCTAAAAAAGGCTAAAAGATGTCCCGAAGTTTTATTTTATGTCGCATTTAATTTTAAGTTTTATTATTCTGTATTGCACTTTATTTTAATTATAAATTATGAAAATAGAATAGGTAGAATAAAAAGGACAATAAATAATTAACCTAGGTTTGAACGAATAACCGCAAGTTAGCGGATCTTAAAGGATGCCTAACCCCTTCCTTTTAGGATAATAAAGAACCCTGATTCAGAATCTCACATAGCTTTCACAGACCATTAAATGGAGATTAATTGCAGTGTTTTACTGCAATAAATCAAGTGTCCTAATTCACTTAACTAATTAGGTGGCGACTCCTCAAAAACAACACTATTGCTCCATCCAGGGAACCGCGCCAAAGAGAAACGTTGCGGATATCGTTCAGACCCTCGAGGTCAAAACATAGGCCGTATGGAACCGCATGAGGTAATCTCCTCGTGTAGGCTGTATCCGCCCGCATGGGAATCGAACCCGCATAAGCCCTACGGACTCACATGAGGTAATCTTCTCGCATCGTGGGGAGAAAATCCACGGAATATGCAAATGCAACATGCCCGGGCAATGACCCCGTAATGAATAATATATCACAAGCACAACCGGCTAACATAATCATGTAACATAAGCATAACCGGCTACCATTATCCCGTAACATAAGCACAACCGACTACCATAATCACGTAACATAAGCACAACCGGCTACCATAAATATCATAAGCAAGTTAAGACATCCCTTAACTCTTATTAGACTTAGTTAGCATGCACTCTCATTTTATTTCACTTAAGACACTAACATGTCAGGAAAAAATCCGGGAATTTAACCCAAAGTACTACGTACTTCCGTTTCTTTAAAAAGAACCCTTTTTATATAAAAACCCCAAGATACTAACACCCGTAGTATCAAGGCATGCCTATTTTTCAAATCAAGTTACTACACCTTTAGAACTCATTTCAAAACCTTGAAATCAAGTAACTTCATTCTCAAAATCCAAATAACTTGTATCTCTAAATCAAGTTATCATTTTTTAAATCAAGTCATTTATCCTTGTTTAAATCATTTGAGTAAACCACTCATTTAACTTTCCATAAAGCTGTTATAACTAACTTTCCATAAAGCCGTTATAACTCTTTATGTTTTAGACAAATTCATTCTTTTTATAACCAATAGACTTATACTTTTAAACCAAGTATCATATGCATTTAAATAAAGTTTCACAACTTTCAGAATACTTCAAGTCTCTTAACTTTAAAAGTCAAGTCTCTTAACTTTACAATTCAAGTCTCTTAACTTTAGAAAATTCAAGTCATCAATACTTTTCCAAATCAAGTATTCTATACTTTTCAAGTCAAGTAACATATACTTCTTTGAAAACAAGTTACTACACTTTCGTAAATCAAACAAGGATACTAAAATGAAATCGAGTTCATTTAAAACACGTACGTCTACCGTACTATACCTTTCGTAAGATTCATGCTCAAGAGGATAGGAAGAGTTCACATACCTCTTCGACTTAAACCACTTGCCAAGTTGAATACGCCGCACGTAGAATGTCAACCTGTAATGACCACAATACGTCCATCAACTACTAGCTTTCAACGTAGAATATTGCTAAGTATAAGGACTCTTATTCTACGGAAAATTAGGCAGCACTTCCTTTGTTTCTACGTACTTTTCCACCTTTTTCAAGGCCCGAAAATCAATAACCAAATGTCACATTTAAGGCTCAACAATCAGTTAATCAAAGGGGATTACACGCCTAGCCGGACGTGTAAAATTCTGCCTCACAATCAATATAAAATTGTCCATTAATCCAAAGTCATATTCGGCTACAATGTATCACTACACTATCAATTTCCTTTCAATTCCTTTTCAATCCAAGTTGTTATTCTAATATGTTATATACTCTATAACAATTATAACAACTATAAATTCTTTCTTTCTTAATATGCGACGATTGTAACTAACGATTAAATTGAATTACAAATTTAATGGCTAGCATGAACTTTTCGGACTTTTAGGCTTCCAAAATTCCATAACACTTAACAATCTTCATAATACATATCACATGATCATTTCTAACTTATCATAACATGGAATCTTCAATTACAATAAAAAGACGAAGGTTTTACCTCAATAAGCCCAAATATTGTCCAAGACTTCAAGTCGATCCTTAGCAACTTTAGCTCATCTTCTTGACGTTTCAATCCACTCCAAGCAACCCTTAGAAGCTTATGAAGAACTCCTTTTCAAGTTCCAACTCCAACTATGAAAACCCCCTTAGGTTTTCATGTTGCGACTAACGTAAAAACGTAGTTTTTCCGGGATTTTTGTATTGAGATAACCTTACAATACCCCTAGAAACCTTGGGTTTAAGTATGGTGAATTATGAACAACAAACGAAAAATTTGTTCTTCCAATTGAGGCTCAAAGCCGAGAGCACCTAGAGCAACATAAGTAGTGAGAGTTTTTTCTAAGTGTTGAGAATTGGTCTTGCTACTAGTATAATATATAACACATCTAAGGGCCAAGATCAATACACTTGAAGGGCTAGGATTGAGTCAAGAATGTCAAGCCAAGTTTGACCCTTGACTTGTCCAACCAACCGGCCAACAAGCCCATGTGGGGTGACACGTGTCACTCTCTCATTCGTCCATAAAATTTCGTTTCCCGACATTTTCATAATTTTGATAAATTCTAAAAGTCTCAAATAACAAACGTTATCCTTTCCCGAGGTTCGGAAGATTTTCTTTCAGAAAAACAATTCTTTCCTTTGTTCAAATTTTAACATCTTGATTCCTTACGTACATTCTTATATATATGTCCTGGAATTACGTGGTGTAACACATTAGGCCAGAAATGTAGTAGTGTTTCCTGAAGCGTCGCGGCTCCTGTGGCCTGAAAAATCATTGAAATAATATAGAAAAGTTTTATTATTTAAATACTATTTGAACTTTAAATTAGTATTGTAATAATATTCTACTAATATTTAAGTATTATATTGCACTTTAATTTCTATTATCTATTTGTAATTTTTATTTATATACTTTCATTATTTAGTAATTTTTATTTATATATATTGACTAAATGTCCATTTTGCTAATTCTACATTCAAAAGCAATTTTGATCAAAACTATCCAAACATAAATCAATTATAACATTCACTTTTACATTGTTGCATCCAAACATAAATCAATTATGCCAGAATCAATTCTGCCAAAATCAATTCTGCCCACCGGTAATCCAAACATAGCCTTACTATATTTTGTACTAATGTATAGTTTTTAATAATATCTCACATTTTACCAAAATCAAGTGAAATAAAATAGGCTAGTTTTTGTACCGATTGTTGTACTAGTCCCTATTTAAGATGATTTTTCAGACACAAACCTAAAACATTTAAAGGACCTATTAACTTCCTTGTACTAATTAGTTAGAGTAAAGTACATCTTCGTAAGCATTTTACACTGATCCAATTAGTAGTTGTAATTTGTTCCTAACAACCATGTTTTTGTTTGTAGGGAACCTTAGTGTGACTAACCTCGATGGGGACCCCGGCCGACGATCCTCCGTCGAACCCCTATGGGCAACATCAGTCCTGAAATCCATCTTAAGCACTTTCCCTCATCATCAACTACTATTCCACAGCAACAAGAAATAGAGAAAGTGGTAGGTCGAATGATGGGTACAACTGACTCGGTTGCCTTTTCACTTGTATAATTGGCACTTTATCAAACAAATCACTGGTGAAATAGATGAACAGTGTTATGACTGTGTCTAATTGCTCACGCAAGTGTACGTATCGTTCACAAGTAATATAGTCTGTAAGACCGAGTTTATCGTCCACAGATACTGATTTCTAATTACTGAACATCTATTCTAAATTATCTATTTGGCAACGATATTTGATTTGGGTTTTTATCTAACTACTAGAATAATTGCGAGAAGTAATCTAAATTATTGAGGTTTAATCAATTATGAAGGAATTATGGCTTCCAAAATCCTCAATTATCCACTCTATTCAATCCTTAATGCAACTAGAATGACTTATTCTTCTACGTTAAGATAGCGGTTAACTAGACTGTCTTATATTCCGGATAGGATATATAATCGCTCAACCTCAGTGCAGAACCCTTCTATATTACTATGATAGGATTTACCACATAGGAGGATTAAGAACAGTAACCTATAATGCTACACAAGTATCGGGGTACTTTCGTCCGCGATTTTAACCTATGTCTATTCAATTACAGCATATCCAAATCTCTATTCTCGGTTCTTGATTCAAAATCATATAGGTTATGATAATTAGTGATCAATTAACTATCAAACATTCATACCAATTATTGAATAAATCTTAATCACGTGAAGAAGAAATCAAACTAATGCATTAAGTCATGAAATAGAGTTTCAAGCGATTAAAAAGGAAAATCCTAATAAAGTGTTTAGCTCCTAGCCATAGTCACGCTAAGAACTAATACAATCTCAAACATAAACTGAATTGAAAAGAAAGAAAGAAAAGTACTGCGAACTAAAGACTCTAATTGTAGCTTCCAAGTTGTCTCCAATTGTGTTGTGTGATAGAATGTCCAACTCCCTTCACTAGACTAATCCATAGGGCTTAAGTATGTTGCAAATTTCGTGTCGTATGAACCCTTCTGCCCTTGGCCAAATTTACTTCGGATCTGAAATTCCCCGCATTGGCACCGTGGTGCCAAAAGTCCTGCAACCTCTCAGTAATTATGGCACCGCGGTCCTGTATGCACGGCACCGCGGTGCTGAAGTCTTTTGTTCTAAATTGCCAACTTTCGTCCTTTTTGCCTTGGAACCCTCCTTTTGTGCCCACTTTTCATTCCTTTTAGTCATTTTGCCTTTTTGAACCGCTGTAACTCAAAAGAAAGAAAAACGACCCTAACATGACACTTATTTAAACGAAAATGGGAAAAATACTAACTAAAATGACTCAAAAGGGTATACAAAATACGTCTAACAAATACCCTCAAACTTAACCCTTTGCTCATCCTCGAACAAAGATCAAAACAAAAACAAAGAAACAAAATCAAAAAGACTCAAAGACTCAAATCAAGCAGCTGCACAAGGTTACTTAGAAAAGCATGAACGTCAGTTGGGATAATATGTTGGAACATACATAACATGAACTTAGCAATGTAGAATTTCAAGTCAGATATTTCACAAATTCATTTCAATCATAATCAATGGAAGCATGAACACCTACCCTATGCATGTCAATTTCATTTAGTTCCATGGGCCTGTTTACTTGCTATTCTCCACTAATCATAGACATACATTCTAGAGATCTTCAGGACTTTTCAGGATTGTAATGTAGGCTTAGGCAGGGGTAGATAAAAGTAGGCATCTATGCTCAATTTATGTACCATAATCATTTTTCTCATTCAACTATTTTGTCCATCTTTTTTGTATTCTTTTCAATTCATACCTATCATTCCCCTCTTCTCTTTTTTGAGAGCATGAAACAAATTCACATAGGCACCCACAAACTTAAGCTTTTACATTTTTTTTATTGGGGTGCATCACTTTTTCACTCTTTTTTTGTATTTCTTTTTCATTCCTATTTTTAATTACTGCATATGGCACACAAGGGAATCATGGAGTGTCAAAGGAAACAACTTATTTTAGGCTCAAAGGGGCTGACTAAGGATACAATTTACTGCATGGTATGTAATGAAATGTAAGAAGGGCTAACAAAGAAATGCATGAATCATCTCCCTAAATATGTATATCTTAACTATTTCGCCACAAATAACAAGCAAGCAGACTTCATAGACTTTTTTCACAATTGACAACACATAGGCTAAGCACAAGATATTCCGAATAATTAGATTTGCATAAATTTTTGGCATATCTAACTTAAGCACACAGATTTTAGCTTCTAATTCCATTACATTATCCCACTTAATTCACTAGGCGTTTTCAGCAACTACAAGCATGCATGATCATAAAAAAATTTGACTCATATAGACACAATAAAAGACACAAAAACTCAATCTAAACGACTCAAAACAGAAACACAAAAATAAAATAAGTACCCTCCAAACTTAAAACGACACATTGTCCCAAATGTGTAACGACTCAAAAATAATAAAGGGACGACTTACAGACAATAGCGACTCAAAATGGTTGTGGTGGCGGCGGATACTGCATTGACCATTAGGTGAACATGGAACTTAAACCATCAACACACTGGGTCAGGTGTTGATGGCTTTGCATCATTTGTTGCTGATTCTGCATCATGTTCTCTTGGTTTTGCAGCATCCTTTGTTGATTTAAGAGCAACTGCTCCATCACTGGCATTGGAAGTTCCAAGGACATGGGAGACTTGTGACTGTTTTCGTCTGCTTCATCGTGTGCAGCTACCTCAGACTCTGCTTCATCCATGGTTGATGTGTCTGTTGCTCCTGGGCCCCCTCTCCTTACTTGTAGTCTTGGAGTGGGGTCAAGGAAAGAGTGCACTAAATTGTAGGTCACAGGAGACTGACTCTTCTTGAGAATATTTGTGGCGAATGTTTGGACTCCATGCCTAGCACATAATACAGAAATGAGTGACTCATATCCCAGTCCGCCAGTAGTAACCAGCCTGCTAATCTCCCCTATGCTTTGCACTATTTTTCTTCCAACATCAATTGTCCTGCCCGGCATGATGTCATAGATGAGCTTGATTCTGTCTGTAGACACATTGGTAAAATAAGTTGACGGAATCAAGCGAGCACTTATGAAATATAGCCATCCTCTGGCTGTTCTGTTAAATTGGTATCGGGCAAGTCTACTGAACCCGTTACAATAAATGTTGAATTCGGCGCCTAGGTAACATAAAACTGTTGCAATTGTGTCCCACATGATGTGGTTGACGTCTCTCGACCAACTTCTGAAATGTTGCGGGTTATAACCTTGGTCCTCAACATCATAGGTCCTCAGTAGCGCATTCAGTGTTTCAGAACTTACGGGCACATATCTCCCTATAACAAAGCATCTCCCATCCTCTTGCTTTGGATAATTAGCATAAAATTCCCTCATAAGGCTAGTGTTCTGAAGTGGAATCTTTTCTGGATTGGTGAACCTTCTCCAACCATTCGCCTCGATCATGGCCCTCATGGGCTCGTAGTCATCATCATCATCATCAAATGGCATGGTCTGGTAGTCTATGTCTCTCTCTGGTATCAATGCTCTAGTGCTTATTTTGTTATATCGATATTCCGTCTGTTTGTTGGTAAATCGAGTGACATCATATTCTGGAGCTGATGAAGATGAGGAAGCTCTGGGGGTTCGTTTTCTAGAGGCCATTGTGAGGGTTGTTGAAAAAATTTCAGCAGCGTTTCCTTGAGGTTTCCCAACAACTCTCACTCCACACAGCAACAATAACCAAGCAAAATCAGACCACAACAGCAATACACCACGGATCAACTCTACACATCAACCCAAAAACACAGCAAACACAGCGAACAACCAACGCAACACACACCCATAACTACACACACCTTACCAGCCCGTACAACCCCCACAACCGCAAACTACTTTCCCTACTAGCCTTGAAATTGCAAGAACAATGATGAAGAATACCTTTTTGAGTGGTTGTTCTTCACCGTTTTCTTGACCTACATGAAAGAATGATGTTGTGGAAAGATGCTAGGAGCTTTGGGTGGTGATGGTATGTATGGGTTGGAAGGATTTAAGTGAATTTGTGGGAAGTTTTAGGTGGGGGAGGAGGTGTTTTCGTTGTTCTAAAGAGAGGGAATGGGTTGAGTTGATGTGGGAAGAGATTTGGGGATTTAGGGCTTTTTATTTTCTGAATTCGCGCCCAGGCATCGCGGTCGTACAGAGTGGCACCGCAGTGCCTAAATTATTGTGACCCCTCTAAAAATTCAGCACCGCGGTCCTGCAGAATGGCACCGCGGTGCCGACTCGATTCCGTGTTTTCCACCCTTTTCTTTCTGCTCATTCTCCGATTTCCGCACCTGTCATCACATCACAACAAAAAAATATCAAAAGTGAGACTGTTCAATTTAAATTAATTGCAGAATTTAAATATTGGGTTGCCTCCCAAGTAGAGCTGTCTTTAACGTCTTGTAGCCGGACGCAGGTTCCTTATCAAATCATTGGGGTAAATTAACCCCACAACCTATCCACTTAAAAATCATTTTCCTCTTCCTCACTCTATTTTTCTTTTTCACATCATTGGGTTCAGTAAGATTTACCTGTTTGTCAGCTTTCATGTCATGAACTTTTATTGCAGCTTTCAAACTAGCATGTGGGTTCACAGCTGTAGGAATGATCTCTCTAGTGTTTGTCTATGCTTTTTGAACTGTTGTGTCAGTTGTGCTTACTGTGAAACACTTGTTGCTGGCCGGGGACTCAATGGTGGATTTGAACACCTTGAATACCATCTCTTCTTCCTGAACCCGTAGTCTCAATTCTCCCTTCTCCACATCGATTAGATCTCTGCCCGTGGCTAGGAATGGTCTCCCCAAAATGATGGGTATTTCATCATCATCCTCCATGTCAAGAATGAGAAAGTCTGCTGGGAAGAAGAACTTTCCCACCTTGACAAGCACATCTTCCACTATGCCTCTGGGGTGCACCACTTGATCGGCCACCACCGCAGATTAATCGTGGTTGGTTTGGCTTCCCCAAACCCAATCTCGAACACGCATGAGGCATGAGATTGATAAAGCCCCTAAGTCACAAAGTGCCTCGGCATGTTACTTTGTCAATAGTGCAGACGGTGAAGCTTCCCGGATCTTTCAACTTAGAGGCGCTTTGTAAAATGGCGCCGCACTGGCGCCATCGCCTCATAATCCGCCAACCTTCTTTTTTTCCAAGTATCTCCTTCATGAATTTGAAGTATGCGGACTTTTGTTCTAACGCCTCAACGGCGGGATATTGATGTGAAGTTTAAATACCTCCAAGAACTTGGAGAACTGCTTGTCTATGGCATTCTTTTGGAGCCTCTGAGGGTAAGGGATTCTATCAGTGTATTCCCTCAAAGGTGCTGGTGGAGCTTTCTCAACTGTAGGGTGGTCCTTAGTGACCCCCTCATTTCCTTCCTCAAATTCTTTCTCACCCTCTTTCTTATGAACCACTGCTGGTTGGGGAGCAACATGCTCCAACTGTTTTCCACTCCTTAACAACACTGCTTGACACTGCTCTTTTGGATTAACCTCTGTAGTGCTTGGGAGAGTACCCTGCGTCCTGTTGGTTACCATTTTTGCCAGTTTCCCAACCTGCGTTTCCCGGTTCCTGAGAGAGGACATGGTTTGAGACATGAACTGATTCTGCGAATTGGTGAGTGTAAGCAATGCAACCCTCACCATCAAAGCTTCTCCTATCAGGTAGTGGTCTAAACTGCTGGGATGAGGTATCCTGATTCTGTGCTTGCTTGTTTTGGTAATTACCTTGATATGGTTACTGCTGGGCCTGGTTGTTCCTCCACGAAAAGTTAGGGTGATTTCTCCACCCTGGATTGTATGTATTGGAATTATAAGGCACAAAGTTTCCAATCGCTCAACTCGCTCCATTGGTACATTATTGTGGTCTACCGTTATGCATCTGTCAAAAGAGTGCGGTCCACCACAAATCTCATAGTTTACCGATATCCGATCGCATTCACGACATAGTGTTCTTCTCGCAGCTGTTTCATCGGCGGCCACTCAGGCATTCAGTGGCGTTGATGACATCTAATTCATGTATGCCCATAGTCTTCGTGCTATTCACTGACCTGTCATCTGCCCCTTGATGATTGTTGGCAACCATGTCTTCCAGTAACTCATGTGCCTCATTGACACCCTTTCTCATGAATGCTCCCCCTGCTGCAGCATCAATGATGGTACGAGTAGTACCACTCAGCCCATTATAAAAAATGTGGACTAACATCCACTTCTCTATGTCATGATGTAGGCATTTTCTCTGTAAATCCTTAAATCGCTTCCATGCATCATACAACGACTCTCTATCTACCTGATAGAAATTGTTCAACACTCCCCTTAACTTTGCTGCCTTTGAAAGAGGGAAGAACTTTGCAAGAAAGTGACGGAGTTGGCAGGAAATGAGTTCAACCAGCTCTTGGCTCTATCCCTAAGTGAGAATGGGAAGAGCCTCAATCTAATGGTGTCGTCAGAACGCTATTGTACTTGAAGGTGGCACACAGCTCCATAAAATTGGCAATGTGCATGTGGGGGTCTTCAGACGGCAATCCCCAAACTGTACTATGTTCTGGACCATTCTCAGGATGGTTGACTTGATCTCAAAGTTGTTTGCCTCTATTGCTGGGAGCCTGATGCATGTTTGTGCACCAGTAACTGTGGGCAGAACATAGTCTCCCAAGTTTCTTTCAGCTGGAACCTGGACTGGCTCCTCTGCATTTTCAGGACCCTCATTGTTTGCCCCATTCTGATTCAGTTGGTTTTTCATGGTCACTGAATCAAATATCCTCTTGTTTCGCTTGTTCTGCTTGCAAGCTTTCTCAATCTCAGGGTTAAAAGGAACAAATGTGTCTGCTCCTCTTCTTCTTCGCATAAACCAAGTTCCTGAAATCGATCAAAATCAACAAACAAATCAAGGCAACAAAGTTCTAACAGTAAAAAATAAAAATAACAATAAAGCCAAAGTATAAATAAAAATAGATGGTTCGATATTAGAATTACTCCAGTCCCCGGTAACGGCGCCAAAAACTTGTTAGGACCGTGTCCAATTGCTCACGCAAATGTACGTATCGTTCACAAGTAATATAGGCTATAAGACCGAGTTTATTGTCCACAGAGACTGGTTTCTAATTACCGAACATCTATTCTAGATTATCTATTTGCCAAACGATATTTGATTTGGATTTTTATCTAACTACTAGAATAATTGCGAGAAGTAATCTAAATTATTGAGGTTAATCGGTTATGAAAGAATTAGAGCTTCCAAAATCCTCAACTATCCACTCTATTCAATCCTTAATGCAACTAGAATGACTTCTTCTTCTTCTACGTTAAGATAACGGTTAACTAGACTGTCTTATATTCCGGTTAGGATATATAATCGCTCAACCCCAGTGCAGAACCCTTCTATATTTCTATGATAGGATTTACCAATGGGAGGATTAAGAACAGTAACCTATAATGCTACACAAGTATCGGGGTACTTTCGTCCGTGATTTTAACCTATGTCTATTCAATTACAGCATATCCAAATCTCTCCTCTCGGTTCTTGATTCGAAATCATATAGGTTATGATAATTAGTGATCAATTAACTATCAAACATTCATACCAATTATTGAATAAATCTTAATCAAGTGAAGAAGAAATCAAACTAATGCATTATGTCATGAAATAGAGTTTCAAGCGATTAAAAAGGAATGCCCTTATAAAGTATTTAGCTCCTAGCCATAGTCACGCTAAGAACTAATACAATTCCAAACATAAACTGAATTGAAAAGAAAGAAAGAAAAGTACTGCGAACTAAAGTCTCCAATTGTAGCTTCCAAGTTGTCTCCAATTGTAGCTTCCAAGTTTTCTCCAATTGTGTTGTGTGATAGAATGTCCAACTCCTTTCACTAGACTAATCCCTAGGGCTTAAGTATATTGCAAATTTCGTGTCCTATGGACCCTTCTACCCTTGGCCAAATTTACTTCGGATCTAAAATTCCCCGCATTGGCACCGCGGTCCTGCAGAATGGCACCGAGGTGCCGAAAGTCCTGCAACCTATCAGTAATTATGGCACCGCGGTCCTGTATGCACTGCACCACTGTGCTGAAGTCTTTTATCCTGAATTGCCAACTCTCGTCCTTTTTGCCTTGGGACCCTCCTTTTGTGCCCACTTTTCGCTCCTTTTCGCCATTTTATCTTTTTGAACCGCTGTGACTCAAAAGAAAGAAAAATGACCATAACACGACACTTATTTAAATGAAAATGAGAAAACTACTAACTAAAAATGACTCAAAAAGCCTATACAAAATACGCCTAACAAACAGACCTAGTATGGTGAAAGTAAGAGTGGAGATACATCTCCTTAAACCACTGGTTCATATAGTGTTATCAAGGAAGATAATGCTCTGTTGAAAGACTATGCTCAAAAGATCAAATATGAAAACATTCCTAAATGTTAATGTTGAGTTTGGTGTTCTGACATTTTACCCAACATATTCTTCTTGAAGACTGATTTGAATGTATATAAATATTGGAACAAATGTCAACAACATTCGGACCAACATCTTCTGAAAAACAGTTTTGTATTACTTCACGGACTGACGTAATATTTTTGTAAATATTTCTACGAACTAAAAATGACTTGACAAGGTAAATATGAGCTGATGAAAAATGTGGGAAGAACGACTCAAGGTTGTTTCTTTGCTTGTGGAACCTTACTCAGTCTTTGGTTAGGGGTCGGGTTTCCAGATCAGGAACAAGTCCAAGAGGTTAGAGAATTTTACTCCATGTTCTTCTCCAACAAACACACCAGTTGTCCACCTTTTCCTCAACCTACACAACGGATCAATGAGCTTTTCAAGGAAGACTCTCTACTATAAATAGAGAGGCTACTGCAGTAAATCGATATCCAGAATCAGAAATCAAAAATACCAAGAGAGCTCTTGGGAATTCATCTCAGAAATCTGGATCACAAGTGTTGTCTAAGTGTGTCGACAACATTTTGTCCAACATTACAATTGCTGCTTAGATTCTAGATTTGTTATATATTGAGCGATTGTAATGAGAGGTTGCCTATGTCTATTTAGTTAGGTTTTTCAGACAGAAGTCATCTGCGACTTCACATTTTAATTTCTTTTATTTTATTATGTAAAATTGTAAAGAAAGGAATTTGTACATTTGTATATAAAATATATATAATACTTTTGGTCATTGACCATCATAAGTTATAACATTTGTGTTCTTTAAATTTCCGCTGCATTGACCCTTCAAAGTTTTCTGTTTTGCTAAAATATTGTTATTGGTGTCGGACAACATTATTCATGATATTCGAAAAAAGAATTGACATTCGAGTTTATTCCACTCTGTTTTTATTGTTCCATAGCACCTGGACCCAATAAGTGATATCAGAGCTAACACTTAACACAATAAGTGTTTGATCCTATTATTTAAGCTATGGATCCGGCAAATCCAATGATTGGTAGACTTTCCATTTTAGATTGTTAAAACTATGCCTATTGAAAGATCCACATACGTTCTCATATCAAATTAATTTATGTTAGATCATGAAGATCTATAACCAATGGATATGTTGTTAATATGTTGACACCAGTTAAGGAATGTAACATTCTTACTAAACCTGAAACTGAATGCACTGCATAAGAAACCAATAATGCAAGCTTCAACGAGAAATCCTTAAATGCAATTTTTGGATGGATTGATCTTTACATGTTCAAACTCATACAAAACTGCTCTACGGCTAAAGACTCATGTGATACTTTACAAACTTATTGTGAATGTAGCTCAAATGTTCATCAGACGATGATACGCATGCTCATGAGTAGATATGAACGTTTAAGGAAGGAAGAAACAAAGAACATCAAATCCTATCAAAAGTTGATTAACATCTCAAATGAATGTCAAGTTATTGGTGCTCTTTTAACCAACACTCGACTTATGAAAAAGGCACTCCGTTCACTTCCTGAAAAGTTAAATATAAATATTTGTGCGATTGAAGAAGCTCACAATATTGGTACAATGGACCTTACCTTAATGAGTATTCTCAAAACCTATGAGATGAATATTGAGAATCAAAGGAAAATGTACAAGAATAATAACGTAGCACTTCAAGTCCAATCCTTGGAGAATCAAATCGAAGAAGAGGATGAGAACCTTAAAGAAGATGGTGACGATGCAAATGTTGCCCTTTTGACTCGAAAATTCAATTCGGTGGTGAAGAAGTTCAACAATGACAGAAATAAATTCAAATCCAAAGAGAACCAAAACCAATGCTTCAATCAAAAGTCCACTAAATCTCTTCCAATTGTACAAAAGAGGAAATCATCTAAAGAGAACCAACTCAGATCATACCAAATTTGATCCCAAACAACTTGAATCCGTGCAATGGCATGCATGTTCGGGCTAGGGTCATTATGTTAATAAATGTGTAAATACTCTGAGAAAATTTGGTAAGAGTCTATGGGTTTCTGTGAGTGAAGATGAAGGAGAATATGAAGGAGATCAAGAAGTCGAATCACAAGAAATGTTGTCTATTGTTTTCGAACATTCTTTATCGGATAATGAAAATGTCATCAACAATATTTTCTTAAATGTCACAATATTTGCCTCAACATCAACAACACCATCTATATCCCCAGCAACATCTGAGATGTATGAATTCTTTAACTATTCTGATGTTAATTGCTTTAGTGATTAAATTTCTAATAGTGAGACTGATGGTGTGAATTAAGGTGATTCCAAAGATGATATGATTAAGGAATTGCAAAATCTATGTAAAGACTTAATCATAAAATCCAAGCATCTTGATACAAATGTAAAATATTTAACTCATGAGAATGTAGAGTTAAAAGGTACAATAACCCGACTAGAGGTTGCGCTTACCAAAAAGAACGTTGAATTTGATAAGATCAGTGCAAAACTGGATTTAGCCAAAGCAATCTTTCGTAGACTCAACACGGGGACTTCGAAATTGAATGAAATACTCAACCTTATTAAACCTTCACATGCAGGAATTGGATACGAAAACTCTCTTAAAACAATAAGATAAAGTATCTTTAATAAAAATGAGAAAATATGCTTTGTAAAAGAAAAGGGGATAAAGAATAGGTTTTCATATATGTCAAAGAAAATGAAGTTTGTGTGTCATTACTGTAACTCCCCTGGACACTTAATACCATCCTGTTTCAAACTTCAAAATTCAGTGAGCAAAATGTTGCCCCAAAGGTTGTCCAACATACCTGATAACAATCAAGGCAACATTTCTGAGCCAAAAAGTTGGAAATGTTCTAAGAGGGTATAGGTTCCTAAAGAAGATATAGCTTTTAATGTTGCCATAACTGCATTAAGAACTACCATTTCAGGTTCTTGGTACTTTGATAGTGGATGTTCTCGCCACATGACAAGTACAAATGAGTTTCTAAAGAACTACGAGTCATTCAATGGAGGAAACGTGACTTATGGAAGTGACAATAAAAGTAAAATAATTGGAAAAGAGATCTTGAATATTCCTGGATTTCCAGCTCTAAGAAATGTGTTACACGTTGAGAGCTTAATGGCAAATTTGATTGGTATAAGTCAATTATGTGATGACAATCTTGAGGTAAATTTTAATCATAATGCCTGTCAAACTACGAATGAAGCTAACATATGTGTCATGATAGGTATAAGGACATCTGACAATTGATATCTTGTTGCAAGGCAAGAAACATGCAATAATGTCAAGTTTGATGACACAACAGTGTGTCATCAAAAGTTGGGGCATGTCAACTATCGCAACTTAGAAAGATTAATCTCATATGAGGCGGTAAGAGGCATTCCCAAACTGAGTCCTTAAGGTAAAACAATCTG
This sequence comes from Przewalskia tangutica, assembly GCA_029844215.1. Lineage (NCBI taxonomy): Eukaryota > Viridiplantae > Streptophyta > Magnoliopsida > Solanales > Solanaceae > Przewalskia > Przewalskia tangutica. The sequence continues at coordinate 8,750,980 of CM056725.1, forward strand.
TGAAGATTGCATGATAGGTAAGAAAACTTATGCTTCCCATAATGTTGTTAATCACGATGGACAACATTCAGGTATGTCTCACTATTTTCAACTATTACACATGGATCTTATGGGTCCAATTGAAGTAGACAATCTATGAGGCATGAGGTATTCCTATGTGTTTGTAGATGATTTTTCTAGATATTCATGGATATATTTTGAAAGAAAAATCACAAACTTTTGACATGTTTAAAATTTTACACTGTAGAATTAGGAATTAGTTCAATTCTCCTGTTTTTCGAATTATATCCTACCATGGAAAAGAATTTGAAAATAGCCCATTTACAAAATTTTGTGAGAAAAAATGTATTTTCCATTAATTTTCTGCGCCCAAAACTCCTCAACAGAATGGTGTAACAGAAAGAAAGAATAGAACAATATAAGAAATGACTAGAGTTATGCTTAGTTCTACAAAATTGTCAAAACATTTTTGGGCTGAAGCCTTAAATACTACATGTCACATCACTGATAGAGTCTGCTTAAGGCCAGGAACAAATATAACTCTCTATGAACTTACCCCGGGCACCCTAGTGATACAACATCAGAGAAAAACCAGCGGAAATAAAAACTTAAAATATACAATTAGATATGGATCAAGATAAAAGAAAATAGGCCAACCAAAACGGTTGCCTTTCTGCAAATACATAAATATCGACATTTGAACAGTTACAATCCTTACAACCCTGCCCACAATAGTGCTACAGAGCTCTAAGATTTTTACAACAACTATGACGGGACAGGGCCCCGCCATACCCCTGAATGTACAAGAACCTACTGCACTGTGGTAACATACCAAAAGATAAGCCTCCAAGGAACGGAGCTTCCCAATACGCTGAAATGTGATCCTATGTCGGATCGACAGTAGACGTACTTCTACTCACAGATGAACGCACTTCAAGGAGGTCGATAACAGTACCAAGTATGTGAAATCAAAATATCAGAAATGAAATCATAATAGTCTATATAAAGCAGAGACATGTATGATAACCAAACTACGAGACACACATATAAACAAGAGATCAAGTCAGGGACTCACGCCCTCCAAGTCTTTACTCAAATATAACTATGGGTCTCACGCCCACAACATCAATCATGCCCGTGGAATACCTTCCTCACTGCCGGCAGTCTATGATATGATAACACCAAGAAGTACACCTGAACATTAGGTCCCACCTGTGTCATAAAGAGACCGTACGGGAAATAATCATAACATGGTCGACACGCGCAAGTGCGATAACCTATACCAGATCCACCGTCCACGTGAATGACGGGGCAAGTAAACAGGCTATGCTCCAGATCACAACCGTAAGTCACGAAGCTTAATCCAAACACTGACTCGCGAAGCTGACACGTGGCAAGTGCAATAGCCTCCACCGGATCCTCCCAGCGCCACGCAGATGACGGGGACAAGTAACCAGACTAAGCACCAGATCACAATCGTAAGTCACGATACTTCGCCGCGAAGCTGACACGTGGCAAGTGCGATAACCTATACCAGATCCACCCGCGTCACGTAGCTGACGGGGGCAAGTAAACAGGCTATGCACCCGATCACAACCGTAAGTTACGATATTTCGCCATAAATAACCATAATGGTCACATGCCCACAGAATCCATCATCGGTGTAGACATGCCCATGTAACAATAATAATAGAAGCATACCCGTGGAATCTTCCGTCACTGCCGGTACGTCCAAGTAAGTTATCAACAAGTCAACCGGTCCTCCATCGAGACGCCAGAGTATAGAAACACAATTCTTGCACAACAAAGGTTATCACAACAAGCATAGGCAAGTTACACAACAACAAGCATAGGCAAGTTATACACAACTCAAGGTACTTTCATTTTATGCCTAAGTCCGGGTTTTAACCCTAAAGTACTATGTACGTTAAATTCCTTTTAAAGATCCATTTCTTTTACAAAGGTCACCCGATACCCGTAGTATAAAAATAGAGTGACTAACATTGTTAAGTAAACCAAAACACTTCCCTTTGTAAAATCAAGTAACAACATTATTTTCCAAACGTTCAAGTTTGCCTAATTTCAAATGCTCAAGTTTCTCATTTTCGAAAAGGTTTCGTAGTTCATAGTTTTAATCCTTTAAAGCAATTTGAGAAACATATGCCTTATGTGTGAGTAGGTTATTCTTGTTCATAACAATCTTATTAAAGCAGCCATGATCTAGAAAATGTAATATCATTTTGTCTTATCTTAGCTTCTATGCAGATGGAGGTTTCTACTGGTTTTAATAATACTTCATTATTCAATACATTTCCCTTTATTAACGCTGCAGTGGTTTGTTCGATATTTATTCTGATTTCCGAAATCAGTAAAACATTATTCCTTTTAAAAACCAAGTACTCATTACTCACGAATGAGGTATCACACTTTTTAACAAACTTCGTGTTAATTTAATTAAGTCAAGTCTCTTATCTTATAAAAATCAAATAACCATTCTTTTTATCTTTCTTAAGTCGTTATACCTAACTTCCCATAAAGCTAGTATAACTCTTAAAACCAAGCATTATTCTTCTTTCACAAAGGTTTCTCATCTCTATTGAAATACTTCAAGATTCTGTATTATTCAGGCTTAAGTCGAAAGACATTGTCAATAAACTACGTTCGCTTAACGCACGCACGCTCACCGTACTATATATATATATACTTCAAGATTCTTTTTATACAGGCTTAAGTCAAAGACATTGCCGATAACTACGTTTAGTTAACGCACGTACGTCTACCGTACTATATATATATATATATATATATATATATATATATATACATATATATATATATATATATACTTTTAAAATATCATGCTCAAGAGTATAGGAAGAATCACATACCTCGCGACGATTATCGACTATTAGCAAAACGCTCCACGGCTATAACCCGGCTAGCCTTGTCCACCTTTCCAAGTAGTACATGCTACTCGCAGAACATTCAACCAATAAAGGTTATAAGTTCATCAGAAATACAAATTCTATGTAAAGATACTCACTTTCTTTTTAATATTCTTCCGATGTGATATCAATTCAATTCTCTTCTTTATACCATCCTTATACGCCTTATATTCATTTCTATACTACTACGATGTAATTCCAATTACAATGTATGACAAAGAGTATTTACCTCGATAAGCCCAAAATTATCCAAGTATAAACGTCGATCCTGAGCAAGGTTTAGCTCCTACTCTGGGCGCTCCAACCCGCTCCAAACAACCCTTAGAAGTCCCAAACAACTTCTACTTAGCACTTCAACCAACTATGAAGATTTCCTTAGGGTTTCGTTTTGAGACATAAGGTAGTATTTCCGGGCTCTACGTATAGAGGGTACTACAAAGGTTTTGGGCTAGAGTATTTTGGCATAACAACAATTCTTGGAGAAGTATTTCTATACCACAAAAATGGGGGGTGTATTTTACGAGAACAACTCAAGGTAGTGGGGGTATACCTCTCGGCCACACCACTGTGAGTGGAATATCTCTGCCAAGGGCCTCATTAAAGGGAGGGGGTGTTCTGGACGAGAACACTACACTTAAGAGGGGGAGAAGGCTTTCAAGACTTAGAAACAATTTTTGGATGAAGAAGTCTTCAACAAGGGAGGGGTATTTATAGGCCAACCAATGGCCAAGATGAAGCCAAGTGCCATACAAGTGTAGGGTGAGGATTCATCCATGTGCCCTTATCCATCTACTACACAAAATATCCTACCTAACCTTGACTAAAGAAAAGCCAAGAAAATCGTCCCACTTTTGCCCATGTTGTTGCTCCAACGAGGGTGACAAGTGTCACCCTCCCGTTGGTCCAAAGTATTTCATCTCTCGAAAAATCCGAAAATAATAAATGACATAGCGAATTTTTCCTTCGCAGTTTGTAAAACGCTTCGCCTGAAACGACTCTTTCTGGTCAGGCGCAAATTTCAACCTTGCCTTCCTTAAGGCTTAAACTTTTCGACGCACGCCTTCACGCATACATACCGGAAATACGGTATAACATTCTCCTTCCTTAGAAACATTCGTCCCGAATGTTCCTTCTCAAGACAAATAACGATCAAGTTCCTCATAGCTTAACCGCTTGCAATTGCGCGCATGATCACGTAATACACGCACGCAAATACTTAAATCCAAGCCAACGAGGAATCACCTCGACGATGCAAAACAAGCACTAACTCTCGCTTCGTCCAAAGGATACTCCTTCGCACACTCATTTCACAAAAATGATTACTTCCATCTTTCAAAGACAAGTTCACTTCTTTCCTTTCTCGCCGCACTTTCTCGAACACTCGATCTCTTCCTAGTATACGCATTCACACTTCACCAACGCTTCATAAAACCTCGAGTCACTACCTCCAAACTGGTCATCTTACTAGCTTCACTTTCCTCTAAGGCCATTCCCGCCTTCACGAACCGATTCAGTCGAACGATCCACGAATTCATACGATGGTCATCTAAACTGGCCTCGCGCCTCGTGACCCTACCACCGCGGGACCACCTCGACCGACCCAACCCCAAACCGGCTACGGTTGACCCGCAACATGGCCCCAACCCGACCCACTTAACGCGTCAAGCTCTTGTTCCCGATCCGAACAATCTTACCTATACAGGTCATGAAAGCTACCACTTCCATTTTAAACTACCCAAGGAATTTTCCCAAAATTACTCCACGTATACTTATACATTCTGACAAAGATCACCCGCAAAATCTTGTACTCAAGACGGCCTTACATCTAAGGTCTCAACTGTAATATTCTAAGGTTCATCATTTTTTCACCCCCAGGCTTACCCTTTTCACTAACCAGGCTTCTAAATCACATTTTAGCACAAAGCTATCCGAACATAACACTAAACACATCATCATAACATCAATACATACAAATCTCTGAGGTTAAGGATATACTGAAAAATAGGCTCAAAGGACCGCTAAAATCGGGAACTTCCACCGCGACCTCTACCGTGGCTCACGGTGTATGAACATCCCGCCTAGCTATGGAAGGTGAAGAACCCGAACCGATCTAGTAGTCAGGCTATCCCACCAGCTACTCGGCCTGGACAGCCGTCAAATGGTCTTGTCGGCCGCAAGTGTAGCAATCTCCCAAACCAGTACGACATTCCCCCCTATGGGCTTTACCACAACAGCCACACTGAGATACGGGTGGCCTCATCCGGCGAGCACTTCTACTCCCGTGAAAATCCGAAACCTGGGAGCCCTGACCTGCTCCTGAATATCCCAAACGTCCCGACGACGGTGGGGACCACTTGCATCGGCAGAGGCGCATAATCGCTCACACTTGGCGGTCCGCCTCGAAAGTCACCAAAGGACCTCATTGCTCGCCTCTTCGCCGATCTCGGCCATTCCGTCGATCTCTCCGCCTCACATCCAAGTGCATAAGCTCAGATGCGGCAATGTCCATGCCCTACCAAGAGCTACACCAACAACTCTCTCGCTAGGTAATCATCGAGCCTCAGAACATATCGGTGCACTCGATCCTCCATACTAGCTACTAACGCGGACGCATCGCCAATGAGTCGAACTCACATTGTACTCCCGAACCGCACGCCTGCTCGCCGCAACACCAAAAATCGTTTACCGAGCCCTCCTCATCCGCGAGGCAAGAAATGTGCAAGAAATGCCCCGAGAACTCGTCCCATATACCGGAAGTGCATTCTCTCCCGGGCCTCCCATGAATCAAACCACGATCATTGCGGTATCACGCAAACGATGCGAACCTAGACCACCGACTCGGTCTCCGATGCTCGATCACTTACGATCCGTCAGAATCGCTTGATGAACTCCGCGGATCATCCTCGTGCCTCACCCATAAAACTCAAGGCTACAACTCGTAAAAATCTCGTAGCCTCAAACTATCTCGATCTAAGTGAACCATCGGTGCATCGAACCGCCGTGATCCACTTATCCTCAAGTTCGCCACAACCTCGCCAATAATCGCTAACTCAGTAACCCATCTCTCCGCCTGCATCGCGGACTGAGGCTCGTGCATCGTGGTCTCGTAGAGATCGCCGCTTCTAATCGCAGCCTCCTCTCGCCGCTTTGACCTTCTCGGGCCCGGATTGCCTACGCGAGGCATAATCGAAAACGAAATACGCTGGAGGGTCCAACTTAGCACACTCTAAGGCACGATCTCGTAATGAGAAGAATGGAAACCAATCCTAAATGTCCTGCAGCCTCCTCATTATAGATGGTGCACAACACATCGATAATCAAGACTCTACTAGACACGATGCGTAGACACTTTCCGAGGACTAATCGCTCGATACCACTTTTGTCACGACCAACCCGCCCGTGATCGTGCCTTACCCCGCACCCTAGTGATACAACATCGAGAAAACCAGGAAATAAAAACTTAAAACATACAATTAGATATGGATCAAGATAAAGAAAATAGGCCAACCAAAACGGTTGCTTTCTCGCAAATACATAAATATCGACATTTGAATGCGATAATCCTTACAACCCCGCCACAACAGTTCTGCACTTAAGATTTTTACAACAACTATGACGGACAGGCCCCGCCATACCCCGAATGTACAAGAACCTGCACTCGTGGTAACATACCAAAAGATAAGCCTCCAAGGAACGGAGCTTCCCAATACGCCAAATGTGATCCTATAAGCGGGGATCGACAACCGATGTACCTCTACCGCGCAGATGAACGCAGCCAAGGGCGAGGTCGACAACAGTACCAAGTATGTGAAATCAAAATATCAGAAATGAAATCATAATAGTCTATATAAAGCAGGAGACATGTATGATAACCAAACTACAGTACACACATATAAACAGTTATATCAAGTCAGAGACTCACGCCCTCCAAGTCTTTACTCAAATATAACTATGGGTCTCACGCCCACAACATCAATCATGCCCGTGGAATACCGTCCTCATCACGGCGATTTATGATATGATAACACCAAGAAGTACACCAACATCGTCCCACCTGCGGTTGGCAAAGAGACCGTGACGGAAATAATCATAACATGGTCGACACGTGGCAAGTGCGATAACCTATACCAGATCCACTGCGCCACGTAATGACGGGGCAAGTAAACAGGCTATGCTTCAGATCACAACCGTAAGTCACGAAGCTTCATCCAAACACTGACTCGCGAAACTGACACGTGGCAAGTGCAATAGCCTCCACCAGATCCTCCCAGCGCCACGCAGATGACGGGGGCAAGTAACCAAACTAAGCACCAGATCACAATCGTAAGTCACGATACTTCGCCGCGAAGCTGACACGTGGCAAGTGCGATAACCTATACCAGATCCACCCGCGTCACGTAGCTGACGGGGGCAAGTAAACAAAGCATGACCCGATCACAACCGTAAGTCACGATACTTCGCCATAAATAACCATAATGGTCACATGCCCACAGAATCCATCATCGGTGTAGACATGCCCATGTAACAATAATAATAAAAGCATACCTGTGGAATCTTCCGTCACTGCCGGTACGTCCAAGTAAGTTATCAACAAGTCAACCGGTCCTCCATTGAGAGACGCGGTAGTATAGAAACACAATTCTTGCACAACAAAGGTTATCACAACAAGCATAGGCAAGTTACACAACAACAAGCATAGGCAAGTTATACACAACTCAAGGTACTTTCATTTTATGCCTAAGTCCGGGTTTTAACCCTAAAGTACTATGTACGTTAAATTCCTTTTAAAGATCCATTTCTTTTACAAAGGTCACCCGATACCCGTAGTATAAAAATAGAGTGACTAACATTGTTAAGTAAACCAAAACACTTCCCTTTGTAAAATCAAGTAACAACATTATTTTCCAAACGTTCAAGTTTGCCTAATTTCAAATGCTCAAGTTTCTCATTTTCGAAAAGGTTTCGTAGTTCATAGTTTTAATCCTTTAAAGCAATTTGAGAAACATATGCCTTATGTGTGAGTAGGTTATTCTTGTTCATAACAATCTTATTAAAGCAGCCATGATCTAGAAAATGTAATATCATTTTGTCTTATCTTAGCTTCTATGCAGATGGAGGTTTCTACTGGTTTTAATAATACTTCATTATTCAATACATTTCCCTTTATTAGCGCCGCAGTTGGTTTGTTCGATATTTATTCCGATTCAAATCAAGAAACATTATTCCTTTTAAAACCAAGTACTCATTACTCACGAATGAGGTATCACACTTTTAACAAACTTCATGTTAATTTAATTAAGTCAAGTCTCTTATCTTATAAAAATCAAATAACCATTCTTTTTATCTTTCTTAAGTCGTTATACCTAACTTCCCATAAAGCTAGTATAACTCTTAAAACCAAGCATTATTCTTCTTTCAAAAAGGTTTCTTATCTCTTTTGAAATACTTCAAGATTCTTTATTATTCAGCTTAAGTCGAAAGACATTGCCAATAAACTACGCTCGCTTAACGACGACGCTCACCGCATCTATATATATATATATATACTTCAAGATTCTTTTATTCGTGCTTAAGTCAAAGACATCACGATAACTACGCTTAGTTAACGACGACGCGTCATCAGACTATATATATATATATATATATATATATATATATATCATGCTCAAGAGTATATGAAGAATCACATACCTCACGACGATTATCGACTATTAGCAAAACGCTCCACGGCTATAACCCGGCTAGCCTTGTCCACCTTTCCAAGTAGTACATGCTACTCGCAGAACATTCAACCAATAAAGGTTATAAGTCTACTGTAAATACAGTCTTATGTAAGTACAGTTGAAGCGAAGGGAAGGTTATATTCTCTAAGGAGTAACGGTCTGGCACGTTTTCCATATTGAAGTGAAGTTTGTCTATGAAGGTTTTGGTCATCTCTTCCCATGAGTCTCAACAGCTGAGATCTTACGCTGTAAATTATTCAGATGCTTCACTAGTGACGCTTCAGCTTATGAGCCTTATTAGCAGTGCCTCATTTCCTTTGGTGTCGACCAACCGGTCGCAGTAAGCTCTCAGAAGAGCTTTGGGGTTTTCCGTGCCATTGAAGGGTTCAAATTTGGGCACTTTGAAGCCCTCCGGCAAGTTCAAATTTGGATACATACACAGATCATCGTATCTTAATCCCTACACTTTAGGAGAGCCTTTGTTAGCCTTCTCGAACAGATCCATCATTTTCTGTTCCATTTCCTTCTCTCTTCGGTCCTGCTCGGACCTCCATGCTCTTTTTATTACTCGTAATGATCTAATTCAGGCGAGGAGTCCATAGGCGTGATTAGATTGTGGAAGGATACTATAGGATGTGCGGGGTGACTTTTGGGGGTGCTCCCAACTCTAGGAGTAATGTGAGTAGCAGTGTTTTGGTGGAAGTTAAATTGGCATAAATTGGTGGAACCTGAAAGGTAGAAACGGATGGAGAGGTTCCAGCTATGTGGGTGGCATTTGGTGGAGTAGGTGTCTGGTAAGAGGACCCATTGTGGGAGTTTGGAAAATGTTCGGGCACATGCAATTTTAGGGATGTAAAAGGTGGTAGAGGCATTCTTGCCTTAGCAACATGTGCTTCTTTGGCGGCGTTAGCAGCTTCATTCTTTGCGACCTATTCTTGAAGGTCCGCTACTTTCTTGAACAACAAAGTGATTATGTCCTCGGAGTGTGAAGCGTTTTGGGCATCTTGAGGAACTACGCCCTCAATCATAGCACTCGTGTTGCAGGTAAACTCGGGAGTACCACTCATGTTGGTTTGATTGTCTTGATTTAAAACCAACAAATGAATTGAAGTATAAAGTAAGTAAAGTAATCATAACAAGAAGGCTTCAAGAGATTAGAGATCAGGCAAAGGCTAATGCTTCAAACAATTCAAGTCAAAGTACCACTCATTCACTGTCAAGAAATCCATGGAAGCTCTAGTGTTGATATTAAATGTTGGTTTTGTTAAGCTAGAAGTACTGTGTTTTATTAATGTCAAGGCTCCTTAAGACTTTAAGCTATTGTTTTCGATATTTTTATGTTCATATGTATCATTTTGTTTGTGTTTGAAACTATATTTTCTTGTATGAAATGATACTGAATTCTGCTATTTATATACATTGTTGAATTCCTATTTTTAGTTGTTTTGTATGGTATTGAATGTGAGTTGTATGTATTAGATGTTTGATGATTAAAGTTGATGTTTAAGTGTGTGTGTACTGGTGCATTTTGACTGAATCTAGTGGATTTGAGTGACAAATCTAGTGAATTTGAGTGATTTAATTTGGCTGAAATCTGGTGAAGTTTGAGGTCTGAATTTAACTAAAATCTAGTGAAATTTGAGGTATGAATTTGGCTGATATCTGGTAGAGTTTGAGGTCTCAATTTTGATGCTGAAAGCTGGTTCATTTTGATGAAACGGGTGCATTCGAGGAGGAGGGAAATGCGGTAGATTTTGATGCAAATTGGTGCATAAATTAGGGGTGGGAATTTGCTGCATTTCTGTCCAAAATGTGGTGCATAAATCTGGTGAAAGTTGGCGCATTAACTCAAACAATACCAGTACTAAGATAAATCAAATACCAAAATACCATTAAAATACTAAAATAATACTCCATTACAATACCAAAATGTACTTTCCATCAAAACACATCTAACTTAAACACTATCTGGTATCATTGAAGTTCCATTACAACTACCAAAATGAGGTTCTATTACTATAACTAGAACTACTACCTACTATGGCAACTTCATTTGATTTTTCTTGAAGTTTTAATTTGGATTAAACTGCTAAGATACACAACAAATCGTCAAACACCAAAGTAATTTTCTATTAGGACTACCCGAGTTGCTTTTCTGTTTTGGGTTCAAATAAACCTCTTTGAATCTTCAAGCTCATTCAAATCACCCTTCTCTTTTTTGACACTTCAAGCTCATTCAAATCACCTTTCTGATCTTTTGAATCTTCAAGCTCAACATAATTGATGTTGAGATTATCATATTGAATGGTAAGACTATCAACCTCATCCAATTGATTTTTCTCCTCTTTAGAATCTTCAAGTTCATGTGTTCATGTTGAGATCATCATGTTGCATCTAGGGATGGCAACGGATAGGATCTGGACCGGATCCTACTAGATCCAGATCCAAATCCGTTTTTCATACCTGTATCCAGATTCGGATCCGGATCCATAAAAGTCAGATCCAAATCCAGATCCATCGGATCCACCGGGTCCACAGATCGGATCTGGATCTACATCATATGAGACTTCTGCATCTGGAATTTTTTACTGACTTCCAATTCTTGTTCAATTTTTCTCAAATTCAAACTCTAGAAAGCCATTGAATCTGAAATGATCAACTGCGCAAAATTGAGTTTGAGATTTTTTTTTTCCTGACAGTTAACAAATCTGACACTTCAAAGACCAGCAATTTACAATTTACTAGCCCGATAACTTTAATACTTTGTCAGTACTTCATTTAATAAGGTAAGCTTTGAAGCTGATCATTCTACTATACTATGATTGCGTCGGCCGATATGGTTTGGTTAACATATTAGAAAGTAGGACTATAATGATAAAATAAATTCTAATGTTAAAAAGGCTATAGAGCGTGTGTTGATCTTTAAAGGGCTACATAAAAGTGTACTTTGATTGCTGAAAAGTTCATATGAACATGTTCTGAGAAAAAGAAAACTATTTATTAGCTGAAAATTATAATCATCGGACTGGTCTTATCGATGTATAAATGTATAATGTATTTAATAAAAAACGGATCCACGAGTCGGATCTGGATCTCAAAGACAAGATCCAGATCCGATCCGTCATAAACGGATTCGGGTCCGATCCGGATCCGTCGTGTACAAATTTTGAAGATTCATATCCTATAAAATGGATCTAGATCCACCGGATCCGGACCGAGTCCAGGATCCGTTGCCATCTCTAGTTGCATCTTAAGACTTCCAGCTTCATCCAAATGCAACCTAACATGCTTGTAATTTTCTTCTAACTCTTTGATTTTGTTCACCAATCTTGGAATAATAAATCTTCATCTTTCATCAACTCTCTCCATGACTCCATCTGAAAAACTTGCAATTCGTGACCTGCAATTTAAAGAATACAGTGACTACTAAATTTTTCATAACAGATTCGAAAAATTCAGATAACATGCACAACCAAATCTTCAAACACCACATAACCCCGAATAGATTCGACTACCACAGATGAACTCGACATGAACCATAGATTAAACAGTAAACTCAATCGTCGTCGGCATCGTCGAAATATAAATTCGAACCAATCGAACAAACAACAGCTATTAAACAACACATAAAATTAAGAAATTGCATACCTTGAACGTGATTAAAAGAAGATTCAGAAATTGGATTCGATTTTGGAAGCTTGGATTCTCGGTTTGGAAAGACTGAAATCGACAAAATCTTAGGGATTGAAATCGAGGGCAAATCTTGGATTCTCTGTTTGGGAATATTGAAATCGAGGGATTGAAAGAGGGATTGAGCGATTGAAAGAGTGATTGAGGGATTGCGAAATCGACTGGTTCCCTTTGTTTTATTTTGACCCGTAACGGGTATGGGTTGAATTACGGGTCGGGTTTAATTTAATTGGGGATGTGCACAGGTGGCGTCCATATGGCGTCCACTTGGGCAGATCTGTTAGTTTGGGGCAAACACAACAAGTTTAATAACGGGAAGGGTATATTTGTTCCTAAATTTTAACGGAGGACAAATATGACTATTTTCCTTAAGTTTGAGGGCAAATATGACAATTTTCCCTATATTTAATCATGCACTTTTAAGACTATAAATAAGAGTCTTTGGTTTTCATTAGGAAAAAATTAAGATAGGTTTGTTCCCAATGTATCCTCCAATTCTTTCTCCCTCGATCCTTTCAATGTCTTTTATAACAGGTTTGTGTGTTTTTTTATCTGTGTTCTTTTTATAATGGAAGAATTAGATATTTTCTATCCCTGTTATTTTATCATCTTATTGTGTTTTTTATGTTTTTATTTTTAGGTATGTCAGATTAGTTTGAGAAAACTCTCACATGTTCTTATGTGCAGGAAGATGATTTCGTAGGTTTTTTCTTCTATTTTTTGTAGTTTTGTATGTCTTTTTTAGGAATGCTATTTTATTTTTTATTTTTTTGCACATTTTCCTTCTACCATGTGGAATGCTCTTCCAAATGTAGACCTTTTTTTTATGAAAAGAAAACGATATATAACAGAATGTCATTTAGATCTGGTACTTACAAGTGCCTCTGTCAAGGTTGAAAAGATTTTGTTGATTCAACTGGACTACATGAAGGAGATACCATATGTTAGGGTTATACCATGCAATGTTGGCTTTGGTTTTCAAGTTTATAAGAAGCCAGTAGTTATAGTCATATATTAGGGTTGTTTTGTTCTTTTAAGTAATTTTTATGGATCCTGATAGTGTAGGATCTTTTGTTGTAGTTTTTGAATGTTATTAATGAAGATTTATGTTATGTTTGTTGAAGTTTTTTTTTGTTTTTTTTTAAATATTCTCATCATATATGGTTTGGAATATAAAATTATGCCTTAAGACCTAACTTCACTAACTTTAGAATATAAAGTTATGTCTTAAGGTTAAAGGTCTGACTTAACTAACTTTGCATCTAAAGTTATGTCTTAAGGTCTAATTTGACTAACTTTGTAATATAAAGATAGGCCTTAAGCCTAACTTCACTAACTTTGCAATCTAAAATTATGTCTTAAGGCTTAACTTGACTAACGTTGGAATATAAAGTGATGCCTTAAGACTTAACTTGACTAACTGTCACGACACAAATCACAAGCGTCATGGTGACACCTACACAATCTCTCCGGTAGGCGAATCAATTTCCCAAACAGCTTTTTAAAGGGTTTAAAATAAATGCTGAAGAAAATCAAATTACAATCGTGAAGAATTTCATTAAATCATAAGAACAATACGTTCGTGCAACAACCTTTCATCCCCAGAACCTGGTCTGACTTATACAAAGACGTACTGTCCGAATGAAGGAAACAATTACATAAGATAGGAACCGAGGCCACTAGATGAGGCCTCAATTCCTCGTGCTCTAATCTGCAACCTGATAGACCGAATACCTACATCCAAGAAAAGATGCAACAAGTGTAGCATGAGTACACAATGTACCATAATAGACATCATAAGCTGACAACGATGAAAATACATAATCAGAGATAAATACCATATTGACACCGCATAACCTATCACCAGCAATTTAATAAATCCTAATAAGTCATACCAAATACACTATGGTTCATATAAGTATCAAGACACACTATTCACGTAAGATCCACAAACATGTAAGATTTACTCTCATAAGACTCTTATTTCGGCTGACAGTAATTGCGCTAAGTTGTTTTCATATATGGATTCTGAGCTATTGTCTTAAAGCAAAGTTTGAGTAACTTTTGGAATCTGAAGTTATAATTTAAGGCAGAGTTTTGATTTACTCTTTTTTTATGCTGCTATTATTATCAGTACTAAGAATATAGAAATTTAATAAAAAAGAATAAAAGTAGCAAAATATATAAATGTGTATTTCATATCATCCATCATTCATATTTAATTCATAAAATATTCTATAATCTAAACTTTTTTCCTGTATCTTCTTGCATATGGATTGAGAGATGGACTGTGGCTACAAGAAGCCCTAGTGTGTCCGAAGAACTTGCATCTACCACATATGTAGGTGTACTTTGTTGTTTCTCCTCTTGAATAGTATCATTTTGTTTTTTTCTTCCAGGCTTTTTATGACATCTGGCGGTGTTATTTTGATATCCTTGATATTTTGTGGAACAATCCATGAGTACATTTCCAACTGATAGGATTTCACCTTTATATGCCTCTTGCTAGGCTTATATTTTTAACCAATCCGAATAGTATATAGATTTGTTCAAACTCTTTTTATCAATAACTGTCATACCATGTGTACAAGGTAACTCGTCAGTTTGAAACTCCAAACAGTCACAATTCATGTCCTTGAGGTTTACGTAATATTGATCTTTCATCTTTCATGACAAATTTGATATCAGTGATATTTTCTACCTGCAATACAATGAGCAATATTGTTTTGTTCCAATTGTAAGGATATGTATAAGTCCTAGATGGTTTATCTTTTTGTGTGCCTAGATTTATGCTTTAAAGCAGAGTTCGATTAACTTTTTAGATTTCAAACTTATGCCTTAAGGAATGATTAACTTTGAATTCTAAAGTTATGCCTGAATTTTTATGAACTTTGAATTCTAAAGTTATGCCTGATTTTTTATGAACTTTGAATTCTACAGTTATACCTTAAGGCAAGGCAGAGTTTTGATTATGTTTTGGAATCTAAAGTTATGCCCTAAGACAGAATTTTGGTAAAATGTACTTACTTTCATTGTGAAGCCTTTACTTATCCTTTCAAGCAAAATCGTTTCAACCCAACACGACAGATCATGGCCAGGTCCTATTGCATCCAATCTTCTTTGATAAAATCAATTTTACAGCTTGTTTTGAATGTAATCTATACATGCAAGTATTGGCAGCTCTCTTGCTTTCCTCAACACAGAATTCATTGTCTCTATTTTATTTATTGTGAGCATGTTGTAAGGCATGTTGGTGTGAAACGACCGTACCCATCTTTCTGACGGTTCTTCTTCTATGTATTCTGCAACTTTGGGTTCGATGTATTTTATCTTTGTCATGTAGGTATCAAACTCTCCTTGTTTGTAGGTAGCTGTTGCATTATAGAATAGGACTAAAATCACTTCAGATGAAAAATATTTCTGTATGTTTTTCTTCATGTGGTAGAAACATATTCCATGCATGCAATCTAAATACACCTCTCTGATTGCATTTGCAATTGCAGAATGGCGGTCAGAAAGAATTGATAGATCTTTACGCGTGCCAAACACCTTCTTTAAATGCTCGAAGAATAAGCTATATGATTCATTGTTGTCGGAGTCTGCAATTCCAAATGTCATGGAAATATGATGTTGGTGCCATCCTTTTCTACTGCAATCATGAGGACACCATAATATTTTGATTTCACAAATGTTGTGTCCACGAAAATAACTGATCTGCAGTGTTAACTTTCAATTGATACTTCATAAGAAAAATAAGCATGTACAAATTTATTACCATCATCCCATTTCATATTTACTATTGTGCCAGGATTTTTATATTTCATCATATGAAGATATTGAGGCACCTTCTTGTAGTTATCCTCCGGGCTCCCTCTTATGACATCATCAGCGTGTTGGAGCGAACGTCATGCTTTGTGGTAACCAATGTACAACATATATTTATTTCTCATTTCTTCAATCACAAATTTGGGGGCTATCTCTTGTAGTGTATGGCGTACTAGGTCTGTGATGCTCGGTTATGACCTCTGATGTTGCGTTCCTCATGTCAGATGTAATGAAATCAATGGCACAACTGTATTTATTTTCAAACTTGACAACTTTGAAAAGTTCTGACTTTTTCACTCTTGAACTATGGAAACGCCAAATATAGTTTAATTCCACACATTTGGTGTAAAACCTTTGTTTGAATGACTTTTCTACCCTGTACTGTTGTTGACATGTGATAGCAATGTTATTCATACTTTTTCACATCATTTTTATCTTTAAAAACATTTCCAACTTGTACTTGATCTATTGATGCACTAGGTGTCAAGATTATTGTCTCAGTTTGTATCCTCTTTCTCTTTACTATTTTCCTTTGTTTGGAAGGTTCTATTTGTGTTTCTTCAACTGTTGGTCTTGGAGTCAACAATACAATGTCCACTGAATTTGAATTCTAGGTGTTGCTCATTGTTTTGAACTTGTGAAATATTTGGTGGTTGTCTTTGTGGCAATTCTGGTGTTTGGTCTGGAGTTAGTATTTTATTTTGGTAACGATATATGGTTTGCCCTTCTGTCCTTTGCAACACCACATCAATTGTATTAAACTCTACTATGAAATGAGAATTGAAGTTGTTGTTGCTATTGAGCAAATACAAGCAAGTGTTAAGCTCCTTGTCATTTGTTACCCTCATTCCTTTGTATGTTTTCTCTCTAGTGTCAAACCATATATCGGTCTCTTTCTGCTGAAATTGTTGTGTATCTGTCTAAATATCTACTCACTGAATTCTTTTAATGTTAAACCATCATTGACAAGTATTATATTGGTCTCATGATTGACATAGTTGTAGATTGCGTTCAATTTTCCATTGAAAGTTATTTAGATGCAGCTTTGCATCATTTTTAATTAAAATTCTGGCATAAAGAGTTGATTCATTTAAATTAATTTGTGTGAAAAATATTTTATATTTTTTTAGGCAGAATGTATGCTAAACTAAGCTTTTAAGGTAGAACTTTATTCAATCTGATCTGCCTTATCATGCAGAGTTTATGCTAAAATAAGCCTTAGAGTTTATGCTAAACCATGCTTTAAGGTAGAACTTTGTTCAAAACTTTATCTGGTCTGCTTTATCAGACAGAGTTTGTGCTAAACCAAGCCTTAAGTCATAACTTTGTTCAAATCTCTGCCTTATCGACAAAGTTTTTGTTTCAAATATCTGCTTAATCAAGTAGAATAAAGTAAAAAAAAAATCAAAGAAAAAAGATTATTTAAAATTTATTAATATTATCATTCAAAATGGAGTAACTGCTTTTCCATAGAAAATAATAAACTGAAACTGTTTATATTGTTATCCATTTTGGAGAACTCTACGTCCAGTAGTTACTGCACTACACCTCTATATAAAGTAACACAAATCTTGTAAAAAAAAACATCTCATTTTATATTCTTACAACTAAAAAATTTCATCTGAAAAAATGGCTACAAATAGTCAGAACAATAACATTCTTCGCTGGGATCATTTGTGCAGGATTTGCACATTTGATAGTTTGTTATTTTATCTTGGAAGACTATTATCCGCTAACGTAAAAACTGATATACGGGGCAATTTTATCTTAAAGACAGAAAGCAATCTCTCGACTCAGCCGGTGGTGTTGCGATTCTCTAATTTGTTGCAAAGTATTTTAGGTTGAATCTTGCTATCAAAAACTCTCACCAAGTCAGATTCTCAGCGAACATACAAGCCACAGTTGCAGCAGTTCATGCTCTTGTATTTCTGAATATAAAATCCAGAATTGGAGTTATAGTTCAAGATGGTCAAAGATTAAAAACTCTTTGTTCAAATCTTTAAATTTTGTCCTTTTCATCACTGTAATAGTTATTTACTATTCCCGTATCATTTCCCCAACAATTTTAAGACAAGATTGTATTAGTGCCTAGTGAAAATGACTGGACAAGAACAATTCATTGTTGGATCTACTGCTGCTACTCAAGGCAATCCTCTTGCCTCTCCCTCTGCTAGTGCTACTCAAGGCAATGCTTCTGCCTTTCCCATTGCTGCCCAAGGGACAACCAATGGCTTTCCTGCTACTCAAGGTAATGTCAGAATCCCTCCACCTGTCGGGTTTCACCGTGAACGGCCTGAAAAGTTCATGGGCATTGATTTCAAAAGATGACAACAAAAAATATTGTTTTAACAATCATGATGGGAGTGACATGATGTGTCATAGAAGACCCTCCTAAAACAGGAGATGGTGTGGACCCTCAGCCTATTGATACGGCTGAAGGGGGCCAAGGTTTTCAGGCTCGCCTGGAAATGACTCTTGATGCATGGACTCATAAGGATTTCATGTGTAAGAACTATATCCTGAACTGCTTGTCAGACCCGCTCTACACTTTGTATTGCACCGTAGGCACCACCAAAGAGTTGTGGGAGAAGCTTCAGAAGAAGTACAACGCACAGGATGCAGGTACAAAGAAATTTATCGTTGGGAAATTCTTGAAATTTTAAATGGTGGATAGAAAGATAGTGATGTTTCAAGTACATGAATTCTAAACGATTCTACATCGCCTGGATTTGGAGGGTATGAAACCAAATGAGCAGTTTTTTGTTGCATCACTGATTGAAAAATTGTCTCCCTCGTGGAGTGAGTTTATGAGTTACTTAAAACTCAAAACAAAGGAAATGACCTTTGAAGAGCTTATTATCAAACTCCAAATTCAGGAAGATAATAAAAAATCATTGCCTAAGGAAAATCAACCCACTAAGGCCAAGGCAAATCTGATTGAGGCCAAAGAAAACCCAAGCAAGAAGCGCAAGTTCTAGAAAGATGGCAAGACCCAGACAGCGATGAAGTTCAAAGGAAACTGTCACCACTGTGGCAAATATGGTCACATGATCAAGGACTGTCATAAGCTCACGATGTAGCAGAGTCATAAGGCAAAAGAAAATGCCAAAGGCAAGGCAAAGGCCAACATCGTCGAGGACACGCTTCTTGACGACATGATTGAGGAATTTTCTGCAGTGGTACTAGAAGCAAACCTTGTAGAGAATCCTAAGAAATTGTGTATGTACACGGGTGATACCCATCACATCTGTTCCGATAGAGATGCCTTCTCCACGATACATCAGTTACAGAAAAAAAGTTATTCATGGGTAACAATGCTTCCTCTGACGTGCTGGGGGGTAGGAAAGGTGGTCCTTAAGTTGACTTCTGGCAAGGAGCTCACTCTGAAGGAGGTGATGCATGTCCCTGAGATTAAGAAGAATTTACTTTCAGGTCCGATATTGGTTAATATTGGTTTTAGGCTAGTATTTGAGTCAAATACGTTTGTAATCACAAAATATAAAACCTTTGTGGGAAGGAGCTTCGTCTGTGAAGGTCTCTTCAAGGTTAGCGCCATGTCAGTCATGCGTTCAAGCAATAAAAGTGAAGTTTCTTCTTACTTGCTTGAGTCTTCTAATTTATGGCATCATAGATTAAGACATGAGAACTACAAATCCATCCAAAGGTTGGTAAAGTTGTAGTTGTTTCCGTCTATCGACGTAAACCCTCAACATAAGTGTGAGGTGTGCATATAGACAAAACTCACTAAGACTCCTCTTAGATCCATCGAAAGGGATACCGCTCCTCTAGAAATTATTCACACAGATATATGTGATTTGAATTTTGCACAAACTAGAGGGGAGAACAAGTACTTTGTGACATTTATAGATGACAACAAAAGGTATTGTTAACTTTACTTGTTGAAAAGTAAGGATGAAGCCTTTGAAGCATTCAGACGCTACAAAGCAGAAGTTGAAAACCAACTCAGCGTGCAGATTAAATTAATTCGTAGCGATAGAGGGGGAGAATACGTAGCGTCATTTGAGGAATATTGTGTTTAATCGAGAATTGTTCATCAAACGATGGCTCCAAACTCACCTTAGTCGGACGGTGTCGCTGAATGCAAGAACCGTACATTGAAGGAAATGATGAATGTCTTGCTCACCAATTTTGGTCTTCCCCAAAACATGTGAGAAGAAGTTGTCCTTACCGCTAATATGAATCTTAATAGAATCCCACATAAGGGTAAGGACAAAACTCCATACGAATCATGAAAGGGGAAAAACCCCACCTATAAATACCTGAAGGTGTGGGGTTGTTTGGCAAAGGTTGAAGTACCTAAGACAAAGCAGGTCAAGATTGGACCTAAGACTGTAGATTACATTTTCATCGGATATGCAAATAATAGTAGTGCTTATCACTTCTTAATGCATAAGTCAGATGTACCACATATCCACGGAGGTACGATCATGAAATCAAGGAATGCCCAATTCTTTGAGGATACTTTTTCTAGAAAGGAAAGAGAAATAACCTCTCGCAAATGAAGCTATAAACAAAGCTCTCAGGAACCAGGAGTCATTGACTGCCCAGATCTAGATGGTTCAGATCTAGTGGACTCTGAAGTGGTAGAATATCAGGAATCTAGTGTTTCAGATTCTCAGAACTTGGAGACTCCAAAGATGGAACCAAGACGAAGTAAAAGAGTCAGGAAGGATAAAACTTTTGGTCCTGACTTTGTAGCTTATATGGTTGATAACGAACCAAGGACAATTACTGAAGCATTATCAACTCCAGAGGCACCGCCCTGAAAAGAAGATATTGAGAGTGAAATAGACTCCATATTGCAACACCATACTTGGGAGTTGGTTGACCTTCCTCCGGGAAATAAACCGTTGGGTTGTAAATAGATACTCAAACAGAAGTATAAAGCAGATGAGTCTATAGATAAGTAAAAAGTCAAGTTGGCAGTCAAGGGCTATCGACAGAAGGAAGGCCTTGACTATTTTGACACGTACTCCCCGGTGTCGAGAATGATGTCCATACAAGTATTCATTGCGATCACAGCGTTGCGTAACATTGAGATACATCAAATAGATGTCAAAACAACCTTCCTAAGTGGTGATTTGGAAGAAAAAATTTATATGGAACAATCCGAGGGTATGTGGTTCCAGGGTAAGAGAAGCAAGTCTGTTGACTTGTCAAATATATGTACGGGCTAAAATATGCCCCGAAGCAATGACACAAAAAAATTAATAGTACTCTACTATCGAAGGGTTTCTCCATTAATGTGTGTGACAAATGTATCTACATGAAAGGTAATTCTGACTCATTCGTCATGATATGCCTTTACGTAGATGACATGTTGATCACAGGGAGTATTCCTAGTTTGATCCTAGAGACTAAGAATATGTTGAAATAATGTTACGACATGAAGAATATGGGTATTGCAGATGTCATCTTAGGGATCAAGGTCTCTAAGACGTCTGACAGACTGATCTTATCTCAGTCTCACTACATCGAGGATGTGTTGAGAAAGTTTGAGATGTTCGACAATTCGCCGATGAAGTCACCACTGGATATGAATCAGAAAATTGATAAAAATCATAGTGCGCCCGTATGCCAAGAGTGATATGCGCAGGTGATTGAGAGTTGATGTACATAACAAACTGCACCCGACCTAATATCGCTTATGCAGTCAACAAATTGGCTAGGTTTACCCATAATCCAAGTAATGATTATTGGAAAGCGTTGAATCGGGTACTATGGTACCTGAAATACATGCTAACCTACAGGTTACATTATTCGAAATATCCAACTGTACTGATGGTTACAGTGATGCAAACCGGATATCTGATATAGAGAACACTAAGTGCACCAGTAGGTATATATTTACAATTTGTGGTTGGACTATGTCTTGGAAATCCTCTAAGAAAACTTACATCGCCTGATCCACGATGAAGTCGGATTAGACAAAGTATGAGAAGAAGCTGAGTGGCTTCATGACTTATTAGAGGATGCCCTGTGTTGGGACAAACTCGTACCTTCTATAATGATCCACTGCAACAGCCAGTCAGCTCTAGGAAGGGCACAAAGTTCTATGTATAACGGCAAGTCTCGTCATATTCGACGGAGACATAAGACCGTTAGGTAGCTCATCACTACATGTATTATTTCCATTGATTATGTAAACTCAAAGGATAAAATAGAAGACTATTTTACTAAGGACATACCCAAAGATCAGATGTTTTGCATGCATAGGGGAATGGGCTTAAAACTCAAACAATAAGGACTGATACAGTGGTAACCCAACCTTACAGACTGGAGATCCCAGGAATTAGGTTCAATGGAAAAACTAAGATGTAAAGGTTCAATTGAGCGCTTCGGTTAAAGCAAGAGTACTTCGGGTTATGATTTCTGTAAGAAACATAAACCCAAAATTGTTCCCGCGATACACATTAAGTATTATTTACAGTGTGGGTAGAGGTTAAGTTTCCAAAACCTTTAATGATCCTCAACGGTCGAGGTTAGGTTTTGGGAAATTTTTAATGGTTCCTAACACTTGTGAAGTGGGGTATAGTGGTATACATTGTAGTAGATCACCTATTTAAGTGTGCGGACAGACCGTCTCAAATGAATGCACTTAAGAATCCAAGAGTGTCCACGACCACAACGGACAAAATATTAAGAAGAACAGAGTAAGAGAAGCTGTTGTGTTGGTGTCGTTGACTTGTCTTACACTAAACACTGACGGTTCAAGACATCATGTTCACCGCAAATTAAGTAAGTCCAATGGTATTCAACTAAGAAAGGTTCAAAGAAGAAGCTACCTCTCCTGATGCAACATCAGTCCGCTAAAAGATTGGTGGAAATAGACACCTTGTGAGTGCGCCAAAATCTCTTTTAAGAGGGGATTATTGGAAATTTATTAATGTGGAATAATGTTTATCCCATTATTTATGACTCAAACAATTGGGGCCCCGCACGTCAGAAACGTCATTTCCACACACGTGCACATATTGTACCAAGGATCATAAATTTCATTAGTGAAAGAGATATTGATACATAAGTAAAGTGTTTGAGACATAGAATGATGGACGGTCATTGTCCAAATGACAAGTGTTCCACGTTGGTAAACGAAGGAAGATGTGTGCAAAGTGTAAGATGGAATGACTCGAGAAGGGCTCGGCGCCGCGGTGCTAATGGTGCAGCGTTGCGGTGCTAATTCCTGAACAATGGAGAATCCGAAGCCAGAAAGCCAAGAGTCTTTGGTTGTTGACATGGATTTAAGAGTATTGAATCTCTATTAAAGGCCATTAATGACAAGACATTGACTCTCCATTAAGCTCATTAATTTAGCATGTGAAAAGTCATTCTTTAATGAAAAGACATTGAATCTCCACCAAGGCTATTAATTTGGCATGTGTAAAGTAATCCTTACACTTCTATTAATTGAGCTATAAGGCTCAATTCTATAGAGAGACACATAACATAACAACACCATAAAGAGATCAGATTTTCTTGACAGCAATCCTTCTCTTAGCAATCTTCTATATTCGTGTTCTTCGCTGGGATCATTTGTGTAGGCTTTGCACCTTTGATAGTTTGCTATTTATCTTGGAAGACTATTGTCCGCTAACGTAAAATCTGATATACGGGACAATCTTATCTTACAGACATAGAGTTATCTCTCGACTCAGCCGGTGGTATTGTGATTCTCTAATTTATTGCTAAGTGTTTCAGGTTGGATCTTGCTATCAAAGAACTCTAACCAAGTCAGATTCTCAGCGGACATACAAGCCATAGTTGCAGCAGTTCATGCTCTTGTATTTCTGAATACAAAATTCAGAATTGGAGTTCTAGTTCAAGATTGTCAAAGATTAAAAACTCATTGTTGTAATCTTTGAAGTTTATCCTTTAGATCACTGTAATAGTTATTTACAATTTCTGTATCATTTTCCCAACATTTATGTAGGTAGTGTTTCTGTTATACATTTGTTTTACTACCTACCTCTGCCAAAGAAGGTAGACTTTTTTATTCAGTTATTAAAATTAATACGTTTTTATCATCCAACTGATTTTGTGGGAATGAATAAATTAACTTTATAACTTTTCAAAAACTATCATAAAGGTAACAAAGTTCTGCCTTAAGGCCTAAATTTATATTCCAAATTTTGTGAATTTCTGCATTAAGGCCTATTTTTATGATCCAATGTTTGTTCAAGTTTTGTTTTAAAGACCTCAGTTAATGTGTTAAAATTTAGTCACCTTATGCATTAAGGCATAAAATGCCAGAGTTAGTCAAGTTCTTCATTAAGGTCTAATTTTTTGTTCTAAAATTTGTCATGTTCTACCTTAGAGGTCAAAGTTTATGTCTCATAGTTTGTCAAAATTATATATCACAAAGTTAGTGAAACGGTTCCTTAAGGCCTACGTTTGCATAACTAATTAGGCAGAGTTTTGCAATTTGTATAACACTGCAAATGTCTGTCTCTACCTTATTTCGGCAGATGTATTCTAAAATTATGCCGATAAGGCAGAGTTTTCGTAACTTATTAGGCAAAGTTTGTATAACTTATGCCTAAAAAGGTATAATTTGTATAACAATCTAAAGACAGAGTTTTAAAGCATACATTATTCAACATACTCTGTATAATAAGGCACACTTTGATAAACAATTCAATATTTTTTAAAACTCTGCCTGATTATTTTAAACTGATCAAGTTCAGATATAAAGTATATATTGTAGGCGTTTTAGTCGGGTTCGTACACGCAGCGAAATTTGAAAATTTATGTTTCAAACCCGACTTACGGTCAAAGTGTAGTATGAATATATGATGTAAAATAAACACAAAGCATAATGTAATACTTCGACAGAAGACTTACATTTTGTAGATAGCAATCCGCGAATCTTCAAGCTTTGTGTAGTCCGAGGGTGCACACGCAAACGTCCCTCGATTTGCAAGTTCTGAAAAACTTAGATGTAATTGCTAAGTCTAGAATGCTAGGGATTCCGACAGAGCTTTAGAAGAGATTTGTCTTTTGCAATTGATGTATTGAAATGGGAGGGGGAAGCCCTCTATATATAGTTGAGAAGACAACCTAGGGTTCCCAATGGGCCAGCCCATATAACAAGTCAGCAGACTGGGCCAGCGAGTCGGACCCACTGGACGCCTTAGCACCGTGGCCCCTGAGTAAGTGGCACCGCGGTGCCTACACGCATTTTGGCACCACGGTCATGTCACAATTTTTTTGTCTTGTTCCCATTTTCAATATCCCAGTTATCAACCGAACATATATAATCTCCTTCTAATTACATCATTCAATCGACGAAACATTTGACTTAGTGTTACCCTTCAGGCCTTTAGATATCGTTACTAGTTACATTAGGATCTTCACGGAACTCCTAGACTGCGCCGGAAGACGAACTCAATATGTAAAGTTTAGCTACACGAAGTATGTGAACTGAACCTATATGTGGGAAGATAAAATCCTTTCATTTACGACACACTCAATCAAGCTTAGGATTTGTCAAGTGTCTATCCAAATGACTTGATCATTATAACTCATCTATATTAGTTGACAATAGGACCATATCAAAGATATGTCCATTGTGTTAGCCAACGACTTAGTCAACCTAATATCTTATGAGTATCTGAGTGTTCTCTCGAATATACATTCAAGGAATGAATTCTAATCTTGGTTCGACTACCACCTTTAATCCACTTCGTAACTTACCCAAAATAAGTCGCGTCTCAACCTATAAGGCATTTGAGCTAAGGACAGGATCAAATTACATTACTCCATGAATAAGGTGTGTATCAACCTCAAGTCGAAGGACCTCTATCTCCCACACACCGATGACACTTTGGACATATAACAAACAGTGCATCAATAGGGTATACCAATACTTCAACAAGTATCCATGTGTCCATCATGAGTTGTCATAACTCGTAGCAAGTGAGACATACTACATCCCCTAAGGATATGATGCAGACCACATGTCAACGTATCGCATATCATCGATATCCCAATCTCGATGATCATTAGTCGAGGTAATTTAAGAGTTACGTTATAATATTAATTCTCACATCATTAATAAACACGTGAACTCTAGGGATGCATTTATAGAATATTATAAACAATCAACTAATAATTCAACAAATGCAAATGCCATAAAATTAATCATCATTAATACAAATGTGTATAAAGTACATTTTGTCCTAATACAGATTGTCTCTAGGACATACATATACTTTCATATATTTGATCAATTATATTCACCTTCTGCATTAAGGCATAAAATGTCAGAGTTAGTCAAGTTCTTCATTAAGGCCTAATTTTATGTTTCAAATTTTGTCAAGTTCAGTCTTAAAGGCCAAAGTTTGTCAAAATTATATATCCCAAAGTTAGTGAAACTCTGCCCTAAGGCCTAAGTTTTCATAACTTATTAGGCAAAATTTTGCAATTTGTATAACACTGCAAAGGACTATTTTTTATATCCCAAGTGTATATTCTGTCTGAAGGCATAATTTTATATCTCAAGTTTTGTGAATTTCTACCTTAAGGCTTTTTTTATGATCCAATATTTGGTAAATTTCTACCTTAAAGACCTAAGTTTATGTGTTAAAATTAATCAAGTTATGACTTAAAAGCATAATTGTATATCCCAAGAGTTGGTCACCTACTGAATTGAGACATAAAATGCTAGAGTTGGTAAAGTTCTTCATTAAGGCCTAATTTATGTTCAAAATTTTATCAAGTTCTGTTTTAAAGGCTAACCTTAAGGCCTAAATTTTCATAACTTATTAGGCAGAGTTTTACAATTTGTATAACACTACAAAGGTCTATCTCTGCCTTATTTCAGCAGATGTATTTTACAATTATGTCGATAAGGTAGAGTTTTCGTAACTTACTAGGCAGAGTTTGTATAAGAAGGGGAGTCTTAGAGTAACTGGTAAAGTTGTTGTCATGTGACCAGGAGGTCACGGGTTCAAGCCGTGAAAACAGTCTCTGCAGAAATACAAGGTAAGGCTGCGTAAAATAGACCCTTGCGGTCCGGCCCTTCCCCGGATCCCGCTGCGTATGCTGGAGCTTAGTGCACCGGACTGTCTTTTTTTTTATTAGGCAGAGTTTGTATAACTTATGCCTAAAAGACATAATTTGTATAACAATCTAAAGACAGAGTTTGAAGGCATACATTATTCACTATAGTCTGTATAATAAGATATACTTTTGATAAATAATCCAAATTTTATTTTAAAACTCTGTCTGATTATTTTAAACTAATCAAATTCAGATATAAATAATATATTTGATCAAATGTATTCACCTTATGCATTAAGGCATAAAATGTAGAGTTAGTCAAGTTCTTCATTAAAGCCTACTTTTATGTTCCAAAATTTGTCATTCTGCCTTAAAGGCCAAAGTTTGTTTCTCATAGTTTGTCAGAATTATATATCCCAAAGTTAGTGAAACTCTGCCCTAGGCCTAAGTTTGCATAATTTATTAGGCAGAGTTTTGCAATTTGTATAACACTGCAAAGGACTATTTTTTATATCCCAAGTGTCTATTCTGCCTTAAGGTTTTTCATATCCCAAATTTTGTGAATTTATGCCTTAAGGCTTAATTTTATATCTCAAATTTTATGAATTTCTGCCTTAAGACCTTTTTTATGATCCAATGTTTGGTCATGTTCTACCTTAAAGACCTAAGTTTATGTGTTAGAATTAGTCAAGTTATGACTCAAAAGCATAATTTTATATCCTAAAAGTTGATCATCTTCTGCATTAAGGCATAAAATGCTAGAGTTAGTCAAATTCTTCATTAAGGCCTAACTTTATGTTTTAAAATTTGTCAAGTTATGTCTTAAAGGTCAAAATTTGTGTCCCAAAGTTAGTGTAACTCTGCAAAAAGTCATGTTTCCAGACCCAGTAATGGTAGGTAGCACACCTTTCAAATAGGGGTCTGGAAATCGAAGTTTTTCACTTCATTAAGGTCTAAGTTTGCATAATTTATTAGGCAGAGTTTTGCAATTTGTATAACACTGCAAAGGTCTATCTCTGCCTTATTTCAGCAGATGTATTCTAAAATTATGCCGATAAGGCAGAGTTTTCGTAACTTATTAGACGGAGTTTGTATAACTTATGCCTAAAAGGCATCATTTGTATAACAATCTAAAGGCAGAGTTTTAAGGCATACATTATTCAACATGCTTTGTATAATAAGGGATACTTTTGATAAATAATTCAATTTTTTTAAAACTCTGCCTGATTATTTTAAACCAATCAAGTTCAGATAAAAATAATATATTTGATCAATTATATTCAATAAAAATTGTATAATATCAAAAGCATAGCATTAACTAATCCAAATCAAACATAATTTGTTTGCAACTGAACGTATAAATTGATTCAAATTTGAATATATCAATTGATCATATGTTTTGTTCAGTCAAATTATGAGCTGCAAAATCAAATTTGTTCAAAAAATTGAAATAGGTCTTATAAAGTATAAACTGATCTAAATTTTGAATTAAAATCTATGATTTGAAGACGTTGTAGCAAAAGTATAAATTGATCTAAAGTTTGAATTAAAATTTATGATCTAAAGTTTATAAAGTATAAATTGATATATACATTTTTCAATGTCGTTGTCGCAAAAAATTAGTATAAAATGCCGGAGAATCGCCGGAGCAGATTTGAAAATTGCCGAAGAAGATTGGTGAATTGTCGTGAGGAGGTTTAGAGTGATTTGGTTTTGGGGTTCGTTGAGTTAAATTTGAGATTTTATATGTTTTGGTGAGGGGTCAAATTATTTTTTTATTATTCAACAATAATATTGAAGGGCAATATTAAATACTTCTTTTTAAGGGGCAAAAATTAAAGACCAGCATGTTTGAAGGCTAATCGTGCTAATTACCCATTAATTTCACTGTTTGTGAAAAAGAGCAAGCCCATCATAGGACTTTGTTGGTTAGGCTTAAAGTTTCTTTTTTTGGGCTTTAAACATATTTGGTCGTTAGGTAGAAAATAATTACATAGTCAATATATATGTATATATTTAAATATTAATTAAATATTTTATATATTATAACTAATATACAAATTATAAATCTGCTGCCTAATGTTTTAGTGGGAGACTATAGAGTACAAAATCATATTTGATTAATCCTTGGTGTAAGATTGTATTAATCTCCCTTGGGAATCTTCTCATTAATATCAAGGTATATATAGAGTACAATATTCATCCCTTATACAATAGGAATCCTAAACCTATACAAAAGAGGAATCTTAGTCTTACCATAATTATATTTACATAATATATGGAAATATTCTAATTATGGGTAGAAAATATATTGTTTTATATATTTACACGTTTACACACCCCTCAGTCGGAGCGGGAAGAGGCCGGACGCTGAGACTGGATCTGAAGTCAAGAAATAACTGTCTGGGAAGTCCTTTGGTAAATATGTCTGCATACTAATAGGATGATGGAACATGTAACACTCTGACATGGCCTAGTGCAACTTTCTCACGAACAAAGTGTAGGTCTATCTCAATGTTCTTGGTTCGTTGATGCTGAACCGGATTATGAGACAAATAGATGACAGAGATGTTATCACAGTACACAATAGATGCCTGAAGCAAAGGACACTTGAGTTATAACAGTAAATTTCTGAGCCAACAAATCTCAGCTACTACATTTGCAACGCCTCTGATCAAATTTCTGAATCGAGCGAGATAGGGTAGTCGCTGACGGCATCAAGAAATCATATTATCCCCTAAAAAAGTACAAAAGTCGGAGGTGGAGCGTCGCGTGTCCGGACACCCTGCCCAATCTGCATCTGTATATGAAAGCAACCTGTTTGGTGCAGAGGGGTATAGGTGCAAACCATAATCAAGAGTGTCCTTAATGTATCGAATGATACGCTTAAGAGCAATGAAATGAGACTCCCTAGGGGCATGCATGAATAGCACACCTGCTGAACAACATAAGCTATATCTGGCCTGGTGAAGGTGAGATATTGAAGTGCACCTGCAAGGCTCCTATACAGAGTAGGATCAGATACCGTAGCACCATCCATGACACTGAACTTAGATTTAGAATCAACTGGAGTAGGCACCTCTTTGCAGTTCGCCATCTTAGCCTTGTACACAATCTCTTCTGCATACTTACGCTGACACAAAAACATATGATTGACAGACTTGGTTACTATATCCCCAAAAAGTAACTCAGCTTCCCCAAATTAGTCATTGCAAATTCGGACTTAAGCAAGGCAATAATCTCATTTTTCAATTTGTCGGAAGAGGCAGTAAGAACAATGTCATCCATGTAAAGTAATAATTAAGCAGTGCTACTACCTCGATGAAAAATGAAAAGTGATGTATCACTTTTGCTGCATACAAACCCAATCTGCAAGATATACCTGGCAAAGCGATCATACCACACACGGGGGGCCTATTTCAGGCTATATAGTGACTTAGGGAGACGACACACATAGTGAGGGACTGCTGGATGGGTGAACCCTGACGGCTGATACATATAGATTGTCTCTCTCAGATCCCCATGTAAGAATGTATTCTTCACATCAAGCTGATGAATCGTCCAGTGTTTGCCCATGACAATGCTCAAAATTATGCGGATGGTAGCCGATTTGACAACCAGACTGAAGGTCTCACCACAATCAATATCCTCCAGCTGATTTGTGCCATTAGCCACAAGTCTTGTCTTATACCTCTCAAGATATCCACTGTCACTGAATTTGTGACGAAATAGCCACAGACAATGAATCACATTCACCCCCTCAGGTATAGGTACAAGATTTCATGTGTGCTGTTTAGTTAAAGCATTAAATTCCTCAGTCATAGCCATATTCCAATTAGGGTCATGTTTGGGCAATATAGGGTTCTTGGGAATTGGTGAAATGATTTGTGCAGACAAGTTAAATTGGACTTTGGATTTGAAGATTTCATGCTTTGCACGAGTTTCCATTTGGTGAGTGGGGATAGTGGGAGGTTCCAATGCAGAGAGATTTGTTAGATACGCAGAAGGAGGGACAGACGCCGGAGTGGACACCGCGACGTTGGAGGGAGCCGTAGGCGGCGCCGTGGCGCCGGGATCAAGTGTCGCGACGCTGGAGGACCGAGACCTCTTCGATGTTTTTAGCCGCGGCCATCATCGCCGCTACCGCTGCCGACGGTGGATCGAGGATCTGATCGCGAAGGTTTTAGCCAGCCGGCCGACTGGGCCACGGCCGCCAAGAAGAACTTCTATGCTCTAGTTGACTGAGGATGATGGGAGAGATGGCAGGCTCGTCAAGAAAAGAGTAATACGATTTTGGAACTGTTTAAGATTCGGAAACGGGAATGTGATCTCGTCGAATGTGACGTGATGAGAGATGTGGATCTGACGAGTGGCAATTCATAGCATAGATAACCCCTATGGTTTGGCGGAAAGCCTAGGTAGACACATGGAGTGGACCGGGAGCTAGTTTGTGAGGGGCAATAGAGGAAAAATTAGGATAGCATAGACAACCGAATATTCAGAGATGATCATAAGAGGGGACTCTATGATAGAAAATTTCGGTAGGGGTTATATTAAGAAGGGTGCTAGTTGGGAGAATATTTAGAACGTATTCTGACATTTTAGCAGCATAGACGCAGGAAGACGGAGGTAGGGAGTCATGAATCAAAAGAGTGTGAATCATATTGTTAATGGTACAGATGATTCTTTCAGCTTTACCATTTTGTGGGGAGGTGTGAGGGCAGGAGAAGCGAAAAATCATGTCATTATTAGTACAAAAACGGTGAAACATAGAGTTGTTGAATTCACGACTATTATCGCACTGAAAAGATTTTATACTTTTTTCAAATTGTGTTTGAATGAATGTTCGAAACTCAAGAAATTTGACAAACACTTCCGATTTAAATTTGAGAGGATACAACCAAACAAAGTGAGAAAAATCATCTAGTAGGAGATAATATTTATGACCGAGAGAACTAGCAACATGTGATGTCCATAAATCGACATGTATAATATCAAAGGGTGCAAAAGTAACACTAGTGGATGATTTAAACGAAAGACGAGTATGTTTGCCTAAAGAACAAAAAACACAGTTTCGGGAAAATTTTCCATTACAAGTAATAAAATTATTGCCTCTAAGAAAGTTAAAGACTGGGGCTCCTGGATGACCAAGCCTATTATGTCATGTGGAAGAAGAAATGACCGTTAGAGACGGGAGAGCTAGATCTGGCAGCGGAGGTGGGAGTAAATAGATAGAGATCCTCCGTGCTATTGCATCTCGTAAGAGGTGTCCCCGTATGAAGATCCTTCACAGTGAAACCATAAGAGTCAAAATCAACAGAGACAGAATTATTACGAGTGAATTTGCGGATATAGATTAGATTCTTAATCATATGTGGGGCATATAGGGTATTTTGAAGGGGGAATGAATGAGGAGGTGGTGTGTAGGATGTACTATAACTCTTTACTGGAATGCGGTGGCCACTACCAACTATCACAAATTGAGGATGCTTTAAACCAAATAATTTGGGAATATTACCTGCAGACCGGGTGAGGTGAGACGTGGCTTCGGAGTCCATGTACCAGTTGTTGTCAGACTGTTACATATTGAGACTGCTGAAGGTCTGACCAAACAAGTAAGTGTCATGCTGGACGAGCGCTGCTGAAATTGACCGTGCATGAAGTAAGCTTGCTGCGGGTACTGAACTTGCCTAGGGGCTGAAGCAGGAATGTTGTCAAACAGTCTGACACACAGGGAAAGGAAAAGAAATAGGAAAGCAAATAACGTGACAACAAAGCAAATAAAGAGACAACACCCAGGCTATTTGCTTCTGACCCAGGCGCAAAGGAGAACAATTATTGCTATCGAGAATTGACAGCCGCACAGAGAAGATAACGGGCTCTGGTTCCGAGGAAGAAGAGAAATAGGGTTTAGTTTTTGACTTTTGATATCATGTAAGATTGTATTAATCTTTTTTGAAAGTTTACTCATTAATATCAAGGTATATATATAGTACAATATTCATCCCGTATACAATAGGAATCCTAAACCTATACAAAAGAGGAATCCTAGTCTTACCATAATTATATTTACACAATATATAAAAATTTCTAATTACGGGTATGGAATATATTATTTCCTATATTATAACTAAGGGATAGTTCACTAATTACTTGGTTGTTACAAAGTCATGTTTTACAATTATTATAAGAAATTAGGGGCTTCAAATAT
Organism: Przewalskia tangutica; assembly: GCA_029844215.1. Lineage (NCBI taxonomy): Eukaryota > Viridiplantae > Streptophyta > Magnoliopsida > Solanales > Solanaceae > Przewalskia > Przewalskia tangutica. The sequence goes on from CM056725.1 coordinate 8,784,396, forward strand.
AATTTGAGGTGATAAACAAGAATACAATTATTACATCTGATTACTAAATTGCAGAACATGTACAGATTAGACAGTTAAATTAATAAAATTAAGTTATAGGGTAAAAGTTAATGTTACCTTGATCTTCAGGAGCTTCTAAATCATTTTTCTGCGAGGCTCCTTTGTTGGATAATATGATCTTTGAGGCCTTCATGTCTTTTCCTTTACCCCATAGCACCGCATATAAGCCCATTATTATAAGAAATCCACCTAATATACTGTCCATGACAAACAAGTGCCCAATAAGATAAGAAAAGCGATCACAAAATTCTTAGTGGTTTATGAAAGGGATTTTACACTATAAAACAACTCAATATAGGCCATAACAAAAAACAATCCCAGTCCTTTCCTTTTTATACAGAATTTAACTAGTATGTAGAGTGTAGTCAATGTATAATCATGGTATAATATGTATGTATACAACATGACTTTGGTAAGTAGAGAGGTTGTTTTCGAAAGACCATCGGTTCAAGAAAAAACATAAGCACAAGCAAAAGCAAGAGAAACGGCCAGACCCGAACAAGAAATTTAAAACAGTGAAAATGAGAGTAACAAAAGCGACTATATAATCAATGTATATATTATATAATTATTATACACTTGTTATACAGTGAGCATACACCAATAACTGCTACAAATTATTACAGTTAGGCAAGTGAAAATTTACTTAATAAGAAGAAATTGATTTTCGATATAAAATGGAGTTCTTTTTTTTTTTTCCTTTGATTCCATATAATAAGTCCATTGTTTTTGCAAGTAACTAGCACATAGAATGATAATCACAATAATGTAAATATTTAAATTTATGGCTCAATGTAGACGTTTATTCTACCTTCTTGAGACCAACTTTGTGAAAATTCACTGGGTATCTTGTTGTTGTTGTTGTACTTATACCACTTTTAAGCATGTTAAAATTAAATATTCAAGCATTGAACAAAATATATAAAGAGTTTAACATCTAAATTTTCAACTTATTAAAGATTAGCTACAGCTGAAAAAGATCATACTTCAAAGGAGTTTGAATTACCTTCCTAGATATAGGGCCTCATCAAGAAATAATGAACTAGCTAGTGCCACGAAAAGAAGTATTAAATGGTTGAAGACCGAGACAAATAGTGGGCCTCTTTTCTGAGAGCACCATGTCATCAAAATCACCACAATTCCAGATCCTAAAATTCCCTGCATAAAAAGAATACTATATAATTAGCAACTATAGTACTACTTTCGACTCATATTACTTGGTCAATTACTAAAAACATTCATCCCAAATTATTTGATCACTTTCTAAAAACAAGATATAATTAATTAGGTTTTTTCGACTTTGTCCTTGACATTTATTATTTTTAAAATAATCAATATTGATTAGAATATAATTAATTAGAGAGAGATCAAAGTAAAAATACTCTTTTTATTTATAATTTCTTAAAGAACGTGTAAAATAAAAAGTGATCAAGTAATATGAGAGGGAGAGAATATGATAGTACTATTAAAGAAGAGAGACATTTTCAATATACAAAATACTACTACATATTGACAAGTTAATTAATATTAATCACTTACAAGATAGAGAACAACGAATAACCTTCTGTCCCAACCAAGCCTCCATTGAGAAACTTGTCTATCGAAGCATAATGCAAATATGACTGACTGAATGGATCCCATTACGCTCATCAAGGCTGTGCTTGAGTAGTGACATGGATAGTTTTTACTTACCTTTTGTTAGAATATTCTATTCATTCTAGAGTTAATACCATTATTTTAGTAATATTGTGTAGTATCTTATATTAATGTAGTATCTCATATTATATGGTAAGTAGTTTAATGTATAGAAATATTCTTAGGATTATTCTATATTCTTCCTAGTTAGTGTAAAGATGTATATATTCTTACCTAATAGAACAAAGTCTTTTGAGGGAAAAAAAAAAACAATTTTGGTGTTTAGGAAGATGAATCTTTTCCTAAGCTCTGATACCATGATAGAATATTTTCCTCAAAAGACTTTGTTCTATTAGGTAAGAATATATACATCTTTACACTAACTAGGAAGAATATAGAATAATCCTAAGAATATTCCTATACATTAAACTACTTACCATATAATATGAGATACTACATTAATATAAGATACTACACAATATTACTATAATAATGGTATTAACTCTAGAATATTCTATTCTAGAATATTCTAACATTCTATTCTAGAATATTCTAACACCTTTGCCTATTATTTATCAAACAAAAGAACAATAATTAGTCAAAGAAATAAAATTGCAAATGCTAGAGAAATTCAGGTTCAAAGGCGAAATCAGGATTTTAAGTTTATGGTTTGAGATTCTAGTTCTTTTAAATTGCTGGATTCTAAATTAATAATTTATTATATAAATTTAATGAATATTTTCAGATAAATAGAGTTTGAACCAAAGCTACCGAGTTCGACTTAACTATAACCGAAGCTCTAACTCCACCGTATTCACACTACTCATTTTTTGATGTTTGGTTGGCCGAATATATTTTTTAAGAAAAACATTTTCCAATAAACTGGGGAAAAAACGAATTAAAAGGGTAAAAGAGACGAAGGCCAAAACATTGACGGAAGAGTTTCCCGAAACATACATCATTTCTTGAAAATATTTTTTGGAAAATGACTTCCATCCTGCCAAAACATACCCATGCACCTTAGATATTAATTAACAATATAAAAAAGATGTCAGAAGTAGAAGTTTACAAATCTCAATTAAATAGAAAAAGACATATACTACTTACCAATAATAATATCCATAGTGAATAACAAATGCAAGAGGTCAGAGCGAGTACAATTCCTAAAGCAAAAGTGCCAGATTCAGCAAGTAACTCCTTATGTGTTGTTGTTGCTTCATTAGCATGATGTAGCAAATCAATCTTGATAGGCCACATATGAACCTCTACTCCTTTATATAATGTCAATAACATTGCTCCACCAACACATATTATTGTTCCCATTACCTTTGCTTTCCCACTTACTTTATCAAATGATAACTTCTCAAACCTATGAAACATTATAAGAAAGGGGGAAATTAAAACTTTATGTCGTCTGACGGAATCAAAAATTTATATGAAAAGATTCATTAGAATTGGGGTTAGAACTTATGACCTAAAGTAACTTTTGAACCTCTTCTATTAATGCACTAAAATTTCTATTCATTTATTTGTAATCTAAAAAATCATTTTTACTTTATAGGCACAATATAATTCTTCGATGAAGGGATGCAATTGAATCCTTTCCCTCCTTCTAGTTCCACCTTTACTTTACGTTATGCTCAATTTGATCAAAGTAATTGAAGTTTTTGAAAAAATAAATTATTTTTAATTGTTATAGTCCTAGATTTAAGCCTAATCAAGCATGCATGTGAGTTCCATCAATGGAACAATGAATGGGCGATAGAGAAATGAAGTGAAGAGAAGAGGAGAAGGTTTTGTGAAATCCTTTCTCTAGGTTAATTTGTAGCCACATTATCTATTTATAGTGTTTACATTTGCATCAACTAGCACTACTTAAGCCTATAGCCATTATTACACAAACAACCACATTATCTATCTAGGATGGTATACTGTGTATATCAAAGACATAAGAACTGTATACTAAACTAAGCTAATCCTCAACACGCCCCCTCAAGCTAGGAACTAAAAACAAGTTTTTTAGTCTTAGCTTGGACAATAGGTATTCATGTCGACCTTGCGTCAATTCCTTTGTAAGAGCATCAGTCGGCTGCTCCTCAGAGGGAACATAGACAGTGTGAACCTGCCCTTGCAATATCTTCTCGCGGACAAAGTGACAGTCAATATCGATATGATTGGTCAGCTCATGAAAAACGGAATTGGCTGTTATTTGCAACGCAGACTTACTATCACTGTGCACAGGTACTGGAAGAGTAACAGGGACATGTAGCTCAACAAATAATACACTAAGCCAGACCACTTCAGCAACTGCCGAAGCCAAACTCCTGTATTCAGCCTCTGCTGAACTGCGCGAGACGGTAGGCTGCTTCTTAGATTTCCATGAGATAAGAGAAGACCCAAAAAATACTAAGTAACCAGTAACAGATCTTCTCGTGGTAAGACAGGAACCCCAATCAGCATCACAGTATGTAGTGAGGTTGTTGGTATCACCAGTTGGCATAAATAGTCCTAAGCCTGGTGCCTGTTTGAGATATCTGACTACTCTATGCGCTGCAACAAGATGTGATGTCTTTGGACCCTGCATAAACTGACTCAAACACTGAACAACAAAAGCTATATCAGGTCTCAAATTTGTCAGATACAATAGCCTTCCTATTAGCCTTTGATAACCAGTGGGATCTTCCAGCAGAGGATCATCATTCCTGGCTGCAGCATCCTGAAGTTGCGTAGTCTCCTAAACATGTTTATCATACACAGCAGAGGTTAGCTTAAGATTGAGTTCCACAGGTGATCGAGCTGGTTTCCCACCAGATAAACCAAGATCAGAAATTAACTCTAAAGTATATTTCCTCTGATGCATTACAATTCCACTGCTGTTCCTTGCAAATTCAAAACCCAAGAAGTATCTCAAATTACCCAAATCTTTGATCTTAAAGTTCGATTCTGAGCGACTTTTGTCTCCTGAATAAGAGCCTCATCATTACCAGTAATAAGAAGATCATCTACATAAATGAGCACCACCACAATCTTGTCACCAACACTCTTTGTAAGAAGGGAATGGTCCAGTTGGCTTTGCACAAAACTAGAATTCTTTAAGGCAGTGACAAGCTTGATATTCCATTGCCGTGAAGCTTGTTTCAAACCATACAATGACTTCACTAGTTTGCAAACCTTCCCTTGCTTGTTATCAAATCCTGGAGGCATTGTCATATACACTTCTTCATGTAGATCACCTTGCAAGAATGCATTATATACATCCATTTAATATATAGGCCACTCCTTAGAAGCAACAACTGAAATTACAGCTCGTACAATCACCATCTTTGCCACTGGTGAGAAAGTATCAAGGTAGTCCACTCCTTCTTTCTGATTGTAGCCCTTTGCTACTAGTCTTGCTTTAAACTTTTCCACTTCACCATTTGCCTTATATTTTATCTTGTAAACCCACTTACAACCAATTGCCTTCTTGAGCTTGGGAAGATCAGTTACTACCCAAGTATTATTATTCTCCAAAGCCTCCATTTCAAGCTTCATGGCATCTACCCATCTCGGATCCTTTATAGCTGCAGAATAGGATGTTGGCTGCTCTTCAGCTTCAATTTTAGCAATATAGCTCTTGTATGTTGCACTCAACCCAGCATAACTAAGGTTATTGGTCATGGGATATAAGCAATCATGTCGACCTGCTGCAGCACTTTTGTGTGATGTCTGCACAAAGTCATTTATCCATGTTGACTGCTGTTTTCTTCTGTCTGACCTTCTCAATGGTAGCTCAGACTCAGAATTAGGATCATCTGCTGGCTGGTGTGTGGATTGAACATGATATCCTACCTGGACCCTGTCCTCAGCTACTACATCATGTTGGGGTTGAGCTGATATTGCATCACTCTCAGGCCACTGAAAAATATCTGCAGCAGTCTCCTCAGCTACTGACTGTGACTGGCCTGAATTTAGAGTAACAGCAACACCAGATATCTGCTCCTGTTGGAAAGGAAATATGTCCTCATAAAATGTGACATCCCTGCTCACAAACAGAATATTGTTAGACAAATTTAACAATTTATATCCTTTCTGCTTAGAAGAATATCCAAGCAGCACTGCCTTGATGGCTCGAGTATCAAACTTATCAGTCTTCACCAAATTTGTAGCATAACAAAGACAACCAATAACCCTTAAGTGAGCTAAGATTGGAGCCTTCTTATAAAGTCTTTCATAAGAAGACATATTACCCAACACCACAGTAGGCAGTCTGTTCATATATACACAACAGCCTCTACACAATCTCCCCAAAACCTAGCAGGTAAACCACTTTGAAATTTGATGGCTCTAGCCAATTCCAGAATGTGTCTATGTCTTCTTTCTACTACACCATTCTGTTGTGGACTACAGGGACAAAATGTTTGATGTATAATCCCTAGCTTTGTAAACAACTCCTTGCAAGAATTGTTAATAAACTCTGATCCATTATCAGATCTAACACATTTAATCTGTGTACCAAACTGAGCTTTAATCATCAAACATAATTCTTTAAGCATGGTGGTAACATCAGATTTAATGTGTAAGAGAAACACCCATGTCCACCTAGTACAATCATCAACTATAAGAAGTATCCCATTCCAGTATAGGTAGGAACTTTATATGGTCCCCAAACATTAACATGTACTAGATCAAAAGGATGTGTTGTCATACTTTTACTAACTGGGAAAGGTAATCTTGTTTGTCTTGCCATAGGGCATACATCACAATGTTGAATTGTGTAACTGAACTTATTATTATTGAAAGCACTTATTTTTTTAAGTACACTGATCGGTGTATTTTATATACACTTTTTGAGTCAGTTTTAGTTAATCTTTTGTCCCTTTTTACACATATAAGTGTCGTATTAGGATAGTTTTCCTTTATTTTGAGTCAAAGTGATTAAAATGGCCAAATGGCGGAAAAAGAGCTAAAAGAGGAGGTTCCAGAGCTAAAAACAGAGAAAGTGGCGAGCAGCGAAACCCGGATCGTCGCGGCGCCTCTGCGATCGAAGCGAGGCGCGGCGCCACTATTCGAGAGGCTGCGAAGACCAGCGCGCGGCACCTCACGACAAAGTGCGGGCGCGACGCCTAAACATCCGAGAGGCTACAGAAGTTCCGGCGCCAAGCGGGGCAGCGCGGCGGCGGAAAAATCGAGTTTTGGACGAAGTGCAGGCGGGCTGAAGGAAAGAGAGAGGCGGTTTCACCTATAAAAGGAGAACCCTAGGCGATTTTAAGGGTTCCCCTTCTTGCACAACACAAGGCTTTCTTGCTTGGAGATTGGAGACCATAGTTTAGTAAATTTCCTTTCCTTTTCTTGTTTTTATTTGGTTTATGAAGAACATGGAATTAGTTCTTGTCATGTCAATGGCTAGGAACTAATTCCTCTATAAAACTTTCCATGTTGAATCTCTAGAAACTTATGTTATGATTTAATGCATGCTTATGGTTATTCTTCTTGTTGAGATCTATCCGATAATTGAATTGAATGCTTGGTAGTTAATTGACAACTAATTATCACTATATGATTTCTAATCGGACTCGAAAGGAGAGGATTGTGAATATCTTTGTAAGTTGGGTAGACATTCTTGGATTGGGGATGAAAATACCTCAATTATTTATGTAGCGTTAACGAGAGGCTTAACAACCTAATTTTACGCATTGTGCGTGACGGTTAACTAGGTTCTTAGTCTTAATCCTCCTATAGAGTTATCCTTATCACGAAAGGTAGGTAAGGTGCAATCGAGTTGAGTGTTTATATAACCTAACGGAGTATAAAGCGATTTAGTGAACCTGCTTTCTCCAAAGAAGAAGACCATAAGTTATTGCATTAATAAGTAACATAAGCGGATAGTGAGGAGACGTGGAAGCCCTATTCTCATCACAACTGAAGTAAATTCATTAGTTAAATTAGCCTTTATAATTCGTAGTTATAAACCACAAAATCAAATATCAATTTACCAAATAGATACCAAAAGATAGATATTTGGTACTTGAACCCTAATCCTTGTGGACGATATTCGGTCTTGGTAAGACTATATTACTTGTCACGATAACGTGCACTTGCGTTTAAGTGTGTGCATCTTTTCGCGCATCAAGTTTTTGACGCCGTTGCCGGGGATTAGGCATAGTTCAATATCAAATTTGTCTATTTTTAATTTCTAATTTGGTTTTTAATTTTTATTTTAAATTTTTACATTTTTTTATTTTATTTTCAGAAAATTCGAGGTACCGTGATTTGTTGTTTGTTTTTGATCTATTTCAGGAAATCAGTTTATGCGAAGGAGAAGAGGATCAGACACTCTTGTTCCCTTCAATCTAGAAATTGAGAAAACCTGTAAGCAGAACAGAAAGAATCAACGGATTGCAACTTTGATAGAGATGGACGGTGGTCAAAACAATAACATGATGAGAGAAGGGTTAGGTGAAAATCAACATAACCCAGGAATGCCTCGGCAAGTGCCAATAGACGTGGAGGAGAGAGTCCAAATCCAGCCAGAAAGAAGTTTGGGAGACTATGTGCTGCCAAGAGTGAATGGAACGCAGACATGCATTAGGCTCCTGCACAGAGCCAACAACTTCGAGATAAACCGACGATTACGAGCATGAGTACGGCTGCGGTGCAATTCGGAGGATCGCCATCGGAGGATCACATATGCACATAGCTAATTTCTTGGAGCTATGTGCAACTTTCGAATATAACGGCGTTCGCGATGATCCGCCAGTTGAGGCTTTTCCCTTCTCACTCGGGGATAGAGCAAAAGTATGGTTGAATTCCTGTAGGCCGATTCGATTTTTACATGGCAAGAGTGACACGAAATTTCTAGCCAAGTTCTTTCCCCGTGTAAGCGAGAAACCGAGAGGGAGTTGAACAACTTCTACCAAGCGGATGGAGAGTCCTTATGAAGCTTGGGAAAGGTTTAAAGATCTACTGAGAAAGTGCCCACACCATTGCATTGAGTTGTGGAACTTAGTCCATATCTTCTACAACGGACTGAGCAGTACAACCAGAACCATTATAGATGCAGCAGCAGGTGGAGCATTCATGAGGAAAAGCGACCCACGGCCTTTCATGGGTTATTAGAAGATATGGCCACTAACAACCATGTCACAGAAGAGAGGTCGACAAGTGGGAGGAGAACAGTGGGAGTCCACGAAATAGATGCTATTGTTGCCTTGAATGCCCAAGTGGCCCTTTTGGCAAAACAGTTGCAGCAACACACAGTGTCAGTGAATGCGGTACAGATGCCTAAAAGCTGTGAGATATGTGGTGGCCCACATACATTCGATAGGTGTCCTTCAGCTGATCCCATCAATATACCAATGGAAGCGGCGAGTGTCGAGCGGTAGGTAATTATCGAAGGCAACAGAACAACCCTACTCCAACACTTATAATCCAGGTGGAGAATCACCCAAATTTCTCATGGAGAGGAGACCGAGGCGGCAAAATCAATACCGAGGCGCAGAATCAATACAGGCGATGCGAACCAGCGAGAACCAGAATCGGCAACCCTTCATTCAAGCCCCACACCAGCGATTCAATGCACGGTTCAAAGAAAAGCGACGCAGTAGCGGTGGCAAGACTTGCCAACGCCCGACGCGATTCATGCGAAGCTAGATCCTCGTTCAGAACTTGAAACACAAGTGGGTCGGTAGCAAAGCAAGCAAAGCGAGCGCGGTACACTGCCAAGCAATACAGAGGTAAATCCGAGGGAGCAGTGTCAGGCAGTGCAGTTGAGAAGTGGAAGACAGTTGGAGCAACAGTCACCTCAGCCAGTAAGTGAGAAGAAGGCAGAGATAGAAAAAGAGAAGGTGATTGAGCCTAGCCCAGTAGTAGAGAAAACTCCAGAGAATGAGTATACAGAGAAGATCCCTTTTCCCCAGAGATTACAGCGGAAGGCGGTTGATAAACAATTCTCCAAATTTTTGGAGACATTCAGGAAGCTGCATATCAACATACCTTTTATAGAGGCTTTGGAGCAGATGCCTTCCTATTTCAAGTTCATGAAGGAGATCTTGGGGAAGAAGAAGAAGCTGGCAGAATACGAAATAGTAGCACTGACAGAAGAGTGTAGTGCTATCTTGCAGAAAAAGTTGTCACCAAAGCTAAAAGATCCAGGGAGCTTTACACTACCTTGCACAGTGGGCAGGGTGACATGCAACAGAGCTCTGTGTGATTTAGGGGCAAGTATAAATCTGATGCCCTTATCAGTATTTAAAAGATTGGAGTTGGGTGAGGCCAAACCAACCACAGTAAGCTTCTGTTGGCGACATGTGATGGTTCATCCAAGAGGGAAGATTGAGGACGTGATTGTGAAAGTAGGAAAATTCTTCTTTCCTGCAGACTTCCTCATTCTTGATATGGAAGAATATGCGGAAATCCCTATCATATTGGGGAGACCATTCCTAGCAACGGGAAAAGCTTTGATTGATGTTGAAAGAGCAGAGTTAACATTAAGGGTGGAGAATGAAGAAATGGTATTTAAAGTTTTTAAACACGTCATTGAGCCACCAACCATGAGTGGGTGCTTTGCAATCAGCACCATCAAACCCTCCTGCGAGCCAATACAAGTCAACCAAAGGTAGATGAGCCCAAGAAAGCAGGCATGGTTTGCCGAAATTCCACTAAAGGAGGTATGTGTTCTTGAAACTTCGCTTGATGATAATGCTAAAAAGAGAAGAAGAAGAAAAAGAAAAAGAAAATGAACAATGTGGAAAAAATGGATTTGTTGTGGGGTTAATACACCTCACATTTATTAAACTAAGGAACTTGCGTCCGGCTAAAAGACGTTAAAGACAGCGCTAAGTGGGAGGCAACCCAAAGTTTTCAATTATGTTGTTTTAATTCATGTCTTTAGTTTATTTTATTTTATCTAGAACAGTCTCACGGTCTTGGGTTGTAGCGTTTGTGTTGTGATTGACAGGGATAGGCAAATAAACTGAAGGGCGAAAAAACTGAAGAAACGCCAGGATTTCCAGAAAAGCGGGTAGCGCGCGCTGTGAGCAGGTCGCGCGCCAAAGAACTGTAGAGGTGCTGAAGTTTAAGCGCCGCGGCGCTGCGAGCAGGCCGCAGCGGCGAATTCGAAAATTTGCTGTTTAGGCCGCGCGCTGTAATACGGCCGCGACGCAGAAAAACCCGAAGAGTCTGAACATTAGGCGCGCTAAAATCGAGCCATGCACGGCGGAAATCGAAACTTAAAACGCCTAAATCGATTTTCCCCAATTCCAATTTCAAAAACCTAACCCTTCTTTTCCAAAAACACACGAAAATCCAAAAATCTACCCACAATTCCTCCACAAATCCAACCCAACCACAACCAAAACTCTTAAATTCCTAAAAATCCTTAGCTACCTCAAACAACAAAGCTCCATTCCATAGCCTCAAACCACCATTAGAAACAAGAACAACTTGAATCTTCTCATAAAAAGGTAATCTTTTTCTGTTCTTGAGATCTTTACTGAAGTCACAGGGGGTAGTAGTTTGAAGGAGTATTGTAGTTGTGAAGTAGTTTAGGTGCTGAAAAATTGATTGTGAAGTTTGGAGAAGGAGTAAAAAATGAGAGTGTGGGTATTGGGTAGAAGAGTTGAAGTTGGGGGTGTTGTGTTAGCTGCTAGTTGTTGATTGTGTTAGGAAACATTTGTGCCACTAAGTTGTAAGCTGCAGAAACTGTTTTAACCATGGCCAGCAGGAAGAGAAGAGCCTCCACATCCACCCCAGCCCCACATTACGATGATACTAGGTTTGTGAGCTACCAAGCCTTCCAGAGATACATAAAGCTTGATACCAGACCCTTAATCCCGGAAAGGGGAATGGACTACCAGAGGGAGTCATATGGGGAAGAAGATGTTTATGAGCCCATTCGGGCAATGATTGAGTTAAGGGGGTGGAGGAGATTTGTAAATCCGGAGAAAATAGCACCAATGAACACAACAATGATGCGTGAATTCTATGCCAATTTTCCGGAGAAGGTGGAAAGGGGATGCTTTGTAAGAGGAGTTTATATGCCTGTGACAGCAGAGAATGTAAATGCACAATTAAAGACAGTTGATGTTGAAGAAAGAAGTGATTGGAATCACTTTAGAACATGGTCTAGAAGCACCGACCACATCGACTGGAATGTCGTTGCAGACATAGTGAGCTACAGAGTCGCTTTTGATATTGGAAGAAATGGATCAAGAGCACTGAGCAGGTGCCAATTCAACAAAGCAGCCAAGGGTTGGCTATATTTCGTCAGCGCCCGCATAATTTCATCCACGCACTTCACCAGAGTGCCAGAAGATAGGATTAAGCTGATATATGGAATTATGAGGGGGATGACGATTGATGTGGGAAAAGAGATAGTGCAGAGCATTGAAGAAATCAGCAGGTTGGTGACAACAGGTGGATTGGGACATGGCTCACTTATCACTAGACTATGCGCCTTCCATGGGGTCCCAACCCTACCCACTGACACTCATGAGAGAAACCAACTGCCGGTGTCCTGTGGGATAGTGCACTCTTTCCTGCACTCCAAGCCCCAGTGACGGACGGAGTACAACCACCACCAAAGAAGCAGCGGCAGCAGAGGCCGCGAGCGAAGATGAGCACTGAAATAGGGGCTCGATATGCGGCGAGACCTAGCCACCACCAACCACGAAGCGTAACCTCAATGCCTATGATGGAGCAAGTGCTCGAGAACTGCAGAATGATGATGCGAAGACTTCGACACAATGATACAAGGACAAAATGGTGAGACAGGGACAACATGAGTTGCGACAAGGGCAACAAGAATTGAGGCAGGAGCAACAACAGTTGCACCAGCAATATGACGAGATGAGTTCCCTGTTCAACCAATGGTCGATGCATTATCCACCGCCACCACCACCATTCTAGCCGAAGTTTGTAAGTGTCTTATTTCTTTTACCGTCTTTGAGTCTACACACATTGGGGACAATGTGTGATTTAAGTTTGGGGGTGTTTTATTTGTGTCTTGTTATGTTTTATTTAAATCTTTTTATTGTTTTATGTATTTTTGAGTCACAATTTTTTTTTTTTGAGTCATAATTGTCTGTCAAAAGATCATGTATGCTGTAGTTACTAGAAACACCTAGTGAAGTAAGGTGGAATAATGTAATGGAATACAAGCAACTATCTAAACACTTAGGTTAGATATGCCAAAAACTCACAGAATCTGTCTATTTGGAGTTTCTTGCTTAAATTGTGCATGCTAAATAATGAAAACCTATGTGTTATGATTGCTTGCTATTTGAGGCGAAATAGTTAGGATGTGCATGTTAGGGAGATGACTCAGGCATTTCTTTGATAGCCAATTCTTACCATTCTTTTTCTATTCCGGACTTTAAAAATATCCCTAGTCAGCCCCATTGAGCCTAAAAATTGAAACTCTTTCTTTACCACCATATATTCCCACAAATTGTGCCATAAGTAAAAATGTGAAGTTGTGGAATAAAATTATGTTAAAAAAGAGACAAAAAGAGTGAATGAGCTTGTTGCACCCTAATAAAAAAGTAATAAGAAATAGGCAAAAGCCTAAGTTTGGGGGTGTTTGTCATTAGTATACACTCCACTCTCCCAAAACAAAAGAGGGGAAAGATAAAATTGAAATGAAGAAAAGAACAAAAAGAAAAAAAAAGGAAATACAGAAAAGCTAAAGAGCTTATGGTACACGAAATGAGCCTAAATGCCTATTTTTACCTACCTATACCTAAGCCCACATTACAACCCTTAAAGTCCTGAAGATCTCTTTTATGCATATCCAGGATTAGTGGAGAATAGCAAATAAGCGTGCCATAGGATTTTTGAATTTTCTTGCATGATTCAGTATGTTGACTTCCTTTAAGCATGATAAAAATGAGTTTGTGAAATATCTAGCTTAATGTGTTTAGTGTGCTGAAATTTCATGTTATATGTTTCTGCATATTATTTTGCTAACCTTCATATTTTTCTAGTTAACACTAATGCAGCAAAAGTGATCAATGTCAGTGAGTCTTTTATTTTTCGTTTCTTTGAGTCTTTTATTTCTTTCTTTCTATCTTTGCTCGAGGGCGAGCAAAGGTTAAGTTTGGGGGTATTTGATCGGTGTATTTTATATACACTTTTTGAGTCAGTTTTAGTTAATCTTTTGTCCCTTTTTACACATATAAGTGTCGTATTAGGATAGTTTTCCTTTATTTTGAGTCAAAGTGGTTAAAATGGCCAAATGGCGGAAAAAGAGCTAAAAGAGGGCAAAAGAGGAGGTTCCAGAGCTAAAAACAGAGAAAGTGGCGAGCAGCGAAAACCAGATCGGCCGTGGCCTCCTGCGATCGAAGCGAGCGTGGCGCCACTATTGAGAGAGGCTGCAGAAGACCAGTGGCGCTACGTAACAAGAGTGCGGCGCGGCGCCTAAACATCCGGAGGCTCTGAAGTTCCGTGGCCGGCTAAGCAGGTCGCGGCGGCGCGGAAAAATCGAGTTTTGAGCGAAATTGCAGGCGGGCACGAAGGAAAAAGAGAGGCGGTTTTCAGCCTATAAAGGAGAACCCTATCAGATTTTAAGGGTTCCCTTGCACAACACAAGGCTTTCTTGCTTGGAGATTGGAGACCATAGTTTAGTAAATTTCCTTTCCTTTTCTTGTTTTTATTTGATTTATGAAGAACATGGAATTAGTTCTTGTCATGTCAATGGCTAGGAACTAATTCCTCTATAGGGCTTTCCATATTGAATCTCTAGAAACTTATGTTATGATTTAATGCATGCTTATGGTTATTCTTCTTCTTGTTGAGATCTATCCAATAATTGAATTGAATGCTTGGTAGTTAATTGACAACTAATTATCACTATATGATTTCTAATCAGACTCCGAAAGGAGGGGATTGTGAATATGCTGTAAGTTGGGTAGACATTCTTGGATTGGGGATGAAAATACCTCAATTATTTATGTAGCGTTAACGAGAGGCTTAACAACCCTAATTTTACGCATTGTGCGTGACAGTTAACTAGGTTCTTAGTCTTAATCCTCCTATAGAGTTATCCTTATCACCGAAAGATAGGTAAGGTGCAATACTGGGGTTGAGTGTTTATATAACCCTAACGGGAGTATAAAACGATTTAGTGAACCTGCTTTCTCCAAAAGAAGAAGACCATAAGTTATTGCATTAATAAGTAACATAAGCGGATAGTGAGGAGACGTGGAAGCCCTATTCTCATCACAACTGAAGTAAATTCATTAGTTAAATTAGCCTTTATAATTCGTAGTTATAAACCACAAAATCAAATATCAATTTACCAAATAGATACCAAAAAATAGATATTTGGTACTTGAACCCTAATCCTTGTGGACGATATTCGGTCTTGCTAAGACTATATTACTTATCACGATAACGTGCACTTGCGTTTAAGTGTGTGCATCTTTTCGCGCATCATACACTCATTGGAACATGTCCTAATCTCTTATGCCACAAATCAGCCTTCAATTCTTCTGAACTGATTTTGGACATGTGTGTCTGTGCCACCATCAGCCTGCTCTTCACCCCTGCATTCCCTGTAGACTCCAACATATAGAGCCCATCCACTTCTCTACCAATCTCCTTCACCTTCCCAGTGAAGAGATCCTGCAGCACAAAGAAATCAGGGAAGAATCTCGCACTACAATTCAATTCTTTGGTTAACTTGGACACTGAAAGTAAGTTAAACTTGAAACTGGGTACACACAACACATGTTTAATAAAATCACCTCCTGTCAGTCTACACTCCCCAGTCTGTGTGATGGAAGCCATACCTCCATTAGGTAGTTGTACATGTCCAGAATATTCAGACTTGTCTGACAAATCAGGTTTGTCTATCATACTTCTATCCTTAACCATATGATTAGTAGCACCTGAATCTACTATCCAAGAACTATTATTGTTGCCTTTACTAGAAGCACACTTACCTGCCATATGCACTCTAGCAGCAATGGCATGGTTTGTGTCTGTTCTTCCTTCCTGATGCATTGCAGCCATCAATTTTTGTAATTTGTCTGGTGTGCAAGTCCTTATCATGTGTTAAAGTTGTTCCTGTTGATATGTAGACAACTGGTGGTTGCTGCTACTGAACTCACCATCTGAATATCCACCTATCTGCATTTCATATCCCTGCTGAACATTTTGCTGAAATGAATCAGTTCCTTCCAGCTGTGGAGTCATAACTGCATTAACCTTCTTCTTTCCCTTAGGATCAGCAGGATATCCTACTAGTCTATAACATTTCTCCATAGTGTGTCCTTGCTTCTTGCAATAATCACAATAGTATAATAGCTTGTGACATCCTTCCCGCCGTGTCCGCCCATACGACAATGATCCACGGTGGCGCACTATACTTCTTATTGTTGTTGAATGCAACCTTTCCTGTTAGTGCCATACTTTCGATAGAATTTCCCAGAGAGGAGATATGTTTCTGACTCTCATCCTGTGCGACCATGGCATAGGCCTGATTCACACTAGGTGTTGGTGACATTAACAAGATATGGCTCCTAGCTTGATTGTAGCCATCATTTAGTCCCATAAGGAACTCTAACAGTCTCTGATTCCCCAGATGAGCTATGTACTCTCTCGGACTTGAGCATCCACATGTATGTGGTGGTACTATTGAGTCTATCTCGTCTCATAGGTCTTTCAATCTGGAATAATACTGTGCTACTGGTGAGACTCCCTGATTCAACATCGACAATTCCTTCTTCATTTGATAAACTCGCGAGAGATTGATTTTATCGAATCTCTCCTTCAAATCCTTCCAACAGCAGCAACACTTGTCCTGTATAAGATTCCACTAATGAGATTTTTATCAACATTTCTCATGATCCATGACATGACTAATGCGTTACATCGATCCTATTGCCTTATGTGTACAGGATCATAAGTATCACGCTTCACAGAACCATCGATGAAACCAATTTTATTCCTTGTTAACAACGATAATTGCATGGCGCTACTCCACAATGTGTAATTCTCCATTCCAACTAGTTGAATATCAACCTGCAATGCACCTGTTGTATCTGATGCACTCAAAAATAAGGGATGATTATGATCGATTATATCTAAAGTATAATTCGAGCTTTCCTCCAACACTGTAGAAGGCAATGTTGTTGTATTCTCCATAATTTTAAATCAACACAGCAGTAGATAATGAAAGGATTGCCAAATCAAAATCGAAAACTCAGATATTCAGAGAAGATATGATCGATTAAGCAAATCGGTCAATTTTGTAATAACGATCGAATAACAGCAACAAATCGCGACACCAGTATAAAAAAAACCGTGTGAATTGCCAAACCCTCGTGAATCAGATTTCTCAAATTATGTTGTCTATCAACAGTTTATGGATCGATTCATCTCCGTTGACTTTGATACCATGTTATAATCCTAAATTTAAGCCTAATCGAGCATGCATATGAGTTCCATCAATGGAACAATGAATGGACGAGAGAGAAATGAAGTGAAGAGAAGAAGGTTTTGTGAAATCTTTTCTCTAGGTTAATCTGTAGCCACATTATCTATTTATAGTGTTTACATTTGCATCAACTAACACTACTTAAGCCTATAGCCATTATTACACAAACAACCACATTATCTATCTAGGATGGTATACTGTGTATATCAAAGACATAAGAACTGTATACTAAACTAACTAATCCTCAACACTACTGGTAACCTTCAAAATGAAAAAAAAACTACATTAAAATTTTGTCCGGAGTTTAAATTTTTATACACTGACGATCACAGTTAATGAATAGGGAAGCTCTTTTTTCCTCCTCCTTTGAATTCTTGAGAATTTACGCACACAAAAAAGTATGCGTTTGGCCATAGAAATAAAAAATAATTTTATTTAAAAAAAAATTGAAGTTGAAGTTGGAGTTGGCCATAGTGTTTTGGAATTTTTGGAGTTGGTTATTAAAATGTACTTTTTATAACAAATATGAAATATGACTATATCCCCCAATTTTTGAAAACTAGCAAAATCATCCAAAGCAATTAATAAACATAATGACTGTCTAAACACCACTCATCAATCATTTTATATTACATTAAGTATGATTTATATAGACTTGTTTTTAATACGATGATATAATTAAGTTCACGAAACTCATCGGTCGAATTTATTACGGGGTCAAATTTATAAAAATAAAAATATAGGATAAAATTTTAAAAGTGAAAAATAAAAGTAATGACCAAAAACAAAAATTGAAAATTATAAAAACAAGGTTTGAGATGTTTTTCATATTTCAAATATAACTTTAAGTTGTATTTGAAATTTTCATGACCAAACACTTCTTTAAAAAAAAAAAAATATATATATATATATATATATATATGGCCAAACGGGTCCAAAAAGAATTAACATAAGAATAAAGGATGTACCTGAGAAGGAGTGCTATGACAAAAGCCATTGCTGGGATAAGATTGTAAATTGCAGTTGCAAATGTTGCAGATGTCATTATCACACTTGTATAAAATAAAATCGAAAACAGCGAACCCCTACAATTGATGACATGAAATTTTTAGTACTATATTCTTTTTTATCTTATACGATAATCATATGTTACCTTCTTTAATCAAACCCCAAAGATAATATTATATACTCCCTTAATATGCATCATAAACAAAAACCATTATGTCACACATGGCTTGACAAGTGTGATTAATCGACTGACGTGGTTTGCAGACTATTGCGTCGGTCAGGGTTCTACATCTTGTATTTACAAGCGGTGATGATTCTTCATAAAATTAAAAAAAAAAAAAACAAACAAAAAGCATTGCCTTATATTGGGCATTATGCCTATCCAAGAGGATACTAATCTGAAGTTTGTCTAGAGAATCTTGATAAAAATTAACAGCGAATATCAGTTGGATAGTATGATAAATGTTAATTGTCCGTATGAACAGTTCAACTGATTCTCAAGGGGGATAATTAAAAAAATAAAATAAATGACTCTTTTCACACCAATTAAGAAAAATAATAACTACAAAGTATAATTTACTAAATTACTCATATTTAATAAATGTAGACTAATTTTTCTTCTTAAATATTGTTTATATAACTTTTATATTAAGGATATATTTAAAATAATTATCAACTATAGTCATGAATTTCTAAAAATGACACTTATTTAGGAATACATTTTTTTTTTTTTTTTTTTTTGTGGTGAAGGAACGCGTAGCTCAGTCTTGTGAAGCACAAACCGATCGACGCAGCTCATATCCACACTTGGCAAGCCATGTGAGCTCAACCAAGAAGGTTTATGCGAGGATCGAACTCGTGGCCTTGCGGTCAGTATTCTCTTCTTCTGTACACAGCATTCTGCGGGTAGAATACAATACATTTTTTTGAGTTAAAATGAAACGAAGGGAGTATTTATTTTAAAACAATATAACTCTTATATCTCCTTAATATTGTCGTGATAAATCGTTTGATATCATAATTAAGTGGATTCTTCTCAAAAGTTTAAGCAAATTGGCCATTCTAGATAGAGAATCTGTTTGGGAATTGTGTTAGACATAAACGTTTTATCCAATATATTGAACAACTTTTTAAGTTGATATTTTATTCTTTTTATGTAATTTAAGTCCCCATTATTTTAATTTTAGATTCTCCTCCTGTCATTATTTTTTAATTATTCCCTTTGAAAACCAATTGAGCTGTCCATGCAGACACCTCTTGTCATCTTTAATTGATGCAATTTGTAAATGAAGTACTAATGCTTGACCGGAACTACTGATTTAGACCCAATAGTTTGAATGAATCTCCCTTGTAGTATATATATATTTTTTTAGCAAAGTATATATATATTATATCATAAGTCAAAATACAATATAATTCAAAATTTCTTTAAAAGTTATGGAGTGCAATAGCGGGATTATCTTACTTTACTTGAAACTTTTCTTACATTGATTAATATCGTACTCAAAGTTGTCTTTATGCCCAGTTAAGTATGATTAAAATTGTTGTAAAACAAAAGACATTTAATAGGATGAGAAATACGCCACCAATCACGAATGAGCAAGTTTTTAACTCAATATTGACTCATCAAATTAATTTGAATTTTTTTCAATAATAAAGTAGTATTTTGTGCTTGACTAAAATTTCAGAAGTACTTCTAAGAAATAACTTCTACTACTCGAAAACATTTTTTTTAAAAGCTTGATCTAACATCTCAGCTTTCTAAAATAAGTTGTTATTTTATATTGTAAACGTGTATATAGACATTATTCCATCCCTATCCATAATTAGAATATATTTCATATATTGTGTAAATATAATTATGGTAAGTCTGAGATTCCTCTTTTGTATAGACTTAGGATTTCTATTGTATAAGGGATGAATATTGTACTCTATATATACTTTGATATTAATGAGAAGACTCCCCAAGAGAGATTAATATCATCCTACATGCTATCAAGAGCCTAAAACTAAAACCCTAGAATTTTTTTCCACAGCTGCCGCCCCACCTCATAGGGCGCTTCCTCCCCTCCCAAAATTCTTGGTTTTTATTCTTCCTTCCTCTCTTCTCTAAATGGATACTCAGGATTCTTCCAATAATTCTGACGCTTCTACCTCCACAAATCCCACCACCAAGTCGTCACCCGCTTTTCATCCCGCCCTAACTGTTAACCATATCCCCATCCTTCTTGACCAGTAAAACAAATTCTCCTTGGGTTGAACTATTTCGCAATCATACATGTCTCTACAACATGCTTGATCATATTGACGACACCATTCTGCGCCCTCCGGAGGTTGATGATTCTACCTGGGTCGTCTCGACGCCGGTATTTCTCAGGATCTACTTCTTACTATCATGAAATCTGACTCCACAGCCCGTGACTTGTGAAATCGTTTGGAGGAAATTTTCCAGGACAACAAGCATACTCGTGTTGTGTATTTAGAGGAGCAATTTAACAATACACGTCTTGAAAACTTTTCCAATGTATTTGAAATCGCAAGCGATTAAAGCTCACAGCGGATCAACTTCTGTTGTTGACTACTTTATTCGACACCAAATGGTGTTCTGATTGATTGTTGGCCTCCCTAAAGGCGAATATGATACATTGACCACTATGATTCAACAGACAGATACGTTACCCAACTTTAACAAAGCCCGCTCGCAGTTGTTGCTTGAAGAGACTCAACGTGCTAAGCAAGATGAGCACAATCAGAAGGCGTTAGCTGTCGAAACGCGCCCTCAAGATCCAACGCCGCCAGAAAACTCTCAACCGCAGCAGGAACGCGATGGAAAGGGCGACAAGGGCCGCGACAGAAGAGGTTGTTGTCGTGGAAAGGGTCGGGGACATCAGAACCAGCAGCAGCAACAACAGGGCCCGCAGAATTAGTTCAGCGTCGCGGTGCCCCAATAGTACCCGTACAGCGCCGCGCCGCCGCCGCATTCCAGCACCAGCAACCCTAAAACCAGTTCTCCTACCACGGTTTGTTAAGCCCTGCTCCAGCCCCTCGGCAAGTCCAGTATCCGCAGCAAGCCCAGCCGTACCGCGGCGGTTCAGCGGCCATCATCCAGCGACACCCATCGAGTTAGGTCGGGCCTTGGCCGATCTCAACATGCAATAGCCTGAAAACAACTGGTACATGGACTCCGGTCACCTCACCCGGTCCACTCGTCAAATTCACATATCTCGTCACGTCACATTCGACGAGACCATATTTCCGTTTTTGAATCTTAAAAAGTTCCAAAAATCGGATTACTTTTTTTTTTGACGAGCATGCCATCTCTCTCATTATTCTTGAACAACTCACCTATGTCCCGTCGTCAGCCGCGGCGCCTGATTTCCATAGAACAACGTCAAGTCGGCGGTCTTGCGGCGTAAATATCGAGAAAGGCGATCGATCCAGTAGCCAACAACTTCACCCCCTCCTTCCCCTTACCCGACAATGCCTTCTATTTCGGATACCACCATTCAGACTCCGCAGCCCACAAATGTCCCCACTCACCTAATGGAAACTCGTGCCAAACATGGAATCTTCAAACCCAAATTCCAATTTAACTTGTCTGCCCAAACAATTTCTCTAATTCCCAAGAACACTATATTGGCCAAACAAGACCCTAATTGGAATGCGACTATGTCTGAGGAATTCAATGCTTTAACTAAACATCACACATGAGATCTAGTACCTAGACCTGAGGGGGTGAATATGATTCGTTGTCTGTGGCTATTTCGTCACAAATTCAGAGACAGTGGAGATCTTGAGAGGTATAAGGCACGACTTGTGGCCAATGGCACAAATCAGCAGGAGGGCATTGATTGTGGTGAGACCTTCAGCCAGGTTGTCAAACCGGCTACCATTCGCACAGTTTTGGGCAAACACTGGTCGATCTATCAGCTTGATGTGAAGAATGCATTCTTACATGGGGATCTGAGAGAGACAGTCTACATGCATCAGCCGCCAGGGTTCACTCATCTAGCAGTTTCTCACTATGTGTGTCATCTCCGTAAGTCACTATATGGCCTGAAACAGGCCCCCCGTGCGTGGTATGATCGCTTTGTCAGGTATATCTTGTAGATTGGGTTTGTATGCAGCAAGAGTGATACATCACTCTTCATTTTTCATCGAGGTAGCAGAACTGCTTACTTATTACTTTACGTGGATGATATTGTTCTTACTTCCTCATCCGACGAGTTGAAAAATGAGATTATTGCCTTGCTTAAGTCCGAATTTGCAATGACTGATTTGGGAAAACTGAGTTATTTTTTGGGAATATCAGTGACCAGGTCTCCCAAACACATGTTCTTGTGTCAGCGTAAGTATGCAGAGGAGATCGTGTACAGGGCTAAGATGACAAATTGCAAAGTCTCACCTACTCCAGTTAATTCGAAATCTAAGCTCAGTGCTATGGATGGTGCTCCAGTCTCCGACCCTACTCTGTATAGGAGCCTTGCAGGTGCACTTCAGTACCTCACATTTACAAGACCAGACATTGCTTATGATGTTCAGCAGGTATGCCTATTCATGCATGCCCCCAGAGAGTCTCATTTCACTGCTCTTAAGCGTATCATCTGATACATTAAGGGAATACTTGATTATGGTTTGCACATATACCCCTCTGCACCAAACATGTTGCTCTCTTATACGGATGCAGATTGGGCATGGTGTCCAGACACGCGACGCTCCACCTCCGGTTTTTGTGTATTTTTAGGGGATAATCTGATTTCTTGATGCATCGGCGACTACCCTATCTCGTTCAGTCTGAGGCGATGCAGAGGCGTTGCAAATGTGGTAGCTGAGATTTGTTGGCTCAGAAATTTACTGTTAGAATTTCAGTGTCTTTTGCGTCAGACATCTATTGTGTACTGTGATAACATCTCTGCCATCAATCTTTCTCATAATCTGGTTCAACATCAGCGAACCAAGCACATTGAGATAGATCTACACTTCGTTCGTGAGAAAGTTGCGCTAAACGTATCGAGTGTTACATGTTCCGTCATCCTATCAGTATGCAGACATATTTACCAAAGGACTTCCCAGACAGTTATTTCTTGACTTCAGATCCAGTCTCAGTGTCCGACCTCCTTCCGCTCCGACTGAGGGGGTGTGTAAACGTGTATATAGACATTATTCCATCCCTATCCCATAATTAGAATATATTTCATATATTGTGTAAATATAATTATGATAAGACTATAATTCCTGTTTGTATAGGCTTAGGATTCCTATTGTATAAGGGATGAATATTGTACTCTATATATACTTTGATATTAATGAGAAGACTCCCAAGAGAGATTAATATCATCTTACATATATTTTAAAGAGCACTTTTAACTTTTCAAAAATTCAATTGGAACATGATAATGCGATTAAATTAGCCCTGACTAGTTACTCTTCGGGGCGAAATGGAAGAAGGGAGGATATTCAAATGCGGAAAAAGATCCAATGAATTTAAAAGAATATAATTGAACAAGAAGGCGTATGAGGTGAAAATCTGATGTATGATTCTGTAGAGTGGCATAGCCAAACAAGCTAAAGTCTAAATTCTCAAGAATGTTAGAATGAAATCAAGAAGATGAACACGTTAAATAATTACCATTCAACGATGATAGCAATGGGACCAATAAAAGCAGTGGCAAAAATCCACCTATAAGCAACCATAACTCTCATGCTCATCCCATCATCTGCTGCTACTTTTGATAATACAATATTTCCTCCTAACAACACTGCTGCCAAACTCATTGCTCCTACATGTTTCACTCTTTCTAAACCTGTATAATTCTCCACAACTCCAATTACAGCCATATTAATTGGCACAAAGTATAGAGAAGAAGAAGAAAAACCAAAGTGAAGTATATTTTTGGGAGTACTAATTGGAGAGAATTAATTGTACCAAATGAGATATTCTTTGGCCCTTTTATTAGCGAAATTGCGTGTTCATGCAGCACAAATTTTACTACTTTTCTTGCATGCATGCACCATCTTGCAGACAAGTCATGTCTTATTCTACTTTTTTATTTTTATTTTATCATTAATAAGTAAAAAGCTTTATGGTGGAATAGCTAGTCTTTTCGAAGGGATCTTTACACTGCTTAATTTCAATACGCAGACATGCATGTTTGGAGGGCCACTCCATTCCCTTGTACTGTCCCTCTCTATGCCTTTATTTATGTGATAAGTAGTATTTAAATAAAAGATATACGGACTCCCATCCCCCCCCCCCCTCCTTTGGGATAAAGTATTTTTGTTACTCTCTCTAGTTCATATTATATGATATATTAAATTTTTATATTTAGTTCAAAATAAATATTTTTTAACATAACCAAGAAGGTAATACTTGATTATCTTTTTCTTCTTCAGATCTGCTCTTGTTTCGATAAGTTAACTTTTTACGTAACTAAGAAATTATATTTGTACCATAATTAGAATATTTTCATATATTGTGTAAATATAATTATGGTAAAACTAAGATTTCTCTTTTGTATAGGCTTATGATTCCTATTATATAAGGGATGAACATTGTACTCTATATATACTTTGATATTAATGAAAGACTCCCCAAAGAAGATTAATATCATCTTACATGGTATCAAGAGCCAAACACCCAAAACCCTAGAACTTTTTCTTCTTACCTCCGCCGAGAACCCCTAACTCACCGCTGCCTTCCTCCAAATTCTAGGTTTTCTTCTTCATTCCTCTCTTCTCAAAATGGCTATCACTGAATCTTCCACACTTTCTGAATCTTCTACCTCCACAAATCCCACCACCACATTGTCATCCTCTTTTCATCCAGCCCTAACTGTTACAAACATCAAGAACTCTATTCCCATTCTTCTTGATCAAAAAAACAGTCAGTATTCTCCCTGGGTTGAACTATTTCGTAATCATGCATGTCTCTATAACGTGCTTGATCACTTCGATGACACCATTCCGCGCCATCCGGAGATTGATGAGTCTACTTAGCGTCGTCTAGACGCCGACATCAAACAGTGGATTTATGGTAGTATTTCTCATGATCTTCTTCTTACTATCATGAAATCTGGCGCCACAACCCTTGAGTTATGAAATCGCTTGGAGGAAATCTTTCAAGATAACAAGCACACTCGTGCAGTGTATTTGGAGGAACAGTTTAACAATACACGCCTTGAAAATTTCTCCAACATGACTGAGTACTGCAGACAGTTGAAACTCCTGGCGGATCAACTCTCCAACGTTGACACGCCTGTCTCGGACACTAAATTGGTGTTGCAATTGATTGCAGGTCTCCCCAAAGGTGACTATGATACGTTAGCCGCCATAATTCAACAGGCAGATCCGCTTCCCAGTTTTAACAAAGCTCGCTCGCAGTTTGTCACAAACCGGCTCGCATCGTGCCCTACCAGGCACCACCTTACAGGTATACATCAGAGAAAATCAGCGGAACATACATAAAACTCTTAATAAATGAAAAGAAATCAATAAGGAATAACCATCAGGTTAGCCGATAAGGCTACCTCCCTGGATAAATAAATACATAACCGAAAGCAGTTGCCTCCTTTCTTTTACAAACTGACCCACAAGATATGACTACGCACTCTAAGAGTTTTAACATAACAATCGTGGACGACAGTCCCCGCCATACCACGAATATACATGAATCTACAACCTCAGAAAACCGTACTAAAAGATAAGCCTCCGAGTAAATGGAGCTTTTTCCCAAAATCAACCGAGATCCAAAGAGCAGCAAGGATCACCAACTGTGTACCTAATACTGCGGGCATGAACGCAGCCTCAGCGAGGTCGATAACAAAAATTTAGTATGGAAGAAATAAGGTACATAAACAAATCATAATCAGATAAAAGAATGACATGGCAAGTATATAAAAATAAATACCAGATCCTACCGTGTCATTACAATCTCGTGAACTTAATCGCACTTTATTATCTTTTCCCATTTTTCAATAAGAGTTATAGTCAAATTCTTACGTACATACTTAGGAAAAATCATCTAGTTCATAAACATATAACTTACTTATCTTGCATAACATAATTCGGCCCTTTATGGAGGGACGCCTCATTTTGGAGTTCCATTTGATTATCCATACGTGATAATGTAACCCGGCCCATTTGCGGGACACGACGAATTCATAAAAATCTTCCCACGAAGGTATACTGCCCGGACCATTCTGGGACGCGATAAAGTCATGTAAGTCTGCCCATGAAGGTATACTGCCCGGCCCATTCCTGGGACGCGATAAAGTCATGTAGTCTGCCCATAAAGGTATACTGCCCGGCCCATTCCTGGGACGCGATAAAGTCATGTAGTCTGTCCATAAAGGTATACTGCTCGGCTCATTCCTGGGACGCGATAAAGTCATATAGTCTGCCCATAAAGGTATACTGCCCGACCCATTCCTGGGATGCGATAAAGTCATATAGTCTACCCATAAAGGTATACTTCCCGACCCATTCCTGGGACGCGATAAAGTCATATAGTCTGCCCATAAAGGTATACTGCCCGACCCATTCCTGGGACGCGATAAAGTCATATTGTCTGCCCATAAAGGTATACTGCCCGACCCATTCCTGGGACGCGATAAAGTCATCTTTATATAACATTTTAAATCATCTTTTCCTTTCTTCTTAAGTCGTTATAACAACTTCCCATAAAGCTATTATAACAACCTTTTCACTTTTGAGAACTTAGGGCACTTTTTTTTTTTTACATTAGGGAAATTAAACCCAAAAGTACTACGTACATACATACTTAAAAGAATCATAAAACTCCTTCTCTTTTTAAATCCATAAACTTCTTCTTTTAAAAACTCAAGTTACATTCGCCTTTGAAATCAAGCCGCTTAACCTTTGAAATAATTCATGGCAACCAAACTTTTTAAATCAAGTCACTCCCTCCTTTAAGAATCAAGTCCCATAACTTGAAAAATAAAGTCTCCTAACCTTTTTAGAAATCAAGGTTCATAGTCTTAAAATTTCATAACATAAACTCTTTTAATTTAAGTAACATATACTTTTATGAGTTGTGAACAGGTTATACTCGTTTATCACAATCTTATTAAAGCAGCCATGATCTAGAAAATGTAATACAATTTTGTCTTATCTTAGTTTCTATGCAGATGGAGAATTCTACTCATTTTAATGTAATTGATTGTCGATACATTTTCTTTTATTAACGCTGCAATGGCTTGTTCGATACTTATTCTCATTCGTGCAGTTAATTAGCAAAATCAACTCGACTCCAAATACTTCCTAACGACTCTTACCAACATCCCCCATAAGACTTGGTAAAAACTTAGGATAACTTAGACCTACCTTTTTCATAGAGTAAACCAACATACGTACCTCTTAACTTCTAAGAGTATAAGGAATCATGAAATAATACCACATGTATATTTCACACATAGAACATGCCAAAAGAAGGAAGAGGTTCACATACCTCGCGACGATTATCGACAAGTAGCAAAATGCTCCAAAATACTATAACCTTGCTAGCTTTTCCACCCTTCAAGTAGAATACGCTACTCGTAGTACTTCAACCTATAATGGCCATAATACGTCTATAAACCTCTAGCTTCAAACGTAGAATATTCTAAGTGTACAGTCACCAAATTCTACGGAAAATCGGACAACACTTCCTTTGTTTCTACGCACTTTTCCACCTTTTTCGAGGCCCGAATTTAACAACCAAACATGCCACATTTAAGGCCCAACAATTCAGCTATCCAAAGGGGATTACACGCCTTAACAGGACGTGTAAAATTCTGCCCCACATTAATACAAAACAATCCAATATTTCCATGCCATTCTCGGCTACAACAACATTAATTCTCTTTCAATTCCGTTTCAATCCAAGTTGTTATTCTAACATGTTATATAGTCGCAATCAATTATAACAATTATAATCCCTTCTTATACAACATGCGACGACTAAAACTAATAGCCAAATTGAATTACAATCTCAAAGACTAAACTTGCTAGTTTCAGATTAGTGGTTCCAAAACTCATAACACTTATAAATCTTCACAATATATATCACATGATCATTTCTAACTTATCATAACATAGAATCTTCAATTACAATAGTAAAACGAAGATTATTACCTCTTTAAGCCCAAATCTTATCCAAAACCTAAAGTCGATCCTTAGCAACTTCAACTCCTTTTCTTGACGTTCCAATCCGCTATTTGCAACTCTTAGAAGTTCACAATTAACTTCCCTTAAATTTCCAACTTCAAAGTTGAAGAACACCGTAGGTTTTCACCTTGCGACTAACGTAAAAACGTGGTTTTTCCGGGATATTTCTATTGAGATATCCTTACAATACCTCTAGGAACCTTGGTTTAAAGTATTGGGATTATTGAACCACAAACAAAAAAAATTGTGTGGAAATGGGCTCAATGCCGAAAGCTCTCAAGAACAAGATGAAGTCTTGAAATTTTTTTCTAAGTGTCCAAGTAGTCTTGCACTAGTAATGGATATATAAGGAGATCAAGGGCTAAGATTTAAAACACTTGTGTGGTTTGGATGGAAGGGATTTAAATATCAAGCCAAGTGGGCTCTTTGACTTAGTCAATAATGTCAAGCTTGGGCTTTGCAAGACTTGGTCATCTTTGTCTTGGTCAATTGACCCTTTTGCCCTTGGTCCAAACGTCCAAGACCTTCTAAGGGGGGTGACACGTTTCACTCTCCCATTCGTCGTAATATTACGTTTCCCGACATTTCCAAAATTCCGATAAATTCTACAAGTCTCAAATCTTATCGTCCTGATTTCATACGTATGTTCTTATATACATGTCCTGGGATTACGGGGTGTAACATTCTTCCCCCTTTAGAAACATTCGTCCCCGAATGTTCTTTCGGAGTCAATCTAATATTTCTCGGTAGTCTCATAAAACTACACTTAATGAAACCTAATTATGCCACATATGACCCTAATACATCACACATGCATATCCATCCATCATAAGCCAAACGAGAAATCAAATCCAAAGTGTGCACCATCACTATTTACTCCCATTCACGGCCTAAAAGGATTATCTTTTCGTACCTCCAACTTACTCTAGCACACATACATAATCTCAATATTATCCGTTCATGACACTTAAACATACAACAACCTTATCATGCATACAAGTCTCTAAAGGGTCAAAGATATACCTGAAATCATATAGGCGGTTCAAAGGACCGCTAAAACTGGGAACTTCCACCACGACCTCTCGCCACTGCCGCCAGATATGAACATCCCGCCTAGCTATCAAGGCGAAGAACCCGAATCGATCCAAGATCGTGTTGTCCCACCAAGCCACCTCTATAAGGACACTCTTAACATATGGCCTAGACGACCACAAGAAAAACAAGCACCGTGTCGGCGACACACCCCGTAATGGAACCTACCACATCTGGTGCATTAAGGCAAAGTGGCCTCGATCGATGGAACCCCATCTCCCCGAGACCACAAGCTCTCTAGAGATCTGACCGGCCCCTACATTCCTGGGGTTGTAAAACCCCCCGTCGGAAAATTGTGGAGGAGCACTCGGTGCTGGCTGAAATGTAGACCTAGCCTGATGCTGAGGCTATCCGCCTCGAAAATTTTCCTGAAACCCTGCCCCGCCCTCTTGGCCGCCTCGGCCCGCTGGTCCTCTCTCTCTGTCTCGATCCTCGTGCCTATGCTGCATCCCGACAATATCCATACCGGCCGGGCGGCCACTCCTGCATACGCAGTAATCAAATAACGGTCTAGCCCCATCACATAGCGGTGAACTCTGTCCGCCATGTCAGCCACAATAGTATGCGCATGCCTGGCCAACGAGTCAAACTCCAGGTTGTACTCCCTGATGGTCCTCCCATTCTGCCTCAATGACAAGAACCTATCAACACGGGGTCTCCTCATCTCAGGAGGCAAAAAGTGATCAAGAAAGGCCTCTGTGAACTCATCCCAAACAGCTGGACGAGCACCCACACCCCTCGACAGTTCCCAATACTCAAACCAGTTCAACACAATATCACGTAACCGGTAAGAAGCTAACACAACTGACTCTGTCTCCGAGGCCCTAAGCACCTGCATAGTCCGTAGAGTCGCGAACGAACTCTCGAGGATCATCCTCGATCTCGAACAATAGAACTCGGGTGGACTACAACCCGGAAAATCCCGAATCCTCAAACTGGCTAGGGTTAGCTACCGCTCGTGCCGGCCGCCTACCACTATGCTAGTCAATAACCTGATCTGCTCTCCATAATCTCTAAACTCTGCCCCTGGCTGCGGAACTGGAGGCTCGGGTATCGGAACCTCTGGACCTACGGCCGTTTCGCCTCTAATACCGTCGCCAGAATCGAACTTCCGCTGAGCTACAACCTCGGGCATAATCTGGGCTCGAGTATCGGTAACCCTTCAGGTACCACTAGCGACTCCTCGCCGCCGCTTGCCCTTTAGGGCCCTGGTCGCCTTCCGTGGAGGCATAGCTGATTCATATACATAAGAATACGTCAGAGACGGATCATCCTAATAACACAGCTCTACTGCACGATCTCAGAGTGAAAAGAATGGAAACCAATCCTAAATGTCTTGCAGCCTCCTGGTTATAGATGTTGTGCATAACACACCGATAACCAAGACTCTACTAGACACGGTCTGTAGACACTTTCCGAGAACTAACTGCTCTGATACCACTTTTGTCACGACCCGACCCCGGACCCGCGACTGCTGCCCTACCTGGGCACCCTTACAGGTATACATCAGAGAAAATCAGCGGAACATACATAAAACTCTTAATAAATGAAAAGAAATCAATAAGGAATAACCAACAGGTTAGCCGATAAGTCTACCTCCCTGGATAAATAAATACATAACCGAAAGCAGTTGCCTCCTTTCTTTTACAAACTGACCCACAAGATATGACTACAGACCTCTAAGAGTTTTAACATAACAACCGTGACGGGACAGGGCCCCGCCATACCCCTGAATATACATGAGTCTACAACCTCAGGGAAACCGTACCAAAAGATAAGTCTCCGGAGTAAATGGAGCTTTTCCCCAAAACTGAACCGAGATCCTAAGAGCAAGGATCACCAACCTGTGTACCTAATACTGCGGCATTTAACGCAGCCCGAAGGAAGTCGATAACAAAAAGTGCGAGTATGGAACAAAAATAAGGTACAGTAAATAAATCATAACTGTACAAAAGAATGACAGGGGCAAGTATATAAAAATAAATACCAGATCCTACCGTGTCATTACAATCTCATGAACTTAATCGCACTTTATTATCTTTTCCCATTTTTCAATAAGAGTTATAGTCAAATTCTTACGTACATACTTAGGAAAAATCATCGAGTTCATAAACATATAACTTACGTATCTTGCATAACATAATTCGGCCCTTTATGGAGGGACACCTCATTTTGGAGTTCCATTTGATTATCCATACGTGATAATGTAACCCGGCCCATTTGCGGGACACATTGAATTCATAAAAATCTTCCCACGAAGGTATACTGCCCGACCCATTCTGGGACGCGATAAAGTCATGTAAGTCTGCCCATGAAGATAT
Organism: Przewalskia tangutica; assembly: GCA_029844215.1. Lineage (NCBI taxonomy): Eukaryota > Viridiplantae > Streptophyta > Magnoliopsida > Solanales > Solanaceae > Przewalskia > Przewalskia tangutica. Next base: position 8,816,094 of record CM056725.1, read on the forward strand.
ACTGCCCGACCCATTCCTGGGACGCGATAAAGTCATATAGTCTGCCCATAAAGGTATACTGCCCGGCCCATTCCTGGGACGTGATAAAGTCATGTAGTCTGCCCATAAAGGTATATTTGCGCCCCATTCTCGACGCGATAAAGTCATATAGTCCGCCCATAAAGGTATCTTGCCCGACCCATTCTCGACGCGATAAAGTCATATAGTCGCCCATAAAGGTATCTTTGCCTACCATTCTCGACGCGATAAAGTCATATAGTATGCCCATAAAGGTATACTGCCCGACCCATTCCTGGGACGCGATAAAGTCATATTGTCTGCCCATAAAGGTATACTTCCCGGCCCATTCCTGGGACGCGATAAAGTCATATTATGCATCCCATAAAGTATCTTTGCGACCCATTCCTGGGACGCGATAAAGTCATCTTTACATAACATTTTAAATCATCTTTTCCTTTCTTCTTAAGTCGTTATAACAACTTCTCATAAAGCTATTATAACAACCTTTTCACTTTAGAGAACTTATGACATTTTTTTTTTTACATTAGGGAAAATTAAACCCAAAAGTACTACGTACATACATACTTAAAAGAATCATAAAACTCCTCCTCTTTTTAAATCCATAAACTTCTTCTTTTAAAAACTCAAGTTACATTCACCTTTGAAATCAAGCCGCTTAACCTTTGAAATAATTCATGGCAACCGGACTTTTTAAATCAAGTCACTCTCTCCTTTAAGAATCAAGTCCCATAACTTGAAAAATAAAGTCTCCTAACCTTTTTAGAAATCAAGGTTCATAGTCTTAAAATTTCATAACATTTACTCTTTTAATTTAAGTAACATATACTTTTATGAGTTGTGAACAGGTTATACTCGTTTATAACAATCTTATTAAAGCAACCATAATCTAGAAAATGCAATACAATTTTGTCTTATCTTAGTTTCTATGCAGATGGAGAATTCTACTCATTTTAATGTAATTGATTGTCGATACATTTTTTTTATTAACGCTGCAATGGCTTGTTCGATACTTATTCTCATTCGTGCAGTTAATTAGCAAAGTCAACTCAACTCCAAATACTTCCTAACGACTCTTACCAACATCCCCCATAAGACTTGGTTAGAACTTAGGATAACTTAGACCTACCTTTTTCATAGAGTAAACCAACATACGTACCTCTTAACTTCTAAGAGTATAAGGAATCATGAAATAATACCACATGTATATTTCACACATAGAACACGCCAAAAGAAGGAAAAGGTTCACATACTTCGCGACGATTATCGACAAGTAGCAAAATGCTCCAAAGTACTATAACCTTGCTAGCTTTTCCACCCTTCAAGTAGAATACGCTACTCGTAGTACTTCAACCTATAATGGCCATAATACGTCTATAAAACTCTAGCTTCAAACGTAGAATATTCTAAGTGTAAAGTCACCAAATTCTACGGAAAATCGGACAACACTTCCTTTGTTTCTACGCACTTTTCCACCTTTTTCAAGGCCCGAATTTAACAACCAAACATTCCACATTTAAGGCCCAACAATTCAGCTATCCAAAGGGGATTACACTCCTTAACAGGACATGTAAAATTCTGCCCCACATTAATACAAAACAATCCAATATTTCCATGCCATTCTCGGCTACAACAACATTAATTCTCTTTCAATTCCTTTTCAATCCAAGTTGTTATTCTAACATGTTATATAGTCGCAATCAATTATAATAATTATAAACCCTTCTTATACAACATGCGACGACTAAAACTAATAGCCAAATTGAATTACAATCTCAAAGACTAAACTTGCTAGTTTCGGATTAGTGGTTCCAAAATTCATAACACTTATAAATCTTCACAATATATATCACATGATCATTTCTAACTTATCATAACATGAAATCTTCAATTACAATAGTAAAACGAAGATTATTACCTCTTTAAGCCCAAATCTTATCCAAAACCTAAAGTCGATCCTTAGCAATTTCAACTCCTTTTCTTGACGTTCCAATCCGCTATTTGCAACTCTTAGAAGTTCACAATTAACTTCTCTTAAATTTCCAACTTCAAAGTTGAAGAACACCTTAGGTTTTCACCTTGCGACTAACGTAAAAACGTGGTTTTTCCGGGATCTTTCTATTGAGATATCCTTACAATACCTCTAGGAACCTTGGTTTAAAGTATTGGGATTATTGAACCACAAACAAAAAAAAATTATGTGGAAATGGGCTCAATACCGAGAGCTCTCAAGAACAAGATGAAGTCTTGAATTTTTTTTCTAAGTGTCCAAGTAGTCTTGCACTAGTAATGGATATATAAGGAGATCAAGGGCTAAGATTTAAAACACTTGTGTGGTTTGGATGGAAGAGATTTAAATATCAAGCCAAGTGGGCTCTTTGACTTAGTCAATAATGTCAAGCTTGGGCTTTGCAAGACTTGGTCAATTGACCCTTTTACCCTTGGTCCAAACGTCCAAGGCCTTCTAAGGGGGGGGGGGGGGGTGACACATGTCACCCTCCCATTCGTCGTAATATTACGTTTCCCGACATTTCCAAAATTCCGATAAATTCTACAAGTCTCAAATCTTAACGTCCTGATTTTACACGTATGTTCTTATATACATGTCCTGGGATTACGGGGTGTAACACAGTTGTTGCTCGAAGAAACTCGACGTGCTAAGCAGGATGAGTACAATCAGAAGGCGTTAGCTGTCGAAACGCACCCTCAAGATCCAACGCCGTCAGAAAACTCTCAACCACAGTAGGGACGCGGTGACTAGTGTGGCAAGGGCTGCGACAGAGGAGGTCGCGGTCGTGGCAGGGGTCGAGGACAGCAGAATCAGTGGCAGCAACAACAGTATCCGCATAATTAGTTCAACGCCGCGGCGCCCCAGCAGTATCCATACAGCGCCGCGGCGCCGCCGTCGTTTCAGTACCAGCAACCCTTCTACCAGTTCTCCCATCATGGTGTGTTGGGCCCTGCTTCATGGTGTGTTGGGCCCTGCTTCAGCCCATCGGCAAGTCCAGTACCCGCAGCAGGCCCACCTCATGCACGGCCAAGAAATTTCTCATCGGCGTGACACCGAAAGTTAGGTCGGGCGCCGGGATTCTCAACATGCAACAGTCTGACAACAACTAGTACATGGACTCCGGAGCCACTTCTCACCTCTCCCGGACTGCAGGTAATATTCTCAAACTGTTTTGTTTAAAGCATCCTCAATTTGTGACAGTTGGTAGTGGTCACGACATTCCAATAAAGGGTTTTGGTAAATCATATACACCACCTCCTAATCCATTCCCACTTCAAAATACCCAATATGCCCCACATGTAATTAAGAATCTAATCTCTATTCGCAAATTCACTTGTAATAATTCTGTCTCTGTTGATTTTAACCCTTTTGGTTTCACAGTGAAGGATCTTTATAAGGGGACACCTCTTACGAGATGTAATAGAACGGGGGATCTATATCTATTCACTCCCACCTCCGCTGCCAGATCTAGCTCTCCCATCTCTCTAGCAGTCATTTCTTCTTCAACATGGCATAATAGGTTTGGCCATCCAGGAGCTCCAGTTTTTAGTTTTCTTAGAGGCAATAATTTCATTACTTGTAATGGAAAGCTTGCCCAAAACTGCGTTTCTTGTTCTTTAGGCAAATATACTCGTCTTCTATTTAAATCATCTACTAGTATTACTTTTGCACCTTTTGATATTATACATGTCGATTTATGGACATCACATGTTGCTAGTTCTCTCGGTCATAAATACTATCTTATCTTACTAGATTATTTTTCTCACTTTTTTTGGTTGTATCCTCTCAAATTTAAATCGAAAGTGTTTGCCAAATTTCTTGAGTTTCGTAAATTCATTCAAACACAGTTTGAAAAAGGCATAAAATCTTTTCAGTGCGATAATGGTCGTGAATTCAATAACTCTATGTTTCACCGGTTTTGTACTAATAATGGCATGGTCTTTCGCTTCTCCTGCCCCCACACCTCCTCACAAAACGGTAAAGCTGAAAGAATCATCCGCACCATTAACAATATGATTAACACTCTTTTGATTCATGCCTCCCTACCTCCATCTTTATGGGTCTATGCTGCTAAAATGTCATAATACGTTCTAAATATTCTCCCAACTAGCACCCTTCACAATATGACCCCTACCGAAATTCTCTATCATAGAGTTCTCTCTTATGATCATCTTCGAATATTCGGTTGTCTATGCTATCCTAACCTTGCCTATACTACCCCTCACAAACTAGTTCCCCGATCCACTCCTTGTGTCTACCTAGGCTTCCCGCCGAACCATAGGGACTATCTATGATATGACTTGTCTACTCGTCAAATTCACATCTCTCGTCACTTCACATTCGACGAGACCACATTCACATTTTCGAATCATAAAAAGTTCCAAAAATCGGATTACTCTTTTCTTGACGAGTCTGTCATCTCTTTCATCATACTAAGTCAAGTAGAGCATATCTGTTCTTCTTCAGCGTCAGCATCGCGGCCCCAAGGGTCAGCGCCGTGGCGCCAAAACTCCTTCGAACAGGTCCCTGATTCACCATCGACAGCGCCGCGGCCCAGTGCTGAGGCGCCACAGCACCAAAACATCAGAGAGGTCTGTTAGTCCTCCAGCGCCGCGACACTTGATCACGGCGCCACTACGCCGCCGACGGTTCCCTCCAGCGCCGTAGTGCCTACTGCAGCGTCTGTCCCTCCTTCTCTGTATCCAACAAATCCCTCTGCCTTGGAACCTCCCACTATCCCCACTTACCAAATGGAAACTCATGCAAAACATGAAATCTAAACCCAAAGTCCAATTTAACTTGTCTGCCCAAACTATTTCACTAATTCCCAAGAACCCTGTATTGGCCAAACAAGACCCTAATTGAAATGCGGCTATGACTGAGGAATTCAATGCTTTAACTAAACAACACACATGTGATCTAGTGCCTAGACCTGAGGGGGTGAATGTGATTCATTATCTGTGGCTATTTCGTCACAAATTCAGAGACAGTGAAGATCTTGAGAGGTATAAGACAAGACTTGTGGCTAATGGCACAAATCAGCATGAGGGCATTGATTGTGGTGAGACCTTCCGCCCGATTGTCAAACCGACTACCATCCGCACAGTTTTGAGCATTGCCATTGGCAAACACTGGCCGATCCATCAGCTTGATGTGAAGAATGCATTCTTACATGGGGATCTGAGAGAGACAATCTACATGCATCAACCGCCAGGGTTCACCCATCCAGCAGTTCCTCACTATGTGTGCTATCTCCGTAAGTCACTATATGGCCTGAAACAGGCCCCCCGTGTGTGGTATGATCGTTTTGTCAGGTATATCTTGCAGATTGGGTTTGTATGCAGCAAGAGTGATACATCACTTTTCATTTTTCATCGAAGAGGTGCCAACTCCAGTTGATTCCAAATCTAAGCTCAGTGTCATGGATGATGCTCCAGTCTCTGATCCTACTCTGTATAGGAGCCTTGCAGGTGCACTTCAATATCTCAACTTCACTAGGCCAGACATAGCTTATACTGTTCAGCAGGTGTGCTTATTCATGCATGCCCCCAGAGAGTCTCATTTCACTGCTCTTAAGCGTATCATTCGATACATTAAAGACACTCTTGATTATGGTTTGCACCTATACCCCTCTGCACCAAACAAGTTGCATTCATATACGGATGCAGATTGGGCAGGGTGTCCGGACACGCGACGCTCCACCTCCGACTTTTGTATTTTCTTAGGGGATAATCTGATTTCTTGGTCTGCCAAGCGACAGGCTACCTATCTCGCTCCAGTGCCGAGACTGAGTACAGAGGCGTTGCAAATGTAGTAGCTGAGATTTGTTGGCTCAGAAATTTACTGTTAGAACTTCAGTGTCCTTTGCGTCAGACATCTATTGTGTATTGTGATAACATCTCTGTCATCTATCTTTCTCATATTCCGGTTCAACATCAGCGAACCAAGCATATTGAGATAGACCTACACTTCGTTCGTGAGAAAGTTGCGCTAGGCCATGTCAGAGTGTTACATGTTCCATCATCCTGTCAGTATGCATACATATTTACCAAAGGACTTCCAGACTGTTATTTCTTGACTTCAGATCCAGTCTCAGCGTCCGGCATCCTCCCGCTCCGACTGAGGGGGTGTGTAAACGTGTAAATAGAGACAATATTATTCTCTACCCATAATTAGAATATTCTCATATATTGTGTAAATATAATTATGATAAGACTAGAATTCCTCTTTTGTATAGACTTATGATTCCTATTGTATAAGGGATGAACATTGTACTCTCTATATATTTTGATATTAATGAAAGACTCCTTAAAAAAGATTAATATCATCTTATAATATTAAATTGGTACTATTTAACAAATAATAGTAATATAGTGAAAAATCTTTTATTTCTAGGGATGAATGAGTTTTGTTGGAAGAGTGTATCCAAGCTAAAAACACCATATAATATAATATAGACACAAGAAACTAGAAAGTACTGACTTTTCCTTCTTTTTTGGGGGCAAAGTATTTTTGTTAATATGATTTGTTAATTTCCCTTATTTCCATACACATGTTTTCTTAGCCAATTGACCATTGGGCGGCCGTGGCCGGTAGTAGTTAGCCGTTGCTGGAGGCAAATTACCCCGTTTGCCGAGGTTAATTAGTAGTAATTTTATATTCACGTGTAAAACAAATTAAAAATTTGAACTTTAGTTTATGCATCTGATTTCGGAATTTAATCACAATCTATTTAATTTAATGGATTCAAAGTCTATTTTTATACCATTTTCTTCGATTCATATTATATGATATTTTTAGTTTCGGTATACTTCATCCCTGGAAAGTAAGAGGTATTTTCATATCATTAAATTAAATATAGTACTTATTTAATACTGTATTTGTTTTGGCTATGTAAAAACCAATTTATCTAAATAAGATAAATTTGAAAACAATTAATCGATATCTTCTTGATTACGTAAAAAATCATTTATTTTGGATTAAATGTAAAAGTTAAAAACACGATATAATATATATGGACTGAAAGTAAGTAATTAGTGTTGTATAATAATAAAAAGATTACTATGTAAATTAAAAGAAATAAGATTGAAACAGAAAATTTAGACAAAGAATAAAGCAATCGAAAGCTCGGAACTTCGTTGCGCCGTGGTATGGAGGCCACTGCCTTAGAAGTGATTTCACCGTGATGAGTGCTATCAATTGACTGATGTTGCCCCCCAAGGTTAACACAACACCCTACTAACTTTGCACCCGGAAAGTAGAGTTGAAACTTGACAAGATCTGCTCGGAAATGGAGTATCAAAAGAGACTTAGGATTGAAGAGAAAACCTTCAAAAAGATGGAAGAATTTGTGAAAAATTGTATACCCAAATGAGCACAAAGGAGCTCTATTTAAAGGTTCAAATGCTATGAATTTACAAATTTTAAAACATGAAATAAAGACCATTAAAACTGGATAAAAAACTTACCTAAATCAGTTACACAAATAAAAAATATAGCTGCTACAAAAGCTATTTACTTCAGGTTTTAAAGGCTATTTTTACTGATTTTGAAAAGGCTATTTTTTACTGGTTTTGAGTCTTTGTTTTTTTTTCACAATCCCCCACAAGGCAAAGGTTTAAAAGACTCAAAGCAAAATAGATATTTTCGGGCAGATTCTTTCAAGTATGACAGTGAAGCACATAATATCTGAAGATTTGAACTAGTACATAGTGAAATGAGGTAATTTCCTATCCAGCTAAGTGAACGAATCTTGAACTTGCTGGAGTCGAGAAAAATCTCGATCTAGCTAAGAGAACGAGTCTTGAACTTGTTATATTAAGAGTTGTCAACTCGATATCACGCATCATACTTCGTCTTGTGCAAGTTTCGCGATAGTTTTTTTTCTTCAATAAATTTGGTCAATCCTTGGGACATTATGAGTGTACCATAAAGATTACCCACTATCTTTCATAGAAGGAGGCCAAGCTTTTTCACTCACGTAGGTGATTCATTATACCCATCTCAATGTGAACCACATTACACATAGGGATATGAATCGTTAAGAGTTTATAACTCAATATTTACACCAATCAGTGATTTCTTTAAATTCTTACCACAACAAGAATCGCTTCGGAGAATCCTTCAAGTTCTTACCGCAACAAGAACTACCTTACACATATGGCTATGGACTCATTTAAATCAAAACTCATCCTAACTTGTGTAAATTTAACTGCGCCATGGGGATGATCAAACTGTACACAATTCTCAATCAATGGGTTTAAGACTCATCCCCCTCGACGTTTCAACGACGTTTCAACGACGTTTCAAGTTGAGTCCTTTTGTCAATGGATCCGCTAAATTGGTCTCGGATCTCACGTACTCCATTGAAAGCACAACATTTTCAATCAAATATCCCACATTTTCATGTCTGATGTGAATATGTCTTTTGTTGTCATTGTATGCTTTATTCTTAGCAACACATATAGCGGCCTGCGAATCACATAGTAAAGAGACAAGAGAGGTTGGATTCCCCCACAATGGTATATATGTCAGTAAGTTTCTCAACCACTCGACTTCTTGACCTGCAAGATCAAGTCCTATAAATTTCGACTCCATAGTCAATCTAGCTAAGCATGTTTGTTTAGCAGATTTCCAAGAAATCGTACCACCACCCATTGTGAATACATATCCACTAGTGGAGATTACCTCATCATTATCGGTTACCCAGTTGGCATCATGATATCCCTCCAACACTGCGGGATATCCAACATAACTCAAATTTCAATCTATGGTACCTTTCAAGTACCTCAATAAATGCTTAAGGGCATTCCAATGTTGACTATTGGGGTTGTGGGTATACCGACTTAGTATACTAACTGCATAAGTTATGTCAAGTCGAGTACAATTCATTAAAAACATTAAACTCCAAATTATTTTAGCATACTCAGTTTGTAAAACACTTACTTCGGTATTTTTTTCTAAGTGAGATAGATGCATCATATGTAGTTCGTACTAGACTTACATCAAAGTTGTTGAACTTTTTAAGTACCTTCTCCACATAGTGTGATTGTGACAAAGTAAATTTATTATCTTTCCGGATGACTTTCACACCCAAGATGACATCCACTTCACCCATGTCCTTAATTTCAAAATGAGATGATAAAAAACTTTTTCGTGTCATTAATAACATTAATATGAGTACCAATCAACAACATATCATCTATATAAAAGCATATGATTAGACAATCTAAATTAAACATATTTGAATAAACACATGCATCAGAACCATTTGCAACAAATCAAATTCAAGGATAGTTTTGTGAAACTTCTAATACCATTGTTTAGGAGCTTGCTTGAGTCCATAAAGTGACTTTTTAAGTCTACACATCTTGTGTTCTTCTCCGGGAACAACAAATTCCGAAGGTTGCTCCATATATATCTCCTCTTCTAAATCACTATTCAAAAATGCCATTTTACATCTATTTGATGTACAATTAAGTTCTTTATAGAAGCCAAGACAAATAAATCACGAACGGTTACAATTTTTGTTACAGGAGAATATATATAAAAGAAGTCAATGTTAAATTTTTATGTGAATCTATTTCCCTCTAATCTTACTTTAAAATTTTCAATGGTACCATCGGTTCGAAATTTCCTTTTAAAAATCCATTTGCAACCTATGGGTTTACAACGTTTGGCAAGTCTATTAATTCCCAAATTTTATTAGTGGTTATCAATTTCAATTCACTGTTAATAACATATTTCCAGAAACTAGCATCTACGGATTTTACCGCTTCTTCATAAGTTTAGGGTCCTCTTCAATTATAAAAATATTAGTGATTTCTTCACTAACTTTATTCAAATCATAAACTTCAGTTAAAAATGAAGTTAGAAATCAGGACCAAAACTAGTCTCTATTCTTTGTTTTTTACTTCTTCGCAATTCATTTCTACATGTATATCACTATGTAAAGACGATGAAGATGAAGATGCAACAGTTGAAGAGGGAATATCAAGCGAAACAACATTCTTTAATGAAAAAATATTTTCAAAGAATTCAACATCTCTAGATTCACACATAGATTTATCATTCAAACACATAAGTCTATAAGCTGCACTATTTTCAGCGTATCCCACAAAAATAGCATCAAAAGTTTTAGCCCAAATATTCTCACGTTTGAAGGAAGGTAAACCAACCTTTGCAAGACACCCCCACATTTTCAAATTTGGGTCATATCCATTCCAAAGTTCAAAATGAGTTTTCTCTAAATGTCTATGGGGTGCTCTATTGAGAATATAGTTTGTCGATAGTACAGCTTCACGAGCACATATTATTCGGAAGTCCGAAATTTAAAAGCATAGCATTCATCATTTCTTTTAACGTTTTATTTTTTCTTTCCGCAATTTCATTTTGTTATGGTGTATAGGGTGTTGTGAAATTCATGTATGATACATTCTTTCTCGCAAAAATCTTTTAGCGAAGTTGTACCATATATTCACCACCCCCACCGGACCTAAATCATTTGATTTTTTGGTCCAACTGATTTTTCATTTCCGTTTTATAAATGAGAAATATTTTTTCCGCTGCATCCTTTGAATTCAATAGAAACACTCGAGTGTATCTAGAGTAATTATCTATGAAGGTTATATAATATCTTTTACCTCCTTTACTTTAAGTATTCTTGAAATCAGCTATGTGAATGAATTAATTCAAAGTAATTATGTTTCTCTTTTAGTCACTAATTTAAAAGCCTTTTTATGATGTTTAGCCTCAACACAAATTTCACATTTTTTTGGCCCATCATCAATCATATTAGGAATTAAGGACATTTATTTTTGTCTCTTAATTGAATTAACATTCACATGTCCTAATCTTCCATGCCATAAATTAATAGACCCAGTGACGTAAGCAGAAGAAGATTCATTATTTATTTCAGCATCAAGCACAAACACGTTGGAGTTCAGATACCCCTGCCCACAAATTCCCCATTCCCCGTAAGCACTACTTTGTTAGCCTCCATTACTATTTTTATTCCGACTTGATTAAGTAGTGCTGCAGAAATTAAATTCTTACTAAGGGAGGGGACATACAAGACATTTTGCAAAAGTAATGCTTTGCCATAAGTGAGTTTAACGAAAAGTGTTTCCTTGAGCAGGAGAAAAGATGTTTGGAAGACCTTGAGTAGCAGTGTTAGTCTCTTGTGGTGCCAAGAACATTGATTACCTTGAGTGGTAGGATACACACTAGTAGTGCCAAAACTAGTGGAGTTGAAAGCATTAGGATTGCCTTGAGTGGTGTTCGAATTTCCAGCGTTAATTTGATCTTCAGCAGACATTGTTGTTGTTGAAAGCAGCGAATATTATCTTAAAAATGTTAACTATTAATATAAAATTACAAGGAAATGGAAAAGTAACAACAACAACAAGTAAATAATAAATCTGGAAATTAAATAAGTAAAAGGTCTTGCTGAGTCGATTGAAGTTTCAATATTTCCTTAAGATAATATTGCCCCCATATGTCATTTCAATGGTCGTGTTAGCAATTTATCTTCCAAGATAAAACAACAATCAAATAAGTGAGCAAAAGGACTCAAGTGTTCGCTTGATAAGAAAGATCTTTGAGTGTATTTTGATTGCTAGAGAGGAAGACAATTTTCAGAGAATTGTTTTAAGTGTGAAGTGTCAAGTGTTATTCCACATGAGTCTTGTGTCTCATTTTATAGTGTGTAGATGAAGACTCTCCAAATGGCTAAGTAATGGCAATGAATGTCATGTTAATGCCTTGAATTTGGAGTTACAATTCAGCCAAGTAATGGCTGAATTCATGAGCAAAATGATGGAGAGTACATACTCCAACGGATTGAAACAATCGAGGAGTCGCGACCCTTCAGAGAGGAACCACGACCCTTCAGTTCCAGTAACTCACTGGAACTGGAACGTCAATTAGAGTCGCGACCCTTCAATTCCAGTGAGTTACTGGAATTGAAACGTCAATTAGAGCCGCGGCCCTTCAAGCGCCGCGACCCTTACTTGGAGGAGTCGCGACCCTTCTCGGTTTCGTGGTGATTTCTGATTCATTTCATCTTTACACATTATACACTTCTTTCTTCATTTACCAACGTGAAATCATTCGTCATTTGGCCAATAACCGTCTATTACCTTACGTCTCAAACAATTCGTATACGTACCAATATCTCTTTCATTAAGAAAATTTTGATCCTTGGCACTATGTGTGCACGTGTGTGGAAACAAGGTTTTCTACGTGCGGGACCCCAATTGTTCAATTCATAATTAATATGATTTATTTTATTTCACGTTTTAATAAATATTTTCAACAATCCCCTCTTGGAGGAGATTTTGGTGCACGCACATGATGCCTTTCTAGCAATCACTTGGCAAAACGATGTTGCATCCGGAGAGGTAGTCGGAGCTTTGCACCTTCCATAGTAGAATACCATCGGACATATTTATTGTGCGGTGAACGTGATGTCTTGAACCGTCAGTGTTTAGTATATGTCAAGACAATGGTACCAATACGACACCTTTCCTACTCAATCTTTCTAGTGTTTTGTCCATCGTGGGCCGTGGACACCCTTGGATTCTTAAGTGCGTTCATTTGAGGTGGCCTGTCCTCGAACTTAGATAGGTGGTCTCCTACAAGGTATCCTGTAATACCCCGCTACACAAGCGTTATAAAACATTAAAAATTTCACCAACCTAACCTCAACTTCTGAGGATCATTAAAGGTTTGAAAACTTATCCTTTTACCCCTCTTACAGGTAACACTTTTTGTCTATCGCGGGAATGACCTTTGGATTATGTTTCTTAAGAAGAAATCATTATCCGAAGTGCTTTTTCTTCTACCGAAGCGCTTATCTGAACCATTACAGTTTAGTTTTTTCCCATTGAACCTTATCCCTGGGATCTCCAGTCCGTAAGGTTGGGTGTCCACTATATTGATTCTTATTAATTGGGTTTTAAGCCCATTCCCTTAGACAGACAGTTCATCTGATCTCTGGGTATTCCCTTCATCAAGGGATCAGTGATATTTTTCTTAGATTTTATGTAATCAATGGAAATAACACCCAAGGTGATCAGTTGCCTAACGGACTCATGTCTCCGTTGAATATGACGAGACTTGTCGTTGTATATTGAACTTCGTGCTCTTTCTAGAGCCGACTGACTGTCGTAGTGGATCATTACAGAAGACACAGGTTTATCCCAACATGGGACATCCTCTAAGAAACCATGAAGCCATTCGGCTTCTTCTCCCGCTTTGTACAAAGCGATAAATTCCGACTCCATCGTGGATCAGGCAATAAGGGTTTGCCTAGAGGATTTCCAAGACACAGCTCCACCTCCGATTGTAAAAATGTATCCGCTGGTGGACTGGATGTCATCGCTATCAGATATCCGGTTGCATCATCGCATTCTCTAGTACAATTTGGATATCTCGAATAGTGTAACCCGAAATTTTCCGTGAACTTCAGGAACCGTAGTACCCTATTCAGTGCTTTCCAGTGATCCTCACTTGGATTACGGGTGAATCTAGCCAATTTATTGACTGCATGAGCGATATCAGGTCGAGTGAAGTTTGTGATATACATCAGACTCTCAATCACCTGTGCATATCTCTCCTGGTGTACTGGTGCACCAAGATGCTTGTCAATCTTTTGACTTTTATCCAATGGTGTCGTTACAGGTGAACTGTCGAACATCTCAAATTTATTCAGCACATCTTTGATGTAGTGAGATTGAGACAAGACCACTCCATTAGATGTCTTAGAGATCTTGATCCCTAAGATGACATCTGCAATGCCTATATATTTCATGTCGAAACATTGTTTTAACATGTTCTTAGTCTCTAGAATTGTCCTAGGACTTCTACCTGTGATCAACAAGTCATCTACATAATGACATATTATGACGATGAATCGGCATTTCCTTTCATGTAAACACATTTGTCACACTTATTAATGGTGAACCCTTTTGATAGTAGGGTACTATCAAATTTCTCGTGCCATTATTTAGGGGCTTGTTTCAGCCCGTACAACGATTTGACAAGCCGACACACTTTTGTCTCTTGTCATGGAACCACATACCCTTCAGGTTGATCTATGTATATTTCTACTTCCAAATCACCATTTAGGAAGGAAAATACTTCAAGGAACGAACTTGCAGGCCTTACCTTATACCTTACCTCAACAAAAAAAGCTAAGGAGAATGACGATTCCATGCCTTAAGGCTAACTGAAGCTTCCCTCTTTCCTGGTCTCCATTACCCCGAAAATCCTTTTTCTCGCGAGAAAGAGATTAAAAAGCGCATCCTGCAGCTGCGCTTTTAACTCTAAAACTTGGATATCGAAGAGCTCATTAGTTACCACCGATAGAAATTCCATCGGAGTGCGGGTCTCATTTAAAAAGCCCCGCACTAACTCTTCATACCCCCAATCTAAAGAAGAAGAGAGGCTAGACTATATTAGTAACAAGCAAACCTTGTATGTGTATCTCCAAACATTTTGGAGATAAATACCAATTAGAAGGTCTGAGACGACCCAGAAAGCACTTGATCATATCATGATCTGATTTGTAAGCCTACTTGGGCTATCTTGACATTCATTTGATGTATTTCAAGATCCCGCAAGACGACGATAGTTATGAACATACATATGAATGTCTTAGATTTATACTTGTCTATAAACCCATTGGCATTGTTGGTTCTCAACCTTTGGTTTGTGGCGCTTAGATGCTTTAGAAGCTTCGTCTTTACTTTTAAGTAAGTAAAGGTAGCACAACTTTGTGCCATCATTTAAGCAAGTCACAAAGTACTTGTTCCCCCTCTAGCTTGAGCGAACTTCAAGACACATATGTTGATATATATGTGAGTCCTAGAGGAGCGGTTTCTCTTTAGATGGATTTAAGGGGAGCTTCTTGGAGATTCTTTGCCTCTATGCCTACCTCATACTTATGTTGAAGATTTATGTTGATAGACGACAATGATTCCAACTTTACCAATTTCAGTATAAATTGATAGTTAACACATCTAATCTGTGCAATAAATTAGAAGATTCCAATATGTAAGGAAGACTCAGTTTTATTGATAGTTAAAAGAAAGGTATTGCAAGTGCATTATTCGCCTAAGGAGGTCTTCACAGGCGAAGCCTCTCTCTAAGTAGAAGGCATTACAAGTTTAACATTAACTTTAAAGAGGCCTCCACAGACGAAGCCCCTACCTACAAAAGTTCCATTTTCTGTGATTACAAATTTGTTAGCCTCGAATACTAGCCTAAAACCAGCATTGACCAACACAGGTCCGGAGATTAAATTTCTTTGAATTTTCGGGACATGCATCACTTCCTTTAGAGTCAGATCCTTTCCGGACGTCATCTTGAGGACTACCTTTCCTACCCCCAGTACCTCGGAAGAAGAATTGTTGCCCATGAACAAATTCTTATCTGTGACTGGTGTATATGTGGAAAAGACATTTTTGTTGGAACATATGTGGCGTGTAGCACCTGTGTCTAGCAACCATTGCGTTGGATTCTCAACGAGGTTGACCTCTAGCACAACGGCTGAGAACTCTTCAATCATATCATCTAAGAGCGTGTCCTCGACGACGTTTACCTTATCCTTTCCTTTGGCATTGTCATACTTTTTCTTGCGGCAGTTTTTGGCCATATGACCAACTTTACCACAATAGTTGCATGTTCCCTTAAACTTTTCAGTTGTGTGGGACTGGCCATCCTTCTGGAACTTCCGCTTTTTGCTTGAGTTCCCTTTAACCTGCGTCAGATTTGCCTTAGCCTCGGCGGGTTGTTTTCCCTTTGACATGGTGATGCGCAATTTATACACACGCTAAACGCAAGTGCACGTATCGTGACACGTAATATAGTCTAGAAGACCGAGTTATCGTCCTCAGGGATTAGTGTCCAATTACCAACCTCTATTCTGTAGTATCTATTTGGTGACCGATAATTTGATGATTTGTTTATAGCTATGATTATAGATGCTAACTAAATTATTTTACTTTACTTCAGATATGGTGGAGATAGGGCTTCCAAATCTCCTCGACTATCCGCTCGCTTTACTCGTTAATGCAAATAATTAAGGTTCTTCTTCTATGTTGAGATAGCAGGTTAACTAAGCCGTTTTATACTCCTGTTAAGGTAAAATAAACACTCAACCCCAATGTAGAACCCTTCTACCTTTCGATGACAAGATTGACTACAAAAGAGGATTAAGAACAATAACCTATTAAGCTACACAAGTATCGGGGTACTTTCGTCCACGGTTTAAACCTATGTTTATTCAACTATAGCATATTCACAATCTCCCCTTTCGGATTTCGATTAGAAATCATATAAGTGATGATAATTAGTGATCAATTAATTACCAAGCAATCAAAACAATTATTGAATAAATCTCAACAATAATAAGAAGAAACCAAAATCTTGCATTAATTCATAAAACGAGGTTCAAGCGATTCGACATGGAAAACCCTAAATTAAGTTAGTTCCTAGCCATAGACATGTCAAAAACTAAAATAGTATCCAACATATACTAGAAAGAAATAAAGTAAAGAACAAGAAATTACTCAAAAATATCTTGATCTATGTTGTGATGAATGGTAAGGGGTGGAACCCCCCAAAACTGACATAAAAGGCCCTATTTATATCCCCAAAAACGTGTAAAACCTTTTCATCTTTGGTCTTGGCCCAGTCATATTCAGATTTGTCAAATTTCCCGCATCGGCGCTGCGGCCCTGCAACCGGCGCCGCGGCGCCGAAACTTCTACGGCTGGTCTGCTTCTTGGACGCCGTGATTCTGCTACTGCTGATGGTCTGGCGTCGCGGCGCCGCCCTGTTTCTCGCCCGGGTTGCCAACTTTTTAGCTTTTTGAGCTCTGGAACCTCTGTTTCTGCCCTCTTTTCGCTCCTTCTCACCAATGTGTCATTTTAAACCATTGTGACTCAAAAGAAAGAAAATCTATCCTAAAACGACACATATTTGTGCAAAAATTGGCAAAAGACTAACTAAAAATGACTCAAAAGGTGTATACAAAATACACCGATCAAACACCCTCAAACTTAACCTTTGCTCGCCCCCGAGTAAAGATAAAAAAATAGAAACAAAGACACGAAGGAAAAGAAAATAAAATGACTCAAAGACATTGATCAATTTGCTGCATCATAGTTACTTAGAAAAACATGAAGGTTAGTAGAATAATATGCAGGAATATATAGCATGAATTTTTAGCATTCTAAATACATCAAGTCAGATATTTCGCAAATTCAATTTAATCATGCTCAATGGAAGTAAGAATACCTAACTATGCATGTTAATTTCCAAATCCTATGGCATGTTTACTTGCTATTCCCCACTAATTATGGATACACACATTAGAGATCTTCAGGGCTTTTCAGGGTTGTAATGTAGGCTTAGACAGTGGTAGGTAAAAATAGACTTTTAGGCTCAATCTTACGTACCATAAGCTCTTTTTGCTTTCGATTCTTCCCTTTTTTTTTTAACCTCACACCTTTCTTTCCCCTCTTTTATTTTGAGAGAATGAGGTGTCTGATGAATAGTAGGCACCCCAAAACTTAGGTTTTTGCCTATTTATTATTATTTTATTTTTTTCATTGAGGTGCATCAAAATTGTTCACTATCTTTTTGTTTCTTTGTCAACACTTTATATTCCAAACATATCATTTTTTCCACTTATGACACAAATATGGAATTATAGAGTATCAAAGAAAGATCTTATTTTTAGGCTCAAAGGGGCTGACTGAGGATACAATTTTAATGTCAGGGATAGGTAAAAAAAATGGTAAGAAAGAGCTAACAAAGAAATGCCTGAGTCATCTACCTAACATGCATATCCTAACTATTTCGCCTCAAATATCAAGCAAGCAGACACATATGTTTAATCACTAACAATGCATAAATCAAGAAAGATACCCCAAATAGTTTGACTTCATGATTTTTTGGCATATCTAACCTAAGTGTTCAGATGGTTGCTTCTAATTCCATTACATTATTCAACTTTACTTCACTAGGCGTTTCAAGTAACTACAACATGCATGATCATAAAAAAAAAAAATTAGACTCAAATAAACATAGAAAATAACATAAAAAGACTCAAAAACACATCAAAAATAACTAAGAACTCCCCCCAAATTTAAATCAGACATTGTCCCTAATGTGTGCAAGACTCAAAACTAAAAAAAAAACGGAACAACTTACAAACTTGGTTTAAAATGGTGGCGGTGGCGGTGGATAATGCATGGCAGATAATATCAGAAATCCCGTCAGAATGGACGAGGGAAATCGTTTCTAGGGCTCTTTATTTTTCAGATTTTTCGTCGCGGCGCCGTGGCGGCCAAACATATGCGACCCTCTGAACTTTCGGCGCCGTGGCGCTCTGATTTGGCGTTGTTGCGCCTAGCCGATTTCCTTATTCTCTCACGTTTTTCGTCATCCACTTTTTAGCCCTGTATTGCATAAATTTAAAAACCTTGGATTTCCTCCCAAGTAGCGATGTCTTTAACGTCTTTTAGCCGGACGCATGTTCCTTATCAAGATGCATGGGGTAACTTATCCCCACAACCTACTCATTTCATAATCATTTTTCTCTTTCGCCTTCTGTTTTTCTTTTTCTCCTTTTTCTCAAGTGAAGGTTTAGCGTTGCTCACCTGTACTGGCGGACTGATTTACTTTGCTTTGTCCTGTGCTGGCTCAACTAATGTGCTAAAAGTGCTGACTGTAAAACACTTGCTTATGACTGGGGGTTCAACAATGTGTTTAAACACCTTGAACACCATCTCTTCATCCTCAACTCTGAGTGTCAGCTCGCCCTTTTCCACATCAATCAAGGCTCTCCCAGTTGCCAAGAATGGTCTTCCCAAGATGATAGGGATTTCATCATCTTCCTCCATATCAAGGATAAGGAAGTCTGCAGGAAAGAAGAATTTTCCACCTTAACCAATACGTCTTCAATTATTGCCCTGGGATGCACCAATGTCCTATCCGCCAACTGCGAGTTCACAGTGGTTGGTTTGGCTTCACCCAAACCCAACCTCTTGAAAACGGACAAGGGCATGAGATTTATGCTGGCCCCCAAATCACACAGGGCCCTGTTACATGTCACCCTACCAATTGTGCAAGACAATGTGAAGCTCCCTGGATCCTTAAGCTTGGGGGGCAGTTTCTTCTGCAAGATGGCACTGCATTCCTCTGTCAATGTCACTGTCTCATACTCACCTAGCTTCTTCTTCTTCCCAAGGATTTCCTTCATAAATTTGAAATAAGTAGGCATTTGCTCCAACACCTCAATGAAAAGGATGTTAATGTGCAGCTTTCTAAATACCTCCAAGAACTTGGAGAATTACTTATCAACTGCTTTCCTTTTCAACCTATGAGGGTAAGGAATCTTCTCTGTGTATTCCCTCACTGGAACTGTTGGAGCCTTCTCTAAAATAGGGTGGTCCTCAGTAACCCCCTCCTTCTCTGCATCTACTCTCTGCTCAACTCTCTGTTCTACCACAGGCTGAGGTGTAGGCTGTTCTAGTTGCTTCCCATTTCTCAGCTGCACCGCCTGACACTGCTCTCTGGGATTCATCTCTGTATTACTAGGAAGAGTGCCCTGTGGCCTGTTATTTGTCATCTTTGATAGTTGTCCCACCTGCGTCTCCAAGTTCCTGATAGAGGACCTTGTCTCTGCCATGAACTGGGTTTGTGAATTCGTAAGTGTCAACAAGGCTGCTCGCAATTCGTCTGGCTTTTCTTGTGGAGCAGGTGTACTGAACTGTTGAGAAGGTGAGGCCTGGTTAAATGGTTGATGATTCTGGTATTGACCTCGGAACTAGTTTTGTTGCCCTTGATCACCCCTCCATGAAAAGTTAGGGTGATTCCTCCACCCTGGATTGTAGGTATTTGAATAGGGGTTGTTCTGGGGCCTTTGGTAATTCCCCACTGTCTGACATTCTGATTGCTCAATAGGGATGTTGCTGGGGTCTGCTGATGGGCACCTATCAAAGGTATGAGGACCCCCACACATCTCACAACTCAGTGGCATCTGAACTGCATTCACTGACACTGTGTTCTGCTGCAGTTGCTTGGTCAAGAGAGCAACCTGTGCATTTAACGCTGTAATGGCACCGATCTCATGAACTCCTATCGCTCTCATTCCACTTACCCCTCTATCATCTGTCACATGGTTATTGATGGTCATGTCTTCTAGAAAATCATGGGCCTCATGTGTTGTCTTCTTCATGAAGGTTCCACATGCAGATGCGTCAATGATGGTTCTTGTGGTCCCACTTAGCCCATTGTAGAAAATATGGACCAAATTCCACAACTCAATGCTATGATGTGGACACTTTCTCTGCAGATCTTTAAATCTCTCCCAAGCCTCATAGAGTGACTCTCCATCAGCCTGGTAAAAGTTGTTCAGCTCTCCTCTCAGCTTAGCGGCTTTGGACGGTGGAAAGAACTTTGCTAAGAACTTCTGTGCCAACTCCTGCCATGTGAATATAGAATCTGTAAGCAGGGAATTCAACCAAACTTTTGCTCTATCCCTGAGTGTGAAGGGAAAGAGCCTCAATCGGATGACGTCGTCAGTAACACCATTATACTTGAAAGTTGCACACAACTCCAAGAAATTTGCTATGTGCATATGAGGGTCTTCAGATGACAACCCTCCGAATTGAACTGTATTCTGCACCATACTCAGGATCGCAGGCTTGATTTCGAAATTATTTGCTCCTATTGCTGGGAGCCTGATGCAAGTCTGTGCTCCATTCACCATTGGCAGCACATAATCTCCCAAGCTTCTCTCAGCTTGGACCTGGACCCTTTCTTCCACATCCGTTGGTAACCTCTGGGGCATCATCTGGTTAGGTTGATGATCACCTAACCCTTCGTTCATCTCATTGTTATTCTGCAAGCCTCCCATTGCTATTAAGGCCAAGATTCGTTTGTTTCTCCGGTTCTGCTTGGAAGTCTTTTCAATCTCCGGGTTGAAGGGAACAAGTGTATCTGCTCCTATTCTCCTTCATAAACTAGATGCCTGCAACAGATCAAAATCAACAAACGGATCACGGCGCACGGTTTCACCAATACAAAAAATAATAAAAAGAAAAATAAAAACCAAATTAGAAATTAAGAATAGATAGAATGATATCGAACTACGCTAATCCCCGGCAACAGCGCCAAAAACTTGATGCGCAATTTATACACACGCTAAACGCAAGTGCACGTATCGTGACAAGTAATATAGTCTAGAAGACCGAGTTATCGTCATCAGGGATTAGTGTCCAATTACCAACCTCTATTCTGTAGTATCTATTTGGTGACCGATAATTTGATGATTTGTTTATAGCTATGATTATAGATGCTAACTAAATTATTTTACTTTACTTCAGATATGGTGGAGATAGGGCTTCTAAATCTCGTCGACTATCCGCTCACTTTACTCGTTAATGCAAATAATTAAGGTTCTTCTTCTATGTTGAGATAGCAGGTTAACTAAGTCGTTTTATACTACTGTTAAGGTAAAATAAACACTCAACCCCAATGTAGAACCCTTCTACCTTTCGATGACAAGATTAACTACAAAGGAGGATTAAGAAAAATAACCTATTAAGCTACACAAGTATCGGGGTACTTTCGTCCACGATTTAAACCTATGTTTATTCAACTATAGCATATTCACAACCTCCCCTTTCGGAATTCGATTAGAAATCATATAAGTGATGATAATTAGTGATCAATTAATTATCAAGCAATCAAAACAATTATTGAATAAATCTTAACAATAATAAGAAGAAACCAAAATCTTGCATTAATTCATAAAACGAGGTTCAAGCGATTCGACATGAAAATCCCTAAATTAAGTTAGTTCCTAGCCATAGACATGCCAAGAACTAAAATAGTATCCAACATATACTAGAAATAAATAAAGTAAAGAACAAGAAATTACTCAAAATTAAGTCTCCAATCTTGATCTATGTTGTGATGAATGGTAAGGTGTGGAACCCCCCAAAACTGACCTAAAAGACCCTATTTATATCCCCAAAAACGTGTAAAACCTTTTCCTCTTTGGTCTTGGCCCAGTCATATTCGGATTTGTCAAATTTCCCGCGTCGGCGCCGTGACGCCGAAACTTCTGCGGCTGGTCTGCTTCTTGGGCGCCGTGGCTCTGCTACTGCTGATGGTCTGGCGTCGCGGCGCCGCCCTGTTTCTCGCCCGGGTTGCCAACTTTTTAGCTTTTTGAGCTCTGGAACCTCTGTTTCTGCCCTCTTTTCGCTCTTTCTCACCAATGTGCCACTTTAAACCATTGTGACTCGAAAGAAAGAAAATCTATCCTAACACGACACATATTTGTGCAAAAATGGGCAAAAGACTAACTAAAAATTACTCAAAAGGTGTATATAAAATACACCGATCACATTGCCTTCTTATTGTCCTCCTGAATTTGGAGTTTGACAATAAGTTTGTCTAACGTCATCTCATTCGTCTTGAGTTTCAAGTAGTTCATAAACTCAAACCACGAGGGAGACATTTTCTCGATCAATGCCCCAACCAAGAATTGCTCATTGAGCTTCAAACCTTCCAAGTCTAGGTGATCTATTATCATTTGAAATTCCTGGACTTGGGATGATACACTTTTGTTGTCCACCATTTGAAATTTCAGAAATTTCCCAATGACAAACCTTTTGGCACCCGCATCTTGGGTGTTGTATTTCTTTTGCAATTTGTCTCAAAATTCCTTGGTTGTCCCAACGGTGTAATATACCGTGTACATAGGATCAGGCAAACTATTCAGAATATAGTTCCTGCACATGAAGTCACTATGATTCCATGCATCTTGAACCATCTTCATGCCGTTAATGACGTGGATACCTTGGCCCCCTCCAGCCATTTCGTTTGGCTGAAGGTCCGTGTCTTCCCCAACTTGTGGAGGGTCTTCGATTAGGAAACGTGACATTTCCATAACCGTCAAGAAAAACAACATCTTTTGATGCCATCGCTTAAAGTGAGTACCCATGAAATTTTCAGGACGTTCATGGTGAAAACCAAACAGAGTTGAAGCAGTGGTGTTTCCTTGAGCAGGAGCAAAGACGTTTGGAACGCCTTGAGTAGCAGTGTTAGCACTTGTGGTGCCAAGAACATTGGTGTTACCTTGAGTGGTAGGATTGACACTAGTAGTGCCAAAACCAGTGGAGTTGAAAACATTAGGATTGACTTGAGTGATGTTCGAATTTCCAGCGTTAATTTGATCTTCAGCTGACATTGTTGTTGTTGAAAGCATCGAATATTATCTTAAGCTTGTTAACTATTAATATAAAATTACAAGGAAATGAGAAAGTAACAACAACAAGTAAATAATAAATCTGAAAATTAAATAAGTAAAAGGTCTTGCTGAGTCGATTGAAGTTTCAATCTTTCCTTAAGATAATATTGCCCCCGTATGTCCTTTCAACGGTTGTGTTAGCAATTTATCTCCCAAGATAAAACAACAATCAAACAAGTGAGCAAAGAGACTCAAGTGTTCGCTTGATAAGAAAAATCTTTGAGTGTATTTTGATTGCTAGAGAGGAAGACAATTTTCAGAGAATTATTTAAGTGTGAAGTGCCAAGTGTTATTCCAAATGAGTATTGTGTCTCATTTTATAGTGTGTAGATGAAGACTCTCCAAATAGCTATGTAATGATCGTGAATTCATGTTAATGCCTTGAATTTGGAGTTACAATTCAGCCCTATATAGCCTTTGCTTAATCACAGTCTCAATCCAACCTTTTTTTTTCTCCTTCCGACATGGCTACTGATCCAAAGACACCAGATAGCTCATCACGTGCTACAATCACCAACACTCTCAGCATAACATCAAACTCGGGTGAGGTGCTTGTATGCATCATGCTGCCGCACAATTACCATTGAAACTGACTTCCACCAACTTTGTTTAGTGGAAAGTCCAGTTAGACTCTCTTCTCATTGGATACAATCTCATGGGGTATATCAATGGATCCGTGAAAGTTCCCAGTGATGAAACCAATTTTCAGACAAGACAAATTGATCCTTCATGCCATATTGGCTTCGGTCTAAGAGGCTATTGTCCCATTCATAGCCTCTTCCCCAACTTCTCACCAAGCATGGACCATAATACAAAAAACATATGCAAACAAATCCAGATCACGAATCACGTCACTTAAAGAACGTCTCTCTGTGATTCAATGAGGTGCACAAACTTTAACTGAGTATCTTCAACATATCTGCACTATGGAAGATGACATTGTCCTTGCTAGTTCTCCTATTGTACAAGACGATCTCATTCTCTACACCATAAATGAACTTGGCCCCGATTACAATGAAATAGCTACTGCTTTTAAGGCCTGTGATACTTGCATCTCATCTGAAGATCTTTATGACAAACTCACAGACTTCGAATCATATTTGGCCGAGTACAAACTTATGGATTCTGATGTATCTATTGCAACAGTGAATGCAACAAATAAGTCACGACCACAACACTGTAACAGAGGTTCATACTCCAGTCATAACCAACCGAACATGTCTCACCCAAATTTGAGACAACAGGGGAAAAATCAGAGATCTCGCAAGCTTCGTGTCATTTGTCAATTTTGTGAAAATATGGACATGTTGCAAAGCAATGTCGGAAAGCGAAATCAATCCTACTTGAAATTCCGACGACAAACAATACTATTGTCGCTACTCCAGCAACTCAAGGATGTCTAATGGATTCGACTTCTTCTCACCATGTATCCAATGACATTCAAAACTTATCCTTATTTTCAAATTATGATGGCCCTGATGAAGTACAAATAGGTAATGGCTCAGGTTTGAATATTACACATATTGGTTCATCAAACATAAAATCCTCCTCAAACTCATTACACCTTCACAATGTCCTTTGTGTCCCAACAATTAAGTCTAATATGATTTCTGTTGGAAAATTCTGCAAAACTAACAATATGTCTGTTGATTTTTTTTGTAATATTTTTCTTAGAAGGATCTCAACACGCGAGCGGTCGTGCTACAAGGACATAATAAAGAAGATGTATGTGTTCTTCCAAATCCATCTCCACCTACCGTTCACAACACTATTAAAGTAAATATTATTGATTGACATCATCATCTTGGACATCCTTCAGAAGGATTCTTCATCACATCATCTGCATCGATTATCTACCACTATCTTCATCATATCTTGAGTCAAAGTCATGTGTCTCGTGTGCTTGTAATAAAAGTCATATGGTTCCATTTAGTCAGTCTACTCTTCATAGTTCATCTCCCTTAGAGTTGCTTTTCAGTGTATGGGCCTGCTCCAGTTGATTGTATTTACGGTTTCAAATACTATCTGATTTTATTGATCACTACTCTTAAGTATATATGGATTTTCCCACTGAAGAGAAATCAGATGTCACCAACTTATTTTTCGAATTCAAATCATTAGTGGAAAAACACTACGCACAACCAATATTTTTTTTTCCACTGATAGTGGTACTGCAATATCTTAAACTAAAAGAGTTTTTTGCCTCTCATAGAATAAACCACCTAACATCACTGCCATATACGCCATAGCACAATGGCTATGCTGAAAGACGACACAATCAAATAGTTGAAAGTTGAAACTGGTTTGACTCCAAGCTTCTCTACCTCCATCTTTCTGGTCACATAATTTTCAAGCAGCAACTTATTCTAACTAATCGTCTATCTACTCCAACATTTGACTATCAATCCCCGTTTCAAAAGTTATTTGGTACTGCTCCTAATAGAACCAAACTATGTGTCTTTAGATGTCTTTGCTTTCCTTGGTTGCGACCTTATGCAAAACACAAACTTGAACCTCGATCGAAACCATGTATCTTTATTGGTTACTGCTCGAATCAAAGTGCCTAAAAATGTTATGAACCTGAGTCGAAAAAGATCTTCATCTCTCGTCATGTTCAATTTGTGGAGTCTACCTTTCCGTGTTCCTGATGTGCGATTTATACACACGCTTAACGCAAGTGCACGTATCGTTACATGTAATATAGTCTAGGTAAGACCGAATATCGTCCTCAGAGACTGGGTTTCAAGTACCGATTATCTATACTTTAGTTTCTATTTGGTTAACGTTAATTGAGTTGGAATTCTAAACTAATAATGCAGGAAATAAACTAATTATGAAAATACTTTGATTTAAATCAGTTATGATGGAGAATTAAGGCTTCCAAGATCATCAACTATCCACTCTATTCAATCCTTAATACAATTAGACTAACTTCTTCTTCTACGTTAAGATAGCAGGTTAACTAGACTGTTTTATACTCCTGTTAAGGTAATATAAACACTCAACCCCAATGGAGAACCCTTCTATCTTTCGATGACAAGATTGACTACAAAGGAGGATTAAGAGTAATAACCTAATAAGCTACATAAGTATCGGGGTACTTTCGTCCACGATTTAAACCTATGTTTATTCAACTATAGCATATTCACAATCTCCCCTTTCGGATTTCGATTAGAACTCATATAAGTGATGATAACTAGTGATTAATTAATTATCAAGCAATCAAAGCAACTATTGAAAAAATCTTAAACAAGTGAAGAAGAAATCAACTAATGTATTACTTCATGAATAAGAGTTTCAAGAGAATCACAAGGAAATTCCTAAATAAGTAATTAGCTCCTAGCCATAGTCACGCTAAGAACTAATACAATCTCCATAATGAACTGAAATAAACAAAGCAAAAAGAAAGAAAAGAAAATACTTGAACTAGGTCTCAAATCTTCGCCTCCTAGAGTTGTGTTGTATGTACAATGAATGGAATGAAACCCCCTTTCTAGAGAATGATGTATAGAATATATATAGCCCAAGAATCCTTTAGGTCAAGGGTTAGGGATTATGTAGGTAGGAAAAGTTATCCCTTTTGGACCCTGAAAACGTGTCAAATTCGGCCCAAAACGTCAAAAATACCGCGTCGGCGTCGTGGCTCTGCAGTCCGGCGCCACGGCGCTGAAGAATCTGCAACTTTCGGACTCCGCAGAACATTGGGCGCCGCGGCGCCGGAGGCGTGAATTTGACATTTTTTTCGTTTCTTCATCCTTTTTTCGTCCGGACTTCGTCTGATCTCTTCTATACTTCCCGGAACTTCTTAGACTTCATTTCTTGACCCTTTTGTGTGCAATTCCATCTCTTTTATGCTCATTTCATCTTCTTTTTGTCATTTCTCCATTTTGACCGCTGTGACACAAAAGAAAAGAAAACGACCCTAATACTACTAAACAGAAATAAAATGAGTAAAATACTAACTAAAAATGACTCAAAAATTGTATATAAAATACACCAATCAAACACCCCCAAACTTAACCTTTGCTCGCCCTCGAGTAAAGATAAAAAAGATAGAAATAAAGACACGAAAGAAAAGAAAATAAAATGACTCAAAGACACTGATCAATTTGTTGCACAATTGTCACTTAGAAAAGCATGAAGGTTAGTAGGATAATATGCAGGAACATATAACATGAATTTTTAGCATTCTAAACACTCAAGTCAGATATTTCGCGAATTCAATTCAATCATGCTCAATGGATGTAAAAATACCTAACTATGCATGTCAATTTCAAATTTCTATGACATGTTCACTTGTTATTCTCCACTAATCATGGATACACATACTAGAGATTTTCAGGACTTTTCATACACACGCTAAACGCAAGTGCACGTATCGTTACAAGTAATATAATCTAGGTAAGACCGAATATCGTCCTCAGAGACTGGTTTTCAAGTACCGATTATCTATGCTTTAGTTTCTATTTCGTTAACGTTAATTGGTTTGGAATTCTAGACTAATAATGCAGGAAATAAACTAATTATGAAAATACTTTGATCTAAATCAGTTATGACGGAGAATTAGGGCTTCCAAGATCATAACTATCCACTCTATTTAATCCTTAATACAATTAGACTAACTTTTTCTTCTACGTTAAGATAGCAGGTTAACTAGACCGTTTTATACTCCTGTTAAGATAATATAAACACTCAACCCCAATGGAGAATCCTTCTATCTTTCGATGACAAGATTGACTACAAAGGAGGATTAAGAGGAATAACCTATTAAGCTACACAAGTATCGGGGTACTTTCGTCCACGATTTAAACCGATGTTTATTCAACTATAGCATATTCACAATCTCCCCTTTCGGATTTCGATTAGAACTCATATAAGTGATGATAACTAGTGATCAATTAATTATCAAGCAATCAAAACAATTATTGAATAAATCTTAAGCAAGTGAAGAAGAAATCAACTAATGTATTAATTCATGAATAAGAGTTTCAAGAGAATCACAAGGTAATCCCTAATAAAGTAATTAGCTCCTAGCCATAGTCACACTAAGACTAATATAATCTCCATACATGAACTGAAATAAAAGAAAGAAAAGAAAATACTTGAAAAACCTCCAATCTTAGCCTCCTAAGTTGTGTTGTATGTACAATGGATTGATGACTCCCCTTCTAGAGAATGATGTAGAGAATATATATAGCCCAAGAATCCTTTAGGTCAAGGGTTAGGGATTATGTAGGTAGGAAAAATTATCTCTTTTGGACCATGAAAACGTGTCAAATTCGGCCCAAAACATCAAAAATACCGCGTCGGCGCCGTGGACCTGCAGTCCGGCGCCACGACGCTGAAGAATCTGCAACTTTCGGACTCCGTAGAACATTGGGCGACGCGGCGCTGCTGCCAGGCGCCGCGGCGCCGGAGGCGTGAATTTGGCATTTTTTCGTTTTTTCATCCTTTTACGTCCGGACTTCGTCTGATCTCCTTTATACTTCCCGGAACTTCTTAGACTTCATTTCTTGGCCCTTTTGTGTGCAATTACATCTCTTTTATGCTCATTTCATCTTTGTTTTGTCATTTCTCCATTTTTTACCGATGTGACACAAAAGAAAGGAAAACGACCTCAATACTATACTAAACATAAACAAAATGAGTAAAATACTAACTAAAAATGACTCAAAAAGTATGTATAAAATACACCGATCAAACACTCCCAAACTTAACCTTTGCTCGCCCTCGAGTAAAGATAAAAAAGATAGAAATAAAGACACGAAAGAAAATAAAATAAAATGACTCAAAGACACTGATCAATTTGTTGTACAATTGTCACTTAGAAAAGCATGAAGGTTAGTAGGATAATATGCAAGAACATATAGCATGAATTTTTAGCATTCTAAACACTCAAGTCAGATATTTCGCGAATTCAATTCAATCATGCTCAATGGATGTAAAAATACCTAACTAATCATGGATACACATACTAGAGATCTTCCGGACTTTTCAAGGTTGTAATATAGGCTTAGGTATGGGTAGGTAAAAATAGGCTTTTAGGCTCAATCTTACGTACCATAAGCTCTTTTGATCTAAATTCTTCCCTTTTCTTTTGATTCTCTTTTTCACTTCATACCTATCTTTCCCCTATTTTGTTTTGAGAGAATGAGGTGTATGATGAATATCAGACACCCCCAAACTTAGACTTTTGCCTATTTCTTATTATTTTTCATTGGGGTGCAACAAAATTGTTCAGTCTCTTTTGACTCTTTTTTCAACACTTTATATTCCAAACATCTCAATTTTTTCCACTTATGACACAAATATGGACTTATAGGGTGTCAAAGAAAAGAATTTATTTTAGGCTCAAAGGGGCTGACTAGGGATATACAACGAATGGTAAGAAAGGGCTAACAAAGAAATGTCTGAGTCATCTCCCTAACATTCATATCCTAACTATTTCGCCTCAAATAGCAAGCAAGCAGACACATAGGTTTAATCATTAACAATGCATAAATAAAGCAAGATACCCCAAATAGTTCAATTTCATGAATTTTTAGCATATCTATCCTAAGTGTTCAGATTTTCTGCTTCTAATTCCATTACATTATCCACTTTACTTCATTTAGGCGTTTCAAGTGACTACATCATGCATGATCAATAATAATAATAATAATAATAATAAAAAAATAATGACTCAAAAATACTCAAAAACATACAAAACAAATCAAAAAGACTAAAAAATAATAAGACACCAACACCCCCAAACTTAATTGACACATTGTCCCCAATGTGTGAATACTAAAAATAGGGATAACTTACTGACACAACACAACGGTCATAACGGAGGTCTGGGAGGAAAAATTCTAGAATTTGCATTGCGTCTGGGCCTCTGAACTTTCGGTGCCACGATCCTGAGATTTGTCGCTGTGGCGCCCCAAGTACTGCGGCTCTCTGAAGTTCCGGCGCCACGGCGCTGATTCTGGGCGCCGTGGCGCCCCAAGTACTGCGGCTCTCTGAAGTTCCGGAGCCACGACGCTGATTCTGGGCGTCGTGGCGCTGACGACGATTTTTCCTTTTTTTCAGCATTTTTGCTCCTTTTTCCTCAGAGTTAGCTTTCAGCCCACCTGTCATCCAACAACACAAAACAAGAACCCAAGACCGTGAGACTGTTCAAGACAAAATAAAACAAACTAAAGACAAAAATCAAACTAACATAATTAAAAACATTGGGTTGCCTCCCAATAAGCGCTGTCTTTAACGTCTTTTATCCGGACGCAATTAACCTTTACGAGTGCCCATTGGATCCCTCTGAGAACTGCTTGCAATCCGCATAGTTCTTGTTGCAGGTCTCACTTTTCCTACAACAATCTTTTCAACTAAGGGCTTCAGATATAAGATTATCCCCCAAATACACGAGACATGCTTGTCTTCTAGGCTTTCTATAATGTAGGGATCAGTGAAATTCCCAACATCTCTCAACTCTAGGGGGTGCCCTTGATGATATGAACTTCCTATTTGGGGATCAACAGTGACCGCTGGTGGTATTTCTTTTGCAATAGGTACAGTAAAAAGAATTTCCAAAGAATCCTAAAAGGTGAATAATTGGATCTCAGTAATCTTAACCTGAACCGCTGGATGTGGTTCAGGTTCCTCAATTTGCTTATTACTTCCCACAACGGTGTCTCTAGGCAGACTTTCTTGAAGTGTATTGTTCATCCTATCCATTAGTTTCCCTATTTGTGTCTCCAAATTTCTGAGGGACACTCTTGTCTCATCCATAAACTGAGCCTGACACTTGGTGAGCCTGAGTATGCCTGCCTGCAACTCATCTAGATCTTCCTCTGGAACCTGTGGGTTAAGCTGTTGTTGATGACTCCACTGCCCCTGATAGTAGTAGTAGTCCATGTGTCCTGATTTTTTATTTCTTTTTTCTTTTTTTTAAGGAAACAAACTAACTTTACCTGCAAAAAAAAAACACACAAAAAAAATTGATAAAAAAATGCTCGCTGAACAAGTTAGAAACTTGTTCTTGGAGCAACCAAATTAGAAATAAGAATAGATAAATCGATATTGAAAGTATGTCGGTCCCCGACAACGGCGCCAAAAACTTGATGTGCGATTTATACACACGCTTAACACAAGTGCACGTATCGTTACAAGTAATATAGTCTAGGTAAGACCGAATATCGTCCTCAGGGACTGGTTTTCAAGTACCGATTATCTATGCTTTAGTTTCTATTTGGTTAACGTTAATTGAGTTGAAATTCTAAACTAATAATTCAGGAAATAAACTAATTATGAAAATACTTTGATTTAAATCAGTTATGATGGAGAATTAGGGCTTTCAAGATCATCAACTATCCACTCTATTCAATCCTTAATACAATTAGACTAACTTCTTCTTCTACGTTAAGATAGCAGGTTAACTAGACCATTTTATACTCCTGTTAAGGTAATATAAACACTCAACCCCAATGGAGAACCCTTCTATCTTTCGATGACAAGATTGACTACAAAGGAGGATTAAGAGCAATAACATATTAAGCTACACAAGTATTGAGGTACTTTCATTCACGATTTAAACCTATGTTTACTCAACTATAGCATATTCACAATCTCCCCTTTCGGATTTCGATTAGAACTCATATAAGTGATGATAACTAGTGATCAATTAATTATCAAGCAATCAAAACAACTATTGAATAAATCTTAAACAAGTAAAGAAGAAATCAACTACTGTATTACTTCATGAATAAAAGTTTCAAGAGAATCACAAGGAAATCCCTAAATAAGTAATTAGTTCCTAGCCATAGTCACGCTAAGAACTAATACAATCTCCATATATGAACTGAAATAAACAAAGCAAAAAGAAAGAAAAGAAAATACTTGAACTAGGTCTCAAATCTTCGCCTCCTAGAGTTGTGTTGTATGTACAATGGATGGAATGAATTCCCCTTTCTAGAGAATGATGTAGAGAATATATATAGCCCAAGAATCATTTAGGTCAAGGGTTAGGGATTATGTAGGTAGGAAAAGTCATCCCTTTTGGACCCTAAAAATGTGTCAAATTCGGCCCAAAACGTCAAAAATACCGCGTTGGCGCCGTGGCCCTGCAGTCGGGGGCCACGGCGCTAAAATCGAGAGTTTGACAACTTGATTAATTCGTGGCCCGGCGGTGGCGTTAGGCGATTCTTAACCATCGTCCGATTTTCATCCGGCCGTCGATCTTTTCTA
The DNA here is from genome assembly GCA_029844215.1 of Przewalskia tangutica. Taxonomy (NCBI): domain Eukaryota; kingdom Viridiplantae; phylum Streptophyta; class Magnoliopsida; order Solanales; family Solanaceae; genus Przewalskia; species Przewalskia tangutica. Next base: position 8,848,676 of record CM056725.1, read on the forward strand.
TACTTTCCGGGACTTCTTAGACTTCATTTATTGGCCCCTTTAAGTGTGCAATTCCATCTCAATTAAGCTCATTTCATCTTCTTTTCGCCATTTCTCCATTTCTGACCGCTGTGACACAAAAGAAAGGAAAACAACCCTAATACTATACTAAACATAAATGAAATGAGTAAAATACTAACTAAAAATGACTCAAAAAGTATATATAAAATACGCCTATCAAACACTCCCAAACTTAAACTTTGCTCGTCCTCGAGTAAAACACAAAACAAAAATAAAACAAAACGATCAAAGACTCAAAGAGATGGATCAAGTAGTTATAATATTGCTTCTTCAAAATCATGGATGAAAGATGAGATAATATGTTAGAACATATATAACATGAATAATCAGCAATCTAGAATTTCTAGTTAGATATTTCGCAAATTCACTTAGATTATGTTCAATAGAAATACAAACACCTAACCTATGCATGTCAATTTCATTCCATCTTTCCCAAATGCTATAGACTTGTTTACTTGCTATTCTCCACTAGTCATAGACATACATATTAAAGATCATCAGGACTTTCAAGGGTTGTAAGGTAGGCTTAGGCAGGGGTAGGTAAAAATAGGCATTTAGGCTCAATTACGTACCATAAGGACTTTTCATTCAAACTTCTTTTCCTCCTTTTTGATTTCCTTTTTAGTTTCGTACCCACTTTTCTCCCCTCTTTTCTTTTGAGAGAATGATATGTATTATAAATAACAGGCACCCCCAAACTTAGACTTTTGCATATTTTTCATTGGGGTGCATCAAATTTGTTCACTCTCTTTTTGTCTCTTTTTCACGCTTGTCATCCCAATACTTTTCCATTATTACTTATGGCACAACAAAGGAATCATAGGGTGTCAAAGAAAGATATTTATTTTAGGCTCAAAGGGGCTGACTAGTGATACATTTTATGTCAGGGTAGGTAATGAATGGTCAGAAGGACTATCAAAGAAATGCCTGAATCATCTCCCTAAAAATGTACGTCTTAACTATTTCGCCTCAAATAACAAGCAAACAGATTTTTTAGACATTTTTCAACAGTTCTTTCCATAATTGACACATATAAGCGAAGGACAAATATTCCAAATAATTAGATGTCAGGAATTTTTGGCATATCTAACTTAAGCACACAGATTGTCGCTTTTAATTCCATTACATAAAAAATTATAACTCAAAAACACATAAAAATAACACAAAGACAAATCAAAAAGACTAAAAAACAAGACAATAAAACAAAATAAGACACCCCCCAAACTTAATCGACACATTGTCCCCAATGTGTGAAGACTAAAAATAGGAACAACTTACTGACACAACACAACTGTCATAACGGAGGTCTGGGAGGAAAAATTCTGGAATTTTCATTGCGTCTGGGCCTCTGAACCTTCGGCGCCACGGCCCTGAGATTCGGCGTCGTGACGCCCCAAGTACTGCGGCTCTCTGAAGTTCTGGCGCCACGACGCTGATTCTGGGCGCTGTGGCGCCCCAAGTACTGCGAATCTCTGAAGTTCCGGAGCCATGGGGCTGATTCTGGGCGCCGTGGCGCTGACGACGACTATTCCTTTTTTCCAGCGTTTTTGCTCCTTTTTCCTCAGAGTTACCTTTCAGTCCACCTGTCATCCAACAACACAAAACAAGAACCCAAGATCGTGAGACTGTTCAAGACAAAATAAAACAAACTAAAGACAAAAATCAAACTAACATAATTAAAAACATTGGGTTGTTTCCTCACAAGCGATGTCTTTAACGTCTTTTAGCCGGACGCAGTTAACCTTTACGAGTGCCCATTGGATCCTTCTGCGAACTGTTTGCAATCTGCATAGTTATTGTTGCAGGTCTCACTTTTCCTACAACAATCTTTTCAACTAAGGGCTTCAGATATAAGATTATCCCCCAAGTACACAAGACATGCTTGTCTTCTAGGCTCTCTATAATGTAGGGATCAATGAGATTCACAACATCTCTCAACTCCAGGGGGTGCCCTTGATGGTATGGACTTCCTATTTTGGGGATCAACAGTGACCGCTGGTGGTATTTCTTTTGCAATAGGTACAGGAAAAAGAATTTCCAAGGAATCTAAAAAGGTGAATAATTGGATCTCAGTAATCTTTTTCTTCTCTACACCAACTATCTCGCCAGATTTCTCAACAGATGGGTGTGGTTCAGGTTCCTCAATTTGCTTATCACTTCCCACAACGGTGTCGCTAGGCAGACTTTCTTGAAGTGTATTGCTCATCTTATCCATTAGTTGCCCTATTGTGTCTCCAAATTTCTGAGGGACACTCTTGTCTCATCCATGAACTGAGACTGACACTTGGTGAGTCTGAGTATGCCTGCCTGCAACTCATCTAGATCTTCTTCCAGAACCTGTGGGTTAAGCTGTTGTTGATGAATTTGCTGCCCTTGATAGAAGTAGTAGTCCATGGACCTGCATATATATATATATATTCATTTTTTTTACCGAATTTAACCTGCAAAATAAGAAAAACAACAAAAAGTGATAACAAGATGCTCGCAGAACAAGTTAGAAACTTATTCTTGGAGCAACCAAATTAGAAATAAGAATAGATAAATCGATATTGAAAGTACGCTAGTCCCCGACAACGACGCCAAAAACTTGATGTGCGATTTATACACACGCTTAACGTAAGTGCACGTATCGTTACAAGTAATATAGTCTAGGTAAGACCGAATATCGTCCTCAGAGACTGGTTTTCAAGTACCGATTATCTATGCTTTAGTTTCTATTTGGTTAACGTTAATTGAGTTGGAATTCTAAACTAATAATACAGGAAATAAACTAATTATGAAAATACTTTGATTTAAATCAGTTATGATGGAGAATTAGGGCTTTCAAGATCATCAACTATCCACTCTATTCAATCCTTAATACAATTAGACTAACTTCTTCTTCTACGTTAAGATAGCAGGTTAACTAGACCGTTTTATACTCCTGTTAAGGTAATATAAACACTCAACTCCAATGGAGAACCCTTCTATCTTTCGATGACAAGATTGACTACAAAGGAGGATTAAGAGCAATAACCTATTAAGCTACACAAGTATCGGGGTACTTTCGTCCACGATTTAAACCTATGTTTACTCAACTATAGCATATTCACAATCTCCCCTTTTGGATTTCGATTAGAACTCATATAAGTGATGATAACTAGTGATCAATTAATTATCAAGCAATCAAAACAACTATTGAATAAATCTTAAACAAGTACAGAAGAAATCAACTACTGTATTACTTCATAAATAAAACTTTCAAGAGAATCACAAGAAAATCCCTAAATAAGTAATTAGCTCCTAGTCATAGTCACGCTAAGAACTAATACAATCTCCATATATGAACTGAAATAAACAAAGCAAAAAGAAAGAAAAGAAAATACTTGAACTAGGTCTCAAATCTTCGCCTCCTAGAGTTGTGTTGTATGTACAATGGATGGAATGAATCCCCCTTTATAGAGAATGATGTAGAGAATATATATAGCCCAAGAATCATTTAGGTCAAGGGTTAGAGATTATGTAGATAGAAAAAATTATCCCTTTTGGACCCTGAAAACGTGTCAATTCAGCCCAAAACGTCAAAAATATCGCGTCGGCGCCGTAGCCCTGTAGTCCGGCGCCACGGCGCTGAAGAATCTGCAACTTTCGGACTCCGCAGAACATTGGGCGCCCCGGCGTTGCTGCCAGGCGTCGCGGCGCCGGAGGCGTGAATTTGACATTTTTTTCGTTTCTTCATCCTTTTTTCGTCCGGACTTCGTCTGATTTCCTCTATACTTCCCGGAACTTCTTAGACTTCATTTCTTGGCCCTTTTGTGTGCAATTCCATCTCTTTTATGCTCATTTCATCTTCTTTTTGCCATTTCTCCATTTTTGATCGCTGTGACACAAAAGAAAGCAAAACGACCATAATACTATACTAAACATAAACAAAATGAGTAAAATACTAACTAAAAATGACTCAAAAAGTGTGTATAAAATACACCGATCAATTCCTCACTTCCGTTACCATATTCCTCTGTCCATTCTCAATGTAATGTTGCAGCAAATACTGCTACTCATTTCACGCTACCAGTTTCATCACTTGTCAGAAAGCCTTCACTTTCGCATGTACCTTCCCCTTCTCCAAATGTGGACACTATCACTTCTGCTCCTCCATATAGAGAATCTCCTCAAGGTACTTCACATCCTTTACCGTATCCTTCACCATGTAAAACATACATTCAAATAAAACAAGGCCGCACACGTAATCATCCCATGACCACACGATCTCAAAAAAAAATTATAAACCCAAATGAGCCTTCGTAGCAACCAAACATCCCATTAGTTCATCCATTTAGCCATCATGTGTAACACAAGCCATAAAAGATCCTGAATGGAGAGCAGCAATGTCAGAAGAATTTAATGTCCTTGTTAAAAATGGTACATGGGAGTTGGTCCCTTTTCAACCTCATTTCAATGTCATTGGTTGCAAGTAGAATTTTAGGATAAAGCGAAATGTCAATGGAACCATTAGCCGCTATAAATCCCATTTAGTTGCTAAAGGCTTTCATCAATGACCCGGGCTTGACTACCATAGCATATTTAGTCTTGTTATTAAAACCACTACCATTAGAGTAGTCATATGCATTGCTTTGCAACTTGGAGGGAGGATTAGACAACTTGATGTCAACAATGCTTTTCTTCCAGGTTTATTACAGAAAGAAGTATATATGAGTCAATCTCCAGGGTTTGTTGACTCTACCAGGCAATCTCACATTTGTAAGTTGAAGCGAGCAAATTACGGCTTAAAACATGCTCCTAGAGCTTGGTATTATGAACTGAACAAACTTATTTTCCCCATTAATATTTTCCAGTCTCACGGTGATGCATCTTTGTTCATCTATGCACATGGTTCTGTCCTTTGCTATTTTCTGGTGTATGTTGATGACTTGTTGATTACGGGAAACTCCAATCCGTTTCTGGAAAACTTACATTACATTTAGGGGTTTAACTCATCCCAACAACCAGGGAAATTTTCATGTCACAACACAAGTATATCAGGGATATTCTTGACAGATTTGATTTGAGTGGTGCCAAGTGATACACTCAAATTACTCGTTTGAAAATGATGTAAGGAGATCGATGCAAATATAGAATTCAAGAAAAGTTGGGGTTGAATCCCATAGGGAATACGACGAGAAAAAGTACAATCTAAATGCAAACCTCGATACTTAGTCTAGATTTCAAAAATGTTGAGAAAATATTATTTGTTTTGATTATAAACTACTATTCAATTCAAGTATGGATTAATTGCAAATTTGTAATTTAAGTAAGGAGATGACTAGGGTTGTGTTCCCTCTAGGTGAATTAATGTAATTGGAGCTAGGCTTGATTTCAATTGAATACCTATTATACTATATTATGGGTCAATTAAGGTTTATCACTAGTTTTCCAACCCATGTGATAAATTTCATCACTAGACTCTTTTAAGCACTAGGATGTGCTAATTAATACACTACTCAATTGTCATATCACCCATTATATTCCTAGCTTTGAGTATTAGATAGGAGTTAAATTCCTAAATCTATGACATTAATGTTTTTTCCAACCAAATATTTCTTTCCAAGTAATAAACGACTATGGACACAACCAAAATTGGCCACCATCGATATCACAACATAATGAAGTATAATATGATAAACAATCTAATCAGGCAATTAAAACACCCATAACATTAATAACACCATTTGATGTCCACAATCCTAGCTAAGTATTTAACTACTCATGCTCAAAGTAAAACAATCAAAAGCTTCAATTAAATTAAAGATAGACATGTCCTTACAATTATTAAGATGAAGAAGACAAAGTAATAAGTTGAATCGAATACTCCCAAAGCTCTTTTATCAACGCAAAAGTAAAATATTATTCTCTAACTAAATCCGGGAATGGAATCGAATGTTCAAAAATCTATGCCTAGAATTTATACTAAAGGGACAAAAGTAAAAACATGATAGCTGACGGGTCACTATGCGACACCAGAATGCGGCTGCATATAGAGTTTGTGGTTGCATTCTAGTCACATTCTCAAGATCAATTTTACTCCATGCTCGTTATGCGATATGTTTGCGGTCACATTATGAAGTATGTGATGTGGCATAAGCATCGCATTTCTCATTTTTTGTTCATCTCACTGGCTGATTTCTTCGAGAGTATGCAGCCACATCTTAAAGTTTGTGGCATCACATACTCATTGCATGCAACCTGATTCTGTCAACCTTTCCGTTTTAGTTTGAGGACTAATATGCGGTTGCACACCTAGTATGCGACATCACATTCTTTTTGCATTCAGTGCTTCCATAGACCTTTTTCTACTCTTTTGTTCCATTTTATTCCTTGTACTCTAAATGCCTGAAAACACATGAAAATACTATACATAAAGAGTAAACTCACTTAAAAGACATCTAAAAGTATAAGGAGTGAGTGCTAATACTCTGAAAGCTCATGACTTATCAACACCCCCAAGAAATGACACAAAATAACGACTCAAGACACAAAGACTCGACTCATACAAGACTCGATCACTAACATGATAGATGCATATGATTGTCGATTGGTACCAATAATGAGAATATAAGCATGCTTCTTTAATTTTTACAACCACCTCTCATTTTCACCGACTTACATTGAATAGAATGATAGGCACACACAAGCCTCAAAGTGTGACTAGAGGTTACCACTCTCTTGTTCACACTCCTTTTGGCAAGTAAGAAAAGCACAATTATCACCCATTTTTCACAACACATGCACCATCAAAAGAAGAAAATTCCACACACATATATATTAAATAAACAAGGGACAATAATCAACCACTCACTCTCAACAAAAAATCTTAAGTGCAACAAGTGTCAAATCATAGGCTTACCCTTACCTTCTTTCAATTCTAACTCAAGAGTAATCATTGGAGATCTCTAAGGACTTTTCCGATTGTAATGTAGTCTTAGGGTAAGGTAGGATACTCATTTAGGTATAATCTTACTACACCTTCCTTGAACTCTACACATCTTTTCATTTTTAGGCTATTTCTTTGATTTCTCCTTGCTTCTTTCTCTTTCATCTACCTTTGCAAATGTATTCCTCCCTTATGATGCCACTTTTATTTCCACTTTCGATTCACAATTTCCCCACTCTTTTATCACAACGCATAAAAAGAAACACATTCCTTTTGTTTCTTTTCTACTTCCTTTTATTATTTTTCTCTTTTTTTAAACAAAAGGGGACCTTGTGAACAATTACACCAAAAAAATTCTTTTACAAACTTGGCATCTCACCAGTCACCTCCAACTTATGCCACAAGCCTAAGTTGATGTTTTTACCTTATTCACATGAATTCTCACCCCCAAGCCTAAGTTGAAACTTCAAGATCAAGGAAGGACGGGTTCAAAAGTGGTAAGATATAAAAAAGGTTACGGATTGTAATGTGGTTACAAAAAAGGATAAAGGCTCAAAAGTGCTAACTAGGGATACACTTTATGCTTTAATAGGGTAGAATGGTTACACGGATTGCATTTTAAACAAATAAAGAATGCCTAAGTTCATTTCTCCAACAACCATTATCAATATTAGATTCGTTTGACCAACCGCTAGTAGACACAAGCAAGCACAAAAGCCAATTTTTAGCAAAGCTCTCCACATATGGCACATGCATTATTACAAGATGCGCAATTGACTTGAATACAAACTCAATAGTGCAAACTTATACAAATGGTATCCAAAAGTCACACAATGAGCCAAATGTTGCCAAATAATCATTCTTATCTTTTAAAAAACAATTTTTGAAATTTTTAGAGGGGTATCAACTTACATGCACATATCTCAATGTATTGGTACCAAACAAGTCACATTGACAAACCAAAGGGCTTAATTCCCTTAAGAAGTTTCCCCACCATCTATCATTGGGAAAAGTGACTTAAAACTACCTAAAAATACCGGGTTTAAAAGACAAATAACATCATTGGGAAAAGAACCACAACTAAGAAAAATCAAGGATATAGCTATTACCACGACACATAGGGAAAACAAATACCACGATAAAGTAAATATACTAACGAAAAACACGAGATAAAAGAACAAAATAAAAACAACAACATCCAAGTCACCAGAATATCAAACTCCAACCCACAAATATACAGGTAACCTACCCCCAACTAAAAATATCGTGCAGTGTCCTCAATGCACAAAATAAAAGCAAGAAGAGGTGAGCACTTCTTGAACGGATCAAGCGTCATGTTGAGTGTTGCAAAATTTCTAGATGCTATGCAAGTGTACGTATCACAATTTGTAATAATTTTGGTAAAACTGAGTATCGTCCACAAAGACTGATTTATCAATTATCAATTAACTAATCTTTAGTTTCTATTTTGCAAACGAATATAAATGGTGATTTCTAAACTAAAGAATTAACAAACTAAAATAAATTACAAGAATAAACTAGCAGTGAAAACACACGAAGTTTAATTCAGTAATGAAGGCAATTAGAGTTTTCATTTTCATCAACAATCCACTCTATCATTCATTAATGCAAGACTAGTGATTCTTCTTCTTATTAAGATAGCAGGTTAACTGAGATGTTCTATATTCCGATTAGGACATATAAAAACTCAACCGAAGTGAGAATTTTCTATATTTCTATGGTAAATTCAATCAAATAGGAGGATTAAGGTCAATAACCTAAAAAGTTACACAGGAAATCGTGATACTCTCATTCAAGATTAAACTTATGTCTAATCAACTATAACATATTCAAATCTCACTTTTTAGATCTTGATTTAAAATCATATAGGTAATGAAAACTAATGCCCAATTAATTCTCATTCAATAAACGCAAGTTGAATAGATCTTAATAGATGAAGAAGAGAAAAACACTAGCAATGCATTAAATCATAATCGATATGCTCATGGTAAAATACAAGGGAAGGAAAAATAGTGAAGGGTTTCAAGTAGGCTTAAAATAGGCATCAATCAACGAAGGATTACTTAAGACTCAAAAAGGGTAACTAGGAATTAAATTAGTCAAGGTTGGCTTGAAAGGTTTAATCGTCCAAAAATGGCCTCAATCATATTCCTAGGCATGTATCATCTAGGATTTCATCTAACGTAGTTGTTACGCATATTTTGTATACACTTTTTGAGTCATTTTTGGTTAGTATTTTCCCCATTTTTGTTTAAATAAGTATCGTGTTAGGGTCGTTTTTCTTTCTTTTGAGTCGCAGAGGTTCCAAATGGCAAAAAGAAGCTAAAAGTGGGCAGAAAAGGAGGCTCCCGAAGCAAAAAGAACGAAAGTTGGCAGATTCATACGAAAGCATGCAGGGCCGCGACGCTGAGCAGCAGGACCGCGGCGCCATAAATCCTGAGAAACAGCAGAACATTCGGCGCCACGACGCCTTAATGCAGGCCCGCGGGGTCGACGCGGGAAAAATCCGATCCTAGGCGAAATTGGCCAGGGGCAGAAGGGTCCAGGGCATACGATTTTTGCAGCATATTTAAACCCTTGGGACAAATTTTGGTGTTATCTCGGATACTCTATCACGCAGAACGCTTGGAGGCTACAGGATTGGAGACCTAGTTCTAAGTATTTTCTATTTCTTTTCTTTATTTCAATTCAGTTCATGTTGGATTTTGTATTAGTTCTTATCATGTGTATTACTAGGAGCTATACTCTTAATTAGGGCTTTTCCATTGAATTATAGGTGTCTAACAGGTGAACCGTGGACCCAGAGCCCTCAAGGTTTTTAACGGTTCGGACCGATTCGGTTCATCGACTACGGCCAACCGGTCGGTTCGTTCACGATTCAGTCGGCGTGCGGTTCCGGTCGAACCGGTCCGGTTTCTATTTTTTTTATTTCTAGTATTTATTTTCTATAATATAAACTAAATTCAATTTAAATATGTAATATAATAATATAATATATAATTTAGTTGTATATATTAAAATTGAAACTTTAAAGTTAACTTTTTATTTTATAATTTATAACTTTATACTTTATAGTTTATAACTTTATATTGTAAATTTGTAATTATACTTTTATTAATTTATTAGATTAGTAGATATAAGTTAACAAATAAGTAATAACAGATTAACAACTAAATAGATAGTAAAATTAAAATTAATGATAAGATGTAAACTTTTGAACTTTCATAACGTTAATAAGAGTACATAATGAAGTAATAATAATTTTATTTACATATTATGCATCCTTCTTGCAAGTTCTTCGTAATCTATAGGTTGATTGAATTGGTTATGCTCTATAGCCTCTAAATCTGGAGTATTAATTCCAGTCCCGCCTCCGCTCCCTCCTTCCAAAATATTGCCTATTTCTTCATCTTCCGGAGAATTAACGTCTCCACATCCTTGATTTCTTCTCTCTGATCTGATCCAATCCCTTAAGCAGACTAACACTTCTAATGTGCTTCCACCCAACGAGTGGCGTGTGTCTCCTATTTGATCTCGTGCTTGGCTAAATGCACTTTCGAAGCCACCGTTGAGATCGACATTAAGAACATCCCGCCATCGCAAGTACCGGAATTGCCTTTGTTAACCTGCCACCTTTGTAAAGGGTCAAAATTTTTCTTCGGATCCGCTTGCTTTTGAAAATAAAATTGCATCTCATCGCAAGATCGGATTGTGGTTGGTTGTGTTGTAAAAGTGCTCCATATGTCTAAAGATTCTTCTTCATCGTCATTGAATCCTGCAGTGTAGACACGCAACTAACTAGAAGGAATATTAGTAGCAGAGTTGGTGTTATCATGTAATGTAGCATAATATTCATATAATGTAGTTAAATTAGTACCAAGTTTACTTATGCAATCAAATGAAGATGGAGTTTGCTCCACCTATTTCCATATAAGTATATAAACTAAATATTAGATTATGACAATCTAATTTTTAATAGAAGGATTTAAGATCGCACCAATACAATAAATATCGTGAATAGGAAAAAATATTTTTAAACTTTTCAAACATAATCAGAATCGCATCTTTATATTTCACATTTGATTTTAAACTATAAAGTAAATATGAAATTTCAAATATATGAGCTAAAGCATTACAAATCATTGGGTAATAAGATCCGAAAATTCAACGATTGCATGTAAAATTTACGTAAATTTTTAAAAGTTCACCAATTGATTTCCAATGTTCGCTTGCTAACATATACATCACGTTCTTACAATGCGCATTTGCAACATGTGTTATGGGTCTTTATACTTATAACATTCTTTTAAAAATAAATAAGTATAATTCCACCGTAATAATCTCTTCCGCATGAATTTAGGTCTCAAATTAAATTGTTTACATTTTTCTTTAAATTCTATAATTCTATTTTTCCTATTATTACCCTGAATAACTCCAACAGCTCTTTTGACAAGTTTTATTTCAGGTGAAAATAAATCAAGACCACTTTTAACAATTAAATTATAAATATGACAAGCACAACGAACATGAAATATATCAGGAAGTGGTGGTTGTACTTCCGCTTTTAAAAGATCTACAACAGCAGTATTATTAGATGCATTATCGAATGATACACAAAGTATTTTATTATAAAGATTATATTTTGGGCATAAAAACAAATAGTTTCGCTTATATATTTTCCAGTATGACTTTGATCCTCGTCATACGCAAAAGCAATAATACGTTTTTCCATTCTAAAATTTTCATCAATCCAATGACAAGTAATTGTTAAATAATCATAACCGTTCAATGCATGTCCAATGTCTGAAGTAAAACTAACTAGGCATGGAAGGTTAGCAAACAAATATTGCAAGAAAATAACATAATCATTATGAAGTCTAAAAATATCGGCTCTAGTAGTACTACGAGGAACACCTTTAAAAAAAGGATTATATACTCTTTGAATATATGTAATTAAATATGAAGAAGAAGCAAAAGAAAAAGGTAAACAACCTCCGACAATCATTTTTGCTAATTCAATGCGATCTTTTTTTGGATCGTACTTAGCCAACCCCCCAGTTAATGGATTAAGTTGTTGTTGACCGGGTTCTAAATCAGAGACAGCATCCCATTGTGCCGTATGATCGTGTTTTATATGTCTACCTATAGTGCCCGTCCCCCCGTCACCACCCCCTGTCTTATGTTTATAAGTTCTCCCACAAATATTACATTTAACTCTATCAGTACCCACAACTTTATCATAAAAGAGTCACACTTTACTCCTTTTTTTTCTTGCTACTGGTCCTGGTAAAGGAGGTCTACGACTACGACTACGACTACCACTAGCGCATGCAACATCGAAGGAACACTAGTAGGTGTAGGAGGTTCTTGTTCTTGTTCTTGTTCTTCAAGTTCATTAATATCATCTAATTGAACGTTATCATATTCATTATCTTCTATTCCAAAATCTTCTTGCATTTGATCATAATCTATATTTTGATTAGATGATGAAGAACCTACAGATTTTTTACCCCTTGAACTAGATTTACGCATCCTCACGCAATTCTTAGTAAAGAAATTATAAAATATTTAAATAATCAACAAATAAATATGATAATTTAATAAAATAATTAGAGAATGAAATGAGTGTACCAAACTTCGGGATTCAGAATTCAATTGAAACTCAAGCTCAAGTCTCAAGGCCTTGCTACTTTGAATTTGAAAACTAATAATAATAATAACTTGAAAATTGATAATAAAGATGATTAAGAGAGTATGAGAAATTGAGAATAAGAGAATTGAGAGAAATGTTGTGTGATAAAAATGAAGAAAATGTAGAGAATTTATAGATTTTTTAAAGGGTAAAAATGTAATTAAAAAAAAAAAAAAAAGGCCAACGGTCGAAATGACCTTTGGCAAGCCCCCTGCCCCCCCCCCCCCTCCCAAGTCCAAGTGTCCAACAGTAACAATACCGTTTGGGCGAATTTTTTTTTTTAGTTAAGGTCCGGCCCGACGTTAACCCAGAATGGAACCGGTTTTAGTTCACGCCTTACCGGTTTTTCATAACCGTGCGGGTTGGGTTGGGCCAATCCAACCCCAACCCAGATGCCCTACCGTCCGGCCGGTCCGATTTACACGGTCAACCGGCCCGGTTCGGTCAACCAGACCGTGAGATGTATACATCAATTGCTTGAAACTCGCTTTCATGAATTGATGCATTAGTTTGGTTTCTTCTTCGCTTGATTAAGATTTATTCAATATTAGTTTGAATGTTTGATTGTTAACTGATCACTAATTATCATAATTTATATGGTTTTGAATCAAGAACCGAGATGAGAGATTTGGATATGCTGTAATTGAATAGACAGAGGTTAAAATCGCGGACGAAAGTACCCCAATACTTGTGTAGCATTTTAGGTTATTGTTCTTAATCCTCGTATGTGGTAAAACTTATCATAAAAATATATAAGGTTTCTACACTGGGGTTGAGCGTTTATATATCCTAACCGGAATATAAGACAGACTAGTTAACCTGTCATCTTAACGTAGAAGAAGAAGAAGCCATTGTTATTGCATTAAGGATTGAAAAGAGTGGATAACCGAGGATATTGGAAGCCCTAATTCCATCATAACTGATTTATATCACAACATATTTAGTTTAATTCTCTCAATTACTCTAGTAGTTTTAGACAAAAACCCAAATTAAACTATCGTTAGCCAAATAGATAACATAGGGTAGATGTTCGGTAATTGAAAACTAGTCTCTGAGGACGATATTTGGTCTTACCAGACTATATTACTTGTAACGACACGTACACTTGCGTGAGCATTTGGAAAATAACTAAAAAAAATTTGGCGCCGTTGCCGGGGACTGACGTACTTTTAATATCGAACTATCTATTCTTATTTCTACTTTGGTTTTTTTTTTTTTTTTTTTTTTTTTACTTCTTACTTTTAGAACCCTATTGCCTTGATTTGTTTGTTGATTTTGATCAATTTCGGGGACTTAGTTTATGAGAAGAAGAAGAGGAGCAGACCCACTTGTTCCTTTAAACCCAGAAATTGAAAAGGCGTGCAAGCAGAGCAGGCGAAACAAAAGAATATCTGATTTAGTCACAATGGAAAACCAACCGAATCAGAATGGGGTGAACAATGAGGTTCCGGAGAATGTAGGGGAGCCAGTCCAGGTGCCAGCAGAGAGAAGCTTGGGGGACTACGTTCTGCCCATAGTCACAGGTGCACAGACCTGCATCAGGCTCCCAACAATAGGAGAAAATAACTTTGAAATCAAGCCAGCTATTCTGAGCATGGTATAGAATACAGTACAGTTTGGGGGTTGCCGTCTGAAGACCCCCATATGCACATTGCCAATTTTCTGGAGCTGTGTGCCACCTTTAAGTACAATGGTGTTACTGACGATGCCATTAGACTAAGGCTCTTCCTATTCTCACTCAGGGACAGAGCCAAGAGCTGGCTGAATTCACTGCCTGCAAACTCCGTCACCACCTAGCAAGACTTAGCTCAGAAGTTTCTTGCCAAGTTCTTCCCTCCATCAAAGGCAGCAAAGCTGATGGGAGAGTTGAACAACTATTATTCAGCTAGATGGAGAGTCACTTTATGATGCATAGAAGAGATTCAAGGACTTGCAGAGAAAATGCCCGCATCATGGTATAAAGAAGTGGATGTTGGTCCATATTTTCTATAATGGGTTGAGTGGTACTACTCGTACCATAATTGATGTTGCTGCAGGGGGAGCGTTTATGAGGAAGAGTGTCAATGAGGCACATGATTTGCTAGAGGACATGACTGTAAATAACCACAAGGGGTTGATGACAGATCAACGAGTAGCAGGAAGGCGATGGGTATACATGAGATAGATGCTATCACCGCCTTAAACGCTCAAGTGGCTCTTTTGACAAAGCAACTGCAGCAGAATACTATGTCCATGAACGCGGTTCAGATGTCTGTGAGTTGTTAGATTTGCGGGGGCCCACACACTTTTGATAGATGTACAGCGGTGGATCATAATAATGTACCCATGGAGCAGGTTCAGGAAATTGGGAACTTTCAGCGTCCTTACAACTCCAACACTTATAATCCAAGGTAGAGAAATCACCCCAACTTCTCATGGAGGAATAACTAAGGGCAGCAGGCCCAATATCAGGAAAATTACCAGAACCAGCAGCCACATAAACAGGCTATATCATCCCATCACTTCAGACCACCTGCCCCACAGGAGAAGCCTGATGAATTGAAAGCAGCCTTGCTTACACTCACCAACTCCCAGAATCAGTTCATGTCAGAAACAAGGTCCTCTATCAGGAACTTAGAAACACAGGTAGGACAACTAGAAAAGATGGTAAACAACAGACCTCAAGGTACTCTCCCAAGAAAAATAGATGTGAATCTGAGAGAGCAGTGCCAATCAGTCTTGTTGAGAAGTAGAAAACAGTTGGAGCAGGTTGCACCCCAACCAGGGATGGAAAAGAAGGATAAAGGTGATGTAGAACAGGAGGGGGTCACCGATGACCGCCCTACATTAGAGAAAGCTCCACTATTGGCTGTGAGGGAATATACTGACAAAATTCCCTACCCTCAGAGGCTCCAGAAAAAGTCCTTGGACTAGCAGTTCTCCAAATTTCTAGAGGTGTTCAAGAAATTTCACATCAACATCCCCTTCATTGAGGCTTTGGAGCAGATGCCCACATACTTTAAGTTTATGAAAGAGATCCTTGGGAAGAAGAGGAGATTGACAGATTATGAAACAGTGACACTGACAGAGGAGTGCAGTGCAATCCTGCAAAAGAAACTGCCACCAAAGCTGAGAGACCCAGGGAGTTTTACCCTGCCATGCACAATAGGAAAGGTAACATGCAATAGGGCACTCTGAGATTTGGGGGCTAGCATCAACCTTATGCCTGTATCAGTGTTCAAAAGATTGGGTTTGGGGGAGGCCAAACCAACCACAGTGAATTTGCAGCTTGCTGACCGATCCATCGTGTATCCCCGGGGTATAGTTGAAAATATGCTAGTCAAAGTGGGCAAGTTTTTCTTTCCAACAGATTTCCTCATCCTTGACATAGAGGAAGATGAAGACATGCCTATCATTTTGGGGAGACCATTCCTAGCCATGAGTAGAGCCCTCATTAATGTGGAGAAGGGGGAGTTGAGGCTTAGAGTCCAAGACGAGGAGATGGTGTTCAAAGTCTTCAAGTCTACCACTGAATCCCAAGAAAGCAACAAATGATTTGCGGTGAGCGCAATTGACGCAGCGGCCCATCAGAAACAACCCAAAGGTATGAGGATCATAGAGACAACTGCAAATCCACAGGCAATAAAGGTTAGTATGGCTGCTGAAACAAAAACTGATGATGTAAAAGCTGACCAAGAGGTAAAACTTGCTAAACTCAACCCCATGAAAAGGAAAAGTAGAATGAGAAAGAGGAAAATGATCTTTAAATGGATGGGTTGTGGGGGTAACTTACTCCAGTTATTTAATAAGAGAACTACGTCCGGCTAAAAGACGTTAAAGACAACTCTACTTAGGAGGCAACCCAATGTTTAAATTATGTAATTAGTTTAAATTGAACAGTCTCACTCCTAGGTATTTTTGGTTGTGTTGTGATGACAGGTGAGGGAATTGGACATTAAACACGGAAAACACTGAAAGCACGAAATCCTTGCAGCACCGCGATTCAACTATGCAGGGCCGCGACGCCGAATGTTCAGAGGAGATGCAGACGTTTCAGCGTCGCGGT
The DNA here is from genome assembly GCA_029844215.1 of Przewalskia tangutica. NCBI lineage: Eukaryota > Viridiplantae > Streptophyta > Magnoliopsida > Solanales > Solanaceae > Przewalskia > Przewalskia tangutica. Next base: position 8,865,404 of record CM056725.1, read on the forward strand.
GCCGTACAGCAGCGCCTTGGTGCCGGGGCATGATTTCAGAAAGGGAAAAGGGGCATATTTGCCCTCCAACTTTGAGAAAAGGGGCATATTTGCCCTCCGTCAAAGTTGGGGGACAAATATACCCCTTCTGTTAATAGACTTCCACCATTTGCCCTTTTTTCCATAACCTTAACAGCTTTGCACAGGTGGAATCCACGTGGACGCCACCTGTGCGCCACATGGCTGACCCGTCGTGTAACCCGACCCGACCCGTAACCCGACCCGGATCTAATTAAACCCACGATTTCTGCAACCAAGGCCCTTTCTCCTTCACCATTTCAGAAAGGGAAAAATCAGCGACTTCATCTTCCCCAAAACATCTAAATCGATTTCCTTCATCTTCCTCAAAACACTTCCATCGATTCCATGCCCTAAAGCACATTCAAACCGCGACTTTATCTTCCCCAACATAATTTCGTCAATTCGAATTGACAAGGTACGAAATTTTAGCAAATTAGAAGGTTTTCTTAATTTATGTCTTACTCGAATTGTTATATGCTTCTAAGTTACCATCGGAACTGAAAATTCCAATCTTCTTCTTATTCTACTTCGAAAGTTTAGAAATTTTTATTGTCGATAGTGTTTGTTTAAGTTTATTAGTTAATACAATTGTGTCGTCGACATATAAATGTCTAATCGACACTTGAATTTCTGCAAATATTTGTTGTTTGAAGTTTATGTGTTAATCGATACAATCGACACTTGAATTTCTAGTCGACACTTGAATTTCTGCGTCGACTGGTTTCTGTATTTATCTGATGTGCTAACATAGTTACTTTTGTGGATCTTTTGATTGCTCTGTATACGATGAGCTAACATTCTTGAACTTTATGTCGACTGGTTTGTTTTTTTACTGATGTGCTAACATAGTTAATAGGAATTTCCTACTGGTAAGGTGTTGTATAGTTGATAGTAATTACCTATTCCTGAGGCATAGGTTTGTTTTGAAGCCAATGTCGACTGGTTTGTTTTGAAGCATAGGTGCTGTCGACTGGTTTGTTTTGAAGCGAATGTTGTATTTTTTTTTGCAGATCATTGTCATGGAAAGACTTGTAGAATGTGAATTAAATGTTGATGTCGCAGCTGAATGTGAATTAGATGTTGATGATTTTGATGCGACTAACATTGCACAACATTCTGAGTCATATTGTATTGATGTTGAGGCCGGCACAGACTGTGACAGTGCCAATGAATCATTAAACTCTTCTGGTAATGAGTCTAGTGATGATGATTTTGATGTTGAAGAATTAGAGCTTATTAGACTTCAGAATAAAAGAGAGATTACACAAAAGTTAGAGCATTTCAAAACTATATATCCTAGAATGTCTTTCAAAGATATCATTGAGGCTAGAATGTTTATGAAGCTTTATGCCTTGTCGCAAAATAAAGGGTTGGTATTGTTGAAAAGTGACAAATCTAGGGTTAGGTACAAGTGTGTTGAGGGATGTCCTTTTAAATGTTCCATTAGTAAATGCAAGAACGGGATCGGGGTTTCAGTTAAAACATTGGTTAATGAACACAATTGTCCACCAGCATTTGAATGCAAAAGAGTAGATTGTGACACAATAGCTCATTATTTCCAAAACAAGCTACAAAATGATCCAAAAGTGAAGGTCAAAGAGATGAGGGTAGAACTGAAAGTCGTCTTTAATGTCAATGTTAGTCTTCATAAGTGTAAGAGGGCCAAGAGAATAATTTTGGGAGAACTTAATGGCAGTTACAATGATGAGTATAATAAGTTAGAGAGTTATGCTAATGAATTGAGGAATAGCAACCGTGGAAGTGATGATGTTGTAATCAACATATCTAGGGATGCACTTGAAACGGGAGTACGAAAGTTTCTAAGAATATATATATGTTTTAATGCAATGAAGAATGGATTTAGTGGTGGGTTAAGACCTTTCATAGGATTGGATGGCACATTCTTGAAAGGAAAGGCTAAAGGGCAACTGTTGGTAGCGGTTGGTCAAGATTCAATGAACCATATTTATCCACTAGCGTGGGCAGTAGTCTCTAAAGAGAACAAGGTCACTTGGAATTGGTTTTTAGGACTACTAAAGAATTCACTAAACCTGAAGCAAGGCCAAGGGATCACCATCATGTCTGATATGCAAAAGGTAAACTATTTCTGATTTAAGTACCATGGCTAAAATTGAAATTCTGAAAATTTTGAAAATTCTTAAATTCTGAAATTCAAAATTCAAATCGAAAATCAAAAACTAAAAATTTGATGTATATACGCAGGTTTAATTGATGCAATCCGGACAAAGTTACCAAGCTAAGTATAGGTTTTGTGCTAAACATATAGAGCACAATTGGTTGAAAAGATGGGGAGGTTACAAGCGAAGAAGAAGATGTGGCATTGTGCATGAGCTCGTATCATGAAGAGTTTGTTGACCATTTGAAGGTTATAGGTGAAATGGATCACCAATTCGAGAATTTATTGACATCCCCAGTTGTGACTTGGGTTAGAGCCTACTTCGACACAACTTGCAAGAATCAAAATGTGGATAACAACATCACAGAGTCGTTTAACAAGTGGATTCTGGAGGCAAGGCACAAGCCAATTATCAAGATGCTTGAAGATATTAGATTAAAGGTAACACGACTTTCAATTTAGTTTTAAGACACGGAATTAACACCTTAACATTGTGTAGGTAATGGCCATGTTGGTAGCGAATGAAAGTCAAGGGCATAAATGGGCTACGGAATACAGTCCTACAACATTAGAGATTTACAAGGACTTTGTGGCTATTGCTGAAAATTGTGAGGTTCATTTTAGTGGTGATGATGGGTTTGAAGTGTCTGAGGGAACCGATACACATATTGTCGATCTAATGGCAAAGAAATGTAGTTGTAGGACATGGGAACTTAGTGGTATCCCATGTCCTCATGCTATAAGAGCATACAAGCATAGACACAAGGATCCTATTGCCGAGGGAGCCATTCACCCATATTTTAATAAGTCAACCTACTTGTCAATCTATTCACACAAACTTCAACCAGTTAGAGGGTCTAAATTCTGGAAATATGAAAAGAGTCATGATATGGAACCACCAGAAATGTGTAAGATGGTGGGTCGACCCAAAGTTAAGAGAGGAAGAGTGAGGAACGAAAACTTGAAAAGACAAGGTGAATGGTCCGCTTCAAGGAAAGGAAAACCTATGACATGTTCTACATGCCATCACAGTGGACACAATGCAAGGGGTGTGATAAGGTAACACTCTACACATCTCAGTCAGCTGTTGTTTTGTGTTTTTTTTCTGCTGTTGTGTTGTGTTTTTTTCGGCCGTTCTGCTTTTCTTCGCTGTGTTGTGTTTTTTGCTTCTTTGTGTTGTTCGCTTTGGCCGTCCATTTTTTTGTCCGCTTCTTCTGCTGGTTCTGCTTTTGCTTTTGGTCTTGTCCGCTGGTTCTGCTTTGCCGCCGTTGGATCTGCTTTGGCCGCTTTGCCGTCCGCTTTGCCGCCGTTGGTTCTTCTTTTTGCCGCCGCTTTCTTCTTTGGTGTTCTGTTTTGCTGTTTTGGTCATGGTCTGTTTTGCTGTTTTGGTCATGGTCATGGTCTGTTTTGCTGTTCTGCTTTAGTAGCTGCCCCTTGTTTCGTAGCTACTGCTAGTGTTCTGTTTTAAATTGTTCATGCTGATGTCCTGTTTTAAACAGCAGGCTATTAAAGGGAAACAACTTGCAAGGAATAAAAGCAGCAACAGCAGCGCATATTTACCCCCGGCAGCAGAACAAGAACTAGAAGAAAGTTTTGTAGCATCAGAACCAGAAGAACGTCTAACTCAATGCAGCAGCACCACCGCTATGATAGAAGCAGAACCATCATTAAGGCCAAGGTCATTTTCGGAGGCAAATACTAGAATACTTGAAAGGATGAAACAAAGATTAGCCACACCAACAAGAAAAATATCCATCGTTGGTGATTCTACTTCAATGAGTGAGCCAACCAACTTGCCTTATCAACCACGAAACAAGGCTCTTGTTATAAGAGAGAAATTGAAGACATGGAAGAGAAATAGGCAGTCCGACACATGACGAAGACATCAACCACGAAACAAGGCTCTTATATAGCTTAGAGGTTGCTGCACTTTTTTTTGTTCATGTTGTTGTTTATCAAACAAAGAATTAGTTATCAACCAAGGCTATTACATGCTGCACTTTAAATTCTGATGGCTATTGCAGAATTAGTTAAGAAATCTGTTTTATTTGAGTATATAATTCAGCAAATTCATTCATAAGTTTGAATCTATATCTTGTTTGCTTACTATTAGAAACCCGTGGTTAGCTTTTACATCTCTGATTTTCTTCTTCTCATTAAATATTACTTTGGAAAACAATTCTTTTTTGGTTGGTTATCAAATGAAAAGAACAACAAAGAATGAAAAAGTAAGGAAAAATTCTATAAGAAATGAGAATGATTCTTCAATAACATTTAACTGCCATTATACTTCAATACACAACTACAAATATTAATTCCTAAACATAAAATTAAAAGTTCTTACTCAACTACAAATACATAATCATTTCATAATCGATGCCGCAACAAATCCAACAAATAACGCCCATGAAATCATCATAAACACGCGCATCTTCAAAACTTTGTTCATTTCAGCTTGATTTATACTCTTCAACGCAACGATTTCTGCTTTCAACATATCTCTTTCACTCTTCAAATCTGCTATTACATTCTTAAACACATCCAATGACGACATTAATTCGCCAGAGAAACTTTCAATATGTTCCTCATCCTCCCATTGCCAATATCCACAAGAACTTCTCTATAAGCAAAAAATGAAGAAGAAAAAAACAAAATCAAACAAACAAAAAATGTCGTCAAAGTATTAGATTGAAATTACTTACCTTAGGTTTGGGGCATTTGAAGAATTTCCTTCCGGGATTTGAAGTAGTCCTCGAAATAAATTGATTCGCAGTCATACCACAATGACACCTCCTTTGTGAAGAACAACTAACTTGAGACATTTCTTACTTGCTGAACATAAACACAATTGTATTAACTAATAAACTTAAACAAACACTATCGACTATAACTTAATCGAAACAAAGACTGTCAAAACTCATCGACGAAGCAAATTTACACTTTCGAAGTAGAATAAGAAGCATAGAACTTCAATCTTCAAACAATAAAAATTTCGAAACTTTCAAGTATGCACTTAACATTTGACAATTTGAAACTTTCAACTTCCTGTTCATTTTTATGAAGTAAGTGAATTATCACTAAAGAGCCTCCAGGTGGATGTACATATCACAAAAGGAGAGAATTGTCATCGAACACAACTTCCTATTCTTCTAATGACTTCAACTTACTTTGTACTTATTAACTTGTCCAAACGCATTCATTAGATGCAAAATACACATTAAGTCCAATAACAATGTCTGCCATATTAGTCAAGTTTAAACTTGAGAACGCAAGCCTAATTCAGAAGACTTGTAAAGAGCAGCATAAACTTCACGACCACTAACAAGGTCTCAAGACACTATGTATTGGGACTTCTTCAACCTAAGCTAAAAGTGACCTGGCTTCACAAGTTTCCGCTTCTTTCTATTAAAATAAATTAATCTTATGCACTACACCATTACTCTTATTCAATTCTTTTCTAAGTTAGTGATGTAATTTCTTTCCATGATTACTGTGAAACCAACATTAAGTTCTTTTGCGGACAGTATTTTGGCACATGATATCTCAACAAAATTATTCTCCCTGCCAAGAATGTTAGCTCATCGTATACAGAGCAATCAAAAGATCCACAAAAGTAACTATGTTAGCACATCAGATAAATACAGAAACCAGTCGACGCAGAAATTCAAGTGTCGACTAGAAATTCAAGTGTCGATTGTATCGATTAACACATAAACTTCAAACAACAAATATTTGCAGAAATTCAAGTGTCGATTAGACATTTATATGTCGACGACACAATTGTATTAACTAATAAACTTAAACAAACACTATCGACAATAAAAATTTCTAAACTTTCGAAGTAGAATAAGAAGAAGATTGGAATTTTCAGTTCCGATGGTAACTTAGAAGCATATAACAATTCGAGTAAGACATAAATTAAGAAAACCTTCTAATTTGCTAAAATTTCGTACCTTGTCAATTCGAATTGATGAAATTATGTTGGGGAAGATAAAGTCGCGGTTTGAATGTGCTTTAGGGCATGGAATCGATGGAAGTGTTTTGAGGAAGATGAAGGAAATCGATTTAGATGTTTTGGGGAAGATGAAGTCGCTGATTTTTCCCTTTCTGAAATGGTGAAGGAGAAAGGGCCTTGGTTGCAGAAATCGTGGGTTTAATTAGATCCGGGTCGGGTCGGGTTACACGACGGGTCAGCCATGTGGCGCACAGGTGGCGTCCACGTGGATTCCACCTGTGCAAAGCTGTTAAGGTTATGGAAAAAAGGGCAAATGGTGGAAGTCTATTAACAGAAGGGGTATATTTGTCCCCCAACTTTGACGGAGGGCAAATATGCCCCTTTTCTCAAAGTTGGAGGGAAAATATGCCCCTTTTCCCTTTCAGAAATAAAATGTCATAATACGCCCAATCTCTCCAGAAATTTCCCCAAACCATTTCCCTCTCTGCAGCAGTGAAAAATTCACCCATCTTTCACCAAAAAGCTCCCTCAAATTAACCCAAATCCTTCCAATTCCCACATACCAACACCAATTAAAACCCCTAGAATCTTTCACCATCATCATTATTTTCCTTGGGACAAGAAACATTGTGAAGAACAACTCATCGAAAAGATAATCTTCATCACTGTTCTTGAAATTTCTTGGCTAGTGGTGAAAGTAGTTTGCATATTTGGGTGTTGTGTTGGTTGTTGTTGCTGTGTAGTGTGGTTGGGGTGCTTTGTTATTGTGTTGTGGTTGAATTTTGCTGGGTTGATTTGTGTTGTGTGGAGTTGATAATTGTTGGGAAACCTTAAAGAAACAAGGGAAACTCTGCCAAAATATTTCCAACAATTCTCATAATGGCTTCTAGAAAATGAATAGCCCGGGCTACCCTCATCTTCATCAGCTCCAGACTATGATGTGACTCGGTTCGCCAACAAAAAGGCGGAGGATCGATACAACAAAATTAGTACTAGGGCATTGATACCGGAAATAGGTATGGACTACCAGGCCATACCATTTGATGATGATGACGACTACGAGCCCATCAGGGCAATGATCGAGGCAAATAGGTGGGAAAGGTTTGTAGATGCAGAAGAAATCCCACTTCAGAATGCTAGTCTTGTTCGAGAGTTTTATGCTAATTATCCGGAACAAGAGAATGAGAGGTGCTTCGTGAGAGGGCGGTATGTGCCCGTCAATGCTGAGGCGTTAAATGCAGTTCTTGGGACAACAAATATTGAGGACCAAGGTTATAATCCACACCATTTTAGAAGTTGGTCTAGAGACGTCAACCACATCATGTGGGACGTAGTTGCAGAAGCATTGTGTTACCCAGAAGCTGAATTTCAGCTCTCTCGCAATGGGTCCAGGGGACTTGCTAAGTGGAAATTCAACAGAACAGCCAGAGGTTGGCTGTATTTCATAAGTGCTCGCTTGATTCCGTCGACTCATTTCACCAGGGTGCCTGCGGACAGAATCAAGCTTGTGTATGGTGTCATATCGGGCAAGACAATTGATGTTGGGCAGGAAATAGTGCAGAGTATATGAGAGATCAGCAGGTTGACCACCACAGGCAGATTGGGACATTTATCACTTATATCTGCCTTATGTTCTAGGCATAGAGTCCCAAAGTTCGCCACAGACATTCTTGAGAGGATTTAGCTAGCTGTGACGTACAATTTAGTGCACTCTTTCCCTGACCCTACAGCAGGACTGCGAGAGAGGAGAAAAGGCCCAGACGGAGCATGTGCAGCCGTCATGGAGGAAGAAGAGCCTGAGACAGCTGCATACTATGAAACGAGCCAAAGCAGCCACCAACCGCCCCTGTCTTTGGAACCTCCAGTGCCAATACTAGAGCAGATGCTCCTAAATCAACAACAGATGCTGCGAAACCATGAAAGCATGATGCAAAATCAGCAACAGATGATGCAAGATTATCAGGACCTAAGCCAGCGCGTCAATGATTTAAGCACCATGTTCCACCAGTGGTCAATGCAACATCTGCTGCCACCACCACCATTTTGAGCCGCTATTGTCTGTAAGTCGTCCCTTTTTAATTTTGAGTCTTTACACATTTGAGACAATATGTCGTTTAAGTTTGGGTGGGGGGTTCTTATTTAATTTTTGTGTGACTGTTTTTGAGTCTTTTTGTTTGTGTTTTTGTGTCTTTTATTGTGTCTATATGAGTCAATTTTTTTTTATGATCATGCTTGCTGTAGTTGCTGAAAACCCTTAGTGAATTAAGTGGAATAATATAATGGAATTATAAGCTACAATCTGTGTGCTTAAGTTAGATATGCCAAAGATTCATAAAAATCTAATTATTTGGAATATTTGTACTTAGCCTATGTGTTGTCAATTGTGGAAAGAATGATTGAAAAATGTCTATGAAGTCTGCTTGCTTGTTATTTGAGGCGAAATAGTTAAGATATACATGTTTATGGAGATGATTCAGACATTTCTTTGTTAGCCCTTCTTACCATTCATTACATACCTTGCAATAAATTGTATCCCTAGTCAGCTCTTTTGAGCCTAAAATAAGTTATTTTTTTGACACCATATGATTCCCTTGTATGCCATAAGCAGTAATTGAAAATTGGAAATGAAGAAGTGTGAAAAAGAAATACGAAAAGAGAGTTAAAAGTTGATGCACCCCAATGAAAAAGATGTAAAAGTTTAAGTTTGGGGGTGCCTATGTGAATTTGTTTCATGCTCTCAATAAAGAGAAGAGGAGAATGATAGGTATGAACTGAAACGAATACAAAAAAGAAGGACAAAATGGTTGAATGAGAAAAATGCTTATTGTACGTAATCGAGCCTAAATGCCTACTTTTACCAACCCTGAAAAGTCCTGAAAATCTCTAATATATATGTCTATGATTAGTGGAGAATATCAAGTAAACAGGCCCATAGATCTTTAGGAAAAATGAAACGAAATTGACATGCATAGGTTAGGCGTTCATGCTTCCATTGATTATGATTGGAATGAATTTGTGAAAAATCTGACTTGAAATTCTAGATTGTTAAATTCATGCTATGCATGTTCCAACATATTATCCCAACTGACATTCATGTGTTTCTAAGTAACCTTGTGCATCTACTTGATCAGAGTCTTTTGAGTCCTTTTTCTTTTTGTTTCTTTGATTTTGTTTTGATCTTTGCTCGAGAGCGAGCAAATGTTAAGTTTGGGGGTATTTATTAGGCATATTTTGTATACACTTTTTGAGTCATTTTAGTTAGTATTTTCCCCATTTTTATTTAAATAAGTGTCGTGTTAGAGTCGTTTTTATTTCTTTTGAGTCACAGCGGTTCCAAATGCAAAATGGCAAAAAGAAGCTAAAAGTGGGCAGAAAAGGAGGCTCCCGAAGCAAAAATGACGAAAGTTGGCAGATAGGTACGAAATCATGCAGGGCCGACGCTGAGCAGCAGGACCGCGACGCCATAAATCCTGAGAAGCCGCAGAACATTCGGCGCCACGGCGCCATAATGCAGGCCCGCTGCGCCGACGCTAGAAAAATCCGATCCGAGGCGAAATTGGCCAGGGGCAGAAAGGTCCAGGACACACGATTTTTGCCGCATATTTAAACCCTTGGGACAGATTTTAGGGTTATCTCGGATACTCTATCACACAGAACGCTTGGAGGCTACAGGATTGGAGACCTAGTTCTAAGTATTTTCTTTTTCTTTTATTTATTTCAATTCAGTTCATGTTGGATTTTGTATTAGTTCTTAACATGTCTTTGGCTAGGAGCTAAACTCTTAATTAGGGCTTTCCCATTGAATCTCTTAAAACTCGCTTTCATGAATTGATGCATTAGTTTGGTTTCTTCTTCGCTTGATTAGGATTTATTCAATATTGGTTTGAATGTTTGATAATTAACTGATCACTAATTATCATAATTTATATGGTTTCGAATCAAGAACCGAGAGGAGAGATTTGGATATGCTGTAATTGAATAGATAGAGGTTAAAATCGCGGACGAAAGTACCCTGATACTTGTGTAGTATTTTAGGTTATTGTTTTTAATTCTCCTATGTGGTAAAACCTATCATAGAAATATAGAAGGTTTCTGCACTGCGGTTGAGCGTTTATATATCCTAACCGGAATATAAGACAGACTAGTTAACCTGCTATTGCGATATTTCTAAGTGCTTACGCAAGTGTACGTATCATTCCAAGTAATATAGTCTGTAAGTCTGAGTTTATCGTCCACAGAGACTGGTTTATTAAGTATTGATTATCTATCCTATGGTATCTATTTGGTTGACGTTATTTAGTTTGAAGATTATAACTAAGAATTATGGCTAAGTGCAGAAAATAAACTAAAGATTATAATACTTTGGGTTTATAACAGTTATGAAGGTAATAGGGCATTCCAATCTCCTCAATTGTCCACTCTTTCACGTGTTAATGCAATGCTAATGATTATTCTTCTTATTAAGATAGCAGGTTCACTAATCTGTAATTATATTTCGGTTAGGACATACAAGAGCTCAAACTTATGCAGAAACCTTCTATATTTCTATGATAATTTTTACCACACAGGAGGATTAAGAACAATAACTTTTAAATACTACACAAGTATCGGGGTACTTTTGTCCACGATTTTAACCTATGTCTAGACAATTACAGCATATTCAAATCTCACCTTTCAGACTTTTGATTCGAAATCATATAAGTGATGACAATTAATAGCTAGTTAATTATCAAGCAATCATAACAATATTGAATAGATCTTAATATGATGAAGAAGAAATCAATAATCAATGCATTAACTATATGAAAGAGCTTCAAGAAGATTCGATGGAAACCCTACTAAAGTATTTAGCTCCTAAACATTGTCATGTCAAGAACTAAATTACAATCCAACATAAACTGAAATAAAATAAGAGAAAGAAAATAACTTGAACAATGAGATGTCTCCAATTATGTATTGCCTCCTTCTTGTCTCCCCAAAGAATGATTTTTTATTATGGTATAAGGTCTGGTTTAATGAGCAGGGTTTTAGAGATTTATAGCTGGGAAAAGTTGCCCTTTCGGACCCTGAAAACATGTCAAATTCGGCCCAAAAATCAGAAATCCCGCGTCGTCTCCGTGGCCCTACAGGCTTGCGCCACGGCGCCAAAAATACAGCAGCGAAATCATACTCCCCAGGTGTTTTGGCGCCGGCGACGGTCCTCTACCGGTTTTTCTGTCTTTTTGTCATTTTTTCGTTCGGACTTCGCCTGATTTCTTCTATACTTTCCGGGACTTCTTAGACTTCATTTCTTAGCCTTTTTAGTGTGCAACTCCATCTCAATTAAGCTCAATTCATCCTCGATTATGTATTGCCTCCTTTATAATCGCTGTGACACAAAATGAAAGAAAAATACACCTAACACTATACTAAACGCGAAATAAAAGAGTAAAATACTAACTATAAAGGACTCAAAAGTGTATACAAAATACACTTAACAAACACCCCAAAATTACACTTTACTCTCCCTCGAGTAAAGCACTAAACAAAAACAAAAATAAAATCAAATAGAAGACTCAATGAAATGGATCAAGTAGCTATAGCAATGTTTTTTCAAAATCATGGATGAAAATTGGGATAATATGTTAGAACATACATAGCATGAATAATTAGAAATCTAGAATTTAAAGTTAGATATTTCGCAAATTCACTTAGATCATGATCAATGGAAATACAAACACCTAACCTATGCATGTCAATTTCATTCTATCTTTCCCAAAACTCTATAGATCTATTTACTTGTTATTCTCCACTAATCATAGACATACATATTAGAGATCATCAGGACTTTTAAGGGTTGTAATGTAGGCTTAGGCTGAGGTAGGTAAAAGTTGGCATTTTGGCTCAATTACGTACCATAAACATTTTTCATTCAACTCATTTTTCCTTCTTTTTGACTTTCATTTTAATCTCGTACCTATTTTCTCCCTCTTTTCTTTTGAGAGAATGAGATATATTATAGATAATAAGCACCCCCAAACTTAGATTTTTGCATATTTTTCATTGGGGTGCATCAAATTTTCACTCTTTTTTTTAATTCTTTTTCAACACTTTCATTCCAAGAGTTTTCAATTATCACTTATGGCACAAACAGGGAATTATAGGGTGTCAACAAAAGATCTTATTTTAGGCTCAAAGGGACTGACTAGTGATACAATTTATGTCAGGATAGATAATGAATGGTCAGAAGGGCTATCAAAGAATGTCTGATCATCTCCCTAAACATGTATATCTTAACTATTTCGCCTCAAATAACAAGCAAACAAATTTTCTAGACATTTTTCAACCTTTCTTACCATAACTGACACTCATAGGCTAAGCACAGATATCCCAAATTAGATGTCATAAATTTTTGGCATATCTAACTTAAGCACACAGATTATCGCTTTTAATTCTATTACATTATCTCACTTTATCCACTCAATATCTTTAGCAACTATAACATGCACGATCCATATAAAAAAAATTATGAACTCAAAAATACACAAAACAACACAAAGACAATAAAAAAGACTCAAAACAGAACAATAAAACAAAATAAGACACCCCCCAAACTTAATCGACACATTTTCCCCAATGTGTGAAAACTAAAATTAAAGGGAAAACTTACTGACACAATACAACGGTCATAACGGAGGTATGGGAGGATTTTTTTTGGAAATTGACAGATTTTGGGCCCTCTGAAGTTTCAGCGTCGTGGCCCTACATTTTGGCGCCACGACACTTGTCCTTTTCCAGCATTTTTATCCTTCTCCGCTCAGGGTCAGTCATTAGTCCACCTGCCATCACAATATAAGACAAAAACCAAGACAGTGAGACTATTCAAGACAAAATAAAATAAAATAAAACAAAATTTAAATAACGTAATTAAAACCATTGAGTTGCCTCCCAAGTAGCGTTGTCTTTAACGTCTTTTAGCCGGACGCAAGTTACTTACTAAATCAAGGGGGTAGAGTGTCCCCTACGCATATCCATTTTAGCATCATTCTCTTTCTCCTCATTCTCTTCTTTTTCACAGTTCTGATTTCAAAGGTGTTCAATTCTTTTTCATCAATAGCTAGTTCAGAAGTCTTACCGTCAGGTTCTTCATGCTGCTTTGGTGGTACCCCACGAGCATCAATACTTGTGAGGCTTTTCTTAGGCACAACCTTATCCACTGCCCCAATAGCAAAACATCTAGCATCGACTTAAGGTTTAGTGGACTGCTTGAAAACTTTGAACACCATTTCCTCACCTTGAACTCTGAGCTTTAACTCCTCATTTTCAACATCAATGAGGGATTTCCTTGTGGCTAGGAATGGTCTCCCAAGGATCATGGGCAAATTGTCATCTTCTTCCATGTCTAAAATGAGGAAATCAGCAGAAAGGATGAATTTACCCACTTGTACCAACACATCTTTAATAATTCCTTGGGGATGCACAACTGAACGATCAGCTAGCTGCAAGGTGACTGTGGTTGGCCTTACCTTCCTCAAACGAAGTCTTCTGAACACAGAGAGGGGCATTAAGTTGACACTTGCCCCCAAGTAACACAGAGCTTGCTTGCATGTCACATTCCCTATGGTGCAAGGTAGGGTGAAACTCCCTGGGTCTCTCAACTTAGGGGGAAGTTTTTTTTGCAATATAGCATTGCACTCCTCTGTCAGCACCACTATCTCATAATCTGTCAGTTTCCTCTTCTTAAACAGGATGTCTTTTATGAATTTCACATACGCTGGCATCTTCTCCAAAGCTTCAATGAAAGGAATGTTAATGTGCAGTTTTTTAAATACCTTCAAAAATTTCAAAAACTGCTTATCCACAACCTTCTTCTGCAGTCTTTGAGGGTAAGCAATTTTATCTGTATACTCCCTCATCACTGCGAGTGGAGCCTTCTCTAAAGTAGGGCGGTCATCAGTAACCCCCTCATTTTTTACCTCAACTGTCTTCCCCACATCCTTTTCTTTTTCAACCACTGGTTGGGGTGCCCTCTGCTTTAATTGCTTCCCACTTCTCAAACTGATTGCTTGGCATTGCTCCTTGGGGTTCATCACTGTGTTGCTAGGGAGGTTTCCTTGCGATCTACTGTTCAGTGTGTGTGCCAGCTGTCCCACCTGTGTTTCTAAATTTCTGATAGAAGACCTAGTATCTATCATGAACTGTTTGGTCTCTGTCATAAATTTTGTCTGATTATTGGCCAAAGATAAAATTGAAGACGTGGTTTCTGCCATGAATTGAGTCTGAGAGTTGGCCAAGGTAAACAGTGCTACTTTTATGTCATCTGGCTTCTCTTGTGGGTCTGTTGGGCTGAACTGCTATGAGGATGATGCCTGAAATTGTGGTTGTTGCCCTTGTTCATTCTTCCATGAAATATTTGGGCAATTTCTCTACCCTGGATTGTATGTATTAGAGTAGGGGTTGTTGTAGGGCCTCTGAAAATTTCTCACTGCTTGAACCTGCTCCATGGGCACATTATTCGGGTCCACTGCTGTACACCTATCAAAAGTATGGGGACCCCCACAAATTTCGCAACTCACAGGTGTCTGAACCGCTTTAACTGACATGGTATTCTACTGCATCTACTTTGTCAAAGTGGCTACATGTGCAGTCAATGCTGTGATAGCATCCAACTCATGAATCCCAACCATCTTCCTACTGTTTATTGCTCTCTCATCGACCCCCTGATGGTTGTTTGTGGCCATATCCTCTAGCAAATTATGTGCCTCATTGACACTCTTTCTCATGAACGTACCTCCTGCTGTAGTATCAATGATGGTACGAGTTGTACCACTCAGCCCATTGGAAAATATGGGACTAGCATCCACTTCTCAATCCCATGATGTGGACATTTTCTCTGCAAGTCTTTAAACCGCTCATATGCATCATATAATGGTTCTACCTCTAGCTGATAAAAGTTATTCAACTCACCTCTGAGCTTGACTGCCTTAGCTGGGGGGGAAGAACTTGGCAAGAAACTTCTGGGCTAAGTCTTGTCATGTTGTGATGGAGTTCGCCTGTAATAAGTTCAGCCAACACTTTGCTCTATCCCTGAGTGAGAATGGGAAGAGTCTCAATCTAATGACATCATTAGTAACACCATTGTATTTGAAAGTTGCACACAACTCCAGGAAATTTGCTAGATGCAAGTGAGGATCTTCAGACGGTAGTCCCCAAAACTGAACTGAGCTTTAAACCATGTGCAATATAGCTGGTTTGATATCAAAATTGTTGGCTTCAACAGCTGGAAGCCTGATGCAAGTTTGTACCCCTGTAATGGTTGGCATCACATAGTCCCCCAAGCTTCTTTATGTAGGGACCTGTATTATGACAAGCGGTAACTCATCATCCACCAAATTATTGTTTCGCTGATCTCCCATTGCTAACAAATCAGCTGCTCTTTTCTCTTTTCTGTTCTGTCTGCACAATCTCTCAATCTCAAGTTCAGAGGGATAGAAATGTCAGCTCCTCTCCTAATTCGCATAAACTAAGTTCCTGAGACTAATCAAAAACAGCAAACAGATCACGGCAAACAACACTAAAGTAAAAAATAAAAAAATAAAAAACTGAAAATAAAAAAAAATCAAATTAGAAATAAGAATAGATAAATCGATATTAACAGTATGCCAGTCCCCGACAACGGCGCCAAAAACTTGTTGCGATATATCTAAGTGCTTACGCAAGTGTACGTATCGTTCCAAGTAATATAGTCTGTAAGACCGAGTTTATCGTCCATAGAGACTGGTTTATTAAGTACCGATTATCTATCCTATGGTATCTATTTGGTTGACGTTATTTAGTGTGAAGATTATAAATAAGAATTATGACTAAGTGCAGAAAATAAACTAAATATTATAATAATTTGGGTTTCTAACAGTTATGAAGGAAATAAGGCATTCCAATCTCCTCAACTATCCACTTTTTCACGTGTTAATTCAATGCTAATGATTCTTCTTCTTATTAAGATAGCAGGTTAACTAATCTGTCATTATATTCCGGTTAGGACATACAAGAGCTCAACCTTATGGAGAAACCTTCTATATTTCTATGATAAGTTTTACCACACAGGAGGATTAAGAAAAATAACCTTTAAATACTACACAAGTATTCGGGTACTTTCGTCCACGATTTTAACCTATGTCTAGACAATTACAGCATATTCAAATCTCACCTTTCAGACTTTTGATTCGAAATCATATAAGTGATGACAATTAATAGCTAGTTAATCATCAAGCAATCATAATAATATTGAATAGATCTTAATATGATGAAGAAGAAATCAATAATCAATGCATTAACTATATGAAAGAGCTTCAAGAAGATTCGATGGAAAACCTACTAAAGTATTTTGTTCCTAAACATTGTCATGTCAAGAACTAAATTACAATCCAACATAAACTGAAATAAAACAAGAGAAAGAAAATAACTTGAACAATGAATGATTTTTTATTATGGTATAAGGTCTGTGTTATACCCCGAATTTTCAGAGTATGTACGTGAGGGCGTACGTACAAAAGTTTAAGCCTTAAAGTAGACTAAGGGACGAAATTTTGTGCACAACTAGCGAAAAGAATCGTTTTCCGACGAAACGTTTTCCGGACTTTGCGAAGGGAAAATTACGGCTATGTCATTTATAATTTTTGCGGATTTTTCCGAGAGATGAAATATTTTGGACCAACGAGAGGGTGACACTTGTCACCCTCAAGTGGACGGCAACATGGACTACATTGGCACGTTTTTAGCCTTTTTCTTGGTCAAGGAGTTGGTAGGATATTTTGTGTAGTAGATGGATAAGAACACTTGTCCAAATCTTGACCCTCCACTTGCCCCCCACTTGTCTTGATCTTGGCCATTGGTTGGCCTATAAATACCCCTCTAATGCAAGACATTTCTTCATCCACACTTGTAAAAATCCAAGGCAAAAATCCCTCTCCCTCCCTCTTAAACCTCTCGTCCAAATCACCCCTCCCCCTTGAGAGGCCCTTGACCGAGAAGTACCCCCCTACCTTGAAGCTCTCGTAAAATACCCCCCCCCCCCTTGGTAGAAAAGTATTCTCCAAGTATTGTTACTATTCCAAAATACCTTGGCCCAAATACCTTGTAGTATTTCAAGGTTACACCTATACTAAAAGCCCAGAAATACTATTATACTTCCCTTCAGTCACAAAAACGAAACCCTAAGGAAAATCTTCATAGTCGGTTGAAGTGTTAAGTAGAAGTTGTGTAGAACTTCTAAGGGTTGTTTGGAGCGGGTTGGGCGTTGAATAGGAGCTAAGCGTTGCTCGGGATCGACATTAAAACTTGGATAATTTTGGGCTTATCGAGGTAAATACTTTTGTCCTTCTATTGTAATTGGGAATTACATCGTAGTAGTATAGAATGAGTATAAGATACATAGAAGGATATTCTGAGAAAAGAATTTAATCAAATCACATCGAAGAATATTAAAGAAGAAAGTGAATCAGACTTACATAGACCGTATTCTGATGGGAATTGTGTAGTTTGTGGTAGGGAGGTCTTTGCCCAATTTTCCGTAGAATAAGGAATCTGTATCTAGAATTATTCTACAGAGTAGTCTAGACGTTGATAGACTTGTATGACCGTTATAGGTTGAAGTACTGCGGGTAGCGTATTCTACTCGAAGGGTGGAAAAGGCTAACAGGATTACAGTACTTTGGAGCTATTTGCTAATAGACGATAATCGTCGCGAAGTATGTGATTCTTCCTATCCTCTTGAGCATGATATTTTAAAAGAATATATATATATATAGTACGGTAGACGTACGTGTATTAACTGAACGTGGTTTTACTTCGATGTCTTTTGACTTGAGTTTTAAATAATAAGAGTCTTGAAGTATTTCAAAAGAATTAAGAATCGCTTTTGAAAGAAGAGTAATACTTTTTGAAAGAGTTATACTAGCTTTATGGGAAGTTAGGTATAACAACTTAAGAGAGATAAAAAGAATGGTTTATTGACTTTAGAAGTTAAGAGACTTGATCTTAAAAGATAAGCGACTTGACTTAATTGAATTGATATGAATGCTGTTAAAAAGTGTGAAACCTCATTCATGAGTAATGAGTACTTGGTTTTTAAAGAATAATGTTTTACTAATGTCGGAAATGAGAATAAGTATCGAACGAACCACTGCAGCGTTAATAAAGGAAAATGTATTGACAAGTAAGTAATTATATTAAAACTAGTAGAAACCTCCATCTGTATAGAAGCTAAGATAAGACAAAATTGTATTACATTTCCTAGATCATGGCTGCTTTAATAAGGATTGTTATAAACAAGAATAACCTACTCACACATAAGGCATATGTTACTCAAATTGTTTTAAAAGAGAATTATGTTATTAAGTGATTAAGACTATGAACTACGAAACCTTTCGAAAATGAGAAACTTGAGTATTTGAAATTAGGCAAACTTGAACTTTTGGAAAAGAATGTTGTTACTTGACTTTAAGAAGGAAAGTGTTTTGGTTTAAAAAAGAAGGGCATAATATTGCCTTAGTTGATTTTAAAAAGGAAAACATGGTATTATCTTAATCTGTCTTAAAAGAGCGTTTAAATGTTATGGTCATTTCTATACTGCGTTCATGGGATGAGCAGGAATGTATTTCACACGACACGCGTTCATGGGATGAGCAGGAATGTATTCCATATGATTCCTATCGAGTCCCGTGAGATGGGCGAGACATGTCGATTCCTATCGAGTCCCGTGAGATGGGCGAGACATGTGTGATACCTATCGAGTCCCGTGAGATGGTCCGAGACATGTCACGATTCCTATCGAGTCTCGTGAGATGGGCGAGACATGTGCGATACCTATCGAGTCCCGTGAGATGGGCGAGACATGTCGCGATACCTATCGAGTCCCATGAGATGGGCGAGACATGTGCGATACCTATCGAGTCCCGTGAGATGGGCGAGACATGTCGCGATACCTATCGAGTCCCGTGAGATGGCCGAGACATGTCGCGATACCTATCGAG
This sequence comes from Przewalskia tangutica, assembly GCA_029844215.1. Lineage (NCBI taxonomy): Eukaryota > Viridiplantae > Streptophyta > Magnoliopsida > Solanales > Solanaceae > Przewalskia > Przewalskia tangutica. The sequence goes on from CM056725.1 coordinate 8,884,566, forward strand.
TCCCACGAGATGGGCCGAGACATGTGCGATTCCTATCGAGTCCCACGAGATGGCGGGACATGTATTCCATACGATTCCTATCGAGTCCCACGAGATGGGCGAGACATGTATTCCACACGATTCCACCTCGAGTCCCGTGGGATGGGCGAGACATGTTATACGTATCACACGATTTATACCTAGACGCTGGCGGTGAGGAAGGAGTTCCACGGGCGTGAGGATGACTTTGAGGCGTGAGTCACGACTTGGCATGACTGCTTGTTTTATGTTGCGAATTAGTTTTGTTATCATACATGTCTCTGTCTTATTTTAGATTATGATTTCATTCTGTATTTTTCAGTTTCACATACTTGGTACTGTTGTCTTGACCTCCTTGAGGCTGCGTTCATCTGCAGGTAGGTACAGGTTGTTGATCCTCGCCATAGGATCAAAGTTCAGCGTATTAGGAAGCTCCGTTTCTCGGAGGCTTATCTTTTGGTATGTTTCCACGAGTTGTAGGTTCTTGTACATTCGGGGTATGGCGGGCCCTGTCCGTCATAGGTATTACATTCTTAGAGTGCATGTAAATCTTGTTGTGGCGAGTTTGTAAATGGGGATGTAACTGTTCAAAGTTTTATTATATATACATGCCGAAAGGCGATATTTTCATGGATAAACTGTTTTCATTTTATAATCGTTTCATGTCTTATTTTATATTCCGATTACTCGATGTATGACTACTTGGGTGCGGGTAAGGCACGATCCGCCACGGCAGGTTGGTCGTGACACTCTGGTTTAATGAGCAGGATTTTAGGGATTTATAGCTGGGAAAAGTTGCCCTTTCGGACCCTGAAAACGTGTCAAATTCGGCCCAAAAATCAGAAATCCCGCTTCGGCGCCGTGGCCCTGCAGGCTGGCGCCACGTCTCCAAAAATACTGCAGCGAAATTAGACTCCCCAAGTGTTTTGGCGCCGCGGCGCTGCTGGCTGGCGCCGCGACGCCGACGATGGTCCTCTATTGGTTTTTCTGTCTTTTTGTCATTTTCTCGTTCGGACTTCGCCTGATTTCTTCTATACTTCCCGGGACTTCTTAGACTTCATTTCTTGGTCTTTTTATTATGCAACTCCATCTCAATTAATCTCAATTCATCCTCGATTATGTATTTCCTCCTTTATGATCGCTGTGACACAAAATAAAAGAAAAACACACCTAACACTATACTAAACACGAAATAAAAGAGTAAAATACTAACTAAAAATGACTCAAAAGTGTATACAAAATACACTTAACACCTGCTATCTTAACGTAGAAGAAGAAGTCATTGTTATTGCATTAAGGATTGAAAAGAGTGGATAGCCGAGGATATTGGAAGCCCTAATTTCATCATAACTGATTTACATCACAACATATTTAGTTTAATTCTGGCAATTACTCTAGTAGTTTTAGATAAAAACCTAAATTAAACTATCGTTAGCCAAATAGATAACATAGGATAAATGTTCGGTAATTGAAAACCAGTCTCTGAGGACGATATTCGGTCTTACCAGACTATAGTACTTGTAACGATACGTACACTTGCGTGAGCATTTGGAAAATCGCTAACATTAGCAAGCAAGCAAGTTCTAAAATTTTCCACCATCTTTCTTCAATCTGACATTCAATAATATATAAACCGAACATTTGAGTATAAGAAATTCAACAATCAAGATCAAGTTTTTATCTTTATTAATAACCAAAGCAAACTTAGGAAACATCCAACTTAAGCACACATATGTATTCATTTCATGGCTATCAATTTCATCCAATTCTATCACATGTGTTCACTCAATCTCATGAGCTATTATTAACTTGATTCATTGATACAAGACAATTGAACACATACACTAAAACAAAGACACTAACAATAAACAAACAACTGAATATAAGCAATTAAAGACTACAAACACAAAGCAGTTAGACTCTCTCGTATGGTCCGAGAAGGGCCAGGACCGATGGAAATGTGCATTGTCATACCAACCCGCTTGTAACCAATGGGCGTTAATGAGGGCCCTATCAAGCTTGCTCAATGCATTGATACGGCTGAACGTGAACTCGCAACCCGTCGAAGGCAAGTCCGTGAGGCTCAAATCCCGGAACAATCAACAATATCCTTCGTGTCGTAGCTGGAGATGGGTGCCATATTGAACGCTCATCCTCCTTCATAACCGTGTTGAAATCACTAAGTACTAGCCACGGCCCAGTCATGGGGGTCCCGTACTCCCTCAACTTCTCCCATAAGCCCCGTCTATCGACAATCGTGTGAAGCCCGTACACGAAGGTGACATGGAGCCTCTTAGAGGATATAACACAAATGACACGGCAATGAATGGCTTGTGGTTTGATGTCAAGAACTTGTAGAATGACTTTGGTCGGGTTGAATAAAATAAATATCCTCCCCGCTGGATGATGGGCAAAGTTATCCAACACCTTCCAGTTGAGAAATTTTGAAGCACAGAATCGATCAAGCGTCGTGTTGTTGAGCTTTGATTCCAGGATACCAAAAATGTCAATGTTGTTCTCATGCACCACGGAGCAAATCTCCTTTTGCTTGGAGGAGCGGTGCAGGCCCCTTATATTCCAAGAAGCATTGATCATTTCGATAACGCGGGGGGGGGGGGGCGGGGGGGGGGAATAGCTTTGTGTTATCTTCCTTAGTGATAATAGAGCTGGTGCCACCATAAGTGTTACACCCCGTAATTCAAGGACATGGTTACGAGAATGTACGTAAGGAACACAAGACTTGAAGGGTACGAAAGGAAGAATTGTTTTTCCGACGGAAAATCTTTCGAACGTCGGAAAGGAAAAATGTTCATTGGTGAGAATTAGATTCTCAAAATGCATTATTTGAAGAGTATGGAACTTATTAACATTAAGGAGATTTATTTTTACAAATTTGGTCACGTGGGGCCCACCCAAGGAATTTTACATTTTGTGGGGCCCACGAGGGTTACGGAATTTTATGGACGAATGAGAGGACGACACGTGGCAACCCCCTCATATGGTATTGGACGAAATATTGCAAGTTTAGAATGGTCATTTGACCATTGTGGATGATAAGTCTTGCTAGCTTGATAATATTGACCAAGTCAACTTGTCCACTTGGCTATTTAATTAATGATATTCATCCAAGCCACACATTTGTTATAATCTTGACCCTTCATTGTGTTATATATACCACACTAGTGTAAGACTAGCTCTTCAACACTTAGAAAAATCACAACACTCTTGTTCTTCAAAGATTGCTCACGGGTTCATCATGTTCCACACAAAAAATTTTGCAATTGTGTTCCATTATTCACAATACTTTAACCCTAGGTCCCTAAGGGTATTGTAAGGATATCTCAATAGAAAGATTTCGAAAAAACGGCGTTTTCACGTTAGTCGCAAGGCGAAAACCGAAGGCATTTTCATAGGTTTTGATTGGAAATTGAAGAGAAGTTGGTTGTGAACTTCTAGAGGCTTCAAATAGCGGATTGGAGCGTAAAGGAAAGGAGCTAAGAATTGCTAAGGAGCGACTTTGAATCTTGGAAATTTTAAGGGCTTGTAAAGGTATAAATCTTGTCGTTTTAGCAATTAAAGATTACTTATTGTTGTAGCTATGGATATTAGCAAGCATGAGGTATATAGTATGAAGTTTGATAAGTGTATTGTCTATTGGAACCCTAATCTGAAAACTAGCATGTTTAGCCCTTAAGATTACAATTCAATTTGATTATTAGTTTAAGTGTCACATGTTATATAAAGAAGGAAATGGTAGTTGTTGAAATTGTTTAGGACTATATAACATGTTAGACCTATGAATTTGGATTAAAAGAGTTGGGAAAGACTTTGAGTTATTGTTTATGATAGCCGAGAATGGCTTTAATTATGGAACTAGTTTCGTATTAATTGTGGGGCGGAATTTTACACGTATTGTAAGGCGTGTAATCCCCTTTGATTGGTTGTTGTATTGGGCCTTAAATGTGGCGTGTTTGGTTATTGAATTCGGCCTTGAAAAAGGTGGCAAAGTATGTAGAAACAAAGGAAGTGTTGTCCGATTTTCCGTAGAATTTAGTGACTTTGCACTTAGAATATTCTACGTTTGAAGCTAGAGGTTTAATGGACGTATTATGGCTATTATAGGTTGAAGTACTAAGTATAGTGTATTCTACTTGAAGGATGAAATAGCTATCAATGTTGAAGTACTTTGGAGCATTTTGCTAATTGTCGATAATCGTCGCGAGGTATGTGAACCTCTTCCTTCTTTTGACATGATTCTATGTATTGAATATACATGTAGTACTATTTCATGATTCCTTCTACTCTTAGAAGTTAAGAGGTATGTATGTTGATTTACTCTACGTAAAGGTTATGTCTAAGTTATCCTAAGTTCTTACCAAGTCTTATGGGAGATGTTGGTAAGAGTCGTTAGGAGGTATTTGGAGCTAAGTTGACTTGGCTAATTTACGGCACGAATGAGAATAAGTAGCGAACAAGCCATTGCAGCGTTAATAAAGGAAAATGTAATGACAATTAATTATATTAAAACAAGTAGAATTCTCCATCTGCATAGAAGCTAAGATAAGACAAAATTGTATTACATTTTCTAGATCATGACTACTTGAATAAGATCGTTATAAATAAGTATAATTCATTCACAACGCACCAAAGTATATGTTACTTAATTTAAAAGAGTTTACGAATGAAGTTTTTAAGAGTATGAACCTTGAATTCTTGAAAGGTTAAGAAACTTTATTTTTCAAGCTATGGGACTTGATTTCTAAAGGAAGAAGTGACTTGATTTAAATGTATAGAATACTTGATTTGGAAAGCATGGATTTCTTGATATTCTAAAGATAAGAGATTTTAAATTCTAAGTTAAGAAACTTGTTTTCTTAAAAGATTAAGAGACTTGAAGTATTTTGAAAGCTATGTAATTCGATTTGAAAGCATAAGTCTCTTGGTTATAAAAAGAATGAATTTGTCTAAGACATAAAGAGTTATAACGGCTTTATGGAAAGTTGGTTATAACAACTTTATGGATGATTAAAAGAATGGTTTTCTTCAGTAATGTAAGCAAAGAATGACTTGAAATAAAGAAGGGCAAGTTGTTTCAAAGGTACCAATTGCTTAATGTTTTTAAGAAAGAAGTCACTTGATTTAGAAGCCGGTAAATGTATTTCTAAAAGGTATTGTGACTTGTCTTGAAAAGTAGATATGACTTGATACTACGGTTGTTAGTATCTTGAAAGTTTTATTTGAAAAAAAGTCATTTTTAAAAGGAGTAGAGGTACGTAGTATGATGGGTTAAATTCCTGGATTTTATGTGACCTTATCGCGTCCCAGAAATGGGTCGGGCAGTATACCTTTATGGGCAGACTATATGACATTATCGCGTCCTAGAAATGGGTCGGGCAGTATACCTTTATGAGCATACTATATGACATTATCGCGTCCCAGAAATAGGCCGGGCAGTATACCTTTATGGGAAGACTATATGACATTATCACGTCCCAGAAATGGGTCGGGCAGTATACCTTTATGGGCAGACTATATGACATTATCGCGTCCCAGAAATGGGCCGGGCAGTATACCTTTATGGGCAGACTATATGACATTATCGCGTCCTAGAAATGGGTCGGGCAGTATACCTTTATGGGCAGACTATATGACATTATCGCATCCCGTAAATGGGTAGGCGAGATACCTTTATGGGCGCACAATATGACATTATCGCGTCCCGAAATGGGTCGGCAAGATACCTTTATGGGCAGACTATATGACATTATCGCCCCGAAATGGGTCGGGCAAGATACCTTTATGGGCGGACTATATGACATTATCGCGTCCCGTGAATGGGGCCGGCAAGATACCTTTATGGGCAGACTATGTGACTTTATCGCGTCCCAGATTGGGCCGGACAGTATAGGCGTCCCTCCATAAAGGGCCGGATTATGTTATGCAAGGTAAGTAAGTTATATGGTAATGAACTTGACGGTTTTTCCTAAGCAGGTACGTAAGAATGTGACTATAACTTTTATGTAAAAATGGGAAAAGATAATAAGGTACGATTAAGTTCACGAGATGGTAATGCCACGGTAGGATCTGGTATTTACCCTTTTTATACTTGCCCCTGTCATTCTTTTGTACAGTTATGATTTGTTTACTGTACCTTATTTTCCGTTCCATATTAAATTTTTGTTATCGACCCCTTCGGGGGGCTGCGTTCATGTCCGCAAGTTTAGGTACACAATTGTGGATCCGCGAGCTTAGGATCCTGGTTCAGCATTTTGAGATGGCTCCAATGTTCCGTAGCTTTTCGTCATGGTTATGTATATTCAGGGGTACGGCGGGGCCTTGTCCCGTCAAATTATTGGTCCAAAAATCTTAGAGGTCTGTATTCATCTGTGGGTTGGACTGGCTAGAGTTGTTTTACATTGTTAAACAGTGTAGACCCTTTCGGGTAATTTCTATGATTATGGTAGCCTTATCGGCTTGGCCTTGGTTTTAAAAAAAAAAGTGTTATTTATCTTCCGCAGTTTATTATGTTGTTTGATTATAAGGGTGCCCAGGTATGGCACCAGCCGCGGCCCGGGGTCGGGTCGTGACAAAAGTGGTATCAGAGCAGTTAGTCCTCGGAAAGTGTCTACAGACCGTGTCTACTATAGTCTTGATTATCGGTGTGTTGTGTACCACATCTATAATCAGGAGGCTGCAGGACATTTAGGATTGGTTTCCATTCTTCTCACTCTGAGATCGTGCGATAGAGCTGTGTTGTTAGGGTCGTCTCCCCCTAACGAGTTATGTTGATTGCAGCTACGAGAAAGCGTGATGACCGGAAGGACTATGTGGATTGTGTATCCAGGTTGGTAATGATTATAGTATAGTTGGTATCGTGACATACACCTATACGGAGTTATGTATGAGGGTCAGACGCGTGTTGCCTAGAATGATTTTAGATTACCAGGAGTTGGTAAAGACTAACTAGATATCGGGAAGGTATGGATCAGTTAATGAATTCTCGCCAAGGTCTTATGTTTTATTTTGAGATAATTGGGAAAGGATGAGCTGTTTGATGGGGCAGTGAACCCTTAAGAAGACATGTTAAGAAACTTAATGGAATACCATGTTAATATATCAAGCTACGTGGTAGGCTTAAGAGAATTGTACGGATGAGGTCCGTATAGAGTAAGTAATGGTTGTTGTGATCGAGACAACATGGTTATGGTATTATGAGAAGTTTTTGTACCCGTTCTGAGGACCGATAAGGTAAAGGGAGCATGGAAATTGTGAGCCTAATAATGTTGATAACCGCCGAGACCTTAGGTATATAAGGCCTTCTCGGGTAGTAAAAATTTAAGTCAGACCAAGGATAAGAGTTAAGTGTGACGCTGAGTCGGGTTGAGGACCTATTACGGGTCGCCTCATAGTTTGAAATGGAATGGGATCAGTTGGTCGTAGTTCCGCTACGTGACAGGGTCACGAGGGTGCAAGGCCCAAGTCTAGTTAATTGTTTTACGGGTTCGTGGACGCGTTCCACCGGAACCAGGTCGGGAGAGCCGGAAATGGCCTTATATTGTTCGATTTAGTAAACTCCAAAGATTGGAGGCCAGAATCGGTATGGAAGTTATGTATGTATGCTAGTATGAGTTGGAAGTACGGAAAGAGTACGATCAGTAAGAAAGATAGCAACCAAGTGTAAAGGAATAGAGCCTGAATCCATAAGAACCTTTCGAGGTAACTACACCCGTGAGTGTTTGGGTGGTAGCTGAGCGGGTATATGTGATTTGCCCGGTGATGATACAGTCGTCAGAACCTAGTAGACCTAGTAGAGATGATTACGACAGACTTTGAGGTCATTATGAGTATGGACTAGTTGGCTTCGTGAGTGCCAAGGTTGACATCTTAGTATAAATATTGTTATGTGGCCATGAGTGGCATATGTTGTATGAAGGGTGTAGTAAAATGAGACTATGTCGCTATCTAATTAGATTGGACTCCGAAAGAACATTCGGGGATGAATGTTTCTAAGGGGGGAAGAATGTTACACCCCGTAATTCAAGGACATGGTTAAGAGAATGTACGTAAGGAACACAAGACTTGAAGGGTACGAAAGGAAGAATTGTTTTTCCGACGGAAAATCTTTCGAACGTCGGAAAGGAAAAATGTTCGTTGGTGAGAATTAGATTCTCAAAATGCATTATTTGAAGAGTATGAAACTTATTAACATTATGGAGATTTATTTTTACAAATTTGGTCACGTGGGGCCCACCCGAGGAATTTTACATTTTGTGGGGCCCACGAGGGTTATGGAATTTTATGGACGAATGAGAGGGCGACACGTGGCACCCCCTCATATGGTATTGGATGAAATATTGCAAGGTTAGAATGGTCATTTGACCATTGTGGATGATAAGTCTTGCTAGCTTGATAATATTGACCAAGTCAACTTGTCCACTTGGCTATTTAATTAATGATCTTCATCCAAGCCACACATTTGTTATAATCTTCACCCTTCATTGTGTTATATATACCACACTAGTGCAAGACTAGCTCTTCAACACTTAGAAAAATCACAACACTCTTGTTCTTCAAAGATTGCTCACGGGTTCATCATGTTCCACACAAAAAAATTTGCAATTGTGTTCCATTATTCACAAGACTTTAACCCTAGGTCCCTAAGGGTATTGTAAGGATATCTCAATAGAAAGATTTCAAAAAAACAGCGTTTTCACGTTAGTCGCAAGGCGAAAACCTAAGGCATTTTCATAGGTTTTGATTGGAAATTGAAGAGAAGTTGGTTGTGAACTTCTAGAGGCTTCAAATAGCGGATTGGAGCGTAAAGGAAAGGAGCTAAGAATTGCTAAGGAGCGACTTTGAAACTTGGAAATTTTAAGGGCTTGTAAAGGTATAAATCTTGTCGTTTTAGCAATTAAAGATTACTTATTGTTGTAGCTATGGATATTAGCAAGCATGAGGTATATAGTATGAAGTTTGATAAGTGTATTGGCTATTGGAACCCTAATCCGAAAACTAGCATGTTTAGCCCTTAAGATTACAATTCAATTTGATTATTAGTTTAAGTGTCACATGTTATATAAAGAAGGAAATGGTAGTTGTTGAAATTGTTTAGGACTATATAACATGTTAGACCTATGAATTTGGATTAAAAGAGTTGGGAAAGACTTTGAGTTGTTGTTTATGATAGCCGAGAATGACTTTAATTATGGAACTAGTTTCGTATTAATTGTGGGGCGGAATTTTACACGTATTGTAAGGCGTGTAATCCCCTTTGATTGGTTGTTGTATTGGGCCTTAAATGTGGCGTGTTTGGTTATTGAATTCGGCCTTGAAAAAGGTGGCAAAGTATGTAGAAACAAAGGAAGTGTTGTCCGATTTTCCGTAGAATTTAGTGACTTTGCACTTAGAATATTCTACGTTTGAAGCTAGAGGTTTAATGGACGTATTATGGCTATTATAGGTTGAAGTACTAAGTATAGCGTATTCTACTTGAAGGATGAAATAGCTATCAAGGTTGAAGTACTTTGGAGCATTTTGCTAATTGTCGATAATCGTCGCGAGGTATGTGAACCTCTTCCTTCTTTTGACACGATTCTATGTATTGAATATACATGTAGTACTATTTCATGATTCCTTCTACTTTTAGAAGTTAAGAGGTATGTATGTTGATTTACTCTACGTAAAGGTTATGTCTAAGTTATCTTAAGTTCTTACCAAGTCTTATGGGGGATGTTGGTAAGAATCGTTAGGAGGTATTTGGAGCCAAGTTGACTTGGCTAATTTACGGCACGAATGAGAATAAGTAGCGAACAAGCCATTGCAGCGTTAATAAAGGAAAATGTAATGACAATTAATTATATTAAAACAAGTAGAATTCTCCATCTGCATAGAAGCTAAGATAAGACAAAATTGTATTACATTTTCTAGATCATGGCTACTTGAATAAGATCGTTATAAATAAGTATAACTCATTCACAACGCACCAAAGTATATGTTACTTAATTTAAAAGAGTTTACGAATGAAGTTTTTAAGACTATGAACCTTGAATTCTTGAAAGGTTAAGAAACTTTATTTTTCAAGCTATGGGACTTGATTTCTAAAGGAAGAAGTGACTAGATTTAAATGTATAGAATACTTGATTTGGAAAGTATGGATTTCTTGATATTCTAAAGATAAGAGATTTTAAATTCTAAGTTAAGAAACTTGTTTTCTTAAAAGATTAAGAGACTTGAAGTATTTTGAAAGCTATGTAATTCGATTTGAAAGCATAAGTCTCTTGGTTATAAAAAGAATGAATTTGTCTAAGACATAAAGAGTTATAACGGCTTTATGGAAAGTTGGTTATAACAACTTTATGGAAGATTAAAAGAATGGTTTTCTTCAGTAATGTAAGCAAAGAATGACTTGAAATAAAGAAGGGCAAATTGTTTCAAAGGTACCAATTGCTTAATGTTTTTAAGAAAGAAGTCACTTGATTTAGAAGCCGGTAAATGTATTTCTAAAAGGTATTGTGACTTGTCTTGAAAAGTAGATATGACTTGATACTACGGTTGTTAGTATCTTGGAAGTTTTATTTGAAAAAGAGTCATTTTTAAAAGGAGTAGAGGTACGTAGTATGTTGGGTTAAATTCCCGGATTTTATGTGACCTTATCGCGTCCCAGAAATGGGCAGGCGAGATACCTTATGGGCGGACTATATGACATTATCGCGTCGAGAAATGGGCGAGCGATACCTTTATGGGCGAACTTTATGACATTATCGCGTCCCGAAATGGGTCGGACGAGATACCTTTATGGGCGTACTATATGACATTATCGCGTCGAAATGGGCGGGCGAGATACTTTTATGGGCGGACTATATGACATTATCGCGTCGAAATGGGCGGGCGATATACCTTTATGGGCGGACTATATGACATTATCGCGTCCCGAAATGGGTCGGGCGAGATACCTTTATGGGCGATCTATATGACATTATCGCGTCGTGAATGGGCCGGCGAGATACCTTTATGGGCGAACTATGTGACTTTATCGCGTCCCAGTTAGGCGGGACGAGATAGTCGTCCCTACATAAAAGTCGGATTATGTTATCTGAGTAAGTAAGCTATATGGTAATGAACTTGACGGTTTTTCCTAAGCAGGTACGTAAGAATGTGACTATAACTTTTATGTAAAAATGGGAAAAGATAATAAGGTAAGATTAAGTTCACGAGATGGTAATGACACGGTAGGATCTGGTATTTACCCTTTTTATACTTGCCCCTGTCATTCTTTTTCTGATTATGATTTGTTTCGTACCTTATTTTCCGCTCCATATTAAATTTTTGTTATGCGGCCCGCCGAAGCTGCGTTCATGTCCGCGAGTTTAGGTACGATTGTGGATCCGCGAGCTTAGGATCCTGGTTCAAGATTTTGAGACGGCTCAATGTTCCGAGCTTTTCGTCATGGTTATGTATATTCGAAGTGCAGCGGGGCCTTGTCCCGTCATAGTATTGGTCCAAAAATCTTAGAGGTCTGTATTCATCTGTGGGTTGGACTGGCTAGAGTTGTTTTACATTGTTAAACAGTGTAGACCCTTTCGGGTAATTTCTATGATTATGGCAGCCTTATCGGCTTGGCCTTGGTTTTAAAAAAAAGTGTTATTTATCTTCCGCAGTTTATTATGTTGTTTGATTAGAAGGGTGCCCAGGTAGGGCACCAGCCGCGGCCCGGGGTCGGGTCGTGACAATAAGGTCCCTTCTTTTTAGTGGGAAGGGTCGTCATTCTGCTTAAGGGTATGGACAAGTTTTGCCCGCCATTGCTAGCCTTAGCTTTCGCCCTCGTCCTCATGTCATCGTGCCCCTCCTCCTTATTGGTACCTTCCGAGTTCCCACCTTTCCCAACCTTAGCCGATGGGCCGAAAGGTTGAGCTTCCATATCTGTCCGACCCATGCCAGCTTTGGTCTATATTCCCGTAGGCTGGCCACCAATATTAGCAACCATTGAACTACCCGCTCTATCCGCGGGTTGTCCTATCCCGTCAGAATCAATAGGCAGTCCTGTGCCAGCCACGATTTGTATCCCCGCAAGCTGGCCCCCATCTCTGATCAAAATCCCTCCGGCATTCCCCCCCTCTATCCTAGGTTTAGTCTGACCTTTGCCAGCCTCGGTTTGGGACCCCGAAGACTGGCCACCATGAGTCTGAGGATCAAGAGTGTGAGTATGAGCGGGCTGATTATCACGGATACAACTCCCAGCTATACCCGCATCCTTCACAGGAGAGTTTAAATAGGTGTGCACCCCTTGACCTTCTCTATACCGGTACTGAGCTCTCGTTTGCGGAACTGTACTAGGCGCGGTTTGTGACCCCATGCTTGTTTTAACCTTCCCTTTCTTCATTACTTCTGTGAACACATCATATGTCATAGCACCCTTATCTTTTCATGCCCCTGTCTGAGTCCCCGAGGGCTGGCCTCTCTTGTGCTCATCCAAAATAGTATACATAGCATAACCTTGCGCAAGGACTGCCTCAATGGCTGATTTAGCTTTGTCGTCGACTGCATTTTGCACTAAGATATTATCGTGCATGTCCACAAGCTTCCGGAAGATCGCGTATTGTTTAACGACCGGGCTCATGGTTCCCGTGTCATTAACCTTTGCAAATTGTGCCTTCACGCCCTTACCAGCCTCGGTTTGTGGTTCCGACGGTTGGTCATCCGCATCATTTGGAGTCCCTTTAGCACCTGTCGCATTAAGAGCATCCACTGGTTGGACTGAAGGTTTCCGGGTCTCGTCCTTGCTTCCCTTTGATTCCGGGGGACCCCTATGGTCTCCCGGTGTTGAGTTTTGACCTTTGTCAACCCCGGTTTGTGTCCCCGAAGGCTGACTACCCGAATTCGCTACCGCTCCCGAGTACATACCCAATCCAACCTCTCTCTGAATCACGGGTTGGATCTCCATTATGCGTATCTCGCCAACACTCCCTTTAGTACCTGCGTGGGCCCTAAAGTCACCCGCAATAAAGTTTCAACCTTTGTCAACCCCGATTTGTGTCCCCGAAGGCTGACCACCCGAATCTGTTACCGCTCTCAAACTCATACCTAAGCCAACCTCGCACTAAATCACGGGTTTGCTCTCAAATATGAGTGACACGCCAACACTCCCTTTAGTACCCGCGGGGACCCTAGAGTCACCCTCAATAAAGTTCCGACCTTTGCCAGCCTTGGTTTGTGCCCCAGAAGGCTAGCCACCCGCACCCAAAACTTCCAAATTCTGACCTGTATCAACCACGGTTTGTGGCCCCAATGGTTGACCTCCTCCTTCCTCATCCTCCAAAATCTGACATGTGCCAGCCCCGGTATGTGCACCCGAAGGCTGGCCACCACTTTTAGCATGGCTACCATTCCCGTTAGTATCCGTAGTCTTGTCTTCCACCTCGGGAGAGTCCAAGTAGGTGTGTACCCCCTTTGCCTTGGCATTGAGGATTTGTGTCACGCCTTTCCCTTGTACCCACCTATTTGTGTCGGTGTAATGCTTCTTACAACCCGTAGTGGAGTGCCCAATCATATGTCATTTCTCACAATAGTCTGGGAGCTTTTCATAAACAAGCTTTTGGTCAATGATAGTGTCGTCCCAAAGCTTGAGTTCAATAGCATCAAGTGTACCTTTGGAGAGATCTATCTCAACTAGAGCCCGTGCATACGAGAGAAACTCTTTTTCACTAGTGAGCTTATCGATCCCAATAGGTTTGCCAATACGTGACAAGATACGACTCAAAGCGTTAACGTTCCAAAGCTCTAATGGGAGAGACGGGAGCCTTACCCATATTGGAATGGTACATATCTCGTTCTTGTCGAAGGTGAAGCACTGAGGCATGTCTTTCAGCAGAAGTGGAGTGCTATAAACAAAGTGTGGCCCATTGGCCATGACCTTCTCTTTGTCAACTTCCGTATTAAACTTGAAGACAATCCAACCCGAAGCATGGAAATTAAAGCGGTATGCAACTCCCCATGAGTGTCATAGCTTCCTTAATGTCAAGCTCCCCGGGTAGGACCCCGCGAAGTAACCAACCAAAAGATGCCCCACAGTTTCCATAAGATTATCCAAATCACCCCTAGGTAAGTCAAGAGGGCCCACATTACGGAAATCAACGACAAAATGTAGACGTTTTCCATTCGAAACATCACGGTTTCCTTTGACTATGGATGCATAAGCCTTCTTGTTGTTCTGGCTCACGTGATCCGTAGTTTTGTTCTTTCCATCCGCGACATTCCCAACGACGGGTTCACAATTGTTGCCACTCGAAGTCGATGTAGTGTCTTAAGAACCAAGGGTGCAAGAGGAGGTAATTAAGTCTGAAGTTCCCTCATTGGTAGATAACTCGTCATTTCCCGCGTGAGCGTCCCCCACTTGAAGACCATTGCTCACAAGCCCGGATGTGGTGGGTTCGTGAGCAATCGGGGGTAACTCGACGTTGTTGGTGATATCAATAGAATCTTGCCCCATCCGGATGGGCAGTGGCGTGAAGTTCTCATGGGTCCGCTTCTTTTTCTTTTCGTCATCCTCAAAGTTACCAAATACGATTACAAGCAAGAGAGAATACAATTGAAAAATGCGTTAATTTAAATCCGGACAGGCCCGGTTTATGAATTACAACGCTTCTACTAATTATACAAACACTTGCCTATTTCAATATATAAACTAGAAAAGACTGTAAATGAATGTAGTCCGGATAGGCACGGAGTTTAAATTAAAAGTCTTTCTAATTTATACAAGGTTTATCTAATGCGGTAGTAAACATTCATTCATACATTCATTCATACAATATGTCGTAATCCTAATATTTGCCTATTGATACTCTTAGGTTTGCCTAGTGAATATAGATAGTAAAATACTAAATTAAGGAATGAAATGTAATCAAGCAAGGATTTAGGAATACCTCGTTGTCGCGTGCCTCGTTGGTTCGAACAGTTTTATCCGTGAACAGATAAGGACGCTGTGCTACTGCGTGCGTGTAGCAATCCTTTTCCAATAACCAATAATATGAGAATAACCCTCGAATAAGTCAAACACAACCCGCCTTACTTCTTCTATAACCGGCTCGCAAAATCTGCAAAGACAAAGCCCGGTAAGCCAAGTAGTATCACGGAAAATAAAGAGTATATACGTGTATATATCTATAAATAACGTTTATAATATATGGTATATATGAGCACGTGAGTAAAAATATATAAAATATAGTATATGTTAAATATAAAATATATATATATATATATATATAGTATAACTAAGAGTACAAGAAATCAACAAAAAACAAGTCAACAAGAGCCTAGAGAGTCTCGGGCGCCAGACTTGCACCAAAATGGAAACAAGGACTGCGCGGCAGTCTAAGGGTAGTGTGCATGCCCAGAATTGGCAAGGCGCAGCAAGGCAGAGTTCAACACAGGCTATGGCTTGCACAAAAGAGGAAATGCGTCACTATCAAGCCTTAATGGCTCCGAAAAATTCAAATTGAGCCTAGGAAAACAACAAGGAGAGTGTTTCCTACGGATCAAATCAACCAACCTATCAAGAACACAATAACAATATAGAACAATCTTTCTAAGAACACAAAGAACATGAAGAATAAGCAAGACAATAATCGTTAAACTTCAAAGACGTTAATCAACAAGACGAGATAGGATTATGAGAAAACGTTAAGAAATAATCAAATAACCCTCAAGTAACAAGTTAACAAGGTCATAATGCACAAAATTAGCACTAATAGTGGTGCGTCCCACCCAGCAAACCACCCGTAACACAAGAATCATACGCGCAAATAAGCCCGAGATACACGAAAAGACGGGATATTACGGGGGAATCAAAGATGAGACAAGAACAACACTAGTGCTAAAACAATCCAGCAAAAACACCTCAGGAGCTAAAACCACCACACAATACCCGTATGAACTCCAAGAACGTAAATCGCAAGAAGGAAAACAAAGCGTGAACTAGCAAGAGGTATGTCTATCCGGTGAACTCAAGACACCTAAATCACAATATTAATCAAAAACAGAGGATTTAAGGGAGAGATACACCTTATTGAGTGAGGTATTTCCTCTATTTTGGCCCGTCTTTTGCAAAGTCCTCTTAGATAGAGCTTGCGCCGAGGAGTTCGAAGCGTGGAAAGGTGATTATTGTGCTACTTGTTGAGATGTGTTTCTTGAGCTTTCTCAACCCCCGAAGGGGGGTAGAGAGATATGAACCTTTTATCAAGGCCCGAGAGAGGTATATATATATTGAAAGAAAGTGTGGGAGAAGGGGAAGAATGTCTTCTCGCCGGTAGTTGAATCTTCAATAAATGGTATAACTCCAAGAACCTTAAATGCTCTTCATTTATGGAAGTGAGGACATTAACTTACGAATAAGAAGAAATTTCAGTGATATCCAACGTGAAAAATATTCCTCTCCTTAGATATAAGAACACAAACAAAACACTTTGATGAATCCAAGCAAAGAGATTCGCTCTTGTGACTTCGTTAAGCCTTCCAAACCCGTCAACACTTGACTGAAAGTGTACTTGTAGTTTGTCTCTTAATTTTTAGGATAGGCAAGGTTGCCTATGAGTTGGATTTACCATCTGATTTAGAAGTGGTACACCCAGTCTTTCATGTATTGATGTTGCGTAAGTGTATTGGTGATCCTTCTAGAATATTTCCTGTAGATGATGTTCAGGTGACAGAGAAGTTGTCTTATGAGGAGAGCCCCATAGCTATACTTGATCGTCAGGTTAGAAGGTTGCGTACTAAGGATGTGTTTTCCTTCAAAGTATTATGGCGAAACAATAATAGGGAAGAGATGCCTTGGGAAGCAGATGACGAGATAAAGAAGAAGTACCCTCACTTGTTCCCTACGTCTGCAGGTAATCTATATTCCTTCTTTGACTATATTATTTGGTGAATAATGCATGTGTGATATATTGTGGCCCTGTGAGGCATCTATGGTTTGTTGCATATAGGTTGATAGGCATAGTTATAAAGGAGACTCTGCCTAAATTTTTATAACCTAAGACCTATTATGAACATTCGAGGACGAATGTTTCTAAGGGGGGAAGGATGTTACACCCCGTGGTTTTAAGGCCATAATTTGAGGACGTAATTAAGATAATAAGATCCGTGTATTGAAAATAAAGTACACTTACATATGTTAATACGGAAATTGGTATACAAAGGATATGCTCCCGGAATAAATTTTGATACTACAGGTGTGATATGGACACAGTACCGTGTATTTATATATATGGACATGAAATTTTCAGATTTTATATATAAGATTATTAAGTATGGGAGATTGATTTATTAATTGTGGGATTTATTTTAGTAGAAGGATTAAGTTAAGTAGACAATTATAGGAATTGGACTAAGGTGCAAATATTAATTTTGAGCATACTTAACCTTTCATCTCCCCATTTCATTTCAAAAAAAACTCCCTCACCCTCTCTCTTTCTCTCTACCAGCCGAAACTCTCCCCAATTCCATAGCCAACATTGAAGATTTTTATCAACTCTTTCTTCCAAGATTAAATCCTTCTACTAATTTCTAATAAAAGGGTGAAAGTGAAGCAGTGGAGTCACGGTTGCTGGACTGATTTTGTTTCAAAAATGCTAGTTTTGAAGATGAATATTTTTGAAGAAAAACATGTAAGGAAGATAGATTTAAACTTGTAGAATACATGCATGTCATTTGGAGTTGAAGAAATGGTGAAGAAAAAAAGGAGTTGTGTGTCGTGACTTTTAGGGACTGTTTTGGCAAACTAAGGTAAGAATTTTTCTTTTTATAGAGTACTTGAAAGATTAAATGATGTTGTAGTTAAGAGATAAACTCATGTTAAAGAAGAATTGGAAATAAGAGATTGCATGTGATTGTTGTTGATGTTGTTGAGCCAAATGGAATGGCTATTACCGATTTTTAGCGACTTCTTTGGTATACCTTGGATTTGATTGTTGTTGTTATTAGTGTCACTAATTGCATGTTGAAATTGAAAAGAAACATTGATATTTAAAGTTGTATTTGGTTACATGAAAGTATTGAAATATGAAATTGGATTTTAAGGAGTTAAGAAAAGAGTTTGGTATTGTGGGTGTTGGCTGAGACTTGTATGGAATTATTGGACATGTGGTGTTGTATTTTAGGGGCTGTTTTGGTGGAGTTATAATGCTGAAAATTTAGTTACAATTATGCATGTACAATGTGGTAATTACCAGTGTCTTGAAAGAATTAAAGTGTAGAAAGGTGTTATGTTGCAAACTATAAGACTTGCACTCTTGTTTTTGTTGCTAGAATTGATGGGTTGTTTTTAAAGGCTGGTTTAATATGGATTAAGGGTTGAATTAACAAGAGAAATAGGTTTATTAATCACCTTGGTTGTTGTAGTTGTTGTCGTCCATGAACGTAAAGAGAAGGAATGTATTATGATGGCGTATATGGAGTATTTGGGATTGTTTTGGTTATATCTTTAAGTTGCATCTTGTTATTGGTATTGTTGGCTTTGTTTGTAAGTTGTGGATGTGCATATAAATAGGGGAAGTTCTGCCCAAATTTATATAGAAAAGAGAGTCGTCATTCGATATAACTTACGCTAGAAATCATAGAGTTGACGAACGAATTACTATTGTTATAGGTTGAAGTGCTAATCGAGACGATTTGTAGTTATAGAGTTGGTTATTTCGACAGTAAGGTATGTGAATCTACCCTTTCTTCTTTTGGCATGATTTATATAAGATGAATGTACGGAGGACGTACATAATTTCATTGAATCATAATTCTTAATGATACATGATATGATAGTGCCTTGATTTCTAAGTGACAGATATTCTATTTATTCCATTGAGAGTCAAATGATGATTTAATTTCTATAAAGTTACTCATGATATTCTATGCGTGTTGATATGGTTATATGACTTCACCGAGTCCCGAGCCGGGTATGTATTCGTGCACATTATATGATTTCACCGAGTCCCTCACTAGAGGGTCGGGTACGGTATGTATATGATTTTACCAAGTCCCATAATGGGCCGGGTACGGTATGTGCACATTATATGATTTCACTGAGACCCTCACTAGGGGTCGGTACGGTATGTATATGGATATGATTTCATTCACCGAGTCCCAGAATGGGTCGGGTACGGTATATGATATGGACTTATATGACTCTCATTTTTATAAGGCATAGTTGACTCTCATTTGTATATGACACAGTTGAAATGGTAATTTGATTATTATACTTGTCTCATGATCTCTTTTGGTCATTTATGATCTTTCTTACAGTACTTCATGTTTTACATACTCAGTACATTATTTCAGATCGACCCTTTTCCTCGAAGTGCGTCAGCCCGTAGAGGTACTGCACTCGCTTGGTGATCCTCCCAGATAGGATTCTGCTCACTGGTCGAGAGCTCCATTGATTCGGAGCTTAGTCATTTTGGTACAGAACCTTATTTTCGGACTTATGCATATTTAGGGGGCACGGCGGGGTCCTGTCCCATCATATTTCATTATCGTATTCTTAGAGGTCTGTAGACAGTTGTGGGTGGTAGATGTGCTTTTGTATATGTGTACGGTGGCGAGTTGCTGATATCTCAGATGTCATGGCGGCCTCGCTGGCCGCCTATTTTGTTATATGAATTAGATGTGACACCTTGGGATACAGGTTTATTGTCGATGTTTACATTATCTTTGGTATCTGTGTGATGATATGTGACAGGTGGGTATAAGGGTGCCCAGGTAGGGAACCGGTTCGCGGCCCGTCGGGTCGGGTCATGACATTTAGTGGTATTAAAGCAGTTCGTCCTCGGAATGTCTACAGACCATGTCTAGTAGAGTCGTGTATATGGGTATGTTGTGCACCATATTTATACGCATGAGACTGCCGGACATTTAGAATTGGTTTCTATTTTTTCATCTCATAGATCGTGCAATAGAGCTATGTTATTAGGATAATCTCTTTCTAAACGACTTATTGTGTTTTCAGCTATGCCTCCGAAGAAGGCGACAGCGGCCCAGAAGGGCAAATCAGTAGCAGGAGCTACTAGCCAGGTCCGGAGAGTTACCAGGTCCCGTACCCAGTCTATGCCTGAGACTGTACCCCAGTCGACGAGCTCTGCTACATCGCCACCTCCAGAGGCTCCAGTTCAGGGGGCATCCTCACCGTTATTGCTTCATGCTTCCGTACCCCCTACTTTTTGGCATCATGCTCTACAAATGGCTACATATCTTCTTAACATTCGTTCTATCAAAAGTTTGACGTATTCCTCCCATCTTCACATTTTATATAATAAAACCCCTTCGTTCTCACATCTTAGGATCTTTGGGTGCTTATGTTTTCCGTTGTTTCCATCCACTACAATTAACAAACTTCAGGCTCGTTCTACCCCTTGTGTGTTTTGGGGTTATCCGTCTCATCATCGTGGTTACAAATATTTTGATTTATCGTCTAATAAAATCATCATTAGTCGCCATATTATTTTTTATGAGTCCCAATTTCCGTTTGCAAAATTAAGTAGTGACGTGCCTAGTTCGTATAATTTTTTAGATGATGGTATATCCCCGTATATTATTCACCATTTATCGGACCTGTCAACTACTCAAAATCCGCCAGCGGGCCCACTGTTATACCCCGTATTTCCAGAGTATGTACGTGGGGGACGTACGTAGAAATTTTCGAACTTCTTTAGGCTTGGCCGAATTCTTTTTGTGCACAACACCCGGTTAGAGTCGTTTTTTCGAAAACGTTTTCCACGGCTTTCGTAGGGAATTTCCGCTATGTCATTTATAATTTTTGCGGATTTTTCCAGAGACGAAACATTTTGGACAACGAGAGGCGACACTTGTCACCTCTAATCGGAAGAGTGGGACTGACGAAAGTGGGAAGGTTGGCACGTTTTTGTGTTGAATTGGTGGTCAAGGAGTTGGTAGGATATTTTGGGTAGATGGATAAGGTTGCACATGGCTTAATCTTGACCTTACACTTGCCTAACACTTGGATGGATCTTCGCCATCGGTTGGCCTTCACTGACCTATAAATACCCTCTAGTTGAAGACTTTCTTCATCCAAAAACTTGAGCAATCTAACTAAGTCTCAAAATACTCCTCTCCCTTGAGCTCGCCCACCACACCCCCTTCGAGAGCCCTCGGCAGAGCCTCCCTCCCTTCGAGGTGTTTGTCGCGGGTACCCCACTAGCCTAGTTGTCTCGTATAAATACCCCCCTTTTGTGGTATAGAAATACTCTCCAAGTATTGTTATAATGCCCAAATACCTTGGCCCAAATACCTTGTAAGTATTCCCAAGGTTACACTTTTACAAAAGCCCGTAAAATACTATTATACTTCCTCACTACAAAACGAAACCCTAAGTAAATCTTCACCGTAGTTGAAGTCATAAGTAGAAGTTGGTTAGAACTTCTAAGGGTTGGTTGGAACGGTTGGGCGCCGGAGTAGGAGCTAAACGTTGTTCAGATCGACATATAAACTCGGATAATTTTGGGCTTATCGAGGTAAACATTCTTGACCTACATGTAATTGGAAATTACATGTTGTAGGAGTATGTAGTTAAGTATACTATATATAGAACTCAACATAGTTGTGCGGCAATGTCTTTTGACTTAAGCTGAATAATACTTACAGCAATGTCTTGCGACTTAAGCTGAATTTAAAGAAGAGAATCGAATCAGAATTACATAGGGTGTATTCTGAGACTTGTGTAACATTACTGTGGAGTAGAATTGTACAAGTCCCGTTAGACGTGTTAACCCACCCCTGGTTGGCTTGTTCGCCGGCCTCGATGGAGGCGGAGATTTCCGTTGTTGCGGGGAGAGTCTCGAATTTTCTGTAGAATATTCTACGTCGGGATCTAAAGATATTAATAGGCGTTTTGTGGCCTCTATAGGTTGTAGTACTACGTGTGAAGTGATCTGCTTGACTGAGAGTGTAGCCGACGGTTTGAGGTACTTGGAGCTTTTTGCTTATTGTCGATAATCGTCGCGAGGTATGTGAACCTCTTATCTCTTCTAGCATGATATGTGTGAACTATGTAGTACGGTGAGCGTCATGTGCTAAATATATTTGATTGGTTTAAAACATAAAGTGTTATAACGGCTTTATGGGAAGTCGGTTATAATAGCTTTATGTGGATAAGCAAATACTTTGTGGTTTCTAAATGGTAACTGATTTGAATAATAACTGGCTTGATATGTGTTAATAAAGAACTTGAAGTATTTCAAAAGATTTATGAATCGTTTTGAAAGAATGAGTAGTACTTGGGTTTTGAAAGCTTAAGAGTTATACTAGCTTTATGGGAAGTTAGGTATAACGGCTTAAGAATGTTTCTTGATTTGGAAATCGTAATGTGTATCGACAAACCACCGCGGCGTTAATAAAAGGAAAATGTATTGACTAATGAAGTATTATTAAAACCAGTAGAAACCTCCATCTGCATAGAAGCTAAGATGAGACAAAATGATATTACATTTCCTAGATCATGGCTGCTTAATAAGATTGATTATAAACAAGAATAACCTACTCACATATAAGACATATGTTTCTCAAAACGTTTAAAGGAGAATTATGTTTTAAAGGACTAAAACTATGAACTACGAAACCTTTTTCTAAAATGAGAAACTTGAGCATTCGAAATTAGGCAAACTTGAACGTTGGAAAATAAGGTTGTTACTTGATTTTACAAAGGAAAGCATTTTGGTTTACTTAACAATGTTAGTCACTCCAATTTTATACTACGGGTATCGGGTGACCTTTGTAAAAGAAATGGATCTTAAAAGGAATTTAACGGACGTAGTACTTTAAGGTTAAAATCCGGACTTTGACATAAAATGAAAGTACCTTGAGTCGTGCGTAACTTACTTATGTTTGTTGTTATGAAACTTGACCATGTTACGTGTGATAGACTTGTTGTGCAAGTATTGTGTTCTACTCGACTACCGGGTCATCCGGGAATGTATTTCACTTGATTACCGGGTCATCCGGGAATGTATTTCACTTGATTACCGGGTCATCCGGGAATGTATTTCACTTGATTACCGTTCATCCGAATGTATTTCACTTGATTACCGGTCATCCGAATGTATTTCACTTGATTAGGCTCATCCGGAATGTATATCACTTGACTCTGGGCTCATCCGAATGTATTTCACCGACTACGGTTCATCCGGAATGTATTCCACGTTTCTATATTGGGTCCATGAGATGGGCCGAGACCGTTATCGTATCACATGATTTGTACCTAGACTGCACGGTGAGGAAGAAGTTCCACGCACGTGAGGATGACTTTGAGGCGTGAGTCCACGACTTGACATGGCCGCTTCTATGTTGTGAATCGTAGTTTGGTTATCATACATGTCTCCGCTTTATATAGACTATTATGATTTCATTTACGATATTTTCTGATTTCACATACTTGGTACTGTTATCGACCTCCTTCGGGGTTGCGTTCATCCGCAGTAAAGGTACATCGGTTGTTGATCCTTTTAGGATCACCTTTCGTATTGGAAGCTCTGTTCCTTCGAGGCTTATCTTTTGGTATGTTACCACAGTGCGTAGATTCTTATACATTCGTGGTATGGCGGGCCCTGTTGCCATAAATTGTAAAATCTTAGAGGTCCATGCTACTGTGGGCGGGGGTTTGTAAAAGGATAACTGTTCGTATTTATGTATATATGATGAAAAGCAATTTTGGTTGGCCTGTTTATTTATCTTTTCTCTTATTCATGTTCATGTTTTTTTTTTTATTTCCGCTGATTTTCTCTGATGTTGTATCACTAGGGTGCCCGGGGTAAGGCACCAGTCACGGGCCCGGGTTCGGGTCGTGACACCCACTGTCCGCTAGCCCCACTGCACCATTGTTACAAACTTCTCCCACTATCGTCATTGGGCCAGTTTCAGCAATTGCGCCAGTACCGTGACTGGTCCAGTCCCGACATCTTCTACTACGCAAGTTTCCCTTCTTGGGGCAGCAGGCCCACTGCATGCTGGTCAGTCCGTTACAGGTCCCGTTATTTCCCAAAATCACTCAATTCTTCCCCGAGTCATGGACCAGTCACTCGTAGTCAGTGAGGTATTTTTAAACCAAAGTGATATTTTAATTTAAATTCGAATGGTCTTAAATCACATTTACCCCGTAATCCTGTGTCGGCTTTAAATGACCCGAATTGGAAAATTTCTTTGATCGACGAATATAATGCTCTTATTGATAATAAGACGTGGGAGTTGGTACCCCATCCATCTGGTGTTAATATTATTCGGTCTATGTGAATTTTTGCTCATAAAGATAATTCTGACGGTTCATTTGCGAGGCATAAGGCTCGTCTTGTAGGTGATGGTAAGACTCAGCATGTTGGAGTGGATTGTGGTGAGATATTTAGTCTGGTGGTCATCGGCTACCATTCGTAATGTGCTCAGCTTGGCTCTTTCGAAAGCATGGCCCATCCATCAGTTAGATGTGAAGAATGTTTTCTTACATGGTGATTTCAAGGAGACAATCTATATGCATCAGCCCTTGGGGTTTAGGGATCCCAAATATCCTCATCTTGTATGCTTGTTGAAGAAGTCCTTGTATGGGCTTAAGCAGTCTCCCCGGGCTTGGTATAAGAGGTTTGCGGAATATGTTTCGACTATTGGGTTCTCTCACAGCAGGTTTGATAATTCGTTGTTCATATATCATCGTGGTTCTTCACTGGATTATATATTATTATATGTGGATGATATTATCTTGACTGCCTCTTCTGATGCATTACGCCAGTCTATCATGACAATGCTCAGCTCTGAGTTTGCTATGAAAGATTTGGGGCCCTTGAGTTACTTTTTGGAGATTGTTGTCACTCGTCATGCATGTGGGTTGTTCTTATCCCAGAGGAAGTATGCAGCTGAGATCATTGAGAGGGCTGGAATGTCATCCTGTAAGTCCACTTCCACTCCAGTTGATACTAAGCTCAATTTGGGTGTTGTGGCTGGCCCCCGTATGAGGATCTGACCCGCTATCGCGGTTTTGTAGGGGCTCTTCAGTATCTTACTTTCACGAGATCAGATATTACGTATGTCGTACAACAGGTGTGTTTGTTTATGCATGATCCCAGTGTTGAGCACATGAATGCCCTCAAAACGCATTATTAGGTACATCTAGGGGACACTTGACTATGTCCTACATTTATAACATTCGTCTACGTTTACACTTATCTCGTATACAGATGTTGATTGGGGAGGATGTCCAGATATCAGACGGTCTACATCTGGCTATTGTATGTTTCTTGGTAATAACTTGGTCTCTTGGTCTGCCAAGCGTCAGTCGACTTTATCACGTTCCAGTGTAGAGGCCGAGTATCGAGGGGTAGCCAATGTGGTCTCGAAATCATGTTGGTTACGTAATCTTCTTTTAGAACTTCATTCTCCTATTGAGAAAACTAACTTGATTTATTGTGATAATGTTAGTGTCATCTACCTGTCTGGGAATCCGGTTCAGCACCAGCGCACTAAACATATCGAGATGGACATTCACTTTGTTCGCGAAAAGGTAGTTCGTGGACAAGTACGCATCTGTCATGTTCCTTCCAGGTATCAAATTGCAGACATCTTTACAAAAGGTCCTCCCTCGGTCCTTTTTTGAAGATTTTAGAGACAGTCTCAGCGTACAAAGTCTGCCTGCTAAGACTGTGGGTGTGTTAAATATACATATGATATACATAATATACATGTGTCTATCAGATGAATATTGAATATTGTTCTCGGGTTTAGGCCCACACAGTTGAGCAAGATTTTGTATATAATGTGTATTAGTCTTGTACTTTAATTAGTCTTGTACACTTAACATAATTGTATAATTAGTATTTAAATAGAATAAAGTTTTAAGAGTAAAATAGAAATAAGATTTTTCTATTATGAAAATATATAAAGTATATATTTTATCTTTCAATTAATAAAAATAATTAAGAAATTATTTCTTCCATCATCAATGTCAAATCTCTTGGTGATAGTAAGTTTTTGTTCTTGAATTCTAAGGAACAAGATTCTTCAATAGTGGTTAACTGATATTTGGAAAAACAAATTGCCAAAGGTACATTTTAAGTGGCACTTACTTTTTTCTTTTGGGGCACCTGTGTTGGAAGGGCTTGTTGAAATACAAAATGTATAAAATTATTTTCGAATACTCGAATATTATTAAATAATTTCTTGAGGCATCTTCGCTCTAAAAGAAAGACTCCATGTCCAAAAATTTCTATCTAGAATTCTATAATTGGCTCGATACAATAATTTACAGCAGTAACTTTCTCAATTACTTTCTATATTAGAGGAATTTACCATCCAAATACTTCTTACTACAGTCAAATTTCTATATAATGGCAACGTTTGTCCGAAAATTTCATAGCTGATATCGTGAGACGATGTTTTATATATATATATATATATATATATATATATATATATATATGTGATGTTTAATTCTTATTTAGCTGTTACAAACAAAAGTCTGTAAACAATTATTTTTATGTGCTTTTTATGTTATAAACGAAAATAATATACTTGTTAATTTTAAAATCTCAATTGATTAAATAACATATGCATTTATAATTAATTGAGAATTTAAATATTTTATTTTATACATAATATATTTCTTATAAAATATTATTACACAATATTTGAATATGGTTGTTATAAAGAAGTAATTTTACAAAGAATGTACCGTTATAATGAATATTATTAGATAGAATGATATTATAGATAAATAAAATATAATTTGAAAAATCAGTTTCAAAGAAAATGGAGCCTTTTACCACAAATGACAATTATAGAGAAATTTGACTGTAATATATCATACGAGTTTTAGTGTGAGAATCAAAAACAAGATTTTGCTCTCTGATATATCCATTTATATTATCAACAAGAAAGGCAAGGAAATTAAAAGTGGCAGCCACCTCCAAAACATGAACAGAAATCAACTTTCCAGCATCATCCGTCAGCTTGATCAGCCAGAAGGTACTGGATTTTTCATGCAGAAACAATCAAAACCTGTGACCATTAGTTAGGTCAATAGCTCAATGCTCTATCAACTGAGCTATATACACCATTAATAAGATGTACTAGTAAATAAGAATTGGTACAGAAAAGAGGCCGAACCTCCTTCTCATCATATTAAAAGAGCACTGCTCTGTATGAAGCTTGTAAGAAGCTAAGCTCGCAACCTAATCGGTAAAAACATGAGCAGCAAAGTTCTGAGCTCATAACAAGCTGAATTAGCAGAACTATTGTGCTGGGAAAAAGAGGTCATCCCTCCAAGAATACAAAATTGTCATCCAAACAGAGGGCGGCTTATGCAAATAGCCCAAAATATCCATATAAAAAATGATAGAGCAGTGAAGGACACTATAGATGCCCATACGAGCCTGTGGCAAAGCTTCAATCACACATGAAAACACTATCTCATGTATATAAACACCTTGAAAACCCTAGTCAAAGTAAGACATGAGAGGCAACTCTCACAGTTCCGTCATCTTTCCCCTGATCTCCACAACGCGCCAAATCTAACTAGTTTCATCTCTCCTTCCCTGGTCTCTCCATAAAGTGTCAAGGCTAACTAATGCATCAAAGCTACACCCATCCACCCAACCCCCTCCAAGACCGCCAAGAGGGTAATTGTCTGCCTTCTTCCTTCCCTTTTTAAGCTCATCCCATAGTCCCTCTTCACCGTCAAGCTTCCAGCTGAGTGTCTGAACCCAAAACATTCTACCTAATGAATTCTTCTTCTTTATAGGTACAAATATGTCATCACTTGTCAACTAAGCAATAACCATTGATTGAATCTCAGAGCTATTGCATTATTCAATAGTTAAAAGTATCATAGAGAGCCAAATCCAGTAAGTTTAATCAAAACAAAATAGACGAAAGTTCTCTTAACCTATAAGAGAGTATTAGCAATATGGTTGAGTCATCAAACATTTAGGCGAGAAAGATGCATGATTTAAGAAGCTGCTTGAGACTTCTCAGATT
Source organism: Przewalskia tangutica (assembly GCA_029844215.1). Classification (NCBI taxonomy): domain Eukaryota; kingdom Viridiplantae; phylum Streptophyta; class Magnoliopsida; order Solanales; family Solanaceae; genus Przewalskia; species Przewalskia tangutica. The sequence goes on from CM056725.1 coordinate 8,912,589, forward strand.
CCTGCTGTTGTTTCCACTGCTCTGGAGTGACAGCTTTTGTAATAGAGAGAGCGTGGATTTCCTTCATCTCCTCGACCAGTGCACCATTGACCATCCGGTGCCTCTCCAGCAATCTTTTGCCTTCAAATTGTTCTGCCACAATGACAATCGAGAATTTCGCACCACAACTAAAAACAAGAACAAGGATTTTATGTCAGAACAGAGAACCCAAAGGCATGGAACTTTAAAAGCAGTTGTATAGTTCTGAATACACTCCATGTATAGGAACGTACCCCCCAGAATCATCAATCACTTCCTGGAAAAAAAAAAAAGGAAACAAAACAATGCTTAGGGAATTTACTAGGCAAACAAAATGGAATAAGTAAAGAAGAATATGAATGCTTTTTCAGTGTTTGAAAGAAAAATTAAACATAAGACTTAGTGATTTTGATTATCAAAGGCTCGCGTAGATGGTGAATGAAGTGCTCAAAGAATGGAATTAATCGACATGTGTTTCTTAAGAAGGATCAGTGATATTTTAAACCAATGCCTTGGGGAAACAATTAATTGACGCCAAATACGATAAAAATGATATCTGGAGCCCTGGTCCAGTCCCAGTTTCTGCTTGAGGTGGAGTTTGGAGGTACATAAGCAAACTATGGAAAGAATTCCAGAAATATATAAAAATAGAAGTGGGCAATGGTTGCGAGATTAAATTCTGGACAGATGTCTGGGTAGGAAATGAGTACTTTAAAACAAAATTTCCAGTAATGTATAACTGTTCAACAAATAAGGAAAGATTGCTGGCTGAATTCTACTCAAATTCAGGATGGAAGATCAATTCTAGGAGAGGATTAAGTGACTGGGAAATAGAAGTTCTGTCAATTGTTACAACAGTTAAATACTACTGTTTTGGTGGACGATAGAGAAGATACTCTGATTTGGACAGCTAGTAATGACAAGAAATTTTCTGTTAAAAGTAGTTGCAAAAATCTACAGAAGCAAGAGGGGCAGTGGGAAGTAATGTGGCCATGGAAAATGCTTTGGAAGACAAAGGCTCCAATCAAGGTTGCATGCTTTGGATGGATTGCTTCTTTGGAGGCTTGTTTAATCCAAGACAATCTACAAAGGAGAGGTTTTGCATTGGGCAATAGGTGTTTTTTTTATGTGAAGAAGCTCAGGAGACAGTTAATCATCTTTTAATCCATTGTAATTTCTCAAGACAGTGTTGGAATCTCTTTTTGAGTATCTGTGGTGTAGCCTCGGTGATGTCTCACAGTGTTAAGAATCTGTTGGTATGCTGGCAGAATCAGAAGACAACAAAAAGGCCGAAGCAGATTTGGATAACAATTTCACACTGTATTTTGTGGACACCTATGGTTGGAGAGAAATAAGAGATGCTTTGAAGGCAAAAAGAGTCACATTTCAGTGGTCAAAAATAATTGTATCCATTATCTGTACTATTGGTGTAAGAAGGGCCTGTTAGAGGATATGGACCAATATCTTGATTTCCTAGAGATGTTAGGGAGAAGCATGTAATGGCTGATTGGACTAAGTTTTTCTTACTGCTGTAACTTTTGTACCAGCTTGGTACTTCGTTAATAAAATTTAACCTACCTTTATAAAAAAAATTGTGCAAATTGACACGTGTTTTGATATGTAGAATTATCAAAAGTTAATCCATCACATGCCACCAAAGGACTCCGACTTAATTTGGTCAGTGGATTTCAAATACTTCTCTTTTCTAATTTATCTATTTATTTATTTTTACAGTGATTCTTACAAAAACATCAAGACAGAGTAGTAATGCTGGTGACTAATTTGTTCATGTGAAGGATTTGGAATGCATGATTGGGTTAGAAGCATTAATAGGAGGATTTTACAATGATAAATAAAGATCGTCTACATATGGCTAATAATAAAATTCTACTACTGAGGCAGTGGAAACAATGGGAAAGAGATTTAAGTTAAGCAGCAGATGTTGTAATCAGCTAATGGAGAAGAAAAAGAGAAGATTCACATCATGGATTTTGAAGAATTTTTACAAGCAGTATACAAGAAAAAAAACAATCACAAAAAGGATCTCGAAAAGAGGAACGGATACAAAGGATTTATATAGCGAACTCAAGCTAAAATGGTGCTGGGGCGTAGCTAATTGATTGATCAGTACAAGGATAAAGGCAAAGAATTCCATGTCTTTCAAAAGTAGGAAGTACAAGCAAGAGCATCCTGTGCCCCAAAATGTGTGAATAAAATATATAAGCAGACGATGAGAAGCAATTCTATCCGGTTAATCAACAAATGTGTAAATAAAATATATAAGCAGACGATGAGAAGCAATTCTATCCGGTTAATCAATAACACTTTCATGATAAGGATAGTAGACCATAACATGCCCAAGAACTGCTGAGGTGACGGAATAAATTTGTGGATTTTGGTATATTTAGGTAACAAATTATTATTCCAAGTGAAGATCATGTGCTCCAATTGACAAATGATCAGTTGTCTGCTGGTTACGAAGGACCGGATATCAACTTCAATTATGCTTGCCTCTAGCCTACATTCAGCACTTGTTCCCTAATTATGCTCTCTGCAAACTCACCATACCTCTCTTCCTTAAACTGACATAAATATAACTTCCTTTCTCTCCTTCTCATCGTTCTTTTCTACTTTAGGAAGTGTGGTTGAATTGATATTGCTTGCAAAATGAATAGGGCTCGAAGCTTTTATCATGTAACACCTTTTATGTTTAGAGATTGGCATACTACAACACAATTAAATACAGTAAAGAAGAATTACGACCTACATAACGAACGTCTCTCTTATTGACATAGATATAGGCAGTTCATATATGTATTCAAAGAATTAAAACTCTCTCAGGTTCCTCAATGCTTTTAAGTTTCTTTCACATAGCTCTTGGTGTACCTGAAATCTTAGTATGCTCAGTTATGCTCTTACCATAAGGTTTTACTAAATCACCTTTTCAGTTCATGCTCCAACAAGAAGTTCAGCTTTAATTTTTAGATAAAGCTTTGAAATGTTTAATGGTCTAAACCCTCCCCATTTCCAAGACCGGCCATTTCTGGACAGCGATCATAATTAAGAAATGCTTTCACGAGGAACTTCACAACAAATGAACTAGAGCTCACTCGCATTCCCCCTAACTTCAAACATAAGTCCAGGGAATGTACCAAATAAGTAGTAAAAGGCGTATGAATTCATAGCTTTCCACCTTTTCCATGAATTTAGCAGCAATTCAATATTAGCAAGATACCTGGCCGAAACCATAGTTAAACAAATTTCTAAAGAATTGAGTAGATACTTAGACTTATAAATGTGTCGAGTCCCAACTCAAATGCAAAACCAGAAGTGTCAAAATGCAACCTTTCTTGGTGCTTCTCCACTTTCTATTTTTGGTAGGGTCTCCGACTCTCCTTGAGGTTATAGTGTGGAAAGTGGGGAGTGACTGGACTTAAATGACACATGCATGCCCTGTCACTCCCATAGTTATTCTCCATGGCTGGCTTTGTCCTATCCTGCCACTTATCCTAACCAGAAAATGGATCTCAGTTAAATAACCTCAGAATCGTTTTACAAAATTCAACATTTCGAAATCCTCCATCCCTAAATCCTCACTCGACTCTAACAGACATCCCTTGCAGATTGTCATCAATGGTTCTTTTATTTCCTTGTCGAGCAATAGAAGTATTATTGATCGGTGTATTTTATATACACCTTTTGAGTCAGTTTTAGTTAGTCTTTTGTCCCGTTTTGCACATATAAATGTCGTATTAGGATAGTTTTTCTTTCTTTTGAGTCAAAGTGGTTAAAGTGGTCAAATGGCGGAAAAAGAGCAAAAAGAGGGCAAAAGAGGAGATGCCAGAGCTGGAAACAGAGAAAGTGGCGAACAAGGGTAAAAATCAAGACCAGCGCCGCGGCCTGCCGCAGGCGCCTGTGATCAGGCGCGCCACTATCCAGAGGTCGAAGACTCAGTACATGGGCGCTCGCAAAAGAAACTGGCGCGGCGCCTTAAACATCCGAGGAGCCAGAAGATACAGCCTGCGGCTACTCGCAGCCAGATATCGGGCGCGCGCCAAAACACCCGACGGATTGCAGAACTTCCGTGGCCATGCGCTGTCATGGCGCGCCGACGCTGAAAAATTAGGTCTTTTTGACGAAAATCTGGGCCAGGACTGAAGGAAAAGAAGGAGGCGGTTTCATTTATAAAAGGAGAACCCTAGGCGCTTTTAAGGGTTCCCTTCAGCACAACTCAAGACTTTGGCTCGAGATGGATACCATTAGTTTAGTAATTTCTTTTCCTTTTCTTTACTTTATTTCGCTTTATGATGAACTTTGAATTAGTTCTTGTCATATTTATGGTTAGGAACTAATTCTCTTATAGGTTTTCCATGTTGAATTGCTAGAAACTTATGCTATAAATTAATGCGACGCTTTTGGTTATTTTTCTTATTGTGAGATCTATCCAATAATTGAGTTGAATTCTTGGTAATTAATTGACAACTAATTATCACTATATGATTTCTAATCAGACTCTGAGAAGGGGGGATTGTGAATATGCTGTAAGTTTGGTAGACATTCTTGGATTGGGGATGAAAATACCTCAATTATTTATGTAGCGTTGATGAGGCTTAACAACCCTAATTTGCGCATTGTGCGTGACTGGTCAACTAGGTTTTTGTTCTTAATCCTCCTATAAAGTTATCCTTATCACCGAGGTAGGGCGCGATCTTCGGGTTGAGTATTTATATAACCCTAGCGGGAGTATAAAACGATTTCGTAAACATGCTTTCTCCTAAGGAAGAATACCATAAGTTAATGCATTAGTAAGTAGCATAAGCGGATAGTAAGGATACATGGAAGCCCTATTCTCATCACCACTGACGTAAATCTTTATATTTAAAATAGCCTGCATAATTCGTAGTTATAAACAACAAATCAATCACAAATTCACCAAATAGATACTAGAAAATAGATAGTTGGTACTTGAACCCTAATCCTAGAGGACGATATTCGGTCTTACTAAGACTATACTACTTGTCACGATAACGTGCACTTGCGTTTAAAGTGTGTGCATCTTACCGCGCATCAAGTTTTTGGCGCCAGTGGGATTAGGCATAGTTCAATATCAATTCTATCTATTTTTAATTTCTAATTTGGTTTTTATTTTAATTTTTAATTTTTACGTTTTTCTTTTGAAAATTCGAGGTACCGTGATTTGTTGTCTGTTTTTGATCTATTTCAGGAAGTCAGTTTATGCGAAGGAGAAGAGGAGCAGACACTCTTGTTCCCTTCAATCCGAAATCGAGAAAACTCGCAAACGAGAAAGAATCAATGATTGCAATCTTGTTAGAGATGAGCGGCGTTGAACAACAACGGACGGGAGAAGCGGTTAGGAGAAAATCAACCCCGTCCAGAATATCTCGCAAATGCCAATAGATGTGGAGGAAAGAGTCCAAATCCGGCCGTAAAGGAGTTTGGGGACTATGTGCCGCGAGTGAATGGAGCACGACGTTAGGCTCCCGCACAGAGCCAACAACTTCGAGATAAAACCGGCGATTCTCGAGCATGAGTACAAAGACACGATGCAATTCGAGGATCGCCATCTGAGGATCACGTATGCACATAGCTAATTTCTTGGAGCTATGTGCAACTTTCGATATAACTGCATCGATGATGACGCCGTCAGATTGAGGCTCTTTCCTTCTCACCGTGGATAGAGCAAAAGTATGGTTGAATTCCTGCCACGATTCGATTTTCACATGGCACGGTGGCACAAATTCTTAGCCAAGTTCTTTCCTCCGTAAAGCAAAGAAACTAAGAGGAGTTGAACAACTTCTACCAAACGGATGGAGAGTCCTTATACGGCTCAGGAAAGGTTCAAAGATCTACAGAAAATGCCCACACCATCGCATTGAGTTGTGGAACTTGGTCCGCATCTTCTACAACCCGAAAGCAAGACAACCGAACTATCATAGATGCAAAGAATGGTGGAGCATTCATGAGGAAAAAAATTTCACTACGCTATGAGTTATTAGAAGACATGGCCACTAACAACCATGTCACGGAAGAGAGGTCGACAAATAGAGAAGAAACGGTGAGTCCATGAAATAGATGTTATCACGCCAATGCCCAGTAGCCCTCCTAGCAAAACAATTCAAAGAACATACAATGTCGATGAATGTGGTACGATGCCTAAAGTCGCGAGATATGTGGCCCACATACATTTGATAGGTGTCCTTCAATGGATCCCAACAATTTACCAAACGGAGCGGCAGAGTGTCAAGTCATAGGTAATTATCGAGGCAATGAACAACCCCTACTCCAACACTTATAATCCGGTGGAGGAACCACCCAAATTTCTCGGAGAGAGACCGTGGCGCAGAATCGGCACGTAACTGCGCAGAACCAATACCGCGGCAACAGATCGTGGCGCAGAACCGATGATCGTGGCGCAGACCGTATAGGCCGATACGAATCACAGAGCGACCAAGAACCCTTCATTCAAGCCCCACACCAACAGCTTTAATGCACCGGTCGTAAAGAAAAGCCGATGAGATAAGCAATGGATAAGACTTGCCAACGCCGACGCAGCTTCATGATGAAGCTAGATCCTCGCTCGTAAACTTAGAGACACGTGGGTCACTTAGCAAACAGTAAAACAAGAGTTACGCGAACACCGCCAAGCAATACAGAGGTAAATCAGGAGCAGTGTCGCAACAGATTGAGAAGTGGAAGATATTGAGCAAAGATCACCTCACCAAGAGTTGAGAAGAAAGCGAGTTAGAAAAAGAGAAGGTGATTGAGCCTAACCCAACAAGAGAGAAAACCTGCAGGCGAGTATACAGAGAAGATCCCTTTCCCCAGAGACTACAACAAAGGTTGATAAACAATTCTCCAAATTTTTGGAGACATTCGAAAAGTCTGCGTATCAACATACCTTCATGTAAGCATTAGAGCGGATGTCCTCCTATTTCAAGTTTATGAAGGAGATTTTGGGAAGAAGAAAAAGTGGCAGAGTATGAAATAGTAGCACTAATGTAAGAGTGTAGTGCTATCTTGCGAAAAAGTTGCCACCAAAGCTAAAGGATCCCGAAGCTTTACACTACTGCAGTGGCGGGGTGACTGCAACAGAGCATTGTGTGATTTGTGGCGAGTATAAATCGATGCCTTATCGCTTTTAAAAGATTAGAGTCAGTGAGGCCAAACCAACCACAAGTTTCCACCGGCCGACAGACAGTGGTTCATCCACGAGGCAAGATTGAAGGCGTGATTGTGAAAGTAGGAAAATTCTTCTTTCCCCGCAGATTTCCTCATTCTTGATATGGAAGAAGACGCAGAAATCCCTATCATATTGGGAGGTCATTCCTAGCAACGGAGAGCTTTGATTGATGTTGAAAGAGGAGAATTAACACTAAGGGTGGAGTGCAAGAAATGGTGTTTAAAGTTTTTAAACACGCCATCGAGCCACCAACAGAGAGTGGGTGTTTTGCAATCAAGACCATCAAACCTCATGCGAGTCAATACAAGTCAATCAAAGAGCGATGAGCCCAAGAAAGGCGTACGGTTTGGTCAAATGCCACTAAAGGAGGTAAGTAATCCCAACACCCCATTACCGATAATGCTAAGAAAAGAAGAAAAGAAAATGCAAATGCGAGGAAATGGATAGTTGGGGCTTAATCCACCCTGTGGTTATTAAGGCTGAACTCAAGGCCCGCTAAAAGACGTTAAAGACAGCTTGTTGAGGCAACCCAATGTTGTCAATTATGTTATTTCAAGTTCTGTCTTTAGTGTATTTTATTTTGTCTCGAACAATCTCACGGTCTTGGGTTCTTGTGTTTGTCTTTGTGAGTGATAAAGCAGAGGAATAGGGCGAACGGAAAAGCCGTAGGATTTGTAGTAGCCACATGTAATCAACAGCGCAGTTTAGTGGCCATACGCCAAAAATTCCAGAAAATTTGCCAAATTTAGAGCCACTAAAAGCGAACAAGGCGGCGGGAATCCAGAAACTTAAAAACGCCCAAAACTCAGATTTTCCCCAATTCCAACTTCAAAAACCTAACCTCCCTCTCCAAAAACCCACGAAATTCCAGAAATTTGCCCACAAATCCTCCACAAATTCAACCCAACCACAACCTAAGCTCTTAAATTCCCAAAAACCCTTAGCCTTCTCAACCAACAAAGCTTCATTCCATAGCCTCAAACCACCAATTGAAAACCCGCAAGGGTAACCAAGTTGGTCTAGCAGTAGAGCGCGGGACCGCAAGGTCACGAGTTCGATCCCCTGCATAAACCTTCTTGGTTGAGCCTGTCACACATGGCTTGCCAAGTGTGGTTTACATGGCTGACGTGGTTTGCGAGCTCGCGTCGTCCGGTTTACCACATGCGCACTGAAAAGTAATGGCTGCGGGTTCGCCTTCACAACAAAAACCACCAATTGAAACAAGAACAAAGCTTGGAGCTTCTCATAAAAAGGTAATCTTTTTCTGTTCTTGAATCCTTTTACTGAAGTCATAGGAGGTAGTAGTTTGGAGGAGTATTGTAGTTGGAGTAGTTTGGGTGCTGAAAAGTGATTGTGAAGTTTGGAGAAAAGAGTAGAAAAGGAGGTTGTGGGTATTGAGTAGAAAGGTGAAGTTTGGGGTGTTGTATTCGCTAGTGTTGAGTGTGTAGGAGAGGGAGACAGTTGTGCCACTAAAGTATAAACTGCAGATTTTGTTTTAAACCATGGCCACCAGGAAGAGAAGAGGCTCCACATCCACCCCAACCCCACAATACGATGAAAATAGGTTTGTGAGCTACGAAGCCTCCCAAAGATATAAAAAGCTTGATACCAGACCCATAATACCAGAAAGGAGAATGGACTACCAGAGGGAGCCATATGGGGAGGAAGACGTTTATGAGCCCATTCGGGCGATGATTGAGTTAAGGGATTGGAGGAAATTTGTGAACCCAGAGAAGATAGCACCAGTAAACACAACAATGGTGCGTGAATTTTATGCCAATTTTTCGGAGAAGGTGGAAAGAGGATGTTTTGTAAGGGGACGCTATGTGCCGGTGACAACAGAAGATATCAATATACAATTGAAAACAGTTGATGTTGAAGGAGGAATTGGTGATCGGAGCCATTTTAGAACATGGTCTAGGAGCACCGACAACATAAACTGGGATATCGTCGCAAACACCGTGAGCTACTGCGAGCCGCTTTGAGATTGGAAGAAATGGGTCAAGAGCACTGAACAGGTGCCAATTCAACAAAGTAGCCAAATGTTGGCTATATTTCGTCAGCGCCCGAATGATTCCATCAACGCACTTCACCAGAGTGCCAGAGGATAGGATCAAACTGATATATGGAATTATGAGGGGGTTGACGATTGATGTGGGGAAAGAAATAGTGCAGAGCATTGAGGAAATCGCGAGTTAGTAACAACAGCGATTGGGACATGGCTCAGTTATCACCAAGCTATGTCACATGAGTGCGGTTCCAAACCTACCCACTGACTCATGAAAGAAACCAACTGCCCGTGTCCTATGGGATAGTGCACTCTTTCCCAAACCCAAGCCCCCAAAGAGCCGGACGAGAGTACAACCACCGAAGCAGCAGCAGCAGAGCCGCCACGGACGAAGATGAGCCCAAATAGGGTTCAATATGAGGCAAGACTCCAGCCACAGCCAACCACGGGAGCGGAACCTCCAATGCCCACAATGGAGCAATTGTATCGTAATCGGATGAGGATGACGCACTGGACACAAAGAGGCAGCGACATCAAGAAACAAGGCAACAAATCAACGAGCTGAGTTCCTTGTTCAACCAATGGTCGATGCATTATCCACCGCCACCACCACCATTTTAGCCAAAGTTTGTAAATGCTTTTCTTCTTATCGCTTTGAGTCTACACACATTGGGGACAATGTGTGATTTAAGTTTGGGGGTGTTTTATTTGTGTGTCATGTTATGTTTTAGTTAAGTCTTTTTGATTGTTTTATGTTTATTTTGAGTAAAAAAAAAAAAAAAAAAAAAAAAACATTTTGAGTCATAATTGTCTGTCAAAGATCATGTATGCTGTAGTTGCTAGAAACACCTAGTGAAGTAAGGTGGAATAATGTAAAGGAATTGAAGCAACTATCTAAACACTTAGGTTAGATATGCCAAAAACTCACGTAACTGCCTATTCGAGTTTCTTGCTGAGTTATGCATGCTAAATGATAAATGTTTATGTGTTATGATTGCTTGCTATTCGAGGCGAAATAGTTAGGATATGACGCAGTGAGATGACTCAGGCATTTCTTTGATAGCCAATTCTTACCATTCTTTTCTATCCCGTACTTTAAAAATATCCCTAGTCAGCCCCATTGAGCCTAAATTTGAAACTTCTTCTTTGACACCCTATATTCCCACAAATTGTACCATAAGTGAAAATATGAAACAGTGGAATACATCAGGTTAAAAAGAGACAAAAAGAGTGAATAAGTCACAGACCCCAATACAAAAGTAATAAGAAATAGGCAAAAGCCTAAGTTTGGGGGTGCTTGTCATTATTATATACTTCACTCTCCCAAAACAAAAGAGGGGAAAGATAGAATCGAAATGAAGAAAAGAACAAAAAGAAAAAGGGAAATATTGAAAAGCTAAAGAGCTTATGGTACACAAAAATGAGCCTAAATGCCTATTTTTACCAACCCCTACATAAGCCTACATTACAACCCTTAAAGTCCTGAAGATCTCTTTTATGCATCTCCAGAATTAGTGGAGAATAGCAAGTAAGCATGCCATAGGAATTCTTGAATTTACATGCATGATTTAGTATATTGACTTCCATTAAAGCATGATAAATATGAGTTTGCGAAATATCTAGCTCAATGTGTTTAGTGTGCTAAAAAAAAAAAATCATGCTACATGTTCCTGCATATTATTCTGCTAACCTTCATGTTTTTCTAGTTAACACTAATGCAGCAAAAGTGATCAATGACAGTGAGTCTTTTATTTTTGTTCTTTGAGTCTTTTATTTTATTTTTTTCTATCTTTGCTCGAGGGCGAGCAAAGGTTAAGTTTGAGGGTATTTGATCGGTGTATTTTATATACACCTTTTGAGTCAGTTTTAGTTAGTCTTTTGTCCCGTTTTGCACATAAAAATGTCGTATTAGGATAGTTTTTCTTTCTTTTGAGTCAAAGTGGTTAAAGTGGCCAAATGGCGGAAAAAGAGCAAAAAGAGGGCAAAAGAGGATGCAGAGCCGAAACAGAGAAAGTGGCGAACAAGGGTAAAAATCAAGACCAGCGGCCGCGGCCTCCCAGCAAAAAGCAGTGGCCGCGCCACTATCCGTAGAGGTCGAAGACTCAGCACGCGCGCCACCAAAGAAAATCGGTCGCGCGCTAAACATCCGAGGAGCCACTGAAGATACAGCGCGCCTCGACATAGAAAATCGGCCGCGCGTCTAAACATCCGGCGAGCCACAAGATACAGCCGCGCTTCGCATGCCAGATATCGCGCGCTAAAACACCCGACGGATTGCAGAACTTCCGCCCATGGCAGGCTGCGCGGCGCCGACGCGAAAAAATTAGGTCTTTTGACGAAAATCTGGGTCAGGCCTGAAGGAAAAGAAGGAGGCGGTTTGCAGCCTAAAAAGGAGAACCCTAGGCGCTTTTATGGTTCCTTCCGCACAACTCAAGACTTTGGCTCGAGATCGATACCATTAGTTTAGTAATTTCTTTTCCTTTTCTTTACTTTATTTCGCTTTTATGATGAACTTTGAATTAGTTCTTGTCATATTTATGGCTAGGAACTAATTCTCTTATAGGCTTTCATGTTGAATTGCTAGAAATTTATGCTATAAATTAATGACGCTTTTGGTTATTTTTCTTATTGTGAGATCTATCCAATAATTGAGTTGAATTCTTGGTAATTAATTGACAACTAATTATCACTATATGATTTCTAATCGCACGAGAAGGGGATTGTGAATATCTTTGTAAGTTGGGTAGACATTTTTGGATTGGGGATGAAAATACCTCAATTATTTATGTAAGCGTTGATGAGAGGCTTAACAACCCTAATTTTGCGCATTGTGCGTGGCGGTCAACTAGGTTTTGTTCTTAATCCTCCTATAAAGTTATCCTTATCACCGAGAGTAGGTAAGGCGCGACATCGGGTTGAGTGTTTATATAACCCTAGCGGAGTATAAAACGATTTCAGAACCCGCTTTCTCCTAAAGAAGAATATCATAAGTTAATGCATTAGTAAGTAGCATAAGCGGATAGTAAGGATACATGGAAGCCCTATTCTCATCACCACTGACGTAAATCTTTATATTTAAAATAGCCTGCATAATTCGTAGTTATAAACAACAAATCAATCACAAATTCACCAAATAAATACTAGAAAATAAATAGTTGGTACTTGAACCCTAATCCTAGAGGACGATATTCGGTCTTACTAAGACTATACTACTTGTCACGATAACGTGCACTTGCGTTTAAAGTGTGTGCATCTTACCGCGCATCAATTATTTCCCTGGTTGTGGAGTAACAAAACTCTTAAAACAAACACCAACTGATTGAAATTGACACCTTTAAGCACATACCCCTGAAGAATAATAATATACAAGCTTGATAGATTTTGAGCCTAAAACCTCTTATAGTCCCAATCTTCGACCTCAACCATCAGGCTAAGATTCATTTGTCTATCATCTTTCTAGAGTTTTGATGCCACCAACTTGTAAACCTAGAAATTTTGGACTACAAAGTGCCAAATCAAACATAATCAACTTCATAATGCAAAACCCCAGTCAAGGCAGATATAAAGTTAGCGAGGGCACTACTTCATGATCAAATCCACTAGCATATCAAACGGAACTAAATAAGCCCAGAATCGCTCATTCCAGAATCTTTTGCTAACAAATGGAGTAACAGTTATTAACATCAACAGCTAAATACAGATGAGAAAAGCTTGATCAAAATTATTGTCTTTGTAGATATTCACTACACATTTGAAAAATACTCAATTAGGAAAACTAAGTCTTGAGGAAAAATGACTTTCCTAGTCCAAGTAGGGAAAACAAATTCCACAAGTGGCAGTCTACATTGATTGTATCTCCCCGCCTTCCAACACATCTCATCTTCACCCCAACCCTGTAGCCCCATCCCCACCACCCCACACCCCGCCCCCCCATCCCCACCACCCCACACCCCTACCCCACCTCATCCTCCCATAATTTTTGTCTAGATTATATACCAATAATATTTTTTGCTTACTTATCGAACACAAGAAAATAAGTTAAAAATACACTTATCTTCACCCCAACCCTGTACCTGTATAGTTAATATTTCCTATTAAAAATAGTAGGAGCTCAATAAATTAAAAGAACACACACTTATCAAAAATACATAAAAGTTTTAGTAAAAAAAATAAGAGAGAAAATTCATTTATGTAGAGAATTACTAGATGAGAAGGGTTGAGCTTTGATGTTAGTGAAGATTCCACTTGCTCCTTTGTCACCCCCATTATCTTACACTTTCTACACCACTTTTCTTTGTGATTGATGATTTTGTCTTACACACTGAATGGGAAGAAAATGGAATAAATAGTCTTTTATATTTGGCTAGGTTTGCAATTCTTCCTTAAATATATAATTTTTGAACAGTTTAAATCTTTTTAATTTATATATGTGTATTCTTTTATGTTATACAGTCGTAGTTTATAACAAAATTAATACACTAATGAAAGGTTTTTCTAAAAAATACAATAATTAATTAAATTTTAGTTCAATAAAATGAAAAACTGAACAATGACTTGTAGTGAAAATTTATTATATGTGTGTATGTTTCTAAAAAATACAAAATCAATTGATCAAAAATACCCCAAAAACTTTTTTGTGACAAAAGTACCTTTTGCGCAGTAAATTAATAGGACTTAACTGTAACGACATGGTTAAGCTGTGCAATAGGGATAGTATTTTTTTGGTTAGTTTTTAAATTTTTCAACACTTAGTCTTGTTTTTTCGTACTTTAATTAAAGATTAATCATGTGTCAAGACTCCGAAACGTTAATATTTTATATAAAACTTGATATTTTTTCTGCGAATAATAATGTAGGCTCAATCAATGATATCTAAACATTCAGATCGTCGTTTTAGGGGTTGTAAAGTGTCTGAAGTAAGTTTTGTTTGAAAAATTAGATTTAAATATTTTATTTTTTAAGATTTTAATTTAAGCGTGTTAATTTTTTAGTCAAAGCATAGCTTTATTTCAAATATGTCGAGAAATATTGACTTCTTTTAATGGTATTTTAACTTTCAACACGTCTACCTAACACTTAGTCTCATGTACTTACTTTTCCTGCTCAAACATACTTGTATACGAACATTTGTTTTTATCAACATTTATAGCCGATATCTTATTTTTTTTATATACCTCTTATGGATTAGTACATTAATGTATTGATAATATGCTTACAATAATATATAACGATGCGACAACACGTATTGTTGAGAAGATCTTACTACATTAGTTTAGTTTGTGCTTGAATTAAATTGATGACTTTCTTTTTATTACATGAGTAGGATACACGAATTGATATTTTGATAAACTGTTATGATGTTTAATGGTATATTTATTTTTGACATGCCAGATTGAAGTAAATTAATTTATGAAGCTTTGATTTAAACAATGAGAAATGAAAATTAATGGATATATAATGATAGCTTTTGACATAAGTAGGTATATAAATCTAATTCCATTAGACAAGAACGTAAATAAAAAATAAGGAGCATAGGGAGAGAAACTAGTTGTAAATTGGTGAAATTTAAATGGTCAGAATTTTGCACTCGAATATCGTTTTACACGATTTTTTTTTTTTACGTATTTTTTGGAGATATAGCCGGCCAAACTGCCGCAAGACGGTTTGGCGTGGTCAATTTTTAGAAAAACGACTATTTTCCCATTCAATTTGAATTTCCCCCCAAATTGGTTTTCAATTTTAAATTTTCTTTGTAAAGATCTGATGATATAAATAGATTTCAAGGTCAAAATCCCGTGGTAATGTATGTTTGAATGCCAATTTCAATGTTGAAAATTCAATTTTCAAAAACGAAGGAAACCACTACAATAATTTTCTCGATATATTTGAAATAAAAAATAACACGCTTAAATAAAACACTTAAACCTAATGATAACAAATTTCCAAACAAACTTACTTCTGGCAGTTTACTAAATTATTATTCGCAGAAAAAATATCAGGTTCTATATAAAATATTGACGTTTCGGAGTCTTGACACATGACTAATCTTTGATCAAAGTAAGGAAAAAAAACATGACTAAGTGTTGAAAAATAAAAAAGTAAACCAAAATAAATAAATACTACGCGCAATAGAACTTAACCGCATCGTTACAGTTAAGTCTGGTTGCGCAAAAGGTACTTTGTCACAAAAAAAAATTAGGAATATTTTTGTTCACCTCCTTACTTTCTGGTCATTTAAGTTCCGGACTCGTCGAAACGCCTACTTAACAAGAACTGTTAAAAAAAATTAACCAAAAATGGTAATGCTGAATAAGAAATGCATATGTAACAACTATATTCAGTTTTGATACAAGGGAAACTGTTAATGCTAAATAAGAAACATAACCATTTCTTTTTCTATCTTTATTGTCTTTTCTTTTATAGGAACACTGTTGCTAAAGGAAAACCCAATTTTAGGGCCAACAAATATCAAACTTGTTGTCAACTGCCACCAATTAAATTCGCTTTACATTAGATTCTACATTGGTGGTTTAACTTTGGCTGCATGAACTTGCTCACTTTTGCAAGTTCCAAGCAAAGATAAAGAATGAGAGTTGCCCTAAGTTTAAGATCAGTGTAAAATTTAGGACGGAGAATCTTCTCATCTTAAGAGTTAAAATTAGCACTTAAAGAGGTAGAGTACCCGATGATCAATGTGCATACGAACTGGCCAGACACCAGTGACAGATTCAACTTACAGCGTGTTGGCAGGCATTGAGACCCCTATATTTTGATAAGCAGTTCTCATATTACACCTGTACCTTAGTAATATGCAGTTCAAGATTCATCAGGCCCTAATCAATTACATAAGCTTGTGAGGCTCAGATTACAAATATCAAATGCTAGAAAGGTCACAAGGATTTCAAAATTAGTAATCTTTTGCTTTGAAAACTAGATGTGCTACACCTTCCCCCAACAATAGTCTATTGAGTCAACTGCAGCACCTTAAACCAAATATAGCGTGCTTGCAGATTTGGATACACAATTATGCCTCTCCTGATCAAGTAGTCCGCAGTGGAGGAGACACCAGTATTACACCATCTCCACGAACAAATAGGAATGGAATGGTCCGCCTCGTCGCCTAAAACACAATCAAGAGAACCATTGTCAGCTGATTTTGCAATCATTAGTATACAAAAGAGTGGAAATTCATTCTTCCCCAACTAACATTAACTTAACACACCACTCTTGCATAAAGCGATCCAAAATAAACACATTCTACTTGGGGGCGGATCCAGGACATCAAGAAAACGAGTGCGCACTATCAAGAATAGTGAATCCAGGATTAAATTTGGACTCAACCTTTAGATTCTTACGGGTGAAGTGCACAAGTAGCCGTCTAAGGACCCTAGTTTAAACAATAGCTGAAATTTAAAAAAATTTAAAAGCTTATCCGCCCACAATCAACTTCAGACGTGGGTCGGAAGTTGAAAATCGCTTAAGCTTTATCTAAATCAGATATCACATACAGCTGTTTTCTGTCCTTTTCTAACAATGATCAATCGCCAACAAATGAGTAAAGTTTATACCATAGAAGGTTTAAATGGGAAGAACACAAGAGGATAACTTAAATTTGTGCTAATCATAATGCAAGTATGCAAAAAGAGACAATTTTAAGACAAACTTTTTAACTTTCAAAAAAATAAGTAACAAAATTTTATCATCAGCCTTGTAAATCAATGTATATTCTGCATTTACTGGTTCTCAATAGCCTCACACCACTGTCCAGCATTTAGTTCATACCCTTGCATCCATATTTAGGGGGGTCTAGAAAATCAACCGCCTTGACATGCATTCTTATTTCCAATTTTCTAAAAATCGCTAGGCGGAACCAGGGCGGGGAGTGGCCGGCTAGGCGGGGGCCTAGGCGGATGTATTTTTTTAATATTTTACATCAATTATATATATATCATATATGCATAAAATATATAAATTATAAAATCAATACATTCTTAAGTAGTTAATAAATTCATAAATCATTAAAGTACATTTAAGACGAACAACATGGTATACATCATTTCATTTGACAAAATATCACTTGGTATATATCATTTCTTAATCTTACACAAATTTGATCATTAATCATAATTTTGGAATTTCAAACCGACAATTATAAATGCAATTGTTTTTAAAAAAGAATTCTCAAAATTGAAGGATTAGTGTTCTGCTTCTTCAAAGTCGAAAAATTATTTAATTAAATACGATAAGGGAATTACATCTCATTTTTAAGTCCTGTGTTAAATTAAAAGACGTTTGCATGAGTTTAATTTCCTAAATCCTAATTAGTATTAAATTTGGGCTTAAAATAAAGCTTTTATTTTAATTAGGTTATTTACGCAATTATTCAGCTATTTTTTAATTTAAAATGTGGCCACAATCGATTAAATTGCTTTTAAAAGAAATATTTGGACCTCACCCCATTTAATTCGGTCGAGCCCATGGCAATTTAGCCTAGGACCCGACCAAGCCCACTCAAGCGCGTAAAAGAAAGGGGCAAAGCCCCAATCTTTCTCTTTCACGTTTTCTAGCCAAGGGGAAACCCTAGCCGTTTTTGTCATTATCCCACCCTTTCCCTCTCACTTTGCACACCACAAGACCCCATACCCCCAAGGTGAGGTTGCTAGTATTATGCTTTTCTTCGATGATTTTTATTGCTCTTATCTGATTCATGATTCAAATCTCTTATTACAATTTTACCCCCAATCGGACTGGGCCGCCTAGGACAAAATCGGGACGGTCTGGGGGCGTCTAGCCTAGGCGGCCGCCCAGACAATTTTTTAGAACACTGCTTATTTCAGACTATTACCCGTTTCAGTTATACCCAAAAGAGGGAGTTTCAAGTACCTTGGGCCTCCATTATACAAGGAAACTAGGAGATTGACGATGATGTCGCCTATCGTATTGGAGTTGGGTGAATGAAATGGAGGCTTGCCTCCGAGATGCTTTGCGATAAGAAGGTGTCGCCTAGGCTAAAAGGTAATTTATATTTCTCATAATGATTTATATTTAGTAACAATGTATCTTTAAACTTCTCATTTTACACTTAATGAGATGATTTATAGCCACAAATATCTATGGCTTGTTTGAGAACACAAATTTCAAGAGTCTTTCTCACATTTTTAAACTTCGTGCTCTGTCAAATACCTTCACGTAAATTGGGATGGAGGGAGTATGTTTTTTTGCAACCCTAAGAGATTGAACGGTGTTTTTTTACAATGGTGGTGTCCAAGGCCAACTTGCTCACACCTTGACTATTCCATCGAGTACTTGCTACCTCCCGCCAACACATATACATGATCACTCTGTCCACTAAAGCTTAGAAAAATGTAAAGAAATAACCTAATGTTTTTTCGCTGCTGGGATTTGAACCTTCGTCTCCAAGGTTTTCACCCACTTCATAAACCAATAGACCACCCCCTCGGGTGCTAAACAATGTTCTCTCTACGCAGATTCAACAAATCATTTCACTCTTTGATTCCTCTTTCTCAAGTACCCCCGCAGCATAACAATAGAACCCTTCGATAACTCCTCGTTCAAAAATACTACTACATTTTTCAAGACCCAAACATCTTCTAGTGAAAGGTCCTTTTAGCAGCTTTAGTTGAAAAAAGGAATTTCTGTGATGCCTCTTTTTCCATAGACATTTTCAAGTACAGAAACTGCCTATTAAATCTTGCGTAGACCTGTCATCCACTAGTTTCCCTACTTATCCAAGGGGGATCAGACAAGTTAAAGCAAATATCCTTTAGTATGAAAGAAATGATTGAGCATCACCACTTAAAACTATGAGGAAGAAATGAAACAAAACGCAGAGACAAAAACATCACCCCCGGGGGGGGGGGGGGGGGTTCCTATTCACGTAGGATAGGTGGCCACCAAAGCGAGCTTGTTGTACAGTACTAGGTATATCCGCTTGTCAAACATATAACAAGTTTACAACTGAGGGGCTGATTCTAATTGGAACAATGTATTGCTTTGACCATAAAAGGAGAAAAGAAATGCATCTTAATTTCAAACAAAAACAGAGTAGGTAAGAGAAATAAAGCATACCCGAACTATCTCTTCATATGTTTCATCATCAATCTCAACTGTGGTCACAATTTCTTCAACATCACCAAGAATCATATTAAGATGCTGATCATAAGCCTGATAAGGAAACCACACAACAGCTTAGTGTCACCTCACAAGATTTTTCTCAGTACGATTTAAGGAATTGGTAGAAGTCAAAAGTAAAATATGATTCATGTATGCTTGTAGATCAAAGTGGGATTTTGGAACTTGTGATACCTGTGAAAGTAACCAAGACTCAAAAGACGATAACAAATTCTACTATCAATAGCAAGATTATCCCCCAAAGATTATAGCATAATTCAGTAATTTCCAGCAACATCATGTAATTGTTCTTCAGCGTTCTTGGTAATGCAACAATTTGACAAGAGTCTTATTTTCCTTCTCAGGACTAAGTGACCAGGCAAACAAATATTTGAAGAAACGGGCAAAAAAGAAACACAATCTCCATTTAACATGCAGGTACATTGTATCTAACATAATGCCTTTGCACCTGCACCCCTCTACCCGCAAAGGTAGAGGTGATGTTTGCGTACATCCTACCCTCCCCAGACCCCACTTGTGGGATTACACTGGGTATGTTGTTGTTGCCTCTGCAAGTAGTTTTCATTGATGATGGAGACAGGTCATTGCTTATTCCCCTCTCAACATTATTTGTCAAAGCTTTCACGTTCAACCATCTCAAATGTTGACATTAGCGAAAGATGTGTTTACATATTTGCTCTATGGATAGTCTAGTTTTACTTTTTGTCTGTTAGTTTCTTCATTTCACAGATAGGTCTCCTTTCTGCGTCTACTTATTTTCTATTGTTCTTATTTTCAGACATCTTATTATTCAAGAGATAATGACAAATAAAAATACTCAAAAGGCTCTCTTATCAACAAGATAGGCATCATGCCTTATCACACCCACACGAGAGTATCATGCTGCTTTCTTTATGCTATTTTTAGATCATGTCAACATTTAGTCGCTCATAAGCCCCCTCTGAGTAAAAAGAGAGAACTTCTACTTTGTTTTCAGCTGAAATGCTAACACTACAGAAAATCACATGTATCATGCAAAAATAGATTTTATGAGAAAATAGAATACAATAGTCCTCAGTTGTTGTAGACTGCATATATCTACATGTATTTTATGTATTAAATAAATACCAATCCGTCAAGTTACCTAACTTGGTCATGTATAATAGTTACATTACAACAACAATCTACCCACAAGTCGGTGAAGGTAGAGAGGTTATTCCCGATAATCAGGTATCATAGTTGAAACCCAAATATCCCCATGTTTGTACTACTTTCTTGAATAATGAAAGCGAATTATTGTCTTTTTTCTTAAATACGATAAGATATACACCCCTTTCCGATTTTTTACACATAAGCTCCTACTATCATTTTCTTTAATACTTGTAAATAACTTTTGGTACTTGTATATTCTTTATAACTTCACACATAATATGAAAATTCAGAAAGTCTTTAGGGGAATAAATAAAAAATCAACAAAAAGATGGTTAGTAAAATACGTGAAGTTTGCCACGGAGTTCTCTATCGGAACGGAGTTTAACATAAATTCTCTCGTCAAGACTGAGCCTTATGAGATCCAGTGGCTCCTTCACTGTACTCTCCTCTTCACTTCCCATTGCAAATTCAAACGCCAACCTTTCCCTAATCTAATGTATTGATTATAAGGAAGGAAGGAAGGAAGTGCTCAGGGTTAGGTTGCCAGGCCCTGTCAAAGTTATACAGTAAGCCCAACTATAGGCCCATCTCACCCCAATTGCCTATTGTGTTGTTTGTTTTTATTGTTATAGTTATGACAAAAAGTCTCATTTTATCATCTAATAAGTTTATTATAATATTTACCTTATCTTTTTATGATAGTTCTATCTCGTACCCTAATTTTATTATAGATTTATCATTCAAATTGTTGATGTGTGAAATTATATCACGACAGGAAACGATAGAATATATCCAAATGTTGTGTTAATAAAAAAACTAATACAACACATTACAAAACGATACATTATGAAACAATACGTAACAACCATCCAAAACAAAGTGTTAGGGGTAGCTGGTTAGAGTTATACATGTATTAGAGTAATACATGGATTAGTTATGAGGTAATTTATGTATTCCATCTGTTTTAAAATATTTATCTGATTTTGACTTGGCACGGAGTTTAATTAATTAAAGAAGACTTTTGAGTCATGTGGACTTAAATTAAAGATATGATGGATATACCAAAATGCCCTTTAATCTTGTGATCTTAAACATAACATGTGAAAAGTTAGAATTAAAAAATTATCAAAAAAGAAAAGAGGCAAACATTTTAAAACTGACCAAAACGAAAAGTAAGACAATCATTTTGAAACGGATAGAGTATTATTTTGTGTAAGGATTAATTATGCAGAGTTTAGTTATTCATATTATTAGTTATTCCATCTTCTATCATTTATAAAATAATACACATGTTTCATCATAACCTATACATGTATTAGTTATGCGAATTTCTAAATTACAAACCGAACACCGTATTAATCATTTTATATATAAATAACTTGTCTCCTAACCATCTAGCAAACATGATATTACTTAAGCAAAATCTAATACTTGCATAATTCACCTCTAAATCAGCTACCAAATGACCCTCTTAGGTTTCCTGTTGCGATTTAATTTTCTTTTTCTTTATTTTTTGTTATTTATATGGGGTGAGATGATCATATTTCTGTTTCAATTTATACATACACACCCAGAAAATATTGAAGTGTATAATAGGTAGAAGGTGTTAAAATGAAAACTGGTGATAATTCTTTGAGGTCGCTTACGTATATGGCCAATACTATATCTAAAAGCATAGTGTAATAGTATATATCCTAATAATTAACTACTTCATGTATAATAATATCTTTCATCTGTTGAAAATTACGAATGGTTCAAATGTTTGTGAAGCTTTCCACCTTATTTGATTTTATGAAGAAACAAATAAAAAAAAATTGTATGCTTATCATAAATGATACTTTAATGTTGTTTACTTGTTAATTCTCCAGGGTATAAGCACTATCACTTCTATTTATTCACACGAGACGTGGTTCTTTTGCCTTTACAGTAGATACAGTGATCACTCTAATTAAATAATGTAACATATTTATACAAGTGTTAATCAGTGGTACCATCTTTTATGTAAAACTGAGATTTATTTAAAACAATATTGAAAATTGAACTTGATATAATAAGAAACTGCGGGCGGCTCAACCCCAAAGCCACTGAAACAGCGGCTTTAGGCCCCGAAAAAATAAGGCCTCAAAGTTATACATATATATGTACACACGCACAAGAATGAGATCCAGCTTCTTCGGTAAACGTGACTACGCTCCATAATATAAGGTAGGGGTCGTCAGTGGGCGGGGCGGGGCGGGCCGAATACCGACAGGAAGGGTCGGGATCAGGTCTTCGGCGGGACAGGCGGGCCGAGATTAGCGGGACAGACAGATGTCCCGTCCCACATCCCGCCGGAAAAGGGGACCGGTGTTGGGGGACGGGGCGGGGTCCGATCCGGATTTCGGTTTTTTTTTTTTGCACTTAATTTAAATATATATATATATATATATAAACACTTCAATAATTGAATAAGATAGTGTAATAAAAACATCTAATTGAACAAGATAGTGTAATAAAAACATCTCAATAATATTTTGTGGCTCTTATATTATTTAATAGAAATATGATTTTTTTGTAATACAATTTTAAAATTGCAACTTTTTGGTGTTGTTCAAAAGTTGCAAGTCACATAGTAAAATTGCAATTAAAAAAATTCCATAATTAACTATATTTTTTTTGAATTTCCTCACAATGTCTTGAGGATCTTCTGTTGGAATTGAAAGTTGTTGGTCAAATTGTTCTACGTCGCTTCCTGTTCCCTCGGACAATATTTCGTTGTAGTTGTAGTCTTCTTCTTCGTTGATCTCCGGTTGACCGCACCTTCTACGCTCCGCTCGAATCCAATCTCTGAATAGAAATGCAATCTCCAATGTGTCTCCCGCCAATGAATGTCTCTGCTCTCCTATTTGAAATCTTCCCGCAGAAAAAAGTGCTTTCAGACGTTGTTGGTGACGCTTGAATGTTCAACACATCTCGGGTCGTCTTTGCTGGTGTCGGAAATGTCTTCTCATTTTCCCTCCAGTATTTCAGCAAGTCTTCATGTCCTTCATCATTGACAATTAATTTGTACGATACAACACCCTGCAAACATAAACATCAAATTCACTAACTTGTGAAGAAGTTGAACCACTAAACATTTTATTTCTAAGGTCTTGAATACTACCAGCAGAAACCACATGTTTTTATAAGGTTGCAGTGAAGTATTAGAAGATGGTACAGAAGCCGGTTGATTATTTGCACTTTGTTGTTGGTAATACATATATACATTTTTTTGCATTCAGTGTATATGCTAGACGTAACTTCTTCTTTAGTTCGTGAGTTGGTTATTCAGTTGGGTCTGTTGGAAGTACTTCTATACAATCATAAATCGTTTCTACAAGTGTTCTACATTCGTCTACTTTAATAGTCGGATTTAATACAACACCAATAATATAAATAGTGGGAATAGGAAAAAAGTATTTTTTAAAAAAAATTAACATTTTTTCAATAGATGCCTTATAAGTTTGTTTTTCCATATATTCATTAACAAAAATTACAGCTACATAAATAACATAGTTGAAATAATAGGATAATAAATAACGAAAAATTCTTTAGTAGCTTAAAATATTTTCTCTAAAAATACATTAAGTTCTAAAAAAAATTCCCAATCATTATCTACAAGCATATCCCTTGAATTTTTATTATGGGCGTTAAATAATACAGTTATAAATTTTCTATAATCGTAAGCAACAAGTAGTTGTTCATATAGGGAATTCCACACAGTCGCTACTTCTTTAGGAATTTTTCTATAAGGTAATCCACAATCGTGACAAGTTTTTTATACTCTTTGCGACTTTATATTTTATTACCTTTAAAAATAAAATTTATAACAAATTGTATTTTATCAAGAATGTTTTCAAATAATTTAGGTCATCCTTTACAACTAAGTTATAAATATGACACACACATCTTATACGAAAATGATCAGAAAAAGATGGAGTTAATCGAATTTTTAAAAGTCTTATAGCATAATCATCAGAAGTAGCATTATCTAATGTAATGGTCATAATTCTATCAATTATTTCATAATAATCATAAATTTCATTAATATTTTGTGCAATAAAAGTTACAGTGTGCCTATCATTAATTTATCTATATGCTAAAATACGTTTTTGCATAGACCAATTATGATCTATCCAATGACATGTTACCGTTAAATAATCATTATCATTAGTACTACGGTCTATATCAGAAGTGAGAGCCATTTTGTCATTTAAATGATATAATGCAAAACGCAAATATTGTTGATATTCACTTGCAAATTTAAAACGTCTCTTCTAACAGTTAATCTAAGAAAACCATTAAAAGAAGGATTATACATTCTCTAATGTAATGAATAAAACCAGGAGAGGAAGGAAATGCAAAAGTCAAACCCTATCTTTGTGTTTATCATATTTAGGACAAAAAATTCCCTCCCCGTCATCGGGTTAATTTGACCATGTACTTAGTCGGATACACTATATGAACCTTGTCTCGACTCAGAGGGCATTGGCACACCCGATTTATTAGTCTGTTATTGATTCCACCTAGTTGTGTGCTCGACTTGTACATGTCTCAATAAACCTCCCGTCCCAGACCTTTTCCGATTTTAAATTTATAAACATTTTTACAAATTTTACATCTAACTACTTGATTCTCTTTGTCCCTATCAAAAAAATCTCACGCGACTGATTTTAATTTTTGTTGTGTGGGCATCGACTCATACTAGGAAAAATAGGAGGCATTCCAATTTCAGTTTGAGGCTGAGACTCAGTCTGAGCCTGAGATTGAGGTGCACTAGTGAATATGTCATCTACATTATCATCAAAATTAAAGTCTGGTTCTGATGCAAAATATACATCATCATCTAATGGTATATCATTAAAAAACAATTTTATCTATATGAGTGAAATCAATCAAATCATCGAGACTAGGAATAAAATTACTAGAAGAAGTACCCTTGTTACCCTTACTAAAAGAAGCATCCTTACCCTTAATCATGTGTTCAAAACGTTCCATTATAATTATGCAAATAAATAATTAAAGTAAATGAAATTAAGTGCGATAATTAAAATTAAGTAACAATAATAATTAAAAGAAGAAACGAAGGTACCCAACGCCGACGTAACGTCGACGTGTGATCGAAATTGAAAATTGAAACTTTTCTCGATAGATGATCCTCAAGCTAGTTGCCAACTTGACTCCCAATTTTTGAACTTTAATATAAATGAGCAAAAAATATAATATTTAGCAGGCAATGTAGAATTGTAAAGAGATAAATTGAGAGTTAGAGAGTTGACATGAAGATTTGTGAGAAAAATAAAGAGAAAAATGAGATATTTATAGTTGAGAAATGGGGTTAAAGTGTAAAAATACTAACTTAGGGGTTAAAAATAAATAATAAGGGTTAGGGGGTTTTATGGGGTGGGGGCCAATAATATCTGTTATAGTTATTGCACAACAGTCAAAATTGAAATTTGGCCGGTTGCAACTGTTATTTTTGCAAAGGGGAAGGGGCTGGTGGGGCAGAACGAGGTCGGGGCGGAGCAGGGTTGGGTTAGGAAGGGTCCTATCGGGATCGGGTCGACCCGGTCCACTGGACATCCTTAATATAAGGTATGCATTCTAAGTTCTTTGGTAAAAGAAGAGTGGGCAAATGGCAATCACTAGTCATTTCTAAATATTTTGGGTAAAGAAAAATGGACAATGCCTCATTTATATATTTCATCAAAATTCACAATTCAAAGTACTCAAAACTCACTCTCTCCCTTCAAGAATTCCAAGAGTATGTTTCTCTCAATTTACAATAATGTGTATTGTACTAGGATATTCAATTTTAATTACTGCACTTACTTCATAAGGGTCGTAGTATTTGTTACTATTCACTTTTTCACTTTCGCATAAAAGCTACTTCATAACTTGACCCTCTATTGATTCATTAACAAAGTCGTCATCTAATTAATTTTGAGAAATTAAAAAATCATTTCTTGAATGTTATTTTGAATATCTTTAAAAATATCAATAATGGGTAAAGGTCCTAGTAATCTCCCGAAGAAGGTGTTAGGGATCACAAAAAAGATCCGTAAAATGTAGTTGACCTATGAATTTAACTATTTTGTGGCTAAAACAATATAACTTGTTTGACAAAAGGAGTTTAGAAGGATTTTATTTGAAAATAATTTATTTAGCATTTAGTTTGTAATATTATTTGTTTTTCTCTTAAAAGCTAATGTACATGAATTCTAGACTTTGAATTAAATATTTAATCAAACTTCATACACCTTCGTGATTCCTTCCTACACCATGAGTTTTAGATGCATGGCCCATGTTACATTTTGTAGCTTCACGTTTCATCATGTTGTTAATGGATATTGATGTCCCGAAAAGAGGTACGACCTTACGGAAGAATAATTAATATTTATCGCTTGTTTATGGAAGTTTCGAAGTGTATGAAAGTTAAACGGATCGAAGAAAGTATGTTTCGATGAAATTGAAAAAACTGTGGAATTTGACGGACAGGTTTACGAACCATCAACATGTTTGATGGACCGTCAAAATGCAAGCTTGAACCGTCAAAATGTCTGAGATTTTGAGATTTCATATCGGAATTTAACGGTCCAGATTGACTGAACGGCAGTGGAATTATTTTATCGGGTTTAAAGTCGGTTCACGCGATTGGGACCTTATTTTTTCCACCCCAAACCCTCCCTAAATCCTCTCTAAGGTTCCATTCACCCCAAGATCAAATCTAAGCAGAATTACACAAGATTAACATGATAATTCCCATGATAATCGGAAGAATCATCTTCTTCGGATAAAATCAATTTCGAAAACCCTTGGTGATGGGATAGCTTGCTGTTTTAGAAAGTTTCTGATGCGTAAATGTAAGATTTAACATCATCTACCTATATTTGTGATTAATTGATGGTTTGGAGTAAGTTGTGAATGGATTTTCGAGATCGAAACTTGTAAACCTATAAAATCATCGTAATATGACTTGTTCGTTTTTTTGTTTGAGATATGAGTTGGAATGGATTATCAAAGGGATCAGTCCCGTCCCTAGATGTAGTAGTCAATCAGTGGGACATTCAAAGAAGCTATGCACCTTCACTGAATGTTAATGAAAAAAAGTCATTGATAATTTATGTTATGAAACTAAGAAAGGATGTTTCGGAGAATGTTGGGATCAAATTACCTAAGTATCCCTTGTTAAGAGAACTAAAGCCCCTATGTGCTTAAGATTGTCGATAAGATGCCTAAGTGAAGTTCTTCAATAGAGTATGGATTCGATATTAATACCGACCCTTCTTTGTTATAGATAATCATCCTTGAAAGGTACGAGGACTAAGAAGACGACTGGTAGCTTCTTTGATAAGGTATGTAAGACAACTTTCTTTCTTGACATGACTCGATATATCATTTCTTTTTAATAGAATTCTCTCTTGTGAAACTGAGCAGCGAAAAATTTTCTTTGACTACAAGAACCAACACCACTGCTCCACAAAATTTCCATGATTTACCCTCACCCCCGCACATCTCCCAGAATTCTCCACAAAAAACCCAAAGCAGCAGCTTACATCAAACCATCCCTCGTCCAGCCAACCCACAACTCAACCCTCAAAATGACCCCTTCGTCATATATATATCTCAATCTCCACCTACTTATGTCACCCCACTCAGTCCTAACCGCCAGACCACCCTACACCAACATACTATACCCATTTCCAGCCCTAACAAACAACACAAACCACTAGCATATACGGCTGAAACCCAATCTTTCATCGTCCCAGTGCTTCCCCAAGAGACAGATCACTATGAAGAAATAGAGAGGCGGGCCCGAACCAGAATGGATGAGGATATAGCTAAGGAGATTTGTAATCTAAAAGAGGCTTTCCGGAGCATGCGGTCAGAAAAAGGTCATGAAGGATTAGATTACGAGGATCTTTGCATGCACCCCGATGTGGAACTACATGCAGGGTATAAAGTACCCAAATTTGACTTGTTCAACGGGAAAGGGAATCCCCGTGCGCATTTGAGGTCGTATTGTGATAAGTTGATCATAGTAAGCAAAAACCCGACAATCATCATGAAGCTGTTTATTAGGAGTTTGACTGGCGAAACTCTAGACTGGTATACTAGCCAAGACCCGCGCAAGTGGTATGATTGGAATGCATTAGCACAGGATTTCGTAGAACAGTTCAGATTCAATACAGACACCGTCTTAGACATATTCTACTTGATGAAATTAGAAAGGAAGTCTACTGAAACATTCAGAGAGTACGCCATGAGATGTCGTTCGAAAGTGGCGAAGGTACAACCGACTATGGCAGAGAGTGAAATTACCACTCTATTTGTACAATCTTTGAAGGATGCGACCTATTACGAGATGATGATAAGCGTCATTGGATGGAGTTTTGCAGAAGTTGTTAGAATGGGTGATTTCATGGAGGAAGGCATCAAAACGGGTCGTATTACAAACCTGGCAGCATTACAGGCAACCAACAAAGTGATTCGATCAGAGACATTTCTCAGAAAAAGAAAGACACAACTTCTCCCTCTATGTTCATACAAGAGTGCAAGCCAGAACCATTTGTGTCGTACCAAAATCCACCATTTCTATCTTCATACTCAAATAACCAAAATCTCGCACCTTACTACCCATATCCACCTGCTTCACACCCCAATTACCACACACAACACATATACAACGCCTCTCAAGCACATGTTTACCCTGCTCCACATCGACCTACATATCAAGCCCATTTGCAAAATCGAATGCCTGACAGATGACCGCCCAAAAATCGTACTCCACTAGCTGAGCCCATACCTCAGGTATTTGAAAGGCTGAGAGCTGCAGGTTTACTCCAGCCGATTCCAGGAAAAATTCCCAACCCCATCCCAAGATGGTACGATGAAATCAAGCATTGTGCATACTACTCAGATAGCCCTGGACATGACAACGAGAATTGACACACCCTCAGAGACAAAATTGAAGCATTAATCAAAGAGGGAGTGATTCAGTTGAAAGATGCCGCCCCAAATGTGCATAATAATCCTTTGCCAAATCACGACAATGCTAATGTGCATGTGATAACTCTAGATGAAGAATACAATTTGGAGGGGACTATTAGGCCAGTCCTAAGAGAAGAAAGAGTTGAGTATTCAGCTTCCATCACCCTTGTCGAAGAATTGATGCCCACCGATCTTGCAAAGAAAAGAGACATTCCTTTTGCCAAAGCTCATTCCGCCCCTAATTCAGTTTGTGTGCCAAAAGAAGACGATACTGACAACGAATCATAGTCCCGCCAAAAAACCAGTCGATCGTGATGCAGAGCAAGGAGGCAGTTTGAAAGATTTGGACTTGCATCCCTGTCTTGGCCCACCTAGAATCTAGATAAAGAAGAGCATATTAGTTTAGCAGAATAAGTTTTAATAATGCTTTGCTTCCGCTTGCTTATGCGAACTACGTTTGACCTGATTCTCTTGGTGGGATACGTAGGCAGTCATATTGGCTTCGGTCCCACTTTTAGAAAAATCACAATCCCTCTTTGCTTGTAATTGGAACTACGTTTGACCTGATTCCCTCAGTGGGATACGTAGGTGGCCATATCGGCTTCGGTCCACCTTTAGAATTTTAATTTTTACCCTATCCTTGCTTGTAACGAACTACGTTATGACCTGATTCCCTCGTTGGGATACATAGGCGACCTAAATCGGTTTCGGTCACACCATTAAGAAGCTTCCTCTTTGTTTCAAAAATAACAAAATACACACTTTTGGTAGGATAGACAAACAACCCCCCAAGATACTCATTTAAAACCAAACACCCTTGCATGTTTTAAAGTTAAAACTGAGACAATTTTGATAAAATGTTCATTTAGTCAATCAGACAATTTTTTTATATCAAAATACTCACTTTGTCACAAGCAATAGTTAATAATTAGCCAACGCAGGAAACCAGACAGGGGTTACAGGTCCAAACAAGCCAGGCGTGCAAATATCAAAGGGTCGAAGCTGCTGAGTCAATACGAATCGACCGGCCCCCCAAAACTCACAAGTTTTCTTTGAGCGCAGGTTCTTCAGAAGCAGAAAAAAGCAGCAACAATCAAAGTTCAAATTCCGCAATAAATTTCATCGCATCAGCTCGGTCATAGAGTCACATTGCAATCCATGCAGTTCATTAACGCATAGCACCCAGATCAAAGACATCATTGCAACGCATGCGGTTCACAAACGCATCAAAGACATCATTGCAACTCATGCGGTTCACAAACACATCAAAAACATCTTTGTAATCCATGCATATCCCCAATTTATATGAGCATTCACAACATTCAGCAAGTCCGTGCAGAGATGACATCCACATCATCCAGAAAATTCGTGCAGAGACGACATCAACATTCGCAGCATCCAGCAAGTCCGTGCAGAGACATCAACATTCGCAGCATTCAGCAAGTCCGTGCAGAGACGATATCAGCATTCACAGCATCCAGCAAGTCCGTACAGAGATGACATCAGCATTCGCAGCATCCAGTAAGTCCGTGCAGAGACATCAGCATTCACAGCATCCAGCAAGTCCGTGCAGAGACTACATCAGCATTCACATCATCCAGCAAGTCCGTGCAGAGACATCAACATTCGCGGATCCAAAGAAGTTCGCGCGAGTCGACATCGATTCGCAACATCCAAATGAGTCCGCAGAGACTACATCAGCATTCACAGCATCCAGCAAGTCTGTGCAGAGACCACATCAGCATTCGCATCATCCAGCAAGTCCGTGCAAAGACGACATCAACATTCGCAACATTCAGCATTCACAGCATCCAACAAGTCCGTGTAGAGACGCCATCGATTCACGATTCGCAAGTCCGCAGAGACATCGGATTCGCGGATCCAAAGAAGCCCGCAGAGACTACACCAGCATTCACAGCATCCATCAAGTCCGTGCAGAGACGACATCAGCATTCGCAACATTCAGCATTCACAGCATTCAGCGCATCTGGGCATGGACAATATCAATATTCACATTATTCAGCACATCTCAGCATTTACAGCATCACATCAACATAATAACACCATCAACAACGTTAACATTGTATTACACAAGACGATATTCTTACCCACCTGATCACATTTCTTATATTTATGTTTTATTACTTTTTTTAGCAGTTATGCACTAACTTCTTCTTGAGCTTCAGCCTATAGGATCCTCAATTCACAAGAGCAATTGCAGCACAGCATTGGCAACACCACATTACCGCAAGGACGCCATCAATAGCATCGCCAGCACACTACCCAGGATAACATCTCTACTCTCAGAATCATATTGCTTATATATTCATGCTTTATCATTTTTTTCTTGACAATTATGCACTAATTTTTTCTTGAGCTTTAGCATGCAGGAGCAGGAGCGCAATGTGGATTTTTCCCTTACAGCGAACCGGGACAATTTGTTGGGGGCCAGTCTTCCCAACAAAGGGCAGAAGCGGCCTTGAGCGTCGATCCGCTCTCCAATAACTCAGTGCCATCATAATTTGACACTGAGACACGTATTAAATCTGCGCCAGTCCCACCTTTAGTCTCAGACACCAACAATCCAGTGTCAGTTTCTATCACCACGACCCAGTGTCATCATAATTCGATACTGGAACAAGTTTTGAATTCGCGTCAGCCCACCTTTAGTGTTTTACCACGGTAGCCCAGTGTCATTATAATTCGACACTGGAATAATTTTTGAATCTGTGTTAGCTTCGTTTCTATTTGCGCGTATATTTCTTAGCCTTCATTCTAATTTCGAGGATCGAGACAAAATTGGCTATAAGTCAATGTCTTTATTTGAAGACCCTTCCATCATCTCCAGTAAAAGAGAGACAAGTTGTTGACACCCAATTTTGACACTCTCTTCCATTAATAATTAATAAATCTAACTGATTTTAAACACCGCAAAATAATTTTAAAATACACGCACATATAAACATATACATGCATAAATAAGCAATTTAATAATGGCGTCACATTTATATAAATGCCCTAAGCATTCTTAAATATCACATCTGTATTTATTAATACCAAAGCAATTTCATAATTATTATTTGCAATTTAAACCCCATTAAATTAACTTAACACCGCAAAATAATTTTAAATAATGATAAAGTATGTACAATAAATAAGACTTTAAATAATAACGTCGCATTTATAAAAACATTAAGCAATCCTTAAATGTAACATCCGCATTTGTCATTTTTAATAATATTTAAAGCAATTTTATAAATAATTTAAATCTCATTTTATTTCTCACTAATTAAAACTCTACCCAGATTAAAATAAATTAAATAAATCCCAAGCCCAAAGCCTTCTTTATTTCTCCCCTCTTGCAAGCCCAATACCAGTCTCCCCAAACCCGATCCCAACGCACATACCCAGCCCAATTCATTTTATTCATCCACCTTCTTCATCCATATACACCACCTACACAAAAATTAACCTAAACCTAATTCTAAACAAAGTCCTCGCCGCCCCACCGCCAAAACGTACCAAAACCTTTCCATTTCCTAAAATCGCGTCCAAGATCACAGAATTATCATACCCAAATCGTGTACCTCTAATTTTCCATACCAAAAGTTACCATATATCTCTTCATTATGTAACAATCAACTAATTTCGAACCAAAATCCCTCAAATCGAATTACCACTCCAGAATATTAATTTACCTTAACCAAATCATACACCCAAAATCATTCTATTACATTAATTGAGTCTTACATAAAAAAATCTTGGGAAACCACACCAAAATAAGACCTAAATCAGTACCAGAAATGAGCCTAAAAATCGACACCCAATACCACAAAATCAACCTCAATATTGTACCAAAAACCTACCCGAATTTGGAACCCAAATTTGAGACTATAATTAAGCATTTTACATATGCAATGGACGGACTTCCAGACAGGAGAAAAACAGCATGAACCGAGATTCAAAACCTTTTCCTCGTAACATCAGTGGCGAACCAGCAAGCCTTCCCAAAGTCAAGCCTCGCCCTTTCCCTCTATCGCATAGTCGCATTCTCCGAGTGAATCGACGACTTGATACGCTGCCTCGGTTCGCTGCCCGGAGAAGATAAATCCAAATTCCTCTCAGTTTTATTCTGTCTTGTTGTGTGTTTTCCGTTAGTTCATTCGTATTTGTGTCCATTGATGCACATTGTTAAAATTGTTAGTTAACCTGTTCGCTGGACTATTGATACCTAAATACACTGTGTCATATACTCTATATCCTCTGTGAGTTTGTTTGGTATATCTTGTCAAGATTAATATCTTATGAGATGTCCAGATTAAATCCTGAAATGTTGATTGTGACGAACTTGTTTATTTCGAGTTATTAAATTGTGAACATGGTGCATGAAACTGCTTGTAATGCTAATTTGACTATGTCTGTGTATTGAGTCCCATATATTCCAGTCCAGTATTACACACGTACAACCTGCCTTCATTCACATGTGTTGTAGATCTATTTAAGGTATTATTAAATATGTCAATCTAAGTTGATGTATGCATAAAACATTTAGGAACTTTATATTATGTCGTGACTGCCATTAGGATATTTAAAGGAAAGCTTGACATTGAGTCCCCTGCCTATGTTCCAATATATTCAGTCTAAATGAATATTTGTACAATTGGTTTGGTTTTGATTGTCTGTATATTCCTTCTCCTTCACTTGGTATGAGAATATGCACTGGTTATGTCTTCCATATACAATTATTGCTTGTCTAACTGCATATATGTAGTAAGCATGTAAGGAGCAT
The DNA here is from genome assembly GCA_029844215.1 of Przewalskia tangutica. Taxonomy (NCBI): domain Eukaryota; kingdom Viridiplantae; phylum Streptophyta; class Magnoliopsida; order Solanales; family Solanaceae; genus Przewalskia; species Przewalskia tangutica. Next base: position 8,946,897 of record CM056725.1, read on the forward strand.
ATTTAGTATATCAATTGTATCACATTACAATGCAATCTGGAATCAGTCCATTAAGTTTATTTCCCGTCATTCTTGTGGCATGTCGATCTCACAATTTAATCACAGCATATATGCTTAGTTGCAAATCATATGTGTTAAAGTTTGGCCAAATGTTTATTGGTTATTTTTGATAAAATTTGAACGTGTACTAATCTTTATCTTTCTTTATTTTTACATGAAATGCATCGTAGAAAATGAAGAGTCTCGTGACGAGACTTATCAAGACAAATGAAGACCCGTATTTATGTGCATCATCTCATTCGCATTGGAAACTCCAAAACCACAGGCGGAATTGCACCGTCATTCCTTCGAGTCATCATTATTGATTCCTCATGCCCCATTTATTTGTTGTAAATTATTTGTCTAACATTACATTGGTAGGACCCCCTAAACTTTAAGTCACTATTAGAAAATAATTTGATACTAGAATTTGTGCCCTTAAGCTAATTATTCTAGGCTTGCCATACATTGCTTAAGTTACATTAAACTACCTAATAACTTTCACTCGCATAACTATTCATGTAGCACATGTATTATTTGCTACCAAAATTCCAACACAATAAAGCGCTTTTATTAGCATAGGATGAGTCATTTTTGTACTTTCATTATCACTTGCAATTTTAGGCACTTTACATGCTAGGACTACTTTAAAACATGCATTTATCTCTAACATATTAATAACCTAGGTTTGAACGGACAACCGCAAGTTAGCAGATCCTATAGGGTGCCTGACCCCCTTCCCTTTAGGATAATAAAGAACCCTTGCTCAGAATCTCATTAAGTTTTGTAGACCATTTAATGGAATTATTGTTGACTTTAACCTAGTTGACATTTAGGTGTCCTAATTCACCCAAAATAATTAAGTGGCGACTCCGCGAACCCTTTTATTATTTTATTTAGCACCTCAGCACCCTTTAGCATCCCTTTTAGCACTTTAGCATCTTTTAGCACTTTTTTATTTTTATTATAAAAGCAGGAATGTCGCGGTCGAAAAAGGGCGCGACACTACTACTAGACGATAGGAGGCTCTGCATAGAGTAGATGAGAAGGTGAGAGAGGGTCATAATCAAGCACTACCCGCTGACCTAGGAAGACAAGAGCACCAAGATAAAGTAGTATCTCGGGACTCTAGCACTCCACCCCCACAACCACCTCCAAAAGGACAGAGGAAGCTAATGTACCTCCGATTCCTCCTTTAGTTGCTCCCAGTCAGGATCTATATATGTGGATTGTGGTACAACTGTTGACTCAACTTGTGGCCTCTCAAGCCCAACGTCAGACCCCTGGTGTTGCTGATAGAGCTAAGAGTGCAAGAGTTTGGGATTACATTAACTTGGACCCTCCGATATTTACAAGGGCATATCCTAATGCAAACCTATAGAATTTTCTGTATAAAATGTAGTGGTCCTTACGAGTTATGTGTGCGACAGATGTTGAGATGGTAGAGTTGGCCTCTTATAGATTATGGGATGTGGCCACAACCTATTTTAAGACTTTGAGCAGACTCGAGGATTCTAAGCCCCACTTTTAGACTAAAGGGAGTTTTGAGCAGACTCGGGGATTCTAAGGCCCACTTTTAGACTAAAAGGAATTTTCTGAGGCATTTTTATAGTAGTATCTACTGATTGAGCTGCGATGATCCTGGCGAGATAGGTTCTTACATTTGGAGTAGGGTAGTATAAGTGTTAGAATATATCATGCAGTTCAACTCTTTCGCCAGGTATGCTCTCACGATTGTTGCTGACATGAACGACCGGGTACATCATTTTGTGAATGGTTTGGAGCCACACTTGGTGAATGAGTGCACCACAACTTTGTTACATCTGAATATAGACATATTTTATATTCAAGCCTATGTACATAATCTAGAGGATCGCAAGAGGCAGTAGCGAGCAAGTCGAGAGCATGATAGGGTTCAACATAAGAGAGTTTGGTCTGCACGTGATATAAGTTAGTTTTGAGGTGGATTTAGACCTCAGTTTCCTAGACACACATCTTACACGATTATTAGTGCACCATCGCAGTTTCAGGGCCAACATCGTGACTAGGCCACTTATTCTGGTCAAGGTCAGAGTTTGCAGGCATCATGCCCACATTATAGAGGAGAATCTAGTCAGGCGAGGCCAATGATGATGAATTGTGGTCGATGTGGTAGGACTCATTTTGGGCAGTGTCACCAGGGGTCAGATGTGTGTTATTCATATGTGCAGCCTGGGCATATTATACAGTTTTGTCCAATAAGAGGCGGGGGTAGTATAGCACAACCTACTGGGTCTGTGGCGGCTTATTCTTTATCAGTACACCCTTCAGGATACAGTAAACATGCACCGACTAGTAGGGGCAGAGGCAGAGAAGCAACATCTAGTTTGAGTGGTCCCCAAAACTGCATCTATGCTTTATCAGGTCGACATGGCCTTGAGTTATCCCCAAATATAATTACATGTATCTTATCTGTCTTCTCTCTTGAGGTATATGCTTTGATAGATTCGGGTTCCACCTTATCTTATATTACACCCTTTGTTGCTACTAAATATGGGAAAAAACCTGAATTGTTACATAGGTCATTTGAAGTGTCAATGCCAGTGGGTTAACATGTAATTGTTAAACGGGTATATATGAATTGTGATATAAATATATATGATCATCATACAGTAGCCGACTTAAATGAGCTAGAGATGGTATAATTTGATGTTATTATAGGTATGGATTTATTGGCTTCTTGCTACGATAATGTCAATTGTTGGACGAAAGTCATTCGCTTTAATTTTCTAGGAGAGCCGATAATTGAATGGAAAGACAATATATCAATGCCAAAGGGTAGATTTATTTTCTACCTTAAGGCTTGCAAATGATCTTAAAAGGATATATTTATCACCTCGTGCGAGTTCAGGATGCGGAGGCAAAACCTCCAACTCTTCAGTTAGTTCCTATCATTAGTGAATTTCCTGATGTATTCCCTAATAAACTTCTTGGTGTTCCTCTCAAAAGGGAAATTGAATTCGCTATCGACTTACTCCCAAATACCCAGCCTATATCTATTCCTTCCATTTCGAATGGCTCCTGCCGAGCTAAAAGAAATAAAAGCTCAGCTGAAAGATCTTCTGGAGAAGGGCTTTATTAGGCCTAGTACTTCCCCGTGGTGTGCTCCAGTGTTGTTTGTTCACAAGAAAGACGGTTCATTAAGGATGTGTATTGATTACCGTCAGTTGAATAAGGTGACTATTAAAAACAAATACTCGCTCCCTAGAATCGATGATTTGTTTGATCAGTTACAAGGCGCTAAGTATTTCTAAAAGACTTATGTCAGGTCTGGATATCATCAGTTGTAGGTTAAGGAGAAAGATATTCCGAAAATTGCTTTTCGAACTAGATGTGGCCATTACGAGTTTCTTGTTATTTCTCTGGCTTGATTAATGCGTCGACAACCTTTATGGATCTGACGAACTGGGTATTTAAGTCATTCCTAGATATCTTCATAATAGTGTTTATTGATGATATTCTGGTGTATTCCCGATCAGAAGCCGAATATATGGATCATTTGCGGGCGGTATTACAGACGCTTCAAGACCATGATATGTATGTCATGTTTTTCAAATATGAATTCTGGTTAAACTCTATTGCCTTTTTTGGCGATATAATATAATCCAAAGGTATTAAGGTGGATCATCAAAAGATTGAAGCCGTAAAGGATTGGCCGATGCCCATGACTCCTACCGAAGTACGTAACTTCTTGGGCTTATCAGGATATTATCGGAGATTCGTGGAGGGTTTTTCTTCTATCTCCACATCTATAACCAAGTTCACTCACAAGACAACTATGATTTAGTAGACAAATGTGTGTGAGCGCAATTTCAATAATTGAAGGATAGATTGACATCGGCACCTGTGTTAGCTCTTCCCAAAACGGAAATCTCAAATCAAAAAATAATAATATTAAATAAAAATGATCTAGATCTATTTAGAAATATCACAAAACAAAATATAAATATTGAAAAGAAGCAAGCAAAAATTAAAAAATTGGTTCGACTTAGCATTGTGGATGCTTTTAGAAAAATAAAAAAGAAAACAAAATTTGAATTGCCATGGTAGGTTCGACAAGTTGGGAGGAGGATGGTGGAAGAAAGGGTTTTGGGTTTATTGGAGAGGAGGGGGTTGTTGAGCGTAAGAAAGCACATCAGAGGAGGAGAAAAAAATACATAGGTGGGTATGAAGATGATTTGTTAAGAGTCCCAGATCGGATATGGAATGAGAACATAGATTCCTTATATGGACTTAGACAATTCTCACCCTTAAAGCTAGTTTTGGAGTTGAGTTAGACTCAAAATTCATTCTTTACATGATATCAGAGTCAAGCTCATTCCAATTATTTGTTCGTCGATGCTGGCCCCTAAATTATATTGTGCACGCTCTAGTTAATGAGGTATGAGCATGCGGGGGAGTGTTAAGAGTCCCACATCGAATATTAAATGGGAACATGGATGACTTGGAAAAATTTTACCCAACAAATAGTTTTTAGAATTGAGTTAGACCCAAGATCATTCTTTACATACTATCATATAATATTCTTGTTTGTGAGTTTATTTTTGTGAAGGCAAGAATATACATCTTCATAACTTGGCTGGATATCCTGAGATTGAGAAGCGTTATGATCAAAAGCAAGAAGAATTCACAATCGTTATGCTAGAACTTTCCCTGAATATCTTTCGAGGCGAAATTCTAGACAACGGTATATTTTGAAAAATCAGACCTTTTATTCACCTTAGCCTTTTCTAAATATTGCACCAAAAAAAGTTCCTAGCACATTTTTTAGAGCCCAAAAAATTCTCTGACATTTAAATATTGCCCAAATTTAGATACCCAAATTCATGCTTATGATTTGATTTTTTTTTTAAAGTTTGGAGTTCAATTTGAAAAAGAACCAAAATTGTTTTTTTTTTTAAAAGAAGAAAGAGAATTATCTTATGTACAAGCATTAAAAACTACATAAAAATGAAACGGTGAAGAAAGAAATATATAAATAGCAACTATTCGGAAAATTGGTCTTAGAAAGATTCTGCTCAAAAGTGAAAAAGGCAAGTCATCACTAGAGATGGCAGTGGATCCATATCCGTTTTATAGAATATGAATTATCAAAATTTGGACCCGACGGATCCGGATCGGACCCTGATTCATTTCTAACGGATCGATCCATTTCTAACGGATCAGATATGAATCTTATATTTGAGATCCGTATTCGGTCCAGATTCGATCCGTGAATCCGTTTTTATTAAATAATCAAAAATATATTATTACATCTCATTGTTGGAAATAATGATCAAATGGAACAAGTAAAAGTAAAGTCATAGTAAACAAAGATACCAGGGAAGTGGCGTGCGATAAAGAGCGACAAGCTTTGCAACAGACTTGTCGCAAGACTCCATAAGTTTAAGTGCCCGTTTGGTACAATTTATTAAAAAGAGTTTATAGAAGTAGAACTTTTATCAAAAAATTATTAGGTGTTTGGTTGTCAATAAAAAAAATGTTTTTGACTTAAAAATTGGCAAAAGCAAAAGAGATTTTGCCTTTACTTTCAAAAGCCCAAATTTTGGACTTTTGAAAGTAGAAACAAAACAGCTTTTGGAAAGGTCAAAAACATTTTTGCCTTTTCAGCCACACACTCCAAAAAAAGGCCAAAAGTGCTTTTGAAAAAAAATAAAATTTGGCCTTTCCAAAAGCTCAACCAAACGGTTAGTGTCCGTTTGGTACAACTTATTAAGTAGAACTTTTAGGAGTAGAGTTTTTCAAGTAGAGTTTTTTATCAAAAAATTGTTAGGTGTTTGGTTGTCAATAAAAAAAAAGTGTTTTTGGCTTAAAAATAGGCAAAACCAACCTCTACTTCCAAAAACTCAAAAATTGAGCTTTTGGAAATAGAGGCCAGAAGTGTTTTTGGAAGCCAAAATACTTTTTCGATTTTGAACCAAACACTCCAATTTTTGGTCAAAAGTGCTTCTTCCAAAAGCACTTTTGGGCCCGTTTGATACAACTTATTAAAAAAAGCTTTTTAGAAGTAGAGCTTTTAGGAGTAAAACTTTTTATCAAAAAATTATTAGGTGTTTGGTTGTCAATAAAAAAAGTTCTTTTGATTTAAAAATAGGCAAAAACAACCTCTACTTTCAAAAGCCCAAAATTTGAGCTTTTGGAAATAGAGGCCAGAAGTGCTTTTGGAAGCCAAAAAACACTTTTTCGATTTTGAATCACACACTCCAATTTTTGGCCAAAAGTGTTTTTGACCTTTCAAAAACACTTTTGACAAATTCAAAAGCCCAACCAAACGAACACTTAATGTCCTGCCCTCAAAGCTCTTCTGAAGCTCAAACCCAACCTTGGCCATGATTTCACAGAGCTATTAGTTCACTAACAAGCTTAGTTAGATCACATTAATTTAATTCACATCAAATTACTACTTTTGGAACATTACGAGAATGCATAAAAAAATTAAAATCTACTGGAACATTAAAAGGATGCATATAACACCAAATCAAGAATTAAGAAGTGTACCTCATGCAATAAGCGCACCCGCTCATCCTCCAAAGGCAGTGGTCTTGGCCAATTCAATATTTTCCTTAATTGAGGACCTAAAAATTGGTGTTCGGAATGAGATTATCTTCGAAAAGAAATATGCAAGGGAAGGCTACAATATTTTAGAACATAAAAACATTCAAGATGTTACACCTCGTAATACCAGAGCTACTAATTGAGAACGTGATTAAGAATTTAAGATTTGAATTTTGGAAGGGAAGAATTATTACATTTTCTTAAGGAAAATTTCGAAAAAAAATGTGACGACGGGGAAATTATTAACTTGGAGTTTAATACTTCTAATTTGATTTATGAGATTAGTATTGGATCGTGAAGTATTATAATTAATAATATGGGGCCCGTCGAAAATTTCACAATTTTGCGGGGCCCTTCGATTTTAAGATATTTTGGACAAATATCTAGATATTTATTAAAAAGAAAATTTTGACCAATGGGATGGTGACATGTGTCCCTCATCCACTTGTCCACTTGTCTTGAAAGGGAAACAATATCCAAGAACAAGAAGTGATTATTATCCAATATTAAGAACCTTAATCAAGTCTTAAACCAAGTTAACTCTCCAAGAACCAAAAACCTTGGGTTGACCGAAAATGGTGATGGAAACCCTAGCTTGTTCATCGACTTTTTGGAGGTAAAACGTGAAGGAAAGTTGGTTATAAGGTTGTAGTGGATGCATGTAAGTGATTGAAACTTGAAGAATATGAGCTAAGACTAACCTAAGGACCGACTTTTGCGCGGACTGTTTTGGACGACTTTGAAGTAAAATTTCGTCCTCCTTTTGATGTAATTAGATATTACATGTTGTAGTAGTGTATAGATGAGCTTGTGCTAAAAAGAATAAAGATTAAAAATTGTTTGAACCATTTTTGGGTGTTGGGTCGAGAATGGGCAGTTTTGGTCCCTTTGGATTCGTTGGTTATTGTTGTTGTTATCTTCACCTATTACATGTTAAAATGGAGTAATATGGTTGTTGATAAGTTGATATGTCATAAATAGAGGTGTTGAAACTTGAATTGGAATAAAATGGATTAAGGAAAGAGTTATCAGATTGTAGTTGTTGGCCGTGGAATCTATAAAACTGTTGGATATTGTCGTGCAGTTTTTATGGACTGTTTGGTAGCGTTATTAACCTGGAATTTCAGTGGACATTATGTATGTTTAATGTGGTAAATTGCTAATAAAAGTCCTAAGAGATTAATGTTATAAAAAAGTGTTAAAAGGCTTCACATTTTACCCTTGTTGTTGTCGGATTTTGGACTGATTTTGTGGACTGTTTTACATGGATTAAGGGGCTGAATTTTACACGTCAAGTAGGCGTGTAATCCCCTTTGGTTAAATGTTGGCTGTACTCTTAATTGTGGCTTGTTTGTTGTTGAATTTGGGCCTTGGAAAGGTGGAAGAAATGCGTATAAGCGGAAGTCTTTGCCCAAATTTTCGTAGAATAAGAGGACTTTTACTTAGTATTAACCTACTCTAGTAACCTTGAAGTTGATAGAAGTGTTATTGTATTTATAGGTTGAAGTACCTAATCGGGAGGTATTCTACTTGTCGTGTTGGTTAGTCGTCAATGAGGTATGTGAACCTCTTCCCTCTCTCTTTTGGCATGTTCTTCGTGTGAACCAAAACTGTGGTATTATTTCAAAAGTTATTCTACTCTTAGAAGTTAAGAGGTATTCTTGTTATTGATTCTATGCTAAAGACATGTCTAAATTATTCCTAAGTCCTTACCATGTCTTATGGGAGATGTTGGTAAGAGCTTTTAGTAAACATTGGAGTCGAGTTGATCTTGCTAGTTACAACACTAATGAGAAAATGTATCGAACAAGCCATTGCAGCATTAATGAAAAAGGAATCGACAATCTATTATATTGAAATGAGTATAATTTTCCATCTGCATAGAAGCTAAGATATAACCAGTTCATTTTACACTTTCTAGGTTCACAGCTGATTAGATAAGATCATTATTAATATATAACCTAATGGCTCATAAAATGGATTAATTTGGAAATTCGGATCCGTTATCACCATGCAAATGTTTCCATAATGTTAGCCAGAGAAGCGAGACGAAGTAGATTATCGAGTTGGTACAAACGACGAGTGGATCCTAAAGTGAACAATAAATATTGTCTGGAAGTTATAATGACATAAACATAAAATATAGAAAGAGTTTCAGTGCCGAGAATGAAGTTGTGGCTCACCCTGGAATCCGATAATCACTCTCCAAAGCCAAATCAAGTTTCTTCTGGATCGTCTGTCTCAGTACCTGCACATAGAGTGCAACAAGCGTATAGTGAGTATGGGGAAACATGTGTACTCAGCAGTATCATCGACTGACCCTAGATATAATTGTGATGAAGGTTGGTACTTTCTAATACCTATATACTAATTAGTTAGTTAAGCATAATAAGACTCAATTAACCAACCTATCAATAGTTCTACAGTGCAACAATGTACAATATTTACCTAGGTTCACAAGTTTATCAGTTCTCAATAACATTATCAACCAGCCTAAACCCCATAACCGGAAATCTAGTCCAATCAAGTCTCAAGTATCAGTATTTCCCGCTATCAAACCATAAGATCATATAGTTTATCAGAAATCAATACTGAGTACACACAACATCAAGTACAAATCAAAATGAGAATGAATGCAATGCAGATGATATGCATGTATGCAAAGACCATATGTACTCGGTATACACACACTACTGCAGTAGTTGTCACGTAAGCCGTGAGGGACTCATAAGGTACATATACCCATCCAAAATTTCCCATCGGATACTAGTTCTGTGGCTGAAGTGGCATCATCAGTCATCACTCTCGTATTATTACACCTCGTAATCTTAGGGCAGTAATTTAAGAATGTAATTAAGAAAATAAGATTCGAATATTGGATGCAAAGTATATTTACATATGCTAATACGGAAATTAGTATACAAATGATATGATCCCGAAATAATTTTCGAATACTACAAGTGTGACGATGAGAATTGATTATATTGGTTGAACATTTCAAAATTTTCAGATTTTATATATATGATTGACTATGTGGGAGATTAATTAAGAGTGTGATTAATTTTAGCGGAGGGGATGATAATTAGTAGACAAAAATCATGGGAACTTGTACCCCCCCTTCACGTTTTTCTGCCCACATGCATAGGCTCATGCTCATGTATACCTACACTCCACTCATTCCCTCCCCTATTTTGAGAATCCCCCTTCCGCATCCCTCACGTTTCTCTCTTCTCTCCAAAACAGATTTTCCCTCATTCTCCATAGCCAAGAAAGGACCACATTAACTCCCCTTACAAGAGTAAGCCCTTCTACAAAGTTTTAAGACAATGGTAAGCTCTAAACCGTGCTGGAATCGGTAATCTGGCTGAGAATGGCCCATAAAATCTTAAGCATTGAAGATGAACATGTTGGAAGAAAAACAAGAAAGTAAGATGGTCTCCAACTTGTAAAGGATGCATGCATGTAATTAAAACTTGAAGAATTGGTGCAAATGGGGCAGTGAGTGTCGTGACTTAGAGGGACTATTTTGGCTAACTAAGGTAAGAATTCTCGTTCTTATAAAGTAATTGGAAGTTAAATTATGTTGTTGTTGTTAAGAAATGAACTTGTGTTAAGAGGAAATGGAAGTAAGAAAATGCATGTGGTTGTTGTTGGAATTGTTGGTGCCGATTTGGGATTGTTTTGTACACTTTGAGTTTGAGTTGTTGTTGTTATTATTGTCACTAAATTGCATGTTAAAAATTGAAGGAAGTCTTGATATTTAAAGTTGTAATGGTTAATATGGAAGTATTGAAAGGTGAATTGGATTTTTTAAAGAAATTATGGAAAGAGTTATGGTATTATGGTTGTTGGTCGAGACCTTCATGAAAATGTTGGACCTTGTTGTGTCGAATTTAGGGGCTGTTTCGTGGAGATTAGAATGCTAAAAAATTTAGTTACAAATATGCATGTACATTGTGGTAATTGCTAATGTATGTCCTAAAGGAATAAAAGTATAAAAAGGTGTAGAAAAACTTCACATTTCACTTTCGTTGTCATTGTTGTATCTCTCGTTGTCGTTGTTGTGTCTCTCATTGTTGTTGGTATATGGATTGTTTTAGGGGCTGTTTTGATATGAATTAAGGAGATAGATTAACATGAGAAATATGTGTGTTAATCACCTTGGTTGTTGTGGTTATTGTCTTCCAGAACGTAAAAAGAAAGAACGTATAATAATGGCATATATAGAAGTATATGGGACTGATTTGGTTATGACTGTTACACCCCGTAATTCCAGGGCATATAAGTGAGAACGTAACTAAGGAAAATAAGATTTGAACGTTGGAAGGAAAGTATATTTACATATTATAATTTTGGATACAATAAATGTGACGACGGGAAGTAATACTAGTAGTTGAATTCTTTCCAATAGAGTTATGGACTTAGTGTTATATTATTAAGTCTTGGCATTATGAAGTAAGAGTCCATCGAAAATTTCACAATTTTTGGCTAACTGTAGGAGATATTTAGTGAAGAGAAAAGCAAGTGGACAAGTGGGGTTCATGGGTCCCCCTCCACTTGTCCTACAAGCACCAATTATATACAAGACTTCTTTGCCTTAGCTCACAAATATATTTCTCCTTCAAACCTCTCTTATCTCTTCCTTCACCTACAAGATTCGAAATATGATGCGCGGTAAGATGCACACACTTTAACGCAAGTGCACGTTATCGTGACAAGTAGTATAGTCTTGATAAGACCGAATATCGTCCTCAAGGATTAGGGTTCAATTACCAACTATCTATCTTTTGGTATCTATTTGGTAAATTGATATTTGGATTTGTTGTTGATAACTAAGAATTATAAAAGCTATTTAACTAAAAGGGTTTACTTCAGTGATGATGAGAATAGGGCTTCCACGTCTCCTCACTATCCGCTTATGCTACTTATTAATGCAATAACTTATGGTCTTCTTCTTTTGGAGAAAGCGGGTTCACTAAATCGTTGTATACTCCGTTAAGTTATATAAACACTCGACCCAGATGTGCACCTTACCTTTCGGTGATAAGGATAACTCGATAGGAGGATTAAGAACAAGAACCTAGTTAACCGCACGCTGATGCCAAAATTAGGGTTTTAAGCCTCTCATTAACGCTTACATAAATAATTGAGGTATTTTCATCCCCGATCCAAGAATGTCTACCCAACTTACAGCATATTCACAATCCCCCCCTTTCGGAATCTGATTAGAAATCATATAGTGATAATTAGTTGTCAATTAATTACCAAGAATTCAACTCAAATATTGGATAGATCTCAACAAGAAGAAGAATAACCATAAGCGTCGTTAAATCATAACATAAGTTTCTAGAGATTTAACATGGAAAGCCCTATAGAGGAATTAGTTCCTAGCCATTGACATGACAAGAACTAATCCCATGTTCATCATACAAAAACTGAAATAAAGAAAAGAAAAGGAAAAGAAATTACTAGACTATGGTCTTCAATCTCTAAGATAGAAGCCGTGTGTTGTCTGAAGAGAACCCTTAAAAGCGCCTAGGGTTCTCCTTTATAGTGAAAACCGCCTCAACTTTTCCCTGCGAGCTGGCCCAAAATCCGTCTGAAACCTAATTTTTCCGCGTGTCGCGGCCTACAGACAGCGCCGCGGCCGGAACCTGCAATCCGTCGGATGATTTGTGCCGCGCCGATTCTGGCTGCGAGAAGCGCGGCTGCAACTTCTGCTCTCGGATGTTTAGCGCGCCTCGCACTGTCATGGCGCCGCGTACTGAGTCTTCAGCGACCTCTGGATAGTGGCGCGCGCGGCCACAGCTGCGAGGCGCGCGGCGATGCAGGTTCGGCCTCGTTCGCCACTTTCTGTTTTTAGCTCTGGAATCTCCTCTTTTGCCCTCTTTTAGCTCCTTTTCCGCCATTTGGCCATTTTAACCACTTTGACTCAAAAGAAAGGAAAACTATCCTAATACGACACTTATATGTGCAAAACGGGACAAAAGACTAACTAAAACTGACTCAAAAGGTGTATATAAAATACACCGATCAAATACCCCAACTTAACCTTTGCTCGCCTCGAGCAAAGATAGAAAGAAAGAAATAAAAGACTCGAAAAGCGAAAAATAAAAGACTCACCGACATTGATCACTTTTCTTTGCGTTAGTGTTAACTAGAAAAACATGAAGGTTAGCAAAATAATATGCAGGAACATATAGCATGACATTTCAGCACATTAAGCTAGATATTTCGCAAATTCATATTCATCATGCTTAATGGAAGTCAATATATTAAATCATGCATATAAATTCAAGAATTACCATGGCATGCTTACTTGCTATTCTCCACTAATTCTGGATATGCATAAAAGAGATCTTCAGGACTTTAAGGGTTGTAATGTCGGCTTCGGTATAGGTAGGTAAAAGTAGGCAATTTAGGCTCATTTCGTGTACCATAAGCTCTTGACTTTTGAGATTTCCCTTTTTTTGTTCTTTCCTTCACTTCGATTCTATCTTTTCCCTCTTTTGTTTTGGGAGAGTGAAGTATATAATAATGACAAGTACCCCCAAACTTAGGCTTTTGCCTATTTCTTATTACTTTTGTATTGGGGTGCAACAGACTTATTCACTCTTTTTGTCTCTTTTTTTAACACAATGTATTCCACTATTTCATATTTTCACTTATGGTACAATTTGTGGGAATATAGGGTGTCAAAGAAGAAGTTTCAAATTTAGGCTCAATGGGGCTGACTAGGGATATTTTTAAAGTACGGGATAGAAAAGAAAGGTAAGAATTGGCTATCAAAGAAATACCTGAGTCATCTCCCTAACATGCATATCCTAACTATTTCACCTCAAATAGCAAGCAATCCTAACACATAAGTATTTATCATTTAGCATGCATAACTCAAGCAAGAAACTCCAACTAGACAGATTCTGTGAGTTTTTGGCATATCTAACTTAGGTGTTTAGATAGTTGCTTTAATTCCGTTACATTATTCTACCTTACTTCACTAGGTGTTTCTAGCAACTACAACATACATGATCTTTTGACAGACAATTATGACTCAAAAAGAAAAAAATTTGTGACTCAAAAATACATAAAAACAATAAAAATACTTAAATAAAACATAACATGACACAAATAATAAAAACAATAAAAAGACTTAAATAACACATAACATGACACAAATAAAACACCCCCAAACTTAAATCACACATTGTCCCCAATGTGTGTAGACTCAAAGACAATAAAAGAAATAAGACACTTATAGACTTTGGCTAAAATGGTGGTGGTGGCGGTGGCATGGGATAGTGTGTGGACCACTGACTGAACAAGGAACTCAACTCGTTGATTTGTTGCCTTGTTTCTTGCTGTCCTTGTATCACTGTGTCCAAACTCTGCATCATCCTCATCTGATTTTGAAACAATTGCTCCATCGTGGGCCGAAGGTTACCTTACGTGGTTGGCGGTGGCTAGGTCTGCCTCATATTGAGCCCTATTTGGGCTCATCTTCGTCCATGGCGGTCTCTGCTGCTGCTGCTTCTTTGCTGGTTGTACTCTCGTCATTCTTTGGGGGCTTGGGTGCAGGAAAGAGTGCACTATCCACGGGACCGGCGGTTGGTTTCTCGTGAGTGTCGATGGGTAGTCTTGGGACGCTCGTGTGGCGTAGCGGTAATAAGTGAACCGTGTCCCAATCCACCTGTTGTCACCAACCTGCTGATTTCTTCAATGCTCTGCACTATTTCTTTCCCCACATCAATCGTCATTCCCCTCATAATTCCATATATCAGTTTTATCATATCCTCTGGCACTCTGGTGAAGTGCGTGGATGGAATCATGCGGGCGCTGACAAAATATAGCCAATCTTTGGCCACTTTGTTGAATTGGCACCTGTTCAGTGCTCTTGATCCATTTCTTCCAATATCAACAACAGCCCCATGGTAGCTCACGGTGTCTGCAACGGCATTCCAGTCGATGCGGTCAGTGCTTCTAGACCATGTTCTAAAGTGATTCCAATCACTTCTTTCTTCAACATCAACCGTCTTCAATTGTGCAGTTACATTCTCTGATGTCACAGACACATAAGCTCCCCTAACAAAGCATCCCCTTTCCACCTTCTCCGGAAAGTTGGCATAAAATTCACGCACCATTGTTGTGTTCACTGGTGCTATCTTCTCCGGATTTACGAATCTCCTCCACCCCCTTAACTCAATCATAGCCCGGATGGGCTCATAAACATCTTCCTCCCCATATGACTCCCTCTGGTAGTCCATTCCCTTCTACGGTATTATGGAGTGCAGTATCAAGCTTTTTGTATCTTTGGAAGGCTTCGTAGCTCACAAACCTAGTATTATCGTAATGTGGGGTTGGGGTGGATGTGGAGCCTCTTCTCTTCCTGGTGGCCATGGTTTAAAATAGTTTATGGAGCTTTCAATTTAGTGGCACAATGTTTCTTACACAATCAACAACTAGCAGCGAACACAATACCCCCAAACTTCAACTTTTCTACCCAATACCCACACTCCTTTTCTACTCTTTTCTCCAAACTTCACAATAAACTTTTCAGTACCCAACTACTTCAACTACAATACTCCTTCAAACTCCTACCTCCTGTGACTTCAGTAAAGGATTCAAGAACAGAAAAAAGATTACCTTTTTCTGAGAAGATTCAAGCTGCTCTTGTTTCAATTGGTGGTTTAAAGTTATGGAATGAAGCTTTGTTATTTGAGATAACTAAGGGTTTTTAGGAATTTAAGAGTTTTTTATTTTGGTTGGGTTGAATTTATGGAGGATTTGTGGGCAAATTTTCGGATTTTCGTGGGTTTTGGAAAGGAAGGGTTAGGTTTTTGAAATTGGATTTGGGGAAAATCTGATTTCTGGGCGTTTTAAGTTTTGGATTCGCAGCGCGCGGCGCTTTTGGCACCGCGGCGCCCAATCGTCTGCGCTCCTTCGGGACTTTCTGCGCGCCACATTCTGAGAACCGCGGCGCCTAAACTGGCAAATTTTGGAATTCTACCGCGGCCTGCTCTGGCGCGCGGTGCCGAACCTGCGCTGTTGATTCTTTTAGCGCGTAGCTCTCACAGGCGTATGGCTACCGTTTTAAAATCACGGCTTAGTTGACACCGTCTTTCGGTTTGTTTACTGTACATCGATAACACAAACACAAGACCCCAGGCCGTGAGGCGTTCTTAGACAAAATAAAATAAACTAAAGAGAAATTAAAATAACATAATTAAAAACATTGGGTTGCCTCCCAAGTAATTTGTCTTTAACGTCTTTTAGCGGACCAAGTTCCTTAGCCTTAATAACCACAGGGTGGATTAAGCCCAACCAATCCATTTCCTCACATTTAGCGTTTTCTTTCTTCTTTTCTTCTTAGCATTATCGGTAAGGGAGTTCAGAATACTTACCTCCTTTAGTGGCATTTGAGAAACCATGCTTTCTTGGGCTCATCGCTCTTTGGTTGACTTGTATTGGCTCGCGTGGGGTTTGATGGTCTGATTTGCAGCACCCACTCATTGTTGGTGGCTCGATGGCGTGTTTAAAACTTTAAACTCCGTTTCTTCATTCTTCACCCTTAATGTTAACTCTCCTCTTTCAACATCAATCAACGCTCTCCCGTTGCTAGGAATGGCCTCCCGATATGATAGGGATTTCGCGTCTTCTTCCATATCAAGAATGAGGAAGTGCGGGAAGAAGAATTTTCCTACTTTCACAATCACGTCCTCGATCTTGCCTCTTGGATGAACCAGCATCGCCGGCCGGTTGCGGGCTTCTTGTGGTTGGTTTGGCCTCGCTGACTCGATCTTTTAAATCTTGATAAGGGCGTGAGATTTATACTTGCCACTAAATCACATAGAGCTCTGTTGCAGTTACCACCTTGTGTGCAAGGTAGTGTAAAGCTCACGGATCTTTTAGCTTTGGTGGCAACTTTTACGTAAGATAGCACTACACTCTTACATTAGTGCTACTATTTAAATACTCTGCCGACTTTTTCTTCTTCCCAGATCTCATTAAACTTGAAATAGGAGGCATCTGCTCTAATGCCTCTATGAAAGGTATGTTGATATCTGACTTCTGAATGTCTCCAAAATTTGGAGAATTGTTTATAAACCGCCTTTAACTGTAGTATCTGGGGTAAAGGGATCTTCTCTGTATACACATTCTCCGGAGCTTTCTCTACTACAGTGGGCTCGTCATCTTCTCTTTTCTAACTGCCTTCTTCTCAACTCTGTTGCGGTATCTTTGCTCCATTTGTTTGCTTCTCAATTGCAGCGCTGACATTGCTCCTTGGATTTACCTCGTGTTGCTTGGCAATGTCCCACGTGGCTTTCTTGTTTACTGCTTTGCTAGTGACCAGCAGTTTCCAAGTTCTGAATGAGGATCTAAACACATGAAGCGGAGTGCAGGCGTTGCGAAATCTTTGTCCTGTTGCTTTCACTCGTCGCTTTTCTTCTTTGAGCAGGTGCATTGGCTGTTGAGTGTGGGGCTTGAATGAAGGGTTCTTGATTCTGCATGCGGCCTGTATTGGATTACTGCTGGTTACGAGTCTTGGATTCTGCTGCCTGGTCTCTCCATGAGAAATTTGGGTGGTTCCTCCACGTGGATTATAAGTGTTGGAGTAGGGGTTGTTCATTGCCTCGATAATTACCTATGGCACGACACTCTGCTGCTCCATTGGTATATTGTTGGGATCGGTGAAGGACACTATCAAATGTATGTGGGCCACGCGTATTTCCACGACTTTTAGGCATCTGCGGCATTTCTGACATTGTATATTCTTGACCATTGTTTCGCTAAAAGGGCCACTTGGGCATTCAAGGCAATAGCATCTATTTCGTGGACTCCATTATTCTTCTCCCAACATCGACCTGTACGTGACATGGTTGTTGGTGGCCATATCTTCTAATAGCTCATGGCGTCGTGTCTTTGTTTTCCTCATGAATGCTCCCACTTCTTTGCATCTATAATGGTTACGGTTGTCTTTGCTCGGCCAGTTGTAGAAGATGTGGACCAAGTTCCTGACTCAATGCGATGGTGTGGCACTTTCTCTGTAGATCTTTGAACCTTTCCCAAGCTTCATATAAGGACTCTCCATCTGCGGTAGAAGTTGTTCAACTCCACTCTCGATTTCTTTGCTTTACGGGGAAAGAACTTGGCTAGGAATTTACGTGCGACTCTTGCCATGTAAAAATTGAATCGGCCGTGGGAATTCAACCATACTTTTGCTCTATCCACGAGTGAGAAGGAAAGAGCCTCAATCTGACGGCATCATCGATGCGCAGTTATATCACGAAAGTTGCACATAGCTCGAAATTAGCTATGTGCGTATGTGAATCCTCAGATGGCGATCCTCCAAATTGCCTTGTGTCTTTGTACCGTACTCGTAATCGCGGTTTTATCTCGAAGTTGTTGGCTCTGTGCGGGAGCCTAATGCATGTCGTGCTCCATTCACTCTTGGCGCATAGTCCCCCAAACTTCTTTTTGGATTTGGACTCTCTCCTCCACGTCCATTGGTACTTGCCGAGACATTCCTGGGTTATGTTGATTTTCACCTAACCCTTCTCTCATCATGTTATTGTTTTGAGCACCGTCCATTTCTATCAAAGTTGCAATCCGCTGATTCTTTCTGTTCTGTTTGCAGGTTTTTTCAATCTCTGGATTGAAGGGAACAAGAGTGTCTGCTCCTCTTCTCCTTCGCATAAACTGATTTCCTGAAATAGATCAAAAACAAACAACCAATCACGGTACCTCGAATTTTCCAAAAATAATAAAAAACGTAAAAATTAAAAATTAAAATTAAAATTAAAAACCAAATTAGAAATTAAAAATAGACAAATTTGATATTGAACTATGCCTAATCCCCGGCAACGGCGCCAAAAACTTGATGCGCGGTAAGATGCACACACTTTAATGCAAGTGCACGTTATCGTGACAAGTAGTATAGTCTTGATAAGACCGAATATCGTCCTCAAGGATTAGAGTTCAATTACCAACTATCTATCTTTTGGTATCTATTTGGTAAATTTGTTACACCCCGTAATTACAGGACATGTTTTAAGAACGTACGTAAGAACTCAGAGGTATCAAGATATGAGACTTGTAAAATTTTATCGGAATTATGAAATTGTCGGAAAACGTATTGCTATGTGAGCGGGAGGCGACACGTGTCACCCCTTTATGTGATGCCTTGGTCGAAATGTGCGAGCGGAGTCATTGGACCTTTGTTGCAAGACAAGTCTTGCAACTTGTGTAGCATGAGAATGTTGACTTGGTCAAGGGCCCACAAGGCTTGATATTTAATGAGAGATCATCCAAACCACCCAATTGTTCCTATCTTAACCCTCCATTATGTTATATATGTATACTAGTAGTGAAACTAGTCCCACACTTAGCCAAAATTTGCAAGAAATTGGATGAGCAAACTAGTGAGCTCTCGGCTTCAACAAGAAATAAGAAAAATCTTTGTTCCTTGTTCTTTTAGATCCCATTTTAAACCAAGGTTCATGAGTGTTATGTAAGTGTATCTCAATAGAAAAATCCGGAAAAAGAGAGTTTTTCGTATTAGTCAAAGTGAAAACCTAGTGGCTTTCTAGGTTTTGGATTGTAAGTTGAAGGAAAGTTGTTGGTGTGGTTCTAAGGGTCTCAGTAAGCGGATTGAAGTATCTTGGAGAGTCTACAAGTTGCTAAAGAGCGACTTGGTTGAAGATTGGATTGAGAATCGTTAAGGTATAATCTTGTCCTTTAAGATGTTACAAGGTTATATATTTATTTTGTGTTGTTAGCTTTACATGTTGATAGCATGAAGTTGATATGTAGAAGTTTATAAGTATTATGGAGTGCTTGTAGCTAAATTCGAAATGTTATATAAGCCACTTGAAAATTGGATTACTAATTGGTCGTTTATTAGAAATCGTCGCATGTTACCTACTTAGAGATTATGGATTGTTATAATCAAATGCGACTTGATATCATGTTATGCTACCAATTTGGGTTGAAATGGAAATTTGATAAGAATTGGTATGGTTGAACTCAGGTGGCGAATTTGGACTTTTAGTTTGTTATTCATTTGTATTGGACTACTTTCTAAATTGTGAGCCAATTGGGAAATTTAGTTATTCATTGTATTGGAATACCTTCTATATTGTTGTGAGCCAATTGGGGCTGTTTGGTTATTGTATTCGGCCTTGAAAAAGGTGGCAAAGTGAGTAGAAACAAAGGAGGTCTTTGTCAGATTTTCCGTAGAATTTAGCGACTTAGCACCTAAAATATTCTACGTTAGAAGTGAAAGGTTAATGGACATATTGTGACCATTATAGGTTGAAGTACTAAGTATAGCGTATCTACTTGGAGAGTGGAATATCTATCAAGGTTGGAGTACTTTGGAGCATTTTGCTATTTGTCGACAATCGCCGAGGTATGTGAACCTCTTCCTTCCTTTGGCATGATTCTATGTATGGAATATACCGTGGTATCATTTCATGTTTCTGTTACTCTTAGAAGTTAAGAGGTAGTTGTGTGATCTACTCATGTAGAACTTTTCCTATCTTTGAGCATGACTAGTTGCACGTATGTAGTGCGGTGAGCGTCTGACACCTTGATATCCTTTACTAGTTTGTGAATAGCCAAGTCGGGTGAGTTGGGAGATTAACTCACTTCTTTGAAAGTATAAAGGATGTCTTAAGTGTTATTAAAGTTAAGGGACTTGAAGAGTTTTAAAGTATGTGATACTTGTTCCGTTTTAAACGTATAAGTCCCTTGGATAGGAAATTGTTTTTGGGCTAAGGTATAAAGTGAATATAACGGCTTTATGGGAAGTTAGTTATATTTGCTTTATGGAAAGATAAGTGATTTGATTTTAGTGAAAAGGCCACTTGTTTTAAGGCATTAATTGCCTAAGGTTTTATAATAAAAGGAGTCACTTGTTTTCTAAGGGTTAAGAGACTATTTGTATTTTTGAAAGTTATGAGAATTTATTTGAAAGTATTTAATACTTGGTTTCAAAAAGTAGAAGTCTCTTGGTTATAAATGAACGTGTTGGTCTAAACCATAAAGGGTTATAACGGCTTTATGGGAAGTCGGTTATAACGGCTTTATGGAAGGTTAAGAGAATGGTTTTCTCTAATAGAGTAAGCAAAGAAATAACTTGTGTTAAGGAAGGGCAAATTGTTTTAAAGGTACCAATTGCTTAAGGTTTTAAATAAAGAAGTCACTTGATTTAGAAGCGTAATTGTATTTTCTAAAAGGTATTGTGGCGTGTCTTGAAAGGTGAATAGGACTTGATACTACGGTTGTTAGTATCGGGAAGTTTTATTTGGAAAGGAGTCTTTGAAAAGAATGTCGTCACGTAGTGCTTTGGCCTGTTTAATCGAGAATAATTCTATGTGATGCCTTGATAAGTACTTTGGCTTGTTAAATGAGAATTATTCTATTTGTGCCCCGATAAGTACTTTGGCTTGCTAAATGAGAATTATTCTATTTGTGCCCCGATAAGTACTTTGGCTTGTTAAATGAGAATTATTCTATTTGTGCCCCGATAAGTACTTTGGCTTGTTAAATGAGAATTATTCTATTTGCCTCCGATAAGTACTTTGGCTTGTTAAATGAGAATTATTCTATTTGTGCCTGATAAGTACTTTGGCTTGTTAATTGAGAATTAGCCTATGTGTCTTGGTGATAGCCTTTGAGTGCAAGTATTATGTTTTATTACGATCCGCGACTCTCGGTTGGAGGCATTTGTTTTGTTATAAGTTACTTGACGCGTCGACAGTGATGTGGGATTCCGGGTATCTTCCGTTATTTGTAGCACTTAGGTTAAATTCGGATTTTATAAAAGACATGGTAGTGCTTATGTCTTGTTTGATGGTCGGTCGAGATAGGGTAAGAGAGTATAAATGGCGGGCGCCCCAAGACGTTATACCACCTCCTCCAGTAAGAGTATAAGTGAGGGTAAACCCCAAGACGCTGTACCACCCGCTTTATGTGTTGTTTGTGACCGGCCGAGATAGGGTAAGAGTATAAATGAGGCAAGCCCCAAGGCGTTATACCACCTTCTCCGGGGTAAGAGTATAAGTGAGGTAGACCCAAGATGCTATACCACCGCTTACCACCTTCTCCGGGGTAAGAGTATAAGTGAGGTAGACCCAGACGCTATACCACCGGTGGGACTTGGTGTTCATGTATGCTATTGGTGTATTATTATACCGGATCGTCGGCAGTGATGTGGGATTCCACGCGGGATATATATATATGTATTGTGTATGTGTACGCGGCGGTGGTGGGATGCCACGCGCCGTCACTTGGTTATATTTTACACTAATAGCCGGCGATGATGGGGATTCCACGCATGCTTTGATATTAGTGTGACTTGATCGCGTCCCAAATTGGGTCGGGTAGTATATGTGTCCCTCCGTAGTGGGCCGGACTATGTTATGAAAGATAAGTAAGTTATATGGTAATGAACTTAATGATTCTTTTTCTAATAATGTGCGTAAGAATGTGACTATAACTTTTATTGGGAATGGAAAGGATAATAAGGTGCGATTAAGTTCATAAGTGGTAATGACACGGCAGGATCCGTATGTATTTTTATACTTGTCCTTGTCATTCTTTTGTCTGATTATGATTTGTTTATCGACGTTATATTACATTCCACATTCGTACTGTTGTTATCGACTTCTTCGGGGCCGTTAAATGCCCGCAGTTTAGGTACGATTGTGGATCCGCGAGCTTAGGATCCCGGTTCAAAGAGTTGAGATGGCTCGGTGTTCCGAGTTGTCACGTTTATGTTCATTCGTGGGTATGGCGGGCCCTGTCCCCGCCACGATGGTGTTAAAACTCTTGAAGTGCAGTAGTCACATATTGTGGTCGATTTGTAAAAGAAAGGAGGCTCGCTTGGTTGTTTTTATATATGTTCGGAAGGTAGCCACTGTCGGCTAACTTTGTTGTTTTACTTACGATGTTTTATTTTTAAGTTTCGTGTATGTTCGCGTGATTTTCTCGATATTTACGTAGCGGTGCCTGTGTAGGGCACGACCGCGATCCCGGGTCGGGTCGTGACAAAAGTGGTATCGAGCGATTAGTCCTCGGAAAGTGTCTACGCACCGTGTCTAGTAAGTCTTGATTATCGGTGTGTGCACCACATCTATAATCGGGAGGCTGCGGGACATTTAGGATTAGTTTCCATTCTTCTCACCGAGATCGTGCGATGAGTCATGTTGTTAGGGTCGTTCCTCCCTAACGAGTTATGTTGATTGCAGTTCGAGAAAGCGCGGTGACCCGAAGGACTATGTGGATCGTATCCGGGTTGGTAATGATTGTAGTATAGTTGGTATGGTGATATACATCTATACGGAGTTATGTCTGAGTGTCGACGCGTGTTGCCTAGAATGATTTTAGATTACCGGAATTGGTAAAGACTAACTAGATACAGGAAGGTATGGAATAGTTAATGAATTTTCGCCAAGGTCTTATGTTTTATTTAAGGTAATTGGAAAGGATGAGTATCTGATAGGGTAGTGAACCCAAGAAGCCATGTTAAGGAACCTAACTAATGTCATGTTAATAGATTAAGCTGCGTAGTAAGCTTAAGAGAATTATACTGGATGAGGTCCGGATAGAGTAAGTAATGGTTGTTGTGATCGAGACAACATGGTTATGGTTTTATGAGATGTTTTTGTACCTTCTTGGGATGGTAAGGTAGGCGTGGAGCATGGAAATCGAGCCTAAGAATATTGATTTCGCCGAGACCTTCGGTATATAAGGTTTTCTCCGCAATAAGATTTTAAGTCGGACGAGGATAAGAGTTAAGTGCGGCCGAAGTGTTGAGGACTGCACGGGTCTCCCATGGCCTGGAATGGAGTGGGATCAGTTGGTAGTAGTTCGCTACGTGGCAGTCACGGCGGCGCAAGGCCCAAGTTTAGTTAAATGTTTTACGGGTTCGTGGGCGCGTCCACCGAACAGTCATGGCAGAAATGACCTTATATTGTTTCATAGAGTGACTCCAAAGATTAGAGGCCGAATAGGTATGGAAGTTATGTATGTATGTTAGAAGGAGTTGGAAATACGAAAAGGTAACCTCTTTTGGGCTTGTGATGGGCGGTATGCGTACAAGGTATTAGGACCATGTGGCATTGTTGGTATGTCGGGGTTGTGAAAGGGAACTATGTCGCTAATTATAAGTTTGAATCAGAAAGAACATTCGAGGGCGAATGTTTCTAATGGGAAGAATGTTACACCAGTAATTACAGACATGTTTTAAGAACGCACGTAAGAACTCGAGAGGTATCAAGATATGAGACTTGTAAAATTTTATCGAATTATGAAATTGTCGAAACGTATTGCTATGATTTAGCGGAGGCGACACATGTCACCCCCTTATGTGATGCCTTGGTCGAAATGTGCAAGGGCGGAGTCATTGGACCTTTGTTGCAAGACAAGTCTTGCAACTTGTAAAGTGAGAATGTTGACTTGGTCAAGGCCCACAAGGCTTGATATTTAATGAGAGATCATCCAAACCACCCAATTGTTCCTATCTTAACCTCCATTATGTTATATATGTATACTAGTAGTGAAACTAGTCCCATACTTAGCCAAAATTTGCAAGAAATTGGATGAGCAAACTAGTGAGCTCTCGCCACCAACAAGAAATAAGGAAAATCTTTGTTCCTTGTTCTTTTAGATCCCCATTTTAAACCAAGGTTCATGAGTGTTATGTAAGTGTATCTCAATAGAAAAATCCTAAAAAGAGAGTTTTCGTATTAGTCGCAAAGTGAAAACCTAGTGGCTTTCTAGGTTTTGGATTGTAAGTTGAAGGAAAGTTGGTGTGGTTCTAAGGGTCTCAGTAGCGGATTGAAGTATCTTGGAGAGTCTCTAAGTTGCTAAGGAACGACTTGGTTGAAGATTGGATTGAGAATCGTTAAGGTATAATCTTGTCCTTTAAGATGTTCTGCGTTATATATTTATTTTGTGTTGTTAGCTTTACATGTTGATAGCATGAAGTTGATATGTAGAAGTTTATAAGTATTATGGAGTGCTTGTAGCTAAATTCGAAATGTTATATAAGCCACTTGAAAATTGGATTACTAATTGTCGTTTATTAGAAATCGTCGATGTTACCTACTTAGAGATTATGGATTGTTATAATCAAATGCGACTTGATATCATGTTATGCTACCAATTTGGGTTGAAATGGAAATTTGATAAGAATTGGTATGGTTGAACTCAAGGTGGCCGAATTTGGACTTTTAGTTTGTTATTCATTTGTATTGGACTACTTTCTAAATTGTGAGCCAATTGGGCATTTAGTTATTCATTGTATTGGAATAACTTCTATATTGTTGTGAGCCAATTGTGGCTGTTTGGTTATTTTATTCGGCCTTGAAAAAGGTGGCAAAGTGAGTAGAAACAAAGGAGGTTATGTCCGATTTTCCGTAGAATTTAGCGACTTAGCACCTAAAATATTCTACGTTAGAAGTGAAAGGTTAATGGACATATTGTGACCATTATAGGTTGAAGTACTAAGTATAGCGTATCCTACTTGGAGAGTGGAATAGCTATCAAGGTTGGAGTACTTTGGAGCATTTTGCTATTTGTCGACAATCGTCGCGAGGTATGTGAACCTCTTCCTTCCTTTGGCATGATTCTATGTATGGAATATACCGGTGGTATCATTTCATGTTTCCTGTTACTCTTAGAAGTTAAGAGGTAGTTGTGTGATCTACTCTATGTAGAACTTTTCCTATCTTTGAGCATGACTAGTTGCACGTATGTAGTACGATAGACGTCAACACCTGATATCCTTTACTAGTTTGTGAATAGCCAAGTCGGGTGAGTCGAGATTAACTCACTTCTTTGAAAGTATAAAGGATGTCTTAAGTGTTATTAAAGTTAAGGGACTTGAAGAGTTTTAAAGTATGTGATACTTGTTCCGTTTTAAACGTATAAGTCCCTGGATAGGAAATTGTTTTGGGCTAAGGTATAAAGTGAATATAACGGCTTTATGGGAAGTTAGTTATATTTGCTTTATGGAAAGATAAGTGATTTGATTTTAGTGAAAAGGCCACTTGTTTTAAGGCATTAATTGCCTAAGGTTTTATAATAAAATGAGTCACTTGTTTTCTAAGGGTTAAGAGACTATTTGTATTTTTGAAAGTTATGAGAATTTATTTGAAAGTATTTAATACTTGGTTTCAAAAAGTAGAAGTCTCTTGGTTATAAAATGAACGTGTTGGTCTAAACCTAAAAGGGTTATAACGGCTTTATGGGAAGTCGTTATAACGGCTTTATGGAAGGTTAAGAGAATGGTTTTCTAATAGAGTAAGCAAAGAAATAACTTGTGTTAAGGAAGGGCAAATTGTTTTAAAGGTACCAATTGCTTAAGGTTTTAAATAAGGAAGTCACTTGATTTAGTGTTCGGTAATTGTATTTTCTAAAAAGGTATTGTGACGTGTCTTGAAAGGTGATTAGGACTTGATACTACGGTTGTTAGTATCGGGGAAGTTTTATTTGGAAAGGGGTCTTTTGAAAAGAATGTACGTACGTAGTACTTTGGCCTGTTTAATTGAGAATAATTCTATGTGATGCCTTGATAAGTACTTTGGCTTGTTAAATGAGAATTATTCTATTTGTGCCCCGATAAGTACTTTGGCTTGTTAAATGAGAATTATTCTATTTGTGCCGATAAGTACTTTGGCTTGTTAAATGAGAATTATTCTATTTGTGCCCGATAAGTACTTTGGCTTGTTAAATGAGAATTATTCTATTCAGGCCCGATAAGTACTTTGGCTTGTTAAATGAGAATTATTCTATTTGTGCCCCGATAAGTACTTTGGCTTGTTAATTGAGAATTAGCCTATGTGTCTTGGTGATAGCCTTTGAGTGCAAGTATTATGTTTTATTACGATGCGCGACTCGGTTGGCCGAGGTCACTGTTTTGTTATAAGTTACTTGGATGCAAGCGGTGATGTGGGATTCCACCGTATGCTTCAGTTATTTGTAGCACTTGGGTTAAATTCGGATTTTATAAAAGACATGGTAGTGCTTATGTCTTGTTTGATGGTCGGTCGAGATAGGGTAAGAGTATAAACGGCGGCAAGCCCCAAGACGTTATACCACCTCCTCCGTGGTAAGAGTATAAGTGAGGTAAACCCCAAGACGCTGTACCACCGCTTTATGTGTTTTGACGACCTTCGAGATAGGGTAAGAGTATAAATGGCGGGCAAGCCCCAAGACGTTATACCACCTTCTCCGTGGTAAGAGTATAAGTGAGGTAGACCTCAAGATGCTATACCACCGCTTTACCACCTTCTCCGTGGTAAGAGTATAAGTGAGGTAGACCCTCAAGACGCTATACCACCGGTGGGACTTGGTGTTCATGTATGCCTATTGGTGTATTATTATACCGGATCGCTGATGATGTGATTCCACGCGGGATATATATATGTATTGTGTATGTGTGCAGAAGCGGTGAGGTGGGATGCCACGCGCGTCACGTGGTTATATTTTACACTAATAGTCGACGATGACGGGATTCCACGGGCATGCTTTGATATTAGTGTGACTTGATCGCGTCCCGATCGGGTCGGGTAGTATATGTGTACCTCCGTAATGGGGCGGACTATGTTATGAAATATAAGTAAGTTAGATGGTAATGAACTTAATTATTCTTTTCTAATAATGCGTAAGAATGTGACTATAACTTTTATTGGGAATGGAAAGGATAATAAGGTACGATTAAGTTCATGTGGTAATGACACTGCAGACCGTATGTATTTTTATACTTGTCCTTGTCATTCTTTTGTACGATTATGATTTGTTTATCAGACGTTATATTCTGCTCCACATTCTGCACTGTTAGATCGAATTTCTTCTGGCCGCGTTCATGCCCGCAGTTTAGGTACACGATTGTGATCCGCGAGCTTAGGATCCCGCTCAAAGAGTTGAGATGGCTCCTGTTCCGAGTTGTCACGTTTATGTTCATTCGGGTATGGCGGGGCCCTGTCCCGCCAATGGTTGTTAAAACTCTTGAGGTCTGTAGTCACATATTGTGGGTCGCTTTGTAAAAAGAAAGCGAGGCAACCGCTTGGTTGTTTTTATATATGTTCGGGAAGGTAGCCCTATCGGCTAACTTTGTTGCTTTACTTACGATGTTTTATTTTTAAGTTTCGTGTATGTTCGCTGATTTTCTCCGATATTTACCGTAAGGGTGCCTGTGTAGGGCACGACCGCGATCCGGGTCGGTCGTGACAAAAGTGGTATCGAGCGATTAGTCCTCTGAAAGTGTCTGCATCGCGTTCAGTAGTAGTCTTGATTATCGGTGTGTTGTGCACCACATCTATAATCGTGAGGTCGCAGGACATTTAGGATTGGTTTCCATTCTTCTCACTCGAGATCGTGCGATAGTCAGTGTTGTTAGTGGTCGTTCCTCCCTAACGAGTTATGTTGATCGCACACGTGAAAGCGATGACCGAAGGACTATGTGGATTGCGTATCCGTGTTGGTAATGATTGTAGTATAGTTGGTATGGTGATATACATCTATACGGAGTTATGTCGAGTGTCGACGCGCGTGTAGCCTAGAATGATTTTAGATTACCATAAATTGGTAAAGACTAACAAGATACCGGGAAGGTATGGACTAGGTACTGACTTTTAGCCAAGGTCTTATGTTTTATGTCAGGTAATTGGGAAAGGATGAGTCGTGATAGGGTAGTGAACCCTAGAAGCCATGTTAAGGAACCTAACTAATGTCATGTTAATAGATTGCTGCGTAGTAAGCTTAAGAGAATTATACGGATGAGGTCTGGATAGAGTAAGTAATGGTTGTTGTGATCGAGACAACATGGTTATGGTTTTATGAGATGTTTTTGTACCCGGTTACTGGGGGACTGGTAAGGTAGGCGTGGAGCATGGAAATTGCGAGCCTAAGAATATTGATTACTGCCGAGACCTTCGGTATATAAGGTTTTCTCTGGCAATAAGATTTTAAGTCAGACCAAGGATAAGAGTTAAGTGCGACGCTGAGTCGGGTTGAGGACCTGTTACGGGTCTCCCCATGGCCTGGAATGGAGTGGGATCATTGGTAGTAGTTCCGCCACGTGATAGTCACGAGCGCAAGGCCCAAGTTTAGTTAAATGTTTTACGTTCGTGGACGCTCCACCGAACCAGTCATGAAAGCCGAAATGACCTTATATTGTTTCATAGAGTGACTCCAAAGATTAGAGGCCGAATAGGTATGGAAGTTATGTATGTATGTTAGAAGGAGTTGGAAGTGCGAAAAGGTAACCTCTTTTGGGCTTGTGATGGACGTACGCGCGTGTACAAGGTATTAGGACCATGTGTGGCATTGTTGGTATGTCGGGGTTGTGAAAGGACCTATGTCGCTAATTATAAGTTTGACTCCGAAAGAACATTCGAGGACGAATGTTTCTAAGGGGGGAAGAATGTTACACCCCGTAATTACAGGACATGTTTTAAGAACGTACGTAAGAACTCAGAGGTATCAAGATATGAGACTTGTAAAATTTTATCGGAATTATGAAATTGTCGGAAAACGTATTGCTATGACGAACGGGAGGGCGACACGTGTCACCCCCCCTTATGTGATGCCTTGGTCGAAATGTGCAAGGGCGCGGAGTCATTGGACCTTTGTTGCAAGACAAGTCTTGCAACTTGTGTAAAGATGAGAATGTTGACTTGGTCGCGGCCCACAAGGCTTGATATTTAATGAGAGATCATCCAAACCACCCAATTGTTCCTATCTTAACCCTCCATTATGTTATATATGTATACTAGTAGTGAAACTAGTCCCACACTTAGCCAAAATTTGCAAGAAATTGGATGAGCAAACTAGTGAGCTCTCGGCTTCACCAACAAGAAATAAGAAAAATCTTTGTTCCTTGTTCTTTTAGATCCCCATTTTAAACCAAGGTTCATGAGTGTTATGTAAGTGTATCTCAATAGAAAAATCCCGGAAAAAGAGAGTTTTCGTATTAGTCGCAAAGTGAAAACCTAGTGGCTTTCTAGGTTTTGGATTGTAAGTTGAAGGAAAGTTGTTGGTGTGGTTCTAAGGGTCTCAAGTAGCGGATTGAAGTATCTTGGAGAGTCTCTAAGTTGCTAAGGAACGACTTCGGATTTGAAGATTGGATTGAGAATCGTTAAGGTATAATCTTGTCCTTTAAGATGTTACAAGGTTATATATTTATTTTGTGTTGTTAGCTTTACATGTTGATAGCATGAAGTTGATATGTAGAAGTTTATAAGTATTATGGAGTGCTTGTAGCTAAATTCGAAATGTTATATAAGCCACTTGAAAATTGGATTACTAATTGGTCGTTTATTAGAAATCGTCGACGTTACCTACTTAGAGATTATGGATTGTTATAATCAAATGCGACTTGATATCATGTTATGCTACCAATTTGGGTTGAAATGGAAATTTGATAAGAATTGGTATGGTTGAACTCAAGGTGGCCGAATTTGGACTTTTAGTTGTTATTCATTTGTATTGGACTACTTTCTAAATTGTGAGCCAATTGGGGTCATTTAGTTATTCATTGTATTGGAATACCTTCTATATTGTTGTGAGCCAATTGGGGCTGTTTGGTTATTGTATTCGGCCTTGAAAAAGGTGGCAAAGTGAGTAGAAACAAAGGAGGTGCTGTCCGATTTTCCGTAGAATTTAGCGACTTAGCACCTAAAATATTCTACGTTAGAAGTGAAAGGTTAATGGACATATTGTGACCATTATAGGTTGAAGTACTAAGTATAGCGTATCCTACTTGGAGAGTGGAATAGCTATCAAGGTTGGAGTACTTTGGAGCATTTTGCTATTTGTCGACAATCGTCGAGGTATGTGAACCTCTTCCTTCCTTTGGCATGATTCTATGTATGGAATATACCGGTGGTATCATTTCATGTTTCCTGTTACTCTTAGAAGTTAAGAGGTAGTTGTGTGATCTACTCTATGTAGAACTTTTCCTATCTTTGAGCATGACTAGTTGCACGTATGTAGTACGATAGACGTACAACACCTTGATATCCTTTACTAGTTTGTGAATAGCCAAGTCGGGTGAGTTGGGAGATTAACTCACTTCTTTGAAAGTATAAAGGATGTCTTAAGTGTTATTAAAGTTAAGGGACTTGAAGAGTTTTAAAGTATGTGATACTTGTTCCGCTTTAAACGTATAAGTCCTGGATAGGAAATTGTTTTGGGCTAAGGTATAAAGTGAATATAACGGCTTTATGGGAAGTTAGTTATATTTGCTTTATGGAAAGATAAGTGATTTGATTTTAGTGAAAAGGCCACTTGTTTTAAGGCATTAATTGCCTAAGGTTTTATAATAAAAGGAGTCACTTGTTTTCTAAGGGTTAAGAGACTATTTGTATTTTTGAAAGTTATGAGAATTTATTTGAAAGTATTTAATACTTGGTTTCAAAAAGTAGAAGTCTCTCGTTATAAAATGAACGTGTTGGTCTAAACTATAAAGGGTTATAACGGCTTTATGGGAAGTCGGTTATAACGGCTTTATGGAAGGTTAAGAGAATGGTTTTCTAATAGAGTAAGCAAAGAAATAACTTGTGTTAAGGAAGGAAAATTGTTTTAAAGGTACCAATTGCTTAAGGTTTTAAATAAGGAAGTCACTTGATTTAGAGTTCGTAATTGTATTTTCTAAAAAGGTATTGTGACGTGTCTTGAAAGGTGAATAGGACTTGATACTACGGTTGTTAGTATCGGGGAAGTTTTATTTGGAAAGGAGTCTTTTGAAAAGAATGTACGTACGTAGTACTTTGGCCTGTTTAATTGAGAATAATTCTATGTGATGCCTTGATAAGTACTTTGGCTTGTTAAATGAGAATTA
The DNA here is from genome assembly GCA_029844215.1 of Przewalskia tangutica. Lineage (NCBI taxonomy): Eukaryota > Viridiplantae > Streptophyta > Magnoliopsida > Solanales > Solanaceae > Przewalskia > Przewalskia tangutica. The sequence goes on from CM056725.1 coordinate 8,978,377, forward strand.
TTCTATTTTGGCCCGATTATTACTTTGGCTTGTTAAATGAGAATTATTCTATTTGTGCCCCGATAAGTACTTTGGCTTGTTAAATGAGAATTATTCTATTTGTGCCCCGATAAGTACTTTGGCTTGTTAAATGAGAATTATTCTATTTGTGCCCTGATAAGTACTTTGGCTTGTTAAATGAGAATTATTCTATTTGTGCCCTGATAAGTACTTTGGCTTGTTAATTGAGAATTAGCCTATGTGTGCTGGTGATAGCCTTTGAGTGCAAGTATTATGTTTTATTACGATGCCGCGACTCTCGGCCGAGGGTTTGTTTTGTTATAAGTTACTTGACGCATCGACAGCTGATGTGGGATTCCACGTATGCTTCCGTTATTTGTAGCACTTGGGTTAAATTCTGATTTTATAAAAGACATGGTAGTGCTTATGTCTTGTTTGATGGTCATCGAGATAGGTAAGAGTATAAATGGCGGCAAGCCCCAAGACGTTATACCACCTCCTCCAGTAAGAGTATAAGTGAGGGTAAACCCCAAGACACTGCACCACCCGCTTTATGTGTTGTTTGACGACCTCGAGATAGGTAAGAGATAAATGGCGGCAAGCCCCAAGACGTTATACCACCTTCTCCAGGTAAGAGTATAAGTGGCGGGTAGACCCCAAGATGCTATACCACCGCTTTACCACCTTCTCGTGGTAAGAGTATAAGTGAGGTAGACCCAAGACGCTATACCACCGTGGGACTTGGTGTTCATGTATGCCTATTGGTGTATTATTATACCGGATCGGCGATGTGATGGGATTCCACGCGGGATATATATATATGTATTGTGTATGTGGTACGCCGACGGTGAGGGATGCCACGCGCGTCACGTGGTTATATTTTACACTAATAGTCAGCCGATGATGGGGATTCCACGCATGCTTTGATATTAGTGTGACTTGATCGCGCCCCGTTAGGGCGTAGTATATGTGTCCTCCGTAGTGGGCCGGACTATGTTATGAAAGATAAGTAAGTTATATGGTAATGAACTTAATGATTCTTTTTCTAATATTGTACGTAAGAATGTGACTATAACTTTTATTGGGAATGGAAAAGATAATAAGGTACGATTAAGTTCATAAGTGGTAATGACACGACAGGATCTGGTATGTATTTTTATACTTGTCCTTGTCATTCTTTTGTACAGTTATGATTTGTTTACTGTACGTTATATTCTGTTCCACATTCGCACTGTTGTTATCGACTTCTTCGAGGCCGTTCATGCCCGCAGTTTAGGTACGATTGTGGATCCGCGAGCTTAGGATCCTGCTCAGGTTGAGATGGCTCCATTGTTCCGAGTTGTCACGCTTATGTTCATTCGTGGTATGGCGGGCCCTGTCCCGCCACAAAGGGTTGTTAAAACTCTTAGAGGTCTGTAGTCACATATGTGGGTCGATTTGTAAAAAGAAAGGAGGCAATCGCTTGGTTGTTTTTATATATGTTCGTGAAGGTAGCCTATCGGCTAACCTGTTGTTTTACTTACGATGTTTTATTTTTAAGTTTCGTGTATGTTCCGCTGATTTTCTCTGATGTTTACCTGTAAGGGTGCCCAGGTAGGGCACCAGTCGCGGTCCCGGGGTCGGGTCGTGACAAAATTGATATTTGGATTTGTTGTTGATAACTAAGAATTATAAAATCTATTTAACTAAAAGGTTTACTTCAGTGATGATGAGAATAGGGCTTCCACGTCTCCTCACTATCCGCTTATGCTACTTATTAATGCAATAACTTATGGTCTTCTTCTTTTGGAGAAAGCAGGTTCACTAAATCATTTTATACTCCCGTTAGGGTTATATAAACACTCAACCTCAGATTGCACCTTACCTACCTTTCTGATAAGGATAACTCTATAGGAGGATTAAGAACAAGAACCTAGTTAACCGTCACGCACAATGCGCAAAATTAGGTTTTTAAGCCTCTCATTAACGCTTACATAAATAATTGAGGCATTTTCATCCCCAATCCAAGAATGTCTACCCAACTTACAAGATATTCACAATCCCCTTTCTAATCGATTAGAAATCATATAGTGATAATTAGTTGTCAATTAATTACCAAGAATTCAACTCAAATATTGGATAGATCTCAACAAGAAGAAGAATAACCATAAGCACGCATTAAATCATAACATAAGTTTCTAGAGATTCAACATGGAAAGCCTTATAGAGGAATTAGTTCCTAGCCATTGACATGACAAGAACTAATCCCATGTTCATCATACAAAACTGAAATAAAGAAAAGAAAAGGAAAAGAAATTACTAGACTATGGTCTTCAATCTCTAAGCAAGAAGCCTTGTGTTGTAAAGGGAACCCTTAAAACCGCCTAGGGTTCTCCTTTTATAAGTGAAACCGCCTCAACTTTTCCCTCGCAGCTCGACCCAAAATCCGTCTGAAACCTAATTTTTCCGGCTGGGCGCCCAGGCATGGCGGCCATGGCCGAACTCGCAATCCGTCGATGATTTGGCGCCGCGCCCTCGATTCTGGCGAGGCGCCAGCGGCCGCAACTTCGTAGCTTTGATGTTTAGCGCCGCGCCCTCGCACTGTCATGAGCGCCATGCCGAAGTCTTCAGCCTCTTCGATAGTGGCGCCGCACCGCTTCGATCGGCAGGAGGCGCGCCGGGCCTGGGTTTCAACCTCGTTCGCCACTTTCTCTGCTTTAGCTCGAATCTCCTCTTTTGCCCTCTTTTAGCTCCTTTTCCGCCATTTGGCCATTTTAACCACTTTGACTCAAAAGAAAGGAAAACTATCCTAATACGACACTTATATGTGCAAAACGGGACAAAAGACTAACTAAAACTGACTCAAAAGGTGTATATAAAATACACCGATCAAAATACATAGCCAAGAGAAGACAAGTTAACTTATTTTCTAAGATTAAGCTCATTAACTAAGTTCTAAGTCAAGTTAACTCTCCAAAACAGTGGGTCACGGTTTTTGGCTTCAAAACTGCCTTGAAACCCTAAGCTTGGAGATGAACTTTTTGGAAGGAAAACATGAAAGCAAGATGATTACAAGATTGTAGAGGATACGTGTGTGTTATTGTAACGTGAAGAAGTGGTGCAAAAGTGAAGCAGTGACCGAGACTTAGGGACTGTTTTGGCATAATATTAAGGTAAAAATTATTATTACTCTTAAAGATAATGGAAGTTAAATGATGTTATAATTAATGGATGAACTTGTGTTAAGAGAAATGGAGAATAAGAAGTGCATGTGACAGTTTTGGCAAGCTAGCCGATTTATGGACTGTTTTTGTTATATTGGATTCGTTGGTTATTGTTGTTGTTATCGTCACTTATTGCTTGTTAAAATGAAGGAATCTTGTTATTGAAAGTTGGTATGGTTTATATAAAAGTGATGAAATATGAATTGGATCTTAAGGAGTTATGAAAAGGGCTTTGGTATTGGTTGTTGGCCGAAACTTCTTGAAACTGTTGGATATTGTTGTGTTGTTTTAGGAGATGTTTTATGCGTGTATAATGCTGGAAATTTAGTTACAATTATGCATGTTTAATGTGATAATTGCTAATGAATGTCCTAAAGGAATAAGGGTATAGAATGGTGTAGAAAAACTTCACATTTTACCCTCGTTGTTGTTGAAGTATGGACTGTTTTAGTGGACTGTTTTTATATGGGTTAAGAGGACGGATTAACATGTGAAGTAGGTGTGTCGATCAACTTGGTTGCTATTTTGGTTATGTCCTTAATTGATACTTGGTTATTGATGTTATTGGCCTTGTTTGTAAGTCGTGGATGTATGTATAAATAGGGGAAGTGCTGCCCGAATTTTTCTATGAAAAGAGAACCATCTTGTGGTATATGACTTACACTAGTAAGCATGAAGTTGATAGATGTGTTATTGTTATTATATGTTGAAGTGTTAATTGAGATGTGTTCTACTTATCGTGTTGGTATAGCCGATAAGGTATGTAAAACTATTCGTTCCTCTTTTGGCATGATTTATATAAAGTAAGTGTACGGCGGACGTACATAGTTCTATTAGATCGTAATCCTTAATGATACATGATATGATAAGTGTCTTGGTTTTTCTAATGAAAGTTCACTTTAAAGATTTTATTGAGAGTCAAAGGATGATTTAAATTGCACATGGTTGCTCATGATAACGATTCATGCAAGTGTTATTATTCCATTCACCGAGTCCCATAATGGGCCGACAATGTTCAACGAGTCCCTCACTAGAGGGCCGACAATGTTATATGTATTATGATTCCATGGACATGTATCTATGATGCGAGTACAGATACTCATAACAGTCGTGCGCACATCCTAGCACTTGTTCTCCGAGTCCCTCGCTAGAGGGCCGACAATGTTTATATGTATATGATTTCATGGACATGTATCCATGATGCGAGTATAAATATTCATGACAGTATATGATTCCATGGACATGCTTCAATGATGCGGGTATAGGTACCCATGACAGTATATGACTTTCACTTTTTAAAAGACACAATTGATTCTCATTTTTATAAGGCACGGTTGACTCTCTAATTTATATGGCACGGTTGGATCTGGTATTTCGATTATCATACTTGACCCTGTCATCTTTGACCAGTTATGATCTTATTTACAGTACTTTATGTTTACATAATTAGTACATTGTTGTACTAACCCCCTTCTCCGGGGGGCTGCGTTCCTGCCCGCAGGTATAGGTACTCAGTTTGGTGATCCGCGAGCTGAGGATATTTGCTTAGCTTTTGGGATAGCTCCATTGTTCCGGGGCTTGTCATTTTGGTACAAATCTTGATTATAGGCTTATGTATATTCAGGGGTACGGCGGGGCCTTGTCCCATCATATTTCACTGCCATACTCTTAGAGGTCTGTAGTCATGTGTGGGTTGGACATATGTACATTTGTAGTTCGTTTGGATATTTCTATGTACAGTGGCGACCTTGTCGGCTTGCCTATTTTATTATACGAGTTTGCTATTACAGTTCAGGGGACATGATCCCTTTGTTATGTGATTATGAGTTTTCCTTAGCTTCCGTTGATTATATGTGATGTGTGGGTGTAAGGGTGCCCAGGTAGGGTGCCAGTCGCGGCCCGTCGGTTCGGGTTGTGACAAAAGTGGTATCAGAGCAGTTCATCCTCGGAATGTCTACAGACCGTGTGCAGTAGAGTAACAGAAGGCTACAATACATTTAGGATTGATTTATATTCTTTCATCTCATAGGTCGTGCGATAGAGCTATGTTAGTAGGGTAATCCCTCTCTAACGTATTATTGTGTTACAGCTATGCCTCCGAGGAAAGCGACAGTGGCCCAGAAGGGAAAATCAGTAGCAGGAGCTACTAGTCAGACACAGAGAGTTACTAGGGCACATGCCCAGTCTATGCCTGAGATTGTGCGCCAGTCGGCGAGCCTCGGCCACATTATCACGCAGGAGCTTAGAGCAGCTCCAGAGGTTCCGATACCTAAGCCTCCAGTTCCTCAGCCAGGGGCAGAGGATAGGGCCATGAGAGATACAGTTCAGCTGCTGACTAGATTGATGGCAGGGCTGAACCGCAGACTGGGACCAGGAGTTGACCCTATATCCGACAGTTAAGGGTTCGTGACTTCTTGAATTGTAACCCTCCAGAGTTTTTTGGGTCATTGCCCGAGGATGATACGCAGGAGTTCATCTGACAGATGCAGCGTACGCTGGGGGTAATCAAGGCTTCGGAGACTGAGTCTGTGGAGTTGGCTTCATATAGGATGTAGGATATGACTACTAACTGGTACGAGTCTTGGGAGTTGTCTAGAGGAGATGATGTTCCTCCAGCTACATGGGATGAGTTTACAGAGGCATTCCTTGGTCACTTCTTGCCTTCAGAGATGAGGAGGGCTAGAGTTGACAGATTCCTACAGTTGAGAAAGAGTGGCAGGAGCATTCGCGAGTATAGCCTGGAGTTTGATTCATTGGCTAGATATGTGCCTACGATTTTGGTTGATATGGCCATAGAGTTCATCACTATGTGATGGGACTCGATCTCTATTTGACTGATGGTTGCATGGCAGTGGCTCTTCAGCCAGATATGGATATTTCTCGAATACAGGAATATGTGCAGGGGATGGAGGAGCGACATAGAGGGCGTCAGCTAGACAGGGAACACGACCGAGGCCAGCATAAGAGGGCTAGGTCGACTGGATATTTTGGTGAGTTTCGAGGCGGGCAGCCTCTGCAGCCTGTTAGATATTATTCTCAGCCAGCACATAGTACACCTCCACAATCTACGGGTAGGATAATTGATCGCACAGGGTATTCAGGAGATGGTCAGAGCTCCCGCACTTCAGGTTCACAGGTGCACAGGGTTTCTATTCAGTCGAGGCCACCTTTGCCTCGGTGTTCTCGGTGCAGTAGACAATATTTTGGGGAGTGTCGCATTCCTATGGGTGCTTGTTTTTCTTGCAACCGTCAAGGCCATATGAAGAGGGAATGTCCTTTTAGAGATGGACATGTGGGATGACTTAACCTACTGGATCGGTTGCTGGTTCATCATCTTCTATAGCTATGCGCCCCGCAGGACAGAGTGTTCATACACCAGCAGTCCTACAACATCAGGTTATGGAAGAGGCACACAATGGTAGGTATTCTATTCATCTGGGGCCAACAAAGATGTATCATGACCTCAGATTTGTATATTGGTGGGATGGCATGAAAAGGGATATAGCGGAGTTTGTTGCGCAGTGCTCGAATTGTCAACAGGTTAAGGTTGAGCATTAGAACCCTGATGGATTATTGCAGGAGATAAAGATCTCAACTTGGAAGTGGGAAGTGATTAATATGGACTTCATTACATGCTTACCTCGTATGCAGAGGAAGTATGACTCCATATGGGTTATTGTGGATAGGCTGACGAAATCAACACATTTTCTTCCAGTCAGGACTACTTACTCAGCTGAGGACTATGTTAGGCTATACATCAGAGAGATTGTAAGACTGCATAGGGTTCCCACATCTATTATATCAGATAGAGGATCTCAGTTTACAACTAACTTTTGGAGATCGTTCTAGAAAGGATTGGGGACACATGTGAGTCTTAGCATAACATTTCATCCTCAGACTGATGGGTAGGCAGAGCGTACTATTCAGACACTAGAGGATATGTTGAGAGCCTGTACTATTGACTTCAGAGGTAGCTGGGAGGATCATTTACCACTTGTTGAGTTTGCGTATAACAATAGCTACCATTCTAGCATTCAGATGGCCCCGTACGAGGCCTTATATGAGAGGAAGTGTAGGTCACCTATTGGTTGGTTTGATGTGGGTGAGACTAAGTTACTTGGCCCAGACATTCAGCAAGCTGTTGATAAGGTGAAACTTATCCATGGGGAGATTATTAGCAGTCCAGAGTCGACAGAAGTCATATGCAGATAATCGACGTCGACACTTAAAGTTTCAGCTTGATGATTGGGTATTCTTGAAGGTATCACCCATGAAGGGTGTGATGAGATTCGGTAAGAAAGAGAATCTTAGCCCGAGATACATTGGGCCTTATCAGGTTATTCGTAGGATAGGCAAGGTTGCCTATGAATTGGATCTACCATCTGGTTTGGAAATGGTACATCCAGTTTTTCATGTATCGATGCTGCATAAGTGTATTGGTGATCCTTCTAGAGTCTTCCCAGTAGATGATGTCCAGGTGACAGATGAGTTGTCTTATGAGGAGAGTCCCATAGCCATACTTGATCGCCAGGTTCGAAGGTTACGGACTAAGGATGTGGCTTCCGTCAAGGTATTGTGGCAGAACAATAATAGGGAAGAGATGACGTGGGAAGCAGAAGATGAGTTGAAGAGAAAGTATCCTCACTTGTTCCTGATGCCTACAGGTAATTCCAATCCCTATTTGACTATTTTGATTGATGAATGAGACTATGTGTTATATTGTGGTCATGTGAGGCATCTTTGTGTTTGCTGAGTATAGGTTGGTAGGTATAGTTAAAGGAGACTATGCCGAAATCTGTATAGCTTGAGACCTATTATGAACATTCGGGACGAATGTTTATAAGAGAGGAAGAATGTTACACCCCGTAATTCCAGGGCATATAAGTGAGAACGTAACTAAGGAATATAAGATTTGAACGTTGGAAGGAAAATATATTTACATATTATAATTTTGGATACAATAAATGTGATGACGAGAAGTAATACTAGTAGTTGAATTCTTTCCAATAGAGTTATGGACTTAGTATTAAATTATTAAGTCTTGGCATTATGAAGTAAGAGTCCATCAAAAATTTCACAATTTTTGACCCAGTGTGGGAGATATTTTGTGAAGAGAAAGACAAGTGGACAAGTGGGGTTCATGGGTCCCCCTCCACTTGTCCTACAAGCACCAATTATATACAAGGCTTGCAAGACTTCTTTGCCTTAGCTCACAAATATCTTTCTCCTTCAAACCTCTCTTATCTCTTCCTTCTCCTACAAGATTCGAAATCTATATCCAAGAGAAGACAAGTTAACTTGTTTTTCAAGATTAAGCTCCTTAACTAAGTTCTAAGCCAAGTTAACTCTCCAAACAAATGGGCCACGGTTGTTGGCTTCAAAACTGCCTTGAAACCCTAAGCTTGGAGATGAACTTTATGAAAGGAAAACATGAAAGCAAGATGGTTACAAGTTTGTAGAGGATACGTGTGTGTTATTGTAACGTGAAGAAGTGGTACAAAAGTGAAGCAGTGGTCGAGACTTAGGGACTGTTTGACATAAGATTAAGGTAAGAATTTTTCTTCCTCTTAAAGATAATGGAAGTTAAATGATGTTATAATTAAGGGATGAACGTGTGTTAAGAGAAATGGAGAATAAGAAGTGCATGTGACAGTTTTGGCAAGCTAGCCGATTTATGGACTATTTTTATTATATTGGATTTGTTGGTTATTGTTGTTGTTATCGTCACTTATTGCATGTTAAAATGAAGGAATTTTGTTATTGAAAGTTGATATGGTTTATATAAAAGTGATGAAATATGAATTGGATCTTACGGAGTTATGAAAAGGGCTTTGGTGTTGGTTGTTGGTCGAGACTTCTTGAAACTGTTGGATATTGTTGTGTTGTTTTAGGGGCAGTTTTATGCATGTATAGTGTTGGAAATTTAGTTACAATTATGCATGTTTAATGTGGTAATTGTGAATGAATGTCCTAAAGGAATAAGGGTATAGAATGGTGTAGAAAAGCTTCACATTTTACCCTCGTTGTTGTTGAAGTATGGACTGTTTTAGTGGACTATTTTTATATGGATTAAGAGGTCGGATTACCATGTGAAGTAGGTGTGTCGATCACCTTGGTTGCTATTTTGGTTTTGTCCTTAATTGGTACTTGGTTATTGATGTTATTGACCATGTTTGTAAGTCGTGGATGTATGTATAAATAGGGGAAGTGCTGCCCGAATTTTTCTATGAAAAGAGAACCATCTTATGGTATATGACTTACACTAGTAAGCATGAAGTTGATAGACATGTTATTGTTATTATATGTTGAAGTTCTAATTGAGACGTATTCTACTTATCGTGTTAGTATAGCCGATAAGGTATGTGAAACTATCCTGTCTTCTTTTGGCATGATTTATATGAAGTAAATGTACGGCGGACGTACATACTTCTATTGGATCCTAATACTTAATGTTACATGATATTATAGTGCCTTGATTTTTCTAAAATGAAAGTTCACTTTAAAGATTTTATTGAGAGTCAAATGATGATTTAAATTGCACATGGTTGCTCATGATAGCTATTCGTGCAAGTGTTATTATTCCATTCACCGAGTCCCATAATGAGCCGGCAATGTTCACCGAGTTCCTCACTAGAGGGCCGAAAATGTTATATGTATTATGATTCTATGGACATATATCCATGATGCGAGTATAGATACTCATGACAGTCGTGCGCAGATCTTAGCACTTGTTCACCGAGTCCCTCGCTAGATGGCTGACAATGTTTATATATATATGATTCCATGGACATGTATCCATGATGCGAGTATAAATACTCATGACAGTATATGATTCCATGGACATACTTCCATGATGCGGGTATAGGTACCCATGACAGTATATGACTTTCATTTTTTAAAAGGCACAGTTGATTCTCATTTTTATAAGGCACGGTTGACTCTCTATTTTATATGGCACGGTTGGATCTAGATCGGCTGGGCCGCCCACCGGATCGGACCGGGATCGGACGGCCGGGGGTGAGAGGAGGGCGGGTCGGGCCAGCGCCAAAGCGGATCGGGACTAGCGGACGATATCGTGTCCCGCCCCGAGCACCTGGCCCGGTGGCCTGACGAGCCTGACTGCCCAAGTGGTTTTTTTTTTTTAAATTTTTCCACTAAATTAAAAATACTAAATTACTAACAAAGTAACATTAACATATAGTCATATAGTGATAGTCATAGACTCATATACTCATATTATACTATTATAATATTATAGTATTATACTCATATATATAATATATTTATAAAGTATAAACTAAATAATTAAACAAAGACGAGATCTTTGGCCTGTTATGATCTTATTTACAGTACTTTATGTTTACATACTTAGTACATTGTTGTACTGACCCCCTTCTCCGGGGGTCGCGTTCATGCCCGCAGGTATATTTACTCAGTTTGGTGATCCGCGAGCTTAGGATCTTTGCTCAGCTTTTGGGATAGCTCCATTGTTCCGGGGCTTGTCATTTTGGTACAGATCTTGATTATAGGCTTATGTATATTTAGGGGTACGGCGGGGCCTTGTCCTGTCATATTTCACCGTCATACTCTTAGAGGTCTGTAGTCATGTGTGGGTTGGACATATGTACAGTTGTAGTTCGTTTGGATATTTCTATATACAGTGGCGGCCTTGTCGACTTGCCTATTTTATTATACGAGTTTGCTATTACAGTTCAGGGGACAAGATCCTTTTGTTATGTGATTAAGAGTTTTCCTTAGCTTCCGATGATTATATGTGATGTGTGGGTGTAAGGGTGCCCAGGTAGGGCACCAGTCGCGGCCCGTCGGTTCAGGTCATGACAATGACCTAGAGACGTGTCTTATTATTGATGTTGTTGACCTTGTTTTTGAGTTGAGGATGTATATATAAATAGGGGAAGTGCTACCCATTTTTGTATAACAAGAGAGTCATCATTTGATACATATATAGTATACTAGTAATCATAGAATTGAAGGACATGTTATTATTATTATACATCGAAGTGCTAATTGAGACGTATTCTAAATATTGAGTTGGTTAGTTCGACTAAAAGGTATGTGAAACTATCCCTTCTTTCTTTTTGGCATGATTTACATAAATGAATGTACGGGGGACGTACATAGTTCCAATGAATCCTAATTCCTAGTGACACTTGATATGATAGTGCCTTTGATTTTACAGTGATGGTTCATTCTATTTATTCCATTGAGAGTCAAATGATGATTTAAATTGTATAAGGTTACTCATGATATTCTATTCGTGCTTAATATGATTATATTATTTCACCGAGTCCCGGGCTGGGTTATGTTCGCGCGCATTATATATATGTGATTATTTCACCGAGTCCCATGATGGACTGGAATACGTTATATGTATATATATGATGATTCCATGGACAACCATCCATGATGATGATGAGCTCACCGAGTCCCAGAATGGGCCGGGATACGTTATATGGACATGTATCCATGATTATGATGACACCACAGAGTCCCTCACTAGAGGTCCGGGATACTTTATATGTATATAGATACGATGATTCTATAGACAGACATCCATGATTTTGATATGACTCTAATTTTTTATAAGGCACAATTGACTCTCAATTTTTATATGGCACAATTGTATTGGTATTTTGGTTATCAAGTTTGTCTCATGTTATAAGTTGGCCAGTTACGATCTTCTTTATTGTACTTTATGTTTTACATACTGACATTTGTTCAGATCGACTTCTTCCTCCGGAGGTCAAGCGTTTCATATCCTCAGGTATTGATATTCAGTTTGGTGATCTTCCAGTCTAGGATTCATGTTAAGCTATTTGGAGAGCTCCATTGATCCGTAGCCAAGTCATTTTGGTACAGACCCTTTTGTTATAGACTTATGTATATTCAGGGGTATGGCGGGGCCCTGTCCCGTCATGTTTCACTATCATACTCTTAGAGGTCTGTAGACAGTTGTGGGTGGTAGATGTATTTTGGACTTGTGTGGATTGTATATGTGTTTTGGTCAGCTGTACGGTTGTGATGCGTTTTGGATATCCCTATGTACAGTGGCGGCCTTGTCGGCTTGCCTATCTTGATATGTTTGATTAGCTGTTACTCATCAGGAGACAGGTTTATTACAGATTTTTATATTTCTCTTAGTACGAGTCTGATTATATGTGGCAGTTTAGTATAAGGGTGTTCAATTAGGGCACCGGGTCGCGGCCCGTCGGGTCGGGTTGTGATAAAAGTAGTATCAGAGCAGTTCGTCTTCGGAATGTCTACATACCGTGTCTAGTAGAGTCTTGCGTATGAGTATGTTGTGCACCATACTTATACGTAGGAGGCTGCCGAACATTTAGGATGTCATCTTTTCTTCTCATTCTAGATCGTGCGATAGAGCTATGTTATTAGGATAATTCCCCTCTATGACGAATTAATGTGTTTACAGCTATGCCTCCGAAGAAAACGACAGCTTCCCAAAAGGGAAAATCTGTAGCAGGAGCTACTAGTCAGACCCGGAGAGTTACTAGGGCCCATACCCAGTCTATGCCTGAGACTGTACCCCAGTCGATGAGCTCTGCTACATCGCCACCTCCAGAGGCTCCAGTTCAGGGGGCAGCACCACCAGCTACTAAGGCCCCAGCACCTGAGCCTCCAGCTCCTCAGCTAGGGGCGGGGGATAGTGCCATGAGAGATACAGCCTGATCGATTCTGACAGTTAGTGGCGAGCGCACTGAAACAAGGACTAGGAGTTGACCCTAGATCTGATAGTTTGAGGATTCGTGACTTCCTAAGTTGTAATCCTCCAGAGTTTTTCGGGTCAAAGCCCGAGGATGATCCGCAAGAGTTTATTCGACAGATGCAGCGTACCTTGAGGATCATCAAGGTTTCTAAGCCGGAGTCTGTTGAGTTGGCTTCATATCGATTGTGGGATATAGCTACTAATTGGTGTGAGTCTTGGGGGTTATCTAGAGGCGATGGTGCTCCTCCAGCAGTATGGGATAAGTTTACAGAGGCCTTCCTTGGCCACTTCCTGCCTCAAGAGATGAGACCAGCAAGAGTTGATAGATTCTTACACTTGAGGCAGAATGGTAGGAGCATTCGGGAGTATAGTCTTGAGTTTGATTTATTGCTAGATATGTGCCTACTATTGTAGCTGATATGACGGACAGAGTGCATCATTATGTGATGGGACTGGATCGCTACTTGATTGATGGTTGTATGAAACTGGCTCTTCAGCCAGGTATGGATATTGCGCGGATTCAGGCATATGCACAGGGGGTAGAAAACTGACACAGAGGACGTCAACCAGATAGGGATCACGACAGAGGCCAACATAAGAGGGCTAGGTCAGCTGGATATACTGGTAAGTTTCGAGGCGGGAACCTCAGCAGCATGTTAGATATTCTTCCCAGCCAGCTAGCACAGAGTGCACCCCCACAGCCCACTGGTAGGAGGTTTGACCGCACGGGGTATTCATGAGCTGGTCAGAGCTCCCGGGCTTCAGGTTCACAGATGAACAGGGGTTCTAGTCAGTCGAGGCCACTTTTTCCTCGGTGTACTCGGTGTGGTAGGTCCCATCCTGGGGAATATCGTCTTACTACTGGTGCTTGTTTTTCCCGCGACCGTCAAGGCCATATAATGAGAATGTTCTTATGTAAGTGGTACATGTGGTATAGCTCGGCATACTGGGTCGGTTTCTGGTTTGTCCTCTTTTATAACTATGTGCCCCGCAGGGCAGAGTACTCGTATACCAGTAGGCCATGGTAGAGGTCGTGGCGGAGTTTCTAGTTCTAGCGGTCCCTGGCACCACATATATGCTTTGGCTAGTAGGCATGATTGATCGGTGTATTTTATATACACTTTTTGAGTCTTTTTTAGTTAGTATTTTACTCATTTTGTTTATGTTTAGTATAGTATTAGGGTCGTTTTCCTTTCTTTTGTGTCACAATGTCGAAATGGAGAAATGGCGAAAAGAAGAAAATGAGCTTAAGTGAGATGGAATTGCACACAAAAAGGGCCACGAAATGAAGTCTAAGAAGTTCCGGAATTATAGAGAAAATCGACGTCCGGACGAAAAGACGACAAACGAAAATTCGCGAGAAAATGTCACCGGCGCGGCTCCGGCAGCAGCCGCGCGCCCAAAGTGCTGAAAGTCCCGAGTTGCTGAATTTGGCCATGCCAGTCAGGCGCCGACGCTGGAATTGTGAAGTCTTTGGGCCGAATTTGACATGTTTCAGAATCCTAAAGGGATAACTTTTCCTTCTTAAAGGGATAACTTTTCCTACCTAAAGGGAAACCTTTTCCTACCTAAAAACCCTTACCTAAAAGGATTCTAATAACTTTTCCTACCTACACAAATCCTTAACCCTTCACCTAAAGGATTCTTTGGCTATAAATACTCTACATCATTAGAAGAATTATTCATTCTCCATTCTACCATTCACCATTCTACATCCATCCATCCACCATTCCACCTTGTAAATATTCCACAACACAACCCTTGGATGCTTGGCTTGGAGACTCATTCTTAGTAATTTTCTTTTCTTTCTTTACTTTAATTCAGTTTTTGTATGATGAACATGGAATTAGTTGTCATATTCATGGCTAGGAACTAATTCCCTTATAGGGCTTTCTATGTTGAATTTCTTGAAACTTATGTTATAAATTAATGCATGCTTATGGTTATTTTTCTTATTGAGAGATCTATCCAATAATTGAGTTGAATTCTTGGTAGCTAATTGACAACTAGTTATCACTATATGATTTCTAATCGATTACGAAAAGGGGATTGTGAATATCTTTGTAAGTTGGGTAGACAGTGCTTGAATTGGGGATGAAAATACCTCAATTAGTTTTGTAAGCGTTGATGAGGCTTAACAACCCTAATTTTGGCGATTGTGCGTGACGGTCAACTAGGTTTTTGTGCTTAATCCTCCTATAGAGTTACCCTTATCGTGAAAGTTAGGTAAGGAACAATCTGGGTTGAGTGTTTATATAACTAACGGAGTATAAAACGATTTCAGAAACCCGCTTTCTCCAAAGAAGAATACCATAAGTAATGCATTAGTAAGTAACATAGCGGATAGTGAGGATACATGAAGCCCTATTCTCATCACATCTGAATTAAATCTTTATACTTTAAAATAGCTTTTATAATTCTTAGTCATAAACAACCAATCACTCATTAATTCACCAAATAGATACTAGAAAATAGATAATTGGTACTTGAACCCTAATCCTAGAGGACGATATTCGGTCTTATCTAAGACTATACTACTTGATACGATAACGTGCACTTGCGTTTAAAAGTGTGTGCATATTACGCGCATCAAGTTTTGGCGCCGTTGCCGGGGATTAGGCAATAGTTCAATATCAAATTATCTATTTTTAATTTCTAATTTGGTTTTAAATTTTTTATTTTTATTTTTAGTTTTTACGAAAATTCGAGGTGCCGTGATCTTTTGTTGGCTTTGATTCGTTCAGGAACACTTTAGATATGGATTTTTACTGTCCATATGATAGAGAGCCAACCATAGAAACAGAGGAGGAATTACGAGAAACTATACTCGCCTCACGAGGTTCCAAGCTCGGTTCATGGACGAAATAAGGTCGGGCATAAAGAAGTTGGAAACGCAAATAGCGTAACTCGCAATCATATTCAACAACGAACAACAAATTGAGGAGCCGAACCAAATCCAACTATTGAGGAATCTAGCAAGGCGGTTGGTGTAGAAGGAGAAGAGTGCAGAGATCCAATTATTCACCTTCGATTCCTTGGAAAATCTTTTTCTTGTACCTATTGCGGAAGAAACACCATCAACACAAAGTTGACTCCCAAACAGAAGTCAATACCACCAAGGGCACCCCTAGAGTTGAAAGATGTAGGAATCTCACTGATCCCTACATTAGAGAGAACCTAAAAGACAAGTATGTCTTGTATACTTGGGGGATAATCGTATATTTGAGGCCCTTGTTTGAAGCAATTTTTGTAGTTGAAGTGAGACCTGCAACAATAACTCTGCGGATTGCAAGCGCGCGAAGGATCCAATGGGCACTCGGAAAGGTTAATTGCGTCCCGCTAAAAGACGTTAAAGACAGCTATTGGGAGGCAACCCAATGTTTTTAATTATGTTATTTTAATTTCTCTTTATTTTATGTTATTTTGCTTAGAACAGTCTCACGGTCTAGGGTTCTTATTTTGTGTTGTTGGATGAAAGGTGGACTGAAAGCTGAAACCGAGGAAAAAGGAGCAAAAAAACGCTGAAAAAAAGGAAAAGGCTGCCGTACAAGGCGCTAAAACTGGCCGCGCCAGAATCTCGTAAGAGCCACAAGATTAGCAGGCCATGGCGCTGAATCTCGGTGCGCGCTTGAACTTGAGAGCCATATTTCCGTGCAAATTCCGAATTTTTCCTCCTGACCTCCATTATGACGCATTGTGTCAGGTCGAAGTTGTCCATATTTTTTTTAGTATTGCACACATTGGGGACAATGTGTGATTTAAGTTTGGGGTGTTTTATTTGTGTCTTGTTATGTTTTATTTAAGTCTTTGTGATTGTTTTTGTGTTTATTTTGAGTCACCAATTTTTTTTTTCTTTTTTGAGTCACAATTGCCTATCAAAGATCATGTATGCTGTAGTTGCTAGAAACACCTAGTGAAGTAAGGTGGAATAATGTAACGGAATAGAAGCAACTATCTAAACACCTAGGTTAGATATGCAAAAAACTCACAAAATCTGTCTATTTGGAGTTTCTTGCTTGAATTATGCATGCTAAATGATGAAAACCTATGTGTTATGATTGCTTGCTATTTGAGGCGAAATAAGTAGGATATGCATGTTAGGGAGATGACTCAGGCATTTCTTTGATAGCCAATTCTTACCATTCTTTTCTATCCCGGACTTTAAAAGTATCCCTAGTCAGCCCCATTGAGCCTAAAAATTGAAACTTCTTCTTTGACACCCTATATTCCCACAAATTGTGCCATAAGTAAAAATATGAAGTAGTGGAATAAATTGTGTTAAAAAAGAGACAAAAAAAAAAGTGAATGAGCTTGTTGCACCCCAATAAAAAAGTAATAAGAAATAGGAAATAGCCTAATTTTGGGTGTGCTTGTCATTATTATATACTTCACTCTCCCAAAACAAAAGAGGGGAAAGATAGAATCGAAATGAAGAAAAGAACAAAAAGAAAAGGGAAATACTGAAAAGCTAAAGAGCTTATGGTACACAAAAATGAGCCTAAATGCCTATTTTTACCAACCCCTACCTAAGCCTACATTACAACCCTTAAAGTCCTGAAGATCTCTTCTATGCATACCCAGGATTAGTGGAGAATAGCAAGTAAGCATGCCATAGGATTTTTGAATTTATATGCATGATTTAGTATATTGACTTCCATTAAAGCATGATGAATATGAGTTTGCGAAATATCTAGCTTAATATGCTGAAATGTCATGCTATATGTTCCTGCATATTATTTTTCTAACCTTCATGTTTTTCTAGTTAACACTAAATCCAAAGAAAAGTAATCAATGGCGGAGTCTTTTATTTTCGTTCTTCGAGTCTTTTATTTCTTTCTTTCTATCTTTGCTCGAGGCGAGCAAAGGTCAAGTTTGGGGGTATTTGATCTGTATTTTATATACACTTTTGAGTCTTTTTTAGTTAGTATTTTACTCATTTTGTTTATGTTTAGTATAGTATTAGGGTCGTTTTCCTTTCTTTTGTGTCACAGCGGTCAGAAATGGAGAAATGGCGAAAAGAAGAGAAAATGAGCTTAAGTGAGATGGAATTGCACACAAAAGGGCCACGAAATGAAGTCTAAGAAGTTCCGGGAATTATAGAGAAAATCAGACGACGTCCGGACGAGAAAAAGACGGCAACGAAAATTCGCGAGAAAAAATATCACCGCGCCCAGGACAGCGTAGCCGCGCGCCCAAAGTGCTGAAAGTCCCGAGAGTTGCTGAATTGGGCCACGCGCCAGTCATGCGCGCCGACGCTGAATTGTGAAGTGCTGGGCCGAATTTGACATGTTTCAGAATCCTAAAGGGATAACTTTTCCTTCTTAAAGGGATAACTTTTCCTACCTAAAGGGAAACCTTTTCCTACCTAAAACCCCTTACCTAAAAGGATTCTAATAACTTTTCCTACCTACACAAATCCTTAACCCTTCACCTAAAGGATTCTTTGGCTATAAATATTCTACATCATTAGAAGAATTATTCATTCTCCATTCTACCATTCATCATTCTACATCCATCCATCCACCATTCCACCTTGTAAATATTCCACAACACAACCCTTGGATGCTTGGCTTGGAGACTCATTCTTAGTAATTTTCTTTTCTTTCTTTACTTTAATTCAGTTTTTGTATGATGAACATGGAATTAGTTCTTGTCATATTCATGGCTAGGAACTAATTCTCTTATAGGGCTTTCTATGTTGAATTTCTTGAAACTTATGTTATAAATTAATGCATGCTTATGGTTATTTTTCTTATTGAGTGATCTATCCAATAATTGAGTTGAATTCTTGGTAGCTAATTGACAACTAGTTATCATTATATGATTTCTAATCGATTCGAAAGGGGATTGTGAATATCCGTAAGTTGGGTAGACAGGCTTGAATTGGGGATGAAAATACCTCAATTAGTTTTGTAGCGTTGATGAGAGGCTTAACAACCCTAATTTTGCGCATTGTGCGTGACGGTCAACTAGGTTTTTGTGCTTATTCCTCCTATAGAGTTACCCTTATCAGCGAAAGTTAGGTAAGGAACAATCTGGGTTGAGTGTTTATATAACCCTAACGGGAGTATAAAACGATTTCGTAAACCTGCTTTCTCCAAAAGAAGAATACCATAAGTAATGCATTAGTAAGTAACATAAGCGGATAGTGAGGATACATAGAAGCCCTATTCTCATCACATCTGAATTAAATCTTTATACTTTAAAATAGCTTTTATAATTCTTAGTCATAAACAACCAATCACTCATTAATTCACCAAATAGATACTAGAAAATAGATAATTGGTACTTGAACCCTAATCCTAGAGGACGATATTCGGTCTTATCTAAGACTATACTACTTGATACGATAACGTGCACTTGCGTTTAAAAGTGTGTGCATATTACGCGCATCAATGATCAGGAGGCGTCACCAGATGTGGTTACATGTATATTATCGATCTTTTTCCGAGACGTATACGCATTGATAGATCCAGGTTTCACCTTATCTTATATATCTCCCCTTGTTGCTAGTATAATCAGAATAGAACCTGAGTTGATAGAACCATTTGAGTTAGCCACACCAGTAGGAGATTCTGTTATAGCTAAACGAGTATATATGAATTGTTCGGTGGTTGTATATAGTCGTCATACCATAGCAGATTTGATAGAGTTAGACATGACTGACTTTGATGTTATCATGGGTATGGATTGGTTGACTTCTTGTTATGTCAATGTTGATTGTAGAGAAAAGGTGGTTCGATTTCAATTTTCAGGCGAACCAATTATAGAGTGGAAAGGGAATACAACATCGCCGAGGGGTAAGTTTATTTCATAACTCAAGGCAAGGAAGATGGTTAGAAAAGGTTATATTTATCACTTGGTTCGGGTGCATGATACGGAAGAAGAGGTACTGACCCTTCGGTCAGTTCCAGTAGTTAGTGAATTCCCATATGTATTCCCAGATGATCTTCCAGGCCTTCCTCCAGAACGGGAGATAGAGTTCAGTATAGATGTACTACCAGATACCCAACCCATATCTATTCCTCCCTATAGAATGGCACCTGTAGACCTTAAGGAGTTAAATGAGCAGTTGAGAGACTTGTTAGAAAAAGGCTTCATCAGACCTAGTACATCACCTTGGGGAGCACCGATATTATTTGTGAGGAAGAAAGACGGATCGCTGCGGATGTGTATTGATTATATGCAGCTGAATAAGGTAACAATAAAGAACATGTATCCCCTTCCCAGGATCGATGATTTATTTGACCAGTTGCAGGGTGCTAAGTGTTTTTTCGAAGGTAGACTTGCGGTCAGGTTATCATCAGGTGCGGGTAAAGAAGGCAGATATTCCGAAGACAACATTCAGGACCCGATACTGATACTATGAGTTTAGAGTGATGTCTTTTGGGCTGACCAATGCTCCAGCAGTGTTTATGGATTTGATGAACCGAGTGTTCAAGCCATTCTTGTATATGTTTGTCATTGTATTCATTGATGATATCCTGGTTTATTCACATTCAGAAGAGGAGCATGCAGACCATTTAAGGACGGTACTGAGGGTGCTCCAACACCAGCAGTTGTATGCCAAATTTTCTAAGTGTGAATTTTGATTGACTTCAGTAGCATTCTTGGGGCATATTATCGGAGTGGATGGTATTCGGGTAGATACACAGAAGATTGAGGCGGTAAAGACTTGGCCCAGACCTATGACACCTACTGAGGTACTGATGCGCGATTTCTACACACGCTAAACGCAAGTGCACGTATCGTGACAAGTAATATAGTCTAGAAGACCGAGTTATCATCCTCATGGATTAGTGTCAAATTACCAACCTCTATTCTGTAGTATCTATTTGGTGATCGATAATTTGATGGTTTGTTTATAGCTATGATTATAGACGCTAACTAAATTACTTTACTTTACTTCAGATATGGTGGAAATATGACTTTCAAATCTCCTCGACTATCCGTTCGCTTTACTCGTTAATGCAAATAATTAAGGTTCTTCTTCTATGTTGAGATAACAGGTTAACTAAGCCATTTTATACTCCTGTTAAGGTAATATAAACACTCAACCCCATTGTAGAACCCTTATATCTTTCGATGACAAGATTGACTACAAAGGAGGATTAAGAGCAATAACCTATTAAGCTACACAAGTATCAGAATACTTTTGTCCACGATTTAAACCTATGTTTATTCAACTATATCATATTCACAATCTCCCCTTTCGGATTTCGATTAGAAATCATATAAGTGATAATAATTAGTTATCAATTAATTACCAAGCAATCAAAATAATTATTGAATAAATCTCAACAATAATAAGAAGAAACCAAAATCTTGCATTAATTCATAAAACGAGGTTCAAGCGATTCGACATAGAAAGCCCTAAATTAAGTTAGTTCCTAGCCATAGACATGCCAAGAACTAAAATAGTATCCAAGATATACTAGAAAGAAATAAAGTAAAGAACAAGAAATTACTCAAAAATAAGTCTTCAATCTTGATCTAATGTTGTGATGAATGGTAAGGTGTGGAACTCCTCAAAACTGGCCTAAAAGGCCCTATTTATATCCCCAAAAACGTGTAAAACCTTTTCCTCTTTGGTCTTGGCCCAGTCCTATTCAGATTTGTCAAATTTCGCGTCGGCCACGGCCAGAATCAGCCAAGGCGCCAAACTTCGCACTGGTCCGCTTGGGCGCCGTGGCTCTGCTGCTTCTGGTTGGTTGGCGCCACGGCGCCGCCCTGAATTACGCTCGGGTTGCCAAATTTTCAGCTTTTTGAGCTCTGGAACCTCTGTTTCTGCCCTCTTTTTGCTCCTTCTCACCAATGTGCCACTTTAAACCACCGTGACTCAAAAGAAAGACAATCTATCCTAACACGAAACATATTTGTACAAAAATGGGCAAAAGACTAACTAAAAATGACTCAAAAGGTGTATATAAAATACACCGATCAAACACCCCCAAAGTTAACCTTTGCTCGCCCTCGAGTAAAGATCAAAAATAGAAACAAAGACACGAAAGAAAAGAAAAGAAAATGACTCAAAGACATTGATCAATTTGCTGCATCATTGTTACTTAGAAAAGCATGAAGGTTAGTAGAATAATATGCAGGAATATATAACATAAATTTTTAGCATTCTAAACACATCAAGTCA
The DNA here is from genome assembly GCA_029844215.1 of Przewalskia tangutica. Taxonomy (NCBI): domain Eukaryota; kingdom Viridiplantae; phylum Streptophyta; class Magnoliopsida; order Solanales; family Solanaceae; genus Przewalskia; species Przewalskia tangutica. The sequence continues at coordinate 9,000,470 of CM056725.1, forward strand.
GATATTCGCAAATTCAATTTAATCATGCTCAATGGAAGTAAGAATACCTAACTATGCATGTTAATTTCCAAATCATATGGCTTGTTTACTTGCTATTCTCCACTAATCATGGATACACACATTAGAGATCTTCAGGGCTTTTCAGGGTTGTAATGTAGGTTAAGGCAGGGGTAGGTAAAAATAGGTTTTTTAGGCTCAATCTTACCTACCATAAGCTCTTTTGCTTTCGATTCTTCCCTTTTCTTTTGATTTTCTTTTTAACCTCATACCTATCTTTCCCCTCTTTTGTTTTGAGAGAATAAGATGTCTGATGAATAGTAGACACTCCCAAACTTAGGCTTTTGCCTATTTATGATTACTTTTCATTGGGGTGCATCAAAATTGTTCACTCTCTTTTTGTCTCTTTTCAACACTTTATATTCCAAACACATCAATTTCTTCACTTATGACACAAATATGAAATTATAGGGTGTCAAAGAAAGATCTTATTTTTAGGCTCAAAGGGGCTGACTAGGGATACAATTTTAATGTCAGGGATAGGTAAAAAAAATGGTAAGAAAGGGCTAACAAAGAAATGTCTGAGTCATCTCCCTAACATGCATATCCTAACTATTTCGCCTCAAATAGCAAGCAAGCAGACACATAGGTTTAATCACTAACAATGCATAAATCAAACAAGATACCCCAAATAGTTTGACTTCATGAATTTTTGGCATATCTAATCTAAGTGTTCAGATGGTTGCTTCTAATTCCATTACATAATTCAACTTTACTTCACTAGGCGTTTCAAGTAATTACAACATGCATGATCATAAAAAATAAAAAATTAGACTCAAATAAACATAGAAAATAACACAAAAAGACTCAAAAACACATTAAAAATAACTAAGAACTCCCCCCCAAACTTAAATCACACATTGTCCCTAATGTGTGCAAGACTTAAAAATAAAAGAAAGACGAGACAACTTACAGACTTGGTTTAAAATGGTGGCGGTGGCGGCGGATAATGCATGGCAGATAACGTCAGAAATCCCGTCAGAATGGAAGAGGGAAATCGTTTCTAGGGCTCTTATTTTTCAGATTTTTCTTCACGGCGTCGTGGCGCTCTGAGATTGGCGCCGTGGCGCCCAAACATCTGCGACCCTCTGAACTTTCGGCACCGTGGCGCCGAGCCGATTTCCTTCCTCTCTCACTTTTTTCGGCCTCCACTTTTAGCCCTATACCTGTCATCACAACATGTAAACAATACCTTCCGTGAGACTGTTCTAACTAAAACTAAATTATATAAATTTAAAAACCTTGGGTTGCCGCGCTGTCTTTAACGTCTTTTAGCCGGACGCATGTTCCTTGTCAAGAGGCATGGGGTAACTTAACCCCACAGCCTACCCATTTCATAATCATTTTTCTCTTTCGCCTTCTGTTTTTCTTTTTCTCCTTTTTCTCAAGAGAAGGTTTAGCGTTGCTAACCATTACTTGTTGACTGATTTCCCTTGTTTTGGCCTGTGATGGCTCAACTGATGTGCTAACAGTGCTGACTGCAAAACATTTGCTTATGACTGGGGGTTCAACGGTGTGTTTAAACACCTTGAACACCATCTCTTCTTCCTCAACTCTGAGTTTCAGCTCGCCCTTTTCCACATCAATCAAGGCTCTCCCAGATTCCAAGAATGGTCTTCCCAAGATGATAGGGATTTCATCATCTTCCTCCATATCAAGGATGAGGAAGTCTGCAGGAAAGAAGAATTTTCCCACCTAACCAATACGTCTTCAATTATTCCCCTGGGATGCACCACTGTCCTATCCGCCAACTGCAAGTTCACTGTGGTTGGTTTGGCTTCTCCCAAACCCAACCTCTTGAAAACAGACAAGGGCATGAGATTTATGCTGGCCCCCAAATCACACAGGGCCCTGTTACATGTCACCCTAACAATTGTGCAAGACAATGTGAAGCTCCATGAATCCTTAAGCTTGGGGGGCAGTTTCTTCTGCAAGATGACACTGCATTCCTCTGTCAATGCCATTATCTCATACTCAGCTAGCTTCCTCTTCTTTCCAAGAATTTCCTTCATAAATTTAAAATAAGTAGGCATTTGCTCCAACGCCTCAATGAAAGGGATGTTAATGTGCAGGTTTCTAAATACCTCTAAGAACTTGGAGAATTGCTTATCAACTGCTTTCATTTGCAATCTCTGAGGGTAAGGAATATTCTTTGTGTATTCCCTCACTGGAACTGTTAGAGCCTTCTCTAAAATAGGGCGGTCTTCAGTAACCCCCTCCTTCTATGCCTCTACTCTCTGCTCAACTCTCTGTTACCACATGCTGAGGTGTAGGCTGTTCTAGCTGATCCCACTTCTCAGCTGCACCGCCTGACATCGCTTCTCTCGATTCATCTCTCAGACATTAGGAAGAGTGCCCTGTGGCCTGTTATTTTCCATCTTTGCTAGCTGTCCCACCCGCGTCTCCAAGTTCCTGATATGAACTGGGTTTGTGAATTCGTAAGTGTCAACAAGCGCCGCCGCACTGCCTCAATTTTCGCGAGCGGTGTACCGAATCGCTGGGAGGATGAGGCCTGGTTAAATGGTTGTTGATTCTGGTAATGGCCTCAGAACTGGTTCTGCTGCCCTTGATCACCCCTCCATGAAAAGTTATGGTGATTTCTCCACCCTGGATTGTAAGTATTTGAATAGGGTTTATTCTGGGGCCTTGGTTAATTCCCCACTGCCTGACATTCTTCTTGCTCAATAGGGATGTTGTTGGGGTCTGCTGATGGGCACCTATCAAAAGTATGAGGACCCCCACACATCTCACAATTCATTGGCATCTGAACTGCATTCACTGACACTGTGTTATGCTGCAGTTGCTTGGTCAAGAGAGCAACCTGTGCATTTAACGTTGTGATCATCGATCTTATGAACTCCTATCGCTCTCATTCCACTTACCCCTCTATCATCTGTCACATGGTTATTGGTGGTCATGTCTTCTAGCAAATCATGGGCCTCATGTGTTGTCTTCTTCATGAAGGTTCCACCTGCAGCTGCGTCAATGATGGTTCTTGTGGTCCCACTTAGCCCATTGTAGAAAATATGGACCAAATTCCACAGCTCAATGCTATGATGTGGACACTTTCTCTGCAGATCTTTAAATCTCTCCCAAGCCTTATAGAGTGACTCTCCATCAGCCAGGTAAAATTTTTTCAGCTCTCCTCTCAACTTAGCTGCTTTGGACGGTGGAAAGAACTTTGCCAAGAACTTCTGTGCCAACTCCTGCCATGTGAATATTTAATCTTTAGGCAGGGAATTCAACCAAAACTTTTCTCTTTCCCTGAGTGAGAAGGGAAAGAACCTCAATCGGATGGCGTCGTCAGTAACGTCATTATACTTGAAAGTTGCACACAGCTCCAAGAAATTTGCTATGTGTATATGCGGGTCTTCAGATGGCAACCCTCCAAATTGAACTGTATTCTGCACCATACTCAGGATCGCATGCTTGATTTCGAAATTATTTGCTCCTATTGTTGGGAGCCTGATGCAAGTCTGTGCTCCATTCACCCATGGCAACACATAATCTCCCAAGCTTCTCTCAGCTTGGACCTGGACTCTTTCTTCCATATCTATTGGTAACCTCTGGGGCATCCTCTGGTTAGGTTGATGATAACCTAACCCTTCGTTCATCTCAATGTTATTCTGCAAGCCTCCCATTGCTATTAAGGCCAAGATTCGTGTGTTTCTCCGGTTCTGCTTGCAAGTCTTTTTAATCTCCGGGTTGAAGGGAACAAGTGTATCTGCTCCTCTTCTCCTTCGCATAAACTAGATTCCTGCAACAGATCAAAATCAACAAATGGATCACGGCGCACGGTTTCACCAATACAAAAAATAATAAAAAGAAAAAAATAAAAACCAAATTAGAAATTAAGAATAGATAGAATGATATCGAACTACGTCAATCCCCGGCAACGGCGCCAAAAACTTGATGGGCGATTTATACACACGCTAAACGCAAGTGCACATATCGTGACAAGTAATATAGTCTAGAAGACCGAGTTATCGTCCTCAGGAATTAATGTCAAATTACCAACCTCTATTCTGTAGTATCTATTTGGTGACCGATAATTTGATGGTTTGTTTATAGCTATGATTATAGACGCTAACTAAATTACTTTACTTTACTTCAGATATGATGGAAATAGGGCTTCCAAATCTCCTCGACTATCCGTTCGCTTTACTCGTTAATGCAAATAATTAAGGTTCTTCTTCTATGTTGAGATAGTAGGTTAACTAAGCCGTTTTATACTCCTGTTAAGGTAATATAAACACTCAACCCCATTGTAGAACCCTTCTATCTTTCGATGACAAGATTGACTACAAAGGAGGATTAAGAGCAATAACCTATTAAGCTACACAAGTATCGGGGTACTTTCGTCCACGATTTAAACCTATGTTTATTCAACTATAGCATATTCACAATCCCCCCTTTCGGATTTCGATTAGAAATCATATAAGTGATGATAATTAGTGATCAATTAATTACCAAGCAATCAAAATAATTATTGAATAAATCTCAACAATAATAAGAAGAAACCAAAATCTTGCATTAATTCATAAAACGAGGTTCAAGCGATTCGACATGGAAAGCCCTAAATTAAGTTAGTTCCTAGCCATAGACATGCCAAGAACTAAAATAGTATCCAAGATATACTAGAAAGAAATAAAGTAAAGAACAAGAAATTACTCAAAAATAAGTCTCCAATCTTGATCTAATGTTGTGATGAATGGTAAGGTGTGGAACTCCTCAAAACTGACCTAAAAGGCCCTATTTATATCCCCAAAAACGTGTAAAATCTTTTCCTTTTTGGTCTTGGCCCAGTCCTATTCAGATTTGTCAAATTTCCCGCGTCGGCGCCACGGCCCTTCAACCAGCCGCGCGCTGAAACTTCGCTACTGGTCCGCTTGGGTGTCGTGGCTCTGCTGCTGCTGGTTGGTTGGCGCCATGGCGCCGCCCTAAATTACGCCCGGGTTGCCAACTTTTCAGCTTTTTTGAGCTCTGGAACCTCTGTTTCTGCCCTCTTTTCGCTCCTTCTCACCAATGTGTCACTTTAAACCACTGTGACTCAAAAGAAAAACAATTTATCCTAACACGACACATATTTGTTCAAAAATGGGCAAAAGACTAACTAAAAATGACTCAAAAGGTGTATATAAAATACACCGATCAGGTACGCAGTTTTCTGGGGCTAGCAGGATATTACAGGAGATTTATAGAAAATTTTGCCTTGATTTCAGCGCCTTTAACCAGGCTAACTCATAAGGCAGCTAATTTCTAATGCACGGAAGCTTGTGAGCAAAGCTTCCAGTTGTTGAAAGACAATGTCACGACCCGACCCGATGGGCCGCGACCCGGTTCCCTAATTGGACACCCTTATACTGACCTGTCACATATAATCAGATTGTTACTAAGGGCAATATAGACAACCTGTACCATAATGCTGATAACACAATATATATATAGGTGAACCAGTCACCTGAGGAGTCATAGCTAATTCATATAACAACATAGGTAAGCCGACAAGGCTGTCTCTATACATGGGATCATCCAAGATAAACAACAACCGACACGTGTATTGCGTCACGCATACACAACCCACAACTGTCTACAAACCTCTATGAGTATGATAGTGAAATATGGCGGGACAGGGCTGTCACGACCCGACCCCGGGCCCGCGACCGGTGCCCTACCTGGGCACCCTTACAGGTATACATCAGAGAAAATCAGCGGAACATACATAACTTAACAATGAAATAATTAATAGGCTAGCCGATAAGGCTACCTTCCTGGATATAAACAAATCCAACAGCAGTTACCTCTAATTTTTTTTTTTTTTTTAAAGTGACCCACAAGATATGACTACAGACCTCTAAGAGTTTACATAATAACTGTGACGGGACAGGACCCCGCCATACCCCTGAATGTACAAAAGTCAACGACTTCAGGGAACCATACCAAAACAAAGTCTCCGGAGAAATGGAGCTTTCCAGAACTGAACCGTGATCCTAGGAGTGCGGATCAACAAGCTATGTACCTCAACCTGCGGCATGAACGCAGCCCCCCGAAGGAGGTCAGTACAAAATATGTACCAAGTATGCAAAACTGAAAGTACTGTAATTTAAATCATAATAGCCAAAAGTACAGGTGAAGACATATATGATAACCAAATTAACAGTACACTGTGCCTCACTGAAGTGGAAATAATGAAAGTCAGTTTTACCTTATACAGACATATGAACCATAGTCACACCAGGGCTATGAACCCCAGCCCTCAAATATCCAAGCGCGCCCGTGGGATTCCCCATCACTGTCGACCGCTAGGTGTAGAATCTAACACTGTGACGCGCCCGTGGCATCCTTCCTCACCGCTACAGACACACAAATCTAACCATGTATATACCTATATCCTCTCGCCTGGGATCCCCGTCACCGCGACACCGTAAAGTAAATACAACCCTGTGACGCGCCCGTGGCATCCTACCTCACTGTCGGCGTACACATACACAATATATACATATATACTTATATCATGCCCGTGGAATCCTCATCTCTGTACATGACTTCACGAGGTGTTTCTCGATCGTGGGTAGCAAATCCACGAAACCGGTGGTATAACGATCTTGAGGTTTACCCTCATTTATACTCTTACCCCGAAGGTGGTATAACGATCTTGGGGTGTACCCGCCATTTATACTCTTACCCTCAAACTACATGCCTCTAATCCTCATCGCAGACGTCCTCAGCATACCCGTGGAATCCCACATCACTGACGGTATGTCCCGGTAAACTCATACTAAGACCATGGAAACATACCCGTGGAATCCCACATCACTGCCGGTACGTCCAAGTAAACTCATACTATGACCAGGGGAGCATACCCGTGGAATCCCACATCACTGTCGGTACGTCCCGGTAGACTCATAAGGAGGCAATGGAGGCATACCCGTGGAATCCTCCATCACTGACGGTACGTCCAAGTAAGCTCCTAACTTCTTTAGACTTTCATTAACATACAAAATGGATCTCATTTTACGACCTTAGGCACTTTCCATATCCCTTAACAAGTCCTGGGAAAATCCAACCCAAAGTACTGTGTGTTTCTATTCCTTCCAAGATCCCTTTTCCACATAAGACCCCAAGATACTAACACCCGTAGTATCAAGGCTTGCCTACATTTCAAACAAGTCACTATACTATTAGAAATATGCTTCGGCTTCTAACTCAAGTGACCCTCATTTTTAAACTTTAAGCAATTGATGCCTTTAAATCAAATTGCCTTTCTTAGTTTCAATTCTTTCATCTTGGTTTACCTTACTCACGAAAACTGTTCCTCTAACCTTCCATAAAGTTATTATAACCAACTTCCCATAAAGCCGTTATACTAACTTTATGCTTCTTAGAAACTAAGACTTCCTTAACCTCTCATAAAGCCGTCATAACTAACTTCCCATAAAGCCGTTATAACTCTTTATGTCTTAGACCACTTTGTTCTTTCTATAACCAAGAGACTTGTACTTCAACTCAAGTCGCACTACTTACAAAGTACTTCAAGTCTCTTTAACTTAGAATACAATTCCCCTAACTTAGAAACAAGTTCTTATCTTTATAAAGGTTTAAGAATCAATACCTTCCAAATCCAGTATTCTAAACCTTTTTCCTGTCAAGGAATCCTTGTCTACCTTATTAGGATAAACCGTTCTTATAACTCTTGCTTAAGGACACGTGAGTTAATTCCCTAACTCAACCAACTAGACATCCTTAAAATAAGTCAAATATATCAAATGACTTCACTTCATTTAAAAACACGTACGTCTACCGTACCATACAGTTATAACTACTCATGCTCAAGAGATAGGAAGAGTTCTACATACCTCTTTTGCTTAATCCACTTGCCAAGTCCAATATGCCGTCCGTAGATGTCAACCTATAATGACCATAATACGTCTATTAGCTTCTAGCTTCAACGTAGTATATTCTAATGAAAAGTCCCTTGTTCTACGGGAAAATTTGGACAGCACTTCCTTTGTTTCTACTTACTATGCCACCTTTTTCAAGGCCGAAATTCAATAACCAACGCCACATTTAAGGCTCAATTCATTCAGCAATTACAAGGGGATTACACGCCTACTAATACGTGTAAAATTCCGCCCCACAACAACACAAAAACAAACCAATAATTTCCATGCCAATCTTGGCCAACAATATAACCAATACTAACCCCTTTCAACTCTTTTCCAATCCAACTTCTTAAGTCTAACATGATATCTAGCCCTAGACCTCTTCAACAATTACAATCTCCCTTTACAACATGCGACGACCCAAATCTATTCAAATAAAACAGCCTCAGGCTCAACTCTAAATCACTAAAATATAACAGCCTCAGGCTCACATCTGTACTACAAAAAAAATATAACAGCCTTAGGCTCATAACCAAGAGAAAGGGGAAACTTTTACCTTAAGGAATAGCCCACAAAAGCCCCTTTTTCTTCCACCTCTTTCCGTCAAAAATCGCCCACCAGCGCTTCCCACAAGTTTACCCACACTTTTTCTTCTTGCCGCCGCTCCAACAATTTCCTCTTAGGCTAGGTTTTCTTCAAAAATCAAGAGAGAAGGGAGAGGATCTTTCTTGGGAGGATTTGAAATGAAATGGCCAAGTCTTCCAAGACTTGGCCCTAAAATAGGACCTTATTCTGGTCAAAATGATGGGAGGGACACTTGTCACCCTCCCATAGGCTTTTAACAAAATATCCCCTATTTTTCGCTCTGACCGTGAAAAATCCGCCTCGGCGCGGCTGCCACTTCCGAGAAAAGTTCCTTCATTCCGCGCCATGCCAGATTCGGCCAGCGCGCTGCAAACCCTGCGAACCCCCAGAACAACCGGCCAGCCTCAGATTCGGCCACACACGCACTCGAGCGAAACCATCGCTTGCTCGACTGGGCAACAAACTTGAAACTTCCATAACTTTTGACTCCGATGTCCTATCGACGAACGGTTTGCTGCGTTGGGAACTAGATTTAACGGACTACACACTAGGCTTTTAAAACTCCTCAAAACTCCTAAGGAACTAGGAGATATAGCGCTCCAAAGTTGACTAAAAGTCAGCCCACAACCTTTTGCCAACCCAACTTTCCAAATTCAAATCTTATTTCCTTTCGTATGTTCTTAACTTAACCTCTTGAATTTACGGGGTGTAACAAGGGCCCCGCCGTACCCCTAAATATGCATAAGTCCAAAAAATAATGTTCTGTACCAAAATGACTGAGCTCCGAGTCAATAGAGCTCTCCAAATAGCTGAATAGAAATCCTAGATCAGAGGATCACCAAACTGAGTACTGCACTACGGCATTTAATACAAATTTCGGAAAGGGTCAGACTGAAATAATGTACTGAGTATGTAAAATATGAAGTATTGTAAAGAAGATCATAACTAGCCAAAGGATAACCGGAGACATATATTATAATCAAAATACCAATACAACTGTGCCATATAAAAATGAGAGTTAAATGTGCCTTATAAAAATGAGAGTCATGTGTGCTCATATAATATATCGTACCCGGTCCAATATGGGACTCGGTGAATATATTTAAATACATATACATACCGTACCCGGCCCATTATGGGACTCGGTGAATGAAGTCATATACATATACATATACATACCATACCCGGCCACCTAGTGAGGGTCTCGGTGAAATCATATCATATACCGTACCCGGCCCATTATGGGATTCGGTGAATGAAGTCATATACATGGATACCTGTCCATAAATGGATACCTGTCCACAAACCGTGGATTCCTGTCCACTTATATCGTACCCGGCCCATTCTAGGACTCGGTGAAATCATCATATATATATACATACCCGGTCCGGGACTCGGTGAAGTCATATAATCACATCAGCACGAATAGAATATCATGAGTAACTTTATACAAATTAAATCATCATTTGACTCTCAATGGAATAAATAGAATGAACTCTCACTTAGAAAATCAAGGCACTATCATATCATGTATCATTAAGAATTAGGATTCAATAGAATTATGTACGTCTACCGTATACTCATTTTATATAAATCATGTCAAAAGGAGAAAGGATAGTTTCACATACCTTATTGTCGAACTAACCAACTCTATAATTAATATTCATCTCGATTAGCACCTCGACCTATAATAATAGCAATATGCCCGTCAACTCTATGATTTCTAGCGTAAGTTATATCGAATGACGACTTTCTTTTCTATAAAAATTCGGATAGCAGTTCCCCTATTTATATACATATCCATAACTCATAAACAATATCAACAATACCAATAACCAAGCACAATTCCAGGATATAACAAAATCAGTCCATATACTATATCTACACCATAGTTACGCATTCTTTCTCTTTACATTTATGGAATACAACTACTACAACAACCAAGGTGATTACTACACCTATTTCTCTTGTTAATTCAGCCCTTAATCCATATTAAAACAACCTTAAAAATAGTCCATCAACTCTTGCAACAAAAATAAGAGTGCAAGTCTTATAGTTTGCATCATAACACCTTTCTACACTTTAATTCCTTTAAGACATGTATTAGTAATTACCACAACGTATATACATGTTCTTAACTTATATTTCCAGCATCATAACTTGACGATGAAGCCCCTAACTCGACACAACAATGTCCACGGTTTCATACATGTCTCGGCCACAACAACATAATTCCCTAACTCTTCTCTTAACTTCCTAAAATCCAATTTCATATTTTAATACTTTCATATAACCAAATACAACTTTAAATGTCAAGATTTCCTTCAATTTTAACATGCAATTAGTGACAAAGATAACAACAACAACACTCAAATCCAATGTATACAAAACAGTCCCCAAAAATCGGTAACAACCATACCAACAACAACCACATGCATTTTCTTACTTCCAATATCTCTCAATATGAGTTCATCTCTTAACTACAATATTATTTAACTCCAATAACTCAAATAATAAGAAGAAATATTATCTTAGTTTAGCCCAAAACATTCCCTAAAGTCACGGTCACTGCTCCATTCTTTTTGCACCATTTTTCACCATTTCTTCAACTTATAATGACATGCATGTATACTACAAGTTTAATCTACCATTCTTACATGTTTTCTACAAAAAATGTTCACCTCCAAAGCTCAAAGTTTATGGCTATGTTTCGGTAGTCACTGCCGAAATACTCACTATTTTGGAGTTACCATTGCTTAGAAATTAGTAGGAGAGTTTAAATCTTGAAAGGGAGTTGATGTGGTCTTTTCTTGGCGATGGAGGGTGAGGGGTTTTCAGCTGAGGAAGGGAGAGGTTGAGGGGAAATGGTTTTCGGAAATGGGGGTGGGGGGGGGGGGTGGGGGTGGGGAAATGAGTGGAGTATAGAGATATGTGAGCATGCTAAAATTAATAAGTGTGGTGTGCATGCCCACGATTTTTAAGTCACTATTCTCCATAATTTGTCCACTAATTATTATTCCGTCCACTAAAAATTAATCCCACAATTAATTAATCTCCCACATAATCAACCTTAGCTAAAATCTGAAAATTCTATGTCATAATCACATTATACACGACACTAAGTCCATACCGCACGTGTTGCATCCAAAATTATTCCGGGATCACATCCTTTGTATACTAATTTTCAGATTAGCATACATAAATATACTTTATATCCAATATTCTAATCTTATTTTCTTAATTACGTTCTCTAATTATCTCCTTAAAATTACGAGGTGTAACAAACAAGTTAACTACGGCTCCAGTTCTGACTCTTCCTGAGGGACCAGATGGTTATGTTATTTATTGTGATGCTTCAGGTATTGGACTAGGTTGTGTGTTGATGCAGCATGACAGGGTTATAGCTTATGCCTCCCGACAGCTCAGAAAGCACGAAAAATATTATCCTACTCATGATTTGGAGAAGGCAGCAGTAATTCATGCTTTGAAGATATGGAGACATTATTTATATGGAGTTCATGTTGATATTTATACGGATCACAAGAGTATCCAATATATCTTTAAACAGAAGGAGCTGAATTTATGACAGAGTCGGTGGCTAGAGTTACTAAAGGATTATAATATTGATATTCTATACCATCCAGGAAAATCAAATGTTGTGGCAGATGCTCTTAGCTGTAGATCTATGGGTAGCTTGACAGATGTGCATCCAGACAGAAAGGAGATGGTTCGTGAGATACACCAACTAGCTAGCCTAGGAGTCTGTATGGCTGATTCTGGAGATAGTGGAGTTTTCGTTCGAGGAGTGCCGAGTCCTCTATCATAGAAGAGGTAAAGCGACGTTAGTATGAGGACCCAGTTCTGGCACATTATAGAGATACAACTCTTCGAAAGGAGAAGACACTATTCGGTTGCACCTGATGCGGTGCTACGATATGGCGGCAGATTGTGTGTACCTGATGTTGCAGGACTACGACGGCAGGTTATGGGAGAGGCACACAATGCCCGTTATTCTATTCATCCAGGTTCAACGAAGACGTATCATGATCTCAGATGTTTATATTGGTGGGATGACATGTAAAAGGACATATCGGAGTTTGTTGTTCAGTGTCCGAATTGTCAACAGGTTAAGGTTGAGCACCAGAAGCCTGGTGGATTACTGCAGGAGATAGAGATTCCAACCTAGAAATGAGAAGTGATTAATATGGACTTCATTATGGGCTTACCTCGTACTCAGCAGAAGTATGACTCTATATGGGTTATTGTGGATAAGCTGACAAAATCAGCTCATTTTCTTCCAGTTAGGACTACTTATTCAGCTATGCTGGATTGTACATCAGGGAGATAGTAAGACTTCATAGAGTTCCCACCTCTATCATATCGGACAGAGGAGGTCAGTTTACAGCTAACTTTTGGAGATCATTCCAAAAGGGATTGGGGACGCAGGTGAGTCTTACCACAATATTTCTTCCTCAGACTAATGGGCAGGCTGAGCGTACTATTCAGACACTTGAGGATATATTGAGAGCCTGTATTATTGACTTTAGAGGTAGTTGAGATGATCATTTACCACTTATTGAGTTTGCTTATAATAATAGCTACCATTCTAGTATTCAGATGGCACCGTACGAGGCCTTATATGAGAGGAAGTGCAGATCACCTATTGGTTGGTTTGACGTAGGCGAGATTAAGTTAATCGGCCCAGACATAATTCAGCAAGTTGTTGATAAGGTGAAGCTTATTCAAGAGATATTTAGCAGCCCAGAGTCGACAAAAATCATATGCAGATAATCGACGTCGACACTTAGAGTTTCAGATTGGTGATTGGGTATTTCTGAAGGTGTCACCCGCATGAAAGGTGTGATGAGATTCGATAAGAAAGGAAAGCTTAGCCCGAGGTACATTGGGCCTTATCAGATTATTCTTAAGGTAGGCAAGGTTGCCTATGAGTTGGATCTACCATCTAATATGGAAGCGGTACATCCAGTCTTTCATGTATCGATGTTACGTAGATGTATTAGTGATCCTTATAGATTATTCCCTATAGATGATGTTCAGGTGACATATGAGTTGTCTTATAAGGAGAGCCCCAAAGCTATACTTGATCGTCAGGTTAGAAGGTTACGCACTAAGGATGTGTCTTCTGTCAAAGTATTATGGCGAAACAATAATATGGAAGAGATAACTTGGGAAGCAGAAGACGAAATGAAGAAGAAGTATCCTCACTTGTTCTCTATGCCTGCAGGTAATTCGATTCCTTGCTTGACTATACTTATTGGTGAATAATACATGTGATCTATATTGTGGCCCTGTGTGGCTTCTTTGGGTTTGCTGAGTATAGGTTGGTAGGTATAATTATAAAGGAGACTATGCCGAAATTTTTGGTAGCATGAGACCTATTGTGAACATTCGAGGACGAATGTTTCTAATGGGGGAAGGATGTTACACCTCGTAATCTTAGGGCAAGTAATTTGAGAACGTAATTAAGAAAATAAGATTCGAATATTGGATGTAAAGTATATTTACATATGCTAATACGGAAATTAGTATACAAATGATATGATTCCGGAATAATTTTTGAATACTACAAGTGTGACGATGCGAATTGATTATATTGGTTGAACATTTCGAAATTTTCAGATTTTATATATATGATTGACTATGTGGGAGATTAATTAAGAGTGGGATTAATTTTAGTGGAGGGGATGATAATTAGTAGACAAAAATCATGGGAACTTGTACCCCTCCTTCACGTTTTTTAGCCCACACTCCACTCATTCCCTCCCCTATTTCGAGAATCACCCTTCACCATCCCTCGCATTTCTCTCTTCTCTCCAAAATAGATTTCCCCTCATTCTCCACAGCCAAGAAAGGACCACATTAACTCCCCATACAAGAGTAAGCCCTTCTACAAAGTTCTAAGACAATGGTAAGCTCCAAACCGTGCTGGAATCGGAATCTGCCGAGAATGGCCCATAAAATCTTAGGCATTGAAGATGAACATGTTGGAAGAAAAACAAGAAAGTAAGATAGTCTCCAACTTGTAAAAGATGCATGTAATTAAAACTTGAAGAATTGGTGCAAATGGGGCAGTGCGTGTCGTGACTTAGAGGGATTGTTTTGGATAACTAATGTTACACCCCGTAGTTATAGGGCATATAAGTGAGAACGTAAGTAAGGAAATAATATTGAATTTCGGAAGGAAAGAAGTTTTACATTTTCTTAAGGAAAAATTTCGGGAGAATGTGAAGGTGAAAATTATTAACTTGGAGTTTAATTCTTCTAATTTGATTTATGGAATTAGTGTGGATTAATTAAGTCTTGGTATTATGGAGTGTGTGCATCAAAATTATTGAGAAATGACTAAGTGTGGGAGACATTTTATGTATTGCAAGATTGAAATAGTGTGGAAGATATTTTCATACAAGTGGGTCCCCCATCCACTTGGCTTGTGCACACCTTATTATACAAGTCTTGCAAGACTTTAGCACACGAAATATCTTCATCCTTGAACTCTCTTCTCTCTCCCTTAACCTTCAAATTTCAAAATCCCTTAAGCCAAGAAGACAAGATCAACTTATTTTTCAAGATCAATCTCTCTAACTAAGTTCTAAGCCTAGTTAACCCTCCAACATTTGAGCCACGATTTTGGCCAAGATATGCCTTAAACCCCTAGGCTTGTTTATGAAATTTTTGGAAGTAAAATAAGAAGGGAAGTTGGTTATAAGATTGTAGAGGATGCATGGATGTGATTGGAACTTGAAGAAGTAGAGTTAAGACAAAACTGTGGGCCAATAGCGAGTGGACTGTTTTGACATTTTTGGGCATCATTTAAGGTAAAATTTCTTCTTTCTCTTGAAGTAATTGGATATTACATGTTGTTAAAGTTTATAGATGAACATTATTAAGTGAAATGGAGAATAAAAAGTGTATGTGCATTTTTGGGGCTAGTGGCCGAAAGTGGGACAGTTTTTGGGATGTTGGATTTCGTTGGTTATTGTTGTTATTTTATTCGTCTACTGCATGATATATATTGAAGGAAACCTTGTTGTTGAAAGTTGAAATGGATTATAGTAAGTGTTGTAACAAATTGGATTATAAAGAGTTATGAAAAAGGGTTTTGGATTGTAGTTGTTTGGCCGAGACTTGTATAAAACTGTTGGATATTGTTGTGCAGTTTTAGGGACTGTTTTGTAGCGGTTTAATACTGGAAATTCAGTTATCATTATGCATATTTAAATGCGGTAAAAGCTAATGTAAGGCCTAAAGGAATAAGGTGTAGAAAGGTGTTGAAAGACTTCACATTTTAACCTTGTTGTTGTGGAACACAGAATGTTGTTGTGGGCTGTTTTTATATGAATTAAGGGGCTGAATTTTACACGTAAAGTAGACGTGTAATCCCCTTTGGTTGTTGTTTGGTTGTGCCCTTAATTGATGCTTGACTATTAATAAAATTGGCCTTATTGAAAGGTGGAAAAGTACGTATAAATAGGGGAAGTACTGCCCAAATTTTTATAAGAAAGGAGATTCATTATGTGGTATAAGTGTATAGTATCATGAAGTTGATAGACGTGTTGTTGTCATTATAAGTTAAGTACCTATTTGGGACATATTCTACTTGTCGTGTTGGTTAGTCGTCGATAAGGTATGTGAACCTCTTCCTTCTTTTGGCACGTACGAAATATACCTGTGGTATTGTTTCATGATTGATTCTACTCTTAGAAGTTAAGGGGTATTCATGTTATTGATTCTATGTTAAAGGCATGTCTAAATTACTCCAAAGTCCTTACCAAGTCTTATGGGGGATGTTGGTAAGAGTTTTTAGGAAGTATTGGAGTCGAGTTGATCTTGCTAAGTTACAACACTAATGAGAAAAGGTATCGAACAAGCCATTGCAGCGTTAAATGAAAAAGGAATCGACAATCAATTATATTGAAATGAGTAGAATTTCCATCTGCATAGAAGCTAAGATATAACCAGCTCGTTTTACACTTTCTAGGTTCACAGCTGATTAGATAAGATCATTATTAATATATAACATGTTAAAGGCTCATAAAATAGATTAATTTGGCAATTCGTATCGGTTATCACTATGCAAATGTTTCCATAATGTTAGCCAGAGAAGCGAGACGAATTTAGATTATCGAGTTGGTACAGACGACAAGCGGTGTGTGAACTATCCTTTCTTCTTTTGAAAGTTGTTTATTTGAAGTAAGTTTACGGTGGACGTACGTAGTTTTATTGCATCTTAATCTCAAAGTGATACTTGATTTGAGAAGTATCTTGATTTACCAAAGGAGGATTTAAAGTGATACTTGATTTGATAAGTATCTTGATTTACCAAATGAGGATTTAAAGTGATACTTGATTTGATAAGTATCTTGATTTACCAAATAAGGTTTTAAAGTGATACTTGATTTGATAAGTATCTTGATTTACCAAATGGTGATTTAAAGTGATACTTGATTTGATAAGTATCTTTATTTACCAAATGATGTTTTTAAGTGATACTTAATTTGATAAGTATCTTGATTTACCAAATGATGTTTTAAAGTGATACTTGATTTGATAAGTATCTTGATTTACCAAATGAGGATTTAAAGTGATACTTGATTTGATAAGTATCTTGATTTACCAAATGAGGTTTTAAAGTGATACTTGATTTGATAAGAATCTTGATTTACCAAATGAGGTTTTAAAATGATACTTGATATGATAAGTGTCTTAATTTTCCAAATGAGGATTTAAAAATGAAAGATATGATAGTATCTTGGGTGTCTCTAAATGAAGTATAAGTGACTTGATTTTATAAGTGAAAGTGACTTGAAGTTACAAGTGCTAGTAACTTTTGTTTTTCTAAAAAGGAATGCATGGCATTGTCTTGGTTTTCTAAAAAGTAAGGCATGGTATTTTCTTGGTTATTCTAAAAAGGGAGGCGTGGTATTGTCTTGGTTTCACTAAAAAATAAGTCATGGTATTGTCTTGGTTTTTCTAAAAAAGAAGGCATGGTATTGTCTTGATTATTCTAAAAAAGAAGGCATGGTATTGTCTTGATTTTCTAAAATGATAGTTCATTCATTTTTATTCTAATGAGAGTCAAAGATTATTTAACTTGCATATGTTTGCTCATGATAGCCTTTCGTGCAGTTGTTAAATTTCCACGTCACCGCGTCCCTCATTGGAGGGCCGACAACATTATTATATTATTTCATATACATGCTTCCATGATGGTGGAATTCCATGGGCATGCTTCCGTGAGGCGGGTTCAATTCCAAGGACATCATATTATTTCATGGACTAGCTCTCCATGATGCGAGTTGGTATACTCATGCGGGTCTAAGGACTCATGCGGGTTCAATTCCCATGATATTATATTATTCCATGGACTAGATCTCCATGATGCGAGTAGATATACTCATGCGGGTTCAATTCCCATGATATTATATTATTCCATGGACTAGCTCTCCATGATGCGGGTATATATACTCATTGTGGGTCTAAAAGATCCATGCGGGTTCAATTCCCATGTGGGTTCAATTTCCATGAATATGATATGCATAATGATTCTGAGGGCAGGTGTCCCTGATTTTGACATGACTTTCATATTTTGAAAAGGTACGGTTGATTTTCTATTTTGAAAATGTATAGTTTACTCTCATATTTTTAAAAGACACCGAGTTCCACAAATGGACCGGGATACGTTATGCGATACATCGAGTCCCACAATTGGGCCGGGATACGTTATGTGCAAAAAGACACTGAGTCCCTCACTAAAGGGCCGAATCATGTTACACTGATAATTCTATCGAGTCCCTCATAAAGGGTTGGATCACGTCATAGGCATAAAGGCATGATGGTTACATGATTCTACCGAGTCCCAGAATGGGTCGGGATACATTATATGAAAACGGATACGATGACTCTCATTTTTATATGGTACAATGGTATAGTGGTACAGTGATACATTGATACAGTGGTACATTGATACAGTGGTAAAATGTACAGTGACTCTTATTTTATATGGCACGGTTAGATCTGGTATGTTGATTTCCATACTTGTCCCCTGTCATATTTTGTACAACTATGATCTTATTTATTGTACTTCATGTTTACATATTTGGTACTTTGTTGTACTGACCCCCTCCAGGGGGCTGCGTTCATGCCCGCAGGTATAGGTACTCAGTTTGGTGATCCTCGAACTTATGATCTTTGCCCAGATTTTTGAGATAACTCCACTATTTCGGAGCTTGTCATTTTGGTACAGGTCTTCCATTATGACTTATGTATATTCAGGGGTACGACGGGGGGGGGGGGCTTTGTCCCGTCACATATCTTTATCAAACTCTTAGAGGTCTTGAAGACAGGTGTGGGTTGTATATGTATTTGGATATATGTGAGTTGTACTAGTTTTGGTTATATCTATATACAGTGACGGCCCTGTCGGCTTGCCTGTTTTTATAACATGAGTTTTCTTAAAGCATCCGCCGGTTATGTGTCATGTGTGGGAATAAGGGTGTCCAGGTAGGGCACCAATCACGGGCCTGGGGTTAAGGTCGTGACAAAGGTGGTATCAGAGCAGTTAGTCATCGGAATGTCTACAGACCATGTGCAGTAGAGTCTTGGTTATCGGTGTGTTGTGCACCACACCCATAAACAAGAGGCTATAGTACATTTAGGATTGGTTTCTATCCTTCTTACTCTAAGATCGTGCGATAGAGCTATGTTGTTAGGGTAGTCTCCCCCTAACGTATTATTGTGATTGCAGCTATGAGAAAGCGACAGCGGCCCAGAAGGGGAATATATGGACTTTGTATCCAGGTTGGTAAAATTGTTGTATAGTTGGTGTGATAATGATGTACATCTATATGAACATATTTATTAGGGTCATGTGTGTGTTGCCTAATGTGAATGAGGTTAAAGTACATGGTATATATGAAGTATGTTAGAGGTGATGATTCCTTGGATTGAGTATAAACCACTTGTGTTGTTAAAGTTGGAGATAATATTGAAACTGGGAATAAGATCCTTGAAGGAATTTATGTTGGAAGTGCAAAAATTCAATGGATATATTATTTGGTGAATAATGCATGTGTTATATGGTGGCCATGTGTGGCATATTTGCGTTGCTGAGTATAGGTTGATAGGTATAGTTAAAAGAGACTATTCCAAAATTTGAATAGCTTGAGGCCTTTGATGAACATTCGAGGACGAATGTTTCTAAGAGGGGAAGAATGTTACACCTCGTAGTTCCTAAGGAAATAAGATTTGAATTTCTGAAGGAAAGAATTTTTACATTTTCTTAAGGAAAAATCTCGGAAGAATGTGAAGGCGAAAATTATTAACTTGTAGTTTAATTCTTCTAATTTGATTTATGGAATTAGTGTGGATTAATTAAGTCTATATTATGGAGTGTGTCCATCGAAATTATTGAGAAATGACTATGTGTGGGAGACATTTTATGTATTGCAAGATTGGATTAGTGTGGAAGATATTTTCATACAAGTGGACAAGTAGGCCCCCCCTCCACTTGGCTTTTGCACACATTATTATTCAAGTCTTGCAAGACTTTAACACACAAAATATCTTCATTCTTGAACTCTCTTCTCTCTTCCTTAACCTTTAAATTTCGAAATCCCTTAAGCCAAGAAGACAAGATCAACTTATTTTCCAAGATCAAACTCCCTAACTAAGTTCTAAGCCTAGTTAACCCTCCAACCTTTGAGACACGGTTTTGGCCAAGATATGCCTTAAAACCTAGGCTTGTTTATGAACTTTTTGGAAGTAAAACAAGAAGGGAAGTTGGTTATAAGCTTGTAGAGGATGCATGGATGTGATTGGAACTTGAAGAAGTAGAGTTAAGACAAAACTGTGGGCCAATACCGAGTGGACTGTTTTGACATTTTTGGGCAACATTTAAGGTAAAATTTCTTCTTCCTCTTGAAGTAATTGAATATTACATGTTGTTATAGTTGATAGATGAACATGTATTAAGTGAAATGGAGAATAAAAAGTGTATGGCATTTTTGGAGCTAGTGGCCGAAAGTGGGATAGTTTTTGGGATGTTGGATTTCGTTGGTTATTGTTGTTATTTTCTTCGTCTATTGCATGATATATATTGAAGAAAACCTTGTTGTTGAAAGTTGAAATGTATTATTGTAAGTGTTGTAACAAATTGGATTATAAAGAGTTATGAAAAAGGGCTTTGGATTGTAGTTGTTTGGCCGAGACTTGTATAAAATTGTTGGATATTGTTGTGCAGTTTTAGGGACTGTTTTGTGGCGGTTTAATACTGGAAATTCAGTTGTCATTATGCATGTTTAAATGTGGTAAAAGCTAATGTAAGTCCTAAAAGAATAAGGGTGTAGAAAGGTGTTGAAAGACTTCATATTTTAACCTTGTTGTTGTGGAACACGAAATGTTTTTTTGGGTTGTTTTTATATGAATTAAGGGGCTGAATTTTACACGTAAAGTAGGCGTGTAATCCCCTTTGGTTGTTGTTTGGTTGTGCCCTTAAATAGTGATTGGTTGTTGATGAAATTGGCCTTATTGAAAGGTGGAAAAGTACGTATAAATAGGGGAAGTGCTGCCCAAATTTTTATAAGAAAGGAGATTCATTATGTGGTATAAGTGTATACTAGTATCATGAAGTTGATAGACGTTTTGTTGTCATTATAGGTTGAAGTACCTATTCGAGACATATTCTACTTGTCGTGTTGGTTAGTCGTCGATAAGGTATGTGAACCTCTTTCTTCTTTTGGCACGTACGAAATATACCTGTGGTATTGTTTCATGATTCATTCTACTCTTAGAAGTTAAGGGGTATTCATGTTATTGATTCTATGTTAAAGGCATGTCTAAATTATTCCAAAGTCCTTACCAAGTCTTATGGGGGATGTTGGTAAGCGTTTTTAGGAAGTATTGAAGTCGAGTTGATCTTGCTAAGTTACAACACTAATGAGAAAATGTATCGAACAAGCCATTGCAGCGTTAAATGAAAAAGGAATCGACAATCAATTATATTGAAATGGGTAGAATTTCCATCTGCATAGAAGCTAAGAAATAACCAGTTCGTTTTACACTTTCTAGGTTCACAACTGATTAGATAAGATCATTATTAATATATAACCTGCTAAAGACTCATAAAATGGATTAATTTGACAATTCAGATCGGTTATCACTATGAAAATATTTCCATAATGTTAGCCAGAGGAGCGAGACGAATTTAGATTATTGAGTTGGTAAAGACGACAAGCGGTGTGTGAACTATCCTTTCTTCTTTTGAAATTTGTTTATTTGAAGTAAGTGTACGGTGGACGTACGTAGTTTTATTGGATCTTAATCTCAAAGTGATACTTGATTTGATAAGTATCTTGATTTACCAAATGAGGATTTAAAGTGATACTTGATTTGATAAGTATCATGATTTACCAAATGAGGATTTAAAGTGATACTTGATTTGATAAGTATCTTGATTTACCAAATGAGGTTTTAAAGTGATACTTGATTTGATAAGTATCTTGATTTACCAAATGAGGATTTAAAGTAATACTTGATTTGATAAGTATCTTGATTTACCAATTGAGGTTTTAAAGTGATACTTGATTTGATAAGTATCTTGATTTACCAAATGAGGTTTTAAAGTGATACTTGATTTGATAAGTATCTTGATTTACCAAATGAAGATTTAAAGTGATATTTGATTTGATAAGTATCTTGATTTACCAAATGAGGTTTTAAAGTGATACTTGATTTGATAAGTATATTGATTTACCAAATGAGGTTTTAAAGTGATACTTGATTTGATAAGTATCTTGATTTACCAAATAAATTTTAAAATGATACTTGATATGATAAGTGTCTTGATTTTCCAAATGAGTATTTAAAAATGAAAGATATGATAGTATCTTGGGTGTCTCTAAATGAAGTATAAGTGACTTGATTTTATTAGTGAAAGTGCCTTGAAGTTACAAGTGCTAGTATCTTTTATTTTTCTAAAAAGGAATGCATGGTATTGTCTTGGTTTTTCTAAAAAGGAAGGCATGGTATTGTCTTGGTTATTCTAAAAAGGAAGGCATGGTATTGTCTTGGTTTTTCTAAAAAGGAAGGCATGATATTGTCTTGGTTTTTCTAAAAAGAAATGCATGGTATTGTCTTGGTTATTCTAAAAAGGAAGGCATGGTATTGTCTTGGTTTTCTAAAATGACAGTTCATTCATTTTTATTCTAATGAGAGTCAAAGATTATTTAACTTGCATATGTTTGCTCATGATAGCCTTTCGTGCAAGTGTTAAATTTCCACATCATCGTGTCCCTCACTGGAGGGCCGCAACATTATTATATTATTTCATGGACATGCTTCCATGATGGTGGAATTCCATGGGCATGCTTCCGTGAGGCGGGTTCAATTCCCGAGACATCATATTATTCCAGGGACTAGCTCTTCATGATGCGAGTAGGTATACTCATGCGGGTTCAATTCTCATGATATTATATTATTCCATGGACTAGCTCTCCATGATGCGAGTAGGTATACTCATGCGGGTCTAAGGACTCATGCGGGTTCAATTCCCATGATATTATATTATTCCATGGACTAGCTCTCCATGATGCGAGTAGGTATACTCATGCGGGTCTAAGGACTCATGCGGGTTCAATTCCCATGATATTATATTATTACATGGACTAACTCTCCATGATGCGGGTATATATACTCATTGTGGGTCTAAAAGATCCATGCGAGTTCAATTTCCAAGCGGGTTCAATTTCCATGAATAGGATATGCATAATGATTCTGAGGGCATGTGTCCCTGATTTTGACATGACTTTCATATTTTGAAAAGGTACGGTTGATTTTCTATTTTGAAAATGTACAGTTTACTCTCATATTTTTAAAAGACACCGAGTTCCACAAATGGGCCGGGATACGTTATGTGATACACCGAGTCCCACAATTGAGCCGGGATACGTTATTGTCACGACCCGACCCCGGGCCCGCGACTGGTGCCCTACCTGGGCACTCCTTTCAGGTATACATCAGAGAATAGCAGCGGAACATACACAACACATACAAATACTTAAACAATAAACAACAACAGGCTAGCCGATAAGGCCACCTTCCGTAAAAGATACATAATCCAAAAATAAATCAGTACATCTCTGTTCTTAAAACCCAATCCATAAATATGACTACACTCACAGGAATAACAAGCGTGGCGGGACGGGGCCGCCATACCTGAATGTACATAAATCTACAACATCAGGGAAAACCGTACCAAAAGACAAGCCTCCGGAGAAATGGAGCTTCTGACACCTGATCAGTGATACTAAGAATGAGGATCCACCACGCTCTTTACCTACTGCGGCGTAACGCAGCCCCAGAAAGGGGGTCAAGACAATATGTACCAAGTATGTAAATCGGAAAAATCGCAATTTACATCATAAGTCTAAAATAAATCTTGAGACATGTATGATAATCAAATTACGATCATTGTGCCTTACTAACAATGAGAGTAAACAAGTGTATACTTTCTTTGCATAAAAATAGGAGACTCATGATCAAAGTAGGTCACCCGCTTGTAGTATCATTAAGCAATCCTACTCCGGGACTATTTCACCCGCATAGGTCCTGTGGACCCATAATGAGGCCATCCGCCTCGCATGGGACTATTTCACCCGCATAGGAATATTTCACCCGCATGGGCCCGGTGGGCCCGCAATGAGTACAAACGCCGCACTCGCATCATGGGTAGAAATTCCATGGAATAAGTAGTAACCCGGGGTCTATCCCGTAAGAATACATAACCTAGCACAACCGGCTATCATACGTAACATAAGCACTACCGGCTTATCATACATAACATAAGCAAGTTAAGAAATCCCCTAACTTATTATTAGCCTTATTCATATGCACTCTCATTTTAGTTTACTTAAGGCACTAACATGTCATTATAAAAATCCGGGAATTTAACCCAAAGTACTACATACTTCTATTCTTTTAAAAATGATTTTTTTCATATAAAACCTCCAAGATACTAATAACCGTAGTATCAAGTCATATCTACTTTTCAAGACAAGTCACAATACCTTTTAGAAATACATTTATAGGCTTCTAAATCAAGTGATTTCTTCCTTTTAAAACCTTAAGCAATTGATGCCTTCAAATCAATTTGTCTTTCATTATTTCAAGTCATTTATCATTATTTACCTTACTAGAGTAAACCACTCTTTCATCTTTCCATAAAGCTATTATAACCAACTTCTCATAAAGTCGTTATACTAACTTTATACTTTAGGCAATTACATTCTTCCTTATATCCAAGGGACTTATACTTTTAAAACGAAACAAGTATCATATACTTTAAAAATACTTCAAGTCCCTTAACTTTTAGAAGCTAAGACATCCTTAATCTTTTTAAACAAGTGAGTTAATTTCCTAACTCAACCAACTTGGACATTCTTAAGACAAGTCAAGGATATCAAATGAAACTAGATTAAATCAAAATCTAAATGCGTCTACCGTACTATATATTTACAACTACTCATGCTCAAGAGATAAGAAAGTTCCACATACCTCCTCGGTTCAATCCACTTGCTAAGTCCAATATGCCGTACGTAGTATGTCAACCTATAATGACCATAATATGTCTATTAACTTCTAACTTCAAACATAGAATATTCTAAGTGCAAAGTCACTAAATTATACGGAAAATCGGACATCACTTCCTTTGTTTCTACATACTTTTCCACCTTTTTCAAGGCCCGAATTCAATAACCAAACACGCCACATTTAAGGCTCAACAATGTAGTTAACAATAGGGGATTACACGCCTAACAAGACGTGTAAAATTCCGCCCCACAATTTATATCAAACTAGTCCAAAAGGCAATGCCATTCTCGGCCAAAAGGTGTAACAACATATCATTCTTTCCAATTCCTTTTCAAATCAAGTTGCTTAGTATAACATGTTATAAAGCCGCAATCGATTATAACAACTATAATCTTCAAGTAGATAACATGCGACGATTCTAATTATCGACCAAATTGTATTTCAATTTCAAATGGCTAACAATGTCATTTCGGATTTTAGGCTTCCAATATCCATAACACTTATCAATCTTTAAAACATATACTTCATGCTAGTTAAAATGTAAGGCTACAACAATATGTAATCTTATAACACTTAAGAGAACAAGATTGTTACCTTGACGAGCCTTAATCCAACTTCAAGATCCGAAGCCGCTCCCTAGCAACTTAGCTCCTCTCCTAGACACTCCAATCCGTCACTTGAAGCCCTTAGAAGATCACAAACAATTTTCCTTCAATTTTCAATCCAAATCTATGAATGTGACTTAGGTTTTCACCTTGCGACTAATGCGAAAACGATATTTTTCCGGGATCTTTCTATTGAGATACCCTTACAATACCCTTAGGAACCTTGGTTTAAAGTATGGAGATTATTACTCAACAAACGAATTTTTTTTCTTGATCTTGGAACCCTAACCCGAGAGCTCAACTAGCAAGACAAGAGTTCTTCAAATTTTTCTAAGTGTTAAGAGCCTTGTATTGCTACTAGTATACATATATAACACTATGGAGGGTCAATATTTGAACAAATGGGTGACTTAGATATAATTCAATAAAGATCAAGCTAAGTGGCCCTTTGACTAAGTCAAATAACTCAAGCTCTAGCCTTAGCAAGACTTGCTCATCTTAATTATGGTCAAATGACCATTTAACCCATGGTCCATTCGACCATGACCAACCAAGGGGGTGACACGTGTCGCCCTCCCATTCGTCGCAATATTCGTTTTCCGACAATTCCATAATTCCGACAAATTTTTACTAGTCTCAAATCTTAACATTTTTTAGTTCTTGCGTACGTTCTTATAAACATGTCCTGGAATTTCGGGGTGTAACAGTTATGTGCAAAAAGACACCGAGTCCCTCACTAAAGGGCCGGAACATGTTACACTGATAATTCCATCGAGTCCCTCACTAAAGGGTCGAATCACGTCATAGGCATAAAGGCATGATGGTTACATGATTCTACCGAGTCCCAGAACGGTCCGGGATACGTTATACGAAAACGGATATGATGACTCTCAGTTTTATAAGGTACAATGGTACATTGGTACAGTGATACAGTGATACAATGGTAAACAGTACAGTTGACTCTTATTTTATATGGCACGGTTAGATCTGTTATGTTGATTTCATACTTGTCCCCTGTCATCTTTTGTACAACTATGATCTTATTTACTATACTTCATGTTTACAAACTTGGTACCTTGTTGTTCCTCGAGCTTAGGATCTTTGACCAGCTTTTTGAGATAGCTCCACTGTTCCGGAGCTTGTCATTTTGGTACAGGTCTTCCATTATGACTTATGTATATTCAGGGGTACGGCGGGGCCTTGTCCCGTCACGTGTCTTTATCAAACTCTTAGAGGTCTTGTAGACAAGTGTGGGTTGTATATGTATTTGGACATATGTGAGTTGTACTAGTTTTGGTTATATCTATATACAGTGGCGGCCCTGTCGGCTTGCCTGTTTTTATAACATGAGTTTTCTTAAAGCTTCCACTGGTTATGTGTCATGTGTGGGAATAAGAGTCACCAGGTAGGGCACCAGTCACGAGCCCGGGGTTCGGGTCGTGACAACTAAGGTAAGAATTATTCTTCTTATAAAGTAATTGGAAGTTAAATGATGTTGTAGTTAAGAGATGAACTTGTGTTAAGAGGAAATGGAAGTAAGAAAATGCATGTGGTTGTTGTTTGAATTGTTGGTGATGATTTGGGACTGTTTTGTACACTTTGGGTTTGATTGTTGTTATTGTTATTATCGTCACTAATTGCATGTTAAAAATTGAAGGAAGTCTTGATATTTAAAGTTGTAATGGTTAATATGGAAGTATTGAAAGGTGAATTGGATTTTTAAGGATGATATTATGGTTGTTGGCCGAGAACTTCATGAAATTGTTGGACCTTGTTGTGTTGAATTTAGGGGCTGTTTCGTGGAGATTAGAATACTATAAATTTAGTTACAAATATGCATGTACATTGTGGTAATTGCTAATGTATGTCCTAAAGGAATAAAGGTATAGAAAGGTGTAGAAAAGCTTCACATTTCACTTTCGTTGTCATTGTTGTATCTCTCGTTGTCGTTGTTATGTCTCTCGTTGTTGTTGGTATATGAATTGTTTTAGGAGCTGTTTTGATATGGATTAAGGGGATGGATTAACATGAGAAATAGGTGTGTTAATCACCTTGGTTGTTGTGGTTATTGTCTTCCATAACGTAAAAAGAAAGAACGTATAACAATGGCGTATATAGAAGTATATGGGACTGATGCGCGAAAAGATGCACACACTTTAACGCAAGTGCACGTTATCGTGACAGGTAATATAGTCTTGGTAAGACCGAATATAGTCCACAAGGATTAGGGTTCAAGTATCAACTATCTATCTTTTGGTATCTATTTGGTAATTGATAATTGATTTTGTAGTTTATAACTAATAATTATAAAAGCTAATTTACTATAAGTTTTCTTCAGTTGTGATGGGAATAAGGTTTCCATGTCTCCTCAACTATCCGCTTATGTTATTTATTAATGCAATGAATTATGGTCTTCTTCTCTCGGAGCTAGCAGGTTTACGAAATCGTTTTATATTCCCGTTAAGGATATATAAACACTCAACCCCAGTATTGCACATTTCTACCTTTCGGTGATAAGGATAACTCTATAGGAGGATTAAGAACAAAAACCTAGTTAACCGTCACGCACCATGCGCAAAATTAGGGTTGTTAAGCCTCTCATTAACGCTACATAAATAATTGAGGTATTTTCATCCCCAATCCAAAATATGTCTACCCAACTTACAGCATATTCACAACCTCCTCCTTTCGAAGTTTGATTAGAAATCATATAATGATAATTAGTTGTCAATTAATTACCAAGCATTCAAAGCAATTATTGGATAAATCTCTCAAAGAAGAATAATAACCATAGACATGCATTAATTCATAACATAAGTTTCTAGTGAATCAACATGGAAAGCCCTATAAAAGAATTAGTTCCTAGCCATAGACATGACAAGAACTAATTCAAGGTTCATCATACAAAACTGAAATAAAAGAAAGAAAAGAAAAGAAATTACTAAGTTTAGGGTCTCCAATCTTCAATCCAAGAAAACCTTGTGTTGTGCAAGAAAGGGAACCCTTAAAATCTGCCTAGGGTTCTCCTTTTATAAATTTGAAAACCGCCTCTAACTTTTCCTTCAGGCTGACCGGTAAAATCGTCATTAACTCGATTTTCCGCGTCGTGCGCCATGCTCGCTGGCGCGCGGGAACCTGCAAAGACGGGTGATTTGGCGCGCGCCGACTCTCTGCTCTGTGGCGCGCGTACTGGATCCTCTGCAGCCTCTCGATGATTAGCGCGCGACCTGCTTACATTGCGGGGCGCGCGGCTGCTCGGGTTTACGCCTCGTTCACGATTTCTGTTTTCAAGCTCTGGAACTTCCACTTTTGCCCTCTTTTAGCTCATTTCCCGTCATTTGGCCATTTTAACCACTTTGACTCAAAAGAAAGAAAATCTATCCTAATACGACACTTATTTGTACAAAAAGGGACAAAAGACTAACTAAAACTGACTCAAAAAGTGTATATACAATACACCGATCAAATACCCCCAAACTTAATCTTTGCCTGCCCTCGAGCAAAGATAGAAAGAAAGAAATAAAGGACTCAAGAAAACGAAAAATAAAAGACTCACTGTCATTGATCACTTTTGCTGCATTAGTGTTATCTAGAAAAACATGAAGGTTAGCAGAATAATATGCAGGAACATATAGCATGAAATTTCAGCATACTAAACACATTAAGCTAGATATTTCGCAAACTCATTTTTATCATGCTTAATGGAAGTCAACATACTGAATCATGCTTGTAAAATTCAAAAATCCTATGGTATGTTTACTTGCTATTCTCCACTAATCCTGGATATGCATAAAAGAGATCTTCAGGACTTTAAGGGTTGTAATGTAGGCTTAGATATAGGTAGGTAAAAATAGGCATTTAGGCTCATTTTTGTGTACCATAAGCTCTTTAGCTTTTCAGTGTTTCCCTTTTCTTTTGATTCTTTTCTTCACTTCAAATCTATCTTTTCCCTCTTTTGTTTTGGGAGAGTGAAGTGTATCATAATAACAGGCACCCCCAAACTTAGGCTTTTGCCTATTTCTTATTACTTTTTTATTGGGGTGCAACAAGCTTGTTCACTCTTTTTGTCTCTTTTTTTAACACAATTTATCCCACTATTTCATATTTTTACTTATGGCACAATTTGTGGGAATATAGGGTGTCAAAGAAGAAGTTTCAATTTTTAGGCTCAATGGGGCTGACTAGGGATACTTTTAAAGACCGGGATAGAAAAGAGTGGTAAGAATTGACTATCAAAGAAATGCCTGAGTCATCTCCCTAACATGCATATCCTAACTATTTCGCCTCAAATAGCAAGCAATCATCACACATAAGTTTTCATCAATTAGCATGCACAATTTAAGCAAGAAACTCCAAATAGACAGATTTTGTGAGTTTTTGGCATATCTAACCTATGTGTTTAGATAGTTGCTTCTAATTCCATTACATTATTCCACCTTACTTCACTAGGTGTTTCTAGTAACTACAGCATACATGATCTTTTGACAGACAATTATGACTCAAAAGAAAAAAAAAATTGTGACTCAAAATATACACAAAACAACAAAAACACAAATAAAACACAAATAAGACACAAATAAAACACCCCTCCAAACTTAAATCACACATTGTCCCTAATGTGTGTAGACTCAAAGACAATAAAAGAAATAAGACACTTACAGACTTGGCTAAAATGGTGGTGGTGGCGGTGGATAATGCATCGACCATTGGTTGAACAGGGAACTCATCTCGTCAAACTGCTGGTGCAATTGTTGTTGCTCCTGCCTCAATTCTTGTTGCCCTTGTCTCAACTCATGTTGTCCTTGTATTACTGTTTCGAAATGTTGCATCATCATTCTCTGGTTTTAGAGCAACTGCTCCATCATAGGCACTGGAGGTTCTGATTCTGTGGTTGGCTGGTGGCTAGGCCCTGCTGCATATTGGGCCTCTATTTCAGGCTCATCTTCGTTCATTGCGGCCTCTGCTGCTGCTGCTGCTTCTGGAGCTGATGCTCTTCTTCTTGCTGCTGGGGGGCTTGGGTCTGGGAAAGAGTGCACTATCCCATAGGACAAAGGCAGTTGGTTTCTCTCATTAGTATCAGTGGGTAGGATTGGGACCCCATTCATGTGGCATAAACTGGTGATAACTGAGCCATGTCCCAATCCACCTGTTGTCACCAACCTGCTGATTTCCTCAATGCTCTGCACTATTTTTTTCCCCACATCAATTGTTTTCCCCGTCATGATCCCATATATCAATTTGATCCTATCTTCTAGCACTCTGGTGAAGTGCGTTGATGGGATCGACGCGATCGATGAAATATAGCCAACCGCCCTTTGCTGTTGAACCGCACCGCGATCCTCTTGACTCATTTCTTGCAATATCAAATGTAGCCCCAGGGTAGCTTACTGTGTCTGCGACGGCATTCCAGTTGATGTTGTTGGTGCTCCTAGACCATGTTCTAAATGGTTCCAATCACTACTTTCTTCAACATCAACCGTCTTCAATTGTGTATTTATATCTTCTGCTGTCACAGGCACATAATTTCCCCTTACAAAGCATCCCCTTTCCACCTTCTCCGGAAAGTTGGCATAGAATTCACGCACCATTGTTGTGTTCATTGGTGCTATCTTCTCCGGATTTACAAATCTCCTCCACCCCCTCATCTCAATCATTGCCCGAATGGGCTCATAAACATCCTCTTCCCCAAACGACTCCCTTTGATAGTCCATTCCCCTTTCAGGGATTAAGGGCCTAGTACTAAGCTTTTTGTATCTTTGGAAGGCTTGGTAGCTCACAAACCTAGTATCATCGTAATGTGGGACTGGGGTGGATGTGGAGGCTCTTCTCTTTCTGGTGGACATGGTTAAAACAGTTTCTGCAGCTTACAACTTATTTAGCACAAATGTTCCCCAACACAATCAACAATCTAGCAGCTAACACACAAACACCCCCAAACTTCAATTCTACTACCCAATACCCACACCCTCCTTGTCTACTCCTCCTCTAAACTCCACAACCAATTTTTTTAGCACCCCAACTACTTCAACACTACAATACTCCTTCAAACTACTACCTTCTGTGACTGCAATAAAGATCTTAAGAACAGACAAATATTACCTTTTTATGGTGTTCTTCAAGGTGTTCTTGCTTCTAATGGTGATTTGAGGCAATGGAATGGGGTTTTGTTGGTAGAGATGGCTGAGGGTTCTAGGAATTTAAGAGTTTTGGTTATGGTTGGGTTTGATTTGTGGAGGATTTGTGGGTAAATTATAGATTTTCGTGGGTTTTGTGGAGAAGGGGGTTAGGTTTTGATATTGAAATTGGGGAAAATCTGATTTCTGGGCGTTTTTAAGTTTCTGGATTTCCGCCGCATGCACGCTTTAGCGGCTGATGCACTCGCCGGGAATTTCTGCGCGCGCCATTCTGAGAACGCCGCGCGCCTAGACTGGCATTTTTACGGATTTTTGGCGCGACCACTGCTCGCAGGCGCCATGGCTACCCGTTTTTCTAGAAATCCCGGCTTTTCTTCAGTTTTTCGCCCTTCAGTTTATTTGCCTGCACCTGTCAATCACAACACAAACACTACCTCCGTGAGACCGTTCTTAATAAAAATTACTAAAGTAAAATAAATTAAAATACCTTGGGTTGCCTCCCAAGTAGCGCTGTCTTTAACGTCTTTTAGCCGGACGCAAGTTCCTTAGTTTAATAAACGTGGGGTGGGTCAAGCCCACAACTAACCCATTTTCTCCACATTTTTCATTTTCTTTTTCTTCTTTTCCTCTTAGCATTATCATTAAGGGGGAGTTCAGGAACACATACATGCTGTTGTGGAGGTTTGGAAAACCATGCCTGCTTTCTTGGGCTCATCTCCCTTTTGTTGACTTGTACGGGCTCACATGGGGGGTTGATGGTGCTGATTGCAAAGCACCTAGTCATGGTTGGTGGCTCAATGATGTGTTTAAAAACTTTAAACACCATTTCTTCCTTCTCCACCCTCAATGTCAACTCTCCTCTTTCTACATCGATCAAGGCTCTCCCCGTCTCTAGGAATGGTCTCCCCAATATGATAGGGATTTCTGCATCTTCTTCCATGTCAAGAATGAGGAAGTCCGCGGGAAAGAAAAAATTTCCTACTTTGACAATCACGTCCTCAATCTTCCCCCTTGGATGAACCACTGTCCTATCGGCCAGCTGCGGGCTCACTGTGGTTGGTTTAGCCTCACCCAACTCCAATCGTTTGAATACCGATAAGGGCATCAGATTTATACTTGCCCCTAAATCACACAGTGCCTTGTTGCATGTTACCCTGCCAACTGTGCAAGGTAGTGTAAAGCTCCCTGGGTCTTTTAGTTTTGGTGGCAACTTCTTTTGCAAGATAGCACTACACTCCTCCGTCAGTGCTAATATTTCGTACTCTGCCAGCTTCTTCTTCTTCCCCAAGACCTCCTTCGTGAATTTGAAATAGGAGGGCATCTGTTCTAAAGCCTCTATAAAAGGTATGTTGATATGCAACTTCCTGAATGTCTCCAAAAATTTGGAGAATTGTTTATCAACCGCCTTCCGCTGTAATCTCTAGGGGAATGGGATCTTCTCTGTATACTCCTTCTCTGGAGTTTTCTCTACTACTGGGCTAGGTTCATCCACCTTCTCTTTTTCTATCTCTGCCCTTTACTCAACTACTGGCTGAGGTGACTGCTGCTCCAACTGTTTGTCGCTTCTCAATTGTACTGCCTGACATTGCTCCCTTGGATTTACCTCTGTGTTACTTGGCAGTGTACCCCGTGGCCTGCTGTTTGCCTGCTTTGCTAGCTGACCCACTTGTGTTTCCAAGTTCCTGAACGAGGATCTAGCTTACATCTGGCCCGGGTGCAGGCGTTGGTTAGTGCCCAAAGCTCTCGGCTCGTCAGCTTCTCCTCTTGGCCCAGTGCATTAATCGCTGAGGTTGTGGGGCACAGTGAAGGCTGCGACTGTTCTGCTGGTTACGCATCGCCCCTATATTGATTCTGCCAGTCTCCTCTCCATGAGAAATTTGGGTGATTTCTCCACCTGGATTATAAGTGTTGGAGTATGGATTGTTTGTGGCCTCGATAATTACCGGCACGACA
The DNA here is from genome assembly GCA_029844215.1 of Przewalskia tangutica. NCBI lineage: Eukaryota > Viridiplantae > Streptophyta > Magnoliopsida > Solanales > Solanaceae > Przewalskia > Przewalskia tangutica. The sequence goes on from CM056725.1 coordinate 9,034,292, forward strand.
CTCTGCTGCTCCATTGGTATATTATTAGGATCGGTGAAGGACACCTATCGAACGTATGTGGGCCACCACATATCTCACGACTTTAGGCATCTGCACCGCATTCATCGACATTGTATGTTCTCAATCGTTTGTTCGCCAAAAGGGCCACTTGGGCATTCAAGGCAGCAATGGCATCTATTTCGTGGACTCCCACTGTTATCCTCCCACTAGTCGACCTCTCTTCTGTGACATGGTTGTTGGTGGCCATATCTTCTAATAACTCGTGAGCGTCGTGGGCTGTTTTCCTCATGAATGCCCCACCTGCTGCTGCATCTATAATGGTTCTGGTTGTACTGCTCAGCCCGTTATAGAAGATGTGGACCAAGTTCCATAACTCAATGCAATGGTGTGGGCATTTTCTCTGTAAATCCTTAAACCTTTCCCAAGCTTCATATAAGGACTCTCCATCTGCTTGGTAGAAGTTGTTCAACTCCCCTCTCAGTTTTGCTGCTTTGCATGGGGGAAAGAACTTGGCTAGGAATTTCTGTGCCAGCTCTTGTCATGTAAAAATCGAATCGGCCGGCAGAGAATTCAACCATACTTTTGCTCTATTCCTGAGTGAGAAGGGAAAGAGCCTCAATCTGACGGCATCATCAGTAACACCGTTATATTTGAAAATTGCACATAGCTCCAAGAAATTAGCTATGTGCATATGTGGATCCTCCGATGGCAGTCCTCCAAATTGCACTGTTTATCGTACCATGCTCAGAATCGCTGGTTTTATCTCAAAGTTGTTCGCTCCTATGGCAGGGAGCCTAATACAAGTCTGTGCTCCATTCACTCTCGGCAGCACATAGTCTCCTAAGCTTCTTTCTGCCTGGACTTGAACTCTTTCCTCGACATCCATAGGTACTTGCCGAGGTATTCCTGGATTGGGTTGATTTTCACCTAACCCTTCTCTCATTATGTTGTTGTTTTGAACACCGTCCATCTCTATCAAGGTTGCAATCCGTTGATTCTTTCGCTCGCTTACGTGTTTTCTCAATCTCTGGATTGAAGGGAACAAGAGTGTCTGCCCCTCTTCTCCTTCGCATAAACTGATTTCCTGAAATAGATCAAAAACAGACAACAAATCACGGCACCCTGATTTTTACCGAAAATAAAGAAAAAAACGTAAAAATAAAATAAAAATTAAAAACCAAATTAAAAATTAAAAATAGATGAATTTGATATTGAACTATGCCTAATCCCCGGCAACGGCGCCAAAAACTTGATGCGCGAAAAGATGCACACACTTTAACGCAAGTGCACGTTATCGTGACAAGTAATATAGTCTTGGTAAGACCGAATATAGTCCACAAGGATTAGGGTTCAAGTACCAACTATCTATCTTTTGGTATCTATTTGGTAATTGATAATTGATTTTGTGGTTTATAACTAATAATTATAAAAGCTAATTTACTATAAGTTTACTTCAGTTGTGATGGGAATAGGGCTTCCATGTCTCCTCAACTATCCGCTTATGTTATTTATTAATGCAATGAATTATGGTTTTCTTCTCTCGGAGCTAGCAGGTTTACGAAATCGTTTTATATTCCCGTTAAGGATATATAAACACTCAACCCCAGTATTGCACCTTTCTACCTTTCGGTGATAAGGATAACTCTATAGGAGGATTAAGAACAAAAACCTAGTTAACCGTCACGCACCATGCGCAAAATTAGGGTTGTTAAGCCTCTCATTAACGCTACATAAATAATTGAGGTATTTTCATCCCCAATCCAAAATATGTCTACCCAACTTACAGCATATTCACAACCTCCTCCTTTCGACGTTTGATTAGAAATCATATAATGATAATTAGTTGTCAATTAATTACCAAGCATTCAAAGCAATTATTGGATAAATCTCTCAAAGAAGAATAATAACCATAGACATGCATTAATTCATAACATAAGTTTCTAGTGAATCAACATGGAAAGCCCTATAAAAGAATTAGTTCCTAGCCATAGACATGACAAGAACTAATTCAAGGTTCATCATACAAAAGCGAAATAAAAGAAAGAAAAGAAAAGAAATTACTAAGTTTAGGGTCTCCAATCTTCAATCCAAGAAAACCTTGTGTTGTGCAAGAAAGGGAACCCTTAAAATCTGCCTAGGGTTCTCCTTTTATAGGCTGAAAACCGCCTCTAACTTTTCCGCCGAGCTGGCCTAAAATCGTCATTAACTCGATTTTCCGCGTCGGCGCCAGCACCTTTCGGCCATGGCCGGAACCTGCGACACTTTCGGTGATTTGGCGCGCGGCCAGTCTCTGGCATGCGTGGCGCGCGGCCTGGATCCTCTGCGACCTCTCGATGATTAGCGCGCGGCCTCGCTTCAGCTGCGAGGCGCGCCGCTCTGGGTTTTCTGCCTCGTTCACGATTCTGCTTTCAAGCTCTGGAACTTCCACTTTTGCCCTCTTTTAGCTCCTTTCCCGCCATTTGGCCATTTTAACCATTTTGACTCAAAAGAAAGAAAATCTATCCTAATACGACACTTATTTGTACAAAAAGGAACAAAAGACTAACTAAAACTGACTCAAAAGTATATATACAATACACCGATCAGGGACTGATTTGGTTATGACCTTGAGACGTGTCTTATTATTGATGTTGTTGACCTTGTTTGTGAGTTGTGGATGTATATATAAATAGGGGAAGTGCTGCCCAATTTTGTATAACAAGAGAGTCGTCATTCGATACATATATAGTATACTAGTAATCATAGAATTGACGGACATGTTATTATTATTATAGGTCGAAGTGCTAATTGAGACGTATTCTAAATATTGAGTCGGTTAGTTCGACTAAAAGGTATGTGAAACTATTCCTTCTTTCTTTTAGGCATGATTTACATAAATGAATGTACGGCGGACGTACATAGTTCCAATGAATCCTAATTCCTAGTGACACTTGATATGATAGTGCCTTTGATTTTATAGTGATGGTTCATTCTATTTATTCCATTGAGAGTCAAATGATGATTTAAATTGTATAAGGTTACTCATGATATTCTATTCGTGCTTAATATGATTATATTATTTCACCGAGTTCCGGGTCGGGTCATGTTCGCGCGCATTATATATATGTGATTATTTCACCGAGTCCCATGATGGGCTGGAATACGTTATATGTATATATATGATGATTCCATGGACAACCATCCATGATGATGATGAGCTCACCGAGTCCCAGAATGGGCCGGGATACGTTATATGGACAGGTATCCATGATTATGATGACACCACAGAGTCCCTCACTAGAGGTCCGGGATACGTTATATGTATATAGATACGATGATTCTATGGGCAGACATCCATGATTTTGATATGACTCTCAATTTTTATATGGCACAGTTGTATTGGTATTTTGGTTATCAAGTTTGTCTCATGTTATATGTTGGCCAGTTACGATCTTCTTTATTGTACTTTATGTTTTACATACTCGGTACATTTGTTCGTACTGACCCCCTTCCCTCGGGGAGGCTGCGTTTCATGCCCGCATGTATAGATATTCAGTATAGTGATCCTCCAGTCTAGGATTCATGTTAAGCTATTTGGAGAGCTCCATTGATCCGGAGCCAAGTCATTTTGGTACAGACCCTTTTGTTATAGACTTATGTATATTCAGGGGTACGGCGGGGCTCTGTCCCGTCATGTTTCACTATCATACTCTTAGAGGTCTGTACACAGTTGTGGGTGGTAGATGTATTTTGGACTTATGTGGATTGTATATGTGTTTTGGTCAGTTGTACGGTTGTGATGCGTTTTGGATATCCCTATGTACAGTGGCGGCCTTGTCGGCTTGCCTATCTTGATATGTTTGATTAGCTGTTACTCCTCAGGAGACATGTTTATTACAGATTTCTATATTTCTCTTAGTATGTGTCTGATTATATGTGCCAGGTCAGTATAAGGGTGTCCAATTAGGGCACCGGGTTGCGGTCCGTCGGGTTGGGTTGTGACACGTATCACGTGTCATATCCAACAACCGACTTTCCAAGCCTCTTTCAACAGTAACGCAATAGTTCAAATGACAATATAATATGTATGAATGAGAAGGATATGTGTACACCATGCAATAATCATAAACAATACAATTAGTATTATAAATTCCTTTTCAATATCAAACGATATATAGAGTGATGAATGCATGATAAGTCAAATCAACAATAGAATATTAGACATGGCTACGAGCCCAAATAATCAGTAATCATACCAAACATAAGCGAATTTATGCACCGCGCTCACGGCCCAAAGGCTATACACATAAATTCATTCAAATACTAGTTCGTTGTTAACCCAAGATCAGTTCACCGGTACTCGTATTAGTGCTCGTCACCTCACTAATATGGGACCCCCAATTCCCCCATTACTCTCATTAGTTCATTAATAATATAACAACACACAATGCTATACTATAGTATAGTAAGTCTCAACTGTCACGACCCGACCCCGGGCCCGCGACTGGTGCCCTACCTGGGCATCCTTACAGGTATACATCAGAGATAATCAGCGGAACATACATAAACTTAACAGGAAAAAAATAACAGGCTAGCCGATAAGGCCACCTTCCAAAAATATACACGTAACCTAAAAAACAGTTACCTCTTTTTTTTTCTTTACACAAGTCAATCCACAAGATATGACTACAGACCTCTAAGAATTTCTGACATAACAACTGTGACGGGACAGGGCCCCGCCATACCCCTGAATGTACATAAATCTACAACCTCAGGGAACTGTACCAAAAATACAAAGCCTCCGAAATAATGAAGTTTTCCAACCAGCTGAGCAGTGATCCTAAGAATGAGGATCAGCAAGCTATGTACCTCAACCTGCGGCATGACGGCCCGAAAGGAGGTCGATCGAAATATGTACCAAGTATGTGGCGAAAATCAGAATGAAATCATAATTGATCATATAAAAAGTCGAGACATGTATGATAACCAAAATAACAGTACACTGTGCCTTGCCAAAGTGAAAGTAATGAAAGTCATTTTTACCTTTTAAAGATTATTTCAACACATGAACAATAGTCACACAGGGCTACGGACACAAGCCCTCAAATATCATCACATAGTACAGTAAGGGTCTCAAGCCCACAAATATCAAAGCGTGCCCGTGGAATCCCCATCATCGCTGATACCATAAGTGTAAAATATAATCACGCGACGTGCATGGCATCGTACCTCATTTGTCGGCGTACATATACAATACATATATATATATATATATATATATATATATATATATATATATATATATCTCATGCCGTGGAATCCTCATCTAGTACATGACTTCATGGAAAGCTAATCCATGGGGTAATAATCGTATATAACATGCCCGTGGAATCCCTCATCTCGGGTACATGTCTTCATGGAGAGCTAGTCCATAGAGTAATAGTACATAACATGGTCGCATGCCCCGGAATCTCTCATCGTATAAGCATGGTCATAGGGTAATAATCGTATATAACATGCCCGTGGAATCCCTCATCTCGGGTACATGTCTTCATGGGGAGCTAGTCCATGGAGTAATAATCGTATATAACATGGTCGCATGCCCCGGAATCCCTCATCGTATAAGCATGGCCATGGGAGTAATAAAATAAATCCGGGAATCTAACCCGCCTCCTAGTTGCATGCCCCGGAATCCCACATCGTATAAGCATGTCCAAGGAGTAATAAAAACAATCCGGGAATCTAACCCGCCTCCTAGTTGCATGCCCCGGAATCCCACATCGTATAAGCATGTCCAAGGATCAATCACAATGGAAGCATACCCGTTGAAGCCTCCGTCACCGATGCGTCAAGTAAATTCCAACAAGACAGTGATTCTCCAACGAGAGTCACTGGCGTAAACATATAATACTTGCACTCAAGGCTATCACAAGCAAGCATATGCAAGTTCATTAAATCTTTAGACTTTCATTTTATATACTCAAGGCACTTTTTGTTTCACATAAAAATCCTGGAATTTAACCCAAAGTACTACGTACTTCCATTCTTTTCAAAAGACTCCTTTTCATATAAAACCCCAAGATACTAATAACCGTAGTATCAAGTCATATCTACTTTTCAAGACAAGTCACAATACATTTTAGAAATACATTTATAGGCTTCTAAATCAAGTGACTTCTTTCTTTAAAACTTTAAGCAATTGATGCCTTCAAATCAATTTGCCTTTCTTCATTTCAAGTCATTTATCCTTATTTACATCACTAGAGTAAACCATTCTTTCATCTTTTCATAAAGCTATTATAACCAACTTCCCATAAAGTCGTTATACTAACTTTATGCTTTAGACACTTACATTCTTCTTTTTTATAACCAAGAGACTTATACTTTCAAATCAAGTTACATAACTTTCAAAATACTTCAAGTCTCTTAACTTTATAAATCAAGTTTCTTAACTTAGAATATCAAGTCTCTTTAACTTTAGAAATCAAGTTCTCTTAACTTTAAAAATAAAGTCTCTTAACCTTTGAAGAATTCAAGGTTCATGATCTTAAAACTTCATAACGTAAACTCTTTACTATTAAGTAACATATACTTTTATGCATTGTGAATAGGTTATACTTATTTATAACGATCTTATTAAAGCAACCATGATCTAGAAAATGTAATACAATTTTGTCTTATCTTAGTTTCTATGCAGATGGAGAATTCTACTCATTTTAATATAATTGATTGTCGATACATTTTCTTTTATTAACGCTGCAATGACTTGTTCGATACTTATTCTCATTCGTGCAGTAAATTAGCAAAGTCAACTCGACTCCAAATACTTCCTAACGACTCTTACCAACATCCCCCATAAGACTTGGTAAGAACTTAGGATAACTTAGACATAACTTTCACATAGAGTAAATCAACATACATACCTCTTAACTTCTAAGAGTAGAAGGAATCATGAAATAACACCACATGTATATTTCATACATAGAATCATGCCAAAAGGAGGAAGAGGTTTACATACCTCGCGACGATTATCGACAAGTAGCAAAATGCTCCAAAGTACTTCAACCTTGATATCTACTCCATCCTTTAAGTAGAATACTCTACTCGTAGTACTTCAACCTATATTAATCATAACATGTCTATCAACTCCTCACCTTTTTAACGTAGAATCATACTAAGTGTAAGGTCTCTTATTCTACGGAAAATCGGGCAGCACTTCCTTTGTTTCTACGTACTTTTCCACCTTTTTCAAGGCCCGAAAATCAATAACCAAACGCCACATTTAAGGCCCAACAATTCAGCAATACAAAGGGGATTACACGCCTAATAGGACGTGTAAAATTCTGCCCCACAATCAATATAAAGCGTCGATAATTCCAAGCCTATTCGGCTACAATGTCACAACAATTATCAATTTCCTTTCAATTCCTTTTTCAATCCAAGTTGTTATTCCAACATGTTATATACATAATAACAATTACAACAACTATAAATCCTTTCTTCCTTAACATGCGACGATTGTAACTACCGTCCAAATTAATTATAACATTAATGGCTAACTTGTCCATTTTTTTATTTTAACATGTCAACATGATCCAAATCTTTTCAAACTTCAATATATATACCACATGATCATTTCTTAACTACTATAACACGTAATCTTCAATTACATTAAGAATATGAAGATTTTACCTCAATAAGCCCTAATAATGTCCAAGCGTAAAAGTCGATCCTTAGCAACTTTTAGCTCATCTTCTTATGTTCCAATCCGCTCCAAGAACTCCTTAGAAGCTCATGAAGAACCCCTCTTCAAGTTCCATCTTCAAAGTTGAAGAACACCTTAGGTTTTCGTCTTGCGACTAACGTGAAAACGTTGTTTTTTCGGGATCTTTCTATTGAGATATCCTTACAATACCCTTAGGAACCTTGGGTTAAAGTCTTGTGAATTATGATCCACATTTGCAAATTTTTTTTTTGTGGAAAAAGCTCAAAGCCGAGAGCACCCCTATCTCCCTCTTAAGTGTTCTAGTTTTTTTTAAGTGTTAGAGACAAGTCTTGCTACAATGATTATTATATAAAACATTGGAGGGTCTAGATTACAACACATGTTGGGTTTGGATGAATGAGATTAAAATATCAAGCCAAGTGGCTCTTTGACTTAGTCAATAAACTCAAACTCTAGCTTGCAAGACTTGTTCATCTTAGCTTTGGTCAAATGACCATTCCATCCTTGGTCTAATTCGACCAAGACCATCCAAGGGGGGTGACACGTGTTGCCTTCCCATTCGTCCATAAAATTCCGCAACCTTCGTGGGCCCCACAAAACGTAAAATTTCTCGGGTGGGCCCTACGTGACCAAATCCGTAAAATACATTTCCATAATGATAATAAATTCTATACTCCTCAAATAATGCATTTTGAGAATCTAATTCTCATCAACGAACATTTTTCCTTTCCGACGTTCGCAAGATTTTCCTTCGGAAAAACAATTCTTTCTTCGTACCAATTTTCAAGTCTTGTGTTCTTGCGTCTATTCTCTTATTCATGCCCTGGAATTACGGGGTGTAACATCAACTTTCTTGAATCAAAGCCGAAGAACTCACGCAACAACCTTCCCCTTTCGTTGAGCCTCCTCACGAGCCCACTCTGGTCAATAATATGAGATTACAGATCTAACGGTATCCATATCTATAGGCAAAATTAGAATCCCCAAGTTAAACTACAAAGTAACTCGATCTCACAATATCAAGACTCAAACTTTATTACATAAATAGTACCATAACATGCTAGATAGTCATAATCCTAAGTTAATTTAATAAAAAAATCCAATTGGATCCTCAATTTCATGAATTGGCAAAAAGCTCCAATTCTAAACCTAGAAATTCCCTCAATTCTCAAAAGAGTTTATAACATGCAATTGGTCCATTAAATATCGTCCACTAGTCTAATACATCACTAGTTCACAATATCAACAACAATAATCTAATGACTAATCCCCAATTATAACTCATTTATTCTCAACAAAACTCTTCTCTTACTTCCCCCATCTATGAACCACACTTAGAATAGAACCTTATCTAATACACATTAATTAATGGAAGAAAGTTACCTTAAGAGATGAATCCCCTTAAATCTTCAAGAATATCTACTGCCCAAGTTCAAATACTAAGAGGAATATTAGGGGGGGGGGGGGGGTGAGAAATAATTATAGGTCATTCAATCTTTATAATCTGAATATTGTTTTCACCGGCGGAATCGATTTCGCTGGAGCGGACACGCTTCAGAGGAAACCCTATCCGCTGAGGCGTGTTCACTTAAAATTCCAAACCTCCGCTGGGGAACAAGGAAACTCCGCAGAGGCGCACCAGCCCCTGCGAGGAACATGTCCATAAGAGTCAGGGTTATATCTCACTTCTACAAGCCACACCTCCGCAGAGGCAGACCTGCAAATGTGGATGCAAAGGCACTGGGGAGAACACCAAACACCAACAATAGCTAAAACTCACCAACTCCCCGTCAAGCACCCGAAACATTCCTGGGACCTCTCGGATACAAACAAAACATGCATTTCTATCAAAAAACACATTCCAGACATGCTCACGCAGTCAAATTTCCTAGAAAATGTCTCTAAGACTCGAATTTGACTATAGTCAACTCTTAAGTTCTAATTCCACAATTTTACAAACAAACCCTCAAAATCCACTTGGCTACCTCGGGAACCGAACCAAAGACTCGATTAAGTCATAAACGTCATTCCGGAGCTAATGAAACTGACAAAACTATGAAAAGAGCACGTTTACCCAAAAGTCAACTATGAGTCAAACATCTCTATTATCTCAACTTCGGATGTCCCAAACCTACCAAAAAGGATCTGAAACCTATCCGACATCATCGGGAGTCGTACCACCCATTTATGCAAGTCACAAGCAAGCAAATAAAGCTTTAGGAAGGGTAATTTAGGGGTTTCAAGGCAAAATAAGCAAAACGACTTTTCAAGTCGTTACATCGCCCCACCTAAACTTCCTCTTAAAAAGTGATTCAACCCACCCCGACCTGCCTTGCACTCGCATATCCTCGAACCCTCCTGCATACACTCAAACCTGTCATGTCCCGCATCCGCCCCACCCCGTCGCCATCTCTAGGTCAAGAGGTCTCCTGAGGGCCGACAGGGGTTATTGGGGGTTGCCAGAGATGACGGAGGGGAGATCCTTCACCGGCTGTTAGAGATGACAGAAAGGAGAGGAAGACGTGGGTCTTCGTTCCTTTTGAAATCTGTGTTTTTGGATGTGTAGATACAATATATAGCTACGAAAGATAATTTGAATACACTATATAACTACGGATTGTAAGGGGTTGAAACTTAACTCGTTTTTTTCTTCACCCATTTTTTATATGCTCAATTCATCCGTTTGCCATCACTAATAGGGTTTACACGTGAGACTTCTAGTTTAAAAGAACTTATATCACTGTACTAGTAGAATAATAAGAGAATATAATGGATGACCAACCTAGATATTTTTCATTTGTAGTATAGTACTATTGGATGACCAAGTTACAACCACAGATTCACTCCAAGTGGTTGATAATTGGTTCAAAGATAATTACTTCACTCTTTGGCAAGTTTGAAAATGACACACCTTCTTAGATTCCATTTTCTTTTTTTAATAGTATTTTTACTGGCCATATTTTGAATTATATTTTATTTATACGAAAGTGACCTGGCTTCGAGATTACGTAAATGAATTCCATGTTAGTATATTGATATAACTATGATTAGTTGTCTCTTCCCTTTTCCCAAAGGGCAACTTTATATTTCTTACATTAATTAAATTTTGTTATTACAAGGCGTCCGTTTGATTGGATTTTTTCAAAGGTCAAAAAGTGCTTTTGACTTTTAAATGAAGTGTTTGGTTAACAAATGAATAATCATTTTGAATCCAAAACACTTTTGTGTTTTAAAATTTAAGCTTCAAGAGAAATTATTTGACTTTCTATTTTTTTGTTTTTTATATAAAAATACTTTTTTTATTGACAATCAAATATCTAACAATTTTTTCAGCCCCTTAGCATCACCCCCCTAAGTTAACCCAAAGTATGAGTAAACTAAAAAGATACTAAGGAGTTGGAGAAAATTTGAAGTAAAGAAACTTGGTAAAAGGGATCTTTATTTAACTAAAGAAATTTCAAAGTTTGAATACTTTGCTTTAGAAGAAAACTATGTGTGATTAGTAATGTGAAATTAACAGACACGTCATGAAAAGTAACAATATTGCAAAAAAGATAAAACAAATCAAAAGAAAGAATAGGGTAATTAATCCTTGAGAATCTTCTTGTCAAGTTTAATCGTAAAAGAAAATGATAGAATGTGAAATGTGTGTACATTCGTTACTCAATAATATTCGATTTATATTTATTTTTAGTAAAAAAACATTTTATCCTTAATAATAAAAAAAATCAGCATGATATCAAATAAAAACAGGATCCTCAAAATATTTGAGACGACCTTACTTGTCAACAATTAGCTTATTTTTTGTAAACTTTCAACATTCAAACCTATATTTTCTCATCGCAATTACGTGCCCCCACTTTTAAAAACTCTTGTCGACACTATGAAAAAGGCATTCCACAATTTCACCCATAAAACTTTCGTATGAAAGCAAGAAACCGTCCAAAAGCCAAAATGTTGCCGACTTCTTAACTAAATAAATTTAGTAGTTTTAAGGCAGAAACTTACAAATATCAACTTGGATTTACATCTTACTTCATCTTTATCTTCCACTTGTTGGTATCTCCTCAAATGGCCATCCCTTCTTTCTTTCTCTATTTATTATTGAAAATCATGATTGTTCTGTTAACCATCCTTTGTTTTCACATTATTCCAACAATTTGATGGTGTATCCAAGCTGTAATTTTGGACGCAAAGTTGACTAAGCATTTTAAATCAATAGCGTGAGTAGAAAAGTCAAAATCAATTTACACATGTTATATATATGAAATAGAAAGTAAAAGATAAAGGAGAGAGAGGATAAGTTAAACAAGTGCCTCCCACCCTCAATTATTTTACTACTACTAAGTCCAAGAAATATTTTCACCTTTGTTGTAAGTTGTACTATTGGTGTGTGTGAAGAAGTAGAAAAATGCTGGAAAATACAGTTATTGGTGGTGGAAATCGTTGGCCACATGATGAAACTTTAGCTTTGCTCAAAATAAGGTCTGAAATGGACCTTGCATTTCGTGATTCCAATCTCAAAGCCCCACTTTGGGATGAAATTTCAAGGTAAAAAACTTTTCTGTGATTAAGGGTACATTTATAAGCCTGTGATTTCCATTTTATTGGTATCTAGATGAGTAGTTTTTAACTTTTTTTAATTACCATTCTACTTGTTTTTTAAATACAAGGACAATAGGAATTTTTGTTTGAATTGGCAGGAAAATGGGTGAGCTTGGGTATAATCGAAATGCAAAGAAATGCAGGGAGAAATTTGAGAACATTTATAAGTATCACAAGAGAACAAAAGATGGTAGATCTGGTAGACAAACCGGCAAAAACTATAGATTTTTTGAGCAATTAGAACTATTGGACAACCAATCGTTACTTTCATCGAACCATATCCAATTTAATCGGATGGAGATGCCTATGACAATGATAAAACCCGCCACTAGTGGATGTCAAGATTTCAGAATATCGGCTTCTTGTGGGACCCCAGGTTTTAATCGAGAGTTCATGTCTACGTCCACGACCTCTTCATCGGGTAAAGAATCCGATGGTAGTGTGAAGAAGAAAAGGAAATTGGTTGGTTATTTCGAGAGGTTGATGAAGGAAGTGTTGGACAAGCAAGAGGACTTGCAAAACAAGTTCCTAGAAGCGATAGAAAAATGTGACAAGGATCGGATAGCGAGGGATGAAGCTTGGAAGACGCAGGAAATCGTGAGATTAAAGAAAGAACAAGAAGCACTAGCTCATGACAGAGCAATCTCAGCTGCCAAAGACGCAGCGGTGTTTGCTTTTTTGCAGAAAATGTCGGAGCAAACCGTTCAACTACAGTTGCCAATGGACTTACCCCAAGTATCTCAAAGAAATACCGAGGAACGGGAGAGTGAAGAGAATGATGAGGAGGAGAACATGTTGGAAAAAAACATAGACAAACAAGAGATTGACAGTTCTTCTCGGTGGCCTAAAGCAGAAGTCGAAGCGTTAATCCGGTTAAGAACTAATGTTGACTTGCAATATCAAGACAATGGATCATCAAAAGGGCCTTTATGGGAGGATATTTCATCAGGTATGAAGAAGTTGGGGTATGATAGAAATGCCAAGAGGTGTAAAGAGAAATGGGAGAACATAAACAAGTATTATAGAAGAGTTAAAGAAAGCCAAAAGAAAAGGCCAGAAGATTCAAAAACATGTCCTTATTTTAATCTACTGGATTCTATATATCAGAACAAGTCCAAGAAACAATTGCCCATTTCAGAAAATCCAAGTTCCAATATGAAGGCTGGAGAGATACTAATGCAAATAATACACCAACAACAACACAATGTTGAACAAAGTCAATAAGAAGAAGAGGATGACAATGGAGATTGATATCAAATAGTTGTGCCAAACAAACCTTTCTTGAGTAACAATAATTGATTATTGAGGAGACAATATTTTTCTTTTTTAAAGTTGTGGTTAGTTTACCATTTTTGAGAAGTGGGGCAAAATCATTGGGAGTTAATGTCCCTTGGAAATGTGGGTCAAGATTCCATTAAGTGTGAGGAGGACACAGAGTTATTTTTACTAAAAATGGACACAGAAAGAAGTGGCATATTTTCTAGTTACGCATATTTAATCATTTGTTGTTAGGTAAATAATGTAAGAGAAGGAATAGTTTAGCTTTGTTTGGTGTGATTTAGATTTTAGACTATATCTTAAAAGTATACATATTCTTCTTTTGAGGCTTTGGTTTCCACAGCATCCGCCATGTGTGTAATAGTTGATTGTGCTTGTTGTATGAATAGAGAATATACTTTTGCAAGTGTGTCATATTAGGATTTTGGTAATTCACTGGATCTGTTTTTTGTTTTTTGGGTGGGCAAAGAAAGGATTTATGGGAAAGAGTGAGAAAGTTGTTGCAGAAGTATTGAGTCGACTGATTTAACGAAACGGTGCTAAATTTTCTTTTTGGCCAAATACATAAACGCACACCCCATAAGTTGCCACTGGGTTCTCATTTGCACATTTTTTATATCTTCATTTTAATCATTCAAATCTTAATTATTAAACATATTTATATATATATATTTCAATCTGAAAGAAATATTGATTATTTTCATTAATGAAGAGGTTTATATATATAATATACAATCTCTAAATATGAAAAATCATATTTCTACTATAATACTACTATCCTAATTACACTTCTACAAGAATTTACAAAATAAGATAAGAAACCTAGCTACTCTAGAATTTGTGGTTACAGCTTATCACACCCCGTCACACATGATTATCGTCTGAGATCGCTCTAAAATCTTCAAACAGAACCAAAGGAAGACCTTTAGTAAAGATGTCAGCAATTTGATACCTTGAAGGGACATGCAAGTCACATACTTGTCCACGAGCTACCTTTTCGCTAACAAAGTAAATATCAATCTCGATATATTTAGTGCGTTGATGTTGGATCAAATTCCTTGAGAGATAGACAACACTAATATTATCACAGTAGACCAAAGTAGCTTTCTAGATAGGAAAGTGAAGCTCTAATAAAAGCAACCAACATGACTCTGACACCATATTGGTTACTCCTCGATACTCGGCCTCCGTACTGGATCGTGATAACGTAGCCTGACGTTTTGCCGATCAAAAGATCAATTATCACCAAGAAACATACAATAATCAGACGTTGAACGTCTTGTATCTGGACATCCACCTTAATAATCATCTGTATACGACATGAGAGTAGAGACGGAGGATGGATATAAATGTAATTCATAATCAAATGTGCCTTGTATGTATCGTATAATGCGTTTGAACGCATGCATGTGCTCAATCTGTGGATCATGCATAAATAAACACACCTGCTGAACTGCATAAGTAATATCTGATCTTGGGAAAGTAAGATACTGAAGAGCCCCTGCAAGACTACGTAGTGGATGAGATCCTCATATGGTGTGCTAGAAGTAGCACTCAGCTTTGATTTGGTATCAACCGGGGTGAAATAGGACTTGCAAGATGACATGCTAACTCTCTCAATAATCTCATCCGCATACTTCTTTTAGGATAAAAATAGACCACCTCTTATAGATATGCCCAAAAAATAACTCAAGTGCCCCAAGTCTTTCAGAGCACATTCTGAACTGAGAATGGACATGATAGACTTGCGCAAATTATCAGAGGAGGCAGTCAAAATTATATCATCCACATATAAGAGAATGTATGTTAGATATGTACCACGACGATAGATGAACAAAGAATGATCAGACATTTTGTGAGAAAACCTGCCCACACAAAGACTTTTCAGCAAACAGACACGGTGAAGATAATTGGGGTCCTTAAAATCCAAGGCTGATGCATGTCTTCTTAAGATCATCGTGTAAGAAAGATTTTTTCACATCCAACTGATGAATGAACCATGTTTTCGAGAGAGCCAGACTGAGACCAGTGCGAATGGTAGGCGGTTTGACCACCGGACTAAACGTCTCACCACAATTCACGCCTCTCAAACAAACCGTCAGAATTTTTCTTATGAGTAAAAATTCACATAGACCGAATAATATTGACACCAGTCGGACGGGGCACCAACTCCACGTCGTATTTTCA
This sequence comes from Przewalskia tangutica, assembly GCA_029844215.1. NCBI lineage: Eukaryota > Viridiplantae > Streptophyta > Magnoliopsida > Solanales > Solanaceae > Przewalskia > Przewalskia tangutica. The sequence continues at coordinate 9,050,067 of CM056725.1, forward strand.
ATAAGAGCATTATATTCATCATCCATGACCATTTTCAATTCGGGTCATGAAGGGTGGGCACTGAGTTACGTGGTAGGGGTGATTTAGTGACATTAAAATGTAAATTAGAATGTCATTTAGGTTTAAAAATATCCATTTGGCTACGAGTAACGTCCTGACTCGAATAAACCGACCGACCAGTGGACGCCGCGAACTACATCGTGATGTGCCAACAGCAGCCGGGCCTACTGGCCTGGAAAATTTGACAAGACTGGAGGTATTTGGGGCAGTGGGCCTGCTGGCTGAGTGACGATCCCGAGAGGCGAAATTATTGGGTCAGCAGGTAGTGGACCTGCTGGCCGAGAAATAGTTGCTGATGGGCCTGGGTCGCTGGATGGTGCGGTAGGGAGAATATTTGGGCTAGCAGGCAGTGGGCCTGCTAGAAGATGTGACTCGCAGGTAGAGTGGGCCCACTGTTGTAGAATATACGGAGAAGGAGTATCATCCAAAAACTTATAAGCACTCGGCACAGATTTAGACACTTGAGAAAACGGGAATTAAGTTTCATAAAAAATAACATGACGACTAATTATGATTTTATTAGAAGATAAATCAAAACATTTGTAACCACGATGATTAGACGGAAAATCCAAAAATACACAAGCGGTAGACCTAGATTGAAGTTTATTAATTGTAGTGGATCAAAAGAGTGGATAACATGTCACGACCCGAACCCCGGGCCCGTGACCGGTGCCCTACCTGGACACCCTTCTACCCATACATCACACGTAACCAGCGGAAGCTAAAAAAAAACTCATCATCATTATCATTTTTTTTATAAAACAGGCAAAGCCGACAAGGCCGCCATTATATATATGAAACAACCCAAAGGAACTACAACTGTACAACTTACGCAAGTCCAGCCCACATATGAATACAAACCTCTAAGAGTTTGAACAGTAAACTATGATGGGACAGGGGCCCGCCCTACCCCTGAATGTATATAAGCCTACAATTTCAGGGTCCGTACCAACATGACAAACCTCCGAAATAATGGAGCTTTTCCCAAAACTGAGTAGAGATCCTAAGAGCGAGGATCACCAAACAGTGCACCTAAACCTGCGGCATGAAACGCAGCTCTCCGAAGGGGGTCAGTACAACAAGGTACCAAATATGTAAACATAAAGTACAGTAAATAATATCATAACTGTACAAAAGAATGACAGGGACAAGTATGAAAATCAAATACCATATCCAATCGTATCATTGTATCATCAGTATCACTGCACATGCCGTTATCAGATTATCATTGTAACAACGCACGGTACTCTTTGTAACACCGAGAGTCAATGCTCCTTTTTTTTTTTTTTTTTTTAAAATAAGAGTCCTATCACTATCATGAATACTTGACCACCTAATCATAAACTGTCATGGGCCTCGAACCCGCCCCACACACCTTATCCATGGAATCATATAATATAAAGTAGATCATGTCCCGACCCATTTTGGGACTCGGTGTAAGGTCGTATAAGGTGTAACATCTCCCGGTCTATTCTGGGACTCGGTGTGAAGTCATATAAGTCATGTAAGGTATAACATGTCTCGGCCCATTCTTGGTCTCGGTGTAAAGTTATAAAAGGTATAACATGTTCCGGCCCATTCTGGGTCTCGGTGTAAAGTCATAAAAGGTATAACATGTCCCGGCCCATTATGTGACTCAGTGTAAAGTCATATAAGTCGTATAACATGTCCCGGCCATTATGGGACTCTGTGTGTTCATCATCCTCACATATGTACCTATAAAGTGTCCCGGCCCTTTTGGGGACTCGGTGTAATCATGACTATCCATATAAACCTCATATGTGTACATGCAACGTGTCCCGGCCCACCATGAGACTCGGTGTATCAATTCAACCATATACTATTTTTAAACCATCTTTTGACTTTCCATAAAGTCGTTATAACAAACTTCTCATAAAGTTATTATAACAACCTTTCATTTTATAAAACTAAGGCACTATCACATCTTCCTTTTAAAAAAACCAAGGCATTATCATGTCATGTAACATTAGGGAAATGAACCCAAATTACTATGTACATCTATTCTTTAAAAAGAATCATTTCATGCAAATAACCCCCAAGATACTAACACTCGTAGTATCAAGACACTTCTTCTCTTTAAAATCAAGTCATTTATACTTTTAACATCAAGCAACTTTTACTTTCAACATTAAGGCAATTATTCTTTTAAATCAAAAAACTCATTCCTTTTTCCAATAAAGTCACTCTTATCCTTTAAAGTCAAATGAACTCAATTTTTCAACTCAAGTAAGCTTGTACGTTTCAAATCAAGTCAATTATACAATAATGAAGCCGAATTCATTTAAAACAAGTACGTACACCATACACACATTTTTAGAAGGTTCATGCTCAAAGAAAGATAGGGAAAAGTTCACATATCTCTTCGGCTAATTCACACGCTAAGTAGAATACGCCACAAGTATTACTTCAACCTATAATGATAATAACACTTCTATCAACTTCATGATACTAGTATACACTTGTACTACTCAATGAATCTCCTTTCTTTTATAAAAATTTGGGCAGCACTTCCCCCGTTTATACGTTTTTCCACCTTTAGAAGGCCAATTTCATCAATAACCAAGACACCAATTAAGGACACAACCAACAATTAACCAAAGGGGATTACACGCCTACTTGACGTGTAAAATTCAGCCCCTTAATCTACCAAAATAGTCCACTAAAATCAGTCCATAGTCCAATGTAAAAACAGTCCTTTAGTCCGCTAAAGTCAGTCCATAGTCCAATGTAAAAACAGTCATTTATTTAGTGTTCTCGGCCAACTACTACAATCAAAACTGTTTTCATAACTTCTTATAATCCAACTTATATTCCAATACTTTAATATAAGTTATATCCACTTGTTAACAACAAGATTTCCTTCATGCCAACATGTAATAGGTGATGTTTAACAACAACAATAACCAACGAATCTGACAACACCAAAACCGCCATTAATCGCTAACATGCCAAGATTGTGACATGTACTTCTTATTTTTCATTCTTTTTAATCACAAGTTCATCCATTAATTACTACAACATGTAATATCCAATTACTTCAAGAGGAGGAATAATCCTTACCTTAAATATGCCCAAAACAATCCACTTAAAGTCGGTCTATGGTTTAGTCTTAGCTCCTTATTCTTCAAGTTCCAATCATACATATGAATCTACTACAAGCTTGTAACCATCTTCCTTTTATACTCTACTTCCAAAAAGTTGATAAAACTTAGGGTTTTTCTTATACCATTCTCTGCCCAAACAATCTTTTCAAGGTTGGGATATTAATCTTGGCTTAGCACTTGATTTAGGAGCTTAATCTTGGAGATAAGAAGTTAACAAATCTTGTTGTTCTTGGAAATGGTGCTCTCGACCAAGAGCTTCAAAGGAGAGAAGATGAGAGATATTTTTGGTTAAGTGTATAATGAATCCAAATCTTGTTAGACTTGGATATATAACAAGTGTATATGGACAAGTGGAGTGAGACCCATGTGGGCCACTTGTCCACTTGTCCTCTTTGTCTCAAAATATCTAAGTCTTGCCATCTTGCAAGACAAGTGGAGGGGTGACACGTGTCACCCTCCTATTGGCCCAAAATAAATTCTTCCAATTAAATTCCATACTTGACAAAAATATCTAAAAATCTCGTGGGCCCCACAAAATCATAAAATTTCCTGTGGGCCCCACATGACCAAATCCGAGACGTAAAACTCTAAAACTTCAATATACTATAATAATTCCATAAATCCAATTAGAAGTATTAAACTCCAAGTTAATAATTTTTTGTCGTCACATTTTTTTTCCGAAATTTTCCTTAAGAAAATGTAATTATCCTTTCCTTCCAAAATTCAAATCTTAAACCCTTAATCACGTTCTCAATTAGTAGCCATGGTATTACGGGGTGTAATATAACACAAGCACCCAAACACCCTAAGATGAAAATACGAGGTATCTTTATTGTAAAGAATTTTAAGTGGGGATTGATATGCTAAACCTTTGTTAGGGAGAATGTTAAGGAGGTAGGTTGCCATTTGTAACACATGATGTCAAAAAGATGGGGGGTAATGAAGCATGAGCTAGTAAGTTTCGGACAATATTATTAATGGTACGAATTTTTCTTTCGACCTTCCCATTTTTCGAGGACGTATGAGGACAAGAAAATCAAAAATATATGCCATGAGTGTCACAAAATTCCCGAAATTGCCCATTATCATATTCCCTATCATTATCACATTGAATGTTTTTAATTTTTCATTCAAATTGGGTACAGATGAAAGCTCTAAATTTTAAGAATGTGGAAAAACTTGACATTTTTAGACAAAGGAAAGGTCCACAAAAAATTATAATAATAATCCAAAAATAAAACATAATTACGATGACCCAAATAACTCAAAACGAGAGATGTCCATAAATCACTATGAATAATGTCAAAGGGCATTGACGTATTAAAAGTAGAGGCGACACACGGTAATCTAACATGTTTCCCTTGAGGACAAGAAGGACAAATATAAGAGTACTACGTGTAATCTTACAATCAATGAAATTATTATTTTTAAGAGAAGAAATAATAGACGATCCCGGATGACCCAAACAGCCATGTCATAAGGAAGGAGCAAGAGCGACAAATGTGGAAGGAGTGGCTTGACTCGTGGTAATGGTGGTGGTGGTGGTGATTGGATACAACTCTCCCCGACTATTACACCTCATTAGAGGTATTCCCGTCTTGAAATCCGTTACAAAAAATCCAAAAGGGTCAAAGTTAACCGAAACTCAATTATCAGTTGTGAATTTTCAGACAGACGCCAAAATTTTAATTAATGAGTGTCATGAAAGACATTTTTTAGGACGAGAGGTGGATGTGGAGGGGGAATTTGTGTGACCATAACCATGAATTGGAATTGAATTCCCATTACCAATAATTATGCCACGATTTTTGCTCAAATTGAAATTAAGACGAGAGATTACCTTGCGCGGTCGTCATATGAGATATGGCTCCGGTGTCCATGTATCAATTTATGTCCGGGGGATTTAATCCAAGTGTATGCATCGCATATTCGATATCCGTGGGTGTCAGAACTACTGTTGGGCCCGCAACCGTGAAAGCCTGCTGACAAGGCCCAACAACCGACGGATCGGTGGCTTCGTGAATTGGGTCTCTGTGGTGACCCATTCGTTAGGTAAACCATCGAAGGCCGCGACCGGGCCTCTGTGGCCGCCCAATTGGGTAGATCTTTAGGCGGAAAGAAGGCAATCGGGCGGTTGGGCCTTTATCGAGCCAATCGGCGACATTGTTGGCCCACTACCCTGACCCAAGTTGCGGTTGCCTCTGCCGGCTGCCACCCTGACCACTGATGTCACAACTGTTGAAGCCGTGGCTACTACCTTTGCCGCGACGCGACCTTTTCCGCCAGACTTAACCGTGTCAAAATTTGGCCCATATTCGGAAAAACCCGCTCGGCACCAGAAGTACTAAGACCAAATCAGGCGCTGCAGGAGTTTAGGCGCCACGACGCTACTGGCGCCGGTGGCGTCTTTTCTCGAATTTTCTGATTTTTTTGTCATTTTCTCGTCCGGACTTCGTCTGATTTCTTCTATACTTCCCGGAACTTCTTAGACTTCATTTCTTGGCATTTTCTTGTGCAATTTCATCCTCAACAGTAGTATCTTCTCCTTTATAACCGCTGTGACACAAAAGAAAGAAAAATATAACTAACACTATACTAAACACAAAATAAAAGAGTAAAATACTAACTAAAAAGGACTCAAAAGTGTATACAAAATACACCTAACAAACACCCCCAAACATACACTTTACTCGCCTTCGAGTAAAGCACTAAACAAAAAAAAACAAAAAAACAAAGACTCTATGGAATAGATCAAGTAGCTATAACAATGCTTCTTCAAAAACATGGATGAAAGTTGTGATAATATGTTCGAACATACATAGCATGAATATTCAGTAATCTAGAATTTCAAGTTAGATATTTCGCAAATTCACTTAGATCACAATCACTAGGAATGCAAACACCTAACATATGCATGTCAACTTCATTCCATCTTTCCCAAAACGCTATAGATCTGTTTACTTGTTATTCTCCACTAATCAAAGATATACACATTAAAGATCATCAGGACTTTCAAGGGTTGTAATGTAGGCTTAGGCTATGGTAGATAAAAGTAGGCATTTAGGCTCAATTACGTACCATAAACATTTTTCATTCAACTCATTTTTCCTTCTTTTGACTTTATTTTTAGTCTCATACCTATTTTCTCCCCTCTTTCTTTTGAGAGAATGAGATACATTATAAATAACAAGCAACCCCAAACTTAGGCTTTTGCATATTTTTCATTGGAGTGCATTAACTTTTTCACTCTTTTTATATTTTTTTCAACACTTTTCATCCCAATATTATCAATTATTACTTATGGCACAAACCAGGAATCATAAGATGTCAAAGAAAATATATTATATTAGGCTCAAAAGGGTTGACTAGTGATAAAATTTATGTCAAGATAGGTAATGAACAGTAAGAAGGACTATCAAAGAAATGTCTGAATCATCTTCCTAAACATGTACATCTTAACTATTTCGCCTCAAATAATAATCAAACAGATTTTCTAGACATTTTCAACCTTTCTTTCCATAACTGACACACATAGGCTAAGCACAAATATCTCAAATAATTAGATATCATGAATTTTTGGCATATCTAACTTAAGCACACAAATTTTTTCTTTCAATTCTATTACATTATCCCACTTTATCCACTCAATATCGTTAGCAACTACAACATAAATGATCCATAAAAAAATAAAAATAAAATTTATGACTCAAAAACACACAAAACAACACAAAGACAAATAAAAAAGATTCAAAAACAGAACAATAAAACAAATAAGACACCCCCCAAACTTAATCGACACATTGTCCCCAATGTGTGAAGATTAAAAATAAAGGGACAACTTACTGACACAACTCAGCGGTCATAACGGAGGTCTGGGAGGAAATTCTGGACATTGCACAGGCATGTGGGCACTCTGAAGTTTCAGCGCCGTGGCCCTGCATTTTGGCGCCATGGCGCTGTGCTCGATTTTTGTTCTTTTCCAGCGTTCTTAATCCTTTTCCACTCAGGGTCAGTCCCTAGTCCACCTGCTATCAAAACATAAGACAAAAACCAAGCCCGTGAGACTGTTCAAGACAAAATAAAATAACTAAAACAAGAATTGAAATAACATAATTAAAACCATTGGGTTGTCTCCCAAGCAGCGATGTCTTTAACGTCTTTTAGTCGGACGCAGTTTACTTACTAAATCAAGGGGGTAGAGTATCCCCTCCGCATATCCATTTCAGCACCATTTTTCTCCTCCTTCTACTTTTCTTTTTCACAGGGCTCATTTCATGAGGGTTCATTCCCTTTTTATTATCCACAGCCTTATTCACGGGTGCAGAATTCTTACATTGTTTTAATGGTCTTCCACAAGCATCAGTACTTGTGAGACTTTTCTCAGCTACCCCCTTGTCAGCTATCCCAATGGCAAATCATCTATCATTTACTTGAGGTTCAGTGGGTGGTCTGCAAACTTTGAATACCATTTCCTCACCTTGGACTCTGAGCTTTAACTCCCCCTTTTCAACATCAATGAGGGTTATCCCTGTGGCTAGGAATGGTCTCCCAAGGATCATGGACATATTTTCATCTTCATCCATGTCTAAGATGAGAAAATCAGTAGGAAGGATGAATTTACCCACTTGTACCAACATATCTTCAATTATTCTTTGGGGATGCACAATCGATCGATCAGCTAGCTGCAGAGTGACTGTGGTTGGTCTCGCATCCCCCAAACCAAGTCTTCTAAACACACAGAGGGGCATCAGGTTTACACTTGCCCCCAAATCACATAAAGCCCTTTTACATGTAACATTCCCTATGGTGCAAGGTAAGGTGAAACTCCCTGGATCTTTCAACTTATGGGGGAGTTTCTTCTGCAAGATAACATTGCACTCCTCTGTCAGCGCTATTGTCTCACAGTCAGCCAACTTCCTCTTCTTAAACAGGATGTCTTTCATGAACTTCACATAAGCTGACATCTGCTCCAAAGCTTCAAGGAATGAAAGATTGATATGCAGTTTTTTGAATACCTTCAAAAATTTCAAAAAATGCTTATCCAAAGTCTTCTTCTGCAGTATTTGAGGGTAAGGAATTTTGTCTACATATTCTCTCACGATCACGGTGGAGCTTTCTACATAGGCGATCTCGGTAACCCCCTCTTTCTCGCTTTAATCGCTTTCTCCAACTCATTCTCTGTTCAACCATCGACCGAGGTGCAACTCGCTCTAATCTTTCCCACTCCGCTTAATTGCTGACATCGTTTTCTCTTGGGTTAACCACAGTATTGCTGGAAAGATTCCCTTGCTCTCTGTTGTTCAGCATGTTAGCTAGTTGTCCCACCTACGTCTCCAAATTCCTGATGGATGATCTGGTTTCTACATGAATCGAGTGCAGGAATTTGTCGAGTCAACAAAGCGCTGCAACTCACTCTCGCTCTCTGCGGTGAAATTTGAATCACGTGAGGATGATGCCTGAAATTGTGGTTGCTGCCCTTGTTCATTTTTCCATGAAAAAATTGGGTGATTTCTCCACCCCGGATTATATGTGTTGGAGAATGGATTTGTTACACCCCGTAATTCCAAGGGAATGATATGAGAACGTACGTATGGAAATAAGATTTGAATTTTGGAAAGAAAGAAAGATTATTTTTTCTTAAGGAAAAATATCGGGTATTTGTGAAGGAAAAGAGTTATTAATTGGAATTTGGTTCTCAAATTTGGTATTTGGGACTTATAGATTATATTGGAATTTTGGATTTTTAAGTTCCGGATTTGGTCATGTGGGGCCCACGGGAAAATTTTACGGTTTTGTGGGGCCCACAATATTTTGAGATATTTTGGCCAAATATAGATATTTTGGTGGAAGAAATAATTTTGACGAATTGGAGGGTGACACGTGGCACACCCCCCACTTGTCTTGTAAGGTGGCAAGTCTTGAAGATATTTGTTGAAGTGGACATGGGTCACACACACACTTGTCCACAATCTTTTCCCTACACTTGTCTTGATCTCACTACTTGGGATACATTATATATACATAGAGGGAGTGCAAGACTTCATTCTACACTTAGTCAACACTTAGAATTATTTCAAGAATCCTAGCTTCTCCTCTTATGGTGCTCTCGGCCAAGGCCTATTTTGGAGAGCAAAAATCCTTAAACTTCCAAGCTTTGTTCATTGATACAAGATTAAGGTCCCTAACCAAGTGATTAACAAGATTAAGCACCCCTAACCCCTAAAAAGCCTCTTGGCCGTGACTTGAAGGGTTGAAACCATAGGGTGTTCTTCAACTTTTTAGGTGTTGAACTTGAAGAGAAGTTGGTTATAAGCTTCTAAGAGTTACATATTGTGGAGCACTAATTAGATGTTTTAAATTGGACATAAGAACTTCAATCCTTATATTCTTTCCTAATCAAAAGCGTGTAGCACATTTATTTCAAGAAGAGCATGGTGAACTGGAACCAAGATCTCACCATGTTCAAATTAGAGACACTGTGAGGTTCTAGCAGCAATTAACCGAGTTAAAGAGTGATTGGCTTGATGCATGTGTCTGTTCTCTATAGATACACTTTACATATATCACCTAATACTCACACTCCGTGCCGCCAGCATGAAACTAGAAATAGAATGACTTATACCTTTGATTTCTTGACCAATTTCTGCTTTCAGATAATGAACTGGCACCTAGAGACGGGTAAATAGTCTAAGCAGAAGTCAACTTAAGTGGCATCCAAACATTCTCCTTTCTGCTATGCATTATTGCCTAAGCAATTCTAGTGATTAAGGTGAGGTGACATCATTCAGTGTCCTCCGAAAATTCATCACTACTGGAAGAAATCGAAAGAACATTATGAGCAAGCCTCAATCTGTTTATAAAGGACCTTTTCTGCACCAATAAAGGGAGTGAAGAGTTGCTATTAACCAAAAGGATTAGATTGTCGAGGCCATGATAAATTGACAGCATAAGCCTTGTTGACTTAAAAAAGCAAATAGGCAGATTTAGAGACCTTTCCAAGGCCTCTTCCTTTGTGGACTACAAATTGTGGTATACAGAGATACATTTTGTGTAGATGCTTAGACCTTCATATCTTTGCTCGCGCTAGGAATAGAATCAGACAATTATTATCTATAAGAAAATCAACTAGAGGCAACTTTGTAGAGATTTAATGGTAGGGGGATGTAGGCTTTAAGATATGGGTTTGGCAGAACCCAGTAGCTTTGGCATAAACATTGTGAATGTGTTAAGTAATCCACTAAATATGTACAAGAATTACCTTATCAAGAAAAAAAAATATGTACAAGAATTAAATTCAGAACCTAGTTACTTAGCACTTGAGTTCATTGTCCTACAATCCAGGACCTAGTCATCTTAGGATGCCTTCACATGCAAATAAGACTGTTTAATTTCTCATTTCCTAGCTCTAAACCTGTTAAGATATAAAAGCTTATGCGCTCTCAAACTTCTGAATATGTATATACTATTGAACCCCGTATAGAATTGCACCAAATTTGTAAATAAAACCTTCTTCCAATCGACGGACAGGGACAAGATAGAAATGACTGAACCTATTGCAAATTAATCCTCTTTGATTTAACAATTCATCAATCATTGAGCTAACAAAAAGAAAACAGCTTCAAACACAATAATCAAGAAATCAACAAGGTAATCTCTGTTCACTACTTGAAACTTGTATATCTTCTTTCTTTCCTCAATTACATTAAATATTTTGACTGGCCAGCCCGGTGGCGTCCGGGAAAGGGCCGGACCCAAGGGTTTATTATACGCCGTCTTACACTGCATTTTTGTAAGAGGTTGTTTTCACGACTTGAACTTGTGACCTCCTGATCACATCGCAACAACTTTACCCGTTACTCCAAGCTCCCCTTCAAATATTAAATATTATGACTAACAGTGGAAAAAACATAAAACCTACTTCTTGTCTAACATTATACTTCAATTATAGCAACTTCAATCAATAGGCTACTTTAAATATATTTATTCAGCTAGAACAATTCAAATAAACAAATAGTTATGCAGCTATTACAATTTAAGTTGCGCGGACTCTTCACTTTCATTAACACACCCGTGTCGAATACTCTAAAAATGCACTACTTTTGGAGACACCAGTCAATATTTTAAGAGTTCCATCAACATAATTACAACAACAACAACAAAAATATAACTTTTGCAGCTTAGTAATCTACAACAATAAAAGATCAAACCTTTATCCATTAGTGTCTCATATAGACTAAAAAAATAAGCAAAGTAAATAAAGAAAGGTAGAGAAAACTCACAGAATTCCTTTCCATTTTTCAGAGCAAATTGAGGTAGAATTGTGTAGAAGCAACAATTCTTGTGGATGCATTTTCTTGAAATTATGAAAACGACACAAAATGAAATATAAAAGGCAAAAAATGAAATTTTTTATGTTAAGTATGAATTTAAGATATATATATATATATAATGGTGGTATTAGTTGCTTGCAAGTGAGAAAGGAAGGAGCTCGTTTTGGGGAAAGCAACGTAGTAAGTAGGAAGCTTTAACTTATGGTGACAAAAAAGTCTACTAATTAAAAAAGGTGATAACTTTGACCAGCCAAGGTCAAAGTCCACTTAAAAATCTGATTAAGTTAATTGGGGTCCGAAGTATAATTTTTAAAAATTGTTAATCTTTTATAAAATTCCAAAAACCCACATTATACCAATATCGTTGCAAAATCACCCACATTTCAAAATCAAAAAGTCTCTCCAGTTCTCTTATCAAACAAAACGCTCAAACCCTCCTCTTCTTCAAACGCTCAAACAATATCGTTTCTCTCTCTCGTCTTTATTATTGCTGCTTCTCTATCATTTAAGGTAAAGTTTTCTCCTTCATTGAGTTCAAAAGTTAAGGTGTTCCACTTGTTGCAACAGTTAGAGTTTTACAATAAAAGTTATGGTGTTAAAAAGTTAGGGTTTTGAAATCAGAGTGTAAAAATGATGATTTTGGTTAGAGAGATGAAGAAGAGCATGGGTTTTCTTGAATGTTATTTGTTTTGTTGTAGTTTCGTGTATTTGTTGCACTTGTTGGGGTTTGTGAGTTTGTAAATAGTGGTTGTGGTTGTGAAATTATGGTTTTTGATGTTGTTTTTGTTCTTCTCCTTGTTGTTTCGAAAAAAAGGCTTGCAATTTTGTTGATGTTTTCCAACAACTGAGGTTACATGTTGCAGCAAATTCAGCACTTATTTGACAGTTGCAAACATCTACTAAGGTTGTATGATTTGGTGTATTTTGTTTAAGTTGTGAGTGAGATTTGTGATGGTTGTGTGATTGTAGTGAAATATAGATATTTCACTATAAATTACTAATCTGTTGTACAATATCCAACAGATGAGCAACATGCTGCAACAAATTACCCATCTGTTGAAAATTTTCCAACAGATGAGATACCTGCTGCAACAAGTTACCCATCTATTGGAAAATGTCCAACAGTTGATAAATCTGTTGCAACAAGTTGACAATCTGTTGGACAATTTCCAACATATGATAAACCTGCTGTAACAAGTTGACAATCTGTTGGACAATTTTCAACAAGTTACACATTAAGTTTTTACAACAAGTACAATAATCTGTTGTAATAAATTACTAATTTGTTGTACAATATCCAACAGATGAGCAACCTGCAGCAACAAATTACCCATCTGTTGGAAATTTTCCAACAGATGAGATACCTGCTGTAACAAGTTACTCATTTGTTGGAAAATATCCAACAGATGATAAACCTGCCGCAACAAGTTACCCATCTGTTGGAAATTTTCCAACACATGAGATACCTGCTGCAACAAGTTACTCATCTGTTGGAAAATGTCCAACAGATGATAAACTTGCTGCAACAAGTTGACAATCTGTTGGACAATTTCCAACAGATGAGGTACCACTGCAACAAGTTACCCATCTGTTGGAAATTTTCCAACAGATGATATACCTGCTGCAACAAGTTACCCATCTGTTGGAAATTTTTCAACAGATGAGATACCTGCTGCAACAAGTTACTCATCTGTTGAAAAATGTCCAACAGATGATAAACCTGCTGCAACAAGTTGACAATCTATTGGACAATTTTTAACAGAAGAGGTACCACTGCAATAAGTTACCCATCTGTTGGAAATTTTTCAACAGATGATAAACCTGCTGCAACAAGTTGACAATCTGTTGGACAATTTCCAACAGATGAGGTACCTGCTGCAACAAGTTACCCATCTGTTGGAAATTTTCCAACAGATGATATACCTGCTGCAACAAGTTACCTATCTGTTGAAAATTTTCCAACAGATGAGATACCTGCTGCAACAAGTTACCCATCTGTTGGAAAATGTCCAATAGATGATAAACCTGCTGCAACAAGTTGACAATCTGTTGGACGATTTCCAACAGATGAGATACCTGCTGCAACATAATATGTTGCAATATATTATTAATCTGTTGCAATAACTGATTACTTGTTGCAACATATTATTAATCCGTTGCAACAAGTAATCAGTTGTTACAACATATTCTTTTTCCCTTTTTACTTTGAATGTTGTACTAACCAATTAAAATTGTTTTTCTATCTCCTGTGTGTAGAAAAATGAATCCAGTTAAAAGAACGGGAGAGAAACCAACTGAGGGAGAAAGTAGTAAAAGAGCTAAGGTGCAAACACCATTAGATAAACTTGTGACTGCTATTTGTGAATTAACAGACGAGAAAATAGTTAGTGAAACTGGGGCTTCAGAAAGAGAGGAAACCCACGACACCTCTGTTGGGCATGAAGAATATGCTGAAGGAGATGAAGAAAATGAAGAAAATGATGAAGGAGATGGAGAAGAAGTAAGTGAAGAAGAAAAAGATATTGGAGCTGAAGGGGATGAAGGAGGTGAAGAAGATGCAGAAACTGAAAATGGCAATGAAGAAGAAAAAGAATCAACAGATCAGACCTTGGTCGAGTTAAGAAGAAAAAAGAAACATAATGTGAATGTCAATCGTGTTGAGCCTTCTAGTATTGCCATAGATACCAATAGACCTTCGATTGAGGAGTTCGTCAAGAGTTTCAGCATTGAAAGTACGGCGTGACGATGCCGCTGAATGAAAATAAGGATTTGTCCGGTGATTTGTGGTTAGATCAACCATGGGAAAGGGCTTTGACACCTTTAGGGGCATTCTCCGGCAGCAGGGGTTGCAGAATTTCTTTAGGGCTAGCTGTTTTGGGTTCTATTTAGATTTGCATGAAGATACCTGTGCCCGATTTCAAATGACAATGGTTTCTGAGCTTTTGAAGCGTAAGATTATTTGTAATAGAAAGGATGAGATTTAGATCAATTACTGTGGTATGCCGGTTTGCTTTGGCATGAAGGAGTTTGCCATAGTTACCGGATTGAGATGTTATCCTTGTGAGTCTCTTCCTACTGTTGTATTAACCAAGCAAGCCCAGACGCCCAAGGCAGCCAAGAAAGCAAAGGGTTCCAAAGCTAAGAATGATGTCTCTTTGGTAAACTTAGTGGGAAAGTGTCACGACCCGACCCCGGGCCCTCGACTGGTGCCCTACCTGGGCACCCTTATAGGTATACATCAGAGATAATCAGCGGAACATACATGAAACTTATAAAATAAATCAACAGAATTAAAATCAACAGGCTAGCCGATAAGGCTACCTCCTTGGACATATAAATACATAACCGAAGCAGTTGCCTCATTTCCTTTACAAACTGACCCACAATATGTGACTACAGACCTCTAAGATTTTTGGACAAATACTATGACGGAACAAGGCCCCGCCGTACCCATGAATATACCTAGCCATAATGACAAGCTCCGGAACATGGGAGCCATCTCAAAATGCTGAACCAGGATCCTAAGGTCGCGGATCCACCATCGCACCTAAACTCGAGGACATTTAACGCAGCTCCGGCGGGTCGCACAACAAGTACCGAATATGGAACGGATATAAGGTACAATAACGAATCATAACTGTACAAAAGAATGACAGGGGCAAGTATAAAAAGTAAATACCAGATCTTACCATGCCATTACAACTCATGAACTTAATCGTACATTATTATCTTTTCCCATTTTTGAATAAGAGTTATAGTCAAATTCTTACGTACATACTTAGGAGAAATCATTAAGTTCATAACCATAACTTACTTATCTTGCATAACATAATCCGGCCCTTTCTGGAGGGACGCCTATACTGCCCGACCCATTCTGGGACGCGATAAAGTCACATAAGTCTGCCCAAAAGGTATACTGCCCGTAAAGGTATACTGCCCATAAAGGTACAATGCCCATAAAGGTATACTGCCCATAAAGGTATATTGCCCGGCCCAATCTGGGACGCGATAAAGTCACATAAGTCTGTCCATAAAGGTATACTATATAAAAATAGGAAGCTTATGATCAACTTAGGGTCACCTGCCCATAGTATCATTTAGCAATCCTACTCTTGGGACTATTTCACCCGCATAAGTTCTGTGGACCCGCAATGAGGTAACTTCCTCGCATAGGCTGTATCCGCCCACATAGGTCGTATGGACCCGCATGGGGTATTCTTCGCACAGGACTATTTCACCCGCACAGGACTATTTCACCTGCTTAGGCCCGACGGGCCCGCAATGAGCAAATACGTCATGCTCGCATCATGGGTAGCAAATCCATGGAGAGGTATAATGTCTTGGGGTTTACCCCGCAATTATACTCAGAATGTATAACGTCTTGGGGGTGTACCCCGCATTTATACTCATGACACTAGCACCAAAGGCTATCATACATAACATAAGCACCACCGGCTTATCATACATAACATAAGCGCAACCGGCTTATCATACATAACATAAGCACTACCGGCTTATCATATATAACATAAGCAAGTTAAGAAATCCCCTAACTCCTTATTAACCTTATTTATAAACACCCCCACTTTAGTTTACTTAAGGCACTAACATGTCATTATAAAATCCGGGAATTAATCCCAAAGTACTACGTACTTCTATTCTTTTAAAATGACTCTTTTTCATATAAAACTTTCAAGATACTAATAACTGTAGTATCAAGTCATATCTACTTTTCAAGACAAGTCACAATACCTTTTAGAAATACATTTATAGGCTTCTAAATCAAGTGACTTCTTTCCTTAAAACCTTAAGCAATTGGTACCTTTAAAACAATTTGCCCTTCTTTATTTCAAGTCATTTCTTTGCTTACATTACTGGAGAAAACCATTCTTTTAATCTTCCATAAAGTTGTTATAACCAACTTTCCATAAAGCCGTTATAACTCTTTATGTCTTAGACAAATTCATTCCGTTATAACCAAGAGACTTATACTTTCAAATCAAATTACATAGCTTTCAAAATACTTCAAGTCTCTTAACTTTTAAGAAAACAAGTTTCTTAACTTAGAATATCAAGTCTCTTTAACTTAGAGTACCATGAAGTCAATACTTTACAAATCAAGTATTCTATACTTTTTAAATCAAGTCATTTCTTCCTTTAAGAATCAAGTTCCATAACTTGAAAAATAAAGTCTCTTAACCTTTTATGAATTTAAGGTTCATAGTCTTAAAACTTCATACGTGAACTCTTTTAAATTAAGTAATATATACTTTTATGCGTTGTGAATAGGTTATACTTATTCATAACGATCTTATTAAAGCAGCCATGATCTAGAAAATGTAATACAATTTTGTCTTATCTTAGCTTCTATGCAGATGGAGGATTCTACTCATTTTAATTTAATTGATCACGATACATTTTCTTTTATTAACGCTGCAGTGGCTTGTTCGATACTTATTCTCATTCGTGCAGTAACTTAGCAAAGTCAACTTGACTCCAAATACTTCCTAACGACTCTTACCAACATCCCCCATAAGACTTGGTAAGGACTTAGGATAACTTAGACGTATCTTTTACATAGAGTAAATCAACATACATACCTCTTAACTTCTAAGAGTAGAAGGAATCATGAAATAGTACCACATGTATACTTCATACATAGAATCATGTCAAAAGAAGGAAGAGGTTCACATACCTCGCAACGGTTATCGACAAGTAGCAAAATGCTCCAAAGTACTTCAACCTTGATAGCTACTCCATCCTTAAGTAGAATACGATATACGTAGTACTTCAATCCTATAACGGCCATAATACGTCTATTAACTTCTAACTTCAAACGTAGAATATTCTAAGTGCAAAGTCACTAAATTCTACGGAAAATCGGACAACACTTCATTTGTTTCTAAATACTTTTCCACCTTTTTCAAGGCCCGAATTCAATAACCAAACGCCACATTTAAGGCCCAACAATTCAGCAAATACAGAGGGGATTACACGCCCTAACAGGACGTGTAAAATTCTGCCCCACAATTAATATAAAACTGTCCAATAATAAGTGCAATTCTCGGCTACAATCCATGCCTACAACAATGTCAATTTCCGTTCGATTCCTTTTCAATCCAAGTTGTTATTCCAACATGTTATATACATAATAACAATTACAACGACTATATTCCCTTCTCTCAATAACATACGACGATCGTAATTAATAATTAACTTGAATTACAATCTTAACGGCTAACATGCCATTTTCGGTTTTGAGCTTCTAAAATTCCATAACACTTATCAATCTTCATAACCTATATCACATGCTCATTTATAACTTATCATAACATGGAATCTTCAATTACAATAATAAGACGAAGATTATTACCTCATTTAGCCCAAATATAATTCAAGATTACAAGTCGATCCTTAACAACTTTTAGCTTCTCTTCTTATGTTCCAATCCGCTCCAAGCACTCCTTAGAAGCTCATGAAGAACTCCTCTTCAAGTTTCATCTTCAAAGTTGAAGAACACCTTAGGGTTTCGCCTTGCGACTAACGTGAAAACGTCCGGGATCGTTCTATTGAGATATCCTTACAATACCCCTAGGAACCTTGGGTTAAAGTCTTGTGAATTATGAACCACAATTGCAAAATTTTATCCTTCCTTTTTAGCTCAAAACCGAGAGCATGTGTTTCAAGAACTCTAGTTTTTGAAATATTTTCTAAGTGTGGGAAGCTTATCTTGCTACTAGGATGATTATATAAAACATTGGAGGGTCTAGATTATAACACTTACTAGGGTTGGATGGAAGGGATCAAGCCAAGTGGCCCTTGGACTTAGTCAACAATATCAAGCTCTTACTTAGCAAGACTTGGTCATCTTAACATTGGCCAAATGACCATTATACCCTTGTCAAATTCGAACAAGCCCATGTGTGTGTGGGGGGGGGGGGGGGTAACACGTGTCGCCCTCCCATTCGTCCATAAAATTTTGTAACCCTCGTGGGCCCCACAAAACGTAAAATTTCTCGGGTGGGCCCCACGTGACCAAATCCGTAAAAATAAATTTTCACAATGATAATAAATTCCATACTCCATAAATAAAGCATTTTGAGAATCTAATTCTCATCAACGAACATTTTTCCTTTCCGACGTTCGGAAGATTCTCCGTCGGAAAAACAATTCTCCCTTTCGTACCCATTTTCATGTCTTGCGTTCTCGCGCCCATTCTCTTATTCATGTCCTGGAATTACGGGGTGTAATATTCTTCCCCCCATTAGAAACATTCGTCCTCGAATGTTCTTTCGGAGTCCAATCTAATTAGATAGCGACATAGTCTCCTTTTTCTACACCCTTCGTACAACATATGCCACCCACGGCCACATATAAATACTCATACTAAAACGTTAACCTTGGCACTCACGAAGCCAACTAGTCCATACTCATAATGACCTCAAAGTCTGTCGTAATCATCTCTACTAGGTCTACTAGGGTCTGACGAATGTATCATCACCGGGCAAATCTCATATACCCTCTCAGCTACCACCCCAAACACTCACGGGTGTAGTTACCTCGAAAGGTTCTTATGGATTCAGGCTCTATTCCTTTACACTTGGTTGTTATCTTTCTTACTGGTCATACTCTTTCCGTACTTCCAATTCATACTAGCATACATACATAACTTCCATACCGATTCTGGCCTCCGATCCTTGGAGTTTACTAAATCGAACAATATAAGGCCATTTCCGGCTCTCACGACCTGGTTCCGGTGGAACGCGTCCACGAACTTGTACAACGACTAACTAAGCTTGAGCCTTACACCCTCGTGACCCTATCACATAGCGGGACTACCTCCAACTGATCCCATTCCATTCCGGGCTACGGGTTGACCCGCAACAGTCCACAACTCGATCCATTGTCGCACTTAACTCTTACCCTTAGTCTGAATAAAATCTTATTGCCCGAGAAGGCCTTATATACCTAAGGTCTCGGTGGTTATCAATATTCTTAGGCTCACAATTTTCATGCTCCAAGCCTACCTTATCAGTCCCCCCCGTAAACGGGTACAATAACTTCTCATAATACCATAATCGTGTCGTCTTAATCACAACAACCATTACTTACTCCATACAGACCTCATCCGTACAATTATCTTAAGCCTACCATGCAGCTTAATCTATTCACATGACATTCCATTAAGTTCCTTAACATGACTTCCTTAAGGGTTCACCACCCTATCAGACAGCTCGTCATTTCCCAATTATCTCAAAATAAAACATAAGACCTTGGCGAGAATTCATTAATTGTTTCATACCTTTCCGATATCTATCTAGTCCTTACCAATTCCTGGTAATCTAAAATCATTCTAGGCAACCCATAAATGACCCTCATACATAACTCCGTATAGTTGTATGTCAATAAACCAACTATACTACAATCATTACCAACATGGATAAGCAATCCACATAGTCCTTCCTAGGTCACTGCTGCCTTTATCATAGCTGCAACCAACATAACTCGTTAGGGAGAGACGACCCTAACAACACAGCTATATCGCACGATCTCAGAGTGAGAAGAATGGAAACCAATCTTAAATGTCCTGCAGCCTCCTGATTATAGATGTGGTGCACAACACACCGATAATCAAGACTATACTAGACACGGTCTGTAGACACTTTCCGAGGACTAACTGCTCTGATACCACTTTTGTCACGACCACCCGGATCGCGATCGGTGCCCTACACAGGCACCCTTACAGGTATACATCAGAGATAATCAGCGGAACATACATGAAACTTATAAAATAAATCAACAGAATTAAAATCAACAGGTTAGCCGATAAGGCTACCTCCCTGGACATATAAATACATAACCGAAGCAGCTGCCTCCTTTCCTTTACAAACTGACCCACAATATGTGACTAAAGACCTCTAAGATTTTTGGACAAATAATATGACGGGACAAGGCCTCGCCGTACCCCTGAATATACCTAGCCATAATGACAAGCTCCGGAACATGGGAGCCATCTCAAAATGCTGAACCAGGATCCTAAGCTCGCGGATCCACCACTATGCACCTAAACCTGCGGACATGAACGTAGCCCCCCAAAGGGGGTCAGTACAACAGGTACCGAATATGGAACGGATATAAGGTACAGTAACGAATCATAACTGTACAAAAGAATGACAGGGGCAAGTATAAAAAGTAAATACCAGATCTTACCATGCCATTACAACTCATGAACTTAAACGTACATCATTATCTTTTCCCATTTTTCAATAAGAGTTATAGTCAAATTCTTACGTACATACTTAGGAGAAATCATTAAGTTCATAACCATAACTTACTTATCTTGCATAACATAATCCGACCCTTTCTGGAGGGACGCCTATACTGCCCGGCCCATTCTGGGACGCGCTAAAGTCACATAAGTCTGCTCATAAAGGTATACTGCCCGTTAAGGTATACTGCCCATAAAGGTACACTGCCCATAAAGGTATACTACCCATAAATGTATACTGCCCATAAAGGTATACTGCCCGACCCAATCTGGGACGCGATAAAGTCACATAAGTCTGCCCATAAAGGTATACAATATAAAAATAGGAAGCTTATGATCAACTTAGGGTCACCTGCCCATAGTATCATTTAGCAATCCTATTCCTGGGACTATTTCACCCGCATAAGTCCTGTGGACCCGCAATGAGGTAACTTCCTCGCATAGGCTGTATCCGCCCGCATAGGCCGTATGGACCCGCATGAGGTATTCCTCGCATAGGACTATTTCACCCGCACAGGACTATTTCACCCGCTTAGGCCCGACGGGCCCGCAATGAGCAAATACGCCATGCTCGCATCATGGGTAGCAAATCCATGGAGAAATATAATGTCTTGGGGGTTTACCCCACAATTATACTCAGAATGTATAACGTCTTGGGGGTGTACCCCGCATTTATACTCATGACACTAGCACCAAAGGCTATCATACATAACATAAACACCAGCGTCTTATCATACATAACATAAGCGCTACCGGCTTATCATACATAACATAAGCACTACCGGCTTATCATATATAACATAAGCAAGTTAAGAAATCCCCTAACTCCTTATTAACCTTATTTATAAACACCCCCATTTTAGTTTACTTAAGGCACTAACATGTCATTATAAAATCTGGGAATTAATCCCAAAGTACTACGTACTTCTATTCTTTTAAAATGACTCTTTTTCATATAAAACTTCCAAGATACTAATAACCGTAGTATCAAGTCATATCTACTTTTCAAGACAAGTCACAATACCTTTTAGAAATACATTTATAGGCTTCTAAATCAAGTGACTTCTTTCCTTAAAACCTTAAGCAATTGGTACCTTTAAAACAATTTGCCCTTCTTTATTTCAAGTCATTTCTTTGCTTACATTACTGGAGAAAACCATTCTTTTAATCTTCCATAAAATTGTTATAACCAACTTCCCATAAAGCCGTTATAACTCTTTATGTCTTAGACAAATTCATTCCGTTATAACCAAGAGACTTATACTTTCAAATCAAATTACATAGCTTTCAAAATACTTCAAGTCTCTTAACTTTTAAGAAAACAAGTTTCTTAACTTAGAATATCAAGTCTCTTTAACTTAGAGTACCAAGAAGTCAATACTTTACAAATCAAGTATTCTATACTTTTTAAATCAAGTCATTTCTTCCTTTAAGAATCAAGTCCCATAACTTGAAAAATAAAGTCTCTTAACCTTTTAAGAATTTAAGGTTCATAGTCTTAAAACTTCATACGTGAACTCTTTTAAATTAAGTAACATATACTTTTATGCGTTGTGAATAGGCTATACTTATTCATAACCATCTTATTAAAGCAGTCATGATCTAGAAAATGTAATACAATTTTGTCTTATCTTAGCTTCTATGCAGATGGAGGATTCTACTCATTTTAATTTAATTGATTGCCAATACATTTTCTTTTATTAACGCTGCAGTGGCTTGTTCGATACTTATTCTCATTCGTGCAGTAACTTAGCAAAGTCAACTTGACTCCAAATACTTCCTAACGACTCTTACCAACATCCCCCATAAGACTTGGTAAGGACTTAGGATAACTTAGACGTATCTTTTACATAGAGTAAATCAACATACATACCTCTTAACTTCTAAGAGTAGAAGGAATCATGAAATAGTACCACATGTATACTTCATACATAGAATCATGTCAAAAGAAGGAAGAGGTTCACATACCTCGCGACGGTTATCGACAAGTAGCAAAATGCTCCAAAGTACTTCAACCTTGATAGCTACTCCATCCTTAAGTAGAATACGATATACGTAGTACTTCAATCCTATAGCGGCCATAATACGTCTATTAACTTCTAACTTCAAACGTAGAATATTCTAAGTGCAAAGTCACTAAATTCTACGGAAAATCGGACAACACTTCCTTTGTTTCTACATACTTTTCCACCTTTTTCAAGGCCCGAATTCAATAACCAAACCCCACATTTAAGGCCCAACAATTCAGCAAATACAGAGGGGATTACACGCCCTAACAGGACGTGTAAAATTCTGCCCCACAATTAATATAAAACTGTCCAATAATAAGTGCAATTCTCGGCTACAATCCATGCCTACAACAATGTCAATTTCCGTTCGATTCCTTTTAAATCCAAGTTGTTATTCCAACATGTTATATACATAATAACAATTACAACTACTATATTCCTTTCTCTCAATAACATACGACGATCGTAATTAATAATTAACTTGAATTACAATCTTAACGGCTAACATGCCATTTTCGGTTTTGAGCTTCTAAAATTCCATAACACTTATCAATCTTCATAACCTATATCACATGCTCATTTCTAACTTATCATAACATGGAATCTTCAATTACAATAATAAGACGAAGATTATTACCTCATTTAGCCCAAATATAATCCAAGATTACAAGTCGATCCTTAGCAACTTTTAGCTTCTCTTCTTATGTTTCAATCCGCTCCAAGCACTCCTTAGAAGCTCATGAAGAACTCCTCTTCAAGTTTCATCTTCAAAGTTGAAGAACACCTTAGGGTTTCGCCTTGCGACTAACGTGAAAACGTCATTTTTCTGGGATCTTTCTATTGAGATATCCTTACAATACCCCTAGGAACCTTGGGTTAAAGTCTTGTGAATTATGAACCACAATTGCAAAATTTTCTCCTTCCTTTTTAGCTCAAACCCGAGAGCATGTGTTTCAAGAACTCTAGTTCTTGAAATATTTTCTAAGTGTGGGAAGCTTATATTGCTACTAGGATGATTATATAAAACATTGGAGGGTCTAGATTATAACACTTGTTAGGGTTGGATGGAAGGGATCAAGCCAAGTGGCCCTAACAAGTGTTATAATCTAGACCCTCCAATGTTTTGAGAATCTAATTCCATACTCCTTAAATAAAGCATTTTGAGAATCTAATTCTCATCAACGAACATTTTTGCAATTGTGGTTCATACTCCTTAAATAAAGCATTTTGAGAATCTAATTCTCATCAACGAACATTTTTCCTTTCCGACGTTCGAAAGATTCTCCGTCGAAAAAACAATTCTCCCTTTCGTACCCTTTTTCATGTCTTGCGTTCTCGCGCCCATTCTCTTATTCATGTCCTGAAATTACGGGGTGTAACAGAAAGAGCTACATTCAAAAGAGTTAATAATATGTTGCAACAAGTGCATTATCTGTTTTAACGGATGAGTAATTGATCGGTGTATTTTATATACATTTTTTGAGTCATTTTTAGTTAGTATTTTACTCATTTCATTTATGTTTAGTATAATATTAGGGTCGTTTTCCTTTCTTTTGTGTCACAGCGGTAAAAAATGGAGAAATGAGGAAAAGAAGATGAAATGAGCATAAATGAGATGGAATTGCACACTAAAAGGGCCAAGAAATGAAGTCTAAGAAGTTCCGGAAATTATAGAGGAGATCAGACGAAGTCCGGACGAAAAAAGGACGACGAAACGGAATCCGCCAGAAAAACGTCACCGGAGCCGCGGCGCCTGGCAGCAGCGCCGCGGCGCCCAAAGTGCTGAAAGTCCCGAGAGTTGCTGATTTTCAGGCGCCGCGGCGCCAGTCTGCAGGGCCGCGGCGCCGATGCGGGATTTATGAAGTCTGGGCCGAATTTGACATGTTTTCAGAATCCTAAAGGGATTATTTTTCCTACCTAAAGGGATAACTTTTCCTACCTTAAAACCCTTACCTAAAAGGATTCTAATAACTTTTCCTACTTACAAATCCTTAACCCTTCACCTAAAGGATTCTTGGTCTATAAATAGTCTCTACATCATTAGAAGAATTCATTCTCCAATTCTCTATTCCACCATTCACCATTCTACATCCATCCACCAATCCATCTTGTAAATATTCACAACACAACCCTTGGATGCTAGAAGGCTTGAAGACTCGTTCTTAAGTATTTTCTTTTCTTTTCTTGTCTTTATTTCAGTTTTTATGATGAACATTGAATTAGTTCTTGTCATGTCAATGGCTAGGAACTAATTCGTTTATAGGGCTTTCCATGTTAAATCACTAGAAACTTATGTTATGAATTGATGCATGGTTATGGTTTTTCTTCTTCTTGTTGAGATTTATCCAATAATTGCTTTGAATGCTTGGTAATTAATTGATCACTAATTATCATTATTTATATGATTTCTAATCAAACTTCGAAAGGAGGAGGTTGTGAATATGCTGTAAGTTGGGTAGACATATTTTGGATTGGGGATGAAAATACCTCAATTACTTATGTAGCGTTAATGAGAGGCTTAACAACCCTAATTTTACGCATGACGCGTGACAGTTAACTAGGTTTTTGGTCTTAATCCTCCTATAGAGTCATCCTTATCACCGAAAGGTAGAAATGAGCAATACTGGGGTTGAGTGTTTATATAGCCTTAACGGGAGTATAAAACGATTTCGTAAACCTGCTAGCTCCAAAAGAAGAAGAACCATAAGTCATTGCATTAATAAGTAACAAAAGCGGATAGTTGAGGAGACGTGGAAGCCCTATTCCCATCACAACTGAAGTAAACACATAGTTAATTAGCCTTTATAATTGTTAGTTATAAACAACAAAAATCACTATCGGTTACCAAATAGATACCAAAAGATAGATAATTGGTACTTGAACACTAATCATTGTGGACGATATTCGGTCTTACCAAGACTATATTACTTGTCACGATAACGTGCACTTGCGTTAAAGTGTGTGCATCTTTTCGCGCATCAAGTTTTTGGCGCCGTTGCCGGGGATTAGGCATAGTTCAATATCAATTTTATCTATTTTTAATTTCTAATTTGGTTTTTATTTTTTATTTTATTTTTATTTTTTTCGTTTATGTATTTATTGTGTGAAAACAAGGGTGCCGTGATCCGTTGTTGGCTTTGATGCATCTCAGGGATCCTGAAGACATGGATTACTACTGTCAATATGATGAAGCTCCAACCCTACAGGAAGAGAGGGAGGAGTTACGAGAAGCCATACTCAGTTTCGCTAGGTATCAAACTCAGTTCATGGACGAAACGAGATTGGCCATGAAGAAGTTGGAACTGCAAATAGGAGAACTCATGATCATTTTGAGCAATGAACACAAATTGAGGAGCCTGAACCACACCCAACTATTGAGGAATCTGGTGAGATAGTTGGTGTAGAGAAGGAAAAGATTGCAGAAATTCAATTATTCACCTTCTTGGATTCTGTGGAAATTCTTTTTCTTGCACCTATTACAGAAGAAACACCACCAGCTATCACTGCTGATCCCCAAACAGAAAGTCCATACCATCAAGGGCACCCCCTAGAGTTGAGAGAAAGACAAGCATGTCTTGTGTACTTGGGGGATAATCGTATATTTGAGGCCCTTGTTTGAAGCAATTGTTGTAGTTGAAGTGAGACCTGCAACAATAACTCTGTGGATTGCAAGCAGTTCGCAGAAGGATCCAATGGGCACTCGTAAAGGTTAAATGCGTCCGGCTAAAAGACGTTAAAGACAGCGCTTGTTGGGAGGCAACCCAATGTTTTTAATTATGTTATTTTAATTTCTGTCTTTAGTTTATTTTATTTTGTCTTGAACAGTCTCACGGTCTTGGGTTCTTGTTTTGTGTTGTTGGATGACAGGTGGACTGAAAGCTAAAACCGAGGAAAAAGGAGCAAAAACGCTGGAAAAAAAGAAGGAAAAGCAGTCGTTAAGCGCAAGGCCAGAATCTCAGAGCCACAAGATTAGCAATGCGCGCTAAATCTTAGGGCATGACGCGAACTTCAGAGACCCAGATTCCGTGCAAATTCCAGAATTTTTCCTCCTAGACCTCCGTTATGACCGCTGTGTTGTGTCAGTAAGTTGTCCATATTTTTTTTGAGTCGTGCACACATTAGGGACAATGTGTGATTTAAGTTTGGGGGGATGTTTTATTATTTTTGAGTCTTTTTGAATTGTTTTGTGTATTTTTGAGTAATTTTTGAGTCATATTTTTTTTTTTTAAAGATCATGCATGTTGTAGTTACTTGAAACGCCTAGTGAAGTAAAGTGGAATAATGTAGTGGAATTAGAAGCAACCATCTGAACACTTAGGATATATATGCCAAAAATTCATGAAATCAAACTAATTGGGGTATCTTGCTTGATTTATGCATTGTTAGTGATTAAATGTCACGACCCATTCCGGGGCCCGTGACTGGTGCCTTACCGGGGCACCCAAGTAGTCATACATCAGAGTAATCAGCGGAAATATAAAACAAGACATGAAACAGTTTATAAAATAAGACACAGTTTATGTGAGAAAACGTCGCCTTTCGGCATATATATATAAACATGGTTTAGCGATTTACATCGATCTTGTACAATATGACTCTGAGACCTCAGGAAAGATACAACTATGGCGGGGACAGGGGCCGCCATACCCCGATGTACAAAACTATCTACAACGGGAGATCATACCCAAAAGTAGAGCCTCGGAAAAGATGGAGCTCAGACACCAACGTGGAGATCTGAGGATGTGGATCTAGCACTCTTGCCACCTGCGGCATGAACGCAGCCCCAGAAGGAGTCGATAACAGTACTAAGTATATGAAACTGTAAAATACTTAAATGAAAACATATCATTTTAAAATCAGTTGCAAGTATGTATGAAACAACGAGGGGACGCATAGTGCCACATCATAAACAAAGAGCAACAATAGGTAAAGCAGCGAGTCTTTTCTAGTGCGAATGATCAGCGGGGCCACTCGCCCATATTATCATTCTGCAAGCCTAATCTGAACTCGAGTCCGCATAGGCCACTCACATAGGCGCGTGAGGTATAACCCCGCGTCGAGGGTAGCTACTCCTCGGCGTCTGGACTCGTTGTCGCATGGCCACATAGACGCGTGAGGCATAACCCCGCATACTAACACGGAACTCTCGTAGCTCGCGTAGGCCCCCTGGACCCGCGTGAGGTATTCTCGAATCATGGTCCTGCATCACCGAGTCTACCGCGTCGGAGGCGACTTAACCCCCGGTATCATCTCAAGAGGTGAGTGATATAGTACTAACACAACAGCTTATAGTTCAAAACAACATAAGCATAAGTAAGACTGACATCTTTACACAAACGTTTAACAGACACTAACACACATAGCATCATATCATGTCTACTTATCAAACCATCTTATTATTCTTTTCACAATTCAATATAAGTCTGTTATAAACACATAGGCAAACTGTTTCTTTATCCATCTTAAGTGGTTATACTTAACTTCCCATAAAGCTAGTATAACTCTTAAGCTTCATTTAAAACCAATTAGTTCTCTTACATTAAAAATGATTCAAGATTCTTTTGAAATGCTTTCATTCTTTATTATTCGTGCTTAAAGCGTGAGGCATTCTGTAAGTATTATTCGAGCTTAAGCGTGAGGCATTCCGTAGTTATTATTCGATTAACACGTATGCGTCACCGTACTACATATATATTGTAAAATATCATGCTTTAGGAAGAATCACATACCTTCTCGAAAACCACCGCCAAGTTGAATATGTCGCGAGAGAATCGACTATAATAGTCGACACGTCTATCAACGTTGGACTACTTTGAAACCGATTCTAAGCAGAGGGTTCTATATCCTACGGAAAATTGGGCGTCTTCCCTACGGTGAGCTACTCAAGTCTCTTGAAAGCGATCCTATGTAAGTACAATTTGATTATTCTTCTTTTAAACCCTCCTACCGTGATAACATTCAATTCTATACGTGATATTCTTCTAAGTATTTAATACTTATTCTTATACTACTACATTATGTATTCTCTAATTCAAAGAGGGTTATGATTAGTTACCTCGGTAAGCCCAATAATATCCTAGATAAAGTCGGCGCTGAGCAAGGTTTAGCTCTAAGTTTATGCGCTCGTGGCTCAGAAACCTTAGAAGTTCTTCACAACTTCTACTAAGGACTAAGGGATTTGGGCTAGGGTATTTTAGGCATTATAACAATACAAGAAGGCAACTTTTCTACCAAGGGAGGGGGGGTAGATTTCGGCTAGGCTAGGGGGGGGTAGCCTCGGCTAGCTTCTCCAAAGGGGGGGGGGAGGTGTTTGGACGAAAAGAGGCTTAAGGGAGAGGAGAGGATTTCAAGACTTGGAAGGCTTGTTTGTGGATGAAGAACTCTTCATCTAAAGAGGGGGTATTTATAGGTCAAGGGATGGCCAACCAATGACCAAGATTATGCCATGTGCAAGGCAAGTGTAGGGTGAGGATTTAGGCAAGTGTCCTTGGCCAACTTGCACACAAAATATCCTACCAACTCCAAGACAAAATAAGCCAACCCAATCGGCCCTATTGCGTGTCAAGTCCATCAATTGGAGGGTGACAAGTGTCGCCTCCCGTTGATCAAAATGTTTCGTCTCTCGGAAAAATCCGCAAAAATAGAAATGGCATGGCGGAAATTACCTACGAAAGGTGTGGAAGCGTTTAGTCGGAAAACTATTCGTTTTGAGAGTTGTGCCCAAAAAAGCGTCAAGCCTAACTTTAAGGCCAAACTTTTATGCGTATTCCCTTACGTACATACTGCAAATACGGGTATAACATTCTCCCTCGCCAGAAACATTCGTCCGAATGTTCCTTTCCCAGAGCAGATAACGATAAGGTTCTTCGTAACTTAAACCGTTTGCAAATGCCACACACGGCCACAAAACAACACTTAGGCATAAATGATAATGAAAAATTTACAAGTAGAAAAGTGAATTACGGAGGTGTGGGAATAGGTGAGGATATACGCCTCATGTCCTCTCGACTTCCACGTCATCTCCTCCTGAGCTCGTTCGCCACAAGACTTTGCGGAAGCCACGTCCTTCGTCGCGACGCCTAACACGACGATCGACTATCGCTATGGGAATCTCTCATACGATAACCCGCCGGTCACTGGACATCGTCGATCGGGTGTACCTAGATGGATCCGATACATCTCTCCGGCGTAGATCGTGAAACATCGGATGCGCTTGCCTCGGATCGGACGGCAGATCAACTCGTAAACGCGCCTACCTGCGGACAATCAAACGGCCCGATGTACCTTGTGAGTTTCCTTCTTCCCGAATCTCATCACACCGCCGTGGGTGATGTCACGACCGAACCGGGCGTGGTCGTGCCTTACCGGGCACCCAGTAGACATACATCGAGTAATCGTGAACATAAAGACAATACATGAAACCGATTGTAATAAGACGGTGAAATAAGAAGACAAAGCAACTAAAAGCGGTTACCTTCGGTATATATATAAATAACAACTCTTTCAACATGAACGGTTTAATCCTTTTACAAACCCCGCCCACAACGATTACAGACCTCTAAGAATGATACGACAACAATGGCGGACGGGGCCCCGCCAAACCACGAATGTAAACACTTACGACGACGGACTATACCATCGATAAGCCTCCGAGAAACGGAGCTTCCCAAACGCTGAAATCGTGACCGAGAGCTAGGATCAACGATCGTGTACCTCAACTGCGGCATGAACGCAGCCCAAGGAGGTCGATAACAGTGCAGGTATGTGAAACTAAAAATATCGTAAATGAAATCATAATAGTCTATAAGGCGGGAGACATGTATGATAACCAAACTACGTTCACAATAAATAGCGATCGTGTCAAGTCGGGACTCACGCCTCAAAGTCATCACTCGAATATAACTATGGGTCTCAAGCCCATAACATCAATCATGCCCGTGGAATACCTTCCTCACCGCTGCCGATATGATAGAAAAGCACCAAGGAATACACATGAACACGGGTCCCACTGTGTCCAAATAAAACGATGCGAGTAAATGCGAAGGCATAGCCGACTACTAACACCCACGGTACTAACAAGGTCATAAAGCGTATGATATCTGTCTGCATCGTCACATGATCAAAGATGGTCACTCGCTCGCGGATATCAAATGTGCGCGTCTAGCCACTCGAACTTTCCGACTCGCGTAGGCCAACCTCATAGGCCCGCATGAGGTATAACCCACATCGAGGGTGCTACTCCCGGCGTCGCCACGGACTCGCGATCCGCACGCCACATAGATCGCGTGACCATAAAGGCCGCACACTAACACGGAACTCCGTAGTTCGCATGGATCCCCGGACCCGCGTAGGTATTCTCGAATCATGGTCCCATCGGACGCTGAGTCTACCCGCGTGGAGGCGACAACCTCCGGAAATAAGTCAAGGTGAGTGGTACAATACCAACATAACGGTGATAGTCAAACAACTTTAAGCACGATCGAGGAAAACCCCTTTACACTAACATCACAAGATACTAACACACATAGCATCCTAGCATGTTTACTTATCAATCAACAAGAAAGTATTTACAAGGCTATCACAAACCAACATAATCAAGTTATACACACAAGGTACTTTCTACTATATGTCAACAAGTTCGGGTTTTTATCCCCAAAGTACTTCATACATTAAATCTTTAAAAGATACGTTACTTTCACAAAAGTCACACAATACCCGTAGTTATGTGAAAATAGAGTGATTATCCTTTTAAGTAAAACAAAACACTTACCTTTGTAAAATCAAGTAACGACATTATTTTCCAAACGTCCAAGTTTGCCTAATTTCAAATGTTCACGTTTCTTATTTTAGAAAGGTTTCGTAGTTCATAGTCTTATTCATTTAAGAATATAATTCTTCTTTTAAACTATCTGAGAAACATAAGTCTTATATGTGAGCAGGATATTCTTGTTTATAACAATCTTATTACAGCAACCATGATCTAGGAAATATCATTTTGTCTCATCTTAGTCTTCTATGCAGATGGAAGTTTCTACTGGTTTTAATAATACTTAATCTATTAAAACATTTCCTTTTATTAACGCTGCAGTGGTTTGTCGATACACATTCTGATTTCCGAAATCAGTAAACCATTCTTAAGCCGTTATACCTAACTTCCCATAAAGCTAGTATAACTCTTAAGTTTTCAAAAACCAAGTATTACTTCTTCTTTCAAAATGATTCAAAATCTTTATGTTTTAAACCAATCAAATACATTTAGCACATGTACGTCTATCGTACTACATAGTTCACACATATCATGCTAGAAGAGATAGGAAGAGGTTCACATACCTCGCGACGAGTATCGACTAATAGCAACGCTCCAAGTACTTCAAGCCGCTACTCGCGCTTGATGATCGCGCCATACGTAGTACTTCAACCTATAAGGCCCTGGCGCTTATTAACATTTAGATCCCTTCGTAGAACATTCTACGAAAATTCAGCGACTCCCCCCCAAACAGCGTAAATCTCCTCCTTTATCGCGGCCGGCTATCAAGGCAACCCGGGGGGGGGGGGGTTAACACGTCTAACCGGTCGTGTACAATTCTACTATATAGTAATGCTACACAAGTCTCATGTCTGATCCTATGTAATTCTGATTCGATTCTCTTCTTTAAATTGGGCTTAAGTCAAAAGACATTGCCGCAACTATGTTCAATTCTATATATAGTATACTTTAACTATATATTCCAACAACATGTAATTTCCAATTACAATAGAAAGGTCAAGATATTTACCTCGATAAGCCCAAAATTATCCGAGTTATAATGTCGATCTGAGCAGGTTTAGCTCCTACTCAGTGCGCTCAATCCGCTCCAAACAACCCTTAGAAGTTCTAACCAACTTCTACTTAAATACTTGACCAACAATGAAGATTTCCTTAGGGTTTTGGTTTGAGACTAAAAGAACAAAATGTAGTATTTCCGGCTCTACGTATAGAGGTAATTTTTGAATACAACAAGATAAAGGCTAAGGTATTTTGGGCATTATAACAATACTTGGAGAAGTATTTCTACCAAGAGGGGTATTATACGAAAGCAACTAGGCTAGGGGGGGGTACCCCACGGCTCGCACCCCAAAGGGGGGGGAGGCTCTCGGCCACAAAGGCCACTCAAAGGGGGAGGGGTTTCGCCAAGGGCCTTTACTAGGAGAGGGCTCTTGGGCGAGAGTCAAACAAGAGGAGAGGGGAAGGATTTCAAGACTTAGAACACATTTGGATGATGAAGTCTTCAACAAAGGGAGGGGTATTTATAGGGAAGCCAAGGGCCAACCAATGGACAAGATCAAGCCATGTGTTAGGCAAGTGTAAGGCCAAGATCAAGCCAAGTGCACCCTATCCCTACTCCACAAAACAAGGCACAAAACAAGGCCAAGAAAGCTAGCCAAAACGTCCCACTTTCGGCCAAGCAAACCGCCAACTTGAGGGTGACAAGTGTCGCCCTCTCGTTGGTCCAAAATATTCCGTCTCTCGGAAAAATCCGCAAAAATTAGAAATGACATAGCCGTATTTTACCCTACGAAAGCTGTGGAAATGTTTCGTCGAAAAACGACTCTAATCGGGTGTTGTGAACAAATAATTTCGGCCAAGCCACTTTTAAAAGTTTCAAATTTCTACGTACGTCCCTTACGTACATACTCTGGAAATACGGGGTATAACATTCTCCCCTCCTTAGAAACATTCGTCCCGAATGTTCCTTCTAAGTCTCAAAAACAAACGCGCGCCAGTATAGCCTTCACTGTTATACTTACGAAAACAATCCTGCCACGCATGGCTACAGAAACACCCTATGCAAAATACCTCCATCCAAGTCCACGAGGAACACCTCTAACATAACCACAAACACCCCTCTCCGGGGTCTAAAATATACTTCCTTCGCACCTTCTCCTTACAAAAGAAATGATCATATCTATGCTCGCCATACATGCTCGCTTCTTCCTTTTCTCGTCGTGATACCATTTTTTTCACTTTGCCGCGAGTCTCACTCGAGACCCGACAAATGGTACCGGCCGCTTGCAATCCACGAGGTCGTGACACTCGAACTTTTACCACATTTACATCGCTTGATTTCCAAAACTCGGGTTATCATCTTCAACTTGGTCATCATTAGTCGAATACTCGGATGGATCTCCGATTTCCTTCTCGAACATAGCACGAGCGATCGACGACCTTGCCTCCTAAGTCGGACGGCAAATGCTAACATATAGGCAACCCGCCTATTCTTCACATGAACTCAAAGGCCCAAAGTAACTCGCTAAGTTCCTCTGTATTCCAAAACTCGTCACACCCAACCCGGTGGTACTTTCGAAGACCGACCGTCAACTCAACTCTAAGCGTCCGCCGATTATCCGCACGATTTCCTCGAGCTGCCGTAACTTCTTCTAGACAAGCTTCACTATCCACGATCACTGGAACACGCTGAACCAACCGTGCGAACCTTGCCAACATCGAACCACTGACCGACAATTACACATCCGCCCCACAAGGCTTTATAAGGCGACATTCAACACCGAAATGGTAGCTTAAACACTTCTCCACAGAGACAACAATCCCACAACTACCCTCAAATCCAAACACCGCCCGAGGCGAATGCGACTGAGACTCACCGAGTTCTTAACCCTGCTGGTAAAACTTTCGAAACAAAACAGCCGTACTGGCTCCACTGCGCCATAAGGTGAAGGAGGCACCCGTGCAGCACTTACAACCTTTCAAATAACAACATCGCTGAGTACTCGGCCTTTGCTGAAGACAAGACGGTGACCTCCTCGCCCGACCATCGGGTCGAACGATCCACGACCAGTCTGTTGGTTAACTAAACTGGGCCTAACACCTCGTGACCCTACCACAAGGCGGGACCACCACAAACTGACCCCACCACCAAACATGCCTCGGGTTGACCCGCAACGTGGCCTCAACCCGACCCGGCAACGCGCAAAACGCCAGCTCCCCGATCCGGAACAATTTCACAAATCACGTTACGAAAACCTAGCGGTCTTCCTAGCTCGACTACCCTCTTTCAAATCACGCTACTCAGGACTTATCCCACAAACATAGCTCACGTGCACTATGCACTCCGATAAGGATCAAACATAACACTACACCTATACTTGAGATGGCCTTACCTCTAAGGTCTCTACGTATAAAACTCTAAGGCTCCCACCTTCTCTATCCCCAAAATCTTACTCGGTTAACCCACCAAGATTTCTAATCACCATTTACATAATGCTATCAGAATATAACACTTAAGGTATACTCACCTTATCACACATACTAAACCCTAGAGGGTTAAAGATATACCTGAATCTACTGCTTTACTCCCCTTAGTCGTTTCTAATCACACCGCCCGTAGGCGCATAGCTAGAAGATGACGAACTACCCACCGATCTGAAGGCTAAGTCCTCCCGCGAGGACACTCTTTCGACATCGACCACGACGGTCATAGTACAACAAGTACCAACTAAAAACGACATTCCCGAGATGACGCCGCCACATCGCGAACACCGAAAAATCGAATCCGGATGGCCGAGCCTTCGTGGATCGTGGAACCTAAGCTCGAGCTCGACCAACTCTCGCATACCCCGAACGCCCCGAACCTCGGAGGACCTTTCGCACCGGTGGATGCGCATAATCTAATTCTGGCCGCGAGGCGACTCGCCTCAAAGTTACCAAAGGACCTTGCTGCTCGCCTCTTCTCGCCCTTCGTTAACCCGCCGATCTCTACGCTTTCGCTCACGCGCATAAGCCCGCATACGTGCCATGCTCAAGCCTAATCAAGAACTTACTTTTGCACAACCTTCCGTTGATATTCATCAAGACTCGCAGACATCGGTATACTCTGCGGTAGTCAAATCCATAGTTAGTAAATGGTCGCCTCCTTGAAATCTATATTCTCTGTTCCCGTGGCCGCGAAGGTTCAAATATCATGGCCGCAGTAGGAATCGCCGCCGCTAAACTCACTGGGGCTAGTGACGTCGCAGAACTCCCGAATGAAGCACCACCTGAGGTGATAATTGGGCTGTGCCCGCGTAACCCTCTCAGACTTTACTCGCGCCTCCGCCGCTTGCCCTCCTGGGTCGGGTTGCCCTACGCGGAGGCATAACGGTAAGGGAAAGAAATACGCTAGAGGGTCCAACTTACAACACAGCTCTAAGGCACGATCTCCGAGTGAGAAGAAATAGAAACCAATC
Organism: Przewalskia tangutica; assembly: GCA_029844215.1. Lineage (NCBI taxonomy): Eukaryota > Viridiplantae > Streptophyta > Magnoliopsida > Solanales > Solanaceae > Przewalskia > Przewalskia tangutica. Next base: position 9,086,083 of record CM056725.1, read on the forward strand.
CTAAATATCCTATAGCCTCACGATTATTGGTGTGTGCACAACACACCGATAATCGAACTTCATCGATACGGTCGTAGACACTTTGCGGGGATTAATCGCTCACGATACCACTTTTGTCACGACCGAACTCGGGCGTGGATCGTGCCTACCCCGCACCCAAGTAGACATACATCGTAGTAATCACGAACATAAAGACAATACATGAAACCAATGTAATAAGGCAGTGAAATAAGAAGACAAAGCAACTAAAAACGGTTACCTTCAAGATATATATAAATAACAACTCTTTCAACATGAGCTTTAATCCTTTTTACAAACCACGCCCACAACAAGATTACCTGCACTTAAGAATGATACGACAACAACGGGCGACGGCCCCGCCAAACCCCGAATGTAAACACTTACGACGGGGACTATACCACCGATAAGCCTCCGAGAAACGGAGCTTCCCAAACGAAATCGTGACCACGAGAGCTAGGATCAACGATCGCGTGTACCTCAACTGCGGCGTGAACGCACTTCAAGGAGGTCGATAACAGTGCAGAGTATGTGAAACTAAAAATATCAGAATGAAATCATAATAGTCTATAAGGCGGAGACATGTATGATAACCAAACTACGATTCACAATAAATAAGCGAATATGTCAAGTCGTGACTCACGCCTCAAAGTCATCACTCGAATATAACTATGGGTCTCAAGCCCATAACATCAATCATGCCCGTGGAATACCTTCCTCACCGCCATCTATGATAGAAAAGCACCAAGGAATACACATGAACACCGGGTCCCACTGTGTCCAAATAAAACAAGACAGGTAAGTACGAAGGCATAGCCGACTACTAACACCTACGATTAACAAGGTCATAAAGCGTATCATGATATCTGTCTGACCGGCCACATGATCAAAGCCGGTCACTCGCCCGCAGATCAAATGCGCGTCTAGCCTCGAACTTTCCGCACTCCGCGTAGGCCAACCTCATAGGCCCGCGTGAGGTATTCCCCGCATCGAGGGTAGCTACTCCCCGGCATCGTCCTGGACTCGCAGTCCGCGTGGCCACATAGACCGCATGACCATAAAGGCCGCACACTAACCTGGAACTCCCGTAGTTCCGCATGGATCCCCTGTACCCGCATGAGGTATTCTCGAATCATGGTCCTGCATCACCGAAGTCTACCCCGCACGGAGGCGACTTAACCTCCGGAAATAATTCAAGGTGAGTGGTACAATACCAACATAAAGGCTGATATTCAAACAACTTTAAGCACAGTCGAGGGGAAATCCCCTTTACACTAACATCACAAGATACTAACACACATAGCATCCTAGCATGTTTACTTATCAATCAACAAGAAAGTATTTACAAGGCTATCACAAACCAACACAATCAAGTTATACACACAAGGTACTTTCTACTATATGTCAACAAGTTCGGGTTTTTATCCCCAAAGTACTTCATACATTAAATCTTTAAAAGATACGTTACTTTCACAAAAGTCACACAATACCCGTAGTTATGTGAAAATAGAGTGATTATCCTTTTAAGTAAAACAAAACACTTACCTTTGTAAAATCAAGTAACGACATTATTTTCCAAACGTCCAAGTTTGCCTAATTTCAAATGTTCACGTTTCTTATTTTAGAAAGGTTTCGTAGTTCATAGTCTTATTCATTTAAGAATATAATTCTTCTTTTAAACTATCTGAGAAACATAAGTCTTATATGTGAGTAGGATATTCTTGTTTATAACAATCTTATTACAGCAGCCATGATCTAGGAAATATCATTTTGTCTCATCTTAGTCTTCTATGCAGATGGAAGTTTCTACTGGTTTTAATAATACTTAATCTATTAAAACATTTCCTTTTATTAACGCTGCAGTGGTTTGTCGATACACATTCTGATTTCCGAAATCAGTAAACCATTCTTAAGCCGTTATACCTAACTTCCCATAAAGCTAGTATAACTCTTAAGTTTTCAAAAACCAAGTATTACTTCTTCTTTCAAAATGATTCAAAATCTTTTGAAATACTTCAAGTTCTTTATTAACACATAACAAGCCAGTTATAGTTCAAACCAGTTACCTTTTAAAAACCACAAGTATCTTCTTACCAACATAAAGCTGTTATAACCAACTTCCCATAAAAGCCGTTATAACACTTTATGTTTTAAACCAATCAAATACATTTAGCACATGTACGTCTACCGTACTACATAGTTCACACATATCATGCTAGAAGAGATAGGAAGAGGTTCACATACCTCGCGACGAGTATCGACTAATAGCAAAACGCTCCAAGTACTTCAAACCGTCGGCTACTCCGTAGCCGCAGATCGCGCCATCGTAGTACTTCAACCTATAAGGCCACAAGGCGCTTATTAACATTTAGATCCCTTCAGAACATTCTACGTAAAATTCGAAGACTTCCCGCAACAGCGTAAATCTCCTCCTTTATCGAGGCCGGCTATCAAGCCAACCAGGGGGGGGGGGGGTTAACACGTCTAACCGGTCGTGTACAATTCTACTATATAGTAATGCTACACAAGTCTACTGTAATACAGTCCTATGTAATTACAGTTCAGTTCTCTTCTTTAAATTCAGGCTTAAGTCAAAAGACATTGCCGCACAACTATGTTCAATTCTATATATAGTATACTTTAACTATATATTCCAACAACATGTAATTTCCAATTACAATAGAAGGTCAAGATATTTACCTCGATAAGCCCAAAATTATCCGAGTTATAATGTCGATCCTGAGCAAGGTTTAGCTCCTACTCCGTGCGCTCCAATCCGCTCCAAACAACCCTTAGAAGTTCTAACCAACTTCTACTTAAATACTTCAACCAACAATGAAGATTTCCTTAGGGTTTCAGTTTGAGACTAAAAGAACAAAAGGTAGTATTTCCGGGCTCTACGTATAGAGGTAATTTTTGGAATACAACAAGATAAAGGCTAAGGTATTTTGGGCATTATAACAATACTTGGAGAAGTATTTCTACCAAGAGGGGGGGTATTATACGAAAGCAACTAGGCTAGGGGGGGGGTACCCCACGGCTAGCACCCCAAAGGGGGGAGGGGGAGGCTCACGGCCACAAAGGCCACTCAAAGGGGGAGGGGTTTCTCGGCCAAGGGCCTTTACTAGGGAGGGGGCTCTTGGACGAGAGTCAAACAAGAGGAGAGGGGAAGGATTTCAAGACTTAGAACACATTTGGATGATGAAGTCTTCAACAAAGGGAGGGGTATTTATAGGGAAGCCAAGGGCCAACCAATGGACAAGATCAAGCCATGTGTTAGGCAAGTGTAAGGCCAAGATCAAGCCAAGTGCACCCTATCCCTACTCCACAAAACAAGGCACAAAACAAGGCCAAGAAAGCTAGCCAAAACGTCCCACTTTCGGCCAAGCAAACCGCCAACTTGAGGGTGACAAGTGTCGCCCTCTCGTTGGCCCAAAATCTTCTGCACCTCGGAAAAATCCGCAAAACTTCGAAATCACATAGCCTTTTTTTACCCTCCTAACGCTGTGGAAACTTTTCTTCGAAAAACGACTCTAATCGGGTGTTGTGAACAAATAATTTCGGCCAAGCCACTTTTAAAAGTTTCAAATTTCTACGTCGCCCCTTACGTACATACTGCGGAAATACGGTATAACATTCTCCTCGCTTAGAAACATTCGTCGAATGTTCCTTCTAAGTCTCAAAACAAACGCGCCAGGATAGCCTTCACTGTTATACTTACGAAAACAATCCTGCCACGCATGGCTACAGAAACACCCTATGCAAAATACCTCCATCCAAGTCCACGAGGAACACCTCTAACATAACCACAAACACCCCTCTCCGGGGTCTAAAATATACTTCTTTCGAAACTTCTCCTTACAAAAGAAATGATCATATCTATGCTCGCCATACATGCTCGCTTCTTCCTTTTCTCGTCGTGATACCATTTTTTTCACTTTGCCGCGAGTCTCACTCCGGAGACCCAACAAATGGTACCGGGCTGCTTGCAATCCCTGAGGTCGTCAGACACTAACTTTTACCACATTTCGATATCGCTTGGTTCCAAAACTCGGGTTATCATCTTCAACTTGGTCATCATTAGTAGAATACTGCGGATGGATCTCCGATTTCCTTCTCGAACATAGCACGAACGATCGACGACCTTGCCTCCTAAGTCGGACGGCAAATGCTAACATATAGGCAACCCGCCTATTCTTCACATGAACTCAAAGGCCCAAAGTAACTCGGGCTAAGTTCCTCTGTATTCCAAAACTCGTCACACCCAACCCGGGTGGTACTTTCAAGACCGACCGTCGGCTGAACTCTGGCGTCGCCGATTATCCGCACAATTTCTCCGAGCTGCCGTAACTTCTTCTAGACAAGCTTCACTATCCACGTCTGTGGAACACGCTGAACCAGTATGCGAACCTTGCCAACATCGAACCACTCGACCGGCAACTTACACATCCGCCCCCACAAGGCTTTATAAGGCGACATCCGAACACTGAAATGGTAGCTTAAACACTCCCTCCACAGGAGACAACAATCCCCACAACTACCCCTGAAATCCAAACACTGGCCCGAGGGCGAATGCGATTCTGAGACTCACCTGAGTTCTTAACCCTGCCTGGTAAAACTTTCAGAAACAAAACAGCCGTACTCTGGGCTCCACTGTCTGCCATAAGGTGAAGGGAGGCACCCCGTGCAGCCTTACAACCTTTCTGAAATAACAACACTGCTGAGCACTCGGTCTTTGCTAGAAGACAAGACGGCTGACCTCCTCGGCCCGACTACTGGTCGAATGCATCCACGAATTCGTACGCTGGTTAACTAAACCTGGGCCTAACACCCTCGTGACCCTACCACAAGGCGGGACCACCACAAACTGACCCCACCACCAAACATGCCTCGGGTTGACCCGCAACGTGGCCTCAACCCGACCCGGCAACGCGCAAAACGCCACTCCCGATCCGAACAATTTCACAAATCACGTTTAAAACCTAGCGGTCTTCCTAGCTCGACTACCCTCTTTCAAATCACGCTACTCAGGGACTTATCCCACAAACATAGCTCACGTGCACTATGCACTCCGATAAGGATCAAACATAACACTACACCTATACTTGAGATGGCCTTACCTCTAAGGTCTCTACGTATAAAACTCTAAGGCTCCCACCTTCTCTATCCCCAAAATCTTACTCGGTTAACCCACCAAGATTTCTAATCACCATTTACATAATGCTATCAGAATATAACACTTAAGGTATACTCACCTTATCACACATACTAAACCCTAGAGGGTTAAAGATATACCGACTCATCGCTTTACTCCTCTTAGTCGTTCTAATCACACCTGCCCCGTAGGGCGCATAGCTAAGGAAGATGACGAACTACCCACCGATCCTGAAGGCTAAGTCCTCCCGCAAGGACACTCTTTCGACATCAGACCCTGACGGTCATAGGTACAATAAGTACCAACTAAAAAACGACATTCCCTGAGATGACGCCTGCCACACTGTGAACACTGAGAAAATCAATCCGGATGGCCGAGCCTTCGCAGGATCGCGGAACCTAAGCTCGAGCTCACCAACTCTGCATACCTCGAACGCCCCAACCCCGCGGAGGACCTTTCGCACCGGTGGATGCGCATAATCTAATCTGCGCGAGGCGACTCGCCCAAAGTTACCAAAGGACCTTGCCGCTCGCCTCTTCTTGTCCTTCGTTAACCCGTCGATCTCTACGCTTTCGCCGCGCATAAGCCCGTACACAGGCCATGCTCAAGCCTAACTGAAGAACTTACTTTTGCACAACCTTCTCGTTGATATTCATCAAGACTCGCGGTACATCGGTATACTCTCTGGTAGTCAAATACAGGGTCGCCTCCTTGAAATCTATATTCTCTGTTCCCGGTCGTGGAACTGAAGGTTCAAATATCATGGCCGCAGTAGGAACTGCTGCCGCCGTGCTAAACTCTGCTGGGGCTAGTGACGTCGCAGAACTCCCCGAATGAAGCACCACCCAAGGTGATAATTGGGCCTGTGCCCACGTAACCCTCTGCACTCTACTCGCGGCTCGCCGGCTTCGCCTCGCGGGTCGGGTTGCCTGCGCGAGGCATAGCAGTAAGGAAAGAAATACGCTAGAGGTCCAACTTACAACACGACTCTAAGGCACGATCTCGAGTGAGAAGAAATAGAAACCAATCCTAAATATCCTATAGCCTCACGATTATTGGTGTGGTGCACAACACACCGATAATCAAGACTCTTGGATCTGATGCGTAGACACTTTCGGGATTAAGCGCTCGATACCACTTTTGTCACGACCGAACCGGGCGTGGTCGTGCTTACCGGGCACCCAGTAGACATACATCAGAGTAATCACGGAACATAAAGACAATACATGAAACGATGTAATAAGACGGTGAAATAAGAAGACAAGCTAACCAAAGCGGTTACCTTGGTATATATATAAATAACAACTCTTTCAACATGAGCAGTTTAATCCTTTTTACAAACCACCGCACAGCGATTACTCTGGACCTCTAAGAATGATACGACAACAATGGCGGGACGGGGCCCAAACCCCGAATGTAAACACTTACGGCGACGGGGACTATACCACCGATAAGCCTCGGAAAGCGGAGCTTCCCAACAGCGTGACCACGAGCTAGGATCAACGGCGGTGTACCTCGACTGCGGCGTGACGCGGCCCCGGGAGGTCAAGATACTGGCGTGCAAGTATGTGAAACTAAAAATCGTAAATGAAATCATAATAGTCTATAAGGCGGGAGACATGTATGATAACCAAACTACGATTCACAATAAATAGCGATGTCAAGTCGGGGACTCACGCCTCAAAGTCATCACTCGAATATAACTATGGGTCTCAAGCCCATAACATCAATCATGCGTGGAATACCTTCCTCACCGTCGTGATCTATGATAGAAAAGCACGAGGAATACACATGAACACGGGTCCCACGTGTCCAAATAAAAAGCGATGAGGGTAAGTCACGAAGGCATAGCCGACTACTAACACCAGCGGTACTAACAAGGTCATAAAGCGTATCATGATATCTGTCTGCCGTCGCATGATCAAAGCCGGTCACTCGCGCGATATCAAATGTGCGCGTCTAGCCTCGGAACTTTCGCGACTCGCGTAGGCCAACCTCATAGGCCCGCATGAGGTATAACCCCGCATCGAGGGTAGCTACTCCGGCGTCGCCTGGACTCGCGATCCGCGTGGCCACATAGACCGCATGACCATAAAGGCCGCGCTAACACACGGAACTCCGTAGTTCCGCATGGATCCCCTGGACCGCGTGAGGTATTCTCGAATCATGGTCCTGCATCGCTGAGTCTACCCCGCGTCGGAGGCGGCAACCTCGGAAATAATTCAAGGTGAGTGGTACAATACCAACATAACGGTGATAGTCAAACAACTTTAAGCACGATCGAGGAAAACCCCTTTACACTAACATCACAAGATACTAACACACATAGCATCCTAGCATGTTTACTTATCAATCAACAAGAAAGTATTTACAAGGCTATCACAAACCAACACAATCAAGTTATACACACAAGGTACTTTCTACTATATGTCAACAAGTTCGGGTTTTATCCCCAAAGTACTTCATACATTAAATCTTTAAAAGATACGTTACTTTCACAAAAGTCACACAATACGTAGTTATGTGAAAATAGAGTGATTATCCTTTTAAGTAAAACAAAACACTTACCTTTGTAAAATCAAGTAACGACATTATTTTCCAAACGTCAAGTTTGCCTAATTTCAAATGTTCACGTTTCTTATTTTAGAAAGGTTTAGTAGTTCATAGTCTTATTCATTTAAGAATATAATTCTTCTTTTAAACTATCTGAGAAACATAAGTCTTATATGTGAGTAGGATATTCTTGTTTATAACAATCTTATTACAGCAGCCATGATCTAGGAAATATCATTTTGTCTCATCTTAGTCTTCTGCGGATGGAAGTTTCTCTGGTTTTAATAATACTTAATCTATTAAAACATTTCCTTTTAATTAACGCTGCGATGGTTTGTCGATACACATTACGATTTCAAATCAAGAAACCATTCTTAAGCGTTATACCTAACTTCCCATAAAGCTAGTATAACTCTTAAGTTTTCAAAAACCAAGTATTACTTCTTCTTTCAAAATGATTCAAAATCTTTTGAAATACTTCAAGTTCTTTATTAACACATAACAAGCCAGTTATAGTTCAAACCGATTTACCTTTTAAAAACCACAAGTATCTTTCACCAACATAAAGTCGTTATAACCAACTTCCCATAAAAGCCGTTATAACACTTTATGTTTTAAACCAATCAAATACATTTAGCACGTATGCGTCTCACCGTACTACATAGTTCACACATATCATGCTAGAAGAGATAGGAAGAGGTTCACATACCTCGCGGCGAGTATCGACTAATAGCAAAACGCTCCAAGTACTTCAATGGCTTGGCTACTCCTTAGCGATGATCGCGCCATACGTAGTACTTCAACCTATAAGGCCACAAGGCGCTTATTAACATTTAGATCCCTTCGTAGAACATTCTACAGAAAATTCGGCACCCCGCACATGGCGTAAATCTCCTCCTTTATCGAGGCCGCTATCAAGCCAACCGGGGGTTAACACGCCTAACCTGGTCGTGTACAATTCTACTATATAGTAATGCTACACAAGTCTCATGTCTGATCTATGTAATTACTGATTCATTCTCTTCTTTAAATTCAGGCTTAAGTCAAAAGACATTGCCGCACAACTATGTTCAATTCTATATATAGTATACTTTAACTATATATTCCAACAACATATAATTTCCAATTACAATAGAAGGTCAAGATATTTACCTCGATAAGCCCAAAATTATCCGAGTTATAATGTCGATCCTGAGCAAGGTTTAGCTCCTACTCCGTGCGCTCCAATCCGCTCCAAACAACCCTTAGAAGTTCTAACCAACTTCTACTTAAATACTTCAACCAACAATGAAAATTTCCTTAGGGTTTCGGTTTGAGACTAAAAGAACAAAAGGTAGTATTTCCGGGCTCTACGTATAGAGGTAATTTTTGGAATACAACAAGATAAAGGCTAAGGTATTTTGGGCATTATAACAATACTTGGAGAAGTATTTCTACCAAGAGGGGTATTATCTGAAAGCAACTAGGCTAGGGGTACCCACGCTAGCACTGAGGGGAGGGAGGCTCACGGCCACAAAGGCCACTCAAAGGGGAGGGTTTCTCGGCCAAGGGCCTTTACTAGGGAGGGGGGGCTCTTGGACGAGAGTCAAACAAGAGGAGAGGGGAAGGATTTCAAGACTTAGAACACATTTGGATGATGAAGTCTTCAACAAAGGGAGGGGTATTTATAGGGAAGCCAGGGCCAACCAATGGACAAGATCAAGCCATGTGTTAGGCAAGTGTAAGGCCAAGATCAAGCCAAGTGCACCCTATCCCTACTCCACAAAACAAGGCCTGAAAACAAGGCGAAAGCTAGCCCAAACGCGTCCACTTTCGGCCAAGCAAACCGACTTGAGGGTGACAAGTGTCGCCTCTCGTTGGTCAAAAATATGCGGCCTCTCGGAAAAATCCGCAAAAATTAGAAATGACATAGCCGTATTTTACCCTACGAAAGCTGTGGAAACGTTTCGTCGAAAAACGACTCTAATCGGGTGTTGTGAACAAATAATTTCGGCCAAGCCACTTTTAAAAGTTTCAAATTTCTACGTACGTCCCTTACGTACATACTCTGGAAATACGGGGTATAACAGGTGACACCTTTAGGAAAACCCAATCATCAACTGCGAACTCCATATGTCGACGACGATGATCTGCATACGACTTCTGTCGACTCTGAGCTGTCAATAGCCGCTCTCGGATAATCTTCACCTTATCCACTGCCTGCTGCACCAAATCTGGTCCCACTAGCTGCACCTCGCCCACATCGAACCAACCTATAGGCGATCTGCACTTCCTCCCATACAAGGCCTCATAAGGCGCCATCTGAATACTGGAGTGGTAGCTATTATTGTACGCGAACTCAACTAGAGGCAAACGATCCTCCCAGCTACCCCTGAAGTCGATAACACAGGCTCGCGGATATCCTCGAAGTGCGGATAGTGCGCTCGGCACTGTCGTGCATGCGTGGATGGAATGCGATGCTCGAGCTCACTGCGTCCCCTAAACCTCTCTGGAAAGACCTCCAGTTGGCGTAAATCGGCTCCTCATGCGATATGATCGAAGTAGGGACTCCATGCGATCGGCGATCTCTCGGATGTAAAGTCGGCATAATCCTCGGTAGAAAAAGTCGTCTGACGGAAGAAAGTGGGCTGATTTTCGACCGTCGACGATAACCCATATAGAATCATGTCTCCTCTGAGTGCGAGGTAATCCTGTGATGAAGTCCATGTTGATTACCTCTCACTTCCAGGTCGGGATCTCAATCGTCTGTAACAAACCACCAGGCCTCTGGTGCTCTACCTTCACCTGCTGACAACACGGGCACTGAGCTACGAACTCTGCAACGTCCTCTTGAGCCATCCCACCAATACACAGATCGAAGGTCGTGGTACATCTTGGTCGACCCTGGATGGATAGAGTACCGCGCGTTGTGTGCTTCCCCAAGAACCTGCTGCCGAAGTCCTGAAACATCTGGAACACACAACTCGCCTCAAACCTTAGCACCCCATCGTGCTACCTCAAAGGACCGCGCCTCACGAAGAGTCAGATCACGATATCGAATCAAAGCTAGATCCTCGAATGTTGCCTCTTCACCTCGCCGACGATGGAAGACTCGACAACCTCACGAACTCTAACCCCATCGCTATCGGAATCAATCAAGCGGACACAAGGCTCGCTAATCGGTGCAAATCACGAACCATGTCCGCCTCTCTGCTGCGCATCGATAGGCTCCCATCGACCTACGACTAAGAGCATACGCCTGACATTGGCCTTCGCGGGTGGTACAGATATCAACATCGTAATCCTTAAGCAACTCTAACCACCGTCTCGCCGTAAGTTCGGCTCCTACGGTGAAGATATCTGGAGGCTCTTGTGGTGCGTAAAAATATCCACGTGAACCTCATACAAATAGTGCCTCAGATCTTCAAAGCGTGAATCACGGTACCCGACTCCAAATCATGGGTGGGGTAGTTCTCTCGTGTTTCTTGGTGTCGGGATGCATATGCTATAACCCTGCCATGCTGCATCAACACATCCCAACCCGATGCGGCGCGATCACAATACGACATAACCATCCGACCTGCGGAAGAGTAAGAACGAGGCGGTCGTCTCTCTTTCAGAATCGAAACCACGCTCACAAGCATCACCATCAAACTTGGCTGCCTTCGAGTCGGCTAGTCAATGGTGCGAAGATAGAAGCAAACTTCTCCACGAACCGCCGATAATATCCTGCAAGGCCCGAAAGCTGCGAACCTCTGCCGGAGTAGTAGGTCTAGGCCAAGTCCCGATCGCCTCGATCTTGGCGTATCCACTCGAATGCCATCGGCCCGACAATATGCCCAGAAACGCCATCAAGTCACCAAAACTCACATTTGGAAAACTTGGCGTACAACCGCTGGTCTGGAGAAGCGTCGGCCACGGTCCTCAAATGCTCGCGTGCTCGCTCTGGCGAGAATAAACCAAGATATCATCAATGAACACTATCACAAACGTGTCCAAAATGGTTTGAACACTCGGTTCATCAAATCCATGAATACGCGGAGCATTGGTCAACCCAAAGACATGACCACGAACTCATAATGCGTCTGGGTCCGAATGCGATCCTAGGGACATCCGCCTCTCGACTACTTTGATGATAGCCCGACCGTAGATCAATCTTGGAGAAACACTCGCGCCTCGCAATCGGTCGAACAAATCATCAATCACGGGAAGGTATTCGTTTAATGGTCACCTTGTTCACCGTCAGATCAACACACATGCGCAGCGGCCCCGCCCTTTTTCTTCACGAACAATACGGCGCTCCCTGGGAGAAACACTAGGCCTGATGAAGCCCTTCTCCAGAAAATCCCTAAGCTGATCCTTCAACTCTCTCAACTCGGCAGGTGCCATTCTGTATGGCGGAATGGAAATAGGCCGAGTGTCTGGCAATATGTCTATACAAAACTCAATCTCCCTCTCAGGAGGGATACCCGGGAGGTCGTCTGGAAACACGTCTGGGAACTCTCTGACCACTGGAACTGACGGAAAATCTGGTACCGCAGCTTCAGTATCAAACACCCGAACGAGATGGTAGATATACCCCTTCTGCACCATCTTCCTAGCCTTGAGGTAGGAAATAAACCTACCCCTCGGCGATACCGTGCTCCCCTCCCACTCAACAACCGGCTCCTCAGTAAACTGGAACCGTACTACTCTCTCTCTGCAGTCTACATTGGCGTAGCAAGAAGCTAGCCAATCCATCCCCATGATCACGTCGAAGTCAATCATCTCCAACTCTATCAAGTCGGCTAGGGTCCGACGACTGTAAATGGTCACAGGACAAGCTCTATATACCCGCCGAGCTACCACCGAATCACCCATTGGCGTAGCTACCTCGAAAGTGGTCTATGGACTCGTGCTCTATCCCTATCCTACTAGCAACAAGGGGAGATATATAGACAGAGTAGAACCGGATCTATCAAAGCATACATCAAACCCAAAAGCGATAAGGTACCGTGGCGACATCGGTGAGGCCTCACGATCTGTCGGTGGACAAAGCATAAATGCGTTCGAGGACCGCTAGAATCGACCCGAGCCACGACCTGCCGCGACCTGGCTGACCCACGAGTACCGCCTCCGGGCGAGTAATCGTAGGAGATGATGAAGGCGGCAATGAACTCAAGGTGAGCCCTACCACCAGCCACGCCCGGCCGACGGTCCTCGCAGTGACCTGGCCGCCACAATCGTAACAAGCTCCAAAAGTAGTACCACACTTCCCGTAATGGGATCTACCGTGACGCCACACCGGCGGGTGGTCCCGTCGCCGCACTTCTCGCTACTGCGACGCCCAAGCCACGCCCAGTGCGCCTCGAATACTCTGCCGTGTCCGAGGATGGTGCAGAGTGCTCGAGCCGGCCGTGGTGCAAATCTAGATCGCCGAGGCCGCCACCACGATAGCCACCGTAAGACCCTCCCGCCCCGGCCTTAACTTCTGCCGTCCGCCCACTCGTCGACCTCTGCGCCTCGCATCCGAGGGCATGAGCTCGCATGCGGGTAATGTCCATACCCGGTGAAGAGAAACACCCGCACATGACTCGCCATATAATCATCTAGCCGGTGGCGTGGCGGTGCACCCTATCCTCCATATTCTGCTACCAATCCGGGACATATCGAGCCAATGAATCAAACTCGACATTGTACTCGACAAGGCGTCCTCTCTCGCCTCGGCAGAAAAATCTATCGGCCGCGCCTCCTCATCTGCGAGGCAAGAAGTGAGTGAGAAAGTCTCGAGAACTCATCCCAGTAGGCGGGGACGCGTGCTCTCCCCGGGATAACTCCCACGAATCAAACCAATCGACTGCGGTATCACGCAGCCTATGTGAACCAAAGATCACGGACTCGGTCTCCGACGCCCTGATCACTCTCAAAATCCTCTGTAGCTGACGGATGAACTCCTGCGGATCATCCTCCGGCCTCGACCCGTAAAACTCTGGCGGGCTACAACTCAGGAAGTCTCGTAGCCTCAAACTCTCTGCCCTCGGGTGAACCACGGGTGCGACTGGAGCTGGAGCTGGAACTGGAACTGCAGCATCCAGCCTATCCTCGTATCTGGCCACAACTCTAGCCAATAGCTGGGCCATCTCCTTGTACCCTAACTCCTCCGCCCCAGGCTGTGGGACAGGAGGTGTGGGTACTGTGGTCTCTGCTGGGGCCGGCGGCGTCATAGAACTCGCCGTCTGAGGTATAGACTGGGCCTGAGCCCTCGTAACTCTCGGTGTCATACTAGCAGCTCCCTCGGCTGCCTTGCCCTTCTGGGCCCGGGTTGCCTTACGTGGAGGCATAACTGTTACAGAAGAGGAATACGTTAGAGGGGTCCAATTTTAACACAGCTCTAAAGCACGATCTCAGAGTAAGAAGAGTGGAAACCAATCCTAAATATCCTATAGCCTCCTGATTATTGGTGTGGTGCACAACACACCGATAATCAAGACTCTACTAGATACGGTCTGTAGACACTTTCCGAGGATTAACTGCTCTGATACCACTTTTGTCACGACCCATTCCGGGGCCCGTGACTGGTGCCTTACCGGGGCACCCAAGTAGTCATACATCAGAGTAATCAGCGGAAATATAAAACAAGACATGAAACAGTTTATAAAATAAGACACAGTTTATGTGAGAAAACGTCGCCTTTCGGCATATATATATAAACATGGTTTAGCGATACATCTCGATCTTGTACAATATGACTACGCACTCTAAGGAAAGATACAACTATGGCGGGACAGGGCCCCGCCATACCCTGACTGTACAAAACTATCTACAACAGGGAGATCATACCCAAAAGTAGAGCCTCCGGAAAAGATGGAGCTCCCGACACCAACGTGGAGATCCTAAGGATGTGGATCTAGCACCTGCCGCCTTACGGCATGAACGCAGCCCCAAGGAGGTCGAGACAACAGTACTAAGTATATGAAATCAGAAATACTTAAATGAAAACATATCATTTTAAAATCATTTGCAAGTATGTATGAAACAACCCAGGGGACCGCACATAGTGCCACATCATAAACAAGAGCAACAATAGGTAAACAGGTCTTTTCTAGGCTGCGAATGATCAAAGCAGGGCCACTCGCCCATATTATCATTCTGCAAGCCTAATCCTGGACTCCCGGAGTCCGCATAGGCCACTCACATAGGCCCGCATGAGGTATAACCCCGCATCGAGGGTAGCTACTCCTCGGCAACGTCCTGGACTCGTTGTCCGCATGGCCACATAGACCGCATGAGGCATAACCCCGCATACTAACACGAACTCTCGTAGCTCCGCATAGGCCCTGGACCCGCATGAGGTATTCTCGAATCATGGTCCCAGACCGCCTGAGTCTACCCCGCATCGGAGGGCAGCTTAACCCCCGATATCATCTCAAGAGGTGAGTGATATAGTACTAACACAACAACTTATAGTTCAAAACAACATAAGCATAAGTAAGATCGACCTCTTTACACAAACGTTACGGACACCAACACACATCGCATCATATCATGTCTACTTATCAAACCCTCTTATTATTCTTTTCACAATTCAATATAAGTCTGTTATAAACACATAGGCAAACTGTTTCTTTTATCAATCTTAAGTGGTTATACTTAACTTCCCATAAAGCTAGTATAACTCTTAAGTTTCGCTTTAAAACCAATTAGTTCTCTTACATTAAAAATGATTCAAGATTCTTTTGAAATGCTTTCGATTCTTTATTATTCGGGCTTAAGCTGAGGCATTGCCGTAAGTATTATTCGAGCTTAAGCCGTGAGGCATTGCCGTAGTTATTATTCGATTAACACGTATGCGTCTACCGTACTACATATATATTGTAAAATATCATGCTTTAGGAAGAATCACATACCTTCTCAAATAAAACCACCGCCAAGTGAATATGTCGCGCAGAGAATCGACTATAATAGTCGACACGTCTATCAACGTTCGACTACTTTGAAACCGATTCTAAACAGAGGGTTCTATATCCTACGGAAAATTGGGCGTCTTCCTACCCTGAGCTACTCAAGTCTCTGTGAAAACATTCTATGTAAGTACAATTTGATTATTCTTCTTTAAACCCTCCTACCGTGATAATGCAATTCTATTCTCGTGATATTCTTCTAAGTATTTAATACTTATTCTTATACTACTACAGATGTATTCTCTAATTCAAAAGAGGTTAGGATTAGTTACCTCGGTAGGCCCAATAATATCCTAGATAAAGTCGCTGAGCAAGGTTTAGCTCCTAAGTTATGCGCTCCCAGAGTCTAAGAAACCTTAGAAGTTCTTCACAACTTCTACTAAGGACTAAGGGATTTGGGCTAGGGTATTTTAGGCATTATAACAATACAAGAAGGCAACTTTTCTACCAAGGGAGGGGGGGTAGATTTCGGCTAGGCTAGGGGGGGTAGCCTCGGCTAGCTTCTCCAAAGGGGGGGGGGGGGAGGTGTTTGGACGAAAAGAGGCTTAAGGGAGAGGAGAGGATTTCAAGACTTGGAAGGCTTGTTTGTGGATGAAGAACTCTTCATCTAAAGGGGGGTATTTATAGGTCAAGGGATGGCCAACCAATGGCCAAGATTATGCCATGTGCAAGGCAAGTGTAGGGTGAGGATTTAGGCAAGTGTCCTTGGCCAACTTGCACACAAAATATCCTACCAACTCCAAGACAAAATAAGCCAACCCAATCGGCCCTATTGCCGTGTCAAGTCCATCAATTGGAGGGTGACAAGTGTCGCCCTCCCGTTGGTCCAAAATGTTTCGTCTCTCGGAAAAATCCGCAAAAATTAGAAATGGCATAGCCGGAAATTACCCTACGAAAGCTGTGGAAACGTTTCGTCGGAAAACTATTCGTTTTGAGAGTTGTGCCCAAAAAAAAACGTCCAAGCCTAACTTTAAGGCCAAACTTTTTGTACGTATTCCCTTACGTACATACTCTGAAAATACGGGGTATAACATTAAACCTATGTGTCTGCTTGCTTGTTTTTTGAGGCGAAATAGTTAGGATATGCATGTTAGGGAGATGGGTAACTTGTTGCAGTAGGTATCTCATTTGTTGGAAATTGTCCAACAGATTGTCAACTTGTTGCAGCAGGTTTATCATCTGTTGGAAAATTAGGTAACTTGTTGCAGTATGTATCTCATCGTTGGAAAATTTCCAATAGATGGGTAACTTGTTGCAGCAGGTATCTCATATGTTGGAAAATTTCCAACAGATGGATAACTTGTTGCAGGAGGTATCTCATTTGTTGGAAATTGTCCAATAGATTATCAACTTGTTGCAGCAGGTTTATCATTTGTTGGACATTTTCCAACAGATGAGATACCTGATGCAACAAGTTACCCATATGTTGGAAAATGTACAATAGATGATAAACCTGCTGTAACAAGTTGACAATCTGTTGGATAATTTCCAACAAGTACCACACCTGCTGCAACAAATTACCTATCTATTGGAAAATTTTCAACAGATGAGATACATGCTGCAACAAGTTACCCATATGTTGGAAATTCTCCAATAGATGAGATACATGCTACAACAAGTTACCCATATGTTGCAACAACTGAACCATCTGTTGCAACAAATTTACCTTTTATTGCAACAACTGACTCATCTGTTGAAAAACCAAGTTAAGTTATTTGCTGCAACAAGTTCGATTAATGATTGGCAAAATCCCAACAAGTTACACAGCTGTTGCAACATAATTTTTACTTGGTGAAAACTGTTCAGAAATTACAAAACCACAGAACATACATTCGTGATTTGAGCAAGATCAACATATCATTTAAACCAATTTTACTAACAATTTCATAAAATGTCACAAACACAAACAATAGTAATTATTATTACAAGATATTGCAAATTTAACAACTAGAGAATAATTCGGTTTGGGCATGTAGTTTTTTATGGACGCTTATTTTGCATATGGAGCATTTGTTTTTCCTCGTTGCAAGTGATTCCCCGATTCCACGTCTCCTCTTTGGCCGTCTTCTTCCCGGTTTGATCGGATCAACATGTGGAGGAGGTATTTCTCTCTCTAAAATCTCCATAGGAACTTCCCAAGATTCTTTAGAAGGCACGAGATTCATTTTCTCACAGTATGCAATTATGTAATTCTCGACCCTGTAATACGGAGATGAGTAGTCATAAATCCGCCTTCCAAAGTCTTCACCATATTGAACTCGAAGCGCTGCCATAACATGTGGGCAAGGTATTTTATCCAGATCAAAAACTCTACAAGTACAAGATCTTCTTTGCAAATCGACTGTTGCAACTGAACTGTGGCAGATGACGCTGAACTTGTAGTTGGCAATTTGATGGGCCAATAACTTATTACCCAAGTTGACAAATTTTGATTATTTTTTTCCATTAAGGGAACAAAGATGGTTGGTGAGTCGATGAACTTCATACGCCTCTCATGAAATTTCTCAGTAAACCTCCTGTTTATGGAATCAAATAGAGCAGTAATGGAAAATTCTCTTTCAACATTGAACATTGAGTTCACCGACTCAGTAGCATTTGTCGTCATAAAATCATACCTGACAAAACAAACATATTAGTGTTGGAACATGTGACTGAGGCTCAGTTGTGTCAAAAATCGCAACAAGTACAATATATGCCGCAACAAGTTACCTATTAGTTGCAGCAGATATGTTACTTGTTGGAAACAGAAATGTGAAAATACCTATTTTCGGGGCAGAATACCCTGCTCCATCTGTGGAATTCAACACATTCAAGATGTTCGGCGGCCCCAGGAACCAAATCACTGATTTGATTGAAATGGTCATTGCAGACATCAATATAGTACGCTTTTGCTGCTTTATAAAATTGAGATACGACCGCCCTATTGTGAAAGGTGGTTCTCAGATTTTCCCCTAGGTGCCTCATGCAAAAAAAATTAATGACATGTAGGGAAGACAATTGAAACCGCCTTTTTGATACTTGGATTTCTATCAGAAATTATGCACAACTCAGGGGTATCCTCTATATAGCTTCTCATTTGTTCAAAAATATATTTCTACGAAGCATCACACTCCTTGTCCACTACACAAAATGCCACTGGAAAAATATGATTCTCCGCATCTTGTGCAACTGCTGAAAACAACACTCCTTCGTACTTGCTCCTCAAGAATGTCCCATCGACAGCTATGACTTTTTTCATTTGAGCAAAACTAAGCATCCAAGCCTTATAGGCTACAAAAAAGTACTTGAACTTCTCATTTTCATCAACCTTCAATGCCGTCTTACTTCCTGGATTTGCAGAGCATATAACGGTACGCATGAAGCACCGCATACCCGTGCTCATGTGTCCCCCTTGTCAAAGCCTTTGCAATCTCCATGCCCTTCCAGACCTTCCAAGAACTTACCTTACAACCCAAATCTGTACGGATTGATTGACTCATATCTTTTGTAGATAGGCCTTTACCGTAAGGAAACTTATCTTTGAAGTATTCACCAATGACTTTCGCAGTAGCGTGTGGATTATGGTTCGTAATGTGCTCAGAACCACATGTGTGATGCTTTATGTAGGTTCTAATACAAAATCTGTCAGAAATTAAAAACTCCACAGCCTTCAGCCACCAGTTGCACTCCGGATGTACACATCTGAAGCAATACACAATATGCGAATTAATCACCTTCTTGATTCTAAAATCTTTCTTCAAGCAAGCAAGTTTCAACCAAGTGGCTAGTTCTTACTTGTTCTTGAATGACATTCCTTTATAAAAACATGTTTCATCATCTTGAACATGGCTAGACTGTATTGATTGTGTAGTGCTCAATGTATTGCTTGCAACTTCGGGTATAGGAATCGGGTCAGCCCCACTTCCATTATCTGGGATATTCACATTCACTCCATCTAATTCATCATTTAACATATCTTGTTGGTCTTGAGATAAATTGTGGTTCTCTACCAGGATTCCAACAACGTATACCCTTAAAATGGGCCTAGCTACATCATTCAAATAAGCACGCAAACGAACCTGATCAGTTATCTTAAATGGCAAGACCCTCTGATTTTCAAAAAAGTTGTGCATGTAAGTGATGGAAAGATCTTTTGGTTCACAAGTTAATTCGCAATAGGTGATGATTAGGTTCACAAAATCATTGAACATAACATCTCTTTGGACAGTCATCGTTGTCGTCTCTAACATGTCACTACACTTCCATCGCCAAATATATCGATTGTTCTTCTCGATCCATTCACCATGACAATCAACCCCAATTGTTATTGAATCCCCCATTAGTGGTGTTCGAGATACCTGAAGATATTTTGTTTAACAAAAAATTGGTCATAAGAGTACACACCAATCTATAACAAGTGGACTACTTGTTGCAACATGTAATAAAATTATTGCAACAAGTCACTAATCTGTTGGAGTCAGCTTCAGTTTTTTGGGGTAATGTTTCAGACTGTTGAAGATGTCCAACATATAAACATGCTGCAACAAGTTACCCATCTGTTAAAAAATTTCCAACAGATGAGATACCTGCTGCAAAAAGTTACCCATCAGTTGGAAAATGTCCAACAGATGATAAACTTGTTGCAACAAGTTGACAATCTGTTGGACAATTTCCAACAGATGAGATACATGTTGCAACAAGTTACCCATCTGTTCCAACAGATGATATACCTGCTGCAACAAGTTACCCATTTGTTGGAAATTTTCCAACAGATGAGATACCTGCTGCAACAAGTTACCCATCTGTTGGAAAATGTCCAACAGATGATAAAACTGCTGCAACAAGTTGACAATCTGTTGGACAATTTCCAACAGATGAGATACCTGTTGCAATAAGTTATCCATCTGTTGAAAATTTTCCAACAGATGAGATACCTGCTGCAACAAGTTACCCATCTGTTGGAAATTTTCCAACGATGAGATACCTGCTGCAACAAGTTACCCATTTGTTGGAAATTTTCCAACAGATGAGATACCTGCTGCAATAAGTTACCCATCTGTTGGAAAATGTCATCGCCCAATGATGATAAACTCTTTGTAACAAGTTGACAATCTGTTGAAGCTGTTGAAGAAGTTGCAATAACTGA
This sequence comes from Przewalskia tangutica, assembly GCA_029844215.1. Taxonomy (NCBI): domain Eukaryota; kingdom Viridiplantae; phylum Streptophyta; class Magnoliopsida; order Solanales; family Solanaceae; genus Przewalskia; species Przewalskia tangutica. The sequence goes on from CM056725.1 coordinate 9,106,853, forward strand.
ACCATCTGTTGCAACAAATCACAAACTTGTTGCAACAACTGACTCATCTGTTGCAACAGACAACTGAAGATGACTCCAACAGATCGTTGAGTTGTTGCAACAAGTGCAACACCTGGGTAGATTTATACCCATGTGAAAAATTAAAATAAAACAGCATTGTTGTACTTACCAAATGAGCGAAAAATACTTATGAAGTAATTGTCAGTGCTACACCAACAAAATCCAGTCAAAAATTGCAAAATCGGGTGGTCACATTTTTTTCTTTCTTGAGCAACAATGGCGGGCGAAGAAGAAGAAGAAAGCAGAACAATGGAAAGAGTTATGAAGTAATTCCCAGTGCTACACGAATGAAATCCAGTCAAAAAGTTGCAAAATCAGGTGGTCTTGTTTTTTTCTTTCTTGAGCAAAATCCAGTCAAGACGAAGAAGAAGAAGAAGAAGAAACGAGCAGCAACACAAGAAGAAGCAGCAAGAAGAAAAAGAAACGAAGCAAAAAAGAAGAGCAAAAAATGGTGGAAAAGCGCAGGCAAACAGAAAATTTGGGCGTTTTTTTGGCTATCTAGGGTTTATATGGGTTGGGTCAAAATGTTAAAAATAAAACTTGGGGACAAAGTGTAAAAAATAAAGCTTGGGGTCAAAGTGTTAAAAATATAACTTTGGGGTGAGTCAAAACTCTCTAATCACTAATCCAAAGTTTATCACCCCTACTCAATTAAAAAAACTAGAGTTACCCCAACTCAATTTTAAAACCTATTTGTCACCTATAATTAAAAGCCCCAAGTAAATAATTATACACAACATCAGACCACCTTTGACGCTTGACCTTGTGATAGGGGGAAAACATGGGCTTTCTCTTTGGGCTTTGAGCAATGGGCATGTGATATATTGGCCTCAACCACATTTCTTGTAGGCACAAGTGTACAAATAACCGATTTGTGGACCTCTATTTAAAGTATAGTCGAAATAGGGCTGTTAGCGGTCCGGATACTCCCGGTAATTACTCGAGAACCGGATTGATAAACTCGGACCGATACTCGAACCGAAAAGTTAACGGTCCGGATACGAGTACCAAAAAATTACCCGAACCGATAAGGAGCCGGACCGGTAACTCGGTAAGATACCCGATAACACCCACCCCCCAGCCAGTCCCCCTCCTGATGTTTGTTATGAGTTATGACCTTTTCCTAATGTAGTATACAAGAAAATGGTGTGTGTACCTTTAGTCCTATGATATTAGGCGTACGATGTGAACTATTTATAAGCAATAGACAGTGACTATGTTGTTGAAATTTTACCGTGATGGAACTATTAATAGTAATATAGTAATTTGAAAATTTAAATGGTCAGTTTGAGCATTTCAATACATTTTCCTGAAATCTTAAGTCGAATTCGCAGTATCACATTTTTAATATTAATAGAGAAATACATAAATCTAAGTTTAATCGGGCTTTAATATAGATATAAAAAAATGGATACTAGGCGAGAAATAAAAAAACATTTTTTATCTAGAGACAATGATATCTCAACAATAATGTATAAAACTTGTCATTAAAAATAAAATTGTAAATGTAGAGGCTAATTATTTTGAATTCGGCAAGGATCTATATTTTGGTAGTAAGAATGGAAAAATTAATCTAAAATATTAATGAGAAGTATCCCACATCAAATGCAGTTTGGTATTGATATTGTAAGTTGGAAAACAAAGATTCCTCATTTCCCACATCGAATGCACAACAAAAATATTAAGTTCATAAATTTTCATTAATTTTTAGTTCAAATATTTTCTTCTGTGATGAAGGCCTTGAATTTTCTTACGGGGTCAAAAAAAAATCTTACCGGTTCGGATTGAGAACCGGACTGATAAAGTCCGAACTGATAACAACCCTAATTAAGTTCATAAATTTTCGAAAGTTTAATTATTTCAGAATAAATTTAAAAAAAATTGATTCTAAAAGTTTGACCAAAGCCTAACTATATACAAAGTGCTTGAAGTTTGGCATATTTGTTGTGTCAGAACTTTGATCTTTTTTATCTAAGTTAGTATACGATCCCAAATTTGAAATAGTTTTATATGAAGTTTGTCTCGACATGTATGTTTGAACTTTAATAATTTAATCATTTCATGATACCTGCAATTCTTTTATATATATATAGTTATACATCCATGCCAGCATACAAGCTGGCCCAATGTTTTGGAATAATCTACCAAGTAGTTTGTAGCTACATTTTCAAAATATAGAAGGAACTGTCAAAACAATTAAGCTTTCAAAATGATGTTTTTTCTTTGCTAGTCCAGCAGCCACTCTAATCTGCTCTCGGAAGCTGTGCTTTATCACTGAAATCTGCAATTTCCTTAGCAATAGCCTGCATTCAGAAATAATGAGATCAAATTTCTTATACCTCCAATTTTTGGTAGCTTATCATTACCTCAACTTAATTCCTTTAATTTGTGATTATTCATTAATTTGCATCTCTTGAGCTTACGTTGTCAGTGATAAAGTGAGATATTAATGGTAGAACGTAACTCTCAAAATAGTCTTGACTGATGATCATTGGGATATCAATGATACATTATAAGTCAACATGTGGTCTGCATCACATTCTCTAAGAATGTAGTATGTCTCACTTACTACTAGTATGATTACTAGTGATGGACACATGGATACTCTTAGAGGGTATTGGTATACCCTGCTGATGGACACATGGATACTCCTAGCCTTTTAAGGTAGAATCATACTAAGTGTAAGGTCTCTTATTCTACGAAAAATTGGGCAGCATTTCCTTTGTTTCTACGTACTTTTCCACCTTTTTCAAGACCCGAAATTAATAATCAACATGCCACATTTAAGGCGCAACAAACCAGCAATTCAAAGGGGATTATACGCCTAACATGACGTATAAAATTCTGCCCCACAATTAAAGTAAAACTGTCCAATAACTTGAGCCATTTTCGACAATCACAAGGATAACACCACATATATTATTTTCCAATTCCTTTTCAATCCAAGTTGTTATTCTAACATGTTATATAGTCGCAAACAATTATAACAACTATAATCCCTTTCTTACGTGACCAAATACGTAAATAAATTTCCACAATGTTAATAAATTCCATACGTCTCAAATAACACATTTTGAGAATCTAATTCTCATCAACGAACATTTTTCCTTTCCGAAGTTCGGAAGATTTTCCTTCGGAAAAACAATTCTTCCTTTCGTACCAATTTTTAAAGTCCTGATTCCTTACGTACATTCTCTTAAACATATCCTGGAATTACGGGGTGTAACATTTATCTTGGGAGACGAATGCCCTGCTAACGTAAAAGCATGTATACGGGGGCATTATTGTCTTAAAGAGAAAGGGCAATCCCTTTACTCAGCGTGTGGTGAAACCTAACCAGTTTATTGTTTGAGTCCTTGTTTCAGACAAAAGGATCAAAAACTTGCAGCAGTTGAAGTTTCCAACGATACTCGAATGAAGCATATAGTTGTTGAATCTACAAACACCAAGTAAAGAGACTTGATGGTTGTTAACACAGAGATCCAAAAAATTAGATCTTAATGATTGTAACTAGATGATCTTTTTGTAATGATCTCCTTAGTTTAGCATTTAGATCACTTGTAATAGTTAGTTCAACTATTCTGTGGATGTACATGTGCGTACAAACTCCAACAATTTAAGACAATATTGTAAAAGTGATCAAAAGATGATCTCGTGAACGTGTGTTCAAAATATGACAAGAAAGATGTCGCAAGGAGATTCATGCGTCAGACTACATCAACATATAAGACTACTTGTGTCTAGGCTACAGATCCGGAAGATCTGGAATATGATAGGTTGGAAGAAACAATGCTACGTTAAGGTAATCATTTCTTCTTTGTCAATTATGAAGTTAAAAAGTTTATGATTAAAAACAAGAAATAGAATATGAAAAGGTTTCCTAAACAAATCATATTCCATAAGGCTTTGAAATCAGAATTTTAACTTTACACCTTTCCCACCTAGTGATTGGATTATATAAATGAAATTCTATATGATTCGGTCTAATGGTATAAGCGTAAGAAGATTAAAAACAAGTTAAATCTGTCACCATTTATGACAGAAGATCTTTCGTTTGATAGGATGATAAGAGATGAACCTGTCACACTATCGAACATAAGATTCTTCATATGATAGAATAGGACACCCGATGAGGTGGGCTAAAATAGACACTCAGTCATACAAAACCTACAGGCGACTGGAGTGGGCCAAAATATTCAAGTCTTAGATAACCGGGAGGTTAACGCTATCATTGGGCAAGACAAGGATAAAACCTTCGGATCTTGACAACAAGGTTGTAGATAAAAGGATCCAATAACTCGGCGTACAAAACATCCAAAAACTCAAAAATGGGAAGACTTTGGGAAGGGGCTGCGGCGCCTGGGTTAGGGCCGTGATTCTCCCCGACCAGAGGGGCAACCAAAACTACTGCCACCTTAGCGCCGCGGCGCTGCCTCTGACAGTGTGGAGTCGCGACGCCAGTCTGAAAGTGGAAGTCATATTGAAATAAAGTTTCAATATTAAAGATATGGGTATCACAAACGTTAAGACGTCTAAACGGATTAGTCTAGTCTCAAACTCATATGTGTTGTAGATTGACATTCTCGTTTAAGTCACATATGGATAGAAGCCATAAAATTGACTAGAATCATGGTGCACTCATATACCAGGAGCGATATGCACAGGTCTCATATAGTTCAAAGTATACTACACTCGACCTGATATCGCTTGCCAAATCAACCAGTTGAACTAGGTTCACTCGTGATCTTGGAAACAATCACTAGATGTCACTAAGACAGATACGACGATATTTGAGATGTTCACTAATCTACAGATTATAGTATTCTGGATGTCTGGCCGTTCTGGGAGAACACAACGATGCAAACCAGACATCGGATATGAAGAATGCCATAGCCACAAGAGAATGTGCATGGTGTATATAAAAATCCTCTAAGAAAACTTACATCAGCTGATCCGTGAGGGAATCAAGGTCTTTCGCTTTATACAAAGCATGAAAATAAGTTGAGTAACTTCATTACATCTTAGAGAAAGTCCCTTATCGGGAGGAACCCGTGCCTTCGACAATTATACACTGTGGCAAGCCAATCGTCTTCTGGAAGGGCACGGATGACGGCGTATCGACATATTCATCAGAGATATAAGACCGTTAAGCAGTTGATCACCATGGGTATTATCTCCATCGATTATGTGAAAGCAAAGGAGAATATAACAGACACGCTAACTAAGGGCCTACTGAGAGATCAATGTATTGCCTGTCTAGGGGATTGTGCTGAAAACCCAATACATATGAAACTTTGCAGTGGTAACCCAACTATACTGACTGGATATCCCAAGAATTTGGTTCAATGGAAAAACTAAGTTGTAAAAGGTTTAGTAGAGAACTTCGTTGAAAGCAAGAGCACTTCGGATAATGATTTATGTCAAGAAATATAACTCAATTAGCCATCCCGTGATAGACTTTAAAGTGCTACCTGCAGACTGGGTAAAGGTTAAGTTTCTAACCCTTTTAATGATCCTCAGCAGTTGAAGTTAAGGTTTGAGAAACTTTTAATGATTCCTAACACTCATGGAGTGGGGTATAACATGAGGCCTTGTAGGATATCACCTATTTAAGTGCGAGGTGTGGCCGCCTCAAATGAACGCACTTAAGAATCCAAGAAGTTGTCCATAGACAGAACTATAAGAAGAAACAAATAAGGTAAGGTATTGTGTTGGTACCATTGTCTTGGCTTACACTAAACACTGACAGTTCAAGACATTACGTCCACCTCACAGTAAGTAAATCCGATGGTATTCGACTAGGGAAGGTTCAAGGCCAAGCGCTACCTCTCCTGATGCAATATCTTTCAGCTAGAAGATTGCTAAAAATGGCACGATGTGTGTGCACTAATATCTCTTTCAAGAGGAGATTGTTGGAAATTTTACTAACGGGGGAATAAGTTTATCCTGTCATTTATGAATCAAACATAAGACGCGCAACACATCGGAAACCTTGTTTCAACACACGTGCACATGTGGGGCTAAATATCGCAAATTTCCTTAGTGAAAGAGATATTGGCACACATAAGAGTAACGTATTTGAGACATAGAATGATGGGCGGTTATTTCGACAATAACCTATATTCCACGTCGATTGAAAAAGAAAGTATTGTGTGAAGTGTAAGATGGAACGGGTTGGACCACGACACAAGACGGACCGAGCCGCGGCAGTGGAGCAATGCGGCGCCCTATGGGCAGAATGTTACTGGCTACGTGGCACCGCGTCGCCAGTCAGGCAAGGCCGCGGCGTTTCCCGGGCAGTGAATCTGGAGACGAAAATTTAAGAGCTTCTATTGAATTTTATGTTGGGTTTGGATAGATGAACCTCCCATTAAGTGAGGCATTGGTTTGGTGTGTTCAGACACTCTTTACTTGGCTCAATGAACCTCCATTATAACATTCACATTGCAAGTGAAGAGGCTTCGTTGTCCTATAAATTGATGCCTTTGTGGATCAGTTTTATATAGAATCTAAAAGTGTCTAAGTGTGTCTAACATGCTTCACTTCAGATTAGAAAGCCTCATGCACTTCATTTCAGATGAAAGTCTTACACACTTCTCAAATATGTTGTTTCAGAGTGTTATGAACTTGTCACACCACAAAGTTCAAATAGATCTCTGAGTCAATCCTTTTCTTAGCAATTCAATATTTGTTTTCTTCGATAGATCTTCTTCGTTGTGCTTTACGAAGAAGATAAGCTGCAGCTTTATCTTGGGAGACGAATGCCCTGCTAACGTAAAAATATGTATACGGGGGGGGGGGGGATATTGTCTTAAAGAGAAAGGGTCATCCCTTGACTCAGCGTGTGGTGAAACCTAACCAGTTTATTGTTTGAGTCTTTGTTTCAGACAAAAGGATCAAAAGCTTGCAGCAGTTGAAGTTGTCAATGATACTCGAATGAAACATGTAGTTGTTGAATCTACAGACACTAAGTAAAGAGACTTGATGATTGTTGACACAGAGATCCAAGAAATTAGATTTTAATGATTGTAACTAGATGATCTTATTGTAATGATTTCCTTAGTTTAGCCTTCAGATCACTTGTAATAGTTAGTTCAACTATTCCCTGGATGTACATGTACGTACAAACTCCAACACTATTTGTTAAAACATGTCTAGAGTATTAAACATGTGGGATATAGAGGTCTTTTGACATGAGGTCAATACAGACCTAATTTACAAAGTAATGTACGTTGACCCTGTCCTAAGCTTAAATTCCTTATAGGATAAGACATGGTTTGTGTTGGGTACATTGCAATGTAAACTAAGGTGGTAGTTGAGCCAAGAATAGAATTTATTCCTCGATTGGATATTCGAGAAAGAACACTCAGCTTCTCAGTAATATTAGGTCAACCAAGTCATTGGCTAATGCAAGAGACATATTATTGCGATATTTCTCTATGCTTACGTAAGTGTACGTATCATTCAAGTAATAAAGATCTGTAAGATCGAGTTATCGTTCACAGAGACTGGTTTGTCAAGTACCGATTATCTAATCTATAGTATCTATTTGGTAACCGTTCTTTTGTTTGGATTTATTATTAAGAATTAAGATTAAACAAAGTGCAGAAAATAAACTAAAGATGATAATACTTTGATTTAAAACAGTTATGATGGAAATAGGGCTTTCAATCTCCTCAACTATCCACTCTTTCACTTGTTAATGTAAGGCTAATGACTCTTCTTCTTATTAAGATAACATGTTAACTAATATGTTCTATATTCCGGTTAGGATATATAAAAACTCAACCTTGTGCAGAAACCTTTTATATTTCAATGATAGATTTTACCACACGGGTGGATTAAGAACAATAACCTTAAACACTACACAAGTATCGGGGTACTTTCGTCCACGATTTTAACCTATGTCTAAACAACTACAACATATTCAAATCTCCCTTCTTGGATCTCGATTCGAAATCATATAAGTTATGTTAATTAATGGTCAGTTAATTATCAAGCAATCACTACAATATTGAATAGATCTTAATATAACTGGAAAAAAAATCAATAACTATGCATTAACTATATGAAAGAGTTTCAAGAAGATTCGACGGAAAATCCTACTAAAGATATTAGCTCCTAGACATTGTCATGCTAAGAACTAATTTAATATCCAACATAAACTGAAATTAAAATAAAGGAAAGAAAAGAACTTGAACAATTTGATGTCTCCAATTGTAGCCTCTTTTCTTGCCTCCCAAAGTATGATATCTCCTTTAAGAATAATACCTAGGTCTTATAGATGTAAAAATCACGTTTCAGACCCTTTTGCCCTTCGAAAAGTTGAATTATATGTCCCAGTTCCCGCGTCGGCGCCGTGGCGCTGCTTGCCGGCGCCGAAATTCCTGCAGCTCTCTGAACTTCCAGCGCCATGGCCCTGCATTCTGGCGCCATGGCGCTGTAAGAAAAAATTCCAGATTTCGTCTGATTTTCTTCTATTTTCTCGGGACTTCTTAGGCTTCATTTCTTGGGATTTTCTTGTGCAATTTCATCCTCAAAAGTAGTATCTTCTCCTTTATGACCGATGTGACACAAACGAAAGAAAAACACACCTAACACTATACTAAACGCAAAATAAAATAGTAAAAGACTAACTAAAAAGGACTCAAAAGAGTGTATAAAATACACTCAACAAACACCCCCAAACTTACACTTTACTCGCCCTCGAGTAAAGCACTAAACAAAGAATAAAAACAAAAACAAAGACTCTATGAAATGGATCAAGTAACTATAGCAGTGCTGCCTCAAAATCATGGATGAAACTGGGATAATATGTTAGAACATACATAGCATGATTTTGTAGCAATCTAGAATTTCAAGTTAGATATTTCGCCAATTCAGTTAGATCATAATCACTGGAAATACAAATACCTAACCTATGCATGTCAAAATCATTCCATCTTTCCCAAAATTCTATAGACCTGTTTACTTGTTATTCTCCACTAATCATAGACATACACATTAGAGATCATCAGGACTTTCAAGGATTGTAATGTAGGCTTAGACAGGGGTAGATAAAAGTTGGCATTTAGGCTCAAATTACGTACCATAAGCATTTTTCATTCAACTCCTTTTTCCTTCTTTTTGACTTTCTCTCTAGTCTTATATCTATTTTCTCCCATCTTTTCTTTTGATAGAATGAGACACATTATAAATAACAAGCACCCCCAAACTTAGGATTTTGCATATTTTTCATTGGGGTGCCTCAAATTTTCACTCTCTTTTTATTTCTTTTACAACACTTTTCATTCAAATATTTTTCCATTATTACTTATGGCACAACAAAGGAATCATAAGATGTCAAACAAAGATATTATTCTAGGCTCAAAGGGGCTGACTAAGGATACAATTTATGTCAGAGTAGGTAATGAACGGTCAGAAGGGCTATCAAAGAATGCTCGAATCATCTCCCTAAAAATGTATATCTTAACCATTTCGCCTTAAATAACAAGCAAACAGGTGATCTAGACATTTTTGACCTTTCTTTCTATAATTGACAACACATAGGCTAAACACAAATATCCAAATAATTAGATGTCATGAATTTTCGGTATTTCTAACTTAAGCACAAATATTTTTGCTTTTAATTCCATTACATTATCTCACTTTATCCACTCAATATCTTTAGCAACTACAACATACATGATCCAAAAAAAATTAATTATGACTCACAAACACATAAAACACAACAAAAAAGACTAAAAATAAAGGGATAACTTACAGACACAACACATCAGTCATAACGGAGGTCTGGGAGGAAATTCTAGAAATTGCACATGCATGGGACTCTCTGAACTTTGGGCGCCACGACCCTGCAGATTGGCGCCATGGCGCGGACGACGGGACATACTCTCTGAAGTTCTGGCGCCATGGCCCTACATGTTGGAGCCGTGGCGCTGCTGCCATTTTTTTCCTTTTTCTGTATTTTTGTCCCCTATTCCACTCGAGGTGAGTTCCTAGTCCATCTGCCATCCAAAAACACTAAACATACCAGATCGTGAGACTGTTCAAGACAAAATAAAACAACTGAAATAACTAAAACAAAAATTGAATTAACATAATTAAAATATTGGGTTGCCTCCAAGTAGCGTTGTCTTTAACGTCTTTTAGCCGAACGCAAATAATCTTCGCTAGTACCCCGTGGATACTTCACCAACCGGTCTGCAATCCAAACACTTATTATTTCCGGTCTCACTTCACCTACACCAATTCTATAAAGCACAGAAAAGGGTAGTACTTTTATGCTTGCCCCCAAATCGCCCAATACTTGCTTGCATTCAAAATTCCCTATAGTGTAGGGAATAATGAAGCACCATGGATCTCTAGACTTCTGGGGGTTCTCGTGAGGGTATGGACTTTCTGTTTGGGGCTCAACAATGACATTTGGTGGTGTTTCTTCTGCAATGGGTACAGGAAAAAAAATTCCAAGGAATCCAAAAAAGTGAAAAATTGGATTTCATTAACCTCTTCTTTCTCTACACCAACTGTCTCTCCCAATTCCTCAATATTCTCAACAGCTTGTTGTGGTTCAGGTTCCTCCATCTGCTCGCCATTCTTCATAACTGTGTCGCTAGGGAGATTTTCCTACGGTCTGTCATTCAATCTCTCTGCTAACTGCCCCATTTGAGTTTCCAAGTTCCTAATAGAGGACCTGGGCTCTGTCACGAAGGACATGGTCTCTATCATGAGTTGTGTCTGGGCCTTGGTGAGCATGAGTATGACTGCCTATAATTCATTTAGATATTCCTCTGGAACCTCTGGGTTAGAATGTTGATGATAATTCTGCTACCCCTGATAGTAGTAGTAGTCCATTTGCCCTTTTTTTTTATTTACACTAACTTTACCTACAAAATAAGAAAAACAACAAAACTGATAAAAAGATGCTCGTAGAACAAGTTAAAAATTTGTTCATGGAGCAACCAAATTAGAAATAAGATTAGATATTTCGATATTGATAGTACACTAGTCCCCGACAACGGCACCAAAAACTTGTTGCGATATTTCTCTATCCTTACGCAAGTGTACGTATCGTTCAAGTAATAAAGATCTGTAAGATCGAGTTATCGTCCACAGAGACTGGTTTGTCAAGTACCGATTATCTAATTTATAGTATTTATTTTGTAACCGTTCTTTTGTTTGGATTTATTATTAAGAATTAAGATTAAATAAAGTGCAGAAAATAAACTAAAGATGATAATACTTTGATTTAAAACAGTTATGATGAAAATAGAGCTTCCAATCTCCTCAACTATCCACTCTTTCACTTGTTAATGCAAGGCTAATGACTCTTCTTCTTATTAAGATATCAGGTTAAGTAATATGTTCTATATTCCGATTAGGATATATAAAAACACAACCTTGTGCAGAAACTTTCTATATTTCTATGATAGATTTTACCACACAGGAGGATTAAGAACAATAACCTTAAACACTACACAAGTATCGGGGTACTTTCGTCTACGATTTTAACATATGTCTAAACAACAACAACATATTCAAATCTCCTCTCTCGGATCTCGATTCGAAATCATATAAGTTATGACAATTAATGGCCAGTTAATTATCAAGCAATCACTACAATATTGAATAGATCTTAATATAACTGAAGAAGAAATCAATAACTATGCATTAACTATATTAAAGACCTTCAAGAAGATTCGACGGAAAACCATACTAAAGAGATTAGCTCCTAGACATTGTCATGCTAAGAACTAATTTAATATCCAACATAAACTGAAATTAAAACAAAAGAAAGAAAAGAACTTGAACAATTTGATGTCTCCAATTGTATCTTGTAGCGCCTTTCTTGCCTCCCAAAGTATGATATCTCCTTTGAATAATCCCTAGGTCTTATAGATGTAAAAATCACGTTTCGAGCCCTTTTGCCCTTCGAAAAGTCGATTTTTTTATGTCAGTTCCCGCCTTGGCGCCGTGGCGCTGCTGGCTGGCGCCATGGCGCCGAAACTCCTGCAGCTCTCTGAACTTCCAGCGCCATGGCCCTGCATTCTGGCGCCATGGCCCTGCATTCTGGTGCCATGGCGCTGTCAGCAAAAAATTCCAGATTTCGTCTAATTTTCTTTTATTCTTCTCGGGACTTCTTAGGCTTCATTTCTTGGGCTTTTCTTGTGAAATTTCATCCTCAAAAGTAGTATCTTCTCCTTTATGACACAAACGAAAGAAAAACACACCTAACACTATACTAAACGCAAAATAAAAGAGTAAAATACTAACTAAAAATGACTCAAAAGAGTGTATAAAATAAACTCAACACATATTTAGGAGATGGTCTAGTTGTCTACTAATATAGATGAGATAAAGTGATCAAGCCATTTGGCTAGACACACGACAAATTCTAAGTTTTATCGAGCGTGTCACGAATGAAAGGAATTTAACATCTCACATGTGTTTACAGGAGTCATGTAAACGTACTTTACATATTGAGTTCGTCATACAACGCAGTCTAGGAGTTGTGTATGAACCTTAATTCGATTAGTGTCGATGTGTGAAGGTCTAAAGGGTCACACTAAGTCGATTGTATTTTTGGTCTAAGGGTATATTAATAGAGTATAAAATATTCGATTTAGAATCGAGATATTTAAAACAATAATAAATTATGGGACAATTTCTATTTGATGGAAATTATTTAATTAAGTCAGAATTGGATTGTCGGACTTAAAATTAAAAACATGCTGAATATTAAAGAGAGGGCAGGCGCTGAGAGAGCGAGCACGGCACATGCAGCGGTGAGCCCATTCTCGACCATCTGCATTTCAGAATTTGGGTCAGGCTTGGAGCCCAACCCTAATATGAACATAATCCTGCTATATATTCAACATTCAACCCCATAAACTAGGTTACTGAATTCTTACTTTCTGAACTCAGAGTTCAGAGAACAAAATACTCTCGAACCTCTGCCAAGATTTCATGACTTTCCTGACAGAGGAGTATACCACAACAAGACTTGCGGTCAAAATAATAATCGTGTGCGCTCCCTATAGTAAAGACTCCAGATAACTCAAATTGTAACTTTATGTTTTATGTCTTCACAAATTTTAATTGTAACGTAATTATACCAGACGGATGTTGTTGGGGTAAGTAAGTTGAACAAAATTTTAAACTTTCGATGTGCCTTATTTACGTGTTTTAATTCCAACAAAACCCTACAGTGGTATCAGAGCTCAGACTGGTTCAATGGTTACGTAATAATTGAAAGGGAATAATATGGGTTAAAATGTGAAATTGATTTTAAACTGAATTAGAACATGTCTGCTTCAAATCCTACATACCTTGACTGAACGTTGACCTTTTGTAAACACCCTAAATTATCAACTACGCTAAATCAAGGAAGTCACTCCGTTCTAACTTGAACTAAGCCTTGTGCAGAAACTGCGTCATTGCGAACATGGTGCACGACGAAGAACGGGTGGGAATAGATGATGGTCGACATGTACGTTATTGATATTGTTGGGTGATAATAAAGGATTCGTGATCTAACCCCTAAATTATATTTAGGGTTTGGACATTTTTTTTAAACCAACATAAAAAATGTTCAGACGGGACGTCAGTGCCGCGACCCTGTTGCATGACGTCGTGGCGCATGCTAGGGTTTCAGGGAGGCATCACTTCTTCATAGTGGATCATCGCGGTGCCGGTCACGAAAACAGGGAGGGGCCGCGACTCCAATCTGAAATCGTGATTAAAAGTCTGGTTTTAAAATTCGGAACCTACTGGACCTAAAGCGCCACGGCCCCATGGTGGAGATCCGCGACTCTAACTCACAAAACAGAAACCAAAAGGTTTCTGCCACGCAAGCGACGCGACTCCTTAGAAGAGTGCCACAATGGCACCGCAACTCCATAGTGGAGCATCGCGTCGCCAGATGTACAGTAAGTCAAAAACAAATCAGTTCCAGAAAGTTAACCCATAATTTTTATCATGCAGTATATTTAATATACTGTTTTATGTGCTAAATGATCGTCATTTATTATACTAGAATAGCGTCCGCAAATAATGCTTGGGTAGGCGGTGCCCAATACTAGTTTAGCGTCCGTAAATTATGCTTGGGTAGGCGGCGCCCAATACATGTTTAACTGCTTAATATCATGTGATGTTTGAAACATGTTAGAATTGATCTTGATTAAAACTCTGAATTAAAATGTTTCCCAAATTTTAATACAAGTCTCATTTAAAATGAATGCGTCGTCCGTTATAATTGATTGTAGTGCAAAATCCTTTTCGGCGAGATGAGTATTTATGCCCCAGCATTTGCTCTAAGCCTACGAGGACTTAGACTCTTTCTTAGATGCATGTTAAATGTAGAAGTAGGTGATACACCTTCATGGGTATTTACACCCCAGAGTTTTCTATGTGAAGGCAAAACTCACTTAGATACATAATTGCAGTCGCATAACGGGGTTGATTTGTTAGGCTATCTTGGCGCCTCAGTGTCGGACAAGCCGAGGGACGCATATCGTTTTGTTTAGAACATTTGATCAACCAAGAGTTGTAAATTGTTTGTAATTGGTTTAGAGACCTACCAGATCATGTTGTTGAAGTTATCAGCCTCAGCAAACGCGGAGACAACATGAGTCTGGATCTTGGCCCATTATGACCATATTGATATAAGTCCATATTCTTTCATCGGGTAAAAGGATATGTTAAAAAAATAGTGGGAGCTAATTAAACTAAAGGCCACGATTAATTAGTTAACGGATGTGTTCAAATAAAAATTATATATTAGGATGTTAATTTCAGGTCTATCTTTTCTTCAGTTTACAATATCGAATCTATCACTTAAAATATTGGTTGAAACAAATAAGTTGACTGGAGCAAACTTCCCTGACTGGCTAAAAAATCTGCGTCTGGTGTTACGATTAGAAAAGATTGAGTATGTGTTAGATAAAGCATTCCCAACAGTCCTTACTGAAGATTCTGAAGAGTATGCCCTGTTTGACAATGCAGTCTATCAAAAATATCTTGATGACGCTATTGTGGCACAATGTGTTATGTTGTCTTCTATGACTCCAGAGTTACAAAGACAACATGAGAACATGGGCCCAACGAGATGCTAGAACATTTGAAGAGTCTCTATGACTCAAAGTCTCAGACAATGGAGTATGAACTGCTGACAAACCTTTTCAAATGTAAGTTGAACAAAGAGGGTCAGGTGTCACAACATGTTTTGAAGATGATTGGGTTAATAGAGAGGTTGGCTTCGATTGGAACGAAGCTGCCCGTGAATGTTTCTATCAACCTAATATTGAACTCGCTCCCTAGTTCGTTTGAGAACTTTATTATAAATTTCAACATGAATGGAACCAAGGCGAGTCTCTCAGAGCTTCACAATATGTTTAGTACCTTCGAATCATCCACCTCCAAAGGTAAGGCTGTTCTCATGGTGGGCTCCTCTAGCAAATTCAAACCTAAAGGTAAAAATATGCAAAAGAAGAAGGGTAAGGCGGTTGCCACCACATCCACAGTTTTGAGACCTCGAGGAGTTGTTCAGAAGAAGGTGAAAATAGTTGCAGATGTTTTCCTCAACTGCAAGAGAAAGGGGCATTGGAAGAAGGATTGCACAACTCCAGGGGAGACAAAGCACCAGGTGCTCCTGGCCCTGCTGGACAAGGTATGTTTGTTATTGAAATAAATATGTCTATAACTAATTCTCACTGCTGGGTATTAGATATAGCTTGTGGCTCACGCATTTGTAACAATGTGCAGGGGCTAACTGACATCATAAAGGTTGGACCGTGGGAAGTAGATCTGTGCGTAGAAAACAGAGCACGAGTGGATGTTGAACGCGTGGGACTTATAGACTAGATTTACCTTCTGGCTTTTGTTTAGAACTTAATAATTGTTATTTTGTTCCCTCTTTAATGAGGAATATTATTTATGTCCCAATGTTAGACATTGAGGGGATTTCCTCATTTATTACAAATGGCAATTTTGTGCTATCTTTTAATGGTTTTATTTGTGGAAATGCACCGCTTGTGGATGAATTGTATGTTCTAAACTGTAGTCATGAAATTTCAATATACAAAATAAACGAGCTAAAATAAGTAATCCAAGAAACTCCACCTATTTATGGCACTGCAGACTTGGTCACATCAATGAATCAAGATTAAGGAAGTTAGACTACCTTGAACCATTTGACTTGGAGTCCTATGGTAATTGTGAATCTTTCTTGAGAGGAAAGATGACCACCAAGCCATTTTCTGGGAAAGGGGTGCGTGCTAAAAAGGTGCTTGAGTTAGTCCATACTGATGTATGTGGACCATTTTGTAAAATCCGGAAAAAATAAATAAATAATAATATATAGTTGTGGTTGAGTTAATAAAAATATATATATATAAGAAAACAAAGAATAAATTGCATGGGATAAAGTTAGTGTTAAAGTTGGATAAATAGATAGATGAAATGAAAATAAGAAAAACAAAAACAAAACAAAAGAAAAAAAAAGAAAAAAAAGAGAAACAAACATGCAGATCACGTACACCACCCCTTTCCCTTCTCCTCCCCTTTTCATTTCCCCTCCACATTTTCATCTTCCTCAACTCTTGTCTTTCCACCTCCATATGTTATACAAACACCCTTACTTATACACAAATAAAGTACTTACCACAAAGGTTAGAAAATCAGAAAAAAACAAGTGAAAAGAAGAGGAAAAAAATACCAAGAGGCGAGAACAAGAGAAGCAAAATACTAGAGAGTAAGGATAATTTTAGCAAACACACAACAATAATCTTCACACTTACAAGGTGAGTTTTCTCACTCAGAAATTCTTGGTAACATCCTTTATTTTTAGTTCAATACATGTTGGAATAAGAATTGAGTGTTGAAAAGAAATATTGAACTTTTGATTGTTTAGACAACTAGTTGCGTCATGAACTTTACGAACTGTTCTCACTGAGTTATAATTGTTAGAATTTGATGAAATTCAGAGGAGTGGTACACCTCTCTAATATGATCATATAGAACCAAAAATGAGGTAAAATGGACATACGGTTTGAAAGTTATCATAGTTCAAAGTTCCTGCCTTAGATTTGGCCGAAATTCGGAAAGACATAATTACAGACTGTTTTTATTGAGTTTTACTTATTAGAATTATATGAAAATTTACATGGTTGTAAATATCTCTGTTACGGACAGATATAGATAAAGATTTATTAAAACGGACTTACGAGTTGAGAGTTATTGTAGTTTGAAGTTGCTGCCTCGGATTCATCGAATCCGTATGGGACGTTTAAACGTAAAACTGTACTAATCTGTGGGGAATATGAAAATTGTTGCTAAATGAAAGTTCTAGATCTCTCTGTTTTGGACATTTTGAGACCTTACGTTGAGACCTTACGGGGGTCTATCCGACTTACGGATTGAGAGTTATCGCTGTTTAAAGTTTCTGCCTCGGATCTATCGAGATCCAGGAAGGGCAGCGAATAAAAGTGTAAAACTGTACCAAATGGTACAGAATATGAAGGAATGGTTCACATGGAGACGTGTAGCTCTATGTTCTCGTCGTTTTGAGATTTTATGGGGTTTGAACGGGTTTACAGATTAGGAGTTATGACTATTCTAAGATTGGGTGTTGTTTAATAAAAATTCTGCCGAAACAAATCTCATATGGCTGTTTTGAGGATAAATTTGTGTTAGTTACCCAAAGTAGTTTTAAATGAAATTTGGTACAGTGAAAGATCCCCGTCTTACCTTAGTGTCCGCTTGAGAAACATCTTAGTTGGAGTTATGGTTAAAAAGTTATAATCGTTACAAGTATGAATGACAGAATGTTGGAAAAGAGAATATTATTTATTCAATCTTCTGAAAAATATGAAAAGTGAATACGTGTTCACATAAATATATAAATATAAACATAATGGATCGGGTTGCACGCCGCAACAAAACTTAAAGTGAATACGTGTTCACAAATACGTAAATATAATGGATCGGGTTGCACGCCGCAACAAAACTTAAAGTGAATACGCTTTCACCAATACGAAAACAAAATGGATCGGGTTGCACGCCGCAACAAAACGTAAAGTGAATACGTGTTCACAAATACGTAAATATAATGGGTCGGGTTGCACGCCGTAACAAAACGTAAAGTGAATACGCGTTCACAAATACGTAAATATAATGGGTCGGGTTGCACGCCACAACAAAACGTAAAGTGAATACGCGTTCACGAATACGTAAACATAATGGATCGGGTTGCACGCCGCAACAAAACGTAAAGTGAATACGTGTTCACAAATACGTAAATATAATGGATCGGGTTGCACGCCGCAACAAATATGAAAGATGAATACATGTTCACCTTTATATAAATATGAAAAGTGAATACGTGTTCACAAATACGTAAATATAATGGATCGGGTTGCATGCCGCAACAAATATGAAAGATGAATATATGTTCACCTTTATATAAATATGAAAAGTGAATACGCGTTCACAAATATATAAATGTAACATATGGAAATGCAGGGGAATGTCCTAACGTATAATACGAGATAAAATGAAGTGTTAGTTAAACTGAGAATTTCCTATGAGGAGTTGCTGCATATTTAAAAATGTTGTAACCTGATATGTTTTTGCAATATGCTTATTACGTTATAATGTGATTGCACTTGGAATATTGTGGTGTTACTTTGAATTGCAGGGTAAGGTTCTCACTCAGCCCCAGATGGTAGGGCTGACTCTTTATTTAACATGTTTCAGAAAAGCGTGATAGAGGAAAGGCTCCACGCTAAGGCTAGCGATCGTCCATGACCTCTTGTCATACAAGTCCATTGCTTGGGCTTGGTACTCGTCAGTCAATTTGATTCGATGTCTCGGGAAATGCCCGTATGGAATGGTCTCCCTTCCAAATTAGAATAATATTTGTCAGTATGTCTATGTAGAAACAATATTTGCACGAGCATGGGCTCGCGTTATATTTTTAATAAAGTCACAAACAAATTTCTTTATTGTTATATTTATTAATAGCTCCGTATTTGAATATAAGTTTAAATTTCTAAATAAAGAGAATTAAAGGGTGCTCCTGGTGGAAAATAATTGTCCAGGTGCCATCACGCCCTAAGTAAAGACTTAGGAAAATTTGGGTCGTGACAAGTTGGTATCAGAGCTAAACCAGGTTAGGAGATTCTAGGAAGTTTCTTCGAGTTGGGTGTTTGAACGGTTACTTATTGCGACGGTGTGCGCACCACCTTAGTAATAAGTAAACGGAATAGCATCCTAAAGTTTCACTTCTTTCGTACTCTTCTCGTGCCTATCTTGTGTCTTTTCAAAGATTTGGTTCTCGTACTTCCTCCTTCAAATGATTGTGGAAGGGGATGTGCAACGATAAACTATGGACAATACAGGGGTGTGGTGGAGAAACTTTAGAAGAAATCGTTCCCCGATGTCACCACCGATGATGTGGGGAGTTGAGCGTATTCATTAAAAAGTACATGCCTAACACGAAAAGATGCGCTCAGCGTGAGTTTGAACAATTGAAACAAGAAGACCGCAATGTGAAAGAATATAATACCTAATTCATGCGATCTTCATCATACAACGTGCATATTATTCCTCTACGAAGGAGAAGGTCAAAAGATTTGTGAGGTTTAAACGAACTTGGTAGAGAAGGTAGTGGCATTAGCCTATGATCGGACGTACCTTGGATCGTCAACATGACAATGAGGTAGAAGGTTTTGCCAAATCAAAGAGAGTATTCACGAAAGAGGCATT
Organism: Przewalskia tangutica; assembly: GCA_029844215.1. Classification (NCBI taxonomy): domain Eukaryota; kingdom Viridiplantae; phylum Streptophyta; class Magnoliopsida; order Solanales; family Solanaceae; genus Przewalskia; species Przewalskia tangutica. The sequence continues at coordinate 9,126,677 of CM056725.1, forward strand.
TATGTGACTCGACCTTTTTCAACTATCCGATTGGAGTCATACTATAGAAAATAGTCAACTCCATCCAGAGAGAGTTCCACTTATCGTTTAGAAGATCAATAAAGGTATGTGGAACTTTCCTATCTCTTGAGCATGAATAGTTGTACTTATATAGTACGGTAGACGTACAATACTTTGATATCCTTTACTTATTTAAGAATGGCCAAGTTGGGCGAGTTAGGAGGTTAACCCACTTCTTTAAAACTATTAAGGATGTCTTAAGTTTTCAAAGTTAAGGGACTTGAAGTGTTTTGAGTATATGATACTTGTTTTGTTTTAAAAGTTTAAGTCCATTGGAAATAGGAAAATGTAATTGACTAAGGTATAAGATTAATATAACGACTTTATGGGAAGTTGGTTATATTCTCTTTATGGAAAGTTAAAAGGAGAGATTTACTTTAAGTAAGATAAGTAAGGACAAGTGACTTGATGCTATGGTTATTAGTATCTTGGAAGTTTTATATAAAAAAAAAAAGAATCATTCATTTTAAAAGAGTAGAAGTATGTAGTACTTGGGATTAAATTTCCGGATTCTTTTATTAAGACATGTTAGTGCCTTAAGTGAACTAAAATGAGAGGATATATTAATAATGTCAATAAGAAGTTAGGGGATTTCTTGACTTACTTATGTTATGTAGGATAGCCGGTTGAGCTAGGGTAAGAGTATAAATGAGGGGTAAACCCCCAAGACGTTATACCACCTTCTCCAGGGTAAGAGTATAAATGAGGGGTAAACCCCCAAGACGTTATACCACCTTCTCCAGGGTAAGAGTATAAATGAGGGTAAACCAAGACGTTATACCACCTGCAGGGTAAGAGTATAAATGAGGCAAGCCCCAAGACGTTATACCACCTTCTCCGGGGTAAGAGTATGAATGAGGAAAGCCCAAGGCGTCATACCACCTTCTCCGGTAAGAGTATGAATGAGGAAAGCCCCAAGACGTCATACCACCGCTTGAGGTAAGAGTATAAATGAGGAAAACCCAAGACGTTATACCACATTAGTGGATTTGCTACCCATGATCGAAGAATATCCTCACGTCGACTTATTTCCTACCTTAGGTCTCAAAAGTTATTAAGAGTCACAAAAGTAGATGCATATCGGCTAATATAGTAGATACCCAAAAGAGTCCCAGTGATGCATGATGTCCCTATTGTTTGAAAATTTTGAAGGTTTTTTCTGAAGATCTCGTGCCTTATAGGATAGAGAAATGGAGTTCGCTATAGAGTTAATTCTGGGTACAAGACCTATTTCTATTCTTCCATATCGAATGGCCCCAGCTAAATTGAGAGAGTTAAAAGAACAGTTGAAGGATCTTCTGGATAAAGGATTTATAAGGCCTAGTGTTTCCCCCTGGGGGCGCACCAGTCCTTTTTGTGAAGGAAAAAAAGATGGATCGCTCCGACTGTGCATCTATTATCGACAACTCAATAAGGTCACGATCAAGAATCGATATCCATTACCAAGAATCGATGATCTTTTTGACCAACTTCAGAGAGCCAATTATTTTTCCAAGATTGATCTTCGTTCGAGATATCATCAGATGAAAATAAATCCGAATGATATATCAAAAACAACCTTTAGGACCTGATATGGCCATTATGAGTTCTTGGTCATGTCTTTCGGATTAACCAATGCCCCAGCAGCTTTTATGGATCTAATGAACATAATCTTTAAACCATTCTTGGATTTGTTCGTAATTGTATTTATAGATGATATCCTAATTTACAGCAAGTGTGTTGAAGAACAGGAAGAGCATCTGAGGGTAGTGCTTCAAGTCTTGAAACAGGAGAAACTATATGTTAAATTTTCAAAGTGTGAATTTTGGTTGGAAAAGGTAGCCTTTTTGGGTCATGTTGTGTCAAGGGATGGAATTATGGTAGACCCCCAGAAGATAGAAGCAGTGAAGAAGCGGCCAGCGACCACTCAAGCGGATGTTAGAAGTTTCTTGGGTTTGGTGGGTATTATAGAAGATTCGTAAAGGTTTTTCTAGTCTTCTTTGCTCCTTTGGCCGGTTGATTCAAAAAGCGGTTAAGTACCGGTGGTCGGGAGCATGTGAAGCAAGTTTTGAAACTAAAGGAATTGTTGACTCTGCGATCCTAACCTTACCATCGGGACAAGAAGGGTTCACAGTCTATTGCGATGCCTCCAGAGTTGGGTTAAGATGCGTCTTGATGCAGTTTGGAAAGGTTATTGCGTATGCATCTAGACAATTGAAGATACATGAGAAGAATTACCCAACTCATGACTTGGAATTAGTTGCGGTGGTGTTTGCCTTACGAATATGGAGACATTATTTGTATGGTGTGCATGTGGACATATTTACAGATCATAAGAGTTTGCAGTACATAACCACGCAGAAGGATTTGAATCTCCGACAAAGAAGATGGTTAGAGTTGCTTAAAGATTATGACCTTTGTATTCTTTACCATCCTGGGAAAGCCAACGTGGTGGCTGGCGCACTCAGTAGGAGATCAATGGGAAGCTTGGCTCATTTGGCAATACAAAAGAGGGGTATTGTTCGGGAGGTACAAAGATTGGGAAACCTCGGGGTTAGCTTAACTGAGATCGGTGAAGGTAGGGTGGTGGTACATGATACCTCGCGATGCCTTAGCTTGTAAATAAAAGAAAGTCAGTTTGAGGATACGGAGTTTGTTGGATTTCGGGAGAGGATCCAACAGGGAAAACCTTCACAGTTTACATTGGGAGATAATGACGGAACCATTCGGTATAAGGGTAGGTTATGTGTTCCTAAGGTAAAGGATCTAAGGAGGAAGATCTTAGATGAGGGTCACAACACAAGATATTCAATTCATCCAGGGTCAACAAAAATGTATCAGGACCTCAAGGCAAATTACTGGTGGGACGAGATGAAGAAGGACGTTGCGGAGTTTGTCGGGAGGTGTCTTATATGTCAGCAGGTGAAAGTTGAACATCAAAACACAGCGGATTACTTGAGACATTAGGGTCCCCGTGGAAATGGGAGGCGATTCATATGGATTTTGTAATGGCTCTACCAAAACTTGAGAAGGGTATGATTCTATTTGGGTGATTATTGATCGACTTACAAAGTCAACCCATTTCTTACGGCCAAGACTACGTATCGTGCACCACAGACACCAGATTTATTTGAAGGAGATTGTGCGGTTACAGGATTCCCTTACAAATTATTTGAGATAGGGCTTCCCGATTCACCTCAAACTTTTGGCAAAGTTTCCAGCAGGGTCTCGGGACAAAAGTTAAGTTAAGCACGGCTTTCCACCCACAAACAGATGGGCAAGCTGAGCGAACAATCCAAACACTTGAGGACATGTTGCGATCTTGTGTGTTAGATTTTCAGGGAAGCTGGTTGGACCATCTATGTCTAATTGAGTTCGCCTACAACAATAGTTTTCACTCTAGCATACAAATGGCCCCGTTTGAAGCATTATATGGACGAAAATGTAGGTCTCCACTTGGATGGTTCGAGGTGGGTGAGACGCAACTGTTCGGACCTGAAGTCATTCAAGAAACAAATGATAAGGTACAGATGATTCGGGAGCGGATCAAAACAGCTCATAGCCGTCATAAGTCTTATGCGGATCATCGGAAAAGAGATCTTGAATTCCAAGAGGGGGAGAAAGTATTTTTAAAAGTGTCCCCAATGAAGGGAGTGATGCGTTTTGGTAAGAAAGGGAAATTGAGCCCAAGGTTTATTGGGCCATATGAGATCTTGAGAAGAGTGGGGAATGTGGCTTACGAATTAGCACTTCCACAAGAGTTGGAAGCGATCATCCAGGTATTTCGTATGTCGATGTTACGAAAATACTTGCGATCCAAGTCACGTCATCCTTCCCGGAGATAGTTCTTAATAAAGAGCTTGATATGAAGAGGCTACGGTAGAAATACTTGATAGAAAGGTCCAACGCCTTAGAAATAAAGATATTGCTTCCGTGAAAGTCATATGGAAGAATCACTCCACAGAGGAAGCCACCTGGGAAGCGGAAGAGGCGATGAAAGTCAAATATCCATTCCTATTTGACTAAGGTAATAAAAAAAAATGCATTACATAGTACTTCATATATGTGTCATTTGCGTGTCTATATGCATGTGTTACAACCTTATTCTCATTCGAGGACGAATGCTTCTTAAGGAAGGGAGAATGTGAAGCCCCAAATTTGTTACAATAACAATAAACATTATTGTGTCTATGTGATTATGTTATTATTGTGTCTATGTGATTATGTTACGACCTTATTCACATTCGAGGACGAATGTTGCTTAAGGAGGAGAGAATGTAAAATCCGGGAAAAAATAAAATAATAATATATAGTTGTGGTTGAGTTAATAAAAATATATATATATAAGAAAACAAAGAATAAATTGCATGGGATAAAGTTAGTGTTAAAGTTGGATAAATAGATAGATGAAATGAAAATAAGAAAAACAAAAACAAAACAAAAGAAAAAAAAAAAAAAAGAGAAACAAACATGCAGATCACGTACACCACCCCTTTCCCTTCTCCTCCCCTTTTCATTTCCCCTCCACATTTTCATCTTCCTCAACTCTTGTCTTTCCACCTCCATATGTTATACAAACACCCTTACTTATACACAAACAAAGTACTTACCACAAAGGTTAGAAAATCAGAAAAAACAAGTGAAAAGAAGAGGAAAAAAATACCAAGAGAGAGAAGAACAAGAAGCAAAATACTAGAGAGTAAGGATAATTTTACAACCACACAACAATAATCTTCACACTTACAAGGTGAGTTTTCTCACTCAGAAATTCTTGGTAACATCCTTTATTTTTAGTTCAATACATGTTGGAATAAGAATTGAGTGTTGAAAAGAAATATTGAACTTTTGATTGTTTAGACAACTAGTTGCGTCATGAACTTTACGAACTGTTCTCACTGAGTTATAATTGTTAGAATTTGATGAAATTTGGAGGAGTGGTACACCTCTCTAATATGATCATATAGAACCAAAAATGAGGTAAAATGGACATACGGTTTGAAAGTTATCATAGTTCAAAGTTCCTGCCTTAGATTTGGCCGAAATTCGGAAAGGCATAATTACTGCATCGTTTTTATTGAGTTTTACTTATTAGAATTATATGAAAATTTACATGGTTGTAAATATCTCCGTTACGGACAGATATAGATAAAGAGTTATTAAAACGGACTTACGAGTTGAGAGTTATTGTAGTTTGAAGTTGCTGCCTCGGATTCGCCGAATCCGGAAGGCGGGGCGTTTAACGTAAAAGCGTACTAATCTGTGGGAATATGAAAATTGTTGCTAAATGAAAGTTCTAGATCTCTGTTTTGGACATTTTGAGACCTTACGTTGAGACCTTACGGGGGTCTATCCGACTTACGGATTGAGAGTTATCGCTGTTTAAAGTTTCTGCCTCGGATCTATCGAGATCCAGGAAGGGCAGCGAATAAAAGTGTAAAACTGTACCAAATGGTACAGAATATGAAGGAATGGTTCACATGGAGACGTGTAGCTCTATGTTCTCGTCGTTTGAGATTTTATGGGGTTTGAGCGGGTTTCTGATTAGGAGTTATGACTATTCTAAGATTGGGTGTTGTTTAATAAAAATTCTGCGAAACAAATCTCATATGGCTGTTTTGAGGATAAATTTGTGTTAGTTACCCAAAGTAGTTTTAAATGAAATTTGGTACGATGAATCCGTCTTACCTTAGTGTCCGCGAGAAACACCTTAGTTGGAGTTATGGTTAAAAGTTATAATCGTTACAAGTATGAATGAGAATGTTGGAAAGAGAATATTATTTATTCAATCTTAGAAAAATATGAAAAGCGAATACGTGTTCACATAAATATATAAATATAAACATAATGGATCGGGTTGCGCGCAACAAAACTTAAAGTGAATACGTGTTCACAAATACGTAAATATAATGGATCGGGTTGCGCGCAACAAAGCGTAAAGTGAATCTGGCGTTCACAAATACGTAAACATAATGGATCGGGTTGCGCGCAACAAAGCGTAAAGTGAATACGTGTTCACAAATACGTAAATATAATGGGTCGGGTTGCGCCGTAACAAAGCGTAAAGTGAATACGCGTTCACAAATACGTAAATATAATGGGTCGGGTTGCGCGCGCAACAAAGCGTAAAGTGAATACGCGTTCACGAATACGTAAACATAATGGATCGGGTTGCGCGCAACAAAACGTAAAGTGAATACGTGTTCACAAATACGTAAATATAATGGATCGGGTTGCACGCCGCAACAAATATGAAAGATGAATACATGTTCACCTTTATATAAATATGAAAAGTGAATACGTGTTCACAAATACGTAAATATAATGGATCGGGTTGCACGCCGCAACAAATATGAAAGATGAATACATGTTCACCTTTATATAAATATGAAAAGTGAATACGCGTTCACAAATATATAAATGTAACATATGGAAATGCAGGGAAATGTCCTAACGTATAATACGAGATAAAATGAAGTGTTAGTTAAACTGAGAATTTCCTATGAGGAGTTGCTGCATATTTAAAAATGTTGTAACCTGATATGTTTTTGCAATATGCTTATTACGTTATAATGTGATTGCACTTGGAATATTGTGGTGTTACTTTGAATTGCAGGGTAAGGTTCTCACTCATTGGATGGTAGGCTGACTCTTTATTTAACATGTTTCAGGAAAACGTGATAGAGGAAAGGCTCCACGCTAAGGCTAGCGATCGTCCCGCAGCCTCTTGTCATACCAAGTCCATTGCTTCGGGCTTGGTACTCGTCAGGTCCAGAATGTCAGTTCCAGTGTCTCGGGAAATGCCCGTATGGAATGGTCTCCCTTCCAAATTAGAATAATATTTGTCAGTATGTCTATGTAGAAACAATATTTGCACGAGCATGGGCTCACGTTATATTTTTAATAAAGTCACAAACAAATTTCTTTATTGTTATATTTATTAATAGCTCCGTATTTGAATATAAGTTTAAATTTCTAAATAAAGAGAATTAAAGGGTGCTCCTGGTGGAAAATAATTGTCCAGGTGTCATCACGCCCTAAGTAAAGACTTAGGAAAATTTGGGGCGTGACACATTTTCAACTCAAGCTAAGAGAGGCTTCCCTTACTTTATCACTTTTACAGACGATTTCACAAGGTTTGGGCATGTGTATCTTATGAAACACAAGTCCGAAGCTTTTGAGAAATTAAAGGAGTACAAGTTAGAAGAAGATAAGCAACTTGAAACAATATCAAGACCCTTCAATCAGATCGAGGAAGTGAATACTTAAGTAAAGAATTTCTAGATTACTTGAAGCTTCATGGAGTCGATCCACGGTGGACACGTTAGGAGCATACAAATGAATGGTGTTGCTGAAAGGAGAAATCGAACCCTATTAGATATAGTTATATCCATGATGAGCTTCTCAGTTCTACCAACATACCTTTGGGGATATATTCTGAACAGAGTTCCTTCAAAGTCAGTAGAGAAAACTCCATATGAGACATGGAATGGTAAGAAGCCAACACTTAAACACATGCGACCCTGGGGGTACCCTACATATGTAAAGAAGTTGCTTACTGACAAGTTGGAATCTAAAAGTGAGAAGTATTATTTTGTGGGGTATCCAAAGGAAACTAGATGATACTATTTCTATCTTTCTGGCGAACATAAGGTCATTATTCCCAGAAATGCATTTTTTCTTGAAGACGGCTATGTCTACAAGGAACAGAGTTGCAATAAGATAGAACTTGAAGCAAGAAGCACAATATACTAAAGATGTTGAACCCTTGTCACATGACCTAGGCAAGGATTCAGTGGGAGTATTTGGTAAATATTGGTACTTAAAATTAAAAACATGCTGAATATTTAAAGGGAGCGTCGCGGTGCCTTTACGGCAGTGAGCCCAGTTCAACTGGCCCACTGCATTTCGGAATTTGGGTCAGGCTTGGAGCCCAACCATAATCCAAAAATTAACATAATCCCTGCTATATATTAAGCACTCAACACCATAAACTAGGTTACTGAATTCGTACTTTCTGAACTCAGAGTTCAGAGAACAAAATACTCTCAAACCTCTGCCAAGATGTCCTGGCTTTCCTGACAGAGGAGTATACCACAACAAGGCTTGCAGTCGAAAGAATAATCGTATGCGCTCCCTATAGTAAAGACTCCAGATAACTCAAACTGTAAGTTTATGTTTTATGTCTTTACATATTTTAATTGTAACGTAATCATATCAGACGGATGTTGTTGGGGTAAGTAAGTTGAACAAATTTTAAACTTCCGATGTGCCTTAATTATGTGTTTTAGACCCAACAAAATCCTACATGCAGATATTCATTTTTCACAAAAAAAAAATGCACGTTTAATATCCAAAAGGCTCAATGTTGAGAAGAGTCTCATACAAGAGTGAGTTAGTTTGGATTTGGTTGTTAGTTTACTAGGCCCGTAATTTCTCATGGTTTTAATACTATTTTTTTCTTCAGAAGGCCACCATTATGATGTAGGAGTTAAAGATCAATCAAAGCCAGCTACTTGTGTGGAGAAACATAACCTCTGCGTTCTCTAACTATAGCTTTCCACCGTAGTGAGATATCCCCTTTTTTCATACCTAAGATGTTCATCCAATCGGACCTACCATTTGAAAGGGAGTACTTGGAGATAGAGAAAGTGAGTCTTCACTCATTTACTTGTGTCTAGACTTCCTAACTGAATTGTTATTGATACAAGCTAACTAACAATAAGAGGAATTAATGTGTGTAGTTAACAATAAGGATGAAGTATTAGCTTACTGATCATATGAATCAGGATATACACAAAAACTTACTAGTTACAATACATAATTAAAATTAGTGTCCTATTTGCCTGTCTAATTCTGAAATTTTGGAGCACTGCCTTTTCTAATTTAAAAGCTCATCTAGCTACCAGAGGAAGTTCCAAAAACTTGGAGCAAATTTTAAATTTAAATATACTCCTCAACTTTGCGACAAAGATCAAAGATACTTTTGAACTTTGCGAGAAATGTAGGGTTTTGTTGGTTATAAAACATGTAATAAGGCGCAACGGAAGTTTAAAATTTTATTTCAACTTACTTACCCCAACAATTCTTTCTGATATAGTTACGTTACAATTGAAACCTGTAAAGACATAACATAAAACTTACAATTTGTTATTATCTAGAGTCTTTACTAGAGGGAGCGCACACGACTGTCCTTTCGACTGCAAGTCTTGCTACGATATATTCCTCTCTTAAAAAAGCCATAAAATCTTGACAGAGGTTCGAGAGGATTTTTTCTTCTAAACTCTAAGTTCATAAAGTATGAATTAAGTGTATGATAATAAAGTTCTCAAATTACTTCAAGATTAACCTTAAACTTATAAGGTAGCGTTGTTTATATAGGAGGGATTAGGTCAGACTTCACATTAGGGTTGGGCCCCAAGTCTGACCCAAATTTCGAGATCACGATGGGCGATCATTGGGCCCATCAGTCAGCGCCATCGCTCGATCTGGTAGGCGTCGTGGCCTTTCACGTCCCACCATTTAATGTTCAGCACGTTTAATTAAATCCAAAATCCAATTCCGACTTAATTAAATAATTTCCATCAAATAGAAATTATCCCATAATTTATTATTAATTTAAATATCTCGATTCTAAATCGAATATTTAATATTCTCTCAATATACCCTTAGACCGAAAATACAATCGACATAGTGTGACCCTTTAGGCCTTCACATATCGACACTAATCAAATTAAGGTCCATACGGAACTCCTAGACTGCGTCGTATGACGAACTCAATATGTGAAGTACGTTTACATGAATTCTGCAAACATAACATTTATGTGAGATGATAAATTCCTTTCTTTCGTGACACACTCGATCAAGCTTAGCATTTGTCATGTATCTATCCAAATGGCTTGATCACTTTATCTCATCCATGTTAGTCGACAACTAGACCATATTCTAAATATGTCTCTTGCATTGTCCAATGACTTGGTCGACGTAACATCACTGAGAAGTTGAGTTTTCTCTCAAATATCCAATCGAGAATTAATCTTATTCTTGGCTCAACTACCACCTTAGTTTATATCATAATGCACTCAACACAAGTCGTGTCTTATCCTATAAGAAATTTAAGCTTGGGACAAGATCAAAGTACATTACTCTGTAAACAAGGTGCGTATTGACCTCAAGTCAAAGGACCTCTATCTCCCACACACTAATAACACTTTAGATATGTATAACAAACAATTTATCAATAGGACATATCAATACTTTAAAAAAAGTATCCATGTGTCCATCACTTGTAACCATTACTAGTAGTAGCTGAGACATACTATATTCTCTAAGTATGTGATGCAGACCACATGTCGACTTATAATATATCATCGATATCTCATTCACGATGATCATTAGTCGATACTATTTTTTGAGTTACTCTCTATCATAAATATTTTACTCTATTAATGACAACGTAATCTCATGGGATACACATTAATGAATAATTACAAACAATCAAATAATAATCCAATAATTACAAATGTCATAAAATATTAATCTTATTAATAATACGAATGTGTTCAAGTAATTTGTCCCTAAAATGATTGTCTCTAGGACATACATACTTTCAATCTCTCACTTGGCCTAGAGCCAATCACCAATGTATTTAATACCCATGTTTTCAAAATGACCATTATGCTTAACTAAGCTTAATGGTTTAGTGAATGGGTCAGCTAGATTATCATCTATAGGAACATAGTCTAATCTTATTTCTTCAGTCTCCACCATCTCCCTGGTATGTGGTATTTCTCCAGTACATGCTTGTTTCTATTTGTTGATCTTGGTTCCTTAGCTTGCGCAATCGCACCAGTGTTGTCACAATAAATTATTATTGGACAAGTGGAACTTGGAACAACCCCTAGTTCCTTTAGGAACTCAGATATCATGACAACTTTTTTACCAGCAATGTACTCGGCTTCAGTTATCAAATCAGTAGTTGTAGCTTGCTTGGAACTTTTCCAACTCACTGCTCCATCATTGAAAATGAAGTTATATCCAGACTGAGACTTGATGTCATCAAGATCTGTTTGGAAGCTAGCTGAGTGTACCCATTAGTGACTAGCTTCTCTTGTCCACCATAGACTAAGAAATATTCTTTAGTTCGTCTAAGATACTTAAGAATACTCTTGACTGCTTTCAGTATTCTTCCCCAGGATTATGCTGGAATTTGCAAGTCATATTAAGTGCATAGGCCACATCTAGCCTCGTACAGGTCATGGCATACATGATTGTTCGTATAGCCGAAGCATATGGGATCCTCTTCATGCATTCAATTTCTGCAATAGTAGAAGGACTACCTTCTTTGATAACTTAATGCCTTGACCCATAGGAAGACCTCCCTTATTGGAATTTTCCATAGAGAATCGTCTTAGAACTTTGTTTATGTATACGGATTGTGACAACCCCAACAATCTATTAGGTGTATCTCTGTAGATGCTAAATCCAAGAATGTAACAGGCTGAACCCAAGTCCTTCATCATGAAGGTGCTGGATAACCATTCTTTGACTGATTGCATGAGAGTATTATTATCTCTCATTATTAATATGTAATCTACATATATAACAATGAACACAATACTCACATCTTTGCATTTACTATAAACATATGGATCTTAGTTGCTTCTAACAAAGTCAAATGATTTGACTGCTCAGTTTCTCCTAATCGAAAACTCAGGAATGTCTCACTGATCGCTCAGTTTCTCCGGATTACTTGTCATATATTGGTAGCTCCGGAGTCATTAATCCAAGATGAGTTTTTGGTCTTACCATCCATCTTGCCATTCAATTTTATTCCTTGTGAATTCAACGAATCACCATTTTCTGAATCTCCTCACTCAGATTGTAAGGTCATATCTTGCATGTGTTCATTTGTTCTATCTCTACTTGTGTATCATTGATAACAATGACGTTAGCCCGGTTGTTGTCTCTTCCGCAACCAAATCCCGAGCCTCTACTTTGCTGCTGTTGTTGTCTTCTTCCTCTAGACTTTCTATCTCCTTTTTATTTCATGGCACCATTCCGTATACCCAATGAGTTGAAAACATCCTTCCACAATGTATCCGAATCTCCTGCAATGTGTGCAAAATGCACCATCATTCTTTCCTTCACCTTGGTCACGGTAAGAATTTCTCCTTTGTAAGACAAATGCAATGGTTTTACTCTGTTCTTTCATTTTTCGTGTGAGTCCTCTAACACACTTCTTGTACTAGCTTATAATAGACTTTTTTAATGATGACAACAGTTCCTGGGTCAGTATGTTCGATCTCAACATTCCATACATTGCCTCATCCAATCTCATGAGGAAAAGATGCACTTTTTCTTCTTCTCTTTTGATTTCCAAGATCATCCCCTGATTGCACGTGCACTTTTCGCACTTGCAAGTCGGAATTTATTCATAGTTTGTCAATTTTTCCCACTACTTAATAAGTTTTCCATAGTAATCCACTATGGTCATTTTCTTCTGCTTGTACTCTGCAAGTTCCGCCTTGTATCCGAGGGCCATTGATAACAATGAACTGCTCCCGGATGCTCGTCCATAATTTTTCCCCTTTCTCTTTATGCGAAATCATTGAGAGAAGCGTTGGTTTGATAGTGTTGTGAATCAATGACACCAACAAAGAGCTTATAGTCCACCAATCTTCTAAGTCCGATGACTCTTCATCTGACTTCTTGATTATACCATCAACGAAGCCGAATTTCTCCCTTGCTCTTAGGGTAGTGTTCATTGATCTAGTTCATTCTTCGTAATTCTCTCCCTTTAATTGGACTTGTGTTACCACAATTTCGAGATTATCATTGACATAATGTCATAAGGAGAGATTGTCTTTCTTTGAATTTTGTTTTCTTCACCGGCGATTTCTTTATTTTTATTGTCGGTTTCTCCGTCACCCGTCATTATTTAGAGTTTTCGTGTTCTTTAATGAGGATCTGATACCATGTTAAAATCAAGAGGGAACATAAATTTAGAGAGAAGAAGAATAATGTGAGAATTTTTTTTTTGCTTTTCATTCATCACAATGACCTCCTTATATAGAGGTAAGATCTTTCTTTTCCTATTCTAACAAGGAAACTCTATTATAATAAAACTATCATAATTATAATTTACCAAAAATAAACTAGTAGACTTAGAATATGATTCTACAAAAATAAAACTACTAAACAATTTAATTTGTCAAGTCCCACACGGACACAACTGATCGGTGTCCGTTTTCTATCAATAAAGATCTAATATACCCCTATGTATGGATTTCATTTTAATAAAAAAAATAGATTTTTACTTTCGTCAGCCGAAAAGGGTATATCTGAAACATTTCATTTTATCATTAACACTTTTATTACTCTCTTTGGATCATGTACTGAAGAAAATACATTACATTGCCCTAAACTTGTTCCTCCCAACAATTCTTAACCATAAAATTAAAATCAATTAAGTTTCCAACAAAAAAAAATTAAGATTGGGGGAGGATCAAAACCAGTACATTGATAAAGCAGAATATTATGATTTAAGTCAATTTTATTTTCATCCTAAGTTGCTAATAATCCAACAAGTCAAATTGGACTAATTAAGGAACACTAATTAGAAAAAAGAAATCAACAATTAATTCCCTTTAAAAAAAAATTATTAGCATCGCTTATATTTTTAGTAAGACTTCCCTATAATGGTGTGGAACAAAATTTCTTTGACAAATATAATTTATATTAGCTTTAATTTTAAAAAGAAAATCAATATAGCAATAAATATAATGATTTACGAGTATATTTGTTAAGATATAAAATATAGTTAGTATGGGCTGAATTGTAATTATGTAGAAATTAGTTAGTTATAAGTTATAACTATCTTTCCTAATGTTAGTTAGTGAAGTAGTTAAATGTAGATAAGACTATATATAGCCAGTGTATATCACATCTCTTAATACACATATATGAAAATGTTCTCTCTACTCATTAGTCTCTATTCCTATTACTGATCTTCATGGTATCAGAGCGATACCAACAATTATACTTGCTCGGGGAAGATCAGTTTTAATTCATTGTTGATACAATTCAATTCATGATTTTTAGTTATTAGGTATCTTGTTGCTTCCACAAAGAAAAACAATCAAGAAATCTTCGTTATATCGATTCTTGAATAATCAAGTCAAATTCAATTGAAATCATGAAATCTCTGAAGAACAAGCAAGAATAGAGGCTCTTCGAAGTGCTATTAATGGACCTAGCTTGAGTTCAACTATTAACAATAGTGGAAATTCATCTACTGGCCAAGGAATCGATTACAAGCATCCCTTGTACTTAAGTCCTACTAATATTAGTGAAATTAGCATTATTTCTTACCAATTGCTGGGAACTGAAAACTACACTCTGTGGTCTAGAACAATTAATCTTGCATTGTTGGGTAGAAACAAGATAGGGTTAATTGATGACTCTTGTAAAAAAGTATATACTGATGAACTACGGAGACAATGGAAAAGGGTAAATGCAATTATCCTTTCATGATTGATGAATTCCGTGTATAAAAGAATTTTTGGAGGTGTTGCATTTGCATTAAATTTTCATGGTATATGGGAAGACTTGAGGAAAAGATTCAATAAGGTAGATGGTTCAAGAACCTTTAGTCTTCATAAAGAAATTGTTACCTTACAACAAGAAAAGACATATGTTTCTGAGTATTCCATAAAGCTGAAGAGTTTGTGGGATGAGTATGATGCTTTAGTTTCATCCCTAGAAATAATTTCAAAAGAGTTTATGGCACATCTGAATAGGCAAAAGATGTATCAATTTCTGATGGATTTGAATGACTCATATTAACAAGAAAGAAGTCAAATCTTATTAATGAGTCCACTACCAAATGTGAATCAAGCCTATGGTATGATAGTTGAGGATAAAGGTTAAAAATCTATAAGCACAAGCAGTGAAAATCTTGAAATGAATACTATGTCATTTAAATGCTTGGAATCTATTGCCATGTACTAAAAAACTGGTGAAAATTCTAGAAATGGAACTTAGAGATTTAGCAAAAATTTCAATAATGTATGTAATTTTTGTAGATGTAAATGACACACAAAAAACCTGCTATAAGCTGGTGGGATATCCACCTGATTTCAAATTCAAGAATTAAGGGACTAGTACTTATGGTAATGCAAGAAGTGGAAACTATGCTTATACTGTAATGCATGATAATAACAAAGCTTCTATAGAAACTCATCAAATGCAATTACAAGTCAACTTTACCTATGATTTGAATACAAGTGTGTCTATGTCACATGGAGATAGTAAAGGTGCTTCTACAAGCACATGAGTCTTTTTCAATCAATTGCAAGTTTGTACATTTACTAAGGATTAATATGAATAGATAGTGCAGATGCTTGGATATGGAGCAGGACCAAGAGATGCTGACAATGCTGATGCTGCAAACATAATAGGTAAAATATTATTAGTTTATGAAAATTGTGTTATTTGGATAATTGATACTAGATCAACAAACCGTATGATTTCTAATGTTGGTATGTTGCCTAAAGATTCTATAGTTTAACTTGAGTGTTCAAAATCAAATTTTCTTCTAAATGGAGATAGTCCCAAAGTAACTCATATAGGTTCTAGTACAATTTTAACTAGATCTGTGATCACACATGTGGTTCATCTGCCTCAATTCAAGTACAATTTGATGTCTGTGAGTAGAATAACAAAAGAGTTAGGTTGTTTAGTCTCATTCTTTCCAGTCTTTTGTGTATTCCAGAAGCTTTACAGTGGCAAAGTGAAGAAAATTGGTAAGAAAGAAGGAGGACTGTATATTCTATTGAAAAATCTACTACAACATGATGTGAAGGAGGCTTCATTTGCAATTAAGGATGCAGTGAGCAGTAAACAAGTTCAGTTGGGCATAGAGCTATGCCATAGAATATTGGGACATGTGTCTTTTGTAGTGTTGAGTAAGATGTTCTATTTGAATAAGCAAGAATTTAGTTGTAAATTGAAAAAATATATAATATGTTATTATGCTAAACAAACCAAGTTAGTTTTTTTGCAAATTGTATCAAGAGTACTAGTAGTTTTGATTTGATTCACATTGACCTATGGGGTCCTTATAAAACAATTACTTTGATGGAAATAAGTACTTTCTCACAGTTGTGGATGATTTTACTATGTTGGTTTGGCTTTTCATGTTGAAAAATAAGTCAGATGTGTGTGTTTCAATATATATTTTCTTACAGTTTGTGAAGACTCGGTTTGAAAAAATAGTAAAAATAATAAGGGCATACAATGGTACTGAATTTGTAAATTATGTATGTGAAATATTGTTCAAAGAAATAGGGATCATACATCAAAAGACATGTCCATATACCCCTCAGCAAAATGGATTTGTTGAGAGGGAACATAAGAATATACTAGAAGTCACAAGAGCTCTTAGATTCCAAGAAAAAAATCCTTTTAAGATTTTGGGGAAACTGTATATTAAACTGTTGCATAACTTATAAATAGAATTCCAAGTGCAGTCATCAATAATCAATCTCCTTATGAGAGGTTGCATGGAAATAAACCAATGCTTACACATCTAAGAATTATGGGATGCTTGTGTTTGCTAAGGTATTAACAAAAAATGATAAGTTTATGCCTAGATCAAGGTTTGTTGTTCATATGGGGTACTCAGAGGTGCAAATGGGATATATCTTGTATGATATATCTACTATGTCTTTTTTGTTAGTAGAGATGTGATATTTAAATAAAATGTGTTTTCTTTTGCTGAGACAAGCTATTGAGAATAAACAGTTTGTGTTTGTTGATACATCACAAAATTTTAAAGTATTGGTTGAACCTACTCCTGATCGCACACATGCTCCAAGTGCAAATACTCAGACAAGAAAAGTAAGAAACATGACTACTCCTCAGAGCGTACAATAAAATACAGTCAGTCCTGCATCATATATAGATAACACAACAGAGGTACAAAATACAAATGAGAATATAGTGGTGATACCTACTCACACTAATCAGACTGATCATGATTCAACTATCTAAATTCCTCAATTTGACAGTATAAATCAGAATCATTCTCAAGTTCCATCTCAGACAATTGATACCAAAAAATCTTCAAGAGGCAAGAATCCACCTGTGTGGATGAAGGATTTTGTTTCATTAAACATTAACAATCACAAAATCTAGTACTTATGCTGATGCAGTTAAGGATCATATGGATCAATGCAATGCAAGATGAGATTCAAGCTCTTGAGAGCAACAACACATGAGTTATTCCAAACTTACCAAAGGGTAAAACACCTATAAGGTGTAGATGGATATACATAATCAAATACAAATTCAATAGTGAGGTGAAAAAGTTTAAAGCTAGACTAGTTGCTAAAGGGTATAGTAAAAAAGAAGGTATTGACTATAAGAAAATTTTCTCACATGTGGTTAAGATGGCACTGTTAGGATTATATTATCTTTGGTAGCAACTAAATATTGGCACATCCATCAAATGAATGTGTACAATGCATTTTTACAAGGTGAGTTGTTTGATGAAATATACATGACATTGCCTCAAGGTTTTACCAGTTAGGGGGCTAAAACAAGCCCTAAGGCAGTGGAACCATAAGCTCACAAAGGCTTTACTTAAACTCAAATTCAAGCAAAGTCAACATGATTATTCATTGTTCACTAGGAAAACAAGTGAAGGAATAACTATTATACTAGTGTATGTTGATAATATGTTGATCACAGGTAGCATTCTCAAGCTGATTGAAGAAACAAAATTGTCATTACAACAAGCGTTCAAAATGAAAGACTTAGGTGATCTCAATATATCAGAAAAATATACTCTTGAACTCATATCTAAGATTGGTTTATCAGGGTCCAAGCCTGCAGGAACTCCTATTGACATAAATGTCAAGCTTACTTCCAAATAGTATGATGAGTATGTGATGAAGGTAAAGAAGTAAATGAAGACCTCTTGTAGATTAGACTACTTATTAGAAACTCATTGAAAAATTACTGTATCTCAACATGACAAGACATGATATTTTATTTAGTGTGCAGACTCTAAGTTAGTTTCTACAACAACAACAAAAAATCTCATATGGAGTCTGCACTTAGAGTGGTTAGATATCTCAAAAATCAAGTAGTCAAAAATTGTTACTATCAAGCAAGGCAAACAACACCATAAATGCATAATGTGATGCAGATTGGACAACATGCCCTCTTACTAGAAAATCATTGACTGATTATATGATCAAAATGGGTGATTCTTTAGTGTCTTGGAAAGCAAAGAGCAAACAACTGTTCCAAGAAGCTCAACTAAGGTTGAGTACAAAAGTTTGGCCAACATAGTCTCTTAATTGATGTGGTTAATTGGAATTTTGAGTGAAGTTGATGCAAAAATAAAATTGCATGTTCAGATTTATAGTGACAGTAAATCAGTCATTCAAATAACTACAAATCCTTGTCTATAAATGAGAGAACAAAATACATTGAAATTGATTGTCATTTTGTAAGGAAAAAACTTCAACAAGGATTGATAAATATCAGCTATATACCTACTCAGAATCAGCTGCAGATATACTAACTAAGGGATTAAGCAGAGTGCAACATGAACATCTTATGTCCAAGCTAGAAACTTTAGATATCTTTACACTTCCTAGCTTTAGGGGGAGTGTTAAGATATAAAATATAGTTAGTAAGAGCTGAATTGTAATTATGTAGAAGTTAATTAGTTATAACTACATTTCCTAATGTTTGTTAGTGAAGTAGTTAAATGTATCACAATCTCTTAATACACATATGAAAATGTTCTCTCTACTCATAATCTCTATTCCCATTACTGATTTCTTCCATTACCTTTAATATCATATTTTAATGTCTGCATGATAGTTGTGTAGAATGAAGCTAGAATTGATCGTTGTTGGCTTAAACGCCGCGAAATCGTGAATATAGTAGAAATTGAACCTAACACGTTAAGTTGTATCAGAAAACTATATTTTTTCTTGTATCATTAAAGTTATGAAAATTTACCTTTTGTATTGGTAAAGTTGTTACACTCCATTTTATATCATTAAAATCACTAAATTTCACCCGCTATATAGTAAAGTTACAATTTTTTTTTATATCGTTAATATCATTGAATTGTATGTTAATTAATGGACATATTATCAAACCATATTTTATACTATAAACAATTAAACAAGGTATACGTACTAAAACCAACTTGAGTGATCATATGAACTTGTTCTACGAGTGGAGCTTGCTTGTATTTTATGTATTAGTATCATAACAATATATTGATGTTGACCCAATAAGAAACATGTAACCGCAAAGAAATCAATAAGGAGAAAAATTACAGATGTTATACAACTTAAAACAACCCAAAAAGGGTCATTTTTCCAACAATTAATGGACTTCATATACGTCTACCATCATACATTTTTAGAATGAGATGTCACGTACACTCTTTCTTGTCTGCTTTTTTTGGTGGGGGGATTTCCCCATCCTAATATTTATATTGAGGCCTAATTAGTCTCGTATTCGTATCGGAAAGTCTCACATCGAAGTAAAATACTCCTTAACAGAGGTAACTTTATATCCAATAGGACTCGAACTCGAAACTTCTTATTAAAGATGAAGAAATACACTTTACCATAGTTCTTGTCTTCATATTATCATATGTCAGTTATCTTTTTTCTATAACTAGTGAGCCATTGTCTCAAACTTGCAACATTAAAGCTATTTAACTATTTCTGCCCTTATAGCATGGCCATTGACACAATATTAATTGTAGTCGTTAAAGTTCCGTTCGTGCATTTCCTCAATTAGAATATGTAAATGTAGTTGACAACTACAAGATTATGGGCATTAAATACTGCAAACGAAAATCCACGTACAAAACCATCATGGAGTGCTTAACATGGTGAGATTTGTTTACCTTAGTATTGGTAGAGATATATCGAAAGTACTATTTGATCAGACACATGACAAGCGTATAGAGGACTACAATCAATCGTTGTTCATCACTATTCTTCAGATATCTCCATCATTTGAACCAGGATAATCAACAGGATCCCCTTTCTCTTGATTGAGAAATTATTTTACTTCGATACACTTTTGTTATTCTTATTACGCCAATTTCGCTATATTCACATTGTCACAGTAATTAAACAATTTGGACTATCTACGTTGCTCGTGGTCTCATTCTAAATAATTTGATTAATTGACCTAATAAATGAATTTTAGGTTAAACAACATTTAACTAATAAAAGTCTCATATTAGAGCCATAAGAACGAAAAAGTACCTGTTAGTGATCCTAAGGCAGGATCAATCTAAAGTAAATTCGATTCATAAAGCAATAAAAGAAATCCATGTACAAATGTGTAACTTAGCACATGTAATTGCAAGAACTGAAGTGGTTATTGATTCGAGACAGAAATCTTTTCAGATTTAAATCTGAATACGCATTGCGCTATATGCTGGACTGTCTGACTCTTGTTTGGTCCAAAATTACACGTCTGATATGTTGAGTTGCCTAAATTAAGGTTAAGGCCAAACTTTGTGAAAGTGGGCCCTAGATTTTGATATTATTAAGAGAAGTGAACTATATATATATAGGTGGGACATGTGATTACCTTTTCTTATACCTACATAAAGTATGATGAATATATATATATATATATACACATGAGCATCTAAGAGAGAGTGAAAGAGAGAATTAATATTATAGCACACCCTGATAAGAAAAAGGTTTGTGCTATTAATTAATCTTTCATTCTCTCTTGTTGGGAATAAGATATTGTAAGAATGGCAAATATGAAAACAGTTATATTAATGGTGCTAAGTCAATTAGCATCTGGAAGTGTAAATATATTTTATAAGATTGCTGTTGCTGATGGAATGAAAGTCCAAATTATGGTCTTCTATAGATTGGTTTTTGCCACTGCTTTCATGGTTCCTCTTGCTTTCATTATGGAAAGGTTAGTGTAACAAAAAAGTTCATTTTCGTTTCTTCAATTAACATTTTTCTAAAAGTACCTATGTATAGTAAGCAATATATGAGTTGAAGATCAGCTTGCTTATACATCTGTTTCTTCTTTTATTTTGCATGCAGAAAAAGAAGACCAAGATTTAGCTGGAAAATACTCTTCCAAGGGGTCATCAATGGATTATTGGGGTACTGTTTAATCAAAAGTTTTCATAAATAAATACATTTCAAGCACTTTATATTAAAGGAAAAATAATGTGTGTGTATTTTCGTGTTCGTATACAAAAATCACCTCATAATATCACTCCATATTTATTGAAAACATTTTTCTTATCACTAAGAACACATACAATCATATATACTTAAAATATTTGTTTTACAGGGCAGCACTTGGAAGCAACTTTTATGCAGAGAGTTTGATTTTCACAACAGCAACATTTTCATCAGCCATGTCTAACCTCACTCCTGCAGTAACATTAATTTTTGCTGTATTTATGGGGTAATTCATTTCTTCAAAATTAGATGGAATCTGTTTGGTGTTTACCTCTTATGTTATTTTTGCCAAAGAATTGTGTTATCTCAATGCATACGAAAAGCCAAAATATTAGTGGAACTCTTGACACTACTTATGAAAAATCCTGACTGCTTACTTATTGCCAATGTTGTGAAACAAGTTTGTTGGCCATGATATTCACAGAATGGAAAGCTTGGACATCCGTAGATTAGCAGGAAAAGCCAAGTTGTTAGGAACTTTATTGGGCATTGGAGGAGCACTGGTTCTGAACCTTTATAAAGGAATGAAGATCAATTTATGGTCTATCAATATCCATTGTCTTCACACTGCTAATGCCACAGCAGCAACAACAGCACAACAGACCCATAACAATATTTTGGGCTCAATACTTGCATTTTCAAGTTGTGCTTCTTATGCATCTTGGTTGATCTTTCAGGTCATTATTGCCATTAGTTTCTCCTAAATTCAATTATTCTAACTTCTAAGGGTGTTTGTGGTAATGACGGATGTCAGTTCTCTGAAATGTTTTCATGAAAAAGTCATATTATGGTGTTTAATCGTTTCCCAAGAAAAACATTTTTCATTAAAAGGGAAAATGACTTCCCTCACTTATGGACAGAAGTCATTTTTCAACCAATATGAATCTCGTCATACCAAATATACTCTAAATCAATACTATGATCATTTCTCTTCTCTTTTCTTGAGAACAGGGTAAGATGAGGCAGAGGTACCCCATGTACTCAAGCACTGCCTTAATGTGTTTTTGTGGGGCAATTCAAGCAGGCATCTATGCTTTTATAAGGGAAAGGGATCCATCTGCCTGGAAACTTGGCTGGAATCTCAGACTATTCACACCTGCTTATGCCGTATGTTCCTCTATTCTTTTTTCTTTTAAATCCCCGGTGGCCAATGGATTCAAATCCGTGACTTGCGCCTTATCAACACATTATATGTTGCGACCTTACCACTATCCCAGACCCATAGGGGATAGCATGTTACTCGATTCTTATAAGCATTTGTTTCAGGGCATTGCTTCTTCAGGATTAGGAGTAACCATAATAGCATGGTGCACAAAATTAAAAGGGCCTCTCTATGTCTCATCGTTCTATCCCTTGGCACTTATCTTTGTAGCCATAGTTGGTACGATTGTCCTACACGAGGAGCTGCACCTTGGAAGGTTAGAATCTATTTCATGACTGATCTATTGCAATTAATTCCGTTCAAGAACTAACAATATCTGCTTATGATGATAGCATAATAGGATCGATATTCATCATTATTGGCTTATACGTTGTATTATGGGGTAAAGCCGAAGAGAAGAGAATAGCTGAAACTGAAGCCTTAAAAAGTAACAATGGAGTCATTGAGATCATCTCATATGCTGGTGTAAATCAGGCTACTGCTGCAATAGTTCCAGAATTCAAACCTGATGATCAAATTAATGCAACATCAGCTGCAGCTCTTCAGGAAGCATAACTGGAAGAAACCAACTCATATATCCAACCACACCAGTCATACTATGATGGAGTTCAACAGTTAAATACTTTAGTTCCACTTTTACTGATTTAATTCAAATAGAGCTAAAGAATTTGTAAATTCATGTATAACAATATCCGTGAATAAAGAACCTAGAATTTCATGGAAAACATATTAACTCATGTTGCAAGAAGCTTATCAAGTATGTTTAAACATGCCATTAATGAACAAGATGAAAATATAGCGTGTGTAATAGAACTCAAAACAACAACTAGTATGACAATCAACAAATAAAAGATCAAATTTTGCTCATCACAACTTTCTCAATCACAAAAAATCATTTTCACGCCTTCCACCATGCAATCTTCAAGCAACTAAGGAAGCATAGCTTCATTCTTCAAAATCTTCCGCATTATGGTTCAATTATCCTGCGAAAACTAGCTCGACTTTTTTTCTTCTATTATAGTTACCTTTGACTCAGCAGCTGTTTTTATTTTGCTTTCGTCTCCACGGGAGCTTAAGATTCTGGAGCATCTTTCGCAGTTGGTGCCTCTTCGATTTTCTTCTCTCCAGGACTCTCTATTGCTGGTTTTACTTCCTCTACTTTATTCTCAGCAGGAGTCTTAGTTTCTGATTTTACCTCCTCTACTTTCTTCTCGGCATGAGCCTTAGTTTCTGGTTTTACTTCCTCTACTTTCTTCTCAGTGGGTGTCTCAGTTTCTGGTTTTACTTCCTCTACTTTGTTGTTAGTAGAAGCCTTAGTTTCTGATTTTAGCTCCTCAGATTTCTCCACCTTGGGGGCCTCAGCGGTAATTGATACCACTTCTAGTGCTTTTTCTATCTCCGACGTTACAGGAGCATCAACAACCTTCTCAACTTCTTCTAGCTTGGTTTCTGATGGTCCGGAAGCTTGTGTGATCTCAGGTGCCTCCTCTTTTCCTTGCTCCGATCCCTTACCTTCTTCATTCTGCGACAAAGAAATGGAACATATCAGAAGTTAGTCAAACGATAACAAATTATATCAATTCAATGCACCCCTTCTTGTTCTTGGTAGCTAAACCATCACATCATCTTTTAAAGGTACCTATTGTGAACCAACGTAGAATTTCCCATCATGTTAAGAGTTAATGACTAGTCGATGTCAAATAAGCTGGCAACTGAATGGTTAAATCACAAACTCAACCAGTTTATCAGTTCTTTCCACATTTGTATTCTAATTTGAAGTCATACTATGAACTAAAAACATAGTTCATAGTAAGGTCTATGGGAAAGGAAATAGCCTCTCTACCCGACAAAAGTAGGGGTAACGTTTGCGTACATCCTCCGCAGACCCCACTTGTGGGACTACACTAAGTATGTTGTTGGTGTTGTTACTATGAACTAAAAACATGACTATTTCATTCTTTCCATGTGGCATAGTACCATATTTGGTAGGTAGATAACTAAAGCCTAAAGGTAAGGTAATGGACTTGGAAAAGGAAGAGAAATGGAGGAAAACTAGATGGAGAATATACTTTTCTTTCTGTTTTGTCTGGCTTGTGTAAAAAGTAGAGGGAAAAGGAAATACTTTTGTCTTTTCTAACAAGGAGGAGATTTCCCACTTATGTTCTTTCCTCTTTTAAAGAATACAAATAGGAGCAGGGGAAACTATAGTAACTATTTTATTCCTTTCTCTTCCTTTTTGTAGTTCCTGAAGCTATATAATGTTACATTACACAAACTTGAAATTTTTTCTGTTATATATGTAAAAGTTGCTGTATAATGTCAAGTGAAATCTTTTCTAAGTAATTAAAAGTGTCGCTAATGGCATTGTCACTATTATTGCAAAAAAACAAAAGGAATTTAAACATACATGAAAATCAATGAAACAAAAAACCAGACAAGACTACACAGAAACAGAAACAAAGGAGAAGAAAACAAGTGAGTGGTCCATTACAAAGAAAGCAAGGCCCTGTTTGGTTGTCAACAACTCAGGATCCAAACATCATTACCAAGATTCTTTCTTGACTACAAGACTCTAAATATAGCAATTAATCTGTACTTCCACTACACTATCTCTGTTCCAGCCAGGCAAATTAAAGAATAAACAATTTTAACACAAAAAAAATGATGTTTTGATTTCAGGATTAAGGGTATCTTTAAGGAAAGATTAAAGAATGCCGACAAAAATGGTAGTGAAAAATAAAGGGATGGACCATATAATTATGATGATAGTACACATTCATGTCCCAAAAATAATTACATGTTGGTATAATTTATTAACATTCATTAGGTCTAGAGACTTGCTTAAGTACCTACCTTCTTGCTTTCTTATAGGCATTAATGTGCATCATCAGCATTAGAAGAAGAAAAAAGCAACAAAGACACTTTCATTTTTAAATGTTAAATTCATCCCCAAGAGTTGATGAAAAAATTAATAAAAATAGTAATCAAACTTGTCTTGCTTTATTTATAGTCAATAAGGTGGAATCAAATTAAGTTAAGATTCTATCTCTTATTATTTAGTACATATACATAACTTGTTATTCTGATATTTCCTTCTTTTCATACATTCGTTCCAGTTTTTAGCTTTAGACCACAGATTATATTGAGTAGCCCTGGTTGCTACATGTCTAGAAAAATAGAAGATTAAGTATAAAATATGAAAATTACCTCCTTGAACAAGTTAGAGAGAGATCGACGTCTTTCAACATC
The DNA here is from genome assembly GCA_029844215.1 of Przewalskia tangutica. Lineage (NCBI taxonomy): Eukaryota > Viridiplantae > Streptophyta > Magnoliopsida > Solanales > Solanaceae > Przewalskia > Przewalskia tangutica. The sequence goes on from CM056725.1 coordinate 9,152,396, forward strand.
CTCATCAGCAGTACCAGCCTCTACTTCCTTCTTCACTTCTTCTTCCACCACAAACACCACGTCCTTGGCGGCGACTTCCCCCGCCGGGGTATTTTCCGTTGCGACTTCCGGAGCCTCTCCTTTCAAGTCCTTTGGCTTTGTTGCACACGCTCCCATATTCTTTTTAAGGGTTTTTGATATTAGAGAAGAAGAGAGTATATAGAGAGAATTGAGGAATTTTGTGGGGAAGAGAGAGACTTTATAGGTGGCGGGAAGGAAAATGGATTTTATTTACTTTCGTTTTAATTTTTATGTGATTACGATTTTGCTTGAAAAGGAAATAAATATAATGTTTGTTCTAAATTCACACCAAAACTTTGTGGGTAGTAATGTGTAGAACGGAAAAATAACAACACATATTTGTTAGAAATCTGAAAATGATTAAGTATGAGGGTTTGCTGAGTCATCAAATTCTTGATCTATCCTTAAGATAATATTGTCCCGTATATTCTTTTAACGGTTGTAATGACAACTTATCTTCCAAGATAAAACAAGAATCAAACAAATGGACAAAGGAAAATCAAGTGTTTGCTTTGGAAGAAAGATCTTTGAGTGTTTGTGATTGCAAGAGAGGAAGACAATTTCAGAGAATTGTTAAGTGTAAGATGTCAAGTGTGTTCTTTCCAAATGAGTCTTGTGTCTCATTATATAGTGTGTAGATGATGACCCTCCAAATGACTAAGTAATGGTCATGAATGTCATGTTAATGCCTTGAATTTGGAGTTACAATTCAGCCAAATAATGGTCAATTCACGAAGCAAAATAATGGAGAGTAAATACTCCAAAGTCACCAAGAATCGCTTTAATTCACCTCAACGGATGGAAGCGTCGAAGTCGCGACTTGGCGTCGCGGCCCTTACTTGGAGGAGTCGCGGCCCTTCTCGATTTCGTGGTGATTTCTGATTCATTTCATCTTTACACATTATACACTTCTTCCTTCATTTATCAACGTGAAATTATTTGTCATTTGGCCAATAACCGTCTATTACCTTACGTCTCAAACAATTCGTATACGTACCAATATCTCTTCCATTAAGAAAATTTTGATCTTTGGCACTACGTGTGCACGTGTGTGGAAACAAGGTTTCCTACGTGCGGGGCCCCAATTGTTCGATTCATAATTAATAGGATTTACTTTATTTCACGTTTAATAAATATTTCCAACAATCTCCTCTTGGAAGAGATTTTGGTGCATGCACATGGTGCCTTTCTAGCAATCACTTGGCGGAACGATTTTGCATCCGGAGAGGTAGCCGGAGCTTTGAACCTTCCATAGTAGAATACCATCGGAAATATTTACTGCGCGGTGAACGTGATGTCTTGAACCGTCAGTGTTTAGTATATGCCAAGACAATGGTACCAACACAACACCTTTCCTACTCAATATTTCTAGTGTTTTGTCCATCGTGGGCCGTGGACACCCTTGGATTCTTAAATGCGTTCATTTGAGGTGGTCTGTCCTCGCACTTAGATAGGTGGTCTCCTACAAGGTATCATGTAATACCCCGCTACACAAGCGTTAGGAACCATTCAAAATTTCACCAACCTAACCTCAACTTTTGAGGATAATTAAATGTTTGGAAACTTATCCTTTACCCCTCTTACAGGTAGAACTTTTTATCTATCACGGGAACGGCCTTGGACTATGTTTCTTAAGAAAGACACATTATTCGAAGTGTTCTTGCTTCCACCGAAGCGCTCACGGAACCTTTACAGTTTAGTTTTTCCATTGTACCTTATTCCTGGGATCTCCAGTCTGTAAGGTTGGGTGTCTACTATATCGGTTCTTATTTTTTGGGTTTTAAGCCCATTCCCCTAGACAGGCAGAACAACTGATCTTTGGGTATTCCCTTCGTCAAGGGATCTGCGATATTTTCCTTAGATTTTATGTGATCAATGGAAATAATACCCGAGGTGATCAACTGCCTAACAGACTCATATCTCCGTCGAATATGACGAGACTTACCGTTGTATATTTAACTTCGTGCCCTTCCTAGAGCCGATCGATCGCCGCGATGGATCATTACAGAAGACACGGGTTTATCCCAACATGGGACATCCTCTAGAAAACCATGAAGTCATTCAGCTTCTTCTCCCGCTTTATCTAAAGCGATAAATTCCGACTCCATCGTGGATCGAGCAATAAGAGTTTGTCTAGAGGATTTTCAGGACACAGCTCCACCACCGATTGTAAAAATATATCCGTTGGTGGACTTGATGTCGTCACTATCAGATATCCAATTTGCATCGATGTACCCTTCTAGTACCGCTGGATATCTTAAATAGTGTAACTCGAAACATATCGTGAACTTTAGGAACCGTAGTATCCTGTTCAACATTTTCCAGTGATCCTCACTTGGATTTCGAGTGAACCTAGCCAATTTATTGACTGCATGAACGATATCAGGTCGAGTGCAGTTTGTGATATACATCAGACTACCAATCACCTGCGCATATCGCTTCTGGCGTACGGGCTTACCCAGATATTTGTCAAGTTTTTGACTTATATCTAATGGTGTTGATACCGGTGAACTGTCGAACATCCCAAATTTCTTCAGTACATCCTCGATGTAGTGAGATTGAGATAAGACCAGTCCATTAGATGTCTTAGAGATCTTGATCCCTAAGATGACATCTGCAATGCCCATATCTTTCAAGTCAAAACACTGTTTTAACATGTTCTTAGTCTCTAGGATTATTCCAGGACTGCTTCCAATGATCAACAAGTCATCTACATATAGACATATCATGACGAAGGATTTGACATTTCCTTTCATGTAGACACATTTGTCACCTCTATTAATGGCGTATCCTTTTGATAGTAGAGTACTGTCAAATTTCTCGTGCCATTGTTTAGGGGCTTATTTCAGCCCGTACAACGATTTAACAAGCCGGCATACTTTTGTCTCTTATCCTGGAACCGCATACCCCTCAGGTTGATCCATATATATTTCTTCTTCCAAATCACCATTTAGGAAGACAGTCTTAACATCCATTTGATGTATTTCAAGATCCCGCAAGGCGGCGATAGCTATGAACATACGTATGGATGTCATTCTTGACACCGGAGCGTATGTGTCGAAGTAATCAAATCCCTCCTTTTGGTGATAACCCTTGACTACTAACCTAGCTTTGTACTTGTCGATAAAACCATCTGCCTTTAACTTCCGTTTAAGGATCCACTTACAACCCAACGGTTTGGGTCCTGGGGGAAGTTCTGCCAACTCTCAGGTGTGGTTATGCAGAATGGATTCTATCTCACTTTCTAAAGCTTCCTTCCAGAGCGGTGCTTCTGGAGTTGACAATGCTTCGGTGATTGTCCGTGGTTCATCCTGAACCAAATAAGCTACAAAGTCTGGACCGAAGGACTTATCCTTCCGTACCCTTTTGTTTTGCCTTGGTTCCATATCTGAATCTTCCAAGTCCTGAGAATCTGGAATACTAAATTCCGGATCATTAGTTACTTCAGAATTTACTAGATCTGAACCGTTTTGATCTATATAGTCAGTGACTCCTAGTTCATCAGAGGTTTGCTCATAACTTCGTTTGAGAGATGTTATGTTATTTTCCTTATATGGAAATGTGTCTTCAAAGAACAATGCGTTCCTTGATTCCATGATCGTATCTTCATAAATGTCCGGATGATCCGACTTGTGCACTATGAAGCGATAAACACTACTGTTATTGGCATATCCGATGAATATGCAATCCACAGTCTTAGGTTCAATCTTGGTCTGCTTTGGCATAAGTACTTTTACCTTGGCCAGACAACCCCATACCTTCAAATACTTGTAGGTAGGTTTCTTTCATTTCCATAGCTCGTATGGAGTCTTGTCTTTACCTTTGTGTGGGACTCTGTTAAGAATCCTATTTGTGGTAAGGACAGCTTCTCCCCACATGGTTTGAGGGAGGCCCAAATTGATGAGTAGAGCATTCATCATTTTCTTTAGTGTTTGGTTCTTGCGTTCAGCAACCCCGTTTGATTGAGATGAGTAAGGAGCCGTTGTTTGATGAACTATACCCGATTGAGTACAAAGTTTTTCAAAGGTGCTACATATTCTCTCCCTCTATCGCTACGGATAGTTTTAATCCGTCCGCCTAGTTGATTCTCAACTTCTGCTTTGTAGCGTTTGTATGCTTCAAAGGCTTCATCTTTACTTTTTAGTAAGTAAAGGTAACAAAACCTTGTACCATCATCTATGAAAGTCACGAAGTACTTGTTCCCCCCTCTAGTTTGAGCGTACTTCAAATCACCCATGTAGGGGTTACTAAGTTATAGAGGGGAGATGACTCTTTCGCTATTCCTTCGACGGAACGGAAAGGTGATTTTGCATCTTCGCCTACCTCACATTAATTTGAGGGTTTATGTCGACAGGCGACAACAATCTCAACTTCGTTACCTTTTGAATGACTTTCTTTTTAACGTGTCTTAGTCTATGATGACATAGATGCACGGATTATAAAATATATCATCCACTTGGCTACAATTTTACTGTACCACTTTTGGTTATTATCGACCTGTGGGATATGAGGCGAAAAACTCAAGTCATATTGTCCAACAACATCCTTGACACCAAGTTTAGGACATGTATCACCTCGTTTAAGAGTGATCCCATTCCTTAAGTCCTTTTGAGGACAACCTCGTCAATTTCTTCTACTTTGAAGGTAGCGTTGCTTCACATGAGCAACCTCTTGCCCATGGTTAGGGCGCAACCTGATCATATGTGATCTAGATTCTTTGGCCCACTCCAGTTACCTTAGCAAACTGAGTGTCCTTTTTCTTTTCTGTCTTTGTTTTTTGCCTTCATATTATTCAAGATTTGGAAACTCTTGACCCACTCCAGTCGCCCGTAGGCTTTATACGACTAAGTGTCCAATACTATCCTGTCAAAAAACGGATCTTCTGTCGAAAACGGTGACAGGATTGTCTCTAGTCCTCTAGTCATTGCCTTTAGTTCTCTAGTACTCTTCCCATGCTTAGGATTGTCCATAAATTCATTTTATTACAATCTAAGTCCAGATCTTTTAGGCCGTTTGTTTATACCTGTCCAATTATAACCGGGAAGGAAGGTGAGATTAACTTTCTGATTTTAAAGTGTAGGAAATATATGTTTTAACAAAAACTCTTTATATTCCTAGCCTTGCTTTGTTCACTTTTATTCAGAAATTATCTTTTAATCTCATTTTAGACAAGGAAAATAATCAATTCATACCTTTGGGACCTGGACCACGTTAGTCACGTGTCCAAATCCTCCTTACCATAAGATGAAGGCTTCTTATCTTTAGCATTCTCCTCGTGTCCCAGTTGACATCCTCAAAATCTTGTGGACACTTGTTTCCACCACTATCGGGAGCGGTGACAACAATTCTTCATTTATCCTTACAAGCATGACTATCAGCAACCAAGATCTCATTCTTACATGTTGTTGTTGAAACAACGAATATTATCTTAAGCTTGTGATTAGTAATGTGTACAACGGAAAAATAACAACAACAACTATTTGTTAGAAATATGAAAATGATCAAGTATGAGGGCTTGCTGAGTCGACCAAATTCTTGATCTATCCTTAAGATAATATTGTCCCGTATATTCCTTCAACGGTTGTAATGACAACTTATCTCCCAAGATAAAACAACAATCAAACAAATGAGCAAATGGAACTCAAGTGTTTGTTTTGGAAGAAAGATCTTTGAGTGTTTGTGATTGCAAGAGATAAAGACAATTTCAGAGAATTGTTGGGTGTAAAATGTCAAGTGTGTTCTTTCCAAATGAGTCTTGTGTCTCATTATATAGTGTGTAGATGATGACCCTCCAAATGGCTAAGTAATGGTCATGAATGTCATGTTAATGCCTTGAATTTGGAGTTACAATTCAGCCAAGTAATGGCTGAATTCATGAGCAAAATAATGGAGAGTAAATACTCCAAAGTCAGCCCAAGAATCAGTTTTTAATTCACCTCCAACGGATTGAAACAGTCGAGGAGCCGCGGCCCTTCGGAGAGGAGCCACGACCCTTCAGTTCCAGTAACTCACTAGAACTGGAACGTCAATTAGAGTCGCGACCGCCCGGAGGAGCGCGACCGCTTCAGGAGGCGCGACCGCCCAGCGCGTGGCCCTTACTTGGAGGAGTCGTGGCCCTTCTCGGTTTCGTGGTGATTTCTGATTTATTTCATCTTTACACATTATACACTTCTTCCTTCATTTACCAACGTGAAATTATTCGTCATTTGGCCAATAACCGTCTATTACCTTACGTCTCAAACAATTCGTATACGTACCAATATCTCTTCCATTAAGAAAATTTTGATCCTTAGCACTACGTGTGCACGTGTGTGGAAACAAGATTTCCTACGTGCGGGTCCCAATTATTCGATTCATGATTAATAGGATTTACTTTATTTCACGTTTAATAACTATTTCCAACAAACTTGTCTAAGTTCACACCAAATATTATATGACTGATATATTTTAGTACACCATATTAAAATGTTTTTTTAAAAGAATGGTTAATCGCACTTTTCGATTTTTTATCTCTTAGTTATTAATAAATTCTGATATTAGTTTTTGTGATATCTAACTAAGTATGTTTAATCTTCGATTACTTTAAATATGTACTTTTAATTCTTTTGCTTGTGAATAGTCACAAATTTCACTCTAATTATCCGTGTATTATATTAAATTTATATTGTTACTTCATATTTGAAAGTAATATATTTCTAAGAATTTGTCTATATATAACAAATTCCTACATAAAAGGATTAAAAATGCATATTTTATAATTGAAGATTAAATATGCTTAATTAGATATTAATAATTAAAGGACTAGAAGAGTTATTATGGAATGACTGGATTACTAATTTTTAGGATTGTGAATGTCAGCGTTATAAGGAAAGCCGGAAGAGAAAATCTTGATAAGATTTAAACCTTGTAACTTTAATATATAAGTGTGTTATATATTAAAAGATTTGATTCAACTTTTAGTACTAAATATTATTAATAATGTATAAAGGGTTAGTTAGAGCAAGTAAATAAATCATTTCCTTGCTTTAGATAAGAAATATTTTCCTTGAAAAGTAATATTCCTTTACAGAACAACAAAAAATAACTTTTACAAAAATCTTTTTACTATTTAGAAAAAATAACTTTCATCGTACGAAATACATCCAATTTTAATTTACGTTTTAGTGCCCAATTTTGCTAGTGAAAATATGAGAAACTATCAAGGAAAGAAAGGTTAACACGTCATTATACTGCAAAACATCTTTATAACAGACAATAGTGATCATCTATAATAACATCTACTACAACATTTAAGTCCTTTTGGAACCGATTTTTAATGTTATGTTATGTTGTATCTTCTTTATAATAATATTTATCTATCACATATAGAAAATATTCGGACAAACGACGTCGTTATGGAGATGTTTGATTGTATAAGGTAGAGCATCAACCTTTAATTTTTTTTTTTTTAAATCCCACTGAAATTTCATGGAAATATTTATTTGTGAGTTTTCTCTCTTTTTCATACTAATATAAACTTTGATCAATTCGAATTAATATTACTTTTCTTTCATTTCCCTTTACTGCTTTACAAGTTTGTACACCATATATTTACCGGACTGTAAAAAGATCTGGAGTATAAGTAAGAGTTTTATCAAGATCCTCTGGATTAACTTTCCTTTCCAAATTTACCACATTATTTTCATAGCAAAGTAGAAGCTACAGTTACCTCAATTTCTTTGCACCCAAAAAGAAATATTATTTCATCAATTTTAGAAATTAAACATATAAGTTATTTCTAATGGTAATACCTACCCTTGCGTAGAAAATGAATGCACATAACCACTTACCATTCGAACAAAAGAAAATGATCCTACCGGTAAGGATAGCCAAGTTGTGGTGTAGATGAAGCGCGGGGCCATGAGTCGAAGTTCGATCCTGCATCGCATTCTTGGTTGAAACATCGCTTGTATGACATCAAGTGTGGTTAATCGGCTAACGTGATTTGCAGGCTATTGCGTCAGCCCGAGGTTTATCCTGTGCGCACTCGAAAGAGTAGCGGCTGCGGGTTCCTTCGTCAACAAAAAAAAAAATGATCCTACAAAACATATTTATCTATTAATTTCCTATTTGTAAAAATAAACATATCTCATAAAAAGATAAAATTTAAATTAATTATAAGAGGACTACAAACCCATTTGACCCGATGGTAAATGATTAATAAATCTGTTAATTCAATAGTCATAATACAGTATATATTAGTATCATCACCAATTCTATTATACTCGTAAAAAGTATTTTTATAATTTTTTTTGTTGTATTCTATTATTTTTTAAAATAAAGTGTATAGCAAATTGTATTTTTTCAAGAATATCTTGAAAATGTAATAGGTCATTCTTTACACTAAGTTATAAATATGACACACACATTTTATATGAAAATTATTTGGAAAAGACGGAGTTAAAACATCTTTTAAAACTGTAATAGCAGCATTATTAGAAGATGCATTATCTAATGTAATACTCATAATTTTATCAGTTATTTAGTAATAATCGCAAACCAAATAAATATTTCTGAAATAAAATCACCAGTGTGCCTACTATCTATATATCTATACGCTAAAATACGTTTTTGCATAGACCATTTATAATCTAACCAATGGCAGGTTACCGTTAAATAATCATGGTTGTTAGTACTACGGCCTATATCAGAAGTTAAAGCGACATTGTCATTAAAATGATATAATGCATAACGTAAATATTGTTGATATTCATGTGCAAATTTAAATACATCTCTCTTAACAGTTGATCTTGAAAAACCTTTATAAACATGATTATATATATCTTTAATATAATGAATAAAACCAGGAGATGAAGGAAATGAAAAAGACAAACCCTCTACAACAACTAATTTTGATAATGCTTCTCTATCTCTATGTTTATCGTATTTAGTGCCTACAATTCCCTCCGTCGTAGGGTTAATTTGGCCTTGTACTTGGTCCGGGACAGTATATGAACCTTGTCCCGATAGAGAGGGTGTCTGCACACCATCTTTTTCAGCCTTGTATTAGGCATACCTAGTTGTGTGTTTTTATTTTATGTGTCTCATTAAACCCCCCGTCCCACCATGACCTTGTCCAGTTTTAAAACTATAAGCACTTTTACAAGTTTTACATATAGCAACTTGATTATGTACGTCTCTATCAAAAAAAATTCATGCATATGATTTTAATGGTCGTTTTGCTAGACCTCGTCTCATACTAGGAGGAATATGAGGCTTTCCAGTTGGATATTCACTAGTGGGTGTTTCATCTACATTAGTGGGTATATCATCATCTAGATCATCTTCTAAATTAAAGTCCTGTTTATTTTGAGAAAATATCTGGTCGTCTAAAACATATGGTATTTAAGGAAAATGTTCAGTATCAATAAAATCATCCTGTATAGGAGTAGGACTAGGAATACTAAAAGAAGTATCTCTGCCTTTCTTACCCCTACTAGAAGAAGCCTTACTCTTACCGAACATACTTCTTAATCGTTTCATTTTAATTATGCTAATAAATAGTTAAATACTTAAAGATAATGAAATTAAGTGCGCAAAATAAAATAAAGACACAATAATAATTTAATGAAAGAACGAATGTGCCAAAGTCGACGTGTAATCGAGAGGTTGAAAATTGAAACTTTGCTCGATAGATAATCCGCAAGCTAGTTGTCAACTTCACTCCCAAATGAATAAATAAAATTGAATATTTAGTAGACAATGTAGACTTGTAGAGATATTGATTCAGAGATTAGAGAGATTGTAGGAAGATTTGTGAGAAAGATGAAGAGAAAATGAGGTATTTATGATTGGAAATTGGGTTAAAGTATAAATATAATAACTTAGGGGTTAAAAATAAATATAAAGGGGGTAGGGGGAGGTCAAAAATGGTCGTTGCACAACGACCAAAATGTAAAATGGTCGTTGGTCCATCCATCAGTTCGAGTCCCGGTACCATTTTTTTCTTTTTTTATAATAATTTTGGAGTCGGGGCGATGTCAGGGCGGGATCGGGACGGTGTCGGGGCGGGACCGGGTCGTCCCGGCCCACTGTCCAGGCCTACATCCAACTGATAGATGGACCATGATTTTGATTGAGCTAAAGTAAGAACTGTCGAGATAGTAGCTGATTTGACAATTGAGCTAAAAGTTTTATCATAGTCCACTCCAACATGCTGAGACTTTTCATCACCAACAAGACGGGCTTTGTGTCTCTCAAAGGAACCATCAGATTTTTTTATGACAAAAATCCACATAGAATGAATTATGTTTACATTCGATAGACGGGGCACCAACTCTCACGTCTTATTTTTATCTAATACAACAACATTTTAATTCGGGTTCGATAGGGCAACTTTTGTGTTTCGGGGATGGTTGGACAGAGGATGTCAGATTAAAATGACGATTAGGCTCGATAGATTGGGTTTGGGTCAAAGTGGGTTGTTGGGGAAATGGGGCCATCAGGGTATTATGGGTTGGATGAGCATCATGAGAGAGAGCAATGGGCTTCCTCAATTAGGCTGGCCCAGATTGGGCATTTGATTGGTATGATGAAGAGGGAAAATGGAATGGACTCCCTTATATGGGTTGGTCCAATATGGCCACAGACTGGGAATGAGGGAGAGAGAAAGAGAGCAGTGGGATCCCTCATTTAGATCAGCCCATTGGCATTAGTTGGACTGACATGGGAGAGAGGGAGCAGTGGGCTCCCTTATTTGGGCTGGCCCAAATTGGCCATTCGACTGGGCCGAGAGTGCGGGAGAGGGAGCAGTGAGGTCTCTCATTTGGGCTTAATTATTTGGGTTGTTTAAATGGTATTGCACAAGGGGATGTAGTCGAGTGTCCAAAAACTCATACGAAGGTGGGTAAGAGGCGTGTATTTTGGCAACTGAGAATTTGGCTTCATCAAAAATAATATGACGAGAGATGATCATTTTCCACTAGACATATCATAACACTTATAACCCCTATGATTTTGTGGATATCTCAAAAATACATATAAAGCGGAATGGACTTGAAGTTTGTTTATTGTTGTGAAGGGAAATAAGGTATAACACAAACACCAAAAAATCCTCAAATGTGTGTAAGAGGGGACACAATGATAGAGAATTTATGTGGGTGAGTAGTTTGAAATAATCTTGCTAGGAAGAATGTTTAAGAGGTATGTGGTCATTTGAAGAGCATGATACCAAAATAATGGTGGTATGGACACTCATATTTTTCATTCAACTTTCCCATTTTGAGGAGAAGTGTGCAGATAAGAGAGACGAAATATCATACCATTTTTGTGACAAAACTCCTTAAATTAGTCATTTAGTAACTCCCTCACATTGTCATATTGGAAGCACTTAATAGGTTTTTCAAATTGGGTTTGGATGAACACACTAAACTGCAAGAAAATATTGTGAACATGTGATTTCTCCCCAATGGGAAATGTCCAAAGAAAATTAGAGTAATCATCCAAAATAAGTATATAATACTTATGACCTGCTGAACTAAAAACCGGGGATGTCCATAAGTCACTATGCATGATATCAAATGGCATAATAATGTTTGAAGTAGACAGAGAGAAAGGTAATTTAACATGTTTTCGAAAAACACAAGACTGACAAATATGAGAACCAAAAAATTTATTTACAATCAATAAACTTATTTTTCCTAAGGGATTTTAACACAGGCGCTCCCGGGTGTCCCAACCGATTATGTCAAAAATGAGGAGAAAGATCATCAAAAGTTGATGGAGATGTGGATTGGTTGTTGTTGGTGGTGGTGATGGAATACAAATCCTCAGTGCTATCACATCTCAATAGTGACATCCCCATCCGAAAATTCTTCACAGAAAACCCGAACGGATCAAAGTCAACAGAAACATTGTTGTCAGTTGTTAAACGATGCACATATACCAAATTTTTAATAAGTTTGGGTGCATGTAAGACATTGTTTATCTATAAAGATGGGTAATGAGTGAGATGTTTTATTACCCAATACCACGAATTAGAATTTCTTGTCCACTGCCAATCATAATTTTTTTATTACTACTCATATTAAAATAAGACGAGAGAGTATCTTGAGATACCGTCATGTGAGAGGTTTCCCCCGTGTCCATGTACCAGTTGTCATCGGGACCATTGAGTGCCATGATCTACATGGCTTGCTCGATGTCCGTCACAACACAACTTGAGGCATGGACTATAAACATTTATTGCGGATGACTACCAAGAATTTCGCCATCGAGCGGATGGATATGGTCCGCCCGTAGTGCGGTAGAATAGGCATGGAGGAAACCGTTATTCGGCTTCCACTTCAGCGTCGGTACTTCCCGCCATTGAGTGGTTTTGTCACGACGACCCCAAGCTCGCGATCGGTGCCCTACCTGGGCACCCCTATAGGTATACATTAGAGACAACCAACGGAAGCTAAATAATCTCATAGACATGCGTCAACAGGAAGTAAGAAACAGGCTAGCCGACGGGGCCGCCTCTATATACATATATACATGATCCAAAATATCTACATTTTTTTTTTACAAGTTAAACCCACAATATGACTACAGACCTCTAAGAGTTTTAAACAGTACTAAGACGGGACAGGGCCCCGTCGTACCCCTGAATGTACATACACCAAAACACAAGGCCTGTACCTATATATCAAACTCCAGAACAAATGGAGCTATCACAAAAGCTGAGTGGAGATCCTAAGCTCTCGGATCACCAACCCGAGTACCTATCCCTGCGGCATGAAAGCAGCCCCCCGATGAAAGAGGGTCAGTACGAAAGATGTACCAAATATGTAAAACTGTAAGTACTGTAAAGGAGATCATACAGTCTAAATATAAAGCAGGAGACAAGTATGATAATCAAAATAACGGTACTACTGTGCCTTATCAACAATGAGATTAATGAGAGTAATCTGTACCGTGTTAACATAGGAAGGTCATGATTAATTTAGGGTCACCCGCCCGTAGTATCATTATGTAATCCTATTCATGGGACTGTTTCACCCGCATAGGTCTATTGGACCCGCATAGGACAATTTGCCCCGCATAGGACTATTTCACCCGCATAGGCCATGTGGACCCGCAATGAGCATAAACGCAATACTCGCATCGTGGAGAGAAAATCCACGGAATGTACAATGTCCCGGGGGTTGACCCCGCAATAAATAATATACCACTTGTACTAATGGCTATCATGAACAACATATGCAAGTTAAGTAATCTTTTACTCTCATTAGAAGCAAATGAATTAACCATCATTTTATTAGACTCAAGGCGCTATCATGTCGTGTAAAATCTGGGAATTTAACCCAAAGTACTATGTACCTCTATTCCTATAAAAAGGAATCACGTCATGCAATATAGGGGAATTGAACCCCATAGCACCATGTACGTCCGTCGTACACTCTTTCCTTTATAAAATCCCAAGACACTAACACCTGTAGTATCAAGACACTTCTACTTTTAAAATCAATTCAAATGTATCTATCTCATACTAGTAACTTAGTCTTTAAACATCAAGTCACTTATACTATCTAGGGTCGATACCGTGGCACGAAAACACCACCCCGCCCCCTAACTAATCGTCGGCACCCTTCAACAGGGGAAGCGCCACGGCCCTGCACTATGGCGCCCCGGCGCCGGAACTTCTGCGGCCTTCTAAAGTTTCGGAGCCACGACCCTGCAACTTGGCGAAGCGACCCCGAACCCGAATTCTACAGTTTCACATTTTTCTAAGTCTCCTTTCAATCAAGTAACCTCCATTATATACTACTAGGAATCCGAGTTCATTTAAAACATGTACGTTAATTGTACGCTCATTTTTATAAAGTCATGCTCAAAGGAGATAGAAGTAGTTTCACATACCTCTTCGATTAATCCACGCGCCACGTAGAACACGTCACGAGTATTACTTTAACCTATAATGACAATTAACACTTTCATCAATTCCATGCTTTCAAGTGTAGGTTATACAAATAATGGTCCCCATTATTCTACGTAAATTTGGGCAGCACTTCCCCCATTTCTACATACTTTTCCACCTTTTTCAAGGCCCGAATACAACAACAAAAAGCCACATCTTTAAGGCACAATTTAAGGCAACAATCAAAGGGGATTACACGTTCTCAAGACGTGAGAAATTCTGCCCACAACGATATAAAACAGTTCTATAAACAATCCATAATATACCAACATTTTAGGGCCATTTTCGGCCAACACATCTATAAATCCAAAGCTCTTTTTAATCTTCATTCTAATTTTTCACAAGTTCAATCATATGATACTACAACACGTAATCTTCCATTACAATAAGAGGACAATGATCCTTACCTCAATATAGCCCAAAATAATCCAAGTTTAAAGTCGATCCTTAGAGATAGTCTTTACTCCAAATCCTTACGTTCCAATCCGCAATATGCGACCTTTAGAAGCTTGTAACCAACTCCTCTTCTTGATCTAACACCAAAAGTTGAAGATCAAGTTAGGGTTTTCAAGACCCCATTCTCGCCCAAGGTGTTCTAAGAGATTAGGGGTGTTTAATCTTGGCTAATACTTGGTTAGGAATCTTCACCTTGTTTATGTGAACAACACTTGGAAGATTTACTAATCTTGTTCTTGATTTCTTGGAGAAAATCGAGATAGAGGGAGAGAGATATAGAACTTGTGTTGTGTGAAAATATGTTAAGTGTTGGAAGTCTTCCAAGGCTCTCTATATAGATGTATATCTTTGTGCGCAAGACAAGTGGAGTGGGACCCATGGTCCACTTGTCCTCATATCTAACAAATATCTAATGTCAAAGTCCAAGTCAAAGTCAAGTGGGGGTGACACGTGTCACCCTCATGTTGGATCAAAATATTTCTTCATTCTAAAAATATTCATAATTGGCCAAAATATCTCAAAACCTTGTGGGCCCCACAAATTCGTAAAATTTTCCTGTGGGTCCCACATGACCAAATTCAAGACTTGAAAATCCAAAACTCCAGAATATTCTTTGAATCCCAAATACCAAATTTGAGAATCAAATTCCAACTAACAAACTTTTTTCCTTCACGAGGTTCCGAATATTTTCTTAAGAAAATAGTTATACAATCTTCCAACGTTCAAGTCTTACTTACGTTCTCAAATACATGTCTTGGGATTACGGAGTGTAACATTTTGCCCCCCTTAGAAACATTCGTCCCAAATGTTCATACTAGGTTCAATCTAAACAGATATCGGCATAGTCCCCTTTAACTATACCCAACACAATCAAATATGCCACACATGGCCACATGGTAACACACACGCATATACGTCAATCAAAGTATGCAAGTAGGAAATCGAATTACCTGTAGGTGTAGGGAGCAAGTGATGATACTTCTTCATCATGTCCTCTTATGTTTCCCAAGTCATCTCCTCTCTATTATCATTCCACCACAAGACTTTGACGGAAGTCACGTCCTTAGTCCGTAATCATTTGACCTGGCGATCAAGTATAGCTATAGGACTCTTCTCATACGATAACCCCTCTGTGACCTGAACATAATCAACCGGGAAAACTCTGGATGGATCTCCGATACACTTTCGTAACATAGAAACATGGAAGACCGGATGTACTGCTTCCAAATCGGATGGTAGATATAACTCATAGGCAACCTTGCCTACTCCAAGAACAATCTGGTAAGGCCCAATGTACCTCGGGCTAAGTTTCCCCTTCTTACCAAACCTCATCACACTCTTCATGGGTGATACCTTCAAGAAAACCCAATCGTCAAACTGAAACTCCAAATGTCGACGTCGATTATATGCATAAGACTTCTGTCGACTCTGAGCTGCTAATAACCTTTCCTGGATAATGTCACGACCCGACCAGGTCGCGACTAGTACTTACCGGTACTCGTCAGTATACATCGAGAATAGCAATGAACATACATAACACATAACTTATAAAAGGTAACATCACCGCCACCGATAAGGTCGCTTACATAAAAACATACTAATCAAAAGTATAGCAGTACAACTTGTTCTTACAGCCCAACACATACGTGACCACAGACCTCTAAGGATAACAACTGTGGCGGGACAGGGCCCCGCCATACCCCTGAATGTACAAAATACCTATAGCATCAGGGAGTAACCGTACCAACAAAACAAGCTTCCGGAGGGATGGAGCTTCTGACACCGGAACAGTGATCCTAAGAACGAGGATCCACACCGCTTACCTTACCGCGGCATTTAACGCAGCCCCCGAGGAAGGGGGTCAGTACACAATATGTACCAAGTATGTAAAGCTGGAAAATACTGTAATAATGATATCATAAGTCTAAAAGTAAACTGGAGTCATGGAAGACAAACAAAATACCTTTTACTGTGCCTTACTAACAATGAGAGTGACAAGTGTATATAATACTGCATAAAATAGGGGCCTCATGATCAAAACAGGGTACCTCGCCCGTAGTATCAATAAGCACCCCTACTCCTGGGACTATTTCACCCGCATAGGTCCTGTGGACCCGCATGAGGTATTCTCGTGATAGGTCAGACTACCGCACGGGACTATTTCACCCACATAAGCCCATAAGGACTCGCGTGAGGTATTCCTCGCATCGTGGGTAGCAAATCCACGGAGCAGTGGTATAACGATCTTGGGACTTACCCTCGATATACTCTTACCACCGGCGGATGGTATAACGATCTGGGGCTTTCGCCGGATATACTCTACACCGGCGGATGGTATAATGATCTTGGGGCTTGCCCCTCAGATATACTCTTACACTGAAGAAGGTGGTATGACGATCTTGGGGCTTGCCCCTCAGACATACTCTTACCCTGGAGAAGGTGGTATAACGATCTTGGGGCTTGCCCCTCAGATATACTCTTACCCTAGCTCAAACTGTCATCATATCATAATCATAAATAAGTTAAGAAAACTTATAACTTCTTATTAGTCTTGTTCATATACCCTCTCATTTTAGTTTACTTAAGGCACTTAATCATATCTTTAATAAAAGAAAACCGGGAATTTAACCCAAGTCCTACATGCTTCAACTCTTTTAAAAGTGAGTCTTTTTCATACATAAAACCTTTGGGCAATTGATGCCTTAAAATCAATTTGCCTTTCATAAATCAAATCATTTGTCCTTACTTGTTTTACTTAGAGTAAACCTCTTCTCATTAATCCTTTATAAAGCTAATAAACCAACTTTCCATAAAGTTGTTATATTAACCCTTCACTTTAGTAAAATTACACTTTTACCCTAACCAAGGGACTTATACATTCTTAAAACGAAACAAGTCTTTATATACTTAAAACAAGTAAGAATACCAAATCTCAGACGCTCACCGTACTACATAGTTACATCTATTCATGCTCAAGAGATAGGAAAACTCCACATACCTCTTCGGTCAATCCACTTGCTAAGTCCAACTACCGCAAGTAATATGTCAACCTATAATAACCATAGTGCATTTATTAACCTCTAATTTCAATGTAGAAATAATCTAAGTTCAAAGCCCCTAATTCTATGGAAAATTGGGCAGCATTTCCTTTGTTTCTACATACTTTGCCACCTTTCTCAAGGCCGAATTCAACATCCAAATGCCACATTTAAGGCTCAACAATCCAAACATATCAAAGGGGATTACACACCTAAACTTGGGTGTGTAAAATTCTGCCCCAAAAGGTACAACAATTCACTTAACAATTCTAAAGTAGTTTTTAGGCTACAACATGCTCATAATATCTTTTTAGCCAATTCTTTCATATCCAAACCACATTT
This sequence comes from Przewalskia tangutica, assembly GCA_029844215.1. Lineage (NCBI taxonomy): Eukaryota > Viridiplantae > Streptophyta > Magnoliopsida > Solanales > Solanaceae > Przewalskia > Przewalskia tangutica. The sequence goes on from CM056725.1 coordinate 9,170,231, forward strand.
CTTACATGCAAGGATTCTAAGTGCATTATTTACTACTACACATCCCTTCTTCTTCACATGCAACATTAATAACTAAACCACAAGGGAAGAAATGTTACCTTAAAGCCTTAGCCAAACTTATTCCAACAACTTTGCTAGCCTCCTTTCCAAGAACACCACCACACTAACACCAACAAGCTAGCCACAAGCTTCCTTCTTGTTCTTAACTTTTCAGATTTTTCTTAGGCTTTGAATTCCCCTTGGAATTTTAGAGAGAAGTGAGAGCTAATTTAGAGAGAGATAGATTGAAAGATGACCAAGTCTTCAAGACTTGGTCAATATAAGGCATGCAAGAAAATCAGATGGGGGGGGGGGGACACTTGTCACCCTCCCATGGCCTTTTTTAAAAGAGAAAATCAGATTTTCCTAAGTTTTCCGCCTGAATCCGGCGCGCCACGCGCGGCGACGCGCGCTGAAACTCTGCGGACTTCTAACTTCCGCGCCGACTGCTGTCTCAGCCTGGCTGCAACTTCAGCGACCGCATTTCCGCGTCGCGCCTGCATCCGCGCCGCTGCCTGTTTTGCACGAAACGCATTTCGTCGTCACGCACTGAACTTGTAACTCCCATAAATTTCTACTCCGACGTCCTATCGACGAACGGTTGGTTGCGTTGGAATCTAGACTCAACGAACTACGCCCTGGGCCTTTGAAACACTTAGGAACTCTCAATGTACCGGGTCATAACCCGCCTCAAAGTTGACTAAAACCCCGTCCGGAACCATCCGTCAACCTATCCTTTAAAAATTTTAAGTCTTACATGCTTTCGTACGCTCTCATACGTAGGGTCAGAACTACGGGGTATAACAGATAAGCTTCACCTTATCCACCGCCTGTTGAATCAAGTCTGGGCCAACTAACTGAACCTCGCCAACATCAAACCAACTAATTGACGACCTACACTTTCTTCCATATTAGGCCTCATACAGGGCCATATGAATACTGGAATGGTAGTTGTTGTTATACGCAAACTCAACGAGAGGCAAATGATCCTCCCAACTACCCCTAAAATTAATAATACATGCCCGCAGCATATCTTCAAGTGTCTGGATAGTGCGCTCGCCGCGCTTGGCCCGAGGTGGAATGCACATCGAGACTCACCTGTGTCCCCAATCCCTTCTGGAATGACCTCCAGAAGTTAGTCGTAAACTGAGCCCCTCTGTCTGATATAATATATGTAGGAACCCCGTACAGTCTTACAATCTCCCTGATATAAAGTCTCGCATAATCCTCAGCCGAGTAAGTAGTCTTGACCGGAAGGAAATGAGCTGATTTCGTCAGCCTGTCTACTATAACCCAAATTGAGTCACACTTCCTTTGAGTATGAGGTAACCCTGTAACAAAATCCATGTTAATAACCTTCCACTTTCATGTCGGGATCTCAATCGTCTGTAATATCCCACCAGGCTTCTGGTGCTCAACCTTGACCTGCTGACAATTCGGACACTGAGCAACGAACTCTGCTACGTCCCTTTTCAGGCCATCCCACAAATACACACATCTGAGGTCATGGTACATCTTAGTCGACCCCGGATGAATAGAGTAACGAGCATTGTGTGCCTCCCTTAGAACCTGCTGACGAAGTCCTGCAACATTAGGTACACACAATCTACCCTCGTACCTGAGCACCTGATGCGCGAAAAGATGCACACACTTTAACGCAAGTGCACGTTGTCGACTCAAGTAATATAGTCTTGGTAAGACCGAATATCGTCCTCAAGGATTAGTGTTCAAGTACCAACTATCTATCTTTTGGTATCTATTTGGTAATTGATATTGATTTTGTTGTTTATAACTACAATTATAAAAGCTAATTAACTATAAGTTTACTTCAGTTGTGATGGGAATAAGGCTTCCATGTCTCCTCAACTAGCCGCTTATGTTACTTATTAATGCAATGAAATATGGTTCTTCTTCTCTTGGAGCTAGCAGGTTTACGAAATCGTTTTATATTCCCGTTAAGGATATATAAACACTCAACCCCAGTATTGCTCCTTTCTACCTTTCGGTAATAAGGATGACTCTATAGGAGGATTAAGAACAAAACCCTAGTTAACCGTCACGCACCATGCGTAAAATTAGGGTTTTAAGCCTCTCATTAACGCTACATAAATAATTGAGGTATTTTCATCCCCAATCCAAAATATGTCTACCCAACTTACAGCATATTCACAACCTCCTCCTTTCGAAGTTTGATTAGAAATCATATAAGTAATGATAATTAGTGATCAATTAATTACCAAGCATTCAAAGCAATTATTGGATAAATCTCAACAAGAAGAAGAATAACCATAACATGCATCAATTCATAACATAAGTTTCTAGTGAATTAACATGGAAAGCCCTATAAAAGAATTAGTTCCTAGTCATTGACATGACAAGAACTAATTCAAGGTTCATCATACAAAACTAAAATAAAAGAAAAGAAAAAGGAAAGAAATGACTAGACTATGGTCTCCAATCTTCAATCCAAGAATCCTTGTGTTGTGCAAGAAAGGGAACCCTTAAAAACTGTCTAGGGTTCTCCTTTTATAGGCTCCAAACCGCCTCTAACTTTTCCCTTCAGTTCGCCCGAAATTCGTCATTAAACTCGATTTTCCGCGCCGGCCATGCCTGCTATCGGCCGCGCGGAACTCGCAGATGCCGGGTGATTTGGCGCCGCGGTTGATCTCTGGCTGCGTAGGCGCGCGCTGGAACCTCTGCAGCCCTTCTAATTATTAGGCGCCGCGCTCGCTTCGATTGCAGGAGGCACCGCGCGCCAGTCCGCCGCTGCTCGCCACTTTCTCGTCTTTTAAGCTCTGGAACCTCCACTTTTGCCCTCTTTTAGCTCCTTTTCCGCCAATTGACCATTTTAATCACTTTGACTCAAAAGAAAGAAAAACTATCCTAATACGACACTTATTTGTACTAAAAGGGACAAAAGATTAACTAAAAATGACTAGAAAAGTGTATATAAAATACACCGATCAAATACCCCCAAACTTAACCTTTGCTCGCCCTCGAGCAAAGATAGAAAGAAAGAAATAAAGGACTCAAGAAAACGAAAAATAAAAGACTCACTGACATTGATCACTTTTGCTGCATTGATGTTATCTAGAAAAACATGAAGGTTAGCAGGATAATATGCAGGAACATATAGCATGAAATTTTTAGCACACTAAACACATTAAGCTAGATATTTCGCAAACTCATTTTTATCATGCTTAATGGAAGTTAACATACTGAATCATGCTTGTAAAATTCAAAAATCCTATGGCATGTTTACTTGTTATTCTCCACTAATCTTGGATATGCATAAAAGAGATCTTCAGGACTTTAAGGGTTGTAATGTAGGCTTAGGTATAGGTAGGTAAAAATAGGCATTTAGGCTCATTTTTGTGTACCATATGCTCTTTAGCTTTTCAGTGTTTCCCTTTTCTTTTGATTCTTTTCTTCACTTCAAATCAATCTTTCCCCTCTTTTGTTTTGGGAGAGTGAAGTGTATAATAATGACAAGCACCCCCAAACTTAGGCTTTTGCCTATTTCTTATTATTTTTTTATTGGGGTGCATCAAAGTTGTTCACTCTTTTTGTCTCTTTTTTTAACACAAATTATTCCACTATTTCACATTTTTACTTATGGCACAATTTGTGGGAATATAGGGTGTCAAAGAAGAAGTTTAAATTTTTAGGCTCAATGGGGCTGACTAGGGATACTTTTAAAGTCAGAGATAGAAAAGAGTGGTAAGAATTGACTATCAAAGAAACGCCTGAGTCATCTCCCTAACATGCATGTCCTAACTATTTCGCCTCAAATAGCAAGCAATCATAACACATAGGTTTAAGTCATTTAGCATGCACAAATTCAAGAAAGAAACTCCAAATAGACAGATTATGTGAGTTTTTGGCATATCTAACCCAAGTGTTCAGATAGTTGCTTATAATTCCATTACATTATTCCACCTTACTTCACTAGGTGTTTCTAGTAACTACAGCATACATGATCTTTGACAGACAACTATGACTCAAAAGAAAAAAAATTGTGACTCAAAAATACATAAAAACAACAAAAACACAAATAAAACACCCCCCAAACTTAAATCACACATTGTCCCCAATGTGTGTAGACTCAAAGACAATAAACGAAATAAGACACTTACAGACTTGGCTAAAATGGTGGTGGTGGCGGCGGCATGGGATAGTGCATGGACCACTGGTTGAACAAGGAACTCATCTCATTAATTTGTTGTCGCGTTTCTTGCTGTCCTTGTATCACTGTGTCCAAACTCTGCATCATCCTCATCTGATTCTGAAGAAATTGCTCCATCATGGGCACTGAGGGTTCTGAATCTGTGGTAGGCTGGTGGCTAGGCCCTGCTACATATTGAGCCCCTATTTCAGGCTCATCCTCGTTCATTGCGGCCTCTGCTGCTGCTGCTGCTGGTGGTTGTGCTCTTCTTCTTGCTGCTGGGGGGCTTGGGTCTGGGAAGGAGTGCACTATCCCATAAGACACAGGCAGTTGGTTTCTCTCATGAGTATCAGTGGGTAGGACTGGGACCCCATTCATGTGGCACAAATTCGTGATAAGTGAGCCATGTCCCAATCCACCTGTTGTTACCAACCTGCTGATTTCTTCAATACTTTGCACTACCTCTTTCCCCACATCAATTGTTTTCCCCGTCATGATCCCATATATCAATTTGATCCTATCTTCTGGCACTCTGGTGAAGTGCGTTGATGGGATCAGACGGGCACTGATGAAATATATCCAACCCTTGGCTGCTTTGTTGAACTGGCACCTGCTCAGTCCTCTTGACTCATTTCTTGCAATATCAAATGCAGCTCCAGGGTAGCTCACTGTGTCTGCAACGGCGTCCCAGTTGATGTTGGTGGTGCTTCTCGACCATGGTGCAGAGCTTTGCCGTCACCTCTTTCTTCAACATCCGATGTTTTTAGAGACATATTTATCACTTCGCCAAGGTGCATATTTTCCCCTTACAAAGCATTCATTGTCCACCCTCTCCGGAAAGTTAGCATAGAATTCACGCAACATTGTTGTGTTCATAGGTGCTATCTTGTCCGGGTTTACAAATCTCCTCCACCCCATCTCAATCATTGCCCGAATGGGCTCATAGGCATCCTCCTCCCCAAGCGACTCCCTCTGATAGTCCATTCCCCTTTCAGGGATTAAGGGCCTAGTGCTAAGCTTTTTGTATCTTTGGAAGGCTTGGTAGCTCACAAACCTAGTATCATCGTATTGTGGGGCTGAGGTGGATGTGGAGGCTCTTCTCTTTCTGGCGGACATGTTTAAAACACTTTCTGCAGCTTACAACTTAGTAGCACAAATGTTCCCCAACACAATCAACAATTAGCAGCTAAAACACTTATACCCCCAAACTTCAACTCTACTACCCAATACCCACACCTTCCTTGTCTACTCCTGCTCTAAACTTCACAACCAATTTTTCAGCACCCCAACTACTTCACAATGCAACACTTCTCCAAACTACTACCTTCTTTAACTACTGAAAGCTTTCAAGAAAAGATGAAGATTACCTTTTTATGGTGTTCTTCAAGGTGTTCTTGCTTCTAATGGTGATTTGAGGCAATGGGATGGAGTTTTGTTGGTTGAGATAGCTAAGGGTTTTAGGGATTTAAGAGTTTTGGTTGTGGTTGGGTTTGATTTGTGGAGGATTTGTGGGTAAATTATGGATTTTCGTGGGTTTTGTGGAGAAGGGGGTTAGGTTTTGGTTTTGAAATTGGGAAAATCGATTTAGCGTCTTTTAATTTCGGATTTCCGCCGCGTTCGCTTTTAGCCATGCGCCAATGTTCGCATTCTTCGAATTTCTGCCATGCGCTAGACTTGGCAATTTTTCTCGATTTTTAGCCGCGCGCTTAAACTTCGCCGCTTTTCGCTTCTTTCGCCGCGGCCCTGCTTCCCGGCGCCGCGACGCTACCCGCTTTTTCGAAATCCTCGCCGTTCTTCCGCTCGCCTTTAATTTATCGCCTCTGTACCTGTCATCACAACACATACACAAGAACCCAAGACCGTGAGATTGTTCTAGACAAAATAAAATAAACTAAAGACAGAAATTAAAATAACATAATTGAAAACGTTGGGTTGCCTCCCAACAAGCGCTGTCTTTAACGTCTTTTAGCCGGACGCAATTAACCGGTACGAGTGCCCATTGGATCCTTCTGCGAACTGCTTGCAATCTACAGATTTATTGTTGTAGGTCTCAATTTCCTTACGACCATTTGTTCAAACAAGAGCCTTAAACATACAATTATCCCCCAAGTACACAAGACAGACTTGTCTTTTATGCTTTCTATAATGTAGGAATCCGTAAAATTCTCTATATCTCTCAACTCTATGGGGTACCCTTGATGGTATGGGCTTCATAATTGGGGATCAGCCGTGATAGCTAGTGGTGTTTCTTCTGTAATAGGTGCAAGAAAAAGAATTTCCACAGAATCCAAGAAGGTAAATAATTGGATCTCTGCAATCTTTTCCTTTTCTACACCAACTATTTCACCAGATTCCTCAATAGTTGGGTGTGGTTCAGGCTCCTCAATTTGCTGTTCGCTGTTCAAAATGACTGCGAGTTCTCCTATTTGCAGTTCCAACTTCTTCATGGCCAATCTCGTTTCGTCCATGAACTGAGTTTGATACCTAGCGAAACTGAGTATTGCTTCTCGTAACTCCTCCCTCTCTTCCTGTAGGGTTGGAGTTTCATCATATTGACAGTAGTAATCCATGTCTCCAGGATCCCTGAGATGCATCAAAACCAACAACGGATCACGACACCCTTGTTTTCACACAATAAATACATAAAACGAAAAAAAACTAAAAAAAATAAAAATAAAATAAAATAACAAAGAATAAAAACCAAATTAGAAATTAAAAATAGATAAAATTGATATTGAACTATGCCTAATCCCCGGCAACGGCGCCAAAAACTTGATGCGCGAAAAGATGCACACACTTTAACGCAAGTGCACGTTGTCGACTCAAGTAATATAGTCTTGGTAAGACCGAATATCGTCCTCAAGGATTAGTGTTCAAGTACCAACTATCTATCTTTTGGTATCTATTTGGTAATTGATATTGATTTTGTTGTTTATAACTACAATTATAAAAGCTAATTAACTATAAGTTTACTTCAGTTGTGATGGGAATAGGGCTTTCATGTCTCCTCAACTATCCGCTTATGTTACTTATTAATGCAATGAAATATGGTTCTTCTTCTCTTGGAGCTAGCAGGTTTACGAAATCGTTTTATATTCCCGTTAAGGATATATAAACACTCAACCCCAGTATTGCTCCTTTCTATCTTTCGGTGATAAGGATGACTCTATAGGAGGATTAAGAACAAAAACCTAGTTAACCGTCACGCACCATGCGTAAAATTAGGGTTTTTAAGCCTCTCATTAACGCTACATAAATAATTGAGGTATTTTCATCCCCAATCCAAAATATGTCTACCCAACTTACAGCATATTCACAACCTCCTCCTTTCGAAGTTTGATTAGAAATCATATAAGTAATGATAATTAGTGATCAATTAATTACCAAGCATTCAAAGCAATTATTGGATAAATCTCAACAAGAAGAAGAATAACCATAACATGCATCAATTCATAACATAAGTTTCTAGTGAATTAACATGGAAAGCCCTATAAAAGAATTAGTTCATAGCCATTGACATGACAAGAACTAATTCAAGGTTCATCATACAAAACTGAAATAAAAGAAAGGAAAAAGGAAAGAAATTAGTAGACTATGGTCTCCAATCTTCAATCCAAGAATCCTTGTGTTGTGCAAGAAAGGGAACCCTTAAAAACTGCCTAGGGTTCTCCTTTTATAGGCTCCAAACCGCCTCTAACTTTTCCCTTCGTGCTGGCCCGTAAATTCGTCATTAAACTCGATTTTCCCGCTGGCGCCGCGGCTCGCTATCGGCCGCGCGGAACTTCGCAGCCGGGTGATTTGGCGCCGCGCCGATCTCTCGCTGTCGTAGGCGCGCGCGCTGGAACCTCTGCAGCCTTCTCTCGATGATTAGCGCCGCGCCCGCTTCGATCGGCAGGAGGCGCGCTGGTCCGGCCGCTGCTCGCCACTTTCTCGTCTTTTAAGCTCTGGAACCTCCACTTTTGCCCTCTTTTAGCTCCTTTTCCGCCATTTGGCCATTTTAACCACTTTGACTCAAAAGAAAGAAAAACTATCCTAATACGACACTTATTTGTACAAAAAAGGACAAAAGATTAACTAAAAATGACTCGAAAAGTGTATATAAAATACACCGATCAGTACCCCATCAGGTGCTACCTCGAATAGACTCTTCTCTTCTCGAAGAGCCGCATTTCTGTACCGTACCAGAACCGGATCCTCATACTGTCGCCTCTTCACCTCCTCAACGATGGAAGACTCGACAACCTTCCGAACCGTAACTCTACTATCATCGGAATCAACCAACCGAACCCCAAGGCTCGCTAACTGATGAATCTCACGAACCATGTCCCTTCTACCTGGCTGCACGTCTGACAGACTACCCAGGGATCTACGACTAAGAGCATCTGCAACCACGTTGGCCTTCCCCGGATGGTATAGGATATCAACATCATAATCCTTAAGTAACTCCATCCACCGTCTCTGCCGCAAGTTCAGCTCCTTCTGTCTCAAGATATACTGGAAGCTCTTGTGGTCTGTATAAATATCCACATGAACTCCATATAAGTAATGCCTCCAAATCTTCAAGACATGAATAACTGTCGCCAACTCCAAATCGTGGGTAGAGTAATTCCTATCATGCATTCGGAGCTGCCGGGATGCATAGGCTATAACCTTACCGTGCTGCATCAACACACAACCTAGCCCGACACCCAAAGCGTCACAATAAACCACATAACCCTATAATCTCTCGAGAAGAGTAAGAACTGGAGTCGTTGTTAACTTTTCCTTCAATAACTGGAAGCCCTTCTCAAAAGCATTCGTCCATTGGAACTTAACCTCTTTCTGAGTCAGTCTAGTCAAAGGCGCTGAGATTGAAGCGAACTTTTCCACAAATCTCCGGTAATAACCCGCAAGGCCCAAAAAGTTGCACACCTCAGTCGGTGTAGTAGGTCTAGGCCAAGTCTTCACCACCTCAATCTTCGCCGTATCAACCCGAATACCGTCAGCCCCAACAATATGCCCCAAGAATGCACTGAGGCCAACCAGAACTCACACTTAGAGAACTTGACATACAACTGCCGGCTCCGGAGGACTCCAAGTACCGTCCTCAAATGATCCGCATGTTCCTGCTCCGTGCGAGAATTAACCAGGATGTCATCAATAAATACTATAACAAACGTATCCAGAAATGGCTTTAACACTCGGTTCATCAAATCCATAAATACCCCTGGAGCATTAGTCAATCCGAAGGACATCACCCTAAACTCATAATGCCCGTACCGGGTCCTGAATGCAGTCTTCGGGATATCTGCCTCTCTAACTCGTACTTGATGATAACCGGATCGCAGGTCTATCTTGGAGAAGCACTTCGCACCCTGCAACTGATCAAACAAATCATCAATCCTGGGGAGGGGGTACCTATTCTTGATGGTTACCTTGTTCAGCTGCCTGTAGTCAATACACATACGCAGCGTCCCATCTTTTTTCTTCACAAATAATATCGGCGCTCCCCAAGGTGAAGTACTAGGCTTAATAAAACCTTTCTCTAGTAAGTCTTTCAGCTGGTCCTTCAACTCCTTCAACTCAAGAAAGCCATTCTCAGACGGAGGAATAGATATAGCCGAGTATCCGCGTAACATCCATACGTAACTCTATCTCCCGCTACCGAGGAATACAGGAGATCATCAGAAAACATCCGGAAATTCTCTAACCACCGGAAGCGGAAAAAGCCGGTACCTCACCGTGACGAACACCCGAATAAGATGGTAGATATACCCCTTCTGAACCATCTTCCTAGCCTTGAGGTAAGAAATAAACCTACCACTTGGCGACGCAGTATCCCCTTTCCACTCAATAACCGGCTCACCGAGAAATTGGAATACAACCAATCTCTCTCTACAGTCAACATTGGCATAACAAGAAGCCAACCAATCCATACTCATAATGACATCAAAATCCATCATATCTAGCTCTATCAAGTCTGCTAGGGTCTGACGACTGTGTATAATCACCGAGCAATTTTTATATACCCGCTCAGCTACCACCGAATCACCCACTGGCGTAGCTACCTCAAACGGTTCTATCGACACAAGTTCTATTCCTATTCTACCAGCAATAAGAGGAGATATATAGGACAAGGTAGAACCCGGATCTATCAAAGCATAAACTTCACAGCATGAAATCAATAATATACCTGTGACGACATCCGGCGAAGTCTCCTGGTCATGTCGACTGGCTAAGGCATAGATGCGGTTCGGAGGACCGCTAGAACTAGGACCTCTGCCACGACCTCTGTCGCGGCCTGCTGGCCCGTGGACATCCTGCCCTCCGGGGCGCATAACCACACAAGATGATGACCCGGCAACTGACCCTGTAGGCTGAGCCATACTACCCGTGCCACCTCTATACGAACACTCTTTCTTCAAATGTCCTTGATGGCCGCAAGTGAAACAGGCTCCCAAAGCAATACGACACTCTCTAAGATTGGACCTACCGCATCGAACACACCGAGGTAAAGGTGGCCTCGACCGGCTAGGACCCCTGTTTCCCTAGAAACCCGAAGCCCGACCGCCCCGAATAACCTGCACGGCCAAACCCATCGCTGTAAGACGCTGGGAGCACTCTGCCGGGCCGAGATGCATACCTAGCTCGCTCGCCGAGGTTGTCCGCCTAAAGTCCCCGAAAACCCCGCTGTCTCGCCTCGCGATCGATTCTATCAAGTCGCCGACTTACGCCGATCTCGACTCTCCGCGTCGCCTGAATACACGCAACGCCCATGCCCTATCAGAGATACAGTCATGCACCCATCAATAAGATAAGGATTTAGTCCCATCACGTAGCGGTGCACTCTATCCGCCATGTCTGCCACTATAGTGAGCGCATACCAAGTCAACGAGTCAAACTCTAGGCTATAATCCCTGATGGTCCTCCCACTCTGCCTCAATGTCAATAACCTGTCAACCTGGGCTCTCCTTATCTCAGGAGGCAAGAAGTGGTCTAGGAAGGCCTCCGTGAACTCGTCCCAAACAGCTGAAGGAGCACCCTCGCCCCTGGACAATTCCCATGACTCAAACCAGTTCACCGCAACATCTCGTAACCGGTAAGAAGGTAATACAACTGACTCGGCCTCCGAGGCCTTAATCACCTTCATCGTCTGTTGAATCTGGTGAATGAACTCTTGAGGATCATCCTCAGGTCTCGACCCATAAAACTCTGGCGAATCGCACTTCAAGAAGTCCCAACCTCAAATCGCTTGGGGTTAGCACGGCCTCGCTTATAAGTTCGTCCCTGCATTATCTCTAGCCAATAATCGAATCAGATCTTTAGTCCCTATCCTCCGCCTCGCGAGGAACGGAGGATCAAGTATCGGGGCCTCGAGCCGCTTCTACGCTACACCGTATCGCGTGTAATCAACTTGTTGACTGGACCTCAACCTCAGGCATCGACTGAGCCTGTGCCCTAGTAACTCTCTGCGCCCTACTAGTAGCTCATACTGCTGACTTGCCCTTCTGGGCCTCTGTTGCCTTCCGTGGAGGCATAACTGATACACAAGAATACGTCAGAGAGGAATCAACCTAATAACACATCTCTACTGCACGATCTCAGAATGAGAAGAATGAAAACCAATCCTAAATATCCTGTAGCCTCCTGGTTATGGGTGTGGTGCACAACACACCGATAATCAAGACTCTACTAGACACGGTCTGTAGACACTTTCCGAGGACTAACTGCTCTGATACCACTTTTGTCACGACCCGACCCTGGGCCCGCGACTGGTGCCTTACCTGGGCACCCCTATAGGTATACATCATAGACAACTAATAGAAGCTAAATAATCTCATAGACATGCGTCAACAGGAAGTAAGAAACAGGCTAGCCGACAAGGTCGCCTCTATATACATATATACATGATCCAAAAGATCTACATCTTTTTTTTACAAGTCCAACCCACAAATACGACTACAGCACTTAAGATTTTTAAACAAGATTAAGACGGACAGGCCCCGCCGCACTTCAATGTACATACACCAAAACACAAGGCCTATACCTATATATCAAACTCCGGAACAAATGAAGCTATCACAAAAGCTGAGTGGAGATCCTAAGCTCTCGGATCACCAACCTGAGTACCTATCCCTGCGGCATGAACGCAGCCCCTCGAGGAAAGGGGGTCAGTACGAAAGATGTACCAAGTATGTGAAACTGTAAGTACTGTAAAAGAGATCATAAGTCCAAATATAAAGCAGGAGACAATTATGATAATCAAAATAACAGTACAACTGTGTCTTATCAACAATGAGAGTAATCTGTACCGTGTTAACATAGGAAAGTCATGATTAATTTAGGGCCACCCGCCCGTAGTATCATTATGCAATCCTATTCATGGGACTGTTTCACCCGCATAGGTCTAGTGGACCCGCATAGGACAATTTGCCCCGCATAAGACTATTTCACCCGCATAGGACTATTTCACCCGCATAGGCCCTGTGGATCCGCAATGAGCATAAACGCAATACTCGCATCGTGGAGAGCAAATCCACGGAATGTACAATGTCCCGGGGGTTGACCCCGTAATAAATAATATAACACTTGCACTAATGGCTATCATGAACAACTTATGCAAGTTAAGTAATCTTTTACTCTCATTAGAAGTAAATGGATGAACCATCATTTTATTAGACTCAAGGCACTATCATGTCGTGTAAAATCTGAGAATTTAACCTAAAGTACTATGTACCTCTATTCCAATAAAAGGAATCACATCATGCAATATAGGGGAGTTGAACCCCATAGCACCATGTACGTCCGCCGTACATTCTTTCCTTTATAAAATCTCAAGACACTAACACCCGTAGTATCAAGACATTTCTACTTTTAAAGTCAAGTCAAGTGTACCTATCTCATTCAAGTAACATAGTATTTAAACATCAAGTCACTTCTACTATCTAGGGTCGATACCGTGGCACGAAAACACCACCCCGCCCCCAAACTAATCCTCGGCACCCTTCAACAGGGGCAACGCCACGGCCCTGCACTATGGCGCCCCGGCGCCGGAACTTCCGCGGTCTTTTGAAGTTTCGGAGCCACGGTCCTGCAACTTGGTACCGCGGCCCCGAACCCAAATTCTGCAGTTTCACATTTTTCTAAGTCTCCTTTCAATCAAGTAACATCCCTTATATACTACCAGGAATCCAAGTTCATTTAAAACATGTACATTCATCGTACACTCATTTTTATAAAGTCATGCTCAAAGGAGATAGAAGAAGTTCCACATACCTCTTCGGTTAATCCACGCGCCACGTAGAACACGTCACGAGTATTACTTCAACCTATAATGATAATTAACACTTTAGGACCATTTTCTGTAAAATTCTGTAAAATTAAAAGCCCTTTTTAATATTCTAAAAAGTTCTGTAAAATGTGTAAAATTCTGCCCCATAACGATATAAAACAGTTCTATAAACAGTCCATAATATACCAACATTTTAGGGCCATTTTCGGCCAACACATCTATAAATCCAAAGGCTCTTTTTAACCTTCATTCTAATTTTTCACAAGTTCAATCATATGATACTACAACACGTAATCTTCCATTACAATAAGAGGACAATGATCCTTACCTCAATATAGCCCAAAATAATTCAAGTTTAAAGTCGATCCTTAGAGATAGTCTTCACTCCAAATCCTTACGTTCCAATCCGCAATATGCGACCTTTAGAAGCTTGTAACCAACTCCTCTTCTTGATCTAACACCAAAAGTTGAAGATCAAGTTAGGGTTTTCAAGACCCCATTCTCGCCCAAGGTGTTCTAAGGGATTAGGGGTGTTTAATCTTGGCTAATACTTGGTTAGGAATCTTCACCTTGTCTATGTGAACAACACTTGAAAGATTTACTAATCTTGTTCTTGATTTCTTGGAGAAAATCGAGATAGAGGGAGAGAGATATAGAACTTGTGTTGTGTGAAAATACGTTAAGTGTTGGAAGTCTTCCAAGGCTCTCTATATTGATTTATATCTTTGTGTGCAAGACAAGTGGAGTGAGACCCATGGTCCACTTGTCCTCATCTCTAACAAATATCTAATGTCAAAGTCCAAGTCAAAGTCAAGTGGGGGTGACACGTGTCACCCTCCTGTTGGCCTAAAATATTTCTTCATCCTAAAAATATCAATAATTGGCCAAAATATCTCAAAACCTTGTGGGCCCCATAAATTCATAAAATTTTCCTGTGTGCCCCACATGACCAAATCCGAGACTTGAAAATCCAAAACTCCAGAATATTCTTTGAATCCAAAATATCAAATTTGAGAATCAAATTCCAACTAACAAACCTTTTTCCTTCACGAGGTTCCGAATATTTTCTTAAGAAAATAGTTATATAATCTTCCAACGTTCAAGTCTTACTTACGTTCTCAAATACATGTCTTGGGATTACGGAGTGTACCAGTTTTGCTGCTGCAGTGGGTCAATTCTTCCCCTGCTGGCCGCGGTTGTTTCCACCACTGGAATGTTATTCGCCACCATGACCTCATCCCTTTCCACCATTATTTTTTCCTTTGTAATTGTTGCGATTTTGACCCTATTTTGATCCATTATTGGTTTTATTTGTACCACTATCCGAACTAGAATTTTGAGGGCCAAAATCATCGGTATACGTGTTGGTAAAAAGGAGGGCGAGGCCGACATTATTTGTCGCCGTCTGTTTCCCCCCGAATTTCTTCAAGAATCAATCTCGAACGAGCCTCATAGAATGGTGGTAACGGATTACTTTGTTGAATGAACGTAGAAACACCATCCTATTGTTCATTCAAACCCGCAATTAATTGAAGAACTAACATTTGATTCGTCATCGGTGCACCGATATTTGATAGTTGATCGACAAATATTTTCAACTCTTGACAATATGTGGAGATGTTTGAAAAATCATCCAATTTGACATTGGTGAATTGATTTTCTAGATAAACCCCCTGATAAATTTTGTTATCTTGAAAAAAAAATTGCAAACGCTCCCATGCTTGTTGCGTCGTCGAATCCTGTTCCAATATGGTGTGCAAAAGATCATTTGATATGGTGTCGCAAATCCATTGAAGGACTATAGCATTCAAGCGAGATCATAGTGTCATATCGATGTTTTTCTTCGTGACACCGGGGGTGAGGTTTGATAGGTAGAATATGGTCGATGACTTGCTATGCGCGACAATGAATTTTGAATAACTTCGCCCAAAATGAATATTGCCCTTTTTCCATCTCGAGAAACACATGAATGAAGTTTTTGACGTTGTTAACGGCAAGAACGAGATGCAATTTTTGTTGGTCAACCTTTGTTGGAGTGTAATGTGAAAAACAAGAAGGAAGAGAGGTAAGATTTTGGCAGAGGGAAGAACCCTAATTAGGGGTTTTGGCAAAGAGAAAACCCTTGGGTTATGGGACGGGGAAAATCGAAAAGAAAGGTAGGGTTTCGGCGAGGAGGGGGGTGTGCCGGCGACTTAAGGCTAGGATTTGGGGAGTTAATTTTTTGCTCTTGATACCATGAAGAAAAAATATTTTTCATCCTCATTTCATTCCTTGAATACATATTATATACATCAATACAAGGCCTAATTTAGACTACAATTATGGTAGAATATACTAAGAATATACGTAAGAATATTTACAACCTAAATATAAATTATTTGATTGAATTATGGATTATTTTCATAATCTAACATATTGTTTATGAAATCTCCGGGCCAGATTAGAGAATATTCATAAATATGTACTGCTTGTTTACAAAATCAAGGCTTACTATATATCAATAATAATTCATAACAAACCTTTTTTCTACCTATATTTACACATTTAATATGTTTTTTATATGATTTAATTTAATATTTAAATATTCTCTTATTACTTATGCTTATCAATTATTTTAAATCATCAGTTCAGCCAAACATGCTCTAAAATCTAGATTATTTTTATTTTCTGAAGTCTAAAAGGAGTTATAATTCAGTTCAGCCAAACTTACGATGAACTAAAAATAATTAAAACAAGAAACTCTTTACCAATAGTTACAAAAACAAATCGATTTAAAATTTATTAACTCGTTTGTCAATACTCTTGGAAAGCATACAAGTCAAGATCTTATCATATTTATCGCGTAAAAAGACATTATCCAAAAAAAGGGAACCAATAGAGAAAATTAGGGAAAACGAAAAGAGTTATAATATTATTGTTGATTTTTACGTTTCTTAGGTAAAGATTTTGCGAGAACATAAATATTTGACAACAATTCATCCTCATCTTCTTCTTTCTTTCGTTTGGTTGATTTGCAATAAGATCAGTTTATGGTTTCCCATTATACTCTCTCCGTCCTAATTTATATGATGTTATTTGATTCGACACGAAATTTAAGAAATAAAATAAGACTTTTGAATTTTGTGGTCTAAAACAAATCAAAGATGTTTGTTTGGCTATAGATCATCTCATTAAACGTAAAAAAATAAAATTTAAAGTTAAATTATTGATAAATAAGAAAATAAATTTTAAACAGATAGTGTGTCATATAAATTGAATGAGAGTGAGTATCAAATGAGCAAAGATCATGTAGTTATGTGATGACCACGTTTATATTTGTTTGTCACGTCTCTATAATATAATCTCTTTAATTCAGTCAGCATGCATGATCAAGACTTAAGAGGTTTCCTCCTGTTTCTTTTTTCTTTTTTTTTGTGACTGAGATATTATGCACATATTACATCAAAGTCATAAAATTAGCATAAAAATAAGGATAATTGAGTTGAAAATATTTATTAAACGTGAAATAAAGTTAATTCTATTTAATTACGATCGAACATTAGGGGTCTCACACATCGGAAACGTTGTTTCCACACACGTGTACATACAATGTCAATGATCATAATTTCCTTAAATGAAAGAGATATTGGTACGTATACGAATTGTTTGAGACGTAAGGTAATAGACGGTTATTGGCCAAATGACGTAGGTTTCACGTTGGTAAATGAAGGAAGAAGTGTATAAATGTGTTTAAAGATGAAACGAGTCATGAAACATCGCGGCCCTATCGGGCCGCGGCGCCAAACACCTCTCTGAATATTGGGCGTCGTGGCGCCTCCCTGCAGGGCCACGACGTCGGTAGTCCAGAATCTGCGACGAGAGACGAAAAGACATGACTCTTGGGCTGGTTTTTGAGGCATTAAACCTCCATTACATCCCAAATGAATTCAACCATTATTTGGCTGAATTAACACTCCATAATCAAGGTCATTACATGGTCATTCAAGGCCATTACATGGTCATTCAAGGCCATTACATGTGCAATTGGAAAGTCATCTTCACAACACTAAAAAATGAGGCCTTAGGCTCATTTGCAAAACACTTGAAATCTGAAATACTTCTTCCTCTGTTGCAATCACAAAACTCTCAAAGATCTTTCTTTCAAAGCAAACACTTGAGTTCCCTTTGCTCATTTGTTTGATTGTTGTTTTATCTTGGAAGATAAGTTGCCATTACAACCGTTGAAAGGATATACGGGGCAATATTATATTAAGGATAGATCAAGAATTTGGTCGACTTAGCAAGCCCTTCTATTTGATCATTTCCAAGTTTTATTACAATTTATTGTTGTTGTTATTTTTCCGTTAAACACATTACCACTAATATTCACTATTTCAACAACAGCAACATGTCTGCTGAAGATCAATTCAACGCTTTGAGCAACGCCAATGCTCAAGGCAATCCCACTGCCTTCAATCCCAACACTCAAGGCAATGACACTGCCTACTCTCCCACTAATCCAGGCATTCCAAATGCCTTCCAACCTGCTGCGTTTGGCATAACTAGTGCCCCCACTGCTCCTCAAGGCATTCACAATGCCCATGCTCCTGCTCAAGGTACTTACAACGTCTTTGCTACTGGTCAAGGGAGTACTCCTGCTCCAACTCCCGCTGGTTTTCATCATGAACGTCCCGAAAAGTTCATGAATACACATTTCAAGCGATGACAACAAAAGATGTTGTTTTTTCTGACGGTTATGGGACTAAAACGTTTCATAACCGAAGACCCTCCACAAGTTGGGGATGACACGAACCCTCAGCCAAATAATTTGGCGGGAGAGGGCCTAGGTAACCATGTTAATGACGACATGAAGATGGTTCGTGAGGCATGGAAACATAGTAATTTCATGTGTAGGAACTACATTCTAAACAGTTTGTCTGATCCTCTCTACACGGTATATTATACCATTGAAACTGCCAAGCAGTTGTGGGACAAACTACAAAAGAAGTACAATACCCAAGATGTGGGTAGTAAGAAGTTCATCATTGGGAAATTTATGAAATTTCAAATGGTGGATAACAAAAGTGTGTCAACCCAAGTCCAGGAATTTCAAATGATTCTACATCATCTAGACTTGGAAGGATTGAAGCCCGACGAGCAATTCTTGGTTGGGGCATTAATCGAAAAGCTGCCTCCCTCGTGGAATGAGTTTATGAATTACTTGAAACTCAAAACGAAGGAGATGACTTTAGACGAACTTATTGTCAAACTCCATATACAAGAGGACAATAAGAAGGCCATGTCAAAGGGGAAACAACCCACTGAGGCTAAGACAAATCTGACGGAAGTCAAATGGAATCCAAGAAAAAAACGGAAGTTCCAGAAGGATGGCCAGTCCCAAACAACTGAAAAGTTTAAGGGAACATGCCACTATTGTGGTAAAGTTGGTCATATGGCCAAAGACTGCCGCAAACAAAAACATGATAAAGGCAAGGATAAGGTAAACATCATCGAGGACACGCTCCTAGATGATATGATTGAAGAATTCTCAACAGTGGTGCTAGAAGCAAACCTTGTTGAGAATCTGACGCAATGGTGGTTGGACACGGGTGCTACCCGTCACATTTGTTCCACTAAAGACGCTTTCTCCACGTATACACCAGCCACAGATAAGAAGTTGTTCATGGGCAACAACTCCTCTTTAGAGGTGCTGGGGGAAGGAAAGGTAATTCTTAAGATGACGTCCGAAAAGGAGCCGATTCTCAAAGAAGTGATGCATGTCCCAGAAATTCGGCGAAATCTAATTTCTGGAAATTTATTAGTGATTGCTGGTTTTAGACTAGTGCTAGAGGCTAATAAGTTTGTAATCACTAAAAATGGAACATTTGTAGGAAGGGGCTTCGCATGTGAAGGTCTCCTTAAGGTTAATGCTACACCTATAATGTCGTCTACTTATAAAAGGGCTTCTCCTGTTAAGGCCTCTTTAAGGCAAATAATGTACTTGCACTGCCTTCTATTATAAATAAAACTGAGCCTTCCTTTTACATGTTTGTGTCTTCTAATTTATGGTGTCATAGATTAGACGTGTTAACTAATAATCTATATTAAGATTGGTAAAGTTGGAATCATTGCTCTCTATCGAAATAAACCCTCAACATAAGTGTGAGGTGGGCATCGAGGCAAAGACTCTCCAAAAAGTTCTCTTAGATTCGTCGAAAGAGAAACCGCTTCTCTAGAACTCACATATATCAATAGATGTGATTTAGAACTAGAGGGGGGGGGGGGGGGGGACAAGCCCTTTTTGACTTTCTTAGATGATGGTTTAAGGTTTTGCCACTTTACTTACTTAAAGTAAAAATGGAGCCTATGAAACATCTAAGCGTCACAAAGCAAAGATGAGAACCTACAATGTCAATGGGTCTATAGACAAGGCATTCATACGTATGTTCATGACTATCGCCGCCTTGAGGGATCTTGAATTACATCAAATGAATGTCGACATAGTCTTCCTAAATGATGATTTGGAAGGAGAAATATACATAGACCAACTAGAGGGGTATGTGGTTTCAGAACAAGAAATAAAGGTCTGTCTGCTTGTCAAATCATTGTACAGGCTGAAACAGGTCCTAAATAATGGCACGAGAAATTTGATAGTACCCTACTATCGTAAAGAGTCTCTATTAACAAGTGTGATGAGTGTGTTTACATGAAGAGGAAATGACCGATTCATTAGACATAAGTTATGACCGATTCATTAGGCATAACATTCCTCTATGTAAACGAATTGTTGATCACTGGTAGCAGTTCTAGGGTAATCCTAGAGACTAAGATTGTGCTAAAAATAATATTTTGACATGAAAGATATGGGTGTCGTAGATGTTATCTTAGGGATCAAGGTCTCTAAGACAACTAACGGATTGGTCTCGTCTCAATCTCACTACATCAAGAATGTGCTGAAGAAATTTGAGATGTTCGACAATTCACCTGCAACGACACCATTGGTTAGAAGTCAATAAATTGGCAAGACTCACCCGTAAGCTGAATGACTTCATGGTTTCTTAGAAGATATTTCATGTTGGGATAAACTCGTGACTTTTTTAATGATCCACTGCAATAGTCAGTCGGCTCTAGGAAGGGCACGAAGTTCTATTTACAATGGCAAGCCTCGTCATATTCGACGGAGACATGAGTCTGTTAGGCAGATGATCACCTCGGGTATTATTTCCATTAATTATATAAAATCTAAGGAAAATATCACAGATCCCTTGACGAAGGGAATACCCAAAGATCCGTTGTTCTGCCTGTTTAGGAGAATGGGCTTAAAACCTAATCAATAAGAACCAATATAGTGGACACCCAACCTTACGGACTGAAGATCCCAGGGATACGGTTCAATGGGAAAACTAAACTGTAAAGGTTCAGTTGAGCGCTTCGGTGGAAGCAAGAGCACTTCGGATAATGATTTCTTCTTAAGAAACATAATCAAAGGCCATTACCGTGATAGACATAAAGTGCTACCTGTAGAGGGGTAAATGATAAGTTTTCTAAACCTTTAATGATTCTCAATAATTGAGGTTAGGTTGGGGAAACTTTTAATGGTTCCTAACGCTTGTGTAGCGGGGTATTACAGGATACCTTGTAGGAGACCACCTATTTAAGTACGAGGGCAGGCCGCCTCAAATGAACGTACTTAAGAATCCAAGTGTGTCCACGACCCACGACGGACAAAACACTAGAAAGATTGAGTAAGAAAGGTGTTGTGTTGGTACCATTGTCTTGGCATATACTAAACACTGACGGTTCAAGACATCACGTTCACCGCGCAGTAAATATGTCCGATGGTATTCTACTATGAAAGGTTCAAAGCTCCGGCTACCTCTCCAGATGCAACATCATTCCGCCAAGTGATTGCTAGAACGACACCATACACGTGCACCAAAATCTCTTCCAAGAGGGGATTGTTGGAAATATTTATTAAACGTCAAATAAAGTTAATCCTATTTAATTACGAATCGAACATTAGGGGCCCCACACGTCGGAAACGTTGTTTCCGCACACGTGTACATACAATGTCAATGATCATAATTTCCTTAAATGGAAGAGATATTGGTACGTATATGAATTGTTTGAAACGTAAGGTAATAGACGGTTATTGGCTAAATGACGTAGGTTTCACGTTGGTAAATGAAGGAAGAAGTGTATAAATGTGTTTAAAGATGAAACGAGTCATGAAACATCGCGGCCCGATAGGGCCGCAGCGCCAAACACCTCTCTGAATATTGGGCGCCGTGGCGCCTCCCTGCAGGGCCATGGCGCCGGTAGTCCAGAATCTGCGACGGGAGACGAAAAAACATGACTTTTGGGCTGGTTTTTGAGGCATTAAACCTCTCTTACATCCCAAATGAATTCAACCATTATTTGGCTGAATTAACACTCCATAATCAAGGCCATTACATGGTCATTCAAGGCCATTACATGGTCATTCAAGACCATTACATGTGCAATTGGAAAGTCATCTTCACAACACTATAAAATGAGGCCTTAGGCTCATTTGCAAAACACTTGAAATCTGAAATACTTCTTCCTCTGCTGCAATCACAAAACTCTCAAAGATCTTTCTTCCAAAGCAAACACTTGAGTTCCCTTTGCTCATTTGTTTGATTGTTGTTTTATCTTGGGAGATAAGTTGTCATTACAACCGTTGAAAGGATATACGGGACAATATTATCTTAAGGATAGATCAAGAATTTGGTCGACTCAGCAAGCCCTTCTATTTGATCATTTCCAAGTTTTATTACAATTTATTATTATTGTTATTTTCCCGTTCTACACATTACCACTCACAAATTGAATTATTCAAACTATGCCTATATATCACATATAAAAGAAGCGCCTAAAATGCCAAGTTCGGTCCAGAAACGCAACGAAACTGCTAGTTTAACAACTCCTTTATATAATATTTAAGTGACACTAGTTCAAAAATATTTTAAAAACTAATCCTGACCTGTTAAATTACTTATACGGTCATGTTATTAGTTCCTTTTTTCTCCCTCTTTATTCCCCCTCCTCCCATTTTTTAATTTCATCTGTTGGTATCCAAATTGTATTTTTTTGAGAAAATACATAAAATCATTTCTAAACATGTCTTCAAAATTCACTTTAACAATTTAACTTTACTGACATTTATATACCCTCCTAAACAACTTTCAAGTGATTTTTTTCAACCCGATTTTGCTGAAAGATGGATGTTGTTGAGCTACTCGCTTTTAATTAAGCCACATCATGAAGTTTTGTATATATAATTTCGAACAAACTTAAAAAATAATTATAAAATTTATTTGCTTTATTGGATAGCATTTTAACGTATGTTTTAAAAAAAGAGGAATATTAACTTGTGAAATTAATTTTCCAGATTTCTTCAAGTCCCTAGCAAATTCTTGTTGTCTTCCGACAACAATGGCATCACTTGCCAGATATGGAGGCAAAGAAGCAGAGACACACATAACCAGAGCTTCTTCATTATCTCCTCTTTTTCGTCAATTATGTCTGACTTAAAAAGAAATTTTCATCTCGCTCTTGATGTTTCGAACATCAAGTCTCATATCTCCATTAATCTTGAGATAGAGAACGTCCATTACACGATGTGGACGGAGCTCTTCAAAATTCACTGTAGGTCACACTGGGTTATCAATCACACAATTCCACCAGAAAAAGGCAAGGAGAAGGTGCCGACAACCGATGATGAAAAGTATTATGGTTAACCCTCGATGCAATAGTTCTCCAATGAATTTATACCACGATATCGATGACTTGTTGCATACAATTCTTGAACCCGACTCCACGACAATGGAGGCTTGATATAAATTGCATGACATATTCTAGGATAATAAAAATTCTCGTGTCGTCACACTTGAGCAAGAATTCTCTATCACTAACATGGCGTATTTTCTCAATGCATCCGCATATTGTCAAAGGCTCAAGGTTTTATCGGATCAACTCAAGAATGTCGGGGCGCTGGTGACTAACAACTGGCTCATTTTACAGATGGTTGTTGGTCTCACTAATGCGTATAGTGGTGTGGGTACACTCATCCGCCAAAGCAACCCTCTTTCACCCCTTTACCAAGCTCGTTCTATGCGCATACTAGAAGAAACGAGTTATGCTAAAATGGCCGCTACTGTTTCTAATTCCTCCATGGTTGCCGCTTTGTATAAGGAGTCTGATGACAACTCCTTACAATCTAAAAATACACTGCCAAACCGTGGTCAAAAGGGATGAAACAACAACAATTGAGGTAAAAATCACGGCGGTGGTCGTAGTGGTGGCAATGGTAGTGATGGCAATGGTAGTGGCCACCGTAGTAGAGGCAGTGGCGACAGGGGCGGTGGCCAGCAACCGCAGACTCGGTTGGGTGATCCGCCATAGTGGCCTTGGCAATGGACATGGGCTGTCCCCCCGTGCCCTTTTCGGCTCACGGGCGAGCCCGGTTGAGAAATAGCGGCAAAGAAGCCAACATTCGGGACATACCTCAACAAAGAAGCGAGCCCATTCTGCAACAACCATATCAACCGATATCGAGGCCGCAATGCACACTCTTGGGCTCACTTCACCCGATGTAAACTGGTATATGGACACTGGAGCAATGTCTCATATGACATCCTCACAGGGTAATCTTTCATCATATTTTAATTTAAGCAATAATCGTGGTATAATCATAAAAAATGGTCATTCAATTCCAATTTGTGGTTATGGTAATACAAGCTTACCCCCCCCCCCCCCCTCTGACCCCACTTTTAACCTTAAAGAATGTTCTCCATGCTCCTAAATTGATTAAAAACTTAGTTTCAGTTAGAAGATTTATCACTGACAACTCGGTTTCTATTGAATTTAATCCATTTGGATTTTCCGTGAAGAATTTTTAGATGGGGATGCGCCTAATGAGATGTGATAGTCGGGGCAAGCTATATCCCATCACCACTACCACAACAAGTCTAGCCAACTCACCATCAACTTTTGCAGTTTTAGCACCTTCTTTATGGCATGAACGTTTGGGTCATCCCGGGAGCACCTTGTTTTGCCTCCCTTAGACTAAATAAATTTATTGAGTGTACTAGAACTCGTAGTTCTCATGTTTATCTTTCATGTCTTCTTGGAAAACATGTTAAATTGCCTTTCGTTGCTTCTAATTGATGCACTTTTATGCCTTTTTATAATATCCATAGTGATATTTGGACACCTCCCGTTTTGAGCTCTTCGGACCATCGATATTATCTTCTTTTGTTGGATGATTACTCTAATATTTTGTGGACATTTTCTTTGTTTAAAAAGTCACAAGTTATTTCCACATTTCTCTCCTTTAGAC
Organism: Przewalskia tangutica; assembly: GCA_029844215.1. Lineage (NCBI taxonomy): Eukaryota > Viridiplantae > Streptophyta > Magnoliopsida > Solanales > Solanaceae > Przewalskia > Przewalskia tangutica. Next base: position 9,195,047 of record CM056725.1, read on the forward strand.
CATTCATCTGCACACAATTTGAATGAGAAATTAAAAATATTCAATGTGGTAATAGTAAAGATTTCGATAATGGGCCATTTTGGAATTTTTGCAAAGTTAATGGTTTATCTTTTCATCTCTCTTGTCCACATACCTCACCTTAAAATAGAAAAACGAAAAGAAAAATTTGAACCATTAACAACATTGTTAGAACTTTACTTGTCCATGCCTCTCTACCACCATCATTTTGGTATCATGCATTACAAATTGAAACATATATTCTCAACATACTTCCAAGCAAACACTTAACCTATCAACCCCCTCTAAAATTCTGTACCAAAGGGACTCATCTTAATCTCATCTCCGGGTGTTCGGGTGCTTATGATATCCTCTTTTTTTACTACTACCATCAATAAGCTTCAACCTCATTCTACTCCGTGTATTTTTTTTGAGATATCCATAAACCATCGTGGTTAAAAATGTTACAATTTATCCTCCAATAAAATCATCGTGAGTCACCATATATTATTTGATGAATCAAATTTTCCCTTTGCTAAGTTGCATTCTCTCTTGCCTCAAACTTACGAATTTTTTTATGATAGTTTTTCCCCTTATTTGATCCACCAACTGACCTCGCAAACAATCCCAATAGCTCACCTCAGCTCGCTTACCCTTCCGTCCAGTTCGGTCCATCCCGACAACTCGGCCCAAACACCCCCTATCCGAGCCCAACCAGCGCAACCCACATGTCCGAGCCTGGTAACTGCGACACCACTCCATGGCGGATCACTGTCAAGAAGCCCACTACACTCTCACCCGACATCTAATTATTTCTCTGCTAATGGGCCGCATGTATTAGGACCCATCACGAGTTAGCCCACTACCCCCTCCCTTCTCTAACCAACTCCAATTCCGGCTCAAAGGCTATTCACTTGTAATTAACATGAGATTTTCAAATCAAACAAAAAATATGGTATTCACACCCATGTTACCAAATCACCTCTATCTCGTAATTTTGTATCTGCCCTTAATGACTCGAATTGAAAAATGACTATGGATGATGAATATAATTCTCTTATTAATAATAAGACTTGGGATTTGGTGCCTCATCCTCCTAATGTTAATGTCCTTCGGTCTATGTGGATTTTTAATCATAAAGAAAAATCTGATGGTACGTTTGAGAGGCATAAAACTTGTCTTGTATGTCATAGAAAGACTTAACAAGTTGACGACTGCGGTGAGACTTTCAGTCCGGTGGTCAAATCGGCAACTATCCGCACTGTACTAAGTCTAGCTATCTCTAAGGAATAACATGTACATGAGCTTGATGTGAACTGCATTCTTGCGTGGAGAACTCAAAGAAGTGTGCGAATTAGATTATTTATCGCTCACATTTTTCGTTCAGCTTTCCCATTTTAAAGAGAAGTGTGCGGACAAGAGAGACTAAATACTATACCATTTTTGTGACAAAACTCCTTAAATTGGTCATTTATGAACTCCCTCCCATTGTCACATTGGAAGCACTTAATAGATTTTTTAAATTGTGTTTGGATGAACACACTAAATTGCAAGAAAATATTGTGAACCTGTGATTTCTTCCCAATGAGAAATGTGCAAAGGAAATTAGAGTAATCATCCAAAATAAGCATGTAATACTTATGACCTACTAAACTCAAAATCGGGGATGTCCATAAGTCGCTATGCATGATATCAAATGGCATAATAGTGTTTGAAGTAGACATCGAAAAAGGTAATTTAGCATGTTTTTAAAAAACGCAAGAGCAGTAAAAGTCGATGGAGAGGTGGCTTGATTGTTGTTGTGGTAGTGATGGGATACAAATCCCCAGTGCTATCATATCTCATTAGTGGCATCCCCATCCGAAAATCCTTCATAGAAAAACTCAAACGGATCAAAGTCAACTGAAATATTATTGTCAATTATGAAATGACACACATATATCAACTTTTAATAAGTTTGGGCGCATGTAAGACATTGTTTAACTATAAAGGTGGGTAGAGGGTGGGATTTTTGATTGTCCAATACCACGAATTGAAATTTCTTGTCCACTGCCAACCACTATATTTTTCTTACTGCTCATATTAAAATAAGACGAGAGAGTACCTTGAGATGTTGTCATGTGAGAGGTTTCCCCTGTGTCCATGTACCAGTTGTCGTCAGGAACATTGAGTGTCATGGTATGCATGGCTTGCTCGATGTCCGTCGAAACATAACTTGAGTGAGATAGTCCATGGACTGTAAATGCTTGTTGCGGACGACTACCAAGAATTCCGGGCTACTAAGAGGATGAAGGTGGCCTGGCCGACGGTGCGGTAGGGTACGGGCAGAGAGGGACGACCCATTATTGCGGTTGTCAGGCCCACGGCGGATACTACTCTCACTGCCCACCGCTTGGGTATATTAGGATTCATTCCTCGAATGTATCTTCGAGACAACACTCAGATTCTCATATGGTATTAGGTTGACTAAGGGTTTATTTGGCCAAACTTCTGGAAAAGTGTTTCTGTTTCTTAGAAGTAGTTCTGCAGAAACTGTTTCTAGAGAATCTGTTAGGGTGTTTGGCCTATAATTATAGAAATACTTCTGAGAAACAGAAACAGTTTCCCATTTAGCCCACATTTATGCAAATTTACTAGAATATTTTTTTAATAGATTTAAAATTATTTAAAATATTTTTTTCTATCCTATGTTTCTAAAAATTAGTATATCTTTACAATTTAATAATTTTTTTTTTTTTTATTTAATTGTAATATTTAATCAAAAAATTATATTGTACATAAGAAATGTAACGACAATATGATAGTCAATGACTCAAATATGTCCAACCTACCCCCCGCCCTACCCACACCTACCCCCACCCCACCCTCAAATTTCTATGTCACATTGTTTTTACTTTTATAAAAAATATGAATTATTTTTCCCCCTAACCCGTCCACCTACCCTATTCTCAAATTTTTATTTTATATTTTTTTTACTTTATAAATAATTTATAAAAAATATAAAAGAATTTCTTACCCCCTCCTCCCTACCCCCATCCACGCCCACCCCATCGCTCTACCCTATCCTCAAATTCTATTTCATATTTTTTGTTACTTTTATAAAAAAATGATTGAAAATATGAAAAAAATTCTTACATCCCCCTACCACCTACCACATTCTCAAATTTCTATTTTATATTTTTTTTACTTTTATAAACAATTTATAAAAAATATGAATTTTTTCTTACCCCTACCCCACCCCATTGCCCTACCCATCCTCAAATTTCTATTTCATATTTTTTGTTACTTTTATAAAAAATGATTGAAAATATGAAAAAAATTCTTACCTCCCTCTACCCCCCACCCACCCCATTGCCCTATCCAATCCTCAAATTTCTATTTCATATTTTTTGTTACTTTTATATAAAAAAATATTAAAAAATATGATTTTTTTCTTACCCCGCCCTACCCCCTCCCCCCGCCCTACCTCATTCCCAAATTTCTATTTTATATGAGGATATTATATGAGATTTAAAGGAATTTTGTGAAAAGAAAATGGTAAATGAGTCCAAAAAAATTCATTTAATGGGCAAAAAGGACTTCTCGAGAAGCATCAAATTGATGTTTTTGTTTCTCTTCCTATCTACAAAGGCTTTTTTAAAAAAGTGTTTCTTCTGGAAAGTACCTATTTGGCCTGAGAAGTGTTTCTGAGAAACAGAAACACTTCCAGAAGCTTGGCCAAACAGGTACTAAGTTGTTGGCCAACGCAGTAGACATATCTATGATATGATCTTGTTTGTCAGCTAATATAGATGAGATATAATGATCAAGTCATTTGGATAGACACTTGACAGATCATAAGCTTGATCGAGTGTGTTGTGAATGAAAGGATTTAATTTAAGCTCAACTATCACCTTTAATCTACGTCGCAATATACCCAATACAAGCCGCGTCTCAACCTATGAGAGATTTGAGCTTAGGACATGATCAAAGTACATTACTCTGTAAACAAGGCACATATCGGCCTCATGTCTAAGGATTTTTATCTCCCACACGCTGATAATATTTTAGACATCTATAAAAAACAGTACATCAGCAGGGTATACCAATATTTCCAAAAGTATTCATGTGTCCATCACGAGTTGTCATAACTCGTAACAGGTGAGACATACTACATCCCCAAAGGATATGATGCAGACCACATGTCGACGTATCACATATCATCGATATCCCATTCTCGATGATCATTAGTCGAGACAGTTTAAGAGTTACGTAATAATATTAATCTATCACATTATTAATAACCACATAAACCTCTAAGAATGCATTTATAGAATATTATAGACAATCAACCAATAATTCAATAACTGCAAAATGTCATAATATTAATCTTCATTAATATAAATATGAATGTGTATAAAGTACATTTATTCTAATAAAGATTGTCTCTAGGACATAAATATACTTTTACCACATTATTTTAACGCTCCTTAAAGTCTTGAATTAATACTCATCCGATGACGAGTAGATGGGATGACTAAATATCAAGTCCCAAGATGATACATATGTACAAATAAATATTAAAAGGATGATTTGAGACTAAGTTGAATTGTATATAACGGCCATGTATGTAAAGTGCTTTAAAATGATAGTTTGGTTTTGGTCCCTTGTTGGAATCATACGGATGCATGTGTGAGCCCATTAATTGATACTAGTAATAAATTATTGGGGCAAAAACCACTTGGTCAACATTTAGGGGCACACTTATGATTGGATAAAGCAAATACCAAGCACTAGCTTGGTCAATTCCCTTCTGCAGCAGGAATTGAAGGTTCAAGAGTTCAACAATCTTAGAAATTATAACTACAATTAGTTTCAATTCAAACGTTGCAGTGGAATGAATTTCTTGAAATCCAAATTAGCGATGGGAAGAAGGCAAGTATTGAAGAAGGTTGTCAAATTGTTTGTGTAGATAAGGACTTTGATTTCAATTAGGTAGTATCATTCGTTGGCAACATCTTAAGAAGGATGTTGCTATTTTAGGATGTGGCATTCCGAAAAGATTAACTTAAGACTTTATCATTCACACCGATACCGATGATATAAGGCTTGAATATTAATTTTGCAAGTGTTTGGAGAGAATATGGGGCGAATTAGAAATGAACAACATATTGAAAACTCGAGGTTGAAGATGATTTCATTTGTGTATATTATATGTCGTGTATATTTCAATGTATATCCTATTATATATTAGATTATCTCTTGTATATCTTTGCACATTAATGAAAATCTGTGTGATATATACACCGATATGCACAATATATGATATACACGTCTCGTTGATGTTCATGAAAATGTGTGTGATATACAATACAATATACATACGTCTCAATGGCCTGGTATGAATTCTTACTCCACACGAATCTATAATAAAACATCAAGAAATGACTTATATTCCGAAAAATAATTTCAATCAGATTGTTTTTATGGGGGAGGTCGAGGAGGAGCATAGACAAGAAAAGAGGAAAGCCCTTTGAAGTTTGTATCCTGCTGTATTTGGGTGCAAGTTGAAGTTTTAACCACTATGCTATAGACTAGTATATTCTGCATGCATATTTTCATGACTCACTTGATTTATTTGCATTATCGACATTCTATAGAAACAAAGAACTTGATCTATATTTTATTTTCTTTAGCATTTTACTTTTTAAAAGTATCTTATGTGACTGCGAGTAGATAGTCCTCGATACTTGCCATTTTATGAGGGCTCCGTATGTTTCCTAAACACGACTAAACAAATTAAACAAAGATAGATTGTCCTCGATACTTGTCGTTTGATAGTTGGTTTCGAGGTAAGTTATGCAATCCTGCATAAGTAATATCACGTTTGGTAGCTGATTGTTTTGGTGAAAAAAAAGCTTTATTTATCACCGACAAAAAAAACATTACATCATATCCATCCTATGAGACTAAGGCCCTCGAGTCTCCCTATTTACAATATCACAATAATAAACAGTAAACTTGTAGACTACTTCCTACTCCGAAACTTTAAACTGTAAGCAGCAAAACTGTAAACACCATCTCTTATCTCCTATGTATGCTAGTATAACCTGTGTATGCTAGTATAACCTGTCAATCCATGCTCTTTCTATTTTACTTTCCTTCCTCTTTCTTGTGTGCTAATCTCTTATATACACACCCTGCTTAATCTGCTCACATAATAGGCTTGGTAGTGGCATCTTCTTTTGGCACACTACATCATTCGTAGCTTTTCAGATTTGGTACACACAAGCAACCAACGCAACAGTGATGAATTACCTACAGTTCCTACCTTCCCTGCTTCTAGCAATCTCCTCCAAATGTCTTGAATTTCCCAGTTCAAAATGCCAATTCCCATCCATATAATATAGCTCTCAAGCATGACTGTGAAAATGAACACTCAAAGAACAGGTGTGCTCTGGTTTCTTCCTTCTCCCCACATAGATTACACTTATCATCCTCCACCAAGTCAATCTTCATCAGCCTAGTGTTTGTTATCAGCCTATTAGGGGTTGCTAACCAACTGATAAAGCAGTGTTTTGGAGTGTTCACTACACTTCACACCCATCTGCTTTCACCTCGGACTTCCATGTCCCATCTCCTCCGCTGGTAGGGTACATTTATAGTACATTCTCCAAGAATGTGATGCAGATCACATGCCGAATTATTACATATCATCGATATCCCATTCTCGATGATCTTTAGTCGAGACTATTTTGAGAGTTACGCTTTATCATCAACGTTAAACAGTGTGCAGCGCCGCGGCCCAAGGCCCATAGCGCCGCGGCCCTTATCCGTGAACAGTGTTCCGGATTATGTATATTTGGTATATATTAAAATTAGTCTTGTACCTTAATTACTAGTAATATTACCATAATTGTATAGTTAGTCTCTTTATAGAATAGAGTTTTAGATGTAAAGTAGGAATAAGATTCTCCTATTGTAATTTGTATATATATGTCTTTCATCAATAAGAATAATCAAGGGATTAATTTTTTCATGATATCAAGAGTCTAGGTTCTCTACCTTGCTTCCGCTCCTCAAATTATCTCTCTCCCTCTCGTTTTTTTGCCCAAAGCTGCGACCCTTCTCTCGGTTTTGTGTCCAAAGCTGCGGCCCTTATCTTCCAAAAAACCTCTCATAAAATTCCCTTCTCCGAATCTTGTGTTTTATTCACCATGACTGATAAAAACACGTTTCATCCTGCCCTCACATTTTTCAACATCAAGAGCGTTCTTTCTATTGTTCTTGATTTAGAGAACGTCCAATATGGGACGTGGGCGGAATTATTCAAGATTCATGTTATGACACATCAAGTTCTTCACCACATCATCCCTCCAGCTCCTCCTACGGAGAGTGAGATAGTGACTACATCGGTTGTGCCCACCAAAGCAACTGATCCAAACTTATGGGTCATGCTTGATGCAAATGTTCTACAATGGATTTATGTCATTATTTTCCTGGACCTTTTACAGACGATTATGGAACCCAACTCCACATCTATGGCGGCGTGGAATCGATTGTATGATATCTTCCAAGATAACAGTCATTCTCGCCTTGTTATCCTTGATCAGGAATTTAATAAAGTTGTGGAAATTTTTCCTAACATTTCTTCTTATTGTCAGCAACTCAAGGACTTGACAGACCAACTTCGCAATATGGGTGCTCCTGTGAGCAATAGTTCTTGTTCTTCAGATGGTTGCAGGCCTGTCAGAGGCCTATAACGGTGTTGCTTCGGTTATTCGTCAATGTAACCCCCTACCGAAATTTTATCAAGTCCGATCCATGCTTACATTGGAGGAAGCCAGATTGGCTAAGAAGATCGCTATTAAGGCTAGTCATGTCGTCATGACAATTGAGTCCAAGTTTTCTCCTTCCGGTTCCACCAACCCGAGCCACAATCGCAACAACGGTGGTGGTAAAAAAGGACAAAATTGGATAAACAATGGCAAAATCGCGGTGGCAACAACGGGGGCAACCGTCAGCAGCAGCAACAGTTTTGGGGCCCACAGTGTACCCCTGGACAGTGGCAGTGGGTCCAGCGCCACGGCCCAACATTACAACACCGCGACCCCGCAGTCTCAGCCCATGCAAGCGCCGCGACCCAGAATCTTCCTAAGTCAGACTCTAGGGTTCAGATCAGCTTATGGGCAGCCCCAACTGTTACACCCCGTAATTCCAAGGCATTAATATGAGAACATACTCAAGGAACTAAGATTTGAAATCTTGGAAGGATGGTATAATTACATTTTCTTATGGAAATTCCGGAAAAATGTGAAGACGAAAATTTATTAACTCGGAGTTAGATTCCCTAATATGGATTTATGGACTTAATATGGTTTAATTAAGTATTGACATTGATAAAGTGGGGCCCACAAAAAATTTCACAATTTTAGGAGGGGGGTTCGAAATTTGGAAAGAAAATGGCTAAGTGTGAGAGATATTTGTGAAGGGAAGACAAGTGGATAAGTGTGGGAGATATTTGTGAGACAAGTGGATAAGTGTGGGAGATATTTGTGAGACAAGTGGATAAGTGTGGGAGATATTTGTGAGAAAAGTGGACAAGTGGGGTCCCCCTCCACTTGTGAGATATTCATCTATATTATGCAAGGCTTTGCAAGACTTGGCTCAAAGATATTTTCATCATCCAAACACTCTTCTCTCTCCCTTGTTCTTGAGGGTCTCAAAAATCTTGAGCAAAAGTGAAGAATAAGAGTTGATTATTCTCCTAGATTAAGCACCCTAATCAAGTTCTAAACCAAGTTAAATCTCCAAGGTTTATCAACCACGGTTTGGCCGAAAGTTGGGTGGAAATCCTAAGCTTGTTTATGAACTTTTTGGAATTAAAACAAGAAGGAAATATGGTTACAAGCTTGTAGTGGATACATGTGTGTGATTGGAACTTAAAGAATAGGAGCTAAGATAAAACTATGGACCGACTTTAAGTGGACTGTTTTGGGCAATATTTAAGGTAAGGATTATTATTCCTCTTGAAGTAATTGGATATTACATGTTGTAGTAATTAATAGATGAACTTGTGATTAAGAAGAATGAAGAATAAGAAATATATGTCACAGTTTTGGCATGCTAGCCGAAAACTGGACAGTTTTGGTGTTGTCGGATTCGTTGGTTATTGTTGTTGTTATTATCACCTATTGCATGTTAACATGAAGGAATCTTGTTGTTAACAAGTTGATATGACTTATATAAAAGTGTTGGAATGTAAATTGGATTATAAAAAGTTATGGAAATAGCTTTGGTTGTAGTAGTTGGCCGAGAATTACTATAAAACGGTTGGATATTGTGGTGCAGTTTTAGGGGTTGTTTTGGGTATTGAAATGCTGGATAATGAGCCAACTCTATGCATGTTTAAATGTAGTAATCACTAATGGAAGTTCTAAGGGAATAAGGGTGTAGAAAGGTGTTAAAAGGCCTCACATTTTACCCTTGTTGTTGTTGGAATATGGACTGATTTTAGTGGACTGTTTTACATAATTAAGGGGTTGTTTTTGTGTGAGAAATAGGTGTGTGAATCACATTGGTTGCTGTTTTGTTGTGCCCTTAATTGGTGCCTTGGTTATTGTTGAAATTGTCCTTTTTGAAAGGTGGAAAAATACGTATAAACAGGGGAATTGCTGCCCAAATTTTTGTAGGAAAAGAGAACCATTACTTGGTATTAACCTACGCTAGAAAGCATGAAGTTAATAGAAGTGTTATTCTCATTATAGGTTGAAGTACTACTTGTGGCGTATTCTACTTAGCGTGTGGATTAGCCGAAGAGGTATGTGACTCTTTCTTTCTTCTTTGAGCATGAATTTTATAAAATGAGTGTACGATGGACGTACGTGTTTTAAAAGAATCTAGATTTCATGTGGTACATGAGGTGCTAGTAACTTGATTTTAAAAGTATACTTGACTTGATTTGAAAAGAATAAGTCACTTGGTTTTAAAAGTATAAGTGCCTTGATTTTAAAGTATACTTGTCTTGATTTTAAAAGTGAAAGTGCCTTGATGCTACATGTGCTAGTGTCTTGGGGTTTATAAATGAAAGGATGTACGGCGGACGTACATGGTTCTATTGGATCTTAATTCTAAAAAGGAAGGCATGGTATTGTCTTGATATTTCTAACAAGGAAGGCATGGTATTGTCTTGATATTTCTAAAAAGGAAGACATGGTATTGTCTTGATATTTCTAAAAAGGAAGGCATGATATTGTCTTGATATTTCTAAAAAGGAAGGTTGGTATTGTCTTGGTATTTCTAAAAAGAAAGACATGATATTGTCTTGGTATTTCTAAAAAGGAAGGCATGGTATTGTCTTGATATTTCTAAAAAGGAAGGCATGATATTGTCTTGGTATTTCTAAAAAGGAAGGCATGATATTATCTTGGTATTTCTAAAAAGGAAGGCATGGTAGTGTCTTGATGTTTCTAAAAAGGAAGTCATGGTATTACCTTGGTGTTTCTAAAAAGGAAGGCATGATATTGCCTTGGTTTTTTTCTAAAATAATAGTTCATTCTATTTGTTCTAATGAGAGTCAAAGATTATTTTAACTTGCATATGTTTGCTCATATAGCCATTCGTGCAAGTGTTATATTTTCACATCACCGCGTCCCTCACTAGAGGGCCGACAACATTATGTATATATTTCATGGATTAGCTCCCATGACATGAGTTGGTACACACTCATTGCGGGTCTGAAGGACTCATGCAGGTTCAATTTCCAGGACATATTCCATGGACTAGCTCTCCGTGATGCGGGTATCATGTATAGATATCCATTGCGGGTCTATAAGATCCATGCGGGTTCGAGTCCCTTGCGAGTAAAATAGTCCCATGAGTAGGATTACATAATGATTCTGAGGGCAGGTGTCCCTGATTTTGACATAGCTTTCATATTTTGAAATGGTAATGATTTCATAACTTGGAAATGATACGGTTGACCTCACTTTTAAAAAGGCATATTTTAAAAGGTACAGTTGACTCTTATTCATTTTTACAAGGCACAGTTGTACTGGTAGTTTGATTATCATACTTGTCTCCTGTTATCTTTTGGACTGTTATGATCTCATTTACAGTACTAATTGTTTCACATACTTGGTACATCTTTCGTACTGACTCCCTTTCCTCGGGGGGCTACCTTTCATGCCGCAGGTGTAGGTACACAGTTTGTTGATCCTCGTTCTTAGGATCTCTACTCAGTTTTTTAGGAAGCTCCATTATTTCGGAGGCTTGTCTTTTTGGTAAAGATCCATGTTATCGTAGGCTTATGTACATTCGGGGGGTATGGCAGGGCCATGTCCCGTCATAATTTATTGTCCAAACTTTTAGAGGTCTGTATTCATATGTGAAATGGACTCATGAGTTGTATATCTTTGGCCATTTGTACCATCAGATTGTCGGGTTATTCCCCTTTATATATAGCGGCAGTCTCATCTACATATACAGTTTTCATTTATTATTTGGCCTATGTCTTGTATGGGATGTGAGGGTATAAGAGGGGGTGCCCAGGTAGGGCACCAGTCGCGGGCCCGGGGTTAGGGTCGTGACAAAAGTGGTATCAGAGCAGTTAGTCTTTGGAATATCTACAGATCGTGTCTAGTAGAGTCTTGGGTATGGGTATGTGTGCACCATACTTATACACAGGAGGCTACATGATATTTAGGATTGATTTCTATTCTTCTTACTCCAAGATCGTGCGATAGAGCTGTTTTGTTAGGGTAGTCCCTCCCTAACGTATTATTATGGTTGCAGTTATGCCTCCGAAGAAGACAACAACGGCCCAGAATGGAATATGTGGACCTTGGATACAGGTTGGTAAAATTATTGTATAGTTGGTGTAATGATGATGTGCATCTATACGAACGTATTTATTTGGGGCCATGTGTGTGTTGTCTGAAGTGATTATGGATTATCACGAGCTGGTTGAGCTTTAATAATTACTTGGAAGGTGTGAAACAGTTTAGTGAATCCACACTAAGGCATAATATATGTGCTAATTTGGGATATTTAGGAGGCGATGAGCTGTTTGAGAGAGGGACGAACTCTGAAAAGATCATGTTAAATTGACTAATGGCATACCATGTTGCTAGATTAAGCTATGTTGTATGCTTAAGTGATATGCACGAATAATATTCGTATGGAGTAAATAGCGTTGTGATGATTAAGACAGCATGATTTTGAGATTATGAGAAGTTATCTTACCCGTATACGGGGAGAGATAATGTAAGCTTGGGACATGGAATATTTAAGGATCTTAGAATATTGGATAATCGTTGAGCCCTTAGATATACAAGGCATTCTTGAGTAAAATATTTTATGTGTGACCTTGGTTAAAGTACATAGTATACGTGAAGTATTTTAGTTGTGATAATTCCTTGGTTTAAGTATAAACCACTTGTGTGGTTAAAGTTGGAAATAATGTTGAAACTGAAAATAAGATCATTGAAGGATTTTATGTTAAGCATCCTTTGGAGGTACTTGGAGTTGGTTTAGTGTGGAATCCATGACCACGATATTCCGAAGAGTCTCAAGTGAATGCGCAAAGTAAGAATAAGATGAGTATAAGTGATACCAATGAAAAACAAAAGACATAATTGGAAGGTTTTGTAGGTTATGAAAATCTACATGTTTTTAAGGTAACGCTTGATGATTAGAATTATAGAGGAAACCACAATAGGACCCTATGAATGTGGTTGTGATTTCAAAGGAAGTACAATGTACTAAGGACCACCAGTGCTATGGTGAGACGAGGAGCGGGGGTAAGTAAGAGACAGAGAACAATAATAGAAAGGAGATTAGGAAAGGGAGATAAGCCCTCTCCCCCACGTAAAGGGATATTTTTGCGTATTATTGAGAATTAAACGTATTAATGTTAGTGGGCTAAAGATATTGGACTAGTAAGGTCTTCGGCTTCATTGTGCAACATGTTACAATTCTACCTAACCTTGGGATAAAAATAGTGTGTTGGAGGTAATTGAGGACGATATTATGGAATGGTCTAAGAAGTGTTGTGAAAATATGAAAGCAGTTAATAAGTATGAATGAAACTGTATGATCGAGTATCACGGTAGAAATTTTTTGTTTAATAATGACTAGAATGAAGGACTATGACAAGAATGATAAAGGTGAATGAAACTATAGTTATGTAGGTTTCATAAGGTATGATTACTATGAGACAGAGTAAGGACCGATAGTAGAAGATGGGCAGTAAGGACACCTCGGCCAAAGGTGGCGAACCTCTAATGGTTGGAAAGATAGTAGGAGAAATACGGTGAGATAAGAGACCCCCAAGGTAACTTGAAATGAAAATCTAAAGTTAAGACAAATGGGCACTCGGACGATGAGAGACCTAATAATTATAAGACAAGAAAGCTTGACAAGCCATTGGATCATGTAACACCGTGAATTGGATTTAAACGCATGACTATAAGCTCTATGAGCTAGGTAGAGTAATGGGTTTACTACTTAACAAGATCAAGGAAATCTTTTCCTAAATTGCGATCGGCAGAAAGTCTTAGCCAGAAGGCAAGTGAAGAAATTTGAATTCAAGTATAATGACCAAGTTTGGATGTAGTAACACCAAGGATTGGAAACAGAAGCAATATTTGAGATATATATATACCCGAATATTTCGAAAGTGTGAGAAAGGCTTCAGTTATTGAAAGATAAGCTGACTACGACTCCAGTACTAACTCTTCCTGAGGAACTTGAGGGTTATGTTATTTATTGTGATGCTTCAGGTGTTGGGCCTAAGTTGTGTGTTGATGCAGCACGGTAAGGTTATAGCCTATGCGTCCCGACAGCTCCGGAAGCACGAGAAGAATTACCTTACCCATAATTTAGAGTTGGCGGCCGTGATACATGCCTTGAAGATTTGGAGGCATTACTAAAATGACGTTCATGTGGATATTTATACGGATCACAAGAGTCTCCAGTATATCTTCAAACATAAGGAGTTGAACTTACGACAGAGACGGTGGTTAGAGTTACTTAAGGACTATGATGTTGATATCCTACACCACCCAGGGAAAGCCAATGTGGTTGCAGATACTCTTTGTCGTAGATCTTTGGGTAGCCTGACAGATGTGCAGCCAGACAGAAGGGAAATGGTTCATGAGATACATCAGTTAGCGAGCCTTGAGATCCGGTTGGTTGATTACAGTGACAGTGGAGTTCGGGTTCGAGAGGTTGCCAAGTCATCTATCGTAGAAGAGGTAAATAAGCACCAGTATGAGGATCCAGTTCTGGTACGGTATAGATATGCAACTCTTCGAAAAGAGAAGACACTATTTGAGGTTACACCTGATGGGGTGCTAAGGTATGAAGGTAGATTGTGTGTACCCAATGTTGCAGGGCTTCGTCCGCAGGTTAAGGTCGAACACCAGAAGCCTGGTGGGTTACTACAGGTAATAGAGATCCCGACTTGGAAGTGGGAGGTGATTAATATGGATTTTGTTACAGGTTTACCTCATACTCAGCGGAAGTGTGACTCCATTTGGGTTATTGTGGATAGGCTGACGAAATCAGCCCATTTTCTTCCGGTCAGGACTACTTACTCGGCTGAGGACTATGCAATGCTATATATCAGGGAGATAGTGAGACTGCACAGAGTTCCCACATCGATTATATCAGACAGAGGAGCTCAGTTTACAGCTAACTTCTGGAGGTCATTTCAGAAGGGATTGGGGACACATGTGAGTCTCAGTACAACATTTCATCCTCAGACTGATGGGCAGGCAGAGCGTACTATCCAGGCACTTGAGGATATGCTGAGGGCCTGTATTATTGATTTCAGGGATAGCTGGGAGGATCATTTGCCACTTGTAGAGTTGCACATAACAACAACTACCATTTTAGTATTCAGATGGCCCCGTAGGAGGCCTTATATGGAAGGAAGTGCAGGTCACCGATTGGTTGGTTTGATGTCGGTGAGGCTAGGTTAGTCGGTCCGGACTTGGTTCATCAAGCTATAGATAAGGTGAAGCTTATCCAGGAGAGATTATTAGCAGCCCAGAGTCGACAGAAGTCTTATGCGGATAATCAACGTCGATACTTGGAATTTCAGCTGGATGATTGGGTATTCTTGAAGGTATCACCCATGAAGGGTGTG
Source organism: Przewalskia tangutica (assembly GCA_029844215.1). Taxonomy (NCBI): domain Eukaryota; kingdom Viridiplantae; phylum Streptophyta; class Magnoliopsida; order Solanales; family Solanaceae; genus Przewalskia; species Przewalskia tangutica. Next base: position 9,210,174 of record CM056725.1, read on the forward strand.
ATGAGGTTTGGTAAGAAGGAGAAGCTTAGCCCGAGGTACATTGGCCCTTACCAGGTTGTTCGTAGAGTAGGCAAGGTTGCCTATGAGTTAGATCTACCATCTGATTTGGGAGCGGTACATCCGATCTTCTACGTATTGATGTTACGTAAGTGTATTGGTGATCCTTCCAGAGTCTTCCTAGTAGACGATGTTCAGGTGACAGAGTAGTTGTCTTATGAGGAGAGTCTCATAGCCATACTTGATTCTCCAAGTTAGAAGGTTACAGTTTAAGGATGTGGCTTCCGTCAAGGTATTGTGGCGGACAATAATAGGAAAGTGATGATGTGGGAAGCGGACGATAAGGTGAAGGGGAAGTATCCTCTCTTGTTTCCTACGCCTACAGGTAATTCGATTTCCTACTTGCCTATATTGATTGGTGAAATTGCATGTGTGATATTTTGTAGCCATGTGTCGCATATTTGGTTTTGTTGGGTATAGTTAAAGAGGACTATGCCAATATCTGTTTAGCTTGAACCTGTTATGAACATTCGGGACGAATGTTTCTAAGGGGGGAAGAATGTTACACCCCGTAATTCCAAGACATTAATATGAGAACGTACTCAAGGAACTAAGATTTGAAATCTTGGAAGGATGGTATAATTACATTTTCTTATAGAAATTCCGGAAAAATGTGAAGCCGGAAATTTATTAACTCGAAGTTAGATTCCCTAATATGGATTTATGGACTTATTATGGTTTAATTAAGTCTTGACATTGATAAAATGGGGTCCACCGAAAATTTCACAATGTTGGGGGGGGGGGGGTTCGAAATTTGGAAAGAAAATGGCTAAGTGTGGGAGATATTTGTGAAGGGAAGATAAGTGGACAAGTGGGGTCCCCCTCCACTTGTGAGATATTCATCTATATTATGCAAGGCTTTGCAAGACTTAGCTCAAAGATATTTTCATCATCCAAACTCTCTTCTCTCTCCCTTGTTCTTGAGGGTCTCGAAAATCTTGAGCAAAAGTGAAGAATAAGAGTTGATTATTCTCCTAGATTAAGCACCCTAATAAAGTTCTAAACCAAGTTAACTCTCCAAGGTTTATCAACCACGGTTTGGCCGAAAGTTGGGTGGAAATCCTAAGCTTGTTTATGAACATTTTGGAATTAAAACAAGAAGGAAAGATGGTTACAAGCTTGTAGTGGATACATGTGTGTGATTGGAACTTGAAGAATAAGAGTTAAGATAAAACTATGGACCGACTTTAAGTGGACTGTTTTGGGCAATATTTAAGGTAAGGATTATTCTTCCTCTTGAAGTAATTGGATATTACATGTTGTAGTAATTAATAGATGAACTTGTGATTAAGAAGAATGAAGAATAAGAAATACATGTCATAGTTTTGGCATGCTAGCCGAAAATTGGACAGTTTTGGTGTTGTCGGATTCGTTGGTTATTTTTGTTGTTATCATCACCTATTGCATGTTAACATGAAGGAATCTTGTTGTTAACAAGTTGATATGACTTATATAAAAGTGTTGGAATGTAAATTGGATTATAAGAAGTTATGGAAATAGCTTTGGTTGTAGTAGTTGGCCGAGCATTACAATAAAACTATTGGATATTGTGGTGCAGTTATAGTGGCTGTTTTGGGTATTGAAATGATGGAAAATCAGCCACATTTATGCATGTTTAAATGTAGTAATCACTAATGGAAGTCCTAAGGGAATAAGGGTGTAGAAAGGTGTTAAAAGACCTCACATTTTATCCTTGTTGTTGTTGGAATATGGACTGATTTTAGTGGACTGATTTACGTAATTAAGGGACTATTTTGGCGTGAGAAATAGTTGTGTGAATCACCTTGGTTGCTATTTTGTTGTGCCCTTAATTTGTGCCTTGGTTATTGTTGAAATTGTCCTTCTTGAAAGGTAGAAAAGTACATATAAACAGGGGAAGTGCTGCCAAAATTTTTGTAGGAAAAGAGAACCATTACTTGGTAAGTAACCTACGCTAGAAAGCATGAAGTTAATATAAGTGTTATTCTCATTATAGGTTGAAGTACTACTTGTGGCGTATTCTACTTAGCGTGTGGATTAGCCGAAGAGGTATGTGACTCTTCCTTTCTTTTTTTAGCATGAATTTTATAAAATGAGTGTACGGTGGACGTACGTGTTTTAAAAGAATCTAGATTTCATGTGGTACATGAGGTGATAGTAACTTGATTTTAAAAGTATACTTGACTTGATTTGAAAAGAATAAGCCACTTGGTTTAAAAAGTATAAGTGCCTTGATTTTAAAAGTATACTTATCTTGATTTTAAAAATGAAAGTGTCTTGATGTTATATGTGCTAGTGTCTTGGGGTTTATAAATGAAAGGATGTACGGAGGACGTACATGGTTCTATTGGATCTTAATTCTAAAAATGAAGGCATGGTATTGTCTTGATATTTCTAACAAGGAAGGCATGGTATTGTCTTGATATTTCTAAAAAGGAAGGCATTGTATTGTCTTGATATTTATAAAAAAGAAGGCATGGTATTGTCTTGGTATTTCTAAAAAGAAAGGCATGGTATTGTCTTGATATTTCTAAAAAGGAAGGCATGGTATTGTCTTGGTATTTCTAAAAAGGAAGGCATGGTATTGTCTTGGTATTTCTAAAAAGGAAGACATGGTATTGTCTTGGTGTTTCTAAAAAGGAAGACATGGTATTGCCTTGGTGTTTCTAAAAAGGAAGGCATGTTATTGCCTTGGTTTTTTCTAAAATAATAGTTCATTCTATTTGTTCTAATGAGAGTCAAAGATTATTTTAACTTGCATATGTTTGCTCATATAGCCATTCGTGCAAGTGTTATATTTCCACATCACTGCGTCCCTCACTAGAGGGCCGACAACATTATGTATATATTTCATGGATTAACTCCCATGACTTGAGTTGGTACACACTCATTGCGGGTCTAAAGCACTCATGCGGGTTCAATTCTCAGGACATATTCCATGGACTAACTCTCCATGATGCGGGTACCGTGTACAAATATCCATTGCGGGTCTATAAGATCCATGCGGGTTCGAGTCCCATGAGGGTGAAATAATCCCATGAGTAGGATTACATAATGATTCTGAGGGCAGGTGTCCCTGATTTTGACATAACTTTCATATTTTGAAATGGTAATGATTTCATAATTTGGAAATGATACAGTTGATCTCACTTTTAAAAAGACATATTTTAAAAGGTATAGTTGACTCTCATTACACTCATTTTTACAAGGCACAGTTGTACTGGTAGTTTGATTATCATACTTGTCTCATGTTATCTTTTGGACTGTTATGATCACATTTACAGTACTTATTGTTTCACATACTTGGTACATCTTTCGTACTGACCCCCTTTCCTCGGGGGGCTGCGTTTCTTGCCGCAGGTGTAGGTACACAGTTTGTTGATCCTCGTTCTTAGGATCTCTACTCAGTTTTTGAGGAAGCTCCATTATTTCGGAGGCTTGTCTTTTTGGTAAAGATCTATGTTATTGTAGGCTTATGTATATTCGGGGGTATGGCGGGGCCCTGTCCCGTCATAATTTATTGTTCAAACTCTTAAAGGTCTGTATTCATATGTGGGCTGGACTTGTGAGAGTTGTATATACTGTTGGCCATTTGTACTACTGTATTATTGGGTTATTTCCCTTTATATATAGCGACAGTCTCATCGGCTTGTTGCTACATATACAATTTTTCATTTATTATTTGGCCTATATCTTGTATGGGATGTGAGGGTATAAGAGGGGGTGCCCAGGTAGGGCACCAGTCGTGGGCCCGGGGTTCGGGTCGTGACACCAGCAGTCCGGTATACTTGGGCCTTGCCCCCTCAGGCCCATCACGCAATGGACCCACGCAAACCGACATAGAAGCTGCAATGCACACGCTTGGAATGACTCAACCAGACCCGAATTGGTACATAGAAACCAACGCCACCACCCACATGACATCTGACCAAGGTACTCTCTCGTCTTATTCCAATTTGAGCAGTAATCATGGTATAATTATGGGTAATTGCAATTCAATTTCAATTAATGGTTATGGTCATAAAATGTTATCCCCTCCTCATCCACCACTTGTCTTGAAAAATACCCTTCATGCCCCAAAAACTAATTATAAATTTGGTGTCTGTCTGTAATTTAACCACTGATAATTGGGTTTCTATTGATTTTGATTCATTTGGATTTTCTGTGAATGATTTCAAGAAGGGGAGTCCTCTCATGAGGTGTGACAGTAGGGGGATCTTTATCCTATCACACCAAATCTCGGTTTCTCGCGTCAGACCATGCCATCCACTTTTGCAGCTCCTTCCTTGTGGCATGCTCATCTAGCTCATCCGCGGTCGTCTATTTTATCTATTTTAGATAAAAATAAGTTTATTTCCTGTAAGCGTACGCATAGTACTTCAAATTGTCAATCTTGTTCTTTACGAAAAAATATTAAGTTGTCGTTTGTAGCTTTGAATTCTCATACTTCAATGTCATTTGATATTATTCATACTGATTTATGGACATCTCTCGTTCTCAGTTCTATGGGTCATCGATATTATGTTTTATTCTTGGATGATTATTCTAAATTTTTATGGACGTTTTCAATTGCGAAAAAATCCAAATTTTTTCCATATTCGTAAAATTTAGAGATTTTATAAGAACTCAATTCGAACGGAAAATAAAGAACATTTAATGTGATAATATAAAGAGTATGACAATGGTGAGTTTAGAGAGTTGTGTGCTCAAAATGGGATAAATTTTCATTTTTATTGTCCTTATACGTCTTTACAAAATGGGAAAGCTGGACGAAAAATTTGTACCATTAACAACATTATCCGCACCTTATTGGTTCATTCTTCCGTCCATCCGTTGTTTTGGCATCATGCGCTACAAATGGCTACATATCTACTTAATATTCTTCCCTCGAAAGGTTTGACATATTCATCCCCTCTTCAAGTGTTATACAAGAAAACTTCTTCGTATTCTCATCTTAGGGCCTTTGGATGCTTATGTTATCCACTGTTTCCATCCACCACAATCAACAAACTTCAGGCACGTTCTACTCCTTGTGTCTTTTTGGGGTTTCCGTCAAATCACTGTGGTTATAAATGCTTTGATTTGTCTTCTAAATGAATCATCATTAGTCGTCATGTTCTCTTTGATGAGTCCTAATTTCTTTTATCTAATATAGAAAAACTCATGTCTAGTTCGTATGATTTTTTGGATGATGATATCTCCCCCTATATTCTCCGTCATTTCTCAGATCTGTCACAAAGTTCGTCTCCAGCGTCGCGGCCCTTAGAGCCGCGCGCGCTACCGTGCAAGAACAAGTTTCGTAACCGTGTCGCCACGCGACGCCAAAATTCCAGAGAGCACTATTTATCAGGTGCCGCGGCCCTAGACATCGGCGCTGCGGCACCTTCGATGGAAATTTAAATTTCTAAAACTTCTCAAAATTCCCAAAATTCACCCAATCCAACCCAGAGTCATGGTCCAGTCACTCGCAGTCAAGGGGGTATTTTTAAACCAAAAAGAAAATTTAAATTTGAATTATAATGTTCTTAAATCACCCTTACCCCGTAATAATGTGTCTGCCTTAAATGACCCTAATTGGAAAATTGACATGACCGATGAATATAATGCTCTTATTGATAATAAGACGTGGGAGTTGATATTCCGTCCATATGGTGTTAATATTATTCGATCTATGTGGCTTTTTGGTCATAAGGAGAATTATGATGGTTCATTTGCAAGGCATAAGACTCGACTTGTAGGTGATGGTAAGACTCAGCAGGTTGGCGTGAATTGTGGTGAGATATTTAGCCCGGTGGTCAAGACGGAAACTAATCGTATTGTGCCCAGCTTGGCTCTTTCGAAATCATGGCCCATTCATCAGCTAGATGTGAAGAATGCTTTCCTACATGGTGATCTTCATGAAATAGTGTATATGCATCAACCCTTGGGGTTTAGAGATACTAGATATTCTAATCATGTCTGTTTATTGAGGAAGTCCTTGTATGGGCTTAAGCAGTCTCCACAGGCATAATATAAGAGGTTTGCTGACTATATTTCGACTATGGGTTTCTCTCACATCAGTTCTGATAACTCATTATTCATATACCCTCAGGGATCTTCCATGGCTTATATTCTATTATATGTGGATGATATTTTCTTGACTGCCTCTTCTGATGTTTTGCGAAAGTCTATCATGACAAGACTCAGTTCTGAGTTTGCCATGAAGAACTTGAGTCCATTGAGTTACTTTTTGGGATTGATGTAACTCGTCATGCAGGTGGATTGTTCTTATCACAGGGGAAGTATGCATCAGATATCATCGAAAGGGCTGGGATATCATCCTGTAAGTCCACCTGTACTCCAGTTGATACTAAACCCAAGTTGGGTGCTGCAGCTGGCTCTTCCTATGAGGATCTGACCCGCTATCGTAGTATTGCAGGCGCCCTACAGTATCTGACGTTCACGCAACCTGATATTACATATGTCGTACAGCAGGAGTGTTTGTTTATGCATGATCCCAGAGTTGAACATATGAATGCGCTCAAACACATTCTTAGGTGCATTCAGGTAACACTTGAGTATGACTTGCATTTGTATCCTTCGTCGTCGTCTACACTAGTCTCCTATACAGACGTTGATTGGGGTGGTTGTCCTGACACTAGACGGTCTACGTCTGGATATTGCATATTTTTAGGTAATAACTTGGTCTTATGGTCTGTCAAGCGTCAATCCACGCTTTCACGTTCAAGTGCAGAGGCTGAGTATCGAGGGGTAGCCAATGTGGTTTCTGAGTCATGTTGGTTACGAAATCTACTTTTAGAGCTTCATTGTCCTATTGAGAAGGCTACCTTGGTATATTGTGATAATATAAGTGTGATCTACCTTTCTAGTAATCCAGTTTAGCACCAGCGTACTAAACACATAGTGATGGATATTCACTTTATTCGAGAGAAGGTAGCTAAAGGACAAGTATGTGTCTGCCATGTACCTTCCAGATATCAGATTGCAGACATCTTTACAAAGGGTCTTCCCTCGGTCCTTTTTGAAGATTTTAGAGACAGTCTCAGCGTACGAAGACCGCCCGCTATGACTGCGGGGGTGTGTTAAACAGTGTCCAGCGCCGCGACCCTTATCCGTGAACAATGTTCCGGATTATGTATATTTGGTATATATTAGAATTAGTCTTGTACCTTAATTACTATTGTAATATTATCATAATTGTATAGTTAGTCTCTTTATAGAATATGGTTTTGGATGTAAAGTAGGAATATGATTCTCCTATTGTAATTTGTATATATATGTCTGTCATCAATAAGAATAATCAAGGGATTAATTCTTTCAATCAATATCTCACTCTATTAATGACAACGTAAGCTCAAGGGATGTACATTAATGAATAATTACAAACAATCAAATAATAATTCAATAATTGAAAATGCCATAAATATATTAATTTTATTAATAATACGAATGTGTTCAATTACATTTGTCTCTAATAATGATTGTCTCTAGGACATACATACTTTAAAAAATGACTTTCTTTTTAGCTGAACTTCTAAACTTTCCGAGATGAATAATGCAAGGAACACATTTAAAAGATGAGGAAGTTGATTTTCTTTTGTCATGGTTGGCAATTCCATGTAGAATCTAATTTCAAAAACTTCGTAGTTGTTATGCAATTATGTGTTCACCTTTTTCTCATATAAAATTAAATATGAACGAACTGCAAGAAGACAAAGAGTTAAGAAACATGGAACGTTTAATTTATTTTTTTTCACTTTGATTTTAAAAGCTATTGTGGGTAAACATCTTAAATAGGAAAATAGGACCTTCAGATCATTCATTTTTCTAAATGTCTTTCTCATTTAACATTTTTTAAGCGTAGCACAACTAATCATACTTAAGAGAGTTAAGAAGTGACTTTTGAGTTTTTTTGACATAGCACATATATAAATGGGGAAAATAGAAAAAATGTCAAAAATGAAAGGAAAAAAATAATTGTTCTTGGCCACAGAGGGGAAAAATCTATTACCATAGCTATTTTTCGCAAATATTGAAAAAATGAGTTCATAAATCAGTAATATTTTTGCAAATTCTAAATAAACTCTATTGTATTATAAAAGCATGAAAGATAAAAAAAAATAGCAACATACCTTGTATTAAATGTCATTTCGATGAAGAAATGGAGGATTGTCGCAACAGACGAACATGATTTATTTTTATGGAGCACATAAATTGATAATTTTGAAAGTAAAAGTAAAAAATCAAAATCCTGATCAATAAATGGTGACATATTATCTTCCAAAAAATATCACTTATTCTTACAAAAATAATCAGGACATTCATGCCAACATTATGATAAACATGAAATATGGAGAAAAAAATTTAAAAAGGAGAAAAAAGATAAGTGTATTTTTTTTACCAAAGAAAAGTGTCATGTCACTCTTCCTTGTCTAGCTTTATAATATATATGGATATAGATGGTAGTAGATTTTGCTAGAATTATTTAACTTGCCAATCAAAATTATCTAAGAAACAAAGTCTATATATTTTAATTTTCATATATTAAGGAGTTTAAATATAAAAATTCTAGACTAAACTAAAAGGTAAGACCCTTGTCAACAATTTTGTGTCACGAACAAATTGAAAAAGAAGATCAACAATAGACGTTTTATAACATAATAATTTAAAGGGTGAAAAAAATTAAACATTATAAAAAATATTTATATAATAAAAATATCAAGATACTCACTCACTTGCTAAAATAAATATTTGAGTACCTGACATGGGAATAGTTTCTTCTCCATCAATATTTTCTTCATTTGTGCTTTTTATCTCCTCACCGGTTTCTACAATTTTGTGTTTTTGATCTCCTCATCCATTCTACAACGAACAAACTGAAAAAGAAGATCAACAATAGAAGTTCTATAAGATAATAATTTAACGGTGAAAAAATTAAACATTCTAAAAGATATTCATATAATAAAAGTACCAAGACGCTCACTCACTCACTTGCTAAAATAATCATTTGACTACCTGGCATGAGAATAGTTCCTTCTCCATTAATGTCACGACCCGACCTCGGGCCCGCGACTGGTGCCTTACCCCGGGCACCCTAGTGATATAACATCAGAGAAAATCAGCGGAAATAAAAACTTAAATAGGAAACAAGATACAACATAAGAAAACAGGCTAACCAAAACGGTTACCTTCATGTATATACATATAACCGAACAGTTAAAATCCTTTACAAACCCCGCCACAACAAGATTCATGCACTTCTAAGAATGTAACAATGGCTATGACGGGACAGGCCCGCCATACCCCGAATGTACCAAGACCTACAATGACAGGATTATACCAAAAGATAAGCCTCCGAGAAACGGAGCTTCCCAAACGCCGAATGCGATCCTATGAGCGAGGACTAACAATCGGTGTACTCTACCGCAGATGAACGCAGCCAAGGAGGTCGCATAACAGTACCAAGTATGTGAAACGAAAATATCAAATGAAATTACATTTCATCATTTTATAAAACCATTTCGCAATAAGTAAACAAGCATTGTCAAGTAAGGGACGCATGTCCTCAAAATCATCACTCACACATAATTATGGGTCTCACGCCCACAATATCAATCATGCCCGTGGAAACTCATTCCTCACTGCCGGCAATACATGATGTAAAACAACACCCATATGTGAACCTGAACACTAGATCCTGCCTGTGTCATCAAACCGATCGGGCCAAGTAGAATAGCCAACTACCAGATCCGAAGGCTAGTCATAAAACTTCACGGACCAAGTACGGAAGCCAACTACCAGATCCAAAACCAGCCACGCAACTGGCCGAGGCAAGTATCTTAAGCTAACGTACCAGAGCCTACCGTCTCACGAGATATGACCGTGGCAAGTATCTTAAGCTATCTACCAGAGCCTGCCGATACACGAGAAATGACCAGGACAAGTATCTAAAGTGTGCCTGTAACCACATGTACAAATCAAGCCCGTGATCGCTCGTCACAGCGGCAAGCTTCATGGATTAGCGGTCCATGGACTAACAACATAACCCGGGAATTTAACCCTCACAATGACCGCATTCCCCGGCATCTTACCTCGGTATAGGCATGGCCATGAAACCATCCTACTGGACGCATACCCGTGGACCATCCATCGTGTCAGTAAGTCCAAAGGAAATAACAAGATAATACTCAAAGTGGACGCATACCCGTGGGCCACCCAACGTGTCAGTATGTCCAAAAGAAACAACAAGATAATACTCATAGTGGACGCATACCCGTGGACCATCCAACGTGTCGGTATGTCCAAACAATCAATCAGATAGCCGGCCCTCCACCGAGAGACACGGTAGCACATAATCAAAACACTTGCACAACAAAGGCTATCACAACAAGCATAGGCAAGTTCAACGTACTTTCATTTTATGTCAACAATCCGGGTTTCAACCCCAAAATACTACATACTTTCATTCTTTCAAAAAGACCTCTTTTTACGTAAAAGTCACACGATACTAATACTCGTAGTATCAAAACACGTTTTCTTTTCAAACCAAATTACTTCACCTTCGTAAAAATCTTTACAAGACTTTTAAAATCAAGTACTCTATACTTTTTAAACCAAGTGCTTTTCTTTTAAAACAACATTAAGTATACTCTTTAAAACCCAAATAACTTACTCTTTTCAAAACAAGTAACCTATACTTAAATCAAGTTACTTCTCCTTTTCCGAAATCAAGTCGTTTATAAGTCAAGTCTCTTATCTTTCAAGATCAAGTCTCTTAACTTTCAAAATCAAGTCGTTTAGCTTTCAAAATCAAATCTTTCTTTTATCCTCATAAAGTCGTTATAACTAACTTCCCATAAAGCCATTATAACACTTTATGTTTTAAACAAACAAAATTCATTTCACACACACGCGTCACCGCAGTACTATATAGTTCACAACAATCATGCTCAAGATTATAGGAAAAATCACATACCTCTTCGGCTTAATCCACAAGCCAAGTCGAGTATGCCGCGCGTAGAAGATCCACCTATAATAACCACAATACATCTATCAACTTCTAGTTCTCTTAGTAGAATAATTCTAAGTACAAGGATCCTTATCCTACGTAAAAATTCGCAAGACCTCCCCGTAAACACATAAATAACCTCCCACAACAAGGCCTGCTACCAAGCCAACAACTCCAAGGGGATTACACGTCTAACCGGACGTGTACACTTCTGCCTCACAATAATACTACACACGTCTACTGTAAATACAGTCCAATGTAAATATAGTTCAATTATTTTTAAACTACCTTCCATATATCTTATACTCAATTCTAAACTACTACAATATGTAATATCCAATTACAATAGGGGGACACATAGATCATTACCTCGATAAGCCCAAAATTATCCAAGATTATAAGTCGATCCTGAGCAACATTTAGCTCCAATTCCTTACGCTCCAACCCGCTCCAAGCGACCCTTAGAAGTTTCTAAACAACTTCTCTTAACACTTCATCCAAGTTATGAAGATTTTTCTAGTGTTTCATTGGCGACTATTGGAATAAAGTAGTATTTCCGGGCTCTTATGTTGGGATTACTTTAGAATACTACTAGGGATACTAGGCTAAGGTATTTGGGATTATACAACAATACTTGAAGTATTTCTCTACACAAAGAGGAGGGGGGGACGAGAACACCACAAAGGGAGGGGATATTTTTGCCTTGGAAAAACTTAAGTGTGGGATGAAATTAAGTCTTGAACTAAGGGGGTATTTATAGAAAAATCAAGGGTCAAGATCATAGCAAGTGTGTGGTCTAGATTGGGCCATGTGTGTGTGGGTCCCACCACACCACATGGCCAACAAAAACAAGAGCCAAGTGCCATGGCCATTTCGGCCAAGGGACAAGTGGCTAGACACTTGTCCCTCCAATTCGGCCCACATGGCCACCTAAGGGGGGTGACACGTGTCGCCCCCTTACTCGTCCAAAGTATTTCATCTTCCGAAAAATATCCAAAATACCAAAAATCTCGAAAACAAAGTGGGCCCCACAAAACCGTAAATTTCTCCCGTGGGCCCTACGTGACCATTTCCGAAAATAAAATTCCATAATTCTAATATAATCCAAGAAGCCCAAATACCAAATCTGGGAATCCAATTCCCATCAACGAACCTTTTTCCTTCACAAAACCCGGAAACTTTTCAGTCGAAAAATCACATCTTTCTTTCTTTCCAATATTGCTGTCGTATTCTCGTACGTACGTCCTCACATACATACCCTGGAACTACGGGGTGTAACATTCTTCCCCCCTTAGAAACATTCGTCCCGAATGTTCCTTCAAAGTCTCTAAACATACATGTGTCGGTATAGTCTCTACCATTATACTTACATAACCAATTATGTCACACCTGGCCATAATATAACCTATGCGCAAAACTCAAATCCGAGCCAACGAGGAATCATTTCTAATATCACAAAAGCTCCCACCCATGGTCTAAAGGATACTCCTTTCGCATCTTCACTTCACTAAAGAATGATCACTTCCGTTCTCATAACACATGTTCGCTTCTTCTCTTACTCGTCGTACCCTTCTCGTACACCCAAACTCTCTATAGTACACGTTCCACACTTCAGTTACCGCTTCAATTTCCACAACCCTGGAGTTACTTCCTCCAAACTTGGTCATCTTACTAGCTTCAATTTCCTCTAAGGCCATTCCCGGCCTTCACGATCCGATTCTGGTCGAACGCATCCACGAACCCGTACGATGGTTACCTAAACTTAGGCCTAGCACCCTCGTGACCCTATCACATAAATGACCACCACAAATTTTCCTTACTTCAATCCGGCCGCGGTTGACCCGCATCCGCCTCAACCCGACCCATTTATCGCGCCAAGCTCTTGTTCCCCGATCCGGAACAATCTCACTAATCAAGTCACGAAAATCTAGTGGTCTTATTAGCTCAACTACCCTCTTTCATTTCACACCACTCAGGGACTTATCACACAAACATACCCCACGTATACTATGCACTCCGACAAAGGTCAATCGTAAAAAAAAAATCTTTTACTCAAGACGGCCTCGCCTCTAAGGTCTCCACGTATAATATTCTAAGGCTCACAATTCCCCTGCCCCCAAACTTACCTCTTCAACTAATCATGTTCTCTAAATCACAATTAACACAATGCTATCTGAACATAACACTTAAAATATACTCATCTTATCACCAATGCATACTAGTCTCTAGAGGGTTAAGGATATACCTGAAATCAAATAGGCGGTTCCAAGGACCGCTAGAACTGGGAACTTCCACCACGACTCCTGCCATGGCCTGTCGGTGTATGAACACCCTGCCTAGCTATAGAGGGCGAAGAACCCGCAACTGATCCCGAAGGCCGAGTCTCTACATCCGCGCTACCTCTGGTCGGGAAATTTCTCGCAAAATGGCCCTGCTGGCCGCATTTAAAACAACCCCTCTGAATACCGTGACACTCCCCCACATGGGGTTTACCACACTGGCTACACTGAGGTCGGGGTGGCTTCATCTGGCCAACACCCCTACTCCCGTAAAACTCGAACCTCGAGCCCTAACTCGCCTCGAATACTCTGGATGCCACAAGATCGAGAGACCACTCAGATCGGGCGGAGGCGTATAACTAGTCTGTTGCTGAGGCGGTCCGCCTCGAAAGTTACCAAACGACCCTGCTGTCCTGGCCTTCTTCTGCTGGTATTGGTCAATCCGTCGGTCTCTCCGTTCCTCACACCCAAGTGCATAAGCTCGCACGCGGCAATGTCCATGCCTGAAGAGCTACACCCGAGCAAGCCTCGCCAAGTAGTCATCGAGCCTGTGGACGTGGCGGTGCACTCGCCCTCCATATTTGCCACTAACGCAGGACATATCGAGCCAACGAGTCGAACTCCACGTTGTACTCGAACCACGCCTCTCTGCCTCAAAGATCGTAAATCGGCCCGCGTTTCTCATCTGCGGAGGCAAGAAATGGCTGAGAAATACCTCCGAGAACTCGCCCCAAACAGCTGGAGGCGCATGCTCCCCCCCGGGACAGCTCCCACGAATCAAACTAGTCGACTGCAGTATCACGCAGTCGATGCGAACCTAAGACCACTTACTCGGTCTCCGAAGCCTTGATCACTCTCATGATCTGCTGTAACTGTCGGATGAACTCCTGCGGATCATCCTCAGGCCTCGACCCGTAGAACTCAGGTGGGCTGCAGCTCAAAAATTCCCGTAGTCTCAAACTATCCGATATGGGGTGAACTACGGGTGCTACTGGAACCTCCGACTCTCGTCTGTCCTCGTGTCTAGCCACAATCCTAGCTAGTAACTGGGCAATCTCCTTGTAACCCATATCCTCTGTTCCTGGCCGTGGGACTGGAGGCTCAGGTATTGTGGCCTCGCAGATCGTTGCCGCTCTACTCGCAGCCTCCTCTCGCTTGCCGCTTCGGGCTCTGGTTGCCTTGCGTAGAGGCATAACTTGCATAAAAGAATACGTCAGGAGGAGTCCAACTTACAACACAGCTCTAAGGCACGATCTTAGAGTGAGAAGAATAGAAACCAATTCTAAATATCCTGCAGCCTCCTGATTATAGGGGTGGTGCACAACACGCCGATAATCAAGACTCTACTAGATATGGTCTGTAGACACTTTCCGAGGACTAACTGCTCTGATACCACTTTTGTCACGACCCGACCTCGGGCCCGCGACTGGTGCCTTACCCCGGGCACCCTAGTGATACAACATCAGAGAAAATCAGCGGAAATAAAAACTTAAATAGGAAACAAGATACAACATAAGAAAACAGGCTAACCAAAACGGTTACCTCCATGTATATACATATAACCGAACAGTTAAAATCCCTTACAAACCCTGCCCACAACAGTACTATAGACCTCTAAGAATGTAACAACAGATATGACGGGACAGGGCCCCGCCATACCCCTGAATGTACCAGTACCTACAATGACAGGGGACTATACCAAAAGATAAGCCTCCGGAGAAACGGAGCTTTCCAAACGCTGAACTGCGATCCTATGAGCGAGGATCAACAACTGGTGTACCTCTACCTGCGGCATGAACGCAGCCCCCCGAAGGAGGTCAGTACAACAGGTACCAAGTATGTGAAACTGAAAATACTGAAATGAAATCACATTTCATCATTTTATAAAACCATTTCGCAATAAGTAAACAATTATGTCAAGTAAGGGACGCATGTCCTCAAAATCATCACTCACACATAACTATGGGTCTCACGCCCACAATATCAATCATGCCCGTGGAAACTCATTCCTCACTGCCGGCAATACATGATGTAAAACAACACCCATATGTGAACCTGAACACTAGATCCTGCCTGCGTCATCAAACCGATCGGGCCAAGTAGAATAGCCAACTACCAGATCCGAAGGCTAGTCATAAAACTTCACGGACCAAGTACGGAAGCCAACTACCAGATCCAAAACCAGCCACGCAACTGGCCGAGGCAAGTATCTTAAGCTAACGTACCAGAGCCTACCGTCTTACGAGATATGACCGTGGCAAGTATCTTAAGCTATCTACCGAGCTGCCGATACACGAAAATGACCGTGACAAGTATCTAAAGTGTGCTCAGAACCACATGTACAAATCAAGACCGTGATCGCTCACACCGCGCAAGCTTCATGGATTAGCGGTCCATGGACTAACAACATAACCCGAATTTAACCTCACAATGACCGCACGCCCGAGATCTTACTCCGGTATAAGCATGGCCATGAAACCATCCTACTGGACGCATACCCGTGGGCCACCCATCGTGTCCGTATGTCCAAAGGAAATAACAAGATAATACTCAAAGTGGACGCATACCCGTGGGCCACCCAACGTGTCAGTATGTCCAAAAGAAACAACAAGATAACACTCATAGTGGACGCATACCCGTGGACCATCCAACGTGTCGGTATGTCCAAGCAATCAATCGATAGTCGCCCTCCACCGAGACACCGGAGCACATAATCAAAACACTTGCACAACAAAGGCTATCACAACAAGATGTGCAAGTTCAACGATTTTCATTTTATGTCAACAATCCGGGTTTCAACCCCAAAATACTACATACTTTCATTCTTTCAAAAAGACCTATTTTTACGTAAAAGCCACACGATACTAATACTCGTAGTATCAAAACACGTTTTCTTTTCAAACCAAATTACTTCACCTTCGTAAAAATCTTTACAAGACTTTTAAAATCAAGTACTCTATACTTTTTAAACCAAGTGTTTTTCTTTTAAAACAACATTAAGTATACTCTTTAAAACTCAAATAACTTACTCTTTTCAAAACAAGTAACCTATACTTAAATCAAGTTACTTCTCCTTTTCCGAAATCAAGTCGTTTATAAGTCAAGTCTCTTATCTTTCAAGATCAAGTCTCTTAACTTTCAAAATCAAGTCGTTTAGCTTTCAAAATCAAATCATTCTTTTATCCTCATAAAGTCGTTATAACTAACTTCCCATAAAGCCATTATAACACTTTATGTTTTAAACAAACAAAATTCATTTCACACACGTACGTCTACCGTACTATATAGTTCACAACAATCATGCTCAAGAGTGTAGGAAGAATCACATACCTCTTCGGCTTAATCCACAAGCCAAGTCGAGTATGCCGCGCGTAGAAGATCCACCTATAATAACCACAATACATCTATCAACTTCTAGTTCTCTTAGTAGAATAATTCTAAGTACAAGGATCCTTATCCTACGGAAATTTCGGCAGCACCTCCCCCCCCCCCCCCCGTAAACACATAAATAACCTCCCACAACAAGGCCTGCTACCAAGCCAACAACTCCAAGGGGATTACACGTCTAACCGGACGTGTACACTTCGCCTCACAATAATACTACACAAGTCTCATCAGAATACACCAATGTAAATACAGTTCAATTCTTTTTAATCAACCTTCCATATATCTTATACTCAATTCTAAACTACTACAATATGTAATATCCAATTACAATAGGGGGACATAGATCATTACCTCGATAAGCCCAAAATTATCCAAGATTATAAGTCGATCCTGAGCAACGTTTAGCTCCAATTCCTTACGCTCCAACCCGCTCCAAGCGACCCTTAGAAGTTTCTAAACAACTTCTCTTAACACTTCATCCAAGCTATGAAGATTTTTCTAGGGCTTCATTGGCGACTATTGGAATAAAGTAGTATTTTCGGGCTCTTATGTTGGGATTACTTTAGAATACTACTAGGGATACTAGGCTAAGGTATTTGGGATTATACAACAATACTTGAAGTATTTCTCTACACAAAGTGGGGGGGGGGGACGAGAACACCACAAAGCGAGGGGATATTTTTGCCTTGGAAAAACTTAAGTGTAGGATGAAATTAAGTCTTGAACTAAGGGGGTATTTATAGAGAAATCAAGGGTCAAGATCATAGCAAGTGTGTGGTCTAGATTGGGCCATGTGTGTGTGGGTCCCACCACACCACATGGCCAACAAAAACAAGAGCTGCCACGGCCATTTCTAGGCGGAGTGCCACTCGGCCACATGGCCACCTAAGGGGGGTGACATGTGTCGCCCCCTTACTCGTCCAAAGTATTTCATCTTCCGAAAAATATCCATAATACCGAAAATCTCGAAAACAAAATGGGCCCCATAAAATCGTAAATTTCTCCCGTGGGCCCTACGTGACCATTTCCGAAAATAAAATTCCATAATTCTAATATAATCCAAGAAGCCCAAATACCAAATCTGGGAATCCAATTCCCATCAACGAACCTTTTTCCTTCACAAAACCCGGAAACTTTTTCGTCGAAAAATCACCTCTTTCTTTCCAATATTGTTGTCGTATTCTCGTACGTACGTCCTCACATACATACTCTGGAACTACGGGGTGTAACAATTAATATTTTATTCATTTTGTGCTTTTATCTCCTCCTTAGTTCCATAATTTTGTGCTTTTGATCTCATCATCTATGCTACAATACTTTTCATTTATTCGAATGAGAATACCATGTTGGTGTGATTTTAATTAGGTGTCATAGCTTGTATAATAAATTAGGATTTATGAAATTAATTACTAATACCAATTAAGAGTAAAAGTTATGAAGAGGAAGGGGTGTGAGTTATGGAAGTGGATATTTAATTAAAATAAAATAATAAAATGATATAAATGAAGGGTTTTGTCGGGTTCGTACACGCAACAAAATTTGAAAATTTATGTTTCAAACCCGACGGGCGGTCAAACTGATGGATGATTATATAATGTAAAACACATAGATAACTGTAATACTTCGAACGAATACTTACAGTTTAGCAAATCTGGAATCTTCAAACTTCAAGTGTGTAATCCGAGGGTGAGCACGCAATTGTTCCTCGATTGCAAGTTTAAGACTCCGATCTAATTACTCATTTGGAAAGCTAGGAAATCCAGCAGAGTTTCAGCAGAGAATATTTTTGTGAATTGGGTGTATTAAAATAATGATTGAACCCTTTATTTATAGCTGAAAAAATCAGCTAGGGTTTCCAAGTGGACCAGGCCCAAAAACCGAGACAAAGTGGGTTACTTCGGACCCACTGGACACATGGCGCCGCGACACTGAGTGGGAGGCGTCGCGGCCCTGGGTCCCACGAGTCGCGACTGTTAGCGATATTTCGAATGCTCACGCAATTGCACGTATCGTTCACAAGTAATATAGTCTGGTAAGACCAAATATCGTCCTCAGAGACTGGTTTTCAAGTACCGATTATCTAAGCTTTACTTTCTATTTGGTGAACGTTAATTTGTTTGAGTTTTAGACTAAGAATTAAAACTAATGCAGGAAATAAACTAATTATGATAATACTTTGGTTTAAATTAGTTATAATGGAAATAGGGCATTCCAATATCCTCAACTATCCACTCTTTTTCAATCCTTAATGCAATAACAATGGTTTCCTCTTCTACGTTAAGATAGCGGTTAACTAGACTGACTTATATTTCGGTTAGGACATATAATCGCTCAACCCCAGTGCAGAACCCTTCTATATTTCTATGATAGGATTTACTACATAGGAGGATTAAGAACAATAACCTATAATGCTACACAAGTATCGGGGTACTTTTGTCCGCGATTTTAACATATGTCTATTCAATTACAGCATATCCAAATCTCGTCTCTCGGTTCTTGATTCGAAATCATATAAATTATGATAATTAATGGTCAGTTAACTATCAAACATTCACACCAATATTGAATAAATCTTAATCAAGTGAAGAAGAAATCAAACTACTGCATTAATTCATGAAAACGAGTTTCAAGCGATTCAAAAGGAAAGCCCTAATTAAGTAATTGGCTCCTAAACATTGCATGTCAAGAACTAATACAAACCAACATAAACTGAAATAAGTAAAAGGAAAGAACAAGAACTTGAACCAAGGTTGTCTTCAATCTTGTGTTGTAGCCTCCTCCTTAGCCTCCCGCCAAAATAGAATAGAGAATATGTATCAGATTCTCAATAATGAGTAGGGTTTTATACTTGAGAAAATATTGCATTGTGAACCCTGAAAACGTGTCAAATTCGGCGCAAAATCGGAAAAAACCCGCCTCGGCGCCGCGGCCTTGCAGGATGGTGCCGCGGCGCTTGAAGTCCAGAGGAAAATTTGGCTCACAACAGTTGGGGCGCCGCAGCGCCGGTGGCTTCTCTTTTCCGGATTTTCTGATTTTTGTCCTTTTCTCGTCCGGACTTCGTCTGATTTCTTTTATACTTCTCGGGACTTATTAGGCTTCATTTCTTGGCCCTTTAAGTGTGCAATTCCACCTTAAATAAGCTCATTTCATCTTCTTTTTGACATTTCTCCATTTTTTACCGCTGTGACTCAAAAGAAAGGAAAAATGACCCTAATACTATATTAAACACCAACAAAATGATTAAAATACTAACTAAAAATAACTCAAAAAAGGTATATAAAATATGCCTAACAAACCCCCAAACTTAAACTTTCTCGCCCTCGAGTAAAACACAAGATAAAAACAAAAACAAAACAAACGAAGACTCCATGAAATGGATCAAGTAGCTATAGCAATGCTTCTTCAAAATCATGGATAAAAGATGGGATAATATGTTAGAACATATATAGCATGAATAATCAGCAATCTAGAATTTCAAGTTAGATATTTCGCAAATTCACTTAGATCATAATCAATGGAACATAAACACCTAACCTATGCATGCCAATTTCATTCCATCTTTCCCAAAATGTTATAGACCTGTTTACTTGCTATTCTCCACTAATCATAGACATACACATTAAAGGATCATCAGGACTTTCAAGGGTTGTAATGTAGGCTTAGGCATGGGTAGGTAAAAGTAGGCATTTAGGCTCAAAATACATACCATAAGCTATTTTAATTCAACTTCTTCTTCCTTCTTTTTGATATTATTTTTAGTCTCATACCTATTTCCTCTTTTTTCTTTTGAGAGAATGAGACACATTTATAAATAATAAGTACCCCCAAACTTAGGCTTTTGCATATTCTTCATTGGGGTGCATCAATTTTTCAATTCTCTTTTTGTATTTCTTTTTTAACACTTTTCATCCCAACAACTTTCAATTATCACTTATGGCACAAACAGGGAATCATAGGGTGACAAGAAAGATTTTATTTTAGGTTCAAATGGGTTGACTAGTGATACACTTAATGTCAGGGTAGGTAGTGAATGGTTAGAAGGGTTATCAAAGAAATGTCTGAATCATCTCCCTAAACATGTACATCTTAACTATTTCGCCTCAAATAACAAGCAAACATATTTTCTAGACATTTTAACCTTTCTTTCCATAACTGACACACATAGGCTAAAGCACAAATATCACAAGGAATTAGATGTCATGAATTTTTGACATATCTAACTTAAGCACACATATTGTCACTTTTAATTCCATTACATTGTCCCACTTTATCCACTCAATATCTTTAGCAACTACAACATACATGATCCATAAAAAAAAATTATGACTCAAAAACACACAAAGACAAATCAAAAGACTCAAACACAAAACAATAAAATAAAATAAGACACCCCCTAAACTTAATCGACACATCGTCCCTAATGTGCGAAGACTAAAAGTAGGGACAACTTACTGACACAACGCAGCGGTCATAAAGGAAGTCTGGGATGAGATTCTTGAGTTTGCACAAGTTTTTGGGCTCTCTGAACTTCTGAGTTTCAGCATTTTGACACTTAGTTTCCATTCCACCTGACATCAAAACATAAGACAAAACTCAAGACCGTGAGACTGTTCAAGATAAAATAAAACAAACTAAAACAAGAATTAAAATAACATAATTAAAAACATTGGGTTGCCTCCCAACAAGCGCTGTCTTTAACGTCTTTTAGCCGGATGTAGTTAATCCTTACTAGTGCCCAGTGGATCCTTCTATGAACGGCTTGCAATCCGCACAGTTATTGTTGTGGGTCTCACTTCACCGACAACAATTTTTTTAAACAAGGGCCTCAGATTTAAGATTATCCCCCAATTACACAAGGCAGACTTGTCTTCTAGGCTCTCTATAATGTAGGGATCAGTGAAACTTCCTACATCTCTCAACTTTTGGGTGTGCCCTTGAGGGTATGGACTTTCTGGTTGAGGCTCAGCAATGGTAGTTGGTGGGGTCTCTTCTGCAACAGGTATATGAAAAAGAAATTCTAAGGAATCCAAAAAATTGAAAAGTTGGATCTTAGTAACCTCTTCTTTCTCTACACCAACTATCTCTCTCAATTTATTATCATTCTCAACAGGTTGTTGTGGTTCAGGTTCCTCATTCTGCTTATCACTCCCCATAACCATGTTGTTAGGAAGATTTTCTTGCTGTACATTGCTCACCATATCCATTAGCTGCCCTATTTGTGTCTCCAAATTTTTGACGGACACCCTTGTCTAGCCATAAACTGATTCTGGCACTTGGTGAGCCTGAACATGGCTGTCTGCAACTCATTTTGATCTTCATGTGGAACCCGTGAGTTAGACTGTTGTTGTTGATTCCACTGCTCCTGATAGTAGTAGTAGTCCATGTTTTTTTTTTTGTTTTTTTTTACCTACAAAATAAGAAAAACACAAAAAATGATAAAAAGATGCTCGCAGAACAAGTTAGAAACTTGTTCCTGGAGCAACCAAATTAGAAATAAAATAACATAACCAAATATATAAAAACCAAATTAGAAATAAGAATAGATAATTCAATATTGAAAGTACGTCAGTCCCCAACAAAGACACCGAAAACTTGTTAGCGATATTTCAAATGCTCACGCAAGTGCACGTATCGTTCATAAGTAATATAGTCTGGTAAGACCAAATATCGTCCTCAGAGACTGATTTTCAAGTACCTATTATCTAAGCTTTAGTTTCTATTTGGTGAACGTTAATTTATTTGGGTTTTAGACTAAGAATTAAAACTAATGCAGGAAATAAACTAATTATGATAATACTTTGGTTTAAATCAGTTATAATGGAAATAGGGCATTCCAATATCCTCAACTATCCACTCTTTTTCAATCATTAATGCAACAACAATGGTTTCCTCTTCTACGTTAAGATAGCGGTTAACTAGACTCTTATATTCCGGCTAGGATATATAATCGCTCAACCCCACTGCAGAACCTTCTACATTTCTATGATAGGATTTACTACATAGGAGGATTAAGAACAATAACCTATAATGCTACACAAGTATCGGGGTACTTTCTTCCGCGATTTTAACCTATGTTTATTCAATTACAGCATATCCAAATCTCTATTCAAAAGGAAAGTCTTAATTAAGTAATTAGCTCCTAAACATTGTCATGTCAAGAACTAATACAAACCAACATAAACTGAAATAAATAAAAGGAAAGAATAAGAACTTGAACCAAGGTTGTCTCCAATCTTGTGTTGTATCCTCCTCCTTAGCCTCCCGCCAAAATAGAATAGAGAATATGTACCAGATTCCCAATAATGAGTAGGGTTTTATACTTGAGAAAATATTGCATTGTGAACCCTGAAAACGTGTCAAATTCGTCCCAGAATCGGAAAAAACCCGCCTCCGCACCGTGGCCCTGCAGGCTGGCGCCGCGACGCATGAAGTCCATAGGAAAATTTGTCTCACAGCAGTTGGGGCACCGCGGCCCTGCTGGCTGGCGCCGCGGCGCCGGTGGCTTCTCTTTCCCGAATTTTCTGATTTTTATTCTTTTCTCGTCCGGACTTCGTCTGATTTCTTCTATACTTCCCGGGACTTCTTATGCTTCATTTCTTGGCCCTTTAAGTGTGCAATTACACCTCAAATAAGCTCATTTCATCTTCTTTTTGACGTTTCTCCATTTTTTACCGCTGTGACTCAAAAGAAAGGAAAAACGATCCTAATACTATACTAAACACCAACAAAATGATTAAAATACTAACTAAAAATGACTCAAAAAAGGTATATAAAATATGCCTAACAATGACCCTGGTTCAATTCTGCCTCGTTTCTATTTTAATTAAATCTGAAACATCATCTCAATTTTATTAAACAATCGTTATTTATTCTAATGTCTCGATTATAAACTGAACATATATATTCTCTCTGATTACATCCTTGAATCTACGAAACAAATGACTTAGTGTTACCCTACATGCCTTCATATATCGACACTAATATCATTAGGGTCTACACGGAACTCCTAGACGGCGCCGAAAGATGAACTCAATATGTGAAGTATAGTTACACGAAACTTGTAAACTGAGCCTCTATGTGGGTAGATAAAATCCTTTCATTCACGACACATTCGATCAAGCTTGGGATTTGTCAAGTGTCTATCCAAATGGATTGATCATTAATCTCATCTATATTAGCTGACAACAAGATCATATCATAGATATGTCTACTACGTTGGCCAACGACTTAGTCAACCTAATACCATATGAGAATCTGAGTGTTCTCTCGAAGATACATTCGAGGAATGAATCCTAACCTTTGCTCAACTACCACCTTTAATCTACGTCGCAATATACTCAATACAAGTCGCGTCTCAACCTATAAGGCATTTGAGCTTAGGACAGGATCAAAGTATATTACTCTGTAAACAAGGCGCGTATCGACCTCAAGTCTAAGGACTTCTATCTCCCACACGCTGACGACAATTTAGACATATATAACAAACAGTACATCAGCAGGGTGTACCAATACTTCTACAAGTATCCATGTGTCCATCACGAGTTGTCATAACTCGTAGCAGGTGAGACATACTACATCCCTAAGGATATGATGCAAACCACATATCGACGTATCACATATCATCGATATTCCATTCTCGATGAATATTAGTCGAGGCAATTTATGAGTTACGCTATAATATTAATATCTCACATTATTAATAACCACGTAACCACTAGGGATGCAATTATAGAATATTACAGACAATCAACAAATAATTCAATAACTGCAAATGTCATAGTATTAATCTCCATTAATATAAAAATGAATGTGTATAAAGTACATTTGTCTGTCTGATTATCTGCAGGACATAAATATACTTTCAATCTCCCACTTGGCCTAGAGCCAATCACCAATATATCTAATACTCATGTTCTCAAAATGACCATTATGCTTAACTAAGTTTAATGGTTTAGTAAATGACACTACAAAAAAAAGGGCCTACCGTGACGGTTTTTAACCGTCATGAAAGGGGTTTTGTAACGTTTTTGCTAACTGTCACGGTAGACACTGTCACAAATTCGTGACAGTTTTATGTGACGGTTATAAACCGTCACAAATTGGGGTGTTTGACTTTGACTATTTCCCTCATTTTTTAAAAATTTTCCGCGAAATTTATTAATTAAATAATATTTTTTGGCGGGAAATTTTAAATAAAATTTATTTAAATTGGCAGAAATGTTTAAATAAATTTGATTTAAATTGACAGGAAAATAAATTTTGACTTTTTTTATATTTTAATTTTAATTTATGAAATAAAAATAAATTAGAATTGTAAGTATATTATAACTAAAATGTTACCCACATAATGAAATTATTCTAATACATTAAATCGAAACATTACAAATTGTTTTTCAAAACATCTAATGTTATCATCAAATACAACAAAAAAAAACATAATATTGTTTTAACTTCAAAAAGTACAAATATTGTCTAAATCATCATAAAAGTGACACAACTATGCAGCACAGAGAATCTTTGAAACATGTTGCGCCCACTCGATCCGAATTTCATCAAGGTCATGCTGCGAAAAATATTCTTTGTCATTGTACTGTAACACACAATAGAGATCCGTTAAATTTTCTAATCATAAATAAAACATTATAGACAAATACATAAACAAAAATAATGTTAAATACTTACATTGTTATGAAGCAAAGACAAATCATTCATTAGATCTTTAATGAAACACAGCCAATAGTAAGCACACTCGTAACTATAAGGTTGTTGTATACCTTAAAACAAAATTAACCAAAACATTAACTTGACAGACAAATTTAAACTTTCATTACATACCAATTAAAGACTTCAATAAATGGATTACCTTAACAATTTTTACCATTCTTGAAAAAACACACTTTAGTTTATAACCTTTCTGCGCGGTATACATCAACATGACGCTACAAAAATGACAACACATGCTTGCCATCATTAATAAAAAATAATTGACTAAGAATATTACAACAAGAACAAATAATAACAAGTAATAGATACAAAATGTGTGATCAATTTGATCAAGTCTTGATGTGGTGCAATATTAAGTGAATCAAGATAGTATACCTCAAATTTTGACACATCAAATACAATCACTACCTAATGATTCCTACAAATCATGTATTATTAGTGTTTCTCGAAATAGTTGAGGCTAAAAAGACTTTAAATATAATATATCTAATACCAACAACATTTACTTTGTTTAAGAAAGATGATCACTTGAAGATAGTGCATTAAAAATATTGTAAGGGAGGGAGGTAGGAAAATTCTACATACACTGGCAATAAAGTAAAAACATAAAATATAGCAAGGTGAAGTACATGAAGAAAAGATGCCAAAAAGACTTGGTAACTGTACTCATATCCTATCATTGTCTGGATGAATGGATAAGGGAGCTCAATGATAACCTGAATAATAAACACAACCAAAGAAATGGCCAATGAAGATTGTAGGGAGAAAGAAAAGCGCGAGGACAAACCACCACCAAGAAACAATTACAGCAGATCGCCTCTTCCTTGACGTCTTGTTGTAATCTTTGAGCAAGAAAAAATATCAACAAATCCTGGTGACTCAACGGTATTACACAGAATGATAAAATGGATCATTCATAGGTTTTCAAGGTATTACACATACTAGAAGTTCAGGAGGAAGAGGACTACGACTGACTATAAGAAACTGAGTGTGATGCTTGACGGCGTGACCATCATAACTAAAAGTGCACCACTTCGGAAAACAACAAGGAGCACTAGTGCTCCAATGTATATTTAAAGGACTATGCAGAGTCTAGATACAAATTTAAGGGACTGTTTTAGGCCCTTGTTCAAATTTCACTTGGAACAATTTTAGTTTATGATAAGATTTATGAAATCAAATACATACATACATACATACATACATACATACATATATAACTCCACATGTATGTTGAGTGACACGAAAACTTTGATTGATGAACTGAAAGAACATCGGCATCTGGAGTCACGCTAATTATCTACTCTAAGGGTTGCTGACTGTGACTGATATATCTTTCACACCTCGTTGCAAATTAACTTAGAAACACGCACATAGTTCTATCCACCAATAATCAAACCACATGCAATAAACTTGACAAGTATAACACTAGTAAATGACCAGGATTAACTTGATGGCCTTTACTTACAGATGGAGAAAAATAATCTCTGCTTTGATGAATCAAAATCTTCGCCTCCAGACTTCTCATAGATACCTAACCAATGCTTGTATAGTGTTGGCTTCAAGCCATGAAACAAGACACTGTCTGGCTCCTGCAAAATAGCAATGGAACTTGTATGGGAAGATCGTTGTGGAAAAGCATTGCATAAAATTTAAATAGGTGAATCTATTGATATAGCAAAGAGCAGTTAGGTATTGCAAGGTTTGCTTTATTCAGCAATGCAAGCAAAAGGCATTCATTTGTGCACCTTAATACAGTTACCGAGGAATTCAACATGAACTCATTGATTAAGCATCAAAAACATAGTACACATGTAACTCAATACGAATACAGGGAACAATATTTTGAAAATGAGAGTTGTTGATTGTAGGTATCCTTAACTGACTTAAGTTGTTTATCCCAAAAAGAAACGCACACACAGACGCATCCATGCACAAGTTTAATGGATTAAAAAGGAGAAATTCCAAAAAGAACTGCAGAGTAACCAATACACTGCAATAAGTATCACTGCACCTGTAAGTTTGAAGCTTGAAAACAAAAATAATTGGAATCGACGTATCTAACCATAAGCAAATTACAAGATGAACAAATCATAAAAGTCAGACGCGAGATGATAATTGATCCATAATCCTCAAGAAACCAGAAGGAAGTCGAATCTATATCAGGGACAAGAGTTATCAGCCACCTGCAACAGCACTGTCCATGAACTACTTTCTATTCCTTTTGAAAAATACACAATTAAATCCTAGAAGAAGATGTTCAGAGGGACACTAGGGGTGGGAATAAAACCAAAAAATCGGACAGAACTTAATACTGTTCTTCGGTCGGTTTTCAGTTTTAATTTTTAAAAAGTTCGGTTTTCGGTTTTAATTTTTTGGTATTTCGGTTAAACGAAAATGCCAAACTATTCATAATTTCAGTGATGAATTCTCGTGAATTTCAGTGATGAAGAAACGAAAATGTCAAACTTAATTGACAACCTCAACCTTAATAGGTGCTGCCAGTAATGGAGAATGAAAAGTAGGCTAAGGTAATGCATTAGGCAGAAAGCTAGCTACTGTTAATGTAAAGCTATAATATCTCTGTGGTTAGAAGGAACCTTATATCCACCACTATTTCAAGGATAGGTAATTTAGTACTCATTTTGATGATGTTGCATTTCCTTTCAGTTTCATGACAGTATAATCAATGAGAACTTGATTCATTTCTTTAGCTAAGTTGCTAATCTCCTTAGTTTTCTTGGAAAAAATTTGATGTAGATTGAAGTGAAGCACATTTTTAAAACAGAAAATAGCCCATTATAAGCAACAACAAAAATAGCCCAGTATATCAAACTCATACCGAAGAACTGAACCGAATTTATTTCGGTTCACTATTCGGTATATATCATCAAAAAGCTAAACATCGAAGTACCAAGCCGAAGTAACAAACACCACCCTACAGGATACCACTTTCAAACAATTTGGACCACAAACTAATAGATTTATTGCCCAATTTATCTACTAAGTTGGACGTTAGGTCTAGCAAAGATATATGTTGCTCCAGCAATCCAGATAGCAATTTTGCAACGATGTAAATTAAAGCAAGTCACATACCACTAAATAATTATTTACCAGACTCGCATTACTTGAACATAGCCTAATAGACCTTCTGCTCAGAACATAAGAGAACAAGACAACTACCTTCATAAAACACTCGCCTGTCCCCCTCCACTTGTAATTTGACATGGCTACCACCCATTTGTAAGTCCATTTCTTTTTCTATAGCTTGTCAACATCTTCTTTGGATAACTTGTGATCCAAATGAGAGTGAAATGTGTTGCATGCATGGAAAGAACAAGTTAGGTTAACAATTTTCGTAACTTCTTCTGACTTGCAAAATCTTTCCTCAACCGTCACTTTTTAGAAGGTAATATTTTATTTAAGAAAATAGTATGAAGCTGAAACTTTGAAATTACAAAAAAATTAAGGAAAAAGGGAAGCTAGACATTATTACATCAAATTCCTAAATGTTCTAGCAAGTCTAGCACATCATGTAAATTAAAGAGAGTATTTCCATCCTTCAAGTGCAGTTAAAATTTACAATCTGGATGCACTCCTTAGTGCCTTCGAAACATCTTTTGTTCCTTTCTTTACAAATAGTCCATTCTATGCGTAAAGGAATTGATCTACAGAGTTTCTTCAATAAGCCACCTGGGTAAGCTACTTCCCATCATTCAAGTACTTCATAATGTTTTCCTTAACAATTAGCATATCTCTTCGCCGGTTATATATATTGTTCAGTACCACTCGATTCAAGTAGAACTCATGGGAAATGAGGCGCACACCTTAGTAACTTCTCACCTAAGCTCAACTTAAGTGAGGCGAAGCACCCTCCCTAAACTTTTTTGGGCTTCAAGGCTTAAGTGCGCCTTAAATGAGCCTTTGGGGACACGGACTCTGATTTGTCCCCAGAGGAAGAGAAATGTGCATTATATCAAGAACATAATCCAACACAATCATGAAACATAAACAAGTGAACTAACACAAATATAGGAACAAATGAAAAGAAAACAATAGGGAACAAACTCAATTAAAACTAGTCGGACCTCGTGCTTGCACAAGCCCCTCTTGTAGGTTGACCATTTACTCTCAATTCTTTGTTCTTCATTCATCTGAACCAGAAGCTTCCAAATCATCATCATCAGTTTCATTACCTCCAATTTGTCTCATAGGGTTCCCCAGACCACCTCCATGTGGACTAGCACCAGGCTCACTAAGTCTAGAAGTACCACTATCACTGCCTATTTCCAAACACAAATTTGAAAGGGAAAAAAGGACAAACTGATCAGTAGACGCTATTGCCACAAACAGCTATATGCAGCAATACAAATGAAAGTTCCACCACAAGTTGGAAACTATCTCATTTGCCGAGATTTTGCTTCAGATTTTGAAATAGGTCAAAATAAAATTTGTTCAAAAATCTTAACGTTTTGGAACAGCAAGCTTCACGTTTTGGGATAGCAAGCTTCAGGATTCAAGGCAAAGGATCAGAAAACTTTTTTTTTTTGTGTTAAGGATTTCTGGAAGGCTTTAAGGCTGCGCTGGGTTCAGTTTATGTAGAGAATGGGTAAAGAAATGTAGGGTTCTTGCTTATTCTGATTTGGATATAGTTTTCAGGGATATTGGGTTTAGAAATAAAATGGGTCGGGTCAGGTATATTATTAAAAAATATATATCATGCTAATTTAAAAAACCGTCACAAAAACATGTGACAATTGAAATCATCACATCATTTGTCATGGCGACGGTTAAAACCGTCACATATCCACATGAGCGTTGACCAGAAAGTTAATGCTAAAATCGTTGTGACAATTTTTAAAACCGTCACACTCAAACTGTCACGGTAGGTCCTTCTTTTTGTAGTGTGGGTCTTCTAGATTATTTTTTGTGGGAACATAATGTAATCTAATATCTTCAGTCTCCGCTATTTCTCTGAGTATGTGGTACTTCCTTGGTACATGTTTGTTTCTGTTTGTTGATCTTGCTTCTTTTGCCTGTGCAATTGCACCAGTGTTGTCACAATGAATGGTTATTGGACAACTAGCATCCGGAACAACCCCTGGTTCCTTCAGGAAGTCAAAAATTGCGACAACCTCTTTACCCGCTTCCGATCCAGCAATGTACTTTGCTTCAGTAGTCGAATCAACAATTGTAGCTTGTTTGGAACTCTTCCAACTCACTGCTCCACCATTTAAAATGAACGTGTAACCAGACTGAGATTTGAAGTCATCAACATCTATCTGGAAGCTAGCATCAGTGTATCCAGTAACAACTAGTTTCACATCTCCACCATAGACCAAGAAGTAATCTTTAGTACGTCTGAGGTACTTAAAAATACTTTTGACTGTCTTCCAGTGTTCATCACCAGGATTCTGCTGGAACTTGCAAGTCATACTAAGTGCAAAGGCCACATCTGGCCTAGTACAAGTCATGGCATACATGATTGATCCTATAGCTGAAGCATTGTTAGCGATATTTCGACTGCTCACGCAAGCGTACGCATCATTCACAAGTAATATAGTCTGTAAGACCGAATATCGTCCACAGAGACTGATTTCTAAGTACTGTTCATCTATTTTATGTTATCTATTTGGTAATCGATATTTGATTGAGGTATTTATTTAACTACTAGAATAATGGCAAGATTTAAATCAATAAAGGAGTAATCATTTATGAATGAATTAGGGCTTCCAAAATACTCGACTATCCACTTTATTCAATCCTTAATGCAACTAAAATGATTCTTCTTCTTCGTTAAGATAGCGGTTAACTAGACTGTCTTATATTCCGGTTAAGACATATAATCACTCAATCTCAGTGCAGAACCCTTCTATATTTCTATGATAGGATTTACCACATAGGAGGATTAAGAACAAGTATCGGGGTACATTCGTCCGTGATTTTAACCTATGTCTAGTCAATTACAGCATATCCAAATCTCTCCTCTTGGTTTTTTATTCGAAATCATATAGGTTATGATAACTAGTGATCAATTAATTATCAAACATTCATACGAAATATTGACTAAATCTTAATCAAGCGAAGAAGAAATCAAACTACTGCATTAATTCAGGAATAACAGTTTCAAGCGATTCATAAAAAAAATCTTAATAGAGTGTTTAGCTCCTAGTCATAGTCACGCTAAGAACTAATACAATATCCATACATAAACTGAATTAAAAATGAAAGAAAAAAATTACGTAGAACAAAGTCTCCAATTGTAGGATCCCCTCTTTTGTTGGTACCAATAGACTTTGGGCGCTAAAAAGAGACTTCTCCAAATCCTCTTGTGTTGTGTTGTCTTATAGAATGACCAACCTCTCCCATAGCATTAATCTCCAGGGCTTAAATATCCTATAATTTTTGTGCCATATGGACCAATCCGCCCTTAGCCAATTTGTCTTGGAATCGAAATTTCCGCGTCGGACTGCATGATTACGCATACCGACACCGTGGTGTCGAAACTCCTGCAGCTTCTCAGCACAAATGGCACCGCGGTGCTGAAAGTCCTGTGGCTCCTCGGTAAATATGGAAATGAGGTTTTGCATAGTGGCACCGCGGTGCTTCCTTCTTTCGCTTTGAGTTGCCAACTTTCGTCCTTTTCGCCTTGGGAGCACCTTTTCTGCCCATTTCTCGTTCTTTTTTGTCATTTTGCATTTTTGCACCGCTGTGACTCAAAAGAAAGAAAAACAAACCTACTACTATACTAAACACAACACAAATGAGTAAAATACCAACTAAAAATGACTCAAAAGGCGTATACAAAATACGTCTAACAAACACCCCCAAACTTAACATTTGCTCGCCCTCGAGCAAAGATCAAAACAAAAACAAAGACACAAAAATAAAAGACTCAAAGACTCAAATCAAGCAGCTGCACAAAGACTTAGAAACACATGAACGTCAGTTGGATAATATGCAGGAAAAGATATAGCATGAATTCGGCAATCTAGAATTTCAAGTCAGATATTTCGCAAATTCATTTCAATCACAAGAAATGGAAACATGAATACCTAACTTATGCATGTTAATTTCATTTAGTTCTACGGGCATGTGTACTTGATATTCTTCACTAATCATAGACATACATACTAGAGATTCTCAGTACTTTTCAGAATTGTAATGTAGGCTTAGACATGGGTAGGCAAAAGTAGGCATTTAGGCTCAATTTACGTACCATAAGCGTTTTTCTCATTCAACCGTTTTATCCTTTTTTTTGGTATTTTTTTCAGTTCATACCTATCATTCCTCTTTTCTCTTTTTGAGAGCATGAATCAATTCATATAGGCACCCCCAAACTTAAACTTTTACATTTTTATTGGGGTACATCACCTTTTCGCTCTCTTTTTGTATTTCTTTTTCACTCTTTTTCATCCCAATTTTTCAATTACTGTTTATGG
Organism: Przewalskia tangutica; assembly: GCA_029844215.1. Classification (NCBI taxonomy): domain Eukaryota; kingdom Viridiplantae; phylum Streptophyta; class Magnoliopsida; order Solanales; family Solanaceae; genus Przewalskia; species Przewalskia tangutica. The sequence continues at coordinate 9,243,050 of CM056725.1, forward strand.
CACACGAGGGAATCATGGGGTGTCAAAGAAAACAACTTATTTTAGGCTCAACGGGGCTGACTAGAGATATAATTTATTGTCAGGATAGGTAATGAAGGGTAAGAAGGGCTATCAAAGAAATGTTTGAATCATCTACCTAACATGTACATCTTAACTATTTCGCCTCAAATAACAAGAAAGCATACTTCAAAGACATTTTTCACTTAGCAACACATAGGCTAAGCATCAAATATTCCAAATAATCAAATTTTTATGATTTTTTGGCATATCTAACTTTAGCACACATATTTTAGCTTCTCATTCCACTACATTATTCCACTTAGTTCACTAGGCGTTCCAAATAAGCACATCATGCATGATAAAAAAAATTTGACTCACATAAATACAAAAAACAACAAAATACTCACAAAAATAAAATAAAATGAAAACTCTCCCCACCCCTCAACTAAACTACACATTGTCCCAAATGCGTAAAAGACTCAAAAATTAAAATGTGATGACTTACAGACATACAACGGCTCAAAATGGTGGTGGTGGCGACGGATATTGCACTGAGACGGTATATGTGGGAGGAGATTTGGCGATTCAGGGCCTTTTTATTTTTTGGAAATCGCTAATCGGCATCGCGGTTCTGCATAGTGGCACTGCGATGCTTAAATTCCTGCGACCTCTATGATTTTCTGGCATCGCGGTTCTGTATGATTGCACCGCGACGCTGAAACTCCTGATTCGGTGTTTTCCAACATTTTTCCCTGCTTCATGTCCCATTCTTTCACCTGACATCACAACACAACAAAAATATCTAAAGTGAGACTGTTCTAATTAACTAAATTGCATAATTTAAACATTGGTTTGCCTCCCAAGTAGCGATGTCTTTTATGTCTTGTAGCCGGACGCAGGTTACTCATTAAATCATTGAGGTATTTTAACCCCACTACCTATCCATTTCAAAATCATTCTCCTCTTTCTCACTCTGTTTTTCTTTTTCACATGAGGGGGTTCAGTAAGACTTACCTTTTCGACGGCTTCTATGACATTCATTTTTGTTTCAACATTCTTGCTGACCTGTGGGTTCACCACTATATGAATGATTTGCCTAGCTTTGGCATGTGTTGGCTGAACTGCTGTGTCAGCCGTGCTGACTGCGAAACACTTGTTGATGACTTGGGATTCAATGGTGGAATTGAAAACTTTGAACACCATTTCTTCCTCCTAAACCCTTAGTCTCAGTTCTCCCTTTTCTACATCAATCAGGGCTCTCCCAGTTGCAAGGAATGGTCTCCCCAAAATGATGGGTATTTCATCATCTTCCTCCATATCAAGAATGAGGAAGTCTGCTGGGAAGAAGAATTTTCCCACCTTGACCAGCACATCTTCTATTATGCCTCTGGGTGCACTACGGTTCTGTCGGCCAACTGCAAATTCACTTTGGTTGGTTTGGCTTCACCCAAACCCAATCTCTTGAAGACAGATAGAGACATGAGATTGGTACTGGCCCTTAGATCACACATCGCCTTGTTTGTGTCACCTACAATAGTGCGAGGCAAGGTGAAGCTCCTGGATCCTTCACAGGAGGCGGTTTCTTTGCGAGGATGACACCGCACTCATCTGTTAAAGATAATGTCTCATAATCCATGAAGCCTTCTTTTTTCCAAGTATCTCGCATGAATTTAAAGTATCTTTGGTATCTGTTCTTGTCTTGATGAAGGGGATATTTATGTGAAGCTTCTTAAACACCTCCAAAAACTTGGAGAACTGCTTGTCAATTACCTTCTTTTGTAACCTCTGAGGGTAAGGGATTCTATCAACGTACTCCCTCAAAGGTGTTCGTGGAGCTGTCTCAACTATAGGGCGGTCATCAGTGACCCCCCCATTCTCTACCTCAGCTGCTTTCTCACACTCCTTCTCACTTACCACTGCGGGCTGGGGAGCAACCTGCTCCAACTACTTTCCACTTCTCAAAAACACTGCTTGACACGACTCTCTAGAATTTACCTCTGTTTTACTTGGGAGAGTGCCCTGCGGCCTGTTGGTTACCATCTTTGCAAGTTTTCCAATCTGTGTTTCCAAGCTCCTGAAAGAGGACATTGTTTCAGACATGAACGTATTGTACGAATTGGTGAGTGTAAGCAATGCAGCTCTCAGTTCATCAGGCTTCTCCTGTTGTATAGGTGGTCTAAACTGCTGGGATGAAGTGGCTTGATTTTGCACCTGTTGGTTTGGTAACCACCATGATATGGTTGTTGCTAAGGCTGATCGTTCCTCCACGAAAAGTTAGGTGATTTCTCTACCCTGGGTTGTATGTGTTGGAATTATAAGGCCTCTGAAAGTTCCCAACCGCATGTACCTGCTCCATTGGCACATTATTAGGGTCCACCACTGTGCATCTGTCAAAGGAATGCGGTCCACCACAAATATCACAATTCACAGGCATCTGGACTGCATTCATGGACATGGTGTTCTGCTACAGTTGCTTCGTCAAAAGGGCCACCTGTGCGTTCAGGGAAGTGATGACATCTAGTTCATGTATGCCCATAGTCTTCCTGCTGGTCACTGACCTGTCATCTGCCCCTTGATGATTGTTGGCAGCCATATCTTCCAGTAACTCATGTGCCTCATTGGCACTTTTTCTCATGAAAGCACCCCATGCTGCAGCATCAATGATGGTACGAGTAATACCACTCAGCCATTATAAAAAATATGGACTAACTTCCACTTCTCAATGCCATGATATGGGCATTTTCTTTTGCAGATCCTTGAATCGCTCCCATGAATCGTAGAGTGATTCACCATCCACCTGATAAAAGTTGTTCAGCTCTCTCCTTAACTTTTCTGCTTTGGAAGGAGGGAAGAACTTTGCTAGAAACTTTTGGGTCAGGTCTTGCGGTAGTAGTGGAGTTGGCGGGCGATGAGTTCAACCAGACTTTTGGCTCATCCTCGGTGAAGCGGGAAGAGCTCGGTCTAATGGCATCGTCGATGCGCCATTGTATTTGAAAGTGGCACACACTCGTAAAGTTTGCAATGTGCACGTGTGGATCTTGGATGGCGATCCCCAAATTGTACTGTGTTCTGGACCATGCTCAGGATGGCTGGCTTGATCTCAAAGTTGTTGGCCCCTATAGCTGGGAGTCTGATGCATGCCTGTGCACCATTAACTGTGGGCAGAACATAATCTCCCAAGCTCATTTCTGCAAGTGGTGGGACTTGTCCCATGATAGCCAGTACCTCATTATTCAACACCTCCTCAGGTACCCCGTTGTTGTTATTCTGCTAATTTTCCATGGCTAGTAAATCAGCAATTCTTTTCTCACGCCTGTTTTGTTTGCACATTTTTTCGATTTCATGGGTCTGCTAGTTTATTTTATGTGGGAACATAATGTAATCTAATATCTTCAGTCTCCAGCATTTCTCTGAGTATGTGGTACTTCCTTGGTACATGTTTGTTTCTGTTTGTTGATTTTGGTTCATTTTCCTGTGCAATTGCACCAGTGTTGTCACAATGAATGGTTATTGGACAACTAGCACTCAGAACAACCCCTGATTCCTTCAGGAAGTCAAAAATGCGACAACCTCTTTACTAGCTTCCGATCCAGCAATGTACTTTGCTTCAGTAGTCGAATCAACAATTGTAGCTTGTTTGGAACTCTTCCAACTCACTGCTCCACCATTTAAAATGAACGTGTAACCAGACTGAGATTTGAAGTCATCAACATTTATCTGGAAGCTAGCATCAGTGTATCCAGTAACAACTAGTTTCACATCTCCACCATAGACCAAGAAGTAATCTTTAGTACGTCTGAGGTACTTAAAAATACTTTTGACTATCTTCCAGTGTTCATCATCAGGATTCTGCTGGAACTTGCAAGTCATACTAAGTGCAAAGGCCATATCTGGCCTAGTACAAGTCATGGCATACATGATTGATCCTATAGCTGAAGCATTGTTAGCGATATTTCGACTGCTCACGCAAACGTACGCATCATTCACAAGTAATATAGTATGTAAGACCGAATATCGTCCACAGAGACTGGTTTCTAAGTACTGTTCATCTATTTTATGTTATCTATTTGGTAATCGATATTTGATTGAGGTATTTATTTAACTACTAGAATAATTGCAAGATTTAAACCAATAAAGTTGTAATCAGTTATGAATGAATTAGGGCTTCCAAAATCCTCGACTATCCACTTTATTCAATCCTTAATGCAACTAAAATGATTCTTCTTCTTCGTTAAGATAGCGGTTAACTAGGCTGTTTTATATTCCAGTTAGGACATATAATCACTCAATCCCAGTGCAGAACTCTTCTATATTTCTATGATAGGACTTACCACATAGGAGGATTAAGAACAGTAACTTATAATGCTATACAAGTATCGCGGTACATTCGTCCGCGATTTTAACCTATGTCTAGTCAATTACAGCATATCCAAATCTCTCCTCTTGGTTTTTGATTCGAAATCATATAGGTTATGATAACTAGTGATCAATTAATTATCAAACATTCTTACCAAATATTGACTAAATCTTAATCAAGCGAAGAAGAAATCAAACTACTACATTAATTCATGAATAACAGTTTCAAGCGATTCATAAAGAAAGTCTTAATAGAGTGTTTAGCTCCTAGACATAGTCACGCTAAGAACTAACACAATATATATACATAAACTGAATTAAAAACGAAAGAAAGAAAATTACGTAGAACAAAGTCTCCAATTGTAGCTCCAAATCCGCTTGTGTTGTGTTGTCTTGTAGAATGACCAACCTCCCTCATAGCATTAATCCCTAGGGCTTAAATATCCTATAATTTCCATGCCCTATGGACCAATCCGCCCTTAGCCAATTTGCGCCGGAATCGAATTTCCGCGTCGGCCGCGATACGCATCATGCGGCGCGTGCGAACTCTGCGACTTCTTAGCACAAATGGCACCGCGGTACTGCTTGATGACACTGCGATGCTGAAAGTCTCGTGGCTACTCGGTAAATATGGCACCGCGGTTCTGCATAGTGGCACCGTAGTGCTGTCTTCTTTCGTTCTGAGTTGCCAACTTTCGTCCTTTTCGCCTCGGGAGCACATTTTCTGCCCATTTCTCATTTCTTTTTGCCATTTGCCTTTTTGCACCGCAGTGACTCAAAAGTAAGAAAAACAAACCTACTATTATACTAAACACAACAAAAACGAGTAAAATACCAACTAAAAATTACTCAAAAGGCGTATACAAAATACGCCTAACAAGCATATGTGACCCTCTTTATGCGCTCAAGTTCTACAACACTAGAAGGGCAATCCTTCTTAGATAAATTGATGCCTTGACCCATTGAAAGACCGCATTTCTTGGAATTTTCCATAGAAAAACATCTAAGCACTTTGTATATGTAGACCGACTATGACAGCCCCCACAATCTATTAGGTCTATCTCTATAGATCCTAATTCCTATAATGTAGCAGGTTTCACCTAAGTCCTTCATCATAAAGGTACTGGACAACCATTCCTTAACTGACTGCATGAGAGTTTTATTGTCTCCCATTATCAATATGTCATCTACAAATATAACAATGAAGACAATACCCTCATCCTTGCATTTGCTATACACACAAGGATCTTTTTTGCTTCTGACGAAATCAAATGACTTAATAGCCCTGTCAAAGCAAACGTTCCAACTCCTAGAGGCTTTCTTAAGTCAATAAATGGACTTCTGTAACTTGCACACATCATTTGTGTAACGACTCGTAATTTTGGACAATAATTTGAGCATGTAAACGAAGGAAATAAACTCGAGCGTTTGATTTTTTTTTTATATTTACATATGCTAATGGGAGATTAGTATATAAAAGGACGTGATCCTGAAATAATTTTGGATACAACAAATATGACAACAGGGATTGGGAATAAATTTGGAGTATGCATAAAGAAGTTTTGGACTAGTGTCATATTACAAGAATTATGACATTGTGTATGGGAAGATTTTATAAGTTATCCGGATTTAAGTGAGTTGAGATCAAAAATTAATTATGGGTATAATTGATAAATATGGAATGTGGTGGAGATAAAGGGATTAAGTAGTAGTTATGTGACAAGTATAAGTAAATGACCCCATGTGGATTCGTACGGGAAAAACAGGTAGTGACTAATAACATTTGATATGTGGTGTCATATTTAGCATAACTTAGTCATTAAAGATATTAAAAGACATGTGGAGCCCACATTCCACTAAAGGATTTATACATAGTCGTATTTTGGAGTAACTAACTAATTATTTTTATTTTTATACAAGCTAGCATAAAGGTTTATATGTAGGCTTTGCTTAAAAGAATGGAGGGAGGTGACAATATATTTCAATGGTGAATTAGATAGAAGATTAAGTTTAAAGTCCTCATCAGTTAGATGTAAATTTTAGGAAGATATAAGCAACAACTCATGAACCAATTGGCAGCTTCATACGCCATTGTGTTACGGTAATAATTCCCCTATTTCTTATAGTTTAACTGATCCTCAACATGCAGAAATTCACCATGAGCTCTTCTTGGTTTTAGAAGTAATGTGACATAGTGAAGGATCTGATTTTCTTCATCACCCAAGGTTGATTTATAGAGATTTAGCATGAATCATTTGTCAGAAGTCTCGGAATACTAGGAGAGCTTGTTTCCTCCACCTTATGGTTGGGATGGAAGTTGTTTTTTTAAGTTGATGTAAGGGATGGAAATACTAAATCTTAGTCTATGATTAATGTGTCGAAGAGGCTGGGTCCAATATCATTGATAAAGATTCGACGTTGAGGTATGTTAAGATAAATTCTTTCTTTCTTTTGGCATATTCTACGTGTGAAATATAATCGTGGTATTGCTCTATAATTTATTCTACTCTTAAAAGTTAAGAAATATTCATATTATTGATTTTATGCTAAAAGCATATCTAAATTGTTTCTAAGTCCTTAAAGAGGCATATGAAAAAGATGAGGATGATTTTCACAGTGTAGTCAAAGGTAATATGTCACCTATTGAAATTGGAACATGGTGTTGTCATTCATGCATTTTATTTGCATTGCAATTGCATATTAACCTGGACCACTTGTGCTATGCATATTACTATATGGTAAATATTGTATATATATGAAGGGGATATGGGAAAAGGGAAAAAGGTATTATATACGCACACCACTTGCAGATGGTACATATTATCATAAAAGAGCCCTAAGAGGCCACATACCGAGCCTGTGTAGTCAAAATGGGTGCCTGTGTGGCCAAGTCAATATGATAATGTTAAAGCATGTGTGGCTAGCCTGTGTGGCTTATATGATATAATTGAATGCTTGTGTGGCAATTATGGGTAGGATTCCTGTGTGGACATTAGTATAATACATGTACATCATGTATGACAATTATGTATATTATGCCCACAGAGGCTGTTATGAAAAGAGAGACGCATGTGTGGCCATCAGTATACTGTATTTGCATTGCATACCATTTAGACATATGTATTGGAGTCTCAGAGGTAAGTATTGATAAGTATTGTTGGTCAGTTGTTTCTGTTTTAGTTGTTGCTATACTCATGTTATGATATTATTTCTTATGTCTGACATACCCAGTACATCAGTCGTACTGACATTCCTTTTGTTGGGGACGCTGCGTTTCATGCCCGCATGTTCAGTTAAAAAGAGTGATGGTTCACACTGGTAGGTTACTGGTTCAGCTAATGTCAGAGCACTCTATTTGTTCCTGAGTTGCAGTCTAGTCTTGGTATGATATTTTGATGTCATATACTCTTTAGAGGCTTGTAGACAGGTGTCCTGTGGATAGTGGTTTTGTATGGTCGTGTCGGCCTTGGTATGGGTATGTACATATATAAGTCAATTTTCTGGTCAAGAGCTTTCATAATATTTTTTTGGCTTAGTCCGTGCTTACTTGTGATTATATGTTGATGATTTGATTTGTGGTACCCGGCGGGTGGAATCCGGTGCCCGTCGCGGCCCTTCAGTTTTGGTCGTGACAAACTTGGTATCAGAGAATGTGTGTCCTAGGGAGTCTACAAGCCGTGTCTAGTAGAGTTTTGTGTATGGGTATGTTGTGCACCATACTTATACGCAGGAGGCTATCTGACATTTAGGGATGGTTTCTATTCTTTCATCTCGTAACTCATGCAGTATAGCTGAGTATTAAGAATTCGAGTTTAACTCGTGCCTGTTACAGTTTCTATAACGTCGAACCAAAACGACTTCGGTTGGTTTATACTCGTAGCTAGTAAATGAGTGATTTCTATCAAAACGGTTGATACACCAGAAGGGCAGTAGTATGTTAGAAATTTTCGAGATTATGAGAAGTTGTCTCGCACATATACGAAAGAGATAGTGCAAACCTGGGAAGCGAAACATTTGTTTTGGGAAGGAGTAAAATAAAGGAGGTATTACACACCGAAACACAAAAGTTCATAAGGATTCGCGTTGTAGACCTTATTATGTTTACAATTATAGCAACGCTTTCTTCCGGTAGGATTATGATTAGCAGGGAAATTAAAGTTGAATCGAGTGTTATTATTAGTAGTATGATTTCTAGTGGGACAGATCCGTCAAAGGATATGAGTAAGTTATTTTCCCAAGTATCGACGAATCCAGTAGCACCAGAGGAGTTAAGGGAAGATCATGTTTCATCAGTCCTACCACTGGCTCCATCTGATTAGGATGTAAGGAGACCAGTGTAGGTATTGAATCAATTGATTGCCTCTCAGGAAAAACTTCAGCCTAGAGCGTCAGATAGCGATAGGCCCTTAAAGGGTCAGATTTTATTAACTAAGGATCGCCGATATGTAAAGGATTTGAAGATGCCAACTTCTCAGGATCAAAGTTGCAAAGGTCGAGTGACACTACTCCGACCATCTTGTAGTCAGTATAGTCGAGCGTATGCTGGAGTATGCCGCAAAGGTACAAGGGGTTGGTTTAGTGTGGCAGTCATGACCACAATATTCTGAAATGTCCCAAGTTGATGCGCAGGACAAGATGAGTATAAGTGATACAAATGAAAAATGAAAGACTTCATTGGAAAGTTTAGTAGGTTATGAAAATCTACACGTTTACGGTGACTCTTGCTGATTAGAATTCTAGAGGAAACTACAACAGGACCCTATGAATGTGGCTTTGATTACAAAGGAAGTACAATGTGCTAAGGACTATCAGAGGTGGATGAAGCAAGGACAAAATTCTTTCAACCGAAGTGCAAAAAAAATAAATCAATGGCTAATATATGGAGATATGATTATAAAAGTATTCCACAGCTTGATAAAATCAACGAGAAATGCGAATAGGATATTCAATATAAAGGACTAAAAGGGTAATACTCTGAATAATATGTCAGGGATTATACAAGCTTTTGCGGAATTCTACGTTCACTTGCTGGGAATAAAGAGCTTCGGAAGGGATCATGCAACCAGTAATATAGTGGGACAAGGAGCAGTGGTCAGAAAGGAACGGAGAACAATTCTAGAAGGGAAGATTATGGAAGGGAGATAAGCCATCGTTCTTGCGTAAATGGCAATATTGTGTATTATTAAGAATTACATGTATCATGGTAGTAAGCTAAGGTATGCTATAGGTATTGGACTAGTAAGGTCTCCAGCTTCATTGTGCAGGATCTTACAATTCTACATAACCTCTGTATAACAATGATTTGTTGGGGGTAATTGAGGACGAGAACTATGGAACAATAAAAAATGGCTGTAAAAATATTAAAACCATTAATAAGTATGAATGGAACTATATGATCGATGTAGCAAGGTAGAAATATCGTTTAATGATGAGTAGAATGAAGGGTTATGACAAGAAGGATAAAAGTGAATGAAATGCATGTTTCACAAGAGTATGATTGCTCCACAACAACGTAATGATCAACAGTAGAGAAAGGAAATAAGAACTTTTACGCCAAAGGTGACGAACCTCTGATGTTCAGGAAAATAGTATGAGAAGTACTTTGAGATAAGAGACCCCAAGGCAACTTGAAATGGAAATGTAAAGGTAAGACGAATGGGCACTCGGTCGATGAGAGACTTAATAATGATAGAACAAGAAAGCTTGATAAGTCATTGGATCACGTAACACCATGAATTTGATCTAAACATATGAATCATCGATTCCACGATATATGTGTTCATAACTTTCAGAAAGTATGTAAACGAAAGTAACAGTGAGTAAAGCTCGAGATTAGCACCTAAACAGATGAAAAGAGGCCAATGAGGCCTATGGATATAAGGTAGACGTTAAAGATATACGTCAAGATATAATGACATTATAGTACAGATAAGATGTCATCAAATACAAATATCTATGAGCATTTTTGAACTGACCAAACGTTCTACGAGATAGATAAATTAATGAGTTTACAGCTTAACGAGATCAAGGAAATCTTTTCCTAAAATGTCATTGACAAAAAGGGTTAGCCATAAGGCAAGTGGAAGAATTCGAAGTGAAGTACAATGACCAGGTTTGGAGATAGTAGGTCAATGTCATGTAATGCAATTCTTCAGAGTCTTCTACGTACTGAATAATGAAATAAGTTAACAATTCATCCCTTAAGGGGTAGTAACGCCAAGGATTGAAATCAGGAGCAATGTTTGAGATTACGTATGTATACTAGAATATTTTTGAATTATGAGGAGTACGACAAGTAAGGAAATAAGTGCACAAGTGTCAAAAGAAGTGAAGTGTTTATAGCTACGAGTAGTGAGAAGGTACCAAAAAAGGGGATTTCTTTCAGACCATGAATGAGAGTTAGCTGTGATGATACACACACTTTAGATTCGGTGACATTGTTCATAAAGTGTCCACGTTTGAGATACTACAAATATAAAAGTTTCCAGAACACCAGTTAGTAAGCAAAACTAAGTTGACAATATGATCATTCACCCACAAGCAGCTTGACCAATGTAAGGAATAGGGGGAGAAGTTGATATGAGGGAACACATCAGTTAGTTAAGGGGTAGTCCGATTGAAGGATTCAGACAGTGATAGCCCTATGACTCAGAATACAACAGGATAATCCCTCATACGGGAAGAAAAAGGAACATCACGATGAAGATCCCATTTAGAGAATATTGGAGAAGATATTTAACAAAAAGAAAACGACAACCTTCGAGTATAATTGGAGAGGGACCCTTAGATGGAAGGCCCATTTGTGTATTCTGAATATAACAGGATTACGAGACAAGATTACGATGGAGGTCCATTGTTCACAATATCACATGGATCTACTAAGATGTATCATGATCTCAAAAAGGTATGTATTGGTAGGACGACATGAAGAGGAACATTACAGAATTGGTGGTTCAGTGTCTTAATTCTCAGCATATAAATAGAGCACCAAAAGCCCAGTGGCTTGACTTAGAACATCGATATTCTGATATGGAAATGGAAAATGATTAATATGGATTTCATTATGGGGTTACCTCATTTTCTCTGTAAGTTTGATTCTATTTGGGTGCTCATTGACATACTGATCAAATCAGCTCATTTCTTGCCAGTGAAAATTACCTACACAGCCGAGGACTACGCGAAGCTATATATTAAGAAGATTGTTCGACTTCATAGTGGGCCTATTTTTATTATATCTGACCGAGATTCTCAGTTTACAGCTAACTTCTAAAAGTCATTTCAAAAAGGGTTAGGCACCCGAGTTAATTTAAGTACGACTTTCCATTCTCAGACAGACGGTCAGGCCGAACGAGCGATTCAGACGCTCGAGGACATATTATAAACTTGTGTGTTGGACCTTAAGGGAGTTGGGATAATCACTTACCCCTTATTGAGTTCTCGTATAATAACAGTTATCACGCCAGTATTAAAATGGCTCCATATGAGGCTTTATACGGACGGAAGTGTAGATCTCCTATTGGATGGTTCGAGGTGGGTGAATCATAGTTATTTGGACCTGACTTAGTGCATCAAGCCATAGAGAAGGTAAAACTTATCCAGGAAATGATTGTTAATGACTCAGAGTTGTTAGAAGTCATAATTAGATGTGCGACAATGAGACTTAGAGTTCCAGGTAAATGATTGAGTATTCTTGAAAATTTCTCCTATGAAGAAAGTAATGAGATTCAGAAAGAAAGAAAAAGCGTAGCCCAAAATATATTGGACCATACCGTATAATTCGAAGATTTGGCCAAGTAGCATATGAATTGGTCTTACCCTCAAAGTTGGAGTTTGTTCATCCAATCTTTCACATTTCCATGTTGAGATCATGTGTTGGAGATCTTTCTTGGATTGTACCGATTGAAGATGTGCAGGTTTACAGAGGATTTGTCATACGAAGAGATTTCTGTTTGAGGACTAAGGAAATAACTTCTATGAAAGTGTTATGGCGAAATAAGAATGTGGTAGAGATGATGTGGAAAATAGAAGATGAGATAAAGTAATCATTATATCATTAAAGCGTGATGACTATGAGAGTTCCGATGTAGCAATGTATGTTATATGTCACCCAAACATTCGAGAACGAATGTTTCTAAGGGGGGAAGGATGTAACGACTCGTAATTTTGGACAATAATTTGAGCATGTAAACGAAGGAAATAGACCCGAGCATTGAAAATATTTTGTTATATTTACATATGCTAATGGGAGATTAGTAGACAAAAGGATGTGATCCCGAAATAATTTTAGATACAACAAATGTGACAACAGGGATTGGGAATAAATTTAGAGTATGCATAAAGATGTTTTGGACTAGTGTCATATTACAAGAATTATGTCATTGTGTATGTGAAGATTTTATAAGTTATCCGGATTTAAGTGAGTTGAGATCAAGAATTAATTATTGGTATAATTGATAAATATGGAATGTGGTGGAGATAAAGGGATTAAGTAGTAGTTATGTGACAAGTATAAGTAAATGACCCCACGTGGATTCGTAGGGGGAAAACATGTAGTGACTAATAACATTTGATATGTGGTGTCATCTTTAGCATAACTTAGTCATTAAAGAGATTAAAAGGCATATGGAGCCCACATTCCACTAAAGGATTTGTACATAGTCATCTTTTGGAGTAACTAACTGATTATTTTTATTTTTTATACAAGCTAGCTTAAAGGTTTATATGTAGGCTTTTCTTAAAAGAATGAGGGAGGTGACAATATATTTCAATGGTGAATTAGATAGAAGATTAAGTTTAAAGTCCTCCTCAGTTAGATGTAAATTTTAGGAAGGTATAAGCAACAACTCACGAACCAATTGGCAGCTTCATACCCCATTGTGCTACGGTAATAATTCCCCTATTTCTTCTAGTTTAACTGATCCTCTACATGGAGAAATTCACCATGATATCTTCTTGGGTTTAGAAGTAATGTGACATAGTGAAGGATCTGATTTTCTTCATCGCCCAAGGTTTATTTATAGAGATTTTAGCATGAATCATTTGTCAGAAGTCTCGAAATACTTGGAGAGCTTGTTTCCTCTACCTTATGGTTGGGCTGGAAGTTTTTTTTAAGTTGATGTAATGGATGGAAATACTAAATCTTAGTCTATGATTAATGTGTCGAAGAGGCTGGGTCCAATATCATTGATAAAGATTCGACGTTGAGGTATGTTAAGACAAATTCTTTCTTTCTTTTGACATGTTCTACGTGTGAAATATAACCGTGGTATTGCTCCATAATTTATTCTACTCTTAGAAGTTAAAGAATATTCATGTTATTGATTCTATGCTAAAAGCATGTCTAAATTATTTTTAAGTCCTTAAAGAGGCATATGAAAAAGATGAGAGTGATTTTCACAGTGTCGTCAAAGATAATATGTCACCTGTTGAAATTGGAATATGGTGTTGTCATTCATGCATTTCATTTGCATTGCAATTACATATTACCCTGGACCACTTGTGCTATGCACATTACTATATGGTAAATATTGTATATATATGTAGGGGATATGAGAAAAGGGAAAAAGACATTATATACGCACACCACATGCAGCTGGTACAAATTATCACAAAAGAGCCCTAAGAGGCCACATATCGAGCCTGTGTGGTCAAAATGAGTGCCTGTATGGCCAAGACAATATGATAATGTTAAAGCCTATGTGGCTTATATGATATAACTGAATGCCTGTGTGGCGGTTATGAATAGGATTCCAGTGTGGACATTAGTGTACCGCATATGCATCATGTATGACAGTTATGTATATTATGCCCACAAAGGCTGTTATAAAAAGAAAGACGCATGTGTGGCTATCATTATACTGTATTTGTATTGCATACTATTTAGACATATGTATTGGAGTCTCAGAGGTAAGTATTGATAAGTATTGTTGGTCATTTGTTTCTGTTTCAGTTGTTGCTATACTTCTGTTATGATATTATTTCTTATGACTGACATACTCAGTACATCAGTCGTACTGACGTTCCTTTTGCTGGGGACGCTGCGTTTCATGCCCGCAGGTTCAGTTAGAAAGAGTGATGGTTCACACTGGTAGGTTGCTGGTTCAGCTGATTTCGGAGCACTCTATTTGTTCCAGAGTTGCAGTCTAGTCTTGATATGATATTTTGATGTCGTATAATCTTTAGAGGCTTGTAGACAAGTGTCTTGTGGATAGTGGTTTTGTATGGCCGTGTCGGCCTTGGTATGGGTATGTACATGTATAGGTCAGTTTTTTGGTCAAGAGCTTTCATAATTTTTTTCGGCTTAGTCTGTGCTTACTTGTGATTATATGTTGATGATTTGATTTGGGGTACCCGGCTGGTGGAATCCGGGTGCCCGTCGCGGCCCTTCCGTTTGGGTCGTGACAATTTGGTCTAGACTCGGATGAAAAACCCTCGGGTTGTTTCATATACACTTTCTCAATTAGATTACCATTGTGGAATGCAGTTTTGACGTCCATCTGCCAAATGTCAAAGTCATAATGTGCAGCTATAGCAAGAAAAATCCGAATTGACTTTCTCTTAGCAACTAGTGAAAATGTTTCATCATAATCCACTCCACGACGCTGATTATAACCTTTATCCACTAGTCTAGCTTTATAAGTCTGAACCTTGCCAAATGCATCAATCTTCTTCTTGAAGACCCATTTGCATCCTATGAGTTTACCCCATTTGGCAAATCAACCAAGTTTCACACTTGATTGACATACATAGATTCCATTTTGGATTTAATGGCTTCTTGTCATCTCTTCGAATCAATGTCTACCATTGCTTCATTGTAGGTTGTAGACTCATCATCGTCTAGAATATCTATCTCACTATGTGTTTCCACAAGTAGATTTAGTCTTTCTGGAGGACGATGAGTTCTAGTCGACCTACAGAGTTGATTGTCTTGCAATTCAGTTCTAGGTATGTTCTGACTGTGAGAAGGTTCTTGTGTGTTGGTTGATCCACCAACATGAGAGTTTTTAGGAATATCATTTTCATGTCTTTCCTGAATGGGAGGATGTGCAATCACTGCACTTGCTCCCAAGGTCTGTGTAGGAGGGTCTTGCATTTCTGCATCATTCCTCGTAACGCTCCCACTGGCCGAAGGGCGTATCCTAAGTACTCAATCTTCGCCAAAAGCTCCCACTGAATTCTTGCCCTGATCATTCGGCAAGGATTCAACCTCTATGTTGCTTTGTTGTTCTTGAATTTCTTCAAGTTCTATCTCCGTGCAGCTCTCTTCCATGTAGACATATTCTTCTTCAATGAAAGTTGTGTTCCTAGAAACAATAGTCTTATGTTCACTAGGAAGATAGAAATAGTATTCCTTAGTTTCTTTTGGATACCCTACAAAGTAACATTTCTCACTCTTAGATTCTAACTTATCAGTGAGCATCTTCCTTACATATGCAGGACACCCCCAGGGCCTCATGTGTTTAAGAGCTGACATTTTGCCACACCATATCTCATATGGTGTCTTTTCAACTGATTTGGAAGGAACCCTGTTCAGAACATATATCGAGGTTTGTATAGCATATCCCTAAAAGTATGTTGGTAGAGCTGTAAAGCTCATCATAGAATGAATCATATCAAGGGTTCAATTTCTCCTCTCGGCAACACCATTCATTTGTGGTGTTCCAGGAGGCGTCCATTCGGAATGAAATCCATGTAGCTTCAAGTAATCTAGAAATTCTTTACTCAAGTACTCACCTCATCGATCAGATCGAAGAGTCTTGATACGATTTGCGAGTTATTTCTCCACTTCACACTTGTACTCCCTGAACTTTTCGAAGGCTTCAGATTTGTGTTTCATAAGATACACATATTCATACTTTTTCAATTCGTCTGTAAAAGTGATGAAGTAAGGGAAACCTCCTCTAGCTTGAGTAAAAAATGGTCCACATACGTCAGTATGTACCAACTCAAGCACCTCCTTGGCTCGTATCCCCTTTCCAGAAAGAGGCTTATTGGTCATCTTACCTTTCAAACAGGATTCACAGTTACCATAAGATTATAAGTCAAATTGTTCGAGGTAGTTAAGTTTCCTCAACCGTTCTATCTTGTTTGATTGATATGACCAAGTCTACAATGCCACGGGTAGGAAGAATTTCATTTACTTATTTTAGCTCATTTATTTTGTATATTGAAAATTTCTCGACAACAGTTTAGTGTATACAATCCATTCACAAGAGGCGCAATTCCAAATACAACATCATTAAAAGATAATATCATACTGCCATTAAATATGCCTGAGGAAAAATCCTCCATGTCTAAAACATGAATGGAAATGATGTTCCTCGTTAACGAGGAACATAAAAACAATTATTCAACACTAAACATTTGTCAAGAGGTAAATCTAATCTATAAGTTCCCACGCGCTCAGCATCAACTCGTGCTCTGTTTTCAATGCGCAAGTCCACCTCTCGAGGTCCAGCCTTCCTGATGTCAGTTAGCTCCTGCACATTTGTACAAACGCGTGATCCACAAACGGTATCTAGTACCCAGTAATGAGAATTATTTATAGATAGATTTATTTCAATTACAAACATACCTTGTCCATTAGAGGCTGAAGCACCATGTGCCTTCCCTCCTCCTGGAGTAGTGCAATCTTTCTTCCAATGCCCCTTCCTATTGCAGTCTATGCACACATCCTTAGCCGGAATAAATTTCTTCTTATTTGCCCCTCCATTGGGTTTCATTGTTGTGGGCGCAGCGTTAGTTTTGCCCTTCTTCTTCTTCTCACATTCCTTACCTTTCGGTTTGGGATGACTAGAGGAGTTTACCATGAGCACAACTTTGCCCTTAGATATCGAAGATTCAAAAGTCTTTAACATATTAAGCAATTCTGACAGACTCGTTTTAGTTCCATTCATGTTGTAGTTAATGATGAAACTCTCAAACGATCGAGGAAGTGAATTTAGGATCAGCGTGGAAGCAACTCTACTATGCAGATCAATACCAATTGAGGCCAACCTTTCAATTAGCCGTATCATCTTCAGCACGTGTTGAGACACTTGACCTCATTCAATCAACTTACATTTAAAAAGGTCTATCAACAAATCATATTCCAGTGTCTGGGACTGAGAGTCATAGAGGCTCTTTAAATGTCCTAGCATCTCATTAGGACCCATGTTCTCATGTTGTCTTTGTAGTTCCACTGACATGGAAGATAGCATAACGCATTGTGCAGATGTGGCATCATCAAGATGCTTTTGATAAGCAACCTTGTCAAAAACAGCATACTCAGCAGAGTCTTCAGCAGACTATGGGGAAAACCTTGTCTAATACATACTCAATTTTCTCTTGTCTTAGGACAATCCTTAGATTCCTAAACCACTCTAGATAATTCGATCCGGTGAGTTTGTTCATTTCAATAAGCATTTTCAGTGATAGATTCGACATTCTGAAGATTTGAAGATTTCGACAGACAGGAAAATACAATCAAAATTTATTTTCCCTTTTATACACATTCGTTTTAAACTAATTTAACATGACATTTTGTTTAATTAGCTTCCACTATTTTAGCATACTTCTACGACCCTAAGGTAGAATACGGACCTAAAACATTTTAAGGTCATAATGAGATAAGATTCAAACCTATGTTATATCCGCATTTGCTTTGGCTGATAACTTCAATAGAACATTTTGGTAGGTCTTAAACCAATTGCAAAGCTTATTTCCAACTCTTGGTTGATTAAATAATTCAATTTTGATCCTGTGTCCTTATATTAGTCTGACACTTTGGCGCCAAGACTTGTCTATGCAAGTCAACCCCATTACACGACTGCGTTTATGCATCTAAGTAAATTTGGTCTTTGCGAGCAAACACTTTGGTGTAAATACCCACAAAAGTTTCTCATCTACTTTTACATTTAACACATCTATGAAAGAGTCTGAGTCCTCGTAGTCTTAGAGAAAATGATGTGGCATAAATACTCGTATCGCCGGAAAGAATTTTGCACTCTAACAATTATAATGGACGACGCGTTTTAATTTTAGGCTTGTATTCAATTGTTTGGGGAACATTTTCAATTTTCGGGGATTTCAACCAATATCAACATACATGTCATATTTCATACGACATCCTATCATGCAATTTCTAAACACATTTAGATGACAAACTATCAACCCAATAGGCATGATAAAAAATGGTTTTAATAAACTATTGGGTGCCTCCTACCCAGACAGTTATAACAATCATTTATATAAATTAATTACTGAGCGCCGCCTACCCAGACAATAAGGACATTATGCTAATAATTAAATGCTTGCATTTAAAACACTTAGCATATGCATATATTATTCAATAATATACAATTAATGATAATCACGAGTCTATTTTTTTAAACTATAAAATCATGTCTATGTCAAACAGTCCCTAAACATTTTCTGATTTTAAAATTCTGATTTTCAGGAAATTCTGTAAACTTTCAGAATATACAGTGTAGTCCCTCAAAAATTTAAAATTTTAATTTGAACCATATTATATTCAGAAAATCCAATTTTAATTTTCAGAAAATATTTTCAGGTTTCAGGGACCTGTTTGCAATTTTTAGATTTTAAAAAATTCAATTTTCAGAATATTTATTTAATTACAGAATTGCTCGAAAGGGCCAAATCTGTCTAATTAAAAAGGTGTTAATATCACATTCTGAATATTTTAAACTTTAAAATCAGAATCTGAATATTTAAAACTTCAGTTTATGATTCCAATTTTTTTATTACCGTCGGCGTCACGACCCTAAAAGGTGGAGCTGCGGCGCCTCAGAGGCAGTAACCAAAAAAATAATTTTTTAAGAATTTTGGATGAACAACGTCGCGACGCTTCTGACAAACTCAGGCAGTGCCGTGACACTCGATCGTGGAGTCGCGGCGCCGCAGTCAAAACCCTAGCAAGCGTCGTGGCGCTCCATTGTGGAGCTGCGGGGCATCTGCCCCAGAAACGTAAAATCCTGCAATTTCGAAACCCTAAAACTGGTTCAGGGTCAAATTTACATATTCAACCTCGTACCCCTTCACCATTAAACAATACGTTCATCGACCATAATGCAATCCCTTCCCGTTCTTCGTCTCAATGCACCATGTTCGAAACGAACCGGTAAAGCATATCAACTTAGAAGAGTTAGATCAGAATGACTTCCTCGATTACATCACTATTCAATAGTTTAAGAGACAATGATTATGTGTTCTTGAAGTTTAGGGTTTTAAAGCTTCTTAACGACATAAAATTAGATTTAAACAAATCTTAACCCATATAATCATTAATATTCATTATATAATCATAAAACAGCCCAGACTCTGATACCACTGGAGGGTTTTGTCAGGTTCGTACAGGCAGTGGAATTTAAAAATTTATGTTTCAAACCCGACGGACGGTCAAACTGATGGATGATTTTATAATGTAAAACACATAGATAATTGTAATACTTCGAATAGATACTTACAGTTTAGCAAATCTGGAATCTTCAAACTTCAAGTGTGTAATATGAGGGTGAGCACGCAATTGTTCCTCGATTGCAAGTCTAAGACTCCGATGTAATTACTCTTTTGAAAAGCTAGAAAATCCAGCAGAGTTTCAGCGGAGAATAATTCTTATGAATTGAGTGTATTAAAATAATGATTGAACCCTCTATTTATAGTTGAAAAAATCAGCTAGGGTTTCCAAATGGGCTAGGCCCAAAAACCGAGACAGAGTGTGTCACTT
Organism: Przewalskia tangutica; assembly: GCA_029844215.1. Taxonomy (NCBI): domain Eukaryota; kingdom Viridiplantae; phylum Streptophyta; class Magnoliopsida; order Solanales; family Solanaceae; genus Przewalskia; species Przewalskia tangutica. The sequence goes on from CM056725.1 coordinate 9,263,133, forward strand.
CGGACCCACTGGGAGGCGTCGGGGCCCTAAGTTCCACGAGCCGAGGCCCTGGTCCAATTCTGCCTCGTTTCTATTTTAATTAAATCTGAAACATCATCTCAATTTAATTAAACAATCATTATTTATTCTAATATCTCGATTATAAATCGAACATATATATTCTCGGTGATTACATCCTTGAATCGACGAAATAATTGACTTAGTGTTATCCTACAGGCCTTCATCATAAGGGTCTACACGGAACTCCTAGACGGCGCCGGAAGATGAACTCAATATGTGAAGTATAGTTACACGAAATATGTGAACTGAACCTCTATGTGGGTAGATAAAATCCTTTCATTCACGACACACTCGATCAAGCTTAGGATATGTCAAGTGTCTATCCAAATGGCTTGATCATTATATCTCATTTATATTAGCTGACAACAAGACCATATCATAGATGTGTCTACTGCGTTAGCCAACGACGTAGTCAACCTGATACTATATGAGAATCTGAGTGTTCTCTCGAAGATACATTCAAGGAATGAATCTTAATCTTGGCTCAACTACCACCTTTAATCTACATCACAATATACCCAATACAAGTCGCGTCTCAACCTATAAGGCATTTGAGGTTAGGACAGGATCAAAATATATTACTCTGTAAATAAGGCGCGTATCGACCTCAAGTCTAAGGACTTCTATCTCCCACACGCTGACGACACTTTAGACATATATAACAAACAGTACATCAGCAGGGTATACCAATACTTCTACAAGTATTCATGTGTCCATCACGAGTTGCCATAACTCGTAGCAGGTAAGACATACTACATCCCTAAGGATATGATGCAGACCACATGTCGACGTATCACATATAATCGATATCCCATTCTCGATGATCATTAGTCGAGTCAATTTAAGAGTTACGCTATAATAGTAATAACCACGTAACCTCTAGGGATGCAATTATAGAATATTACAGACAATCAACAAATAATTCAATAACTGCAAATGCTATAATATTAATCTCTATTAATATAAAAATGAATGTGTATAAAGTACATTTGTCTTAATACAGATTATCTCTAGGACATAAATATACTTTTAATAAAAAGTCAAAAAAAGAGAAAAAAGATAAATAGAATCCTCGGCCATAGAGATATGCCACATAGGATTGTCTATTTCTATTTTTATATTATATATAGATTCACGCTCCTCTAAATGTGTCTTGTTATTAGTTTGAATTTCTACAAAAGCGGTTAGAGAGATTTAAGAGTTCTTCAGAATTTCTACTTGAGTGCACATTGAAAGATTCTTGAGTAGTTAGTTATATCTTGAAAGTAGAATGTCACTTTTCTATTTCACAAAAATCTACTCCGAAATCAGTGCCCTTCATATAGAGTGCCTTGAACCAATTTTTCATATCCAGAACTTTTGTCTCTTCTATTATTACTAATTGTTGCGTCTTGATTGTAGATTAAATATTTTTCTTTAGCATTATCATCTCAAATATTTCCAACAATCAGTCTTATTCAAAAGGTTGAGAGGATATTGTTTCCGGACCATTAAAAGTAAATTGAGATTTACTCTTTTAATAATGCAACTCTGCTACTTGTTCCAAACAAGGCTCAAGGAATCTAAAAGTTTGATGCTCTCTAACAATGGCATTGTCCTCACATCTGAAAATGAGATCTCTTTTATTTGTATATATAGTACTATCCCTAATTGAAACTAACAAAATCATTTGTTTGTATATATAGTACTATTCCTTAATTAATAAAATCTCTTTTGTTTGTTATTTATACAGATCATCTTTGTACAAATAGATCATACACACAACCAAATTAATAGTATCATTTTGAAGAGCAAAAATCAAGAAATCAATGGAAGTTTTGATTTCAAATTGGTCTAATGTTGAATCTGTGCCTAAAACATATATTTTCCCACCAGAAAGTAGACCAGGAAAGCTTGAATTTCCTGTTTGCAATGACATACCACTCATAGACTTGGCTCATAATCATCCAGATGATACAATTCAGCAAGTTATTAGTGCATGCCAAGAATATGGTTTCTTTCAGGTACAATTTAATTTCTCTCACTTTTCTAGTTAAATTTTGTAGTAAAGAATTGGTTGGTTTATGAATTGTGACCAGCAATGGCGTACGGAGAATTGTTTTTTGGTAAATGATAGTAGTTTCTCAAACCTAGCTAGAGTTTTAAGGTTGCTTCAATAATCCTATTTTAGAATGGTTTCAACTTTCAAATAGGCAATTAATTCTTTGACGATTACATTCGATAATAACCACCTAAAATCGACAAAACACACAATATAACACGAAGAAATAAACTTTGCTTATTGATGTTAAAGATATCTCATATCTATGTGTCAACTTGCGTCAAGAACGGATTCAAGGTGTAATTTTTACATTTTTAAAATTTTCGACGAAATGACAAGGTAAATCCCCTATGATGAACAGAAAGTCCAATTTTGGGAGTAAAACGCTTTTTACCAAAGCCGATTTCATATCAGGATTCGAACCTGAAATTTCTACTTAAGGATGGAAGAGTGCTTACGTTGTGTTTTATTTTTGCATATTATGATGATCAGGTGATAAACCATGGAGTATGTGAAAATCTAATGGATGATACAATGAATATGTACAAGGAGTTCTTCAAATTGCCAGGTGAATACAAGGCAAAATTTTACTCTAATGACATCAACAAAAGCTGCAGGATCTATTCTAGCACATTATCATATGATACTGAAGAGTTGCACTACTGGAGAGATAATTTAACTCATCGTTGCCATCCTTTAGAGGAATACATTCAGTCTTGGCCTGATAAGCCCACCAAATATCGGTAATATATATAATGTTTCTACTCTCAATATTTTTACCTTGTTTAGAAAAAAATATCACATTCTATACTTAATCTTCATATCTTTAAGTTTATTTGATAAACTTTTCCTTCTTACTTCGATGATTCGATCTAAAAAGAATTATCCTCTTCAAACTTTGAAAATAATTAACTTTACACGTTTCATAATATTTAATTCGAATAATTCATACACCTTTAGTTTAAGATAATGGGCGAGAGACTAAATTTGGACATGTTAAAATGAGTTGAATTAATAATGAGTTGGTTAATAACTCTCCCAAAGGTTACTTGAGTTGAGATGAACTAGGTCAAGAAGGTCAGGCAAACAATGGGTCACAATCCAGCCCCTTAATTCTTACTAAATTTTAGTTTCATTGAATCTTTTCATATAATTAGTTTAATTCCAAATAACTTTACTTCCTTTATTATAGTTGTATTTATCATATAAAACAAAATAATTTTTTTAAAATATTCTGATAAGATTTCTCATGAGTGAATTTAGACTACATATTTGGCCTAAATCAGCACACTTTTTAGATGAGCTGAATCGAATAGGTCAAAAATATAGATTGAGTTAATAAATAGCTGGATTATTAAATTGTCCAAATTTTAGCCGGTTGAGTGAATCATGTTTTCATAAGCTAATTTGATCCTACCTAGTCTTTCTTACTTTCTTAAATTTTATATCTAGTCAAACTAAGACACTTCAACTAAAACTGAAAAAGTAACATATTAGCATTATAATTTTTTTCTTTTTGGCAGAGAAGTGGTGGGTGAGTATTCAATAGAAACAAGGAAGCTACTTTACAAAATTTTGGAAATGATATGCAAAGGATTAGGACTAGAATCAGGGTACTTCGAAGGTGAAATGAGTAAAACTCATTTGCTATCTGTTAATCATCATATCCCATGTCCAAATCCAAGATTAACACTGGGAATGCCAGTACATTCTGATCCAAATCTCATAACATTGCTTCAACAATGTGATGTCCCTGGACTTCAGATACTTAAGGATGGTCAGTGGATAGGTGTTCACCATGTTCCTCACACTCTAATTGTTATTCCGGGTCTACAATTGAAGGTACTTTTTAGTGCTAATTGTATAGAATTTTAAAATTTTGTTGGGTTTCAAAGGTTGGATCTTTTTGGAGGTTAGTTACATTTGTCAAGGTTCAAATTTAAGAGGATTGAGGGTGTACTTGGTACGGAGGAAAATGTTTTTCATGAAAAATATATTTTTAGAATATAAATAATTTATTTGATTTTATTTTTTGATGTTTAATAAATAAAACAAAATATTAAATCAAGAGCTTTTATATATAATTCAGATAGAACACTGTGGGGATAAGGGTGGAATGGGGTGTGGTGGAGGGGGATGAGGGGCGGGTGAGGGTTGGGGTTGCGGGATGCAGGGGGGCGAGAGGTGTGGGGGGCAGAGGGCTGGAGGGCGGGAGTGGAGGGTAGGGGAGTGCGCGTGAGAAGAAGGGGGGAGTTGGGGTGTGGGATGTGGAGGGTGAGGGCGCGGGGACAGGCGTAGGGGTGGGGGTGGGGATGTCGAGGGCGAGCGGTGCGGGGACAATCATAGGGGTGGGAATGTGGAGGGCAAGGGGTGCGAGGAAGGTCGTAGGGGTGGGAATGTGGAGGGAGAGGGGCGCAATGACAATCGTAGGAGGGAGGGATAATCAGAATAAAAAATTATTTATCAAATTTATTTTCCTTGAAAAGTTACTAATTCAAACATTTTGACTACCCAAACATGAGGGTAGCCAAGTTGGTGTAGCAGTAGAGCGCGGGACCGCAAGGTCACGAGTTCGATCCCCTGCATAAACCTTCTTGGTTGAGCCTGTCACACATGGCTTGCCAAGTGTGGTTTACATGGCTGACGTGGTTTGCGCTTGCTGCGTCGGTCGGGGTTTACTGTCTTGACTCGAAGAGTAGCGGCCTTCTGGTCGACAAAAAGAACATGAAAAATTTATAAACATTTTATTAAAACATTTGCCTCTTTACCAAATGCACCCTAAGAGCCTGTTTGGCTACTTTACTCCCCAATAAGTATCAGGGTTGAATAACACTTTTTAAGTAATGAATACGATTTTGTAAATAAATAACTATATATTTGGATAGAAGTGTTTAAACAACAATAAGTCATCGGCGGAGATGTCCTTAAGAGCTATTATAAATTTAAAAGTTTTTTTTACATGAAAAAGTACGAATGACGGAAATAGAATACAGGAAAGTCGGGAGATTTTTATTGTTATTTTTTGTGCAGGTAATAAGCAATGACAGGTTTATAACTCCGGTTCATCGCGTGGTGACACACCCGAAAGAAGCTCGAACCACAATTGGTGTGTTTCTCGGTCCGTCACCCCAGTCTTTAATAAAACCGGCCACTGTTTTGGTTCGCAGTGAACCGGTGTTCAGAGCCTTTACTTATCCAGAGTTCTTCAAAGCATTTTCTGCTGGGGCTAAATGTGATGCTCAACTTGCACTCAACCATTTTAGGAACAAACCTTAGCTTTTGATTACTTGTATGTGCATACTCATATGTGAAAAAATAAAAAAGATTGTTGTAATGATTGGTGGTCCTATGGTCACATAGTTGAAGAAATTTGTCTAAAAACATGGTATGCATGTATGGTTTGTTTTTGTACCTTAATTTACAGTAAAAAATAATCAAAAATAAAAAGTCGAGATGAGCATTGTTGCAATTAGAAATGTAAATGTTAACACTCAAAAATAATTTAAGTGTTTAGCCGAAATTCAGTGACACTCGAACTATTCCGGAGCCGAATTTACTCCTAGCCCTCTACTACAAGAACTTCATCGACTACTAAGGCATCTTAGCCGAAGTTGTTAGTTAGAGGTACGACTGTGACCCAGTCAGATGAGGACGCCTCAACGACCAAGTCAAAAGGATGTCTAGACCCCTAAAAGCGGTAACGGCCAACAACAGTTGAAAGAAATGGTTATTATCCGAGCAAGAGGAGTAGAGGGCGAGAAAATCGGCACCACCTCCCCCATAATCGGCCATTTAACTTAGTGGATTACTTGATGGCTGACATGGGGGGCACGATTTGTCTCCTGATTTGGTCAGCCGATACAACGGCGGAGAACAGAATCCAGGACGAGAATAAATTTGGCACACCGAGTGGGACCATAAGTGAATTAATAGCAAAGTTTGATTCCCCAGGTCATGATCATTCTTGGCATATCCGCCTAAGGTTCAGTAGGAAAATGAATCTCGAATCCAGTCCACATCCTAAACAAAATCCTCCCAGAAGGAATAACGAACCAACATCATCTTCGGGTATGCCTGCATCGGTTGATACCCCTCCACTTCCTCCATCAACCCAAGTTGTGGAAGAATCTAGCCAATCTGAAGGTCCAATCATAATGACCACGTCTTTTATTAGACAACAAATCGACTTAGGCATCCACCACATTATGTACCAAGTCTCTGAACAGATGGTTGACATTGTGAAGCCGATGGTACATAATGAGGTTCAACAAGCGGGGGAGATGAAAACCAATGGAATGCACCCAGGATAATGCTCGGCTAGTTCTGGCATCCCTCTGACGAGCAGTGTTGTTCAACATTAGCCTGTAACTCCCGGTGTTGTTCCTCAACTGCATGTGCATCAGCTAGTGCCTACTCAGGTGCAGTCGATAGCGCACCTAGAAACACAAGCCCAATCGCATAGCAACCAACACACTGCATTGTCGTTGCCAAAACTTGGGGGCAAAGTGTTCCACCTAACCAAGCGAGTCTGCAGTATGGGCCGAACAATGGTGGCCAACCTATTTGGTAGCCGATGGCCCCTGGCTATGACTTAGCTCGGCTATCTGGTAACGCTGTGTATAGTGAAATACCATTCCAACAGTCATTGCCAGTACCCAATCCATACCTTCCAAGAAGCGTAAATTTTCTAAGAATGACTGATGCCTGAGGAGAGCATCCATGGAATACTGTTCCACCTTGTCCTCAGGTTCCGTTAGCCGTTCCAGGAGCTTAGGTTGCAGGCTTTGGTGGCTATACCCAATAACAACAATGGGGCATTACCCCACCTATTGGTAATGGCCAGTAGACCGCCTACAACCTTCAAAACTCTGTCCAACAAAGTGCAGAATGGAGGTTTCCAGTGTAGAACACCTACTAGTCGAATACACTCGAGAATTGGCAGGGCCCGTCACAACTGATAAACCCATAAATTATTGCTAATACCATGTAGACGTACTTCAACATCCAACTGAAACCTTTGGCCAGGCCTATTTATAAGAAGCCTTACCCTGATTGGGTAGATCGAATAGCACATTTGCTAAGAGGCTTCAAAATATCGGAGTTTTTCATCTTTTCTGGCGGCGACGACAAATCCACTATCGAGCACATCGGTAGATTCACTGCCCAATGCGGCAAGGCTGGCCAGAATAAGTATCACAAGTTGCAGATACTCCCCCTCTCTCTCTCTAATAGGGACAACCTTTGCATACAGGTTGATGAATAGGCTGTCGATTTTATCGAGAGGTTCAGAAAGAAGGTTGGAAAATGTAGTGTACCCTTTTCTGAGTCTGAGTGTACCCAGATGATAATCAACAACATGCACCCTCAGTTAAATGAGAAGTTGGTGGGACAATCCTTCTCTGACCTGAGTCAGTTAGCCAAAAAGGCTAGCCAAATAGAATAGTATGTCCAGGAAAAAGAGCGGAGAATACCCAGACGAAATCGAGGCTCCCACTTGGTATCCATCAATAAAGCAGATGAGTCTGACTCAGAGTCAGCCGACTGCACTACATACATAATGGTGGTAGAGATTATTAGGGGTAAGGTTAATCTTGCCCAGCCTTGAAAGCCTTAAAAGGCAAGGAGACGAGTTCATCCGATGACAGGGTCGGATACTCATTTGACATCACGAAGGCAAATCAGATATTTGATTATCTGCTCAAAGATAAGCAGATTCGGCTGCTTGATGGTCATAAGATTCTGCCTGCCGAGGAACTCAAAGATAAGAAGTATTGTAAGTGGCATAATTCATACAATCACTCTACTTCTAATTGTGTAGTCTTCAGAAAGGCTATCCCAAAGGCCATCAAAGAGGGAAAGTTCAAGCTAACCGACAAGAGTATGGCTGGAATGTCTATTGATACTGACCTTTTTCCCGTTGTACCAATATCTATGGTATATTTTGCTAAGCCTGATGAATCAATGGAAATCAAAGAGAAACAACCGATAAGAATGGTGTGGGTCCCAAAGAAACCTACCGAATGGGAGAAGGCTACAAAGACCTATGTATTCAACCGGTTAGGCAACCTACATGACATTCATGATGACAGGCAGCCAGCTAGGCGCAATTTTCATGGCCGCCCTAAATACCTGAGGGATATTGAACGAGAACTTCAGGAACAAACTATGAGGTTCAGAAGGGTCCCTATTGACACTAGGAATAGGCCTGGGGGGCAAGTACGGATGCCAACCAACTGGCAGCCGAACTTGCCTCGAATAGATGAAGAATTGCTCTCCAAAACCAAATAGAGGGTGGTCTAGTTTAATGTAAATAAGGTGTTTCGTACTTACATATCACGACGAGAGATGAGGACTTGACAAGTCCCCAGATAATGATTAAACCGACCGCCAATACAGAAAAATGGAAGTGGTTTGTCAATTGTTGCGATATTTCCGTGTGCTTACGCAAGTGTACGTATCGTTCAAGTAATAAAGGTCTGTAAGACCGAGTTATCGTCCACAGAGACTGGTTTATCAAGTACCGAATATCTAATCTATGATATCTATTTGGTAACCGTTCTTTTTTTTTTGGATTTATGATAAAGACTAAAATTATAGTAAAGTGCAGAAAATAAACTAAGGATGATAATACTTTGGGTTAAAAACAGTTATGAAGGAAATAGGGCTTCCAATCTCCTCAACTATCCACGCTTTCACTTGTTAATGCAATGCTAATGACTCTTCTTCTTATTAAGATAGCAGGTTAACTAATATGTCTTATATTTCGGTTAGGATATATAAAAACTCAACCTTATGCAGAAACCTCTATATTTCTATGATAGATTTTACCACACAAGAAGAATAAGAACAATAACCTTAAATACTACACAAGTATCGGGGTACTTTCGTCCACGATTTTAACCTATATCTAGACAACTACAACATATTCAAATCTCCCCTCTCGGATCTCGATTCGAAATAATATAAGTTATGACAATTAATGACCAGTTAATTATCAAGCAATCACAATAATATTGAATAAATCTTAATATGCTGAACAAGAAATCAATAACTATGCATTAACTGTATGACAGAGTTTCAAGCGATTCGACGAAAAACTCTAATGAAGAGATTAGCTCCTAAACATTGTCATGCTAAGAACTAATACAAAATCCAACATAAACTGAAACTAAAATAAAGGAAAGAAAAGAACTTGAACAATTTGATGTCTCCAATTGTGTCTTGCCTCGTTCTTTGCCTCCCCAAAGTATGATATGAATAATGTGAGGGTTTTCAGGGTTTTATAGCTGAGAAAATTTACGTTTCGAACCCTTTTACCCTTCTGAAATTCGGCCCAGTTTCTGAAAATCCCGCGTCGGCGTCGTGACCCTGCATTTTGGCGCCACGGCGTCAAAACAACTGTAGCTCTCTGTAAATCTGGCGACGTGGCCCTGCATTTTGGCGCCATGACGCCAAAACAACTGCAACTCTCGGTAAATCCAGCGTCGTGGCCCTGCATTTTGGCACCACGACGCTATGCCTGTAGACCCCTCGCGGTTTACATTGTATTTTTTTGTCCGGATTTTGTCTCATTTCTTCTATGCTTCCCGGAACTTCTTAAATTTGATTTCTTAGCCTTTTATTGTGCAATTTTATCCTCAATAGTAGTATTTTCTCCTTTATGACCGCTGTAACATAAAAGAAAGAAAAATACACCTAACACTATACTAATCGCAAAAAATGAGAGTAAAATACTAACTAAAAATGACTCAACAGTGTGTCTAAAATACACTCAATAAACACCTCAAACTTACACTTTACTCGCCCTCGAGTAAAACACTAAACAAAAACAAAAACAAAATCAAATAAAAGACTAAATGAAATGGATTAAGTAGCTATATCAATGCTTCCTCAAAATCATGGATGAATAACTGAGATAATATGTTAGAACATACATAGCATGAATTTTTAGCAATCTAAAATTTCAAGTTAGATATTTCGCAAATTCAATTATATCATAATCATTGGAAATCCAAACACCTAACCTATGCATGCCAATTTCATTCCATCTTTTCCCAAAATTCTATAGACCTGTTTACTTGTTATTCTCCACTAATCATAGACATACATATTCGAGATCATCAGGACTTTCAAGGGTTGTAATGTAAGTTTAGACAGGGGTAGGTAAAAGTAGACATTTAGGCTCAATTATGTACCATAAACATTTTTTTTCATTCAACTCATTTTTCCTTCTTTTTGACTTTCTTTTTAATCTCATACCCATTTTCTCCCCTCTTTTCTTTCGATAGAATGAGATATATTATAAATAACAAGCACCCCCAAACTTAGGCTTTCGCATATTTTTCATTGGAGTGCATCAAATTTTTAAGACTAAAATTATAGTAAAGTGCAGAAAATAAACTAAGGATGATAATACTTTGGGTTAAAAATAGTTATGAAGGAAATAGAGCTTCCAATCTCCCCAACTATCCATTGTTTCACTTGTAAATGCAATGCTAATGACTCTTCTTCTTATTAAGATAGCAGGTTAACTAATCTGTCTTATATTCCGATTAGGACATATAAAAACTCAACCTTATGCAGAAATCTTCTATATTTCTATGATAGATTTTACCACACAAGAAGATTAAGAACAATAACCTTAAATACTACACAAGTATCGGGGTACTTTCGTCCACGATTTTAACCTATATCTAGACAACTACATCATATTCAAATCTCCCCTCTCGGATCTCGATTCGAAATCATATAAGTTATGACAATTATTGGTCAGTTAATTATCAAGCAATCACAACAATATTGAATAAATCTTAATATGCTGAAGAAGAAATCAATAACTATGCATTAAATGTATGAAAGAGTTTCAAGCGATTCGACGGAAAATCCTAATGAAGAGATTAGCTCCTAGACATTGTCATGCTAAGAACTAATACAAAATTCAACATAAACTGAAATTAAAATAAAGGAAAGAAAAGAACTAAAACAATTTGATGTCTCCAATTGTGTCTTGCCTCGTTCTTTGCCTCCCCAAAGTATGATATGAATAATGTGAGGGTTTTATATCTGAGAAAAACTGTGTTTCGGACCCTTTTATCCTTCTGAAATTCAGCCCAGTTTCTAAAAATCCCGCGTCGGCGCTGTGGCCCTGCATTTTGGCGCCACGGCGCCAAAACAACTACAACTCTCTATAAATCCAGCGTCGTGGCCCTGCATTTTGGCGCCACGGCGCCAACACAACTACAGCTCTATGTAAATCCGGTGTCGTGGCCCTGCATTTTGGCGCCACGTCGATATGCCTGTAGACCACTCCCGGTTTACAGTGTATTTTTTTGTCCGGATTTCATCTGATTTCTTCTATGCTTCCCGGGACTTCTTAGGTTTAATTTATTGGCCTTTTATTGTACAATTTCATCCTCAATAGTAGTATTTTCTCCTTTATGACTGCTGTAACACAAAAGAAAGAAAAATTCACCTAACACTATACTAAACGCAAAAGAAAAGAGTAAAATACTAACTAAAAAGGACTCAAAAGTGTGTCTAAAATACACTCAACATCAATCAGGCTCCCGAAAAGAAAAAGGTACCACTAAGTGTCGCATCTAGAACTCAGAAAAGAAGGATACAACATGTCAAGGCCCTGCGTAAGATGCAATAGACGTTGCATCTAATTTCCAATACCAAGGCAGCCGAAACTCAGGAGATTCCTGAGTCTACCATAGCCGAAGCTATCGAGCGGGCATTCGACACAGTTGCTTCAGGGGTAATGCCATATGAAAGAGAAACATCGGGTTAACCAAAACTGGATGAACAGCCTACTGATAACCCTATGAAGGAACCCCGACAAGAGAGCGTGGTACCAGATGAACCTCTAACTGAGGCAATCCCACAGATCAGGCAGATGATTCAGTTAGAGGATCCCCAACTGATCCACATTTGTCTTCAAGAAATGGAAGATATGAGCTTCTAGACAACCTAATTAGATGAAGGAGGAAACTTTATCCTCGATTTATTTGTCCATGATCTGGTTGATGAGATGTGGGCGGATATAGAAATGGTCAGCCTAATCCCTTGTGAATTTTAGGCCAGCCGCTCCATGTTGGATAACCTAGAAGGCGATGTTTGCGTAGAAGACGCAGAATGAGCAACAATAGTTGATACCCCGACTAAGGACACTTTGAGCATCGCATTTAGTGCACCTACAAAAGACATGTTTAAACACCTCAAACCCCTTTACGTCAAGGCTTACATTAACGACAAAATTATTAGTCGGGTGTTTGTAGACAATGGGGTTGTGCTAAATATGATGCCGATGTTTACCTTAAAGGATCTTAACAAAATAAATGAGGATCTCATCCCAACTAATATGAAAATAGCTAGCTTTATGGGAGAAGCCTCTGAAGCTTTAGGAATTCTAGTTAAAGAAATCACTGTAGGTCCCAAAACGGTCAGGTCCGCCTTATTTGTAATAGATGACAAGCCGTTCTTTACCATTCTGTGGGGCAGGGACTGAATTCACACCAGCCTATGTCTTTCTTCTACCATGCATCAAAAGCTCATCTTTTAGGAAGGAGACAAGATATAAATCATCCCAACGGATGATAACCCGTTCCAACCAGGGATTCAAAATGTAGAGTCTATCCTCTATTCACCCTATGTGGCTCCCATAGCCGTCATGGAGTAGTATGAAAAATGATCTTGGGAATCCTATAATCTTACCTCACAAGGTTTTGAAATAAAAAATTAGCCAAACCATGACTTACCTTGGAGGATTAAATGATTGAGGAAACCTAAATCATACGTGACCTGTGACATCAGATGACCGCCTTAAGTTCTGAGGCCAAGATAGCCGAGGCATCACAGATGGGAAACCACGACAATGAATCGATGCTTACAGTCGGTGTGGCGCCGATGGAACTTGAATCTCCCATAAGAAGGGTTATGCCTAGTTTTGAGTCTCAGGATCCTTTGGAAGATATCAACTTGGGAACTGAAGAAAACCCTTGGCTAACACATATTAGTGGCTTGCTGAAGGAAAAAGACAAACAAGGCATAATGATCCTTCTACTGCAGTATAAAGACTATTTCACATGAGATTAACATGAGATGCCTGGGCTAGCACGTACTTTGGTAGAACAAAGATTGCTAATCAAGGAGGGTTTCTGTTACACCCCGGAATTTCAGGATATGTTTATAAGAACGTACGTAAGAACTCAAAGGTTAAGGTTTGAGACGAGTAAAATTTATCGGAATTTTGGAATTTGTCAGAAAATGAAATATTGCGACGAGCGGGAGGGCGACACGTGTCACCCCCCCTTAATGGTCTTGGACGAAAATGTGATGGAGAAAATGGTCATTTGACCATAATTTAAAAGACCAAGTCTTGCAATACATATAGCTTGACAACATTGACCAAGTCAATGACCCCACTTAGCTTGTTATTTAATTAAATGAATCCAAACCACCCATTTGTTCTAATCTTGACCCTCCATATTTTTATATAAGCTCCTTAGTAGCAAGACAAGGCAAAACACTTAGAAAATTTTAAAGAATATTGAGGGAAGCTTGAGGGAGCTCTCGGCCAAGGGCTAGGGTTTGAAGGAAAAAATTTCAAATGTTGTCCAATAATTCCCCTACTTTAAACCAAGGTACCTAAGGGTATTGTAAGTGTTTCTCAATAGAAAGATCCCGGAAATGTGGTGTTTTCGTATTAGTCGCAAGGCGAAAACCTATGAGGTTCTTCAACTTTGAAGTTGGAACTTGAAGATTAATTGTTCATGAGCTTCTAAGGGTTGCTTGGAGTGGATTGGAACGTCGAAAGGAGGAGCTAAAGTTGCTAAGGATCGACTTGTAGTCTTGGATCATATTTGTGCTAAAATGAGGTATAATCTTCGTCTTACTTTTGTAGTTGAAGATTCAATGTTATTATAAGTTAGAAATGATCATGTGATATGTGTTATGAAGTTTGATAAGTGTTATGGAATTTTAAGAGCTCAAAACCGAAATGGCGTGTTTAGCCCTTTGAAATTGAAATACAATTTTAGTCGTTATGTAGAATCGTCGCATGTTGACCTACTTGAGGATTGTAGTAGTTGTAATCAAATGCGACTTGATATCATGTTATGCTACCAATTTGAATTGAAATGGAAATTTGATAAGAATTGGTATGGTTGAACTCAAGGTGGCCGAATTTGGACTTTTAGTTTGTTATTCATTTGTATTGGACTACTTTCTAAATTGTGAGCCAATTGGGGCTGTTTAGTTATTCATTTGTATTGGACTACCTTCTATATTGTTGTGAGCCAATTGGGGCTGTTTGGTTATTGTATTCGACCTTGAAAAGGTGGCAAAGTGAGTAGAAACAAAGGAGGTCTTTGTCAGATTTTCCGTAGAATTTAGTGACTTAGCACCTAGGATATTCTACGTTTGAAATAAGAGGTTAATGGACGTATGGTGACCATTATAGGTTGAAGTACTAAGTATAGCGTATCCTACTTGAAGAATGGAATAGCTCAAGGTTGAAGTACTTTGGAGCATTTTGTTACTTGTCGACAATCGTCGCGAGGTATGTGAACCTCTTCTTTCTTTGGCATGATCCTACGTATGAAATATCCATGTGATAACATTTTAAGATTCCTTCTACTCTTAGAAGTTAAGAAGTATCCACATTGTTGACTCTAAATTAAGTATGTTAAATTGTCATAAGTCCTTACCAAGCCTTATGGGAGATATTGGTAAGAATGGTTAGGAAATTATGAGATTTGATTTCAAGCTATGTATCTTGATTTATTTAAAGTAAGTATGTAAGTTGATTTTTATGTTTGAAAATGACTTGAATTTATATGTGAAAAGGGGATTTGTTTTAAAAGTGTAGATGACATGATTTTACAAGTATAAGTAAATGGACTTTAAAGAATGTATGTTATGAAGTTTTAAGACTATGAACTTTGATTTTCTTTAAAGGATTATGAAACTTTATTTTTCAAGTTATGGGACTTGATTTCTAAAGTATAAGCGACATGATTTGAAAGAGTGTATGCTACGAGGTGTTAAGGCTATAAGCCTTGATTTTATAAGTGGAAATGACTTAATTTTACAAAGTATGGCTTCTTAATTTATTTCAAAAGTTAAGAAGATGGCTTCCAAAGTATGTGACTTGAGCTTTAAAAAGAAAGGAGTTCTATGATTATTTTTAAGTATGTATGTACGTAGTATTTTTGGATCTAGTTTTCCTAATGTTGTAAGAATAAAAGTGTCTTAAGTTCTCTAAAATGAAAGGTTGTTATAATAGCTTTATGGGAAGTTGTTATGACGACTTAAGAAGAAGTGAAAAGATGGTTTGGAAATGTTATGTAAGGAAAATCACACCGAGCCTACAAATAGGTCAGATTACGTTATGAAATACACCGAGCCTACAAATAGGCCGGATTACGTTATGAAATACACCGAGCCTACAAATAGGCGGACACGTTATGAGATACACCGAGCCTACATGCGTAGGATTACGCCATATTACCCGAGCCTTCACATAGGGTTACGTCATCTTACACCGAGCCCCACAGCGGGCGGATTATGCTACATGATTCCACGATGCACCGAGCCCCAAGCGGGCGGATTATGCAACATGATTCCACGATGCGAGCCCCACAGCGGGCGGATTATGTCACATGATTCATCAAGACACCGTGTCCGCAAATGGGCGGATTATGTTATGTAAGATATGTAAGTTATGTGAAAAAACTGGATTAAACTCTTAAGTATGTATGTAAGAATATGTTGTTAAATTTTATTGAAAGAAGGAAAGGAACAGTTAATATATGATTGATTTCGCGAGTTAAAGGACATTCTTTTATCTGATACGATTTGGTTATTGCATTTTATTTCTGCTCCATACTAAATTTTTGTTATCGACCCTTCGAGGCTGCGTTCATGCCCGCAGGTGTTAGGTACACAGGTTGGTGATCCTTGCTCTTAGGATCTCTGTTCAGTTTTTGGAAAGAAGCTCATTTCACTCCGGAGGCTTATCTTTTGGTACGGTTTCCCTGATGTGGTAGACTTATGTACATTCAGGGGTATGGCGGGCCGCCGCCACTTGATTGTAATTCTTAGAGGTGCAGTAGTTACATATTGTGGGTCGATTTGTAAAAGGAAAGGGATGTGATCACATTGTTATGTATATGTATATGTGTCGGGAAGGTAGCCTTATCGGCTAACTCGTGGTTTAATTTCTCGTTATTTTATTTTATAAGTTTCATGTATGTTCATTGCTATTCTCGATGTATAATCGAGCAGGTGCGTGTAGGGCACCGATGCGAGCTTGGGTGGTCGTGACAAAAGTGGTATCGAGCGATTAGTCTCGGAAAGTGTCTGCATCGTGTCTAGTAGAGTCTTTATTATCGGTGTGTTGTGCACCATCTATAATCGGAGGCTGCAGGACATTTAAGATTGGTTTCCATTCTTCTCACTCGAGATCGTGCGATAGAAGCCGTTGTTAGTCGTCCTCCCTAACGAGTTATGTTGATTGCATTACGAGAAAGCGCGATGACCCAAGAAGGATTATGTGGATTGCGTATCCAGGTTGGTAATGATTATAGTATAGTTGGTATTGTGACATACATCTATACGGAGTTATGTATGAGGGTCAGACGCGTGTTGCCTAGAATGATTTTAGATTTCCAGGAATTGGTAAGGACTAACTAGATACCGGGAAGGTATGGAATAGTTAATGAATTTTCGCCAAGGTTTTGTGTTTTATTCGAGATAATTGGGAAATGATGAGCTGTCTGATAGGGTAGTGAACCCTTAAGAAGCCATGTTAAGGAACTACGGAATGTCATGTTAATAGATTAAGCTGCGTAGTAGGCTTAAGAGAATTGTACGGATGAGGTCCGCATAGAGTGAGTAATGGGTGTTGTGATCGAGACAACATGGTTTTGGTTTTCTGAGAAGTTTTTGTACCCGTTTACGGGGAGACTGATAAGATAGGCTTGGAGCATGGAAATTGCGAGCCTAAGAATGTTGAAGACCGCTGAGACCTTAGATGTGCGAGGTCTTCTCGGGTAGAAGGATTTATTATAGACCAAGAATAAGAGTTAAGTGCGACGGCGGGTCGGGGTGAGGACCTGTTACGGGTCTCCCCATGGCCTGGAATAGAGTAGGATCAGTTGGTAGTAGTTCCGCCACGTGGCAGTCACGGTGCAAGGCCAAGTCTAGTTAATTGTTTTACGGGTTCGTGGACGCGTTACCGAATCCAGTCATGGCCGGAAATGGCCTTATGTTGTTTTATAGAGTGACTCGAGGTTTGAGGCCAGTCGGTATGGAAGTTATGTATGTATGTTAGAAGGAGTTGGAAATGCGAAAAGGTAATCTCTTTTGAGCTTATGATGGAGCGAGATATGCGTGTGCGAGGTATTAGGGCCATGTGTGGCATTGTTGGTATGTCGGGGTGGTGAAAGGAAACTATGTCGCTAATTATAAGTTTGACTCCGAAAGAACATTCGAGGACGAATGTTTCTAAGGGGGGAAGAATGTTACACCCGAATTTCGTGATATGTTTATAAGAACGCACGTAAGAACTCAAAGGTTAAGGTTTGAGGCAGTAAAATTTATCGAATTTGTCGGAAACGAAATATTGCGACGAGCGGGAGGGCGACACGTGTCACCCCCCCTTAATGGTCTTGGACGAAAATGTGATGGAGAAAATGGTCATTTGACCATAATTTAAAAGACCAAGTCTTGCAAGACATATAGCTTGACAACATTGACCAAGTCAATGACCCCACTTAGCTTGTTATTTAATTAAATGAATCCAAACCGCCCATTTGTTCTAATCTTGACCCTCCATATTTTTATATAAGCTCCTTAGTAGCAAGACAAGGCAAAACACTTAGAAAATTTTCAAGAATATTGAGGGAAGCTTGAGGGAGCTCTCGCCAAGGGCTAGGGTTTGAAGGAAAAATTTCAAATGTTGTCAATGATTCCCCTACTTTAAACCAAGGTACCTAAGGGTATTGTAAGTGTTTCTCAATAGAAAGATCCGGAAATGTGGGTGTTTTCGTATTAGTCGCAAGGCGAAAACCTATGAGGTTCTTCAACTTTGAAGTTGGAACTTGAAGATTAATTGTTCATGAGCTTCTAAGGGTTGCTTGGAGTGGATTGGAACGTCGAAAGGAGGAGCTAAAGTTGCTAAGGATCGACTTGTAGTCTTGGATCCTATTTGGGCTAAAATGAGGTATAATCTTCGCCTTACTTTTGTAGTTGAAGATTCAATGTTATTATAAGTTAGAAATGATCATGTGATATGTGTTATGAAGTTTGATAAGTGTTATGGAATTTTAAGAGCTCAAAACCGAAATGGCATGTTTAGCCCTTTGAAATTGAAATACAATTTTAGTCGTTATGTAGAATCGTCGCATGTTGACCTACTTGAGGATTGTAGTAGTTGTAATCAAATGCGACTTGATATCATGTTATGCTACCAATTTGGATTGAAATGGAAATTTGATAAGAATTGGTATGGTTGAACTCAAGGTGGCCGAATTTGGACTTTTAGTTTGTTATTCATTGTATTGGACCACTTTCTAAATTGTGAGCCAATTGGGGTGTTTAGTTATTAATTTGTATTGGACTACCTTCTATATTGTTGTGAGCCAATTGGGGCTGTTTGGTTATTGTATTCGACCTTGAAAAGGTGGCAAAGTGAGTAGAAACAAAGGAGGTCTTTGTCAGATTTTCCGTAGAATTTAGTGACTTAGCACCTAGGATATTCTACGTTTGAAATAAGAGGTTAATGGACGATGGTGACCATTATAGGTTGAAGTACTAAGTATAGCGTATCCTACTTGAAGAATGGAATAGCTCAAGGTTGAAGTACTTTGGAGCATTTTGTTACTTGTCGACAATCGTCGCGAGGTATGTGAACCTCTTCTTTCTTTGGCATGATCCTACGTATGAAATATCCATGTGATAACATTTTAAGATTCCTTCTACTCTTAGAAGTTAAGAAGTATCCACATTGTTGACTCTAAATTAAGTATGTTAAATTGTCATAAGTCCTTTAAGCCTTATGGGAGATATTGGTAAGAATGGTTAGGAAATTATGAGATTTGATTTCAAGCTATGTATCTTGATTTATTTAAAGTAAGTATGTAAGTTGATTTTTATGTTTGAAAATGACTTGAATTTATATGTGAAAAGGGGATTTGTTTTAAAAGTGTAGATGCCATGATTTTACAAGTATAAGTAAATGGACTTTAAAGAATGTATGTTATGAAGTTTTAAGACTATGAACTTTGATTTTCTTTAAAGGATTATGAAACTTTATTTTTCAAGTTATGGGACTTGATTTCTAAAGTATAAGCGACATGATTTGAAAGAGTGTATGCTAAGAGTGTTAAGGCTATAAGCCTTGATTTTATAAGTGGAAATGACTTAATTTTACAAAGTATGGCTTCTTAATTTATTTCAAAAGTTAAGAAGATGGCTTCCAAAAGAGTATGTGACTTGAGCTTTAAAAAGAAAGGAGTTCTATGATTATTTTTAAGTATGTATGTACGTAGTATTTTTGGATCTAGTTTTCCTAATGTTGTAAGAATAAAAGTGTCTTAAGTTCTCTAAAATGAAAGGTTGTTATAATAGCTTTATGGGAAGTTGTTATGACGACTTAAGAAGAAGTGAAAAGATGGTTTGGAAATGTTATGTAAGGAAAATCACACCGAGCCTACAAATAGGTCGATTCGTTATGAAATACACCGAGCCTACAAATAGGCGGATTACGTTATGAAATACACCGAGCCTACAAATAGGCGGATTACGTTATGAGATACACCGAGCCTACACATAGGCCTGATTCGCCATATTACCCCGAGCCTTCACAGGCGGGTTACGTCATCTTACACCGAGCCCCACAGCGGGCGGATTATGCTACATGATTCCACAAGATGCAGCCCCACAAGCGGGCGGATTATGCAACATGATTCCACGATGCAGCCCCACAGCGGGCGGATTATGTCACATGATTCATCAAGACACCGTGTCCGCAAATGGGCGGATTATGTTATGTAATATATGTAAGTTATGTTGAAAATCTTGATCGAACTCTTAAGTATGTATTTAAGAATTTGTTGTTAAATTTTATGGAAAGAAGGAAAGGAACGGTTAATATATGATTGATTTGAGGAGTTAAAAGGACATTCTTTTATACGATACGATTTGGTTATTGCATTTTATTTACATTCCATACTAAATTTTTGTTATCGACTTCTCGGGTGCGTTCATGCCGCAGTGTTAGGTACAGGTTGGTGATCCTTGCTCTTAGGATCTCTGTCGATTTTGGAAAGAAGCTCATTTCACTCGAGGCTTATCTTTTAGTACGGTTTCCTGATGTGGTAGACTTATGTACATTTAGGGGTATGGCGGGGCCCGTCCCTTGTGCTTGTAATTCTTAAGTGCAGAGTTACATATTGTGGGTCGATTTGTAAAAGGAAAGGGATGTATTCTTTGTTGTTATGTATATGTATATGTGTCGGGAAGGTAGCCTTATCGGCTAACCGTGGTTTAATTTCGTTATTTTATTTTATAAGTTTCATGTATGTTCATTGCTATTCTCGATGTATAATCGAGCAGGTGCCTGTAGGGCACCATCGCGAGCTTGGTCGGGTCGTGACAAAAGTGGTATCGAGCGCTTAGTCTCGGAAAGTGTCTGCACCGTGTCTAGTAAGTCTTGATTATCGGTGTGTTGTGCACCACATCTATAATCGTGAGGCTGCAGGACATTTAAGATTGGTTTCCATTCTTCTCACTCCGAGATCGTCGCGATAGAGCCGTTGTTAGGGTCGTCCTCCCTAACGAGTTATGTTGATTGCATTCTGAGAAAGCGTGATGACCAGAAGGATTATGTGGATTGCGTATCGGGTTGGTAATGATTATAGTATAGTTGGTATTGTGACATACATCTATACGGAGTTATGTATGAAGTCGACGCGTGTTGCCTAGAATGATTTTAGATTTCGTGAATTGGTAAGGACTAACTAGATCACCGGAAGGTATGGAATAGTTAATGAATTTTCGCAAGGTTTTGTGTTTTATTCGAGATAATTGGGAAATGATGAAGTATCGATAGGGTAGTGAACCCTTAAGAAGCCATGTTAAGGAACCTAACGGAATGTCATGTTAATAGATTAAGGCTGCGTAGTAGGCTTAAGAGAATTGTACGGATGAGGTCGCATAGAGTGAGTAATGGGTGTTGTGATCGAGACAACATGGTTTTGGTTTTACGAGAAGTTTTGTACCCGTTCTGGGGAGATGATAAGATAGGCTTGGGCATGGAATTGCGAGCCTAAGAATGTTGAAGACCATTGAGACCTTAGATGTGCGAGGTCTTCGGGTAGAAGGATTTATTATAGACCAAGAATAAGAGTTAAGTGCGACGGGTCGGGGTGAGGACTGTTACGGGTCTCCCATGGCTGGAATAAGTAGGATCAGTTGGTAGTAGTTAAAGCTCGTGGCGAGTCACGAGGTGCAAGGCCAAGTCTAGTTAATTGTTTCTGGGTTCGTGGACGCGTTCCACCGGAACCAGGTCATGAAAGCCGGAAATGGCCTTATGTTGTTTTATAGAGTGACTCCAAAGGTTTGAGGCCAGAGTCGGTATGGAAGTTATGTATGTATGTTAGAAGGAGTTGGAAGTACGAAAAGGTAATCTCTTTTGAGCTTATGATGGACAGATATGCGTGTGCGAGGTATTAGGGCCATGTGTGGCATTGTTGGTATGTCGGGGTGGTGAAAGGAAACTATGTCGCTAATTATAAGTTTGACTCCGAAAGAACATTCGAGGACGAATGTTTCTAAGGGGGGAAGAATGTTACACCCCGGAATTTCAGGATATGTTTATAAGAACGTACGTAAGAACTCAAAGGTTAAGGTTTGAGACGAGTAAAATTTATCGGAATTTGTCGGAAAACGAAATATTGCGACGAGCGGGAGGGCGACACGTGTCACCCCCCCTTAATGGTCTTGGACGAAAATGTGATGGAGAAAATGGTCATTTGACCATAATTTAAAAGACCAAGTCTTGCAAGACATATAGCTTGACAACATTGACCAAGTCAATGACCCCACTTAGCTTGTTATTTAATTAAATGAATCCAAACCGCCCATTTGTTCTAATCTTGACCCTCCATATTTTTATATAAGCTCCTTAGTAGCAAGACAAGGCAAAACACTTAGAAAATTTTCAAGAATATTGAGGGAAGCTTGAGGGAGCTCTCGGCCAAGGGCTAGGGTTTGAAGGAAAAAATTTCAAATGTTGTCCAATGATTCCCCTACTTTAAACCAAGGTACCTAAGGGTATTGTAAGTGTTTCTCAATAGAAAGATCCCGGAAATGTGGTGTTTTCGTATTAGTCGCAAGGCGAAAACCTATGAGGTTCTTCAACTTTGAAGTTGGAACTTGAAGATTAATTGTTCATGAGCTTCTAAGGGTTGCTTGGAGTGGATTGGAACGTCGAAAGGAGGAGCTAAAGTTGCTAAGGATCGACTTGTAGTCTTGGATCATATTTGGGCTAAAATGAGGTATAATCTTCGTCTTACTTTTGTAGTTGAAGATTCAATGTTATTATAAGTTAGAAATGATCATGTGATATGTGTTATGAAGTTTGATAAGTGTTATGGAATTTTAAGAGCTCAAAACCGAAATGGCATGTTTAGCCCTTTGAAATTGAAATACAATTTTAGTCGTTATGTAGAATCGTCGCATGTTGACCTACTTGAGGATTGTAGTAGTTGTAATCAAATGCGACTTGATATCATGTTATGCTACCAATTTGGATTGAAATGGAAATTTGATAAGAATTGGTATGGTTGAACTCAAGGTGGCCGAATTTGGACTTTTAGTTTGTTATTCATTTGTATTGGACCACTTTCTAAATTGTGAGCCAATTGGGGCTGTTTAGTTATTAATTTGTATTGGACTACCTTCTATATTGTTGTGAGCCAATTGGGGCTGTTTGGTTATTGTATTCGACCTTGAAAAAGGTGGCAAAGTGAGTAGAAACAAAGGAGGTCTTTGTCCGATTTTCCGTAGAATTTAGTGACTTAGCACCTAGGATATTCTACGTTTGAAATAAGAGGTTAATGGACGTATGGTGACCATTATAGGTTGAAGTACTAAGTATAGCGTATCCTACTTGAAGAATGGAATAGCTCAAGGTTGAAGTACTTTGGAGCATTTTGTTACTTGTCGACAATCGTCGCGAGGTATGTGAACCTCTTCTTTCTTTGGCATGATCCTACGTATGAAATATCCATGTGATAACATTTTAAGATTCCTTCTACTCTTAGAAGTTAAGAAGTATCCACATTGTTGACTCTAAATTAAGTATGTTAAATTGTCATAAGTCCTTGAGCCTTATGGGAGATATTGGTAAGAATGGTTAGGAAATTATGAGATTTGATTTCAAGCTATGTATCTTGATTTATTTAAAGTAAGTATGTAAGTTGATTTTTATGTTTGAAAATGACTTGAATTTATATGTGAAAAGGGGATTTGTTTTAAAAGTGTAGATGACATGATTTTACAAGTATAAGTAAATGGACTTTAAAGAATGTATGTTATGAAGTTTTAAGACTATGAACTTTGATTTTCTTTAAAGGATTATGAAACTTTATTTTTCAAGTTATGGGACTTGATTTCTAAAGTATAAGCGACATGATTTGAAAGAGTGTATGCTCACGAGGTGTTAAGGCTATAAGCCTTGATTTTATAAGTGGAAATGACTTAATTTTACAAAGTATGGCTTAATTTATTTCAAAAGTTAAGAAGATGGCTTCAAAGAGTATGTGACTTGAGCTTTAAAAAGAAAGGAGTTCTATGATTATTTTTAAGTATGTATGTACGTAGTATTTTGGATCTAGTTTTCCTAATGTTGTAAGAATAAAAGTGTCTTAAGTTCTCTAAAATGAAAGGTTGTTATAATAGCTTTATGGGAAGTTGTTATGGCGACTTAAGAAGAAGTGAAAAGATGGTTTGGAAATGTTATGTAAGGAAAATCACACCGAGCCTACAAATAGGCGGATTACGTTATGAAATACACCGAGCCTACAAATAGGCGGATTACGTTATGAAATACACCGAGCCTACAAATAGGCGGATTACGTTATGAGATACACCGAGCCTACACATGGGGATTACGCCATATTACCCCGAGCCTTCACATAGGGTTACGTCATCTTACACCGAGCCCCACAGTGCGGGCGGATTATACTACATGATTCCACAAGACAACGAGCCCCACAAGCGGATTATGCAACATGATTCCACGATAACAAGCCCACGGGCGGGCGGATTATGTCACATGATTCATGATGCCGTGTCCGCAAATGGGCGGATTATGTTATGTAAGATATGTAAGTTATGTGAAAAGATCGATTAAACTCTTAAGTATGTATGTAAGAATATGTTGTTAAATTTTATTGAAAGAAGGAAAGGAGCAGTTAATATATGATTGATTTAAGGAGTTAAAGGACATTCTTTTATACGAATACGATTTGGTTATTGCATTTTATTTACATTCCATACTAAATTTTTGTTATCGACCCGCCGAAGGCTGCGTTCATGCCCGCAGGTGTTAGGTACACAGGTTGGTGATCCTTGCGCTTAGGATCTCTGTTCAGTTTTTGGAAAGAAGCTCCTTTCACTCCGGAGGCTTATCTTTTGGTACGGTTTCCACGATGTGGTAGACTTATGTACATTCGAGGTATGGCGGCCCTGTCACGCAGATTGTAATTCTTAAGTGCAGTAGTTACATATTGTGGGTCGATTTGTAAAAGGAAAGGATGTATTCTTTGTTGTTATGTATATGTATATGTGTCGGAAGGTAGCCTTATCGGCTAACCGTGGTTTAATTTCTCGTTATTTTATTTTATAAGTTTCATGTATGTTCACGCTATTCTCGATGTATAATCAACAGGTGCCCGTGTAGGGCACGATGCGAGCTTGGTCGGGTCGTGGATTTCAAACCCATAAATGCCCGTAAGGTATCACCCTCAGATGATGTCTCAAATCAAAGTTGAGATCAAACGACTACTAAAAGTTGGGTTTATCAGGACGACAAAGTTTGTGGAATAGTTGGCAAACATCGTACCGGACAAGAAGAAGGATAACAATGTGCTGGTGTGTATTAATTACAGGAACCTAAATCTAACCACTCCTAAAGATGAGTATGTCATGCCGATAGTCGACATGATAGTGGACTCAGCAGCACTAATGGTGTATTGACCTTCATGGATGGATATTCTGGCTATAATCAGATATCAGTAGCCGAGGATGATATTCACAAAACCGCCTTCAGATATCCATGAGCATTGGGCATTTACGAGTGGGTAGTTATGTCGTTCGGTCTAAAGAACGCTGGTGCCACGTATCAAAGGGCAATGAACACCATCTACTATAACTTGATCGACAAACCTATGGAGGTTTGCATCAATGACGTGGTAGTAAAGTCTAAGGATTTCAAGGATCATTTAGCCGATCTTGAATAAGCATTAAAAAGAATGAGGATTCATAATCTCAAAATGAATTCAGTCAAATGCATGTTCGGAGTATCGGCTGACAACTTCCTTAGTTTTTTGGTACACCCAAGACAAAGAAGAAGTTACAAAGCTTATTGGGAAAGATTAATTTCTTAAGGAGGTTTATATCTAACTCAACTAGCAAGATGAAAGCTTCTCACCTTTGCTTAGAATTAAAGAATCAGAAGAGCTAGTATGGGGCCCAGAACAATAAAAGGCCTTTGATCAAATCAAAAAGGCCTTACCCACTGCCCCCGTACTCGTACCTCCCGTGCTAGTTAAGTCGTTGAAATTGTATGTTTCGACTGCAGAATTATCTATCCGATGCTTGCTAGCACAAGAGGCCGATGATGGAACTGAAATAGTGGTTTATTATCTTAGTCGAATGCTCAATGATGCTGAAACTAGATATACTCCCTTGGAGAAGCTTTGTCTGTTTTTGTTCTATGCTTGCAAACTCAAATATTATATAATACCTCACATTGTATATGTTCTGTGTAAAGTTGATATTATCCGGTACTTACTAAATAGACATGTCTTGCAAGGTCGATTAATGAAATAGGCAATTAAGCTACCGCGTTCTCTCTTATGTATAGGCCACTCAGGGTCGTCAAAGGCCAAGCAGTAGCCGATTTCTTAACAGGACACCCTTGTGTGGACTGGAGGATCCCGATGCCCCTCCTACTGCATGTATAGACTTCGTGCCATGGGTACTAACCTTTGACGGGTCTAGAATCCAGAAAGGACTTGGAGCCAGAATCACGATAACAAATCCTAGAGATAAAAATAGAGGTTCTCCTATCAGCGAGATCCTGAATTGACAAACAACCAAGATGAATACGATGTTATCATCATGGGACTCAAACTCCTAGTTTCTATGAAGGCTAAGTGCATCGAGATCCGAGGGACTCTCAGCTAGTGTCAAACAACTGGCCGAGGAATATGACTACAAATACTCAAATTTGTTGGATCGTCACAAGACGACTAGCAAGTTGCTTAGCGGGTTCGCATCATTCACGTTAAGTTATTTTCCCAGAGGCATGAATGTTAAGGGTACGACTTAGCGCAAGAAGCTTCAGGTTTTATGAAGTCTCTACTCACCCTAGAGCACGATGAATTACTAGCCGAAGTGTTAGCCGTTGATCAAATCAACTTATGGAGGCAGTTATTGATTGACGACCTAAAAGATCCATCCAGTTGCAAGGACCTCAAGGTTAAAAGAAGAGCCTTGAAATACGTGCTCATTAATGACGACCTCTGTAAAAGGAGCGTGAATGGAGTATTACTCCAGTGAATTGACCAAGAAGAGGCCTTGAGGGTCATGGGAGATGTCTATGGAGGAGTATGCGGATCACACAGAGCGGGGTCAGTGATGAAGTGGTTGATCTACCGCCACAACTATTATTGGCCTACTATCACAGTCGACTGCTTCCAGTATGCAAAAGGATGCGGAGAATGTCAGAAACATGGAACAATCTAATGGGTAGAAGCTGAGTTGCTACGCTCAGTCGTAAAACCTTGGCCCTTCAGAGAATGGGCTATGGACCTCATCGGCAATATTCACCCACAATCGGCTAAAGGCCACAATTTTATTATCGTGGCTACCGACTACTTCACTAAATGGGTGGAGGCTCAGCCGATGAAAAGGTCTATATGTCATTCAGTTTATCCAAAACCAGATCATATATAGTTATGGTATTCCTGATACGATTACCACCAATCAAGGGACGATGTTCACTGGTTCTGAGGTGGCAACCTTTGTTAAGAAGTTCGGTATCAAGATGATCACATCTTCGCCTTATTACGAACAAGCGAATGGGCAAGACGATGCAGCCAACAAACTTATTATGAACATAATTAGTAATAACGTAAAGGATAAACCAGGATTGTAGCATCTCACCCTGGATGAAGCCGTTTGGGCAATCAGGAATTCTAAATCTACAGCCACCGGGATGACACCTTAGCGGCTAACCTATGGCCAAGATATAGTGTTGCCGTTGGAAATTAATGTCAAATCCTTACGGATGGCCAAGAAGAACTCTCTAAGTTTAGAGGAGTATCAACATGCCATGCTAATGGAGTTAGACTAGCTAGATGAATATCGACTGATGGCCCTAGAAAAAAATCGAAGTCGGTAAACTTAAAATGGCTAAAGCATATAACAAACATGGCAAGCCCAAGAGGTTTACCAAATGAGACTTGGTTTGGAAAACCGTTTTGCCGATTGGGGTG
The DNA here is from genome assembly GCA_029844215.1 of Przewalskia tangutica. Classification (NCBI taxonomy): domain Eukaryota; kingdom Viridiplantae; phylum Streptophyta; class Magnoliopsida; order Solanales; family Solanaceae; genus Przewalskia; species Przewalskia tangutica. The sequence goes on from CM056725.1 coordinate 9,291,027, forward strand.
AAAGATCGTAAATTCGACAAATGGTCACCAAATTGGGAAGGACCTTTCGTAGTTAGCCAGCGGATCGTCGGCAACGCATATCGACTAGTAAACATGCACGACGAAGAAATGGGCAGAAATGTAAACGACAAGTATCTAAAAAAGTACTATCCTTCGATTTGGTACATGTGTGAATAGACTACAACCTTGGAACCGATTCGTGGTAATAAAAACACACCAGTTGAAAGGAAAACCCAATTAAGAATAAATCATCATTGCATGCACTAAAGATTGACTGAAACGACGGTTATTTTTTAATACATTAACTCAACAGTCACACTCGAGTTAATGTAGGGGGAAAGTTAACACTAAAAATAATTTAACTATTTAGCCGAAATTCAGTGACAACCGAACTATTCCGGAGCCGAATTTATTCACAACCATTGACTACAAGAACTGCATCGGCTACTAAGGCATCTTAGCCGAAGTTGTTAGTTAGAGATACGACTGGGACCCACTCAGACGCGGACGCCTCAACGACCAAGTCAAAATGATTTCTAGACCTCTAAAAGCAGTAACAACTAACAACAGTTGAAAGAAAGGGCTATTATCCGAGAAAAATGAGTAGAGGGCGAAAAAATCGGCACCACCTCCCCCATAGTCGACCATTGAACTTAGTGAGTTACTTGATGACTGACATGGGGGGCACGATTGTAAAAAATTTCCCCTTTTGTACTATAAATAGGAACATTCTTTTGTATATACAGACACACCCAATAAATCAAACAACTCAAATTTTATCTATCTTTATCCTTTGCTTTACCTTGTTGTACTCAACTGCATTCATGTTTCTTACCTCTTTGTTTACTTGTAACACCGTCCTAACACTTTCTGGAGTAGTTGTGGGAACCCATTGCTGGAAATTAGAGTTCCGTTTCCAACCCAAATCACTTAAGTTAAGGAATCAATTTTGTCTTCCGATTCGGTCAGCCGATACAACAGCAGAGAACAGAATCCAGATCTTATCAACAATTCTCTAAAACAAATTCAATTGCGCTGATATTCATTACCTTAAGAATTGGTTCAAATTTTTTCGACCTTTTTTCATTAATGCACTTCTGACGTATACAAAGGACAAAAACAATAATTACACCTCAAAACAAGTAAAATTGAAATTGGTTATATGAATTTCACTAACTATAAAAATGATATTATGAAAAAAAGAAAGTGAAAATCATGGAGAGGAAAACAAAAAAGGAGATTAATTGAAAAATATATTTGGATATTATTTTAAATAATTGTGTGTTTATCAAAGTGACCCATTATTTCAATTTCAAACTAGAAATATGAAATTTGAAAAACAGATTTTACTAGATTTTCAAAAAGGAAAATTTTAAAATTTTCATTCACAAAGATTCAGTTGTACTTTCATATCGAAGCCCAACTTTAACTTCTAAATAATTCTTTCAACTTAACTTTAAATATATTATTTTTCGTTCAAATATCAACTAATTCATATCCAAATGCCTAATAATTTGATTTGTATGTTTCTGAAATCTGAAATAAATACAGAGCCCACCAAACACTGTGGTAGTTGTTGGTCAACTTTGGCTGGATTACGAAGACCACGTGACAACTATATATAGCCATATACCCTTAAGTGGTCTAACATTTTCCAGAGTTAACAAAAAAACAATTCTCTAAAAGATGAGTATGTCATGCCGATAGTCGACATGATAGTGGACTCAGCAGCACTAATGGTGTATTGACCTTCATGGATGAGTATTCTGGCTATAATCAGATATCAGTAGCCGAGGATGATATTCACAAAACCGCCTTCAGATATCCATGAGCATTGGGAATTTACGAGTGGGTAGTTATATCGTTCGGTCTAAAGAACGCTGGTGCCACGTATCAAAGGGCAATGAACACCATCTACTATAACTTGATCGACAAAACTATGGAGGTTTGCATCGATGACGTGGTAGTAAAGTCTAAGGACTTCAAGGATCATTTAGCCGATCTTGAATAAGCATTAAAAAGAATGAGGATTCATAATCTCAAAATGAATTCAGTCAAATGCATGTTCGGAGTATCGGCTGACAACTTCCTTAGTTTTTTGGTACACCCAAGACAAAGAAGAAGTTACAAAGCTTATTGGGAAAAACTAATTTCTTAAGGAGGTTCATATCTAACTCGACTGGCAAAATGAAGGCTTCTCACCTTTGCTTAGAATTAAAGAATCAGAAGAGCTAGTATGGGGCCCAGAACAACAAGAGGCCTTTGATCAAATTAAAAAGGCCTTACCCACTGCCCCCGTACTGGTACCTCCCGTGCTAGTTAAGCCGTTGAAATTGTATGTTTCGACTGCATAATTATCTATCTGATGCTTGCTAGCACAAGAGGCCGATGATGGAACTGAAATAGTGGTTTATTCTCTTAGTCGAATGCTCAATGATGATGAAACTAGATATAGTCCCTTGGAGAAGCTTTGTCTGTTTTGTTATATGCTTGCACAAACTCAAATATTATATAATACCTCACATTGTATATGTTCTGTGTAAAGTTGATATTATCTGGTACTTACTAAATAGACATGTCTTGCAAGGTCGATTAATGAAATAGGTAATTAAGCTACCGCGTTCTCTCTTAAGTATAGGTCACTCAGGGTCGTCAAAGGCCAAGTAGTAGCCGATTTCTTAACAGGACACCCTTGTGTGGACATGGAGGATCCCGATTCCCCTCCTACTGCATGTATAGACTTCGTGCCATGGGTACTAACCTTTGACGGGTCTAGAACCCAGAAAGGAGTTGGAGCCAGAATCACGATAACAAATCCTAGAGATAAAACATAGAGGTTCTCCTATCAGCGAGATCCTGAATTGACAAACAACCAAGACGAATACGATGCTATCATCATGGGACTCAAACTCCTAGTTTCTATGAAGGCTAAGTGCATCGAGATTCGAGGGACTATTAGCTAGTGTCAAACAACTGACCGGGGAATATGACTGCAAAGACCCAAATTTGTTGGCTCGTCACAAGACGGCTAGCAAGTTGCTTAGCGGGTTCGCATCATTTACGTTAAGTTATTTTCCCAGAGGCATGAATGTTGAGGGTACGACTTAGCGCAAGAAGCTTCAGGTTTTAGGAAGTCTCTACTCACCCTAGAGCACGATGAATTACTAGCCGAAGTGTTAGCCGTTGATCAAATCAACTCATGGAGGCAGTTATTGATTGACTACCTAAAAGATCCATCCAGTTGCAAGGACCTCAAGGTTAAAAGAAGAGCCTTGAAATATGTGCTCATTAACGACGAACTCTGTAAAAGGAGCGTGAATGGAGTATTACTCCAGTGTATTGACTAAGCAGAGGCCTTGAGGGTCATGGGAGAGGTCTATGGAGGAGTATGCGGATCACACAGAGCGGGGTCAGTGATGAAGTGGTTGATCTACCGCCACAATTATTATTGGTCTACTATCACAACCGACTGCTTCCAGTATGCAAAAGGATGCGGAGAATGTCAGAAACATGGACCAATCTAATGGGTAGAAACTGAGTTGCTACACCCAGTCGTAAAACCTTGGCCCTTCAGAGAATGGGCTATGGACCTCATCGGCAAGATTCACCCACAATCGGCTAAAGGCCACAATTTTCTTATCGTGGCTACCGACTACTTCACTAAATGGGTGGAGGCTCAGCCGATGAAAAGGTCTATATGTCATTCAGTTTATCCAATACCAGATCATATATAGATATGGTATTCCTGAGACGATTACCACCAATCAAGGGACGATGTTCACTGGTTCCGAGGTGGAAACCTTTGCTAAGAAGTTCGGTATCAAGATGATCACATCTTTGCCTTATTACGCACAAGCGAATGGGCAAGCCGATGCAGCGAACAAACTTATTATGAACATAATTAGTAAGAACGTAAAGGATAAACCAAGATTGTAGCATCTCACCCTGGATGAAGCCGTTTTGGCAATCAGGAATTCTAAATCTACATCTACTAGGATGACACCTTAGCGGCTAACCTATGGTCAAGATGTAGTGTTGCCGTTGGAAATTAATGTCAAATCCTTACGGATGGCCAAACAGAACTCTCTAAGTTTAGAGGAGTATCAACATGCCATGCTAATGAAGTTAGACCAGCTAGATGAAGATCGATTGATGACCCTAGATAAAATCGAAGCCGGTAAACGTAAAATGGCTAAAACATATAACAAACATGGCAAGCCCAAGAGGTTTGCCAAATGAGACTTGGTTTGGAAAACCGTTTTACCGATTGGGGTGAAATATCGTAAATTCGACAAATGGTCACCAAATTGGAAGGACCTTTCGTAGTTAGCTAGCGGATCGTCGGCAACACATATCGACTAGTAAACATGCACGACGAAGAAACAGACAGAAATGTAAACGACAAGTATCTAAAAAAGTACTATCCTTCGATTTGGTACATGTGTGAATAGACTACAACCTTGGAACCGATTCGTGGTAATAAAAACACATCAGTGGAAAGGAAAACCCAATTAAAAATAAATCATCATTGCATGCACTAAAGATTGACTGAAACGACGACTATTTTTTAATACATTAACTCAACAGTCACACTCGAGTTAATGTAGGGAGAAAGTTAACACTAAAAATAATTTAACTATTTAGCCGAAATTCAGTGACAACCGAACTATTCCGGAGTCGAATTTATTCTCAACCATCGACTACAAGAACTGCATCGGCTACTAAGGCATCTTAGCTGAAGTTGTTAGTTAGAGATACGACTGGGACCCACTCAGATGTGGACGCCTCAACGACCAAGTCAAAATGGTTTCTAGACCTCTAAAAGCAGTAACAACTAACAACAGTTGAAATAAATGGCTATTATCCGAGCAAAAGGAGTATAGGGCGAGAAAATCGGCACCACCTCCCCCATAGTCGACCATTGAACTTAGTGGGTTACTTGATGGCTGACATGGGGGGCACGATTGTAAATTCCCCCCCTCCCCCTTTGTACTATAAATAGGAACATTCTTTGTATATACAGACACACCCAATAAATCAAACAACTCAAATTTTATCTATCTTTATCCTTTGCTTTACCTTGCTGTACTCAATTGCATTCATGTTTCTTACCTCTTTGTTTACTTGTAACACCGTCCTAACGCTTTCTGGAGTAGTTGAGGGAACCCATTGCTGAAAATTAGAGTTTCGTTTCAAACCCAAGTTAAGGAATCAATTTGTCTCCCGATTCGGTCAGCCGATACAACAACAGAGAACAGAATCCAGATCTTATCAACAATTCTCTAAAACAAATTCAATTGCGCTGATATTCATTACCTTAAGAATTGGTTCAAACTTTTCCGGACTTTATTCATTAATGCACTTCTGACGTATACAAAGGACAAAAACAATAATTACACCTCAAAACAAGTAAAATTGAAATTGGTTATATGAATTTCACTAACTATATCGCTCTATTTTAAACAAACAAATAAAAATGATATTATGAAAAAAAGAAAGTGAAAATCATGGAGAGGAAAACAAAAAAGGAGATTAATTGAAAAATATATTTGGATATTATTTTAAATAATTGTGTGTTTATCAAAGTGACCCATTATTTCAATTTCAAACTAGAAATATGAAATTTGAAAAACAGATTTTACTAGATTTTCAAAAAGGAAAATTTTAAAATTTTCATTCACAAAGATTCAGTTGTACTTTCATATCGAAGCCCAACTTTAACTTCTAAATAATTCTTTCAACTTAACTTTAAATATATTATTTTTCGTTCAAATATCAACTAATTCATATCCAAATGCCTAATAATTTGATTTGTATGTTTCTGAAATCTGAAATAAATACAGAGCCCACCAAACACTGTGGTAGTTGTTGGTCAACTTTGGCTGGATTACGAAGACCACGTGACAACTATATATAGCCATATACCCTTAAGTGGTCTTACATTTTCCAGAGTTAACAAAAAAACAATTCTCTAAATAAAATCTTCTACCTAACATGGAAAAACAAGAAACAGAGAAGAAGAAACCAAGAATTCTCTGTCTCCATGGTTTTAGAGGCAGTGGTGAAATCCTCAAGAAATTGGTTCTCCGGTGGCCGGAATCCGTCACCGGAAAACTAGACTTGGTTTTTTTGGATGCACCTTATCCAGCACAAGGAAAATCTTCCCTTGAAGGTTTTTTTGATCCTCCTTACTTTGAATGGTTTCAATCTGATAAGGTAACCTTTGATCCTCTTTTCATTTTTTATCATTCGATATCTAAACCTCACTTATCGATTAGTCCTAGATTTACATAATTCGAATGCGATACCTTTGATTAAGGATGTAAGGATCTCAACATTCTGTTACGCCCATGGGAGGTGGTTCCATCGCATCCTTTTTCTAATCATATGGTATCCAATAAAAATATACAGTTTTGCCCTTATTCATTATGAGAATCAAACTGACAATGATGAATAATCAAGATTGAAATTTACTACTCCTATGGAAGAATCAAAACTGAAAGTAAGTGTATTTCCTTGTAGGATTTCACAGAATATTACAAATTTGAAGAATGCCTTGAGTACATAGAAGATTTTATGTCAAAGCATGGACCTTTTGATGGAGTTCTTGGTTTCTCACAAGTAAGCTTTATTAAGTACTCCCATTTTCTTTGTTTATTTCCTTTTTCTTGCTCTTAAGCCGATTGTCTTTCGAAAATAGTCTATTTACCTCTCAAGATAGGAATAACTGGGTAATATATGCGTACAATCTCCCCTACCCGTGTGGGGTACATCATTAGCATATCGGGTCGGGCCGAATTTAGTCAATGGGTAGTATTTTTTTTACATAAACCTATTATATTCTTAACGTTATGAATTCATATATACTATTTCTTTTAATTTTAGTGAATATTTACACATAAAATTATGTTACACGATAAAAATATTGGGTTCAGATGATCAAAGTATTGTAATATATAATGGATCCACTCTATTGCAGTGTAGACATAATCATACAACACTTTACTTTTAAATATAATAAGGAACACATGTACATTTTTAATTTTATTCTGTCAACATATTTTTAGTACATAACCACGACAACTAAAAATAACAAAAATATATACTTTAAACAAATCGCGTTTTTATTGCACGAACAGAAAGTTGCACACTTGCTTCAAATAGGATGATAATTAATAATAGTTGCAAGTTACTTCTTTAATATTAGGAAACATATATAGATGAAATTAAACATTTAGTTTGAACTGGGCCGGGTTGGGCCAGTGCCCCTATGGGCTAGTGCCCTGGTGGGCCATCACCCGGGGCTCACTAGCGGGCTGGTCTACCGGGTTGTCCACCTTGTCCCACCTAGTGAGCCCTTTACCCTCCTTAGCCGATTCCATTCTGGACCGCATGGGTCGGGTTTACCGCCAGTTTTGGGCCAACCCGACCCACTTGACATTTTAATTAATTGAAAGTTAGATAAACCAAAATTCTAACATTCCTCTGACATTTTATCTTCATTTTTTTTTCATAGGGATCAGTTTTAGGTGCAGCAATACCAGGTATGCAAAGGGAAGGAATGGCTCTAACAAAAGTACCAGAAATAAAGTTTGTGATCATAATATCTGGGGCTAAATTTGGAGGGCCTACATATGGGGTACCAAAGTTGGCTGCAAATGCATTTTCATCCCCTATCAAGTGCCCATCCCTTCACTTCTTAGGTACTTTCACAATATCTTTTCTTTTATTTGGTTAGCATTTTAATGAAACATTGAAAAAATTAATTTTAATCTTTATTTTGTACAAAATTTTAGCCAGTATAAAGTGCATAATCAATATATAATTACTCTATAGTCGGTGTGTACATTGATTATACACTTCTTATGTTATACACAGTCTATATTAGCGACGACTACAAATTATTGAAAGTACAAAATAATAGATATAAATACGACATATAAGGCATCGTAACACCCATTAAAGGAGTAGTTCCTCTTTCCTATCAAAATAAGCGTCTTAACCAGATTTTCTGAGCTCAGTTAATTCTTGTTGGATTGAGGGCAGCACGGTGCACTAAGCTCCCCCTATGCGCGAGATCCAGGGAAGGGAATGAAAATGACTAATTTGTTTTTTCAATACAATTAGTATTAATGTATTTAATTTTCATTTTCAAGGAGAGACGGATTTCCAGAAAAAAGACGGTGAAGTTCTGCTCGAGTCTTTTGTGAACCCACAAGTGATTCACCATCCTAAAGGACATACCATACCCAGACTAGGTGAGTAGTGTTGTTTTGGAATTTCATGGTCTATTTTTAGTTTAGAATATGAATGTGATTCTTACTTTATCAATATTAAAATTTGAAATAATTTAGTAGAACTAAACTTGATATTATCTTTGCAGATGATAGCAGCCTTGAAATAATGCTTGGATTTATTGAAAAGATTCAAGAACTTTGAAAGGAGAAGTTTCGATAGAATTACTCTCAAATGATTTTTCTGTTTATGGATTTTGTTTTATTGATTATGGGCATCTTGTGACGGAGAACAATATATCAGACATGAACAATATATTCTAATAATGATGCTTAAGCATAAAATCCATTGATATATGATGTAATAGTTCAAAAGCATGACATTATTTAAGACATGATCATGAGCTTTGTCAAAATAAAACATGAGCATTAACATCATTTGGTATGGAAGCTTTGTACAAGTTTGTCCTTGTTGAAATTTAGTAATGTGGAATAAAGTTTATTCTATTATTTATGACTTGAACAATTGGGGTCTCGCACGTCGGAAACGTCATTTTCACACACGTGCACACATTGTACCAAAGATCATAAATTTCATTAGTGAAAGAGATATTGATACGAAAGTAAAGTGTTTGAGACATAGAATGATGAACGGTCATTGGCCAAATGACAAGTGTTCCACGTTGGTAAACGAAGGAAGACATGTGCATAGTGTAAAGGGCCGAGGCGCTTCTTAGACAAAAATATGATGTTTTAAGACTTTTGGGCTGCCCTCAATCACATTCATTCCAGCATTAATCAGCCATTAATTGGGCTAATAAATGAGTGTCATTACTTGGAAAATTCATTGTCATTACATGGGTGATTCAATGCCGTTACTTGACACTTGAAGAGATAATTCTTACACTATAAATTGAGGTCTTTGGCTCAATTGTTAAACACTTGGAAAAATAAAAAAATCTGAAAATCTTCTTCCTCTCTAGTATCCTTTCAATACTCAAAGTTCTTCAAGAGAAACACTTGAGTTTCCTTTTCTCAACTGTGTTAGTAGTTGTTTTATCTTGGGAGACTATTGTCTAGCAATGTAAAAGGATATATACGAGGCAATCTTGTCTTAAAGACATAGAGCCATCTCCCGACTCAGTCGATGGTGTTGTGATTCTCTAATTTGTTGCTAAGTGTTTCAGGTTGGATCTTGCTATCAAAGAACTCTAACCAAGTCAGATTCTCAGCGGACATACAAGCCGCAGTTGCAGCAGTTCATGCTCTTGTATTTCTGAATACAAAATCCAGAATTGGAATTTTAGTTCAAGATTGTCAAAGATTAAGAACTAATTGTTGTAATCTTGAAATTTTATCCTTTCGATCACTGTAATAGTTATTTACTGTTCCCGTATCATTTCCCCAATAACTTTAAGACAAGATTGAAGGAGTGTTCGAAAGATGTCGGTCAAAAGTTGTATGACCAAATCTGTTTATGGTTGTGGTCTTCTGATTGAATACAATTCCATTGACAGTTATGTTGACAGTAACTCTATTTGTGTCAATAAACTAGACTATGGTTCTGATGCTTAGGTTCAGAGCGCATATGATGGTCATGTTGTTGATAGTCAAGGTGTTGATGGTGTCACCGCTCCCAAAAGTGGTGGAAGCAAGCGCCCACGAGAGGTTGAGGATGTCAACTGGGACACGATGAGAAGACTGAAGATGTTGTTATATCTTATAGCAGAAGGCCTATATTTGTCCCAGATAAAGGATCTGAATTATGGTAAGGAGGAAATGGACACTCAGTCCAACAAAGTGACTGACGTGGGCCAGATACGGAATTGGGCTAAGTTAACTTTCTTTCGTGTCAATAATAAGATTAAATGATGTTTGATTAAAGTGTGTAAAGTAAGGATAGAAATATGAAAATATTGTTTTTCCTAACCATGATGGGAGTGGAACGCTGTGTCACAGAAGACCCTCCTTAAACATGAGATGGTGCGGACCCTCAGCCTATTGATATGACTGAAGGGGGCCAAAGTTTTCAGGCTCGGAAATGTCTCTTGATGCATGGACTCATAATGATTTCATGTGTAAGAACTATATTCTGAACTGTTTGTCAGACCCGCTCTACCTGGTGTATTGCATTATATGCACTTCCAAAGAGTTGTGTGAGAAGCTTCAGAAGAAGGCCAAAGAAAAAGGCCAAAGGCAAGACAAAGGCCAATGTCGTCGAGGACAAGCTTATTGTCGACATGATTGAGGCTATCGTTGTACAAGACGAGGGTAATCCTTCAGATCTTGACAACAAGGGTGTGGATTAGAAGATCCAAGTCAGCGGCGTGATTTACGTCCTAAACATAAAGATGGTATGATTTTGGGAAAAGGCCACGACGGCTGAATTAGGTCTGCGGCGCTCCCGGTCTAGAAATGTGACCAAGGCCATTGCCACCCTAGCACCGCGGTGCCAAGGTGACAACTCCGCAAAACTTCCTTTACCGAAGTGGAGTCACGACGCCAGTCAGCCTGAGCCGCGACGCTAATTCCCAAAATTAGTAGAGTTGGAGTTGTCGCCATTCATCGACGTAAACACTCAACATAAGTGTGAGGTGCACGTAGAGGAAAAACTCGCTAAGACTCCCTTTAGATCCATCGAAAGAGATACCACTCCTCTAGAACTTATTCACACATATATATGTTATTTGAAGTTTCCATAAACTAGAGGGGGGAACAAGTACTTTGTGACATTTATAGATGACAACACAAGATATTGTTACCTTTACTTGTTGAAAAGTAAGGATGAAGCCTTTGAATCGTTCAGACGCTACAAAACAGAAGTTGAAAACCAACTAAGCGTGCAGATTAAATCAATTCGTAGTGATAGAGGGGGAGAATACGTAGTGCCGTTTGAGGAATATTATGCCCAATCGGGCATTGTTCATCAAACGACGACTCCATACTCACCTCTGTCGAATGGTGTCGTTGAACACAAGAACCGTATATTGAAGGAAATGATGAATGTCTTACTTATCAATTCAGGTCTTCCCCGAAATATATGGGGAGAATTTATCCTTACCGCTAATACGATTCTTAATAGAGTCTGAGGGTAAAGACAAAACTCCATACGAGTCATGGAAGGGAAATAAATCCACCTACAAATATCTGAAGGTGTGGGGTTGTTTGGAAAAGGTTGAAGTACCTAAGACAAAGCAGGTCAAGATTGGACCTAAGACTATAGATTGCATTTTCATCGGATATGCAAATAACAGTATTTCTTGTCGCTTCTTAGTGCATAAGTCAAAATGTACCAGATATCCACGGGGTACGATCATGGAATGCCCAATTCTTTGAGGATATTTTTCCTAGAAAGGAAAGAGACATAACCTCTTATAAACGAAGTTATGAACAAAGATCTCAGGAACCAGGAGTCGTTGACTGCCCGGATCTAGATGGTTTAAATCTAGTGGACTCCGAAATGGCTGAATATCCGAAATCTAGTATTCCAGGTTCTCAGAACTTAGAGACTCCAGATATAGAACAAAGACAAAGTAAAAGGTCAGGAAGGATAAAACCTTCAGTCCTGAGTTTGTAGCTTATATAGTTGATAACGAACCAAGGACAATTGCTGAAACGTTGTCAACTCCAGAGGCACCGCTCTGAAAAGAAGCTATTGAGAGTGAAATAGACTTCATCTTGTAAAAACCATACTTGGGAGTTGGTTGATCTTCATCCGGAAAACAAATCGTTGGGTTGTAAATGGATACTCAAACAAAAGTATAAAGCATATGGGTCTATAGATAAGTACAAGGTCATGTTGGTAGTCAAGGATTATCGATAGAAGGAAGGCCTTGACTATTTTGACACGTACTCCCCGGTGTCTAGAATGACGTCCATACGAGTATTCACTGCAATCACAGCATTGCGTGACCTTGAGATACATCAAATAGATGTCAAAACAGCATTCCTATATGGTGATTTGGAAGAAGAAATTTATATGGAACAACCCAAGGGGTATGTGGTTCCAGGCCAAGAAAAGAAAGTTTGTCGACTTGTCAAATCTCTGTACGGGTTGAAACAAGCCCCGAAGCAATGACACAAAAAATTTGATAGTATTCTACTATCGAAGGGTTTCTCCATTAATGTGTGTCACAAATGTGTCTACATGAAAGGTAATTCTGACTCGTTCGTCATGATATGCCTTTATGTAGACGACATGTTGATCACATGGAATAGTCCTAGTTTTATCCTAGACACTAAGAATATGTTGAAACAATGTTTTGACATGAAGGATATGGGTATTGCAGATGTCATCTTAGGGATCAAGGTCTTTAAGACGTCTGGCGGACTGGTCTTATCTCAGTCTCACTACATCGATGATGTGTTGAGAAAAATTGAGATGTTCGACAGTTCGCCGATTAAGTCACCAATGGATATGAATAAGAAAATTGATAAAAATCATGGTTCGCCCGTATGCCAGGACCGATATGCGCAGGTGATTGGGAGTTTGATATACATAACAAGATACACCCGACCTGATATCGCTTATGCAGTCAACAAGTTGGCTAGGTTTACCCGTAATCCGAGTAATGATCATTGAAAAGCGTTGAATCGGGTACTACGGTATCTGAAATACACGCTAACTTACAGGTTGCATTATTTGAGATATACAGCTGTACTAGAAGGGTACATTGATGCAAACTGGATATCTGATATAGAGAACACCAAGTCCACCAGTGAGTATATATTTATAATTGGTGGTGGGGCTGTGTCTTGGAAATGCTCTAAGCAAACTTGCATCGCCTGATCCACAATGTAGTCAGAGTTTATTTCTTTAGACAAAACAGGAGAAGAAGTTGAGTGGCTTCATGACATCTTAGAGGATGTCCCGTGTTGGAACAAACCCGTACCTTCTGTAATGATCTACTGCGACAGCCAGTTGGCTCTAGGAAGGGCACAAAGTTCTATGTATAACGATAAGTCTCGTCATATTCGATGGAGATATAAGACCGTTAGGCAGCTGATCACCACAAGTATTATTTCTATTGATTATATAAAATCAAAGGATAACATAGCAAACCCTTTGACTAATGGCATACCCAAAGATCAAATGTTTTGTCTATCTAGGGGAATGGGCTTGAAATCCAAACAATAAGGACTGACTGGAGATCCCAGGAATTAGGTTCAATGGGAAAACTAAGTTGTAAAGGTTCAATTGAGCACTTTGGTGAAATCAAAAGCACTTCGGGTTATTATTTCTATAAGGAACATAAAACCAAAGTCGTTCCCGCGATAGACATTAAGTGCTATCTGCAGTGTGGGTAGAGGTTAAGTTTCCAAAATCTTTAATGATCATCAACATTTGAGGTTAGGTTTGAGGAAATTTTTAATAGTTCCTAACACTTGTGAAGTGGGGTATATCCGGATACATTGTAGGAGACCACCTATTTAAGTGCGAGGACATACCGCCTCAAATGAACACACTTAAAAATCCAAGAGTGTCCACGACCACAACAGACAAAACATTAAGAAAAACAGAGTAAGGAAAGTTGTTGTGTTGGTACTGTTAACTTGAATTACACTAAACACTGACGGTTCAACACATCACATTCACCGCACAATAAGTAAGTCTGATGGCATTTAACTAAGGAATGTTCAAAGCGTAAGCTACCTTTCCTGATGCAACATCGGTCAGCTGAAAGATTGCTGGAAATAGACACCTTGTGAGTGCGCCAAAATCTCTTTCTAGAGGGGATTGTTGGAAATTTATTAATGTATAATAAAGTTTATCCCATTATTTCTAACTCGAACAATTGGGGCCCCGCACGTCGGAAACGTCGTTTCCACACACGTGCACACATTATACCAAGGATCGTAAATTTCATTACTGAAAGAGATGTTGATACATAAGTAAAGTGTTTGAGACATAGAATGATGGACGATCATTGGCCAAATGACAAGTGTTCCACGTTGGTAAATTAAGGAAGAAGTGTACATAGTGTAAAGGGCCACGGAGCCGAGGCGCTTCCTTGGCAGAAAGTTTTAGACAAAAATCTGATTTTTGAGACTTTTGGGCTGCCATCAATGACATTCATTCCAGCATAAATCAACCATTAATTGGGCTAATAAATGGGTGTCATTACTTGGGCAATTTATTGCCATTACATGGGTGATTCAATATCATTACTTGACACTTGAAGAGATAATTCTTACACTATAATTTGAGGTCTTTGGCTCAATTGTTAAACACTTGAAAAAAATTAGAAATTCTGAAAATCTTCTTCCTCTCTAGTATCCTTTCAATACTCAAAGTTCTTCAAGAGAAACACTTGAGTTTCTTTTGCTCAATTGTGTTAGTAGTTGTTTTATCTTGGGAGACTATTGCCTAGCAACGTAAAGGATATATACGGGGCAATCTTGTCTTAAAGACAAAGGGCCATCTCTCGACTCAACTGGTGGTGTTGTGATTCTCTAATTTGTTGTTCAGTGTTTCAGGTTGAATCTTGCTATCAAAGAACTCTAACCAAGTCAGATTCTCAGCGGACACACAAGCCACAGTTGCAACAATTCATGCTCTTGTATTTCTGAATACAAAATTCAGAATTGGAGTTCTAGTTCAAGATTTTCAATGATTAAGAATTCATTGTTGTAATCTTTGAAGCTTATTCTTTCTATCACTGTAATTGCTATTTACTATTCCTGTATCATTTCCCCAACAGTCCCTACAACTACAAGTAATAATTAGTTCACAATTTAAAACGTAGACAATATTTCAAGTAATTTGTCAAACACTTATAAGATATGCTTTTAGCCAAAACTATTTTAGATGGTTACATCTCTACTTACCTCGATCATAATATAAGTAATCAAAGCTACGAGTCAAACAACGTCTCAACAAGGTTGGATGAATATACATACATTATTGATTCACTTGTCACTTTCTAATCATCTCTAAAGAATAACTCATAGGCCATAACTATGAAGAGTTATCAAGTGATTGGGTAGGTCAAATGATCCAAAATAACTCAAAAGTTCAAACTTTAGTCCCTTGGGGCAATCTTAATTTTTAGTATGAGGCTAATGCCTCTCAACCATAGTTTGTCACGATTGTAAACACTTCAAAAATACTAATGGCACGATGGTTGCGATCACAATATTATTTATTATCCAAGATATTTTGTGTTTCGTTTAAGTTTCGGGGCTTCGCAAGGGAGTGTTTCCCCCGATCCCCATAGGGGGTGAGCGAACAGTATCAAATGCAACACTTAACACCATGTTTCAAACATCCGCACCATCCCAAATACTCTCAGTTCGATCGCAAGCACATAATCATTGCCTTTAACAGTTCTAGTTCAACATACACACAACAATAATAACATACCCAGTATATCCCACAAGTGATGTACAGAAAGGATAAAGTGCACACAAACCTTACTCCTATTTTGAGAGTTGTTTCCGATATAATTCTTCGACTGCAGTTCAACATACATACATATAAAAATTCCAACAAGTCTAATTAAATAACACATCTGCACGTTACGACCATTAAAAAATAAAGAAAAGTGACAGACCATTAAAAAAACAATAAAAGTTCGATATGACTAAATTGCCCACTTAAATTATGTGAAAGTCGCAACATCTTTGAGTGCAATATTCAAATTTATATTTACACAAAAACAATAATTATGTACTTTCAACTCCATCAATCTTTAGAGATATTATTACAAGTAGTAGCATGTTTTTTTTTCTGGCAAAAAAAAAATCAAACATGAAATTATATTATCCAAAAAACAAAAATGTTTTCCATTTTATTTTAAAAAACAAATATAAAAGAGAAAAAATAGGCCATAGACAAATAAGAAGTCACTATCAAAGCATGTGGTGCAGTGGATGAGGCTCCTCCCTTAACTATAGCTCTCGGGATCGAGTCTTGAGTATGAAAAAATCTTTAGTAGAGAGCGGTTCCCCAGAAATGGGATCTACACGATGTAAATTTGAATATAGTCGGACTCTAAGATGAATATCAGACACTGGATGAAAAAAGAAGTCCAAATATGGATCTCGTATAACATCTTCCCGCGTTAAAACGCTCGATCAGACCGAAATCGGAAAATTCAAAATTCGACCAAAAGTTTCAACACGTCTTCTTATCATGCTAGAGTAATTTCACATTGTAGCTATGGAACAACCAAGCAGTGGTGGTCGGGAAGAGAACGCGGCGGCGACGACAGAGCATAAGATCAGCTCTGTATGAATCCGGATATACGTCCGAAACATTTGATATGCGACAATACTATTACTATAAATGAGATTAATCAAATTCCTAATAAACGACAATGAGAGTAACAATTCGGTAAATGACTTGAATAAATTGAAAAAATCAGTTCATTGGAGCGAGGATGTCACAAAAGCTTTTGTGACTAATTAGATTAAAAGTTTTCAATTATTCAATTTAATCCTTTTTAAGTTAAAGTTGTTATTTCAGTATTTATTATTTAGCCCCTAGAGTTAGTCAGTGTATTATATACCTTTTGTAATGAATTTGATGATTATCAATTAAAAGAAATATTTGTTTTCCTTTATCTTCTTCTCTCCTTCCCTTTTCTCTACTTTCTTCATTGATGAACTCACCGGAGCTCTTCATTTCTTCAAAAATGAACAAAAACCCTTATCACTTGTTACAAATTGTATCCGAGCCGAAGATTCTCGTCTTGGATTCTACTGCCATGACTGATTTCATTTTTAGAAATAATGAGCCATATCCATATGTCTATCACTATTTCAATGACGTTCTCAATTTTGTTGAGTTCAGTGATGGAACAATACCATGGTTACATTAAGATATATGGAAGATGCCAAAAGAAAGAAATAATTTTCCTTAACATACCTCAATACGTGGAGAAAACCTTAACCAAAATAAGAACTTATGTTTCTGCTCGATCCTTCCCAGAACAAAGTTAGGAAAAATATGTTGTTGTTCTTGTTTTAGGACGATTAAATACCTAGTACTATTACTTCTTGTACAACTATTTTTTCACGGCCACATAAGGTAATATTCATCAATACATTAGACCTTACACTCTTGAACTTCTTTCATATTGTAGGCATTGCTGGAATCGTAAACACGAGATGGATTAGAAATGAAATACTTATAACTCAGCTCTACAACACGATTTATGAGATGAAAAGAATAGTAATCATCCCTAAATGTCAGGAAACCTCCTGTTTATAAGTATGGTGCACAACATACCCATAAAAAAGACTCTACTACACATAGCTTATAGACTCCCTAGGAGGACATGCTCTGATACCAAGTTTGTCACGACCCAAAAGGGAGAGCCGCGATGGGCACCCAGACCCCACCCACTGGGTACCGCTGATCACACAGTTAACACCTAATCATAATTAAATACGGACTAAATCGAAAGAAAACTATGTGAAATCTGTATCTAGAAAACCAACTTATATATATACATACCAAGACTGACAAGGCCATATAAGATTACTCTCAGTAGTTAAGGAATATTCATGTTTTTGATTCTTATGTTGAAAGCATGTCTAAAGATGTTTCTAAGTCCTTATTGAGACATACGAAAAAATATAAATATTCACAGTGTTAGCCGATGGTACAAGGATATTATGTCACTCAAGATATTTTATTGTCATTCATGCATTTTCCTTTGCATTCATGCATTACATTCACGTTTTTACCCGATATCATATATTGGGGATGGGAAACGGGATACGCAAACCATCTTATCAGTTGGGATGTGATAATGATATAATGCCTACAGAGGCTGTAATGAAAAAGAAGATGTCTGATGAAGGGCCAATATATATATGTATGTTATGGAAAGGAAGATGTCCTTGTGTGGTCAATATATATGTATTACCACATTGTGCATGACATTTAGGCATATTTATGATTATAGAGGCCGATATGAAAAGATGCCCACAAAGGCTGTTACGGTAAGGAAGATGCCCAATATGGATGTCAGTAGGGCGGGTAAATGCGGGTACCGCCCCGTATCCGTTCCAGTTGGGGCGGGTATGGAGGATGGTTTGGTGGGTGGTGGGGCGGGTATGAATATCAAAAGTGCTACCCGCTATGGGTAATGGGGCGGGGGTGGATTTCATATAAGACCCGCACCGTACCCGCCCCGTCCCGTACATGTTTGTGTTGGATTCTTTAATTATATTGATTTTCTGGTATTCTTAACTAGACAAGAACTTGAAATCTATTATTCTTGTCAACACTCAATGATTCTTGTCAAGTCATCAACCTATTATTATTATTATTATTATTTAAAATAAAGTGTACGGTACCCTTCAAATTTTTTAATGTTTTTGTGTGAAAATGTATGGTACAATGCAACAACTCTACCTGTGCGTATGTGACAACTTTGGTAATGACATTAGAGTTTCTCTTTTTCTTTTTTACAATTGTGATCATTTGAAAGGACTAGAAAATTTCTTGTCTTCTTCTATATAAATTTCACGCTTTATTTAACCTTTTAATATTTCTAATATTTTGGTAAAGTTTCAGACTTCGATATTCAATACACCATAGTGAAAAAAAATCATTTTTTTCATTTTTTTGGACCTCCTTTTTTTCTTATATAACTTTTTTTTACTACCCGACACCCGCCGGATAAATGGGTATCCGCCGGGTAAGTGGGTATCCATCGGGGTAAGTGGAGTGGGGGCAGGTAGAAGAACTACTACCCGTGATGGGTGGTGGGGCGGGGGAAAAAACCACATCCATTTCACTTTGAATGTTTCGAGCCTTCGCTTGTGATATAGCTACACCTAATTCCAGACCGGTTAATGCAAGAACTATAAATAAAGGACCAAGATCCCCTATGAAATATAAAAGATCGTTTGGGAAGTAAGAAGCCCCTTTGACATCTCTTCATCTGCAAATAATTCTCGATGTGAAAACACAGAGCCAGTGGGCTGATCTTTTAGGTGGCGGATACGGGTATTGGTACCCTTCCCCCGCCCCCGCCCCGCTCCATTGACATCCCTAATGCCCGATGAGGTTGATGTATATGTATACTGTATTGTGCATGATATTTAGGCATTTACTGGTCAGTTGTTTCTCTTTCAGTTATTATTATATTCCTATTATGCTATTATTCATATCCGACATACTCAGTACATCAGTTATACTGACGTCCCTTTTGTCAGGGAATGCTGCGTTTATGCCCGCATGTTCACGTAGGCAAGGCGACGATCCACGTTAGTAGGTTGCGGATTCAACGAATTTTGGAGCACTCCCCTTATTTCAGAGTGTCAGTCTAATTTTGATACAATGTATTTTTTGTTGTATATATGGGCATAACGGGGCCCTGCCCTGACCTTTTAATTTCGTATACTCTTTAGAGGCTTGTAGATTGTGTCATGTGAGTGTAGTAGTCTTTATGGCCTTGTCAGCCTTGATATGTATATATATAAGTTGGTTTTCTAGATACAGATTTCACATAATATTTTTTCGATTTAGCCCGTATTTAATTATGATTAGGTGTTGAATGTGTGATCAGCGGTACCCGGCGGGTGGGGTCTGGGTGCCCATTGCGTCCCTCCCATTTGAGTCGTGATAAACTTGGTATCAGAGCATGTCCGTCCTAGGGAGTCTACAAGTTATATCTAGTAGAGTCTTTTTTATGGGTATGTTGTGCACCATACTTATAAATAGGAGGCTTCCTAACATTTAGGGATGATTTCTATTCTTTCATCTCATAAATCGTGTTGTAGAACTGAGTTATAAGTATTTCATTTTTAATCCATCTCGTGTTTACGATTCCAGCAATGCCTACAGCATGAAAGAAGTTCAAGAGTGTGAGGTCTAATGTAGTGATGAATATTACCTTATGTGGCCATGAAAAGTAGTTGTATATTCGGGCTACATAACGGGGATTAGATATGTTACCCAACATTCGAGGACGAATGTTTCTAAGGGAGAAAGATGTAACATCCCGTAATTTTGGTCAATAGTGTGAGCACCTAAACGTAGGCAAGTTGACCCGAGCCTCGGAAAATTTATGTTATATTCACATATCCTAATAAGGAGATTAATATACAAAAGGATAAAACCCCGAAATAATTTTAGAAGTAAGAAGTATAACGACAAAAGTTAGTAATAAATTTGGTGTGTGCATAAGGAGGTGATGAACTAGTGTCATATCAAAAAATTATGACATTGAGTATATGAAGATTTTATAAATCATGGAGATTTAAGTGAACTGAGATCAATAATTAATTTTGTGTATAATTGATTAATTGTGGGATAAGGGGTTAGTGGATATAAGACCACGGAGCAGTGGTGTACATGTGATTAGCAGTGGTGTCGTGTGATTAAAAACTTAAGGGGATAAGAGATAAGCCTACGTGTTAAGTTAGTAGGTTAGGAATTACTACTAGACTACATGTATTTAGTTAGTATGATTGTGAGCATTTCATTTCAATTCATTAATAGTCCATGTTATTAGATAGGATACTACAATTCATTTCCTTTAAAGTAAAGAATTCCAACTCCTCATGTGTGAAACCAAAATAATACATTTTAGCTTAGGATTTGAGAGGAAAAATGTACAAGCAGTAATAGTACTAGGAATTAGGAATTTAAGTGTCCTAAAATAAGAACAAACAACATATTTTTTCCAACTTTGTTCTGGGAAGGATCAAGCAACAACATAAGTTATTTTGGTTAAGGTTTTCTCCACGTATTGACGTATGTTAAGGCAAATTATTTCTTTCTTTTGGCATCTTTCATATAACTTAACGTAACTGTGGTATTTGTCCATAATTTATTCTACTCTTAGTAGTTAAGGAATGTTCATGTTATTGATTCTTATGTTGAAAGCATGTATAAAGATGTTCCTAAGTCCTTATTGAGGTATACGAAAAAGATATTAATATTCACAGTGTTAGCCGATGGTACAAAGATATATTATGTCACTCAAGATATTTTATTGTCATTCATGCATTTTCATTTGCATTCATGCATTACATTTATTTTTTACCCGATAACATATATTGGGCATGAGAAATGGGATACACAGATCATCTGATCAATTGAGATATGATAATGATATAATGCCTACATAGGTTGTAATGAAAAGTAAGATGCCTGATGAAGGGCCTATATATATATATATATATGTATGTTATGGGAAGGAAGATGTCCTTGTGTGTCCAGTATATATGTATTACCGCATTGTGCATGACATTTAGGCATATTTATGCCTACAGAGGCCAATATGAAAAGATGCTCACAAAGGCTGTTACGGTAAGGAAGCTGCCTGATGAGGCTGATGTATATGTATACTTCACTGTGTATGACATTTAGGCATTTACTAGTTAGTTGTTTCTCTTTTAGTTATTGTTATATCCTTGTTATGCTATTATGCATGTCATACATACTCAGTACATCAGTCGTACTGACGTCCCTTTTGTCAGGGGATGCTGCGTTTAGGTGTTGACTGTGTGATCAGTGGTACCCGGTGGGTGGGGTCTGGGTGCCCATCGCGGCCCTCCCATTTGGGTCGTGACAAACTTGGTATCAGAGCATGTCCGTCCTAGGGAGTCTACAAGCTATATCTAGTAGAGTCTTTTTTATGGGTATATTGTGCATCATACTTATAAATAGGAGGCTGCCTAACATTTAGGGATGATTTCCATTCTTTCATCTCATAAATCGTGCTGTAGAGTGTTGCGATATTTCTAGATGCTTACGCAAGTGAACGTATCGTTCCAAGTAATATAGTTTGTAAGACCGAATATCGTCCACAAAGATTGGTTTATTAATTACCGATTATCTATCCTATGGTATCTATTTTGTTGACGTTCTTTAGTTTGAGGATTATAACTAAGAATTATAACTAATTGCAGAAAATAAAGTAAAGATGATTATACTTTGGGTTATAACAGTTATGAAGGAAATAGGGTTCCAGTCTCCTCAACTATCCACTCTTTCACGTGTTAATGCAATGCTAATGATTCTTCTTCTTATTAAGATAACAGGTTAACTAATCTGTCATTATATTCCGGTTAGTACATACACGAGCTCAACCTAGTGCATAAACCTTCTATATTGCTATGATAAGTTTTACCACACATGAAGATTAAGAACAATAACATTTAATTACTACACAAGTATCGGGGTACTTTCGACCACGATTTTAACCTATGTCTAGACAATTACAGCATATTCAAATCTCACTTTTCAGACTTTTGATTCGAAATCTTATAAGTGATGACAATTAATAGCTAGTTAATTATCAAACAATCATAACAATATTGAATAGATCTTAATACGCTGAAAAAAAACTCAAAAACTAATGCATTAACTATATGAAAGAGCTTCAAGAAGATTCGATGGAAACCCTATTAAAGTAATTAGCTCCTAAACATTGTCATATCAAGAACTAATACAAAATTCAACATAAACTGAAATAAAGTAAAGGAAAGAAAAAGAACTTGAACAAGAGATGTCTCCAATTGTCGCTTGTAGCTGTCGTTCTCCTCTCCAAAGTATGATCTGTGATATGTTATATGGTCCTTTTTTAATGAGCAGGTTTTAAGGTATATATATTTGAAAAAAAACTTGCTTTGGGCCATGAAAACCCTGTTCAATTCGGCCCAGGAAATTGAAAATTATGCGTCGGCACCGCGGTGCTAAATGGCTCACGAAATCACTGATGGCTATTGGAAATATGGCACCACGATGCCTCTTCCCGGAACCGCGGTGCCTTCGACGGTGTTTCAACTTTGGACTTTCGACAATTTTTACGCCGCGACGCTAATTCACTTGACCGCGGTTCTATGGCACCGCGGTGCTACCTTGCCAGGCACCGCAGTGCCTCCTTGATTCTTGTCCGGTTCTGCCTGATTTATTCTATTCTTCGTGGCACTTTTTAGGCTTCATTCCTGGGGTTGTGCTTGTGCAATTTTGCATCTCGGTTAAGCTCATTTCATCCTCAAAGGTAGCATTCTCTCTTTTATAACCGATGTGACACAAAATGAAAGAAAAACAACCTAACACTATACTAATACAAACGAAAAGAGTAAAATACGTAACTAAAAAGGACTCAAAAGAGTGTATAAAATACACTCAACAAACACCCCCAAACTTACACTTTACTCGCCCCCGAGTAAAGCACTAACAAAGACAAAATAAAATAAAAGACTCAATGAAATGGATCAAGTAGTTATAGCAATGCTTCTTCAAAATCATGGATGAAAGTTGAGATAATATGTTAGAAGATACATAGCATGAATATTTAGCAATCTAGAATTTCAAGTTAGATATTTCGCAAATTCACTTAGATCATGATCAATGGAAATACAAGCACCTAACCTATGCATGCCAATTTCATTTCATCTTTCCCAAACGCTATAGACCTGTTTACTTGCTATTCTCCACTAATCATAGACATACATATTAAAGATCATCAGGACTTTCAAGAGTTGTAATGTAGGCTTAGGAAAAGGTAGGTAAAAGCTGACATTTAGGCTCAATTACGTACCATAAACATTTTTCATTCAACTCATTTCCTTCTTTTGGTTTTCTTTTTAGTTTCATACCCAATTTCTCTTTTTTTTCTTTGAGAGAATGAGATACATTATAAATAACAAGCACCTCAAAACTTTAACTTTTTGCATATTTTTCCTTGGGGTGCATCAAGTTTGTATTCTTTTTTTTTTTTCAACACTTCTCATTCCACTAACTTTCAATTATTACTTATGACACAAACAGGGAATCATAGGGTGTCAAAGAAAGATCTTATTTTAGGCTCAAAGGGCTGACTAGTGATACAATTTATGTCAGGATAAATAATGAATGGTCAGAAGGGCTATCAATGAAATGCTTGAATCATCTCCCTAAACATGTACATCTTAACTATTTCGCCTCAAATAACAAGAAAACAAATTTTCTAGACATTTCTCAACCTTTATTTCCATAACTGACACACATAGGCTAAGCACAAATATCCCAAATAATTAGATGTCATGAATTTTTGGCATATCTAACTTAAGCACACAAATTTTTGCTTTCAATTCCATTACATTATCCTACTTTATCCACTCAATATCGTTAGCAACTACAACATGCATGATCCATTAAAAAAAATTATGATTCAAAAAGACATAAAACAACATAAAGATAAATCAAAAAGACTCAAAACAAAAAGACACCCCCAAAAACTTAATCGACACATTGTCTCCAATGTGTGAAGACTAAAAAAATAAAGGGACAACTTACTGGCACAACACAACGATCATACTGCCCGTGAGGGACCGCGGTGCTTATTCCATGCTACTTCAATTTTTCCAGTTTTTCAGCCTTTTTTCCCCTTCTCTCCTCGGAGTCAGTTCCTGCCTTTATCTGTCATCCAAAAACACTAAACATACCAGATCGTGTGACTGTTCAAGACAAAAGAAAATAAACTAAAACAAGAATTGAAATAACATAATTAAAACATTGGGTTGCCTCCCAAGTAGCGCTGTCTTTAACGTCTTTTGGCCGGACGCATGTTACTTACTAGATCAAGGGGGTAAAGTGTCCCCTCCGCATATCCATTTTAGCACCATTCTCTTTCTCCTCCTCCTCCTCTTCTTTTTCACACTTCTGATTTCAGATGAGTTCAATTCTTTTTCATCAAGTGCTAGTTCAGAAGTCTTACCATGAGGTTCTTCATGTTGCTTTGGTGGTACCCCATGAGCATCAGTACTTGTGAGGCTCTTCTCAGGCTCAACCTTGTCAACTACCCCAATAGCAAAACATCTATCCGTGACTTGTGGTTCAGTGGAAGGCTTGAAAACTGTGAAAGTCATTTCCTCATCTTGAACTCCGAGTTTAAGCTCTCCTTTCTCGACATCAATAAGTTCCCTCCTTGTAGCTAGGAATGGTCTCCCAAGTATAATGGGTATATTTTCATCTGAATCCATGTCTAGGATGAGGAAGTCAGCAGGAAAAATAAATTTACCTAATTTTACCAACACATCTTCAATTATTCCTTCTGGATGCACAAATGAGTGATCAACTAGCTGCAAGGTGACTGTGGTTGGCCTTGATTCTCCTAACCCAAGTCTTTAGAACACAGAGAGGGGCATCAGATTGACACTTGCCCCCAAATCACATAAGGCTTGCTTGCATGTCACATTCCCTATAGTGCAAGGTAAGGTGAAACTCCCTAGATCTTTCAACTTTGGGTGAAGCTTCTTCTGCAAGATAGCGCTGCATTCCTCTGTCAGCACTACTGTCTCATAATCTGCCAGCTTCCTCTTCTTAAACAAGATGTCTTTCATGAACTTCACATAAGCTGACATTTGCTCCAAGGCCTCAATGAATGGAAGATTGATATGCAGTTTTTTAAATACCTCCAAATATTTCGTAAACTGCTTATCCAAAGTTTCTTCTGCAGTCTTTGAGGGTAAGGAATTTTATCTGTATACTCTCTCATCACTGCGGGTGGAGCCTTCTCTAAAATAGGGCGGTCATCAGTAACCCCCTCTTTCTCTACATCACCTGTCTTCTCCAACTTCTTTCTCTTTTCGACCATTAGTTGAGGTGGACCTTGCCCTCTACTGCTCAATATGTGCGCCAGCTGTCCCACTTGTGTTTCCAAATTTCTGATAGAGGACCTGGTCTCTGTTATGAATTGAGTGGTCTCCTTCATGATTGAGTTTGGGAGTTGTTGGATTATGTCTGGGATTTAGCCAAAGTCATCAATGCTTCTCTTATTTCTCTTATTTCATCTGACTTCTCTTGTGGTGATGGTGGGCTGAATTGATGTGAAGATGAGGCCTGAAATTGTGGTTGTTGCCCTTGGACATTCTTCCACGAAAAATTTGGGTGATTTCTCCACCCTTGATTGTATGTGTTGGAGGAAATAGAGTTGTTGTAGGGCCTCTGAAAATTCTCCACTGCCTCAACTTGCTCCATGGACACATTATTCGAGTCCATTATTGTACATCTATCAAAAGTATGGGGACCCCCACAGATCTCACAACCCACTGGTGTCTGAATCGCTTTAACTGTCATGGTACTCTGCTGCATCTGTTTTGTCAAGAGGCGATACTTATTATCAGGTCAGAGAGAGGCCTGGCCCGTAAGCTGGCCCCCTTAAAAACGTCTACCTCTGCAGTCAATGCAGTGATAACATCTAGTTCATGAATTCCAACCATTTTCCTGTTGTTCACTACTCTCTCATCGGCCCCCTGATGGTTGTTTGTGGTCATATCCTCTAGCAAATCATGTGCCTCATTGACATTCTTTTTCATAAACGTACCTCCTGCTGCAGCATCAATGATGGTACGAGTTGTACCACACAACCCATTGTAAAATATGTGGACTAGCATTCACTTCTCAATCCCATGATGTGGGCACTTTCTCTACAAGTCTTTGAACCTCTCCCATGCATCATATAATGGTTCTCCCTCCAACTAATAAAAGTTATTAAGTTCACCTCTGAGCTTCGCTGCCTTAGCTGGGGGAAAGAACTTGGCAAAAAACTTCTGGGCTAAGTCTTGTCATGTAGTGATGGAGTTCTCATGTAATGAGTTTAGCCAGCACTTTGCTCTATCCCTGAGTGAGAATGGAAAGAGTCTCAACCGAATGACGTCATCAGTAACACCATTCTATTTAAACGTTGTACACAGCACCAGAAAGTTTTCTAGATGCAAGTGATCTTCAGACGGCAATCCCCCATACTAAACTGAGCTCTGAACCATGTGCAATATGGCTGGTTTGATCTCGAAATTATTGGCTTCAATCGCTGGAAGCCAAATGCAAGTCTGTACTCCTGTAATGGTTGGCATCACATAGTCCCCCAAGCTACTTTCGACAGGGACTTGTCTTAAAAGAGGTGGTAACTCATCATCCCCCAAATTATTATTTCGCTGATCTCCCATTGCTAAGGAATCAATTGCTCTTTTCTCTTTCCTGTTCTGTCTGCACAATCTCTCAATCTCAGGGTTCAGAGAGATAGGAATGTCAGATCCTCTCCTACTTCGCATAAACTAAGTTCCTGAGACTAATCAAAAATAACAAACAGATCACGGCAGACAACACTAAAGCAAATAAAAGAAAAATAAATAAATAAATGAAAATAAAAACTAAATTATAAATAAGAATAGATAAATCGATATTAACAGTACGCCAGTTCCCGGCAACGGCGCCAAAAACTTATTGCGATATTTCTAGATGCTTACGCAAGTGTATGTATAGTTCCAAGTAATATAGTCTGTAAGCCCGAATATCGTCCACAGAGACTGGTTTATTAAGTACTGATTATCTATCATATGGTATCTATTTGGTTGACGTTCTTTAGTTTGAGGATTATAACTAAGAATTATAACTAATTGCAGGAAATAAACTAAAGATGATTATACTTTGGGTTATAACAGTTATGAAGGAAATAGGGTTCCAATCTCCTCAACTATCCACTCTTTCACGTGTTAATGTAATGCTAATGATTATTCTTCTTATTAAGATAACATGTTAACTAATCTGTCATTATATTCCGGTTAGGACATACAAGAGCTCAACCTAGTGCAGAAACCTTCTATATTTTTATGATAAATTTTACCACACATGAGGATTAAGAACAATAACCTTTAATTACTACACAAGTATCGGAGTATTTTCGTCCACGATTTTAACCTATGTCTAGATAATTACAGCATATTCAAATCACACTTTTCAGAATTTTAATTCGAAATCATATAAGTGATGGCAATTAAAAGCTAGTTAATTATCAAGCAATCATAACAATATTGAATAGATCTTAATACGCTGAAGAAGAACTAAAAAACTAATGCATTAACTATATGAAAGAGCTTCAAGAAGATTCGATGAAAATCCTACTAAAGTAATTAGCTCATAAACATTGTCATGTCAAGAACTAATAAAAAATTCAACATAAACTGAAATAAAGTAAAGGAAAGAAAAAGAACTTGAACAAGAGATGTATCTAATTGTCGCTTGTAGCCACCGTTCTCATCTCCAAAGTATGATCTGCGATATGGTATATGGTCCTTTTTTAATGAGCATGGTTTAGGGTATATATTTGAAAAAAACTTTCTTTGGACCATGAAAACCCTGTCCAATTCGGCCCAGGAAACTGAAAATTACGTGTCTGCACCGCGGTTCCTCTGACAGGCATCGTGGTGCTAAATGGCTCACGAAATCACTGTTGGCTACTGGAAATATGGAACCGCGGTGCCTCTTCCCCGAACCGCGGTGCCTTCAATGGTGTTTCAACTTCGGACTTTCGACAATTTTTACGTCTCGACGCTAATTCACTTGACCGCAGTTCTATGGCACCAGTGTTACCTTGCCGAACGCATGCCTTCTGATTCTTGTCCGGGTTACTTTGATTTATTCTATTCTTTGTGGAACATTTTAGGCTTCATTTATTGGGATGTGCTTGTGCAATTTGCATCTCGGTTAAGCTCATTTCGTCCTCAAAGGTACCATTCTCTCCTTTATAATCGATGTGACACAAAATGAAAGAAAAGCAACCTAACACTATACTAATACAAACAAAATGAGTAAAATATGTAACTAAAAAGGACTCAAAAGAGTGTATAAAATATATTCAACATAGAGCTGAGTTATAAGTATTTCATTTCTAATCCATCTCGTGTTTACGATTCCAACAATGCCTACAACATGAAAGAAGTTCAAGAGTGTGAGGTCTAATGTAGTGATGAATATTACCTTATGTGGCTGTGAAAACGTAGTTGTATATTCGGGCTACGTAACGGGGATTAGATATGTTACTCCAACATTCGAGGACGAATGTATCTAAGGGGGAAGAATGTAACATCCCGCAATTTTGGTTAATAGTGTGAGCACCTAAACATAGGCAAGTTGACCCGAGCCTCGAAAAATTTATGTTATATTCACATATACTAATAAGGAGATTAGTATATAAAAGGATAAAACCCCAAAATAATTTTGGAAGTAAGAAGTATAACGACAAAAGTTAGTAATAAATTTGGTGTGTGCATAAGGAGGAGATGTACTAGTGTCATATCAAAAAATTATGACATTGAGTATATGAAGGTTTTATAAGTCATGGAGATTTAAGTGAATTGGGATCAATAATTAATTGTGTGTATAATTGATTAATTGTGGGGCATGGGGTTAGTGGATATAAGACCACGAAGCAGTGGTGTGCATGTGATTAGAAATAGTGTCATGTGATTAGAAACTTAAGAGGATAAGAAATAAGTGTGTGTTAAGTTAGTAGGTTAGAAATTACTACTAGACTACATGTATTTAGTTAGTAGGATGATTAGCATTTCATTTCAATTCATTAATATTTTGTGTTACTAGATAGGATACTACAATTCATTTCCTTTAAAGTTAAGAATTCCAACTCCTTATGTGTGAAACCAAAACAATACATTTTAGCTTAGGATTTGAGGGGAAAAATGTATAAGCAGTAATAGTACCAGGAATTAAGAATTTAAGCGTCGTAAAACAAGAACAACAACATATTTTTCCCAACTTTGTTCTGGAAGGATCGAGCAGCAACATAAGTTATTATTTTGGTTAAGGGTTTCTCCACGTATTGAGGTATGTTAAGGCAAATTATTTCTTTCTTTTGAAATCTTCCATATAACTTAATGTAACCGTGGTATTGTTCCATAATTTATTCTACTTTTAGTAGTTAATGAATATTCATGTTATTGATTCTTATGTTGAAAGCATGTCTAAAGATGTTCCTAAGTCCTTATTGAGGCATGTAGAAAAGATGTTGATATTCACAGTGTTAGCCGAGGGTAGAAGGATATTATGTCACTCAAGATATTTTATTGTCATTCATGCATTTTCATTTACATTCATGCATTATATTCATGTTTTTACCCGAGACCATATATTGGGGATAAAAAATGGGATACGCAGACCACCTGATCAGCTGGGATATGATAATGATATAATGCCCACAAAGACTATTATGAAAAGGAAGATGTCTGATGAAGGGCCAATATAGATATGTATGTTATGGGAAGGAAGATTCCCTTGTTTTGCCGGTATATATGTATTACCGCATTATGTATGATATTTAGGTATATTTATGCCCACAGAGGCCGACATGAAAAGATGACCACATAGGCTATTACGGTAAGGAAGATGCCCGATGAGGCTGATGTATATGTATACTGCATTGTGCATGATATTTAGGCATTTATTACTGGTTAGTTGTTTCTGTTTCAGTTATTATTATATTCATGTTATGCTATTATTCATGTCTGACATACTCAGTACATCAGTCGTACTAACATCCCTTTTGTCGGGGGACAACTGCGTTTCATGCCCGCAGGTTCACGTAGGTAAGGCGACGATCCACGTTAGTAGGTTGTGGATTCAGCGGATTTTGGAGCACTCCGCTTGTTTCAGAGTGTCAGTCTAATTTTGGTACGGTGTATTTTTTGTTGTATATATGGGTGTGATGGGCCCTGTCCCGACCTTTTGATATCGTATTCTCTTTAGAGGCTTGTATATGGTGTCATGTAAGTGTGGTAGTCTTGTATGGTCTTGTCGACATTGATATGTGTATATATATATATAAGTTGGTTTCTGGATATTGATTTCACATAGTTTTCTTTCAGCTTAGTCCGTATTTAATTACGATTAGGTGTTGACTGTGTGATCAGCGGTACCCGGCGAGTGGAGTTCGGATTCCCATCACGGCCCTCCGATTTGGGTAGTGACATCAAAGGAGAAATTCCAAAAGCAAAAGTCCAATTTTGAAGTTGCAAGTACTTTTTCCTATGTGTCCCTTCCATTCGGAGCTCAAAGTACACTCCTTGTTGTGTATGTTAGGATTTGAGTCACAAATCCGACCTAATCAGAATACAGTAAATAAGCGAAGAATAAATAACACACACAGATTTATACTAGTTCACTATTATGCGAGAGTTATGTCCACTTTGCCGCTGAAGATTTCACTATAATCGAAATAGAGAGTTTAAGTTTATAATTCTCTTTTTTTCTCTTCTCTCTCTTGCACAACCACACAGAAAAAAATGGCGCCCTAGTCTATATATAGCGAAAACTAGGGTGTTCCACACTCTGCGTAGGGTCTTCATAGTATCGGCGATGAATTAGGCTCTACAACTCAACAATCTCGGGGAGCGACAGAAGATAGAGAATCAACAAGTTGTTTCCACACTTGTCTAGTTGTATTTTAGAGTGAATGCACCTTACAGTGACATGAGGACTCTTTGTCGTTAAAGAGCGAACATAAGTAACCTATAAAATTATTTTTGTTGAAAAGAAGAGCATCGGCCTATATGGAAAAAAGCAGAAAATAAATTGTTTCTTGTCATTTCCTTTTTTCTTTTAATTGTTTCACTATCTTAGCAGTACAGAGAAAAGTTGTTGGAGGGGTAGAGATATCGAACTAGAAAGCCTTGTGCATAACTTCATTTGTCTTTTCATGAACACTTATAGTGGGGCCATGCATACTAATATAATAGGATATTCGGTCATAATTATGCATATTTTGTATATGGTAGATGTATATTTAGTCATTACATACCATAATTATAGCCTAGGATTATGCTTGAATTATAACATATTTACTATCACTTTGGATTGAAATAATCAAGAAAATATTTCTTACATGGTATCACAGCCTAGGGAAATATCCTAAACCCTAATACCTTCTCATTTCCTTCACTTCACCGTCGGTTGACATACACACACACATCCTCTCTTTGTGTCGTCGACTCTCTCCTACTTCCGTCAACGATGTCTGACTAGAAATCAAATTTCCATCCAGCCCTAGCAGTTTCAAACATCAAATCCCATATCTCTATCACTCTTGAGATGGAAAACATCTATTATGCGACATGGGATGAGCTTTTCAAAATTCACTGTCGCTCACACTGGGTTATCTATAACATCATCCCACTGGAAAAAGACAAGAAAAAGGTGCCAAAAACTGATGATGAAATGGAACTATGGTTGACACTTGATGCGAGGGTTCTCTAGTGAATTTATGCCACAATTTCAAGAAATTTGATGCATACTATTATTGAGCCCGACTCCACGGTTATGGAGGCTTGGGAACGCTTACGTGACATATTCCAAGACAATAAAAATTCTCGAGCCGTCACACTTGAGCAAGAATTCTCCACCACTAATATGACGAATTTTCCCAATGTGTCAGCATATTGTCAATGGCTAAAGGTTTTGTCGGACTAACTCAAGAATGTTGGGGCACCGGTACCTAACAATTGGCTCGTGTTACAAATGGTTGTCGGCCTCACCGATGCATATAGTGGAGTAGGTACGCTCATCTGACAAAGCAATATTCTTCCGCCGTTTTATCAAGCCCGTTCTATGCTCATCCTAGAAGAAGAGGGCTTTTCCAAAAAGACGGCCACCGTATCAAATTCCTCCATGGTTGTCGCTCTGTTTGATGATAATTCTTCACAAATTGAAATTTTTCTGTCAAACCGTGGCCCAAAGGGATGGAATAGCGGTAATGGAGGTAAAAAATGTTGCAATAGCCACGACGGTGGCAAGGGTGGCGGCCACCAATGTGGCGAAGATGGTGGTAGTGGAGACAGGGGCGGCAACCAACAACAACAGCTAGCCCAGTGGGGCAGTGGGTCGGCACCGTAGGCTTGACAATGGCCCTGGGCCGTGCCTCCCTTTCTATTTCCCTCTGGAAATTGGGCTAGGCCAGCAGCCTAAATGCAACAGTCCTGCCAACATGTCCACTCAGTCGGTATTCTTGGGCCACTACCGAATCAGTGGCAGCATGCCCACTCGGCAGTGGCGACTCCGACCGACATCGAGACCGCAATGTACACCCTTGGGCTTACTCCACCCGATGCAAATTGCTACATGAACACCGGTGCAACGTCTCATATGGCATCCTCACAAGGTAATCTCTCATCCTATTTTAATTTGAGCAATAATCGTGATATAATTGTCGAAAATGGTCATTCAATTCTAATTTGTGGTTATGGTACTACAAAATTATCTCCCACTAACCCACCGTTAACTTTAAAAAATATCATTCATGCTCCTAAATTAATTAAAAACTTGATTTCAGTTAGAAAATTTACTACTCACAATTGAGTTTCTGTTGAATTTTATCCTTTTAGGTTTTTCGTGAAGGATTTTCAGACGGGGATGCATCTAATGAGACGTGATAGTCGGGGCGAGCTTTATCCAATCACCACAACCACACATCAAGCCACACCATCTATTTTTGCTGCTTTAGCTCATTCTTTATGACATGAACATTTAGGTCATCTGGGAGCACCTGTTTTTGCCTCCTTTAAACAAAATAAATTTATTTCATGTACTAGACCTCGTACTTCTCATATTTGTCGTTCATGTCCGCTTGAGAAACATGTTAAATTGTCATTTGTTGCTTGTAATTCCTGCACTGTTATGCCTTTTGATATTATCCATAGTTATATTTGGACATCTCCCGTTTTGAGCTCTCTTCCTTTCCTGCCACTACTTTTTGAGTCAAAAACTCCTATTTGGTTTAATTCATATTCAACTTTCTCTAGCGGAATTAGACTTTCATTTCTATTTCTTCAAATCCAGCATGACATGTGTCAAGAAGCGAACCCATCAAAGAAAAGTTTGAAAATCCATTCTGGTCATAAATATTATCTCTTTTTATTAGATGATTACTCTAATTTTTGTGGACATTTTCCTTTGTCTAAAAAATCACAATTTTTTTATACATTTCTCTCTTTTAGAGCATTCATCTGCACTCAATTTGAACGGGTTATTAAAAATATTCATTGTGATAATGGTAGAGAATTTGATAATGAGTCATTTTGGAATTTTTAGAAACTAATAGTTTGTCTTTTCGTCTCTCGTGTCTACATACCTCATCTCAAATTGGAAAAACAGAAAGAAAAATCTGAACCATTAACAACATTGTTCGAACTTTACTTGCCCATTTCTCTCTACCACCATCATTTTGGCATCATCCATTACAAATGAAAATATATCTTCTAAACATACGTTTGACCAAACAGCTAGCCTACCAATCCCCTCTCAAAATTTTATACCTAAGGGACCATCCTACTCTCATTTACGGTTTTTCGGGTGCTTATGCTATCATCTTTTTCCTTCCACTACCATCAATAAACTTTAATCCCGGTCTACTCCGTGTATTTTTTGGGATATCCGTCAAATCATCGTAATTATAAATATTATGACTTATCCTCTAATAAAATTATCGTGAGTCGTCACGTAGTTTTTGATGAAACAAATTTTCCCATTTCCAAAATGCATTATTCTGTGCCTCCTACTTACGAATATCTTGATGATTGCATACCCCCGTATTTGATCAACCGGTTGGCTTCACAATCAGATCCAGCCCAATTAATTCAGGCAACACGACCCAACTATTTTCTCCTCACATCCCGCCAACTGGGCCTACCTGCCCCGCCTCAGGCGGTGGCGGCCCAACAATCCCAGGCCCAATCCAGGGTAGTACGTTACCCACCCAACCTAGTGTCACATCATCCATCCAACCACCTCCGATTATGGCCCAATGGCCAGTCACTCGTAGTCAACACGAGATTTTCAAACCAAAAAAAATACGGTCTTCACGCTCATGTTACCAAATCACTGCTACCTCGTAATCATGTGTCTGCCCTTAATGACCCGAATTGAAAAATGCCTATGGATGAAGAATTTAATGCTCTTATTAATAATAGGATGTGGGATTTGGTACCTCGTCCTTCTAATGTTAATGTGATTCAGTCTATATGGATTTATAGTCATAAAGAAAACGATACATTTGAGAGGTGATGAAAAAACTCAACATGTTGGTGTGGACTACGGTGTGACTTTTAGTCTGGTGGTCAAACCAGTAACTATCCACATGATACTAAGTCTAGCTCTTTCGAAGGCATGGCCGCTTCATCAGCTTGATGTAAAAAATGCATTCCTGCATGAAGAACACAATGGAACTATGTACATGTATCAGCCTATAGGGTACAGAGACCCCACTTATCCTAATCATGTATGCCGGTTGAAGAAATTATTTTATGGGCTCAAACATGCACCTCGGGCCTGGTACAAGAGGTTTGCAGATTATGTTTCTAATATTGGATTTTCTAACAGCATGTCTGATTATTCTCTATTCATATACGGTAAGGGTAATGATATAGCTTACATTCTTCTGTATGTGGGTGATATTATATTAACTGCCTCATCTGATACTCTGCACAAGTCTATCATATCACTTCTTGGCTCAGAATTTGCAATGAAAGATCTAGGGCCACTAAGTTACTTCTTAGGGATAGGTGTAACACGTCATGCAAGTAGTTTATTTTTGTCTCAAAAGAAGTATGCAGAAGAGATCGTTGAACGAGTTGGCATGTCCTTGTGTAAGTAGTCTTCCACTCCGGTTGATACTAAACCAAAGTTGAGTGCTTCTTCCAGCAAGCCATATGTCGATCCATCACATTACTACAGCCTTGCAGGTGCCTTGCAATAATATCTTACTTTTACGAGGCCCGACATATCTTATGTTGTACAACAAATTTATCTATTCATGCATAACCCAATGGAGGATCACATGCATGCTCTCAAACGCATTGTGCACTATATTCAGGGTACTCTCGATCATGACTTGCATTTATATTCATCTTCGACAACCACTCTTATTTCTTACATAGATGTTGATTGGGGTGGATGTCCGGATACCAGACGTTCCACGTTTGGTTATTGTGTATTTCTCGGTGATAATTTGATATCTTGGTCCTCCAAACGACAAGCTACCTTGTCCAGATCCAGTGCCGAAGCAGAATACCGAGGAGTTTCCAATATGGTGTCTGAATTTTATTGGCTACGGAACCTTCTTTTGGAGCTCCACTGACCGTTTCCGAAGGCGACATTGGTTTATTGTGATAATTTTAGTGCGATTTATCTCTCAAGGAATCCGGTTCAACATCAACGCACTAAACATATTGAGATAGATATTCACTTTATTCCCGAAAAGGTTGCTCGTGGACAAGTACGTGTGTCCCGTCATGCTATCAGATTGCCGATATTTTTACAAAAGATCTTCTGCTGGTTTTATTTGAAGACTTTCGGGATAGTCTCAGCATACGCCGACCTCCCGCTTCGATTGCGGAGGTGTGATAGAATAGGATATTCGGTCATAATTATGTATATTTTGTATATGGTAGGTGTATATTTAGTCATTACATACCGTAATTGTAGCCTAGGATTATGCTTGTATTATAATATATTTACTACTACTTTGGAATGAAATAATCAAGGAAAATATTTCCTACACATACGGCATACCCCTTCCTTCCCCCTTATTTTGTTGAAAATCATGTAAACTGTTTGACTGGAACAAGGAAGATGATAGTTAAGAAGTAAGCTGCTTGTTTTTGTTGTATGAATAACAAACACATGCTTTCTTTTGTTTTGTTTTTCAATTATTTCCAGCCAATTCATCATGCAAAGTTTTGTTATTTCAGACTATTAATTATTCCTCTTCAGCCTCTGCTGGTGCTGAGTGCATTGATCCCGATTGTTCATGGGTAGAGCAATGGTAAGCTTCTTTGTAGTTTTCTGTAGCAACAAATTACATGTCAAGGGTTTATGTAAATGTGGCCTATACTACATAGCCTCAATGCTAAGTTGCACGGGTGCGGGATACGTCCGGGATACGGTCAATCAATTTCGGATACTTTGACCGGAGTACATAAAAATTGGGGGAATTGAGATTTGATTTCTCAAAAATAAAGATAAAACGGATTTAAGATAAGAGAAATGGCATACCTTCAATATTATAGTATTTTTGTCTCATTTTTGCTGCTTCGTGTTCCAAAGAAATCAAGAATTCAAGGTCGTGTTTTAAGTGTGGTTGGTAGACAGTAGTAGCGTTATATATGTATAGCTCTATTTTTTATAATTTTGAATTTTCTTAGCCGAATCCCCGTACCCGTATCCATACCTGAATACGCACCCTGAATCTTAAAATTTAGATTTTATCGAATCTGCCACTCGGATAGGTACCCATATCGGATATCCGCACCCGAGTCCGAGCAACTTAAGTTATTCAGGAAAGTGGTTCAAAATATTCATCTTTCTGGTGGAAGCTTGCTAGGTGTATCACGCGGAGGACCTAAAGTTTCTGACATTGTGGATAGCATTCAGGTTCTTGACTGACTCTCTATAGTTTAATTGCACCAGAATTATTTTGTTGGGTTTATCTAAATATTCACTTCTTGTCTTAATGTTAGGAAAGAGGAATAAACATGCTCTTTGTGCTGGGTGGAAATGGTACACATGCTGGTGCTAACGCAATTCATGATGAGGTTGCAACTGTGGAAGATATGTTAATATTGTTAAGTTGGATTCTGTTTATCTTAATTAGGATGGACGTGTGGTTAAAAAATATGTGAAGAACTGAGTTTTTCTTGAATACATGATTTCCTCTAGTCTTCTCCTATGAAGCACGGACACTTCATTTAGGGTGAGGTGTCCGACATAGCACGGACACTTCATTTAGGGTGAGGTGTCCGTGTCGGACACCTCTCGAACACGTGTTCGGGACGTTTCCCAACAAAAAAAAAAAAAATCGTACACGGCAGGGACACACGGGGGACACGGCGGGGGGGACACGGCAGAGACATTTTTTTATTTTTTTTTTAGAAAAAGTTTAGTTTTAATTTTATTTGATTTATTTTAAGTAAATTTATATTTATTTGAATTTGGGTCTTGGGACATACTTATGTATTAGTTTATGGACTATGGTCTTATAAATTATGTATTGAATATTTGATCGATTGTCAATTTGTTATGAATGTTTCTTTTTAATTTGGTACATATTTAATTTGGTATTTTGGTTATTTGGTATATAACAAATTTGAATTAAATTTATAATTTATTTATGAATGTGAAGCTTTAATAATATTAATTTTAGTATTATATATATATATATATATATATATATAAATATTTTTAATTTATTTTACAAGTGTCTCATGCTGTCGTGTCACTATTTTTGAGTGCTGCTTAGCGTGTCCGTGTCCGTGTCCTATCGGACACCTCTCGCGTGTCCGTGCTACATAGGTCTTCTCATTAGACGAATATTGGATATCCCTTGTGCCTATAATTATTATGGAGTCACAATCACATCAAATTTAAAGTTTTGCTTGGTTGGCAAAGAGGGAAAACATCATAACAGAATAATATCATATGTGTCTTTTGTCTCCTCCATGAAGAAATATAAACCATGTGGTCTCTAATGGTATAACTTTTGAAGTAATGATATTACCTAGGAAGTATAATTGATATTGTGCAGTGCCGAAGAAGACGTATGCATGAGGACGTATGCAGGTAGCTGTGGTC
Organism: Przewalskia tangutica; assembly: GCA_029844215.1. Taxonomy (NCBI): domain Eukaryota; kingdom Viridiplantae; phylum Streptophyta; class Magnoliopsida; order Solanales; family Solanaceae; genus Przewalskia; species Przewalskia tangutica. Next base: position 9,329,625 of record CM056725.1, read on the forward strand.
TCCAATGATATATCTTTTAAATTTGTCGTTCGTTCTGACATCCAGTTGTGTTCCCCTTAAATATTTCAAAAGTCGCTCACTCCAGAAGGTATTTCATGGCGTGGATTAATCTGTGGAAGAAGATTGTTCATTTAATTTGCCCTCAACTGAAGCAGTCATGCATCATAATTCTTCCGCTGCAATCTATTTGATCTTAAAGGGTTTTTCTTTTTCCTTCCAATCTTTGTAGGCACATAGTGCATATCATGGGATCGGAATTGTGAAGTTGATGGGTCGTAGCAGTGGGTTTATAGCTATGCACGCATCGCTAGCTAGTGGACAGATAGACATATGCTTGATTCCGGAGGTTAGTCTAATCTCTATAGGTTGCTATATAATCAGCTATTTTAAGGGCCTTAGCAATAAGATCATATCTATTCAATCTCAGGTGCCTTTTAATCTGCACGGGCCTCATGGTGTGTTGCAGCATCTAAAATATCTGCATGAGACAAAGGGATCAGCCGTGATTTGTAGCAGAGGGGGCAGGGCAGGTTAGTTTGTATTTTCTTGTATCTGTTGATTGATAGAAATCAAGTAATATTTGTTATATATCTAGTCTTGTGTGTACTTTCCAAACGAAAATTTCCAGTCTTGTCTATAACATTGTGTCCTATTCTTTCTTTTTTCTATTATTAATTACAAAATCTATCAGCAGACCAACATCTTTAAATATACTGTAAATGTTAATAGGATTCAAAAATGGTCACATCTCACCGGGAGTCCGGGATACAGTCCCATAGAGGATAATGAGAAAAAGTCGGCTGTAATGGTCTAGCAATGTCGTTCTACGTGGACCTCAAAATGCATCGATTCGTAGGTGGTGACACTATGATCATTGAAGGTTTAAGAAACAAGATAGACCTAAAATCACGGAAGTTGTCTCAAACTTACTAATTGTCAGAATCTATGTGGATTTAGAGAAAAATAGTGGAAAGCAAGGGGAGCCTTGGAGCAACGCACGGGTTCGAGTTATGAAAACAGTCGCTAATACTTGTATTAGGGTAGACTGTCTACATCACACCCCTTGATGTGACCCTTTCCTGGACCAACACATGATGCTTTGTGCACCGGGCTGCCTTTTAGTGAAAGAAAAACATCTTTATAGGAGATATCCCTTAATTGATACTAAGGCTTAGTCATGTTAGCGTACTCACATTTATGTTTGGTGCTTTCTTGAGCCTTTTTAATCTATGGCGCCATGAACCGCTTTTTCCTGTGCCGGACTTGGGGTTCATACCAACTTACGGGGCCAAAGATCCGATATTCTTGGGCCTCGCCCCCCTCAGGCCCATCACGCAATGGGACCCTCACAGACCGACATTGAAGTAGCAATGCACACGCTTGGGATGACTCAACCAGATCTGAATTGGTACATGGACACCGACGCCACTACACACATGACATCCGATCAAAGTACTATCTCGTCTTATTCCAATTTGAGCACTAATCATGGTATAATTGTTGGTAATGGTAATTCTATTCCAATTCAGGGTTATGGTCATAAAACTCTATCTCCTCCTCATCCATCACTTGTCCTGAAAAATATCCTTCATGCCCCAAAATTGACTAAACATTTGGTGTATGTCCGTAAATTCACCACTGATTATTGAGTTTCTATTGATTTTGATCCTTTTGGGTTTTATGTGAAGGATTTCAAGACGGGGTGTCCTCTCATGAGGTGTGACAGTACGGGAGATCTTTATCCAATCACACCAGGTCTCAGTGTCTCACGTCAAGCCATGCCATCAACTTTTACAACTCTTGCTCCTTCATTGTGGCATGCTCGTCTAGGTCATCCGGGATCGTCTATTTTGTATGTTTTAGATAAAAATAAGTCTATTACCCGTAAGGTTACGCGTAGTACTCCAAATTGTCAATCTTGTTATTTAGGAAAAATTATGAAGTTGCCGTTTGTAGCTTCAAATTCTCATACTTCAATGTCACTTGATATTATTCATAGCGATTTATGGACATCTCCCGTTCTTATTTTTATGGGTCATCGATATTATATTTTATTCTTGGATGATTATTCTAAAATTTTATGGACGTTTCCAATTGCGAAAAAATCTCAAGTTTTTTCCATCTTCGTAAAATTTAGAGCTTTCATAAGAACTCAATTCGAACGGGAAAAGAACATTCAATGTGATAATGGTAAAGAGTATGACAATGGGGAGTTTAGGGAGTTTTGTGCTCAATATGGGATAAATTTTCGTTTTTCTTGTCCTCATACGTCTTCACAAAATGGGAAAGCTGAACGAAAAATTCATACCATTAACAACATTATCCGCACCTTATTGGTTCATTCTTCCGTCCCTCCGTTGTTTTGGCATCATGCGCTACAAATGGCTACATATCTACTTAATATTCTTCCCTCTAAAGGTTTGACATATTCTTCCTCTCTTCAAGTATTATACAATAAGACTCATTCGTATTCTCATCTTAGGGTCTTCAGATATTTATGTTATCCACTATTTCCATCCACCACAATCAACAAACTTCAGGCACGTTCTACTCCTTGTGTGTTTTTGGGTTATCCGTCAAATCACCCGTGGTTATAAATGCTTTGAGTTGTCTTCTAAATGAATCATCATTAGTCATCATGTTGTCTTTGATGAATCCCAATTCCCTTTCTCTAAAGTATAAAAACTCATGCCTAGTTCGTATGATTTTTTGGATGATATTTCCCCCTATATTCTCCGTCATTTTTCAGATCTGTCACAAAGTTATTCTCCAGCGCCGCGACCTTTAGGGGAGACACCGCGACGCCTATCAGGAAGTAACCAAATTTCAGAACCACCGTCGTCAGAGCCTTGACCCTTAGGGGAGGCGCCGCGGCTCCAATCTGCCAGTAACCAAAATAATTTTTCGTCGTCGTTAGCGCCGCGGCGCCTTCGACGGAAATTTCCGAAAATTCTCAAAATTCTCAAAATTCACCCAATTTATCCCTGAGTCATGGTCCAGTCACTCGCAGTCAACGGTGTATTTTTAAACCAAAAAACATTTTAATTTGAATTTTAATGTTCTTAAATCACTCTTACCCCGTAATCCTGTGTCTGCCTTAAATGACCCTAATTGGAAAATTACCATGACCGATGAATATAATGCTCTTATTGATAATAAGACGTTGGAGTTGGTACCTCATCCATCTAGTGTTAATAGTATTCGGTCTATGTGGATTTTTGCTCATAAGGAAAATTCTGATGGTTCATTTGCAAGGCATAAGACTCGTCTTGTACGTGATGGTAAGACTCAGCAGGTTGGTGTGGATTGTGGTGAAACATTTAGCCCAGTGGTCAAGCCAGCTATCATTCGCGTTGTGCTCAGCTTGGCTCTTTCAAAATCATGGTCCATTCATCAGCTAGATGTAAAAAATGTGTTCCTACATGGTGATCTCAAAGAGACAGTGTATATGCATCAGCCCTTGGGGTTTAGGGATACTAGATATCCTAATCATGTTTGTTTATTGAAAAAATCCTTGTATGGACTTAAGCAGTCTCCACGAGTTTGGTATAAGAGGTTTGCTGATTATGTTTCGACTATGAGTTTTCTCACAGCAGGTCTGATAATTTATTATTCATATATCGTCGCGGTTCTTCGATGGCTTATACACTATTATATGTAGATGATATTATCTTGACTGCCTCTTCTGATGTTTTGCGAAAGTCTGTCATGATAATGCTCAGTTCTGAGTTTGTCATGAAGGACTTGGGTTTATTAAGTTATTTCTTGGGGATTGCTGTTACTCGTCATGCAGGTGAATTATTCTTATCACAGAGGAAGTATGCAGCAGAGATCATTGAGAGGGCTGGGATGTCATCCTGTAAGTCCACTTCTACTTCAGCTGATACTAAACCCAAGTTGGAGTCTGCGGTAGCTCTCCTATGAGGATCAGGCCATTATCGTAGTCTTGCGGGCGCCGCCGATATCTTACGTTCACGTGACCAGACATTACATATGTCTTCCAGCAGGTGTGTTTGTTTATGCATAATCCCAGAGTTGAACATATGAATGTGCTCAAACGCATTCTTAGGTACATTCAGGGAATACTTGATTATGGCCTTCATTTGTATCCTTCGTCGACGTCTACACTTGTCTCCTATACAAATGCTGATTGGGGTGGTTGTCCTGACACCAGACGGTCTACGTCTGGATATTGTATGTTTTAGGTAATAACTTGGTCTCATGGTCTGCCAAGCGTCAATCTACGCTTTCACGTTCAAGTACAGAGGTCGAGTATCGAGGGGTAGTCAATGTGGTCTCTGAGTCATGTTGGTTACGAAATCTATTTTTAGGGCTCCATCGTCCTATTAAAAAGGCTACCTTGGTGTATTGTGATAATATAAGTGTCATCTACCTTTCTGGTAACACTACTACATTTCTAGGCTTATGCGACGCCCCAAAATTATCGCATTAGGGCCTTCTGGCCGTTGCATTAGACCTAATGCAACAACTTATAGATGCTGCATCTGTAGGTGTTGCATTAGGTCTAATGCGACGGCTGTTACAGTCGTTGCATTAGATGTTCACCTAATGTGACGACTGTATTTAGCCGTCGCATTAGCTGCACATCTAATGCAACGGCGATACACTGTCACGACGGCGAGGCGGCGTCGCGTTAGATATCCCGTTGAAAGGCTATTTGACACCTAATCGGCGGCGGAACCCCTGTCGGCGACGGCTGCCCTTGGTCGTCGCATTAGATATGCACCTGTTTGATTGCTAGATTGTTCACAAATTACAAAATGTACAATATTACAAAAGTATTAGCTCACAATATTGCAAAATAAATAATAAAAAGAGAAAAATAATAATAATAAGGGATTGTATTATTAATTGTTCACAAATGTGCAATATTACAATATTGTAATATTACAATATTACAGGGAACATAATCACACAAATCTATTAAATGGTTTCCTCCCAGCTACACTGGGCGTCGAAGAAGCAGAATTCACACTCATATGATCTCCCATAGACTCATGATACTTTATAGAAGTAGCATCCATGTCAGACCCTTTGTTCCACTTGACGAACCCACACTACTACATTTCTCTACTATAAAAAGAGAAAGATAATAACAGAAAAATAATTTATTGACATAAAAAGTACGATATTACAATATTAGACTTTACAAACAAAACAATTGGTACTATCAGGTAATGTTTTATGATTAGTTGGTTCAGCCAACCAATTCTTTCCCATACTCAGCAGCCTCGACACCAGCAGTTATAAACAAATCAGTCACCACTTCATTACTTGTTGGACTAGGAGCCACTGCAGCCTTATTTTCAATTCCCCCGATCGAATTTGAAGACAAATTTGAGGACTCTTGAACTGCTGCAGTAAGAGGAAGAAAGATTAGCTAAGAAAGATTGACACTTTATTAGTTTCTTTCCTTATTATTAGTTTCTGCTTTTCTGTTTTGGATAGTTGATGTACTTTCACTTACTATGTTAAATATTGTTGCAGGGGCGGATTGATGTTGTCAATATGCTTCCTAAAGCACAACATAGATGGTGTGTAAGGCACATAAAATCTAATTGGAGCAAGGCTTGAAAGGGTGTAAAGCTGAAGAAGTTATTGTGGTGATCTGTTTGTGTCTAAGAAAGCTGTCAAGGATCTAGTATAGTATACAACACAACACTGGTGCAGGTCCTGTTTTGACACAGTTTGCAAGAACTACTCATGTAAAATAATTTTATTGAGTCATTCAACAAATGAATTCTAGAAGCAAGGATAAAACCAATAATTGAGATGATGGAAACGATTAGAATTAAGGTATTGCTCACACTATTTTTTTAATAATTGCTCACTGTTTTTTCAATACCATCAACTTTTTTTAGTACCAAATAAAGTATCACATGTAACTAAAGAGAAGTAAAATATTGTTAACCAAAGAAGAAAGAACAAATGAGAGAACAAAGTTAGAGGATGCTGAAACGTTATAAGTTCTTTATTAGAGCAAACAAACTTAATAATCTCCTACTCCTAAGCAACAAACAGAAGTACAAGGGTAAAGAAAAAGATCAAAGTGGATCCAGAAAACATTGAAACAGTATGTCATCCTGTTAAAGTGATTTAAGAATACATGGCCAACAACTGCAACTGCAGCCAGCCATAACCTAACAATTTTCAGGTATTCACTCAAGCCTTAAAAATGTGTAGTTCTAACTGATGTGGCATCTTCATGATAACATCCACCCATCAAAAGCAGACACTCATGAATAGAATGTTGTAAAACAAGAAACTACCTTAAATGAGAAGTTATTGGAAGGATAGTTGACAGAAGAGCCTGACTCAAATTCTGCAATACCAGGCAGTTCGATGAAGTGGATATGACGACGAGCAGTGGGGGAAGGGGATGTGACGACGATGAGAAGTGGGGGAAGGGGGTGCGACGGCGAGCAGTGGGGGAAGGGGATGCGACGACGAGCAGTGGGGGCTAGGAATTAGATAACCAAAACATAGCTACAAGGGGCCACCAATTTGCTTCATTTCCATTTCACAATGAAAAGTAAATTACCTGAATACTAATAATTGGTCATTCAATGATTCAAATATCCAATAAGGAAAAGAGGAGGCATCATAAACATACCCAGGACGAGTGTAAGGCCAAGCGTCAATGACGTGAGAATCGATTGGGTGTTGTGGCATTTTAGTGAGAATCGAACAACGTGGGGGGTGTCAAAATGACGGGAAAGTGATGCCGAGTGTGATGGTACCAATGCCGAACCTTGAAATCGCCGAAATCGGTCGGAATTTGCAAAAAACCGATCGAAATCGATGGGCTTGCAGTGGGTTTTTCGATCTAAAATTGACGGAGATATAGGATGAATCGATGGGGGTAATTGGTATGTAAATGAAGGGCTTGAAGAGACGAAGCTATTGGACTAAGTATCATCCACGATGGATGTCGGAATTGGCCGAAAATGGCAAATCTCCGGCGGTTTCACTGTTCACTCGGCGAAATCGCCGAAAATGAGAGCATTTCGGGTTTTTTGGGGTTTAAAACTGGGATTCCACTTATGAAGGAGGTAAATTAAAAAAAATTAAGGTCCGTTGCATTAGCCATGTAGAGCCGTTGCATTAGATAGGCTAATGCAACAGTTATTTCTGGCCGTTGCATTAGCCATGGAGAGTCGTTGCATTAGATAGGCTAATCTGGCGATTAAATATCTTCGTCGTATTAGCCATATCTAATGCAACGGTACTAGATATGGCGTTGCATTAGCCTTATCTAATGCGACGGTGCTACATAGGACGTTGCATTAGACGTCTATGAGCCGTCACATTAGACAAAAAATGTAGTAGTTTAATCCAGTTCAGCACCAGCGCACTAAACATATAGAGATGGATATTTACTTTGTTCGAGAAAAGGTAGCTAAAGGACAAGTATGCGTCTGTCATGGTCCTTCCAGATATCATATTGCAGACATCTTTACAAAGGGTCTTCCCTCGGTCTTTTTTGAAGATTTTAGAGACAATTTCAGCGTACAAAGACCGCTCGCTATGACTGTAGGGGTGTGTTAAACATATTGGGTCCAGCCCAATATGTTTCAGTCTGTGACAATGAGTTGGGTCCCACACGGCCCCACATTGCTTGTAGAAGAATCGTATATTTGTACCTTAATTAGTATTGTATTATTATCATAATTGTATAGTTAGTCTCCTTATAGAATATAAATTTAAATGTAGAATAGGAAAAAGATTTTTCTATTATAACTTGTATATATATGTTTTTCATCGATAAAAATAATCAAGAGGATTAATTCTTTCAATCTGTGTAGAGATTGGTTTCAAAGATTTGTATGTTAGTAATAATGAAAAGAATATATAGTGTTAGTTAACCTCTTGTTTATCTTGACAGACCAATTATAGTCTACTTGAATGAAAGAGGTCCAAATGGTGCAAAGTGGATATCGAGATCATATAGCTGAGACTTAAAATGATGCTTAGTAATTGTTGGTGTATTGATTAGATGTATGTAATAAATATATTCTAATGATAACCCAACCATTAGGACATATTTAAATTCTCTCTACTAATTAACAGTCCAAAAAGAATTGAAAATTTTATGTAATTACTACCTAAAATGAAGTATTAATTATGGTACTAGGAAGATTGAACATTACAGACAATCAGCATTTGAAATATTATCTACGGGAGAGTCACTGTATACAAAATTTTCTTTACTTTTTACTCTTTCTCTAGACTTTATTTTGTCAAGATAATAGAACTTATAGTCTTAAATAATCATTTATATGGGACGAACTGTTCAAAATGCACGCGCTCTCTCATCAAGTCATCCATCATATAATCCCCGCGGCTCCTGAGGATACGAAGGTGCTAAAATATGAGAATATTCCTAAGTTGTGGACGACTCTTGATGCCACCATCCTTCAGTGGATTTACTCCACTATCTCTACTGACATGTTGTAGACGATTATTGAGCCAGACACTACGGCAATGGATGTTTGGGATAGGTTGCGTGACATATTCCAAGATAATCAGAATTTCAGAGTTGTTACACTTGAGCTAAAAAAAATCCACGTCTCTATGGAAAAAAATTCGAATGTTTCAGCATATTGCAAACGATTGAAAGAATTGGCGGAACAACTCAACAACGTTGGTGCGCCCGTGAGTGACGATCGACTCATTCTCCAGATGGTTACTGGCTTATCCGAGGCCTATAATGGGGTTTGAACTATCCTTCATCAGAGTAATCCTCTCCCTAAGTTCTATCAAGCCCGTTCTATGCTTACCTTGGAGGAAGACGACTTGGCTAAAAAGGGGGCTACTAGTGCTCTTGTGGTCATGATGACATCCTCCAATAATTCTTAAAGTTTTGGTGACCATTCGAACCAAAACCGGTCTCACAGGGCGGCAAAAATAGTCAGAAAAATAATGGAAAAAATCGTGGGGGCAAACGCAGCAGTTCTGGCAGTGGTAACAGCGGCCAAATAAGTGGCGATGGACCCCATCCCAGTTACAGTGGGCCACCGACCCACTGGTCTCAGCCTTGGGCCTCTTGGCCATGAGCTTGGAACAGTAAGCAGTGGCCCTATGACCCAAATCATTCCCAGATTCTAGCGGTCGCGATGGGCTTCCCAGCGACGCACCGCCCAATGCTCACTGGGCTTGTGGTTCCCGGCGATCCACGGTGAGGCGAGAATCAGTGTTCTTGGGCCCCAGCCTCCGCAGGCCTATCACGTAGCGGGCCCCATAGTTATGCATACACTTAGTTTAATGACACCGGATCCAAATTGGTACATAGACACCGGTGCAACTACCCACATGGCGTCCGATCAAGGTAATCACTCATCTTATTCCAATTTGAGCAACCCTCGTGGTATAATTATTGGTAATGATAATTAAATTCTGATTCGTGGTTATGGTAAAAAAAAGTTGTCTCCACCCCATCTACCTCTTATCTTGAAAAATACTCTTCATGCCCCTAAATTGATTAAAAATTTAGTGTATGTCCGTAAATTAACAACGGATAATTGTGTTTCTGTTGAATTTGATCCGTTTGGATTTTCTGTAAAGGATTTCAAGACGGGGAGTCCACTCATGAGGTGTGATAGTAGGGGCGATCTTTATCGGTCTTTCGAGTCAAGCCTTGACATCTACGTTTGCCGCCCTCGCTCCTCCTTGTGGCATGCTCGTCTAGGTCATCCAGAGTCGTCTATTTTGTCTTCCTTAGATAAAAATAAATTTATTTCTTGTAAGGGTACACATAGTACTCCGAATTGTCAATCTTGTTCTTTAGGAAAAAGTGTTAGATTGCCCTTTATAGACTCTATTTCTCATACTCTAATGCCATTTGATATTATTCATAGCGATCTATGGACGTCTCCTGTTCTTTGGGTCATCGTTATTATGTTCTATTTTTGGATGATTATTCTAATTTTTTATGGACTTTTCCAATGGCGAAAAAATCGTAAGTTTTTTCCACCTTACAATTTAGAGCATTCATTAGAACCCAATGGGAAGTTGGTTTTAATAGCTTTATGGAAAGTTAAAGAGGGTGATTTACTCTAAGTAATTTAAGTATGATAAACGACTTGAAATAATGAAAGGCAAATTGATTTAAAGGCATCAATTGCTTAAAGTTTTAAAAGAAAGAAGTCACTTGATTTAGAAGCCTATAATTGTATTTCTAAAAGGTATTGTGACTTGTCTTGAAAAGTAGTTATGACTTGATACTACGGTTATTAGTATCTTGGAAGTTTTATATGAAAAAGAGTCATTTTAAAGGAAATGAAGTACGTAGTACTTTGGGTTAAATTCCCGGATTTTATAATGACATGTTAGTGCCTTAAGTAAACTAAAATGAGAGTGTATATGAATAAGACTAATAAGAAGTTAGGGGGATTTCTTAACTTGCTTATGTAATGTATGATAAGCCGGTAGTGCTTATGTTATGTACGATAAGCCGGTAGTGCTTATGTTATGTATGATAGCCGGTTGTGCTAGTGATATATTGTGCATTACGGGGTCATTCCCCGGGTTTGTGGCATTTGCATATTCCGTGGATTTGCTACCCATGATGCGATGAACACCTCATGCGGGTCCGAAAGGGCTTATGCGGGTGAAATAGTCTCATGCGGGGTGGACCAGTCCTATGCGAGGAATACCTCATGCGGGTCTACACGACCTATGCGGGCGAATACAGTCTATGCGAGGAATACCTCATGCGGGTCCACACGACCCTTGCGGATGAAATAGTCTCAGGAGTAGGATTGCTTAATGATACTGCGGGCGGGTTGTCCTGCTTTGATCGAGAGCCTCCTATTTTTATGCAGTAAAGTATACACTTGTTTACTCTCATTGTTAGTAAGACACAGTGTACTGTTATATGAGTTATCATACATGTCTCCAGCTTTATTTTAGACTTATGATTTCACTGATACTTTGATTTCACATCTTTGGTACATGTTGTCTTGACCTCGCCGAGGCCGCGTTAAATCTGCATGGTAAGTCTGAGTTGTTGATCCTCACTCTTAGGATCACTGTTCAGCTGTTGAGAAGCTCCTTTATTTCGGAGGTTTATCCACAGTATTGTCGGTTGTTGTACATTCGAGGTATGGCGGGGCCTGTCCATACGATTGTTATTCTTAGAGGTCTGTAGTCACATTTGTGGATTGAGTTTGTAAGAACAGAGATGTACTGTTTTAATTTTGTATTATGTATATATTATGAAAGGCGGCCTTATCGGCTAGCCGGTTGATGTCTACTGTCTAAGTATGATTTTTATTTTAAGAGTTGTGTATGTTCCGCTGCTATTCTCAGATGTATACCTGAAAGGGGTGCCCAGGTAGGGCACCAGTCGCGGGCCCGGGGTCGGGTCGTGACAGTTTTCACATCTTAGGATCTTTGGGTGCTTATGTTATCCGTTGTTTCCGTCCACCACAATTAACAAAATTCAGGCCCGTTCTACTCCTTGTATGTTTTTGGGTTATCCGTCTAATCATCGTGGTTACAAATGTTTTGATTTATCGTCTAATAAAATCATCATTCGCAGCCATGTTATTTTTTATGAGTTCCAATTTCCGTTTGCTAAAGTATGTAGTCCCGTGCCTAGTTCGTATAATTTTTTAGATGGCGATATATCTCCATATATTATCCACCATTTATCGAAAATGTTCCGTACCCAAATCTGTCAGGGGGCCCACTACCCAATGTTCCTCCCGTCACAATGCCACCTCTAGTTAGGTCGGCAATGAACGGCCATCGATCTACCAGTTACGGTCGGTTTGATTTTGGTAAATGGCTCCAGTACAGGCCCAATTCCTAACTTCGATGGCGATTCGATTATCGTCTTTGGGCGTGAGCGTCGTCACCGATCCAAAATTTGCCTAATTATCCCCGAGTCATAGATTGGTCACTCGTAGTCAACGGGGTATTGTTAAACCAAAAATATATTTTAATTTAAATTATAATGTTCTTAAATCTCTTTTATCCTGTAACCCTGTGTCTGCTTTAAATGACCCAAATTAGAAAATTGCTATGACCGATGAATATAATGTTCTTATTGATAATAAGAAGTGGGAGTTGGTGCCCTGTCCATCTAGTGTTAATATTATTCGATCTATGTAGTTTTTTGCTCATAAGGACAATTCTGACAGTTCTTTTGCGAGGCATAAGACTCGTCTTGTAGGTGACGGTAAGACTCAACAGGTTGGTGTGGATTGTAGTGAGACATTTAGTCTGGTGGTCAAGTCGGCTACCATTCGCACTATGCTTAGCTTGACTCTTTCTAAAGCATGACTCATTCATCAGTTAGATGTGAAGAATGCTTTCTTACATAGTGATCTCAAGGAGACAATTTATATTCATCAGCCCTTGGGGTTTAGGGATCCCAAATATCCTTATCATGTCTGTTTGTTGAAGAAGTCCTTGTATGGACTTAAGTAGTCTCCACGGGCTTGGTATAAGAGGTTTGCAGATTATGTTTCGACTATTGGGTTCACTCACAACAGGTCTGATAATTCATTGTTCATATATCTTCGTGGATCTTCTTTGGCTTATATACTCTTAATGTGGATGATATTATCTTGACTGCCTCTTCTAATACATTACGCCAGTCTATCATGACAATGCTCAATTCTGAGTTTGCTATGAAAGACTTCGGGCCCTTTTGTTACTTTTCGGAGATTGATGTCACTCATCATGCAGGTGGGTTGTTCTTATTCCACAGGTGAGATCATTGAGAAGGATGGGAAGTCATCATGTAAGTCCACTTTCACTCCGGTTGATACTAAACCCAAGTTGGGTGTTGTGGCTGGCTCACCTTAGGAGGATACGACCCGCTATCGCAGTCTTGCAGGAGCCCTTTAGTATCTTACATTCACGAGACCAGATATTATGTATCTTGTACAACAGGTGTATTTGTTTATGCATCGTCCCAGAGTTGAGCACATGAATGCGCTCAAACGCATCATTCGGTATATCCAGGGGATACTTGACTATGGCTTACATTTATATCCTTCGTCGACATCTAGACTTGTCTCGTATACAGATGATTATTAGGGTGGCTGTCCAGACACAATACGGTCTATGTCTGTCTATTGTATGTTTCTTGGTAATAACTTGATCTCTTGGTCTGCCAAGCGTCAGTCGAAGTTATCATGCTCTAGTGTAGAGGCCGAGTATCGAATGGTAGCCAATGTAGTTTTTGAGTGTTGTTGGTTACGTAATCTTCTTTTAGAGCTTCATTGTCCTATTCAGAAAGCTACATTGGTTTATTGTGATAATATTATTGTCATATACCTTTCTGGTAATTCAGTTCAGCACCAGCGCATTAAACATATCGAGATGGACATTCACTTTGTTCTCGAAAAGGTTGCTCGTGGACAAGTACGCGTCTGTCATGTCTCTTTCATGTATCAAATTGTAGACATCTTTACAAAGGGTCTTCCCTCGGTCCTTTTTGAATATTTTAGGGACAGTCTCAGTGTACGAAGACCGTCCGCTATGACTGCGGGGGTGTGTTAAATATGGTATTACTGTGTATTACCATCTGTGATAAACACTTACCAAATAAGTGTATATCACGGTTTTATGGAGTATATTCTTATAGTATATTTAGTTTAAATATTATATTAATTAGTATTTTACATTTACCATAATTATATGAGTCTTGTACTACTAGAATAGGGGTTTAGGAGTAGAATAGGAATATGATTTTCGTATTATGGAAATATGTAAATTGTATATAACTCTTTCAATTAATGATAATAATGAAGGAATTATTATTTTCATGGCTATTGAGGGAGAGCAATATACTGCCCTGTTCACGTCACATATAGAGTCCATTAATGTTCTTTTCATGCATTTTTGTTCCTCAAGTTCCTCATTGAAATAAATTATTTTGCCATATTTTAGCAAATTTCAGAGCCCTTGATCTTCACTAAGATACTGGTTCTTTTTACTATGATCCCTCAGATATATTGACTTGATGCAGTTTGAGTTCAAGACAATTAATGTACACTATTTGGCCTATTGTTATGTTGGGGTTTTATTGGGTTCGTGTACGCGGCATAATTTGAAAATTTATATTTCAAACCCAACAAGCGACGAACTGTAGGATGATTATGTAGTAATATGAAACATGTAATAAATAACATGTATATAACCGTAATACTTCGATAGAATACATACGGTTTGGAAACTCTAGAGTCTTTTAGTAATTTTCGAGGGTGCACACGCAATTGATCTCTGACATCAAGTTCCAAGAACTCTGATGTATACTTCATTCGAAAAGCTAGGAAATTCGGTAGAGGTTCAAGAGAGAGTTTAATTCTATGTCTCTAAGACTTAGAATAATATATTAAATCTTGTATTTTGAATAATGAATAGAAGCCCTGATGCGCGATTTAATGCACACACTTACGCAAGTGCACGTGTCGAGTCAAGTAATATAGTCTTAGAAGACCGAGTTATCGTCCTCAGGGATTAGTGCTCAAGTATAAAATTCTATTCTATGTTATCTATTTGGTGACCGATAATTGAGTTGTTGTTTATGATTCTAATTATGAAAACTAATTAAACTATGTTGTTTTACTTCAGTAATGTGGAAATAAGACTTACAAATCTCCTCAACTATCCGCTTAACTTACTTATTAATGCACTTGACTATGGTTCTTCTTCTATTTGAGATAGCAGGTTTACTAAGCCGTTTTATACTCCTGTTAAGGTTATATAAATACTCAACCCCAGTACAACACCTTTCTACCTTTCGGTGATAAGGTTGACTCTAGAGGAGGATTACGAACAAAAACCTTATTAATGCTACACAAGTAATCGGGGTATTTTCATCCACGATTCAACCTATGTCTATCCAACTACAACATATTCACAACCTCCCCTTTCGAATTTCGGTTAGAAATCATAAGAATTATGATAATTAATGATCAGGTAATTACCAAGCAATCAAAACATATATTGAATAAATCTCAACAATAAGAAGAAGAACCAAGAACATGCATTAATTCATAACGAAAAGGTTCAAGTGAATTGACATGGAAAACCCTATATTAGAATTAGTTCCTAGCCATAGACATGACAAGAACTAATTCAATATCCAACATAAACTGAAAATAAAGTAAAAGAAGAACAAGAAATTACTAAAGAAAGGTCTCCAATCTTGAACTCCAAGAAGTGATGTGAATTGGCAAGAAAGGGAACCCTTAAAACTGCTCTAGGGTTCTCCTTTTATAGTTTCAAAAACGAGGTGCAGGGTTTTCCTTCAGGCCTGACCCATTGTCTTTCGAAAATCTGATTTTTTCCGCGTCGGCGCCGCGGCGACGGAACTTCTGCAAGCCTATGAAGATTAGGCGCCGTGGCTCGCCCCGCTGGCCGAGGCGCCATGTGCTGGCTGTCTACGTGCTCAGTTCGCCACTTTCTCGCATTTCAAGCTCTGGAACCTCCGTTTTTGCCCTCTTTTTGCTCATTTTCCGCCAATGAGCCACTTTAAACCAATATGACTCAAAAGAAAGAAAATCTATCCTAAGACGACACGTATTTATACAAAAATGGACAAAAGACTTACTAATATTGACTCAAAAAGTGTATATAAAATACACCGATCAAATACCCCCAAACTTAACCATTGATCACCCTCGAGCAAAGATCAAAAGAAAAAAATAAAGACACAAGGAAAAAGAAAAATAGAAGACTCAACGACATTGATCACTTTGCTGCATTGGTGTTA
Source organism: Przewalskia tangutica (assembly GCA_029844215.1). Taxonomy (NCBI): domain Eukaryota; kingdom Viridiplantae; phylum Streptophyta; class Magnoliopsida; order Solanales; family Solanaceae; genus Przewalskia; species Przewalskia tangutica. Next base: position 9,345,379 of record CM056725.1, read on the forward strand.
CTTAGAAAAAACATGAAGGTTAGCAGAATAATATGCAGGAACATATAGCATGAATTTTTAGCATTCTAAACACATTAAGCTAGATATTTCGCAAACTCATTTTAATCATGCTTAATGGAAGTAAAGATACTGAATTATGCATGTCAATTTCAAAAAATTTATGACATGTTTACTTGCTATTCTCCACTAATCATGAATATGCATATAAGAGATCTTCAGGACTTTTCAGGGTTGTAATGTAGGCTTAGGCATGGGTAGGTAAAAATAGGCATTTAGGCGCATTTTCTGTACCATAAGTTTTTTGCTTTTCAATTCTTCCCTTTTCTTATGATTTCCATTCTTCACTTCATATCTATCTTTCCCCTCTTTTGTTTTGAGAGAGTGAAGTGTATTCTGACTAACAAGCACCTCCAAACTTAGGCTTTTGCCTATTTCTTATTACATTTTTATTGGGGTACATCAAACTTGTTCACTCTTTTTGTCTCTTTTTTAACACATTCTATTCCAACTCTTTCACATTTTTACTTATGGCACAAGTGTGGAAATATAGGGTGTCAAAGAAAAAGTTTAATTTTTAGGCTCAACGGGGCTGACTAGGAATATTTTTAATGTCAGGGATAGGAAAAAGTGGTAAGAATTGGCTAACAAAAAAATGTCTGAGTCATCTCCCTAACATACATATCATAACTATTTCGCATCAAATAGCAAGCAATCATACACATAGGTTTTAATCATTTAACAATGCACAATTCAAGCAGAAACCCCAAATAGATAGATTTCATGAGTTTTTGGCATATCTAACCTAAGTGTTTAGATAGTTGCTACTAATTCCATTACATTATTCAATCTTACTTCACTAGGTGTTTCTAGTAACTACAGCATGCACGATCTTTGACAGAAAATTATGACTCAAAAAAAAAAAATTATGACTCAAGAATACACAAAACAATTCAAAAAGACTCAAACATACTACAACAATAAGACACAAATAAGACACCCCCCAAACTTAAATCACACATTGTCCCCAATGTGTGCAAGACTAAAAGAAATTAAAAGAAACAGGACAACTTACAGACTTGGTTTAAACTGGTGGCGGTGGCGGTGGATAGTGCATTGACCATTGGTTGAACAAGGAACTCATCTCGTCAATTCTCTGGTGCAACTGTTGTTGCCCCTGCCTTAATTCTTATTGTCCTTGTATCACCGTGTCAAAATTCTGCATCATCCTTCTCTGGTTTAGGAGCAACTGCTCCATCATAAGCATTGGAGGTTCTGATTCTGTGGGTGGCTGCTGGCTGCTTCCTGCCTCATACTGAGCCTCTATCTCAGGCTTATCTTCATCCATGGCAGCCTCTGCTGCTGCTGCTGGTGCTGCTGGAGGTGTTGGTCTCTTTCTCGCTGCTGCTGGAGGGATTGGGTCTGGAAAGGAGTGCACTATCCCGTATGACACAGGAAGTTGGTTTTTCTCATAAGTATCAGTGGGTAGGGTTAGGACCCCATTTATGGAGCATAAACATGTAATAAGTGAGCCATGTCCCAACCCACATGTCGTTACCAACCTGTTGGTCTCTCCAATATTTTGCACTATCTCCTTCCCAACATCAATCGTCTTCCCTGACATAATTCCATATATCAATTTGATTATGTCTTCTGGCACTCTGGTAAAGTGCATTGATGGAATCAAAGTGCATCGAAAATACAACCAACCCTTGGCTGTTTTGTTGAACTGACACCTGCTCAGTCCTCTTGACCCATTTCTGGCAATATCAAACTCATCCCCAGGGTAGCTTACTGTGCCTGCGACGGCATTTCAGTCGATGTTGTTGGTGCTTCTAGACCATGTTCTAAAATAGCTCAAATCGTCATCTCCTCCTTCAACATCGACAGTTTTCAATAACACATTCACCACTTCTGCCGTCACAGGCACATATCGTCCCCTCACAAAACATCTATTGTCCACCTTCTCCGGAAGGTTAGCATAAAATTCTCTCAACATCCCTGTGTTCATTGGTGCTATCTTTTCCGGGTTAACAAATCTTTTCCACCCCATCATCTCAATCATCGCCCGAATGGGCTCATAGACATCCCCCTCCCCAAGTGACTCCCTTTGATAATCCATTCCTCTTTCAGGAATTAAGGGCCTAGTACTAAGTTTTTTGTATCTATCATGAGCTCTTTGGCTGACAAACCTAGTATTATCATATTGAGGGGCTGAGGTGGATGTGGAAGCTCTTTTCTTTCTGGCAGACATTTTTAGATAACTTTTGCAGTGTTTCCTTTGTATCAACAATGTTACCCAACAATCAGCAGCTACAACACCTATCACCCCCAAACTTCACTTAAGAAGCTCCTGCACAACATCCACGCTCACCTCGTATACTCTTCCTCGAAATCTCACAACCAATTTCAACACCCCAACACACCCTCACATATACAACACCTCCTCCAATCTACTACCTCCTCTGACTACAGTAAAGCTTTCAAGAAAAGATAAAGGTTACCTTTGACGGTGTTCTTCAAGATTTTCTTGCTCCTAATAATGATTTGAGGCAATGGGATGAGGGTAGTTGCTTTAGGGTGGTTAAGGGTTTAGGGAATTTAAGAACTTTGGTGTGATTGGGTTTAGTTTATGGAAGGTTTTTAGGTAAAGTGTGGATTTTTCGTGGGTTTTTGTGGAGAGGAAGGTTTAGGTTTTGATTTGGAATGGGGAAAATCGATTTAATTTCTTTAATTTCGCCTCAGCGCGCCGCACATGGCGGCATGGCGCCCAAATTATCGCGCTCGCTCTTCGGACTTTCGCGTTCGCCACGCAAATGGCGCGGCTAGACTTCAAAATTTTCTGGATTTTTGGCGTCGCGGCCCGCTCGCAGGTGCCGCGCAATCTCGCGCTTTTCGATCTTTTGGCGTCGCGCCTCGCTCTGGCGCCGCGCTCGCCAATTTTTCGGGAATCTTGGCTTATCTTGATTTCGCCCTCCAAATTGTTGCCTGCACTGCTATCACAACACATAAACAAGACCTCCGTGAGACTGTTCTAAGTAAAAATTAACTGCATTAAAATAAACAATTTAAAATACCTTGGGTTGCCTCCCAAGTAGCGTTGTCTTTAACGTCTTTTAGCCGGACGCAAGTTCGTTAAATCAAGAGGTGTGGGGTAGATTAACCCCACAACCAATCCACTTTTTCAACATTTTTCTTTTTCTTCTTCTGTTTTTCTTCTTATAATTATTTTCAAGAGAAGGTTCAGTATCACTTACCTGCTTGGGCGAGCTTATCTCCTTTGTTGTGGCTTGCACTGGCTCACAAGAAGTTCTGACAGTGCTAATTGCAAAGCACCTGCTCATGACCGGGGGCTCAATAACGTGTTTGAACACTTTGAACACCATTTCTTCGCTTTCTACCCTCAGTGTCAGCTCACCCTTTTCTACGTCAATCAGGGCTCTCCCTGTTGCCAAGAACGGTCTCCCCAATATGATGGGAATCTCCTCATCCTCCTCCATGTCAAGAATGAGGAAATCCGCAGGGAAAAAGAATTTTCCTACTTTAACAAGAACATCCTCAATATTCCCCCTGGGGTGCACCACCGTTCTGTCCGCTAATTGGAAGCTCACCGTGGTTGGTTTTGCCTCACCTAACTCCAACCGTTTAAAAACAGATAAGGGCATCAAATTTATACTAGCCCCCAAATCACAAAGGGCCCTATTGCATGTTACCCTGCCAACTGTGCAAGGCAATGTAAAGCTCCCTGGGTCCTTGAGTTTAGGGGGCTATTTCTTCTGCAGGATGGCACTGCACTCCTCAGTCAGTGCCACCATCTCGTATTCTCCCAATTTCTTCTTCTTTCCCAAAATTTCCTTCATAAATTTGAAATAAGAAGGCATTTGCTCCAACGCCTCGATGAAGGGTATGTTGATATGTAACTTTCTGAATGTCTCCAAAAACTTGGAGAATTGCTTATCAACTACTTTCCTTTGCAATCTTTGTGGAAAAGGAATCTTCTCAGTGTACTCCTTCTCTGGAGTTTTCTCTAATATTGGGCGATCTTCAACAACCCTCTCTCTGCTTACCATCTGTTCAACCACAGGCTGAGGTGCACGTTGTTCCAACTGTTTTCCACTCCTCAGCTGCACTGCCTGGCACTGTTCTCTAGGGTTCATCTCTGTATTGCTCGGCAGTGTACCCTGTGGCCTGTTGTTCGCTAGCTTTGCTAGTTTCCCCACCTGTGTCTCCAAGTTCCTGAGAGAGGATCTAGTCTCTGCCATGAACTGGGTCTGGGAGTTGGTGAGTGTCAACAAAGCTGCTCTCAGCTCGTCTGGCTTTTATGGTTGGATAGGGGCACTGAATTGTTGAGAAGATGAGGCCTGAGTGAATGGCTGCTGATTTTTGTACTGGCCTCTAAACTGGTTCTGCTTCCCTTGCTCACCTCTCCATGAAAAATTTGGGTGATTCCTCCACCCTGGGTTGTAGGTGTTTGAGTATGGGTTGTTCTGGGGCCTCTGATAGTTCCCTACAGCTTGGCACTCTGCTTGCTCGATCGAAATATTGTTAGGATCAGCTGATGGGCATCTGTCGAAGGTATGTGGACCACCACACATTTCACAACTCATTGGCATTTGCACTGCATTTACAGACACTGTATTCTGTTGCAGCTGTTTGGTCAAAAGGGCAACTTGGGCATTAAGTGCAGTGATGACATCAATCTCGTGAACTCCTACTGTTCTTCTGCCACTCACTTGTCTATCTTATGTGACATGATTATTGGTGGTCATGTCTTCCAATAAATCATGAGCTTCATGGGCTGTTTTTCTCATAAAGGTTCCACCTGCCGCTGCATCAATGATTGTTCTGGTCGTTCCGCTTAGCCCATTATAGAAAATGTGGACCAGATTCCACAACTCAATGTTGTGGTGTGGAAACTTCCTTTGCAAGTCCTTGAATCTCTCCCAAGCTTCATATAATGATTCTCCATCTGCTTGATAGAAATTATTCAACTCCCCTCTCAGCTTCGCTGCTTTGCATGGTGGGAAGAACTTTGCTAAAAATTTATGTGTCAACTCTTGCCATGTAAATATCGAATCTGCTGGCAAAGAATTCAACCACACTTTCGCTCTATCCCTGAGTGAGAAGGGAAAGAGCCTCAATCTGACGGTGTCATCAGTAACGTCATTGTATCTGAATGTTGCACACAACTCCAAGAAATTAGCTATATGCATGTGAGGATCCTCCGACGGCAATCCTCCAAACTGAACTGTATTCTGCACCATACTTAATATTGCAGGTTTGATCTCAAAATTATTTGCTCCTATTGCTGGGAGCCTAATGCAAGTTTGTGCTCCGTTCACCCTCGGCAGCACATAATCTCCCAAGCTTCTCTCCGCTTGGACCTGAACTCTCTCCTCTACATCCATCGGCAATCTCCGAGGCATTCTTTGGTTAGGCTGATGATCTCCTAACCCCTCATTCATCTCGTTGTTGTTTTGTACGCCTCCCATCTCAATTAAGGCTGAAATTCGTTGGTTCCTTCTGTTCTGTTTACAAGTTTTCTCAATTTCTGGGTTGAAGGGAACAAGAGTGTCTGCTCCTCTTCTCCTTCGCATAAACTGGGTTCCTGAAACAGATCAAAATAAACAAACGGATCACGGCAACTGGTTTTCACAAAAATAAAATAAATAAATAAATAAAAACAAAAATAAAAACCAAATTAGAAATTAAGAATAGATAAAATTGATATTGAACTACGCCAATCCCCGGCAACGGCGCCAAAAACTTGATGCGCGATTTAATGCACACACTTACGCAAGTGCACGTGTCGAGTCAAGTAATATAGTCTTAGAAGACCGAGTTATCGTCCTCAGGGATTAGTGCTCAAGTATCAAATCTATTCTATGTTATCTATTTGGTGACCGATAATTGAGTTGTTGTTTATGATTCTAATTATGAAAACTAATTAAACTATGTTGTTTTAGTTCAGTAATGTGGAAATAGGGCTTCCAAATCTCCTCAACTATCCGCTTAACTTACTTATTAATGCACTTGACTATGGTTCTTCTTCTATTTGAGATAGCAGGTTTACTAAGCCGTTTTATACTCCTGTTAAGGTTATATAAACACTCAACCCCAGTACAGCACCTTTCTACCTTTCGGTGATAAGGTTGACTCTAGAGGAGGATTAAGAACAAAAACCTTATTAATGCTACACAAGTAATCGGGGTATTTTCATCCATGATTCAACCTATGTCTATCCAACTACAACATATTCACAACCTCCCCTTTCGGATTTCGGTTAGAAATCATAAGAATTATGATAATTAATGATCAGGTAATTACCAAGCAATCAAAACATATATTGAATAAATCTCAACAATAAGAAGAAGAACCAAGAACATGCATTAATTCATAACGAAAATGTTCAAGTGAATTGACATGGAAAGCCCTATATTAGAATTAGTTCCTAGCCATAGACATGACAAGAACTAATTCAATATCCAACATAAACTGAAAATAAAGTAAAAGAAGAACAAGAAATTACTAAAGAAAGGTCTCCAATCTTGAACTCCAAGAAGTGATGTGAATTGGCAAGAAAGGGAACTCTTAAAACTGCTCTAGGGTTCTCCTTTTATAGTTTCAAAAATGAGGTGCAGGGTTTTCCTTCAGGCCTGGCCCATTGTCTTTCGAAAATCTGATTTTTTCCGCGTCGGCGCCATGTCTCAGAATCAGCCATGCGCCGAACCGCAAGCCTCTCAAGATTAGGCGCGTGGCGCTGCCCCGCTGGCCGAGGCGCCACGGCCTTGCTCGTCATGCTGGTTCGCCACTTTCTCGCATTCGAGCTCTGGAACCTCCGTTTTTGCCCCTTTTTTTTCTCCTTTTCCGCCAATGAGCCACTTTAAACCAATATGACTCAAAAGAAAGAAAATCTATCCTAAGACGACACGTATTTATACAAAAATGGACAAAAGACTTACTAATATTGACTCAAAAAGTGTATATAAAATACACCGATCAAGCCCTCTATTGATAGTTGTGTTTTAAGTTTAAAACGCAGTTAGGGTTCCTCATGGGCCAGGCCCAGAAAATGAGGTGCAATGGTCGATCGGTGGCACATCTGTATTGGCCATGACCCAAAAGGAGCGCGCGAAGCCATTAAATTCGTGACACTATGTCCCAGCGTCGGGCCCTCAAGAACCGGTGTGGGACGTCGTCTCTTTTTCATTTTAATTAAATTCTAAATTCAATTTCAACTTAATTAAATAATTATTATTAATTCAAATGTCTCGATTATAAATTGAGCATTTATGTTCTCTCATTACATCCTTAGATCAAAGGAACAATTGATATAGTGTTACCCTACAGACATTCACATATTGACACTAATCATATTAGGGTCTACACGGAACTCCTAGACGATGCCGAAAGACGAACTCAATTTGTGAAGTATATTTACACGAATCTGATAAAATGAACCCTATGTGGGAAGATAAAATCCTTACATTCACGACGCACTGGATCAAGCTTAGGATTTGCCAAGTGTCTATCTATATGACTTGATTATTATATCTCATCTGTATTGGTTGACGACAAGACCATATCTTAGATATGTCTATTTCCACTACATGAAAAATACCCTACGGTGACGGGTAAAAACCGTCATCTGACCCCTAAGATGACGGTTCCTGTAAGTGTCATCTTTGTCACTGTCACAAACGGATGACGGTTCTGGAACCGTCACACAACATGTGACGGTTTTTACCCGTCACACAAATGTCACAAAAGGATGACAGTTATTACCCATCACACAAAGATCACACTACATGTGACAGTTTTTACCCGTCACTTAAATTAAATTTTGATTCAATTTTTAAAAAAAACTTCTATTAAATTAATAATTTATTTTAATATGGCGGGAACATTAAATTTGGCGGTTTTTGTTTTTTTGGAATTTAATTTCAATATTGCAAATTGAAATTACAACAATGAAATGGACTAATAATTTAAATAACACCAAAAATATACATTAAATAGCTAGAATTTGTACGAAGTGTTCCCAAAATGGATATAAACATTCGAAGTGTTACTAAAGTGTTAAATTAAAGACTAAAACGTAACTATCTTATCAATCTAAACAGTTCACCCACAACATTTAGTTTATCAACTTCCGTCTAGGCAAGTATCTTTGAAAAATGCAATCCCCACTCTACACGAACATCATCAAGTTCCTTTTGGGAGTACATGCGTTTGTCATAGAACTATAAACCACAAAAAGAAAATAATTAGTAATTTTGAAATGATGTAATAATTAACATGGTTAATGATCTATCATTTAAATATAGAAGTACTTATATTATTTATCGTTAAAGTTGAATCTACCATCAACTATTTCATAAAATGCATAACATAATATCCACACTCTGTACCACCCGATTGTAGTGGTGTCTGTCATTGAATTAAATATATAAATATAACTTAAAACAAAAATTGTAAAAATTCACTAAATATATAATCACTCTAGGCTTATATATATGCACACATGCAGAGACTACAAAAATTGCAGTGGTTTGCCTTTCAAATGGACTGGTCTTCAATTTCTGAACTTTTCTGAAATTATAGTGGTTTGCCTTGTAAATACTAGAACTTTTCTGAAATTGCAGAGACAAATTTCATGTCTTGGAAACCAGACCATTACAGCTCACATATGCTTAAACAAACCAGACCAACTACAACTCACAACTGGAATATTGCATTTGTGGGAAATTATACACCAAATCATACTAGACCAGACCACTACAGCTGGTTTATGTGTGAATAATCATAAACAGTGAACAAAACAAACCAGACCATGCCACTACAACTCAGTTCAGAAATATAGCCCATGATAAATTGCATTTAATTTAAAACATGTATTCTGCTCAAATAGCTACAAGTAATGAGAAATGGTAGAAATTGCAGTGGTTTGCAGTGGGAACAAACACTAGAACTGAAGAAATTGCAGTGGTTTGCCTTTCAAATGGACTGGTCTTAAATGAAATTGTAGTGGTTTGCAGTGGGAACAAACACTAGAACTGAAGAAATTGTAGTGGTTTGCCTTTCAAATAGACTGGTCTTAAATAAGATCAGACTGAGATATGCAGATGTCCATCCTAACATCAGCCTTAAATGAAAACTTCAAAATGTAGACATAGAAAATTCACAAAACCAAAGTAGACATGTGTTAGATGATTAGAATCTATTTAGGGACATTCCAAGGGTGGGGAAGGCAACTAAAAAAGTCTGCATATTATCCAAAACAGAGGTGAGGCAAACAATGAAAAAAATGGCATATAAAAGAAGTCATACTTTAACATATTTCACCATATTCGTGTAAGCCTACTTTTGCCTTTGATCCATTGTAGTTGTAAACATTTGCATGTCATTGCATCGTTCAATCAGCAGAGTTGAACTCATCAAATAGATATTTATAGCCAATAAGCTCAACATTCAATACATTTCACAATGTACATACAAGCACCTCATGTGACAAATTTTGCAATTTGTGCTAACTACTACGGAAGGACTTCAAATATTCGTTCCGTTCGAATATTGATTGGTCTTGATTCGACATGATTTACGCGTTACTGATTCCCGGAAGAATTAATATCTCCATTAACCCATTACTGTGGTCCAACACGACTTGAATGCATAAACAAAAATATGATATGCTGAATGGAACTGTTGGATATGATTAATTTTGAGAATTTTTTTTTTCTTCCTTTTGAGGAAGAACTGTTGGATATGATTATTTAAAGCAACAATTTTACTCCGTCATTACTCTTTACTAATTGATAGTACATCTTCCTTTGCACTGCATTACACGAACTTGGACCTTTTGGCCAATTAGACCTATGTTATAACAACTTTAATGCATGCAGAATAAAATAAACAAGTTCAATGCCTAAAAATACTATAGTTAGAAAAGAACAGTTTGTATAAAAAGCAAAAGGAATAATTTATTAGGACAGGAAGATAAATAACAAAGGATTTGTTGTAAGTTTAGCATACCTCATCAAGGGGATTCTCAAATTGAAGATTCACGCTCTCAGCATGTGCACGCATAACAGGAACACGTATACATGTTGCAGTAACCTTGACATCCATGTCATTCTGGTAACAAGCAGAATGAGTGCGTTAATACAACAGATGAGCAGTAAGTGGCAATGACTTAAAATAAGTAGCTTACCCATATTTTTCTTGTTTCTTTGACCAGCTTCATTTCCTCTTCATTATAACCATTGGGTTGAACAGGTGCATTTATATGAGAAAAGATTAAACACATACTGCATAATGTTGTAATAGAAGCAATTAGATTGCACTGCATTTCATTTGTTATTTAATAAATGAGGTGAGCATTGATAAGGGAAATCGTAAGAAAAGACCTGCTGATTAAAGATATTGCAGGTTGGTTCTTTGCCCTGCAGGACCTATTGTGTACAAGGCAACATACAGAAAGCAAATCATTAAGACATTTAATTAGTAAACCTACAATTACTAGATATATTAAGCCATGGAGAATATAGGAAACATAGTTAAAACCTCATGCGTCTATTGTACTAGCTCTTCCATTGCAGCAGCACCGGCACCACTAGCTGCCTGATATGTACTAACAACCATGCGTTTGACCTGAAAATATTCATATCTACATAGGATGAATAAAACTGAACTGAGTTAGTTCCTAGACTAAAAATCGGTTGGTTCTAAGGGTCTCCACAACTATCACGGAGATGGATGCTGAAGATAAAGATGTGTCAATTAGAATGGCAAATTTTTCTGTTGAATAAGTGTACACTTACCAAAAGATTTCGCTCTCAATTCTCATGGTTACAGCAGAAAATAACAAAAAGAAAAATGTATCTTATTGTGTGGTAATTCCTTCCAAATATTCCCATTTGTTTCTATCTTAAGAATCAGCCACTCCATATAGATAAAATAAATTCAATCTTCTGTTTTCATAGAAAATAGCCAGAGCCTAAACCTTGTGGTGCTACAATTTCATTTAAGAAAGTCTACCTTTTTTGATAAGACAGAAAAGAGAACTATGTCTATCTTAGTTTGCAATATATAGCCACTTCAAATCTCAGATAACTTTTTTTTACGAATCCTCTAAATGTAGTTGCAAATAAAACGGGATGAATATGGAATATTTCATATGCCGACCAAAGTTAATTTGGAGTAACAATTACCACAAGCTGTAGCACATTGTTCATGTGACAGCTTAACACCTTCATCATATTCGAGTGACACTCGAGAACATTCCATCCAAGACTTATCCATTAATAATTAAAAGATCTGAAATAAACAAAATCAAGACACAACAAGCATTTAACAACACATGACAACAACAAGTAAAAAAAGCAGTCACAATTCCTTGCTCAATCAGTTTAATAATCACATTAAGAACTTGTAAAATGAAAAAAAGTACCTGAGACTGTTTGTGTTTGTGTGTATGCCCTGCCAAAATTCATTGGTATCTTTAACAAAACCCAATAAATAAAACTTTATTGATACAGAGAAAACAAAAATAAAGAAAAAACCAAGTATTTATGCTTATTGATTCATGCATGAAGTCATAAACAAAAATAAAGAAAACAAATCCCAAAATCATTTTTCTCTAGGGTTAGGGTTGTAGAATGAGGAGAGGATTTATGCTTATTATATATCAAATACCTAAAACCAAGTATTTATGCTTATTATATATCAAATCCCTAAATACAATAATCAAAAATTGAAAAAGTGATAAACCTAATCAGAGAATTCCACGAAAAAGCACGAAATGTAAAGAGGAAGTACGAGAATGAGTGAAAGAGTGTGAATATAGTGAAAGAGTGAAGGAGAATGAAGAAGAGTGAAAGGGTTCTGGGAGAATGAAGAAGAGTGAAAGGGTTTTGGGAGTGAAAGAGTGAAGGAGAATGAAGAAGAGTGAAAGGGTTCTGGGAGAATGAAGAAGAGTGAAAGGGTTCTGGGAGTGAAAGAGTGAAGGAGAATGAAGAGTGCTGAATTAATAGGCGGGAATGATCGATATTTTCTATAGTGTACTGAATGAATATATTAAACAATATATTGGAATAAAAAAGATCTAAATAGATACTATAAAATAAGAAATAAGATGATATATATATATATATATATATATATTTATATATATATATATATATATATCCAAACTATATATATCCAAACTATATATATCCAAACTAATTTGAAACAAATGACACTTAAACAAACTGTCACATAAATGTCATAATTTTATGACACTTAAAAAAACGTCACACAAATGTCATAATTTTGTGACACTTGAAAAAACCGTCACATGAATGTCAAGAAAAGACATAAATTTAGTAAAATGATGTCACAGTTGCATTTCTGTCACACGTGAACTGTCACCGTATGCTGTTTTTCTTGTAGTGTGCGTTGGCCAACGACTTAGTCAACCTAATATCACTGAGAAATTGAGTGCTCTCTCGAATATACATTCGAGGAATAAATCCTAATCTTGGCTCAACTACCACCTTTAATCCACATTGTAATGTACCTAATACAAGTCGTATCTCAACCTATAAGAAATTTGAGCTTAGGACATGATCAAAGTATATTACTACATAAATAAAGTGTGTATCGACCTCAAGTCTAAGGACTTCTATCTCTCACATGTTGATCATACTTTAGACATGTATAACAAATAGTATATCAGCAGGGTATATCAATACTTCCAAAGTATCCATGTGTCCATCACGAGTATCTGTTACTCATAGCAGGTGAGACATACTACATCCTCTAAGGATGTGATGCAGACCATATGTCGACTTATCACATATCATCGATATCCCATTCTCGATGATCATTAGTCGATGCTATTTTAAGATTTACGTTATAATATTAATAGCTCACATTATTAATAACAATGTAACCTCTAGGGATGCATATTATAGAATATCATAAACAATGGACAGGCCTGCAACCATTTGTAGGACGAGACGACTATTGCTCATAGGAGCCCCACGTTGAGATGTTGATCCGCCAAGTATTTGAGTCGCTTACAATAGGATGAAACGTTAGAAAAATTCACCATAGAAACCTGAGAAAATTCATGTTCAAGGGTGACAAAGCGTGAATGATTGTTATCTTGGAAGATATCGCGCAATCGATTCCACGCAGCCATAGTTGTGGAGTTAGGTTACATAATCGTCTGTAAAAGGTCCATGGATATTGTGGCATAAATCCATTGGAGAACCTTTGCGTCAAACATGACCCATAATTTTGGATCGTCTGCTTTGGTGGGCACAACCTTTGTGGTCTCCGTATCACCCTCTGTAGGAGTAGCCGGAGGGATGATGTGGTGAAGAACTTGATGTGCCATAGCATTAATCTTGAATAATTCCGTCCACGTCCCATATTGGACGTTTTCTAGATCAAGAACAATAGGAAGAACGCTCTTGATATTAGAAACTTTGAGGGCAGGATGAAAAGTGTTCTTATGGTGAATAGAACGAACTTGGACAAGACTATATTTTAGGGAGAGGGGCTCGGGATTTGCAGAAACTGAGGGTGGGGATTTTTTTGTCGCGGTTTTCAATAAAAACATTGAGAAGGAAGTGAGAAATGGAAGCAAGGAAAATAACCTAGACTCTTTATACCATGAAAGAATTAATCTCTTGATTATTCTTATTAATCAAAGACATATATATACAAGTTACAATAGGAAAATCTTTTTTCTATTCTACATCTAAATCCCTATTCTATATGGAAACTAACTATAATTATGGTAATATTACACTACTAATTAAGGTACAAGACTAATAACAAATATACACCAAATATACATATGACCCGTGATGGGCCTCTCGGTTGTGGTACTGCCCGTGATGCTCCAGTGGGCTGTGTTGGGCCGTGATGGCTAATTTCCTGAATATACACATAATATACCTTTGTATATTATGTGTATACTTAACATTTGTGGACATGTGGCATCTTTGCTTGACATCCACAGGCCTGCCGGACTTTCATTGAATTAACTGTTAAACAGTGGGTCCAGCCGTGTGACCCATGTACCGTGTGAGGCCCTTCCCCTTTCCTTGTGTATTTGATAAATATTAGACTTATGTTTGTACCTTAATTAGGAGTGTAATATTATCATAATTGTAAAGTTAGTCTTCAAATAGAATAGAGATTTCTAGGTAGAATAGGAAGAGGGTCTTCCTTGTAACTTGTATATATATGTCTTTCATTAATAAGAATAATCAAGAGATTATTTCTTATATTCTTTCATGGTATCAAGAGTCTAGGTTCTTTTTACCCTTCTTCCGCTCCTCAAAATTTCTTCTTCTTTCTCGAAATTTTGCCCTAAAATTCTTGATTTTTTGTGTGTTTCTTCTTTCACAAAAACCGAGTTTCTTCTCTTCCAAAAACCTTTCTCACAAATTTCCTTCTCTGAATCTTGTTTTTCTATTCCCTATGGCTGATAAAAACACTTTTCACCCTGCCCTCACAGTTTCTAATATCAAGAGTGTTCTTCCTATCGTTCTTGACCTACAAAACGTTCAATATAGGACATGGACAGAATTATTCAAGATTCATGCTAAAGCACATAAAGTTCTTCGCCACATCATCCCTCCTCCTCCTTCAAATGAGGGTGATAAGACGTCTACATCTAATGTGCCCACTCAAGAAGCAGATCCAGAATTATGGGACATGCTTGATTCCAAGGTTCTTCAATGGATTTATGCCACTATCTCCTTGGATCTGTTACAGACGATTATGGAACCCAACTCTACAGCTATGACGGCGTGGAACCGTTTGCATGACATATTTTAAGATAATAGTCATTCTAGAATTGTTATTCTTGAGCATAAATTTTCACAAGTGGCTATGCCAAATTTTCCCAACGTCTCTTATTATTGCCAACGCCTCAAGGACTTGGCGGATCAACTTCGCAACGTGGGTTCTCCTGTTTCTAACAGTCGTCTGGTTCTTCAGATGGTTGCAGGCCTGTTAGAGGCCTATAATGGTGTTGCTTCAGTTATTCGACAGAGTAGCACCTTGCCAGAGTTCTATCAGGCCCGTTCCATGCTTACATTGGAAGAAGCTGGCTTGGCTAAGAAAGCAGCGATTGGGAGTAGTCATGTCGGTATGGTGACTGCTTCCAATTTTTCTCCTTCCAATCCAGCCACCGTGACCCAAAGTCACAACAACGGAGGTGGTAAGAAAGTCCAGAATAAGAAGAATAATGGCAAGAATCGCGGCGGCAACAACCGACAACAGCAACAGCAGTCGTGGAGCCTACAGGCCCTCAGGCGATGCGATGGGTCCCAAGGCCTCAGCGCCGCGGCGCCTCAGTATCCGCCAGGATACTCGCCTCGGCCCAACTTCTCCCCAGTCCAGACTCCTGGGTTCAGACCAGCGTATGAGCAGTCTCAGCAGTCTAGTATACTTGGGTCTCGCCCCCATCAGGCTCACCACACAGTGGGACATACACAGACCGACATTGAAGCAGCGATGCACACACTTGGCTTGACTCAACCGGACCCTAATTGGTACATGGACACCGGCGCCACTACCCACATGACATCCGATCAAGGTACTCTCTCGTCTTATTCCAATTTGAGCACTAATCGTGGTATAACTGTTGGTAATAACAATTCTATTCTAATTAAGGGTTATGGTCATAAAACCTTGTCCCCTCCTCATCTACCACTTGTCCTGAAAAATACCCTTCATGCCCCAAAATTAATTAAAAATTTAGTATATGTCCGTAAATTCACAACTCATAACTGGGTTTCTATTAATTTTGATCCATTTGGATTTTCTGTAAAGGATTTCAAAATGGGGAGTCATCTCATGAGGTGTAACAGTGGGGGGGGGCCTATATCCAATCACACAAAGTCCAAGTGTCTCGCGTCAAGCTATGCCATCCACCTTTGCAGCTCTTGCTCCTTCCTTGTGGCATGATCGTCTAGGTCATTCAGGGTCATCTATTTTATCGTCTTTAGATAGACATAAGTTTATTTCTTGTAAGGGTACGCGTAGTACTCCAATTTTTCAATCCTATGCTTTGAGAAAGATTATTAAATTACCATTTGTAGCTTCAAATTCGAATACTTCTATGCCATTTGAAATTATTCATAGTGATTTATGGACATCTTCGGTTCTCAGTTCTCTGGGTCATCGTTATTATGTTCTATTCTTAGATGACTATACTAAATATTTATGGACGTTTCCAATTGCGAAAAAATCTCACATTTTTTCCATCTTCATAAAATTTAGAACATTCATAAGAACGCAATTTGAACGGAAAATCAAAACATTCAATGTGATAATGACAAAGAATATGATAATGGAGAATTTAGGGAGTTTTGTGTTCAAAATGGGATAAATTTTCATTTTTCTTGTCCTCATACGTCTTCACAAAATAGGAAAGCTGAGCGAAAAATTTGTTTCATTAATAATATTGTCCGCACTTTATTGGTTCATTCTTCCGTTCCTCCATTCTTTTGGCATCATGCACTACAAATGACTACCGATATCCTAAATATTCTTCCCTCTAAAGGCTTGACATATTCATCCCCTCTAAAAGTGTTATACAATAAGACTCCGTCATACACTCATCTTAGGGTCTTCGGATGATTATGTTATCCACTGTTTCCATCCACTACAATCAACAAACTTCAGGCACGTTCTACTCCTTGAGTATTTTTGGGTTTTCCGTCAAATCACCGTGGTTATAAATGTTTTGATTTGTCCTCTAAACGAATCATCGTTAGTCGTCATGTTCTCTTTGATGAATCTCAATTTCCCTTCTCTAAAGTAGAAAAACCTGTGTGTAGTTCCTATGATTTTTTTTATGATGATATCTCCCCCTATGTTCTCCAAATATTTTCAGGTTTTCCAGAAAATACGCAGGTTCCCCAAAACCCGCCCTTAGCGCTGCGGCCCTGCATAGAGACGTCGCGGCGCCTTCGACGGTACTTCCAGATATTTTCGAAAATTCCCAAAATTCACTCAATCCAGCCCAGAGTCATGGTGCAGTTACTCGTAGTCAAATGGGTGTTTTTAAACCAAAAAGACATTTCAATTTAAATTCAAATGTTCTTAAATCTCCATTACCTCGTAATCATATGTCTGTTTTAAATGACCCTAATTGAAAATTTTCCATGACCGGGGAATATAATGCTCTTATTGATAATAAGACGTGGGAGTTGGTACCCCGTCCATCTGATGTTAATAATATTCGGTCTATGTGGATTTTTGTTCATAAGGAAAATTCTGATGGTTTATTTGCAAGGCATAATGCTAGACTTGTAGGTGATAGTAAGACTCAGCAGGTTGGTGTAGATTGTGGTGAGACATTTAGTCCAGTGGTCAAGCCAGCTACCATTCGTACTGTGCCCAGCTTGACTCTTTCGAAATCATGACCCATTCATCAGCTAGATGTGAATAATATTTTGGTGATCTTCAGGAGACAGTGTATATGCATCAGCATTTGGGATTTAGGGATACTAGATATCCTAATCATGTATGTCTATTGAAGAAGTCATTGTATGGGCTTAAGCAGTCTCCACGAGCTTGCTATAAGAGGTTTGCTGATTTTGTTTCGACTATGTAGGTCTGATAATTCATTATTCGTATATCGTCGAGGATCTTCCATGGCTTATATTCTGTTATATGTTGATGATATTATCTTGACTGCCTCTTCTGATACTTTGCGCAAGTCTATTATGACAATGCTCAGTTCTGAGTTTGCCATGAAGGACTTGGGCCATTTGAGTTACTTTTTGAGGATTGTTGTAACTCGTCATGCAGGTGGATTGTTCTTATCACAGAGAAAGTATGCAACAGAGATCATTGGGAGGGCTGGGATGTCATCATGTAAGTCCACTTCTACTCCAGTTGATACTAAACCCAAGTTGGGTGTTGCAGCTGGCTCTCCGTATGAGGATCCGACCAGCTATCGTAGTCTTGCAGGCGCCCTTCAGTATCTGACGTTCACGCGACCAGACATTACATATGTCGTACAACATGTGTGTTTGTTTATGCATGATCCCAGAGTTGAGCATATGAATACACTCAAACGCATTCTTAGGTACATTCAGGGAACACTTGAGTATGGTTTGCATTTGTATCCTTCGTTGATATCTACATTGGTCTCCTATACAGATGCTGATTGGGGTGGTTGTCCTGACACCAGACGGTCTACGTCTGGATATTGTATGTTTTTGGGTAACAACTTGGTCTCATGGTCTGCCAAGCGTCAATCTACGCTTTCACGTTCAAGTGCAGAGGCCGAGTATCGAGGGGTAGCTAATGTGGTCTTCGAATCATGTTGGTTACGAAATCTTCTTTTAGAGCTTCATTGTCCCATTGAGAAAGCTACCTTGGTGTATTGTGATAATATAAGTGTCATCTACCTTTCTGGTAATCCAGTTCAGCACCAGCGTACTAAACACATAGAGATGGATATTCACTTTGTTCGAGAAAAGGTAGCAAAAGGACAAGTACGCGTGTGTCATGTTCCTTCGAGATATCAAATTGCAGACATCTTTACAAAGTGCGCCTCGATCCTTTTGAAGATTTTAGAGCGATGTCGATTAATACGAAGATCGCTTTGCTATGGGCGGGGTGTGTTAAGCGATGGGTCGGCCGTATGGCCCATTATGCGTGTGGGCCTTCCTCTTTCCTTGTGTATTTGGTAAATATTAGATTTAGATTTGTATCTTAATTAGGAGTGTAATATTTGTTGGTATAATATTCTGTATTTGGCTAAATAATGTTTCAACACAATCTGTTAATCACTTAGTGAAACAGATTACACGATATAAACATTACTTAACAGTAAATTGATCTTGAAACAATAAACGAAAACAGAATCTGTTTTGAAAAATAATTTCAGAATGTAATCGAGTCCACTTAGTTCAAAGTGTGTCCTTAAGAAAATTATTCCCCTCACAGTACTCGAGGTTAACGGAATATCGCCTCCCAGGATAGAACGATTATCTTACCAGAATAGTAGTACTCCAAATTCCGATAGCAGCGAACCACTCAATGACAGTATATCACACAGAATGAAGACAAAATATTTTCGAGTTGAAGATGAAATTCAGAATTGAAAATCAATGAATTAATGAATGAATAAATTCTTGGAATAATCAAGAATTTATATGTTTGGAGGTACTGATTCTGAATGTTTGCAACCATTCAGAATAGTCACCTAATTTTGGAGGGAAATTTGAAAAAGAGATGGAGAGTCGGACGGGTCGGGTCGGTCGCGGGTTGATCCGTTTGGATTTTTTTTAATTAAATAATTAATTAATTAATTAATTAAAGAAACGTTTGTCCAAAAAGATTATCAATCCGAAGCCGAGCCGAGCGACGACGACGGCGCGAGGGGTCCTTGCCCTCTCAACCCTTTTAGCAACTAGAGAAGGTGTAATGTAATATATACACCTCTCTTTCCTTCTCTTTTTTCGATGTGGGACAAAAGAGCATTTTACTCCCTTTAATTTTCATCCCATCATTTCCCATTCACCAATATCAAAACCCAACAATATTACCATAAAGTTAGTCTTTAAATAGAATAGAAATTTCTAGGTAGAATAGGAAGAGAATCTTTCTTGTAATTTGTATATATATGTCTTTCATTAATAAGAATATTTAAGGGATTATTTCTTACCTTCACTATCGCAAGAAACCTCAAAGTTTATTACGTAATGTATAGAGTAGTATAGGAGCAGGGAGCCACATCGAGAAATTCCATGGCATTGCCTGTTCCCAACTGGTAAAGGAATAATGCAAGAACATGGGATTCCTCAATTTTTTGTTAAGGTATACAACCTCAGAATACCCATTCAGGACGGTATATGTAGAACTATGTTGCTCGAATACTCAGAAAATGTTGTTGCACCCGTGTCCGATCATCCGAGAACGTATACCTTTGGAGGATCCGACACGTTGGCGATATTTTTGAAGAGTCCGAGCGTGTAGAATGAAGCTTTATTAGTGACTCAAGTTAGCATTTTCACTTGTTCCTTGTAATGTGATAAACCATTCTTCTGATTGAAGAAATTTGTAGCCATTTTATGAAGAAATAATTAAATAAATACCGCTCTCTCTCTCAATTCAGGAGATTTCATTAATACGAGTGTTACATTGATGTATTATAATAATTTATCAGGATCTGCATTTTTATTGAACTATGTATGAGGTACATTTAAGACACTAGTAGCAGCAAAGAAAAGTAGCAGGTAACTTATCCTGCGATACAACATGCCTGAGGTTGTCTTACATTTTGTCAAGTATCTGTATCATTTTTGCAGATTATCGTATCTAGTATTTGCAGATGATTTCGAAAGTATGGATTCTTGTAGGTGAATATCGGAAATATGTTTATTAATATCGACTGTGTAATAGACAGGACCGCGATTGTTGTTGTCCTTTCGGGTATTGATTGACCCTTTGAGTAAGTGAAAGAGCCTGCATTGTTTTAATTAAGCATGTTGGTAGCATTCATTGCCAATATATATCTCAATTACACAGGAAAAAATTGAAAGAATAAAACCACCCTTTAGCTATTTTTCCTCCCACCTAATTTGAGTATGTCTTATTAAAGGATAAATTACAGCCTCTTTAGGATGATCTAGTTTACCAAATAGTCAGCAAATATATAAGTTTTGTATATATACTTACGTATACATATACTATACATATAATATGTTCTATGCATATAATATACATATTAGTGTATAGGTTTTGTATGGGCTATTGCCGGTAATTAAATTTGGCCGATGGTACTTAAAAAGGAACCCAAAAAAGAATGAGTGTGTTACACAGTTACACTACCAGGTGATTTAAAACTTCCTGCAAAAAGTTCTTGTATGTTATTTTTAGATATTTTATATATAAAAATAAAAATCTCTTCCAAGCGAGACAAAATCCGTGAAGGGCTAAAACCAATTGATTCTGTGCTTTGAGTCCGGTTAAGTTTTTATGCCTTAGTCCTCTGTCCTCTCTTCCCACTCAAAGATGGATCTACTATCTAAATTTGTTGGATTTGAAATTATGAGTTTAGGGTATAATACTCAATGCATCTTTTTACATATATATTTATTATGTATGAAAAAAAATCAAATTCAATTGAACTCGTAGCCAATACACTACGTCCGCACTACTACACGCACTTCATTCCAACCCCCACTTTAACTCTTCACACCCCGTCCAAAACCAAAAGTGAAAAAGATTTGAACCCTCAATAAAGCAAAGCCTATATAGCAACTTCAATGTTACGTCTTAAATCACTCGGTCATCTCTCCTATATGATGGTTATTGAAAAGTTAAAGGAGAAGAAACAGGCAGGGGCGGCTCAATAGATTTTCGTGGCCTAGGGTGAAACGATATTAAAAGGCCCTTAATTATTTTTTATAAAGTTTGTACACTAATAAAAAAGATTTCTTTCTGAACAACAAATTTATCATTTATGACAAAAAAATTGCGAACTTTAAAAAACACTAGGAAGAAGAGCACAAAGAATGAAGTGGTGGATTATTTGATGTTGATATGGAACTCAACGGGAAATTTTGATTTGGCTATCATCACAAACAAGAAAACGAAATGAACGTACATAATGTGAGTACAACAATTGAAAGGACCGAGAAGTAAGTAAATATTACAAACAGAAAACAAGAACAAATACAAGCTTCTGATAATTCGCTTAGGTCGGGTGATGGCACTCTGTCTTTAAGACAAGATTGTCCCGTATCTATCTTTTTATGTTTCTAGGCAATAGTCTTCCAATGTAAACCAACTAACACTTGAGTGAAGGAAACTCAAGTGTTTCTCTTGAAGAACTTTGAATATTATAAGAATGCTGGAGAGTAAGAAGTTTTCAGAAAATTTCTAATTGCAGGTGTTGAACAATTGAGCCAAAGGCCTCAATTTATAGTGTAAGATTTAATCTCCTCAAGTGTCAAGTAATGGCATTGAACCACCCATGTAATGAAAATGAATTGCCCTTGTAATTGAGCCATTTATCAGCCAAATAATGGCTGAAAACTGCTGGAATGAATGTCATTGAGGGCAGCCCAAACGTCACAAAAATTAGATTTTCGTTTCAGACTTCCTGTCTGGGTAGCGCCGCGGCTGTGCCTCAGAGGCGCTGAGGCTCCAGTAGCTCGAGACCAAATTAGCGTCACGGCTCGCCTCGGAGGCGCTGCGACGCTCCTGGCTTCCGAGGTGGAGCCGCGGCCCTTCTCGGCTCGCGGCCCATTTCAATCTTTACACTATGCATATTTCTTCCTTCATTTACCGACGTGGAACACTCGTCATTTGGCCAACAATCGTACATCATTCTATGTCTCAAATATTTTACTTACGTACCAATATCTCTTTCACTAAGAAAATTTACAATCCTTGGTACAACGTGTGCACGTGTGTGGAAATGAGGTTTCTGATTTGCGGGGCCCTAATTGTTCGAGTCATAAATAATGAGATAAACTTTATTCCACATTAATAAATTTCCAACAATCCCCTCATGAAAGAGATTTCGGCGCACTTACAAAGTGTTTTTCCTATAATATTTCAACGGACCGATGTTGCATCAGGTAGCTTCCGCTTTGAACCTTCCTTAGTTGAATATCATCGGACTTACTTACTGCGCGGTGAACATGATGTCTTGAACTGTCAGTGTTTAGTGTAAATCAAGTCAACGGTACCAACACAACAACTTTCCTTACTCTGTTCTTCTTTAATATTTTGTCTATTGTGGTCGTGGACACTCTTGGATTCTTAAATAGGTGATATTCTACAAAGTATCATGCTATACCCCCACATAACAAGTGTTAGAAACCATTAAAAGTTTCCTGAAACCTAACCTCAACCGTTGAGGATCATCAAAGGTTTTGAAAACTTAACATCTACCCACACTGCAGATAGCACTTAATGACTATCGTGGGAACGACCTTGCGTTTACGTTCCTTACAGAAATCATAATCCGAAGTGCTCTTGCTTTCATCGAAGTGCTCAATTGACAACTTAGTTTTTCCATTGAACCTAATTCCTGAGATCTCCAGTCAGTAACCACCGTATCAATTCTTATTGTTTGGGTTTTAAGCCTATCTCCCTAGACAGACAGAACATCTGATCTCTGGGTATACCCTTAGTCAAAGGGTCTGTTATGTCCTCCTTTGATTTTACATAATCAATGGAAATAATATATGTGGTGATCAGCTGCCTAATGGTCTTATGTCTCCGTCGAATATGACGAGATCTGCCGTTATACATC
Source organism: Przewalskia tangutica (assembly GCA_029844215.1). Taxonomy (NCBI): domain Eukaryota; kingdom Viridiplantae; phylum Streptophyta; class Magnoliopsida; order Solanales; family Solanaceae; genus Przewalskia; species Przewalskia tangutica. The sequence continues at coordinate 9,368,669 of CM056725.1, forward strand.
CTCTAAGAAGTCATGAAGCCACTCAGTTTCTTCTCCTGTTTTGTCTAAAGCAATAAACTCTGACTCCATTGTGGATCGGGCTATGTAAGTTTTCTTAGAGGATTTCCAAGACACAACCCCACCACCGATTGTAAATATATATCCACTAGTGAATTTGGTGTTTTCTATATCAGATATCCAGTTTGCATCACAGTACCCCTCTAGTATAGCTGGATATCTTCAATAATGCAATCCGTAAGTTAGCGTGTATTTCAGGTACTGCAGTATCAATTCAACGCTTTCCAATGATCATCACTTGGATTACGGGTAAACCTAATCAACTTGTTGACTGCATAAGCGATATCATAGCGGGTGCAGTTTGTTATGTAAATCAAACTACCAATAACCTGCGCATATCACTCCTGGCATACGGACGCACCACGATTTTTATCAATCTTCTGATTCATATCCAGTGGTGACTTTATCGGCGAACTGTCGAACATCTCAAACTTTCTCAACACATTCTCGATATAGTGAGACTGAGATAATACCATTCCGTCAAACGTTTTAGAGATCTTGATCCCTAAGATGACATCTGCAATACACATATCCTTCATGTCGAAATATTATTTCAACATATTCTTAGTTTCTAGGATCAAACTAGTACTGCTCCATGTGATCAATATGTCATCTTCGTAAAGGCATATCATGACGAACGAGTCAGCATTACCTTTCATGTAGACACATTTGTCACACTCATTAATGGCGAAACCCTTCGATAGTATAGTACTATCAATTTTTTTGTGTCATTTCCTAGGGGCCTGTTTAAGCCCATACAGAGATTTGACAAGCCGACAGACTTTCTTCTCTTGCCCTGGAACCATATACCCCTCGGGTTGGTCCATATAAATTTCTTCTTCAAATCACCATTTAGGAAGACTGTCTTGACATCCATTTGATGTATCTCAAGGTCGCGCAGCACATAGATCACAATGAATACTCATATGTACGTCATTCTAGACACCGAATAGTACGTGTCAAAATAGTCAAGGTCTTTCTTCTGTCGATAGCCCTTGACTACCAACCTAGCCTTGTACTTATAAATAGACCCATCTACTTTATACTTTCGTTTGAGTATCCATTTACAACCCAACGATTTGTTTCCCTGAGGAAGATCAACTAACTCCCAAGTATGGTTGTGCAGGATGGAGTCTATTTCACTCTCAATAGTTTCTTTCCAGAGCAGTTGACAATGCTTCAACAATTGTCCATAGTTCGTCATGAACCATATAAGCTATAAAGTCAAGACCGAAGGACTTATCCATCCTGGCCCTTTTACTTCGTCTTGGTTCCATTTCTGTTGTCTCCAAATTCTGAGAATCTGGAACACTAGATTCCGGATATTCAGCTACTTCAGAGTCCACTAGATCTGAGCCACCTAGATCCGGACAGTCAACGACTCCTGGATCCTTAGAGCTTTGCTCATAACTTCATTTGCGAGAGGTTATGTCTCTTTCCTTTTTAGGAAATGTATCCTCAAATAATTGAGCAATCCATGATTCCATGATTGTATCCCCGTGGATATCTGGTATATCTAACTTATGCACTAAGAAGTGATAAGCACTACTATTCTTTGCATATCCGATGAAAATGCAATCTATGGTCTTAGGTCCAATCTTGACATGCGTTGGCTTAGGTACTTCAACCTTGGCCAAACAACCTCACGCCTTCAAGTATTTGTAAGTGGATTTTTTTCATATGGAGTCTTGCCCTTACTCTTATGTGGGACTTTACTGAGAATTATATTAGCGGTAAGGATAGCTTCTCGCCACATGTTTTGGGGAAAACCGAAGTTGATGAGTAAAACATTCATTATCTCTTTCAATAAACGGTTCTTGCGTTCAACAACACTGTTTGACTGAGGTGAGTATGGAGCCAACGTTTGATGAGCAATGTCTGATTGGGCACAAAATTCCTCAAATGGCGCTACGTATTCTCCCCTCTACCGCTATGAATTGACTTGATCTGTACGCTTAGTTGGTTTTCAATTTCTGCTTTACAGCGTCTGAACACTTCGTCTTTACTTTTCAACAAGTAAAGGTAACAATACCTTATGATATCATCTATAAATGTCACAAAGTACTTGTTCCCCCTAGTTTTTGCAAACTTCAAATCACATATATCTATGTGAATAAGTTCTAGAGGAGCGGTATCCCTTTCGACTGATCTAAAGGGTGTCTTTGTGAGTTTTGCCTCTACGCACACCTCACCGGCCGCAACAAGAAAATGGATGTGCGTGAACAAGAAAACGGCTGCAGCAAGAAAACGGATGTGACACTTATGTTGAGGGTTTACGTCGATAGACGGCAACAACTCCAACTTTACCAACCATTGAATATATTGGTAGTTTATAAATCTTAATATATGATGTCATAAATTAGAGGACTCAAGCAAATAATAAGAAGCTTTAATTTTATTGATAAAACGCATTACATACATAGTGTTAACCTTGAAGAGGTCTTCACAGACGAAGCCCCTTCCCACAAAGGTTTCATTCTTGGTGATTACAAATTTATTAGACTCAAACACTAGTCTAAAACCAGTATTAACCAATAAAAGACCTCAAATTAAATTCCTTCTAATATCAGGGACATACATCACCTCATTCAGAGTGAGCTCATTGCCAGAAGTCATCTTCAGGACCACCTTTCTACCCCCAGCACACCAGAGAAAGCGTTGTTACCCATGAACAACTTCTTGTCCATAACTAGTATATACGTGGAAAAGGCATCTCTATTGGAACAGATGTGATAGGTATCACCCGTGTCCATCCACCATTGCATGGGATTCTCAATAATGTTTGCTTCAAGCACCACCGTCGAGAACTCCTCAATCATGTAGTCAAGAAGTGTGTCTTCGACGACGTTAGCCTGTGTCTTGCCTTTGGCCTTCCCTTTTTGCTCATTCTTGAGCTTGCAGCAGTCCTTGATCATGTGACCAAGTTTCCACAATGGTGGGAATTCCCCTTGAGCTTCTCCGTCGTCTGGGTCACAAGCAAGAAGCGTAAGTTCTAGAGTTTGATAATAAGTTCCTCAAAGGTCATTTTCTTTGTATTGAGTTTTAAGTAACTCATTCCACGATGGAGGTAACTTCTCAATTATTGATGCAACAAAAAACTGCTCATTTGGTTTCATACCTTCCAAATCCAGGTGATGTAGAATCATTTGGAATTTCTGGACTTGAGACATCACATTTTTGTTATCCAACATTTGAAATTTCAGGAATTTCCCAACGATGAATTTCTTCGTACCAACATCTTGTGCGTTGTACTTTTTCTGTAGTCTTTCCCACAACTCTTTGGATGTGCCTACGGTGCAATACACCATGTAGAGTGGGTCTGACAGATAGTTCAGAATATAATTCTTACACATGAAGTCACTATGACTCCATGCATCAAGAACCATATTCATGTCATTAATGACATGGATACTTTGGCCTCCTTCAGCCATTTCATTGGCTGAGGGTCCATTTAATCTCCAACTTATGGAGGATCTTCTGTTAGGAAATGAGTCATTCCCATAACAGTCATATAAAATAGCATCTTCTGTTGTCATCTCTTGAAGTTGGAACCCATGAACTTTTTTAAGCGTTCATGGTGGAATCCAGAGGGTGGAGGAACTGTGACATTCTCTTGAGCATCAGAAAAGGCATTGGATGTGCCTTGAGAAGCAGTAGTAGCGGCAGATAGGTTGCCTTGAGTCGCAACACTAGATTCAGAACCGAATTGTTCTTTTTCAGTCATCTTTCTTAACACTTACAACAATCTTTTCTTAAAATTGTGAGTACAACAATTGCAAAGAACGGGAAGTAAGTAAATATTACAAAGATTACAAACATGAAACAAGAACAAATACAAGCTTCTAAGAATTCACTGAGTCGAGTGATGACACTCTGTCTTTAAGACAAGATTGTCCCCTCTCCTTTTACATTTCTAGGTAATAGTCTCCTAAGGTAAAACAACAACTAACACTTGAGCAAAAGAAACTCAAGTGTTTCTCTTGAAGAACTTTTAAAATTATAAGAATGCTAGAGAGGAATAAGTTTTCAGAAAATTTCTGATTGCAAGTGTTGAACATTTGAGCCAAAGGCCTCAATTTATAGTGTAAGATTTAGTCTCTTCAAGTACAGATAATAGCATTGAATCACCCATGTAGTGGCAATGAATTGTCCATATAATGGCAGCCATTTATCAACCAAATAATGGCTGAAAATTGCTGGAATGAATGTCATTAAGGGTAGCACAAACGTCACAAAAATCAGATTTTCATTTCAGACTTTCTGCCTGGGTAGAGCGTTGCGACGCCGCGTCGCTTCCAGCTTTCGAGGTGGAGCCGCGACCCTTTCCGACCCGTTTCAATCTTTACATTATGCACACTTCTTTCTTCATTTATCAATGTGAAACACTCGTCATTTTGCCAACAACTGTCCATCATTCTATGTCTCAAACATTTTACTTACGTACCAATATCTCTTTCACTAAGAAAATTTACGATTCGTGGTACAACGTGTGTGGAAACGACGATTTCGACGTACTGGATCCCAATTGTTCGAGTCATAAATAATGGGATAAACTTTATTCCACATTAATAAATTTCCAACAGATAACATATTATTTAAGTTTTGAGCATTGACAGTCTAAAAATAGTTACGTCTTCTAGTCAGTTTAAACAATAATTGCAGTTTGATCTATTAATAACACTCATTGGTGAATATCTAAAATAATTGCAAATAACCTAATATAATATGTTGGATTACATGAAGAGGAAACTGGTGCATGAATGTTTTTGTGTTCATGCAATTTCAGAAAAGATTGTAAAATAAATTTATTATATTTTTAATATACATAACTTAATTCCTATATAAAAAGAATAAAATTAAAATTGAGGAGTGAAGCAATTATGCTAATTAGTGAGTGAAGAAAATTATCATAATTTATGCACTTATTGATAAAAAATAACCTCAATCAAATAACAAAAAAATTATTGTTGCGCTTTTATTTATAATAATTATTTATATAGATTATATCATAATAATAATAATAATAATAATAATAATAATAATAGTTTAAAGTAAATTTGGAGCCTTCAAATTTTGGGGGCCTAAGGCAACAACCTCATTGGCCTAGCCTTAGAGCCGCCCCCGGAGGCAAGTATAATTGTTCATACCATTGAGATAGGTGTATAAGTCTCAAGATATTAATATCAAGGATTGTGATGGACTGAACAAGTTCTTTTCATTTTTAATTAAAAGTTTCAATTTAAAATATTGGTATTGAAAAATCTGATAGAGGGAGCTGTTTTCGATAAAAATGTTTCTAAACAAAAGTACAATTAGATTTTTGTATTCAAAGGTTTAAATACAAGTAGGTTATATCCAATACGGAGACCTTCTTAAACGAGTTCGGAATTTCTGATTAGGCTACGGGTATGTTAGATAAAGAGTAATAGATAAGAAAATAAACAAGTAAAATAAATGAGTAAGTTAGATATAAGATGAATAATGAATAATATCGGAACAAGAGCTGAGAGTAGTATATTTGCTTCAGAGAGATTTTTCTTACAAGTGTAGGCTTAGATATAATACAATGTGTCTTTATTTCCTTCTAAGTCTTGTATATATAAGACAAAACCTAGACTATTATGCCCCCCTAAAGTTATGACGACGTAAGCATACTGACGTCATCATGCCCACGCGCGCCGCGACACTCTGATTTAGGAAGGCTGATGTGACGGGAGTTGTTAGGTGTGGAAGACATATGTGGAGATCCTTTAGGACCGTTGATGTTTTCAGAATTACTAGACTTCTTGTGTACTCCAATGCTTCTGAAGACATTTATACCTAATACAGACAGTCCCCCACTTCTTGGGACCTTTGAACTCATTGGACCGGGAAGTGGATGAGTATGTCAACCACCAATTTTTGTCTTTTAACATGGCGCCTATTAGGACTGGCGCACAAAATTTAGCTGGCGATCTTCCTTTCACATGCCATCCCTCGCATTAAATGTTCTACCTCCTCTGCGTTGCTCACTCTATACACATTGTACATCCATTGATATCTTTTCTCGGTAGATACTGTAATGATGACTCTATTCCCTTTTATTTAAACCAAATGTTACCCCTTCTTCATCCTTCTTATATAACATTTCACATAAAGGTTCTCTTCTACTCCCCCAACCTTATGACATTTCACTTTCCCTAATCTTCAGGAAATACTTTGTTCCTTTCTCTTCTTTCCCAAATATGCTTTTCATGTCTTTTGATTCTTCAGTTGCAGGAGGTGCCATCACATAGGCTCGAAGTCTAGCTCATGGTGACTCAGACATCCCCATTCACAAGGTTCTCACAGTAAATTCCAAGTCATCGACTAGCAAGAAATCAAGGAAGAAGAAGCCAACGGCTTCTTCTAATCAGTAGGTCAACACCTACCTTCCTAGCAGTCGGTCTTCTCTGAAAGACCTCACTAAGCGCCTGATTTCCATGGATGTAGAGAGATTCTGGCCGACCAATACTTATAAATGTTCTATCAGCGCTCACGACCTGAGTCGGGTGCAGGTGGACCAATATAGAAGTTCTCCTTCCTAGAGAAGGAGAGAATATTACCTCTTACCGACATAGATACTCCTTCGTGTATACATACTCTTTTTCCTTACGAGTGGGCAGACTTATCGATCCCGTAATTTAGAATTCCATTGGAAGTACAAAGTGTGCATGGCCTAGATTGGCCCTTCCTTTTGGTAGCATGCCTCCGGTACCTTTATTATTATGTGGGGGAGGATTTTAACCTCACTCACTTAATTCTCCTTTATTCCCCCAAAATTTTCATAGCGGGGGCTATTTAAATGTCCTGACGTGGTCAGAATCCGTTGATTTCTAGTATTGATGATGCATCTGACCATGGATGGACGGAGAGATATAAGGTTTTCATGACAGGGGATCTAATTGAGCCACCAGAGGCGCCTCTCCCACAGCGATGGAATTTTGACCTTAAGTACTTCGTCCAGACATGCTCTTTTTGTTTTCCTTGATTTTTAACAATTGATCTGATTTTTGTTCTTCCCCTTTTGTCAGCCATAGCTTGGACACCTGAACTAGTATCGGGTTTGGTCCGATAGATCCAAAACATTCTGGATTACGCTCCTTTTTCCTTCAAAATGTGGCTGGAGATTGCATCGAAACATAACTGAAAGTTGTAGAATCATGGTATCTCAAAGGGAGCATTGGTCCAGGAATATGCGGAAGTTCCCATAGATCCGGATGCGGCCGTTCCGTAGATTAAGAAAGTTGTATCTCAATTAGGCCAGAACGCGGAGGCTATAAACTCTGTCGGGTCCAAAAGGTCTTTGTATCTTTCTTCCCCTTCCTCAGCCAAAAGAACCAGACCGAGTATTGGGAAGCGATATAAGCAGGGTCCTAACCCAGCCGCCAAACTCCTCATATAGCCATCAACTTGACGTTTGATGCTAGTGAAGAATAAGAGGATCCTGCTCAGAGCTTACATGTCGAAAGATTGTCTGATAAGATGCACTCATGTGCTTATTTTTCCCTTACTCCTGCCTATGTTAGGGTATGACTCTGGGCTCCGCTCTCATTCCTTATGCCCCATCATTATCACGAGCTGCCCCAACTCCGATTTCTAAAAAGTGACCCCTCAATCCTCAGGGTACCATGCCTAGGGGTCCTAATATTGGAGCGCGTAGCGAGGTGAGGCAGAGCTCTCAGAGATAGTGGCTAGTAGATACTTATACTACCTCAATCTGTAATCCTACCATTCGCTGGTAGGTTGCTTTATATGTCCCTCAGGAATACAACCTTCTTTGAAGGCCAGTAGGGGCGGCCAGCTACTTGCGGCCCTTGGCAAATGAGAAAGACAAGGAGAAGATGGGGAGGATCTTTGGCGACTGTTTGCTAAACGTTGGCGCTTTTCATTTTCGCATCATGATATTCCATTTTTTGAACTACTCTTCCCCTTAGGTGAACCTGCTTACCGTAGAGGGTCTTTAACGGAAGCTTACTGAAGAGAGAGGAAATGATGGAGTACCAGACGTTGCAAGAGACACTCTTGGTTTTGGAGAGCCAGTTGATTTCAGTGGAAGACTTGGAGGCTAAGTTGGCCCAGTCAAAATAGGATAGGAAAATTTATAGTGAAAAGGCTGCTAAATTTCCCAAGGAGCTCCTGGATCTTCAAAAGAAGTGGGTCGAGCATTAGGAACATTTTGCCAATGTATTTCAGAGAGAAATGAATATAGACAAGTGACTTCGAATAATGAAGGCTGAACTCGAGGCTTGTGAGAGGGACAAGGCTTCAGCGGAAAAATCTATGAATGTACTGGAGGGAATATATAAGGGTATGTCAACTCGTTATGATAAATAAGTTAAGCACAATTAGGATCTGATCAAGAGTAACACTTTCCTTCATGTGGCTATGTAGAAAAATGATATGTCTAACATAGATGCCAAAATTCAATAATTAAAACTAAATTTTACCCTTGAAAAAAACCCATGTAATATATCAGGCTCGTCGGTAAGTCCTCCAGGAGGTTCAAGAGGGCTCGATAAATGTTGAGGTCACTCTGGCCGATGCTCTGAGGGTAGAAGATAAGACCCACAAGTCTTTTCCCGTGCATGCACTAACCATGGATATTGCTTCTTCTTCTCACGATGAAAGTTGGTCTCACGAAGGTAAAGAGGAAATCTCGACTAAATACGAGGAGAATTCCCCTGAGGTCCCTATGGCTGAGAGCGGGAACGGGACTCATCCCAAATGCCCTTCTATAGTTCCGGAGGTGAGAGGGGATAATTTTGAGGTGACCCTCCCGAAGGATCCACCGACTTCCATGACCTCAGAGACACATGCCCCTGTTGGGAACTCTGAAGCCCTAGTTACTGATGCTTGACTTTTATACTCCCTACGTGGAGTTTTTAATGTTTTTAGATATGTTTGTTTGATTTTTTTGGAAGACAAATTATTTTGCACTTATTATTGCCCATGTTTCCAAGCTTTTTTATTGAATGCCCCTCATGACAGTGTTTTCTCCTATCGCTAAATTGTCGAGTTTTTATGCAAAATTGATATAATTCCATGCGGGAGGCGCTCGATCCTTAATAGGCACTCTAGTTATGCTGGTATGTATTGTGGTCGGGTGTATGAATTACCTGATCCTTTGAAGTGGAGCGGTTTAACCATAGGGATTCGTCCACCTAAGTACCCCCTCATAAGGACTATGCTTTATGGAGAACTCAAGCGTGATACAATATTAATTGCGGAAGATAAAGGAAATAACAAGAAATTAAATAATAGAGAGGTAGACACACGAAATGGAATCAAAAGTAATCCAAAGTATATGAAACTAAGGACATTCAATTTATTAACCAAGAACAAGCAACTAAACCTATTAGAATGACCTGAAAGAAACTAATGTCCCAAGCAACCAATCCCGTCAAATAATGGTTCAATCAAATGATTCAACAAGCCCTCAATCACTCAAACTCTCAATAGAGTATCAAAATATCTTAATTTAACATAAACTCAAAATAGGCTACCTAATGAAATGACCTAAGCTTCTTATTTAAAGTCTTAGGCTAAGTTATTACATAAGGTTCCAAAAGTGACACCTTTGATTTTCAAAAATAAGTAAAATGTTGAGCTATCACAGTCTGTGGGAGACCTGCGATTCACAGGCATGACTTGCGACATCATCTGCGAATCGCAGGTGGTGCTCTTCAGTATCTTAAAGTTATGAGCTTCTACGTTTGGTGTGCGGCTCACAGACATGGTTTGTGACACCATTTGCGGCTCGCAGATTGTGTCATCATTGAAATCTTTGGTCTTTTCTCTTTCACATGCAATCATCCATACTCAGAATTATTGGGATGACGCTAATGCATGCTCACGAGTTCCTATCTTCATTTGCAACGATTTTGATGCAACTAGGACTGCATCATGCTCCCCTTCTTGAAAGAAATTTATCCTCAAATTTAAGGGGTGACCTACACACGTCCAACAAGAAGATAAAAGGTCACCACTACAAGAGTCGTTAATGCTAGAGAGATACGCGAGGATCATCTCACAATGACAATCATCATAAGAAAACAAATAGTAAAGGAAAGTGTTTCTTAATTTAAACTCAAGTGTAAAATCGTTATTGGACACAAAAACCTCATCACATGTACAAGGGACCTCACAAGGAAATAATGTGGTGCGGAAAGCATTTATCAATATCATACCATCTATAACATCATCGGGGTCAAAAAGGAAGAACACACACATCTTGGACAAGTATACCCCCATATATCCCATGAAGACCCTTTCCAACATAAGATGCATCCTGAACACAATCATTAGTGTTATCACAAGCAAACAAGTAATAGAGGAATGTGTTCCGCAATGTAAATCAAGTAGAAAATCCTTAGGGAACAAATATGCCTCTTTACACAATTGTGAGACCTCGCAAGAAGACAATTTAGTAAGGAAAACATCTAATTAATCCATGTCACCAATATAACTCTCCTCGCTAGCATTTTTAACAAAGGATGGATCAAATCCATAGAGGACACTTGATTCAACCCTAGAATGCATATTATTATCATAGATAGGTAGAGAATCAACACTAAGTGGACACAAATCGATCTTGCAAGAAAAATTAATCCGTTCATCAAAAGGATCAAATAGTGTAGAAGCACTTTCAATAATGACATGATCATCACATGGTAAAGAATCATTAAGCTCACACAGAGACAAACTACTTCTCACACTCACATCATAAACTTGTTTATTCAAAGATTTGGAAGTGTTGAGTTTAGCTATTGTACCTTGAAGTTCACATGAAGAATTTTATTTACCAAGAGATACAAATATAGAGATCACTTGACCAATCAAAGAGATGGTCTTATCCTTCACTCCCTATTTTAAGCACATGAGATCTTCATGGGAAGACTCATTTAGCAATTCGTTTCCTTGAATACCTACAAAAGAATCTTCTCCACAAGATGAAAAAGTAAAAGGGTTAGATTTAATTTTTGGCAACTCCCTCACATCACTCCACACATCCTCTCTTTTTTCGTCTCCTAAGTTTCCACTTTGCACTCCCTTATTTCTCTAAATCTTTTATCTCTCAAGTTCATTAAACCTCTTGGTTCCACACGAAGTCTTTTTATTTTACACCAAGTGGAAGGATACGATAATCTCCTCGTCTTGTGGAATTGAATGGTATCACAAGGAGCATTTTGCTTCCCTTCATTTGGATTCTTCTTTTGGTACTTTTCTTTGGTCTTATACCCTTTTTCATGTGGCTCGGGATAGTGGCATCTCAAGCACCTCCTCATTGTATCTGAAGTATTAATTGGAATCCCCTTCGTCTTCTCTCTTGTGATATAATCCAACCTATAATCGACGAGTCTCCTCTCAAAGGTCTTACGAGCTAAATCCAACTTTCTTCCCTGTGAGTAATTGTGGCTAGCAAAGATGCTATCCATCATTAATACCCATTTGTCATATTTTTCCTCATTAGATGACATACGCAAGGTATTCCACTTTACATTAGGATCTCTAACTCTCACACTTAGAAGTATCTTAAGAGGTACGTGTGGAAATAGAAGGTTTCCCCCTTCGTCCATGACATACCTATGCCAATCACGCTCACAAGCAACCCCATGGTTATCGAACCAAACATATACCAAACACAAGCCCCATGCTCCTACAGAAAGTACTATACACCATACTTCCTCTTGATAGCTCCCACCAGAGAAGGATACATTCACCATATCGACCAAATGTCTCCTTTTGAAATTATAAAGGTCTTCTCTCCTAGTCTGATATAATTCTAGGCGGTATATGGCTTGAGGAAAAATATAACAACATCGATTGCGGTCATTAATTTCAAGGCTAACTCCCCAATCATTATGTACTTCCACTAACATTGAATGTATTTTTCCGTTAGGCTCAATTCTCATGTTGCCCTTCGGTTGAACTCTTCTCATAACACTTTGAGGATGGTTGGTGAGCTATGGTCTCATACCTTCATAATAAGATCGTTTGGTGGTACCACTTGAGGACAAGCAATTAAAACCACCATCGTCAAACATAGCATGACTATAATTTGACTTCTCTTGACCTTGAGATTCACATTCGTTATAAGCACTTGACACTTCACTATCATCATACTCAAGGCACATACCTTCATCACTATGTTCATCACAAGAAGAGTATCGGTTGTACATTAAAGTACCTTCAAGGTAATGATGGTCATCATAAGGCTCTTTCGGGTCATTAGCCTCCACATATGGTCCAAGAGTACTACTGCCTCATGTTCTTTATTATAGTGACCATAATCATATTCACAACCCTTATTAGAAGCACTACACTCTTTATTGTAGCCATAGTCCTCATCGTTATAGCCATATTCCTCATCAGTACAACCATCAAAGTCGTCATCACATGAATCATAATACATGGTTACCTATAAAGAACAATTAGCAAACCAAGCAAACACGTTAAGTTAGTGAAATAAATATCCAATCACTCAATGGTGCGCACCTTTGATTGCCTGATAAATTGCATCGGCCAATTATTGTGCCTTATTTAATTCCAATTAGTCACAAGGAATTTAGTTGCTACTCTTGGCAAAAATAGATTATTGTTCGACTCGATGAGGGATGATTCGACTAAAACTAACGGACTTGAATCAAGAAGTTAACTACTAAGTAAAACAATAAAAGAACGAAAAAAATAGCATGAAAGAAAATACTGACACAAGAACTAATTAACAATCAAATAGGTTAATTACTTGATGTTAAATAGTTTGGAGAATCAAATAAGTGAAAAGAACTGGATTCAGAATGAAATGAGATTACAAAACTTTAAAAAGTGTAATACGCTAAACTTGTGCTCGATCTGCGGACCGCAGGTGATGTCTGCGGTTAAATTTGCGAATCGCATAAATTGCTCCAAAAGTTGGAAAAGTTTTAAGTCTTGGTATGCGATTCACTTGTGAAGTGAAAGTGGTGTCTGTGGCGTCATTCGCGGTTCGCAGATGGTGCTACATATCTAAAATGATGATAACGTAATTTCTTCTTGGGACGCATTTGGTTGATCACCTTTTAACTATTTCTTGTAAAATTAATGAATTGGACCCACTTGAATTAGATTGTTGCTATTTTTGGGTCCAAAAACACTTTTTCAACTTTTACCTTGAGAATTTTGGATCAAACACCACTTTTTGATTTTTCTTCACCAAAAATAATTATGAACTTGTTGAACGGTTAAAATTTCCAACTAGTATTAAATCAACCTTAAACTAGCTCAAATTTCAGAACTAGCTTCCTCTCAACATGGAGAACAAAGTCCGATGGTTTTTGGAATCAATTAGACACCAAACCTCTAAAACCTAATCGGAGTTCTTCAAAAGCTTCAATTCAACAATGGTGATTGCTATCAAAATAACTCCAAATCACTTGAATTATGGATATGTGATAGATTCAAACTCTAGGAACTCAAGTCTATCAACAAATCACTCAATTCCAACAACAGTTCAATTTTTTTGTGAATTTTTAAAATTTTCAGATTTTTATAATTTTTCAAATAAGAATCCTAGGATTAAAATTGTAGAAACAAAACTCTAGCCTAAGCTCTGATACCATTTGATACAATTCTAATTGCAAAATATAAAGTAAAAATAAGAAATTAAATGATAGAGAGGTAGACACAAGAAATGAAATCAAAAGCAACTCCAAGTATATGAAACTAAAGACCTCAATTGATTAACCAAGAACAAGCACCTAAACTGTCACGACCAGGCCAGGCGTGGCAGTGCCCTCAGAGCACCCAAGCAATTATACATCGGAGAATAGCAATGAACATACATAACATATAACCTGTATAAAGTAACATCACTGGCCAGCCGATAAGGCTGCCTTCCATAAATATATACGTAATCAAAAGTACAACTTATTCTTACAGCCCAAAACACAGACGTGACCACAGACCTCTAAGAATAACAACTGTGGCGGGACAGGGCCCGCATACCCACAGAATGTACACAATACCTATAGCATCGGGAAGAACCGTACCAACAAAACAAGCTTCCGAGGAATGGAGCTTCGACACCGGACGGTGATCCTAAGAATGAGGATCCGCGCTCTTTACCTCTACTGCGGCATGAACGCAACCCCAGGAAGGGTCGATTACCTGATATGTACTAAGTATGCGGCGGAAAATACGAAAATACCTCAAGTATAAAATAATCAAGACATGTATAAAAATCGGTTCTGAGAACAACGTGCCTTACGATAATGAGAATATCAACATATACCATCTGCATAAAATAGGAAGCTCATGGTCAAAGCGAGGTCATCCGCCCGCGATGTCATTAAGCACTCCTACTCACGGGACTATTTCACCGCGTGGGTCATATGGACCCGCGTGGTATTCTCGCATAGGTGTACTCGCGCGTGGGACTATTTCACCGCGTGAGCCCTACGGACTCGCGTGAGGTATTCCTCGTCGTGGGTAGCAAATCCACTAACGATCTTGGGATTTACCTCATTTATACTCTTACCACGAAGAAGGTGGTATAACGATCTTGGGGACTTACCCGCCATTTATACTCTTACCCGGAGAAGGTGGTATAACGATCTTGAGGACTTACCGCCATTTATACTCTTACCAGCTCAATGGTCATCATACATAATATAAATAAGAGAAAATCCGGGGATTTAACCCAAAGTACTACATACTTCCACTCTTTTAAAATGACCCATTTTCACATAAAACTTTTGGGCAATTGATTCCTTAAAACCAATTTGCCTTTCACAACCTCAAATCATTTATCCGTACTCATTTTACTTAAAGTAAATCTTTCTTTGTTAACCTTTCATAAAGCTAATATAATCAACTTCCCATAAAGTTATTATATTAACGCTATACCTTAGTCAAATACATTTTTCCTAAAACCCAAGGGACTTACGCTTTTAAAAAGGAAAACAAGAATCATATACTTGAACACATCAAGTCCCTTAACTTTGAAAACTCAAGACATCCTTAAAACAAGTAAGGGATATCAAACCTTGTACGTCTATCGTACTACATAGGTAAAACCATTCATGCTCAAGAGATAGGAAAGTTCCACATACATCTTCTATCAAACCACTTGCTAAGCCCAAAATACCGCACGTAATATGTCAACCTATAATGACCATAATACGTTTATTAACCTCTAACTCAATGTAGAATAATCCAAGTTCAAGTCACTAAATCCTATGGAAAATTGGGCAGCATTTCCTTTGTTTCTACATACTTTGTCACCTTTTTCAAGGCCGAATTCAACATCCAAACGCCACATTTAAGGCCCAACAATCCAAACATTTCAAAGGGGATTACACAACCAAACTTGGGTGTGTAAAATTCTGCCCCATAAGGTACAACAATTAACTTAACAATTTTAAGGTAGTTTTTAGGCTACAACATGCTCACATAACCCTTTTAACCAATCATATCATATCCAAACCATATTTCTTACATGCAATGAATCTAAGAGCATTATTTACTACTACAAGTTCCTTCTTCTTCACATGCAACATCAATAACTAGCTACAAGAGAAGAATTGTTACCTTAGAGCTTTAGCCAAAATTATTCCAACAATTTTACTAGCCTCTTTTCCAAGAACACCACCACAACAACCCTTACAAGCTAGCCACAAGCTTCCTTCTTGTCCTAACTTTTCAGATTTTCCTTAAGCTTTGAATTCCTCTTGGAATTCTAGAGAGAAGTGAGAGCTCTAGCTTTAGAGAGAGAAAGACTTTGAAAGATGACCAAGTCTTCAAGACTTGGTCAATATAAAGGACATGCAAAAATCAGATGGGGGGACACTTGTCACCCTCCCATGGTCTTTTTAAAAGAAGAAATCTGATTTTCCTCAGTTTTTCCGCCAGAATTCCCGCCTCGGCGCGACCTGCCCGGCGGCGCCGCAAAACTTCCGCCACAGAACTTCGCCGCGGCCTCGCTTTCCGCTGCAACTTCAGCGACCCCTCAGGATATCCGGCGCCGCGGCCCTGCATCCGGCGTCGCGGCCCTGTGGCTCCTGCCCAAAACACATTTCTGTCCGACTGCGCACTGAACTTGTAACTCCCATAACTTTCTACTCCGATGTCCTATCGACGAACGGTCGGTTGCGTTAGAAACTAGACTCAACGAACTACGCACTAGGACTTTGAAACACTTAGGAACTCTCAATGTAGCGGGTCATAACCCGCCTCAAAGTTGACTAAAACCCGTCCGAAACAATCCGTCAACCTATCTTTCGAAAATTTTAAGTCTTACTCCCTTTCGTACGCTCTCACACGTAAGGCCAGAACTACGGGGTATAACATAAACCTATTAGGATGACCTCAAGGGAACCAATGTCTCAAACAATCAATCATCTCAAATAAAGGTTCAATCAATGGCTTCAACAAGCCCTCAATCACTCAAACTCTCAATAGAGTGTCAAAATATCTCAATTTAACATAAACTCAAAATAGACTACCTAATGAAATGCCATAAGCTTCATATTTATAGTCTTAAACTAAGTTATTACACAAGAGTCCAAAAGTGACACCTCTGATTTGCAAAAGTAACCAAAATGGTGAGTTGTCACAGTCTGTGGGAGACCTGTGATTCGCACGCATGACTTATGGAATCATCTACAAATTGCAAGTGGTGTTCTTCAGCATCTTGAAGTTGTGAGCTTTTTCATTTAGTTGCGGCTCGCAGATATTATTTGTGACACTATTTGTGGCTCGAAGATTATGTCATCATTGACATTTTTTATCTTTTCTCCTTCCCATGCAATCATCCACACTCAAAATTCTTGGGATGACGCTAATGTATGCTCACGAGTGTCTATCTTCGTTTGCAACGATCTTGACGCAACTAGGACTACATCAGAACGCTTATGCTTAAGTTCAATGATTTGTATTTTTATTTCTTTGCAATGTATGTTGGATTTCGAGCAATCACTTTCCACAATCCAGGAATGTTACTTTGACTGCGTATTTTATGATTGGGAATTTAAATCATCTATTTCATAATAAAAGGATGGGCCCCTTTATTCAGTGTCGACGAGGAGGACGTCTCGACCTCATCTTATATTGGCATAAGGTTATGTTTATTTCATGCTCTGAGGCCAATAGGTTATGTCGTGTGTTCGAGGTAGATATTATCTGGTCTGGGAGGATGCGTTCGTACCAACCATGTTAGAGTGTAGAAATCCTTAAAGCAAACCTCTTTTTATATATTGTGTTGTTATTCAAACCTGCGTACATGCATGTTTTTTTACAACACTAATAAGTACAAAAAAGGCAAAGGCCATTGGCGCCTATAGCTAGGAGTAGATCATTTCCCCTTGCGTATGTATTTCCATGAAGAATTTTTCTAAGTAATACGATTTTCAATTGTTTCCTCGTTAAAAACCTTGCCGACAAAAAACCATTTTGAAAAACGTTGGTCAAGGAAAAGAGTGTAACATGTATTTTCTGATCTTCACTTCTCGGGGACAGTTTCCCGTGTATGCCAACGCTATCACTCGCTGGTCTTCATCGATATGCATCTTAGTTGTATACCTGAGATTTATTTTTCCTCATGTTTTCGCCAAGAATTCCTTGAGGGTTTCCTTTAACTTTCTGGAGACATCTTAATTGTTTGGGATTAACCCATCTGCCAACGTGGCTGCTTCCCAATCTTCCGAAATAGCCGACAACAACATTCTCTCTCTCTAAAACCTATCTACAAGTCCTCGCAGCAATTCATCTTCCCATTATTTTATCGTAAATAAGTCCAGCTTATGTGTTTCTACCTTTCGGGGCCCTTCGTAAGCCTTGATGAAAGTATCTGCAAGAACAACAAAGAAATCAATAGAGTTTTCAGGTAAATAAAGATACCAAGAGGGTTCTCCCTTTCTGAGCGTCTGGATGAACTTCTTCAGCATGACATATTTGATCTCGTGTTATCTGAGATCGTGCTCGGTGACAGCTGCTTCGAAGTTCATGATGTGATTTTCTAGATCTGTGGTGCCATCGTATTTTGGTATGTCAGGCATCTTGAACTTCTTTGGGATAAGGACGGGGGTCGCACTATATCTTCTGGCTCTCGCGTCATTTATGATAGGTGGTGCTTTGGGTATCTGGCTTATTTGTTTGTTCATTTCTTTTTCCTCCCGATGCAATCACTCTATGAATGCGTCCATCTGGTTCTTCCCATCCGTTTCTCACTTCTTGTTGGATTATGGTGCGACCGAGGATTTTGCGACATTTTGGTTTGATACCAGAGTCTCCTGGAATGGGCAGCTATAGCAGTTACCGCTTCTTCCATACACACCATCATCTCATTTTACTCTTTTTGGACAACTATGATCTTTTCGTTGGTGACAGATCCTCCCTTATCAGCGGATCTAGGTTTGCCGCTTTGAGATTTGGCCGAACTCCTTCTTTCGGGCATTTTCTTCTGGGCCTCTTTAGCCTTTTCATTATTCGAGTTCCTTGCTTCGCTCTTGTCCGAGTCGCTCTTCTGACTCCATGCGTAGTATTTTTGATTGATTCGTTAGGCCCTGATGTTCAATTGGTACATTTTCTTCCCTGAGTTCCTGTGATCCGTGAGCGTTGTTGTTTTACCCTAACATGCTTTCTTTTTTTTTCTTTTGAGTATAGTGTTTTTGTTTAGGTTTTATAAGTAGATCAGCTACAAATCGAGACAACACCATAATTGGGTATCCCCACAGACGACGCCAAACTATTTTTCGGTGAAAATGATTCTAACAAAAAATACAGTTAGAGATTTGTATTCAATGATTTAAAGACAAATAGGTTGTATCTGATCTGGATACCCTCTTAAACGATTCCAAAATTTCTTATTAAGCTACAGGTATGCGAGATAAAAGAGTAATAGATTAGAAAATAAATAAGAAAAATAAATGAGTAAGCTAGATCTAAGATAAATAATGAATAATATCAGAACAAGAGTTAAGAGTAGTGTATTTTCTTGAGAGAGATTTTTGTTACAAGTGTAGGCTTAGATAGAATACAATGTGTCTCTTTTCAATAAGACAAAATTTAGACTATTATGTCACCCTAAAGCTATGACGACGTGAACATACTGACGTCATCGCGCGTCGCGATACTCTGATTTAGGAAGGCTTATATGACGGGAGATGTTGAAAATAGAAGACAACTATAGATATCCTTTGGGACAGTTAAGGTTTCTGAAATTACAAGACTTTCTATGTACATCAATTATCCGGAGGCGTTTCTACCTACTACAGAAGCGTTTCTTCCTCTAATGTGTCCAACTAAAAAAGGTCTCAAGATGTTACTTTGTACATGTCCTAAGCCAGAAAAGAGTGAGTTGTACCATGGATAAATATATCAAGTCCCGAGATGTTACTTTGTACCGGCCCTTAGCCGCCCCCATTTGGCAGCCAAGGCTAAAAAAAACATAAGGCTGGTCAAACACAAGCATATGTTACCCTGACATGTCATAAATATTTGTTGCTCATTTGTACTTTATTAAAAGTAGCTTACAACTTTCCATAATAGAAAGGCTAATGTTTTCTTTCTTTTTTGTTTTTTTGATTACTCACTTGATATCCAATACTTGCTTTGTTCTTTTCTTAATTGTAATTTGCATTGTGTATGACTTATTAAAATGAAAAATGTTTTCTATTATTATTATTTCATTCTCAAATATCCGAGATATTTGGTTAAAAACGGAAGGATCATATCCATATTACCACAACTCTTAAGGCTCGTTTGGTTGAGGAACGCGTTATCTCAGGATTAATTATTCTGAAATTAGTTATATCGAAATTTTATTCCAATCAAACGTGAGATAAACTCAATTCAAATTTAATCCAAGATTAATTATTCTTTATCCATCGTACCAAATGAGTTCTTAGTGATGTAGAAAGCCTAAGTTAAGTTCCTCAATGGTGACAAAATCCTGCCATATTCCCCACTAACTAAAAATTAAAATTCTTGTGCAGTTGTATTATTAAACAAAACAGACTTCACTTTTAATACTGTCAAATCCATACGAATTTCACAGACGAATCCAAGTTATAATACTGAAAGTGCTGAATTTCTCGGGAAAAAAACTTTAACCATCTCATAGAAAAGTCTTTGTTCTTGGATAATATGTTAAAAGAAAGTTAATTGTCATCAGGAATCATATTGATAGTATTCTTCCCATTTGTTCTAGCTAGGTGGACACAATTATTTGATACATATTGCTGGTAAGAGGTGATAGATATTCGGTGAAATTAGTTAATACACGCGCAAGTTAATCCGGACACCACGAATATAAAAAATAATTGTATTGATAGTACAAAATTGAGGTGATGGCTTGGGATAGTGATGCAAAGGGGAAAAGGACTAAGGGACAATGTCCTATCTATATATATGTATAGCTGTTAAATTTCCCAACCACCTAACCAAAATTTTGCAATTGTAGTGTTTGTTGTTGAGATTTGTGATCCAATAAATGAGAGGTGAGAGACCAATGCAAGCAATACATTAGATTCTTTTAACTATTTGCTAGGCAAGATCTCATTGATTGATAATTTGTTCGATAAGGTTTATTCTATTAGGCTCATTTTCAATTGTTCATTAATAGGATGAATAGCTTATCATCATGCAAAAAGTTATAGCTGATAGTAAGATCACAACTTTATTTTTTAACTAAGACCACTAAGCAAGCGTCATGTTCAATCATGACACTGATCAGGGCCACCCCAGCCCCTCATGAGCCTTGCTATAGACGGGATGTTGGTGTTACCTAATAAGATACCTTCCAACACCTATTTCGTGCAACATATTGTTCTTCGAAATCGAACTCATGACTTTGGTTGTGATACCACTTGATAGGTTCAAGCGCTTATACCATCATGCTAAAAGTTATAGCAAATAGCAAGGGCTTAATTTAATTTCTTAACTACGCCCACTAAGAAAGCGCTATGTTCAATCATGAACCGGGTCACCCCAATTCCTCGCGGGATTTTCCATATATTCATACCTTTAATTTTAAATGACGATATTTCGCTGAGCATGAAGTTTAGTTTAGTGAAGAAAGAAGATCTTCGCACATATAAGCACGCTAGAACTAGTTATTTTGAATATGAAATGATATTTAAGTGATTGTAAGTGTATATTATTAAGAGTGTTATATAAAGTTAGAAATTTAAAAAATTGAGGTAATAACAGTTTTAGTCCCTTAATAATTGGTAAATTTTAGTTTTAATCTTATAATATATGACTAAACATATTTAACATTTATTGAATTAAAATATGTGCTTTTAGTCCTTTTATGTAGAAGTCTAATATATTTTGATTGTTTTTAGGATTATATTACGATCAGATATGAAACAATACGCGCTTATCATATTATATGGATAGTTAAGTGATGCAACATTTAATAAATACAGTAAATTATTAAATATTAACAAGTAAAGGAATTAAAACTATACATTTCAATTAGGGATCATAAGGATCAATTAGTTTGACATTCAAACTGACCATTCAACAAGAAGTATTTTCTCACCCGGAAGAATGTTTCCAGAAGAAGAGCGATACAAATCGCAAAGGCCACGAGTTCGATTCCTCAGTATAAACTTCTTTGAGTCACACATGGCCGCTTGATCGCAGTTGATCGGGCGACTATTGCGTCGACCGTGATTTACCTCACATGCGACTCGAAAGAGTACGGTGCCAGTTCTTCGTCAAAAAAAAAAAAGTATTTTCTCTTTTCAATTCTCATGTATTTGAAATTTCAAGGCACTTTTCATTGGGTTCTTCCTTCGAACTGATTCATCTCCATTTAAATATTTATTGATAAATTAATGTTTAAGGGATTTCATAGTAATCGATGATTATTGAAAGAGACATATACGGAATTTAAATTTCACGAATTTACCTCTTAAAGCTCTTAAGACCTAGCTTAGTGTACATTTGAAATTCTCGATTCAGAATATAATATTCCGTCCATTCAATTTTAATTGATGTTTTAACTCTTTTTATATTCATTAAGAAAATAATAAATATTAAGAATAATTTACTAAGTTATTTCTATTTAATAAGAGTTAATTGATTTCTTCCTCTTAAATATTGTGCAATTAGGGGTATACTTGAGAATGATTATCAACTTTGGTCTTGAATTCCTAAAGTAACAATTATTTCCGTATAATTTGTTTTACGCTTCTGTTAATTTGAGATGAAAGGAGTATTGTTAAATTATCCCTAAAATTTAATTATTTTTCTCATATGTATCAATATTTCGTATCGAAAACATTGAGTTCGAGACCACCTGGGTCGAATCTATCATGCAAGCTTCAAGTTCACATGAACTTAATGATTTTGCACCGGCCCTGTATATGTATTAAGAAAATTATTGTATATTAATTTTAAATTGCTATAAAAATTCAAAAAATTTAAATATGGAATCCATCTTAACTCTAAGAGCCAAAAGTTTTATTTTATTTATTTTAAAAAAAAATCACGAGGCTCTCAAGTCTTGACCATGCTTAGCTGTTTTTGGTCTGTCAAAACTCTATTAAGGCATTAATTTACCATTTTTTTTAACTTTCTTTGGCTTTATCTATTTAAAAGGTATACCTATGTTTTGTTTATGTACTACAAATAATATAGAAATATTATCACCTGTTGGCTTTGTAAGTGATTGTTCAATCTGACAATAGGATGCTTTCGGTAGTACACTAGGAATTCTTATGATTTTTTTACACTAATTCTTCTTAGGGTAATGGGTTAAAGAACACTTCATTTTGACGATTATAGAGATAGTGGACAATATGTTATAACGTGATAACTATACGTATTAATTTAGCTTCAAAATAAGATAAGATAACATGTTATTACATATTAAATAACTCTAATATTAGAGGGGGAAGAGATCACGCACCACACTCCTACTACACTAGAACATTTAGAAGAAGAAATTACTTCCTATTAGCTTTTTTTCGTAACCCTAACAAATGAATGATAGGCCGACATAATTAGGATAATTAAAAATGAATTCACATTTAGTAATAAGAGGTAGGTCACGGCCTGGCAGGCACGACCCCAATTTCTTAAATTTGGAGATTGTGATGGATCAATGCTATGAGCTTCCGAAATTCAATGAAATTTTCGTAAAATCAATCATTACGAGAGTGTTATGAAACTATCAACTATCAATGATTGAATATATAGATTAATACGTACATATAACCATCTAAATACACATCATTCAGATTGATTCATTTAACTAGGGAAACGACATAGCTAAGCAATACTTAAGTGCTGGTCATGTTTAAAGTAGCACTTAATTATTACGATTCAAAAGTTAGATTTGGATAGAATTATTAGTTTGGTCAAAGAAATTAAACAAATTCTTGATCTTTTTTTCCTCAAATTATTTTATGTTTGTTTAGAAAGGCTGCAAAAATCAAGAATAGAAATGGATTAGGTTTGAACATAATGTTTAGCCAAAAAACTAAGGAAAAATTCGATAATTTAGTGTCAAAATGTTAATACATTATAACACGTGTAATGAGTACATTCATCTGAGATTATGAACAGAAAGAAAGGAGTGTAATGCCACTTGCCCATATACAGACACTTAATAAATAAAAATATTCAGATTTACACATTCCCAATGTTTCTTATGCTTCAGATATCCCTTTCTTTATTTTATAAAAAACTCAGTGAGACACTGTAAATGAGCAAACCAAGATGTTGACCAGTCTTAACTCACTATCTGCCATTTCTTATTTTCCAAAAATAATAATATTACTTTATTTTAAAAAAAATCTACTCTAAAAGAAACTGAAGGAAAAAATACGTTTATTCACGTGAACAAGGGTGCACACTATGAATCCGTCACCGGATACAATTAAAAAAAATTAAAACGCATCATGTTTAATAGAAGTGGAAAGAAAATTATATATTGAAGAGAGTAATTGGATTGGCCAACAAACAAAAAGTTGCAAAACTAGAAATTATATTTTATTCGCTTCAGTTAAAATTGTGACACGTAGCTATATGGTCAAATGAAACGGATGTAGGCCATAACTTGTGACCCAATATTGCCAATTCAGATCCCAAAAAATTACAAAAAGGCAATCATTACCGGCAAACAGCCAAACAGGCATTTCTCTTTTTCTAATACTCCATCTGCCCGATTTATATGACACTACACCAACATACCCAGCGTAACTCACAAGTGGAGTTTAAGAAGGATAAAGTGTACGCAAACTTTACATTTATCTTAATAAATAGGAGGTTGTTTCTGATAGACCCTCGGCTCAAATAACACAGAAGCTACATCAGAATAGCAAGCAAATTAAAACATAAAGAACAACAAGTATCAATATAAAACTAAGAATAATAGATATGCGAATGTTAAAACAAAATAAAATAAAATAATACTGGGCCATTCAGAAAGGAAGGTAGTACTAATCCTAGTATTAGCCTTCTACAGTAATTCTCGACCTCCACGTCTTCCTATTTAGGGTCATGTTCTCGATAAGCTGAAGAATAGTCATATCCTGCCTGATCACCACTCCACAATACTTTTTCGGTCTTCCTCTACCTCTCTTCCAGCCCTTCATCGCCAGCCTCTCACATCTCCTCACCGGCGCACCTGTGCCTCTCCTCTGAACATGCCTGAATCATCTTAGTCTTGCCTCCCGTATCTTGTCTGCCACGAAGGGCACCCCTACCTTATCCTGAATCTCTTCATTTTTTACCATATCTATCCTAGTCAGCCCACACATCCATCTCAACATCTTCATTTCTGCAACTTTCATCTTATAAACATGAGAGTTCTTGACTGGCCAACACTCGGCCCATATAACATCATCGGTCTCACTACTACTTTGTAGAACTTACCTTTAAATCTTTGTGACACCTTCTTATCACACAAGACACTAAATGCAACCCTACATCTCAATCACCTTACTCCAATACGATGTGTGACATCCCCGTCAATCTTTTCATTACCTTGAATTATAGCCCCCAGATACTTGAAACTCTCTCTCTTCGAGAGGACTTGTGAGTCGATCCTTACTTCTACCTCAGGTTCACTCATCACCGTACTAAACTTACACTCCACATACTCTGTTTTGGTCCTACTCACTTTTCTTTTTAGTCAAAAAAAAATTACATATTTTTTTATTTGCAAATAATTTAAATTTAAACTTTACTTTTTACACTTAACGAGATGATTTATAATCACATAAATATTTTAAACTTATTTTATACCATAAGATTATAAGCAAGCTCTTTCCCCACCCCCTAACTTGCTCGCTAACGGTGACAACACATGTCACTTACCTCCCACAACGACCACTGACCACCGTTAACCGACCACCGTCCACCGTCTATCGATGTTGCGTCATCCTCCGACCACCATTGACCAGGTACACATCCATCGTCTCTCTATTTTTGGTCTCTTCCATCTTGCTATTTTGTATTTATCCACCATCGGCGGCCAGTTTCTCTAGTCATATCACTGTCGGCGTTTATCAGAGTTCCAACGACCCGCCATCACCGACGAACAGATCTGGTCACCACAGACAGTGAACTCCGGCGACCTCCGGCGACGACGAAATCAAATTTCTTATTGTGTTCAAGCGCAAACAAATTTTATCTCAGCCTTACTGTATTAAATTTGTACACATCATTTACGGTGGTATTCTAGTTACTGCTGGTACTATTTTGTGATATTTTGTTCTTGGTTTCCATTACTGCCAATTTGCTTGCTAAATTTCATTTTGTTTTAGCACTCATACTTCTATTTACAATCTTGATTCTTGATATGCCAAAATTATACCTTTAAAAAGGATGTAAACCTCAATATTTAAATTATACCTTGGGGTCGAATCCCACAGGGAATACAACGAGAAAAGGTATAATTTAAATGTAAGCCTTAATATTTAGTCTAGATTTCAAAGATGTTTGGAAAATATTTATTTGTTTGATTATGATCTAATATCCGATTCAAGAAAGTAATGATGCAAATTTGTAATTCAAGACTTCAAGTTATGGAAGAACTAGGGTTGTGTTCCCTCTAGGTGAATCGATGCAATTGGAGATATGCTTGATGTCAATTGAATACCTATTATACCAGACTATTGATCAATTTAAGGTTTATCACTAGTTTTTCAACTTAGGTGATAAAATCCATCACTAGGCTTTCTCAAGCCCTGGGATATGCAATTTAATACACTCGTTCAAATCTCACATTACCCATTCTATTTCTAGCTTTGTGTATTAGATAGGAGTTAGATTTCTAAATCTATGTCATTAATACTCTTTCTACCAATTATTATTTTCCAAGAAATAATAGGCTATAGGCACTACCAAAGTTGATATCACGACATAATGAAGTATTAATGGAGTATAATATTAATAAACAATCTAACAATACATTAATACCACCCCAGAGATCCACAACTTTAACTATATGGTTAACTACTCATAATAAATGAAACAAAAACATTAAATAGATATAAAAGCATTGTAACTTATAAAGTAGTTGAGAATTAAATTGAAATTGAAATCCAAAGTTGTTGTTAATGTACTCAAAAGCCTCAAAATATGAGCAATGGAATGTTTGGAGTCTTGAAATACAAAAACCTAGATAGCTATTTATAGTCCCTAAAATTTATGCACACAAATTGGGAAAAAATATCCATGCGTCATCGTCGACAAACCGCAGATCATGTCACAGACATGACCTGCGATTTGTAAGTTGTGTCATTCCATCGCAGGTTGTGTCAATTCTTCAGTCTTCAGTGACATTGTATGTGGTTTGCAGGTCACACCGCATATCATGTTTTTTCCTTGTTCAACTTCCCAAGTCCCTGTTGTGGTTTGCGATTCATTGGCGGTTTGCAGTAATTAACTGTGGCATGTATTTTTGCTCCTTTCATTTGTATTTCATCTCTGCACTCTTTGTCCTATAAAACAATAAATATACGTAAGAAACGATGTACCAATATACTATAAAATAAAGAGAAGTGTAAGTAAAAGACATTAAATATATCGTAATTTCACGGTACATCAACACCCCCAAACGTAGACTCTTGTTTGTCCTAAAACAACTAAAATAACACAAACTCTTACGACACATGTTCAAGAATACCCAAAGTAGAATGGCTACAACAGTGATATCAATTAGCCATAAGCATGTACTCAAGACACTCTTGATCCTGACTCTGCATTGTCAAAGCATGGTGCAACACTCAACAGACAAAGACTAAATCTACAGCTTCAAATGATAACAGAATGTTATTAGCATGAGAGACACACCCAAGATATCCCGGTTTGAGAAGTGTTTCTCAACTAAATATTGCAATCCATATGTCCTCACAAAGACCAAATAAAGTTACCAAAACACACATATTCACAAGCAAAGAGGAAAAAAGATAAAAATGAAGAGATCACACTCTCACTCACAAAGATGTTTGAATTGCACACATGCAATACCATAGGCTTTCCCTTCATGTAATCCTCCACTAGTGTAGACACACTTGGTTCGAAATCAATTAGGACTTTTCCGGTTGTAATATAGGCTTCAGGTCAAGGTAGGGATACAATTTAGAAATAATGACTCAAGACCTCCCTAAACACTACACTTGCACAAGTTCACACACGCTTTCTTTAATCACTTTTTCACCATTACTTATCACATTTTGATCCAACCTCTAGTCTTTCCCTTTTATTCAACGCTTTTATTCTACATTCCTTCTTCTATATTCTTTGTGTTGTTTTCTCTTTTAAAATATCAATACCAAGGAAGGTTACACTATTCTCCTCGGTTTTCTCTTTTTATTATTCTTTTTCTATCTTTTTTGTTTTTATTTATCTTATCACATTTCAAACAACTCCCACATCACACTTTCTCAACTACCATCCTCAAACTTTGGCTTTTAGCCTAAGTTCGCACTTTAAAAGTACTTAGGTAAGTCTGGTACCAAAAGATAGATCAATCAAAAGACAAAGCTTATAATGTGGTTGTTAAAGAAAAGATTAAAGGCTCAAAGGGGTTGACTATGGAAACATACAAGGGTAGGAAATTTTTAGCATAAGAGATTGTTCAAGACCAAGCATAGTCTACGATTTCACTTTGGAAAACATACCGGGAAAGTTATAGATCACATTAATGCAAACAAACTCAACAAAAACAATCTCACACACACGACGTACGAATTACAATCACTTCTTTCATCACACTTCTAAATCAAATTCTTAAGGCATCTATCAATCACGACTCTAATAGGCATAATGTCGCAAAATGATTCATGCATGTCAATTCATCATCCATTACGTACATATGCACATCCAACAAAAAATTTAGAGGGGTCAACACAAACTATACATGTCATAGACTAATCAAACCAAAACTATATAAGTCACAATATTCAATTATTCGTTAATAATACATGACAAAACAAAATACGACACAACACATAATGAACTAACTAAACATTCCAGATTCAACAAGAAAAATAATTCTTCTCAGGAAAGAATCTTGGCTAAGAAAAAACAAGAGACACAAAATATCCAACAAAATCACAACTCATACTCACATACCCCCATCCCCAAAAAATAAATCATGTATTGTCCCCAATACATATATATCATAGGATCGTAAGGTGAATGACTCCCTGAGGATGCATCAAGTGTCTGTCTAAGTCGTATCTCCATCATCTCTGTCAATTGGGGTTATAGTCCGGCTGGTAGGCTCAATCTCATAAACTGGTGCAAGCTCATCACTGGTACCCAAATGGATCACATGACCTACTAATTGCGAAAGGGGGCATACGTAGGTGGAGTCGAAGATGAACTAGATCCGCTAGTACGTTGTGCTCTAATCTCGTAGCTGCTCTATAGACCACTACATCGCTACCACTGTATCCACCTCATCAAAAGGAATACCTATTGCTCGCACAGACGAGTGGGCAATCTCTAAGGGATCATCACCCGCACCACTATTCGGCTATCTCTCACTCTTCCTCTCTGATCTATCATCAACATCATCATCATCCTCCACATCATCTCACTCCGGAGTGGTCAAAACTAGGCTCAATGTTAATTATAGGCTGAGTAGAGAATAACTCTGCTACTAGTGGTAGTATAGGCTCTACAAGTACTATCTCAGGTGGATCCAATACACTCTATCATGTTGTAATCCTCTGCAACTCTGATTGGATAGCCGGTAGACCTTTCTCTCCACCTCCCTCTATACGCCCCAGTTAGACTTAATAGAATGTAGCCCGTCCTTGATACTCTTTTGCTTCTCTCTTACTGCATCAAGGTTTGTCTTGTGATGCGCTAAGGTTGTCTCTATATCTTCATTGACACACACAGGAAACTCCTCAACCAATTTTGTCACCTTAGCCTCATCAAGTCTAATCAATCTCATACCATGAGCAGGAATGTCTGGCCCACAGCTGGCCAAAAGAAGTGGCCACAAATGTGGCAGGAACAATCTCTATACTCGTGGATGGAACCTCTAGGACTGAAGTAGAGGACAATACTAAGTACTTGTTAGGGTAGGCTAATCAAATGTGCCATGGATCTGTGTGTCAAGAACAATCACACTAGCCTGAGACTATGGTATGGTGGTCATTCTCTTGTTACCATACTCTAATCGAGTGTAATCCACTATCTATTTGGGCTCCGTGTACCTATTAATCCTGTCAATATAAGGCACTCATGTCTTCATGCATAAGGCAGTGATCAATCAAGTGTATGGAACAGAGGTATTCTTCTGTTGTACCTGGTCTCGAATCTCATTTTGAATGATCTCTCTATATTAATTCTCGACCCGGTCATGAGAGTGACAATCATAAGGGTTTTCTCTAAACGCAACACCTTCGATGATATGATTGCAAGACAAAATATTTCCTTCTTTGTGAGAGTGTTCTTATGTATGCCAACCGTTGGATCAATACAACCAGACGTTTCTTAGGCAAACACTAATGCGACCCA
The DNA here is from genome assembly GCA_029844215.1 of Przewalskia tangutica. Taxonomy (NCBI): domain Eukaryota; kingdom Viridiplantae; phylum Streptophyta; class Magnoliopsida; order Solanales; family Solanaceae; genus Przewalskia; species Przewalskia tangutica. Next base: position 9,398,723 of record CM056725.1, read on the forward strand.
CACTCTATGATCATATGTGTTCTTCATCCTTTCATCATAATATATGTACTTTAGAGAGAAGTCATCCCACCCTCTCCTTCCATCTTAAAGTAGAAGTTGTTGATATTTTTAGCACGGATATCAAAACTCACCCCTCGAATCATCACAAAACCTAAGGGCTTCATAGAAGCTTTGGCCTGACGTCTACCTCTCTTGCTATTTAGAATCACCCCATAGGCTACGTAAAACACTCTCACGATCACCAGAATGTAGTTACCCGTGTGTTTTGTGAAGTAATCCTATCTTGACGTTTTCAATTTCCAGATAATACTGGGGCACTCACTCTTTAACCGGTTCCAGCACATCCGTTTTTCTTTATGTATTACCCGTGTTAAATTTCCATCCCTTTTTACCTCGAGGTGATATAGTTATTTGGATCCAGCATCAGTAAATCTAGGAGAAATCTCTTCATCTTTTCTCTTCTGTAGTATCAACTTCCGACAACTCAGAGACCTCAAGTGCAGTGGTTGTCCCCTCTTTAGACTGGAGGACGTCATCCATTTGTGTTTTCCTTTTTGCAAGGTTGTCTTCTTAGAGTCTTTGGATTTATTTGTAGGTGCCATCCTGTAATTCAAAAAAGGAAAATATTTGTGTTTTTTCTTATTTATGAAAACAAATACAGAAAGAAAAATATGAACAGAAAATCAAATGCTATGTTTTTATGGGTGTGGTAGTGTCTGTGACATGACATGCGATATCACAGACATGACCTGTGATTCACAAGTTATGTCACATATATTGCCTCAAATAGGCTTCAGTGAACTAAAAATCACAGTCACACTCTACGGTTCGCATACATGGTCTGTGATTCACATGTGATGTCACAGAGTGTGTCAATAATAAGGTTGTTCCCCGAATCCTTTTGATACCCTGGTCTCATTACATTTTCTATGAACAATCAATACCAACAATAACACACACGTACCCACGACTAATTCCTTTAAGAAAGTTATCACGTCATCCATCATCGGGGATTTTAATTCATACGGGGCATACACACACCCACATATACAACAAGCAATCAATATGAAACCTTAATGGTCAAGTACAAAATAATTAAGGATTTCATCAAGATTACCAAACGTCGGGTACCCAAGACTTCTCCTTATTCATTTACATACCCCCACAGTTATTTGGACCAATGCATCACTAATTTGACATCAAGAATTCATTGAGGCAATTTATCGAACATGTTTTGATCATGGACATGTAAGACTCTTCTACGAATAAAGGTACTAAAAAATTCTCATTTTTATGCTAACAAGAGTCACACATAACACTACATGTCTTTGAAGTTCAACAACCCCACTACACGCCTACATTATAATTTTATTTACAAATACACACTACACAAACTACCACATGATTCAAAGTTTAAGAACACACTTCACACTTCAAGTTCATATCTAACCCTAGGTCAATTTCACACACAATTGACTTGAATTCCACAATTTCAACATGAACAACCCCACACAATTCACAAATTTCCCGTTAGAGATTCAATTTTAGACAACTAACCCTAGGGTAACATAAACAAACATCAAGGATGGTGTAAGGAATGAATTTGTACCATGAGTGTCATTAAGAGACTACTAAAGAAAGACAAAAGCACACTTACCTGATTGTCGATGTTTTTTTGTTGATGTGTTCACCTAGGGGACAGAGTGTGACCTTTTTCTTCAGAAATTCTTGTGAGTGCATAGTGGTGCGTTGGAATTGTAAGAAAAAATCGAAGTAAATTAAAGTGTTTGGTGAAGTGAGGAAGATTTGGAATGGGATTAGAAGTTAAAGAGTTGGCAAACCGGTTCATAAGAGTAAAATTGTATTCGAAAGTGTAACAGTTCCATGATTTGGGGGTTTAAAAACATATGTGGGTCGGGTCAAACACGACTTTATTAACTTGAAGCATCATCTATGGTTTGTATACACCCTCACAGATAATAATTGTGGACCGCAGGCCAACCGCAGACCTTGCCTAATTTCTTGAAACTCGGGGATTGGTATGCAGTTCGCAAATGTTGTCGCAAACATGTATTTCTGTTCACACATGAATCGTAGCCCATGTCCGAGATTTTCACTCAATTTGGAATTCCAATCCTTCCCTTGTGTGTCCAATTTTCAATCCCGCACGCTTCAAAATCAAACATCAAAATAACTATAGAAAAATGAAAAATAAAAACACCAGGGTTACCTCCTAAGAAGCTCCTAGTTTTACGTCGCGGTACGACAATGTTACCAAATTTTTATTCATGATTCATTGAGGTAGATCACCTCAATTATCTTGAATTCATTGGGCATCCCTAATTAATATTTCACTCATTGACCATTCCCCTTAACTCGATTCCCACTTGGATAAGCAATTTCAATAGCCCCATGGGGAAACATTTGTGTCACCTCAAAAGGACCCGTCACTTGGACTTTAACTTTGGAAATAACCTTAGCCTTGAATTGAACAACAACACCCTATCCCACGGGCTAAACTCTCTCTTCAAGATCTTCTTATCATGGAAATGTTTCATCCGGTCCTTGTAAAATGTCGAACTCTCATATGCCTTGAGACAAAATTCATCCATCTCATTCAATTATTTCGCTCTCAAGTTAAATGCATCACTATATTCAAGATTCTATTTCTTCAATACCCATATTGATTTATGCTCAAGCTCAATCGGGAGATGACAAAATTTTCCAAAAACCAACCTACATGGCGACATGCCAATAGGTGTCTTGAAAGCCGCCCGATATTTCCATAGTGCATCATCCAATTTCCATGACCAATCAGTTCTTGTGACATTGACCGTCTTGGATATGATATCTTTGATTTCCTTATTCGAGACTTACACTTGCCCACTTGTTTGGGGATGATAGGGCATATCCACCTTGTGTTTGATACCATACTTCTCAAGAAGAGCTTTGAACAATTGATTGCAAAAATGGGAACTCCGTCACTAATTAAAGCCCTTGGAGTACCAAACCTTGCGAAGACCACCCATTTTGACATATAGTCAACCGCTACACATATGTACTTATTACCATACGAACTTACAAACGGGCCCATAAAGTCAATGCCCCAAAAATTGAACAACTCGACTTCAAGGATGGATGTTAACGGTAGCTCATATTTTATTGAAATGCCCCCATTCCTTTTACATCGATCATACTCTTTCAAAAAATCATAGGAGTCTTGATGAATGGTTGGCCAATAGTAACTACATTGAAGCACTTTCGTTGCAGTTCTTGCACTACTATGATGACCACCAACAGTGGATGAATGACAAGCCTAAAGTATGGGTAACATATCAACCTCAGGGATAAACCTAACTCGACTTCAAGGATGGTGTCACGCCCCTTTTCGACCGCGACATTTGTTTATGAAATCTGCTTAAATAACAAGGTTAGAAAATAAATAATAAAATGCTAAATGTTAAAAGGGTGCTTAAAGGTATGCTAAGTGCTAAAGGGTTCGCGGAGTCGCCACCTAATTAATTTGGGTGAATTAGGACACCTAAATGCTGACTATGTTTAAGTCAACGTTAACTCCATTTTTATGGTCTGCTTAAACTTAATGAGTTTTTGGGTAAGGATTCTTTATTATCCTAAAGGGAAGGGGTCAGACACCCTAAAGGATCCGCTAACTTGCGGTTGTCCGTTCAAATCTAGGGTAATTATTACGCTAAAATACAATACATGTCTTGAAAAAGTATTTAAGTAAAAGCATTGTAAGCTAAGAATATGTTTTTGACAAAAAAAAAACGTGTAACACTTATTTAGTTTTTTGGAGAAGGCGTGCATTTATAAGGTACTTAAATAACATGCTATATATGACATGCAAAGATCTATTATGACCAAAGTATATAGACCTGTATATGAGATGCCATAAACATTGGCTAAAATACAATTAGTTTTGTATATGCATGCTATAAGGGTTTATTTAAAAAATGGTTTTTCTCATGTTAGAATTTGGCAAAACGAATGACGTTTGTCTACTTTAAAAATTATGATATGGTTGTTAAGCGATTTAACCATAATTTAAGTAAGCTAGAGTAATTAGCTTGAGGGGAGCGAATTCTATGGTTTCAAGGTTCGCCTATTGGAAGCATTCTGTTGGTAGCATACTGTTAGTGAATTAATTTACAACACACAAAGAGGGGCGAGATAGGAATTAAAATGAGAGACTACAGGAAGAGGCGGCCTTCACGGTAGCTTGAAATTCCAAACACGCATGTGGGTGCGGATGACACATAGATGCAAGTCTGCGCTCTTTATAAGGGGCAGGTTGAGTCTCATATTAAGACTCGCCATTTGCTCCCAGGTATTGCGATTCATGCAAATAAAGGAAAAGATAAAGATTAGCATCCATCCAAATAATATTAGACATAGATAATTAAGTGTTAAATATCACAGACGTCCAAATTTATCCACTAATAAGTAATCATTCAGCATAAGGATCGATATATAAAACATGTATACCATACGAAACAGTAGCGAGCAATAGACAGCCAACAACGAGAATTGAGTAAAATGGACTGGACCTAACACATATTCATGGGTCAAACAGATAGTGCAGAGGCAGAAATGAATATTTGTGGGCCTAAGTTTTAGCTATTAAGACAAGATTATAACTTCGCATTTGTTTCCCCTTTAAACTTTTCACCAAACAGTTTTCACAGGCATGCTGCAATCAAGGAGGACAATCAGTCGATATATCTCAACATTAGAGGCAGTACTTGTATTATTCCCTGATGGAAGAATGAATAACCCTTGGCGTAAACTGGCAACCAACTGCATGGTTTCATCCATATTGTATAGATAAGGCATCATATCATTTTAGCTTAGGCAACTTGATCAAATGAAAAGTTATTTTCGATCTAATAGACAGGGCAAAACATGTGCACAAATCAGGACAGGTACACTAAGAACAACTATTTAGAGTTTATCCTTTTAAGAACTCTAAGTTGTGACTTTAACAAGACATGCCAGTTCCTGATTCAAACTATCTAACTAGACTGATTTCTTACAATAGGCCTAACATGATACCTAAGTGACTTAAATTGGTCAGTTTATGCCAAACAGGCCTGCCTTCTAACAGATCAGATGCATATTAAACAAGTTTCATAGAGCTTGACATAATGCCTCATAGTACAACTTAGTAGGAGATTCATGTATTCCAGGCAACCCATCTTGTTATCTTTACACTTAGTAAACCAACACATGAACACCCTATGACATGTAATATGTAGGAAGGACATAACCAGTTAGCAGGACTCCATGATATGGCCCAATATTTGGAGATTGGCAACAGAGTAGTATACAAATCTTAGACTAGCCTAAACAGAATCAAAATATGGTTGTGAACTCAGAAAATCCACCAATCATTATCTTCAGCATATTGCATTAGATATAAATCTTATCAAAAACTCAGGGCAAGAATGTATCGAGGTTAATTTAAAGCACGACTCAACATCGTATTCATACATTTATGAGCACAGCAACATGAATGAACTAAATTAACGTACGTTTAACATAAAAAGAAACACGGAAATACAAAGCAGAATCTGAGTTTACCTTCTCCGGGCAGCGAACCGAGGCAGCGTATCAAGTCGTCGGTCCGCTCGGAAGGCTTGCTAATGCAGTGGAAAGAAAGAAGGGGTTTTTGCGAAAATTGTTGACTTTTAGGGTTAGGTTCTTTTCTGGGTAACTCGATTGGACTGCTGCCCTTCGAATTGCTCCTCAGATTGTTTATTGCTATTTGACTGCTCTCCCAACTGAGCTCTTCCTCCTTTCGTTCTGCCTTTGCATGTGCTTTATATGGCCATGGTTTGGGTTCTAATGTTGGTAAGTAATCAAGGTGCGATTTTGGCTGATTTTGGACGAGATTTGTGCTTAATTCGTAAGTGATTTAGTACTGATTTCGTGCGATTTCAGCAGGTTATGGTAAGGTAAACGATTTGAAGGATTTGGTTTAGTTATGGTAAGAACAGGGTGTCGATATGGTAGCTGGTTCACGAGGTGATTCGCCGGATTCTCCGGCGAGAATCCCGACATGGGTGTTGGGACGAGGTGCGGCGGTTGCTTAGCTTCTCTTAGGGTTCCTCATTGTTTTTTAGGGCTGTCGATGGAAAGGGATAGGTAAAGGGTTGTTGTATATTGAGGGGTGTAGGCTGAGAAATGAAGGTTAAGGGCTGAAGGGCGTGTGGGTTCGCGGTGATAAGGGAAAATAAGGGGTGTTGGGCCGCGGGAGCTGGGCCGCGGGTTATTTAATTGGGCTGGGCGAATTTAGGTGTTAGTTTTAAGTATTAGGTATTTAATTCTTTAGGTGTATTATTTAATTAATTAGTGGTAAATTAAATTAATAAATTGTGATTAAATTATTTAGGTGCTTTATTAATATAATTTTGAGTTTAAATTATTACAGAGAATAAAGATGGGCGTGCTATTTTAATTAGTGCTTAATGTGATGCCGTTATTAAAACTTATTTATTATGCGTATTTTGCGAAGTTAAATTAAAATTGAATGAGGTTTATGTTATTACTAAATTATTTAAACGCTAAATGCGGATATGATATTTAAGGATTGCTTAGTACTTTTATAAATGTGATGCTTTTATTTATTGTGCATTATTTATTATTTCAGTTAAGACTACATTATCTTAATATGACTTTAGGTGCTTTATTAATTTTGGCTGGGTTTAAATTATTACAATAATTATGCAATTGTTTTGCGTATTTTAATAAATGCGGCTATGCTATTTGACACGACGTTGTTATTCATCATGCATGTATTATTATTTAAAAAATTATTAAGAATTGTTTGAGTTTTAATAAAATTGTTTGTTATTAAAATGTCGAGTGCGGACGTGAGACTCAAGGTGTGTCTAATAATCTACGTGAAATGTGGTGTTATTATTAAATTTCTTATTTATGCATGTATTAATATTTTATTGTCGCATTTTCTTATTAAATATTATTTAAAAAAATTAGTGTAATTTTGTAGTTAGTGACTGTACGGGAGGGTCAAAATTGGGTGTCAACAGATGGATGTTAACGGTAGCTCATATTTTCTTGAAATGCCCCCATTCCTTTTACATCGATCATACTCTTTCACAAAATCATAAGCGTTTTGATGAATGGTTGGCCAATAGTAACTACTTTGAAACACTTTTGTTGCAGTTCTTGCACTAATATGATGACCACCAACAGTGGATGAATGACAAGCCTCAAGTATGGGTAACATATCAACCTCAGGGATAAACCTCCTTACCATGTTATCGGTGCAAATCCTGAAAAGATAGGGCTCATCCCAATAGAACTTCTGGACATCACTCAAAAACTTCTTCTTTTGATTATAGTGAAATCACTTGGCATAATATCACTTTCATGATAATTTGCTAAATCAGCGTATCATGGAATTATATCATGTGATCCCACCATTACATACCCATTCGGAAAAGAATCATCCACTTTAAGCCCATCACTTGGCTTCCCCCTTCTTCAAGTTTTGATAAGTGGTCTGCCACTTAGTTTTCACACCCATTTCTAACCTTGAATTTAAAATCGAAGTCTTGCGAAAGTAGGACCCAACGTATCAACCTAGGTTTTGCATCTTTCTTAGCCATGAGATAATGAAGAGTCATATGATCCGTGTGCACAATAACATGAGTCCCCAATAAATAAGCTCGAAACTTCTCAAAAGCATATATTGCAAGCAACTCTTGTTCGGTGACGGTGTAATTCATTTGCGCTCCATTTAGAGTCTTACTTGCATAGTTATGGGGTGAAACTCTTATCTCTATTTTGGCAAAGAACAACCCACATGGAAAAATCACTAGCATCACACATGAGCTCAAATGACTTTGACCAATCTTGAGAAATCATGATGGGTATCGAAGTGAGCTTCTCTTTTAAACATTCAAATGCCTTGAGATGAGCTTCATCAAACTTAAATTTTGTCTCTTTCTCCTACAATTTACACAAAGGATTTGCCACCATAGAGAAGTTCTTAATAAATCTTCTATAGAACATGACATGGCCTAGAAAACTTTTGACACCTTTGAGGAAGCTTGACAATAACCTCAACTTTGGCTTGATCAACCTCTATACCCTTTTCTAAAATTTTGTGCCCAAGAACGATTTCCTCTTTGACCATGAAGTGGCATTTTCCCCAATTGAGAACCAAGTTGGTTTCTTCACAATGTTTCAACACCCTAGCCAAGTTTTCTAGACAATCGTGAAAAGAATCTCCAACCATGGAAAAGTCATCCATGAAGATTTTAATGGATTCCTCAACCATGTCGGAAAATATGGACATCATGCACCTTTGAAAAGTGGCAGTTTCATTACATAACCCAAAGGTCATTCATCTAGACGCAAAGGTACTATAAGGACAAGTGAATGTGGGTTTTTCTTAATCTTCGAGGGCAATGGTGATTTGGTCGTAACCCGAATACCCATTAAGGAAATAATAGAAGTCACGCCCCGCAATTCTATCTAGCATTTAATCCATGAATGGCATGGGAAAGTGGTCCCTTATTATCCAATGGTTCTATTTCTAGTAGTCCATACACACTCTCTACCCGGTAACCGTTTGAGTTGGAATCAACTCATTCTTCTCATTAGGCACCACAGTAATACCTCCCTTCTTTGGAATACATCGAGTCGGGCTTATGCATTAACTATCAGTTATTGGGTACACAACATCGGCATCCAACCATTTGATTATTTCCTTCTTCACAACCTCTTGCATATGAGGATTCAACCTCCTTTGATGCTTGACACTCAGAATATATTTTTCATCAAGCTTGATTTTGTGGGTGAAAATACCAGGAGGAATTCCCCGAATATCCGTAATTGGCCATCCAATTGCCATTTTATATCTCTTCAAGATAATCAATTACCGTTCACGTTACTCTTCCTTCAATAGGTTTGAAATTATAATGGGTAAGGTGTTATTTGGACCAAGGAATTCGTAACTTAAATGTGAAGGAAGAGGTTTGAGTTCCACTATCGAGGGTTAAATTATTGATGGCTTTGTAGGAGGAGTCTCACGGTTGTCCAAGTCTAGATCAAGTTTCTTGAGGTTGTAGTTGTATGACCCTAATCAAACCAAAGCATTCACCGTCTCCTCAAATTCTTCATAGTTCTCTCCACCATAGGTCATCAACACCGCTTCCAACACTTCATCAACATACTCATTAGCAATGGTAGTCTCCAAGGCTTCATCAATTGTATCAATAACTGACACCACACTCATGTATGTCGGTTGTTTCATTAACTTGCAAATATGGAATGTGATCTCTTCGTTATTCATTGAAAAATTTAGATCACCTCTCTCAATGTCAACAAGAGCTCTCCCCGTAGCTAAGAATGGTCATCCCAAAATTATGGGAACCTCAAAATCCACTTCGCAATCCAACATCACAAAGTCGTCCGGAAATATCCATATGAACAATGACATCAAAAAGAATACCAATTGGCCTTTTCACGGTGTGATCCGCCATAAGTAATCTCATAGTCGTGGGGCGGGGAACGCCCAAATCAACTTGTTGAAAATTGCAAGTGGCATCAAGTTGATACATGCACTAAAAACACACAAAGCTTTTGCAAACTTGTAAGCCCCAATAGTTCAAGGAATAGTGAATTCTCTAGGGTCCTCTTTCTTTTGAACTAGTGCCTTGGTAATAATTGCACTACAGTGATGGGTTACATCTGTTGTCTCAAACCTAGATTATCTCTTCTTGGTCACAAGATCTCTTATAAACTTTGTATAGCCCAACATTTCTTTAAGGACTTCAACTAAATGAATATTGATGGTAAGTTGCTTCAATATCTCAATAAACTTCAAAACCTCCCATCATCCTTCTTTTTGGCTAGCCTTTGAGAAAATGGAGGTGGGGGCTTTGGAATAGGTGCCATCACTTTCGAGGTCTCATCTTTTACAAGCTCTTCTTTAATAATAATGGCTCTTCAATACTAGCCTTCTTCTTCTTGGTAACACTCTCTTCATCAATTACAATAGGCTCAACAATAGGTGTTTCATCAATAACACTCTTCTCTTCATTCACTAACGTATCACTCTCAAATACCTTTCCACTCCTAGTGGTAATAGATTTACAAGAATGATCATCATTTCTTGGATTCACAACCATATTACTAGGGAGTATACCTTTTTATCTTTGGTTGAGGGTAGCCAAAATTTGGCTAAGTTGGGACTCTAGTTGCTTGATTAAAGTGGAATGTGAAGTCGCTACTTGTCTAATTAGTACTCATGTCATCCAGCATCCTTTTCATATCATACTTCACCTCTTTTACGAAGGTGTCGAATGATTCCACTTTTCGTAGCACTTTGGAAAGCATGTCCTCTATGTTCAAACTACCGGGGTAATTTATGGATGGTTGGTTTGATATTTGTTGGCTTCCCTTAGGTGGAACATAGGGATTATCACTTCGATGTTTGTTGTAATTGTTGTTGTTGTAACCACCTTGGTTATTTTTGTAACCCCCTTAGATATTGTTCCCCGAATTTGAGCCTCCTTGCTCCTTGTTCCAATCTTGATTCCATTGACCTTGCCACCAAATTCCTTGATTAGGACTTTATAGTTAGGCCGGGAAACACCCCCCTTTGATTATTCACAAATTCGCCTCCTCACCAAACAATTGGTAGCATTATTGATCCATTGAGCCCCATTTATAAGACCCAACCACATTCACTTTCTTCGAGACACCTCCCATAACATGTTTCGTGAGAAGATCCATTTGTGTCATCAATTAGCCATTGTTCCATCTCTCTCTTCTTCCCTCCTAAGTACCTCTCTAGGCATCAAATTCTTGGAATAACTTCCTCCAACCACCTCTGACTCTCTAGTATGTCAAGTCTTATTAGTTTCAGTTAGCTTATCAAGCAAAGCACTCATCATATCATAATTAGTATCCATGACGGCTCCCTCCGCTAGATTGTTTGCCACTGACTTGTTGACTGAGTCGAGTGACCTATAGAATGTTTGGATGAGCACATCATTCGACAAACCATTATTTGGACAACTTTTCACCTTCTTTTTAAATCGAGTTCAAGTCTCGTGAAGTTGCTCATTAGGAATTTTCAGAAGTTGTTGATTTCATCACAGAGTTGTAGTATCCGGGATGGAGGGAAATACTTCTCGAGGAAGGCATCAGTTAACTCCACCCATATTATGATCGAACTGGCGGAAAGATCGTCTAACTAAGCGGTGGCCTCCCCCGTGAGAAAAAATGAAAAGAGCCTAAACTTCACAACCTCACTTGAGACATTTAGTTATGCATTCATTGTACATACCACAAGGAAACTTCGAAGGTGTAGATTTGGATCATCGGTTACTAGAGCACCAAATAGACCATTGGTGTTGAGTAGGTATAGTATAGTGGTGTTGAGGTGGAAACTTGTATTTTTTTTAAGTGGTGGGGGATTAATAGCGGCGGCTCGTACCCCAAGAACTCATCATCGGAATCGGAGTATGAAGTCATAACACCCACACACCAATAAACAACAAAAGAGTGATATGAGAAATATAGACTAAAGTAGAAAATTACACTAAATTGCAAATTTCTAAACTGTATTCTCTAGTAGCGGTGTCAAAATTTGATATGCCCAAATTACGCCACTGAAAATGATGTAAAGTGATTGAATGCAAATATAGAACCCAACTATGATTGCGGTCGAATCCCAGAGGAAACATGACAAGAAAAAGTACAATTTAAACGTAAGCTTCAATACTTAGTGTAGATTTCAAAGATGTTTATAAAATATTTGTTTGTTTGATTATGATCTAATATTTGATTCAAGAAAGTAATGATGAAAATTTGTAATTCAATTTGTGGAAGAAATAGGGTTGTGTTCCATTGATCGGTGTATTTTATATACACCTTTTGAGTCAGTTTTAGTTAGTCTTTTATCCCGTTTTTCACATATAAGTGTCGTATTATGATAGTTTTTCTTTCTTTTGAGTCAAAATGGTTAAAATGGCCAAATGGCGGAAAAGGAGCAAAAAGAGGGCAAAAGAGGAGATGCAGTGGAAAGCAGAAAGTGGCGACGAGGGTAAAATCCGGACCAGCGCGGCCTCCTGCGATCAGCGAGGCGCGGCGCCACTATTCATAGAGGCTACGAAGACTGTGCGCGGCTACTCGAACAGCAGATGCAGGGCCGCGACGCCTAAACATCCGAGGAGATACAGAAGATGCAGCGGCTACCGAGCAGCGAGATATCGGGGCGCGGCGCCAAAACACCGACGGATTGCGAACTTCGGCGCGCTGGCTACTGCGAACGCAGCGCCGACGCGGAAAAATTAGGTCTTTTGACGAAATTTTGGGCCAGGCCTGAAGGAAAAGAGGGAGGCGGTTTTCAGCCTATAAAAGGAGAACCCTAGGCAGTTTTTAAGGGTTCCCCTTCTTGCACAACACAAGACTTTTGCTTGGAGATTGGATACCATTAGTTTAGTAATTTCTTTTCCCTTTCTTGTTCTTTATTTCTATTTTGTATGATGAACATGAAATTAGTTCTTGTCATGACAATGGCTAGGAACTAATTCTCTTATAGGGCTTTCCATGTTGAATTGCTAGAAACTTATGTTATAAATTAATGCTTGCTTATGGTTATTTTTCTTATTGTGAGATCTATCCAATAATTGAGTTGAATTCTTGGTAATTAATTGACAACTAATTATCACTATATGATTTCTAATCAGATTCCGAAAGGGGGGGATTGTGAATATGTTGTAAGTTGGGTAGACATTCTTGGATTGGGGATGAAAATACCTCAATTATTTATGTAGCGTTGATGAGAGGCTTAACAACCCTAATTTTGCGCATTGTGCGTGACGGTCAACTAGGTTTTGTTCTTAATCCTCCTATAGAGTTATCCTTATCACGAAAGGTAGGTAAGGTGCGATCTGAGGTTGAGTGTTTATATAACCACTAACGGGAGTATAAAGCGACTTCGTAAACTGCTTTCTCCAAAAGAATACCATAAGTTAATGCATTAGTAAGTAGCATAAGCGGATAGTAAGGATACATGGAAGCCCTATTCTCATCATCACTGAAGTAAACCCTTTTAGTTAAATAGCTTTTATAATCCTTAGTTATAAACAACAAATCTAAATATCAATTTACCAAATAGATATCAAAAAATAGATAGTTGGTAATTGAACCTAATCCTTGAGGGCGATATTCGATCTTATCAAGACTATACTACTTGTCACGATAACGTGCACTTGCGTTTAAAGTGTGTGTGCATCTTACCGCATCAAGTTTTTGGCGCGTTCTTGATTAGGCATAGTTCAATATCAAATTTATCTATTTTTAATTTCTAATTTGGTTTTACTCTTTGTTAATTTTTATATGTTTTTATTTGTTCTATTTTATTTTATTCTTTTCGCTTTATGTATTTATTGTGTGAAAACAAGGGTGTCGTGATCCGTTGTTGGTTTTGATGCATCTCGGTGATCCTCAAGACATGGATTTACTGGTCAATATGATCGAGCTCAACCATAGAGGAAGAGAGAGAAATTGCGAGAAGTCATACTCGATCTCACTAAGTATCAAGCGCATTCATGGACGAAATGAGATTGGCCATAAAGAAAGCTGGGCGCAAATAGGAGAACTCGCAGTCATTTTTAACGAACAACAATTTGAGGAGCACAGACCAAACCCAACTATTGAGGAATCGGTGAGATAGTTGGTGTAGAAAAGGAAAAGATTGCAGAGATCCAATTATTTACCTTCTTGGACTCTGAGAAACCCTTTTCTTGCACCTATTACGTAAGAACCACCACTAGCTATCACGGTGATCCCCAATTAGGAAGCCCATACCAAGCGGTACCTCACAGAGTTGAGAGATGTAGAGAATTTCACTGATTCCTACGTTATAAAAGCATAAAAGACAAGCTGTCTTGTGTACTTGGGGATAATTGTATGTTTAAGGTTCTTGGTTGAGCAAATAGTTATAGGAAATTGAGACCTATAGCAATAAATCTGCGAATTGCAAGTAGTTCGCGAAGGGTCAATGAGCACTCGTCTGCAGGTTAATTGCGTCCCGCTAAAATACGTTAAAGACAGCTTGTTGGGAGGCAACCCAACGTTTTCAATTATGTTATTTTAATTTACGTCTTTAGTTTATTTTATTTTGTCTAGAACAATCTCACGGTCTTGGATTCTTGTGTTTGTCTTTGTGATTGATAGGTACAGGAAATAAAGCGGCGGCGAAAAGCGAATTTCGAGAAAAGCGGGTAGCGTATGGCCAGGAAGCGAGGCGCGGCGCCAAAGAATCGAATAAGCGCAGTTTAAGCGCGCGGCCAGGAAGCGAACGCGGCGCCAAAAATTCGAAAAATTTGCCAAATTTGGCGCCAGCAGAAAGTCGAAGGCGAGCAGAGTTTAGGCGCGGCTAAAGCGAACATGGCGCCGGCGGGAATCGAACTTAAAAACGCCCGAATCAGTTTTCCCCAAATCCAATTTCAAAAACCTAACCGCCATCTCCAAAACCCACGAAATTCCAAAAATTTGCCCAAATCCTCATGAAATTAAACCCAACCACAATCAAAACTCTTAAATTCCTAAAAACCCTTAGCCATCTCAACCAACAAAGCTCCATTCCATAGCCTCAAACCACCAATTGAAACAAGAACAAGCTTGAATCTTCTCATAAAAAAGTAATCATTTTCTGTTCTTGAGTCCTTTACTGAAGTCACGGGAGGTAGTAGTTTGAAGGAGTATTGTAGTTGAAGTAGTTTGGGTACTGAAAAGTTGAAGTTTGAGGGTGTTGTGTTCGCTGCTAGTTGTTAATTGTGTAGGAAACATTTGTGCCACTAAATTGTAAGCTCCAGAAACTGTTTTAACCATGGCCACCAGGAAAAGAAGAGGCTCTACATCCACCCCAACCCCACAATACGATGAAAATAGGTTTGTGAGCTACCAAGCCTACCAAAGATACAAAAAACTTGATACCAGACCCTTAATACCAGAAAGGGGAATGGACTACTAGAGGGAGTCATATGGGGGAGAAGATGTTTATGAGCCCATTCGGGCGATGATTGAGTTAAGGGAGTGGAGGAAATTTGTGAACCCGGAGAAGATAGCACCGATAAACACAATAATGGTGCGTGAATTTTATGCCAATTTTCCGAGAAGGTGGAAAGGGATGCTTTGTAAGGGGACACTATGTGCTGTGATGAGAAGATATAAATATACAATTGAAAGCGATTGATGTTGAAGAAAAGTAGTGGAATCACTTTAGAACATGGTCTAGAAGCATTGACCACATCGACTGGAATGCCGTTGCAGACACTGTGAGCTACCATGGGGCTGTTTTTGATATTGGAAGAAATGGGTCAAGAGCACTGAACAGGTGACAATTCAACAAAGTAGCCAAAGGTTGGCTATATTTAAATCGGCCGCGTGATTCTATCCACGCACTTCACCAGAGTGCGGAGGATAGGATTAAAGCGATATATGGAATTATGAGGGTTGACGATTGATGTAGGAAAGAAATAGTACAGAGCATTGAGGAAATCAGCAGGTTGGTAACAACAGGCGGATTGGGACATGGCTCAGTTATCACCAAGCTATGTCACATGAGTGCGGTTCCAAAACTACCCACTGACACTCATGAAAGAAACCAACTGCCCGTGTCCTATGGGATATTGCACTCTTTCCCAGACCCAAGCCCCCCAGCAGCCAGAAGGAGAGTACAACCAGCAGCAGCAGCAGCAGAGGCCGCCATGGACGAAGATGAGCCTGAAATAGGAGCTCAATATGAGGCAGGACCTAGCCACCAGCCAACCACAGGAGCAGAACCTCCAACGCCCACAATGGAGCAATTGTATCAAAATCAGATGAGGATGATGCAGACCTTGGACACAGTAGTACAAGGACAGCAAGAAACAAGGCAACAAATCAACGAGTTGAGTTCCTTGTTCAACCAATGGTCGATGCATTATCCACCACCACCACCACCATTTTAGCCAAAGTTTGTAAGTGTCTTATTTCTTTTACTCTCTTTGAGTCTACACACATTGGGGACAATGTGTGATTTATGTTTGGGGGTGTTTTATTTGTGTTTTATTTTCTTTGTGTCATGTTATGTGTTACTTAAGTCTTTTTGATTGTTTTTATGTTTATTTTGAGTCACCAATTTTTTTTTTTTATTTGAGTCATAATTGTCTGTCAAAGATCATGTATGCTGTAGTTGCTAGAAACACCTAGTGAATTAAGGTGAATAATGTAACAGAATTGAAGCAACTATCTAAACACCTAGGTTAGATATGCCAAAAACTCACAGAATCTGTCTATTTGGAGTCTCTTTCTTGAGTTATGCATGTTAAATGATAAATACTTATGTGTTATGATTTCTTGCTATTTGAGGCGAAATAGTTAGGATATGCATGTTAGGGAGATGACTCAGGCATTTCTTTGATAGACAATTCTTACCATTCTTTTCTATCCCGTACTTTACAAAAATATCCCTAGTCAGCCCCATTGAGCCTAAATTTGAAACTTCTTCTTTGACACCCTATATTCCCACAAATTGTACCATAAGTGAAAATATGAAAATAGTGGAATACATTGTGTTAAAAAAAAAAAGTGAATAAGTCTGTTGCACCCCAATACAAAAATAATAAGAAATAGGCAAAAGCCTAAGTTTGGGGGTGTTTGTCATTATAATACTCTTCATTCTCCCAAAACAAAAGAGGGAAAAAGATAGAATTGAAGTGAAGAAAAGAACAAAAAGAAAAGGGAAATACTGAAAAGCTAAAGAGCTTATGGTACACAAAAATGAGCCTAAATGCCTATTTTTACCAACCCCTACCTAAGCCTACATTACAATCCTTAAAGTCCTGAAGATCTCTTTTATGCATATCCAGGATTAGTGGAGAATAGCAAGTAAGCATGACATAAGATTTTTGAATTTATATGCATGATTTAGTATATTGACTTCCATTAAAGCATGATAAATATGAGTTTGCGAAATATCTAGCTCAATGTGTTTAGTGTGCTGAAAAATTTCATGCTACATGTTCCTGCATATTATTCTGCTAACCTTCATGTTTTTATAGTTAACACTTATGCAGCAAAAGTGATCAATGGCAGTGAGTCTTTTATTTTTCGTTCTTTGAGTCTTTTATTTTATTTCTTTCTATCTTTGCTCGAGGGCGAGCAAAGGTTAAGTTTTGGGGTATTTGATCGGTGTATTTTATATACACTTTTTGAGTCAGTTTTAGTTAGTCTTTTGTCCCGTTTTTCACATATAAGTGTCGTATTAGGATAGTTTTTCTTTCTTTTGAGTCAAAATGGTTAAAATGGCCAAATGGCGGAAAAGGAGCAAAAAGAGGGCAAAAGAGGAGATGCCAGAGCTGGAAACAGAGAAAGTGGCGAACGAGGGTAAAATCGGACCAGCCGCGGCCTCCTGCGATCAGCGAGCGCGGCGCCACTATTCGAGAGGCTACGAAGACTCGTGACTGCGGCTCGAACAGCCAGATCTGAGGCAGCGGCGCTAAACATCAGAGAGCTACAGAAGATGCAGGCCGCGGCTCGAACAACAGATATCGGCGCGGCGCCAAAACACCCGACTGATTGCAAAACTTCCGGCGCTGTCTGCGAGGGCAGCGGCGCCGAAAAATTAGGTCTTTTGTGAAATTTTGGGTCGAGCTGAAGGAAAGAGGAGACGGTTTTGACTATAAAAGGAGAACCTAGGCGCTTTTCAGTGTTCCCCTTGCACAACACAAGACTTTTGCTTGGAGATTGGATACCATTAGTTTAGTAATTTCTTTTCCCTTTCTTGTTCTTTATTTCTATTTTGTATGATGAACATGGAATTAGTTCTTGTCATGACAATGGCTAGGAACTAATTCTCTTATAGGGTTTTCCATGTTGAATTGCTAGAAACTTATGTTATAAATTAATGCATGCTTATGGTTATTTTTCTTATTGTGAGATCTATCCAATAATTGAGTTGAATTCTTGGTAATTAATTGACAACTAATTATCACTATATGATTTCTAATCAGATTCCGAAAGGGGGGGATTGTGAATATGTTGTAAGTTGGGTAGACATTCTTGGATTGGTGATGAAAATACCTCAATTATTTATGTAGCGTTGATGAGAGGCTTAACAACCCTAATTTTGCGCATTGTGCGTGACGGTCAACTAGGTTTTTGTTCTTAATCCTCCTATAGAGTTATCCTTATCACCGAAAGGTAGGTAAGGTGCGATACTGAGGTTGAGTGTTTATATAACCCTAACGGGAGTATAAAACGATTTAAATAAACTGCTTTCTCCAACAGAAGAATACCATAAGTTAATGCATTAGTAAGTAGCATAAGCGGATAGTAAGGATACATGGAAGCCTTATTCTCATCATCACTGAAGTAAACCCTTTTAGTTAAATAACTTTTATAATCCTTAGTTATAAACAACAAATCTAAATATCAATTTACCAAATAGATACCAAAAAAATAGATAGTTGGTAATTGAACCCTAATCCTTGAGGACGATATTCGGTCTTATCAAGACTATACTACTTGTCACGATAACGTGCAATTGCGTTTAAAGTGTGTGCATCTTACCGCGCATCATCCATCTAGGTGAATTAATGCATTTGGAGCTATGCTTGATGTCAATTGAATACCTATTATACTATACTATGGACCAATTTAAGGTTTATCACTAGTTTTCCAACCTAGGTGATAAATTTTATCACTAGGATTTCTGAAGCCCTAGGATGTGTAATTCAATACATCCATTCAAATATCACATTACCCATTCCACTCCTAGCTTTGGGTATTATATAGGAGTTAAATTCCTAAATTTATGTCATTAATACTTTTTCCACCAATTATTCTCTTCCGAGCAATAATAGGCTACAGGGACTACCAAAGTTGGCCACCATTGATATCATGACATAATAAAGCATTAATGGTGTATAATATTGATAAACAATCTAATCAAGCATTTAAAACATTCATTACATTAATATCACCCCATGAGGTCCACAATCCTAGCTATATGCTTAGCTACTCATAATAAATGAAATAAAAATATTAAATAGATATGAAATCATTGTAACTTACAAAGTAGTTGAGCATTAAATTGAAATCCAAAGTTGTGGTTAATCTACTTAAAAACCTCAAAACAAGAGCAATGACATGTTTGGAGTCTTAAAAATACAAAATGGAACTAAATAATGAGACACAAAACCCGAGGCAGCCAAACACAAATTGAACATAAATAACCCCGTGTCATCATCGGCGAACCACAGATCATGTCACATACATGACCTGTGATTCGCAAGTCATGTCATTTCATCGCAGGTTGTGTTAATTCTTCAGTTTTTAGTGACATGGTCTACGGTTTATCTACGGTTCACATACATGACATGCGATTCACATGTCATGTCACAAACTATGTTTTTGCCTTATTTAACTTCCCAAGTCCCTACTATGGTTTGCGATTTATTGACAATTCGCAGTAATTAACTGCGACATGACCTGCGGTTCGCAGGTCATGTTTTCTCCTTTTCACTTTTATTTCATCTTTGCACTCCTTGTCCTACAAAACAATACATATATGTAAAAAAATGACGTTAAATGTACTCTAAGATAAACAAAATCATAAGTAAAATATATTAAATGTATCGTAATTTCATGGTACATCAATCCTTGCTATATTGATTCTCACTTTTAGATTCTTGCCAATAGTTCTACTTACTACTAGATTCTTTGGATTCTTGCTTGTCTATTTTAAACCATTGTTTAGGTTGTACTTGTTGTAGTGGCTTTGATGTAGGAAGGTGGACTAGGTTCATGTTCTTGGTCGAGGACGGGGACAAGGGTCAGATGTGGTAAGTGGGTTAAGGGAGCTTCTAAGCTGAAAATAGGATCTTGGAATATAGGGACCTTATCAGGGAAGTCCATAGAGCTAGTGAAGATTTTAAAAAGTATGAGGATTAATATAGTGTATGCTCATGAAACCAAATAGGTAGGAACCAATGCTCGGGATATGGACGAGTATAAGTTGTGGTTCTCATAAATATCGAGGGTTATGAATGGAGTAGGTATTTTAGTAGATTCAGAGCTTAGAGATCAAGTGGTAGAGGTTAGGAGGGCCAACAACAAGATGATGGCAATTAAGTTAGTTATTGGAGGGTCCACTTTGAACATTTTTAGTACTTACGCACCGCAAACGAGCTTGGACGAGGAGGACAAGAAGTACTTTTGGAAGGATTTGGACAAGGTAGTAATGGCAATACTGCTCTTGGAGAACCTTTTTCATAGGAGGATACTTCAATTGATACATTGGGTCAGAATCGCAGAGTTATGATGATATGCATGAAGGCTTTGGTTTCTGGGATAGGAATGTAGGAGGAGTCTCGCTTTTGGACTTCGCGAGAGCTTTTGAGTTAGTGGTATTCAATTCGAGTTTCCCAAAGAGGGAGGAACACTTAGTTACTTTTCATAGTTGGAGGGCTAAGACTCAGATAAATTATTTTCTCATCAGGAAAGTTGATAAAAGGTTGTGCAAGGATTGAAAGGTTATTTTGAGTGAGAATCTTGCGACCCAACATAAGTTCTTGGTAATGTATTTGGAGATCAAGTGGAAAAAGAAGAAAAGGGCTGCGGGTGCCTAACCTAGGATCAAATGAGGTAGCTTGACTGTGGCTAGTGCTAAGGAGATGAGAGAGAAGTTGATGGCTATGGAGGTTTGGGGGAGTAGTGAGGATGCAAACACTATGTGGGGTGGGACTTCTAGTTGCATTAGAGTAGTAGTTAGAGAGGTGCTAGGGATCTTAAGAGGTAGATATTGTGGGCATTGTTAGCGATTTATCCACACGCTTAACGCAAGTGCACGTATCGTGACAAGTAATATAGTCTGGGTAAGACCGAATATCGTCCTCAGGGATTAGTGTTCAATACCAATTTCTATCCTATGGTATCTATTTGGTGATCGATATTTTGATGGTTGTTTGTATCTATGACTACTAAATAATTATAAAAGTTAATTAAATTACTTTACTTAAATCGGATATGGTGGAAATAGGGCTTCCAATCTCCTCAACTATCCGCTCGCTTTAATCTTTAATGCAATGATAAAGGTTCTTTTTCTATATTGAGATAGCAGGCTAACTAAGACGTTTTATATTGTTAGGATATATAAACACTCAACCCCTATGCAGAACCCTTCTATCTTTCGATGATAAGATTTACCACAAATGAGGATTAAGAAAAATAACCTATTAAACTACACAAGTATCGGGGTACTTTCGTCCACGATTTTAACCTATGTTTATTCAACTATAGCATATTCACAATCTCCCCTTTCGGATCTCAATTAGAAATCATATATGCGATGATAATTAGTGATCAATTAATTACCAAACAATCAAAGCAATTATTGAATAAATCTCAACTATATAAAGAAGAAACCAAAACCATGCATTAAATCATAAAACGAGGTTCAAGTGATTCGAATGGAAAGCCCTAATTAAAGTTTTAGCTCTTAGCCATAGACATGCTAAGAACTAAAAGATTATCCAACATAAACTAAAAAATAAATAAAGTAAGAAAAAGAATTACTCAAAAACAAGCCTTCAATCTTGAAGCTTTCAAGAACTATGTGTTGTGTAGAGTTAGGGATTGTGGAACCCTTCAAAAATCTGCCCTAAGACCTTTTTATATCCTCCAAAAATGTTCCCAACTTTTAGCTATTGGCCTTGGCCCATTCCCATTCGGATTTGGCTGAAAACCCGCGTTGGGGCCATGGCCCTGAAACCGGCGTCGTGGCGCCGAAACTCCTGCAGTTGTCTAGCGATCTGGGCTCCGTGGCCCTGCTGCTCCTGATGGACTGGCGCCACGGCGCCGCCCTGTACTTTGCCCGGGGTGCCAGCTTTTCGTCTCTTTGTGCTCTGGAACCTCTGTTTTTGTCCTCTTTTTGCTTATTTTCGCCAATGTGCCATTTTAAACCACTGTGACTCAAAAGAAAGAAAATATATCCTAACATGACACATATTTGTACAAAAATGGGTCAAATACTAACTAAAAATGACTCAAAAGGTGTATATAAAATACACCTAACAAACACCCCCAAACTTAACTTTTGCTCGCCCTCGAGTAAAGCACTAAACAAAGACAAAACAAAACGAACAAAGACTCTATGAAATGGATCAAGTAGTTATAGTAATGCTTCTTCAAAATCATGGATGAAAGATGAGATAATATGTTAGAACATATATAGCATGAATAATCAGCAATCTAGAATTTGAAGTTAGATATTTCACAAATTCACTTAGATCATTCAATGGAAATACAAACACCTAACCTATGCATGTCAATTTCATTCCATCTTTCCCAAATGCTATAGACATGTTTACTTGTTATTCTCCACTAATCATAGACATACATATTAAAGATCATCAGGACTTTCAAGGGTTGTAATGTAGGCTTAGGCAGGGGTAGGTAAAAATAGGCATTTAGGCTCAATTACGTACCATAAGCACTTTTCATTCAACTCCTTTTTCCTTCTTTTTGATTTACTTTTTAGTTTCGTACCCACTTTCTCCCCTCTTTTCTTTTGAGAGAATGATATGTATTATAAATAACAGGCACCCCCAAACTTAGACTTTTGCATATTTTTTATTGGGGTGCATCAAAATTTTCAATTCTCTTTTTATTTCTTTTTCAACACTTTTCATCTCACTCATCTTAATATTCTACTTATGACACAATTATGGAATTATAGGGTGTCAAAGAAAGATCTTATTTTTGGCTCAAAGGGGCTGACTAGGGATACAATTTTAATGTCAGGGATAGGCAATAAATGGTAAGAAAGGGCTAACAAAGAAATGCCTGAGTCATATCCCTAACATGTATATCCTAACTATTTCGCCTCAAATAACAAGTAAGCAGACACATAGGCTTAATCATTAACAAATGCATAAATCAAGCAAGATACCCCAAATAATTTGATTTTAAGAATTCTTGGCATATTTCAGTTTTTCTGCTTCTAATTCCATTTCATTATCCCACTTTACTTCATTAGGCGTTTCAAGTAACTACAATATGCATGATCATAAAAAAAATTAGACTCATATAAGACATAAAAATAAACAATAACAAGACTCAAACACACAAAAATAGACTCAAAAATAAACTATCAAAAATAAACTAAGAACCCCCCCCCCCCCCCAAACTAAAATCACACATTGTCCCTAATGTGTGCAAGACTCAAAAATAAAAGTAATAAGGGATAACTTACAGACTTGTGGTTTAAAATGGTGGCGGTGGATAATGCATGGCAGATAATTTCAGGGTGGCGCCGCGGCTCTCTGATTTTCCGGTACCATGGCCCTGAGTCTGGGCGCCGTGGCGCTGCACTCTTTTTCTCCCTTCTCGTTTTGGGCTCCACGCTTTTGTCCTTGTACCTAGCATCACAACATCAAAAACAATACCAGACGTGAAACTGTTCTAACTATGCTAAAATGCATAAATTTAAAACCTTGGGTTGCCTCCCAAGTAGCGATGTCTTTAACGTCCTGTAGCCGGGCGCAAGTTCCTTATCAAGAAGCCTAGGGTAATTTAACCCCACAGCCTATCCATTTCATGATCATATTTATTTTTAGCCTTCTATTTGTATTTTTCTTTTTTTTCTCAAGAGGATGTTTAGAAATACTTACCTGTGCTGGCGGACTGCTCTCCTTGGTTTTAGCTTGTGTTGGCTCAAATGATGTGTCAGCTGTGCTGACTGCGAGACATTTGCTTATGACTGAGGATTCAATGGAGGGTTTAAATACTTTAAATATCATCTCCTCGTCCTCAACTCTCAGTTTTAGCTCGTCTTTTTCCACATCAATCAATTCTCTCCCAGTGGCGAGGAATGGCCGTCCCAAAATAATGGGAATTTCATCGTCTTCCTCCACGTCGAGGATGAGAAAGTCTGCTGGGAAGAAGAACTTCCCCACTTTGATGAGCACATCTTCAATAATGCCTAAATGATGCACCACTGATCTGTCCGCTAGCTGTAGATTCACTGTAGTTGGCTTGATCACTCCAAATCCCATCTTCTTGAATACAGATAGGGGTAACAAGTTTATGCTAGCCCCTAGATCACATAATGCCCTGTTGCAAGTCACATTCCATATCGTGCAAGGTAGAGTGAAACTCCCCGGATCTTTCAACTTTGGGGGCAGCTTCTTCTACAAAATGGCACTACACTCCTCAGTTAGTGCTATGGTCTCATATTCCTCTAGTTTCCTCTTCTTTCCAAGGATCTCCTTCATAAATTTAAAGTAGGTAGGCGATTGTTCCAACGCTTCAATGAAGGGGATATTGATATGCAATTTCCTGAAAACCTCTAGAAACTTTGAGAACTGCTTATCTTGGGTCTTTATCTGAAGCCTCTGAGGATAGGGGATCTTCTCTATGTACTCCTTATCGAATCTGGTGGAGCCTCTCTAAAATAGGCGATCGTGAACCCTCCTTCTCAATCTCAGCTTCCTTTTCAGTCCCCACTGCAGGTTCAGGAGCAACTGGTTCTAACTGCTTCCCACTTCTCAATCATCGCTCGACATCGTTCCATGGGATTTATCTCTGTATTACTGGGAAGAGTGCCCTGTGGCCTGTTATTTGCCATTTTTGTCAGCTGTCCAACTTGGGTTTCCAAGTTCCTTATGGATGACCTTGTCTCATCCATAAACTGGGTCTGTGAATTTGTAAGTGTCAACTAGGCTTCTCGCGATTCATCTGACTTTTCTTGTGGGGAAGGTGCACTGAACTGTTGTGAAGATGAGGCCTGATTAAATGGTTACTGATTATGGTATTGGCCTCTGTATTGATTCTGCTGCCCCTGGTCACCCCTCCATGAGAAGTTTGGGTGATTCCTCCACCCCGGATTGTAAGTGTTTGAATAAAGGTTGTTCTGGGGCCTCTGGTAATTTCCCACTGCTTGACATTCTGCTTGCTCAATACGGATGTTGTTAGGGTCTGCTGATGGGCACTTATCAAAAGTATGAGGACCCCCACAAATCTCACAATTCATTGGCATATGAAATGCATTCACCGACATTGTGGTCTGCTGAAGTTGTTTGGTCAAGAAAGCAACATGTGCATTTAACGATGTAAGGGCATCGATCTCATGAACTCCTATCGCTCTCCTTCCACTTACCCCTCTATCATCTGGCACATGGTTATTAGTGGCCATGTCTTCTAGCAAATCATGGGCCTCATGTGCTGTCTTCTTCATGAAAGTTCCATCTGCATCTGCATCAATGATGGTTCTTGTTGTCTCACTTAGCCCATTGTAGAAAATATGGACCAAATTTCATAGTTTAATGCTATGATGCAGACACTTTCTCTGCAGATTTTTAAATCTCTCCCAATCCTCATAGAGTGACTTCCCATCAGTCGGTAGAAATTGTTCAGCTCTCCTCTCAGCTTGGCTGCTTTGGAAGGTGGAAAGAACTTTGCCAGGAACTTCTGTGCCAGATCGTGCCATGTAAATATAGAATTTGTAGGCAGGGAATTCAACCAAACCTTTGCTCTATCCCTGAGTGAGAAGGGAAAGATCCTCAACCGGATGGCGTTATCAGTAACACCATTATATTTAAACGTTGCACACAGTTCCAAAAAAATTGCAATGTGCATATGTGGGTCTTCAGATGGTAACCCTCCAAATTGAACTGTATGATGCACCATGCTCAGGATCGCAGGCTTTATTTCAAAATTGTTTGCTCCTATTGCTGGGAGTCTTATGCATGTTTGTGCTTCATTCACTCTTGGTAGCACATAGTCTCCCAGACTCCTTTCTGCCTGGACCTGAACTCTTTTGTCTTCATCATTCTGTAATCCTGGGGGTATTCCTTGGTTGGGTTGGTGATCACCCATCTCTTCATTCATCTCATTATTATTCTGTCGATCCCCCATGGCTATTAAGTCCAAGATTCTTTTGTTTCGCCGGTTCTGCTTGCAAGTCTTCTCGATCTCAGGGTTGAAGGGAACAAGTGTATCTGATCTTCTTCTTCTTCGCATAAACTAGATACCTGAAATAGATCAAAATCAACAAACGGATCACGGCGCACGGTTCCATAAATAAAATAAAATAAAAACCAAATTAGAAATTAAGAATAGATAGATTGATATTGAACTACGCCAATCCCCGACAACTGTGCCAAAAACTTGTTAGCGATTTATCCACACGCTTAACGCAAGTGCACGTATCGTGACAAGTAATATAGTCTGGGTAAGACCGAATATCGTCCTCAGGGATTAGTGTTCAATTACCAATTTCTATCATATGGTATCTATTTGGTGATCGATATTTTGATGGTTGTTTGTATCTATGACTACTAAATAATTATAAAAGTTAACTAAATTACTTTACTTAAATCAGATATGGTGGAAATAGGGCTTCTAATCTCCTCAACTATCCGCTCGCTTTAATCTTTAATGCAAGATAAAAGTTCTTCTTCTATATTGAGATAGCAGGTTAACTAAGCCGTTTTATATTTCGGTTAGGATATATAAAAACTCAACCTCGATGCAGAACTCTTATATCTTTCGATGATAAGATTTACCACAAAGGAGGATTAAGAACAATAACATATTAAACTACACAAGTTTCAGGGTACTTTCGTCCACGATTTTAACCTATGTTTATTCAACTATAGCATATTCACAATCTCCTCTTTCGGATCTCGATTAGAAATCATATATGTGATGATAATTAGTGATCAATTAATTACCAAGCAATCAAAGCAATTATTGAATAAATCTCAACTATATAAAGAAGAAACCAAAACCATGCATTAAATCATAAAACGAGGTTCAAGTGATTCGAATGGAAAACCCTAATTAAAGGTTTATCTCTTAGCCATAGACATGCTAAGAACTAAAAGATTATCCAACATAAACTGAAAAATAAATAAAGTAAAAAAAAGAATTACTCAAGAACAAGCCTCCAATCTTGAAGCTTTCAAGAACTATGTGTTGTGTAGAGTTAGGGGTTGTGGAACCCTTCAAAAATCTGCCCTAAGGCCTTTTTATATTCTCCAAAAATGTTTCCAACTTTTCTCTCTTGGTCTTGGCCCATTCCCATTCGGATTTGGCTGAAAACCCGCGTTGGCACCATGGTTTTAGGCCGTGGCCGTGGCGCCAAACTCTGCAGCTTGTCCAAATGATTCGCGCGTAGCCTGCTGCTCCTGATGGACTGGCGCCACGGATCCGCCCTGTACTTTACCCGGGGTGCCAGCTGTCACGCCCATTTTCGGCCGCGACTTTAATTAAAACTCCTGCTTAATAAAAAGGTTAGAAAGTAAAATAAAATGCTAAAAGTGCAAAAGAATGCTAAAATGCTAAAGGTGCGAAAAAATGCTAAATGCTAGAAAGGTCAAAGTAAGGTGCCAAGGATGTTAAAGTGCAAAAGGTGCTAAAAAGTGCTAAGGGAGGTGCTTAAATGCTAAGGGGTTCGCGGAGTCGCCACCTAATTAATTGGGTGAATTAGGACACCTACATGTTAACTAGTTTAAAGTAAACATTAACTCCATTTAACGGTCTGCTAAACTTAATGAGATTCTGGGTATGGGTTCTTTATTAATCTAGAGGGAAGGGGTTAGGCACCCTCTAAGATCCGCTAACTTGCGGTTGTCCTGCCAAACCTAGGGTTAATTATTATGCTAAGAATGCATGTTTTGAAAATATAAAAAGTGCTTCAAAATATTAAAAAGGAAGGCATGTTGAATAAAGTTATAAGACTAAGGCTATAAAGAATATATATGATGCAAGCGGTGCCAAGTTGATTCATAGACTATGGATATGCATTTATCTGCGAAATCAAAAAATGGCGCGTTAGTTTTAGATATGCAATTTTAATGATTAGGCGAAAGATTAGATATGAAATGACAAGCATAAGACAAATGATTAGAAGTGCATTTAATTCTAAATTACCTTCCCACCTTTATGTTTAAAGACTAATTGGACTAGTTCTCCTATTAATTACAAAGTTAAATAATAAAATTGCAATAAACAAATAAAGGCATAAAATGAGTAAGGGATTGAAGCTGATGACTCCGTCCTATTTGTTTTTCTAGGAATTGCCGAAGAGGGAACTCGAAGGATGTAGATGCGGGTTGCCATTTGAAATAGCTCGTGATGAGTCTCGCCATGAGACTCTTCATTTTTGCTCCAATGCGTGCCATGTGAAAGTAAAGAAAGATAAGGATTAGTATGTTCCCAAAAATATCGACAGAATAGTAAGCAAGCAGTTCACATGCATATAATTTTTTTTTTAAGGCACGTATGCAGTGATTGAATCTGAAGATCAATAAGTAACCCAAAATAAATAAGGAATCTTACGGGTTTGACCCAAACATGCATATAAACTGGATAAGGCAGAGGCAGGGAGAAAAACAAAGGAAATGCATAATCGTATTTTAGGTATAGTCAGCAGTTTACAAATATTCAGCAGTCCATACAAAGTGGGAAAATTGCACCTCAAATCACCCGGGACATTCCAATCATACAGAATTACACAAAGCTAAGACATATACATAGACAACACCAATTCATATTGGCATCCAGAAACAGCACACAAAGGTTATGTCATTCATTTAGCATGCTAGTCAAGTATAGTACTTTAATCGCTAAACTCATTTGACTCCGGTTCAGACATAAATAAGTTATTCAGTATATATCCGACTCACCCAAATGGGGGCAGGGCATGATTGCAGGTCATTAGCGCCTAAGCAAGTGATTCAGAGCATACGACATGATTTTTAGGCAGGATGAACCATTTCCGGACAGTCTTAACTCCTAAGGATTCTTAACCCAGGACTCATATATATAGGAAAAACAGAACCAAACAGACTCAGATATGACCAAGATTTAGATTACATCTACAAATATATGACTATTTTTATCCAGAGAAAATATACATGCTTCATTATTGGTCTTAAGTCAAAAACAGGGAGTAAACAAGTCAGGCTCATACACGACCATCAGAACCCTATTACCGATAACATGTAGGACTTTATAAATTGGAGCGCATACACAAACATCTACAAATTGTGTATTAAGCATACTGTCTGCTGGACTCTAAGAATAAACCTACATTTAACTCAATATGCAAACATCATTCGATCTAGAACATCTATAAAGATTCCAAAACAGACATGACCAATTCACACATTTGCTAACATGTTGTCATATTATGGTTTAAGGCAGACACGTACGGATTAAGAAAATTAAATCAAAAATATCGATACGAGTAGCAAATTAGCAACAAACACAAGTATTTAGGTTAACAAGTCTTAAAGCCATTTAGAATTGGGTTAAGTTCAGATCCCAAAACTATATCATACTTAAGAGATGCACACACACCTACACTAACAATCGCACGCTGTTAACATTCAAAACAGTCTTAAACAACTCACAACAGCACAATATTACTCAACACAATACGTAATACATTAATGTATCATATTAATCTCAGATTATGCGCATAAAACTAAACTACTACACGTTTAATACAGAAAATGCACAGAAATACCAAATGAACTAAAAAGAGTTTGGGTTTACCTTCTCCGGGCAGCGAACCGGGGCAGCGTATCAAGTCGTCGGTTCACTCGACGGGTTATTGCGATGCGATTGAAAAGGGCAGAGCTGGTGCTGGGAAAATAATTGCTGGTTTCTTAATGTGAGAGTCGATTAACTGGTTCAGGGTTTCAGAAAGGTGTTAGGTTCTGGACGATAGAAGATACCATTGCATGTATGTCGATCGGCTTTTGTTAATTGAAAAGGAAATGAGGTCTGGATTGCTGGCCACCCTTGCTCTCCTCCTCTCGATGTTTTGCTGCTCTCGATTCCTCTCCCGACTGAGCTCTACCTTCGTGTTCTGCCCTGCTCGCTATTCGAATGAGCTCTATTGTGCCCTCCCCCCGTCTGCTCGAATAAGCTCTACTGTCCCCCCTCTAAATGCCTATTGCATGTGCTTTATATAGCCCTGGTTCGAGTTCTAATGTTGGTAAGTAATAAAGGCTGATTTTGGACGATTTGTGTATGATTCGTGCGATTTGAACCGGTAAGGTAAGGAAATGATTGAGGTGTTAAAGAGAGATCTTGGTTGCGAATGGTAAGGACAGGGTGTTGATATGGTAGCTGATTCGCCGGATTCTCCGGCGAGAATCCCGGCATGGGTGTTGGTACGAGGTGCGGCGATTGAAACTTTTAGGGTTAGGTTTAAGGGCTGCGTTTTGTTTTTGTTGTAGACGATGGGGATGGGCGAGGGCTGAGGGAAAATGAGGGCTGCTGGGCTGAGAAAATCAAGGTGAAGACTAGAGGGAAATAAGGGTGATCGTGGAAATAAGGGCTGAGGCGAGTTGGGCTGATAAGGAAAGGAAATGAGGGGCCTGGGGCGAGTTGGGCCTGCGGGGTATTGGCTGCGTGTATTAATAGATGGGCTGGGTAGAATTTAGAAGTTAATTAATTAGGTATTTAATTAGTTAATTAGTGGTAAATTAAATTATTTAGGTGTTTTATTAGTCTAATTGTAATTAATGCGGGCGCGGGACTCTAATTGCTTAATTTTCTACGTAAGATGCGGTGCCATTATTAAATTGCTTATTTATGCCTGTATTAATATTTTATTTTATTATAAACAATTATAAGAAATTATTTTGCAAAATTAGTGTAATTTTATAGTTAATGACGGGACGAGAGGGTTAAAATTGGGTGTCAACAACTTCTCCCTCTTTGTATGGAGATGATGGAAGAATCTTCGGACAAAGACGTTGACTCATAGCCAATTTTGTCTCGATCTTCAGAATTGCAAAAATGTTGGGCAGGTAGACAAGGCTGACGCAAAATCAAAATCGTCCAAAGGTCGAGTTATGGCGACACCGGGCCGCCAGTCAAATACCAGCGCGCTAACGCGACTCAAATTTGTCCCGGTCGAGTTATGACGACACTGGGCTACCATGGTCAAACACCAAGGTGGGCTAACGCGGACTCAAAATTTGTCCCAGTGTCGAGTTATGACGACACTGGGCTGTGGTGCAAAAAGTAAAAAAATAAAAATAACTGGCTTGAACCTGAGGTGTACCGCTATGGCTTATGGTGCTGGGTTTTATGGTGATGCGGAACGAGTGGACCGACGCTTGAGGCTGCTTCTGCCATTCATTGGGAAGGTTGGCCCCCAACAAATTGCCCCGGTTCGCTGTAAGAGAAAATCCACGTTGTACTCCTGCTCCTGCATGCTAAGACTTAAACAAACGGTTAGTGCATAATCATAAGGCAAAATGATGATGCATAATTTTTAAAAGCAATGCAATCGTGAGTAGAAAATGTTATCTCGCAAAATGTGATGCTGCTTACAAATGCCGTGATTTCGCCGCACAGCGCGTGTTGCGATTGTGAATGCGGATATGTCGCCCCATCGCAATCGCCATGTAGACTAAAGCTCAAGAAAGAGTTAGTGCATAAATCGCTAAGATGTAATAATAAAGCATGAATGAGAAAAAATGCAATTTTGAGCAGAAAATCGTCTGCGTAGATGTGATATCTTTGATGATGGCGTCATTTTCGGACTTTGGCGTTATGGCGTCGTTTTCGGACTTGGCGTGTTGCTGCTGGCGTCGTTGCGTAGACATATTGCTGCTGGCGTCGTTGCGTTGACGCAATGCCGATGACGTCGTTGCCTGGACGTATTGTTGCTGGCGTCGTTTTCGGACTTGGCGTGTTGCTGGCGTCGTTGTAGACGCACGCCGATGACGCCGCGTTACTGGAAGTATTTCGCCGTGGCGTCGTTTTGGACGCGTGTTGGCGTCGTTTTCGGACTTGGCGTGTTGGCGTCGTTTTCGGACTTGGCGTGTTGCTGCTGGCGTCGTTGCGTAGACATATTGCTGCTGGCGTCGTTTTCGGACTTATAATGCTGATCACGTCGTTGTCTGGACGTGTTGATGCTGACGTCGTTGCCTAGACGTATTGTTGCTGGCGTCGTTTTCGGACTAATAATGTTGATCACGCCGCGTTGCACGGGCGTGTTGACGCCGACGCCGTTGCCTGGGCGTAGTCGCGATCACGCCGTCGTTCGGACGTGTTGATGCTGACGTCGTTTCCTAGACGTAGTGCTGATCACGTCGTTGCCTGGACGTGTTGCTGCTGGCGTCGTTGCGTAGACGCAATGTTGATGATGTCGTTTCCTGGACATAATGCTGATAACGTCGTTGCGTAGTCGTATTGCTGATGGCGTCGTTGCGTAGACGCGATGCTGGTGACGTTGTTTCCTGGACGTGTTGATGCTGGCGTCGTTGCGTAGACGCAATGTTGATGATGTCGTTGCGACATACGCCGATAACGCTGTCGTTGCGGACGTATTCTTGCCGGGCGTCGTTGCGTAGACGCACGCCGATGATGTCGTTACTGGACATAATGTTGATAACGCCGTCGTTACGGGCGTATTCTGCCGGGCGTCGTTGCGTAGACGCACGCCGGCGATGTCGCCGTCGACATACGCCGATAACGTCGTTGCCTGGACGTATTGCTGCTGGCGTCGTTGCGTAGACGCACGCCGATGATGTCGCCGCTCGACATACGCCGATAACGTCGTTGCTTGGACGTATTGTTGGTGGAGTCGTTGCGTAGACGCGATGCTGATGATGTCGTTGCCTGGACATAATGCTGATAACGTCGTTGCCTGGACGTATTGCTGCTGGCGTCGTTGCGTAGACGCAATGCTGATGATGTCGTTGCCTTGACATAATGTTGATAACGTCGTTGCCTGGACGTTTTGCTGCTGGCGTCGTTGCGTAGACGTGATGTTGATGACGTCGTTGCCTGGACGTATTGCTGATAACGTCGTTGCCTGGACGTATTGTTGCTGGCGTCGTTGCGTAGACGCGATGCTGATGATATCGTTGCCTGGACATAATGCTGATAACGTCGTTGCTTGGACATATTGCTGGTCCTGTAGAATAAATGCTCCTGCAAGCTAAGCTTGAGAAGACATTAGTGTATACCTGTTTAAATGAAATGATAAACACATACGAGAAGTGCAATTTTATGGGTAGAGATGTCGTTCCTGATACGCCCGATGAATACTGAGATGTTGTCCTTGCACGGACATGCTAAATGCCGCAACTGACGAATTGCCATGATGCCTTTGTTGGGCGCGATGCGTTGGTTGCAAATTTGACTTTATGCCCGCGCTGATGTGCTAGCCCTTGTTGCGGAGTTCAGAATTCTGACTGTTGATTGTCGATGCCTTTTTCTACTTCTGCTGCTTCTGATGCGGACTTTGAATTTTGGATTGTTGTCATATCCTCTGCCTCTGCTGCTTCTTTCTGCTTTTGCGAAGAAACTTTTTGCCGTATTTATAGCTTCGGCTATTGCACTTTCTGCTTCTGTTAATATGAAAAGACCTGCGCTCAAAAAAAAATTGTGAGTTTGGGGGGGGGGGGGAGGTCGATTCGAATTTGACTTCGCCGGCTTGTTCCTTGACATCTGCGTGTCCGCCTCGCTGACTCGCAACCCCGTCGTTTCCTACCTTGTCCCAGTTTTGAATGCATAAAGGGTGTTTGGCCTAAAGTGGGTTTCGATGGAGTTGCTTGTGTATTCTCATTATTTTCAGGCAAAGGGAAAGCTTCCTAATGGTGTGACCGAAGCCGATTTAGGCCGCCTACGTATCCCCATGAGGGAATCAGGTCATGACGTAGTTCATTACAAGCGAATATTGGGTAAAATTCTAAAGGTGGGACCGAAGCCGATGTGGCCGCCTACGTATCCGCCAAGGGAATCAGGTCACATGTAGTTCCAAACGATCTATGCTGTTTTTCTTCTCTGAGACCCCTGCTTTGCCTATAGGAACCAAGACGGGTTCCGACTGCTCGCTTCAAATGCCCCCGACCTGGCCATTTGGACCGTGTCTTTGATCTTGTGAAATATTGATGCTCTGTCATTGCTTAGTCAAATACAAATCGACCTTCGGGGGAGATGATAAATCCTTTTTAGACAACTGTGTTAGCACGTGATTTTGCAAAAGTGTAAATAGCATTTAGCAAGTACATGTTGCACATAAATTGCAAGCGAGTCCTAACATGCATGGGGACCCTTTTTTGCCAGAGGTAGGCCTAAACGTCACATATGCGAGGTCGTGATGGATTTGTCCAAGCCGTCCAACTGTAATGCTTTTGTTGGAAATGACGACCAAATGACGGTGCACTTTTTCCAATTTCAACATGACAAGATTAGGTTTGGATTTGTCTATCATTGTCACGCTACACATAGTATGCTGGTTGGTCGTTGGGTTGAGAAACCCGTCGACAAGTTTGGTGTCTTCCTAATTGTGGTGTCGATACCAAGGACCGACCCACCTAAGGTAAATGCATGCATGACTTAGTATAAAGGGTGATATAGCTCTATCTTAAGTTTGCTAAGATTTGGCTTTTCTAGACGCAAGGTTCCCGAGCGGACAACTCGAGTGAGAAGGCTACGCGACCACCGGTTGGACCGGATTCTCCGCGCAAAACACCAACTCTCTTAAATTTGGGTGTTTAAAAGAAATTTGCAGGTGCGCGAAGCACACCCGCGTGTTGTGTGTGATAGTGTGAATTTTCCAGAGTAGAAGAAATATGAGCGGAATGCCAGTTTAAGGAAAGCAGTAAAGCAAGTAGCAATTAAAAATAAAACAAAATACAGCACGCAAAAATTAAATGCAAAAAAAATAATGCCAAATAATAACCCTAGGTCTGTTATGGTTAAGAACTTTAAATCCCCAGCGCAGTCTCCATTTCTGTCACGCCCATTTTCGGCCGCGACTTTAATTAAAACTCCTGCTTAATAAAAAGGTTAGAAAGTAAAATAAAATGCTAAAAGTGCAAAAGAATGCTAAAATGCTAAAGGTGCGAAAAAATGCTAAATGCTAGAAAGGTCAAAGTAAGGTGCCAAGGATGTTAAAGTGCAAAAGGTGCTAAAAAGTGCTAAGGGAGGTGCTTAAATGCTAAGGGGTTCGCGGAGTCGCCACCTATTTAATTGGGTGAATTAGGACACCTACATGTTAACTAGTTTAAAGTAAACATTAACTCCATTTAACGGTCTGCTAAACTTAATGAGATTCTGGGTATGGGTTCTTTATTAATCTAGAGGGAAGGGGTTAGGCACCCTCTAAGATCCGCTAACTTGCGGTTGTCCTGCCAAACCTAGAGTTAATTATTATGCTAAGAATCCATGTTTTGAAAATATAAAAAGTGCTTCAAAATATTAAAAAGGAAGGCATGTTGAATAAAGTTGTAAGACTAAGGCTATAAAGAATATATATAAAGTTTTAAAGTGTGCGTTTATATTGTTTATGATGCAAGCGGTGCCAAGTTGATTCATAGACTATGGATATGCATTTATCTGCGAAATCAAAAAATGGCGCGTTAGTTTTAGATATGCAATTTTAATGATTAGGCGAAAGATTAGATATGAAATGACAAGCATAGGACAAATGATTAGAAGTGCATTTAATTCTAAATTACCTTCCCACCTTTATGTTTAAAGACTAATTGGACTAGTTCTCCTATTAATTACAAAGTTAAATAATAAAATTGCAATAAACAAATAAAGGCATAAAATGAGTAAGGGAT
Organism: Przewalskia tangutica; assembly: GCA_029844215.1. Lineage (NCBI taxonomy): Eukaryota > Viridiplantae > Streptophyta > Magnoliopsida > Solanales > Solanaceae > Przewalskia > Przewalskia tangutica. The sequence continues at coordinate 9,434,383 of CM056725.1, forward strand.
TGAAGCGGATGACTCCGTCCTATTTGTTTTTTCTAGGAATTGCCGAAGAGGGAACTCGAAGGATGTAGATGCGGGTTGCCATTTGAAATAGCTCGTGATGAGTCTCGCCATGAGACTCTTCATTTTTGCTCCAATGCGTGCCATGTGAAAGTAAAGAAAATAAGGATTAGTATGTGCCCAAAAATATCGACAGAATAGTAAGCAAGCAGTTCACATGCATATAATTTTTTTTTTTAAGGCACGTATGCAGTGATTGAATCTGAAGATCAATAAGTAACCCCAAAATAAATAAGGAATCTTACGGGTTTGACCCAAACATGCATATAAACTGGATAAGGCAGAGGCAGGGAGAAAAACAAAGGAAATGCATAATCGTATTTTAGGTATAGTCAGCAGTTTACAAATATTCAGCAGTCCATACAAAGTGGGAAAATTGCACCTCAAATCACCCGGGACATTCCAATCATACAGAATTACACAAAGCTAAGACATATACATAGACAACACCAATTCATATTGGCATCCAGAAACAGCACACAAAGGTTATGTCATTCATTTAGCATGCAAGTCAAGTATAGTACTTTAATCGCTAAACTCATTTGACTCCGGTTCAGACATAAATAAGTTATTCAGTATATATCCGACTCACCCAAATGGGGGCAGGGCATGATTGCAGGTCATTAGCGCCTAAGCAAGTGATTCAGAGCATACGACATGATTTTTAGGCAGGATGAACCATTTCCGGACAGTCTTAACTCCTAAGGATTCTTAACCCAGGACTCATATATATAGGAAAAACAGAACCAAACAGACTCAGATATGACCAAGATTTAGATTACATCTACAAATATATGACTATTTTTATCCAGAGAAAATATACATGCTTCATTATTGGTCTTAAGTCAAAAACAGGGAGTAAACAAGTCAGGCTCATACACGACCATTGCAACCCTATTACTGATAACATGTAGGACTTTATAAATTGGAGCAGACACACAAACATCTACAAATTGTGTATTAAGCATACTGTCTGCTGGACTCTAAGAATAAACCTACATTTAACTCAATATGCAAACATCATTCGATCTAGAACATCTATAAAGATTCCAAAATAGACATGACCAATTCACACATTTGCTAACATGTTGTCATATTATGGTTTAAGGCAGACACGTACGGATTAAGAAAATTAAATCAAAAATATCGATACGAGTAGCAAATTAGCAACAAACACAAGTATTTAGGTTAACAAGTCTTAAAGCCATTTAGAATTGGGTTAAGTTCAGATCCCAAAACTATATCATGCTTAAGAGATGCACACACACCTACACTAACAATCGCACGCTGTTAACATTCAAAACAGTCTCAAACAACTCACAACAGCACAATATTACTCAACACAATACGTAATACATTCTCAGATCATATTAATCTCAGATTATGCGCATAAAACTAAACTACTACACGTTTAATACAGAAAATGCACAGAAATACCAAATGAACTAAAAAGAGTTTGGGTTTACCTTCTCCGGGCAGCGAACCGGGGCAGCGTATCAAGTCGTCGGTTCACTCGACGGGTTATTGCGATGCGATTGAAAAGGGCAGAGCTGGTGCTTGGAAAATAATTGCTGGTTTCTTAATGTGAGAGTCGATTAACTGGTTCAGGGTTTCAGAAAGGTGCTAGGTTCTGGACGATAGAAGATACCATTACATGTATGTCGATCGGCTTTTGTTAATTGAAAAGGAAATGAGGTCTGGATTGCTGGCCACCCTTGCTCTCCTCCTCTCGATGTTCTGCTGCTCTCGATTCCTCTCCCGACTGAGCTCTGCCTTCGTGCTCTGCCCTGCTCGCTCTTCGAATGAGCTCTATTGTGCCCTCCCCCCGTCTGCTCGAATAAGCTCTACTGTCCCCCCTCTAAATGCCTATTGCATGTGCTTTATATAGTCCTGGTTCGAGTTCTAATGTTGGTAAGTAATAAAGGCTGATTTTGGACGATTTGTGTATGATTCGTGCGATTTGAACCGATAAGGTAAGGAAATGATTGAGGTGTTAAAGAGAGATCTTAGTTGCGAATGGTAAGGACAGGGTGTTGATATGGTAGCTGATTCGCCGGATTCTCCGGCGAGAATCCCGGCATGGGTGTTGGGACGAGGTGCGGCGATTGAAACTTTTAGGGTTAGGTTTAAGGGCTGCATTTTGTTCTTGTTGTAGACGATGGGGATGGGCGAGGGCTGAGGGAAAATGAGGGCTGCTGGGCTGAGAAAATCAAGGTGAAGACTAGAGGGAAATAAGGGTGATCGTGGAAATAAGGGCTGAGGCGAGTTGGGCTGATAAGGAAAGGAAATGAGGGGCCTGGGGCGAGTTGGGCCTGCGGGGTATGGGTTGCGTGTATTAATAGATGGGCTGGGTAGAATTTAGGAGTTAATTAATTAGGTATTTAATTAGCTAATTAGTGGTAAATTAAATTATTTAGGTGTTTTATTAGTCTAATTGTAATTAATGCGGGCGCGGGACTCTAAGTGCTTAATTTTCTACGTAAGATGCGGTGCCATTATTAAATTGCTTATTTATGCCTGTATTAATGTTTTATTTTATTATAAACAATTATAAGAAATTATTTTGCAAAATTAGTGTAATTTTATAGTTAATGACGGGACGAGAGGGTCAAAATTGGGTGTCAACACCAGCTTTTCGTCTCTTTGTGCTCTGGAACCTCTGTGTTTGCCCTCTTTTTGCTTCTTTTCGCCAATGTGCCATTTTAAACCACTGTGACTCAAAATAAAGAAAATATATCCTAACATGACACATATTTGTACAAAAATAGGCCAAAGACTAACTAAAAATGACTCAGAAAGTGTATATAAAATACGCCTAACAGGCATTGAGAGAACTGGTGGTCGAATGGAGAAGTCTAATGGAAGGTGGATGCGAAACAAAATGACGTATACGAAGTTGGTAGAGCTTAAGGACGAATAATAAAAGTGGAACCTATTCATCGTAGACCCAAAACCAAAATTACCCCCCTAATTTTTCTCGGTTGTGAGACACATTAAATTAGAGAGTGTTAACGCCGAGTGTCGTGTGGACCTTCATTCTTGAAAGGGCTAAAAGTAGTGACCTGCACCACTTTCGACGGAGGCAGAAGAGGCCCTTCGAACGAAGAGGGAGCAGGTAAAGGATGAGTTGTGTTCACTCCTTCAGATCGGCAATGGAAGCAGGGCCCGACTCGGCGTGGGAACTGAACCCACTGCCCTTATTGATTCAAGCTCACTTGAGTAGTTTCCTTTCTGGTTGTTATGACTGGCAAGAATCAGTAGGTTATTTCAGTCTTGCTTGTGTGCTTTGGTCCTTCTTACAGCGACTACATAGAGTTGAACATAGTAAAATAAGAAATTGAAAGATTTCATTGAAATTATTCGTTTGGAAATTTCCCGAAAAGCTAATCATATGTTCTTCTCTCCATCGGAGGTTTCCATCCTGATGAGAGACTGCTAGAGGAAAGCGCAGTTTTGGGTAGTAGTCACGCCTATCCATACACGACGCCCTTTCTCATTATCATCTACCGCGCAGTACTCTTCTTACTAAAGAAGAAGACTTACTCAAAGAGGGAGCAAATCCGTCACTGGACAAGTTAGAGGGGTCCCCGACTTTGATTCCCGCCCCGCTGACCGATGACTTCACCCCAGATCCTAGTATGTAACCTGGCTAAGAAAAGAAGCACTAGCTAATATTTCCAACTTATTGAAGATATACCCTGGAGCATATTCGGTTGAGGCCCAGGAGATGAGGGAAATGAGAGAGAAGAAAAGGGAAGGTTCTACTGAGACTCTAGTCCCTCTGTCGGAGCTCCCCGAACCTGAAAGTGATGTGGTGAGTTGGTTAGTCAACTTCGTCTGTTCATCAGCGGGAAGGTAACATAGTTCAAATAGGGCCTGAAACTATATACCTGAAGAAAATGATGTTTTTGTGGGGTAGTTCATGTGTATCCGCTCTGGTGACCATCGATTCCGGATTCCCCTACCTTTCTGCCATAGTCTACACTTGTCCGTCCAAATGGTCAACATTTCCATCAAGTTGGGTCACTCGATCCTTGAGAGCTTGAGAATGACGCTAGGGCTATTTGAACTAATAAGGAAAAGTAGACATGCTAAGTACATTTTGATAGCATATTTCCCCGCCCTTCAAACAAAGGCTAGCGAGTCGGTCACTACTGAGACAGCTCATAAAAGTCATTTCAAGTTCATGGGCTAAATCTTCTCTTAAGAGAATCCCTTCGCTACACTTGACTTAAAGGAACCTACGAACTCATCGCAGATAGACACAAAAGGGGCGCCGCTTGCCTTAATGAGCCCGAAAAATAGGAAGGAAATGGAGGACGTCGTCAACTCCAATTGTAGCAGCGGCAATGTCTTCACCACTAGATATTGCATTAAGAGCTTCTATTACTTCAATGGTGGAAATGGAGAGCAGGCTCGGCGAAGCGCCTCGCTATGAGAATCTAGCTTCGCTAACGCTCGGCTAAGTCCTGAACCTTCGCGCTGACCGTTCGCTTTCTCATAGCAAAAGCGCTTCGGAATAGAAAATGGTATAAGATGGCAAAGAAAGAGGCGAAGTTGGTTGTTATAGCGGCAAAAATGACAGCTTTTAAATACATGTATATTGAATTATAGGGCAATTGTGGGGATAAGAAGTTGTATAGAATTTCCAATGTGAGAGAGAAGAGGTCCGTGACCTGGATCAAGTTAAGTGCATCAAGGACGAGGATGGAAAAGTACTAGTAGAGGATGCGCCCATTAGACGTAGATGACAGTCTTACTTCCATAAACTCTTGAACGAAGAGGGGGATAGAGACATTATATTGGGGGATCTGGAAGATCTGGATCCCTCAGAGAGAAGCCGCTATTTTGAGTATTGTACGTGTATAAAACTGAAGGAGATTAAGGGTGTTATTCGCAGGATGCACATGAGTAGAGTAATCATGCCTTACGAGATTTCGGTGAAATTTTGGAAGAGTGAAGGAATATTAGGTTTAAAGTGGCTGACTAGGCTATTTAATGATATTTTTAAGATAGGAAAAATGTTCAAAGAATGGAGGTGGAGTTAGATGAACTCATTGTATAAGAACAAGGGTGACATTCGGAGTTTCAACAACTATAGGTGTATTAAGCTGCTAAGCCACACTATGAAAGTTTAGGAGAGGGTGGTAGAGATGAGGGTGAGAAGAGGCATGACTGTTTCAGAGAACCAGTTCGGTTTCATGTTGGGGCACTCAACAACAGAAGCCATCCATCTTGTGAGGAGCCTGGTGGAGCAATACAAGGAGAAGAAGAAGAACCTGCACATGGTGTTCATAGACCATGAGAAGGCTTACGATAAAGTCCCTAGAGAAGTTCTATGGAGGTTAAAGGTGTACATGTGGCGTACACTAGGGCAATCCAATACATGTACGAGGGAGCCAAGACTTGGGTAAGTACAGTGGGAGGAGATTCGGAGCCCTTCCCAATAATGATAGGATTGCACCAGGGATCAACTCCTAGCATATTTGTATTTGCATTAGTGATGGATGTTTTGACGCGACGTATTCAAAGAGAGGTACCATGGTGTATGTTATTCGTGGATGACATGGTGTTTATTAACGAGATTAGAGAGGGAGTTAATGCTAAGCTGGAGGTTGGAGATAGACCCTAGAGTCTAAAGGGTTCAGGTTGAGCAGAACCAAGACTAAATACTTGGAGTGTCATTTTAGTGGCAAGTCATGAGAGGAAGATGTGGAAGTAAAGCTTGACAGACATGTCATCCCAAAAAAATAAAGTTTCAAGTACCTTGGTCTATTATTCAAGATAATAGAGAAATTGATTATTATATCACATATCGTGTTGGTACGGAGTGGATGAAATAGAGGCTCACATCCGGAGTCCTGTGTGATAATAATGTGCCACCAAAATTCAAAAGCAAGTTTTACAGAGTGGTGGTTAGACCAACTATGTTGTATGGGCGGAGTGTTGGCCAAACAAGAAATCTTACTTCTAGAAGATGAATGTGGCAGAGATAAGGATGTTGCGATGGATGTATGGGCATACTAGAAGAGATATAATTAGAAATAAAGATATCCGAGAAAATGAGGGAGTGGCCTCGATGGAGGAAAAGATGCTGGAAGTGAGGCTGAGATAATTCGGGCATGTGAAGAGGAGAGGCGTATATGCACCTGGTGCGGAGGTGTGATAGATTGGCTATGGATGGCTTCATAAGAGGTAGAGGTAGGCCAAATAAGTATTGAGGATAGGTGACGAGATAGGTCATGGCTCAATTGCTGCTTAACGAGGACATGACCTTATATAGAAAGAGTTGGAGGATACGGATTATGGTAGTCGGGTAGTAGGTAGTAGAGCATTGTAGCGCTTATCTTTTTGATATTAGTGGTCCTAGCATCTCTTTTGTAGTTTCATACCCTTGCGAATCTCTTCTTTTATTTCTTGTCCTTCGATTTTTGGTAGTATTACTGTCTCTCGTTCTTCGCATATCATACTATTTTGACCTATTTTGTTATTGCTCTATTGTTGTTGTTGGATTACACTGGGTATGTTGTTATTGTTGTTGTTTTTGTTGTTATTGCTCTATTGCTTTATTGTTATTGCTTTATTATTTTGCTCTTAGCCGAGGGTCTATTGGAAACAACCTTCCTACCTTCCAAGGTGGGATAAGGTCTGCGTACAGTTTACCCTCCCCAGACCCCACTTTGTGGGATTACACTGGATAATTGTTGTTGTTGTATTTTATACCATAAGATTCAAAAGTCTTACTTTATTTCTTAAACTCAATGCCCAGTTAAACTACATTACATAAATTGAGACAGAGAAAATATGAGTTATGGCGCCATTCGACCCTCGCTATTTTGGTATCAGCAATTAGTAATAATCTTGTGCAAATATAGGATTTATTTATTTATTTTATATTTGGTAGAAATTTTTAATTCTGATATGCTTAATTTTAGAATTATTAGTATAACTATGATATTATTTTTATATCACACTTCATGTGGAATAACAGTATGCGATTAGCTATGCCTTCCTCTCGAACTCTTCTTCCAAAGTCGTTTAAGTAAAAATCAGCAACAATAACAATATACCTAGTGAAATCCAACAACGTGGGGTTTGTGGAGGATAGAGTGTACTCAGACCTTACCTCTACCTTGGTAGGTATAGCATCTATTTCCGAGAGACCCTCGACTCAAAACAAAGGACAAGCACAATAAAAGCAAGAGAAACAGTCAGACCCAGATAAAAAAGTTTTAAAAAAATTAACGTATTATGAAAATATTGGTATCAAAAGCGAATAAGCCATGATAGCACATTCTGAAAAAAGAAACAATAACTAATGCAGGTAAATAAGATAAACAAAGTACACCAGAGAACACACAACAACAGAAATCAAACGACAAGAGACTATAAAGCAATACTGAGCCTACTAGTATGATAGGCTAAGCGGGCCTATAATAATAATACTAGCACTACTAGTTTGTAAGTATAAGTAGGACTACGCTGGACTATCTATTACCCTTCTACCCTAATATATGTCCTCCAAAACCCCATATCTAAGGTTATTTCCTCAGTAAGTTTCACCTGTGTCATATTTCGTCTAATCACATCTCCTCAATACTTCATCAGCCTACCTCTACCGATCCTGAACCCATCCATAGCCAACCTCTCACACCTCCACATTGGGGCAGTTGTGTCTCTCCTCTGCACATGACTGAACCATATCAACCTTACTTACTGCATCTTATCATCCACCGAGGCCACTCCCACTCTGTTTCAAATATCATCATTTCTAACTTTATCCCTCCTTGTATGCCCAAACATCCATCTCATCATCCTCATCTCCACAACTTTCATTTTTTGAGTGTGCGAAGTCTTGACCGGCCAACACTCCATCACTACAACATAGTCGATCTAACCACCACTCTATAGAACTTGACTTTAAGTTTTGGTGGCACATTTTTATATCACACGACTCCAGATGTGAGCCTCCATTTTATCCACCCTGTCCCAATACGATGTGTGACATCGTCATCAATCTCTACAGTCCCTTGGTTAATAGACCGGAGGTATTTGAAGCTTCTTTTTTTTGGAATGACCTGAGTACCACACCTGTCTCAAGGTCGCTCCCATTACTGAACTTACACTCCAAGTATTTTATCTTAGTCCTACTCAGCCAAAACCCTTTAGACTCCAGAGTCAGTCTCCAAACCTCCATCTTGACATTCACTCAACAGCAAGTCTCACCAATCAGGACTATGTCGTTTGCGAATAACATACATCATGGCACCTTCACTTGGATTTGTCACGTTAGTCCATTCATCACCAAGGCAAATAAGAATGGGCTAAGAGTTTATCCCTAGTGCAGCCCCATCATCACTGGAAAGTGCTCCGAGTCTCCCCCTACTGTCTGTACCCTGGTATTGGATCTATCATACATATACTTGATCGCCCTAGTATACGCTACAAGCACACCTCTAACCTCCAAGCATCTCTATAGAGCCTCCCTAGGAATTTTGTCGTATGTCTTCTCGAGGTCGATAAAAACCATATGTAAGTCTATGTTCCTCTCCTTATACTGCTCCACTAACGTTCTAATAAGATGAATGGTTTTTGTAGTCAAATGCCCCAGCATGAATCCAAATTGTTTCTCGGAAATAGATACGCTTCTTCTCACTCTCAGCTCCACAACCCTTTCCCAAACTTTCATAGTGTAGCTTAGCAGCTTAATACCTCTATAGTTATTGCAACTCTGGATATCACCTTTGTTTTTATACAAAGGAATCATTGTACTCCACCTCCATTATTTGGGCATTCTCATCATTTTAAAAATGACGTTAAACAACTCAGTTAGCCACTCCAAATATGACCTGCCTACGCTCTTCCAAAATTTAACTGGATCTCATCAGGCCGGGTCGCTCTTCCCTTGTGTATCTTGCGAACAACACCCTTAACCTCCTCAACCTTAATGCTTCTACAATACCCAAAATCCCGTTACCTATCAGATTGCTCCAGATCTCCCAACACAAGGTCTCTATCTCCTTTTTTGTTCAAGAGTCTATGTAAGTAAGATTGACACCTCCTCCTAATATGCGCGTCCTTCACCAGTACTTTGTGGTCCTCGTCTTTGATGCGCCTCACATGATCCAAGTCACGGGCCCTCCTCTCCATCGTCTTGGCTAGTCTGTAAAACTTTATATCCCCACATTTTCCCTCGAATTCCATATATAGGCGTGCAAAAGTCGTTGTAACCGCTAGCTTTGCCTCCTTCCTCGCTATCTTATATAATTCCATAATCATCCATTTATCTACCTTATCATCGTTTCCTACCAATTTTGCATACACCACTTTCTTTGTTTTCACCTTCTCTTAAACTTTACCATTACACCACCATTCCCATATATGCCCACCACGGCTACCCCGCGAGACCCCTAGCACTTCTCTAGCTACCTCCCGAATGCAACTAGACGTCTTGTCCCACATACCGGTTGCATCCCTACTACTCTCCCAAGCCCCCTTAGCCATCAACCTCTCTCTCATCTCCTTTGCACTAGTCATTCTCAAACTCTCCTATTTGATTCTTAACTTGCCATTCACAACCCTTCTCTTCTTCTCCATCTTAATCTCCAAATCCATCACCAAAAGCTTATGTCGGGTTGTAAGATACTCTCTCAGAATAACCTTGCAGTCTTTACAAAGATTGTTGTCAACCTTCCTAAGGAGCAAAAAGCCTATCTGATTCTTAGCCACTGAACTACATAAATTCACCAAGTGGTCCTCCTTCTTCAGGAACCTCGAGTTGGCTATCACCATCACAAAAGCTCTAGCAAACTCCAAATGTGAGACGCCTCCCCATTCATGTCCCTAATTTCCAACGCCTCTATGAACGTCGTCATAACGCCCCGGAAGTGACCCGATATGTCCATTAAAATACCCTCCTATAAATAACTTCTAAGTGGGTGGTATACCTCTCATCACTTCATCCAAATTCTCCCAAAAGTGCATTTTCTCCTCTTCGTCCAAGCCCACCTGCGGCGCGTACGCACTAATAATGTTCATAGTTAACCCTCCAACTACCAACTTAATTGACATTATCCTATCATTGACCCTCCTAACCTCTATCACCTGATCTCTTTGCTCGTTGTCTACCAAATGCCTACCCAATTCCTATACTTTAACCTACCCGATAACCATAACTTATTTCCATCTACATCTTTAGCCTTAGGTCCTATCCATTTGGTCTCCTGGATACCGGCTATATTAATCCTTCTCTTCTTAAGAATTTTAACTATGTCTATGGACTTCCCTGATAAAGCCTCGATATTTCAAGACCCTATTCTTAACCTAGCATCTCTCTTACCCCGCTTACTACATTTATCCTTGCCCCCATCCCCGACTGAGAACATGACCCTAGTCTACCATCAATCACCAAAGCCACTAAAGCGGATATAAACTAATAGGCAAATCAAAGGTTTATACCTAAAATAGGAATGCCCAGAATGGTATAACTAAAGGCAAGAAGAGTAAATGCAAGAACGTAAAGGCAAGAAGCAATACAGTGAAGCGTCAAAATTTAAATAATGGGATAAGGACAAAGAATAGATAAGATCAACCGGAGGTACCAACTCCAGTTGTACCGAACCTGTTTGCCATCGAAAGTCAATCTTCAACACCGGGAGTTACTGTTCACTATCGTAATTTACTGCTCACCACAGAAAGTTCCCCAAAAACTCAATTCCCCTGGTTGACGAGACGCTGCTACCGCCCACCAAATGCTCATCCATGTGTCGTTACTATTGTCTGTTTGTTGTCCTCTCGCCTAGGGTTGCTGCTGGAGGGGATCGATGCCAGCAGTAGCTGCCTTGGCTTTTACATGTGGGTTGAGGGGGAGAGGAAAAGGGAATGGGAAAAGAAAAGAGTTGGGGATATATGTGGGCAGACGGGATCCACCGGAATAAGTTCACCGGCGGCGACTGGACTCATTGGTTGTCGCCACTACGAATACAACGGTACCACAGATGGTGGTTACACACTGCTTCGGGGTTGGACCACCTCGAGAGAAGAAGATAAGGTGGGAGGAGAATAGAAAGACAGAAGAGGGAAGGACAATATAGATTTATTTATAGATCATTGAAATATAATCTTTCAAATTACTGAAATGTCTTGCTCTTGATAAGGGCAATCCATGTATAATACGACAAAAAATGACCATGATCTATCTATTTATTTTGTGCCCAATAGTGTAATAAAAAATTTTAATTTGGATACAGGTTATGGATATGATCAATTGAATGTGGCACATATGTGTCACTCACTGCCAATTAAAAATAATAATAAATAAATAAAAATCAGCAGTTATTATCAAAGAGGAAAACAAAAAATCAGTTGAGATCTTCTAGTATAATTTTGTCTAATACATTTGTGGTCGTTTGGTTATTGAAATTTGATCATAATTTTAGTACAAAAATTTGGTAGTAATTTATGTTGTGTTTGATGGACATTTCGTAGCGCACCACAAAAGAGGGTAGGTGGAAATAGCACCAGGAAGTCATTTAACGTTTTAAACTATAGTATATTATAATGTTCTAGTAATATATTTAGAATTTAGGCTGATGGAGCAAATTTCAGACTTTTTGGTTTGAATTTTTGAATTACCACAATCAAATTTTCATTCTCTAAGTCTGAAGTTGAACTCACTACTTATTCTTCTTCAGACCTTAGGGATGAAGTTTTGAATTATCATATCCTAGCTTTGACCCTTAAGAGTGAAGTCTGAATTAAATTGCATTCAAACTTGAAACATGAGATTTGGAGTAGGCTCGGGTAGTTTAAAGTAAGGTTGGCCAATGGGTCGGGATTGGGTTGTCCCGCCCCGGTCCGGCCCGATCCCGCTCCATCTCATCTCGTCCCGATTTCACTAGGTAAATTAGGGAATAAGGATTGACTAGACGGGTTCGAAATCGGTATGGGACAAGTTCATATCCCGCTTATTCCGGTCCCGCCCTCTCCTAATCTCGCCCCTGCCCATCCCGATCCCGCCCCAGCCTATCCCGATCCTGCCCCGTCCCGTTTCTGCCATAAATTAGTCATTGCACAAACGATTATTTGCAACTCTAGTCGTTGGCAACGGCTATAAATACCTCATTTTCCTCCAATATATCTCACAAATCTTCCTACCATCTCGCTTCTCTCTCTCTACAAGTCTAAATTGCATTCTGAATATTATATTTTTTGCTAATTTCTATCAAAGTTCAAAAATTTGTGCGGGAAGGTTTCAAATATGAGAGCACATACACTCATTGGCGAGAGACAATTTGGAGATTGTAGATTTATTTAGATATTGGATTAGAGCGGAGCGTAGAATGTGCGGTCAACCAGAGATCAATGAAGAAGACGGCTACAATTACAACGAAATCTTATCAGAGGGAGCAGGAAGCGACGTTGAACAATTTGACCAACAAATTCCAATTCCAACATAAAATCCTCAAGATATTGTCAAAAAATTAGAAAAAGTATGGTTGCACATGTAATTTTTTAATGTCAATTTTATTATGTGATTTGCAACTTTTGAACTACAAAACAAAGTTGCAATTTTAAAATTGTATTAGAAAAAATTTATATTTCTATTAAATAATATAAGAGACAATTAGCCTTGGATATTTTTTCACTATCTTGTTCAATTATTTAAGTGTTTAAATATATATATTTTTAAATTAAGTGTCTAGATTTTTTTTTTAAAAGTCCCCACAAATCCCCTTTCCCGTCCCCCCAAATCATGTTCCCTCTGATAGTGGGAACGGATGGGACCAGTTTCTATCCTCCTAATCTCGATCTCGACCCACTCCACCATCCCCAAAATTTCCATCCCCATAATCTCGTCTCATCCCATCCCGTCTCATTGGTCAGCCCTAGTTTAAAGTTCAAACCCAAAGATATGAAGTTTGAAACTTCATATCTCTGAGGCGGTTAATTTTAACTACTTTGTAAATTTTGAATATGTGTTAAATAGAGGTCCAAAACAACTAATTGTGCAATTCATCTAGAGTATGATAGGATGATTGAAATTCTTTCGCCTGTAACTTGAAGTTCAAATTTTGAGTTTTGAAATGGAGAATTTCTTAGTAGAAATCACGCAAATAAAAATTATTTGAATTAATAAATATAATAATTACGATCTACGTTTATTAGGGTAACAATGCTATCAAAAATTGACCTATCTTTTAAATCTTTCAAAAAATGACACACTCCTCCCTATTTCTCTTCCTCCTCCTCCTCTTTTTCCCTCTCTCACACACGCTTCACCTTTTTGCCGCATTTGTCCCTTCTTAATATCATTCTTTCCGATCAGTCCAATTTCCTATTTCAGTTAACTCCACTTCCTAGATTCTAACTCAAGATTTCTAATTCATCAATTGAAAAGTATCAAGATTTCTTGTTTTGTTTTGTTTTGTTTTTGTCAATAGTTCAATAATTTAAGGGTTGTAACACACTAGCAAAATTTCATATGGGTTTTTCATCAATTCGAAATTCGAAGGATTTTTTTGATACATATATCATTGTTGGGTTTTCTGGGATCCATGTCATAACCAAATTCAATCTTTATCTTCCTTGCCATAATGAAGATCTTGCTGGACTTCGACAGAGTGTTCGTCGATATGAAATTGGAGATTAATTTTGAAATAAGTGTTGTTGGTGTTAACACTCGAAAATAATTGAAGTGTTTAGCCGAAATTCAGTGACAATCGAACTATTCTGGAGTTGAATTTACTTCTAGCCCTTGACTATAAGAACCTCATCGGCTACTAAGTCATCTTAGCCGAAGACGTTGGTTAGAGGTACGACTGGAACCTACTCAGATGCAGACGCCTCAACGACCAAGTCAAAAGGGTTTCTAGACCCCTAGAAGCGATAACAACCAACAACAGCTGAAATCAAGGGCCATTATCCTAGCAAGAGAAGTGGAGGGCGAGAAAATCAGCACCACATCCCCCATAGTCGGTAATTGAACTTAGTGGGTTATTTGATGGCTGACATGGGGGCACGTTTGTACAGTTTTTTCTTCTTTTTGTACTATAAATAGGAACATTTTTTTGTATATATAGACACAATCAATCAAACAACTCAAATTTCATCTATCTTTACTTTATCCTTTACTTTATCCTTATTGTACTCAGCTGCATTCATGTTTCTTACCTCTTAGTTCACTCGTTACACTGTCCTAACGCTTTCTGGAGTAGTTGGGGAACCCATTGTTAGAAATCAGAGTTCTGTTTCTAACCCGAATCACTTAAGTTAATGAATCAATTTGTCTGCCGATTCGATCAGCCGCTATAACGGCAAAAGACATAATTCAGGGCGAGAAATAATTTGGCACACCCGGTGGGACCATAGGTGAATTAATCGCAAAGTTTGATTCTCTAGGTCAGGATCATTTTTGGCGTATGCGCCTAAGGTTCGGTAAGAAGATGAACCCCAATTCGAGTCCACATCCTAAACAAAATCCTCCCAGAAGAAACAACGAACCAGAATCCTCCTCGGGTATGCCTACATCGGTTGATACCCCTCCACTTCCTCCATCAACCCAAGATATGGATGAATCTAGCCAATCTGAAGGTCTAACCATAATGACCACATCTTTTATTATACAACATATCGACTTGGGCATCCACGATATTATGTACCAATTTTCTAAACAATTGGCTGACATTGTGAAACCAATGGTACATAATGAGGTTCAACAAGCGAGGGAGATGGAAACCAATCGAATGCACCCAAGGAGAATGTTCGACTAGTTATGCCATCCCTCTGACGAGCGGGGTTGTTCAGTATGAGACCGTGACTCACGGTGTTGTTCTTCAGCCGCATACGCATTAGTTAATGCCTACTCAAGTACAACCGATAGCGCACCTAGGAACACAAGCCCAATCACCTAGCAACCAGCACACTGCATGGTCACCATCGAACTTTGGGGGGCAAAGTATGCCACTTAACCAAGCGAGTCTACAGTACGGGCATATCAACATGGCTCAGAGACTAGTTCAGGCTCAAAGACACTTTGGATTGCCTCCTGTTATGCCGTACATTTCTACGAACGGCCCTACGATACAGGCGAACAATGTTGGTCAGCCAAATTGGCAGCCAATGGCCTCTGGCTATGACTTAGCTCGGTTATATAGTGACGCCATTTATAGCGTAGTACCATTCTAGCAGTCATTTTTAGTACCCAATCCACACCATCTAGGAAGCGTAAATATTCTAAGAACGGCCGAAGTCCGAGGAGAGCAGCCATGAAATATTATTCCACCTTGTCCTCAGACTCCGTTAGTCGTTCCAGGAGCTCAGGTTATAGGATTTGGTGGCCATACCCAACAACAACAATGGGGCATAACCCCACCTATTGGTAATGGCCAGCAAACCACCTTAACCTTCAAACCCCTGTCCAACAAAGTACAAAATAGAGGTCGTCAGTGCAGAACGCCTACCAGCTGAATCCAGTCGAGAATCGGCAGGGGACGTCACAATTGATAAATACATAAATTATTGCTAACACCATGCGGAGGTACTTCGGTATCCAACTGAAACCTTTGTACAAGACTATTTATAAGAAGCATTACCCTGATTGGGTAGATCAAATAGTGTTTGTGCCAAGAGGCTTCAAAATACCAGAGTTTTCCATCTTCTCTGGCGACAATGGAAAATCCACTATCGAGCACATCGGTATATTCACCTCCCAATGCGGCGAGGCTGGCCAAAATGAGTATCACAAGTTGCAATTATTCCCTCTCTCTCTAACGGGAACAACCTTTGCATGGTAATCCTCTTTGGCTCCTAATTCCGTACAGAGTTGGACTGACATGGAGGGATACTTCCATGATAGGTTCTATTGGCCCCAACCTCAGGTTACCGTGACTGATCAAACGAATCTCAAGCAGCAAGTCAATTAATCAGTTGCCGATTTTATCAAAGGTTTAGAAAAAAGGTTGGAAAATGCACTGTACACTTCCCCAAGTCTGAGTGTGCCCACATGATAATCAACAACATGCATCATCAGTTAAAGGAGAAGTTGGTGGGACAATCTTGTTCTGACTTGAGCTAGTTAGCCGAAAAAGCTAGCCAAATAGAGCAATACGTCAAGGATAAAGATCGTAGAAGAGCCAGCAAAAAGTGAGGCTCCCACTTGGTATCCATCATTGAAGCGAATAAGTCCGACTCAGAGTCAGCCGACTGCACGGCAGACACAATGGTGATCGAGATTGTTAGGGGTAAGGTTTACTCTTGTCCATCCTTAAAAGTCGTAAAAGGTAAGGAGACGAGTTCATCTGATGACAGGGCCGGTTACTCGTTTGACATCACAACGGCAGATCAGATCTTTGATCATCTGCTCAAAGATAAGCAGATTTGGTTGCTTAATGGTCATAGGATCCCGCCTGCCGGGGAACTCAAAGATAAGAAGTATTGTAAGTGGAATAATTCATATAGTCACTTTACCTCTAATTATGTGGTCTTTAGAAAGGCTATCCAAAAGGGTATCAAGGAGAGAAAGTTCAAGCTAGCCGACAAGAGTCTAGCTGAAATGTCTATTGATACCGACCACTTTCACGCGGTACCAATATATCTATGGTATCTTATGCCAAGCCTGATGAGTCAAGGGACAATAAAGGGAAACAACCGATGATAAGGGTATGGGTTCCAAATAAACCTACCGAAGGGGAGAAGGTCACGAAGACTTTTGTGTTCAACCGGTTAGGCAGCCTATATGATGTTCATGATGATAGGAAGCCAGCTATGAGCAATTTGTATGGCCGTCTCAAATACCCAAGGGACGTTGAACAAGAATTTCAGGAACAAACTATAAGGTTTAGAAAGGTCCCTATTGACGCCAGGCGTAGGCTTGGGGGGAGAGTACAGATGCCAACCAACTGGCAGCCGAGCATACCTCGAATAGATGAAGAACCACTCCCTTAAACCAAACAGAGTAGTTGAGTTTAATAAAATTAGGGTTTTTCGACCTTACGTATCACGACAATAAATGAGAACCAAAAATGACCCATAGAATGATTAAACCAATCGCCAACTCAGAAGAGGAGAAGTGGTTTGTCAATCAGGCTCCCGGAAATAATGAGGCACCACCGAGAGTCGCATCCAAAACTTAGAAAAGAAGAAAGTAACGTGTTAGGGCCTTGCGTAAGATACAACAGACATTGCATCTAATTTCCAACACCAAGGTAGCCAAAAATCAGGAGATTCCTGAGTCTGTCGTAGCCGAGGCTATCGAGCGGGCATTCGGCTCAGTCGATTTAGGGGCAATTACACCTGAAGGAGAAATGTCAGGTCAACCAAAACTAGATGAATAGCCTACCGATAACCCGATAGAGGAATTATGATAGGATAACGTGACCCCGAATAGACCTCTAACTGAGGTAATCTCACAGATCATGCAGAGGATTCAGTTAATGGATCCCCAGCCGATCCTCATTTATCTCCAGGAAATGGAAGATATGAGCCTCTGGCCAGCCGAATTGAATGAAGGAGGAGACTCCATCCTCGATTTATTTGTCTATGACCTTGTTGAAGAGATGTGGGCAGATGTTGAAATGGTCAGCCTAATCCCATGTGAATTCTGGGTCAGCTGCTCCTTGCTGGATAAACTGGAAGGTGATGTTTGCGTGGAAGACACAAAATGGGCAACAATAGATTATACCCCAGCTAGGGACACTTTGAGCACTGTATTTGGCGCACCTACAGAAGATATGGTTAAACACTTCAAACCCTTTTACATCAAGGCTTTCATTAATGGCAAGATGATTAGTCGGGTGTTTGTCGATAATGGAGTTGTGCTGAATGTGATGCCGATTTTCACTTTGAAGGATCTTTACAAAACAAATGAGGACCTCATCCCAACTAACATGAAAATGGCTAGCTTTATGGGAAAAACCTCTGAAGCATTTGGGATCCTAGTGGCAAAAATCACTATAGGTCCTAAGACAGTCAGGTCTGCCTTTTTTGTCATAGATAGAAATCCATCCTATACCATTCTTCTAGGCAGGTATTGGATTCACATCAGTCAATGTCTTTCGTTTACCATGCATCAAAAGCTCATCTTTTGGGAAGAAGACAAGATATAAATCGTCTAAGAGGATGATAACCCATTCCAACTAGGGGTTCAGAGCGTAGAGGTTGTCTTCTACTCACCCTATGTGGCTCTCATAGCCGTCATAGATCAGTATGAAGAAATGTATTAGGAATCATGTATTCTTACCTCTCGAGGGTTTAAAATAAAACAATTAGCTTAACCACTTCTTACCATAGAGGATTTAAATGGTTGAGGAAACTCAAAACATACGTGACATGTGGTGACGGCTGACCGCCCTAAGTTTTGAGGCAAGGATAGCCGAGGTGTCACAGATGGAGAGCCATGATAAAAATCCAGATCTGGCGATCAACAACATTTTGAGCTGCCGATAGGAATTTTACGCCTAGCTTTGCTTGTATTTATTTTACGCTTGTCCAAAACTCGAGTTTTATTCAATATCCCATGTTGTGTATGTTTTGTGCAAAGTTTGAATGAACTCATTTTGCAAAGATATGTGTCACGACCCGACCTCGGATCCGTGACTGGTGCCTTACCCCGGGCACCCTTGTGATACAACATCAGAGAAAACCAGCGGAAATAAACTCACAAACAAGAACCATATAAGAATATAAAACAAGCTAACCCAAAGTGGCTACCTCTAAATATAATAAAACGAACAGTTACATCCTTACACCCCAATTCATGTGATCTTACAAGCCTCTGAAGGTATAACACTATGACGGACAGGTCGCCATACCCCGAATGTACAAAAGTCTACAACCTCGGGAATCGTACCAAAAGACGAGGCCTCCGAGAAATGGAGCCTTCCGAACCGAACCGTGATCCTAAGAGTGCGGATCAGCAAGCTATGAACCTCAACTGCGGCATGAACGCGGCCGGCGAGGTCGATTACAATATGTACCAAATATGCGGCGGAAAATACTATAATAATATCATAAGTCAAAATATAATTTGGAGTTATAGACGAAAATCGCTTTACTTTGCCTTTGTGCCTTACTAACAATGAGAGTAACAAATGTATATATATATCTGCGTAAAAATAGGAAGCTCATGATCAAAGCAGGTACATCGCGCGTAGTATCATTAAGCAATCCTACTCGGGACTATTTCACCCGCATAGGTCCTGTGGACCCGCATGAGGTCATCCGCCTCGTCATGGGACTATTTCACCCGCATGAGACTATTTCACCCGCATGGATCCTGTGGACCCGCATGAGTACCATCGCCGTACTCGCATGGGACTATTTCACCCGCATGGATCCTGTGGACCGGATCCGCATGAGTACAAACGCCGCACTCGCATCATGGGTAACAAATCCATGACATAAGTAGTAAACCATCCTATTGGATCATACCCGTGGGTCACCCATCGTGTCAGTATGTCCAAAGGAAATAACAAGAATAATCCGGGGTTTACCCGTAATAATATATATAACATAGTTCATCCGGCTATCATACATAACATAAGCACTACCGGCCTATCATGTCATAACATAAGCACTACCGGCCTATCATATCATAACATAAGCACTACCGGCCTATCATATCATAACATAAGCACTACCGGCCTATCATATCATAACATAAGCACTACCGGCCTATCATATCATAACATAAGCAAGTTAAGAAATCCCCTAACTTCTTATTAACATTATTAATATATCCTCTCATTTTAGTATACCAAAGGCACCAACATGTCTTTTAATAGAAAATCCGGGAATTTAACCCAAGTACCATGTACTTCTAACCTTTTAAGAAATAACTCTTTTTTATACAAAAATTCCAAGATACTAATCACCATAGTATCAAGTTACAATTTCTTTTCAAAACAAGTCACATTTCCTTTTAGAAATATAATAAGCTTCTAAATCAAGTGACTTCATTTCCTTTAAAACCTTAGGCAACCAACGCCTAAAAATCAATTCACCCTTTCTTAGTTTCAAATCCTTTACCCGTACTTGTTTTAATTAGAGTAAACCTTTCTTTGTGAACCTCTCAAAAACTAATATAACCAACTTCCCATAAAGTCATTATATTAGCGTTATTCTTTTGTCAAATACATTTTCCCTAAATCCAAGGGACTTATACTTTTAAAATGAAACAAGTACCAATATACTTTAAAACAAGTGAAAGATATCGAATCTTGTACGTCTACCGTACTACATAGATACAACTACTCATGCTCAAAAGATAGGAAAGTTCCACATACCTCTTCGGTTAATCCACTTGCTAAGTCCGAAATACCGCACGTAATATGTCAACCTATTGTCACGACCTGAACCCGGGCCCGTGACTGGTGCCTTACCCCGGGCACCCTAGTGATACAACATCAGAGAAAATCAGCGGAAATAAAAACATGAACATGAATTAAGAGACAAGATAAATAAACAAAGCAACAAAGCAGTTGCCTTCATCATGTATACATAAATACCGACAGTTATCTTTTTACAAACCACACAATAGTGCTACGCACCTCTAAGATTTTTACAATGGCTATGACGGACAGGCCCGCCATACCACGAATGTATAAGAATCTACGGACTCGGGTAACATACCAAAAGATAAGCCTCAAGAAATGGGGCTTCCGACACGGCTCGTGATCCTATGGCGAGGATCCTGACCGATGTACTTCCACTGCGGCGTGAGCGGCCCGAAGGTCGATCTAACAGTACCAAGTATGTGAAATCGTAAAGGCGTAAATGAAATCATAATAGTCTATATAAGCGGGAGACATGTATGATAACGGATGAAATCGTGTCGGCCCGTCCGGGACTCGGTGAATAATCGGATGGAATACGTGTCCACGCCCATCTCGTGGGACTCGGTGTATAATCGGATGAAATCGTGTCACGCCCGTCTCGTGGGACTCGGTGTATAATCGGATGGAATACGTGTCTCGCCCGTCGTGGGACTCGGTGTAAAATCGGATGGAATACGTGTCCTGCCCATCTCGTGGGACTCGGTGTATAATCAAATGAAATCGTGTCCTGCCCATCGTGGGACTCGGTGTAGAATCGTTCATAACAAATCAACCTACCTCCATCGAGAGGCGAGTGCAGAAATACAACAAAGGCTATCACAACAAGCATAGGCAAGTTTCACAACAACAAGCATAGGCAAGCTTCACAACAACAAGCATAGGCAAGTTATACACAACTCAAAGTACTTTCATTTTATGCCAAAGTCCGGGTTTTAACCCTAAAGTACTACGTACGTTAAATTCCTTTTAAAGATCCATTTCTTTTACAAAGGTCACCCAATACCCGTAGTATAAAATAGAGTGACTAACATTGTTAAGTAAACCAAAATGCTTTACTTTGTAAAATCAAGTAACAACCTTATTTTCCGAACGTTCAAGTTTGCCTAATTTCAAATGCTCAAGTTTCTCATTTTAGAAAAGGTTTCGTAGTTCATAGTTTTAATCCTTTAAAACATAATTCTCCTTTAAACGTTTTGAGAAACATATGTCTTATATGTGAGTAGGTTATTCTTGTTTATAATCAATCTTATTAAGCAGCCATGATCTAGGAAATGTAATATCATTTTGTCTCATCTTAGCTTCTATGCAGATGGAGGTTTCTACTGGTTTTAATACCATACTTCATTATTCAATACATTTTCCTTTATTAACGCTGCAGTGGTTTGTCGATACTCATTCTGATTTCCAAAATCAGTAAAACATTATTCCTTTTAAAACCAAGTACTCATTACTCACGAATGAGGTTTCACACTTTTAACAAAATTCATATCAATACCATTAAGTCAAGTCTCTTATCTTCAAAAAAATCAGTAAACCATTCTTTTTATCACTCTTAAGACGTTATACCTAACTTCCCATAAAGCTAGTACAACTCCTATGTTTTCAAAGCCAAGTATTACTCTTCTTTCAAAAGGTCTTTTGAAACACTTCAAGTTCTTTAATACTACACATCAAATCCGTTATAAGTCAAATCGATTTACCACTTTGAAACCACAAAGCATTTTCTTACCTACATAAAGTCATATAACTTCCCTTAAAGCGTTATAACACTTTATGTTTCAAACCAATCAAATACATTAAACACGTATGCGTCTACGCATTACATAGTTATACACATATCATGCTAGAACAGATAGGAAGAGGTTCACATACCTCGCGACGATTATCGACTAATAGCAAAATGCTCCAAGTACCTCAAACCGCCGGCTACTCCTGCTAAGTAGATCACGTCATCGTAGTACTTCAACCTATAGAGGCCAAGGCGCCTATTAACATCTTAGATCTCAATGTAGAATATTCTACGAAAATTCGGCAGACCTCCCACCCACATGACAGCGTCATCTCTCTCTATCGGTAGGCTACCAAGCCAACCAGGGGTTAACACGTCTAACCTGACGTGTACAATTCTACTACTCGTAATGCTACACAAGTCTATTATGTCTGATCTATGTAATTCTGATTCGATTCTCTTCTTTAACTTCAGCTTAAGTCGCAAGACATTATCGTAAGTATTATTCAGCTTAAGTCAAAAGACATTGCCGCAACTATGTTCAGTTCTATATATAGTATACTTAACTATATACTCTACAACATGTAATTTCCAATTACAAATGTAAGGTCAAGAATGTTTACATCGATAAGCCCAAAATTATAAGAGATTATATTAAGATCCTGAGCAAGGTTTAGCTACTAATCATTGCTATAAAACCCGCTCCAAACAACCCTTAGAATTTCTAACCAACTTATATTTAACACTTCAACCGACTATGAAGGTTTTCCTTAGGGTTTCGTTTTTGTGGTGAGGAAGTATAATAGTATTTTCTGGCTTTTGTATAAGTGTAACCTTGGGAATACTACAAGGTATTTGGGCGAGTATTTGGGCATTATAACAATACTTGGAGAGTATTTCTATACCACAAAGGGGTATTTATACGAGACAACAAGGCTAGGGGTGTACCACGGCTAGAACCTACAGGGGAGGGGTGGCTCTCGGCAAGCTCACGCTCGAGGGGGTGTGGTGGACGAAAACTTCACAAGGGAGAGGGAGGGATTTTTAACACTTAGAAAATATTTGTGGATGAAGAAAGTTCATCACTTAGAGGGGTATTTATAGGTCAAGAAATGGCCAACCAATGGTCAAGATTCTTCCAAGTGTATAGCAAGTGTAAGGTCAAGATTTAGCCATGTGTTACCTTATCCATCTACACAAAATATCCTTCCTAACCCTTGACCAAAATTCAACACAAAAAACGTGTAAGCTAGCCCATTTTGCCGTCCAACCTATTCCAATGTGAGGGTGACACATGTCACCCTCCCGTTGATCCAAAATGTTACGTCTCTCGGAAAAATCCGCAAAAATTATTATTGACATAGCCGGAATTTTCCCTACGAAGCGATGGAAGCGTTTAGTCAACGACTCCTTTTGGTAGTTATGTACAATTTCGAACCTTGCCTAATCTTTAAGGCTCAAATTTCTACGTACGTCCTCACGTACATACCCTGGAAATACGGGGTATAACACCTATAATGACCATAATACGTTTATTAACCCCTAATTTCAATGTAGAAATTCCAAATTCAAGTTATTAATTCCTAAGGAAAATTGGGCAGCATTTCCTTTATTTCTACATACTTTGCCACCTTTTTCAAGGCCGAAATCAATAACCAAACGCCACATTTAAGTCCCAACAATCCAATATTTCAAAGGGGATTACACAACCAATCTTAGGTGTGTAAAATTCTGCCCCAATAGGTAAAACAATATACTTAACAATCCTAAAGTGGTTTGTAGGCTACAACATGCTCATAATATCTCTTTAACCAATCCTTCATATCCAAACCATTTTTCTTACATGTAATGATTCTAAGAGCATTCTTTACCACTACAAATTCCTTATTCTTCACATGCAACACCAATAACTAGCTACAAGAGAAGAAATGTTACCTTTGGAGCTTTAGCCAAAATTATTCCAACAATTTGCTAGCCTCCTTTTCAAGAACCGGGTGCACTCTAGATGGATCTCCAATACATTTCCGCAACATGAACACATGGAAAACTGGATGTACCGCCTCCAAATCGGACGGCAGATCTAACTCATAGGCAACCCTGCCTACCCTACGGATAATCTGATACGGCCCAATGTACCTTGGGCTAAGCTTCCCCTTCTTTCCCAATCTCATCACGCGCCGTGGCGATACCTAGAAAAACCCAATCATCTATCTCAAATTCCAAGTGTCGACGCCGATGATCTGCATACGACTTCATCGACTGCGGTGACAATAACCGCTCTGGATAAGCTTCACCTTATCCACTACTGTACCAAGTCGGCCCGACTAATCGAACTTCTCCCACCTCAAACCAACTATCGGTGACCTACACTTCCTCGTATAAGGCCTCAGGCGTCGTCGGATACTAGAATGGTAGCCGTTGTTATAAGCATACTTCCGCAAGAGGTAAATGATCCTCGGCTACCCCTGAAATCAATAACACAAGCCCGCAGCATATCCTCAAGTGTCTGGATAGTGCGCTCGGCCTGTCCGTCGGTCTGAGGATGAAACGTCGTACTGAGACTCACCTGTGTCCCTAATCCCTTCTGAAAAGACCTCCAGAAGTTAGCCGAGAACTGGGCTCCTCTATCTGATATAATCGACACCGGGACTCCGTGCAGTCTCACAATCTCTCTAATATATAATCTGGCATAGTCCTCAGCTGAGAACGTCGTTCTGACCGGAAGAAAATGGGCTGATTTAAATCGACCGTCGACAATCACCCAAATGGAATCATGCTTCCTCTGAGTGGTAGGTAGCCCTGTAATAAAATCCATATTTACCACCTCCCACTTCCAAGTCGGAATATCAATAGCCTGTAACAGCCCACCGGGCTTCTGATGCTCAACCTTAACCTGCTGACAAATAGGACACGGTGCAACAAAACTCGCGTCCTCTTGAGCCGTCCACCAATACACATCTGAGGTCATGGTACATCTTAGTCGACCCCGGATCAATAGAATAATGCACGTTGTGTGCCTCCCCCAGAATCTGCTGACGAAGTTCTGTCACCTCGGGAACACGCAATCGGCCCTCAAATCTTAGCACCCCATCCGGCGCTACCCACAATAGACTCTTCTCTTTCGAAAGCGGTATCTCGATCTGCGTACCTGTCGGATCCTCATACCGTCGCATCTTTACCTCCTCGACGATGGAAGACTCGGCAACCCCTCGAACCCGAATTCCATCACTATCAGAATCAACCAATCGAACCCCAAGGCTCGCTAGGCGATGTAACTCGCGGACCGTATCGCCTTCCCGGCCGCACTCGACGGACTACCCATCGATCTGCGACTAAGGCATCTGCAACTACATTGGCCTTCCGGGTGGTATAGGATATCAATATCACAATCCTTGAGTAACCCTAACCACCGTCTCGCCGCAAATTCAGTGCCTCGATGCGAAGATATCTGGAGTTTCTTGTGGTCTACGCAAATATCCACATGAAATTTATATAAGAAATTGCCTCCAAATCTTCAAGGTACGATTAATCGCCGACTCTAAATCGTGAGTAACGTAATTCCTTTCTTGCTTCCCTAACCAGGAAACATAAGCTCTAACCTTATCGTGTTGCAAGTCACAACCTAGCAACACCCAATGTGTTACAATAATACCCTAACCTCTAGTCTCAAGAGGGGTTAGAACTGTAGTCGTGGTCAACTTCTCTTCCAATAACTGGAAGCCTTTCTTGTACTTGCGAAATATTCGGGCATCCTTAATCTCAGTTATGGTTCATGTTTCCCTTTCCCTGTTGCAACCAAACTTGGTTGCTATACTTGGATCTGATTCCTTTGCTTGCCGCATGGCTAAGACTTCCTGCCAATCACAATTTAGGGGGAAGACTTCCTTGATCTTGTCAAGTAGTAATCCTATTATCCTCTCTCAGCTCGTAGAGCTTATAGTCCGGTGTTCAACCTCAATTCACGGTATTACATAATTCAATGACTTGTCAAGATTTCTTATCGTTCGAGTGTCTACTCGTCTTTCCTTTATAAGTTATTTCAAGTTGTCCTGGGGTCCCTTACCTCTCCGTATTCTCTTACTATCTTTCTCGTCAGTACAAATTCTACTACCTTTCCTCGAGGTGTTCCTACTGCCCATTACCTACTAATGGTCTTACACTAGTCCGGGGTAACTGTATCTCGTGCAACATACATAACCATAGTTGTATTCTCTTTTATCCTTCTGGTCATAACCTACCTTATGCTTATTAATAGTAAAGTGTTTCTAATTTGATCCATAATCGCTGATTTCAAATATGCGTACTACTGCATTTTCTTACGATACTTCCCCGCTTTAAACGTCGTTCTTAATTACCCCCAACATAATACTTTTTCCACGGTTATCTAAAACTGTAACTTATGGCATGACGATTCTGAAGACCTTCCAGTCTCCCATCCTTCGTCTAACTACATGGGTACACATAACCCCATAATACGTAAGACTATCCTTTTATATAGGGGAGAGAACTTATCTCCCTTCAATAAACTTTCCTTGGTGTCACAACCCTAATCACCGGGTCCTCTCGTGGTCCTGTAAATATCTAATCATTACGCACCGCCTTAAAATCGTGTAGATTTTCAAAACCTACCAAAGATGCCCTCAGCTTTCTGCCGGCAGCGCCCGTACTTATTTTATTCTTGCCTTGCACATTTCCTTAAAATTATCCGGAAGGTCGTGTACTGACCGCCACCAAACCAACTCCAAGTACCTCGAGGAACTTAACATAAATTCCTTCAAATTCAAGTATTACTTACTTCTGCGTCAATTTTTCCCGATGAACAAGTCACGGACTTATTAAAAACAATGATGCCAAAGAAGGAAGGATAATTCACCGTTACTACCACTTCCTTCCTCTCCACTCGATGGCAAACTGCAGGAAGCGGTACCGAATCAATCTCTCATGTAGTCCACGTTGGCATAACATGAGGCCAACTAGCCCGTACTCATAATGACCTCAACAACTGTCATAACAGCTCTGCTAGGGTCCGACGATCGTATCGTTCTGACAATTATTATCGCGCTCGGCTACCACCCAACACTCACGGGTGTCGTTACCTCATAAAGGTTCTCATGGATTCTGGCTTCATTTCTTTCACACTTGGTTGCTCACTTCCTTACCGGTCGTACTCTTTTCCGTACTTCCAAACTTATTCTAGCTTACGTACATAACTTCCAAAATAAAGCTGGCCTTCGATCTTGGAGTTACTAAGTTAAACAATATAAGGTCATTTCCGGCGCTCACAACCTGGTTCCGGTGGAATACGTCTGCGAACTCGTAAAATGATTAATTAGACTCGGGCTTGTACCCTCGTGACCCTGTCCCGTAGCGGGACTACTATTAACTGATCCCACCCCATAAACGGGTATACTAACTTCTCATAATACCATAGTCGTGTCGTCTTGGTCACAACAACCATTACTTACTCCACACGGATCTCATCCGTACTATCCTCTTAAGCATACCACGTAGCTTAATTTACAAACATAGTCTCCCATTGGGCCCCTTAATTAAGCTTCTTAAGGTTCCATTACTTTTTCCGACAACTCATCGTCTCCTAATTTTCTCAAACTAGCACGTAAAACCTCGATGAGAGTTCCTTAACTTGTTACACCCCGTATTTACAGGATATGTTTTAAGAACGTACGTAAGAACTCACATTGTTAAGATTTGAGACTTGTAAAAATTTATCGGAAATTTGAAATTTATCGGAAAACGAATTATTGTGACGAATGGGAGGGCGAACCGTGTCACCCCCCCCCCCCCCCCTTAAGTGAGCTTGGGCGAATTGTAGCATGGGCACAAGGGTCATTTGACCCTTGTTAGGAAGACAAGTCTTGCTATTAGAGAGCTTGATATTATTGATTTGGTCAATGGGACCACTTAGCATAATATTTAATGAGAGATCATCCAAACCACCCATGTGTATTTATCTTAGCCCTCCATGTTGTTATATAAGGGTACTAGTAGCAAGACAAGAGTTCCACACTTAGAAAAAATTGAAGAACCCTTGTTCTTGAAGCCTTGAGCTCTCGGGTTTGGTGAAAAATAAGAGAAGAAATTTTCAATTGTTGTTCAATACTCACAAGACTTTAACCCAAGGTTCCTAAGTGTATTGTAAGCGTATCTCAATAGAAAAATCCCGGAAAAAGAGAGTTTTCGTATTAGTCGCAAAGTGAAAACCTAGTGGCTTTCTAGGTTTTGGATTGGAAGTTTGAAGGAAAGTTGTTGGTATGGTTCTAATGGTCTCAAGTAGCGGATTGAAGTGTCTTGAAGAGTCTCTAAGTTGCTAAGGAGCGACTTCGGATATGGAGATTGGTTTGAGATTCGTTGAGGTATAATCTTGTCTCTTAATAGTGTTACAAGATTATATATATACTTGTTGTTGTTAGCTTTACATGTTGCTAGCATGAAGTTGTTAAGTTGAAGTTTATAAGTATTATGGATTACTTGTAGCTTAAATCCGAAATGTTATATAAGCCACTTGAAGTTGGATTACTAATTGGTCGTCTATTAGAAATCGTCGCATGTTACTTATTTGGAGATTATAGTAGTATAATCAATTGCGACTTGATATCATGTTAGGCTAATAACTTGGATTGAAATAGAAATTGAATAAGAATTGATATTGTTGTACTCCAAGTTAGCCGAATTGGCCTAGTAAGTTGTATTAATTTGATATCGTTTGTGGGGCGGAATTTTACACGTCTAGTAGGCGTGTAATCCTAGTGTTGATTTCATTGATTGGGCCTTAAATGTGGCGTGTTTGGTTATTGTATTCGCCTTGAAAAGGTGGCAAAGTAAGTAGAAACAAAGGAGGTGTTGTCCGATTTTCCGTAGAATTTAGCGACTTAGCACCTAGAATATTCTACGTTTGAGGTAAGAGGTTAATGGACGTATTGTGACCATTATAGGTTGAAGTACTAAGTATAGTGTATCCTACTTGAAGGATGGATTAGCTATCAAGATTGAAGTACTTTGGAGCATTTTGCTACTTGTCGATAATCGTCGCGAGGTATGTGAACCTCTTCCTTCCTTTGGCATGATTCTATGTATGGAATATACCTGTGGTATCATTTCATGTTTCCTTATACTCTTAGAAGTTAAGAGGTAGTTGGGTGATTTGCTCTATGTATAACTTTTCCTATCTTTTGAGCATGACTAGTTGCATTATGTAGTACGGTAGGCGTCTGATACCTTGATATCCTTTACTAGTTTTATAAATAGCCAAGTCGTGAGTTAGGAGATTAACTCATTTCTTTGAAAGTATAAAGGATGTCTTAAGTTTTATTAAAGTTAAGGGACTCAAGAGTTTTAAAGTATGTGATACTTGTTCCGCTTTTAAACGTATAAGTCCTTGGATAGGAAATTGTTTTTGGCTAAGGTATAAAGTGAATATAACGGCTTTATGGGAAGTTAGTTATATTTGCTTTATGGAAAGATAAATGACTTGATTTTAGTGAAAAGGCAACTTGTTTTTAAGGCATCAATTGCCTAAGGTTTTATAATAAAAGGAGTCACTTGTTTTCTAAAGGTTAAGAGACTAATTGTATTTTTGAAAGTTATGAGAATTGATTTGAAAGTATATAATACTTGGTTTCAAAAAGTAGAAGTCTCTTGGTTATAAAAGGAACGTGTTGGTCTAAACCATAAAGGGTTATAACGGCTTTATGGGAAGTTGGTTATAACGGCTTTATGGAAGGTTAAGAGAATGATTTTCTCTAATTAAGTAATCAAAGAAATAACTTGTATTAAGGAAGGGCAAATTGTTTTAAAGGTACCAATTGCTTAAGGTTTTTAATAAAGAAGTCACTTGATTTAGAAGCCGGTAATTGTATTTCTAAAAAGGTATTGTGACTTGTCTTGAAAGGTGGATAGGACTTGATACTACGGTTGTTAGTATCGGGGAAGTTTTATTTGGAAAGGGGTCTTTTGAAAAGAATGTACGTACGTAGTACTTTGGCTTGATTAATTGAGAATTAGTCTAAGTGTGCCTTGATAAGTACTTTGGCTTGTTAAATGAGAATTATTCTATGTGTGCCTTGATAAGTACTTTGGCTTGATTAATTGAGAATTATTCTATGTGTACCTTGATAAGTACTTTGGCTTGATTAATTGAGAATTAGTCTAAGTGTGCCTTGATAAGTACTTTGGCTTGTTAAACGAGAATTATTCTATGTGTGCCTTGATAAGTACTTTGGCTTGGTTAATTGAGAATTAGCCTATATGTGCTGGTGATAGCCTTTGAGTGCAAGTATTATGTTTTATTACGTTGCCGCGACTCTCGGTTGGAGGGCCGGCTGTCTTGTTGTAAGTTACTTGGGCGTCAAGCGGTGATGTGGGATTCCACGGGTATGCTTCCGTTATTTGGAGTACTTGGGTTAAATTCCCGGATTTTTTATAAAGGACATGGTAGTGCTTATGTATTGTTAGATGGTCGGTCGAGATAGGGTAAGAGTATAAATGAGGGGTAAACCCCCAAGACGTTATACCACCTTCTCCAGGGTAAGAGTATCAGTGAGGGGTAAACCCCCAAGACGCTATACCACCTGCTTTAGGGTAAGAGTATCAGTGAGGGGTAAACCCCCAAGACGCTATACCACCTGCTCCAGGGTAAGAGTATAAATGAGGGGTAACCCCCAAGACGTTATACCACCTGCTTGATTGATGTTATGGGCATGAGACCCATGTTTATATTTTACACTTATAGTGTCGGTGATGTGGGATTCCAGGCGGGAGATATATATATGTAAGGTTTATGTATGCAAGCGGTGATGTGGGATTCCACGCGGGAGATATATATATGTATGGTGTATGTACGCAAGCGGTGAGGTGGGATGCCACTGACGCGTCACGTGGTTATATTTTACACTTATAGTCGGCGATGATGGGGATTCCACGGCCACACTTTGCTATTTTGTGTGACTTGATCGCGTCTGGATTGGTAGGGTAGTATATCGTCCCTCCATAAAAAGGTCGGATTGTGTTATGAAAGATAAGTAAGTTTTATGGTAATGAACTTAACGATTTTTCCTAATCATGTACACAAGAGTGTGACTATAACTTTTATTGAAAATGGGAAAAGATAATAAGGTGCGATTAAGTTCATGTGGTAATGACACGGCATGATCCGTATGTACTTTTATACTTGTCTCTGTCATTTTTATCTGATTATGATTTGTTTCTTATCGTTATATTCATTCCATATTAAATTTTTGTTATCGACCCCTTGAAGTGCGTTCATGCCGCAGTTATAGGTACCTGGTTGGTGGTCCTTGCTCTTGGATCTCGGTTGATTTTGAGAAAGCTCCATTTGCTCGGAGGCTTAGCTCTTGTGCAGTTTTCCACGAGGTTGTAGATTCATGTACATTCGGGGTATGGCGGAGCCCTGTCCGCCACGTTGTTATGTAAAAATTCTTAGAGTGCAGAGTCACATATGTGGGTCGGTTGTAAAAGAAAGGCAAGCGCTTGGTTGTATATATATTATATCTGGAAGGTAGCCACTGTCGGCTAACTTTGTTATTTTATACATTGTTTATTTTTAAAGTTTCATGTATGTTCGTGATTATCTCTGATGTATACTGTAAGGGTGCCCGTGTAGAAACCGTCGCGGGCAGGGTCGGGTCGTGACAAAAGTGGTATCGAGCGATTAGTCTCGGAAAGTGTCTGACCGTGTCTAGTAGAGTCTTGATTATCGGTGTGTTGTGCACCACATCTATAATCGGGAGGCTGCAGGACATTTAGGGTAGTTTCCATTCTTCTCACTCGAGATCGTGCGATAGAGCCGTGTTGTTAGGTCGTCTCTCCTAACGAGTTATGTTGATTGCGATTCTGAAAAGCGTGATGACCGGGAAGGACTATGTGGATTGCGTATCCAGGTTGGTAATGATTATAGTATAGTTGGTATTGTGACATACATCTATACGGAGTTATGTATGAGGGTCGTTTATGGGTTGCCTAGAATGATTTTCGATTTACCAAGAGTGGTAAAGACTAACTAGATACCGGGAAGGTATGGAATAGTTAATGAATTTTCGCCAAGGTCTTGTGGTTTATTTTGAGATTATTGGGAAAGGATGAGCTGTCTGATAGGGTAGTGAACCCTTAAGAAGCCATGTTAAGGAACTTAACGGAATGTCATGTTAATAGATTAAGTTGCGTAGTAGGCTTAAGAGAATTGTACGGATGAGGTCCGTATAGAGTAAGTAATGGTTGTTGTGATCGAGACAACATGGTTTTGGTTTTATGACAAGTTTTGTACCGTTCTTGGGGGTGGTAAGGTAGGCTTGGAGCATGGAAATTGCGATCCTAATAATATTTATTACTTTCGAGACCTTAGTTTTATAAGGCTTTCTCTGGCAATAAGATTTTAAGTCAGACGAGGATAAGAGTTAAGTGCGACGTTGAGTCGGGTTGAGGACTATTCTGGGTCTCCCATGGCTGGAATGGAGTGGTATCGGTTGGTAGTAGTTCCGCTCGTGGCGAGTCACGCAGTGCAAGGCCAAGTCTAGTTAATTATTTTACGGGTTCGTGGGACGTTCCACCTAACAGTAGTGAAGTTTGAAATGGCCTTATATTGTCTTATAGAGTGAATCCAAAGATTAGAGGCCAGAATTGGTATGGAAGTTATGTATGTATGTTAGAAGGAGTTGGAAGTACGAAAAGGTAACCTCTTTTGGGCTTATGATGGACGGGTATGCGTGTGCGAGGTATTAGGGCCCTGTGTGGCATTATTGGTATGTCAGGGTTGTGAAAGGAAACTATGTCGCAAATTATAAAGATTGACTCCGAAAGAACATTCGGGGACGAATGTTTCTAAGGGGGGAAGAATGTTACACCCCGTATTTACAGGATATGTTTTAAGAACGTACGTAAGAACTCACATTGTTAAGATTTGAGACTTGTAAAAATTTATCGGAAATTTGAAATTTGTCGGAAAATGAATTATTGTGACGAATGGGAGGGCGACACGTGTCACCCCCCCCCCTAAGTGAGCTTGGGCGGGTGTAGCATGCGCGGTCATTTGACCGCTTGTTAGGAAGACAAGTCTTCTTTATTAGAGCTTGATATTATTGACTTGGTCGATGGGACCACTTAGCATGATATTTAATGAGAGATCATCCAAACCACCCATGTGTATTTATCTTAGCCCTCCATTTGTTATATAAAGTACTAGTAGCAAGACAAGAGTTCCACACTTAGAAAAAATTGAAGAACCCTTGTTCTTGAAGCCTTGAGCTCTCGGGTTTGGTGAAAAATAAGAGAAGAAATTTTCAATTGTTGTTCAATACTCACAAGACTTTAAGCCAAGGTTCCTAAGTGTATTGTAAGCGTATCTCAATAGAAAAATCCCGGAAAAAGAGAGTTTTCGTATTAGTCGCAAAGTGAAAACCTAGTGGCTTTCTAGGTTTTGGATTTGAAGTTTGAAGGAAAGTTGTTGATATGGTTCTAAGGGTCTCAAGTAGCGGATTGAAGTGTCTTGAAGAGTCTCTAAGTTGCTAAGGAGCGACTTCGGATATGGAGATTGGTTTGAGATTCGTTGAGGTATAATCTTGTCTCTTAATAGTGTTACAAGATTATATATAAACTTGTTGTTGTTAGCTTTACATGTTGCTAGCATGAAGTTGTTAAGTTGAAGTTTATAAGTATTATGGATTACTTGTAGCTTAAATCCGAAATGTTATATAAGCCACTTGAAGTTGGATTACTAATTGGTCGTCTATTAGAAATCGTCGCATGTTACTTATTTGGAGATTATAGTAGTATAATCAATTGCGACTTGATATCATGTTAGGCTAATAACTTGGATTGAAATAGAAATTGAATAAGAATTGATATTGTTGTACTCCAAGTTAGCCGAATTGGCCTAGTAAGTTGTATTAATTTGATATCGTTTGTGGGGCGGAATTTTACACGTCTAGTAGGCGTGTAATCCCCTAGTGTTGATTTCATTGATTGGGCCTTAAATGTGGCGTGTTTGGTTATTGTATTCGGCCTTGAAAAAGGTGGCAAAGTAAGTAGAAACAAAGGAGGTGTTGTCCGATTTTCCGTAGAATTTAGCGACTTAGCACCTAGAATATTCTACGTTTGAGGTAAGAGGTTAATGGACGTATTGTGACCATTATAGGTTGAAGTACTAAGTATAGCGTATCCTACTTGAAGGATGGATTAGCTATCAAGATTGAAGTACTTTGGAGCATTTTGCTACTTGTCGATAATCGTCGCGAGGTATGTGAACCTCTTCCTTCCTTTGGCATGATTCTATGTATGGAATATACCTGTGGTATCATTTCATGTTTCCTTCTACTCTTAGAAGTTAAGAGGTAGTTGGGTGATTTGCTCTATGTATAACTTTTCCTATCTTTTGAGCATGACTAGTTGCACGTATGTAGTACGGTAGGCGTACAATACCTTGATATCTTTTACTAGTTTTATAAATAGCCAAGTCAGGTGAGTTAGGAGATTAACTCATTTCTTTGAAAGTATAAAGGATGTCTTAAGTTTTATTAAAGTTAAGGGACTCGAAGAGTTTTAAAGTATGTGATACTTGTTCCGTTTTAAACGTATAAGTCCCTTGGATAGGAAATTGTTTTTGGCTAAGGTATAAAGTGAATATAACGGCTTTATGGGAAGTTAGTTATATTTGCTTTATGGAAAGATAAATGACTTGATTTTAGTGAAAAGGCAACTTGTTTTTAAGGCATCAATTGCCTAAGGTTTTATAATAAAAGGAGTCACTTGTTTTCTAAAGGTTAAGAGACTAATTGTATTTTTGAAAGTTATGAGAATTGATTTGAAAGTATATAATACTTGGTTTCAAAATGTAGAAGTCTCTTGGTTATAAAAGGAACGTGTTGGTCTAAACCATAAAGGGTTATAACGGCTTTATAGGAAGTTGGTTATAACGGCTTTATGGAAGGTTAAGAGAATGGTTTTCTCTAATAAAGTAATCAAAGAAATAACTTGTATTAAGGAAGGGCAAATTGTTTTAAAGGTACCAATTGCTTAAGGTTTTTAATAAAGAAGTCACTTGATTTAGAAGCCGGTAATTGTATTTCTAAAAAGGTATTGTGACTTGTCTTGAAAGGTGGATAGGACTTGATACTACGGTTGTTAGTATCGGGGAAGTTTTATTTGGAAAGGGGTCTTTTGAAAAGAATGTACGTACGTAGTACTTTGGCTTGATTAATTGAGAATTAGTCTAAGTGTGCCTTGATAAGTACTTTGGCTTGTTAAATGAGAATTATTCTATGTGTGCCTTGATAAGTACTTTGGCTTGATTAATTGAGAATTATTCTATGTGTGCCTTGATAAGTACTTTGGCTTGATTAATTGAGAATTAGTCTAAGTGTGCCTTGATAAGTACTTTGGCTTGTTAAACGAGAATTATTCTATGTGTGCCTTGATAAGTACTTTGGCTTGGTTAATTGAGAATTAGCCTATATGTGTTGGTGATAGCCTTTGAGTGCAAGTATTATGTTTTATTACGTTGCCGCGACTCTCGGTTGGAGGGCCGGCTGTCTTGTTGTAAGTTACTTGGACGTACCGACAGTGATGTGGGATTCCACGGGTATGCTTCCGTTATTTGGAGTACTTGGGTTAAATTCCCGGATTTTTATAAAGGACATGGTAGTGCTTATGTATTGTTAGATGGTCGGTCGAGATAGGGTAAGAGTATAAATGAGGGGTAAACCCCCAAGACGTCATACCACCTTCTCCAGGGTAAGAGTATCAGTGAGGGGTAAACCCCCAAGACGTTATACCACCTGCTTTACCACCTTCTCCAGGGTAAGAGTATCAGTGAGGGGTAAACCCCCAAGACGCTATACCACCTGCTCCAGGGTAAGAGTATAAATGAGGTGTAACCCCCAAGACGTTATACCACCTGCTTGATTGATGTTATGGGCATGAGACCCATGTTTATATTTTACACTTATAGCTGTCGACAGTGATGTGGGATTCCACGGGCAGGAGATATATATATGTAAGGTGTATGTATGCGAGCGGTGATGTGGGATTCAGGCAGGAGATATATATATGTATGGTGTATGTGTACGCCGACAGTGAGGTGGGATTCCACGGGCGCGTCACATGATTATATTTTACACTTATAGTTGTCGGCAGTGATGGGGGATTCCACGGCCACACTTTGCTATTTTGTGTGACTTGATCGCGTCCTGGATTGGGCCGGGTAGTATATGCGTCCCTCCATAAAAGGGTCGGATTGTGTTATGAAAGATAAGTAAGTTTTATGGTAATGAACTTAACGATTCTTCCTAATCATGTACACAAGAGTGTGACTATAACTTTTATTGAAAATGGGAAAAGATAATAAGGTACGATTAAGTTCATAAGTGGTAATGACACGGCATGATCTGGTATGTACTTTTTATACTTGTCCCTGTCATTCTTTTATCTGATTATGATTTGTTTCTCAGACGTTATATTCTGCTCCATATTCAAATTTTGTTGTCGACCCTTCGGGGCTGCGTTCATGCCCGCAGGTTATAGGTACCCAGGTTGGTGGTCCTTGCTCTTAGGATCTCGGTTCAGTTTTTGAGAGAAAGCTCCATTTGCTCCGGAGGCTTAGCTCTTGGTACGGTTTTCCCTGAGGTTGTAGATTCATGTACATTCAGGGGTATGGCGGGGCCCTGTCCCGCCACAGTTGTTATGTAAAAAATTCTTAGAGGTTTGTAGTCACATATTGTGGGTCAGTTTGTAAAAGAAAGGAGGCAACTGCTTCGGTTGTATATATATTATGTCCTGGAAGGTAGCCCTATCGGCTAACCTGTTATTTTACTTCTGTTGTTTATTTTTAAAGTTTCATGTATGTTCCGCTTATTATCTCTGATGTATACCTGTAAGGGTGCCTGTGTAGGGCACGATCGCGAGCTTGGTCGGGTCGTGACATAACTGCTCATACTTTCGGTATCTATTTAGTCTTTACAAATCACGTAATCTAAAATCATTCTAGGCACACATATGTGACCTCATATGAAATCAGTATAGTTGTATGTCACAATACCAACTATACTACAAGTATTACCAACTGGATACGCAATCCACATAATCTTCCCTGGTCTTTCTTGCCGTGGCTGCAAACACCATAACTCGTTAGGGAGAGCGACCAACACACAGCTCTATCGCACGATCTTAGAGTGAGAAGAAATGGAAACGATCCTAAATATCCTGCAACCTCACGATTATATATGTGGTGCACAACACACCGATAATCAAGACTTACTAGATACGGCTGTAGACCGCTTTCCGAGGATTAATCGCTCGATACCACTTTTGTCACGACCGACCTCGGATCGTGGGTGCCTTACCGGGCACCGCGTGATACAACATCGAAAAAACCAATGAAATAAACTCACAAACAAGAACCATATAAGAATATAAAACAAGCAACCCAAGTGGCTACCTCTAAATATAATAAAGCGAGCAGTTAGATCCTTACACCCCAATTCGCAGACTACAAGCCTCTGAAGGTATAACACTATGACGGACAGGGCCCGCCATACCCCTGAATGTACAAAAGTCTACAACCTCGGGAATCGTACTAAAAGCGAGGCCTCGAGAAATGGAGCCTTCCGAACCGAACGTGATCCTAAGAGTGCGGATCAGCAAGCTATGAACCTCAACTGCGGCATGAGCAGCGGCCCGAAGGAGGTCGATTAACATGTACCAAATATGCGGCCGGAAAATCCGTAATAATATCATAAGTCAAAATATAATTTGGAGTTATAGGCGAAAATCGGTTTACTTTGCCTTTGTGCCTTACTAACAATGAGAGTAACAAATGTATATATATATCTGCGTAAAAATAGGAAGCTCATGATCAAAGCAGGTACCTCGCGTAGTATCATTAAGCAATCCTACTCCCGGGACTATTTCACCCGCATAGGTCTGTGGACCCGCGTGAGGTCATCCGCCTCGTCGTGGGACTATTTCACCCGCGTGGGACTATTTCACCCGCATGGATCCGTGGACGCGTGAGTACCATCGCCGTACTCGCATGGGACTATTTCACCCGCATGGATCCTGTGGACCGGATCCGCATGAGTACAAACGCCGCACTCGCATCATGGGTAGCAAATCCATGACATAAGTAGTAAACCATCCTATTGGAGCATACCCGTGGGCCACCCATCGTGTCAGTATGTCCAAAGGAAATAACAAGAATAACCCGGGGTTTACCCGTAATAATATATATATAACATAGCTCATCCGGCTATCATACATAACATAAGCACTACCGGCCTATCATATCATAACATAAGCACTACCGGTCTATCATATCATAACATAAGCACTACCGGCCTATCATATCATAACATAAGCACTACCGGCTTATCATATCATAACATAAGCACTACCGGCCTATCATATCATAACATAAGCAAGTTAAGAAATCCCCTAACTTCTTATTAACATTATTAATATATCCTCTCATTTTAGTATACCTAAGGCACCAACATGTCTTTTAATAGAAAATCCGGGAATTTAACTCAAGTACCATGTACTTCTAACCTTTTAAGAAATAACTCTTTTTTATACAAAAATTCCAAGATACTAATCACCATAGTATCAAGTTACAATTTCTTTTCAAAACAAGTCACATTTCCTTTTAGAAATATAATAAGCTTCTAAATCAAGTGACTTCATTTCCTTTAAAACCTTAGGCAACCAATGCCTAAAAATCAATTCACCCTTTCTTAGTTTCAAATCCTTTACCCGTACTTGTTTTAATTAGAGTAAACCTTTCTTTGTGAACCTCTCAAAAACTAATATAACAAACTTCCCATAAAGTCATTATATTAGCGTTATTCCTTTGTCAAATACATTTTCCCTAAATCCAAGGGACATACTTTTAAAATGAAACAAGTACCAATATACTTTAAAACAAGTGAAAGATATCGAATCTTGTACGTCTACCGTACTACATAGATACAACTACTCATGCTCAAAAGATAGGAAAGTTCCACATACCTCTTCGGTTAATCCACTTGCTAAGTCTGAAATACCGCACGTAATATGTCAACCTATAATGACCATAATACGTTTATTAACCCCTAATTTCAATGTAGAAATTCCAAATTCAAGTTACTAATTCCTAAGGAAAATTGGGCAGCATTTCCTTTGTTTCTACATACTTTGCCACCTTTTTCAAGGCCGAAATCAATAACCAAACGCCACATTTAAGGCCCAACAATCCAATATTTCAAAGGGGATTACACATCCAATCTTAGGTGTGTAAAATTCTGCCCCAATAGGTAAAACAATATACTTAACAATCCTAAAGTGGTTTGTAGGCTACAACATGCTCATAATATCTCTTTAACCAATCCTTCATATCCAAACCATTTTTCTTACATGCAATGATTCTAAGAGCATTCTTTACCACTACAAATTCCTTATTATTCACATGCAACACCAATAACTAGCTACAAGAGAAGAAATGTTACCTTTGGAGCTTTAGCCAAAATTATTCCAACAATTTGCTAGCCTCCTTTTCAAGAATACCACTACAACAACCTCCACAAGCTTGCAATTAACTTTCCTTCTTAACACCTTTTTCAGATTTTTCTTAAGCTTGGAGTTTCTCTTGATTTTCTAGAGAGAAGAGAGAGCTTTTTTAGCTTAGAGAGAGAGAGAGAGAGAGATGAAAGATGAAAAGATGACCAAGTCTTCAAGACTTGGTCAATATAAACATCAACATTTCAGATGGGAGACACTTGTCACCCACCCATGGCCTCTTTTAAAACAAAGCGGTCAGAAATTTCCACTAACTCTCGCAGATCCCGCGCCGGTGTCGCGGCCTGCGATCGGCGGCGGCGCAACTCCTGCGGACTCTCGGAACTTTAGGCGTCGCGGCCCTGATTTCCGGCGCCGCGGCCATGAATTCCCCGCCTTGGCGCCACGGCCCTGCCTCGTGGCCCCAGAGGCCCTGACGAAGTTTTTACGATTTGAGTCCTAACTCCTTCCGCATGGCCCCATACGCACGGCCTGAACCACGGGGTATAACAATATGTCTTAAATGGAATGGGCAATTAGAAATTCCAAAAACAACAGCTACGGGGATGACATCCTATCGGTTAAATTTATGATCGAGAGACAACATTTTCCTCAGGAGTTAATATCATTAAGTATGACCAAACCAAAATTTCTAAGCTTGGAAGAATATCAGCAGGCCATACTAATGGAATTTGGCCAGTTGAATGAAAATTGACTGACAATCAAAGAAAGAGTCAAAGTCGGTAAACATAGAATGGCTAAGACATACAAAAAATATGTCGAGACTAAGAGTTTTGCCGAAGGAGACTTAGTTTGGAAAACCATTTTGTCGACGAGTATGAAAGATTGTAAAATCGGCAAATGGTCACCAAATTAGGAAGGACCCTTCGTAGCGAACTCACGGGTTGCCGGCAATACGAATCAAACGATAAATATGCATGGAAAAGAAAGGTAAAGGGTAGACATTTTTGAAGTAATAGTATCCATCAGTTCTAGGGCAAGAATAAGTAATCGACAACCACATACCGGCTGTTTGGTCATAAAAGAAGTTGATTTCTCTTTGATTTGGGGAAAAGTATGGGCAAATGACAGCCACAGACCAGCTGCCTAGTCATAATAACAGACACCTCAATTTGTGGTCAACACAAATAAGAAGACAAATTGGTTGGATTTGAACCCATCTAAGACTACACTGCATCATCAGATGTCGAAGTCCCAAGATCAGCAAAATGAACTAATGTTTGGTCTTCCATAATTGTTGCAGTCTGCTCCTCTTCATCAGCCGCACCAGCGACCACCACCTCAAACTCCTCGGGAACTCCCACTCCTACCCCTTATGTAAACTCAGCCACACCAATTGACTGGTCTCGGTAAAAACCTGTGTACCGGCTATTGGAGCATCTTCTGGCTGTTGTTACAATCGAGTCGATGCATTACGCGATTCTACAGGAATGTCACCAGGCACTTGGATAGCAGGGTCAGCTGTCAGAGAAGTTATTGCAGCAGAATAATGATGCTCTTCAGGCACCACTTCATAAAGATCGGCAGGTAATGACGATTTTACACAAACAACGTTGGCCCTCCATTCAACACACTCATCCTCCAGCTGGGCCAGCCGTTCATTACCCGTCTTCAGATCTGACTCCCAAACAACTTGTTGGCTACCAAGCTTCTCTATCTCACTCCAGATTGCGGCCTTGCCGAAACAAAGAGGAGCGAGAGGAGTCGCGGTTTTAATAGTGGAGTCCATGGAATTTATTGCAGGGGTTATAGTCCTTATTTCCGTCTGGATCCTCTCAAACTCTGCTTGTAATTGGGACCGCCGCCCCAGCAAATCGCTCCTCCAATCGACACTCAGTTGCCTCTCCTCATTTACATAAGTGAAAGTAGCCCGAATCTGGTTCTTCTGTTGCCGAAGAGATTCTAAGCGTTGCAGATTTGCCGCTGCTTCATCACACCTATCTTTGGCCGCCTTTTGTGAAGCAAATATGTCACTCAAGGCCAAGGATATTTCATTATAGGCGGCTGCCAGATCTGGAGAGTTCCTCGCCTCTTTCGACAACTAGAACAAAGAGGTCTTCAATTAATGAAGTCCTTCCTTGATGGTGGGGATACCCTTGGCTAACGCTTTCACTCTTTTTTCATGAACACCAATCGGCGAAGAGGGTGCAGGTATGGTGTCGGCTGAGCCAAAATACTGCAACAGTACCTCACCAGGTATGACTTCGGTCGATGCCTTTGGGTCATCGACTCGGTCAGCTTCAACCGAGGGACCTTCCCTAGCCATCTCCTGCACAGGAAAGAATAATTTCATAAAGAGATGCAAGATTCTAGATATAGGTTATAACAAGACTGGAAAGAAAAGGATATACCTCTACGGTTACCCCTTTGGCTGCCTCAATAAGAGGAACTCTGGTATCGAGGCTAGCCGATGGAGAATCATGTGGGTGTTTGAAAGTACGAGCCAAAGAGGGCGTCTCTTCAGCATGGAGAGAGGCATCATGTACTCTCCCCCGCCTAATGCGCCTTAATAGTAGTGGCTCCTGAAAGATAAAACAAAGAAACATGAGTAATGATAGGTAGCCGATATAGAGGTAGTCAAGGCAGATAAAGAATATACCTCATCGTCTTTATCTTCAAAAACAGGGACTTCGGCCCCGCGAGGTTTTTCTTCCCTACATTCACAAATAACAACCCCTCCACCTAGCCTGGGTTGCTTTGAAACGGATCGCCTAGTCAACGGAGATCCCTCCAAATCAACAAATCCTGAGGAGAGTGAAGTTAATGAAAAGTTTTATCCTGGAATATATAATAAATTTTGGCCAACATTTATGAAGAAAAATAATTCACATTTTCTCTTCGGCTGCTGTGACCTGACGGAAGACCAAGAGGAAGTAGGCCTAGCCGAATTGATCGAAACCACCTTCGAATGGATTTCTTTTGTCCTTAGTTGAGCGTCTGTTAGGTTTCTCTTCTTCGGTTGGGCCACTCGATAACTCTGCTTTGCATGGATCAGTCGATCATAGTAGACTTCCAAAGAGGATTGGATGAAATTTTCTTTGGCTACCCTC
Source organism: Przewalskia tangutica (assembly GCA_029844215.1). Lineage (NCBI taxonomy): Eukaryota > Viridiplantae > Streptophyta > Magnoliopsida > Solanales > Solanaceae > Przewalskia > Przewalskia tangutica. The sequence continues at coordinate 9,477,129 of CM056725.1, forward strand.
CACCAGTAAACAAAAGCAACAGCGGTGTCGGCCCTAGGGAGAATGGTTGCCACACGAACAAGGTAATCTTATCCAGATTGTGAGCGGCTACCTCCTCTGTTTGCTTGGAATTTAGATAGCAACGGTGGGTTGAATGAGCTACACTACGATGAGGCCACGGTATATGCTGAGTCGGGCCAAATTGCGGCACCACAAAATTGGGTCGATAGGGCTCTATGGTCAACTTGTTATGTCTAGAGTTAGGCTTCAAGCCTCCTAAAAGATCCTTAGTCGTAAGGATATGCCCTCACACTCAGTTCATGACCTTCCACTGAGTAAACGTAAGGTCATCTTCGGCTATTTGATTAACGCAATCAGGAGTGGCCCATTTTTCAAGAACCGGTTGCCAAGCTACGTAATGGTCTCGAGACAGACCATGAAGGGTGGAGACCGCAATGAAAACATCCTGGGGCACTAGATCCGTTCCCCGAAAAGTGCCGCTAATACTGGTGGATCTAACAGAGAACGACTGCCATCAAAATCGCCAGGGATGAACTCTGAGAAATACTAAGTGATCCACAACTAAAGGAACCACAGAGGACCGGCTAGAGTATCCAGCTCTTTTACAATTGCACAAGAACCGGTACAGATGAAGTAACAGCTAAACCAATAAAGCAGAAAAGCATGTGCTCAACATCATCAACCGAAAGAGGCAAATCTCAGCGGTTAGCGGCCATGAAAGCACCATAGTTGGAGGAATTGTCTGAAACAATAATTCCCAAGTCGGGAAATTCAATCTCACTCAGAGTAGGTGCTTCGGCTCCCAATATCGGAAGACCTAATATCGTCGTTACATCAAGAAGGGTGGGAGCCATCATCCCCCAAGGAAAAACAAAGGCATTGACGGTGGTCAACCAATAACCTAAGAAGGCATATATGAGGTCGATATTACAGGAGATATCAGACCTCGATAGGGCAATGGCATCATAAAGACATATACGCTTCCACTCAGTTCCCTTGGTCAATTTGACCCGTTCCACCTAAGCAGGATAGTTGGTAACCTTGGTCGGCCAATTGCGTAGGTTAGCCAGAACGCGGTCAACAGATAACCAGTCGCATGTGAGGGGAAGGTCATAGGTCATCGAACTGAGGTGTTGAGATAAAAGAACTTTGCTTTGTTCTGGTCGTCAGTTAGGTCTTTATCGGCTAAAGTGGTCATGTATACCTTCTGAGAAGAGGAAGAAAAAGCCATGATATTCGAATAAGAAAAGGGTCAAGATTAGGATTTGTTTCTTTTTGTAGAATGAAAGAAATCGGAGATGATTTTAAGAGCGAGGGAAAAATTTCTCGAAAAGATGTCTCTCCTTAAATAGATTTTGATGTGTGGCAGAAATTGGGGATAATTCTTAGAATGCACGGTTAAAAGGCATTGGGATCGATTCGTGGTCACAAAGACACCTCGGTTGAAGGAAAAACTCAATTCAAAAGAAATCATCATTGCATATACTAGATATTATACGATTTAAGTTACATGTGCGGCTGTCAGACTGAAACGACGGCTATTTTTTAATGCATTAACTCGACAGCCACACTCGAGTTAATGTAGGGGGCAAGTGTTAACACTCAAAAATAATTTAAGTGTTTAGCAAAAATTCAGTGACAGCTGAACTATTCTGAAGCCGAATTTACTCCTAGCCCTCGACTACAAGAACTTCATCGGCTACTAAGCCATCTTAGCTGAACTCATTAGTTAAAGGTACGACTGGGACCCATTCATATGCAGACGCTTCAACGACTAAGTCAAAAGGATTTCTAGACCCCTAAAAGCGATAACGGCCAACAACAGCTGAAAACAAGGGCCATTACCCGAGCAAGAGGAGTAGAGGGCGAGAACATCGGCACCATCTCCCCCATGGTCGGCCATTGAACTTAGTAGGTTACTTGATGGCTGACATGAGGGGCACGTTTGTACAGTTTTTTCTTCTTTTTGTACTACAATAGGAACATATTTTTGTATATAGACACAATCAATCAAACAACTCAAATTTCATCTATCTTTACTTTATCATTTACTTTATCCTTATTGTACTCAGTTGCATTCATGTTTCAGTCTGAATCGCTTAAGTTAAGGAATCAACTTGTCTCCCGATTCGATCAGTCGCTACAACGGTAGAAGACGGAATTCGGGGCGATTGCTTAGATACATCATTGGGTGTTGATCTAATTGATTGGAAACATCAAGAGGAGTTCAAAACTTAAATTTGAAGTGATTTGAAATAGATTTGAGTTAGATTTGAATTAAACTTTAGAAGAGATGCACCGAAGAAGGCGAAGTTAGTTTTTGTATAATAGTGTATACGGGTGTATACACACCCTTTATACACTATTATATAGTTTTATACACCTATATACATATCGTTCTTGTATAAAAGTGCAATTCTTATTTAAAACTAGGTCAAATCTATGTTTATACCCACTTATACAATATTGTATAATTGTGTATAAATGTGTATAAGTGTGTATTTTCGTGTATAATATTGTATAATTATATTATTTAGTGATACCTACCACATTATATACTTTCATACACCTATATCCATAATGTACCTGTCTTTTGTATGTAAGTGTATAATATTGTATAAAAGTGTTTTTGGACTATATGTTTGCAATGTAAGTTTTGGACTATATTTTTGCAATGTAAGTTAATAAAATGTACTTTTCTGAAATTTATCCTTAATAAACTTTGGATATTGAATAATTAATTAAAAAAATTCACCCCTACCCCACCCACCCACCCAATAAGTCATGAAGGGACTTGACCTTTGTGGATGAAGGGGGGGGGGGGGGGTCAAGTTTACCCAACTTTATTCTTTTTCTTTTCCTTCTATTTAAGATCGTTTGGTTTACATGTTTGTTATCCGGAATTTAAAACGTAGGAAGTGCTTATGTCGTGGTTAATAATAAAGGAATCATTATGCAGTAATTTATCATAAAAAATTGTTATACGTGAATTATTTAGTCTAAAAAGCATTTTTGGTTATAAATAGTTTAATTCATGCATCAATTATAAATGTGTTCCTATTCCAAATCCTATCACTCATAAAATAATATATAAGTATAACTATTACTAGTTTGTTACATTATTATAATAAAATATATTTTTCCTATGCGATCAATCAAACAATATATGTTGTTCAATTGTTTTTTTTCTATAATATAAACTAAACGAACCCTTAGTAAATACACCAAGATTAGAAACTATGATTGAAACGATTCATCATTAATGTGGGACTTTCTGATGCAAATAAAATTTAAACGAGTGAGTACTGAAGGATTGATACACCCGTTTAATAGATGAGACATGCGACGTAGTTAATGATAGACTGAAGATATGGAGACAAACCCTATAGTCTAAAGGTTTCAGGTTGAGCAGGAATAAAACAAAATACATATGGTGTAAGTTCAGTGTCGCATTACAAGAGGCAGATGGGGAAGTGATGACTGATACACAAGCCATCCTTAAGACTGATACACAAGCCATCCTTAAGATAGAAAACTTCAAGTATCTTGAGTCTATAATTCAATAAAATGAAAAGATCGACGAGGAAGATGTACATCAGATTGAGCGGGGTGGATGAAATGTACGCTCACATCCGATGTCCTATGTGATAAGAACGTGTCACCGAGACTTAAAGATAAGTTATAGAGAGTGATTGCTAGACCAACTATGTTATAAGGAGAGGTGTGTTGGCTAGTCAAGAGTTTGGACATTCAAAAGATAAAGGTAGCAGAAATGAGGATGTTTTAATGGATATGCGGGCGTACAAGAAGAGACAAGATTAAAAATGAAGATATACGAAGCAAGATGAGAGTAGCTAATGTGGTGGACAAGATGCAGGAAGCGAGATTGAGATGATTCATGCATGTGAAGATGATGAGCAGAGATGCCTAAATGAGGAGGTGCAAGATTTTTGCAGCGATATATTTTAGGAGAGGTAGAGATAGCCTGAGAAAGAATTGGGAAGACGGGATTAGACATAACATGACACATCTTCAACTCACTGAAGACATGACCCTATATAGGAGAGTATGGAGGTTGAGGATTAGGGTAGACAGTTAGTAGGTAGTAGACCTGTCCAAAGCTCGGACCAGGGCCGGGTGACTTTTTTTTTCCTACTTGCCCGATTCTGACCCTATTTTTTTAAATTTTCCGACCCTGACCCTTTCGGGGACCCTATGGGGCTTGGGTCGGCCTTGGCCCGTCCTACAAAACAAAAAAACGGGGGAATTTTGGACGGGTCGGGTTGGATCAGGGACTCGATAATTTTTTTTTTTAAATTGAATTTCCATTACTGAAATTGACATTCTCAGAAACATTACCACGAAATTTGGACGTTGAATTCTATTGTATATCGTAAGATCTTTAGTGAAGAAAAGAGAAAATTAGTAACTGATTTGTGGGAAAAGTGAAATTGATTGGGAAGACGGACGTTTTTCGAGAAATCGGTTGTGCTAGCGGTTTGACCAGCACCGTCTCGAAAAAATACGCGAAATCAAAAAAATAAATTGGATAAAACGGTTATCCGAGCGCAGAGCTGTATTATGCTTCACATTAAAAGATGATGTCTATCACATATATTCTTAGAACATGTAAATATTAATAAAGGAAAAATTATATAAATTATATTAAATAGATTAAGTGGCGGATCGACGTCGGGTCGGAGGTCAGGCCGAGCCGGGCCAGGGTCGGGAGGGTCAAAAATTCTAACCCTGGCCCGATCCTACATATGCTCGGATCCCCGTTTTTTCTGATCGAGTGCCTCTCGGATCAGAAAATAGCGACCTTGACCCTAGTTTTTCGGGTCGGCCCAGGTCGGATCACCGACCCAATGGACAGGTCTAGTAGGTAGTGAAGAATTTTTTTCTCTTCACAGTAGTAGAGCACGGTTCTAATCTGACGCATCTGAACACATACCAGCATTGTTATTATTATGCTAGCATTATCCTATTATTTCTTTTTAGTTATCTTTGATATTTATATTTTAATACTTTTTTTTCAATATTTTCATCATAACTTTTTACTCACATTTTCGGAAAAAAATTATATTTTTGAACCAAGGGTCTATAAAAACATCTCCACCCTACAAAGATGGCGATAATGTATGTGTACATTTCACTCTCCTCAAACCCTAATTATGAGACTATATTGAATATGTTATTGTTATTAACTTATTATTATTGAGTATCGAACATTGAACAGAAAACATGAAAACAAAGACAATTCCTTATAATGACATAATGAATTAGAGATCAATTTGCACAACATAATGCACCATTGTTAACAAAAACGAAGAGCACAAGGCCTTTGTAGAAGTTTTATTTCAAAGCACCTCTTCCCCATGGTTAATAGGCATATGGAATACCATGAAAAAACATCTCAAATTCACTACAAAATAGAAATAATAAAACAATACCACCACCTAATAGCCTCCGCTAAGTATCCTCTATTCTTCTTTTTTTCTCATGTCCACAACTCCCTCCCCTCTGCAGACCCCCTTTCATTCCATATATTTTTCATTTGAAACTAAAAAATTAACCCAAAAATGAAAAAAAAAGTTAAAAAAAGAACTCCATCCTTCTCCTCAACCTCCTATTACTATGGTTGTTGACAACTCAAGGATTATTATTAACAGCTGGTGACAATTCATTTCATGCTAAAAGCATGGACCCACACACTCTCTTTTACTCAATGCTTTTGTGAGTTTTAAAGCCACAACAAATCTTCCATTTAGCCAAAACTGATTGGACTTTGGGGGTGTGAAGCTCTAAAAACTTTTAAAAAAAAGATTAAAATTTTTCAGATTTCATGACTTCTTTTTTTACTCAAGAGATGATGTTTGTGTCAAGTTTCCTCCTTTTAGCATCTGGACTATTAGTGTTTGATGAATTTGGACATGAGCCAACTGTTCCTTCACCACTTTTATAGCTTAAACAAGCAGCTTCCAACACCCCATTGGGACTTTGAGGTACTGATGCTGCAGCAGTAGTAGCACTAGTCCCACTAACCAATGTCAAATCCTGAATTAGTTCAAGACACTTCATCACTCTGTCCTGCATTATCACAAGAAAATAAAAACCCCACATAAATAAACTAATAAATAAAATCAAGTTGGTATTTTCTAATGCAAAAAGAATCAAGAGGGGTAATCAAGAATCCTTATCAGTGGTGCACGGTTTGAAACTCCGTGAATAACAAGGTGCCTCTTTATTCTTTTCTACTTAAACATAAGTGGTGTTCGAATTCGTAACGTGCACCTAATCCACACATCAGGGTTCCGCTCAGAAAGTCTAGGGGGGCAAGAATCACGAGGTTCATTTTTTGGCATAATAAGAATATAGGTCAATGACGCATGATTTGAAACTCAATGGATAACAACCTGCCTCTTTATTCTTCTCTACTTAAAAAGTGGTGTTCTAACTCGTGACGTGTACCTAATCCACACATCATCACGCTTACGCTCTTTCCACTAAAAGAAAGTCCGGGGGCAAGAATCAAGTGGTTAATCTCATGATCAAGAATACGTGTCCATTCGAAACTTAGTAAATAACGGTCTGCCTCTTTATTCTTCTCCATTAAAACATTAATGGTGTACGAACTCGTAACGTGCATGATATCATGGTTGCACTCTTTCCACTAAAAGAAGTCTAGTGGGGGCAAGAATAAAGAGTTTTATATGAGTGGAGCACCACTCAAAATCTTTCACCTTTTCAACTTGTATGGAGAAGCAAGGCGTTGCCTTATCAATGTCTTCTGCTTGTGGCCTTTCCCCTGAAACAGACATTGCCACTGCTGCTGCAATTTCAGAAGGCCTGAATTCCAAGAAGTCAATACCTGCATTCAATTTTCCCAACCAAAGCACTGGATCAAACACTTAATTATTTTTTAGGATCAAGAAATTGTACAATTTGAATTCAATTACAACCTATGTAGCTCAAACTTTTCAAAAATACCTCTAGGTGTGTGTCGGATTTTGGAGGATCCGACACAGCTGGACAGCATTTTTGGAAAATCCAAGCAACATAGATTCCATCGATATCCAAAAAGACTCAAAAAGTGTGGTGAGAGTATAACCTTTTATTGTGCTTAATATTAGTTGAATTGATCTAGAAACCAGTTGCCTTGATGGGATTTCATCAGGATTCATCTTTCTCATAAAATAATCTATGAATGTGCAAGGTGTATAAGCCTGCATTCTCCATCTCAATGTGCTCAATACCAAAAGTTCCATTCTTTGTATTGTTTTACCTTCAAATAAAAACTTAGGCTCCCCTACCTGTTCCACACAAAAAAAAAAAGATAATTACAATCCAATGCCTTTCGTAGATCTAATTTACAAAATAGCCAGCAAGTATATAGGTTGTGTATCTTAATAAGTATAAATATACACATAATATACATATAATATATATAATATACGTCCATTATACATAATATATCTTGAATATATTTTGATTCACCTGTAAATCTACAGTCAGGGGGACATTAATTTCTTCCATTTTGACTGCAAGGGATAAACAGGCTACAGCTAACAATTGAATTGTCCAAGTTTTACCTCTCTGTAAATCCAAGAAAAAAAAGTAATTTAACAGTGAAAAGTTCAAACACAAGGAAACAAAGTGCAAGACAAATTATGTAAAGTGGGACTTACTGGCAATTCATACAAAGACAGAAACCTATCAAGGTAATTTATTGACAAACAAAAACTCAGCTCTCCAAACCCATAATGCACATGAGCCTGCAAAGCACAAAAACACAAAAAACCAAATCATAAAAATAAAATCACTACAGCAGAATCAAATAAACAACAAAAAGCTCTCATTTTACTATTTTGTGCTTTAAAAATCAATCAATGGATACCTATATATGTCCCACTAATCAATGTGCATTTTCAAGTAAAATCCTAGAAAATGACATCAGAGATAAAGTTTAACAAATAAACACTCTATTTGAAGGGGAGTTTGGAGCAGCGGTAAAGTTCTCTGGTGTGACCTATAGGTCACTGATTCGAGCCATGAAAATAGTCACTAATGCTTGCATTAAGTTAGGTTGTCTATGTCACGTCCCTTGGCGTACGGCCCTTCCCCGGACCGGGCTGCCTTTTTTCTCCAGGAAAGAACTAGAAACTTAATGAGAAAACCATCATTTACCAAAAAGGGTATAACAATAAGATTGAGATTAATGCAAACAATCATTAATTAACAGAAAAAACAATGCGAACATTTTCAAGAAAGGGAAAAATTGCTAAAAAGAACATATAATTAACCTTCCAAATCCAATTAAGTGCCTCTCTTCTAAGATTCAAATCCAAATCCCCAGTTCTTAATCTATTGAGATAAACATCTTTAGGTAAGAATTTTTTTTCCCTTTCCACCATAAAACAAAAGCTTTCTTCACTTAAACTTGGCAACAACAAATCAATCGATTCCATTGATCTGCCACCATAGTCATTAAAGTTCAAAACTTTACTGTTTTCTTGAATTTTTTGGTCATCATTATTGACCAAAGAATCAAGATCATCAAAAAAAATATTCTTTGTTTCTGTACAAAACAGTAAATTTGAGGCCACACAGTCATTACTTTTTTCACCCATTTAAAAAAAAATAACCTCTGCTATTAAAACCCTTTAATCAAAATCCCATTTTTACAAGATTGAACCCCATTTTCAAGAAAATAGAAAAAATATTAAAACCCTTTAATAAAAATACAAGATTGAATCAAATTTCCCACACCATTTTCAAGAAACTAAGATTTCTATTGATTTTTGCATGTAAACATTAGCATTTTTTTTCATGGGGGTTAAGTAGAAATATAGAGAAAAGGGGAGAAGAAGAGATAGAGAAGGAGAGTATATAGAGAGAGCAATGTGGGGTTTGGAGACCGTTCAAAGAAGAGAAGAAGAAAGCTTTATGTAGGAAATGGACATTTGTGTTTTAGGGTAAAGGAGGGAATTGTGGATTCTACACCATTAATTAAACATAAACAACACAAAAAGGAGAAAGAAAAAAATAAGCAAAAATTATACTTTGTCTCTATCTAATATTATGTGATATTTTTTATTTTTTAAGAGTTAATTTAATTAACTTTTATGTGTGTATTATTTCATTTTTTCTATATTTTGATATTTTTATTGTCTTATTTTCTTGCAATCTTGTATTGATTATATTGTTTTAGCCAATGGTCTATCGGAAACAATCTATCTGCTGTACAAAGGTATATGAAAGATCTGCGTATATTTTACCTTCCTCAGACCCCAATTTATGAGATTACACTGTTGTTGTTGTTATACGATAAATACAATAAGTTGTACTTTTCTCGTGTCAATATGATGAAAAAATGAATTTTATAACGTTGATCAAAATTTACATAATCTTAATCTGAAAAGTGTTGTATAAATTGAAACAAAAAGAGTATATATAAAATCAACAAAAAAATCACAAATAGTCATTTTTAATGTCTGTAATTGAAAATTAGTCATTGTCTTAGAATTTTAAATTTTACAAGTAAAATTTCAAGTAATTTCTTGAAGTTTCTATTATAGAATTGGAATCTCCATGGAACGGTTAGTTGTTGTTTTAGAATTTCGAATTTTACGTGATACGATAGAATTTCAAGATAATTTTTTGTGAGAGATGATTTCCTTTGTGTCATCAGATGTGTGTCTCTACCTAGTGGTAGTGACTGTGATTCCTCTTTCACGTCTACTGTCGAATTCGGAGGAATGGGCGTGGGCGAGGAATTTCATTTTTTCAAAAAGTTGATAAGGGCACTCTTAATTAAATTTTCTGTTGGATTACTCCATCTTTTTGTGGGTCAGTCAAAATGGTGATTCACAGGGGATTGACTAGTTTGACTAGAAATAATGAGCTAGTGATGATGCAATAAATTATTATAACATTTTGAGAGAATAAAATAAATGACTACATGGAATAGATATATTTCCTTTTGGATTTGTTTTCTTGTTTCAGTTTAAGGTAAAGTAATATTGATATGCACATTGCACCCTATTAGACGCATTTTCTAATCCAAATATTTGTTAAAAATACTATAAGTTAAGGCCGCACACAATAGACTTTTATAATTCGGCTAGGGGTGTTCATTTCGGATTATCCGATCCGAAATTTCGAATATTCAAAAATTTCAGATCGATAAAATTATGATCCGAAATTTTTGGATATCTGAAATTTCGGATTGAATAACCGGATATATCTGAAAATTTCGAATCGAATAAATTTATAATGCACAAATAAAATATGACAACTAATAATTAAAGAATTATATAATAATAATAATAATAATAATAATAATGAGATGGGATTTAATCCAAACTATTCCAGTTTAGGTAATGTTTCCTCACATTCCAATTGAGTTTTGGGCACCGAAAAACTTGGATAGAATAACCAGCTGTATAGGCAAACCAATATGCACTGATAAACTAACTGCTCAAGGAGATGGGATTTCTTAAGCAAGAATTCTTATGTTAGGATATTTCCGTATGATGAACGCAAGTGTACGTATCGTTCACAAGTAATATAGTTTGATAAAATTGAATATCGTCTTTAGAGACTGTTTCTAAGTACCGTTCATCTATTTTATGTTATCTATTTGGCAATCGATAATTGAGTTTGATTTTTGTTTAACTACTAGAATAATTGCAAGAATTAACTAAACTATTTAAGTTGTGATCAGTTATGAAGGAATTAGGGCTTCCAAAATCCTCGACTATCCACTTTATTCAATTCTTAATGCAACTAGAATGACTTCTTCTTCTACGTTAAGATAGCAGTTAACTAGACTGTCTTATACTCCGGTTAGAATATATAATCACTCAACCCCAGTGCAGAACCCTTCTATATTTCTATGATAGGATTTACCACATAGGAGGATTAAGAACAGTAACTTATAATGCTACACAAGTATCGGGGTACTTTCGTCCACGATTTTAAGCTATGTCTATTCAATTACTGCATATCCAAATCTCTCCTTTCGGTTCTTGATTCGAAATCATATATATTATGATAATTAGTGATCAATTAACTATCAAACATTCATACCAATTATTGAATAAATCTTAACAAGTGAAGAAGAAATCAAACTACTGCATTAAGTTATGAAATAAAGTTTCAAGTGATTCATAAGGAAAACCCTAATAAAGTGTTTAGCTCCTAGTCATAGTCACGCTAAGAACTAACACAAAATCCATATATAAACTGAATTAAAAAGAAAGAAAGAAAAATTACGTAGAAGTCTCCAATTGTAGCCTCAATCCTTGCCCTGAGTTGTATTGTGTGATAGAATGAACTCCTCTCTCCTAAACTAATCTCTAGGGCTTAAATATGTTGCAAATTCATGCCCTATGGACCCTTCTGGCCTTGGCCAATTCTAACTCGGATCTGAAAATTTGCGCCTCAGCACCGCGGTCCTACAGTGTACCGCGATGCGAAAGTCTGCACTGGCGATAAATATGGCTCTGCGGTTGCATGCGAATGGCACCGGTGCCAAAAGTCCTGCGGGGTCTCGATCTTCAGGCCGCGATTACCTTACGGGCCGCGGTCTGCTTTGCGCCGTCCGAATTATCAATTTTAAACCTCTTTCTGCCTCGGGACCTCCTTTTATGCCCACTTTTCGTTCCTTTTCGTCATTTTGCATTTTTGAACCGTTGTGACTCAAAAGAAAGAAAAACGACCTAATAATATACTAAACACAACAAAAACAAGTAAAATACTAACTAAAAATGACTTAAAAAAGCGTATACAAAATACGCCTAACAAACCCCCAAACTTAAACTTTGCTCGCCCTCGAGTAAAGAAGAAAACAAAAACAAAGAAATATAATCGAAAAGACTCAAAGACTCAAATCAAGCAGATGTACAAGGTTACTTAGAAACACATGAACATCAGTGGGATAATATGTTGGAACATATAGCATGAATATAGCAATCTAGAATTTCAAACCAGATATTTCGCAAATTCATTTCAATCACACTCAATGGAAATATGAACACCTAGCCTATGCATGTCAATTTCATTTAGTTTTATGGGCCTGTTTACTTGATATTCTCCACTAATCATAGACATACATTTTAGAGATCTTCCGGACTTTTCAGGGTTGTAATGTAGGCTTAGGCAGGAGTAGGTAAGAGTAGGCATTTAGGCTCAATTTACGTATCATAAGCGTTTTTCTCATTCAACCATTTTGTCCTTCTTTTTAGTATTCTTTTTCAGTTCATACATATCACTCCCCTTTTCACTTTTTGAGAGTGTGAAACACATTCACATAGGCACCCCCAAACTTAAGTTTTTGCATTATTTTTTATTGAGGTGCATCAATCTTTTTTTAAATTCTCTTTTGGTATTTCTTTTTCACTCTTTTTCATCGCAATTTTCAATTACTGCTTATGGCACAAGGTAATCATAGGGTGTCACAAAAATAACTTATTTTAGGCTCAAAGGGGCTGACTAGGGATACAATTTACTGCAAGGTAGGTAATGAAAGGTAAGAAGGACTAACAAAGAAATACATGAGTCATCTCCCTAAACATGTACGTCCTAACTATTTCGCCTCAAATAACAAGCAAGCAGACTTCATAGACATTTTTCAATTGACAACGCAATAGCTAAGCACAAATATCCCAAATATAATCAGATTTTCATGATTTTTGGTATATCTAACTTAAGCACACAGATTTTAACTTCTAATTCCATTACATTATCTTACGTAACTCACTAGGCGTTTTCAGCAACTACAACATGCATGATCATAAAAAACATTGACTCATATGGACACAATAAAAGACACAAAACAAAACACAATAAAATACACAAAATAAAACATAATAAAAGACACAAAACAAAGACTAAAAAACATAAGGTATCCCCCCAAACTTAACTAACACATTGTCCCAAATGAGTAACGACTCAAAAATTAAACAGGGACGACTTACAGACATACAGCGGCTCAAAATGATGGCGGTGGCTGCGGATATTACACTGAGACGGTATCTGTGGGAGGAGATTTGGCGATTTAGAGCCTTTTTATTTTTCGGAAATCGCTAATCGGCACCGCGGTTATGCATATTGGCACCGTGGTGCCTAAAGTATTGGGGCCTCTCTGAACATTCGGCATCGTGGTCCTGCTGATTGGCACCGCGGTGCTGACTCGACTCCGTGTTTTCCACCCTTTTCTTCATGCTCATTCTCCGATTCTTTCACCTGGCATCACAACACAACAAACATACCAAAAGTGAGACTGTTCTATTTAAACTAAATTGCATAATTTAAACATTGGGTTGCCTCCCAAGTAGCGCTGTCTTTAACGTCTTTTAGCCGGACGCAGGTTCATAATTCAAATCATTGGGATAAATTAACCCCACAATTTATCCACTTCAAAATCATTCTCCTCTTTCTCACTATATTTTTCTTTTTCACAGTATTGGGTTCAGAAGGATTTACCTGTTTGACAACTTCCATTTTATCCACTTTTCTTTCATCTTTCAAACTAGCATGTGGGCTCACAGTTGTAGGAATTACCTCCAAAGTTTTTGTCTATGTTTGCTAATCTTCTGTGTCAGTTGTGCTTACTGCGAAGCACTTGTTGCTAGCCTGAGACTCAATGGTGGATTTGAACACCCTGAATACCATATCTTCTTCCTGAACCCTTAGTCTCAATTCCCCTTCTCCACATCAATTAGTGCTCTGCCCGTTGCAAGAAATGGTCTCCCCAAAATGATGGGTATTTCATCATCTTCCTTCATGTCAAGAATGAGGAAGTCTGCTGGGAAGAAAAACTTTTCCACCTTGACAAGCACATCTTCAACTATGCCTCTGGGGTGCACCACGGTTCGGTCAGCCAGCTGCAGATTAACTGTAGTTGGTTTGGCTTCTCCCAAACCCTATCTCTTGAACACAGACAGAGGCATGAGGTTGATACTAACCCATAAGTCACAAAGTGTCCTGTTGCATGTTACCTTGCCAATAGTGCAGGGCAGGGTGAAGCTTCTTGGATCTTTCAACTTAGGATGTAGTTTCTTTTGTAAGATGGCGTTGCACTCCTCTGTCAGCGCTACAGTCTCATAATCCGCCAACCTTCTCTTCTTCCCAAGTATCTCCTTCATGAATTTGAAGTATGCGTGCATTTGTTCTAACGCCTCAATGAAGGGGATATTAATGTGCAGCTTCTTAAACACCTCCAAGAACTTGGCGAACTGCTTGTCTATGACCTTCTTTTGGAGCCTCTGAGGTAAGGGATTCTATTAGTGTATTCTTTCAAGGGTGCTGGTGGAGCTTTCTCAACTGTAGGGTGGTCCTCAGTGACCCCCTCATTTCCTTCCTCAACTGCTTTCTCACCCCCTCTCTCATAAACTACTGCGAGTTGGGGAGAAACCTGCTCCAACTGCTTTTCACTCCTTAACAATACTGCCTGACACTGCTCTCTTTGATTGACCTTTGTATTACTTGGGAGAGTACCCTGCGACCTGTTGGTTACCATCTTCGCTAGTTGCCCAACCTGCGTTTGCAGGTTCCTCAGAGATGACCTGATTTCAGACATACACTGATTCTGTGAATTTGTGAGTGTAAGCAATGCAACCGTCAGCTCATCAGGCTTCTCCTGTTGTGTAGGTGGTCTAAACTGATGGGATGAGGTAGCTTTGATTACGTACTTTGCGGTTACGTAATTATCACGATATGATTCTTTGTTGAGCACAGTCGTTCCTCCACAAAAAGTTAGGGTGATTTCTCCACCCTAGATTGTATGTGTTGGAATTATAAGGCCGCTGAAAGTTCCCAACTGCCTGAACCTGCTCCATTGGTACATTATTAGGGTCCACCGCTATGCATCTGTCAAAGGAATGCGGTCCACCACAAATCTCAAAATTTACCGACATCTGGACTGCATTCACATACATAGTGTTCTACTGCAGTTGCTTTGTCAGAAGGGTCACCTGTGCATTCAGGGCAGTGATGGCATCTAACTCATGTATGCCCATAGTCTTCCTCCTATTCACTGACCTGTCGTCTGCACCTTATTGATTGTTGGCTGTCATGTCTTCCAGTAACTCATGTGCCTCATTGGCACTCTTTCTCATAAAGGCTCCCCCTGCTTCAACATCAATGATTGTACGAGTAGTACCACTCAGCCCATTATAAAAAATGTGGACTAATATCCACTTCTCTATGCCATGATGTGGGTATTTCTTTTGCAGATCCTTAAATCGCTCTCAAGCATCATAAAGTGACTCATCATCCACCTGGTAGTATTTGTTTAGCTCTCCCCTTAACTTTGCCGCTTTTGAAGGAGGGAAGAACTTTGCAAGAAATTTTTGTGCTTGATCCTGCCAGGTGGTGACGGAGTTGGCAGGTAGTAAGTTCAATCAACTCTTGGCTCTGTCCCTAAGTGAGAACAGGAAGAGCATCAGTCTAATGGCATCATCAGTAACTCCATTGTACTTGAAAGTGACACACAACTCCAGAAAGTTGGCAATTTGCATGTGGGGGTCTTCAGATGGCAATCCCTCAAACTGTACTGTGTTCTGGACCATGCTCAGGATGGCTGGCTTGATCTCAAAGTTGTTTGCTCCTATTGATGGGAGTCTGATGCATGTCTGTGCACCAGTGACCGTGGGCAGAACATACTCTCCCAAGCTTCTTTCTGCTGGGACCGGTATTGGCTCCTCTAGATGTTCAAGAACCTCGTTGTTTGTCCCATTCTGATTCGGTGGTTGGTTTTCCATGGTCACTGAATCAGCTATCCTTTTATTTCGCATGTTTTGCTTGCACATTTTTTCAATTTCAGGGTTGAAGGAAACAAGTGTATCTGCTCCTCTCCTTCTGCGCATGCACTAAATCCCTGGAAAAGACCAAAATCAACAAATAAACCAAGGCAACAGGGTTCTAACAGTAAAAGAAAATAAAATAAACCAAAGTAGAAATAAAAATAGATTGTTCGATGTTAGAAGTACGCCAGTCCCCGGCAACGGCGCCAAAAACTTGTTAGGATAGTTCCGTATGCTCAACGCAAGTGTACGTATCGTTCATAAGTAATATAGTCTGATAAGACCGAATTCGTCCTCAGAGACTGGTTTCTAAGTACCGTACATCTATTTTATGTTATCTATTTGGCAATCGATAATTGAGTTTGGTTTTTATTTAACTACTAGAATAATTGCAAGAATTAACTAAACTATGTTGTGATCAGTTATGAAGGAATTAGGGCTTCCAAAATCCTCGACTATCCACTCTATTCAATCTTTAATGCAACTAGAATGACTTCTTCTTCTACGTTAAGTGTCACGCCCCGACTTTTCCTAAGTCTTTACTTAGGGCGTGATGGCACCTGGACAATTATTTTCCACCAGGAGCACCATTTAATTCTCTTTATTTAGAAATTTAAACTTATATTCAAATACGGAGCTATTAATAAAAATAACAGTAAAGAAATTTGTTCATGACTTTATTGAAAATATAACGCGAGCCCATGCTCGTGCAAACATTGTTTCTACATAGACGTACTGACAAATATTATTCTAAGTTGGAAGGGAGATCATTCCACACGGGCATATCCCGAGACATTGGAACTGACATTCTGAACCTGACGAGTACCAAGCCCGAAACAATGGACTTGGTATGACAAGAGGCTGCGGGACGATCGCTAGCCTTGACGTGGAGCCTTTCCTCTATCACCCTTTCCTGAAACATGTTAAATAAAGAGTCAGCCCTACCATCCAAATTTGGTGAGAACCTACCTGCAATTCAAAGTAACACCACAATATTCCAAGTGCAATCACATTATAACGTAATAAGCATATTGCAAAACATATCGAGTTACAACATTTTTAAATATGCAACAACTCATAGGAAATTCTCGGTTTAACTAACACTTCATTTTATCTCGTATTATACGTTAAGACATTCCCCTGCATTTCCACATGTTTATTACATTTATATATTTGTGAACGCGTATTCACTTTTCATATTTATATATAGGTGAACATGTATTCATCTTTCATTTTTGTTGTGGCGTGCAACCCGATCCATTATGTTTACGTATTTGTGAACGTGTATTCACTTTACGTTTTGTTGCGGCGTGCAACCCGATCCATTATATTTACGTATTTGTGAATGCGTATTCACTTTACGTTTTGTTGCGGCGTGCAACCCGATCCATTATGTTTACGTATTTGTGAACGCGTATTCACTTTACGTTTTGTTGCGGCGTGCAACCCGATCCATTATATTTACGTATTTGTGAACATATATTCACTTTACGTTTTGTTGCGGCGTGCAACCCGATCCATTATGTTTACGTATTTGTGAACGCGTATTCACTTTACGTTTTGTTGCGGCGTGCAACCCGATCCATTATATATTTATATATTTATGTGAACACGTATTCACTTTCATATTTTTCAGAAGATCAAATAAATACTATTCTCTTTTCTAACATTTTGTCATTCATACTTGTAACGATTATAACTTTTTAACCATAACTCCAACTAAGGTGTTTCTCAAGCGGAAACTAAGGTAAGACGGGTATCTTTCACTGTACCAAATTTCATTTAAAACTACTTTGGGTAACTAACACAAATTTATCCTCAAAACAGCCACATGAAATTTGTTTCGGCAGAATTTTTATTAAACAACACCCAATCTTATAATAGTCATAACTCCTAATATGTAAACCCGTTCAATCCCCATAAATTCTCAAAACGACGAGAACAGAGAGATACACGTCTCCATGTGAACCATTCTTTCATATTCTGTACCATTTGGTACAGTTTTACACTTTTATTCGCTGCCCTTCCTGGATATCGATAGATCCGAGGCAGAAACTTTAAACAGCGATAAATCTCAATCCGTAAGTCGGATAGACCCCCGTAAGGTCTCAAAATGTCCACAACAAAGAGATCTAGAACTTTCATTTAGCAACAATTTTCATATTCCCCACAGATTAGTACATTTTTACGTTTCAACTTCCTGCCCTTCTGGATTCCGACGAATCCGAGGCAGCAACTTCAAACTACAATAACTCTCAACTCGTAAGTCCGTTTTAATAAATCTTTATATATATCTGTCCGTAACAGAGAGATTTACAACCATGTAAATTTGCATATAATTCTAATAAGTAAAACTCAATAAAAACAGTCTGTAATTATGCCTTTCCGAATTTCAACCAAATCTAAGGCAGGAACTTTGAACTATGATAACTTTCAAACCGTATGCCCATTTTACCTCATTTTTGGTTCTATATGATCGTATTAGAGAGGTGTACAATTCTTCCGAATTTCATCAAATTCTAACAATTATAACTCAGTGAGAACAGTTCGTAAAGTTCATGACGCAACTAGTTATCTAAACCATCAAAAGTTCAATATTTCTTTTCAACACTCAATTCTTATTCCAACATGTATTGAACTAAAAATAAAGGATGTTACCAAGAATTTCTGAGTGAGAAAACTCACCTTGTAAGTGTGAAAAAGATTGTGGTTCGGTTGCTACAAGTGGTCCTTGCTCCTTAGTGTTCCCTAATTTTATTGTTCTCCTTCCTCCCTTGATATTTTCTTGATTTTTTTCCTTCTTGTTCACTTGTTTTTTTTCTGATTTTCTAACCTTTATGTTATGTCATTTGTTTGTGTGTAAATACAATGTATAAGTGGAGAGTTTTCTATAACCTATGGGAGGTGAAAAACCAAAAGATTGAAGGAAAATGAAAAGGGGGGAAGGGTAAGGGAAGGGTACGTGCATGCTGCATATCATATTTTTTTTTTTTTTTTTTTTTTGTTTTTCTTTTTGTTTTCTTATTTTCATTTCATCTATCTATTTATCCAACTTTAACATTAACTCTATCCCATGCAATTTATTCATTGTTTTCTTATATATATATATATATTTTTTTTTTATTAACTCAACCACAACTATATATTATTATTATTATTTTTCCGGATTTTACATTCTCTCCTCCTTAAGCAACATTCGTCCTCGAATGTGAATAAGGTCGTAACATAATCACATAGACACAATAATGTTTATTGTTATTGTAACAAATTTGGGGCTTCACATTCTCCCTTCCTTAAGAAGCATTCGTCCTCGAATGAGAGTAAGGTTGTAACACATGCATAAAGACACGCAAATGACACACATATGAAGTACTATGTAATGCATTTTTTTTATTACCTTAGTCAAATAGGAACGGATATTTGACTTTCATCACCTCCTCCGCTTCCCAGGTGGCTTCCTCGGTGGAGTGGTTCCTCCATAGGACTTTCACGGAAGCAATATCTTTATTCCTAAGGCGCTTAACCTTCCTATCAAGTATTTCCACCGGAACTTCTTCATATCAAGCTCCTCATTAAGAATTATCTCACTGAAGGATGACGTGACTTGGATCGTGCAAGTATTTTCGTAACATTGACACATGAAATCTGGATGCTGCTTCCGCCTCTTGTGGAAGTGCTAATTCGTAAGCCACATTCCCACTCTTCGTGAGATCTCATGGCCCAATAAACCTTGGGCTCAATTTTCCTTTCTTACCAAAACGCATAACTCCCTTCATTGGGGACACTTTTAAAAATACTTTCTCCTCTTGAAATTCAAGGTCTCTTTTAGATGATCCGCATAGGACTTATGACGACTATGAGCTGTTTTGATCCTCTCCGAATCATCTGTACCTTACCATTTGTTTCTTGAATGACTTCAGTCCGAACGATTCGTCTACACCTCGAACCATCCAGTGGAGACCTATATTTTCGTCCATATAATGCTTCAAACGGCCATTTGTATGCTAGAGTGAAAACTATTGTTGTGGCGAACTCAATTAGACATAGATGGTCCAACCGAACTTCCCGAAAATCTAACACACAAGATCGCAACATGTCCCTCAAGTGTTTGAATTGTTCGCTCGGCTTGCCCATCTGTTTTGCGGGTGGAAAGCGTGCTTAACTTAACTTTTGTCCGAGACCTGCTGGAAACTTTGCCAAAAGTGTGAGGTGAACTGGGAACCCTATCTGAAATAATTTGTAAAGGAATCCGTGTAACCGCACAATCTCCTTCAAATAAATGCGTGCGTCTTGTGGTGCGCGATACGTAGTCTTGACCGTAAGAAATGGGTGACTTTGTAAGCCGATCAACAATCACCCAAATAGAATTGTACCGCTTCTCGAGTTTTCGGTAGACCGATTCTGAAATCCATATGAATCGCCTCCCATTTCCACATGGGGACTCCAATGTCTGAAGTAATCCGCCAGTTTTGATGTTCGGCTTTCACTGTGACATACAAGACACCTCCCGACAAACTCCATGGCGTCTTTCTTCATCCCGTCCACCATGGTAATTTGCCTTGAGGTCACGATACATTTTGTTGACCACTGGATGAATGGAATATCTTGTGTTGTGACCCTCTCTAAGATCTTCCTCCTTAGATCCTTTACCTTAGGAACACATAACCTACCCTTAAACCGGCGGTTCCGTCATTATCTCCCAATGTAAATCGTGAAGGTTTTCCTGTTGGATTCTCTCCGAAATCCAACAAACTCGTATCCTCAAACTGACTTTCTTTTATTTACAAGCTAAGGCGATGCGAGGTATCATGTACCACCACCCTACCTTCACCGATCTCGATTAAGCTAACCCAGGGTTTCCCAATCTTTGTACCTCCGAACGATACCCTCTTTTGTATTGCCAAATGGGCGAGCTGCCCATTGATCTCTCATCGAGTCGTCGACCACGTTGGCTTTCCTGGATGGTAAAGAATACTAAGGTCATAATCCTTAAGCAACTCTAACTATCTTCTTTGTCGGAGATTCAAATCCTTCCTGCGTGGTTTATGCGCAAACTCTTATGATCTGTAAATATATCCACATGCACACCATACAAATAATGTCTCCATATTCGTAAGGCAAACACCACCGCAGCCTAATTCCAAGTCATGAGTTGGGTAATTCTTCTCATGTATCTTCAATTGTCTAGATGCATACGCATAACCTTTCCAAATGCATCAAGACACATCCTAACCCAACTCTGAGGCATCATGATAGGATGAACCCTTCGCGTCCGGATGGTAAGGTTAAGATGCGATGTCAACAATTCCTTTAGTTTCAAAACTTGCCTCACATGCTTCGACCACGGTACTTAACCGCTTTTTGAGTCAACCGGTCAAAGGAAGCGTGAGACTAGAAAAACCTTTTACGAATCTTCTATAATACCCACCAAACCCAAGAAACTTCTAACCTCTGCCGGGTGGTCGGTTTGGCGGTTCTTTCGCTTCTATCTTCCGGGGTCTACCATAATTTCATCCTTGACACAACATGGCCAAAAAAGGCTACCTTTTCCAACCAAAATTCACACTTTGAAAATTTAGCATATAGTTTCTCCTGTTTCAAGACTTGAAGACTACCGCCGGATGCTCTTCATGTTCTTCAACACTCTTCAGAGATTAGGATATCATCTATGAACACAATCACGAACAAATCTAGGAATGGTTTGAAAATTCTGTTCATTAAATCCATAAAAGTCACTGGGCATTGGTTAACCCAAAAGACATGACCAAGAACTCATAATGGCCGTGTCGGGTCCTAAAGGCTTTTGGATATATCATCCGATTTATTTTCAATTTGGTGATATCCCGAACGAGATCAATCTTGGAAAAATAGCTAGCTCGCGAAGTTGGTCAAAAGATCATCGATTCTTGGTAATGGGTATCGGTTCTTGATCGTGACCTTATTGAGTCCGATAATCGATGCGCATTCGGAGCGATCCGTCTTTCTTTTTCACAAACAGGACTGGTGCACCCCAAGGGGAAACACTAGGCCTTATAAAGCCTTTATCCAGAAGATCCTTCAATTGTTCTTTTAACTCCCTCAATTCAGCTGGGGCCATTCGATATAGAGGAATAGAAATGGGTCTTGTACCCGGAATTAACTCTATAGCAAACTCCACTTCTATCAGGAGGAAGGCTGGAAGATCTTCAGAAAAACCTCCGAAAATTTCAACAATAGGAACATCATTCACCGAGGATTCTTTTTGGGTATCCACTATATTAGCCGATATGCATACTCCACTCTGTGACTTCTCAATAACTTTTGAGCCCAAGGTAGGAAATAAACTGACCTGAGGATATTCCAACCCTACCCCTTATAACAACTTCTGGTTCTCCGGGAAAAGTTAATCTCACTATCTTTCGTCGACAATCCAACATGGCATAACATGCCGACAACCAATCCATACCCAAAATGACGTCGAAGTCTACCATATCAAGTAGTACTAGGTTCACCATTGTTCCCCTGCCATTCACTTCTAATGGAAAATTATTTACCACCCGAGAGGCCCAAATTGAGGCCCCTACTGGTGTCATAACCTCAACAGGTTCACTTAAATAAGAAGGTTCTACATGTAAATTCTTAGTAAAGCTCATTGACACATATGAAAATGTAGAGCGGGATCGTATAATACAAATGCAGAATACTCGAGACTAGCAAAATACACATGACCACGCGTTAGATGCTTCGCCTCATTCCTCCGGGCAAAGCGTAGAGCCGATTAGAATTGTTGGGTTGTTGACCTCCCTGACTCTGGCGGGGTTGGTTTCCCTGATTTCCCCTGTAGGCAGCTGTGGTTGCTTCTGACCTCCCCTGAATATATTGAGTTTGGGTCCTCTTCTTGCAATCCCTGGCATAGTGGCCTGACTCTCCACAGTTATAACATGTCTTCGTTAAGAGCCGACATTCTCGGTGTGTTTTCTTTGACAAATCTTACAAATCGGTTTGTCGCCTCGTGTTAGGGTTGGTGGCCTTGTCCTTGCTACCTTGGTAATTAGACCAATGTGCCCTTAGGCTTGAAATAAGACGACCAGATTAGTTCGGTCCTGAAGATCCTTTACTAAACTCCTGCTTCTGATTTTGACTCTGATTAAATGATCCTGACGTCCGAAATCTCTTCTGCGAATATTCTCTTTTTGCTTTAGCGAAACCTTCTACCCTCAAAGCCATATCGACAATCTGAAGATAAGTTCGATCGTTGGCTAACGCCACCACCTTCTCTGCTATGTTCGGGTTTAAACCCTCTACAAATCGCTTGACTCTATCCATTTCTGTAGGGACGACATGTGTGTTGTATGCCGATAACCTCACGAACTGTGTATCATATTCTTGTACACTGCGGTCACCTTGCTTCAATTGTTCAAACTCCCGTCTGAGCGCATCCTTGCGCGTATTAGGCATAAACTTCTCAATGAATGTCGCTCTGAACCCTCCCCAAGTCATTGGTGGTGACATCGGGGGACGATTTTTCCTAAAATTCCTCCACCACACCTGCGTCATCCACTAGTCGTGCGCGCTACCAAGTTGGCGCCTGCGTCTCCACTCTTCCCAATGTGAACATTAAGTCTTCATCTTCATCTAGTAATTCCATCGGGTCGGACTTGGGGTCCTTCCCGAGTCTGATGGTTCTCTTCTCCTCATAAAATTTGCCCATAGCCTATCGTCAGTGCGCTTGGGATTCTACACTCCCGATGCGTAGTGCGATCATGATCGGTCCCTGGGCGTGCAGTTACAGTTCGGGGCTATGACAGAGACACTAGGTGCGGGCGGAACCATGTGGATCTGCAGATGTCATTAACTCTATGAGTCTATCTAGTTTTTGTCCCACCGTTTCTTGGGCCATTTGACTCTCGTTCTCTCCAACATTTTCTCCGACATTTTCTCCGCTCCCTTCAGACACCACTACGTCAACTGGAGGTACATGAGCTTCGTGATGAACCTCCTCTTGAGCCCCCGGGATTTGTGAATTCACCATTTTCTGTGAAGACAAACACACTCATATTTTAGAAGACGGAATGTCTATTCTAGCTCCTAAATTTTCTTATAGTTCATAAGCATGCAACACCACAATATGCCAACAAGAAAAATAATTTAATAAAACATATCATTTCTTTCTTGTATTCATAGCACTTCATTCATCATATTTTAAAATAACAATGTCATGACTACAATACATCACATCAGGTCAACTCTGCCATTGTGCAACCCGCTATAGCCCTTGTACTGGAACAGACACCTACTATCACGCGTTAAAGGGCTTAACCGCATGATTCGCCTATTCGCAGTTGGCATTCAACTCCCGTGAACCTTCCTTTTGCTTCTCTTTCCATATAGTTCATTTTATACCTTACTCCTCTTACATGATGCGTAAATTGGTGCAATGAATTTTTTACGTAATATCTTCTCTTAGCATCCTTGCCTTTCGAATGCGAAATGAAACTTTTCGGGACTAATTGACTATTATCCGTAGTATGACTCCAATTGGAAAGTTGAAGAAGGTCGGTCGTATGAACGCCTTTTCCTTCTAGTCTAAGCAAATATGTACATAGTAATGCGATTGTGTCATCAATGTACTCATCAAAATCACCTTCTGAGTCCATCTTGCGACGCATGAACTCCATCTGAGCTCTCATTTCCTTTGCCTGTTCCATGAGTACTTCCCTTTTTGTTGGAACTCGCCTTATAATCGTCATCTACACAAATCATATTAGTCAGTATAACGTTGTACAATCCTTTTCTAACCCGTGTTAAGGAGGTAGTGAGAAATCAAGTCTTTGAAAAGACTCGAGGTAGGCACGAGAAGAGTACGAAGAAGGAAACTTTAGGATGTTATTCCGTTTACTTATTACTAAGGTGGTGCGCACACAGTCGCAATAAGTAACCGTTCAAACACCCAACTCGAAGAAAAACTTCCTAGAATCTCTTAACCTGAGTTAGCTTTGATACCAACTTGTCACTCCCCGACTTTTCCTAAGTCTTTACGTAGGCGTGATGGCACTGGACAATTATTTTCCACCGAGAGCACCATTTAATTCTCTTTATTTAGAAATTTAAACTTATATTCAAATACGAGCTATTAATAAAAATAATAAAGAAATTTGTTCATGACTTTATTGAAAATATAACGCGAGTCCATGCTCGTGCAAACATTGTTTCTACATAGACGTACTGACAAATATTATTCTAAGTTGGAAGGGAGATCATTCCACACGGGCATATCCCGAGACATTGGGAACCGACATTCAACGACTAGTACCAAGCCGAAACAATGGACTTTGTATGACAAGAGTCTGCGGGACGATCGCTAGCCTTGACGTGGAGCCTTTCCTCTATCACCCTTTCCTGAAACATGTTAAATAAAGAGTCAGCACTACCATCTGGGGATGAGTGAGAACCTTACCCTGCAATTCAAAGTAACACCACAATATTCCAAGTGCAATCACATTATAACGTAATAAGCATATTGCAAAAACATATCAGGTTACAACATTTTTAAATATGCAACAACTCCTCATAGGAAATTCTCGGTTTAACTAACACTTCATTTTATCTCGTATTATCGTTAAGACATTCCCTGCATTTCCACATGTTTATTACATTTATATATTTGTGAACGCGTATTCACTTTTCATATTTATATATAGGTGAACATGTATTCATCTTTCATTTTTGTTGCGGCGTGCCCGATCCATTATGTTTACGTATTTGTGAATGAGTATTCACTTTACGTTTTGTTGCGGCGTGCAACCCGATCCATTATATTTACGTATTTGTGAACATATTCACTTTACGTTTTGTTGCGGCGTGCAACCCGATCCATTATGTTTACGTATTTGTGAACGCGTATTCACTTTACGTTTTATTGCGGCGTGCGGCCGATCCATTATATTTACGTATTTGTGAACATATATTCACTTTACGTTTTGTTGCGGCGTGCAACCCGATCCATTATGTTTACGTATTTGTGAACGCGTATTCACTTTACGTTTTGTTGCGGCGTGCAACCCGATCCATTATATATTTATATATTTATGTGAACATGTATTCACTTTTCATATTCTTCAGAAGATCAAATAAATACTATTCTCTTTTCTAACATTTTGTCATTCATACTTGTAACGATTATAACTTTTTAACCATAACTCCAACTAAGGTGTTTCTCAAGCGGAAACTAAGGTAAGACGGGGATCTTTCACTGTACCAAATTTCATTTAAAACTACTTTGGGTAACTAACACAAATTTATCCTCAAAACAGCCACATGAAATTTGTTTCGGCAGAATTTTTATTAAACAGCACCCAATCTTATAATAGTCATAACTCCTAATATGTAAACCCGTTCAATCCCCATAAATTCTCAAAACGACGAGAACAGAGAGCTACACGTCTCCATGTGAACCATTCTTTCATATTCTGTACCATTTGGTACAGTTTTACACTTTTATTCGCTGCCCTTCCTGGATATCTATAGATCCGAGGTAGAAAATTTAAACAGAGATAACTCTCAATCCGTAAGTCGGATAGACCCCCGTAAGGTCTCAAAATGTCCACAACAAAGAGATATAGAACTTTCATTTAGCAACAATTTTCATATTCCCCACAGATTAGTACAGTTTTACGTTTCAACGTCCTGCCCTTCTGGATTCCGACGAATCCGAGGCAGCAACTTCAAACTACAATAACTCTCAACTCGTAAGTCCGTTTTAATAAATCTTTATATATATCTGTCCGTAACAGAGAGACTTACAACCATGTAAATATTCATATAATTCTAATAAGTAAAACTCAATAAAAACAGTCCGTAATTATGCCTTTCCGAATTTCAACCAAATCTAAGGCAGGAACTTTGAACTATGATAACTTTCAAACCGTATGCCCATTTTACCTCATTTTTGGTTCTATATGATCGTATTAGAGAGGTGTACAATTCTTCCGAATTTCATCAAATTCTAACAATTATAACTCAGTGAGAACAGTTCGTAAAGTTCATGACGCAACTAGTTATCTAAACCATCAAAAGTTCAATATTTCTTTTCAACACTCAATTCTTATTCCAACATGTATTGAACTAAAAATAAAGGATGTTACCAAGAATTTCTGAGTGAGAAAACTCACCTTGTAAGTGTGAAAAAGATTGTGGTTCGGTTGCTACAAGTGGTCCTTGCTCCTTAGTGTTCCCTAATTTTATTGTTCTCCTTCCTCCCTTGATATTTTCTTGATTTTTTTCCTTTTTGTTCACATGTTTTTTTTCTGATTTTCTAACCTTTATGTTATGTCCTTTGTTTGTGTGTAAATACAATGTATAAGTGAAGAGTTTTCTATAACCTATGGGAGGTGAAAAACCAAAAGATTGAAGGAAAATGAAAAGGGGGGAAGGGTAAGGGAAGGGTACGTGCATGCTGCATATCATATTTTTTTTTTGTTTTTTGTTTTTGTTTTTCTTTTGTTTTTCTTTTTGTTTTCTTATTTTCATTTCATCTATCTATTTATCCAACTTTAACACTAACTCTATCCCATGCAATTTATTGATTTTTTTCTTATATATATATATATATATATATATATATATATATATATATATATATATATTTTTATTAACTCAACCACAACTATATATTATTATTATTATTTTTCCGGATTTTACATTAAGATAGCGGTTAACTAGTCTGTCTTATATTCCGGTTAGGATATATAATCACTCAACTCCAGTGGAGAACCCTTCTATATTTCTATGATAAGATTTACCACATAGGAGGATTAAGAACAGTAACCTATAATGCTACACAAGTATCGGGGTACTTTCGTCCACGATTTTAACCTATGTCTATTCAATTACTGCATATCCAATTCTGTCCTTTCGGTTCTTGATTCGAAATCATATAGATTATGATAATTAGTGATCAATTAACTATCAGACATTCATACCAATTATTGAATAAATCTTAACAAGTGAAGAAGAAATCAAACTACTGCATTAAGTTATGAAATAAAGTTTCAAGTGATTCATAAGGAAAACCCTAATAAAGTGTTTAGCTCCTAGTCATAGTCACGCTAAGAACTAACACAAAATCCATATATAAACTGAATTAAAAAGAAAGAAAGAAAAATTACGTAGAAGTCTCCAATTGTAGCCTCAATTCTTGCCCTGAGTTGTATTGTGTGATAGAATGAACTCCTCTCTCCTAAACTAATCCCTAGGGCTTAAATATGTTGCAAATTCGTGCCCTATGGACCCTTCTGGCCTTGGCCAATTCTAACTCGGATCTGAAAATTTGCGCCTCGGCACCGCGGTCCTACAGAGTGGCACTGCGGTGCCGAAAGTCCTGCAGCCTGACAGTAAATATGGCTCCGCGATTCGGTCTGAATGGCACCCCGGTGCCAAAAGTCTGCGGTCTCGATCTTCGAACCGCGATTACGCTTACGGCACCGTCGCTTTTGCTGCCGAATTATCAATTTTCAACCTCTTTCTGCCTCGGGACCTCCTTTTATGTCCACTTTTCATTCCTTTTCGCCATTTTGCCTTTTTGAACCGCTGAGTCAAAAATGACCTAATACTATACTAAACACAATAAAAACAAGTAAAATACTAACTAAAAATGACTCAAAAAGCGTATTCAAAATACGCCTAACAAACCCCCAAACTTAAACTTTGCTCGCCCTCGTGTAAAGAAGAAAACAAAAACAAAGAAATATAATCGAAAAGACTCAAAGACTCAAATCAAGCAGCTGCACAAGGTTACTTAGAAACACATGAACATCAGTGGGATAATATGTTGAAACATATCGCATGAATATAGCAATCTAGAATTTCAAGCCAGATATTTCGCAAATTCATTTCAATCACACTCAATAGAAATATGAACATCTACCCTATGCATGTCAATTTCATTTAGTTCTATGGGCCTGTTTACTTGATATTCTCCACTAATCATAGACATACATTTTAGAGATCTTCAGGAATTTTCAGGGTTGTAATGTAGGCTTAGGCAGGGGTAGGTAAGAGTAGATATTTAGGCTCAATTTACCTACCATAAGCGTTTTTCTCATTCAACCATTTTGTCCTTCTTTTTGGTATTCTTTTTCAGTTCTTACATATCACTCCCTTTTTCTCTTTCTGAGAGTGTGAAACACATTCACATAGGCACCCCCAAACTTAAGCTTTTGCATTATTTTTTAATGAGGTGCTTCAAATTTTTTTCCATTCTCTTTTGGTATTTCTTTTTCACTCTTTTTCAACGCAATTTTCAATTACTGCTTATGGCACAAGGGAATCATATGGTGTCACAAAAATAACTTATTTTAGGCTCAAATGGGCTGACTAGGGATACAATTTACTGCAAGGTAGGTATTGAAAGGTAAGAAGGGCTAACAAAGAAATGTCTGAGTCATCTCCCTAAACATGTACGTCCTAACTATTTCGCCTCAAATAACAAGCAAGCAGACTTCAGAGACATTTTTCAATTGACAACGCAATAGCTAAGCACAAATATCCCAAATATAATCAGATTTTCATAATTTTTGGTATATCTAACTTGAGCACACAGATTTTAACTTCTAATTCCATTACATTATCTTACGTAACTCACTAGGCGTTTTCAGCAACTACAACATGCATGATCATAAAAAACATTGACTCATATGGACACAATAAAAGACACAAAACAAAACACAATAAAATACACAAAATAAAACATAATAAAAGACACAAAACAAAGACTAAAAAACATAAGGTATCCCCCCAAACTTAACTGACACATTGCCCCAAATGAGTAACGACTCAAAAATTAAACAGGGACGACTTACAGACATACAGCGGCTCAAAATGATGGCGGTGGCTGCGGATATTACACTGAGACGGTATCTGTGGGAGGAGATTTGGCGATTTAAAACCTTTTTATTTTTCGGAAATCGCTAATCGGCACCGCGGTTCTCCATAGTGGCACCGTGGTGCCTAAAGTATTGGGGCCTCTCTGAGCATTCGGCATCGTGGTCCTGCTGATTGGCACCGCGGTGCTGACTCGACTCCGTGTTTTCCACCCTTTTCTTCATGCTCATTCTCCGATTCTTTCACCTGGCATCACAACACAACAAACATACCAAAAGTGAGACTGTTCTATTTAAACTAAATTGCATAATTTAAACATTGGGTTGCCTCCCAAGTAGCGCTGTCTTTAACGTCTTTTAGCCGGACGCAGGTTCATAATTCAAATCATTGGGATAAATTAACCCCACAATTTATCCACTTCAAAATCATTCTCCTCTTTCTCACTATATTTTTCTTTTTCACAGTATTGGGTTCAGAAGGATTTACCTGTTTGACAACTTCCATTTTATCCACTTTTCTTTCATCTTTCAAACTAGCATGTGGGCTCACAGTTGTAGGAATTATCTCCAAAGTTTTTGTCTATGTTTGCTAATCTTCTGTGTCAGTTGTGCTTACTGCGAAGCACTTGTTGCTAGCCTGGGACTCAATGGTGGATTTGAACACCCTGAATACCATATCTTCTTCCTGAACCCTTAGTATCAATTCCCCCTTCTCCACATCAATTAGTGCTCTGCCCGTTGCAAGAAATGGTCTCCCCAAAATGATGGGTATTTCATCATCTTCCTTCATGTCAAGAATGAGGAAGTTTGCTGGGAAGAAAAACTTTTCCACCTTGACAAGCGCATCTTCAACTATGCCTCTGGGGTGCACCACGGTTCGGTCAGCCAGCTGCAGATTAACTGTAGTTGGTTTGGCTTCTCCCAAACCCTATCTCTTGAACACAGACAGAGGCATGAGGTTGATACTAACCCATAAGTCATAAAGTGTCCTGTTGCATGTTACCTTGCCAATAGTGCAGGGCAGGGTGAAGCTTCTTGGATCTTTCAACTTAGGATGTAGTTTCTTTTGTAAGATGGTGTTGCACTCCTCTGTCAGCGCTACAGTCTCATAATCCGCCAACCTTCTCTTCTTCCCAAGTATCTCCTTCATGAATTTGAAGTATGCGTGCATTTGTTCTAACGCCTCAATGAAGGGGATATTAATGTGCAGCTTCTTAAACACCTCCAAGAACTTGGCGAACTGCTTGTCTATGACCTTCTTTTGGAGCCTCTGAGGTAAGGGATTCTATTAGTGTATTCTTTCAAGGGTGCTGGAGCTTTCAATCGTAGGGTGGTCTCGTGACTTCATTTCTTCCTCAATCGCTTTCACCCCTTTCTCATGAACTCTCGAGTTGGGAGAAACTCGCCCAACCGCTTCACTCCTTAACAACACCGCTGACATCGCTATCTTGGGTTGACCTCAGATATTTGGGAGAGTACCGCGCCTGTTGGTTACCATCTTCGCTAGTTGCCCAACTGCGTTTGCGAGTTCTGAGAGATGACACAGTTTCGTACATGAACCGATTCGTGAATTTGTGAGTGTAAGAATGCAGCCTCACCATCAAAGCTTCTCCTGTTGTGTAGGTGGTCTAAACTGATGGGATGAGGTAGCCTGATTCTGTGCTTGCTGGTTCTGGTAATTATCCTGATATGGTTGCTGATGAGCCTGGTCGTTCCACCACTAAAAGTTATGGTGATTTCTCCACCCTAGATTGTATGTGTTGGAATTATAAGGCCGCTGAAAGTTCCCAACTGCCTGAACCTGCTCCATTGACACATTATTAGGGTCCACCGCTGTGCATCTATCAAAGGAATGCGGTCCACCACAAATCTCACAATTTACCGACATCTGGACTGCATTCACAAATATAGTGTTCTGCTGCAGCTGCTTTGTCAGAAGGGTCACCTGTGCATTCAGGGCAGTGATGACATCTAACTCATGTATGCCCATAGTCTTCCTCTTATTCACTGACCTGTCGTATACCCCTTGATGATTGTTGGCAGCCATGTCTTCTAGTAACTCATGTGCCTCATTGACACTCTTTCTCATAAAGGCTCCCTCTGTTTCAGCATCAATGATTGTACGAGTAGTACCACTCAGCCCATTATAAAAAATGTGGACTAATATCCACTTCTCTATGCCATGATGTGGGCATTTCTTTTGCAGATCCTTAAATCGCTCCCAGGCATCATATAGTGACTCATCATCCACCTGGTAGTAATTGTTTAGCTCTCCCCTTAACTTTGTCGCTTCTGAAGGAGGGAAGAACTTTGCAAGAAACTTTTGTGCTAGATCCTGCCAGGTGGTGACGGAGTTGGCAGGTAGTGAGTTCAACCAGCTTTTGGCTCTGTCCCTAAGTGAGAACGGTAAGAGCCTCAGTCTAATGGCATCATCAGTAACGCCATTGTACTTGAAAATGGCACACAACTCCAGAAAGTTGGCAATTTGCATGTGGGGGTCTTCAGATGGCAATCCCCCAAACTGTACTGTGTTCTGGACCATGCTCATGATGGCTGGCTTGATCTCAAAGTTGTTTGCTCTTATTGATAGGAGTCTGATGCATGTCTGTGCACCAGTGATCGTGGGCAGAACATAATCTCCCAAGCTTCTTTCTGCTGGGACCGGTATTGGCTTCTCTACATGTTCAAGAACCTCGTTGTTTGTCCCATTCTGATTCGGTGGTTTGTTTTCCATGGTCACTGAATCAGCTTTCCTTTTATTTCGCCTGTTTTTCTTGCACGTTTTCTCAATTTCATGGTTGAAGGGAACAAGTGTATCTGCTCCTCTCCTTCTGTGCATGCACTAAATCCCTGGAAAAGACCAAAATCAACAAACAAATCAAGGCAACAGGGTTCTAACAGTAAAAGAAAATAAAAATAAGCCAAAGTAGAAATAAAAATAGATTGTTCGATATTAGAAGTACGCCAGTCCCCGGCAACGTCGCCAAAAACTTGTTAGGATATTTCTGTATGCTCAACGCAAGTGTACGTATCGTTCACAAGTAATATATCCTGATAAGACCGAATATCGTCCTCAGAGACTGGTTTCTAAGTACCGTACATCTATTTTATGTTATCTATTTGGCAATCGATAATTGAGTTTGGTTTTTATTTAACTACTAGAATAATTGCAAGAATTAACTAAACTATTTAAGTTGTGATCAGTTATGAAGGAATTAGGGCTTCCAAAATCCTCGACTATCCACTCTATTCAATCCTTAATGCAACTAGAATGACTTCTTCTTCTACGTTAAGATAGCGGTTAACTAGACTGTCTTATATTCCGGTTAGGATATATAATCACTCAACCCCAGTGGAGAACCCTTCTATATTTCTATGATAGGATTTACCACATAGGAGGATTAAGAACAGTAACCTATAATGCTACACAAGTATCGGGGTACTTTCGTCCACGATTTTAACCTATGCCTATATTTCTAAAGTCCGTTTGCTTCAGCCGATTTCTCCAAAAACGTTTTTCTTGGCAATCAATTTCACTTTTTCCCCAACTCGTTACGTTTTTTCCCTTTTCAAATCTAAATATCTCGCGATATACAATTGATTTCAACGTACAAATTTCGTGGTAATGTGTCCGAGAATGTCAATTTCAGTATTGAAAATTCAATTTAAAAAAAAACGGGACCCGGAACCCGATCCGAAATTATATATATTATATATTAGGAATTTAGAAAATTAGGAATTATATATATTAATATTATAATTCAATATATATTATAAATTATATATATTATATATATTAGGAATTATATATATTATATATATTATAAAAAAAAAATTAAAATTCGGTCCGGACCGGATCGAACCTGGACCGGACCGAAAACCGAAAACTCAAATCATTAGGACTGAAGATCGGACCGAATTTCTCGGTCCGGTTCGATCCGGTCCAATTTTTCGGTCCGGACCGACTTTTGTGCAGCTCTGCTCACAACTATTTCCTGAATCAGTGCTTATTGAGGATACTAAAGGTGCTCAAATAAGTCAGTTGCTAGACTATGAACGGAGACCTCTTTATTATCATGATTGTTGTACAATTGGGCATAAGAGTTGTAAAAGACCAGAGAAAGCACCTACACCAAAACACAATCATAACAGAAGAAAACATAGACATAAATGGCAATCCAAACCTGGAGAGCAACAACAAAGGGTGGCTCCAATTGCTTAGAGTTTAAAAGCTACTACTTCTAATCCAGTGGATGTTGAGCCTGTTAATTCAGCTATTGCATCAGTGACTGATCCCAAAAATAGTGCTGAACCAGTAGCTGCAACACTGTTTAATGCTAACCAAATGTATCCTATAGAGGTTGTTAAAGCTCAAGCTAAAGGCAAGGCAAATAGACATGGAAAATTAGAAATCTAAAAAAAAAAATGGATTTTCGGATATTCGAAATTAAGGAAATTGTGATCCGTATCCGATTCAATTTTTTCGGATATTCGATCCGAAATATCCGAAACTCAAAAAATCAGATCGGATTATTATGAACAGCCCTAGGTTCGGCCCTTCTTCGAACCCCGCGCATAGCGGGAGCTTAGTGCATCGAGCTTCCCTTTTTACTCCACATTAAAAAAAATAAGTCTTTTGTCGTTGCTTTTTCTAATCTATCAATTTCAGTTGGTGGAGTGTTTATTAATGAGATTTTAAGTAGGGAGAATGGAATTACCCTGATTGTCTTACATGTTTGGATCTGTTTCAGAAACGGAATAGAAACGGGGTCGGGGGTTCGGGATGGTCCGGAATTCGGATAATGAATTGGGGAAAGGGAATGAAAATATCTGGGGGGTGGGGAATCAATGTAAGGGAATGAAAAAAGAAAAAAAGTAAAGAGAATGAAACAATAGGCTAAATAAACAACTTCAAAGGGAATCAGAGAATTTCATTCTCTTATCCTAATTCTATTACCGGACGCACCCTAAAGCTATTACATATTCTTTAAATGATGTGCAAATATCTCAAAAGACTGATAATATTGAAGGAGGTAGTAATAATTATAGTAATAACTTATTTTCTACACTTATTATATGTGGAAATTGACATAACTGCAAAGGAAATTTGCTGTTTTGTACCAATACTGTTTTTCCTTTTAATTAAAAACCAGAATGAAACAAAAAGAAAGATACAAAGATTGACTAGGAAAGATGAAACTTACTTGGGAATTATTATTCTTATTCTTTCTTGTTAGGCCAATTCTCGCTCATGCGCCTCCACCCTCCGACAGAGATTGGTGAAGGAAGGTAAATCATGGTACTCAGCGGCTTCTTCTTTTCTCTTCCTTAGTGAAATTGAATTTTCATTCCAAAAGCTAGAGAGTTTCTTCACCAACACAAATAAACGACACATTTTCTTTACTGAAATTCATATTAAATCATTTTTGTTCAAGATGAACGATATTATAACTTAGAAACAAAACACAAGAAAATGTAATTGTATTAACTCCCTTTATATATTTATGTGTAATCACTATCATAATGACCTAGGTAAAGATATTACCTTAGATTCTAGAATTTAAAGGCAAACTTAAAAGTGATATATATACCGAAACTTCTCTAGAGTATATTGTCTTCCTCCAAAGATACTTATCAGCATCCAATGTCTATGTTAAATTAATTAATTAATTTTAAAAAGCATAAAAACTCATACACAAAATATGCATGTGACTTAGCATTTATAGGTTTGGTGAAAAAACTGTCTTACCCTTTTATTTACAGTAATTTTTTCAGAATTTTTAAAATATTTTGAAGCATTAGCTATATTGACTTTAAGTATTTTGAAGTTTTAAATATGTGATTTTATTTTACAATACTAAAATAATCTATCTAATTTATAATTAAAATTAAGTTTTTTAACTCTCGAACCTCTTTACACAAATAGTCATTTTTAAGAGGGGTAAGTGAAAAATAATTGTTATCCTAAAATTTCATAATTTATAAGTAATTTGATAACATACCGTGATATACACGGTTAGCATTGTACACTTATCATAATTATAGTATCTTGAACAAATAGAATAGAGTTTTGGGAATAGAATAGGAATATGATTTTCCGTATTATGAAAATTGTAAATTGTATATATACTCATTCATTAATGAAAATAATCAAGAGATTATTTCTTTCATGGTATCAGAAGTCTAGGTGCTTCTACCGATTTTTTTCTCTTCCGCTACCTCAGTTCTCGTGTTCAATTCTCGGAAACCATGCCCCTTCTTCCTAAATTTTCTTCCAAATCTCTCATTCACTTATTGTTCTTTCGTTATGTCTAAGAACATATTTGATCCTGCCCTTATTGTTTCGAACAAAATTCCCGGATTTTTATGTGTGAAACGGAAGTGCCATGAGTTTATAAAAATGGAAGTCTAAAGGTTTAATGAACTTGCCTATGTTTGCTTGTGATAGCTTTGAGTGCAAGTATTATATGTTACGTTGTCGTGACTCTCGGTTGGAGGGCCGACTGTCTTGTTGTAAGTTTACTTGACGCGTCGGCGGTGATGTGGGATTCCACGTATGCTTCCATTATGATTGATCCTTGGACATCTTTATACGATGTAGGATTCCGGCATGTGACCGGAGGCGGGTTAGATTCGGTTGTTTTATTACCCGTGGCCACGCTTATACGATGAGGATTCCGGCACGCGACCGTGTTATGTCACGATTATTACTCCACGGGCTAGCTCCACGAAGACATGTACCAGCGATGAGGATTCCGGGCATGTTATATTATTACTCACGTGGCTAGCTCCCGTGAAGACTGCACCTACGATGAGGATGTCGAGGCACGCGTTATGACCACGCTTATACGATGAGGATTCCGGCATGCGCCACGTTATATATATATATGTTTTGTATATGTATGCCGCGGTGAGGTAGGATGCCAGGCGGGCGCCACACGGTTATATGTTACACCTACGTTGTTTGGCAGTGATGTAGGATTCCACGCGGGAGATATATATATATGTATTGTGTATGCAGCGCGGTGAGGTAGGATGCCACGGGTGCGTCACGTGGTTATATGTTACACTTATGACCGCCGGCGGTGATGGGGATTCCACGCACGCTTTGATATTTGTGTGATTTGATCGCGTCCCGCATCGGGGTAGTATATCGTCCCTCCATAAAGGGCGGATTATGTTATGAAAGATAAGTAAGTTATATGGTAATGAACTTGACGATTTTTCCCAAGTATGCGTAAGAAAGTGACTATAACTTTTATTGAAAATGGGAAAAATAATAAGGTACGATTAAGTTCATAAGTGGTAATGACACGAGAATCTGTATGTACTTTTATACTTGCCTCGCATTCTTTTGTCTGATTATGATTTGTTTATCAGACTTTATTTCTGCTCCATATTCGCACTGTTGTTGTCGAATTTCTTCTGGGCCGTTAAATGCCCGCAGTATTAGGTGCACGTTGGTGATCCTTGCTCTTAGGATCTCTGATCGCTGGGAAAAAGCTCCATTTGCTCCGGAGGCTTATCTCTTGGTACGGTTTTCCTTGAGGTTGTAGATTCATGTATATTCAGGGGTATGACGGGGCCCTGTCCCGCCACTGTTATTATGTTAAAACTCTTAGAGGTCTGTAGTCACATATTGTGAGTCAGTTTGTAAAGGAAAGGAGGCAACTACTTCGTTTATGTATTTACTATCCAGGGAGGTAGCCTTATCGGCTAACCTGTTGATTTTATCTTTGTTGATTTATTTATAAGTTTCATGTATGTTCCGCTGATTATCTCTGATGTATACCTGTAAGGGTGCCCAGGTAGGACACCAGTCGCGGGCCCGGGGTCGGGTCGTGACAGATACATAGTAACAATCATTCAACACTAAACAACAGTCAGAAGGTAAATTTAATTTATAATTTCTTACGCGCTCAACATCCACTCGTGCTCCATTTCCAACGCGTAGGTCCACCTCTCTTGGTCCAACCTTACTGTTGTCAGTTAGCCCCTCCACATTTGTACAAACATGTGAGCCACACGCGGTATCCAATACCCATGAATGAGAGTTGTTTATAGACATATTTATTCAATGACGTACATACCTTGTCCACCAGAGGCAGGAGCACATTGTGTCTTTCCTCTTCATGGTGTAGTGTAATCCTTCTTCCAATGCCCCTTCTTATTACAATTAAGGCATACATCTTTGGCCGAAATCACATTCTTTTTCTTCATGCTTCCCTTAGGTTTCATAGCTGAGGGCACAACAACTGCTTTGCCCTTCTTCTTCTGGCATTCCTTGCCTTTCAGCTTGGGCCGGCTAGAAGAGCTCACCATGAGCACAACTTTGCCTTTGGAAGTTGAAGATTTAAAGGTCTTGAGCATGTTGTGCAGCTCCGACAGATTCACCTTCGTTCCATTCATATTGTATTCTCAAACGAACGAGTGAGTGAGTTCAGGATGAGGGTGGAAGTGACGTTACTCTGCAGCTTTATACCAATCGATGCCAGCCTTTCTATCAGCTCTATCATATTCAACACATTTTGAGACACTTGACCCCCTTCAATCAGCTTACATTTGAAGAGCTCTATTAACAGCTCATATTTCATAGTCTGACACTGAGAGTCATAAAGACTCTTCAAATGTTCGAGCATCTCGTTAGGGCACATGTTCTCGTGTTGTCTTTGAAGTTTCACTGAGATGGAAGACAACATGACGCATTGTGCTGAAGTGGTATTATCTAGGTGTTTCTGGTAGGGATGCCTTGTCAAATGTGACATATTCTGCAGAATCTATGGCATGGACTGTGGGGAATACATTGTCCAATGTTTACTGGGTACCGCCTACCCAAACAGTTATAGCGGAAATTATGCTAATATTTAAACGTACGCATTTAAATACTTATCATATATTTCGTATATTATTCAATAATATGCAATTAACAATAATCATGAGTTAATTTTATCTACTCTAAAATCTAAGTCTAATCCAAACAGTCCCTTAAACATTTTCTGATTTAAAAAACAAATTTCATGGAATTTCTGTAAATTCTAGATTTTTAGAATTTACAGTTTAGTCCCTCAAAAATTTAAAATTTTAATTTGAACTCCTTTAAATTCAGAAAATCCAATTTTAATTTTCAAAAAATATTTTCAGATTTCAGAGACCTGTTTGTAATTTCCAAAATTTAAAATTAATTACAAATTCGGCCCCAAGGACCAAAACTGTTTTCAAAAACTTATTTTAATTACAGTTATGCCCCAAAGGACCAAATCTGCCTATTTAAAAAGTTCTAATTCCAGATTCTGAAACTTTTAAAATTTCAGAATCTGAAACTTAAAACTTCAGTTTCTAATTTTGGATTTTTTTTATATGGAGCCTCGGCGTCGCGGCGCTCTAGAGGCAATGACTCAAAATAAGCTTCGGGATGAACAGCGTCGCGATGCTCCACCATACAGCCGCGATGCTTCGTCAAACCCGGGTGGCGCCACTCCGCCACCATCAAAACCCTAGCAGGCACCACGACGCTCCACTATGGATCTGCGACGCCTCTGTCTCAAAAACACAAAATCTGTATTTCTGAAACCCTAAAACTGGTTCAAGGTCAGATTTGTAGATTCATCTTCGTCACCCTTCGCCATCAAACAATACGTTCATCAACCATCAGTCAATCCCTTCTCGTTCTTCGTCTTAGTGCATCATGTTCACAATGAACCGGTTATGCACATCTACTTAGAAGAGTTAGATCAGAATAACTTCCTCGATTACATCATTGTTTAACAGTTGGGGAGACAAGGATTATGCGTTCTTAAGATATTAGGTTTTCAAGCTTCATACGAATAATAAAATTCAGATTTAAACAAACTCTAACCCATATTATTATTAACTATTACTACATAATCACACAAACCAGCCCAGTCTCTTATACCACTGTAGGGTTTTATCGGGTTCGTATACGCATCGAAATTTGAAAATTTGTATTTCAAACCCAACAAACAACGAACTGTAGGATGATTATGCAGTAATGTAAAATACATGTAAATCATATAACATGTAAATAACCGTAATACATCAATATAACACTTACGATTTGAATAATTTGAAATCTTTTAGTATTATCCGAGGTAGCGCATACAATTCATCCTTGATTGCAAGTTCCTAGAACTCTGATGTAATCCTCTTTCGAACAGCTAGGAAATTCAGCAGAGGTTCAAGAGAATATTTTAATTCTAGGTCTCTAAGACTTAGAATAATATAAAATTGAAGTGTATAGAATAATGAATTGAATCATATTTTAAACCTAAAACACAGCTAGGGTTACACGTGAGCCAGACCCATAAAACGAGGTGCAGCGGGTCAGTGCCTTGGAGGCGGAGCGGCTCAAATAGGAGGTGCCACGGCCCTAGTACAGTGTAGGATTTCATCTCGTTTTCATTTTAATTAAATCCGAAATCCAATTTCGACTTAATTAAATAATCATTATTCATTCAAATGTCTCGATCAAAATCGAACATTTATATTCTCTCATTACATCCTTTGATCGAAGGAAAAATTGACATAGTGTTACCCTACGAGGAGGTAAAACACTTGACCAAGTCATACAACACACAGATGGCACAAAGAGACAAGTTGACAAAGTCCAAGGCACAAAGTTAGGTCCTATGATCAAGGGACTTGATGCGAGTGTGTGCGGGTGGTTCCTTAGGACATGGGAGATTGTCCAAGACATGTACAAAGTGGTCTGGTCCATCGAAGAATGGTTGAGCTTGAACAATTCTATAAAGACCAAGTCAATCCTAGTTTCTCGGAAGTTGTTGCCGGTTCGGGTTCAAGGTTGATTCCGGGTCAAACCATTGCATGGAATGAGGTGTGGTTTATTTGGGGGTGTCCCTCAAGGTGTGAGGGTCACTACCAAACTGAGACCAAGTCAATATGACCATTGTAGTTGCTTGTGGATAAGATTGACCAAAACCAGGTTGAGGTAAATCGGAAATGTGCAAAACGTGGTAAATAGTTGGTTGTGTGCAAGTGCGACTGAGTTAAAAGCTAGGAGCTTATGGAGATGACCAAGTCAAGACCATGAGGTGTACAAATGAGAGGAAATGAAGAGAGACATGTGGAGGTGTCTTCCCTTCCTTTAGGCCAAAGCAACAACATGTGCTTGCACATTTGTGTGTAGTGTGTGAGTGGGTTGTAGTGCTGATTTCGTATTCCCCGTTTGTGATAATTATGCTGCCCTACCCTTTACTATAAATAGACTATGTATTAGTCTAGTTTAAGTATCCAGAACAGGATCTAAGTATCCCAAGAGATCACCCGAAATGTAACCCAAAACGGGATTGTATCACAAGGTTGATACAATCCGCACTTGAGAGAAAATTGGTAAGGTTCATTAGTGAGTGAGTCTAGTTGAGTCTTCCAATAGGAATCCGAGTTAGGGATTCCAAATATGTATAGTGTTAGTCGAGTTCTGTCCCTTCGACTAAGCTAAGTGTAAAACGCATAAATGTGTCTTTTGTACTTGTTTTAGTGAGAAATAAAACAAAGGTTGGGCATGTGTTGCCCGTAAACGTTTTGTGTGTTGTTCTTTCATTTCCAAAGTTATATATTCTGAGTTTCAATATGTTTAAAGGCTTCCGTGCAGCTTTAAAGTTTACTTGACGTTGAGTGAACTTTGAACGCGACTTGGGTTGACAAGCGTAGTTGCTAACTGTCGGACATCATTATAGGCAAACATATCCGGTCCTTAACAGTGGTGTGACAATTGGTATCAGATCCTAAGGGTTTTTAGAAGGTGTTTAAAATGTTCCTTAAGGTTCGGGCAATGAAACTTAGAATAGTTGGGACCATTGTTGTGAACAATAGGGGAAAGAACTTGCTTGGTGAAGAGACTCGATGAGGCTATGGATTTGGGTCAATGGTGTGACAAAATCCTAAGTATTGACACTGTTTTGGGGTCGGGAAAATATTAGTGAACTTACTTCCCTAATGTTGGATATGAAAAATGTGTCCGGTGAAACAAAGTTCACCATTTCTTTTCGGGTTTGAGTGATATTGACATGGTGTGGCACTAAACCACGAGAGAACTTCTTGAGAGGGTCCAAAACAGTGGTTGGTTGTTGGATTTTTTTTGTATGTCAAGTGTCTTAAGATTTGGCCAACCAAAAGCATGACAAACGTGGGATTGAAGGAGAAGGTGTTGTTGCGGCCTTAGCTAGAGTTGTGTGGTTTGCTAGAGGAATTAATCAATTTTCTTAGTATACATGGCAAAAGGGTCAGTATCTAAATCATGTGTAAACTGCTTACACATTAGAAATGAAGGTGGACAAGGTTAAGAGGGTGTCAAACTCCCGATGTTGGTGCCAAATTCCATGAAGGAAGTATTGATGGAAGAAGATGTAACTTTCAATTGCAATGCTTGCCGAAGGAGATGGAGATGCGGACCAATGGCTTGGAGCAAATGATTATGTTCCAAGAGATGTTGAATGATATATTCAATGTGATGTTCATTCGAGTGAAGAAGTGGGAGAGCCACTTAAGGGATGGACAAATTACGGGCTTGTTGTGCACGGTTATGGTCAAATTTCGTGGAGGAAATGGGACCATTTTGCTGTTTTGACATGCTCAAAGTCATGCCAAGAGAAGTAAGAGAGTTGTTCAACAAGTGCATGCCTTATTATCTCATGAAGTGGTTCGCAAGAGGAGATTGTAAACCTATGCCGCATATGTTTTTCCATGGTGTTGTGAGTCGTGTGAAGGGTTCACTTTGTAAGTGATCTTGCTTACATGAGTCAGAAAAGGTGTGTTCGATGTTTAGGTGGATGATATGGTGTCTTGACTCTTTATTTGAGTCATGTTCGAGGACTACGAAGAAGGAAGTAGGACGTCCAAAAAATACTTGCCTTAGGTCCCGAATGGAGATAGACTACACGAGTGAAGGTGTGGGTCTATGAAAGGGTGTTTACCATAATTTGGTGAGACAAGATAAGTGTTCAATGGATTACAATAATTGGGTGGAGTATGGTCTTCGTTGGTGAGAATACAAGCTCAATGGTGGTCTAAGTTCGTGAAGAAAGTTAGACATTAAATCTTTCTTGTGTTTGGAAAAGATTGGTGAGTCGTGTGAAGAGGTTCACATTTCGGGCAGAATGTTGCTGCCTATGGCCCTTTATTTGGGTTATATCCGAGTAGAAGAAGGAGGCATGA
Organism: Przewalskia tangutica; assembly: GCA_029844215.1. Taxonomy (NCBI): domain Eukaryota; kingdom Viridiplantae; phylum Streptophyta; class Magnoliopsida; order Solanales; family Solanaceae; genus Przewalskia; species Przewalskia tangutica. The sequence continues at coordinate 9,519,988 of CM056725.1, forward strand.
GGCATCGACGGGTGTTTGCCTTAAAATCTTGGAAAAATAAAGGCTTGCACGAAGAGGGAGTCAAGTCTATGTCTTGGTATTGAACCATGATGTGATGAATCGAATGAAAGGCTTCATTGTGTAAGCTATATGGCTTACGGGTTGGAGTTGCAAGAGAAGTTGAAGCCAAAACGTTTCTATGGGTTCTTGTGGTATTATTTCAGAGAATGCAAGTGTCTGAGTGATCAAAAGGAGGCTTGGAATTAGAAATTGGTAAGGGCGGACAAGGAGAGGAACAAATGGCAAGAAGATGGTTCTTCTTGATGGCGGGTGTTGTCAACAAAAGTAGATTCAACAATTAGGTGATGACATATAAAATCTAGCATAAAGTTAAGTCGATGAGGACGTCGAGCTCAATTGGTGTGGGTGGTTTGTCACACCCATAGTTTTGCTCATTGTGGGACAAAGGCAAAACGAATGGCAAAGTGTGCGAGTTAGGAAAATTTGGCCGTGACACACAATGTCAAGGATTAGTACATTGTCCATTGGCATTCAAACCAATGCGAGTTAGGTATTGGAGTGGAAACAATGTTGGGGTGAAAAACAAGACTTTCGAGTGAGGGAATATTCTTGAGTGAGGGTCGTATGGTAAGGAGATCATGTGGGTTAGCAAGAGGGATGTGTAACATACACAACAATACATGCGGATGAAATGACATGATAAATGCAAGAAATTGGATAAGTGTTGATGGACGGTCAAAGAGTTGACAATGTCCAATTGGTTAGCCAAAGTCTGAGAAGAAAGGAACGTGTATTGTGGCTTGCGGGTGTGGCCAAGATTCATGTGAGTGTGAGGAACATGAGGGAGGTGTTTCAACACATGTATGAAGACTTAAAAAAGAGTGTTAGCATGAGGAGGTGTGGTAAAACACTTGACCAAGTCATACAACACACGGATGGCACAAAGAGACAAGTTGACAAAGTCCAAGGCACAAAGTTAGGTCCTATGATCAAGGGGTTTGATGTGGGTGTATGCGGGTGGTTCCTTAGGACATAGGAGATGGTACAAGACACGTACAAGGTGGTCTGGTCCATCGAAGAAGGATTGAGCTTGAACAAGTCTCTAAAGACCAAGTCAATCCTAGTTTCTCGGAAGTTGTCGTTGGTTCGGGTGCGGATCGGGTTCAAGGTTGATTCCGGGTCAAACCATTGCATGTAATGAGGTGAGGTTTGTTTAGGGGTGTCCATCAAGGTGTGAGGGTCACTACCAAATCAATACCAAGTCAATATGACCATTTTAGTTGTTTGTGGATAAGTTTTACCGAAGCCGAGTTGAGGTAAATAAAAAATATGCAAAACGTGGTAAATATTTAATTGTGTGCAAGTGTGGCTGAGTTAAGGGCTAGGAGCTTGTGGATATGACCAAGTCAAGACCATGATGTGCACAAATGAGAGGAAATAAAGAGAGACATGTGAAGGTGTCTTCCCTTCCTTTAGGCTAAAGCAACATGTGCTTGCACATTTGTGTGAGTGGGTTGTAGTGTTGATTTCGTGTTTTCCCTTTGTAAGAATTATGTTGCCCCTCCCCTTTACTATAAATTAGACTAGGTGTTAGGCTAATTTAGGTATCCATAACGGGATCAAGTATCCCAAGAGATCACCCGAAATGTAACCCAAAATGAAATTGTATCACAAGGTTGATACAATCCGCACTTGTATCAAATTGGTAAGGTTCATTAGAGAGTGAGCCTAGTTGAGTCTTCCAATGAGAATATGTGTTAGGGATTCCAAATATATATAGTGTTAATCGAGTTTTGTCCCTTTGACTAAGCCAAGTGTAAAAATCATAAAAGTGTCCTTTGTACTTGTTTGAGTGAGAAATAAAACAAAGATTAGACATGTGTTGCCCGTAAACGTTTTGTGTGTTGTTCTTTTATTTCCAAAGTTATATATTCTGAGTTTCAATATATTTAAAGGCTTTCGCAAAGCATTAAAGTTTACTTGATGTTGAGTGAACTTTGAAGACAGCTTGGGTTGACAAGCGTAGTTGCTAACTGTCGGACACCATTATAGGCGAAATATTTGGGTCCTTAACTGTGATGTGACACATGTTATGAAAGATAATAGTTTTCTTTTTTCTTACTTTTACTGGAACTTGTTTAGTTAATGAAATTCACATTATGATAAAATCTTCGAATCCAAATAGAGGTTTAATGAGTAGTCATTAATTTAATTTAAAAATATTCAAAACCAAAGTAAAACATTGGTTAAATTATTTTTCTTGCAACAAGTATTCCAATATTTAAGAAATACGAGAAATAGAATAGGTTTGTTTTATTATGATACTAATAAATAAATATAATACCAAACTGAACTTTAGTAACTTGAATACCACAAAGCAACCTCTTAAAAAGTAAATTAAGTTTGCTACCATAAGAAACTACATACTACTTTCCAACTTATAAACGAACACAATTTGGCAAAAAATATTCAAGTTCCAATGACACTATAACAACTTAACAAGTGACACAAATCACATAGTTCATAGTATCGAAAGAGTTAGAGAGAAGTTTCTCTCACTAAGAAAACGCTCTCAACGTTTCCCTTAGTTGCTCCTTCGGTTTCTTCCTCTTCTTCCCCCCCTTAGATTTTCGTTTGTTTCATTATGGTTTAATTGTTATTGTCCACAATATGAAAAAGTCTAAACGTTACACACGTTCTAGCAATGATTCAGGAGGTTCAGGCAGTTCGGCTAAAGCTAGAACAAAGAAGAAAAAAAGAATGGGAGTAGTCCAACAATTGCCGAGGAAAATCTTATTCCGCGATCTCGACTTCTGTGTTGGTTCATGTTACTCCAGACTCGCGCTTTCCTTTAGAAAATGTAGTAGATGATTCTATGCTACAAAGGATACATGAATGGGGCAAAATATAGAAATTGAAAGCTTGGATATAAGTGAGTTTGAAGGCAGAACTTCCGGCAGGACCATTGACGCCCCTAATGCTACTATGGTGGTTGATCATTCCACGGGCCAATTTGTTGGTAAAGGGATCATTTCGGAAGAACTAGACAGTCACTCCAGCATTAGTACCCCGACACTACCTGGAAATTCTCTCAGGTTAGCCGGAAAAGAGTTAAAATCTAGGCCAGACATTGCAATTGGAGAAGCAAGACACGATGGCATTCTCGGGTCTAAACCGGGCGTGGTCGGAAGTTCATGGCGGGTCGTGCAGGTGTTCATGGGTCCAAGAGTAATCACGTCTTGTTTGATTCAAAGTCAGTTGAAAGCATTGATGGTACTCCTATCCTCAAGAAGTTCAACGCGGCTGTCAAGAGAGCAAATTTCAATGCCCTGGGAAACGATGTGACTACTCCTATTACGGGTCGGGTCTTGGGTCAGAAGGCTAAGGCGGGCCACGAGGATAACAATGATACTAGGAATATGCACTCTATACAAGGATCAAGATCAGATGTGGAATACGAAGGGGTTTCTATCCCCAAGGACCCTAACGTCATTATTGAGGGTGCCGAGGCGTCACACATTAATGCCGCGGGTATCAACTTTTCACTCACAACCACGGGCCTTTATGATGGTTTGATTTTGTTACACCCCGTAATTGCAGGACATGTTTTAAGAACGTAAGTAAGAACTCACAAGTGTTAGGATTTGAGACTTGTAAATTTATCGGAATTATGAAATTGTCGAAAAACGTAAGTGTTGTGACAAATGGGAGGGCGACACGTGTCACCCCCCCTTATGTGATGCCTTGGTCGAAATATGCAAGGGCAAGAGGGTCATTGGACCTTAGTCTTGCAACATGTGTAGCATGAGAAATTTGACTAAAGTCAAAAGGTCATAAGTCTTGATATTTTGGAAGACCACATCCAAGCCTCACATTTGTGTATATCTTGACCATCCAATACACTTTATATATTATACTAGTAGCAAGGGGGACTTAACACTTAGCAAAATTTCACAAAAAATTGAAGAACTCATTAGAGGAGGTCTCGGGTTCACCTAAGGGGGAGAAGGAAGAATTTTTCGTTTGTTGTCCATTTGATCCCACACTTTAAACCAAGGTTCTTAGGTGTATTGTAAACACATCTCAATAGAAAAGTCTTGGAAAAAGGTAGTTTACGGGTTAGTCGCAAAACGAAAACCTAAGGGTCTTTCTAGGTTTTGTTTGGAGTTTTGAAGAATAATTGTTGGTGTTGTTCTAAGGGTCTCAACAAGCGGATTGAAGTGTCTTGGAGAGGCTATAAACTACTAAGGAGCGACTTCGGATTGGAGTTGGATTAAGAATCATTGAGGTGTAATCTTGTTCTTTGAAAGTATTACAAGATTATTTATATTGTTGTTGTTAGCTTTGTATGTTGCAAGCATGGAGTTGTTATATTGAGGTTATAAGGATTATGGATTGATTATAGCCTTGGAAATCCGAAATGTAATGTAAGCCATGACTAAGTTGAATTACAATTTAATCGTTGTTAGAACCGTCGCATGTAATTGACTTAAGGATTATGGTTATTATAATCAAATGCGACTTGATATCATGTTATGCTACAAATTTGGATTGAAATGGGAATTGGACAACAGTTGGTATTGATGAACTCAAGGTAGCCAATTGTGGACTTGTAGTCGTATTAGTTTGTTAGTCATTTGTTTTGGACTACCTTCTATAAAATTGTGAGCCAATTGGGGCTGTTTAGTTATTAATTTGTATTGGACTACCTTCTATATAATTGTGAGCCAATTGGGGCTGTTTGGTTATTGTATTTTCTACTTGAAAAAGGTGGCAAGTGAGTAAAAACAAAGGAGGTGCTGTCCGATTTTCCGTAGAAAATGGAGACTTTACACTTATAATATTCTACGATTGAAGTAAGGCGTTAATAGACGTATTGTGAATATTATAGATTGATATACTACGGGCGGGACTTTGTACTTGGCAAGTGGTTTGACCCGACGAGGTATGTAGAACTTTTCCTATCCTTTGAGCATGACTAGTTTCACGTATATAGTACGGTAGACGTACAAGACTTTGACATTCTTTACTTGTTTTATGAAATGCCAAGTCGGGTGAGTTAGGAGATTAACTCACTTCTTTGAGAATATTAAAGATGTCTTAAGTCTTGTTAAAGATAAGGGACTTGAAGAATTTTAAAGTATGTAATACTTGTGTCGTTTTAAAAACGTATAAGTCCCTTGGATAGGAAATTGTACATGACTAAGGTATAAAGTGAATATAACGACTTTATGGGGAGTTGGTTATATTGACTTTATGGAAAGATAAATGACTTGATTTAATGAAAGGCAATTCGATTTTAAGGCATCAATTGCCTAAGTTTTTATAAGACACGAGTCACTTGATTTAGAAGCCATATTTTATTTCTAAAAGTATTGTGACTTGTCTTGAAAAGAAATTGTCACTTGATACTACGGCTATTAGTATCTTGGAAGTTTTATAATGAAATGAGTCATTTTGAAAGAATAGAAGTACGTAGTACTTTGGGTTAAATTCCCGGATTTTCATAAAGACATGTTAGTGACTTAAGTAAACTAAAATGAGAGTGTATATGAACAAGAATAGTAAGAAGTTAGGGGATTTCTTAACTTGCTTATATATTGTATGATAAGCCGATAGAGCTTATGTTATGTGTGATAGCCGGATTTGGGCTAGTGATATATTATTCGTTGCGGGAGTCATTCCGGGATTGTGGCATTGTATATTTAGTGGATTTGCTAACCACGATGCGAGAATACCTCATGCGAGTCCGTAAGGGCTTATGCGGGTGAAATAGTCCCGTGCGGCGGGTCCGGCCTATGCGAGGAATACCTCATGCGAGTCGTAAGGGCTTATGCGGGTGAGTAGTAGGCGGTCGGCGAGTTCACCCACGCTGCGATTTAGAAGGCCGAAGCGGCGGTAGCTCGAGGTTCGTGCACCCCTCAGTTCCCGGCCATTCGAGTATAGAGACTACGGGAAGCGGTCGGTTATTGACCGATATAATGGCGAGGCGTAAGCGGGAAGCGACCCGCTGGCCGAGCGGTTTGCGGATTAGGGATTTTACGGGATGTCATCCACCAGTTTTATGGTTCAGTCGATGAGGATCGCAGGAGTTCATTCGGCTCTGGACCATCACGAGTTCTTAGGGCTTCAGAGACAGTGCATTACACTAGCCTCACTGCGGTTGCGCGATATTACTGGCTGGTTTGAGTCGTGGTTGCTTTCGAGAGGTGATGATGCTCTTCCGGTAGTTTGGGAGGAGTTCTGAGAGGCTTTCATGGGTCACTTTTGCCTCCGAGATGAGAGAGCCGGGTAGACAGATTCTTGACCTTGAGGCGAGCAGGAAAGGCGTCGGGAGTATAAGCTTGGAGTTTGACTCCTTGGCGAGCATGCGCATACTATTGTAGCTAGCATGGCGGATAGAGTTCATCGTTATGTGATGGGGCTAGACCGTCGTATGATTCTGACATGCTTGGGGGTGGCTCTTGGCCGGTATGGATATCGCTAGGATGCGAGCCTATGCACGCGAGATAGAGATAGAGAGAGGAGAACCAGTTGACGCAGCCCGAAGGGCGGACATTAGGAGTCTCAGGCGATTATCGAGCGGGCGGCCTCGTGGCGAACTAGGTCCACTTTCCGGCCCGGCCTGAGTGCTCCGTCCAGGTTTTACGGCGGGAGGTCCGATCAGCAGTCGATCGGGAAGCGGTCGGGGCTCAGTCTTGAGGTTTCGGGAGGCGAGATCGCCGCCGTCGAGACGCCACATCTCGGTGTGCTCGATGCGGTAGATCTCGCGGCGAGTGTCGTGTTCTGCGAGGTTGTTACTCTTGTGGCGGTGGGCCATTTGAAGAAGATTGTCCGTCTAGAAGCGGCGTGGGTGGTACAGCCGGTAAGCGGGATCGATTCTTTGGGTCTTCTTCTCCTTGGTTATCGCCGGAGGCGGTACTCACGGACAGCGGGCGCGGTAGAGGTCGTGGTGGTGGTTCGATTCTAGCGGTCCCAGGAACGCGTATATTCTCTAGCCACCGCCAGATCGGGAGGCTTCCAGCGTCGTCACGGTACATTCGATTTGGTGTGATGTTTATGCATTGATAGATCCGAGTTCTACCTTGTCTATGTGTCCCCTCTTGTGCGGGTAGAATCGGGATAGAGCGGTGTCGATAGAGCCGTTTGAGGTAGCTACGCCCGATGGGTGATTCGGTGTTAGGCGGCGGGTGTATAGAGGTTGTCAGGTATTTATTCTGATCGTCGAACCCTTGCAGACTTGATAGATGCGGAGATGGACGATTTTGATGTCATTATGGGTATGGGTGGTTGGCTTCTTGTTATGCCAACGTTGGCTCGTAGAGCGAGTTGGTTCGGTTCGATTTCTGGCGAGCCGATTATCGAGTGGAGAAGCGACACGGCGTCGCCAGGTAGGTTTATTTCTTACCTCAAGGCTAGGAAGATGTGCGAAGAATACATCTATCATCTGGTTCGGGTATTACGTCTGGTGAGTGCGATTCTTGATCGATGCCGATGGTTAGGGAGTTTCGGATGTGTTCCCGGATGATCTTGGGTATCCTCACGAGAGGAGATCGAGTTTTGTATTGACACGTTGCGGACACTCGACTATTTCCATTCCGCCATCTGAGGATGGCTTTCTTTGAGTTGAGGAGGTGAAGGACCAGGTGAAAGATTTCTTTGGAGAAAGGCTTTATCGAGCCTAGTGTATCTCCGCAGGAAGCGCCGGTGTTGTTTGTGAAGAAGAAGGATGGGGCCAGCTGCGTATGTGTGTTGACTACTGAGCGGTGAATAAGGTAACCATTAAGAATAGGTACCCTCCCGGGATAGATGATTTGTTTGACGATTGCGAGTGCGAGGTGTTTCTCAAAGATAGACTGCGGTATGGTTATCACGAGTTCGAGTTCGAGCGAGATATCCCAAAGCGCATTCGGGACCGGTATGGGCACTATGAGTTGAGTTATGTCTTTCGGTTTGACCAACGCTCGGTATTTATGGATTTGATGAACGGGTGTTCAAGCCATTTTGAATCGTTTGTGATTGTATTCATTGATGACATCTGGTGTATTCACGGACAGAGCGGGAGCATGCAGATCGCGAAATTGTGCCAGGATTCTCGGGCCGCGATTGTCGCCAAGTTCTCAGTGTGAGTTTTGGTTGGCCTCGATGGCATTCTGGGGCATATTATTGGGGTGATGGTGTTCGCGTGGATACGGCAAAGGTGAAAGCGATCAAGTCTTGGCGAGACCTACTACTCGGCCAAGTGCAGCGATTTCTTAGGGCGCGAGTTATTATCGTAGGTTTGTGGAAGCGGTTGCTTGATTTCAGCACCGTTGACTAGGTGACTCGTAAGGCGGCCAAGTTCCGATGGGCGAGGCTTGCGGCGAGGATTTGATTCTTTGAAGGAGAGGTTGACTGACCCAGTTCTTACTCTTAGGAGGGTTAGGCAGTGCGTGATCTATTGTGATGCCTCGGTGTCGGGCTAGGGTGTGTTTTGATGCGACGACAAGGTTATAGCCTATGCTTCCGGCGATTCTTGGAAGCATGAGAGAATACCCTACCCATGACTTAGAGTTGGCGCGGTTATTCATGCCTTGAAGATTTGGAAGGCATTATTTATGCGGAGTTCATGTGGATATTTATACAGACCACAAGAGCCTCAATATATCTTGAGCGAGAGTGAACTTGAGGCGAGGCGGTGGTTAGAGTTCTTGAAAGATTATGATGTTGATATTCTATACCATCCGGAAGGCAACGTAGTTCTTGATGCCTTGAGTCGTAGATCTATGGGAGCCTATCGGAGTGCGGCCAGAGAGGCGGGACATGGTCGTCGAGATCCATCGATTAGCGAGCCTAGGGTTCGATTGATCGATCTGAAGCGATAGTGAAGTGCGGGTTCGTGAGGTTGCCCGATCTTCCATCGTTGATGAGGTGAAGAAGCGGCAGTTTGAGGACCCGATGTTGGTGCGGTATCGAGATCGGCTCTTCGTTAGGAGAAAAGTCTATTCGAGTAGCGTCGATAAGTCTTGAGATTTGAGGCGGTTGTGTGTTCCGATGTGTTAGGACTTCGTCGGCCAGATTCGGAGACACACATCGCTCGATATTCTATTCATCAGGTCGACAAGATGTACCATGACCTCGGATGTTTGTATTGGTGGGATGGCACGAAGAGGGGCGTGGCGAGTTTTGTTGCCTGATGTCTAATTGCCCAGTCAGTCGAGCACGAGGCCCGATGGATTGTTGCGATCTATCGAGATTCCGACTTGGAAGTGGGAGATGATCAACATGGACTTTGTTCTGAGGTTACCTCGTACTCGGAGAAATGCGACTCCATTTGGGTTATTGTTGGCGGTGAAATCAGCCCATTTCCTTCCGATCGGGGCAGCGTTTTGGTGAGGACTATGCGGTTGTACATCAGAGATAGTGAGGCTGCGGTGTCGGTGTCGATTATATCGATAGGGAGCCCGGTTCTGACTAACCACGGAGATCTTTCGAGAAGGGTCTAGGGACACAGTGAGTCTCAAGGCCAACATTTCATCCCGGTGGCGAGGCGGGCGTCTTATCGGACTCGAGGATATCTGCGAGCTGCGTGATTGATTTCGATGGTATTTGGGAGGACCATTTGCCTCTTGTAGTTTGCTTATAATAACTACCATTCCGGTATACGAGATGGCGCCATCTGAGGCTTTATATGGCGGAAATGTAGATCGCCGATTGGTTGGTTCGGCGTGGGCGAGTACGATTAGTTGGCGGACTTGGTACAACGAGTTGTGGATAAGGTGAAGCTTATCCGGGAGAAGCTGATAGCGGCTCGAGTGGCGAGAAGTCATATGCGGATAATCGGCGTCGGCATTTGGAGTTTCGGGTAGGCGGTGGGTCTTCTTGAAGGTGTCACCCATGAAGGTGTGATGAGATTCGGTAGAAGAAACTCGGCCCAAGGTACATTGGGCCCACCGATCGTCGGAGAGTGGGTCGGGTTGCTTATGAGTTGGATCTGCCATCGAGTTAGAGCGGTACATCCGGTCTTCCATGTTTCTATGTTGCGGAAGTGTATCGGAGATCGGCGAGTTTTCCTACTAGTGAGGTCCAGTGTGAGAGGGTTATCGTATGAGAGAGTCCCATAACGATACTCGATCGCAGTCGACGGCTGCGGACCAAGGATGTAGCTTCCGTCAAAGTCCTGTGGAGAAATGATAACCGGGAGGAGATGACTTGAGAAGCGGAGGAGGACATGTTGAGGAGGTATCCTCACTTATTTCCTATACCTTCAGGTATTTCATTTTGACCTTACTTGTCAGGTTTTAATTGAAGTGTTTCTTTTGCTTAAATGTTTTTATGTGGCCATGAGTGACATTTTTGGTATGTCGGGGCTGTGAAAGGAAACTATGTCGCTAATTGTAAGTGTGACTCCGAAAGAACATTCGGGGACGAATGTTTCTAAGGGGGGAAGAATGTTACACCCCGTAATTGCAGGACATGTTTTAAGAACGTAAGTAAGAACTCACAAGTGTTAGGATTTGAGACTTGTAAATTTATCGGAATTATGAAATTGTCGGAAAACGTAAGTGTTGTGACGAATGGGAGGGCGACACGTGTCACCCCCTTATGTGATGCCTTGGTCGAAATATGCAAGGGCAAGAGGGTCATTGGACCTTAGTCTTGCAACATGTGTAGCATGAGAAATTTGACTAAAGTCAAAAGGTCATAAGTCTTGATATTTTGGAAGACCACATCCAAGCCTCACATTTGTGTATATCTTGACCATCCAATACACTTTATATATTATACTAGTAGCAAGGGGGACTTAACACTTAGCAAAATTTCACAAAAAATTGAAGAACTCATTAGAGGAGGTCTCGGGTTCACCTAAGGGGGAGAAGGAAGAATTTTTCGTTTGTTGTCCATTTGATCCCACACTTTAAACCAAGGTTCTTAGGTGTATTGTAAACACATCTCAATAGAAAAGTCTTGGAAAACGGTAGTTTACGGGTTAGTCGCAAAAGCGAAAACCTAAAGTCTTTCTAGGTTTTGTTTGGAGTTTTGAAGAATAATTGTTGGTGTTGTTCTAAGGGTCTCAAAGCGGATTGAAGTGTCTTGGAGAGGCTATAAACTACTAAGGAAGCGACTTGGTTGGAGTTGGATTAAGAATCATTGAGGTATAATCTTGTTCTTTGAAAGTATTACAAGATTATTTATATTGTTGTTGTTAGCTTTGTATGTTGCAAGCATGAAGTTGTTATATTGAGGTTATAAGGATTATGGATTGATTATAGCCTTGGAAATCCGAAATGTAATGTAAGCCATGACTAAGTTGAATTACAATTTAATCGTTGTTAGAACCGTCGCATGTCATTGACTTAAGGATTATGGTTATTATAATCAAATGCGACTTGATATCACGTTATGCTACAAATTTGGATTGAAATGGGAATTGGACAACAGTTGGTATTGATGAACTCAAGGTAGCCGATTGTGGACTTGTAGTCGTATTAGTTTGTTAGTCATTTGTTTTGGACTACCTTCTATAAAATTGTGAGCCAATTGGGGTTGTTTAGTTATTAATTTGTATTGGACTACCTTCTATATAATTGTGAGCCAATTGGGGCTGTTTGGTTATTGTATTTTCGGCCTTGAAAAAGGTGGCAAGTGAGTAAAAACAAAGGACGTCTTGTCAGATTTTCGTAGAAAATGGAGACTTTACACTTATAATATTCTACGATTGAAGTAAGGCGTTAATAGACGTATTGTGAATATTATAGGTTGATATACTACGGGCGGGACTTTGTACTTGGCAAGTGGTTTGACCCGACGAGGTATGTAGAACTTTTCCTATCCTTTGAGCATGACTAGTTTCACGTATATAGTACGGTGAGCGTCTGAACTTTGACATTCTTTACTTGTTTTATGAAATGCCAAGTCGGGTGAGTTAGGAGATTAACTCACTTCTTTGAGAATATTAAAGATGTCTTAAGTCTTGTTAAAGATAAGGGACTTGAAGAATTTTAAAGTATGTAATACTTGTGTCGTTTTAAAAACGTATAAGTCCCTTGGATAGGAAATTGTACATGACTAAGGTATAAAGTGAATATAACGACTTTATGGGGAGTTGGTTATATTGACTTTATGGAAAGATAAATGACTTGATTTAATGGAAGGCAATTCGATTTTAAGGCATCAATTGACTAAGGTTTTATAAGACACGAGTCACTTGATTTAGAAGCCATATTTTTTTTTAAAAGTATTGTGACTTGTCTTGAAAAGAAATTGTCACTTGATACTACGGCTATTAGTATCTTGGAAGTTTTATAATGAAATGAGTCATTTTGAAAGAATAGAAGTACGTAGTACTTTGGGTTAAATTCCCGGATTTTCATAAAGACATGTTAGTGCCTTAAGTAAACTAAAATGAGAGTGTATATGAACAAGAATAGTAAGAAGTTAGGGGATTTCTTAACTTGCTTATATATTGTATGATAAGCCGATAGAGCTTATGTTATGTGTGATAGCCGGATTTGGGCTAGTGATATATTATTCATTGCGGGGTCATTCCCCGGGATTGTGGCATTGTATATTTCCGTGGATTTGCTAACCACGATGCGAGGAATACCTCATGCGAGTCCGTAAGGGCTTATGCGGGTGAAATAGTCCCATGCGGGCGGGTCCAGCCTATGCGAGGAATACCTCATGCGAGTCCGTAAGGGCTTATGCGGGTGAAATAGTCCCGTCGAGAATACCTCACGCAGTCCACCGGACCTATGCGGGTGAAATAGTCCTGGAGTAGGATTCAATCCTATTTTTGGTTGTAAGTTTACACATATTTATACTCATTGTTAGTAAGGCAGTCTTTGTAATTTTGTTAGCATACATGTCTCGGCTTTCTTTTAAACTTATGTTGTAATTCTGAGTACTTTCGATTTTGCATACTTAGTACATATTGTGTCAGACCCCTTCCTCGAAATTTGCGTTCATCTGCGAGAAAGGAGTAGCGAGTTGCGGATCCACACTCTTAGGATCACTTATCGGGCGTCGGAGCTCCATTCTCGGAGGCTTGTCTTTCTTTTTAGTACGATTTTTCCACGATATTGTAGATTATGTACATTTAGGGGTATGGCGGAACTGTCCGCCACAATTGTTATTCCTAAGTGCTGTATTCACATATGTGGTTGAAATTTGTAGAAGCGAGTTGTAAAGTTGTACTTTTGACTTTGTTTATATTATGGAAGCGGCTTTGATCATTGCTTTGTGTTGTTATATTGTTTACACTGTGTTTATGTTGTGTATGTTCATTGCTATTCTACGATGTATACAGGCAGGTGCGGGTAGGGCACGATCGCGGCGAGTCGGGTCGTGGCCAATTTCAAGCGGGCGGGGATAACCTGGGGCATTAACTACCCCGTTTACAAGGAGCTAAGTCGGTTGTGTGTTCTAACGTTTTTATTGAGGGTGCCGAGGCGTCGCACATTTATGGCGGGTACCAATGACTCTCTCATAACAGGGACTTTATGATGGTCTTATTTCAAGGCGGATCGGGGATAATCTAGGGCATTGACTCTGCGTTACACAAAGAGCGAGTCAATTGTGAGAAACAAAGCTATTTCTATGTCCGGAGCCTAGAACTCCATAACCATCAATAATGCGAGAGCCGAGGGTCGACATTGAATGATGCGGATTCAAAATGCCCTCTCGTGATTCAAGACAACAACCCAGTTTCTTTAAGTGTCACCAATGAAGCCTTCCCTACTTTAGCTAGTTTGCTAAGTGGAGGCAATCTCAAGAATCACAACACTCCTTTCGTCTTTAACACTTCCTCGGATTCGAATAGAGTCTTAAACATCCCCCCTCTCTCATCTAATACCACTTCACTACTTCCTGAATTTCACAACACCTCACCCCTTCTATCTCCTCTTCCTTCTATCTCCTCTTCCTTCTATTCCTTCTGAAAACCAACACAAATTCCCTACCCTCCCAAATGGCACGCAAATCATCTCTTCTATTGCGGGCCCAAGCTCACTCCCTTCTACCATTCCCTCTCTGCCTATACCTCCAGATATACCTCCCAATGATTTACACACTAATGCATCTTCTAAACCACATCATATCCCTACCACGGCCACAACTCATAACAATCTTCCCCCAAACCATGGCAAAGGTCCCTTCCCTCCTAAAAAGACTTATGCTGGAGTCTTTGCGGGAACTAGGATTGAGGCAAAAGGTATGAAGTTACAATTTATTGAACAACAAGTGAAGTAGATATAGAAGCGAGGATGAAGTTCCTTTCATAGAAACTTGGGGCTATTGCCTAATAGGTTTTCACTGGTCCTTTCCGGAAAAGAAGCATTGAATACGATTGTGAAAGGATGGGGAGTTAAATGCCGATTATACCATATGGCAAAGGTGGCAGTGTTCAAATTCATGACGGAGGAAGAGCGCACTAATGTACTTCACGGAGGCCCTTATATGGTCTACGGAAAACCATGATGCTCAAGGCTATCAATAAAGGAGTTCTTATAACGGATGATTTGTTTATGGACATTCCTATTTGGGTCACTTTCCGGACATTCCCTTTTTATTTGAGTGCAACGCCTTAGTAAGATTGCTTCACGTGTAGGAAAACCTCTTTACACCGACCAATATACTAAGGAAAGGTCTAAAATGAACTATGCAAGAGTTACAGTGGAAGTGGATGTTAGCGAGGAGCCGATAATGGATTTTGTCGTCAAACTCCCGATAATGAAGGTATACTCAAAGGGTAAACTATGAGAATTACCGGACTTTTGCTATCATTGTGCGGCTTTTGGACACAACCATTTGAAGTGTAGGAAGGCGAGGATGATGTCAACAATGAAGAAGCTCCAAAAACACGCAATCTTGAGGTACCACTAACAACAAGGATGATTCTACTCGTTTGAAGGTCAACAAAGTGCAGGTGGAACCAACCCTCCTCCCCTCATCCACCAACTTCTCAACATCCCGTAAATGCTGATAACTTGATGGACATTGAAGAAACCGAGCACACAACACCTCGCGATGCCTAAGCTTGGGAGAAGTATCACGTGCCGCGGTCCTCCGGTTTAGGTCATTCGCCCATCATGTTTGCGGGATTCTCTAGCAAAGTCCTCACCGCCTAATTCTCACAATGGCGATGCAACATGTTAGGATGAGGGGTGAGTCAAAACATTCTGATTCTGAGATGCCTATGAACCCGCCACCTTCATTGGATGAAGTTACATACAACGGTGCTACGGAAAAGGCTCAGCTTGTGTCAAGTAACGTTAACTTTGAACGCGAGGAACATAGCTTGGCTGGTACACAAGTTATGGCTTCCAGCAACAAAGATGATGGATGGCAAGAGGTTTTGTCCAAAAAGAATGGGCCGAAAAGAAGTGGGAAAACGAAGGCAGCTAAGCGCGGAGGTGCTAATAAAACCTCCTTTGTTTCCTAATGAAAATACTTTGTTGGAATGTCCGTGGTCTTTGCGGACAAAGGGATAGGGCTGCCACGCAAGCTCTAGTGTGTAGTATCACAAAACAGCATGACGCGGCTATGATTTGTCTATTGGAAACTAAGCTATCTCGGCCAAGGACAGAGTCTTTCTCTACTCAAAGATTCAAAGCATGGAAGTTTTGCTCAAATTTGGAATTCATTGGAGGCGGTAGAATACTATTACTTTGGGATCCATCCAGGGTTTGTTGCGAAGTGCTTGGTATGGACTCTCAGCATATCCATGTCCAGGCAAGTTGCAATATAACACAAGTGTCCTTCCTTGCCACATTTGTGTAACCGGTTTATAGCATCTCGGATAGAAGGATGCTTTGGCATCACCTTTCTCACTTGGGCGTTGGCATCACTAAGCCTTGGATGATTATGGGAGATTTCAACACTTCATCGCAACCCTAATGATAAGGTGGGGTCCTCCTCTCACGCCTTATGCACTTAGGGATCTTGGAGATTTCAGAATTCTCATGGACTAGAAGACGCCCTTCTTCCTGCCTTCTACACTTGGACGAATGGTTCGATTTGGTCTAAGCTTGATAGAGTGTTGATGAATCAAAATTGGAGTGATTTGACCCTAGAATGCACAGCCAATTTCATACCTATGGAACCTGTCTCGGACCACTGTCCTGTGATAGCCACGATTATTGCATCCTATAATGTTGGGAAACGCCCTTTCAAGTTCATGAATATGTGGCTTTCTCACCCAGCCTTTGAGAACATTATGACTTCATGTTGGAGACAAGACATATTGGGAACTGCTCAATTCGTCCTTGTCTCCAAATTGAAAGCCTTGAAGCAACCTTTAAGGGCTTTGAACATAAGTGACTTTGGAGGTATCGAACAAAGAGCAAAAGGGGCAAACATAGAGTTCAAGGAGGCTATCAATGCACACATGGAAAATCCCTTTGATGAGGAGCTTAAAGCCAAGGTTAAGTCCTCAAGAGCTAGAGCAAACACCTTACCGGAAGTGAAAGACACTTCATAAGGCGTAAGTCAAGATGAAACACTTGATTGGAAGTGATAGATGTTCCAAATACTTTCATAGCTTGATCAAAAGGAGTAATGTCAGGAACTCCATTAACTTTCTTGTTAAAGCTAATGGTACTATCACTACATCACCAGAAGAAGTTATGAAGTTGCTTGTTGAATTTTACAAAGATCTATTAGGTCTTCCGACCCACTACCAACTTTGATCCCAAGTGTTCAACTATGGCCCAAAGCTGAGTGAAGAAGAGAGATTACAGCTTTTGCATTTCATCACCCCAAAGGAGATTTGGGAAGCTCTCTCTGATATAGGCAATGACAAGGCACCTGGACCAGATGGTTATACGGCTGCCTTCTTCAAGAATAGATGGAAAAATGTGGGTCATGATGTTGTAAGATGTGTCCAAGAGTTCTTCTCTACTGGAGTTCTTTTGAAGCAGGTAAATCATACCATCATTACCCTGCTACCAAAGACTGATCATGATCCCAAGGTAAATGATTTCAGGCCAATCGGATTGACTAATGTGATCTAAAAGATCATCACAAAGATTCTAGCTAACAGAATGGCATTGATCCTTCCTTCTCTCATTGACAAATCCCAAGGGGCTTTTGTGAAAGGAAGAAACATGATGGACAACGTATATGTGGCACAAGAGCTTGTGAGAGGATTTACTAGAGCCAGAGTCTCACCAAGATGTATGCTTATGGTGGACCTTCGTAAAGCATTCGATACAGTCTCTTGGAGCTTCCTCGAATTGGTACTAAGAAGTCTAAAATTTCCGCATGATTTACAAGATGGATCATGGAATGTGTTAGCTCAACCTCCTTCTCCCTTTCTATCAATGGTGAGGTACATGGATACTTCAAAGGAAAGCGCCTAAGACAAGGTGATCCTATGTCCCATACTCTCTTTATCTGCATGGAATACCTCTCAAGGTCGCTTAAAATGAAGGTGAGGCAAGAGCTTTCTCATATTTTCCAAAGTGTAAAAATTGGGCATTACTCATCCGCATTCGCGGATGACCTCATGCTTTTGCCAAAGGAGATATATCTTCTGGGATTCTTATGAATTATCCGGAAGAGTTGAGGCTGCCTCAGATTAACTTTTAACCCCTAAATCCTCTGTCTACTTAGCGGGAATGCATTCTGATTCGGGACTTGATATTGTCAGTGGGTTTCACCATTGAAGCTTTTCCGACGATACTGGGATCCCTTTGTCCCCAATTTCGATCTCGGTGGATCAATTTGCCCCATTCACTAGTGCTATTTCGAATTACATTCGAAATGGGGCATCACACCCTTTCTTACGCCGTAAGTTGGAACTAATCGTCGGTTGTCGAGGTTGAGAGCTTTTGGTTCCGGGCACTTCCTATCCCGGCCACTATTATCAACAAGGTACGGTCTGCTTGTATTCAGTTCTTATGGGGTGAGAAACCACCAAGAGTTGCTTGGGATATCATTTGTTTGCCTCAAACTGAAGGTGGCTTGGGTCTTATGAACATCAAGGAATGGAATCATGCCTTGCTATCCAGGACGATTTGGCAAACTCACACGGAAGTTGATTCTCTTTGGGTCCAATGGATCAATAGCCACTATTTGAGAGGTATTACAATTTGGGACTATGAGGTACGTCCTAGGGACTCCCCCTTATTCAAAAAGATTTGTGGGATTCGCGACAAATTTGTTTCTATCTTTGGTAGCCATGGTGATGCTATTGACGACTTTACAAAATATTGTGCCAACGGTATATTTGATTCAAGCCTCGTGTATGATATCTTGCGCACTCCGCAAGCTAAAAAGCCTTGGATGTCACAAATTTGGAAAGGCTTCATTCCTCCCAAATTCTCTTTTACTATGTGGCTAAATTGCAGAAAGCGGTTAGCTACAAAGGATACTCTATCATTTCTCAACTTGGAGGATAAATCTTGCGGGTTCTGCAAGCAAGCTAATGAAACAAGGGAACACCTCTTCTTTGCCTGCCTATACACACATGATTTGGAAGAGCATAAAAGATTGGTTGGGTATTAGAAGAGAGATGACAAGCTGAAAGCTCCTTAAATGGATTAAGAAAGAACACCATGACAAGCATCCGAGCCAAAGCTATTTTGCTTACTTTTTGCATAATGGTTTATGAGATTTGGAGGGCAAGAAACACAATGCTCTTTGAAGGCACAAGCTTTCCGGCAGAAGAGGTCATTGCAAGAATCAAAACAACATCTTATAGAGTTCTCTATGATTTTATCCCCTCTTGTAATGACACCTTTTGAGTGACCACCCCTCCCCTCTATCACTTCTTGTTTGCATTACGTTGAGGCTTGAGATACCTCAACGACTGATTGTAGACACTTCCTTTTCGTTATTAGTAATAATATTTGCATTTACCTAAAAAAAAAAAAAAAAAGTGACACAAATCACATAAGAAAATTAACTTAAATTATTAGTGAATATTATTTAAATATTCATCATATCTCATGTAATTATTCGTGATGTATAATTATGGTAGAAATAGAATTCATATTGTATTAGGATTTCGTATTGTATACACTATATATATTTGTATTAATGAAAAAGACTCCCCAAGGGAGATTAATACAATATTACATGATATCAAGAGCCTAACCCTAAAACACCTAAACCCTATTTTTTTTCCTGCTAGCCCCCCCGGGCAGCCGCCTGCCAACTTTGCTTTTTTTTTTTGTTAATTTTGATTTTTTTTCCTGTCTCTTTTCTGTGGCCACCATGTCTACTCCCACCTATCTCAAAGCTTTCGCATCCTCCACAGTCATCGGTAATAATCCCTCTCCCTCCTTCACATCCTCCTTCCACCCTGCATTCACCGACACAAATATCAAGAATTTCATTCCATTAACCCTTGATTAGGAAGACGACCAATATTCTTCCTGGGTTGAACTCTTCTATATCCACACAGGTGCGTATAACGTGTTTGACCGTATCAACGACTCTATCCCTCGCCCTTTAGACGTGGCTGACTCGACATGACATCGTCTTGACGCTATTGTCAAACAGTGGATTTATGGCACCATCTCTAAAGATTTGCTTCACACAATCATGAAAACACGTGACTCAACTCGTGAGTGTACCTTTGGAGGAAATTTTTCAGGATAACAAACATACTCGTGCTATGTATTTGGAGGAACGGTTCAACAATACACGTCTCGAGAATTTTACAAACATGTCTGAGTATTGTAAATAATTGAAAGTAGTTACAGACCAATTATCCAATGTGAGACACCCATTTTCGAAACCAAGATGGTCCCACAACTTGTTGCTGGCTTACCAAAGGGTGAATACGATACTCTCGCAACTATGATTCAACAAGTCGACCCACTACCGAGTTTGAACAAGACACGCTCACAATTACTTTTAGAGGAAACCCGTCATGACAAATAGGATGAACACAATAAAAAGGTGTTAGCGGTTAAAAGTCCGACAATAAACATCCCCCACCGCCCAGTCGCCACTGTCGGATAACCACCCATCACGAGACATTCGCGGTGGTGGCAGAAGCGGCAAGGATAACAATACCAGTTGGGGCCCTTACCCATTTCAACCAACGCCGACCCTATTCCAGCAAACGAAATTCTCGGCCCAATTCGAGACTATCAGATGTAAGGCCAGACCCACCAGGCTCACGTCATACAGACACGACAACCAACAAATGGCTTGTCCCCCACCGATTTGGGCCAGGCTTTCAACTCCCTGAATTTACAACAACAAGACAACATTGGTACATAGATACGGGGGCCACTTCTCACCTAACCCGCACTGCAAGTAATCTTCCCAAACTATTTCATTTAAAGTATCCTCAATATATTACTGTTGGTAATGGACATCACATTCTAATTCAGGGTTATGGTACAACCTACACCCAACCGCCTCACCTACCATTCTCCCTAAATAACATCATGTATGCTCCAAATATTATTAAAAACTTGATATATGTCAGAAAATTTACTCGTAATAATTTCGTCTCTGTTGACTTTAATCCTTTTGGTTTTACTGTGAAGGATTTTCGTATGGGGACACCTCTTACGAGATGCAATAGCATGGGGGATCTCTATCAATTCCCATCCACCTACGCTGTCAGCTCCTGCTCTCCTATATCTCTAGTTTCTTTCTCTCCGTCAACTTGGCATAATAGTCTTGGACACCCAGGACCCCCTATTTTTAATTTTCTTATAGGCAATAATGCCCAACACTGAATTTCTTGCTCTTTAGGCAAACATGTTCGTCTTCCTTTTAAGTCATCTTTAAGTGTTACGTTCCATCCTTTTGACATTGTTCATGCTGATTTGTGGACATTTCCTATTACTAGATCACCGGGTCATAAATATTGTCTAGTCTTGTTAGATGACTTCTCTCAATTTATTTGGAGTTATCCACTAAAATTTAAGTCGGAAGTTTTTGCCAAGTTTCTTGACTTTCATATTTTTATCAAAACACAGTTTGAGAAAGTCATCAAATCATTTCAGTGTGATAATGATCCTGAATTTAATAATTCATTTTTTCACAAATTCTGCAAAAATAATGGCATAGTTTTTCGGTTTTCTTGTCCTCAAACCTCCCCCTCAAAATGGCAAAGCAAAACGAATCATCTGCACTATAAATAACATGGTTCATACTTTCATGCCTCTCTCCCTCCCTCCTTTTGGATCTATGCAGTCAAAATGGTAAAATACATCATCAATATTTTACATACTAGTACTTTTCATAATATGACCCCCACTAAAATCATGTATCGTCGGATACCCTCCTATGATCGCCTTCAGATTTTTGATTGCCTTTTCTATCCAAATATGGCCTCCACCGCCCCTCATAAATTAGCTCCCCGAACCACTCAATGTGTCTTTGTAGTTTTTTCGTCTAACCATAGAGATTATTTGTGTTATGACTTGTCCACTCGTCAAATTCACATATCTCATCACGTTACGTTTGATGAGATGATTTTTCCTTTGCATATATTCCGAAATACGGACTACACATTTCTAGACGAGTCTGACACCTTCCCAATTATAATCACTGAACTCTGCTACACCACCACCATCCCTATTGTTCAGTCACAGTTTACCATTTCTGCCACCATAAAAAATTGGTCGGACTATCATCAGTCCTCGCCGATTATCGGAGCTACCATTAGTTCTCTTCCCGTCATTGTCTCTCCTCTAAGCTGGCAAAATCGACCACCCGTCAATGTTCACAGACCGCCGCTCCTCCAGTCAACCAAACCAACCCCGTTACAACCCCGCCTAGACTACATCTATATACCATCATCGCACTCCCGCCCCTATATCGACCATCTTAACACACGTGACGCACCACGCGCCGTTAATCACGACCCGCCAACTACCCTCTGACCCATTCCCCATAATTGGCACAACCTTCGGGTCACCCACACCAAATCGATCCGACCAGGTCTCAACCCCACCCGCCGACGTGCGTCTCGAAGCAACCACCAATACGCGTTACGTAACCCAAACCCGCTCTTTGTGACCCAAATCCTTTCCTCACATAAACCCCCAACCTACCCCTATCCCCACACACCATATGGAAACCTGTTCCCAACACATAATTTTCATACCCAAAGTCTATTTTAACCTATCAACACAAACCATATCCTCAATTTTCAAAAATCCAAAATTAGCCAAATTATACCCTAATTGAAATGCGGCTATGTATGAGGAATTTAATGTTTTTTAATAAAATAGCACACTTGAAATTTGGTTCCTAGACCGGATAGGGTAAATATGATCCAATGCATGTGGCTATTTTATCACAAATTCAGGGATAGTGGTGACTTAAAGCGATATAAGGCCAGACTTGTGGCTAATAGTACTAATCAGCAAGAGGGTATTGATTGTGGTGAGACGTTCAGCCTGATTGTTATATCAGTTACTATTTATCTGATTGTCACGACCGATCAAAGTCGTGGTAGTGCCTACCCGCACCCAGTAGTCATTCATCGAGAAAATCAGTGAACATAAAACATAAATATGAAACAAGAGACATGATAAACAAGCAGCCAACCAAAGCGGTTGCCTTACATGCATATATATAAAAACCCGACAGTTTAATCCTTTTTACAACCACCTTGCCACAAGATTACTACGCACCTAAAATGAAATGACAACTATGGCGGGACGGGGCCCGCCATACCACAGATGTACAAGAACTTACGGACTCGGGGTAACATGCAAAAGATAAGCCTCGAAGAAGCGGGGCTTCCTAACACGCTGCACTTTGATCCACATGGCGAGGATCTACAACCGATGTACTTACTGCGGCGTGACGCGGCCCGAAGGAGGTCGATCTGGCAGTACAGTATGTGGCGTAAAATCGTAAATGAAATGATAATAGTCTATATAAAGCGAGAGACATGTATGATAACAAAACTACGATTCACAACATAAGCGATCATGTCGAGCCGAGGACTCGCGCCTCAAGTCATCCGCCGTACGCGTGGAACTCGCCGCCAGCTGCCGATCTAGGTATAAATCGTGTGGAATCGTGTCGGCCCGTCCGTGGGACTCGGTAAAGAATCATGTAATCGTGTCGGCCCGTCCAATGGGACTCGGTAAAGAATCGGATGAAATCGTGTCGGCCCGTCGTGGGACTCGGTGAATAGTCGGATGAAATCGTGTCGGCCCGTCTCGTGGGACTCGGTGAATAATCGGATGGAATCGTGTCGGCCCGTCTCGTGGGACTCGGTGAATAATCGGATGAAATCGTGTCGGCCCGTCTCGTGGGAATCGGTGAAGAATCATTCATAACAAATCGATCGGCCTCCATCGAGAGACACGGTGGTATGGAAATCTGATTTGCACAACAAGGCTATCAAACACAAACATAGGCAAGTTACACAACTCAAGATTATTTTAGGCGAAGTCGAGTTCGACCCCAAGTATTACATACGTTAGATTCTTTTTTAAAAGATCCATTTCTTTTATAAAGGTCACCCGATACGTAGTATAAAAATAGGGTGACTCACGTTTTAGGTAAACCCAAACACTTCCCTTTTGACATCAAGTAACAACATTCTTTTCCACTAAGTTCAAGTTTGCCTAATTTCAAGTACTTAAGTCTCTTATTTTAGAAAGGTTTCATAGTTCATAGTTTTATTCACTTAAGAATATAATTCTCTTTTAAAATAATCTGAGAAACATACGCCTTATATGTGAGTAGGTTATTCTTGTTCATAATAAATCTTATTAAGCGACGCGTCTAGGAAATGTAATATCATTTTGTCTCATCTTAGCTTCATGCGGATGGAGGTTTCTCTTGGTTTTAATAATACTTCATTAATCAAGACATTTCCTTTTATTAGCGACTGCGATGGTTTGTCGATACTCATTCGATTTCCGAAATCAGTAAAACATTATTCCTTTTAAAAACCACGTACTCATTACTCACGAATGAGGTTTCACACAAAATTCATATTAATTCATTTAAGTCAAGTCTCTTATCTTTTAAGATCAAGTCTCTTAACTTATAAAATCGATAAGTCATTCTCTTTACCTCTTTTAAGGCGTTATACCTAACTTCCCATAAAGCTAGTATAACTCTTATGTTTTCAAAACCAAGTATTACTCTTCTTTCAAAAGGTTTCTTAACTCTTTTAAAACACTTGAGTTTCTTATTATTGGGCTTAAGTCAAAAGACATTGCATAACTACGTTCGATTAACACGTCGTCTACCGTACTATATATATGCTTTTGAAACACTTCAAGATTCTTATTATTCGGGCTTAAGTCAAAAGACATTTGCCACGTCGTCTACCGTACCATATATATATTCCTTTAAAATACTTCATGCTCAAGAGTATAGGAAGAATCACATACCTCGCGACGATTGTCGACTAGTTGCAAAAGCGCTCACGGCTATAACGACTAGCCTTATCCACCTTCCAAGTAGTTCATGCTACTCTCGCGAACATTCAACCAATAAAGGTTAAATCTCGTAAATACTGATCCATATGTAAATCTGATTTAATCTTCTTTAATATTAACGGCGTGATTTGATTCAATTCTTTTACGTAATATCCTTACATTACGATTCAATTCTCTTATGAATCTTATATTCATTTATATACAACTACGATATGTAATTTCCAATTACAATAGAAGGATAGGATTATTTACCTCGGTAAGCCCAAAATTATCCAAGTAATGTCGATCCTGAGCAACGTTTAGCTCCTACTCCGGGTGCTCCAACCCGCTCCAAACAACCCTTAGAAGTTCTACGCAACTTCTTCTTAACACTTCAATCGACTATGAAGGTTTTCCTTAGGGTTTCGTTTAGTGACTAAAGGAAGTATAATAGTATTTTCCGGCACTACATTATAGAGTAACTTTGGAAAGTACTACAAGGTATAAGGGCTAGAGTATTTGGGCATTATAACAATACTTTGGAGAGTATTTCTATACCAAAAGGGGTATTATCTAAAACAACTAGGCTAGGGGAGGGGACCCTCGGCCAAAGCTTCTCAAAGGGGAGACCTTGGGCGATTTGACACTTAAGGGGAGGATTTTGAGACTTGGAAAATGATTTTTGGATGAAGAAGTTCATCAACTAAGAGGGTATTTATAGGTCAAGCAATGGCCAACCAATGGCCAAGATGAAGACAAATGTGGTGCAAGTGTAGGGTGAGGATTTATCCATGTGTCCTTATCCATCTACTACACAAAATATCCTACCTAACCCTTGACTAAAAACAAGGCACAAAAACGTGCCAAAGGAAGCCCACTTTGCCGTCCATTGAGGGTGACAAGTGTCACCCTCCCGTTGGTCCAAAATATTTCATCTCTCGGAAAAATCCGCAAAAATTATAAATGACATAGCCGTATTTTTCCCTTCGCAAGTCTTGTAAAATGTTTCGTCGAAAAACGACTCTTTTCGGCACTTGTGACCAAATTTTCGAACCTTGCCAACTTTAAGGCTTAAATTTTTATACGTACGCCCTCACGTACATACTCAGGAAATACGGGGTATAACAACAGTTCTGAGTATTGTCATGGGTAAGCATTGACTGATTCATCGACTCGATATGACGAATGCATTTTTACATTTGGACTTGAAAGAAACTATTTACATGCACCAATCGCCAGGTTTTGTCCATCCTGTAACCCCTCATTATGTATGTCGTCTTCGTAAGTCACTTTATGGTTTGAAACAGGCTCTCAGAGCATGGTATGGATGTTTTGCTAATTACATTATGCAGATTGGGTTTGTTTACAACAAGTATGATAATTCTCTCTTTATTTTTCATCGAGGCAGTAATATTGCTTATTTATTGTTATATGTGGATGATATTGTGCTCACTACCTCATCTGATGTTTTGAAAAAGAAGATCATTATACTGCTTAAAACCAAATTTGCTATGACTGACTTGAGAAAGTTGAGTTACTTTTTGGGGATATCGCTGACTAGATTTGCAGATACTATATTTCTATGTCAGCGTAAGTATGCAGAAAAGATTGTGTACATGGCTAAAATGACAAATTGCAAGATCATGTCTACTCTGGTTGACTCTAAATCGAAGCTAAGTGTCGTTGATGATGATCCAGTATCTGATCCGCCACTTTATAGGAGTCTTGCGGGTGCTCTTCAGTATCTTACTTTCACCAGGCATGACATTGTTTATGTTGTTCAGCAGATGTGTTTGTTTATGCATGCCCTTAGGGAGTCTCATTTTACTGCTCTTAAGCGTATCATTCAATACGTTAAGGGCACACTTGATTATGAATTGTATCTATACCCCTCTGCACCAACCAGATTGTTGTCATATATGATGCAGATTGGGCAGGTTGTCCGGACACGAGACGCTCCACCTCCGGCTATTATGTGTTCTTATGGGATAATCTCATTTCATAGTCTGCCAAGAGGCAAGACACCATATCCCGTTCGAGTGCAGAAGCAAAGTATAGAGGTGTTGCAAATATTGTTGTTGAGAGTTGCTGACTCCGAAACCTTCTTTTGGAGCTTCAGTGTCCCTTACGTAAGACGTCTTTGGTAAACTGCGATAACATATGCGTCATATTTTTTTTTCAAGTATCAGTTATATATTAAAGTTGGCTCCGTATGTTTTAATTTCGTTTAGTCTAAAGTTTGCTCACACAAGCAATCTGCCGAATTGTCTAAAGATTGACTTTTGCAAGCTCAACTTTAATCTCACACGTTTGAAGTTGATTTTAAAGTGACTAAACTTACACAAATTTATAAACTTCGACTATACCTCAAATAGAGTCTAAATTTGGCTATATATGCACTTTTCTTGTAAAAAAATGAATAAAATCCACAAATAACAACTTATCTCCGAATTGAAAAATAATAATTGCGACGAATTTTGAAATTTTATAGCTGAAATTCAGGAACACTGCTATGGAGTTTTAGTTGTGGAATTTCGAACTACATGACAATAACTATTTTCAATTACAAAACTGAAAAGTGGTTTGTTCGCTCTATTACTATCAAAAAACCAGAACCTCTTCATGATTTAATTGCACGGTCCCTTCAAACGATTGGTCTTTAGTTTTTACCCTTCAAAACTGAACTTATACCTAGAGGGATATAAGTTCTTTAAAGGATTAAAGACATAAATTGTGAAATATTATAATGTGAAAATATAAAATGTATGTCGTGCGAAATCATTTTTTGTTAGGAGGACATAAATTAAAGACCAACACAAAATAAGAGCAAAAGTGCAAATGACCCCTTCTTCATCGAGCACAAAAAGTGTGGGCCAAAAGCAAATCCACTCCAGTAACGGCCCAAATATACTTGCTCCATACTCCATTGCATTCTCTTACTATAAATTGATTAGCGCGAACACACTGTAAATTTCTACACAAGAAAGACGTGTTCGATTTGATTTACAATCTTCGTCACTGTAAATTTATTTAATTCTTCTAGAGCATTCCAACACGAATTCTGTCAATCATCACTCAGGTAAAAGCTAATTCAATGCCTTTATTTTTCCGTTTTCGATTGATTTTGATACTAAGTTTATGCTATTATTTTTGAATTTTAGCTTATATTTTTCTCAATAATTGTTCTCATTTGGAAATGCGTACATTGACCGTGTTATTATGTTAAGTTTATGTTATTTTTTTTAATTTTAGCTTATATTTTTTTTCAATAATTGTTCTCATTTGGAAATGCGTACGTTGAGCGTGTTATTGTGATTACTTAACTTGAAGCAGTTAGGAATAATTTTATTTTTAATGAAGTTGTTGTTTGTGCTTGTATGAATTTATATTATGGATGATAAATAAATGGATACGTTAGGTTTGATTTTGTGGAAAAATGTGTGACGAGCCGGAACTGAATTTTGAGGATAATGAGGAAGAAGTATGTGAGTATGATAAATGGAAATATTCCGCTAGTAGTAATTATGTAGATTTGAGAATTGAGATATGTTTTATAGAAACTGTGGAGGTCTTTGTAGCTTCGGAAAGTAGTTGTGATAAGTGATTCGACAAGGAGGCGATTTGGCATTTGGTTTGAGACATGGATTTTGACTTTCCTTTTGCGGGAGGCAAAGAGGGGAAACGGAGAGTGGTTATTCCGTTATTATAACAAAATGTAATTATTGTATTTTATCCACGGATTTTTTTAATTACGGAGTTGCAGCTTAACAAGGACATGACCTTAGATAGGAGGTTGCGGAGGACATTGATTAAGGTAGAAGTTAGTAGGTAGTAGCACGCTCTCGCTTATCCTTCAGCATTTCTAATAGTCGTAGTCTTTCTCATGTAATTTCTTGCCCTTCCGTTTCTGTTATTACTTATGTCTCTTGTTCTTCGCTTATCATTTTGTTGTAGTTATTATTTCCTTTTTCTATTTGACCTGCTTTGTTATTGCTTTATTCTCAGCCGAGGGTCTATCGAAAACAACCTCTCTACCTCCCAAGATAGGGTAAGTCGGCGTACACTCTACCCTCCCCAGACCCCTTGTGGGATTACACTGGGTATATTGTTGTATCCACAATTTTTTTTAATGTAATAGTTGTTTATTATCTGAAGTTAGAGCATTCACGTCGCAGTAAGGAGTGTCTGGTGATGTTTTATTGTTTTGAATTTAGTAATTTAAAATTTTTACAAGTGAAAGTTGAAATATGGAAAGGGAAAGTGAAGTTTAGGGTGAATTGAGCGGCG
Organism: Przewalskia tangutica; assembly: GCA_029844215.1. Lineage (NCBI taxonomy): Eukaryota > Viridiplantae > Streptophyta > Magnoliopsida > Solanales > Solanaceae > Przewalskia > Przewalskia tangutica. The sequence continues at coordinate 9,548,616 of CM056725.1, forward strand.
GCAGGATTTGCAACACAGATACATGATAGTTACTAATAACTGTTGTGGAGCAAATTGGTATATACTGATAAGCATTCAATTCCATTAACTATGAATCCTACTTTGGCTTGCTAGGAGTTTGTTGTAATGAGGAAAGAAGACAATAAAACTGAAATAGATTCATTTTCTGTTTAATTAGTTGACCCAAAAATCTTCATAAAAAATTAGTTGACTCAAAAATATTTTGTTAAGTGAAATGCTTATATGATTCCATGTATTTAGTGAATTATGATCTTTTATTTGGTATATTCTGTTCTATTAGTCAGGCTGCCATTAGGCAAATAATTTCTGGGATATGTTACATGAGCTGTATGCACAGTAGAAGAACTTTTTGCTAATGGCTTCAAGAGCAATATTGAGAAGGAAGATAAAACTCTTTGATTCTACTACGAAATGTCATACCTTCATTCGAGGCTTTTCGAGCTGTGAGAACTGGGGATCATCTAAGGCTTCTAATTCTTGGGATTGGTGCTCTACAGTAACTCATCAACCTCAGAATGCAGCTAACAGAAAAGAAGAAAGTTCAAATCCGTCAACCAAAGATGAGTTACTAAAAGTATGGGGAAAACATGTCCTACTCAACTCATCTGAAATTCCAGCCTTGGGTCTAAGAGTAGGAAGATGTGGATCTCTTTCTACTTCGGGGGCCAGGTGGATAACAAGCCAACAACGATATTCGACAGCTGCAGCAGGTCAACCTGATTTTGGTAAAGGAAATGATAAGGATGCAGAACCAGCGGTTAAACAGAAGAAAGAAGCTTCACCAGAAGAATGTGATGAAGCAGTTGAAGATTTAACTATGGCCAAAGCCAAGGCAAAAGCGAAACAGCTGCAAGATTCACAGAATGGTGTTAAACCTTTACTCAAGAAAATTTGGGCCATGCTATTAGGGATTGGTCCTGCTTTGAGAGCTGTTGCTTCAATGAGCAGGTTGAAATTATAATTTATTCCTGTACAACATATATATAATGTTCTACACCTATTTCTTAAGTCACTTTTCCACTTATTCCAGGGAAGATTGGGCAAAAAAGCTCAGACATTGGAAGGATGAATTTAAGTCAACAATGCAACACTATTGGTTGGGTACCAAACTGCTTTGGGCTGATGTTAGGATATGTTCAAGGCTGTTGTTGAAAACAGCCAATGGGAAGAGTCTTTCCAGGAGGGAGAGGCAACAACTAACACGAACGACAGCTGATATTTTTAGACTGGTTCCTGTTGTGGTGTTTATTATTGTTCCATTTATGGAGTTCTTGTTGCCGGTATTCCTGGCAGTGTTTCCCAACATGCTACCGTCAACCTTCCAAGATAAGATGAAAGAAGAGGCAAGAATTGTGCCAATTGTTCCAGCAGCTATTTTCTTTTGTGCTAAAACTTGATTGGTGCTCCATTCTCTCTCTCTCCATCTCTGACGCCAGATTTTTTGACAGATTTGTCAAAATTATAAGTAAAATAAAATTTTAATTAAGATAGTAAACTATGAAATAATATTTTCTTTGAACCTCGGAAAGAGAATGATTTGCTCTCTTTCCTGTTCCCTTCAGAGGAAAATACCCTCTGTTACTGACTTTCCCTATGATTAGTCATATGAGCACATGATTAGTTTTTCCTTTTAATGATAAGCTCCTCTAGTCACTTAATTTGAAGGATATCGTGGAGGCAGTGATACACTTCAAAAAGATTTTACCCAGCTACCCTTTGCTCTCCCTTTTTTTTAGTAGTGTACTGTAGAAGACTAGAAGTTCCATGATGTGTGAGCTTTTGGTCTCCATGGCAGCTTAAGGATTGAAACACATGGAATACTTTATTTCCTGAGTTAGCGTGCGCAGTTTGTCATGATTACCATGACAAATTCAATTATAAGTGATATAGGCTTTTTATAACCCAAATCTCCTTGATGTAAGTCAGTTCTCAAGATAATACGAGTCCTTGGATATAGTAGTGGAAGAAAAAGCTTTGTGGTAGAGTTGGGGAAAAACATTTTATCCTCTTTGGCTCTTTAACATATTAATGGATTTGTGTAGGGGGCAAAGCTTTTCATTTGTTTATTATAGCATTAAATATAGAGCCTTATGTACTTGATATAGTCAAATCCACTGCAGGTTGTATTATACCTTAGACAGTCATATATTTTCTTTGGTATAATTTTAAGGTATTACCAATCTTTTTTTTTCTCCGCTGAAGTGCTCAGAAAGGATAAATTCTGTTTCAATTATGGTATATCTTTCTACTGTTGTAGGGGTTTTCTTGACTTCACAATTTCATTTGATTCAATAGACTGCCCCACACACACACACACACAAACACATAAAAGATGCTCAGTTTTATTCACAACATTTGGTAACCAAATGCTAATATGCAAAGTTTATCCCCCTAGTGGAAGCACCAGAATCAATTTCATGCATGGGTGGGCCTGGTAATTGTTGCCCCGTTATATTATTAGCCTCACAAGTTGAAGGATATGAACATTTCTTTGAAAGTCGAGGACCATTCACTATGATGCCGTGATTGCAGCTTCTATTTAGTTAGCATCTGTTTGTTAGACTTGTATATCTATATATGCCTGCTCATGAAATTGTGTAACAGGGACAATCCAGTTAGTAGTTTTTTGGACAATATTTGGTTGAAGTTGAAAAAAATGTGCCATGTTAGAGTTAAAAAATAGTGTTTGCAAATTGTTTAATGTCTTCAACTAACAATGGGTGCCTCTGGTTGGTTGGATGTGATTTTGGAGGCTTTTTATTTCAATTAAACTCTGAGTATCCACATCCTTATAGTGTTTCAATTACTCAAATTTAGGAGGCTATGAAAAGGAGGCTGAATGCTAGGATTGAATATGCGAAGTTTCTACAAGAAACAGTCAAAGAGATGGCAAAGGAAGTTAAAAGCTCGCGAAGCGGAGAACTAAAGAATACAGCAGAGGATCTTGATGAATTTATGAATAAGGTAAAATATTTATGCATCACTTCTTTTTGGGTTTTCCTTCCATCTGTATTTTTCTATATTTGCCAAATCTTTAATTAATAAGCCAAAGTTTTTGTTTCCGTTCTTTCCCCCTCCTTTTCCTATTTAACTGCTGTGGATGTTTATATGACAATTGATTAGGTCAGAAGGGGTGCTTCTGTATCTAATGAAGAAATTTTAGGATTTGCCAAGCTGTTTAATGATGAGCTCACTTTGGATAATATCAGCAGGTTTCTGCCTAATTACACTTGGTTTAATTCTGACAATGGATTTTTTTGGCATATACTGCTAGTGGTTAAAATATTGAAGTGCGAATGATAAGTATCCATTAATTGCAGACCGAGGTTGGTGAATATGTGCAAATATATGGGTATCAATCCCTTTGGAACTGATGCATATTTGCGATTCATGCTTCGAAAGAGGCTCCAAAAGTAAGTCATTATTTTTTCATTTTGAGTTAACTTGTGTCTAATAGTTTATGTCCTTTTCTCTCCAAATTATGTTCATTTCCATTCTTCAACAAATATTTAGTCAGCTGATCTCTATTTTCCTTTTTAATTTTGAATATCTTGAGCCTAAACGCTTCATCTATCTTTACTTCCTTTAATTGTGCTTTTTTCTTCAAAATAAACTGGTCTTCTCTATTACTCCCTCCGTTTCAAAATGTTTGTCTTACTTTCCTTTTTGGTTTGTTTCAAAATGTTCGTCTCTTTCCTTTTTGGTAACTTTATAATTCCCACTTTCCACATGACATGTTTAAGACCACAAGATTAAAGGATATTCTAGTATATTCTTCATATCTTTAATTTAAGACCACAAGATTCAAAAATCTTCTTTACTTTCTTAAACTCCGTGCCAAGTTAAAACCAGACAAACATATTGAAACGGAGAGAGTATGATTTTTCATTTTGAGTTAATTTTTGTCGAATAAGTTATGTATCCTTTTTTTGACACCTTATGCTCTTTTTTTCCTTCTTCAACAAAGATTTAGTCAGCTGATCTGTATTTTACTTTTAAATAAATTTTGAATAACTCGAGCCTAAATAGTTCATTTATATTTTTCTCCTTCAATTGTGCCCTTCTTTAAAATAAACTGCTCTTCACTATTATGGTCAGTTTGTCTAAAAATTTATTTTCATTCTTATGGTCGTTTCATATAAGGTAGCTTTGATATGTTGCAAAGTTCTGTTAAGAGATTAGAGCTCCTATCATTTCCAGCTAACAACAATCCTGTGCGAGGATTTTTGTCAAGTCTTGCTACAAGATTTTATCAAAGGAAGATCAACAATTTAAACGTTGGCCCTGAAAGAAAATTTGGAAGTCAAGGGCTCCTCTGTAAGTGTGGTGCTTTTCTCGGTTGAGGCCGAGGAGGCTTGCCTAACTGTAGATAACTTACAGCCAATAGGTTTCTCATTAGTGTAAGGCTGCGTACAATAGACCCTTGTGGTCCGGCCCTTCCCCATACCCCGCGCATAGCGGGAGTTTTGTGCACCGGGCTACCCTTTTATTATGTAGCAGCTACCTATGTGGGGCTCAAGCAGAAACCTTTAATCACCTGTTTTTGCACTGTCTTATCATAGACCAGCTATGGCAGCTATTTCTGAACTTTGCTGGTATCAAATGGTCCTTGCCTGGGGCTACACAGGATCCTTTGCATTGCTGGCATAGGCATATACTAAGAAAAGTAAGAAATAACTGGTGTAATACGGTTCCAGCTTGTATCTGGTGGGTGGTTTGGAGAGAGAAATTTTAGATGCTTTGAAGACAAGTTCAAATCACTTTAGAGAATCAAGCTTGACTGTATTTTGTTGTTTCACTACTGGTGGAAAGTGGAGTCTGCTAATGAGCGAGAAACTATGTTGGAATCCATAGAATCCTTCTAAGAGCTTAAGAGGTCCATACTTTTGGGATTCTCTTTTTTACGCCTTTCCTCACTTGTACAGTATTATTATCAACACATTCTTTGTGCTGTTCTATTTATACAACCATTACCTTTTCAAAAGAAAAAAATCCCGTGCCAGATTTGGACATCAGGTGTTGTCCTGTCTGATTTTTTCTTGGGGAATTACTGGGTTGGTTGGCAACAGGGAACCAGTAAAAAGGGTACGATGACAGAAGTCTAAGAAGATAGAGACCATAGTCAGAACAGTCAAGCAATCTATTGATAGCTTCCAGGACATGTGAGATGCGGGCAATTTGCATCCTCTCACCATAAAAGATTAAGTGTTTGTTTGTGTTAGATTTCTACTTGGTCTTTGTGGTTACACTGGAGATGAGTTAATGCTTTTGTGATGCATGTGTTGTTGAAGCAAAAGATTTCCCTCATTTAACAAAACTTTGCTGTTTTTGGCAGGATAAAGAATGATGACAAGATGATTAAAGCAGAGGGTGTAGAGTCCCTTTCAGAAGATGAGCTCCGTCAAGCCTGTCGAGAAAGAGGCTTACTTGGATTACTTTCAGTAGAAGAAATGCGGAAGCAGGTATGATTTGATCTTTTGTTAGTCTTGTGTCCATTATTTGCTCGGGCAAATTAACTACTTTTGTCTCTAAATTTTGTGCCTTTATGTCTGATCTTGTGCGTAGTGGTTTGCACCTTATTTCTGCATATTTTGGTTTCATTATTTTTGTAACTCTGGTGAATCCCGATTCCTGCAAAAACTTCTGGATGTGGTCATATTACTTAGTTTTTGTAGTCAATAGAGTCATTTGAAACAACTTAAACGGGAAACCTGATATGTTCTCTATTTCTTTTGGAGTCCTCCTTGGCTTTGGAAATTTTAAATCGTCAAGTATTTATCCGGAGAATTGTGCGTTATTTTGAGTGGTCTGATACGACTCATATCCCTGATTTTCTTCTTGATATAGGTAAATATTTTTAATGAGATGCTGCGAAGTAAAACCTCATTTGCAAAAGATGTATACAAAAAGTGAATAAACCTACCTCAAAACCTGATTCTTTACAAAGAGCCTCGTGTCATCAGCACTGTCTAGATTATCACATGTGCTCCAGAATTTCACAGAAAAACAAAATGAGTTTCCCCCAACTCTTCTTCTGCTCTTGAACTTCTACCTTGTAGGTACAATAGCGTGTCTTTAGCTGCCCTAGGCCCCTAGCATCATTCACTGAAGGCCAAACATTTCCTCTCTGAATTCCATATCATGTGTGCAGTTTGGCAGTGACACAACAAATGGTTGACATCCTCATCCACTGTCTGATACTCACGAGACACTAACTGATACAGATGATGCTTCTTTTTCTCTAGTTCACTGCTGTAAGAATGGCTCCCATGAAGCTATGAAAGCAAAGGACACTTTTCGTGGTACTTTTGACCATATTGGACGGTGGGCGAAATCTTTCTTCTCTCTTAAGGCTCCATCTTTGTGCTCTTTCCAAACCCATTCCCTAATCCACTTGTCTCTCTCTCTATTTGAAGATGATAGTTTTGCTTATATAGTAATCTTCAGCTCCTTCATCTCCCAATCTTGTAGATCCTTCTGATATCCACATCCTACGGGATTCCCTCCCCCTGCTCTTTGTGTATCTAGCCAGTTACTGCTGTTTGCTGGCTGTATATGCAATGCTTAGAATTTCCCTTTATCTTTTACCAGCCTTAGTTTTGCAGATGGCTTTGCTACAATGTACTCCTTCCTTTCCGCCTTTAATAGCCACTGGATTTTGCATCAGGAGGTTCACATAAATTTTTTATGGAATCTAAGGTTTTTGTAAGTATGTTTAACAGGATGGTATTTCTGCTACCGTTTTCCTTTGTGATAAAGTAATAAATCTATTGATAAATTAAGGGCAGAGCCCGGTGCACTAAGCTCCTGCTATGCGCGGGGTCCGGGGAAGGGCCGTACCACAAGGGTCTATTGTACGCAGTCTTACCTCACATTTCTGCAAGAGGCTTTTTCCACGGCTTGAACCCATGGCAGCAACTTTACCAGTTACTCCAAGACTGCAAAAAAGTGCCCTTATACAAGAATATACCAAAGAATAGAAATCTTACAAAAAATATATGATTTTCTGAAGGAACATCATGGGTGTCCCAAAAAGATGTAAGGAATAAAAGGCTACTCAATTGTAGAAAATTCATCTCTACGCCTTCAAAAAGCTCTTATTGTTTTCTCCATATGACTTACATATAGGGGTGCACAAAGGGTCAAAACCGGACCGAACCGAACCGGACCGGACCGGACCGGACCGAAGACCGAATCTTCGGATTCTCCGGACCGAAGACCGGACCGAATTTCGGTCGGTCGGGTCAATTCGGTCGTCCGGCCCTCGACCGAATCGCCCCCCCTCCCCAGGCAGTCCCCCTAGGCCCCAGCCAGCCCCCAGTCCCCCCAGCCCCCCAGGCAGCCCCCCCAGCCCCCCCCAGCCAGCCCCCACCCCCCAGGCAGCCCCCTCCCAGGCGTCACCGGACGTATTGACATATGAAATATAGGTTGTAAATTGATCAAACTTTATACGGTCATAACTTTGCGCTTCGACGTCCGTTTTACCTAATTTTTTTGATTTCGCGTATTTTTTTCGATCGGGGTGGCCAAACTGCGTAAGCGGTTTGATTAAATCGATTTCTCCAAAAGCGTCCATCTTGCCCCTCAATTTCTCTTTTCCCCAAAATCGTTACGTTTTTCCCATTTTCAAATCTAAATATCTTGCGATGTACAATAGATTTCAACGTAAATATTTCGTTGCAACGCGTCCTAGAATGTCAATTTGTATTGGTAATTCAATTTTAAAATAAAAGCGGGCCCTAACCCGAATTCTAATTATATATATATTATATATTAGGAATTTAGAAAATTAGGAATTATATATATTATATATATTAGGAATTATATATATTATATATATTAGAAATTATATATATTAGGAATTATATATATTAGGAATTTAGAAAATTAGGAATTATATATATTAGGAAGGAATTTAGAAAATTAGGAATTATATATATTATATATATTAGGAATTATATATATTAAATATATTATATATATTAGGAATTATATAAATTATAAATATTATAAAAAAAAAATTAAAAATAAAAATTCGATTCGGACGGACCGACTCGACCGGACGGACGGACCGAAAACCGAAATAAGTTTTTTTAAGGACCGAAGACCGGACCGATAATCTCGGTCCGGTTCGGTCCGGTCCAAAGAGGGTCGGTCCGGTCCGATTTTTCGGTCCGGACCGAAAATTGTGCACCCCTACTTACATAAGTGTTAGTGGAACAATTTTTTTATTACTAATGATAATCTATAAATGGTAAAACAACACTAAGATGATTCGTTAAAAATTAAAAAGTGTGCAAAGCCACAATCATATATAGCATGGAATCTACATCATTTACTATGGTCATGTTGCACAAAAAAGTTAGCAAAGAAATACAATTTTGTTTAAGGCTATGTATGTTGCTATGTTTGCCTTCAAAAATTATGTTTTCCTTCCATCCAAATTGTCCACCAAATGACGATGCAAATAGTATTCCAAACTTGTGCATCTTCCTATTAAGACGGTCTCTTCTCCAGCTATGTAAGAAATCCAAAATGGAGTGAGGCATTGTCCAGGACAGGTCTAAAACATGCTCCCAATCTGATAAGTGTTCTTAGTGGAGCAACATTCCACGCCCTGTGTCCTCTCTTTCTTCTACCATAATGCCAGCTGAACAGTACCTCTTTTCACAGTGATGGTGGTCATTATATGCAAGGATCAGTTGCCCTTGAGTGGGGTATATGATGGAACAATTAATCTGAGTGGGGGAAGAATAATGTGTGTAGTAAATTTCCTGTTGCTTCTGTTTTACTATTCAACAGGAAATTTACTATTGCACTTTGTTCTCTTTCTCAAGTGCAACAAATTTCACATCCTGCTTGTGAACTTCTATATATTGGCTTCATTATGAAAGTACAGAAGACTTATCTTGGATTCTTGGATGCTAATATCTTTACAGTTGCAAGATTGGCTGGACTTATCGCTCAACCATTCATTGCCATCTTCTTTGTTAATCCTTTCTAGGTAACTCCATTACCTGTTTCTAGGATCTTGTGATTTAGACTATTAGCTGAGCATGTTCACGTTTTTTTTTATTCTCCTCAGAGCTTTCACAGTATCAGGCAAAGTTAAACCAGAGGAAGCTGTTCAAGCTACACTTTCATCACTGCCAGATGAGTTGGTGGACACTGTTCAAGTTACATCTATGTCATCTGAAGATTTTCTTGCAGAAAGGAAGAGAAAGCTAGAGTTCTTAGAAATGGAAGAAGAGCTCATCAAGGTAAATATTGCTTCTTCTATTGTGCTGGATGTTTATCTAAAAAGAAATAAGTGGCAAGACGAATTAATGAAAATACACTTTTGCGAGTGAATGGTAGAGTCAACTAAACACTAATCTTGTCCTTATACTGTTGTTTTTGACCTTTATGGGTCATGAAACCTTATGATCAATTTAAAATATAGGGAAGAATTCATATTGTTCAAATTTAGAATATTATTTCTAAACTTATTAGCTATTACTTGGAAGACAAATCGTATTTTTAGTTTTTACTACATTACTCCAAACTGTATATCCTTGGTTAGTGTGTTAGAAAAATGGACATTTTCCTGGTAAGATAGTTGTGTAAAGTGCTACACGCTACAAATAAGCTCAGTATAACCTTTTCATTTCCATTATGTTAGAGAGAAGTTAAGTAGTTGGCTCAAACATCACTGTTATTTAGCATCATGTTACTGAAAACTTAAGATAGACTTGCGACCCAGGAGGATAATACAAAAATCCTCTTTTTCACTTGCTTTTGATACACTTGCTACTCCTTCCTAACCCGATTCCTGTCCAATTCTTTCCAAGCATATTTTTTGCCTTTTGGGTGCAAAATCTTAGACGTAGATATTACAGTATCAGCTTTGTAATGTTATATTTATGTGATGGTGATTGAATATAACTGTTGACCATTTGAAACTTCACCTCTGATTTCGTTGAGTTTGTAGTAGAAGTATCTCTGTGGAAGGAAAGAACTATGTATATTTGAGGAATAGCCTCTCATTCCTAGTCTCCTTATGGTGCACCCATGAAGTGTGTATAGAAGATTGGTTGTCGTTCGTAGAGAATCATATTGTGCTCTACCTGTTGGTATACTGCTTGTATACTTGTGATTTTCCCATTATTAATAAAATTATTTACCTTATCAAAAAGTATGTTTGTAAACTACTAATTCTAAAGTCGTTGCTTTAGGAGGAGGAAGATGAAGAAGAAGAAGAGCAGGCTAAGATGAAAGAAAAGCAGAAGGATGTAGCTTTGGAAGAGATGACTCTTGCAACAGCTAAAGAAGCAGAAGAACTAAAGAAAACCAAAACTTTGGATCAACAAGAGCAGCTTTGTGAGCTTAGTCGTGCATTGGCTGTTTTAGCATCGGCTTCTGTAAGTATTTGGCTGGAGCTTTTCTTTTGTACATTGGACCTTTGCTGATCATGACCTGTTGTTGCTTATCCTTTCAGTCTGTAAGCCTGGAGCGTCATGAGTTTTTGAGACTTGTCAAAAAAGAGGTAACATATCATTGCTTGAGCTATTACCATTCTGACAGACTGTAACATGCCTGATAAGGAATTTAAGCAAAACGGATCTGTCTTCCTAGATTTCATGCTAGATCTAGTTAATGTAGTTCTTTGTTTACTGATTGCTGTCTTTTCTAAAGAAACTAAACTGGACAACTTGCTTTTTGAAGTCAGATTATTGTGTTTGTCACAATTTAAATAATATGAATACAACAACACCCAATGAAAATCCCACAACGTGGGGTCTGGGGAGGGTAGGGTGTACGCAGACCTCACCTCTACCTTGAGAGGTAGAACGGATGTTTCCGAGAGACCCTCGGCTCAAGACAAAACCCGAGCTCGAAGAACCACTGCTAGTAATGCATGCTCCTCGCTTCTTTCTCTCCTCTTCGTATTCAGGATCATCTGTGGGCAATTCAAACCTACACACAGGACACAAATTCCTATAACCCAACCACTGAACTATACAATCATTATGCCATGGCCACAGGGCAAATTCTTTGCCATCTCTCCCACATTCACTACATCTTTGCAAATGGCACATGCCATTACCTCCTGCTCTTCCTTGATCACCAATGTATCAAGACTCTCAATTGCACTCTTGGAAGCTGGTGGAGCTCCTCCTCTTCCGCTACCATCACTCTCGGCTAGGGTTTGCAGTAAAGCTTCGTAACCCGCTGCGTCCACATAGTCACCAGGGTCCCGATGTAGCGATCGACATCAGGAACTTGTAATCAGAGCTCGATAGAGTGGTCTTCCCGTCCCATCAGAATCTCTGCCCAATCGAGAATCCGGTTGCGCCGATTAGCGGCAAAGTCACGGAGCCAGAGACGGAGCACATCCCTCCGCCTCCGCCCAAGATCCTCTTCGTCGTCATCTCGGTTCTCATTTTCTTCATCCTCATCCTCATGACCATCATCGTTGTTTACTCCGTCATCTTCATCATCGGCGTCCTCAGATTGGCTTCGATTCCCGCAATTCTCTCCGCCATCTCCATCTGTAACCTCGACTTCGTTTTCCTCCTCGTCATCGTTGCCCCAACTGTCCAGCTCGACACGGAGGTAATCGTCATCGGAATGATCAGCGTTCTTAGAAGGCGGGGGAGGAGGGGCGTTGCTATCATGCGCGGCCTCAGCGATGAGCCGGAGAACCTGGATGAACTGTTTGCCGAAAGCAGGGTCATCGATCTGATCGGAAGGCGTAACGGGAGAGACAGAAACAGCGCGTGAGGGTACGGACTCGACGAAGCCACTCTTGCAGTTGTTGCAAACGACATCGGGAAGATTGGGTAGGGTTTCGACGGCAACACGTGTCTCACACTGGTAGCACCAGTAATCAGGATCCGACCCGGTTGGTGCAGGGACTGAGGGTGTCTCGGTCATTCTTGGAGACTTTTGGTGGGGAGAAAAGCCTAAATAATATGAATGTCTTTCGATTACTTCTCTTTCCGGTTTGAAGGGGTTGTTGCATGTCTACTAGTTCAACATTGCTAAAAATTTGGACTTTGAATCAATTTCCTTTTGAGAACTTAAATCACATTAGCTTAATTCTGATTTCCAATAACTTAGTGATTCTGATGAATTTCGGGAATGTTCATCAATGGGATTTGAATTGTCCCTCTGATTTCTGATACAACCGTACTTCATTATTTTATGCTTGTTTCAATATTTCGTACTTGTAATATATTTTCCATTAACGATCTTAAGATTATACTGGGCATTTTGTGAAGATGTCTTGTAATAATACTTGTTAGTCATCGGCATTATGTGAGGTTTAATTAATACCTTTTAAAGTTAATATCAGTGATGGTACACTCTAAATTTATTGCCTTCTGTTATTTTGATCTTTCAACATCAGCAATGTGATTTTGTATCATACTGGGCATTTTGTGAAGATGTCTTGTAATAATACTTGTTAGTCATCGGCATTATGTGAGGTTTAATTAGTACCTTTTAAAGTTAATATCAGTGATGGTACACTCTAAATTTATTGCCTTCTGTTATTTTGATCTTTCAACATCAGCAATGTGATTTTGTGTTTATTTTGGGTTTCCTTCTTTCAATTGCTCAATGCACCTTGTTTATGGGTAGCTATCTATTCTAGGCTTATAACTGGGGCATGTCAGGGTGGTAGATTACAAACCTTAAAAGAGCAGTAGGCACTAAGCAGGTTTTGGACATTGGAATCTAATTTGGTATGTTTCGGGTACCCAACCTGCTTGCTTGCTGTTTTTTTAGGCCTACTGCGGTATTTAATCAAAGTTCTTTTATTCAAAGATAAATGTGGTACTACCGTAAGAGGATGGAGGATGGTTGGGAAACTGTGAACTTTCATTTGTCACACATTGTCCTCTTGCAATAATATTCATAGTTGTTTCAATACTGTTGATAGAAATTGTTGTACAGCATAGTGCATACAGATGCTAATACAATGAAAATACTACATATTCAATGCTGAAGTTATTTTTGTGTTGATAATTGCAGATTGAGTTGTATAATAGTATGGTAGATAAAGGGGGCCCTGAAGGTGAAGAAGAAGCCCGAAAGGCATATAAAGCTGCTAGGGAAGAGGAGAGTGACCACACTAAAGAAAGAACTGTGGATGATAGAGTTTCTGCAGCACTTATTAACAGGGTAAAGATGATTATCCTTGGATTATTTGGCTATGGGCTCTAATATTTCACACCATTTCTTGATTTCATTTTCGCATTATTGTTGCAAAATTATGCATGAAAACTCATATACCTCCTGGCATTATCGCTCAACAGGTTGATGGAATGCTCCAAAAACTTGAAAAGGAAATTGATGATGTGGATGCCAAGATTGGTGATCGTTGGCGGTTACTAGATAGGTATGTATAGAGAAGTTAGTAATATGACCACAAATTGCGCCAAGGTACAATCTAAATCTAAGTGCATGTTTGGGTACCCAGAACTTTCGTGAAAATAGAAAAATTGGGATGTTTGGTTCCGCGTTCCAGAATCAATTATGCTCTGCAGAATCAATTTTGCCATTTATTTCAATTTGAATTTTACCTTTTCCTTTATTACCCTCTTTAATTTTCATCAACAACTCTATCCACCTTCATTACCCTCTTTTTAAATATCTAGAAATAATTACTAAAAAAGTTCAAATATACAACTTTCATTACCCTCTTTAAATATCTAGAAATAATTACTAAAAAAATCAAATATCCACCTTCATTGCAAGTTTTGTTATTTTTGAAGTTTGTGCAATTGTTGAAGGGATAAAATGAACGATTGAAATTTACATACTTTATATTCTAATATTTAAGTACTATATTGCACTTTTAATTCTATTATCTGTTTGTAATTTTTATTTACATACTTTAAATTATAATATTAAAGTATTATATATTGCACTTTATTAAAAGAGTAAAATTAGAACGCACTGTATATGCCTCACACGTGTAGTGAAACAATCATTGTATAGTTTTATATTTAAATATAATATTTTTTTAATATATAATGCATAATTCAAAATAATGGTATTTGATTTGGACAATATCTTGATTCAACTTTTGTATAACCATTTGAAAATATATATTGTCTGTTCGAATTTAATAAATGAGATATCATGTTACTTCAGTTAATCAAAATATAGAAGGAAAATATTTAATTAAGAAAAATAAATGTAAATCTTCTTAATTCTATTATCTATTTAACTATGTCCTTTTTGGTAATTCTACGTTCAAAAGTAATTTTGATCCAAATTATCCAAACATCATAAATTGATAACAATCAATTTTACATTGTTGCATTCAAACATAAATCAATTCTACCAGAATCAATTCTGTCCACCGCAGAACCAAACACACGCTAAAAAGAGGCATTTCACCGAGTTAAATAAACTACTTTTTCCACTGCTCAACTTAAAAGAGAAAATAACAAAGTTGCAAGGTGAACATTGAGTTTTTTTTATCTATATACATGTCTGCTGAGCTTGTTCATTCGAATTAATTGCAGCATTATCACCTGTCATGTATCAATTTATAGTTGTTTTCATGTACATGTTTTAAATCAGGAGTAAAATTTAGGGTTGAAGGAGTTCCCAACGGACACTGATGGTGGTTTTGGGACACAAGTCTGCTGCTATTTACTCTCTCGTAGATAATGTAGTATATGGAATATCCTTTGTTTCTGAAATTAATCCTGGCATAGGGTGCAGATGTCAGATGAGTAATCCCGAAGTGTGTCGATGCAACCGTGCATTATGTGTTGTGTGTTGTTGATTAATGCAAATATTAAAGTCTTTTTTTTGTGGATCATGCAAATATTAAATCTTTGCTATTTGTTAGTGTGCGTTAGAGTCCCACATTGGTTGGAAAATGGATTGGTGTTCTGCTTCTATAAATTGGTCAATCCTCTCCTCATGAGCTAGCTTTTGATGTTGAGTTAGGCCCAAGTACCATATCTTTTGATGGTATCAGAGCCAGGTTCTTCCTTGTTTGAGCCCCCGATGTGACATTTACCATGCCCTAGTTGGTGGCCCGGGCGTGAAGGGAGTGTTATAGTGTGTTAGAGTCTCACATTGGTTGGGGAATGAATGGGTGATCTGCTTATGTGAGTTAGGGCTGAAGTGCCATGTCTTTTCACCATATCATAAAAGGATTACTTATTTTCTGTAGCTGAACTCTATCAACCTTACAAAAAAGAAAATTTTCATTCATGGGATATCTTGTTTATTGTTTCTCCTATATTACTTTCTGCTGCCTTTAGTTCTACTGGAAGTCATATTGGAGAATTATATAACTCTTTTGCGTTCCATGGCAGGGATTATGATGGAAAAGTTACTCCAGAGGAGGTGGCATCTGCTGCTGCATACCTCAAGGATACATTGGCTAAGGAGGGTATTCAGGAGCTAATAACCAACCTTTCCAAGGACAGAGGTCAGACATGAAAAGTTCTTTGATACTTCTTGGTTTTATGTGTTATGACGTATGCTTCTGCCAACTTTCCAGCTGTTATAAAGAATGGTTATAATTAAACCTCCCAATATCTGATGTATTTTTGAGGACCTAGGGGAATAAAAGAGATAACCTAAAGTAAGAAACTCAATAAGATTTAGATTGGCATTTCGATGTTGGTGGGTGAGTTGCTGCTTGACAAAACAAAAGAGATATCTTTTTGTGGTACTTATAAAAAAAACTTTTTTTGCCGTGAGTTTAGTAGGTATGCCAGAAATTCTCTTAGATGCAACTATATTTGAGATTGAGTAGGTGTTTAAAGATGATCATAAAATAGCTAGCAATTAGTATAGGTTAAACTTTAAAGTGGAAGAGGGAGAATGATGTTTATAATCTGACTTCAAATTGTTGTCCTCTTTTTGTCCAAAAAGGATGGTATAATTTCCTCAGATCGTGAAACTGGCAATTTTTGGGTTGGGTGTGGCATTGAATCATTTATATTTTGAAAGGAATTTTGTGTGTGTAGAAACTATACTAAGTACAATAATCACATAGTTCAAAATTGAACTTAATTGTATTTAGAGGACAAGTTGTCTGACCCTTCAAAATAGTAACTGTGTCACATAAAGTGAGGATGGAAGGAGTATTAAGTAGTAACCTCTCAAGTGTTCCACTCCAAAAAAAGCACAAGCGTTTGTCGCATTTTAGAGCCCATCAATAGTAGTTAGCAAATAGAACTCTAGATTTTCATTCTCTATTCATCCGTAGTTAGTAACGGTTAACTAGGACTTCTGATTATTTTAAAGAGTAAACCTCTATGGTAATTGCCTTACTTCCAAGCCAAGAAACTAAACTGAAAGTCTGAAAATAACTGGAGAATACCCTTCCTTCAATTGAGCTGCTATTTGAAGTTACCCTACCTTTAAAATTGATAAAACATTCGGACTCTCGGAATCTCCTTTTGACGCAGCTTTGATCCATGACCACTTATTGTTCAATATTGTTTTTAGATATGCTGGTCAAGATAAACTTGAGTGGGTCAAAACGTGTCATTATCCTACCAGTCCAAAGTTTAATAAATTGTATGAGACTAGTTGTTGCTTTTGTCAGAAATGGATGCTTGCTTATTAGTCTTTTTAGGTGCTAATGGCTGTTGTATATGGCTCAACATTTTTTTGTTTCTTGGGGAGGAGGGGTGGCATTTAAGTACCATAATATGTATCATTACTAGTATTATTTTTGCCTTAGGTGTATTAATTGGTATATTTGTAACAGAAGGAAAAATCCTCGTTCAAGATCTGGTGAAGTTAGCCAGTGAAATAGATGATGCTGAAGAGGAAACTACAGAAGAGGAAAACGCTCAAAAGTAACATCAATACAGCAATATTTTTTATCCATTTACTGCTAGCCATGTTATTCTCCAACATTAAGTAAACACGATAAGCTTGGTATCTCATGTGGCCAGGTATCATCAACCTAGGTCCTATGTGTGGGTGCTTGTAGTTGAATTTGTATGATTGATAAAATGTGTTCAGATTCAATTCACAGAAGCTAAAATGTTCATGTATATGGCTGCTGTGTCAACACTTAAATATTACCTCTACACCCCCACCCCCAACCCTCCACCACCCCGCCCTAGCCGTATCTTGTATCCCTACAGTGGAAAACATAGCGGTATGGTTTATCAGCAGGGTAACTTTAAAAACCTCGCTTTGAGTTTAATTCGTAAGGTGGCAATCACCGGATTTGGAAAGAGTTTGGTTATGGTTCGTTTGTTTTTCTTTTGAAGGAAAATAGTATGCTTGGATTTTGTTTTGGGAGAATGGTATGTGTGTGTTGGAAGAATTGTTATTGGAAAATACTTTTTCTGTCTCAAAATAAGTGTCACCTTAGCAAAAATCATGTTCGAGGACTACTTCTTTAATGCTAAAAGCTTAGTTGAAAATACTTTCAATTTCTGTCTTGAATTTTTAATATAACGCTTATTTAGGATAACTTTTTTTCTAAGATAAAACTTATTTTGGGACGGAGGGAGTAACTTTTTGACTGTTTTACAACACTTGCTGCGCACCTCAATCCTAAGTTAGTGGGTAGGCTGTTCTTTTGACTGCTTTTAGCTTCTTGAAAGATGAAAATCTCTCTGAACTTTCTTGATACTATTTCGTCTCAAATTATTTATCGTTTTTTTTACATGTTCTTTAAAAAAAGTTAATTAGAAGGGGTATTTGATCTATTTTATTCTTATTTATGTCTAAATTATAATCTATTCATTAAATGTTTACTCTATATATGTATTATTTTCATTGATGATAAAATGCTACTAAGAATAAAATTTTATTAGAGAATAATAATTAATTATGTTGTGAACTTCTAAAATAATAAATAATTTAAGACAATTATTTTTAGTAATCACGACAAATAACTTGAGATGAAGGGAGCAACAATTATTCTCTAAAATAGTGGGAGTTGTCTTGGCTTATTTACGCAAGTGTGCATTCTTTAGGTCACTATTTATATTTTATTTTTATTTTTAGAAGTTGTGCTAATATAATTCTCTAAAACGGACAACATTAGACTCGGGTTAAATTTTTGCTCATGTATTGCTCAAATTTTGCAGATAAAATATAAGACTGTCGTCTAATATTTATAATAACTTACAAAATCTTAGATTGTTATTTAATGTTTTCTCATAGAATATTCGGTTTACTAAAAGAAAACAGTGATAAAAAAAATCATAAGTTGCACAAGAACAAGAAGATAAACAACTGCGGTAAAAGGGACAACTGGCGAAAATTACACAATTGTCCTGGGGTGCCCAATGCTCAATTGCAGCTGTCTTTTTCTCAGATTGATAGTTGCGCAATCACAATAATGTGCTTGGGAAAAGAGCGATTGCTTACCGATCTATGTAAAGCAAATTACTACTCCGTATCTATTTTTACTTGTCCTCTATATTAAAAAGAGATATCAAATCAAGAGAAAATTTATTATTTTATACCTATTTTACTCTTATTTATTAATTATTGAGTTGGAAACTTCAAGGGATTGTTAGTGGCTCCACAACTTTAAAGTTTGTTTGATTGATTTCAACCATTAGATGACTTAATAATAATTATGGGTGATATAGTAAAATTGCCATTCTATTTATGACTCCTTAAAGAGTGTGTCAAAGTCAATACAAGACATGTAAAAATGAACGGATATAAAATTTCTCTAACTATTTGTTTAAATTTTGGATTATTAATTTTGGTTTAAAGGTTAATTAAACGAAAACTTCTTGTGAATATCTAAGCCAGTGTTTTGTTCTAATTGAAATCTTGAGTAAGATCGCGGATGACAATTGTTTGTTCAATAACGTTGCACTCTTAATTCATGCAAAGTGAAGTCTCTGATGATTTTCAAATTGAGAAGTTCTGTGAGATAGGAAGTGCGCAGTAGTTTTTGTAGTATTTTTGGCCCCTCATATATTGGTAAAATTTGATTTTAATATCTATTCATTTAAGCACATTAAATCTTCAATGGATTGAATTGTATACTTTTGATCCATTTGTGAATATTCACAAATTAATCATATATATTGAAAGAAATAATTCCTTCATTATTCATATTAATGAAAGACATATATATACAAGTTACACTAGAAAGATTTTCTTCCTATTCTACCTATAAATCCCTATTCTAGTTGAAGACTAACTTTACAATTATGATAATATTACACTACTAATTAAGGTACAATCCTAAGTCTAATATTCACCAAATATACAAGCGGGTCACACTGCTGTGCATACTCATCCGTGGACTAATATTTCGTGGACTGCAGTTGGGCTTTGAGGCCCACACTGTTTAACACACACCCGCAGTGATAGTGGGCGGTCTTCGTACGCTGAGACTGTCTAAAATCTTCAAAAAGGACTGATGGAACTACAATTTGATATCTTGAAGGGACATGGCAGACGCGTACTTGTCCTTTAGCTACATTCTCTCGAAAAAAGTGAATATCCATCTTTATGTGTTTAGTACGCTGGTGCTGAACTGTATTCTCAGAAAGGTAGATGACACTTATATTATCACAATACACCAAGATAGCCTTCTCAATAGGACAATGAAACTCTAAAAGTAGATTTCGTAACCAACATGATTCAGAAATCATATCGCTACCCGATACTTCTACTTACACTTGAACGTGAAAGCGTGGATTGACGCTTGGCAGACCATGATACCAAGTTATTACCTAAAAACATACAATAGCCAGACGTAGACCGTCTGGTGTCAGGACAACCACCCCAATCAACATCTGTATAAGAGACCAGTGTAGACGTCGACGAAAGATACACATGCAAGCCATACTCAAGTGTTCCCTGAATGAACCTAAGAATGCGTTTAAGTGCATTCATATGTTCAACTTTGGGATCATGCATAAACAAACACACCTGATGTACGACATATGTAATATCAGGTCGCGTGAACGTCAGATACTGAAGGACGCCTGCAAAACTATGATAGCGATCAGATCCTCATAGGGAGAGCCATCTGCAGCACCCAACTTGAGTTTAGTATCAACTGGAGTAGAAGTGGACTTACAGGATGACATCTCAGCCCTTTCAATGATCTCTGCTGCATACTTCCTCTGTGATAAGAACAATTCACATGCATGACGAGTTACAACAATCTCCAAAAAGTAACTCAATGGGCCCAAGTCCTTCATGGCAAACTCAGAACTGAGTATTGTCATAATGGACTTTCGCAAAGCATCAGAAGAGGTCGTCAAAATAATATCATCAACATATAATAGAATGTATGTCGTGGAAGAACCCCGACGATAAATGAATAATGAATTATCAAACTTGCTGTGAGAAAATCCCATAGTCGAAACAAAATCAGCAAACCTCTTATACCAAGCCCATGGAGACTGCTTAAGCCCATACAAGAACTTCTTCAATAGACAAGCATGATTAGAATATCTAGTATCCCTAAACCCCAAAGGCTGATGCATATACAATGTCTCTTGAAGATCACCATGTAGGAAACCATTCTTCACATCTAGCTGATGAATGAGCCATGATTTTGAAAGAGACAAGTTGAATACAGTGCGAATGGTAGCCGGCTTGACCACAAGACTAAATGTCTCACCACAATCCACACCAACCTGCTGAGTCTTACCATCACATACAAGTCTAGCCTTATGCCTTGCAAATGAACCATCAGAATTTTCCTTATGAACAAAAATCCACATAGATCGAATAATATTAACACTAGACAGACAGAGTACCAACTCCCACATCTTATTATCAATAAGAGCATTATATTCCTCGGTCATGACAATTTTCCAATTAGGTTCATTTAAGGCAGACATAGGATTACGGGGTAAGAGTGATTTAAGAACATTAGAATTCAAATTAAAATATCTCTTTAGTTTAAAAATACCGCTGATCATGAGTGATCGACTTGACTTTGGGTGGGATGTGAATTTTGGGAATTTTCTGAGGTATTGGAAATTACCGCGGTGTGGCGGCGTTGGGGCGGGTCATACGCCGAAGAATCGCAGAGCTCTCGAGTTTTAGCCGCGCGCTTCTCGCAGTCGCGCGCTTAATGACGGGATTGAAACTGTTTGGTCACTGGCTAGCAGACGCCACGGCGCCTCCCCTAAGGGCCGTGTCGCTGACGTCGTTTTTTCTTAAGAATCTGAAAAATGACGGAGGACATAGGTGGAGACATCATCATCCAAAAAAACATAAGAACTAGGTACGAGTTTTTCTACTTTAGAAAGAGAAATTGGGATTCATCAAAGAGAACATGACAACTAATGATGATTCGTTTAGAGGACAAATCAAAGAATTTATAACCACGGTAATTTGACGAAATACCCAAAAACACACAAGGAGTAGAACGTGTCTGAAGTTTATTGATCGTAGTGGATGAAAACAATAGATAACATAAGCATCCGAAACCCTAAGATGAGAATATGACTGAGTTTTATTGTATAACACTTTGAGAGAGGATGGATATGCCAAACCTTTAGAGGGAAGAAAATTTAGTAGATCGGTAGCCATTTGTAGCGCATGATGCCAAAATAATGGAGGAACGAAAGAATGAACTAATAAAGTGCGGACAGTATTATTAATGGTACAAACTTTTTGCTCAGCTTTTCCATTTTGTGAAGACGTATGAGGACACGAAAAATGAAAATTTATCCAATTTGAGCACAAAACTCCCTAAATTCCCCATTGTCATACTCTTTGTCATTATCACATTGAATATTTTTTATTTTCCGTTCGAATTGCGTTCTTATGAAAGCTCTAAATTTTATGAAAATGAAAAAAACTTGAGATTTTTTCGCTATTGAAAACGTCCATAAATATTTAGAATAGTCATCTAAGAATAAAACATAATAACGATGACCCATAGAACTGAGAACCAGAGATATCCATAAATCACTATGAATAATATCAAATGACATTGAAGTATTAGAATTCGAAGCTACAAATGGTAACTTAATAATTTTTCTCAAAGAGCAGGATTGACAAAGTGGAGTACTACGCGTACCCTTACAAGAAATAAACTTATGTCTATCTAAAGAAGATAAAATAGACGACCCCAGATGACCTAGACGAGCACGCCACAAAGAAGGAGCAAGAGCTACAAAAGTGGATGGCATAGCTTGACGCAAGATGCTGAGATTCGGTGTGATTGGATAAAGATCCCCCTACTGTCACACCTCATGAGATGACTCTCCGTCTTGAAATCCTTCACAGAAAATCCAAATGGATCAAAATTAATAGAAACTCAATTATCAGTGGTGAATTTACGGACAAACACCAAGTTTTTAATCAATTTTTAGGGCATGAAGGGTATGTTTCAGGACAAGTGGTGGATGAGGAGGGGACAAAGTTTTATGATCATAACCATTAATTGGAATAGAATTGTCATTACCAACAGTTATACCACGATTAGTGCTAAAATTGGAATAAGATGAGAGAGTACATTGGTCGGATGTCATGTAGGTAGTGGCGCCGGTGTCCATGTACCAATTAGGGTCTGGTTGAGTCAAGCTGCCGCGCGCATCGCTTCAATATCGGTGCGAGCGGCCCATCGCGCGTGGGCCTGATGGGGTGCGACTCAAATATACTGGATTGCTGATGCTTCCCATACGCTGGTCTGAACCCTGGAGTCTGACCTGGGACAAAGCTGCGCCGCGGCGCGTGTACTGGCTGATACTGAGGCGCCGCGACGCTGTAAGGCTGAGTCGAGGCGCTGGGACCCACTGCCACCGCCTGCGGGCCTCGTGGTTCGAATCGCTGCCGCCGCCGACGGTTGCTCGTTGTTGTCGCCATTTATTTCGCCATTATTCTTCCGATTTTGGCCCTTCTTACCACCCCGTTGTTGTGATTTTGGGTCACATTGGCTGGATTGGAAGGAGAAAAATTGGAAGCAGTCATCATGACGACAGGACTGGTCCCAATCGCTACTTTCTTACTTCGGCTTCTTCCAAAGTAAGCATAGAACATGCTTGATAAAATCCTGGCAGGGAATTACTTTGACAAATAACCGAAGCAACACCGCTATAGGCCTCTGACAGGCCTGCAACCATCCGAAGAACTAGACGACTATTAGAAACAGGAGAACCCACGTTGCTGAGTTGGTCTGCCAAGTCCTTGAGGCGTTTGCAATAAGAAGAAACGTTTTGAAAACTCTCCATAGCCACCTGTGAGAATTCCTGCTCAAGGATAACAATTCGAGAATGACTGTTATCTTGGAATATGGCTCGCAATCTATCCGTTGGGTTCCATAATCGTCTGTAAAAGATCCAAGGAGATAGTGACATAAATCTACTGAAGAACCTTGACATCAAACATGACCCATAATTCTGGATCTGCTTCTTTAGTTTGCACAACAGTCGTAGAAGTAGACGCCCTATCACCCTCCATTGGAGGAGTTGGAGGAATGATGTGGTGGAGGACTTTATGTGCCAAAGCATGAATCTTAAATAATTCTTCCCGCGTCTCATATTGAATGTTTTCTAGGTCAAGAACGATAGGGATGACGCTCTTGATGTTAGAAACTGTGAGGGCATGATGAAAATTGTTCTTATCAGCCATAGGGAATAGAACAACAAGATTCAGAGAAGAAAATTTGGGAGATAGGATTTTCTGGAAAGGAGCCGCGACTTTGGAAGAAATCCGAGAGGAGGGCTGCAGCACTAGGGCTAGAAAATCGAGAAAAGAAGGAGAAGTTTGAGGAGCGAAAGCGGAGTAAAGAGAACCTAGACTCTTAATACCATGAAAGAAATAATCCCTTCATTATTTTTATTAATGA
The DNA here is from genome assembly GCA_029844215.1 of Przewalskia tangutica. NCBI lineage: Eukaryota > Viridiplantae > Streptophyta > Magnoliopsida > Solanales > Solanaceae > Przewalskia > Przewalskia tangutica. The sequence continues at coordinate 9,572,410 of CM056725.1, forward strand.
AAGACATATATATACAAGTTACACTAGGAAGATCCTCTTCCTATCTACCTATAAATCTCTATTCTAGTTGAAGACTAAGTTTACAATTATGGTAATATTACACTACTAATTAAGGTACAATTCTAAGTGTAATATTCACCAAATATACAAGCGGGTCCCACTGCTGTGCATACTCTTCCATGGACTAATATTACGTGGACTGCAGTTGGGCTTTGAGGCCCACATTGTTTAACATATATAAACCCACTTTATTACTTATGTGTTATGCTATTGTATTGTTACTTGATGCTTGACGATAATATTAAGTTTATAAATAGTCAAATATAATATATTTTCTGCATGAAGGGACTAAATATACCAATTTTAATGAAGGTTAAATATGCTGAGTCATATATCACAAAGATCAAAAATAGAATTTATCAATAACTTAGGGACTGAAAATGCTATTATCCATTTTTTAGGTGGAGTAGTTAACTAAATTGTTTTTCCCGTAAGACTTATACCCCTTCTTCTATCAATTGAAATATGAAATCCATACCACATATTTAGTCGCCTAAAAGTGAGACTTTTCCTATTATACTACAAGTACGTGTATTATCGAAATAATATGAAATATCCTCAGCACAATATGTAGTCATCAAGCTATGATCAACAATTTGTATTCATCGGCAAATATGATAAGAAAATGAGCATGCGTGTCCCCCGGGCATAGCTGGATGACAAAAGAGGTGACCTTAAAATTCAGCTGAAGGCCTGCAGCGTGGATTCGAATCCTGGTGGGAGCGCTTTGCTCTCTTCTGGGATAGGACCTTCTAGGTGATATCAGTTACTCTGTTTTCAAACTCTGGTCATTCAGGCACATTCCGCGATTTACTGGTAGTAGTGTTGAGGGACCGATACTACTGTTGGTATAATAATCTGTACTTGGCTAAATAATGATTCAAAACAATATGTTAATCACTTAGTGAAACATATAACATAAATGAAACAATAAACGAAATGTAACTGCTTTGGAAAAATAATTTCGAATGTAATCGAGCCCACTTAGTTCAAAGTGTGTCCTTAAGGAAATTATTCCTCACAAGACTCGAGGTTAACGGAATATCGCCTCCCGTGATAGAACGATTATCTTACCGTAATAGTAGTACTCCAAATTCCGTAGCAACGAACCACCAACCAGCAAAGATATCACACGCATGAAATTTTCGAGTCAAGAGCAACTTCGTAATTTCGCATTGATTAGAATGAATTAGTTCATAAATTCTTGAAATGATCAAGAATTTATAGGTTAGAGGTATCGATTCGAATGGTTGCAACCATTCGTAATAGTCACCTCATTTTGGAGGAAATTCGAAAAAGAGAGGAGAGTTGATGGGTCGGATCGGGTCGCGGGTCGATCCGTTTGGATTTGTTTTTAATTAAATAATTAATTAATTAAAGAAACGTTTGTCCAAAAAGATTATCAATCAATCGATCCGATCCGAATCCGAAGCCGAAGCCGAAGCCGAGCCGAGCGAGCGACGACGACGGCGCGAGGGGTCCTTGCCCTCTCAACCCTTTTAGCAGCTCGAGAAGGTGTAATGTAATATATACACCTCTCTTTCCTTCCATTTTTTCGATGTGGGATAAAAGAGCTTTTTACCCTCTTCAATTTTTATCCCATCATTTCCTATTCACCAATATCAAAACCCAACAATCCCCCACATGAATGGGGAATGATTATAAGATAGAAGAATGTACGGACGAGTGTGATATACAAGCGAGAATTGATCGCATCCGATAAGTAGGTTTCCTTTGAACTTTCCGTAGTGAACTTATATCTGATATACTCGATCAATTCCAGATTTGATATCTTTGAACCGTCGAACTTTGTTGTATACCTAGACAACATAAGACACACAATCAACCCTCAACCGTTTATGGTTCTCACGGTTGTGTTCGTTTCAGCCATGAACACCGCCTGGTCTCATGAGTGCATATAGAATGGGCCTTTACTGTCATTCCCCTTTAAAGCGGCTTACACTTAACACTCACATAGGTGATTTCTAAACATGTGGTCCTATAGCCACATTATCTGGTCATACATTGCCAGATTTAGATAACCATTAAAAAAACCTTAATGCTTTATTAACTCATTAACAAGCCATAAAGTCTTATCCTTATTTCTGAACATTGTCTTCATCCGAGAATGTGTTGAGTTATTTGACAATGTTGAACCGTCGATCCACAACTTTGTTTGATCTCCTCAACCTAGCTCTTGGGATCTCCACCGCTAGGTAGAGTTACCGCCATGATGACTTGTCCTTGGCCTTAACCCCATTCCATTGATGATCTACCAACTCCTCTCTAGATAAGCCTTTGTAAGAGGATCCGCCACGTTATCTCTTGACTTTACATAATCAATCGTGATAACGCCACTGAAGGAGTTGTCTAACAGATTGTGTCTCCGTCGTATGTGACGAGATTTTCCGTTATACATTACGCTCCGCCTTACCTATTCTTTGCTTGGTATCACAAAGGTATACATATAGGAGCCAAAGGTTTGGGCCAGAATGGAATATCTTCTAAGAAATTCCGGAGCCATTCAGCTTCTTCACCGGCCTTGTCTAAAGCTATAAATTCTGATTTCATTGTAGAGCGGGCGATGCATGTCTGTTTTGATGATTTCCAAGACACTGCTCCTCCGCCAACAGTGAAAACATATCCACTCGTGGATTTAACTTCAAACGATCCGGTGATCCAATTCGCATCACTATATCCCTCAAGATCGTGGGATATTTATTATAATGCAAAACATAGTTTTGGGTGTGTTGTAAATATCCCAAGACTCGTTTCATTGCCATCCAATGAGTTTGATTGGGATTACTCGTGAATCGACTCAGCTTGCTTATAGCACATGCTATATCTGGTCGTGTACAATTCATAATATACATCAAACTTCCCAAAACTCGTGCATAGTCCAATTGTGAGTCACTTTCACCTTCATTCTTTTGAAGTGCAAAACTTACTTCAATTGGAGTCTTTGCAACATTGAAATTTAAATACTTGAACTTGTCAAGTACTTTTTCAATATAATGTGACTGTGATAATGCTAGACCTTGTGGAGTTTTATGGATCTTAATTCCTAAGATCAAATCGGCAACCCCTAAGTCTTTCATGTCAAATTTGCTAGCGAGCATACGCTTCGTAGCATTTATATCGACAATATTTTTACTCATTATCAGCATGTCATCAACATACAAACAAACAATGACTTCATGATTTGAAGTATTTTTAATGTAAACACATTTGTCACACTCATTAATCTTAAATCCATTTGCCAACATTGTTTGGTCAAATTTTGCATGCCATTGTTTGGGTGCTTGTTTAAGTCCATAAAGTGACTTCACAAGTCTGCACACTTTCCTTTCTTTACCAGGAACCACAAAACCCTCAGGTTGTTCCATGTAAATTTCTTCCTCCAATTCTCCAAGAAAGCTGTCTTGACATCCATTTGATGGATTTCAAGACCATATACGGCCGCCAGTGCCACTAACACCCGAATAGATGTTATTCTTGTCACCGGCGAGTATGTGTCAAAGTAATCAAGACCTTTTTTTTGTCTATAACCTTTGACCACAAGTCTTGCCTTGTATTTGTCAATAGTGCCATCAGCTTTCATTTTCCTTTTAAAGATCCATTTTGATCCTAAAGGTTTATTTCCAGGAGGAAGATCAACTAACTCCCATGTATGGTTGTTTAAAATCGATTCAATCTCACTATTGACTGCTTCTTTCCAAAATGTTGAATCAGAAGATGACATTGCTGCTTTAAATGTTTGAGGCTCATTTTCAAGTAAGAATGTTACAAAGTCTGGTCCAAAGGAAGTAGATGTTTTTGGCGTTGCTACGCCTTAGATCCTCTTTGCTTGGTATACTTTCCTTTGGTTCTTCCCGGTCGTTTAGATCTTTCACTTGACGACTCATTCGCTTTATACGGATAGATGTTTTCAAATAATTCAGCATTATCCGATTCAATTACCAGATAACATGAATTTCGGATTGTTAGATTTGTGAACAAAAAACCGACAAGCTTTGTTGTTTGTAGCATAGCCAATAAAAACACAATCCACAGTTTTTGGTCCGATTTTTACCCTTTTGGGCAAAGGAACTTGGACCTTTGCTAAACACCCCCACACTTTGAAATATTTCAAGTTGGGTTTTCTTCCTTTCCATAGATCATATGGAATAGATTGTGTTTTGCATAGGTGTACTCTGTTGAGTATTCGATTAGTCTGTCGTGATAGCTTCCCCATTAAGCTCTGCGAAACCTAACTAATTAGTAAGGCATTCATCATTTCATTTAATGGTCTGTTTTTCCTTTCCGCAATTCCATTTGATTGTTGTGTGTAAGGGGCAGTAGTTTGATGAATAATTCCATATTCCAAACATGTCTCTGCAAAAGGAGATTCGCACTTCCACCTATCACTTCTAATCATTTTGATCTTTTATTCAATTGATTTTCCACTTCTTGTATTTCTTAAATGCATTAATTGCTTCATCCTTACTATTAAGCAAATACACATAACGATGTCAGTGCAATGCCAATGAAAGTTATAAAATACTTTTTCCCACCACGAGATGGTATTGACTTCATATCACATATATCTGTGAATTAAGCCTAAAGGATTTGAATTCCTATTAATAGTCTTATATGGATGTTTAACAAACTTAGATTCAACACAAATTTCACATTTTGATTTGTTGCACTCGAATTTAGGCAATACTTCTAAATTGATCAATTTTCGCAAGGTTTTGTAATTGACATGTCTTAAACGAACATGCCATAAATCATTTGACTCGATAAGTAAGACATTTGAATTTTCATTAATCACAACAACCATTACATTGAGTTTGAAAAGGCCCTCGATGAGGTAGCCCTTTCCTATGAACATATCATTCTTACTAATTACAATTTTCTCATTAACCAACACACACTTAAACCCGTTCTTGACGAGTAGTCCGGGCGAAACTAAATTCTTCCGAATTGTTGGAACGTGCAGAACATTGTTGAGAGTCAGGACATTGCCGGAAGTCATCCTCAGAAGTATCTTCCCATATCCTTCAACCTCGTCACAAGATTTCCCATAAACAAGACTCTTGGGTCCAATGGAGCATATGTTGCAAATGCTTCTTTTGCAATAAGAACATGTCGAGTGGCACCGTAATCCAGCCACCACTCTTTTGGGTTTCCAACCAAATTGCACTCTTCCAAAGATTGCACACGATCACTCGGATCATCATTCATTTCCACCATATTGGCTTGTCTTTTCCCTTGTCTTTTTTGAGACGACAATAACTGGCTTTGTGGCCGCCTTTCCCACAATTAAAGCGGTTCTTGAACTTTTTCTTGTTAGAAACCTTCTCTTTCCGTAGGCCTCTTTCTTTTCTTGTTCATTTTCGAGCAAAGATCTTCAACGATGTTGGCCCTTCAATTGGTGAACTCTTACGATACCTCTTTTCAGTGGTTTTGTTATCTTCCTCGATCTTGAGACGAATCACAAGATCCTCCAACTTCATTTCCTTTCTTTTGTGCTTAAGATAATTCTTGAAATCTTTCCACGAAGACGGCAATTTCTCAATCATTGCAGCCCACTTGGAATGTTTCATTCACTACCATACCTTCAGCAATAAGGTCATGGAAGATAAGTTCAAGCTCTTGAACTTGGGTTCCAATCGCTTTCCCATCAACCATTTTATAGTCTAGGAATTTGGCAACCACAAACTTCTTCAAGCAAGCATCTTCATCTTGTACTTCTTTCAAGTGCACTCCATAGTTCTTTGGAAGTTTCTACCGACATGTAGACATTGTACAAGTCATCTTCTAAGGCACTTAAAATGTAGCCTTTGCACAAAAATCAGCCTGTTTCAAGCCTCGGAACTATGAACTGGTTGTCGGGCATATCGGCAGCACGGGAGGTCCTCACCGTGAACTTTTGCAAACCAAGGGTGGTAAGCCAAAGAACATTCTTTGCCGCCATCCTTTAAAGTTGCACCGTGAACCTCGCAGTTTCTCAAATGTGCTGCATGCGGGTTGTAGTAATCACTGTGCAGATTTGCAGAGGTAGTTCCAATTTCAATTGCCATTGTTTATCACAGTCAAATAGACAAACTGTTTTAATTAATAAAACCAAAATAGCAATTAATTCACAGACTTCAACGATGAAGATTTTATTTCTTCAAATCGCAGTCGAATTATAAACTTAAACGATGAAGATTTTATTTCTTCAAATCGTAGTATAATTATGAAACTTTAGTATTCCAACGAAGTTTTTATATCTTCGAGTCGGAATACTAATATTCATATAGAGTATAAAACTACACAAGTTTTAATCTCCTTAAACAAAACGATGAAGTTTTTATGTTCTTCAAATCGTTGCAACAAATATCATGCACAACGGTGAAGATTTTATTTCTTCAAACCGAATCAATTTTGATAACAACAAATATAATACACAACGGTGAAGATTTTATTTCTTCAAACCGAATCAAAATTGCTTGAAACGAAGTGTAGTAGATTGTATGTTGTATACTTGATGAAGTTTTTATATCTTCAAATCAAGTATCCAAATGAGTAGAAAGTTATGAAAACTTTAATCTCAACCGGAGTAGAAAATCCGAAGATTTTAGTCTCCAAACAACATACAAAAAAAAACACTTTTTTTTCCTTTTGGAAAACACTTTTTCCTGGATTTTAATATTCCAACGAAGTTTTTATATCTTCAAGTTAGAATATGAAATTTCATACGGAGTAGAAAACCACACAGGTTTTAATCTCCAAACCAGGATACAGATTAAAATACAATAAATATAATTTCCTTAAGATTGTTGGTATAATAATCTGTACTTGGCTAAATAATGATTCAAAACAATATGTTAATCACTTAGTGAAACATATAACATAAATGAAACAATAAACGAAAACAGAATCTGTTTTGGAAAAATAATTTCAGAATGTAATCGAGCCCACTTAGTTCAAAATGTGTCCTTAAGGAAATTATTCCTCACGATTTTCGAGGTTAACGGAATATCGCCTCCCGTGATAGAACGATTATCTTACCGTAATAGTAGTACTCCAAATTCGGTAGCAACGAACCACTCAACGGCGATATCACACAGAATGAAATTTTCGAGTTGAAGAGCAACTTCAGAATTTCAGAATTGATTAGAATGAATTAGTTCATAAATTCTTGAAATGATCAAGAATTTATAGGGTTAGAGGTACTGATTCTGAATGGTTGCAACCATTCAGAATAGTCACCTCATTTTGGAGGGAAATTCGAAAAAGAGAGGGAGAGCCGGATGGGTCGGATCGGGTCGCGGGTCGATCCGTTTGGATTTGTTTTTAATTAAATAATTAATTAATTAAAGAAACGTTTGTCCAAAAAGATTATCAATCAATCAAGCCGAAGCCGGCCGAGCGAGCGACGGCAGCGAGGGTCCTCGCCTCTCAACCCTTTTAGCAGCTCGAGAAGGTGTAATGTAATATATACACCTCTCTTTCCTTCCATTTTTTCGATGTGGGATAAAAGAGCTTTTTACCCTCTTCAATTTTTATCCCATCATTTCCTATTCACCAATATCAAAACCCAACAACTACTATCTCTAGGAGTAGTCTGACGTAAGTCATAAAGCTGGATATAAAATAAATGAGCATGCGGAAGACCACAATTTTGAAATTCTATAGTGTACATAAAAGCCTCAACTTTCTCAAAGATTTTTCTTTTCAATTATTCTACCTTTGCTAACATATGTTGTTTTATTTCTGGCCAAGACGAATTACATGTCATAGTAAAGGAATCAGGTTTTCCAAAAAGTTGCACTAGCAATAGCATCCATATATCTTGGCCCTCCTATGAAAGTAACGGAGGAATAATTTTTTGCCAATTTTGGAAGCTTCTATTACGCCAAGTCTCAAAAAATTGATAATTCCTTGTAACATATCCATCCGAAACAAGTCTTGATTAAGTGAAAAGAAATCTAACCTCTGGTTTCAAGCTTTATGAACACATCTACTATGAATTGCTGAAATAATCCTCCACAATGTAACACTCCATTTTCGTCATTCATTCTCTCTTATCGTTTTTGTCTTGAGCCGAGGGTCTCTCAGAAATAGCCGATCTACTTACCAAGACAGAGGTAAGGTCTGCGTACACTCTACCCTCCTCAGATCCACGTTGTGAATTTCACTACTGACCATGTTGTTATTCTCTCTTATCTAATTTTTGTAACAGTAATACTCATGGGAAGAAACCATATCTCTTTTTCGTTTCTGAGCTTCCACATCAAGAATTATATCAATAGAGCACATGTTCTTTCCACTTGGTAATTCCTTATGTTCACAGTAAGATTGATTTCTTCATATAAGTTTGTTTATATGCCATTTGTTTTGACCGTATGGAAATAATAATAGGTACTGTAAAGGATCATAACAACCATAATAATAATTTACTGAGCGAGTGTTATTACTATGGGTGTATATACGTCTTGAGCCCATATTCCAGCTACCTCGGATGCACATGGTAAATTTTAAACACGTTGATCTAAACCTGGATCACATTTAAGTGCGACATAAAACTCAGATATATTTGGAATGATTATCCAGAACTTCTCTTCTCTGAAGTATATGTATGTCCTAGAGACAATCTGTATTAGAACAAAATGTACTTTATACACATTCGTATTTATATTATGACATTTGCATTTATTGAATTATTAGTTGATTGTTTATAATATGCTATAAATGCATCTCTAAAGTTTACGTGTTTATTAATGATGTGAAAATTAATGTTATAACGTAACTCTTAAATTACCTCGACTAATGATCATCGAGATTGAGATATCGATGATATGCGATACGTCGACATGTGGTCTGCATCATATCCTTAGTGGATGTAGTATGTCTCACTCGTTACGAGTTATGGCAATTTGTGATGGACACATGCATACTTGTTGAAGTATTGGTATACCCTGATGATGTACTGTTTTGTTACATGTCTATAATGTCATCGACATGTGGGAGATAGAAATCCTTAGACTTGAGGTCAATATCACCTTGTTTACGGAGTAATGTACTTTAACACTGTCCTAAACTTAAATGCCTTATAGGTTGAGACACAACTTGTTTTGGGTGCATTACGAAGTAGATTAAAGGTGGTATGTGAGTCAAGATTGAGATTCATTCCTTGAATGTATATTCGAGTGAACTCCCAGATACTCATATGATATTAGGTTGACTAAGTCATTGGCCAATGCAATGGACATGTCTTTGATATGGTCCCGTTGTCAACTAATATAAATGAGTTATAATGATCAAGTCATTTGGATAGACACTTGACAAATCCTAAGCTTGATTGAGTGTGTCATGAATGAAAGGATTTTATCTTCCCACATAGAGGTTCAGTTCACATGTTTCGTGTAACTAAACTTTATATATTGAGTTCGTCTTCCGGCGCAGTCTAGGAGTTCCGTGAAGACCCTAATGTAGTTAGTGTCGATATGTAAAGGCCTGAAGGGTAACACTAAGTCAAATGTTCCGTCGATTGAAGGATGTAATTAGAGAGAGATTATATATATATGTTCGGTTGATGACCGGGATATTAAAAATGGAAACAAGGAAGAAAATGTGACAGGGCCGCGACGACATTGATTTAGGACCGCGGTGCCAAAAACGCATGTCGGCACCGCGGCGCCACTTATCCAGGGTCGCGGTGCTGAGGCGTCCAGTGGGTCCGACTCACTGGCCCAGTCTGCTGACTTGTTAAATGAGCTGGCCCATGGGGAACCCTAGGTTGTCTTTTACAACTATAAATAAGAGGGTTTCCTCTCCCATTTCACTACACCAAAATCAAGAGACTAATCTCTTCTAAAGCTCTGTCGAAATCCCTAGCATTCCAAGACTTAGAAATTACATCGAAGTTTCAGTACTTACAAATCGAGGGACATTTGCATGCACACTCTCGGACTACACAAAGCTCCAGAATTTCAAGTTGCTATCTACAATGTAAGTCTTTCATCGAAGTATTACATTATTGTTTTGTGTTTTTACCATTGTATAATCATCCTACAGTTTGACCGTCATCGAGTTTGAAACATAAATTTTTAAATTCCGCTGCGTGTACGAACCCGACAAAACCCTACAGTGGTATCAGAGCCTGAATTGTTTTGTGTGATTATACAATGAATATTAATGATAATATGAGTTAGGATTTATTTAAATTTGATTTATGTCGTTTACAAGGTTTTAAAACTTTAGAATCCCAAGAACACATAGTTTGTCTCCAGATCTGTTGAACAGTGATGTTATCGAGGAAGTCATTCAGATCTAACTCATCTAAATTGATATGCGTAACCGGTTGGATTCGAACATGGTGCATTGAGACGAAGAACAAGAAGTGATTTGATGAGGGTCGATGAACGTACTGTGAAATAGTGAAAGGGATACGAAATGGATCTGCAAATCTGAGCCTAAACCAGTTTTAGAGTTTCAGAATTGTAGAAATTATGTTTTTGGGGTTGAGGCACTGCAGCTCCACTATGGAGCGCCGCGACGCTAATTTCAATTTTAATCCAGTTTGGTCACTGCCCTTCAGGCACCTAAGCGCCTCCCTATGGTACCGTGGCGCCGACGGTAATTTAAATATTCAAAATCTGAAAGATTAAAACTTTTAATTGTACAGATTTAGTCCTTTCGGACAAATTTGTAATTAAATAAAGTTTCTAAAAATTGGATTTTAAGTTCTGGAAATTGTAAATAGGTCCCTGAAACCTGAAAATATTTTCTGAGAGTCAAAATTGTATTTTCAGAATTTAATAGGGTTCGAATTGAACATTTAAATTCTTGAGGGACTAAATTGTAAATTTTAAGAATTTGCAGAATTCCTGAAAATTAGAATTTTAAAATCAGAAAATGTTTAGGGACTGTTTGGTATAGACATAGATTTAGAGTTTAGACAAATAGACCCATGATTATCATTAATGGTATATTATTCTATAATATACAAATGTGTTAAGTGTTTGAATGTGATGTATTTAAATTATTAGCATAACGTCCATAATTATTGTCTAGGTAGGCGGCGCCCAGTAATTGTTTACTTTCAATGACCGCTATAACTGTCTTGGTAGACATCGCTCAATATGTGATTAAAACCATCTTATATCATGCCTGTTGGGTTTGATGGTTTCTCATCTAAATGTGTTTAGAATTTGCATGATAGGATGTCATATGATGTATGACATAATTGTTGATCTTGGTTGAAATCCCCAAAACTGAAAATGTTCCCCAAACATTAAAATACAAGTCTAATTAAAACGTGTCGTCCATTATAATTGTTAGGGTGCAAACTCATTTTCGGCGATACGAGTATTTATGTCAAAGCATTTGCTCTAAGTCTACGAGGACTCAGGCCCTTTCATAGATGTGTTAAAGTAAAAGTAGAGGATAAAATTTTGTAGGTATTTACACCAAAGTGTTTGCTTGCAAAGGCTAAATTTACTTAGGTACTTAAACGCAGTCGCATAATGGGGTTGATTTGTTTAGATGAATCTTGGCGCCAAAGTGTCGGACTAATCTAAAGAAGTAAGATTAAAATGAAAGATATTTAATCAAACCAAGAGTTGTGAATAAGTTTTACAATTGGTTGAGAACTTACCAAAATATGCTATTGAAGTTATCAGCCAAAGCAAACGCGGATATAACATATGTTTGGATCTTGGCCCATTATGACTTTAAAATATTTTAAGTCCGTATTCTACCTTGGGGTCGTCGAAGTATGCAAAATAGTGGGAGCTAATTAAACAAAACGTCATATTAAATTAGCATATAATTAATGTGTATAATTAGGAAAATGAATTTTTTATTGCATTTTTCATGTCTACCTATATCTTCAGATCTTCAGAATGTCGAACTTCTCAATGAAAATGGTAATGGAATCCAATAGATTGACTGGACCCAACTTTATAGATTGGCTCAAGAATGTAAGAATAGTCCCGAGACAAGAGAAAATTGAATATACATTGGACCAGGTATTCCCTACAGTTCCTGCGGAGGACTCTGCCGAATATGCAACCTTTGATAGAGTGGCTTATCAAAAACATTATGATGATGCCATTTCAGCTCAGTGTTTGATGTTGTCTTCTATGTCACCTACATTACAAGACAACATGAGAGCATGTGGCCCAATGAAATGCTTGTACATTTGAAGAGTCTCTATGACTCTCAGTCTCAGACAATGGAGTATGAGCTGCTCATAGAACTCTTTAAGTGTAAACTCATTGAAGGGGGCCAGGTGTCTCCACGTGTGCTGAAAATGATTGAGTTGATAGAAAGGTTGGCATCCATTGAAATAAAGTTTCACGACAGAGATGCTACCACACTCATCCTCCATTCACTTCCACGTTCGTTCGAGAGTTTCATTATAAATTACAATATGAATGGAACTAAGGCGAAGTTGCCAGAATTGCACAATATGCTGAAAACGTTTGAATCTTCGGTCTCCAAAAGCAAACCTATTATGATGGTTGGATCATCTAGTTATCCCAAACCGAAAGATAAGAGACAACAGAAGAGGAAGGGCAAAGCTATTGCTCCGGCAGCTGCAATGAAGCACAAAGGAGGGGCGAAGAAGAAGAAAAAACTTCCAAAGATCGGATGTGCATGAACCGCAATGCGAGGGGAATCGAGGAAGGACTATCTGACTCGGGAGGATGGATGGCACCAGGTGCACCATCATCTAGTGGACAAAGTATGTTTGTAATTGAAATTAATCTATCTATAAATAATTCTCATTCCTGGGTACTAGATACCGCTTATGGATCACACATTTGTACAAATGTGCAGGGGCTAACTAATAGCAGAAATGTCGGACCTCGAGAGGTGGATCTGCGCGTCGGAAATGGAGCACGTGTTGATGCTGAGCGTTTGAAAGATTATAGATTAGATTTACCTTCCGGCAATATTTTAATGTTAAACAATTGTTATTATGTTTCTTCTTTGACAAGGAACATCATTTCCATTCCTGTTCTTGACACTGCGGGCTTTTCCTCAAACATTAATAATAACAATATGATTTTGGCTTTTGATAATGTTGTGTATGGAATTGCACCTCTTGTGAATGGATTGTATACATTAAACTGTCGCAGGGAAATATTCAATGTACAAAATAAAAAAGCTAAGTTAAATGAAAGAAATTCTACCTACTTGTGGCATTGCAGACTTGGTCATATCAATCAAACAAGGATAGAACGGTTGAGGAAATTAAATTACCTTGAACCATTTAACTTACAATCTTATGGTAACTGTGAATCCTGTTTGAAAGGTAAGATGACCATTAAACCACTTTCTGGAAAGGGGATCCGTGCCAATGAGGTGCTTGAGTTGGTACATACTAACGTATGTGGACCATTTTGACTCAAGCTAGAGAAGGTTTCTCTTACTTCATTACTTTTACAAACGACTTATCGAGGTATGGATATGTGTATCTTATGAGACACAAATCCGAGGCCTTCGAGAAGTTTAAGAAGTTTAAGTGTGAAGCTGAGAAACAGTTCTCGAAGAGTATCAAGACTCTCCAATCTGATCGTGGAGGTGAATACTTAAGAAAATAATTTCTTGAATACTTAAAGCTATATGGACTTCATTCCGAATGGACACCTCCTGGAACACCTCAGATGAATGGTGTTGCCGAGAGGAGAAACTGAACCTTGCTTGACATAGTTCGTTCCATGATGAATTTTTCAGCTCTTCCAACATACCTTTGGGGATACGCTATTCTAACCTCGATATATGTTCTGAACAGAGTTCCTTCTAAATCAGTTGAAAAGATGTCATATGAGGTATGGTGTGGCAAGAAGCCATCACTTAGACACATGAGGCCCTGAGGTGTTCTGCATATGTCAAGAAGTTGATCACTGATAAGTTGGAGTCTAAAAGTGAGAAATGTTACTTCGTTGGGTATCCAAAGGAAACTAAGGGATACTATTTCTATCTTCCTGGATAACATAAGATATTTGTTTCTAGGAACGCAACTTTTCTTGAAGATGAATATGTCTACAAGCAAGAGAGTTGCACAGAGATAGAACTTGAAGAAATTCAAGAGCAAAGTAACATAGAGGTTGAACCCTTGCCGAGTGAACAAAGCAAGGATTCAGTGGGAGCTTATGGCGAATATTGGATACTCAGGGTACGCCCTTCGGCCAGTGGGAGTGCTACGAGGAGAGATGCAAAAATGCAAGATCCTCCTGCACAGACCTTGGGAGCAAGTGAACCAGTTCCACCTTCTCCCATTCAGGAAAGACATGAAAATGATATTCCTGAAAGCTCTAATGTTGGTGGATCAACCAGCGCACGAGAACCTTCTCACAATCAGAACATACCAGAATCGAATCAGAAGACACTCAACTCCGCAGGTCTACTAGAACTCATCGTCCTCCGGAAAGACTAAATCTACTTGTGGAAACACAAAATGAGTTAGATATTCCAGATGATGACGAGCCTAGAACCTACAGAGAAGCAATGCTAGACATTGATTCGAAGAGATGGCAAAAAGCCATGAAATCCGAAATGAAATCTATGTATATCAATCAAGTGTAGAACTTGGTTGATTTTCCAAATGAAGTTAAACCCATATGATGCAAATGGGTCTTCAAGAAGAAGATTGATGCATCTGGAAAGGTTCAGACTTATAAAGCTAGACTAGTGGCTAAAGGTTTTACTCAGCGTCCTGACGTGGATTATGATGAGACCTTTTCACCGGTGACTAAGATAAAGTCTATTCGGATTTTGCTTGCGATAGCTGCACATTATGATTATGACATTTGGCAGATGGACGTCAAAACTGCATTCCTCAATGGTAATCTAATTGAGGAAGTGTATATGAAACAACCCGAGGGTTTTTCTTCCGAGTCCAAACAAATGTTGTGTGCAGGCTACAGAAGTCCATTTATGGACTTAAGCAAGCCTCTAGGAGTTGAAATATTTGCTTTGACAAGTCTATCAAATCTTTGATTTCGTCAGAAACAAAGAGGATCCTTGTGTTTATAGCAAGCGCAAGGATGAAAGTATTGTCTTCATTATTATATATGTTGATGACATATTGATAATGTGAGACAATAAGACTCTCATGCAGTCAGTTAATGATTTATTGTCCAAGACATTCATGATGAAGGAGTTAGGTGAAGCCTGCTACATTTTGGGAATTAAGATCTATAGAGATTAGACCTAATATATTGTTGGGGCTGTCACAGTCAATCTACATAGACAAAGTGCTTAGACGCTTCTCAATGGAGAATTCCAAGAAATATGGTCTTCCAATGGGTCAAGGCATCAAGTTATCTAAGAAGGACTACCCTTTTAGTGTTGTAGAACTTGAGCGCATGAAGAGGATCCCATATGCTTCGGCTATAGGATCGATCATGTATGCCATGACCTGTACTAGGCCAGATGTGGCCTTTGCACTTAGTATGACTTGCAAGTTCCAGCAGAATCCTGGTGAGGAACACTGAAAAGAAGTCAAGAGTATTCTTAAGTATCTCAGACGTACTAAAGATTACTTCTTAGTCTATGGTGGAGGAGATAAGTTGGTTGCCACTGGGTATACCGATGCTAGTTTCCAGACAGATGTTGATGATTTCAAATCTCAGTCTGGTTACACGTTCATTTTCAATGGAGGAGCAGTGAGTTGGAAGAGTTCCAAACAAGCTACTACTGCTGACTCGACTACTGAAGCGGAGTACATCGCTGGATCGAAAGTTGTTAAGGAAGCTGTCGCGATTTCTGAGTTCCTGAAGGAACTAGGGGTTATTCCGAGTGCTAGTTGTCCAATAACCATTTATTGTGACAACACTGCTGCTATTGCACATGCAAAGAAACCAAGATCAACTAACAGAAACAAGCATGTACCGAGGAAATACCACATTCTCTGAGAGATGGTGGAGGCTGAAGATATTAGGATAGATTATGTTCCCACAGATAATAATCTAGCGACTCGTTTACTAAACCATTAAGCTTGATAAAACATAATGGTCATTTTGAGAACATGGGTATTAGATATGTTGGTGATTGGCTCTAGGCCAAGTGGGTGATTGAAAGTGTATGTATGTCCTAGAGACAATCTGTATTAGGATAAAATGTATTTTATACACATTCGTATTTATATTAATGATGATTAATATTATGACATTTGCATTTTTGAATTATTAGTTGATTGTTTATAATATTCTATAAATGCATCCGTAGAGTTTACGTGTTTATTAATGATGTGAGAATTAATGTTATAACATAACTCTTAAATTACCTCGACTAATGATCATCGAGATTGAGATATCGATGATATGTGATACGTCGAAATGTGGTCTGCATCATATCCTTAGTGGATGTAGTATGTCTCACTCGCTACGAGTTATGTCAACTCGTGATGGACACATGAATACTTGTTGAAGTATTAGTATACCCTGCTGTTGTACTGCTTTGTTTATGTCTATAATGTCATCGGCATGTGGGAGATAGAAGTCCTTAAACTTGAGGTCAATATCACCTTGTTTACGGAGTAATGTACTTCGATCCTGTCCTAAGCTCAAATGCCTTATAGGTTGAGACGCGGCTTGTTTTGGGTGCATTACGAAGTAGATTAAAGGTGGTATGTGAGCCAAGATTAGGATTCATTCCTTGAATATATATTCGAGTGAACTCTCAGATACTCATATGGTATTAGGTTGACTAAGTCATTGGTCAATGCAATAAACATGTCTTTGATATGATCCTGTTGTCATATAATATAGATGAGTTATAATGATCAAGCCATTTGGATAGACACTTGACAAATCCTAAGCTTGATTGAGTGTGTTATGAATGAAAGAATTGTATCTTCCCACATAGAGATTCAGTTCACATGTTTCGTGTAGCTTAAACTTTACATATTGAGTTCGTCTTCCGGCGCAGTCTAGGAGTTCCGTGAAGACCCTAATGTAATTAGTGTCGATATGTAAAGGCCTGAAGGGTAACACTAAGTCAAATGTTCCGTCGATTGAAGGATGTAATTAGAGAGAGATTATATATGTATGTTCGGTTGATGACCGAGACATTAGAAATGAAAACAAGGCAGAAAATGGGATAGGGCCGCGACGCCATTGATTTAGGACCGCAGTGCTAAAACGCATGTCGGCACGACGGCGCCACTTATCCAGGGCCGTGGTGTTGAGGCGTTCAGTGGGTCCGACTCGCTGGCCCAGTCTGCTGACTTGTTATATGGGCTGGCCCATGGGGAACCCTAGGTTGTCTTTTACAACTATAAATAAGATGGTTTCCCCTCCCATTTCACTACACCAAAAGCAAGAGACTAATCTCTTCTAAAACTTCTAAAACTCTGTCGGAATCCCTAGCATTCCAAGACTTATAAATTACATCGAAGTTTCAGTACTTGCAAATTGAGGGACATTTGTGTGCGCACCCTCGGACTACACAAAGCTACAGAATTTCAAGTTGCTATCTACAATGTAAGTCTTCCATCGAAGTATTACATTATTGTTTTGTGCTTTTACATTGTATAATCATCCTACAATTTGACCGTCGTCGGGTTTGAAACATAAATTTTCAAATTCCGCTGCGTGTACGAACCCGACAAACCCTACATTCTTGGAATATGGATTCTTTGAGAGTACGTCCATAAGCCTCTTGACAACTGATTCACTGATATGCGCTGAACAGGCCATCCTCTTAGCTAGTTCACTTTCATTATCATAAAAGTATAATTGCATTTTCTTTGTTTTTCACCAGAAGGAAGTAAATCAGGTATAAAATGATACATTTGGCCCTGAATTCGAAATGTATATATACCATATTATCTCCTCGCTAAAGCATTGTCATAGGTTACACCAAGTGAGGTGAACGCAAACATATTATTGTGTGCTCTAATGTAGGTTGGGAAGTGCATAGATTCTTTTGTATTTCCTGTATACAGATCCAATAAGTCATTAGGCGATTGATATGAAACTAACTTAAGCAACCCATTGCTGCAACAATCCAGGTGATTCATACTGAAACCTTTTTGCATTGCAAAATTTGCAGTTTGGAACATCTTTGAAACATAAGTCTCTCGATTTTCATTATTTTTCCAATGGATTTTTCTATTCAACCTATGACCTGTACGTTACAAGTATTATTAAAACTAAAGGGTAGTCTACAATTCTACTAAAATAATGAATAAAATTAACTTTTACATAAAATTAGTCATTGTTGCTGAAAAATATCATTTAGAGGACATGAGAAGTGTAGGGTTTTGTTGGGTATAAAACACGTAAATAAAGTACAGCGGAAGTTTAAAATTTTGTTCAACTTACTTACCCCAACAATTTTGTCTGGTATGATTACATCACAATTGAAAATATGTAAAGACATAAACTTACAATTTGCGTTATCCGGAATCTTTACTAAAGGGAGCGCACACGATTATTTTGTCGACCGCAAGTCTTGCTGTGGTATACTCCTCTATCAGAAAAGCCAGAAAATTTTGGCAGAGGTTTGAGAGGATTTTATTCTCTGAACTCGGAGTTCAGAAAGTAAGAATTAAGTCACTGAAATTATGGGGTTGAGTGCTGAATAAATAGCAAGAATTTTGTTAATTTTTGGATTAGGGTTGGGCCCCAAGCCTGACCCAAATCCCGAGATGCAGTAGGCCAGTCGGACTGGGCCCACTGTCGTATAGGTTCCGCGACTCAGCCTCTCAGGCGTCGCGGTGCTTTCATTGTTATATTAAACACCTTTTAATTTTAAGTCTGACAATCCAATTTTGACTTAATTAAATAATTTCCATCAAATAGAAATTATACCATAATTTATTATTTGGTTTAAATATCTCGATTCTAAATCGAATATTTTATACTCTCTCAATATACTCTTAGATCGAAAAGACAATCGACTTAGTGTGACCCTTTAGGCCTTCACACATCGACACTAATCAAATTAAGGTTCATACGGAACTCCTAGACTGCGTCGTATGACGAACTCAATATGTGAAGTACATTTACATGACTCCAGTAAACACAACTTTTATGTGAGATGATAAACTCGTTCATTCGCGACACACTCGATCAAGCTTAGCATGTGTCTATCCAAATAGCTTGATCACTTTATCTCATCTATATTAGTCGACAATCAGACCATATCCTAAATAAGTCTCTTGCATTGGTGATGTGCGATTTATACACACGCTAAACGCAAATGCACGTATCGTTACAAGTAATATAGTCTGGGTAAGACCGAATATCGTCCTCAGAGACTGGTTTTCAAGTACCGATTATCTATGCTTTAGTTTTTATTTGGTTAACGTTAATTGGTTTGGAATTATAGACTAATAATGCAGGAAATAAACTAATTATGAAAATACTTTGATTTAAATCAGTTATGACGGAGAATTAGGGCTTCCAAGATCATCAACTATTCACTCTATTCAATCCTTAATACAATTAGACTGACTTCTTCTTCTACGTTAAGATAGCATGTTAACTAGACCGTTTTATATTCTGGTTAGGATATATAAACACTCAATCCCGATGCAGAACCCTTCTATCTTTCGATGACAAGATTGACTACAAAGGAGGATTAAGAGCAATAACCTATTAAGCTACACAAGTATCGGGTACTTTTCGTCACGATTTAAACCTATGTTTATTCAACTATAGCATATTCACAATCTCCCCTTTCAGATTTCGATTAGAACTCATATAAGTGATGATAACTAGTGATCAATTAATTATCAAGCAATCAAAACAATTATTGAATAAACCTTAATCAAGTGAAGAAGAAAATAAACTAATGCATTAATTCATGAATAAGAGTTTCAAGCGAATCACAAGGAAATTCCTAATAAAGTAATTAGCTCCTAGCCATAGTCACGCTAAGAACTAATACAATCTCCATACATGAACTGAAATAAACAAAAAAAAGAGAAAGAAAAGAAAATACTTGAACTAGGTCTCAAATCTTCGCCTCCTAGAGTTGTGTTGTATGTACAAGGGATGGAATTCAATAATGAGCAGGGTTTTAGGGATTATATAGGTTTTGTAGGTAGGAAAAGTTATCCCTTCTGGACTCTGAAAACGTATCAAATTCGGCCCAAAATGTCAAAAATCCCGCGTTGGCGCCGTGGCCCTGAGATTGGGCGCCACGACGCTGAAAAATCTGCAACTTTCGGACTCCACAGAACATTGGGCGCCGCGGCGCCGGAGGCGTGAATTTGGCATTTTTTTGTTTCTTCGTCCTTTTTTCGTCCGGACTTCGTCTGATCTCCTCTATACTTCCCGGAACTTCTTAGACTTCATTTCTTGGCCCTTTTGTATGCAATTTCATCTCAATTATGCTCATTTCAACTCCTTTTTGTCATTTCTCCATTTCTGACCGCTGTGACACAAAGGAAAACGACCCTAATATTGTACCAAACACAAATGAAATGAGTAAAATACTAAAAATGACTCAAAAGGTGTATATAAAATACACCGATTAAACACCCCCAAACTTAAACTTTGCTCGTCCTCGAGTAAAGCACAAAACAAAAATAAAACAAAACGAACAAAGACTCAAAGAGGTGGATCAAGTAGTTATAATATTGCTTCTTCAAAATCATGGATGAAAGATGAGATAATATGTTAGAACGTATATAACATGAATAATCAGCAATCTAGAATTTCAAGTTAGATATTTCGCAAATTCACTTAGATCATGGTCAATGGAAATACAAACACCTAACCTATGCATGTCAATTTCATTCCATCTTTCCCAAATGCTATAGACCTGTTTACTTGCTATCCTCCACTAATCATAGACATACACATTAAAGATCATCAAGACTTTCAAGGGTTGTAATGTAGGCTTAGGCAGGGGCAGGTAAAAATAGGCATTTAGGCTCAGTTACATACCATAAACATTTTTCATTCAACTCCTTTTTCCTTCTTTTTGGCTTTCATTTTAGTTTCGTACCCACCTTCTCCCCACTTTTCTTTTGAGAGAATGATATATATTATGAATAATAGGCACCCCCAAACTTAGGCTTTTGCATATTTTTCATTGGGGTGCATCAAATTTTTCACTCTCTTTTTATTTCTTTTTCAACACTTTTCATTCCAATACTTTTCCATTATTACTTATGGCACAACAAATGAATCATAGGGTGTCAAAGAAAGATCTTTATTTTAGGCTCAAAGGGGCTGACTAGTGATACATTTTATGTCAGGGTAGGTAATGAATGGTCAGAAGGGCTATCAAAGAAATATATGAATCATCTCCCTAAACATGTACATCTTAACTATTTCGCCTCAAGTAACAAGCAAACAGATTTTCTAGACATTTTTCAACCTTCTTTCCCTAACTGACACACATAAGCTAAGCACAAATATTCCAAATAATTAGATGTCAGGAATTTTTGGCATATCTAACTTAAACACACAGATTGTCGCTTTTAATTCTATTACATTATCCCACTTTATCCACTCAATATCTTAAGCAACTACAACACGCATGATCCATCAAAAAAAAAAATTATGACTCAAAAGCACATAAAAACCACACAAAGACAACTCAAAAAGACTCAAAAACAAAATAAAACAAGAAGACACCCCCCCAAACTTAATCGACACATTGTCCCCAATGTGTGAAGACTAAAAATAGGGACAACTTACTGAGACAATACAGTGGTCATAACGGAGGTCTGAGAGGAAAAATTCTAGAATTTGCAATGCGTATGACTCTCGGAACTTTCGGCCCACGACCCTGAGATTCGGCGCCGTGGCGCCAATCTTCGCGGCTCTGCAAGTTCCGCCACGACGTTGATTACGGCGCCGTGGCACCGATTTACGACTTTTCCTTTTTTTCAGCATTTTTGCTCCTTTTTCCTCAGAGTTAGCTTTCAGTCCACCTGTCATCCAACAACACAAAACAAGAACCCAAGACCGTGAGACTGTTCAAAACAAAATAAAACAAACTAAAGACAAAAATCAAACTAACATAATTAAAAACATTGGGTTGTCTCCCAACAAGCGCTGTCTTTAACGTCTTTTAGCCGGACGCAGTTAACCTTTACGAGTGCCCATTGGATCATTCTGCAAACTGCTTGCAATACGCATAGTTATTGTTGCAGGTCTCACTTTTCCTACAACAATATTTTCAACTAAGGGCTTCAGATATAAGATTATCTCAAGTACACAAGACATGCTTGTCTTCTAGGCTCTCTATAATGTAGGGATCAGTGAGATTCCCAATATCTCTCAACTCTAGGGGGTGCCCTTGATGGTATGGACTTCCTATTTGGGGATCAAAAGTGACCGCGGGTGGTATTTCTTTTGCAATAGGTACAGGAAAAAAATTTCCAAAGAATCCAAAAAGGTGAATAATTGGATCTCAGTAATATTTTCCTTCTCTACACCAACTATCTCGCCAGATTCCTCAACAGATGGGTGTGGTTCAGGTTCCTCAATTTGCTTATCACTTCCCACAATGGTGTCGCTAGAAAAACTTTCTTGAAGTGTATTGTTCATCCTATCCATTAGTTGCCCTATTTGTGTCTCCGAATTTCTGAGGGACACTCTTGTCTCATCCATGAACTGAGACTAGCACTTGGTGAGCCTGAGTATGCCTGCCTGCAACTTATCTAGATCTTCTTCCAGAACCTATGGGAAGCTGTTGTTGATGAATTTGCTGCCCCTGATAGAAGTAGTAGTTCATGGACCTGTATATATATATTTTTTTGAATTTAACCTGCAAAATAAAAAAATAACAAAAAATGATAAAAAGATGCTTGTTAGAGCAATCAAATTATAAATAAGAATAAATAATTCGATATTGAAAGTACGCCAGTCCCCGGCAACGGCGCCAAAAACTTGATGTGCGATTTATACACACGCTAAATGCAAGTGCACGTATCGTTACAAGTAATATAGTCTGGGTAAGACCGAATATCGTCCTCAGAGACTGGTTTTCAAGTACCGATTATCTATGTTTTAGTTTTTATTTGGTTAACGTTAATTGGTTTGGAATTCTAGACTAATAATGTAGGAAATAAACTAATTATGAAAATACTTTGATTTAAATCAGTTATGACGGAGAATTAGGGCTTCCAAGATCATTAACTATCCACTCTATTCAATCCTTAATACAATTAGACTGACTTCTTCTTCTACGTTAAGATAGCAGGTTAACTAGACCGTTTTATATTCTGGTTAGGATATATAAACACTCAACCCCGATGCAGAACCCTTTTATCTTTCGATGACAAGATTGACTACAAAAAAGGATTAAGAGCAATAACCTATTAAGCTACACAAGTATCGGGGTACTTTCGTCCACGATTTAAAACCTATGTTTATTCAACTATAGCATATTCACAATCTCTCATTTCGGATTTCGATTAGAACTCATATAAGTGATGATAACTAGTGATCAATTAATTATCAAGCAATCAAAGCAATTATTGAATAAACCTTAATCAAGTGAAGAAGAAAACAAACTAATGCATTAATTCATGAATAAAAGTTTCAAGCGAATTACAAGGAAATCCCTAATAAAGTAATTAGCTCCTAGTCATAGTCACACTAAGAACTAATACAATATCCATACATGATTTGAAATAAACAAAGAAAAGAAAATACTTGAACTAGGTCTCAAATCTTCTCCTCCTAGAGTTGTGTTGTATGTACAATATATGGAATTCAATAATGAGCAGGGTTTTAGGGATTATATAGGTTTTGTAGGTAGAAAAGGTTATCCCTTCTGGACTCTAAAAATGTGTCAAATTCGGCCCAAAATGTCAAAAATCCCGCATTGGCGCCGTGGCCCTGAGATTGGGCGCCACGACGCTGAAAAATCTGCAACTTTCAGACTCCACAGAACATTGGGCGCCGCGGCGCCGGAGGCGTGAATTTGGCATTTTTTTGTTTCTTCGTCCTTTTTTCGTCCGGACTTCGTCTGATCTCCTCTATACTTCCCAGAACTTTTTAGACTTCATTTCTTGGCCCTTTTGTATGCAATTTCATTTTCTTTTTGTCATTTCTCCATTTCTGACCGCTGTGACACAAAGGAAAGAAAAACGACCCTAATAATGTACCAAACACAAATGAAATGAGTAAAATACTAACTAAAAATGACTCAAAAGGTGTATATAAAATACACCAATCAATTGGCCAATGACTTGGTCGACCTAATATTACTGAGAAGCTGAGTGTTCTCTCTCGAATATCCAATAGAGGAATGAATCATATTCTTGGCTCAACTATCACCTTAGTTCACATGGCAATGCACCCAACACAAGCCATGTCTTATCCTATAAGGAATTTAAGCTTAGGACAAGGTCAAAGTACATTACTATGTAAATCAGGTGCGTATTGACCTCAAGTCAAAGGACCTATATCTCTCACATACTGATAATACTCTAGACATGTATAACAAATAGTTTATCAGCAGGGTATACCAATACCCTCTAAGCGTATCCATGTGTCCATCACTAGTAGCCATTATTAGTAGCAAGTAAGACATACTACATTCTCTAAGAATGTGATGCAAACCACATGTCGACTTATAATATATCATTGATATCCATTCTCAATGATCATCAGTCGAGACTATTTTGAGAGTTACGCTCTATCATTAATATCTCACTTTATTAATGACAATATAAGCTCAAGGGATGCACATTAATGAATAATCACAATCAATCAAAATCATAATTCAATAATTGCAAATGCCAAAATATATTAATCTCATTAATAATACGAATGTGTTCAAGTATATTTGTCCCTAAAATGATTGTCTCTAGGACATACATACTTTCAATCTCCCACTTTTCATAGAGTCAATCTCCAACGTATCTAATGCCCATATTTTCAAAATGACCATTATACTTGACTAAGCTTAATGATTTAGTAAATGGGTCAGCTAGATTATCATCTGTGGAACGTAGTCTAATCTTATTTCTTCATTCTTCACCATCTCCCTGAGTATGTGGTATTTCCTTGGTACATGTTTGTTAATCTTGGTTCCTTAGCCTGAGCAATCGCACTAGTGTTGTCCGTTATTGGACAAGTGGCATTTGGAATAACCCCTAGTTCCTTCAAGAACTCAGATATTGCGACAACTTCCTTACCAGCTTCCGATCCAGCAATTTACTCGGCTTCAGTTGTCGAATCAACAGTTGTAGCTTGCTTGGAACTTTTCCAACTCACTACTCCGCCATTTAAAATGAAGGCATAACTAGACTGAGATTTGAAGTCATCAACATCTGTCTGGAAGCTAGCATCAGTGTACCCAGTAGCTACTAGTTTTTCCTCTCCATCATAGACTAAGAAATATTCTTTAGTTCGTCTAAGATACTTAAGAATACCCTCGATCGCTTTCGGTGTTCCTCCCTGCACTCACTGAATTTACAAGTCATACTAAGTGCATAGGCCACATCTGGCCTTGTACAGGTCATGGCATACATGATTGATCCTATAGCCGAAGCATATGGGATCCTTTACATGCGTTCAAGTTCTGCAACAGTAGAAGGACTATCATTCTTTGATAACTTGATGCCTTGACTTATAGGAAGATTTCCTTTCTTGGAATTTTTCACAGAGAAACGTTTTAACACTTTGTCTATGTATACGGATTGTGACATCCCCAACAATCTATTAGGTCTATCTCTGTAGATCCTAATTCCAAGAATGTAGTAGGCTTCACCTAAGTCCTTCATCGTGAAGGTGCTGGATAATCATTCTTTTACTGATTGCATGAGAGTCTTATCATCTCAGATTATTAATATGTCATCTACATATATAACAATGAAGACAATACTCTCATCTGTGCGTTTACTATAAACACATGGATCTTCTTTGCTTCTAACAAAGTCAAATGATTTGACAGTTTTGTCAAAGTAAATATTCCAACTCCTTGAGGCTTGCTTAAATCCATAAATGGACTTCTGTAACTTGCATACTGCTTTGGGCTGAGTATTGGATGTAAAACCCTCTGGCTGTATCATATACACTTCCTCAATTAGATTACCACTGAGTAAGACCGTTTTAACATCCATTTGTCAAATATCATAATCATAGTATGCAGCTATTGCAAGCAAAATTCGAATGGACTTAATTTTCGCAACATGTGAAAAAGTTTCATCATAATCGTCCCCAGGTCATTGATTATAACATTTAGCCACCAATATTGCCTTATAAGTCTGCATCTTGCCATATGCATCAATCTTATTTTTTAATACCCATTTGCATCATATGGGTCTAACCCCTGTTGGCAAATCAACCAAGTTTCATACTTGATTGATGTACATCGAGTCCATTTCGGATTTCATGGCTTCTTGCCATCTTTGCGAATCAATGTCTAACATAGTTTCGCTGTAAGTTGTAAGTTCATCGTCATCAGGAATATATATCTCATTATGTGTTTCAACAAAGAGATTTAGTCTTTCATGCGGACGATGAGTCCTAGTGGTCCTACGGAGTTGAATATTCTGCGTTTTAGTGTTTGTTGTATTTTGATTGTGAGAAGGTGTTTGTGTGTTGGACAATACACCACCTTGAGAGTTTTCAGATATGTCATTTTCATGTCTTTCCTGAATGGGTTGATGTACAACTATTGCATCATCTTCCATTGGTTGTGTATGAGAGTCTTGAATTTCAGCACTATATCTCTCAGCACTCCCACTGGGCTCTGATACCACTGTAGGGTTTTGTTGGGTCTAAAACACGTAAGTAAGGCACAACGAAAGTTTAAAATTTTGTTCAACTTACTTACCCCAATAATTCTGTCTGATGATTACGTCACAATTGAAATCTGTAAAGACATAAACTTACAGTTTTCGTTATCCGGAATCTTTACTATAGGGAGCGCACACGATTATCCTTTTGACCACAACTCTTGCTGTGGTATACTCCTCTGTCAGAAAATTCAGGAAATCTTGGCAGACGTTTGAGAGGATTTTATTCTCTAAACTCTGAGTTCAGAAAGTAAGAATTAAGTCACTGAAATTTTGGGGTTTAGTGCTGAATAAATAGCAGGGATTTTGTTAATTTTTGGATTAGGGTTGGGCTGAAGACCTAAATCGAGATGCGATGGGCGGTCGGTGGGCCCATCGCTATAAATGCCAACTCGACCTCTTATTTGCCGCGGCTCTTCCACTGTTATATTCAACACCTTTTAATTTTACGTTCGACAATCCAATTTTGACTTAATTAAATAATTTCCATCAAATAGAAATTATCCCATAATTTATTATTTGGTGTAAATATCTCGATTCTATATCGAATATTCTATACTCTCTCAATATACTCTTGGACCGAAATACAATCGACTTAGTGTGACCCTTTAGGCTTTCACACATCGACACTAATCAAATTAAGGTTCATACGGAACTCCTAGCGTATGACGAACTCAATATGTGAAGTACGTTTACATGCCTCCAGTAAACACAAACTTTATGTGAGATGATAAACTCCTTTCATTCATGACACACTCGATCAAGCTTAGGATTTGTCATGTGTCTATCCAAATGACTTGATCACTTTATCTCATCTATATAGTCGACAATCAGACCATATCCCAAATGTCTCTTGCATTGACCAATGACTTGGTCGACCTAATATTATTGAGAAGCTGAGTGTTCTCTCTCAAATATCCAATAGAGGAATGAATTATATTCTTGGCTCAATTACCACCTTAGTTCACATCGCAATTCACCCAACACAAGCCATGTCTTATCCTATAGGAAATTTAAGCTTAGGAGAGGGTCAAAGTACATTATAACAAATAGTTTATCAGCAGGGTATACCAATAACCTCTAAGCGTACCATGTGTCCATCACTAGTAGTCATTACTAGTAGTAAGTGAGATATACTACATTCTCTA
Organism: Przewalskia tangutica; assembly: GCA_029844215.1. Taxonomy (NCBI): domain Eukaryota; kingdom Viridiplantae; phylum Streptophyta; class Magnoliopsida; order Solanales; family Solanaceae; genus Przewalskia; species Przewalskia tangutica. The sequence continues at coordinate 9,600,322 of CM056725.1, forward strand.
AGAATGTGATGCAAACCACATGTCGACTTATAACATATCATTGATATCCCATTCTCAATGATCATCAGTCGAAGCTATTTTGAGAGTTACGCTCTATCATTAATATCTCACTTTATTAATGATAACGTAAGCTCAAGGGATGCACATTAATGAATAATCACAAGCAATCAAAATCATAATTCAATAATTGCAAATGCCAAAATATATTAATCTCATTAATAATACGAATGTATTCAAGTATATTTGTCCCTAAAATGATTGTCTCTAGGACATACATACTTTCAGAAAGTTCCTTGGCAGATTATCACTACGGTGGAAGAAATATGGAGGACCGTGGAAGGAAAACTGTGGTGATTGATCATATACATAGAGAAGAAAACAAGTTAGCTGATCATTTGGCAAACTTAGCTCTGGATAAAGTAGATGTCCTGGCCAATACCTTTCAAGACATGGAGAGTCAGGGCAAAAGAATTGTGAATAGTGACAAATTGAAAGTGCCATATCTAAGGATCAGAAAATTCTGCAGAAACTGAACCTAGAGGAAGATAAGGCAAGAGGGAATCCTTACATTCAAATCCTTAGGGAGGAGAATGGTAAGGATTTGAATACTAACAGATTGTTAATTGTTTCAGGTACACAAAAAAGCACAACAGAGTCACTACAAACCTAAAATCCCTGAAGAATATTCATACAGTAAGGAAAACAGCAAGCGCTTACACACATTCAAATGGTACAAGACCCAAGCTACATAAATAACAAACATGGGAATCTCAATAGCAAGATACACTTTCAACAATCGAATCTGGAATGTCCCAATTTTGGTTTTTAACAGGTAGGGTTGGTGGCTGTTCAATTCATGGTATTAGCACCTTTTGGTGCTCAATCGAATGAACAAAAAGAAGGATATTAACATTTTCACACTCAACTACAACAATGCACAACACATACACATCATATAAGAGGAAGACCACAGACTACATTGGTCAACAATAGCAACAATTGGAACATAGAAAGCAACACACATCGAAAAAGCAGGTTCAGAAAGGACTTCCAAAGAGAATCGACGGTAAGCACCTTCAAATCATTCTGAATGATCGATTATGAATTCTAATCATCAGGATTGGTTCATATTAATCCCGAGATGCAGTGGGCCAGTCGGACTGGGCCCACTGCTATAGGCGCCGCAACTCAGCCTCTTAGTTGTCGCGACTCTTCCACTATTATATTCAACACCTTTTAATTTTAAGTCCGACAATTCAATTTTGACTTAATTAAATAATTTCCATCAAATAGAAATTATCCCATAATTTATTATTTGGTTTAAATATCTCGATTCTATATCGAATAATTTATACTCTCTCAATATACTCTTGGACCGAAAAGACAATCGACTTAGTGTGACCCTTTAGGATTTCACACATCGACACTAATCAAATTAAGATTTATACGGAACTCCTAGCGTATGACGAACTCAATATGTGAAGTACGTTTACATACCTCCAGTAAACACAACCTTTATGTGAGATGATAAACTCCTTTCATTCGTGACACACTCTGTCACGACCCGTTCCGGGGCCCGTGACTGGTGCCTTACCCGGGCACCCAAGTAGTCATACATCAGAGAAAATCAGCGGAATATAAAACAAGACATGAAATAATTGTAAATGATACACAGTTTCTGAGAAAAGGGTTGCCTTTCGGCATATATACATAAACGAGTTTGCGATTACATCCCAACTGCATGACTACAGACCTCTAAGGAAATAAACAACTATGGCGGGACGGTGCCCATACCTCGATCATAAAACTATCTATAACAGGGAGATCATACCCAAAAGTAGAGCCTCCGGAGAAGATGGAGCTCCTGACACCAACGCAAGATATCCTAAGGATGTGGATCTAGCACCTGCTTGCCCTTACCTGCGGCATGAACGCAACCCCCCGAAGGAGGTCAGTACAACAGGTACTAAGTATGTGAAACTGTAAGTACTTAAATGAAAACATATCATTTTAAAATCAGTTTACATATATGTATGAAACAACTAGTAATCGCATAAGTGCTACATCATAAACAAGAGCAACAATAGGTAAATCGTATGTGTCTTTTCTAGGCTGCGAATGATCGAGCGAGGCCATTGCCCATAGTATCACCATGCAAGCCTAATCTCGACTCCGTAGTCGCATAGGCCACTCACGTAGCCCACATAGGTATATAACCCCGCATCGAGGTAGCTACTCCTCGGCATCGCCCCGACTCGTAGTCCGCATGGCCACATGATCGCGTGAGGTATAACCCCGCACACTAACCCGAACTCCGTAGCTCGCATAGGTCCCTGGACCCGCATGAGGTATTCTCGAATCACGGTCCTGCATCACTCGTCTACCCGCGACGGAGGGCCTAACCCCGTGAATGTCAAGAGGTGAGTGATATTACACTAACATAACAGCTTATCGTTAAACAACATAAGCACAACAAGAATACTCTCTTATACAAACGTTACAAGACACTAACACACATAGCATCATATCATGTCTATTTATCAAACCATCTTATTATTCTTTTCACAAATCAATATAAGTCTGTTATAAACACATAGGTAAACTGTTCCTTTTATCATTCTTAAGTGGTTATACCTAACTTCCCATAAAGCTAGTATAACTCCTAAGCTTCTGTTTTAAAAACCAATTAGTTCTCTTCTGTTAAAAAATGATTCAGTATTCTTTTGAAATGCTTTCAGATCCTTATTATTCAGGCTTAAGTCGCAAGACATTGCCGTAAGTATTATTCAGGCTTAAGTCAAAAGACATTGCCGTAGTTATTATTCAGTTAACACATGTACGTCTACCGTACTACATATATATTTTAAAATATCATGCTTTAGGAAGAATCACATACCTTCTCAGCGAAAACCACCTGCCAAGTTGAATATGTCGCGCGCAGAGAATCAACCTATAATAGTCAGACACGTCTATCAACGCTTGACTACTCGAAAACATTCTAAGCAGAGGGTTCTCTATTCTACGGAAAATTGGGCAGACTTCCCTACGGTGAGCTACTCAAGTCACTTTGTGAAACAATCTAAGTAAATCTGATTTGATTATTCTTCTTTAAACCCTTCTGCGTGATAACAGTTCAATTCTATTCTTTAATATCCTTCTAAGTATTTATACTTATTTCTATACTTCTACAGTATGTATTCTCTAATTACAAAAGAGGGTTAGGGTTATTTACCTCGGTAAGCCCAATAATATCCTAGATAAAAGTCGATCCGGAGCAAGGCTTAGCTCCTAAGTTGTACGCTCCGATAGCTCCAAGAAAACCTTAGAAGTTCTTCACAACTTCTACTAAGGACTAAGGGATTTGGGCTAGGGTATTTTGGGCATTATAACAATACTAGAAGACAACTTTTCTACCAAGGGAGGGGGGGTAGATTTCGGCTAGGCTAGGGGGGGTAGCCTCGGCTAAGCTTCTCAAAAGGGGGGGGGGGGGGGGAGAGGTGTTGGACGAAACAAGCTCGAGGAGAGGAGGATTTTCAAGACTTGGAAAGGAATTTGTGGATGAAGAACTCTTCATCCTAAGGGTATTTATAGGTCAAGCCATGGCCAACCAAGGGTCAAGATGATGCCAAGTGCAAGGCAAGTGTAGGGTGAAGATTTAGGCAAGTGTCCATTCTATCTACTACACACAAATATCCTACCAACTCCTTGACTTGTGCAAAGGCACAAAAAACGTGCCATCCATAGTCCAATTCGTCCAATGGACGATTCAAGTCCATCAATTGGAGGGTGACAAGTGTCGCCCTCCCGTTGGTCCAAAATGTTTCGTCTCTCGGAAAAATCCGCAAAAATTAGAAATGGCATAGCGGAATTTTCCTACTAAGTCGTGGAAACGTTTCGTCGAAAGCGATTCTTTTAGCGAGTTGTGCACAATTTTCGAACTTGGCCTAACTTTAAGGCTAAACTTTCGTACGTACGCCCTCACGTACATACTCCGGAAATACGGGGTATAACATTCTCCCATCCTTAGAAATATTCGTCCCGAATGTTCCTTCCCAAGACAGTTATCGATAAAGCTTAAACAGTTTGCAAGTGCCACACATGGCCACAATATAACACTTAACAATTTACGAAAATTAAACCAGCAAAAAGGAAAGTAAGTTACCTAGAGGTGTGGGGAATAAGTGAGGATACCTCCGCCTCATGTCCTCGCCGCCTTCCCACGTCATCTCCTCCCTGGCTCGTTCGCACAAGACTTTGTGGAAGCCACATCCTTGGTCCAGACGCCTAACTCGACGATCGACTATCGCATGGGAATCTCCTCATACGATAACCCCTCACACTGGGCGCCGTCAATCGGATGTACCACTAGATGGATCCGATACATCTCCTCAAAGATAGAAACGTGAAACACGGATGCGCGCCTCGGATCGGACGGCAGATCAACTCGTAGGCAACCTTGCCTACCCTGCAGACGATCGATAGGGCCCAATGTACCTTGGTGAGTTTCCTTTCTTCCGAATCTCATCACACCGCCATGGGTGACACCTTTAGGAAAACCCAATCATGAACCTCGAACTCCGGATCGACGGCGATGATCTGCGTATGACTTCGTCGACTCGAGCCGCCAATCTCTGGATAAGCTTCACTTATCCATCGCTCGCTGCACCGTCTGGTCCCATCGTACCTGCCCACATCGAACCAACCTATAGGCGATCTGCGCCTCTCATACAAGGCCTCATGGCGCCATCGAATCCGGAGTGGTAGCTATTATTGTACGCAAACTCAACTGAGGCAAATGATCCTCGGCTACCACGGTCGATAACACGTGCTCGCGGATATCCTCGAAGTCGGATAGTGCGCTACCGGCTTTGTCTGCTGCGTGGATGGAATGCGATGCTGTGCTCACTGCGTCCTAAACCCCTCTGGAAAGACCTCGAAGTTAGCGTAAACCGGGCTCCTGCATGCGATATGATCGAAATAGGGACTCCATGCGATCGACGATCTCTCGGATATATAGTCCGCATAATCCTCAGAAAAAGTCGTCCCGACGGAAGAAAGTGGGCTGATTTAAATCGACCGTCGACGATAACCCATATAGAATCATGTCTTCTCCGAGTGCGAGGTAATCCGTGATAAAATCCATGTTGATTACCTCCCACTTCCGGTCGGGATCTCAATCGTCGCAACAAACCACGTGCCTCGTGCTCTACCTTCGCCGACAACACGCACCGAGCTACGAACTCGCAACGTCCTCTTCAAGCCATCCCACCAATACGGATCTAAGGTCGTGGTACATCTTGGTCGACCACGGATGGATAGAGTAACGCTGCCGTGTGCTTCCCCAAGAACTCGCCAAGTCTCAAACATCCGAACACACAACTCGCCTCAAACCTTAGCACCCATCAGTGCTTTGAAGGATCCTTGCCTCACGAAGAGTCAGATCACGATAACGTGTCAAAATCGGATCCTCGAATCGCTGCCTCTTCACCTCGCCGACGATGGAAGACTCGGCAACCTCACGAACTCGAACCCATCGCTATCGTAATCAATCAAACGGACACCAAGGCTCGCTAATCGATGCAAATCACGAACCATGTCCTCCTCTCTAGCCGCACATCCGATAGGCTCCCCATCGACCTACGACTAAGAGCATCCGCCAACATGGCCTTCCCGGGTGGTACAGATATCAACATCGTAATCCTTAAGCAAATCTAACCACCGCCTCGCCGTAAGTTCAGCCTCCTCGGCTAAAGATATACTGGAGGCTCTTGTGGTGCGTATAAATATCCACATGAACCCCATACAAATAGTGTCTGCATCTTGGCGTGAATCACCGCGCGACTCAAATCATGGGTGGGGTAGTTCCTCGTGTTTCTTGGTGTCGGGATCATACACTATAACCTTGCCATCTGCATCAACACACATCCCAACCCGATGCTCGACGATCACAATACACGACATAACCGTCGGACCCTCCGGAAGAGTAAGAACGGGGCGGTCGTCGATCTCTCTTTCAAGAATCGAAACCCCGCCACAAGCATCACCATCAAACTTGGCCGCTCGAGTCGGCTAGTCAATGGTGCATAGATAGAAGCAAACTTCTCTACGAACCGATAATAACTGCAAGGCCCGTAAAATGCGAACCTCTATCGGAGTAGTAGGTCAGGCCAAGTCTGGCTTCGATCTTGGCGTATCCACTGAATGCCATCACCCGGCAATATGCCCAAGAAAAGCCACCAAGTCAACAAAACTCACATTTGGAAAACTTGGCGTAAATGCTGGTCTGGAGAATCGCCGGCAAGATCGCCAAATGCTCGCGTGCTCGCTCTGGCGAGAATAAACCAAGATATCATCGATGAACACTATCACAAACGTGTCAAGAATGGTTGAACACTCGGTTCATCAAATCCATGAATACTGCGAGCATCGTCAACCAAAAGACATGACCACGAACTCATAATGCCCGTCTGGTCGAATGCGATCCAGGGACATCCACCTCTCGACTCGCACTGATGATAGCGACCGTAGATCAATCTTGGAGAAACATCCGCACTCGCAACCGGTCGAACAAATCATCAATCACGGGAAGGGTATCTGTTCTTAATGGTCACCTTGTTCACCGTAATCAACACACATGCGCAAATGGCCCCGCCCTTCTTCTTCACGAACAAAGCGGCGCTCCCGGGAGAAACACTAGGCTGATGAAGCCCTTCTCCAAAGAAATCTCTAAGCCGATCCTTCAACTCTCTCAACTCGGCAGTGCCATTCGTATGGCGGAATGGAAATAGCCGAGTGTCCGCAATATGTCTATACAAAACTCAATCTCCTCTCGGGAGGATACGAGGTCGTCTGAAACACGTCGGGAACTCGACCCTGAATCGACGGAAAATCTGGTACCGCGCCTTCAGATCAAACACCCGAACGAGATGGTAGATATACCCTTCGCACCATCTTCCTAGCCTTGAGGTAGGAAATAAACCTACCGCCGATACCGTGCTCCTCCCACTCAACAACCGGCTCGCAGAAATCGAACTGCATTACTCTCTCTGCAGTCTACATTGGCGTAGCAAGAAGCTAGCCAATCCATCCCCATGATCACGTCGAAGTCAATCATCTCCAACTCTATCAAGTCGGCTGGTCGGCGTAAATGGTCACAGACAAGCTCATATACGCCGAGCTACCACGAATCACCATGGCGTAGCTACCTCGAAAAGGTCTATGGACTCGTGCTCTATCCCTATCCTACTAGCAACAAGGGAGATATATGGGGCCAGTAGAACCGGATCTATCAAAGCATACACATCAAACCCGAAGCGATAAGGTACGTGGCGACATCGGTGAGGCCTCACGATCTGTCGATTGGACAAAGCATAAATGCGGTTCGAGGACGCTAGAATCTGGGACCGCGCCACGACCTGCGCGACCTGGCGGTCTATGAGTACCTTGCCCTCGGGCGAGTAGGCTGTCGAGGATGAAGAAGACCGCGAAAGAACTCAGGGTGACCCTACTATCGCCGCCGCCCTTGGTGGACAGTTCTCGCATACAACTCGAAATGGGATCTACGTCGGCCACCGGCGAGGTGGTCCTGATCGGCGATGCCTCTTTGCTACGGGCGTCAAGTCACGGGGCCCAGTCCGCCCTCGAATATCTCTGGTGTCTTGAGGCGGTGCAGAGTGCTCGAGCCGGCGTGGTGCAAATCTAGATCGCTGCGAGCCGCCACCACGATAGCTACCAAAAGACCTGCCGTCTGGTCTTCTGCTTCGCTGTCAACCGTCGGTCTCTACGCTCGCCGCATCCAAGAGCATGAGCTGCATGCGGGTAATGTCCATACGGTGAAGAGAAACACCGCGCATGACTCGGCCATATAATCATCTAGCCGTGACGTAGTGGTGCACCCTATCCTCCATATCTGCTACTAACGCCGGGACATATCGAGCCAATGAATCAAACTCGACATTGTACTCCACGGCGGTCGTCCTCTGCCTCGGCGGTAAAAATCTATCGGCCGCGCCCTCGCCATCTGTGGAGGCAAGAAGTGAGTGAGAAAGCCTCGAGAACTCATCCCAGTAGGCTGGGACGCGTGCTCTCCCGGATAACTCCGAATCAAACCAATCGATTGCGGTATCACGCGGCCTATGTGAACCAAAGATCACGGACTCGGTCTCCGCCCGATCACTCTCAAAATCCTCTGAGTCGACGGATGAACTCCTGCGGATCATCCTCCCTCGACCAGTAAAACTCGCGGGCTACAACTCGGGAAGTCTCGTAGCCTCAAACTCTGCGCCTCGGGTGAACGGCACGATCACTGGGGCGGGCTGAATCTGCGTCCGGCTGTCTCATGTTCGCCACGATCACGCCAATAGTCAAGCCGTCTCTCAGACCCTAACTCCTCCGCCCGGTGTGGGGCGGGAGGTGTGGGTACTGTGGTCTCTTTGGGGCTGCGGCGTCATAGAACTTCGCCGTCGAGGTATAGACGGGCACGAGCCCTCGTAACTCGGTGTCCGTGGCGGCTCCTCGCGCCTTGCCAGGCGGGTTGCCTTACGTGGAGGCATAATCATTCTGAGAAAGGAATACGTTAGAGGGTCCAACTTATAACACGGCTCTAAGGCACGATCTCGTAATGAGAAGAATGGAAACCAATCCTAAATATCCTATAGCCTCACGATTATTGGTGTGGTGCACAACACACCGATAATCAAGACTACTAGATACGATGCTGTAGACACTTTCCGAGGATTAATCGCTCGATACCACTTTTGTCACGACCCGTTCGGGGCGTGGATCGTGCCTTACCCGCACCCAGTAGTCATACATCGAGAAAATCGGAATATAAAACAAGACATGAAATAATTGTAAATGATACGCTTTCGAGAAAAGGGTTGCCTTTCGGCATATATACATAAACCAAGGTTTGCGATTACATCCCAATCTGCAACATGACTACAGACTTCTGAAATAAACAACTATGGCGGGACAGGGCCGCCATACCTGATCTACAAAACTATCTACAACGGGAGATCATACCTAAAAGTAGAGCCTCCTAGAAGATGGAGCTCACGACACCAACGCAAGAGATCCTGGATGTGGATCTAGCACTGCTTGCCTTACCTGCGGCATGAACGCAGCCCGAAGGAGGTCGATAACAAGTACTAAGTATGTGAAATCGTAAGTACTTAAATGAAAACATATCATTTTAAAATCAGTTTACATATATGTATGAAACAACTAAGGTAACCGCATAAGTGCCACATCATAAACAAGAGCAACAATAGGTAAATCAGAATGTGTCTTTTCTAGGTGCGAATGATCGGCGAGGCCATTGCCTGCGTAGTATCACCATGCAAGCCTAATCACGGACTCCGTAGTCGCATGGAGCCACTCACGTAGGCCGCATAGGGTATATAACCCTGCATCGAGGGTAGCTACTCCTCGGCATCGTCCTGGACTCGTAGTCGCGTAGCGCCACATGGACCGCGTGAGGTATAACCCGCACACTAACACGGAACTCCGTAGCTCCGCATAGGTCCCTGGACCCGCATGAGGTATTCTCGAATCATGGTCCCGCATCGCCGAGTCTACCGCGTGGAGGCGACAACCCCTGTAACATGTCAAGAGGTGAGTGATATTACACTAACATAACGACTTATCGTTAAACAACATAAGCACAAGAATACTCTCTTATACAAACGTTACAAGACACTAACACACATAACATCATATCATGTCTATTTATCAAACCATCTTATTATTCTTTTCACAAATCAATATAAGTCTGTTATAAACACATAGGTAAACTGTTCCTTTTATCATTCTTAAGTGGTTATACCTAACTTCCCATAAAGCTAGTATAACTCATAAGCTTCTGTTTTTAAACCAATTAGTTCTCTTACATTAAAAAATGATTCGAGATTCTTTTGAAATGCTTTCGCATCCTTATTATTCGGGCTTAAGTCGCAAGACATTGTCGTAAGTATTATTCAGCTTAAGTCAAAAGACATTGCCGTAGTTATTATTCGCTTAACACGTATGCGTCTGCGTACTACATATATATTTTAAAATATGATGCTTTAGGAAGAATCACATACCTTCTCAGCGAAAACCACCTGCCAAGTTGAATATGTCGCGCACAGAGAATCAACCTATAATAGTCAGACACGTCTATCAACGCTTGACTACTCAAAATGATTCTAGCGAGGGTTCTCTATTCTACGGAAAATTGGGCGCACTTCCCTACCGGTGAGCTACTCAAGTCTCATGTGAAAACAATCCTAAGTAAATGCAGTTTGATTATTCTTCTTTTAAACCTTCTACCGTGATATGATTCAATTCTATTCTTTAATATCCTTCTAAGTATTTATACTTATTTCTATACTTCTACAGTATGTATTCTCTAATTACAAAAGAGGGTTAGGGTTATTTACCTCGGTAAGCCCAATAATATCCTAGATAAAAGTCGATCCGGAGCAAGGCTTAGCTCCTAAGTTATGCGCTCCGATAGCTCCAAGAAAACCTTAGAAGTTCTTCACAACTTCTACTAAGGACTAAAGGATTTGGGCTAGGGTATTTTGGGCATTATAACAATACTAGAAGACAACTTTTCTACCAAGGGGGGGGTAGATTTCGGCTAGGCTAGGGGTAGCCTCGGCTAAGCTTCTCAAAGGGGAGAGGTGTTGGGCGAAACAAGCTCAAGGAGAGGGAGGATTTTCAAGACTTGGAAAGGAATTTGTGGATGAAGAACTCTTCATCTTAAGGGGTATTTATAGGTCAAGCCATGGCCAACCAAGGGTCAAGATGATGCCAAGTTCAAGGCAAGTGTAGGGTGAAGATTTAGGCAAGTGTCCATTCTATCTACTACACACAAATATCCTACCAACTCCTTGACTTGTGCAAAGGCACAAAAATGTGCCATCCAAAGTCCAATTCGTCCAATGGACGATTCAAGTCCATCAATTGGAGGTGACAAGTGTCGCCCTCCGTTGGTCCAAAATGTTTCGCCTCTGAAAAATCCGCAAAAATTAGAAATGGAATAGCGGAATTTTCCTACGGCTAATGGAAACGTTTCGTCGGAAAACGATTCTTTTAGCGAGTTGTGCACAATTTTCGAACTTGGCCTAACTTTAAGGCTAAACTTTCGTACGTACGCCCTCACGTACATACTCCGGAAATACGGGGTATAACACACTCGATCAAGCTTAGGATTTGTCATGTGTCTATCCAAATGGCTTGTATCACTTTATCTTATCTATATAGTCGACAATCAGACCATATCCCAAATATGTCTCTTGCATTGGCCAATGACTTGGTCGACCTAATATTACTGAGAAGCTGAGTGTTCTCTCTGAATATCCAATCGAGGAATGAATTATATTCTTGGCTCAACTACCACCTTAGTTCACATCACAATTCACCCAACACAAGCCATGTCTTATCCTATAAGAAATTTAAGCTTAGGAGAGGGTCAAAGTACATTATAACAAATAGTTTATCAGCAGGGTATACCAATAACCTCTAAGAGTATCCATGTGTCCATCACTAGTAGTCATTACTAGTAGTAAGTGAGACATACTACATTCTCTAAGAATGTGATGCAGACCACATGTCGACTTATAACATATCATTGATATCTCATTCTCAATGATCATCAGTCGAGGCTATTTTGAGAGTTATGTTCTATCATTAATATCTCACTTTATTAATGATAACGTAAGCTCAAGGGATGCACATTAATGAATAATCGCAAGCAATCAAAATCATAATTCAATAATTGCAAATGCCAAAATATATTAATCTCATTAATAATACGAATGTTTTCAAGTATATTTGTCCCTAAAATGATTGTCTCTAGGACATACATACTTTCAGGAAGTTCCTTGGCAGATTATCACTACGGTGGAAGAAATATGGAGGACCGTGGAAGGAAAACTGTGGTGATTGATCATATACATAGAGAAGAAAACAAGTTAGCTATTCATTTGGCAAACTTAGCTCCGGATAAAGTAGATGTCATGGCCAATACCTTTCAAGACATGGAGAGTCAGGGAAAAAGAATTGTGAATAGTGACAAATTGAAAGTGCCATATCTAAGGATCAGAAAATTCTGCAGAAACTGAACCTAGAGGAGGATAAGGGAAGAGGACATCCTTACATTCAAATCCTTAGGGAGGAGAATGGTAAGGATTTGAATACTAACAGTTTGTTAATTGTTTGTGTACAAAAAGCACTGTGAGTCACTACAAACCTAAAATCACGAAGAATATTCATACAAGAAGGAAAGCGACAATGACTTACACATTCAAATGGTACAAGACCCAAGCTACAGAAATAACAAACATGGGAATCTCAATAGCAAGATACACTTTCAACAATCGAATCTGAAATCTCCCAATTTTGGTTTTTAACAGGTAGTGTTGGTGGTTGTTCAATTCATGGTATTAACACCTTTTGGTGCTCAATCGAATGAACAAAAAGAGGGATAGGAACATTTTCACACTCAACTATAACAATGCACAACACATACACATCATAGAAGAGGAAGACCACAGACTACATTTGTCAACAATAGCAACAATTGGAACATAGGAAGCAACGCACATCGAAAAAGCAGGTTCAGAAAGGACTTACAAAGAGAATCAGCGGTAAGCACCTTCAAATCATTCTGAACGATCGATTATGAACTCTAATCATCAGGATTGGTTGAATCAAGTATCTAGCTTCATGAGGAGGGAATAAAGGAGATACAGAAGCAAGTATCACCAACATCAGCAAAGACCGGCTGCTAAATCAGATGGTCAAGATCAGCGGTATCAATAATATCGAGACAATTTTAGGAAACAACAGAGAACCCTAGATATCCGGTGCCTTCATTTTCTCTCTGTTGTATTTACTTTATGTTTTGTTGCTTTTTCGAATTTTCCTTGTTTTTGGACTATTTGATTAATAATAAAAATTAGTCACTGGGGCCCCTACTGACCTTGTTTTTTAAAAAACAAAATACTAACCTTTGTTTGTAACAACTTCATGGGTGACATTTTGTTGTCCCTTAGATGTGTTGGATGTTGAGCCTAAGGTAGAAATGGTCATAATTTAGATGTCTGCCTAAGACATGATGCATCAACGAAATTAAAGCTACAGGTTGTGGGCTTACCTTTTCCAAATACACAAAAAGGCTGAAATACGTTTTTTCCTTGGTCAGAAGGACTCGATAAAGTATTAACTTCATGGCAGATGCGTTCTGCATGGAATGTCAAACACATACCACATTAAGTGTAAGATGATATTAATCTCTTTTAGGGAGTTTTCTCATTAATATCAAAGTATATATAGAGTACAATATTCATCCGTTATACAATAGGAATCTTAAGCCTATACAAATGAGAAATCCTAGTCTTACCATAATTATATTTACACAATATATGAAAATATTCTAATTATGGATAGGGATACAATTGTTTCTATAATATACACATTTACACACCCGATCGGAGGCGGGAGGCGGGCGAGGCTGGATCTGAAGTCAAGAAATAACTGTCTGGGAAGTCCTTTGGTAAATATGTCTGCATGCATACTGATAGGATGATGGAAAATGTAACACTCTGACATGGCCTAGCGCAACTTTCTCACGAACGAAGTGTAGGTCTATCTCAATATGTTTGGTTCGCTGATGTTGAACTGGATTATGAGAAAGATAGATGACAGAGATGTTATTACAATACAATAGATGCCTGACGCAAAGGACACTGAAGTTCTAACAGTAAATTTCTGAGCCAATAAATCTCTGTTACCACATTTGCAACGCCTCTGTACTCAGCCTCGGCACTGGATCGAGATAGGGTAGCCTGTCGCTTGGCAGACCAAGAAATCAGATTATCCCCTAAAAATACACAAAAGCCGGAGGTGGAGTGTCGCGTGTACGGACACCCTGCCCAATCTGCATCCGTATAAGAGAGCAACCTGTTTGGTGCAGAGGGGTATAGGTACAAACCATAATCAAGTGTGCCTTTAATGTATCGAATGATACGCTTAAGAGCAGTGAAATGAGACTCTCTGGGGGCATCATGAATAAGCATACCTGCTGAACAACATAAGCAATGTTTGGCCTTGTGAATGTGAGATACTGAAGTGCACCTGCAAGGCTCCTATACATAGTAGGATCGGAGACTGGAGCACCATCCATAGCACTGAGCTTAGATTTCGAATCAACTGGAGTAGGTGAAACTTTGTAATTCGCTATCTTAGCCCTGTACAAAATCTCCTCTGCATACTTACGCTGACACAAGAATATGTGGTTGGCAGACATGGTCACTAATATCCCCAAAAAGTAACTCAGCTTCCCCAAATCAGTCATTGCAAATTCGGACTTAAGCAAGACAATAATCTTATTTTTCAATCCGCCGGAGGAGGCAGTAAGAACGATATCATCCATGTAAAGTAATAAGTAGTGGCACTACCTCAATGAAAAATGAAGAGTGATGTATCACTCTTGCTGCATACAAACCCAATCTGCAAGATATACCTGACAAAACGATAATACCACGCACGGGGGGCCTGTTTCAGGCCATATAATGACTTACGGAGACGACACACATAGTGAGGAACTGCTGGATGGGTGAACCCTGACGGCTGATGCATGTAGATTGTCTCTCTCATATCCCCATGTAAGAATGCATTTTTCACATCAAGCTGATGGATCGGCCAGTGTTTGCCCATGGAAATGCTCAAAATTGTGCGGATGGTAGCCGGTTTGACAAACGGGCTGAAGGTCTCACCACAACCAATACCCTCTTGCTGATTTGTGCCATTAGCCACAAGTCGTGCCTTATACCTCTCAAGATCTCCACTGTCTCTGAATTTGTGATGAAATAGTCACAGACAATGAATCACATTCACCCCCTCAGGTCTAGGTACTAGATCCCATGTGTTCTGTTTAGTTAAAGCATTGAATTCCTCAGAGATAGTCGCATTCCAATTAGGGTCTTGTTTGGCTAATATAGGGTTCTTGGGAATTGGTGAAATGGTTTGGGCAGACAAGTTAAATTGGACTTTGGATTTGAAGATTCAATGTTTTGCACGAGTTTCCATTTGGTGAGTGGGGATAGTGGGAGGCTCCAAGGCGGAGGGATTTATTGTATATGAAGAAGGAGAGGATGACGTCGTAGGAGGCACCGCAGTGCTGTGATTAAGGACCGCGGTGCTGGAAGGAGCCGTCAGCGACGCCGTGGCACCGTGATCAAGGGTCGCGGCGCTGGAGGACTGACAGACCTCTATGAAGTTTTGGTGCCGCGGCGGTGTCGACGGTGATGTGGATCTGACAAGTGGACAAGTCATAGCATATATAGCCCTTATGGTTCGGCGGGAAGCCTAAGTAGACACATGGAGTGGACCGGGGGCTAATTTGTGAGGGGTAGTAGAGGCAAGGTTAGGATAGCATAGACAACCAAATATCCGGAGATGATCATAAGAGGGAACTCTATGATAGAGGATTTCGGTAGGGGTCATATTGTGAAGGGTGCTAGTTGGGAGAATATTGAGAACGTATTCTGATATTTTAGTAGCATAGACCCAGAAGGACGGAGGTAGGGAGTCATGAATCAATAGAGTGCGAATCATATTGTTAATGGTGCGGATGATTCTTTCAGCTTTACCGTTTTGTGGGAAGGTGTGGGGGTAGGAGAAGTGAAAGACCATACCATTATTGGTACAAAACTGGTGAAACATAGAGTTATTGAATTCACGACCATTATCGCACTGAAAGGATTTTATACCTTTTTCAAACTGTGCTTGAATAAATGTTCGAAACTCAAGAAATTTGGCAAACACTTTCGATTTAAATTTGAGAGGATACAACCAAACAAAGTGAGAAAAATCATCTAGTAAGATACGATAGTATTTATGACCGAGAGAACTAGCAACATGTGATGTCCATAAATCGGCATGTATAATATCAAAAGGCGCAAAAGTAACAATAGTAGATGATTTAAATGGAAGACGAGTATGTTTGCCTAAAGAACAAGAAACGCAGTTTTGGGCAAGCTTTCCATTATAATTAATGAAATTATTGCCTCTAAGAAAACTAAAAACTGGAGCTCCTGGATGACCAAGCCTATTATGCCATGTTGAAGAAGAAATAGCCGCTAGAGAGACGGGAGAGTTAGATCTGGCAGAGAAGATGAGAGTGAATGGATATGGATCCCCTGTGCTATTGCATCTCGTAAGAGGTGTCCCCGTATGAAGATATTTCACAGTGAAACCAAAAGGGTCAAAATCAACAGAGACAAAATTATTAAGAGTGAATTTGCGAATAGAGATTAGATTCTTAATTACATGTGGGGCATATAGGGTATTTTGAAGGGGGAATAGATTAGGAGGTGATGTGTATGATGTACCAAAACCCTTTACTGGAATGTGGTGACCACTACCAACTGTCACAATTGAGGATGCTTTAAATCAAACATTTTGGGAATATTACCTGCAGTCCTGGTGAGGTTAGAAGTGACTCCGGAGTCCATGTACCAGTTGTTTTTAGGTTGTTGCATGTTGAGACTACTGAAGGCCTGACCTAACTTAGTGGGTGTCATCTTTGGGCCGAACTTTGGGCTGGCCGTGCATGAAGTGGGCTTGATGCAGTCTTTGGACTTAGAAGCGGAGTAGGGCCCAACACACCAGTGGGAGAAGCGGTGGAAGGGTTCTTTGATGCTGGGCTGCGGCCGCGGCCAGTATGGGTCTTGTTGGCGCCCGTGCTGAGCCCAGTCTGCGGGACCTGTTGTTGCTGCTGCTGGTTCTGCTGTCTGCGACCCTTGCCACGACCACGGCCTCCTCTACTGCGACCCTTGCCACCCTTTACACCGCATCCCTACTGTGGTTGAGAGTTTTCTGGTGGCGTTGGATCTTGAGGGTGCATTTCGACAGCTAACGCCTTCTGATTGTGCTGCTTAGCACGTCGAGTATCTTCGAGCAACAACTGCGAGTAAGCTTTATTAAAGTTGGGAAGTGGATCTGCCTGTTGAATCATGGTGGCTAACATATCATAGTCACCTTTGGGAAGGCCTGCAATCAATTACAACACCATCTTAGTGTCCGAGACAGGCGTGTCGACGTTGGAGAGTTGATCCTCCAGTAGTTTCAATTGTCTGAAGTATTCAGTCATGTTGGAGAAGTTTTAAAGGCGTGTATTGTTAAATTGTTCCTCCAAATACACCGCACACGTGTGCTTGTTATCTTGAAAGATTTCCTCAAAGCGGTTCCATAAATCACGGGTTGTGGCGCCAGATTTCATGATAATAAGAAGATTCTGAGAAATACTACCATAAATCAATTGTTTGATGCCGGCGTCTAGACGACGCCAAGTAGACTCATCAACCTCCGGAGGGAGCGGAATAGTGTCGTCGATGTGATCAAACACGTTATAGAGACATGGGTGATTACGAAACAGTTCAACCCAAGGAGAATACTGACTATTTTCTTGATCAAGAAGAATATGAATATAGTTCTTGATATTGGTAACAGGGCAGGATGAAACGTGGATGACGACATGGTGGTGGAGTTTGTGGAGGTGGATGCGTCAGAAGTAGTGGAAGAATCATGAGTAACCATTTAGAGAGGAGAGGAAGGACGAATAAAAACCAAGAAAATTGGGGAGGAACCGCGGCGGAGAAGGGATGGGGCCGACGGCTTTGGACGAAATTTCTAGGGTTTTGGGTGTTTGGCTCTTGATACCATGTAAGATGATATTAATCTCTCTTAGGGAGTCTTCTCATTAATATCAAAGTATATATAAAGTACAATATTCATCCCTTATACAATATGAATCCTAAGCCTATACAAAAGAGGAATCTAGTCTTACCATAATTATATTTACACAATATATGAAAATATTTTAATTATGGGTAGGGATACAATTGTTTCTATAATATACACATTTACATTAAGTTAGCATGGAGGTAGATAATTTTATTTTGACATTAGCAGAAGTAAAGACGAAGCAGTTTGTCATTCTAACCTTGGATATTAGCCGAAGAAGGCTCTCTTATAGTAAGAGCAGTTTGTTTTGACGATTTAGGATCACAGTGAGACTTTATTCTTTCAACTGGGCAGTCAACAACAAATTTTATGGGAGGATTGCCTTTTTGTAGCTGCAGTTCTTTGGTGCGTCATTGTAGTAACATTGCCTCTTTTTTATCGCTATCTTCATATAAGTATCGCACCTTCTGAGTGTCATTTGATAATTTCGCTCTTATGTAAATGGATGTTTATTTGTTTGGTTGGAAGACATCTCTTCACAAGTTTATTACCGCGATATATCTGGATTTCAAATAGTTCAGAAATTATGGAAAATACCATATTAGACTTTAAGCAGCATAAATAATTGGTGATTCTACTGACAGTACAAAGTTTCCAAACCAACCGTTCATGGACCTTAACCAACTATAACAAGTATGGCAAAAAAACACCGTCAAACACAACAATGTAGTGGCTCTTCTTTCCCTCTTTATATGATCAAAACTCGAAACCAGAGAAAGATATATTGTACTGAATAAATTTTATTTTAAAAAGGCAGCAGAATAAATTTATTAGCTGCATAAAAGTAATTGAGTTCAAAGTATAATAATAATCTTCTTAAATTATGGTAAACGAAGAAGACAAATTCAACTGCACCCATGAAAGCAGGTACTATCATTTATTGTACGAGTAACGCCGAATGTTAGTCGGTGATTGAGTGAGGAACTGTGCAAGATACTGATAGGCTAAAGGTACAGTTTTTATGCTTAGTGGAAGAACTTTGACAACCAACTATAGAGTAGGAAAAGTCAAAAGATGCATAAGAAATATAATAAAAAACTTAATTTACCGAAGAACTCATCATTCAACTGAAAGGACTAAGAGAAACAACAAATTAAACCCTAAAACAATACAGTAATAAAAATCTAATGGAAAGTCTGATTCGCGAGTAGTTTTCTCAAACACCTATAGAACAAAGCACATATCAAATTGTCTGTGCATTAAAGGCGATACTCTCAAGCGAAAACAAAAATATGTAGCATGAAATCAACAGTAAAACAGAGAAACAAGAGATGAGAAGAAGAAAACCCATCCCAAAACAACGGTCAAAGCAGGAAAATTCAGGAAACCGATTAAAAAACAGTCGAACACAGCAAAAATCGCAAAAGCAAATACTCTTAGTAGAAAAAACACTTCGGAATTTAAAACAAAGCAGCAAAAACACTCAAATAATTGCGAAATAAATAGCTAAGAAGCAACACTGACAGTACGCTCACCTGAGATAAGAAGAAGCTTTAAAATCCACTGAAGTGCAAAGTTAGACATCTTGGAGAGGGAGGTGTTTGGAGATGGCATTACTTTGCAGAGGCGTTAATATTGATGAAGAAATCAAGTGGTGACTTCCCAACCATTAAAATTTGGACTGCACGTTGCTTTCTTCACTTTCAATCATTTCCCATACCACAATTTGGTCTCTATTTTCTTTTTTGTTCTGAAACCTGATGGGATCTTAACGCAGGAAAACATGGCGGGCAGCGGAAATGGCTGTAGTAATTTTAACGTTAGGGCAACTAAGAACCTTCGGCATTGTTCTTTTACCTTAATTTCTGGTCGTAAGGAAAACAAAACTTGCTTTTCACAAGTGGATAAAATACCATCCAAAAAGAAACAGGAATAACAAATCAGTAGATTCCAACCACTAGTTGTTTCTTCAGCACAACACGAGTCAATGACTTAACATAGAAGATGCTGACTAAATATGTAAACCCATAACATTTGGCCCGATAAAATAGCAGAGAACCGAGGAAGAAACATTATTCAACGAGTATAGTTAAAAATACTTTGCATTGCAGATGGCAAAACGATACTAGACATAAATATCTTTTTAAACAAGTTTGAGAATAATCTACAAGTGCCAGCTTGGGGAAACAATTCATAACAAAAATCAGCTGATGCACTATGAATGTCATTGTGATATCATAAGAGCATTATTGGATAGGCTACGACAAATAATTCCCAGATGTTGACTTAACACAAAGGTCACAACTAATTGATTCAGTGATAAAAAAAGCTCAGGATGTTCATATCAGCTCCAACTAACACACTAAAATATAAAAAACTTGTAAAAGATGGATAACTGGTAGACAAACAACAACTTATATATTCTCCTGATGCAAGTTAACAATACTAATAATATTGTATGATAATAGCCCAACTAACAATTGAAGGAAAACAAAACTCAGAACAAACTTTGAATTGTAATGAAGGCCGACGTAGACCATAACTGGGTGTTCATAATTGTCGCTTAATAAAAGAAACCAAGAACCTTTCCACAAACATTCGTCCTTCTAGCCTCCTCGTGGTCGATAATACCTGCAGAGGTAGTAAGTACAATGTATCCAACCAGTGTAGTCCCACAAGTGAAATCTAGGGGGCGCATTCTAGGGGGCGCATGGTATATATAAGATCAAAATTATTTTTTATGTATATTGTAGACAGTAGGAGGAGACTCGGAGCACTTCCCAGTGATGATGGAGCTGCACCAGAGATCAACTCTTAGCCCAGTCTTATTTGCCTTGGTGATGGATTGACTGACGCGACAAATCCAAGGGGAGGTGCCATGGTGTATGTTATTCGCAGATGACATAATCCTGATTGATGAGATTCGCAGCAGAGTGAACGCTAAGCTGGAGGTTTGGATACAGACTCTGGAATCTAAAGGGTTTCAGGCTGAGTAGGACCAAGACAGAATACTTAGAGTGCAAGTTCAGTAACGGGAGTAGCCTTAAGACAAGCGGGGAGGTGAGGCTTGGTACTCAGGTCATTCCAAAGAAAGAAAACTTCAAGTACCTCAGGTCTATTATCCAAGGGAATGGAGAGATTGATGACGATGTCACGCATCGTATTGGGGCAGGGTGGATGAAATGGAGGCTCGCATCTGGAGTCTTGTGCGATAAAAATGTGCCACCAAAACTTAAAGTCAAGTTCTATAGGGTGGTGGTTAGACCGACTATGTTGTATGGGGCGGAGTGTTGGTCAGTCAAGACTTCGCACATCCAAAAGATGAAAGTTGCGGAGAAGAGGATTCTGAGATGGATGTGCGGGCATACAAAGAGGTATATAATTAGAAATGATGATATCCGGGACAGAGTGAGAGTGGCCTCGATGGAGAATAAGATGCGGGAAACGAGGTTGAGATGGTTTAGGCATGTGTGTAGAGAGACACAAATGTCCCAGTGCGGAGGTGTGAGAGGTTGGCTATGAACGGGTTCAGGAGGGGTAGAGGTAGGCCGAAGAAGTATTGAAGAGAAGTGATTAGATGGGATATGGCGCAGGTGCAACTTACTGAGGACATGACCTTAAATAGGGGGTTGTGGAGGACGCAGATTAGGGTAGAAGGTGTTGGAAATTTACTAAATGTGAAATAAAATCCTATTAAATTATGACTCAAACAATTGGGGCCCCGCACGTCGGAAACTTGGTTTCCACACACGTGCACATAAAGTGCCAAGGATAGTAATTTCCTTAAGTGGAAGAGATATTGGTACGTATACGAATTGTTTGAGACGTAAAATAATAGATGGTTATTGGCCAAATAATAATGGTTTCACGTTGGTTAATGAAATGAAGAAGTGTATAAAGTGTAAAAGATGAAACGAGTTTGAAAAACGCCGTGAGAGTCTCGGCGCCGCGGCTCTACATACTCTCTGAAGTCTCGGCGCCGCGGTGCCAGTCTGAAGGGCCGCGGCGCCACACTCTGAAGTCTCGGCACCGCGGCGCCAGTGTGCATGGCCGCGACGCTGTGAACTTTTCCGACCGTTGGAAGATGGACGAACACTATTTTTGGGCTGACTTTGGAGCATTAACTCTCCATTATTTGGCTCATGAATTCAGCCATTATTTGGCTGAATTATTACTCCACATTCATGGCCATTACATGGTCTTTATTGGTCATTACTTGGCTATGTGAAAGACCATCTTTTCTACACTATAAAATGGAGCCTTGGGCTCATTTGCAAAAATACCTTACACTCAACAATTATCTGAAATTGTCTTCCTCTCTTGCAATCACAAATACTCAAGGATATTTCTTCCTAAGCAAACACTTGAGTTCCATTTGCTCATTTGTTTGATTGATGTTTTATTTTGGGAGATAAATTGTCATACACCGTTGAAAGGATATACGGGGCAATATATCTTAAAGATAGATTGTTCATCCAATCGACTCAGCAAGACAATTACTTTGTTGTTACATTTGTCATTTCCTTGTTTCTACAAATCACAACTCACAAATTTAAGATAATATCTGTTGTTTCAACAACAACATGTATGCTGAAGATCAATTCAACGCTATGAACAACGCCAATGATCAAGGCAATCTCACTGCCTTCAATCCAACCACTCAATGCGATGATACTGCCTACACTCCAACTAATCCTGGCATTCCTAATACTTTCCAAACCACTACTTTTTGCACTTCTAGTGTTACCACTATTTTTGGCACTTCAAGTGCCACCACTGCTTTTGGCACAACTAGTGTCAACACAGGTGTTGGTACAACTAATGCCTCCACTGCTGCTCCGGGCACTTACAGTGCTTATGCTCCTGCCCAAGGTGTCAACAACATATATGCTCATGTTAAAGGCATTCCCAATGCCTTTGCAACTGCTCAAGAGGGCGTCTCTTCCCCGATACCCGCTGGTTTCCACCATGAACGTCCTGAAAAGTTCATGGGTGCTCATTTTAAAGATGGCAACAAAAGATGTTGTTTTTCCTGACGGTTATGGGAATGCCACGTTTTCTAACCGAAGACCCTCCACTAGTTGGGGAAGACGTGGACCCTCAGCCAAATGATTTGGCGGGAGGGGGCCAAGGTAACCATGTCGCTGACGACATGAGGATGGTTCGCGAAGCATGAAAACATAGTGATTTCATGTGTAGGAACTATATTCTAAATTGTTTGTCCGATCCTCTCTACACGATGTACTGCACCGTTGAAACTGCCAAGCAGTTATGGGATAAATTTCAGAAGAAATACAACACCCAAGATGCGGGTAGCAAAAAGTTCATCATTGGGAAATTCCTGAAATTCCAAATGGTGGATAACAAAACTGTGTCATCTCAAGTCCAGGAATTTCAAATGATTCTACATCACCTGAATTTGGAAGGATTGAAGCCTAACAAATAATTATTGGTTGGAGCGTTGATCGAGAAGCTTCCTCCCTCGTTGACTGAGTTTATGAACTATCCAAAACTCAAAATAAAAGAGATGAACTTATTGTCAAACTCCAGATTCAGGAGGACAATAAGAAAGTCATGCCTAAGGGGAAACAACCCGCTGAGGCTAAGACGAACCTCACGGAAGTCAAAGGGAACTCAAGCAAGAAACGGAAGTTCCAGAAGGAAGGAAATCCCCAAACAACTGAAAAGTTCAAGGAAAATTGTAGTCATTGGGGTATAGTTGGTCACAAGGCCAAAGACTGCCGCAGGCTCAAACGTGAGAATAAAGAGAAGGCCAAAGGCAAAGCCAAGGCTAACATCGTTGAAGACACGTTTGTTAACGATATGATCGAGGAGTTCTCAGCGGTGGTTCTTGAAGCTAACCTCGTTGAGAATCCGGTGCAATGGTGACTAGACACGGGTGCTACCCATCATATTTGTTCCAATAAAGATGTCTTCTTCACATATACACCAGTCACAGATAAGAAGTTGTTCATGAGTAACAATTACTCTTCAGAGGTGCTGGGTGTAGGAAAGGTGATCCTAAAGATGACATCTGGAAAGGAGCTAATTCTGAAGGAAATGATGTATGTCCCAGAAATTCGAAGAAATTTAATTTCTGGACCTTTGTTAGTAAATGCTGGTTTTAGGCTAGTATTAGAGGCTAACAAGTTTGTAATCACTAAGAATGGAACCTTTGTAGGAAGGGACTTCGTCTGTGAAGGCCTCTTTAAGCTCAATGTTGCACATGTAATGTCTTCTGTTTCAACTATCAATAAAATTGCACCTCTACTTACTTGATTGAGTCATCTAATTTATGACATCATAGATTAGGGCATGTTAACTATCAATCTATCCAAAGATTGGTAAAGTTGGAATTATTGCCGTCTATCGACATAAACCCTCAACGTAAGTGTGAGGTGTGCGTAGAGACAAAACTTTCCAAGAGTCCCTTTAGATCCATCGAAAGGGAAACCACTCCTCTAGAACTTATACACACATATATATGTGATTTGAGGTTCGCTCAAATTAGAGGGGGGAACAAGTACTTTGTGACTTTCATAGATGATGGCACAAGGTTTTGTTACCTTTACTTACTAAAGAGTAAAGATGAAGCCTTTGGAGCGTTCAAACGCTACAAAACAGAAGTTGAGAACCAACTAAGCGGACGGATTAAAACAATCCGTAGCCATAGAGGGGGAGAATATGTAGCGCCATTTGAAGAATTTTGTACCCACTCGGGTATAGTTCATCAAACAACGACTCCTTACTCACCTCAATCAAACGGTGTGGCTGAACGCAATAACATAACACTAAAGAAAATGATGAATGCTTTACTCATCAATTCAGGCCTTTCCTAACACATGTGGGGAGAAACTGTCCTTACCGCAAATAAGATTCTTAATAGAGTCCCACACAAAGGTAAGGACAAGACTCCATACGAGTTATGGAAAGGAAAGAAACCTACCCACAAGTATTTGAAGGTATGGGGTTGTCTGGCCAAGGTAAAAGTACTTATGCCAAAGCAGGTCAAAATTGGATCTAAGACTTTGGACTGCATATTCATCGGATATGCCAATAATAGTAGTGCTTATCACTTCATAGTCCATAAGTCAGATCATCCGGACATTCATGAAAGTACGATCATGGAATCAAAGAATGCATGGTTCTTTGAAGACACGTTTCCATACAAGGAAATCACATAACTTCTCGCAAACGAAGTTATGATCAAATCTCTGAGGATTAAGGGGTAGATGAGTACCTAGGTCCGAACGGTTCAGATCTAGTGAATTTTGAAGTAGCTGATTATCTGGAATCCAGTATTCCAGATTCCCAGGACTTGGAAGATTCAGGAATGGAACCAAGGAGAGGAAAAAGGGCCCGGAAGGACAAGTCCTTCGGGCTAGACTTTAAAGCTTATTTGGTTCAGGATGAACCACGGACAATCGCCGAAACATTGTCAGCTCCAGAAGCACCGCTCTGGAAGGAAGCTTTAGAAAGTGAGATAGAATCCATTCTGCATAAACACACCTGAGACTTGGCAGAACTTCCCCCGGGACACAAAAAGTTGGATTGTAAGTGGATCCTTAAACGGAAGTTAAAGGCAGATGGATCTATCGATAAGTACAAAGCTAGGTTAGTAGTCAAGGGATATCGCCAAAAGGAGGGTCTTTATTACTTCGATACCTACGCTCCGGTGTCTAGAATGACATCCATACGTATGTTCATAGCTATCACCGCCTTGCGGGATCTTGAAATACATCAAATGGATGTTAAGACTGTCTTCCTTAATGGTGATTTGGAAGAAGAAATATATATGGATCAACCCGAGGGGTATGTGGTTCCTGGACAAGAGATAAAAGTGTGTCGGCTTGTCAAGTCATTGTATGGGCTGAAACAGGCCCCTAAACAATGGCACGAGAAATTTAATAGCACTCTACTGTCAAAAGGATTCGCCATTAATAAATGTGACAAATGTGTTTACATGAAAGGAAATGCCGATTCATTCGTCATAGTATGCCTTTATGTAGATGACTTGATGATCACTGGTAGCAGTCCTAGGATCATCAGACTAAGAACATGTTAAAACAATGTTTCGACATGAAAGATATGGGGGTCGCAGATGTCATCTTAGGGATCAATATCTCTAAGACATCTAATGGACTGGTCTTGTCTCAATCTCACTACATTGAAGATGTGCTGAAGAAATTCGAGATGTTTGACAGTTCACTAGTAAGGACACCATTGGATAGAAGTCAAAAGATTGACAAGCATTTTGGTGTACCTATACGCGCGTCTGTACGAGGTAATTGGGAGTTTGATGTATCTCACAAACTGCACTCGACCAGATATCGCTTATGTAGTCAATAAACTGGCTAAGTTTACCCGAAATCCGAGTGAGGATCACTAGAAAGCGTTGAATAGGGTACTACGGTTCCTGAAGTTCACGCTAAATTTCGGATTACACTATTCGAGATATCCAGTTGTACTAGAGGGGTAGAATGATGCAAACTGGATATATAATAGCGACGACATGAAGTCCACCAGCGGATATATTTTTATAATTGATGGTGGAGCTTTGTCTTGGAAATCCTCTCGGCAAACACTTATTGCCCGATTCACGATGGAGTCGGAATTTATCGCTTTAGACAAAACCGGAGAAGAAGTTGAATGACTTCATGGTTTTCTAGAGGATGTTCCATGTTGGGATAAACTCGTGTCTTCTGTAATGATCCACTGCAATAGTCAGTCGGCTCTAAGAAGGGCACGAAGTTCTATGTACAACGGCAAGTCTCGTCATATTCGACGGAGACATGAGTCTGTTAGGCAGCTGATCACTTCGGGTGTTATTTCCATTGATTATGTAAAATCAAAGGAAAATGTTGCAGATCCCTTGACGAAGGGAATGACCAGAGATCAAATGTTCTGTCTGTCTAGGGGAATGAGCTTAAAACCCAAACAATAAGAACCGATATAGTGGACACCCAACCTTACAGACTGGAGATTCCAGGAATAAGGTTCAATGGGAAAACTAAACTGTAAATGTTCCGTGAACGCTTCGATGGAAGCAATAGCACTTTGGATAATGTATCTTTCTTAAGAAACATAATCCAAGGTCGTTCCCGTGATAGACAAAAAGTGCTACCTACAAGAGAGGTAAAGGATAAATTTTCGAACCTTTAATGATCCTCAATATTTGAGGTTAGCTTGGGAAAATATTTAATGGTTTCTAACGCTTGTGTAGCGGGGTATTACATAATATCTTATAGGAGACCACCTATTTAAGTACGAGGACATGCCGCCTCAAATCCACGGCCCACGACGGACAAAACATTAGAAAGATTGAGTAGGAAAGGTGTTGTGTTGGTACCATTGTCTTGACATATACTAAACATTAACGGTTCAAGACATGACGTTCACCGCGCAGTAAATATATCCGATGGTATTCTACTATGGAAGGTTCAAAGTTCCGACTACCTCTACAGATGCAACATCGGTCCGCCGAATGATTACTCGAAAGAAACCATGTGTGTGCGCCAAAATCTCTTCCAAGAGGGGATTGTTGGAAATTTACTAAATGTGAAATCAAATCCTATTAAATTATGACTCGAACAATTGGGGCCCCTGATGTGCGATTTATACACACGCTAAACGCAAGTGCACGTATCGTTACAAGTAATATAGTCTAGAAGACCGAGTTATCGTCCTCATGGATTAATGCTCAATTACCAACTGCTATTCTATGGTATCTATTTGGTGATCGATGAGTTGATGGTTTGTTTATATCTATGTTTATAGACGCTAACTAAATTACTTTACTTTACTTCAGATATGGTGGAGATAGGGTTTCCAAATCTCCTCAACTATCCGCTCGCATTTAATCGTTAATGCAACAATTAATGTTCTTCTTCTATGTTGAGATAACAGGTTAACTAAGCCGTTTTATACTCATGTTAAGGTAATATAAACACTCAACCCCAATGGAGAACCCTTCTATCTTTCGATGACAAGATTGACTACAAAGGAGGATTAAGAGCAATAATCTATTAAGCTACACAAGTATCGGGGTACTTTCGTCCATGATTTAAACCTATGTTTATTCAACTATAGCATATTCACAATCTCCCCTTTTGAATTTCGATTAGAACTCATATAAGTGATGAAACTAGTGATCAATTAATTATCAAGCAATCAAAGCAATTATTGAATAAACCTCAACAATAATAAGAAGAAACCAAAATATGCATTAATTCATAAGAACGAGGTTCAAGCGATTCGACATGGAAAACCCTAAATTAAGTTCAGTTCCTAGCCATAGACATGCTAAGAACTAAAATAATATCCAACATATACTAGAAAGAAATAAAGTAAAGAACAAGAAATTACTCAAAAGTAAGTCTCCAATCTTGATCTAATGTTATGATGAATGGCAAGGTCTGGGAACCCCTCAAATCTGACCTAAAAGGTCCTTTTATATCACCCAAAATGTGCAAAACCTTTTCCTTCTTGGGCTTGGCCCAATCCTATTAGGATTTGACTAAATTCCCGCGTCGGCGCCACGGCCCTGCAACTGGCGCCGTGGCGCCGAAACTTCTGCGGCCAAATCTCCTTCCTGGGCACCGTGGCCCCGCTGCTGCTGATGCGTTCGCGCCACGGCGCCGCCCTATTTCTCGCCCGGGTTACCAACTTTTAAGCTTTTTGAGCTCTGGAACCTCTGTTTCTGCCCTCTTTTCGCTTCTTTTCACCAATGTGCCACTTTAAACCACTGTGACTCAAAAGAAAGAAAATATATCCTAACACGACACATATTTGTACAAAAATGGGCAAAAGACTAACTAAAAATTACTCAAAAGGTGTATATAAAATACACCGATCAGCCCCGCACGTCGGAAACTTGGTTTCCACACACGTGCACATAAAGTGCCAAGGATCGTAATTTCCTTAAGTGGAAGAGATATTGGTGCGTATACGAATTGTTTGAGACGTAAAATAATAGATGGTTATTGGCCAAATAACAATGGTTTCACGTTGGTAAATGAAAGAAAGACGTGTATAATGTGTAAAAGATGAAACGAGTCTGAAAAACGCCGTGGGAGTCTCGGCGTCGCGGTGCCAGTATGTAGGGCCGCGACACCACTCTCTGAAATCTCGGCGCGCGTGCGGTCTGCGAGGCGCGCCACTCTCGAAGTCCGGGGACGCGCGCTAGTGTGCGTGGGCGCGCCGTGGACGTTCTGCAGCCGTTGGAAGATGGACGAAAACTGTTTTTTGGGCTGAATTTGGAGCAATAACTCTCCGTTATTTGGCTCATGAATTCAACCATTATTTGGCTGAATTATTACTCCACATTCATGGTCATTACATGATCTTTATTAGCTATGTGGAAGACCATCTTTTCTACACTATAAAATGGAGCCTTGGGCTCATTTGCAAAAATACCTTACACTCAACAATTCTCTGAAATTGTCTTCCTCTCTTGCAATCACAAACACTCAAGGATCTTTCTTCCTAAGCAAACAATTGGGTTCTCTTTGCTCATTTATTTGATTGTTGTTTTATCTTGGGAGATAAATTGTCATTACATCGTTGAAAGGATATACGGGGCAATATTATCTTAAAGATAGATTGTTCATCCAATAGACTCTCCCATTTCCTTGTTTCTACAAATCACAGCTCAAAGAAGGATAGTAGGTAGTCGAGTGTAGTCCTACGTACACTTACAAACTGGTAGTGTAGTGTTGTTATTGTAGGCCCGCTTCACCTATCATACTAATAGGCGCAATATTACTTTATCGTTCCTCGTAGTTTGATTTCTGCAACTATGTGTTTTTTAGTGTACTTTGTTTATCTAATTTACTTGCGGTAGTTACAACGTTTTTCCAGAATGCGCTATCTAGCTTATTCGCTTTTTATACCAACATTTTCATACTACTTTAAATTTCTTGTCCGGGTCCGACTGTTTTTCTTGTCTTGCCTTGTGGTGCTTTTCTTGCTTATGTTTATGCTTTGTCTTGAGCCGTGAGTCTCGAAAACAGCCGTTCTACCTACCAAGGTAGAGGTAAGGTCTGCATACATTTTACCCTCCCCAGACCCCACGTTGTGGGATTTCACTGGGTATGTTGTTGTTGTATATTGTAGATTTTGAATTTTATTGACTTTTTCATGTATTTACTTCTTTATATTTTGAATTTCCTTAGTGAAAATCCTGACTTCGCCACGCTTTTGGGTGACCCAATCGAACAAATAATTACATGAAGGTGTTAGGTAGGTAGTGATACTGGTTTAAGCTTAATGCCTCAAGTTGTTGTAATAAGGCCAGTGTTCTAAAAGTCGGCCTAGGCGGCGGAACCCCCCGACCCGATATATCCCTAGGCGGCCCATTTCTATTTTTTAAATTAATGGGGGTAAAATCATAATTTTACCCCTAATCTTTTGCCCTATTTTATTTCTTATAGCAGCGATTTCTTCAACATCAACAAGCAACATTTCTTCAGCGATTTCTTCAACAATTCAACATCAACAAGCAGTGATTTCTTCAACAACTTTTCACTTCAACTTTTCACTTCAACTCTTCACTTCAAGAAATAAGAATACAAAAAGAAAAAAGCCCTAAAAAATTTCAATCAAGCCTCAACTCTTCAAGGTTAGTTCTTCATTCTTTTTTTTTTTACTTCATATCTTCTATTTCTTCTTTTTTACTTCATATCTCCTATTTCTTCTTCTTTCACTCTTCCATCATCCTTATTTTTCTATTTTTTCCCGGTCTGTTTCGCCTCAATCTCCGCGACCCGACCCAACCCGATTTTTTTTGGTTCTGCTGCTGCGGTGCTGCTGGAAAAAAAATTAAAAATTTAGTATAAATTAGAAGATATATAAATTATCGATTGTGAAGTTCTAGTGATTGAGTTTATTGTTATTGTCTTATTGATTATTTGATTTATCTATTTATACAGGTTATTCAATATTTTAATTATAATTTAAACAACAATCAATAATCAACAATGAGTTCTAATTCGATTGAACATGACGAGTCGACTTCTAATGCTTCTAGATTAAAAAGAACCAGTTATTGTCCTCATCTAACATGTAAGTTCTTAACAATTAATCAATTACTATGTCTTATGAAATTAAGTACTTATTTTATGAATTTATTAACTACTTAAGAATGTATTAATTTTATGATTTATATATTTTATGCATATATGATATATATACAATTTAGGTAAAATATTTAAAAAATTAAAAAAAAATACATCCGCCTAGGCCCCCGCCTAGTCGCTAGGCGGCCACTCCCCGCTCTGGTCCTGCCTAACGTTTTTTAGAACATTGAATAAGGCCCATTGCAATGCCTAAATAGCGAGAGTTCTAGATTTTTTTTCTTGGAAGTTAAAGCATGAGAAAGTAAATGAAATTCTTAAGGCACGTGATATGTTCTCCTTTTCATCAGTGAGACTGTTTAAGAACTTTCCACTGGGATGAAAGTTTGTCTTTATCATTGTGCTCAAATTACTTTCTTTTCCTTTCGAAATCATGTTACTTAATTTTACGTACTACGTTCTATTCTAAAGATCTTTTAAATGCTTCATTGCAGGCAACTGTGCATGGGAGAATTCAGGTAAGTTTGTCAATTTATGTTCCTGTATCATTCCCTATTTGGTACTAGTTTTATGATTACTTGGTTTGTGAAAGGATTAGTGGGGATTATGTTACTTTCTATTTGCTTTTGCGTACGTTGTCTTACTCATCTGCAATTTTGATGTTGTAGGAAAGCAGGAGTACCACAAGGTTTCAAGAATTGTCAGTTCCATAGGGTGATTAAGGACTTCATGATCCAAGGTGGTGATTTCCTAAAGGTCGCTTTTCTAGCCTTAACCTTGTATAGGATTCTATATTGAGGGTTGCTCTGTAATGAAGGTTCCCAGATCCATAGGAGTTGGGGTGATTGACGATTTTATGAAGGGCTACTCTCTCTCTCTCTCTCTCTCTGTGTAACCCTAAATATGTGTTGATTGGAAAGTGTGTTAACACCTGTTAGACATATACTATAGTATCTCTGAGCATCATGAGTTTATACACAACTATTATATCTCCAGCAATTATTGGTGCGAGCATCACTTGCACCTTCTTGTTGCCCCATCACCTGTTTGAAAATGATCATGCTTCATCTTGAATTCATGCTCTCTTGGTCTGTACATAGAATTCCTTATCACGTAATTTATTCTGAATGCAGCCTGTCCTCCCATAGTTTTCCTTGATTGCTTCATGTGAAAAAAGACTTTCTCATATTATCTTCAAGTATATCAACTTTTGCAAAGAAGATGGCAGTGCAGCCTACAAGGATTGGAATCTATAGAGTAAAGAGCAGCCCGGTGCACTAAGCTTCAGCTATGCGCAGGGTCCGGGGAAGAGCTGGACCACAAGGGCACGTTTGGTACGCTGTATTAAGCTAGACTGCACTGGACAAAAAAATAATTTAAAAAAAAAGTAGGAAAACAAAGAGCATTATTGTGGACCAAACAAGGGAATAATTTTTTCCCCTTCCAAAGCAAGCACTCTTAACAGCATTAGCAGAGCAAAGTGTACTATGTATAGCTTCTAGATAATAGCAATCATAGTGTAAATACGTATATTTAATTCTTACAAATACAGTCTGCCAACCAAACTTGGCTAACTCTAACCTAATGCAACAACCTGTGTCATCTTCATGCCCATTCATTATGAATCGTAACCTCATAGGCCACATTGATATTTATTGTAATAGCATTAATCAAGAAGTACATGATAAGAATCGGGAAAGCTAAATGGTAAAAACGGATTTACTATATTAGAGCTAAGTACAGCAGAAAAAAGTATATGGACCTTGTTGGAAATACAACAACAACATACCCCAAGTGGGGTCTGGGAAGGGTAGGATGTATGCAGACCTTACCCCTACCTTGTTGTAAATACATAAGATAAAATACTAGGTATTCCACACACAGTTTTGGCAATCCCGTGTAGTTGCAAAGAAAGCTAAGCAAATAGAACCTGTGCACTATACGGCGTGAAGTCAGAGAGGGATTCAGGAGCATCTACCACTTGCCAGTAAACAGAGAATGAGCAGCCTTGGCTCGTGATATGTCCTACAGAAACATGAAG
The DNA here is from genome assembly GCA_029844215.1 of Przewalskia tangutica. Lineage (NCBI taxonomy): Eukaryota > Viridiplantae > Streptophyta > Magnoliopsida > Solanales > Solanaceae > Przewalskia > Przewalskia tangutica. Next base: position 9,633,172 of record CM056725.1, read on the forward strand.
ATTTCGGCCTACTACAACAATCCGGTTGTCACAGCAATCTACAGAGAAAGGTTTACATATCTGCTCTGGCAGTGGAAGTCCTTCAACAGTGTCCCAGGAATCAGTTTCCGCATTGTAAACCTTAAGTTTTGTCCGTTCGTGCTCCGAAACTACAAACAATCTCCCGTATAGCACAACACTAGAACCAGTCCAACCTTCTCGAAGTCCAGAAGCCATGTTCTCCCAATTATCCGTTTTAGGGTCATAAATCTGTCCCCTAGGCACAACATAAAAGGGCCAAAACCAGCCTTCTGTTACTAGAAGCTTTCCACTAACAACTGCAGAGTCATACGAGGCCATGTTAGTTCCCATACTTGCAACAGGGTACCAAATCCCTTTATTAGGATCCAAGACTTCAGCAGAGTCCAACTCAAAAAGAACTGTGCTGTTTCCTCCAGCAACATAAATCATCCCATCAATAACTCCACTGGCAAAAAAAGACCTAGCTGTGATCATCTTCTTCATAACAGTCCAACGGTTTTTCCGGACTTCATATTTAACCACCAAATTAAGGGGACAATCAACATCAGAGGCTACTCCACCACAAACATAGAGAACACCCTCATGGGGAATGCAGATACACCTGAATCCATGGGGGCACACTTTTTCCTCCTTGCACGGCATCGCAGGGATAGTATGCCAAGCAAAGTTGTTTAGATCAAAAACTTTCCACTGAATTTTGCCACTACTTTTATGCAAGGCAAAGACAAAAAGCCACGGATCATGAAATCCAAGCTCCTTCCTTTGACAAAAGAATCTATCTTTAGTGGCAAAGAGTGAATACCATCGCTTACAGACGGTCCTGCAGGCCATGTGGTTATCAACGGATATCCTAAGGAGGCAATTGAGAGCAACATCATCTGGAAGTCCAGGAATTAGGGGTTCTCTCTTTAGCCACATTTCTAACTCAAATGAAGGATCAGATTGCTTTGCAGCTAACCTAAACTTTGGAGACAATGTCATTTGTGAATCCCCCAGCCTTTGCACTGGAGCTCGGTGATGATACCCTTACTCTTTGCATCTTTCTTTCTCTTACAAACCCAATTTTCCTTTCAGAGCTGTGAAAGGAACATGCCCTGGTTTCATTCATAAAAGGGTAAATCAGAATCCAAACCCCAAACACATAATCTTTGAGTCTAATAATCAAAATATCCCAAAACCAAATTCAGACACATGAAATAGGAAGAGTTTGCTCTTCTTCTTTTTTTTTTTTTTAGGAAAAGCGACTACTTTTTGCAACCTCATGACTTAGAAATGCAAAAGTATAAAAAACAAAAACCCTGAATTTAAGCAACAACAACATACCCAATATAATCCCACAAGTTATGTCTGGGGAGGATAGATTGTACGCAGACCTTACCCCTAGCTTGACAGGTAGAGAGCTTTTTCCTATAGACCCTCGGCAAAAAAAGAAAACTTTGAATTAAAGCAACAACATACCCCGTATAATCTCCCAAGTGGGAGGATAGAGTATACGCAACTTCTACCTTGAGTTGGGAGGGTAGAGAGACCGTTTTCAATAAACACTCAGCAAAAAATGAAAAACCTTGAATTTAAGCAAAAACAACAAGTATAATCACACATACAAATGGGGTCTGGGGAGACCTTACCCCTACCCCTACCCCTACCTGGGAGGTAGAGAGACTGTATCCATACACCTCGGTAAAAAAAACCTTGAATTTAAGCAGCAACAACAACATACCAAATATAATTTCACAAGCGGGTGTGAGGAGAGTAGAGTGTTAGCACACCTTACCTAATTCTACCGCAAGAAGTTGTTTCTGATACACCCTCAGGAAAAACCACAAGAAGTTGTTTCTGACCTCGGGAAAAAATTAAAAAGAAAACAAGAACCCTGAATTTAAGCAAAAATCATTAATTCAAGAACCCCACTAGTCATATATATATTTTTAATTCACAGATCAATCCTCTTTACAGCAGAAATAGAACAATTGATAAAGCTGGTGTCTTTAATCATTCAGAAGATTTGTGGTGAGCTGGTTAGTAGTTATACAAGTTATGAATAACAATAATTGTTATAATTAGAATTAGTTTCTATGTGGTTAATTATATTTTAAAGTTATTTTATGTGTCTGCACACAGAAGCAACAGTGAAAGTAGGCTCACCTGAGATAAGAAGAAGCACACAGAGAGTAGATAGCGTTAAGATTGCAAGTGGTGACTTCCCAACCGTTAAATTGGACACCACTTATTTCCCCAGCTGTTCAATATATCTATATACAGCTTCTTTTGTCCCAATTTATATGACTCTCGCCTTATAATACGTATCATTTTAGCAAATTTTTTTTTTTTTAAAATTGACAGTTATTTTCAACTATGTCTTTAGCATTAAAGAAGTAGTGCTTTTTAATATTGCTTAATTCTAAAAAAATATCTAATAAATAGAAGTGATTTAGTAAACTCTATATTGTATTTATTGATTTCTTAATCGACGTGATTTTGTAAATGTGATATTTATTTTGGGACAGAAGCAGTATAGTTTAATCGGATATGAAGTTTCTTTGACAAAGAAATGAAGATTTTTAAAATTTGTGATTTAAGATAAGTAATCCATGTTTGTGTTGATGTAAATCATTTCAGTAAAGATAAAATGAAAAAAATTAAATTAAATTAAATTATTTTTAAATATAAAAATATATCATTCTTTTTTAGACATACTAAAAAAAATGTATCACACGAATTGAGATATGACAAGGTTGAGTCCATTTAATAACAAAACTTTACATAAACACAATTACAATTCAATCAATTCAAATAGTATTTGTTATGGTCATATATATTGTCAGGTCCAGATTAATGGGTTGAGCCCTAATTTTTACAAGCTCCTTGCCTTCCAATATTGTAGGGAAGGGTTCAAATCCCTATTTTATGAACTTATTATAACTCAATTTTTTATACACACCTCATATTTTAAAATCATACTTATATTCCTTATACCATGAAAATCTTACATTTGCACTCTTATGAGGTATATCTATACAAAGTATATAAAAATATAATTATTAAAAAGTAATATAAAATGATTAAAGCTTTTATGTCTTTATTTTTATGAAATTTAATAAAGAAGATAAATATTTTTTAGTTATCTTTTTTATTCACGTATTTGACTAAAATAGAGAACGAATATTTTTGAAACATGTATCCTTCGAAACTAATTAATAAGAAATGAATACAACTGTTTTAATATACTTTGATATCATGTAGAATTGTGCGAATGTTAAATCCTTATACAATATGAATCATAATTCTACTATAATTATATAAAAGAGGGGATTGCTGGTAACAGTGAAAGGACACAGTGGACATAGGGCTTTTCTTGGTCACAAAGAAAGGGACAAGTATCTCAGCGTGGAGACTAAAGGGTTCTGTGGCTGAGGACAATGTTTAGGGTTTAGGATAACATGTAGAATTGTAGTAATTCTTTCTCATTAATACCAAATATATATAGGTGTACAATGTGAAATCCTTATACAATATGGATTCTAATTCTACCATAATTATATATCACTAAATATGATAAATATACAAAATAGATGTACACGTTAATACCCCCTCAGTCGGAGCGGAAGAAGACCAGACGCTGAGACTAAATCTGAAGTTAAGGTATAGCTGTCTAGGAATGTCTGTCGTGAATATGTCTGCATATTGATACGAATAAGGCATATGCAACACCATAACATGACCAAGAATAACCTTCTCACGAACAAAATGTATATCCATCTCAATATGCTTGGTTCGCTGATGTTGAACCGGATTATGAGATAAGTATATGACAGATATGTTATCACAATAAACCAAAGACGCCTTACATAAGGGACATTGAAGCACCAAAGAAGGTTTCAGAGCCAACAGATCTCAGCAACAACAATCGCAACGCCTCTGTATTATGCTCGAACGGGATAAGGTTGGTTTGCCTCTTGGCAGACCATGAAATTAGATTATCCCCTAAAAACACACAGTAGCCAGAGGTGGAGCGTCGCGTGTCAGGACAACCTGCCCAATCAGCATCCATATATGACAACAATCTGGTCGGAGCTAAGGGGTATAAGTGCAATCCATAATCAAGTATGCCCTTAACATATCGAATGATATGCTTAAGGGATGTAAAGTGAGGCTCCATGGGGCATGAATGAATAAGCATACCTGCTGAACTGCATATGCAATGTTAGGCCTGGTGAATGTAAGGTACTGAAGTGCACCTCCAAGAGTCTTATAAAGAGTGAGATCGGCCACGGGATTACCATCAACGACACTAAGATTTGACTTAGAGTCAACTTGAGTGGACATGATCTTGCAGTTTGTCATTTTAGCCCATTCATACTTGCGTTGACACAAGAACATAGCACCTGCCGACCGAGTCACTGAAATCCCAAAAAAATAGCTCAACTTGCTCAAGTCAGTCATAGCAAATTCAGTTTGAAGCAAGGCAATAATCTCATTTTTCAACAACTTAGAGGAGGCAGTAAGCACTATGTCATTCACATATAATAATAAATAAGTAGTACTACTACCACGATGAAAAATAAATAGAGAGGTATCACATTTGCTCCAAACGAACCCAATCTACATAATATATTGTGCAAAGCGATCATACTACGCTCAAAGGCATTTTTCAAATCATAGTGACTTACGCAAATGAAATACATAGTAAGCGGATGCAGGATGGACAAAACCAGGCGATTGATGCATGTAGACTGTTTCTTTTAGATCCCCATGTTGAAACACATTTTTCACATCAAGCTGATGAATGGGCCAATGCTTACCCATAACAATACTCAAAATTGTGCGGATGTGTCACGCCCCGAAGCCCGGGCCCGTGACTGCTGCCCTACCTAAGCACCCTTCTATTCATACAACACAAGTAAACCGCGGAAGATAAATAACACTAATTTTTTTTAAACAAAGGCAAAGCCGATAAGCCTGCCATAATATATAACGCTCGAATGGGCCTACAACCGTACAACAACTCTCACCAGTCCAACCCACATATGAATACAAACCTCTAAGAGTTTGGACAATTACTATGACGGGACAAGACCCCGCCGTACCCCTGAATATACCTAGCCATAATGACAAGCTCCGGAATATTGGAGCTATCCCAAAATGCTGAACAAGGATCCTAAGCTCGCGGATCCACAACTGAGTACCTAAATCTGCAGGCATGAACGCTGCCCCCCGAAGGGGTCAGTACAACAAGTACTAAGTATGAAATGGAAATAAAGTACAGTAATCAAGCTCATAACTGTACAAAAGAATGACAGGGGCAAGTATGAAAATCAAATACCAGATCCTACCGTGTCATATAAAATCAGAGCCAATCAGATTTTGTACCATCAGACTACGCTCAAATATGGAAGCCATGTAAAAATTAGGATACCGCCTCGTAAAATAATATCACGTAAGCGCCGTGGAACACACCATCATCACAAGATGTAACAAGTATAATATATAACCGCCATGTCAAGGTCGTGACACACTCGTAATCATTATGCAATTCTAACTATGGGTCTCAAGCCTGCAATATCAAAGTGTGCCCGTGGAATCCTTCATCACTGTCGGCATGCACAAAGTGTAATATATATAATATGTATCAAGGAAGCATGCCCGTGGAATCCTTCATCACTGTCGGCATGCACAAAGTGTAATATATATAATATGTATCAAGGAAGCATGCCCGTGGAATCCTTCATCGGCGTGCACAAAGTGTAATATATATAACACGCGTGGAATCCTGCGTCTAATACATGTCTTCATGGAGAGCTAGTCCATGGAATAATAGTATCATCCGGGGATTGAACCCGCATCATGGCCGCACGCCCACGTAATCCTTCATCGTGTAAGCATGTCCATGGAACAATATAGTGGAAGCATGCCCGTGGAATCCTTCTTCACTGTAGCATGTACAAAGTATAATATATATAACATGCATGTGGAATCCTGCATCTCGGGTACATATCTTCATGGAGAGCTAGTCCAAGGAATAATAGTATCATCCGGGGATTGAACCCGCATTATGGCCGCACACCCACGAAATCTTTCATCGTGTAAGCATGTCCATGGAACAATATAGTAACGTTGCCGGCCCTCCAGTGAGGGACGCGGTCCAAATATCAAGAATTGTACACTTATAGCTATCACAAGCAACTATGTACAATTTAACCATCTCCGACTCTCATTAGCACAAATAGAATGAACTATTATTTAGACAAACCTAGGTACCAACATCTCGTGTACCATAAGACATTTTTAAACCATCTTTTGGCTTTCCATAAAAAATGTTATAATCACTTCCCATAAAGCCGTTATAACAACTTTCATGAAACTAAGGTACTATCACATCCTTCCTTTTAATCATCGTGTCTTTCCTTTTATGAAGCCAAGACATTATCGTGTCATGTAATTTAGGGAATTCGAACCCAAAGTACTATGTACATCTATTCTTTATAAAAGAATCATTTCATGAAGTATTACGGCGTTGGACCCAAAATTCTTTCACCATTAAAACCAAGTTACTTAGTCTTTTAACTCAAGTAACTTACACTTTTATAACCAAGTAACTTATGCCTTTAAATCAAGTCACTTACTCTTTCCAAACCAAATCTTTTATTCTCTTTAAATCAATCAGGTAACTTATACCTTTAAATCAAGTTACTTCCGATTTCAAAAATCAAGTAACAATACTTTTCAAATCAAGTTACTCATTCTCTTTAAATCAAGTAACAAATACTTTTCAAATCAAGTTACTACACATTTTCGAAATTCAAGTCATTTATACTTTCGAAAACCAAGTCTCAAGTACTTTCAAAATTAATACTTTTATGAGCTGTGAATAGGTTATACTTGTTTATAACGATCTTGTCCATTGAGTCATGATCTAGAAAATGTAATACAATTTTGTCTCATCTTAGTTTCTACGCAGATGGAAGATTCTACTCATTTCAATATAATTGATTAATCGATACATTTTCCTTAACGTTGCAATGGCTTGATTGATACCTATTCTCATTAGTGTAGTAAATTAGCAAGGTCAACTCGACTCCAATACTTCCTAACGACTCTTACCAACATCCCCCATAAGACTTGGTAAAAACTTAGGAATATTCTAGACATGCCTTTAGCATAAAATCAATAACATGAATACTTCATATAACAAGGAAAGTATACTTCAAAAAACAAGTCGTGTATACTCCAAATAACAAGGCAAGTATATTTCAAATAACAAGTCACATATACTACAAATAACAAGACAAGTATACTTCAAGAATAAGTCATGTATACTCCAAAATCAAGGCAAGTATACTTCAAGAAAACAAGTCAAGTATACTCCAAATAACAAGGCAAGTATACTTCAAGAAACAAGTCATGTATACTCCAATAACAAGGCAAGTATACTTCAAGGATAGTCATGTCGATAGAAGGAAGAAGTTCACATACCTCGTGACGACTAACCAATACGACAAGTAGCAAAACGCTCCAAAGTACTTCAACCTCATCGGTTATTCCTTAAGCCAAGTAGACTATGCTACATGTAGTACCTCAACCTAAAATGATAATAATACTTCTATCAATTCCAAGTTTACTAGTGTAAGACTTATACCAAATAATTCCCTCTAATTCTATGGAAATTTGGGCAGCACTTCCTTTGTTTCTACGTACTTTTCCACCTTTTCCAAGACACGAATTCATCAACCAACAAGCCACATTTAAGGCACAAACAACAGTTAACCAAAGGGGATTATACGCCTAACTTGACGTGTAAAATTCTTCCCCACAATCACATTAAAACAGTCCATAAAAACTGCATAACAACATCCAACAGTTTTATAGATTCTACGACCAACAACTACAATCTGATGTCCTTTTCCTTAATTCCTTTTATCCAATTCAAGTTCCAACACTTCTATATATGACATACCAACTTATCAACAACCATATTACCTCATTTTAACACGCGACAAGTGTGGATAACAACAACAATATGGCCAACGAAACCAATGACACAAAATTGCCTCAAATCGGCCAATAACATATTTATCTCATACACATCTTATTTTTCATTTCTTCCTTAACGCAAATTCATCCCTTAAACATAACAATAAGTAATATCCAATTACTTTAATCTAAGAAGAACTATTACCTCATTTTAGTGCCAAAAATCGCCCAAAACAGCCCCTACTATATTGGTCCGCAGTTTTCGTTTCGCTCCACTTCTTCAAGTTCCAATCACATATATGTGACCCATATGAACATATACACAACTTCACTTTGTATTTCACTTTCAAAAAGTCGATGGAACCTTAGGGTTTCACACCCTCATTCTCGGCCAACACCATGTTCTTGGGGTTTAAGGGGTTATCTTGGATTAGCACTCCATTAGGGATCTTAGTCTTGAGTTTGAGGATTTATCATGAATGATTGAGGAATTTTTGTCATCCAAAATGGCCCTTGGCCGAGAGCTCTCAAAGGGACACAATATATTTGTGTGAAATTTGGCTAAGTGTAGAACAAGTCTTGCAAGCCCTCTCTAATATATAGATGTATATCCAAGTAGCAAGACAAGTGGAGTGAGACCCATATGACTCACTTGTCCACTTGTCTCTAAAATATCTAGTCCAAGTCTTCCAAAATATCTAAGTCAAATAGTCAAGCCAAGACAAGTTGGGGGTGACACGTGTCGCCCTCCGATTGGTCCAAATTATTTCTTCCTCCAAAATATCTATATTTGGCCAAAATATTGTGGGCCCCACAAAACCGTAAATTTTCCCCGTGGGCCCCACATGACCAAATTCGGAACTTAAAATCCAAAATTCCAATATAATCTATAAGTCCCAAATACCAAATTTGAGAACCAAATTCCAATTAATAAACATTTTCCTTCACAAATTTTCCGGAATTTTTCCTTAAGAAAAAGTAATTCTTCTTTCTTTCCAAAATTCAAATCTCAATTTCTTACGCACGTTTCTCATCTCATTGCCTTGGAAATACGGGGTGTAATAGGATGGTAGCCGGTTTAACAACCGGACTGAATACAATTCATAATAAGAAAAGAGAATTGTGTAGCTTAGCAAGAGCCCGGACAGGGTGTTCCATGCCTTGTTCCACTCGAACAGCTACGCTTCTAATTGAACTATTCCACCAGTGTTGACTGCTCGCTTTTGTATCACCACAATTTATGCCCGCCTGATGATTCATGCCATTATCAATAATTATGGCCTTATACCATTCTAATTCACCATTGTCTCTGTATTTGTGACGAAAGAGCCACATACATCGGATCACATTCAGCCCCTCCGGTCTAGGAACTAAATCTCAAGTGTGTTGTTTAGTTAAAACATTAAATTCCTCACACATAGCGGCATTCCAATTGGGATCTGATTTGGCTAATTTTTGGTTTTTGGGAATTGGGAATATTATTTGTGTGGATAGCTTAAAGTGGACTTTTGGTTTGAAAATCTCGTGTTGGGCACGAGTTTTCATATGGTGTGATGGGCCAGGGGTTTGTTGTGAGGGTGTACTAGTTTTTGGGTTCGGGTCTGGGATCTGGGTGGTGACAGACGGTGGGTTTTGCACTGGGGTTAAGTCGGTTAGATTGACAACAATCGGTGGTTGCGGCGATAGTGGTTGGGTTGTCGGAATTTATGATGTTGTCGATCTGGTTCCTGGTTGGGTAGGGTAGGTCATCAGGGGTGGTGACTATAACATCTCGTATTTTCGAGTCACGGTTGAATTGCTAGGCGTGTGTAAATAGACCCGAGCATTGGGAAAAAATTATGTTATGTTTACGTATGCTACTAAAGGGATTAGTATACAAGGAACACGATTACAAAATAATTTTGAACGTAACAAGCGTGATGACGAGGATCGGGAATAATTTTGGTGTGCCCATAAAGAGATTATGAACTAATGTCATATTACAAAATTATGACATTGAGTATAAGAAGGTTTTATAAGTCATGAAGATTTAAGTAAGTTGGGATCAAAAATTAATTGTGTGTGCAATTGATTAAATCAATGGGGGGAGGATAACATTTTATTACGTGTAGTACACCTAACTATTACGTAAATGACTAATATACTGAAATGGGGTATGTGGCAGCCTACGAGTTACTGAATGGAAAATGGGTGACTAACATTAAAAGGGGAAAGGAGCAAGTCGTGGGTTTTTATTTTAAAGAATCCCCATCCTTTGGTTGTTTGGTATGAATAATAACAACTCATTCCATTTCCCAAATTGAAAATATATGAATGCAGTAGCAACTTTCTTTTCTTACATTTCATTCTAAAATTAAGGTAGGTGCTAGTTAGAGAGTTAGAGGGTTAAGTAAAGCAGTGACATTTTTTTATTTATCCCTTCGAATAACGAGCAACAACGATTCCAGTAAACAATATTATTAAGAGAAATTGAGGTATGTTAAGGCAAACTATTTCTTCCTTTTGGTATGTCCCATGTAATGAAATATAACTGTGGTATTATTCCATAATTTATTCTACTCCTAGAAGTTAAGAATAATCATGTTATTGATTCCTCTGCTAAAAGCATGTCTAAATATATCTCTAAGTCCTTATTGAGGCGATACGGGAAAAGATGTTGATATTCCCAATATTGACCGGAGGTATAAAAATTATTATGTCATTCAGAATATTCTGTTGTTATTCATGCATATTCATTTGCATTGTATTCATATAATACCCTGGACCTCCAATGAGTTATATACTCTACTATATGTATGCATTATATATGGGAAATGGGAAAAGAGAAAGACGTTATATACACACACCACCTGCAACTAGTACATACTATCACAAAAGAGCCCGAAAAAGCTAATATGATGTGATGTGATGCCCCCAAAGGCGGTTATGAAAGGTGAAGATGCATATATGGCCAATATTGTGCCGCATTTGCATTATGCATAATGCCCACAGAGGCTGTTATGGTAAGAAAAATTGCCCGATGAGGCCGAGGTATGTGCATACTGGATTATGCATAACGTCTAGGCATATCCATTAGGGCCCTCAGAGGCAATTACTGTTGGTCAGTTGTTTCTGTTTCAGATAATAATATATCTATGTTATGTTATTCGTTATGCCTAACATACTCAGTACATCAGTCGTTAGACGTTTCTTTTGTCGGGGGACACTGCATTTCAGGCTCGCAGGTGCGACAAGCAGGGCAACAATCCACGTTGATAAGTTGCGAATTTCAGCGGATTTTTGGAAGCACTCATCTCTTTCCGGAGTGTCGGTCTAATTTTGGTATGATACATTTTTGCGTGTCTATATGGATATGGCGGGGCCCTATCCCGACATGTTGATGTTGTACACTCTTTAGAGGCTTGTAGACATGTGTCCTGTGTATAGTATTTTTGTATGACCTTGGCGTGGGTATGTATATATATGGGTCGGTTTTCTGGTATGACCTTGGCGTGGGTATGTATATATATGAGTCGGTTTTCTGGTTAAGAGTTTTCATAATCTTTTTCGGCTTAGTCCGTGCTTATTTGTGATCATACATTGCTGGTGTGAATTGGAGTACCCGGCGGATGGGACCCGGGTGCCCATCGCGGCCCTCCGGTTTGGATCGTGACAAACTTGGTATCAAAGCATGTCTATCCGAGGGAGACTACAAGTTATGTCTAGTAGAGTCTTATTTATGGGTATGTTGTGCACCATACTTATAAGCAAGATGTTGTCTGACATTTAGGGATGATTTCCATTCTTTCATCTCATAAATTGTGCAGTAGAGCTGAGTCATAAGAATTCGAGTTCAACTTGTTCCTTATACCGTTTCATTAATGTCGGTTAGCGAAAAGGCTTCAGTTAGTCCATATTTGTATCTGGTAAATGAGTGACTTTTACCAGACAATGATACACCAGAAGGGGTAGTACTATTGTAAAAGGTTCCGAGATTATGAGAAGTTGTCTTACGCGTATACGGAAGGAATAATACAAGCTTGAGAAGCAAAAAAGTTTAGATGGCCCTGTGAGTATAAATGAAATTGTTGTCGCACATGTAAAAAATGATCTCACAAAGAATGCAGTAGAAGCTTTTGGTTCTGGGTATGCAACAGTTAAGTCAATTGTACAAGGCCGGATGGCCCAACCATACTGCCCATGGAGACAGGAAAAGCTAATTAGTGCAGATTGTGGAAATTAAGTGGAGAAGGCTAATCCGTTTTGGCGCAAAACGTTCAAATGCAGTCGCCAAAAAAAGTAATCCCCCTAGTGGTAAAACAAATCATCTTCTGTTGGTAAAGCTACTGATGGACTTTCAAGTGCATTAGTTATGTTCGATGAAAAAAGATATGGAGTTTGTTGTTCGAATATGGAAGCAGTACATGAAGATTCTCCTGTTCGACAAGGTCAATGTGAATTTGGTGTGACCTGTTGAGTCTATTTTTAGAGTGTGTTTTAGGGAGTCTTTTGTTATATTTTTATTGTTTTGTACAGTATTATGTGTTTTATGTTGTGTTTTCAAATTTTAAGTGATTCATAAAGTTTGAGGCGAATTCAAAGAGAATAGGCGTCTATGGAGGCCCAAAAATGCATATTGAGTCCCAAGCAAACAGTCAAAGAAGTCCCGGGAAGCATAGAAGAAATTTGGCAAAAATTCGGAAGAACTAGGTTGAAGAGCCGCGATGCTTAGAAGCAGGGGCTGCGACGCTGTAGCGCCACAACGCTTGGAGGAGGCGCCGCAGCGCTTGACGGGCAGTAACTGGAAGAAAATTCGATCGACGAAGTGTCGCAGTGCTTGGCAGAGGCGCCACAACGCCTAAAAGGCAGTGACTCCCGAAGGAATTAGAGTCGCGACGCCTGACTGAAGTGCCGACGACAGAAATAAGTGAAAAATCTGATTTCTAGCAAGGGTAAAAAGGTCCAAGAAGGATTTTTCGGTATATAAGCTTTGGGAGGCTGATTTTAGAGATTATCATACTTTGGAGGCAAAAAAACAAGAGAGCAAGACGCAATTAGAGACACAGATTGTTCAAGTTTTTTTCCTTTTCTTTACTTTAATTCAGTCATGTTGAATATTGAGTTAATTAGCGTTCTTAGCATGTCTATGAGGTAATTACTTTATTAGGATTTTCTGTCGATTCGCTTAAACCTCTATTACGAATTAATGCATTATTAGTAATTCTTCTTCATCTATCATTATCTAATCAACTTGTGTTTATTGAAAGAGAATTGACTGGCCATTAGTTTTCATTACTTATATGATTTCAAATCAAGATCTGAAAATGAGAGATTTGAATATGCTATAGTTGATTAGACATAAGTTTAAATCTTGAACAAGAGTATCACGATTGCCTGTGTAGCGTTTTAGGTTACTGATCTTAATCCTCCTATGTGGTAGAATTTATCATAGAAATTTAAAAAAATTCACTTCGGTTGAGTTTTTATATGTCCTAACCGGAATATAGAACACCTCAGTTAACCTGTTATCCTGATAAGAAGAATAATAGCTAGTATTGCATTAATGAATAAAAGAGGAGATAATTGATGAGATTGGAAATCCTAATTACCTCCATCACTGAATTAAACTCCAAGTATTTTCATTCTTAGTTTATTCCTGCATATTATTTTAGTTGTTAAATTCTTAGTTTAGAAATTAAACTCATAAAAGTTTACCAAATAGAAACGAAAGGTTAGTTAATTGGTACTTGATAATTCAGTCTCTGTGGACGATATTCGATCTTACTGAGATAATTACTAATTGTGATACGTACACTTGCGTATCATATAGAATTTCACAATAAGTTTTTAGCGCCGTTGTCGGGGATTGAAATATTCTCAATATCAAAGTAATTACCTTATTTCTAATTTGGTTTTCCTTAGAATACATTTTTTACTTAATCTGTTACATTATTTTTGATCAATTTCAGGGGAGCTTTGTTTATGCGAAGCAGAAGAGGAGCAAACAACCTTGTTCCTCTGAATATGGAGATTGAGAAGGCGTGCAAGCATAACAGAAAGAATAAACGAATTGTCGATTCAACTGCAATGGAAAATCAACGTAATAATATTGGGTTAAATGGAGGAGCACCAGCAAATCAAGCCAACGATTTTGCATATGGTTCAGAGCACAGTCCAGTTTGGGGGTTTGCCGTCAGAAGACCCGCACATGCATCTAGCAAACTTCCTGGAGTTATATGTTACTTTCAAATATAATGACATTATATATGATGCCATTAAATTGAGACTTTCCCTTTCTCACTCAAGGATCGAGCCATGAGCTGGTTGAACTCCCTTCAGGCGAACTCCATTATCACTTGGCAAGACTTAGCTCAGAAATTTCTTGCCAAGTTCTTTCCTCCGTCAAAGGTCGCAAAGCTCAGATGAGAACTAAATAACTTCTATCAGCTTGATGAAGAGTTTTTATATGATGCATGGGAGAGGTTCAATGAGCTGCAAAGGAAGTGTCCGCATCACGGACTTGAGCAATAGATGTTGGTCCACAATTTCTATAACAAGTTGTATGGTACTACTCGTACCATTATTGATCTTCCTAGGGGAACATTCATGAGCAAAAGTGCTAATGAGGCACATGAGTTATTGGAAGACATGACCACGAATAACCACCAATGGTCCGATGAGAGATCGGCTAGCGGCAGGAAAATAGTTGGGGTACATGAATTAGACGCTATCACTGCACTTACTGCTCAAGTTGCTTCGTTGACAAAGCAATTGCAGCAGAACACTATGACAACCAATGTTGTTCAGACACCAGTGGGATGTGAAATATGTATGGGACCACATACATTCGATCACTGCATAGTCGTGGATCCCAATAATATCCCCATGGATCAAGCTCAGGTTCAAGTTGTTGGAAATTTTCAGCGTTCGTACAACAATCCTTTCTCCAATATTTACAATACAAGGTGGAGGAATCACTCAAATTTATCATGGAGAAACATTCAGAATCAGCAGCCACAATTTCAGGGACAATATCAATAGAACAGTCAGCAACATCCGAACAGTCAACGATATATTCTCAGCATCCCAAACCACCAGTTCAACAAGCAGCCTTGTTGACTCCCACAAATTCTCATACCCAGTTCATGACAGAAACTAGATCATCCATCAGGAATTTGGAGACACATGTGGGACAACTGACAAATATGTTGAACAACAGAACGCATGGGAATCTCCCTAGCAATGTTTTAAATCTAAAAGAGCAATGTCAGGCTATTAATTTGAGGAGTGGTAAGCAAGTTGAATCGACTCCACCTCCACCATCTGCATAGAAGAAGGACGAGTCAGGTGAGGCATCAGATTCAGAAAGGGTATTAGTGACTGAAGACCATTCCGCGTCAAAGGAAATACCACCAGCAGTTAGTGATGCCCTTCAGATTAGAATTCCATATCCCAGAGGCTTAGAAAAAAATTCTCTTAACAAACAATTTTTTAAGTTTTTGGAGGTTTTTAAGAAGTTGTATATCAACATCCCGTTTGCTGAAGCCTTGGAGCAAATGCCAAGTTATGTCAAGTTCATGAAGAAAATCCTCTTTAAAAGGAGTAAGCTAAAAGAGTATGAGATGCTGACATTAATCAAGAATGCAGGTTATTTTGCGTATGGTTCGCCAGAAGTTGAGAGATCCAGGAAGCTTCACTATCCCATGCACTATAGGGAACTTTGAGTGCCAGCATGCTTTATGTGATTTGGGGGCAAGTATCAATTTGATGCCCTATTATGTGTTTTGTAGACTTAGAGTGGGGGAAGCAAAGCCTACAACCATTACCTTGCCGCTATCACCTTTCAATCAAGCATCCCTGAGGTATCATTGAAAATGTGATAGTGAAGGTGGTAAAGTTCATCTTTCCTGTTGACTTTATTATTCTAGATATGGAGGAAGATGAACTTATGCCCATAATCCTTGGGAGACCATTCTTAGCCACAAGGCAAGAACTCATTGATGTTTAGAATGGTGAGTTGAAACTCCGAGTCCAGGGAGAAGAGGTACGCTTTAATGTATTTAGGGTAGCAACTTACCCAAGAGCGAGTGATAACTGTTTTGCTATTGATGTGATTGAAGAAGCAGTTTCTGAGAATAGCTTCAGGAGTACTGATGCTCTTGACGTGGCGCTGATACAATATGAAGATGATACCAGTAAAGATGCAGAGATAATGGAGTATGTAAATTGGATGGATTCTTATGAGCCTTGCTATAAGAAGAAATATAAAGAGCTAGGAAAAATGCCAGAAAGACCACTACCTTCCATCGAGAAAGCTCCAGAGTTAGAATTAAAGACCTTATCAGATCATCTGCACTACAGGTATCTAGGTGAGAATGAAACCTTACTGGTAATTGTGTCTGCTCATCTATCTAAGGTAGAAGTTGAAAAATTATTGAGAGTCTTGCAGGCTCACAAACTTGCTATTGGGTGGACACTGACATATATTAGAGGAATAAGTCCTTCCACAGTGATACACAAAATCTGTCTAGAAGATGAGAGCAGGCCTTCCATTAAGGCACAAAGGAGACTGAACCCAACCATGAAGGAGGTTGTTTGAAATGGCTTGATGCTGGGGTGATTTATCCTATTACTGATAGTGCATGGGTGAGTACATTGCATGTAGTGCCTAAAAAGGGTGGTATGATTGTGGTAAAAAATGAAAAGAACGAGCTTATTCCGTCTAGAACAGTTACATGGTAGAGGATTTGCATTGACTACTGCAAGCTGAACAAGGCAACCATGAAAGACCATTTCCCCTTGCCTTTTCTAGACCAGATGCTTGATAGAATCGCAGGCCACAACTACTACTGCTTTTTGGATTTTACTCTGATTATCATCAAATTGCAATATCACCCGAAGATCAAGAGAAGACCACATTCACATGTCCATATGATACTTTTGTTTTAAGAACAATGTCATAAAGGATTTGCAATGCACCAGCGACCTTTCAGCGTTGTATGATGGCCATATTTTCTGACATGATGGAGAGAACAATCGAGATCTTTATGGATGATTTTTTAGTTTTTGGGTCGTCTTTTGATGATTGTTTGAAGCACTTGGAAGCAGTGTTGCAGCGCTGTGAAGAGTCAAATTTTGTGCTGAATTGGGAGAAGTGCCACTATATGGTGTATGAGGGTATTGTCCTTGGCCATAAAATCTCTAGCCAAGGCATTGAGGTGGACCGAGCTAAGATTTCTGTTATTGAAAATTTACCACCTCCGGTGTCAGTGAAAGGGGATAGGAGTTTTCTTGGGCATGCTGGTTTTTGCTGGAAATTCATCAAGGACTTCTTAAAAATTTCAAAGCCTCTTTCAACCTTGTTGATGAATGGTGTTGCGTTTGAGTTCAATGAGGAGCGCCTAAATTCTTTTAAGGCGCTTAAGGAGAAGTTAATTTCAGCACCGATTGTTATTGCACCAGATTGAGAGCTTCTCTTTGAATTAATGTGTGACGTAAGTGATTATGCAGTGGGAGAAGTTCTTGGGCAGCGAGTCGACAAGGTATTCTGATCCATTTACTATGCTAGTAAAACTCTTAATGATGCACAGCTGAATTATGCCATAACAGAGAAAGAATTTCTTGCCATAGTAGATGCATTTGAGAAATTTAGGCCGTATCTCATTGGGAACAAGGTAATAGTGTACACTGATCATGCTGTTATCAAGTACTTGATGACCAAGAAGGATTTGAAACCCGCCTTATTCGATGGGTGCTACTACTACAAGAATTTTACATGGAGATCCGTGATAAAAAGGGAACTGAAAATTTAATTGCAGATCACCTGTCAAGACTTGAAATGGAAGAGAGCCAAAATGCCAAAGATGTGCAGATCAATGACCACTTCCCAGATGGGAAACTCTTTCAGGTAAGTGTCAGTTCAATTATGCCTTGGTATGCTGATTTTGTTAATTTTCTTGCCGCTAAGGTTGTGCCCCCGGAGATGACAAGGCAACAATTGAAAAAGTTCTACTCAGAGGTGAAATATTACTATTGGGAGGAGCCTATTCTCTATAGGCATTGTGCTAATTAAGTCATTAGACGATGTGTGTCAGAGGATGAAATGCACCAAATTCTCACTCATTGTCACACTTAACAATGTGGTGGGCATTTTGGGGCTACAATGACAACTTCTAAGGTGCTGCAAAGTGGATTCTACTGGCCAGCATTGTTCATAGATGCTAATACCTTTGTGAAAGCATGTGACCACTATCAATGCACTGGAAACATCTCAAGTCGGAATGAAATTCCCCTGAATGGGATCTTAGAAGTTGAACTCTTTGACGTATGGGGAATTGACTTTATGATCCCGTTTCCACCATCCTTCGGAAACAAATACATCTTGCTTGCAGTGGATTATGTGTCCAATGGGTCGAGGCAGTAATAACTATGGAGAATGATGGTAAGACTTTCTTGAAACCCTCTTAGCTCGCTATGGATTTTACCATATCATCTCAGACAAATGGACAGGCTGAAATTTCAAATAGAGCAGTGAAGAGTATACTGAAAAAGACAGTGGATAGCTCGAGGAAGAATTGGTCTATCAAGTTGGATGATGCACTTTGGGCTTATAGGACAGCTTCAAAACTCCTATTGGAATGTCGCCCTATAGGCTGGTCTTTGGGAAAATAGGTCATCTACCTGTGGATCTGGAGCATTGGGTTTATTGGGCAATAAAGAAGCTGAATATGGATGAGAGAGCTGTTGGACGGAAGAGGCTATTACAACTAAATGAGCTGAGCTTGGCGAGTTCTGAATGAAGCCTATGAAAATGACCAAATTTATAAAGAACGCACTAAAGCATGGCATGACAAAAATCTGGTCTTAAAAGAATTCCAACATGGACAACAAATGCTTCGATTTAATTCAAGGTTGAGGCTATTTCCAGGCAAGTTGAAATCTAGGTGGTCGGGACCATTTATCGTTGAAAGAGTCTTTCCCTATGGTTCAGACAAGGTACGAGGAAAGGAGGTGCGTCATTCAAAGTGAATGGGAAAATATTGAAGCTCTACTTGTGTGATGCTAGTAAGCAAACAAAGTCTGTGATCCTTTTCAAATAAAAGTGAAGATAAACATGTGTTCGGCTAAATGACGTTAAAGACAATGCTACTGGGAGGCAGCCCAACGTTTTAATTATGTTATTTCATTTTGTTTTGAACAATCTCACAGTATTGTGCTTCTTGGTCTATATTGTTTATGTCAGGTAAAGTGGGGCTAACTCCGAGGAAAAAAAGACCGAAAATGCTGAAATTTGAAGAAAACATTTTCTATGGTGAAGCACCGCCTTGCCTAGGTGAAGGGCCGCGGCGTCTAAGAGGCAGTGAGCAATAATATTTCTACAGTGAAGTGTCGCGGCACCTAGGTGAAGGGTCGCGACGCCTAAGAGGCATTGAGCAATAATTGTTTTCGACGATGAAGCGCCGCGACACCTATGTGAAGGGCTGCGATGCCTAAGAGGCAGTGAACTGGGAACATTTTTTTTTTGGCTAAAAGTGCCGCAACGCTTGATTGAGGAGTCGCGGCGCCTGTCCCAATTTCAGAAATAAAACCCTAAACTCATTCACTTTGTCTTCACCAAAATCACAAATCCTCTCCTCCCACTCCCTAAATTCTGAAAAATTATCTTCCAAAAACCCTCACCAACTCCATAAATCTTCCTACATCAACACACTACCAACCTAACCTACTTTAAATCCACCATACCACTCCAAAAATCTTCATCACTTGAGAGTAACACATCCTTCTAAGAAGACTCTTTCAAAAGGTAAACATTTAACGTTGTCTTTGCAATTTCGTGTTCTCTTGTGAAGTATTTTATGTTTGAGGGTTGATATTGGTAGTAGAGTGTGCTCTAGTGAAAAATTGTTTTCTTGGGCTGAAATTGTTGGGTGATTTTGAGATTGTTTGTTGTTGCTTGAGGATTGTTGTTGTTGTTGACTGAGTTGTTGGTTGTGTAACATAGAAATTTAGGGGAGACTCTGCCAAAATTCTGTAGACAAGTTTGAAAGATTCAAATGGGTCTAAAGAGAATTAGTTACAGGGCATCCACCTCTAGAACATCCATACCTGATTATGATATAACGAGGTTTGCCAACAAGTAACCCAGGATAGGTACGAAAGATTATGCACCCGCTCCTTGGTTTCAGAAAGGTGCATGGAATTCAATATTGAACCATATGACGATCCGGTTTATGAACCGATTCGAGAGATGATCGCCAATAGAGGTTGGGAGGAATTTGTAAATCCTCATCTAAAGAGACCCAACCTTTTAATGGTATATGAATTCTACACAAATTTCATGGAGCAGGTGGACAATAAATGTTTTGTCCAGGGAAAAAGGGTGCTAGTGGGGATAGAAGCAATAAATGCAGTGTGTGGGGTCCCGAATGTGATGATAGAGGATGAGGATGAGGAGGGGGAAGAAGAAGATGAATACAGACTTGGAAGCGCTCAAGTAGGATATATTGGGTTGCCATAGCAGAGGCAGTAGGATATCCAGGGGCTAGGTGCACATACACCTTCAATGAGCCAAAATGTATGTATCGATGCCAATTCAACAAAATTACTCAGGCATGGCTATATTTTGTACGTTCCCGTTTGGTCCCGTCCATACACTTTTCTGATATACCAACAGATCGAATTAAGTTGGTATATGCAATAATGAATGGGTTCATGGTAGATGTGGGTCGAGCTATCCAAGATAACATAGCTTTCACGTGCAAACTAACCATTACCGCTGGTTTAGGGCATGGGTCATTTATCACTGTTTTATGCGCTACATATGGGGTACCCGACAACATCAGAGATATGAAGGGAAAAGTAATGTCTCCTATCACTCGAGTGATAATGAATAGATATACAGACCCTGTACCATTAGCTCCTGTGGGAGAGAGCAGCCAACGCCAACCCAAGAGCCAACAAATGGGGACAGAAGAAGAACCTGCCGCAGCTGAGATGAATGAGACTGGACAGAGCAGTCAGCCACATACTTTGGCTATTGATCCACCAATGGGGAGGTTGGATTAGCTGTTCCTACAGAACCAGTACATAATGCAGCAGAACCAATATATCATCCAGTCTCAACACAATCATGATCAACATATGGACCAGTATTTGTAGCAGCGGTACACCTATGTGGCCCAACATATCGACCAACTCAATTCTCTGGTGTACCATCGGAAAGAAGAAAAGCTTAGTCCAAGATATATTGGACCGTATCACATAATTCGACGTATTGGTCAAGTAGCTTATGAGTTGGACTTACCTTCAGAGTTGGAATTTGTTCATCTGGTCTTCCATGTTTAGATCATGTGTTAGAGATCATTCTTGGATTATACCGATTGAGGATATGCAGGTTACAGAAAATTTGTCATATAAAGAAATTCATGTTGTTATCCTAGATCGACAAGTCCGCAAGCTGACGACTAAGGAAGTAGCTTCTGTAAATGTTCTGTGGCGAAATAAGAATGTGGAAGAGATGACATGGGAAGCGAAAGAGGAAATGATGCGCAAATATCCACACCTATTCCAGACTAAGGTCGAGATTTAAGAGAATCCTAAGGTAAATTCCAATTTCTGTTATGATGATTAATGCTTGTGTACTATATATTCGGGTTACGTAATGGGGGTTAGATATGTTACCCTAATATTCGAGGACGAATGTTTTTAAGGGGAGAAAGATGTAACATCCCGTATTTTCGGGTCACAGTTTGAATCGCTAGGCGTGTGTAATTAGACCCGAACATTGGAAAATTTTATATTATGTTTACGTATGTTAATAAAGGAATTAGTAAACAAGGAACACCATCACGAAATAATTTTGGACATAACAAGCGTGATGACGGAGATCGAGAAAAATTTGGTGTGCACATAATGAGATATGAACTAAAGTCAAATTACAAAATTATGACATTGAATATAAGAAGGTTTTATAAGTCATGAAAATTTAAGTAAGTTGGGATCAAAAATTAATTGTGTGTGTAATTGATTAAATTAATGGAGGGAGGATAACATTTTATTATGTGCAGTACGCCTAGCTGCTACGTAAATGACTAATATACTAAAATGGGGTATGTGGCAGCCTACGAGTTACTGAATGGAAAATAGGTAATTAACATTAAAAGGGGAAGGGAGCAAGTCGTGGGTTTTTATTTTAAACGCTCCCCAGCCTTTGGTTGTTTGGTATGAAAAAGAACAACTCATTACATTTCCCAAATTGAAAATATACGAATGCAGTAGCAACTTTCTTTTCTTACATTTCATTCTAAAATTAAGGTAGGTGCTAGTTAGAGGGTTAAGTAAAGCAGTGACATTTTTTTATTTATCCCTTCGAATAACGAGCAACAACGATTCCAGTAAACAATATTATTAAGAGAAATTGAGGTATGTTAAGGCAAACTATTTCTTCCTTTTGGTATGTCCCATGTAATGAAATATAACTGTGGTATTATTCCATAATTTATTCTACTCCTAGAAGTTAAGAATAATCATGTTATTGATTCCTATGCTAAAAGCATATCTAAATATATTTTTAAGTCCTTATTGAGGCGATACGGGAAAAGATATTGATATTTCCAATATTAACCGGAGGTATAAAAATTATTATGTCATTCAGAATATTCTGTTCTTATTCATGCATATTCATTTGCATTGCATCCATATAATACCCTGGACCTCCAATGAGGTATATACTCTACTATATGTATGCATTATCTCTATGTATGAGAAATTGGAAAAGGGAAATACGTTATATATGTACACCACATACAGATGATACATACAATCACAAAAGAGCCCGAAGAGGCCAATATGATGTGATGTGATGTGATGCCCATAGAGGCGGTTATGAAAAGGGAAGATGCATGTATGGCCAATATTGTACAACATTTGCATCATGCATACATTCATTAACCACCACATAGGCTGTTATGGTAAGAAAAATTACCCGATGAGGTCGAAGTATGTGCATACTGCATTATGCAAACGTCTAGGCATATCCATTGGGGCCCTTAGAGGCAATTATTGTTGGTCAGTTGTTTCTGTTTCAGATTATAATATATCTTAGATATGTTATTCATTATGCCTAACATACTTAGTACATCAGTCGTACTAACGTTTCTTTTGTCGGGGGACGCTGCATTTCATGCCCGCAGGTTCGCACAGGCAAGGCGACGGTCCACATTGATAGGTTACATATTTCAACGGATTTTTAAAAGCACTCCTCTCTTTCTAGAGTGTCGGTCTAATTTTGGTATGATACATTTTTGTGTGTCTATATGGATATGGAGGGGCCATATCTCGACCTATTGATGTTATACACTCTTTAGAGGCTTGTAGACATGTGTCCTGTGTATAATAGTTTTGTATGGCCTTGGTGTGGGTATGTATATATATGAGTCGGTCTTCTGGTTAAGATTTTCATAATATTTTTTGGCTTAGTCCGTGCTTATTTTTTATCATACACATCGCGTGAATTGGGGTACCCAAGCGGTATCCGGCGCCCGTCATGCCTCCGCTTGGGTCGTGGCATGATCGCGTGGATCTAGAAGACATAGTAGGTAATAGGTGGTGTTGGTATGGTGGTAGGGATACCAAGTGTGGGTTGTCCGGACTGTGACTGGAATGGTAGGGTGGGTCTCGTTCTGGGCTGGGTTGGCATGTCGGATTTCCGGCGGTATGTGGTAGTGATTCTATAGCTGATCGATGGTGTTTCATGACAAGGATGACAGTTGCAGACTGCCGGTGAAGACAGGGGCCGACAGTGAGGAGGAGAGACTCGACGACGATGTGACAGAGGATGTTGTAACCGGCAAGAGTAGTGGGAATGATCGACCAAGGGACCATCCGATGGGATAGGTCGTGACCGGCGGTGATAATGGGACAGTAGTGGCCTGTCGTTGGAGTTCATGAAGAACAACAGGGGAGGTGTCACTCTCGTCAAGAAAGGTATAGTCCGTGTTGCAGAATTTTTGGATGTTTGCAAATGGAAAACTCTCGTCAAACGTGACGTGACGAGAAATGTGAATTTTATGAGTGGACACATCATAGCACAAATAACCCATATGGTTCGGTGGGAAACCTAAAAAGACATATGGAGTGGTCAGGGGAGCAATTTTATGCGGAGCCGTGGAGGCACGATTTGGGTAGCACAGGCAGTCGAAAATTCGTAAGTGCTCATATGTTGGGATCCTACGAAATAGAATTTTGGAGAGTCTGAGTGGGCAAAATATTTAGAATATATTCGGCCATTTGCACAACATAGACCCAAAAGGGAGGGGGGATGAAAACATGAAATAGGATCGTATGAACCATGTTATTGAGAGTGCGAATGATTCGATCGACCTTGACATTTTTGGAGGAGGTGTGGGGATACGAGAACCAGAAAACCATGCCATGAGTAGAGCAAAAATTGTGAAACGCATAATTATTGAACTCACGTCGGTTATCACATTGAAGCGATTTGATGTCTTTTTTGTCACGGCCCGAATCCCGGGCCCGCGACTGGTGCCCTACCTGGGCACCCTTCTACCCATACAACACAAGTAACCCGCGGAAGCTAAATTACACTTTTTTTTCAAACAAAGTCCAAGCCGACAAGGTTATTATAATATATAATACCCGAATGGGACTATAATTGTACAACAATATAAATATAACTCACGCAAGTCCAGCCCATATATGAATACATACCTCTAAGAATTTGGACAAATACTATGACGGGACAAGACCCCGTCGTACCCATAAATGTACAAGAATCTAATACAAACTTCGTACCAACATGACAAGACTCCGGCATAGTGGAGTTGTCTCAATAGAAGCTGAGTGGAGATCCTAAGCTCGCGGATCACCCAACTGAGTACCTAATACCCGTGGGCATGAACGTAGCCCCCCGAAGGGGGTCAATACAACAAGTACTACTAATGGAATGGAAATAAAGTATAGTATTAAAATCATAGCTGGCCAAGAAATGACAGGGACAAGTAAAATAATCAAATACCATATCCAACCGTGTCATATAAAATAAGAGTCAATCAGACTGTATCACCGCATCTATGTACCATCGCACTATCAGACTATTGTACTCGCCTACGGATGCCTACTCATAGAATTATCATGTTCATACACGATAGATAACGATCATAGTCCGCATTTATAACCCGCCCCTACCATATTGGGACTCGGTCCTCATACTCTGTATCTAACATGTCACGGCCCATATTGGGACTCGGTGTAAGGTCGTATAAGGTATAACATGTCCCGGCCCATTCTGGCACTCGGTGTGAAGTCATATAAGGTATAACATGTCCCGACCCTTTCTGGGTGTCGGTGTAAAGTCATATAAGTCATGTAAGGTATAACATGTCCCGGCCTATTCTGGGTCTCGATGTAAAGTCATATAAGGAATAACATATCCCAGCCCTTTCCGGGTCTCGGTGTAGAGCCATATAGTCGTATAACATGTCCCAGCCCATTATAGGACTCAATGTGGTCATCTTCCTCACATATGCACCTATAACGTGTCCCGGCCCATTAGGGGACTCAGTGTAATCATGACTATCCATAAAATCCTCATGTGTGTACATGCAACGTGTCCCGGCCCACCATGGGACTCGGTGTATCAACGCAACCATATGACATTTTAAACCATCTCTTGACTTTCCATAAAACCGTTATAACAAACTTACCATAAAGTCATTATAACAAACTTTCATTTTAGAAACTAAAGCACTACCACATCTTTCTTTTTAAACAAACCAAAGCACTATCGCCTTTTTCCTTTTAATAAAACCAAGGCATTATCATGTGATGTAACATTAGGGAAATGAACCCAAAGTACTATGTATATCTAATCTTATAAAAAGAATCATATCATGCCATATAAGAGAGTTGAACCCAAAAGTACTATGTACATCTATTTTTATAAAAAGAATCATATCATGTCATATAAGGGAGTTGAACCCAAAAGTACTATGTACATCTATTCTTTCCTTTATAAAAACCCCAAGATACTAGAACTTATAGCATCAAGGCACTTTCACTATTAAAAACAAGTTACTTACACTTTTAAACTCAAGTAACTTATTCTTTTCAAATCAAGTAACCTATACCTTTAAATCAAGTTACTTCTTCTTTCTCAAAATCAAGTCATTTATACTTCATATAAATCAAGTCTCTTATACTTCATCTAATCAAATCTCATTTACTTTCAAGTAAGGTCTCATATACCTTCAAGTAAAGTCTCATATACTTTCAACTAAGTCTAGTCTCATGACTTTCAAATAAATCAAGCCTCATAACTTTCAAATAAATCTAGTCTCAGGATTTTCAAATAAATCAAGTCTCATTAGTGTTGTAACCTAGTAAGATCAACTCGACTCCAATGCTTACTCAACACTCTTACCAACATCTCCCATAAGACTTGGTAAGGACTTAGGAATAACTTAGACATGCCTTTAACATAGAATCAATAACATGAATACTCGAATAACGAGTCAAATATACTTCAAGAAACAAGTCATGTATACTCCAATAATCAATCATGTCGATAGAAGAAAGAAGTTCACATACCTCGTTGAAGACTAACCAATACGACAAATAGAATACGCCCCAATGTACTTCAACCTTGTCGGCTATTCCACATGCCAAGTAGAATATGTCACACGTAGTACTTCAACCTAAAATTACAATAGCACTTCTATCAACTTCAAGCTTCCAAGTGTAAGATGTTACACCCCGTATTTTCAAGAGATTGAAATAAGAACGAACGTATGGAAATAAGATGTGTATGAGGTAGATATGTTGTTGGCCGATTTGAGATAATTTTGTGCCCTTGGTTTCGTTTGTTATATGGTTGTTGTTATTCACACTTGTCGCATGTTAAAATAAGGTAATATGGTTGTTGGTATGTCATATATGGAAGTGTTGGAACTCGAATTGGAATAAAATGGATTAAGGAAAGAGTTATCGGATTGTAGTTGTTTTGGCCGAAAAACTGCCCAAAACTGTTAGACGTTGTCGTATCATTTTATGGACTGTTTTGGGGGTGTGGTTATGCTAGAAAATCAGCCTAATATGCATGTTTAAGTGTAGTAGTTGCTAATGAAAGTCCTAAGGAAATAGGGGTGTGGAAAGGTGTTGAAACGCCTCACATTTTACCCTCGTTATTGTTGGATTACAGACTGTTTTTATGGGCTGATTTGTGGACTATTTTGTATAACTGTGGGGAAGAATGTTACACGTCCAGTTAGGCGTGTAATCCCCTTTGGCTAACTGTTGGTTGCGCCTTAAATGTGGCTTGTTGGTTGATGAATACGGGCCTTGGAAAATGTGGAAAAGTACGTAGAAACAAAGGAAGTGCTGCCCGATTTTCCGTAGAATTAGAGGGCAAATTGTTTGGTATAAGTCTTACAATAGTAATCTTGAAATTGATAGAAGTGTTGTCGTCATTATAGGTTGAAGTACTACGTGTAGCATATTCTACTTGGAGGGTGGAATAGCCAATAAAGTTGAAGTACTTTGGAGCGTATTGTTACTTGTCATATGGGTTAGTCGTCACGAGGTATGTGAACTTCTTCCTTCTATCGACATGACTATCCTTGAGGTTTACTTTCCTTGTTTTGGAGTATACGTGACTTGTTTTCTTGAAGTACTTACCTTGTCATTAGGAAGTATTCATGTTATTGATTTTATGCAAAAAAACATGTCTAAAATATTCCTAAGTTCTTACTAAAGTCTTATGGGGGATGTTGGTAAGAGTCGTTAGGAAGTATTGGAGTCGAGTTGACCTTGCTAATTTACTACACTAATGAGAATAGGTGTCGAACAAGCCACTGCAGCATTAATAAAAATGTATCGACAATCAATTATATTGAAATGAGTAGAATTCTCTATCTGCATAGAAACTAAGATAAGACAAAATTGTATTACATTTTCTAGATCATGGCGGCTTTAACAATATCGTTATAAACGAGTATAACCTATTCACATCTCATAAAAGTATTAATTTTGAAAGTACACGAGACTTGAATTTCGAAAGTATATGTTACTTGATTCAAAGAGAATAAGTAACTCGATTTGAAAAGTATATGTTACTTGATTCAAAGAGAATAAGTAACTTGATTTGAAAAGTATATGTTACTTAATTTAAAGAGTAGGAGTAACTTGATTTAAAGGCATAAGTTACTTGGTTTTTGTTACACCTCGTAAATTCAAGAGAATAAGATAAGAACGTACAAAAGGAAATAAGGTTTGAAATTTGGAAAGATAAGTTGGCAAATGTTGTAGGCAGATTTTTAGTCAACTTTGGGGCGGTATATATCCTAGTTCATTAGGAGTTTTTAGGTGTTTCAAAAGCCTAGTATGAAGTTCGTTGAGTCTAGTTTCCAACGCAACAAACCGCTCGTCGATAGGACATCGGAGTAGAAAGTTATGGACGTTAGAAGTTCGATTGATGGAGGATAAAGAAAGCTTCAGTCAGGCGCCATGGCGCCGGAAGCAGGGCCACGGCGCCGAAAGCCCTGAAGTTGCAGCGCCGCGGCGCCGAGGCGGGATTTTTCGCGAAAAAAGGGGAAAAATCAGAAGATATTTGTGTAAAGGCCTATGAGAGGGTGACAAATGTCCCTCCCATCTTTTTGACCAAGAGAAGGTCTTATATTATCATCCTAAAGAATCCCTCTCCCATTCTCTCTAAAAAGTTAAAGAAAACCTAAGCCTAGTGAAATTGTTGGAGAGGCGGCAAGAAGGTAAAGTGTTGATAAACTTGTAGAAAGCTCGCGTGGATGAGTTTGATGAGAAAAGGAGTTGCGGAAAAAGGGCTATAGTGGGCGAAATCCTAAAGGTAAAATTTCCTCTCCTCTAGGAAGTAAACTATGATACATGTAATAGTTGAGATTGACCATGTGAATTATACATTGAAGTTGATAAGTGTTATAGAGTATTGGGAGCCTAAATCCGAACAAGGGCTTATTAGCCATTGGAATTACAATACAAATGAATCGATAGTTATAATTGTCGCATGTTATCTAAAAGAGAGATTATAGTTGTTGAAATTGGTTGCGACTATATAACATGCGAGAACGACATTATGGATTGAAAAGAAATTGGAAAAGATTTATTGTGGTTGTACTTTGTAGTCGAAAAATGACCTTTAATATTGGACTATTTTATATGAATTGTGGGGCAGAATTTTATACGTCTTGTAAGGCGTATAATCCCCTTTGATTGGTTAATGTGTTGGGCCTTAAATGTGGCATGTTTGGTTATTGAATTCGGGCCTTGAAAAAGGTGGAAAAGTACGTAAAAACGAAGAAAGTGCTGTCCAATTTTCCGTAGAATAAGGGACTTTACAATTAGAATATTCTACATTGAAGCTAGAAGCTAATAGACGTATTATGGCCATTATAGGTTGACATACTACGGACGGCATATTGGACTTGGCAAGTGGATTAAGCCGGAGAGGTATGTGGAACTTTCTTATCTCTTGAGCATGAGTAGTTGTAAACGTATAGTACGGTAGACGTATGAGATTTAAATGAATTTAGTTTAATTTGATATCCTTGACTTGTGTTAAGAATGTCCAAGTTGGGTGATTTAGAGAATTAACTCACTGGTTTTAAAGGCTAAAGATATCTTAGTTTCTAAAGTTAAGAAACTTGATTTCTAAAGTTAAGAGATTTGAAGTATTTTGAAAGCATATGATACTTGGTTTTTGAAAGTATAAGTCTATTGGTTATAAAAATAATGTAAGTGTGTAAAGCATAAAGTTAGTATAACGACTTTATGGGAAGTTGGTTATAATAACTTTATGGAAGGTTAAAAGAATGATTTACTCAAGTGATGTAAATAAAGATAAATGACTTGAAATGAAGAAAAGCAAATTGATTTAAAGGCATCAATTGGTTAAGGTTTTAAAGTAAAAAGTCATTTGGTTTAGAAGCCTATAAATGTATTTCAAAAAGGTATTGTGACTTGTTTGAAAAGTATATATGACTTGATACTACGGTTATTAGTATCTTGTAGTTTTATATGGAAAATAGTCATTTTAAAATAATAGAAGTACATAGTACCTTGGGTTAAATTCCCGGATTTTATAATGACATGTTAGTGCCTTAAGTAAACTAATATGAGAGTGTATATTAATAAGGCTAATAAGAAGTTAGGGGATTTCTTAACTTGCTTATATTATGTATGATAGGCCGGTGGTGCTTATGTTACGTATGATAAGCCGGTAGTGCTTATGTTATGTATGATAGCCGGTTGCGCTAGGTTATGTATTTCTTGCGGGGTAAACTCCCGGGTTACTACTTATTCCATGGATTTGCTACCTATGATGCGAGTGCGACATTTGTACTCATTGCGGGCCCACCGGGCCCATGCGGGTGAAATAGACCCATGCGAGGCGGATGACCTCATTGCTGGTCCACATGACCTATGCGGGTGAAATAGTCCCAGGAGTAGGATTGCTTAATGATACTACGGGAGGGTGACCCTACTTTGATCATGAGCCTCCTATTTTTATGCAATAAAGTATACATTTGTTTACTCTCATTGTTAGTAAGGCACAGTGTACTGTAATTTGATTATCATACATGTCTCCAGCTTTATTTTAGACTTATGATGTAAATTGCAGTATTTTTTTCTAGTTTTACATACTTGGTACATATTGTGTACTAACCGCCCTTTCCTCGGGGGGCTGCGTTCATGCCGCAGGTAGGGGTAAGCAGGTGGTGGATCCTCACTCTTAGGATCACTGATCAGGTGTCAGAAGCTCCATTTCTCCGGAGGCTTGTCTTTTGGTACGGTTTCCCTGATGTTGTAGATTTATGTACATTCAGGGGTATGGAGGGGCCCTGTCCCGCCACAGTTGTTATTCTTAGAGGTCTGTAGTCATATTTGTGGATTGGGTTTTAAGGACATAGATGTACTGATTTGTTTTTGGATTATGTATATTTTACGAAAGGTGGCCTTATCGGCTAGACTGTTGTTGTTATTGTCTAAGTATTTATATGTGTTGTGTATGTTCCGTTGCTATTCTCTGATGTATACCTGAAAGGAGTGCCTGTGTAGGCACCGCGCCCGGGTCGTCGTGACAAAAGTGGTATCGAGCGCTTAGTCTCGGAAAGTGTCTACGCATCGTGTCTAGTAGAGTCTTGATTATCGGTGTGTTGTGCACCACATCTATAATCGAGGTCAGCAGGACATTTAGGATTGGTTTTCATTCTTCTCTCCGAGATCGCGGCAGAGAGCTGTCTTATTAGGTTGAATCCTCTCTGACCTATTCTTATGTATCAGTTATGCCTCCACGGAAGACGACCAAGGCCCAGAAGGGCAAGGTAGCAGCAGGAGCTGCTAGTGGTACGCAGAGGGTTACTAGGACTCAGGCCCAGACTATGCCTGAGGTCGTGGCTGTCAATGAGTTCACCACGCCAGAAAGACAGAGCCGAGAGCGGTCGTAGCTCCATAGGTTCCGATACCTGAGCTTCCATCCGCAACTGGCGAGTATAGAGATTACTGAGAGCGGTCGTGTTATTGACTAACATAGTGGCAAAGGCCGACAGAGCAGTAGCTAACCCTGTGAGCCGATACTGAGGATTCGGATTTTCCGGGTTGTAATCCACCCGAGTTCTATGGTTCGAGATCCGGCGATGATCCTCGTGAGTTTATTCTGGCGATTATAGAGACTATGCACGTGCTAGGGCCCTGAGACGAGTCCGTTGTGTTAGCCACTTACCGTTACGTGATATTGCGTTGAACCGGTTTGAGTCATGAGCCGCTCAGAGGTGTGGATGCTCTTCCAACTATTTGGGATGAGTTCACGAGGCCTTCCTTGATCACTTTTTGCCTCCCGAGATGAGAGCCCGCGTGGATAGATTCTTGACATCGAGGCGTAATGGGAGGACTATCGAGAGTACAACCCGAGTTTGACACATGGCAGTATGCGCCACCATTGTGGCCGATACGCGATGAGTTCATCGCTATGTGTTGGGGCTAGACCGTCATATGATTACTGCATGCTTGGGAGTGGCCCTTCAGCCAGGTATGGATATTCCCAGGATGTAGGATTATGCACGCGGATGTATGACAGAGAGAGAGGACCGGTCAGACTCGAGCCACCAAGAGGCCGTGAGGCGTGGTTTCGTGGTAATTTTCGAGGCAGACATCCTCAGCAGCAGACAGTCCATATTTCGACGGCGCGCAGTGCTCCTTCTCGCTCGCGTAGGTTTGATCGGCCGGTATTCGTGAGCGGTCAAGGCTCCGTGGCTTTGGGTTCCTGCAGAATCGGTTCCAATGATGAGGCTACCCTTACCTCGATGTGGTCGATGTGGTAGATCTCATCATAGGGAGTGTCGTATTTCTCTAGGAGCTTGTTACTCTTGCGGCCAGCAGGGCCATTTGAAGAGAGACTGTCCGACCAGAGGCAACATGGGTGGTATGGTTCACCGGCTGTGGCCGCGGTCGGGTCTTCTTCTTCGTGGTTATGCGCCCGAGGCGTGGTGTTCACGGACCGGCAGGCTGCGGCAGAGGTCGTGGTGGAGGTCCTATTTCTAGCGGTCCACAGAACCGCATATATTCCTTAGCCAGCCGGCAAGACCAGGAGGCTTCCCCGGATGTCGTCACAGGTACATTACTGATTTCATGATGTGATGTTTATGCTTTGATAGATCCAGGTTTTGCCTTGTCCCATGTGTCCCCTCTTATTGCTGGTAGAATAGGAATAGAGCCGGTGTCAATAGAGCCTTTTAAGGTAGCTACGCCAGTGGGTGATTCGGTGTTAGCTGAGCGGGTATACAAAGATTGCCCGGTGTTTATATACAGTCGTCAGACCCTAGCAGACTTGATAGAGTAGGAGATGGCAGATTTTGACGTCATTATGAGTATGGACTGGTTGACTTCTTGTTATGCCAACGTTGACTGTAGAGACAGGTTGGTCCGATTCCAGTTTCCTGGTGAGCCAGTTATCGAGTGGAAGGGCAATACAGCGTCGCCGAGGGGTAGGTTTATTTCTTACCTCAAGGCTAGAAAGATGGTGCGAAAAGGGTACATCTATCATCTGGTTCGGGTATTCAATACAGAGGCTGAGGCGCCAGTTCTTCAGTCAGTTCCGGTGGTTATAGAGTTTCCGGATGTATTCCCAGATGATCTCCCATATATTCCTCCAGAAAGGGAGATTGATTTTTGTATTGATGTGTTGCCAGACACTCGGCCTTTATCTATCCCGCCGCATGCAACGGCACTGCCGAGTTGAGGAGTCAAGGACCAATCAAAGATTTGCTGGAAAAAGGCTTTATTAGGCCTAGTATTTCTCCCTGGGGAGCGCCGGTTTTGTTTGTAAAGAAGAAGGATGGGACGCTGCGTATGTGTGTTGATTACAAGCAGCTGAATAATGTAACCATCAAGAATAGATACCCCCTCCACAGGATTGATGATTTGTTTGACCAGTTGCAGGGTGCGAGGTGTTTCTCCAAGATAGACCTGCGGTCTGGTTATCATCAAGTGCGAGTTAGAGATACAGATATCCCAAAGACTGCATTCAGGACCCGGTATGGGCACTATGAGTTCAGGGTGATGTCTTTCGGTTTGACCAATGCTCCAGCGGTATTTATGGATTTGATGAACTGGGTATTCAAGCCATTTTTGGATACGTTTGTTATAGTATTCATTGATGACATCCCGTTTATTCGCAAGCAGAGCGAGCATGCAGATCACATGAGGACGTGATTGGGTCCTCCGAGCGGCAGATTGTTCGCCAAGTTCTCCAAGTATGAGTTTTGGTGGCCTCGGTGGAATTCTTGGGCACATTATCAATGACGGTTCGTGTTGATACGCAAAGATCGGCGCGGTCAAGTCTTGGCGAGACCTACTACTCCGACGGCGCGCAGCCTTCAGTATGGGCGTTATTATCGTAGTTCAGGAGCCGGTTTGCTTCGATATCGCACCATTGACTAGCCGACTCGTGGCGCAACTAAGTTCCGCCGACGTGTGAGAAGGGCTTCATTCATCAAGGAAAAGTTGACGACGGCCTCAGCTTACTCTTCCCGGCGGTTAGAGGCTACGTGATTTATTGTGATGCCTCGGGTATCGGGCTAGGGTGCGTATTGATGCAGCACGGTAAGGTAATAGCCTATGCTTCCCGGCAGCTACGGAAGCATGAGAGGAATTACCCTACTCACGCTTAGAGTTGGCCGCAGTTATTCATGTCTTGAAGATTTGGAGACATTATTTATATGGGGTTCATGTGGATATTTATACAGACCACAAGAGCCTCCAGTACATCTTCAGGAAGAGGGAGCTGAACTTGCGGCAGAGATGGTGGTTAGAATTGTTGAAGGATTATGATGTTGATATCCTATACCATCCAGGAAAAGCCAACGTGGTTGCAGATGCTTTGAGTCGTAGATCGATGGGGAGTCTGTCAGAGGTGCATCTTGATAGGCATGACATGGTCCGTCAGATCCATCAGCTAGCGAGCCTTGGGGTTCGGTTGGCCGATACCGACGATAGTGGGATACGGGTTCGTGAGATTGTCGAGTCTTCCATCATTGAGGAAGTGAAGAGGCGACAGTATGAGGACCCAGTTATGATACGGTATCGGGATACGACTCTTCGATAGGAGAAGAGTTCGTTTGAGGTAGCGCCTGAAGGGGTGCTAAGATTTGAGGGCAGATTGTGTATTCCCGATGTTGCAGGACTTCGTTAGCAAATTATGGGGGAGGCACACAGTGCTCGTTACTCTATTCATCCGGGGTCGACTAAGATGTACCATGACCTCAGATGTATGTATTGGTGGGATGGCCTGAAGAGGGACGTGACAGGTTTTGTTGCTCAGTGTCCTAATTGTCAGCAAGTCAAGGTTGAGCACCAGAAGCCCGGTGGGCTATTGCAGGCGACTGATATTCCGACATGGAAGTGGGAGGTGATCCATATGGATTTTGTTACAGGGTTACCTCGTACTCAGAGGAAGTGTGATTTCATCTGGGTTATTATCGACAGGCTGACTAAATCAGCCCACTTTCTTCCAGTCAGGACTACGTATTCGGCTGAGGATTATGCAAGATTGTATATCAGGGAGATTGTGAGACTGCACGGAGTTCCTACATCGATTATATCAGACAGAGGAGCCCAGTTTACGGCTAACTTCTGGAGGTCTTTCCAGAAGGGTTAGGGACACAGGTGAGTCTCAGTACTGCGTTTCATCCTCAGACCGACGGGCAGGCAGAGCGTACTATCTAGACTCTTGATGATATATTGCGGGCCTGTGTTATTGATTTCAGGGGTAGCTGGGAGGATCATTTGCCTCTTGTAGAGTTTGCTTATAACAACAGCTACCATTCTAGCATTCAGATGACGCTATATGAGGCTTTGTATGGGCGGAAATGTAGGTCGCCGATTGGTTGGTTCGACGTGGGCGAGGTTCAGTTAGTTGGCCCAGACTTGATTCAGCAGGCTGTGGATAAGGTGAAGCTTATCCAGGAGAGACTGCTAGCAGCTCAGAGTCGACAAAAATCTTATGCAGATAATCGGCGTCGACATTTGGAGTTTCAGGTAGATGATTGGGTCTTCTTGAAGGTATCACCCATGAAGGGTGTGTTGAGGTTCGAAAAGAAGGGGAAACTTAGCCCAAGGTACATTGGGCCTTACCAGATCATCCGTAGAGTAGGAAAGGTTGCCTATGAGTTGGAGCTGCCATCGGATTTAGAGGCAGTACATCCGGTCTTCCATGTTTCTATGTTGCGGAAGTGTATCGGAGATCCAAGAGTTTTCTCAGCTAGCGATGTCCAGGTGACAGAGGGGTTATCGTATGAGGAGAGTCCCATAGCGATACTCGATCGCTGTGTCGCGATCATGACTGGATGTAGCTTCCGTCAAAGTCTTGTGGCGGAATGAAAATAGGGAGGAGATGACTTGGAAAGAGGAGGAGGACATGTTGAGGATGTATCCTCACTTGTTCTCTATACCTTCAGGTAATTCATTTCCCTTACTTGTCAAGTTTTAATTGAAGTATTTTTGCTTAAATGTTATTATGTGGTCACGTGTGGCATTATTGGTATGTATGGGTTGTAAAAGGGAGACTATGTCGCTATCTATAAGATTGACTCCGAAAGAACATTCGGGGACGAATGTTTCTAAGGGGGGAAGAATGTTACACCCCGTAAATTCAAGAGAATAAGATAAGAACGTATAAAAGGAAATAAGGTTTGAAATTTGGAAAGATAAGTTGGCAAATGTTGTAGGCAGATTTTCAGTTAACTTTGGAGCGGTATATCTCCTAGTTCATTAGATGTTTATAGGTGTTTCAAAAGCCTAGTATGAATTTCGTTGAGTCTAGTTTCCAACGCAACAAACCGCTCGTCGATAGGACATCAGAGTAGAAAGTTATGGACGTTAGAAGTTCGGTTGACGGAGGAGAAAGAAAGCTTCGGGCCAGCGCCACAGCTACTGCCACGGCAGCAGCGGGCATACGAAAGCCCTGAAGTATTCTGAAGTTGCAGCGCTGAGGCGGGATTTTTCGCGAAAAAGGGGGAAAAATCAGAAGATATTTGTGTAAAGGCCTATGGGAGGGTGACAAGTGTCCCTCCCATCTTTTTGACCAAGAGAAGGTCTTATATTATGACCAAGTCTTGAAGACTTAGTCATTTACAAAGGTTCATCCTAAAGAATCCCTCTCCCATTATCCTAAAAAGTTAAAGAAAACCTAAGCCTAGTGAAATTGTTGGAGAGGCGGCAAGAAGATAAAGTGTTGATAAACTTGTAGAAAGCTCGCGTGGATGAGTTTGACGAGAAAAGGAGTTGCAGAAAAAGGGCTATAGTGGGCGAAATCCTAAAGGTAAAATTCCCTCTCCTCTAGGAAGTAAACTATGATACATGTAATAGTTGAGATTGACCATGTGAATTATACATTGAAGTTGATAAGTGTTATAGAGTATTGGGAGCCTAAATCCGAACAAGGGCTTATTATAGTTGTTGAAATTGGTTGCGACTATATAATATGCGAGAACGACATTATGGATTGAAAAGGAATTGGAAAAGATTTATTGTGGTTGTACTTTGTAGTCGAAAATGACCTTTAATATTGGACTTTTTTATATGAATTGTGGGGCAGAATTTTATAAGTCATGTAAGGCGTATAATCCCCTTTGATTGGTTAATGTGTTGAGCCTTAAATGTGGCATGTTTGGTTATTGAATTCGGGCCTTGAAAAATGTGGAAAAGTACGTAGAAACGAAGGAAGTGCTGTCCAATTTTCTGTAGAATAAGGGACTTTACAATTAGAATATTCTACGTTGAAGCTAGAAGCTAATAGACGTATTATGGTCAGTATAGGTTGACATACTATGGACGGCATATTGGACTTGGCAAGTGGATTAAGCCGGAGAGGTATGTGGAACTTTCTTATCTCTTGAGCATGAGTAGTTGTAAACGTATATTACGATAGACGTACGAGATTTAAATGAATTTAGTTTCATTTGATATCCTTGACTTGTGTTAAGAATGTCCAAGTTGGGTGAGTTAGAGAATTAACTCACTGGTTTTAAAGGCTAAAGATATCTTAGTTTCTAAAGTTAAGAAACTTGATTTCTAAAGTTAAGAGACTTGAAGTATTTTGAAAGCATATGATACTTGGTTTTTGAAAGTATAAGTCTCTTGGTTATAAAAAGAATGTAAGTGTCTAAAGCATAAAGTTAGTATAACGACTTTATGGGAAGTTGGTTATAATAACTTTATGGAAGGTTAAAAGAATGATTTACTCAAGTGATGTAAATAAAGATAAATGACTTGAAATGAAGAAAAGCAAATTGATTTAAAGGCATCAATTGGTTAAGGTTTTAAAGTAAAAAGTCATTTGATTTAGAAGCTTATAAATGTATTTCAAAAAGGTATTGTGACTTGTTTGAAAAGTAGATATGACTTGATACTACGGTTATTAGTATCTTGGAGTTTTATATGGAAAAGAGTCATTTTAAAATAATAGAAGTACATAGTACCTTGGGTTATTCCCGGATTTTATAATGACATGTTAGTGCCTTAAGTAAACTAATATGAGAGTGTATATTAATAAGGCTAATAAGAAGTTAGGGGATTTCTTAACTTGCTTATATTATGTATGATAAGTCGGTGATGCTTATGTTACGTATGATAAGACGGTAGTGCTTATGTTATGTATGAAAGCCGGTTGCGCTAGGTTATGTATTTCTTGCGAGGTAAACCCCCTGGTTACTACTTATTCCATGGATTTGCTACCCATGATGCGAGTGCGGCGTTTGTACTCATTGCGGGCCCACCGGGTCCATGCGGGTGAAATAGTCCTATGCGAGTGAAATAGTCTCATGCGAGGCGGATGACCTCATTGCGGGTCCACAGGACCTATGCGGGTGAAATAGTCCCAGGAGTAGGATTGCTTAATGATACTACGGGCGGGTGACCCTACTTTGATCATGAGCCTTCTATTTTTATGCAGTAAAATATACATTTGTTTACTCTCATTGTTAGTAAGGCACAATGTACTGTAATTTGATTATCATACATGTCTCCAGCTTTATTTTAGACTTATGATGTAAATTGAAGTATTTGTTTTCCAGTTTTACATACTTGGTACATATTGTGTACTGACCGCCCTTTCCTCGGGGGGTTGCGTTCATGCCGCATGTAGGGGTAAGCAGGTGGTGGATCCTCACTCTTAGGATCACTGATCAGGTGTCAGAAGCTCCATTTCTCCGGAGGCTTGTCTTTTTGTACGGTTTCCCTGATGTTGTAGATTTATGTACATTCAGGGGTATGGCGGGGCCCTGTCCCGCCACAGTTGTTATTCTTAGAGGTCTGTAGTCATATTTGTGGATTGGGTTTTAAGGACGTAGATGTCGATTTGTTTTTGGATTATGTATATTTTACTGGGTGGCCTTATCTGGCCTTTGTTGTTATTGTCTAAGTATTTATATGTATTGTGTATGTTCCATCGCTATTCTCGATGTATACCGAAAGGGTGCCTGTGCAGTAACTTGATCGCGGCAGGATCGTGTCATGACAGTTTTAAAAGTGTAAGTTACTTGAGTTTAAAATGGTAAGTAACTTGGTTTTAATAGTGAAAGTGCTTTTGGGTTCAACTCCCTAAATATTTCATGAAACGATTCTTTTTTAAAGAATAGACGTACATAGTACTTTGGGTTCAAATCTCGTACATGATATGGTAGTGCTTTAGTTTTCTAAAATGAAAGTGTTATAACGGCTTTATGGGAAGTTTGTTATAACAAGGTTTGTGAAAAGTCAAGAGATGGTTGAAAATGTTGTAAGGAAATCATGTGAGAATGTCCATGGTTAAGTCCTTAATATAGTACATGATATGTGTCACTTTGATTTTCAAAGATGTTTTAAAGTAATACGTGATGTCTATTGCCCTGATTTGTCAAACCATGTCTTAGAAAGATACTTAGTATGATAAGTGTCTTGATGATGGTTTCAAAATGATATATGTATTGGATTCTACTTCCTAGTGATACATGAAGTACTTGGGCTTTTCTAAAAATGGAAATTTAGTTTATAAAGTGAATGTACGGCTCACGTACAATGTTGTAATGAAATTTAATCCTTAGTGATGCAAGTGTGATAGTGTCTCTGTGTTATAAAATGAAAGACTTGTTAGTGTCTTGTTTGTTTTAGAAAAGGAAGACATGGTATTGTCTTGGTTATTTTAGAAAGGAAGACATGGTATTGTCTTGTTTGTTTTAAAATGAAGACATGGTATTGTCTTGTTTGTTTTAAAAGGAAGGGATGGTATTGTCTTGGTTATTTCAGAAAGGAAGGCATGGTATTGTCTTGTTTGTTTTAAAAGGAAGGCATGATATTGCCTTGGTTGTTCAAAAAGATGGTGCCTTCATTTTGTCTAATGAGAGTTAAAGATTACTTAACTTGCATAAGTTGTTCATGATAGCCATTGGTGCTAGTGTTATGAGTATAATCATGGGTAAACCCCAAGACATTATACGTCCTCGAGTATGATTGCGGGTAAACCCCAAGACATTATACATATTCTGTGGATTTGCTCCCACGATGCGAGGAAACTACCTCACGCGAGTCCGTAGGCTCACGCGGTGAAATAATCCCACGCGGGTGAAATTGTCACGACCAACCCGGCCCGTGATCGTGCCTTACCCCGGCACCCTAGTGATACAACATCGAGTAATCAATGAACATAAAACAAGACATGAAATAATATGAAGTGTAAAAGCTTTTTACGAGGAAAGTTGCCTTTTCGCATATATATATATAAACATGAATCCGATTACATCCTTTACAAACTCGCCACAACAAGATTACTGCACTTAAGAATGATGTAACAACAATGGCGGACAGACCCGCCATACCCCTCGAATGTAAGTACCTACAACGACAGGACTATACCATCGATAAGCCTCCGAGAAACGGAGCTTCCCAAAACGCTGAACTGTGATCCTAGAGCGAGGATCGACGATCGTGTACTCTACCGTGGCATGAACGCAGCCGGGCGAGGTCGATAACAGTACCAAGTATGTGAAACTGAAAATACAGTGAATGAAATCATAGTAGTCTATAATAAGCAGGAGACATATATGATAACCAAACTACAGTTCACAATAAATAAGCAGTCATGTCAAGTCAGGGACTCACGCCCTCAAAGTCATCACTCAAATATAACTATGGGTCTCACGCCCACAATATCAATCATTCCCGTGGAATACCTTCCTCACTGCCGGCAGTCTATGATATAAAAGCACCAAGGAATACACATGAACACCAGGTCCCACCTGTGTCATAATAAAACCGTACGGGGTAAGTACGAAGGAATAGCCGACTACTAAGACCCACATTACCAACAAGGTCATAAACTATATCAAGAGATCTGTCTAGACCGCCACATGATCGAAGCTGGCCACTCGCCCGCAGTATCTAATGTGCGCGTCTAGTCCTGGAACTTCCCGCAGCTCCGCATAGGCCACTCACATAGGCCCGCATGAGGTATTCCTCGCATCGAGGGTAGCTACTCCCCGGCATCGTCCTGGACTCGCAGTCCGCATGGCCACATAGACCGCATGACCACAAAGGTCACACACTAACCTGGAACTCTCGTAGCTCCGCATAGGTCCCCTGGACCCGCATGATGTATTCTCGAATCATGGTCCCAGACCGCCTGAGTCTACCCCGCATCGGAGGGCAGCTTAACCCCCGGGATCAAGTCAAGGTGAGTGATATAATACTAACATAACAGCTTATCGTTTAAACAACATAAGCACAACAAGGGAAACCCCTTTACACAAACATCACAAGATACTAACACACGTAGCATCCTAACATGTTTACCTTATCAAATCAACAAGAAAGTATTACAAGGCTATCACAAACCAACACAATCAAGTTATTCACACAAGGTACTTTCTACTTTATTTTAACAAGTTCGGGTTTTTATCCCCAAAGTACTTTATACATTAACTTTTTAAAAAATCCGCTTCTTTCACAAAAGTCACACAATACCCGTAGTATAAAAATAGAGTGACTATCTTTTTAAGTAAACCAAAACACTTCCTTTTGTAAAATCAAGTAACAACATTATTTTCCAAACGTTCAAGTTTGCCTAATTTCAAATGCTCAAGTTTCTCATTTTCGAAAGGTTTCGTAGTTCATAGTCTTAATCACTTAATAATATAATTCTCTTTCAAAACCATTGATAAACATATGTCTTATGTGTGAGTAGGTTATTCTTGTTCATAACAATCTTATTAAAGAAGCCATGATCTAGGAAATGTAATATCATTTTGTCTCATCTTAGCTTCTATGCAGATGGAGGTTTTTACTGGTTTTAATAATACTTAATTAGTCAAAACATTTCCCTTTATTAGCGCTGATGTGGTTTGTTCGATACTTATTCTGATTTCCGAAATCAGTAAGACATTATTCCTTTTAAAAACCAAGTACTCATTACTCACGAATGAGGTTTCACACTTTTTAACAAAATTCATATTAATTCAATTAAGTCAAGTCTCTTATCTTTTAAGATCAAGTCTCTTAACTTCTAAAATCAATAAATCATTCTTTTTATCTCTCTTAAGTCGTTATACCTAACTTCCCATAAAGCTAGTATAACTCTTAAGCTTTTAAAACCAAGTATTACTCTTCTTTCAAAAACGGTTCTTAATTCTTTTGAAATACTTCAAGATTCTTATTATTTAGACTCAAGTCAAAATACATCGGAGTAAAACCCTGCTCGCTTAACACACGACGCTCACCGTACTATATATATTCTTTTAAAATATCATGCTCAAGAGGATAGGAAGAATCACATACCTCGCGACGATTTATCGACTATTAGCAAATAGCTCCAAAGTACTGTAATCCTGCTAGCCTTTTCCACCCTTCGAGTAGAATACGCTACTCGCAGTACTTCAACCTATAACGGTTATACAAGTCTATCAATGTCTAGACTACTCGGTAGGATAAATCTAGATACAAGATTCTACGGAAAATTGGGCAGCACTTCCCTACCCGCCAAACTACACAAGTCTCATCAGAATACAAATCCATGTAAGATACCAATCTTCTATTTATAATCTTCTGATGTGATCTCAGTTCGAGTCTTATCTGTAATATCCTTCTATTACAGTTCAATTCTCTTCTATGAATCTTATATTCATTTCTATACTACCACAGTATGTAATTTCCAATTATAATATAAGGACAAGAGTATTTACCTCGATAAGCCCAAAATTATCCAAGATTTAATGTCGATCCTGAGCAACGTTTAGCTCCTACTCCGGGTGCTCCAACCCGCTCCAAACAACCCTTAGAAGTTCTACGCAACTTCTTCTTAATACTTCAACCAACTGAAGATTTTCCTTGTGGTTTCGCTGTGATCAAGGAAGTATAGTAGTATTTCGGCTTTTAGTATAGGTGTAACTCGAATACTACAAGGTATTTGGGCCACGGTATTTTGGAAGAGTCACGAGAC
Organism: Przewalskia tangutica; assembly: GCA_029844215.1. Lineage (NCBI taxonomy): Eukaryota > Viridiplantae > Streptophyta > Magnoliopsida > Solanales > Solanaceae > Przewalskia > Przewalskia tangutica. Next base: position 9,676,151 of record CM056725.1, read on the forward strand.
TTGGAGAGTATTTCTACCAAGGGGGGGTGGATTCACGAGACAACACTCAAGAGGGGGGGTGTGTCTCGGCCAAGGGCCTCTCAAAGGGGGGGAGGGGGAGCTCTTTGGACGAGAGCTTCACTACAAGGGAGGGAAGGATTTTTCAAGACTTAGAAAGTTGTGTTGTGGATGAAGAAGTCTTCAACAAAGGGGGGTATTTATAGGCCAACCAATGGCCAAGATCAAGACAAGTGGTGGGAAAGTGTAGGGTCAAGATTTGGACAAGTGTTTGTGGGTCCCACTTGCTCATCAACTACACAAAATATCTACAAATATCCTACCGACCCCTTGACCAAAGTCCTAGCACAAAAAACGTGCCAAGACCCCTTTAGCTTTGGCCCCACTGAGGCCAAGTGTCGCCCTCTCGTTGGTCTAAAATATTTCATCTCTCGGAAAAATCCGCAAAAATAATAAATGGCATAGCCGTAATTTTCCCTTCGCAAAGTTTGGAAAACGTTTCGTCGGAAAACGATTCTTTTCGGGGGTTGTGCACAAAATTTCGACCCTTGCCTACTTAAGGCTTAAACTTTTATACGTACGCCCTCACGTACATACTCTGGAAATACGGGGTATAGCATTATCCCCTCCTTAGAAACATTCGTCCCGAATATTCCTTCTAAGTCTCAAAACAAACATGCGCCATTATAGTCTTCACTGCTATACTTACGAAAACAATCATGCCACACCTGACCACAATACAACACGCGCAAATACTTAATCCAAGTCTACGAGGAATCACCTCTAACATCACATAAGCTTCCACCCAAAGTCTAAACGATACTCCCTTAAGAAACGATCACTTCTATTCTCTTAACACATGTTCACTTCTTCCCTTACTCGTCGTACCCTTCTCGTACACTCGAACTCTTTATCATACCTTACCACATTTCGCATCGCTTGCTTCCAAATCTCGGGTTACTACCTCAACTTTGGTCATCACATCGGGAACAACTGGATGGATCTCTCGATACTTTTCCGAACATAACAACATGAAGATCGGACGCATCGCCTCCTACGCCTAAGGCAAAGCTAACATATAGGCAACCTGGCCTATTCTTCACATGATCTAAAAAGGCCCAAAGTAACTCGGGCTAAGTTTCCTCTGTTTTCCAAAACTCGTCACCCCCTTTCCGGGGTGGTACCTTCAAGAAGACCCACCTTCAACCTGAACTCCAAGCGTCGTCGCCGATTATCCGCACAACTTTTGTTGACTCTGAGCTGCCAATAACCTCTTCTGGATAAGCTTCACCCTATCCACATCCTGCCGAAACAAGTATGAACCAACTATCTGAACCTTGCCAACATCGAACCAATCGACCGGCAACTTACACTTCCGCCCTTACAAGGCGTCATAAGGCGATATCCGAATACTGATATGGTAGCTTATTATAATACACACTCATCCAAAAGGCGAATAATCCTTACAGCTACCTCTGAAATCAAAAACACCGGCCCGAGGGTGAATGCGATACTGAGACTCACCTGAGTTCCTAACCCTGCCTGGTAAAACTTCCAGAAAAAGAAATAGCCGTAACACTGGCTCCATCGCTGCCATAAGGTGAAAGTAGGCACCTCGTGCAGCCTTACAACCTTCCTGATATAACATCTCGCATAACCCTCTGCCGAGTAAACGGTCTTGACTAAAAGACAAGATGGGCTGACCTCATCGGCCCGACTACTGGTCGAACGCATCCACGAACTCGTACGCTGGTTAACTAAACTTGGGCCTAACACCCTCGTGACCCTATCACAAAGCGGGACCACCCCAAACTGACCCCACCACCATACAGGCCGCGGGTTGACTCGCAAGCGGTCCGCAACCCGACCCGCTATCGTGCCAAACACTTGCTCCCCGATCCGGAACAATCCCACAATCAAGTCACGAAAACCTAGTGGTCTTCTTAGCTCAACTACCCTCTTTCATTTCATACCACCCGGGACTTATCACACAGACATATCTCACGTGTACTATGCACTCCGATAAAGGTTAACATAATAAAAATCTTTTACTCGAGATGGCCTTACCTCTAAGGTCTCTACATATAAAACTCTAAGGCTCACATTTTCCCTATCCCCAATCTTACCCTTTTAACTAACCATGATTTCTAATCACAATTAACACAATGCTATCTGAACATAGCACTTAAGATACACTTATCTTATCACACATACAATCTCTAGAGGGTTAAGGATAAACCTGAATCTACTGTTTCACTCCCCTATGTCGTTTCAATCAATCCCGCTACCGGGCGCATAGCAAAACAAGTCGCGAAGTACGACACTCCCATAATGACATCTACCACAACGCCACACCGAGCGGTGGCCTTCTCTCAAGCTAACAATCCTTCCTCTCCGAGCCATCAATCGCAATCGATCCGTAAGTCGAGTCCTCCTACTGCATCCCTCCTACTAGGACATCTTTTCGACACACGGCCCTAACGCCGCAGTAAAACAAGTACCAACAAAAGACGACATTCCCGACGACGCCACACATCGCTGAACACTGGGAAAATCAATCCGGCAGCCGGAACCTACGTGTATCTCAGAATCTAAGCTCGAGCTCACCAACTCCAGATACTCAACATCTCGAACTCGCGAGGACCACTGCACCGTGGAGGTGCATATCTAATTCGCTGGCGGTTCGCCCGAAAGTTACCAAAGGATCTCGCCGATCGCCTCTTCGTTGTCTTGATTAATCTGCCCATCTCTACGCTTTCGGCTGCACGCATAAGCCCGCATACGTGCCATGCTCAAGCTCGATGAAGAGCTACTCTTGCACAACCTCTCTTAGATAGTCATCAAGACCCGTGATAAATCGATCCATAATATACCTTCCGTTGCTAACTCCTAGCTAGTAATGGTCATCTTTGCAATCTATTCATTCTGCTACTGGTCGTGGAACTGAAGGTGTAAATGTCATGGCCGCAGTAGGAACTGTTGCCGCCGCGCTAAACTCTGCTGGGGCTGGCGATGTCGCAGAACTCCCCGAATGAAGCACCACCCTAGGTGATGATTGGGCTTGTGCCCTCGTAACCTCTCGTGTTTCTACTCGCAGCCTCCGCCGCTTGCCCTTCTCTGGCGGGTGCCTTTACGCGAGGCATAGCGGTGGAAAGAAATACGTTAGAGGGTCCAACTTATAACACGCCTCTAAGCACGATCTCGGAGTGAGAAGAATGGAAACCAATCCTAAATATCCTATAGCCTCACGATTATTGGTGCGCACAATACACCGATAATCAAGACTCTACTAGATACGGTCTGTAGATACTTTCGAGGATTAATCGCTTCGATACCACTTTTGTCACGACTAACCGGGCGTGGATCGTGCCTTACCCCGGGCACCCTAGTGATACAACATCAGAGTAATCAGCGGAACATAAAACAAGACATGAAATAATATGAAGTGTAAAACAGCTTTCTGAGGAAAGTTGACTTTCGGCATATATATATATAAACATGAATCCGAACAGTTACATCCCTTTTACAAACTCTGCCCACAACAGTACTACATACCTCTAAGAATGATGTAACAACAATGGCGGGACAGGGCCCCGCCATACCCTGAATGTAAGTACCTACAACGACAGGACTATACCACCGATAAGCCTCCGAGAAACGGAGCTTCCCAAAACGCCGAATCGTGATCCTAAGAGCGAGGATCGGCGATCGTGTACTCTACCGCGCATTTAACGCACTTCGGGCGAGGTCGATAACAGTACCAAGTATGTGAAATCAAAATACCGTGAATGAAATCATAGTAGTCTATAATAGCAGAGACATATATGATAACCAAACTACGCTCACAATAAATAGCGATATGTCAAGTCGTGACTCACGCCTCAAAGTCATCACTCAAATATAACTATGGGTCTCACGCCCACAATATCAATCATGCCCGTGGAATACCTTTCTCACCGCCTAGCCTATGATATAAAAACACCAAGGAATACACATGAACACCGAGTCCCACCTGTGTCATAATAAAATCGTCAGGTAAATGCGAAGGCATAGCCGACTACTAAGACCCACGCACTAACAAGGTCATAAATCAGACAAGAGATCTGTCTAGACCGCCACATGATCGGCCGCCACTCGCCCGCAGATCTAATGCGCGTCTAGTCCTGAACTTCCCGCACTCGCATAGGCCACTCACATAGCCCGCATGAGGAATTCCCGCATCGAGGGTAGCTACTCCCAAGATCGCCCCGACTCGCAGTCCGCATGGCCACATAGACCGCATGACCACAAAGGTCGCACACTAACCTGGAACTCTCGTAGCTCCACATAGTCCCCTGGACCCGCATGAGGTATTCTCGAATCATGGTCCCAGACCGCCTGAGTCTACCCCGCATCGGAGGGCAGCTTAACCCCCGGGATCAAGTCAAGGTGAGTGATATAATACTAACATAACAGCTTATCGTTTAAACAACATAAGCACAACAAGGGAAACCCCTTTACACAAACATCACAAGATACTAACACACGTAGCATCCTAACATGTTTACCGTATCAAATCAACAAGAAAGTATTACAAGGCTATCACAAACCAACACAATCAAGTTATTCACACAAGGTACTTTCTACTTTATTTTAACAAGTTCGGGTTTTTATCCCCAAAGTACTTTATACATTAACTTTTTAAAAGATCCGCTTCTTTCACAAAAGTCACACAATACCCGTAGTATAAAAATAGAGTGACTATCTTTTTAAGTAAACCAAAACACTTCCTTTTGTAAAATCAAGTAACAACATTATTTTCCAAACGTTCAAGTTTGCCTAATTTCAAATGCTCAAGTTTCTCATTTTCGAAAGGTTTCGTAGTTCATAGTCTTAATCACTTAATAATATAATTCTCTTTCAAAACTATTGAGAAACATATGCCTTATGTGTGAGTAGGTTATTCTTGTTCATAACAATCTTATTAAAGCAGCCATGATCTAGGAAATGTAATATCATTTTGTCTCATCTTAGCTTCTATGCAGATGGAGGTTTCTACTGGTTTTAATAATACTTAATTAGTCAAAACATTTCCCTTTATTAGCGCTGTTGTGGTTTGTTCGATGCTTATTCTGATTTCCGAAATCAGTAAGACATTATTCCTTTTAAAAACCAAGTACTCATTACTCACGAATGAGGTTTCACACTTTTTAACAAAATTCATATTAATTCAATTAAGTCAAGTCTCTTATCTTTTAAGATCAAGTCTCTTAACTTCTAAAATCAATAAACCATTCTTTTTATCTCTCTTAAGTCGTTATACCTAACTTCCCATAAATCTAGTATAACTCTTAAGCTTTTAAAACCAAGTATTACTCTTCTTTCAAAAACGGTTCTTAATTCTTTTGAAATACTTCAAGATTCTTATTATTTAGACTCAAGTCAAAATACATCGGAGTAAAACCCCGTTCAGTTAACACACGTACGTCTACCGTACTATATATATTCTTTTAAAATATCATGCTCAAGAGGATAGGAAGAATCACATACCTCGCGACGATTTATCGACTATTAGCAAATAGCTCCAAAGTATTGTAATCCTGCTAGCCTTTTCCACCCTTCGATTAGAATACGCTACTCGCAGTACTTCAACCTATAACGGTTATACAAGTCTATCAATGTCTAGACTACTCGGTAGGATAAATCTAGATACAAGATTCTACGGAAAATTGGGCAGCACTTCCCTACCCGCCAAACTACACAAGTCTACTGTAAATACAGTCTAGGATAAATCTAGATACAAGATTCTACGGAAAATTGGGCAGCACTTCCCTACCCGCCAAACTACACAAGTCTACTGTAAATACAGTCCTATGTAAGTACAGTTCAATCTTCTATTTATAATCTTCTGATGTGATCTCAGTTCGAGTCTTATCTGTAATATCCTTCTATTACAGTTCAATTCTCTTCTATGAATCTTATATTCATTTCTATACTACCACAGTATGTAATTTCCAATTACAATATAAGGACAAGAGTATTTACCTCGATAAGCCCAAAATTATCCAAGATTTAATGTCGATCCTGAGCATCGTTTAGCTCCTACTCCGGGTGCTCCAACCCGCTCCAAACAACCCTTAGAAGTTCTACGCAACTTCTTCTTAATACTTCAACCAACTGTGAAGATTTTCCTTAGGGTTTCGTTGTGGTGAAGGGAAGTATAGTAGTATTTCGGGCTTTTAGTATAGGTGTAACCTTGGAATACTACAAGGTATTTGGGCAAGGTATTTTGGAATAGTAACTATACTGGAGAGTATTTCTACCAAGGGGGTGTATTTACGAGACAACACTCAAGAGGTGGGGGTATGTCTCGCCAGGGCCTCTCAAAGGGGAGGAGCTCTTTGGACGAGAGCTTCACTCTGAGGAGGGAAGGATTTTTCAAGACTTAGAAAGTTGTGTTGTGGATGAAGAAGTCTTCAACAAAGGGGGGGTATTTATAGGCCAACCAATGGCCAAGATCAAGACAAGTGGTGGGCAAGTGTAGGGTCAAGATTTGGACAAGTGTTTGTGGGTCCCACTTACTCATCAACTACACAAAATATCTACAAATATCCTACCAACCCCTTGACCAAAGTCCTAGCACAAAAAACGTGCCAAGACCCCTTTAGCTTTGCCGTCCACTTGAGGGCCAAATGTCGCCCTCTCGTTGGTCTAAAATATTTCATCTCTCGGAAAAATCCGCAAAAATAATAAATGACATAGCCGTAATTTTCCCTTCGCAAAGTTTGGAAAACGTTTCGTGAAACGACTTTTCTGGGTTGTGCACAAAATTTCGACACTTGCCTACTTAAGGCTTAAACTTTTATACGTACGCCCTCACGTACATACTCTGGAAATACGGGGTATAACAGAAATAGTCCTATGCGAGGAAATTACCTCATGCGGGTCCACGTGATCTATGCGGGTGAAATAGTCCTATGCGAGAAAATTACCTCATGCGGGTCCACGTGACCTATGCGGGTGAAATAGTCCCAGAAGTAGGATTGCATAATGATACTACGGGCGGGTGGCCCTAGATTGATCATAAGCTTCCTAGTTTAAAGCGGTAAAGTTTACTCTACTTTTTAAAAAGGCACAGTGTACTGATATTTGAGTATTGTACTTTTTATATGCCGACGGTGAGGTTGGAATTCCACGGGCATGCTTATCTGATGATGGTGGTATATTATCCTTGTTACATGCTGACAGTGATGTTGTATTCCACGAGCATACTTCTGTGATATTATATGTTGAGGGCAGGTGTCCCTGATTTTGACATGGCTTTCATATGTGAAAGTGGTACGGTGTTATAGTAGTACAGTGATACAAGGTACAGTTGGCTCTGATTGTTATATGACACAAGAGATCGATATTTGATTTTCATACTTGCCCTCGCCATTCTTTTGCAGCTTATGATCTTGCTTTCAGATCAGTATTTCCGTTCCATACTTGGTACCTGTTATACTGATCTCCTTCGGGGGGCTGCGTTCATGTCCGCAGGTCTAGGTACTCAGTTGTGGATCCGCGAGCTTAGGATCCTGGTTCAGCATTTTGAGATGGCTCCAATGTTCCGGAGCTTGTCATTATGGCTAGGTATATTCGTGGTACGACGGCCTCATTCCGTCACGCGCCATCGTCCAAATTCTTAGAGGTCTGTATTCATATGTGGGTTGGTCTGGCTAGAGTTGTATTTACATTATTGAACAGTGTAGACCATTTCGGGTGATTTTTATTCTGTGTTTAAAGAAAAAAAAAAGTGTTATTTATCTTCCGCGGTTTATTATGTTGTATGAATAGAAGGCCTGTGTAGGCACCGCCATGCCCGGGTTCGGGTTGTGACATAAGACTTATACCAAATAATGACCCTCTTATTCTACGGGAATTTGGGCAGCACTTTCTTTGTTTCTACGTACTTTTCCACCTTTTTCAAGGCCCAAATTCAACAACAACCAAGCTTCAATTAAGGGCACAACCAGCAGTTAACCAAAGGGGATCACACGCATACCTTACGTGCAAAGTTCAGCCCTTTAACTTAAATAAACAGTTCACAACCAAAGCAATAACCAAAGAGAATTACACGCCAACTTGACGTCTAAAATTCTTCCCCATAATGATATAAAAGCAGTCTATAAAACAGTCCATAAATAACCAACATTAAGGGTACAATGTGAAGCATTTTTCACCCTTATTCCTTAGGACTTTCATTAGTCATTTCCCACATTAAACATGAAAAATGAGGGCTGAATTTCCAGAATCCCAACGCCCTAAAACAGTCCCTAAAAAAGTGTATAATAACGTCCAACAGTTTTATAGATTCTACGGCCAATAACTACAATCCGATAACTCTTTCCTTAATTCATTTTATTCCAATTCAAGTTCCAACACTTCCATATATGACATACCAACTTATCAATAACCATATTACCTCATTTTAACATGCGACAAGTGTGGATAACAACAACAATATAACCAATGAAACCAATGACACAGCACTGCCTCAAATCGGCCAACAACACATCTATCACATACACGTCTTATTTTCCATTTCTTCCTTAACATAATTTCATCCCTTAAACATAACAATAAGTAATATCCAATTACTTTAATTTAAGAAGAACTATTACCTCATTTTTGTGCCCAAAATCGTCCAAAACAGCCCTTACTATATTGGTCTGCATTTTCGTTTTGCTCCACTTCTTCAAGTTCCAATCACATATATGTATCTACTACAAGCTTATATCCAACTTCCATTTGTATTTAACTTCCAAAAAGTTGATAGAACTTAGGGTTTTCTTGCATCCTTTCTCGGCCCAAACAAGTCTCCAAAGGTTGAGATGTTAATCTTGGTTCAACACTTGGTTTAGGGGCTTAATCTTGGAGAAATAAATTGATCAACAATGGTTGTTCTTGGTCTAAAGGTGCTCGAGATTTAGAGCTCAAAGGGAGAGAAGATAGTGAGATATATGGCTAAGTGTAAGTGAGATCCAAGTCTTGCAAGACTTGGATATATATAGCCATGTGGAGTGGGACCCACATGTCCACTTGTCCTCAAGATATCTAACATGTTGTCATCTTAGCAAGACAAGTGGAGGGGTGACACGTGTCACCCTCCTATTGGTCCAAAATAATTTCTATACTTGACCAAAATATCTAAAAATCTCGAGGGCCCCACCAAATTGTAAAATTTCCGGTGGGCCCCACATGACCAAATCCGAGACTTCAAAATCCAAAACTAATTTCGTACCTCCAATTAGGAGAATTGAACTCCAAGTTAACAAATTGTTGTCTTCACATTTTTCGAAACTTTCCTTCCCAAAATTCAAATCTTAAATCCTTAATCACGTTCTCAATTAGTAGCTCTGGTATTACGGGGTGTAACATTCTTCCCCCCTTAGAAACATTCCTCCTCGAATATTCATCTAAGGTCTCAAGCTATACAAATTTCCAATCGGCTCAACAATCATCAACATCAATCCCAAGTGGTTTATACTCAAACCAAGGAATCATCACCTCTAATATACTTCACATATACTATGTATTTTAACCACAATCACACATGAAATACTTTTCTCTTGAAGGCCTTGTCTATCTAAGGTCTCAATGATTATCCAATACTCTAAGATTCTCAATTATTCCAAATTAGCACATATATAACCTTGATGTGGATTCATTAAACTGTTTCACACCTTCCAAGCAATTTATAAAGCTTAACCATCACATGATAACCCACAACTGCTTCAGAAAACACACACATGGCCCCAAATAAATATGTCTGCATATATGTACATCATCATATCAACTCTACAACAATTTTACCAACCTGGATACTAAATCCATATATTCCCCTTCGGGGCCACTGTCGCTTTCTTATAGTTGCAATCACAATAATATGTTAGGGAGGGACTACCCTAACCACACAACTCTATCGCACGATCTTGGAGTAAGAAGAATAGAAACCAATCCTAAATGTACTGTAGCCTCCTGTTTAAAGATGTGGTGCACAACACACCGATAAATAAAACTCTACTATACACGGTCTGTAGAAATTTCGAGGACTAACTGCTCTGATACCACTCTGTCACGACCCTAACCCCGGGCCCGCGGCTGGTGCCCTACCTGGGCACCCTTCTACCCATACAACACAAGTAACCCGCGGAAACTAAATAACAATTTTTTTTTCAAACAAAGTCCAAGACGGCAAGGCTGCCATAATATATAATACCCGAATGGGACTAGAACTGTACAAAAATATGAATACAACTCACGCAAGTCCAGCCTACATATGAATATAGACCTCTAAGAGTTTGGACAAATACTATGACGTAACAAGACCCCGCCGTACCCATAAATGTACAAGACTCTAATACAAACTTCATACCAACATGACAAGACTCCGCATAGTGGAGTTGTCTCAATAGAAGCTGACTGGAGATCCTAAGCTCGCGGATCACCCAACTGAGTACCTAATACCTGCGGCGTGAACGCACTTGGCGGGCCAAGACAACAAGTACTAAGTATGAAATGGAAATAAAGTACAGTATAAAATCATGGTTGGCCAAGAAATGACAGGGACAAGTAAAATAATCAAATACCAGATCCAACCGTGTCATATAAAATAAGAGTCAACTGTACCTTGTATCGATGTACCCCTGTACCCCTGTACCACTGTACCACTGTACTACTGTACTCGCCTCATGAATGCCTACTCATAGAATTATCATGTTCATACACGTATAGATAACGTATCATACTCCGTACCTATAACCTGTCCTGGCCCATATTGGGACTCGGTTCTCATACTCTGTATCTAACATATCCCGGCCCATATTGGGACTCGGTGTAAGGTCGTATAAGATATAACATGTCTCGGCCCATTCTGGGACTCGGTGTGAAGTCCTATAACATGTCCAGGCCCTTTCTTAGTCTCGGTGTAAAGTCATATAAGTCATGTAAGGTATAACATATCCCGATCCATTCTGGGTCTCGGTGTAAAGTTATATAAGGTATAACATGTCTCGGCCCTTTCTGGGTCTCGGTGTAAAGTCATATAAGTCGTATAACATGTCCCGACCCATTATGGGACTCGGTGTGGTCATCTTCCTCACATATGCACCTATAACGTGTCCCGGCCCATTAGGGGACTCGGTGTAATCATGACTATCCATAAAATCCTCATGTGTGTACATGAAACGTGTCCCGGCCCAACATGGGACTCGGTGTATCAACGCAACCATATGACATTTTAAACCATCTCTTGACTTTCCATAAAACCGTTATAACAAACTTCTCATAAAACCATTATAACAAACTTTCATTTTAGAAACTAAAGCACTACCACATCTTTCTTTTTAAACAAACCAAGGCACTATCGTCTCTTTCCTTTTAATAAAACCAAGGCATTATCATGTGATGTAACATTAGGGAAATGAACCCAAAGTACTATGTACATCTAATCTTATAAAAAGAATCATATCATGTCATATAAAGGAGTTGAACCCAAAAGTACTATGTACATCTATTCTTATAAAAAGAATCATATCATGTCATATAAGGGAGTTGAACCCAAAAGTACTATGTACATCTATTCTTCCCTTTATAAAACCCCAAGATACTGACACTTGTAGCATCCAGACACTTTCACTATTAAAAACAAGTTACTTACACTTTTAAACTCAAGTAACTTATTCTTTTCAAATCAAGTAACCTATACCTTTAAATCAAGTTACTTCTTCTTTCCCAAAATCAAGTCATTTATACTTCATATAAATCAAGTCTCTTATACTTCATCTAATCAAATCTCATATACTTTCAAGTAAGGTCTCATATACCTTCAAATAAAGTCTCATATACTTTCAACTAAGTCTAGTCTCATGACTTTCAAATAAATCAAGTCTCATAACTTTCAAATAAATCTAGTCTCAAGACTTTCAAATAAATCAAGTCTCATTAGTGTTGTAACCTAGCAAGATCAACTCAACTTCAATGCTTACTAAACACTCTTACCAACATCTCCCATAAGACTTGGTAAGGACTTAGGAATAACTTAGACATGCATTTAGCATAGAATCAATAACATGAATACTCTAATAACGAGACAAGTATACTTCAAGAAACAAGTTATGTATACTCCAATAATCAATCATGCCGATAGAAGGAAGAAGTTCACATACCTCGTTGACGAATAACCAACACGACAAGTAGAATACGCCTCAATTTACTTCAACCTTGTCGGCTATTCCACATGCCAAGTAGAATATTCCATACGTAATACTTCAACCTAAAATGACAACAGCACTTCTATCAACTTCAAGCTTCCAAGTGTAAGACTTATACCAAATAATGGCCCTCTTATTCTACGGGAATTTGGGCAGCACTTCCTTTGTTTCTACTTACTTTTCCACCGTTTTCAAGGCCCAAATTCAACAACAACAACCAAGCCCCAATTAAGGGCACAACCAGCAGTTAACCAAAGGGGATCACACACATATCTTACGTGCAAAATTCAGCCCCTTAACTTAAATAAACAGTTCACAACCAAAGCAACAACCAAAGGGGATTACACGCCAACTTTACGTATAAAATTCTACCCCACAACGATATAAAAGCAGTCTATAAAACAGTCCATAAATAACCAACATTAAGGGTACAATGTGAAACCTTTTTCACCCTTATTCCTTAGGACTTTCATTAGTCATTTTCCCACATTAAACATGCAAAATGAGGGATGAATTTCCAGAATTCCAATGCCCTAAAACAATTCCTAAAAAAACTGTATAATAACGTCCAACAGTTTTATAGATTCCACGGCCAATAACTACAATCCGATAACTCTTTCCTTAATTCATTTTATTCTAATTCAAGTTCCAAAACTTCCATATATGACATACCAACTTATCAACAACCATATTACCTCATTTTAATATGCGACAAGTGTGGATAAAACAACAATATAACCAACGAAACCAATGACACAAAACTGTCTCAAATCAGCCAACAACACATCTATCACATACACATCTTATTTTCCATTTCTTCCTTAACATAAATTCATCCCTTAAACATAACAATAAGTAATATCCAATTACTTTAATCTAAGAAGAACTATTACCTCATTTTTGTGCCCAAAATCGTCCAAAACAGCCCCTACTATATTGGTCCGCAGTTTTCGTTTTGCTCCACTTATTCAAGTTCCAATCACATATCTACTACAAGCTTATATCCAACTTCCCTTTGTATTTTACTTCCAAAAAGTTGATAGAACTTAGGGTTTTCTTGCACCATTTCTCGGCCCAAACAAGTCTCCAAAGGTTGAGATGTTAATCTTGGTTCAACACTTGGTTTAGGGGCTTAATCTTGGAGAAATAAATTGATCAACAATGATTGTTCTTGGTCTAAAGGTGCTCGAGATTTAGAGCTCAAAGGGAGAGAAGATGGTGAGATATATGGCTAAGTGTAAGTGAGATCCAAGTCTTGAAAGACTTGGATATGTATAGCCAAGTGGAATGGGACCCACATGTCCACTTGTCCTCAAGATATCTAACATGTTTTCATCTTAGCAATACAAGTGGAGGGGTGACACGTGTCACCCTTCTATTGGTCCAAAATAATTCTTCACCAAAATAATTTCTATACTTGACCAAAATATCTAAAAATCTCGAGGGCCCCACAAAATTGTAAAATTTCCGGTGGGCCCACATGACCAAATTCGAGACTTCAAAATCCAAAACTAATTGTTTACCTCCAATTAGGAGAATTGAACTCCAACTTAACAAATTGTCGTCTTCAAATTTTTCCGAAACTTTCCTTAAGAAAATGTAATAATTCTTTCTTTCCGAAAATTCAAATCTTAAATCCTTAATCACGTTCTCAATTAATAGCCCTGGTATTACGGGGTGTAACATTTTTCAAATTATGTTTTGACATAGACACGAAACGCAAAAAAACTTGGCAAACACTTCAGACTTGAATTTAAGTGGATAGACCCAGACAAAGTGAGAAAAGTAATCTAATAAGACGAATTAAATTATTGTTTTTAAGAAAATTAAAAACATGAGCTCATGTGTGTCCAAGTCTATTGTGCCAAGTTGACGGAGAAATTATTCTTAAAGCGGTAGGAGAAGTGACACAGGCAGTTGGAGACGTGGTAGGGTTGATACTAGCAGCGGACGTAGATAGAAAATGATAGAGATCACCCTCACTATTGCATCTCGTAAGGAGTTTGCCGTTACGGAGGTCCATTATGGAAAATCCAAATGAGTCAAAATTAATTGATACAAAATTATCAGTGGCAAATTTTCTAATGGAGATTAGATTTTTTATAATGTTAAGAGCATATAAGACGTTATTCAGGGAGAAATGAGGATGAGGTGGTGGGGTTAATGTGTGGTCAAACCCTTGAATTGAAATTTGATGACTGCTTCCAACTATAATAGATTGTGAAGTATTTAAACATCGCAGTTGAATAAGATTAATAGAATTGTTGGTGAGGTAAGACGTGTCGCCCGTATTCATATACATGCATAATCGGGTTGTCGAGGAGTCAATGTTATAAAAGTTGGGCCCAATTGGATTGAGAGAGGCCTGGAGCTGACTGGTAGTGTTACACCCCGTAATTTCAGGGCATATTTAAGAGAATGTACGTAAGGAAACAAGACTTAAAAATTTTGAACGAAAGAAAGAATTGTTTTTCAAAGAAAAAATCTTCCGAACCTCGGGAAGGAAAATTGTTCGTTAATGAGAATTGGGTTCTCAAATTTGTTATTTGAGACTTTTAGAATTTATCGGAATTATGGAATTTTATTTTCAGAGTTGGATACGTGGGGCCCACTCGAGAAATTTTACGTTTTTGTGAGGCCCACGAGGTTTCCGATATTTTGACCAATTATGGAAATTTCGGAAAACGGAATATTTTAGACCAATGGGAGGGTGACACATGTCACCCTTCACATGGACTTGTTGGATGAAGAAAAATGGACCAAGTCAAAGGGTCAACTTAGCTTGAGATAATTGACCACATCCTAGCCTTCCATTTGGATTAATCCTAGCCCTTGGTCTCATTATATATTACTACTACTAGTGCAAGACTAGTTCTACACTTAGAAAAAATATCAAGAACTTGTGTGTGTGTGAGTGAGCTCTCGGCAATGAGCTAGCAAGAAAAAAAACAAATTTCATTTGTTGATGATAAATCTCAATATTCAAACCTAAGGTTCCTAGAGGTATTATAAGGATATCTCAATACAAAAATCCCGGAAAAACTACGTTTTTACGTTAGTCGCAACATGAAAACCTAAGGGGGTTTTCATAGTTGGAGTTGGAACTTGAAGAGGAGTTCTTCATAAGCTTCTAAGGGTTGCTTGGAGTGGATTGGAACGTCAAGAAGAGGAGCTAAAGTTGCTAAAGATCAACTTGAGGTTTTGGATGGTATTTGGGCTTTTGAGGTAATAATCTTCATCTTCTTATTGTAATTAGAGATTACATATTATAGGAATTGATAGATGATCATGAGATATATATAATGAATATTGATAAGTGTTATGGAATATTGGAAGCCTAATGTCTGAAAAGTTCATGTTAGCCATTAAGTTTGTAATTCAATTTAATTGTTGGTTACGATCGTCGCATGTTATAGAAAGAAGGGATTATAGTTGTTATAATAGATTGCGGTTATATAACATATTAGAATAACAACTTGGATTGAAAAGGGAATTGAAAGGAAATTGATATTGTTGCGGCATTGATTGTAGCCGAGAAAGGCTTAAGTTGTTGGATAGTTTTATATTAATTATGGGGCAGAATTTTACACGTCCTGTTAGGCGTGTAATCCCCTTTGAATTGTTGAATTGTTGAATTGTTGAGCCTTAAATGTGGTATTTGGTTATTGATTTTCGGGTCTTGAAAAAGGTGGAAAAATACGTAGAAACAAATGAAGTGCTGCCCGATTTTCCGTAGAATTAAGAGTCCTTATACTTAGAAATATTCTACGTTGAAGGGTAGTAGTTGATGGACGTATTATAGTCATTATAGGTTGACATTCTACGTGTGGCGTATTCTACTTGGCAAGTGGTTTAAGTCGAATAGGTATGTGGAACTTTCCCTATCTTCTTGAGCATAAGTTTTATAAATGTATAGTACGGTGGACGTACATGTTTAAAATGAATTCGGTTTCATTTTGGTATCCTTGCCTTGATTTCGAAAAGTGAAGTAACTCGGCTTTTAAAAGTAATGTGACTTGATGTTACATGGAAAGATTACTTGACTTGAAAAGTATTGATTACTTGATTTCTAAAGTTAAGAGACTTGAAGTATCTTGAAAGCATATGATACTTGGTTTTAAAAGTATAAGCCTCTTGGTTTCAAAAAGAATGTAATTGTCTAAAACATAAAGAGCTATAACGGCTTTATGGGAAGTTGGTTATAACGGCTTTATGGAGGGTTAAGAAAGTGTCTACTTGATTTATAGGCACGAGTTGCCTAGGTTGTGAAAGTAGAAGTTACTTGGTTTCAAAGCCTTGAAATAAATTTCTAAAGGTGTAGTAACTTGATTTGAAAAATAGACATGCCTTGATATTACGAGTGTTAGTATCTTTGGGGTTTTATACGAGAAATAGTCATTTTTAAAAGGATAAAGGTATGTAGTACTTTCGGTTAAACTCCCGGATTTTATGTGACATGATAGTGCCTTAAGTTTAAATAAAATGAGAGTGCATGTGAATTAAGTCTAATAAGAAGTTAAGGGGTTTCTTAACTTGCTTATGATATTTATGATAAGCTGGTGGTGCTTATGTTGTGATGTTCATGATAGCCGGTGGTGCTAGTGTTATATTATTATTTTTTACGGGGTAAATCCCGGGTTATTTGCATGTTACATTTCATAGATTTGCTACCCATGATGCGAGTGCGGCGTATGTACTCATCGTGGTTCCACTGGACCTATGCGGGTGAAATAGTCCTATGCGGGTGAAATAGTCCCATGCGGAGCAAATTGCTCCATTGCGGGTCTACAAGACCTATGCGGGTGAAATAATCGCAGGAGTAAGATTGCTTAATGATACTACGGGCGGGTGGTCCTAATTTGATCGTAAGCTTCCTATTTTAAATGGTAAAGTCTACTCTTATTTACTCTCATTGTTAGTAAGACACAATGTACTGTTAATGTGGTTATCATACATGTCTCCAGCTTTATTTTAGACTATTATGATTTCATTACAATACTTTCAGTTTCACTTACTTAGTACATGTTGTACTGACCCCCTTCGGGGGGCTGCATTCATGCCGCAGGTTGAGGTACATAGCTTGCTGATCCTGGCTCTTAGGATCACTGATCAGTTCTTGCAAAGCTCCATTTCTCCGGAGGCTAGTCTTTTTGTACAGTTTCCCTGATGTTGTAGATTATGTACATTCAGGGGTATGGCGGGGTCCTGTCCCATCACAGTTGTTATGTCAAAACTCTTAGAGGTCTGTAGTCATATCTTGTGGGTCGGTTTGAAATAAAAAAGAGGTAACTGCTTTTGACTTTATATATATATATATATATATATATATATATATCCAGAGAGGTAGCCTTATCGGCTAGCCTGTTGTTTATTTCTTATTTGAGTATGTATGTTCCGCTGATTTTCTCTGATGTATACCTGTAAGGGTGCCCAGGTAGGGCACCAGTCGCAGACCCGGGGTCGGGTCGTGACAAAAGTGGTATCAGAACAGTTAGTCCTCGGAAAGTGTCTACAGACCGTGTCTAGTAGAGTCTTGATTATCGGTGTGTTGTGCACCACATCTATAATCAGGAGGCTACAGGACATTTAGGATTGGTTTCTATTCTTCTCACTCTAAGATCGTGCGATAGAGCTGTGTGGTTAGGGTCGTCTCTCCCTAACGAGTTATGTTGATTGCAGCTATGAGAAAGCGTGATGGCGGGAAGGACTATGTGGATTGCGTATCCAGGTTGGTAATAATTGTGGTATAGTTGGTATAATGATGTACGGCTATACGGGTTTATGTATGAGG
Source organism: Przewalskia tangutica (assembly GCA_029844215.1). NCBI lineage: Eukaryota > Viridiplantae > Streptophyta > Magnoliopsida > Solanales > Solanaceae > Przewalskia > Przewalskia tangutica. Next base: position 9,694,172 of record CM056725.1, read on the forward strand.
GTCAGACGCGTGTTGCCTAGAATGATTATAGATTACCAAGAATTGGTAAGGACTAATTAGATACCGGTAAGGTATGAAATATCTTAATGAATTCTCATCAAAGTTTTACGTGCTAATTAGAGAAAATTAGGAGATGATGAGCTGTCTGAGAAGGTAATGAACCCTTAAGAAATCATGTTAAGGGACTTAATTGAAGACTATGTTATAGATTAAGCTGCGTAGTATGCTTAAGAGAATTGTACGGATGAGATCCGTATGGAGTAAGTATGGTGGTTGTGATCAAGACAACACGATTGTGGTATTATGAGAAGCTATCTTACCCGTATGAGGGGAAGGGTAATGTAGGCTTGGGGCATGGAAATTGTGAGCCTTAGAACATTGATAGCCGCCGAGTCGGGTTATGGACCTATTACGGGTCGACCCATAGCCTGTAATGAAGCAGGGTTAGTTAAGGGTTGTCATTGTGTGGCGAGGTTATGAGGGTGCAAGGCCCAAGTCTAGTTAATCGTTTTACGGGTTCGTGGACGCGTTCCACAGGAACCGGACCGTGAGAGCCGGAAATGGCCTTAAAATATCGGATGTAGTAACTCCAAGGATTGGAAAATAGAGCAGTGATAGAAATTATACACGTATGCTAGAAAAAGTTTGGAAGTACGGAAAGAGTACGACCAGTAAGAAAGAGAGCAACCAAGTGTAAAAGAATAGAGCCTGAATCCATAAGAACCTTTCGAGGTAGCTACACCTGTGAGTGATTGGGTGGTAGCTGAGCAAGTATATAATAATTGCCCGGTGACGATACAGTCGTCAGACCCTAGCAGACCTAGTAGAGCTGGATATGACAGACTTTGAGGTCATTATAGGTACGGACTAGTTGGCTTCTTGTTATGCCAACGTTGACTGCAGAGAGATATTGGTTCGATTCCAGTTTTCCGGTAAGCCGGTTATCGAGTGGAAAAGAAGGGAAGAGATTGTAACAAGTGAATTATCCTTCCTTCTTTGACATCGTTGATTTTAATAAGTCTGTGTGACTTGTTCATTTGAGGTAAATTGATGTAGAAAGTAAGTAATACTTGAATTTGAAGGAGTTTATGTTAAGTGCCCTTGGAGGTACTTGGAGTTGGTTTAGTGTGGCGGTCAGGGCCACGACCTTCCGGATAATTTTAGGAAAATGCGCAAAGCAAGAATAAGATAAGTACGAGTGTTGCCTGCGTAAAACAGAAGACATCGTTGGTAGGTTTTGAAAATCTATACGATTATAAGGTGGCGCTTGATGATTAAGATTATGAAAGGGAGATAACCTTTCTCCCCCACGTAAAATGATACTTTTACGTATTATAGGGTTATGTGTACCCATGTTATTAGGCGATGGATATGAGACTGGTAAGGTCTCCAGTGTCGTCATGCCATAGGTTACAGTTTTAGATAACTGTGGGAAAAGTATTGTGTTGGGGTAATTGAGGGCGACATTAGGAAATGGTCGAGGACGTGTCGTAAGGATACGAATGCTGGTAATAAGCATAAATGGAAATGCACGACCGAGGATAAAGATAGAAATATTTTGAGTTAATAAAATTAGTATAACGAAGGGTGGCAAGCCGATAATGACGGGCAAGACAGTATGAAATACGGGGAGATAAGAGACCCCAGGACAACATGAAATGGAAAAATAAAGGTAAGACGAGAAGACACTCGAACGATGAGAGACATAATCATGACAAGATAAGAAATCTTGTCAAGCCATTGGATTATTGATGCGCGATTTATGCACACACTAAACGCAAGTGCACGTATCGTGACAAATAATATAGTCTAGAAGACCGAATTATCGTTCTTAGGGATTAGTGTACAATTCTCAAACTCTATTCTATAGTATCTATTTGGTAACCGATGATTGATGAATTGTTTATAACTACAATTATGAATGCTAACTAATTTACTTTGTTTTACTTCAGATATGGTGGAAATAGGGCTTCCAAATCTCCTCAACTATTCGCTCATCTTACTTGTTAATGCAATTAATTATGGTTTTTCTTCTATTTTGAGATAGCAGGTTAACTAAGCCGTTTTATACTTCTGTTAAGGTAATATAAACACTCAACCCCAATATAGAACCCTTCTACCTTTCGGTGATAAGATTGACTATAAAGGAGAATTAAGAGCAATAACCTATTAAACTACACAAGTATCGGGGTACTTTCATCCACGATTTAACCTATGTTTATTCAACTATAGCATATTCACAATCTCCCCTTTCGGCTTTCGATTAGAAATCATATAGATTATGATAATTAGTGATCAATTAATTATCAAACATTCAAGACAAATATTGAATAAATCTCAACAATGTTAAGAAGAAACCAAAACATACGTTAATTCATAAGAATGAGTTTCAAGTGATTTGATATGGAAAGCCCTAAATTAAGTTAATTCCTAGCCATAGACATGCCAAGAACTAAACGCATATCCAACATAAACTATAAAGAAATAAAACAAAGAAACAAGAAATTACACAAAAGTAGTCTCCAATCTTGATCTCCAAGTTTGTGATGAATTGGCAAGGGTTTGGAACCCTTAATCTGACCTAGAAAGCTCTTTTTTATAGCCTCTAAATCGTTCTTAACCTTTTCCTTTTAGGTCTTGGCCCATTCCCATTCGAATTTGGCAGAATTCACTCGGCGCCAGCGACCAGAATCAGCGCACGGCTGAAACTCTGCATTCTCAGATTTTGGTGCCGCTGGCCATTTCTTGTTCTTGCCGGTTCGCCAAATTTCTAGCTTTTGAGCTCGAACCTCTGTTTACGCCTCTTTGCTCCTTTTCGCCAATGAGCCACTTTAAACCATTATGACTCAAAAGAAAGAAAATTTATCCTAAGACGACACGTATTTGTACAAAAATGGGCAAAAGACTAACTAAAAATGACTCAAAAGGTGTATATAAAATACACCGATCAATTATGTAATGCCATGAATTGAGTTTGAATACCGGACTATAAGCTCTATGAGCAGGGGAGGATGATAGGGTTACTACTTGACGAGATCAAGGAAATCCCCCCCTAAATTGCGATTGGCAGGAAGTCTTGGCCATGAGTCAAGCGACGAAAGCGAATTTAATCATAGTAACCAAGTTGGGTGTGACAACACCCGGGATGGGAAGCAGGAACCATAATTGAGATATAATTTGAATGTCAGGGATAGACAAAAATGGTAAGAAAGGGCTAACAAAGAAATGCCTGAATCATCTTCCTAACATGCATATCCTAATTATTTCGCCTCAAATATCAAGCAATCATACACATAGGTTTAATTACTAACAATGCATAAATCAAGCAAACTACTCCAAATAGTTCGATTTCATGAATTATTGACATATCTAACCTAAGTGTTTAGATGGTTGCTTGTAATTCCATTAAATTATTCAACCTTACTTCACTAGGCGATTTCAGTAACTACAGCATGCATGATCTTTAAAAAAATAATCTGACTCAAAAATACTAAAAAATACACAAAACAAATAAAAAAGACTCAAAAACAATAAGACACCTCCCCCTCCAAACTTAAATCACACATTGTCCCCAATGTTTGCAAGACTCAAAAAAAAAAAACTGGACAACTTACAGACTTGGTTTAAAGTGGTGGCGGTGTCGGCGGATAATGCATGGACCACTGGCTGAACAAGGAACTCATCTCATCAAATCTTTGGTGCAACTGTTGTTGCTCCTGCCTTAGTTCTTGATGTCCTTGCCTCAGGTCCTGTTGACCTTGTATCATTATGTCAAAGCTCTGCATCATCCTCTTCTGGTTCATGAGCAACTGCTCCATTAAAGGCACCGGAGGTTCTAATTCAGGGGTTCTTCTTTGTCGCTTCTGCGCTTATCTTTGAGCCTCTGTCTCAGGCTCCTCTTCATCCATGGCAGCCTCTGCTGCTGCTGCCTTGGTGGTGGTCTTTGATCGGTCTCCTTCGTCTTTCTTCTTTGGAGAGATTGGGTCTGGAAAGGCATGTACTATCCCATATGACACAGGAGGTTGGCCCTTCTCATATGTATCAGTGGGTAGGGTTGAGACTCCGTGTCTGGATCATAAACTGCTAATAAGTGATCCATGTCCCAACCCACCTGTCGTTACCAACCTACTGGTTTCTCCAATGTTTTGCAATATTTCCTTCCCAACGTCAATCGTCTTCTCTAACATGATTTCATATATAATTTTTATTCTATCTGCTGGCACTCTGGTGAAGTGCATCGATGGAATTAAGTGAGCACTGACGAAATATAACCAACCCTTGGTTGTTTTGTTGAACTGACATCTGCTCAGTCCTCTTGATCCATTTCTTGCAATATCATACTCATCCCAGAGTAGCATAATGTGTTTGCGACGACATCCAAGTCGATGTTGTTGGTGTCTCTAGACCAAGTTCTGAAATAGCTCTGATCGTCACCTCTTTCTTCAGCATCGGTTGTTCTTAATAGCACATTCACCACTTCGGCCATCACAGGCACATACTGTCCTCTCACAAAGCATCTACCATCTACCCTCTCTTGAAAGTTAGCATAAAATTCTTTCACCATTACAGTGTTCTGCGGTGCTATTCTTTCTGGGTTACCAAATCTCTTCCACCCCATGACCTCTATCATCGCCCGAATAGGCTCATAGGAATCTCCCTCCTCAAATGACTCCCTTTGGTACTCCATTCCTCTCTCAGGGATCAAAGGTCTAGTACTAAGTTTGTGATATCTATCTTCAGTTTTTTGACTGACAAACCTAGTAGTATCATATTGAGGGACGGAGGTGGATGTGGAAGCTCTCCTCTTCTTGGCAGGCATCTTTAGATAAATTCGGCAGCGTTTCCTTTATTTCAGTGATATTACCCAGCAACTATCAATCAAACCAATCAACACACAGTGTAATCAGCAAGCTACAACACTCATCAACCCCCGAACTTCACTCGAGCACGTCTGACACCCCACGCTCACTTCGTATAATCTTCCGCGAAATTTCTCACACCCAACTTCAACACACCACACACCATCCACCAATAAAGCACCTCCCCAAACCTATTACCTCCCCTGATTGTATTGAAGATTTCAAGAAAAGTGATAAAGGTTACCTTGGACGGTGTTCTTCAAGTTTTCTTGTTCCTAATGATGTATTGAGGCAATGGAATGAGGGTTATTGTTTAAGATGGTTAAGGGTGTAAGGACTTTAAGTACTTTGGTTGTGATTGAGTTTAGTTTGTGGAAAAAATTTTAGGAAAAAATGTTAATTTCGTTGGTTTTGGAGAGAGGAAAGGTTTGGGTTTTTGATTTGGAGAGAGGAAAATCATATTAGGGCTCATTTAAAATTCAGATTCTTCGTCGCGGCGCCGCGCCAGCTGGCCCAGCCAGCGCCCAAACTTCTGCGACCTACGAACTTCCAGTAGCGCTCGATTTAGCCGCTGAGCCAAACTTGAGCTCTTTTGGGATTTTAGCGCGCGGCCAGAATCAGCGGCGCTGAACTTTCTGTGCCCTTCTGAACTTCTTGTGTCGTGGCGCTCTGCTTGGCGCCGTGGTGCTGAGCCGATTTTTCTTTTCTTTTGATTTTTCAATTTTCGTCCTCCAAAGTTTTGGCCCTGTACCTGTCATCACAACATGCAAACAATACCATACATGTCTCCAGCTTTATTTTAGACTATTATGATTTCATTACAGTACTTTCAGTTTCACATACTTGGTACATGTTGCATCGACCCCGCCGAAGTGCGTTAAATCCGTAGGTTGAGGTACATATCTTGCTGATCCTCGCTCTTAGGATCACTGATCAGTTCTTGCAAAGCTCCATTTCCCGTAGGCTTGTCTTTTGGTACAGTTTCCCTGATGTTGTTGATTATGTACATTCAGGGGTATGGCGGGCCCCTGTCCCGTCATAGTTGTTATGTCAAAACTCTTAGAGGTCTGTAGTCATATCTTGTGGGTCGGTTTGAAAAAAAAAGAGGTAACTGCTTTTGACTTTATATATATATATATATATATATATATATCTAGGGAGGTAGCCTTATCGGCTAGCTTTGTTGTTTATTTCTTATTTAAGTATGTATGTTCATTGATTTTCTCGATGTATACCGTAAGGGTGCCTGTGTAGTGGCACGATCGCGAGCTTAGTCGGGTCGTGGAGTAGGCTCAGAATTCGGCTCAAAATTGGTCTCCAGAATTGAAAGGTGTGAGAGAAGTCATTATAGTGGATTAGGAAGAGATGACCACTATTTGTTTTCGGAAAAGGATAGATACCAATAGTCTCGTGTAATGAGAACAAAATAAAAATGAGACAGGTAAGGAGTTTGTGCATGTGATTGATTCTTGGGGAAAAGAAAAAGTCGATGAAACAAAAGGAAAAGTCAAATCGTGGTGCTTTTCTTGGGAAGGGAAAAGCTGAGAAAAACATAATAGTTGGCAGTCTCAAGTGTAGGGTATACAATCCTAATTGTTGGCAGTGATAAGAAAACTTGGAATAGTCATAAGTGAATCTACCGATGTGTCCCCCTATTATAAATATAATTTAGAATTTATTCTGCAATCACACCATCAATTTCCCACTAAAAGTAAAAAATCATAAATTTATGATCACTGGTTGTTAAACTCAACCAGTGACGAGAACTGACAACTCAAATAAAACTCTCAAACGGAGAACAGTGTTTACAAGGGGTTTGTGAGGAGGCTATGGTTTGGCTTCTAATACCATGTAAATGATTCTTATTGTACTAAGGTAAATTGAAGATTCTTACTGTACTAGGGTTCTACACATTGTACACTATATAATTTGTATTAATGAGAAAGTCTCCCTAAGGGAGATTAATACAATCTTACATGGTATAAGAGCCAAAACCCTAAAAACCTAGAATACATCTTACCATCACCGTCCCCCCCCCTCTTAAATTTTTTTCCGGCGACGGTCAGCCCCCTCTCGATTTCTCGGTTTCTTTTCTTCTTTTTCAATTTATTTCCACTACTGAAATGGATCGTTTCTTGGCTATTCCCACATCTTCTGATGCTTCCGCTTCTTGTCTGGTGGTCATCCAAACACTCAACATAACCCTCCACTCACCATCTTTTCATTCGGCTCTTACCGTTACTAATATCAAGAACTTTATTCCTATAGTTCTTGATCAAGAAGACGAACATTATTGGTCATGGGTGGAACTATTTCAGATTCATGCATGTGTGTATCACGTGGTCGACCATATAGACGACTTTGTTCCTCATCCACCAGAAATTGATGACATGACATGAAATCATCTCGATGTCGTAGTAAAATAATAGATATATGACACGATATCTAATGATTTACTCTACACAATTATGAAAACAGACGCCTCCGGCCGTGAATTATGGACGCGTTTAGAGAAAATTTTCCAAGACAACAAGATCACTTGTGCAGTGTATTGGAATAACATTTCAATAATACACGTCTTGAAAATTTCTCTAACATGTCTGATTACTGCAATTAGTTGAAACCAGTGGCGGATCAATTATCCAACGTAGGAACACATGTTTCTGAAATGAAGATGTTCCTACAATTGGTTGCAAGTCTACCGAAAGGTGAATAAGACACTCTCGCCACGATTATACAATAAGTTGATCCTCTGCCAAGTTTCAATAAAGCCCTTCACAATTGTTGTTGGAAGAAACACGATATCCTAAATAAGATGAGCACAACCAAAAGGATTTCGCAGTTGAAATGCCTCCGCAGGGCACCACTATCGACGGTGAGACGCCACTGTCGGACCCAACCTAGTAGCAGAACCACCGTAGTGGCAGGAGCGGCAAGGGTCGCGGTGGTGGAAAATGTCGTAAAGGGAGCGGGAAAGAGGAGCCAAAGCTAGCAGCCCACCAACAACAACAATAACCCAATTTCTAGCCCTATCAGTATCAGCACTGGACCGGCCCAACCAATTTTGTGCACAGGCGGGCCTCATACCACGGAATTACTCGGGCCCGGTTCGATACCGGCACAGCTTCTTCGGGCGACCATCGGGTACATGCCCTCTGTCCAGGCACCTCACCATTAGGCACCTGTCGCCCAAACCCAAGTGCCGATGCATCCCACTGGTTTGGCCCCCACTGACTTGGGTCAGGCCCTCAGTAGTCTAAATTTACATATGCCCGATGAAAATTGATACATAGATTCAGGAGCCACATCTCGCCTCACCCGGTCTACAGGTAATCTCTTCCTACTATTTCGTTTAAAGTCTCCTCAATACATTATTGTTGACAATAGTCACCGCATTCTAATACAAGGTTATGGTACCACATGCACACAACCACTTCACTCACTCCACCGCTCCTAAAAAATTAGCACCTCAAACCACTCCATGTGTCTTCGTAGGCTTCCCGTCTAATCATAGGGGTTATCTTTGTCATGACATGTCCACTCATCAAATTCACGTCTCTCTTCACATCACGTTTGATGAGACCATATTCCCTTTTTCAAATATTCAAAAATTCCAGAAAATGGACTATACCTTTCTTGATGAGTCTGGCATCTCCCCCGTCATTCTCAGTAAACTCTGTCAGTCCGCCATCCAAAACCCACATCTGCAGCCCACTACCGCTATCTTCGACTTCCTATCTGCGGTTCTGCCACCTATAACTACCACCACTGACCACCTCTCTACATCCTGTTCTCTGTCACTAATCACGCTGATTGCCACCACCTGCAATAAGCTCACCGTCTTGGTTTTACCACTAGTCACCGTCTCTTTTATTGTGTCGCCGATGCCATCCCAAGGCAACCCCGCAACCCCCAAGCCATTGGAAACCCAAACTGTACCACCACCAGAACATTGAGCCAACCCATCAGTCACAACAACCCACAAACTTCATAGCCCACATTCTCTATCTCACCCCATCTCGATCTGCCCAGATCGGTGCCATCCTACCACCCTTTGTCGAACCCAGCAATTGCTCCATCCGCAGCCATACCCAGTCACCAACCCGATACACAAAACCCTACTCAGATTCACTCCCACACCGTGACCTAGACCCGATACCCAGCACAAAAACCCAAAATTCCCCCACACCGTATGAAAATCCATGCCCAACATGAGATTTTCAAATCAAAAGTCCAATTTAACCATCCGTACAAATCATATCCCCAATTCCCAAAAACCCAAAATTAGTCAAACTAAACCCAAATTGGAATGCGACAATGTGTGATGAGTTTATTGTTTTAACAAATAACACACTTGAGATTTGGTTCCTCGACCGGAGGGGGTGAATGTGATCCGATGCATGTGGCCTTTTCATCACAAATATAGAGACAGTGGTGACTTAGAAAGATATAAGGTTAGACTTATGGCAAATGGCACTAATCAGCAGGAGGGTATTGATTGTGTGAGACGTTCAGTCTGGTTGTGAAACCGGCTACTATTCGTATAGTTCTTGAGTATTTCTATGGGTAAGCATTGGCCTATTCATCAGCTTAATGTGAAAAATGTGTTTCTACATGGTGATCTGAAATAAATTATTTATATGCACCAGCCGCCTGGTTTTGTCCATCCAGCAGCCCCTCAGTTTGTATATAGTCTTCGTAAGTCATTATGTAGTTTGAAACAGGCCCTTCGAGCGTAGTATGATCGCTTTGCATAGTACATTATGTGAATTGAGTTTGTATGCAGCAAGTGTGATAATTCTCTTTTTACTTTTCATCGAGGTAGTAGCATTGCTTATTTATTGTTATATGTGGATGACATTGTACTTACTTCCTCCTCTGATGTGTTGAAGAATGAGATTATTGCACTACTTAAAACTGAATTTGTTATGACAAGTTAGCTATTTTTTTGGAATATCAGTGACTTATTATGCAAATTCTATGTTTTTATGTCAGTGCAAGTATGCAGAGGAGATAGTGTACAAGACTAAAATAGCAAACTGCAAGATCATGTCTACTCCGATTGACTCTGAATCAAAGTTTAGTGCTATTGATGGTAACCCAGTGTCTGAACCCACTCTTTACAGGAGTCTTGCAGGTGCACTTCAGTATCTTACTTTCAGGCCTGACATCGCTTATGTTGTTCAGCAGGTATGCTTATTTATGCATGCCCCAGGGAGCCTCATTTTACTGCCCTTAAACGTATCATTTGATATGTTAAGGTCACACATGATTATGGATTACATCTATACCCCTCAGCACCGACCAGGTTGTTAGCATATACGGATGTTGATTGGGCAGGTTGTCCGGACACGTGACACTCCACCTCAGGCTACTGTGTGTTTTTAGGGGATAATCTCATTTTATGGTTTCCCAAAAGACAATCAACATTATCCTATTCGAGTGCAGAAGCAGAGTATAAGAGAGTTGCAAATGTTGTTGCTGAGATATGTTGGCTCTGAAACCTCTTTTTAGAGATTCAGTATCCTTTGCGTAAGACGTATGTGGTTTACTGTGATAACATATCCATCATCTATTTATCTCATAATCCGATTCAACATCAGTGAACCAAACATATTGAGATGGATATACACTTTGTTCGTGAGAAGGTTGCTCCCGGTCATGTTAAGGTGTTGCATGTGCCTTTCTCATATAAGTACGTGAATATCTTCACGAAAGGTCTTCCTAAATAGTTATTCCTCGACTTCAGATCCAGTATCAGCGTCCGACCTCTTTCCGCTCCGACTGAGGGGGTGTATTAACATGTATTGTAGTATAATAGAATCCCAATTCAATCCCACCACCATAATTAGAATATATCTCATATATTGTGTAAATATTTAGTGATGTAGAATTATGGTAAGTAGAGGATTCTTATTGTACTAGGGTTCTACACATTGTACACTTACATTATTTAATATGATATTCCAACTATTAGTAATGATACAAATACACTTTGAACGTAAACTTATTTGTATTTTTGTTAGTATAAATTCTTTTGAATATTTATTGACATTTTTATTATTCTATTAATTTTGAGAATAACTAAATATGCAAGTAAAAATAACTATACCTTCTCTCTGTAAAACAATTCGAATGAAACAAAATAAAAAAGCTTACCTTAATATTTGTTATATTTTATGCTTAAATAAATTAAATAATAATTGATCCCATAAAAAATGAAAAAGGGTCAAATATACTTCTGTACTATCAAAAGGGTCAAATATATCCTTATTGTTATATTTTGGGCACAAATATATCCCTCGCCATTAAAGTTGACCAAGGTGGAACCCAATCCAGTATGACATTAATATTTTGATGAAGTAAATTTCATGTGTCACTCCAACTATCTTCTTGGTGAAAGATGGTAGGTGGGGTCGGGGTAAATTTGGGTATGGTTAGTGTTGTGACATGCCATATGGTATTTTACTTTATTAAATATTAATGTCATGTGGAATTGGGTTCCACCTTAGTCAACTTTAATGGTGGAGGTCAGAGGGGTATATTTGTGTCCAAAGTATAACGGCAGAAGTATATTGGACCCAAAATATAATGAGAGGTATATTTGACCCTTTTTGATAGTACATCAGTATATTTAGCCCTTTTCGGAAAAAAAAATGCATCCAAAGAAAGAGTCTGCAACTTAATTGACCCACAAAGTGGGATTTTGACCAAAATACCTCCTAAAAAAACTTACAACAATACCTTTTGCGCAGGAATTTACTACGCAAAAGGACTTAACCGTTAACGACGCGGTTAAGTCCTTTTTCGCAGAAAATTCATGCGCAATAGGGTATTATTTTACTCTAGCAGCCCACATTTTTAAATATTCACTTTTAGTCCAATTACGTAACAAATTATAGTATTTTATAATCAATTATTCATCTTCTCATTTGTACTTGATTGACATGACACTCATTCGTTTTTCAATTTAATATGAATTTTGAATGAGGTAAAGACTCATCCATTCATAAGTTTAAGTCATATTTTTTTCAAGTTCTTGAAAATAATATCCAACATCAAAATTCATAAAAAAATTTACCTCTCCTCCTTCAACTGTTAAGGTTTTTTTATTTTGGGATGGAGAGATTCTTCAAGATATAATAATATTTTACGTTATAGTATTCCACCACAATATCATATTAAATTTTCAATTACCTTGGATTACGAAATATTACTCAATGTCATATACATAGGAATGAAAGTTAGTAAGCGTGAGTTTACATTATCTGTAATTGAAAATGAGGCTTTTAAACTTCGCCACCACCGTTCTATCCACAGGAATGTCATCTTCCCATCGAAAATGTTTGCAATCATTCATATGATATACACATTACAAGAAAATCAGTTTATGAAAGTAAAATATGTAGATAATGTGAAAAAACTTTAAACCCTAAAAACTTGTAAAAACACTTATTTCGGGCACTTTACAACGCCAAAAACGACCCGGATTATCTTGGGTCCTTGATGTTCTTAGCTTACAATAATAACCGCATTCACATTCGTCGGATTCTATAGCAAAGTTTAACATTTCAGAGTTTTAAGACATAATTTCCAATGGGCTAAAGTATGGTAAAAAAGTGAAAATAGGAAAGGTGAAGATTGACATGAGAATGGCCAAGTCTGTTAGGGTTTATATTAACCCGTATTGCACAGCACAAAGGATAGTATTGTAACTTTTTTTTAGGGATTATTAATGTTCAAATCCCAATTTGTGGATTACTTAAGTTGCGGACTCCCAAAGAAAACTAACGGTCGGTGGCAATATGGGTCTCACGTAAAATGTTACATCATAGATGATTGACATTCACCTAAAAGCAGAGTATTTTCAATTGATTATAACATGAAATGACTGAGATGTCCTCAAAATGAATTTCAACCTAAAAAAAGTGATGTCTATCCTTTCGAGCTCACTAACTCTTCTATATAGTACAAATACAAAATGGTAGGTAACAAATAGGAGTATCTCATAAAAGTTTAGGCATGCGCAAACTCACATGTTGTATTTTGATGAATAAGTATATATAAATAACTAAAATTATTACTAGTAAAATTGAGGAATTCAATTTACATGTCATTAGACTTGTCCATCGAATTCGAGGACATGCAAAAAATCGAGGAGCAGGTTCGGGCGGTCAAATCTTTTCTTCTCGACGGCCCGACCTTCGACCCGCCACTGTCCGATCATATGTTGGAGTTTTTTTTACATGTTGTAAGAATATATGTGATGCAGACTTTATGTTTTAAAGTGAAGCAAAGACATAAAATGTAGGGAAAGAAGAAGAAAAATAGTTATAAATTGGTGAATCTTTAAATGGTCATCACTCTGTGCTCGGACGTCCGTTTTACCCGATATTGTTTTTTTTATTTCACTTATTTTTTGGATACGGGGCAGTTTGGCGCAATCAATTTCAGGAAAAATGTCCTTCTTCCCAATCGATTTGATGGTTCCCCCAAACCAGTTTCTAATTTCCCTTTGTTTTGCTGAGATCTCACGATATACAATAGATTTCAACGTCCAAATTTCGTGGTAATGTTTAAGAGAATGTCAATTTCAGTATTGTAAATTCAATTAAAAAAAAATCTACCGGACCCCCGACCAGTCCAAAATTCCCCGTTTGTTTGTTTTGTAGGCGTGGTCGGAGTGACGAGGCAGTAGGATCGGGAGCAGTCGAAATCTAAAAATACGGTCAGGTCGAGCAACCAGGAGAAAAAAGACACCTGACCCGGCCCGACCCGACCATTGGACAGGTCTACATGTCATCAAAAGTAACAAATGAGCTTGTTCAGTCAAATTAGACGAAACAAATGGGTCAAATTAATAAATTAGTCACTCACAGTTCAATTTATCTGATTTTTAACTCAAAATGTATCAAATAACGGGTTATATAATTCAACTACCAAAACATAACTTAGCCTCCTTTACTTTACATAAATATATCAAAATATATAATTCTCTTAAATTCTTCAAAATACATAATTCTCAATTTCTAAATTTGAACTTGGTGAATTGAATAAATTTGTCATGTCCTGAACCATGGCTGGGGCGAAATATGGCAATCAGTGTCTAACATGTGATTGAATGAACCACGTGTCTTGTTGAATCAATATGGACATCAAAAACATGCATTAGTAATGATTTAAAACATGCAAACTGAATATTGAAATATAGTTTGAAAATATATTGCGGAAATACTTTTAAAATATAATAAGTCTGAATAACAGCATAACTGACATGATATGCTAAACTAATCTATGAAACCTCTGAACATGAGTCTGAATACTAAAATAGAAGGAAAAACTTACCTTAATATTTGTTATATTTTATGCTTAAATAAAAAAAAAAAATTGATCCCATAAAAAATGAAAAAGGATCAAATATACTTTTGTACTATCAAAAGGGTCAAATATAGCCCTCGTTATACTTTGAGTCCAAATATATCCTTATTGTTATACTTTGGGCACAAATATATTCCTCGCCATTAAAGTTGACCAAGGTGAAACTCAATCCGGTATGACATTAATATTTTAATGAAATAAATTTCATGTGACACTCCAACTATCTTCTTGGTGAAAGATGGTAGGAGGGGTCGGGATAAATTTGAGTATGATTAGTGTTGTGACATGCCATATGGTATTTACTTCATTAAATATTAATGTCATGTGGGATTGGGCTCCACCTTAGTCAACTTTAATGGTGGAAGTCATAGGGGTATATTTGAGCCAAAAATGGGTAACTCTTACTTATATTCCTCATGTGCAACGAGGTGAGACTTTTGTGGTTCAAATTGAGTAAGATGATATTCATGAACAAGAGGATTATTGGAATTCTTCTTTGATCTGGGTGATATGCCAACTATGTAGTGAATGTTTGTGTTCAAACCCAAAATACTATTCCATGACCATGGCTATTATATCTTTAAATTTACTTCCATTGCTGATAGAGATTTAGTTGGACTTTATACCCATCACAATAAGTCATTTATTTTGAAGAATTGGTATGTGGATTTTCGATTTGACCCTGCATGCTTGAATGTTATACCCATCACATCAGGCTCCTAATACTGCTGATAAAAGGGAGACAACTGCTCAACTGGATCAAGACCTAGTACACAGAGTTCAGATGTTCATATGGCTAGTTGTACTACTAGTCAAACAGGGCAAGTCCATAGTGTTACAGTGCTGAGTCAGTGCCATGAGGTTCCAGGGATTGGAGCTGGAGGTATTGAACACTTCCAACCTCCATGATCATATGCACTTGAAATATTAGAGGGCTTAACAAGATCTTTAAGTAGAAGGAGATGACTCTCTTTCTGAGAAAGAATAAAATTGAAGTCATGGGAGTAATTGAGACAAAGGTGAAGGTAACTCAGTCTAAAAAGATTACAAATAAGGTAGCTAAGGATTGGAAAGCTTAATATAATTATGATCATGCTTACAATGGTCGGATTTGGCTACTATGGAAGCAACATATACAAATTCAGGTCTTGGAGACTGGAGACCAATTCATCTATTATGAGGTATTTAATCCTGCTTCTCAACTTAGATTGTTACTTAGAGTGATATATGCTAGTGATGATCTTGAGGAGACTTAAAGTTTAGGGATAATGTCGCTTTTATTATTATTTAAATATCTATTTCCAAACAGATTTCCTCATCAGTAATGGGACGTTCGGGGATAAGATTACACATATAGGCTCTCAAGTTCAGACCGAGTGACTTGTGTGTGGTGATTTTAATAACGTGCTCAATCCTGATGATAGAATTGGAGCTCCGGTTACTCAATCAGAAACTCAAGACTTCAGAACTCTCATTGATAATTTGCAGCTTACCCCCTTAAAGAGCACCAGTTGTCACTTAACTTGGTGTAATAATAGGGATGAAATAACTAGGGTGTATATAGACTGGGAACTCGGTAACTATAGGTGGCTGATGAAGTTTGGCCATATTGAAGCAAATTTTCTTACTCCTGGAGTGTTGGACCATTCACCAATTCTGATTAAATGTGATCCTGGAGCACAACTAAGGAATTTGAACTCTAAGCCCTTCAGATTGTATAATATTGTGCTGAATCATCCAGAGTATAAGGGCATTGTGTAGACTATATGGAGACAGGACATTAAAATAAGGGATATGACTAGAGTTTGGCTGGAATTGAAATTTCTGAAGGAAGCTCTTAAAGATCTGAACAGCTATATGGCCTCATATCAATAAAAGATTTAGCAGGTCAGGCAAAGGTTGGAGATTATACAGGTTAATATTACATTGCAACCACTTTGTCAAGCCTTAATTGATCAGGAGAAGGCAAATATTCTTATAATTGAGAAGTGGAGTAATGTGGAAGAGCAGATTATGAGGCAAAAGTCTAGATCTAACTGGATTCAATGTGGTGACTCTATTACTAGCTATTTTCATGCTCAATGAAAGATGAGGACAAACAACAACTGTATAAGGTCTATTTACAATGATGTTGGGGTTAAGCTAACTGATCCCATCCTTGTAGAGAACCAGTTTATTACTTTCTTTACTAAGCTTATAGGAGAGGCCACCAGTATACTCACATGTCCTAATAGTGAAGTCATCAAGAGGGGAGTGTGTTTATCTAGACAACAACAATTGTCCTTGATTACTGATGTTACACCTTAGGAGATCCAGAATGCTATTAAAAGTATGCCCAAAGACAAGGCTCCAGGGGTGGATGGATTCCCAATTGAATTCTTTACACAACATTGGGAAAAGGTGAAGGATGATGTGCTTGCAACAATGCTGAATTTTCTTAAAACACGTAAAATGCAGCAATTAACTGTACTACTGTCACTCTTATACAAAAAGTTTCTTCCCCAACTCTGGTGCAGGATTACAGGCACATAGCATATTGTACCACCTTATATAAAATCATAAGTAAGGTACTAACTGCAAGACTAAAAACTGTTATTAGTACTTTGGTGGGTGAATCACAGTCTGCTTTTATAGAAGGGAGATGCATCACTAATAATATTCTATTCACTCGTGAGCTTCTTAAAGGGTACAATAGGAAAGAAACTTCAGCTAGGTAGGTGTGTGCTAAAAATGGACCTGAGGAAGGCTGACTTAGCAACCTTCTGCTTAGACCGGCAACGATAAGGAGGGAGATCTATGGATAATGGGATATAGAAGTCAGGTGCGACGGTCGAGCTGGAACAACCTGTTCTTCCTGAATATCCCGATTTAAGGATAAAGAATTTCCCGCCGCTACCATATAGTATTCGTCTTTACCTGATGATAAATAAAGCATCCGTAAGCTGCTAGGTGAATCCCTAGAGTAGATTAGTTCGATCAGCTCCTTTCTTTACAGAAGCGGATTAGAAAGCGCAAACAAAGCTGCAATGTCCCAGAGGTCTTCGAGCCTTGGCATTTCGAATCCCGTTGAATGGCTGTGGTTCCGGGACTCAAGTCTGGAGTCGCCAGGTGAGACATTGTCAGTTACTCTAATCTAACCACAGGGATCCCCTCCTGCTTATCCACCCACCGTAAACGATTACTAAGGGACTTGGAATACGAATGAGATCAAAAAGGCCATCATTTGGGCCCCTACCTACCGTTTAGGTGGCACCAGCGAGATCCAGCTAAGGTAACGGCTGCAGCAAGAAAACGGATGCGCGTGAGCAAGAAAACGGCTGCAGCAAGAAAACGTGATCTTCTCTATCTAATGAATGGGGAGTCCGCTTTAAAATCGTCCGCCCTGCACCCACCCCCGAGTATATGCTTCAACAGGAATCACACAAGGGTAGACCCTTTCTATCTTTCAACACAACTATCAATTTCGTACGATTCCTCGGGCCTGGTGCTTCATTTCACTACCTTGTTCGACTGAACTCGTTGGTTCCGCGCTCTCACACCCGCCAAATTTTGCCATCAAGAAAGAAATTATAAAGCTTACGGGTGTTAGCACTACTCCAAGAAATACATCCATGGGAGACACTACATTTTCCTATAAATAGAGTCATCACTTTTCAAGGAAATCATCCCATCCAATTAAATCAAATTCAATCTTTGAGAAAGACGTAAGAAATAGTCTTTGCTCTATTTCTCTTCTTTTTACTTTGTCTTTGTATAAGTAATATTTTATTTTAGTTTCTTTCTTACATACTTCTTATGGAGTAGTTTCTTTTTATTGGGATAATTGAAAAAGCTTGGTATGATGTTGTAATAATTATCTTTACTTCAAAACAATCATGTCTTAGATTTTTAAATCTTTGATCTTGCTTTCACGGAGGTATTAATTCAAGCTAGTTCATTGATTAAAAAATCTCAATATTATTTCTTTTAGTCCTAATTTTAATGGAGCAATTAATTCAAATAAGTTTGTTGGTTTAAACTTATTATCTTATTTTTATCCTAATTCTCACGGAGGGGTTGAATCAAATAAATTTAATGATTTAAGGGGTTTTTATCTTATTTCTTTCCGTTCTAATTCTCGCGAAGGGACTGACTCAAATAAGTTTGTTGGTTTAAACTTATTATCTTATGAATACAAGCGAATTTTCCTATGTACTTTGGCCTCATCAGGTCTCATGGGAGAGGATCTGTATACCTCAAACTGTAGGGAGTTTGAATGTTATAAACCTGTACATGTGGAACAACGTTGTTGTGGCTAAACATTTATGTGTTATTGCTATGAAGAAGGACCGCCTTTGGATCAAGTGGGTGCATGCTTTTTATATTAAGCACCAGGATGTGGACGACATGTCATTACCCAAGCAAGCAGCTTGGGTTGTGAGAAAAATACCGGGAACTAGATATCTCATTGCTAGGATTCAAAATATCTAAGGGACTTTGACTCAAATTAAGATTGCACCAAATGCAGCACTGTGCAGGAAAAATTAGCATTCAGAAGTTATACCATGCTTATTCCTCAATATCAAAGAGTCCCTGGAGGAGTATGATACTTCAACCTAATCTACATTCTAGATTCAAGTTTAACCTTTGCTGCTCATGGTAGGCTAACTACAGTTGATAGGTTGTTGAAATTTGGTATTCAAGTTCCTCAAACATGTGTTTTTGTGGTTTACCTGATGAGTGATTACATGTTCTTTAATTTCCCCTATGTTAAAGGCATTTGGTTGAGGTTGCTGACTTGGATTGGCCATCCAAGAGACATCACAAGTTGGAAAGCTAAGGTGTCACGCCTCAAACCTGGGGAGGCATGGCCGGCAACCAGTGCCTCAATAGGTTCGAGCGTACCAATCTGTAGCTCGTATAACCTACATCTCAATGAATATCTTAGGCCAATGAAGTCGATCTATAAGTGTGGTATCATAACTTAGGCCGACAAGGTCATACACTAAAATATTTGTAAACAACAATCAACTTAACCAAAGCGGGATCATCTCGAAAGTGACAAAAGTGGCCCTTCTCGGCAATACTTTTGCCTCTCCCTCTATTGCTGCTACTCAAGGAAACACCTCTTCCTTAACCGTCGATGTGGATTTCCAGTTTACTCAGAATGAGGTGTTTTTCCAGTGACGGAAGTGACCCTCCGAAACTACTAGAAGTGACGGAACCTGGACATGAACTCATCTAGTCAAAAGTCAACTTGAGTCAAACTATCCAACTTTAAATTTCCAAACTTAGGTGTTTCATCCAAAACTCATGAAAATGGACCTCAGGATCCGTACCACCCATTCCATGCATCACAAACCCATATAAAGATTACAGAAATGGTAAAATAGTCAAATAAGAGTATTTATCTAAAAACGACCGGACGGGTCATTATAGATGGGGCTTGTTCAGGACAAGGAGGCCATCAGGGTATTCAATTTAATAGAGGATGAACTCATTGCTATGCTTTCCCCGGTAGGCTAAAGGCTGAGGGATCAGATGCAATTATCACATCTATTATCTTAGTCTTTTATTGGTCTGCTTCAGTGTTATTAGATCCGGGGTCTAGGTTCTCATATGTGTCTGCTTACATTTTTGCTGATTTAGATATGTGGTGTGATATGATAGTGGTCCCTATTCGTGTTTCTACACCAGTTGGTGATTATGTGATTGTAGATAGGTTTTATCGATTTTGTGCGGTTACTTTTGTGGGTTTGGAAACCTGGGTAGACTTGGTCATATTAGACATGGTTGATTTCGATATTATTCTGGGGATGGATTGGTTATCACCGTACCATGCGATTCTGGAATGTCATGCCAACACAGTCACCCTAGCAGTGCTTGGTTTTCCGAGGTTAAAGTGGAGGAGTGCTCCCAACTCTACTCCTAAGAGTATTATTTCTTTCATCCAGGCTCGGAAGTTGGTGGACAAGGGTTTTCTGGTGTACCTTCCTCATATTTGGGATATGAGTATGCAGACTCCTTTTCTTGAGTCAGTTTCAGTAGGTAGTGAGTTTGTCGAGGTCTTTTCATCGGATTTGTCAAGTATGCCGCTAGACAAAAATATTGATTTCTACATCAATCTAGAGTCGGGTACTCAACCTATTTCTATTCCTCTATACCGCATGACTCCGACAGAGCTAAGAAAGTTAAAGGAGCAGCTTCAGAATTTGTTGACTAAGGGCTTCATTCGACCTAGTGTGTCTCTATGGGGTTCCCCTGTGTTGTTCGTAAAGAAGAAGGATGGCACCATGCATATGTGCGTTGATTATAGGCAGTTAAACAAGGTCACCATTAGAAACATGTATTTGATTCCTCGCATTTATGATTTGTTCGACCAACTTCAGGGTGCTTCGATGTTTTCAAAGATTTATTTGAGGTTCCAGGTATCATCAGTTGAAGATTCAGGCTGCGGATGTTCCCAACATTGCTTTTCAGACTCGTGAGGTCATTAAAATTTTTTGGTGATGTCCTTTGGGCTTACCAATGCCATGCAGTGTTTATGGAATTCATGATTGGGATATTCAAGCCGTAATTGGATTTTTTTGTGATAGTATTTATTGATGACATTTTGATCTATTCGAAGAGTCAGGAGGACCACAAGAAGCACTTGAGAGTGGTTCTTGAATTATTGAAAGAGGAGAAGTTGTATAATAAATTCTCAAAGTCTGAGTTCTGGTTCCAAGGAGGGTATTATGGTTGATCCAATGAAGATAGAGGTAGTCAGTGACTAGCCTAAACTTACTTCGGTGATAGAGATTCAAAGCTTTGTGGGTCTTGCTAGCTACTATCGCCGATTCATCAAGGTATTTTCTTCTATTACTTCTCATTTAATGCAGTTTACTGATAATGAGGTGCCTTTACAATGACTTTCTTAGAAATCATCCCATCCAATTAAATCAAATTCAATCTTTGAGAAGACATAAGAAATAGTCTTTGCTCTATTTCTCTTTTTTTATTTTCTCTTTGTATAAGTAATATTTTATTTTAGTTTTTTTCTTACATACTTCGGAGTAGTTTTTTTTTATTGGGGTAGTTGAAAAAGCTTGGTATGATGTTGTAATAATTATCTTTACTTCAAAACAATCATGTATTAGATTTTTAAATCTTTGATCTTGCTTATGTTAGTCCTAATTCTCACGGAGGAATTAATTCAAGCTAGTTCATTGATTCAAAATTCTCAATATTATTTCTTTTTAGTCCTAATTTTAATGGAGGAGTTAATTCAAATAAGTTTGCTGGTTTAAACTTATTATCTTATTTTTTATCCTAATTCTCACGGAGGGGTTGAATCAAATAAATTTAATAATTTAAGGGGGTTTTATCTTATTTCTTTCAACTCAACATATAAAAATAAGGGACGTAACATGAGTTTCACTGGATTTGTATCTGTGCAAAGAGGCAAACTAGAAACTGGTCCATTGTTTCTTGTGTCTTTGGTATGATGGTTTATCTGATATGGAGGGACAGAAATAAGATCAGGTTTCAAGGAGGCAGCTCTTCATCAGACAACTTATGTAGAGATATTGTTGTGCATATACACACCATAGGCAATTCTGTTTCAAACTGGAAGCAACATCTTTTAGCTTTGAATTCATTTCCTTACTTTGTAGTTAAAAGATGATGCATTTATTTTGGTTTTCCGACTTCTGTACTGCTAGCAAGCTGTTGTGTATAGGAAAGGAGGTCAGCAACTCCATGCTTTGTATTGAACACCTGAGGGTTGCTGAGAATCGGGCAAACTCGTCGATGGACTTTCTTTCCGATTTTTTTTAATAATGTAGTCATGCAATCAAACTGAGTCATGCTTCTGTCATTTACCCCGACCCAATTGTTCCTTTGATGGCTTTTCATTGGCCTGTGTACCTTTCATTTGTATTTCTTCCACATTTTTATTATTCAAACTAGTAGGTATTGAACACCTGAGGGTTGCTGAGAATCGGGCAAACTCGTCGATGGACTTTCTTTCCGATTTTTTTTAATAATGTAGTCATGCAATCAAACTGAGTCATGCTTCTGTCATTTACCCCGACCCAATTGTTCCTTTGATGGCTTTTCATTGGCCTGTGTACCTTTCATTTGTATTTCTTCCACATTTTTATTATTCAAACTAGTATCTATCTGGTCTAATTCTAGCTAATCCGTAGTTCGATATATGGTGTCCTAATTTCTTCTATTAGAGCTTTGTTCGTACCTACATTATCTGTATGTTCTTATTCGAAATCGTGATGATTTATTTCTTCCTTCGTTTTGTCCAGAACCACTTCTATATTGTCAATCAAATTATCTTTTTCTTTGGCAAAAGGAAACTTAGTCTCGTAGAAGTCCACATCTCTCGAGACTAAATATTCATAATTTTCAAGTCATATAATCTCCAACGTTTTTGTCTGTAGGGGTATTCCAAGAAAAAACACATACCACTCTGACTCTCAAATGTGTCTCTTATTTTTTCATGCGTGTGTACATAGAACAACGACCCTAGCACCCGTAGGTGATCATAATGAAGTGCCTCTCAATATAAAATTTCATAGGGTTTTTTCCATTCAACACTAATGATGATGTTATGTTGATTAAGTATCTCGCAGTCAAAATACATTCTCCCCTAAAATCTGATCGTAAGATTACCCTGAAATCTCAATGCTCGTGTCATATTAAGAATATGATGGTGTTATCTTTCAACTCTTCCATTCTGCTGCGGCGTCCCCGTGCAAGAAGTTTGAAAAAAATTCCATGTTCGAAGAAGTAAGTATTCATACATATGAATTTAGTTATGTTACCACTTCTAATAATTTTTTCCTTTTTACCAAACTGCCTATCCACCAGTGCAAAGAAATTTTTCAAGGTTTGTGATACTTATTTCTTATCAACTAAAAGAAAATCCACATGGCTCACAACCGATCATCCATAGTGGTAAAGAATATACAAATCACCACAAGAAATAGGTGTCCTATACAGCCCTCATAAATCACAATGAATCATATAAAAAGTATTGGAAGCTATATTATCACTTGAAGAAAAAACATTTCTTATTTATTTTGCCCTTTGGCATACATCACATTTTTTTTTATCTAAATTAAAACTCATTTCTTTTAAACCTAACGCCGTAATAGACATTGTCACTTGTGCAGAAGGATAACCTAACTGTTTGTGCCAAAGATCAAACTACTATACTACCTTCGCCGTTATAGATCGTATCCAGGGCATATTTCAGAAATAGTAAAGTCCACCTCATCGCTCACCCATTTCAATCAGCTTCCTCGTGGTGGAGTCATGTATAGCACATATAACTTTGTTAAAATTTACATCACAATCTAAATGATCAACAAGTTGCTATATAGAAATTAAATTGCAAGTTAAGTCGGGAACATAGAGGACATTCTTCAACCAAATCCTATTATTTATCCTGGTCATATCTTCTTTCATGGCCACCGAGTTACTTTCATCCGGAAGCCCAACCAGGCACTCAAGAATGTCTCAATGATCACTTAGTTTCTCTGTATTACCTGTAACGAGATTGGTAGCTCTAGAGTCAATAATATAGGATGAGTTTTCGGTCTTACCATCCATCTTGACATTCAAATTTATTCCTTGTGAATTCAACATGTGAATAACCATTTTCCAGATTTCTTCGCTCAGATAGTGAGGTCCTATTCCTCATGTGTTCATTTGGTCTATCTCTGCCTATGTATCTCTGACAGCAACTGCGTTAGCGTAGTAGTACTATTCTGGACCTCTCATCTACTACTATTGTTGACCTCATCCTCTTCCCCTAGATTTTTCATCTCCCTTTTTATTTTTCGGCTACCATTCCGGATACCCAATGAGTTTAAAGAATCCTTTCATAATGTGTCCAGATCTTTTGCAATGTGTGTAGAATGCACCATAATTTTTCCCTTCATCTTGACCACAATATGTATTTCTTCTTTGAACGGCAAAGGCCATGGTTTCACTCCGTTCCTCAATTTTTTATGTGAGCCCTCTCACACGCTCTTTCTGTACTAGTTTTAAATAGACTTTGTTCAATGATGGAAACGATTCCTGAGCCGGTATATTCGATCTTATTGTTTCATACATTTCCTCATCTAATCACATGAGGAAAATATGCACTTTTTCTTCTTCTCTTTTGGTTTCCAAAATCATACCCAGATTGCACGTGCACTTTCCGCACTTGCAAGTCAGAATCTGTTCGTAGTTTGTCAATTCTTTCCATAACTTGGTTAGTATTCCATAGTAATCCATTATGGTCTTTCCCTTCATCTTGCACTATGCAAGTTCTTCTTTCAGTTGTTGCATCCGAGGTCCGTTGATAACAACAAACCATTCCCGGATGCTTGTTCATGATTCTTTCGCTTCCTTTATGCGAGATCGTTGGGCGAAGAGTTGGTTCGATGGAGTTACGAATACACAACACCAATAAAGAGTTTATAGTCCACCAGTCTTCTAAGTCCGGTGATTCTTTATCCGGCTTCTTGATCGTACCATCAACGAAGCTGAATTTCTTCCTTGCTCTTAGGGTCGTCCTCATGGATCGAGCCCATTCTTCATAATTTTCTCCCTTCAACTGGACTTGTGTTACCACAATTTCAGGATATTGTTTGATGTAATGTCATATGGAGAGATTGTTTTTCTTTGAATTTTGTTTACGTTACTGGCGATTCCTTTGTTTTTCTCATCGGTTTCTCCGTCACCCACAATTATTTAGTATTTTTGTGTTCTTTCAACGTGGTTTTGATACCATGTTGAAATCAAGAAGTGACGAAATTTTAGAGAGAAGAAAAATATTGGTGTAAGGGAGAATTATTTCTTGCTTTCATTCAACATAATGACCTCTTTACATAGAGGTAAAGTCCTCTTATTCCTAGTCTAACAAGGAAATCCTATTCTAATAAATTACAATTTGTCAAATATACTTGGACTGAAATTTTACCATAAAACTATTATATTCAAATTAGAAAACCAACAGTTTGGGTCCAACGTCGGTATCTTGAGTAGGTTGGGTCCGACATCGGTGTCGTGAGTCCGAAGTCGGTCTTGAGTCCGAGGTCAGTCCCAATCTTCAATATATATCAAATCAAACAAACTTGTTAAGTTAAGTGACCATAATCAAGCTGAAATGTGCATAATTACAGTTTAGTGGTAAGATTGTATGTGAAAATATTTATCATGTAGTTGTTAAATTGGTGTAAATAGCGAGCAAATATAAGTTTTCTTTTTTGAATCTGTGAAGTACTTTAGTTTCTTATCTTCTAAGTTTTGTTTCTTTTTGTGTTTTTTGTTTTCATCTAATGTCAACGGTCGTTTTGGATGGTAAACGGCTCATACTTCTAGAAAACTAGTTTTTATAAATGATTTCTAACATATATACGTATTGTAAAAATGGAAGGATTCAAAGGTCTATATGTTTGTATTTTTTTGTTTCTCATTCGGTGTTCGATATCCACATTAAATATGATTAAATTCGAATTCGTATCGGGAAGTGCAACATTGGGATTGAGGGTAAAACACTCCCTAACAAAGATGACCCCATACCCAAGTAACTCGAACACGAAACTTCTGATTAAGAATAAAAGACTCCACCACAATTTTTGTTGACAATGTATATTGTATTTTACTATATCTCTTGGTAATGTCTTTCTTTCTATACATGCCAAGTTTACGTGGAGTTGTAAGACATTGTCCTAAACTTGTCTGTGGATTGGGATCATCTTGGGGTTTCTGTTACCAATCCATGAAAGAATCTGGACATGTAAAAAGTTATCTATAACCCGTTTATTTTCAAGTATGTATCATTCGATGTATTATCCTCTATATAGAAGAAATTGGGTTAGGCGTATTTTTTTTAGAAATATTATTCAGCATTTTAAATCTACCCAATTAATTTCAGAGATAAAAATATTGTAATCATAAATGATATAACAATCATTTGACCTATTGTTTTTACTCTTATCCTTCCTTCGCTGGTATAGAAAGGAGAGAGCACTCCCGAGTGCCAAAAAACATGCATTGGCGGTCCACCAAAGAAGCGAAGTAAATCAGTCTTTCCATCCATTCTAAAGGACACGCTTCACCCACTATTATTTTCAGAACTCTAACTCGAGACATAAGGCAAAAGGATTGAGGGGCCTTATTCATCCCATCATATGCCTCCTTGACATTTAAGTCTATCTTTCTAATTAACGTTCATCTTTTTATGACGCCGGGCTAGAATATTATGTATTATCGGAATATTTGTCATTTCTCTATTTTGACGATTTAGATTAAGTGAATATTACTATTACTTAGATTTAAAATATATTAATTTGTTATTTTCGAAGGTGCGACTTTTCTCCGGATCTTGCTAAGGAAAAATATTTTGTGGTTTTTCAATATATATAAACATGTATATTTTACTTTTTCACGTGGTTTCTGAATTAAATTCCGCTTTAGCTCGTAAAATTTGTGAAACTGATAAGCAAAAACCACCAAATAAATTGGAACAATGGGCTATACATTTATCAAATTGTGAACTAAGTTCTTAAAATATTCTTCGTAAAGCGTTTTCCCATTCGATATGTAATTTTAAATCTCCATTGCCATCTTAAGTATCCCCTCCGTTCACTTTTATTTGTCACATTTCTCTGCTCGAAAGTTATAGTACATGAACTTGATCAACATTTTAAGATATATATTTTCATCATATTAATAGGAGGAGAATTGCAAGTTATAGCATTTTCGAGCATCTAAATTTTAATTTTTAAATATTAAATTAATCTAAAATTTAATTTAACTCTGAAGATTAATTAAATTGATTCTCGAAAAGCAAAATGTGATAAATAAAACTAAACGCAGGGAGTTACATTTTATATCTTGTAGCTCAAACATTTAATAGTTGAAAATCAAAATATAACAACCAACTTTAAATTATTACCTCTAGAAGATAACATTTTGTGAGCTAGGATGTTTCATAGTTCATACAGAAGAAATGGCCACTTTAAATATTTATACCTAATTTGCTTTTCTATTAATTTTCTGAAATTGTGGGCGGAAATTAAATGCGTTCATTTGGATAATTTCCACATCAAAAAAGGGGTAAATCCAATGATATGAAAGAAACAACTACAAAACTATTTCAGTTATTATTGTTTTTTATTTTCCTTTTTTGTTTTGTTTATGAAAATAATATTTGACTAATCTGATTTGGTGTTAAGTAACGCAATTAAACGGATAAGTGATCTTTATTGAAAATTTTATGACAAAAAATACACGACTTTTAATTAAGAGAAAAAGAATCTTACCAATTTTATGACAATTCATCGCAAAAATCTAAAGGAGAAAATCTTGAAACTCAAAGTTATATATTTATCATTCTATTTTTATTTATTTTTTAAAAATCTCTCATTTTCAAAACGTTTTTATTGTTGGTTTCAAGTACACAAATTAATATGAGAAGTCTTTATTGAGAATTTGTCCATCTCATAACTTGAATACGTGACGTTTAGTTAAGAGAGAAGAAATCTTATTTGTTAATGTTAGGATTGGTATCATGACATTTTTCCTAACATATCGTTTTCCAGAAAATGTTGGAACAAATGTCTTGACATTTGGACTGACATTCTGGTAACAATTTTGCCTATCTTCGTGGACTGTTTTTCAGAAAACTGTGACCTTATTTAACACATGGCAAATTGACTTGACAAGAAGTATTTAAAACAAATTATGATCGATGAAGACCAAGTCCAAGTGGAGCATAACTTGAGGAGCAAGACGTGGAAGAATAAGTCCAAGCTGTTGAGAAATTATCTCCTCAAGTTTCTGCCACACGTGACCACTTTTAGCTCAACCTCAACAACTAATTGATGAGTTTTTCAAGGAGGACTCTCTACTATAAATAGAGAGGGCAGGTCAGTGAATCAATATCCAGAAACAAAATGTAAAAATACCAAGAGAGCTCTTGGGATTTCTTCTCAGAAATCTGGATCACAAAATGTTTCATGAGTTTGTGACGACATTCTGCATGACATTTCAGTCGCTGTTTCAGATTCTATATTAGCTTTGTATGGAGCGATTGTAATGAAATGTTTGTCACTTCAATTTAGATAAATTTTTCGGGCATAAGTCGTCTGCGACTTAACCTTTTTATTCCTTTTGTATCATCTTGTAAATCTTGTAAAGAAAAGGAATATATCAATTGTATATACATATATATACAATACTTTGGTCATTGACCATCATGGGGTTATATTAATATATAACCTATGAAAATTAAACATTTGTTTCTTTATTATTTCCGTTGTATTTTACTCTTCAAAGGTTTTATTCTGTTTTTAACTGAACACTGTTTTTACCGAAATGTCGTCAGTTATGTCAGACGACTTTTTCGCCGACATTTGCAAACTGTTCCAGCATTCGAATTGAGTTAATTTCCAATTTGTTTTTATTATTCCATAGTTGTACCCCCGAGACCCAATAAGTGATATCAGAGCCGACACTTAACACAATAAGTGTTTGGTCCTTTTATTTAACTATGGATCCGGCTAATCAAAATATTGGTAGACTTCTCATTTTAAATGGTACAAACTATACCTATTGAGGATTCACCTACGTTCTCACATCAAATCAATTGATGTTAGGGAATGGAGATTTATAACCAATAGGTATGTTGTTCCAAATGTTGCCGCCGGATGAGGAATGTGACATTCTAAACCTGAATCCAAATGGACGGCGGAAGAAACCAATTATGCTATACATGCTCATAAGCAAGTATGAACTTTAAGGATGGAAGAAGCAGATGATATTAAATCTTATCTTGAAAAGGCTCTCCGTTCTCTTTCTGAAAAGTTCAATTTAAAGATTTGTGTCTTTGAAGAAGCTCACATCTTACTCACATCTTGCTACTATGAACCTTCATATCTTCATGAGCATTCTCAAAACCTATGAGATGAACATTAAGATTCAAAGGGAACTATATTAGAGCAAGAATGTGACACTTTAAGTTCAATCCTTAGAGAATCAAATCAATGAAAAGGATGCGAATCTTGAAGAACTTGGTGAAGGTGCTAATGTTATCTTACTCACTCGAAATTACAATTCGAATGTGAGGAAGTTCAACAATGAGAGAAATCAATCTAAATCTAAAAAGCATCAAAACCAAGGCTTCAATAAAAAGTCCACCAAGTTTCCTTCCAAGTGCAAAAAAAAGGATGTCCACTAAGAAGAGGAAGAAGATCAAGAAATCAAATTACAAGCACTTATGAACACTGTTTACGAATAGCCCTTGTCTGATAATGAAAATGTCATATGTAATGTTGTCTCAGATGTCACGATATTTCAGGCAACATCTGCAACGACATCTGCATTTTCAGCAACATCTGAAAGGTACATATTCTTTAACTATCCTGATGTTAACTGCTTTAGTAATTTTATTTCTAGTGGTGAGGCTGAGCGTATGGATCAAGTTTAATTCAAAGATGACATGATTAATGAATTGCAAAACATTTGTAAAACCTTAATCGTAGAATCCAAGCAACTTGAGACAAAGGTAAAATCTTTAACTCGTGAGATTGTAGATCTAAAAGACACAATAACCCTACTAGAGGTTGCACTTGCCAAAAATGATATTGAATTTGGTAAGATTTGTGCAAAATTGGATTTAGCCAAAGTAACCTTCGGTAAGCTCTACTCATGGACTTCTAAATTGAATGAGATACTCAGTTTTTAGTAAACTTCTGCATGCAGGTATTGTGTACTAAAACTCTCTTAAAACAATATGCTCTTTTGTTTGACAAAAATGAGAAAATGTGCTTTGTAAAAGAAAAAGGAGTATATAATAGGTTCACATATATGTCAAAGGATATGAAGTTTGTGTGTCGTCATTGTAACTCCCCTGGGTTTTTTTCAAAAAAACCGTACTGTTTTCAAACTGCAGAATTCTATGAGAGAAATGTTGCCTAAAATGTTGTCCAACATTTCTGAGATGAAAGGTAAAAATGTTTTAAAAGAGTTTGGGTTCCCAAAATGGATATAATTTGTAATGTTATGATAACTGCTTTAAGAACTAACATTGTAGGTTCTTAGTACTTTGATAGTGGATGTTCTCGCCACTTGACAGGTACAAAGGAGTTTTTTAAAGAACTGTGAATAATTCAGTGGAGGTAACGTAACGTTTGAAGGTGAAATTTAATGAGAATGCCTGAAAAGTTACGAATGAAGCTAAGGAATGTGTCATGTCAAGTACTAGAACAGGTGATAATTGTTGTCTTGTTGCAAGACAAGAATCGTGCAATAATGTCAAGATCGACGACACAACACTATGACATCAAGTTGAGGCATGTCAAAT
This sequence comes from Przewalskia tangutica, assembly GCA_029844215.1. Taxonomy (NCBI): domain Eukaryota; kingdom Viridiplantae; phylum Streptophyta; class Magnoliopsida; order Solanales; family Solanaceae; genus Przewalskia; species Przewalskia tangutica. The sequence continues at coordinate 9,724,745 of CM056725.1, forward strand.
ACCGCAATCTGAAAAAATTGGTCTCAAATGGAGCGGTTAGAGACTTACCCAACTTCAGTCATAAAGGTAAAACAATCTGTGCAGATTGTCTCCAAGGTAATCAAACCCGTGTTTCCCATAATGTTGTCCAGAATGACGGACAACATTCAGGTATGTCTCACTGTTTTCAATTGTTACACATGGATCGTATGGGTCCAATTGAGGTAGACAGTTTAGGAGGCATGTGATATTCCTATGTGATAGTAGATGATTTTTCTAGATATTCATAGATAATTGTTTAGGAAAAATCACAAACTTTTGACATGATTAAAATTTTGCACTCTAGAATTAGGAACATGTTTTATTCTCCTATTTTTTTTTAGATTATGTCCGACCATGGAAAAGAATCTTAAAACATCTCCTTCACAAAATTTTATGAGAAAAGAGGAACTTTCCATGAGTTTTTTTCTGCTCCAAAAACTCCTCAACAGAATGGGGTAGCAGAAATGAAGAGTAGAACATTGCAAGAAATGGCCAGAGTTGTGCTTAGTTCTAAAAATGATCAAAATATTTTTTACTGCTTGTCACATCACTAATAAAGTCTATTTAGGTATGTAACAAAGATGACATCCTATGGAATTTTAAAAATGAAAAAAAACCTAATTGTGATACTTTCATATTTTTGGATGTATTTGTTACATTTTAAAATGATATAGATTATCTGGCAAAGTTTGACTCTAAGAGTGAAAGGAATTTTTGTTGGCTATTCTCAAAATAGTCATGCTTACCGAGTGTTCAATCTAAAGGACAAAAACTATATAAGAGTCTGTTAACATTGTTTTGATGATTTTTCTGACCTTACAGGAAATAAGTCTGAAAATAATGTTATAATTACAGTGGAGAATGCGCAGAATGCTGAAACTCCAGATGTAGCTCCAAATGTCACGACATCCGAAGCAACATCTGAAGCAGAAACCGAGAACACAGTAGGTGAAGATGAGGAGTCAAGTGCTGAATTGCTAAATCAAGTTCGAAGGGACCCTCATCAAGGATTAGAAAGAATCATCCAACAGGTCGAGTGATAGGGGGAGTGTTTGAAGGATTTAGAACAAGAAGCAAAGAACCTCGTAATTACCGAGTCATGGTTAGATATGTGTGCATGTCTAACATTTATCATAAGGTAAGTTTTTCTTATTTTTATGTCTACATTACAACCAAAGAATGTTGTAGGTGTAGATATAATGTTTAGTGTTTGTGTATGTGCTTGATTCCAAGCCTATCCAAAGTCTCTCACTTAAATGTCGTAAAATGTGTCATCCGATATGTTGCCGGCACATGTGAGTAGGGAATTTGGTATTCCAAGGACACTAATCCTAATTTAATAGGATATAGTGACTCGAATTGGGCTGGTGATGTGAATGATATAAAATGTACAAGTAGAGGATATTTTTATCTTGGCAATAAATCTTGTTTTTTTTTTGTTGTAGAGTCCTAAACAAAATTGTGTCTCACTTTCAACTACTGAATCTGAATATGTAGCAGTTGGAAGTTGTTGTTCTCAATGAATACGGCTAAGACACATGTTAAACGACTATGGTTTTATTAGCAACATTTGTTTTTGTACTATGATTAGACATCATTTTTTTAAAAGAGATTTGATTGAAAAACAACTAGTTCAAATTAAACATGTTGATACTCTTCATCAACTAGTTGATACTTTTATAAAAGTTTTGGATCATGAGAGAATTTCTAGTGTAGATATCATGTGGTCTTTGTAATCTCTATTTTGGGCATTTTGGTGAATGTCGGCTGAAATGTCTCTAATATTTCGAGTGACATTTACTTGTGTAATATCATAATCTGATTTTCAGTATTGTTTTTGGCTGATTTTTGTTCACACAGATATGATTCCAAACGTGATTTTAATGTGATATTGTTCTCTGCGATGATATTAGATATGATAAAAAGGAAGTATCAAAATAAGGCAAATCCTTTCTAATTCTCGGCAACTGTGCAATACGGGCAAAGCCATTGAAATTGATATCGTTCATATACTATAGGAGTATCAAAGTGCTTAAACAAAGAAAAACATTATGAGGATGCTAAATAAGTATTCTTGTTTTTGACACGAAAATGAATTTTGTATGTGTTTTATGATTAGATCTAGGACTCAATGGAAAAATGTTACATTGGTCTGGAGATTAAACTCATAAAATCATATATGAAACGTGTCTTGATTTGTTGCTGAAAGGAAGGTGTTCTTGAAGGATCATGATACTTGTGTTGTACAAAATGTTGTCAACATTACTGTTGACATTCTCAGATAATGATATTTGTTGGGATGAGATGTATAACTGATTTTGATAATTCAGTTATTTTTCTCCCTATTTTTATGCCTTGTTTTGATAGAAATTTCAAACTTAAAAATGATAAGATTATTTTTTATTCCTACTATAATGTCTAGTTATTTTGTCTCATTATTTTAGGTGCAAGTTATTGTGTAAAATTGAAACACCTAAATCTAAGAGATTTTTGTTGTTTAGAAAGATTTGTCATGTATATAGATATTCCTCTTATTTGTTATTTTTTTATCATCTTCGATTTTCCTTATAAAAAAATTAGTTATTCTACCAAGTTTATAAATCATTCTTTACTTGTTTATCATTATTGTTATCTTTTTGTTTTTTTCGAAAATAAAAAAAATATATATAAAAAAAATAGAAAGTTCACATCACTTTGGTATATACAACCGATGGAACACTCAAGCTCTTCATCTTCCAAAATTTCTCAAAATTCTCTCCACTATATTCACCTATGAAAACTTTCCAATGTCAACACCAATATCAACCAACCCACCGACCAACTTTCCTATGATTACTAGCCCTCCAATGAACACTGAACCTTTTGAGCATGTTGAACCACAGAAAGCAACCCCACTGGTTTCCTTCTTCACCATCCACAGAGGATTTGTCTAAAGCTACAGTATTGGATAAGAGACCAAGATCATCCACCTTCCCTACTAGTCGATCGAGTAGATTATTTGAGAAGAACAATTCGTGCAGAGTCGAGCAACAACAAGTCAAGGTCCAGATGTGATATTTCTATATCTTCTTGCTCGAGCAGTGACAATGACGACACGAACTTGGTGTTCTCAACTGAAGAGATTGAATAAGAAACAACTGTCTATGTACTGCAAAATGTGTCTCAAGAAAATGAGGAAATTCTTGGTGAAACTCCATTGAAACAATTCTTCCCAAAGGAAATTTCCAAATATGCTAAATCGAGTGTTGTTCCGAATGTTGTCACTGATGCCACAACATCTCAGACAATATTTCAGCCAACATCAGAAGAGACACAAATTCCAACATTCTCCAGCGAAACTGAATCTGATTCAAACCTTGAGGTATGGATCTGTTACTGAGAAAGGAATGTATGTTGATAAAATAGTCATGTTTTTATGCTAATTTGAGTTCTGCTATAGATAATACATCCTCGAAGAAATTTGAGAATGTATATCTCTATAACAGAATATATTTTTTTCCACACCTGCTGTTTTTAAACCAATGTATGAGATGAAATCCTGAGGAAAATGTTAGAGGTACAGATCTTACAGTGGACAATAGAGATGAAGTAATTGAGTACCTCACTTAGGTATAATGCATAAGTGGATCTCTAGATGTCCAGCCTCTGAATTAACATCCATGTTTGCCACCCTGTTGTACAAGTTACCAACTTGGCACAAAAAGAATCGACATCAATCTTCCCTTCAATCTCTCTGATAAACAAAGTTTAAACTACCCTGGAAAATGGAAGGAAATAGTGCAGTTGTTGACAGGAATGTCACCAACATTCTTGACAACACTGGTCCAAGACAGTCTTCACTGTCTACTGAATAGCTTGTGATTAAAAATTGCGAAGATCAACCAACAAATCTCTGAGATTGATACTGTGAGGAATGCACTGATTCAAACCAGAGACTATTTCATGCTGCTGCTTTCTTCACAAAAAGGGGGAGAAAATGATATGCATATGCTACTGTACTGTCGAGTTGTATTGTCTAGAGAATGATAATGCATATGCTACTGTCAAGAAAATGATGCTGCTGCAGAGGAAGTGTTAATGCAGGGGGAGCAGAGAAAGAAGGCTAGATGTTGTAGAGGAAATGCTAATACAGTGGGGGCAGAAAAAGAAGGCGAGATGCTGATGTTCTGTGCAGAGAAAGAGTTATGCAGAAGTAGAAAGATGTTGAAAGCTGCTACTGCTATATTCTACTGTTATGTGGAGAGAAATAATTATGCAAGAGTTACTGCTGCTGTGCTGGAAGCTACTGCTGTTTGTTGAAAAGGTTGTTTTGTGAAGAAATACAAAAATGGGGAGAATGTTAAAATCAGAAGTTTAGCCCTTCCTTCACGGACTGAAGCTAATGCTACTGGTCGATACAAAGCTGATTCTACTAGTTGGTGTTGAAAATATGGTCTTGTATAAATCTGTATAAGTGGATGATATGTGTATATGTGCTAACATCTTTCTTCTTTTCTAATCCTATATAAGTGGTATATATATATATATATATATATATATCTTGTATATGTTGTGTTTATATGTCATTACAGGTTGAGGGGTTGTTAGGTCACTTATGCTTAGTTGGTTAAGTTTTATGAAGAAAGGCAAAAAGGGGTAGAATGTTAATGTTAGGATTGGTATCATGACATTTTTCCTAACATATCGTTTTCCAGAAAATGTCGGAACAAATGTCTTGACATTTGGGCTGACATTCTGGTAACAGTTTTGCCTATCTTCATGGACTATTTTTCAGGAAACTGTGGCCTTATTTAACACATGACAAATTGACTTGTCAATGAATATTTAAAGAAGATTATGATCGATGAAGACCAAGTCCAAGTGGAGCATAACTTGAGGAGAAAGACGTGGAAAAAAAGTCCAAGTTGTTGAGAAATTCTCTCCTCAAGTTTCTGCCACACGTGACCACTTTTAGCTCAACCTCAACAACCAATTGATGAGCTTTTCAAGGAGGACTCTCTACTATAAATAGAGAGGGCAGATTAGTGAATCAATATCCAGAAACAAAATGTAAAAATATCAAGAGAGCTCTCGGGATTTCTTCTCAGAAATCTGGATCACAAAATATTGTCTGAGTTTGTGACGACATTCTGCATGACATTTCAGTCGTTGTTTCAGATTCTAGATTAGCTTTGCATGGAGCGATTGTAAGGAGATGTTTGTCACTTCTATTTAGATAGATTTTTCAGGTATAAGTCATCTGCGATTTAACCTTTTTATTCCTTTTGTATCATCTTGTAAATCTTGTAAAGAAAGGAATATATCAATTGTATATACATATATATACAACACTTTAGTCATTGACTATCATGGGTTATATTAATATGTAACCTATGAAAATTAAACATTTGTGTCTTTATTATTTCCGCTGCATTTTACTCTTCAAAGGTTTTATTCTGTTTTTAACTGAACACTATTTTTACCGAAATGTCGTCAGTTATGTCAGACGACATTTTCGCCGACATTTACAAACTGTTTCAGCATTCGAATTGAGTTAATTTTCAGTTTGTTTTTATTATTCCATAATTGTACCCCCTGGACCCAACATTATCAATCCAATGACATTTATTGGCAGAAAGTTATGTTGAGATAAATAAGTTAGATACAAAGAAAGGTAGTTACAAGGGTAGTTAGAAGAGGAGCCTATAGGAGCCTTGTAGAAATAACTAATTATTCCTTCTTATTACACATGTATAAATACCCTCCAGGTATTCACAATGTAATCAGTTCTGAGAAATAAAATACTGAGCGCAAAAGTCTTCTTCCTCTCTTCATCTTTCTTTTACTTCATCTTATTCTTATTATTATTCTTGAACACAGTCATATTATATACTGTGTATATATGTGGATATATTTGATGTATATCTGATCATAACTGAGTTGATAGTCTCAGATATTCAACAAGCTAAAAGAGAAAATTTTGAAGCTCGATGTTATATATTTATTATTCTACTTTTATTTATTTTTTTTAAAAAAATCTCATTTTCTAAACATTCTTATTGTTTTAGTATGATTTAATTGGTTTCAAACTTTGCTATGCTTACTCCTCCCACTTATGGGAACAACAATCTAATCTTGAAAATTAAAAGCGGAAATGGGTTAAAAGAATGAAGAAAGAAGAACAAATTTACTAATAATATTCATTTAGCCATTTCCATAAAAAAGATTGGAATCTTCCTTGATGACACTTTAACAAGAAGAGGGCCAATCATTCCATGACTTCACCTTAGTTAATCAGCACTAATAATTCAAATATTTTCTAAACTATTGGATTTGAAATATATATTTTTATATTCAACACCATTTTGAAGCTCGATTAATCTGAATTTGAATCGAAAATTTACTTTGATATATAGTATAACACTCCTTATAAAAAGCGGCTTCATTCTCAGGACTACTTGCCGTTTCATTACCATTATTGATTATGGCCTTGCAATAATTAATCTACTTTTTGTTCTATAGTGCTTTGTAGTGTAGTTTTTTTATTATTACAACTTTATAATTCTAAAAAAAATAGTATGAGTAGATAAGATCATAAGAATTGGTATAAAGTGTTAATTATTTTTAAGGAATGAATCAAGGCCAACTTGGTTTGGAGTATTCTAACTTTTGTTTTTATCATGTTATAAATGAAGACTTGGTCACACTTCCTTTAGAAATATTCTTGTAATAACGGGTCTCTTTTAATTTAATTTTGTCTAATATTATTCAACATAATTGTGCAGCTGTTTTCATGACTTTACTCACTTATTATCATTTTATTTACGTCAACATCTAAATAGGAAGATAAATTAGACCGAATGCTCTTGGATGATTAGTTAAATAGGAAGATAAATCCTCTTTTTCTTCCCTTTATATTGACAATTGGTTGATAAATTAATGTGCACAAAGACTCCAACCCGATACCGATATGTATATCATGTAGGTGTTTTGTCGGGTTCGTACACGCAGCGGAATTTGAAAATTTATGTTTCAAACTCGATATGGCTGTCAAACTGTAGTATGATTACATAATGTAAAATAACACAAAGCAATAATGTAATACTTCTAACGAAGACTTACATTTTGTAGATAGCAATCTGCAACTTTGAAGCTTTGTGTAGTCCGGGGGTGCGCACGCAAATATTCCTCGATTTGCAAGTTCTTGAAACTTTGATGTAATTCGCTAAGTCTTGGAATGCTAGGAATTCCGACAGATCTTTAGAAGAGATTAGTCTCTTGCTTTTGGTGTAGTGAAATGTGAAGGGGAACCCTCTTATTTATAGCTGAAGAGGACAGTTAGGGTTCCCATGGGCGTGCCCTTTAAACCTCAAGAGATCGGAAGTCGGACCATCGATGCGCCTCGGCGCAAGATCGAGTAAGTGGCGCCACGGCGCTCGACAAGCGTTTTGGCGCCGCGGCCCTATCCTATTTTCTGCCTTGTTTCCATTTCTAATGTCCCGGTTATCAATAAAACATATGTATAATCTCCTTCTAATTACATCCTTCAATCGACGGAACATTTGCCTTAGCTACACGAAACATGTGAACTGAACCTCTATGTGGGAAGATAAAATTCTTTCATTCACGACACACTCAATAAAGCTTAGGATTTGTCAAGTGTCTATCCAAATGGCTTGATCATTATAACTCATCTATATTAGTTGACAACAGGACCATATCAAAGACATGTCTATTGCGTTGGCCAACGATTTAGTCAACCTAATACCATATGAGTATCTGAGTGTTCACTCGAATATACATTCGAGGAATGAATCTTAATCTTGGCTCAACTACCACATTTAATCTACTTCATAATGTACCCAAAATAAGACGTGTCTCAACCTATAAGGCATTTGAGCTTAGGACAGGATCAAAGTACATTACTCTGAAACAAGGTGATATCGACCTCAAGTCTAAGGACTTCTATCTCCCACACGCCGATAACATTATAGACATATAAAAAAACAGTACATCTTTCTAACAAGAAGTCAAAAACGAAAAAAGCGAAGGAAAGAAAAAGAGCTAGGAATTATGGTAGGGTATACCAATACTTCAACAAGTATCCATGTGTCCATCACGAGTTGCATAACTCGTAGCAAGTGAGACATACTACATCCCCTAAGGATATGATGCAGACCACATGTCGACGTATCGCATATCATCGATATCCTAATCTCGATGATCATTAGTCGAGGTAATTTAAGAGTTACGTTACAATATTAATTCTCACATCATTAATAACCACGTAAACTCTAGGGATGCATTTATTACACCTCGTAAGTTTAAGACGATGATTAAGAACGTCATTAAGGTTAAGATTCAGATATGGGATATAAAGTATATTTATACAAGCTAAATCCGGAAGTTGGTGTTCAAAGGATATGAGTTCGAAAAAATTTGTTTTGGTTACTACGAGCGCGTCAATGGATTAAGAATGATAGGTGTACATATTCCCATTAAGGATTAATAACGTTCTATAAGAATTATGACATTGAGAATACGATGTCTTATATAATTTTTCGGGATTAAAAAAAGTGGGATTAAGATGTTGCTTATGTGGGGGATTGATTTTACTTAAATAGACAATTAGGGACTAAAATGTAGTATTTTAGGGACCTAAGTGTAACAAGAAAAATCAGATTTTGGGCTTTTAACTTAAGCACTATTATTTCATCTTCTTCATTTTACAAATCAAAAGAAGAACCCCTTTCCCTCTCCCCCTCTCCCCTAGGTCGAAACCCCGTCCCTTCCCTACAAAAATCGAGGTTTAATTTCTCTTCATATATTCCTTTGATCATCTACAAATTAGAAGCAAAAATTTAGAAGCAAAAATTTCCAAAATCAGTGAGGAATTTCGGGTCTGCCAGGACCGAAAATCAGAGCAGTTTTTTTCAAGTTTTGGGACAAGATTTTGAGAAGAAAAATTGGCAGAATTTCGGGCATATTTTCAATCAACTTTAGAGGGGTATATCTCCTAGTATATTAGGAGTTTTTAGGTGTTCCAAAAGCCTAAGATGGAGTTCGTCGAGTGTAGTTTCCAACGCAATAAACTGCTCGTCGATAGGACATCGGTGTAGATAATTATGGACGTTACAAGTTCAGCTGACAAAACAGTGAGCAAAAACGCTGCACTGGGCCGAAAAGAAACTGCCCAAATTTTTCAGATTTCTGAGTGAAGAATTTGGAAGAAAAATGTGTAAGGATGATGGGTTAACATTGTAAAACACATGTATGTCAATTTGGAGTTGAAGAAGTGCTAAAATTGGACAAGAACTTGGCGAAAATAGTATACTTTTAGAAAGGGCAGTGGGTTCGGTCCTAGGGACTGTTTTGGCATTAAATCAAGCTAAATCCTTATCTCATGATTTAATTGAAGTTGCATGTTATTGTAACCTAAGTATTGAATGTGTGTTAAGAAGAAACTTGGGATTAAAGAGAATGCATGGGAGGTTTGGATGTAGTAAACAATTCTAGAACCCATTTTGTGTTCATTGGAATTAAGCATTGTGTTGTTAATAATTGCATGTTAAAATAGAGGAGTCTTGATGTTAAAGAAGTAATGGTTTACATAAGAATGTTGGAACATGAAGTGTGTCGTAAGAAGTTAAGAAAGAAAGTATGGAAGTATATGTGTTGTTGGCCGAAAATTGGTAGAATTGTTGGACGTTGTCGCGTTGTAATTAAGGGTTGTTTTCATTGGATAATTTAATGGCTTAGGGGCTGACTTTTAATGAGTTTAAATGCTGGAAATTCCATTTAGAAAATGCATGAACGATATGATAACTGTTAGCGTAAGTCCTAAAGGAATGAAAGTATAACAAGGTGTAGAGAAACTTCACATTCGTCTCTCATTATTGATTAAAGTATAGGATACTTTCATGGACTACTTTAATATGAACTAAAAGATTGAATGAACATGGTAAATAGGTGCGTTAATCATATTGATTGTTGAATTGTTGTCTTTCATAAGTAAAGAGAAATGAGGTTGTATGATTGCGTATATGGAGTCTAACCTGATTATATATTGGAATGGTAGTTGATTGTTGGATTGATTAGCTTGTTGGTTAATTGTGGATGCGTACAAACAGGGGAAGTGATGCCCGAATTTTTGTAGAATAGAAAGTCGTTACTAAATATAACTCACGTTAGAAATCATAGAATTGACGAACGAATTATCATTATTATAAGTTGACGTACAAGACGAGGCGTATCTTAATATTGAGTTGTTTAGTTCGCCTAAGAGGTATGTGAGACTCTCCTTCTTTCTTTTGGCATGACTTTGTGAATAACTTCCATTTGACATGACTTTAATAAAAGTACGGCGGACATACATGATTTCCTACAAAGTTAGTGTTAAAGGATAGTTGTTATAATAAGTGTCTATGATTTTCAGTAAAAGAGTTTATTATGATGATACCATCGAAAGTCAAAAGATGATTTCTAATTGCATATGGTTGCTCATGATATCTACTCGTGCCAAGTCTTATTATATATTCACCGAGTCCCTCACATAGAGGGCCGACAACATGTTGTATATTCCGGGTTCGAGTCCCGGCTATTATTATTATATTAGTTGGGTTCGAGTCCCATGACATTACATTATTTTATATACTTACGTGGGTTCGAGTCCCACAATATATATATTTGTTTGGGTTCGAGTCCCATATTATATATATATACTTAGGCGGGTTCGAGTTCCGTGTTATTATATTTTGGGGGTAGGAGTCCCTGATTTTGGCATGACTTGCATATTTTACAAAAGGTAAGAACTGATTTTCATTACTCCCATTTTGGTAAGGCACAGTTGCACTGTTATGTTGATTTCATACTTGCCTCCTGTTATATTTTGGACTGTCATGAATTCATTTACAGTATTGTTGGTTTCACATACTTGGTACATCTATCGTACTGGCCCACTTTTCCCCGGGGGGCTGCGTTCATGCCCGCAGGTACAAGTGTTCGGTTAGGTGATCCCCCAGTTTAGGACATCTATTCAACTGTTGGAGAGCTCCATTATTCCGGAGCCAGTTATTTTGGTACAGAACCTCTCTTATTTTGATTGTACATATTTATGGGCATGATGGGGTCCTGTCCCGTCATATGTCATTATCGTACTCTTAGAGGTCTGTAGACAGTTGTGGATGGTAGATGTATTTTGGACTGGTGTAGAATGTTTATGCGTTTTAGCCAGATGTATTATTGCACTCATTTTGGGATATTCTCGTATATAGTAGTAGCCTTGCCGACTTGCCTACTTTGATTGTTCCCTTATCTAAGTCATGCTATTTGGTGGCAGCCTAGTCGGCTATCCTGTTGTGACATGTTGGTTAGTTGTGTAAGGCAGTCTTGTCGGCTCGCCTACTTTGGGCATATGTTATAGATGCAGCGTTATGCTGTCGAATTTTCTATTACCCTTAAGTGTCAGTTGATTATGTGACAAGTTAGTGTAATGGCGTCCAATTAGGGCATCGGGTCGCGACCCGTCGGGACAGGTCGTGACAGAAGTGGTATCATAGCAGTTGGTCCTCAGAATGTCTACAGACCATGTCTAGTAGAGTCTTGTGTATGGGTATGTTGTGCACCATACTTATACACAGGAGGCTACCGAACATTTAGGGTTGTTTTCTATTCTTTCATCTCTTAGATCGTGCTATAGAGCTATGTTAATAGGATGATCATTTTCTGACAGAAGTATTCAGGCATATGCGCAGGGAGTCGAAGAGCGACATAGAGGGAGACGGTTAGATATAGGTCAGGATAGAGATTAGCCTAAGAGGGCCAGGACGATAGGGTTTTCGGGTGAGTCTCGAGGCAGACATCCTCAGCAGCAGTTGAGGTATGCATCTTAGCCAGCACAGAGTGCTCCTCCACAGTCTTCAGGTAGAAGGTTTGACTGTCCGGGGTATTCGGGGTTCGGTCAGAGTTCTAGAGCTTCGGGTTCACACCTGTATCGGGGTCCTAGTCAGGCGAGGCCATCTTTGCCTCGGTGTGTTCGATGTGGTAGGTCCCATTTTGGAGAGTGTCATGCGGCTTCAGGAGCCTGTTATTGTTGCGGCCGTCAGGGCCATAGACAGAGGGAGTGTCCGTATAGAGATGGCACGGGTACTATGGCTCAGCCTACGGGTTCTGTTGCTGGTTCGTCGTCATCTAAAGTTATGCGCCCCATCGGGCAAGGTATTCAAACACCAGCTGGTCACGGTACGGGTCGTGGCATAGGTCCTAGTTCTAGCGGTCCTTAGAACCGCATTTATGCCTTGGGCAGTTCTATATGATCAGGAGGCTTCGCCGGATGTCATCACAGGTACACTATTAATTTCTCTTTGTGACGTATATGCTTTAATAGATCCATGTTCTACTTTGTCTTATATATCTCCTCTTGTTGCTGGTAAAATGGGGATAGAACCCGAGTTGATAAAACCTTTCGAGGTAGCTACGCCGGTGGGATATTCAGTGGTAGCCAGGCGGGTGTATAAGAATTGTTCAGTGGTTATAGACAGTCGTCAGACCCTAGCAGACTTGATAGAGTTGGATATGACGGATTTTGATGTCATTATGGGTATGGACTGGTTAGTTTCATGTTTTGCCAGTGTCGACTGTATAGAGAAGTTGGTCCGATTCCAGTTTCCGGGTGAACCGATATTAGAGTGGCGAGGGAACACTGCATCGCTGAGGGGTAGGTTTATTTCTTACCTCAAGGCCAGAAAGATGGTTAGGAAGGGGTACATCTATCATCTGATTCGGGTGTTCGATACAAGATGAGGTACTAGCTATTCAGTCAGTTCCGGTTGTTAGTGAATTTCCGGATGTATTCCCTGATGATCTCTCAGGTATTCCCCCAGAGCGTGAGATAGAGTTCTGTATTGATGTTCTGCCAGATACTAGACCGATATCCATTCCTCCGTATAGAATGGCACATGCTGAGTTGAAGGAATTGAAAGACCAGCTGAGAGACTTGCTGGAAAAGGGCTTCATTAGATCGAGTACATGATGCGCGAAAAGATGCACACACTTTAACGCAAGTACACGTTATCGTGACAAGTAATATAGTCCTGGTAAGACCGAATATCGTCCACAAGGATTAGGGTTCAAGTACCAACTATCTATCTTTTGGTATCTATTTGGTAAATTGTTATTTGATTTTGTTGTTTATAACTAAGAATTATAAAGACTATTTTAACTAATGAGTTTACTTCAGTTGTGATGGGAATAGGGCTTCCATGTCTCCTCAACTATCCGCTTATGTTATTTATTAATACAACGAATTATGGTCTTCTCTGAGAAAGCGGAGTTTCTGAAATCGTTTTATATTCCGTTAAGGATATATAAACACTCAACCCAGATGTGCACCTTACCTACCTTTCGTGATAAGGATAACTCTATAGGAGGATGAAGAACAAAAACCTAGTTAACCGTCACGCACTGCGCAAAATTAGGGTTTTAAGCCTCTCATTAACGCTTACATAAATAATTGAGGTATTTTCATCCCCAATCCAAGAATGTCTACCCAACTTACAGCATATTCACAATCTCTCCTTTCGAAGTAAATTAGAAATCATATAAGGATAATTAGTTGTCAATTAATTACCAAGCATTCAACGCAATTATTGGATAAATCTCTCAAAGAAGAATAATAACCATAAACATGTATTAATTCATAACATAAGTTTCTAGTGAATCAACATGGAAAGCCCTATAAGAGAATTAGTTCCTAGCCATAGATATGACAAGAACTAATTCAAAGTTCATCATACAAAAACTGAAATAAAGAAAAGAAAAAGGAAAGAAATTACTAAGTTTAGGTCTCCAATCTCCAAGCAAGAAAATCTTGTGTTGTGCAAGAAGGTGCCACGCCCCGACTTATCCAAGGTCTTTACTTAGGGCGTGATGGCACCTGGACAATTATTTACCACCAGGAGCACCATTTAATTCTCTTTATTTAGAAATTTGAACTTATATTCAAATACGAAGCTATTAATAAAAATAACAATAAAGAAATCTGTTTATGACTTTATTAAAAACATAACGCGAGTTCATGCTCGTGCAAATATTGTTTCTACCTAGACATACTGACAAAGATTATTTTAAGTTGGAAGGGAGATCATTCCACACGGGCATTTCCCGAGACACTGGAACTGACATCCTGAACCTGACGAAATCAAGCCCGAAGCAATGGACTTGGTATGACAAGAGGCTGCGGGACGATCGCTAGCCTTGGCGTGGAGCATTTTCTCTATCACGCTTTCCTGAAACATGTTAAATAAAGAGTCAGCCCTACCATCTGGGGCTGAGTGAGAACCTTACCGTGCAATTCAAAGTAACACCACAATATTCCAAGCGCAATCACATTATAACGTAATAAGCATATTGCAAAAACATATCAGGCTACAACATTTTTAAATATGCAACAACTCCTCATAGGAAATTCTCGGTTTAACTAACACTTCATTTTACCTCGTATTATACGTTAAGACATTCCCATGCATTTCCACATGTTTATTACATTTATGTATTTGTGAACGCGTATTCACTTTTCATATTTATATATAGGTGAACATGTATTCATCTTTCATATTTGTTGCGGCGTGCAACCCGATCCATTATATTTACGTATTTGTGAACACGTATTCACTTTACGTTTTGTTGCGGCGTGCAACCCGATCCATTATGTTTACGTATTTGTGAACGCGTATTCACTTTACGTTTTGTTGCGGCGTGCAATCCGACCCATTATATTTACGTATTTGTGAACACGTATTCACTTTACGTTTTGTTGCGGCGTGCAACCCGATCCATTATGTTTACGTATTTGTGAACGCGTATTCACTTTACGTTTTGTTGCGGCGTGCAACCCGACCCATTATATTTACGTATTTGTGAACACGTATTCACTTTACGTTTTGTTGCGGCGTGCAACCCGATCCATTATGTTTATATTTATATATTTATGTGAACACGTATTCACTTTTCATATTTTTCAGAAGGTCGAATAAATAATATTCTCTTTCCCAACATTCTGTCATTCATACTTGTAACGATTATAACTTTTTAACCATAACTCCAACTAAGGTGTTTCTCAAGCGGAAACTAAGGTAAGACGGGGATCTTTCACTGTACTAAATTTCATTTAAAACTACTTTGAGTAACTAACACAAATTTATCCTCAAAACAACCATATGAGATTTGTTTCGGCAGAATTTTTATTAAATCGAACCCAATCTTAGAATAGTCATAACTCCTAATCTGTAAACCCGTTCAAGCCCCATAAAATCTCAAAACGACGAGAACTGAGAGCTACACGTCTCCATGTGAACCATCCTTTCATATTTTGTACCATTTGGTACAGTTTTACACTTTTATTCGCTGCCCTTCCTGGATCTCGATTGATCCGAGGCAGAAACTTTAAACAGAGATAACTCTCAATCCGTAACTCGGATAGACTCCCGTAAGGTATCAAAATGTCCACAACAGAGAGATCTAGAACTTTCATTTAGCAACAATTTTCATATTCCCCACATATTAGTACAGTGTTACGTTTCAACGTCCTGCCCTTCTGGATTCCGATGAATCCGAGGCAGCAACTTCAAACTACAATTACTCTCAACTCGTAAGTCCGTTTTAATAAATCTTTGTCTATATCTGTCCGTAACAGAGATATTTACAACCATGTAAATTTTCATATAATTATAATAAGTAAAACTCAATAAAAACAGTCCGTAATTATGTCTTTCCGAATTTCGGCCAAATCTAAGGCAGTAACTTTGAACTATGATAACTTTCAAACCGTATGTCCATTTTACCCAATTTTTGGTTCTATATGATCATAATAGAGAGGTGTACCATTATTCCGAATTTCATCAAATTCTAACAATTATAACTCAGTGAGAACAGTGCGTAAAGTTCATGACGCAACTAGTTGTCTAAACAATCAAAAGTTCAATATTTTTTTTCAACACTCAATTCTTATTCTAACATGTATTGAACTTAAAATAAAGGATGTTACCAAGAATTTCTGAGTGAAAAAACTCACCTTGTAAGTGTGAAGATTATTGTTGTGTGGTTGCTAAAATTATCCTTACTCTCTAGTATTTTGATTCTTGTTCTTCTTGCCCTCTTGGTATTTTTTTCCTCTTCTTTTCACTTGTTTTTTTCTGATTTTCTAACCTTTATGTTATGTACTTTGTTTGTGTGTAAATACAATGTATAAGTGGAGAGTTTTCTATAACCTATGGGAGGTGGAATGACAAGAGTTGGAGGGGAAATGAAAAGGGGGGAAGGGGTGAAGGGAAGGGATGCACATGCACGTTTTTTTTTTGTTTTTTTTTGTTTTTTTTTTGTTTTTTGTTTTTCTTTTGTTTTTCTTTTTGTTTTCTTATTTTCATTTCATCTATCTATTTATCCAACTTTAACACTAACTCTATCTCATGCAATTTATTCTTTGTTTTCTTATATATATATATATATATATATATATATATATATATATATATATTTATTCACCCAACCACAACTATATATTATTATTTTTTTTCCGAATTTCACATTCTCTCCTCCTTAAGCAACATTCGTCCTCGAATGTGAATAAGGTCGTAACATAATCACATAGACACAATAATGTTTATTGTTATTGTAACACTAATTTGGGGCTTCACAGAAGGGGAACCCTTAAAATCTGCCTAGGGTTCTCCTTTTATAGGCTGAAAACCGCATCTCTCTTTTCCCTGCAGGCCTGGCCCAGAAAATCATCAAAACCCTGATTTTTTCCGCGTCGGCGCCGCGGCGCCGAAACTTCTGTGGTCCTTCGGGTGAATTGGCGCCGCGACCCTGATCTCTCTGGCATGCGAGGCGCGGCCGCTGCTCTGTAGCCTCTCGATGATTAGGCGCGCGTCGCACTGTTGACATGAGCGCGCGCTGGGTCTTCTGCAACCTCTCTGGATGTTGGGCGCGGCCGCTTCGTCTGCCGGAGGCCATGCGCTTTTCCGTCCGGTTTCACTTTCTCAGCTCTGGAACTTCCACTTTTGCCTCATTTTAGCTCCTTTTCCGTCATTTGACCATTTTAACCACTTTGACTCAAAAGAAAGGAAAACTATCCTAATACGACACTTATTTGTACAAAAAGGGACAAAAGACTAACTAAAAATGACTCAAAAAGTGTATATAAAATACACCGATCAAATACCATCAAACTTAACCTTTGCTCGCCATCGAGCAAAGATAGAAAGAAAGAAATAAAAGACTCAAAGAAACGAAAAATAAAAGACTCACTGACATTGATCACTTTTGCTGCATTAGTGTTAACTAGAAAAAGATGAAGGTTAGCAGAATAATATGCAGGAATATATAGCATGAAATTTCAGCACACTAAACACATTAAGTTGGATATTTCGCAAATTCATATTCATCATGCTTAATGGAAGTCAATATACTCAATCATGCATATAAATTCAAAAATCCTATGGCATGCTTACTTGTTATTCTCCACTAATCCTGGATATGCATAAAAGAGATCTTCAGGACTTTAAGGGTTGTAATGTAGGCTTAGGTATAGGTAGGTAAAAATAGGCATTTTAGGCTCATTTCGTGTACCATAAGCTCTTTAGCTTTTCAGTATTTCCTTTTTTTTTCTTTGTGTTCTTTCCTTCACTTTGATTCTATCTTTTCCCTCTTTTGTTTTGGGAGAGTGAAGTATATAATAATGACAAGAACCCCCAAACTTAGGCTTTTGTCTATTTCTTATTACTTTTTAATTGGGGTGCAACAAGCTCATTCACTCTTTTTGTCTCTTTTTTAACACAATTTATTCCACTACTTCACATTTTTACTTATGGCACAATTCGTGGGAATATAGGGTGTCAAAGAAGAAGTTTCAATTTTTAGGCTCAATGGGGCTGACTAGGGATATTTTTAAAGTCCGGGATAGAAAAGAGTGGTAAGAATTGGCTATCAAAGAAATGCCTGAGTCATCTCCCTACATGCATATCCTAACTATTTCGCCTCAAATAGCAAGCAATCATAACACATAGGTTTTCATTATTTAGCATGCACAATTTAAGCAAGAAACTCCAAATAGGCAGTTACATGAGTTTTTGGCATATCTAACCTAAGTGTTTAGATAGTTGCTTTTATTCCATTACATTATTCTACCTTCCTTCACTAGGTGTTTCTAGCAACTACAGCATACATGATCTTTGACAGACAATTATGACTCAAAAAGAAAAAAAAAATTGTGACTCAAAAATACATAAAAACAATAAAAAGATTTAAATAAAACATAACAAGACACAAATAAAACACCCCCAAACTTAAATCACACATTGTCCCCAATGTGTGTAGACTCAAAGACAATAAAAGAAATAAGACACTTACAGACTTTGGCTAAAATGGTGGTGGTGGCGGTGGATAATGCATCGACCATTGGTTGAACAGGGAACTCATCTCGTCAAACTGCTGGTGCAACTGTTGTTGCTCCTGCCTCAATTCTTGTTGCCCTTGTCGCAACTCATGTTGTCCCTGTCTCAACTCATTTTGTCCTTGTATCATTGTGTCGAAATGTTGCATCATCATTCTCTGGTTCTGGAGCACTTGCTCCATCATAGGCACTGGAGGTTCTGCTTCTGTGGTTGGCTGGTGGCTAGGTCCTGCCTCATATTGAGCCCCTATTTCAGGCTCATCTTCGTTCATTGCGGCCTCTGCTGCTGCTGCTGCTGGTTGTGCTCTTCGTCTGGCTGCTGGGGGGCTTGGGTCTGGGAAAGAGTGCACTATCCCACAGGACACCGGCAGTTGGTTTCTCTCATGAGTGTCAGTGGGTAGGGTTGGGACCCCATGGAAGGCGCATAGATTAGTGATCAGTGAGCCATGTCCCAATCCACCTGTTGTCACCAACCTGCTGATTTCTTCAATGCTCTGCACTATCTCTTTCCCCACATCAATCGTCATCCCCCTCATAATTCCATATATCAGTTTAATCCTATCTTCTGGCACTCTGGTGAAGTGCGTGGATGGAATCATGCGGGCGCTGACGAAATATAGCCAACCCTTGGCTGCTTTGTTGAATTGGCACCTGCTCAGTGCTCTTGATCCATTTCTTCCAATATCAAAAGCAACTGTGGTAGCTCACGGTGTCTGCAACGCCATTCCAGTTGATGCGGTAGGTGCTTCTAGACCATGTTCTAAAGTGATTCCAATCACTTCTTTCTTCAACATCAACCGTCTTCAATTGTGCATTTACATTATCTGATGTCACAGGCACATAAATTCCCCTTATAAAGCATCCCCTTTCCACCTTCTCCGAAAAGTTGGCATAGAATTCACGCACCATTGTTGTGTTCATTGGTGCTATTTTCTCTGGATTTACAAATCTCCTCCACCCCCTTAACTCAATCATTGCCCGAATGGGCTCATAAACATCTTCTTCCCCAAACGACTCCCTCTGATAGTCCATTCCCCTTTCAGGGATTAAGGGTCTGGTATCAAGCTTTTTGTATCTTTGGAAAGCTTGGTAGCTCACAAACCTAGTATCATCGTAATGTGGGGCTGGGGTGGATGTGGAGGCTCTTCTCTTCCTGGTGGCCATGGTTAAAACAGTTTCTGCAGCTTACAACTTAGTGGCACAAATGTTTTCCAACACAATCAACAACTAGCAGTTAAACACAACACCCCAAACTTGACTCTGCCTAATACCCACACCCTCCTTTATACTCTTTCTCCAAACTTCACAATCAATTTTTCAAAGACCCAAACTACTTCACAACTACAATACTCTTCAAACTACTACCTCCCGTGACTTGAGAAAGATCTCGAAAGCAGAAAAATATTACCTTTTATGAGAAGATTCAAGTTTCTTGTTTCTAATGGTGGTTTGAGGCTATGGAATGGAGCTTTGTTGTTTGAGATAGCTAAGGGTTTTTAGGATTTTCAGAGTTTTGGTTGTGGTTGGGTTGGATTTGTGGGCAAATTTTTGGATTTTCGTGTGTTCTTGGGGAAGGGGTTAGGTTTTTGGTTTTGAATTTGGGGCGAATCCGATTTACAGGCGTTTTAAGTTTCGATTTCGCGCCAGCGGCCACGCTTTTGGCGCGGCGTCGATGTTCACTCGCCGGGCCTTTCTGCGCGGCCATTCTGGCTAGCGCCTAAACTTGGCAAATTTTAATTTACTGCCGCGTCCTGCTCTGGCGCGCGGCGCAAACTTCAGCGCCTCTTGATTCTTTTAGCGCGCGCCCTGCTCTGCGCGCAAGGCCTACCCGTTTTCTGAAATCGCTTTTCTTGATTTTCACCCTTCGTTTATTAGTACATGCACATCAATCACAAAGACAAACACTACCTCCGTGAGACCGTTCTTAATAAAAACTACTATATTAAAATAAAATAAACTGAAATACCTTGGGTTGCCTCCCAAGTAGCGATGTCTTTAACATCTTTTAGCCGGACGCAAGTTCCTTAGTTTTAATAACCGTGGGGTGGATCGAGCCCCCAACTAATCCATTTCCTCCACATTTTGCATTTTCTTTTTCTTCTTTTCTTCTTAGCATTATCAGTAAGGGGGAGTTCAGGAACACATACCTGCGTCAGTGGGGGTTTGGCAAACCATGCCTGCTTTCGTGGGCTCATCTCCCTTTGGTTGACTTGTAATGGCTCACAGGGGGGGCTTGATGGTGCTGATTTCAAAGCACCTGCTCATGGTTGGTGGCTCGATGACATGTTTAAAAACTTTAAACACCATTTCTTCCTTCTCCACCCTTAATGTTAGCTCTCCCCTTTCAACATCAATCAAAGCTCTCCCCGTTGCTAGGAATGGTCTCCCCAATATGATAGGGATTTCCGCATCTTCTTCCATATCAAGAATGAGGAAGTTTGCAGGAAAGAAGAATTTTCCTACTTTCACAATTACGTCCTCAATCTTGCCTCTTGGATGAACCACTGTCCTGTCGGCCAGCTGCAGGCTTACTGTG
This sequence comes from Przewalskia tangutica, assembly GCA_029844215.1. Taxonomy (NCBI): domain Eukaryota; kingdom Viridiplantae; phylum Streptophyta; class Magnoliopsida; order Solanales; family Solanaceae; genus Przewalskia; species Przewalskia tangutica. The sequence continues at coordinate 9,745,729 of CM056725.1, forward strand.
GTTGGTTTGGCCTCATCCAACTCCAATCTTTTAAATACTGATAAGGGCATCAGATTTATACTTGCCCCTAAATCACACAAAGATCTGTTGCAAGTCACCCTGCCCACTGTGCAAGGTAGTGTAAAGCTTCCTGGATCCTTTAGTTTTGGTGGCAACTTCTTCTGCAAGATAGCACTACACTCTTCTGTTAGTGCTACTATCTCATATTCCGCCAACTTTTTCTTCTTCCCCAATATTTCCTTCATGAACTTGAAATAGGAAGACATCTGCTCCAAAGCCTCTATAAAAGGTATGTTGATATGCAGCTTCCTGAATATCTCCAAGAATTTGGAGAATTGTTTATCAACCGCCTTCCGCTGTAATCTCTGGGGGAAAGGGATCTTTTCTGTATACTCTTCTGGAGTTTTCTACCACTGGCTAGGTTCAACCACCTTCTCTTTTTCTATCTCTGCCTTTTTCAACTATTGGTCAAGAGAGCCGCTCAATCGTCTTCCACTTCTCAACCGCTCGCTGCGACATCGCTCCTCGATTTACCTCTGTGTTGCTTGGCAATGTACCCTGTGGCCTGCTGTTTGCCTGCTTTGCTAGCTGACCCACTTGTGTTTCCAAGTTCCTGAACGAGGATCTAGCTTCACATGTCGTGAGCCCGATGCAGGCGTTGGCAAGTCTTTACCGCCACTTTCGGCTCGTCGGCTTTTCTTTGAGCAGGTGCATTGAGCTGAGGATCTTTGGGCCCGAGTAAAGGCTGCTGATTTTGGTTCTCGGGGTTGATCTTTGGCCTGTATTGATTCGATGCCCACGATCTCCTCCATGAGAAATTTGGGTGATTTCTCCACCGGATTATAAGTGTTGGAGTATGGATTGTTCGTGGCCTCGATAATTACCACTACGACACTCACTGCTGCTCCATTGGTATATTATTGGGATCAGCTGAAGGACACCTATCAAATGTATGTGGGCCACCACATATTTCACAACTTTTAGGCATTTGCACCGCATTCACTGACACTGTATGTTGCTGCAACTGTTTCGCCAAAAGGGTCACTTGGGCGTTCAAGGCAGCAATAGCATATATTTCGTGGACTCCCACTGTTCTTCTCCCACTTTTCTACCTCTCTTATGTGACATGGTTGTTGGTGGCCATATCTTCTAGTAACTCGTGAGCGTCGTGGGCTGTTTTCCTCATGAATGCCCCACCTGCTGCTGCATCTATGATGGTTACGGTTGTCTTTGCTCGGCCGTTGTAGTAGATGTGGACCAAGTTCCACAACTCAATGCAATGGTGTGGGCATTTTCTTTGCAAGTCCTTGAACCTTTCCCAAGCTTCATATAAGGACTCTCCATCTGCTTGGTAGAAGTTGTTCAACTCCCCTCTCAATTTTGCTGCTTTTCATGGGGGAAAGAACTTGGCTAGGAATTTCTGTGCCAGCTCGTGCCATGTAAAAATCGAATCACCGTGGAATTCAACCATACTTTGCTCTATCCCCGAGTGAAAAGGAAAGAGCCTCAATCTGACGGCATCATCGATGCAGCGTTATATCTGAAAGTTGCACATAGCTCCAAGAAATTAGCTATGTGCATATGTGGATCCTCCGATGGCAGTCCTCCAAATTGCACTGTATGTTGTACCATGCTCAGAATCGCCGGTTTTATCTCAAAGTTGTTCGCTCCTATGGCAGAGAGCCTGTCACGTATGCGTGCCATTCACTCTAGGCAGCACATAGTCTCCCAAGCTTCTTTCTGCCTGGACTTGAACTCTTACCTCGACATCCATAGGTACTTGCCGAGGTATGGCTGGATTGGGCTGATTTTCACCTAACCCTTCTCTCATCATGTTGTTGTTCTGTACGACATCCATCTCTATCAAGGTTGCAATCCGCTGATTCTTTCTGTTCTGTTTACAGGTTTTCTCAATCTCTGGATTAAAGGGAACAAGAGTGTCTGCCCCTCTTCTCCTTCGCATAAACTGATTTCCTGAAATAGATCAAAAACAGACAACAAATCACGGCACCCTGATTTTTGAAATAAATAAATAATGAAAAAAACGTGAAAATTAAAAATAAAAATAAAAACCAAATTAGAAATTAAAAATAGATAAATTTGATATTGAACTAATGCCTAATCCCCGGCAACGGCGCCAAAAACTTGATGCGCGAAAAGATGCACACACTTTAACGCAAGTGCACGTTATCATGACAAGTAATATAGTCCTGGTAAGACCGAATATCGTCCACAAGGATTAGGGTTCAAGTACCAACTATCTATCTTTTGGTATCTATTTGGTAAATTGTTGTTTGATTTTGTTGTTTATAACTAAGAATTATAAAGACTATTTTAACTAATGAGTTTACTTCAGTTGTGATGGGAATAGGGTTTCCATGTCTCCTCAACTATCCGCTTATGTTATTTATTAATACAACAAATTATGGTCTTCTTCTCTCGGAGAAAGCAGGTTTACGAAATCGTTTTATATTCCCGTTAAGGATATATAAACACTCAACCCCAGTATTGCACCTTACCTACCTTTCGGTGATAAGGATAACTCTATAGGAGGATGAAGAACAAAAACCTAGTTAACCGTCACGCACCTTGCGCAAAATTAGGGTTTTTAAGCCTCTCATTAACGCTACATAAATAATTGAGGTATTTTCATCCCCAATCCAAGAATGTCTACCCAACTTACAAAGATATTCACAATCTCTTCTTTCAAGTAAATTAGAAATCATATAAGGATAATTAGTTGTCAATTAATTACCAAGCATTCAACGATTATTGGATAAATCTCTCAAAGAAGAATAATAACCATAAACATGTATTAATTCATAACATAAGTTTCTAGTGAATCAACATGGAAAGCCACATAAGAGAATTAGTTTCTAGCCATAGATATGACAAGAACTAATTCAAAGTTCATCATGCAAAAACTGAAATAAAGAAAAGAAAAAGGAAAGAAATTACTAAGTTTAGGTCTCCAATCTCCAAGCAAGAAAATCTTGTGTTGTGCAAGAAGGGGAACCCTTAAATTCTGCCGTGGTTCTCCTTTATAGGCCGAAAACCGCTCTCTCTTTTCCCTGCAGGCCTGGCCCAGAAAATCATCAAAACACGATTTTTCGCGTCGGCGGCCGAACCGTGGTCGCCCGGGTGAATTGGCGCGCGGCCCGATCTCGATGCGAGGCGCGCTGCAACTTCTGTAGCCTCTCTGATGATTAGGCGTCGCGGCCCTGCACCTGTTGACATGAGGCGCCGCGGCGCTGGGTCTTCTGCAGCCTCTCTGGATGTTGGGCGCGCGGCCGCTTCGTCTGCGGGGCCAGCGCGCTGGTCTGGGTTTTAGCCTCGTTCGCCAATTTCTCTGCTTTTCAGCTCTGGAACTTCCACTTTTGCCTCATTTTAGCTCCTTTTCCGCCATTTGACCATTTTAATCACTTTGACTCAAAAGAAAGGAAAACTATCCTAATACGACACTTATTTGTACAAAAAGGGACAAAAGACTAACTAAAAATGACTCAAAAAGTGTATATAAAATACACCGATCAGTACATCTCTGTGGGGAGCACCAGTTTTGTTTGTGAATAATAAGGATGGGTCGCTGCGAATGTGTATCGACTATAGGCAGCTGAACAAGGTAACCACAAGAATAGATACCCCTTCCCAGGATTGATGATTTATTCGATCAGTTGCAGGGTGCTAAGTATTTCTCGAAGATAGTCCTGCGATTCGGTTATCATCAGGTACAGGTTAGAGAGGCAGACATCCCGAAGACTGCGTTCAGGACCCGATATGGGCATTATGAGTTCAGGGTGATGTCGTTTGGGTTGACTAATGCTCCAGTAGTGTTCATGGATCTAATGAATCGGGTATTCAAGCCTTTTCTGGATACATTTGTTGTAGTGTTCATTGATGACATCCTGATGTATTCTCGTTCAGAGCAGGAGCACACATATCATTTGAGAGGCGATGCCAGAGTCCTCGGCACCGTGATTTGTATGCCAAGTTCTCCAAGTGTGAATTCTGGTTGGCCTCAGTGGCATTTTTGGGGCATATTATCGGGGTTGATGGAATTCGGGTGGATACTCAAAAGATAGAAGTGGTAAAGACTTGGCCCAAACCTACTACACCTACTGAGGTACGCAGTTTTCTGGGTTTAGCAGGGTACTACAGAAGGTTTATGGAGAAGTTTGCCTCGATCTCAGTGCCTTTGACTAGGCTAACCCAGAAGGCAGCTAAGTTCCAGTGGACCGATGCTTGTGAGCACAACTTCCAGTTGTTGAAGGAGAAGTTGACCACGACACCAGTTCTGACTCTTCCTGAGGGACCGGATGGGTATGTGATTTATTATGATGTTTCAGGTGTCGGGGTGGGATGTGTGTTGATGCAGCACGGTAAGGTTATAACCTATGCTTTCCGACAACTCCGGAAACACGAGAGGAATTACCCTACCCATGATTTGGAATTGGCGGCTGTGACACATTCCTTGAAGATTTGGAGGCATTACTTATATGGAGTTCATGTGGATATTTATACAGATCACAAGAGTTTCCAGTATATCTTCAGACAGAGGAAGCTGAACTTACGTCAGAGACGGTGGTTGGAGTTACTTAAGGACTATGATGTCGATATTTTGTACCACCCCGGGAAAGCCAATGTAGTTGCAGACGCTCTTAGTCGTAGATCTATGGGTAGACTGACAGATGTGAAGCCAGATAGGAGAGAAATAGTTCTGGAGATACACCAGCTAGCTAGCCTTGGAGTCCGGTTGGCAGATTCGGGAGATAGGGGGTTCTTATTCGAGAAGTTGATGAGTCCTCTACCGTAGAAGAGGTAAAGAGACATCAGTTTAAAGATCTTGTTCTAGCACGGTATAGGGATGCAGTTCTCCGCAAGGAGAAGACTTTATTTGAGGTGACCCCTGATGGTGTGCTACGGTATGAGGGCAGATTATGTGTGTCGGATGGTGCAGGACTGCGACAGTAGGTTATGGGTGAGGCACACAATGCCCGTTATTCCATTCATTCAGAGTCGACGAAGATGTATCATGACCTTAGATGCTTGTATTGGTGGGATGCATGGAGAGAGACATATCAGAGTTTGTTGCTCAGTACCCGAATTGTCAGCAGGTTAAGGTTGAGCATCAGAAGCCTGGTGGGTTACTACAGGAGATAGAGATCCCGACTTGGAAGTGGGAAGTAATCAATATGGACTTCGTTACTGGTTTACCTTGCACTCAGCGAAAGTGTGATTCCATATGGGTTATTGTGGATAGACTGACAAAATCAGTCCATTTTCTTCCGGTCAGAACTACTTACTCGGATGAGGACTATACTAGACTATATATCAGGGAGATAGTGAGACTACATGGGGTTCTCATATCTATCATATCTGACCGAGGAGCTCAGTTTACAGCTAACTTTTGGAGGTCGTTCCAGAAGGGATTGGGGACACATGTGAGTCTCAGCACAACTTTTCATCCTCAGACAGATGAGCATGCAGAGCGTACTATTCAGACACTAGAGGATATGCTGAGAGCCTGCATTATTGATTTCAGAGGTAGCTAGGATGGTCATTTTCCACTCATTGAATTTTCTTACAATAACAGCTATCACTCTAGCATTTAGATGGCCCCGTATGAGGCTTTATATGAGAGGAAGTGCAGGTCGCTCATTGGTTGGTTTGATGTAGGTGAGACTAAGTTGATTGGTCCAGTCATGGTTCAACAAGTTGTCGACAAGGTGAAACTCATTCAGGAGAGATTACTAGCAACTCAGATTCGACAGAAGTCATATACGGATAATCGGCGTCGGCACTTAGAGTTTCAGGTTGATGACTGGGTATTATTGAAGGTGTCACCCATGAAGAGTGTGATGAGGTTTGGTAAGAGAGGAAAGCTTAGCCCGAGATATATTGGGCCTTACCGAATCATTCGTAGAGTAGGCCAGGTCACCTACGAGTTGGATCTACTACCTGATTTGGAAGCGGTACATCCAGTCTTCCATGTATCTATGTTGCGAAAGTGTGTTAGTGATCCTTCCAGAGTCTTCCCAGTGGATGGTGTTCGGGTGACGGAAGAGTTGTCCTATGAAGAGAGTCATGTGGCTATACTTGATCGTCAGGTCAGGAGATTACGGACGAAGGATGTGACCTCTGTCAAGGTATTATGGCGAAACAACAATAGGGAGGAAATGACTTGGGAGGCGGAAGATGAGATGAAAAAGAAGTATCCTCACTTGTTTCTCATGCCTCCATGTAATTCAATTTAACTCCTTATTTGGTTATAGTGATTGATGCATTGCATATGTGTGTTATATTGTGGCCCTGTGTGGCATCTGTTGATTTGCTGAATATAGATGGATAGACCCAGTTATAAAGGAGATTCTGCCGGAATTTTTCTAGCATAAGACTTATTATGAACATTCGAGGACGAAAGTTTCCAAGGGGGGAACAATGTTACACCTCGTAAGTTTAAGACGATGATTAAGAACGTCATTAAGGTTAAGATTCGAATATGGATATAAAGTATATTTATATAAGTTAAATCCAGAAGTTGGTGTTCAAAGGATGTGAGTCCGGAAAAAATCTTTTTGGTTACTACGAACGCGTCAATGGATTAAGAATGATAGGTGTACATATTCCCATTAAGGATTAGTAAAGTTCTATAAGAATTATGACATTGAGAATACGAGGTCTTATATAATTTTTCGGGATTAAAAGAAGTGGGATTAAGATGTTGCTTACGTGGGGGATTGATTTTACTTAAATAGACAATGAAGGACTAAAATGTAGTATTTTAGGGACCTAAGTGTAATAAGGAAAAATCAGATTTTGGGCTTTTAACTTAAGCACTATTATTTCATCTTCTTCATTCTACAAATCAAAAGAAGAACCCTATTCCCTCTCCCCCCTCTCCCCTAGGTCGAAACCCCCTCCCTTCCCTACAAAATTGGGGTTTAATTTCTCTTCCTATATTCCTTTGATTATCTACAAATTAGAAGCAAAAATTTAGAACCAAAAATTTCCAAAATCAAATGAGAATTTCTGTGCCAGACCAAAATCAGAGCGCTTTTTCAAGTTTTGGGACAAGATTTTGAGAAGAAAAATTGGCAGAATTTCGGGCAGATTTTCAGTCAACTTTGGAGGGGTATATCTCCTAGTATATTAGGAGATTTTAGGTGTTCAAAAGCCTAAAATGAAGTTCACGAGTCTAGTTCAGCTCTTGGTGTCGAGTCTAGGAATTCCGACAGAGCTTTAGAAGAGATTAATCTCTTGCTTTTGGTGTAGTGAAATGTGAGGGGGAACCCTCTTATTTATAGCTGAAGAGGACAACTAGGGTTCCCCATGGGCTAGGCCCTTTAAACCTCAGCAGACTGGACCAGCGAGTCGGACCCACTGGACGCGCCTCAGCGCCGCGGCGCTGAGTAAGTGGCGCTCGACACGTGTTTTGGCGCCGCGGCCCTGTCCCATTTTCTGCCTTGTTTCCATTTCTAATGTCCCGGTTATCAACCGAACATATGTATAATCTCCTTCTAATTACATTCTTCAATCGACGGAACATTTGACTTAGTGTTACCCTTCAGGCTTTTACATATCGACACTAATAACATTAGGGTCTTCACAGAACTCCTAGACTGCGCCAGAAGACGAACTCAATATGTAAAGTTTAGCTACATGAAACATGTGAACGGAACCTCTATGTGGGAAGATAAAATTCTTTCATTCACGACACACTCACTCAAGCTTAGGATTTGTCAAGTGTCTATCCAAATGGCTTGATCATTATAACTCATCTATATTAGTTGACAACAGGACCATATCAAAGATATGTCCATTGCGTTGGTCAACGACTTAGTCAACCTAATACCATATGAGTATCTGAGTGTTCACTCGAATTTACATTCGAGCAATGAATCATAATCTTGGCTCAACTACCACCTTTAATCTACTTCATAATGTACCCAAAACAAGCCGTGTCTCAACCTATAAGGCATTTGAGCTTAGGACAAGATCAAAGTACATTACTCTGTAAACAAGGTGATATCGACCTCAAGTCTAATGACGTCTATCTCCCACACGCCGATGACATTATAGACATATAACAAAACAGTACATCAGCAGGGTATACCTATACTTCAATAAATATCCATGTGTCCATCACGAGTTGTCATAACTCGTAGCAAGTAAGACATACTACATCCCCTAAGGATATGATTCAGACCACATGTCGACGTATCGCATATCATCGATATCCCAATCTCGATGATCATTAGTCGAGGTAATTTAAGAGTTACGTTACAATATTAATTCTCACATCATTAATAACCACGTTAACTCTAGGGATGCATTTATAGAATATTATAAATAATTAATTAATAATTCAACAAATGCAAATGTCATAATATTAATCATCATTAATATAAATACAAATATGTATAAAGTACATTTTGTCCTATTACAGATTGTTTCTAGGACACACATATACTTTCATATCCTGCCCTCATAAGGTCATATTAGGTCATAATGTATTGTGATTCGAGGTCAACGTCTTATTACAACAGTGTACTAGGATCGAACCAGGTATTTTAACCTAAAAAAATTCTAGTTAGGTAATACATTGAGACTTGAATCCAAGTGTTATTCTCATGGTGCGCTGAGATTCTAATTAACACCGTCTTAACCCCGACTTTCTTAAAGCCATGTTAGGTCAATAATGAGTTGGACTCGAACCCAACACCTTATTGGTATACTAAGTACCGAATCCAATGTCTTAACGCCCCCCCCCCCCTCCCCCATAAAGTCATGTTAGGCCATAAGTTGGGACTCAAACCCAACATCATAATTCGTATCCTCATGGTGCGCTGGACGATCTAACCCACTGTTTTATTGTTATAGAATAGTGTTAGACAGTCCGCATGGGCAGTTCAACTGCTTCTCAAGAGAATAATTGGAAAAATAGAATAGTGTTAGGCCATAATATTTTGGGATTTGAACCTAATATCTTATCATCATTGTCTCTGGGACTCAAAACATCACCATTCGATTGTGTTGCTCGTTGTTCGTATGACAATTAATTTTACTATCTTAGAGCAACTAATTAGAATCATTATCGTTTTTTGCGATATAATAAGTTTTTCTTTTTAATTGGAAATATTTTTTATATGCACCATTTTTATTTCTAGATTAAAAATCACAAGGTTGGAATTCCTAAATCAAAGAATCTAGATAATCATAGTTCATGCATGAATATGAAGTCATTAAAAGGAACATGGTTCACATTATTGAATATTCAAACAAGATCTAACTATTATTAAGAAGATTGATCAAGTTCACATTTGTTTATTTATTAATAACGTGGTAACATTAGATTCGGCTGCGTGTCTTATTCGGTCCCTCTAAATATGTTCAAACCTAATCTAATTATTATTAAGAATATTCTATTAATCTTTAAATTAAACCTCTTTAATTAATTAAAAAAGAGTTAGGTTAACGATTGTTTTTTTGTTGACGAAGGAACCCGCAGCCGCTACTCTTTCGAGTGCGCACAGGGTAAACCCCGGACTGACGCAGTAGCCTGCAAACCACGTCAGTCATGTAAACCACACTTGGCAAGCCATGTGCGTGTATGCACTAACCAAGAAGGTTTATGCAGGGGATCGAACTCGTGACCTTGCGGTCCCGCGCTCTACTGCTACACCAACTTGGCTACCTTGCGGGTAGGTTAACGATTGTTGTCCATATTAAAATGGGTCTTTAAAATATAACTAAGTTACGTTAATGATTGTTGTCCATCTTAAACTTAAATAATTGTTAAACTAAAACCTAGCTTTCATACTCTATTTTTCTTTTTCAAAATTTACATTTTAAATATTTCTTTTGAGAAAAACGGTTTGTCCTTATTTAAAATTAGTTTATTGAAACAAAATTGACTTTATAGTTTTCTAGAGAGTGGGATAAGTATGATATATCTAGAAAAGTTTCTTGACGTTCTTAGATAATGATATCAAAAAAAAAAAAAGAATGATCTCATGCACTTGACATTGGTAACTTAATCAGTACGTGTATATGTATTTTAATGTTCACTATATTCCAATTTCTTAACATGTTTTTCTCATTAAAATAATTTTTCTAGCTTTTCTTTTCTAATTTTCCCATAAGTCTAGAGGAAAACCCATCTACTCTTATAAATTTTAATTATTTGATAATCGAAACAGACTCGATTAATTCAAATTGTAGGGATGTAGTAACTCAGTTGGTTGACTATTTGAATTTTTACCTTGTTAGTGAGGGTTTGAATCCCACATTATAATTGTCCTTCCCCATTTTCCCTTCGCCTACCCCTATATAATAAATTTTTATTTAAAAAAAAATCAAATTCTCTCAGAATGACCCATTTAAAATGTAAACAGTTGTCTACGAAAAAGTTCTTTATTTAGATTTTTTTTTAATTTAGAATGAAGAGATCTCAATCATATATATAAGATTTGGTACATCATGAAACAACAACAATAATAATAATAATAATAATAATAATAATAATAATAATTTTATATAAGAATTATACTGGACTTTGTTAGAAATATTTATTAAACGTGAAATAAAGTAAATCCTATTAATTATGACTCGAACAATTGAGGCCCCGCTACGTCGGAAACACGGTTTTCACACACGTGCACATAAAGTGTCAAGGATCGTAATTTTCGTAATTGAAGAGATATTGGTACGCATACGAATTGTTTGAGACGTAAGATGATAGACGGTTAATGGTCAAATGACAATGGTTTCATGTTGGTAAATGAAGGATTGTGTACAACGTGAAAAGATGAAACGAGTCAGGAAATGGGTGAAGGGTCGCGGCGCCGCGATGGCTGAGCAGCGGCACCTGAAGCGATGCGGAGCCTCCCGAAAGGGCCGCGGCACTAATTACGGTAAAAGTCACTGGAGCTACTGGAATTTAGGCGTCGCGGCGCTTCTCGGCGGTCGCGACCTTCGACTCGGCGTACTGGATTGGACACGATTTTCACCTGACGTTTGGGCTGACTTTGGAGCATTAAGTCTCCATTATTTGCCTCATGAATTCAACATTTACTTGACTGAATTGTAACCCCTAATCAATGGCCATTACATGGCATTGAAGGCCTTTATTAGGTCATTTAGGAAGACAAATTCATCTTGCTATAAATTGAGACCTTGTCTCAATTCACAAACACACCTAAATTTTTAGATTGTTGTCAATCTCCTTCCTCTCTTGCAATCACCAATACACTCAAGATCTTCTTTCCTAAGAGAACACCTGAGTCTCCTTTGCTCACTTGTTTGATTGTTATTTTATCTTGGAAGATAAATTGTCATTACACCGTTTAAAGAAATATACGGGGCAAGATTATCTTAATGATTGAACCAACAATCGACTCAACAAGCTTAAGATTATCTTCGCTGCTTTCAACAATAACATGTCTGCTGAAGATCAATTCAACGCAATGAACAACGCCACTGCTCAAGGCAATACTAATTACTTCACTTCCGCCACTCAAGGCGATGATGTTTCCTACAACCCAAATAATCCAGGTATTCCCAATGCCTTCCAAACCATTGGTTTTTGGCACAACCAATTCCTTCACTGCTGCTCCGAGCACTTATAGTGCCAATGCTACTGCCCAAGGCGTCCAAAATGCCTATGCTTCTGTTAGAGGCGCTCTCAACGCCTTTGCAACTACTCAATGGGGCATCACTGCCCCTACACACGCTGGTTTTCACCATGAGCGTCCTGAAAAATTCATTGGTGCTCACTTTAAGCGATGGCAGCAAAAGATGTTGTTTTTCCTGACGGTTATGGGAATGTCACATTTTCTAACTGAAGACCTTCCACAAGTTAGGGAAGATGTGGATCCTCAGCCAAATGATTTGGCGAGAGGGGGCCAAGGTAACCATGTCGCTGACGACATGAGGATGGTTCGCGAAGCATGGAAACAAAGCAATTTCATTAGTAGGAACTATATTCTAAACAGTTTATCTGATCCTCTCTACACGGTATATTGTACCGTTGACACTGCCAAGCAGTTATGGGACAAAATTCAGAAGAAATACAACACCCAAGATGCGGGTAGTAAGAAGTTCATCATTGAAAAGCTCCTGAAATTTCAAATGGTGGACAACAAAAGTGTGTCATCCCAAATCCAGGAATTTCAAATGATTCTACATCACCTGGATTTGGAAGGATTGAAGCCCAACGAGCAATTCTTAGTTGGGGCATTAATCTAGAAGTTGCATCCCTCGTGGACTAAGTTTATGAACTATTTGAAACTCAAAACGAAGGAGATGACCTTAGACGAACTTATTGTCAAACTCCAAATTCAGGAAGACAATAAGAGGCCATGCCAAAGGGGAAACAACCCACCGAAGCTAAGGCAAATCTGACGAAAGTCAAAGGGAACCCAAGCAAAAAGAGGAAGTTCCAGAAGGTTGGTCAGTCCCAAACAACTGAAAAGTGTAAGGGAACATGCAACTATTGTGGTAAAGTTGGTCATATGGCCAAAGACTACCGCAAGCTCAAACATGATAAGGCCAAAGGCAAGGATAAGGTAAATATCATCGAAGACACTCTCCTAGACGATATGATTGAAGAATTCTCAGCAGTGGTGCTAGAAGCAAACCTTGTTGAGAATCCGACATAATGGTGGTTGGATACAGGGGCTACTCGTCACATTTGTTCCAATCAAGACGCATTCTCTGTATACACCAGTTACAGACAAAATGTTGTTCATGGGCAACAATTCTTCTTCAGATGTGATGGGGGTAGGAAAAGTAGTTCTCAAAATGACGTCCGAAAAGGAGCTGATTCTGAAGGAAGTGACGCATGTCCCAAAAATTAGAAGAAATTTAATTTCTGGAAATTTATTAGTTAATGTTGGTTTTAGGCTAGTATTAGAGGCTAATAAGTTTGTAATCACTAAGAACGAAATATTTGTAGGAAGGGGCTTCACATGTGAAGGCCTCCTTAAGGTTAATGCTACATTCGTTATGCCTTCTACTTAGGAAGGGGCTTCGCATGGGAAGTACTCCTTGAGGCAACTATTGCATCTGTAATGCCTTCCATCTAAACTATCAATAAAACTGAGCCTTCCTTTTGCTTTACTTTATTGTGTTATTTTCTAATTTATGACACTATAGATTAGAACATGTTAACTATCAATCTATTCAAAGATTGGTAAAGTTGGAATGACTGTCGTCTATCAACATAAACCCTCAATGTATGGATGAGGTATGCATATAGGCAAAACCACTCTAAAGGTCCCTAAAAAGGGAAATCGCTCCTCTAAGAACTCATACCGATGTACGAGATCTACAGTTCACTCGAACTAGAGGGGGGACCAAGTACTTAGTAATGTTCTGAGATGATGGCACAATATCTTGCCACCTTTACTTAATTAAAAGTGAAGATGAAGGCTTTGAAACTCTTAAGCTACAAAGCTGAAGTTAAGAACAACTAAGCAGATGGATTTATAGATAAGTACTTGGCTAAGATGGGAGTCAAGGGTCATCACCAAAAGAAGGACCTTGATTACTATAACATCTACCCACCGATGTCCAAAACGACATCCATACGTATGGTCATAGCTATCGCCGCCTTGCGGGATCTTGAAATACATCAAATGGATGTCAAGACAGCCTTCCCAAATGGTAATTTGGAAGAAGAAATTTATATGGACCAACCCGAAGGGTAAGTGGTTCTAAGACAAGAGACAAAAAGATGGCGGCTTGTAAATGGAGTTGTACGGGCTGAAACAGGCCCCTAAACAATGACATGAGAAATTTGATAGTACTCTACTATCAAAAGGGTTCGCCATTAACAAGTGTGACAAATGCGATTACATGAAAGGAAATGTCGATTCGTTCGTCATGATATGCCTCTATATAGATGATTTGTTGATCACTGGAAGCAGTCCTATGATAATCCTAGAGACTAAGAACATGCTAAAACAATGTTTTGACATGAAAGACATGGGTGTCGCAGATGTCATCTTAGGGATCAAGATCTCTAAGACATCTAACAGACTTGTCTTGTCTCAATATCACTACATTGAGAATGTGCTGAAGAAATTTGAGATGTTTGACAGTTCACCAGTAACGACACAATTGGATAAAAGTCAAAAGATTGACAAACATCTTGGTGTACATGTACGCCAGGAGCTAAATGCGCAGATGATTGGTAGCCTGATGTATCTCATAAACTGCACTCGACCTGATATCGCTTATGTAGTCAATAAATTGGCTAGGTTCACCTGTAATCCAAGTGATGATCATTGGAAAGCATTGAACATGGTACTAAGGTTCCTGAAGTTCATGCTAAAGTTCGGGTTACACTATTCTAGATATTCAGCGGTACTAGAGGGATACAGTGACGCAAACTAGATATCTGATAGCGAAGACATCAAGTCCACCAGCGGATATATTTTTACAATCGGTGGTGGAGCTGTGACTTGGAAATCCTCTAGGCAAACCCTTATTGCCCGATCCACGATGGAGTCGGAATTTATCGCTTTAGATAAAGCGGGAGAAGAAGCTGAGTGGCTTCATGGTTTCTTAGAGGTTATCTCTTGTTGGGATAAACCCGTGTCTCCGGTAATGATAGTCAGTCGGCTCTAGGAAGGTAATAAACTCGTGTCGTTGTACATAGAATTTCGTGCCCTTCCTAGAGCCGACTAACTGTTGCAGTAGATCATTACAGAAGACACGGGTTTATCCCAACATGGGACATCCTCTAAGAAACCATGAAGCCACCCAACTTTTTCTCCCGCTTTGTCTAAAGCGATAAATTCCGACTCCATCATGGATCGGGCAATAAGGGTTTGCCTAAAGGATTTCCAAGACACAGCTCCACCACCGATTGTAAAAATATATCCGCTGGTGGACTTGATGTCCTCGATATCAGATATCCAGTTTGCATCACTGCACTTCTAGTACAACGGATATCCGAATAGTGTAACCCGAATTTTAGCGTGAATTTCAGGAATCGTAGTACCCGATTCAACGCTTTCCAGTGATCCTCACTCGGATTATGGGTGAACCTAGCCAATTTATTGACTGCATAGCGATGTCAGACTACCAATGTCACGACCCGACCCCGGGACCGCGACTGGTGCCCTACCTGGGCACCCTTACAGGTAAACATCAGAGAAAAATCAGCGGAACATACATGAAACTTAAAAATAAAACATCGTAAGTAAAACAACAGGTTAGCCGATAGGGCTACCTTCCTGAACATATATAAAAACAACCGAAGCAGTTGCCTCCTTTCTTTTTACAAACTGACCCACCATATGTGACTACAGACCTCTAAGAGTTTAGACATAACAACTGTGGCGGGACAAGGCCCCGCCGTACCCCTGAATAAATATAAACGTGACAACTCCGGAACACTGGAGCCATCTCAACTTGCTGAACCGGGATCCTAAGCTCGCGGATCCACAACTGTGTACCTAAACCTGCGGGCATTTAACGCACTTCACGAAGGGTCGATACAACAGTCAATATGGAATGTAATATAACGTACCGTAAACAAATCATAACTGTACAAAAGAATGACAAGGACAAGTACAAAAATACATACCAGATCCTGCCGTGTCATTACCACTTATGAACTTAATCGTACCTTATTATCCTTTCCATTCCCAATAAAAGTTATAGTCACATTCTTACGTACATTATTTAGAAAAAGAATCATTAGGTTCATTACCATATAACTTACTTATCTTTCATAACATAGTCCGGCCCACTACGGAGGGACACATATACTACCCTACCAACTGGGACGCGATCAAGTCACACTAATATCAAAGCATGCCCGTGGAATCCCCATCATCGCCGGCTATTAGTGTAAAATATAACCACGTGACGCGCCTGTGGCATCCCACCTCACCGCCGGCGACATACACAATACATATATATATATCCCGCCCGTGGAATCCCACATCATCGCCGACATCCAGTATAATAATACACCAATAGGCATACATGAACACCAAGTCCCACCGGTGGTATAAGCGTCTTGGGTCTACCCTCACTTATACTCTTACCACCGAGAAGGTGGTAAAGCGGTGGTATAGCATCTTGGGGTCTACCCTCACTTATACTCTTACCCTGGAGAAGGTGGTATAACGTCTTGGGACTTGCCCCTCATTTATACTCTTACCCTATCTCAACCGACCATTATACAAAACAAGCAGGGGGTATAATGTCTTGGGGGTTTACCCCTTACTTATACTCTTAACACGAGAAGGTGGTATAGCATCTTGGGGTCTACCCTCACTTATACTCTTACCCTATCTCAACCGTACAAACAAATGTAGTACTACCATGTCTTCTATAAGAATCTGAATTTAACCCAAGTACTCCAAATAACGGAAGCATACCCGTGGAATCCACATCACCGCAGTGCGTCCCGGAAACTTATAACAAGACAAACCACTACAACCGAGAGTCGCGACAACTTAATAAAACATAATACTTGCACTCAAAGGCTATTACCAGCACATATAGGCAAGTTCTCAATTAACCAAGCCAAAGTACTTATCAAGGCACACATAGGATAAATCCTCTTTTAACAAGCCAAAGTACTTATCCGGGCACAAATAGAATAAATTCTCATTTAACAAGTCAAAGTACTTATCAAGGCACATTTAGACTAATTCTCAATTAATCAAGCCAAAGTACTTATCAAGGCACAAATAGAATAATTCTCATTTAACAAGCCAAAGTACTTATCAAGGCACATTTAGACTAATTCTCAATTAATCAAGCCAAAGTACTTATCAGGGCACAAATAGAATAATTCTCAATTAACAAGCCAAAGTACTAATCAAGGCATCACATAGAATTATTCTCAATTAATCAAGCCAAAGTACTTATCAGGGCACAAATAGAATAATTCTCAATTAACAAGTCAAAGTACTAATCAAGGCATCACATAGAATTATTCTCAATTAAACAGGCCAAAGTACTACGTACGTACATTCTTTTCAAAAGACTCCTTTCCAAATAAAACTTCCCCGATACTAACAACCGTAGTATCAAGTCCTATTCACCTTTCAAGACAAGTCACAATACCTTTTTAGAAATACAATTACCGGCTTCTAAATCAAGTGACTTCCTTATTTAAAACCTTAAGCAATTGGTACCTTTAAAACAATTTGCCCTTCCTTAACACAAGTTATTTCTTGATTACTTTATTAGAGAAAACCATTCTCTTAACCTTCCATAAAGCCGTTATAACCAACTTCCCATAAAGCCGTTATAACCCTTTTATGGTTTAGACCAACACGTTCTTTTATAACCAAGAGACTTCTACTTTTGAAACCAAGTATTAAATACTTTCAAATAAATTCTCATAACTTTCAAAAATACAATTAGTCTCTTAACCTTTAGAAAACAAGTGACTCATTTTATATAAAACCTTAGGCAATTAATGCCTTAAAAACAAGTTGCCTTTTCACTAAAATCAAGTCATTTACCTTTCCATAAAGCAAATATAACCAACTCCCATAAAGTCGTTATATTCACTTTATACCTTAGCCAAATACAATTTCCTATCCAAGGGACTTATACGCTCAAAACGGAACAAGTATCACATACTTTAAAACTCTTCAAGTCCCTTAACTTTAAATAAAACTTAAGACATCCCTTATACTTTCAAAGCGAGTTAATCTCCCAACTCACCCGACTTGGCCATTCAATAAACTAGTAAAGGATAACAAGGTGTTGTCGTCACCGTACTACACGCGTGCAACTAGTCATGCTCAAAGATAGGAAAAGTTCTTCATGAGTAAATCACACAACTACCTCTTAACTTCTAAGAGTGAAGGAAACATGAAATGATACCACAAGTATATTCCATACATAGAATCATGCCAAAGGAAGGAAGAGGTTCACATACCTCGCGACGATTATCGACAAGTAGCAAAAAGCTCCAAAGTACTTCAACCTTGATAGCTAGTCCATCCTTCAAATAGGATACACTATACTAAGTACTTCAACCTATAATGGTCACAATACGTCCATTAACCTCTTACTTCAAACGTAGAATATTCTAGGTGCTAAGTCACTAATTCCTACGGAAAATCGGACAGCACCTCCTTTGTTTTTACTTACTTTGCCACCTTTTTCAAGGCCGGAAATACAATAACCAAACAGCCCCAATTGGCTCACAATTTATAGAAGATAATCCAATACAATTGAATAACTACACAGCCCCAATTGGCTCACAATTTAATAACCAACTAAATGCAAACTACAAGTCCAAAATTCGGCCACCTAGAGTTCAACAAAACCAATTCTTATCCAATTTCCATTTCAATCCAAATTGGTAGCATAACATGATATCAAGTCGCATTTGATTATAACAACCATAATCTTTAAGTCAATAACATGCGACGATTCCAATAACGATCAAATTATATTCCAACTAGACATGACTTACATTACACTTCGGATTTAAAGCTACAAGCACTCCATAATACTTATAAAACTTCAACACATATACTACATGCTAGTAAAATGTAAGGCTAACAATACATAATCTTGTAACACTTAAAGAGAACAAGATTATACCTCAACGAATCTCAATCCAACTCCAAATCCAAAGACGCTCCTTAGCAATCTTAGAGACTCCTCGAGACACTTCAATCCGCTACTTGAGACCCTTAGAACAACACCAACCAATTTCCTTCAAACTTCCAACCAAAACCTAGAAAAGCCACTAGGTTTTCACCTTGCGACTAACCCGAAAACTATCTTTTTCCGAGATCTTTCTATTGAGAAACACCTATAATACCCTTAGGTACCTTGGTTTAAGGTGGGAATTATTGGACAAAAATTGAAATTTTCTCTTGAGACCCTAAGCCTAGTGAGAGCTTCCTCAAGCCCTCTCAATTTTTTGAAAATTTTCTAAGTGCTTTGCCTTGTCTTGCTACTAAGGAGCTTATAAAAAAATGGAGGGTCAAGATTAGAACAAATGGTTGGCAGATGGGTTTTCACATGGATCTAGCCAAGTGGCATTGACTAAGTCAATAATATCAAGCTAAAGTCTTTGCAAGACTTGGCCATCCTAATATTGGTCAAATGACCATTCCATCCAAGACAAATTTCGTCCAAGACCACTAAGGGGGTGACACGTGTCGCTCTCCGCTCGTCGCAATATTTCATTTTCCGACAATTCCATAATTCCGTTAAAATTTTTACGCCTCAAATTTTAACACTTGTGAGTTCTTACGCACGCGTTCTAAAACATGTCAGAACTCACGGGTGTAACATTCTTCCCCTTAGAAACATTCGTCCCGAATGTTCTTTCGAGTCAAACTTATAATTAGCGACATAGTTTCCTTTCACAACCTCGACCTACCAACAATGTCACACATGGCCCTAATACTGCACACGCATATCTGTCCATCATAAGCCCAAACGAGGTTACCTTTTCGTACTTCCAACTCTTTCTATCCTACATACATAACTTCCATACTGACTCTGGCCTCAAATCTTTGGAGTCACTCTATAAAACAACATAAGGCCATTTCCGCCATGACTGGTTCGTGGGCAGCGTCCCACGAACCCTTAAAACAATTAACTAGACTTGGGCCTTGCGCCGCCGTGACCGTCCACGTGGCGGAACCACTACCAACTGATCTCACTCCATTCCAGGCCATGGGAGACCCGTAACAGTCCTCAACCGACTCACGCGACTTAACTCTTATCCTTGGTCCGACTTAAAATCTTATTGCGAGAAAGCCTTATATACCTAAGGTCTCGGCGAATCAATATTCTTAGGCTCGCAATTTCCATGCTCCAAGCCTACCTTACCACCCCCAAGAACGGGTACAAAACTTCTTATAAAACCAAAACCATGTCATTCTCGATCACAACAACCATTTCTTACTCCATACGGACCTCATCCGTACAATTCTCTTAAGTCTACTACGCAGCTTAATCTATTAACATGACCTTCCGTTAGGTTCCTTAATATGACTTCTTAAGGGTTCACTACCCTATCAGACAGCTCATCCTTTCCCAATTATCTCGAAATAAAACACAAAACCTTGGCGAAAATTCATTAACTATTCCATACCTTCCGGTATCTAGTTAGTCTTTACCAATTCCCGTAATCTAAAATCATTCTAGGCAACACGCGTCGACCTGCATACATAACTCCGTATAGATGTATGTCACAATACCAACTATACTATAATCATTACCAACCCGGATACGCAATCCACATAGTCATTCCCCGGTCATCACGCTTTCTCAGAAATGCAATCAACATAACTCGTTAGGGAGGGATGGCCCTAACAACACTCTATCGCACGATCTCGGAGTGAGAAGAATGGAAACCAATCCTAAATGTCCTGCAGCCTCGATTATAGATGTGGTGCACAACACACCGATAATCAAGACTCTACTAGACACGCGATGCAGACACTTTCCGAGGACTAATCGCTCGATACCACTTTTGTCACGACCACCGGGATCGCGGATCGTGCCCTACACGGGCACCGCTACAGTAAACATCGAGAAAAATCAGCGGAACATACATGAAACTTAAAAATAAAACATCGTAAGTAAACAACAAAGTTAGCCGATAGCTACTTCCCGAACATATATAAAAACAACCAAGCGATTGCCTCTTTCTTTTTACAAACTGACCCACCATATGTGACTACAGACCTCTAAGAGTTTAGACATAACAACTGTGGCGGGACAAGGCCCCGCCGTACCCCTGAATAAATATAAACGTGACAACTCCGAACACCGAGCCATCTCAACTTCTTTGACCGATCCTAAGCTCGCGGATCCACAATCGTACCTAAACTGCGGGCATGAACGCACGAAGAAGTCGATAACAGTCGAATATGGAATGTAATATAACGTCGTAAACAAATCATAATCGTACAAAGAATGACAAGGACAAGTACAAAAATACATACCGGATCCTGCCGTGTCATTACCACTTATGAACTTAATCGCACCTTATTATCCTTTCCATTCCCAATAAAAGTTATAGTCACATTCTTACGCATTATTTAGAAAAAGAATCATTAGGTTCATTACCATATAACTTACTTATCTTTCATAACATAGTCCGGCCCACTACGGAGGGACACATATACTGCCCGGCCCAATCTGGGACGCGATCAAGTCACACTAATATCAAAGCATGCCCGTGGAATCCCCCATCACTGTCGACAGCTAGTAGTGTAAAATATAACCCTGTGACGCGCCCGTGGCATCCCACCTCACCGTCGCATACATACACAATACATATATATATATCCGCCTGTGGAATCCCACATCACCGCCGATACCCAGGTATAATAATACACCAATAGGCATACATGAACACCAAGTCCCACCGGTGGTATAGCGTCTTGGGTCTACCCTCACTTATACTCTTACCCCGGAGTAAGGTGGTAAAGCGGTGGTATAGCATCTTGGGGTCTACCTCACTTATACTCTTACCCCGAGAAGGTGGTATAACGTCTTGGGACTTGCCCCTCATTTATACTCTTACCCTATCTCAACCGACCATTATACAAAACAAGCAGGGGGTATAATGTCTTGGGGGTTTACCCCTTACTTATACTCTTAACCTGGAGAAGGTGGTATAGCATCTTGGGGGTCTACCCCTCACTTATACTCTTACCCGATCTCAACCGGCCACAAACAAACAAGTACTACCATGTCTTCTATAAGAATCCGAATTTAACCTAAGTACTCCAAATAACTAGCATACCCGTGGAATCCCACATCGCTTCAGTGCGTCGAGAACTTACAACAAGACAGCCGACCCTACAACCGAGAGTCGCGGCAACTTAATAAAACATAATACTTACACTCAAAGGCTATTACCAGCACATATAGGCAAGTTCTCAATTAACCAAGCCAAAGTACTTATCAAGGCACACATAGGATAAATCCTCTTTTAACAAGCCAAAGTACTTATCCGGGCACAAATAGAATAAATTCTCATTTAACAAGCCAAAGTACTTATCAAGGCACATTTAGACTAATTCTCAATTAATCAAGCCAAAGTACTTATCAAGGTACAAATAGAATAATTCTCATTTAACAAGCCAAAGTACTTATCAAGGCACATTTAGACTAATTCTCAATTAATCAAGCCAAAGTACTTATCAGGGCACAAATAGAATAATTCTCAATTAACAAGCCAAAGTACTAATCAAGGCATCACATAGAATTATTCTCAATTAATCAAGCCAAAGTACTTATCAGGGCACAAATAGAATAATTCTCAATTAACAAGCCAAAGTACTAATCAAGGCATCACATAGAATTATTCTCAATTAAACAGGCCAAAGTACTACGTACGTACATTCTTTTCAAAAGACTCCTTTCCAAATAAAACTTCCCCGATACTAACAACCGTAGTATCAAGTCCTATTCACCTTTCAAGACAAGTCACAATACCTTTTTAGAAATACAATTACCTGAACTAAATCAAGTGACTTCCTTATTTAAAACCTTAAGCAATTGGTACCTTTAAAACAATTTGCCCTTCCTTAACACAAGTTATTTCTTGATTACTTTATTAGAGAAAACCATTCTCTTAACCTTCCATAAAGCCGTTATAACCAACTTCCCATAAAGCCGTTATAACCCTTTATGGTTTAGACCAACACGTTCCTTTTATAACCAAGAGACTTCTACTTTTTGAAACCAAGTATTAAATACTTTCAAATAAATTCTCATAACTTTCAAAAATACAATTAGTCTCTTAACCTTTAGAAAACAAGTGACTCATTTTATATAAAACCTTAGGCAATTAATGCCTTAAAAACAAGTTGCCTTTTCACTAAAATCAAGTCATTTACCTTTCCATAAAGCAAATATAACCAACTCCCCATAAAGTCGTTATATTCACTTTATACCTTAGCCAAATACAATTTCCTATCCAAGGGACTTATACGTTCAAAACGGAACAAGTATCACATACTTTAAAACTCTTCAAGTCCCTTAACTTTAAATAAAACTTAAGACATCCCTTATACTTTCAAGGAAGCGAGTTAATCTCCCAACTCACCCGACTTGGCCATTCAATAAACTAGTAAAGGATAACAAGGTGTTGTACGTCTACCGTACTACACGCGTGCAACTAGTCATGCTCAAAGATAGGAAAAGTTCTTCATTGAGTAAATCACACAACTACCTCTTAACTTCTAAGAGTAGAAGGAAACATGAAATGATACCACAAGTATATTCCATACATAGAATCATGCCAAAGGAAGGAAGAGGTTCACATACCTCGACGATTATCGACAAGTAGCAAAAGCTCCAAAGTACTTCAACCTTGATAGCTAGTCCATCCTTCAAATAGGATACACTATACTAAGTACTTCAACCTATAATGGTCACAATCGTCCATTAACCTCTTACTTCAAACGTAGAATATTCTAGGTGCTAAGTCACTAATTCCTACGGAAAATCTGGACAAAGACCTCCTTTGTTTTTACTTACTTTGCCACCTTTTTCAAGGCCGGAAATACAATAACCAAACAGCCCCAATTGGCTCACAATTTATAGAAGATAATCCAATACAATTGAATAACTACACATTGATTGGCTCACAATTTAATAACCAACTAAATGCAAACTACAAGTCCAAAATTCGGCCACCTAGAGTTCAACAAAACCAATTCTTATCCAATTTCCATTTCAATCCAAATTGGTAGCATAACATGATATCAAGTCGCATTTGATTATAACAACCATAATCTTTAAGTCAATAACATGCGACGATTCCAATAACGATCAAATTATATTCCAACTAGACATGACTTACATTACACTTCGGATTTAAAGCTACAAGCACTCCATAATACTTATAAAACTTCAACACATATACTACATGCTAGTAAAATGTAAGGCTAACAACAATACATAATCTTGTAACACTTAAAGAGAACAAGATTATACCTCAACGAATCTCAATCCAACTCCAAATCCGAAGACGCTCCTTAGCAATCTTAGAGACTCCTCGAGACACTTCAATCCGCTACTTGAGACCCTTAGAACAACACCAACCAATTTCCTTCAAACTTCCAACCAAAACCTAGAAAAGCCACTAGGTTTTCACCTTGCGACTAACCCGAAAACTATCTTTTTCCGAGATCTTTCTATTGAGAAACACCTATAATACCCTTAGGTACCTTGGTTTAAGGTGGGGGAATTATTGGACAAAAATTGAAATTTTTCTCTTGAGACCCTAAGCCTAGCCGAGAGCTTCCCTCAAGCCCCTCTCAATTTTTTTGAAAATTTTCTAAGTGCTTTGCCTTGTCTTGCTACTAAGGAGCTTATAAAAAAAAATGGAGGGTCAAGATTAGAACAAATGGTTGGCCAAGATGGGTTTTCACATGGATCCTAGCCAAGTGGCATTGACTAAGTCAATAATATCAAGCTAAAGTCTTTGCAAGACTTGGCCATCCTAATATTGGTCAAATGACCATTCCATCCAAGACAAATTTCGTCCAAGACCACTAAGGGGGGGTGACACGTGTCGCCCTCCCGTTCGTCGCAATATTTCATTTTCCGACAATTCCATAATTCCGTTAAAATTTTTACAGTCTCAAATTTTAACACTTGCGAGTTCTTACGTACGTTCTTAAAACATGTCCTGTAACTACGGGGTGTAACAACCAATCACCTTCGTATATCGCTCCTGCGTATGGGCACACCAAGATGTTTGTCAATCTTTTGACTTATATCCAATGGTGTCGTTACCGGTGAACTGTCGAACATCCCAAATTTCTTCAATACATCCTCGATGTAGTGAGATTGAGACAAGACCAATCCGTCAGATATTTTAGAGATCTTGATCCCTAGGATGACGTCTGCGATACTCATATCTTTCATGTCAAAACATTGTTTTAGCATGTTCTTAGTCTCTAGTATTATCCTAGGACTGCTTCCAGTGATCAACAAGTCATCTACATAGAGGCATATCATGACGAATGAATCAACATTTCCTTTAATGTAAACACATTTGTCACACCTGTTAATGGCGAACCCTTTCGATAGTAGGGTACTATGAAATTTCTCGTTCCATTATTTAGGGGCCTGTTTCATCCCGTACAACGATTTGACAAGCCGACAAACCTTTGTCTCTTGTCCTGGAACGACATACCCCTCGGGTTGGTCCATATATATTTCTTCTTCCAAATCACCATTTAGGAAGACTGTCTTGACATCCATTTGATGTATTTCAAGATCCCGCAAGGCAGAGATAGCTATGAACATACGTATGAATATCATTCTAGACACCGGAGAGTAGGTGTCGAAGTAATCAATGCCCTCTTTTTGGCGATAGCCCTTGACTACCAACCTAGCCTTGTACTTGTCGATAGATCCATCTGCCTTTAACTTCCATTTGAGGATCCACTTACAACCCAAAGGTTTGTGTCCCGGAGGAAATTCAGCCAACTCCTAGGTGTGGTTGTGCAAGATGGACTCTATCTCACTTTCTATAGCTTCTTTTCAGAGCGGTGCTTCTGGATTTGACAACGCTTCGACGATTGTCTGTGGTTCATTCTGAACCAGATAAGCTTCAAAGTTTGGACCGAAGGACTTGTCCTTCCGAGCCCTTTTGCTTTGTCTTGGTTCCATCTCTGAATCATCCAAGTCCTGAGAATCTAGAATACTGGTTTCCGGATAGTCAGTTATTTCAGAATTCACTAGACCTGAACCGTTTAAATTCGGGCAGTCGATGACTCCTGGATCCTCAGAGGTTTGCTCATAACTTCTCTTGCGAGAGGTTATGTCTCTTTTCTTTCTAGGAAACGAGTCTGCAAAGAAACTTGTGTTTCTTGATTCCATAATTGTACCTACATGAATGTCCAGTACATCAGACTTATGCACTAGGAAGCGATAAGTGCTACTGTTATTGGCATATCCGATGAATATGCAATCCACAGTCTTAGGCCCAATTTTGACCTGATTTGGCTTGGGTACTTCTACCTTGGCCAGACAACCCCACACTTTCAAGTATTTGTAGGTGGGTTTCTTTTCTTTCCATAGTTCGTATGGAGATCATTACCCTTGTGTGAGACTTTATTATGAATCTATTCGCGGTAAGGACATCTTCTCCCCACATGTATTAGGGAAGGCCTGAATTGATGAGTAAATCATTTATCATTTCCTTTAGTGTTCGGTTCTTGCGTTCAGCAACACCATTTGATTGAGGTGAGTAAAGAGTCGTCGTTTGATGAACTATACCCGATTTGGTACAGAATTCTTCAAAGGGCGCTACATATTCTCCCTCTCTATCGCTACAGATTGATTTAATCCGTCCGCTTAGTTGATTCTCAACTTCTGCTTTGTAGCGCCTGAACGCTTCAAAGGCTTCATCTTTACTTTTAAGTAAGTAAAGGTAGCAAAACCCTGTGTCATCATCTATGAAAGTCACAAAGTATTTGTTCTCCTCTCTAGTTTGGGAGAACTTTAAATCACATATATCCATATGTATGAGTTCTAGAGGAGCGGTTTCCCTTTCGACAAATCTAAAGGGATTTTTGGAAAGTTTTGCCTCTACGTACACCTCACACTTACGTTGAGGGTTTACGTCGATAGACGACAGTAATTTGATCAGTGTATTTTATATACACTTTTCGAGTCATTTTTAGTTAATCTTTTGTCCCTTTTTGTACAAATACGTGTCGTAGTAGGATAGATTTTCTTTCTTTTGAGTCAAGTTGGTTAAAATGGCCCAATGGCGGAAAAGAAGCGAAAAGAGGGCAAAAACGGAGGTTCCAAAGCTTGAAATGCGAGAAAGTGGCGAACTGCATAAAGACATCGTTCAGCGCAAGGCGCTCCAAACCATCAGGCCAGCGCCCGCCAAAAGATCGTAAACTCGCAGAGTTGCAGTACGCGCGCCTAGACATGCAGAGTGTCACGCGCGCCTAATCACCAGAACAACGCATAAGTTACGGTGCCGCGACGCCAGAAGCAGGGCCGCGGTGCCGACGCGGGAAAAATCAGGTTTTGGACGATTTTATGGGCCAGGCCTGAAGGAAAACCTTAAGGGCGGTTTTGAAGCTATAAAAAGAGAACCCTAGGCAGTTTTCAAGGGTTCCCTTTCTTGCACAAACACAAGACTTCTTGGAGTTGAAGATTGGAGACCATTACTTAGTAATTTCTTTTCTTTCCTTTACTTTACTTTTAGTTTATGTTGGATATTGAATTAGTTCTTGTCATGTCTATGGCTAGGAACTAATTCTAATATAGGGTTTTCCATGTCAATTCACTTGAACCTTATTTTATGAGTTAATACATGTTTATGGTTGTTCTTCTTATTGTTGAGATTTATTCCAATAATGTTTTGAATGCTTGGTAATTACTTGATCATTAATTATCATTATTTATATGATTTCTAATCAAACTTCGAAAGGAGGAGGCTGTGACTATGTTGTAGTTGGGTAATCATAAGTCGGATTGGGGATGAAAATACCTCAATTACTTGTGTAGCGTTAACGGGGGTTTAAATACCTAGCTTACTTGCGTAAACGTTAACAGGGTTTTTGTTCTTAATCCTCCTATAGAGTCATCCTTATCACCGAAAGGTAGAAAGGAGCGCTACTGGGGTTGAGTGTTTATATAGCCTTAACAGGAGTATAAAACGAATTAGTAAACCTGCTATCTCCAAAAGAAGAAGAACCATAATTTATTGCGTTAATAAGTAATATAAGCGGATAGTTGAGGCGACTTGGAAGCCCTATTTCCATCATCACTGAAGTAAACACATAGTTAATTAGTCTTTACAATTATTAGTATAATCAACAAACTCAAATATCGGTTACCAAATAGATAACAAATGATAGATAATTGGTACTTGAGCACTAATGCCTGAGGACGATAACTCGATCTTCAAGACTATATTACTTGAGTCGACAACGTGCACTTGCGTTAAAGTGTGTGCATTAAATCGCGCATCAAGTTTTTGGCGCCGTTGCCGGGGATTAGGCATAGTTCAATATCAATTTTATCTATTTTTAATTTCTAATTTGTTTTTTTTTATTATTACGTTTTTTTTTAAATTTTTTATTTTGGTAAAAATCAGGGTGCCGTGATCCATTTGTTTGTTTTTTATCTGTTTCAGGCGCTCAGTTTATGCGAAGGAGAAGAGGAGCAGACACTCTTGTTCCCTTCAATCCAGAGATTGAGAAAACTTGTAAACAGAATAGAAGGAACCAGCGAATTTCAACCTTGATAGAGATGGACGGCGTCCAAAACAACAATGTGCTGAGAGAGGGGTTAGGTGAAAATCAACCTAACCAAGGAATGCCTCGGCGAATACCTATGGATGTCGAGGAGAGAGTTCAAGTCCAGGCAGAAAGAAGCTTGGGAGACTACGTGCTGCCGAGGGTGAACGGAGCACAGACATGTATTAGGCTCCCAGCAATAGGAGCAAATAACTTTGAGATCAAACCGGCAATTCTAAGCATGGTGCAGAACACAGTGCAGTTTGGAGGGTTTCCATCAGAGGATCCACATATGCACATAGCTAATTTCTTGGAGCTGTGTGCAACATTCAGATATAACGGCGTTATTGATGACGCAGTCATATTGAGGCTTTTTCCCTTCTCACTCAGGGATAGAGCAAAAGTATGGTTAAATTCCTTACCAGCTGATTCGATTTTTACATGGCAAGAGCTGGCACAGAAATTTTTGGCAAAATTCTTCCCACCATGCAAAGCAGCGAAATTGAGAGGGGAGCTGAATAATTTCTACCAAGGCACGAGAGTCATTATACGAAGCTTGGGAGAGATTCAAGGACTTACAGAGGAAGTGTCCACACCACTGTATTGAGTTGTGGAACTTGGTCCACATCTTCTATAACGGGCTGAGCGGAACAACCAGAACAATTATTGATGCAGCAGCAGGTGGGACCTTTATGAGGAAAACAGCCCACGAAGCTCACGACTTATTAGAAGATATGGCCACCAACAACCATGTCACAGAAGATAGACCAATGAGTGGTAGGAGAACAGTGGGAGTTCATGAGATAGATGTCATCACTGCCCTGAATGCCCAAGTTGCCCTGTTGACCAAGCAGCTGCAACAACATACAGTATCTGTAAATGCAGTGCAGATGCCAAAGAGCTGTGAAATATGTGGTGGTCCACATACATTCGATAGATGTCCTTCAGCTGATCCTAATAATATGCCAATCGAGCAAGCAGAGTGCCAAGCCGTGGGTAACTATCAGAGGCCCCAAAACAACCCATACTCCAACACATACAATCCAGGGTGGAGGAATCACCCAAATTTTTCATGGAGAGGAGACCAGGGGCAGCAGAATCAGTATAGAGGCCAGTACCAAAACCAGCAGCACCAAAATCAGCAGCCATTTACTCAGGCCCCACCTTCTCAACAATTCAATGCACCTGTTCAGCCAGAAAAGCCAGACGAGCTGAGAGCAGCTTTGTTGACACTCACCAACGCCCAGACCCAGTTCATGGCAGAAACTAGATCTTCGTTCAGGAACTTGGAAACACAAGTGGGTCAACTAGCAAAGTCATCGAACAACAGCCGTGGTAAAGCGCCAAGCAACACGAGATGAATCCGAGAGAACAATGTCGAGCAAGACAAAGAAGTGGTAAACAATGAGCAAGATTCACCTCACCAGAGTTGAACAAAGCGGCGTAAATAGAGAAAGAAGGTGGTTGAAGCTCGCCCAAGAGGTAGAGAAAACCTGCAGAAGGAGTATACTGAGAAGATCTCGTTCCCACAGAGATTGCAGAGGAAGGCAGTTGATAAACAATTCTACAAATTTTTGGAGACGTTCAGAAAGCTACATATCAACATACCCTTCATAGAGGCGTTGGATCAAATGCCCTCTTATTTCAAATTCATGAAGGAGATTTTGGAGAAGAAGAAGAAACTAGCAGAGTATGAGATGGTAGCACTGACTGAGGAGTGCAGTGCTATCCTGCAGAAGAAGTTGCCCCCTAAACTAAAAGACCCAGGGAGCTTTACACTGCCTTGCACAGTTGGCAAGGTGACATGCAACAGGGCTCTTTGTGATTTAGGGGCAAGCATAAATTTGATGCCTTTGTCAGTATTTAAACGATTGGAGTTAGGTGAGGTAAAACCAACCACGGTGAGCCTGCAACTAGCCGATAGGACAGTGCTGCACCCAAGGGGGAAGATTGAGGACGTGCTTGTTAAAGTAGGACTTTTTTTTTCCTGCGGACTTCCTCATTCTCGACATGGAGGAAGATGCAGAGATCCCCATCATATTGGGGAGACCATTCCTGGCGACAGGGAGAGCCCTGATCGATGTAGAAAAAAAGAGCTGACGTTGCGGGTGGAGAAGGAAGAAATGGTGTTTAAAGTATTTAAACACATTATTGAGCCACCAATCATGAGCAGGTGCTTTGCAATCAGCACCATCAGAACCCCCTGTGAGCCAGTGCAAGCCAAACCAAAGGAGATGAGCCCACAAAAGCAGGTACGTGATGTCGAACCTTCGCCAAAGCAGGTATGTGTTCCTGAACCTTCCCTTGAAGATAATTTTAAGAAGAGAAGAAGAAGAAGAAAAATAAAAATGTGGAAAAAATGGATTGGTTGTGGGATTAATCTACCCCACACCTCTTGATATAACGAACTTGCGTCCGGCTAAAAGACGTTAAAGACAGCGCTACTTGGGAGGCAACCCAAAGTATTTTAAATTATTTATTTTAATGTAGTTAGCTTTACTAAGAACAGTCTCACGGAGGTAGTGTTTGTGTTGTGTTAATAGGTACAGGCCAACAAATTTGGAGGGGGAAAAACTGAAGAAAAGCCAGGGATTTCCAAAAAAACGGGTGAGCGCCGCGGCGCCCAGGAGCAGGGTCGCGGCGCCAAAAGAGCAGAAAGGCGCTGAAGTTTAAGCGTCGCGGCGCCAGAAATCCAAAAAACAAATGCCAAGTCTAGGCACCGCGGCGCAGAAATTTCGTAAGCACAAGATGGGTGCCGCGCCCCAAATGCAGGTCACAAGGGCCGAAATCCAGAAATTAAAAGACGCCCAAAACCCGATTTTCCCCAATTCCAAATCAAAAACCTAAACCTTCTTCTCCACTAAACCCACAAAAATCCATACTTTACCTAAAACTCTCCCATAACCCAAACCTAAACACAACCAAAGCTCGTAAATTCCCTAAAACCTTAACCATCTTAGCCAACAAACCTCATCTCATTACCTCAAATCACCATTAGAGGCAAGAAAACCTTGAAGAACACCGTCAAAAAGGTAATCTTCATCTTTTCTTGAAAGTCTTACTGTAGTAAGAGAAGGTGTTAGATTGGAGGAGTATTGTATCTGTGAAGTTGTTGGGGTATTGAAAAATTGGTTGTGAAATTTCAAAGAGGAGTCTAGGAGGTGAGTGTGGGTGTTGTGCAGAAGTTGAAGTTTGGGGGTGATAGTGTTGTAGTTGTTGATTGGTGGGTGATAGTGTTGGGTAACATCTGTGAAACTAAGGAAACGCTGCAAAAAAGTGATTTAAACATGTCTGTCAGAAAGAGAAGAGCCTCCACATCTACCTCAGCCCCTCAATACGATGATACTAGGTTTATTAGCCAACAAGCTCATGAAAGATACAAAAAGCTTAGTACTAGGCCCTTAATCCATGAAAGGGGAATGGATTATCAAAAGGATTCACTTGGGGAGGAGGATGTCTATGAGCCCATTCGGGCGATGATTGAGATGATGGGGTGGAAAAGATTTGTAAACCCGGGAAAAATAGCACCAATGAACACAGTGATGGTGCGTGAATTTTATGCTAATCTTCCGGAGAAGGTGGAAAATTGATGCTTTATGAGGGGAAATTATGTGCATGTGACAGCAGAAGAGGTCAATGCGATATTGGAAACGGTTGATGCTGAAGAAAGAGGTGATGACCGAAGCTACTTCAGAACATGGTCTAGAAGCACCAACAGCATCGACTGGAATACCGTCGCAGGCACAGTGAGCTACTCTGGGGCTGCATTTGATATCGCCAGAAATGGGTCAAGAGTACTGAGTAGATGTCAGTTCAACAAGACAGCCAAGGGTTGGTTGTATTTCGTCAGTGCCCGCATGATTCCATCAACGCACTTTACCAGAGTGCCAGAAGACAGGATCAAATTGATATATGAGATTATGTCGGGGAAGACGATTGATGTTGGAAAGGAGATAGTGCAAAGTATTGAAGAGACCAGCAGGTTGGTAACAACAGGTGGGTTGGGACATGGCTCACTTATTACAAGTTTATGCGCCATCAATGGGGTCCCAACCCTACCCACTGATACTTATGAGAGAACTCAACTGCCTGTGTCATATGGGATAGTGCACTCCTTCCCAGACCCAAGTCCCCCAGCAGCAAGAAGAAGAGCACCAACACCACTAGCAACAGCAGCAGAGGCCGCCATGGACGAAGATGAGCCTGAGATAGAGGCTCAATATGCGGCAGGAAGCAGCCACCAGCCACCTACAGAATCAGAACCTTCAGTGCCCATGATGGAGCAGTTACTCCAGAATCAGATAAGGATAATGCAGAGTTTGGACACGGTGATACAAGGACAACAAGAAACGAGGCAGCAAATTAACGAGATGAGTTCCTTGTTCAACCAGTGGTCCATGCACTATCCAATGCCACCGCCGCCGCCACCATTTTAAATCAAGTTTGTAAGTGTCTTGTTTCTTTTATTGTCTTTGAGTCTACACACATTGGGGACAATGTGTGATTTAAGTTTGGGGGGGTGTCTTATTTGTGTCTTATTGTTGTAGTATGTTTGAGTCTTGTTGATTGTTTTGTGTATTTTTGAGTCATAATTTTTTTTCTTTTGAGTCATAATTGTCTGTCAAAGATCATGCATGCTGTAGTTACTAGAAACACCTAGTGAAGTAAGGTGGAATAATGTAATGGAATTAAAAGCAACTATCTAAACACTTAGGTTAAATATGCCAAAAACTCATGAAATCTGTCTATATGAAGTTTTCTACTTGAATTGTGCATGATAAATGATTAAAACCTATGTGTTATGATTGCTTGCTATTTGAGGCGAAATAGCTAGGATATGCATGTTAGGGAGATGACTCAGTCGTTTCTTTGTTAGTCAATTCTTACCACTCCTTTCTATCTCTGACATTAAAAATATCTCTAGTCAGCCCCATTGAGCCTAAAAATTGAACTTTTTCTTTGACACCCTATATTTCCATACTTGTGTCATAAGTAAACATGTGAAATAGTTGGAATAGAATGTGTTAAAAAAGAGACAAAAAGAGCAAACAAGATTGATGCACCCCAATAAAAAAATAAGAAGAAATAGGCAAAAGCCTAAGTTTGGGGGTGCTTGTTATTATAGTACACTTCACGCTCTCAAAACAAAAGAGGGGAAAGATAGATTTGAAGTGAAGGAAAGAATCAAAAGAAAAGGGAAATATTGAAAAGCTAAAGAGCTTATGGTACACAAAAATGAGTCTAAATGCCTATTTTTACCTACCCATGCCTAAGCCTACATTATAACCCTTTAAAGTCCTGAAGATCTCTTAGATGCATATCCATGATTAGTGGAGAATAGCAAGTAAAAATGTCATAGGATTTTTGAAATTAACATGCATGATTCAGTATTTTGACTTCCATTAAGCATGATAAAAATGAGTTTGCGAAATATCTAGCTTAATGTGTTTAGAGTGCTAAAATTTCATGCTATATGTTCCTGCATATTATTCTGCTAACCTTCATGTTTTTCTAAGTAACACCAATGCAGCAAAGTGATCAATGTCATTGAGTCTTTCTATTTTCTTTTTCCTTGAGTCTTTATTTCTTTCTTTTGATCTTTGCTTGAGGGCGAGCAAAGGTTAAGTTTAGGGGTATTTGATCAGTGTATTTTATATACACTTTTCGAGTCATTTTTAGTTAATCTTTTGTCCCTTTTTATACAAATACGTGTCGTAGTAGGATATATTTTCTCTCTTTTGAGTCAAGTTGGTTAAAATGGCCCAATGGCGGAAAAGAAGCGAAAAGAGGGTAAAAACGGAGGTTCCAAAGCTTGAAATGCGAGAAAGTGGTGAACCAGGCAAAAACATCGTTGCAGCGCCGCGGCGCCTCCAGCCAACAGGGCCAGGCACCCCAGCGCCAAAAGATAAGAAGCATGAAGAAGTTGCGTACGCGCGCTTCTGCAAAGAGTCAGTGGTCGCGACGCCTAATCACCGCAATACAGGTTACTGGCCTGGCGCCAGAAGCAGGGCCGCGGCGCCGACGCGGGAAATATCAGGTTTTGGACGATTTTATGGGCCAGGCCTGAAGGAAAACCTTAAGGGCGGTTTTGAAGCTATAAAAAGAGAACCCTAGGCAGTTTTTAAGGGTTCCCTTTCTTGCACAAACACAAGACTTCTTGGAGTTGAAGATTGGAGACCATTACTTAGTAATTTCTTTTCTTTCCTTTACTTTACTTTTAGTTTATGTTGGATATTGAATTAGTTCTTGTCATGTCTATGGCTAGGAACTAATTCTAATATAGGGCTTTCCATGTCAATTCACTTGAACCTTATTTTATGAGTTAATGCATGTTTATGGTTGTTCTTCTTATTGTTGAGATTTATTCCAATAATGTTTGAATACTTGGTAATTACTTGATCATTAATTATCATTATTTATATGATTTCTAATCAAACTTCGAAAGGAGGAGGTTGTGACTATGTTGTAGTTGGGTAATCATAAGTCGGATTGGGGATGAAAATACCTCAATTACTTGTGTAGCGTTAACGGGGGTTTAAATACCTAGCTTACTTGCGTAAACGTTAACAAGGTTTTTATTCTTAATCCTCCTATAGAGTCATCCTTATCACCGAAAGGTATAAAGGAGCGCTACTGGGGTTGAGTGTTTATATAGCCTTAACGGGAGTATAAAACGAATTAGTAAACCTGCTATCTCCAAAAGAAGAAGAACCATAATTTATTGCGTTAATAAGTAATATAAGCGGATAGTTGAGGCGACTTGAAAGCCCTATTTCCACCATCACTGAAGTAAACACATAGTTAATTATTCTTTACAATTGTTAGTATAATCAACAAACTCAAATATCGGTTACCAAATAGATAACAAATGATAGATAATTGGTACTTGAGCACTAATCCCTGAGGACGATAACTCGGTCTTCAAGACTATATTACTTGAGTCGACAACGTGCACTTGCGTTAAAGTGTGTGCATTAAATCACGCATCATAATTCCAACTTTACCAATTTTTGGATAGATTGATAGTTAACATGTCCTAATCTATGATTCCATAAATTAGAAGACTCAATCAAGTAAGTAGAAGGCTCAATTTTATTGATAAATGAGGTAGAAGGCATTACAGGTACACCATTAACTTTAAGGAGGCCTTCACAGGCGAAGCCCCCTCCTACAAATGTTCCGTTCTTAGTGATTATAAATTTATTAGCCTCTAGCACTAGCCTAAAACCAACTTTCACTAATAAAGTTCCAAAAGTTAAATTTCTTTGAATTTCTGGGACATGCATCACTTCCTTCAGAGTCAGCTCCTTTCCAGACGTCATCTTGAGGATTACCTTTCCTACCCCCAGCACTTCTGAAGAAGAATTGTTGCCCATGAATAACTTCTTATCTGTGACTGATGTATACGTGGAGAAGGCGTCTTTATTGGAGAAAATGTGACGGGTAGCACCCGTGTCCAACCACCATTGCGTTGGATTCTCAACAAGGTTAACTTCTAGCACCACTGCTGAGAATTCTTCAATCATATCGTCTTGGAGCGAGTCTTCGACGATGTTTGTCTTAGCCTTGCATTTGGCCTTCTCTTGTTTAAGCTTACGATAGTCTTTGGCCATGTGACCAACTTTATCACAGTGGTTGCAATTTTCCTTAAACTTTTCAGTTGTTTGGGTCTTGACAACCTTCTGGAACTTTCGCTTTTTGTTTGAGTTCCCTTTGACTTCCGCCAGATTTGCCTTAGCCTCAACGGGTTGTTTCCCTTTTTGCATGACCTTCTTATTGTCCTCCTGAATTTGGAGTTTGACAATAAGTTCATCTAAGGTCATCTCCTTCGTTTTGAGTTTCAAGTAATTCATGAACTCGATCCACAAGGGAGGTAGCTTCTCGATCAACGCCCCAACCAAGAATTGCTCGTTGGGCTTCAATCCTCCAAGTCTAGGTGATGAAGAATCATTTGAAATTCCTGGACTTCGGATGACACACTTTTGTTGTCCACAATTTGAAATTTCAGAAATTTCCCAATGATGAACTTCTTACTACCCGCATCTTGGGTGTTATATTTCTTTTGTAGTTTGTCCCATAACTTCTTGGCAGTTATAACGGTACATTATACCGTGTAGAGAGAATCGGACAAACTGTTTAGAATGTAGTTCCTGCACATGAAATCACTATGTTTTCATGCCTCACGAACCAATTTCATGTCGTCAACGACATGGATACCTTGGCCTCCTCCTGCCATATCATTTGGCTGAGGGTCCGTGTCTTCCTCAACTTGTGGAGGGTCTTCGGTTAGGAAACGTGACATTCCCATAACCGTCAGGAAAAACAACATCTTTTGTTGTCATCGTTTGAAGTGCGCACCCATGAACTTCTCGGGACGTTCATGGTGGAAACCAGCGGGTGTTGGAGCAGTAGTGCTTCCTTGAGCAGTTGCAAAGGCGTTAGGAACGACTCGAACAGTACCATAGGCGTTGTGAATGCCTTGAACAGTAGTGGGGGTACTAGTTGTGCCAAAACTAGCAGTTTGGAAGGCATTAGGAATGGCATGATCAGTGGTGTTGAAAGTAGTGGTGTAGCCTTGAGTGGCGACGGTGAAGGCATTGGGATTGTCTTGAGCCGTGGTGGAATTTTCAGCGTTGAATTGGTTGAATTGATCTTGTCCAGTCATGTTGTTGTTGAAACAACGGATATTATCTTAAGCTTGTGAATAAAAGGTGTGGTAACAAGAAAATGGAAATGTAAACAACAACAACAGAGATGTTAAAATTCTGGAAATAAACAAAGTAATTGGCTTGCTGAGTCGATTGATTTTTCAATCCATCTTTAAGATAATATTTCCCCGTATATTCCTTTAACGGTTGTATGACAACTTATCTCCCAGGATAAAACAACAATCAAACAAGTGAGCAAATGAGACTCAAGTGTTCGCTTAGGAAAGAAAAATCTTTGAGTGTTTGGAGATTGCAAGAGAGGAAGAGATTTTCAGATTTCAAGTGTATTTTCAAATGAGCTTTGAGTCACATTTTGTAGTGTGTAGATGATGACTTCTCAACTAGCCAAGTAATGGCAATCAATAGCCATGTAATGGTACTAATTGAGGGGAGTAATTCAGCCAAATAATGGATGAATTCAAGTGCCAATTCATGGAGAAGTGATGCTCCAAAACCAGTCCAAAAGTCAGAAAATTTTCACCTTCCGTCGGTTATCGCTCGAAGGACGCTGGGCCGCGTGCTCGAGGCTCATGGCGTTTCCGACTCGTTTCATCCTTTTACACATCGTAGTACACTTCTTCCTTCATTTACCAACGTGAAACCATTGTCACTTGGCCAATAATCATCTATTATCTTACGTCTCAAACAATTTGAATACGTACCAATATCTCTTTCATTAAGGAAATTACGATCATTGGCACGTTATGTGCACGTGTGTGAAAACAACGTTTCCGACGTGCGGGACTCCAATTGTTCGAGTCATAATTAATAGGATTATATTTCACGTCCAACAATAACTTTGTTTCGTGTCGAAAATGCTGGTAACCTGTTGTTTAAAAAGCTTCATCCCCTTCAAAAAAATCCCACCCCACCGTGGGGCGAAATTATAATTTGAAACTTATGTGTTCGGGATTCTGGTCTGTGTAAGTTACTGAGTTTTAAATTAATATTTTGTACGTGTTTAACACATTTCTTAAGAAAAATACATTGTGTTGACTTATTGGGTTTGGCCGAATCTGTTGTTCTGCCCCTGAGTCCATGCCCCCTTAATTTTGTTTTACATTTCATGTTAATATGTAGGTTTTGTAATGTTTATGTTTTGTTTTCATGATTTAATCTCTGGGTTAGAACAATCTTGTTTAAACAATAATGTTAAGAATTAACTTTTTTTCTTTAAAATGTTTTTGTTGTGGAGAGTTGACTTCTTGGAAAAACTAAAAGAGATGGTCAATTGGTCATCTCCCTCTATGATTGCAATTGACTTAATTCAACTTTTACCCCCCCTTAGCTTTTTGAGGTGATATTTGCTACACATTGTTTGTAGAAATGTGTTGATTTCACAGTTTTTTGGATGCAATTTGTCGTTTCGATTTTACAAAGTTTTTTTCTTTTTTGAAGATTTTGTTTTGTTGAGAATTCAGTTTGCATAAGCTGTTTCAATTGGCATTCTGAAAGAATTTAGAGCCAGTTGACACTTTCTTTTCTTTTATTTATCATGTATTGGAAATTGTTTATATATGAGAAAATGTTAGTTTGTACTTTTTGATATAAAAAAGGTGAGTTTTGGTATATTTTTGTCACACAGTAGAACTTTAGACACCAGAGCTGGCAAAGGGGATGTACAATGGCTTTAGGCTTAGAAATAGTCTAATGTAATCCTAATGAGCAAAATCTAGTTAAGTACTAAATTTTAGTAATTATTTGCTGTAGCTAGTATTAAGTTTTGAACATAAAGCTTAATGAAGTAATGATCATTTGTAAATAACTCCTGGAGACAGTGATGTTGGAAACTTATTGTAGTAAATTATTGGATGTTCTCTTTGTTTTCTAATTCTTTTTCCCCAGATCTCTATCACTTTTTCATTGTTCATCTTGCTGGCAAAGCTAGAAGTACTATATGGTAGTAAAACTTATTGACACTGACTGTTTATACCAAATTATGTAAATTTACTACAGTTGAGTTATTTAATGAGGTATAATAATCATGGCTAAGTATTAAAAATCTATATACAAATACATGTCATGTATTTATTAGTTTGATGTAAATACCATATACGGATAAATTTTTACCGTACTAGAGGATTGAAGAGTTTTAAACTTTGCTGGAGTATGATGCATTTAGATTTGATGAGACAATACATGATTTGCCACCAAGCTAGCTTATAAGATCTTCCCTTGATAAGGAATATCCAGTTGTATTAAGAAAAGAAGCAAGCAAGGAATAATACTTGTATTAAAAGTAATTATGAGTTTCTAGAAGGATCTCAAATTAATATACAATAATAGCTAAGTTCACAGTCAAATATATTTAGAAGATTTCTTAATGCATAATAGAATTTAAACAAAAAACTACTAAGTTCTCGTGAACTCACATATGAAGCAATCCTTGGTTATCTCTTGTGGCGGAGTCATGAATTTTATGTAAGGTAATTTAAAAAAAAGAACTCTAATGTGTTTACACCAAATTAATAGTAACTTTTGAATGGCGTGCATTAGGTGTTTACACCAAATCGTTAAATGTATGTCACGTGTTTGCACATATACTATTTTTATTTAATCATGGTTAATTAGTACTGCCCTTATTTCAATTTATTTGTCTTATTTTTTTAGTCATTTTAAAAAAGAATGCATCTTTTCTTTTATTTTTGACAACTTTTTAATTCCAACTTTTCACATGACATGTTTAAGGCAACAAGATTAAAAAATATTTTGATACATTCTGCATATCTTTAATTTAAAACTACAAGATTCAAAAGTCTTCTTTAATTTTTTAAATTTCGTGTCAAATCAAAACCAGACAAACAAATTAAAACGGACGAAGTATAAATTATTGGTTTGATATAACATCCAAAGCAAACATTTTATATATTAACCAAAAACAATGCCTTTTGTTCTAAAAAAGGCAAGCGATATTCTATAATAATATAGATAAATTGTACTGGGTAAAAACACATCCGGAGGCATTAAGCGTATACAAGAAGATTAGTGACTTCGAAAATCCCAATTGATCTCCGCAAATGTCTTCCACTCCCAACAACCCTCGTCACATCATTCTACCTAGATCAGAGTGTTGCGGCGCGGATGAGTATAATGTCGTCAGTATGCTCACGTCGCCACAACTATGTAGAGTCATAATAGTCTAATTTTTATCTTATATATGCAAGACTTAGAAGAGAAAGTCGACACATTGTATTATCTCTAAGCTCACAGTTGAAACTCATATCTCTCAAGCTAATCCACCATTCTCACTTTTGGCTCTTGATTGATTCATAGCTTATTTTCATATCTAATCTATTAGTTATTTTTATTTGCGTATTATCGTATCTTTACTATTGTTTTTAATACCGCACATTCGTAACCTAAATATCAATCCTAGACTCATTCAAGAGGGTCTCCAGATCGGATACAACCTACATGTCTTTAAACCCATGATTACAAATCTCAAATTGTATTCTTTGTTAGAATCATTTTTCACCGGAAAATAGTTTCGCGCAGTATGTGGGGATAGACAGTTGTGGA
Source organism: Przewalskia tangutica (assembly GCA_029844215.1). Classification (NCBI taxonomy): domain Eukaryota; kingdom Viridiplantae; phylum Streptophyta; class Magnoliopsida; order Solanales; family Solanaceae; genus Przewalskia; species Przewalskia tangutica. The sequence continues at coordinate 9,786,197 of CM056725.1, forward strand.
ATTGTCTCGATTTGTAGTTGAACTTCTTTAAAAAAATATTAACAAAAACGCCGTAACTCACAACATGTCAGGCTAAGACAACGTCGTTCGTAGAGCACAGAGAGTTGAAGTGGCACTGATACCCGCTGAGCATCAAAACCCGGTGAATTGTTCGAAAACTTTGCGAATAGAAGATGAGTCCAAACAAGGGCGGCTGAGCAGCGACATCGGGTCTTTGATAAAATGGTCCGAGAAAGAGCATGATAAGGAAATTTTATATAAGGTAAAAGCGGAGGGAACCCGAGGAGAAGAGTGAATGAGCTCAGCCAAATCTCAAACTGGAAAGCCTTGAACTACCGACAAAGGAGGATCTCTGACTAAGGAAACTATCGCAGCTGTCTTGAAAGGAAAAAAATGAGATGATATTGCACATGGAAGCGACGGTAGCTGCTATAGCTACTCATTCAAGGGTTGGGACTCCTGCATCGAATCAAAATGTCGTGAAGGCCTCGACTTCCCCTGAAACTAGCAAAAAGAAAGATGAAGGTGAGAAGATCGGTTGGACACATTCACAGAAGGATTGAATCGAGTGAAAAAAGAAATGAACGAGCAGATGAGCCAAATACCCAAGGCGCCACCCATCATAAAGGGCACGAGAGCTAGAAGATATAGGGTCCTGCCATATCCATAGAGCGCAACCCCCATCCCAATCCCGAAAAAGTTTAAGATTCCTGACATACCAACATACGATGGCACCACACATCCGGAAAAATACATCATGACCTTTGAGGCAACCATCATCGGGCGTGACCTCAAACAACACAAAATCAAATATGTTATGCTAAAGAAATTCAGTCAAACGCTTATAAAGGGAGCACTCTCCTGGTATACTCACTTACCCGAAAATTCTATTGATTGATTTGCTTCTCTTGTAAATATTTTTGTCAAGGCTCACGCAGGGGCCCGAAGGGTAGAAACACACAAACATGACATTCACAATAAAGCAACGAGCGTGGACAAGTTCCAAAGAGAAAGAATGTTGTTTCCATCTATGCAGAAGATTGGGTGGTGGCCGCATTCGCAGACGGGTTGAACTCAAAAAATTCAAACACCTCTAGAAAGCTTAAGGAAAGCCTAAAGAAATTTCCAGCGAAAATATGGAATGAAATAAATCTTAGGTACACAACTAACATGCGCATTGAGGAAGACCACCAAGCGGAAATATCGGCATACACAGGCAGTTCCCCCCTCCCCCAGAGGAGGCCAGACCAAGGATATAACATTAGCGCAGCAAACAGTGGATGTTTCAAATCGTATGATGCCAGGAGGTTCTCAAGCGCGGGGATGAGCCAGGGCAGCACCAGGAACCATCAAGGTCTTAGTAAACGAGGCCCCCAGTGCACAGAAGGGTCCACGTCAAAAGGTACTGTCCCCCCAAAGCTATCTGATCACAATTTCAGCTTAAATGAGGTAGAGATTGTGGTCGTGATGAAAACCATGAAAAAATCTAGGTTCTCGTAAGACGTACACACCAACCATGAGAAAAGGAATACGCGGTCGGTGTGCCATTTTCATAGCACTCACGGTCACACCATAGAGGATTGCGGTAACCTGAGGATAAAAGTAGCACAGTTGCTACGTGCAGGGCATTTGAGGGAGTGCATCAGCGACCAGGAGAAGCTCAACTTAAGCAGTAATAGTGTGCAAAGGCCAAGCTAAGCGCCTCCGCCTACTCACACTATTCATATGATCTTTGATATATAGGTGGTCAATAATATCACGTATACATCAATGAGAAAGTCCAAGGTCTCGTTCACAGCCACGAGCCATGGGTGGGAACCCATGGAGAGTCAGTACATAGCGTTTTCTAATAGCGAATATGGAAGCTTCACTTCACCTCATAATGAGGCCCTAGTAATATCTTTGAAAATTAATAAATATTTTACTAAGTGTATTTTGGTTGATCCAGGAAGTTCAACAAACATCATCCGGTTGTTGATCCTGAAAGAAATGCAGATGGATTAATCAATCACCCTCATGACAAAGGTGCTGGCAGGATTCAACATGTCCAACGAACTAACAAATGGGACAGTCAAATTGATAGTTTACACAGATGGAGTAAAACAAGTCATGACATTTGACATCGTGTCTGGAGATATGACATACAAAGCAATACTCGGGAGGCCCTGGTTGCAGGCAATGTAGTAAGTCCCTTCAACTTATCACAAGAAGGTTAACTTTTCCACACATTGGGGGATCGAAAAAATTAGATGGATTAGCAGTTGTTCCCAGTCGGAAGATGTGTTAGCGGTGGCGATTCCTTAGAAGTAGGAGGCAGACCAATAACAATTACAATTGTCGGGCTCAAACAAAATGCCCAGAGAAAGGAAGGAGCAACTTGCAGAAGAACAGTACTCGAATCAGATCATTCCAAAAGACTTTATTTTACCTTCAAACAAAGATCTCGCAGACTCGACCATTGAGGAGTTGGAGAGTGTGACGTTTTTTAAGAATTCCTCTATCGGAAAACCGAGTCCTTCAAATTCTTCAAATGGTGTTCTCTCAGGTCCAATTTCAAACTCACCGGGTTTTTTACTTTTGTTTAGGACTAAATGATCACATTTTTCATAAATTAAGGACTATCTCGATTATGTGTTACTTAGTCTGTCCTAATTTATGTGTCACAGTTCGAATTTCGTGAATCTAACAAATTTTGACCGTTAATTCGAACATACAATCTTTTAAGTTTTTAAAAAAGTAATTTACATATTTCGAAACTACATAAAAAGCAAGAAAATCACGGTTAAAAAATTTCTTGTTTCGAATTACGAACATTATCACATAAATTGAGACAGGAATAGTATATATATGAAGGACTAGAATAATCACTTTCTCCATACATTAAGGACTATTTCAATTATGTGGTATATATTCAACCCTTGTGTTCTCTAAGGTCCAATTTCAAACACTTAAATTGAACAGATTACTTCTGAAGAAAATGGAGCGGGTTTTCGAACCTCAATTAGCAGATTCATTAGAAACTTCTTCTAGGGTTATGAATACGAGTGTTGAAAGTGTGTTTGGCTTAGTCAGTCTTTCTCCTTGTTCCGTAGTTCTTTAATTCGAACAGCTGACGAAAGTAAGTTCAGGTTTGGAATCCTGTTCAGGGGAGCACCTCAGTATACAATCACGCGCAGTAATTGGGAGTGAAGTGAGGGTGTGGTTCAAGTCACATCGTATGCTCGTCTTCATAAAGGTTTGACTTCCAGGCGCCCTCCTGAAAACCGCAGCCAAGTAAACTTCCATCGGATCGAATATAGATGTGATATAAAGTAAGAGATATGTTTAAAGACGTCAAAGGCCCATGTTATGGAAGTAGCAGAGGCTTATGAGGGAAAGAAAAAAACAGGGGGTGCGTCCAGGAATGAATGCTTATGTTGGAATCGTAAGTCACATAGCTCCATGTATATGTTCTTTGGAGCTAGAACCGTGTGATTCAAAGAGGTCGCGGTAAGGCGAAGAAAAGTGTTGATTCGAAAGTGCCGCTAGTCGGTTTAATCATGGGACGTCCAAAAAGCAGAATTTGGAACTTGTTATCCTCTTAGCAGGAAAAGATTTACTTCCGTGGAAAGGATGAGTAACACGCACCCGTTTTCTTGTTGCATCCGTTTTCTTGCAGCTTAAACGCGCCTCTCCTTACAGTCGAGTTGCTCCGCGGCGAATCAGAAGGTCGAGTCGAGAGAATTTTTTACTTGCGCTGTTACTTTTAAGGTTTAGGATTACATGGTCACTTTTTTCATACATTAAGGACTATTTCAATTATGTGGTAATAGTATATATGAAGGACTAAAATAATCACTTTTTTCATACATTAAGGACTATTTCAATTACGGCACACCCGAAGGTAGCGGTTGCTGTCCCTGGCTTACAAAAAAAAAGGGACTATTTCAGTTACGTGGCATATGTGAAACACTAAAATAGTTCATCCCTTGGTGTTCTCTCCGGTCCAATTTCAAACACTCAGCAGAAACCTATTCTCAGATATTCAGATCCATTTGTTATGGTCATAATCACCGCGATGATATTTTTCTATTGCTAAACTCCATGAAGGATGACCAAGTGTTGCTTAATTCGGCTACATTCAAGTTGCTACTCGACTCGTTTACTCTAACTGGAAATTTCGATTGTGCCCTAGAGATTTTTGAATTTGTGGAGAGAGATTTGGATAATTCTAGCTGTTTAAGTCCTGATATGTATAATTCTGTACTTTTTGCTCTTGTACAAAAATATCAAGTTAATTTAGCTTTGTCAATTTTCCTTAAATTGTTGGAAACTAATGATGTGAATAGCAGTGTCGTTGCGTGTAATGAGTTGCTTGTTGGCCTTAAGAGGGTTAATATGAGAGCTGAGTTTAAACAAGTTTTTGATAAGCTGAGGGGAAAGAATGTTTTTTGTTTGGATAGATGGGGATATAATATATGCATTCACACGTTCGGGTGTTGGAGGGATTTGCCTAGTTCTTCGAGTCTTTTTAAGGAAATGAAGGAAAGGGGAAGTTGGTTTAGTCCTGACTTGTGCATTTATAATAGCTTGATTCATGTGCTTTGCTTGCTGGGGGAGGTTAATGATGCTATTGTTGTGTGGGAGGAATTAAAGGGATCTTCAGGGTTGAACCTGATGCTTATACTTACAGAATTGCTATACAAGGTTGCTCTAAGGCTTACCGGATAAACGATGCGATAAAAGTGTTCAGTGAGATGCAGTACAATGGCATACGTCCGGATACTATTGTTTATAACTCCCTCTTAGATGGATTGCTCAAGGAAAGAAAGTTGACAGATGCGTGCAATTTGTTCCAGAAAATGATTGAAGATGATGGTATCCGAGCCAGATTTTGCATCTTTGTAGGGAAAATAAGCTTGACGAAGCACTGAAGTTGGTGGAAGAGATGGAAGCTAGAGGATTTACTATTGATTTGGTTACCATAACTTCTCTTTTGATTGAAATCTACAGGGAGGGACATTGGGATTATACAAAGAGGCTTATGAAGCACATCAGGGATAGAAATTTAGTTCCAATTATTATCAGGTGGAAAGCAGTATGAAGGCTACAATGAAAGCTCCACAGAGCATAGAAAAGGATTTTACCCCCATTTCCCCATCCAATGGGAACTTTGGTGATATTCTAAGCCTAAAAAATTTGACAGATGCATAGACTGATACTGCCATTGGCGCAGAGGATGCTGACATACACTCTCAGGAAAGTGATCTGTGGTCATCATCACCATATATGGATATGATGGCTAATAAAGTTAGCTCCCAAAGTAATGCTACAAGAAAGTTCTCTCTTACCGGAGGAAACAAATAGACACTAAAGGTTCAGATTCTTTTGATATTGACATGGTGAATACCTTATTGTCGATTGTTTTGGCCAAAGGAAAATTGAGCATGGCTTGTAAATTATTTGAAATTTTCACCGACATGGGTGCTGACCCTGTTAGTTATACTTACAATTCTATGATGAGTTCATTTGTCAAGAAGGGATATTTCAATGGGGCGTGGGGCGTTTTACAGGAAATGGATGAGAAGGTATGCCCTTCTGATGTAGCAACGTACAATGTCATAATCCAAGGCTTGGGAAAGATGGGAAGGGCTGATCTTGTTGGTGTCGTACTTGACAAACTGATGAAGCAGGGAGGTTACCTTGACATTGTAATGTATTACACCTTGATTAATGCCCTCGGGAAGGCTGACAAAATTGAGGAAGTAAATAAACTTTTCCAGCAGATGAAAGATAGTGGAATAAATCCAGATGTTGTCACTTACAATACACTAATCGAAGTTCATGCCAAGGCAGGTCAGCTTAAGTAATCTTATAAGTTTTTAAGGATGATGTTGGAAGCAGGGGTGCCCCGAACCACGTCACTGATACAACTTTGGACTTTCTGGAGAAGGAGATTGAAAATTTGAGATATCAAAAAGCGTCTATTGGTTCTGCTCAACTTCTTTGGAATCTAGGACTTATCTCCAAACCTCCAACTTAGCATTAACTCCGTGAGTCTCTTCAATCAAAATTATGTCGTCCGCAAATAACATATATCATGGCACCTCCTCTTGGATTTTCCGCGTCCGCTCATCCATCACTAAGGCAAATAAAATAGGCTAAGAACTGATCCCTGATGTAATTACATCACCACCGAAAAGTGCTCTGAGTCTCCTCCCGCTATCCTTATCCGGGTCTTGGCTCCATCGCCCTAATATACACCACTGACACACCTTTAGCCTCCAAGCATCTCCAAAGAATATCCCTTAAGACTTTATCATATGCCTTTTCCAAGTCGATGAACACCATGGGAAGGTCTTTCTTCCTCTCCGTGTACTGCTCCACCAGCCTCCAAACAAAATGGATGGCTTCTATAGTCGAACGTCCCAACATGAACCTGAACTGGTTCTCAGAAATAGACACACCCTTCCTTACCCGTAACTCCACCACCCTCCCCCACAAAAAGTGTGGCAGTTTAATACTTCTATAGTTATTGCAACTCTGGATGTTATCTTTGTTCTCAGAACTGTCAAGAATATAGTAAATTAATTGTGTATCAATTAGGATTGGTTAGAAATGATCAGATTTGATTCTTAACCCTCCATTGAAAGTTGGAGTGTAATTGTACTCCTTCAATTATAGTCAATTCAACACTAGCCGAATAATTACTTGGCGAGACAAACAAATCAAACTGGGTAATCATTCATATTTACACTCATTCAGTTTCCATGGATGATATGACCCGAGCGAGCTCAAGACCATTCACTCGTGTTCAAGCAAGGGAGCTCCAAGAATTACAATCCATGTTCATGAAGAGAGGAGCGTTGGAAGAGCTTGAAGAGAATATCTCACGAGTGTATAATGTTTGGATGATAGCTTCGGAGGATATTCATTGGGAGGATATTCAAGAAGAGGAAGATACAATAGAATGAGTCACTTCACAAATTGGCTAAAGAAGAACCCATGTGGGGTTATTTATGCAAATGACACTTTTGAGCCTTAGTTGTAATAGGCATAACTATAAATAGTTGTGTTAGTTTCATTTGATAGTTTTTAGTTTTTGGATGACAATTAATATTTTCACTAAAATTCAACTTAGGCATATAATTAGTGGTAATTAGTGGTAAGTTTAGTTAGAGTGTAATTTCTTTGTTGTTGGAGAACACTTCCATAATTTCTCACATGAACATGGAAATTATTTATAATGTAGGTGCTTTAATTGAATTTAATTAAAGGAGGTCTTGGGTTTAATATATCATTGGTTGCCTTTGATTTTAATTATTGTGTCTTACTTTTATCTATCTATCCTTGCAATTTTAATTTCAATTCTATCATTATTCTTGTGTTTTGAGTTTCTTAGAGTTTCCAATTAGGATTCTATCATTTGGTATGAGAGCTTGGTAGAAGAATTGTTCCATCAATTCTTCATCCTTAGTTTTTAAAAAATCAAAAATTCGAAATCCCAAAAAAAAATCAAAAATTTGTTGTTATTTTGGTGGATTTGAGGCCAAATTTGTTCCTTGATATAAAAAAACCCCTAGATTCAAATTTCGTGGCATTTAAAGTTGTATTGAAGAATTCTACCATTGAAGGACCTTGAATATTTGAAACTTGAAGATGAGTTTTGGTAGAAGAAGGTGATTTTGGTTTTAAGAGTTATTGGGCTTTGTTCTACCAATCAAGAGTACCTTAGAATTAAAATTTGGTGCAATTTGGAGTTGATTTGAAGGTATTGGGAAATTTGGCGTTCTTGGCGTTCTTGACGAACTTCAATTCTTCGTAGAGATGAAGACCCAAAAGGGTTGTGTTTGATCCAAAATTCGTCAAGTTAAAGGTTGAAAAGTGTGTGGGTTCAAAGAAAAAAAAAAGAGAAAAGGGAAAATCAGTCCAAATCTCTTATTTAAAAAAAAAATCAAAAAAAAATAATCTAAAAAGCCATGTCAGCAATCCACGTCAGCAACATAAATCCACATCAGCAGCCACGTCAATAGTTGTCAGGACACCTCATCCGACACACATATCAAACTTCCCCACTCTCACCTGCAGCAAGTGTACTACAACTTCAGAGAGTTGTCATTTTGACACTTAGTTTTTTTTCCAGTGTCTTAACAAGTGTTATAGCACTGAAAAGGCACCAACTCGTCCAAGTATTTATTTCAAGCCATTTCTTACACAATATTCCGGTTTGATTTCTTATCCTATTCTTAATATTTATAATTAATTAAAAACAAGTGATTAAACATACTTATTTGCTAATTAATTCTTGAATTTCATCATTTTCTTCCCAATTTTTCCAAAATATTTCTAAGTGTTGAAATTCATTTTTTCTTTTCCTTCCCATTTCTTTAATTTTCTAAGTTAATTAATAATTAGTAATTATTGTTACTTGATTGTTATCTAGTTCTTGAGTCCGGGCTTTCATTTCGTGTCAATTTCTTTTGTGTTTTTTTCTTTATTTTCATTGAAACTTCATTGGCTCCGTCCATTAGATTTGAGTCGTACGTCTTTCTATCTAACAAGAATCTATTCTTCCACAAGGCTTAGCATACGTGTGAGATTGATTGGATTAGAGATTCTTCACCAACATTGGAAGAGCACTAGAGTAAAGTGAGACGAGCAAAAACACGAGTGACGTGAGAAACTCTTGCTCTAACTTGTTTGTTGAGTTTTGTAGGTACAATGACGAATTTCGGAAGTCATTCTGATGATGGAGAGGATTCATTGTCCTATATACTTCGGGAATTGAATAGGTTGAGTATGACGATAGGAGGGATGACGGAACAAATGGGTAGTGTGGAGAATAGGTTGGTGAATGCTGAAAACGTGAGTCGAATAGGCACTCCCCATTCGAATGTTGACACCGAGTCAAGTAAGGGCCCTAATTGTTACACCCCGTAATTCCAGGGCATATAAGTGAGAGAAATGCGTGCTGTGAATTTCAGGCACAGCACCGCGGTGCTGAAACTTCAGAGAGCTGCAGGAATTCCGGAACCGCGGTGCCATTCTGCAGTACCGCGGTGCCGATGCGGGAATTTCCAAGTCAAATAATTTGTGAAGGAAAAGACAAGTGGACAAGTGGGGTTCATGGGTCCCCCTCCACTTGTGCTACATACACCATATGATACAAGTGTAGCAAGACTTGGGATCACAAAAATATCTTCATCCTTCAACCCTTATCTCTTCCTTCTCCTTCAAGTTTTCGAAAACCCTAAGCCAAGTGAAGAACAAGATTAAGTTATGTTCCAAGATTAAGTTCCTTAAAATTTCTAAGCCATGTTAACACACCAAAACAGTGGGTCATGGTGTTGGCCGAAAATATTGTCTTGAAACCCTAAACTTGGAGATAAACTTTGTGGAAGGAAAACATGAAAGCAAGATGGTACAAGCTTGTAGAGGATTTGTGTGTGTTATTGTAACGTGAAGAAGTGGTGTGAAAGTGAAGCAGTTGTAGCCGAGACTTGTGGACTGTTTTGGCTAAAGGTGAAGGTAAGATTTCTTCTTCCTCTTGAAGTAATTGGAAATTACATGTTGTTATAGTTAAGGGATGAACTTGTGTTAAGTGAAATGGAGAATAAGAAGTGCATGTGACAGTTTTGGCAAGTTAGCCGATTTATGGACTATTTTGTTTATATTGGATTCGTTGGTTGTTATTGTTATTATCGTCACTAACTGCATGTTAAAATGAAGAACATCTTGTTATTGGAAGTTCATATGGTTTATATGAAGTGTTGAAATATGAATTGGATTTTAAGGAGTTATGGAAAGGGCTTTGATTTTGGTTGTTGGCCGAAACTGTTGGATATTGTTGTGCTGTTTTGGGGACTGTTTTATGGAGTTAATGCTGCAAATTCAGTTATCATTATGCATGTTTAAAGATGGTAATTACTAATTTATGTCCTAAAGGAATAAGGTTGTAGAAAGGTGTAGAAAGGCTTCACATTCTACCCTCGTTGTTGTTGAAGTATGGATTGTTTTAGTGGACTGTTTTTATTGGATTAAGAGGTCGGATTAACATGTGAAGTAGGTGTGTCGATCACCTTGGTTGCTGTTTGGGTTATGTCCTTAAGTGGTACTTGGATATTGATGTTATTGGCCTTAATTGTAAGGTATAAAAGTATGTATAAATAGGGGAAGTGCCGCTCAAATTTGTATATGAAATGAGAGTCATTATGTGGTATATGACTTACACTAGTATTCATGAAGTTGATAGAAGTGTTATTGTTGTTATAGGTTGAAGTACCTAATTGAGACGTATTCTACTTATCGTGTTGATATAGCCGATAAGGTATGTAAACTATCATTTCTTCTTTTGGCATGTTCTACGTGTGAACTATAACTGTGGTATTGCTCCATAGTTTACTCTACTCTTAGAGGTTAAGGAATATTCATGTTATTGATTAAATGTTAAAATCATGTCTAAAGTGTTCCTAAGTCCTTATTAAGTCATATGAGACAGATGTTGATAATAGTTTTTAGTAAGCATGAGAGCCGAGTTGACTCTGCTTACTTAAATGAAATTATTAAGTATTAAGTGTTGAAACTGGTTTAATAAATAAGTAAGTATGTTATTTGTAGACGTGTTAAAACAAGTCATTGCAGCGTTAAGTGAAAAAGGTATAGACAATCGATTATTATATTAAAATGATTAGAAGGCCATTTGCATAGAAACTAAGATATAACCAATTTATTTTACATTGCTAGTTCACAATTATATAAGATCTTTATAAAAGATAAATTACTCACGGCCAATATAAGAATTAATTAGGCAAATTCAGATCTGTTATCGTCATTCAGATGTTTCCATAATGTTAGCCAGAGGGGCGAGACAAATTTAGATTATCGAGTTGGTACAGACGACAAGCAGTATGTGAAACTATCCCTTATTCTTTTGGCATGATATTTATATGAAATGGACGTACGGCGGACGTACGTAATTCCATTAAGTTCTAATTTCTATTTGATACATGATATGATAGTGCCTTTGAGTTTTCAAATGATGATTTCAAAATGAAATATATGATAGTGCCTTGGTTTTTCTAAAATGAAAGTTCATTTTAAAGATGATTTTATTGAGAGTCAAAAGATGATTTAAATTGCACAAGGTTGCTCATGATAGCTATTCGTGCAAGTGTTATTATTCCAAGACACCGAGTCCCACAATGGGCTGGGATACGTTATGTGTAAAAAAGACATCGAGTCCCACAAACGGGCCGGGATATGTTATGTGTAAAAAAGACACCGAGTCCCACAACGGGCCGGGATACGTTATGTGTAAAAAGACACCGAGTCCCACAATGGGCCGGGATACGTAATGTGTGAAAAGACACCGAGTCCCATAATGGGCCGGGATACGTTATGTGTAAAAAAGACACTGAGTCCCACAACGGGCCGGGATACGTTATGTGTAAAAAGACACTGAGTTCCAAAACGGGCTGGGATACCTTATGTGTAAAAAAGACACCGAGTCCCACAATGGGTCGGGATACGTTATGTGTAAAAAAAACACCGAGTCCCACAATTGGCCGGGATACGTTATGTGTAAAAAAGACATCGAGTCCCACAACGGGTCGGGATACGTTATGTGTAAAAAGTCACCGAGTCCTACAATGGGCCGGAATACGTTATGTGTAAAAAGACACTGAATCCCACAACGGGCCGGGATACGTTATGTGTAGAAAGACACCGAGTCCCACAAATGGGTCGGGATATGTTATGTGTAAAAAGACATCGAGTCCCACAACGCCGGATACGTTATGTGTAAAAGACACCGAGTCCCAGAATGGGTCGGGATACGTTATATGGACAGACATCTATGATTTTGGTATGACTCTCTCACTTAAAAAGGGTAAAGTTGACTCTCTATTTTTAAAAGGCACAGTTGATTCTCATTTTTGAAAGGTACAGTTGGCTCTATTTTATATGGCACGGTTGGATATGGTATTTGATTTTCATACGTGTCCTTGTCATCTTTTGGCCAGTCATGATCTTATTTACTGTACTTTATGTTTTCATACTTGGTACCTTGTTGTACTGACCCCCTTCGGGGGGCTGCGTTCATGTCCGCAGGTATAAGTACTCAGTTTGGTGATTCGCGAGCTTAGGATCTTCGCTTAGCTTTTGGGATAACTCCATTATTCCGGAGCTTGTCATTTTGGTACAGATATGCCATTATAGACTTATGTATATTCAGGGGTACGGCGGGGCCTTGTCCCGTCACATTTCATTATCAAACTCTTAGAGGTTTGTAGACAGGTGTGGGTGGTAAATATGTATTTGGACGTGTAGATGTTGTAGTTCGTTTTGGACATATTCTGTATATAGTGGCAGCCTTGTCGGCTTGCGTATTTTTATAAAATGAGTTTACTATTACAGTTCAGGGGACATGATCCCTTTGTTATGAGATGAGTTGTTCTTAAGCTTCATGGTTATATGAGATGTTTGGGTAGAAGTGCCCTGGTAGGTACCGCCGCGTCGCCTGGCTCGGGTCGTGACACTAATACCTCACCTACTCTTACCCCGAGGCAAGTACAAGAGTTGCTCCATCCCAAAACTCACCCCGTGCCTTCTCCATATATCCCCCCACCTACTGTCCCAAACACCACCACCTAAGGTCCTATGAGACAAACCAACCCTCAAACACATCCATATTTATATCAGCCACCCCAAGAGGAACCAATACTCAAAATGACCACGAGAGTCACTCCATAAAATGTTCCCCACACACCAATGCATGCACCACCATAAGATTACCACCCGAGCCATTACAAATGCATTTTCAAAACCCCTTGGGACGGGCGTGTTGAGGAGGTTGATAGGGAGATGGTGGGAGGAGTCTAGATACCTGATAGAGACATGGTTATGATGCCCATAAGGACGCAGAGAGTTGAGGAGGTATGGGTAGGCCATATGTTCAAGAAGAGGGGTAGGTGGCAAGGTCATGATGACCGGGCAAGATGGCAAGGCTATAAAGATAGGGGAGTCTAATATCGCAATTTGAATACCATTAAAGTGGAACTTCCCAAGTTCAATGGAGGTAGTGATCCGAAAGAATTCTTGGAATGTAATTTACAAAGCGAGCGAATATTGCTCACCAACAACATATCAGATACTTTGAAGGCGAAGTATGCCCTCACTCAATTTGAGGGATATGCATCCACTTGGTGGGAATCCAAGAGGCGTGAACGAGCTCAATGGTACCTATTTGATATTCCAACTTGGAAAGAGTTGATTGAGCTCATAGAAGCAAGGTATGTGACACCCGACTATTATCAAGGCGTTCTTAAGAGGGTGTACATGTTGAGACAATGTAGTAAGAGAATAGAAGAGTACTTCGATGAGTTTTGAGAACTTGAGGTTGAAATCCAAAATTGAAGAACATTTGAACTACACGGTGATCCGATTTGTGGCCAATTTGAATCATGAAATCTCCAAACCTATGAGGCTTCAATCATAAACCACTCTTGAAGAGGCATTTCATGACGCAACTAAGTTGAAATGGACTTGAAAGCGGAGAAATCTTACAAGGCCAAGAATATCGCATCCTCATCATGGAGCAAATGCAAAGATAAGTGGGAGAAGCCCAAGACCACTACCTCAACTCCCCGAGCCAAGTTCGACTACAAACCTAAGGGCGACGCCAAGGCTAGAGGAGGTAACAATGCTAAAACTAACTTCTCTCATCCTTCTACCATTTAATGTTTAAAATGCCAAGGTAGAGACCACATTGCCAGTGAATGCCCTAATAGGAGATCAATTATGGCCATGCTTTATGGTTATCGAACCGATGAAGAGGAGGAAAGTGGTGAAGATGTGGTGATGGTAATCCTAAAGGTGAGCATGAGGGAGGATTTGAAGATGAGGATGATGAGGGGCACCTATAGGAGAATATTAATTTGGTATGTGTTGTGAAAAATCATAGATGAAATGAATAGGGAGGAACTTGATCAATGGGAAAACCTATTCCATACCTGATACCGAGGATACAAAGCGTCCGGTCCTCTTCTCTTGCAAAATTATGGATAAGGTGTGCTCCTTGATCATTGATGGTGGTAGTTGCACAAATGTGGTGAGCACAACATTGATTGACCATATGAAGTTTCCCACTAGAAAATATCCTAGCATGCCTTCAACGGTTCAATGATTGTGGAGAAGTGAGGGTCATCAGTGGTCAGTAGTGAAGTTTAGCATCGCAAGTACCAAGATGAAGTCATATGTGATGTAGTGTCAATGCAAACTTGTCATATGTTGCTCGGGAGGCCATGTCAATTTGATAGAGATGCGCAACATGATGGGAGGTCTAATAAGTATTCATTTGTATTTGAGGGAAGAAAACATATCAGTGAGGACTATAGAATCATGAAGGAGCTTCGGGAGAGGGTTCAAAAGGAGGAGGTTGAGAAAGAGTCTACTTAGCCAAGAGGGACAAAGGGTAACAAAGGGGAGAAGTTAAGATGTGTACATTTGCCAAACCGAATAATTGTTTGAAAGAAGTTGATGAGGGGAATTTTATGGTGTGCCTTGTCAACAAAGATCTTTTGTTACATAATAACCAAGATACTAGCACTTTGCCTAGTATTGTTTCTTCTCTTTTGCAGGAATATGACATCTTATTTTCATATGCCCAAAGGATTGCCTCCATTGAGGGGTATTGAACATCAAATTGATTTTGTATCGGGTTCCTAAATCCCCAACAAACCAGCATATAGGAGCAATCCGAAAGAAACTAAAGAATTGCAAAGGCAAGTCAAGAACTACTTGACAAAGCGGCGAGAGCAAGGACGCACTGCGTGATACTTGTTCCCAAGAAAGATGACACTTGGAGGATGTGTATCGATTGTAGAGTCGTTAACAAAATAACGGTGAAGTATCAACATCTTATCCCGAGACTTGATGATATGTTTGATGAGCTATGTGGGTCAAATGTGTTCTCTAAAATTGATCTTCGAAGTGGATACCATCAAATTCGTAGGGGATGAGTGGAAGACGACCTTCAAAACCAATTTTGGGCTATATGAGTGGCTTGTCATGCCATTGGTCACACCAATGCGCCTAACACTTTCATGAGATTGATGAACCATGTGTTGAAGCCTTTCATCAATAAGTTTATCGTCGTTTATTTTGATGACATTCTTGTCTATAGCAAGACTATTGAGAATCATGTGTGCCATTTGAGGAAAGTTTTTTGATGTCTTATTGCGTGAGAGGTTGTATGTTAATCTCAAGAAGTTCTCATATTGTGTTGACTGGGTGATATTATTGGGTTTTGTGGTAAGTGTGAATGGCGTGAAGGTTGATGAAGAAAAGGTCGAATCCATTAGAACTTAGCCCACTCCTAAAAATGCAAATCATGTAAGTAGTCTCCATGGGTTGGCAAGTTCATATAGGAGATTTGTGAAGGGATTTAGTATCGTTGTCACTCTTTTAACCGAATTGATCAAGAAAGATATACCTTTTGTATGGGGAGATGAGCAAGAGAAGGCATTTCAAGAGTTGAAGGCGAAATTGAGTATTTCTCCATTATTGCAATTGCCAGATTTTGAGAAGACATTTGAGATTGAATGTGACGCTTCGGGTATTGACATTGGTGGAGTCTTTATGCAAGAAGGGAAGTCATTGGCCTACTTTAGTGAAACGTTAAAAGGGGCTTCTTTGAACTACTCTACCTATGACAAAGAGTTGTATGCACTAGTGAGAGTGTTAGCTCATTGGCAACACTATTATGGAATAGGGAGTTTGTGATCCGTTCGGATCATGAATCCTTGAGACACTTGAAGGGTCAATCTAAGCTCAACAAGAGGCATGCAAAATGGGTAGAATTTATTGAGTATTTTCCTTATGTGATCACCTACAAACGGGGAAATGAGAACGTTGTAGTGGATGCTTTGTCTAGGAAATTTGTGTTGTTGAATGCCACGACTTCTAAAATGATGGGATTTGAAAGTTTGAAGGAGTTTTATTCCAATTACTCTAATTTCAATGTAGTTTATGAAGAGTTAGCCCAAGGAAAGAGGGTTGATCGGTTCCAATTAATTGATGAGTTCTTGTTTAAAAATGGTAGAGTATGTGTTCCTAAAAGCTCATGGATGAAACTTTTCATGAAGGAAGCACATAGTGGAGGCATGATGGGTCACTTTGGAATTGCCAAAACTCTTGACATCTTTAAGGAGAAATTCTATTGGCCCAAGATGATACATGACGTGGAGAGGTTTTGTGGACAATGCCTAGAGAGCAAGCAATCCAAGTCCAAGACTCGCCCTCAAGGTATGTATACCCCTCTTCCTACTCTTAATAGCCATTGGGTAGACATTTCTATGGATTTTGTTTTGGGTCTACCAAGGGCCAAAAAGGATTATAATAGTATTTTTATTGTAATGGATAGATTTTTAAAAATGTCTCATTTCATACCATGTCACAAGTGTGATGATGCTCTCATGTGGCATCCTTGTTTGTTATTCATGTTCTTAAATTGCATGGGGTACCTCGCACTATTGTTAGTGATAGAGATTCTAAATTCCTTAGCCATTTTTCGAAGAGTCTATGAGGTGCACTTGGCACCAATCTCATGTTATCTACTTCTTGTCACCCTCAAACGGATGGACAACCCAAAGTAGTGAATAGGACTCTTGGGAACATGCTTAGGTGTGTTGTTAGAGGAAGGCCAACTTTATAGGAGGATCATTTACCTTTGATGGAATTTGTATATAATAGGTCTCTCAAGGTAGATGATTGAGTCTTTTTGAAGATATCATCTATGAAAGGAAAAATGAGATTTGGGAAAAAAGGGAAGCTCAACCCAAGGTATATTGGGTCATATAGCATAATTCGACGAATCAGACAAGTAGCTTATGAATTGGACTTGCCTTCGGAGTTGGAGTTTGTTCATCCGATTTTCCATGTTTCTATGTTGAGAGCATGTGTTGGAGATCCTTCCCGGATTGTAATGATGTGAAGGTTATAGATGACATATCATATGAAGAGGTTCTTATTGCTATCTTAGATCGACAAGTCCGTAAGTTGAGGACTAAAGAAGTAGTCTCTGTGAAAGTTCTTTGGCGGAATAAGAACGTAGAAGAAATGACATGGGAGGCGTAAGAAGAGATGATGCACAATATCCATACCTATTCCAGACCAACGCTAAGGTTCCAAAAAGAAGCATAAGGTGAGTTCTTATTCCTAATGTTCTAATTAAATGTGAGGTTTGATGTAATGAGGTATATTACATTGTATGGGATGTGAAAAAAGTAGTTATATTCCTTGATTACATGACAAGGATTAGATATGTCACCCCAACATTCGAGGATGAATATTTTTGAGGGGGAAAAGATGTAATACCCCGTAATTTCGGGCGATGATTTGAACAGTTAGACGGATGCAAGTAGATTTGAGGCCGAGGAAATTGGTTATATCGAGGTATTAACATCAAGAGCTTAGTATATAAAAGTATGTGGTCCCGAAATAATTTAAGGATTTAAAAAGGATGTTATAACGATGACTAGTAATAATATTTGGTGTGTGCTAAAAGATATTATGGAATATCAAGTATGGCATTGAATATATGAAGGTTTTATAAGTCATTAAGATTTAAGTGGATTGGGATCAAGAAATTAATTATGTGAGTAATTGATTAATTATTTGATTAAGGGATCAATACCTCCCACACGTGTAATTAATGGTTGAAACAACCTCTCCACGTTGGACCATTACAAGGGACAAATATATGACTCGTCCAATTGTATATATATCTACATCTCGTTAAAGTGGATATTGTCTTTAAAAAGAAAGAAGCAGTAAATTACTTTTAGGCTACATAGGCATTTTCGCACTCATGCTACTTTTTTAAATGTTCTACTTATTTTTATTGCAACCAACGAAACATCAAATCAGTTTTTAGATAATTTTACATAAATTCTCTGTAGTTATTCAATGATAAGTCCATCCAAGATCAAGTATAATCATCTTTTTCCGTCGATTTCATGCGGATAATAGCAAACCGAAGGTTTTTTTGAAGTGAAGTAAGGTGAAAGAAAAGTAATTCTTGACATATAAGATTAATGGCATAGAAGAGGTTGATTCCAACATCAATAGTGGGAGTTCGGTATTAAAGTATGTTAAGGCAAATTCTTTTTTCTTTTGGCACGTTTCATGTAACGAAATGTAGCCGTGATAATGTTTCATAAATTATTCTCTTAGTAGTTAAGGATGTTCATGTTATTGATTCATATGTTAAAAGCATGTCTAAATATGTTTCTAAATCCTTATTGAGGTATATGAGAAAGATGTCAATATTCCCAATGTTAGCCGAAGTTACAAAGATATTATGTTACCCGATAGGTTCAGAATGTTTTATTGTCATTCATGCATTATATTCATGTATTAACCTAGACCCACATGTGTTATATACACTACTATATGGTATGAATTATATATATATAGTGGATGGGGGAAAGGAAATGGTGTTATATATGCACACCACTGCATCTGGTACAGACTATCACGAAAAGGAAGATGTCCAATGAGGCCAATATGATAACGATGATGCCCATAGAGGCTGAAATAATATGATGCTCACAGAGGCTGTTATGAAAAGGAAGATGCCCGATGAGGCCATATATATATATATAGTTATACCGTATTTGCATTGTGCATGATATTTAGGCATATTATAACCCTCAGAGGCATTCACTATTGGTCGACTGTTTCTGTCGGTTGTTGCTATCGGCTAATTTTGTCGGTTGCTCCTGTTTCAGTTTATTGTTATATCCTTGTTATGCTACTGTTTATGCCTGATATACTCGGTACATCAGTCGTACTGACGTCTCTTTTGTTGTGGGAGGCAAGGTGACGATCCACATTAATAGGTTGCCGACTCAGCGAATTTTGGAGCACTCTCTTTATTTCGGAGTGTCGGTCTAATCTCGGTACGTTATATTTTTGCATGTACATATGGGTATGGCGGGGCCCTGTCCCGACTTTTTTTGATGTTATGTACTCTTTAGAGGCTCAGATGCACGATGTCTTGTGTGTAGTAGTCATGTATGGCTCGTCGGCCTTGGTGGGTATGTATATATAAGTTGGTCTTTCTGGTTAAGATTTTACATAGTCCTTTTTCGGCTTAGTCCGTATTTAATTATGATTAGGTGTTGATTGTATGATTAGTGATACTCGACACAGAAGATCTGGGTGCCCATCATGACCTTCAGATTTGGATCGTGACAATTACCAAATCCGCAATCATCTCTTCCAAATAACATATTTCCATTTATCAAGCACACAACCCTACTCCATCTCTTACAAATATTAGGCTGAAACGATGAACAAGTGGATTTGGTTTTTCATAGGCTTAGGAGAAAAAAGGGCATATTTTGCGCGGATTTCCCTTTAAAGGCCCTGGTCTTTAAATTTTGCCCCTCAAATTGTTAGTCTTTAATTTTTACCTATATTTTAGGTGGTCTTTAATTTTTTTTCCCTCAAATTGTTGGTCTTTAATTTTTACCCTTCAAATTGGTGATATTTAATTTTTGGCCTTCACCTTAAAAAATGACCGAAAACACCCTTGAGGTTGTGAGTTCGAATCTCAGCAGAGTCAAAAGTAAAAAAATCACAAGGCAATATTTCATTACAGAATATGTCTATTCGGTCAAAGTTGTATAGACGTTATGCCTTAAGAGGCATAGTTTCTATGTAATCATGCCTCCAAAAATACCTCTGAGGTTGTGGATTCGAATTCTAGCAGAGTCAAAAAGGAAAAAAAATTACAAGACAAGATTTCATAGAAACTACGCCTGAAGGCCAAGTATCTGGTCGGACAGACATAATTTCTATGAAAATTTTGTCTTACGATTTTTTTTTTTTGCCTCTGCTGGGTTTCGAATTCAGAATCTCTGTTTTAGTAGCCTCGCGAATAAAGAAAAATTTGGCCCACAAAATTTCATTAAATGAGAAGTATGATAAAAAATTAAAGACCATACCCGTCTGAAGGGCAATCCACACATTGTTTTTGTTAATTAAATCAACTCAATTGTAAATTCTAAATTAATAAAAAATTCGACCCATACACCCGACCCAC
Organism: Przewalskia tangutica; assembly: GCA_029844215.1. Classification (NCBI taxonomy): domain Eukaryota; kingdom Viridiplantae; phylum Streptophyta; class Magnoliopsida; order Solanales; family Solanaceae; genus Przewalskia; species Przewalskia tangutica. The sequence continues at coordinate 9,806,283 of CM056725.1, forward strand.
TCACAACCCTAATCTAGTTGAAAGTCACGTGTCATATCTGGTATTGTAAAACCGACGTTAATGAAAAATGGCATGAAAGAGCCATTTTGGTAATGATGATGACATAAACGATCCAAACTATTGACAAGTGGAGTAAATGAGTCATTTTCGATAGTTCGATGACATATTTGAGTTTTTCCGTTATTCATAACAACTATTACTACGTCTCAATTCGTTAGACTATCACATGAAATCCATGATACTCTACGAATCCTTTTTTTTACCCCTCCCCAGGAGCTCCTTCTTTTGCTCCCTTGGTGACACGAACTCGCAATCTTCGGATTGAAAATGGAGGACGCTCACCATCTGAACAATCCCTGTTGTCGATACTCTAGTAATCCTAATTTTCAAGCAGAACAAGATCCTGATCTGTGAAACATGAAAAAGAAAGTATGCTAGAATATTTTACAATGAGACCACTGGCAGAGGCACCTTATGAGCAAAATTACAATGTTAAGCTAGGTCTATTTTTTTATATTCTGATATTTCTAATAAAAAAATTGGCTCCGCCCGAAAAACGTTTTTCAAAAAGAAATATTTTAAAATAATATAAATTTAAGAAATATTTATATTCTTAAATTAGACATGCTTTTTTTTTTTTTTTTTTTTTTTGACGAAGGAACCCGCAGCCGCTACTCTTTCGAGTGCGTACAGGGTAAACCCCGGGCTGACGCAATAGCCTGCAAACCACGTCAGCCGATTAACCACACTTGGCAAGCCATGTGTGACAGACTCAACCAAAAAGATTTATGCAGGGGATCGAACTCGCGACCATGGCCCCGCGCCTTCTACACCACTCATTTCTCATGCGGGTTTAAATTAGACATGCTTTGACATCTTTGTTGGAGGTTTTAATGAGAACACTCCGTCAATTTCAGTGATTCTAGAAGGGATTTGATGCGCTTAACTTGAGTATTTTCCTAATTGTCAAGTCCCAAAAGGAGATTGTTCAACCTTAAAACAGTATAGAATATAGAATACAAAGTCAAGTACCAAAAGAACCATATTCTTAAAATTAAATTAGCTACCAATTACATCTACTTTTGTTTCTTTTTGTGTGTGAAAAGTGAAATAGCAATGGTGGAAGAACTTGGCTATATAGTAGTCCGTGGATTGAACAAGTTATTATTATTCCAAATCCTACCTTCCCACCGCTACTACAAAAATACCCTACGGTGACGGGTAAAAACCGTCATCTAACCCCTAGATGACGGTTCTCGTAAGTGTCGTATTTGTCACTGTCACAAACAAATGAATGTTTTGTACCTGTCACACGACATGTGACGGTTCAAACCGGCACACAACTGTCACATACATGTGACGGTTCAAACCCGTCACACAAATGTCACATAAATTTCAAATTTTGAAATTTCCCGCCTCTTGGCGCCAAATATTCGATTTGTTTTTAAATTTTTATTAAATTATTAATTTATTTTTGGCGGGAAAAATTTAATTTGGCTGAAAAATTAAATTTGACGGGACTTTTTTTTACAATTTAATTTCAATATTGTAAATTGAGTGCACTCGGTGAAATGAACTAAAAATTTAAATAACATCAAAATATACATTGAATAGCTAGAATTTGTTGTACAAAGTCTTTCTAAAATTGATAATCATTCAAAGTGCTATTAAAGTATTTAATTAAAGACTAAAACATTGTTAATCAAGTATCTTATCAATCTAAAATGTTCACTCATCAGCATTTAGTTTATCAACTTCTGTTTCAGCAAGTATCTTCGAAAAATGCAATCCTCACTCGACACGAATATCATCAAGTTCCTCTTGTGAGTACATGTGTTTGTCATAGAACTATAAGCCACAAAAAGAAAATAATCAGTAATGCTTGAAATGATGTAACAATTAACATGTGAATATAACTTAAAACAAAAGTTGTAAAAATTCACTAAATATTTGCATGTAGCTTAGTTGTAAACATTCAAGGATTTGAGAACCTCGCAGCGGCATGCAAATATTTAGTGAATTTTTACAACTTTTGTGCATTCTCAAAACACACAGGGACTTATTCAATTCAGCATTTCAGATTGTATAAAACCACTTGGACAAGAATCACTTATCATTCTCATTTTGTTTTAATCAAGGTGACACTTTAAATTGGACAAGGGCATGTTAACATGATTATCAAACAAGATCTTAAGTCAACAGACCATCTTATCACTATCCAACATCCAGGATATACTACACTAGATAAAAGTAATTCAACAGAGACAAGCATACTCTCACATTTGTTCATTCAGGGACCAGAAAGCACACACAAGACATATTTGACTAGGTTGGATTTATTTCATACTTATTTAGGGCAGACTAATGGACATTTTTAAAATTAATAATATGCATCACATTGTTAAAATCCGGGAGTAAGTCACACCCAAAATGAGGTGTTAATGTAGGTACCACAGTGGTTTCAGTCAGAATGAGTATCAAAATATAGTAGGAAACTTAACTCAAGAACACTATTTGTTAATGCTAATATGTTATTTGTTTTAGGCTTAAGTTTAGACACTGGACAAAGGGCGGTAGCAGCAAGTAACAACAAAAATAGTAGCCAAACAATTGTAACCAATGACAGCCACACAATAGCCATCATAACAACAAGTATGGTAGCTAAATGCCTCAGAAAATGACAAATATGTACATCAACCTGCTCAACATAACATTGCCAAAATAAGATGTAGCAGCTAATGAAAACAATTCCAGATCCCACACTTCGCCTTAGAAAAGTGGTCCATACCTAACTAAATCAAGTTACTGATCTTGGTGTAATAACTCAATTATGTAAGAATCTAAGTTTTTGTTTTAAACGGTTGACACTTTAGTACTCTGAAAAGCAAACAAATCAGGGGCATGGTGGAAAAAATATATTTAAGCTGAGCAGACATTCTCCACAATAATGCATATAACCTTAGGTTAATGTTTAAACAACCAAGACCAATTTCATCAGACAATATATTCATAAGAAAGAGCCATGTTTTATGTAGCTCATATTATACTTAGTCATTCTGATATAGTTTAACACTTACTCTAAATAGAAATAAAAATTGTAAGTTAAGCATGATGCAAACAGTTTAAGCAAGACTTAGCATGATTGTTACTGTAATCAGCATTCAGGAAGCAAACATGATACTTTGAACAAGTCACAGGAATACACCAGCATAAGATTACTAAACCAAGTTATGATACTGTGTAAATTTAACATGTCCAGACTGGATTGACCATACCGGATTCTTCCATAAGGACTTAGAACATACTTAGACATGTTTTTAGCACATGATTCAATAATATAAACACCCTTAACTACTAAGAGTAGAGTACATTATGGAGTAACATGCCGATTACATTTGTCCACAAAATTATGCCAAAAGAAATGAATGAATTGCCTTCACATACCTTGTCGCCGAATTTAACTACGATCTCACGGATCCTTGTAAGCTTTACGAATGATTATCTACACCATATGAGTAATTTAGATCACAATCAAACCATACACCAGTAACGGAGTCATTGAGACATTCTATCGAATATCTTATACGCGTAGAACTTATATTTCTTCTATATTGAAACCTATGTATGTAGTAGCACAATTAGCCCTTTTCTAACCTTCTTCCTTACTGCTACAACATCTTAATAATTCAATAATTTCATATGCAACCTTCAATTTCACACGAACAGTCCCAAAAATACCCAATCCCATATTTAGCATTTTCGAAAACTCTCTTAGAAACTAGTGACACGAATCAGACCTTATAACTGATATAAAACTTAAGAATAATAAGGATTATCTCTGTTAGAAGTTGCGACGAGGGTCGTCGGAAAACCCTTCGCCGACACCGGATTCCGACAAGCTGAATCGAAAACCCCCAAAAGTTGATTTGGTTAGAACTTCTTCGAGACTAAAGGTTGTTTGATTTTCGAATCTTCAAACGACCTTCAAGGGTTCTAATTTTACCGGACAAAGCTCAAAACACCATGACTGTAGACACCTCTTCTGCGTAAGCAGAAGCTTGCGAAAATCCTCAATTCTGACCGAGAATTTCAGAGAGTATCAATTGAGACTCTTCCCTTCCAAGTGAAGTATAACAATTCCTTCGTTGTAGACTGACTCTCTAGAAAAAGAGAGATAGAGGTCTGTAGAAGAGAATGGAGTATATGTGAAGTCTGGTGAAGCTGCCAGCAATTACGTTATGGACTTGGTCACTCCAACATGTGGCTTTATGATATAACATGTATATCCCACTTAATTTGGTCATCCGCTATATAATTAATTAATCTCGCAATTAACTCGAGATCAAATCATTTATATACTAATTTCCTTATTAGCATATGTAAGTACTACATAAATTTTTTGGGATTCGGATCCACTTGCCCATGTTTATGTGCTTAAACCGTTAATCGGAATTATGAGGTGTTACATAAAGGATGTGATGCGTCAGACCCGCCCGTTCCTTTTCTAAAAAAATGACACAAATTATAGTCATATAAATGACTCATATGGATGATATAATTGTTATAATTACAATAGCAGTTACGGTAAATCCATAGCACGAATTGGAAGCAACTACACCGGCCTAGAATTGCATTTTAATGTAAATTAAAGAATTGCATTAGGGTTAGATTTTTTAATTTGATTGACTTTGAATACAGTCTCACTTTCACGAATTGGAAGTACAATTGATTTGTTTTTTTTCGGATTAATAGATAAGATAAAATAAGAAAAATCAAACCAGTGAGAGTCGATGGGGAAGCAAAACATAACTGTGTGAGCGTGAAGACACTTAGTATTTTACATAGTTTTTGATCTTTTATTTTTTATAATGTTAAAACGACAACGTTTAGTTTGTTTGTATTAAAAACAATTTTAAAACAGAAATAAAAATCGTGTAAGTCTTAATTTGAATTTAAAAAGTGTTAAATAAATAATAAAAATGGTGTCGTTTTAAACAGTCAAACACGTCATTTTTCGTCAATTTAAAATACAAGACACTTTTTTATGTGACATTTTACAAAACCGTCACACAAACGTCATAAATAAATGACACTTAAAAAACCGTCACACAAATGTCATAATTATATGATACTTAAAAAACCTGTCACACAAATGTCATAATTATATGACAAACATGTCACATGAATGTCAAGAAAAAACGTAAATTTAGTAAAAAATGTGACACTTGCATTTCTGTCACATGTGAATTGTCACTGTAGCCTGTTTTTCTTGTAGTGCTCTGTTTCAATTTAAAGGGGTCGTTTGGTAGGAGGGATAAGTTATTCCTTGTAAATGAAATTGGGTGGGATATGATGAGATACCTTATCCCACCCTCTATGTGGGATAACTTATTACACCTTTATCCCATGTAGATGGAATTGGGTGGGATACAAAGACATTATCTCACAAACCAAACATGAGATAAATAATCTAATCTCCTATTATCCCTCTTACTGAGTAGAGTTTAAAAAAACTAAAAAAGACTTAAATTTTGTGACACGTTATTTTGGAGTTCAATCAACAATTCAATGCCATTTCCTCCTACTTCTGCGGCATTTTTGTCGCTACTTCAAATGCGAAAATTCAAAGGGATATTATCATTATAGTCTCTAAACAAATATCAAATCGAAGCAATTGGACTTCCGACTCGTCTTTTACAGTTCATTTCCAGACATATATATAGCAATACATTCCCATGACATCAGTCGCACGAGTCACCATTTTTGTACATCCAAATTATTGTGTTGCCAGTAGGGCTGGAGTTACAATTTCGCTTACAAGTTTGATATAACTCAATAGTTTTAACGCAAATTAACCTATATTTTGTGTTGAAATCACTTTATTCAATAATTTGTCTTTCTTAGAATTTTGTTGAGGTCCGAGGCTACGGATAAGTAAGTATAGGTAAGAATAATAAGAATTCAACACTTGAACAACTAAACAGTTACAGAATGTTGCCTTCAGTGTTGTGTCAACACTTGTGGCAATACTTGATAAAAACAGTAATAAACTTTAAAGAGTAAATGCAGCGAAAAAATAAAAGACGCAAGGTTTATATTTTCAAGAGTATATATTAATATATCCCTTGATGGTCAATGACCGAAGTAATGTATATTATATATACAGTTACAATTGAATTTCTTTTTACAATATATAGAAACAAAATAAAAATAAATTACAAAAACGAAGTCACAGATGACTTCAGCCTAAAGATAAAACTTCTAAAAAGAAACATATAACATCTTCATTACAATTTCTTCAACAATAAGCTTAATCTAGAATCTGGGCAACAAAAGTAATGTTGGACTAGATGTTGTTATACTCTTTTAGGCTAGGGTGTTGATCCTGTTTCTGAGGTGAATTTTCAAGAGCTCTCTTGGTTATTCTTTTTGTTGTAATCTGGATATCGATACTCTGAAGTTTCTCCTCTATTTATAGTGTGAAACTTTCTTGAAATTCTCACTGATTGGTTGCGAGAGTTGAGAGAAAGAAGGCAGCAGCTTGGACCGATTCCTCCTCCATGAAGATCTCAATGACATTTACTTGGTCTTCACGTTGCTTCTCTTCCAAGCTTGACTTTTTATTTTCTCACTTTTTAAACATAGCTTCCTTGTTAGCTTGGCTAAGTCATTTTTTAACTCACAGTAACAATCACTATTTTGGCCGAAATAGTAGGTAAAATCGTTTATAGAGATGTTGTCTGTGATGTTGTCACAACACTGCAGACAACATTCTTATGTTCACAAGCGATGTTGTCCTAAGCGATTACTGGTGTTGTCACAACACTCATTCAACATCAATAATCTCTCCTTTTTTACCTTTCTTCACAAAACTTCATACAAAACTAAAAATGCATAGGATACTGATTCTTGATGTTGTCCTTAATAATCTAAAGATTAGTAGGATTGGGGCCATGCTCCCCCCTCAACCTGCAATTTCAAATCTCAAATAATTTTGTATCGATGATTAGGATAGAAAGAACTTATGACCATTATTCGTGACTCGTATACAATACATTTGTAGAAAATCAACAACTAGCAGTCATAGTATTTCCACAGTAAAACAATATCTACACGGATATACCATATTCCCAAAAAAAATATTACAAACCAGCAATCCAAAAAGATAAACAAATGTTCAACATTATATCAGCACATCAACAATTTCAATCATCATTCTTACTTCATAGACACCTAACACCATTTCCATGGATCTAACACCATCAGCTAGATTGGTTGTACCACAGTAGCTTCCAGCCACTTTCTGTAACAAACCAAGATCAACACCCACTTCCTTCTCCTTCTTCATCTGCCTTACTCAGCAGTTCGTCTCTTCTCATATCCCCCTGTACCTTTGCTTGGCCCTGTATGTTCATCTTCTCCCATTTTTTATGAAGAAATGGTGTCCACATAATAGTCTCTGGCTCGCACTAGCTCTTCAATCTGTCTATTTAGTTCAACAACGTGCATTTTTAGCCATTCTCTGGACATTGGAAACTTACTCTGTTCTGTGTTGCCTGAAGTGTTGGCAACATCTAATGTTGTTTTTGTGTCCCAATTTTCCTTCTTCCAGGGTAGATCAATGATTATGCCCCTGGTGTTCAACACTGCTCTGTTTACTGAATATATCTCTAAGGCAGGACTCAGCTTTTCTCCTTTTGGAATTTTAAACCCTTGATTAAGTAAGATTTGATAGATTAAAGATGGGTATGTAAGGAGAGCTATTCTTTCTTTATGCCAAAGTGGCAACATGTTCAAATATTATGTTCCCTAAATTGACTCTATCATTCTTGCCAATCTTATTCAGCAGTGTCGCTTGCTCTAGAGTTATGCTATAATATATTGATGTTGAAAGTATGCTAGAATATTTTACAAAGAGAACACTGGCAGAGGCACCTTATGAGCAAAATTACAATGTTAAGCTAGGTCTATTTTTTTATATTCTGATATTTCTAATAAAAAAATTGGAAATTACAAAATTACAATGTTAAGATGGGTATGACGGGATTTTTTTTTTACAATTTAATTTCAATATTGTAAATTGAGTGCACTCGGTGAAATGAACTAAAAATTTAAATAACATCAAAATATACATTGAATAGCTAGAATCTGTTGTACAAAGTCTTTCTAAAATTGATAATCATTCAAAGTGCTATTAAAGTATTTAATTAAAGACTAAAACATTGTTAATCAAGTATCTTATCAATCTAAAATGTTCACTCATCAGCATTTAGTTTATCAACTTCTGTTTCAGCAAGTATCTTCGAAAAATGCAATCCTCACTCGACACGAATATCATCAAGTTCCTCTTGTGAGTACATGCGTTTGTCATAGAACTATAAGCCACAAAAAGAAAATAATCAGTAATGCTTGAAATGATGTAACAATTAACATGTGAATATAACTTAAAACAAAAGTTGTACAAATTCACTAAATATTTACATGTAGCTTAGTTGTAAACATTCAAGGATTTGAGAACCTCGCAGCGGCATGCAAATATTTAGTGAATTTTTACAACTTTTGTGCATTCTCAAAACACACGGGGACTTATTCAATTCAACATTTCAGATTGTATAAAACCACTTGGACAAAGAATCACTTACCATACCCATTTTGTTTTAATCAAGGTGACACTTTAAATTAGATAAGGGCATGTTAACATGATTATCAAACAAGATCTTTAAGTCAACAGACCATCTTATCACTATCCAACATCCAGGATATACTACACTAGATAAAAGTAACTCAACAGAGACAAGCATACTCTCACATTTGTTCATTCAGGTACTAGAAAGCACACATAAGACATATTTGACTAGGCTGGATTTATTTCATACTTATTTAGGGCAGACTAATGGACATTTTTAAAATTAATAATATGCATCACATTGTTAAAATCCGGGAGTAAGTCACACCCAAAATGAGGTGTTAATGTAGGTACCACAGTGGTTTCAGTCAGAATGAGTATCAAAATATAGTAGGAAACTTAACTCAAGAACACTATTTGTTAATGCTAATATGTTATTTGTTTTAGGCTTAAGTTTAGACACTGGGCAAAGGGCGGTAGCAGCAAGTAACAACAAAAATAGTAGCCAAACAATTGTAACCAATGACAGCCACACAACAGCCATCATAACAACAAGTATGGTAGCTAAATGCCTCAGAAAATGACAAATATGTACATCAACCAGCTCAACATAACATTGCCAAAATAAGATGTAGCAGCTAATGAAAACAATTCCAGATCCCACACTTTGCCTTAGAAAAGTGGTCCACACCTCAGCTAAATCAAGTTACTGATCTTGGTGTAATAACTCAATTATGTAAGAATCTAAGTTTTTGTTTAAAACGGTTGACACTTTAGTACTCTAAAAAGCAAACAAATCAGGGGCATGGTGGAAAAAATATATTTAAGCTGAGCAGACATTCTCCACAATAATGGGTTAATGTTTAAACAACCAAGACCAATTTCATCAGACAATATATTCATAAGAAAGAGCCATATTTTATGTAGCTCATATTATACTTAGTCATTCTTATATAGTTTAACACTTACTTTAAATAGAAATAAAAATTGTAAGTTAAGCATGATGCAAACAGTTTAACCAAGACTTAGCATGATTGTTATTGTAATCAGCAGGAAGCAAACATGATACTTTGAACAAGTCACAGGAATACACCAGCATAAGATTACTAAATCAAGTTATGATACTGTGTAAATTTAACATGTCCAGACTGGATTGACCATACCAGATTCTTCAATAAGGACGTAGAACATACTTAGACATGTTTTTAGCACATGATTCAATAATATGAACACCCTTAACTACTAAGAGTAGAGTACATTATGGAGTAACATGACGATTACGTTTGTCCACAAAATTATGCCAAAAGAAATGAATGAATTGCCTTCACATACCTTGTCGCCGAATTTATCTACGATCTCACGGATCCTTGTAAGCTTTACGAATGATTATCTACATCATATGAGTAATTTAGATCACAATCAGACCATACACCAATAACTGAGTCATTGAGACATTCTATCGAATATCTTATACGCGTAGAACTGATATTTCTATATTGAAACCTATGTATGTAGTAGCACAATTAGCCCTTTTCTAACCTTCTTCCTTACTGCTACAACATCTTAATAATTCAATAATTTCATATGCAACCTTCAATTTCATACGAACAGTCCCAAAAATACCTGATCGGTGTATTTTATATACACCTTTTGAGTCATTTTTAGTTAGTCTTTTGCCTATTTTAATACAAATACGTGTCGTCTTAGGATAGATTTTCTTTCTTCTGAGTCATAATGGTTTAAAGTGGCTCATTGGCGAAAAGGAGCAAAAAGAGGGCAGAAACAGAGGTTCCAGAGCTCAAAAAGCTAAAAAGTTGCGTGGCAAGGCAGAAAGTGGCGCCTCCAACCAGCAACATCGAGGCCAGCGCCAAATTACTGAGAATCGCAGAGCCTCGGCGCGCTGCCAGGTGGCGCCGAGGCGAATTTCACAAATTCGAATGGGAATGGGCCAAGGCCTAGAAGAAAAACTGGGAGAACGACTTGGAGGATATAAAAAGGAGTTTTTAGGTCATATTAAGGGTTCAAAAGCCTTGTCAATTCATCACAACCTTGGAGATCAAGATTGGAGACTACTTTTGTGTAATTTCTTTATTCTTTGTTTTATTTCTTTGTAGTTTATGTTGGATATTAGTTTAGTTCTTGGCATGTCTATGGCTAGGAACTAACTTAATTTAGGGCTTTCCATATCAAATCACTTGAAACTCATTCTTATGAATTAATGCATGTTTTGGTTTCTTCTTATCATTGTTGAGATTTATTCAATATTTGTCTTGAATGTTTGATAATTAATTTATCACTAATTATCATAATCTATATGATTTCTAATCGAAAGCCGAAAGGGGAGATTGTGAATATGCTATAATTGAATAAACATAGGTTAAATCGTGGATGAAAGTACCCCGATACTTGTGTAGTTTAATAGGTTATTGCTCTTAATTCTCCTTTATAGTCAATCTTATCACTGAAAGGTAGAAGGGTTCTATATTGGGGTTGAGTGTTTATATTACCTTAACAGAAGTATAAAACGGCTTAGTTAACCTGCTATCTCAAAATAGAAGAAGAACCATAATTAATTGCATTAACAAGTAAGATGAGCGAATAGTTGAGGAGATTTGGAAGCCCTATTTCCACCATATCTGAAGTAAAACAAAATAAATTAGTTAGCATTCATAATTATAGTTATAAACAATTCATCAATCATCGGTTACCAAATAGATACCATAGAATAGAATTTGAGAATTGGACACTAATCCCTGAGGACGATAACTAGGTCTTCTAGACTATATCACTTGTCACGACACGTGCACTTGCGTTAGTGTGTGCATAAATCGCACATCAAGTTATTGGCGTCGTTGCCGGGGATTGGCGTAGTTCAATATCATTTTATCTATTCTTAATTTCTAATTTGTTTTTTTTTTGTTTTTTTATTACTATATTTTTCTCTTTTATTCGTGAAACCAGTGCGCCGTGATCCGTTTGTTGATTTTGATCTGTTGCAGGCATCTAGTTTATGCGAAGGAGAAGAGGAGCAGATACACTTGTTCCCTTCAACCGGGAGATTGAAAAGACGTGCAAATAGAACAGGAGAAACCAACGAAGTTTGGCCTTAATAGAAATGGGGGGCATGCAGAACAACAATGAGATGAACGAAGGGTTAGGTGATCATCAACCTAACCAAAGGATGCCCCGGAGACTGCCAATGGATGTGGAAGAGAGGGTCCAAGTCCACACTGAGAGAAGCTTGGGAGATTATGTGCTTCCAAGGGTGAATGGAGCACAAACTTGCTGTCACGACCCGACCGGGGCGCGGCCAGTGCCTACCAGGCACCCGTTCAGTATACATCGAGAGAATAGCGGTGAACATACACAACATACAACATTTATAGACAATAATAACACAGGCTAGCAGTAAAGTGCGCTTCCATAAAATATGCATAGCCAAAGAAAAGCGTAACAACTCGGTTCTTACAAACCACAACATGTGACTACTGCACCTCACAGGAATAACAACGGTGGTGGGGCGGGGCCGCCGTACCACGAATGTACATAAATCTACAACATCGGGGAAGAGCGTACCAAAAGACAAGCCTCGGAGAAATGGAGCTTGGCGTCGATATGTGATCCTAAGAATGAGGATCCACCACTGCTACCACCTACTGCGGCGTGACGCGGCCAGGAAGAAGTCGATTACCTGATATGTACTAAGTATGTAAAACTGAATAATACTGTAATTACATCATAAGTTTAAATCAAAGCTGGAGACATGTATGATAATAAAAATTACAGTACACAATGCCTTACTAACAATGAGAGTAATCGATAGTATCGTCTGACATAAAAATAGGAAGCTCACGATCAAGCGGGACCGTCCGCGCGGTATCATTAAGCAATCCTACTCTTGAGACTATTTCACCGCGTAGGTCGCGTGGACCGCGTGAGCTATTCCTCGCATAGGTTGTATCCGCCGCGTGGGACTATTTCACCGCGTAAGTCCATAAGGACTCGCGTGAGGTATTCCTCGCGTCGTGGGTAGCAAATCCACTAAGCGGTGGTATAACTATCTTGGGATTTACCCCTCAATTATACTCTTACCCTGAAGCAGGTGGTATAACTATCTTGGGGATTTACCCCTAAGATATACTCTTACCCTGGAGAAGGTGGTATAACTATCTTGGGAATTTACCCCTCAGATATACTCTTACCCTATCTCAACCGGCCATCATACATAAAGCAAGCAAGTTAAGAAATCCCCCTAACTTCTTATTCATATACTCTCATTTTAGTTTAGTTAAGGCACTAACATATCTTTTATGAAAATCCGGGAATTTAACCCAAGTACTACATACTTCTACTCTTTGAAACAAATGACTCTTTTTAGTATAAAACTTCCAAGATACTATTAACCGTAGTATCAAGTCAAAATCATTTTTCAAGACAAGTCACAATACCTTTAGAAATAAAGTTAGGTTTCTAAATCAAGTGACTCCTTTTCTTATAAACCTTAGGCAATTGATGCCTTAAAATCAAGTTGCCTTTCATTAAATCAAGTCATTTATCTTTCCATAAAGCTAATATAACCAACTCCCCATAAAGTCGTTATATTCACTTTATACCTTAGTCAAGTACAATTTCCTATCCAAGGGACTTATACGTTTAAAACGGAGCAAGTATCACATACTTTAAAACTCTTCAAGTCCCTTAACTTTAATAAAACTTAAGACATCCTTAATACTTTCAAATAAGTGAGTTAATCTCCTAACTTACCCGACTTGGCTATTCATAAAACTAGTAAAGGATATCAAGGTCTTGTACGTCTACCGTACTACATACGTGTAACTAGTCATGCTTAAAAGATAGGAAAAGTTCTACATACCTCTTCGGGTCAAACCACTTGCCAAGTACAAAGTCCCACCCGTAGATGTCAACCTATAATATTCACAATACGTCTATTAACGCCTTACTTCAAACGTAGAATATTATAAGTGTAAAGTCTCTAAATTCTACGGAAAATCGGACAGCACCTCCTTTGTTTCTACTTACTTTGCCACCTTTTTCAAGGACGAATACAATAACCAAACACGCCACATTTAAGGCCCAATCAATGCAATCAACAATAGGGGATTACACGCCTACTAGACGTGTAAAATTCCGCCCCACAAACGATATCAAACTAATACAAACTACAAGTCCAATTCGGCCACATTGAGATGCAACAATACCAATTCTTATCCAATTTCCATTTCAATCCAAGTTGTTAGTATAACATGATATCAAGTCGCAATTGATTATAACTACTATAATCTTCAAGTAAGTAACATGCGACGATTCTAATAAACAACCAAATTGTAATCCAACTTCACATGGCTTACATTACATTTTCGAATTTTTAAGGCTACAAGCAATCCATAATACTTATAAACTTCAACACATATACTTCATGCTAGCAACATGTAAAGCTAACAACAATATAAATAATCTTGTAACACTTTTAAGAGACAAGATTATACCTCAACGAATCTTAATCCAACTCCAAATCCGAAGTCGCTCCTTAGAAACTTAGAGCCTCTTCAAGACACTTCAATCCGCTAGTTGAGACCCTTAGAACAACACCAACAAATTTCCTTCAAATCTCCAAACAAAACCTAGAAAGAAACTAGGTTTTCACCTTGCGACTAATACGAAAACTATCGTTTTCCGAGATTTTTCTATTGAGATACACTTACAATACACTCAAGAACCTTCGTTTAAAGTGTAGAGCTAAATGGATTACAAACAAAAAAAATTCTTTTTCCTTTTTGAGTGAACCCGAGAGCACACTTGTTGCTCTTCCAATTTCTTGAAATTTTTTCTAAGTGTTGGACTCACTCTTGCTACTAGTAGTAATATATAGGGACATGGAGGGTCAAGATGTAAACAAATGGGTCGTTTGGATGAGGTCTTACTAAATATCAAGACTTTGTGGACCCTTTGACTAAGTCAATTATGTCAAGCTCTCTACTTGCAAGACTTAGTCATCCCACAAAGGTCAAATGACCCTTTAGCCCTTGCTAAAATCATCCAAGGCAACCATAAGGGGGGGTGACACGTGTCGCCCTCCCATTAGTCACAATATTACGTTTTCCGACAATTTCATAATTCCGATAAATTTTTACAAGTCTCAAATCTTAACACTTATGAGTTCTTACGTACGTTCTTAAAACATGTCTTGTAAATACGGGGTGTAACATTCTTCCCCCCTTAGAAACATTCATCCCCGAATGTTCTTTCGGAGTCAAACTCATAATTAGCGACATAGTTTTCTTTCACAACCCCGACATACTAATAATGCCACACATGGCCACATAAAAGCATTTAAGCAAAGGAAATACTTCAATTAAAACTTGACAAGTAAGGGAAAATGAATTACCTGAAGGTGTAGGGAATAAGTGAGGATACTTCCTCAACATGTCCTCCTCCGCTACCCAAGTCATCTCCTCCCGGTTATCATTCCTCCACAAGACTTTGACGGAAGCCACACCTTTGGTCCGCAGTCGCCTGACCTGGAGATCGAGTATCGCTATGGGACTCTCCTCATACGATAACCCCTCTGTCACCTGGACCTCACTAGCAGGGAAAACTCTCGCTGGATCTCCGATACACTTCCGCAACATAGAAACATGGAAGACCGGATGTACCGCCTCTAACTCTGAAGGTAGATCCAACTCATAGGCAACCTTGCCTACTCGACGGACGATCTGGTAGGGCCCAATGTACCTTGGGTTGAGTTTCCCCTTCTTACCGAATCTCATCACACCGCCGTGGGTGACACTCAGAAGACCCAATCGTGCACGAAACTCCAAATGCCGACGCCGATTATCCGCATATGACTTCTGCCGACTCTGAGCTGCTAACAGTCTCTCCTGAATAAGCTTATCCACAGCCTGCTGAACCAAGTCTGGGCCAACTAACTGCACCTCGCCCACGTCGAACCAACCAATCGGCGATCTACATTTCCGCCAATATAAAGCCTCGTATGGCGCCCGTCGTATCTTTGGAATGGTAGCCGTTGTTATAAGCAAACTCCACAAGAGGCAAATGATCCTCGACCACCACGAAATCAATCACGCAGCTCACGGCGTATCCTCGTGTGTGCGGATAGTGCGCCTGCCGTCGATGCGAGGATGAAATGTTGTACTAAGACTCACTGTGTCCCTAGACCCTTCTGGAAAGATCTCCGAGTTAGGCAGAACCGGCTCCCCTATCAGATATAATCGACACCGGGACACCGTGCAGCCTCACAATCTCTCTGATGTATAATCTGGCATAATCCTCAGCCGAAAACGTCGTCCTGACTGGAAGGAAATGGGCTGATTTCGTCAGCCTGTCAACAATAACCCAAATGGAGTTGTACTTCCTCTGAGTACGAGGTAACCCTGTAACAAAGTCCATGTTGATCACCTCCCACTTCCAAGTCGGAATCTCAATAGCCTGCAATAATCCACTGGGCCTCTGGTGCTCGACCTTGACCTGCTGGCAATTAGGACACTGTGCAACAAAACCTGCCACGTCCCTCTTCAGGCCATCCCACCAAAACAAACATCTGAGGTCATGGTATATCTTGGTCGACCCCGGATGAATAGAATAACGAGCCGTGTGCCTCCCAAAATCTGTTGCGAAGTCTGTCCGCATCGGGAACACATAACCGCCCTCAAATCTTAGAACCCATCAGCGCCACGCCGAATGGACTCTTCTCCTCCGAAGAGATGCATCTCGATACCGTGCAACACTGGGTCCTCAAATCGTCGCCTCTTCACCTCATCAACGATGGAAGACTCAAAGAACCTCACGAACCCGCACCCACTATCGTCGGTATCGATCAATCGAACCCCAGCTCGCTAATCGGTGGATCGGACGGACCGTATCTGTCTCTCTGCCGCACCTCCGACGGGCTCCCCATCGATCTACGACTCAAGGCATCGCAAACTACATTGCTTTTCCGGATGGTATAGAATATCAACATCATAATCTTTCAAAGAACTCTAACCACCGCCTCGCCGCAAGTTCACTCCTCTGCTGAAGATATCTTGGAGGCTCTTGTGGTCAGTATAAATATCCACATGAACCCCATACAAATAATGTCTCCAAATCTTCAAGGCATGAATAATCGCGCCAACTCTAAGTCGTGGGTAGGATAATTCCTCTCATGCTTCCGTATCGCCGAAGCATAGGCTATAACCTTGCCGTCTTTGCATCAAAACACACCTAGCCCGATGCAGGCATCACAATAGATCACGTGCTCGTCTAACCCGCCGGGAAGAGTAAGAACCGAGTCGTAGTCAACCTTTCCTTCAAGAATCGAAACCCTTCTCGCAAGCCTCGTCGCTGGAACTTGGTGCGCCGAGTCGACTAGTCAATGGTGTGAAATCGAAACAAGCGCTCCACGAACCTCGATAATAACGCGATCTAAGAAAGCTGCGCCTCGGTCGGAGTAGTAGGTCTCGGCAAGACTTGCGCCGATCTTTACGTATCCACCAACACCATCAACCCCAATAATATGCCCGGGAATGCCACCGAGGCCAACCAAAACTCACACTTGGAGAACTTGGCGAATAAGCTGCCGGCTCGGAGGACCCAATCACCGTCGCCGAGTGATCTGCGTACTCGCTCTGTCGTGAATAAACCAGATGTCATCAATGAATACTATCACAAATGTATCCAAAATGGCTTGAACACGGTTCATCAAATCCATAAATACCGCTGGAGCGTTGGTCAAACCGAAAGACATAACCCTGAACTCATAGTGCCCATATCGGGTCCTGAATGCAGTCTTTGGGATATCTACCTCTCGAACTTCGATCGATGATAACGGATCGCAGTCTATCTTGGAGAAACACCTCGCACCTGCCGGTCAAAAAAATCATCAATCCTGGGGAGGGGGTACCTATTCTTGATGGTTACCTTATTCAGCTGCCTGTAATCAACACACATACGCAGCGTCTCATCCTTCTTCTTCACGAACAAAACTGGCGCTCCCCAGGGACATACACTAGGCCTGATAAATCCTTTCTCCAGCAAATCTTTCAGCTGGTCCTTCAGCTCCCTCAACTCAGTCGGTGCCATCCTGTATGGCGGAATGGAAATAGGTCGAGTGTCTGGAAACGTGTCAATACAAAACTCAATCTCCCTCTCAGGAGGGATACCCAAGATCGTGCAGGAACACATCCGAAACTCCCTAACCATCGGCGATCAAGAATCGCACTGCCTCTGTATCAAATACGAACGGATGATAGATGTACCGCTACGCACCATCTTCCTAGCCTTGAGGTAAGAAATAAACCTACCGCCGGCGGCCGTGTTGCCGCTTCCACTCGATGTTGGCTCGCCAGAAGCGGAACCGAACCAACTGTCCCTACGATCAACGTTGGCATAACAAGCCCAACCATCCATACCATAATGACATCAAAATCTGTCATCTCCAACTCTATCAAGTCTGCAAAGTCGACGACTATAAATAAACAACTGACAACCTCTATACACCGCTCATTAACACCGAATCACCCATGGCGTAGCTACCTCAAAAGGCTCTATCGACACCGGCTCTATCCGATTCTACCCGCATAAGAGGATACATAGGACAAGGTAGAACTGGATCTATCAAAGCATAAACGTCACGATGAAATCAATAATGTACGTGACGGCGTCGAAGCCTCACGATCACGGAGGTGGCTAATGAATATATGCGATTATGTGGACGCTAGAATCGAACCACCACCACGACCTCTACCGCGGCTGCGTCGTGAGTACCACGCCTCGGGCGCGTAACGTGAAGGAGGGCGACCCGGCAATCGATCCTCGGCTGCACCGTACCACTCATGCCGCCTCTAGACGGATAATCTCTCCTCAAATGGCCCTGCTGGCCACAAGAGTAACAAGCTCCCGGAGCAATGCGACACTCGCCCTGGTGAGACCTACCGCATCGAGCACACTGAGATGTGGGTGGTCTCGATCGGTGACGGTTTCTGCTTCCCTGAAACCCCGAAGTCCTGGAGCCCTGACCTGCTCCTGAATGACCTGGCTGATCAGACAAATCGTGAAGGAGCACTCTGTGCTGGCTGGAATGTGGACCTAGTCTGCTGCGAGGTCGCCTCAAAATCGCCTTGAGACCCATTGTCACGGCCTCTTGGGCTGGCCTGAGTCAATCTGGTCCTCTCTCTCTCTATCCTCTATCCCCTGCGCATAGGCCTGCATCCTGGCAATGTCCATACCGGGCTGAAGAGCCACCCCCAAGCATGCAGTAATCATATGACGGTCTAGCCCCATCACATAACGATGAACTCTATCCGCCATGTCAGCTACAATAGTGTGCGCATGTCTGGCCAAGGAGTCAAACTCCAGGTTGTACTCCCTGATAGTCCTCCCATTCTGCCTCAAGGTCAAGAATCTATCTACACGGGCTCTCCTCATCTCAGGAGGCAAAAAGTGATCCATGAAGGCCTCTGTGAACTCCTCCCAAACAGCTGGAAGAGCATCCTCACCTCTCGACGGCTCCATGACTCAAACCGGTTCAACGCAATATCGCGTAACCGGTAGAGGCTAGCATAATGCACTCATCTCTGAAGCCCTAAGAACTGCGCCGCCCACAGTAGCTGCCGAATGAACTCCTGCGGATCCTCCTCAGACCTCGAACCATAAAACTCGGGCGGATGACAACCCATAAAATCCCGGATCCGCAAACTCGGCTCTGGGTTAGCCGCACTCGCTCATTGCCGCTGCTACTATATTGGTCAATAACCGGATCTGCTCCCCGTAGTCTCTATACTCGGCCACGTGGGGATCGAGGCTCTAATCTGGAACCTCTGGAGCTACCGCCGCTCTCGACTCTCTAATCTGCCGCGTGGTGAACTCGCCGACAGTCTACTACCTCGGGCATAGTGCGTGAGTCAGTGTCCGAGTCCTCTCGTACCGCTAGCAGCTCTGCTGCCGCCTGCCCTCGGGCCTCGCGCCTCCCGAGGCATGGAGGCATAAGAATAGGTCGAGAGGATTCAACCTAATAAGACATCTCTACCGCACGATCTCGAGAAGAGAAGAATGAAACCAATCTAAATGTCCTGCAGCCTCACGATTATAGATGTGGTGCACAACACACCGATAATCAAGACTACTGAACCGATGCGTAGACACTTTCGAGGACTAATCGCTCGATACAACTTTTGTCACGACCCGACCGGGGCGCGGGTGCCCTACCCAGGCACCCGTTGAGTATACATCGAGAGAATAGCGGCGAACATACACAACATACAACATTTATAGACAATAATAACACAAAGTCGATAAGTGCGCTTCCATAAAATATGCATAGCCAAAGAAAACTGTACAACTCGGTTCTTATAGCCCCAAACCACAACATGTGACTACACACCTCTAGGAATAACAACAGTGGCGGGACAGGGCCCCGCCATACCCCTGAATGTACATAAATCTACAACATCGTGGAAATCAGACTAAAAAGACAAGCCTCCGAGAAATGGAGCTTCGACGTCGATATGTGATCCTAAGAATGAGGATCCACCAGCTACCACTACTGCGGCGTGAACGCGGCCCAGAAGGGTCGATTACAATATGTACTAAGTATGTAAACGGAAAATACGTAATTACATCATAAGTTTAAATCAAAGCCGAGACATGTATGATAATAAAAATTACGATTACGCGCCTTACTAACAATGAGTAATCGATAGTATCGTCTAACATAAAAATAGGAAGCTCACGATCAAAGCAGGACCATCCGCCCGCAGTATCATTAAGCAATCCTACTCTTGAGACTATTTCACCCGCATAGGTCGCGTGGACCCGCATGAGCTATTCCTCGCATAGGTTGTATCCGCCCGCATGGGACTATTTCACCCGCATAAGTCCATAAGGACTCGCATGAGGTATTCCTCGCATCGTGGGTAGCAAATCCACGAAAACAGGTGGTATAACTATCTTGGGGATTTACCCCTCAGTTATACTCTTACCCTGAAGCAGGTGGTATAACTATCTTGGGGATTTACCCCTCAGATATACTCTTACCCTGGAGAAGGTGGTATAACTATCTTGGGAATTTACCCCTCAGATATACTCTTACCCTATCTCAACCGGCCATCATACATAAAGCAAGCAAGTTAAGAAATCCCCCTAACTTCTTATTCATATACACTCTCATTTTAGTTTAGTTAAGGCACTAACATATCTTTTATGAAAATCCGGGAATTTAACCCAAGTACTACATACTTCTACTCTTTGAAACAAATGACTCTTTTTAGTATAAAACTTCCAAGATACTATTAACCGTAGTATCAAGTCAAAATCATTTTTCAAGACAAGTCACAATACCTTTAGAAATAAAGTTAGGTTTCTAAATCAAGTGACTCCTTTTCTTATAAACCTTAGGCAATTGATGCCTTAAAATCAAGTTGCCTTTCATTAAATCAAGTAATTTATCTTTCCATAAAGCTAATATAACCAACTCCCCATAAAGTCGTTATATTCACTTTATACCTTAGTCAAGTACAATTTCCTATCCAAGGGACTTATACGTTTAAAACGGAGCAAGTATCACATACTTTAAAACTCTTCAAGTCCCTTAACTTTAATAAAACTTAAGACATCCTTAATACTTTCAAAGAAGTGAGTTAATCTCCTAACTCACCCGACTTGGCTATTCATAAAACTAGTAAAGTATATCAAGGTCTTGTACGTCTACCGTACTACATACGTGTAACTAGTCATGCTTAAAAGATAGGAAAAGTTCTACATACCTCTTCGGGTCAAACCACTTGCCAAGTACAAAGTCCCGCCCGTAGATGTCAACCTATAATATTCACAATACGTCTATTAACGCCTTACTTCAAACGTAGAATATTATAAGTGTAAAGTCTCTAAATTCTACGGAAAATCGGACAGCACCTCCTTTGTTTCTACTTACTTTGCCACCTTTTTCAAGGCCGAATACAATAACCAAACACGCCACATTTAAGGCCCAATCAATGCAATCAACAATAGGGGATTACACGCCTACTAGACGTGTAAAATTCCGCCCCACAAACGATATCAAACTAATACAAACTACAAGTCCAATTCGGCCACATTGAGATGCAACAATACCAATTCTTATCCAATTTCCATTTCAATCCAAGTTGTTAGTATAACATGATATCAAGTCACAATTGATTATAACTACTATAATCTTCAAGTAAGTAACATGCGACGATTCTAATAAACGACCAAATTGTCATCCAACTTCACATGGCTTACATTACATTTTCGAATTTTTAAGGCTACAAGCAATCCATAATACTTATAAACTTCAACACATATACTTCATGCTAGCAACATGTAAAGCTAACAACAATATAAATAATCTTGTAACACTTTTAAGAGACAAGATTATACCTCAACGAATCTTAATCCAACTCCAAATCCGAAGTCGCTCCTTAGCAACTTAGAGCCTCTTCAAGACACTTCAATCCGCTAGTTGAGACCCTTAGAACAACACCAACAAATTTCCTTCAAATCTCCAAACAAAACCTAGAAAGCAACTAGGTTTTCACCTTGCGACTAATACGAAAACTATCGTTTTCCGAGATTTTTCTATTGAGATACACTTACAATACACTCAAGAACCTTGGTTTAAAGTGTGGAGCTAAATGGATCACAAACAAAAAAAATTCTTTTTCCTTTTTGAGTGAACCCGAGAGCACACTTGTTGCTCTTCCAATTTCTTGAAATTTTTTCTAAGTGTTGGACTCACTCTTGCTACTAGTAGTAATATATAGGGACACGGAGGGTCAAGATGTAAACAAATGGGTGGTTTGGATGAGGTCTTACTAAATATCAAGACTTTGTGGACCCTTTGACTAAGTCAATTATGTCAAGCTCTCTACTTGCAAGACTTAGTCATCCCACAAAGGTCAAATGACCCTTTAGCCCTTGCTAAAATCGTCCAAGGCAACCATAAGGGGGGTGACACGTGTCGCCCTCCCATTCGTCACAATATTACGTTTTCCGACAATTTTATAATTTCGATAAATTTTTACAAGTCTCAAATCTTAACACTTATGAGTTCTTACGTAGTTCTTAAAACATGTCTTGTAAATACGGGGTGTAACACTTGCATCAGGCTCCCAGTAATAGGAGCAAATAATTTTGAAATCAAGCCTGCGATCCTGAGTATGGTGCAGAATATTGTTCAGTTCGGAGGGTTGCCATCGGAAGACCCTCATATGCATATAGCGAACTTCTTGGAGTTGTGTGCAACTTTCAAGTATAATGGCGTTACTGACGCCGCCATCCGATTGAGAGGCTTTTTCCCTTCTCACTCAGGGATAGAGCGAAAGTTTGGTTGAATTCCTTGCCCACAGATTCGATATTCACATGGCAGGAGCTGTCACATAAGTTTTTAGCAAAGTTCTTTCCACCGTCCAAAGCCGCTAAGCTGAGAGGGGAGTTGAACAATTTTTATCAAGCTGATGGAGACTCACTCTATGAGGCTTGGGAGAGATTTAAAGATTTGCAAAGGAAGTGTCCACATCATAGCATTGAGTTGTGGAATTTGGTCCATATTTTCTACAATGGGCTAAGCGGGACTACGTAACTATCATCGACGCAATGCAGGTGGAACTTTCATGAGAAAGACAGCACACGAAGCTCATGATTTATTGGAAGACATGGCCACCAATAATCATGTAACAAAGGACAGAGGGGTGAGTGGAAGAAGTGCAATAGGAGTTCATGAGATTGATGTCATCACAGCATTAAATGCACAAGTTGCTCTCTTGACCAAGCAACTGCAACAAAACACAGTTTCAGTGAATGCAGTTCAAATGCCATTGAGTTGTGAGATGTGTGGAGGTCCACATACCTTTGATAGGTGCCCATCAGCAGATCCTAACAACATCTCGATCGAGCAAGCAGAATGTCAAGCAGTAGGGAATTATCAAAGGCCCCAGAACAACCCCTATTCAAATACCTACAATCCAGGGTGGAGGAATCACCCTAACTTTTCATGGAGGGGTGATCAAGGGCAGCAGAACCAATTTCGAGGCCAATACCAAAATCAGCAACCATTCACTCAGGCCTCATCTTCACAACAATTGATGCACCGCCAACAAGAAGCGGATGAGTTGAGAGCAACCTTGTTGACACTCACTAACTCACAGACCCAGTTCATGGCAGAGACCAGATCCTCTATCAGGAATTTGGAGACACAGATGGGACAACTAGAGAAGATGGCAAACAACAGGCCACAGGGCACTTTGCCTAGCAATACAGATGAACCCAGAAGCGATTGCAGCGGTGCGGTGAGGAATGAAAAACAGTTAGAACAGCTTACACCCCAGCCTGTGGTTGAACATAGAGTAGATGCAGAGAGGGAGAGGGTTACTGAAGACCGCCCGATGTTAGAGAAAGCTCCAACAGTCCCAGTGAAGGAATACACTGAGAGGATTCCTTACCCGCAGAGGTTGCAAAAGAAAGTGGTTGATAAGCAATTCTCCAAGTTCTTGGAGATATTCAGAAAGCTACACATTAACATTCCATTCATTGTGGCATTGGAGCAAATGCCTACTTATTTTAAATTCATGAAGGAAATTCTTGGGAAGAAGAAGAAGTTGGCGGAGTATGAGACGGTGGCACTGAGAGAGGAATACAGTGCCATCTTGCAGAAGAAATTGCCCCCAAACTCAAGGATCCAGGGAGCTTCACATTGCCTTGAACAGTTGGCAGGGTGACATGTAATAGGGTCCTTTGTGATTTGGGGGCTAGCATAAATCTTATGCCCTTGTCTGTTTTTAAGATGTTGGGGTTAGGTGAAGCCAAACCAACCACTGTGAGCTTGCAGCTAGCAGATAGGACAGTGGTGCATCCCAGGGGAACGATTGAAGATGTCTTAGTTAAGGTGGAAAAATTCTTCTTTCCTGCGGACTTCCACATCCTCGATATGGAGGAAGATGATGAGATCCCCATCATATTGGGAAGACCATTCTTGGCAACCGGGAGAGCCTTGATTGATGTAGAGAAGGGTGAGCTGACACTTAGAGTGGAGAATGAGGAGATGGTGTTCAAGGTGTTCAAACACATCATTGAACCCCCAGTCATGAGCAAGTGTTTTGCAGTTAGCACTGTCAGCACATCGGTTAAGCCAACACAAGCAAAAGCAAGGGAAATAAGTCCGCCAAAACAGGTAAGTAAAGTTAAACCTCCTCTTGAAAAAAGAAAAAAAAACAGAAGGAGGAAGCGAAAAATGTTGATAAAATGGATAGGCTGTGGGGTTAATCTACCCCATGCCTCTTGAGTAAAGAACTTGCGTCCGGCTAAAAGACGTTAAAGACAGCGCTACGTGGGAGGCAACCCAAGGTAATTTTATTTTATTTAATTTAATGCAATTAGTTTTTACTTAGAACAGTCTCACGGAGGGTATTGTTTACATATTGTGATGACAGGTACAGGGCCAAAAATTTGGAGGACGAAAACTGGAAAAAAAATCAAAAGAAAAGAAAACTCGGCTCAGCGCCGCGGCGCTAGTTGCAGGGCCGCGGCGCCAAAAGTCCAGAAGAGCTCTAAAGTTTGGGCGCCACGGCGCTGGAAGTTCAGAGGGTCGCAGAAGTTTGGGCGTCGCGACTCCAGTTGCAGGGCCGCGGCGCCGCGACGAAAAATCTGAATTTTAAAGAAACCCTAATCCGATTTTCCTCTCTCCAAATCGAAACCCAAACTTTTCCTCTCTCCATAATCCACGAAATTAAATCTTTTACCTAAAATCTTCCACAAACTAAACTCAATCACAACCAAAGTACTTAAAATCCTTACACCCTTAACCATCTTAAACAACAACCCTCATTCTATTGCCTCAATACATCATTAGGAACAAGAAAATCTCGAAGAACACCGTCCAAGGTAACCTTTATCACTTTTCTTGAAATCTTCAATACAATCAGGAGAGGTAATAGGTGGGGAGGTGCTTTATTGGTGGAAGGTGTGTGGTGTGTTAAAGTTGGGTGTGAGATTTCGCGGAAGATTATACGAAGTGAGCGTAGGGTGTTGTACCGGAGCTTTGAGTGAAGTGTGGGGGTTGAAGAGTGTTGTAGCTGTTGAGTACACTGTGTGTTGATTGGTTTGATTGATAGTGTTGGTTAATATCACTGAAACAAAGGAAACGCTACCGAATTTATCTAGAAATGTATGCCAAGAAGAGGAGAGCTTCCACATCCACCTTCGTCCCTCAATATGATACTACTAGGTTTGTCAGTCAAAAAACTGAAGATAGATATCACAAACTTAGTACTAGGCTCTTGATTCCTGAGAGAGGAATGGAGTACCAAGGGAGTCATTTGAGGAGGGATATGCCTATGAGCCTATTCGGGCGATGATAGAGGTCATGGGGTGGAAGAGATTCGTTAACCCAGAAAGAATAGCACAGAAGAACACTGTAATGGTGAAAGAATTTTATGCTAACTTTCCAAAGAGGGTAGATGGCAGATGCTTTGTGAGAGGACAGTATGTGCATGTGACGGCCGAAGTGGTGAATGTGCTATTAAGAACAACCGATGTTGAAGAAAGAGGTGACGATCGGAGCTATTTCAGAACTTGGTCTAGAGACACCAACAACATCGACTGGGATGTCGTCGCAAGCACATTATGCTACCCTGGGGCTGAGTATGATATTGCAAGAAATGGATCAAGAGGACTGAGCAGATGTCAGTTCAACAAAACAGCCAAGGGTTGGTTATATTTCGTCAGTGCCCGCTTAATTCCATCGATGCACTTCACCAGAGTGCCAGCAGATAGAATAAAAATGATATATGGAATCATGTTAGGGAAGACGATTGACGTTGGGAAGGAAATATTGCAAAACATTGGAGAAACCAGTAGGTTGGTAACGACAGGTGGGTTGGGACATGGCTCACTTATTAGCAGCTTATGCTCCAGACATGGGGTCCCAACCCTACCCACTGATACATATGAGAAATGCCAACCTCTTGTGTCATATGGGATAGTGCATTCCTTCCCAGACCCAATCCCTCCAGCTGCATCACGAAGGAGACCAACACCAGCAACAGCATCAGCAGCAGCAGCAGAGGCTGTCATGGATGAAGATGAGCCTGAGACAGAGGCTCAACATGAAACAGGAAGCAGCCAGCAGCAACCAGCAGTTGCTCATGAACCAGAGGAGGATGATGCAGAACTTTGACATAATGATACAAGGTCAACAGGACCTGAGGCAAGGACAGCAAGAATTAAGGCAGGAGCAAAAACAGTTGCACCAAAGATTTGATGAGATGAGTTCCTTGTTCAACCAGTGGTCCATGCATTATCCGCCGCCACCGCCACCACTTTAAACCAAGTTTGTAAGTTGTCCTGTTTTCTTTTATTTTTTTTGAGTCCTGCACACATTAGAGATAATGTGTGATTTAAGTTTGGGGGTGTCTTATTGTTTTTGAGTCTTTTTGATTTATTTTGTGTATTTTTGAGTCATAATTTTTTTTTAAGATCATGCATGATATAGTTACTGGAATCGCCTAGTGAAGTAAGGTTTTATAATGTAATGGAATTAGAAGCAACCATCTAAACACTTAGGTTAGATATGCCAAAAATTCATGAAATCAGATTATTTGGGGTATCTTACTTGACTTGTGCATTGTTTATGATTAAACCTATGTGTATGATTGCTTGCTATTTTAGGCGAAATAGTTAGGATATGCATGCTAGGGAGATGACTCAGGCATGTCTTTGTTAGCCCTTTCTTACCATTTTTGTCTATCCCTGACATTCAAATTATATCCCTAGTCAGCCCTTTTGAGCCTAAAAATAAGACTTTTCTTTGACACTCTATGATTCCACACTTGTGTCATGAGTGAAAAATTGAGGTGATTGGAATATTAAGTGTTAAAAAGTGAGACAAAAAGAGTGAACAATTTTGATGCACCCCAATGAAAAAAGTAATAAATAGGCAAAAGCCTAAGTTTGGGGGTGTCTGTTATTCATCATACACCTCATTCTCTCAAAACAAAATAAGGGAAAGATTGGTATGAAGTGAAAAAAAGAATCAAAAGAAAAGGGAGGAATTTAAAGCAAAAGAGCTTATGGTACATAAATTGAGCCTAAATGTCTATTCTTACCTACCCATGCCTAAGCCTACATTACTGTTACACCCCGTATTTGCAGGACATGTTTTAAGAACGTAGGTAAGAACTCACAAGTGTTAAGATTTGAGACTTGTAAAAATTTATCGGAAGTAGCGGATTGAAGTGTCTTGAAGAGTCTCTAAGTTGCTAAGGAGCGACTTCGGATTTGGAATTGGATTGAGATTCGTTGAGGTATAATCTTGTCTCTTAATTAGTGTTACAAGATTATATATATGTTGTTGTTGTTAGCTTTACGTGTTGCTAGCATGAAGTTGATATGTTGAAGTTCGTAAGTATTATGGATTGCTTGTAGCCTAAATCAAATGTTATATTAGCCACAAGTTGGATTACTTATTGGTCGTTTATTAGAAATCGTCGCATGTTGTTTACTTGAGGATTATAGTGGTTATAATCAATTGCGACTTGATATCATGTTAGGCTAATAACTTGGTTTGAGATGGAATTTGAATAAGAATTGATGTTGTAGTACTTGAGTTGGCGAAAATGGGCTAGTAGTTGTTGTAGTTTGTTATCTTTTGTGGGCGGAATTTTACACGCCTAGTAGGCGTGTAATCCCCTGTGTTGATTTCATTGTTTGGGCCTTAAATGTGGCGTGTTTGGTTATTGTATTCGCCTTGAAAAAGGTGGCATTGTAGTAGAAACAAAGGAGGTCTTTGTCCGATTTTCCGTAGAATTTGGTGACTTAGCACTTAGAATATTCTACGTTGAAGTAAGAGGTTAATGGACGTATTGTGACCATGATAGGTTGAAGAACTAAGTATAGTGTATCCTACTTGAAGAATGGGATAGCTCAAGGTTGAAGTACTTTGGAGCATTTTGCTACTTGTCGACAATCGTCGCAGGTATGCGAACCTCTTCCTTCCTTTGCATGATTCTATGTATGGAATATACCTGTGGTATCATTTCATGTTTCCTGTTACTCTTAGAAGTTAAGAGGTAGTTGTGTGATCTACTCTATGTAGAACTTTTCCTATCTTTAAGCATGACTAGTTGCACGTATGTACTACGGTAGACGTACAAGACTTTGACATTCTTTGCTAGCCTTATAAAATGCCAAGTCGGGTGAGTTAGGAAGTTAACTCACTTCTTTGAAAATATTAAGGATGTCTTAAGTCTTAGTAAAGTTAAGGGACTTGAAGAGTTTTGAAGTATGTGATACTTGTTCCGTTTTAAACGTATAAGTCCCTTGGATAGGAAATTGTTTTTGACTAAGGCATAAAGTGAATATAACGGCTTTATGGGAAGTTAGTTATATTTGTTTTATGGAAAGATAAATGACTTGTTTTTAATGAAAAGGCAACTTGATTTTAAGGCATCAATTGCCTAAGGTTTTATAATAAAAGGAGTCACTTGAGTTCAAAAGGTTAAGAGACTAATTGTATTTTTGAAAGTTAAGAGAATTGATTTGAAAGTATTTAATACTTGGTTTCAAAAAGTAGAAGTCTCTTGGTTATAAAAGGAATGAGTTGGTCTAAAACCATAAAGGGTTATAACGACTTTATGGGAAGTTGGTTATAACGGCTTTATGGAAGGTTAAAAGAATGGTTTTCTTCAGTAATGTAAGTAATGAGATGATTTGTAATAAAGAAGGGCAAACTGTTTTTAAGGTACCAGTTGCTTAGGGTTTTTAAGAAAGAAGTCACTTGTTTTAGGCTGTAATTGTATTTCTAAAAAGGCATTGTGACATGTCTTGAAAGGTGGATAGGACTTGATACTATAGTTGTTAGTATCCGGGCAGTATACCTTTACGGGCAGACTATATGACATTATCGACCGTGAATGGTAGGCGGTATACCTTTACGCGCACTATATGACATTATCGACCCGAGAATGGGCGGCAAGATACCTTTACGCGCACTATATGACATTATCGACCGAGAATGGGCGGCGAGATACCTTTACGCGCACTATATGACATTATCGACCGAGAATGGGCGGGCAAGATACCTCACGCGCACTATATGACATTATCGACCGAGAATGGCGGGCGTGATACCCACGCGCACTATATGACATTATCGACCGAGAATGGGTCGGGCGAGATACCTTTACGGGCGGTATATGACATTATCGACCCGTGATCGGGCGGACAAGATACCTTTACGCGCACTATGTGACGCGATCGCGTCCCAGTTGGGCGGGTAGTGTAGGTGCCCTCCTAAAGGGCGGATTATACTTATGAAAGATAAGTAAGTTATACAAGAATGAACTTAATGATTTTTTCCTAATCGTATGCGTAAGAATGTGGCTATAGCTTTTTGTGAGAATGAAAAAGATAATAAGGTGCGATTAAGTTCATGTGGTAATGACACGGCGGGGATCCGTATGTATTTTTATACTTGTCCTTGTCATTCTTTTGTACGCTTATGATCACATTTCAGACGTTATTTCTGTTCCATATTCGGTACTTATGCGACCCCGTCGCCGCGTTCATGCCCGCAGGTTTTAGGTACCCAGGTTGGCGATCCTTGCTCTTAGGATCTCGGTTCAGTTTTTGAGAGAAAGCTCCATTTGCTCCGGAGGCTTAGCTCTTGGTACGGTGTTCCCTGAGGTAGTAGATTCATGTATATTCAGGGGTATGGCGGGGCCCTGTCCCGCCACAGTTGTTACGTTAAAACTCTTAGAGGTCTGTAGTCACATTTTGTGGGTCAGTTTGTAAAAAAAATGAGGCAACTGCTTCGGTTGTATATATTTATGTACGGGAAGGTAGCCCTATCGGCTAACCTGTTGTTTTACTTCTGTTGTTTTATTTTTATAAGGTTCATGTATGTTCCGCTGATTATCTCTGATGTATACCTGTAAGGGTGCCCAGATAGGGCACCAGTCGCGGTCCCGGGGTCGGGTCGTGACAATTACAACCCTGAAAAGCCCTGAAGATCTCTTACATGTGTATCCATGATTAGTGGAGAATAGCAAGTAAACATGTCATATGATTTTGAAATTGACATGCATAGTTAGGTATTCTTACCTCCATTGAGCATGATTAAAGTGAATTTGCGAAATATCTAACTTGATGTGTTTAGAATGCTAAAAATTCATGTTATATGTTCCTGCATATTATTCTGCTAACTTTCATGCTTTTCTAAGTGGCAATTGTGCAACAAAGTGATCAGTGTCTTTGAGTCAGTCTAGTTTCATTTTCCTCTTGTCTTTAATTCTTTCTTTTGATCTTTGCTCGAGGACGAGCAAAGGTTAAGTTTGGGGGTGTTGATAGGTGTATTTTATATACACCTTTTGAGTCATTTTTAGTTAGTCTTTTGCCCATTTTTGTACAAATATGTGTCTTATTAGGATAGATTTTCTTTCTTTTGAGTCATAATGGTTTAAAGTGGCTCATTGGCGAAAATGAGCAAAAAGAGGGCAGAAACAGAGGTTCCAGAGCTCAAAAAACTAGAAAGTTGGCGAACCGGGCAAGAAACAGGGCGGCGCCGCGGCGTCTCCAACCAGCAGCATCAGAGCGCCGCGGTACCCAAATTACAGAGAACTGCAGGAGTTTCGGCGCCGCTGCGTTAGTTGCAGGGCAACGACGCCAAAAACTTGGTGTGCGATTTATGCACACACTAAACGCAAGTGCACGTATCGTTACAAGTAATATAGTCTAGGTAAGACCGAATATCGTCCTCAGGGACTGGTTTTCAAGTACCGATTATCTATACTTTAGTTTCTATTTGGTTAACGTTAATTGAGTTGGAATTCTAAACTAATAATGCAGGAAATAAACTAAATATGAAAATACTTTGATTTAAATCAGTTATGACGGAGAATTAGGGCTTCCAAGATCATCAATTATCCACTCTATTCAATCCTTAATACAATTAGACTAACTTCTTCTTCTACATTAAGATAGCAGGTTACCTAGACCGTTTTATACTCCTGTTAAGGTAATATAAACACTCAACCCCAATGGAGAACCCTTTTATCTTTCGATGTCAAGATTGACTACAAAGATAACCTATTAAGCTACACAAGTATCGAGGTACTTTCTTCCACGATTTAAACATATGTTTATTCAACTATAGCATATTCACAATCTCCTCTTTCAGATTTCGATTAGAACTCATATAAGTGATGATAACTAGTGATCAGTTAATTATCAAGCAATCAAAACAACTATTGAATAAATCTTAAATAAGTGAAGAAGAAACCAAACTAATATATTAATTCATGAATAGAGTTTCAAGTGAATCGCAAGGAAATCCCTAATAAAGTAATTAGCTCATGTTGACACCCAATTTTGACCCTCTCGTCCAGCCATTAACCATAAAATTAGACTAATTTTGTAAAATATTTTTTATGATTTTTTATAATAAAATGCAGCGATAAAACATTAAATACAGGCATAAATAATTAATTTAATAATGGCATCGCGTCTTACGTAGAGTTTTAAACACTTAGAGTCCCGCGCCCGCATTAACTAACTTTAAGCTTTGTCGTAATTCTTAAATAATTAATAAATGCATAAAATAAATAATTTAGCGATAACGTCGTGTCAGGTAGCATAGCCGCATTTATTAGTAATCATTTGTAATTTAAAATCATTTTTTTAATCTAGTAGCGTCACATCTATAAAAGCTTTAAACATCACACTTGCATTTAGCATTTAAGTAATTTAATCTAAACTCAATTTTAATTTTAATTTAACTTCGCAATAATGCACAATAATAAGATTTTAAATAATAGCGCCGCATTCTAAAATATTAAGCACTAATTAAATAGCACGCCCGCATTTATAACAATTAGATTAATAAAGCACCTAAACAATTTAAGCAATTTACTAATTAAATACCTACTACCTAGAATTAAATACCTAATTAATCAACTCCTAAATAACTACCCAGCCCAATCCCTTTTTCCCATCACCCGCAGCCCACTCCTCTTCAGCCCAACACCCGCGAGGCCCAGTCCATTTTCCCTTATCAGAAGCCCACACGCCCAGCCCTCATTTTTCCCTTAGCCCATCGTCCCCATCGTCTAGAACCCTTCACGAAACGCAAACCTAGAGAACCCTAAAAACACATCCGCCTCCATCACCAATTTCGCTCCAGATTTCCTTCCATGTTTACTATGATTTCTCAAATCAGTACCATAAGAAACGATGTAGGAATTAGCTCCCGAAATCGACCAAAAATAGCCCACAAAATCGTTCTAAAATCAGCACCCAAATCGCACGAATCAGCACGAATTATCAGTCCAAAATCAGCCTCGATTACCTACCAAACTTGGGGCCCAAAATCTTAGCTATAAATACAGAACATTTGAGCGCATGCAAGATCAGGGGAACACAGAGCAGAGACGGGGAGGGCACAGTAGAGTCTAGTCGAAGAACACAGGGTAACACAGCACCCAGACCTTTAGTTTTCATAAGAACAGGAAGTTCGAGTCCCTTTCTTAGTTCCAGCAAAGAACCCAACACCATAAACTTCGCCCTTCTATTCGCATCGCAAACCCAAAGCCCGTCGAGTGGACCGACGACTTGATACGCTGCCCCGGGTCGCTGTCCGGAGAAGGTAAATCCAAATCCCTCTAGATTTTGTTACATCTCTTTATGCTTGTGTGTTTTCGTGTTAGTACAATGATATGTTCGTCTTGATTAAAATGTTGGTTTTGTTTGGACTAGATGAAGATATGTTTACTTTGCTAAGTAGTTGATGTTCTAATCAGTTGACAGTGACAAATACTTGTTTACTGGACCATATGCATGTCGGGGATATTTCTTACTGGGAATACTTTGTGATAGATGATATCACTTTAGTGTTCAATTAACTAATTGTCGTCGTCTGTTCCAATAAATTATCTGGAGTAAAGTATTGCGAATAATATGAAGTCAAATATTTATTGTGGCTTGGTCGAATGCTCTTATAAGATCTGGGTAATACAATAACGAATAGTGAGTTCCGTAATACTGTCTAAAAGATCCTTTTATCTGCATGCGTGTGCGGAAGTATTTTTTATGTCTTTTGCTAGTCTAAGTTAATGCGTATCTAGAGTCTTCTTGGGACATGCATAAGTTCAACCATGACTGGTTCAGAAATATTAGCCACAAATCCCAAACTAGATAATACTACCTTCCCACAGAATTATGCATTCGCTCATCTGAAAGTATGTTACATATTAGCATTCCATTAGCTTATAACCATGCCCTGCCTCTGTTCTGTTAATCTAAGGTATGTAGAATAGTTGTATGTACCATGGCTTAAGTTTCCAGTAAGCTAGAGTACAAAGCAATAGCAAGGATCAGTTAAATGAAATTCTAAAATCGTTGTTTTGGGCTAATCTAATGAGGTATATTATCTGTCTGCTATTTGGATATTGTTTTGGGGTCTATTTCACGCGTAAGATGGTGTTCTCTTTAAGTTAAATTTATATTGTTGGGCATGCGCTTAAAATGTTGGGGCCAGTTCCGCTAGTGGCCAAGAAATATGTAAAATCTACTTTCTGTATCACGGGTGAATTGTTTTATATTGGGCATCATTTGTTTGGTTTGCTCGATCATCTTTCGGGCTGGCACATATGTTAGGCCTATCTAGTCTATTCTTTAAATATCAGAAATTAGCGGACCTGCTTCTTTTAAAAAAAACTACGTCGATTAGGCCGATTTGCTTAAAATCTGAGAATTACTGTTGGAAGTGGTTTATTTGGTTTGGGTCGTTGCAACTTTTCACTGGTTTATATATATGTCAAGTTCTGTATGAATGTATCCTTGTTATTTGCATTATTAATATTGGTTTAGATATATTCTAATCTTTATCTTCTTCTATTTTGCATGAAACGCATCGGAGCAATAAAGAGTCTCATGGCGAGACTCGTGGTAGTAAACGTGAAAACCCACATCTATGTGCATCTATGTTTGTGCCAGAAATTCCAAGCCGCCGGTGAAAAGACATCGCCTTTCCTTCGAGTCATCTTTACTTATTTTTATTCTGCCTTATTTATTTGTTGTAAATTAATTGGCTAACGCTACACTATTAATTAGCATTTAGAATAGTTAAACCTGGAATCAATAGCTAGAAATGAGTTTGACTTACTTACCTTAAATTAATTACTTTAGGTTTGCCTTGCCTTGTTTAATAGTCATAATAGATCACTTAACACCCTACATTCGCATAATAAGCTGGGATATTATTTGCCAAACATTCTTAAAACCGTGTTGCAAATTAATACGAAATACAGAATAAGAAATATTCCTATGGCATAAGAAAAAACGTTTTTAC
Organism: Przewalskia tangutica; assembly: GCA_029844215.1. Classification (NCBI taxonomy): domain Eukaryota; kingdom Viridiplantae; phylum Streptophyta; class Magnoliopsida; order Solanales; family Solanaceae; genus Przewalskia; species Przewalskia tangutica. Next base: position 9,841,280 of record CM056725.1, read on the forward strand.
TTTATCTTACAAGCACACGTTTGTCATTATTATGTAAGGTGATACATACTCCTTAGGTAAAACAATACTTGCACACATTTTACTCCTGTTATACCTATGTTTAATATAGTATTTAGGCATCTTAAATTGCATATTTCTCAAAATTGACTTTGACTTTAAATACATAAATCTTGTAAAAAATATGTCGTATACTCTCCCTCTTAAAACGTTTTAATATACCTTTTCCTTAGCATAATAATTAACCCTAGGTTTGGCAGGACAACCGCAAGTTAGCGGATCTTAGAGGGTGCCTAACCCCTTCCCTCTAGATTAATAAAGAGCCCTTACCCAGATTCTCATTAAGTTTAGCAGACCATTAAAATGGAGTTAATGTTTTACTTTAAACTAGTTAAACATTTAGGTGTCCTAATTCACCCAAATTAATTAGGTGGCGACTCCGCGAACCCTTAGCATTCTAGCAACCCTTTAGCATTTTAGCACCCTTTTAAACTTTAGCATCTTTTTGCACTTTTAGCCTCTTTTGCAATTTTAGCATCCTTTTAGCATTTTTAAAACCTTTAAGCCTCTTAAAACCTTTTAGCATTCTATTTTATTTTCTAACCTTTTTATTTGAGCAGGAGTTTAGAAAATAAATGTCGCGGCCAAAAAAGGGCGCGACAGAAATGGCGACTCTGCTGGGGATTTTAGGTTCTTAACCACAACAGACCTAGGGTTATTATTTGGCATTACTTTTGCATTTAAATTTTGTGTGTTGTATTTTGTTTTTTTATTTTGCTACCTGCTTTACTGCTTTCCTTAAACTGGCATTCCGCTCATATTTCTTCCACTCTGGAAAATTCACACAATCACACACTGCATGCGAGGTGCGCTTGGTGCATCAGCAAAATTCTTTCTTCAAAACCCAAATTTAGGAGAGTTGGTAACATACGTGGAGTGCCCGGTCTAACCGGTGGCCGCGTAGCCTTCTCACTCGAGTTGTCCGCTCGGGAACCTTGCGTCCAGAAAAGCCAAATCTTAGAAACTTAAGATAGAGCTATACCACCCTTATTTTAGGGCATGCATGCATTTACCTTAGGTGGGTCGGTCCTTGGCATCGACACCACAATTAGGAAAACACCAAACTTGTCGACGGGTTTCTCAACCCAACGACCAACCAGCATATTATGTGTAGCGTGACAATGACAGACAAATCCAAGCCCAATCATGACATGCTGAAATTGGGAAAAGTGCACCGTCATTTGGTCGCCATTTCCAACAAAGGCATTATAGTTGGACGACTTGGACAAATCCATCATAATCTTGTATAAGTGACGTTTAGGCTTACCTCTGGCATAAAGAGGTCCCCCTGCATATTAGGAAACGTTTGAATGTGTTATGTGCGATATATCTGCTACATACCTGCAAATTATGTGCTTTATGCTAACATCGGTTGTTGCATTTTTTAGAAAATTTATCATCCTCCCCAAAGGGTCGGTTCGTATTTGACTCAACAATGTCGGAGCATCCACACTTCACCAGGTCCAAGGCAAGAAAGGATGATATGACTGGCTCGGGGGCGTCTGAGCCAAATGGTTTGGGAATTATTCCTGTCAGCGAAACAGAACCTTCAGAAGGGAGGAATATCACCAGTCAGGAAGAATGTATTGCACAGCTGCTGCAACAAATTGCTGATATGCAGGTTGAGATGGAGAGGCTACGAAATCTGACCAACCTATCCATTAGCTTGAATACCCCTATGCCAGATCAAAGGGCCACTACTTCACAAACCATCCCAGATCGACCTCCACCACCACATATCTCCCAGAACTCTCCACAAAGGCCACCAGTCACCGAACAAACCGCCCCTCGCCCAGCCAACCCTCAACCCCACCTTCAAAATGACCCTCCTACTACCCATATACCTCAGCCCCGCTTGCTTCCACCGTCAGCCCTAATCGCCAGCACCAATACCCACGCACCACCCCCATTACCACCAAGAAACAACGGACGGCTAACTTACGCAATGAAGCCCGACGCCTTTTACCGTCCCCGTGCTTCACCAAGAAGGGGATCATTACGAAGAAATGGAGAGGGAAGTCCGAGCCAAAATGGACGAGGACGTGGCCAAAGAAATTCATAGTTTGAAAGAAGCGGTTCGGGGCATGCGATCGGACAAAGGTCACGAAGGACTAGACTACGAGGACCTTTGCATGCATCCAGACGTGGAACTGCCTATGGGGTACAAGGTGCCGAAGTTTGAACCATTTGATGGAAAAGGGAACCCCCGTGCACACTTGAGGTCATATTGCGACAAGCTAATCGGGGTAGGGAAGAACCCAGCGGTCATTATGAAGTTGTTCATTCGGAGCTTGACCAGCGAAGCACTAGATTGGTATACCAGCCAAGATCCGCGGAAATGGCACAACTGGAATGCATTGGCCCAAGATTTTGTGGAGCGGTCCAGGTTCAACACAGAAACCGTTGTGGACAGGTTCTACTTAATGAAGGCGGAGAAGAAGACTACGTAAACATTCGGAGAATACGCCATGAGATGGCGTTGAGCGGCGAAAGTGCAACCACCCATGGTGGAAGTGAGATGACCACATTATTCGTACAATCTTTGAAGGATGCAACCTACTATGAGCGGATGATAAGCGTCGTGGGCGGAATTTTGCGGAAGTTATTAGAATGGCGACCGTGAAGAAGGTATTAAAGCGGTAGGATTACAAATCGGCGGATTACAGCAACTAATAAGGCGATTGATCGAGGGCACTTGGGAGTACTTCAGAGGAAGAAAGAGACGTTTCCTTCCATGTTTGTACGAACGCATAAACGAAGCATTTATGACATACAAAACCCATCATACTACCCCAACTACCACACACACTATATATAACACTTCACAAGCACTGCTTATCACGCCCGCATAGATCCACCCATCAAGCCCGCCAACGAATAGAGCACCCAATGCGCAGAGCAAATAAGAATTTTGAAGGAAAACCACCCAAAGTTCGCACCCCACTAGCTGAACCCATACCTCAAATATATGAAAGGTTGCGAGCTGCAGGCCTAATCCAACCGATTCCAGGAAGGATCCCTGACCCTATCCCAAGATGGTATGATGAGAACAAGCGCTGCGCGTATCACTCCAATAGCCAGGACATGACACCGAAGGTTGCCACTCCTCGGGACGTAATCGAGGCACCGATCGGAGAAGGGTAATTGGCTAAAGGATCCGGCCCCAAATGTGCATGATAACCCCTTGCCAAACCACGGCCACGTCAATGTGCACCTGATAACCTTAGATGAGGAATACACTCCCCTGCCTATGCCCATTCCGCCCTCGAATCAGTCATTTATCCGAGCATGCACCACGCAGAGGCCAGAAGAGGGAGATAGCAGAGCATGAAGACCCAGCCATCCACGAAGCAGAGCATGAAGGCATATTGATTGGATTTGCACCCCTGTCTTGGTCCGCCTAGAGCCTGGATAGGAAAAACGATTTATTTTAGCAGAATAATTTATAAACTCATATTTAAGCTTTAATAATGTTTTCTTTCGTTTTGCTTGTAATGAACTACGTTTGACCTGATTCCCTTAGTGGATACGTAGGCGGCCGTCTCGGCTTCGGTCCCACATCTAGAAATTTTAATTTTCCCAATATTCGCTTGTAATGAACTACGTTCGACCTGATTCCCTCATGGGGATACGTAGGCGGCCTAAATCGGCTTCGGTCACACCATTAGGAAACTTTCCCTTTGCTTTGAAAATGACAAGAATACACATAGCCTACAAGCAACTACATTGAGACCCATTTTAGGCCAGACACCCTTTTCAAAGCGGGGCGGTCACGAGGAAACTGCGGGGTTGCAAGTCAAACAAGTCGAACGCAGATATCAAGGAACAAGCGACAAAGTCAAATATGAAACGACCCCCCCCCCCCAAAACTCACAAATTTTTCTTTGAGCGCAGGTCTTTTAATATTAAGCGAGAAAGTGCAACGGTAAGCGTAAAATACGACGGTAGTCTCCGCGAAGCGAAAAGCAAAAAAGCGGAGGATGACAACAATCCAAAGTCCGCAGCGTGAAGCAGCAGAAAGCGGCATCAACAATCGCGATCAAAGTTCGAGTTCGCAACAAAACCTAGCGCATCAACTCGAGCATAAAGTCAAATTGGCAACCCACGCGCATCGCGGCAAAGGCATCATGGCAATTCACCGCAACGTTCAAAGATGTCCGTGCAAAGACAACATCTCAGGGATGACATCTCTACCCATAAAATTGCACTTCTCATATGTATTTATCATTTCATTTAAACAGGTATACACTAACGTTTTCTCAAGCTTAGCTTGCAGGAGCATTCATTCTACAGGAGCAGCAACACGTCCAGGCAACGACGTTATCAACACAGCAAGTCTACGCAACGACGCCAAAGAAGAACGTCCGGGCGGCGGCGTTATCGGACATCAAGTCTATGCAACGACGCCAAAGAAGAACACGCCCGCACAACGACGTAATCGCAGTCCATGCAACGACGCCCGGCGGCACGCCCGCATAACGACGTAATCAGCAAGTCCATGCAACGACGCCAGCAGCAACACGTCCAGACAACGACGTAATCAGCAAGTCCATGCAACGACGCCAGCAGCAACACGTCCAGACAACGACGTAATCAGCAAGTCCATGCAACGACGCCGGCACGCCCGTCATAACGACGTAATCGGCAAGTCCATGCAACGACGCCCGGCGGCACGCCCGAACGACGGCGTAATCGGAAAGCAAGTCCACGCAACGACGCCCGGAAGAACACGTCGCATAACGACGTAATCGGCCAAGTCCGCAACGACGCCACGGCGGCGCGTCGGACAACGACGTAATCGGCAAGTCCATGCAACGACGCCAAGCGGCGCCCGTCGGACAAAGACGTAATCGGCAAGTCCATGCAACGACGCCCGGCGGAATACGTCCGGAACAACGACGTTATCGGACAAAGAAGTCCACGCAACGACGCCAAGCAAAGAATACGTCGAGCAATGACGTTATCGGCACGCGCCGCAAGTTCACGCAACGACGCCCGGCAGAACATCGCCCAAGCGGCGCTTATCAAGACAACAAGTCCGGAACGACGCCATCATGATATCACGCAGGGCGATTTCTATATTCTCAAAATTGCATTTTTCTCATTCATGCTTTATTATTACGTCTTAACATTTATGCACTCACTCTTTCTTGAGCTTTAGTCTGAGGCAATTGCGGCAAGGACAACGTATCCGCATTCACAATCGCAACACGTCGTGCAAGGGCGAAATCACAAAGATTCGGCGATCGCATCAACACAAAAGCATCACATTTTGCGGGATAACCTTTTACTCACGGTTGCATTACTTTTAAAATTATGCATCATCATTTTGCCTTAACGATTATGCACTAACCGCTTGTTTGAAGTCTTAGCATGCGAGCGAGAGCACAACGTGGATTTTCTCTTACTGACCGGCAATCTGTTGGGGCCAACCTTCCCAACGATTGCGTAGCGGCCTCAGCGTCGGTCCACTCGCTCACATCACCGTAGAACCCAAAGACCACAAGCCATAGCGATGCACTCGTGTTCAAGCGCTTATATTCTTTTACTTTTTACACCATAGCCCGATGTCATCATAACTCGACCTTTGGGCGACTTTAAGTCCGCATTAGCCCGCCTTGGTGTTTTGACCATGGTAGCCCAGTGTCGTCATAACTCGACACTGGGACAGCTTTGAGTCCACGTTAGCCCGCCTTGGTGTTTTGACCATGGTAACCCGGGTCGCCATAACTCGACATCGGGCGATTTTGATTTTTGTGTCGGCGCTTGTCTACCGCCAACATTTTTGCAATTACGAAGATCGAGACAAAATTGGCTATGAGTCAACGTCTTTGTCCAAGATTCTTCCATCATCTCCATACAAAGAGGACGGTATTGACACCCAATTTTGACCCTCGTCCGACCATTAACCATAAAATTAGACTAATTTTGTAAAATATTTTTATGATTTTTATAATAAAATGCAATGATAAAACATTAAATACAGCATAAATAATTAATTTAATAATGGCATCGCGTCTTACGTAGAGTTTTAAACACTTAGAGTCCGCGCGCATTAACTAACTTTAAGCTTTGTCGTAATTCTTAAATAATTAATAAATGCATAAAATAAATAATTTAGCGATAACGTCGTGTCGTAGCATAGCGCATTTATTAGTAATCATTTGTAATTTAAAATCATTTTTAATCTAGTAGCGTCACATCTATAAAAGCTTTAAACATCACACTTGCATTTAGCATTTAAGTAATTTAATCTAAACTCAATTTTAATTTTAATTTAACTTCGCAATAATGCACAATAATAAGATTTTTAATAATAGCGCATTCTAAAATATTAAGCACTAATTAAATAGCACGCCCGCATTTATAACAATTAGATTAATAAAGCACCTAAACAATTTAAGCAATTTACTAATTAAATACCTACTACCTAGAATTAAATACCTAATTAATCAACTCCTAAATAACTACCCAGCCCAATCCCTTTTTCCCATCACATGACCCACTCCTCTTCAAATTTCAACACGCGAGGCCCAGTCCCTTTTCCCTTATCAGAAGCCCACACGCCCAGCCCTCATTTTTCCCTTAGCCCATCGTCCCCATCGTCTAGAACCCTTCACGAAACGCAAACCTAGAGAACCCTAAAACACATCCGCCTCCATCACCAATTTCGCTCCAGATTTCCTTCCATGTTTACTATGATTTCTCAAATCAGTACCATAAGAAACGATGTAGGAATTAGCTCCCGAAATCGACCAAAAATAGCCCACAAAATCGTTCTAAAATCAGCACCCAAATCGCACGAATCAGCACGAATTATCAGTCCAAAATCAGCCTCGATTACCTACCAAACTTGGGGCCCAAAATCTTAGCTATAAATACAGAACATTTGAGCGCATGCAAGATCAGGGGAACACAGAGCAGAGACGGGGAGGGCACAGTAGATTCTAGTCGAAGAACACAGGGTAACACAGCACCCAGACCTTTAGTTTTCATAAGAACAGGAAGTTCGAGTCCCTTTCTTAGTTCCAGCAAAGAACCCAACACCATAAACTTCGCCCTTCTATTCGCATCGCAAACCCAAAGCCCGTCGAGTGGACCGACGACTTGATACGCTGCCCCGGGTCGCTGTCCGGAGAAGGTAAATCCAAATCCCTCTAGATTTTGTTACATCTCTTTATGCTTGTGTGTTTTCGTGTTAGTACAATGATATGTTCGTCTTGATTAAAATGTTGGTTTTGTTTGGACTAGATGAAGATATGTTTACTTTGCTAAGTAGTTGAAGTTCTAATCAGTTGACAGTGACAAATACTTGTTTACTGGACCATATGCATGTCGGGGATATTTCTTACTGGGAATACTTTGTGATAGATGATATCACTTTAGTGTTCAATTAACTAATTGTCGTCGTCTGTTCCAATAAATTATCTGGAGTAAAGTAATGCGAATAATATGAAGTCAAATATTTATTGTGGCTTGGTCGAATGCTCTTATAAGATCTGGGTATCTGATAACAAATAGTGAGTTCCGTAATACTGTCTAAAAGATCCTTTTATCTGCATGCGTGTGCGGAAGTATTTTTTATGTCTTTTGCTAGTCTAAGTTAATGCGTATCTAGAGTCTTCTTGGGACATGCATAAGTTCAACCATGACTGGTTCAGAAATATTAGCCACAAATCCCAAACTAGATAATACTACCTTCCTACGTAATTACGTTCAAATCCGAAAGTATGTTACATATTAGCATTCCATTAGCTTATAACCATGCCCGCCTGCTCGTTAATCTAAGGTATGTAGAATAGTTGTATGTACCATGGCTTAAGTTTCCGATGGCTAGAGTACAAAGCAATAGCAAGGATCAGTTAAATGAAATTCTAAAATCGTTGTTTTGGGCTAATCTAATGAGGTATATTATCTGTCTGCTATTTGGATATTGTTTTGGGGTCTATTTCACGCGTAAGATGGTGTTCTCTTTAAGTTAAATTTATATTGTTGGGCATGCGCTTAAAATGTTGGGGCCAGTTCCGCTAGTGGCCAAGAAATATGTAAAATCTACTTCCTGTATCACGGGCGAATTGTTTTATATTGGGCATCATTTGTTTGGTTTGCTCGATCATCTTTCGGGCTGGCACATATGTTAGGCCTATCTAGTCTATTCTTTAAATATCAGAAATTAGCGGACCTGCTTCTTTTAAAAAAAACTACGTCGATTAGGCCGATTTGCTTAAAATCTGAGAATTACTGTTGGAAGTGGTTTATTTGGTTTGGGTCGTTGCAACTTTTCACTGGTTTATATATATGTCAAGTTCTGTATGAATGTATCCTTGTTATTTGCATTATTAATATTGGTTTAGATATATTCTAATCTTTATCTTCTTCTATTTTGCATGAAACGCATCGGAGCAATAAAGAGTCTCATGGCGAGACTCGTGGTAGTAAACGTGAAAACCCACATCTATGTGCATCTATGTTTGTGCCAGAAATTCCAAGCCGCCGGTGAAAAGACATCGCCTTTCCTTCGAGTCATCTTTACTTATTTTTATTCTGCCTTATTTATTTGTTGTAAATTAATTGGCTAACGCTACACTATTAATTAGCATTTAGAATAGTTAAACCTGGAATCAATAGCTAGAAATGAGTTTGACTTACTTACCTTAAATTAATTACTTTAGGTTTGCCTTGCCTTGTTTAATAGTCATAATAGATCACTTAACACCCTACATTCGCATAATAAGCTGGGATATTATTTGCCAAACATTCTTAAAACCGTGTTGCAAATTAATACGAAATACATAATAAGAAATATTCCTATGGCATAAGAAAAAACGTTTTTACTTTATCTTACAAGCACACGTTTGTCATTATTATGTAAGGTGATACATACTCCTTAGGTAAAACAATACTTGCACACATTTTACTCCTGTTATACCTATGTTTAATATAGTATTTAGGCATCTTAAATTGCATATTTCTCAAAATTGACTTTGACTTTAAATACATAAATCTTGTAAAAAATATGTCGTATACTCTCCCTCTTAAAACGTTTTAATATACCTTTTCCTTAGCATAATAATTAACCCTAGGTTTGGCAGGACAACCGCAAGTTAGCGGATCTTAGAGGGTGCCTAACCCCTTCCCTCTAGATTAATAAAGAGCCCTTACCCATATTCTCATTAAGTTTAGCAGACCATTAAAATGGAGTTAATGTTTTACTTTAAACTAGTTAAACATTTAGGTGTCCTAATTCACCCAAATTAATTAGGTGGCGACTCCGCGAACCCTTAGCATTCTAGCAACCCTTTAGCATTTTAGCACCCTTTTAAACTTTAGCATCTTTTTGCACTTTTAGCCTCTTTTGCAATTTTAGCATCCTTTTAGCATTTTTAAAACCTTTAAGCCTCTTAAAACCTTTTAGCATTCTATTTTATTTTCTAACCTTTTTATTTGAGCAGGAGTTTAGAAAATAAATGTCGCGACCAAAAAAGGGCGCGACAGCTCCTAGCCATAGTCACGCTAAGAACTAATATAATCTTCATACATGAACTGAATTAAACAAAGCAAAAGAAAGAAAAGAAAAATACTCAAGAACAAGTCTCCAAGCCTTCTAGCATCCAAGAATTGTGTTGTGGAATATTTACAAGATGAAATGTGGTAGAATGATGGATGGAGAATGGAATGTCAAGTGTGGGATGGAATGTAGGATGGTGGATGGGATGGGTGATGGATGAATTCTTCTAATGATGTAGAGACTATTTATAACCCAAGAATTCTTTAGGTAAAGGGTTAGGGATTATGTAGGTAGGAAAGGTTATGGAATCCTTTTAGGTAAAGGGTTTAGGAAAAGTTATGGAATCTTTTTAGGTAAAGGGTTTAGGAAAAGTTATGGAATCCTTTAGGTAAAGGGTTAAGGATTATGTAGGTAGGAAAAGTTATCCCTTTTGGACCCTGAAAATGTGTCAAATTTGGCCCAAAACTCATAAATCCCGCGTCGGCGCCGTGGCCCTACAACTGGTGCCACGGCGCCGAAAAACCTGCAGTCAAATCATCTTTTTGAACATTTAGCGCCGCGGCGCCTGATGCGTTTTTCTGGCGGATTTTCGTTTCGTCGTCCTTTTTTCGTCCGGTCTCCGTCTGATTTCTTTTATACTTCCCGGGACTTCTTAGACTTCATTTATTGGCCCCTTTTAATGTGCAATTTCATCTCAATTAAGCTCATTTCCTCTTCTTTTCGCTATTTCTCCATTTCTGACTGTTGTGACACAAAAGGAATAAAGACGACCCTAATACTATACTAACCATCAACAAAATGAGTAAAATACTAACTAAAAATAACTCAAAAGGTGTATATAAAATACACCAATCAATACCCAATCTCATATTTAGCATTTCTGAAAACTCTCTTAGAAACTAGTGACACGAATCAGACCTTATAAATGATATAAAACTTAAGAATAATAAGGATTATCTCTGTTAGAAGCTGCGACGAGGGTCGTCGGAAAACACTTCGACACCTGATTCGACAAAAGTGAATTGAAAACCGCAAAGTTGATTTGGATAGAACTTCTTCGAGACTAAAGGTTGTTTGATTTTGAATCTTCAAACGACCTTCAAGGATTCTAATTTTACCTGACAAAGCTCAAAACACCATGATGTAGACACTCTTATAAGCAAGGCGGCTTGCGAAAATCCTCAATTCTGACCGAGAATTTCAGAGAGTATCAATTGAGACAATTCCCTTCCAAGTGAAGATAACAATTCCTTCGTTGTAGACTGATTCTCTAGAAAAAGAGAGATAGAGGTCTGTAGAAGAGAATGGAGTATATGTGAAGATTCTCTAGAAAAAGAGAGATGGAGGTATGTAGAAGAGAATGGAGTATATGTGAAGTCTGGTGAAGCTGTCAGCAATTACGTTATGGACTTGGTCACTCCAACAGGTGACTTTATGACATAACATGTATATCCCACTTAATTTGGTCATCCGCTTTATAATTAATTAATCCCGCAATTAACTCGAGATCAAATCCTTTATATACTAATTTTCTTATTAGCATATGTAAGTACAACATAAATTTCCCGGGGTTCAGATTCACTTGCCCATGTTTATGTGCTTAACCCGTTAATCGGAATTATGAGGTGTTACATAAAGGATGTGATGCGTCAGACCCGCCCGTTCCTTTTCTAAAAAAATGACACAAATTATAGTCATAAAAATGACCCATATGGATGATATAATTGTTATAATTACAATAGCAGTTACGGTAAACCCATAGCACGAATTGGAAGCAACTACACCGGCCTAGAATTGCATTTTAATGTAAATTAAAGAATTGCATTAGGGTTAGATTTTTTTAATTTGATTGACTTTGAATACAGTCTCACTTTCACGAATTGGAAGTACAATTGATTTGTTTTTTTTTCGGATTAATAGATAAGATAAAATAAGAAAAATTAAACCAGTGAGAGTCAGTGAAGTGGGGGAAGCAAAACCTAACTGTGTGAGCGGGAATACACTTAGTATTTTTACAGAGTTTTTGATCTTTTATTTTTTATAATGTTAAAACGACAACGTTTAGTTTGTTTGTATTAAAAACAATTTTAAAACAGAAACAAAAATCGTGTAAGTCTTAATTTGAATTTAAAAAGTGTTAAATAAATAATAAAAATGGTGTCGTTTTAAACAGTCAAACACGTCATTTTTCGTCAATTTAAAACACAGGGAACTTTTTTATGTGACATTTTACAAAACCGTCAAACAAACGTCATAAATAAATGACACTTAAAAAACCGTCACACAAATGTCATAGTTATATGATACTTAAAAAACCTGTCACACAAATGTCATAATTATATGATACTTAAAAAACCTGTCACACCAATGTCATAATTATATGACAAACCTGTCACATGAATGTCAAGAAAAAACGTAAATTTAGTAAAAAGATGTGACACTTGCATTTTTGTCACATGTGAATTGTCACCGTAGTCTATTTTTCTTGTACTGCTCCGTTTCAATTTAAAGGGGTCATTTGGTAGGAGGGATAAGTTATTCCTTGTAAATGAAATTGGGTGGGATATGATGAGATAACTTATCCCACCCTCTATGTGGATAACTTATTACACCTTTATCCCATGTAGATGGAATTGAGTGGGATACAAAGACATTATCTCACAAACCAAACATGAGACAAATAATCTAATCTCCTATTATCCCTCTTACTGAGTAGAGTTTAAAAAAACTAAAAATGACTTAAATTTTGTGACACGTTATTTTGGTGTTCAATCAACAATTCAATGCCATTTCCTCCTACTTCTGCAGCATTTTTGTCGCTACTTCGAATGCGAAAATTCAAAGGGATTATCATTATAGTCTCTAAACAAATATCAAATCGAAGCAATTGGACCTCCGACTCGTCTTTTACAGTTCATTTCCAGACATATATATAGCAATACATTCCCATGACATCAGTCGCACGAGTCACCATTTTTGTACATCCAGATTACAGTGTTGCTAGTAGGGCTGGAGTTACAATTTCGCTTACAAGTTTGATAGAACTCAATAGTTTTAACGCAAATTAACCTATATTTTGTGTTGAAATCACTTTATTCAATAAGTTGTCTTTCTTAGACTTTTGTTGAGGTCCGAGGCTACGGATAAGTAAGTCTAGGTAAGAATAATAAGAATTCAACACTTGAACAACTAAATAGTTACAGAATGTTGCCTTCAGTGTTGTGTCAACACTTGTGGCAATACTTGATAAAAACAGTAATAAACTTTAAAGAGTAAATGCAGCGAAAAAATAAAAGACGCAAGGTTTATATTTTCAAGGGTATATATTAATATATCTCTTGATGGTTAATGACCGAAGTAATGTATATTATATATACAATTACAATTGATTTTCTTTTTACAATATGTAGAAACAAAATAAAAAAAGAAATTACAAAAACGAAGTCACAGATGACTTCAGCCTAAAGATAAAACTTCTAAAAAGAAACATACAACATCTTCATTACAATTTCTTCAACAATAAGCTTAATCTAGAATCTGTACAACAAAAGTAATGTTGGACTAGATGTTGTTATACTCCTTTAGGCTAGGGTGTTGATCCTGTTTCTGAGGTTAATTTCCAAGAGCTCTCTTGGTTATTCTTTTTTTTGTAATCTGGATATCGCTACTCTGAATGTCCTCCTCTATTTATAGTGTGAAACTTTCTTGAAATTCTCACTGGTTGGTTGCGAGAGTTGAGAGAAAGAAGACAGCAGCTTGGACCGATTCCTCCTCCATGAAGATCTCAATGACATTGACTTGGTATTCATGTTTCTTCTCTTCCAAGCTTGACTTCTTCTTTTCTCACTTTTTAAACATAGTTTCCTTGTTAGCTTGCCTAAGTAATTTTTTAACTCACGGTAACAATCACTATTTTGGCCGAAATAGTAGGCAAAATCGTTTATAGAGATGTTGTCTGTGATGTTATCACAACAATGCAGACAACATTCTTATGTTCACAAGCGATGTTGTCCTAAGCGATTACTGGTGTTGTCACAACACTCATTCAACATCAATAATCTCTCCCTTTTTACCTTTCTTTACAAAACTTCATACAAAACTAAAAATGCATAGGATACTGATTCTTGATGTTGTCCTTAATAATCTAAAGATCAGTAGGATTGGGGCCATGCTCCCCCTCAACCTGCAATTTCAAATCTCAAATAATTTTGTATCGATGATTAGGATAGAAAGAACTTATGACCATTATTCGTGACTCGTATACAATACATTTGTAGACAATCAACAACTAGCAGTCATAGTATTTCCACAGTAAAACAATATCTACACGAACAGACCATATTCCCAAAAAAATATTACAAACCAGCAATCCAAAAAAATAAACAAATGTTCAACATTATATCAGCACATCAACAATTTCAATCATCATTCTTACTTCATAGATACCTAACACCATTTCCAACCTAACACCATCAGCTAGATTGGTTGTACCACAGTAGCTTCCAGCCACTTTCTGTAACAAACCAAGCTCAACACCCATTTCCTTCTCCTTCTTCATATGTCTTACTCAGCAGTTCATCTCTTCTCATATCCCCATGTACCTTTGCTTGGCCCTGTATGTTCATCTTCTCCCATTTTTTGTGAAGAAATAGTGTCCACATAATAGTCTCTGACTCGCACTAGCTCTTCAATCTGTCTATTTAGTTCAGCAACGTGCATTTTTAGGCATTCTCTGGACATTGGAAACTTACTCTGTTCTGTGTTGCCTGAAGTGTTGGCAACATCTAATGTTGTTTTTGTGTCTCAATTTTCCTTCTTCCAGGGCAGATCAATGATTATGCCCCTGGTGTTCAACACTGCTCTGTGTACTGAATATACCTCTAAGGCAGGACTCGACTTTTCTCCTTTTGGAATTTTAAACTCTTGATTAAGTAAGATTTGATAGATTAAAGATGGGTATGTAAGGAGAGCTATTCTTTATTTATGCCAAATTGGCAACATGTTCAAATATTATGTTCCCTAAATTGACTATGTCATTCTTGCTAATCTTACTCAGCAGTGTCGCTTGCTCTAGAGTTACTACTGTCTCATTAAGAGAAGGTAGCCAGTTGAAAATGACAAGATTGTGCAAGGTAGTAAACAGGGCAGTGAGTTTGGATACAAGACTATGAGGTGCCCAAACTGTGATCAAATTCCCAATAAGGTATTTGATCATAGAATTGATTTCCTCAGTAGTGGGATTGGATTGAAAGGGTTTTTCATTTATGGTTATCCCTAGTGTGGTGTTGATGATTTCAGGTGTAAAATTATATACTCTAATCAAAGAAATTTGGGAAATTGTACTTATACAACAGGTGCCAAGTTTGCATAAACATCCTGATCACTTTTTCACAATAAGGATTTTTTCCAGTTACTGAATTTAAGACATTTCTGCTGCTTAAAAAGTCAGTAAGGACATTATTGGATAATGAGTTTAGGTCAATAACTTTCTCTCCCCTAATCATTCTATTTTTTATTTCCAATTATCATCAAATGATTTTGTCTGAAATAAGGGTGAGTAAGCTATTACCTCAGAATCAGATTCAGATTCTTTGTTGTTGTCGTTTGATGAAGTTGGTGCAGGTGTTGCCTAAGATATTGGGGCAACATAGTATGGGTCCACTGATGTTTCTGTTGCCTTATATGTTGAGGCAACATTCGAAGCAACATTTCTATAAATTCTTCAGACCTTTTTAGGTATAAACCTTCTCAGATGAGTGTTGTCAGACATCTCATCTTCTTCTCTTTCAGCTTATGGAGTAGATGTTGAAGGCGTTCCAGGAATGTTGTGCATACTAAAATCAGTGTCAGTGTTGCTGCTACTGCTGCTAGAGTCAACAGAGAAAGTCGACTACATCCTTAATTTCTTAGCAGACTGATTATCACCAAACATGCTGTCAAAAACCCTTTTGGACCTTCTTGAAGGAAATGTTGATGTTGAGCGTCGGACACCTAGGTTAAAGAAATTTGATGTTGCATCAACATCAATGGGATTTTCATTATCACTTGGATAGGTTATCTTTAGTGGTTCATCCGAACCTACAAGGATCATTGCTCATGCATAATCTTCCTAGTTAGGTTTCTGATTATTGATTGGTATATAATGTTTCTATACCATTTTCTTGTGCGATGGGCTGGTGACATTGGTGTATATTCCTTTGTATTTGAAGATTTTGGAGAAATGGACATAGAAGAGGGTTTTGGAGAATTTGAGGTTTTAGAAAAAATTTGATTTGAAAAATGTGTTTGGGCTTCCATCGATTTGAGATACCCGGTGACGACTTGAAGTGACAATGCAAAGACAAATGAGGTGTTTCATCATCATGGCAAACCTTATACACTTCAACTTCTTTTTCTTTAAATTTAGGTAGTGTAGAAGAATTGAAACTCTTTACACCTAAAATAAAAGGATAACATAGCACACAACATCATTCAATTTTTTAAAAATAGAA
This sequence comes from Przewalskia tangutica, assembly GCA_029844215.1. Classification (NCBI taxonomy): domain Eukaryota; kingdom Viridiplantae; phylum Streptophyta; class Magnoliopsida; order Solanales; family Solanaceae; genus Przewalskia; species Przewalskia tangutica. The sequence goes on from CM056725.1 coordinate 9,857,336, forward strand.
AAAGTTATCACAATCCAGATTTAACTGAATTTGAATTTAAAACAGAGATGAGAGAAAAGAAACAAAGAAAACAAGACATAATCAAACAAAATTATCAATATAATGGAATATGATGTTGCTAGCGATGTTGGCAACATTTTGAATCAACACAAGTACAAGTAGTGAGAACCTTTAAGGACTTATGGATTTGATAGTCATATTATGTATATGTTACCTATGAGTTTGACCCCTAGATACAATGTTACATTTGTCCATTGTCCTTAGTTGAACACATACAAATTCTTTTGAAAAATAATTTTTGAGATATTATTAACCTTCTTTGAAGCACATGGTACTCCTATATAATAGGAACGATACCAGTCTTAGAGTTTTGCTCTTTTTGTATACTTCCATATCTTATGTAGAGGTTTTGCCTTCTTATGATACTTTTTTTTTATGATATATATAATTGATTTATATATACCATCGCAGAGAACAATATCGCATTCTCAACTTGTCCTTGTATTTGTATACTTGAGTGATCAAAAAGAAACTATGCAACATTACCAACAACATTTCCCATGTACATTGAAAACACCGTAAATGTTACCCAGAATGTTGAGACAACATTTAGAACAACATCTACCTAAAATGTCTTATTTTTAGAGAAAACAAAGATCAATAGATTTCTTCAAACTAGAAAATTTCTCATGATCTAAGGCTTTGGTAAAAATGTCAGCTAGTTGACGAAGTGTGTCGACATGTTCAATCTGAACTAGCTTTTTCAAGTAAGTCTCTTAAAAAATGATGTCGCATGTCTATGTGTTTTGTACGTGAATGCTGAACGTGATTTTTAGAAATATTTATCGCACTCAGATTATCACAATACAAAATCATAAAATTGTTTGATAAGTCATAGTCATCTAGCATATGTCGTAACCAAATCAATTGAGCACAACAACTTCCGGCTGCCACATATTCTGATTCGGCAGTCAAAAGTGATACACAATTTTGTTTACGACTATACCACGAGACAAAATTATTGCCTAAATAAAACAACAACCACCGGTACTTTTTCTATCATCTACATCACCAGCCCAATCTGAGTCACTATATCCTATTAGGTTAGGATTAGTGTCTTTGGTGTACCAAATTCCCAACTTACTTATGGTAGAAATATATCTAATGATACGTTTAACAATATTTAGGTGGGCTAACTTGGGACTGGGTTTGAACCTAGCACAAACACACACACTAAACATAATGTCAGGGCGACTAGCAGTAAGGTATAAAAGACTACCTATCATTGATCGATACAATGTTGGGTCAACATCCTGTCCAACATCGTCTTTACATACCTGTTGTGTAGAACTCATTGGTGTCTTCATATATTTAGCATTTTCAAGTCCAAACTTTCTAACCAGATTCTTGGCATACTTGTTTTGAGATACAAAAATCCCATCTTTAGTCTGTTTTATCTCCAAGCCTAAGAAAAATGTTAGTTCCTCAATCATGTTCATCTCAAATGTTGTCGACATTGCTTCAATGAATGACTCTAGATAGGTTCTAGAGGTCGAACCAAAAACAATGTCATCAACATAGATTTGGGCAATCATAATATCTACACCGTGTCTTTTGATGAACAATGTTCTATCAGCTTCTCCACGGATGAAACCAAATTCTATAAGGAAGGTTGTTAGACGACCATACCATGCACGAGGAGCTTATTTTAACCCATACAAATCCTTTTTAAGCTTTTATATATATTGTGGATGGTGTTGATCCTCAAATCCTTTTGGTTGTTTAACGTAAACCTCCTTGTCCAAATAGCCATTGAGAAATGCTCATTTAACATCCATTTGATGCAAGGTAATTTTTAGGTAGCAAGCAATAGCAAGTAGTAGTTTTATTGACTCAATCCTAACCACAGATGCGAAGGTTTCGTCATAGTCAACTCCTTCAACCTGTGTGTAGCCTTGAGCAACAATACGTGCTTTGTTTCGAACAACTATTTCTGATTCATCTGATTTGTTCTTGAATATCCACTTGGTTCCAATAACATTTGTGTTGTTAGGACATGGAACCAAGTCCCATACTTTATTTCAGGAAAACTGTTCAAGCTCTTCTTGCATTGCTTGAATCCACAAATTATCTTTTAAAGCTTCTTCAATGTTTTTTGGTTCAAGAGTAGAAATTATACAAGAAAGACTAACTTGTTGGTATATGGTGGACATACACATATACCTTACCATTTCACGATAATTGATTAGTTTTTTCTCTCTTGTACGCATCCTTTCAAAAACTCCCATATCACCTGGTCGGGTGGATGGTTCCTTCTAATTCTTGACGGAGGATCTCGTATTACTTGGTTATGCAATTCAGTTTCAGACTCCTCTGCCACTTCAACCTTTGTAGTCTCTTCATGAGGTTCAGATGTTTCCTCTGATGTTGTGACAACACTAGGGACAACATCTGTTTCTTCAGTTTGTTGCGCTTTTTCAAATGTAACCACAATGTTATTTTCTGAGAACTTTCCTGAGATATTCATAAGATCATCAAATATAACATTCATGGACTCATGTATGGTCTTAGTCCTCAGACTGTATATCCGGTAAGCATGGCTATTTTGTGAGTAGCCGACAAATATTCCTTTCTCACTTTTTGAGTCAAATTTCGCCAATTTGTCCCTGTCATTTAAAATATATCACACACACCTAAAAACATGAAAGTAACGCAAAGTTGGTTTCATTTTATTTAACAGTTCATATGAGGTCATTCTGGTGCCTGGCCTTAAAAAGACTTTGTTAGTTATGTGGCATGCAGTGTTTAAAGCTTCTGCCCAAAACCTTTTTGACAATTGTTTGGAGTTTAACATTACTCTAGACATTTCTTGCAGTGTTCTATTCTTTCTCTCAGCTACCCCATTCTGTTGAGGAGTCTTGGGTGCCGAGAATTCATGAAAGATGCCTTTCTTTTCGCAAAATTTTGCAAAAAATTGATTTTTCAAATTCCTTTCCATGATCAGATTTGATTCTAAAAATGGAAGAACAAAACATGTTTTTAATCCTAGAGTGTAGTATTCTAAACACGTCAAAAGTTTGTGATTTTTCTTTTAGAAAATAGATTCATGTATATCTGGAAAAATCATCTACAATCACATAGGAATATCTCATGTCTCCTCGACTGTCTACTTCAATAGGGCCCATAAGGTCCATATATAAAAGTTGAAAACAATAAGACGTACCTGAATGTTGTCCGTCGTGTTGGACAACATTATGGGGAACACGAGTCTACTTACCTTTTAAACAGTCTTCACACACTATTTTATCTTTTGTGTTTAGATTAGGAATGCCTCTAACAACTTCAAGAGAGATTAATTTCTCCAAATTGCGATAGTTGGCGTGTCTCAACTTCTGATGCAATAGTGTTGTGTTTCTTACCTTTGTAGAATTGCAATATTATTGTCCATCGACGAGATAGCAATTGTCTCTAGTTCGGGTACCAGACATAACACACTTATTGGCAGAATTTGTAACTTTACATTCATGCTTGTTGAATCTTACCTCGAGATCGTCATCACATAGTTGGCTTATGCTAAGTAGGTTAGCCACTAATCCTTCTACATGAAGGACTTTTTTCAAGGCTAGTACGTCAGGAGCATTAAGAGTCTCTCTACCAATTATCTTAATCTTGCTTCCCCCACCAAAGATCACGTATCCTCCATTGAATGCATCATAATCCTTCAGTAAGCTTTTGTTATCTGTCATGTGTCGTGAACAACCACTATCGAAATACCAAGAACCTGTAATGTTAGTATGTAAAGCAGTTATGCACACATTACACCTCAGGTTTAGTTTAGGTACCCACTTTTTTTTAAAACTTTTCTTCTTTCTGTTCTCAGGCTGATTGTGTTACACCCCGTAATTACAGGACATGTTTGTAAGAACGTACGTAAGAATTCAAATGTTAATATTTGAGACTAGTAAAAATTTGTCGGAATTATGGAAATGTCGGAAAACGAAATATTGCGACGAACGGGAGGGCGACACGTGTCACCCCCCTTAGTGGTCTTGGACGAAATGGACATGGTTAGAATGGTCATTTGACCAATATTGAGATGAGCAAGTCTTGCTAGACTAGAGCTTGATAACTTTGACTAAGTCAAGGCCACTTGGCTTGACCTTTTATTAATTCATCCAAGCCACCCATTTGTGCAAATCTTGACCCTCATTTTTGTTATTTAAACATACTAGAGCAAGACAAGGCTATACACTAAACAAATTTTCAAGAAAACTTGAAGAACAAAGAGTAAGCTCTCGGGTTCATGAAGTTTCAAAGGAGAAAAAAAAATCATTTTGTTGTCCAATAAGCTCCACACTTTAAACCAAGGTTCCTAAGGGTAATGTAAGGGTATCTCAATAGAAAAATCCAGGAAAAGTGGCGTTTTCGTATTAGTCGCATGGTGAAAACCTAGTCACTTTCCTAGGTTTGGATTTGGAATTGAAGGAAAGTTGTTTGTGATCTTCTAAGGACTTCAAGTGGCGGATTGGAGTGTCAAGGAGAGGCTTTAAGTTGCTAGGGAGCGACTTCGTATCTTGAAGTGGATTAAGGCTCACTAAGGTAACAATTTTGTTCTCTTAATTGTATAAGATTACATATTGTTGTAGCCTTACATTCTAACTAGCATGAAGTATATGTATATAAGATTGATAAGTGTTATGGATATTGGAAGCCTAAAATCCTAAATGACATTGATTAGCCATTTGAAATTGAAATACAATTTTGGTCGGTAATTAGAATCGTCGCATGTTACCTACTTAAATATTGTAGTAGTTATAATCGATTGCGGCTTGATAACATGTTATACTAAACAACTTGAATTGAAAAGGAATTGGAAAGGTTGATATGTTGTTACACCTTTGGCCGAGAATGACTTTGTATGTTGGACTAGTTTGATATTAAGTTGTGGGGCGGAATTTTACACGTCTTGTAGGCGTGTAATCCCCTATTGATAACTACATTGTTGAGCCTTAAATGTGGCGTGTTTGGTTATTGAATTTGGGCCTTGAAAAAGGTGGAAAAGTATGTAGAAACAAAGGAAGTGTTGTCCGATTTTCCATAGAATTTAGTGACTTTGCACTTAGAATATTCTACATTTGAAGTAAGAAGTTAATAGACGTATTATGGTCATTATAGGTTGACATACTACGTACGACATATTGGACTTGGCAAGTGGATTGAACTGAAGAGATATGTGGAACTTCCTTATCTCTTGAGCATGAATAGTTGTAAACATATAGTACGGTAGACGTACGATATTTTAACAATCTAGTCCGTTTGATATCCTTGGCTTATTTTTAAGAATGTCCAAGTTGGTTGAGTTAGGGAATTAACTCACTTGTTTAAAAATATTAAGGATATCTTAGTATCTAAAAGTTAAGAAACTTGATTACTAAAGTTAAGGGACTTGAAGTAATTCAAAAGTATATGATACTTGTTTCGTTTTAAAAGTATAAGTCCCTTGGATATATGGAAGAATGTAATTGCCTAAAGTATAAAGTAAATATAACGACTTTATGGGAAGTTGGTTATAATAGTTTTATAGAAGGTTAATAGAGTGGTTTACTCTAAGTAATGTAAGTATGATAAATGACTTGAAATAATGAAAGGCAAATTGATCTTGAGGCATCAATTGCTTAATGTTTTAAAAGAAAGAAGTCACTTGATTTAGAAGCCTATAAATGTATTTCTAAAAAGTATTGTGACTTGTCTTGAAAAGTAGATATGACTTGATACTACGGTTATTAGTATCTTGGAAGTTTTATATGAAAAAGAGTCATTTTAAAAGAATAGAAGTACGTAGTACTTTGGGTTAAATTCCCGAATTTTATAATGACATGTTAGTGTCTTAAGTAAACTAAAATGAGAGTGTATATGAATAAGGCTAATAAGAAGTTAGGGGAATTTCTTAACTTGCTTATGTTATGTATGATAAGCCGGTAGTGCTTATGTTATGTATGATAAGTCGGTAGCGCATATGTTATGTATGATAGCCGGTTGTGCTAGTTTATGTTATTCTTACGGGGTAAAGTCCCGGGTTACTACTAATTTCATGGATTTGCTACCCATGATGCGAGTGCGGCGTTTGTACTCATTGCGGGCCCATCGAGCCTAAGCGGGTGATGTCGCGCCCGATTTCGACCGCGACCTTTTCCTAAAAAGCGAACCCTGCTTCTCAAATAGAAATGTTAGAAAATAAATAATAAAATGCTAAAAGAAAGTTAAAGAAGTGTTTAAAATGTTAAAAATGCTAAAGGGTTCGCGGAGTCGCCACCTAATTATTTTGGGTGAATTAGGACACCTAAATGTTAACTAGTTTAAAGTAAACATTAACTCCATTTAATGGTCTGCTAAACTTGGTAAGGGTTCTTTATTATCCTAAAGGGAACGGGTCAGGCACCCTAAAGGATCCGCTAACTTGCGGTTGTCCGTTCAAACCTAGGGAATTATTATTCTATAAAAATGCATGTTTGAAAGTATTTTAAATAAAAGGGATAAAATTGTAAGATTTATTTAGAATATAAAATTAGCCTTGGATAAAAACTAGCATTCATAACGTATTAGATAAGATACATGTATTGCAAAATCTTATTATGACGAAATGCGTACTTTATGAAATAAGATGTAGAATATCTATTATGCAAAGACTAACCAAAAAATATTTTTTAATTATGAAGGTTAGTAAGAGTTTGTGAAGAAATTAATTTATTATGCTAAGGATTTAGTAGCGAGTGACGCTTTAGCTACGTGAATATTTATGTCATTTTGGTATGGCTTAGGCAATGCATAACTAGTCATAAAAAACTAACTAATTAAAGGAGAATGAATTTCTAGCGTCAAACTATTTTTAATGACAACCCAAAGTTTAGCTATTTTAAGTGTACTACTAGTAATCAATAATGTAATGTTAGACAAATAATTACAATAAATAAATAGGGTGAGGATATGAATTGATAAGGACTCGAAGAAATGGCGAAGTCATTCGCCGGTGGCTTGGAATTTCCGATGCGGATAGAGAATGCACATAGATGCGGGCTGTCATTTGAAGTAGCTCGTGATGAGTCTCGCCATGAGACTCTTCATTTTGCTCCGATGCATTTCATGTAAAACAAAGGAAGATAAGGATTAGTAAATATTCATGATATCTAACCCAACATAAGATTATTATTATTTTTTTTATAATAATATGTATAAACACACGAGAGAATCTTAACACTTAATTAAAGCAAGGTAGGTCCTGATTACATAAAGGGGTCCAGACATACAACTTTCAGATTCTAAAAAAAAGGGAATGGGTCATGCCAACAGAGAAAAGAAGAAGCAGGGGATGATAGTGAGGTTCATGTTCACAAGTACATGTTCAAAAATGACAAGTAAGCATTCGGCCTAAACTTTAACACATAAACTTATATGTTATGATTAATTTGTGAAAGCGACAGGTAATAATAATAGGTACGATAAATTATCATAAAAAAAAAGTTCATCTAAAGCATACAACATGGTTCAAGATATCAAAAGGTCAAACCTTAATTAATAACTGAAAGAGACATGCCCAATTCGTAAGCATTTGACTTGAACACGATTTGCGACTAAACATATATACCGTGATTAGATTATGGACCCAACAACCCGCGTGACTAAAATAGATTCGAATGCCCGATTCCAGATTGCATAAAACAACCATGCAGTGAGGAGGGAACACTAGGAAAGATATAATGGAACATAATTCAAGTCGGTTCCCGTTTTTTTTTTTTTTTTTTTTAGAATACCAACTAAATTGGCAACTTAGATTTCATGTTTTACCTAAGCAAATATCAAACTAGGTGATTTTAAATATTAGATCAGCCATTTTCTGAGTAGCTGTAAACATATGCAAACTATAGTTTAACAGTTACTTTAAAACTTTTTTTTTTTTTTTGACTTCTAATCTTTGTTACTAACTGGTTCCCGATATTTTAAGAATTCAAACAGCACCCAACATCTCATTTAATCAAATCAAGCATCATTTTCCTCAGTCTCACTTCATATTGGTTTACTAATCAAGCGAGTTTCAAATTGTCGTATTAACATTATTTCAAGTACAAACAGGCTGCCTACTGGATAGTATAGCTCCTGGCTAACACATTTGACCCTGCATGATCATAATCAGTCCTAACAATACCACAAAGCATTTAGACTACTCCTATTATAATTTATCTAAGAGGGAAAGCGAGTTCAAATCTTTAAATTAATTCAGATTTTCATTTTTTAACTAATGCCAATATCAGATTTTCATCTAAGTATTAATATGTGGTCAATTTAAACAAAACAGAAGGATTTAAGAGGGAACAGATAACCACTTAAAGAACAACACTTCAAATTTGCAGGATCATTGAGTCCCAAACCATGTATCATGTTTCACCCTGGCATATCATTCACTTTAATCTAACAAGTTCCAAATCGTTATACCAACACTATATCAAACACCAGCAAACTATCCATCAAACTAATATAGGTTTCGACTAACACATTCGACCCCTTTTTCCTGCTTCGAACAGTCCAAAATCAAATCCATAATGAAATAACGTATTAAAAACTTTATTTGATTGCTCATACTTATATCACACAGTACACAAATTCTGGACAAAGATTCAGGAAAGTCATTTTATAACTCAAAACAAGACTGATTAATCATTCGTCGACATAATTTGTCCATGGCGAATGCCTTTAACTCATTCAAACATATTCAAGCTAAGTCAAACATTCGGAATAGATGTGGACATACTAAGTGAATCTATAGCACACAAAAACCTTACAGAAATGAAAATAATCGAGAAGGGATTGAGTTTACCTTCTCCGGCCAGCGACCCGGGGCAGCGTATCAAGTCGTCGATCCGCTCGGGGTTTTCATTTGTGATGCGTTTAGAAGAGGAATGAGACTTTACGATTCTTGATCAAATTGAAAGAGAAGGCTTGAATTTTCGTTCTTGCTCTTGCGCTAGATTTGGATTGTGCGAGGTATCCTTGAAGGTAAAAGGGGGTGTTCGTCCTCTGTTTCTGCCTGTGCGAGAGAAAAGTTTTTCAGACTGTCTTCCCCCCGACCCCTGATGTCTGTCGTGGTATCCTACTGCTCTGCTCGTAAAGAAAGATGATTGCTACTGGCCCCGCTCTGACCTACTGTGCTACCGTCTCTGCTCTGCCCTAAATTTCTATGTGGTTCCCCCGTTTCTGCCCTATGTTCCCCTGACTTTTCGATTGCCTTCGCATGTGCTTATATATCCCTAACTCTAGGCTCTAATGTTGGTAAGTTACCGGTCCCATTCAGGATTGATTCTGTGCGATTTGAATAGATTGTGACGAGTTGCCATTTTCAGAAGATTTGGTTTTGGTTATGGTAAGAATACATTGGTTGGGTGTACATGGATAAGGAAAATAGCCGGATTCTCAGGCGAGAAATCCGGGATGTGCTGGTGCCTTGCTGGTTTCTAGTTCTAGGTTTAGGGTTTCGTTGGGTTGATCGGGAGAGGCAGTGAGGTGAAGAGTGGCGATAAGGAAATGAATTGGGATGAGGGCGTGGGGCTTTGGCCTGATAATAGAGAAGGCTTGCGGGTGGGCCTGCGGGTGCGGGTCGAGAAAAAATGAGTTGGGGATTGGGCTTTGGGTATTGTTAATAAATTGGGTACTAATTAGTCTTAGGCTAGTTAATTAATTAACTAGTTAATTCTAGGTAAGTGTATTATTAATTAATTAGTGATAACTTAAATTAACAAATGTGATTAAGTTATTTAGGTGCTTTATCAATCTAATTGTTATAATAAATGCGGGCGTGTCATTTAATTAGTGCTTAATACTCTACGTAAGACGCGGTGTCATTATTAAAGTATTTATGTTTTATTCGCTGCATTTTATTATAAAAATCCCTAAAAATTATTTTACAAAATTAGTGTAATTTTATAGTTAATGACTGGACGGGAGGGTCAAAATTGGGTGTCAACAGTTGTCCCTCTTTGTATGGAGATGATGGAAGAATTTCGGACAAAGACGTTGACTCATAGCCAATTTTGTCTCGATCTTCAGAATTGCAAAAAATGCTGGGCAATTGGGCAAGGCTGACGCGGACTCAAAAATTGTCCCAGTGTCGAGTTATGATGACACTGGGCTACCATGGTCAAAACACCTAATGCGGACTCAAAATTGTCCCAGTGTCGAGTTATGATGACACTGGGCTATGGTCTGAAAAAATAAGCAAGCTTGAACACAGGGTGTCTTGCTATGGCTGGAATGAGTGGACCGACGCTTGAGGCCGCTTCTGCCATTCATTGGGAAGGTTGGCCCCCCAACAAATTGCCCCGGTTCGCTGTAAGAGAAAATCCACGTTGTGCTCCTGCTCCTGCATGCTAAGACTTAAGCAAACGGTTAGTGCATAACTGTCAAAGCAAAATAATGTGAGAATGTAAATTTTGTGTTGTGGTTGTAGTCAAATTGTATATACTATAAAATGAAATGATGTGATGATACGCTGTCTTGTATAAACGAGATGCAGATGTTAAATCGTTGTATAGGCAGATCACGAGATGTTAAATCGTTGTATGGGCGAGATCACGGTGTTAAATCGTTGTATGGGACGAAATCACGAGTGTTAAATGCGTTGTATGGGCGAGATGTAGATGTTAAATGCGTTGTATGGACGATATGCAGATGTTAAATCGTTGTATGGACGATATGCAGATGTTAAATCGTTGTATGGACGATATCACGGATGTTAAATCGTTGTATGGACGATATGTAGATGTTCGTCGTTGTATGGACGAAATGCAGATGTTAAATCGTTGTATGGACGATATGTAGATGTTAAATCGTTGTATGGGCGATATGCGGATGTTCGCCGTTGTATGGACGATATGTAGATGTTCGTCGTTGTATGGACGATATGTAGGCGTTAAATCGTTGTATGGACGATATGCAGATGTTAAATCGTTGTATGGACGATATGTAGATGTTCGCGTTGTATGGACGATATGTAGATGTTAAATCATTGCCGGGGCGTGTTCTTTGCGCCACAGTAGACTAAAGCTCAAGAAAGAGTTAGTGCATAACTGCTAAGACAGAATAATAATAAAGCATAAAATGAGAAAAAATGCAATTTTGAGAACAGAGAAAATCGTCCCTGCGTAGATGTGATATGTTGATGATGGCGTCGTTTTCGGACTTGGCGTCGTTTTGGATTTGGCGTCGTTTTCGGACTTGTCGTCGTTTTCGGACGTGGCGTCGTTTTCGGACGTGGAGTCGTTTTCGGACTCGGAGTCGTTTTCGGACGTGGCGTCGTTTTCGGACGCGGAGTCGTTTTCGGACTCGACGTCGTTTTTTGGACGTGGTGTCGTTTTCGGACTTAGCGTCGTTTTCGGACGTGGCGTCGTTTTCGGACGCGGAGTCGTTTTCGGACTCGGAGTCGTTTTCGGACTCGACGTCGTTTTTGGACGTGGTGTCGTTTTCGGACTTAGCGTCGTTTTCGGACGTGGCGTCGTTTTCGGACGCGGAGTCGTTTTCGGACTCGGAGTCGTTTTCGGACTCGACGTCGTTTTTGGACGTGGTGTGGGTTTGGGACTGGCGTCATTTTTGGACGTGGCGTCGTTTTCGGACGCGAGTCGTTTCGGACTGAGTCGTTTGGACTCGACGTCGTTTTTGGACGTGGTGTCGTTTTCGGACTTAGCGTCGTTTTCGGACGTGGCGTCGTTTTTGGACACAGAGTCGTTTTCGGACTCGGAGTCATTTTCGGACTCGACGTCGTTTTTGGACTCGACGTCGTTTTTTGGACGTGGTGTCGTTTTCGGACTTAGCGTCGTTTTCGGACGCGGAGTCATTTTCGGACTCGGAGTCGTTTTCGGACTCGACGTCGTTTTTGGATGTGGTGTCGTTTTCGGACGTGTTGCTGATGCTCCTGTATAATAAATGTTCCTGCAAGCTAAGCTTGAGAAAAAATTAGTGTATAACTGGTAAAACAAGATGATAAATATATGAGAAATGCAATTATGTGAATAAGGATGTCTTCCCTGTATGATATGTGGGGTGTTGTGAATGCTGAGATGTTGTCCTTGGGCGGACATGCTGGATGTTGCCGCTGACGAATTGCCATGATGCCTTTGTTGTGATGCATTTGTGAACCATGTGGATTGTCATGATGTCTTTGTTGTGCGTTTGTGCACTGCATGAGTTGCAATTTGACTCTAGGCCCGAGCTGATGCGCTATAATTTGTTGCGGGATTTGAACTCTGATTGTTGATGTTTGTCTGCTTCTGCTGCTTCTGAAGAATTTTGTTGTATTTTCTGCTTCTGCTAGTATGCAGAACTTGTTGTACCTTCTGCTAATATGAAGGACCTGCGCTCAAAGAAAAATTTGTGAGTTTGAGGGGGGGCGGTTGATTCGCGTTGACTTCGCCGCCTTGTTCCTTGATATCTGCGTGCCTGGCCTGTTCGGACTTGCAACCCCTGCCTGGTTTCCTACATTGTCCCAGTTTTGAATATGCAAAGGGCGTTTTGGCCTAAAGTGGGTCTTAATGGAGTTGCTTGTATGTTATGTGTATTCTTGTTATTTTCAGAACAAAGGGAAAGTTTCCTAATGGTGTGACCGAAGCCGATTTAGGCCGCCTACGTATCCCCATGAGGGAATCAGGTCATGACGTAGTTCATTACAAGCGAATATTGGGTAAAATTCTAAAGGTGGGACCGAGGCCGATGTGGCCGCCTACGTATCCGCCAAGGGAATCAGGTCGAACGTAGTTCCAATTACAAGCAAAGGAGAAATTGGGATTTTTCTAAAAGGTGGGACCGAAGCCGATGTGGCCGCCTACGTATCCGCCAAGGGAATCAGGTCACACGTAGTTCCAATTTATTACATATGAAGGGCAAAATATATTAAACTAACTATTTTAGGACTCAGCGGGCCAAAGCAGGGGCATGAGTCCACTTCTTCTTGCTTTGTGTCTTAGAGGGCGGGATTTTCAGCGGGATCATACCGGATCACATTGTATTTATGTTTCCTTTTCAGCAACGAGCAGACTTTAGAGCCCTTCCACGCAGTTTTTGTATCTTCTTCTTTTGATTTCTGCGAAGTGCATGTTTTGATGAATGGCTGATTCAGTCTGCGAGCTCACAGCCGAGCATTTCTCTTCCTTTGGAGATTGATTGATGATTCAACGACAGTCCCTTCCAAACTGTTTTGTTCAACAATCATGTTCACATAGGCATCATCAGGGTCTAGTAAGTGGTTGTTGTTTATATTGGGGGGAACTTCTTTAAGTTGGATGACTCCATCTTTGATCAATTCCTCGATTTTGTCTTTGAGGTATAACAATTTTTAGGTGTCGTGTCCTGCACCTGAGTGGTATGCACAATGTTTAGTTTTATCGTGCCTCGGGAGGTAGGCACAGGGTATTTAGGAATGGGTGGAGTATTCCTGCGCTTTCGACTTCTCATTCACTTGTGCTATGGGTTCGCCTAAAGGTGTATATGTTTTTGTTGGTTTTCTTTCGGCATCTATGCGGGGTTTGGGTCCGTTTGGTGTGCGGGTTCGTGATTGTGGTGAGTATTTTGGATATGCTGGTTGGGTATGGTAAACAGGATATGGGGGGGCGTAGTGCTGATAATGTGGATTTTGAGTGTTTTGGTTATAGTAAGGAGGCGGTGGACTGTGATACACCGGATGTTGTTCGCCTATGCTCACGAATGACCGTGATAGAGGTGATGATCTCTTCTCCTCGTGAGGTACCTCTATGGAATCATCGCATTGCCACGCTAGTTGCTTGTAGATTTGTCGAGTTTGTAATTACGCTGTCTTAATGCCTTCTTCCACGAAGTCGCCCATTCTTACGACTTCCGCAAAACTTCGCCCAATTACACTGATCATCCTTTCATAATATGTCGCGTCTTTCAAAGACTGCACGAATAAAGTGGTCATTTCGCTCTCCGCCATTGGAGGTTGGACCTTGCTTCGACCGCCACCTCAAGGCGTATTCCGAAAGTTTACGTGGATTTCTTTTCAAGCTTCATAAGATAAAATGCATCAAGACGGTGTTAGTGTTGAATCTAAATCTATCCATGAAATCTTGTGCCATGGCATTCAACATCCCATTTTAGTGCTTGGCATGTGTACGATCCAGCGTCTCGCCGGTTAGACTCGATGAATAGCTTCATGATGATTGCTTGATTTTACCAACTCCAATCAATTTATCGCAATATGACCTTAGATGAGCTCGAGGATTCCCTTTCCATCGAACATGTCAAATTTGGGCACCTTGTACCCGCTGTAATTCAACGTCGAGTGCATACATAAGTTTTCATATTCCAAACCTTTTTCCCCTTGTTCATCGAATGTTTTGAATGCCTCTTTCAAACTACGGATTTCTTTTGCCATATTTTCATCACCGCTCGAGTCCGCGCTCCATTTCCTTGTATTGATCTGTCTCTTGGGAGGATGTATGCATAATAAATGGTTGGCTTTCGATCGGATGTGATAATCCCTCATATTGTTTGTGTGTCATCTGCTCGTATTGGGTGGCTTGGCAATTTGGGTTGAGTGGGGAGATATAAGTAGGTGGAGGTTGAGATGTGTATGTAGTGAACGGATCGTTTTGGAGGTCGGCTTGCAAATTGATCGGGCGAGTGACATTTTGGTGTGAGCTGGTATGTTGCGGCCTCTGCGAGGAGCTTTGGGGAAGTGGAGGCTCAAGGGCTTGTGACACGATTGCATTTGTCCTTTGCTCTGGGAGTGGTGCATTCAAGCTAACAGACAGGTTTGTGATATTTCGGAGCCTTTCTATTTCGGCTTGCATGATTTCCATTTGCTGCAATAGTGTGGCGAGGTTTTGATCATTGGTGTTTCTCCTTTCCAACGCCTCTGCATTCTCTACAGGAACGGGGATGAGTCCTAAGTTGTTTCGTTCCGCAGCCTCTGGATTAGTCATTTATGATGATTGTGCTTCTACCAGTCAACGCGAATCAACCTTTTGGGGATAAGCTAGGCAAAAATAATCCTTTAACAAATGAAGCAAACCAAGTTAGTATAATATGCAAAAGTTGCAGGCAATATATAATAATAAGCAAATTGCAAATCAAGTGCGTGTTCTAACATGTTTGGGACCTCTTTATGCCAGAGGTAGGCCTAAACGTCACTTATGCGAGATCATGACAGATTTATCCAAATCGTCCAACTGTAATGCTTTTGTTGGAAATGGCGACCAAATGACGGTGCACTTTTTCCAATTTCAGCATGTCATGATTAGGTTTGGATTTGTCTATCATTGTCACGCTACACATAATATGCTGGTTGGTCGTTGGGTTGAGAAACCCGTCGACAAGTTTGGTGTCTTCCTAATTGTGGTGTCAATGCCAAGGATTGACCCACCTAAGGTAAATGCATGCATGCCCTAAAATAAGGGTGTATAGCTCTATCTTAAGTTTCTAAGATTTGGCTTTTCTAGACGCAAGGTTCCCGAGCGGACAACTCGAGTGAGAAGGCTACGTGGCTGATCAGACGAATCGATCTAACTCCAGCGCGCCAACTCTCTAAAAATTTGGATATTTTTGAAAGAAATGTCTTGGTCTGCGCGGCACACACCAGCGCGTGAGTGTGTGATTTGTGTGAATTTTCCAGAATGGAAGAAATATGAGCGGAATGCCAGTTTAAGGAAAGTAGTAAAGCAGGTAGCAATTAAAATAAATATAGCGTATAAAATTAAATGCAAAAATAATGTCAAATAATAACCCTAGGTCTGTTATGGTTAAGAACCTTAAATCCCCAGTGGAGTCGTCATTCTGTCGCGCCCGATTTCGACCGCGACCTTTTCCTAAAAAGCGAACCCTGCTTCTCAAATAGAAATGTTAGAAAATAAATAATAAAATGCTAAAAGAAAGTTAAAGAAGTGTTTAAAATATTAAAAATGCTAAAGGGTTCGCAGAGTCGCCACCTAATTATTTTGGGTGAATTAGGACACCTAAATGTTAACTAGTTTAAAGTAAACATTAACTCCATTTAATGGTCTGCTAAACTTGGTAAGGGTTCTTTATTATCCTAAAGGGAACGGGTCAGGCACCCTAAAGGATCCGCTAACTTGCGGTTGTCCGTTCAAACCTAGGGAATTATTATTCTATAAAAATGCATGTTTGAAAGTATTTTAAATAAAAGGGATAAAATTGTAAGATTTATTTAGAATATAAAATTAGCCTTGGATAAAAACTAGCATTCATAACGTATTAGATAAGATACATGTATTGCAAAATCTTATTATGACGAAATGCGTACTTTATGAAATAAGATGTAGAATATCTATTATGCAAAGACTAACCAAAAAATATTTTTTAATTATGAAGGTTAGTAAGAGTTTGTGAAGAAATTAATTTATTATGCTAAGGATTTAGTAGCGAGTGACGCTTTAGCTACGTGAATATTTATGTCATTTTGGTATGGCTTAGGCAATGCATAACTAGTCATAAAAAACTAACTAATTAAAGGAGAATGAATTTCTAGCGTCAAACTATTTTTAATGACAACCCAAAGTTTAGCTATTTTAAGTGTACTACTAGTAATCAATAATGTAATGTTAGACAAATAATTACAATAAATAAATAGGGTGAGGATATGAATTGATAAGGACTCGAAGAAATGGCGAAGTCATTCGCCGGTGGCTTGGAATTTCCGATGCGGATAGAGAATGCACATAGATGCGGACTGTCATTTGAAGTAGCTCGTGATGAGTCTCGCCATGAGACTCTTCATTTTGCTCTGATGCATTTCATGTAAAACAAAGGAAGATAAGGATTAGTAAATATTCATGATATCTGACCCAACATAAGATTTTTTTTTTTTAATAATAATATGTATAAACACACGAGAGAATCTTAACACTTAATTAAAGCAAGGTAGGTCCTGATTATATAAAGGGGTCCAGACATACAACTTTCAGATTCTAAAAAAAAGGGAATGGGTCATGCCAACAGAGAAAAGAAGAAGCAGGGGATGATAGTGAGGTTCATGTTCACAAGTACATGTTCAAAAATGACAAGTAAGCATTCGGCCTAAACTTTAACACATAAACTTATATGTTATGATTAATTTGTGAAAGCGACAGGTAATAATAATAGGTACGATAAATTATCATAAAAAAAAAAGTTCATCTAAAGCATACAACATGGTTCAAGATATCAAAAGGTCAAACCTTAATTAATAACTGAAAGAGACATGCCCAATTCGTAAGCATTTGACTTGAACACGATTTGCGACTAAACATATATACCGTGATTAGATTATGGACCCAACAACCCGCGTGACTAAAATAGATTCGAATGCCCGATTCCAGATTGCATAAAACAACCATGCAGTGAGGAGGGAACACTAGGAAAGATATAATGGAACATAATTCAAGTCGGTTCCCGTTTTTTTTTTTTTATAGAATACCAACTAAATTGGCAACTTAGATTTCATGTTTTACCTAAGCAAATATCAAACTAGGTGATTTTAAATATTAGATCAGCCATTTTCTGAGTAGCTGTAAACATATGCAAACTATAGTTTAACAGTTACTTTAAAACTTTTTTTTTTTTTTTTGACTTCTAATCTTTGTTACTAACTGGTTCCCGATATTTTAAGAATTCAAACAGCACCCAACATCTCATTTAATCAAATCAAGCATCATTTTCCTCAGTCTCACTTCATATTGGTTTACTAATCAAGCGAGTTTCAAATTGTCGTATTAACATTATTTCAAGTACAAACAGGCTGCCTACTGGATAGTATAGCTCCTGGCTAACACATTTGACCCTACATGATCATAATCAGTCCTAACAATACCACAAAGCATTTAGACTACTCCTATTATAATTTATCTAAGAGGGAAAGCGAGTTCAAATCTTTAAATTAATTCAGATTTTCATTTTTTAACTAATGCCAATATCAGATTTTCATCTAAGTATTAATATGTGGTCAATTTAAACAAAACAGAAGGATTTAAGAGGGAACAGATAACCACTTAAAGAACAACACTTCAAATTTGCAGGATCATTGAGTCCCAAACCATGTATCATGTTTCACCCTGGCATATCATTCACTTTAATCTAACAAGTTCCAAATCGTTATACCAACACTATATCAAACACCAGCAAACTATCCATCAAACTAATATAGGTTTCGACTAACACATTCGACCCCTTTTTCCTGCTTCGAACAGTCCATAATCAAATCCATAATGAAATAACGTATTAAAAACTTTATTTGATTGCTCATACTTATATCACACAGTACACAAATTCTGGACAAAGATTCAGGAAAGTCATTTTATAACTCAAAACAAGACTGATTAATCATTCGTCGACATAATTTGTCCACAAGCGAATGCCTTTAACTCATTCAAACATATTCAAGCTAAGTCAAACATTCGGAATAGATGTGGACATACTAAGTGAATCTATAGCACACAAAAACCTTACAGAAATGAAAATAATCGAGAAGGGATTGAGTTTACCTTCTCCGGCCAGCGACCCGGGGCAGCGTATCAAGTCGTCGATCCGCTCGGGGTTTTCATTTGTGATGCGTTTAGAAGAGGAATGAGACTTTTACCTGATTCTTGACTGAAATTGAAAGAGAAGGCTTCGAATTTTCGTTCTTGCTCTTAGACTGCTAGATTTCGGATTGTAAGGAGGTATCCTTGAAGGTAAAAGGGGGTGTTCGTCCTCTGTTTCTGCCTGTGCGAGAGAAAAGTTTTTCGGTATCTTCCCGACCACGATGTGCATGTCGTGGTATCCTACTGCTCTGCTCGTAAAGAAAGATGATTGCTCGCCCCGCTCGACTCTTTGTACTCACCGTCTGCTCTGCTCTGCCCTAAATTTCTATGTGGTTCCCCCGTTTCTGCCCTATGTTCCCCTGACGTGTCGATTGCCTTCGCATGTGCTTATATAGCCCTAACTCTAGGTTCTAATGTTGGTAAGTTCTAGGTCCATTCGGGGTGATTAAATGCGATTTGAATAGATTGTGACGAGTTGCCATTTTCAGAAGATTTGGTTTTGGTTATGGTAAGAATACGTTGGTTGGGTGTACGTGGATAAGGAAAATAGCCGGATTCTCAGGCGAGAAATCCGGGATGTGCTGGTGCCTTGCTGGTTTCTAGTTCTAGGTTTAGGGTTTCGTTGGGTTGATCGGGAGAGACGAGTGAGGGTGAAGGGCTGCTGATAAGGAAATGAATTGGGCTGAGGGCGTGGGGCTTTGGCCTGATAATAGAGAAGGCTTGCGGGTGGGCCTGCGGGTGCGGGTCGAGAAAAAATGAGTGGGGGATTGGGCTTTGGGTATTGTTAATAAATTGGGTACTAATTAGTCTTAGGCTAGTTAATTAATTAGCTAGTTAATTCTAGGTAAGTGTATTATTAATTAATTAGTGATAACTTAAATTAACAAATGTGATTAAGTTATTTAGGTGTTTTATCAATCTAATTGTTATAATAAATGCGGGCGTGTCATTTAATTAGTGCTTAATACTCTACGTAAGACGCGATGTCATTATTAAAGTATTTATGTTTTATTCGCTGCATTTTATTATAAAAATCCCTAAAAATTATTTTACAAAATTAGTGTAATTTTATAGTTAATGGTAGACGGGAGGTCAAATTGGGTGTCAACAGTGAAATAGTCTGTCATGCGGGTGAAATAGTCTATCACGAGGAATACCTGTGCGGGTCCACACGACTATGCGGGCGGATCTGACTATGCGAGAAGTTACTTCATTCGGGTCCACAGGACTATCACGGGTGAAATAGTCCCGTGAGTAGGATTGCTTAATGACATACTGGCGGGTGGCCTACTTTGATCATGAGCCTCTATTTTTATGCGATAAAGTATACTCTTATTTACTCTCATTGTTAGTAAGGCCACGATGTCTTTATTAATTGAGTTATCATACCGCCTCCGTTTTATTCGGACTTATGATTTCATTCTGATACTTTGATTTCACATATTTGGTACGTATTTATCGACCTCGCCGTTGCGTGCATCTGCATGGTAGAGTATACAGGTTGCTGATCCTCACTTTTAGGATCACTGTTCAGCTGTTAGGAAACTCCATTACTCCGGAGGCTTATCCCTGGTTCAGATCCCTGGTATGGTCGGTTGTTGTATATTCAGGGGTATGGCGGGGCCCTGTCCCGTCACAGTTGTTATTCTTAGAAGTCTGTAGTCACATTGTGGATTGGGTTTTTAAGAACAGAAATGTACTTGTTTATTTTATTTTGGTTCATGTATATTTTACGGAAGGTGGCCTTATCGGCTAACCTGCTGATATTTACTGTTTAAGTATTTATGAGTTTTATATGTTCCGCTGCTATTCTCTGATGTATACCTGAAAGGGGTGCCCAGGTAGGGCACCAGTCGCGGGCCCGGGGTCGGATCGTGACAGATTGTTTCTAATGTTGTACAATATTGGTGGCGACATCTTAGGCAATGATCTGAGTACATTGAAATTTGTAGTAGTATGGCATTAGATGGCCTAACTTCTTACAGTAGTTGCATCCAAACTTCAACATATCCTTAGTATTATGAGAGTTATTCTTAGCATTTTCTTTAACAAACTTTATCTTCTCACAATTACTATGGATCTTAGAAATCTTAGTTTTACTACGTGATTGATACCCAAGCCCTACTCGTGTAGGTTTGCTAAAGTTTAAGATTTCATCCAATTTGGAGGTTCCCCGTGTTGAGCCTTTGGAAGGTGGTCTCAGCTAAATTCAATCTTGCACGAATATTACCAAGTTCTAGGTACTTCTTGGTAAGTGTCACCTATAATCGATTAACAGTGCCTTTCAGATTGTTGTTTTCAAGAGTCAAAGATTTTGCTTTTGAGTCTAGTTGCTCAGATTCTGTAAATCCTTGATCACTTCATCTTTAGGGTCTAGATGCAGTCTCTGACTTCACGTGATGAAATAAAACCACTAAAACAATTAACATCGAATAGTCAAAATATACATATCTTTTGATGTTCTTTGGAATTTTAGATGTTGTGCCCAATGTTGTTACAGATGTTGTCACAACATTGTCAACAACATCTTCATTGTCAGACAGTGAGTGTTCGAACATTGCTGCTAGCATTGCCTGTGATTCTTCTTCTGGATGTCCTTCTAACCTTCATTTTCATCATCACCGGAGATACCACATATTCTTACCAACTTTTCTAAGGGTGTTTGCACACTCATTAGCATAATGTCCCCAACCCGAGCATGCATGACATTGCACTCCCTCGAGTTGTTTGGGATTAAAATTGGTATTGTTTATTTTTCTCAATGACTTGTCACTTCTTTGCCCTGAAGGTGATCTTATTGGTTGTTTATTGAAGAGTGGGTTTTGCTGTTGCTTATATTTAGCTTTATTTCGATCATTGTTGATCTTCATCATCATCAAATTAAATCTTCGAGTGAGTAAGGCAACAGTTGCACCATCACCTAATTCCTCAAGGTTCCCATCCTCGTCTTCAGTGTTAGTTTCTGAGGTTTGTCCTTGGAGTGTCATTGTCTTTTCCTTATACAAATCCCTTTGACTCTTGATGTTCATCTCATAAGTTTGAAAGATGTTCATCAAGGCATGTAGATCCATTGTGGTAAGATTATGGGCCTCTTCAATAACACAAATTTTTGTGTTAAACCTTTCTGGAAGAGATCTAAGGGCTTTGTCCACAAGTTGTGTGTTGGTCAAAGGAGAACCAAGTACTTGACACTGATTAACAATGTCAATTAACTTTTCAAAGTAGGATTATATATCCTCAAATTCTTCCATCCTCAAGCGCTCATATTGGCTCAAAATCATGCGTAAGCTTCGTTCGTCGCACACTGAGGTACGCCATAATGAGTTTGCAAAGTCTCTCAGGCGTCCTTAGCCGTTGTACAATTCTGAATGTGTTTGAACATATATAGATCTAAATATAACATTTAAGGCCTTTTCGTTAAAGCTAGCACTATTAGTTTCTTCCACGGTCCATTCGGATTCGGGTTTGGTAAGAACATCACCATCCTCATCCGTTGGATACTTGGGAACAACATAACATTCGGAGACAGATCTTCATGCTCGAACATCAATTAATTTGATGTGCGAACGTAGCCGGATGTTCTAATAGGCATAGTTGGTTCCATCAAGAATTGAAAGTCTACCAACATTTTGAGTAGTTACCATAGTCGTTAGATTCATGACCAATCACTTATTATATTAAGTGTTGACTCTGATACCACTTGTTGAGGTCCGAAGCTACGAATAAGCAAGTATAGGTAAGAACAATAGAATGTTGTCTTCAATGTTGTGTCAACACTTGATAAAAACAGTAATAAACCTTAAAGAGTAAATACAGCGGAAAAATAAAAGACACAAGGTTTATATTTTCAAGGGTATATATTAATATATCTCTTGATGGTCAATGACCGAAGTAATGTATATTATATATACAATTACAATTGAATTTCTTTTTACAATATGTAGAAACAAAATAAAAAGAAATTACAAATGAAGTCGCAGATGACTTCAGCCTAAAGATAGAACTTCTAAAAAAAACATACAACATCTTCATTCTGATTGCTTGTAATAAGCTTAATCTAGAATCTGGGCAACAATAGTAATGTTGGACTAGATGTTGTTATACTCCTTTAGGCTAGGGTGTTGATCCAGTTTCTGAGGTGAATTTCCAAGAGCTCTCTTGGTTATTCTTTTTGTTGTAATCTGGATATCGATACTCTGAAGTTCATCCTCTATTTATAGTGTGAACTTCTTTGAAATTCTCACTGGTTGGTTGCGGGAGTTGAGAGAAAGAAGGCAGCAGCTTGGACCGATTCCTCCTCCATGAAGATCTCAACGACATTGACTTGGTCTTCACGTTGCTTCTCTTCCAAGCTTGACTTCTTCTTTTTCCACGTTTTAAACACATCTTCCTTGTTAGCTTGCCTAGGTCATTTTTTAACTTACAGTAACAATCACTGTTTTGGCCGGAAGAATAGACAAAATCGTTTATAGAGATATTGTCTGTGATGTTGTCACAACACTGCAGACAACATCCTTATGTTCACAAGCGATGTTTTCCTGAACGATTACTAGTGTTGTCACAACACTCATCCAACATCAACAAATTTAAAATGCATAAATTCAAAATTTTATCCGTCGGTGATCTATAAAGAGAAGAGTACGTAGGATTGAACATAGTAAATTAAGAAACTGAAAGATTTACGTACTCATTTTTTCATTTACAACACAATATTGTCCAAATTAGGAAGATACTTTATTTTATGTACAAAAGTGCTTTAATTATCAACTGGAAATGCTATGGCAACGCCATGCAATGTTTTCGCATGGAAAAACAACTCAATGACCTGGCCAACACGTTAACGAAGTGGGGCTTATACCTCAACTCCATCCATTTCCCGGTGGACCCACTCTTATTCTTCTTCTGGCTACTCTTCACCAATGACGTCGTTCCTCGGCCGTTACTCGCCAGAAACCTAGTTATCGTCGTTGGAGCACAACGACGGCGACCCTGTCTTTGCTTGATTTCAGTTAGCTCCATTTCAGGCTTGAATTTTACAGGCCCGAACATGAACATTCTTTTTCGAGACTTCGCTGACATGGACGTAAGTCCAGTAATATTCACGCTCGCCAAATTTCGGGCTGAAGTAGCCCGATTCTGTTTCACCAGGCCTGTAACGGGCCTATTAAACGAATTAGAACGAAATAATGGAGATAAATTCTCATTATTCAATTGCTCTTCTTCAAATTGCCTCTCATCGATATCATTATCATGGCTAACGATTTTTCCGCAGAAAATTATATCCGAAAATGTATTATAATTTTCAGAATCAGAAGATTCGGTGAAGAACTCGAAAAATTCTTGTGGTGAAGAGGAAATTTTGGGACTCTCATTTCCCTTATTCATTCGAAGGTCAGATAAAGAAACTGTTTCCAAATTTTCTAAATCTTCTTCTTCTTCCGCTCTTCGTTTTTGAGTTTTATTATTGTGTTTGAAAAGCTTGATTTCTTTTTTCTCCATCATATAATATAATCAAGTGTAGCTTTCAAATGAAATAAAATATAGTAATATGCTGTGGAGAAGTGAATGTTACTGCAAAAGTATATATACAGTCACATAAATTGATGTCTGTTCACTTTCCTTATATTTATTTATTTTTATGTTTGCATTGTTAATGTAAACTTAGGTGGAACGGTTCTAGATAGCTAGAAATTCTAGAAGAGAAGAAGAAATTAAGGGGTATGCCAGTATAGTATGTGTATGGAATTATTAAAATTATAATATATAATAGACTTGAACACATAACTTTCAAAATACGACGAATTCAAATTAAGAATCTTAAAAGATTGATTCATAGAGTTTAAATCGGGATCCGTCTCTGATTAATTACCAAGTGTTTTTCTCCTTTGGAATTTTAATATAAAATCTCATAATTTTTAACATATTTCGTTGACCACTAGACCACATCTTTGAGTGTTGATTAAGAGCATTTTTTGTTTAATGTTTTTTACTTCTTTTTTTTTTTTGTTGACGAAGGAACCCGCAGCCGCTGCTCTTTCGAGTGCGCCGCGTAAACCGGACGTATGATAGCCTGCAAACCACGTCAGCCAGTTAAACCACACTTGGCAAGCCAGGTGTGATAGGCTCCCCCCAAGAGGCGAAGGCAGGTCAGGCGTTATCCTGGGGTTTCGAACTTGTGACCAAGCTCTTCCACACCACCCAATGAGGATATCCTCAGCCTTCAAGACCAACTGGTCTAGGGCTTCGGATATGTTTTTTTTTTTACTTTTGTCTCGCTAGTAACATATGTTTATATAGTTTCGCATTCTATCCCACATAAAATTTTACATAATTTATTATACCGAAATTACTTTTTCTTATGTAGCCAACCAAATATTGTACAAGTTAAATAAAAATTATCCAAAATTAAATATGTGTATAATGTATTAAAAAAATGAATCTCGTGTAAATTTGTCATATAGACTGTTTGAATTATCAATTTACTAAATATAGAAAGAAACATTTTTTTTGGGACAAATTAAAAAGTAAAGTAAGATACTTAAATTGGGACGAAAGAAAATAGTTATTTTAGCGTGATTTTATATTTAAAACTATTTTTTCAAGACCTCTTATGAGGGTGGTGTTAAATATAATTAAAGAAAGGCCCAAAGCAGTGAGGCCCAACGCAGATCACGGTGGACAAGGCCCAACCGAGAACTGTTTTATATATTATTGTATATTATGGTATATATTTAGATATTAGTCTTGTACCTAAATTAGTAATGTACTATTACCATAATTGTATAGTTAGTCTCCATATAGAATAGAGTTTTAGATGTAAAGTAGGAATAGGATTTTCCTATTGTAACTTGTATATATATATGTCTTTCATCAATAGGAATAATGAATGGGGTTAATTCTTTCATGGTATCAAGAGTCTAGGTTATTTTTCTTGCTCCTCTACTCACTATTTTCTCATGTAACTCTTGAAATTCGTGACCCAAATCCCCCCTCTCGGTTTTCAGAAAAACCGAGACCTCTCCCCCCTAAAAATCTTGTCCAAAAGTTTGTTCTATTCACCATGACTGATAAGAACACTTTTTATTTTGCCCTCACAGTTTCTAATATCAAGAGTGTTCGTTCTATTGTTCTTGACCTACTAAACGTCCAATATGGGACTTGGGCGGAGCTATTCAAGATTCATGCAATGGCTCATCAAGTTCTTCATCACATCATCCCTCTGACTCCTAAAACGGGGGATGAGACCACCAAAGATGATGATGTACCCACCAAAGCAGACGATCTGAAATTATGGATCACGTTTGACGCAAAGGTTCTTCAATGGATTTATGCCACAATATCTATGGACCTTTTACAGACGATTATGGAACCCAATTCCACAGTTATGGAGGCTTGGAGTCGATTGCGTGATATCTCCCGAATAACGATCGTTCCGCGTTGTTACCGCGAAGCAGAATTTTCTCAAGTTGTTATGGTGAAGTTTCGTAACGTTTCATCTTATTGTAAACGACTCAAGGACTTGACGGATCAACTTCTCAATGTGGGTGCTCCGGTTACTAATAGTCATCTCGTTCTACAGATAGTTGCAGGCTTATCTGAGGCCTATAACTGTGTTGCTTCGATCCTTCGTCAAAGTAATCCTCTTCCGGAATTTTATCAAACCCGCTCCATGCTCACATTGGGAGAAGTGAATTTGGCTAAAAAGGCGGCTATATGGGCTAGTCTCGTCGTCATGATGACTACGTCAAATTTCTCCCCTTCCAATTCCGTCAATGTGAGCCAAAATCGCAACAACGGTGATGGTAAAAAGAGTCAAAATCGGAAAAATGATGCCAAGATGTTATACCCCGTATTCTCAGGGTATGTATGCGAGGACGTACGTACGAGAGCACGACAGAAAATTGGAAAGGAAGAAAGAGGTGATTTTTTTTCCACGGAAAAAGTTTCCGGTTTTTGTAAAGAAAAATGTTCGTTGATGGGAATTGGGTTCCCAGATTTGGAATTTGGGCTTCTTAGATTATATTAGAATTATGGAATTTTATTTTCGGAAATGGTCACGTGGGGCCCACGGGAGAAATTCTGGTTTTGTAGAGCCCACTTTGTTTTGAGATTTTGGCCATTGTGGATATTTTTGGAAGGCGTTTTATGAGGGCGATAGGAGGGTGACACGTGTCACCCCGCTGATGGCTTAGCCGAATGACATTTGTGCACAACACGGTTAAGTCGTTTTTGTGAAGCGTTTTACATAACTTGCGAGGGAAAATTACGGCTATGTCTTTTCTTATTTTTGCGGATTTTTCCGAGAGACGAAACATTTTGGACCAACGGGAAGCAAGTGGGGCGGCACTTGGCCGATTGGGGGGGGCAAGTTGTGGTAGATATTTGTGTAGATATTTGTGAGGGTTTTAAGGAGTAGGGTCTAGGGTGCACTTGGCTTGATCTTGGCCTTACACTTGCCTTGCACATGGCTTGATCTTGGCCGTTGGTTGGCCTTTGGTTTTCTTATAAATACCACTGGCTTGAAGACTTCATCCATTCCAAAAATCTTCCAAGTCTTGAGTCCCTCTCCCTCCCTTTGAGTGTGTTCTCGTCCTAAGCCTTCCCCTCCCCCGAGGTGGCCTTGTGGCGAGAGCCTCCCTCAGCTGTGGTGCTAGCCAGTAGGGTACCCCACTAGCCTAGTTGTTTCGTATAATACACCACTCTTGGTAGAAATACTCTCCAGTATTGTTATAATGCCAAAATACCTTAGCCTTTACCTTGTTGTATTCAAAAGTTACCTCTATCGTAGAGCAGGAAATACTACCTTTTGTCCTTTTAGTCTCAAACCAAAACCACAAGGAAATCTTCATAGTTGGTTGAAGTATTTGAGTAGAAGTTGGTTAGAACTTAAGGGTTGTTTGGAGGCGGATTGGAGCGCCTGGAGTAGGAGCTAAACCTTGCTCGGGATCGACTTTTATCTCGGATAATTTTGGGCTTGTCGAGGTAAATATTCTTGTCCACTTATTGTAATTGGAGATTACATGTTGTAGGATTATATAGTTGAAGTATACTATATATAGAAATGAACATAGCTTGCGTGATGTCTTTTGACTTAAGCTGAATTTAAAGAGAAGCGATCAGTAATTACATGGGGTATTCTGATGAGACTTGTGTAGCATTGTTGTGTAGTAGAATGGTACACGTCAGGTTAGACGTGTAAACCCACGGTTGGCTTGGTGGCCGGCCGATAGAGGAGGAGATTTCTGTTGTTGCGGGGAGAGTCTTTGAATTTTTACGTAGAAATGGAACCTTGTGTTTTGAAGTTAATAAGACGTTTGTGACCTTTTTAGGTGAAAGTACTATGAGTAGCGTATTCTACTTGAGGAGTGGAAAGGGCTAGCAAGGTTGTAGTACTTGGAGCATTTTGCTTATTGTCGATACTCGTCGCGAGGTATGTGAACCTCTTCCTATCCTTGAGCATGATGTTTTGTAAACTATGTGATGCGGTAGGCGTCGTGTGCTAAATGAGTTGGTTGGTTTAAAACATAGGGTGTTATAATAGCTTTATGGGAAGTTAGTTATAACGACCTTATGTAGGTGAAAATGGTTTACTGATATTAGAAGTTAAGAGACTTGATCTTATAAGATAAGAGACTTAACTTATTTGTTTTAATGTGGATGTTTGTGTGAAACCTCATTCGTGAGTAATGAGTACTTGGTTTTAAAGGGATAATGTTTCTTGATTTGGGAATCGAATGTGTATCGACAGGACCACTGCGGCGTTAATAAAGGAAAATGTATTGAATAATGATGTGTTGTATTAAAACCCGGTAGAAACCTCCATCTGCATAGAAACTAAGATGAGACAAAATGATATTACATTTTCTAGATCATGGTCTTGTAATAAGAATGTTGTAAAAAGAATAACCTACTCTCGCGTGAGACATATATTACTCAATTGTTCTAAAAGGAATCAAGTGATTAAGTTTGGGAACTATGAAACCATTTGAAAATGAGAAGCTTGAGTAATTGAAACTAGGCAAAAGCTGGAACTTAGGAAAGAATGTTGTTACTTGATTTTGAAAAGGAATGTGGGTTGGTCATTCTAATACTACGTATCGGGTGACTTTTATAAAAGTAATGGATCTCTTTTAAAAGAACTTAACGTATGTAGTACTTTGGGGTTAAAAACCGGACTTTGGCATAAAATGAAAGTACTTTGAGTTGTGTGAAACTTGCTATGCTTGTTGTTGTGAAACTTGCCTATCTTGTGATGATAGCCTTTGTTGTGCAAGTGTGGTATTTACGTATTCTGCGTCTCTCGTGAGGCGGTTGACTTGTTGAGAACTTACTTGGGCGTCTTTGGCGATGTGGAGAATTCACGGGTATGTTTCCATTTTGATTCTTATCTTGTTGTTGATGTCACATGGGCGTATGTCTGCCGTCTGATGTCCAGGGCATCGCGGCCGTGCGGCCGGGTTGATTACCGATATATGGTTATTGCGCAACATGGGCGTGTCTACACCGTCTGATTCCGGGGCATGTGGCGTGCGGCGGGTTGATCACCGATATATTGTTATTAATGTCACATGGGCGTGTCTGCGAGGTAAATTAGGGGCATGTGGCCGTAGGGCATTGGTATTATTGTTGCATCATGGACATGTCTACACCGTCACGAGTCGGGGCATGCGGCCGTGATGCGAACACGATTGATGTTGTGGGCGTGAGACCCATAGTTATATTTGAGTGATGACTTGAGGCGTGAGTCCACGACTTGACATATTGCCTTTATGTTGTGATCGTAGTTTTGTTATCATACATGTCTCTGTTTTTATATATAGTATTATGATTTCATTCTGATATTTTTCTGATTTCACATACTTGGTACTTGTTATCTTGACCTCGCCCGGGGATGCGTTAAATCTGAGTAGAGTACATCGATCGTGGATCCCGCTCTTAGGATCCTGATTCAGCGTATTGGGAAGCTCCGTTTCTTGGAGGCTTATCTTTTAGTATGTGTTCCACTGAGTTGTAGGTTCTTGTACATTCGAGGTATGGCGGGGCCACTGTCCGTCATAGTCGTTGTAAATCTTAAGTGCATGTAATCTTGTTGTGGGCGGGGTTGTAAAGATTAAAGCTGTTCGAGTTTTATGTATATCTTGAAAAACCGTTTTGGTTGCTTTGTTTATTATTATATCTCTTGTTTCATGACTCATGTTTTATTTTCCGCTGGTTTTCTCTGATGTTGTATCACTAGGGTGCCCGGGGTAAGGCACCAGTCACGGGCCCGAATTCGGGGTGTGACACAAGAATCGCGGCGACAACAACCACCGGAACAATGGCAGTGGCGGCAGTCAGCAGCATTCGCAAACGTAGGGCCATCAGTGGGTCCCAGTCTCTGACCAGTACAGCGCCGCGGCCCAGCAGTCTCTGCCCATTCCAGCGTCGCGGCCCAGTAGTTTCTCGGGTCAGGCTCCGGGTTTCAGACCAGTTTATGGGCCAGGGCAGCAGTCCGGAATACTCAGGCCTCGACCCCCTCAAGCCCATCACTCAGCAGGACCCATACAAACCGACATTGAAGTAGTGATGTACACGCTTGGAATGACTCAATCGGACCCAAATTGGTACATGGACACAGGCACCACTACCCACATGACATCCGACCAAGATACTCTCTCATCTTATTCTAATTTGAGCAGTAATCATGGTATAATTATTGGTAATGACAATTCAATTCTAAGTAAGGGTTATGGTCATAAAACTTTATCTTCTCCCCATCCACCACTTGTCTTGAAAAATACACTTCATGCCTCAAAACTAATTAAAAATTTGGTGTCTGTCCATAAATTCACCACTGATAATTGGGTTTCTATTTATTTTGATCCGTTTGGATTTTCTGTGAAGGATTTCAAGACGGGGAGTCCTCTCATGAGGTGTGACAGTAGTGGGGATCTTTATCCAATCACACCAAGTCTCGGTTTCTCGCGTGAGACCGTGACATCCACTTTTGTAGTTTTTGCTCCTTCCTTGTGGCATGCTCATCTAGGTCATCTGGGGTCATCTATTTTATGTACTTTAGATAAAAATAAGCTTATTTAATGTAAGGGTACGCATATTACTCCAAATTATCAATCTTGTTCTTTAGGAAAAATTATTAAGTTGTCATTTGTAGCCTAAAATTCTCATACTTCAATGTCATTTGATATTATTCATAACGATTTATGGACATTTATCATTCTCAGTTCTATGAGTCATCGTTATTATGTTTTATTCTTGGATGATTATACTAAATTTTTATGGACGTTTCCAATAGCGAAAAAATCCCAAGTTTTTTCCATCTTCGTAAAACTTAGAGCTTGTTGAGTGTATTTTATACACTCTTTTGAGTCCTTTTTAGTTAGTATTTTACTTTTTTATTTTGCGTTTAATATAGTGTTAGGTGTGTTTTTCTTTCGTTTGTGTCACAGCGGTCATAAAGGAGAAGATACTACTTTTGAGGATGAAATGACCTTAACTGAAGATGAAAATTGCACAAGCATAGCCCAAGGAATGAATCCTAAGAAATGTCAAGAAGAACAGAAAAATCGTGATTAGGACAAAATCAAAGAGGCAACTGATTTCGCCAAGTAGCCGTGATCGGAAAATTAGAACAGGCGTAAAATTACCGAAAGTCCAAATTGAAACAGTCGAAGGCAGCGGTGCCATATGTCGATGAGCTACGGTGGTTTGGAAGAATTAGCAGCGGTGCACCAATGAGCTGCGGTCTTGAACGCGTATTTTCAAAAAAGTTGGGTCAAAATTGAACAAGGGTAAAGGGGTCCGAAGCAAGGTTTTTCTCAGATATAAATACCCTAAACCCTATCATTATTTGATTATTCAACTTTGGAGAGGAGAAAATGAGGCAAGACACAATTGGAGACATCTCATTGTCTTATTTTCTTTCCTTTACTTTATTTCAGTTATGTTGGATTGTAATTTAGTTCTTGACATGACAATGTTTAGGAGTTAATTACTTTAGTAGAGTTTCCATC
The DNA here is from genome assembly GCA_029844215.1 of Przewalskia tangutica. NCBI lineage: Eukaryota > Viridiplantae > Streptophyta > Magnoliopsida > Solanales > Solanaceae > Przewalskia > Przewalskia tangutica. The sequence goes on from CM056725.1 coordinate 9,888,915, forward strand.
GAATCTTCTTGAAGCTCTTCCATATAGTTAATGCATTGATTATTGATTTCTTCTTCAGCATATTAAGATCTATTCAATAGTGTTATGATTTTTTGATAATTAACTAGCTATTAATTGTCATCACTTATATGATTTCGAATCAAAAGTCTGAAAGGTGAGATTTGAATATGCTGTAATTGTCTAGACATAGGTTAAAATCGTGGACGAAAGTACCCCGATACTTGTGTAGTAATTAAGGTTACTGTTCTTAATCCTACTGTGTGGTAAAATCTATCATAAAAATATAAAAGGTTTCTGCATAAGGTTGAGCTCTCGTATGTCCTAACCGGAATATGATGACAGATTAGTTAACCTGTTATCTTAAAAAGAAGAAGAATCATTTGCATTGCATTAACACGTGAAAGAGTGGATAATTGAGGAGATTGGAACCTTATTTCCTTCATAACTGTTATAAACCCAAGTCTTATAATCTTTAGTTTATTTCCTGCACTTAGTCATAATTCTTAGTTATAATTCTCAAACAAAAGAACGATCGCCAAATAGATACCATATGATAGATAATCGGTACTTAATAAACCAGTCTTTGTGGACGATAAACTCGGTCTTACAGATCTTTATTACTTGAACGATATGTAGACTTGCGTAAGCACTTAGAAATATCGCAACATGTTTTTGACGCCGTTGTCGGGGACTGACGTACTGTTAATATCGATTTATCTATTCTTATTTATAATTTGGTTTTTTTTTTATTTTCAGTTTTTATTTTATTTTATTTTTGCTTTAGTGTTGTTTGTCGTGATCTGTTTGCTGTTTTTTATTAGTCTCAGGAACTTAGTTTATGCGAAGTAGGAGAAGAGCAGACACTCTTATCCCTCTGAACCCTGAGATTGAAAGATTGTGCAGACAGAACATAAAAGATAAAAGAGCAGCTAATTCCTTAGCAATGAGAGATCAACGAAACAAGAATTTAGTGGATGATGAGTTACCGCCTGTCTTAAGACAAGTCCCTGCAGAAAGGAGCTTGGGGGACTATGTGATGCCTACTATTACAGGGGTGCAGACTTGCATCAGACTTCTAGTTGTTGAAGCCAATAATTTCAAAATCAAACCAGCAATCTTGCACATGGTCCAAGATTCAGTCCAGTTTGAGGGATTACCGTATGAAGATCCTCATTTGCATCTAGCAAATTTTCTGGAGCTGTGTGCAACCTTTAAATACAATGGTGTCACTGATGATGCCATACGGTTGAGACTCTTCCCATTCTCACTCAGGGATAGAGCAAAGTGTTGGCTGAACTCATTACAGGCAAACTCTATCACTACATGATAAGACTTAGCCCAGAAGTTCCTTGCCAAGTTATTCCCTCCATCCAAAGCAGCAAAGCTCAAATGAGAGCTTAATAATTACTATCAGATGGATGGAGAGTCACTCTATGATGCATGAGAGCGGTTCAAAGATATGCAGAGGAAGTGGCCACATCATGGGATTGAGAAGTGGATGCTAGTCCACATATTTTACAATGAGTTGAGTGGTACAACTCGTACCATCATTGATGATGCAGCAGGAGGTACGTTCATAAGAAAGAGTGTCAATGAGACACATGATCTGTTAGAATACATGGCCACAAACAACCATCAGGGGGCAGATGATAGAGCAATGAAGAACAAGAACGTGGCTGAGATTCATGAGCTAGATTCTATCACTGCATTGACTGCGTAGGTAGCTACTTTGACAAAGTAGATGCAGTGATACCATGTGATTAAAGCGATTCGGACACGGTAGATCACGAAATTTGTGGGGGTCCCCATACTTTTGATATATGCACAGCAGTAGACCCAAATAATGTGCCCATGGAGCAGGTTCAGGCAGTGGAGAATTTTCAGAGACCCTACAACAATCCATTCTCCAACACATATAATCCAGGGTGGAGAAATCACCCAAATTTTTCATGGAATAATGAACAAGGGCAACAACCATCATTTCAGGCATCATCCTCACAACAGTTTAGCCCACCAGACCCACAAGAAAAACCAGATGACATAAAGCAGCATTGTTGACCTTTCCCAATTCTCAGACTCAATTCATGGCAGAAACTAGGTCCTCAATTTCATCATTGGCGATACCGCATACGATTTATAGCGAAGACAGCGATTCATAGCGAAACAAGATCCTCCATTAGGAACTTGGAGACTCGAATAGAAGGCGATTGGCGAGGAAGTTAAATGACAGACCTCGAGGAACTCTCCCTAGTGATCTGATGATGAACCCACAGGAGCAATGTCAAGCAATCAATTTGAAGTGAAGCGATTAGAAGCGAGAGGCACCAGCAGTGGTTGAAAAGGAGAAGGATGTGGGGCAGACAGTTGAAGTAGTAAAGATGTGGGTTACTGATGACCGCCTACTTCAGAGAAGGCTCCACCCGCAATGATGAGGGAGTACATAGACAAAATCTCGTACCCTCAAAGATTGTAGAAGAAGGCTTTGGATAAGCAGTTTTCGAAATTTTTGGAGGTATTTAAAAAACTGCACATTAACTTTCCTTTCATTGAAGCCTTGGAGAAAATGCCAGCGTATGTGAAGTTCATGAAGGACATCCTTTTTAAGGAGAGGAAGCTGGAAGATTATGAGACAGTGGTGCTGACAGAGGAGTGCAGTGCAATATTGCAGAAGAAATTTCCCCCAAAGTTGAATAATCCAGGGAGTTTCACCCTACCTTGCACCATAGGGAATGTGACATGCAAGCAAGTCTTATGTGATTTGGGGGCAAGTGTCAACCTAATGCTCCTCTCTGTGTTCAAAAGACTTGGTTTGGGAGAGGCAAGACCAACCACAGTCACCTTGCAGCTAGTTGATCGATCAGTTGTGCATCCCCAAGGAATTATTGAAGATGTGTTTGTACAAGTGGGTAAATTCATCCTTCCTGCTGATTTCCTCATTTTAGACATGGATGAAGATAAAAATATGTCCATGATCCTTGGGAGACCATTCCTAGCCACAGGGAGAGCCCTCATTGATGTTGAAAAGGGGGAGTTAAAGCTCAGAGTTCAAGGTGAGGAAATGGTGTTTATAGTTTTTAAGCATCCCACTGAACCTCAAGTCAATGCTAGATGCTTTACTATTGGTGTAGTTGATAAAAAAGATCCTCATGAAAGTTCCAAGGGTACTGATGCCCTTGATGGTAAGAGTTCTACACCCGTAAATGATGTGGTGGATAAGAACAAGGGAATTAACCCTCTTGAAATGAGCCCTATGAAAAAAAAAGGAGAAGGATGAGGAAAATGGTGCTAAAGTGGATATGTGGAGGGGACACTCTACCACCTTGATTTAGTAAGTAACCTGCGTCCGACTAAAAGACGTTAAAGACGCGCTACTTGGGAGGCAACCTAATGTTTTAATTATGTTATTGCAATTTTTGTTTCAGTTTGTTTTATTTTATCTTGAACAGTCTCACGATCTGGTATGCTACTGTTTTTTGGATGACAGATGAAGGGCAAGACTCACTCTGAAGGGCAAATGGTTAACAATGCAGAAAACTGAAGACACTGGAATTTTTCGGCAATTAACACCGCGGTGCTTGGAGCAGAACCGTGGTGCCTCCTTCGTCTTTGTGCACAGTAATTTGGCCTTTCTCCCAGACTTCCGTTATGACCGATGTGTTGTGTCAGTAAATTGTCCCTCATTATTTTTAGTCTTCACACATTGGGGACAATGTGTCGATTAAGTTTGGGGGGGGGGGGTATCTTATTTTGTTTTGAGTCTTTTTATTGTTTTTTTTATTGTTTTTTATGTGTTTTTGAGTCGTAATTTTTTTATGAATCATGCATGCTGTAGTTGCTAACGATACTGAGTGGATAACGTGAATAATGTAATGGAATTGAAAGTAAAAATTTGTGTGCTTAAGTTAGATATGCCAAAAATTCATGACATCTAATTATTTGGGATAGTTGTGCTTAGCCTATGTATGTCAGTTATGGAAAGAAAGGTTAAAAAATGTCTAGAAAAATTGTTTGCTTGTTATTTGAGGCGAAATAGTTAAGATATACATGTTTAGGGAGATGATTCAGGCATTTCTTTGATAGCCCTTCTGACCATTCATTACTTATCCTGACATAAATTGTATCACTAGTCAGCCCCTTTGAGCCTAAAATAAGATCTTGTTTTGACACCCTATGATTCCCGATTTGTGCCATAAGTAATAATTGAAATTATTGAGATGAAAAGTGTTGAAAAAGAATAAAAAAGAGAGTATAATTTGATGCACCCCAATGAAAAATATGCAAAAATCTGAGTTTGGGGGTGCTTGTTATTTATAATGTATCTCATTCTCTCAAAAGAAAAGATGGGAGAAAATAGGTATGAAATTGAAAAGAAAGTCAAAAAGAAGAAAACGAAGTTGAATGAAAATGCTTATGGTACGTAATTGAGCCTAAATGTCTACTTTTACCTACCCCTGCCTAAGCCTACATTACAACCAGTGAAAGTCCTGATGATCTTAAATAAGTATGTCTATGATTAGTGGAGAATAGCAAGTAAACTGATCTAGAGCGTTTGTGAAATATGGAATGAGATTGACATGCATAAGTTAGGTGTTTGTATTTTCAATTGATCATGATCTAAGTGAATTTGCGAAATATCTAACTTGAAATTTTAGATTACTAAATATTCATGATATGTATGTTCTAACATATTATCCCAATTTTCATCCATAATTTTGAAGAAGCAGTGTTATAACTACTTGATCCATCTTATAAAGTCTTTATTTTTATTTTTTGTTTTTGTTTAGTGTTTTACTCGAGGGCGAGTGAAGTGTAAGTTTGGGGGTGTTTGTTGAGTGTATTTTATACACTCTTTTGAGTCATTTTGAGTTAGTATTTTACTCTATTATTGTGTTTTTAGTATAGTGTTAGGTGTGTTTTTATTTCGTTTGTGTCACAGCGGTCATAAAGGAGAAAATACTACTTTTGAGGATGAAATGAGATTAACCGAGGATGAAAATTGCACAAGCACAACCCAAAGAATGAAGCCTAAGAAGTGCCAAGAAGAACATAAGAAATCTGGCAGATTTCGGACAAAAATCAAAGAGGCATCGCGGTTCCCTGGAACCACGGTCAGGAAAATTAGCACCGAGGCGTAAAAATTACCGAAAGTCCAAAACTGAAACACCGTCGAAGGCACCGCGGTGCCTGCCAACGGAACCGCGAAAAAGTTGGGTCAAAATTGGACAAGGGTAAAGAGGTCCAAAGCAAGGTTTTTCTCAGATATAAATACCCTAAACCCTGTCATTATTTGATTATTCAACTTTGGAGAGGAGAAAAGGAGGCAAGACACAATTGGAGACATCTCATTGTTCAAGTTATTCTCTTTCCTTTACTTTATTTCAGTTTATGTTGGATTGTAATTTAGTTCTTGACATGACAATGTTTAGGAACTAATTACTTTAGTAGGGTTTCCATAGAATCTTCTTGAAGCTCTTCCATATAGTTAATGCATTGATTATTGATTTCCTCTTCACCATATTAAGATCTATTCAATAGTGTTATGATTGTTTGATAATTAACTAGCTATTAATTGTCAATATGATTTCGAATCAAAAGTCTGAAAGGTGAGATTTGAATATGCTGTAATTGTCTAGACATAGGTTAAAATCGTGGACGAAAGTACCTCGATACTTGTGTAGTAATTAAGGTTAATGTTCTTAATCCTCATGTGTGGTAAAATCTATCATATAAATATAGAAGGTTTCTGCATAAGGTTGAGCTCTCGTATGTCCTAACCGGAATATGATGACAAATTAGTTAACCTGTTATCTTAAAAAGAAGAAGAATCATTAGCATTTCATTAACACGTGAAAAAGTGAATAGTTGAGGAGTTTGGAACCCTATTTCCTTCATAACTGTTATAAACTCAAGTCTTATAATCTTTAGTTTATTTCCTGCACTTAGTCATAATTCTTAGTTATAATTCTCAAACAAAAGAACGATTGTCAAATAGATACCATATGATAGATAATCGGTACTTAATAAACCAGTCTCTGTAGACGATAAACTCGGTCTTACAGATCTTTATTACTTGAATGATACGTACACTTGCGTAAGCACTTAGAAATATCGCAACAGAGCTTTCATTAGAACTCAATTCGAACGGAAAATAAAAAATATTCAATGTGATAATGACAAAGAATATGACAAAGGGGAGTTTCGGGAGTTTTGTGCTAACAATGGGATAAATTTTTGTTTTTCTTGTCCTCATACGTCTTCACAAAATGTGAAAGCTGAACGTAACATTCGTACCATTAATAACATTATTCACACTTTATTGGTTAATTCTTTCGTCTCTTCGTTGTTTTGGCATCATGCTCTACAAATGTCCACATATATACTTAATATTCTTCCTTCTAAAGGTTTGACATATTCGTCCCCTCTTCAAATTTTATATAATAAGACTCCTTCGTATTCTCATCTTAGGGTCTTTGGTGTGAAGTCCCAAATTATTATTACAATAATAATAATAATAATAATAATAATAATAATAATAATAATAATAATAATAGTGAGGGGCATTAGAAAATTAAGAATTTAAGTTATACATTATTAACATATTATTAACTTTTCATTTACACTATCCTATTAAATAAAAGATGATGACCTCTTATATTAATGATTGTGTTAAATCTCATCTTAACACTAAATGGAAAAAAAATCTGCACATCTTCCCTTCCCTCTCCCCTCACTCACGTTATTCCTCTTCCTCCCTTTAACTCCCTCAAGTTTTGGTCTTCTACCTCCCATAAGTTATACAAACACCCTTACTTATACACAAACAAAGTACCTACCACAAAGGATAGAAAATCGTAAAAAAATAAGTGAACAAGAAGAAAACAAACACTGGAAAAATATCAAGAGGGCATGAAGAACAAGAATAAAAAAATATTAGGGAGCAAGGGTCACTTTTAGCAACCGAACAACAATTATTTTTACGCTTACAAGGTGAGTTTTCTCACTCAGAAATTCTTGGTAACATCCTTTATTTTTAGTTCAATACATGTTAGAATAAGAATTGAGTGTTGAAAAGAAATATTGAACTTTTGATTGTTTAGATAACTAGTTGCGTCATGAACTTTACGAACTGTTCTCACTGAGTTATAATTGTTAGAATTTGATGAAATTCGGAAGAGTGGTACACCTCTCTAATATGATCATATAGAACCAAAAATGAGGTAAACTAGACATACGGTTTGAAAGTTATCATAGTTCAACGTTCCTGCCTTAGATTTGGTCAAAATTCGGAAAGGCATAATTACAGACTGTTTTTATTGAGTTTTACTTATTAGAATTATATGAAAATTTACATGGTTGTAAATCTCTCTGTTACGGACAGATATAGATAAATAGTTATTAAAACGGATTTACGAGTTGAGAGTTATTGTAGTTTGAAGTTGCTGCCTCGGATTCATCGGAATCCAGAAGGGCAGGACGTTGAAACGTAAACCTGTACTAATCTGTGGGGAATATAAAAATTGTTGCTAAATAAAAGTTCTAGATATCTCTGTCGTGGACATTTTGAGACCTTACTGGGGTCTATCCGACTTACGGATTGAGAGTTATCGCTGTTTAAAATTTCTGCCTCGTATCTATCGAGATCCAGGAAGGGCAGCGAATAAAAGGGTAAAACTGTACCAAATGGTACAGAATATGAAAGGATGGTTCACATGGAGACGTGTATCTCTCTGTTCTCGTCGTTTTGAGATTTTATGGGGCTTGAACGGGTTTACAGATTAGGAGTTATGACTATTCTAATATTGGGTGTTGTTTAATAAAAATTCTGCCGAAATAAATTTCATGTGGCTGTTTTGAGGATAAATTTGTGTTAGTTACCCAAAGTAGTTTTAAATGAAATTTGGTACCGTGAAAGATCCCCGTCTTACCTTAGTTTCCGCTTGAGAAACACTTTAGTTGGAGTTATGGTTAAAAAGTTATAATCGTTACAAGTATGAGCAGCGAATGTTAGAAAAGAGAATAGTATTTATTCGATCTTACGAAAAATATGAAAAGTGAATACGTGTTCACATAAATATATAAATATATAATGGATCGGGTTGCGCGCAACAAAGCGTAAAGTGAATACGCGTTCACAAATACGTAAACATAATGGATCGGGTTGCACGCCGCAACAAAACGTAAAGTGAATAAGAGTTCACAAATACGTAAATATAATGGATCGGGTTGCGCGCAACAAAACGTAAAGTGAATACGCGTTCACAAATACGTAAACATAATGGATCGGGTTGCACGCCGCAACAAAACGTAAAGTGAATATGCGTTCACAAATACGTAAACATAATGGATCGGGTTGCACGCCGCAACAAAAACGTAAAGTGAATACGTGTTCACAAATACGTAAATATAATGGATCGGGTTGCACGCCGCAACAAATATGAAAAATGAGTACATGTTCACCTATATATAAATATGAAAAGTGAATACGCGTTCACAAATATATAAATGTAATAAACATATGGAAATGCATGGGAATGTCTTAACGTATAATACGAGATAAAATGAAGTGTTAGTTAAACAGAGAATTTCCTATGAGGAGTTGTTGCATATTTAAAAGTGTTGTAACCTGATAGGTTTTTGCAATATGCTTATTACGTTGTAATGTGATTGCACTTGGAATATTGTGGTGTTACTTTGAATTGCAGGGTAAGGTTCTCACTCGGCCCGGATGGTAGAGTGACTCTTTTATTAACATGTTTCAGAAAGCGTGATAGAGGAAAGACTCCACGCCAAGGCTAGCGATCGTCCATGACCTCTTGTCATACCAAGTCCATTGCTTGGGCTTGATATTAAATCGAGTTCGGGATGTCGGTTCGGTGTCTCGAAATGCGTATGGAATAGTCTCCCTTCCAACTTAGAATAATCTTTGTCAGTATGTCTATGTAGAAACAATATTTGCACGAGCATGGGCTCGCGTTATGTTTTTTTCATATAAAGTCATAAACAGATTTCTTTATTGTTATTTTTATTAATCGCTCCGTATTTGAATATAAGTTCAAATTTCTAAATAAAGAGAATTAAATGGTGCTCCTGGTGGGAAATAATTGTCCAGGTGCCATCACACCCTAAGTAAAGACTTAGGAAAAGTCGGGGCGTGACAAGTTGGTATCAAAGCTAAACCAGGTTAGGATATTCTAGGAAGTTTCTTCGAGTTGGGTGTTTGAATGGTTACTTATTGCGACGGTGTGCGCGCCACCTTAGTAATAAGTAAACGGAATAACATCCTAAAGTTTCACTTCTTTCATACTCTTCTCGTGCCTATCTTGAGTCTTTTCAAAGACTTGGTTCTCGTACTACCTCCTTCAAAGGATTGTGAAAGGGAGTGTACAACGATAAAATAACCAGATGTGACTGCACCACCGACCGAGAAGGTAGGTGTTACACCCCGTATTTGCAAGATATGTTTTAAGAACGTACGTAAGAACTCATAAGTGTTAAAATTTAAGACTTGTAAGTATTTAACGGAATTTTGGAATTTGTCGGAAAACGTATTATTGTGACGAATGGGAAGGCGACATGTGTCACCCCCCCTTAGTATGCCTTGGTCGAATTGGGCATGTCCCTAATGGTCATTTGACCTTTGGTAGGATGAATTAGTCTTGCAAGTAGTAGCATGAGAATATTGACTAAGTCAAAGGTCCCACTAGACTTGATATTTAGCAAGAGATCATCCAAACCACCCATTTGTGTGTATCATGACCCTCCAATACACTTTATATCACTAGTAGTAGTATGACAAGTTCCATACTTAGCCAAAAATCACAAAAATTGGAAGAACCACAAGAGGAGCTCTCGGGTTTGGCTAAGCTCTCTTTGCAAAAAATTTGTTTGTTGTCAATAATTTCCCACTTTAAACCAAGGTTCCTAAGTGTATTGTGAGTGTATCTCAATAGAAAAATCCAGGAAAAGATAGTTTTGGGTTAGTCATAAAGTGAAAACCTAGTGACTTTTCTAGGTTTTGTTTGGAAGTTTGAAGGAAATTGGTTGGTGTTGTTCTAAGAGTCTCAGTAGCGGATTGAAGTGTCTTGAAGAGACTACAAGTTGCTAAGGAAGCGATTTCGGATTGGAAGTTGGACTAAGAATCGTTGAGGTATAATCTTGTTCTTTGAAAGTGTTACAAGATTATTTATATTGTTGTTAGCTTTACTTGTTACTAGCATGAAGTATATGTGTGGAAGTTAATATGGATTATGGATTGATTGTAGCCTTGGAAATCCGAAATGTAATGTAAGCCATGTTAAGTTGGATTACAATTTTTGTCGTTATTAGAATCGTCGCATGTTTTTGACTTGGAGATTATAGTAGTTATAATCGTTTGCGACTTGATATCATGTTAGGCTAATAACTTGGATTGAAATGGAAATTGGATAAGAATTGGTGTTGTTGAACTCAAGGTGGCGAATTTGTACTTGTAGTTTGTAGTAGTTGGTATTTATTTGTATTGGATTACCTTATAGATTGTGGTGAGCCAATTGGGGCTGTTTGGTTATTGTATTCGGCCTTGAAAAAGGTGGCAAAGTTAGTAGAAACAAAGGAGGTCTTTGTCAGATTTTAGTAGAAATTGGTGACTTAGCACTTAGAATAATTCTACGTGAAGTGAGAGGTTAATGGACGTATTGTGACCATTATAGGTTGAAGTACTAAGTATAGCGTATCCTACTTGGAGAGTGGAATAGCTATCAAGATTGAAGTACTTTGGAGCATTTTGCTACGTGTCGATAATCGTCGCGAGGTATGTGAACCTCTTCCTTCCTTTGGCATGATTCTATGTATGGAATATACTTGTGGTATCATTTCATGTTTCCTTCTACTCTTAGAAGTTAAGAGGTAGTTGTGTGATTTACTCTATGTAGAACTTTTCCTATCTTTGAGCATGACTAGTTGCACGTGTGTAGTACGGTATCGTCTGACACCTTGATATCCTTTACTAGTTTTATGAATAGCCAAGTCGGGTGGGTTAGGAGATTAACTCACTTCTTTGAAAGTATAAAGGATGTCTTAAGTCTTATTAATGTTAAGGGACTTGAAGAGTTTTAAAGTATGTAATACTTGTTCCGTTTTAAATGTATAAGTCCCTTGGATAGGAAATTGTATATGGCTAAGGTATAAAGTGAATAAAACGACTTTATGGGGAGTTGGTTATATTTACTTTATGGAAAGATAAATGACTTGTTTTATTGAAAAGACAATTTGTTTTTAAGGCATCAATTGCCTAAGGTTTTATAATAAAAGGAGTCACTTGAGTTTTAAAGGTTAAGAGACTAATTGTATTTTTGAAAGTTAAGAGAATTGATTTGAAAGTATTTAATACTTGGTTTCAAAAAGTAGAAGTCTCTTGGAAATAAAAGGAATGAGTTGGTCTAAAACCATAAAGGGTTATAACGGCTTTATGGAAGGTTAAAAGAATGGTTTTCTTCAGTAATGTAAGCAAAGAAATGATTTGAAATAAGGGAGGGCAAAGCTTTTTAAGGTACGATTCTTTGAGGTTTTAAGAAAGAAGTCACTTAATTTAGAAGCCGGTAATTGTAGTTCTAAAAAGGTATTGTGACTTGTCTTGAAAGGTGGATAGGACTTGATACTATAGTTGTTAGTATCTGGGAAGTTTTAATTGAAAAAGAGCCTTTCTAAAGGAGTAGAGGTCGTGATACGTTGGGTTAAATTCGGGTTCTATATGACATTATCGACCCGAGAATGGGCGGCGATACCTTTATGGGCGGACTATATGACATTATCGACCGAGAATGGGGCGGTATACCTTTATGGGCGGACTATATGACATTATCGACCGAGAATGGGCGGGCGATATCGCTGCAGGCGAACTATATGACATTATCGACCGAGAATGGCGGGCGGTATACCTTTATGGGCGGACTATATGACATTATCGACCGAGAATGGCGGGCGGTATACCTGCAGGCGGACTATATGACATTATCGACCGAGAATGGGCGGGCGATATACCTTTATGGCGAACTATATGACATTATCGACCGAGAATGGGCAGGCGTATACCTGCAGGCGAACTATATGACATTATCGACCGAGAATGGCGGGCGATACCTTTATGGGCGGACTATATGACATTATCGACCGAGAATGGGCGGGCGATATCGCTATGGGCGGTATATGACATTATCGACCCAGGAATGGGTCGGACATTATACCTTTATGGGCAGACTATATGATATTATCGTCCCAGAAATGGGCCGGGCAGTATACCTGTATGGGCAGACTATGTGACCTTGATCGCGTCCCAGATTGGGCCGGGTAGTATAGGCGCCCCTCCTTAAAGGGCCGGATGTACTTATGGAAGATAAGTAAGTTATATAGAAATATACTTAATGATTTTTCCTAATCATGTGCGTAAGAATGTGGCTATAACCTTTATTGAAAATGGGAAAAGATATTGATGTGAAATTAAGTTCATAAGTGGTAATGACGGCGGGGATCTGGTATGTATTTTTATACTTGTCCACTGTCATTCTTTTATGCTGATTATGATCATTTCTTGTCGTTATTTACATTCCATATTAAATTTTTGTTATCGACCCCCGGAAGCTGCGTTAAATGCCGCAGTTTAGGTACCAGTTGGTGATCCTTGCTCTTAGGATCTCGGTTGATTTTGAGAAAGCTCCACTTGCTCGGAGGCTTATCTCTTGATGCGATATTTCCTGAGGTAGTAGATTCATGTATATTGAGGTATGGCGGGCACTGTCCGCCACGATTGATATGTTAAAAACTCTTAGAAGTGCAGTAGTCACATATGGTGGGTCGGTTTGTAAAGAAAGAGGCAAGCTGCTTGATTGTATATATTTATGTCGGGAAGGTAGCCTATCGGCTAACACTTTGTTTTTACATCTATTGTTTTATTGTTTTTGTTTCATGTATGTTCTGCTGATTTTCTCTGATGTTTAACTGTAAGAGTGCCCAGGTAGGGCACGATGTGAGCTTGGTCGGAGTGTGATGGGAGAGGTACAGATAGACTATGGGGCAAATTTTGTGAGAAGAAGGAACATATCTATACGGGGAAGGACTACAAGTCTAACTTGATAGTATTTCTCGATGAGGTAGAAAACCTCACATTTACGAGGATGTGTGGAGGCGCGTAGCGTCAATTTGGTGTCCTTGCGGTTAGTGGGCGACACGGGTGTGGTGGAGAAATTTTAGAAGAAATAATTTTCGATGTCACCACCGATGGCGTGGGGAGTTCGATGCGCGTTCGGTGAAAAGTACATGCCTAACTCCCAAAAGATGCGCTCGGACGTGAGTTTGAACTGTTGAAACAAGGAGACCGCAATGTGATAGAATACAATACCTAATTCATCCGATTGTCGATCTGACACACATATTATTCCTACAGAAGGGAGAAGGTCAAAAGAGTTGTTAAGGGTTTAAACCCAAACTTGGAAGAGAAGGTAGTGGCATTAGCCCATTATCGGGCATACCTTGGATCGTCGGTATGTGATGAGGATAGAAGGTTTTGCTAAAGCAACAAAAAAAGTATTCGCAGAAAAGGTTTGGACGTCATGATCATTTAGTCGAGTCAAAATCGAAGCATGAGTTTAGTAAGGGATCTTCAAGACCGAACCAATCTATGGGTCGATCTTATTTCAAGCCTAAGAGAGCAGTTGGTTTAATCACCAAGTGAGCAAGGACAAGGCCATCAATCCTAACACGGGAGGACAAACCGGTTTGTAAGATTTGTCAAAGAAATACGCTGGAGAATGTCGGCTCTTAGAAGTCATGTTATAAGCTGTGGAAAATCAGGCCCTATGTCGGGGATTGCAAAGAGGACTCAAATAAAATCTATTCGGGAGGTCGGAAAGCAACAAGCGCCTCTGGAAATCGGAAACCAACCCCGTCAGTCGGGAGGTCAACAACCCAACAATTCTAATCGGCTCTACGCTTTGCCCGGAGGAATGGCGAAACATCTAATCACGGTGGTCACGGTATTTTGCTAGTCTCGAGTATTCCTGCATTTGTATTATACGATCCCGGCTCTACATTTTCATATGTGTCAATGGGCTTTGCTAAGAATTTACACGTAGAACCTTCTTATTTAAGTGAACCTTTTGAGGTTATGACACCAGTAGGGGCCTCAATTTGGGCCTCTCGGGTGGTAAATAATTTCCCATGAAGTGAATGACAGGGGAACAATGGTGAACCTAGTACTACTTGATATGGTAGACTTCGACGTCATTTTGGGTATGAATTGGTTGTCGGCATGTTATGCCATGTTAGATTGTCAACGAAAGATAGTGAGATTAACTTTTCCCGGAGAACCAGAAGTTGTTATAAGGGGTAGGGTTGGAATATCCTCAGGTCAGTTTATTTCCTACCTTGGGGCTCAAAAGTTATTGAGAAGTCACAGAGTGGAGTATGCATATCTGGCTAATATAGTGGATACCCAAAAAGAATCCTCAGCGGTGAATGATGTTCCTATTGTTCAAATTTTAGGAGGTTTTTCTGAAGATCTTCGGGCCTTCCTCCTGATAGAGAAGTGGAGTTGCTATAGAGTTAATTAGGGTACAAGACCCATTTCTATTCCTCCATATCGAATGACCCCACCGAATTGAGGAGTTAAAGAACAATTGAAGGATCTTACGGATAAAGGTTTTATAAGGCCTAGTGTTTCCCTTTGGGTGCACGATCTGTTTGTGAAAAAGAAAGACGGATCGCTCCGAATGTGCATCGCTTATCGAAAGCTCAATAAGGTCACGATCAAGAACCGATACCCATTACCAAGAATCGATGATCTTTTTGACCAACTTCAGGGAGCTAGCTATTTTTTCAAGATTGATCTCCGTTCGGGATATCACCAGCTGAAAATAAATCCAGATGATATATCCAAAACAGCCTTTAGAACCCGATACGACCATTATGAGTTCTTGGTCATGTCTTTTGGGTTAACGATGCCCAATGACTTTATGGATTTAATGAGCAGAATCTTCAAACCATTCCTAGATTTGTTCGTGATCGTGTTCATAGATGATGTCCTAATTTCTGATAAGAGTGTTGAAGAACATGAAGAGCATCGAGGTAGTCTTGAGTCGTGAAACAGGAGAAACTATATGCTAAATTTTCAAAGTGTGAATTTTGGTTGGAAAAGGTAGCCTTTTTGGGCCATGTTGTGTCAAGGGATGGAATTATGGTAGACCCCCAGAAGATAGAAGCAGTGAAGGACTGGCCAAAACCGACCACTCAGCGGAGGTTAGAAGTTTCCAGGTTTGGTGGGTTTTATAGAAGACTCGTAAAGGTTTTCTAGTCTTGCTGCTCCGCTTGACGATTGACTCAAAAAGCGGTTAAGTACCGATGGTCGAAGCATGTGAAGCAAGTTCTCAGAAACTAAAAGAATTGTTGACTACTGCACCAGTCCTAACCTTACCATCGGGACAAGAAGGGTTCACAGTCTTTTGCGATGCCTCTAGAGTTGGGTTAGGATGTGTCTTGATGCAGTTTGGAAAGGTCATTGCGTATGCATCTAGACAGTTGAAGATACATGAGAAGAATTACCCAACTCATGACTTGGAATTAGCTGCGGTGGTGTTTCCCTTACGAATATGGAGACATTATTTTTATGGTGTGCATGTGGACATATTTACAGATCATAAGAGTTTGCAGTACATAACCACGCAGAAGGATTTGAATCTCCGACAAAGAAGATGGTTAGAATTGCTTAAGGATTATGACCTTAGTATTCTTTACCATCCTGGGAAAGCCAACGTGGTGGCTGACGCACTCAGTAGGAGATCAATGGGCAACTTGGCCCATTTGGCAATACAAAAGAGGGGTATTGTTCGTGAGGTACAAAGATTGGGAAACCTCGGGGTTAGCTTAACTGAGATGGGTAGAGGTAGGGTGGTGGTACATGATACCTCGCAGTCTGCCTTAGCTTCAGAAATAAAAGAAAGTCAGTTTGAGAATACG
This sequence comes from Przewalskia tangutica, assembly GCA_029844215.1. NCBI lineage: Eukaryota > Viridiplantae > Streptophyta > Magnoliopsida > Solanales > Solanaceae > Przewalskia > Przewalskia tangutica. The sequence continues at coordinate 9,904,899 of CM056725.1, forward strand.
GAGTTTGTTGGATTTCGGGAGAGGATCCAACAGGGAAAACCTTCACAATTTATATTGGGAGATAATGACGGAACCCTTCGGTATGAGGGTAGGTTATGTGTTCCTAAGATAAAGGATCTAAGGAGGAAAATCTTTGATGAGGGTCACAACACAAGATATTCCATTCATCCAGGGTCAACAAAAATGTATCAGGACCTCAAGGCAAATTACTGGTGGGACGGGATGAAGATTACGTTGCGGAGTTTGTCGGGAGATGTCTTATATGTCAGCAGGTGAAAGCTGAACATCAAACACCTGGCGGATTACTTCAGGACATTGGAGTCCCCATGTGGGAATGAGAGGCGATTCATATGGATTTCGTAACTGGTCTACCGAAAACTCGAGAAGGGTACGATTCTATTTGGGTGATTGTTGATCGGCTTACAAAGTCAGCCCATTTCTTACCGGTCAAGACTACGTATCGCGCACCACAGTACACACAGATTTATTTGAAGGAGATTGTGCGGTTACAGATTCCCACAAATTATTTGAGATAGGGGTTCCCAGTTCACCTCACACTTTTGGCAAAGTTTCAGCAGGTCTCGGGACAAAAGTTAAGTTAAGCCGACTTTCCACATGAAGCAGATGGGCAAGTGGCGAACAATTCAAACACTTGAGGGCGTGTTGCGATCTTGTGTGTTAGATTTTCGGGAGCTGGTTGGACCATCTATGTCTAATTGAGTTCGCCTACAACAATAGTTTTCACTCTAGCATACAAATGGCCGTTTGAAGCATTATATGGGCGAAAATGTAGGTCTCCACTTGGATGGTTCGAGGTGGGTGAGGCCTTATTTGTTGGACACAAGTCATTCAAGAAACAAATAATAAGGTACAGATGATTCGGGAGCGGATCAAAACAGCTCATAGCCGTCATAAGTCTCATGCGGATCATCGGAAAAGAGATCTTGAATTCCAAGAGGGGGAGAAAGTATTTTTTTTAAAAAAAGTGTCCCCAATGAAGGGAGTGATGCGTTTTGGTAAGAAAGGAAAATTGAGCCCAAGGTTTATTGGGCCATATGAGATCTTGCGAATAGTGGGGAATGTGGCTTACGAATTAGCACTTCCACAAGAGCTGGAAGTAGTGCATCCGGTATTTCATGTGTCAATGTTACGAAAATACTTGCACGATCCAAGTCACGTTATCCTTCCCCAAGAGATAGTTCTTAATAAAGAGCTTCAATATGAAGAGGCTCCGATAGAAATACTTGATAGAAAGGTCCAACGCCTTATAAATAAAGATATTGCTTCCGTGAAGGTCCTATGGAGGAATCACTCCACATAAGAAGCCACAGGAAGTCAAGACGCGATGAAAGTAAAATATCTATTTATCTTTGAATGAGGTAATAAAAATGTGTCAAATAGTACTTCATATGTGTACTATATTTTTGTTTGTCTATATGCATGTGTTACGACCTTATTCACATTCGAGGACGAATGTTGTTTAAGGAGGAGAATGTAAAATTCAAATTTGTTGTGTGTCTAGGTGATTATGTTACGACCTTATTCACATTCGAGGACGAATGTTGCTTAAGGAAGGGAGAATGTGAAGTCCCAAATTATTATTACAATAATAATAATAATAATAATAATAATAATAATAATAATAGTGAGGGGCATTAGAAAATTAAGAATTTAAGTTATACATTATTAACATATTATTAACTTTTCATTTACACTATCCTATTAAATAAAAGATGATGACCTCTTATATTAATGATTGTGTTAAATCTCATCTTAACACTAAATGGAAAAAAAATCTGCACATCTTCCCTTCCCTCTCCCCTCACTCACGTTATTCCTCTTCCCCTCCCTTTAACTCCCCTCAAGTTTTGGTCTTCTACCTCCCATAAGTTATACAAACACCCTTACTTATACACAAACAAAGTACCTACCACAAAGGATAGAAAATCAGAAAAAAAAAAGTGAACAAGAAGAAAAAAACCTGGAAAAATATCAAGAGGGCATGAAGAACAAGAATAAAAAAATATTAGGGAGCAAGGGTCACTTTTAGCAACCGAACAACAATTATTTTTACGCTTACAAGGTGAGTTTTCTCACTCAGAAATTCTTGGTAACATCCTTTATTTTTAGTTCAATACATGTTAGAATAAGAATTGAGTGTTGAAAAGAAATATTGAAATTTTGATTATTTAGATAACTAGTTGCGTCATGAACTTTACGAACTGTTCTCACTGAGTTATAATTGTTAGAATTTGATGAAATTCGGAAGAGTGGTACACCTCTCTAATATGATCATATAGAACCAAAAATGAGGTAAAATGGACATAAGGTGTGAAAGTTATCATAGTTCAAAGTTCCTGCCTTAGATTTGGTCGAAATTCGGAAAGACATAATTACGGACTGTTTTTATTGAGTTTTACTTATTATAATTATATGAAAATTTACATGGTTGTAAATCTCTCTGTTACGGACAGATATAGATAAATATTTATTAAAACGGATTTACGAGTTGAGAGTTATTGTAGTTTGAAGTTGCTGCATCGGATTCATCGGAATCCAGAAGGGCAGGACGTTGAAACGTAAAACTGTACTAATCTGTGGGGAATATGAAAATTATTGCTAAATAAAAGTTCTAGATCTCTCTGTTTTGGACATTTTGAGACCTTACGGGGGTCTATCCGACTTACGGATTGAGAGTTATCGCTGTTTAAAGTTTCTGCCTCGGATCTATCGAGATCCAGGAAGGGCAGCGAATAAAAGGGTAAAACTGTACCAAATGGTACAGAATATGAAAGGATGGTTCACATGGAGACGTGTAGCTCCCTGTTCTCGTCGTTTTGAGATTTTATGGGGCTTGAACGGGTTTACAGATTAGGAGTTATGACTATTCTAATATTGGGTGTTGTTTAATAAAAATTCTGCCGAAATAAATTTCATGTGGCTGTTTTGAGGATAAATTTGTGTTAGTTACCCAAAGTAGTTTTAAATGAAATTTGGTACCGTGAAAGATCCTCGTCTTACCTTAGTTTCCGCTTGAGAAACACCTTAGTTGGAGTTATGGTTAAAAAGTTATAATCGTTACAAGTATGAGCAGCGGAATGTTAGAAAAGAGAATAGTATTTATTCGATCTTACGAAAAATATGAAAAGTGAATACGTGTTCACATAAATATATAAATATATAATGGATCGGGTTGCGCGCAACAAAAGCGTAAAGTGAATACGCGTTCACAAATACGTAAACATAATGGATCGGGTTGCGCGCAACAAAGCGTAAAGTGAATATGTGTTCACAAATACGTAAATATAATGGATCGGGTTGCGCGCAACAAAGCGTAAAGTGAATACGCGTTCACAAATACGTAAACATAATGGATCGGGTTGCACGCGCAACAAAACGTAAAGTGAATATGCGTTCACAAATACGTAAACATAATGGATCGGGTTGCCTGCAACAAAACGTAAAGTGAATACGTGTTCACAAATACGTAAATATAATGGATCGGGTTGCACGCCGCAACAAATATGAAAAATGAGTACATGTTCACCTATATATAAATATGAAAAGTGAATACGCGTTCATAAATATATAAATGTAATAAACATATGGAAATGCAGGGGAATGTCTTAACGTATAATACGAGATAAAATGAAGTGTTAGTTAAACAGAGAATTTCCTATGAGGAGTTGTTGCATATTTAAAAGTGTTGTAACCTGATAGGTTTTTGCAATATGCTTATTACGTTGTAATGTGATTGCACTTGGAATATTGTGGTGTTACTTTGAATTGCAGGGTAAGGTTCTCACTCATTGGATGGTAGGGCTGACTCTTTATTTAACATGTTTCAGGAAAGCGTGATAGAGGAAAGACTCCACGCCAAGGCTAGCGATCGTCCCGCAGCCTCTTGTCATACCAAGTCCATTGCTTCGGGCTTGATATTCGTCAGGTTCAGGATGTCAGTTCCAGTGTCTCGGGAAATGCCCGTGTGGAATAGTCTCCCTTCCAACTTAGAATAATCTTTGTCAGTATGTCTATGTAGAAACAATATTTGCACGAGCATGGGCTCGCGTTATGTTTTTTTCATATAAAGTCATAAACAGATTTCTTTATTGTTATTTTTATTAATCGCTCCGTATTTGAATATAAGTTCAAATTTCTAAATAAAGAGAATTAAATGGTGCTCCTGGTGAGAAATAATTGTCCAGGTGCCATCACGCCCTAAGTAAAGACTTAGGAAAAGTCGGGGCGTGACATTTGGGTGCTTGTGTTATCCCCTTTTTCCATCCACCACAATTAACAAACTTCAGGCACGTTATATCTTGTGTGTTTTTAGGTTATCCGTCAAATCACCGTGGTTATAAATGCTTTCATTTGTCATCTAATTGAATCATTATTAGTCGTCATGTTATTTTTTATGAGTCCCAATTTCTATTTTCTAAAGTAGAAAATTATGTGCCTAGTTCGTATGATTGTTTGGATGATAATATCTCACCCTATATTATCCATCATTTTTCGGAGATGTCTCGCAACCCATCATCAGCGCCGCGGACCTTCAGGGAGGCGACGCGGCTTCTAACTTCCAGTAGCCACTGGAACGTAGGCTCCGCGGCCCTGGATCGCGGCGTCGCGGCGCCTCCGACAGTTTCCAGGCCAGCAGGCTCACAGCCTGCTGGCCTGTCCGTACCATCTCTCGAAAATTCCTAAAATTCACCCAATCCAGCCCCGAGCCATGGTCCTGTCACCCGAAGCCAACGGAGTATTTTTAAACTAAAAAAATATTTAAATTCTAATGTTCTTAAATCACCCTTACCCTGTAATATGTGTCTGCCTTAAATGACTCAAATTAGAAGATTGCTATGACCGGTGAATATAATGCTCTTATTGATAATAAGACGTGGGAGTTGGTACCACGTCCATATGTTGTTAATATTATTCGATCTATGTGGATTTGTTTTCTCAAATTGATAATTCTGACGGTTCTTTTGCAATACATAAGGCTCGACTTGTAGGTGATGGTAAGACACGGCAGGTAGATGTAGATTGTGGTGAGACGTTCAGCCAGGTGGTCAAGTCGGCTACCATTCGCACTGCGCTCAGCTTGGCTCTGTCGAAATCATGGCCCATCCATCAGCTAGACGTGAAGAATGCATTCCTACATGGTGATTTCAAGGAGACAGTCTATATGCATCAGCCCTTGGGGTTTAAAGATACTATATATCATCATCATGTCTGTTTATTGAATAAGTCCTTGTATGGGCTTAAGCAGTCTCCGCAGGCTTAGTTTAAGAGGTTTGCTGACTATGTTTCGACCATTGGATTCTCTCACAGCAGGTCTGATAATTCATTATTCATGTATCATCGGGGTTCTTCCATGGCTTATGTACTGTTATATGTGAATGATATTATCTTGACTACCTCTTCTGATGCTTTGAGAAAGTCTATTATGACAATGCTCAGTTCTGAGTTTGCCATGAAAGACTTGGGTCCATTGATTTATTTTTTGAGGATTGTTGTCACTCGTCATACAGGGGGTCTATTCTTATCACAGAGGAAGTATGCAGCAGAGATCATTGAGAGGGATGAGATGTCATCTTGTAAGTCCACTTCTACTCCAGTTGATACTAAATCCAAGTTGGGTGTTGTAGTTGGCTCTCCCTATGAGGATCCGACTCGCTACCGTAGTCTTGCAGGCACACTTCAGTATCTCACGTTCACGCGACCTGATATTACATATGTCGTACAGCAGGTGTGTTGTTTATGCATGATCCAGATATCAAATTGCAGACATCTTTACAAATGGTCTTCCCACGATCCTTTTGAAGATTTTAGACAGTCTTATCGTACGAAGACCGTATGCTATGATTGCGGGAGTGTGCTAAATATAATGAAAGAAAGGCCCAAAGCAGTGAGGCCCAATGCAGATCACGATGAACATGGCCCAGTCGAGAACTATTTTATATATTATTGTATATTATGATATATATTTAGATATAAAGTAGAAATATAATTTTTTTAATTATAATTTGTATATATATATCTTTCATCAATAAGAATAATTAAGGAGATTAATTCTTTCCGGTGGAAACTAGAAAATGAGACAGGGTTACTAGAAGAAGACTATGAGGGGAATTTACGAAAGAGGTCAAAAGAGTGATGTGAAAGAAGCAGCAAAGGTAGGAATTGTGGAAAAGGATGATGAATTATTAAGAAGTGTCAATATTGTTGTTATCTAGAAGATATGGTATTAATTTCTAACGTCTAGAAGACTGTTCCTAGACCAAGCTAAAGTCATTGATGACCAATTAATATTCACTAATAAAGAAAATAAAAATTAACACAAATTGTATGTCATTGAATAACAGTAATTAAAAGAATAAGAATTAGCGTTGGATAAATTCAATAGCTAAATATCAAAATATGTCATTGAATAACAGTAATTAAAAAACTGTAGTACTAGATAAGAGTTATGTAGCGATAGATTAGCGATGAACTAGCTTTAGTGTACGTGATTTGCACGTGTGCATCGCGTCAATTAATATAAAACGATAAGAAGAATAATGTGTTTAAAAATATCTATTGAGGTTACACTATATGTAATATTTGTTTAAATAATAAAAATAAATGTCATTATATTGACACAATGATTAAATTCAATATCTTTTGAACATGTGATGATTAATTTATTTGAATTAGTTATATAGTATTTGTAATTATAGATATTTTAATTATATATGATACAAATATGTTAGGTGGAATACATTAAAAGCCCTTTAAACTTAGTTAATGTGATTTAGACACTCAAACTACGATATATATTTCAATTGAACACATGATAAAATAAATGTTCCTATTAGACTCTTTCAGTTTTAAAATTGTTTTTGCTTATTTTCAAGCGTTTATTAAATAGTTAAGTTAACCACATAAATAAGTCACCTTCTTGGAACAATCCTAAGGTGTACGTCTTACCGTAGTTCGAATGTTTAAATAAAATTTACCGATAAATTTAAAAAGTTATCGACGTAGTTCATCAATATATTACTATATTATTGTATCTCATCTAACATATCTTTATAAATGCATCTCTAGTCATTCCTTCAAAGAGTATATATTTGCTAATGATCTACAGCTTGAAGAAACTCATGATACTTCTAGACAACTGACCTCCTACTCTAGAAAAAGAAGCTAGTGAAGTTTGTAAACTAAAATTTGGGGGAAAAGAAAACTTTGCTTTGATTATGGTGGCCAGACATTAAAGGCCATATATGTTATATAGTATATACACGATGCCCAATAGCTGTAGAGACCAGCACAACTTCTACAAACTTAGTTTTAATGGTTATAATAAAAATTTATCCAAGTTGCCACTATGTGTAGTTTTCGAATGCAGCAAAATTTAGTCTTCCAATGGCATTATTTTATTTTTCTCGTTTAATAAGAAACTTATCAATATAAACTAAAATCTTTGTTGACTTTAAATTTCTAAATATAGGACTTCTTACCTAGTTCAAATTTATTGGGCTATGCTTGTGCAATTTTCATCTTCAGTTAAGCTCATTTCATCCTCAAAAGTAGTATCTTCTCCTTTATGACCGATGTGACACAAACGAAAGAAAAACACACCTAACACTATACTAAACGCAAAATAAAAAAGTAAAATACTAACTAAAAAGGACTCAAAAGAGTGTATAAAATACACTCAACAAGCTCTAAGTTTTACGAAGATGGAAAAAACTTGGGATTTTTTCGCTATTGGAAACGTCCATAAAAATTTAGAATAATCATCCAAGAATAAAACATAATAAAGATGACTCATAGAACTGAGAATGGTAGATGTCCATAAATCGTTATGAATAATATCAAATGACATTGAAGTATGAGAATTTTAGGCTACAAATGACAACTTAATATTTTTTCCTAAAGAACAAGATTGACAATTTGGAGTAATATGTGTACCCTTACATGGAATAAGCTTATTTCTATCTAAAGTACATAAAATAGATGACCCCAGATGACCTAGATGAGCATGCCACAAGAAAGGAGCAAAAACTACAAAAGTGGATGACATGGTCTCACGCGAGAAACCGAGACTTGGTGTGATTGGATAAAGATCCCCACTACTGTCAGACCTCATGAGAGGACTCCCCGTCTTGAAATCCTTCACAGAAAACCCAAACGGATCAAAATCAATAGAAACCCAATTATCAGTGGTGAATTTAGGGACATACACCAAATTTTTAATTAGTTTTGGGGCATGAAGTGTATTTTTCAAGACAAGTGGTGGATGGGGAGAAGATAAAGTTTTATGACCATAACCCTTACTTAGAATTGAATTGTCATTACCAATAATTATACCATGATTACTGCTCAAATTAGAATAAGATGAGAGGGTACCTTGGTCGGATGTCATGTGGGTAGTGGTGCCTGTGTCCATGTACCAATTTGGGTCCGATTGAGTCATTCCAAGCGTGTACATCGCTACTTCAATGTTGGTTTGTATGGGTCCTGATGAGTGATGGGCTTGAGGGGGCCGAGGCCTGAGTATTCCGGACTGCTGTCCTGACGCATAAACTGGTCTGAAACCCGGAGCATGGCCCGTGAAACTACTGGGCCACGACGCTGGAATGGACACTGATGGCCCTACGTTTGCGGATGTTGTTGACTGCCGCTACTGCCACTGTTCCGGTGGTTGTTGTCGCCGCGATTCTTGGCATCATTTTTCCGATTTTGACTCTTTTTACCACCACCGTTGTTGCGATTTTGGCTCACATTGACGGAATTGGAAGGGGAGAAATTTGACGTAGTCATCATGACGACGAGACTAGCCCATATAGCCGCCTTTTTAGCCAAATTCACTTCTCCCAATGTGAGCATGGAGCGGGTTTGATAAAATTCCGGAAGAGGATTACTTTGACGAAGGATCGAAGCAACACAGTTATAGGCCTCAGATAAGCCTGCAACTATCTGTAGAACGAGATGACTATTAGTAACCGGAGCACCCACATTGAGAAGTTGATCCGCCAAGTCCTTGAGTCGTTTACAATAAGATGAAACGTTACGAAACTTCACCATAACAACTTGAGAAAATTCTTGTTCAAGGGTAACAATGCGGGAATGACTGTTATCTTGGGAGATATCACGCAATCGACTCCAAGCCTCCATAACTGTGGAATTGGGTTCCATAATCGTCTGTAAAAGGTCCATAGATATTGTGGCATAAATCCATTGAAGAACCTTTGCGTCAAACGTGATCCATAATTTCAGATCGTCTGCTTTGGTGGGTACATCATCATCTTTGGTGGTCTCATCCCCCGTTTTAGGAGTCAGAGGGATGATGTGATGAAGAACTTGATGAGCCATTGCATGAATCTTGAATAGCTCCGCCCAAGTCCCATATTGGACGTTTAGTAGGTCAAGAACAATAGAAAGAACACTCTTGATATTAGAAACTGTGAGGGCAAAATAAAAAGTGTTCTTATCAGTCATGGTGAATAGAACAAACTTTTGGACAAGATTTTTAGGGGGGAGAGGTCTCGGTTTTTCTGAAAACCGAGAGGGGGGATTTGGGTCACGAATTTCAAGAGTTACATGAGAAAATAGTGAGTAGAGGAGCAAGAAAAATAACCTAGACTCTTGATACCATGAAAGAATTAACCCCATTCATTATTCCTATTGATGAAAGACATATATATATACAAGTTACAATAGGAAAATCCTATTCCTACTTTACATCTAAAACTCTATTCTATATGGAGACTAACTATACAATTATGGTAATAGTACATTACTAATTTAGGTACAAGACTAATATCTAAATATATACCATAATATACAATAATATATAAAACAGTTCTCGGTTGGGCCTTGTCCACCGTGATCTGCGTTGGGCCTCACTGCTTTGGGCCTTTCTTTAATTATATTTAACACCACCCTCATAAGAGGTCTTGAAAAAATAGTTTTAAATATAAAATCACGCTAAAATAACTATTTTCTTTCGTCCCAATTTAAGTATCTTACTTTACTTTTTAATTTGTCCCAAAAAAAATGTTTCTTTCTATATTTAGTAAATTGATAATTCAAACAGTCTATATGACAAATTTACACGAGATTCATTTTTTTAATACATTATACACATATTTAATTTTGGATAATTTTTATTTAACTTGTACAATATTTGGTTGGCTACATAAGAAAAAGTAATTTCGGTATAATAAATTATGTAAAATTTTATGTGGGATAGAATGCGAAACTATATAAACATATGTTACTAGCGAGACAAAAGTAAAAAAAAAAACATATCCGAAGCCCTAGACCAGTTGGTCTTGAAGGCTGAGGATATCCTCATTGGGTGGTGTGGAAGAGCTTGGTCACAAGTTCGAAACCCCAGGATAACGCGACACCGCCTCTTGGGGAGCTATCACTGGCTTGCCAAGTGTGGTTTAAGCCGGCGGCGTGGTTTGCGGGCTATTGCGTCGATCCGGGGTTTACCACTGTCTTTCGAAGAAGCGTGCACGCGGATTCGCCGTAAACAAAAAAAAAAGAAGTAAAAAACATTAAACAAAAAATGCTCTTAATCAACACTCAAAGATGTGGTCTAGTGGTCAACGAAATATGTTAAAAATTATGAGATTTTATATTAAAATTCCAAAGGAGAAAAACACTTGGTAATTAATCGAGAGACGGATCGATTTAAACTCTATGAATCAATCTTTTAAGATTCTTAATTTGAATTCGTCGTATTTTGAAAGTTATGTGTTCAAGTCTATTATATATTATAATTTTAATAATTCCATACACATACTATACTGGCATACCCCTTAATTTCTTCTTCTCTTCTAGAATTTCTAGCTATCTAGAACCGTTCCACCTAAGTTTACATTAACAATGCAAACATAAAAATAAATAAATATAAGGAAAGTGAACAGACATCAATTTATGTGACTGTATATATACTTTTGCAGTAACATTCACTTCTCCACAGCATATTACTATATTTTATTTCATTTGAAAGCTACACTTGATTATATTATATGATGGAGAAAAAAGAAATCAAGCTTTTCAAACACAATAATAAAACTCAAAAACGAAGAGCGGAAGAAGAAGAAGATTTAGAAAATTTGGAAACAGTTTCTTTATCTGACCTTCGAATGAATAAGGAAATGAGAGTCCCAAAATTTCCTCTTCACCACAAGAATTTTTCGAGTTCTTCACCGAATCTTCTGATTCTGAAAATTATAATACATTTTCGGATATAATTTTCTGCGGAAAAATCGTTAGCCATGATAATGATATCGATGAGAGGCAATTTGAAGAAGAGCAATTGAATAATGAGAATTTATCTCCATTATTTCGTTCTAATTCGTTTAATAGGCCCGTTACAGGCCTGGTGAAACAGAATCGGGCTACTTCAGCCCGAAATTTGGCGAGCGTGAATATTACTGGACTTACGTCCATGTCAGCGAAGTCTCGAAAAAGAATGTTCATGTTCGGGCCTGTAAAATTCAAGCCTGAAATGGAGCTAACTGAAATCAAGCAAAGACAGGGTCGCCGTCGTTGTGCTCCAACGACGATAACTAGGTTTCTGGCGAGTAACGGCCGAGGAACGACGTCATTGGTGAAGAGTAGCCAGAAGAAGAATAAGAGTGGGTCCACCGGGAAATGGATGGAGTTGAGGTATAAGCCCCACTTCGTTAACGTGTTGGCCAGGTCATTGAGTTGTTTTTCCATGCGAAAACATTGCATGGCGTTGCCATAGCATTTCCAGTTGATAATTAAAGCACTTTTGTACATAAAATAAAGTATCTTCCTAATTTGGACAATATTGTGTTGTAAATGAAAAAATGAGTACGTAAATCTTTCAGTTTCTTAATTTACTATGTTCAATCCTACGTACTCTTCTCTTTATAGATCACCGACGGATAAAATTTTGAATTTATGCATTTTAAATTTGTTGATGTTGGATGAGTGTTGTGACAACACTAATGTCGTTCAGAAAACATCGCCATGAACATAAGGATGTTATGCGGTGTTGTGACAACATCACGCATAATATCTCTATAAACGATTTTGTCTATTCTTCCGGCCAAAACAGTGATTGTTACTGTAAGTTAAAAAATGACCTAGGCAAGCTAACAAGGAAGATGTGTTTAAAACGTGGAAAAAGAAGAAGTCAAGCTTGGAAGAGAAGCAACGTGAAGACCAAGTCAATGTCGTTGAGATCTTCATGGAGGAGGAATCGGTCAGTTGCACGCTTTCTCTCAACTCCATGACAACCAGGTGAGAATTTCAAAGAAGTTCACACTATAAATAGAGGATGAACTTCAGAGTATCGATATCCAGATTACAACAAAAAGAATAACCAAGAGAGCTCTTGGAAATTCACCTCAGAAACTGGATCAACACCCTAGCCTAAAGGAGTATAACAACATCTAGTCCAACATTACTATTGTTGCCCAGATTCTAGATTAAGCTTATTGTTGAAGCAATTGTAATGAAGATGTTGTATGTTTTTTTTAGAAGTTCTATCTTTAGGCTGAAGTCATCTGCGACTTCATTTGTAATTTCTTTTTATTTTGTTTCTACATATTGTAAAAAGAAATTCAATTGTAATTGTATATATAATATACATTACTTCGGTCATTGACCATCAAGAGATATATTAATATATACCCTTGAAAATATAAACCTTGTGTCTTTTATTTTTCCGCTGCATTTACTCTTTAAGGTTTATTACTGTTTTTATCAAGTGTTGACACAACATTGAAGACAACATTCTATTGTTCTTACCTATACTTGCTTATTCGTAGCTTCGGACCTCAACAAGTGGTATCAGAGTCAACACTTAATATAATAAGTGATTGGTCATGAATCTAACGACTATGGTAACTACTCAAAATGTTGGTAGACTTTCAATTCTTGATGGAACCAACTATGCCTATTAGAACATCCGGCTACGTTCGCACATCAAATTAATTGATGTTCGAGCATGAAGATCTGTCTCCGAATGTTATGTTGTTCCCAAGTATCCAACGGATGAGGATGGTGATGTTCTTACCAAACCCGAATCCGAATGGACCGTGGAAGAAACTAATAGTGCTAGCTTTAACGAAAAGGCCTTAAATGTTATATTTAGATCTATATATGTTCAAACACATTCAGAATTGTACAACGGCTAAGGACGCCTGAGAGACTTTGCAAACTCATTATGAAGGTACCTCAAGTGTGCGACGAACGAAGCTACGCATGATTTTGAGCCAATATGAGCGCTTGAGGATGGAAGAATTTGAGGATATATAATCCTACTTTGAAAAGTTAATTGACATTGTTAATCAGTGTCAAGTACTTGGTTCTCCTTTGACCAACACACAACTTGTGGACAAAGCCCTTAGATCTCTTCCAGAAAGGTTTAACACAAAAATTTGTGTTATTGAAGAGGCCCATAATCTTACCACAATGGATCTACATGCCTTGATGAACATCTTTCAAACTTATGAGATGAACATCAAGAGTCAAAGGGATTTGTATAAGGAAAAGACAATGACACTCCAAGGACAAACCTCAGAAACTAACACTGAAGACGAGGATGGGAACCTTGAGGAATTAGGTGATGGTGCAACTGTTGCCTTACTCACTCGAAGATTTAATTTGATGATGATGAAGATCAACAATGATCGAAATAAAGCTAAATATAAGCAACAGCAAAACCCACTCTTCAATAAACAACCAATAAGATCACCTTCAGGGCAAAGAAGTGACAAGTCATTGAGAAAAATAAACAATACCAATTTTAATCCCAAACAACTCGAGGGAGTGCAATGTCATGCATGCTCGGGTTGGGGACATTATGCTAATGAGTGTGCAAACACCCTTAGAAAAGTTGGTAAGAATATGTGGGTATCTCTCAGTGATGATGAAAATGAAGAAGAGGAAGGACATCCAGAAGAAGAATCACAGGCAATGCTAGCAGCAATGTTCGAACACTCACTGTCTGACAATGAAGATGTTGTTGACAATGTTGTGACAACATCTGTAACAACATTGGGCACAACATCTAAAATTCCAGCAACATCGAAAAGATATGTATATTTTGACTATTCTGATGTTAATTGTTTTAGTGGTTTTATTTCATCATGTGAAGCTGTAGACCTGTATCTAGACCCTAAAGATGAAGTGATCAAGGATTTACAGAATCTGAGCAACTAGACTCAAAAGCAAAATCTTTGACTCTTGAAAACAACAATCTGAAAGGCACTGTTAATCGATTATAGGTGACACTTACCAAGAAGTACCTAGAACTTGGTAATATTCGTGCAAGATTGAATTTAGCTGAGACCACCTTCCAAAGGCTCAACACGGGGAACCTCCAAATTGGATGAAATCTTAAACTTTAGCAAACCTACACGAGTAGGGCTTGGGTATCAATCACGTAGTAAAACTAAGATTTCTAAGATCCATAGTAATTGTGAGAAGATAAAGTTTGTTAAAGAAAATGCTAAGAATAACTCTCATAATACTAAGGATATGTTGAAGTTTGGATGCAACTACTGTAAGAAGTTAGGCCATCTAATGCCATACTACTACAAATTTCAATGTACTCAGATCATTGCCTAAGATGTCGCCACCAATATTGTACAACATTAGAAACAATCTGTCACGATCCGACCGGGCATGGCGGTGCCCTACCAGGCACCCTTTCGTATACATCGAGAGAATAGCGGTAGACATATAAAACTCATAAATACTTAAACAAGAAATATCGTGGGTTAGCCGATAAGGCCACCTTCCGTAAAATATACATGAACCAAAATAAAATAAACAAGTACATTTCTGTTCTTAAAAACCCAATCCACAATGTGACTACAGACTTCTAAGAATAACAATCGTGTGGGACGGGGCCGCCATACCACGAATATACAACAACCGACCATACCGGGGATCTGAACCGAGGATAAGCCTCGAGTAATGGAGTTTCCTAACGGTGAACGGTGATCCTAAAAGTGAGGATCAAGAACTCAGATACTCTACTGCGGCATGCGCGCGGCCGAAGGAGGTCGATAACATGTACCAAATATGTGGCCCGAAATCAGTAATGAAATCATAAGTCTGAATAAAGCGGAGGCGGTATGATAACTCAATTAACGATGCGTGCCTTACTAACAATGAGAGTAAATAAGAGTATACTTTCTTCGCATAAAAATAGGAGGCTCGTGATCAAAGTAGGGCCACGCCCGTATGTCATTAAGCAATCCTACTCGGGACTATTTCACCGCGTAGTCTGTGGACCCATGATGAATAACTCGCATAGCGTAGATGTATCCGCGCATAGGTCGTGTGGACGCGTGAGGTATTCTCGCGTAGGACTATTTCACCATGACAGACTATTTCACCTGTTGACACCCATTTTGACCCTCCGTCCGATCATTAACTATAAAATTACACTAATTTTGTAAAATAATTTTTAGGATTTTTATAATAAAATGCGTGAATAAAACATAAATACTTTAATAATGACATCGCGTCTTACGTAGAGTATTAAGCACTAATTAAATGACACGCCCGCATTTATTATAACAATTAGATTGATAAAACACCTAAATAACTTAATCACATTTGTTAATTTAAGTTATCACTAATTAATTAATAATACACTTACCTAGAATTAACTAGCTAATTAATTAACTAGCCTAAGACTAATTAGTACCCAATTTATTAACAATACCCAAAGCCCAATCCCCCACTCATTTTTCCCGACCCGCACCGCATGCACCCGCAAGCCTTCTATTATCGGGCCAAAGCCCCACGCCTCAATTCATTTCTTATCGCCACCGCTTCACCTCACTCGTCTCCCGATCAACCCAACGAAACCCTAAACCTAGAACTAGAAACCAAAGTGAGCACCAAAGACATCCGGATTTCGCCGAGAATCCGGCTATTTTCCTTATCCACGTACACCCAACCAACGTATTCTTACCATAACCAAAACCAAATCTTCTGAAAATGGCAACTCGTCACAATCTATTCAAATCGCACAGAATCAGTCCTGAATGGGACCGGTAACTTACCAACATTAGAACCTAGAGTTAGGGCTATATAAGCACATGCGAAGGCAATCGAAAAGTCAGGGGAACATAGGCGTAAACGGGGAACCATAGAAATTTAGGCGAGCGACGGTAGCACGAAGAAGTCGAGCGGGGCGATGCAATCATCTTTCTTCTACGAGCAGAGCGAGAGGATACCACAGCGTACATCGGTCGGGAAGGCGATGAAAAACTTTTCTCGCATGGCGTAAACAGAGGACGAACACCCCCTTTTACCTTCAAGGATACCTCCTTACAATCCGAAATCTAGCAGTCTAAGAGCAAGAACGAAAATTCGAAGCCTTCTCTTTCAATTTCTGTCAAGAATCAGGTAAAAGTCTCATTCCTCTTCTAAACGCATCACAAATGAAAACCCCGAGCGGATCGACGACTTGATACGCTGCCCCGGGTCGCTGGCGACTTCATTTGTAATTTCTTTTTATTTTGTTTCTACATATTGTAAAAAGAAATTCAATTGTAATTGTATATATAATATACATTACTTCGGTCATTGACCATCAAGAGATATATTAATATATACCCTTGAAAATATAAACCTTGTGTCTTTTATTTTTCCGCTGCATTTACTCTTTAAGGTTTATTACTGTTTTTATCAAGTGTTGACACAACATTGAAGACAACATTCTGTAACTGTTTAGTTGTTCAAGTGTTGAGTTCTTATTGTTCTTACCTATACTTGCTTATTCGTAGCCTCGGACCTCAACAAGTGGTATCAGAGTCAACGCTTAATATAATAAGTGATTGGTCCTGAATCTAACGACTATGGTAACAACTACTCAAAATGTTGGTAGACTTTCAATTCTTGATGGAATCAACTATGCCTAGTAGAACATCCGGCTACGTTCGCACATCAAATTAATTGATGTTCGAGCATGGAGATCTGTCTCCGAATGTTATGTTGTTCCCAAGTATCCAACGTATGAGGATGGTGATGTTCTTACCAAACTCGAATTCGAATGGACCGTGGAAGAAACTAATAGTGCTAGCTTTAACGAAAAGACCTTAAATGCTATATTTAGATGTATATATGTTCAAACTCATTCAGAAATGTACAACGGCTAAGGACGCCTGAGAGACTTTGCAAACTCATTATGAAGGTACCTCAAGTGTGCGACGAACGAAGCTACGCGTGATTTTGAGCCAATATGAGTGCTTGAGGATGGAAGAATCTGAGGATATAAAATCCTACTTTGAAAAGTTAATTGACATTGTTAATCAGTGTCAAGTACTTGGTTCTCCTTTGACCAACACACAACTTGTGGACAAAGTCCTTAGATCTCTTCCAGAAAGGTTTAACACAAAAATTTGTGTTATTGAAGAGGCCCATAATCTTACCACAATGGATCTACATGCCTTGATGAGCATCTTTCAAACTTATGAGATGAACATCAAGAGTCAAAGGGATTTGTATAAGGAAAAGACAATGGCACTCCAAGGACAAACCTCAGAAACTAACACTGATGACGAGGATGAGAACCTTGAGGAATTAGGTGATGGTGCGACTGTTGCCTTACTCACTCGAAGATTTAATTTTATGATGAGGAAGATCAACAATGATCGAAATAAAGCTAAATATAAGCAGCAGCGAAACCCACTCTTCAATAAACAACCAATAAGACCACCTTCAGGGCAAAGAAGTGACAAGTCACTGAGAAAAATAAACAATACCAATTTTAATCCCAAACAACTCGAGGGAGTGCAATGTCATGCATGCTCGGATTGGGGACATTATGCTAATGAGTGTGCAAACACCCTTAGAAAAGTTGGTAAGAATATGTGGGTATCTCTCAGTGATGATGAAAATGAAGAAGAGGAAGGAGATCCAGAAGAAGAATTACAGGCAATACTAGCAGCAATGTTCGAACACTCACTGTCTGACAATGAAGATGTTGTTGACAATGTTGTGACAACATCTGTAACAACATTGGGCACAACATCTAAAATTCCACCAACATCGGAAAGATATGTATATTTTGACTATTCTGATGTTAATTGTTTTAGTGGTTTTATTTCATCATGTGGGGCTGTAGACCTGTATCTAGACCCTAAAGATGAAGTGATAAATAAATTACAAGACCTTTGTAAATCCTTGATCACAGAATCTGAGTAACTAGACTCAAAAACAAAATCTTTGACTCTTGAAAACAACAATCTGAAAGGCACTGTTAATCGATTATAGGTGACACTTACCAAGAAAAGGACCTAGAACTTGGTAAGATTCGTGCAAGATTGAATTTAGCTGAGACCACCTTCCAAAGGCTCAACACGGGGACCTCCAAATTGGATGAAATCTTAAACTTTAGCGAACCTACACAAGTAGGGCTTGGGTATCAATCACGTAGTAAAACTAAGATTTCTAAGATCCATAGTAATTGTGAGAAGATAAAGTTTGTTAAAGAAAATGCTAAGAATAACTCTCATAATACTAAGGATAGGTTGAAGTTTGGATGCAACTACTGTAAGAAGTTAGACCATCTAATGCCCTACTACTATAAATGTCAAAACACTGTACACAGATCATTCCTAAGATGTCGCCACCAATATTGTCCAACATTAGAAACAATCAGCCTGAGAACAGAAAGAAGAAAAGTTTTAAAAAAAGAGTGGGTACCTAAACTAAACCTGAGGTGTAATGTGTGCATAACTGTTTTACATACTAACATTACAGGTTCTTGGTATTTCGATAGTGGTTGTTCACGACACATGACAGATAACAAAAGCTTACTGAAGGATTATGATGCATTCAATGGAGGATACATGATATTTGGTGGGGGAAGCAAGAGTAAGATAATTGGTAGAAAGACTCTTAATGCTCCTGACGTACCAGCCTTGAAAAAAATCCTTCATGTAGAAGGATTAGTGGCTAACCTACTTAGCATAAGCCAACTATGTGATGACGATCTCGGGGTAAGATTCAACAAGCATGAATGTAAAGTTACAAATTCTGCCAATAAGTGTGTTATGTCTGGTACCCGAACTGGAGACAATTGCTATCTCGTCGGTGGACAAGAATACTACAATTCTATAAAGGTAAGCAACACAACACTATTGCATCAGAAGTTGGGACACATCAACTATCTCAATTTAGAGAAATTAATCTCTCTTGAAGATGTTAGAGTCATTCCTAATCTAAACACAAAAGATAAAACAGTATGTGAAGACTGTTTAAAAGGTAAGCAGACTCGTGTTCCCCATAATGTTGTCCAACACGACGGACAACATTCAGGTACGTCTTATTGTTTTCAACTTTTATATATGGATCTTATGGGTCCTATTGAAGTAGACAGCCGATGAGGCATGAGATATTCCTATGTGATTGTAGATGATTTTTCCAGATATACATGAATCTATTTTCTAAAAGAAAAATCACAAACTTTTGACGTGTTTAAAATACTACACTCTAGGATTAAAAACATGTTTTGTTCTTCCATTTTTAGAATCAAATCTGATCATGGAAAGGAATTTGAAAATTAATTTTTTGCAAAATTTTGCGAAAAGAAAGGCATCTTCCATGAATTCTCGGCACCCAAGACTCCTCAACAGAATGGGGTAGCTGAGAGAAAGAACAGAACACTGCAAGAAATGTCTAGAGTAATGTTAAACTCCAAACAATTGTCAAAAAGGTTTTGGGCAGAAGCTTTAAACACTGCATGTCACATAACTAACAAAGTCTTTTTAAGGCCAGGCACCAAAATGACCTCCTATGAACTGTTAAATGAAATGAAACCAACTTTGCGTTACTTTCATGTTTTTAGGCGTGTGTGATATATTATAAATGACATGGACAAATTGGCGAAATTTGACTCAAAAAGTGAGAAAGAAATATTTGTCGGCTACTCACAGAATAGTCATACTTACCGGATATACAGTCTGAGGACTAAGACCATACATGAGTCTATGAATGTTATATTTGATGATCTTATGAATATCTCAGGAAAGTCATCAGAAAATAACATTGTGGTTACAATTGAAAAAGGGCAACAAACTGAAGAAACAGATGATGTCCCTAGTGTTGTCACAACATCAGAGGAAACATCTGAACCTCAAGAAGAGGCTACAGAGGTTGAAGTGGCAGAGGAGTCTGAAACTGAATTGCATAACCAAGTAATACGAGACCCTCCGTCAAGAATTAGAAGGAACCATCCACCCGACCAGGTGATATGGGAGTTTTTGAAAGGATGCGTACAAGAGAGAAAAAACTAATCAATTATCGTGAAATGGTAAGGTATATGTGTATGTCCACCATATACCAACAAATTAGTCTTTCTTGTATAATTTCTACTCTTGAACCAAAGAACATTGAAGAAGCTTTAAAAGATAATTTGTGGATTCAAGCAATGCAAGAAGAGCTTGAACAATTTTCCTGAAATAAAGTCTGGGACTTGGTTTCATGTCCTAACAACACAAATGTTATTGGAACCAAGTGGATATTCAAGAACAAATCAGATGAATCAGAAATAGTTGTTCGAAACAAAACACGTCTTGTTGCTCAAGGCTACACACAGGTTGAGTGAGTTGACTATGACAAAACCTTCGCACCTGTGGTTAGGATTGAGTCAATAAAACTATAACATGCTATTTCTTGCTACCTAAAAATTACCTTGCATCAAATGGATGTTAAAGGAGCATTTCTCAATGGCTATTTGGACAAGGAGGTTTACGTTAAATAACCAAAAGGATTTGAGGATCCACACCATCCACACTATATATACAAGCTTAAAAAGGATTTGTATGGGTTAAAACAAGCTCCTCGTGCATGGTATGGTCGTCTAACAACATTCCTTATAGAATTTGGTTTCATCCGTGGAGAAGCTGATAGAACATTGTTCATCAAAAGACACGGTGTAGATATTATGATTGCCCAAATCTATGTTGATGACATTGTTTTTGGTTCGACCTCTAGAACCTATCTAGAGTCATTCATTGAAACAATGTCGACAACATTTGAGATGAACATGATTGAGGAACTAATATTTTTCTTAGGCTTAGAGATAAAACAGACTGAAGATGGGATTTTTGTATCTCAAAACAAGTATGCCAAGAATCTGGTTAGAAAGTTTGGACTTGAAAATGCTAAACATATGAAGACACCAATGGGTTCTACACAACAGGTATGTAAAGACGATGTTGGACAGGATGTTGACCCAACATTGTACTGATCAATGATAGGTTGTCTTTTATACCTTACTGCTAGTCGCCCTGACATTATGTTTAGTGTGTGTGTTTGTGCTAGGTTCCAAGACAGTCCCAAGTTATCCCACCTAAATATTGTTAAACGTATCATTAGATATATTGCTACCATAAGTAAGTTGGGAATTTGGTACACCAAGGACACTAATCCTAACCTAATATGATATAGTGACTCGGATTGGGCTGGTGATGTAGATGATAGAAAAAGTACCGGTGGTTGTTGTTTTATTTAGGCAATAATTTAGTCTCATGGTATAGTCGTAAACAAAATTGTGTATCACTTTCGACTGCCGAATCGGAATATGTGGCAGCTGGAAGTTGTTGTGCTCAATTGGTTTGGTTACGACATATGCTAGATGACTATGGCTTATCAAACAATTCTATGATTTTGTATTGTGATAATCTGAGTGCAATAAATATTTCTAAAAATCACATTCAACATTCACGTACAAAACACATAGACATACGACATCATTTTTTAAGAGACTTACTTGAAAAAAAAGCTAGTTCAGATTGAACATGTCGACACACTTCGTCAACTAGCTGACATTTTTACCAAAGCCTTAGATCATGAGAGATTTTCTAGTTTGAAGAAATCTATTGATCTTTGTTTTCTCTAAAAATAAGACATTTCAGGTAGATGTTGTTCTAAATGTTGTCTCAACATTCTGGGTAACATTTACGGTGTTTTCAATGTACATGGGAAATGTTGTTGGTAATGTTGCATAGTTTCTTTTTGATCACTCAAGTATACTTATACAAAGACAAGTTGAGAATGCGATATTGTTCTCTGCGATGGTATATATAAATCAATTATATATATCATAAAAAAGGAGTATCATAAGAAGGCAAAACCTCTACATAAGATATGGATGTATACAAAAAGAGCAAAGCTCTAGGACTGGTATCGTTCCTGTTATATAGGAGTACCATGTACTTCAAAGAAGGTTAATAATATCTCAAAAATTATTTTTCAAAAGAATTTGATATGTGTTCAACTAAGGACAATGGAAAAATGTAACATTGTATCTAGGGGTCAATCTCATAGGTAACATATACAGAATATGACTATCAAATCCATAAGTCCTTAAAGGTTCTCACTACTTGTACTTGTGTTGATTCAAAATGTTTCCAACATCGCTAGCAACATCATATTCCAGTATATTGATAATTTTTTTTGATTATGTCTTGTTTTTTCTTTGTTTCTTTTCTCTCATCTCTGTTTTAAATTCAAATTCAGTTAAATCTGGATTGTGATAACTTTTTCTATTTTTAAAAAATTGAATGATGTTGTGTGCTATGTTATCCTTTTATTTTAGGTGTAAAGAGTTTCAATTCTTTTACACTACCTAAATTTAAAGGAAACAAAGTTGAAGTGTATAAGGTTTGCCATGGTGATGAAACACCTCATTTGTCTTTGCATTGTCACTTCAAGTCGTCACCGGGTATCTCAAATCGATGGAAGCCCACATTTTTCAAATTAATTTTTTTCTAAAACCCCAAATTCTCCAAAACCCTCTTCTATGTCCATTTCTCCAAAATCTTCAAATACAAAAGAAATATACACCAATGTCACCAGCCCATCGCACAAGAAAATGGTATATAAACATTATGTACCAATCAATAATAAGAAACCTAACCAGGAAGATTATGCATGAGCAATGATCCTTGTAGGTTCGGATGAACCACTAAAGATAAGCTATCCAGGTGATAGTGAAAACCCCATTGATGTTGATGCAACATCAAATTTCTTTAACCTAGGTGTCCGACGCTCAACATCAACATTTCCTTCAAGAAGGTCCAAAAGGGTTTTTGACAACATGTTTGGTGATAATCAGTCTGCTAAGAAATCAAGGATGGAGTCGACTTTCTCTGTTGACTCTAGCAGCAGTAGCAGCAACATTGACACTGATTTTAGTATGCACAACATTCCTGGAACGCCTTCAACATCCACTCCATAAGCTGAAAGGGAAGAAGATGAGATGTCTGGCAACACTCATCTGAGAAGGTTTATACCTAAAAAGGTATGAAGAATTTATAGAAATGTTGTTTCGAATATTGCCTCAATATATAAGGCAACAGAAACATCAGTGGACCCATACTATGTTGCCCCAATATCTTAGGCAACACCTGCACCAACTTTATCAGACGACAGCAACAAAGAATCTGAATCTGATTCTGAGGTAATATCTTACTCGCCCTGATTTCAGACAAAATCATTTGATGATAATTGGAAATCAAAAATAGAATGATTAGGGGAGAGAAAGTTATTGACCTAAACTCATTATCCCATAATGTCCTTACTAACTTTTTAAGCAGCAGAAATGTCTTAAATTCAGTAACTGAAAAAAATCCTTATTGTGAAAAAATGATCAGGATGTTTATGCAAATTTGGCACCTGTTGTATAAGTACACTTTCCCAAATTTCTTTGATCAGAGTATATAATTTTACACCTGAAATCATCAACACCACACTAGGGATAACCATAAATGAAAGACCCTTTCAATCCAATCCCACTACTGAGGAACTCAATTCTATGATCAAATACCTTATTGGGAATTTGATCACAGTTTGGGCACCTCATAGTCCTGTATCCAAACTCACTGCCCTGTTTACTACCTTGCACAATCTTGTCATTTTCAATTGGCTACCTTCTCTTAATGAGACAGTAGTAACTCTAGAGCAAGCGACACTGCTGAATAAGATTGGCAAGAATGATAAAGTCAATTTAGGGAACATAATATTTGAACATGTTGCCACTTTGGCATAAAGAAAGAATAGCTCTCCTTACATACCCATCTTTAATCTATCAAATCTTACTTAATCAAGGGTTTAAAATTCCAAAAGGAGAAAAACTGAGTCCTGCCTTAGAGGCATATTTAGTACACAGAGCAGTGTTGAACACCAGGGGCATAATCATTGATCTACCCTGGAAGAAGGAAAATTGGGACACAAAAACAATATTAGATGTTGTCAACACTTCAGGCAACACAGAATAGAGTAAGTTTCCAATGTCCAGAGAATGGCTAAAAATGCACGTTGTTGAACTAAATAGACAGATTGAAGAGCTAGTGCGAGCCAGAGACTATTATGTGGACACCATTTCTACATAAAAAATGGGAGAAGATGAACATACAGGGCCAAGCAAAGGTACAGGGGGATATGAGAAGAGATGAACTGCTGAGTAAGACAGATGAAGAAGGAGAAGGAAGTGGGTGTTGATCTTGGTTTGTTACAGAAAGTGGTTGGAAGCTACTGTGGTACAACCAATCTAGCTGATGGTGTTAGATCCATGGAAATGGTGTTAGGTGTCTATGAAGTAAGAATGATGATTGAAATTGTTGATGTGCTGATATAATGTTGAACATTTGTTTATCTTTTTGGATTGCTGGTTTGTAATATTTTTTTGGGAATATGGTCTGTCCGTGTAGATATTGTTTTACTGTGGAAATACTATGACTGCTAGTTGTTGATTTTCTACAAATGTATTGTATACGAGTCACGAATAATGGTCATAAGTTCTTTCTATCCTAATCATCGATACAAAATTATTTGAGATTTGAAATTGCAGGTTGAGGGGGGAGCATGGCCCCAATCCTACTAATCTTTAGATTATTAAGGACAACATCAAGAATCAGTATCCTATGCATTTTTAGTTTTGTATGAAGTTTTGTGAAGAAATGTAAAAAAGGAGAGATTATTGATGTTGAATGAGTGTTGTGACAACACCAGTAATCGCTTAGGACAACATCGCTTGTGAACATAAGAATGTTGTCTTCAGTGTTGTGACAACATCACAGACAACATCTCTATAAACGATTTTACCTACTATTTCGGCCAAAATAGTGATTGTTACTGTGAGTTAAAAAATGACTTAGCCAAGCTAACAAGGAAGCTATGTTTAAAAAGTGAGAAAATAAAAAGTCAAGCTTGGAAGAGAAGCAACGTGAAGACCAAGTAAATGTCATTGAGATCTTCATGGAGGAGGAATCGGTCCAAGCTGCTGCCTTCTTTCTCTCAACTCTCGCAACCAATCAGTGAGAATTTCAAGAAAGTTTCACACTATAAATAGAGGAGAAACTTCAGAGTATCGATATCCAGATTACAACAAAAAGAATAACCAAGAGAGCTCTTGAAAATTCACCTCAGAAACAGGATCAACACCCTAGCCTAAAAGAGTATAACAACATCTAGTCCAACATTACTTTTGTTGCCCAGATTCTAGATTAAGCTTATTGTTGAAGAAATTGTAATGAAGATGTTATATGTTTCTTTTTAGAAGTTTTATCTTTAGGCTGAAGTCATCTGTGACTTCGTTTTTGTAATTTATTTTTATTTTGTTTCTATATATTGTAAAAAGAAATTCAATTGTAACTGTATATATAATATACATTACTTCGGTCATTGACCATCAAGGGATATATTAATATATACTCTTGAAAATATAAACCTTGCGTCTTTTATTTTTTCGCTGCATTTACTCTTTAAAGTTTATTACTGTTTTTATCAAGTATTGCCACAAGTGTTGACACAACATCAAGCAACATTCTCAGAATCGCTTAGTTGTTCAAGTGTTGAATTCTTATTATTCTTACCTATACTTACTTATCCGTAGCCTCGGACCTACATATGGCAACGGGTAGGATCTGGACCGGATCCTACTAGATCCAGATCCAGATCCGTTTTACATACATGTATCCATATCCAGATCCAGATTCATAGGGTCCATAAAATCATATCCAAATCCAGATCCATCGGATCCACCGGATCCACGGATCGGATCTGGATCCAAATCAAAGTGACTGATTATTAAGTTATACCTTCTAATCAGTCCAAATTTTCTAGAAAAAGAGTCAATTTAATTTAACGGAATCATGGAGAATGCATTCGTAAATTAGGACTAAATGACATTGTTGACAATTGTTATGCCTATTGGCTATTGCTGTAGTGAGAAACAATCCTCTCGATACCTAAGCTACTACATAAGTACCACATAAATGATTAATATAATGATTAAAGAATAACACGCAAAACGTGTCTCAATTAAAAAAATAATGGCCTTCGGCCCTTTGAATATAAAATAAAATAAAGATTACAAAGGATTCGGTGCCATGATGTATAAATAATAAATGTATAATTAATTTAATAAAAAACGGATTCACGGGTCGGATCTGGATCGGATACGGATCTCAAAGACAAGATCCAGATCCAAATTTGATCCATCATAAATGGATCCGGGTCCGATCCGAATCCGTCGGGCCCAAACTTTGAATATCCATATCCTATAAAACGGATCTTGATCCGCCGGATCCGGATCGGGTTCAGGATCCATTGCCATCTCTACTCGGACCTCAACAAAATTCTAAGAAAGACAACTTATTGAATAAAGTGATTTCAACACAAAATATAGGTTAATTTGCGTTAAAACTATTGAGTTCTATCAAACTTGTAAGCGAAATTGTAACTCCAGCCCTACTGGCAACACAGTAATTTGGATGTACAAAAATGGTGACTCGTGCGACTGATGTCATGGGAATGTATTGCTATATATATGTCTGGAAATGAACTGTAAAAGACGAGTCGGAAGTCCAATTGCTTCGATTTGATATTTGTTTAGAGACTATAATGATAATCCCTTTGAATTTTTGCATTTGAAGTAGCGACAAAAATGCCGCAGAAGTAGGAGGAAATGGCATTGAATTGTTGATTGAACTCCAAAATAACGTGTCACAAAATTTAAGTCTTTTTTTGTTTTTTTAAACTCTACTCAGTAAGAGGGATAATAGGAGATTAGATTATTTATCTCATGTTTGGTTTGTGAGATAATGTCTTTGTATCCCACCCAATTCCATCTACATGGGATAAAGGTGTAATAACTTATCCCACATAGAGGGTGGGATAAGTTATCTCATCATATCCCACCCAATTTCATTTACAAGGAATAACTTATCCCTCCTACCAAACGACCCCTTTAAATTGAAACGGAGCACTACAAGAAAAACAGGCTACAGTGACAATTCACATGTGACAGAAATGCAAGTGTCACATCTTTTTACTAAATTTACGTTTTTTCTTGACATTCATGTGACATGTTTGTCATATAATTATGACATTTGTGTGACAGGTTTTTTAAGTATCATATAATTATGACATTTGTGTGACGGTTTTTTAAGTGTCATTTATTTATGACGTTTGTGTGACGGTTTTGTAAAATGTCACATAAAAAAATGTCTTGTATTTTAAATTGACGAAAAATGACGTGTTTGACTGTTTAAAACGACACCATTTTTATTATTTATTTAACACTTTTTAAATTCAAATTAAGACTTACACGATTTTTATTTCTGTTTTAAAATTGTTTTTAATACAAACAAACTAAACGTTGTCGTTTTAACATTATAAAAAATAAAAGATCAAAAACTATGTAAAATACTAAGTGTCTTCACGCTCACACAGTTAGGTTTTGCTTCCCCCACTTCACTGACTCTCACTGGTTTGATTTTTCTTATTTTATCTTATCTATTAATCCGAAAAAAAACAAATCAATTGTACTTCCAATTCGTGAAAGTGAGACTGTATTCAAAGTCAATCAAATTAAAAAATCTAACCCTAATGCAATTCTTTAATTTACATTAAAATGCAATTCTAGGCCGGTGTAGTTGCTTCCAATTCGTGCTATGGGTTTACCGTAACTGCTATTGTAATTATAACAATTATATCATCCATATGAGTCATTTATATGACTATAATTTGTGTCATTTTTTTAGAAAAGGAACGGGCGGGTCTGACGCATCACATCTTTTATGTCACACCTCATAATTCCGATTAACAGTTTAAGCACATAAACATGGGCAAGTGGATCCGAATCCCGGGAAATTTATGTTGTACTTACATATGCTAATAAAGAAATTAGTATATAAATGATTTGATCTCGAGTTAATTACGGGATTAATTAATTATATAGTGGATGACCAAATTAAGTGGGATATACATGTTATATCATAAAGCCACATGTTGGAGTGACCAAGTCCATAACGTAATTGCTGGCAGCTTCACCAGACTTCACATATACTCCATTCTCTTCTACAGACCTCTATCTCTCTTTTCTAGAGAATCTTCACATATACTCCATTCTCTTCTACAGACCTCTATCTCTCTTTTTCTAGAGAGTCAGTCTACAACGAAGGAATTGTTATACTTCACTTGGAAGGGAAGAGTCTCAATTGATACTCTCTGAAATTCTCGGTCAGAATTGAGGATTTTCGCAAGCTTTTGCTTACGCAGAAGAGGTGTCTACAGTCATGGTGTTTTGAGCTTTGTCCGGTAAAATTAGAACCCTTGAAGGTCGTTTGAAGATTCGAAAATCAAACAACCTTTAGTCTCGAAGAAGTTCTATCCAAATCAACTTTTGCGGGTTTTCAATTCAGCTTGTCGGAGTCCGGTGTCGGCGAAGTGTTTTCCGACGACCCTCGTCGCAGCTTCTAACAGAGATAATCCTTACTATTCTTAAGTTTTATATCATTTATAAGGTCTGATTCGTGTCACTAGTTTCTAAGAGAGTTTTCAGAAATGCTAAATATGAGATTGGGTATTGATCGGTGTATTTTATATACACCTTTTGAGTCATTTTTAGTTAGTATTTTACTCATTTTGTTGATGTTTAGTATAGTATTATGGTCGTCTTTATTCCTTTTGTGTCACAACGGTCAGAAATGGAGAAATGGCGAAAAAAGAGGAAATGAGCTTAATTGAGGTGAAATTGCACACTAAAAGGGGCCAATAAATGAAGTCTAAGAAGTCCCGGGAAGTATAAAAGAAATCAGACGGAGACCGGACCAAAAAAGGACGACGAAACGAAAATCGCATCGGCGCGTACAATGTTCAAAAAGATGATTTGATCAGCGGAGCGTCGTGGCACCAGTTGCAGGGCCACGACGCCGACGCGAGATTTCTGAGTTTTGGGCCAAATTTGACACATTTTCAGGGTCCAAAAGAGATAATTTTTCCTACCTACGCGTATAAGATATTCGATAGAATGTCTCAATGACTCCGTTACTGGTGTATGGTTTGATTGTGATCTAAATTACTCATATGGTGTAGATAATCATTCGTAAAGCTTACAAGGATCCGTGAGATCGTAGATAAATTCGGCGACAAGGTATGTGAAGGCAATTCATTCATTTCTTTTGGCATAATTTTGTGGACAAATGTAATCGGCATGTTACTCCATAATGTACTCTACTCTTAGTAGTTAAGGGTGTTTATATTATTGAATCATGTGCTAAAAACATGTCTAAGTATGTTCTAAGTCCTTATGGAAGAATCTGGTATGGTCAATCCACCGACATGTTAAATTTACACGATGTCATAACTTGGTTTAGTAATCTTATCTTGGTGTATTCTCGTGACTTGTTCAAAGTATCATGTTTGCTTCTGAATCCGATTACAGAATAATCATGCTAAGTCTTGCTTAAAGCTTGCATCATGCTTAACTTACAATTTTTATTTCTATTTAGAGTAAGTGTTAAACTATATCAGAATGACTAAGTATAATATGAGCTACATAAAACATGGCTCTTTCTTATGAATATATTGTCAGATGAAATTGGTCTTGGTTGTTTAAACATTAACCTAAGGTTATATGCATTATTGTGGAGAATGCCCTTTCGACTTTAAATATATTTTTTCCACCATGCCCCCGATTTGTTTGCTTTTCAGAGTACTAAAGTGTCAACCGCTTAAAACAAAAACTTAGATTCTTACATAATCGAGTTATTACACCAAGATCGATGCTTGATTTAGTTAGGTATGGACCACTTTTCTAAGGCGAAGTGTGGGATCCGAATTGTTTTCATTAGGCTACATCTTATTTTGGCAATGTTATGTTGAGCGGGTTGATGTACATATTTGTCATTTTTCGAGGCATTTAGCTACCATACTTGTTGTTATGATGGCTATTGTGTGGTGTCATTGGTTACAATTGTTTGGCTACTATTTTTGTTGTTACTTGTTGCTACGCCCTTTGTCCAAAGGTCTAAACTTAAGCCTAAAACAAATAACATATTAGCATTAACAAATAGTGTTCTTGAGTTAAGTTTCCTACTATATTTTGATACTCATTCGATCAAACCATCGTGGTACCTACATTAACACCTCATTTGGGTGTGACTTACTCCGGATTTTAACAATGTGATGCATATTATTAATTTTAAAAATGTCCATTAGTCCGCTCTAAATAAGTATGAAATAAATCCAACCTAGTCAAATATGTCTTGTGTGTGCTTTACGGTCCCCGAATGAACAAACGTGAGAGTATGCTTGTCTCTGTTGAATTACTTTTATCTAGTGTAGTATATCCGGATGTTGGATAGTGATAAGATGGTCATTGACTTAAGATCTTGTTTGATAATCATGTTAACATGCCTTGTCCAATTTAAAGTGTCACCTTGATTAAAACAAAATGAGAATGATAAGTGATTCTTGTCCAGTGGTTTTATACAATCAAATGCTGAATTGAATAAGTCCCTGTGTGTTTTGAGAATGCACAAAAGTTGGTAAAAATTCACTAAATATTTGCATGCCGCTGCGAGGTTCTCAAATCCTTGAATGTTTACAACTAAGCTACATGCAAATATTTAGTGAATTTTTACAACTTTTGTTTTAAGTTATATTCACATGTTAATTGTTACATCATTTCAAGCATTACTGATTATTTTCTTTTTGTGGCTTATAGTTCTATGACAAACACATGTACTCACAAGAGGAACTTGATGATATTCGTGTCGAGTGAGGATTGCATTTTTCGAAGATACTTGCTGAAACAGAAGTTGATAAACTAAATGCTGATGAGTGAACATTTTAGATTGATAAGATACTTGATTAACAATGTTTTAGTCTTTAATTAAATACTTTAATAGCACTTTGAATGATTATCAATTTTAGAAAGACTTTGTACAACAGATTCTAGTTATTCAATGTATATTTTGATGTTATTTAAATTTTTAGTTCATTTCACCGAGTGCACTCAATTTACAATATTGAAATTAAATTGTAAAAAAAAATCCCGTCAAATTTAATTTTTCAGCCAAATTAAATTTTTCCCGCCAAAAATAAATTAATAATTTAATAAAAATTTAAAAACAAATCGAATATTTGGCGCCAAGAGGCGCGAAATTTCAAAATTTGAAATTTATGTGACATTTGTGTGACGGGTTTGAACCGTCACATGTATGTGACAGTTGTGTGCCGGTTTGAACCGTCACATGTCGTGTGACAGGTACAAAACATTCATTTGTTTGTGACAGTGACAAATACGACACTTACGAGAACCGTCATCTAGGGGTTAGATGACGGTTTTTACCCGTCACCGTAGGGTATTTTTGTAGTAGCGGTGGGAAGGTAGGATTTGGAATAATAATAACTTGTTCAATCCACGGACTACTATATAGCCAAGTTCTTCCACCATTGCTATTTCACTTTTCACACACAAAAAGAAACAAAAGTAGATGTAATTGGTAGCTAATTTAATTTTAAGAATATGGTTCTTTTGGTACTTGACTTTGTATTCTATATTCTATACTGTTTTAAGGTTGAACAATCTCCTTTTGGGACTTGACAATTAGGAAAATACTCAAGTTAAGCGCATCAAATCCCTTCTAGAATCACTGAAATTGACGGAGTGTTCTCATTAAAACCTCCAACAAAGATGTCAAAGCATGTCTAATTTAAACCCGCAAGGGTAGCCAAGTTGGTGTAGCAGTAGAGCGCGGGACCGCAAGGTCACGAGTTCGATCCCCTGCATAGACCTTTTTGGTTGAGTCTGTCATACATGGCTTGCCAAGTGTGGTTAATCGGCTGACGTGGTTTGCAGGCTATTGCGTCAGCCCGGGGTTTACCCTGTGCGCACTCGAAAGAGTAGCGGCTGCGGGTTCCTTCGTCAAAAAAAAAAAAAAGCATGTCTAATTTAAGAATATAAATATTTCTTAAATTTATATTATTTTAAAATATTTCTTTTTGAAAAACGTTTTTCGGGCGGAGCCAATTTTTTTATTAGAAATATCAGAATATAAAAAAATAGACCTAGCTTAACATTGTAATTTTGCTCATAAGGTGCCTCTGCCAGTGGTCTCATTGTAAAATATTCTAGCATACTTTCTTTTTCATGTTTCACAGATCAGGATCTTGTTCTGCTTGAAAATTAGGATTACTAGAGTATCGACAACAGGGATTGTTCAGATGGTGAGCGTCCTCCATTTTCAATCCGAAGATTGCGAGTTCGTGTCACCAAGGGAGCAAAAGAAGGAGCTCCTGGGGAGGGGTAAAAAAAAGGATTCGTAGAGTATCATGGATTTCATGTGATAGTCTAACGAATTGAGACGTAGTAATAGTTGTTATGAATAACGGAAAAACTCAAATATGTCATCGAACTATCGAAAATGACTCATTTACTCCACTTGTCAATAGTTTGGATCGTTTATGTCATCATCATTACCAAAATGACTCTTTCATGCCATTTTTCATTAACGTCGGTTTTACAATACCAGATATGACACGTGACTTTCAACTAGATTAGGGTTGTGAGTGGGTCGGGTGTATGGGTCGAATTTTTTATTAATTTAGAATTTACAATTGAGTTGATTTAATTAACAAAAACAATGTGTGGATTGCCCTTCAGACGGGTATGGTCTTTAATTTTTTATCATACTTCTCATTTAATGAAATTTTGTGGGCCAAATTTTTCTTTATTCGCGAGGCTACTAAAACAGAGATTCTGAATTCGAAACCCAGCAGAGGCAAAAAAAAAAAATCGTAAGACAAAATTTTCATAGAAATTATGCCTGTCCGACCAGATACTTGGCCTTCAGGCGTAGTTTCTATGAAATCTTGTCTTGTAATTTTTTTTCCTTTTTGACTCTGCTAGAATTCGAATCCACAACCTCAGAGGTATTTTTGGAGGCATGATTACATAGAAACTATGCCTCTTAAGGCATAACGTCTATACAACTTTGGCCGAATAGACATATTCTGTAATGAAATCTTGTCTTGTGATTTTTTTACTTTTGACTCTGCTGAGATTCGAACTCACAACCTCAAGGGTGTTTTCGGTCATTTTTTAAGGTGAAGGCCAAAAATTAAATATCACCAATTTGAAGGGTAAAAATTAAAGACCAACAATTTGAGGGAAAAAAATTAAAGACCACCTAAAATATAGGTAAAAATTAAAGACTAACAATTTGAGGGGCAAAATTTAAAGACCAGGGCCTTTAAAGGGAAATCCGCGCAAAATATGCCCTTTTTTCTCCTAAGCCTATGAAAAACCAAATCCACTTGTTCATCGTTTCAGCCTAATATTTGTAAGAGATGGAGTAGGGTTGTGTGCTTGATAAATGGAAATATGTTACTTGGAAGAGATGATTGCGGATTTGGTAATTGTCACGATCCAAATCTGAAGGTCATGATGGGCACCCAGATCTTCTCTGCCGAGTATCACTAATCATACAATCAACACCTAATCATAATTAAATACGGACTAAGCCGAAAAAGGACTATGTAAAATCTTAACCAGAAAGACCAACTTATATATACATACCCACCAAGGCCGACGAGGCCATACATGACTACTACACACAAGACATCTGTCTACAAGCCTCTAAAGAGTACATAACATCAAAAAAAGTCGGGACAGGGCCCCGCCATACCCATATGTACATGCAAAAATATAACGTACCGAGATTAGACCGACACTCCAAAATAAAGAGAGTGCTCCAAAATTCGTTGAGTCGGCAACCTATTAATGTGGATCGTCACCTTGCCTCCCACAACAAAAGAGACGTCAGTACGACTGATGTACCGAGTATATCAGGCATAAACAGTAGCATAACAAGGATATAACAATAAACTGAAACAGGAGCAACCGACAAAATTAGCCGATAGCAACAACCGACAGAAACAGTCGACCAATAGTGAATGCCTCTGAGGGTTATAATATGCCTAAATATCATGCACAATGCAAATACGGTATAACTATATATATATATATATGGCCTCTTCGGGCATCTTCCTTTTCATAACAGCCTCTGTGAGCATCATATTATTTCAGCCTCTATGGGCATCATCGTTATCATATTGGCCTCATTGGACATCTTCCTTTTCGTGATAGTCTGTACCAGATGCAGTGGTGTGCATATATAACACTATTCCCTTTCCCCCATCCACTATATATATATAATTCATACCATATAGTAGTGTATATAACACATGTGGGTCTAGGTTAATACATGAATATAATGCATGAATGACAATAAAACATTCTGAACCTATCGGGTAACATAATATCTTTGTAACTTCGGCTAACATTGGGAATATTGACATCTTTCTCATATACCTCAATAAGGATTTAGAAACATATTTAGACATGCTTTTAACATATGAATCAATAACATGAACATCCTTAACTACTAAGAGAATAATTTATGAAACATTATCACGGCTACATTTCGTTACATGAAACGTGCCAAAAGAAAAAAGAATTTGCCTTAACATACTTTAATACCGAACTCCCACTATTGATGTTGGAATCAACCTCTTCTATGCCATTAATCTTATATGTCAAGAATTACTTTTCTTTCACCTTACTTCACTTCAAAAAAAACTCCGGTTTGCTATTATCCGCATGAAATCGACGGAAAAGATGATTATACTTGATCTTGGATGGACTTATCATTGAATAACTACAGAGAATTTATGTAAAATTATCTAAAAACTGATTTGATGTTTCGTTGGTTGCAATAAAAATAAGTAGAACATTTAAAAAAGTAGCATGAGTACGAAAATGCCTATGTAGCCTAAAAGTAATTTACTGCTTCTTTCTTTTTAAAGACAATATCCACTTTAACGAGATGTAGATATATATACAATTGGACGAGTCATATATTTGTCCCTTGTAATGGTCCAACGTGGAGAGGTTGTTTCAACCATTAATTACACGTGTGGGAGGTATTGATCCCTTAATCAAATAATTAATCAATTACTCACATAATTAATTTCTTGATCCCAATCCACTTAAATCTTAATGACTTATAAAACCTTCATATATTCAATGCCATACTTGATATTCCATAATATCTTTTAGCACACACCAAATATTATTACTAGTCATCGTTATAACATCCTTTTTAAATCCTTAAATTATTTCGGGACCACATACTTTTATATACTAAGCTCTTGATGTTAATACCTCGATATAACCAATTTCCTCGGCCTCAAATCTACTTGCATCCGTCTAACTGTTCAAATCATCGCCCGAAATTACGGGGTATTACATCTTTTCCCCCTCAAAAATATTCATCCTCGAATGTTGGGGTGACATATCTAATCCTTGTCATGTAATCAAGGAATATAACTACTTTTTTCACATCCCATACAATGTAATATACCTCATTACATCAAACCTCACATTTAATTAGAACATTAGGAATAAGAACTCACCTTATGCTTCTTTTTGGAACCTTAGCGTTGGTCTGGATATTGTGCATCATCTCTTCTTACGCCTCCCATGTCATTTCTTCTACGTTCTTATTCCGCCAAAGAACTTTCACAGAGACTACTTCTTTAGTCCTCAACTTACGGACTTGTCGATCTAAGATAGCAATAAGAACCTCTTCATATGATATGTCATCTATAACCTTCACATCATTACAATCCGGGAAGGATCTCCAACACATGCTCTCAACATAGAAACATGGAAAATCGGATGAACAAACTCCAACTCCGAAGGCAAGTCCAATTCATAAGCTACTTGTCTGATTCGTCGAATTATGCTATATGACCCAATATACCTTGGGTTGAGCTTCCCTTTTTTCCCAAATCTCATTTTTCCTTTCATAGATGATATCTTCAAAAAGACTCAATCATCTACCTTGAGAGACCTATTATATACAAATTCCATCAAAGGTAAATGATCCTCCTATAAAGTTGGCCTTCCTCTAACAACACACCTAAGCATGTTCCCAAGAGTCCTATTCACTACTTTGGGTTGTCCATCCGTTTGAGGGTGACAAGAAGTAGATAACATGAGATTGGTGCCAAGTGCACCTCATAGACTCTTCGAAAAATGGCTAAGGAATTTAGAATCTCTATCACTAACAATAGTGCGAGGTACCCCATGCAATTTAAGAACATGAATAACAAACAAGGATGCCACATGAGAGCATCATCACACTTGTGACATGGTATGAAATGAGACATTTTTAAAAATCTATCCATTACAATAAAAATACTATTATAATCCTTTTTGGCCCTTGGTAGACCCAAAACAAAATCCATAGAAATGTCTACCCAATGGCTATTAAGAGTAGGAAGAGGGGTATACATACCTTGAGGGCGAGTCTTGGACTTGGATTGCTTGCTCTCTAGGCATTGTCCACAAAACCTCTCCACGTCATGTATCATCTTGGGCCAATAGAATTTCTCCTTAAAGATGTCAAGAGTTTTGGCAATTCCAAAGTGACCCATCATGCCTCCACTATGTGCTTCCTTCATGAAAAGTTTCATCCATGAGCTTTTAGGAACACATACTCTACCATTTTTAAACAAGAACTCATCAATTAATTGGAACCGATCAACCCTCTTTCCTTGGGCTAACTCTTCATAAACTACATTGAAATTAGAGTAATTGGAATAAAACTCCTTCAAACTTTCAAATCCCATCATTTTAGAAGTCGTGGCATTCAACAACACAAATTTCCTAGACAAAGCATCCACTACAACGTTCTCATTTCCCCGTTTGTAGGTGATCACATAAGGAAAATACTCAATAAATTCTACCCATTTTGCATGCCTCTTGTTGAGCTTAGATTGACCCTTCAAGTGTCTCAAGGATTCATGATCCGAACGGATCACAAACTCCCTATTCCATAATAGTGTTGCCAATGAGCTAACACTCTCACTAGTGCATACAACTCTTTGTCATAGGTAGAGTAGTTCAAAGAAGCCCCTTTTAACGTTTCACTAAAGTAGGCCAATGACTTCCCTTCTTGCATAAAGACTCCACCAATGTCAATACCCGAAGCGTCACATTCAATCTCAAATGTCTTCTCAAAATCTGGCAATTGCAATAATGAAGAAATACTCAATTTCGCCTTCAACTCTTGAAATGCCTTCTCTTGCTCATCTCCCCATACAAAAGGTATATCTTTCTTGATCAATTCGGTTAAAAGAGTGACAACGATACTAAATCCCTTCACAAATCTCCTATATGAACTTGCCAACCCATGGAGACTACTTACATGATTTGCATTTTTAGGAGTGGGCTAAGTTCTAATGGATTCGACCTTTTCTTCATCAACCTTCACGCCATTCACACTTACCACAAAACCCAATAATATCACCCAGTCAACACAATATGAGAACTTCTTGAGATTAACATACAACCTCTCACGCAATAAGACATCAAAAAACTTTCCTCAAATGGCACACATGATTCTCAATAGTCTTGCTATAGACAAGAATGTCATCAAAATAAACGACGATAAACTTATTGATGAAAGGCTTCAACACATGGTTCATCAATCTCATGAAAGTGTTAGGCGCATTGGTGTGACCAATGGCATGACAAGCCACTCATATAGCCCAAAATTGGTTTTGAAGGTCGTCTTCCACTCATCCCCTACGAATTTGATGGTATCCACTTCGAAGATCAATTTTAGAGAACACATTTGACCCACATAGCTCATCAAACATATCATCAAGTCTCGGGATAAGATGTTGATACTTCACCGTTATTTTGTTAACGACTCTACAATCGATACACATCCTCCAAGTGTCATCTTTCTTGGGAACAAGTATCACAGGTACGTCACTGCTCTCATTCACTAGCCCTTTGTCAAGTAGTTCTTCGACTTGCCTTTGCAATTCTTTAGTTTCTTTCGGATTGCTCCTATATGCTGGTTTGTTGGGGATTTAGGAACCCGATACAAAATCAATTTGATGTTCAATACCCCTCAATGGAGGCAATCCTTTGGGCATATGAAAATAAGATGTCATATTCCTGCAAAAGAGAAGAAACAATACTAGGCAAAGTGCTAGTATCTTGGTTATTATGTAACAAAAGATCTTTGTTGACAAGGCACACCATAAAATTCCCCTCATCAACTTCTTTCAAACAATTATTCGGTTTGGCAAATGTACACATCTTAACTTCTCCCCTTTGTTACCCTTTGTCCCTCTTGGCTAAGTAGACTCTTTCTCAACCTCCTCCTTTTGAACCCTCTCCCGAAGCTCCTTCATGATTCTATAGTCCTCACTGATATGTTTTCTTCCCTCAAATACAAATGAATACTTATTAGACCTCCCATCATGTTGCGCATCTCTATCAAATTGACATGGCCTCCCGAGCAACATATGACAAGTTTGCATTGACACTACATCACATATGACTTCATCTTGGTACTTGCCAATGCTAAACTTCACTACAACCCACTTGATGACCCTCACTTCTCCACAATCATTGAACCATTGAAGCTTGTAGGGGCTAGGATATTTTCTAGTGGGAAACTTCATATGGTCAATCAATGTTGTGCTCACCACATTTGTGCAACTACCACCATCAATGATCAAGGAGCACACCTTATCCATAATTTTGCAAGAGAAGAGGACCGGACGCTTTGTATCCTCGGTATCAGGTATGGAATAGGTTTTCCCATTGATCAAGTTCCTCCCTATTCATTTCATCTATGATTTTTCACAACACATACCAAATTAATATTCTCCTCTAGGTGCCCCTCATCATACTCATCTTCAAATCCTCCCTCATGCTCACCTTTAGGATTACCATCACCACATCCTCACCACTTTCCTCCTCTTCATCGGTTCGATAACCATAAAGCATGGCCATAATTGATCTCCTATTAGGGCATTCACTGGCAATGTGGTCTCTACCTTGGCATTTTAAACATTAAATGGTAGAAGGATGAGAGAAGTTAGTTTTAGCATTGTTACCTCCTCTAGCCTTGGCGTCGCCCTTAGGTTTGTAGTCGAACTTGGCTCGGGGAGTTGAGGTAGTGGTCTTGGGCTTCTCCCACTTATCTTTGCATTTGCTCCATGATGAGGATGCGATATTCTTGGCCTTGTAAGATTTCTCCGCTTTCAAGTCCATTTCAACTTAGTTGCGTCATGAAATGCCTCTTCAAGAGTGGTTTATGATTGAAGCCTCATAGGTTTGGAGATTTCATGATTCAAATTGGCCACAAATCGGATCACCGTGTAGTTCAAATGTTCTTCAATTTTGGATTTCAACCTCAAGTTCTCAAAACTCATCGAAGTACTCTTCTATTCTCTTACTACATTGTCTCAACATGTACACCCTCTTAAGAACGCCTTGATAATAGTCGGGTGTCACATACCTTGCTTCTATGAGCTCAATCAACTCTTTCCAAGTTGGAATATCAAATAGGTACCATTGAGCTCGTTCACGCCTCTTGGATTCCCACCAAGTGGATGCATATCCCTCAAATTGAGTGAGGGCATACTTCGCCTTCAAAGTATCTGATATGTTGTTGGTGAGCAATATTCGCTCGCTTTGTAAATTACATTCCAAGAATTCTTTCGGATCACTACCTCCATTGAACTTGGGAAGTTCCACTTTAATGGTATTCAAATTGCGATATTAGACTCCCCTATCTTTATAGCCTTGCCATCTTGCCCGGTCATCATGACCTTGCCACCTACCCCTCTTCTTGAACATATGGCCTACCCATACCTCCTCAACTCTCTCGTCCCTTATGGGCATCATAACCATGTCTCTATCCGTATCTAGACTCCTCCCACCATCTCCCCCTATCAACCTCCTCAACACCTTCGTCCCATAAGGGGTTTTGAAAATGCATTTGTAATGGCTCCGGGTGGTAATCTTATGGTGGTGCATGCATTGGTGTGTGGGGAACATTTTATGGAGTGACTCTCGTGGTCATTTTGAGTATTGGTTCCTCTTGGGGTGGCTGATATAAATATGGATGTGTTTGAGGGTTGGTTTGTCTCATAGGACCTTAGGTGGTGGTGTTTGGGACAGTAGGTGGGGGGATATATGGAGAAGGCACGGGGTGAGTTTTGGGATGGAGCAACTCTTGTACTTGCCTCGGGGTAAGAGTAGGTGAGGTATTAGTGTCACGACCCGAGCCGACGGGCCGCGACTGGTACCCTACCAGGGCACCCTTCTACCCAAACATCTCATATAACCAACAGAAGCTTAAGAACAACTCATCATCTCATAACAAAGGGATCATGTCCCCTGAACTGTAATAGTAAACTCATTTTATAAAAATACGCAAGCCGACAAGGCTGCCACTATATACAGAATATGTCCAAAACGAACTACAACATCTACACGTCCAAATACATATTTACCACCCACACCTGTCTACAAACCTCTAAGAGTTTGATAATGAAATGTGACGGGACAAGGCCCCGCCGTACCCCTGAATATACATAAGTCTATAATGGCATATCTGTACCAAAATGACAAGCTCCGGAATAATGGAGTTATCCCAAAAGCTAAGCGAAGATCCTAAGCTCGCGAATCACCAAACTGAGTACTTATACCTGCGGACATGAACGCAGCCCCCCGAAGGGGGTCAGTACAACAAGGTACCAAGTATGAAAACATAAAGTACAGTAAATAAGATCATGACTGGCCAAAAGATGACAAGGACACGTATGAAAATCAAATACCATATCCAACCGTGCCATATAAAATAGAGCCAACTGTACCTTTCAAAAATGAGAATCAACTGTGCCTTTTAAAAATAGAGAGTCAACTTTACCCTTTTTAAGTGAGAGAGTCATACCAAAATCATAGATGCCTGTCCATATAACGTATCCCGACCCATTCTGGGACTCGGTGTCTTTTTACACATAACGTATCCCGGCCCGTTGTGGGACTCGATGTCTTTTTACACATAACATATCCCGACCCATTTGTGGGACTCGGTGTCTTTCTACACATAACGTATCCCGGCCCGTTGTGGGATTCAGTGTCTTTTTACACATAACGTATTCCGTTCAAACCTAGGGTAATTATTATGTTCAAAGAATGCATGTTTTGAAAATATAAAAGATGCTTCAGAATATTTTATAAAAGTAGGCATGTTGATAAAAGTCTGTAAAACTAATGCTATAAAAAATAAAGCTTTAAAGTGTGCATTTATTGTTTATGTAAAACAGGTGACGCAAAGTGGATTTATTGACTAAATGTATACATTTGCCTACCTTAATTACTATCCCATATGCTTAAGAGGGTTCATTACCATACATAAAAAAAAATAAGATTTATATGGATTTTATAGCAAATGATTTAGGGATGTTAAAAAAAATAATATCCTAGCTACATGATTAATTATGCGACTAAATGGTTTAATTATAGCTTAAGCTAAAATGGTTTACTTAGAGGGCACGTAGATTTCTAATGTTAAACCCCTTACTAAGGACGACCCAAGCTCAAACTATTCTGAATATATTAATGTTAAGGGTAAAGGTTAGGCGAATAATTACAACAAATGAATGAAGGAGAATATATAAAAAAGGGTGACTCGAAGAATGACGATGTCCTTTCGCCGCGGTTTGGAATTTCCTATGCGAGATGAATGCACATAAATACGGGCCTTCTTTTGAAGTAGCTCAAGATGAGTCTCGCCGTGAGACTCTTTATTTTGCTCCGGTGCGTGCCATGTAAAAATAAGAAAAGGATAAGGATTAGTAATTGTCCAAATATTTATTAATCCATACAAATAGGCCAGATCTCCATATAGGCCCAAACAGAGATTGATATATATATATACAAGATATTCAGAATATATATATGCGATATTCTTAAGAGGTATGCAGAATATGTAGCATGTATGCACAGTATCTATGTTCGATTTACTTTGAAATGCATCATG
Organism: Przewalskia tangutica; assembly: GCA_029844215.1. Lineage (NCBI taxonomy): Eukaryota > Viridiplantae > Streptophyta > Magnoliopsida > Solanales > Solanaceae > Przewalskia > Przewalskia tangutica. Next base: position 9,947,117 of record CM056725.1, read on the forward strand.
ACAAACTCTACTGAATTCTGTAAGCAAACAGAGCCAAATCTCGGTTACAGAAGGACAAGCATACTTTAGATAAGAGGTACTAATCATTTATAAAAAAAAATAGGCAAGAATAGATTTACCCATAAATCTGTTTCTTTTCAAACAAGGTGCATGTCCTAAAAATCAACCTAAATACTTAACAAAATGCAAATCACTTAATAAACCTAAAAAAAATTATTCAAATGGCTAATTAAGGGGGTCATTTTGATATGCAAAGTCATTCGGGCTTAAGCTTATCTATGCGCAACCATGTTTATGATCTCGATCAAGTACCCTTTGTGGAACCCAATAACCATGAAACAAAGATCACACAAATATGTTTATGTGGATAATCAGATTTCCAAGCATTTTGACACAACAGAAGCTCCTAAACAAAGTACATACGTTTTAACATGTTCTTATATAATATATAGAAAGCATTTCAGTGATTTAAACATACATAATGGCCAATAAAACAACGAAGAAATGCATTCAAACATATGAAACCGTTTGCGAATTGTATGACCTTAGAACTCTTCCCCCCTGCTCGAGTTTCTTTGTCCCAAACAAATAAAGTAGGTGACTTAACATACCGATACTTATTCGAAACATCTCAATGGTCAGTCAAATATTTCAGACGTTACCAAATGCAGACATTACCATATAATGTACCATTAAACATGTCTTTAAACTAAGCAAAATCAGATATCACCTAAAATTCCCGACTAGAATGCTTCAACAATTAATAGCCTGGACCCAATCAGTAACCGATCTGCTCAATCAAGCATACAAACATGCCATGAATGCCAGTATTAACATAAACACATTAACAATCACAATCCCGAAGATTAAGAACAATCAACATTAGCTTAAACAGGTTTGGCAACCAACTCAATAAACATAAATAGTCGTCGACATCAGCCCAACACACATTTAACAGTCGTTCAAACACATACTGTATATATTAAGGTTAAACGAAATCTAAGACTATGAGGATAGGATATTACCTTCTCCGCAAATAACCGAGGCAACAGATCAAGTCGCCGACTCGCCGTTTCGGTTTTGCGATGCGAATGAAAGGGCGAAGTTTTGTTGCTGATTTCTGACTGATATTTGAAAGAAAAGGTTTCGAAATCCCTGTTCTTGTCACGCTAATTATCTGGAGGCTGGGTCCCTAACCCCCTGATATTTTCTTCACTTCGTTATGTCGTACTATGCTCTTCAAATAAGCCTTACTGTGCCCCCCCGTCTCTGCTCTGTTTTTTTTAAATGCCTATTGCATGTACTTATATAGCCATGGTTTGGGTTCCCTATTAGGTAAACCTTAGGGCTGATTATGGACGAGATTTTGTGCTGCTAATTCTTATGATTTGTTGACGAGATTTGGGTAGGGATTTGGTTTATCTATGGTAAGAAGGGCTGGCTTCGTTTGCATGGGTAAGGAAGGCTCCCGGATTCTCCGGCGAGAATCTCGGGGTGTGCTGGTGTTGCGATGGGGAGGGGAAGGTGTGAGGTGCGGCGAAGGCTCTTAGGTTTAGGGTTTGTTCTGGGCTTGTCTGCGGGAGGGACGGGAAGACAGGGAAAAGGAAAAATAAGGTTGGGGGTTGCGTGGGCCTTCCGATAAAGGGTAAAGGGATTGGGGCGTTGGGCTTGTAAGGGGAATATGGGGAGTGGGCTTGCGGGTCGCGGATGGGCAATGGGCTGGGCGAGTGGGCTGGGCGAATTATGTAGGTTAGTTAGTTTAATTAGGTAGAGTTTTAAGTGTTAGTTTTAGGCTTAGTGATAAATTAATTAATTAATTGTGATTAAATTATCTAGGTGTTTTATTAGCCTAAATTTAAATTATTATAATAATAAATGTGGGTGTGCTATTTAATTAGTGCTTAATACTTTCGAATGCGGCGCTATTATTTAAAATCTTATTATTGTGCATTATTGCGAAGTTAAAATTAAAATTGAATTGAGTTTAGATTAAATTATTTAAATGCTAAATGCAAGTATGATGTTTAAGAATTGTTTAAAGCTTTTATAAATGCGACGCTATTAAATGCATGTATTAGATTAAAATTGATTTTAAATTACAAATGATTGTGAAATTCTCTTGCGTATTAATAAATGCTGCTATGATATTTGACACGACGTCATTGCTAAATTAATTATTTTATGTATTTATTAATAATTAAGAATCGTGACAGGGCTTAAAATTAATAAATGCGGGCGCGAGACTCCAAGTGCTTAGTACTCTACGTAAAATATGGTGTCATTATTAAATTGCTTATTCATGTCTGTATTTATGTTTTATCGCTGTGTTTTATCATAAAAAAATATTTTACAAGATTAGTCTAATTTTATAGTTAATGACTGGACGGGAGGGTCAAAATTGGGTGTCAACAGCTGTCCCTCTTTGTATGGAGATGATGGAAGAATCTTCGGACAAAGACGTTGACTCATAGCCAATTTTGTCTCGATCTTGTAATTGCAAAAATGCCGGGCGTGTAGACAAGGCCGACGCAAAATCAAAATCGCCCCAAAGGTCGAGTTATGACGACATCGTTACCATGGTCAAAACAACAATGCGGGCTAACGCGGCTCAGCCGCCCAAAGGTCGAGTTATGACGACACCGACTACCTCCCGTCAAAACACCGCGCGACTAACGCGACTCAGCCGCCCCAAAGGTCGAGTTACGACGACACCGGGTGGTGTAAAGAATAAAATAAAATAAACTGCTTGAACTCAGGGTATCTTGCTATGGCTTCGCGCCGGGTTCTATGGTGATGCGAGCGAGCGGACCGACGCTGAGGCCGCTTCGCCATTCATCGTAGCGTTGGCCCCAACAAATTGCCCCGCTTGTCAGAAGAGAAAATCCACGCCAGGCTCTCGCCCCGCATGCTAAGACTTGAACAAACGGTTAGTGCATAACTGTTAAGTCGAAAAATGATGATGTGTAATTTTAAAAGTAATGCAACTGCGAGTAGAAAAGGTTATCCTGCAAAATGTGATGCCTGCTGTGTTGATGCGATGCTGCAAATGCTGTGATTTCGCCCTTGCACGGACGTGTTGCGATTGTGAACGCGATACGCTGTTCTTGCCGCAATCGCCCTCGTAGACTAAAGCTCAAGAAAGAGTTAGTGCATAATCGCTAAGATGTAATAATAAAGCATGAATGAGAAAAGTGCAATTTTGAGAATATAGAAACCGCCTCGCGTATGTGATATGCCGATGATAGCGCCATTTTCGGACTTGTTGGCCGATAACGCCGCTGTTCGGACGCCGCCGCCGGGCCGCTGCGTAGACGCACGCCGATGGTGTCGCCGCCGACACACGCCGATAACGCCGCCGCTCGACGTGCCGCCGGGCGCCGCCGCAGACGCACGCCGATGGTGTCGCCGTTCGATACACGCCGATAACGCCGCCGCTCGGACGTATTGCCGCCGCGCCGCAGACGCACGCCGATGGTGTCGCCGTCGACACACGCCGATAACGCCGCCGCTCGGACGTATTGGCCGGGCGCCGCTGCAGACGCACGCCGACGGTGTCGCCGCCGACACACGCCGATAACGCCGCCGCTCGGACGTGTTGCCGCTGGGCGCTGCGGTGTAGACGCAATGGTGATGGTGTCGCGTTCGACACAATGCCGATAACGCCGCTTCGGACGATTGCCGCCGGGCGCCGCTGCGCACGCACGCCGATGGGTGTCGCCGCTCGACACACGCCGATAACGCCGCTGTTCCGGACGTATTGGCCGCCGCGTGCTGCGTGACGCTGGCGCCGATGGTGTCGCCGTCGACACACGCCGATAACGCCGCGTTCGGACGTGCCGCCGGGCGCCGCTGCAGACGCACGCCGATGATGTCGCCGTCGACATACGCCGCTAACGCCGCCGCTGACATAACGCCGCTAACGCCGCTGCTGACGCATCGCCGGGGTGTCGCTGCAGACGCGGCCGATGGTGTCGCCGCTTAGACACACGCCGATAGCGCCGCGTTCGGACGCGTTGCCGCCGCGCGCTGCGCAGACGCACGCCGATGATGTCGCCGCTCGACATACCGCCGATAAACGCCGCCGCGCAGACGTGCCGCCGGGCGTTGCTGCCAGACGCTGACGCCGATGACGCCGCTGCTCGGACGTGTTGCCGCTTCCCGTAGAATAGATGTTCCCGCAAGCTAAGCTGAGAAAACGTTAGTGTATACCGCTTAAACAAAATGATAAATATATACGGAAGTGCAATTTTACGGGTAGAGATGTCGCCCCGATACGCGATGAATGCCGAGATGTTGTCTCGCACGACACGCTAAGCGTCGCACCGACGAATTGCCATGATGCCTTCGTTGGGTGTGATGCCTGGGTTGCCAATTTGACTTTATGCCCGAGTTGATGCGCTAGGTTTTGTTGCGGAACTTTGAACTTTGATCGCGATTGCTGATGCCCTTTCACCTGCCGCTTTGCCGCAGATTGATTGTTGTCATCCTCTCGCTTTGCCGCTTTGTCGCTACGCTTCGCTAATACGAAGAAACTTTTCGCCGATTTTCTGCTTCGCTATTGCATTTTCTCGCTTAATATGAAGAACTCGCGCCAAAGAAAATTTGTGAGTTTTGTGGTCGATTCAGATCCGACTTCGCCTTGTTCTCGACATCCGCGCGTTCGATCGCTGACTCGCAACCCCGTCGTTTCCTATCTTGTCCCAGTTTTGAATCTGCAAGGGCGTTTGACCTAAAGTGGGTCTCAATAAAGTTGCTTGTATTTAGTGATGTTTCTGGGCCTTCTGATTTCGGCCTGTAGGTTGCCATTTGTCAGCAGAATCGGGCGAGGCGCCGACGGATCTACGCCGCTTCTTTCGAGACTCGCTTGCCTATAGGAACCAAGACAGTTCCGACTGCTCGCCAAATGCCCTTGAATCGGCCATGTCATTGACCGCGCTTTGATCTTGCGAAATATTGACGCTCACTATTGCTTAGTCAAATACAAATCGACTTTCGGGGAGATGATAAATCCTTTAGACAACATGTAGCAAATCAAGTTAGTGTAAAGCACGTGATTTTGTAAAAGTGTAAATAGCATTTAGCAAGTACATGTTGCACATAAATTATCGCATTGCAAGCGAGTCCTAACATGCACGGGACCCTTTTATGCCGTGAGCCTAAACGTCACATATGCGAGGTCATGATGGATTTGTCCAAGCCGTCCAACTGTGATGCTTTTGTTAGAAATGGCGACCAAATGACGGTGCACTTTTTTCCAATTTCAGCATGACATGATTAGGTTTGGATTTGTCTATCATTGCCACGCTACACATAATATGCCGGTTGGTCGTTGGGTTGAGAAACCCGTCGACAAGTTTGGTGTCTTCCTAATTGTGGTGTCGATGCCAAGGACCGACCCACCTAAGGTAAATGCATGCATGCCCTAAAATAAGGGGTGGTATAGCTCTATCTTAAGTTTCTAAGATTTGGCTTTTCTAGACGCAAGGTTCCCGAGCGGACAACTCGAGTAAGAAGGCTACGCGGCCACCGGTTAGACCGGGCACTCCACGTATGTTACCAACTCTCCTAAATTTGGGTTTTGAAGAAAGAATTTTGCTGATGCACCCAGCGCACCTCGCATGTAGTGTGTGATTGTGTGAATTTTCCAGAGTGGAAGAAATATGAGCGGAATGCCAGTTTAGGGAAAGCAGTAAAGCAGGTAGCAATTAAAATAAACAAAATATAGCACACAAAATTAAATGCAAAAAAAATAATGCCAAATAATAACCCTAGGTCTGTTATGGTTAAGAACCTTAAATCCCCAGTGGAGTCGCCATTTCTGTCACGCCCTTTTTCGACCGCGACATTTTTTAAATAAACTCCTGCTTAAATAAAAATGTTAGAAAATAAATGATATAATGCTAAATAGTTAAAAAGGCTTAAAGGTTTTAAAATGCTAAAAGGTGCTAAAGTTTAAAAAGGGTTGCTAGAATTCTAAGGGTTCGCGGAGTCGCCACCTAATTAATTGAATGAATTAGGACACCTAAATGTCAACTAGGTTAAAGTCAACACTAACTCCATTTTTATGGTCTGCTAAACTTAATGAGATTCTGGGTAAGGGTTCTTTATTATCCTAAAGGGAAGGGGTCAGGCACCCTAAAGGATCCGCTAACTTGCGGTTGTCCGTTCAAACCTAGGGTAATTATTATGTTCAAAGAATGCATGTTTTGAAAATATAAAAGATGCTTCAGAATATTTTATAAAAGTAGGCATGTTGATAAAAGTCCGTAAAACTAATGCTATAAAAAATAAAGCTTTAAAGTGTGCATTTATTGTTTATGTAAAACAGGTGACGCAAAGTGGATTTATTGACTAAATGTATACATTTGCCTACCTTAATTACTATCCCATTGCTTAAGAGGGTTCATTACCATACATAAAAAAAAAAGATTTATATGGATTTTATAGCAAATGATTTAGGGATGTTAAAAAAAATAATATTCTAGCTACATGATTAATTATGCGACTAAATGGTTTAATTATAGCTTAAGCTAAAATGGTTTACTTAGAGGGCACGTAAATTTCTAATGTTAAACCCCTTACTAAGGACGACCCAAGCTCAAACTATTCTGAATATATTAATGTTAAGGGTAAAGGTTAGGCGAATATTTACAACAAATGAATGAAGGAGAATATATAAAAAAGGGATGACTCGAAGAATGACGATGTCCTTTCGCCGCGGTTTGGAATTTCCTATGCGAGATGAATGCACATAAATGCGGGCCTTCTTTTGAAGTAGCTCAAGATGAGTCTCGCCGTGAGACTCTTTATTTTGCTCCTGCATGCGCCATGTAAAAATAAGAAAAGGATAAGGATTAGTAATTGTCCAAATATTTATTAATCCATACAAATAGGCCAGATCTCCATATAGGCCCAAACAGAGATTGATATATATATATACAAGATATTCAGAATATATATATGCGATATTCTTAAGAGGTATGGAGAATATGTAGCATGTATGCACAGTATCTATGTTCGATTTACTTTGAAATGCATCATGACAAACTCTCATCGACTCGTAAGCAAACAGAGCCAAATCTCTACATGTATGACAAGCATACTTTAGATAAGAGGTACTAATCATTTATAAAAAAAAATAGGCAAGAATAGATTTACCCATAAATCTGTTCTTTTCAAACAAGCAGGCATGTCCTAAAAATCAACCTAAATACTTAACAAAACAGGTATGCAGCCAGTTTAATAAACCTAAAAAAATTATTCAAATGGCTAATTAAGGGGGTCATTTTGATATGCAAAGTCATTCGGGCTTAAGCTTATCTATGCGCAACCATGTTTATGCATCTGATCGAAGTACCCTTTAGGGAACCCAGCTAACCATGAAACAACATCACACAAATATGTTTATGTGGATAATCAGATTTCCAAGCATTTTGACACAACAGAAGCTCCTAAACAAAGTACATACGTTTTAACATGTTCTTATATAATATATAGAAAGCATTTCAGTGATTTAAACATACATAATGGCCAATAAAATAGCGAAGAAATGCATTCAAACATATGAATCCGTTTGCGAATTGTATGACCTTAGAACTCTTCCCCCTGCTCGAGTTTCTTTGTCCCAAACAAATAAAGTAGGTGACTTAACATACCGATACTTATTCGAAACATCTCAATGGTCAGTCAAATATTTCAGACGTTACCAAATGCGCATTATTACCATATAATGACCATTAAACATGTCTTTAAACTAAGCAAAAACTGTATATCATCCTAAAATTCCCGACTAGAATGCTTCAACAATTAATAGCCCGACCCAATCAAGAATCGATCCGCTTCAATCAAGCATACAAACATGCCATGAATGCCAGTATTACCATAAACACATTAACAATCACAATCCCGAAGATTAAGAACAATCAACATTAGCTTAAACAGGTTTGGCAACCAACTCAATAAACATAAATAGTCGTCGACATCAGCCCAACACACATTTAACAGTCGTTCAAACACATACTGTATATATTAAGGTTAAACGAAATCTAAGACTATGAGGATAGGATATTACCTTCTCCGCAAATAACCGAGGCAGCAGATCAAGTCGCCGACTCGCCGTTTCGCTTTATACGCGAATGAAAGCGGCGGTTTTGTTGCTGATTTGATCGATATTTGAAAGAAAAGGTTTCAAATCCTCGCTTCACACGCTAATTATCTGGAGGCTGGGTCCCTAACCCCCTGATATTTTCTTCACTTCGTTATGTCGTACTATGCTCTTCAAATAAGCCTTACTGTGCCCCCCCGTCTCTGCTCTGTTTTTTTTAAATGCCTATTGCATGTACTTATATAGCCATGGTTTGGGTTCCCTATTAGGTAAACCTTAGGGCTGATTATGGACGAGATTTTGTGCTGCTAATTCTTATGATTTGTTGACGAGATTTGGGTAGGGATTTGGTTTATCTATGGTAAGGGTCACTTCGCTTGCACGGGTAAGAAGGCTCCGATTCTCCGAGAATCTCGGGGCGTGGCGTGTCATATGGGAGGGAAGTGCGAGGCGCGAAGGCTCTTAGTTTAGGGTTTGTTCGGCTTGTCATGCGGGAGGACGGAAGACAGGAAAAGGAAAATAAGGCTGGTCGCGCGCCTTCCGATAAAGCGGCGGATTGGGCGCTGGGCTTGTAAGGGAATATGGGAGTGGGTCATGTCGCGGATGGGCAATGGGTCAAGCGAGTGGTCACGAATTATGTAGGTTAGTTAGTTTAATTAGGTAGAGTTTTAAGTGTTAGTTTTAGGCTTAGTGATAAATTAATTAATTAATTGTGATTAAATTATCTAGGTGTTTTATTAGCCTAAACTTAAATTATTATAATAATAAATGCGGGTGTGCTTTTTAATTAGTGCTTAATACTTTCGAATGCGGCGCTATTATTTAAAATCTTATTATTGTGCATTATTGCGAAGTTAAAATTAAAATTGAATTGAGTTTAGATTAAATTATTTAAATGCTAAATGCAAGTATGATGTTTAAGAATTGTTTAAAGTTTTTATAAATGCGACGCTATTAAATGCATGTATTAGATTAAAATTGATTTTAAATTACAAATGATTGTGAAATTCTCTTGCGTATTAATAAATGTTGCTATGATATTTGACACGACGTCATTGCTAAATTAATTATTTTATGTATTTATTAATAATTAAGAATCGTGACAGGGCTTAAAATTAATAAATGCGGGCGCGAGACTCCAAGTGCTTAGTACTCTACGTAAAATATGGTGTCATTATTAAATTGCTTATTCATGTTTGTATTTATGTTTTATCGCTGCGTTTTATCATAAAAAATTATTTTACAAGATTAGTCTAATTTTATAGTTAATGACTGGACGGGAGGGTCAAAATTGGGTGTCAACATATATATATATATATATATATATATATATATATTGGCCTCATCGGGCATCTTCCTTTTCATAACAGCCTCTGTGGGCATCATATTATTTCAGCCTCTATGGGCATCATCGTTATCATATTGGCCTCATTGGGCATCATCGTTATCATATTGGCCTCATTGGACATCTTTCTTTTCGTGATAGTCTGTACCAGATGCAGGTGGTGTGCATATATAACACCATTCCCTTTCCCCCATCCACTACATATATATAATTCATACCATATAGTAGTGTATATAACACATGTGGGTCTAGGGTAATACATGAATATAATGCATGAATGACAATAAAACATTCTGAACCTATCGGGTAACATAATATCTTTGTAACTTCGGCTAACATTGGGATTATTGACATCCTTCTCATATACCTCAATAAGGATTTAGAAACATATTTAGACATGCTTTTAACATATGAATCAATAACATGAACATCCTTAACTACTAAGAGAATAATTTATGAAACATTATCACGGCTACATTTCGTTACATGAAACGTGCCAAAAGAAAAAAGAATTTGCCTTAACATACTTTAATACCGAACTCCCACTATTGATGTTGGAATCAACCTCTTCTATGCCATTAATCTTATATGTCAAGAATTACTTTTCTTTCACCTTACTTCACTTCAAAAAAACCTTCGGTTTGCTATTATCCGCATGAAATCGACGGAAAAAGATGATTATACTTGATCTTGGATGGACTTATCATTGAATAACTACAGAGAATTTATGTAAAATTATCTAAAAACTGATTTGATGTTTCGTTGGTTGCAATAAAAATAAGTAGAACATTTAAAAAAGTAGCATGAGTGCGAAAATGCCTATGTAGCCTAAAAGTAATTTACTGCTTCTTTCTTTTTAAAGACAATATCCACTTTAACGAGATGTAGATATATATACAATTGGACGAGTCATATATTTGTCCCTTGTAATGGTCCAACGTGGAGAGGTTGTTTCAACCATTAATTACACGTGTGGGAGGTATTGATCCCTTAATCAAATAATTAATCAATTACTCACATAATTAATTTCTTGATCCCAATCCACTTAAATCTTAATGACTTATAAAACCTTCATATATTCAATGCCATACTTGATATTCCATAATATCTTTTAGCACACACCAAATATTATTACTAGTCATCGTTATAACATCCTTTTTAAATCCTTAAATTATTTTAACCACATACTTTTATATACTAAGCTCTTGATGTTAATACCTCGATATAACCAATTTCCTACCAAATCTACTTGCATCCGCCTAACTGCTCAAATCATCGCTCAAATTACGGTATTACATCTTTTCCTCAAAAATATTCATCCTCGAATGTCAGTGACATATCTAATCCTTGTCATGTAATCAAGGAATATAACTACTTTTTTCACATCCCATACAATGTAATATACCTCATTACATCAAACCTCACATTTAATTAGAACATTAGGAATAAGAACTCACCTTATGCTTCTTTTTGGAACCTTAGCGTTGGTCTGGATATTGTGCATCATCTCTTCTTACGCCTCCCATGTCATTTCTTCTACGTTCTTATTCCGCCAAAGAACTTTCACAGAGACTACTTCTTTAGTCCTCAACTTACGGACTTGTCGATCTAAGATAGCAATAAGAACCTCTTCATATGATATGTCATCTATAACCTTCACATCATTACAATCCGGGAAGGATCTCCAACACATGCTCTCAACATAGAAACATGGAAAATCGGATGAACAAACTCCAACTCCGAAGGCAAGTCCAATTCATAAGCTACTTGTCTGATTCGTCGAATTATGCTATATGACCCAATATACCTTGGGTTGAGCTTCCCTTTTTTCCCAAATCTCATTTTTCCTTTCATAGATGATATCTTCAAAAAGACTCAATCATCTACCTTGAGAGACCTATTATATACAAATTCCATCAAAGGTAAATGATCCTCCTATAAAGTTGGCCTTCCTCTAACAACACACCTAAGCATGTTCCCAAGAGTCCTATTCACTACTTTGGGTTGTCCATCCGTTTGAGGGTGACAAGAAGTAGATAACATGAGATTGGTGCCAAGTGCACCTCATAGACTCTTCGAAAAATGGCTAAGGAATTTAGAATCTCTATCACTAACAATAGTGCGAGGTACCCCATGCAATTTAAGAACATGAATAACAAACAAGGATGCCACATGAGAGCATCATCACACTTGTGACATGGTATGAAATGAGACATTTTTAAAAATCTATCCATTACAATAAAAATACTATTATAATCCTTTTTGGCCCTTGGTAGACCCAAAACAAAATCCATAGAAATGTCTACCCAATGGCTATTAAGAGTAGGAAGAGGGGTATACATACCTTGAGGGCGAGTCTTGGACTCGATCGCTTGCTCTCAGGCATTGTCCACAAAACCTCTCCACGTCATGTATCATCTTGGGCCAATAGAATTTCTCCTTAAAGATGTCAAGAGTTTTGGCAATTCCAAAGTGACCCATCATGCCTCCACTATGTGCTTCCTTCATGAAAAGTTTCATCCATGAGCTTTTAGGAACACATACTCTACCATTTTTAAACAAGAACTCATCAATTAATCGAACCGATCAACCCTCTTTCCTGGGCTAACTCTTCATAAACTACATTGAAATTAGAGTAATTGGAATAAAACTCCTTCAAACTTTCAAATCCCATCATTTTAGAAGTCGTGGCATTCAACAACACAAATTTCAATCGAATATTTGGCGCTAAGAGGCGAAATTTCAAAATTTGAAATTTATGTGACATTTGTGTGACGGTTTGAACTGGCCACATGTATGTGATAGTTGTGTGCGGTTTGAACTGGCCACATGTCGTGGTGACAGTACAAAACATTCATTTGTTTGTGACAAAGGACAAATACGACACTTACGAGAACCGTCATCTAGGGGTTAGATGACGGTTTTTACCACACCGTAGGTATTTTTGTAGTAATGTGGAAGGTAGGATTTGGAATAATAATAACTTGTTCAATCCACGGACTACTATATAGCCAAGTTCTTCCACCATTGCTATTTCACTTTTCACACACAAAAAGAAACAAAAGTAGATGTAATTGGTAGCTAATTTAATTTTAAGAATATGGTTCTTTTGGTACTTGACTTTGTATTCTATATTCTATACTGTTTTAAGGTTGAACAATCTCCTTTGGGACTTGACAATTAGGAAAATACTCAAGTTAAGCGCATCAAATCCCTTCTAGAATCACTGAAATTGACGGAGTGTTCTCATTAAAACCTCCAACAAAGATGTCAAAGCATGTCTAATTTAAACCCGCAAGAGCAGAATTGGTACAGAAGAAGAAATACGACCGCAAGGTCACGAGTTCGATCCCCTGCATAGACCTTTTTGGTTGAGTCTGTCATACATGGCTTGCCAAGTGTGGTTAATCGGCTGACGTGGTTTGCGTGCTATTGCATACACCGGGTTTACCCTGTGCGCACTCGAAAGAGTAGCGCCTGCGGGTTCCTTCGTCAAAAAAAAAAAAAAGCATGTCTAATTTAAGAATATAAATATTTCTTAAATTTATATTATTTTAAAATATTTCTTTTTGAAAAACGTTTTTCATGAGCCAATTTTTTTATTAGAAATATCAGAATATAAAAAAATAGACCTAGCTTAACATTGTAATTTTGCTCATAAGGTGCCTCTGCCAGTGGTCTCATTGTAAAATATTCTAGCATACTTTCTTTTTCATGTTTCACAGATCAGGATCTTGTTCTGCTTGAAAATTAGGATTACTAGAGTATCGACAACAGGGATTGTTCAGATGGTGAGCGTCCTCCATTTTCAATCCGAAGATTGCGAGTTCGTGTCACCAAGGGAGCAAAAGAAGGAGCTCCTGGGGAGGGGTAAAAAGGATTCGAGAGTATCATGGATTTCATGTGATAGTCTAACGAATTGAGACGTAGTAATAGTTGTTATGAATAACGGAAAAACTCAAATATGTCATCGAACTATCGAAAATGACTCATTTACTCCACTTGTCAATAGTTTGGATCGTTTATGTCATCATCATTACCAAAATGACTCTTTCATGCCATTTTTCATTAACGTCGGTTTTACAATACCAGATATGACACGTGACTTTCAACTAGATTAGGTTGTGAGTGGTCGTGTATGGGTCGAATTTTTTATTAATTTAGAATTTACAATTGAGTTGATTTAATTAACAAAAACAATGTGTGGATTGCCCTTCAGACGGGTATGGTCTTTAATTTTTTATCATACTTCTCATTTAATGAAATTTTGTGGGCCAAATTTTTCTTTATTCGCGAGGCTACTAAAACAGAGATTCTGAATTCGAAACCCAGCAGAGGCAAAAAAAAAAAATCGTAAGACAAAATTTTCATAGAAATTATGCCTGTCCGACCAGATACTTGGCCTTCAGGCGTAGTTTCTATGAAATCTTGTCTTGTAATTTTTTTTCCTTTTTGACTCTGCTAGAATTCGAATCCACAACCTCAGAGGTATTTTTGGAGGCATGATTACATAGAAACTATGCCTCTTAAGGCATAACGTCTATACAACTTTGGCCGAATAGACATATTCTGTAATGAAATCTTGTCTTGTGATTTTTTTACTTTTGACTCTGCTGAGATTCGAACTCACAACCTCAAGGGTGTTTTCGGTCATTTTTTAAGGTGAAGGCCAAAAATTAAATATCACCAATTTGAAGGGTAAAAATTAAAGACCAACAATTTGAGGGAAAAAAATTAAAGACCACCTAAAATATAGGTAAAAATTAAAGACTAACAATTTGAGGGGCAAAATTTAAAGACCAGGGCCTTTAAAGGGAAATCCGCGCAAAATATGCCCTTTTTTCTCCTAAGCCTATGAAAAACCAAATCCACTTGTTCATCGTTTCAGCCTAATATTTGTAAGAGATGGAGTAGGTCAGGTGCTTGATAAATGGAAATATGTTACTTGGAAGAGATGATCATGATTTGGTAATTGTCACGATCCAAATCTGAAGGTCATGATGGGCACCCAGATCTTCTCTGCCGAGTATCACTAATCATACAATCAACACCTAATCATAATTAAATACGGACTAAGCCGAAAAAGGACTATGTAAAATCTTAACCAGAAAGACCAACTTATATATACATACCCACCAAGGCCGACGAGGCCATACATGACTACTACACACAAGACATCTGTCTACAAGCCTCTAAAGAGTACATAACATCAAAAAAAGTCGGGACAGGGCCCCGCCATACCCATATGTACATGCAAAAATATAACGTACCGAGATTAGACCGACACTCCAAAATAAAGAGAGTGCTCCAAAATTCGTTGAGTCGGCAACCTATTAATGTGGATCGTCACCTTGCCTCCCACAACAAAAGAGACGTCAGTACGACTGATGTACCGAGTATATCAGGCATAAACAGTAGCATAACAAGGATATAACAATAAACTGAAACAGGAGCAACCGACAAAATTAGCCGATAGCAACAACCGACAGAAACAGTCGACCAATAGTGAATGCCTCTGAGGGTTATAATATGCCTAAATATCATGCACAATGCAAATACGGTATAACTATATATATATATATATGGCCTCTTCGGGCATCTTCCTTTTCATAACAGCCTCTGTGAGCATCATATTATTTCAGCCTCTATGGGCATCATCGTTATCATATCGCCTCATCGACATCTTCCTTTTCGTGATAGTCTGTACCAGATGCAGTGGTGTGCATATATAACACTATTCCCTTTCCCCCATCCACTATATATATATAATTCATACCATATAGTAGTGTATATAACACATGTGGGTCTAGGTTAATACATGAATATAATGCATGAATGACAATAAAACATTCTGAACCTATCGGGTAACATAATATCTTTGTAACTTCGGCTAACATTGGGAATATTGACATCTTTCTCATATACCTCAATAAGGATTTAGAAACATATTTAGACATGCTTTTAACATATGAATCAATAACATGAACATCCTTAACTACTAAGAGAATAATTTATGAAACATTATCACGGCTACATTTCGTTACATGAAACGTGCCAAAAGAAAAAAGAATTTGCCTTAACATACTTTAATACCGAACTCCCACTATTGATGTTGGAATCAACCTCTTCTATGCCATTAATCTTATATGTCAAGAATTACTTTTCTTTCACCTTACTTCACTTCAAAAAAAACTCCGGTTTGCTATTATCCGCATGAAATCGACGGAAAAAGATGATTATACTTGATCTTGGATGGACTTATCATTGAATAACTACAGAGAATTTATGTAAAATTATCTAAAAACTGATTTGATGTTTCGTTGGTTGCAATAAAAATAAGTAGAACATTTAAAAAAGTAGCATGAGTACGAAAATGCCTATGTAGCCTAAAAGTAATTTACTGCTTCTTTCTTTTTAAAGACAATATCCACTTTAACGAGATGTAGATATATATACAATTGGACGAGTCATATATTTGTCCCTTGTAATGGTCCAACGTGGAGAGGTTGTTTCAACCATTAATTACACGTGTGGGAGGTATTGATCCCTTAATCAAATAATTAATCAATTACTCACATAATTAATTTCTTGATCCCAATCCACTTAAATCTTAATGACTTATAAAACCTTCATATATTCAATGCCATACTTGATATTCCATAATATCTTTTAGCACACACCAAATATTATTACTAGTCATCGTTATAACATCCTTTTTAAATCCTTAAATTATTTCGGGACCACATACTTTTATATACTAAGCTCTTGATGTTAATACCTCGATATAACCAATTTCTACCTCAAATCTACTTGCATCCGTCTAACTGCTCAAATCATCGCCCAAATTACTGGTATTACATCTTTTCCCTCAAAATATTCATCCTCGAATGTCAGTGACATATCTAATCCTTGTCATGTAATCAAGGAATATAACTACTTTTTCACATCCCATACAATGTAATATACCTCATTACATCAAACCTCACATTTAATTAGAACATTAGAATAAGAACTCACCTTACGCTTCTTTTGGAACCTTAGCGTTGTCCGATATCAGGCATCATCTCTTCTTACGCCTCCCATGTCATTTCTTCTACGTTCTTATTCCGCCAAAGAACTTTCACAGAGACTACTTCTTTAGTCCTCAACTTACGGACTTGTCGATCTAAGATAGCAATAAGAACCTCTTCATATGATATGTCATCTATAACCTTCACATCATTACAATCCGGGAAGGATCTCCAACACATGCTCTCAACATAGAAACATGGAAAATCGGATGAACAAACTCCAACTCCGAAGGCAAGTCCAATTCATAAGCTACTTGTCTGATTCGTCGAATTATGCTATATGACCCAATATACCTTGGGTTGAGCTTCCCTTTTTTCCCAAATCTCATTTTTCCTTTCATAGATGATATCTTCAAAAAGACTCAATCATCTACCTTGAGAGACCTATTATATACAAATTCCATCAAAGGTAAATGATCCTCCTATAAAGTTGGCCTTCCTCTAACAACACACCTAAGCATGTTCCCAAGAGTCCTATTCACTACTTTGGGTTGTCCATCCGTTTGAGGGTGACAAGAAGTAGATAACATGAGATTGGTGCCAAGTGCACCTCATAGACTCTTCGAAAAATGGCTAAGGAATTTAGAATCTCTATCACTAACAATAGTGCGAGGTACCCCATGCAATTTAAGAACATGAATAACAAACAAGGATGCCACATGAGAGCATCATCACACTTGTGACATGGTATGAAATGAGACATTTTTAAAAATCTATCCATTACAATAAAAATACTATTATAATCCTTTTTGGCCCTTGGTAGACCCAAAACAAAATCCATAGAAATGTCTACCCAATGGCTATTAAGAGTAGGAAGAGGGGTATACATACCTCGAGGCGAGTCTGACTGGATTGCTTGCTCTCTAGGCATTGTCCACAAAACCTCTCCACGTCATGTATCATCTTGGGCCAATAGAATTTCTCCTTAAAGATGTCAAGAGTTTTGGCAATTCCAAAGTGACCCATCATGCCTCCACTATGTGCTTCCTTCATGAAAAGTTTCATCCATGAGCTTTTAGGAACACATACTCTACCATTTTTAAACAAGAACTCATCAATTAATTGGAACCGATCAACCCTCTTTCCTTGGGCTAACTCTTCATAAACTACATTGAAATTAGAGTAATTGGAATAAAACTCCTTCAAACTTTCAAATCCCATCATTTTAGAAGTCGTGGCATTCAACAACACAAATTTCAAATCGAATATTTGGCGCCAAGAGGCGCGAAATTTCAAAATTTGAAATTTATGTGACATTTGTGTGACGGGTTTGAACCGTCACATGTATGTGACAGTTGTGTGCCGGTTTGAACCGTCACATGTCGTGTGACAGGTACAAAACATTCATTTGTTTGTGACAAAGGACAAATACGACACTTACGAACCGCTATCTAGGGTTAGATGACGGTTTTTACCCACACCGTAGGTATTTTTGTAGTAGCGGTGGGAAGGTAGGATTTGGAATAATAATAACTTGTTCAATCCACGGACTACTATATAGCCAAGTTCTTCCACCATTGCTATTTCACTTTTCACACACAAAAAGAAACAAAAGTAGATGTAATTGGTAGCTAATTTAATTTTAAGAATATGGTTCTTTTGGTACTTGACTTTGTATTCTATATTCTATACTGTTTTAAGGTTGAACAATCTCCTTTTGGGACTTGACAATTAGGAAAATACTCAAGTTAAGCGCATCAAATCCCTTCTAGAATCACTGAAATTGACGGAGTGTTCTCATTAAAACCTCCAACAAAGATGTCAAAGCATGTCTAATTTAAACCCGCAAGAAATGCAAGTGTACAGAAGAAGAGCGGACCGCAAGGTCACGAGTTCGATCCTCGCATAGACCTTTTGGTTGAGTCACATACATGGCTTGCCAAGTGTGGTTAATCGGTGACGTGGTTTGCGTGCTATTGCATACACCGGTTTACCCGGCGCACTCGAAAGAGTAGCGCGGTTCCTTCAAAAAAAAAAAGCATGTCTAATTTAAGAATATAAATATTTCTTAAAATTAAATTATTTTAAAATATTTCTTTTTGAAAAACGTTTTTCGGGCGGAGCCAATTTTTTTATTAGAAATATCAGAATATAAAAAAATAGACCTAGCTTAACATTGTAATTTTGCTCATAAGGTGCCTCTGCCAGTGGTCTCATTGTAAAATATTCTAGCATACTTTCTTTTTCATGTTTCACAGATCAGGATCTTGTTCTGCTTGAAAATTAGGATTACTAGAGTATCGACAACAGGGATTGTTCAGATGGTGAGCGTCCTCCATTTTCAATCCGAAGATTGCGAGTTCGTGTCACCAAGGGAGCAAAAGAAGGAGCTCCTGGGGAGGGGTAAAAAAAAGGATTCGTAGAGTATCATGGATTTCATGTGATAGTCTAACGAATTGAGACGTAGTAATAGTTGTTATGAATAACGGAAAAACTCAAATATGTCATCGAACTATCGAAAATGACTCATTTACTCCACTTGTCAATAGTTTGGATCGCTTATGTCATCATCATTACCAAAATGACTCTTTCATGCCATTTTTCATTAACGCTCGGTTTACAATACCGTATATGACACGTGACTTTCAACTAGATTAGGTTGTGAGTGGGTCGGGTGTATGGGTCGAATTTTTATTAATTTAGAATTTACAATTGAGTTGATTTAATTAACAAAAACAATGTGTGGATTGCCCTTCGCATCGTATGGTCTTTAATTTTTTATCATACTTCTCATTTAATGAAATTTTGTGGGCCAAATTTTTCTTTATTCGCGAGGCTACTAAAACAGAGATTCTGAATTCGAAACCCAGCAGAGGCAAAAAAAAAAAATCGTAAGACAAAATTTTCATAGAAATTATGCCTGTCCGACCAGATACTTGGCCTTCAGGCGTAGTTTCTATGAAATCTTGTCTTGTAATTTTTTTTCCTTTTGACTGCTAGAATTCGAATCCACAACCTCGTAGGTATTTTTGGAGGCATGATTACATAGAAACTATGCCTCTTAAGGCATAACGTCTATACAACTTTGGCCGAATAGACATATTCTGTAATGAAATCTTGTCTTGTGATTTTTTTACTTTTGACTCTGCTGAGATTCGAACTCACAACCTCAAGGGTGTTTTCGGTCATTTTTTAAGGTGAAGGCCAAAAATTAAATATCACCAATTTGAAGGGTAAAAATTAAAGACCAACAATTTGAGGGAAAAAAATTAAAGACCACCTAAAATATAGGTAAAAATTAAAGACTAACAATTTGAGGGGCAAAATTTAAAGACCAGGGCCTTTAAAGGGAAATCCGCGCAAAATATGCCCTTTTTTCTCCTAAGCCTATGAAAAACCAAATCCACTTGTTCATCGTTTCAGCCTAATATTTGTAAGAGATGGAGTAGGGTTGTGTGCTTGATAAATGGAAATATGTTACTTGGAAGAGATGATTGCGGATTTGGTAATTGTCACGATCCAAATCTGAAGGTCATGATGGGCACCCAGATCTTCTCTGCCGAGTATCACTAATCATACAATCAACACCTAATCATAATTAAATACGGACTAAGCCGAAAAAGGACTATGTAAAATCTTAACCAGAAAGACCAACTTATATATACATACCCACCAAGGCCGACGAGGCCATACATGACTACTACACACAAGACATCTGTCTACAAGCCTCTAAAGAGTACATAACATCAAAAAAAGTCGGGACAGGGCCCCGCCATACCCATATGTACATGCAAAAATATAACGTACCGAGATTAGACCGACACTCCAAAATAAAGAGAGTGCTCCAAAATTCGTTGAGTCGGCAACCTATTAATGTGGATCGTCACCTTGCCTCCCACAACAAAAGAGACGTCAGTACGACTGATGTACCGAGTATATCAGGCATAAACAGTAGCATAACAAGGATATAACAATAAACTGAAACAGGAGCAACCGACAAAATTAGCCGATAGCAACAACCGGCGTAAAACATGACCAATAAATAATGCCTCGAGGGTTATAATATGCCTAAATATCATGCACAATGCAAATACTGGTATAACTATATATATATATATGGCCTCATCGCATCTTCCTTTTCATAATGTACCTGTGAGCATCATATTATTTCAAATTTCTACGGGCATCATCGTTATCATATCGCCTCATCGACATCTTCCTTTTCGTGATAATTGCATCTGATGCAAGTGCATATATAACACCATTTCCTTTCCCCCATGAACTATATTTATATAATTCATACCATATAGTAGTTTATATAACACATTTGGTTCTAGGTTAATACATGAATATAATGCATGAATGACAATAAAACATTCGAACCTATCTGTAACATAATATCTTTGTAACTTCGGCTAACATTGGGAATATTGACATCTTTCTCATATACCTCAATAAGGATTTAGAAACATATTTAGACATGCTTTTAACATATGAATCAATAACATGAACATCCTTAACTACTAAGAGAATAATTTATGAAACATTATCACGGCTACATTTCGTTACATGAAACGTGCCAAAAGAAAAAAGAATTTGCCTTAACATACTTTAATACCGAACTCCCACTATTGATGTTGGAATCAACCTCTTCTATGCCATTAATCTTATATGTCAAGAATTACTTTTCTTTCACCTTACTTCACTTCAAAAAAACCTTCGTTTGCTATTATCCGCATGAAATCGACGGAAAAAGATGATTATACTTGATCTTGGATGGACTTATCATTGAATAACTACAGAGAATTTATGTAAAATTATCTAAAAACTGATTTGATGTTTCGTTGGTTGCAATAAAAATAAGTAGAACATTTAAAAAAGTAGCATGAGTACGAAAATGCCTATGTAGCCTAAAAGTAATTTACTGCTTCTTTCTTTTTAAAGACAATATCCACTTTAACGAGATGTAGATATATATACAATTGGACGAGTCATATATTTGTCCCTTGTAATGGTCCAACGTGGAGAGGTTGTTTCAACCATTAATTACACGTGTGGGAGGTATTGATCCCTTAATCAAATAATTAATCAATTACTCACATAATTAATTTCTTGATCCCAATCCACTTAAATCTTAATGACTTATAAAACCTTCATATATTCAATGCTATACTTGATATTTATAATTTCTTGATTCCAATCCAAATTAAGTGAGGGCATACTTCGCCTTCAAAGCATCTGATATATTGTTGGTGAGCAATATTCGCTCGCTTTGTAAATTACATTCCAAGAATTCTTTCGGATCACTACCTCCCTTGAACTTGGGAAGTTCCACTTTAATGGTATTTAAATTGCGATATTAGACTCCCCTATCTTCATAGCCTTGCCATCTTGCCCGGTCATCATGACCTTGCCACATACCCCTCTTCTTGAACATATGGCCTACCTATACCTCCTCGACTCCCTCGTCCCTTATGGGCATCATAACCATGTCTTTATCCGTATCTAGACTCCTCCCACCATCTCCCCCTATCAACCTCCTCAACACCTTCGTCCCATAAAGGGTTTTGAAAATGCATTTGTAATAGCTCCGGGTGGTAATCTTGTGGTGGTGCATGCATTGGTGTGTAAGGAACATTTTATGGAGTGACTCTCGTGATCATTTTGGGTATTGGTTCCTCTTGGGGTGGCTGATATAAATATGGATGTGTTTGAGGGTTGGTTTGTCTCATAGGACCTAGGGTGGTGGTGTTTGGGACAGTAGGTGGGGGGATATATGGAGAAGGCACGGGGTGAGTTTTGGGATGGAGAAACTCTTGTACTTCCCCGGGGTAAGAGTAGGTGAGGTATTAGTGTCACGACCCGAGCCGACGGGCCGCGACTGGTGCCCTACCTGGGCACCCTTCTACCCAAACATCTCATATAACCAACGGAAGCTTAAGAACAACTCATCATCTCATAACAAAGGGATCCTGTCCCATGAACTGTAATAGTAAACTCATTTTATAAAAATAGGCAAGCCGACAAGGCTGCCACTATATACGGTATATGTCTAAAACGAACTACAACATATACACGTCCAAATACACATTTACCACTCACACCTGTCTACAGACCTCTAAGAGTTTGATAATGAAATGTGACGGGACAAGGCCCCGCCGTACCCCTGAAAACACATAAGTCTATAATGGCATATATGTACCAAAATGACAAGCTCCGGAATAATGGAGCTATCCCAAAAGCTGAGCGAAGATCCTAAGCTCGCGGATCACCAAACTGAGTACCTATACGTGCGGGCATGAACGCAGCCCCCCGAAGAGGGTCAGTACAACAAAGTACCAAGTATGAAAACATAAAGTACAGTAAATAAGATCATGACTGGCCAAAAGATGACAAGGACAAGTATGAAAATCAAATACCATATCCAACCGTGCCATATAAAATAGAGCCAACTGTACCTTTCAAAAATGAGAATCAACTGTGCCTTTTAAAAACAGAGAGTCAACTTTACCCTTTTTAAAGTGAGAGAGTCATATCAAAATCATAGATGCCTGTCCATATAACGTATCCCGGCCCATTCTGGGACTCAGTGTCTTTTTACACATAACGTATCCCGACCCGTTGTGGGACTCGGTGTCTTTTTACACATAACGTATCCCGGCCCGTTTGTGGGACTCGGTGTCTTTTTACACATAACGTATCCCGACCCGTTGTGGGACTCGGTGTCTTTTTACACATAATGTATCCCGGCCCATTGTGGGACTCAGTGTCTTTTTTACACATAACGTATCACGACCCATTGTGGGACTCAATGTTTTTTTACACATAACGTATCCCGACCCATTGTGGGACTCATTGTCTTTTTTACACATAACGTATCCCGGCCCGTTATGGGACTCAGTGTCTTTTTACACATAATGTATCCCGGCCCGTTGTGGGACTCTGGGTCTTTTTTACACATAACCTATCCCGGCCAATTGTGGGACTCAGTGTCTTTTTACACATAACGTATCCCGTCCCATTGTGGGACTCAGTGTCTTTTTACACATAACGTATCTCGGCTCGTTGTGGTACTCGGTGTCTTTTTTACACATAACGTATCCCGGCTCGTTTGCGGGACTCGGTGTCTTTTTTACACATAACGTATCCCGGCCCATTGTGGGACTCAGTGTCTTAGAATAATAACACTTGCACGAATAGCTATCATAAGCAACCTTGTGCAATTTAAATAATTTTTTGACTCTCAATAAAGTCATCTTTAAAATGAACTTTCATTTTAGAAAAACCAAGGCACGATCATATCTTTCATTTTGAAATCATCATTTGAAAACTCAAAGGCACTATCATATCATGTATCAATAGAAATTAGAACTTAATTAAATTACGTACGTCCGCCGTACACCCATTTCATATAAATGTCATGCCAAAAGAAGAAGGGATAGTTTCACATACCGCTTGTCGTCTGTACCAACTCGATAATCTAAATTCGTCTCACCCCTCTGGCTAACATTATGGAAACATCTGAATGGCGATAATAGATCTGAATTTGCCTAATTAATTCTTATATGGGTCGTGAGTAATTTATCTTTTTATAAAGATATTATCTAGTCAGTTGTGAACTAGCAAATGTAAAATAAATTGGTTATATCTTAGTTTCTATGCAGATGACCTTCTAATCATTTTAATATAATAATCGTTTGTCGATACCTTTTTCACTTAACGCTGCAATGACTTGTTTTAACACGTCTACTAATAACATACTTACTTATTTATTAAACCAGTTTCAGCACTTAATACTTAACAATTTCCTTTAAGTAAGCAGAGTCATTTCGACTCTCATGCTTACTAAAACCTCTTATCAACATCTGTCTCATATGCCTTAATAAGGGCTTAGGAACACTTTAGACATGCTTTTAGCATAGAACCAATAACATGAATATTTCTTAACCTTTAAGAGTAGAGTAAACTATGGAGCAATACCACAGTTATAGTTCACACGTAGAACATGCCAAAAGAAGAAATGATAGTTTACATACCTTATCGGCTATATCAACACGATAAGTAGAATACGTCTCAAATAGGTACTTCAACCTATAACAACGATAACACTTCTATCAACTTCATGAACACTAGTGTAAGTCATATACCACATAATGACTCTCCTTTCATATAACAATTTGGGCGGCACTTCCCCTATTTATACATATTTTTCCACATTACAATTAAGGCCAATAACATCAATAACCAAGTACCACTTAAGGACATAACCCAAATAGCAACCAAGGTGATCGACACACCTACTTCACATGTTAATCCGGCCTCTTAATCCATATAAAAACAGTCCACCAAAACAGTCCATACTTCAACAACAACGAGGGTAGAATGTGAAGCATTTCTACACATTTCTACACTCTTATTCCTTTAGGACTTACATTAGTAATTACCACCTTTAAACATGCTTAATGATAACTGAATTTTCAGCATTAACTTCATACAGTCCCCAAAACAGCACAACAATATCCAACAGTTTCATGCAGTTTCGGCCAACAACCAAAACCAAAGCCCTTTCCATAACTCCTTAAAATCCAATTCATATTTCAACACTTCATATAAACCATATCAACTTCCAATAACAAGATTTCCTTCATTTTAACATGCAGTTAGTGACGAT
This sequence comes from Przewalskia tangutica, assembly GCA_029844215.1. Classification (NCBI taxonomy): domain Eukaryota; kingdom Viridiplantae; phylum Streptophyta; class Magnoliopsida; order Solanales; family Solanaceae; genus Przewalskia; species Przewalskia tangutica. Next base: position 9,972,247 of record CM056725.1, read on the forward strand.
AATAACAATAACAACCAACGAATCCAATATAAACAAAACAGTCCATAAATCGGCTAACTTGCCAAAACTGTCACATGCACTTCTTATTCTCCATTTCACTTAACACAAGTTCATCCCTTAACTATAACAACATGTAATTTCCAATTACTTCAAGAGGAAGAAGAAATATTACCTTCACCTTTAGCCAAAACAGTCCACAAGTCTCGGCTACAACTGCTTCACTTTCACACCACTTCTTCACGTTACAATAACACACACGGATCCTCTACAAGCTCTTAACCATCTTGCTTTCATGTTTTCCTTCCACAAAGTTTATCTTCAAGTTTAGGGTTTCAAGACAATATTTTCGGCCAACACCATGACCCACTGTTTTGGTGTGTTAACTTGGCTTAGAACTTGGTTAAGGAACTTAATCTTGGAAGGTGCCTATTTCCAACAATCTTTCAGCGGACCGAAGTTGCATCAGGAGAGGTAGCTTCCGCTTTGAACCTTCCTAGTTGAATACCATCAGACTTACTTACTGCGCAGTGAGCGTGATGTCTTTACCTGTCAGTGTTTAGTGCAAGTCAAGTCAACGGTACCAACACCACAACTTTCTTTTTTCTGTTCTTCTTAATATTTTGTCTGTTGTGGTCGTGGACACTCTTGGATTCTTAAGTGCGTTCATTTGAGACGGCCTGTCCTCGCACTTAAATATGTGGTCTCCTACAAGTTATCCTGCTATACACCACTTCATAAGTGTTAGGAACCATTAAAAAATTCTCCAAACCTAACCTACCCCGTTGAGGATCATTAAAGATTTTGGAAACTTAACCTTTACCCACACTCCAGATAACACTTAATATCTATCGCGGGAAAAACTTTGGGTTTATGTTCCTTACATAAATCATAACCCGAAGTGCTCTTACTTTCACCGAAGCGCTCAACTGAACCTTTACAACTTAGTTTTTCCATTGAACCTAATTTCTGGGATCAACAGTCAGTAAGGTTGGGTTACCACCGTATCAGTCTTATTGTTTGGATTTTAAGCACATTTCCCAAGACAGACAGAACATTTGATCTCTGGGTATGCCCTTAGTCAAAGAGTATGATATGTTATCCTTTGATTTTACATAATCAATGGAAATAATACTCGTAGTGATCAGCTACCTAACGATCTTATGTCTCCATCGAATATGACGAGACTTGCCGTTATACATAGAACTATGTGCCCTTCCTAGAGCCGACTAGTTGTCGTAGTGGATCATTACAGAAGGTACGAGTTTGTTCCAACACGAGACATCCTCTAATAAGTCATGAAGTCACTCAACTTCTTCTCTTGCTTTGACTAAAACAATAAACACAGACTCTATCGTGGATCGGGCGATGTAAGTTTGCTTAGAGGATTTTCAAGACACAGCCTCACCACCAATTGTAAATATATACCCACTGGTGGACTTGGTGTTCTCTATATCAGATATCTAGTTTGCATCACTGTACCCCTCTAGTACAGATGGATATCTCGAATAATGCAACTCGTAAGTTAACGTGTATTTCAGGTACCGTAGTACCCGATTCAACGCTTTCCAATGATCATTACTCGGATTATGGGTAAACCTAGCCAACTTGTTGACTGCATAAGCGATATCAGATCGGATGCAGTTTGTTATGTACATCAAACTCACAATCACCTGCGCATATCGCTTCTGGCATACGTGCACACCACATTTTTTATCAATTTTATGATTCATATCCAGCGGTGACTTCATCGGCGAAACTATCGAACATTACAAACTTTCTCAACACATCCTCGATGTAGTAAGACTGAGATAAGATCAGCCTATCAAACGTCTTAGAGACCATGATCCCCAAGATGACATATGCAATACCCATATCCTTCATGTCGAAACATTGTTCCAACATATTCTTAGTCTCTAAGATCAAACTAGGACTACTCCATGTGATCAACATATCGTCTACATAAAGACATATCATGATGAAAGAGTCAAAATTACCTTTCGTGTAGACACATTTATCACACACATTAATAGAGAAACCCTTCGATAGTAGAGTACTATCAAAGCTTTCGTGATATTGCCTCGGGTCCTGTTTTAGCCTGTATAAAGATTTGACAAGTCGACAGACTTTCTTCTCTTGCCCTGGAACCACATACCCCTCAGGTTGTTCTATATACATTTCTTTTTCCACTTTCAGACTGTTGGGTTTCCAACTGTTGGCTTTCTAACTTCAGAGTCAATGTTTATGTAGTCAGATTCATTGTTTCTATTTCATCTGAACTTTCCAGGACCAAAATGTAAACATTTTAAGGACCAAAACGAAAGTTCAGGAATAAGCCCAGCAGTCCACCAAACCAACTCTGACCCTCCCCTTCTAACTTTTCGATTTGGAATGATGTAGTCACACAAGACTGCAATAGCCCTGGATGTTAAGCTATTCACAGGGGAGCACGCGTCCAAGTAGCTGAGGCCTTATACTCGTCAGTAGATCTATCTACTTGGTACTCAATTTGAGTATCCGCTTTTACAGCCCAAAGGTTATTTTCTCGGAGGAAGGTCAACCATTACACAAGTATGGTTCTATCTGATGGAGTCTACTTCTCTCTCTATAGCTTCTTTCCAAAGCAGTGCTTCTGGAATTGACAACACTTTAAAAATTGCCTGGGGTTCGTTATGAACCATATAAGCTAAAAAGTCAGAACTGAAGGATTTATATTTCCTGACCCTTTTACTTCGTCTTGGTTCCATCTCTGGAGTCTCCAAGTTTTAAGAATCTGGAACACTAGATTCTGAATATTCAACCACTTCGGAGTCCACTAGATCTGAACCATCTAGATCCGAGCAGTCAACGACTCTTGGTTCCTGAGAGATTTGTTCATAACGTTGTTTGTGAGATGTTATGTCTCTTTCCTTTCTAGAAAAAGTATCCTTAAAAAATTGGGCATTCCTTGATTTCATGATTGTACCCCCGTGGATATGTGGTACATCTAACTTATGCGTTAAGAAGCGATAAAAACTACTGTTATTTGCATATCCGATAAAAATGCAATCTACGGTCTTAGGTCCAGTCTTGACCTGTTTTGGCTTAGGTACTTCAACATTTACCAAGCCACCCCACAACACAATATTTGTAGGTGGGATCCTTTCCATATTTCACACAGAGGGTTATCCTTATTCTTATGCGGAGTTCTATTGAGAATCGCATTAGAGTAAGGAATGATTTGCCCCACATATTTTTGGGCGTACGACTTTGCGCTCGGCTCACACTGTTAGACTAAGGTGAGTAAGTGTTATACCCCGTATTTCCAGAGTATGTACGTAAGGACGTACGTACGAGAATACGACAGAAAGATTGGAAAGGAAGAAAGAGGTGATTTTTTCCACGGAAAAGTTTCCGGTTTTTGTGAAGGAAAAAGGTTCGTTAATGGGAATTGGATTCCCAGATTTGGTATTCGGACTTCCTGGAATATTAGAGAATTATGGAATTTTATTTTCGAAATGGTCACGTGGGCCCACTGAGAAATTTACTGGCTTGTGGGCCCACTTTGTTTTCTAGATTTTGGCCATTGTGGATATTTTCTAAGATGTTTTTTGGGCCAATAGGAGGTGACACATGTCACCCCGCCTAGTGGCTCGCCGAATGAAATTTGTGCACAACACCCTGCTAGAGTCGTTTTGACTAAACGCTTTACATAACTTCATGAGGAAAATTCGCTATGTCCTTTTTAAATTTTATGGATTTTTCCGAGAGACGAAACATTTTGGACCAACGGAGGGTGACATGTGTCACCTCACATCGGGAAGCAGTGGGCGCCCGCGCACGGTTGGTTCACGCTTGGCTTGATCTTTGGCTCACGCTTTGTGTCCTATCGTGCCTTGTTTTGTGCCTTGTTTTGGCCTTGTTTTGTGGCTTGTTTGGTGCAATGTTTTGTGGAGTAGGTTAGGTGCACTTGGCTCGATCTCGCCTTACACTTGCCTCAGCACTTGGCCAGATTCGCCATCGTTGACCTTTGGTTTTGCTATAAATACCCCTTATGTTGATGAACTCTTCATCCACAAATGAAACCTTCCAAGCCTAAAATCCCTCCCTCCTCTAGTGTTGAGTTCGCCCAACTCATCCCCTCTGAGAGTCTCGTCGAGGCCTCCTCCCTCCCTCATGCCTTGGCCAGGGTACCCCTAGCCTAGTTGTTTTCAGATAATACCCTTTTTGTGGTATAGAATACTCCTAGTATTGTTATAATGCCCAAAATACCTTAGCCTTGTACCTTGTAGTATTCCAAAGATACCTCTATACGTAGAGTCTGAAATACTACCTTTTGTCCCTTTAGTCTCAAACCGAAACCTCGTGAAATCTTCATTGATTGGTCAAGTATTTAGGAAGTTGGTCAGAACTTCTAAGGTTGTTTGGAGCGGGATGGAGCACCGGAGTCGAGCTAAACGCTAAGGACCGACATTTAACTTGGATAATTATGGGCTTATCGAGGTAATTATCTTGTCTCTATTTGTAATTGGAAATTACATGTTGTTAAGAATATATAGTGAAGTATACTATATATGTAATCAACCTAGTTTGTGGCAATGTCTTTTGACTTAAGCCCAAGAATAAAGAAAAGAATCGAATCGTATTTACATCGATCATTGCAGCAGACTTGTGTAAGATATCGAGTAGATTTGTACACGCCCGGTTAGATGTAAACCCCGTTGGCTTGGTAGCAGCCTCGATAGAGAGAGATTTACGCTGCAAGTGTGTGAGGTCGCCAATTTTCTGTAGAGAAATGGAACCGTGTGTTTAGAAGTTAATAGACGTTTGTGACCTTTTTAGGTGAAAGTACTAAGAGTAGCGTATTCTACTCGGCGAGTGGAAAGTGGCTAGTGCGTCAGAAGATTGGAGCTTTTTGCTTATTGTCGATAATCGTCGCGAGGTATGTGAACCTCTTCCTATCTCTTCTAGCATGATACGGTAAGAGACGCATACGTGTTAATCGTGTTTGATTGTTGTAAAACATAAAGTGTTATAACGCTTTACGGGAAGTCGTTATAACGACTTTATGTAGGTAAGAAAATACTTTGTGGTTTTAAAAGGTAATCATGTGAATTATAAATCGCTTGTTATAATAAAGGACTTGATGTATTTCAAAAGATTTATAAATCGTTTTGAAGAGAGTAACACTTGGTTTTAAAGGTTTTAAAAAGAGTTATACTAGCTTTATGAGTTAGGTATAATGTCTTAAGAGAGGTAAAGAAAATGGTTTATCATGTTAAGTTAAGAGACTTGATCTTATAAGATAAGAGACTTAACTTATTTGTTTTAATGTGAATGTTTGGGTGAAACCTCATTCGTGAGTAATGAGTACTTGGTTTATTTAAAGGGATAATGTTTTACTGATTTCTAAATCGAACGTGTATCGACGGCTGCACCACCGCGTTAATAAAGGAAAATGTATGAATAATGATGAATTGTATTAAAACCAGTAGAAACCTCCATCCGCATAGAAACTAAGATGAGACAAAATGATATTACATTTTCTAGATCATGGTCAGAATAAGAATGTTGTAAACAAGAATAACCTACTCACGTGAGACATATATTACTCAATTGTTCTAAAAGGAATCAGTGATTAAGTTTGGGAACTATGAAACCATTTGAAAACGGTTTCGAGTAATCAAACTAGCAACCGAACTTAGGAAAAGAATGTCATACTTGATTTTGAAAAGGAATGTGGGTTGGTCATTCTAATACTACGTATCGTGACTTTTATAAAAGTAATGGATCTCTTTTAAAAGAACTTAACGTATGTAGTACTGGGGTTAAAACCCGACTTTGGCATTAAATGAAAGTACTTTGAGTTGTTGTGAAACTCGCCTATGCTTGTTGTTGTGAAACTTGCCTATCTTGTTGTTGTGAAACTCGCCATGCTTGTTGTTGTGAAACTTGCCTACGCCGTGATGATAGCCTTTGTTGTGCGTGTGGTATTTACGTTACCACGCCTCGATAGACCGGCCGACTTGTCGAGAACTTACTCGACGCGTCGGGCGGTGATGGAGAATTCCACCGTATGTTTCCATTTTGATTATCGCTCTTGTTGCTGTGTCATACGGACATGTCTACACCGAGGTAGAATTCGGGCATGCGCCACGCGCGCAGGTTGATTACCCGATATATTGTTATTGTGGTTACACGGACATGTCTACACCGAGGTAGAATTCGGGGTACGCATGCGTTACGCGCGGGTTGATCACCCAAGATATTATCGTTGATGTCATACGGACGTGTCTACACCGAGGTAGAATTCCGGCACGCGCTGGGCATTGGTATTATTGTTGCATCACGGACCCGCTCACACCGGCGCAATCCGGCACGCGCCACGACGCGAACATGATTGATGTTGTGGGCGTGAGACCCATAGTTATATTGAGTGATGACTTGAGGCGTGAGTCCTCGATCGACATGATCGCTTTATGTTGTGAATCGTAGTTTGGTTATCATACATGTCTCCCGCTTTATATAGACTAGTATGATTTCATTTACGATTTTACGCCACATACTGTACTTGCATCGACCTCTTCGGCCGCGTCACGCCGCAGTAGAGGTACATCGGCCGTGGATCCTCGCCTTAGGATCTCGGCCATTGCTGGAAGCTCCGCTTTCTCCGAGGCTTATCTTTTGGTATGTGTTCTCGAGTCAGAGGTTCTGTACATTCTGTGGTATGGCGGGCCCCGTCCCGCCATAGTTGTTGTAAATCTTAGGTGCAGTAGATCGTGCAAGCGTGGTTTGTAAAAAGGATTAAACTGTTCGTTTTGAAAGAGTTGTATTTATATATGTTATTGGGAGGTAACCGTTGGGTTGGCCTGTTTATTTATCATGTCTCTCATTTCATGTTTAAAGTTTTTATTTCCGCTGGTTTTCTCTGATGTTGTAGACGCTAGTGGTGCCCGGTAAGGCACGATGACGCCCGTTCGGGCGCCAAGTGGTATCGAGCGCTTAATCTCTGAAAGTGTCTACGCATCGTGTCTAGTAGAGTCTTGATTATCGATGTGTCGCACTACATCTATAATCGTGAGGCTATAGACATTTAGGATCGTTCCCATTCTTCTCATTCCGAGATCGCGGCCTTAGTAGTGGTAAGTGTGAACCCCTGATCGTCACGATTGAGACCTTGAGGTAAGGCGTCGCTCGAGTAAAAGATTCGCTTTACGCTTGACCTTTATCGTGCGTAGTATACGTGGGATTTATACGTGATCACCCACGGGTAATGTGAGATGGAAGTGGTAGCTTTCATGACGTGATTTAGGTGATTGTTCCGCGTCGGGAACAAAGGGCTTGACGCGATTGCTGGTCGGGTGGGGACGTGATACGGTCAACCCAGAGTCTTGACAGCGGTCGGGCTCAGGTGGTCCCGCCAGTGGTAGGTCACGAGGATGCTAGCCCAAGTTTTTATGACCATCGTATGAGTTGGTGGATATGTTCGACCGTGCGGATCGCGAGGCCGAACGCCTTGAGAAGATCGGGTTAGTGAGATGACCAAGTTTGGAGGTAGTGACTCGCGGTTGGAAACGAAGTGTTGTCGACGGTGTGGTACGAATACTAGAAAGAGTTCGAGTGTTCGGTAGGGACAACGAGATAGGGAGAAGTGAACGTGTGTGATCGCTTTCTTTTATGAAACGGCGTGTGGGAGTATATTTTAGACCTCGTGCGGGTTTTGTGATGATTAGAGGTGTTTCCTCGTTGACTGGGTTTAAGTATCGTGCGTTTGTTTTTTTATGGCGGGCGTATGATTGTTTTCAGACGATAAGAAAGGGCGCTATACTAGCGCAGTTGTGTGGAGATTGAGAAGGAACATTCGACGAATGTTTCGGCGAGGGGAGAATGTTATACCCGTATTTCCGCAGTATGTACGTAAGGACGCACGCACGAGAATACGATGTAAAGATTGGAAAGGAAGAAAGAGGTGATTTTTTCCACGGAAAAGTTTCCGCTTTTGTGAAGGAAAAATGTTCGTTAATGGAATGGATTCCCGATTTGGTATTCGGACTTCTGGAATATTAGAGAATTATGGAATTTTATTTTCGAAATGGTCACGTGGGCCCACGGAGAAATTTACTGCTTTTAGGGGCCCACTTTGTTTTCTAGATTTTGGCCATCAGGATATTTTCTAAGATGTTTTTTTGGGCGATAGGAGGGTGACACGTGTCACCCCGCCTAGTGGCTCGCCGAACGACATTTGTGCACAACACCTTGCTAGAGTCGTTTTTCGACTAAACGCTTTACATAACTGCGAGGAAAATTCCGGCTATGTCCTTTTAAATTTTTGCGGATTTTTCCGAGAGACGAAACATTTTGGACCAACGGCGGTGACATGTGTCACCTCACATCGGAAGCAGTGGGCGCCCGCGCACGTGGTTCACGCTGGCTTGATCTTTTGGCTCACGCTTGTGTCCTATCGTGCCTTGTTTTGTGCCTTGTTTTGGCCTTGTTTGTGGCTTGTTTGGTGCAATATTTTGCGAGTAGGGTTAGGGTGCACTTGGCTTGATTCGCCTTACACTTGCCTTGCACTTGGCTAGATTCGCCATCGTCGCCTTTGGTTTTGCTATAAATACCCCCTTATGTTGATGAACTCTTCATCCACAAATGAAACCTTCCAAGCCTAAAATCCTCCCTCCTCTAGTGTTGAGTTCGCCCAACTCATCCCCTCTTTGAGAGTCTCGCCGGAGGCCTCCTCCTCCCCTCATGGTGCCTTGGCATGGGTACCCCTAGCCTAGTTGTTTTCGTATAATACCCTTGTTGTGGTATAGAATACTCCCTAGTATTGTTATAATGCCCAAAATACCTTAGCTCAGACCTTGTAGTATTCCAAAGATACCTCTATACGTAGAGCTAAATACTACCTTTTGTCCCTTTAGTCTCAAACCGAAACCTCGTGAAATCTTCATTGATTGGTCAAGTATTTAGGTAGAAGTTGGTTAGAACTTCTGGGTTGTTGGAGCGGGATGGAGCACCCGAGTGGAGCTAAACGTTGCTAAGGACCGACATTTAACTTGGATAATTATGGGCTTATCGAGGTAATTATCTTGTCCTCTATTTGTAATTGGAAATTACATGTTGTTAAGAATATATAGTGAAGTATACTATATATAGAATCAACCTAGTTTGTGGCAATGTCTTTTGACTTAAGCTGAAGAATAAAGAAAAGAATCAATTGTATTTACATTGGGTATCAGACGTAGACTTGTAGTATTCTCGAGTAGATTTGTACACGTCCCGTTAGGCGTAAACCCCCGTCAAGCTTGGTAGCCTACCGATAGAGAGGAGATTTACGTTGTGGCGGGAGTGTGTCACCAATTTTCTCAGAGAAACTAACTGTGTTTAGAAGTTAATAGACGTTTGTGACCTTTTTAGGTGAAAGTACTAAGAGTAGCGTATTCTACTCGGCGAGTGGAAAGGGCTAGTGCGTCAGTAGTACTTGGAGCTTTTTGCTTATCGTCGATAATCGTCGCGAGGTATGTGAACCTCTTCCTATCTCTTCTAGCATGATATGTAAGTGCGGTAGACGATACGTGTTAATCGTGTTTGATTGTTGTAAAACATAAAGTGTTATAACGCTTTATGGGAAGTCGTTATAACAACTTTATGTAGGTAAGAAAATACTTTGTGGTTTTAAAAGGTAATCGATGTGAATTATAATCGCTTGTTATAATAAAGGACTTGATGTATTTCAAAAGATTTATAAATCGTTTTAGGAGAGTAACACTTGGTTTTAAAGGTTTTAAAAAGAGTTATACTAGCTTTACGGGAGTTAGGTATAATGTCTTAAGAGAGGTAAAGAAAATGGTTTATCATGTTAGAAGTTAAGAGACTTGATCTTATAAGATAAGAGACTTAACTTATTTGTTTTAATGTGAATGTTTGGGTGAAACCTCATTCGTGAGTAATGAGTACTTGGTTTATTTAAAGGGATAATGTTTTACTGATTTCGGAAATCGTAATGTATCGACAGCACCACTGCAGCGTTAATAAAGGAAAATGTATTGAATAATGATGAATTGTATTAAAACCAGTAGAAACCTCCATCCGCATAGAAACTAAGATGAGACAAAATGATATTACATTTTCTAGATCATCACGGCCGTAATAAGAATGTTGTAAACAAGAATAACCTACTCTCACGTGAGACATATATTACTCAATTGTTCTAAAAGGAATCAAGTGATTAAGTTTGGGAACTATGAAACCATTTGAAAACGGAAGCTTGAGTAATCAAACTAGTAAACCGAACTTAGAAAAGAATGTTGTTACTTGATTTTGAAAAGGGAATGTGGGTTGGTCATTCTAATACTACGTATCGGGTGACTTTTATAAAAGTAATGGATCTCTTTTAAAAGAACTTAACGATGTAGTACTTTGGGGTTAAAACCCGACTTTGGCATTAAATGAAAGTACTTTGAGTTGTTGTGAAACTCGCCTATGCTTGTTGTTGTGAAACTTGCCTATGCTTGTTGTTGTGAAACTTGCCATGCTTGTTGTCGAAACTTGCCTATGCCGTGATGATAGCCTTTGTTGTGCAAGTGGTATTTACGTGTTACCACGCCTCTCGATAGGTAGGCCTTGACTTGTTGAGAACTTACTTGACGCGTCTTTCGGCTGATGGAGAATTCCACGTATGTTTCCATTTTGATTATCGCTGTTGTTGGTGTCACATGGACATGTCTACACCGAGGTAGAATTCCGGCATGTGGCCACGCGCAGGTTGATTACCCGATATATTGTTATCGTGGTTACATGGACATGTCTACACCGAGGTAGAATTCCGGCACGTGGCACGCGCAGGTTGATCACCCAAAGATATTATCGTTGATGTCACATGGACGCGTTCACACCGAGGTAGAATTCCGGCACGCGCCGTGGGCATCAGATTATTGTTGCATCATGGACCCGCCTACACCGATGCAGATTCCGGCACGCGCCGTGACGCGAACATGATTGATGTTGTGGGCGAGACCCATAGTTATATTTGAGTGATGACTTGAGGCGTGAGTCCTCGATCGACATGATCGCTTTATGTTGTGAATCGTAGTTTGGTTATCATACATGTCTCCCGCTTTATATAGACTAGTATGATTTCATTTACTGATTTTACGCTTTCACATACTGTACTGTTAGATCGACCTCCTTCGGCCGCGTTCACGCCGCAGTGTAGGTACATCGGCCGTGGATCCTCGCCTGTGATCTCGCCATTGCTGGGAAGCTCCGCTTCTCCGAGGCTTATCTTTTGTATGTGTTCCCTGAGTTGTAGGTTCTTGTACATCTGTGGTATGGGCGGCCCTGTCCGTCATAGTTGTTGTAAATCTTAGAAGTCCGTAAGATCACAAGTGTGGTTTGTAAAAAGGATTAAACTGTTCGTTTTGAAAGAGTTGTATTTATATATGTTATTGGGAGGTAACCGTTGGGTTGGCCTGTTTATTTATCATGTCTCTCATTTCATGTTTAAAGTTTTTATTTCCGTTGGTTTTCTCTGATGTTGTATCGCTAGGGTGCCCGGGGTAAGGCACCAGTGACGGGCCCGGGTTCGGGGCGTCACAGTAAGGAGCAGTCGTTTGATAAACGATGCTTCACATTCTCCCCATATATCACTATGAATTCTTTAATCTGTAGGCTTAGTTGATTTTCAACTTCTGCTTTGTAGCGCTTATCCGCTTTAATAACTTCATCTTTGCTTTTCAATAAACAAAGGATGCAATACGTTGTACCATCATCAATGAATGTCACAAAGCACTTGTCTCCCCTCCTCTATTTTGTACAAGATTCAAATCACCTATGTAGGTGTGACTAAGTTCTAGAGAAGCGGTGCTTCTTTCGCTATTCCTTTGACGGAATGGAAAAATGATTTTGCCTCTTCGCGCACCTCACATTCATTTTGAGGGTTTATGTCGACAGAAGACAATAATCTCAACTTAGTTACCTTTTGAATGACTTTCAATTTAACGTATCTTAATGTATGATGACATAGATGCACGAATTACAAATATATCATTCATTTAGCTACAGACATACTGTACCATTCTTAGTTATTACAGACTTGTTGGACTAGTCTCAAACCAGCTTGACCAACAACGTCTCTGAAACCAAGTTTGGGACATGTATCACCTTATTTTAGAGTGATCCCATTCCCTGAAGTCCCCTTGAGGACAACCTCTCCAACCCCTTCTACTTTACAGATGGCATTGTTTCACATGAATAATCTCTTGCCCGTGGTTTGGGCATAACCGGATCATATGTGATCTAGATACTCTGCCCACTCCAGTTGCTTTAGCAAACTGAGTGTCCAATTTCTGTTCTGCCTTTATTTTGGCCTTCAGATCATTTAAGACCTGAAAACTCTGGCCCACTCCAGTTTCCCGTAGGCTTTGTACGACTGGTGTCCAATATCATCCTATCAAACGAAGGATCTTCCGTCAGATAGTGTGACAGGTTCAACGTCTTATTCAACCATTATCTTTTAGTCTTATTCCTTTGAGATTGGTGCCCAGTTAATTCATGACGCTTGCTTAAGAGTGGTAACAGTTCTCGCACAGTCAGTGGATCTCTCTCCTTCGTATGTGCTAACATACTTTACACACTTTTAATAATTGTACCCAATAGAACGAATATTTTAAGTCTTATTCTCCAGTATCCAATCTTTAACCAGGAAGAATAGAGATTCAATTTCTTATTTTATAGTGTAGGGAATATAAGTTTTTAATGATTCCCCCCCCCCCCCCCCCCATATTCCTAGCCTTAAACACATTAAAGATAAGAAAGGATAATTAACTTAGACCTTTTGGATTCTGGCCCACGTTAGTCACTTCGTTGGACTGAGTGTCCATTTCCTCCTTACCATAATTCAGATCCTTTATCTGAGACAAATATAGGCCTTCTGATGCAAGATTGAACCACATCTTCAGTCTTATCCTCCTGTCCCAGTTGACATCCTCCATCTCTCGTTGGAGCTTGCTTCTACCACCATCAGCACCTTGACCGTCAATAACATGACCAACATATGCGCTCTGAACCTTAGCATCAAAACCATAGTCTAGTTTGTTGACACAAATAGAGTTACTGTCAACAAAACTGACAATGGATATGTCTTCAATCAGAAAATCACAACCATAACCAGATTTGGTCACACAACTGTTGACCGACATCTTTCGAACACTAATACAATCTTGTCTTAAAATTGTTGGATATAAATCAATACATGAATAGTAAATAACTATTACAAGTGCTTCAAAATGATAAACAATAAAGATTACAATAGCAGCAAGCTTGTAGTAAACAAGAATTGTGACAACAACAAATTTTTGAGTTCTTGAATCAGTCTTGAATCTTTGTACCAATTGCAGAAAGCTCTTTGAATCTTGATAACCTGAAATCAAGAGAAACTAAATCTGAAAGTGTTACAACTGTGCTGAGTCGAGTGATGACACTCTATCTTTAAGACAAGATTGTCATGTATATATCCTTTTACATTGATAGGTAATAGTCTCCTAAGATCTAACACACTTTATCAAAGGAAACTCAAGTGATTCTTTTGAAGAACTTTGAGTATTGAAAGAGTGCTAGAAATGAAGAAGATTTTATGAAAATACAAGTTTTTCCTAGTGTTTAACAATTGAGCCAAATGACTCAATTTATAGTGTAAGATTTCTTCAATTGCCAAGTAATGACATTGAATTACCCATGTAATGACAATGAATTTCCCAAGTAGTGACACTAATTTATCAGCCAAATAATGACTGAATAATGGTGGAATGAATGCCATCGGCGACCCAAACGCCTCAAAAATCGATTGCTTTAGGCTTTCACCTGGTAGCCGCGACTCACCTCGTGAGTGTCGCGGCACGCAACTCCAAAGAATCGCCGATTAGCGTCTGCTCACCATCGAGGCGTCGCGGCCCTTTCCGACCCGTTACATCTTTACACTATGTACTTTTCTTCCTTCATTTACCAACGTGGAACACTTGTCATTTGACCAATGACCGTCCATCATTCTATGTCTCAAGCACTTTACTTACGTACTAATATCTCTTTTACTAATGAAATTTACGATCTTTGGTACAACATGTGCACGTGTGTGGAAACGACGTTTCCGACGTGGAGGATCTAATTGTTCGAGTCATAAATAATGGGATAAACTTTATTCCACATTGACAAATTTCCAACAGATACTTCACATAAATCTTCTTAAAATATTATATTATACACTAAACATATTAAAGGTTCGTCCAAAATTTCTGATTCACGTTAAAAACTAAATTTCAGTCTTAAGAGCACCAAGATGATGTAACCTCCGAAATAAGGAGATTTAACAAGTCATTTATCTAATTATTTAGTCATGTAGAAATTATAATATATGAAGTGTACTTATGCGGGAAATATAAATCCATGAATTACTACATTGTAAATAGCAATACGTGAATTAAAACATAAAAAAACGTCTAATATACATATAAACTTCAAAAATTAGTAATCAACAAATGTTTTTCGATATAATTTTAATTCAAAAACAAATGTTTTTCGATATAATTTTAATTCAAAAACAAATGTTTTTCGATATAATTTTAATTCAAAACAAATGTTGTTTCAATTATAAGAAACAAGTAATACAAAAATCTTATATTACAAAATATCAATTTTCCTATAATTCAAACCAAACGACCCCTAGATTAGGAGGTCACCATTGGAGTACAATGATTTCTTTGTACAAGAATAAATGTGATATCCAGAATTGCAACAACCATAGGAGTATCAAGCTGCTATGTCACACTATAAAAGTTTGAAAAAGAGTCGTGGAGATTAGGGTGAGAAGAAGTATGTCTATCTCCGAGAAACTGTTTGGATTCATGTCGGGGCATTCGACTACATAAGTCATTTATCTTATTAGGAGGTTGGTGGAGCAGTATAGGGAGAGGAAGGACTTATATATGGTTTTCATCGACCTCGAGAAGACATACGACAAAGTCCTTAGGGAGGTTCTATGGAGATGTTTAGAGGTTAGATGTGTACTGTGGCGTACACTAAGACAATCATGAATATGTATGATGGAGTCAAGACCAGGGTTTCCGGTTGAAATAGTCACAACTTTGATCGTAATCTATTTAAATTCATAAACCCAGTCCACTCACAGTCATAATAATATCAAAACAACAAAACTTAACAACTTAATCAGTCACTAACCCTCATATTATAAGATTCTCTCATCTTAAGGTGGATACTCTATTTCTTTAATATAACAACAATAACATACTCAGTGAAATTCTACAACATAGATCATGATATATCATGATATAGTATACGCAGATCTTGCATCTACTTTAATAGATAGAGTGTCTGTTTCCGAGAGACCTCGACTCAATCTAAAGATTATAGTATTATACAATTTTCTCATTATTAGGGAAGAAACAAAAAAATATCAAGATAGAAAAGAAAAGGATTGAATCTATACACGACCAAACCACGAAAAAGCGTACGTGGTACACTTCCCACTTATGTAACGCTGACTTTCAACTTAAATCTAACCGTCCATTTCTAATCCAACGATTCAATCAAACCGTCAGATGTACACATGAATAACACGACAATAACTCTCAGTTCGAAGACGCTTTGGTCCTAAAACTACCAAAATTAGTTCAAAAATTGATGATTTTTTTTCCAACTTTTTCCCACTTCAGTTCAAATTAATTAAAACAATTATTTGCTAGTTTTGTCCTTATTTATGCTTAGATTTGTTACACTTATAACCTTATATGGTGTTGGATCTCAGCTTTAAGGGCTGCAAACTTGCAATATCATTTTCATTTGAGCTGAATTCTTGATAATGGAAGTTAGGGTTTGTTGAATTTGGTGAATTTTGTTGGAAAATTTTGAGCTTTTTTAGTTTAGTTAGTAATTTAAGTTGTGAGTATGTGTAATTTGACGGATTCTTGAAGATTGAAGTTGATTTTTGTGTGTTATTTGAAGTATTGTTATGTTGTTTATAGTAAAGATGGGATTTTTGGTATATTTGGTTGTAGGTTTATCAGGTCCTGATTGAAATTGGGGGGAAAATTTGGGTTTTGGATTTGGGGAATTAGGGTTTTGTAATTGGGTGTTTGTGGATTGTATTTGTGTTTGTGTAGAAGAAGAATTTGAAGAGAAGGGTAGTGAAATGTTTTATTCACAGTTTATACTGGCCAAAAAGGGGCCTTTAGGAACCATATGGATTGCAGCACATTTGGAGAGGAAACTAAGGAAAAATCAAGTTGCTGATACTGATATTGGTGTCTCTGTAGGTAAGTTGCTTGCGTCTGTTGTTTCTTTTGCTTTCGGCTATCGTATCATTTGTTGCTGCTACTGTTCTGTTCTTCATTACAGTATTTCCTGCTTTAAATTGCTTTATTTGAGCCGAGGATCTTCGGGAAATGATCTCTCTACCTCCACAAGGTAGGGGTAAGGCTGCGTACACACCGCCCTCCCCAGACTATACTACACTGGTTATGTTTTTGTATTGTTTACTTTGAAAAACTGCCTAATACAACAACAACCCAGTGTAGTCCCACAAGGTGGGGTCTGGGGAGGGTACAATGTACGCAGACCTTACCCCTACCATGGAGGTAGAGAGGCCGCCTAATAATTTACTATATTTAGCATACTTTCTAGATGATTTTCATGATTAAAGTATAGATGTAACCCAAGTAATAAGAAATTATGCAATTGGAGAAGAAATGATATGACCAATTTACAGTTTCAACCCATCCAATAAGTGAGCAAGCATTGTTCACATGAAGTATTTCATATTTAGTTTCTGAAACTGTCTTTAATTCTTACACTTCTATAGACTTCATAGAAAGCAGGTAAAAGTTTGTTTGTTAGTGATTAACTATATTAGAAGTATCAGATACAATCTATCCATTTGACTTGAGGAAGAAAACAAAGGGGAAAGAAGATTGGCACAATATCCCAAAGTTTGTTGTTGCCTTAGGCCGTGTATGATACAAGGCCTTTAGTATCTCTAGTGAGTGCTTTGTTTTATGTAAGTAATGGCTACCTCCCCTGCAAAGTAGAGGATTGGAGACTAGGTTATAGTTCTCATATACTTGTTAAATTATAGTAATTCAAAGAAGATTTTGCACTAAGGCGGCAAAATTAATATGTAGGTTGAGAGCAAACGGGTGGGGTGGGGTGGGGGTGAGTAGGACGTGTCAGCAGTGCCATTTCTATCTACTCCATTTGCATAGATAGCTGTAACTATCATAGATGAAAAGGTAATGATACCTTTCTCAAAAAAGGAAAAAATTGTAGATGAAAAGGTATCCTATGTACTAGTCAGGGAACCTTCTCAGCACTATAATGATGGTTATTCTATTAGGGTCTATTTAGGCTTATAGATAGTTGCATCATATAGTTGCCTAAATTTTTTAATTTCAGCAGATTGCCAAAGGGAGACGAATATTGCTTGATTGTAGATACCCAGTGTTTTGTTTTGGTAAAGGGTACATGTTATATAAACATAGCACAAAGATTGAGTAAACAATTACACACAAGCTCAATTCCTTTACATTACTGTACTCCCTCCATCTCATATTACTTGTCCACTTTTACCTTTACACGCCCTTTAAAAAATAATAAATAAAAGTGTATTTTTACTACATTACCCTTATCTCTCACCATTTTATTACACTCTAATCAATAGTGGTTACTTTAAAAAACAATTAATGCTAAGGACAAAATAGAAAAAATTGATTAGTCTATCTTGAGTTTGTAAATTGACAAATATTTTGGGATGGATATTTTTAGTAATGTGGACAACTAATATGGGACGGAGGGAGTAAGAACTAGGAAGTGCAGGAAATCAAACATTCTATCCATTGTATTGACATTTTCTAACCGACACCAAAAAGCGAAAGAAGAAATACGTCTATGTTTCAAAGTTTTAGTAGTTTCATATTTGCTGTCGAAATGTCTTGGTTCCTTTCCTCCTATATCCCCCACCAAATGAACGCAGGAATCACATTACCTAGTGAATTTGTTAGAGAGTGACCAAGGTATGCCCATCTACTTGTTGTAGTTGGGAATATTTTGAGGTAGGAAATAAGAGAGAGGCCGCTAGGAGAGAAGATCATATTTTGACTGACTTGGTGAAAGATCTAATTCTCTTCATGTTGGGTTTCAATGGTTTAAAATCGGGAAAGGCTTGTGGCTTCATTTTTTTTTTGAAAATAGTAAGATTTCATAAATAGAAGCACAAAGTTTGTGCCGAATTACATGCAAATTAGTCCCTTTACATCACTGTAGGAAGCTGAGAAACAATCTAACATATATCTGTTGTATTTACATCTTCTAATCTACACAAAGAAGCCAAAAAAGATATACATCTATGTCTCAATGCAAATATATTTTCATATCTTCTCTCAAAACATCGTTGATTTCTTTGCTACCTAATGACCCACCGTATGCAAGCAGGACTAGTATCCCCTATACTGCTGTATATGGGAAATGATGATCCATTAAGCTAACATTGTGGCTTCATAGTTTTATGATAATGTCATAGTTGCTGGATTTGTGAATTGTTAACATACTTTGCAGCAGTTTGCTGCTCGTTAATATAATATTTTTTACCAATAAAAAAACATGACTGATTAAGAAGCATAACTGATGGTTGTTTAATATGAATGATGAGGAAGTTTACTTTATCATCTAAGTTAATATAAAGGAGCACTTTCCTATATGCTAAATAATGGGAAAATTTTCTGTACACAAGCAGTATTCTAGAAGGGGAGCCTTGGAGTAACCGGTAAAGTTGCTTCCATGTGACCAGGAGGTCATGGGTTCAAGCCGTGGAAACAACCTCTTGCAGAAATGTGAGGTAAGACTGCGTACAATAGACCCTTGTGGTCCGGCCCTTCCCCGGACCCCGCGCATAGCGGGAGCTAGTGCACCGGGCTGCCCTTTTAAGCCGTATTCTCGAAAGTAAGATATAAATGTGTCTCACTTTTTCTTTTTCTTTTTTAAAGAAAAGAGTAAGACAGTCATCCTTGCATCAATACTCTCAAAATCTCATAGCTTATTGAATTACTATCAAATAATGTCTTCCTAAATTGATCTTCTCATGTCCTTTTGGAGCTAAGCGTGGGGATTCTTTATGAACTAAGTGCAAGAGTTTGTTTGGATAGATTATCCTGGATTGATTAAAGGTGTTCGAACTTTTTTGGTAGATACTTTCTCCAGTCCCTAGTTACATTTCGTCTTTCACTTGGAAACCACATGTTTAACTTATAAGAGTGAGTTAATGAACTTATTAAAAAGGAAAAAGATAAGAGGTCATTGAAAGGGCTGAGAAGATATATGTGAAAAGGGAGTGAAGAGGGATTTGGTGCTTCTTTTAGAAGTAAGTAACGCAGAGGGATATTAAGCATCGGAAATGGGTCTATTAGTGGTTCCATTTTCTGAAGGTGGAACCTACATATGAACCTGTCTCTGGAAAACTTGAATTATACTCTTTCTGTTCCAGAAATACATGACCCAACTGAGTTTTATACTTTTTCTGTTCTGAGAAGCACGGGTCACATTGACTTATTGGAGATTATGAGTAAACTGTTCAGACAGTTAGAGAGCTGTTTCGAGTAATGATAAGAAATGAAAAAATGGAATAGTTACCTAATTAAATGCTGCATAAAGTTTGGAACAATATGAATTAGTACTGGTTTATATTTTTGAATGTTTGGAGGGAGGAAATGTGTCATTTAGAAAATCAGTCTTGCTTTGGACCGAGGGAGTATTTGGGTTTGAGTAAAAATAAAACTATGAGGAGTGAAAACAAGATCTTGAATCTTTCTGGGTCTTTGTTTTGGGTTTGCATTCCCCTGGATTTTCTTTATAATAAAGTTAATTACCTTTAAGATGTGGCAAAGTTCACCTAAAAAAGATAAAAGCACTACCAGATACTCTATTTGGTAGAATTCTCTTAAGTTGGTTATTTGCTAAATTATGTTTTAGCTCAAAATTGTGGGAGCGGTGGCTCTTTTGGTTTTAGATTATTTAACCAAGTATGTTTTTTTTAATTATTTTTTATAGTTGTCTGGCTGTGTTTTGAATACTTCTGGCTCTTTCTGGGTGTCTTTGCAGATCATCTTACGTGTCTGCCTTCTTCGTTTATATTCAAATTTTCTTTTTGTTGGTCAATCAAGAAAGAACGTATTCTTCCTTTTGTTTTTTGTTAACTTGTCTTATTCTTCGTCAACAGACTCAATCCTTTCTCCTGACGTGCCAATTGCATTGCGATTATCTAGCCATCTTCTGCTTGGAGTTGTGAGGATATATTCTCGAAAGGTGGGTTACCTATTCGATGATTGCAGTGAGGCTTTGCTAAAAGTCAAGCAAGCTTTTCGCTCCACTGCTGTGGATTTACCACCTGAAGAATCTAAGGCTCCATATCACTCAATCACCTTGCCAGAGACTTTTGAACTGGATGATTTTGAATTGCCAGACAATGACATTTTTCAGGGGTCAGTTCCAATCTATCTTTTTTCTTTCTTTACTATAATGTTAGCTTGCTGCATATCATTGCTTTTACTAGAATCAAGCATAATATGGTTGCTGGCTGAGGGAGTTGCTCAAATATTTGCTAATTGAGATATAGGGGTGGAAGAATTCTTGTGGAGTAAATAGCATAGGATGTCTGAAGTACTTGTCTTGTTTTTATTCTCGTTCTGTAACATCTGTTGGTATGACCATCTCATATAAAAGCTTAAGTTGTTAGAGAGAACACACTTTTTAATATTTGATTATATTCTCAACACGCCCCCTCACGTGCTGGCCTGATTTTTTTTCATGGTCCAAGCACATGAAAATTCTTTTTGATAATGGGTGGTGGTGTGGTTCGATCCCAGGACCTTTGTCCTGCTCTGATACCTTATTGAAGTGTGTGACCATCTCATCTAAAAGCTTAAGCTGTTAGAGAGAACACACTTTTTAATATTTGATTATATTCTCAATTTAGTCTTATTTTATGGTGAAAGATTGTTATGGTCCACTTAGGGCTCACCATTCCTCATTTTTTTTCCTACTAAAGTTAATGTCAATTCTGCAGTAACAATGTGGACCATCATATTAGTTCAAGGGAGCAAATCACACTACAAGATAACATGGAGGGCGTGGTTTACTCAACTTCTAAGTTTGGATTGGATGGTAATTATTACATTGGATATCTGTTTGCTAGATTTGTTATGACACGGATACTCATGTTGCATGGTGATTTTTTCTCAGAGAGATTTGGGGATGGTGACACGTCTGGTTTAGACCTTGATGAGGTAAGATCATATTATTATTTCGCCGCTTAGCTTCATGTTGTTTCATTTACTCTTAATTCTAATGTCTTCCCTTTTCCTTGTTTTTTTGCCTTTTTGATGGGAAACGTCCTGCAATTTTTTTTTTTTTTGTGTTTGTGTGGGTGGGGGGCTGGACTAAATTGAGATCTTAACTTATCAGCAATATTATTATCAAAGCTGCTAAGACTTTGAGTGATCTCCAAAAGTTGGACCGTCTTTGATCAAATTCTGTAGTCCTAGATACGACTGGGAAGTAGGAAGGTAGTAATTGATTTAGGTACACTAGGACAAGACTTTATCCAGTTTTACAATTTAAACTTGGTCAATTGGAATCACCTCTTTACTGAACATGGTATACATTGTTTTTTCCCTTTACTGTCATTTTGGAATGGAATGCTTTCAAGTTTTGCTGCTTCTTTTCCTTTACCTGCATGTTTGTCTGAGCTGAAACTACTTATGCTCTGCAGCAACCTCTCTATCCTGTTTTCTTGAGTTCCTTGAATTTCTTTTTAGAGTCTAGTGCTATAGATAAAATGGTATTATAGCGAAACGAAATCTCTGGAAAGTAGGGGGTGCATTCTAGGAAATGGAGGACCTACAAGCTCCAAGCCCCAAAGGGATAAGGAGCAGAGCAATTGAAGGTGTGGAAAATGATTTTCCAAGAGCACAGAATGCCATTTTTTTTAAAATGGTAACAGATTTCATATAGAATAATAGACCTCAGCTCAAAGGCTGTGCTGAGGAAAACAGGAACATGGTTACAAGACACCCAAAAACTGACTGTAACGAAAAAGGCTGTGCACAGAATGCCACCCCTTTGGCTATCTTGTGGGTAGTTGGGGGAAACGAACACGGTTGCTTATTTGCTTCTTGTGGAAAATTATTTTTGTAAAAATAAAAACCAGTCTTTCGTTTTTAGTTAAACAAGTCAAACGGGTGAAGCCCCTTCTCAAGTGTTTGTTACTTCTAAAAGAAAGTTCCTCAAGTGTTTTATTTATTTTCTATGGTGCTCGAACATTTGAGTTTTGTGGAATATCGGATAGAATGACTGCAGCTTCTCCAGTTTAGTCTTTCCTCCATGTATGTGGAGGTGTCTCAATGTTTTTTCTTTTCCTTTTTTAATTCTTTTCTCTTCTTTTTATTGGTTCAAACTTTTATATTAATAAGTATTGCTTTTGGCCTTGAGCACTCCGCCTTACAGGAAAGAAATAGACACCTAAAAGGACGTATTTCTTTTTGAGGATATACAGAATTCTTTCAAGGATCTCAAGGGAAGAATAATCTGTCATGGTCTACATAGTTTTATCTATCCTATCATGAGAAACTTCCTAACTAAAAAAATACTGTTCCTGCTTCATGGTTGCTAATAGCATATTTTCTACATGAATCATGTCCGGTAGCCGTTAATCGTTGGTCCTCCATTGATGCAGAAGACCTATTTCGTATGCTAGATATTGCTGGTTATATACGTCTCTGCATGAATGTGTATTATGTCGTTTATCTATCTTCTATTCTAAGTTTTGGACTTCTGATTGCAACAGGAGTTGTTTTTGGACAAGGTTGCTGCTGCTGGAGATGCTAGTGGGAGGTTGACCTCAAATAACACACTGCCTCTTACAATATTCCCCTATCCCCATGTCCAAAAGAAAATTTCTGTCTACTGCCGGATATGTAATTGCAGAATGTTCAGTTCTTATGAGCTTCGTCTAAATTTAAAACGATGACGTGGTTTCTTGTTTTCCTGTTTTGGGGTAAAAGCTTTTTTTTTTTGAGGGTGTCTCTTAAATACAAGAAGCTATATGGATCTAGCTATACAAATCCTTGCTCCTCCAGAGTGTTAGTGCAATCCAGAAAGTCTAGTAAGGGCAAGTTCAGTAAACAGTTCGCAAAATTTATCGAGATTCATCTGATCTTCCCCTCCAGATACACCAGGGCAGAGTTGCAACTTACTGATTTTGTGTTAATGCTACCTCCCGTTATGCCCTCATTTTGTGTTACAGATTTCAGCCATTTGATACCTGATTATAACTGCATTCTGTTTATCGTTAAGCTTCTAAAACTCCCCTTGAATTTACTGGAAGTGATTTTGTAGATATTACTGCGGGTGGAACTTGTTCAAACCAATTTACAATACTCTGTAATCATATCTGCTAGATGCTCACTGTAGCTAAAATTTATTATTGTCACCTGCTTCTCTGCAGTTAGATTCTTTCAAATGTATGAGTACCGTACTGCTAAGATGAATTTTGTGAAAAACTTATATATACACATGTTCATTTAAGTGATTGTTTTTCTTTTTTAATTCATGACTTTTCTGTTAGTGTCATGCTTTATGTTTTGTATGCGTGGTGTACTGAGTTATGTTGGAGAATCATCTAGTGCTAAATAAGGTTAGTAAACGCTAGGACTAATAGGTCAGGTTGGATTAATGGTGTGAAATGAGTCAAACAATTGCTAGCTTGATGCTCTTTTTTTCTGTTGAATTTTTTTCTTGGGGTTGTGTTGGGGCAGATCAAACATCTATAATAGGTGTTTTGATTGTCAATCCATCAGACTGCAATTCTATACTATTGCACAGTTTATATATATGAAAATCTGACACAAAACTTTGCTGATTCTAGTGCTGATCCTCAAGCATCTGTTGAACCGATGACACCAATCAAACAAGAAGAACACCATGAAGGGATGGCTGCAAATTCCGAGAGCATGGTAACTAGTTGATCTGTCCTTTATTCCCTGCACTAGCTGGTTATAAACTATTTAGTGTTCGTTGTGTCAAACATCTCGTTATATGTACCTTAACATACTTATTCTAGAATGATTCAAGGCTTTTCTTTCATGCAGATTGATGGAGTTGATGGAGATGCTGATTTCATGGATCATGCTCCATGTACTCCTGGGTTGGCAGAAGAACCAAACTTGTCTAACATTCAGGAAATATCAGCATGTGAGGACCATCTAGGACTGGAAGATCGTCATTTGTCGGAATATGCTGTAATAGGAAATTCGGAAAATCTCTTTTGTGAAAATAACGTGAATAACGTGAGTGAACTTCTAGAAAATCAGGCATTGACTGATGGCTTGAACGCTGAACAGCCTGCCAAAGGAAATTCAGAGGATCTCTCTTGTGAAAATAACACCAATAACGAGAGTGGACTTCTAGAAAAACAGGCATTAACTGATGGCTCGAATGCTGATACTGTTCACTCCGTGGCTACTGAGGAGAATGGTTACCATTTAGACAACAGGTGTGACAAACAACTGGTGCCAGATGGTGAGCTGCCTCCAAGTGGAGTCGCAATTGATCCTGTATTGCCAAGTGATCCCGCTGTAGCATCTGGACCATCCTCTGCTGCGGTCCATCAGGTGAATGCAAAATCATCCACAGTAGAGTGTGGAGATGAGATTGTTGCTGCATCTGATAGTCAAACAAATGAGAGGAACTTGCAGTGCATGCTTTCTGGCATGGACAAGGTTGACGTATCTACCCCTGGTGGCTTCCATGACGAGGCTCCACTTCCAAATGGAATTAGTTCAACAAAAGTCG
Organism: Przewalskia tangutica; assembly: GCA_029844215.1. Classification (NCBI taxonomy): domain Eukaryota; kingdom Viridiplantae; phylum Streptophyta; class Magnoliopsida; order Solanales; family Solanaceae; genus Przewalskia; species Przewalskia tangutica. Next base: position 9,997,129 of record CM056725.1, read on the forward strand.
ACCATGATGTTTCTGCTTTAAGTAGCATCTGCCAGCCAGTTCCTGAAGATATTTTACCGAGTAATCAGAAATCACCTGAGGCAGTCTCAAATAACGTTGCAATTCCAGGAAACTTGGAAGCTGGTGAACGCCAAGATATAACTTGCTTAGAAACACCAAAAACCGTTGATCGTCTGGAACAAAGTATTTTTGATGAATATGCCACTGGTGGTCAGGTTCATGTTCTGAATCGATGTAATGCTGCTCAACTTGATGCATCGAAGTCTAGTTGTGAGCATGTTGTTAATCACGAGCCGCCATCTAATTTTTCTGGTTTCCACCTGCCAGAAACTTCTAAAGAGGGGGAATTACACGCTTCAGGTATTTCTGCTAGAGTTCTAGCTTTATTGGGGATAAATCTGTGTGCTGTATTGTAATATCCTTTGCGAATTTGAACATGTCATACAGCAGGAGATTCAGAACATATCTCAAACGAAAATCTCGTCAAAGAACCCCTTCCATGCGAAGACATTCGAAAAGATTCTGACAAATCAACTAATCAAGCGGATAATGTTGTTCTCAAAGATTGCCACATGGAAATTATGAGCAGTTCAGCTGCTTCTGCCTTGCCAGCTCCTGAAAAGATTCTATCAATGCCAGGAGGGCTTGTTGATTTACCTCGGAGTATTTTTCCAGAGGCTACACCGGATTACTTGATGGGGAACAATGAGGCTGATGCTGGTGATAAATTCATTTCAGGAAAGAAGCGCAGCTACACTGAGAGCACACTAACAGAGCAGAGTCTCAACTCAGCTGAATCTTCAAGGATGGTCCGTTCCAAAAAGTCTGCAGGATTTATTCCTGATGATGATGATTTGCTTTCTTCTATACTAGGTACATTGAATTCTCCTCTTGCACTTCATAGAAGGGAAGGGTGACTGTTTTCACCATAATGAAAATTTCTTTCTTCTTTAGAATATGGTATATATCCTCTTTTTTTTATTTATGTGGAAACATTCCCAGTTTCCAAATTATTCGCCACAATTCTGCAAAGTAAATGTTATAATATGCCTGTCAAGCTAACCTTGTAAGCTTTAAACTCAGTCAAGTATTTACATAAAAGGGGTGAGAGGAAATTAACATTTTTCTTGAGTTTAGACCTTATAGGTTGTAACAATCTTCATTATCATTTCAGTTGGAAGAAGATCTTCAGCACTGAAGCTTAAGGCTACTCCTCGACCTTCTGAGATTACATCAAGCAAGCGTGCCCGATCTGCTGCCCGGATGAGTGCCAATAAAAGGAAGGTTCTTATGGATGATATCATGGTCTTGCACGGAGAGTATGTTCCGTCATTTGTATATTTTTGTTTCTGTTCATGCAAATACGTCTTGTGCTTTTACCAGTTTAGATCACTAAGCCGGATGATTTGTATTTCCTTTCCTGTTGTCAAAATATAGCAGATTAAACCACAAGAAATGCATAAAAATGTATCTTGGACTTATTAATTTTTTTTAAAAAAATCTTGGTTTTAAAAATTTATTGCAGAGTTTAAAATTATAAATGCATCCATAGCAGCAAGCAGACTGAGAATAGAAACTAGCATTTTCTTGGCACTGCTTCATTCTATTATTAAATAAGATCTGCCACTATAGTCTTGGATTAGCTGCTCTTGCACTACTGAATTCTTTATTGTGTGCCAGAGTTTAGATGCTGGTCTTACTCTGATCCAATGGTCAAAGGCATGTCTCTTTATAGGCTTTGTTTTGATTTTGAAAATTTGTTGTGGCTGCCTCGTCTTGTTGCTTTGTGCTTTTCCCAATCATCTTTCAATACACAACCCTTGTTATTTGGGCAACTTTATTCCTCAATGCTTCAGCAATTTGGTAAATTTTATCACGTTTTCTAGTCTAGCCACTCTGGTTCTCGTGTTATACTTGTTCAGAGGTGTTGGAGAATATGATATTGGTGACAGATAGAACTATGTAATACTTCGTAATATCCTGAACAGATCCTCTAAAAATAAGCTGGTTCTTGGTTGGATTACAGATACCTCTAACTCATTTTTCCATCATGTCCATTTGTCCAACCAAGGTTGTGGCTTAGCGGTCGATGAAGCTGGAATAAAGACCATGAGAGACCAGGGTTCAAATCCCAGCAGAGGCAAAAGCTAAGTGATTTCTTCCCATCTATGCCTATGTATTGGTGGGCAGATAACTCTGGTGCTTGAAGTAGTGGGAGGATGTAGGTGCTCTTTAGAATAGTCGAGGGTCGCAAGCTGGATCGAATACCACAGTTACCCCAAAAAATAGGAGGACAGAGAATTGATTGTCCCCCCCTCCTCCTCCCCCAAAAAGAGAGAGAGAGAGAACTGACTGTCTTTTGTTCGTTTCGGCTTCTTGTTGGCATGCCAATAGCTGGCCCTTCTAGTGACTATTCCAATGTTGCTATCTAGTAGTGGATTGATGTGGGATCTGAATGATGGCCAATTCAGTTAGGGCTCGTTTGGTACGTCGCACTGGACTGTACTAATTTCATTGGACTGGACGGTACTGTATTGGACTGGACTATATTAATATATAATGGACGGTATTAGAGTATTAATATATAATGGACTGTATTTTTTTTTAATTTTTAGTACAGTCCAGGGGAGACCCACCTGCTAGATGGGTCTCAAAAATGGCAGTTGGACTACTATTTCTAAAAATAGTACAGTCCAGTGCAGCTGAAAACGCCCACTAATCGCTGTATTATTTTTTTGTCCAGTACAGTCCAGCTTAATACATCGTACCAAATGTGCCCTTAGGTTCCTCTCAGTTGATCACTCCAAATAGTTAGTTTTTGTTTTGTCGTTTCTGCCTTATTTCCCAGTGAAATGCTTTTTCCTGATAAGTTATTTCCCGATAATCTGAAAAATCGATTTTTGTGTTCAAATAGCTTCTCATACCTCACTTTTTAACTGACTGACAAAGCATATTGCATTTGTGATAGTATGATAAGACAACAGTTGATGCACGCCGAGGACATACGTCGCGTAAGGAAGAAAGCTCCCTGCACACATGCTGAAATCTCAGCAATCCAGAAACAGTTGTTGGAAGATGAAATTTTCAGAGAAGCAGTATTAACTGGTGGGTTCATCATGCAAGTCTACATTTTTGCTATTTAATTATCTTCTTCTTTGTTGAATCATGCAATTGTTTTTGTTGTGGACATTATAAAAGATGACATATTGTCCGTTTTTAATCTGTCGTAAGTACTTATATCAGCTAGTTACACTCCAAGTTCCTTGTATATTTGTTTCAGTGATTAATCTAACATCTCAGTACTTGGATGTACGTTCTGGAACTGTTAAGCTGTTGTGTTTGAGAAATAAGTATAGTTAGACTCTATGCCATATGCTGTCAGATAATTTTTTCTAAAGACGCCCTAAGAATACAAGCACTTGTTTTAAGTTCTTTTGCTAATTGTTTCATGCTAGGAGAAGGCGCATTTATTGCGTGCCTCTTAACTTTGTTTTCGGTGCTGCATAACACCAATGGCCTTTACTAGCTCATCTTATTGACTGAATTTGATCCTGATTCAGGTATGTCAATGGAATTGGCTTCTTTACATAAGCAAACATTTGACTTGAGTACAGTCAAGGTCTCTTCTAGTGATGTTAGCTGTTCTCATGCTGACATGTCGGTCGATCCCCAGCTAACTGCTGAGCATGCTGAAAATTCCATCTCAAATTTGGAGGAACAACGTCAACAGCTAAGTGATGAGTATGCTGAAAAACCCATCTCAAATTTGGAGGAACAACGTCAACAGCTAACTGCTGAGTATGCTGAAAACCCCATCACAAATTTTGAGGAACAACAGGCGACGGTGTTCAATGAACCACATGTTGAAAGAGAAAGTGGAAAGGAAGGAAGCGATGAACGGTGTGTAGCTAGAGATGATAGCATGTTAGGAGCTGTTGAGGCTACTGTTCCAACTGAGAACAGGGAAGTTGATGAGCATGACCAATGTTTAAATAGTTACGCCTCTCAATTGCGGCCAGACGCCGTCACTGATGTAGCAATGGTCAATGGCTTTCATCTTGAACCTGCAGATAATGCAGCAGAAATAGGACCTCAGGAAACTTTCCTTTCAGGTGCTGCGGCAGCTGAAGCAGCAGATATTGCCTCTGCCGCCGAAGAATTATTCTCATGTCCTAAAAATGGTGGATTAGGTGGCAATGGTGATGTCATAGAAGGTCTACCTCTGACAGATCCATTTAGTGAGTCCGGAAGGAAAGATCCTTTTAATTCAGTGGATGTATCTTGTGGATCTCCTAATCGTGCACCGGCTGCTCAAGTTGATAAGGCTCTGAAAAATTTGAACAATGAAAACCTTGTTAATAGTGACTGGCTAGAAAGCAACTACTTTACTTCTGAAGCTGAAGCTGGAACTGAAAATATGGTAGGAGATTCAGTTCTATTGGAGGCTGCCCAAGACAGTGCTACAGTTGAAATTGCAACTAACGTAGAAAATATTGTAGCAGAGAATGTCAACCAGAGCTTTGCTGATAAGGTTATAGGCACTGAACAACTTAACACGGATGCTTCATGTGATGAAATGAATATGCATATGCTAGATCATTCCATAGGAGCTGGAGAATATCCATGTAAACAAGATTTCTCCTATAATATGATGGGTGCAGATCTCACTGATGCCAATCTGGGGGACCTTAATGTAAGTTGTGCTAGCTAAGTTTCGAGTGCTCTCATCTTCTGGAGTTTCAGTACTCTCTGTCTCCCATATATATATATATATACACACATGACAATGTTGTTTTTCTGTTTATGACGTGTTGGATAGAAATTGCAGACTATTGCTTCGTCAATAATTAAGTACCTCTCTATTTTATCAAGGTTGAAGTATCTATATATCTCCTGGTCTTGACAATGTTTCTGCATTGTTGCTTCTTGACCTCTGTGTTGCTCTTTGTTAAGTATTGGTGGTTCTTTGGAACTCAGAAAAAGGGGAAGAAAGAAAAGAAAGGATTACCTCTAGATTGTCAGCGATAGTGTCAGGTCTCTACGTAGTAAGACCTGATTGGATAATGGACAACTTGGCTATAAGTGGTTGAGTAACCTTTTCGGTAATTTTTATCTGAAAAATTCTAGCAAGTAGTACTATGTACTAGTGCAAATCTTGAAGTCATGTAGATGAACATGTACACTGGAGGTTACCTTCTGTCTTAGGCTGTTTTGTTTCTCCAAGCTACTCCCTCTGTCCCAAAATAATTGTCGCATTACGTTTTTCAAGAGTCAAACTATATGAATTTGACTAACAATTTAAGCTATATTTTTCCTATCATATTAATACGAGAAGAATTGCAACTTATAGTACTTTTCGTATAGTTTTTGAATATCTAAATTTGAATTTTAAAATATTAAATTATTCTAATCTAATTTAGCTTTGAAATTTAGTCAAATTGACTTTTAAAAAGAAAAAACATGACAAGTATTTTGGGACGGAGGGAGTAATAGATTCTTTATCAGTTGGTTGCTTTTGTTAAAATGGGTTTGAAATGATGATGATTTTCTTTGCTTTGGTGAAAGATTTACTTTGATATGTGCTCTGCTGATTTTTGCATTCTCATTTGTTGTATTTTTTTGGCAGGATCTAGATTATTCAGCTGCTGGAAATGATACAGGTTTGTTTTCCCTCATCTGCAACCTTTATAAGACTTGAAAACTTCCGATTGCCTTAATAGAAGAAAAAAACAATTTCAAAATGAATTAGGATGAGAATTTCAAATTTGCAGTAACAGTAGGCATGTTTGATTAAGATGGATTTATCTGTCCTTGCTTCTTGCAAAACCTTGTATCTGAATTTTTCGATGTTAATGTAAATTTGATAATGACTTGCTAAATCTGCATTCAATTTGATGTTATTTGTTCTAAAATGGTTTCGCAAGGTCTCTCCTTAAAATAAACATGGACGAATGTTGTGACACTTCTTTGTCCCTGTCTGATTTGACACGTGAAGAAATAAGAGACACAAGTAGAAGAGTTTGAGAAAATGCGTGAAGACTAGTGTCTTGGCCCGGAATCCTTTTATAAGAGCAATTTACAGTGTATATTGTATTTGTGGGAGATGAGAGACTAACACTATATTTCATCTAAGATTACTATTACCCATCTAACAAAATGATCAAACTGTTTCAGCTATGTGCCAACATTGGCAATGTAGTTTCTTTGGAAGTTTTTGTAAGATTTCTGAAAGGTCTTGTGATTCCATTGACTTAGTTTTGGTGTATCATTGTTTGTTGGTATCTAGGGTTTCTGAACTTCGATGATGATGATGAAGAAGCTGAAGCAGCTGATGATTATGTACCTGATGCTGATGTCGCCCGTATCACAGAGAACATTGGATGGTCTTCTCGTACTAGGTGTGCGGCTTGTCCTTTATTTCCTGTTATTCTACTATTTTAATCCCAGGGCTGCGCAAACTGAGTGACATTTTAGAAAGTAGTTTGTGGCTTGAAAAATGGCAAGGCTACCTGGAGACTGAATGGTATAAGAAGGTTAGTAGATGAGTGTCATAGTACTTTTGGTGGATAGCTTACCCTCCAGGTCTGATTGCTGTATCAGATGCTGGAGGGACTTGTGATTGAGGATAAGCTATCAAGCCTAAGGATCAATTACCCTCCAGATAGCTTACCCCTCCCGGGCCTCTCACTAATCTGTGAATAAATGCTTCGAACCGGAATTTAAGAAAGTTCCGTCAATAAAAATGTTAAACTATACATGATAGAATTGAGATGCATGCTTGCTCGAAGTTGACAACAGGGATATTGATCCTTAGGCTTTGGCCTCATTTCCTTTTACCTCTAGACAGGGTCTGCTGTTTAGTCTACTGTTGTCTGATCTTTCCTATGTCATGTTTGTGGCTAGATGCTATTATTGTTTATGAACAAAATTTTCGGCCAGAGTTTCACATTGATGTTTGTTTACATAGGGCTGTTTCCAAGTACCTCCAAACCTTGTTTATTAAGGAATCTGAGCGCGGGAGAACATCTCTCTCCATGGACAGTCTATTAGTTGGTAAAACACGAAAGGAGGCGTCAAGGATGTTTTTTGAAGCTTTGGTATGCAACGCCTGCATCATTTTTCTACATTGTCGGTGTTACCTTTTTCCCTGCTTTCTGCAAACGGAATTTAAATCAGCTGCTGTGTCTGTGTATGTGCAGGTTCTTAAAACAAGAGATTACCTCCATGTAGAGCAAGTGATACCCTTTGACGATGTCACAATAAAGCCTCGAATGAAGCTTATGAAATCGGACTTTTGAATCTGTTATGTTTGGTAGGGTATAACATAAGAAGTTTGTAAACATAAATATGTATCTCTAGTACTTAGTCAATTGGATCAGTTTGTGGTCTACTCTTGCTATAGTTCATTCTTTACAGTCATGTTTTGATGGTCGCGTAGTTAGGTTTTTACTTGGGTGGCAGAGTAGATCATTTGACATGTGTTTGTTGCACTCTGTTGTACAATGTAGATCTTATTTGTATGTAAATATGCTGTATAATATGTGGCCATGGTTCTGTTAAAATTTCCACTCATTTATCATCGTAATAAAGAAATATATATATGCTTTTATATTTATTTAGGCTTGCAACACGTAGAGATTTGGATTATTTTGCAAGTTTGCATTAGATTTGGTAAATCGTTTTTTTCAGATCCCATGGGCCTGGAACCATGATGATATTGCGGAACTTGTCTAGCTATCAGTTTATACCTGACAATTGCACTGGCTTGGCCCTGAAACTTGGCGAACTGAGCCCATTAAGAGCATTATTCTTATGGCAAATGCTGACTCTTCCCAATCTACTAAGCGAGTTATACGCTTTCCAGACGAGCTAGTGCTTTTAGCACCAATTTGAAGATCAAACAGCCTCTAATAACTAGGTATTGTTAACTGTAACCTTTTCGTAAAGTGTTACATTAGCTCCCAAACCAGAAAACCTAAAAGAAACACAGTTGTCCAGTTAATCAAATAGAGTTTTCTATTGAAGGGGAACTCTAACATAAAAGCTAAGTAAATTTTATAAACTAGGGAATTCGACAATAATAACAACTGCACTGCAATTCTAAACAAGTATATACCGGCTATATGAATACTTGTTAGGCATTTCATTCCATTTAAGCTCATCTCTAAGCTAGGCAGTTGAGTATCTAGCATAATGTGATCAGGGACAGCGGAAGGCGCCTAGGCTTGGTTATCTTTTCCTCAGATTTACACCAGCATTGCTATAACATCTACAATTTCATCTCAAAAGCTAGATACAAGTATTCTGTTAGCTTCTGTATGCAGCGATCTAACCCCTGATTCAATCAGTTGCTTGTCCCTATTTGCTTAGGCCGTGAAAGAGTGTGTTTTCTCCTCTTTGTATGCCTCTTCGAGGCCCTCGAGATGACATAGGGAATGAATTGCACCTGCCAAACTTCTCAAGTTAGACGAGAACAAATCAAGAATCACACAGATCTTACAAGAGCCCAACATAAAATGGAATTCCAGTTTCCAACTAATTAAGAGAGCCAACATTCAGATTGTTAAACTTAATGCTCTTTTGGAGGAAGATCCACATCTCCATTCTAACTATTTGAGATGATCTTGTACAACTTTTGAAGACAGAAAAGGAAGACCCTTAAAGAATAAAATATCTCAGGAATAACGAAGCTCAAATGTAAAGTCAGTACAATATAGAACAAAAGGCCAACTTCCACAAGCGATCAACATAACAAGAAATCACAATGATCTGCAGGACAAGCAAATATAACTCTTGAAATTCAACATCTCCCTAAAACAATGATTAATTTAGTTCCTCTGTTAGCTTTTAAACTAGACTATAGTTTTCAATAAAGAGTTCTTTCTTCTTGATCATTTAAGAATATTAAGCTGGACGCTATGATCAGACTACTAATATATATATATTCCTTTTGATCACTGAGAAATCCCCGAGGGTCAGTGGTGCATCATTCGAAACTCAATGGATAATGGATATGTCCTTCTACCCTTCTCCACAAAAATACCATGCATTGAACTGCGGCAGAGTTCAAACCTGTAATGTGCGCCTAACCCATATATCGCGCATTGCGCTCTTACCACTAGACCAAATCCCTGGGGATACAAACTACTAATATTTGGAAATTGCTAAAATGCATCTGTTGATTATTTAATTTATTCTGAGCTCCCAAGGATATTTTCCTAATCATGGAAGTGGTCACTTAGAGGGTTGCAGCCTAACACCCCACTGGTCAGGTAATTTACTACTTGTGGAGATCATTATTGGTACTTCTCTTCAATCTTCTCAAGAACAAACACTGGCATTTGATAATGCGATTGTGATAGGAATGTGAGCATCAAAGTAAAATACCTGAGCATTGTTCCTAATGCCGTAGTCCTCAAGTTTAGCAGTATCATCTAGAACTTCTCATTGTGGAATAAAAGGCAAAACTTTGACCAGACATGCCTCCTGCATATCAACAGCAATACACGTTCAGGCTAATAAAAGGGGGAAGAAAATAAATGATAGCAGTTTTACAAGTAGCTCAGCACGAGTATCATCAAGCTATAGTTCAAGTGATCTATGCTTGAACATTTAAATCAAGGTAATTATGGTAAAAACTATAGTGACCTATACAGACTAAAAGTTCAATCTAAGTTTTGGCTTGCTGATTCAGCAAGCTTCAACCTCTCCCTAATCTATTGCTGTTTCAACTTTTACACTTTCTTTTTTGCTTCTGAGAACAGAAACATATTTACCCTCTTACAGCATGTGCCAAATTTTTTTTTTGGCTTTGAGTACATTTCACTCTGTTCCCGTTACAGAGTTAAAATTTCACGTATCCAAAAGAAGTCTACGATGAAACGAAGCATGAGCCAACTCTAAGATCACAAAGTCACAATAGTCGATGAAACGAAGCATGAGCCAACTCTAAGATAAAAAAGTCACAATAGTCGTATAACATTTCAAGCAACATACCAAGATATGTGCAGATGGCCCATCTTAGATTGCTCGGTGTCATCAATCCTTTTCCGAACAGCTTGTTTCAAGTCTGTAACTGTCACGGAATTCATCACTGTCACATCTTCATCGAGAAGAAGAAACTTAATGCATGTAACTGCTTATTCTTGTCCAATACAAGCAGGAAAAAAAGTTCGCAACTAAGAACAGTGAGATGTAAGTACCAAAGGAGCTGCCATCCAATTTGAGGATAGAGATACGCATGGCACTCCCAAGCTCCAAGCTGATAAGGGTGTCCACATCCGTCAGAGTTGTTTTTTTCGGACATCAGCAAGCACGGGATCGTTGAGGAGAGCGACCAGTGTTGAATGGAGTCTTGCCTTCTTCATGTCGCTGTTGTATTCCAGTGAAATATTGGTTTCCTCCTTTCTTTGCTCTGCTGGTAAAGATATCTTTAAATCAGCCGATATCCTATAAGAATCAATAGGCATACACACACATGCACAAATGCCAAATACAGAGAAACCATTTGGTTCTCTGTATAGTCCATACACCTCTACTCTACCTAGTACCTCCCTTGTACTTCACCATCGTAATTCTCACCTAACATCTTCCAAGCACCATACAGAATATAACCAGGTATCTTTGTGTCTAACATAGGCTGAGTAATTTTGTAGTATGGCTCGGATTATGCCAATGCCAAATACAGACAAACCATTTGGTTCTGTGCACGCACGCGTATGTCGTGGGAGAGACGGAGTAACTTCATATTTATATATATTGAAGAGAGAAAAAGAGAGTTCTCATGCAAATTCATTTTTCATGATGAATCAGGGAAGTGTACAATCCATCTCGGACACCTCCGGAAACAAAAAAGAAAGAAATAGTGACTTTGGTTCAAGCTTTGGTTAAGAAAGCATTTGGAGAAGCCGAGTAGATAACTATACTAGATAAGTGCAGCCAACCATAGATTGCTCACTAAAACTGCATCTTATTACATCTTCTCTTCCTCAAAATTGATTTCTTTTCTACCTACCAAGGTGGATGTAAGGTCTGTGTACATTCTACCCTCTCCAGACCTCACGTTGTGGGATTTCGGCATGTTGTTGTTGTTATAGTTGGAACTTGTTAATAAGTAATGGGGCAAGGCCATAACCAAAGACCTTAGTCTCATGATTTCCTAGCAAAATCTGTCTGATCCTTAGAACAAACATGTTTTACCTACAGGGGAAAACAACAAACAACAACATACCTAGTGTAGTTCCACGAGGTCTGGGGAAGGGTAGGATGTATGCAGAGGTGAATATAGAATTTCTAGAAGATGGGTGCACTACAAAAGAAAGGAGAAGAAAAATGCATCAAATGGGAATTGATCCTTGAATCTCTAGGTAAATAACTTAGCTTTCAACCAAGTGCACCACTAAGCTTTTTGTAGCATGGGTGCCGAAGGTAATACTAGATACTCCCTCTGTCCCAATTTACGTCCCAATTTACGTGACACCATTTTCTTTTTAGTTTGTTCCAAAAAAGAATGTCACCTTTCCTTATTTGACAACTATTTAATGACACCATCCCTATTTTACCCTTGCTGGGTTCCACGTAATTTTGAAGATGTACTTACAACAAAAGTACAAAAGTAAGGGCAATTTGATAAACATAACAATCTTCCTTTATTTCTTAAACTCCGTGCCCAATCAAATGGTGCCACATAAATTGAGATGGAGGGAGTATATTTTAAGAATTATACACATAATATAACGAGTTTAGTTGGGTGACCATGGGTTCACGTGACCCTTTTTTAATACTTAAATTGGCCACTGAATGTACGCAGACCTTACCTTTATCTTTGTGAGGGGGTAGAGAGGTTGTTTCCTTATACCTACAGGGCAATATCCCAAAAAACATATTTTCAAAATGGATCTACCTGATCTTAGGGCAAGTATTTGAGAAATTGAGCATCGCAGAATTTTTCTAAGAAATGAATAGTAATTTCTAGTTCTGTCAGTGATATATTCTTGGACTTTGCATGATTTTGCAACTCGTTTTTCTTCTCAGCCCTCCCAAAAGAAACGAATAAATATATAGATGTGTGTGCGTCTGTGTGCTTAAATATATATAATGTGTATATAGACACATTATTTTTTTATTTAACAAAGAGAACTGTACAAGAGGATAACAGAGGAGACCCTGAGGAAAGCGATACGTTTAACCTAAATGTTCAAGGACAATGTGTATCAGAATCTGGGAACAAAAGTCTCCTTGAGGACAGGAGAGAAGAATTCTTTGGGATATGAAGCTAAAAGGAAACACAGTTACTACCTGTGAGTTGTTTAGATTCTGTAGTAAGATCTCCGGACATCTCAAACAATGTCATTTGCTGCATAACAGTGATTAAAGCTACTTAGTATATGAAGTTTAGGGACAATATTGGGGCATATAATCCACTTTGCAAAAGCAAAATGTTAAATCTTAACAGCTGAAATGGAAAAAAGAAACCAAACTGTGCTGCAACTTTCTAGCCCCAACAGGAGAGTAATTTTTAATTAAAAATAGCAGCATAACAATCGCAAAATCATTACACCTCCTCTTTAGCTTCCAGGTCCTTTTCATCTGCTTTCGTTTTAGGCATGCTAGCATCTATGTCCTTCCTGCTCAGGCAAGTAATGATTGATTCAAAATATAGATAAAGGTAGTCACATATGCTGATAAAAAAGGGCTAGTGATTGCAGATTCAAAAGGCGGATGTAGCCATTCTCACACACACTGAAAAGTTTGAAAGCAACTGATGATGCCACTCGGGCATCCAGAAAACAGAAAGCAGTCTCCAAGAGATGCCACCACTTGTGGTTATGAACAATGCATAGAAAGACAAAAACATGACTATTTTGCATGACTGCAGGTCTACCAGTAGCTTTTTCCTTTCTTTTCTAATTTGAAGGACATGTACTCCTTTGTTCATCATAACATTATGATATAGTAGAGGTTCAACAATAATGGAAGAATCCATGCATTAGAAATAGTCACAACAGATACTCGACAAAAAGCTTCCTTGAGACAATAACTGCAATGGAGTTGTTACAAGTTTTCTTTGTTCTTCTGATGTTAAGAAGAATAGGTGGTTATTCAACGTAAGGCAAATATCTGAAAGAAGATGTAAAAGCAACCTATCATAAGATTCGGCAGTCAATGAAATTAAGGTACTGTGTTCAGCTAATTGCAGGTATCCATCTACTGAAGAGAGAAGCTATCCCTTCTTTTTATTCTTGATTTGAAGATAAGCAGTTTGCTCAATCAGTGCTTTGAATTCATCATTCAAGATGGTGGACAGTAAAAGTGTAGAGAGAAGCGAGAGCTTTACACTGCAGCTCACCAAAAACGGGGCTTAACTTAAGGAGTTGATTCAGTGATGCTAGGAACAATTGAGAGATGCTAGGGAGTTTAGAAGAGGCGGAGAAGGAAAGCATGGGAAATAATTCCTTTGATACAAAGGTGGACAATAGGAAATAGAGGAACTGTAAAACATTCGAAGGAGTTGAAAACACAATAATATTGGACCTTCTTTATCTTTCTGTATACTGTTGGAACACTTGCAATCTTTCAGTCACCATTGATGATTGAGGTATTTCTAGAGGATCCTTTTTATTCATACAATGACCTTCTACTTCTATATACACCTTGTTTTTGAAAGTTCATTGATTTTTGTATCTGATTCTTTTAGCTCTCCTCTCTCTAACTTACTTTCCCCCCAATGGTAACATCACCAACCCCCACCCCATCCACCCCCCATTCCCGACGGTAAGACCCCATCAGCGCCACTCCGACCACTCACCGGCGGCAACGGTAAGACGTCAACAGCACCGCTCCAACCACCCACCGGCGGGGACGGAAAAACGTTTTGTTTTTTTATAAAATTTCATTTATTTTTGTTCTTTTTCTTGTTCTTTTCTTCTAGATCTACGCAGGTACTCGATTTTTTGGTGAAAACTCAAGTGAACAGTACTTTCGGTGCCGGTGAACAGTACCGGTGAACAGTAATTTTCGCCGGAAAACAGGTTCGATTCAACTGGAGTTGGTACCTCCGGTTGCCGGTATCCATTATTTGTCCTTAACCTTGTTAAACTTTGCCGCTTCTTGTCTTTAGTTATAACATTCTTGGCGTAGTGGTTTTACTTGCTTCTAGATTCTTGTTAACGTGTGCTTGCCCTTTGATCCCTTCCTTTTTTAGGGTAAACATTTGAGTAGTTTATTATTTTATATTTTCTTTAGTGGCTTTGGTAACTGATGGTAGACTAGAGTCATGTTCTCGATCGAGGACCAAGGCGAGGGTTAGGAGGGGGTAAGTGGGGTAAGGGAGATGCTAGACTGAGAATAGGGTCTTGGAACATTGGGACTTTAACGGGGAAGTCCATAGAGCTAGTTAAGATTCTTAAGAAGAAGAGGATTAATATAGCATGTGTCCAGGAGACCAAATGGGTAGGACCTAAAGCTAAGGATGTAGACGGGTATAAGTTATGATTCTCAGGTAGTTCGAAGTATAGGAATGGGGTAGACATTTTGGTAGACAACGAGCTAAGGGATCAGGTGGTAGAGGTGATGAGGGTCAATGACAGGATGATGACGATTAAGTTGATAGTATGAGGGTTCACTATGAACATTATTAGTGCTTATGCACCGCAGACGGGCTTGGACGAGGAGGAGAAGAGACGCTTTTGGGAGGATTTGGACAAAGTGGTGGGAGGTATACCACCCACTGAGAAGTTATTTGTAGAAGGGAATTTCAATGGACATATCGGATCACTTTCGGGGGTTATGACGACGTGCATGGAGGCTTTGGACTCGGGGATAGGAACGGGGGAGGCGTCTCACTTTTGGAGTTCGCTAGAGCTTGTGAGATAGTGACTGCCAATTCGAGATTCTTGAAGGAGGAACACTTGGTGACTTTCCGTAGTTCGGTGGCTAAGACGCAGATATACTTTTTGCTCCTTAGGAATGTTGACAAATGTCTTTGTAAAGACTGCAAGGTTATTCCGGAGAAGGATCTTACAACCCGACATAAGCTTTTGCTGATTGATTTGGAGATCAAGATGGAGAAGAAGAAGAGGGTTGTGGATGACATGTTAAGAATCAAAGGAGAGAGTTTGACCATGGCTAGTGCAAAGGAGATGGGGGAGAGATTGATGACAAAGGGGGCTTGGTGTCACACCCGTGAATTGGTCAATGGAAAATTTCAATGTGAGTTAAGACATGAATTGAGACGGAAATGGATCATATTGACAAAACATTTTGTGTATGTGAGTCAAGGCATGATACGAAGGAACATGGTGTTCAACAAAGCTAAGGGGTAAGGTTAGGGTATGGGAGACGTTGAGGAACATTGCATAAGGGTACAACACATACAAATGATCAACAACATTCGGCTAAGGATGTACATTGGTGATGGGTGTCCGAGGAGGTGTTACACGTGTTCAAGGAACATGTGCAAGTCACGGGATATCCAGACATGTGCGGAGCACATGACAAGGTATTAATATTCACATTAATACATCTTACAAGTCTAGCTAAGAGTTACAACGGATGGTTGACAAAGTCCAATGGAAAGAACTAGAAGCCGAGAAAAGGGGGCATGAGTTAATGCTTGCAAATGTGGCTAAGGGCTAAGGCGTGGGTGCGGGATACGAGGAAGATGTTCCAAGACTCCTCATGGTTCGTATGGGTCAACTAGATCACAACGAGTGGTGATGCTAGGTGTTCGACCGAACCATGTACATGTGGCAAGACGAGATGCAAGATTGACTAGTCCAAGGGCAATGCAGTTCAAATACGGGTCGCGATGAAGCACCGGATAGCTTGGGGCGGGTTCGAGGAACTCCCTACAGGTCTCCGGGACACGTGGCAAGTGGTTTGAGCTAATTTGGTTGAGTATTGAAGTGGGTGAGCTTCAACGACTCAACACGGGCAGAATGGTTCTAACCGAGTTCCGAATTTTGTGCAAACTTGGTGTATGGTGGTCTAGACGTGTTGTGGATGGTTAGGTGAAATGTTGAGTCATGTGAGACATGGCTAAGACCTTGCAGGACCAGTGTGAGCCGTTTGAAAAGATTGAATTGGTCAACAAGACACTTGCTTGAAGAAAGGAAGAAACGTGCGAATTGACCAAGTCTTGAAGTAGTGTTGGTCGTGTGAAGTGTATGTGTGTGTGATGGACGATTACTTGCGGGTGTGTGTTACTACACCCACTCCCTTAACACGTCCCCCTTTGTAAGGCATGATATGCCATTCCCCTCCCCTATAAGTTCTAGAATTCAACAATCGAAAATTCCTTATACCCGAAAGTGAGCTAGTGTTGAGCTTAAGTGTTCAAAGCTGAGAGCAATCTTTGTTCTTGTGAGTGCATTCCCGAGAGTCTAAACTAAATAGTGAGTGAGACTAGTTTAGTTTGAGAGTTCAAGTGTTAAGACGCCTAGTTCTATCACTTCATTGTAAAGCCGAGAGGCATTCCTTTGTTTATTTGAGTTGAAATAAAAGTAAAGATTGGACTATTTTTGCCCGTAACTCTTGGTGTGCTGTGTTGTGATTAAACTTGCCATTATAAACCTCCTTCCAGTGTGTTTGTTTGCTTCCACATTCTTACGTTCCTTTGATCTTGAAAGGACTAAGTGTTTGGCTGAAGTTGGCAAGAGGTGTTGTCGACTGCCATCACGCCTTTGTGTGCGAAAAATTTATAGTAGCATACCGGGGGTGTGACACTTGGGGAGTAGTGGGGATGCGACCAATATGTGGGACAGGACAGGAAGTAGCTAGAGAAGTGCTAGGGGCCTCGCGGGGTAACCGTGGTGGGCATCGAGGGGACGGGTGGTGGAATGGTAAAGTTCAAGAGAAGGTGAAAGCGAAGAAAGCGGCGTATGCGAAATTGATAGAAAGCAAGGATGAGGTGGAGAAGTGGACGAAGAGGGAACTGTATAAAATGGCGAGGAAGGAGGCAAAGCTAGCGGTTACGGTGGCGAAAACGACAGCTTTTGAACGTCCATATGTGGAATTAGAGGAGAAAGGTGGGGATAAAAAGTTGTACAGACTAGCCAAGGCAAGGGAGAAAAGGGCCCGTGACTTGGATCACGTGAGGTGCATCAAGGAGGAGGATGACAAAGTACTGGGGGAGAAAGTGCATATTAGGCAGAGGTGGTAGTCTTATTTCCATAAAATCTTGAACGAAAAAGAAGATAGAGACATTGTGCTGGGAGATCTGGATCATTCTGGTAGGTACTGGGATTTTGGGTATTATAGAAGCATTAAGGTTGAGGAGGTTAAGGGTGTTGTTCGCAGGATGTGCAGGGGACGAGCGACCGGGCTTGATGAGATCTTAATTGAATTTTGGAATAACGCAGGCAGGGCAGGTGTCACGACCCAAACCCGGGCCCGTGACCGGTGCCTTACCCCGGGCACCCAAGTAGACATACATCAGAGTAATCAGCGGAACATAAAGACAATACATGAAACCAGTGTAATAAGACAGTGAAATAAGAAGACAAAGCAACCAAAAATGGTTACCTTCAAGATATATATAAATAGCAACTTTTTCAACATGAAACGTTTAATCCTTTTACAAACCCCGCCACAACAAAGATTACTGCACTCTAAGAATGATACGACAACAATGGACGGGGCCCGCCAAACCCCGAATGTAAACACTTACGACGACGGACTATACCACCGATAAGCCTCCGAGAAACGAGCTTCCCAAACTAAACGCGACCGAGAGCTAGGATCAACGATCGTGTACCTCAACTGCAGATTTAACGCACTTCGGCCGAGGTCGATAACAAAAATTTAGTATGTGAAATCGAAAATACATATCAGAAATGAAATCATAGCGATCATATAAAGCAGAGACATGTATGATAACCAACTACGCCATAACAAAGCGATATGTCGGGTTAGGGACTCACGCCTCAAGTCATCACTCAAGTATAACAATGGGTCTCGTGCCCACAACATCAATCATGCCTGGAATACCTTCCTCACCGCCGGCAGCCTATGATATAAAAGCACCAAGGAACACACATGAACACCGTGTCCCACTGTCATAATAAAACTGCACGGTAAGTACGAAGGCATAGCCGACTACTAAAAACCTACGCATCAACAAGGCGCGAATCAGATCATAAGATCTCGCTTGCATCACATGATCAAAGCCGCCACTTGCCCGCAGATCAATGCACGCTGCCTAACCTCGAACTCCGCAGCCCGCGTAGCCAATCTCATCGCCCGCATGGTATTCCCGCGTCGGTAGCTACTCCCAAGATCGCCCCGACTTCGCAGCCGCACGCCACACGGACCGCGTGCCCATAAAGGACGACACTAACACGGAACTCGTAGCTCGCGATAGCCCCGGACTGCATGAGGTATTCTCGAATCATAGGTCCATCGACCGCTGAAGTCTACCCCGACGGAGGGCGCTTAACCCGGAATCATCTCAAGAGATGAATGCCACAATACTATCATAACGATCGATAGTTAATAAGCACAATCGCGGAAACCCCTTCACACAAACATCACAAGATACTAACACACGTAGCATCCCAACACGTTTACTTATCAACGCAATCAAGAAAGTATTACATGCTATCACAAACCAATACAATCAAGTTGTTCACACAAGGTACCTTCTACTATATGATTAACAAAATCGGGTTTTTATCCCCAAAGTACTTCATACATTAACTCTTTAAAAGATACGTTACTTTCACAATGTCACACAATACCCGTAGTATAAAATAGAGTGACTATCCTTTTAAAGTAAATCAATTACTTCTCTTTGTAAAATCAAGTAGCAACATTCTTTTCCAATGATCAAGTTTGCCTAATTTCCAATGTTCAAGTTTCTCATTTTAGAAAGGTTTCGTAGTTCATAGTCTTATTCATTTGAGAATATAATTCCCCTTAAAACTATCTGAGAAACATAAGTCTTATATGTGAGTAGGATATTCTTGTTTATAACAATCTTATTACAAAGACCATGATCTAGAAATATCATTTTGTCTCATCTTAGCTTATATGCATATTGAAGTTTCTTCTGGTTTTAATAATACTTAATTAGTCAAAACATTTCCTTTTATTAACGCTGCAGTGGTTTGTGGATCCACATTCGATTTCAAATCAAGAAACATTCTTAAGCCGTTATACCTAACTTCCCATAAAGCTAGTATAACTCTTAAGTTTTTCAAAACCAAGTATTACTTCTTCTTTCAAAATGATTCAAAAATCTTTTGAAATACTTCAAGTTCTTTATTAACACATAACAAGCCGCTTATAGTTCAAATCAAGACTTTTAAAAACCACATGTATTTTCTTACCAACATAAAGTCGTTATAACTAACTTCCCATAAAGTCGTTATAACACTTTATGTTTTAAACCAATCACATACATTTAACACACGTACGCTCACCGTACTACATAGTTCACACATATCATGCTAGAAGAGATAGGAAGAGGTTCACATACCTCGCGACGATTATCGACTAATAGCAAAACGCTCAAGTACCTCAAACCGCCGCTACTCCCTAAGCCAAGTAGATCGCGCCACGCATAGTACTTCCACCTATAAGGCCACAAGGCGCTTTATTAACATAAGGTCTCTTCGTAGAACATTCTACGTAAAATTCACAAAGACTCTCCCGCAACAACAGAAATCTCCTCCTCTAACGAGGCCTACTACCAAGCCAACCGGGGTTATACATCTAACCCTAACTGTACAATTCTACTCCACTGTACTACTTCACAAGTTCATCTGAATACGTTACTAAGTAATTACAGCTCAGAATCTTCTTTAAATACAGCTTAAGTCGCAAGACATCGCCAGTAAGTATTATTCAGCTTAAGTCAAAAGACATTGCCAATAACTACGTTCATTTCTATATATAGTATACTTCAACTATATATTCTAACAATATGTAATTTCCAATTACAATAGTGACAAGATATTTACCTCAAAAGCCCATAATTATCCAAGTATAAAGTCGATCCCGCAATCGCTTAGCTCCAACTCCGAGCGCTCAACCCGCTCTAAACCACCCTTAGAAGTTCTAACCAACTTACACAATACTCCAACGGACTATGGAGATTTTTCCTGTGGTTTCGGTTTTTGTGACTAAGGAAGTATAATAGTATTTCTGGCTTTTCAGATAGTATAACCTTAGAATACAAAAAGGTATATGGCTAAGGTAATTTGGGCATTATAACAATACTTTTGAGGTATTTCTATCGAGTGGGTATTATACGAAACAACTAGGCTAGGGGTACCCCACGCCACACCAAAAAGTGGGGAGGAGGCTCTGCCACAAGGGCCTATCTAGGAGTGGGGCTCTTGGACGAGAGTCAAACAAGAGGAGGGGAGGATTTCTAAGACTTAGAACATTTTAGGATGAATAAGTCTTCCAAAGGGCTGGTATTTATAGCCTAGCAAAGGCCAACCAATGGCCAAGATCTTGCCAAGTCTGAGGCAAGTGTAGGCCAAGATCTTGCCAAGTGCACCTTATCCATCTACCACAAAATATCCTACCAACCCCTCGACCAACAATGGCCAATTCGTCCCACCTCTTTACCGCCCAACGTGCTCCAATGGGAGGGTGACAAGTGTCGCCTCTCGTGGCCAAAAATGTTTCGCCTCTCGGAAAAATCCGCAAAAATTAAAAATGACATAGCCGGAAATTCCCTACGAAAGTCGTGGAAAACGTTTCACTAAAAACGACTCTAACCGGGTGTTATGCACAAATAAAATTCGGCCAAGCACTTTAAGGCACAAACTTTTCTACGTACGTCCCCGCGTACATACTCAGGAAATACGGGGTATAACAGCAGGTTTTACTATGGCTGACTAAGTTGTTTAACGTCATTTTAAAATGGCAAAAATGCCCGAAGAATGGAGGTTGAGCACAATGATTCCCTTGTACAAAAACAAAGGTGATATTCAGAGTTGCAACAACTATAGGTATCAAGCTGCTAAGCCACACTATGAAAGTTTGGAAAAGGGTCGTGGAGATGAGGGTGAGGAGAGACGTGTCTATTTTTGAGAACCAGTTTGGATTCATGATGGGGCGTTCTACTACTGAAGTCATTCATCTTATTAAAAGGTTGGTGGAGCAGTATAGGGAGAGGAAGAGAGACTTACATATGGTTTTCATCGACCTCGAGAAGGCATACGACAAAGTCCCTAGGGAGGTTCTATGGAGATTTTTAGAGGTTAGAGTTGTACATGTGGCGTACACTAGGGCGATCAAGGATTTGTATGATGGAGCCAAGACTAGGGTACGGACAGTACGAGGAGACTCGGAGCACTTCCCAGCGATGATGTGGCTGCACCAGGGATTAGCTCTTAGCCCATTCCTATTTGCCTTGGTGATCGACGGACTTGCGCGATAAATCTAAGGGGAGGTACCATGGTGTATGTTATTCGCAGACGACATAGTCCTGATTGATGAGACTCGCAGCGAAGTGAACGCCAAACTGGAGGTTTGGAGACAGACTCTGGAGTCTAAAGAGTTAAGATTGAGTAGGACCAAGACAGAATATTTGGAGTGCAAGTTCAGCAACGGGAGTGACCCTGACACAGCCGTGAAGGTGAGGCTTGGTACTCAGGTCATTCCAAAGAAAGAAAACTTCAAGTACCTAGGGTCTATCAATCAAGGGAATGGAGAGATTAATGACGATGTCACACATCGTATTGGGGCAGGGTGAATGAAATGGAGGCTCGCATCTAGAGTTTTGTACGACAAAAAGGTGCCACCAAAACTTAAAAGCAAGTTCTATAGGGTGGTGGTTAGACCGACTATGTTGTTTGGGGCGGAGTGTTGGCCAGTCAAGACTTCACACATACAAAAGATGAAAGTTGCAGAGATGAGGATGATGAGATAGATGTGTGGGCATACAAGGAGAGATAAGATTAGAAATGGTGATATCCAGGACAAAGTGAGAGTGGTCTCGGTGGAGGATAAGATGCGGGAAGCGAGGTTGAGATGGTTAGGGCATGTGCAAAAAGAGACACAGATGACCCAGTGTGGAGGTTGGCTATGGACAGGTTCAAGAGGGGTAGAGTTAGACCGAAGAAGTATTGGGGAGAGGTGATTAGACGGGATATGACGCAGATGCAACTTACTGATAACATGACCTTAGATAGGGGGTTGTGGAGGACACCTATTAGGGTAGAAGGGTAGTAGTTAATCGAGCGTAGTCCTACTTACGCTTACAAACTTATAGGCGCAGTATTGTTTTATAGTCCCCTGTAGTTTGATTTCTGTTGCTATGTATTCTTTAGTATACTTTGTTTATCTTATTTAGCTGTGTTAGCTACTGCTTCCTTTTGTTAGAATGGCGTATTCGATTTTGTTATCCGCATCTTCATACTGCTTTATTTTTTTGTCTGAGTCTGACCGCTTCTTTTGCTTTGCTTGTGATTATGCTTTGTCTTGAGCCGAGAGTCCCCCAAAAACAGCCGCTCTACCTACCAAGGTAGAGGTAAGGTCTGCGTACACTCTACCCTTTTCAGATCCCACGTTGTGGGATTTCACTAGGTATGTTGTTGTATTGTTGCATTGATTTTTGTATACCTTGTACATGAAATTTTCATCAAATCAATAAGATATTGAGTTCATAGCAAAAGATATTACTTTCAGCTCTTTACCTCACATCTTATCACCGTGACTAACACCCCAGAAAAGTACAAGGAAATTTAAGAACAAGAAACCTTGATAACTTCATGCCATATTCTAAGTATGGTCATTCTTCATTTATTCTTGACAAGGAGATTTCCTGATTCTCAGTCTGACTAGGTATAAAAGACAGCGAAGTTTATGACATGTACTGACACGAATAGTTAAAGTACCAAAGCTCCATCAGAGGCTTACCAGTTTTCTGAACCAGTTGAGTCGAAGACCTGAGAAAAAGATGGGATAGTAATTAGATTATTTTTTCCAGTGTGAGAGCGGACAAATATGCAAAATGCATTTGAAAGTACAAAGCTAAAATTGAAAGAAGAGTATGCTAGGGATTATGACATCCGTAGCATACTCAATCACTGACTAAAGGTAATCATAACTTTCTCGCTTGTCTTCGTGTTGTAAATCGCTGCCTACTATTCCTCCCCCCACCCTCGTTCTCATCTGACTCCACTTTCTGATTTTAGAGATCTCATGTTTTTACTTTCTTCCAGCACTCACCACCAAACAACATTAGTCAAGTTTCCTCTATTTGCTAGTTTTCAAGGTAGCAATTTCAAGGAAACACAAGCTCTAACATCCATCAATTCCTTCCTAATGCTTATTATCTAGTTGCAGATGTCATCCCCAAAGACCCTCTCTTTTTCGGGTGTCTCTGAGGCCAAGTTCAATTAGCTTGTCTTAAGAGATATAAGTAGGATTCGCTCTGTTATCTTCTTTCAGAGCTTTACTTAATTTTCTAAATATTTTGTTTCTCATAACTTGAAGGGGAGCCTTGGAGTAACTGGTAAAGTTGCTTCCATGTGGCCAGGAGGTCACAGGTTCAAGCCGTGGAAACAACCTCTTGCAGAAATGCAAGGTAAGACGGCGTACAATAGACCTCCGCGCAAAACAGGAACTTAGTGCACCGGGCTGCCCTTTTATGTTTCTCATAACTTGCAACTTCCACTCAATTACTCAACGCCCAAGTATCTCAATTCTCAAGCTCCACGATTTGGCAGCCTATGCCAGACTTTAACTTAACCAATCTTTTAACAACTCTTCTAACCATGTACAATAACATTATAGCAAACAACAAGTGCGGAAAAAAAAATACTCGATGTAAAAGGGTATTCATAATAAAGCAACTCATTTTGTCTGTGTCAACATTAAAATTTGAACTGGATTTGTGATGATCCATGCTTTGATGATCTGAAGCCGAATAGGAGTAATCATGTCTCGGCCTAGGAGACCTATGTTCAATTACATTTCTTCCTGACCTTCGTTCTCTTTTTTCAGATGACAATTCTCTATCCAAATCCCTGTCTTTACGCCTATGCCTGTGCCTCTGTTGTGAGGGAGATCTGTCCCTACTAGTGGAAGAATTCGTCTCATGATGCCCCATCAGAATCACACAACTATACAACCAATGTATTTAGCTGCTGCGAATCAAATACATCAGAAAAGGGGAAAATGCCAATTATTAAACAAATTTATCAGAGTATTGAAAGTTGAAACTTGCATATAAACAATCTTGCTTAAAGATTTCATCTTCTGGTGATTTTAGTAATGCCACAATATGACACTAATCTCAATCACCTATTTCAGCGATCAGGGGAAGAGCTAGGGTATTGCTTACAGGAACCAGTAGCTTTGGTCCAAACTTTGTTTTTGTCTTAAAAATCTGATGAATATGCACAAATTATTACTCCCTCTTGTCCCAATTTATGGGCAGTTTTCGCTTTTCGAGAGTCAAACAAGAAAATCTTTGACCGCAATTTGTTCGTACCATTTAAATTATTAATTATTTAAATTGTTAATTATTGTGACTTATAGTCTATGTTACTCGGACCCTTCAAAAATGTCGCGGGAACGTGTCGGATCCCACGGGTGCGGCAACCATTTTGGAGAGTTCGAGCAACTTAGCTTATAGTAAACTTTTTATGTAATTTCTAAATATGTAAATTGTTTTCCAGAAAACTTAAAGATTATACACTTCAAATCCGAACAGAGGGTGTAATTTAGAACCATAACTTAAAATAACTAGAATTCTGAACCCATACACTTCAAATCCTAACTTCGCCTCTATCAACAACACAAGAATTATAATTATGCTTATTGGCTTGACGAAAATTTTCTGCAATTTAAAAATCATTGGCTTCTATAAACGGAGGAGGAGCAGCAATAACAACAGTTATAAATCAGTGATTGGGCACATGAAATACTCCACCAAAACAAAGGCAATTATTAAACAAGTAGTACAAATTTATCAGAATATTAAAGTTGAAACCTGCATATAAACCATTTGCTTAAATATTTCTCTTGTTGGGGTTTCTAGTAATGCCGCACAATATACACACTGCGTGAATTATAATTAAACTTATTGGGTTGATGAAAATTTTCTTGAATTGAAAATCATGGGCTTCGAATAAACTGAGGAGAAGAAAACAGTTATGGTTGATGTTAGGGTGGTGTAAAATGTTCCACACAAAATCATTTATACTTTGGGTGTGTTTGGGGGGTTTAGGGGGTTGTGGTAGATGGGGTGGGTGGTGTGTTGGTAGGGGGTGAGGTAGGTGGGGGTTGGTTGATAATGCGAGTAGATTGGGGAAGTGTGAGTGTATATTTATTGATATGGAACATTTTTGTGTATTTTCTTCTATTTATATTACTATCAAAATAATAATAAAGAAAATCACTTTACTATCAAATTGGGATGTGTATCGGGTGGTTCGATTCAGATTTAAAAGTTATCGGTTATCGGTCTGTAGATATGTTGAACCGTTAAGATATTCGTTATTGGGTTATGGGTTAATCAGTTGTTGATCGTTATCAGTTTAACCGTTAAGATTTCACACACAAAATTTCAAGAATAAAAAACCCATTTTCAAAATTGAATGTAGCTTCGAACAAAATTATCCAATTGAAATAAGAACGTAATGAATCAAGAGGCAATGAGTTATGTTACACTACACAATAGTTCATTCAGTTGAGGCAAAAATCGAAAGCATATGATCGAAGTAGAGAACTCTTAAAAGTACCAATGTGTGAAATCTAAGCAGCAGAAGCTAACTAGTTTTAATGGATACAAGAAGAATGGAAGGGGAGTAAAATGATGAAAAAAAAACTTTAAATGACTTAGATAAGTAATATTATTGCTACATCTTCCATACGAGACCTTTGATGAAACTAGAGAGACTATTATGAAGTGAGAAATCAAGTGAATCCTAAATCTAGTCAACTAACTTTATATGAAATGGTATAATTTTAATTAAATAAATGATTATCGATTCACCCGTTAACAAAAGTTGTCAAATCGAGACCCGAACCGATATCCAAATCGATACCTCAATAACCATAGGGCATCACCTGATACCCAAATCAATAACTCATTAACTCGAACCATTAATTCAATAACTTAATAATGAATTCGGGTTATTG
This sequence comes from Przewalskia tangutica, assembly GCA_029844215.1. Classification (NCBI taxonomy): domain Eukaryota; kingdom Viridiplantae; phylum Streptophyta; class Magnoliopsida; order Solanales; family Solanaceae; genus Przewalskia; species Przewalskia tangutica. Next base: position 10,023,235 of record CM056725.1, read on the forward strand.
ATTTAATCGTTAATATGCAAACCCCTGCCATCAAAGCAATAATAAATAAAAAAGGCTCTTGGTCTGTTGATTTATAATTAAAGTCAATAAATGTGAGGCACACAATGCTATGACATTTTCTTCCCAGTGTAAAAAGTTGAGTGCAACACTCTTCATCGCTATACTTTTCATTATCCAAGATTTTGTTGAATATATAATCACCCCCACAATCGTCTGAAATCTTCTCAGGTGCTAACATCTCTTTATAGTTATGACGGTTAATGTTAGGTTTTGTGTCATAATATTTTTCTTAATATATCATTTTCAGAGCTAAGTTAAAATTAGAAAATGTTGGACCAAATGTCTTGACATTTGTGACGACATTCTGGTAACTGTTTTGCCTATCTTCACGGACTGTTTTTCAGAAAATTGTGACTGTTTTATCACATGGCAAATTGACTTGACAAGGAGTAGTTGGAGCTGATTGCAAACGAGGAAGACCAAGTTCAAGAGGAGCATAACTTAAGGAGCAAGACAAGGAAGAAATAGTCCAAGCAGTTGGAGAGTTTCGTGGCTTACGCTACTGCCTCACGTGCTCCTGTTTTAGCTCAACTTCCACAACCTGTTGAGGAGTCTTTCAAGGGAACTCTCTACTATAAATAGAGGTCACTTCAAGGATTCAACATCCAGATTTTCAGAGTGAAAAAGATATAGAGAGCTCTCCAGAAATATCGATCAAAGAGATTGGATCACTGTGTTTCCTGAGTTTGTGACGATATTCTGTCCGACATTATAATTGCTCTTTAGATTCTAGATTTGTACTTTCATTGAAGCAATTGTAATGAGGTGTTGATCACTTCTATTTAGATAGATTTTTCAGGTATAAGTCATCTGCGACTTAACCATTTTTTTATTCCTTTTGTATCATCTTGTAACATTGAAAAGAAGGAATATATCAATTGTATATATATATATATAATATCTTTGGTCATTGACCATCATGAGTTATATTAATATATAACCTATGAAAATTAAACTTTTGTGTTCTTTATCTATTTCCGCTGCACTTTAATTATTTCAAAGGTTTTCTGTTTTTATCCAAATGTCATAACTTATGTCAGACGACATTTTAGCTGACATTTGAAACTGTTTCTGCATACATTCAGTTCTACTTTGCTGTTTGATTTTCTTTATTCCATAGTATTAACCCACGGGACCCAACAAGTGGTATCAAAGCCGACACTTAACATAATAAGTGCTAAGGTCCTTTTAATTTTACTTTAACTATGAATCCGACTAATCCAAATATTGGTAGACTTCCTATCTTAGATGGTTCAAATTATCCTTATTGGAAGATTCGCCTACGTTCCCATATCAAATCCATTTATGTGAGAGCATGAAGATCAATTACAAATGGATATATTGTTCCTATGCTATCACCGGACGAGGAAGGCGACATATTACCTAAGCCTGAGGCCGAATGGAGTGTGGAAGAAACCAATAGTGCAGGCTTCAATGAAAAGACTCTTAATGCTATTTTTGGATGGGTAGATCTTTATATGTTCAAACTTATCCAAAATTTCTCAACTGCCAAGGACGCTTGGGATACCCTACAAACTCATTGTGAAGGTAGCTCAAGTGTTCGTAGAACGAAGCTCCGCATGCTCATAAGTAAATACGAACGTTTAAGGATGAAAGAGATGGAGGATATCAAAACTAATTTTGAAAAGTTGATCGACATTTCTAACGAATGTCAAGTACTTGGGTCTCCATTGACCAACGATCAACTTGTTGAAAAGACACTTCGATCTCTTCCTGAAAAGTTCAATATTAAGATATGTGCGATTGAAGAAGCCCACAACCTCGCTACAATGAATCTTCATACTTTAATGAGCATTCTCAAAACATATGAGATGAATATGGAAAACCAAAGAACATTGTATAGAGGCAAAAATGTTGCACTTCAAGCAAAATCCTTAGAGATGCAAATCAATGAAGAGGATGAAAACCTTGAAGAAATCGGTGATGGTGCTAATGTTGCTCTTCTTACTCGGAAATTCATTACGATTCTAAGAAGGTTCAAGGATGATAAAAATATATCTAAACCCAAAGAGCACCAAACCCAAGACTTCAATCCAAGATTCACTAAAACTCATTCTACAACACAAAAAGGAAATCAACTCAAGAGAACCAATTCAGACCGAATCAAGTTTGATCCCAAGCAACTCGAAAATATACAATGTCATACGTGCTCGGAATGGGGTCATTATGCAAATGAATGTGCTAATACCCTAAGAAAATTTGATAAAAGTTTGTGGGTTTCTCTTAGTGATGATGAAGGTGAAGAGGAAGAAGATCCAGAAACCAAGACACAAGCTATGCTAGCCACTATTTTTGAGCATTCACTGTCAGATGATGAAAACATCGCTGACTGCATCGTTCCAGTTGTAACAACATTTCCGATGACATCAGCGGTGACATCTTCCAAACTAGTAACATCCGACATGTATGATTTCTTTGACTATCGAGATGTTAATTGCTTCAGTGGTTTCGTTTCTCTTTGTGAATCTAACTCTGAGCAAGATGATCCAAAGGATGTCATGATTAAAGAATTGCAAAAAACTTTGCAAGGACATAATTGTTGAATCCAAGCAACTAGACTCAAAGTTAAAAACTTTAACTCTTGAGAATGCAGGTTTGAAATGGACAATAACCCGATTAGAGATCACTCTCACCAAAAAGGATCTTGATTTTGGTAAAATTAGTGCTAAGTTGGATCTTGCCGAAGCAACCTTCCTTAAACTCAACACAAGTACTTTCAAATTAGATGAGATACTAAGTGTTAGTCAACCACAACATGCAGATTTGGGCTACAAGAACTCCCTCAATGCGATATGCTCCAACTTGTTTGACAAAAACGAGACATTGTGCTTCATAAGAGAAAGGAATTTTGTGTGCCATCACTGTAAGAAGGCTGTCCATTTAAAACCTTACTTCTTTAAATTGCACAAGCCCAGGAGCAGAATGTCATCTAGAATGCTGTCCAACATTCCAGACAGCACTCGATGCGACATTCCAGAATCCAGAAATCGTAAAAAGGTAAGGAAAGTTTGGAGGTCCAGAATGAATGTGCGATGTAATGTTGCTTTAACTGCTTTTAGGACTAACATTTCAGGTTCGTGGTACTTCGACAGTGGATGTTCTCGACATATGACGGGACAAAAGATTGCCTAAAGAACTACGAGACTCTAAATGGAGGTAATGTTACTTATGGATGAGGCGACAAAAGTAAAATCATAGGCAAGGGAACCTTGAATGTTCCAGGAATTTTGGCCTTGCAGAATGTCTTGCACGTCGAATTAATGGCTAACCTTGTTAGCTTAAGTCAATTGTGTGATGAAAATCTAGAGGTTAAGTTCAATAAGTATGCTTGTACAGTTACAAATGAATCTAACCAATGTGTAATGTCAGGTACGAGAACATGCGATAATTGTTATCTTGTTGGAGAACAAGAGATTTGCAAAAATGTTAGGACGGATGACACGACCTTATGGCATCAAAAATTAGGCATGTTAACTACCGTAACCTTGAAAGATTAATTTCTTATGAGGCTATACAAGGCATCCCTAAACTCAGTCCTAAAGATAAAACAATGGTTTGTGAAGAATGTCTCAAAGGTAAGCAAACCAGTGTCTCCCATAATGTTGTCCAAAATGACGGGCAACATTCAGGTACGTCTCACTGTTTTTAACTTTTACATATGGATCTTATGGGTAAAATTGAGGTAGACAACCTAGGAGGTATGCGGTATTCTTATGTGATTGTGGATGACTTTTTCAGGTATTCTTGGATATTCTTTTTAAAGAAAAAGTCTCAAACGTTTGGCATGTTCAAAGTACTACACTCTAGAATAAGAAATTTATATCATTCCTCTATTTTTTGGATTAGATCTGACCATGGAAAAGAGTTTGAGAATAGTCAGTTCTCCATATTTTGTGAGAAAAAAGGTATTTTTCATGAGTTTTCTGCTCCCATAACCCCACAGCAAAATGGTGTAGCAGAGAGGAAGAATAGAATTTTACAAGAGATGGCTAGAGTCATGCTTAGTTCTAAGAAGTTGTCTAAACGTTTTTGGGCAAAAGCTCTAAATACTGCAAGTCACATCACCAATAGAGTCTATCTTAGGCCGAAAACTAAAATGACACCCTATGAGATACTTAATGGAAAGAAGCCTACTATGCGTTATTTTCATGTTTTTGGGTGTGTGTGCTACATATTGAATGATAGAGATCACCTAGCTAAGTTTGACTCCAAAAGTGATAAGGAAAATTTTGTAGGTTATTCCTAAAATAGTCATGCTTACCGAGTGTATAATCTTCGAACCAAAACAAGAATCTGTTAACATTGTTTTTGATGATTATGCTGATCTTACAAGAAACAATTCTGAAAACAATGTTATAATTACTGAACCCGAGAACACTGCAGGTTCGGATGAGGAAACAGAGGCTAAAATTCATGACCCAGTACGTAGGGATCCCTCATCCAGAATTGGAAAGAATCATCCTACTGGCCAAGTAATAGGAGAAGTGCATGAAGGAATGAGAACGAGAAGGAAAGAGCCTCGAAATTATCGCGATATGTTGAGATATGTGTGTATGTCAACCATATATCATAAGGTAAGTCTGTCTTGTTATGTATCTACTTTGGAACCAAAAAATGTCAATGAGGAACTCAAGGATAACTGTTGGATACAAGCTATGCAAGAAGAAATAGAACAGTTCACCAGAAATGAAGTTTGAGATTTAGTTTCACGTCCAAATGATACTAATATAATTGGAACTAAATGGATCTTTAAAAATAAATCAGATGAATCTGGAACTGTTGTAAGAAATAAGGCAAGACTAGTTGCTCAAGGATACACACATGTAGAAGGAATTGACTATGATGAAACCTTTGCTCCTGTTGCCAGAATTGAGTCAATTAGTTTTTTGCTTGTTGTAGCTTGTTGCCTAAAGATAACACTCCATCAAATGGATGTTAAAGGTGTCTTCTTGAATGGATATCTTGATAAGGAGGTGTATGTTGAACAACCGAAAGGATTCGAAGATCCTTACCATCCACACTTTGTATACAAGCTGAAAAAGGCCTTGTATGGTTTGAAGCAAGCTCCACGTGCATGGTATGGTCGCTTAACTCAGTTTCTTATCGAATTTGGTTTTAATCGTGGTGAGTCTGATAATACTTTGTTTATAAAACACCATGGAGTAGATATGGTAATTGCTCAAATCTATGTAGATGACATAGTCTTTGGCTCGACTTCACAGTCCCATCTTGATACATTTGTCGAAGTTATGTCTTCCACATTTGAGATGAGCATGATAGGAGAATTAACCTTTTTCTTAGGCTTGCAGATAAAGCAAAATGAAGATGGAATCTTCATCTCCCAAAGCAAGTACGCAAAGAACTTGGTTATGAAGTTTGGATTGGAGAATGCTAAACAAATGAGGACTCCAATGGGATCATCACAGAAGATAAGCAAAGATGATGTTGGCGAAAATGTTGACCCAACATTGTATCGATCTATGATAGGTAGTATTCTATATCTCACTGCTAGTCGTCCTGACATAATGTTTAGTGTGTGTTTATGTGCTCGATTCCAAGCCTGTCCAAAAATTTCCCACTTGAATATTGTAAAACGTGTCATCAGATATGTTGTCGGCACCTGTGATTTGGGCTAATCCTAATCTAATAGGATATAGTGACTCTGATTGGGTTGGTGATGTGGATGACATAAATAGTACAAGTGGAGGATGTTTTTACCTTGACAATAATTTAGTTTCTTGGTATAGTCGTAAACAAAAATGTGTGTCACTCTCAACTGCTGAATCTGAATATGTAGCAGCTGAGAGTTGTTGTTCTCAATTAATATGGTTAAGACACATGTTAGAAGACTACGGGTTTTCAAACAATAACTAGGTTTTGTATTGTGATAACATGAGTGTCATAAATATTTCAAAAAATCCAGTTCAGCACTCTCGTACAAAACATATAGATATTAGACATCATTTTTTAGTTGAAAAACAACTAGTTCAAATTGATTATGTTGATACGCTCTATCAACTAGATGATATCTTTACAAAAGCATTGAATCATGAGAGATTTTCTAGTTTGAAAACCTCTCTTGGTCTCGGATCACTCTGATTTCGGCACTGTTGGGCGAATGTCATCTGAAATATCGCTAACATTTCATGTGACATTTACCCTTGTAATATCAGAATCTGATTTTTAGTATATTGTAATGGCTGATTTTTGTTCACACAGACGTTTATTTTTAAGAACATGGTTTTAAACTTTTAATGTGATACTGTTCTCTGCGATGATATTATATATCATAAAAATGGAGTACAAAAAATAAGGCAAAGCCTTTTGCAAGTCTCGGCAATTGTAAAAATTGGGCAAAGCCCTTGGAAATTGATATTGTTTCTATTCTATAAGAGTATCAAAGTGCTTAATCAAAAGATATTATGAGGATGCTAAATAAGTATTCTTGTTTTTTACACGAAAAATTATTTTGTATGTGTTTTGTGATTAGACCTAGGACTCAATGGGAAAATGTTACATTGGTCTGAAGATTAAACTCACAAAATCATGTATGAAACGTGTCTTGATTTGTTGCCGAAAGAAATATGTTCTTAAGAAATAATGAAACCTGTGTTGTCGAAAATGTTGCCAACATTACTGTTGACACTCTCAGATTATGATATTTTTAGGATGCAGTGTGTAACTGATTTTTGAAAAATCAGTTATTTTTTCCCTACATGTGTGCCGTTGTTTTTCTTTTAACCCATTTAGAAATATAAAAAAATGCTTTTGTTGATAATTATAAAATCTTGATGTCTATCATTTTATCTCTAAAATTTAGGAACAAGTGTTGGAATGAAATTCAAACTCCTAAATTCTAGGAACAAAAAATATTTTGCCAAGTGTATAAATGTATCTTCCTTTGCTAATTTTTCTAGTCTAAGTTCCTCCTTCCAAAAACAAAACAAAAAAAAACAACAAAAATTGGGGGAAACCACCATCTCGATTTTTATAGAAACCCGATGGAGTCATTTCAAAACACCCAAAATACTCCATTTTCCCAAAATCTCAAAAACCCTAATCCCAATCCTCATTCATCTTCATCCTCATTCTCTCCAATGGATACATCCTCAATGTCACAAAAAATGTCACCTAACATTCCAGAACCTACACCAATGAGCACAAGTCCACCTCAGTGCAAAGCCATTGTGTTGAGTGAGTTTCAAGAACCACTCGACAATGCCTACCCAGGAGACACCAACAACCCGATTGATCTGGAAAATACTCCAGATGTCATTGTGTTACCGAAAAGAGAAGACACATCCAAGTTTCCCACTCGGAGGTCCACTCGAACTTTTGAAAGAGATTTCGGCAGTGCTGAAGCAGCTACAAAATGACCAAAGGTCGATACCACTGCCTCTGCAGTATCAAGCAATGATTAGAGTAATTGGAGTGAGTCAGACCTCAATCTGCTCACTGACGATGATGTCGAGAGGACTCCATCAGTCGAACTACCAACAAAAGCTCCAGTTTCGCCATCGTACTCAAATCTCTTTGTTTCTAATATTATAGATTCAAGTGAAGAACAGGAAATCCCAGATGATACGCCTTTAAATAAGTTTTGCCCCAGAAAAGTCTTGCAAAAAACAGTGATTGAAGAGTCATCAGAAGATACCCCAGATGTTGATGAAAATGTCACAACATCTCCATCAACATTCCAACATGCGACAAAAGAATCAAAGTCTCCAACCTCATCGAGCAAATCTGCAACAGAATCAGAGAATGAGGTACATCCTTATTCAGATAAATTTCTAACTAAAGAAAAATATGAACATTGGTCATGGTTTAAAAATAGAACTATCAGAACAGAAAAAGTAGTGGACATTGCATCATGCACTGAATATGTCCTGATGGATTTTTTTACCGAAAGAAATCTACTAGGATCTGTCAATAACAAGTGTCCATACGTTGACGATATTGTGAGGTTGTTTTATGCTAATCTGGAAACTAAAATGGAGAAGGTCGAATCGAAGAAATTTGGCAAGATTTATCTCTATGACAAGTTTTACGACTTCACAACTACCACAATCAACCAATGTTTGAGTCTGAGTGATGGATTGGAAAAAGAAGAAAGAGATATTGTAAATGACAGAGATGAAGTGATTACCTATATCACTGGAGGTGTTTTGAAGAAATGGGTGTCAAGGTGTCCGGCGTCGAAGCTTACCGCATTGTTTGTTATCTTACACAAAATTGTTATATATAATTGGCTCCCCTCAATGAACGAGTCAATTGTAACTATAGAGCAAGCAATACTCATTTACAAGATAGGAAAAGGTTTACGAGTCGATATGAAAAATACAATCTTTCAACAGATTGTAAATTTGGCTGAAAAGGACTCCAACATAATCCTACCCTTTCCCTCCTTGATCTTTAAAGTTCTGACATCTCAAGGGTTCAAACCACCAAAGAAAGATATGATAAAGAAAGAACTTGAGGTGTATGTTGTTAATCAAACAGTACTGAGGAGCACGAACATAATCATTGATCTGCCTTGGAGAAAAGAAGCTGGAAGTGAGGATGTTGCCAGAAATGTTCCTGACATTCCAGGCAACATGTCCCAGTCAGTACTGTCTACTGCATGGTTGGTAAGAGAAATTGCAAAGATCAACTCGCAGATAGATGGAGTTGATCATGTCAGGGCAGCATTAGTTCAAGCCAGATACCACTTTCTATTTTTGTTTTCTTCACAAAAAAGGGGAGATGATGATGGTACTATACAAAGGGAGAAAGAAGGAGATGAAGCAGGGAGAGACAAAGCTAAAGAAGGAGAGGAAGCAGGGGGAGACAAAGTGGGCGACAGCAAAGAACAATTTCGAAGCGGCAGGTGCATCTAAGCGAAGAAGATCTCGTCGATCACCTGGTACTGGTGCAGGGGGAGATAGGCAGTGAAGTTAGAAGAAGTAGAAAGAGGCTGGAATCTACTACTTCTGAGAAGACTGCTGTCGACGAGTTGTTATGTCTGAGATGCTGTCGCCGAGACTATTGTCATTGCTTTGCATCGAATATGGTGTTGAATGATGGCTAAGGCTGAATGATCCATTCTAACATTGGAATGTTTTTAAGACAATCTTTGATACTTTTTATTTTTGGGTTGAAAAGTTCTATGGATGACGATTATGTGAATACTGTCATGGATGTTTATTTTTTCTAATCCTATATGGTATATATTTGTGTATATTGTATATGTTTTGTTTCACAGATTAAGGGGGAGCATGCATGTTACCGTCACTATAAGTCACTTGCACTTATTCGATTAGGTTTTGTGAAAAAAAACAAAAAGGAGGAGAATGTTAATGTTAGATTTTGTGTCATAACATATCATTTTCAGCGCTAGTTAAAATCAGAAAATGTTGGACCAAATGTCTTGACATTTGTGACGACATTCTGGTAACTGTTTTGCCTATCTTCACAGACTGTTTTTCAGAAAACTGTGACTGTTTTATCATATGGAAAATTGACTTGGCAAGGAGTAGTTGGAGCTGATTGCAAACGAGGAAGACCAAGTCCAAGAGGAGCATAACTTAAGGAGCAAGACGAGGAATAAATAGTCCAAGCAGTTGGAGAGTTTCGTGACTTACGCTACTGCCTCACGTGCTCTTGTTTTAGCTCAACTTCCACAACCTGTTAAGGAGTCTTTCAAGGGAACTCTCTACTATAAATAGAGAGGTCACTTCAAGGATTCAACATCCAGATTTTCAGAGTGAAAAAGATATAGAGAGCTCTCCAGAAATATCGATCAAAGAGACTGGATCACTGTGTTGCCTGAGTTTGTGACGACATTCTGTCCAACATTATAATTGCTCTTTAGATTCTAGATTTGTACTTTCATTGAAGCAATTGTAATGATGTGTTGATCACTTCTATTTAGATAGATTTTTCAGGCATAAGTCATCTGCGACTTAACCATTTTTTATTCCTTTTGTATCATCTTGTAACATTGAAAAGAAGGAATATATTAATTGTCTATATATATATATATATATATATATATATATATATATATATATATATATATATATATATATACACAATACCTTTGGTCATTGACCATCATGAGTTATATTAATATATAACCTATGAAAATTAAATTTTTGTGTTCTTTATCTATTTCCGATGCACTTTAATTATTTCAAAGGTTTTCTGTTTTTATCCAAATGTCATAACTTATGTCAGACGACATTTTAGCTGACATTTGAAACTGTTTCTGCATACGTTCAGTTCTACTTTGCTGTTTGATTTTCTTTATTCCATAGTATTAATTCACGGGACCCAACAATGACCATCAGAAACTAAATAATATAGCGAAGAATCATATAAATCTATTTCGTCATTGTTGGGCTCTGTTGACACCCAATTTTGACCCTCCCGTCCAGTCATTAACTATAAAATTACACTAATTTTGTAAAATAATTTTTTAGGATTTTTTATAATAAAATACAACAATAAAACATAAATACAGGCATAAATAATTAATTTAATAATGACATCGCGTCTTACGTAGAGTTTTAAGCACTTAGAGTCTCGCGTCCGCATTTATTAACTTTAAGCTTTGTCGTAATTCTTAAATAATTAATAAATGCATAAAATAAATAATTTAGCGATAACGTCGTGTCAGGTAGCATAGCCGCATTTATTAGTAATCATCGGTAACGTTAAAATCAATTTTAAATCTAATACATGCATTTTATAGCGTCGCATTTATAAAAGCTTTAAACAATTCTTAAAAATCATATTTGCATTTAGCATTTAAATAATTCAATCTAAGCTCATTTTAATTTTAATTTAACATCGCGATAATGCACAATAATAAGATTTTAATAGCGCCGCATTCTAAATATTAAGCACTAATTGAATAACACGCCCGCATTTATCATTTTAACAATTAGATTAATGAAGCACCTAATTAGCTTAATCACATGTGTTAATTTAAGTTATCACTAATTAATTATTAATACACTTGCCTAGAATTAATTAACTAATTAATCTATCACTAACTAATACTAATTAAATAACTTAACTAATTAAATACCTACTTAAAACTAATTACCCACCACTTTCGTCCAGCCCACTACATTTAACCCAACCCGCAGCCCAAAAGCCCAATACCCGCAGGCCCCTATTTCCCTTATTTCCCTAAACCCATTACCCAGTGCAGCCCTTTTTACATACCCATCGTCTCCCTCAATTGAACGAGCCCTAAAAAAAAAAACCCTCGACGAACCCTCACCCTAAGAATGCACCGCCAAAGACTCGCCATTCTCGCCTCGCCCATTCCGCCACCACCTTCAGACTTCACCAAACCTCAGGTTTCCTTTCCCAAAACCTGCCATAAGGAGAACCATTCCTTAATCGTGACCCAAATCGCGAAAAAATCAGAATCCACCTTCCTTACCCACGCAAACGAAGCCAGCTTGCCCTTACCATAAGCAAACTAGCAAAATCTTTTCAGAATCAAAAATCTTAGCCAAATCTACCCAGATCGAAGCTTACCATAAGAATCAGCCCCAAATCAGTCCAAGTGACCCACGAAATCTCAGCCTTTATTTACTTACCAAATTGTAGAACCTAGAGTTAGGCTATTTAAACGACATGCAATAGGCATCGAGAAGGAGGATTCAGAGCAGAGTCGGCCATCAAACTATCACAGTATCCAGTCTAGAAATCCTTTTCGTTTCTATCAAAGTCACTAGTATCTGCTTCTGCAAAATCCTTTTGTAACTTTCCTTCGACGATCTGGAAAACTATTGTCGCCGCTCGCCGCTACCCATAAAAGGTCCTAAACCCCTTCTCTTTCATTTACTTAATTATCTAATTGATACTATGATGGTGTTCAGATCATTTTGCTCAAACTTGTTCGACTTGGTTTGGCCATCGTGTCCGCACAAGCTTCATCGGCAGAGCCTTCGATATTTGTAGCATGATTCTCGCCTCGATACGCGTCGATAGTATTTTCTCGAGGGTATGATTAAGTGTACAACGATTGTATAAAGGTCGTAGATCTATTTTGTTGGTCAGATGTCATGGTTGTGGAAACACGACTTGGATTTTCTGTTTGAACTCGTTAGTACGCAACTAGATATTTAGTAGAACGCATTGACATGTTAAATCCAAAGAAAAATCAGATTAATCATGATGAATCGTTAAACCAAATTCACTACATATGTTGTTTTCTTGTAACTTTCTAAATAAATATTTCTCCTAACAAATAGTTAGCGGAAGTAAAAGGGATTACGAGGCCTAATCCCTAATTTTAAAATCAAGCCAACATATAACAACAACCAATATTTAAAAGGTTTATGTGTTTATGTGCATGTATAATTGTGGCTCGCATTCAAGATTCAAACCTCTTACTCATTTCCCAAAATATTGTAAGAAAGATTATATGTCTACCTATATGTCATAACAACCCGAATTTCACAAGGTGATTATGTGTTTGTATGTCTATGTTCAAAAGATTGGATCTGCACTTACCTGCTAAAACATTACTATCATGCTATAATAACTTAAAACTGGCCTCCAAATAAAAATGTTACTAGGATCAAGATACATGACTTACAATGTCGTGTTATCATCCCGATAAAGTAACAAATATTTTAATCCTAAAATAAAATCTTCACGCTCTCATCTCAAGATGGCTAATGTATTTTTACTCTTGCTTAACTATACGAGTTTAATATCTATCTTAATAAGTCAAATGTGTTAGTCGAATCCATATTTCACGATGGGGTGCTTGAAATCACGCGGTGTGATGGTTTGAAACTTGTTTGGTTAGTAAGGTAAAATGATCGATATATCGTGATGAATATGATACCCGATTCGAACTAAATAATATGTAGTTTATCGCCTTCAAACATGTACATATCGGACCACTTAGGAACGAAGAAGTCAAAAGGATTTAAAGCGCTTATTAACTAGTGACGAAAGGACATATTCCTCGATTAGGCTCTAATCGTATCCTACTTAAATTCAAAGCCTAATACAAGCTAAAATGGAGTTATGTAACTGCTTTAGTCCATCTTCTAAGTAATACCTTTGTTTGGATACTTATGTGATGTGTATGTCAAAAATAAATCGCTTGTTAACCCTTTCCCAGTAATGATGTGACCCAAATAGTCGAAACTCAGAGTATTAGTATTCTCTGTAGGCTGGAAATTCATGTATGCTTCATGTTTTAATGGTTTTGAGATATGTTCTAACATCCTCTTCTTCTTTTACATGAAATGCGCTAAGCTAAACTAAGAGTCTCGACACGGACTCGCCATGATCTCCACATCGGCCGCATTCCTATCCCGAAATTCCCAAATGAAAACAGGACGAGATCATCATCCGTCCTAAACACTACATCAACTCTAATCCATTCTTCATTTGTCTATTTATTTATTTATTTATTTATTTTTGTTGTTATAGTTTTATTTGCTAACTCTATAGTTAGTAGGATACTAAATCTATTAGTCTTTGAATTGATTGGGGTAAGTTACAGTAAATTCACTTTTAGTTTAATTGTTCTAATATCCCAACATGTCTAACCTTTTTTAAAAAAAAACGACCCATACACTTTATACGTATTATTAGATTTTGATATTATCTAAAACTTACAACCAAAGATGATTGTTTAAAAGTAATCTTTTCAATAACAAAAATATTCTCCTTATTATGAATTGCAAAACAAATATCTTATAACTTATGCTATACAAAATGTATATTTAATTTACATATAATATACTTTCAAGATATCACCATATATGTACTTTTATATGTTACCGCATTATCCAAAATACATCCTTTAAATAATTATTTATATCCCTTATTTAACTTCATCTTACATATCTCAGATCTAAAATTAACTTTACATATATTTTATAACCAAGTCCGATAACTCTTTATGTTGTCAAAACTATACATTTCCCTTCCTGTAAACATCTTTTAATACTTTCTAAAACATACATTTCTTAGCCCAATAATTTAACCTCTGTTTGAACGGACAACCGCAAGTTAGCGTATCCTTTAGGGTGCCTTACTCCTTCCCTTTAGGAGAATAAAGAATCCTTACCTGCAATCTAATCTAGTTTCACGCACTATTAAACGGAGTTAATCTTGACTTTAATCGCTTAGTATTTAGGTGTCCTAATTCACTATAATAATTAGGTGGCGACTCCGCGAACCCTTAGCACTTTAAAGCACCCCTTAGCAATTTAATGCCTTTAACACTTTTTAGCAAACCTTTTAAGCATCCTAATATGTTAGCACCCCTTTAGCCTTTTAGCATCATTTAAATTTTAGCCTCTTTTTTGCAATTTTGGCATCCTTTAGCATTTTTAAAACCTTTAAGCATTTTTGGACATTAATAGCATTTTATTATTTTATTTTTCTAACCTTTTAATTTGAGCAGCAGGAGTTAGTTTTTTAGAAAATAAATGCCGCGGTCGAAAATGGGCGCGACAGAGATGGCGACTCCGCTGGGGAATTTAGGTTCTTGACCATAACAAACCTAGGTTTATTATTGCTTAGCTTTATTTGTTTGTTTTAAATGCCTTAAAAATTGCTCGCTTAATTTCAGATGTTTAATCGCTTAATTGCTACATGCGCATCGCTTTCCTTAAACCGCATTCCGCCATATTTCTTCCACTGAAAATTCACACAAACACACACTACATGCGAGGTGCGCTGGTGCATCAAAGAAAATTCTTTCTTCAAAATCCAAATTTAGAGAGTTGGTAATGACGTGGAGTGCCCTGCCTAACCAAGGCCGCGTAGCCTTCTCACTGAGTTGTCCGCCGAACTCATACCCGTAAAGCCAAATCTTAGAAACTTAAGATAGAGCTATACCACCCTTATTTTAGGGCATGCATGCATTTACCTTAGGTGGCCTGGTCCTCGCATCGACACCACAATTAAGAAGACACCAAACTTGTCGACGGGTTTCACGACCCAACGACCAACAACATATTATGTGCTACGTGATATTAATGGACGAATCCGAGCCCAACGTGACATGCTAACATTGGGAAATTTTTTGCATTTTACTTCTATTTATGTACAGGATGAGCAGTATTCCAATAATCCCGGAGGTCAGAATGGTAAGCGGTGTTCCGACAAAGCTAAAGGTTTGGTGGGAGAATTTCGACGGCAAAGAAGAAATGATTATCGTAAGCAAATTAGGTTGTCTCACTTTGATTGACATCGCCCGATCAACATATAGTTAGGGCCTTAATTCAGCCTGATCCTGATAGGCAGTTGTTCGTGTTTCGAGACTTCAACTCACCCCACGCTGAGGAGATCAACTACTTCACGAGCCTAGCTTACCAAGACAGAGGGCAAATCATCCCTTATAATCAACTGAAAGAGATTCTTGCATTACATGGGCCTAAAAAACACAAAGGAACTCCGTTGCTTCGAGAACAATTGGGTTTCCCTCGATTATCTGTACGAGAGATATGGTCGCCAAGATAGCTATCAGTCATTCCGAAAGGAGTTTTCTTGCAGTTTGGGACAATGGAAAACTAGACGACATACCGCATTCACCGTTGCTCTATTAGGCACTCTAGTGTTTCCCCTTGAACATGGACGGATCAGTACTTGCATATGTTCTGTGACCCGGATGGTTTTTGAAGGCATTAATGGCACGCAACTTACTTTGGTTCCCATGATTCTAGCTGAGATATTTCGAGCTCTAGGAAAATGCAAGCGAAGGGAAACCAATTTCTTCGAGGGATGCAATCTCATCTTACAGATGTGGGCCATGGAACACTTTTATCAGCGATCGAATATGACAGACATTTGTTTTAGCAATGATTATAGGATTGTAAGTTTTTACGACAGGATGAAGCGGTTTGTTTCGCCCGTCGGTACTAGGGATTGGTATGAATTTCTGGCATCCCGCACTAGCAACCAAGTGCAATGGAGGTACCCACTGCTATCCCGTATCAACAAAGCCTATGTAAGGAGCAAGGACCGTTATTACATCGAGCTCATCGGATTAAGGGGACTTCAGCCATATGCTCCGTTGCGTGTACTCCGCCAGTTTGGTCAAGAATGTAATCCCGCCCAATCGTATATGAAGGATTCAGAGGTCGCGTTTGGGGCAAATTGCACTTTCCCGAAAGAAGCAAATCCTGAAGAATGGAACAACGCTGAGAAAATAGATGTCAAATACGAATGCAAGCGAGGTACCAATACATCGCGTATGGTTCAAGGAAGATTGTAGCAGTCCAAGCCCCAAAGGCAAGCAAGGTTTCGAGGATATCGACATGACCAATCGGGTAAAAGTGCGCAGACAGGAACAACACCGCTCCCCGAGAGGTGGGACCAACTTCAAAACATCATGCAATATTTGAAAGATGCGCAGCAGGTGGCCTAGCAACACCACCGCCACGCTCGCCAACAAAGACAATATAGCATTAGGAATAGATCTTTAGTTTTAACATTTCATTGTTGCAATTTAATTATTTTTTAGTCCCAATAAAAGCATTTCTCCATGGCTCTGACCAATCCATCATTATCGCATATATGACGCTTAGGCCTACCGCATAAAGAGGTCCCCGCATGTTAGGAAACGCTTGAACGTGTTGCAGTGCAATATTATCCGCTACATAATTGCAAATTATGTTCTTATGCTAACGCCGCTTGTTGCATCTTTTAGAAAGATTTATCATCTTCCCAAAGCGGTCGGTTCAGATTTGACTCAACAAATGTCTGAGCATCCACACTTCACCGCATCCAAGGCAAGAAATGACGATATGATCGCTCAGGGCGCTCGAGCCGAACGCTTGGGAATTATTCCTCACAATAAACGTAAACTTCGTATGAGGAATATCACCAACAGAAGAGTGTATTGCTCACCGCCGCAATGCATTGTCGATATGCAGTCGAGATGGAGAGGCTACGAATCGACCAACCTATCCATCGCTTGAATACCCTATGCCAGAGCAAAGGGCCACTATCTCGCACCACCCCGCATCGACCTCCACCACCACATATCCCCCAAAACTCCCCACAAAGGCCGCCAGTTACCGACCCAATCACCCCTCGCCCGACCAATCATCAACCTCACCCTCAAAATGATCCTCCTACTGCCCATGTACCTCCGCCTCCGCCTCCTCACTTCACCATAATCACCCTAATCACCAAGCCAACCAATGCCCACGCACCATACCCACTACCACCCAAAGAAACCACCTGCATACCTAACTTACACAATGTAAACCCAACCTTTACCGCCCCCGCGCTTCACCAAGTGGATCATTACGAAGAAATGGAAAGGGAAGTCCGAGCCAAATGGACGATGACGAGCCCGAGAGATTCACACCGAAAAGAGCAGCCGTGGTACGCGATCGGATAAAGGTCACGGCGACTAGATTATGAAGATCTTTGCACGATCCGGACGTGGAACCGCCAGGGATATAAGGTGCCAAGTTCGATTTATTTGACGGGAAGCGGAAATCCTCGCACACTTGAGATCATATTGCGACAAGTTAATCGGTAGGAAGAACCCAATGGCCATCATGGTTGTTCATTCAAGCTTAACCTACGAGGCAATAGATTCGTACACTAGCCAGATCCGCGAATGGCATACTGGAATGCATCGCCCAAGACTTTGCGAGCGTTCGATTCAACACGTAAACCGCGCGATGTGTTCTATCTAATGGTTGGAAAAGAAATCTACGAGACTTTCGCGAGTACGCCATGAGGGCGTCAGAGGCAAGAAAGGTACAACCACCCATGGTGGAAAGTGAGACGACCACACTATTTGTACAATCTTTGAAGGATGCAACCTATTATGAGCGGATGATAAGCGCCATCGGGCGAAATTTTGCAGAGGTCGCCGAATGGGTGACTTCGCAGGTTAAGGTATTAAACCGGCAGATTACGACCAAGCGGCATTGCAGTAACCAATAAGGCGATTCAACTGGGGACGATCGGTACTTCAAGGAAGGAGACGCTTCTTCCATGTTTGTACAAGAACGCAAACCCAAGCATTCATAACATACCGTAACCCACCCTATCAAACCCCATACTACCACACCAAGCCAAAACTTTACACCTCACTATACACCGCCCCACACCCACCTACTACACACACCCATATATAACGCTCCTAAGCACCCATTTATCCAAATTTCACAACCCGCCCATCAAGCCCGCCAACAACATAGAGCACCCAACGCGCCTGCACTAAATGCGAATTTTGAAGGAAAACCATCCGTAACCCGCACCCCACCGGGCCGAACCCATACCCCGTATATACGAAAGATCGCGAGCCGCAGTTTGATCCAACCACCTGTGGAGGATTCCCACCTATCCCAAGATGGTATGATGAGAATAAGCGCTGCGTATCACTGATAGCCTGTGGCATGACACCTAAGTTGCTACACCTCGTGGACAAAATCAAGAGTTGATCAAAGAAGGAATAATTCACCAAGGATCTCGCCCCAAACGCATGATAATCCCTTGCCAAACCACGCAACGCCAATGTGCACTTGATAGCCCTTGATGAGGAATACAACTCGAGGGAACCATCCGATCGCTCAAGTGAGGAAGAGTCGAACCTTCGCTGCCGCCCGCCACCAATCCTCGAAAGAAAGCGATTTGAGTTGGAAAGCGGCACCGCCGAGACATAAAGGTTCAATCACGCTTATTCAGCGCCGAAGGGCCACCGATCAAGACGGATCGCGAGAAAGTGGAAACGTCATGGTCACCGCTGCAGGTATAACCAGGTCAGGGAGGTATTACACACCTATAGAGGCAGCTAAGGAGGCACCGCAAAAGAAGCCCGTGACAGAGGCTGAAGTCGAGGAATTTTGGAGGAAGATGCCCACTAAAGAGTATTCCGTCAGAGCGCTTAAAGAAAACCTCGCCGCATATTTCTACTTTCATTGTTAATGCATTCGCCTCACACAGATCGCATTGATGGAGGTGTTGAAGGATGATACGCTCCTAAGGTACAATGACGGAACTTGGCACTTTGGCCTGACAGTACTAGAGGCCCGCAGAATCACCTTTCACGATGACGAGTTACCCGCCGAGGCGCCGACACAACCTTGCATTCAATATCACCATCCAAGTCGCATAAGATTGTTTCAACAAAGGTCGATTGACGGAGGCTCACCACAACATTTGTCCCATGACGACATCGTTGAAATCGGGCGCATCGTAAGAAAATTCGTGAAAGTCATATCGTGGTCAAAGGTTTCGACTGAGTCCATGTAGGGTCGGCGTAATGGACCTCACACCGCGGATCGGACTGCATTCGCTGTGGAATTTCAAATATCGATATTGCTACATGTTACAACCGTTGATAGGAAGGCCGTGGATCCACGAGGTCATGCGATCCCGCCCACCTTGCATCGCCTTCAAAGTTTATATGGAATCACAAAGTGGTAGTATTTGGAGATAAAAGGAGCATCAACACCGATTATGCAATCCTCGCCATAGAAGACGGAAACAATGATGGTTCGGCTTTTCATATTAATGAGATCAAGAGAGCAAGTAGGGTCCGACCATCGCAGCCGCCACGCTTCTCAAAACGGTGGCCAAGGAAATGTTAAGAAATGGATACGAGCCCGCAGAGGTCTTGAGTCGCATGAAGGGATCACAGAGCCTATCCAGCTTATTCGGGAAGAGAGACACTTTTGGTTTGGGGTACCACCACTTCAAGGATTTAGTGACCACGAACCTCCTAAGGCGGATACATTCCTCGCTCGCGCCCATTCCGCCTCGAGTCACCATTCGTCAAAGCCTACACCATCCAGATGCCGAGAGAAGATGACCTGATGATCTTGCAGCAGGTTCCGTAACTGCTCATAGGTGATGATGAGGCGATTGTTGCATGATCGCAGGAGATCACAAGGAAGAGCTCACCATTTGGGATGCAGAGCACGGATACACTGAATAATCGACTCGCACTCGCCCCGACCGTCCGAGAAGCTTGGTAGAATTTATGATTAGTTCTAGCAGTGTGACCTTTTTTATCTAGAAAGAAAACAGACATGCATTTATGATTCTTAATATGTTTTTAAAATCTCGCAATTTTACTTTCATCATAAATTCCAGGACATTTTTGCAGCTTTTTAAAAGATTTTGTTTGTGTTAAAATTAAATTCTTTAAGCATTTTTCTTTCAGCGATCATATTAATAAACCTGTTGATAACGCGAATATGACATGTAATGAGACCAACGAACAAAGTTCAAATGACGAGCATAACCCCGAGGAACAAGAGGAATGTCCGCAGTCAGAACTTAGCCAAGAGCTGGAAAACTTTGAGAATAGGCCTAAACCAAATTTGGAAGAAACAGAGTTAATAAACTTAGGCGATGAGGGAACCGTGAAAGAGACTAGAGTCGCCGCCACCTAAACGCTACACGTAAGGAAGAATTAATTGAGCTCAAACAAGATAATCGATGTGTTTGCTTGGTCATACGAGGACACGCCAGTTTGAGTACGCACATCGCCGCACACAAAGCTACCTATTGAACCATCTTATTTCCCCGTGAAACAAAGCCGAGAAAGATCAAACCGTATACGAGTTTGAAGGTCAAAGAAGAGGTGTCTAAACAATTGAGGCAAAGGTAATTCGAGTTGCAAAGTATCCTACTTGGTTAGCAAATATCGCGTCAGAAAGAAGAAAGACGGAAAGGTCCGAGTCTGCGCGGATTACAGAGACCTCAACAGAGCCAGCCAAGGATGACTTTCCTCTTCCAAACATCCATATACTCATCGATAATTGTGCGAAGCATGAACTACGCCGCTCGTCGATCGCTTCGGGCTATCATCGATCCTTACGGCGTAAGAGACGCAGAAAGACAAGATTCACTACCCCGCGTGGTGTACTATTATCGAGTTATGCCGCTCGGTCTCAAGAACGCAGCGCCACCTACATGAGAGCCATGACCACCATCTTCCACGACATGATTCATAAAGAAATTGAGGTCTACGCGACGACGCCATCATCAAATCGCGAAAAGCGGAGGACCATTCGCAAACTTCAAGAAATTTTTCCAACGACTAAGACAAGATAACTTGAAGTCAACTCGCAGCGCGATTCGCGCCGCAGGAAGCTATTGGGTTTTATAGTGAGCTGAGAGGGATTGAGCTAGACCCCTCGAAAATAAAAGCCATCCAAGAATTACCTCCTCCGAAAAGCAAAAAGGACGTGATGAGTTTCCTCGTCGCCTCAACTACATCAAGCAGTTCATAGCCCGCCACCGTGATATGCGAGCCGATATTCAAATTGTTGAAAAAGGATGCAATACCAAATGGACAACAGATCGCCAATGTGCTTTTGATGTAATCAAAGAATACCGTTTAATCCGCCGCCTAGTGCCTCCGTAACCGAGACCTTTGCTACTCTATTTGTCTGTTAGAAAATGCTTGACGCGTTGGGCAACACGATGAAACAGGAAAAGGAATGTGCCATATACTATTTGAGCAAGAAGTTCACGATACGAAGCTCGTTATACTCGCACGAACGCATTTGTCGCGCATTAACTGGGTCGCCTAAGTTCGTATACACTATCTATCAAGATACACTACTTATCTCATTTCGAGGACGGATCCGCTTAAGTATATCCTTCGTAAGCCCATGCCCACCGGAAACTAGCGAAATGGCAAATTATGTCGAGCGAGTTCGACATCGCTTCACGCCACGCAGAGCCGTAAAAGTGCGTGCATTAGCCGATCATCTTGCCGAGAACCCGGCCGATGAAGAGTACGAGCCCTTCAACCTATTTTCCGATGAAGAGGTATTGTTTGTCGAGAAGATATCTCGCAGGTTTACCCGCCGAGGATGTTTTTCATGGAGCGCAAATTTCAAAGGAGTCGCATTGAGCGTTGTTGGTAAAACAGTCAAGATTATCCGATTTCCGCTAAGCTCGATTTCCATGCACCAACAATATGGCGGAATACGGCTTGCATATCGGGCTCGTAACGGCCGTAGATACGACATACAAGAGCTGGCCGTCATAGGTGATTCAGACTTTCATCGATCCATCGTGTACATGGCGAACGGGCGACCAAGAATACGAAGATACTTCCTACCTATTTTGCGTGAAGGAATTACGTAAGAGGTTCATCCACATAGAATTTAGGCATGTTCCCGTGATCCGTAACGAATTCACGATGCATTGGCAACCTTATCCTCCATGATCCAAAGATCCTGACAAGAATTACATCGATCCAATCACAAATGAGCGTACGGAGCAGCCGCTTATCGCTCCCATATAGACGAGGAAACAGACGGCAATCCATGGTACCATGACATCAAAAGGTACCTCAAAGCAGGAGAATATCCAGAAGGCATAACCAACATCCAGAAGAAGACACTTCGAAGACTAGCAAATCATTTCTTTTGAACGGGAAATTGTGGTAATCGGGCGACTCAGATCCGGGCTTATTGAGACGTGTCGATGCTCAAAAGGCGTGCAAGCTAGTAGAAGAGATACACGGAGGACGCGTGGACCTCATACGAACGGCTTCACTTTGGCGAAAAGATTCTCGCGAAAGGTGTTATTTTTGGATGACGATGGAAACAGATTGTATCCGCTTTGTGCGTAAATGTCGCAATGCCGATTCACGGAGATTTGATTCGAGTGCCTCCAAGTGAGCTTAATGTGACAAGTTCTCTCGCCATTCGCAATGGGGCACGGATGTCATCGCCCCATCGAACCCGTTGCTCAAACGGGCACGCATTCATCCTCGTAGCAATTGACTATTTCACTAAACGGGTAGAAGGCCATCACACGCATCGACGGTGCGGGTGGTCGACTTCGTCGCAACAACATCATTTGCCGATTTGGGGTTCCCGAATCAATCAGAATCGATAACTAACCAATCTCAACAAGAATTTGATGCGTGAGATATGTGGAAATTTCAAGATCACTCACCGTAATTCCACTGCATCGACCTCGCATGAACGGAGCAAGAAGCAGCCAACAAGAACATCAAGAGGATATTGCGCAAGATGATCAGCAACTACAAACATTGGCACGAATTTGCCTTTTGCGCTTTGGGTTATCGCACCACAATACGAACTTCTACCGGCAACGCCGATCTTTTCGTGTATGGAATGTAAGCCGCTACCAGCAGAGGTGGAAATACCATCGCTGAGAATCATCCAAGAAGCCGAGTTGAGCGGCCGGTGGATACAGGATCGCATGAGCAATTGATGCTGATTGACGAAAAAGGTTGAATGCAATCACGGGCGCCTATATCAAAGCGTAATGGCTAGAGCTTTTAATAAGAGAGTAAGGCCAAGGTTATTCAAACCGACAATTGGTTTTCAAACGCATATTTCCGAATCAAAGTGAAGCTAAAGGAAAGTTCGCCTTAATCGCGCGGCCCTACATGGTTCATCGGGTTTTAAGTGGAGGGCTCTAATCTTAGCCGAGATGGACGGGCAGGTATGGCCCAAGGCTATCAACGCAGATGCAGGAAGAGATATTACGCTCAGAGTATTTGTTTTCCGTAATCCCTTTATATTGTAAAAGCCGATTCCCTGGGATATGACAGAGCCCATATGTGGTCTCGCCACGCAAATCAAAAGCCCTTTACTTGTAATCAACTACGCCACGACTGATTCCTCGGATACGTAGGCGCCATGCTCGGCCGTCCCACTTTTTAGAATTTTACCCAATTTCGCTTGTAATGAACTACGTCATGACCTGATTCTCTCATGGGGATACGTAGGCGGCCTAAATCGGCTTCGGTCACACCGTTAGGAATCTTCCCATTTGTCTACAGGCAACAACATGTCTGAGTTATTCCAAAAACGATATGAGCAATTCATCACGAAGTTAAGTTCCGCCAACGCCGACACACATTGAAATCGAGACGCTTTGCGACCGCGAGGAAGGCAATAACAAGGATTCCAAAGGATGTTCGCTTGGTCAAAATACATGTCATACTCAGCGAATTAGACGAGGCTTTTACATTTTTTACGCATGTCATATAAATGTTTATTTCTAAAGATGTTTTGTGCATACTTCATGAAAACATTTCATTTTTGGAAAATGCTTTTGGGGCACTACTAAACATCTCAAAGAGGTCAGACAGGGGTTGCAAGTCCCAAACAAGTCAGGCACGCAGATATCAAGGAACAAGGCAGCGGGGTCAAAAATGAATCGACCCCCCCCCAAAACTCACAAAATTTTCTTTGAGCGCAGGTCTTTTAATATTAATGTAAAGTGCAACACCAAGCGTAAAATATGACTTAAAAGCAGAAAACAAAGAAAAGCAGAGTATGACAACAATCCAAAGTCCGCAGCGAGAGCAGCAGCAGCAGAAAGGGGCATCAACAATCAGCAGTCAAAGTTCAGAGTTCCGCAACAAAACCTAGCGCATCAAGTCAAATTGGCAACCTACGCATCGCGCACAACAAAGGCATCATAACAATTCGTCATTTGCCGCAAGCGGCAACATCCCGATTCGCCAGCATATCACTGCAGGAGCATTTATTCTACAGCGAGCAAAGAACACGCCCAGTAACGACGTTATCGCGATTGTGTCCAGCAACGACACCATCAAGATCGCGCTACGCAACGACGCCAAAGAAGAACACGCCCAGTAACGACGCGTTATCGCGATTGTGTCCAAGCAACGACACCTCAAGATTGCGCTTCACGCAACGACGCCAAGAAGAACACGCCCAGCAACGACGCCATCGCGATTATGTCAAGGCAACGACATCCTCAAAGATCGCTCACGCAACGACGCCAAAGAAGAATACGCCCAGTAACGACGATCAAGATTGCGTCCAAGCAACGACACCATCAAGATTGCGCCTACGCAACGACACCAAAGAAGAACACGCCCAGTAACGACGCCATCGCGATTGCTTCACGCAACGACGCCTCAAAGAATACGCCCAGTAACGACGATTCACCGTGTCCAAGCAACGACACCATCAAGATTGCGCCTACGCAACGACGCCCCAAAGAATACGCCCAGTAACGACGATTCACCGTGGTCCGTGCAACGACACCATCGCGATTGCATCTACGCAACGACGCCAAAGAAGAAGACGCCCAGTGCAACGACGCGATCAAGACAAAGAAGTCCGAAACGACGCCATCATCGCGATATCACATCCGCAGTGGACGATTTTTCTCTGCTCTCAAAATTGCATTTTTATCATTCATGCTTTATTATTCTCGCTTAGCGCTTATGCACTAACTCTTTCGAGCTTTAGTCTACAGAGACAATTGCAGCAAGGACAACGATCCGCATTCACAATCGCAACACGCCCGCAAGGGCGAAATCACAAAGATTTGCAGATCGCATCAACACAAAGCAGCATCGCGCTTTGCGTGATAACCTTTTCTATTCACGCTACATTGTTTTTAAAATTATTTTGCCTTAGCGCTATGCACTAACCGCTTGTTCAAGTCTTAGCACGCAGCACAGGAGCACAACGTGGATTTTCTTACAATAACCGGCAATCTGCCGGGCCAACCTTCCCAACGATCGCGTAAGCCGCCTGCCGCCGGCCCACTCGCTTCCACCATAACCCAAAGACCACAAGCCATAGCAATACACCCTGTGTTCAAGCCGCTTATATTCTTTTACTCAGACCATGGCCCAAAGGTCATCATAACTCGACATCGACATCTTTAAGTCCGCGTTAGCCCGCCGTGGTGTTTAGGTTACGGTAACCCAAAGGTCGCCATAACTCGACATCGACGCTTTTTGATTTTTGCACACTTTATCTACTCGCCAAAGATTTTTGCAACTCAAGATCGAGACAAAATTGGCATGAGTCAACGCCTTTGTCCAAGATTCTTCCATCATCTCCATACAAAGAGGACATCTGCTGACACCCAATTTTGACCCTCCCGTCTACCATTAACTATAAAATTACACTAATTTTGTAAAATAATTTTTAGGATTTTTATAATAAAATACAACAATAAAACATAAATACAGCATAAATAATTAATTTAATAATGACATCGCGCCTTACGTAGTTTTAAGCACTTAGAGTCTCGTCCGCATTTATTAACTTTAAGCTTTGTCGTAATTCTTAAATAATTAATAAATGCATAAAATAAATAATTTAGCGATAACGTGGTCGTGTAGCATAGCCGCATTTATTAGTAATCATCGGAACGTTAAAATCAATTTTAAATCTAATACATGCATTTTATAGCGCATTTATAAAAGCTTTAAACAATTCTTAAAAATCATATTTGCATTTAGCATTTAAATAATTCAATCTAAGCTCATTTTAATTTTAATTTAACATCGCGATAATGCACAATAATAAGATTTTAATAGCGACGCATTCTAAATATTAAGCACTAATTGAATAACACGCCCGCATTTATCATTTTAACAATTAGATTAATGAAGCACCTAATTAGCTTAATCACATGTGTTAATTTAAGTTATCACTAATTAATTATTAATACACTTGCCTAGAATTAATTAACTAATTAATCTATCACTAACTAATACTAATTAAATAACTTAACTAATTAAATACCTACTTAAAACTAATTACCCACCACTTTCGTCCAGCCCACTACATTTAACCCAACCCGCAGCCCAAAAGCCCAATACCCGCAGGCCCCTATTTCCCTTATTTCCCTAAACCCATTACCCAGTGCAGCCCTTTTTACATACCCATCGTCTCCCTCAATTGAACGAGCCCTAAAAAAAAAAAAACCCTCGACGAACCCTAACCCTAAGAATGCAATCGCCGCCAGCACTCCGCCATTCTCGCCCTCGTCCATTCCGCCAGCTCACCTTCGTACTCACCAAACCTCAGGTTTCCTTTCCCAAAACCTGCCATAAGGAGAACCATTCCTTAATCGTGACCCAAATCGCGAAAAATCAGAATCCACCTTCCTTACCCACGCAAACGAAGCCAGCTTGCCCTTACCATAAGCAAACTAGCAAAATCTTTCGTAATCAAAAATCTTAGCCAAATCTACCTGCATCGGCTTACCATAAGAATCACCCCAAATCACCAAGTGACCCACTAAATCTCAAATTTTTATTTACTTACCAATTGTAACCTAGAGTTAGGCTATTTAAACGACATGCAATAGGCATCGGTAGGAGGATTCAGAGCAGTAGTCGCCATCAAACTATCACAGATCCGCCTAGAAATCCTTTTCGCTTCTATCAAAGTCACTAGTATCTGCTCTGCAAATGCCTTTTGTAACTTTCCTTCGATTTATTCGGAAAACTATTGTCGCCGCCTCGCCGCTACCCATAAAAGGTCCTAAACCCTTCTCTTCATTTACTTAATTATCTAATTGATACTATGTGATGGTGTTCAGATCATTTTGCTCAAACTTGTTCGACTTGGTTTGGCCATCGTGTCCAGTAAGCTTCATCGCAGAGCCTTCGATATTTGTAGATGATTCTCGCCTCGAGCACGTCGATAGTATTTTCTCGAGGGTATGATTAAGTGTACAACGATTGTATAAAGGTCGTAGATCTATTTTGTTGGTTGTATGTCATGGTTGTGGAAACACCGACTTGGATTTTCTGCTTGAACTCGTTAGTACGCAACTAGATATTTAGTAGAACGCATTGACATGTTAAATCCAAAGAAAATCAGATAATCATGATGAATCGTTAAACCGAAATTCACTACATATGTTGTTTTCTTGTAACTTTCTAAATAAATATTTCTCCTAACAAATAGTTAGCGAAGTAAAAGGGATTACGAGGCCTAATCCGAATTTTAAAATCAAGCCAACATATAACAACAACCAATATTTAAAAGGTTTATGTGTTTATGTGCATGTATAATCGTGTGCTCGCATTCAAGATTCAAACCTCTTACTCATTTCCCAAAATATTGTAAGAAAGATTATATGTCTACCTATATGTCATAACAACCCGAATTTCACAAGGTGATTATGTGTTTGTATGTCTATGTTCAAAAGATTCGATCTGCACTTACCGCTAAAACATTACTATCATGCTATAATAACTTAAACTGCCTCCAAATAAAAATGTTACTAGGATCAAGATACATGACTTACAATGTCGTGTTATCATCCCGATAAAGTAACAAATATTTTAATCCTAAAATAAAATCTTCACGCTCATCTCTCAAGATGGCTAATGTATTTTTACTCTTGCTTAACTATACGAGTTTAATATCTATCTTAATAAGTCAAATGTGTTAGTCGTAATCCATATTTCATGGGGTTGGTGCTTGAAATCACGCGTGTGATGGTTTGAAACTTGTTTGGTTAGTAAGGTAAAATGATCGATATATCGTGATGAACATGATACCCGATTCAACTAAATAATATGTAGTTTATCGTCTTCAAACATGTACATATCTGACCACTTAGGAACGAAGAAGTCAAAAGGATTTAAAGCGCTTATTAACTAGTGACGAAAGGACATATTCCTCGATTAGGCTCTAATCGTATCCTACTTAAATTCAAAGCCTAATACAAGCTAAAATGGAGTTATGTAATCTTTTAGTCCATCTTCTAAGTAATACCTTTGTTTGGATACTTATGTGATGTGTATGTCAAAAAATAAATCAGTTGTTAACCCTTTCCCAGTAATGATGTGACCCAAATAGTCGAAACTCAGAGTATTAGTATTCTCTGTAGGCTGGAAATTCATGTATGCTTCATGTTTTAATGGTTTTGAGATATGTTCTAACATCCTCTTCTTCTTTACATGAAATGCGCTTTAAGCTAAACTAAGAGTCTCGATACGGACTCGCATGATCTCCACATCGGCCGCATTCCTATCCCGAAATTCCCAAATGAAAACAGGACGAGATCATCATCCGTCCTAAACACTACATCAACTCTAATCCATTCTTCATTTGTCTATTTATTTATTTATTTATTTATTTATTTATTTTTGTTGTTATAGTTTTATTTGCTAACTCTATAGTTAGTAGGATACTAAATCTATTAGTCTTTGAATTGATTGGGGGTAAGTTAAGACAGAAATTCACTTTTAGTTTAATTGTTCTAATACTGTCCAACATGTCTAACCTTTTTTTTTAAAAAAAAAAAACGACCCATACACTTTATACGTATTATTAGATTTTGATATTATCTAAAACTTACAACCAAAGATGATTGTTTAAAAGTAATCTCTTTTCAATAACAAAAAATATTCTCCTTATTATGAATTGCAAAACAAATATCTTATAACTTATGCTATACAAAATGTATATTTAATTCTTACATATAATATACTTTCAGTATATCAGTTCATATATGTACTTTTATATGTTACCGCATTATCCAAAATACATCCTTTAAATAATTATTTATATCCCTTATTTAACTTCATCTTACATATCTGTATCTAAAATTAACTTTACATATATTTTATAACCAAGTCTGATAACTCTTTTATGTTGTCAAAACTATACATTTCCCTTCCTGTAAACATCTTTTAATACTTTCTAAAACATACATTTCTTAGCCAAATAATTTAACCTATGTTTGAACGGACAACCGCAAGTTAGCGGATCCTTTAGGGTGCCTTACACCTTCCCTTTAGGATAATAAATAATCCTTACCTGTAATCTAATCTAGTTTCACGCACCATTAAACGGAGTTAATGCTGACTTTAATCAGTTAGTATTTAGGTGTCCTAATTCACCCAAACTAATTAGGTGGCGACTCCGCGAACCCTTAGCACTTTAAAGCACCCCTTAGCAATTTAATGCCTTTAACACTTTTTAGCAAACCTTTTAAGCATCCTAATATGTTAGCACCCCTTTAGCCTTTTAGCATCATTTAAATTTTAGCCTCTTTTTTGCAATTTTGGCATCCTTTAGCATTTTTAAAACCTTTAAGCATTTTTGGACATTAATAGCATTTTATTATTTTATTTTTCTAACCTTTTAATTTGAGCAGCAGGAGTTTTTTTTTTTAGAAAATAAATGCCGCGGTCGAAAATGGGCGCGACAGGCTCGATATCAAAATTATCACCATAGTTACGATTATAGTACTCTTCTTCTCCAATGACTAGTGTTATTGGTATTAACAAGGAAATTACTGCTGCAATTGCAGTAATATCTAGAATTCTCATCAGCTTAATTTTCATCTTATATTGAGAATGGTCAATTTATGAATATATTTATCTAATAAAAAGGGAGTAAGTGAATTAATGAAGCAACATAGCAATCTGCACGTCAAGTTCTAAGTAAAGGAGGTAGTAATGCAGAAACAATAGAAGCTACGACAACTGTGAGGAAATGAATGGACTTCCCCGTCAAGCTAGATGAATTCAGTAGACGAATGGATATGAGTATAAGGACAGACACTTGAGAACGCAGAAGAGCACCAAATGATGTTATGAGAATGTCAGCTATATGATATGATAACTTCTATCAGCCAAAGCCAATAGAAGGAATATCAAAGTGACAATGAGAGCAATGCGTATTAGTCTCACCTTGATCAGTTGCTTCAGTTTACTGAACATATTTTTGGTGATACACATGAGGAATACTCTAAGTTTTTCATAGTTATGAAAAAGTTCTATAGATGGAAGAAAGATTAATATACTCGAAGATGTCATGATGCTTTTGCGTTCGTTTGTATACCTTTTATGGTGAGACTGGAGCTTCTCAAGTGGGATCCCCTAAAGTACATTCAATTCAATTTTTTTTAAATACTGAACTTAGGGGTTGTGACATAAACTTTTTCCTTGTCTATTGTGAGACTTCTTTTTTGGGCCTACATGTTTATAGCTTTATACTTGATATATGAAATGTTCAAATATGAAAAGATGTCGTTGAACCATATATTTTCTTCTATACAAAAATTTACATATCTTCCCCACCATACAAATAAATGTGTAATTAATTTTCACATAATTTTTCTTTACTCTTTAAATGAATTCAGACCATCATTTAAAAATAAAAAGTAATAATTTAAGACTAGACACGTTTATTTATTTTTGTTAAATATATAATTTACAGATCTTGTTTGTTGATTGTGCGCAGAATAATCAATTGAAGAGGAAGAGTTGTGAATTTAGATGAAGAGAGGGAAAGATATGGAAGAAGAGAGGAAAATTGTGGTAACTTTCACATTTTGTATATATGGGAAAACATCTGGAATGAGTCTTAACTCGTTCTAGTATCACTTGCATCACTTTATATACACTACTACACCGACTTCCCTTGTAACTAATCCTAACAAACTCACGTGACAGCCCACGTGACTTGTAACCAATTAACTCCATCATATTTATTTCATCTAACCAACTTAGTTAATACAACTAACTAACTCAATATATCTCAACACCCCCTCAAGTTGGGCACTGTAAACAGAATTTTCAGTCCTAGCTTGAAAACAACCATCATTTGTAGATGCATCATTAACAGCAGCAACTGAAGGATACACTGTTGCACTACCAACAACATCAGCAGAAACAACAACAACAATAGGACCAGCAGACTTAAGGGCATGATAATTGACTCTGCATCTAAGCTTTTGTAAATCTGTATCCAGCTTATTTGCAAGTCGATAGTCAAACTTGCTGGCAATACACGATTTATATATAGCATCTGTCACTGCATTTTCTAGGAACACGCATTCTCTGTGGCACCCATATCTGCCCTAATCTAAGAGGAAGCTCTTTAATAATTAAAACATCTATTGTGAGATGTTTTATATACCAATCAATATCAAATATATCAGAGAAGTCACTAGAATCTTTCCAGAAAGACGTATTATCCAACTTTGGAACAACAAGAGTAGCATTTAAAATGCGAGCAACAACAACATCATCAGTAATCCTAGCAACATTAGCAACCACTGTATGTACAACAACACCAGTAACATTCGCAACAATTTCCATAACATCTGCAACTTCAGCACCATCCACAAGACCAGTAGTAGGTCCAGCAGCAGGCACAGTGGCAGAAGCAGCAATAACAACAATAATACCAATACAAATATCAGTAATCACATCAATAGCTACTACGAATGACTCTGTTTGGTGGCACATTATTAGCATAACTCATATTCTGGAATATTTTCATAGCTTCATCAAGATTTCCAGCTAAGCAATATGCATGGATTAATGCTCCATATGTAACAACATTAGGCATATAACTATCATCAATCATCCTTTCCAGAACTCTATGTGCAGTTTCAAATTGCTCATTCTCGTTGAAATATGATATCAAAGTGTTGTAGGTGTGACGGTCAGGTTTGATACATGCCTCCTCCTTATCAAGGTCTGATATGCAAGTCGCGTCCCAGCTAAGCTTGAAATTCCAGAATTACCAGGTGCACAGAAAATAGCATCACAAGACGATAGTAAAAACGATGGCAAAAACCCCTCGTTCTCTTGTCACACTCGGACTAGAGAATCCCTCGATTCTCCCTATGCAAAAACGACGGCAAGAACCCCTCATTTTCTAATCACACTCGGACTAGAGAATCCCTCTATTCTCCCTAAGCAAGCTTTTATAATAAGCCCGGACATGCAGTGGAGCCTCCCTCAATTTCCAGTCCAATTCTGGCTAGAAATTTCTTGATTCTCCTGTCCTGAGCTAAACAAATGACAACAGGCAAATTGACATGTTGTCTCAGGTCTTTTATCAAACACCTGAGGTGTGTGACTTACCTCAGCCCTCTCAAATCGATCCTTGTCTGCATGACTTCTCAAAATCATGAAGCAGAAATCGAACTTTATGACAAACCAATTTTCTAGTTTCAATTCAGAGAACAACTTATTTTTCGATTAACAAATACAATTTTCTTAAATGTTTCAACAGTATCGATGAAAGCTTATAGGAACTCTTAACCTTAACAAGCTTTCTGATGCGCGAAAAGATGCACACACTTTAACGCAAGTGCACGTTATCGTGACAAGTAATATAGTCTAGGTAAGACCGAATATCGTCCACAAGGATTAGTGTTCAAGTACCAACTATCTATCTTTTGGTATCTATTTGGTAACCGATATTTGAGTTTGTTGATTATACTAACAATTATAAAGGCTAATTAACTATGTGTTTACTTCAGTAGTGATGGAAATAGGGCTTCCACGTCTCCTCAACTATCCGCTTATATTACTTATTAATGCAATGAATTATGGTTCCTCTTCTTTTGGAGCTAGCAGGTTTACGAAATTGTTTTATACTCCCGTTAAGGCTATATAAACACTCAACCCCATAGGAGGATTAAGACCAAAAACCTAGTTAACCGTCACGCGCCATGCGTAGAATTAGGTGTTTAAACCTCTCATTAACGCTACATAAGTAATTGAGGTATTTTCATCCCCAATCCAAAATATGTCTACCCAACTTACAGCATATTCACAACCTCCTCCTTTCGAAGTTTGATTAGAAATCATATAAATAATGATAATTAGTGATCAATTAATTACCAAGCATTCAAAGCAATTATTGGGTAAATCTCAACAATAAGAAGAATAACCATAAACATGCATCAATTCATAATATAAGGTTCTAGTGATTTAACATGGAAAGCCCTATAAAGGAATTAGTTCCTAGCCATTGACATGACAAGAACTAATTCAATATCCAACATGAAAACTGAAATAAAGTAAAGGAAAGAAAAGAAATATACTCAAGAACGAGTCTCCAAGCCTTCTAGCATCCAAGGATTGTGTTGTGGAATATTTACAAGATGGATTGGTGGAGGGATGGATGTAGAATGGTGAATGGTGGAATGGAGAGTGAATTCTTCTAATGATGTAGAGACTATTTATAGACCAAGAATCCTTTAGGTGAAGGGTTAAGGATTTGTAAGTAGGAAAAGTTATTAGAATCCTTTTAGGTAAGGGTTTTAAGGTAGGAAAAGTTATCCCTTTAGGTAGGAAAAGTAATCCCTTTAGGATTCTGAAAACATGTCAAATTCGGCCCAGACTTCATAAATCCCGCATCGGCGCCGCGGCGCCTGAAAATCAGCAACTCTCGGGTCTTTCAGCACTTTGGGCGCCGCGGCGCTGCTGCCAGGCGCCGCGGCTCCGGTGACGTTTTTCAGGCGGATTCTGTTTCGTCGTCCTTTTCTCGTCCGGACTTCGTCTGATCTCCTCTATAATTTCCGGAACTTCTTAGACTTCATTTCTTGGCCCTTTTAGTGTGCAATTCCATCTCTTTTATGCTCATTTCATCTCCTTTTCGTCATTTCTCCGTTTCTGACCGCTGTGACACAAAAGAAAGGAAAACGACCCTAATACTATACTAAACATAAATGAAATGAGTAAAATACTAACTAAAAATGACTCAAAAAGTGTATATAAAATACACCGATCAAATACCCCCAAACTTAACCTTTGCTCGCCCTCGAGCAAAGATCAAAAATATAAACAAAGACGTGAAAGAAAAGAAAATGACTCAAAGACACTGATCATTTTGCTGCACAATTGTCACTTAGAAAAAGCATGAAGGTTAGTAGGATAATATGTAGGAACATATAACATGTATTTTTAGCATTCTAAACACTCAAGTCAGATATTTCGCAAATTCAATTTAATCATACTCAATGGAAGTAAGAATACCTAACTATGCATGTTAATTTCAAAATCCTATGGTATGTTTACTTGCTATTCTCCACTAATCATGGATACACATATTAGAGATCTTCAGGGCTTTTTAGGGTTGTAATGCAGGCTTAGGCAGGGGTAGGTAAAAATAGGCATTTAGGCTCAATTTACGTACCATAAGCTCTTTTTCTTTCAACTCTTCCCTTTTCTTTTGATTTTCTTTTTCACTTCATACCTATATTTCCCCTCTTTTGTTTTGAGAGAATGAGGTGTATGATGAATAGCAGGCACCCCCAAACTTAGGCTTTTGCCTATTTATTATTACTTTTTCATTGGGGTGCATAAACATTGTTTACTCTCTTTTTGTCTCTTTTTCAACACTTTATATTCCAAACATCTCAATTTTTCACTTATGGCACAAGTATGGAATTATAGGGTGTCAAAGAAAGGTCTTATTTTTAGGCTCAAAGGGGCTGACTAGGGATATAATTTGACTGTCAGGGATAGGCAAAGAATGGGAAGAAAGGGCTAACAAAGAAATGCCTGAGTCATCTCCCTAACATGCATATCCTAACTATTTCGCCTCAAATAGCAAGCAAGCAGACACATAGGTTTAATCACTAACAATGCATAAATCAAGCAAGATACCCCAAATAGTTCGATTTCATTAATTTTTGGCATATCTATCCTAAGTGTTCAGATGGTTGCTTCTAATTCCATTACATTATTCCACTTTACTTCATTAGGCGTTTCAAGTAACTACAACATGCATGATCATAAAAAAAAACATGACTAAAAAATGACCCAAAAATGACTCAAAAATACACAAAACAATTTCAAAAAAGACTCAAAAACAATAAAACATCCCCCCAAACTTAAATCACACATTGTCCCCAATGTGTGCATGACTCAAAAAAATATGGACAACTTACTGACACAACACAGCGGTCATAACGAAGGTCTAGGAGGAAAAATTCTGGAATTTGCACGGAATCTAGGATTCAAGTTCGCGCCACTCGAGATTTAGCGCCACTGCTAGTATCTTGTCTCTCAAGTTCTGGCGTCGACGACGGCTTTTCCTTTTTTTGCGTTTTGCTCCTTTTTCCTGGTTTTAGCTTTCATCCACTGTCATCCAACAACACAAAACAAGAACCCAAGACCGTGAGATCGTTTCAAGACAAAATAAAATAAACTAAAGATGTAAATTAAAATAACATAATTAAAAACATTGGGTTACCTCCCAACAAGCGCTTTTTAACGCCTTTTACCGACGCAATTAACCTTTACGAGTGCCCGTTGGATCCTTCTCGCGAACTGCTTAATCCGCAGAGTTATTGTGCAGTCTCACTTCAACTACAACAATTGCTTTAAACAAGGGCCTCAAATATACGATTTTCGCCCAAGTACACAATACATTGTTGTATTTTTTGCTCTCTCTAATGTAGGGATCAGTTAGATTCACAACATCTCTCAACTCTATGGGGTGCCTGATGGTATGGACTTTCTGTTTGGGGTCAACATTGACACCGGTGGTGTTTTTCCGCAATAGGTACAAGAAAAGATTTTCCAAGAATCCAAAAGATGAATGATTGGATCTCGATACACTTTTCCTTCTCTACACCAATTATCTCGCTGCATTCTCAACGGTGAGTGTGGTTCAGGCTCTTCTATTTGCTTACTACCTCCCATAATGATGTCGCTAGGCAGATTTGCTTGAGTTGTATTGCTCATCTCATCCATCAATTGCCCTATTTGTATCTCCAACTTTCTGAGGGACTCCCTTGTCTCAGCCATAAACTGAGTCTGACACTTGGCGAACATAAGTATGTCTGCCTACAACTCATTTCGATCTTCCTCTGAAATCTGTGGGTTAAGCTGTTGTTGATGACTCCACTGTCTCTGATAGTAGTAGTCCATGTGTCCTGATTTTTTTTTTCTTTTTTTTGTCGAATTTAACCTGCAAAATAAGAAAAATAACAAAAGGTGATAAAAAAAATGCTCGCAGAACAAGTTAGAAACTTGTTCTTGGAGCAACCAAATTAAAAATTAAAAATAGATAAAATTGATATTGAACTATGCCTAATCCCCGGCAACGACGCCAAAAACTTGATGCGCGAAAAGATGCACACACTTTAACGCAAGTGCACGTTATCGTGACAAGTAATATAGTCTAGGTAAGACCGAATATCGTCCACAAGGATTAGTGTTCAAGTACCAACTATCTATCTTTTGATATCTATTTGGTAACTGATATTTGAGTTTGTTGATTATACTAACAATTATAAAGGCTAATTAACTATGTGTTTACTTCAGTAGTGATGGAAATAGGGCTTCCACGTCTCTTCAACTATCCGCTTATATTACTTATTAATGCAATGAATTATGGTTCCTCTTCTTTTGGAGCTAGCAGGTTTACGAAATCGTTTTATACTCCCGTTAAGGCTATATAAACACTCAACCCCAGTATCGCTCCTTTCTACTTTTCGGTGATAAGGATGACTCTATAGGAGGATTAAGACCAAAAACCTAGTTAACCGTCACGCGCCATGCGTAAAATTAGGTGTTTAAACCTCTCATTAACGCTACATAAGTAATTGAGGTATTTTCATCCCCAATCCAAAATATGTCTACCCAACTTACAGCATATTCACAACCTCCTCCTTTCGAAGTTTGATTAGAAATCATATAAATAATGATAATTAGTGATCAATTAATTACCAAGCATTCAAAACAATTATTGGGTAAATCTCAACAATAAGAAGAATAACCATAAACATGCATCAATTCATAATATAAGGTTCTAGTGATTTAACATGGAAAGCCCTATAAAGGAATTAGTTTCTAGCCATTGACATGACAAGAACTAATTCAATATCCAACATGAAAACTGAAATAAAGTAAAGGAAAGAAAAGAAATATACTCAAGAACGAGTCTCCAAGCCTTCTAGCATCCAAGGATTGTGTTGTGGAATATTTACAAGATGGATTGGTGGAGGGATGAATGTAGAATGGTGAATGGTGGAATGGAGAGTGAATTCTTCTAATGATGTAGAGACTATTTATAGACCAAGAATCCTTTAGGTGAAGGGTTAAGGATTTGTAAGTAGGAAAAATTATTAGAATCCTTTTAGGTAAGGGTTTTAAGGTAGGAAAATTTATCCCTTTAGGTAGGAAAAGTAATCCCTTTAGGTAGGAAAAGTAATCCCTTTAGGATTCTGAAAACATGTCACCCGCCTGCACTTCATAAATCCAGACGGCGCGCGCAGATCAGGCCACTACCAAAAATCAGCAACTCGGTCTTTCAAGACTTTGCAGCCGCGCTGCCAGCGCCATGCGCCCGTGACGTTTTCAAAGTGATTCTGTTTCGTCGCCCTTTCTCGCCCGCATTTCATCTGATCTCCTCTATAATTTCCGGAACTTCTTAGACTTCATTTCTTGGCCCTTTTAGTGTGCAATTCCATCTCTTTTATGCTCATTTCATCTCCTTTTCACCATTTCTCCGTTTCTGACCGCTGTGACACAAAAGAAAGGAAAATGACCCTAATACTATACTAAACATAAATGAAATAAGTAAAATACTAACTAAAAATGACTCAAAAAGTGTATATAAAATACACCGATCACTTTCTAGAAGCAACAAGTTTCTTTAATTGACCTCTTCGCTTTTTTTGGTTCATCAGACTCGACCGGTAGGTCCTCTTCCTTAGCCAGTTCACTCACAGGCTCGATCGGCACAACTGATTCTTCAGTATCCATAATCGAAATTAACCTTGAATGCTTGTCGATTGTGGATCAAAGCAGATTCGAAACACGAATAAAAACACAGATCACAAAACTCAATACCATATTCGAAATAAAACCTGAATCACAATAACACCAGTGAATTGCTCAGCTTGCTCCGTGTTTGATAAATTTAAGATCTCAGTTTCATTCGCCACTGTCGATCTTCAGTAATTCCAACTATCGATTGCAAAGGATTGAGTTACTTCTCTCAGACAATCAGATTTCCTTATAAACTCAAAGTAATTTCTCAAAAATTGAAGAAATATCTCCAATTCAGTTTCAATTTGTGCGAAAATGCATTGAACAATGAACAAAGAAATTCCAGCCCGTTGATGAATTGTCACTTCCTCTGAATCATTGACGAGACTCTGATACCATGTTAGAATTCGTAGGTGTGTTTGTGATGCAGAGACAGTGAATGAAAAGGAAGAGCAGAACAAAAATGAAAAGGGAGAGAAATGTTTTGTGCTCAAATGAGCTTCTGAATATTTTCCATTAACTGTACAATGACACATAGGAGCTATATATATACATTTCATGCAGTCTATGAAAATATCTATATTAGCTAACAAATATCTACTAACAAACTAACCAACTCTAACAACTTTAACTAACTAATAACCACTTCTTAATTGAAGTATATCATATATCTCAACACCCCCGCAAACTAGGAGATATGAAGGCATCTTCATTCCTAGCTTGGACATTAGTTACAGCGAGCAACAACATCAGATTAGTTCAACCTCTTCATTTGTTGTGTCAAGCAACCTCAGTTCCCTAATCTCTTCTTGCCACTTTTCCATCTGTTCCTTGTGTATTTGAATAAATCATTCTTCAAATTCATTACTCAGGTCCTTAAGCATTGACTTCCCTGATTGTAGCAGTTCAGATACCAGGTTAGTAAAATGATCCATCTTCTGAAAGATATTGGCAATATTTGCCTCCATCTGTTCAGAAGCCATATGTATAGGAATCAATGCATTTTCTTCATATGCATCCTTTGCAACTTCCATACGACTCTCTGTTGTTTCATTACCTGCCACAGAAGGTTTTATGCACTTATTCGTGAGATCAACAACTTCTATTTCCATTATGGATCTGTAATTCCAGAAATTGAAACGAGTTCGCAGCTAGTTTCAGCAAAAAAACAGCTGCAGTAAAATCAGTAACAACATCATTAGCACTGACAATAGCAGCAGGAAGCATTTCGACTGTAGCACAACAACTTCAGTAGGTGCGACACTATGCAGCAAGCAAATTCAGCATTTTGGCCAAAACCACGTCAGCAAGTTTAGCAATAACACCAACTCTAATACTACCACCAACACTAGCAGTAATAGTGATCCCAACAACATCCTCAACATCAGTAGCTGCCATAACAACATCAGTAGTAACACCTTCATCACCATCTGGTGCAGCATTAACATTAATTTCAGCAGTTGCAGCCGAAGCACTTGTAACAACAACAGCTGTTGCTTTATCAGCAACATTAGTAGCCATAGTAGAAACAACAACAACAACACCAACAAAATCAGCACTGTCCATAATAGCACTGTATTACCAGCATTAACATTTAACAGCAGGAGCTACAACTCCCACAACAATAATGAAGAACCCCTCGTTCTCTAGCCACACTCCTCGGACTAGAGAATCCCTCGATTCTCCCTATTAGTAGCAGCAACGAAGAACCCCTCGTTCTCTAGTCACACTCGGACTAGAGAATCCCTCGATTCTCCATATGCATGCTCTTAGAATAAGCTCGGATATGCGGTGGCGTCTCCCTTAATTTCTAGTCCAATTCCGGCTAGAAATTCCTCGATTCTCCCGTCCTGAGCTAAACAAATGAAAAACAGGCAATCCAACATTTGATTGACCTGTGAGAAACTGTGTAAATTGAGCTTCAACTCAATCCAGATTGCTTCCGACGAAGTATCCCTCAGTTCTCAGTCGATTTGCAGCTGAAAACTCCTCGATCCTTCCATCAATCTATTAGTTATACAACAATACTTTGATAGGGGTAATAAATTGTCAACAAAAATCAAACTGTCCTCACCAGGCAAATTGATTTCATAATCCACAAAATCTAAGTCAGTAGAAGTGTTCTTCTTTCTCCAAATGAATAATTGCTGCAAGTAACAGAGCAAGACAGTGACATTCCTTCACCAGAGGGATATCACCAGAAAATTATAACAATTGCTAATATTTCAGTCCAAAAATCATCAAAAAAAAATGGACTCTCCTTTATATCATCCAACTCAACCAGAAAGAGTATGATCAGTAGAGACTGGAACTCCGGCGATCTTCGCTGCCGCAATGACAGCCAAAGGCGGAGTGTATCCGCAGGAAACGATAGCTTCAACTCCATTGCGGTCAATCGCAATTGAGAAACTTACAATCGCAAGCTAACTCTCATTGATTTTGTGAGAAATTTTAAGAAATTTATAGAGGTATAAATGAATCGAAGGAAAATCGCAACAATCGAAGAACCGAACAAAAAAAAAACTGCTTCAAATTCTTAATGATATAAACATGAACGTGGAATGAATTGATCGAAAAATTGTATTTCACTGTTATCTCCATCGCTCCTTGTTGATTTTCTGAATTAGAAAGAAAACCTCAGATTTACTGACGAAGAACTTAAATTTGCTCTTCTGGAATCCCTCAATTTCCGGCTAAATTTTGCTGGAAACTCCTCGATCTATCCGTCTTGAGCTTTGATACCATGTTAAATATATAATTTACGGATCTTGTTTGTTGATTGTGCGCAGATCAATCAATTGAAGAGGAAAATTTGTGAATTTAGATGAAGATGAAGAGAGGGAAAGAGACGAAAGAAGAGGGAATGCGAACTTTCACATTTTGTATATCTGGGAAAATATCTGGAATGAGTCTTAACTCATTCTAGTATCACTACTACATCGACTTTCCTTGTAATTAATCCTAACAAACTCACGTGACAATCCACGAATTAACTCCATCATATTTATTTCATCTAATC
The DNA here is from genome assembly GCA_029844215.1 of Przewalskia tangutica. Taxonomy (NCBI): domain Eukaryota; kingdom Viridiplantae; phylum Streptophyta; class Magnoliopsida; order Solanales; family Solanaceae; genus Przewalskia; species Przewalskia tangutica. Next base: position 10,064,601 of record CM056725.1, read on the forward strand.
AACTTAGCTAATACAACTAACTAACTCAATATATCTCAACAATTTTAAGTTGTAACAACAAGAGTTTGACGATTTTGGAGTCTGGCTAATTAAAATAACTGCAATAAATAAAACTAAACAAAATAGTAATAATATAAATAATTTTTAAATTTGACCAGAGAACATTGATTTTTAGACAATACAATAAATATATTATATAATACTGCATATATCTTTTCTTGCAGAACATGAACATATACAAATACAAGAAGCTCATTATCAACTTTTTTTTATAAAAAAATCTAATACAATTAAGTCACAAAGTATTGAAAATTAAGGGAAAAGAAAGCACCTAATCGTACACTTTAGACATTCTATCACAAAATATAATAGCATTGGAAGAATCTTTTTTAGTTCTTACATTTATATTTAAAATGTCACCTTAGATTAATTTATGTAGAATATATATAGAAATATTTTGATATTATATACAATAGGTAATTTGTAATGGTGGTGCTATAGTACTGTATTGATAATACAAAAATTATTATCCAAAGATAGTGGCCCAGTGGCCATTAGTCAAATTTGTGGCCTTAGGGTCACAAGTTCGATTCTCATGATACGTTTCCAGGATATGCCTCGTATTAAAGCTTGGTAGCTTAACCGCGCGGGCATGTTGCAGTGTGGGTTTGATACTCCCTCAGACAATCCCTGTTGGGAGGTTAGACCTTGTAGCATTGATCCGTTGGTGGCGATCAGACACTGAATGCGGGGCGCACATCCCGCAATTTACCTGTCGGTAACGGCTAAGAACGGGTTCCATTCGCCTCCAGGAGCATAGTACCAGTACTTGTGCAGGTACTAGCGATATGAGGTACTAAGGTCACCCCGAGACCTGGATTATCAAAAAAAAAAAAAAAAAATAATACAAAAATTATTGATATAATTAGATTACTTACAAGATAATTAGGTAACTCTATTTAATAGTAGCACTAATAGATACTCTATAAATTATAATAAATGTTCAATAACGTATTTAGAAAGTTAAATTATAAAAATTTAATATGTATTTTTAATGTCGGTAACTTAATTTTTATTGCAGTAGATACATCTATGCTATGAAGTCAGGTTGTCACTTCACATTATCTTTGCCTTTAGGAAATATTTAATAAAGCTGATAAAACAGACTTCCTTGGACTGCAGAATAAGAAATTTTACTATATTTTTGACATTTTATTAGGCAAATTGTCAATATTTTCATTCATCTACGGAGAAATACGTTTGGGGGAGCTTAAATCAAACCCCTCAGGTAAAATAAAAACAGCCTCTACGTCCAATCCCTTTTTTATCATTCAAAAGAATCTATTTCAATTGCACAACAACATACCCAATATAATTCCACAAGTGTGGTTTGAGGAAAGTAGTGTACGCAGACCTTACCCATATCTTGAGAGGTAGAAAAGTTGTTTCCAATAGACCCTCGGCTCAAGGAAAAACATTTCCGAAAACGAAATAACAGAAGTGAAGAAGTCACAACAAAATACTAAAGAAAGCATGACAAAACATTCAATTGCACATCATAAGGAATTATAATAGTTAACAACTACTTCAAATACAATATCAAGAAGTACCGCTTGTGAAACCTCAACCTAACGAATATTTTTTTAAGACTGTCAATGCATATGAGTTAAATCTATTTGACAGTGAGTTCACAGACTCCTTTACCAGGCACCTTGAGCCAAACAAGAAGAGTTATGATTACACCTATCATACAAGAAAAAAACTTTTCCATATAAAAGCCTTACAAGCAGAGTACACTGGTCACTAAAATACCAGAAAAGAAGAAGTGAGAAAATATATAAGCCAACTCCATAAACCCTAAGTTAGCTAATCTTCTTTCCCATGTTTTACTTGTCCACCTTTCAAGAATCTCATGAACCAGTAAGCAGAAGATTTTAGATGCCGTGTTAGCCCATTCTTGAAGTCCACATATATCAAACCAAAGCGTTTTGTATAACCCAGACTCCACTCGAAGTTATCTAGCAATGACCACGCAAAATAACCTCTCACATTAGCACCATCCCTGTCGAGACAAATGTAGGTCTTCGTTAATATGTATAGAATGTAGGCAAAGGCATAGCCATCCGCTCAAATGGTAAATGAAAAAACAAAATTTGATTGATCCCATAGTATTAGAATCATGCAGCCAGAAGCCATACAAAAATATCATGCATAAAAAGATGAGCTCTCCTTGTATGTTACACCAATCATTTGTTGTGCTAAAAAGTTGGACAAAGAGGTGAAGTAGATCCATCCAAACTTTGGCGGGGACCCTTGTCAAGAACCTAAACTACTTTGACAAACACCAGAATATTTCAAGAGGCAAGTAATTCATATAATTTGGATGATTGACAAATAGAAGTTTGAATGAATGCAGCCAAGAAAATATGTTGAACAATGCGCTACTAAGTTTGGCAGGAATCAACCGATAATTGTTATGCATGTTGATGCCCACACATATTTATAACACGACGCCTGTAAAACACAGGTTTGTGAGAGTACACACAAGATCGCCTGATGAATAGCAGCAAGGTACGCCTTGAAGTAAGAAACTCTCAATTTGTCATCTAACATCTCGTGGAGAGATGTTTCTTTATCTTCATCATCCATACCTGAACATGAAAAGTGAAATTGCAAAACAAAAAACCGGATTAGGTTATCACCTGGTATCAATTATCACAAGCATTCATCAAAGTGTTAGTAGTTATAAGTTTGAAAAAGAAAATATTCATTAATTTAATACATGTGGAATGCCACACGGTTATTTAAACAGTTGGAACAGACTATGAAACTGTGAATGACTCATTAAATCAATTATAGTTTGTTTGATGGTATCTACTATTCAGATAACCGAAGTAAATAAAAAGAAAACAGTTGGAATTAGTTTAGCAGGGAAGCTCAAATAGCAGCTCTTTCCTGTTTACAAGGTGCCCTCAGGCCTTCGTTCTTGAGACATTTGATTGTCCAGCCAGGTACCATTGCTTCACTCAAACAAGAATGACAACGGAAGTGCTCTGAGCATAAGCTGAGGTGTCCCATTCAGCGGAATATCATACTCAAGTTCATCATGTAAACAAGCAAGCATGGATTTTTGCAGAGGACAATACCACTAGAACGGACAAGGAAAGCACAAGCCTTTTGAGTTTTGACAAAGGGTCAGCTATATGCTCAAAATCCTCGATGGTCTTTCTTTTCTTTTAAAAAGACAAAAGAATTTAAACTGACCCCCTTCCCTCCATGAAACAATTACTCCCTCCATTAAATTATTTTTCACTCTTTCCAATTTGGATGTCTGAAAATTGTCACATTTACAGATAAACTGTCATATGCTCAAATAAAGCCTTTTGCTTCAAAAGAAACTTCCAATTTTAAGCGAATGGAAATTTCTTGGTAGACATTTTTATTATATAAAGGTAATAGTAGTATAAACATGTAAAATTTTCGTTTTTCTAATATTGTATTGGGAAAGCTTAGAACATACACATATATATATTGTATATAGAGTAGTAGTTGTATTAAGACAAGTTGGATGACACTTCTGAATTCCAAGCAAAGATACCAACGAAAACCTATGTACTACACCCTTCCAAGAACCTCTTCTCAACGGGTGAAAAGCAGCAGGCATTACCATTCTCAGTGATATAGACTGGTGGATTGCCATATCTCTCTGCAATATAATTTAGAACTTTCTGAATTCCCCAAGGAACTATGTAAAGCCATGACGATGCCGCCTGCATGAAGTTTCACATTTTCAGTATATGATGTCCGATATATACATCCAAGGAATTGGAAAAGAGAGATTGTCCATACTTTCTCACCGATCACCTCTCCTCCTTCCTATTCAGCTATGACAAAACAGGGAAACAAACAAAAAAGAAAAAAGAAAAAAGAAAACGAGTCAACTTAGGAAAATGCTCATGTTTATAAACTGGAAAAAAAACTAACGCGGGGCAAAAGTTAGGGCCTCACATACCAATTATATCTACCTCATGTACTTTATAGAAGTCATTCTCTTCAAGACTATTTGCTGCAAGACCAACAAATCTTGAAGTATAGTGGTTCAGACCAATGAAGTCCAATGAATGTATAAGTAACTCCCTGTCTCGCTGTGAAAATTTTGGAAGCCCATCTCCAAGTCTTTCACGCATGCTTTCAGGATAATCTCTAAAATATATAGGATCCAGGTACCTGTTAGAATGTTCGTTTAGAAATTACAAAAAACAAACAATAATTAAGAAAAATCCCTTTTGTTTGGTACAAATCCCACTTATCAACAACACACTTGCAACCTTCTTTTCTTATGTAGATATATACCTCCCAATGATTTTCCAAACATAAAAGAGAAAGTGGACTGTTGATACCTAATATTGATTATAAAAAAAAATTCAGATAATATAGATTATATAATGCTTTAAAAGATAATATAGTAACAAGATTTTCAGATAGATACAAAGAAAGTTAGAAGCAAAAGTCTAGAGCTTCAAGAAGGTTAAGTATCATATTATTGGATAAAGCCGTTTTCAAAGAAAAATCTGAATCAAACTTAGTAATACATCACAATAAAGAGGGTGAGCGTGACCTTTCCTCCTAATGCCTTGACGATAGAGTCCAGAAGTTCATGGATTTTAAGCAAAACATTTATTTCCCCAGTAAGTGATTCACAAAAATGATGATTAACATATTAATGTGCTCATGATCAAATTTTTCAGTCAGTGTGAAATATGTTAGTCCTTTTTTTTGGGTAATTTTCTTGGTAAGTGAAATATGTTAAGACTTTGAGTTGCTCGACTTGAGATGAAAGATGAAGACTCAAATACATTTTCTCTTAAGCAATCAATCATAGTTCATTATTAACATGGGCTTCCTTCACAAAATAATTACTGTTAACCAAGTCATTAGTGTTTAGTGCCACATGCAACAGACAATAGCTTTTAGGGTGATGATATTACAGGTTTCTGTCTTTATCAGATATCTGGACCATCTCTGAGATACAATTTTTTATGACCAATTGGACTATCATGCTGTTGCGTCTCTCCACTTTAAGCTATCCTTTCTAAAAGAACTCTTGGCAGACTAAACACAGATATAACGATAAGTACCATCCAAGCTGAAAATCAAGGCGCCTTGTTGCAGCAGCTTTGTCTTCTAAATTAACTGAAGTAGGCTCAGGCCATTCACAATCCACCACCAGGCCTATTTCCCCTCCTTGCTCATCCTGTATATATAGCACTGCCTATATCATCACCAATCGACAAAGCAGAAAAGTGCCATACCCACCTCCTTACCGAGGTGAGAAAATGACAAAAAGGTCCCTTATGTTTGAGGGTAGGTTCAAAATAGTTCCTAGTATGCCCTTAAACAGTTTTGGTCATTTAAGTCGGTCCGTCAAATATTTACCGTACTGTCTATCAGATATGACGGGAACTATAAAAAAAATGAAATTAGCAGGAAGTCACATTTAGAGGTACATTTTTTTTAGTTTCTTCTATTTTTTTATTTATTTCTAGAGTCCGGTGCAACTTTTTGAGATGTAATTTCTGCTTTTTATATCTTTTTAGTGTCTAGTACAGTTTTTTGTGCTGCATATATTAGGATTTGATGAAACTTTGTTGGTGTTTATGGTTATAACTTTTTTTCCACCGTTTGCATCAAATCTAACGAACATAAATTGTTAACTATTTGACGGACTAAAAGTGTTAACTTTTGAAACGTAAGGGACTATTTTGAATCTATCCTCAAACATAAGGGATCATTTTCTCTACGGAGGTTAAGTTGAGATAGAAAATGTAGAAAAGAAAGTAATCACAGAAACTTAGCTACAACAATTACGCCAATAATTTCCAATAGCATTTTCAGAGAAGTAAGAGTAACTCTCGAACTGTAAGGCTACCTTATATTTATTTCTGTAGATGGAAACAGCTTCTGCATGTCCCAACAGCTGATTACGTGCTACCAAGAATGGTTCAGTGGAAGAACTTTCACTTCTTCCAGGGGCATGTATACCAGTACAATGTCCATTCACAGCTGTCTGAAGAGGTTCATTTATTGTAATCCACCTCTTCACTCTATTGCCAAAGCTAGCAAAGCAAGTCTCTGCATAGATGGCAAAATATTTTCTAGATATTTGCCACACAAAAAGCCAAGTTGATTGTTAGGAGGCGATTATCGACAAATTTATTCCACAAGGAACGTGGATAAACAAACTTTACCAGCAGCTTAAATGAATAAGAAAAACATGCATTCTTCAAAAGGAAATCTCAACATTTTAAAAGAATGACTAGCTAACTTCAAGTGTTTAGGTACGGCAGAAAAGGAGATATAAATAAAACTCCACGGACATTCTGAAAATAGAACGTGGTGCTTGGTTTTTTATGTACACAGAAATTCATAGGCACTCAGAGAGAAGAACATTACAATCATAATTGTAAGATGTTATTAATCTCCATAAGGAGTCTTCTCATTAATATCAAAGTATATATAGTGTACAATATTCATTCCTTTTACAATAGGAATCTTAAACCTAATCACAAGAGGAATCCTAGTCTTACCATAATTATATTTACACAATATATGAAAATATTCTAATTATGGGTAGAGAATATTGTTACTTTGACTATACACACGTTTACACACCCCTCAGTCGGAGCGGGAGGAGGCCGGACGCTGAGACTGGATCTGAAGTCAAGGAATAACTGTCTGGAAAGTCCTTTGGTAAATATATTTGCATACTGACAGGATGAGAGAACATGTAACACTCTGACATGACCTAGCGCAACTTTCTCACGAACAAAGTGTAGGTCTATCTCAATGTGCTTGGTTCGCTGATGTTGAACCGGATTATGAGACAGATAGATGGCAGAGATGTTATCACAGTACACAATAGATGTCTGACGCAAAGGACACTGAAGTTCCAACAGTAAATTTCTGAGCCAACAAATCTCAGCTACCACATTTGCAACGCCTCTGTACTCAAAATCGCCATCGAACGAGATAGGTAGTCCGCCGCCGCGTACCAAGAAATCAGATTATCCCCTAAAAATACACAAAAGCCGGAGGTGGAGCGTCGCGTGTCCGGACACCTTGCCCAATCTGCATCCGTATAAGAGAGTAATCTGTTTGGTGCAGAGGGGTATAGGTGCAAACCATAATCAAGTGTGCCCTTAATGTATCGGATGATACGCTTAAGAGCAGTGAAATGAGACTCCCTGGGGGCATGTATGAATAGGCATACCTGCTGAACATCATAAGCAATGTCTGGCCTTGTAAATGTGAGATACTGAAGTGCACCTGCAAGACTCCTATACAGAGTAGGATCGGAGACTGGAGCACCATCCATAACACTGAGCTTAGATTTTGAATCAACTAGAGTAGGTGAAACTTTGCAATTCGCCATCTTAGCCCTGTACACAATCTCTTCTGCATACTTACGCTGACACAAGAACATGTGGTCGGCAGACCTGGTCACTGATATCCCCAAAAAATAACTCAACTTTTCCAAATCAGTCATTGCAAATTCGGACTTAAGCAAGGCAATAATCTCATTTTTCAATCCGTCGGAGGAAGCAGTAAGAACAATATCACCCACGTAAAGTAATAAGTAAGCAGTGCTACTACCTCGATGAAAAATGAAGAGTGATGTATCACTCTTGTTGCATACAAACCCAATCTGCAAGATATACTTGACAAATCGATTATACCACGCACAGGGGGCCTGCTTCAGGCCATATAGTGACTTACGGAGACGGCACACATAGTGAGGAACTGCTGGATGGGTGAACCTGCGCACGATGACGTAGATCGCTTTCTCAGATCCCCATGTAAAAATACATTCTTCACATCAAGCTGATGCATTGGCTAGTGTTGCCCATGACAATGCTCAAGACTGTGCGAATAGTAGCCGGTTTGACAACCGGGCTGAAGGTCTCACCACAATCAATGCCCTGCTGCTGATTCGTGCCATTAGCCACAAGTCGTGCCTTATATCTCTCAAGATCTCCACTATCTCTGAATTTGTGACGAAATAGCCACAGACAACGAATCACATTCACCCCTCAGGTCTAGGTATTAGATCCCATGTGTGCTGTTTAGTTAAAGCATTGAATTCCTCAGACATAGCCGCATTCCAATTAGGGTCTTGTTTAGCCAATATAGGGTTCTTAGGAATTGGAGAAATGGTATGGGCAGACAAGTTAAATTGGACTTTGGGTTTGAAGATTTCATGTTTGGCACGAGTTTTCATTTGGTGAGTGGAGACAGTGGGAGGCTGTGTCGACTGAGTGGGAAGAGCCGAGACTAAGGGATCGGTTGGATAGGGAGAAGGAGGAGGTGACGCCGTCGGAGGCGCCGCAACACCGTGATCAAGGGCCGCGGCGCTGGAGGAAAGCTGCTCGCAGGAGTTTTGGCGTCGTGGCGCCAAATCACAGGGCTGCGGCGCTGTCGACTAACAGTCCTCTCTGAAGTTTGGGCGTCGCGGCGCTGAAGAAGAACTACCGGGAAAAGACGGTGATTTCTGATCTAGTTGACTGAGAATGATGGGAGAGATGACAGACTCGTCAAGAAAAGAGTAATTCGATTTTTGGAACTTTTTAAGATTTGAAAACGGGAAAGTGATCTCGACGAATGTGACATGATGAGAGATGTGGATCTGACGAGTGGACAAGTCATAGCATAGATAGTCCCTATGGTTCGGTGGGAAGCCTAGGTAGACACATGGAGTTGACCGAGGAGCTAGTTTGTGAGGGGCAGTAGAGGCAAGGTTAGGATATCAAAGACAACCGAATATCCGAAGATGCTTATAAGATGAGACTCTATGATAGAGGATTTCGGTAGGGGTCATATTGTGAAGGGTGTTAGTTGCGAGAATATTGAGAACGTATTCTGACATTTTAGCAGCGTTGACCCAGAAGGACGGAGGTAGGGAGACATGAATCAATAGAGTGTGAATCATATTGTTAATGGTGCAGATGATTCTTTCAGATTTACCGTTTTGAGGGGAGGTGTGGGGGCAGGAGAAGTGAAAGACCATGTCATTATTAGTACAAAACGGTGAAACATAGAGTTATTGAATTCACGACCATTATCGCACTGAAAAGATTTTATACCTTTTTCAAACTGTGTTTGAATGAAAGTTCGAAACTCAAGAAATTTGGCAAACACTTACGATTTAAATTTGAGAGGATACAACCAAACAAAGTGAGAAAAATCATCTAGTAAGATAAGATAGTATTTATGACCGAGAGAACTAGCAACAGGAGATGTCCATAAATCGACATGTATAATATCAAAAGGTGCAAAAGTAACACTAGTAGATGATTTAAACGGAAGACGAGTATGTTTGCCTAAAGAACAAGAAACACAGTTTTGGGAAAACATCCCATTACAAGTAATGAAATTATTGCCTCTAAGAAAGTTAAAAACTGGGCTCCTGGATGACCAAGCCTATTATGTCATGTTGAAGAAGAAATGACTGCTAGAGAGACGGGAGAGCTAGATCTGGCAGCGGAGGTGAGAGTGAATGGATATAGATCCTCTTTATCAGATTCGTAAGAGGTGTCCCCGTATGAAGATCCTTCACAGTGAAACCAAAAGGGTCAAAATCAACAGAGACAGAATTATTACGAGTAAATTTGCGGATAGAGATGAGATTCTTAATTACATGTGGGGCATATAGGGTATTTTTAAGAGGGAATGGATAGGAGGTGGTGTGTAGGATGTACCATAACCCTTTACTGGAATGCGGTGACCACAATCAACTGTCACAAATTGAGGATGTCTTATACCAAACAGTTTGGGAATATTACCTGCAGAGCGGGTGAGGTGAGACTCTGGAGTCCATGTACAAGTTGTTGTCAGGATGTTGCATATTGGGACTGCTGAAGGCCTGACCCAACTCAGTGGGTGTCATGCTGGGTGAGGGTTGCTGGAACTGGCCGAGCATGAAGTGGGCTTGCTGCGGATATTGGACTTGCCGGCGGGTCGAGCAGACCCAACACCCTACGCGAGAACTGGTTGCGGTTCTTGCATCGAACGCGCCGGCGCCGTGGCACTGCATTTAATACCGCTGGGCGCTGACGTTGCCCGCAACCTCGCGGTTGCCGCCGCTGATTTTGCTGTCCGCGCCCTTGCCACGACCACAACCTCCTCTGCCGCGACCCTTTCCACCGCGTCCCTGCTGCGGTTGAGAGTTTTCTGGCGGCGTTGGATCTTGAGGGCGCGTTTCGACAGCTAACGCCTTCTGATTGTGCTCATCCTGCTTAGCACGTCGAGTCTCTTCAAGCAATAACTGCGAGCTGGGAAGCGGATCTGCCTGTTGAATCATGGTGGCTAACGTATCATAGTCGCCTTTGGGAAGGCCTGCAATCAATTGCCACCATTTTAGTGTCTGCGATAGGCGTGTCGACGTTAGAGAGTTGATCCTCTAGGAGTTTCAACTGTCTGCAGTACTCAGTCATGTTGGAGAAGTTTTCAAGACGTGTATTGTTAAATTGTTCCTCCAAATACACCGCACGAGTGTGCTTGTTATCCTGAAAGATTTCCTCCAAGCGGTTCCATAAATCAAGGGCTATGGCGCTAGATTTCATGATATTAAGAAGAAGACCCTGAGAAATATTACCATAAATCTACTGTTTGACGCCGGCGTCTAGACGACGCCAAGTAGACTCATCAACCTCCGGAGGGCGCGGAATAGTGTCATCGATGTGATCAAGCACGTTATAGAGACATGCATGATTACGAAACAGTTCAACCCAAAGAGAATACTGACTGTTTTCTTGATCAAGAAGGATGAGAATATAATTCTTGATGTTGGTAACAGTTAGGGCGGGATGAAAAGAGAATGACAACGTGGTGGTGGGATTTGTGGAGGTAGAAGCGTTAGAAGTATCGGAAGAATCCTGAGTATCCATTTAGAGAAGAGAGGAATGAAGAAGAAAAACCAAGAATTTTGGGAGGAGAGGGGGAGGGTTGCTGCGGCGGTTGGGCGGCGGCGGCTCACAAAAAAATTCTAGGGTTTTGTGTTAGGCTCTTGATACCATGTAAGATGATATTAATCTCCCTTAGGGAGTCTTCTCATTAATATCAAACTATATATAGTGTACAATATTCATCCATTTTACAATAGGAATCCTAAACTTAATCACACGAGGAATCCTAGTCTTACCATAATTATATTTACACAATATATGAAAATATTCTAATTATGGAGGGAATATTGTTATTTTGACTATACACACGTTTACAATAATCACATCAATCAGGAACTGATTGGAAGCGGAAGATCCTCATACAATAGCCCTTCAGAAACCTATGACTAATATAAATCAATTAAACCAAAAGGTTCAATCAGGATTTAGAGAACCCATGAATGCTTAAAATCCCATTACTGTGCATTCGCTTTACAGCATTTTCTGCAGACCTAGACATTAGTGTTCCATCGGATCTAATAATACCAAAAACCATGCTGGAGAAGTTTATGAAACAGACTTAGAATTCCATATGCACCACCCACTCTGTGATAAGCATCAAAAATATTTGTAACGTGCTAATTACCAGAAGAAAATTGAAGGACTGGAGCTTACACAGTTTGTTCATCTAACCAACCTCCACAAGATTCCTGAAGATTCAAAGGGAGATCCCACTGGTACAATGTTATATAAGGCTCAATGCCTGGAAAAACATGACAGAATTTCATCATTAAGACAAAAAGGAAAATGCTTAATCAGTATAAAAACCTTCACTTCGCCGTTATGTTTACAGATAGAAGCAGCTGGTAGATTTTTATACATAAAACCAAAGGCTACATATTATTTGCTTTAATTTGAAGAAAAGCATTCTTGATATTGATAATGGGGAGTGGAAAACATCTTACCCCTTTCAAGAAGAGCATCAATAATGTTATCATAATACTTTATGCCTTCGTGGTTGATTTTGGTCCCCAAGCCGTCTACACAAGTGGAGAAGACCTTATCAAAAATCTAAAAAAATTACAGCGGCTATGGTAATATTACCCAAAAATCAGATCAGAGTTGCCACCATAAAATTCATGTACTGGTAAATGGCTGTAGAAGTTCTTAACGTTCATTAAAAGATGGGATAACACATATTAAGCACAAAATTGAAGTACACTAACTTGCATGATATTTAGCACAACTGAAACCCCAAGCTATAATAAGTGTAGGTAAAATTTGTCAACCCAGAACACAGTTATTTCACTACATAATTCACCAAGAAATGGTTTAACAATTAGAAATGCAATGTCAGAACCTTCTAAACTAGAGAGAACAAAGATCGGGCAAGGTATCTAGCATAACTGAAGTTACTGACAAACATTCAACAAAATTCTTTTCACGCTTCTTAATCTTCTTTCAAATTGGAAAAATCTTAGTTTGAAGAGAACAAAATTAGTCTTTAGGAATGAGTTACAGATCAACATCTTCTTGAGGAAAATTATGCTTTTTCTGCTGTACTGCTAACTAGTCTTAGAACTCCTTTAAGGCAAGAACAACTCATTTAAGTCCTTAGGGACTTCAGTAGATCTTTTCATTATTAAATTACGCCTATTTTGCTTACGTCAGCAATGTTGTTATCTTATCTTATACCACAAAGAAAGCTGTGTTTACTTGGGACAGCAGTTGATATTAACATAGATTGTTCACAACCACAAATGAAAAAGCAAGAAACTTTGCACTGTTATGCTGGATATAAACTTTAAGAAAGGAAAGAAGTTTTCTTAAACTTGCAATCTAGTAAGTGAAACTTCGCACAACTAACTCGCACACCACCGTTATCAAGAAAAAAAATGAGAAACTTAATACAAGGAAAGATGCGACTCCATGATATTGAAAAACGATAAACCTTAAATCCCAACTTGGCTATGAGCTCAATATCTTCCTGTCATTTAAAAGAACAAAATTAAGCCCAAAATAGCAAAAATCACTTCCATGAATAAGAACAAAGTATATCATCAAAAGCAATAGTAAAACACAAGGTATTTATCTTTTTTGACACCACCCACGAGGCAAACATAAGGTCCAAAAGAAAGTAAATTTTTCCAATCCCAATTCCACCTATATTTTTTTGCTAGCTTGTTTGGATGGTTGTTGCATATCATTTTACAACGTTTAGTATTGTACGATACTGTATTGATTTGATGAGTACAACATTTGGATAGATTATATTGTTTCTTGTCGTTACATAATGCCACACATCAACAATTTGAACAATAAAGTTACAATGTTATAAAGAAAAGTAGATTACAGGATTATAAAAAGGTAGGGTAAAGGATAAATAAAATTATTACATAACAAAAAAAGGGCAGCCCGGTGCACTAAGCTCCCGCTATGCATGGATCCGAGGAAGGGCCGGACCACAAGGGTATAACAAACAAAGGAAAAATGAGAAGAAAATAATAAGATAACGATGAGACTACACTTAATCGGTTGTTACATAAAATGAAACTTTGATTTGACGGTACGATACAACAAATATTTAAATAACAATCGAAACAAACGTTGTATTTAAAGTAACAATACGATACAATACAATATGTAACAAGCATCCAAACAAGTTGTTTATACTAAATTGACAAAAAAATATAAATTAAAAAGTGAAACAGCTACCTCGTAGCGATGGTACTGATCAACAGCCATATCCCCAGTGCTTCCATCACATATTTTGCCTAACAAAAACAAAAACTTCAACAAAACACCCACTGAAAAGAAGTACTCCCCGTCTCAAATTATCTGTCGTGCTTTCTAAAATAATTATCTCAAATTATTTGTCAGTTTAGAAGTTCAAGACAAAATTTATTACTTTATCCGTCTCATTTTATACGACACTCTTTCTTTTTTAGTCCGTCTAAAAAAGAAAGGCTTATTTTAGACCATAAATTTCAGAAGTGTTCATTTCTTTCTTAAACTACGTGCCTAGTCAAACACCTTAGTAGTAATTATTCTTGAAAACTACAACAACAACATACCCAGTGAAATAACATAATGTGGGGTTTGAAGAAGGTAAAATGTACGTAGAAGGCGTATAAGAGAAAAACACGACAAAATATTTTTGAGACAGCGTAAAATAGGGAGAGTTGACCATTTTTACCTTGAGTATGTGAAAAAGAATCCCATATGCTAGGACCCTTTCCTCCCTCTTTACTTCCACCTTCAACCTTTCTCCATAGACCAAAATTTTTAAAAAATGGGAAGTAAATAAAACATTACCCCAAAAACAAAATGGAAGAAACCTGATAAGCAGAAGTGGCGACACCGAAGATGAAGTGGGAAGGGAAGTCAACACAAGAGAGTTGGTGATTAGAGCTGTAAATGTTGTTCCATTCTTTCTCTATTGCTTTCTTCTTCTCTAAACCCATTAATCTTCTTGATTTAATACTTGAATTAGCTTCCATTTGGTTTACTTCTATATGGAAGAAATGTTTTGCAATATTTCAAGTTTCAACTATAGAAAAATGAAAGTGATGAATGTTTTAAAAGGCAGTTTGACGAGCACTGGTAAAACCGCCCGAACTCACGGGCGGGGCTTAGTTCTGGTGAAGGTTACATTCTAAGCGTCCCAGATTCTCCAATATGGCAACCTTTCAATCCATGGGCAGGGCCAACTGAAACATATCGTAATTGGGTTGTACATATTAAACATGCCTAACATCCGAGCATAGCGAGTACCTAACAATTCTTATACAAATTATATGTTAATTTTTTTAATTAAAATCGTATATTCTCATAATTTTTTAATAAATGAACGATACATAATAATTTTTCTTCTATAGAAATAAGAAGATTAAGTGTAACCCAAATAATAAGTTGTATTATTTTATATTTATTATTTGAGAACATCATGAGGGTGAATATCACTTAATATTTTTTTAATTGAGAAAGGATTTACGTTTTAATTATAATACTGATAACATTTATTGATCATTTGCTTATAGGGAGAAAAATGAATAGTATGATAGTAATATTATTTTAAGCAATTGTGATTTTTTCATTGTTTGAAAGTCAATATGTTAGAGTAGATTTGCATTTCATAACAACTTTTATTTTATAATTTGTAAGTAGCGTATACTGAATTGCTTTGATTAGTTTTTTTACGATCAAGCGCGCGCGCACACACACATATAATTTATTTACATTTTTCTTTTATTTTTAATATAATTTTACCTATTTAAAAATATTTATTATAATTATACTATTTAATGAAATACTAAAAATTAAATATTCATGAAACTTAGCCCCGTACCTCGGAATTTACGCCTAACGCTCACATCCCCACTTTTTAAAAACACGATATTGAGTGAAAGTGAGAGAGTGCGGTGGTTTAAGGGGTCCATAGACAAACGTCAAAGACTGAGAGAGTATCGGTGGAGTATGTCTCAATTCAATTGAAGTTTATAAAATAAAATCATAAATAAACACTTTTTATAATAGTGAAGTTTATAAAAAGGCGAAATTATTGATAGCTCCTTAATCTTATAAGTAAATTTTAGTCCAGACATTCAAATTATGCTATTACAATTGAGTATTTGAAATATATGATAAAATATTTTTGTTACACTTTTGGCTCAATTTGCAAAAGTTTATATACTACATTTATATATTTCAGACTTATTTACATTGATGATTTATCAGTTAGACTTTTCAGTATCTCAACATGTTTATCAGTTACATTCCACATTTAGTATATCACATGATGATTTAGCATGTCAGTTGGTTTGTTCGGTCACATGCAGTCAGAAACCGAGTGTCGTATTTTACCCAGGCCATGGTTCGGGGCGTGACAAAGCTTGGTACCAGAGCACTAGATTGAGTGTCTTAGTGAGTCTATGAAATCGTGTCTATTGAGTCACTTTTATACGTGTGTGCGCGCCACACATATAAACGGTTGACCACCAAGACATTTAGGATTGTTTCACTTCTTTCATACTCTAAATCGTGCAATTAGAGCAATGACTTCAGGAATTCTTCTAACTCGTGTGTATTACGTTCCTTTCAGAAAATGTCTGCTAAGAGAAAGACAACTACGAGCCAAAGGGCTACCATTGATGTGACCCCAGAGGTGGACTCTCAAACTTAGGGAGTTCGAATTAGACAGTTCTTCGACAGTATGTCATCAGGGTTTGCTCCATTACCAATTTCGGGGCGGATCTCTTCCTCATCTGATAACCCTAAAGAGGGAAGAACATCGGTGATATTTTCACTATTATTTCTAATATTATTACGATTATTGCGTAATTTGAGGTAATAACAAACAAGTAGTATAAACAGATCTATATGGAAACTTTTATCCATTTTTAATTTGAATCAATCTATAATCTCTTCCAGATTTTTAATATCATAACCATAGAAATCCAACTTATCAAAATCATAATCATAGAAATTAACTTATAAAAAAACATAGTTAAAACATACAAGTAAAGAAACCATACCTTTTGCAGTAATCTTTGGATCACCGAAAATCTCAACTTCACCCTGGCAGTCTTCTCCTTTCTTTCTTCTCCGCGTTATGGGTACTATGGCCTAGGTGCTTAGGAGGTCTCTACACTTCTTTCCAAAAATTCCAGCAAGAGTCAAGGTTCCTGAACTAATATGCGTTTAACTATATATTCTTCAAAGTTTATTTCTTGTTCTTATGATTTCTTGAAGTATATCTTCCTAGATTACGATATTATTCTGTTAGGATTATAGACTGATATGGGGTTTTAGCTAGACATAACTTTAGGCTAATAGAAAGCTATTAGATTTCTGAATTTGAAAGAAAGAAAGTATTGTTGAGAGAATATTTTAGAGAGAGGATATATCAAAGATTAAATTTTTATTTCGGAAAACTCTTACCTTCAACTGATACAAAGAGACTCTTTATATAAATAACCTCGGGGTGCTACAGTGATATAACCTTTACTGTGTGTGGTGCTACAGTATTCAGCGGCTTTACTATTCCTGCTACTATTAATCTACAATACAAACTAAAATTATTACATTCGTCTTTTTCTTCCGTTAAAACTTCATTTGCTGATATTTGTTGACTTCTGCTGATATCTTGTATGTCTGATTGATATTTCTTTGTCTTCTTGCTATTATTGAGATTCATTTTTCAAAAGCTGACGTGTTTGGCATCTTTCTTCTACACCGTTGCTGTCATTTTCCTTGTTTCCTTTGTCGTTTCTTTGATAATATTCCTGTTGTTATTATGTAATATCATTTTGGGCTCATGTGATAAATCACATTGGGCCAGACTGTTATGATGTTATGCTGATATACTAGGCTTCACGTAGTTGAGCTACATGATCCTAGATGGACTGATATGATGGGTTTTATGTAGCAAAACTACATTATTCCCCACCAGGCTATTATGCTATTAAGAGAATGAATCAGAAGATCCTTCTTCTTTTATGCTCATAACTTGCTTATTACTCATATCTCTTAGAGTCATTGGCTTTCTTTTCTGTTTTGTTATAGCTTGATATTGTTCCATTATTTCTTTGGCATGTTTATGTTTTAAGTTTATTATTATGTTCATCATGTTGGTAAGTTCTACTGTATCCTGGACTATTATATTGTGGTTATAAATGGTAATTAATTATTCTACTTCTCCTTTATTAGTCTCAATAATGCTTGCCTTTCCTATTCTGATCATATCTTCCAATCTTCCTGCTAGGGTTGTTAGTCCAATAGTTCTTTTGTTGCTTAGCCATTTCTGAAACTGATTGATTTTGCATGACATTTCCTTTTTGAAATCTGTACTATCTCCAGTAATGCTAGTATTCATTTCAGATTTGAAGAGCTGACATAACATAATGGATTTTCATGTTAGGTCTGTAGAAGCATCAAACATTTGTATTTCGTATATCCCTGGTCCGAATGTTTCTCTCATAGATTGGATTTATTGGATTATGGTATTTGGTAATTTCGATATGCTGTTGAGGGTATCATCTGTCATGATCTTATCTAGAAATTCATACTTGAAAAGTTTATGGGCGACATTTGGATCTGTTTTCTCAAGACATAAATATCTTGGATACTTGCTGAATCTTGAGGGTCGTAGTATGTTGGGGTTGGATTTATAAGTGTAATGTTTGGTAATGGTTTCATAGGTGGTGATGATTTCCGGGGAAAATGTTAATTTTTCGGCCATTGATAGTAATTGAGATGTTGGTATTTGGGATGTTGGCGGCATTTGGAGTAGTCTTGAACTGAGAGTAGGAAAGTTTGTAGTTTCCATGATATCTTTTGGAGAATTTCTTAGACTTATGTAGGATTGATAGTCTGATAGGCATTCTTTTAGTTGATCAATGAGGCTGTTATTTTTTCTGAGGATTCCTTCTAGTTCTTGTATTTTGACTTCCATGGCTTAGTTGCTGCTGATAACTTCATTTATTACTTTGCTAATATAGTCGTCAAAGTTGTCACTGTTAACTGACATTCTGATAACTGCTTAAAAAATCAGCTAGAAGATTCTTAGTTCCGGATATATTCTTTACAAATAACAATAAAAGAATGATTGTCATTTTCTTCGTTTATTCAACTCTGGCAATGGATCTATTTTATTAGTGATGAATGCTCTTACCTGTGTGTTATCAGTTCTGACAACAAATTTTACTGGTAGTAAGTGATAATGAAATCGTTTTATTCCAAAATTTACGGCTAATAATTCCTTTTCATTGATATTATAATTCTTTTCATTTGGCTTCCAAGTTCCACCTCCATATCCGCATATTAAAGGTTTTTCTTTATCTATATCCTCTTTGTCATATGCTATGAGGACTGCTCCCCAGCCTATGTCGCTTGCATCTGTAAAAAGTTTTAATTGATCTTTATCGGTTGATATTCTATGTTTTGGTAGGTTTGTTACCCTTTCTTTGATATATTTTATTGCTTTATCATGTTCTTCTTTCCATTCAAATGCTTTATTTTTTCCTTTGATCAAATTTTGTAATTGTTGACACCCAATTTTGACCCTCCCGTCCAACTGTTAACTATAAAATTACACTAATTTTGTAAAATAATTTTTTAGGATTTTTATAATAAAATACAATAATAAAACATTAAATACAGGCATAAATAATTAATTAATAATGGCATCGCGTCTTACGTAAAGTTTTAAACACTTAGAATCCCGCGCCCGCATTTATTAACTTTAAGCTTTGTCGTAATTCTTAAATAATTAATAAATGCATAAAATGAATAATTTAGCGATAACGTCGTGTCAGGTAGCATAGCCGCATTTATTAGTAATCATTTGTAACTTTAAAATCAATTTTAATCTAATACATGCGTTTAATAGCGTCGCATTTATAAAAGCTTTAAACAATTCTTAAAAAATCATATTTGCATTTAGCATTTAAATAATTCAGTCTAAGCATTTTGATTTTAATTTAACTTCGCAATAATGCATAACAATAAGATTTTAAATAATAGCGTCGCATTCTAAAGTATTAAGCATTAATTAAATAGCACGCCCGCATTTATTTATTATAACAATTAGATTAATCAAGCACCTAATTAGTTTAATCACATGGGTTAATTTAAGTTATCACTAATTAATCATTAATACACTTGCCTAGAATTAATTAGCTAATTAACTAAGCCTAAAACTAATTAATCTATCACTAACTAATACTAATTAAATAACTTAATTAATTAATTACCTAATACTAACTACCCTTAATTAATTAACCCACAGCCCACACCCGCAGCCCACACCCGCAGCCCACAAAACACCCCTCAGCCCTTTACTTATTCCTCATTCCCTTTACCCATCCCCATCGTCCTCAACAAAAACCCACGCAGGCGCAAACCTAGAAACTCGAAAGGCACGCGCCGTCGCGAGATTCTCGCTCGAGAATCCGCGACTCTTTCCTTTTCCTTTACCCTCGCACCCAGTCAGCTGGCACTTGCCCTAACCAAACCAAAAATCCTCCAAAATCGTCCCAATAATAACACCCAGATCAGTACCAAAAATACACCACAAATCTTAACAAATCAGTTCGAAATCACACCCCGAATCACACAAAATCGCAGTAAGAATAAGCACAAAATCTCGCCCAAAATCAGCCTTAAATCAGTTACCAAACTTAGAACCAAAATCGAGACTATAAATTAATCCTCTTGACATGCAATGGGGGACAGGAGAACAGGGGCAGACCGATAGCATCGACTCAGAGGGGTAGCAATCGATAGGGACACCCTTAGCAGTAGTGTCGAACCCAGTAAAATAGACAGAAATTAAGAGCAGTCCATATACGAGATGGTTCAATCACCTCGACAGCATCTAAGAAACACAGCAACAGATAATTAGAGTCACCAGAAACAGGGGTCTCGAAACCTTTTTCTTTCAAAATCAATCAGAAATCAGCAACTAAAACTTGCCCCTATTCGCGTCGCAAACCCAAAATCCGTCGATTGGACCGGCGACTTGATACGCTGCCTCGGTTCGCTGCCCGGAGAAGGTAAATTTATCATCCTTTCCGTCTTTGATTTTGTTGAATATTAATATGTGTGATGTGTTTTACGTGATCGATTAAGTCTGTGTTATATGATATATATGTGTTGTTTTAGGTGTTTGTTTTGCTATGATTATGTATACCAGTTAGTACAGATGTTGATTAGGCCTGCAATGAAATGTGTTGTCGTGAAGAATTAGAGTAATGTCTAAAGGAATCTGGGAAATTTTGATGCTTTTGGTCTTTGCTTGGATACTAAATGGCTGAGTAGATTTGATTTAGAATTCTATAGCATACCTACAACATGATTCTGTTTTCTATGAAACACCTGAGTGTTATAATGTTTATTGTTGGCTTCCAAAACATAATTAACCTGAAACAATTAAGTGCTTTCGAATCTTCCTTGCTAGAGGAATTATCGGCCTAAAGTGAAATATTTGAAACATGGGAAATTGTATAATATCACTAATTGCGTGGTTCAGACTGTTCAGTACTATAACATGCAGTTTGAATCTTGTATAAGTCGCTTCAATATGAAGTTCACTTCTTTTTATAAGCCTAAATGATATTACAAGTTCCATTAACTATGTCATGATTTTAGTTTCGGTTATTGTTAGAATGCGGGAATGCATAGAGTCGAAGGCGTAACCAGTTTTTTTTTAGTTATAGATTCGATAGAACTCAATACTTTTTGGCAAATCTTGCACTTGTGTTAAGAAATTCACTAAGTGTATATAAAAGTAATTATCTGCTTCTTAAATGTTTATATCAATACTTGTTCAGCATTGATAAGTTTCGGATCCAGTCCTGTAAGTCATAGCCTAAGTGGTTCGTATCTCTGCTTGGAAATAGTAGGGGAATGCTCTCTGTCCACCTTGCAACCTGAAATTGTCATTTTGTCTATATTATGTGAAGGGTATACAAGTTATATACTAGGATATACAAGGCGTAAAATATCATGTATACTTGGAATATTCATGTATATCAGCTCCATCTCTATGTCTCCGTGTGATCTTATTTCACTATCGTCCTGGTTCTACGTTGTGAATAGTCATTCTGTCATTAGTCATAAGTGTCACTATGCCTCTGTTGTTATTCAGATTACTCAAGCCATGTTCATCTCAGTTGGTGTAGACAGCAACTATACCAACATTCTCAGATTTTACTAATTTGCACCATATTGGGTTACTGTTACAAATATGTTGCTATATCTTCTCTATAAATCTGAAAGGCTGTTTTGCGATTGGGCTTGTCTCCTCGTTTTCTGCCCTACATAAATCTGGAAGGAGAATTGTTTGGGCCTGTTTCGTATGCCATTCCTGTTTGCTGCGCTATTTATCTGTTTCTTTTTTTTCTCTGTATTTTGCCTCTCCCGATAAATTATTACATTGGGTCCAGCATAGTTGTTCTTCTGTTTGCCTTATTGTTAGCTATTCCCCTGGGCCCAACAGTGCATACGTATCTCTCGCTGAAGTCAGTTTGCTAACTTGCTGAAATCAGTTTGCCAATGTGGCAGTCATATCCCCATATATCTAAAGATTATATGAGCATTCTCTATACTTGTATGGTTAAATAAATTTGGGCACATACTAATCTTTATTTCCTTTCTTTTACATGGCACGCACCGGAGCAACAAAGAGTCTCATTGCGAGACTCGTCACAAAGCTACAGCAAATGATGACCTACACTATGTGCATCTTCATCTCCGCCTCGAAAATTCCAAGCCACCGGCGAATGACATTGCCATCCCCTTGAGTCACCTTATTGTTTTCTATTCCCGCCCCCATTTATTTAATTGTATAATTAACTGTCTAACACTCGTACATTAGTAGTAAGTTACCTAGAATAACTAAGCTTTGGGTCACTATTAGAATGTTAAAAAAGGGTCTTTTCACCATTGGAGTGCCTTTCGGAATTAGTTTGACGTTAGAAATCTACTCCCTTTTAGGTTAATCATTCTAGCTTGACACACATATCCTAAACTATAATTAAACCGCTTAGTCGCATAATTATTTAGGTAGCCAATACATTAGTTACTAAATCCTAACTTAAGGAAAATCATTTTCTTTTATAAACTCCCATTAGCACCCACATAAAATACATATGATCATTAATCTTTGCATGATATATTTTCCATCATATTTTTCGTCATCATAGGCTTTGCATTATTACTTCTATTATACTAAGCAACATATATACCGTATAGATAATTTCATACGTCTTCTAACTACTTTCTAAAGTGCATGTCTTCAACTAAAATCTGCCTTATATATTTTGAAACAAATCTTATATTTTGTGCAGGCTAAATTACACTTATACCTATAAAATATCCTTTGCTCAGATACTTTAAAACATGCATTCTTAGCAACATAATTGACCCTAGGTTTGAACGGACAACCGCAAGTTAGCGGATCCTTTAGGGTGCCTAACCCCTTCCCTTTAGGATAATAAAGAACCCTTACCCAGAATCTCATTAAGTTTAGCAGACCCTTAAAATGGGGTTAATGTTTTACTTCAAACTAGTTAAACATTTAGGTGTCCTAATTCACCCAAACTAATTAGGTGGCGACTCCGCGAACCCTTAGCATTCTAGCAACCCTTTAAACATTTTAGCCTCTTTTGCAATTTTAGCCTCCTTTAGCACTTCTAATATGCTAGCACCTTTTGCACTTTTATCCCCTTTTTGCAATTTTAGCACCTTTAAACATTTTAGCACTTTTATTATTTATTTTCTAACCTTAATTTGAGCAGCAGGAGTTAGTTTTATTTAGAAAATGCCGCGGCCGAAAAAGGGGCGCGACAGAAATGGCGACTCTGCTGGGGACTTTAGGTTCTTAACCACAACAAACCTAGGATAATTATTTGGCAATTACTTTTGCATTTAATTTTTGTGTGCTGTATTTTGTTTTGTTTATTTTAAATTGCTACCTGCTTTACTGCTTTCCTTAAACTGGCATTCCGCTCATATTTCTTCCACTCTGGAAAATTCACACAAATCACACACTCACACGCTGGTGTGCTCCGCGCACCCGCAAATTTCTTTCAAAAAATATCCAAATTTTAGGAGAGTTGGCGCCTGCGCGGAGTTAGATCGGTTCGTCTGATCAGCCGCGTAGCCTTCTCACTCGAGTTGTCCGCTCGGGAACCTTGCGTCTAGAAAAGCCAGATCTTAGCAAACTTAAGATAGAGCTATACCACCCTTATTTTAGGACATGCATGCATTTACCTTAGGTGGGTCGGTCCTTGGCATCGACACCACAATTAGGAAGACACCAAACTTGTCGACGGGTTTCTCAACCCAATGACTAACCAGCATATTATGTGTAGCGTGACAATGACAGACAAATCCAAGCCCAATCATGACATGCTGAAATTGGGAAAAGTGCACCGTCATTTGGTCGTCATTTCCAACAAAGGCATTATAGTTGGACGACTTGGACAAATCTGTCATAATCTCGCATAAGTGACGTTTAGGCCTACCTCTGGCATAAAGAGGTCCCAAACATGTTAGAACACGCACTTGATTTGCAATTTGCTTATTTGTATATATTGCCCGCAGCTCTTGCATATTATACTAACTTGGTTTGCCTTATTTGTTAAAGGTTTATTTTTGCCTAGCTTATTCCCCAAAAGGTTGATTCGCGTTGACTAGTAGAAGCACAATCATCCAATGACTAATCCAGAAGCACCGGGACGAAACAACTTAGGACTCATCCCCGTTCATGTAGAGGATGCAGAGGCGTCAGAAAGCAGAAACACCAATGATCAACACCTCGCCACACTATTGCAGCAAATGGAAATCATGCGCCAAATAGAAAGGCTCCGAGACATCACAAACCGGTCTATTAGCTTGAATGCACCACTCCCAGAGCAAGGGACAAATGCAATCGTGTCACAAGCCCTTGAGCCTCCACTTCTCCAAAGCTCCCCGCAGAGGCCGCAACATACCAGCTCACACCAAAATGTCACTCGCCCGGTCAATTTGCAAACCGACCTCCAAAATGATCTGTTCACTATATACACATCTCAACCTCCACCTACTTATATCTCCCCACTCAACCCAAATTGCCAAACCACCCAATACGAGCGGATGGCACACAAACAATATGAGGATTAGCACATCCGACCGAAAGCCAACCATTTATCAGGTGCATCCTCTCAAGAGACAGATCAATACAAGGAAATGGAGCGGCAGACCCGAGCTAGAGCTGATGAAAATGTGGCAAAAGAAATTCGTAGCTTGAAAGAAGCATTCAAAAGCATTCAGATGAACAAGGGGGATGAAGGTTTAGAATATGAAAATTTATGTATGCACCCTGACGTTGAATTACCTGTGGGGTACAAGGTGCCCAAATTTGACATGTTCGATGGGAAGGGGAATCCTCGAGCTCATCTAAGGTCATATTGCGATAAATTGATTGGCGTTGGTAAAAATCAAGCAATCATCATGAAGCTATTCATCAGGAGTCTAACCGGCGAGGCGCTGGACTGGTACACATGCCAAGACCCTCGAAAATGGGACGGTTGGAATGCCATGGCACAAGATTTCATGGACAGATTCAGGTTCAACACTGACACGGTCCTGGACAGATTTTATCTTATGAAACTTGAAAAGAAATCCACAGAAACTTTCAGGGAATACGCCCTGAGGTGGCGGTCAGAAGCAGCAAAGGTCCAACCTCCAACGGCGAAGCGAATGACCACCTTGTTCGCGGCAAATGTTAAAAGACGCGACATATTATGAAAGAATGATCAGTGTAATTGGCGAAGTTTTGCGAGTCGTAGAATGGCGACTTCGTGGAAGAAGGCATTAAGACAGCAGATTACAAACTTGACATTTCTACAGCAACTAGCGAGCAAAGGCAACAAATTCCATCGGAGGTACCTCCCAGAGGAGAAGAGATGCATCACCCTCCATCATGGTCATTCAGGAGCATAGGCCAGAACAACATCCAGTATATCAAAGCCCACCGCCTTCTTACCAAAACACTCAGAATCCACAGTCATATTATCAGCACTGCGCCACCCCATATCCTGTTTACCATACCCAACCAGCATATCCAAAATACTCACCACAATCACGAACTCGCACCCCAAACGGACCCAAACCCCGCATAGATGCCGAAAGAAAACCAACAAAAACCTATACACCTTTAGCCGAGCCCATAGCTCGAGTGTATGAGAAGCTGAAAGCCGCAGGAATACTCCATCCAATTCCCAGAAATACTCCCAGGCCTACTTCCCGAGGGCACGATAAGACTAAACACTGTGCATACCACTCCGGTGCAGAGGGACACGACATCGAAAATTGCTATACACTCAAGGACAGAGTAGAGGAATTAATCGAGGAGGGAGTCATTCGGCTGAAAGATGGTCCTCTCAATGCAAACAATAACTTTCTGCCGGGTTATGAAGATGCCCATGTTAGCATGATAGCTGAAAATGAAGAAGACAGTCTGGAAGGGACTATTACGCCAGCCCGCAAAGGGAAGAAAGTCGAATCATCAACCAACCGCCAGAAGAAAGGAGGTGCTCCTTGCCGGAGATTGTTTAACTATTGAATAGGTCATTCGTCTAGTTGTGCGAGATGATCCTGCCGAAGACTCAACCATCGAAGACACAGAGCAAGAAGAAGTGGACTCGCGCCCCTGCCTCGGCCCGCTGAGTCCTGAAATAGTTAGTTTAATGCATTTTGCCCTTTATATGTAATAATTGGAACTACGTTTGACCTGATTCCCTTGGTGGATACGTAGGCGGCCGTCTCGGCTTCGGTCCCACATCTAGAAATTTTAATTTTACCCAATTTCACTTGTAATGAACTACGTCATGACCTGATTCCCTCATGGGGATACGTAGGCGGCCTAAATCGGCTTCGGTCACACCATTAGGAAACTTTCCCTTCGTTCTAAAATAACAAGAATGCACATAACATACAAGCAACTCCATTGAGACCCCTCGTGCCAAACACCCTTTTCAAAATCGGGACAAGGTAGGAAACCAGCAGGTGATGAGTCCAAACAAGACAGACATCCGAGCATCAAGAGTCTAAGGTCAACGCGGATCAACCGCCCCCCCCCCAAAACTCACAAAACTTTCTTTGAGCGCAGGTCCTTCATATTAGCGGAGGATACAACAAAGTTCTTCATATTAGCAGAAGCAAAATACGGCAAAAGCAGAAAGAAGCAGCAAAAGCAGAATCAAGAATAAAACTCAAAGTTCGCGAACAAAGCCGAGCGTCACCTGACACAAAGTCAAATTCGCACACGACAACGACATCTCAAAGACCCACAACATCTCAAAGATTCACATATCGGGGCGACATCCCTACCCCTAAAATTGCACTTCTCATATATTTATCATTTGGTTTAAACAGTATACACTAACGCTTTTCACTTTAGCTTGCAGGAGCATTTATTCTACGGCGAGCAAGAACACGCCCAGCAACGGCGTTATCGAAGAACACGCCCGCATAACGACGTGATCGTGAAGTCCACACGACGACGCCAAGAAGAACATCGCCCAGTAACGACGTTATCGCGACAAATGAGTCCACGCAACGACGCCAAGAAGAACACGCCCGCATAACGACGTTATCGGCAAAGAAGTCCGAAACGACGCCATCATCAAAGATATTACATAAGGAAGATTTTCTCTCGTTTCAAAATTGCATTTTTATCATTCATGCTTTATTATTCTCGTCTTAAGAAGCATGCACTAACTCTTCCTCGAGCTTTAGTCTACGCGAGCAGCGAAGAACAAGTCCAAAACCGACGCCAAGTCTGAAAACGACGCCAAGTCCAAAAACGACGCCAAGTCCGAAAACGACGCCACGTCCAAAAACGACGCTAAGTCCGAAAACGACGCCACGTCCAAAAACGACGTCGAGTCCGAAAACGACTCCGCGTCCGAAAACGACGCCACGTCCGAAAACGGCGCTAAGTCCGAAAACGACGCCACGTCCAAAAACGACGCCGAGTCCGAAAATGACTCCGCGTCCGAAAACGACGCCACGTCCGAAAACGACGCTAAGTCCGAAAACGACGCCACGTCCGAAAACGCATTTACAAGTCCAAAACGACGATAAGTCCGAAACGACTCGGTCCGAAACGACTCGTCCCAAAACGACGCCACGCACGGCGAGTCCGAAACGACGCCATCATCGCGATATCACGCAGGACGATTTCTATACTCCCGAAATTGCATTTCTTACGCATGCTTTATTATTCGTCTTAGCGATTATGCACTAACTCTTTCTTGAGCTTTAGTACATGTGGACAATTGCAGCAGACAATATACCCTCGTTCACAATCGCAACACGTCTGTGCAAGGACGAAAATCACAGAATTCGCAAAATCGCATCAACTCAACAGGCATCGCTTTTTACAGTATAATCTTTTCTATTCACAGTTGCATTGTTTTTAAAATTATTTTTGCCTTAGCAGTTATGCACTAACCGTTTGTTCAAGTCTTAGCATGCAGGAGCAGGAGCACAACGTGGATTTTCTCTTACAAATAACCGGCAACTGTTGGGGGCCAACCTTCCCAACGACGCGTAGCGCCTCAGCGTCGGCCCACTCGCTTCCACCGTAGAACCCAAAGACCACGGCCATAGCGGCACCCTGTGTTCAAGCCGCTTATTTTCTTTTACTTTTTACCATAACCCAAAGGTCATCATAACTCGACACCGACATCTCTAAGCCAGCGTTAGACCGCCGTGGCGTTTTGACCATGGTAGCCCAGTGTCGTCCTAACTCGACACTGGGACATCTTTAAGCTCGCGTTAGCCCGCCTTGGTGTTTTGACCATGGTAGCCCAAAGGTCGTCATAACTCGACACTGGGACATCTTTAAGCCCGCATTAGCCCGCCTTGGTGTTTTGACCATGGTAGCCCAGTGTCGTCATAACTCGACACTGGGACAGCGTTGAGTCCGCATTAGCCCGCCTTGGTGTTTAGACCATGGTAACCCAAAGGTCGCCGTAACTCGACACCTGGACAATTTTTGTTTTTGCGTCGGCACTTTGCTCGCCGCCAAGATTTCGCAGTGAAGATCGAGACAAAATTACATGAGTCAACGTCTTTGTCCGAAGATTCTTCCATCATCTCCATACAAAGAGGGACATCTGTTGACACCCAATTTTGACCCTCCCGTCCAACTGTTAACTATAAAATTACACTAATTTTGTAAAATAATTTTTTAGGATTTTTATAATAAAATACAATAATAAAACATTAAATACAGGCATAAATAATTAATTAATAATGGCATCGCGTCTTACGTAAAGTTTTAAACACTTAGAATCCCGCGCCCGCATTTATTAACTTTAAGCTTTGTCGTAATTCTTAAATAATTAATAAATGCATAAAATGAATAATTTAGCGATAACGTCGTGTCAGGTAGCATAGCCGCATTTATTAGTAATCATTTGTAACTTTAAAATCAATTTTAATCTAATACATGCGTTTAATAGCGTCGCATTTATAAAAGCTTTAAACAATTCTTAAAAAATCATATTTGCATTTAGCATTTAAATAATTCAGTCTAAGCATTTTGATTTTAATTTAACTTCGCAATAATGCATAACAATAAGATTTTAAATAATAGCGTCGCATTCTAAAGTATTAAGCATTAATTAAATAGCACGCCCGCATTTATTTATTATAACAATTAGATTAATCAAGCACCTAATTAGTTTAATCACATGGGTTAATTTAAGTTATCACTAATTAATCATTAATACACTTGCCTAGAATTAATTAGCTAATTAACTAAGCCTAAAACTAATTAATCTATCACTAACTAATACTAATTAAATAACTTAATTAATTAATTACCTAATACTAACTACCCTTAATTAATTAACCATTTCACACCCGCACTCACACCGCAATTCACAAAACACCCTCAGCCCTTTACTTATTCCTCATTCCCTTTACCCATCCCCATCGTCCTCAACAAAACCCACAGCAGGCTTCCAAACCTAGAAACTCGAAGGCACGCCGTCGCCGAGATTCTCGCCTGAGAATCCGGCGACCTCTTTCCTTTTCCTTTACCCTCGCACCCAGTCAGCTGGCACTTGCCCTAACCAAACCAAAAATCCTCCAAAATCGTCCCAATAATAACACCCAGATCAGTACCAAAAATACACCACAAATCTTAACAAATCAGTTCGAAATCACACCCCGAATCACACAAAATCGCAGTAAGAATAAGCACAAAATCTCGCCCAAAATCAGCCTTAAATCAGTTACCAAACTTAGAACCAAAATCGAGACTATAAATTAATCCTCTTGACGTATGATGGGACGGAGAAACGAGGCGCACCGATAGATCGACTGGAGGTAGCAATCGATAGGACACCCTTAGCAAAGATGTCGAACCCAGTAAAATAGACAGAAATTAAGAGCAGTCCATATACGAGATGGTTCAATCACCTCGACAGCATCTAAGAAACACAGCAACAGATAATTAGAGTCACCAGAAACAGGGGTCTCGAAACCTTTTTCTTTCAAAATCAATCAGAAATCAGCAACTAAAACTTGCCCCTATTCGCGTCGCAAACCCAAAATCCGTCGATTGGACCGGCGACTTGATACGCCGCTCGGTTATTTGCGGAGAAGGTAAATTTATCATCCTTTCCGTCTTTGATTTTGTTGAATATTAATATGTGTGATGTGTTTTACGTGATCGATTAAGTCTGTGTTATATGATATATATGTGTTGTTTTAGGTGTTTGTTTTGCTATGATTATGTATACCAGTTAGTACAGATGTTCAGTTAGGCCCTGCAGTCGAAATGTGTTGTCGTGAAGAATTAGAGTAATGTCTAAAGGAATCTGGGAAATTTTGATGCTTTTGGTCTTTGCTTGGATACTAAATGGCTGAGTAGATTTGATTTAGAATTCTATAGCATACCTACAACATGATTCTGTTTTCTATGAAACACCTGAGTGTTATAATGTTTATTGTTGGCTTCCAAAACATAATTAACCTGAAACAATTAAGTGCTTTCGAATCTTCCTTGCTAGAGGAATTATCGGCCTAAAGTGAAATATTTGAAACATGGGAAATTGTATAATATCACTAATTGCGTGGTTCAGACTGTTCAGTACTATAACATGCAGTTTGAATCTTGTATAAGTCGCTTCAATATGAAGTTCACTTCTTTTTATAAGCCTAAATGATATTACAAGTTCCATTAACTATGTCATGATTTTAGTTTCGGTTATTGTTAGAATGCGGGAATGCATAGAGTCGAAGGCGTAACCAGTTTTTTTTTAGTTATAGATTCGATAGAACTCAATACTTTTTGGCAAATCTTGCACTTGTGTTAAGAAATTCACTAAGTGTATATAAAAGTAATTATCTGCTTCTTAAATGTTTATATCAATACTTGTTCAGCATTGATAAGTTTCGGATCCAGTCCTGTAAGTCATAGCCTAAGTGGTTCAGATTCTCGCTTGGAAATAGTAGGGAATGCTCATTCACCTTGCAACCTGAAGTTGTCATTTTGTCTATATTATGTGAAGGGTATACAAGTTATATACTAGGATATACAAGGCGTAAAATATCATGTATACTTGGAATATTCATGTATATCAGTTCCATCTCTATGTCTCCGTGTGATCTTATTTCACTATCGCCCAGTTCTACGTTGTGAATAGTCATTCGCCATTAGTCATAAGTGTCACTATGCCTCGTTGTTATTCAGATTACTCAAGCCATGTTCATCTCGGTTGGTGTAAAGAACTATACCAACATTCTCAGATTTTACTAATTTGCACCATATCAAGTTCTTGTTACAAATATGTTGCTATATCTTCTCTATAAATCTGAAAGGCTGTTTTGCGACTGGGCTTGTCTCCTCGTTTTCTGCCCTACATAAATCTGGAAGGAGAATTGTTTGGGCCTGTTTCGTATGCCATTCCTGTTTGCTGCGCTATTTATCTGTTTCTTTTTTTTCTCTGTATTTTGCCTCTCCCGATAAATTATTACATTGGGTCCAGCATAGTTGTTCTTCTGTTTGCCTTATTGTTAGCTATTCCCCTGGGCCCAACAGTGCATACGTATCTTTCGCTGAAGTCAGTTTGCTAACTTGTCAAATCGGTTTACAACGTGGCGATATATCCCCATATGTCTAAAGATTATATGAGCATTCTCTATACTTGTATGGTTAAATAAATTTGGGCACATACTAATCTTATTTCCTTTCTTTTACATGGCACGCACCGGAGCAACAAAGAGTCTCATTGCGAGACTCGTCACAAAGCTACAGCAAATGATGACCTACACTATGTGCATCTTCATCTCCGCCTCGAAAATTCCAAGCCACCGGCGAATGACATTGCCATCCCCTTGAGTCACCTTATTGTTTTCCCGCCCCCATTTATTTAATTGTATAATTAACTGTCTAACACTCGTACATTAGTAGTAAGTTACCTAGAATAACTAAGCTTTGGGTCACTATTAGAATGTTAAAAAAGGGTCTTTTCACCATTGGAGTGCCTTTCGGAATTAGTTTGACGTTAGAAATCTACTCCCTTTTTTAGGTTAGTCATTCTAGCTTGACACACATATCCTAAACTATAATTAAACCGCTTAGTCGCATAATTATTTAGGTAGCCAATACATTAGTTACTAAATCCTAACTTAAGGAAAATCATTTTCTTTTATAAACTCCCATTAGCGCCCACATAAAATACATATGATCATTAATCTTTGCATGATATATTTTCCATCATATTTTTCGTCATCATAGGCTTTGCATTATTACTTCTATTATACTAAGCAACATATATACCGTATAGATAATTTCATACGTCTTCTAATTACTTTCTAAAGTGCATGTCTTCAACTAAAATCGGCCTTATATATTTTGAAACAAATCTTATATTTTGTGCAGGCTAAATTACACTTATACCTATAAAATATCCTTTGCTCGATACTTTAAAACATGCATTCTTAGCAACATAATTGACCCTAGGTTTGAACGGACAACCGCAAGTTAGCGGATCCTTTAGGGTGCCTAACCCCTTCCCTTTAGGATAATAAAGAACCCTTACCCAGAATCTCATTAAGTTTAGCAGACCCTTAAAATGGGGTTAATGTTTTACTTCAAACTAGTTAAACATTTAGGTGTCCTAATTCACCCAAACTAATTAGGTGGCGACTCCGCGAACCCTTAGCATTCTAGCAACCCTTTAAACATTTTAGCCTCTTTTGCAATTTTAGCCTCCTTTAGCACTTCTAATATGCTAGCACCTTTTGCACTTTTATCCCCTTTTTGCAATTTTAGCACCTTTAAACATTTTAGCACTTTTATTATTTATTTTCTAACCTTAATTTGAGCAGCAGGAGTTAGTTTTATTTAGAAAATGCCGCGGCCGAAAAAGGGGCGCGACAGTAATGGTTTTCTTAGAGCTGGTAAGTCTTTTATATGATCTGAGGCATAGTTTATTATTCCTAGAAATTGTTGCACTTCTTTTTTAGTTTCTGGTTTATCTTTAAAAAAATTAATTTTTGTTACTATGTGTTCTTGTAGTTGGAATCCATCCTTATCTATTATATATCCTAAATATTCTATATTATCTTTAAAAATTTCAGACTTCTTTTCTGATAACAAGATTCCATGTTGTTTTATGGTTTTTATAAATTCTTCTAGGTGTTTAATATGATCTCCTAGGCTATCGCTATATATTAATATATCGTCGACATATACTATACAATAATCTGTTAATTTTTTAAATATTTGATCCATTCGTCTTTGGAATATTTGTGAGTGATAATGTGTAGAACGGGAAAATAACAACAACAACAAATTTTAATAAAACTTGGAAATGATCAAATAGAAGGGTTTGCTGAGTCGACCAAATTCTTGATCTATCCTTAAGATAATATTGTCCCGTATATCCTTTCAACGGTTGTAATGACAATTTATCTCTCAAGATAAAACAGCAATCAAACAAATGAGCAAAGGGAACTCAAGTGTTTGCTTTGGAAGAAAGATCTTTGAGTGTTTTGTGATTGCAGGAGAGGAAGAAGTATTTCAGATGTTTTAAGTGTTTTGCAAATGAGCCTAAGGCCTCATTTTATAGTGTTGTGAAGATGACTCTCCAATTGCCCATGTAATGGACTTGAATGACCATGTAATGGCATTGATCATGGAGTGTTAATTCAGCCAAATAATGGCTGAATTCATTTGGGATGTAATGGAGGTTTAATGCCTCAAAAACCAGCCCAAGAGTCATGTCTTTTCGTCTCCCGTCGCAACCTCTGGACTACCGGCGCCGCGGCCCTGCAGGGAGGCGCCGCGGCTCCACAACTTCAGAGAGTTGGCGCCGTGGCCCCGCAGATGGGCGCCACAACGTCACAACTTCAGAGAGTTGGCGCCGTGGCCCTGCAGTTTGGTGTCGCTGCCTGATCGGTGTATTTTATATACACTTTTTGAGTCGTTTTTAGTGAGTCTTTTGTCCATTTTTATACAAATACGTGTCGTCTTAGGATAGATTTTATTTCTTTTGAGTCAAATTGGTTAAAGTGGCTCATTGGCGGAAAAGGAACAAAAAGAGGGCAAAAACGGAGGTTTCAGAGCTCGAAATGCGAGAAAGTGGCGAACCAGGCACAGACACGGGTCAGCGCCGCGGCGCCTCCAGCCAGCAGGGCCAGGCGCCACGGCGCCTAAATTCCAGAGGCTTGCAGAAGTTCCGGCGCCGCGGCGCCGACGCGGGAAAAATTAGATTTCTGAATGAATAATGGGCCAGGCCTGAGGGAAAACCTTAATGACGGTTTGGAGGCTATAAAAAGAGAACCCTAGGTCAGAATTAAGGGTTCCCTTTCTTGCCAATTCACAACACTTCTTGGAGTTCAAGATTGGAGACCATTCTTTAGTAATTTCTTGTTCTTTCTTTACTTTATTTTCAGTTTATGTTGGATATTGAATTAGTTCTTGTCATGTCTATGGCTAGGAACTAATTCTAATATAGGGCTTTCCATGTCAATTCACTTGAACCTTATATTTATGAATTAATGCATGTTTGTGGTTTTTCTTCTTATTGTTGAGATTTATTCAATATATGTTTTGATTGCTTGATAATTACCTGATCATTAATTATCATAACTTATATGATTTCTAACCGAAATCCGAAAGGGGAGGTTGTGACTATGTTGTAGTTGGATAGACATAGGTTGAATCGTGGATGAAAATACCCCGATTACTTGTGTAGCATTAATAGGGTTTTTGTTCTTAATCCTCCTCTAGAGTCAACCTTATCACCGAAAGGTAGAAAGGTGTTGTACTGGGGTTGAGTGTTTATATAACCTTAACAGGAGTATAAAACAGATTAGTAAACCTGCTATCTCCAATAGAAGAAGAACCATAATCAATTGCATTAATAAGTAAATTAAGCGGATAGTTGAGAAGATTTGCGAGCCCTATTTCCATCATTACTGAGTAAAACAACATAGTTAATTAGTTTTTATAATTATTAGTCATAAACAACAAATCAATTATCGGTCACCAAATAGATAACAAGGAATAGAATTTGGTACTTGAACACTAATCCCTGAGGACGATAACTCGGTCTTCCAAGACTATATTACTTGACTCGACACGTGCACTTGCGTTTAAGTGTGTGCATAAATCGCGCATCATGTTTTTGGCGTCGTTGTCGGGGATTGACGTAGTTCAATATCAATTTTATCTATTCTTAATTTCTAATTTGGTTTTTATTTTTGTTTTTATTTATTACTTTTTATATTTTTTTATTTTGTGAAACTCAGTGTGCCGTGATCCGTTGTTGCTTTTGATTCATCTCAGGGATCTTGAAGACATGGATTACTACTATCAACAAGATAAATCTTCAACCCCACAAGAAAAGAGGGAGGAGTTACGAGCAGCCATACTCAGTTTGACTAGGCACCAAACTCAGTTCATGGGCTAAAGCGAGCTTCAAGAAATTGGAAACGCAAATAGGACAACTCGCGGTCATGTTGAACAGCGGAATGCAAAAAGAGCAATCTGCACATATGGGAGGAAATATGAAAGCACAATGTCAGGCGATTGACCTGAAGAATGCCGAATCAGTGAAGATGGAAAGTTCAGAAGCAGCGTGCATGGCCAGCTGTTGGCGTGGCCGCGCCAAGATTCAGGGACGCAGAACCAGCGCCACGGCGCCGAGCTGCAGGGCCGCGGCGCCCAGGGCCCAGAAGCTGAAAAAAGGGTGGGAGATGTTGTGAATGCACCCCAGGTGAAGATACCATACCCCCAGAGGCTAAAAACATGTGCTCTTGACAAGCAATTCTCTAAATTTGTGGAAATCCTCAAACAATTGCAACTCAATATCCCGTTTGCTGAAGCACTAGAGCATATGCCGAGCTATGTAAAGTTCATGAAGGATATTCTTAGCAAAAAGAAGGGGATAGAGGACTACGAAACAGTGGTGTTAACTGAAGAATATGTAGTGCCATCCTACAAAGAAAACTACCTCAGAAATTACAAGATCCAGGGAGCTTCACCATCCCATGCACCATTGGAAAGTTTGAATGTCAGAAAGCGTTGTGCGATCTGGGAGCAGACATAAATTTGATGCCCTATCAAGTTTTCTGCAAACTTGGAATGGGAGAAGTCAAACCTACAAACATCACTTTGCAGTTAGCTGACCACTCCATAGTCCACCCTAGAGGAGTCATCGAGGATGTGTTGGTAAAGGTGGACAAGTTCATCTTTCCCGCTGATTTCGTTATCTTAGACATAAAAGATAACGACATAATCCCCATCATACTTGGCAGACCCTTCTTAGCCACAGGACAGGCTCTCATCGATGTTCACAAAGGGGAGTTGAAACTTCGGGTGGAAGAAGAAGAGGTGATTTTCAATGTTTTTCGGGCAGCAACCTTCCCTGATGCAAGTGATAACTGTTCGGCCATTGATATTATCGAAGATGCAGTGTCGGCCAAAGGGTTCAGAAATGATGATACGCTTGAAGAAGTACTTACCAAATTGGATGATAGTAGTGGAAACGACCCAAGGCTGATGGAGTATGCAAATTGGATGAATGCTTATGGGAAATGGGATAGGATGAGGTATGAAGAGCTTGGGCAGATGCCAGAAAGATCAATACCATCCACAGAGAAGGCTCCAGAGTTAGAGTTAAAAATCATACCCAATCATTTACAATACCAATATCTAGGTGAAGATCAATCCTTACCAGTGATCATTTCACGCCACCTATCCACGTGAGACCGATAAGTCACGAGAGTATTGAGGGCTCATGGCGTGCTATCAGTGGACATTAGCGCACATAAAGGGGATAAGTCATCAACAGAATGCATAAGATCCGTCTAGATGAGAAGCTGTCACGACCGAACGGGCGTGGATGGTGCCTTACCCCGGTCACCCTAGTGATACAACATCAGAGAAAACCAGTGGAAATAAAAACTTAAACATATAAAACAGTGAAATAAGAAGCGAGCTAACCCAACGGTTACCTTTTTGTACATAAAATTAAAACTTGAGCGATTCATCCCTTACAAACTCTGCCAGCGGTCTTCTGCACCTCTAAGAATTTTGAAACCATAATGACGGGACAGGGCCCCGCCATGCCCTGAATAAACAAAAGTCTACTACTTCAGGTAACCGTACCACAGGACAAGCTTCGGGAGATATGGAGCTTTTCGAGAACCGACGGCGATCCTAAGAGAGTGGATCGCCAGTATGTACCTCAACTGCGGCGTGAACGCAGCCCCGAAGGAGGTCGATCACAGTACCAAGTATGTGAATCGAAAAATCATAAATGAAATCATAATAGTCTATATAAAGCGGAGACATGTATGATAACCAAACTACGACACAACACATAATGATCCACGTCAAATCGTGGACTCACGCCGTAAAGTCATCACTCAAATACAACCCGAGTTTAACGCCTGATAGCCGCGTGCCCCAAAGATCTCACTCGGTATAAGCATGGCCATGGAACCGTCCTAGTGGCCCATACCGTGGACCATCCAACGTGTCGGTATGCCCGGAGGAAATAACAAGATTATACTCACGGTGGAAGCATACGGTGGGCTACCCAACGTGTCGGTATGTCCAAACAACTAACCGGATAACACTCCTAATGGAAGCATACCCGTGGGCTACCCAACGTGTCGGCGTGTCCAAGAGGATCGATCTGATGGAAGCATACCCGTGGGCTACCCAACGTCGGTATGTCCATCAATCAACCGGATAGCCCTCCATCGAGAGACTCGGTAGCACAACCAAACACTTGCACAACAAAGGCTACCACAAGCATAGGCTAGTACACAACTCAAGGTACTATAAATACTTCTTAACACAACATCAAGTATACCATTTAAAACCCAAGTACTTAACCCCTTTAGGATCAAGGTACTCCTACCTTTTATAAACAAGTCACTTATGTTTTTCCATCACAAGGAGTTCAATATTTGATAACGAGTTACTCCCCTTTTTCCAAAATCAAGTTACCATTCTAAAATCCAATAATGAGTCCATTTCTTTATTTTCCATAAAGTCGTTATAACTAACTTTCCAATAAGCTATTACAACACTTCATGATTAATAAAACAAGTCAAGACAAAATCATGCCTTTCTTTTTAAACCCAAAATACTTCAAATTCTTAAGTCTCTTTTCTATTAGAAAACGAGTTCCTTACTTTGAAACTTTTAGGAAAATCAGAACTTGATTTCAATAATTCTCATTAGAGCAGCCATGATCTAGGAAATGTAATGCCATTTTGTCTTATCTTAGCTTATGCGGATGGAGGTTTTCTTGGTTTTAATATGATTAATGTCATTACTTTTCCTTTATCGACGCTGCATTGGCTTGTTCGATCCTTATTCCCATTTCCGAAATTTGTAACGTTATTCTTTTAAAAACCAAGTATTCATTTCTCACGAATTAGGTTTTATACTTTTCAACACCATTTAGGTTAATTACACGTCCGTCTCTTATCTTTTGAAATCGACAAACCATTCTTTTAACTACATAAAGTGGTTATAACAAACTTCCCATAAAGCCGTTATAACACTTTATGTTTTAAACCAACCAATCACCACTATAAACATTTATGAGACCAATAGGGCTCATTCTTTAACCACCGAGTACCATTACCAACGGATAAGACTTTACTACTATTTCCACACAACGAAGCCCTTAACACTTCATATCAAGTCAAGACACAAAGGAAATCAAATTCCTTTAACACACGTCTACCGCACTATATATTTTACAAATAGTCATGTGAAGAGGATAGGAAGAATCACATACCTCGCGACGATTTCGACAATAAGCAAAATGCTCCACGATCTTATCTCCTTAAGAGGAATATGCTACACGTAGTACTTGATCCTATAAGGTCATAAAACGTCTATCAATCTCTAGCGTAGAATAAACTAAGTGCAAAGTCCCTAAATCCTACGACAATTTGGCGGCACTTCCTTTGTTTCTACTAACTTGCCACCTCTTTCAAGGTCGAATTCAATACAAACGCCCCATAATAATACAAAATAACCCAATACTTTCCATGCCATACTTGGCCAACCATAAACCATTCTTAATCCCTTTCAATTCTTTCCAATCCAAGTTCTTAGTCCTAACATGATATCTAGCCCTAGACATCTTTAACAATTACAATCTCCCTTTACAACGCGACGTCCCAATTAGAAAACCAATTGAAGTTACAATCTTAAGGCTAACGTACGCCCATTTCGATTTTAACAAGACAACAGATCCAAATCTATACAATATAAAAGCGACCTCGGGCTCAACTCTATACTACTACAATATAACAAATGCCTTAGGCTCAACTCTAAACTACTAAAATAAAACCTCGGGCTCACATCTATACTACTAAAATAAATGACCTTAGGCTCATAACCAAGAGAAAGGAAACTTTTACCTTAAGGAATAGCCCACAAAAGCCCTCTTTCTTCCTCTTTCCGTCAAAAATCGCCCACCAAGCGTTACCACAAGTTTACCCACACTTTTTCTTCTTGCCGCTCCAACAATCTCCTCTAAAGCTAGGTTTTCTTCCAAAAACTAGAGAGAGGGAGAGGGTTTTCCATGGAAGGGTTTTGAAATGAAAATGGCCAAGTCTTCCAAGACTTGGCCCTAAAATAGGCCCTAATCTGGTCAAAAAGGATGGGAGGGACACTTGTCACCCTCCCATAGGTTTTTAACAAAATATCTCCTGATTTCAGCCTGTTATCGCGAAAAATCCGCGCCTGGCGCCAGCCCGCCGGCCGCGGCCTTCCACTCCAGAAAATGTTCCGGCGTTCCGCGCACCCTGCGTCCGGCGCGCGCTAAAACCCCCGCGGACCCCCAGAACAACCGGCGCGGCCGCGTCGGCGCGGCCTGCGTATTCCGGCCGCGGCTGCACTGACCGAAGCTGCTGCGCGCTGCGCGCACAAACTTGAAACTTCCATAACTTTTGACTCCGATGTCCTATCGACGAACGGTTTGTTGCATTGGGATCTAGATTTAACGAACTACACATTAGGCTTTTAAACACCTCGAAACTCTTAACAACTGGGGTACAACACTCCAAGGTAAACTAAAGATCCGTCCAACACATGTTTGTCAACTTATCTATCGACTCTCAAAACTTATCTTCCTTGGTAAGTTCTTATCTTAACTCCTAGAATTTACGGGGTGTAACAAGAACAAACCATCCATTGAGGCACAAAGGAGACTAAACTCAAACATGAAAGAGGTAGTCAGAAAGGAAATCATGAAATGGCTCGATGCTGGAGTAATTTATCCTATATCCGACGGTAGCGTGGGTGAGTCGATACAAGTGATGCAGAAAAATGGTGGAATGACAGTAGTGACCAACGAAAGGAACGAGCTCATTCCTTCTAGAACAGTTACTGGGTGGAGAATCTGCATTGACTATCGCAAGTTGAACAAGGCAACCAGAAAAGACCACTTCCCGTTGCCATTTCTAGATCAGATGTTGGATAGACTTGCAGGGCACAACTACTACTGTTTTCTGGATGGTTACTCAGGGTATCATCGTCAGTTGCGATAAGCGCCGGAAGATCGTGAAAACAACATTCACCTGCCCTTTTGGTACATTTGCATTCAGAAGGATGCCATTCGGGCTTTGCAATGCACCTGCGACCTTTCAGAAGTGTATGATGGCAATTTTCTCAGACATGGTGGAGAGGACTATATAGATTTTTATGGATGATTTTTCGGTCTTTGGGGAATCGTTCGACGAATGTTTGAGGCACTTGGAAGCAGTGTTAAACCGATGTGAAGAATCTAACCTTGTGCTAAACTGGGAGAAGTGTCATTTCATGGTAACAGAAGGGATTGTCCTGGGACACAAAGTATCAAACCAAGGTATCGAGGTAGACAAAGCAAAGATTTCAGTAATCGAAAATCTACCACCTCCAGTATCAACAAAAGGAGTCAGAAGTTTTCTTGGGCATGCGGGTTTCTATAGAAGATTCATCAAGGATTTTTCAAAGGTTTCAAAGCCCCTTTCCACCTTGCTAATGACGGGGGTTGCTTTTGAATTCAATAAGGAATGCTTGACCGTTTTCAGACACTCAAGGAATAGCTTATTTCAGCACCCATAGTCGTTGCACCAAACTGGGAGCTCCCATTTGAACTGATGTGCGATGCAAGTGATTATGCAGTGGGAGCAGTACTTGGACAGAGAATCGACAAGGTATTTAGATATATTTATTATTCTAGTAAAACTCTGAATGACGCACAGTTAAATTACGCGACTACAGAAAAAGAACTGCTAGCAATAGTGTATGCATTTGAGAAATTCAGGCCATACTTGATTGGAAATAAGGTGATAGTATACACTGACCATTCTGCCATAAAGTACTTGATGACAAAGAAGGATGCAAAACCTCGCCTCATTCGATGGGTCTTACTACTACAAGAATTCGACGTGGAAATTCGTGACAAAAAGGGGACAGAGAATTCAGTGGCAGACCACTTGTCAAGGCTTGAGAACACAGAGAGCAGAAACACCAAGGATGTGCAGATAAATGACCACTTCCCAGATGAACAACTGTTTCAGGTAAGTGCGGATTTTAATTTACCTTGGTACGCTGATTTTGTTAATTTTCTTGCAGCTAAGGTAATACCCCCGGGATTGACAAGACAGCAAGTGAAGAGGTTTTACTCCGAAGTAAAACACTACTATTGGGAGGAGTGATGCACGATTTAATGCACACACTTACGCAAGTGCACGTGTCGTGTCAAGTAATATAGTCTAGGTAAGACCGAATATCGTCCTCAAGGATTGGTTTTCAAGTACCGATTATCTATCATATGATATCTATTTGGTTAACGTAAATTGAATTGAAATTCTAACTAATAATGCAGGAAATAAACTAATTATAAAAATACTTTGATTTAAATCAGTTATGATGGATAATTAGGGCTTCCAAGATCATCAACTATCAACTCTATTCAATTCTTAATACAGTTAGACTGACTTCTTCTTCTACGTTAAGATAGCAGGTTAACTAAGCCGTTTTATACTCCTGTTAAGGTTATATAAACACTCAACCCCAGTACAGCACCTTTCTACCTTTCGGTGATAAGGTTGACTCTAGAGGAGGATTAAGAACAAAAACCTTATTAATGCTACACAAGCAATCGGGGTATTTTCATCCACGATTCAACCTATGTCTATCCAACTACAACATATTCACAACCTCCCCTTTCGGATTTCGGTTAGAAATCATAAGAATTATGATAATTAGTGATCAATTAATTATCAAGCAATCAAAACAACTATTGAATAAATCTTAAATAAGTGAAGAAGAAATCAACTAATAAATTAATTCATGAATAAAGTTTCAAGTGAATCACAAGGAAATCTCTAATAAAGTAGTTAGCTCCTAGCCATTGTCACGCTAAGAACTAACATAATCTCCATACATGAACTGAAATAAATAAAGCAAAAAGAAAGAAAAGAAAATACTCAAGAGCGAGTCTTCAAGCCTTCTAGCATCCAAGGGTTATGTTGTGGAATATTTACAAGATGGATTGGTGGATGGATGGATGTAGAATGGTGAATGTAGAATGGAGAATGAATTCTTCTAATGATGTAGAGACTATTTATAGACCAAGAATCCTTTAGGTGAAGGGTTAAAGATTATGTAGGTAGGAAAAGTTATTAGAATCCTTTTAGGTAAGGGTTTTAAGGTAGGAAAAGTTATCCCTTTAGGTAGGAAAAGTTATCCCCTTACGACTCTGAAAACATGTCAAACCCGCCCGAACTTCATAAATCCACGTCAGCCACTTGCGCTGAAAATCAAGAACTTTCGAATATTCGTAACATTGGGCGGTGACGTTTTCAAGTGATTCCGCTTGCCTTCCGACTTCGTCTGATCTCCTCTATAATTTCCGGAACTTCTTAGACTTCATTTCTTGGCCCTTTTAGTGTGCAATTCCATCTCTTTTATGCTCATTTCATCTCCTTTTCGCCATTTCTCCATTTCTGACCGCTGTGACACAAAGAAAGGAAAATGACCCTAATACTATACTAAACATAAATGAAATGAGTAAAATACTAACTAAAAATGACTCAAAAGGTGTATATAAAATACACCGATCAAGGAGTCAATGTTATACAAACACTGTGCCGATCAAGTCATCAGGCGATGTATACCAGAGGAGGAGATGCACCAGATTCTCACTCATTGTCATACCCTACCATGTGGTGGACACTTTGGGGCATCAAGAACAGCGGCAAAGGTACTGCAAAGCGGGTTCTATTGGCCAACACTTTTTAAGGATGTCCATGCATTTGTGAAGAGATGTGATAGTTGTCAGAGAACAGGGAACATTTCAAGACGAAATGAAATGCCTTCGCAAGGAATATTGGAAGTGGAACTATCTGATGTGTGGGGAATCGATTTTATGGGTCCATTCCCGCCGTCCTTTGGAAATCAATATATCCTTCTGGCAGTGGATTATGTGTCCAAATGGGTAGAAGCAGTAGCCACAAAAGAAAACGACAGTAAGACTGTTCAAAGATTCCTTCAAAAGAATATTTTCACAAGGTTTGACACTCCGAGGGCCATCATCAGTGACGAAGGAAGTCACTTTTGCAACAAGCAGCTGAATTCATTGCTCTCCCGATATGGAGTCTACCACCGCACCACACTTTCCTACCACCTCGCCGAATGGGCAAGGTATGTCAAATAGGGAAGTGAAGAGCATATTGGAAAAGACGGTGGATGGCTCAAGGAAGGATTGGTCTATCAAACTGGATGATGCACTGTGGGCGTACAGAACAACATTCAAAACACCAATTGGGATGTCACCATATAAGTTAGTTTTTGGAAAAGCATGTCAT
The DNA here is from genome assembly GCA_029844215.1 of Przewalskia tangutica. NCBI lineage: Eukaryota > Viridiplantae > Streptophyta > Magnoliopsida > Solanales > Solanaceae > Przewalskia > Przewalskia tangutica. The sequence continues at coordinate 10,108,445 of CM056725.1, forward strand.
TTGCCAGTAGAGTTGGAACATAGAGCTTATTGGGCAATGAGGAAGTTAAACATGGATGCCAAAGCAGCGGGGCAGAAGAGGCTACTACAGCTGAGCGAGTTGGATGAATTCAGGCATAACGCCTATGAGAATGCAAAGATCTACAAGGAACGAACGAAAGTATGACACGACAAGATGCTGATACCAAAAGACTTCCAAGAAGGACAACACGTGTTGTTATTCAATTTAAGGTTAAGGTTGTTTCCAGGCAAGTTAAAATCGCGTTGGTCAGGACCATACACTGTGCTAAGAGTATTCCCATATGGTGCAGTTGAAATAAAAAGGGAGAGAGGGAGCTTCCTTCAAGGTAAACGGACAGAGGTTAAAACCATATTTGATCAATGAAATGGAATATATGAACCTAGTAACTTCTCTCACCCTAAAATGATAAGGAACTTGCGTCCGGCTAAAAGACGTTAAAGACAGCGCTACTTGGGAGGCAACCCAAGGTATTTTAAATTGTTTACTTTAATGCAGTTAAATTTTTACTTAGAACAGTCTCACGGAGGTATTGTTATGTGTTGTGATGACAGGTGCAAGGCCAAGAACTTGGAGGGCGAAAACTGAAGATAAGCCAAGGATTTCCAGAAAATCGGCAGAGCGCCGCGGCGCCAAAAGATCAGAAAATTCAGAAGTTTGAGCGCCGCGGCATAGAAAGTCCAGAAGAGCGCAGTATTTTGGGCGCCGCGGCGCCAGTTGCAGGGCCGCGGCGCCACGACGAAAAATCTGAATTTTTGGAAGACGCCCTAATCCGACGACCCTTTCTCCAAATAAAAAATCCAGAGCCCTGCCCCTCTCACAAGATTAAATGCACTATCCACCACCACCGCCACCACTTTAAACCAAGTCTGTAAGTGTCCTGTTTCTTTTATTTTCTTTGAGTCTTGCACACATTAGGGACAATGTGTGATTTAAGTTTGGGGGGGTGTCTTATTTGTGTCTTATTGTTGTAGTATGTTTGAGTCTTTTTGAATTGTCTTGTGTATTTTTGAGTCATAATTTTTTTTTTCTTTGTGAGTCATAATTTTCTGTCAAAGATCATGCATGCTGTAGTTACTAGAAACACCTAGTGAAGCGAGGTTGAATAATGTAATGAAATTAGAAGCAACTATCTAAACACTTAGGTTAGATATGCCAAAAACTCATGAAATCTGTCTATTTGGGGTTTCTGCTGGAATTGTGCATTGTTAAATGATTAAAACCTATGTGTATGATTGCTTGCTATTTGAGGCGAAATAGTTAGGATATGCATGTTAGGGAAATGACTCAGTCATTTCTTTGTTAGCCAATTCTTACCACTCGTTTCTATCCCTGACATTAAAAATATCCCTAGTCAGCCCCGTTGAGCCTAAACATTAAACTTTTTCTTTAACACCCTATATTCCCACACTTGTGCCATAAGTAAAAATGTGAAAATGTTGGAATAGAAAGTGTTAAAAAAAGAAGACAAAAAGAGTGAACAAGTTTGATGCACCTCAATGTAATAAGAAATAGGCAAAAGCCTAAGTTTGGGGGTGTTTGTTATTCATAATACACTTCATTCTCTCAAAACAAATGAGGGGAAAGATAGATATGAAGTGAAGAAAGGAAATCAAAAAAAAAGGGAAAAATTGAAGAGCTAAAGAGCTTATGGTACATAAAATGAGCCTAAATGCCTATTTTTACCTACCCATGCCTAAGCCTACATTACAACCCTGAAAAGTCCTGAAGATCTCTTATATGCATATCCATGATTAGTGGAGAATAACAAGTAAAAATGTCATAGGATTTTGAAATTGACATGCATAATTCAGTATTCTTACTTCCATTAAGCATGATTAAAATGAGTTTGCGAAATATCTAGCTTAATGTGTTTAGAATGCTAAAAATTTACGCTATATGTTCCTGCATATTATTCTGCTAATCTTCATATTTTTTCTAAGTAACGCCAATGCAGCAAAGTGATCAATGTCATTGCGTCGTTCTATTTTTTTTTTGTGTCTTTATTTCTTTCTTTTGATCTTTGCTCGAGGGCGAGCAAAGGTTAAGTTTGGGGGTATTTGATCGGTGTATTTTATATACACTTTTTGAGTAGCAACTGCACAAACACGGTCACTCATGGCGCCTCCACCAATAGGCTGTGAGCCACTACGCGCTAAATTCCAGAAAGCGAGGTTTCTGCGCTGGCTACTGACGCGGGAAAAATTAGATTTCTGAATGAATAATGGGCCAGGCCTGAGGGAAAACCTTAATGACGGTTTGGAGGCTATAAAAAGAGAACCCTAGATCAGAATTAAGGGTTCCCTTTCTTGTCAATTCACAACACTTCTTGGAGTTCAAGATTGGAGACCATTCTTTAGTAATTTCTTGTTCTTTCTTTACTTTATTTTCAGTTTATGTTGGATATTGAATTAGTTATTGTCATGTCTATGGCTAGGAACTAATTCTAATATAGGGCTTTCCATGTCAATTCACTTGAACCTTATATTTATGAATTAATGCATGTTTGTGGTTTTTCTTCTTATTGTTGAGATTTATTCAATATATGTTTTGATTGCTTGATAATTACCTGATCATTAATTATCATAACTTATATGATTTCTAACCGAAATCTGAAAGGGGAGGTTGTGACTATGTTGTAGTTGGATAGACATAGGTTGAATCGTGGATGAAAATACCCCGATTACTTGTGTAGCATTAATAGGGTTTTTGTTCTTAATCCTCCTCTAGAGTCAACCTTATCACCGAAAGGTAGAAAGGTCTCAGATCTTGAGAGTGTTTATATAACCTTAACAGAGTATAAAATGCAGTTAGTAAACTCAGTATCTCCAATAGAAGAAGAACCATAATCAATTGCATTAATAAGTAAATTAAGCGGATAGTTGAGGAGATTTGGAAGCCCTATTTCCATCATTACTGAGTAAAACAACATAGTTAATTAGTTTTTATAATTATTAGTCATAAACAACAAATCAATTATCGGTCACCAAATAGATAACAAGGAATAGCATTTGGTACTTGAACACTAATCCCTGAGGACGATAACTCGGTCTTCCAAGACTATATTACTTGACTCGACACGTGCACTTGCGTTTAAGTGTGTGCATAAATCACGCATCACTGCCCTATCAGGCCGCGCCGATTCATGACTCGTTACATCTTTAAACACATTGTACACTTCTTCCTTCATTTACCAACGTGAAACCAACGTCATTTGACCAATAACCGTCTATTATCTTACGTCTCAAACAATTCGTATACGTACCAATATCTCTTCCATTTAAGGAAATTATGATCCTTGCCATTGTATGTACACGTGTGTGGAAACAATGTTTCCGACGTGTGGGGCCCCTAATTGTTCGATTCATAATTAAATAGGATTAACTTTATTTCACGTTTAATAAATATTTTCAACAATATTTGAGGTGCATTCTTTAATCCAAATGGTAATACATTCCACTCATTTTACTAAACTATTTCTTATCTCCTAATCTGTTAATAAGGTTTCTTTTATATGGTAAAAAATATCCATCAAATATTGTCTTTTTATTCAGTTCTCTATAGTCTACGACCATTCTAGCCTTACCTCTTTTTTGTTCATTATGTTTTCTTACTAGGAAAGCTGGACTACTATGTGGACTTTTACTTTCTTGTATTAGTTTTAAATCTAGTAGTTCTTTTAGTTGTGTTTCGAATTCTTTCTGATCTGTTGGGCTATATCTAATAGGTTTACATCTGACAATATCATTAGGGGTTATTAACTTTATTTCAGCATATATTTTCTCTTTTTCCCACAATTGTATTGAATTTTCTCCAAAATTCACTTTTAACATTCCAAGGTATTTTTCTTTTAATAGTTGCAAATTATTGTTTCGGTTTATCCTATTCATAATTTTAACGTTTGTACTGGTAGTATTCTTTTTAATATAATCCATCTGTTACAAGGTAAACGTTTGTAGGCTTAAGGTGTTATTGTTTACAACTTGAGTTTTAAAGTAATCTAAAAAGTTATTTCCTAATATTACATGTTGGCTCATCTTATTATCTTGATATATCATTGGCAATCTAAATATTGTCTTATTTAACATTATCCTTACATTTTCTGCTATCGTGTCTAATTCTTTAGTTTATTCATTAAATCATGTAGCTCGTATTCTATGTGTCCTAGACCTTTTCAACTTATGTGATTCTAAAATTTCTTTTCGTGCTAGACACATATCTGCTCCGCTATCAATAAAGATGTTTTGTTTTATCATTTTATTGGGTTTGTATTCTACATGAGCTTCTATGTAAATTGCTACCATTTATTCTGAATTAGTTTCACTGTCTGAATAGGTGTTTTCTTCATCTGAGTAGTTATTTATATAGTTAATGTTCCCTGTTTCTATGTCGCTTTCTTCTTCGGTTTGACTAATATAAAGTTCTTCATCACTATACCATTTATTGTTTTCTTCTCTTATTTGTTCTAGATTCATAATAAATTGTGTAGTATTAATATATTTTACTCCTTGTTTCTTTAATTTCGGGCATTTGTTAGCATAGTGTCTTTTTTCATTACAATTCCAACATTTACATTCTTTAGGTGCTTCTTTTGCTTCTAATGGTTTTATATACCTTTTTCTTCTAAATTTTCGTTTATTTCTAAACCTATTTCTGGTGTCAGGGGTATTATTATATTTCCTAAATCTCTTGTGTCTCCTTTTTCTGTAAGGTCTGTAATATGGTTTATCATAATTCTTTGTGTACTTTTTATTTTTATTGAACGCTTTATCCTTATATTTTCTAAATGTATTCTTATGTTTTCTGTACTTGCGTTCCTTTTCTTGGTTATCACATCCAATTACTATCATTAATATTGCTATTTTTATCATTTTCATCACTGGTGTTATGGATTCTTCTTACCTTTTTTCTTTCTTTTAGTCTTGTTATTTGTTGTTTCATAATATGTAATTCTTCTTTTAATTCACTCATTTCTTGCTTAACTAGTTCTAATTCCTTTTTTGTCTCTTTTACTATTACCTTAGTTCTATTTAAGTTGTTTTTGGTATCTTTATACTTAGTTTTGTATTTTTTATACTTTGTTAACCATTCTTCATTAGTAGATAGCTTTAGTTTCGTATTTTCTTTTTCTAGTTTTATTATCTTTTGGCGCTGGGCTTTATTTTCAAGTCTTAAATTTCTTTCTTCAACACAAATGTTTTTTTCTTTTAAATTATCTTCATTTTTTATTAAGGTTTCTTTAGGATCTTTCGGATCCTGTTTTTTCATAGGTTCATATTTGTATCTTTCTTTTTCTAATATATCTTTTCCATGATTTCTTATAAATGTGACTGTACTATGTTGTGTATTACTCATTAAAATTGTCCTTTTTTACTTAATGCTTTTAGACCATTGCTACTTCCTCTGATATTTTTGGTTTTATTTGACTAATATCTACCATTATAGGGGTTTCACTTCTTCTCCAAGCATCTATTGGTACTATTTCAGGTTGTGTAGTTCTTAATTCAACTATATCTCCTATTGTCTGTTCTGGGTTACTGGGTTCTCCTTTGTCTACCTGTTTCTCTTTACCCTTATCTTTATTTATATGTGCTACTATTGTACTAAGCTGTTCTAGTATTAATTTGAGCGTTGGTACTTCAGATATATTCCATAGATTTGTTAGTTCTTCTCTTATTAGTTCGCGGGTTTGATCTTGGTTTTCTTTTATTTTATCCATTTCTATGAAAATGTTTTTTAATTTTTCTTTTATTATTAGTTCTGTCCATATCTCATCGATTTTTTCGTTAAAATTACTCAGGGTTGGTTATTTATTCTTTTCATCCATCCATTTCCTATATTTATCCATCTTTTATTCGGTTTATTATTTGTTATTTTTTCCAATTGTTTTATTTCATTCTCTAGCTTCATTTCTTTAGCACAATATTTTAAATATTTAAGCCGCGAATCGATAATTTCTCCTAGTAACATCTGTTTTATTGTTTTAACTTCCGTTTCTTTTTATTAATCTTATCTTGAATATTCATATTTTATTGACAACTCTTGTTTTATCTTGATCATTAATCTCTATCCCATTATTGATAATCCTATAATCTATCATGGTTAAAAAATCACTTCCTAATAATAATTCATTAAAACAATCATATTCTACCACTGCGATGTTTATTTTGTATTCTAAATCTTGAATTTTGAATCTCAGTTTAATGCTTTTGGTAACTATTATTTCTCTATCATTTTCAGGGTAATTGAAGGTTTCTCGTGAAATTAGCTGACAATCTTTTTCATTTATTTTACTTATATGTACAAAGCTCTTAACAACTCCTGTATTTATTTCAGTAATACAATCAGTTGTTGTAATTCCGTTATAATTACTTTAATACTTAATCTATTACTTGTCATGTTTACTAAATCCAATGTTCTTGGTATTCTCAAGCTTTCTTGTTTCGTTAATATTTCTCTTGTAATACTTAATCTGGATCCTTCTATTTTTGGTCTTATTCTTTGCAACATTGTTGTGGTTCTATTGCTAAAATCCATATGTATTTCTTCTGGTATTGATATTTTTGAATTTTTTTTGTGTTCTATTCTTTCTAAAATATCTTGGTAAATTTTTGGTACTAAAATATTTATTTCGTGTTGTTTCTTTACGTGATGATTCGCCTGTGAAGAGCCTCTTCAAGTTGAACACCATGTCTGTAATTCGAAACATTAATGAAAATGCATCTTCTTACTTGCTTGAGTCACCCAGTCTATGACATCATAGATCGGGACACGTAAACTATCAGTCAATTAAACGATTGGTAAAGTTGGAGTTATTGCCGTCTGACGCTATAAACCCTCAATCCAAATGTGATGTATGTGTAGAGACAAAACTTACCAAATTGGCTTTCTGTTCTGTAGAACGAGATACCGCCCCTCTAGAACTTATACACACGAACATATGTGATTTAAAGTTCGCTCAAACTAGAGAGGGGAATAAGTACTTTGTGACTTTCATAGATGATAGTACAAGATATTGCTACCTTTACTTACTCAAAAGTAAGGACGAATCGTTCGATGCCTTTAAGCGATATAAAGCTGAGGTTGAAAACCAACTAAGTTTACAAATTAAAGCGATTTGTACTGATAGAGGGGGAGAGTATGTAGCTCCGTTTGAGGAATATTGTGCCCAGTCAGACATAATCCATCAAACAACTGCACCATATTCTCCACAGTCAAACGGTGTGGCGGAACGCAAGAATCGTACACTAAAGGAAATGATGAACGTCTTGCTTATCAATTCCGGCCTTGCGCAAAATATGTGGGGAGAGGCAGTTCTTACTGCCAACATGATACTCAATAAAGTCCCTCACAGAAGCAAGGTGAAAACTCCATATGAACTATGGAAATGAAAGGCACCCTCTTACAAATACCTAACGGTATGGGGTTGTTTGGCCAAGGTCGAGGTACCTAAACCAAAACATGTCAAGATAGGACCTAAGACTATAAATTGCATCTTCATTGGATACGCAAATAACAGTAGTGCTTATCGCTTTCTGGTACATAAGTCAAATATACCAGATATCCACGGGAGTACAATTATAGAGTCAAGGAATGCTGAATTCTTTAAGACAATCTTTCCTAAGAAGGAAAATAAAGACGCCTCGCGCAAAAGGAGTCATGATTCCCCGTGATCTGACGAGTCTGACCAAATGGATACATGTGTGGATAAGAATCCAACTGATCCTGAAACAGAACCTAGGCGAACCAAGGGCCAGGAAAGAGAAATCTTTCGGTCCGGACTTTCTAGCTTACTTGGTTGAAAATGAACCTTGGACAATTGCATAGGCATTGTCAACTCCAGAAGCACCGCTTTGGAAAGAAGCTATGAAAAGTGAGATAGAGTCCATCATGCACAATCATACCTGGGTGTTGATTTATCTTCCTCCGGGAAACAAACCACTAGGTTGTAAGTAGGTACTTAAACGTAAGTACAAAGCTGATGGATCTATAGACAAGTACAAGGCTAGGTTGATAGCTAAAGGGTATTAGGGTACCGATAAACCGAGGGTCTTGATTACTTCGACACGTACTCTCCAGTATCGAGAATGACTTCCATAAGGGTGTTCATTGCCATTGCAGCACTGCATGACCTTGAAATCCATCAAATGGATGTTAAGACATCCTTCCTAAATGGTGATTTGGAAGAAGAGATATACATGGAACAACCCGAGGGGTATGTAGTTTCAGGACAAGAGAAGAAAGTTTGTAGACTTATCAAGTCTCTGTATGGGCTGAAACAAGCTACAAGGATTCTCAAGTATTTGGCTTGTGCTTGAGAAAATATTGTCGTTTTATCTTGGGAGACTATTATTCATCTACCGTAAGTCGTTATATACGAGGATAATTTTATCTTAAGGAGAGATTGTCAAACAATCGACTCGACAAACATTGCACTAAACCTCTTTGTGTCTAAATCTTTCAGTTCTTCTATTCCCGTTCATACCCACAAATTTACAACAATACTTAAAAGTAAACATATCTCAATGATGCAAAATTAAAGGAGTCGTCTTGCAAGCATCAGGAAAAAATGCATGTCAGTTGAATAACAACAATTCATTACAATGCAAAGATATCGCAATACACAAATCCAAAAGGATCAAACACATTCACTATACGCAAAATAAGGAAGACTGACTTTCATTAAGTTGGTAAAATGACTCACTGAAGCTTTACTAAAATGAAATAAGAAGACAGAAAGACTGCACAAATATATTTTTCTTTACGCTACTACAATCAGTATTTTTATGTGCTGAAACTTACTAAAATGGAATAAGAATACAGAAAGACTACTCAAAGATACTCTTCTTTAAGCTACTACAATCGTTGGTCATTTTTCTGTTGGGATTAACTGAGTAAACTACCACAGTTTGTGCAGGGCGCTCAATACAATCAGTGGTCTGACCTGTAAGATGATATTAATCTCCCCTTGGAGAGTCTTCTCATTAATATCAAAGTATATATAGTGTACAATATTCATATCTTATACAATAGAAATCATAAACCTAATCAAAGAGGAATCTTTGTCTTACCATAATTATATTTACACAATATATGGAATAGATTCTAATTATGGGTAGAGATACAATTGGTACTACTATACACACGTTTGCACACACCCTCAGTCGGAGCAGGAGGAGGGCGGACACAGAGACTGGATCTGAAGTCAAGAAATATTTGGAAAGTTCTTTGGTAAATATATCTACATACTGATAGGATGAGATAACATGTAACACTCTGACATGGCCTAGCGCAACTTTCTCACGAACAAAGTGTAGGTCTATCTCAATGTGCTTGGTTCGCTGATGTTGAACCGGATTATGAGACAGATAGATGACAGAGATGTTATCACAGTACACAATAGATGCCTGACGCAAAGGACACTGAAGTTCCAACAGTAAATTTCTGAGCCAACAAATCTCAGCTACCATATTTGCAACGCCTCTGTACTCAGTCTCGGCACTGGAACGAGATAGGGTAGTCAGTCGCTTGGCAGACCAAGAAATCAGATTATCCCCTAAAAATACACAAAAGCCGGAGGTGGAGCGTCGCGTGTGCGGACACCCAGCTCAATCTGCATCTGTATAAGAGAGCAACATGTTTGGTGCAGAGGGGTATAAGTGCAAACCATAATCAAGTGTGTCCTTAATGTATCGGATGATACGCTTAAGAGCAGTGAAATGAGACTCCCTGAGGGCATGCATGAATAGACATACCTGCTGAACATCATAAGCAATGTCTGGCCTTGTAAATGTGAGATACTGAAGTGCACCTGCAATGCTCCTATACAAAGTAGGATCGGAGACTAGATCACAATCTATAACACTAAGCTTATATTTTGAATCAACTGGAGTAGGTGAAACTTTGCAATTCACTCTAACTTTTTAAGATAAATCTATAAATGTAGAAAAATTAACTCAATCAGCAGTCCATATGAGTCCAGAACTAAAAATTAACCCTATTTTCTTAAAACTACTTTCTTTAAAAAAGAAGGAAATTAATATATATATATATATATATATATATGATTGTTGGCCTTTTCACACACCTGTTTGATGTGAAATCCACACAACTTGTCGATCACCGAAAAGTATCTAAATGACACAGTGGGAGTCCATCTCGGGTGTTAAATGAAACAAAATTTAGTCAAGGTGTCTAAGTGAAATATCTTGACGACCACAAAGGCCACCGATGGGTTTGGCCATAAATTTATCCTTTCAAGGATTAATTCATTCAAACAATTATTTTAATGGAAACAAAAATAATCAATTCTGAAAAGTTTAAGTATAAAATGAACTATAAAATCATTATAAACAGGGGGGAAAAGAGAACAAAAGTACGGGAAGAAGGAAAAATCAGAAAAAAATGAGATAGGTATATGTGATAATTAGTGAGAAATAAAACTTAACTTAATTTATTCACTCATTTGAACAACTCAAATTAAAATCTAAAAATATAAAACCTTTTATTTATGGTAAACAGAAAAATTATATAAAAAAAGGACACTCCGGTGCATTAAGCTACCGCTATGCGCAAGGTCCGGAGAAGAGCCAGACCACAGGATAATATTCTACGCGGCCTTGCATTTCTGCAAGAGACATTGTATATAATTAAATACTATTTCCAAGTCATTTTAATATAAAAATTTATAACTATCTTGTATAGTTACATAGTAATGCATTAAATATTCTTTCCATGTTATCAAATTTTTGTTTCAATATTTCAAGTTACAATTAATTTTAATTCTTCAACAAACATTTTCTTATAACTACTAAAAATTACTATAGGTATCACAAAGTTACAATTAATATTTTAAAAAAAATCATTGTTTCCTTATATAGTCATAAACTTTATCTAATATTTTAGAACTTTGAATAAACTAATTAAATCTTCATATGTATCAATAAGATTTTAACTACAAGAATCAATGTATTATATATTAACAAACGGCTAATATTTTATCAATTTAAAAGAACCTACTCCTAAGTTATATATTTCTTTCTCAATGATCATCCTCTCCATTAATAAATAATACAACAAAAAATAAAAAGTAAGCTAGAAAGCAATATCAATCTTTCATGCTTAAAAGTCCACATGTCAACCATTCGAATGGGGCTCTACAAAACATCGTTGAGACTTCTGGTCTTATGTCTTCCCCGCAGGCCTTAAATGCTTACATTGATAATTGCTTGGGCAAAGACTAATAAAGCAGTCAAATACATGAAATCATTCGGGAATCGTTTTATTTCATTTTCAAACTTCCCCCTCTAATTTCTTTGTTTTCTTTATTTGAAGCCATTGTAAGTAATAATAGAAGCGTATCAGTTCTAAGGAGAGTTACGTTCGAATGGAAGCGTAGCAGTTCTAAGGAGAGTTGCGTAGCTGTTTCCATTGACTATAGAAGTTCCCAGAGAATTCATTAGAGGAATGTTTCCGATAAAAATTGTTTGTTCTTGCATATCCCTATTGTTTTTCCAAATTAATCCTGCGGATACATATAATTCAGAAGAATATTTTGAGTGATTCATACACAACATCTCTCTATGGGAGCCCATTTTTTAATACTAGTTTGCTGCTAGGAGAGTTGCCAGCCGGATCAACCAACAAATGATAGGCCAGAGAGATGGGCTCATTCGACTAATCAGTGATCCCTGTAGCTTAGCAAGAGCCCGGACAGGGCATTACTGCTTCCCTTAGTTCCATTCGAACAGCTACGCTTGATCAAGAATAAAACACAAGACATGATCCCTCCATAAATGAACTCGACACTAAGATGAGCGGCATATATATAGTATATCTTGAACTGTTACTTCGCTACCTATATATCTGGCTCAACATTCTTGGAGAACAATCATATCAGATGAGAATTGGCCAATCAATCTTGTGGGGTAATCTAGGCTAAAATTGGAAAAAGAGATCCTACCATGTCTCCTAGCAATCATCATTTAATTTGTACACCAACAACCAAACAAAGAATAAAATCACCAAAAGGAAAGGTAAAAGAAATAAGGTAGCTTATGAAAAATACAGACAATCCATTTATGCATGCCTCCATGGCCTTCGAACTCTCCTTGGTTTATGTTCTGTCAAAACAAGAGAAACGACTATTAGTTCAGCCTTGAAATGCCGGATATATCAAGATAAGATACACTTCAATCGTTGAACAAATTTATAAATATAGACAACTACTTTCCAACTATTACTATGATGAGTCTCATAAGAATATCAATATGTGGATGATGGTACAAACATGACAAAGGACGAATGAGAAACTATGACAACCCTAGGAGACTAACCGAACTTCGAGTTCCTACTCGCTATAACAAAAAAGGTGCCAAGAAGAAGCACCACAGAAATTGAGGATGCCTATTACAACAAATATGACTCGACAACCGTTCGCCCGAACTTTTCTTCGACGTCTTTGGGTGTCTCAATCTAATAAAAAATCAGGAAGAAGTCAACTTTTAGAAAACAAAAAAATGGGGCAGAATGGAAAGTAGCACCAATACATATGCAAAACATTGACTTACCACATTTAGAGCTTTGAAAAGAGCCTTAACTGTGTTATGTGGGTTCCTTGAGCCAACAACCTGCAAGCATATGATGTCACAACGATGGGCACTGAATAAATACTGATTTCGATATTAAATGACCTGCTTGATCAAAAGAAGAATACAGTACCTTCGATTTCACATTCCTAAAACCGGCTAAATGCAAAATTGTTTGGACAGTTCTACCAGCTTTCATCCCTGTTTGAGTAGGAGCAGGCCACAGATATACCTGAATAGAGGTGCAAGTAAGCAAAGGTTCGAGACCAAAGAGTCAAAAGAATGAAAAATAAGGAAACTTTATTCAGATAACCAAGATTCCTCTTTTTCTTTCTTTTTTGGTAACTAAATTGATTTCATTACCAAAGTGAACAATGTAACAGTACAAAGGAGGATTGTTGGACATCATGCCCCAACAGCCTCCTCGCAATTTAAACACCAGAACATCAGCAAACTAAACCATCTAACAGCCATCAGCTATCAGTAGGTGTAAACAGAATGTTACAATGGATTTTTTACGTGTATGAGCAAAAGGAAAAATTATCCGAAAAAAATTTAACTAAAGTTCGTTATCAGAATAGTTGGTACCTTGGTCTTTTTGTAGTTTGTTTGAACTGCATGTGAAATTGTATGCTCCTAGTGCCGTTCAACATAATGTAGGTTCTGGAAGCATTTCTCATATGCCTGCAGAATTTATTTTTTACAAAAAGAAGTCTTGTTAAAGACACAAAAAGTCCCCTTCGGAGGGAGACAAGGCAAAAAAGGCTTCTTTTCATACAGAATCATCCAGCCAAGGCATTGACAAAAAATGAAAGCACATGCGTAAATGCCATGGTCAAATAATATACAGACTCATGTACCTTTTGCAGGGCAATGGGAATAGCTGGACCTTTTGCTTTTGCGAAACCAACAACTCCGTGATAGTTCCCACAAGCCAACAAAGCAGTATATTTGACAACTTGTCCACCCTGTAACACACATTTCAGCAAAAAATTGTGAAATGGTTCATCCAAGTTCCACTAGAGGAGAATGAAAAATCCATTGCAATGGCAGCATTACCTTAGTAACCTTACATGCCCTATTGACATCAATGAGTTTCACATCAAAACCCTGCCATCATGAAGAAATAATAAGTGAAAATGAAAGAATGATGACACCCAATTCAGCGAAACATATGATATGTTACCCAATGAAATCCCACAATGTGGGTCTAGGAGGGTAGAGTGTACGCAGACCTTACCACTACCTTGGTAGGTAGAGCGGTTGTTTCCGAGAGACCCTCGGCTCAAAACAAAGCATAAGCACAGTGAAACATATATTCTACGAAATAACTTAGAATTATACCCTTAACAATCATAAGCATGTCCTCATAGAGTGATATTATATATGTAAACATTCTTGATTTGAGGCAGTCAAAAGAATCCTCAACAAAGAAACAAATGGTGATTGCAAATGAGGAAACAAGGTTACCACTTTACTTGCGGGGTCTTAAGAATATCGAAAATATTAGCAAATTTTACAAGCTCTCACTACTTGGACTTAACCATGATCAGAACTCTCAGATGAGCTACTTCGATAGCATTTACTTATTGAAACTTGCAATTTGCTGGAGGCTTTTTGGATGGCCCTCTTATCAGACAACTAAAATGTATACTGCCCTTCTTTTGTTTGGTCAGAGAACTGTAAACGCAAGCAAACTAGATGAAGCATTTTAGAATCACCCAGTTTTCCTTTCTCGGAATGAAAACGTTTTGGGATCACTAGCCAAGAATGAGAATTGATTAGTCCATTTCGTGTCAACTTCTATCTTCCATATTTTATTTTTTGGTAAAGACATGTCAGATGCGCTATTCGGTTTATCAGAAAAGGAATGTCAAGATGTACCACTTAGCAGCATCTCAACAAAAAGGTCTCTACCAAGTATTAAACTGAAAAGTGGGAAGACATGCACCTTCCACCAAACAAAAACAGGGGAGCTTTTTGGCTACAGACCAATCTGCCAGAGACTAGGAGTTTGTGTCCACTGCATGGCGCAAAATGCAAGATATATCATGCTCTACTTTCCCGCCAGCAGATTGGAATCTAAGTAACTAATTGATTCACATTCTTTCCATACAGCTTAGGAAAATTTTATTACTTGCCAGACCCCCAACAACTTCTATCAAAATAAGATTGATGATTAATATTAACCTGTTCCTCTATCAGAATGAAGACCACAGCCAAAATCTTTTTTATAACCAATACTGCCAAATTTTCTTAGAAACAAACTCCACAATCATTTCAAGGAAGCCATCCAGGGAATTAAGCAAAGAAGCTGAAGTCTTTAAGAAAAGTCAATAGCTAGAAGCTATTATTTGCTATGAAGCAAAATATCAGAAACATGAAATGGTATGAGTCTGGCCTCGAAGTATTTGGTGCCACAAACATGATTCTTGTAATTTTACTCATTTTATTGCCAGAAAATTGGCAGGATAAACAGTTAGAAATTTTCCACCTAAAACAACTTTCCCAAAAGTTAAGTCCCATTTGCAAGAAAGTAAAACCAATGCTTTCATCTCATTTCAAATTGTCTTTTTCTATTGAAAGAAACACAAGCAAGCAAATATCATTTATTTTCCTTTACTGCACTTATAGAGATAACACCCAACATGAGGCTAAGGGATGAATTTCCAGAAAATGAATGGAGTGAAAAGTTTCATACTGCAAGAAAAAGCTCAACACAATGTAAGAAGACGAATCAAAATTTTAATTCAAATTCAGCATGTTTGCAGCACTGCTAATCTGACAGCAATTTTAGTAAAGTGGGACATTTTTCAAAATGATGACAAAACAATGCATGCCATGAAAAGAAATGCTTAATGATCAAAATTCAGAGACAAAAAGAAAACTTGTGAAAGACTTATCTAGGGTAAGAGTTGGTGCTTACTTTTCTGTACAGAGGTCTTCTTTTCTTCTCTGTCAACGAGTTTCTCTCTTCAGAAAGATCTCTGATTTCCTCTTCTAAAAGCTTACCCTTTTTCCCAAAGGTGTGGTCCAATTCAGCCAGTTTTTCTTCATGTTTCCTGTCAATGGCATTGAGCTTCTCTAACAATATATCATCCTTCTCTTTCATGTCATCAAACACTATGTCGTCGTCGTCATCTCCTCCTTGAATCATCCCCTTTTCCTTTTCAAACCCAGCATGTTCTAAAAGATCTACAGAGGGTCCCACCTGCTCATGTTGAATGATTCCATAATTCTCTAGGTCATTGGAATCATAAGCTTCCTTCCACTGCACCATTCGCATGGCCCTATTTACCTTCTGCTGCAGAAGAAATTTTTCCTTACCCTCAGACACTTTAAGGCGGTTCATCAGTTCACCAATCACCCGATACTCTGGTCTCAGCCGGAAATGCTTTTGCTCAAACTTGTCAATTCTATTCATCCATTTGAATGCATCATCAAGTGTCTCTGGTCAAAACTTCCATAACTTTTCAATTCCAAATTCGACAACAAGATGCTTTCAATTGGTTTTCCAATGTCAGTTCACATAGTTTAACTTCACGTGTATAATTCTAACAGTATGTGATTTTTTCCCATACATATTCCAATTATCTAATAAACCCCAAGGAAAACTTTTTCAGCATCACATTTAGATAATTAAAAGTAACAAACATTATAGAAATACTGCCGACATCCATCATATAAACAGTACAAAATCCTGAGGCTGCTTCAGCTCGGAAGGTATGTGGTTGAGCATTAGGGTAGAGAATGTTAGTAGGTAGTTGAGTGTTATTGCACTTCATGTGGGAGAGGCAGGGGGCTAGCATCCTCTCTGCTTTACCATATTAGTAATATTATTTAGTAATCGCGTAGTTTCTTTTTTCTTCAATGTTTATTATTGCTTGTTGCTTCATTTGCTTTGTATCTTGTTATTTTGCCATCTTATTTCCTTGCATCCATGCTTCGAAACTTTATCAAGGTTTGCGTACATCCTACGCTCCCCAGAACTCACTTGTGGGATTACACTGGGTATATTGTTGTTGTAAAAACCTGAGGCTACCTTCCCAATCCCATCATTATCAAGCTTTCTCTATGCTAATAGACTAAAGACTATTTTTTCCCTTCTCTCTTCTGCCATTTTACATACTGGGAAATAAAAGTGTCATTTTACTGCAGAAAAATATCACTTTTTTTGTACTCAAAATCAAAATCTCTGCATTCTACTATAACTATTAATATATCAAAAAGGGATTTGATGAAAAATGAAATCATTATGCCTGCATCAGTGAAGTTTAGAAGGAGCTCTTCATGTCGTTTAAACTTATTATCAAAAAATTCCCATCGTTGCATCCTACTTTAACTATTATCCCTTGTTTGATGGTGTTTTTCAACCTATGTATTGTCGCGCCCATTTTCGGCCGCGGCATTATTTTCTAAAAAGCGAGCCCTGCTTAATAAAAAAGTGTTAGAAAATAAGTAAAATAATGCTAAGTAGTTAAAAAGGTTTTAAAATGTTGGAAGATGCTTAAAGGTGCTAAAAGAAAAAAAAAATGCTAAAATGCTAAAG
This sequence comes from Przewalskia tangutica, assembly GCA_029844215.1. Lineage (NCBI taxonomy): Eukaryota > Viridiplantae > Streptophyta > Magnoliopsida > Solanales > Solanaceae > Przewalskia > Przewalskia tangutica. Next base: position 10,125,599 of record CM056725.1, read on the forward strand.
GGTTGCTAGAATGCTAAGGGTTCGCGGAGTCGCCACCTAATTAATTGGGTGAATTAGGACACCTAAATGTTTAACTAGTTTGAAGTAAAACATTAACTCCATTTTAATGGTCTGCTAAACTTAATGAGATTCAGGTGGGTTCTTTATTAATCTAGAGGGAAGGGGTTAGGCACCTCTAAGATCCGCTTAACTCATATTGTCCCGCCAAACCTAGGGTAATTATATTTTAAAAATGCAAAGTAAAAGCTCCTCCTGCTTAATGAAATGCTAAAACGTTAAAATGTTTAAAAGGTGCTTAAAGTGTAAAAGGATAAAAGGTGTTATAAATAAATAAAGAGGCAAATGCTAAATGTTTAAAAGTGCTTAAAATACTAAAGACTATTAAATGCTAGAAGGGTGCTAAAGGTGCTAAGAGGTGCTTAAAATGTTAAGGAATGCTAAGAGGGTGCTTTATGAACTAATTATGTGTTCATGCAAAGGTTATTAATCTTGCTTAACCTGCGTGTAGTAAAAAGTGCTTAAGATGATTTTTTGAGAGTTTAGGAGAAAAAATGTTTATGGATTTAACAAATTGTTGGTTTTATGATGCAGGTTAGATTATTTTGGCAAAAATTTAGACATGCATGACAATCTTAAAAAGGCAAGTAAGTTTAAGCGATGAACTTTAAATTACCTTCTCCACTTATATGTTTAAAGACCTAATTGCTAGAAGTTCTCCTATTAATTACAAAATTAAATAATAAAATTACAATAAATAAATAAAGACATAAAATAAGATAAGAAAGTCAAGAGAGTGAAGGGATTGGAGCGGATGACTCCGTCTTATTTGTTTTTCTAGAGTTTCGCGGGAATGCGAACGCGGATACGGGTTGCCATTTGAAATGGCTTACGATGAGTCTCGTAGTGAGACTCTTTATTTTGCTCCTGGCGTGCCATGTAAAAACAAGAAAGATAAGGATTAGTACGAACCCAAATAATAATTGATAGAAATAATTAAGACGAGCACATAAGCATGTCACAGTTGACTCAAGAAAATTAAGGAAAACTTGTCCATTGCAGCCCCAAATCGATACGCTATCTTCCGCGCCAAACAGAGCATCAAAACAAATATCGGTGATCTTAGTCATACTATTGGACTCACACATAATATGCAGATATACAGACATACGAAGATGAGTACGAATCGCATTGAATGTATGTTTATTAGACCCAAAGGGCAGGCATAGTAGTCAAGATGGAATTGAAGTCCCTACCATTTGTTGCCAATATCTTAAACCTATAATGTGTAACAATGAGAAAAGATCGACAGTGGTTATGCAAGAGAAAATGATACCTAGCATTATCAATTATAAGTCGATCATCCAAATCACAACCGAAAGTGTCAAATCCCCAAGACTCGTTTCAAGCAAATCGTACTATCATCATGTAAGGGAGGGGCAGGGACATGTATACCCAAAGGAATACATTATTACGTTAGGTTGATGCCATTACCCATCGTTTGGCAATTTCTAAGAATTTAACAGTTATGAAACTTAGGCTAAATGGATAGACGTGTCATTTAGAGGCAATGCAAAGGCCTTAATGCACAAGATCATTCAGACCCAAAACCAAACACGATACTACTACGTTATTAGGCATTTTTTCTTTAATAGTCGAGCCAAACACACACATACTCAGTCAATATTACAAACGATGACAAACTTTAAACAAATGGGCAAATTTTATATGATCACCCAAAGAAGTATTTGATCATTCAAGACATATGTGACAGAGTATAGGATCTAACAAGATGGTCTATCATGACATACTGATTTATAACCCCACCCTATGAATCATACATGAGCAACTTAAGCAAGCAAAGATAGATCCTCAATATTCCAGCGAACCACATGTAAGCTTTTAAACAGATCTCAGACAATCTTTAGCCATCCAAACATGTATAACATGATATTTTCCAGATTATCTTGACCAGTTAGCATCTCATTACTTCTTCTTTTTTAAGGTCCATTTGGGATATATCTCAATGAAGCGAGACATAGGCAGACATTTAAAGAGCATAGATGTTCTTCTCTTTGATCACACAGGTTCCTATATATGTATATATATATATATATATATATATATATATATATATATATGGATACGAATAAGCTATTCATGGTTAATATTTACAAATATGTAAAGAGGCAGTTTTGTGGACGAACAAAAGGGATCCGTGCTTCAATCGACACTGCCATCAAGTGTGATATGAGAGTCCCTTAAGTCATCCTTATTGAAAATAGATAGCAAACAGGTTGACATATGAAATAGAAACAATACGCAGCCAATTGTTTTACCACATACCAATCACATAATTGCAACTAAACAGACCACGCTTTAATTTTGCTTTGCTCAAACAACAAATAACATCTCCCCCAACATATAGGCAGTTTAATACGTATCGACGTCACTAAATGAACTCAAAATGTATCAATGAGATACATTACATACATATGTCGATGATCGAAAAACCACAAACAGAGGAGTGCAAGTTTAACACGCCAAACAAAATCTTTGAAATACAGAGATGCGACGAAATCGATAAAGAGTTGAATTTTACCTTCTCCGGCGGCGAACCGAGGCAGCGTATCAAGCAGTCAGTCCAATCGACGGGTTTTGGGTTTGCGATGCGAATAGAAGGGCAAGGCTGGTTTTTTTTTGCTGATTTTTTACTAATCAAGTAAAGGTATTCGAACTACCTATTCGTGCTATGCTAGTGTCCGGTGGCCGCTCGATATTCGCTCGAGCTCAACTCTGTAGATTGTGCTCTCCCCCGCTCTTTTTTTGAATGCCTTTTCAAGTGTATAGAGGTTGGTTTATATAGCCTCAATGTTGGTTCCCCATTAGGTAAACCCTGTGCCGATTCGTAGGGATTCGTCTTACGATTTTAGTGCGATTCGGTTATGGTAAGTTTTGATTCTGGAAAATTTTGCTAGTTTGCTTATGGTAAGTAAATAAAGGCTGGGTGTGTGCAGGTAAGGAAGGTAAGTGATAAAGGCGGATTGGGACGAGATTTGGTGCTGATTCGAACGATTTGCTGACGAGATTTGGGTAGATTTTGTGTAGCTTTAGGAAGGTTTTGGGTGATAGATATGGTAAGAAAATGAGCTGTCTGTGTGCATGGGTAGAGGGAAGCCCGGATTCTCTGGCGAGAAATCCGGGCATGGCGGCGACACGGAGGATTAGGGTTCTCGTTTTTGTTGAGGACGATGGGGCTGATGGGAAGGCTTCTGTGCTGAGGGGAATATCGTTGGGGCGTGGGCTGAAAGAAAATAAAAGGTTGGGGGCGTGGGCTGACGGGTCGCGGACGGGTAATGGGCTGGTGAAGTTGGGCTGTGCAATGGACTGGTGGTAATTTAAATTGGGTATTAGTTTTAGGTGTATTATTAATGATTAGTGATAAATTAAATTAACAAATGTGATTAAATTATTTAGGTGCTTCATTAATCTAATTGTTATAATAAATAAATGCGGGCGTGCTATTTAATTAATGCTCAATACTTTAGACCGCGACGCTATTATTTAAAATCTTATTGTTATGCATTATTGCGAAGTTAGATTAAAATTGCATTGAGTTTATATTAAATTACTTAAATGCTGAATGCAAGTACGATATTTAAGAATTGTTTAAAGCCTTATAAATGCGACGCTATTAAAATGCATGTATCAAATTAAAATTGATTTTAAATTACAAATGATTATGGAATTCTCCTGCGTATTAATAAATGCGGCTATGCTACTTGACGCGACGTCACTGCTAAATTATTTATTTTATGTATTTATTAATTATTGAAGAATTACGACAGGGCTTTAATTAATTAATGCGGGCGCGGGACTCTAAGTGCTAAAAACTCTACGTAAGATGCGATGTCATTATTAAATTGTTTATTTATGCCTGTATTTATGTTTTATTCGCTGCATTTTATTATAAAATCCCTAAAAATTATTTTACAAAATTAGTGTAATTTTATAGTTAATGATCGACGGAGGGTCAAAATCGTGTCAATACCGTCCTCTTTGTATGGAGATGATGGAAGAATCTTCTGACAAAGACGTTGACTAATATCCAATTTTTTCTCGATCTTCATATTTGCAAAAATGTTGGGCGATGATAGCGCCGACGCAAAAATCAATCGCCCCAAAGGTCGAAGTTATGACGACCGGGTTACCATGGTCTAAACACTCGCGCGCTAACGCGACTCAAAACCGCCCCAAAGGTCGAGTTATGACGACATCGCTACCATGGTCAAACACGCGCGCTAACGCGGACTCAGCCGCCCAATGTCGAGTTATGACGACATCGGGTTACCATGGTCAAAACACTCGCGCGCTAACGCGACTTAAAGCGCCCCGAGGTCGAGTTATGATGACATCGGGTTATGTGCAAAAGTAAAAGAAAATAATCGCTTGAACTCGCGCATCGCTACAGCTTGTGCTGGTTCTACGGTGATGAGCGAGTGACCGACGCTGAGGTCGCTTCGCCAATCGTTGGGAAGGTTGCCCCAACAGATTGCCGGTCAGTAAGAGAAAATCCACGCCAGGCTCCCCGCCCCGCACGCTAAGACTTGAACAAACGCGGTTGCATAATCGTTAAGGCAAAATGATGATGCATAATTTTAAAGTAATGCAACCGCGAGTAGAAAAGGTTATCCCGCAAAAATACGATGCTCACGTGTTGATGCGATCGCCGCAAATGCTGTGATTTCGCCCTCGCACGACGTGTTGCGATTGTGAACGCGGATACGCTTGTCTCCGCAATTGCCCGTCGCGGACTAAAGCTCAAGAAAGAGTTAGTGCATAACCGCTAAGACGTAATAATATATGAGAAAAAATGCACTTGAGAACAGAGAAATCGCCCTGCGTAGATGTGATATCCGATTTGTCGCCGCTTTCGGACTTGTCGTCGTTTCGGACTCGTCGTCGCTTTCGGACTTGGCGCCGCTTTCGGACTTGGCGTCGCTTTCGACTTGGCGCCGCTTGACCTGGCGCCGCTTTCGACCAAGCGTCGCTTTCGACTTGGCGCCGCTTTCGGACTAGTTGTCGCTTTCGACTTGTCGCCGCTTTCGACTTGGCGCCGTTTTGGACTTGGCGTCGTTTGACTTGACGCCGCTTTGGACTTGGCGCCGCTTTCGCACTTGGCGCCGTTGGACTTGTTCACGCTCCCGTAGACTAAAGCTCGGAAGAGTTAGTGCATAACGCTAAGACGTAATAATAAAGCATGAATGATAAAATGCAATTTTGAGAACAGAAAATCTTCTCGTAGATGTAATATCACGATGATGGCGGTTTTCGACTTCTTTGGCCGATAACGCCGCGTTCGACGACGTGCCGCTTGGCGTCGTTGCGTGGACTTGCCGATCACGCCGTTGTCGGACGTGTTCGCTGGGCGCCGCTGCGTAGACTTGTTGTGGCCGATAACGCCATTGCTCGACGTATTCGCCGGGCGTCGTTGCATGGACTTGCCGATTACGCCGCCGTTCGACGTGTTGCCGCCGGGCGTCGTCGTAAACTTCTGCGGCCGATAACGCCGTTACTGGACGTGTTCGCCGATAACGCCATTGCTCGGACGATTCTTCCGGGCGCCGCTGCACGGACTTCGACACGCCGCTCGACGACACGCTGGCGCCGCTGCACGGACTTCTGCGGCCGATAACGCCGCGTTCGGACGTGTCTGCTGTTCCTGTAGAATAAATGCTCCTGCAAGCTAAGCTTGAGAAAAGACGTTAGTGTATACCTGTTTAAACGAAATGATAAATACATATGAGAAGTGCAATTTTATGGGTAGAGATGTCATCCCTGAGATGTTGTCCTTGCACTGCAACTGACGAATTGTTATGATGTCTTTGTTGTGTGCGATGCGCGGGTTGCAAGTTTGACTTTATGCCCGAGTTGACGCGCTAGGTTTTGTTGCGGAACTCTGAACTTTGATTGCCGATTGTTGATGCCCTTCTTCACGCTTTGTCGCGACTTTGGATTGATGTCATCCTCTGCCTTTGCTGCTTTCTGCTGCTTCTGCTAATACGAAGAAACTTTGTCGTATTTTCTGCTTCGGCTATTGCACTTTCTCGCTTCGCATAATATGAAAACTCGCGCCAAAGAAAATTTGTGAGTTTTGGGGGTCGATTCGCATTTGACTTCGCCGCTTCCTCGATATCCGCAGGTTCGCCTGCTTGGACTTGCAATCCTCGTCTGTTTCCTACATGATCCCGCTGAAAAGGGTGTCCGCCTAACGCGGTCTTAATGTAGTTGCCAGTAGTGATGTTTCGGGCCTTCGATTTCGCTGCATGGTTGTGAGTGCTCGATCGGATCTACGCCGCTTTCTTTTCGAGACTGCTTTGCCTATAGGAACCAAGACAGTTCCACTGCTTCGCCAGATGCCTTGAATCGGCCATGTGGACCGTGCCTTTGGTTTTGTGAAGTATCACGCTCATTGCTTAGTCAAATACAAATCGACCTTTTGGGGATGATAAATCTTTCTAAAAATGCAACAAACTGTTAGCATAAAACACATAATTTGCGGTATGTAGCGATATATTGCACATAGCATATTCAAACGCTTTCCTAACACGCAGGACCTCTTTATGCCGAGGTAAGCCTAAACGCCACTTATGCGAGATTATGACGATTTGTCCAAGTCGTCCAACTATAATGCCTTTGTTGGAAATGGCGACCAAATGACGGTGCACTTTTCCCAATTTCAGCATGTCATGATTGGGTTTGGATTTGTCTGTCATTGCCACGCTACACATAATATGCTGGTTGGTCGTGGGTTCAGAAACCCGTCGACAAGTTTGGTGTCTTCCTAATTGTGGTGTCAATGCCAAGGATTGACCCACCTAAGGTAAATGCATGCATGCCCTAAAATAAGGGTGGTATAGCTCTATCTTAAGTTTCTAAGATTTGGCTTTTCTAGACGCAGAGTTCCCGAGCGACAACTCGAGTGAGAAGGCTACGCGTGATCGATTTAACCGATCTAACTCATGCAGGCGCCAACTCTCCTAAAATTTGGATATTTTTTGAAAGAAATTTGCGGGTGCGCGGAGCACACCAACGCGTGAGTGTGTGATTGTGTGAATTTTCCAGAATGGAAGAAATATGAGCGGAATGCCAGTTTAAGGAAAGCAGTAAAGCAAGTAGCAAAAATAAATAAAACAAAATACAACACACAAAAATTAAATGCAAAAATAATTGCCAAATAATAACCCTAGGTCTGTTATGGTTAAGAACCTAAAATCCCAAATGAGTCGCCATTTCCGCGCCATTTTGGCCACATTATTTTCTAAAAAGCGAGCCCTGCTTAATAAAAAAGTGTTAGAAAATAAGTAAAATAATGCTAAGTAGTTAAAAAGGTTTTAAAATGTTGGAAGATGCTTAAAGGTGCTAAAAGAAAAAAAAAATGCTAAAATGCTAAAGGGTTGCTAGAATGCTAAGGGTTCGCGGAGTCGCCACCTAATTAATTGGGTGAATTAGGACACCTAAATGTTTAACTAGTTTGAAGTAAAACATTAACTCCATTTTAATGGTCTGCTAAACTTAATGAGATTCTGGGTAAGGGTTCTTTATTAATCTAGAGGGAAGGGGTTAGGCACCCTCTAAGATCCGCTAACTTGCGGTTGTCCTGCCAAACCTAGGGTAATTATATTTTAAAAATGCAAAGTAAAAGCTCCTCCTGCTTAATGAAATGCTAAAACGTTAAAATGTTTAAAAGGTGCTTAAAGTGTAAAAGGATAAAAGGTGTTATAAATAAATAAAGAGGCAAATGCTAAATGTTTAAAAGTGCTTAAAATACTAAAGACTATTAAATGCTAGAAGGGTGCTAAAGGTGCTAAGAGGTGCTTAAAATGTTAAGGAATGCTAAGAGGGTGCTTTATGAACTAATTATGTGTTCATGCAAAGGTTATTAATCTTGCTTAACCTGCGTGTAGTAAAAAGTGCTTAAGATGATTTTTTGAGAGTTTAGGAGAAAAATGTTTATGGATTTAACAAATTGTTGGTTTTATGATGCAGGTTAGATTATTTTGGCAAAAATTTAGACATGCATGGCAATCTTAAAAAGGCAAGTAAGTTTAAGCGATGAACTTTAAATTACCTTCTCCACTTATATGTTTAAAGACCTAATTGCTAGAAGTTCTCCTATTAATTACAAAATTAAATAATAAAATTACAATAAATAAATAAAGACATAAAATAAGATAAGAAAGTCAAGAGAGTGAAGGGATTGGAGCGGATGACTCCGTCTTATTTGTTTTTCTAGGAGTTTCTGAAGCGGGAATGCGAACGCGGATACGGTTGCCATTTGAAATGGCTTATGCGATGAGTCTCGTAGTGAGACTCTTTATTTTGCTCCGGTCGTGCCATGTAAAAACAAGAAAGATAAGGATTAGTACGAACCCAAATAATAATTGATAGAAATAATTAAGACGAGCACATAAGCATGTCACGTTGACTCAAGAAAATTAAGGAAAACTTGTCCACCCAAAGTACAGAGGCGAGCGGCCCAAATCGACATGCTATCTTTGCGCCAAACAGAGCATCAAAACAAATATCGGTGATCTTAGGTCATACTATGGACTCACACATAATATGCAGATATACGCATATACGAAGATGAGTACGAATCGCATTGAATGTATGTTTATTAGACCCAAAGGGCAGGCATAGTAGTCAAGATGGAATTGAAGTCCCTACCATTTGTTGCCAATATCTTAAACCTATAATGTGTAACAACGAGAGAAACGATCGACGGGGTTATGCAAGAGAAAATGATACCTAGCATTATCAATTATAAGTCGTGATCATCCAAATCACAACCGAGTGTCAAATCCCCTAAGACTGCTTTCAAGCAAATCGTACTATCATGTAAGGGAGGGGCAGGGACATGTATACCCAAAGGAATACATTATTACGTTAGGTTGATGCCATTACCCATCGTTTGGCAATTTCTAAGAATTTAACAGTTATGAAACTTAGGCTAAATGGATAGACGTGTCATTTAGAGGCAATGCAAAGGCCTTAATGCACAAGATCATTCAGACCCAAAACCAAACATGCATACTACTACGTTATTAGGCATTTTTTCTTTAATAGTCAGAGCCAAAACACACACATACTCAGGTCAATATTACAAACGATGACAAACTTTAAACAGTGGGGGCAAATTTTATATGATCACCCAGCAAGTATTTGATCATTCAAGACATATGTGACAGAGTATAGGGATCTAACAAGATGGTCTATCATGACATACCGATTTATAACCCCACCCTATGAATCATACATGAGCAACTTAAGCAAGCAAAGATAGATCCTCAATATTCCAGCGAACCACATGTAAGCTTTTAAACAGATCTTAGACAATCTTTAGCCATCCAAACATGTATAACATGATATTTTCCAGATTATCTGACCAGTTAGCATCTCATTACTTCTTCTTTTTTAAGGTCCATTTGGGATATATCTCAATGATACGAAGCGGACATAGGAAGACATTTAAAAAGCATAGATGTTCTTCACTTTGATCACACAGGTTCCTATATATGTATATATATATATATATATATATATATATATATATATATGTATACGAAAGAGCTATTCATGGTTAATATTTACAAATATGTAAAGAGGCAGTTTTGTGGACGAACAAAAGGGATCCTGTGCTTCAATCGACACGGTGCCATCAAGTGTGATATGAGAGTCCCTTAAGTCATCCTTATTGAAAATAGATAGCAAACAGGTTGACATATGAAATAGAAACAATACGCAGCCAATTGTTTTACCACATACCAATCACATAATTGCAACTAAACAGACCACGCTTTAATTTTGCTTTGCTCAAACAACAAATAACATCTCCCCCAACATATAGGCAGTTTAACATGTATCGACGTCACTAAATGAACTCAAAATGTATCAATGAGATACATTACATACATATGTCGATGATCGAAAAACCACAAACAGAGGAGTGCAAGTTTAACACGCGAAACAAAATCTTTGAAATACGTAGATGCGACGAAATCGATAGAGAGTTGAATTTACCTTCTCCGTGCGAACCGAGGCGTATCAAGCGATCGATCCGATCGACGGGTTTTGGGTTTGCGATGCGAATAGAAGGCGGCAAGTGGTTTTTTTCGATTTTTACTAGAATCAAGTAAAGGTATTCGAACTACCTATTCGTGCTATGCTAGTGGTCCGTGGTCGCTCGATATTCTCGCTCGAGCTCAACTCGCCAGATTGTGCTCTCCCCCGCTCTTTTTTGAATGCCTTTTCAAGTGTATAGAGGTTGGTTTATATAGCCTCAATGTTGGTTCCCCATTAGGTAAACCCTAGGGCTGATTCGTAAGGGATTCGTGCTGATTTTAGTGCGATTCGGTTATGGTAAGTTTTGATTCTGGAAAATTTTTCTAGTTTGCTTATGGTAAGTAAATAAAAATTTGGGTGTGTGCAGTGGCGAAGGTAAGTGATAAAGCGGATTGGGACGAGATTGCGTCTTGATTCGAACGATTCTTCTTAAGATTTGGGTAGATTTTGTGTAGCTTGGAAGGTTTTGGGTGATAGATATGGTAAGAAAATGAAATCTGCGTGTGCATGGGTAGAGGAAGCCCGATTCTCCGCGAAATCCGCATGGCATGCGACACGAGGATTAGGGTTCTCGTTTTTGTTGACGATGGGGTGATGGGAAGGCTTCGTCTTTGAGGAATATCGTTGGCTGGGCGTGAAAGAAAATAAAAGGTCGGCGTGGGGTGAATCGCGGACGGGTAATGAGTCGCGGTGAAGTTGAGCAATGGATCGTGGTAATTTAAATTGGGTATTAGTTTTAGGTGTATTATTAATGATTAGTGATAAATTAAATTAACAAATGTGATTAAATTATTTAGGTGCTTCATTAATCTAATTGTTATAATAAATAAATGCGGACGTGCTATTTAATTAATGCTCAATACTTTAGACCGCGACGCTATTATTTAAAATCTTATTGTTATGCATTATTGCGAAGTTAGATTAAAATTGCATTGAGTTTATATTAAATTACTTAAATGCTGAATGCAAGTACGATATTTAAAAATTGTTTAAAGCCTTATAAATGCGACGCTATTAAAATGCATGTATCAAATTAAAATTGATTTTAAATTACAAATGATTATGGAATTCTCCTGCGTATTAATAAATGCGGCTATGCTACTTGACGCGACGTCACTGCTAAATTATTTATTTTATGTATTTATTAATTATTGAAGAATTACGACAGGGCTTTAATTAATTAATGCGGGCGCGGGACTCTAAGTGCTAAAAACTCTACGTAAGATGCGATGTCATTATTAAATTGTTTATTTATGCCTGTATTTATGTTTTATTCGCTGCATTTTATTATAAAATCCCTAAAAATTATTTTACAAAATTAGTGTAATTTTATAGTTAATGACTGGACGGGAGGGTCAAAATTGGGTGTCAACATGTATAACTAATATGTGCATGGTTACAGCATAACTAATCCCAACATAACTAATCTCAGTATAACTAATTACAGCATAACTAATCACAGCATAACTAACCTCAGCATAACTAACCTCAGTACAGCTAATTCTAGCATAACTAATCTTAACATAGCTATTCCCCACATAACTAATCTCAACATAGCCAATCCTGATATAACTAATCTCAACATAGCTCATCACGACACAACTAAATCATAACTAATCTCAATATAACTAACCCCAATATAACTAATCTCTATACAACTAATTTCGGTATAACTAACCTCAGTATAACTAATCCATGCATAACTAATCTCAGTATAACTAACCTCGATATAACTAGTTCCAACATAACTAATCTCAACATAAATAATCTTAGTACAATTAATTCCAGCATAACTAACCACGGTATAACTAATATAGCATTACTATTCTTATATACTCTACCAAACAACGACTTAATATCTCTTAAAAGGGATATGATAAAATCATTATACCTGCATCAGTGAAGTTAACAAGAAGCTCTTCATGCCTTTTAAACTTCTTATCAAATACTTCCCATCGTTTATTAACCGCATCAGGTGTCCACCTTTCATCATCATCTTCACTATCCGAATCCGTAGGTTCATCAAAATAACTAAATTTCTCTTCTTTAACCTTTTTCTTATCAATTTTCTCAATTAATGGGCCCACACCCATTGAATCTTCATGTTCCTCAGCATCAATATCAGTTGTATCTAATCCTTTCTTCTTTTTCCCTTTGTTTGTCTCTTTCCACATCGAATAATAGCTCTTGTATTACTCTCTCTGCTGACGGTGTCCGATTGTTGTAGGAGGCCGATGAGAAGAAACGAGGAGTTAGTGCGGCGGTGATTGATGCCGGAAATGTGGTGCGGCGGTGATTGTTGCCGGAAATGTGGTGCGGCGGTGATTGTTGCCGGAAATGTGGTGCGGTGGTGGGAGGTGGTGGTGCCCTAAAACGGAGTTGATTACGGAGTATTCGTGTCCAAAACGTTGTCGTTCTGATGCTCATCGTTGATTCGTTTATTTCTCAAATTTTCATTTCCTTTGGGTTGATGAAGAAGGCCATTAAAGCGGAGTGGATGCAGGGTTTAGGTTATTATGTAAGGGTGAAAATTGGACAAAACCCGCTCAATTATTCCACATTTGAATGAGTGGGCTAAATTTGGCTAGCCTTAACTTAACTCATTCATATTTAACAGCTCAAATCAATCTATTACATTAGCTTAAAGTATTTCATCTATTATTATATTATTTATCAAAGTTTTCTATTTCATATTCTTTTACTTTTATAAAAAAATTATTAAAAATATTTTTTTTTCTTACCTCCTCCTACACCTCCACTCATGCCTTACCCATCCTTACATTTCTTACCTACCCCACCCACGTCTCTCCATAGCCCGCCCTGCAATATTCTCAAATTTCTATTTATAATTTTTATTTTTTATAAATTTTATATTTTTAATCTTTTTTTTTTATAAAAGTAACAAAAAATATGAAATAGAAATTCAAGGATGGAGTGAAAGTGGGTGGGGTTAGGATGGTAGGGGAGGTAAGAAAAGATTCCATATTTTTTATAAAAGTAAAAAAATATGAAATATAAATTTGAGTATAAGGTGGGGTGGAGTGGGTAGGTGTGGGTAGGACGGACGGTGATGTAAGATTTTTTTTTATATATTTTATAAATTGTTTATAAATTTATCTTAACTCCGCCTTACCCGCCCCACCCCATTCTCAAATTTCTATTTTATATTATTTTTACTTTTATAAAAAAAATTATAAAATATTAATTTTTTTTCTTACCCCATACCCACACCTACCCCTCCACCCCCACCCCAAACTCAAATTTTTATTTCATGTTTTTTTACTTTCATAAAAAAATATAATTTTTTTTCTCACCTTTTCCCTACCGCTCTAACCCCACCTACCCCACCTCATTCTCAAATTTCTATTTCATATTTTTTGTTACTTTTATAATAATTATATGAAATTTTATCTTACCCCCCCTACCCCCTATCCCAATCTCAAATTTCTATTTCATATTTTTTGTTACTTTTATGAAAAAAATGAAATTTTTTCGTACCCCCTACCCCCTCCCTACCCCAACCTCAAATTTATATTTTATATTTTTTTACTTTTATAAACAATTTATAAAAAATATGAATTTTTTTCTCACCCCTCTGCCCTAACCTCACCTACCTCTACCCCACCTCACCCTCCGCGGTGCGGCGCCCCGGCTCTACGGTGGTGTCGCAGCCCTTTTCCGACAGGTTTCAATCTTACACTTCGTACACTTCTTCCTTCATTTACCAACATGGAACACGCGTCATTTGACCAATAATTGTCCATCATTATATGTCTCAAACGTTTCACTTACGTACCAATATCTCTTTCACTTAATGAAATTTACGATATTTTGCACTACGTGTGTATGTGTGTGCGAAACCTCAATTATTCGAGTCATAAATAATAGGTTAAACTTAATTTACATTACTAAATTTCAAATAGAAGCTACTAGAAAGAAACTGTAGAGAAGGTAAATTCAATGAATGCCTCTGAACAGTATAATACGGGTCAGTTAATCTCTATTTATGTGCAATTTTTTTAAACCTACCCACTATGTTTTTACAGCGTATTTGTGTTATTTCTATGTATTAAAAGATGAGTTTTGACTTTTGAGTAACATATTTTTATTTTCAAATGGGTCTAATGGGTTTCTCATTTATTTTTGGAGCTAATACTTGGATTATAAATTGTGATTGTAGTTATTTTCTGTTTATCAAGTATAGGCATTTCTTTTAGGTTATACATTTTTAGATAATTGAGAAATCGCTGAGCGACACATAGTTATAAACTCGGTGGATAATGGGCTTGCGCCCCTCTACCACATTTATCCGTGGCAAGGTTTGAAACTGTGACGTGTGCCTAACTTACACCAGTGTTGTCAAAGGCCCTGAAGCGACATCGAGGCTTTAAGACATACATTTCCTTGCCAATGAGCGTTTCTTGAACAAGCGACACCAAACAATTAATATTTCACTTTTTTTGTTATTTTCTTTTAGTTTATTTGTTCATAATATTTGTTATTGATATTTGTAATGACTCGTATTAGTCTTGGACTAAACATATATGTTTGTGTTTTTTCTCAATTTAAAGCCCATACTTTATTTGGCTGCCCGCTTAAAGTTTTTTTTTGCGCTTTTCAATAACGTTTGTACTTTTGGAGCTTGGCTTTGGTTTGGACCCTCCAACAGCCTCCATATCTGCGTACATCCTACCCTACCCACCCTGGGATTACTGTGTGTATGTTGTTGCTTTTGATGTTGGCTCTCCTTTTGGGGGTTGGGCGTTCTTGGTGGTGGGGATGCATTATGTTTGGGTTCTGCAAATAAGCATGCTGTGTACTTCGTAGGGTGAAGAAAACAAGTTTGATTCTTGGATTTCTATTGTAGGTTAAGGCAACAGTAGTTTGGATACAATTTCTGGAATGAGCACTGGGTTGGGTTGGTATGTGCTTGCGCAAGACCAACAGCAACTAGGCCCATATACGGTATCTGAATTGCGTGGTTAGTCTCTAAACTTCAGTGAGTAGATGTATAACAACTGTCCTCTTATTATTTAGATGAACTGATAGTAGTGATTTCTTTTTGGTCCGGCCCTAAGGCTGCGCACAACAGAAACTTGTGTTCCGGCTCTTCCCCGTACCCCACATAGGTGAGCTTAGTGCACCGGGCTGTTTTTTTTATTTTTTATAATAGTGGTTTCTTTGTTTAAATTGGAGGAATTCTTCTTTGATTCATTTGAGCTCTGAATGACTTCTGTCTCTCCTTTTTGCTGTCTTTGTTTCCTTTTGTTTTACAAGTTTAACTATCAGCATTTATCTTGAACAATTGTTTTCAGCTGTATGATGTTCTGATGGTATTGGGAGATTTTTAAGCTTGTTTACTTGACATGGGCAGAGCACTATTCTGCTGGATACCTACTGGAGAGTACACTTGTATGGTCTGAAGGAAGGAGTGAATGGCAACCACTTTACTCGATTCCTGGATTGCTGACTGATGTACCTGAGCAGAGCACTGGTAGTACAAATTCAGGTGAGGGATTGTTCACGTAAGAAATGAACCTGCAGAAACATAATAAATTAGCACTATATCGCATTGGCTGAGACACCTGTTGCTTTGTTTTCTGCAGTTCCTTTGACTTCAAATGATCCTTTGGATGAGTATGAGAAGTTTCAAAAGGAAGTGAAAGAGGCAGAGGCCGAGCAAGCAGTTGATGAGGATCAAAGGCCTTCAACTCCTCCAGATGGTGAAGATGAGTTCACTGATGATGATGGAACTAGGTACAAATGGGATAAAGTTCTTAAAGTGTGGGTACCTCAGGTAATATATTACTTCTAGCTGTCTTCTTTGTTCCATCGTCCCTCAAAAGTGTAATTTTGTGACGCGAAACAAGTATGTGAGTCATTTAAAGCAGAAAAAAACAGAAGTACTTTTTTGTTAATCTGATAATTATTGCTTGATGTTGCGTTGTTCTTATTGTTTTTTAATCATTTATTTCAAAGAAAGAAAACAAGAAGAAGAAAGACTACATCTTGTGACTTATGCTTCTGTTCCTTTCTTTATTTGTTTTGGAAAGTGTCTTGACCAAATGAGGTTCTATAGGAAGAACCCACCGAGAAAACTGACTATCGTCTAGAAGATATGACTTATGCTGAAGAGGAGGAACTTTTCCCTACATTGCCCGCTGATGATATTTCTGGAAACGAGAACAAGAACATGGATAACATTGAAACTGATAAGACTGCTAGAGATTCAACTGAAACCCCAGCAGCAACAAATAATGGCAAGAGAAAACTGCCTGAAAAAGACGCCGACAAGAAGGTTACTCACTCTTAACTTTTATTTTTCTCCAGGTCAAAGGTTACTTTTGTCTTTTGTTTGTTGGTTGTCTGGATTCAGGTCTCATTTGTTGTCTTTTTTTTAGATAAGAAGATTGTGAACTAATTGATTGCTTTTTATCTGTTGTTATGTGCATGTTTCCATTTTACCCTGAGATGACCAGGCATTATTCCATGTGTCTTCTCTTCTTTTTCCTAATGCATATCCTTCACACATTTCTTTTCTATCCCTGCGCAGGAAGCGAATAAACCTCCAGATAGCTGGTTCGAGTTAAAAGTCAATACACATGTCTATATTACAGGGTTGCCAGAAGATGTCACTGTTGATGAGGTAATTAGCAATTTTGTTACTTATCACCTAACTGAAGGAGTCATTTTATTGTTTTTTCCTGTACATCAGTGAGCAGTGCACCATTCTTTTGACTTCTTTATTATTCTACACTAATGTGGAGATCATTGTAGGTGGTTGAAGTCTTTTCGAAGTGCGGGATCATTAAGGAGGTGCAGATTTTTTTTACCTTATATATTCATAGGAATTCGATTTTGAAGATTGTTATGGCTGCATCTAGTCTATCGAGGTCATTCTAATTAATTTTTTGCTAAGGATTACCTGTATTTGGCAAAAGATACCTTGCAGGTTGTTTTCTTTTTGTTACTCCGGCCTTCACTTTCTTTAGTCCAAAGACATTATGAATGTGCAAATGAATATTGTCTTACGATTGGTGATCCAACATTTCTTATGAAATAACCTAGAGTCACACTCTCAAGGCCTAAAGACATCATAGAGAAACTTAATACATTCGCAACTGACAACCTTGATTGTTGCACCTATGCCGTAGTGGTCAATGAAGTGGGTTGAAAACCATGAGGTTTGAGGTTCAATTCCCGACGAAAGAAAAAATTAGTAGGTGGTTTCTTCCATTTGCCTAAGCCTTGGTGGATAGAGTTATCCCTACCTGTGCTGGTGGGATGTAGCAGGTACTTGTGGAATTAGTCCAGGTGCACACAAGTTGGCGTGGAGACCACAATCATAAAAATATAAACTGAAAACCCTGAGTGTTTTATGTTGAATTCCTTTTTAACTTAGTTATCTTCCTTGATTAGTTGTTTTTTTGCTTGGAGCACTTGACTGCTTTTTTTCTCCATAGACTGATTTTAGTTACTGATGCATTTTATAAATTAAATGAATCTAATCTGTCTTATAAGCACCACTATGATAGTTGCACCACATGCTTTAAGTGGAACGACAATTTTCTTCTTTAAGTTTATTAAGGAGCTTAAACATTTTAGCTTGTCAAGTTGTGATCTTTTGAGACATGGCTTATAGGTCATACAAATGTTTTATTTTGGCATTTACAAACCAGTATTGAACTGTTATGGTGAGCTATTATAAAAATTGTAGGATCCAGAAACACAAAAGCCTCGAGTGAAGATTTATTTTGACAAAGCAACTGGAAGGAAGAAGGGTGATGCACTTGTTACATATCTTAAGGTAATGGTTCCTTTTTAAAGTACAACAATGACGTTTGGAGTTCTTATTTATTTATAAGGTTTTGGAGTTATTTGTTGTAATTGTTATCCATGTGTTTTATTTTTATTGGGAAATCTTTGTGTATTAGGAGCCTTCAGTTGATCTAGCCATTAAGATTTTGGATGGTGCACCTTTACGGCCAGGTGACAAAATTCCTATGACAGTTACATCAGCAAAGTTTGAGCAAAAAGGTAAACAGTCTGATGTTCTTTGGTGCATTGTCAAATAGTACTTGATGATTAGTCTTGCTATTACATTTCCTAAATAAAGCATGGGTCAGATTTGTATTTATAGTCACTTGAATCCCTAATTGTTTCCTATGGACAAACCTTTATTGACTATGCAGGGGAAAGGTTCATACCCAAGAAATCGGACAACCGCAAGAAGAAGAAACTCCAAAAGGTTGAGCAGAAGATGCTTGGCTGGGGTAAGTCTTTTACCTGTCTTTTACTTATAAGCTGGTTTTATGCCACATATCACCTTTCCATGTTACTTTTGGTTCTAAGAATGGATTGGTAATAGAGCTCCTGAAATACTGTTTCGTTGTTTTTCAACATTCTGAAGCTTATTTGATGCTATTGTCTAAAGATGTATATGTTTGCATTACTGTTGGTGTACTTTTTATATCTGCGTAAATGAATCTTTGCTCTGTGTGAATTTTGGTTTTGATAATTTTGGAATAATTTAGTGACTGAAACCAGCATTTCAGTTTTGCAGCAGTTGAACTGAGATAATCAGTTCTTAATTGGGTGACACATAATGTTATTCAGAGCTTCCATTGTAAACCTGTTTGGTTAAAGTCCTTAACCAGTTCATTAGCGATCTTATTTGTATTATGTTTTGGCTCTTCTTGGATAGCCAACATCTTTTTAACAGTTATGCTGCAGTAGCATCCAGTTCTATTTCTCTGTTGCATCTTAACTTGCCACTGGTTGCTCAATTAGCTTCTGGAAAGTTCATGATAGACTTACATATCAGCGCCCTTGTGGTCTCATTCTAGGTGATCGTCTCCTCCTATCTATCCACCCTTAGCCTGAAATTTCCAGCCACCGAGCTGTATCACACATGCATCCTGACAAACTCCTCAGAGTACTGCTTTTCCTACTCTGCATGGATGTCCTTACTCGAAGAAACAATCACTCTGCACCATCAAGCAACCCTTATTTATTTCATTTGTCTTCAAATCCAGACAGCTAACACCCCTTGCATATCCTTCTTTGAGTTGGCCTATAAAGAAAAAAAATGAGAGAATGCGCTAGATGTCTATCGGGTTTTCAAATTACTGGTACTGGATTAGAGTGAGAATCAAGTTCATAGCTTTACTTGCCAGTTATTGGGATCTTTTGGCCGTGTGGACATCAAAATCTTCACTTTCATGAGCAAGATCTGGACTTTATGAATTGGGTATAGGTGCTGTCCATTCCATAGACGAGAGACACGCTGACCCACTAGTGGTTTTAGTTGGACAATTTGACTCCACAAAGCAAAAAATGCCTCGGATATTTCATGAACAGTTACCTTGCCCAAGAAAGGAAAAGAAAGGGCAATCTGCCTGAGGCACCTTCCTATTCCTTCTCCTCTCCATCCTTGTGGGTGCACTATCTGCCGAACCTCGCTCCATTCAGAAGACTGAATAAGCATGAATTCATGGTCTTATGTTGCTGAGCTAATTCAGATTAAAGGTAAAAGAACAAAAACATAAAGAGAGAAGGATCAGTTCACTTGCCATTACATCTGTTATTTGTGTATCAAAAGATAGGTATAGAGCATCTTTTATCAGTTTAAACAAAGTAATGTTCTTTGGTGCGTGGGTGGGGGTGGGGGTAGGGGAATAATTTAAAATGGAGTCTTTTTCTGAAGAAATGCATTGAGAAAGGGCAGCTGTATGTGCCTTTCAACTCTTCCAAAATGGAAAACACTGGCTTTGGAGTTTTCAGATCATTCAGCTTTCGAGTCCGTTTTTTATTTATACCTAGAAAGTGTTCCGAGTATGGAAGATTATAAGCTTATGCTTGAGAGGTAATTAGACTGCTGGCATCATAGTGGATGTAAAAAACAATAGCGGTGAGAATTGCCCAAGACCATATAAAGAAACAACAACCCATTTCGTCCACAAATGTGGGACACTTAACACCTTTCCTCATGCTCATGGCTGGACATCTGGAGCACGGGCAACATAACATGGAGCTCCAACATTAGGTAAACCAAAAATAGGAATGGATCTGACTCTGATACCATGTGAAGAAATGGATCCAAGGTCTAATTCAATCCCAAAAGCGGTGATGATTGTCCAAGACCATATAAGGAGACAACACATTTTCTCCGCCAATGTGGGATACTTAACATTTACTAATCTTCTTTGTTTCTTCTCAGTTATTATTGATTATTTCTTTTATATTTGATTTGAGGCTCTGTTTATGCTATGATCTTATCTGTTCAAGGCAGTGAATGATTACATCATATATTTTCCTTTTCTCCTTGTCCCCGCTTAATTCTCTTTATTACTGGCGGTATCAGGTGGTCGGGATGACTCGAAGCTATTGGTTCCAGCTACTGTTTTGCTTCGTTACATGTTCATACCAGCTGAATTGCGGGTAACGTTTCTATGTCTGGATACTTGTTTTTTTAACCTTTCAATTTTGAGCCTGAGTGGAACGGTAAATTGTACTTGAGGTATTAACAAATGAATTGCTGTTGCGAAACTGCCATATTTTTGTAAACTGGTGGCATAGCAATACTGATATTGGCAAACATAACAGAGTAATAAGCAATTCTATGTTAATCATTATGAAGTGGATGCAGTTCCTCTGAAGTTCCAGTTATTTTTGTCCAGGCAGCTGTCTTGCTACTGCCTTTACCAATATTTAGTTCTTTGTAATTTTTCTACTAGTTGAATCCTTAAATGTGAGAATAATGTTTCCGAGCGGTGTTTGCGCTAATGCACTTCTAATCTTGTCTATAGTTGGAAGAGAATTTGTGTTCTGAGCTACAACAAGACGTCCAGGAGGAGTGTTCAAAGTTCGGCCCAGTGGACTTAGTAAAGGTATTGTCAGTTCTCATAAATTCAATTATCCACGGTTTGGATTTTAAAATATTGCTTATTTATGTTCTGATATATATGCTATGTTCCTAATAGGAGATGAGTTACTGATGTGATTTTGTCGACCAATATAGGGTGATATGTGCGCCTTCTGGGTTTGCTGAATTTCTAAGTTATGTGGTTTTGTGTGAAGTTGTTTTACTCTTTTCACCTGACAGTTAAGTAGGAATTCAGTGTCTTCAAGATTATAAGCACCTTTTGTGATCTTAGACAACAATTGGCTGTAAAGGTCAGCTGGTAGACGCAAGTCGAAATGCTCGACTGTTCCATAATTTACCAAGTTTGGTTGCTTACGTCTTGTTGCACTTACTGCATTTGTGTAGTTGATTGATGGTGGGCCTTGATGCTCCTTCCATCTAGTATCCCTACAAAAGCAACTACCCGAAGGAAGAGTTACAGTGCCTTGCCTTGTTAAATTGGAATCTTTGTCAATGTATATGTGTTATAAAGCCATCTTATGCTTCGGTTCTCATAACACTCTACATACCTGCGGGATTATTAACAATACCTTTTTTGGAAAATGTTAATAAATTCCAAAATCCATTTCGCCGTCCAGTAGAGACGACTGTCTTTTGATTGGTACCGCAGTCGCCTTTTGGAAATAAGCACAACTGATTATTTTAAACAGTTACACAACGTCCTTTGATGTGAGCGTACAAATCCACAAATCGTGTGCTTATTGTGCATCTGTTCTTTTTCTGCTGATATTTGGGACTTCTTCTGGTGTCATATTGGGCCATTTATAATGGAGATGATTTTGAGTGGTTATTCCTGCTTTGACACTCCCTTCTCGAGTGGTACAAACAGTGGGTATATTTTGCGCATGTAGTTCATTTTTACTGCCAGTACGCCTGTGACCCAGACTTCTTTCCCCTTTGGGGCATGTGGAGGTGGAGCTTAAGGAGAGGCATTTGTTATTCCTGTTTTCATACTCTCCGGTCCCAAGAGCAGGAGTAGAAACACTTGGTGACTCCTTCCCATTTTCCCAAGCAGCCTTGGTGGATAGTTACCGGGCACCTGTGTAGAAGGTATACAGTGGAATTAGATGAGTTGTGGGCCAGATGACCCGGAATACCACATTTATCAAAAAAAGCAGGAGTAGAGAGTTCAAATTGATTTCTATATCAGAGTTAGACAAACAAATATTTAATTAGTCATTTGAAATGTGAGAAATTATGATTAGTTTATCACAGAGATTAAGGTAATAAAAAGTAGTAAAACCGGGATCGAGTTTAGGCTGCCCGATTGGCTTCATGTTCCGCTGCTTCCCACTCTGTCTTCTACTAATAAGATAAAAAATACACAGGTCACAATAAGCGATTATTGTGACCTACGTGTATTTTTTCCCACACTTATCTAGTCTTGTACGTGAATCAAGGAAAGAAGTATTTCACTTTCGTCCCTGTGCAACTACTGGGATTTCTGACTTTGAATTCTTTCTGGGCATCACCCGCCTTCAGGAATATCCGTATAACTTCAATTTTGCTTCCTTGTCTCGTCTGTCCTTCTTGGAAAGCGATATAAATGATAGTCCCTCGCGCGAACTACTACTACTAGAAAATGGTGAGACCTATCTTATGTATAATGGAGTTCGTCATTTATTGACGGATTTTTCGGAATTTTTCTTTCTTAGAATTGGAAGAAAAGATTGAAATGAAATACATATTGGTTAGTATCCTTGAAAAGCATGCTTTGCTTTGCATTCTTTGCTTGTGATTATGCTTTGTCTTGAGCCAGGGTCTCCCGGAAACAGCTGCTCCACCTATCAAGGTGTTGGTAAGGTCTGTGTACACTCTACCTTCCCCAGATCCCACGTTGTGGGATTTCACTGGGTATGTTGTTGTTGCAGTATCCTTGAAAAGCCTGCAATTTAGGGAAAAGAAGTCAAAAAGAGTAGGACAGAGGAAAAGGAAATACATCTCTAACTAAATGGATTGAGAAAGATATTGCCAGAGGTTTTATCTCATTCACTGGCTTGCTTTTGCAGGTGTGCGAGAATCATCCACAAGGGGTTATTTTGGTCAAATTTAAGGATAGAAGAGATGCACATAAGTGCATTGAGGCGATGAATGGACGCTGGTAAATGATTGCTTCTACATCTTAAACTTTTGTCGTCTCATGCAGACTGTACTGAAGTTTTTATTTCCTTAACTCAGTGCCTAGTCAAACACAACCATATAAAATAGAACGGATGGAGTACATATAAACAATCGTGTAGTGTTTATTTTGTGAAGTTGTTTCTATGTATAGACAACACCTGTCAGTCTGATATTTGTTCCATTATTGTCCTTGTTTTTGTTCATGTTATCTGATTTATATTCGTTCATTGCAACAGGTTTGCTGGTAGGCAAATCCATGCTAGTGAGGATGATGGATCTGTTAACCATGCTTTAGTCCGAGATATAGATGAAGAAACTGATAGATTGGAGAAGTTCGGAGAAGAACTTGAAGCTGATTCATAGATGTGTTTCTCTATGTGGAAATAGTAGCAACACTTATTTTTTGCTTGCTATACAATCCATGTGTCTATGCGCTCTTTGAATAGGAATCCATTTTATGGAAAGATCCTGACTATTGTACTTTGGTGAGACAAGGAGATCTTGCAAAAAATGGTTCATAGATGTTGTAGGCTCTGCTCGTGGCATGCCAACTAGATTTCTAATTGCAAGTAATGGGTAATCTCCTAGTTTTCTTTGGAGTATTAATTGGAATGAGGAAGCAATCTTTTTTCCCGGTGCAGTGATGGGGTAGAACTTTCTTTAGTGCTTGACTTCTGCTTTCAGAACATGCATGCTCTGTAACTATTGTAGCTGTAAAAATTTGTTCGATGATCGGCTTCTTTGTTATTGTCGCTGAAATTCTTTTTAGTTTTCGAAAGTTGACTTGTATGGTTAAAATTAAACCTGTCTACCGGGCCGGGTTGACTCGGAACCGGACCGGTTGACCCGGTAGAAAATCCGGACCGGACTGGTAAAGGCTTACCGGGTTAGAAAAAACCCGGTAAGGCCCGGACCGGTTAGACCCGGTAACGAAAACCGGTTAACCGGTCCGGACCGGACCGGTAACACAAAAAAATTAAAAAAAATTGCACAGTGACCCAAATGGTATTGTTACCGTTGGGAGGGGGTGGGGGGTGCCAACGGTCATTTCGATCGTTTGGTTGCATTTTTTTTTTGTTTTGTTTATTATTTTTTTTAATTACATTTTTATCCTTTAAAAAATTTATAAATTCTCTACATTTTTTTCATTTTTATCACACAACATTTCTCTCAATTCTCTTATTCTCAATTTCCCACTCTCTTAATCATCTTTATTATCAATTTTCAAGTTATTATTATTATTAGTTTTCAAATTCAAAGTAGCAAGACGCAAGACTTCGAGCTTCGAGTTTCAATTGAATTCTGAATCCCGAAGTTTGGTACACTCGTTTCATTCTCTAATTATTTTATTAAATTGTCATATTTATTTGTTGATTATTTAAATATTTTATAATGTCTTTGCTAAGGGGAATTGCGTCGGGACTGCGCCGTAAATCTAGTTCAAGGGGTAAAAAATCTATAGGTTTTTCATCATCTAATCAAAATATAGATTATGATCAAATGCAAGAAGATTTTGGAATAGAAGATAATGAATATGATAACGTTCAATTAGATAATATTGTTGAACTTGAAGAAAATGAACCTCCTACACCTACTAGTGTTCCTTCTGTCAATGTTGGTACTGCTAGTGGTAGTCGTAGACCTCCTTTACCAGAACCAGTAGCAAGAAAAAAAAGGAGTAAAGTGTGGCTCTTTTATGATAAAGTTGTGGGTACTGATAGAGTTAGATGTAATATTTGTGGGAGAACTTATAAACATAAGACAGGGGGTGGTGACGGGGGGACGGACACTATAGGTAGACATATAAAACACGATCATACGACACAATGGAATGTTGTCTCTGATTTAGAACCCGGTCAACAACAACTTAATCCATTAACTGGGGGGTGACTAAGTACGATCCAAAAAAGGATCGCATTGAATTAGCAAAAATGATTGTCGGAGGTTGTTTACCTTTTTCTTTTGCTTCTTCTTCATATTTAATTACATATATTCAAAGAGTATATAATCCTTTTTTAAAGGTGTTCCTCGTAGTACTACTAGAGCCGATATTTTTAGACTTCATAATGATTATATTATTCTTTTGCAATATTTGTTTGCTAATCTTCCATGCCTAGTTAGTTTTACTTCAGACATTGAACATGCTTTAAACGGTTATGATTATTTAACAATTACTTGTCATTGGATTGATGAAAATTTTAGAATGGAAAAACGTATTATTGCTTTTGAGTATGACGAGGATCAAAGTCATAATGGAAAATAGAATTATAGAATTTAAAGAAAAATGTAAACAATTTAATTTGAGACCTAAATTCATGTCAGAAGAGATTATTACACGGTGGAATTATACTTATTTATTTTTAAAAGAATGTTATAAGTATAAAGACCACATAACACATGTTGCAAATGCACATTGTAAGAACGTGATGTATATGTTAACCGACGAACATTGAAAATCAATTGGTGAACTTTTAAAAAAATTACGTAAATTTTACACTGCTACTGTTGAATTTTCAGGATCTTATTACCCAACAGTTTGTAATGCTTTAGCTCATATAGCTGAAATTTCATATTTACTTTATGGTTTAAAATCAAATGTGAAATATAAAAATGCAGTTACACTTATGTTTGAAAAATTTTAAAAATATTTTTTTTCCTATTCCTGATATTTATTGTATTGGTGCAGTCTTAAATCCTTCTATTAAAAAAGTAGATTGTCATAATTTAATATGTAGTTTATATACTTATATGGAAGTATGTGAAACAGAAATTTCATCTTTATTTGATTGCATAAGTACACTTGATATTAATTTAACTACATTATATGAATATTATGCTACATTACATGATAACAACAACTCTGCTACTAATATTCCTTCTAGTTCTGCTTATGTGTCTACACCTTCAGGATTCAATGCTGATGACGATGAAGAAGAATCTTTAGACATATGGAGCACTTTTACAACACAGGCAAACACAAGTCGATCTTGCGATGAGATGCAATTTTATTTGCAAAAGCCAGCGGAGTCGAAGAAAAGTTTTGACCCTTTACAATGGTGGCAGGATAACAAAAGGCAATTCCCGGTACTTGCAGCGATGGCCCGAGATGTTCTTAATGTGTCGATCTCAACAGTGGCTTCTGAAAGTGCATTTAATCAAACACGAGATCAAATAAGAGACACACGTCACTCATTGGGTGAAATCACATTAGAAGTGTTAGTCTGCTTAAGGGACTGAATCAGATCAGAGAGAAGAAATCAAGGATGTGAAGACGTTAATTCTCCGAAAGATGAAGAAATAGGCAATATTTTGAAAGGCGGAAGCGGAGGCGGGACTGAAATTAATACTCCAGATTTAGAGGCTATGGAGCATAACCAATTCGATCAACCTATAGATTACGAAGAACTTGCAAGAAGGATGCATAATATGTAAATAAAATTATTATTACTTCATTATGTACTCTTATTAACATTATGAAAGTTCAAAAATTTACATCTTATCATTAGTTTTAATTTTACTATCTATTTAGTTGTTAATCTGTTATTACTTATTTGTTAACTTATATCTACTAATCTAATAAATTAATAAAAGTATAATTACAATATAAAGTTATAAACTATAAAGTATAACTATAACAGTACTATAAAGTAAACTATAAAATAAAGATAAAGTATAAAGTTATAAACTGTTTCAATTTTAATATATAAAACTAAATTACATATTATATTACATATTTAAATTGAATTTAGTTTACATTATAGAAAATAAATACTAGAAATTAAAAATAAATAAAAATAAATAATAAGCAGGACCAGAGGCGGTTCGAACGAACCCGCACGCGG
The DNA here is from genome assembly GCA_029844215.1 of Przewalskia tangutica. Taxonomy (NCBI): domain Eukaryota; kingdom Viridiplantae; phylum Streptophyta; class Magnoliopsida; order Solanales; family Solanaceae; genus Przewalskia; species Przewalskia tangutica. The sequence goes on from CM056725.1 coordinate 10,152,608, forward strand.
GCGACTGAAATCCGGTAATGAACGGACCGGTTGGCCGTGTCCGATGAAGCGAATCGATGCAGGTCGAACCGCTAAACTTGATCGGTCGGACCGTTCGGCGTTAAGGCGGTATAGTTAAAATGTGCAAGTCCTGCAAGGTACTTATTTAGATAGTTCCTCAGTACGGCCTCTGTAAGGGCTGTGAGGATCCTGTGGAGATTTCTTTTGACTATATACATCCCTCGTATCCAAATTGACTGACTTGTATAATCTGGATTCACTCCGTGTAAAGCTTACTAAAAGAGGAAAATGTTCCCTACAAATGTAGCCATTCTTAGAATTCTAACACAAAGTTCTCAAGGGTAAAACAATGTCGTTCATTATACCACTCTCGTTAGTATGTGATATGGGTCGCGGGATGAGGTAGAATATTCAGGATTAAGGTTGAGATATTTTATTCCACCTTTTAGGTAGGATAAATTAGTTTAAGGATTACAATTTCAGAATTATAATTTTGAAATAATTTAACCCGCGAACCAAACGACCCTTCGGGTTAGTGATTTTAATTTCTCCGGCAGAGGTTGTTGGCCGGTAGCGACGTAATTTTGTGCAGGCGTTTCAATCTAACGCCTTCTGGTTATGCTCGTCTTGCTTTGCACGACGGGTTTCCTCCAATAGTAATTGCAAGCGGGCTTTGTTGAAACTAAGAAGAGGGTCAGCCTGTTGAATCATCGTGGCTAGGGTTTCATATTCACCTTTTGGGAGGCCTGCAGTCAATTGCAATACCATCTTTGTCTCAGATACGGGCGTACCAACGTTGGACAATTAGTTTGCCACCAGTTTCAACTGCTTGCAATATTCTGATATATTAGTGAAATTTTCAAGACGGTTATTGTTGAATTGTTTTCAAGTACACTGCACGAGTGTTCTTGTTGTATTGAAATATTTCTTCTAGCCGTGTCCATAGATCACGGGCGGAGGCACCCGTTTTCATGACGGTGAGGAGCAAATCCTTGAATATAGTGCCATATATCCACGGTTGGATCACGACATCAAGGCGACATCATGTGGCGTCCTCCATATCAGGAGGACGAGGTACAGAGTTGTCAATATGCTCAAGCACATGATAGACACATGCATGAATTCGGAAAAGTTCCACCCATGATCAGTATTGACCATCTTCCTGATCAAGAATCAACGTGAGGAAGTTCTTGATGTGAGTGACGGCGAGAGCCGGATGAAAAGATGGTGATGAGGGGGTTGTGGGAGGAGTTTGAAGGACGAATGAGTTGAAAGCGGAAGCATCAGAAGAGGTGGAAGTAGCCAATGTATCCATTAAAGTAGGAGAGAATGGAAGAAATAATTAGAATTAAGAACAAAATTGGGCAGCGACCGAGAGGGGAAGTGGCCGAGGTGGGCGGCAGCTGTTTTTTTTATTCTATGGTAGGGTTTTGATTCTTGATACCATGTAAAATATTATTAATCTTCATTGGAGAGTTTTTCTCATTAACACAAATATTTATAGGTGTACAATATTGAATCCTTCTATGACAAAAATCTCAATTCTATCATAATTACATAATACAAAATATGTACTCTAAATGTTACAATTATACTGTGTGCTAATAGTAACATCAAATTTTTCCTTTTTAATATGTTCCAAAAAGAAGGAATATCTTTCTATATTTAAAATTTGGACTTTATGCTTTTCTATTTTTCTTTCAATGGTATATTTTGATATGTATTAAAAGTTGGTCTTTTCCCCCTTAAAAATGAAATGGAGCTAACACAAGATGAATTTTGAACCAACGACCAAATCATAGACAGTTGTCATTTGTCAACTTTCTCCTTGGCCCCAACTAGGGATTCTCACTATAAAATTCGTTTTCAAATCTTAAGTCTGTAGATTTTTGAAGAAAAATTAGCACTTTTAGTCCCTTAATTATTGATTAATTGATATGAACACTTTTAATTCTTATAATTATGAATCTTCATAAGTTTAAACGTTTCAATTATCAACGTGTTAGGTTATATTTGTGCAGCAACTCCATATTTGAAGATAACATAATTCTAAAAATAATCTAAAAATCACATACTTCCTAACTAAAAAGATCAAACACATATTTTAATTAATTGTGTTTAACTAAATATTAAGTTTAAACGTTTCAATTATCAATGTGTTAGGTTATATTTGTGCAGCAACTAACATAATTCTAAAAATAGTCTAAAAATCACATACTTCCTAACTAAAAAGATCAAACACATATTTTAATTAATTGTGTTTAACTAAATATTAAAAGCAACAAAAACAAAATTCACCAATAACAGATAGACCATAAGTGTCATTATCATTTTTCAAATTTTGTTACGTTAATGATTTCCCTTTGCTCCTCAACGGTCATATTTCAATCAAACTCACAAATTGGACCGTTGCACCCCACCCCCTTCTCCCCTCACCCCAATGTGTCACCTTATATAAGGAAAACCTCCTGATTGTTTATCCTCACTCACTTGACTTACAACAAAAATATGGGGTTTACTAGTTATGCAGAAATATGTGAGTCTCTGAACCGTACTCGAAAGTTGTTTCTTTTATGTAACTACATTCTTCTTGGTGCATCTTCTAGCTGCATTTTCTTGACTCTTTCTCTTCGCCTTATCCCATCGCTAAGCGGCTTCTTCCTCATCATCCTCCACATTTTCACTATTGGTGGTGCGGTTTTTGGTTGCTCCGTGGTAGCAACTTCATCGAATATTGGAAAATGGTATGGACCTCACATGGTTGCAACTGTTTTAACAGCTATCTTGCAAGGCTCGGTTTTCGTGCTGATTTTTACGAGGACTAATGATTTTCTTGGGAAGTTGAAGAGTTATGTTAGAGAGGAAGATGGTGAAATGATATTGAGATTGGGTGGTGGATTGTGTGCTTTGATATTTTGTCTTGAATGGGTTGTGCTTACACTTGCATTTTTCTTGAAATATTATGCTTATGTTGAAGGTAATGGTAATGTTGGTGGTGGATCAATTTCTATGAAGACAAGTGCCAAAGTTCAAGATGAGGAAGATATCAAGAATTGGCCATGGCCATTTCAAGTGTAAGTAATGGTCTTTTCTTGGAGATGTTTTGGATCATAGGGCCATTTCAAGTGTCTTTTCTTGGATATGTTTTGGATCATAGTTTCAATGATTTGTTCATTCATTTTGTTTGCTTTTGTGTTGGTGTTAGTGTGAGTTGTGTGTTCTTATTGATTAATCATCAATTTTACTTTGTGGTTTGATTTGGTATTTCAATATTTTTTCACAGGTGAAATCACAGCCAAGGAAAATGATAGAGTAGTCTTGAATTGTTAATTGTCATTTAGTATTTCCAAAGTTTGTGTAAATGGTGACCCTTGCATGATCATTGTCTTTATTCAAATTGTAAATGGTGACCAATTTCCTAGTTCCAAGTGGCCCCTGGCTAGTGTAAATATATCAATAGTTTTTATATACTAGATTCATCCATCTAATAAGTCATAAAAATGCATAATCTTTGACTAAACAGATTCAAAATACTGAACTATTTTTCCTTTTCATTCTTTCAATTTGGATTGGAGTCTATCTCAAAATTTATAGTGTTCAAAGCGCTTACCTTGTTGAAAATATAAATGTAGATTTTCAGTCGCAAAATTTCAGATTTATGAAAATAGGAACCATTAACTATTTAAGAAAATAACACACAAGATCCAACTCTTGATTCAAATGGTGAATGACTGACCATTTCCTAGTTCCAAATAGCCCCTGCCTAGTGCAAATATAGTAGGATTAAGAGTTATATCCTAGAGAATTCATCCATCTAATAAATAAGTCATACATAAAAATGCATAATCTTGACTTGAAAGGGAGATAAAAAGGGTACCAAAAGGTTCATCTTTATTGCTAATAATAACTATGTAAAACACAATTGCAAAAAGAAAAACCAAGACTCTAGCTTTAACTCCTCCTCTGCACAGACTGAATTCATACCATACCCTCAAAGTTTCTTAACATATATCTATGGCAAATTTAATATGATCATAAAGTAATGACATCTCTCTCCAACACAAGTGCATTCATATCTTAATCTCTTTACCAAAAATCCAGCTGAAAGGAACGGGACTTCGCTGCTTGGCCCTTGCTTGTGCTCTCTCCTCCAATTTTCTAATACGCGGAGCCAGTCCACATACATAATCTTGTGCTCTACGTCCTTCACTAGAAAGACCGGTCAACTTTTCCACTTCCCATCTCGCCACCAAGAATTCCAGAATATCTGCATAGTCCTTGGCAGTGTATACACCAAGCCGTTGAGCTACTGCTGAGAAGTGTTCGAAGAGGTTGTCATCCTTTCCGTCATACATCAGATGAGCTGGCATTGAAATTTTTTTCTTCATCATGTCACCAATAGCCATTATGGCGCCATCAGGGTCAACTTCGAGTAGTTTCTCGACGATCTTGGTATATGCTGTTTCATGGCGCTTCTCGTCTGCAGCAATTGTACCACATATTTGTGCTAGTTTCATATCCCCGTGCTCCTTGGCAAGCCTAGCTGTGTTGCCATGTGAAATGAAAGTAGCCCTTTCTTGGAAAGAAGTGTAGATAAAACCTAGATAGGGGTTGTTTTCCGTGCGAGGATCCTGGAAATATAAGTGTGAAGTGCATGAAGTACAAACCAAATTGAGCAAAGTGTTTGGATACAAAGGTGCAGGACACGGGAATTATAACTGCTAAGACTTACAAGAACTGAAAATATAATTCAACAACAAAATTGAAATTACAAAGATGTTGAACAAGAAAAATGGAAACTGTTTTGTGAATGCTGAGTCGAGTGTGACACTCTGTCTTTAAGACAATATTGCCCCGTATGTATAAGACTTACAAGAACTGAAAATATAATTCAACAACAAAATTGAAATTACAAAGATGTTGAACAAGAAAAATGGAAACTGTTTTGTGAATGCTGAGTCGAGTGTGACACTCTGTCTTTAAGACAATATTGCCCCGTATGTATCATTTATACGTCCTGGACAATTGTCTCCCAAGATAAAACAACAATGGAACAATTGAGCAAAGGAAACTCAAGTGCTACCGTGAAGAATTTTGAGTAACGAAATGATGCTTGGAAGATTGTAGGAAGAAGAATTTTGTTTTGTGTTTTTCGTCTATTGTTAGTTGTTCTCAACAATGGTGCAAATGGGTTGTTTATATAGGTGAGGGAGGGGCTGTTGAACTGCCTCCATAAGTGTCATTACTGGACAAGAATGGCCATTATGGAGGTAGTAATACCACCAAAATAAATGGTGAGAAAGAGCAACGGATTGACCATTATAGGAGGAGTAATTCAGCCAAAATAAATTGCTGAATTGAATGTTGTGGCGTTTCTGATCTCTCTGTCTAATTCTGACTTTCTGAAAACTTCAGGGACCAAACTGTACATATGAAAGAATTCTGGTCCAAAAAGATAATATCACCCGACCCGGACCGGACGGCGGCGCGCGTGTGGGCTTTTTCCTCGAACCGAAGCACATTTAGGTCCTCCCTCCTTGGATACCCCTTGGGGTCCCAAACCCCAAACCAATTTTGAGTCTTATAAACACAACAATTCTTTCTTCCTCCATATGAGGGAGAATTGATCCCAAACCACACTTTTCCATGTTTCAAACACCTCACTTCGTGGACCAATATCTATTTCATTTCTCAACGAAATTTGACGATCCTTGGCCCTACGGTTATCTACGTACTTAGTAGATCATGCATGTGTAAAGAATCGGATTCTCCAACATACGTAACACTAGTGTTTAAGTCGTTAAAGTTGGTCGGTCGCAACTCCCGCCAAAGGCAAATTTCCAACACAAAGATGATTATATAACATGTTCAATCTCAACATTTCACTTAGAGGAAATGACAAAAAAGTCCCTATAAGTATGAGGGTAGGTTTACTTAAGTATGCACAGAACAATTTGTCCTTTCAGTTTGCTAAAAGTACACTTTTATTCTCCTTCAAATATTTAACAATATATGTTTGTTATTTACTTAGAATGAATAGTTATAAACATGTAGCTAATGTACACACAAAATGCGCCACCAAAGCTAACGCAATGATAGTGCTAACTCTGTAGACAAGGGATACAATGGGTTAGGCAGGCAAAACCACAATTTAGCAGACAAATTGCTTCTTAAAATACCAAAAGTGTCGCTGTAAAGTTTGCTAGCAAGTAAGTCAATACAGTGCCATGCAGTCAATGAGGTTGGAGGAAAGGAACAGAGAGGGGGTAAAAGGGTCATATACAAGAAAATGAAGAAATAAAGTAGACTGAAGTACAGAAAAAAGTACAATAAAAAATGCATAACTCAATCTGGCAGTAAACTTAGCGGCGTTAGTTTACCAAAATTTTGACTTTTATCCCTTCTCCCAGGAAAAAGAAAGGCTTGATAACCAGGAGGGTGTGCATGCAAAATATATGATCAGAAACTTTTCATAATTTGATATCTGAACTAAACATATAAAACCAACTATGGAGAAAAATCAGAAGGCTTATGACACAGCATGGGATATGCCTCAGCAAACCTATTTTTTTAGCCTGTAAATGATTAGACTCCATATGAAACCATTGGAATTTAATCCTATAAACTTTTATATTAACAATATCTTCAACCTCATTGAATGATACTTAAATGGTTTATATGATAACATAAGGTCAGGTTAAAATCTTACCATCCCAGAACCAATTAGGTACTGGATTGTCTTTTCAATTTGCTTCATATCAACTCTTCCAGAAAGATAAAGATATTTGTTGAGAAGATCGCCGTGCCTATTTTCTTCAGCTGTCCATGCCCTAGTCCAAATAGCCCAGGGAGTGAGGCTGGCACCCGTTTCATCACGAACGGCATCCAGGGTGTTTATCATGGTCTGATAAGTCGGAAGGGCCTCCTCTGTGATCATATCCCCAATTAATACGACAAAGTAGTCGTCGGGAATTTCCTTACACCTTTCCCTTAGCTCCTTGACCTGCTCATCGAATCCCTCGGAGGCAGGATCAGGAAGAAAATCAGTAGGCTGCCAACATTTCTCGACAGGCTTTAGGTGCACCAAGATATTTTGTTCGGCCCAACCACGCAGAGAATCGAAAATTGCAATCTTTTCTGGTGGCATGGAATGGGTTACTTGAACATGCACCTCTCGTGGAGGAGTGAACGGCTTCTTCACATTTCCGACTTCCCTGCAATTAGCAGAAGCCAGAAGGTTCAGAGCTAAAGTTTATTTTCCAAGATAAATAAATGATAGGGGCATATATTTGTTGAAAGAGAGAAATCTATGAATTGGAAGACTAAGCCTATATATTTAGTCAATCCTAACATTGGAAGACTGAGCCTAGATATCTGAATTATCTCCAAGTAGGCACTATGATTTTGTCTAATCTCAATTAACTTATATTTGTTATATGGGGCTAAACTTGTCGTGCATATGGTTCGTTTTACTTAATTTTCCCCCTAAAATCTTTATCTTTTCCACACACATTTGTAGAAACAAAGATATAGATCACCAATCAAGATTAATCATCCCTCAAAACAATAAAAGTAAGCACAATCACCTATAAATTGTATTAGTTTATTATATAAGTGTGCAGAAACTAAAGCTATATAAATATGCAGAAATTTAAGTTGGCTTTTTAACAACTAAAATAATACAAAGAAGCTGAGATATAAGTGCCAGCCAATTCCATAACAATCAAAGAAGCTGAGCTATACCAAACAGCTGTTTGTATAAGAAAGCACCTACTTGCAAACAAGAAAAGAACAACACACATAACTATAATTGGAAACATTAACTATAAGCAAAAAATTGAGAATTAAACACAGAACACCACGGTAAGATCTAATTCTCAACCATAGTAAAAGGCTTTTTTCATTTCTGGCACCTCGGCCAAAATTAATTACGGGCGCTAGCCAAAATATACAAAACTTATACACTGATTATGTATATTGTATGTATAATATTATATGAAAAACAAAGCACATAACTAAGCTTAAGGAAGAATTTACAGAAAAGAGAGAATCATTGGAAGATATTTGAAGAAAACATCAACTAGATGAAAAAAATTCACAGATCCATATATACAACAATCAAAAGCACATCGATTTCGTTTTTATTAAAACATGCATTGCCACCCCACCATACAACAAGCTAAGTTACACATGAAGCAAACAGGACACAATTTCCAATTTTAGAAAAAGGTGGAATTTTTAATTTTGTTTTTCTTAGAAAGAGCTTCATTACACCAACCACCACCAGTCACCACTCAGGCACTCACCAATCCAATTAACAGATACAAGAAAACCAAAATTACAATAACAAACACACACCAGAAACATGCAGTGCATTTGGTGCGCAATTTTTTTTCCCCATTATAAATCAGTTCACCATATTTGGGCAACCAAAATAATTTCCATGATACATACATTTTTCCTTCATATGAAAATACACCCCGTGTAGCAAAAATCAAGTTACAAACACTAGTTCTTATAACAGTGAAACAGTAATAAGCCATAACGAAACCGACCCACTTGCCAATGAATCAAAATAAAGGAAAAGAAACCACATTGAGAGGTACCTACAACAATATACCTAGTGTAATCCCGTGAGTGGCGTCTGGGGAGGGTAATCCTACCTTGCAGGTAGAGAGTTTGTTTTCAATAGACCTCGGCTCAAGTAAAGTATTGAGAGATACCCATTTTCATTTTTCCATTATACAAACATTGTTCAAATTCAAATGAAAATGTACCCAGTGAAGCTAAAATTAATCAAATCATAAACGCTAACAAGAAAACACAAATGAAACAAAACGAAACCGACCCACTTCCCATTTAATCAAAATAAAGGAAAACAAACCACATTGAGAGATACCCATTTCCATAATACAAATATTTTTCAAATTCATATGAAAATGCACCCAGAGTAGCTAAAAATCTTGAAACAAGACAACATAAATGAAACAAAATGAAAGTGACCTACTTCCCATTTGATCAAAACAGCAGAAAACAAACCACATTGACAGATACCCATTTTGCCGTTAGAGAGAGCACATTTTTTAATATTTTATTATATTCTCAACATGACACCTCAAGGCCTGATTTTTTTTCATGGTCCAAAATATGGAAAAAAAAAATTGATAATAAGTGACGGTGAGATTCGATGTCAAGACCTTTTGCGTGTGATAACAAGTTGAAATGTGTAACATTTCCAAATTCATTTAAAAATGCACCTAACGTAGCTAAAAACAAAATGAAACCGAGCCACTTCCCATAAATAAAAAAGTACTTACAAAGAAGGTGTTGAAGCCATGAAAACTCGAGGAGATCTGATTGAAGAAGGAAAAGGTAACATTTTGTGGGATTGAAAGGGCGTCACATTGAGGTTTAGTGCCATTCTTGATGTAATATGCTCTGTTTTTACACCTCGACTATTTCGCCTGTTGTGATCACTCTACACTTTGCATATACGAGTCGAAGATGGAGACATACAAATGGACTCAATTTATAAGCCTCTAACTCGACAAAATCCAACTGGAAATGTAATTAATTGACCCTTTAGTTCAGGAAAATTACGTCAATTGCCATTTTAGTCCTTTTGGCTTCGTCCTCATTGAAGTCCCCGTTAATCCTGATTTGAGTCTCTCCATTTTTTACTTCTCACATTTTAACTTGACATACTTATTAAATAGTTATAAATAGAATGACAACATACTCAGTGAAATCACATACAATGGGGTCTGGACAGGTTAGAAGGTACACAAACCTTATTTCCACCTTGATAAGTAGAGTGAATGTTTCTGAGAGAACTCCGGCTCAAGACACAGCATAATCACAAGCAAGTCAATCAAAACAAAGCTAGTAAAGCTAGAATAAAGAGTAAAACAAGAGAAACGATCAGACTCAGATAATGAATTAAAGCAATATAAAGTGCATTCGAACAAAAGGGAGCAGTAATTAACACAACTAAAGAACATATATCAGCAAAAATCAAACTACAGTGTATTATAAAGCAATAATGTGCCTATAAGTGTGATAGGCTAATCGGGCCTACAATAATAGTACTACAACTATCAATTTGTAAGCATAAGTAGGATTACGCTCTAGTACATACTACTCTTCTACCCTAATTTGTCTCCTCCACAACCCGTGTCTAAGGTCATGTCCTCAATAAGTTGCACCTGCGTCATATACCGTCTAATCACCTCTCCCCAATACTTCTTCGACTCATAGTCAACCTCTCACACCCCCGCACTGGGGCATCTGCGTCTCTTCTATGCACATGTCCGAACCATCTCAACCTCGCTTCTCGCATTAGAATGATAATTTTACTATATTATCTTTAATTATTACTAAGTAACTTAATGATTGAAATAAATAAAACATATTTTAAAAGTTATACATTCACTAAAATTTTCTTGAACTTGTCAACTCAATAATAAATGATAAGGGTAAAACATATATGAAATGATAAATTATCTCTTATATTTTTTAAAATGAACAGGAAAAATTGGATAACTATTTTTAGTATAATGGATAAATAAAACTGGACGGAGGGAGTAATAATTAGTGGCACCATTTGACTCAGAAATAAATAAAGACTTTATTATGTTTAACGAATTATTCTTTCTTGAGTGTCTGCTTTTGTTGATTTTTCTTCACAATAAGTACATCTTCAAAATTAAGTGAATCTAATTAGGATAAAATATGAATAATGTAATTAAATAGTTGTCAAATAAATAAAAAATAACATTCTTTTTAGAATAAATTAAAAAAAAATGATGTCACATAAATTAATATCAGAATTTCCTAAAAGAAAATGATGTCAGACAAAATGAGCTCTCTACCAGAATTCTTTTAATACGAGAACTGCTTTTTGGCTTTATTTTTTGGTTTCTCATATATACTCGCAGCCGGATTCACACGGCATAAAACGTGATTAAGGGAGAAGTTCTCCCTACTCGATTTTTTTAAAATACCTAAGTCTTTTTGGTCCTTTTTGGCTGTTTTTTTAATTTCCCATTAAATGTTTGCTAGCCGCATCGAAGTCTTGACTAATTTAAATTTGTATTGTGTAAAATGTAATTAAGGGGAAGCTAATACCTAATGTCTTTTGATCCTTTTGGCTTTGTTTGTTTATTTTCTCCTTGATGTTTGGTATCTATATTAGAATTTCACTTAATTTAAATTTACGACGGGTGAGACATAATTAAGAAAAGCGTTTCTTACCATAGTTTTTATATTTAAAACTTAAATTTGAGACATTTCTTTAATCATTTTTTTAATTTATGATTTTTCTTACTTTGGACAAAACCGGGATTCTTAACTAACCAGTTTAATAATCAGTGGGTGTATAATCAGTGGGTATCTAAAGTTCTACTATACTAACTAGGAGTATCAGATTTTAGGTGGCATTGGTGGAGAGATTCTCGTTATTTTTGTATTATTATTGACCAAATAGTGAATTTGTCCTGTGGTTAAAAAAAATTAAAAATATATTTTTCTACTATCTGAATACTAAAAATAAATAGAAAATTGATTCCTTGATTTATTTCATTCTGATATTGAAAATATAATAAATATATAATGCTAATATTATTAAAGACCTATCTAATTATCCTAAATGAATTGATACTAATTTACAATCATATCCTAATCATGTGATTATAATTGATGTAATTAGATTATGATATGAGATAATTATGGGATGACCCCATAATTATTCTAACAGCCCCCGCAGTCTTAGCGGAAGGTTCTCGAATGCTGAGACTGTTCCTGAAATCATCAAATAGTATGCGCGAAGACCTTTGGTGAAAATATCAGCAATCTGATAATGATACGATACATGAAGAACTCAGACTTGGTCACGTACAACCTTTTCTCGAACAAAAAATATATTTATTTCTATGTGTTTTGTGCGTTGATGTTGGACAAGATTACCGGATAAGTATATCGCACCCACATTATCATAATAAACCACGGTTGCCTTTTCAATCGGACAATGTAGCTCAAATAGAAAATTACGGAGCCAACATGATTCAACAACCATATTGGCTACCCCTCGGTATTCTGCATCAGTACTCGACCAAGACAGCGTTGGTTGTCATTTTGACGACCATGAAATGAGATTGTCCCCCAAGAACACGCAATAACTAGAGGTGAAACATCGTGTGTTTGGACAGCCACCATAATCCGCATCTGTATAGGATGAGAAACTCGAAATGGAGGACTTATACAGATGCAAACCAAAATGAAGAGTGCCCTTAACATACCACATAATTCTCTTGAGGACCCACATATGTTCTTCCTTCGGATCATGCATGTGTAAACCAACTTGCTAGACCGCATAGGAAATATCTGTAAACGTGTGTAATAGTTAGTCAATATTTCCTACCCATAATTAGAATATTTCCATGTATTGTGTAAATATAATTATGGTAAGACTAGGATTCCTCTTGTGATTAGGTTTAGAATTCTTATTGTATAAGGGATGAATATTGTACACTATATATACCTTGATATTAATGAGAAGACTCCCCAAGGAAGATTAATATCATCTTACATGGTATCAAGAGCCTAAAACAAAAACCCTATACTTTTTTAGAGCAGCAGCCGCCGACCCTCCCCCCTCCTTCGGGATTCTCGCCGGCGCTCCTTTTCCTCCCTAAAAAATCTTAGGTTTTCTCTCCTTTTATCTCCTCTCTAAATGGCTACTGAGGATTCTTCCAATACTTCTGATGCTTCTACCTCCACAAATCCCACCACCACGTTGCCATCCTCTTTTCATCCAGCCCTAACTGTTACAAACATCAAGAACTATATTCTCATTCTTCTTGATCAAGAAAACAGTCAGTATTCTCCCTGGATTGAACTATTTCGTAATCATGCATGTCTCTACAACGTGCTTGATCACATTGATGACACCATTCTGCGCCCTCCGGAGGTTGATGAGTCTACTTGGCGTCGTCTAGACGTCGGCGTCAAACAGTGGATTTATGGTAGTATTTCTCATGATCTCCTTCTTACTATCAGGAAATCTGGCGCCACGGCCCTTGAGTTATGGAACCTCTTGGAGAAAATCTTTCAAGATAACAAGCACACTCGTGCAGTGTATTTGGAGGAACAGTTTAACAATACACGCCTTGAAAATTTCTCCAACATGACTGAGTACTGCAGACAGTTGAAACTCTTGGCGGATCAACTCTCCAACGTCGACACGTCTGTCTCGAACACTAAATTGGTGCTGCAATTGGTTGCAGGACTTCCCAAAGGTGACTATGATAAGTTAGTCGCCATAATTCAACAGGCAGATCCGCTTCCCTGTTTTAACAAAGCTCGCTCGCAGTTGTTGCTCGAAGAAACTAGTCATGCTAAGCAGGATGAGCACAATCAGAAGGCGTTAGCTGTCGAAACACGCCCTCAAGATCAAACGCCGCCAGAAAACTCTCAACCGCAGCAGGGACGCTGTGGCAAGGCTGGCAAAGGTCGCAGAGGAGGCCGTGGTCGTGGTAGGGGTCATGGGCGCAGACCAAGAACAATAATAGGCCCGCAGAATCATCCAGTACGCGGTGCCCAACGAGATCCGTCTGGCGCGGCGCCGTTATTCCGATCAAAGAACCCTACTAGTTCTCCTATCACGGTTTGTTGGGCCCTGCTCCAGTCCCTCGGCAAGTTCAGTACCCGCAGCAAGCCCACTTCATGCACGGCCAGCCCAGCCTTCGCCCAAAGATGACACCCATCGAGACGGGTCAGCCTTCAAGATCTCAACATGCAACAGCCTGACAATAACTGGTATATGGACTCCGGAGCCACATCACACCTCACCCGGTCTGCAGGTAATATTCTCAAACTATTTGGTTTAAAGAATCCTCAATTTGTAACAGTTGATAGTGGCCACCGCATTCCAGTAAAGGGTTATGGTACATCCTACACACCACCTCCTAATCCATTCCCCCTTCAAAATACCCTATATGCCCCACATGATTAAGAATCTAATCTTTATCCGCAAATTTACTCGTAATAACTCTGTCTCTGTTGATTTTGACCCTTATGGTTTCACTGTGAAGGATCTTCATACGGGGATACCTCTTACGAGATGCAATAGTACGGGGGATCTCTATCCATTCACTCCCACCTCCGCTGCCAGATCTAGCTCTCCCGTCTCTCTAGCGGCAATTTCTTCTTCAACATGACATAATAGGCTTGATCATCCAGGAGCTCCAGTTTTTAGTTTTCTTAGAGGCAATAATTTCATTACTTGTAATGGGAAGCTTGCCCAAAATTGTGTTTCTTGTTATTTAGGCAAACATACTCGTCTTCTATTTAAATCATCTACTAGTGTTACTTTTGCACTTTTTGATATTATATATGCCGAGTTATTGACATCACCTGTTGCTAGTTCACTTTGTCATAAATATTATCTTATCTTACTAGATGATTTTTCTCACTTTGTTTGGTTGTATCCTCTCAAATTTAAATCGGAAGTGTTTGCCAATTTTTTTGAGTGTCGAACATTCATTCAAACACAGTTTGAAAAGGTATAAAATCTTTTCAGTGCGATAATGGTCGTGAATTCAATAACTCTATGTTTCACCATTTTTGTACTAATAATGGCATGGTATTTCGCTTCTCCTGCCCCCACACCTCTCCATAAAACGGTAAAGCTGAAAGAATCATCCGCACCATTAACAATATGATTCACACTCTTTTGATTCATGCCTCACTACCTCCTTCCTTCTGGGTTTATGCTGCTAAAATGTCAGAATACATTCTAAATATTTTTCCAACTAGCACCCTTCATAATATGACCCCTACCGAAATTCTCTATCATAGAGTCTCCTTTTATGATCATCTCCAAATATTCGGTTGCCTATGCTATCCTAATCTTGCCTCTACTACCCCTCACAAACTAGCCCCCGGTGCCCTCCATGTGTCTACCTAGGCTTCCCGCAGAATCATAGGGGCTATATATGCTATGACTTATCACTCGTCAGATCCACATCTCTCATCATGTCACATTCGATGAGATCACATTCCCGTTTTCGAATATTAAACAGTTCCAAAAACCAGATTACTCTTTTCTTGACGAGAATGACATCTCTCCCATCATCCTAAGTCAACTAGAGCATAACAGTTCTTCTTCAGCGTCAGCGCCGCGACGCCAAAACTCCTGCGAACAGGTCCCTGATTCACCGTCGACAGCGTCGCGGCCCAGTGCTGAGGCGCCACGGCGCCAAAACATCAGAGAGGTCTGTCAGTCCTCCAGCGCCGCGACACTTGATCACGGCGCCACGACACCGCCGACGGTTCCCTCCAGCGCCGCGGTTCCTACTCCGGCGTCTGTCCCTCCTTCTCCGTATCCAACAAATCTCTCCGCCTTGGAACCTCCCACTATCCCCACTCACCAAATGGAAACTCGTGCAAAACATTGAATCTTCAAACCCAAAGTCCAATTTAACTTGTCTGCCCAAACTATTTCACCAATTCCCAAGAATCCTATATTGGCCAAATAAGACCCTAATTGGAATGCGGCTATGACTGAGGAATTTAATGCTTTAACTAAACATCACACATGAGATCTAGTACCTAAACCTGAGGGGGTGAATGTGATTCGTTGTCTGTGTTATTTCATCACAAATTCAGAGACATTGAAGATCTTGAGAGGTATAAGACACAACTTGTGGCTAATACCGCAAATCAACATGAGGGTATTGATTGTGGTGAGACCTTCAACCCGGTTGTCAAATCGGCTACCATCCGCACAGTTTTGAGCATTGCCATGGGCAAACACTGGCCGATCCATCAGCTTGATATGAAGAATGCATTCTTACATGGGGATCTGAGAGACGATCATGCATCACCGCCGTGGTTCACTCATCCAGCAGTTCCTCATATGTGTGTCGTCTCCGTAAGTCACTATATGGCCTGAAACAGGCCCCCCGTACGTGGTATGATCGTTTTGTCAGGTATATCTTGCAGATTGAGTTTGTATGCAGCAAGAGTGATACACCACTCTTCATTTTTCATCGAGATAGTAGAACTGCTTACTTATTACTTTACGTGGATGATATTGTTTTTATTGTATCCTCCGAAGGATTGAAAAATAAGATTAATGTCTTGCTTAAGTCCGAATTTTCAATGACTGATTTGGAGAAACTGAGTTACTTTTTGGGGATATCAGAGGAGATTGTGTACAGGGCTAAGATGACGAATTGCAAAGAGGTGCCTACTCCAGTTGATTCTAAATCTAAGCTCAGTGTTATGGATGGTGCTCCAGTCTCTGATCCTACTCTGTATAGGAGTCTTGCAGGTGCACTTCAGTATCTCACTTTCATCAGGCCAGACATATCTTATGTTGTTCAGCAGGTGTGCTTATTCATGCATGCCCCCACAGAGTCTTATTTCACTGCTCTTAAGCGTATCATTCGATACATTAAGGTCACTCTTGATTATAGTTTGCACCTATACCCCTCTGCACCAAACAGGTTGCTTTAATATACGGATGCAGATTGGGCAGGGTGTCTGATGCGCGATTTATGCACACACTTACGCAAGTGCACGTGTCGTGTCAAGTAATATAGTCTTAGAAGACCGAGTTATCGTCCTCAGGGATTAATGTTCAAGTACCAATTTCTATTCTTTGTTATCTATTTGGTGACCGATGATTGATTTGTTGTTTATGACTCTAATTATGAAAACTAATTAAACTATGTTGTTTTACTTCAGTAATGTGGAAATAGGGCTTCCAAATCTCCTCAACTATCCGCTTAACTTACTTATTAATGCAATTGATTATGGTTCTTCTTCTATTTTGAGATAGCAAGTTTACTAAGCCGTTTTATACTCCTGTTAAGGTTATATAAACACTCAACCCCAGTACAACACATTTCTACCTTTCGGTGATAAGATTGACTCTAGGGGAGGATTAAGACCAAAAACCTTATTAATGCTACACAAGTATCGGGGTACTTTCGTCCACGATTTAACCTATGTTTATCCAACTACAACATATTCACAACCTCCCCTTTCGGGTTTCGGTTAGAAATCATAAGAATTATGATAATTAATGATCAAGTAATTACCAAGCAATCAAAACATATATTGAATAAATCTCAACAATTAGAAGAAGAACCAAGAACAAACATTAATTCATAAAGATAAGGTTCAAGTGAATTGACTTGGAAAGCCCTAAGTAGATTTAGTTCCTAGCCATAGACATGACAAAAACTAATTCAATATTCAACATAAACTGTAAAGAAAGTAAAACAAGAACAAGAAATTACTAAGATAAAGTCTCCAATCTTGATCTCCAAAGTGTTGTGATTTGGCCAGAAGAGGAACCCTTAATTCTGACCTAGGGTTCTCTTTTTATAGTCTCCAAAATGTGATCCAGATTTTCCTTCAGGCCTGGCCCATTGACAATTCAAATTTCTGATTTTTCCCGCTTGTGCCATGCTGGCGAATCAGCCGCCGGAACTCCTGCGACCCTCTGAAGATTAGGCGCCGTGGCGCCCTGGCCCTACTGGCTGGAGGTGCCGCGGCGCCGGCCTGTTTTTTGTCCGGTTCGCCACTTTCTCGCTTTTCGAGCTCTGGAACCTCCGTTTTTGCCCTCTTTTTGCTCCTTTTTCGCCAATGAGCCACTTTAAACCAGTATGACTCAAACAAAAGAAAATATATCCTAAGACGACACGTATTTGTACAAAAATGGACAGACTTGCTAAAAATGACTCAAAAGGTGTATATAAAATACACCGATCAAATACCCCCAAACTTAACCTTTGCTCGCCCTCGAGCAAAGATCAAAAGAAAGAAATAAAGACACAAGGAAAAAGAAAAATAGAAGACTCAACGACATTGATCACTTTGCTGCATTGGTGTTATTTAGAAAAACATGAAGGTTAGCAGAATAATATGCAGGAACATATAGCATGAATTTTTAGCATTCTAAACACATTAAGCTAGATATTTCTCAAACTCACTTTAATCATGCTTAATGGAAGTAAAAATACTGAATTATGCATGTCAATTTCAAAATCCTATGGCATGTTTACTTGTTATTCTCCACTAATCATGGGTATGCATGTAAGAGATCTTCAGAACTTTTCAGGGTTGTAATGTAGGCTTAGGCATGGGTAGGTAAAAATAGGCATTTAGGCTCATTTTCTGTACCATAAGCTCTTTTGCTTTTCAATTCTTCCATTTTCTTTCGATTTCCTTTCTTCACTTCATATCTATTTTTCCCCTCTTTTGTTTTGAGAGAGTGAAGTGTATTATGAATCAGAGGCACCCCCAAACTTAGGCTTTTGCCTATTTCTTATTACTTTTTTATTGGGGTGCATCAAACTTGTTCACTCTTTTTGTCTCTTTTTAACACTTTCTATTCCAATCATTTTACGTTTTTACTTATGGCACAAGTGTGTAAATATAGGGTGTCAAAGAAAAAGTTTAATGTTTAGGCTCAAAGGGGCTGACTAGGGATATTTTTAATGTCAGGGATAGGAAAAAGTGGTAAGAATTGGCTAACAAAGAAATGCCTGAGTCGTTTCTCTAACATGCATATCCTAACTATTTCGCCTCAAATAGCAAGCAGTCATACACATAAGTTTTAACATTTAACAATACACAATTCAAGCAGAAACCCCAAATAGACAGATTTCATGAGTTTTTGGCATATCTAACCTAAGTGTTTAGATAGTTTCTTCTAATTCCATTACATTATTCAACCTTACTTCACTAGGTGTTTCTAGTAACTACAGCATGCATGATCTTTGACAGAAAATTATGACTCAAAATTTTTTTATGACTCAAAAATACACAAAACAATTAAAAAAGACTCAACAATATCAAAAACACTAAGACACCCCCAAACTTAAATCACACATTGTCCCCAATGTGTGCAAGACTCAAAAAAAATAAAAGGAACAGGACAACTTACAGACTTGGTTTAAAGTGGTGGCGGTGGCGGTGGATAATGCATTGAATCCCGTGAGAGGGGCATGACTCTGGATTTTTGATTTGGAGAAAGGACCGTCGGATTAGGGCGTCTTCAAAAAAAATTCAGGTTTTCCGTCGTGGCGCCGCGGCTGGCGCGGCCAAATTCTGCGCTTTACGATCTTTTGGCGCGAACCTGTTTACAGCCGCGGCGCTAACCCAATTTTTTGGAAATCTCCTTTTGACTTCTTTTCAGTTTTTGCCCTCTAAATTCTTGGCTCTGCACCTGTCATCACAACACATAACAATACCTCCGTGAGACTGTTCTAAGTAAAAACTAACTGCATTAAAGTAAATACATTAAAATACCTTGGGTTGCCTCCCAAGTAGCGCTGTCTTTAACGTCTTTTAGCCGGACGCAAGTTCCTTATCATTTTAGAGTGAGAGAGGTTACTAGGCTCATATATTCCATTTCATTGATCAAATAGGGTTTTAACCTCTGTCCGTTTACCTTGAAGGAGGCTCCCTCTCTCCCTTTTACTTCAACTGCACCATATGGGAATGCTCTTACCACAGTGTATGGTCCTGACCAACGCGATTTTAACTTGCCAGGAAACAACCTTAACCTTGAGTTGAATAAAAGTACTTGTTGTCCTTCTTGGAAGTCTTTTGGTATCAACATCTTGTCGTGTCATACTTTCGTTCGTTCCTTGTAGATCTTTGCATTCTCATAGGCGTTATGCCTGAATTCATCCAACTCGCTCAACTGTAGCAGCCTCTTCTGCCCTGCTGCTTTGGCATCCATGTTTAGCTTTCTTATTGCCCAATAAGCTCTATGTTCCAACTCTACTGGCAGATGACATGCTTTACCAAAAACTAACTTATATGGTGACATTCCAATTGGTGTTTTGAATGATGTTATGTACGCCCACAGTGCGTCATCCAGTTTGATAGACCAATCCTTCCTTGAGCCATCCACTGTCTTTTCCAATATGCTCTTTACTTCCCTATTTGACACTTCTGTTTGTCCATTCGCTTGAGGGTGGTAGGCAAGTGTGGTGTGGTGGTAGACTCCATATCGGGAAAGAAATGAATTCAGCTGCCTGTTGCAAAAGTGACTTCCTTCGTCACTGATGATGGCCCTCGGAGTGCCAAACCTTGTGAAAATATTCTTTTGAAGGAATCTTTGAACAGTCTTACTATCATTTTCTTTCGTGGTTACTGCTTCTACCCATTTGGACACATAATCCACTGCCAAAAGGATATACTGATTCCCAAAGGATGGCGGAAATGGACCCATGAAGTCGATCCCCCACACATCAAATAGTTCTACTTCCAATATCCCATGCGAAGGCATTTCATTTCGTCTTGAAACGTTCCCTATTCTTTGACAACTATCACATCTCTTCACAAAGGCATGTACATCCTTAAAAAGTGTTGGTCAATAGAATCCACTTTGCAGTACCTTTGTCGTTGTTCTTGATGCCCCAAAGTGTCCACCACATGGTAGGGTATGACAATGAGTGAGAATCTGGTGCATCTCCTCCTCTGGTATACATCGTCTGATGACTTGATCGACACAGTGTTTGTATAACATCGGCTCCTCCCAATAGTAGTGTTTTACTTCGGAGTAAAATATCTTCACTTGCTGTCTTGTCAATCCTGGGGGTATTACCTTAGCTGCAAGGAAATTAAAAAATCAGCGTACCAAGGTAAATTAAAAACCGCACTTACTTGAAACAATTGCTCATATGGGAAGTGATCATTTATCTGCACATCCTTGGCGTTCTGGCTCTCTGTGTTCTCAAGCCTTGACAAGTGGTCTGCAACTGAGTTCTCTGTCCCCTTCTTGTCACAAATTTCCACGTCGAATTCTTGTAGTAGCAAGACCCATCGAATGAGGCGAGGTTTTGCATCCTTCTTTGTCATCAAGTACTTTATGGCAGAATGGTCAGTGTATACTATCACCTTATTTCCAATCAAGTATGGCCTGAATTTCTCAAATGCATACACTATTGCTAGCAATTCTTTTTCTGTAGTCGCATAATTTAACTGTGCGTCATTCAGAGTTTTACTAGCATAGTAAATGGATCTAAATACCTTATCGATTATCTGTCCAAGCACTGCTCCCACTGCATAATCTTTTGCATCGCACATTAGTTCAAATGGGAGCTCCCAGTTTGGTGCAATGACTATGAGTGCTGAGATAAGCTTCTCCTTGAGTGTCTGAAAAGCGGACATGCATTCCTTTTTTAATTCAAAAGCAACCCCCGTCATTAGCAATGTGGAGAGGGGCTTTGAAACCTTTGAGAAATCCTTGATGAATCTTCTATAAAAATCGACATGCCCAAGGAAAATTCTGACTCCTTTTGTTGATACTGGGGGTGGTAGATTTTCGATTACTGAAATTTTTGCTTTGTCCACCTCAATACCTTGGTTCGATATTTTGTGTCCCAGGACAATCCCTTCTGTTACCATGAAATGACACTTCTCCCAGTTTAGCACAAGGTTAGATTCTTCACATCGGTTTAACACTGCTTCCAAGTGCCTCAAACATTCGTCGAATGACGCCCCAAAGACAGAGAAATCATCCATAAAAATCTCTATAGTCCTCTCCACCATGTCTGAAAAAATTGCCATCATGCACCTCTGAAAGGTTGCAGGTGCATTGCAAAGCCCAAATGGCATCCTTCTGAATGCAAATGTACCAAAAGGGCAGGTGAATGTCGTATTTTCCTGATATTCTGGAGCTATCGCAATCTGATGATACCTTGAGTAACCATCCAAAAAGTAGTAGTAGTTGTGCCCGGCAAGTCTATCCAACATCTGATCTAAAAATGGCAACGGGAAGTGGTTTTTTCTGGTTGCCTTGTTCAACTTGCGATAGTCAATGCAGATTCTCCATCCAGTAACTGTTCTAGAAGGAATGAGTTCGTTCCTTTCGTTGGTCACTACTGTCATACCACCCTTTTTGGGTACCACTTGTACTGGACTCACTCATGCGCTGTCAGATATAGGATAAATTACTCCAGCATCGAGCCATTTCATGATTTCTTTTCTGACTACCTCTTTCATGTTTGGGTTTAGTCTCCTTTGTGCCTCAATGGAGGGTCTGCTCTCCTCATCTAGACGGATCTTATGCATTACTGTTGACAGACGTATCCCCTTTATGTCTGCTAATGTCTACCCAATGGCGCGCCATGAGCCCTCGATTTCAATGACTTATCAATCTCATCGTGGATAGATGACATGAGATGATCACTGGTAGCGATTGATCTTCACCTAGATATTGGTACTGTAAATGATTGGGTAGAGTTTTTAACTCTAACTCGAGCCTTCTCGTGGATGGTATCGATCTTTCGGCATCCGCCAAGCTCTTCATATCTCTTCCTATCCCATTTTTCATAAGAATTCATCCAATCTGCATACTCCATCAGCCTTGGGTCGTTTCCACTACTATCATCCCATCTGGTCAGTAATTCTTCAAGCGTATCGTCGATTCAACCCGCATGCGACTGCATCTTCGATTATGTCAATGGCCGAACAGTTGTCACTTGCATCTGGGAAGGTTGCTGTCCGAAAAACATTGAAAATCACCTCTTCTTCTTCCACCCGAAGTTTCAACTCCCCTTTGTGAACATCGATGAGAGCCTGTCCTGTGGCTAGGAAGGGTCTGCCAAGTATGAGGTGGATTATGTCGTTATCTTTTATGTCTAAGATGACGAAATCAGCGGGAAAGATGAACTTGTCCACCTTTACCAACACATCCTCGATGACTCCTCTAGGATGGACTATGGAGCGGTCAGCTGACTGCAAAGTGATGTTTGTAGGTTTGACTTCTCCAATTCCAAGTTTGCAAAAAACTAGATAGGGCATCAAATTTATGCCTGCCCCCAGATCGCACAACGCTTTCTGACATTCGAACTTTCCAATAGTGCATGGGATGGTGAAGCTCCCTGGATCTTGTAATTTCTGAGGTAGTTTTCTCTGTAGGATGGCACTACATTCTTCAGTCAACACCACTGTTTCGTAGTCCTCTATCCTCCTCTTTTTGCTAAGAATGTCCTTCATGAACTTTACATAGCTCGGCATCTGCTCTAGTGCTTCAGCAAACGGGATATTGAGTTGCAATTGTTTGAGAATTTCCACAAATTTAGAGAATTGTTTGTCAAGAGCACATGTTTTTAGCCTCTGGGGGTATGGTATCTTCACCTGGGGTGCGTTCACAACAACTTCCACCATTATTTTGGCTTCTGGGCTCTGGGCGCCGCGACCCTGCAACTCGGCGCCGTGGCGCCTAAAGTTCTGCTTGCCCGAATCTTGGCCTTGTGCGCTGATCGGCAGCATGCGCCGCTGCCGTGCGAATTTTCTATTTCCACTGATTCGACATTCTTCAGGTCAATCGCCTGACATTGCGCTTTCATATTTCCTCCCATATGTGCAGAGTGCTTTTCTTGCATTCCGCTGCTCAGCATGCCCGCGAGTTGTCCTATTTGCATTTCTAAATTCTTCAAGGACACTCTCGTTTCGTCCATGAACTGAGTTTGGTGCCTAGTCAACCTGAGTATGACTGCTCGTAACCCATCCTGCTCTTCTTGTGGGGTTGGAGGTTTACCTTGTTGATAGTAGTAATCCATGTCTTCAGGATTCCTGAGATGAATCAAAACCAACAACGGATCACGGCGCACTGTTTTTCATAAATAAAAACAAAAAAAAATAAAAACCAAATTAGAAATTAAGAATAGATAAAATGATATTGAACTATGCCAATCCCCGGCAACGGCGCCAAAAACTTGATGCGCGATTTATGCACACACTTACGCAAGTGCACGTGTCGTGTCAAGAAATATAGTCTTAGAAGACCGAGTTATCGTCCTCAGGGATTAGTGTTCAAGTACCAATTTCTATTCTTTGTTATCTATTTGGTGACCGATGATTGATTTGTTGTTTATGAATCTAATTATGAAAACTAATTAAACTATGTTGTTTTACTTCAGTAATGTGGAAATAGGGCTTCCAAATCTCCTCAATTATCCGCTTAACTTACTTATTAATGCAATTGATTATGGTTCTTCTTTTATTTTGAGATAGCAGGTTTACTAAGCCGTTTTATACTCATGTTAAGGCTATATAAACACTCAACCCCAGTACAACACCTTTCTACCTTTCGGTGATAAGATTGACTTTAGAGGAGGATTAAGACCAAAAACCTTATTAATGCTACACAAGTATCGGGGTACTTTCGTCCACGATTTAACCTATGTTTATCCAACTACAGCATATTCACAACCTCCCCTTTCGGATTTCGGTTAGAAATCATAAGAATTATGATAATTAATGATCAAGTAATTACCAAGCAATCAAAACATATATTGAATAAATCTCAACAATAAGAAGAAGAACCAAGAACAAGCATTAATTCATAAAGATAAGGTTCAAGTGAATTGACTTGGAAAGCCCTAAGTAGATTTAGTTCCTAGTCATAGACATGACAAGAACTAATTTAATATTCAACATAAACTGTAAAGAAAGTAAAACAAGAACAAGAAATTACTAAGATAAAGTCTCCAATCTTGATCTCCAAAGTGTTGTGATTTGGCCAGAAGAGGAACCCTTAATTCTGACCTAGGGTTCTCTTTTTATAGTCTCCAAAACGTGATGCAGGTTTTCCTTCAGGCCTGGCCCATTGACAATTCAAATTTCTGATTTTTCGGCTTGGCGCGGCCACCTGCAACTAGCGCGCGGCCGGAAATCTGCGACCTACGAAGATTAGGCTCAGTGGAGCCACAGCCTACTTCTTTGGAGGCGCGGCCACTGTTTTGTGCCCGGTTCGCCACTTTCTCGCTTTTCGAGCTCTGGAACCTCCGTTTTTGCCCTTTTTTGCTCCTTTTTCGCCAATGAGCCACTTTAAACCAATATGACTCAAACGAAAGAAAATTTATCCTAAGACGACACGTATTTGTACAAAAATGGACAAAAGACTTGCTAAAAATGACTCAAAAGGTGTATATAAAATACACCGATCAGTGTCCGGACATGCGACGCTCCACCTCCGGCTTTTGTGTTTTTTTAGGGGATAATCTGATTTCTTGGTCTGCCAAGCAACAGACTACCATATCTCGCTCCAGTGCTGAGGCTGAGTACAGAGGCGTTGTAAATGTAGTAGCTGAGATTCGTTGACTCATAAATTTACTGTTAGAACTTCAGTGTCCTTTGCGTCAGGCATCTATTATGTATTGTGATAACATCTCTGCCATCTATATGTCTCATAATCCGGTTCAACATCAGCGAACCAAGCACATTGAGATAGACCTACACTTTGTTGGTGAGAAAGTTGCACTAGGCCATGTTAGAGTGTTACATGTTCCATCATCCTATCAGTATGCATATATATTTACCAAAGGACTTCCCAGACAGTTATTTCTTGACTTCAGATCCAGTCTCAGCGTCCGGCCTCCTCCCGCTCCGACTGAGGGTGTGTGTAAACGTGTGTAATAGTTAGTCAATAATCCCTACCCATAATTAGAATATTTCCATGTATTTTGTAAATATAATTATGGTAAGACTAAGATTCCTCTTGTGATTAGGTTTAGGATTCCTATTGTATAAGAGATGAATATTGTACACTATATATACTTTGATATTAATGAGAAGACTCCACAAAGGAGATTAATATCATCTTACAATATCGGGTCTCGTGAAAGTCATATACTGCAAGGCCCCTACTAGGCTGCAATAATGTGTTGAATCACTGTATGGAGTACCTGTAGTGTTACACAATTTTGTCTTTGTATCGACCGGCGTATGTGATGGTTTGCAGGAGGACATTCTGGCCTTTTCAATTATTTCCTCGACATATTTCTTCTGACTGACGAATAGACCACCTGCATATTGAGTCACAGTAATGCCTAGAAAATAATTTAAAGGACCCAAGTCCTTCATTGCAAATTTTGCTGCAAGAAGAGACATAATAGACTGTCGAAGTGATGTAGATGATGTTCTGAGAATAATGTCATCTACATATAGAAGGATATATGTCATGTCATTTCCATTCCTATAAATGAACAAGGACCGATCTGTTGCTGTGTGAGCAACCCAGTTTGGATACAAACCCTACAAACATGTTATACCATGTCCGGGGAGCCTGTTTCAAACCATATAAAGATTTTTTCAACAGGCAAACATAATCAGGATGAGTAGAATCTCGGAAATCCAAATGTTGGTGCATGTACACTGTCTCCTGTAAGTGGCCATGTAAGAATTCATTTTTGATATCCAACTGATGAATGAACCAGGATTTTGAATGTGACATGCTAAGAACAGTCTTGATAGTTGATGGCTTAACCACTGGACTGTTTCACCACAATCCACGCCAAACTGCTTAGATCTGCCATCACCAACAGATGAACTTTGTATCTCGCAAATGAGTCATCATAATTCTTTTTATGATAGAAAACTCACATGGACATTATTATGTTAACATTTGATGGACGGGGTGTCACGACCCGAACCCGGACCCGTGACCGGTGCCTTAACCCGGGCACCCTAGTGACACAACATCAGAGAAAACCAGCGGAATGTAAACTCAAGATAAACAACCATTAAGATATAGAATAGTCTAGCCTAAATCAAGCTAACAAAAGTACATAAACCGAGCGATTCATCCTTAACGAACCAAGTTCTGACAAGACTACAGGCCTCTAAGAATGAATAACACTATGACGGGACAGGGCCCCGTCATGCCCCTGAATGTACAAAATAACAACGACTCCAGGGAGAACCATACCAAAAGTCGAGCCTCCGAAGAAATGGAGCTCCTGACACCTGAGTACAAGATCCTAGGAACGAGGATCTACCACTCTTTCCACTGCGGCGTGAACGCGGCCAGAAGAAGTCGACACAACGTACCAAGTATGTAAATCGGAAAAATCGTAGTAATATCATAAGTCCAAAATACATTAAAGTTATAGATAAAACCAAATTATGTTGCCGTGCCTTACTAATAATGAGAGTAACAAGTATACATTTTATAGCGTAAAAATAGGAGGCTCATGATCAAAGCAGGTACCTCGCCGTAGTATCATTAAGCAATCCTACTCGCGGGACTATTTCACCCGCATAGGTCTGTGGACCCGCATGAGGTCATCCGCCTCGTCATAGGACTATTTCACCCGCGTGGGACTATTTCACCGCATGGATCCCGTGGATCGCGTGAGTACCATCGCGTACTCGCGTGGGACTATTTCACCCGCATGGATCCTATGGTCGCATCCGCGTAGTACAAGCGCGCTCGCGTCATGGGTAGCAAATCCATGGCATAAATAATAACCCGGTTTACCCAGTAACAATATATATATAACATAGCTCATCCGCTATCATACATAACATAAGCACTACCGCTATCATATCATAACATAAGCACTACCTATCATATCATAACATAAGCACTACCGCCTATCATATCATAACATAAGCACTACCGGCCTATCATAACTTAAGCAAGTTAAGAATCACCTAACTTCTTATTAATAGTATTAATACATCCTCTCATTTTAGTATACCTAAGGCACGATCATGTCTTTTAATAAAAATCCGGGAATTTAACCCAAGTATCATGTACCTCTAACCTTTTAAGGAATAACTCTTTTATACAAAAATTCCAAGATACTAATCACCATAGTATCAAGTTACGATTTCTTTTCAAAACAAGTCACATTTCCTTTTAAAACTATCTCAAGCTTCTAAATTAAGTGACTTCATTTCTTGTAAACCCTTAGGCAATTCATGCCTTAAAACCATTTTCCTTCCACAAGTTCAAAACATCAAAACCTTTCTCCATTAAACTTTCACAAACTAATATAACCAACTCCCCATAAAGCCGTTATATTAGAGTTAACAATAGTAAAACACATTCCTTAAGTCGAGGATTTTTATACTTTTCTTTTAAACGGCAAGTATCAAATACTTATAACAAACGAAGATTTCCAAATCTTGTCGTCACCGTACTACATAGTACAACTAATCATGCTCAAGAGATAGGAGAGCTCCACATACCTCTTGGTCGATCCACAAGCTAAGTCCAATTTACCGCACGTAGTATGTCAACCTAAAATGACCACAATCGTTTATCAAGCTCTAATTATAATGCAGAATTTTCCCAAGTTAAAGTCACCAATTTCCTACGGAAAATTGGGCAGCGTTCCTTTGTTTCTACATACTTTGCCACCTTTTCCAAGGTCGATTTTTAACGCTCAAATGCCATGTTTAAGGCTCAACAACCAACACCAAGGGAATTACACACCTAAACTTTGGTGTGTAAAATTCAACCCCACAAGTTACAACTAACCCAACAAGTCTAATGTAGTATTTAGGCAACAACATGCTCATAAAATCCCCCAAACCAATTCTTTCATAATCAAACCCCATTTCTTACATGCACTACTCTAAGTGCATTTTTTCCAACTACAAGTTCTTCCTATTAAACATGCAACGCCAATACCAACTACAAGAGAAGAAATGTTACCTTGAGTTTTAACCAAACTTAATCCAACACCTTGCTAGCCTTTTCTCCAAGAACACCACCACAATAGTCTTCACAAGCTTGTAATAACCTTTCCTTCCTATTACACTTTTGATTTTCCCTTAGGCTAGAATTCCTCTTGGGAATTTAGAGAGAAGGATGAGCTTTTAATTTAGAGAGAGATGGAGTGTAAAGATGAAAAGTTGAAAGAAATGATCAAGCCTTGGTCAATATAATGCATGTAGCGAGAAAATCGGATGGGGGACACTTGTCACCCATGGCCTTTTAAAACAAAAATCGACTTTCTAAGTTTTTCCCCAATTTCCGCCTCGCGCGCCTTTCCACCAACCGCGGCGCGGCAACTCTGCGGACCTCGGATCTTTCGCGCGGCTTCTTCGGCGCCATGGCGCTGAACAGCGACCACCGGTTCGAGCCGCGGCCACGACTTAGCGCGCGGCCTAATCACCGCCTTGGCGCGCGGCCGCTCCACGCCGCGGCCGCTGAACCAGACCGCGGTCGAGGCGAACCGAGGGTATAACACGGGGCACCAATTCCAACATCTTATTTTTAATAAAAGCAGCAATGTCATCTAACATGACAACTTTCCAATTCGGGTATGTTTGGATTGAAAATGTCATGTTAAAATAACGTTTGGGCCAGATAATCTCATGCATGGCACATGTTTTAATGGTCTGTGAGTGGGCTAAAACCGAAGACCGGGGATCATGACTCTCGGGTATGGTAGTGGGCCGAGGATTAGTTAGGTTTTGGGCCAAGATTGTCAACTGGATATGTTGACTTACAGCCGGATTATTGGGCCGAAGGGAGATGGGAATGTGAGCTTGTAATATTAGGTCTGGAAGAAGGGTCAGAGATAAGGTCCAGTCATGAGAAGTGGGTTGGGCCGAGACCGACGATAAAGAGGCAGTGGTCTCCACACCATGGACTAGCCCAGTCCCATTCCGTAGTTGGGCCGATAATGTGGGAGGATTATTTTGTGTCGATCCCATCTGATTTTGGGTATGGAGATTGATACAATCCTAATTGGAAACTCTAAGAAACTCAAAACACAAGAACAAAGATAGAATAAAAATTAAAATTACAAGGAAAGAAAGATAAAAGTGAGACACAATAATTGAAATCAAAGGCAACAAAATGTATATTAAACCTAAGACCTACTTTAATTCAATTCAACTAAAGCACCTACACTATAGATAATTTCAAATGTGAACATGTTCATGTGAGAAATTATGGAAGTGTTCTCCAACAACAAAGAAATTACACTCTAACTAAACTTACCACTAATTATATGCCTAAGTAAAATTCTAATAAAAATATTAATTGTCATCCAAAAACTAAAACTATCAAATGAAACTAATGCAACTATTTATAGTTATGCCTATTACAACAAAGGTCCAAAAGTGGCCTTTGCACAAATAACCTCACATGGGTTCTTCTTTAGCCACTTTGTGAAGTGACTCTTTCTCTTGTATCTTCTTCTGCTTGAATATCCTCCCCGTCTATCATCCAAACATTATACACTCGTAAGATATTCTCTTCAAACTCTTCCAACGCTCATCTCTTCATGAGCATGAATTGTAATTCTTGGAGCTCCCTTGATTGGCCATGAGTGAATGGTCTTGAGCTCGCTCGGGTCATATCATCATCCCCTTCTTGGAAAGGATTCGTCCTCGAATCTAAAGGTTCACCTACAACACAAGAAGATAGATCACTTATATTGAAAATATTATGGACATTGTACTTACTTGGTAAGTCAATCTTATAGGCATTGTCATTGATCTTATCAAGGACCTCGAACGGCCCATCTCCTCTTGGGCACAACTTGCCCTTCCTCAATTGGGGAAACCTCTCATTTCAAAAGTGCACTCAAACCCAATCATTCGGTTGGAAGTTCACTCACTTTCGACCTTTGTTTTGTCTTTTGACCACTCTTGTGTTGATCTTCTCTATGTGTTCCTTCACTTTAGCATGAATCTTAACCATTTCGATTGCCCTTTGTTTTGCATCTAAACTCACAACAACATCACTAGACAAAGGGGTTAAGGTTAAGGGAAACAAAGGATTAAAACCATAGCAAACTTCAAATGGAGTCATGCCAATAGAGGAGTGGAGAGACCTATTATATGCAAATTTCATCAAAGGTAAATGGTCCTCCCATGAAGTTGGCCTTCCTCTAACCACACACCTAAGCATGCTCCCAAGAGTCCTATTCACTATTTCGGTTTGTCCATCCGTTTGAGGGTGACAAGAAGTCGAGAATATGAGTTTGGTACCAAGTGCGCCCCATAGACTCTTCCAAAAATGACTAAGGAATTTAGATCCCTATCACTAACAATAGTGTGAGGTATCCCATGCAATTTAAGAACATGAATAACAAACAAGGATGCCACATGAGATGCATCATCACACTTGTCACATGGTATTAAATGAGACATTTTCATAATCTATCCACTACCACAAAAATACTATCATGATCTCTTTTGGTCCTTGGTAGACCCAAAACAAAATCCATAGAAATGTCTATCCAAGGGCTATTAGGAGCAGGAAGAGGGGTATACATACCTTGAGGGCGAGTCTTGGACTTGGCTTGCTGGCACTCTAGGCATTGTCCACAAAGCCTCTCCACGTCATGTCTCATCTTGGGCCAATAGAATTGCTCCTTGAGGATGTCAAGAATTTTCAACTCCAAAGTGACCCATCATGCCTCCACTATGTTCTTCCTTCATGAGAAGTTTCCTCCATGAGCTTTTGGGAACATATACTCTACCATTTTTTAACAAGAACCCATCAATTAATTGGAACTGATCAACCCTCTTTCCTTGGGCTAACTCTTCATAAACCACATTGAAATCGGATTCATTGCAATAGAACTCCTTCAAACTTTCAAATCCCATCATTTTAAAAAGTCATGGTATTCAACAACACAAATCGCCTAGATAAAGCATCCGCTACAGCGTTCTCCTTTCCCCGATTGTAGGTGATCTCATAAGGAAAATACTTAATAAATTCTACCCATTTTGCATGCCTCTTGTTGAGCTTATATTGACCCTTCAAGTGTCTCAATGATTCATGATCTGAACGAATCACAAACTCTTTATACCATAAATAGTGTTGCCTATAAGCTAACACCCTTAGTAGTGCATACAACTCTTTGTCATAGGTAAAGTAGTTCAAAGAAGCCCCTTTTAATTTTTTACTAAAGTAGGCCAATGACTTCCTTCTTGCATTAAGACTCCACCAATTCCAATACTCGAAGCGTCACATTCAATCTCAAATGTCTTCTCAAAATCCGACAATTGCAATAATGAAGAAGTGCTCAATTTTGCCTTCAACTCTTGAAATGTCTTCTCTTGCTCATCTCCCTATACAAAAGGTATATATATCTTGATCAATTCGGTTAAAGGAGTGACAATGGTACTAAATCCCTTCACAAATGTTACGCATTGTAAGTTTAAGGAGATAATTAAGAACGTCATTAAGGAAGTAAGATTCGACTATTGGATATAAAGAATAATTATATATGTTAACACAGAAATTAGTATACAAAAGGATGTGAGTCCGGGAAAATTTTGGTTACAATGAGTGTGACGTTGGGAACTTATAATGATAGTTGTATATTTCCGTTATGGATTAGTGTCGTATTATAAGGATTACGACATAGATAATACGAGACCTTATGAAATTTTCGGGAATTAAGAAAAGCGGGAGTTAAGATTTAAAAGAAGTGGGATATGAGGGTAGTTAATTGTGGAAATTGGACCATATTGCAAAAATAACTTCAACCCACAATTTAAACCTTAGAAACTCTCCATATTCTTACCAAAATCAGATTTCAACTCTCAACTCCTCTCCTCTCCTCTCTTGGACGAAAATTCCTTCCAACTCACAACAAAATTGAAGATTAAATCCCCTCCTTGTTTCTAGAGAAATCCTTCCATCAATTTTGAGCATATTAGCACCCAAAAACAGTGGGTTTCGGCCAACTGCTGGCCGAAATTGAGCCTCCAAAAAATTTAAGATTTTAAGACAAGTTTTTGGGAGGAAAAACGTGTAAGAATGATGGGTTAAAATTGAAGATTACATGCATGTCATTTTAGTTGGAGAAATGGTGAAAAACATTGGGCATTTCGGACAAGGGCAGTGGACCGATTTTAGGGACTGTTTTGGCACAAATTAAGGTAAGAAATTCTTCCTTTTATGGTATAATTAAAGTGTATGTTGTTGTAGTTTAAGGAATGAATTTGTGTTACGAAAATTTGGAAATTAGGCATTGCATGTGAATATTTTGGACATTGATACCGAATTAGGGACTGTTTTTGGTATACATTTTTTATTATGTTATTGCTATTATCGTCACTAATGACATGTTGAAATTGAAGGAGAACCTTGATGTTTAAATTTATGTTATAGTTGGTTATATGAAAATGTTGAAAATGGAAATTGGATTCTAAGAAAGATAAGAAAAGAGTTATGGAAATTATGACATGTTGTGATCAAAAACTTCATGAAATTATTAGACATTGCTGTGAGGTATTAAGGGCTGATTTTGTGGAGTTAAAATGTTGGAAATTTGATTATAAACATGTATATATGTTGTGGCAATTATTAATACATGTCTTAAAAGAATTAAAGGATAAAAGGGATGTTATGTTGCAATTATAGGATTCGAACTCTGGTTGATGTTGCTAGAGTTGATGGGTTGTTTTAAGGTTGTTCTAATATGGATTAACATGAGAAATAAGTATAGTAATCACCTTGATTGTTATGGTAATTGTATTCCATAAATGTAAAGAGAAAGGATGTATTATGGTAGCGTATATGAAGTATATGTGACTAATTTGGTTATATCTTGGAATTGTGCTTAGTTATTGGTTTGGTTGGTATTTGTTGTAAATTGTGGATGTACATATAAACAGGGGAAGTGCTGCCCGAATTTTTATAGAATGGGAAGTCGTCATTCGATATAAAATATGCTAGTGATCATAGAATTGATGAACGTATTATCATTATTATAGGTTGACGTACTAGACGAGGCGTATCTTAATATTGAGTGGATTAGTTCGACTAAGAGGTATGTGAAACTCTTCTTTCTTTCTTTTTGGCATGATTTAATAAATGTACGGCGGACGTACATGATTCCCACATAGTCTAACTCTTAAAGATATCTGTTATGAGAAGTGCCTATGATTTTTCAGTAAAGAGTTATTGTAATGATTTTATTGAGAGTCAAATGATGATTTCTACTTGCATATGGTTGCTCATGATATCTACTCGTGCTAAGTATTATTATTCCACTTCTCCGAGTCTCGGGTCGGCTTATGTTCGTACACAACCTCGCATTGTTCACCGAGTCCCTCACTAGAGGGTCGGCTTACGTAGGATGCACGCATAAATGAGATGATGACTTCACCGAGTCCCAGTATGGGCCGAATTATGATATGATTTCATAGAGTCCCGCACTAGAGGGCCGAATTACGTTATATGTATATATGTATATGATGACCATATGGACAGACATTCATGGTTTTTGACTTGACTCTCATTTTTATAAGGCACAATTAATTCTCTATTTTCCAAGGCACAATTAGATTGACATTTAATAATCTTACATGTCTCCTGTACGTTTTGACCAGTTATGATTGTCTATTTTGTACTTTATGTTTCATATACTCGGTACATTCTTTCGTATTGACCCCCTTTTCTCGGGGGGCTGTGTTTCATGCCCGCAGGTACAGGTACTCAGTTTTGGTGATCCTTCAGTCTAGGGTTTCCACTCAGCTGTTTGGGAGAGCTCCATTGATTCGGAGCTTAGTCAGTTTGGTACAGATCTTTAATCTTGGATCTATGCATATTTAGGGGCACGACGGGGCCCTGTCCCGTTATATATTGTTATCATATTCTTAGAGGTCTGTAGACAGTTGTGGGTTGTACGTATGTGGGTTGTAAACTTGTTTGGTCTTTTGCGTTGTTGTACTCTGTTTTTGGGATGTTCCTATGTATACGTGATACTATATGGGGGCAGCCTTGTCGGCTTGCCCATTTTATTATGTTGGTTAGATGTGACTCCTCAGGAGACAAGATTATTCGTGTGTAAAGGCAGCCTTGCCGGCTTTCCTATTCGGACATGTGTTATAATTGCAACGTTATGCTGTTGGGTTTTATATTGTCTTTAGTATCAGTCTGGTTACGTGAAAGGTTAGTATAATGACGTCATTAGGGCGCTTAGTCGCGGCCCGTCGGGTCGAGTCGTGACAACAAAACTCCTATAGAAATTTGCCAACCCATGAAAACTCCTTATATCAGTTGCATTTTAGGAGTGGTCCAAGTTCTAATGGATTCGACCTTCTCTTCATCAACCTCCACGCCATTCACACTTAACCACAAAACTCAAGAATATCACTCGGTCAAGACAAAATGAGCACTTCTTGAGATTAGCATACATCCTCTCACGCAACAAGACATCAAAAACTTCCCTCAAATGGCACACATGATCCTCAATAGTCTTGCTATAGACAAGAATGCCATCAAAATAAATGACGAAAAACTTATTGATGAAAGGCTTCAACACATGGTTCATCAATCTCATGAAAGTGCTAGGCGCATTGGTGATACCAAACGGCATGACAAGCCACTCATATAGCCCAAACTTGGTTTTGAAGGCTGTTTTTCACTCAACACCGGGGTGCATGCGAATTTGATGGTATCCACTTCGAAGATTAATTTTAGAGAACACACTTGAGCCACATATCTCATCCAACAGATCATCAAGTCTCGGGATATGATGTTTGTTAGCGATATTTTGAATGCTCACGCAAGCGCACACATCATTGACAAGTAATATAGTCTGATAAGACCGAATATCGTCATCAGAGATTGGTTTCTAAGTACAGTTCATCTATTTTATGTTATCTATTTGGCAATCGATATTTAAATTGGGTTTTTGTTTAACTACTAGAATAATTGCAAGAATCAACTAACTATTTAAGTTGTGATCAATTATGAAGGAATTAGGGCTTCCAAAATCCTCGACTATCCACTCTATTCAATCTTTAATGCAACTAGAATGACTTCTTCTTCTACGTTAAGATAACAGTTAACTAAATTGTCTTATATTCCGGTTAGGACATATAATCACTCAACCTCAGTGCAGAACCCTTCTATATTTCTATGATAGGATTTACCACATAGGAGGATTAAGAACAGTAACCTATAATGCTACACAAGTATCGAGTGCGTAAATCGTCATAATTTTAACTTATGTCTAGTCAATTACAACATATTCAAATCTATCCTCTCGGTTCTTGATTCGAAATCATATATATTATGATAATTAGTGATCAATTAATTATCAAGCATTCATACCAATTATTGACTAAATCTTAATCAAGTGAAGAAGAAATCAAACTACTGCATTAATTCATGAATAGAAGTTCAAGCGATTCATAAGGAAAACCCTAATAAAGTGTTTAGCTTCTAGCCATAGTCACCCATACATAAACTGAATTAAAAACGAAAGAAAGAAAAATACTGCGAACTAAGTCTCCAATTGTAGTCTTCAATCCGTGTCTTGTGTTGTGTTATGTTGTAGAATGACCTTCTTTTCTCATAGCATTAATCCCTACGCTTAAATATGTTCCAAATTTCGTGCCCTATGGACCAATCTGCCCTTGGCCAATTCTTCTTCGGAACTGAGATTTTCCGCACCGGCACCGCAGTTCTGCATAACGGCATCGCGGTGCCGAAACTCCTGTAGTCTCTCAATAATAATGGCACCGCGGTGCTGAAATTCATATGGCTTCTCAGTATATATGGCACTGCGGTTCTGCATATTGGCACCGCGGTGCTGACAATCCTTCGTCCTGATTTGCCAACTTTTGTCTTTTTTGCCTCGGAAGCACCTTTTCTGCACAATTCTCGCATCTTTTCTCCATTTTGCCTTTT
Source organism: Przewalskia tangutica (assembly GCA_029844215.1). Taxonomy (NCBI): domain Eukaryota; kingdom Viridiplantae; phylum Streptophyta; class Magnoliopsida; order Solanales; family Solanaceae; genus Przewalskia; species Przewalskia tangutica. The sequence goes on from CM056725.1 coordinate 10,189,044, forward strand.
TGCACCGCTGTGACTCAAAAGAAAAAAAACAACCTAACACGACACTTATTTGAACGAAAATAGAAAAATACTAACTAAAAATGACTCAAAAGGCGTATACAAAATACGCCTAACAATGTTGATACTTCATCGTTATTTTGTTAATGACTCTACAATCGATACACATCCTCCAAGTGCCATATTTCTTGGAAACAAGTATCATGTGTACGGCACATGGGCTAAGGCTCTCCTTCACTAGCCCTTTGTCAAGTAGCTCTTCGATTGCCTTTGCAATTCTTTAGTTTTTTTCGAATTTCTCCTATATGCCGGTTTGTTGGGGATTTGGGAACCCGGTACAAAATCGATTTGATGTTCAATACCCCTCAATGGAGGCAATCCTTTGGGCATCTCCACCGAAAATAAGTCGTCATATTCCTGTAAAAGAGAAGAAACAATACTAGGCAAAGTGCTAGTAACTTGGTTAGTATGTAACAAGAGATCTTTGTTGACAAGGCACACCATAAAATGTCCCTCATCAACTGCTTTCAAATAATTATTTGGTTTGGCAAGTGTACACATCTTAACTTTCCCCCTTGTTACCCCTATACCTCTTGGCTAAGTAGAAACTCTTTCTCAACCTCTCATTTTGAACCCTATCCTGAAGCTCCTTCATGATTCTATAGTCCTCACTAACTTGATAAGGTGTAAATGGGGTGAGGATATTTTTTCTTCCCTCAAAGACAGAGGAATATTTATTATACCTCCCACTATATTGCACAGCCCTATCAAATTGGCATGGCCTCCTGAGCAACATATGGCATGCTTGCATTGGGACTACATCACATAGGACTTTATCTTGGTATTTTCCAATGCTAAACGTCACAATAACCCACTTGGTGACCCTCACTTCTCCAAAATAATTGAAACATTGAAGCTTGTAGGGGTTAGAATGTTTCCTCGTGGAAAGATTCATTTGATCAATCAATGTTGTGCTGACCACATTTGTGCAACTACCACCATCAATGATCAAGTACCACACCTTATCCATGATTTTGCATCGAGTATGGAATATATTTTCCCGTTGATCAAGTAAATCCTCCATATTCATTGCACCCATGATCCTTCGCAACACATATGCCAAATTAATATTCTCTTCTAGGTGTCACTCATCATCCTCCTCTTCAAATTCTCCCTCATGTTGACCTTTAAGTTCACTATCACTACCCTCCTTACCACCTTCCTCCTCTTCATCGGTTCGAACCATTAAGTATGGACACAATTGATCTCCTATTAGGGCATTCACTGGTAATGTGGCCTCTACCTTGGCATTTAAAACATTGAATGGTAGAAGGACGAAGAAATTTAGTTTTAGCATTGTTACCTCCACTAGCCTTGTCGTCGCCCTTAGGTTTGTAGTCAAACTTGGCTCGGGGAGTTGAAGTAGTGTTCTTGGGCTTCTCCCGCTTATCTTTGCTCCATGGTGAGGATGAGACATTCTTGGCCTTGTAAGATTTCTCCGCTTTCAAGTCCATTTCAACTTTAGTTGCGTCATGAAATGCCTCTTCAAGAGTGGTATATGATTGAAGCCTCATAGGTTTGGAGATCTGATGATTCAAATTGGCCACAAATCGGATCACCGTGTAGTTCAAGTGTTCTTCAATTTTGTACTTCAACCTCAAGTTCTCAAACTCATCGAAGTACTCTTCTACACTCTTACTACATTGTATCAACATGTACACCCTCTTAAGAACACCTTGATAATAGTCGGGTGTCACATACCATGCTTCCATGAGCTCAATCAACTCTTGCCAAGTTGGAATATCAAATAGGTACCGTTGAGATCATTCAAGCCTCTTGGATTCCCACCAAATGGATACATATCCCTCAAATTGAGTGAGAGCATACTTCGCCTTATAAGCATCTGATATGTTGTTGGTGAGGAATATCCGCTCGCTTTGTAACTTCCATTCCAAGAATTCTTCCGGATCACTACCTCCCTTGAACTTGAAAAGTTCCACTTTAATGGTATTCAAATTGTGATCTTGGACTCCCCTATCTTCATAGCCTTGCCCATAAGTCTTCATCTCCCTCATCCCCTATGGGCATCATACCCATGTCTCCCTCCGTATCTAGGCTCCTCCCACCATCTCCCCCTATCAATCTCCACAATGCCTTCGTCAAATAAGGGGTTTTGAAAATGCATTTGTAATGGATCCAGGTGGTAATCTTGTGGTGGTGCATGCATTGGTGTGTGTGGAACATTTTATAGAGTGACCCTCGGGGTCATTTGGGGCATTGGGTTCTCTTGGGGTAGCCGGTATAGATGTGGATGTGTTTGAGGGTTGGTTCGTCTCATAGGACCTTGGTGGTGGTGTTTGGGATAGTAGGTGGGGGATATATGGAGAAGGTGTGGAGTGAGTTTTGGGATGGAGCAACACTTGTACTTGCCCCGGGGTAAGAGTAGGTGAGGTTTTAGGACCCTTACTTGACTCGGAGTCAACATTCGAATGAGAAGTGCCCATTCGACTCGCGTTTTCAACATTTACCAACCTATTCTCCACACTACCCATTTGTTCCTGCATCCCTCCTACCGCCGTACTCAACCTATTCAATTCCCGAAGTATATGGGACAGTGGATCCTCTCCATCATGAGAATGACTTCCTGAATTCGTCATTGTACCTACAAAACTCAACAAATAAGTTAGAGCAAGAGTTCCTCATGTCACTCGTGCTTTCACTCAAGCCTCACTTCACTCTAGTGTTCTTCCAATGTTGGTGAAGAACTTCTAATCCAATCAATCTCACATGTATGCTAAGATTTGTGGAAGAATAGATTCTTGTTAGATAGAAAGACGTACGACTCAAATCTTACGGACGGAGCCAATGAAGTTTCAACGAAAATAAAGAAAAAAGCACAAAATAAATTGGAACGAAATGAAAGCTTGGACTCAAGAACTAGTTAAAATCAAGTAAGAACAATTACTAATTGTTCATTAGCTTAGAAAATTAAAGAAATGGGAAGGGAAAAAAATGAATTTTGGAGAAATTGGGAAGAAAGTGATTAAATTCAAGAATTAATTAGCAAACAAGTATGTTTAATCACTTGTTTTTAATTAATTATAAGTATTAAGAATAGGATAAGAAATCAAACCGTAAGATTTTGGGTCGAAAATGGCTTGAAAAAAAATATACTTGAACGAGTTGGTGCCTTTTCAGTGCTATAACACTTGTTAAGGCACTGGAAAAAAAACTAAGTGTCAGAATGATAACTCTATGAAGTTGTAGTACACTTGCTGCAAGTGAGAGTGATGAAGTTTGATCTGCGTGTCAGCTGAGGTGTCATGGCAGATATCGACGTGGCCGCTGACGTGGCTTATGCTGCTAACATGGCCTTTTAGTTTTCTTTTGAAAATCAAAGATTTGGAATGATTTTCCCTTTTCTCTTTTTTTTTTCCTTTGGACCCACAAACACTTTTTAACTTTTAACTTGATGAATTTTGGATCAAACACACCTCTTTTGGGTCTTCTTCTCTATGAAGGATTGAAGTTCTTCAAGAACATCAAATTTCCCAACACTTCAAATCAACTCCAAATTGCACCAAATTTTAATTCTAAGCTCCTCTTGATTGGTAGAACAAAATCCAATAACTCTTGAAGCCAAAATCACCTTCTTCCACCAAACCTCATTTTCAAGTTTCAAACCTTCAAGGTCATTCAATGGTAGAATCTTCAATACAACTTTAAATGCCACAAAATTTGAAATCTAGGGAGGTTTTTGATATCAAGAAACTCAAATTTGGCCTCAAATCCACCAAAATAACAATAATTTTTCGGTTTTATTTTTGGGATTTTGAATTTTTATTTTTTTTAAACTAAGGATGAAGAATTGATGGAACAACTCTTCTACCAAACTCTTGATACCAGATGATAGAGTCCTAATTGGAATCTCTAAGAAACTCAAACACAAGAACAAGAATAAAATTGAAATTAAAATTACACAGAAAGAAAGATAAAAGTGAGATATAATAATTGAAATCAAAGGCAATCAAGGGTATATTAAACCCAAGACTTTCTTTAATTAAATTCAACTAAAACACATACGCTATAGATAGTTTCTACAAGTTAACATGTTCATGTGAGAAATTATGGAAGTGTTCTCCAACAACAAAGAAATTACACTCTAACTAAACTTACCACTAATTATATGCCTAAGTAGAATTCTAATAAAAAATTTAATTGTCATCCAAAAACTAAAAAATTATCAAATGAAACTAAGGCAATTATTTATAGTTATGCCTATTACAACAAAGGCCCAAAAGTGACCTTTGCACAAATAACCCCACACGGGTTCTTCTTTAACCACTTTGTGAAGTGACTCCTTCTCTTGTATCTTCTTCTTCTTGAATATCCTCCCAATGAATATCCTCCCAAGCTATCATCCAAACATTATACACTCGTGAGACATTCTATTCAAACTCTTTCAACACTCATCTCTTCATGAACATGGATTGTAATTCTTGGAGCTCCCTTACTTGGCCACGAGTGAATGGTCTTGAGCTCGCTCGGGTAATATAAGAGATGATGTTGTAAAATTGGATGCATTTCGGTGTCCAAAAAATCATATGAAGGTGAGCATGACACATGAGAATTAACAAACGGAAATGTAGACTCATAAAAAATTACGTGACGAGAGATAATAATTTTTTCGTTCGATATATCAAAACATTTATATCCCCTATGATTTTGTGGGTATCCCAAAAACACATAAGAAGTTGACCGGGCCTGAAGTTTGTGAATGATTGCGGACGGAAATAAGGGAAACACCCTCAAATGTGTAAAAGATGGGAGACGATGATATAACATTTGTGTAGGTGATATGTTGGAGAGTAGTTTGCTAGGGAGAATGTTTAAAAGATATATGGTCATTTGAAGTGCATGATGTCAAAAACTCCGTGGGATGGACGAATGCACAAGAAGAGACCTAATAATATTGTTAATTGTTCGAATTTTTCTTTCGGCCTTTCTATTTTGAGGTGATGTATGTCGATATGAAAGATGAAAAGACATCTCATTTTGTTGACAAAAAACATTAAATTGGATATTTATGCTTTTGATATCAAAGGTAATGATATTGTTAATTGTTAACCTAATGATATTGTTAACCTAAAGTGAGGAAGTATGATTTTGATACCAGAAGAGACCTAATGATATTGTTAATTGTTAAGTGGGAGAGAGGTAAACATTATTACCAACTTATTTTTTAGCCCGAGTATTATATTTGTTTATATATTAAAATCTTCTTTTGGAGACAACAATCATCCATCTCTTGATCCCTGTTTTATCCGTCCTCCACATGCATGTTCTTATTTATATGTTTGTTTTCTTTTCTTTCCTTTCATAATTACACAGTTTATTTTTTTATTCATTTCTGAACAATTTTGGTCACAGATTGTCTCCAAGGTTTTTGTTCATATTTCTTCTCCATTAATACTTTGACATGTTAAACTATTGAGACAGAAAATTACAAAAGTGGAGCTATTTTAAGCATATAAAGTGGTGAGAAAACTCAAAGCCCTGCACCTATTTTAAGCATATAAAGTGGAGCTTTTGGACTCAGAGAATCCAAAAATGATTTGATAGAGCAGAGGAAAACATATGCCGTTGTTAAGTCTTAGATGTATTCAAAACTTAAAAGAGTATGGTATAATGCAGTTTGAATAGATTTATTTAAATATTGATATGAATTCTTTAATATGATATAATTATTTAGTATATAATTCATGTTTACCTGAGATAAAAAAAATAGTTTAGCTTGTCAAGTCAAATCTTTTTAATGACTTAAGATATGAATATTTATAAAATTAATAAGCAAAATAATATTTGATAAAGGACAAATTAGTTAAATCACAATCGTTTATATTAATAATAATTAGATTAAGAAAATTATTACATAGAAAATTAAAATTAAAGAGGTAAGCATAATATATAAACTACAAATGAAGAAAGTATTACATAACCAAACTTGAGGGGATATTTATGTAATTACCTCTTTTATTTTTTTGGTTTTAATGACTATGGGAAAACTAATCTAACTTTTAAGTTGAGTGTTTTAAAACCCTGTAAATGTTGTGTCCAAAAGGGAGAAAAAATGGATAATACCAAGGTTACAAATAAGTTTGATAGCACATGAGAGGCTCATACCAGCTGATATTGATAGCCCAAGCTTCACAAGAACATCCTTTCGAACCTGCAAAAGCCAGAGGAATGCAGTATTCTTCAGCTAACTAGGATTGAAAACTCACGAAGAGAAAACCAGATTTCATATTGCAAGGATCACGTCTTCCTGGATCAGGGCAATAATCAAGTTAATGTCAAAAGAAAGTAGCATGAATCTGTTTCATAGACAATTCAGACTAATAAATCAACAACATACCCATCTTAATACCACAAAGTGGGGTCTAGGAAGGATTGAATGTACGCAGATCTTATCATACCTTGAAGGTAGAGAGACTATTTTCAGTAGACCCTCAGCTCAAGTTCCAGAACAAACAATCCAAAGCAGTTCGTAAAAAGAAGTAACGGAAGTGAAGAAGCCAAGGCAAAATATTATAGAAAGCATGACAAAACAGTAACCAGACTAATAAGACTATTAAGTTGCCAATAGCAAAATTATTCAGCTGCAAGAAAAAAGAAAAAGCAATCTGACTAATGTAGAAAGATGTAAGAGTCTCACATCGGAAATGGAATGAGAACATGGACTCATTATATGGACTTGGACAATCTTCATCCTACAAGCTAGCTTTTAGGGTTGAGTTAGGCCCAAGATCCATTTTTTACAATGACAAAAAAAAATACTAGAATAGGATGAAAATGCAGAACAATATAAACAAGACAGATTCAAAACAGTCTAAGTGCATGTTTGAATTGGTTTTTGGGTACCCAGAATCACTTCTGGATACTTACTTTCGTGAAAATCATAAAATTGACATGTTTGGATTGCCAAAATCAATTATGGCAGAATTAATTTTATCATTTATTTCAATTTGAATTTTACCCTTTTCTTTATTATACTCTTTAATTTTCATCAATAACTCTATCCATCTTCATTACTTTCTTTAAATATCTAGAAATAATTACTAAAAAAAATTCAAATATACAACTTTCATTACCCTCTTTAAATATTTAGAAATAATTACTATTTTTTTTCCAAATATACAACTTTCATTACCCTCTTTAAATATCTAGAAATAATTACTAAAAAAAATCAATTATACTATTCATGTTCTGTTTTAATTTAAAAAAATCAAATATACTACTAAAGTTGACATTTGTTCATGTGTAATTGTAGATTGGAACTTTAAACTCCTCAAACATTCTAACATTGTCCGATTATACGAGGATTATCGTTCTCTTTTTCCTATTGTCTTCTTTCAAATACTCCGTATATTATTACTATAATAGATTATATTTTGAACAGACAAGAAATAAATATACGCAAGTTGAAGTATCGAATATTTTTATTATTTTTGAAGAATTGCCTGAAGCGCCGCGACGCCTCTTCCCAAGGGTCGCGACTCCTGTGGCGTGAAAAATCACTAGAACTTAGGCGCCGCAGCTCCTTCCCGAAGGGCCGCTGCGCTTAGGCTCCAGTGATTTTTCATGATTTAGAGCTGCGACGACCAATCGAAGGGCGCGGCGCCTCGATCCGATGGCTGCGGAAATTAAGAGTCGCGGCGCCTAGAAAGTCGCGACGCCGACTACAGTAGTAGGTCCTTCCGTAATAAATAGGAGCAATTCAATGCCTCTTTTGGTTGGTGCACCAACATTTTCTCACGATTAAGTGCACCAACATTTTCTCCTTGTTGTTCAAAAATCTCTTTACACACACAAAAACATTTTCTCATTATTGTCCAAAAAATCTCTTTACAAATCATTATGAAGTATTCAATTATTACCACTCAAGTTTAAGGTCCACAATAGAAAAAAAATTTGGGGTATGGAAGAACAAATTTGCAATTTTACGTCGCATGCCCAAGTTCAATTTTGAAACACAAGTTCAAATAGTCGTCGCAACAATGACTATACACAACTTTATCGTAAGGAATGGAGAAACGGATATTGATTTTGATCTTTATGAAGATGAAAGCACAATCATTCACCATGATAATTATCATAGATCATCTAACTTGGATCAATCACAGGATTTTAATGTAGCTTCTTCATCAGAGATGAATCACGTTTGAGACTTAGTCCGCAATCAAATTATAGAGTACATGCAAAATTAGTATTATAATAATATTTAAATACTACTTACACTTTAAATTAGTATTGTAATAATATTCTACTAATATTAAGTACTATATTGCACTTTAATTTCTATTATCTATTTGTAATATTTATTTACATACTTCCATTTTTTAGTAATTTTTATTTATATATATTGATGATAATACTTTAATTTAAAACAGTTATGAAGGAAATAGGGTTTTCAATCTCCTCAACTATCCACTTTTTTACGTGTTAATGCAATGCTAATGATTCTTCTTCTTATTAAGATAGCAAGTTAACTAATATGTTCTATATTCCGATTAGGATATATAAAAACTCAACCTTGTGCAGAAACCTTCTTTATTTATATGATAGATTTTACCACACAGAAGGATTAAGAACAATAACCTTAAATACTACACAAGTATCGGGATACTTTCGTCCACGATTTTAACCTATGTCTAAACAACTACAGTATATTCAAATCTCCCCTCCCGGATCTCGATTTGAAATCATATAAGTTATGATAATTAATGGTCAGTTAATTATCAAGCAATCAATACAATATTAAATAGATTAAATATGCTGAAGAAGAAATCAATAACTATGCATTAACTGTATGAAAGAGTTTCAAGCGATTCGACGGAAAATCCTAATAAAGATATTAGCTCCTAGACATTGTCATGCTAAAAACTAATACATAATCCAACATAAACTGAATTAAATAAAAGAGAAGAAAAGAACTTGAACAATTTGATGTCTCCAATTGTAGTTTGTCTCCTTTCTTGCCTCCACAAAGGATGACAGGGTTTTATATATGGAAAAAATTACGTTTCGGACCCTTTTGCCCTCGAAAATCGGATTTTCTCGCCCAGACCTGCGTCGGCGTCGCGGCCCTGGCATCGCCAAAAATAATCAGACCTCGCTGTATATTTGGCGCCGCGGCGCCGACGTCGTCGTTTTCCGATTTTGCGTCCTTTTTTCGTCTGAACTTCGTCAGATTTCTTTCGTGCTTCCCGGGACTTCTTAGGCTTCATTTCTTGTCCTTTTAATGTGCAATTTCATCCTCAAAAGCAATACTTTCTACTTTATGACCGTTGTGACTCAAAAGTAAGAAAAACATACCTTACACTATACTAAACGCAAAAGAAAAGAGTAAAATACTAACTAAAAAGACTCAAAAGTGTATATAAAATATACTCAACACTGCTTGGCAGAAGATTTCTGGAGCTGCAGGATTTTCGGCGTCACGACCCTGCTGGCTGACGCCGCGGTGCTGTAGACGAGAAATTTTTCGGCGCCTCGGCGCTACTGTTCTAAATCCGAGCAACTTCTGAAAATTAGCCTTGTAGAACCCGTGCGGTTGACAGTGTAATTTTATTTAAATTGCTTTCCGAGCTTCTCTAGTTGATTGCTTGGGCTTGATTATGCATTTTCATTCTTCAAATTCAGCCATTTCATTCTCATTTTGGTATTTTTCCCTTAGGACCGATGTGACTCAAAAGAAAGAAAAACAACCATGACATTATACGAAACACAAAGAAAAGAGGAAAATACTAACTAAAAAGAACTCAAAAGTGTATATAAAATAGACTCAACAACATATAGGGTTGTTCTTCCCATAATAAGAGGTCTCAGTTTCGAGTCATGGTATTGAAAAATTACTTGACAGGGAGCGCTTCCCCCAAATAAACCCTACGTGACGTGGATTCAGATTAGTCGAACTTCAATGCAGATACCAAACAGTAGATGAGAAACCAAAAAATAATCTTTTAATACCATTGCAGATAACTTCCTAATGATATGCTATACACTTCTCTGAGAAACTTACTTTTGACCCAAAAAATGAAGGGTGAATGGGCTTGAGAAATCAACTGATAATTTGGTTTAGCTCTGTTGGGATGGATCATATGTTTAGAAGGGAAGGGAGAAAGACAACTAATGTATTTGGGCCTTTAAGACCCAGAATTTGCCTGTCATCTTTTGATGGAACAAAATTTTCATGTGAATGGGCTTGGTGTTAAACGGGCTTTGATATTTGCCTATAATGGCTAAGCGGAAGTGTCATAATCTCTTTGGGTTTCCAGGGTCAATTGAAGAAGTGCCGCTATTTTTGGGTGGTCTTAAATTTGCGTTCTTTAATTTTTTTCCCTTCATCATTTTTTGGTGCAGCATAATTATGATTTCACAAGACATAGTTAGTATTTAGCTTTGATATCATATGTATTATATCAACCTACAAATTATGGTGGACAAGACAAAATTTTCAATACTCAACGTAATATGAAAAATGCATAATTTCAGATTTCAGCGGCGTAGTTAGCGTTTAACTTCGACATATATATCATAACATCCATAAAAATTATGTCGGATAAGGCATAATTTTCAACATTAACATAATTTGGATTTTTTTTTACAAAACTATGCCGCATCACATATTCTACATAATTTATTCTTAGCGAGACAAAATTTCAGTTTCCGAAGATAAAAATGTTACAGAAACTGTGCCTTGCGAAGTAGGCTTGAATATTTTCATAAAATAAATAGCAAGGGGAAAAAAGTAAAATATATGAAGAGCAAAAATTAAAGTAATAATTTTTTAGAAAGGCCAAATTTAAAGACCAGTGCAGTGAAGGTCAATCTCCGCAAAAAAATGAGATTTTCACCATGACGTTTCAAACTAAGTCATCAATATGGGCTCAGATGAGAACCATTTGGGCTATCAATTTGTTTGGGCTTATTTTGAGAAACATTTCTCATTGGGCTTGGTAGGCAAGATTAATGCCCATGAATTTCTTTAATTTTAAGTGATCCTTATGCCTATTGTGATTTGTGAATGAGATGTTTATTACATACTTGAGTATTACTTATTACTTTTACAACTAGTTTTAGCGTACATGCGTTGCCCATGTATATCGCATATATGTTTATAGAAAGAATACAATATTAAAGAATAGAAGCTGACATTAAAAATAATATATATTTAAATAATGAAAATGATTTAATTACATTGACATAATCGATGAACTCAAGTTACCGCGACTAGACCACTGTTCCGGGGCCCAAGTTACCAAAAATATTTTGATTGGCCGAAACAGTGGGCTCATTTTGAGACAAAATGTTGGGACAAATACAGGGGTATGCCATCGTCTAAAAAATCATAGGTGGGGGTCCGGACTCATGCATTTTGGTAAATGGAAAATTATTTTCATCAAAGATAACATGACGACTCACTATTATTTTATTGGAGGAAATGTCGTAACATTTGTAACCTCGATGATTAGATGGATATCCCAAAAAATGCAAGGAGTAGACCGGGATTGAAGTTTGGTGATTGTGGTGGATGGAAATAAATGATAGCATCGGCACCCGAATACCCATAAATGAGAATAAGATGGATCCCTTAAGTCTAGGATTTTTAGAGGAGCTTGATAGGACAATTTTTTATGGGGAAGTATGTTCAATATATATATAGTCATTTGTAGTGCATGATGCCAAAAAGATGGTGGTAGTGCGGTATGGGCAAGAGATGTTCTAATTATGTTATTGATGGTTTACATTTTTCGTGCCGCCTTTTCATTTTGAGAGGAAGTACGTGGACATGAAAGACAAAAAGTCAAACCATTTGAATTGCAAAAATTCTGAAAATGCCCATTATCAAACTCCCAACCATTATCACATTGAATATTTTTAATATTCCGTTCAAATTGATTACGGATGAATGCTCTAAAAGCTATAAATGTGAAAAATACTTGTGGTTTTTTAGACAAGGGAATTGTCCATAAAAAAATAGAGTAATCATCTAGCAAGAGCAAATAATATGTATGGCCCGAAAAGTTCAAAACAGGTGATGTCCAAATATCTTAATGGATAATATCAAAAGGCACAAATGTGCATGAATTAGACGAAGCAAATGACAATTGAACATGTTTTCCAAGTGGACATGAACGACACATACATGAATTACGTGTTTGAGTACATGAAATAAAATTATTTTATTTGAGAGAGGCTAAAACAGGTGCCCCCGGATGACCCAAACGTTTATGCCATAATTAGGGTGAGAAAGCTGCAAAAATGGATGGTAACTTGGTTTGTTGATTAGATGTGGTAATTGCATAGAGCTCTCAATGACTATCACATCTTATTAGAAGCATCCCCGTATGAAAATCCTTCACGAAAAATCCAAAAGGCTTAAAACAACAAATACCCAATTATCAGTAGTAAACTTTCTAACATAAACTAAGTTTTTAATTAATTATGGAGCATGAAGGACATTCTTTAAAATTAACGATGGATTTGGTGGAGTCAAGTTGGTAGAACCATAACCACGAATTGGAATAGAATGATTATTTCCGATAATTATACCATTATTTTTGCTCAAATTAAAATAGACTTTCTAACAGAAACTAAGTTTTTAATTAATTATGGAGCATGAAGGACATTCTTTAAAATTAACGGTGGATTTGGTGGAGTCAAGTTAGTAGAACCATAACCACGAATTGGAATAGAATGATTATTTCCGACAATTATACCATTATTTGCTCAAATTAAAATAGGACTAGAGATTATCTTGGAAGGAGGTCATATGAGACGTCGCTCTGGTGTTCATATACCAATTTACGTCGGAAGGATTTAATTCAAGAGTGTGCATGGCAGACTCAATATCTGTTGGGTTGGCCGCTGCCGAATGGGCCTCCCGCCACTGGTTCGATAGTGGCCCAGTTGTTGTTGAAAAACTGCTGCCTTTGGGTCCATAATCTGGCTACTGGCTGGCTGTTATACCCCGTATTTCCAGAGTATGTACGTAAAGGAATACGTACAAAAAGTTTGGTCTTAAAGTTAGGCCTTGGACGATTTTTAGGCACAACTCACAAAGCGAACGGTTTTCCGACGAAACGTTTCCACAGCTTTCGTAGAATAAATTCCGGCTATGCCATTTCTAATTTTTGCGGATTTTTCCGAGAGACGAAACATTTTGGACCATCGGGAGGGCAACACTTGTCACCCTCCAATTGATGGATGTGAAGCGTCCATATGGCCGATTGGAGTTGCCAACTTGGTCAAGTTGTTGGTAAGATATTTTGTGTGCAAGTTGGCTAGGTACACTTGCCCAAATCTTGACCCTACACTTGCCTTGCACTTGTCTTCATCTTGGCCATTGGTTGGCCATCCTTGACCTATAAATACCCTCTTGAGATGAAGAGTTCTTCATCCACAAAAGCTTTCCAAGTCTAAAAATCCTTCCTCTCCCTTTGTAAGCAATTAGTCCAACACACCCCCTCCCTCGAAGCTTGGCCGAGGCTACCCCACCCCTAGCCTAGCCGAAACCTACCCCTCCCTTGGTAGAAAAGTTGCCTTCTTGTATTGTTATAATGCCCAAAATACCCTAGCCCAAATACCTTAGTACTTAGTAGAAGTTGTGAAGAACTTCTAAGGTTTCTCGAGCATACAACTTGTGAGCAAAACCTTGCTCAGCGCGACTTTTCTAGGATATTATTGGGCTTACCGAGGTAACTAATCCTAACCTCTTTTGAATTAGAGAATACTCTTGTTGTAGAATAAGAATAAGTATAAATACTTAGAAGAATATCACGTAATAGAATTGAATTGTACTCGCCAGATTTGTTTTCACATGAGACTCATATAGCTCACCGGTGGTCAGGTTGTCCCAACTTTCCATAGAATTGTGAACCTCTGTTTAGAACGACCTAGGGGTAGTCTTTAATAGATATCTGTGACTATTATAGGTGACTCTCTGCGACATATTCAACTCGCGGTGGTTTTCAAGGTATGTGATTCTTCCTAAAGCATGATATTTTACAATATGTATATAGTACGGTAGACGTGCGGTGTTAATCGAATAATACTTACGGCAATGCCTCACGCTTAAGCCTGAATAATACGTGACGGAATGCCTCACGCTTAAGCACGAATAATAAAGAGTGAAAACATTTCAAAAGGACTCATGAACCATTTTTACGTAAGAGAACTAATTGGTTTCTTAAATGAAGCTTAAGAGTTATACTAGCTTTATGGGAAGTTAAGTATAACCACTTAAGATTGATAAAAGAAACAAGTTGCCTATGTATTTCTAATGCACTTATATGAAATTGTGAAAAGAATAATAAGATGGTTTGATAAGTAGACATGACATGTTGCTATGTGTGTTAGTACGCTTGTAACGTTTGTATAAGTGAGTATCCTTGTTGTACTTATGTTGTTTAAAGATAAGTCGTTATGTTAGTGTACTATCACTCACCTCTTGAGATGATACCGAGGTTAAGCCGCCTCCGACGCGGGTAGACTCAGTGATGCAGGACCATGATTCGAGAATACCTACGCGGTCCGGGGGCCTATCGCGAGCTACGAGTTCCGTGTTAGTATGCGGGTTATGCCTCATGCGGTCATGTGCCATGCGACAATGAGTCCAGGCGATGCCGAGGAGTAGCTACCCTCGACGCGGGTTATACCTCACGCGCCCACGCGAGGCTTTACGCGACTCGAGTCCGAGATTAGGCTTGCAGAATGAGGATGTGGCGAGTGGCCTGCTTTCATCATTCGCAGCCTAGACAAGACGTACATGATTACCTATTATTGTTGCTCTTGTTTGTGATGCGTGCACTATGCGCGTTTCTTGGTTGTTTCACACATATTTGTAAACCGTTTTAAAATGATATGTTTTCATTTAAGTACTTTACGCTTTCGCATACTTAGTACTGTTGTCTCGACCTCCTTCGGCCGTTCATGCCGCAGGTGGGCAGCAGTGCTAGATCCGCATCCTTAGGATCTCTACGTTGGTGTCGTGAGCTCCATCTCTTCCGAGGCTCTACTTTTGGTATGATCTCCCTGTTGTAGATAGTTTTTGTCTGATAGGTATGGCGGGGCCCTGTCCCGCCATAGTTGTATATTTCCTTAGAGGTCTGTAGTCATGTTGCACAGTGTCGGATGTAACTGCTAAAACATGATTATATATATATATATGCCGAAAGGCGATGTTTTCTCACATAATCTATGTCTTGTTTTATAAAATGTGTCAAGTCTTGCTGTATGTTTACGCTGATTACTCGATGTATGACTACTTGGGTGCCCGGTAAGGCACGATCCACGCCCGAACGGTCGTGACAAAAGTGGTATCGAGCGATTAATCCTCGGAAAGTGTCTGAGCACCGTATCTAGTAGTCTTGATTATCGGTGTGTTGTGCACCACACCAATAATCGTGAGGCTATAGGATATTTAGGATTGGTTTCCGTTCTTCTCATTCCGAGATCGTGCTTTAGAGCCGTGTTATAGGTTGGACCTCTAACGTATTCCTTTCTGTAATGATTATGCCTCCACGTAAGGCAACCCGCCCGTAAGGGCAAGGCAGCGGAGGCGCTAGCGAGACACCCAGAGTCACGAGGGCTCGAGCCCGGGCCTATACCGAGACGGCGAGTTCTATGACGCCGCCCCCCAAAGAGACCACAAGACCCACACCTCCCGCCCCATGCAGGCGGAGGAGTTAGGGTACAAGCGAGACGGCCCACTTTTGGCTAAGGTTGTGGCCCGACACGAGAGAGGCCGACGCGGCAGCCTGGCCCAGCCAGCTCGGCCGCACCGTTGTTCACCCGAGGCAGAGTTTGAGGCTACGAGACTTCTTGAGCCAGAGCACGGAGTTTTATGGATCGAGGCCGAGGATGATCCGCAGAGTTCATCCGCCGCAGAGGATTTTGAGAGTGATCGTACGTCGAGACCGAGTCCGTGATCTTTGGTTCACATAGGCTGCGTGATACCGCGATCGATTGGTTTGATTCACGGAGTTATCCCGGGAGAGCACGCGCCCCGCCTACTGGGATGAGTTCTCGAGGCTTTCTCACTCACTTCTTGCCTCGCGGATGGCGAGGGCGCGGCCGATAGATTTTTACTCGAGGCGAGAGGACGACCGCCGTCGGAGTACAATGTCGAGTTTGATTCATCGCTCGATATGTCCCAAAGATTGTAGCAGATATGGAGGATAGGTGCACCGCTATGTCACCAGGCTAGACGACTATATGGCCGAGTCATGCGGGGGTTTCTCTCCAGCCGGGTATGGACATTACCCGCATGCAGGCTCACGCCTGATGCGGCGAGCGCAGAGGTCGACGAGTGGGCGACAGAAGCAGGAAGGCCGGGCGGGAGGGTCTTCGGTGGTTATCGTGGTGGGCGGCCTCGGCGGCCTAGATTCGCACCACGCCAAAGACAGAGCACTCCTGCACCGCCTCAAGCCACCAGAGTTTTCGAGGGCGGACTGGCCCCGTGGCTTCGACGTCCAGTAGCGAGGTGCGCCGATCGGGACCACCCCCAGGTGGCCGATGCGGTAGATCCCATTACGGAAGTGTGGTACTACTTTTGGAGCTTGTTACGATTGTGGCGCAGGTCACTGCGAGGATCGGCCACCGGGGCGGTGGTAGGCTCACCTTCGTGTTCGCGCCGCTTCATCATCTCCTACGATTACTCGCCCGAGGCGCGGGGTGCTCATGGGTCACAGGTCGCGCAGAGGCCGTGGCTCGATTCTAGCGGTCCTCGTAATCGCGTTTATGCTTTGTCCACCGACAGATCGTGAGGCCTCACCGATGTCGCCACGGTACCTTATCGCTTCGGGTTTGATGTGTATGCTTTGATAGATCCGGTTCTACTGTCTTATATATCTCCCTTGTTGCTAGTAGGATAGGGATAGAGCACGAGTCCATAGACCTTTCGAGGTAGCTACGCCATGGTGATTCGGTGGTAGCTCGGCGGGTATATAGAGCTTGTCTGTGATCATTTACGTCGGACCGCCGACTTGATAGAGTTGGAGATGATTGACTTCGACGTGATCATGGGGATGGATTGGCTAGCTTCCCGCTACGCCAATGTAGACCGCAGAGAGAATAGTGCGGTTCCAGATTTCGGCGAGCCGTTGAGTGGGAGGAGCACGGTATCGCCGGCGGTAGGTTTATTTCCTACCTCGGCTAGGAAGATGGTGCGAAGGGTATATCTACCATCTCGTTGGGTGTTTGATCTCAAGCCGCGGTACCAGATTTTCCGTCGCCTCAGAGTCACGAGTTCCCAGACGTGTTTCGGATGACCTCGGGTATCCTCCCGAGAGGAGATCGAGTTTTGTATAGATGTGTTGCGGATACTTACTATTTCCATTCCGCCATACGAATGGCACCGCCGAGTTGAGAGTTGAAGGATCGGCTTAGGATTTGCTAGAGAAGAGCTTCATTAGGCCTAGTGTTTCTCCCAGGGAGCGCCAGATTGTTCGTGAAGAAGAAGGACGACGCTGCACGCGTGTTGATTACGGTGAACAACAAGGTGACCATTAAGAACGAATACCCTTCCTAGGATTGATGATTTGTTCGACCGATTGCGAGTGCGAGATGTTTTCCAAGATTGATCTGCGATCGCTATCATCAAAGTGCGAGTCGAGAGGTGGATGTCCCAGATCGCATTCGGACCGCACGCATTATGAGTTCGTGGTCATGTCTTTTGGGTTGACCGATGCTCGTGGTATTCATGGATTTGATGAACCGAGTGTTCAAACCATTTTTGGACACGTTGTGATAGTGTTCATTGATGATATCTTGGTTTATTCTCGCCAGAGCGAGCACGCGAGCATTTGGCGATCGAGGCCGACAGCTTCTCCAGACTGCATTATGCGCCAAGTTTTCCAAATGTGAGTTTTGGTTGACTTGATGGCGTTTCTTGGGCATATTGCGGTGATGGCATTCGAGTTGATACGGCCAAGATCGGCGATCAGACTTGCCTGACCTACTACTCCGGCGAGGTTCGCAGCTCGGGCCTTGCAGGTATTATCGGCGGTTCGTGGAGAAGTTTGCTTTATCTTCGCACCATTGACTAGCCGACTCGAGGCGCCAAGTTTGATGGATGATGCTTGTGGCGTGGTTTCCGATTTGAAAGAGAGATCGACGACCGCCTCGCTTCTTACTTCCGGAGGGTCCGGATGGTTATGTCGTGTATTGTGATGCGTCGAGCATCGGGTTGGGATGTGTTGATGCAGCATGGCGAGTTATAGCATATGCATCCCGACACCAAGAAACACGAGAACTACCCCACCCATGATTTGGAGTCGCACCGTGATTCACGCTTTGAAGATCCGGAGGCACTATTTGTATGGGGTTCACGTGGATATTTTTACGCACCACAAGAGCCTCCAAGATATCTTCACCAGAGGAGCCGAACTTACGGCGAGACGGTGGTTAGAGTTGCTTAAGGATTACGATGTGGACATCCCGCACCACCCGCAAGGCCAACGCGTGGCGTACGCCAGTCGTAGGTCGATGGGAGCCTATCGGATGTGCGGCTAGAGAAGGGACATGGTTCGTAATTTGCACCGCTTAGCGAGCCTTGGTGTCCGCTTGATTGATTACGATAGCAATGGGGTTAGAGTTCGTGAGGTTGCCGAGTCTTCCATCGCTGGCGAGGTGAAGAGGCAATTCGAGGATCCGCTTTGATTCGATATCGTGATACGACTCTTCGTGAGGCGCGGTCCTTTGAGGTAGCACCGATGGGTGCTAAGGTTTGAGGCGAGTTGTGTGTTCCAGATGTTTGAGGACTTGGCAGGAGTTCTTGGGAAGCACACAGCTGCGTTACTCTATCCATCCGGTCGACCAAGATGTACCACGACCTTAGATCTGTATTGGTGGGATGGCTTGAGGACGCGTTGCGAGTTCGTAGCTCGCCCGTGTTGTCGGCGCAGTGAAGGTAGAGCACCAGAGACACGGTGGTTTGTTACAGCGATAGAGATCCCGACCGGAAGTGGGAGGTAATCAACATGGACTTCATCACGGGATTACCTCGCACTCGGAGGAGACATGATTCTATATGGGTTATCGTCGACGGTGACGAAATCAGCCCACTTTCTTCCGTCAGGCGACTTTTTCTACCGAGGATTATGCCGACTTTACATCCGAGAGATCGTCGATCGCATGGAGTCCCTACTTCGATCATATCGCATGCAGGAGCCCGCCACGCCAACTTCAGAGGTCCTTCCAGGGGGTTTAGGACGCAGTGAGCACGAGTAATCGCATTTCATCCACGCAGACGGACAGCAGAGCGCACTATCCGGACTCTTGAGGATATCTGCGAGCCCGTGTTATTGACTTCTGGTAGTTGGGAGGATCATTTGCCTCTAGTTGAGTTCGCGTATAATAATAGCTACCACCCGATTCGATGGCGCCTTATGAGGCCTTGTATGGGAGGAAGTGCAGATCGCCTATAGGTTGGTTCGAGGTGGGCGAGTGCGGCTAGTGGGACCAGATTTGGTGCAAAGCGGTGGATAAGGTGAAGCTTATCCGGCGCGCTATCGACACCGTAGTCGGCAGTCGTGATGCAGATCATCGTCGTCGACATCCGAGTTTGCGATTGATGATTGGGTTTTCTGAAGGTGTCACCCATGAAGGTGTGATGAGATTCGGGAAGAAGAAACTTCCCGCGTACATTGGGCCGCTTCGCATTGTCCGCAGGTAGGCAAGGTTGCCATGAGTTGAATCTGCCGTCCGATCCGAGGCGGTGCATCCGTGTTTCACGTTTCTATCGGCGAGATGTATCGGGGATCCATCTAGTGGTACATCCGATTGGCGATGTCCAGTGTGACCGGGGTTATCGTATGAGGAGATTCCCATAGCGATAATCGATCGTCGAGTTAGGCGTCTGCGACGGGGACGTGGCTTCCACAAAGTCTTGTGGCGGAACGAGCTCGGGAGGAGATGGCGTGGGAAGCCGAGGAGGACATGAGGCGAAGTATCCTCACTGTTCCCACCCTCCGTAATTCACTTTCCTACTTGTAAATCTTCATTATCGTTTATGCCTAAGTGTTGTTTATGGCGTGTGTGGCTTTTGCAAAGCTGTTTAAGTTTTGAAGAACCTTATCGTTATCTGCTTGGGAAGGAACATTCGGGACGAATGTTTCTAGAGGGAGAATGTTATACCGTATTTCGGAGTATGTACGTAAAGGAATACGTCAAAAGTTTGGTCTTAAAGTTAGGCCTTGGGCGATTTTTAGGCACAACTCACAAAGAACGGTTTCCGACGAAACGTTTCACGACTGTCGTAGAATAAATTCCGGCTATGCCATTTCTAATTTTTGCGGATTTTTCCGAGAGACGAAACATTTTGGACCATCGGGAGGGCAACACTTGTCACCCTCCAATTGATGGATGTGAAGCGTCCATATGGCCGATTGGAGTTGCCAACTTGGTCAAGTTGTTGGTAAGATATTTTGTGTGCAAGTTGGCTAGGTACACTTGCCCAAATCTTGACCCTACACTTGCCTTGCACTTGTCTTCATCTTGGCCATTGGTTGGCCATCCCTTGACCTATAAATACCCCTCTTGAGATGAAGAGTTCTTCATCCACAAAAGCTTTCAAGTCTAAAAATCCTTCCTCTCCCTTTGTAAGCAATTCAACACACCCCCTCCCCTTGAGAAGCTTGGCCGAGGCTACCCCACCCCCTAGCCTAGCCGAAACCTACCCCCCCTCCCTTGGTAGAAAATTTGCCTTCTTGTATTGTTATAATGCCCAAAATACCCTAGCTCAAATACCTTAGTACTTAGTAGAAGTTGTGAAGAACTTCTAAGGTTTCCTTGGAGCATACAACTTAGGAGCAAAACCTTGCTCAGGCGCGACTTTTTCTAGGATATTATTGGGCTTACCGAGGTAACTAATCCTAACCCTCTTTTGAATTAGAGAATACTTACTGTTGTAGAATAAGAATAAGTATAAATACTTAGAAGAATATCACAGAATAGAATTGAACTGTACTCGCCTAGGACTGTTTTCACAGTAGACTCATATAGCTCACCGGGTAGGGTTGTGCTGCCCAACTTTCCATAGAATTGTGAACCCTCTGTTTAGAACGACCTAGGGGTAGTCTTTAATAGATATCTGTGACTATTATAGGCTGACTCTCTGCGCGCGACATATTCAACTTGGCAGGTGGTTTTCGCTGAGAAGGTATGTGATTCTTCCTAAAGCATGATATTTTACAATATGTATATAGTACGGTAGACGTCTGGTGTTAATCGAATAATACTTACGGCAATGCCTCACGGCTTAAGCCTGAATAATACGTACGGCAATGCCTCACGGCTTAAGCCTGAATAATAAAGAACTGAAAACATTTCAAAAGGACTACTGAATCATTTTTACAGAAGAGAACTAATTGGTTTCTTAAACAGAAGCTTAAGAGTTATACTAGCTTTATGGGAAGTTAAGTATAACCACTTAAGATTGATAAAAGAAACAAGTTGCCTATGTATTTCTAACAGACTTATATGAAATTGTGAAAAGAATAATAAGATGGTTTGATAAGTAGACATGACATGTTGCTATGTGTGTTAGTACCTTGTAACGTTTGTATAAGTGAGTATCCTTGTTGTACTTATGTTGTTTAAAGATAAGTCGTTATGTTAGTGTACTATCACTCACCTCGAGATGATACCGAGGTTGTCGCTCCGACGCGGGTAGACTCGGCGGCAGGACCGTGATTCGAGAATACCTCATGCGGGTCCAGGGGCCTATGCGGAGCTACGAGAGTTCCGTGTTAGTATGCGGGGTTATGCCTCATGCGGTCTATGTGCTACGCGACAGCGAGTCGGGGCGATGCCGAGGAGTAGCTACCCTCGATGCGGGTTATACCTCATGCGGGCCCACGCGAGTGGCCTACGGACTCGAGTCGAGATTAGGCTTGCGGAATGAGGATGTGGGCGAGTGGCCCTGCTTCGATCATTCGCAGCCTAGACAAGGCGTATTCTGATTACCTATTGTTGCTCTTGTTTGTGATGTGGCACTATGCGCGGTTTCTCGTTGTTTCACACATATTTGTAAACCGGTTTTAAAAATGATATGTTTTCATTTAAGTACTTTACGGTTCGCATACTTAGTACTGCAGTCGACTCCTTCTGGGCCGTTCATGCCGCAGTAAGGGCAAGCAGTGCTAGATCCGCATCCTTAGGATCTCTACGTTGGTGTCGTGAGCTCCATCTCTTCCGAGGCTCTACTTTTGGTATGATCTCCCGTTGTAGATAGTTTTGTACTGATCGGGGTATGGCGGCCTGTCGCCATAGTTGTATATTTCCTTAGAGGTCTCAGTAGTCATGTTATGCGATGTCGGATGTAATCGCTAAAACATGATTATATATATATGCCGAAAGGCGATGTTTTCTCACATAATCTGTGTCTTGTTTTATAAACTGTTTCATGTCTTGCTTTATGTTTCCGCTGATTACTCTGATGTATGACTACTTGGGTGCCCCGGTAAGGCACCAGTCACGGGCCCCGGAACGGGTCGTGACACTGGCAGTGGGATGTCCAGTGTGCCTTGGATTGGATCTGGCCTAATTTTCGGTAGAAAATGAACATGGTGGCATAACCCAAGGCCATTGTCATGCCCACTATGGTGGTCTTCCACCCCACTGGCCACGGGGCTGCCACTGTTGGCTGAAATTTATTGGCTGACCGCCATGTCCGCTGCTTCTGCTACCATTTCCTCTGTCACCGGAATTTTGGTTACCCTTGCCTATACTATTTTTGCGATTACCATCCTTATTTTTGTCATCATTTTGCCCTTTTTGTCTCTTATTTTGTGGTAGAGGTTCAAAATGCGTATTTTTTTCATTGGTTGAGGCAACAACCACGGCGGAATTTGAGACGGTTGCGGCCTTTTTGGCAAACCCATCTTCTTCAAGAATAAGTATGCAGCGGGCTTGATAAAAGAGCGGTAAATAATTTCTTTGTCAGATGAGCGTTCCCACGCCACTATAAGCGTCGTCGGTACGACCGACAACCAATTTTAAAACCAATCGATTGTTTGTAACCGACAAACCAACGTTCTTGAGTTGATCTGATAAAATTTTGAGACATTGACAATAATCGGATGCATTTGAGAAATCTGTCATGTCCGTAGTGGGGAATTCTTGCTACAACGTGATGATGCGAAAATTCTTGTTATCTTGAAAGATAACCCATAAGAGATTTCAAGCCTCCATTGCCGTGGAATCGGGTTCCATTATTGTGTGCAACAAATCACTTGATATTGTTGCATAAATCCATGAAAGAATTGTTGCATTAAGTGTGAGCTATAGTTATTTTTCATTATCGATTTTTAATACCTTTTCCTTTCCCGTTTCCGGTGAAATAATGTGATGAATAACTTTGTGAGAGCGACAACAAATTTTAAAGAGTTCCTCTTAAGTTTGCGTAAAGCACATTTTTCATCTCAAGGGTGATGTAAGTGTGAGTTATGATATGGAAACGATGAGAGCAGGATGAAAAATGGATTTAGAGTCAGACATTGTCGACCAAACAAAGGGAAAAATAATGGAAAAAGAAAAACGAGGGTGACCGACGGTAGTGGGAGGAAGTCAAATCGGACGAGGATGTGGTCGACGATTTGGGGGAAAACTTTTGTGGGAGTAGGATGTTTTCCCTAGAAGGCTGGTTCGAGCTCTGGCATCCGCAGTGTGGGAGTTTTATTCCTCCTTTGTGGGGGATGACTCCTTGTGGGCACCAAACATTGTGTCTCCCACCTAGTAGGCCGCTGAATATCATGATTTACCTTCCTTCATCAATCTCTGTCGGGACGGGGGTGGGGCCCTGTGCGCGAGGGATTTCGTCTTTTGCTCCCAAGGGATGTATTTAAAGTAATAAATCCTATGACTGACAAATTATAAAAAAAATACTTTAATAAATCCTCCGATACCACATGACAATCATATTACTTACACTAGTTTCAGTGTACGCGCTTTGCGCGTGATTAAAGCGCGTACCTTATTTAATTTGACAAAAAATACTACAATAAAAAATTACACTTAACTAAGAACTTCCTTGTTAACCTGTTACTAAATTGTGCATGGTTAAGAATTTTTTTTTGACAATTCGTTAATTTTTGTCAACGAATTCTGCACTTAACTAAATAAGATTAACGAACGAATTTTATTGCTCAAATTTTTGTCACTAATTTATGTTTATTTAGTAGAATTCTGCATAAACTTTAAATAACAAGTTTTAGTAGAATTAATATTGTTCCACGATACCCGCATGGGTGTAGCTCAGTTGGTTCCAGGGTGGCAGATTGCTCCCAATATTGTTCCACGATTCACAATCTTTATCCAAAACTCTAATTAGTATCCTGATACTTCAAAGACCAACTAAACCACATATGATTAAAATATCATGCACAAGTTTTATTCAAAAAGAAATCATGAACGCGCCTTTTTTTAACCCAAGTAGATACATGCAATTAATTTTGAAAAGAAAATTTAAGTGATTAAATTACGTGCAGAAAGGCAGATTCCAATAATAGTTTTCAATATGAAAAAATAAGCTATGAGACTTTCACTTTTTTTTTATATTGTACTTCATCTTTGCTGATAAATAATAAGTATATATATATGTAAGATATCGTGCAAACTGATAAATTTCCAGAAAAACGTGCAAAAAGAATTCTTGAAATATTAAACTTTGAAATTATAGGATGTGTAAGATGATATTAATCTCTCTTGAGGAAGAGTCTTTCTCATTAATATCAATATATATAGTGTATAATGTTCATCCCTTATACAATAAGAATTTTAGTCCCAATTACAAAAGGAATCATAGTCTTACCATAATTATATTTACACAATATATGAAATATATTCTAATTATGGGTAGGGTGTATGAATCACTATACACGTTTACACACACCCCTTAGTCAGAGCGGGAGGAGGCCTGACGTTGAAACTGGATCTGAAGTCAAGAAATAACTGTCGGGGAAATCCTTTGGTGAATTGATGCGCGAAAAGATGCACACACTTTAACGCAAGTGCACGTTATCGTGACAAGTAATATAGTCTTGGTAAGACCGAATATCGTCCACAAGGATTAGGGTTCAAGTACCAACTATCTATCTTTTGGTATCTATTTGGTAATTGATATTTGATTTTGTGGTTTATAACTAACAATTATAAAAGCTAATTAACTATAGTGTTTACTTCAGTTGTGATGGGAATAGGGCTTCCATGTCTCCTCAACTGTCCGCTTATGTTATTTATTAATGCAATGAATTATGGTCTTCTTCTCTCGGAGCTAGCAGGTTTACGAAATCGTTTTATATTCCCGTTAAGGATATATAAACACTCAACCCCAGTATTGCTCCTTTCTACCTTTCGGTGATAAGGATAACTCTATAGGAGGATTAAGAACAAAAACCTAGTTAACCGTCACACACCATGCGTAAAATTAGGGTTGTTAAGCCTCTCATTAACGCTACATAAATAATTGAGGTATTTTCATCCCCAATCCAAAATATGTCTACCCAACTTACAGCATATTCACAACCTCCTCCTTTCGAAGTTTGATTAGAAATCATATAAATAATGATAATTAGTGATCAATTAATTACCAAGCATTCAAAGCAATTATTGGATAAATCTCAACAAGAAGAAGAATAACCATAGACATGCATTAATTCATAACATAAGTTTCTAGTGAATCTACATGGAAAGCCCTATAAAAGAATTAGTTCCTAGTCATTGACATGACAAGAACTAATTCAAGGTTCATCATACAAAACTGAAATAAAAGAAAGAAAAGAAAAGAAAATTACTAAGTTTAGGGTCTCCAATCTTCAATCCAAGAAAACCTTGTGTTGTGCAAGAAAGGGAACTCTTTAGAACTGCCTAGGGTTCTCCTTTTATAGGCTGAAAACCGCCTCAAACTTTTCCTTCAGGCCTGGCCCAGAATTTCGTCTAAAAACCTGATTTTTCCGCGTCGGCGCCGCGGCGCCGGAAGTCCTGCGGTACTTCGGGTGATTTGGCGCCGCGACCCTGATCTCTGCTGTCTGTGGGCGCCGCGGCGCTGACCTGCTTTTCTGCCTCGTTCGCCACTTTCTCTGCTTTTACGCTCTAGAACCTCCATTCTTGCCCTCTTTTAGCTCATTTTCCGCCATTTGGCCATTTTAACCACTTTGACTCAAAAGAAAGAAAATCTATCCTAATACGACACTTATTTGTACAAAAAGGGACAAAAGACTAACTAAAAATGACTCGAAAAGTGTATATAAAATACACCGATCATGAATATACCGGCTTACTGATATGATGAGGGAACATGTAACACTCTGACATGTCCTAGCGCAACCTTCTCACGAACAAAATGTATGTCCATCTCAATGTGCTTGGTTCGCTGATGTTGAACCGGGTTGTGAGAAAGATAGATTGCAGAGATGTTATCACAGTACACAATAGATGTCTGACGCAAAGGACACTGAAGCTCTAACAGTAAATTTCTGAGCCAACAAATCTCAGCTACCACATTTGCAACGCCTCTGTACTCACTTCGGCACTGGAACGAGATAGGGTGGCCTATCGCTTGGCAGACCATGAAACCAGATTATCCCCTAAAAAACACAAAAGTCGGAGGTGGAGAGTCACGTGTCCGGACACCCTGCCCAATCTGCATCCGTATAAGAGAGCAACATGTTTGGTGCAGAGGGGTATAGGTGCAAACCATGATCAAGTGTGCCCTTAATGTATCAGATGATACGCTTAAGGGCAGTAAAATGAGACTCCATGAGGGCATGCATAAATATAAATACATGCTGAACAACATAAGCAATATCTGGCGTTGTAAATGTGAGATACTGAAGTGCACAGGCTCCTATAAAGAGTAGGATCAGAGACTGGAGCACCATCCATAGCACTGAGCTTGGATTTTGAATCAACTGGAGTAGGCATGATTTTGCGATTCACCATCTTAGCCATGTACACAATCTCCTCAGCATACTTACGCTGACTCAAGAACATGTAGTTGGAAGACCTGGTCACTGATATCCCCAAGAAGTAACTCAGCTTGCCCAAATCACTCATTGCAAATTCGGTCTTAAGTAAAACAATAATCTCATTTTCAACCCAGCGGATGAGGTAGTAAGAACAATATTTACCAACTAAATTTACTTCTACAACTTATGCTCATTTGGTAAAATTGTATAAGAATTGAAGAAGTTTTGTTAGTTTTCACAATTTGTGAATTTTTATATTTATGAGAAAAAAATACATTTTAAAAATTTAAATTATATATCTAAACAAAATTTCAACTTCATATCACCCCGATTTCATATCACATATGTCATATTATAATTTTAAATTATGTTCAAACATGAATAAATATCGACATTGATACTGACAAAAGTATATATCCGAACCTTACCTTGTTGAAATCAATTTTGATTTCAACAAGGTAAGGTTCGGATATATTCTTCTGTCAGATACCTCTGCTAAGATAACCATTTCTTTTAGTGACATGACAATTTTCCTCTCTTGAACACTTTTTTTATCTTTACGTGGGTTCATCTAGAGCCTTCTGACCAAATGACTGTTGGGGACGTCACCTTTTTTCATCAATAATTGCTCATAAAAAACAAGTTATTTTCCAATTTTTTATGCTAAAGTAAACCTCACAGGTCAACCATGCATCTTATTATATGGACCATTATAAAGATGGAACGGTTGAGTGATAGATCCTAATTTATCGCTGATATTATGAAAACCCTACGTAGAGTGTGTAATAGTATTTAGTAGATGACAATTCATTCACATGCGTTGATAAGCCATTAGACGTTGTTGATATTGGGGACATTAATTTACAGATGTCAAATGGACACGTGTGAAAGATCACAAAGGTCAGATATGTGTCGGAGCTGAATCATAATCTGATCTCAGTGAGTCGGCTTGATGATGAGAGATATAATCTTAGTTTTGGTAATGGGTCCTCAAATGTGACAAAGGGTGCTATGGTGGTTGGTTGAGGCAAGAAAACTGATACTCTTTATATAACGATGAGCTGTCATGATACAATTGTTGTTGTTGACAACACCAAGGAGATAAAGATGTGGCAATGTAGGCTGGGGCATATGAACGAGAAAGGATCAAGCTTCTGGTGACTAATATCATGATTTCAGAGCTGAAGTCGGTGGATCATCGTATGTGTGAGAGCTGCATTCTCGGAAAACAAAAACGAATAAGTTTTTCAAATACAGGTAGAGAATCGAAAGATGAGAAACTTGAATTGGTGCACACTGACGTGTGGGGACCTGCTACTATCCCCTCACTCAGAGGATCACATTACTATGTGACCATTGTTGATTCAACCAGGAAGTTATGGTTCTATTTTATGAAAAATAAATCCGACGTATTCAAAAGGTGAAAAGACATGGTCGAGAATGTGACAAACCTCCAGTTAAGGATCCTGAGGTCCGACAATGGTGGATAATACATTGATAGTAACTTCAAACAATATTACACTGATAATGGGATCAAGATGGTGAAGACCATTTCTAAAACGCCCCAACAAAATGTAATATCAGAAAGGATGAATCAAACATTGAACGAGCGTGCACGGAGCATGAGAATACACGCTAGACTTCCCAAGACATTCTGGGCAGATGCAATCAATACTGAAGCCTTCTTGATTAATAGAGGACCTTCTGTTCCTTTGGGTTTCAGAATTCCAGAAGAGCTTGGAGTGGAAAAAGGTAAATCTTTCTTTTTCTGAAAGTGTTTGGTTGCTTATCCTATGTTCATATTGATGTTACTGCTAGAAGTAAACTTGATTCAAAATCTAAGAACTGTTATTTTATTAGTTATGGTGACACCGAGTTTGGTTATCGATTTTGGGATGACTAAAATCGGAAGATCATCCAAAGTAGGGACGCCGTCTTCAATGAACACGTGTTGTACAAGAACAAGTTGCAGGAGAGTTCATAAAGCAAAGTATCTAAGAATAAAGAATCAAAAATAGTTAATTTGAGAGACTTCTCGGCACCCGAGCTACAACAAGGTATTACTGCGGTAGAGGAACAATCAACACAAGAAGAAGGCCAACAAGCCAGCGATGACGAGGTTGATGAAAATGCTGATTCTAAAACAAATCAGCGAATGTCGATCACATAATTACGCAGATCATCCAGGATCAGTAAGCCGATTCACATGTTCTCTCCGTCCCTCAACTATATTCTGCTCATTGATTGAGGGGAGCCGAAATGTTACAAAGAAGTAACGCAAGTTGATGAGTCAATCAAGTGGGAGTTGGCAATGAAAAATAAGATGGACTCGATGTTGTCAATTCATACATGAGAGTTAGCTAAGTTACCAACGATAAGAAGACATTGCAGAACATTGGTCTACAAGATAAAGGAAGAACACGATGGAAGTAAGCGCTATAAAGTGAGGCTAAGTGTGAAGGGATTTTAACAGAAAGAAAGCATTGACTACATGGAGATCTTCTCTCCCGTAGTCAAGTTGGTGACAATCAAAACTGTTCTTGGGCTGGTAGCAAAGTAAGATTTGCATCTTCAACAGATGAACGTGAAAACTGTTTTTCTTCACGGTAATTTAGAGGAGGAAATATACATGAAACAACATGAGGGATTTGAGGTCAAATGAAAAGAGAAGATGGCGTGCAAGCTTCAAAAGAGCATGTACGGACTGAAACAGGCTCCAAGACAATGATATAAGAAGCTTGACAGCTTTATAAAGAAAGCTGAATTCTTAAGGTGCGAAGCAAATTACTGTTATTACTTCAAGAGATTTGAAGACTCTTACATGATACTGTTCCTTTATATTGACGACATGCTGATCGTAGGAGCAGACCTATATGAGATTGATAGGCTGGAGAAGAAGCTGTCAAAAGAATTTGCAATAAAGGATCTGGAATCCTTGGGATGAGAATCATCAAAAGTAAGAAGGGCCTCAAGCTCTCACAATAAGATTATGTGAAGAAGGTTATCAAGAGGTTCAATATGGACGTTTCCAAGCCAGTCAGTAATCCATTGGCTAGACACTTTCGTTTGTCAAAAGATCAGTCGTCTGTGACCGAGGACGAGATGGAGCATATGGACAAGGTATCTTATGTCTATGCTATTGACAATCTTATGTACGCGATGGTACGTACGAGGCCAGACATTACACATGTAGTGGGAGTTATTAGTAGTTTATGATCAATTTGATAAAGCAATACTGGGAGGCTGTGAAATAGATTTTCAGGTATCTGAAAGGCAGTTCAAGTTCAACATTGTGTTTCTGGAAGTCAGAGATAGGATTGCAGGGATATGTTGATGCTGATAATGATGGTGATGTTGTTAGCAGAAAGAACACATCCGGGTTGTTTACACCTTCGGAGGTACTGCGATTTGCTGGGTTTTAAAGTTGCAGAAGATAGTAGCTCTCTCTAGCTGTGAGGTTGAGTACGTTGCCGTGATGGAGGCCATGAAGGAGATGATGTGGCTACAATATTTTCTTCGGGAATTGGATCAGGACCACGAGGGGAATGTTCTATACTGTGATAGCCAGAGTGCCATTCATTTGGCAAAAAAAACCCGATCTACCATGCTCGCACGAAACACATACAATTTTGATACCATTTCATCAGATTAGCTTTGGAAGATGGAGTATTAGTGCTTAAGAAGATCCCAGAGAGTAAGAATCCAACAGACATTATGACGAAGGTCGTGCCGAATGATAAACTTTAGTTGTGTGCAACTTCAGTTAGACTTCTTGGATGAGGATCAGAGTCGCCGCTGCAGATGGATACAGATGATTGAAATTAGTCTCCAAGTGGGAGATTATTAAGTTGTGGAACCTAATTCATCGCCGAAACTATGAATACCCTACGCAAAGTGTGTAAGGGTATTTAGTGGAGGGTATTTTGGAAATTTCGGGCTTGTATTATGGTCGCCCTAGTTTTCATTATATATATATTCTAGGGCGTCGTTTTTCTGTGTGCGTAGTGAGCAAGAGAGAAAAAGAGAGAATTGTAAACACAAACTCCTTATTTTTTATAATAGTGAAATTTGCAGCGGCAAAGTGGACGTAACTCTCGCATTCAGGGTGAACCACTATAAATCTGAGTGTATTATTTATTCTTAGCTTATTTACTGTTTTCTGATTAGGTCGGATTTAAAAATCAAATCCTAACATCAATAGAGGTAGGCAATGATGTATTTCGAAAAAAATCATATCGTTCATTCAATAACCGCTAACAAATACATCAGTGCAAGTAAATAAGTGGTTGCTCGTTAAATCACTATGCTTGTCACTTTGACTTTACCCCAAAATCAAACTTGTGAAATTGATAAGATTCTGTTTGCGCTTTGGATTTGCAAGTGGATCCATGTAGTTTGACAAGGTATGCAATTTAAGAAATAAAGAAAGATTTTTAAATTTGGTGGTATAAAACAAGTTAAAGATTCTCGTTAAGCGTAAAACATAAAGTTTAAAATTAAATTGTTACCAAATAAAAAAATATATCATTTTTGGACTGATTAATAAATAAAGTGAGACAAAAGGAGTAATAAAAGAATGAGGTTAATATAGATTGATGGCACAAAAAAATCCACAAAGCAAGTGAATAAACCAAAAACTAGCATGTATAAATTGCCTTCAATCGTAGTTCATAATCATTGACTCATTGTATAGTGTTCATCAACTTCATTATCATGCAAAGAGCACTATAAAAAAAGAGCCTACCGTGACGGTTAAAAACTGTCACGAAAGGTTTTTCGTGACAGTTTATCTAAGTGTTACGGTAGGTACTGTCACAAATTCGTGACGGTTGTTGTGACAGTTATAAAAATCGTCACAAAATGTGATGTTTTGACTTTGACTTTTCCCTCATTTTTTTAAATTTTTCCGCGAAATTATTAATTAAATAATATTTTTTGGAGAATTTTTTTAAATAAAATTAATTTAAATTGGCAGAATTGTTTTAATAAATTGGCGGGGAAATTATTTTTGGTGATTTTTTAAATATTTTAATTTTAATTTATTAAATAAAAATAAATTAGAATTGTAAGCATATTATAACTAAAATGTTACCCACATAATGAAATTGTTCTAATACATTAAATCGAAACATTACAAATTGTTTTACAAAACAACTAATGTTATCATCAAATACAACAAAAAAACATAATATTGTTTTAACTTCAAAAAAGTACAAATATTGTCTAAATTATCATAAAAGTGACACAACTATGCAGCACGGAGAATCTTTAAAACATGTTGCGCCCACTCGATCCGAACTTCATCAAGGTCATGCTGCGAAAAACATTCTTTGTCATTGTACTGTAACACACAATAGAGATCAGTTAAATTTTCTAATCATAATTAAGTCATTATAGACAAATACACAAACAAAAATAATGTTAGATACTTACATTGTTATGAAGTCTTGTGCGGTATTGCATCAAATCTTCATCTCTGTAGAATCCCACTTTGCTATCCTGTATTGTTCGAATGTTACTCGCAAAGTGTAAAAGAAAGGCAGTTAGAAAATAAATAAATGCGAGTAAAACCTTCGGATCCGTATAAAACAATAGGAGTTTTAATTACGAAAGGCTCAAACTTATATTTTGTAAATATGACATTCCAATCATGTCGTGGCTGCGAACTAGTGACTCGTCAGTCGATTTAGTCGCCTTGCCAACACATGTTGGTTTCTCGTAGATGTGTGAAAGAATCCATAAGTCTCATCATCGCCCTTTTTCCGAAAGAAAGCCAACTGAGGGACAACCTTTCCGGAAGGGTCATGACCTCAAATTAATTATTCTCATCGGCCCCAAGTGTAGTATCTTATTCGAATCAGTGAGATTTCTATCAAGTATAACATTCTGCTTTTTCAGTAGAATATCACAAGTACAGTAGCTGTCCGAAATAACCTTAAGCATCAACTTTTTAGCCAAAAAAATAGAACAGCTGTTACACCCCGTAGTTCCGGGGTATGTATGTGAGGACGTACGTACGAGAATACGACATTAAGATTGGAAAGGAAGAAAGATTTGATTTTTCCGACGGAAAATTTTCCGGAGTTTGTGAAAGAAAAAGGTTCGAAAATGGGAATTGGATTCCCAGATTTGGTATTTGGACTTCTTGGAATATTAGAGAATTATGGAATTTTATTTCCAGATTTGGTCACGTGGGGCCCACGGGGAAACTTTACGATTTTGTGGGGCCCACTTTGTTTTCAAGATTTTGGACATTATGGATATTTTCGGGAGATGAAATATTTTGGACGAATAGGAGGGCGACACGTGTCACCCCCTTAGGTGGCGCATGGCCAAAATTAGTGTGACAAGTGGCCTTTGGCCGAAATGTGGTGCCATGTGGCAAGCCAAGTGTCCCAAGTCTTGTGTTGGACAAGTGGCTTGTGGGACCCACACACACTTGTCCCCAATCTCTACCACACACTTGCTTTGATCCTAGCCATTGGTTGTCCTATAAATACCCCTCCCTTTGGATTGCAAGACTTCATCCCACACTTGAGATTTTCCAAGGCAAATACTCCCTCCCTTTCCTTGAGCATTTCGGCCATAGCCCTTCCCCTTGACCAAAAGTTGTCCAAAAATCCTTAAACTTTTAAGTGTTCTTCCTTAAGGTGTTAGGAAGATTGTGAACCAAGAGTTAGAAAAGTTTTCACACCCCTAGCCTTGAAAACTTGCCTTGGCCGAAACTTGCCAAGTTTGAGCCTAAGGTGTTCTTCACTTTTTGGAGTTGAATCTTGAAGAGAAGTTGGTTAGGAACTTCTAAGGGTTGCTTGGAGTGGATTAGAACGTAAAGAATTGGAGCTAAGATTCCTAAGGATCGACTTTTTATCTTTGGAAAATTTTGGGCTTATCGAGGTAATGATCTTTGTCCTTCTACTGTAATTGAAGATTACATGTTGTAGTAGTTTATAATTGAGTATATGATATGTGGATAGAAGGTTGAAAAGAAATGGACTGTTTTGTATATTGTGGGCCAGAATTTTACACGTCCAGTTAGGCGTGTAATCCCCTTAGAGTTGTTGTATTCTTCGCGCTTAAATGTGGCGTGTCGCTATTGATATCGCCTTGAAAAGATGGAGGCGTGAGTTCTGGGAAGTGTTGCCCGATTTTCCGTAGAATAAGAGACGCTTTACTTAGAAATATTCTACGAAGAGAACTAGAAGTTGATAGATGTATTGTGATTGTTATAAGTGAATATTCTACGCGCGGCATACTCGACTTGGCTTGTGGATTAAGCCGAAGAGGTATGTGATTCTTCCTATTCTCTTGAGCATGATATTTGTGAAATATATAGTGCGGTAGACGCACGTGTGTTAAAGAAGTTTGATTTCCTTTTTGTGTCCTTGACTTGATTCTAGAGTTAAGTGACTTGATATGAAATATTAAGGACTTGAATTGTGTTAAAAAGTTGTGAAACCTCATTCGTGAGTAACGGGTACTTGGTCTTTAAAGAATGAGGTTATCTTGATTTCGGAAATGAGAATAAGTATCGAATAAGCCATTGCAGCGTTAATAAAAGAAAATGTATTGACAATCAATTAAATTAAAATGAGTAGAATTCCTCCATCTGCATAGAAGCTAAGATAAGACAAAATTGTATTACGTTTTCTAGATCATGACTGCTTTAATAAGATCATTATAAACAAGTATTGATTTTCTTGATTTCCAAAGTAAGAAACTTGATTTCTAAAAGAGAAGAGACTTGAGAATTTGAAGTTATGAAGCTTAAACTATTTTGAGAAGTATATTGTTACTTGACCTTTGAAAGGAGAAGTGTTTTTGTTTAAAAAGAAGGCATGGTATTGTCTTGGTTTATTTAAAAAAGAAGGTACGAAAATTGTTTTGGTTTACTTAAAATGATAGTTACTCTGTTTTGATACTACGAGTATTAGTATCGTGTGGCTTTTACGTAAAAAGAGGTCTTTTTGAAAGAATGAAAGTATGTAGTACTTTAGAGTTAAAACCCGGATTGTTGGCAATAAATGGGAGTACTTTGAGTTTATAAAAATGGTGAATCAATTTACATGTTAATGAAAGTCTAAGAGTATGTTGAACTTGCCTATGCTACTTGTGATAGCATTTGTTGTGCAAGTATTGTATTTCTATGCCACCACGTCTCTCGATGGAGGGCCGACTGACTTGTTGTGAATTTACTTGGACGTGCCGGCAGTGACGGAGGATTCCACAGGTATGCTTCCATTGTTATTGTTACATGGACATGTCTGCACCGATGAGGGATTTCGGGGGCATGCGCCACGCAATGGGTTAAACTCCGATATTATTATTGTTACATGGGCATACGTCGCACCGATGAGGATTAGGGGCATGCGACCACGCAATGGTTAAACTCCCGGTATGTTATTACTCCATGGGCTAGCCCCCCATGAAGACATATACCCGAGATGAGGGATGCCACGGGCATGTTATATACGATTATTAATCCATGGGCTACCTCCCCATGAAGACATGTACCCGAGATGAGGGATGCCACGGGCATGTTATATACGATTATTACTCCATGGACTAGCTCCCCATGAAGACATGTACGAGATGAGGATGCCACGAGCATGTTATATATATATATATATATATATATATATATATATATATATATATGCATTGTATATGTGTCACGACAGCGGTAGGATGCCACAAGCGCCACATGGTTATATATTACACCCACTACGGCGGTGATGGAGAATTCCACGACGTAAGATATATGTATGTATTGTATAGGTGTGCGCCGACGGTGAGGTAGGATGCCACCGCGCGTCGCGTGATTATAATTTATATCATAGATCGCGGTGAGGAAGAGTTCCACGCATGATTGATATCGGGCGTGAGATCCATGGTTATATTTGAGTGAGAAATTTGAGGCGTAAGTCCACGACTGATCGCTTATATATCAGGTAATCGTAGTTTGGTTATCATACATGTCTCCTGTTTTATATAGATCGTTATGATTTCATTCTGATTTTCGCCACATACTTGGTACTGTTATTGACCTCCTTCGGCCGTGTGTTCATGCCGCAGTGAGGTACACCGGTTGTTGATCCTCGCCATAGGATCACAATTGCGTTTTGGGAAGCTCCGCTTCTCCGAGGCTTATCTTTTGGTATGATTCCACGAGATTGTAGGTTCTTGTACATTCAGGATATGACGGCCCCGTCCGTCATAGTTGTTGTAAACTCTTAGGTGCAGTAATCTTGTTGTGAGTTGGGCTTGTAAAGGATGTAACTGTTCAGATTTTGATATATATGCAGAAAGGTGACCGTTTTGGTTAGTCTGTTTCTTATTTCATATTGTTTCATGTCTATGAGTTTTTATTTCCGCTGATTTTCTCTGATGTATTATCACTAGGGTGCCCGGGGTAAGGCACCAGTCGCGGGCCCGAGGTCGGGTCGTGACAACAACATCTCAACCAACAAACATGGCTGCTCGAGTGTAGTATTTTCTCATCAGTATGAAATCATAAGTTGGCCCAAAGTGTAACAGAGATGGGCTCAAATTGCAGCAGCAATGTAACAACTCAATAGGAATAATATCAGAATAGAGAAACTATTTAGTAGCCCCTTAAAAATGCAGTAGTGACCAAAACAACAATAACAACAACAAACCAAGCAGCAACTATTCCCAAACTCGGCCAAATATATCAGGGTGTAATAAGGAAATATTATACGAGACCTCCTTCGGTTAAGAAAAGTGTCTTACTCCTCAATGGGATCTACATAAGACTGCTCTCGGTTTGAAACGAAACCTTCAAGCCTGGAAACTGTAATAGTGTGTATCAACAACCAAATATCTCAAATAAAAGGATTCAAGACCAACTTCTTTTTCTTTAGCTAGTTGGATTTTGAAAAGAAACTGGATAGAATTAACGTCCATTATGTTCCAAGTAAAACTACTAGATGATGGTCAAATATAATTTACCAGCTTTCATTGAAACGTGAATGAATATCGTCAAGCCAAAAATGACTAATCAAGATAGGAAAAACTTGATAAAGCTGTTTAAGAAGGTAAAAGATGAAATAAGCAACAAAAAAAATCTAAACCAAATCTGGATTTACCTTTAAAACGATCATCCGGATAGACAGGAACATCAAAATACACCCTGTCGATGAAGTCTTTTTATGATTTCAGGATAAAAAATAATGAAAGAATTTGCTTCCTCACAGATTTCCTCTATTGTTGTCATTTCTTCTTCTGTCAACTTCTGTGAGAAGGAGAACAAAGAGCAGGAGATAAACCTCACATGTCAATCACAAAGTCAAGAAGTAAAATATTCTATCTTATAAGTACTAGTAAATCTTAAGAAGTTTAGATAAGGGGAAATTGAATGTCTATGTCAACTTGCCCTGAATTCTTCCATAGTAAAGTTGACTAGACAAGCCACAGATTTTGTAAGGCATATCAATTAAAAAGTACAAGCCACAGATTTTGAAAGAGATTCACAGTTCACACACTATTATGTTTCTTATAATTCACATTTTTCCGCTATCCAAAGTACAAGTATCACATCCTCTTCTGTATTGTTTCTTCCTCTTCTACTTACATTTCAGCACTGATCAGCGCAAAGGCACTAGATTCACGAAATCAAAATGAATCTAACAGAGCACGCATCAATTTATTGTTGTCAATTAAAAAATGAACACAATAAAATTATACTTTTCTCTTAGATTAATGCAAAAGAAGTAGGAAACACGGGGAAAATGGAAATTCCTACTCAAAATTTAAGGGGTTGAAACCACAATAAGATTGTACTTACAGCAATCACAAAATCATGTTGTCTGTAACTCTTTTTGACATCCTTAGAGAGTGCTTGAATACTTCCATAACTTTGAATGAGTGGCAAAATTTTAAGACCTGCAGCAATTACAGGACATATTTCGCCATCTTTATCAGCCTCACATTTCATAATTATAGCAGTAGAAGTTAGACCAGTAATTAGAATATATTTGAATGTGTCATAGGTTCAGCATACATGATACTAAATGCACTGGAAACTGTTGGAGACAGCGCTGTGAAAGCAGTCCTTTTTATTTGTTGTTTGAAAAGGTAAGGTAAAGTAATATGAAGCGATTCTGAACCACTGGCCTAGATACTCCCTGGTTATATAAAAACAGTGACGGGACACAACCTTATCATGATCAAGTTGTCTTCATTATAAGCACATTATGGGAAATGTACTGTGACGGCAAACCGACAACTACATAACTCTTATTCATGTTATAAGCATTTATTAGTTGATAACAACTTTCTTTCCTCCTTATCAACATTCTTTATAAACATAATTGTGATTGTAAGCATATTATTCTGCTTTCGGATAAAAAAAATTGTATTACAAAATATCAGAAATGATTCTCAAGAAATACTAAATTCCTTCGTAGATAACACAACATTTCTTCATAGTATTCACCTTCTTTGCAAACTTTACTAGCAAAACAAGAGTTCCTCTGGAGTCTCTTTTTTATGAAATGTTCAATTATCCTGCATAAACACTACTTAGTGGAAAATAGAGCCACAAGTTAACTAGTAAATCTTTAATGGTAGAATGACGCATCACGAGCAAAGGAAAGATTCATATTGAAACATTACATTAGCCCTGGATTAATTACGCATTCTAATATCTAAAACATTGCTAATGTAATAATGATTTCTCTTCTCAACAAGAATGGTTAGAGAAAAAACCACAAACCTGAATCAAAGTTACAAGAAAGAAGACATATGACGCTGAATTTATACCCTATGCGGGACATTATATAACTCAACAATTGCACAAGTATTTATGAAAACAAAACAAACATTTTATGCCATTCTTCTTGGGAATTTAGAGCCTCCCAGTTGCAGAATCAATTTATCGAAGAAATCTCCATAGAAACTCAGAACCTTGAGCTCGACAACAATGGCAGTCACAATATTGAGAAAACAGTTGGGGATGAATCGAGATCAAATAATTAGTGTAGAATGAAGAGGATACTGTGACGAATCTATTGGTACCACTTTCAAGCTCTTTCTTTGCCGAAACACGTCGGAAACTCAGATCGCGATTTGTGAAAACATGATCTGAAAGTTGACCCAAAATAACTTGAATCGAAGTAAAAGGGTAGGTGCAAAGTATAGATCTAAGGTAGATAAACACAAAGACACCACTCTCAACCTTCGAGTTGACCGGAGTTAGCAAAAGTACAAATCCCCGTCGGGGGTAAAAATGTCCAGATTTTTGCGGGCTAAAATCGACGGGGTTTGAGGTTGAATCGAAGGTCGAGACTGGTATAGACTTGAATCTGGTGTTGAGACGAGTCTAATGGATGTGTTCTCGGTGGCAACAACCGCCGGAGTTGGCCGGAAAAGGCAAAACTCCAGCGAAGTTACTGGTTAATAAAATCGTCACACATCTGTCACGAACACCCATTGATCAGAGAGTCAATACTAAAACCGTCACACCCAAACTGTCACGGTAGGTCTTTTTTTTTTGTAGCGGAGGTAGAGACGCATTGACACTTGCTAGAGTGATAGGGGATGTATTGGATCCATTCACAAGGTCAATTAACCCAATTTTTTTTTGGATGAAGTCATTTTCTCACCTTCAATGATGGGGACATCTTAGAAAAAAAAATGTTTTTAGTGAGCAAACATCAACAAATGACTCTCTCATGGAAAATATTTTCTGAAAAAATGACTTCTATCCTATCAAAAACACCTTAATCTTGAATGTTATACCAGGGTCCAGGGGTGTGAGATTCTTTTTGCTCTTGTTTGTGTTGGTTATGGTGGATCCAACTCCCACCAACCCATACCACAAGGAGTATCTGCACTGGTTTTTTATTTTTATTTTTTTAAAGCTAAGAATTTTATAGGTGTTCAATTAACCTCGTGGTAGCCGTCAATGATAAAAAAATGTTTAGATATATGTGGTAACTTTAATTGGTGGAGGGAAGACCAATTTTAAAATAAAGGTTGTGACAACCCGGGAATACGTCCATCAAATAACTGATCTAATAAATGAGATGTATTCTTTAATGGTGTTAGTCATTAGCTATTTTTTATCGACTATTTTGTTTGTTGTATTAAATGAATAGAGTGTATTAGAATAAAAATAATATTAAATAGGCTGTATTAGAATAAAAATAATACTGAAATTGTTAATAACATGATTTACTATTTATAATAATAATACTGAATGTATTAGTTATACATAAATTGAAAAACACTACCAAACAAAGGATTAAATAATATCAAAACTAATACCAATATTATTTTCTCTAATACCTTCTACCAAAATATCTCTTAAAAGGTGGTGGGATGAATGTGCATGATCCCTCCCTTCTTGATCAGGAATT
The DNA here is from genome assembly GCA_029844215.1 of Przewalskia tangutica. Classification (NCBI taxonomy): domain Eukaryota; kingdom Viridiplantae; phylum Streptophyta; class Magnoliopsida; order Solanales; family Solanaceae; genus Przewalskia; species Przewalskia tangutica. The sequence continues at coordinate 10,229,449 of CM056725.1, forward strand.
TTGAATTCGAGCTTTAGGAATGAAGACACTCCGAGTTCTTCTCCTTAAATGGGCCCGACACCGCACAAATCTAAATTAGTCAGATAATGGATACCGAACACACTATCTGGACCACTAGCACCATCTCCATCGATGTAAACACTTCCCTTTTAACTTCTTTCTCTGGATATGAGCATAAAATCATGTTTTGCTCATGATTCACCATCTTGGGAATGTGTTGTAACAGCTCAAAATCAACATTATCACCATCTTGAGTAAATTTCTTTCTGAAGAAGTTAACAGCTTTCTCTAAAATAAGTTCTCTTTACTCTAGCCACACCCCATTATTGTCAACTCTATTCAACTGTAACTTTTTTCTTTCCATTATCATAATTATGAAAAAAGGAAGTATTTGAAAGAAATAATTTCTTGATTATTTTAATTAATTGAAAGATAATATATACACTTTATAATAGGAGAATCATATTCCTATTCTACTCCTAATACTCTATTCTATTTGGAGACTAACTATACAATTATGCTAAAGTGTACAACACTAATTAAGTTACAATACTAATATACAATATTTACCAAATCTTTCTACTTTGACCGAGACTACCTACTTGGGCTACATAATCTCGGCTTTGACTCCTATATCCAATATACATACAATATACATGTACATCATGTGTATATTGTATCACTATAAGAAATTTGTCATATACCAACGGCAGAAAACCGTAGGTAAAGGTCCAAAAATCGTTGGTATAGGTCATAAAACCTATACCAACGGAAGTTTAGTTCCGTCAACTTTGATTCGATATACCAACGGCAAATTAGCCGTCGCAATAGCCTATACCTACGACAGTTTCAATCCGTTGGACAAAAGTTTGGAGCTATACCAACAGCTAATGACACATATTTAATAACTTTACCCACCACTTGTTTCCGTAGGTATAGGACCACATTATCCGTTGGTATAGGTCTGATTTCTTTTATAAATAATATTTTTACCTCAAATAAATATTTTTTTAATAATAAAAGTTTAAGAATATTTTTATATGCACCACACAAAATTTAAAGCAAAATAAAAGAAAATTTCAATTATATTATCAAGCTAACAAGTCTTACAAACATGTAAAACTTACAAGTCTTACAAACATATCAAACTAACAAAGTAATGTTAATTATAATAACCACCAAAACAACTTCTACGACAGCAAAAACACACAATATAGTAGATGAACAAAAACTTATTTAAGATAAAAGGAGCTTCTAATCTTCCTCTCTTCCATCTTCATCATTGTATGGAGTTGGAGAATTTATTTGGTTGGGGACACTAGAAGCATCTGAAGCCTATTGAAAATAAAAGAAAATAAGTTACAAAAGGCAAATATTTAGCACGATTTTGTCTGTTAATTTTACTTACTTTCTACATTGATACAATATAATATTAGTCAAAACAAGAAACCAAAGTTCAAATATTTTCATAATATGAAAGAATCTATTTTCAATTTGACTTACTTGCATCGTGTGTTAAACTAACTCACAATCAAGTAATTAACATTATAAGGTATCGCATTGAACACTTAAAATAAAGAGAAACAACCTTACCTTTCATTAAATTTCTACTATGGTTTAGATAGACGATTTCATAAGTCACTAGTGTTTTGTATGTGAAATGCATAACTTTCAATCTGCAGTCAAACATTACTTATGAAATGAATGAAGATGGGATAAGCTGCCCCTAAATGAAAGACATAATAATAAACTAGTATAATTTAAGGCTACCTTTAGGAGACGGGTTCTTAGATATGATCTCAATAGAAATAGAGTTCTATCAAGGTCCATCTGGTAAAGAGACACAGTGAGCAGATCAGCACCATTGTTTGAAAATTTCTCTATTGTTTCTTCCTGAAAAGCAAAGATTAAGATACACCAGCATGCAATTCATAGTAAACCGCGAAAATACATAAATTAATAATGAGTCACACAAGTCAAGAAACTAAAGCAAATAAAGATATACATAAATGAATAATATACCAGAAGATGTAAATGAAATTTCTGCATCATCAAATGAAATGTAGTTTTGGAGTGTCAAGACTGTACCGTCGTCGTCGTCGGTTGCCCAATCGCCGCTGCTATCGCCGCCAGCTAGTGGGCGGGAAAAATGGAGAAACTCCAAAGTTGACAACCAAGCTTCGGGTAATAGTGCAAGATGTCGAGAAAGATGAGACGAACTCAATTATGCTATCCTTAGCCGTCGATAATGACTGAGACGACCGGAAAATGCCCAACATCGATCGGAATATTCAAATGGTCGATCTGAAAGTTGAGGACGAATTGAAGGTGGTGTATGGTTGCAAAATGTCAGGGTTAGGATGACACAACTAATGGTACCAACCTCAGTCGTCGACTGTGTCTCAGGTCGCCAATGCTATGGCGACGGATAGGGTTTTCAGATTTTTCGATTGGGTGTTGTGGCGTTTTGGTGAGAATCGAACAACGTGGGGGGTGTCATAATGACGGGAAGGTGATGGTGAGTGTGATGGTACAAACGCCGAACCTTGAAATCGCCAGAATCGACCAGAATTTGCAAAAAATCGACCGAAATCGATGGGCTTGCAGTGGGATTTTCATCTGAAATTGACGGAGATGTAGGATGAATCGATGGGGGTACTTGGTATGAAAATGATGGGCTTGAAGATACGAAGCTATTGGACTAAGTATCGTCCCTGATGGATGCCATGATTGGCCGAAAATGGCGAAATCGCTGAGAATGAGAGAATTTCGGGGTTTTTTGGGAGGGGTGGGGTTTTGGGGTTTTTTTGGGGTTAGAGATTTAGGGACTGGGGTTTAGGTCGTAGGAGTAGGATTTGGGATTTTAGGTAATTAAAAATTGGATTTCACTTATGAAGGAGGGAAAATAAAATAATTAAGGGAGGGAAGATGAAAATTCTAAAAATAACACTGAAATAATGTTAAACAATTCGGGCCCACTGAATCCTATACCAACGGAACTCATGCCAATAAGCATAGGTATCCACATAACCTTATACCAACAGAATTGGTATATTGTTATATGATTTACCTATACCAACGACCAAAAATTTCAGTAGGTATATGCTATCTATACCAACTATTTTGTTGGCAGTCACTAAAAGTGTCCGTTGGTATATGAAAAATTTCTTGTAGTGTATGTATATCTAACACTTGACTGCGGGTGCGATTTACGAACGCAGAGACTGCCCCTAAAATCTTCAAAAATGACTGAAGGAAGACCCTTTGTAAAGATGTCTGCAACTTGATACCTGAACGGGACATGACAGACACGTACTTGTCCTCGAGCTACTTTTTGTCGAACAAAGTGAATGTCCATCGCTATATGTTTAGTGCGCCGGTGCTGAACTGGATTACCAGAAATGTAGATGGAACTAATATTAGCACAATACACCAAGGTAGTTTTCTGAATAGGACAATGAAGCTCTAAAAGAAGATTACGTAACCAACATGACTCAAAGACCACATTGGCTACCCCTCGATACTCGGCATCTACACTCGAATGTGATAGTTTTGACTGACGCTTGACAGACCATGCGACCAAGTTATTACCAAGAAACATACAATAGTCAGACGTAGACTGTCTGGTATCCGGAAAACCACCCCAATAAGCATATGTATATGAGACAAGTGTAGACGTCGACGAAAGATACAAATGCAAGCCATAATCAAGTGTCTCATGGATGTACCTAATAATGTGTTTGAGCGCATTCATGTGCTCAACCCTAAGATCATGCATAAACAAACACACATGCTGCACGACATATGTATTATTAGGCCGCGTGAGCGTAAGATACTGAAGGGCCCTGCAAGACTGCGATAGCGGGTCAGATCCTCATATGGGGAGCCAGCCACAGCACCCAACTTGGGTTTAGTATCAACTGGAGTAGAAGTGGACTTACATGATGACATCCCAACCCTCTCAATGATCTTAGCTATATACTTCCTTTGTGATAAGAATAATCCACTTGCATGACGAGTGACATCAATCCCCAAAAAATAGCTCAAGGGTCCCAAGTATTTCATAGCTAACTCAGAAATGAGCATTGTCATGATAGACTGGCGTAATACATCAGATGAAGCAGTCAAGATAATATCATCCACATATAAGAGTATATTAAGCCAATGACGAACCACAACGATATATGAATAACAAATTATCAGACCTGCTGTGAGAGAACTTTTAGGATATTTCCAAGTGCTTACGCAAGTGTACGTATCGCTTCAAGTAATATAGTCTGTAAGACCGAATATCGTCCACATAGATTGGTTATCAAGTACCGATTATCTATTCTATGGTATCTATTTGGTTAACGTTATTTTGTTGACAATTATAACTACGAATTAAAATAAAGTGCAGAAATTAAACTAATGTTGAAAATACTTTGGGATTTAAAACAGTTATGATGGAGATAATGCTTCCAATCTCCTCAATTATCCACTCTTTCACGCGTTAATGCAATGCTAATGATTCTTCTTCGTATTAAAATAGCAGATTAACTAATCTCTCATTATATTCCGGTTAGGACATACAAGAGCTCAATCATGTGCAAAAACCTTCTATATTTCTATGATAGATTTTACCACACAGGAGGATTAAGAACAATAACCCTAAACACTACACAAGTATCAGGGTACTTTCGTCCATGATTTTAACTTATGTCTATTCAACTACAGCATATTCAAATCTCACCTTTCAGAATTTTAATTCGAAATCATATATGTGATGACAAATTAGTGATCAGTTAATTATCAAGCAATCAAAACAATTATTGAATAGATCTTAATATGCCTGAAGAAGAAATCACCAATAATGTATTAACTATATGCAAGAGTTTCAAGCAATTCGACGGAAAACCCTAATAAAGTAATTAGCTACTAAACATTGTCATGCTAATAACTAAATTACAATCCAACATAAACTGAATTAAAGTAAAGAAAAGAGAAAGAACTTGAACAAAAGTCTCCAATTGTGTAGCTTGTAGCAGCCGTTCTCATCTCCAAAGTATGATTTTGTGATTATGGTATAATGTATCTAATATGAGCAGAGTTTAGAGATTTTATACTTGAGAAGAGTTGCCTTTCGGACCATAAAAACCCTCTCCAATTTGGCCCAGGAAATCTGGAAAAATTTTTAGTCCAGGCGTCGCGGCCCTTAATCGGCAAAAATCACTGGAGCATTCTGCTTCTGTGGCACCGCGACCCTTCGTCCAGGCGCCGCGACTCTTGGCACGGTGAATATTTTTCTTACTCTCTGGAATTTTTACGCCGCAGCCCTTCCTTGCTTTGCGCCGCGACCCTTGACCTGTTTTCGTCCGAATTTCACCTGATTTCTTCTATTCTTCTTGTGTCATTTTAGGCTTCATTCCTTGGACTGTGCTTGTGCAAATTTCATCTTCATTGAGCTCATTTCATCCCCAATTTTGTATTTACTCCTTTGGAACCGTTGTGACTCAAAAGAAAGAAAAATAACCCTAATACTATACTAACACAAACGAAAAGAGTAAAATACTAACTAAAAATGACTCAAAAGAGTGTACCAAAATACACTCAAGAAACACCCCCAAACTTACACTTTACTCACCCTCGAGTAAAACACTAAAAAAAAATAATGACTCTATGAACTGGATCAAGTAGTTGTAGCAATGTTTCTTCAACATCATGGATGAAAGATGAGATAATATGTTAGAACATATAACATGAATATATAGCAATCTAGAATTTCAAGTTAGATATTTCGCAGATTCACTTAGATCATAATTAATGGAAACATAAACACATAACCTATGCATGTCAATTTCATTCCATCTTTCCCAAAATGCTATAGATATGTTTACTTGTTATTCTCCACTAATCATAGATATACACATTAATGATTTTTAGGATTTTCAAGGGTTGTAATGTAGGCTTAGACAGGGGTAGGTAAAAGTGGCATTTAGGCTCAATTACGTACCATAAGCATTTTCATTCAACTCCTTTTCCTTTTTTTTTGACTTTCTTTTTAGTTTCATACCTATTTTCTCCATTCTTTTCTTTAGAGAGAATGAGATATATTATAAATAACAAGCACCCCAAAACTTAGATTTTTGCATATTTTTATTGGGGTGCATCAGATTTTTCACTATTTTTTAATTCTTTTTCAACACTTTTCATTCCAAGAGTTTTCAATTATCACTTATGGCACAACAAGGAATCATAGGGTGTCAAAGAAAGATATAATTTAGGCTCAAATGGGCTGACTAGTGATACATTTTATGTCAGAGTAGGTAATGAATGGTCAGAAGGGCTATAAAAAAAATGCATGAATCATATCCCTAAACATGTACATCTTAACTATTTCGCCTCAAATAACAAGCAAACAGATTTTCTAGACATTTTCCACTTTTCTTTCCATAACTGACACAAATATCTCAAAGAATTAGATGTCATGAATTTTTAGCATATCTAACTTAAGCACACAGATTGTCGCTTTTAATTCTATTATATTATCCCACTTTATCCACTCAATATCTTTAGCAACTACAACCTACATGATCCATAAAAAAATATTATGACTCACGAACACATAAAACAAATAAAAAGAAAATAAATAGACTCAAAACAAAACACAAAACAAAGTATGATCCCCCCAAACTTGATTGACACATTGTCCCCAATGTGTAAAGATAAAAAATAAATGGACACTTACAGACACAACACAACGGTCACAACGGATGTCTGGGTTTATGGAAAAATCAATGTGCACAAAGCCGACGGAGGAGTCGCGGCCCTTGGAACGTGCGTCGCGACCCTAATTACCTGGAAGAATTCACTGAGGCTACTGCCTCTCTTGCGCCGCGGCTCTCTCAACAGGCTCCGCGACTCTAATTCCCTGAAGTTTCGATTTTTCCAGTTTTCAGCATTTTTCGCCCTTTTCTCCTCGGAGTTAATCCCTGCTCTTTATCTGTCATCCAAAAATACTAAACATACCAGATCGTGAGACTGTTCAAGACAAAATTAAAACAAACTAAAATGAAAATTGAAATAGCATAATTAAAACATTGGGTTGCCTCACAAGTAGCGTTGTCTTTAACGTTTTTTAGCCGGACGCAAATACCTGTTCAATTAAGGGGGTAGATTATCCCCTCTACATATCCATTTTAGCACAATTCGCTTTCTCCTCCTCTTCTTTTTCACAGGGTTGAATTCAGTGGACTTTATTCCTTTTTCATCATTCACAGCATCATTCACAAGTCCAAACTTCTTAACATCAAGGGCATCAGTACCCTTGGAAATTTCATAAGGAGTCTTTCTATCAATTATACCAACATCAAAACATTTATCAATGAATTGTGGATCAGTTGAAGGTTTGAAAACAGTGAAAATTCATCTCATCATCTTGGACCCGGAGCTTCAATTCTCCCTTTTCAACATCAATAAGAGCTCTCCATGTCGCTAGGAATGGTCTCCCAAGGATAATAGGCATATTTTCATATTCCTCCATATCAAGAATGAAGAAATCAGCAGGGAAGATGAATTCGCCCACTTTCACTAACACATCTTCAATTATACCTTTGGGATGCACGACTGAGCGATCAGCTAACTGCAAGTTGACTGTGGTTGGCTTCGCTTCTACCAACCCAAGTCTTTTGAACAGAGAGATAGGCATCAAGTTGATACTAGCCCCTAAGTCACACAAAGCCCTTTTACATGTCACATTCCCTATAGTGCAATGTAAGGTGAAACTCCCCGGATCTCTCAACTTTGGTGGGAGCTTCTTCTGCAAAATAGCACTGCATTCTTCATTGCACCACTGTCTCATAGTCTGTCAGCTTTCTCTTCTTAAACAGTATGTCTTTCATAAATTTTAAATATGCTGGCATTTGCTCCAATGCTTCAATGAAGGGAAAATTAATGTGCAATTTTTTAAATACCTCTAAAAATTTTGAAAACTGCTTATCTAAGGACATCTTCTGAAGCCTTTGAGGGTATGGGATTTTGTCTGTGTATTCCCTCATAACTGCGGGCGGATCCTTCTCTAAAATAGGACGGTCATCAGTAACCCCCTCATTTTCTCCCTCACTGTCTTCTCTACCTCGTTCTCCTTCTCCCTCACTGGTTGAGATCCCACCTGCTCTAACTGCTTCCCACTTCTCAAGCTAACTGCATGACATTGCTTCCTTGGGTTTATCATTGTATTACTGGGGAGATTACCTTGCTCTCTTTTATTCAGTGTGTTCGTCAGCTGTCCCATTTGAACTTCCAAATTTTTAATCGATGATCTTGTTTCCATTATGAACTGATTCTGGGAGTTGGTCAGGGTCGAAAGTGAGGATTGAGTCTCTGCCATGAATTGGTTCTGGGTTTTGGCCATGGCTAACAGTGTTGTTTCCAAGTTATCTAGTTTCTCTTGTGGTGCTGGTTGGCTGAACTGCTGTGAAGATGAGACTTGAAACTGTGGTTGCTGCCCCTGGTCATTCTTCTATGAAAAATTTGGGTGATTTATCCACCCTGGATTATATGTGTTGGAGAATGCATTGTTGTAGGGCCTCTGAAAATTCCCCACTGCCTGAACCTGCTCCATAGGCACATTATTTGGGTCCACAGCTGTACACCTATCAAAAGTATTGGGACCCCCACAAATTTCATAACTCACAGGTGTCTGGACAGATTTGACGGACATGGTATTCTGCTGCATCTGCTTTGTCAAAGTGGCAACCTGCGCAGTCAATGCAGTGATAACATCTAGCTCATGAATCCAACTACTTTCCTACCATTCACTGCTCTTTCATCGGTCCACTAATGGTTGTTTGTGGCCATGTCCTCTAGCAAATCATGTGTCTCATTGACACTCTTTTTCATGAACATTCCTTCTGCTGCAACATCAATAATGGTACGAGTTTTACCACACAGCCCATTGTAGAATATGTGGACTAACATCCACTTCTCAATCACATGATGAGGACACTTTCTCTGCAGATCTTTGAAACGCTCCCATGCATTGTAGTGTGACTCTCCATCCATCTGATAGTGATTATTAAGCTTTCATATGAGCTTTGCTGTTTTGGATGGAGGGAAGAACTTGGCAAAGAAATTCTGGGCTAAGTCTTGTCATGTAGTAATGGAGTTCGCCTGTAATGAATTAAACTAGCACTTTACTCTCTCCCTGAGTGAGAATGAGAAGAGCCTCAGCCGAATGACATCATCAGTAACACCATTGTATTTAAACGTTGCACACAACTCCAGGAAATTTGCAAGATGCAAGTGGGGATCTTCTGTCGGTAATCCCCCAATTGGACTAAACCTTGGACCATGTGCAAGATCGTTGTTTTGATTTCAAAATTATTGGCTTCAACAGCTGGAAGCCTAATGCAAGTCTGCACCCCTATAATAGTAGGCAACACATAGTCCCCCAAGCTCCTTTCTGCCGGATGCGGAACTTATCTCATCAAAGCCGGTAACTCATTATTCCCCTCATTGTTGTTTCGCTGATCTCCCATTGCTAAGGAATCAACAACTCTTTTATCTTATCTGTTCTGTCTCGACAATCTTTCAATCTCAGGGTTCAGAGGGATAGGAGTGTCTGCTCCTCTCCTACTTCGCATAAACTAAGTTCTTGAAACTAATAAAAAACAACAAACAGATCACGACAAACAACACTAAAACAAAATTAAAAAAAAAAATCTGAAAATAAAAAAAAAATTAGAAATAAGAATAGATAAATCAATATTTAAAGTACGTCAGTCCCCGACAACGGCGCCAAAAACTTGTTAGGATATTTCAAGTGCTTACGCAAGTGTACGTATCGCTTCAAGTAATATAGTCTGTAAGACCGAATATCGTCCACAAAGATTGGTTATCAAGTACCGATTATCTATTCTATGGTATCTATTTGGTTAACGTTATTTTGTTTGACAATTATAACTACGAATTAAAATAAAGTGCAGAAAATTAAACTAATGTTGAAAATACTTTGGGATTTAAAACAGTTATGATGGAGATAGGACTTCCAATCTCCTCAACTATCCACTCTTTCACGCGTTAATGCAATGCTAATGATTCTTCTTCGTATTAAGATATCAGGTTAACTATTCTGTCATTATATTCCGCTAAGGACATACAAGAGCTCAATCATGTGCAGAAACCTTCTATATTTCTATGATAGATTTTACCATACAGGAGGATTAAGAACAATATCCCTAAACACTACACAAGCATCGGGGCACTTTCGTCCACGATTTTAACCTATGTCTATTCAACTACAACATATTCAAATCTCAGCTTTCAGAATTTTGATTCGAAATCATATATGTGATGACAAATTAGTGATCAGTTAATTATCAAGAAATCAAAACAATTATTGAATAAATCTTAATATGCCTGAAGAAGAAATCACCAATAATACATTAACTATATGAAAAAGTTTCAAGCGATTCGACTGAAAATCCTAATAAAGTAATTAGCTCATAAACATTGTCATGCTGAGAACTAAATTACAATCCAACATAAACTGAATTAAAGTAAAGAAAAGAGAAATAACTTGAACAAAAGTCTCCAATTGTGTAGCTTTAGCAGCCGTTCTCCTCTCCAAAGTATGATTTTGTGATTATGGTATAAGGTATCTAATGTGAGCAGGGTTTAGGGATTGTATACTTGAGAAAAGTTGCCTTTCGGACCATAAAAACCCTCTCCAATTCGGCCCAGAAAATCTGGAAAATACGCGTCGGAGCCGCGACCCTTAATCGGCAAAAATCACTGGAACATTCTGCTTCTGCTGTGCCGCGGCCCTTCGTCCAGGCGCCGCGGCTCTTGGCACGGTGAATATTTTTCTTTCTCTCTGGAATTTTCACGCCGCGACCCTTATTCCTTCGGTCGCGGCTCATCAGCTCCGCGGCCCTTCCTTGCCTTGCGCCGCGGCCCTTGACCTATTTTCGTCCGGATTTCACTTGATTTCTTCTATTCTTCTTGAGAAATTTTAGGCTTCATTCCTTGGGCTGTACTTGTGCAAATTTCATCTTCATTGAGCTCATTTCATCCTCAATTCTGTATTTCATCCTTTGGAACCGTTGTGACTCAAAAGAAAGAAAAACAACCCTAATACTATACTAACACAAATGAAAAGAGTAAAATACTAACTAAAAATGACTCAAAAGAGTATACCAAAATACACTCAACAAGCACCCCCAAACTTACACTTTACTCGCACTCGAGTAAAACACTAAACAAAAAAACAAAAACAAAACAAAAACACTGACTTTATGAACTGGATCAAGTAGTTGTAGCAATGCTTCTTCAACATCATGGATGAAAGATGAGATAATATGTTAGAACATATAACATGAATATATAGCAATCTAGAATTTCAAGTTAGATATTTTGCAGATTCACTTAGATCATAATTAATGAAAACATAAATACCTAACCTATGCATGTCAATTTTATTCAATCTTTCCCAAAATGGTATAGAACTGTTTACTTGCTATTCTCCACTAATCATAGATAAACACATTAAGGATTTTCAGGTCTTTCAAGGGTTGTAATGTAGGCTTAGGCAAAGATAGGTAAAAGTGGGCATTTAGGCTCAATTACGTACCATAAGCATTTTCATTCAACTCCTTTTCCTTCTTTTTTATTTGACTTTCTTTTTAGTCTCATATCTATTTTCTCCCTTCTTTTCTTTAGAGAGAATGAAATATATTATAAATAACAAGCACCCCCAAAGTTAGATTTTTGCATATTTTCATTAGGGTGCATCAGATTTTTCACTCTCTTTTTTATTCTTTTTCAACACTTTTCATTCAAAGAGTTTTCAATTATCACTTATGGCACAACAAGGAATCATAGGGTATCAAAGAAATATATAATTTAGGCTCAAAGGGGCTGACTAGTGATATATTTTATGTCAGGGTAGGTAATGAATGATCAGAAGGGCTATCAAAGAAATGTCTGAATCATCTCCCTAAACATGTACATCTTAACAAGCAAACAAATTTTCTAGGCATTTTCCCACCTTTCTTTCCATTACTAACACACATAGGCTAAGCACAAATATCTTAAAGAATTAGATGTCTTGAATTTTTGGCATATCTAACTTAAGCACACAGATTGTCGCTTTTAATTCTATTACATTATCCCAATTTATCCACTCAATATCTTTAGTAACTACAACCTATATGATCCATAAAAAAAATTATGACTCACGAACACATAAAAAAACAAATAGACTCAAAACAAAACACAAAACAAAGTAGGACCCCCCCAAACTTGATTGACACATTGTCCCCAATGTGTAAAGACAAAAAATAAATGGACACTTACAGACACAACACATCGGTCACAACAGAGGTCAGCGTTGATGGAAAAATTACTGTGCAGAAAGCCAACGGAGGAGCCGCGGCCCTTGGAACGTGCACCGCAGCCCTAATTGCCTGGAAGAATTCACTGAGGCTACTGCCTCTCTTGCGCCGCGACTCTCTCAACAGGATCCACGACTCTAATTCCCTGAAATTTCGATTTTTCCAGTTTTCAGCATTTGTTCGCCCTTTTCTCCTCGGAGTTAGTCCTGCTCTTTATCTGTCATCCACAAACACTAAACATACCAGATCGTGAGACTGTTCAAGACAAAATTAAAACAAACAAAAATTAAAATTAAAATAACATTTAAAACATTGGGTTGCCTCCCAAGTAACGTTGTCTTTAACATCTTTTAGCCGGTCGCAAATACCTGTACACTCAAGGGGGTAGATTATCCCCTCCACATATCCATTTCAGCACCATTCGCTTTCTCCTCCTCTTCTTTTTCACAGGGTTGAGTTCAGTGGACTTTATTCCTTTTTCATCATTCACAACATCATTTACAAGTCCAAACTTCTTACCATCAAGGGCATCATTACCCTTGGAAATTTCATGAGGAGTATTTTTATCAATTACACTAACAACAAAGCATTTATCATTGAATTGTGGATCAGTTGAAGGTTTGAAAACAGTGAAAGTCATCTCCTCATCTTGGATCCGGAGCTTCAATTCTCCATTTTCAACATCAATAAGATCTCTCACTGCTGCTAGGAATGGTCTCCCAAGGATAATAGGCATATTTTCAGCTTCCTCCATATCAAGAATGAGGAAATCAGCAGGGAAGATGAATTTGTCCACTTTCGCTAACACATCTTCAATTATACCTTTGGGATGCATGACTGAGCGATCAGCTAACTGCAAGTTGACTGTGGTTGGCTTCGCTTCACCCAACCCAAGTCATTTGAACATAGAGAGAGGCATCAAGTTTATACTAGCCCCTAAGTCACACAAAGCCCTTTTATATGTCATCTATCTTATAGTGCAAGGTAAGGTGAAACTCCCCGGATCTGTCAACTTTGGTGGGAGCTTCTTCTGCAAAATAGCACTGCATTCTTCAGTGAGCACCACTATCTCATAGTCTGCTAGCTTTTTATTCTTAAACAGTATGTCTTTCATAAACTTTACATATGCTGACATTTGCTCTAATGCATCAATGAAGAGAAGGTTAATGTGCAGTTTTTTAAATATCTCCAAAAAAATTTAAAACTGCTTATCTAAGGAGTTCTTCTGCAGCCTTTGAGGATAAGGGATTTTGACTGTGTATTCTCTCATAACTGCGGGCGGAGCCTTCTCTAAAATAGTGCGGTCATCAGTAACCCCCTCCTTTTCTCCCTCACTGTCTTCTCTACCTCATTCTCCTTCTCCCTCACTGGTTGAGATCCCACCTGCTCTAACTGCTTCTCACTTCTCAAGCTAACTGCCTGAAATTGCTCCATTGGGTTCATCACTGTATTACTGGGGAGATTACATTGCTCTTTTTTGTTCAGTGTGTTCGTCAGCTGTCCCATTTGAATTTCCAGATTTTTAATCGATGATCTTGTTTCCATTATGAACTGATTCTGGGAGTTGGTCAGTGTCGAAAATGAGGATTGGGTCTCTACCATGAATTGGTTCTGGGTTTTGGCCATGGCTAACAGTGATGCTTCCAAGTTATCTAGTTTCTCTTGTGGTGCTGGTTGGCTGAACTGCTGTGAAGATGAGGCTTGAACTGTGGTTGCTGCCCCTGGTCATTCTTCCATGAAAAATTTGGGTGATTTCTCCACCCTGGATTATATGTGTTGGAGAATGCATTGTTGTAGGGCCTCTGAAAATTCCCCACTGCCTGAACTTGCTCCATAGGCACATTATTTGGGTCCACAGTTGTACACCTATCAAAAGTATGGGGACCCTCACAAATTTCACAACTCACTGGTGTCTGGAAAACTTTGACGGACATGGTATTATGATGCATCTGCTTTGTCAAAGTGGTCACCTGTGCAGTCAATGCAGTGATAGCATCTAGCTCATGAATCTCAGCTACTTTCCTATCATTCACGGCTCTCTCATCGGTCCCCTGATGGTTGTTTGTGGCCATGTCCTCTAGCAAATCATGTGCCTCATTGACACTCTTTTTCATGAACGTTCCTCCTGCTGCAGCATCAATAATGGTACGAGTTGTACCACACAGCCCATTGTAGAATATGTGGACTAACATCCACTACTCAATCCCATGATGAGGACACTTTCTCTGCAGATCTTTGAAACGCTCTCATGCATCGTAGAGTGACTCTCCATCCATCTGATAGTAATTATTAAGTTCTCCTCTGATCTTTGCTGCTTTGGATGGAGGGAAGAACTTGGCAAGTAACTTCTAGGCTAAGTCTTGCCATGTAGTGATGGAGTTCGCCTGTAATGAATTCAACCAGCACTTTGCTCTCTCCCTGAGTGAGAATGGAAAGAGCCTCAACCGAATGACATCATCAGTAACACCATTGTATTTAAACGTTGCACACAACTCCAAGAAATTTTCAAGATACAAGTGGGGATCTTCTGTCGGTAATCCCTAAATTTGACTGAACCTTGGACCATGTGCAAGATCGCTGGTTTGATTTCAAAATTATTGGCTTCAACAGCTGGAAGCCTGATGCAAGTCTGCACCACTGTAATAGTAGGCAACACATAGTCCCCTAGTTAGGGCGAATGGCGCTACGCGACTCATCATTCCCCTCATTGTTGTTTCGATGATCTCCCATTGCTAAGGAATCAACAACTCTTTTCTCCTTTATGTTCTGTCTGCACAATCATTCAATCTCAGGGTTCAGAGGGATAATAGTGTATGCTCCTCTCCTACTTCGCATAAACTAAGTTCCTGAGACTAATCAAAAATAGCAAACAGATCACGACAAACATCACTAAAACAAAATAAAATAAAATAAAATCTGAAAATAAAAACCAAATTAGAAATAAGAATAGATAAATCGGTATTGAAAGTACGACAGTCCCCGGCAACGGCGCCAAAAACTTGTTAGGATATTTCTAAGTGCTTACGCAAGTGCACGTATCGCTTCAAGTAATATAGTCTGTAAGACCGAATATCATCCACCGAGACTGGTTATCAAGTACCGATTATCTATTCTATGGTATCTATTTGGTTAACGTTATTTTGTTTGACAATTATAACTACGAATTAAAATAAAGTGCAGAAATTAAACTAATGTTGAAAATACTTTGGGATTTAAAACAATTATGATGGAGATCTCTTCAACTATCCACTCTTTCACGCGTTAATGCAATGCTAATGATTCTTCTTCGTATTAAGATAACAGGTTAACTATTCTGTCATTATATTTCGGTTAGGACATACAAGAGCTCAATCATGTGAGAAACCTTCTATATTTCTATGATAGATTTTACCACACAGGAGGATTAAGAACAATAACCCTAAACACTACACAAGTATCGGGGTACTTTCGTCCACGATTTTAACCTATGTCTATTCAACTACAGCATATTCAAATCTCACCTTTCAGAATTTTGATTCAAAATCATATATGTGATGACAAATTAGTGATTAGTTGATTATCAAGCAATCAAAACAATTATTGAATAGATCTTAATATGCCTGAAGAAGAAATCACCAATAATGCATTAACTATATGAAATAGTTTCAAGCGATTCGACGGAAAACCCTAATAAAGTAATTAGCTCCTAAATATTGTCATGCTAAGAACTAAATTACAATCCAACATAAACTGAATTAAAGTAATGAAAAGAGAAAGAACTTGAACAAAGTCTCCAATTGTATAGCTTGTAGCAGTCGTTTGCCTCTCCAAAGTATGATTTTGTGATTATGGTATAAGGTATCTAATATGAGCAGGGTTTAGGGATTTTATACTTGAGAAAAGTTGCCTTTCGTACCATAAATAACCCTCTCAAATTCGGCCCAGGAAATCTGGAAAATACGCGTCGGAGCCGCGACCCTTAATCGGCAAAAATCAGTGGAGCATTCTGCTTCTGCAGCGCCGCGGCCCTTCGTCCAGGCGTCGCGACTCTTGGCACGGTGAATATTTTTATTGCTCTCTGGAATATTCACACCGCGGCCCTTATTCCTTCGGCCGCGGCTCATCAGCGCCGCGACCCTTCTTTGCCTTGCGCCGCGGCCCTTGACCTGTTTTCGTCCGGATTTCACCTGATTTCTTCTATTCTTCTTGGGACATTTTAGGCTTCATTCCTTGGGCTGTGCTTGTGCAAATTTCATCTTCATTGAGCTCATTTCATCCTCAATTTTGTATTTACTCCTTTTGAACCGCTGTGACTCAAAAGAAAGAAAAATAACCCTAATACTATACTAACACAAATGAAAAGAGTAAAATACTAACTAAAAATGACTTAAAAGAGTGTACCAAAATACACTCAACAAGAACCCAATAGTCGACATAAAGTCTGCAAACCTCTTATACCATGCCGTGGGGACTGTTTAAGCCCATATACGGACTTCTTCAACAAACATACATGATGCGGATATTTGGGATCCCTAAACCCCAAGGGTTGATGCATATAAACTGTCTCCGTGAGGTCACCATGTAAGAAAACATTTTTTACATCCAACTGATGAATGTACCATGCTTTCGATAGGGCCAAGCTGAGCACTATGTGGATGGTAGCTGGCTTGACCATCAGACTAAATGTATCACCACAATCAACACCAACCTGCTGAGTCTTACCATCACCTACAAGACGAGTCTTATGTCTCGCAAAAGAATCGTCAGAATTATCCTTATGAGCAAAAATCCACATAGACCGCATAATATTAACACCAGATGGACAGAGTACCAACTCCTACGTCTTATTATCAATAAGAACATTATATTCATCGGTCATGGCAATCTTCTAATTTGGGTCATTTAAAACAAACACAAGATTACGGGGTAAGGATGATTTAAGAACACTAGAATTTTAATTAAAATGTCTTTTTGGTTTAAAAATACCCCGTTGACTTCGGGTGACTGGTCCATGACTCAGGGCTGAATTGGGTGAATTTTTGGAATTTTCAAGATACGTGACGGGCTGGCCAGTAGACAGTGGGTCTGCTGGCCCACCCCGGGAAACTACCGACGCGGGAACTGGACTAGTGTTCTAGTATTGGGATGGACTGGCCCAAACTCGGAAGCTGGTCTAGTGACAGTAATGGGGGCAGTGGACTATGGCTGTCCAACGGGGCGGGGATATCCGACCCCGACCCCGCCCGAACCCCACCCCTACCTCGCCCCATGCCAACCGTTGCACAAAAGCTATTTCACAATTTGGCCGTTATACAATGGCCAAATTTCACCCCCACCCCAACCCCTACCCCCTTAATATTTATTTTTAACCCTAAGTTATTATATTTACACTAAAACTCAATTTGTTCAACTATAAATACCTCATTTTCTCTTCATCTTTCTCACAAATCTTCCTACAATTTCTCTAATAATCTCTCAATTTCTCTAATAATCTCCCAATTTCCAGATTGCTCAAGCTTAAAACTTCGGATAGAACCTTTTCTTTTCATCCAAAGTGCAAAAGACTAGGCATCTCTCACCTTGCCTTTGCGGATGATCTCATGCTTTTTGCCAAAGGGGATTTATCTTCGGTTGGTGTCCTTATGGATTGTCTTGAAAATTTGGAGACGGCTTCTGGCCTCACACTTAACCCGTCAAAATCTTTCTTCTACATTGCGGGAGTGCAAGATTCTACCCGCGACTTGATCTTGGCTAGAGTTGGTCGCCGCTTGTGAGTCTTTTCCCGTGCGGTACTTGGGTGTCCCTTTGTCTCCAATCTCTGTCTCCGTGGATCAGTTTGCCCCTTTCACTAGTGCAATCTCGGGTTACATTCAGAAATGGGGACACCACTCACTCTCTTATGCGGGCAAATTGGAACTTATCAGATCGGTGGTTCAGGGGGTTGAGAGCTTTTGGTTTCGAGCTCTACCCATTAGCTCTTCAGTGCTCAACAAGGTTCGCTCTGCTTGCATCCAGTTCTTATGGGGTGGCAAGCCACCAAGAGTCGCTTGGGATGAAATTTGTGTGCCTCAATCTGAGGGAGGCTTAGGCCTCATGGACATCAAAGTATGGAATCACGCCTTACTCTCTCGAACCATCTGGCAAGCTCACACTAAGGCGGATACATTATGGGTTCAATGGATTAATATCTACTATTTGAGGAATCAATCCATTTGGGATTATGAGGTACACACTAGAGATTCCCCTTTATTCAAGAAGCTTTGTTGCATCCGTGACACTTTCATAAGCATCTTTGGGAATCAAGGAAACACTATTGCCGGCTTGGAGAAGTGTTGCATCAATGGGAGATTTGATTCGGGTCTTGTGTACGACGTCTTGCGTACCCCGAGAGAACAAAAGCTTTGGATGTCTCAAATTTGGAAAGGTTACATTCCTCCTAAATTCTCATTCACGGTTTGGCTCACTTGTAGGAAGCGTCTTGCTACTAAAGATACTCTCTCCTTCCTCAACATAGAAGATAAGACTTGCGGATTCTGCAAGCGTTCCAATGAGACAAAGGCTCATCTCTTCTTTTCATGCCCCTTCACTCACAAGATTTGGAAGCACACAAAAGAATGGTTGGGAATTAGAAGAGAAATGACAACAATTGAAAGTGCACTCAAGTGGATCAAGAAAGAACACCGCGGGACTGACATTCGATCCAAAGCCATCCTACTTGCCTTTTGCATAGTGGTATATGAGATTTGGAGAACAAGGAATGAAATGCTATTTGCGGGCACTAGGTCAACAGAGGATGAGGTTGTGGCAAAAGTTAAAACAACAACATATAGAGTTCTTTATGATTTAATCCCCTCTTGTAACGTCACCTCTGAGTGAACGCCCCTTCCCTCCTTCATTTCTTGCTTTTTGTTACGTTGAGGATTGAGAACCCTCAATGATTGATTGTAAGTTTCCAGTTTATTTCTTAGTAATAATATTACCATTTACCCGGAAAAAAAAATATTCAATTTTATTTATTCATTTGGGAGTGAAGTTGGCAACTAGCTTTAGGATCATCCATCGAGCAAAGTTTCAATTTTCAACCTCTCGATTGCACGTCGACGTTACGTTGGCGTTTGGTACATTCGTTCCTTCATTAAATTATTGTTGTTTATTTATTTTATTTAGCGCACTTAATTTCATTATCTTAAACTAATTACTAGCATAATTAAAATGGAATAAATAAGAGGTATGTTTAAGGTTAAGGGTAAAGCTTCTTCTACTAGGGGTAACAAGGGCCGGAGTACTTCCTCTAGTCATCCTATTCCTCCTAGACAGAATGATTTTATTGATACTGAATTATTTTCTGAAGTACCAATAGATTTAGACGATGAGCTATTTTCTGAAACTCAATAACATTTTAATTTAGAAGATAATCTAGATGACACGCCCACTAATCTAGATGACACGCCCATTAATGCACCTCAAACTGAACCGCCTCATATTCCCCCTAGTATGAGACGAGACCCATCACAACAAAAATTAAAATCAGATGTATGTGCTTTTTTTTATAGGGACGTAGAAAATCAAGTAGTTAGATGTCAAATTTATAAATTTAAAAATGGGAAAAGGTTAGAGCGGGACGGGAGGTTTAACTACGCAATTGCTAAGATTTCACAAAGCCAGGTGGGATGAATATCTGGCTAAAAAGGCGGGTGCACCAATGCCCTCTCAGTCGGGACAATGTTCATATATTGTTCCGGACCAGTTACAGGGTCAAATTGACCCTATGACGGGGGGAATTGTAGGCCCTAAATACGATAAAAATAAAGATAAGGAAACATTATCAAAATTAGTTGCAGTGGAGGGTTTGCCTTTTTCATTTCCTTCATCTCCCAGTTTTATTCATTATTTAAGAGAAATGTACAATTCTGCTTTTAACGGTTTTCCTAGATCAACTGTTAGGAGAGATGTTTTTAAATTTGCACACGAATATCAACATTATTTACATTATTTATTTTATCATTTTTCTGGAAAAGTATCTATCACATCTGATATAGGTCGTAGTACTAACGACCATGATTATTTAATGGTAACATGTCATTGGGCAGAATATAAATGGTCTATGCAATAACGTATTTTAACGTATAGATATATATATAGTAGACACACTGGTATTTTTATTTCAGATAATATTTTTTCAGTTTGCAATTATTATGGCATAACTGATAAAATCATGACTATTACATTAGATAACACTTCTTCTAATAATTTTGCTATTAGATTATTAAAAAATGTTTTAACTCCATCTTTTCCAGATCATTTTCATATAAAATATGTATGTCATATTTATAACTTAGTTGTAAAGGATGATCTATCACTTTTTGAAGACATTCTTGATAAACTATATAATTTGCTATAAACTATATTTTTAAAAGTAATATAATACAACGAATATAAAAAAACTTGTCACGTTTGCCAACTACCTTACAGAAAAATTCTAAAGAAGTATGCACTATGTGAAATTCTTTATACGAGCAACTCCATATTGCTTACGAGTATAGAAGACCTATAACTTTATTTTAAACGCCCATAATCGAAATCCTACTGATATGATTGAAGATTCCGATTGAGATTCAATTTTAGAACTTATTACTTTTTAGAGAAAAAATTTCTAGCTACTAAACTTTTTTTCGGTATTTATTATGCTACTATATCATCAATGTTATTTTATATAGCTCTAATATTTTTATTATTTTTATTATAAGGCACCTATTATTAGTGATGTATTAAATATGTCTATTAAAATAGATGGTTGTAAAGCAATTATTGAAACTATTTATGATTGCATAGATAAACTTCCACATTCATCTCCCAAAAATCCAAATGACCCACCACCTATTGAAAAAACTAGGGAAGAAGTTTTGTCTAGCATACGAGATGAATGTAAAAAAGTGTATATGCATTACCAATAAGAAAGTGCTAGAAACCAACCGACTTCCATGCCATCTTCTTCTTCTTCTTCTTCTTCTTCTTCTTCTTCTTCTTCTTCTTCTTCTTCTTCTTCTTCTTCTTCAACACAACCTCAAAAACGACATGCTCTTTCCATGGCTAGTATTGAAAGCCTAAGACGTAGAATATTTAGTGAACATTTCTAACCAAGTTAGCGAGTTTGGTATTTTTGTTTTGCAGGGTGTTCTACCGTACAAAGCAATTGTCAATGAAGAGGGACGTGAAGACTTGCTAAACTACTGGAGGGAGAATGAAAAGACATTTCCAACACTATCTAAGATGGCCCGAGATGTGTTGAACATTCAAGCGTCATCAACAACGTCTGAAAATACTTTTCCGGCAAGCAGATATCAAATAGGAGAGAACAAACACTCATTAGCGGGAGACATCTTGGAGATTGCAATATTATTTAGAGATTGGATACGAGCGGAACAGAGAAGGTTCAGTCAATCGGAGATAAACGAAGAAGAATAATACAACTACAACAAAATCTTATCCGACGGAGGTGGAAGCGACGTCGACCAATTTGACCAACAAATACCAATTCCAACAGAAGAACCACAAAAAATTATAAAAAACTAGAAAATGTGTTTCTTAAAATATAATTCTTTTAATTTTAATTTTACTATGTTATTTATTTGCAACTTTCAATATCACGAAATTGCAATTTTGAAATTTTATTAGCAAAAAACATCATACTTCTATTAAATAATAAGAGGCACAAAAACATCATTCAGATGTTTTTATTAAACTATTTATTGTGTGTGTGTGATTATTTTTTTAATTTAAGGGCAAAAAAAATAAATGACCCACCCCGACCCCACCCTGACCCCACCCTGACATCTTGGGATCGGGATGGGACTGCGACAGACCCCGTCGGCCCCGACCCTGCTAGGCCTCCAAACCTCGACCCCGCCATACCCTCTAGTCCCGTCGGACCCCGACCCCGCCAGCCCCACCCCACCTCGCCCCGACCCCGTCCCGTTGGCCACCCTTACAGTAGACTGAGATAGTGGCGTGGGACCAGCGAGCAGTGGGCCCGCTGGAAAATTTTGGGTGTGAGACATGTCCAAAAAATGGTGAATAATAAATGAGGATATACCATCATCCAAAAAATTATACGAACTAGGCACATGACTATTTACCTTAGTAAACAGAAATTGAGACTCATCAAATAACTCTGATGACTAATAATGATTCGATTAAATGATAAATCAAAATATTTATAACCACAATGACTGCTCAAATTAGAATAAGATGAAATAGTACATTGATCAGAAGTCATGTGTGTAGTGGCGTCGGTGTCCATGTACCAATTCGGGTCTGGTTGAGTCAATCTAAGTGTGTACATCAGTTTGAGTGGGTTTGGGTCCCACTGCTGAAAATGCTTGTATGGGCCGAGGCCTAAGCAGTCCACCCTGCTCCCCCGACCCAACGCTGAACCTGGATTACTGGTTGTTGGGCCGATACGGTGACTGTCCAGCCCACTGACTGTTGGCGGAAGCCTAAAAAATAAGGACTGTTGGGCCATGACCCACTTCCCCAACCCCACTGACATGGGGCCCATGGCTGGGGCCAGTGGGGTGGTGGTCCACTGCTGACTGGACGTGGCCCACTCCCGATCTGTTGTCAACCGGAACCACCACTAGAACCGTCGCGTTTGCCCCCACGATTTTTCCCATTATTTTTCAATTATTCTTGCCATTCTCGTGAGCACTGTTATGGCCCAAATTATCAATAAAACCTGGAGAATTTGTGGAGGACGTCATCATAACTATGGGGCTAGTACCGGTAGCCGACTTCTTCCAAAGGGAAGCATGAAGCGGGCTTGATAGAATTCCGGTAGGGCGTTACTTTGACGAAGTATCGAAGCAACGTCGTTATAGGCCTCAGACAGGCTTGCAGCCATTTATAGAATGATATGACTATTGCTAACAGGAGCACCTATGCTATGAAGTTGATCCGCCAAATCCTTGAGTCATTTACAATAAGATGAAACATTCGGAAAATTCTCCATAGCAACTTGAGAAAATTCCTGTTCAAGGGTGACAATGCGGGATTGACTGTTATCCTGAAATATATCACACAATCTATTTCAAGCTTCCATAGCTGACGAGTTAGGTTCCATAATTGTCTGTAAGAGGTCGAAGGAGATAATGACATAAATCCACTAGAGAACCTTTGCGTCAAGAGTAATTCATAATTTAGGATCTTCTTCTTTTGTGGGCACATCCTCCGTATCAGGAGCCGGAGGGATTATTTGATGGAGGACTTGATGTGCCATGGAATGCATTTTGAACAATTCTGCCCACATCCCATGTTGAACGTTTTCTAAGTCAAGACCAATAGGAAGAACACTCTTGATGTTAAAATCTCTTAAGACCGGATGAAATATGTTCTTATCAGTCAAAGTGAATAGAACAAGTACTTTGTTTTTGACAAGAAAACGAAATTTAGGAAGGGATGTGGTCTCGGGTTTGGTGAAATAGAGAAGAGGATTTTTTTATTTTCATCGGGAGAGGAGCGAAAGTATTTGAGTCCTAGATTTTTTTTTTGGAACAAGAAAGAATACTGTCGGAAAAGGAAATTCCAATGAGGTACTCTCGGATTCCGAGAAAGAGGCTGCCAGAAATAATTTGTGGAGAAGGGAAAATTAAGACCTAGACTCTTGATACCATGAAAGAAATAATCCCTTGATTATTTTCATTAATTGAAAGACAATATATACACTTCACAATAGGAGAATCCTATTCCTATTCTACTCTTAAAACCCTATTCTATTTGAAGACTAACTATACAATTATGGTAAAGTGTAGAAGACTAATTAAGGTACAATACTAATATACAATATTTACCAAATCTTTCTACTTTGACCGAGACTACCTACTTGGGCTACATAATCTCGACTTTGACTCTTATATCCAATATACATACAATAAACATGTATATCATGTGTATATTATATGTATATCTAACAATATTTCTGTCTCCTTCAGTGTACCAAGTAAATCCTTCTTTCTGTTTCCAATATTCTTCTTTCGTACTCAGATATTTCTTCAGTTCTACTTGAGCTTTTTATAGAACAATTCTGTTGATTATACTTGGTTCTTCTTCAAAAGTTGTTCTTTCACCATGAATACTTTCTACCTAATAATAATTTCCTTAAATATATCCCCATAAGTCTACCTACTTCATATTGATAAGGCTTTTTTGAGATTCTTCAGCTTCTGTTTAAAGGCCAAGTATGGAGTAGCTACAAACTCAGTGTGCCAATTTTGTATCACCACTAGGGCTGTTATTGATCCGGATACTTTCGATAATTACCAAAGAACCGGACCGGTACTCGGACCGAAAAGTTAACGGTCTGGATACGAGTACCAGAAAATTACCCGGACCGATAAGGAGCCGGTCCGGTAACTCGATAATATACCCGATAATTATATGTTAATGTTCCTATCCGGACCGTAATATACCCGATTACCCGATAGTTATTTGTGATTACTTATTTACTTATACGGTACCCGATAATTATACTCTTATCCTCACAGAACTCCTCACTGTCCTCAGTCGACACATCAGTCTGCAACCCTAATTTCCTCTCTTCATCTCCTCTTCATCACTCGACAGACACTCGCTAATCACTCCTCTCCTTCTTCGATAGTCCGCATCCCTACGGTCACTCGTCAGTCGTTACTCTCAGAGTCTCAGTTTTCACTCCTTTTTTCACAAATCCTAAAATTCATAACAAATCATAAAATTCCTCTCCTTCTTCGACAGTTTAGACTTCGACAGAGTTCGCCGATTCGAGACTTCGAGTGACTATTGCAGGTCATCAATTCCCTTGTATGGTCTTCAATCTTCATCCTAATTCCTAATTTCCTATCATACATAATAGTATAATACATGAATGTTATTTATCTTTTATATGTTGATTTTTATTTGATAAAAACTTGATTTTTTTTTCGATTCTCTAAATTTTATGTAATTAGATTTCACAAAATGTTATTTATGGACTATGGTTTTAAATTGGGATTCGATTGTTTGGGTGTTTTAAACTAAAACCAGTGGTGAAGTTTTTTGTATTTTGTAATTAGTGTTCAAATTTTTTGGGGGGTTTAATAAAGGTTCAAAATTTTAGGGGTTTTAATTAGGGTTCGATTTATTTGGAGGTTTAGTAAAGGTTCGAATTTTTTGGGGGTTTAATAAAGGTTCAAAATTTTGGGAGTTTTAATTAGGGTTTCCAGTAGTGTAAATTGTAATTGGTTAAAGACTTGAATCTTGATAATAAATTGTAAAATCTGAAAAAAAAATAATGAGTTTAAATAGTAATTCTTTAAATAACTTGTAATTTTTTTTAACAAATCTTGAACTTATTGAGTTATGTCATTTCAAGATTCTTCAGTGACTCCTATGAGTTCACAAGATACATAAGTGGAAATGGATGATTATGATGTTGATGAGATCATAGGGGGAGCTGAGATTGAGGAGCAGTTGGATTTAGTTGCCAATGCTCAATTCATATCTAATAGCCAAAATGATGATGTGTCAAATGATGTCGATCAATCGACCAGTGCTGAGGAAGATCCATTGAAGAATGCATATGGAAAGCGTGTACGTGAAAAAAAATCAATCGTACACAAAGAGATGTCTACTATCTCTCTGCCAGATGACTTAAAAAGTGGAAATGCAATTGGTGTGGTTCCCATTTTAAATTTGATTCAAAATATGGCAGCACCTCAAATGGAATAAAACAATTGGGAAAATATTTTAAAAGAAAGTTGGGGATGGTCTTGATGTTATCAAAACAGTGGTTGATAAAATAAGAGGAGGTGTAAAATATTTATTGAATTCCGAGGCAAGATGCAAATAGTTTGGAAAGATAGTTAAGCAGTTAGAGCTTGTGGGTAAGGTGCAAGTTTTGGATACTAAAACAAGATGAAATTCTACATGGTTAATGTTGTCTACTGTTTGTTTCTATAAAGCTATTTGGCCAAGATATGCGGAGGAGAATGCATCATTTCTCCACTATTTGCTGATTGATAGTGATTGGGAGATGGTTGATGATATTTGCAAGTTTTTAGAAGTGTTCGCGGATGTTACAAAGATTATTAGTGGCACTTCTTATCCTACTGTAAATTTGTTTTTGGCCGAGCTTTGGAGGGTAAAGGTGCTATTGGACGAGAACATTAAATTGACCTCCAAGCCTCACTTGCAAATAAACAGGTGGACGAGAACATCCTACATCTCCTCCAATTTCAGATCGAAAATCTACTATGTTTTCCGTTTGGTTTTTCATCAATTCCGGAGACCTGAGGTCGATTCGACGGGAGTGGGTGACACCATTGTGACCACCATCACAAGGCCATTCTTTCCATACCACCCCCGTGCCTCGTCTCTTCTTCGACAGTAAAATCAACCAAATCGATTTCGACTAAAACCCTAATCGTCGTCGGGATCATTCCGGCGAACTGAGATAGAATCGTTGGTTGTGGTTGGTACCAATAGATTCAAAGAGTCCACACCAACATTTTGCACCCTTCCAACACCTCCTATTCATCCCAGAACGTCGGGTCGACCAAATAAACTTTTTCGATCGTTCTTTGGCTTTTTCCGATCGGTTCAGGTACTATCGGGTATAGTATCATTGAGTTCGTCTAATCTTCCTCTACAACATACACTCAATTCCGAAGTTCAACTCTCAATTTTTTGGATTTCTGCCATTATTTTCGCCGACTGGACAACCTCCTCCTGAGGTGGTCCTGTCCTATAATTAGCATTTCCACTTCTAAAACACCCCAATTCTCAAAATCAGATTGCAGCAGATTCAGGCATCATAGAACAGCCCAATGGCAATGTTCCGGTGGTAATCGAACAACAACCATCAGTTTTGACACCTCCAACAATGACATCAACAACAATGGATTACTCACTATCACTCAAAGCATCAAAAAGTTCAATGGCTATGAATAATTGTTCAGAATTTCCACCTCCTCTTCCGTCAAAATAGGTAAATTATCTACATGGTGAACCTACATTCCTGTTTCAACAATATGAAATTGAGGTGCTAATTGCGCGTCAAGAATTGAAATGGGTTGTTATAGGTAAATTTAGTCATGGTATGCCTCATATAGATTTTCTAAGGACTGATTTACCTAAACAATAAAATTGAAAGCCCATTCTAGGATTGGTTATCTGTTTAGCCGTCATATTCTGATTCGATGTTCCATTGAAGAAGATTATGATGTGCTCATATCCATCACTTCTAGTTTAGATATCAAAGACAAGATGAAATCCTACCCGTTGCGCACCATGAAATATAATATTTCTTTTGATCCGACAAAAGAAACAAGTATCGCTTGGGCTTGGGTTTCATTCCTTAATCTCCCACCTGTTTATTTTGAGGAGTCTACCTTGTTGTGTTTTGCTGCTGCTGTGGGTAGACCCATTTGTGTTGATGCTACAACTAAAAACAAGATCCGACCTAGTTGTGCTAGGGTAAAGGTCGAGTTATACTTGTTGTGTCAACAACCCAAACAAATCCAAATACAAATCGCTACAGAGGGAGGAATTAAAACGAATTCTTATAAGATTCAATTTGACTTTCTCCCAAAGTATTGCACTAATTGTTCCCTTCAAGGACATGATGTGCATGGGTGTTGGAAACTCAATACTTTGGTAAGACCTTCGAAGAACAAAGAAAACACACATACTGCTCCTCATCTACCCAAAGATAATCCACAAAATCCAAATCCACTGGATAATCCAAAACAAACAAACACTCTCCCTAAAAATCCAAACCAAGCTAAAGAAGCTCCTAAAAATCCAAATGACTGGCAAGTAGTTGTCGGTAAAAAATGCAAGAAAAATGCCCCTCAAATCCAAAAACCAACTACCAAAAATACGGGGAAGTAAAACCTATCCCAAAAATCCAGAGTTACCCAAATTCAGGCCACTACAGCCCAACCCTTAGAAATACCAACCACCCCAACTCCATTACCAATCCCCACACCTACTCCTATAGGTGATCCAAACCCTCAACAAAACCCCCTCATTTATTTCAATTCATAGCACAATCCATCCCCACCTTTGCTAGCACTTCCACCCTCGTACCTAACCCCATCCACCCTACCGTCACCCAACCCCAACCCACACATCCCATATATACTTCCCCTTCCTGTACCAAATCCCCATCTGACCCCACCCTACCCGAGACCTCCCACCCACACCATACTCCATCCCTACCTGATCCCTTACCCCCACCCGAAACATCTCCTCCATACGAACCTAACCCCCCTTCCTACCCCACACCTACCTTTCCTCCACCAGAACCTATCCCCCCTCCTGATCTCATATCCCCAAATGGTCACACCCTCTCACTAACCTTTACTCTTCCATTATCCCCACTGGATATTGGAAAAGCCAAAGCTAAACGCCCTATCTTTTTATCTGTACCCTCTTCCCCTACTTCTCCAAAATGTATCCGACAACAAGACCCCTTCATGATAGATATTAATCTTGAGCTACCTTCTCTGAACAAGAATTTTGTTCCTGTGAACCGAGCTTGTACTAACATCCCCTCTTCTGGTAGTGTGAGAAGGATTTGTGGTAATGCGGTTGTTATTACTGATGATGATGAGGAGGTAGAGGTTGATTTTAACGAGTAAGTCATGGCCGACATTGATGATACTTTTGTTGACATGACTGACTTGTTTGATGAGGATAGAGATATTGTGGTTGACAAACCAACTATAGTAGAATGCACTCCTGAGGTTTCTACTTCTTCTACGGATGACTTTGTTCTATAGAAGACTGAGATTCCACAGGTTACACCATCTCTTCCGATTGGTTCGGATGGGACTGCCCAAGTTAGGAACAGAGATATTCAAGATCCTCGTCTGAGAATGGTAATGAAGTTATCTGAGCAGTGCACAAATTTCATCAAGACCTTTTTAAAGGCGAGATCAGCACATGTGGCGTCAGATACATGCAAGTATTAGAGTCGTGGACAACTACGACCCATCTTTGGATATCATTAGAGAGACTCTTAATAGGAAGAGGGACAGGTTGCAAGCACACGAGCCCTACACTCATCACCGTATAGAGCAGCAGATGATAGCAGATATGAGACATCCAGACATTAGCAAATACACCGGGTTGTCGGAAAAGGAGAATGCATAGGTACTCAGGGCCATGACATATGCATTGCTGGCTCACCTAGATCTAGTTCTATTGGTTCCAGCTTAGAGGACTGCTCCGACGATCTCAGTTCGGGCACCTTCATCCATTACTACCAGATCCAGATCCAGGACTACTCCTAGATGATCAGATTTTTAGAGTAACTGGAGGACGACAGAGATGAGACACTGCAGATTAAAGATATAGTCCGGAGGTAGTTTATTGCTTTAGGCTTACATTGTATCTTCATTTTGTTTGTATCCGCATTTGTAGTATCATCATCGAGTATGTTATAAACTCGGTGATGATCATAGCTTATTTGATTGTTGCTTCATCTTTCTTTTTGCATTCCTGCTGATGAGAAGTGTATTT
Source organism: Przewalskia tangutica (assembly GCA_029844215.1). Taxonomy (NCBI): domain Eukaryota; kingdom Viridiplantae; phylum Streptophyta; class Magnoliopsida; order Solanales; family Solanaceae; genus Przewalskia; species Przewalskia tangutica. The sequence continues at coordinate 10,259,340 of CM056725.1, forward strand.
TCCCCTATGGGGGTGTTGACACCCAATTTTGACCCTCCCGTTCAGTTCTTAACTATAAAATTGCACTAATTTTGTAAAATAATTTTCTATAATAAAATGCATGCACAAATAAGCATTTTAGTAATAGCGCCGCATTATAAATATTAAGCACTAATTAAATAGCACGCCCGTATTTATTTTTTGTAATAATTTAGATTAATGAAACACCTAGATAATTTAATCACAATTTTAATTCCTAATTTACCACTAATTAATCTTTGCCTAAAACAAACTCCTAAAACTAATACCTAATTACATAATTTACCAGCCCACAACCCACAACCGAAATTCCCCATTTCCCAGCCCAATCCCGCGACCCGTGGCCCAAGACCCCATCTTATCTCCTTAGCCCAAAACCTCCAGCCCATTTTTCCCTATCCACATCGTCCAAACCAGAACACCCATCCCCCTAAAACCTAAAACTCAACCCCTGCGCATCAACTCCTATCACCGACAACATCCATACCTAAACCTGCGAAATCTGAAACCCTATCAACTCCCATCTACCACGAACCACCCTCATCTCACCCATACCCTGCATCTCCCTAAAATCCGCGATTTGAACCAAAAAAAATCGTCCAAGAAATCAGACCTCCAACAGCTTTTTTTTTCTTTCGAATTCAAACTCAGTTTCTGCCTATAAAAGACCCCTTCGTTCTTCATTGGAGGGGACCGGAAAAATCGGAATCTATCTTGCATATCTTCTATTCGTTCTTCGCTTTAGAATTCTTGCGTCTAAGCTTTGTTTTCTTCATTCGCACCCACATACACATTCTTCGAGTAGAATCGACGGGTCGAAACGCGCCTCGGTTCGCTTCCCGAAGAAGGTCAGTAAGATCGGTTTTATCTCATCTCTTTAAGCATTTCGTGAATCTGTGTACGCTCGACTTGTCGTTAGTAGTTCAAGCATGTTTAGTTCTTCCATTAAATGAATAAATAGAAATACACATTGTATAATTCTGATTGGTCAATATGGTTCAAAAAATGCCATTCGTCGCTTGATTAATATGTATTATATGGTCTATGTGATTCGAGTTATATTAATTACTGTTTTTCTTTTAATTTGTTCATAATTTATGACTGTTGGTCAGTGTTAATCTTGACATTATGTTGATTACTTTTCAAATTTATTCATCATCTTTGACTGCTGGAGCTTATTAGCTCAGTTTTATGTGTGTCTGTTATACTACGACTATTCTTGAATCCTTAAGTGTGTTTGTCAAGTTGTCGTTTGCCGTTTGAGTTTACCAGGTTGCATATTGATATGTCCAGGCCATTATTGATTTTTCTAAGCTGTTATTGAGCCTGATTAATCTCGAGTTTTCATCATGTTCAGTAAAAATTATATCGCGATAAAGGGGTGTTCTATAATGTTGGGCTTGTTTTTCCCATGATTCATGATACAGATTGATATGAGGTGTAAGTTGAAATAGGACTATAGAATGACTGATTAGTATGCCAATTTGTTTTGAGTTATTTTAACGGTCATGGCTTGTTTATCTATGTGTTGGAAGTATCTATATTTGAACATGAAAAAATGAGTCGTGTAATGTGCATTATATAGGCTGTACGATCTCATTATATACTGGTTGTTGCTTTTATCCTAATCTGTTTATCATTTAGATCTGTTGGGGCTGTTTTAAACATATCTAAAGGAATGTGGGGGTCACCGGAGTCTATTAAGTTCATTGGTAGTATTATGACTATTTCTTGAATCTTTATGCGTATCTACCAAGTCGTCGCTTACTGTTTATAGTCGCAACATATTCGGACAATACATCTAGGTTTGAATATGGTAAATGAGCCTAACATGTGTAATATAGGCTACATGTTTCTCTTATGTGATCTATGATTAACACGGATCCAAATAATTAGAATAATGCATATCTCAATGTTGGTCTTGGCTCTTCTTCACATGCTTAATATTGTGTTCATATCCCATCGGATGTGCAGTGTGCTAGTTGAACTTGTGGAATCTATGCATTTGTTTCAATTAATGTCTATAATATCTAAATGATAGTTTAAGTCTTTTATGTATGGGTGAATAATCTTTATGTGATGATCTTTGTGCATTAGCGGGAGTATGTTACCCGTGGGAAGGTTGTTAGTTGATATGAGGCCAAAGTTCTTGATTTGCACCCCTGTTTGATTGTTATGATGATTTTGGTCATTTTCGATTGAATTTCAGCCCAGATTATTTGTCGGTTTTTGTTTGCGGATGATTTTGGTCATTTTCGATCGAATTTCAGCCGTTATTGCTGGTTTTTCTTGTTTGCGATCGATTTTGGTCATTTTCGGACTGAATTTCAGCCCCGTTAGTTGCTGGTTTTCGACTGTTTCGCGGAATGATTTTGGTCATTTTGATTGAATTTCAGCCCCGTTAGTTCTTTGGTTTTTTGTTTGTGGTGATTTTGGTCATTTTCGACTGAATTTCAGCCCCGTTATTTGCTGGTTTTTTGTTTCATGACTGATTTTGGTCATTTTCGATCGAATTTCAGCCCGATTAGTTGCTGGTTTTCTTGTTTCATGATGATTTTGGTCATTTTCGATCGAATTTCAGCCCCGTTAGTTCTGGTTTTGATCGTTTACGGATGATTTTGGTCATTTTCGAATGAATTTCAGCCCCGTTAGTCTGGTTTTTGATCGTTTCGCGATGATTTTGGTTATTTTGATCGAATTTCAGCCAGTTAGTTCGGTTTTGATCGCTTTCGCGGACTAATTTTGGTCATTTTCGGACTGAATTTCAGCCCTGTTATTTCTCGTTTGATTGTTTGCGATCGATTTTTAGTCATTTGATTGAATTTGGCCAGTTAATCGGTTTTCCGCTATTTTTCGATCGGTTTTAGTTACTTTGTCACTAAGTTTTTGACTATTTATCTATTATTTGGCGAAGTTTATAACATATACTAATCCTTTCTTTTTCTTTCTTTTACATGACTTGCATCGGGAGCAACGAAGAGTCTCATACGAGACTCATCATGACTTTGTCAAGCAAAGGATTTACATCCACACTCCTCGCATTCTTGGTCTCTAATCTTAAAATAAATAGGGCGGAATAATATCTTCACCTGCCTCAGTCATTTTATCTCCTTTCTTTAACTCCGTCACTTACCTTTATTTGTATTTTTTGTTACCTAACCTTATACAATTATTGAAAATGCTTGGAATAGTTAGACCTAGAACTATTAAGGGCGGGTAGTTAAATAATAAAATGTGTCGCTAGTTTAATCTATCTTTAGGCCGCTATGCATTTTCAAAACTTTTTTTTAAATAACTTAGCCTTTTCATTGATATTATAGAAATAAATGAGTTTCAAATTCTTATTAAACTTCATAAAATAACGAATCTTTTTTTCATAACAAAGATCTATTTCCTTATTATAAAGTGCAAAAGAGGAAATTTTTTCTACTCATTTGTATATCCTTTATAAAGATTAAAATTTACATATAATACATACTTTTAGTAAACCATCTATTTTTATTATTTTGCATTTTTATGACAAACCTCATACTATTGCTTTGTTCAAATAGAATATTTTCCTTGCATTTTACAAACAAACTTCATGCAATTCTATGGAAACTATACATACGCATATTTTAAATAATTATTTGCAACATCCTTTTTATTAAAACCGCATCTATTCAAAACATATGTTTTCTAAAGCATAATAATACTAACCTAAGTTTGACCGGACAACCGCAAGTTAGCGGATCCTTTAGGATGCCTAACCCCTTCCCTTTAGGATAATAAAGAACCCTTACCTAGAATCTCACCTAGTTTCACAGACCTTAAAAATGGAGATCATTTGTAGTATTTTATGCTACATTTTTAGTGTCCTAATTCACTATAATAATTAGGTGGCGACTCCTTAAAATGCAATTCAGAATCAACCACGCGATAATCCCGCTTCCGACTACGGTCGAAATGGGCGCATAAAGATGGCGACTCACTGGGAATTAAGGTTCTTAACCACAATGCACTAGGGTTATTATTTGGCAATTATTTTTTGCATTTAATTTTTGTGTTGTATTTTGTTTTATTTATTTTTAATTGCTACTTGCTTTACTGCTTTCATTAAACTGGCATTCCGCTCATATTTCTTCCATTCTGGAAAATTCACACTATCACACACTCACGCGTTGGTGTGCTTCGCGCACCCGCAAATTTCTTTCAAAATATCCAAATTTTAGGAGAGTTGGCGCCTGCGCGGAGTTAGATCGGTTCGTCTGATCAGCCGCGTAGCCTTCTCACTCGAGTTGTCCGCTCGGGAACCTTGCGTCTAGAAAAACCAAATCTTAGAAACTTAAGATAGAGCTATACCACCCTTATTTAAGGCATGCATGCATTTACCCTAGGTGGATCAATCCTTGGCATTGACACCAAAATTAGGAAGACACGAACTTGTCGACGGGTTTCTCAACCCAACGACCAACCAAAGTATTATGTGTGGCGTGATAATGATAGACAAATCCAAACCTAATCATGACATGCTGAAATTGGAAAAAGTGCCGTCATTTGGTCGCCATTTCCAACAAAAGCATTACTGATTGGGCGGCGGACAAATCTATCATAACCTCGCATATGTGACGTTTAGGCTACTGCGGCATAAAGAGGTCCCAAACATGTTAGAACACGCACTTGATTTGCAATTTGCTTATTATTATATATTGGCTGCAACTTTTGAATATTATACTAACTTGGTTTGCTTCATTTGTTAAAGGGTTATTTTTGCATAGCTTATCCCCAAAGGTTGATTCGCGTTGGTGGTAGAAGCCTGATCATCCAATAAATGACTAATCCGGAGGCAGGAGCGAAACAACTTAGGACTCATCCCGTTCCGTAGAGGATGCAGAGGCGTTAGAAAGGAGAAACACAATGATCGGCACCTCGCCAAACTATTGCGGCAAATGGAAATCATGCGGCCGAAATAGAAAGGCTCAAATATCACAAACTTTGCATTAGCTTGAATGCACCACTCCCGAGCAAGGGACAAATGCAATCGTGTCACAGGCCCTTGAGCCTCCACTTCCCCAAAGCTCCCCGCAGAGGCCGCAACATACCAGCTCACACCAAAATGTCACTCACCCGGTCAATTTGCAAACCGACCTCCAAAATGATCCGTTTATTACATACATATCTCATCCTCCACCTACCTATATATCCCTACTCAGTCCAAATTTTCAAGCCACCCAATACGAGCAGAGGACACACATCACTGGTCCTAACAAACAATATGGGGGATTAGCACATCCGACCGAAAGCCAACCTTTTATTATGCATGCATCCTCTCAAGAGACAGATCAATACAAGGAAATGGAGCGGCAGACTCGAGCCAGAGCTGATGAAAATATGGAAAAAGAAATCCGTAGTTTGAAAGAGGCATTCAGAAACATTCAGATGAACAGGGGGGAGACAGGTTTAGAATATGAAAACTTATGCATGCATCCCGACGTTGAATTACCTATGGGATACAAGGTGCCCAAATTTGACATGTTCGATGGAAAGGGGAATCCTCGAGCTCATCTAAGGTCATATTGCGATAAATTGATTGGAGTTGGAAAAAATCAAGCAATCATCATGAAGCTATTCATCAGGAGTCTTACCGGCGAGGCGCTGGACTGGTACACATGCCAAGACCCTCAAAAATGGGACGGTTGGAATGCCATGGCACAAGATTTCATGGATAGATTCAGATTCAACACTGACACTGTCCCGGATAGATTTTATCTTATGAAACTTGAAAAGAAATCCACAGAAACTTTCAGGGAATACGCCATGAGGTGGCGGTCAGAGGCAGCAAAGGTCCAACCTCCAATGGCAGAGAGCGAAATGACCACCTTGTTCGTGCAGTCGTTAAAGGACGCGACGTATTATGAAAGGATGATCAGTGTAATTGGGCGAAGTTTTGCAGAAGTCGTAAGAATGGGCGACTTCGTGGAAGAAGGCATTAAGACAGGCAGGATTACAAACCTGACAGCCCTACAAGCAACTAGTAGAGCAGTGCAGTCAAATTCCATCGGAGGTACCTCCCAGAGGAGAAGAGATGCATCACCCTCTATCATGGTCATTCAGGAGCATAGGCCAGAACAACTTCCAGTGTATCAAAGCCCACCGCCTTCTTACCATAACCAAAACACTCAAAACCCACAGTCATATTATCAGCACTGCGCCACCCCATATCCTGTTTACCATACCCAACCAGCATACCCAAAATACTCACCACAATCACAAAACCGCACCAAGCGGACCCAAACCCCGTAGATCTTTGAGAAAGCCAACGAACTTATACATCTTTAGCCGAACCCATAGCCCAAGTGTATGAGAAGGCAAAGCGCGAGAATACTCCATCCAATTCCGGAAATACCCCTGTGCCTACTTCTCAAGGGCACGATAAAACTAAACATTGTGCATACCACTCCGGTGTCGAGGGGCACGACATCGCAAATTGTTATACACTCAAAGACAAAATAGAGGATTTAATCGAAGAGGGAGTCATTCAGCTGAAAGATGCCCCTCTCAGGGTAAACAATAACCTTTTTCCCGGCTATGAAGATGCCCACGTGAGCATGATAGCTAAAGATGGAGAAAACAGTCTGGAAGGGACTATTACGCCAGCCCGAAAAGGGAAGAAAGTTGAATCATCGACCAACCGTCAGAGAAGAGGAGGTGCTCCTTGCCGGAGATTGTTTAACCATTGAATAAGTCATTCGTCTAGTTGTGTGCTGCAAGATATGATCCCGCTGAAGACTCGACCATTGAAGACACAGAGCAAGAAGAAGTGGACTCGTGCCCCTGCCTTGGCCCGCCGAGTCCTGAAATAGTTAGTTTAATATATTTTGCCCTTTATATGTATTGGAACTACGTATGACCTGATTCCCTCGTGGGGATACGTATGAGGCAATATCGGCTTCGGTCCCACCTTTTAGAAAATCCCAATTTCTCTTTTGCTTGTAATTGGAACTACGTTCGATCTGATTCCCTTGGCGGATACGTAGGCGGCCACATCGGCCTCGGTCCCACCTTTAGAATTTTACCCAAAATTTGCTTGTAATGAACTACGTCATGACTGATTCCCTCGTGGGGATACGTGGCGGCGTCATCGGCCAGTCACACCATTAGGAAACCTTCCCTTATTTTTGAAAATAACGAAAACACATAATATACAAGCAACCCCGGAGACCCACTTTAGGTCAAACGCCGCTGCGTATTCGAGAATCGGGACAAGGTAGGAAACGTGCGGGGGTTACGAGTCCCAAACAAAGGCGACGTCCGAGCATCAAGAGTCAAAACTACAAAGTCAATGCGAATCAACCGCCCCTCAAACTCACAAATTTTCTTTGCGCGAGTTCTTCATATTAGCGAGCGGACATACATCAACAATCAAAGTTCAAATCCCATGACAAAGTCTAGCGCGTCGGCTCGGGCATATAGTCAAATTGCAATCCATGCGATTGCACAAACGCACAACAAAGACATCGGGGCAATCCATATGGTTCACAAATGCATCATAACAACATCTCGTGATTCTGCAACATCTAGCGTGTCCGGCCAAGGACAAAATCTCGGATTCACAACACCGCATATCATACGGGGATGACATCCTTATTCCCATAAAATTGCACTTCTCGTATATATTTATCATTTTGTTTAAGCGGTATACACTAACGTTTTCTCAAGCTTAGCTTGCGGGAGCATTTATTCTACGAGGCGGCGAACACGTCCGCATAACGACGTGATCGGCGTATGTCTACGCAACGACGCCAAAGAAGAACACGCGTCTGAACGACGGCGTTATCGGCCAAAGAAGTCCGAAAATGGCGCCAAAGAACACGTCCGGACAACGGCGTGATCGGCGTTATGCCAAAAGCAACACGTCGACAGCGACATTATCGGCCTGAAGTCCGAAAGCGACGCCCGGCGGCAACACGTCGAAGACAACGGCGTGATCGGCGTATGTCTACGCAACGACGCCCAAAGGCAACACGCGTCTAGGCAATGACGTTATCGGCCGCAAGTCGGCAGCGCCATCATCGGCATATCATATGTACGGGGGCGATTTTCTGTTCTCAAAATTGCATTTTTCATTCATGCTTTATTATTACGTCTTAGCGATTCGCACTAACTCTTTCTTGAGCTTTAGTCTACGGGAGAAGCGGCAATAAGTCCAAAACGACGCCACGTCGAAAATGACGCCACGTCCAAAACGACGCCAAGTCGAAAGCGCCACGTCCAAAGCGACGCCAAGTCGAAAGCGACGCCACGCCCGAAAGCGACGCCACGTCCGAAAGCGACGCCACGTCCGAAAGCGACGCCACGTTCGAAAACGACGCCAGTCGAAAGCGACGCCACGTCAGAAAACGGCGCCACGTCGAAAATGACGCCACGCGTCCGGCAGCGCCCGCGTCCGAAAGCGGCGCCAAGTCGGCAGCGCCACGTCCGAAAACGACGCCACGTCCGGCAGCGCCACGTCAAAGCGACGCCCGCGTCGGCGACGCCACGTCCGAAAACGACGACACGTCCGAAAACGACGCCACGTCCGAAAACGACGACAAGTCCGAAAACGACGCCACGTCCGAAAATGACGCCAAAGTCCAAAAATGACGTCCAGTCCGAAACGACACCCCGCCCAAAGACGACGTCATCAGCATATCACATCTACGCAAGGACAATTCATCTACTCTCAAAAATTGCATTTCTTATTCATGCTTTATTACTCTGTGTTAGCAGTTATGCACTAACTCTTTCTTGAGCTTTAGTCTACAGGGGCAATTGCAGTAAGGACAACATATTCGCATTCACGATCAGCAACGTCGTGCGAAGCGAAATCACGGCATTCGCAGCATCACATCAACACAAAGCAGCGTCACGTTTCGCAGGATAGCATTTTTATACTCAAACGATTACATTGCTTATAAATTCATGCGTTATGATTATGCACTAACCGTTTGTTTAAGTCTTAGCATACAGGAACAGGAGCACAACGTGGAACTACCTCTTACGGCGAACCGAAACAATTTGTACCTCGAATGTCGATCCGCTCTCCTCCAGCATCCTGCAACTCCAATAGCCCCAGTGTCATCATAATTCGACACTGGGACAAATTTTAAATCTGCTTCCGCTTTGGTTTTTCTAGCGTCGCAAAACCCAGTGTCATCATAATTCTACACTGGGACAAATTTTGAGTCCGCATCAGCCCGCCTTGGTGTTTTACCATGGTAGCCCAGCGTCGTCATAACTCGACACTGGGACAAAATTTTGAATTTTGCGTCAGCCTCGTCTTAATCGCCCAACATTTTTAATTCTGAGGATCGAGACAAAATTGACTTTAAGTCAACGTCTTTGTCTGAAGACTCTTCCATCATCTCCATACAAAGAGGGACAAGTTGTTGACACCCAATTTTGACCCTCCCGTTCAGTTCTTAACTATAAAATTGCACTAATTTTGTAAAATAATTTTCTATAATAAAATGCATGCACAAATAAGCATTTTAGTAATAGCGCCGCATTATAAATATTAAGCACTAATTAAATAGCACGCCCGTATTTATTTTTTGTAATAATTTAGATTAATGAAACACCTAGATAATTTAATCACAATTTTAATTCCTAATTTACCACTAATTAATCTTTGCCTAAAACAAACTCCTAAAACTAATACCTAATTACATAATTTACTGTATGACCCACAACCGAAATTCCCATTTCCGATCCGCGACCGTGGCCCAAGACCCCATCTTATCTCCTTAGCCCAAAACCTCCAGCCCATTTTTCCCTATCCCCATCGTCCAAACCAGAACACCCATCCCCCTAAAACCTAAAACTCAACCCCTGCGCATCAACTCCTATCACCGACAACATCCATACCTAAACCTGCGAAATCTGAAACCCTATCAACTCCCATCTACCACGAACCACCCTCATCTCACCCATACCCTGCATCTCCCTAAAATCCGCGATTTGAACCAAAAAAAATCGTCCAAGAAATCAGACCTCCAACAGCTTTTTTTTTTCTTTCGAATTCAAACTCAGTTTCTGCCTATAAAAGACCCCTTCGTTCTTCATTGGAGGGGACCGGAAAAATCGGAATCTATCTTGCATATCTTCTATTCGTTCTTCGCTTTAGAATTCTTGCGTCTAAGCTTTGTTTTCTTCATTCGCACCCACATACACATTCTTCGAGTAGAATCGGCCGAATTGAAGCGCCTCGGTTGACTTCGAAGAAGGTCAGTAAGATCGATTTTATCTCATCTCTTTAAGCATTTCGTGAATCTGTGTACGCTCGACTTGTCGTTAGTAGTTCAAGCATGTTTAGTTCTTCCATTAAATGAATAAATAGAAATACACATTGTATAATTCTGATTGGTCAATATGGTTCAAAAAATGCCATTAAATCGCGATTAATATGTATTATATGGTCTATGTGATTCGAGTTATATTAATTCTCGCTTTTCTTTTAATTTGTTCATAATTTATATTTGTTGGTCGTTGTTAATCTTGACATTATGTTGATTACTTTTCAAATTTATTCATCATCTTTGACTGCTGGAGCTTATTAGCTCAGTTTTATGTGTGTCTGTTATACTACGACTATTCTTGAATCCTTAAGTGTGTTTGTCAAGTTGTCGTTTGCCGTTTGAGTTTACCAGGTGTTGCATATTGATATGTCGAGCCATTATTGATTTTCTAAGTTGTTGTGAGCCTGATTAATCTCGAGTTTTCATCATGTTCAGTAAAAATTATATCGCGATAAAGGGATGTTCTATAATGTTGGGCTTGTTTTTCCCATGATTCATGATACAGATTGATATGAGGTGTAAGTTGAAATAGGACTATAGAATGACTGATTAGTATGCCATTTTGTTTTGAGTTATTTTAACGGTCATGGCTTGTTTATCTATGTGTTGGAAGTATCTATATTTGAACATGAAAAAATGAGTCGTGTAATGTGCATTATATAGAACATGCGATCTCATTATATACCTTGGTTGTTGCTTTTATCCTAATCGCTTATCATTTAGATCTGTTGAAATTTGTTTTAAACATATCTAAAGGAATGTGGGGTCACCGAGTCTATTAAGTTCATTGGTAGTATTATGACTATTTCTTGAATCTTTATGCGTATCTACCAAGTAAACTACTCGCTTATAGTCATGACATATTCGGACAATACATCTAGGTTTGAATATGGTAAATGAGCCTAACCGCATGTGTAATATAGGCTACATGTTTCTCTTATGTGATCTATGATCAACACGGATCCAAATAATTAGAATAATGCATATCTCAATGTTGGTCTTGGCTCTTCACATGCTTAATATTGTGTTCATATCCACGCGGATGTGCGGTGTGCTAGTTGAACTTGTGGAATCTATGCATTTGTTTCAATTAATGTCTATAATATCTAAATGATAGTTTAAGTCTTTTATGTATGGGTGAATAATCTTTATGTGATGATCTTTGTGCATTAGCGGGAGTATGTTACCTGTCATGGGAAGGTTGTTAGTTGATATGAGGCCAAAGTTACTGATTTGCACCCCCCCTGTTTTGACTGTTTGCGGACTGATGTTGGTCATTCTCAGACTGAATTTCAGCCAGATTATTTCTTAGTTTTCTTGTTTAGTGGTGATTTTGGTCATTTGACTGAATTTCAGCCCAGTTATTGCTGGTTTTTCTTGTTTTGCGGTGATTTTGGTCATTTTCGACTGAATTTCAGCCCAGATTAGTTCTTGGTTTTCAGTATTTTGTGGATGATTTTGGTCATTTGGATGAATTTCAGCCAGATTAGTTCTTTGGTTTTTAGTATTTTGCGGTGATTTTGGTCATTTTGACTGAATTTCAGCCAGATTATTTCTTTGGTTTTTTCTTGTTTGGATCGATTTTGGTCATTTGACTGAATTTCAGCCCAGTTAGTTCTTTGGTTTTTTCTTGTTTGTGGTGATTTTGGTCATTTTCGATGAATTTCAGCCCAGTTAGTTCTTTAGTTTTTAGTATTTTGTGGTGATTTTGGTCATTTTAATGAATTTCAGCCCAGATTAGTTCTTTGGTTTTTGGTATTTGGGATGATTTTGGTTATTTTGATTGAATTTCAGCCCAGATTAGTTCTTTTTTTTGGTATTTAGCGGACTAATTTTGGTCATTTTCGACTGAATTTCACCACATTATTCTTGTTTTATTTGTTTTGCGATCGATTTTTGGTCATTTTCGATTGAATTTCAGATTAATTCTTAGTTTTCGCTATTTTGATTGGTTTTCCGTTACTTTGTCACTAAGTTTTTGACTATTTATCTATTATTTGGCGAAGTTTATAACATATACTAATCCTTTCTTTTTCTTTCTTTTACATGACTTGCATCGGGAGCAACGAAGAGTCTCATACGAGACTCATCATGACTTTGTCAAGCAAATGATTTACATCCACACTCCTCGCATTCTTCGGTCTCGGAATCTTAAAATAAATAGGGCGGAATAATATCTTCACCTGCCTCAGTCATTTTATCTCCTTTCTTTTAACTCCGTCACTTACCTTTATTTGTATTTTTTGTTACCTAACCTTATACAATTATTGAAAATGCTTGGAATAGTTAGACCTAGAACTATTAAGGGCGGGTAGTTAAATAATAAAATGTGTCGCTAGTTTAATCTATCTTTAGGCCGCTATGCATTTTCAAAACTTTTTTTTAAATAACTTAGCCTTTTCATTGATATTATAGAAATAAATGAGTTTCAAATTCTTATTAAACTTCATAAAATAACGAATCTTTTTTTCATAACAAAGATCTATTTCCTTATTATAAAGTGCAAAAGAGGAAAATCTTTCTACTCATTTGTATATCCTTTATAAAGATTAAAATTTACATATAATACGTACTTTTAGTAAACCATCTATTTTTATTATTTTGCATTTTTATGACAAACCTCATACTATTGCTTTGTTCAAATAGAATATTTTCCTTGCATTTTACAAACAAACTTCATGCAATTCTATGGAAACTATACATACGCATATTTTAAATAATTATTTGCAACATCCTTTTTATTAAAACCGCATCTATTCAAAACATATGTTTTCTAAAGCATAATAATACTAACCTAAGTTTGACCGGACAACCGCAAGTTAGCGGATCCTTTAGGGTGCCTAACCCCTTCCCTTTAGGATAATAAAGAACTCTTACCTAGAATCTCACATAGTTTCACAGACCTTAAAAATGGAGATCATTTGTAGTATTTTATGCTACATTTTTAGTGTCCTAATTCACTATAATAATTAGGTGGCGACTCCTTAAAATGCAATTCAGGAATCCAACCATGCGCAGTAATCCCGTTTCCGACTACGGTCGAAATGGGGCGTTACAGGGGGCCCCCTGTATTTTTGTTTTATATATAAAACTGCATCGGGCCGCGAGTCGGTGGATTGCAAAAAAAATAAAATAATGGCAAAGGAAATGAAATTCATATACGACAAATATTGGTCGCAATGTCATATCTTGCTATCTATTAGGGCCTTTCTTGATCCAAGGTAATTTCTAATTTCTAATTTCTAATTCTGTTTATAATTTCTGATTCTGTGTTTCTGTTTATAATTTTTTATTCTATTGATCTTTGGTTTCTTCTTTGGTATGTTATTTATTTATAATTTTTGTTTTTTGTTGGTTTATTGCTTGATTACGTATTTACATTTTATAATTTCGATTCTATTATCTTTGGTTTAACCGGTGGTTATTCTTTATTTATTCTTCTTTGGTTTTCTTGATACGGCAAATATTAGTTTAACCTCTGTTTAGGTAAACTTGAAATTCTAAGTTCTCACGATAACATCTGGCATGTGGCCTTGTCTAAAAATGAGAAAATCAACTTTAATTATGTTGTTCATCTCTGAGATCTTGTTTCTTATCTCCACACCCAAGCATGAATCAATTACATTCCAATTTAATTAGGTTTTAGAGGGAATCTGAATAACTGCTGCATAATTGTATGTTCTGAATGTCACATGCTACTGATCTCATGTACATTTAAAAGTCTGGGAGATGTCATGGGTATGTCTATCATCATGTGTGTACAATATAGTTGTTGCCTTGCTGTATACATTGTTTTGAAACTCTGAATTATAACTAGTAATCATGTTCCAGTGCTTCTCAAGTTGCTATATACATTGTTTTGAATCTCTGGGAGTTGTTGCCCTGCTATTCCAGTGCTTCTCAAGTTGCTTTTTTTTCCTGCATGTATAAAATAGTTTTTATCACATGGGTTTATCGTCACATGTATGGATCCAATGCTATACAAAATAAAGAGTTGTTGTCAAACAAAATTTTGTCTTTGTTTAAGAAATATGAGCAAATATACAAGAATGATGATAATCTGCAAAGTCATAGCAAACAAGATGGGACTAGTTCAAATTTTGGGTTGGGGAAAAGAAGTTTTGAGATGTACCTTGATAGTGTCGAGGTAGTTGATAAGGCGAAGTCTGATCTTGATTATTATCTTGAAGATGATCCCCTTAGAGTTCGAGGGGGGGAGACAAAGTTTGATGTCTTACAATGATGGATGGCTAACGAACCAAAATATCCCATTCTTAGTAAGTTGGCGAAGGACGTTCTCTCCATTCCTGTCACAAATGTGGCTTTAGAAACAACTTTTAGTGCGGGCAAAAGAATTATTGACCCAAAGAGAGCATCAATGAAGGTATAAACGGTTGAAATGCTACTATGTGGAGGTGATTGGTTAAAGAGTTATATGGAATCACGAAAGGGCACGGACGAAGTATTGTATGTATTCCTTCATTTACTTTTTCCCTTTAACTTTATAAATGTATATGTTTTGTTCTTTCTAATGTTTTTAAGATTTGGAATCTAGCTTCAAGTAGAAGAAGAGAAGCATTTAGAGTACGACTTCGCCAAGGTAATTTTCTCGCTCAATTGATTCATATGCTATTTTCTTTAAGTTTACATTTTAAATTGTGAATTCGTGATACTAACTTTTTCAATATTTTGATTTTAGGAGGAAAGGGGAGAAGCTACTTCAACAACTTGAGTCAATATTCAAGATGCATCACGAAAAAAAAATAACTTAGTTAACATCAAGATTCAATATTTTGTAGCTTTTGTGAGTTGAGAAAAAATGAACTGGAAGGATTGTTCATTCAGTTGTTGAAACTGGAAGGATATTTTGTAGCTGTTGTTGAAATTTGAAACTGGAAAGATTCTTCATTCAGTCCTTGAAACTGGAAGGATTGTTAGTTTTTGCATTTTTGTTCAGTTTGTTGAATTGTTGAAATTGGGCTGAGTGCATTTCTGATTCTATTGCTATTTTTTTGGCATGAACTTTGGCTAATTTTGTGCATTAAAAATTTAGAATCCCTGTTTTTTGTTGGCTAAAATCGGACCGGTTTCGGTCCTGAAAAGAGATCCAGAACCGGACCGGTAACCTTATCGGTCCGGACCGGGTACCCGTCCGATAAGGTTTCGGTCCGGTCCCGGATCTAGACTCAGGATCGAAATCTTATCGGTCCGATTCTCGGTCCGGACCGGTAAGCTTATCGGTCCGGTCCGGGTATGTCGATACCCGGACCGGACCGATAATAGCCCTAATCACCACCTCTTTAAAAGACTCATGTTGTGTCTAGAAGTTCAAAAATCTAAAAGATTTTGCAAAATTGATAGCTTCTTCCCCACATGACATCAATAAAGGTGCATGATCTGACCGCAAGATGTTCAACCTTAATATGTGGGAATGCTTCTTGGTAACTAGTGTTGACCAAGATACTGTTCAACCTTTTAAAAATGCAATCCTTTGTTGCCCTTCTATTCCACCAGATATATGGACTTTCTTTGTAACCCATGTCAAACAAATCACGAGTTAACACAAAAAGCAACATCCTCACATTCTTCCAATGTCACATGCAAGCCACCCAATTTCTCTTCCTACGATAATATTACATTAAAATCCCCATCAATAAGCCAAGGAATATTGATTGAGCTTGCTATATGATACATACTCTTCCATAAATCTTGCCTCTCTACTGCATCACATTTGGCGTAGACAAAAGTTACAACAATATCTTTTCCTATGCCTTGGTGATGTAACTTCAATGTGATCTACTGTTCTGAATCCATCAAGATCTCCCATTGCACTGTATCATCTAGAAAAACCTACATCTTCCCATTTATGTTAACCAAAGTTGTGTTCATCCCAAGTATGCTTTTATATTTCTGTTAATGCCTACAATTTCTAGAATGATTCCATTAGAGCAACTATACCAAACTGGTGTTGTCTTTGTAAATTAATGAGTCTCTGAAAGGCTTGCTAAGTGTTGATTGACATAATGTTCCATATTAGAGCCTTAATCGTCATTTACTCGTTGTTGAGGTAGTACTCCTTGTTCTTACCCTCTTGGATTGTGTGAATTCATGGTTCTTTGGTCTTCTTCCACTTTTAGCTAGAACTTCTGGGGAAATTCCAGCCTCTCTAGCTATCTGGTAAATATTGTTTGCCCTATCCTTCTTCTCGTTATCTTCCTCCATCTAGTGCAAGTTAATTGTTGCCTTTTGAATCTCTTTTACTGTTACTTTGTGAGCAATAAAATCTTGTAAAACAACATTTGGATTTGGAACTACTTTATTAACTACTAATTGATTTTTACTATTTTTCTTGGACTGCAGTCAATTGATTTATCTCCTCTGCTATGAAAATCTGCACCATGGAGTCAGTTGTGCCTTCACTCAGCTGGTTTCTCTTCTCCACAAGTGAATTCTCCTGATACTTTGTTGCATTCATTTGCCCCTGCTCTTCAGTTATGTATTTCATCACCTGGGAAATAGATATAGCTTCCACTGATTCATTTAAATATATTATCATGTGGTTTAGATCTGTATCATTGCTTTGTATATCAGCTTCTAACATTTGTTTATCTGATGTATTGCTGAAAATATTAACAAGTGTTACCTCCTTTACTGCATGACCAACTGATTCATCAGACCATGTTAACTCAATGACACTATTGCCAATATCATCAGTTCCTCCATCAGGTGGCTTCCTTTTAATCATCTTGTCCTCTTCTATCTTTTCTTTTGGCTTCTCATTCTCTACTTCCACTCCATCTGTTGAATTTATAAATGAATTACTTGATGATTCCTGACTTTTCTTATTCTTTTCCCCCTGGAGAGTGAATTGTTCTTTGGTAGCCTGTGATATCACCTTTGAATTAGGACATGACGAATTTATCTCTGGAGACACTTCTACTTCTAGTTGAGTTGCTGAATCTGTGCCTTCTACTTCTTCCTGTTGAAAATTTACTAAATGTGGAATTAAGTTTAACCCATTATTTATGACTCGAACAATTGAGTCTCGCATGTCGAAAACGTCGTTTTCACACACGTGCACACGTAGTGCCAAGTATCGTAAATCTCATTAAGTGAAAGAGATATTGGTACGTAAGTAAAATATTTGAGACATAGAATGATGGACGATTATAGGTCAAATGACACGTGTTCCACGTTGTAAATGAAGGAAGAAGTGTACGATGTGTAAAAGATGAAACAAGTCGGAAAACGTTGCGGAGCCCCAAAGGGCCGCGACGCCTCAACGTCGGAGCCACGGCACCGGTGACGCTCGAAACTCTCTGAAGTTTCGGCGCCACGGCGCCTCCCTACAGGGCCGCGGCGCTACGACTGTTTCAGACCGTTGGAGAAGAAATAAAACTATTTTTTGGGCTGACTTTGGAGAATTAATTCTCCATTATTTGGCTCATGAATTCAACCATTATTTGGTTGAATTATAACTCCATATTCAAGGCCATTACATGGCCATTCAAAGCCATTACTTGGCTAATTGGAGGGTCATCTCCTCAACACTATAAAATGATGTCTTTGACTAATTTGCAAAACACACATAGACACTCAACACTTAACAATTTTCACAAATTGTCTTCCTCTCTAGCAATATTCATACACTCAAAGATCTTTCTTCCTAAGCGAACACTTGAGTCTCATTTGCTCACTTGTTTGATTGTTGTTTTATCTTGGGAGATAAGTTGTCATTACACTGTTAAAGGATTACACGGGGCAATATTATCTTAAGGTTAGATTGAAAAATCAATCGACTCAGCAAGACATTTTCCTTGTTCTATTTCCAGATTCCTAAACAATTTGTTGTTGCTATCAAGGTCAAGAAATCTTGTTACAATTGGAGCAAACACTGAATACGGAATCAAGAACTACTCAAGAACGCAGTATCAAGACGGATCAAGAACCAAACTTTGTTGTGGTTGTCACAACTCTTGTTAGGCTTCAAGCCTATTGCATTGTAATTCATTTTGTTTATCTTTTCTAAGTACTAGCGATAGTTGTACACTATTTCCGTACATCCATTGTGTAACTCACGAGCTTAAGATAATATTATAATTGTGCTAGAAAGATGTTTGCCACCAGATCTACTCCCAAATCTGGCTGTGACTTTCTTGTTGAAACCAGTTCCGTTGACAGTTCTATAAATAGTTCAAACACTATCACTGTCAACAGATCTGGTCCTATTTTTGGATCTCTTTTTGATGATAGCAACAAATCTGTTTCCGTCAAAAGAGAGATCTATGTTGCTGATCCTGAAATTCAAGATATTGCTGATAGTTATGATAGCAAAGCTACAGGAAGAGTTGTTGTCACCGCTCCCGATAGTGGTGGAAACAAGCGCCCACGAGAGGTGGATAATATCAACTGGGACAAAGGCTGGAAATGATGGTCTGTCTTGTAGCCGAAGGGCTACACCTGTTCCAGACAAGAAATATGAAGATGAGTTAAGTAAACTTTTTCTCTGTCAATAAGGAGATTAAATCATGTCTAAATAAAAGTGAATAAAGCAAGGCTAGGAATATGAAGTGGTTTTCATTAAACATATATTCTCTACACTTTAAAATCAGAAGTTTAATCTCACTTTCCTTCCCGTTTATAATTGAACTGTTATAAAAACGACCTAAAAGATGTGGACATAGATTGTAATAAACTGATTTTTTGGACAATCCTAAGCAAGAGAAGAGGACTAAAGACAAGGACTAGAAGACTAGAGACAAACCTGTCACCGTTACCGACAGAAGATCCATCTTTTGACAGGATAGTATTGGACACTCAGTCATACAAAGCCTATGGGCGACTGGAGTGGGTCAAGAATTTCCAGATCTTAAATTATCTGAAGGCCTAAAGAAAGGCAGAAAAGAAATAGGACACTCAGTCTGCTAAGGCAACTGAAGTGGGCCAGAGTATCAAGATCTCATACGATCCGATTACACCCAACCACGGGTAATAGGTTGTTCATGTGAAGCAACGCTACCTTCAAAGTAGAAGAAGTTGAAGATGTTGTCCTTAAAAGGACTTAAAGGAATGAGATCACTCTTAAAAGAGGTGATACATATCCTAAACTTGATTTCAAGGATGCTGTTGGACAATATGGCTTGAGTCTTTGCCTCATGTCCCGCAGGTCGATGATAACTAAGAGTGGTACAGTAAAACTGCAGCCAAGTGGATGATATATTTGTAATCCGTGCATCTATGCCATCATAGATTAAGATACGTTAAATAGAAAGTCATTCAAAAGCCAACGAAGTTGAGATTGTTGTCGTCTGTCGATGTAAACCCTCAAATGAATGTGAGGTAGGAGAAAAGGCAAAATCACCTTTCCATTCCATCAAAAGAATAGCGAAAGAAGTATAGCTCCTCTATAACATAGTCACGCCTATGTAGGTTATTTGAATCTTGTACAAATAGAGGGGGAAGACAAGAATGTTGTAATCTTTATCGACGATGGTACAATGTATTTCATGCTTTGATGAAAAACAAAGATGAAACCCCGTCAGAGTGCTGATGCGCGTAATATGCACACACTTTTAAACGCAAGTGCACGTTATCGTATCAAGTAGTATAGTCTTAGATAAGACCGAATATCGTCCTCTAGGATTAGGGTTCAAGTACCAACTATCTATTTTCTAGTATCTATTTGGTGAATTAATGATTGATTGTTTTGTTTATAACTAAGAATTATTAAAGACAAGTAAATATAAAGAATTACTTCAGATGTGATGAGAATAGGGCTTCTATGTATCCTCACTATCCGCTTATGCTACTTACTAATGCATTACTTATGGTGTTCTTCTTTTGGAGAAAGCAGGTTTACGAAATCGTTTTATACTCCCGTTAGGGTTATATAAACACTCAACCCCAGTATCGTTCCTTACCTAACTTTCGCTGATAAGGGTAACTCTATAGGAGGATTAAGAACAAAAACCTAGTTGACCGTCACGCACAATGCGCAAAATTAGGGTTGTTAAGCCTCTCATCAACGCTACAAAACTAATTGAGGTATTTTCATCCCCAATTCAAGCCTGTCTACCCAACTTACAAGATATTCACAATCCCCTTCTTTTGAATCGATTAGAAATCATATAGTGATAACTAGTTGTCGATTAGCTACCAAGAATTCAACTCGATTATTGGATAGATCTCTCAATAAGAAAAATAACCATAAGCGTGCATTAATTTATAACTTAAGTTTCAAGAAGTTCAACATAGAAAGCCTATAGGAGAATTAGTTCCTAGCCATAAAGATGACAAGAACTAATTCCAAGTTCATCATGCAAACCGAATTAAAGAAAAGAAAAAGGAAAGAAATTACTAAGTTTAGGTCTTGATCTCCTCAAGAAAATCTTGTGTTGTCAAGAAAGGAACCTCAAAAGCGCCTAGGGTTCTCCTTATATAGGTTTAAAACGCCTCCTTCTTTTCCTGCAGCTGGCCCAAAAATCCGTCAAAAGACCTAATTTTTCCGCGTCGGCGCCGCGGCCCTGCAGATAGGCGCCGCGGCTCCGGAAGTTCTGCGATCCGTCGGGTGTTTTGGCGCCACGGCCCTGATATCTGCTGTATGAGGGCGCCGTGGCGCTGAATCTTCTGTAGCTCCTCGGATGTTTGGGCGCCGCGGCCCTGCCACGGTCTCGAGGCGCGCGTGCAGGTTTCTGTCCTCTTCGATAGTGGGCGCGCGGCCACTGTTTTAAGCGCGCGTACTGGATCTTCGCGCTTCTCGAATGATGGGCGCGTAGCCTTCGATTGCGAGCGCGCTGCAGATTTACGCCTTGTTCGCCACTTTCTGTTTTCATCTCTCTTTTGCCCTCTTTTTGCTCCTTTTCCGCCATTTGGCCATTTTAACCACTTTGACTCAAAAGAAAGAAAATCTATCATATTACGACACTTATATGTGCACAATGGGACAAAAGACTAACTAAAACTGACTCAAAAGGTGTATATAAAATACAGATCAAATACCCAAACTTAACCTTTGTTCGCCATCGAGCAAAGATTGAAAGAAATAAAATAAAAGACTCAAAGAATGAAAAATAAAAGACTCCCTGTCATTAATCACTTTTGCTGCATAAATGTTAACTAGAAAAACATGAAGGTTAGCGTAATAATATCGAGGAACATATAGCGTGAAATTTTCAAAGACACTAAACACATGAAGCTAAATATTTCGCAAACTCATATTCATCATGCTTAATGGAAGTCAATATACTAAATCATGCATATAAATTCAAGAATTCCTATGGCATGCTTACTTGCTATTCTCCACTGATTCTGGATATGCGTAAAAGAGATCTTCAGGACTTTGAGGGTTGTAATGTAGGCTTATGTAGGGGTTGGTAAAGATAGGCATTTAGGCTCATTTTTCTGTACCATAAGCTCTTTGGCTTTTCAATTTTTCCCTTTTTCTTTTGATTCTTTCCTTCACTTCAATTCTATCCTTCCCCTCTTTTATTTTGGGAGAGTGAAGTGTATTATACAAATAGGCACCCCCAAACTTAGGCTTTTGCCTCTTTCTTATTACTTTTCCATTAGGGTGCATCAAACTTGTTCACTCTTTTTGTTTCTTCTTTTTAACACAATGTACTCCACTATTTCATATTTTCACTTATGGCACAATTTTGTGGGAATATGGGGTGTCAAAGAAGAAGTTTCAAATTTAGGCTCAATGGGGCTGACTAGGGATATTTTTAAAGTACGGGATAGAAAAGAATGGTAAGAATTGACTATCAAAGAAATGCCTGAGTCATCTCCCTAACATGCATATCCTAACTATCTCGCCTCAAATAGCAAGCACTCATAACACATAAGCATTTATCATTTAGCATGCATAACTCAAGCAAGAAACTCCAAATAGACAGTTACGCGAGCTTTTGGCATATCTAACCTAAGTGTTTAGATAGTTGCTTCAATTCCTTTACATTATTCCACCTTACTTCACTAGGTGTTTCTAGCAACTACAGCATACATGATCTTTGACAGACAATTATGACTCAAGAAAGAAAAATTTTTGGTGACTCAAAATAAACATAAAACAAATAAAAATAAATTTAAATAAAACATAACATGACACACAAATAAAAACTAAAACACAAAAACAAACCCCCAAACTTAAATCACACATTGTCCCCAATGTGTGTAGACTCAAAGACAGTAAAGAAAATAAGACACTTACAAACTTTGGTTAAAATGGTGGTGGTGGCGGTGGATAATACTTTGAATTCCGTGAGGGGAGGAATATTCTTGATGTTTTGATTTGGCGATAGGGCCTTCGGGTCAGGGTATCCTCCAGACTCATAATTTCCGTAGTGGCGCCGCTGCCACGCACGGGTAGCCGCTGCTCTGGGCGCGCTCCGATCATTTGGCGATTTTTCTGGATATCCTTGGTTTCCACCTGTCAACACAAGACATACCACGAGACCGCGAGAGGCGTTTCTTAGACAAAAATAAAATAAACTAAAAACAGAGGTTGAAATAACATAATTGAAAACGTTGGGTTGCCTCCCAACTAGCGCTGTCTTTAACGTCTTTTAGCCGGACGCAAGTTCCTTAGTCTTAATAACCTTGGGGTGGATTAAGCCCCCAACCTATCCGCTTCCTCCACATTTGGCGTTTCCTTTTTCTCCTTTTCTTTTTAGCATTATCGGTAATAGGGAGTTCAGGAACACTTACCTCCTTTAGTGGCATTTCGGCAAACCATGCCTGCTTTCTTGGGCTCATCACTCTTTGGTTGACTTGTAATGGCTCGCATGGGGGTTTAATGGTGCTGATTGCAAAGCACCTATTCATTGGTGGTGGTTCGATGACATGTTTAAACACTTTAAACACCATTTCTTCACTCTCCACCCTTAATGTCAACTCCCCTTTTTCAACATCAATCAAAGCTCTTCCCGTTGCTAGGAACGGCCTCCCTAATATGATAGGGATTTCCGCATCTTCTTCCATATCAAGAATGAGGAAATCTGCAGGAAAGAAAAAATTTCCTACCTTCACAATCACGTCCTCAATCTTGCCTCGTGGATGAACTACTGTCCTGTCGGCTAGTTGCAGACTCACAGTGGTTGGTTTAGCCTCTCCCAACTCGATCTTTTGAAAAGCGATAAGGCGTGATTTATACTTGCCCTAAATCGCATAGAGCTCGTTGCCACGTCACCTTGCATTTGTGCATGGTAGTGTAAAGCTTCCAGGGTCCTTTAGCTTTGGTGGAAATTTCTTTTGTAAGATAGCACTACACTCTTCTGTTAGTGCTACTATCTTATATTCGGCTAGTTTCCTCTTTTTCCCCAAGATTTCTTTCAGGAACTTGAAATAAGACGGCATCTGCTCCAAAGCCTCTATAAACGGTATGTTGATGTGCAACTTCCTGAATACCTCCAAGAATTTGGAAAATTGTTTATCGACCGCCTTCCTTTGTAATCTCTGGGGGAAAGGAATCTTTTCTGTATACTCCTTCTCCGGAGTTTTCTCTATCACTGGGCTAGGTTCAGCCACCTTCTCTTTTTCTAACTCTGCTTCCTTCTCAACTATTGGCTGAGTTGCTCCAATTGTCTTCCACTTCTCAACCGCATCGCCTTACATTGCTCCTGGATTTACCTCGCATTGCTTGGCAATGTCCCCGCGTGGCCTTTGATGTTTTGCTACCGCCCTACCTGTGTTTCCAAGTTTCTGAACGAGGATCTAGCTTCTGTCATAAACTGCGTCTGGGCGTTGGCAAGTGCTGTCATAGCTGCTTTAAGCTCATCTGGTTTTTCTTGCTGACCTGGTGCATTGAACTGTTGAGGCTGTGGGGCTTGAATAAAAGGCTGCTGATTCTCATTGCCTGCATCGACCCTGTATTGGTTCTCATGTTCTTGATATCGATTTCACTGCCCTGCATCGCTGCTGCCCCTGATATTGATTCTGCTGGCCCTGATCTCCTTTCCATGAGAAATTTGGGTGATTCCTCCACCCTGGATTATAAGTGTTTGAGTAGGGGTTGTTCTGTTGCCTCTGGTAATTACCTACTGCTTGACACTCTGCCTGTTCCATTGGTATATTGTTGGGATCCGCTGAAGGGCATCTATCAAATGTATGTGGGCCACCACATATCTCACAGCTTTTAGGCATCTGTACCGCGTTCACCGACACTGTATGTTGCTGCAACTGTTTCGCTAGAAGGGCCACTTGGGCATTCGGCGTGAATAGCATCTATCTCGTGGACTCCCACAGTTCTTCTCCCACTTGTCGCCCTCTCTTCAGTGACATGGTTGTTAGTGGCCATATCTTCTAATAACTCATGAGCATCGTGGGTTGTTTTCCTCATGAATGCTCCCCCTGCTGCTGCATCTATGATGGTCCTGGTTGTACTGCTCAGCCCGTTGTAGAAGATGTGGACCAAGTTCCACAACTCAATGCAATGGTGTGGGCACTTTCTTTGTAGATCCTTGAACCTTTCCCACGCTTCATATAAAGACTCTCCATCAGCTTGGTAGAAGTTGTTCAACTCCCCTCTCAGTTTTGCTGCTTTACAGGGCGGAAAGAACTTGGCTAGGAATTTCTGTGCCAGCTCGTGCCATGTGAATATCGAATCGGCTGGCAGGGAATTCAACCATACTTTTGCTCTATCCCTGAGTGAGAAGGGAAAGAGCCTCAACCTGACGGCATCATCGATACGCCGTTATATCGAAAGTGGCACATAGCTCCAAGAAATTAGCTATGTGCATGTGTGGATCCTCCGATGGCAGTCCTCCGAATTGCACGGTGTGCTGTACCATGCTCAAAATTGCTGGTTTTATCTCGAAGTTGTTGGCTCCTATTGCAGGGAGCCTAATGCATGTCTGTGCTCCATTCACTCTTGGCAGCACATAATCTCCCAAACTTCTTTCTGGCTGGATTCGGACTCTATCCTCCACATCTATTGGCACTTGATGAGGATCTTCTGGGTTAGGTTGATTTTTACCTAACCCCTTCTCTCATCTGTTATTGTTTAGATTACCGTCCATCTCTATCAAAGTTGCAACCCGTTGATTCTTTCGCTCATTTGCGAGTTTTCTCGATCTCTGGATTGAAGGAACAAGAGTGTCGCTCCTCTTCTCCTTCGCATAAACCGATTGCACGAAATAGATCAAAAAGAAAACAAATCACTAACTGATTTTCCAAAAATAGCGAAAAACTAAAAAATTTAAAATAAAAATTAAAGACCAAATTAGAAATTAAAAATAGATAATTTTGATATTGAACTATGCCTAATCCGACATGGCGCCAAAAACTTGATGCGCGTAATATGCACACACTTTTAAACGCAAGTGCGTTATCGTATCAAGTAGTATAGTCTTAGATAAGACCGAATATCGCCCTCTGGATTAGGGTTCAAGTACCAACTATCTATTTTCTAGTATTTATTTGGTGAATTAATGATTGATTGTTTTGTTTATAACTAAGAATTATTAAAGACAAGTAAATATAAAAAATTCTGCGGATGTGATGAGAATAGGGCTTACATGTATCCTCACTATCCGCTTATGCTACTTACTAATGCATTACTTATGGTGTTCTTTTGGAGAAAGCGGGTTTCTGAAATCGTTTTATACTCCGTTAGGTTATATAAACACTCAACCCAGTATTGTTCCTTACCTAACTTTCGATAAGGGTAACTCTATAGGAGGATTAAGAACAAAAACCTAGTTGACCGTCACGCACAATGCGCAAAATTAGGGTTGTTAAGCTTCTCATCAACGCTACAAAACTAATTGAGGTATTTTCATCCCCAATTCAAGCTGTCTACCCAACTTACAAGATATTCATAACCCCTTTTCGTAATCGATTAGAAATCATATAGTGATAACTAGTTGTCAATTAGCTACCAAGAATTCAACTCAATTATTGGATAGATCTCTCAATAAGAAAAATAACCATAAGCATGCATTAATTTATAACATAAGTTTTAAGAAGTTCAACATAGAAAGCCCTATAGGAGAATTAGTTCCTAGCCATAAAGATGACAAGAACTAATTCCAAGTTCATCATGCAAAAACTGAATTAAAGAAAAGAAAAAGGAAAGAAATTACTAAGTTTAGGTCTCCAATCTCTCGCAAGAAAATCTTGTGTTGTCGAAAGGAACCCTCAAAAGCGCCTGGGTTCTCCTTATATAGGTTTAAAAACGCCTCCTTCTTTTCCCTGCAGGCCTGGCCCAAAAATCCGTCAAAAGACCTAATTTTTCCGCGTCGGCGCCGGAAGTTCTGCGATCCGTCGGGTGTTTTGGCGCCGCGGCCCTGATATCTGCTGTCTGAGGGCGCCGCGGCGCTGAATCTTCTGTAGCTCCTCGGATGTTTAGGCGCCGCGCTCGCTTCGTCTCGAGGAGCCGCGACTCGAAGTTTTCGTCTCTCGATAGTGGCGCGCGGCCCATTTTAGGCACCGCGGCGCTGGATCTTCTGCGTCTTCTCTGAATGATGGGCGCGCGCTCGCTTCGATCGCAGGAAGTGCGCGCTACGTGCAGATTACGCCTTGTTCGCCACTTTCTCTGTTTTCATCTCTGGCATCTCCTCTTTTGCCCTCTTTTTGCTCCTTTTCCGCCATTTGGGCATTTTAACCACTTTGACTCAAAAGAAAGAAAAACTATCCTAATACGACACTTATATGTGCAAAATGGGACAAAAGACTAACTAAAACTGACTCAAAAGGTGTATATAAAATACACCGATCAAGTGCCGAAGAGCCGCGACGCTAATCACGAGTTTGGTTACTAGAATCGAGGCGCCGCGATGCCTTGGTCCAGGGCCGCGCGATGGCATCTTGAGTAGCGCGCGGTGCCTCTGGCGGGGGCCGACAACACGAGCGGTGAAAGCCTACTGTTTGAGGAATTCATAGGGATATAAGGGGAGAATCTGAAGCATCGTTTATCAAACGACTGCTCCTTACTCATCTCAATCTAACGGTATTATCCAAGCGCAGATCTGTACGCCCAAGACATTTGGGGCAAGGCAATCCTTACCGCTAATGCGATTTTTACCGGAATTTCGCATAAGGATAAGGATAACCCTCCATGTAAAACATGGAAAGAATCCCATATGCAAATGTTGTGATATGGGGTTGATACACTAAAGCCAAAACAGGTCAAGTCGGACCTAATACTGTAGATTGCATATCCACTAGATCTGCAAATAACAGTAGTGCTTATCGCATCCTAGTGCCAAAGAATGCTGAATTCTTTGAAGATAACTTTTCTTGAGAAGGAAAAAGTAGTAGTTGCTCAAGGGTAACAGGAACCCACGAGTGCCTGACTGTCTATAACTAGACGTTCCAGATCTATATGACTCAAAAGTTGCTGACTATCCGGAGCCCAGTGCTCTAGATCTACAGAACTCAAAACTCTAGATGTTGAACCGAAACCGAGCAAAAAGAGAGGACAAAGACTTATTCCAGGCCTTCTAGCTTATATGATTGAGAATGAACCATGGACAAATTGAGCATTCTCATCTCCAGAAGCGCTGCTCTGGAAATTAGCTAAAAGAGAGCAATAGACTTGTTAGGCGTATTTTGTATACGTCTTTTCAGTCATTTTTAGTTAGTATTTTACTCGTTTTTGTTGTGTTTAGTATAGTATTAGGTTTGTTTTTCTTTCTTTGAGTCACAGCGGTTCCAAAAGGCAAAATGGTAAAAATGAGCGAGAATTGGGCAGAAAAGGTGCTCCCAAGGCAAAAAGAACGAAAGTTGGCACATCAGGATGAAGAATTTTCAGCACCGCGGTGCCAATATGCAGAACCGCGGTGCCATATTTACTGAGAAGCCACAGGACTTTCAGCACCGCTGTGCCATATTTGCTGAGAAGGTGCAGGAGTTTCGGCACCGCGGTGCCGTTATGCAGAACCGCGGTGCCGGTGCGAAAAATCTCAGTTTCAAAGAAGAATTGGCTAAGGGAAGATTGGTCCATAGGGCACGAAATTTGGTACATATTTAAGCCCTACAGATTAATGCTATGAAAGGTTGGTCATTCTACAACATAGCACAACACAAGACAACAAAGGAGGCTATAATTGGAGACTTAGTTCACAGTAATTTCTTTTCTTTCGTTTTTAATTCAGTTTATGTATGAATTTTGTGTTAGTTCTTAGCGTGACTATGACTAGGAGCTAAACACTTTATTAGGGCTTTCCTTATGAATCACTTGAAACTTCTATTCATGAATTAATGCAGTAGTTTGATTTCTTCTTCACTTGATTAAGATTTAGTCAATAATTGGTATGAATGTTTGATAATTAATTGATCACTAATTATCATAATATATATGATTTCGAATCAAGAATCGAGAGGAGAGATTTGGATATGCTGTAATTGACTAGACATAGGTTAAAATCGCGGACCCCGATACTTGTGTAGCATTATAGGTTACTGTTCTTAATCCTCCTATGTGGTAAATCCTATCATAGAAATATAGAAGGGTTTTGCACTGGGGTTGAGTGATTATATGTCATAACCGGAATATAAGACAGTTTAGTTAACCGCTATCTTAACGTAGAAGAAGAAGTCATTCTAGTTGCATTAAAGATTGAATAGAGTGGATAGTCGAGGATTTTGGAAGCCCTAATTCATTCATAACTGATTACAACTTAAATAGTTCAGTAATTCTTGCAATTATTCTAGTAGTTAAACAAAAACCCAACTCAAATATCGATTGCCAAATAGATAACTTAAAATGGATGAACGGTAATTAGAAACCAGTCTCTGAGGACGATATTCGGTCTTATCAGACTATATTACTTGTCAACGATGCGTACGCTTGCGTAAGCATTCGAAATATCGCTAACAAGTTTTTGGCGCCGTTGCCGGGGACTGACGTACATCTAATATCGAACCATCTATTTTTAATTTCTAATTTTGTCGCTCCCAGAACATGTTTCTAACTTGTTCGGAGAGTATCTTTTTATCACTTTTTGTTGTTTATGTAATCTTGTAGGTAAGGTCAAGTATAGGTACATGGACTATCACTATCAGGGGCTGCAGGACTATGACCTTTGTCCACCGCAACAACTTAGACCGCAGGCTCCGCAAGAGGAGCAAAATGAGTTGCAGAAAGCCTTATTCAGGCTCACCGAGTGCCAGAATTCTCAAAGACTAACTCATCCACCACAGAATCAGGCTCAATCAGGAAGGCTAGATGACATGAGAGCAACTCTTTAGGCACTATCAAACGCCCAGAATCAGTTCATGGAGGAAACAAGATAATCAATCAGGAATCTAGAGATGCAACTGGGACAACTAGCTAGCAAGATGAGAAACGGTATGCAAGGAAACCGCCCTAGTAATACTGGTACAGACCCACAAGAGCAGTGCCAAGAAATTGATATGACGAGTGGCAAAGAAATGGAGACAGGTTCATCCCCAATATGTCCAGAAAAAGAGGGTGAACCCAGTGAGGTGAGGGAGCCAGCAGTCATTGACACACCGCAGGTGAAGATACCATATCCTCAGAAACTTAGAAAGAATTCTCTTGACAAGCAGTTTTCTAAGTTTCTGAAGGTCTTTAAAAACTGCACATCAACATTCCATTTGCTAAAGCCTTAGAAAAAAATCTGAGTTATGTAAAGTTTATGAAGGAGATCCTCTGTAAAAAGAGGAGGTTAGAGGAGTATGAAACTGTGGTGTTGACTGAGGAATGCAGTGTCATCCTACAGAGAAAGTTACCTCAGAAGTTGAAAGATCCGGGAAGCTTCACCATCCCTTGCACAATAGGGAAGTTTGAATGTCAGCAGACTCTATGAGATTTGGGGGCAAGTATAAATTTGATGCCCATTCTGTGTTCTGCAAACTTGGAGTGGGGGAAGCAAGACCTACAAACATCACCTTACAGCTAGCCGATCGCTCCATCGTCCACCCTAGAGGAATCATCGAGGATGTGTTGGTTAAAGTGGACAAGTTCATCTTCCCCGCCGATTTTATCATCCTAGACATGGAAGAAGACGAAGAAATGCCCATTATCCTTAGCAGGCCACTCTTAGCCATAGGACAAACACTCATTGATGTTCAGAAAGGTGAGCTGAGACTTCGTGTTTAGGGAGAAGAAGTAATTTTCAATGTATTCAGGGCAACAACTTACCCAAGGGCAAGTGATAACTGTTATGCTATTGATATGGTTGATGAAGCAGTTTCTGAAAACGGGTTCAGGCGTGCGGATGCTCTTGGAACGGTGATGACATTATGGTATGAGGATAATGGTAATGACACAGAATGGAGGGAGTATGTGAATTGGTTGGATTTCCATGAGCCTTTCTATAAGAGAAAATACGAAGAGCTAGGAACCATGCCAGAGGGACCAGTGCCGTCCACAGAACAAGCTCCAGAACTAGAGTTGAAAGCTCTGCCAGATCATTTGCACTATCAATATCTAGGTGAGAATAAATCCTTACCAGTGATCATATCATGTCATCTATCCAAGGTGGAGGTTGAAAAACTGGTGAGAGTATTGAGGGCTCACAAGCTCGCAATTGGGTGGACACTAGCAGACATTAGAGGGATATTCTTTCTACAGTAATGCACAAAATTCGTCTAGAAGCTGAGAGCAGACCATCCATTGAGGCACAGAGGAGACTAAATCCAACCATGAAAGATGTGGTGAGAAAAGAGATCCTGAAATGGCTCGATGCTGGGGTGATTTATCCTATATCTGACAGTGCATGGGTAAGCCCTGTGCAAATGGTACCCAAGAAAGGTGGCATGACTGTGGTGACTAATGAAAAGAATGAGCTTATTCCATTCAGAACAACTACAGGGTGGAGAATGTGTATTGACTACCGCAAGTTGAACAAATCAACCAGGAAGGATCATTTTCCTTTGCCTTGTCTTGACCAAATGCTTGACAGGCTTGAAGGACACAACTACTATTTCTTCCTGGATGGCTATTCAGGGTATCATCAAATTGCCATCTCTCCAGAAGATCAGGAGAAGACAACCTTCACATGCCCCTTTGGTACGTTTGCTTTCAGAAGAATGCCATTTTTTCTTTGCAATGCACCCGCCACCTTTCAGCGTTATATGATGGCTATCTTTTTTGACATGGTGGAGAGGACCATAGAAATCTTCATGGATGATTTTTTTGTTTTTGGGTCCTCATTTGATGAATGCTTAAAGCATTTGGAAGCAGTGTTGCAGCGGTGCAAGAATTCGAATCTGGTGCTGAACTGGGAGAAGTGTCACTTTATAGTACAGAAAGGTATTGTGTTTAGCCATAAGATTTCCAGCAAAGGCATTGAGGTAGACAAGGCGATGGTTTCAGTGATCGAAAATCAGCCACCTCCAGTATCGGTGAAAGGGATCAGAAATTTCCTTTGGCACGCTGGTTTCTACAGAAGATTCATCAAGGACTTCTCAAAGATCTCTAAACCTCTGTCCACCTTGTTGATGAATGGGGTTGCTTTTGAATTCAATGAAGAATGTCTGACAGCCTTTCAGACACTTAAGAAGAAGCTAACCTCAGCACCTATAGTCACTGCACCTGACTGGACACTCTATTTGAATTGATGTGCGATGCAAGCAACTACGCAGTGGGAGCGGTTCTTGGACAAAAAATTGACAAGGTATTCATGTCAATTTACTATGCTAGCAAAACCCTCAATGATGCTCAGCTGAATTATGCGACGACAGAGAAAGAGATGTTGGCCATAGTATACGCATTTGAAAAATTCAGGCCATACCTCATTGGGAATAAGGTGATAGTGTACACTGACCACTCAACCATTAAGTATTTGATGACTAAGAAGGATGCAAAACCTCGGCTTATACGATGGGTGCTGCTACTACAAGAATTTAACATGAAAATCCGCGATAAAAAGGGGACTGAGAACGTAGTAGTAGACCACTTGTCAAGGCTTGAAGTGGAAGAGAGCCAGAACACCATAAATGTGCAAATAAATGACCACTTCCCAGAAGAGCAACTGTTCAAGGTAAGTACCAGTGCAAATTTACCTTGGTTCGCTGACTTTGTTAATTTGCTTGTGGCAAAAGTATTGCCTTCAGGAATGACAAGGCAGCAGGTGAAAAAGTTTTATTCAGAGGTAAAACATTACTGCTGGGAGGAGCCAATTCTCTACAAGCACTGCGCTGATCAAGTCATAAGAAGGTGCATACCCGAGGATGAAATGCCCCAAATTCTCACTCATTGTCACACCTTGCAATGTGGTGGGCATTTTGGAACATCATGGACAGCAGCCAAGGTATTTCAGAGTGGATTCTATTGGCCAACCCTATTCAAGGATGCCAACACCTTCGTGAGGGACTGTGATCGTTGCCAAAGAACTGGGAACATGACAAGGCGAAACGAAATGCCCCTGACTGGGATTTAGAAGTGGAGCTATTTTACGTGTGGGGGATTGATTTCATGGGCCCGTTTCCAACGTCCTTTGGGAACCAATACTTTCTTCTTGCAGTGGATTATGTGTCCAAATGGGTCGAGGCAGTGGCTACTAAAGAGAATGATAGTAAAAACTGTCTTGAAATTCCTGTAGAAAAACATATTCACAAGGTTTGACACTTTAAGAGCCCTCATCAGCGATGAAGGGATTCATTTTTGCAACAAGCAGTTTGATACCTTGCTGGCACGTTATGAAGTCTACCACAGGACTGTCTTGCTATACCACCCGCAAGCCAACGGGAAGGCTGAAATTTCTAACAGGGCAGTGAAAAGCATACTGGAAAAAACAGTGGATGGCTCAAGGAAGAATTGGTCTACGAAGCTGGATGATGCACTATGGGCCTATAGGACAGCTTTCAAGACTCTCATTGGGATGTCACCATACATGATGGTGTATGGGAAGGCATGTCATCTACCGGTGGAGTTAGAACACAGGGCATACTGGGCTACGAGAAAGCTGAATATGGATGCCAAAGCAGCAGGGCAGAAGAGGCTGCTGCAACTGAATGAGTTAGATGAATTCGGAACAACTATTATAAGAATGCAAAAATCTACAAGGAGAGGGTCAAGGCATGGCATGACAAGAACTTGATACGTAAAGAGATACAACCTGGGCAACAAGTACTCCTATTCAATTCACGACAGAGATTGTTCCCAGGTAAGTTGAAGTCCAGATGGTCAGGGTCATTTGTTGTGGAAAAAGTATTCCCCTATGGTACAGTCGAGTTGAGAGGAAAAGAGGACGTACCATTCAAAGTGAAGGAACAGAGAGTGAAGCCATACTTGTTGAATGACATAGAACAAATCAACTATGTGGTCTGTCTCAAGTCACAATGAAGAGGAACTTGTGTCCGACTAAAAAACGTTAAAGACAACGCTACTTGTTTTTTTGTTGTGTTGTGATGCCAAGTGAAGAAGTCGGAGACTAAGCACGAAGAAGAGGATGGAAAACACGGAATCGGGGAAGCACCGCGGTGCCATTGTGCAGGACCGCGGTGCCTAATGTTCAGAGAGGTCGCAGGAGTTTATGCACCGCGGTGCCATTATGCAATACCGCGGTGCCGAATGATCAGAGGGGCCACAAAACTTTTGGCACCGCGGTGCCGTTAGGCAGTACCACGATGCTGGGATGTGATTCAGAATTAAAAAGCCCTAAATCCCCAAATCCTTTCCCACACAAACACAAACCCTTCCTCCCTCTACAAATTCTGAAATTCCTCTCATTCTATCCATACAAATTCCCACAAACTCCACCAAATTCTTCAAAAATCCCTACACCCCACCCCATTAAGAACCCTCATATCTTACACCACCAATTTGAGCTGATGTATGTCTGTAAGTCGTCGCTTTTTAATTTTTGAGTCTTTTACACATTTGAGACAATGTGTAGTTTAAGTTTGGGGGGAGTTTTTGTTTTATTTTTGAGTCTTTTGTTTGTTTTTGTGTTTTATGTGAGTCAATGTTTTTTTATGATCATGCATGCTATGTTTATTTGGAACGCCTAGTGAACTAAGTGGGATAATGTAGTGGAATGAGATGCTAAAATCGGTGTGCTTAAGTTAGATATGCCAAAAATTCATGAAAATTTGATTATTTGGAATATTTGGTGCTTAGCCTATGTGCTGTCAATTGAAAAATATATGTGAAGTCTGCTTGCTTGTTATTTGAGGCGAAATAGTTAAGATGTACCTGTTAGGGAGATGATTCAGGCATTTCTTTGTTAGCCCTTCTTACCATTTATTACCTACCTTGCAATAAATTGTATCCCTAGTCAGCCCCTTTGAGCCTAAAATAAGTTATTTTCTTTGACACCCCACGATTCCCTCGTGTGTCATAAGCGGTAATTGAAAAATTGGGATGAAAAAGAGTGAAAAAGGAATACAAAAAGAGAGTGAAAAGTGATGCACCCCAATAAAAAATATAAAAGCTTAAGTTTGGGGGTGCCTATGTGAATTGTTTCATGTTCTCAAAAAGAGTAAGGGGGATATAGGTATGAACTGAAAAGAATACCAAAAAGAAGGACAAAATGGTTGAGTAAGAAAAATGCTTATGGTACGTAAATTGAGCCTAAATGCCTAATCTTACCTACCCCTGCCTAAGCCTACATTACAACCCTGAAAAGTCCTGATGATCTCTAGAATGTATGTCTATAATTAGTGGAGAATAACAAGTAAACAGACCCATAGAACTAAATGAAATTGATATGCATAGGTTAGGTATTCATGCTTCCATTACATATAATTGAAATGAATTTGCGAAATATCTGACTTGAAATTCTAGATTGCTAAATTCATGCTATATCTGTTCCTACATATTATCCCAACTGACGTTCATGTGTTTCTAAGTACTTGTGCAGCTACTTGATTTGAGTCTTTGAGTCTTTTGTTTTTGTGTCTTTGTTTTGTTTTGATATTTGCTCGAGGGCGAGCAAAGGTTAAGTTTGGGGTGTTTGTTAGGCATATTTTGTATACGCCTTTTCAGTCATTTTTAGTTAGTATTTTACTCATTTTTATTGTGTTTAGTATAGTATTAGATTTGTTTTTCTTTCTTTTGAGTCACAGCGGTTCCAAAAGGCAAAATGGCGAAAAGAAGAGAGAATTGGGCAGAAAAGGTGCTCCCAAGGCAAAAAGGATGAAAGTTGGCACACCAGGACGAAGAATTTTCAGCACCGCGGTGCCAATATGCAGAATATCGGTGCCATATTTACTGAGAAGCCACATGACTTTCAGCACCGCGGTGCCACTATGCAGAACCGCGATACCATATTTATTGAGAAGGTGCAGGAGTTTCGGCACCGCGGTGCCGGTGCGGAAAATCTCAGTTCCGAAGAAGAATTGGCTAAGGGCAGATTGGTCCATAGGGCACAAAATTTGGAACATATTTAAGCCCTAGGGATTAATGCTATGAAGGGTTGTTCATTCTACAACATAACACAACACAAGACAACAAGTGAGGCTACAAGACTCCATCAGATAGAACCACACTTGTGTGATGGTTGATCTTCCTCCGGGAAAGAACCTCTTGGTTGTAAAAGTGGATACTCAAATTAAGTACAAAGTGGATGGATCTATTAAAGAGTATAAGACCTCGGCTACTTAGACATGTGCTATGTAAATATCTTATTATCCAGGGCCACCGCTGTCTTACGTGACATGAATGCTAAGACAGCCTTCTTAACCGGAATGTTGGTTTGATGAACTGTTGGGCTTCTTCCTGAACTTCCATTATGGTTCATGAAATGTTTACATTTTGGTCCTGAAAGTTTCAGATAAAATAGAAACAATGAATCTGACTACAGAGACATTGATTCTGAAGCTAGTTGGAAAACCAAAGGTCCGAAAGTGGAAGAAGAAAGTATTATGGAACAACCCGAGGGGTATGTGGTTCCATGGAAGAGAAGAAAGTCTGTCGACTTGTCAAATCTCTGTGCGAGCTGAAACAGGCCCCGAAGTAATGGCACGAAAACCTTGATAGTACTCTACTATCGAAGGGTTTCTCCATTAAAGAGTGTGACAAATGTGTCTTCATGAAAAAGTTAATTCTAACTCGTTTATGATATGCCTTTATGTAGATGACATATTGATCACAAAGAGTAATCCTAGTTTGATCCTAGAAGTATGTTGAAATAAAATCTCGACATGAATGATATGAGTATTACAGATGACATCTTAGGAATTGGGAATTCCAAGACATCTAAAGATTGGTCTAAACCGAACTCACTTGTGAGATGTTTTGACAGTCCCGTTGAAGTCACCAATGGATATGAATCATATAATTGATTGGAATCATGGTGCACCCATATATAAAGAGTGATAGACGCAGGTCACATGTAGTTCAAAGTATTTTACACACTACAACTGACCTGGTATCGGCTCACAAAGAAGATCGGTTGAACGAAGGTTCACTCGTAACGATCGATAGAATGCTTTAAATGAGATGTGACGACATCTGAATTATTTGCTTATCTATAGATTATGATATTCTGGATGTCCATCAGTTCTGAGAGAATATAGTGATGCAAACTGGACATCAGACTTGTAGAACACCAAAGCCACAAGTAGATGTGCATGGTGTGTCTTTGGAAAAATCCTCTAATCAAACTTGTATCGGACGATTCGTGATGGAATCAGAGTTTGTCACTTTGTACAAAGCATGATGAGAAGTTGAGTAACTTTATGACCCCTTAGATGATATCCCTTATTGGGAGTAACTCGTGCCTGCATCAGTTGTACACTGTAAGGGCACGAATGACGACGTCTGGACATATCTATCGCAGACATAATATCGTATGGCAGTTGATAGGGTGACACATCCTTGATTACTAATCAAAGGATATAACAGATCCTTTAAGGTAAAGGTTTACCCGAAGATCAAGAGTTCTGCCTATCTAAGAGAATGTGCCTAAAACCCAAACAATAAGAACTGATACTTTGGACACCCAACCTTAATGACTGGAGATCCCATGAATAAGGTTCAATGGGAAAACTAAATCGTAAAGGTTCAGTTGAGCGCTTCGGTGGAAGTAAGAGCACTTTGGATAATTATTTCTTCTTAGAAACATAAATCCAAGGTCGTTCCCGTGATAGACATTAAGTTCTACCTGCAGAGGGGGTAGAGGTTAAGTTTCCAAAACCTTCAAATAATCCTCAACAATTGAGGTCAGGTTTGAGGAAACTTTTAATGGTGCCTAACACTTGTGTAGTGGGGTATTGCAGGATACCTTGTAGGAGACCACCTATTTAAGTTTGAGGACAGACCGCCTCAAATGAACGCACTTAAGAATTCAAGTGTGTCCACGGCGCACGACGGATAAAACATAAAGAATGACAGAGTAAGGAAATGTATTGTGTGGGTATCATTGTCTTGGATTATACTAGACACTGCCGGTTCAAGACATCGCATTCAATGCGCAGTAAATAAGTCCGATGGTATTCTACTATGGAAGGTTCAAAGCTACAACTACCTAGCCAGATGCAACATCGATCCGTCAAAAGATTGCTAGAAAGACACCTTGTGTGTGCGCCAAAATCTCTTTCAAGAGGGGATTGTTGGAATTTACTAAATGTGG
Source organism: Przewalskia tangutica (assembly GCA_029844215.1). Lineage (NCBI taxonomy): Eukaryota > Viridiplantae > Streptophyta > Magnoliopsida > Solanales > Solanaceae > Przewalskia > Przewalskia tangutica. The sequence goes on from CM056725.1 coordinate 10,297,156, forward strand.
AATTAAGTTTAACCCATTATTTATGACTCGAACAATTGAGGCCTCACACGTCGGAAATGTCGTTTTCACACACGTGCACACGTAGTGCCAAGTATCGTAAATCTCATTAAGTGAAAGAGATATTGGTACGTAAGTGAAACGTTTGAGACATAGAATGATGGACGGTTATTGGCCAAATGACACATTTTCCACATTGGTAAATGAAGGAAGAAGTGTACGATATGTAAAAGATGAAACAAGTCGGAAAACGCCGCGGTGCCTCAACATCGTAGCCGCGGTGTCGGAGTGCTGCGGCACCTCCAGCTAGCGCCGCGGCGCCGACGATGCCCTAAACTGTCTGAAGTTTCAGCACCGCGGCGCTACAACTATTTCAGACCGTTGGAGAAGAAAAAAACAAAATTTTGGGCTGACTTTGGAGCATTAATTCTCCATTATTTGGCTCATGAATTCAACCATTATTTGGCTGAATTATAACTACATATTCAAGGCCATTACATGATCATTCAAAGCCATTACTTAGCTAATTGGAGGGTATTCTTCTCAACAGTATAAAATGATGTCTTTGGCTCATTTGCAAAACACACATAGACACTCAACACTTAACAATTTTCAGAAAATTGTCTTCCTCTCTAGCAATATTCATACACTCAAAGATCTTTCTTCCTAAGCGAACACTTGAGTCTCCTTTGCTCACTTGTTTGATTGTTGTTTTATCTTAGGAGATAAGTTGTCATTACACCGTTAAAGGATTACACGGGGCAATATTATCTTAAGGATAGATTGAAAAATCAATCGACTCAGCAAGATATTTTTCTTGTTCTATTTCCAGATTCCTAAACAATTTATTGTTGCTATCAAGGTCAAGAAGCTTATTACAATTGAAGAAAACACTGAAGACAAAACAAGAACTACTTAAGAACGCAGTATCAAGACGGATCAAGAACCAAACTTTGTTGTGGTTATCACAACTCTTGTTAGGCTTCAAGCCTACTGTATTGTAATTCATTTTGTTTATCCTTTTTAAGTACTAGTGATAGTTGTACACTATTTCCGTACATCCATTGTGTAACTCACACTTCCATCCTATCACCCTATTTAGCATTATCTTCAACCTTTTCCAGAATTGTCTCAATATTATCCTTTTCCTTTTTTTTCACCACTTGTTTCACCCCCTCTCACTAAATTCTCCTGCTAATTTTCCTTGTGCTTATGATCTGTATGGCCCTCTTGATTGTTATCATTTGACGCAATCTCTTTATTACCATTACTATTATCTTCGTTTTCCTCCTCTGACTTGTTGGCCATTGCCTCTTCCTTCTTGCTATCCCTTTCCTAATTATTTGTTAAAACATCAAATTTATGAAGGGTTTGAATTTGATGTTTTGTTGTATCTTTAGACACGGTTACACTTGAATCTTGCAATTCATCTCCCTTCCCCTTATTGGGATTCTCTTTGGAATTCCACTTAATATTTCCAACCACTTTCCCACTGGATAATACTTTAATCGGATAGTTCCTGTTTGTTTTAATTGGTTTCTCTTCTTCTCTTCTGTTGTAGATTTTGGTAGCCCTTCCTTCTTGGTTTGTCATGACCAAATGACTAAGTCGTGCGTGCCCCTACCATTCCCCACCTCAGTAAGAGAACCTGTCCCTTAAAGATTCACCAAAAATATAAATACATACGAAGAACAGTAGAAGTCCAAAAACATAGATATGTAAAAATGCAGAACACAAGAACTATCCAAGGGATCTGGTCTGAATAGTACAAGAGCATCTAAGTATACAGATTGAATGAAAGTTACAACTACAACCTATATGCACTATTGTTTTGAAAGAGGATTAAAGAGAAAAATCAAGATGAACTCCACGAGATCCTTGAAGGCTAATCAAACATCGCTGAAGTTTTTACAACAACTCTAAACCCCAAAAGGTGTAATAAGAGTAGTATCAGTACAAACACTATGTACTGGTAGGTATCACAGGCCAATAACAATTAGCTAATATATATATAAAGAAATAAAATGAAGAATTGACGTGCTCGCAATCTAGTACAAACCCTATCACGGTCTAAAAGTAAACAACCAAGTATCAAGTATCCAGTCAGAATACTTTTGCCAAATCTGATGATCCTTACCGAACTTATACTCATCCCTGCATATCGACATCTAATACTCTGCCACTGACAAATTATAGACCTACCATTGGTACACTCGTGCCATGCAAACCACCATAATACCTTTACAATGTTGAAACCTTTCCCAATCAATAATATCATCGAATAAATCACTATTATCAAGCAATAATTGAACTTTTGCCACTTGTGAGCAACCCAATGCTGAAAACATGGAGATCATATGACCCTTTGTTCCATCTTTCCTAATTCTCAAGAGAAACCACATAATGAACGAGTCTAACCACGACCCCACAACTAAATATTCAAGCCATCACTAGAAACTGAACTTGGTCACACATCTGAATCATGATAACACATCTTGTATCATACCACAACACGCCATAGACACCCATTTGCATAAGAATTTAAGGACGAGCTCCCACTTTCCATGGGTGATTAAGATAAGGAAATTCAAATATCAATTGGAGTCGACTAGATACCAATTCGAATGAAGTAGCACAAAGGAATGAGTGAATTCAAATTTCCTAAATGCCCTATAGCCTCCCAATTATAAGTGTGGTGCGCAACACACACATAAGTAGGACTCTACTAGACATTGCTCTTGTACTTATAGATCGGGAAACCTAAGGCTCTAATACTAAATTATCACAACCCAAATGACTAAGTTATATGAGCCCCTACCCGTCTCCACCCTTGTAGGCGAACCTATCCCTTAAAGATTTACCCAAAACATAAATACATAAGAAGAATAGTAGAAGTCCAAGAATATAGATATGTAAAATGCGGAACACAACAACTACCCAAAATATATGGTCTAAATAGTACAAAATCTTCTAAGGATACAACTTGAATGAAAGTTACAACTACAACCTGAATATATTGTTGTTTAGAAAGACGATTAAACAGAAAAATCTAGATGAACTCCACGAGATCCTTGAAGGCTAATCAAACCTCGCTGAAGTTCCTAAAATAACTCTAAACCCCAAAAAGGGTGTAATAAGAGTAGTATCAGTACAAACACTATATATCAGTAGGTATCATAGGCCGATAAAAGTTAGCTAATATTTATAAAGGAAGAAAATGAAGAATAAACATACTCGCAATTGAGTAAAAACCCTATCATGGTCTAAAAGTAAACAACAAAGTATCAAGTATCCAGTCAGAATCCAAGAAATATAGAAATGAGGTAATCACTAAGCACACCTGCGTAAGATTTACAATAAGGTGAATTACACCAAGTCTCAGTAGTCTACAGTCATAGCCGAGGCGAAACCTCTAGTCCTCAAATTGATCGAGTGTCTATAAGAGATTAACAAGCAACCACAATCTCAAATGTAGTAATAATTAAGGAATCAAGGATGAACTTCATAACACAATACCATGAAAATAACAATCAAAATAAAAAATATGAGTGGATGTAATGTGAATGTATATGCGATACAATGTAATGCATTGGCCAATTGTCTCCTAGTGTATATATATGCTCTAGGTGGAATATATCATCATCCCAACAGTCATGACCGACCCACAAAGTCCATGTACCATTCATTCCGTATCATATCTCTAGAGTGACTCTTCCACCCACCACACCACTAGTCATTCTAGATCACTTTAAATAGAATAGCTACACAAATAATATGTCATAAAAATCAATATTCTTTCTCACTTAACACCATCATGTCAATCACAAGTAATATCAATGTATCGTGACATCACCATCACACCAATCACATGTAATGCTAATACATCATGAAAATAAGGATGAATGGATGTGTGAATTACAAATTCAGCATTAATATGCGATGAATAAACATAACAATATCTGTAAAATAAATACTAATTTTACCTTATTCCCAAATCTATAGAATGCCACGTCTGGAATATTTTCCCTTCGGACCACATCGATAACAATAATTATACATATAATAGAGGCCATACAGAATAAGCATGTATCCAACACTGTAATAGAAAGCCTCTAGTGCTTCACTTTCCCTCTTACCATTTTTAGTGTCAAATCATAGTTCACAACAATGATTCATGTATAATGTGTATGAATGATATGAATGTATCAATCTCAAGTATAAATCATAATCAAATCCCAATCATGCCACACATAGATACATATCATAATATCAGTATCAAGTCAAGTCTGTTTCTCTATCCATGACAATACCAATATGAATGACAAACAAATATATTTCAAGTATGGTATGACAACTATGTACAAGTCTAATTATCACAAAGAGGCAACAAGTCACAAACAATCAATAATATCCAACCTAATTAATCCATCTCAGCTTCATACTCGAAGGCTTACATGATTTATCTAACATTATCTAACTATACATACACTTCGCTAACCGAAGTCTAACCAGAAGGTAAGTTGTAACCTACCTTGAAGGCTGAACGGGTGCAACGAACTATTGTTAGGGATTTCCACATGCGCAAAACACAAGTTTACGTATCGTCTCAAGTAATATAGTCTGTAAGACCGAATATCGTTTACAGAAACTGGTTTCTAAGTACCGAGCATCTATTTTGTGTTATCTATTTGACGAACGAATATTGATTGGGTTTTTTATTTAACTACTGGAATGATTGCAAGAAATAAGTAAACTAATTAGGTTGTATTCAAATTATGAGGGAATTAGGACTTCCAAAATCATCAACTATCCACTTTATTCAATCCTTAATGCATTCTAGAATGATTCTTCTTCTATGTTAAGACAGCGGTTAACTAGACTGTCTTATATTCTGGTTAGGATATATAATCACTCAACCCCAGTGCATAACCCTTCTATATTTCTATGATAAGATTTACCACATAGGAGGATTAAGAACAGTAACCTATAAAGCTACACAAGTATCGGAGTATTGTCGTCCACGATTTTAACATATGTCTATTCAACTACAACATATCCAAATCTTTCATCTCGGTTGTTGATTCAAAATCATATATGTTATGATAATTAGAGATCAATTAACTATCAAGCATTCACATCAATTATTGAATAGATCTTAACAACTGAAGAAGTAATCAAACTATTACATCAAATCATGAATAAAGGTTTAAGAGAATCATAAGGAAAACACTAATTAAGTGTTTAGTTCATAGCCATAGACATTCTATGAACTAACACAATATCCAACATAAACTGAAATAAAAACTAAAGATAGAAAATTACGAAGATTAAAGTCTCCAATTGTTGCTTCAAGTGCCTTGTGTTGTTCTTGTGTTCAAGAATGGACTCCCCTACTAAAGCCTGATCCCTAGGACTTTAAATAGGTATTAATTTCGTGCCCTAGGGACCCTATTGCCCTTGGCCAATTCTAACTTCGGGCCGAAAAATTTAAATGCAGCGCGCATTTGCAGTCGCATCGCGGTCCAAACTCCTGCAGCTCTCTAAATAAATGGCACCGCGATTCTGCGAATGCTCCCGATCTTTGAAAGTCCTGCGGGTTTTACGCTATTTTGCCGCGATCACGCCTCACGCATGCGGTGCTGTTGTGGTTTTTCCGAGTCATCGATTTTCGACGTTTTTCTGCCTCGGAACATCTTTTTATGCCCACTTTTCGCTTCTTTTTGCCATTTTGCCTTTTTGAACCGCTGTGACTCAAAAGAAAGAAAAACAACCGTAAAACTGTACTAGACGCAACGAAAATGGGTAAAATACTAATCGAAAATGACTCAAAATAAGTATATGAAATATGCCTAGCAAACCCCCAAACTTAAACTTTGCTCGCCCTCGAGCAAAGAAGAAAATAAAATAAAGAAATAAAATCAAAAAGACTCAAAGACTCACGTCAAGCAGTTGCAAAATGTCACTTAGAAACACATGAACGTTAGTTAGGACAATATGTAGGAATAAATGTAGCATGCATTGAACAATCTAGAATTTCAAGTTAGATATTTCGCAGATTCATTTCAGTCACAATCACTGGAAGCATGAATACCTAACTTATGCATGTCAATGTTATTGCATTTTTGTCAAGGTACTATAGCATGTTTACTTGTTATTCTCCACTAATCATGGACATACATACTAGGGATCATCAGGACTTTTCATGGTTGTAATGTAGGCTTAGACAGAAGTAGATAAAAATAGGCATTTAGGCTCAAATTACGTACCATAAGCGATTTTCATTCAACTTATTTCTCTTCCTTGTTGTATTCTTTTTAGTTCATACCCATTACTCTCTTTTCTCTTTTTGTTGAGATAGGAACATACACATTCGCATTGGCACCCCCAAACTTAAGATTTTTCATATTTTAATTGGGGTGCATAATTTATTTTTGCTCTCTTTTGTATTTCTTTTTCACTTTCTTTTTCCTTCGTATCATCAGTTATTGCTTATGGCACATGAGAGAATTGGAGTGTCAAAGAAATAACTTTTTATTTTAGGCTCAAAGGGAAGACTAGGGATACAATTCATTGTCAGGGTAGGTAATGAAAGGTAAGAAGAGCTAACAAAGAAATGTGTAACGACCCGTTCCGGGGCCCGTTACTGGTGCCTTATCCCGGGCACCCTAGTGACACAACATCAGAGAAAACCAGCGGAAAATAAAACTTTAAACAAGAAACAAGATATATAAACATAAAACAGGCCAACCCAATTACGCTTCCAATAACATAAATAAATACAACTCTTTCAAAACGAGCAGTTTAATCCTTTTACAAACCACCTTGCCACAAGACTACATGACCTTAAGATTTACAACAACTATGACGGACGGGGCCCGCCATACCACGAATGTACAAGAACCTACAACTCGGGGAACACATACTAAAAGATAAGCCTCCGAGAAACGGAGCTTCCCCAACGCTGGCGAGATCCTAAGAGCGAGGATCCACGGCCGATGTACCTCTACTGCGGCATGAACGCAGCCGAAGGAAGGTCGATAACAGTACCAAGTATGTGAAATCGTAAAATCAGTAAATGAAATCATACTAGTCTATATAAAGCGGGAGACATGTATGATAACCAAACTACTGCTCACAACATAAAAGCGATCATGTCGATCGGGGACTCACGCCTCAAGTCATCACTCAAATATAACTATGGGTCTCACGCCCACAACATCAATCGTGTTCGCATCACGGCCGCGTGCCCGGAATTCTGCGCCGGTGTAGACATGTCCATGATGCAACAATAATACCAATGCCCATGGCCACATGCCCCGGAATTCTACCTCGGTGTAGACACGTCCGTGTGACATTAATAACAATATATCTTGGGTGATCAACCTGCCGCACGTAGCCACGCCCCGAATCACCTCTGTGGACATGTCCATGTGACATCAACAACAAGACAGAATCAAAATGGAAACATACCCGTGGAATTCTCCGTCACTGCCAGCACGTCCAAGTAAGTTCTAAACAAGTCAACCGGCCCTCTATCGAGAGACGCTGTAACAGAAATACAACACTTGTACAACAAAGGCTATCATCACAAGCATAGGCAAGTTTCACACAACTCAAAGTACTTTCCCATAAGTCACACAATACGTAGTATAAAAATAGAGTGACTATCTTTTAAGTAAACCAAAATACTTCCCTTTGCAAAAATCAAGTAACTACATTATTTCCAAACGTTCAAGTTTGCCTAATTTCAAGTGCTCAAGTTTCTCATTTTAGAAAGGTTTTATAACTCATAGTCTTAATCACTTTTAAAACAATTGAGTAACATATGTCATACATGTGAGTAGTTTATTCTTGTTTATAACGATCTTATTACAAAGAACCGTGATCTAGAAAATGTAATATCATTTTGTCTCATCTTAGCTTCTATGCGGATGGAGGTTTCTACGGTTTTAATACAACACATCATTATTCAATACATTTTCCTTTATTAACGCCGCATGGTGCTGTCGATACACATTCTCGATTCCCAAATCAAGAAACATTATCCCTTTAAAAACCAAGTACTCATTACTCACGAATGAGGTTTCACACAACATCCATATTAAAACAAATAAGTTAAGTCTCTTAACTTCTAACATCAGTAAACCATTTTCTTACCTACATAAAGCTGTTATAACCAACTTCCCATAAAGCCGTTATAACACTTTATGTTTAAACCAAACAAATACACTTAGTACCTGTACGTCCACCGTACTACATAGTTACACACATATCATGCTAGAACAGATAGGAAGAGGTTCACATACCTCGCGACGAGTATCGACAATAAGCAAAATGCTCCACAGTACTGTAACCTGGCTAGCCGTTTCCACTCTTCAAGTAGGATACGCTACTCGCAGTACTTCCACCTATAAGGCCACAAACGTCTATTAACTTCTAACCGTACGGTTCCATGTTCTACAGAAAATTCGGCGACTTCCACCCCGCAATGGCGTAAATCTCCTCTCTATCGAGGCCGCTACCAAGCCAACCAGGGGTTTACACGTCTAACCGGACGTGTACCATTCTACTACACAACAATGCTACACAAGTCTCATCAGAATACACCTATGTAAATCTGATTCGATTCTTTTCTTTAAATTCAGGCTTAAGTCAAAAGACATTGCCGCACAATAATGTTCAGTACTATATATAGTATACTTCAACTATATATTCCTACAACATGTAATCTCCAATTACAACAAGGGGACAAGAATATTTACCTCGACAAGCCCAAAATTATCCAAGTTATAATGTCGATCCTGAGCAAGGTTTAGCTCCTACTCGTGCGCTCGATCCGCTCCAAACAACCCTTAGAAGTTCTAACCAACTTCTACACAAATACTTGACCAACTATGAAGATTTTCTTTAGGGTTTCGGTTTGAGACTAAAAGGACAAAAGGTAGTATTTTAGACTCTACGTATAGAGGTAACTTTTGGAATACAACAAGGTAAAGGCTAAGGTATTTTGGGCATTATAACAATACTAGAGAAGTATTTCAATACCACGAGGAGGGTATTATACGAAAACAACTAGGCTAGGGGTACCCATGGCACCACAAAGTGGAAGGAACCCTCGGCCAAAGGCCACACGAAAAGGAGGGAAGGCTCTCGCTAAGAGCTCACAAAGGGGGGAGAGGGTTTCAAGACTTGGAAGTTTTGGATGAATGAAGTCTTGAGCTTAGGGGTATTTATAGCAAAACCAAAAGCCAACCAACGGCGAGATCAAGCCGTGTGCAAGGCAAGTGTAAGGCCTTGATCAAGCCAAGTGCACCCTAGCCCTACTCCACAAAACAATGCACAAAACATGGCACCAAACAAGCCACAAACAAGGCCAAAACAAAGAGCCAATTGGCGAAAACGTGAACCAATTCGTCGGTTGCGCTTCCGTTTCGATGTGAGGTGACACATGTCACCCTCCCGTTGGTCCAAAATGTTTCGTCTCTCGGAAAAATCCGCAAAAATACAAAGCGACATAGCCGGAATTTTCCTTCGCAAGTTACGTAAACGTTTAGCCGAAACGACTCTAACAGGGTGTTGTGCACAAAGGTAACCGGCCCGAAGCCACGCAGGCGGGGTGACACGTGTCACCCTCCTATTGCCCTCTCAAAAAGCGTCTTCCGAAAAATATCCACAATGGCCAAAATCTCGAAAACAAAGTGGGCCCCACAAAACCGTAAATTTCTCCCGTGGGCCCCACGTGACCATTTCCGAAAATAAAATTCCATAATTCTAATATAATCTAAGAAGCCCAAATTCCAAATCTGGGAACCCAATTCCCTTCAACGAACATTTTTCCTTACAAAAACCGGAAACTTTTTCCGTGGAAGAATCACCTCTTTCTTCCTTTCCAATTTTTCTGTCGTGCTCTCGTACGTACGTCCTCGCATACATACCCTGAGAATACGGGGTATAACATTCTCCCCTCCTTAGAAACATTCGTCCCGAATGTTCCTTCTCAAGACGGATATCGATGAAGTTCCTCTAACAAGTTGTCAACGCCACAACTTGGCCACGAAATAACACACGTTCTCTTCCTTCCTTACTCGTCGTGCCCTTCTCGAACACTTGAACTCTCCCAGTACGTACCATACTTCAGTCATTACTTCCGTTCCCAAAAATCTCTGGAGTCACTACCTCCAAACTTGGTCATCTTACTAACCTCAAACTTCCTTAAGGCCATTCCCGGCCTTTACGAACCGCTTCTGGTCGAACGCGTCCACGAACTCATACGATGATCATACAAACTTGGGCCTAGCATCCTCGTGACCCTACCACCTGGCGGGACCACCCGACTGACCCCACCTTAAGCGGGCTACGGGTTGACCGTATCACGTCCTCAACCCGACCACAATCGCGTCACGCCGCGTTTCCCTGACACGGAACAATCCTGCTAAATCACATCATGAAAGCTACCACTTCCATCTCACATTACCCATGGACTGATCACTCACATAAAACCCACGAATACTACGCACTCTGATAAAGGTCAAACATAAAACGAATCTTTTACTCAAGACGACCTTACCTCTAAGGTCTCAATCGTGACAGTCTAGGGTTCACACTTACCACGCCCCCATACTTATCCTCCCAACTAAGCATGTTTTCTAACTCACAATTAACACAACGCCATTCGTACATAGCACATAATAATGAGACCATCATAACAAGCATACCAAAACTCTAGAGGGTTAAGGATATACCTGAAGCTACCACTCCACTCTAATCATAGGCCTGCCCTGCAGGGCGCATAACTGTAGAAGGCGATGAACCAGCCACTGATCCGGTAGGCTGAGTCGTAACATCCGTGCTACCCTTGGTCGGACAGTTCCTCGCAAAATGGCCCTGCTGGCCGCAAAAATAACAAGCTCCCCTGGCACCACGACACTCCCCGAAATGCGGTCTACCACATCGACCACCGAGGTAGGGGTGACCGCATCTGGCCAACACCGCACTTCCCGAAACTCAACCTCGAGCCACGACTGCTCCGAATACTCTGGATGCTCAGAAGGTTGTGGAGGACCACTCTGCACTGGCGGAGGTACAAAAATAGTATGCTGCTGAGGCGGTCCGCCTCGAAAGTCACCAAAGGACCACTGTTGTTCGCCTCTTCTGGCGATCTTCGTCATTCCGTCGACCTCTCCGTGCCTCACATCCCGGTCGTGAGCTGCGTGCGGGCAATGTCCATGCCGGTGAAGAGCTACTCTGAACATGCCTCGACATGTAATCATCGAGCCACCTGTAACATATCGGTGCACTCGATCCTCCATACTAGCTACAACGCCTGGGACGTCTTCGCCAATGAGTCGAACTCACATTGTACTCCCGAACCGTCGCCCGCTCTGTCTAAGCATCAAAAATCGTTCGGCGTGCCCTCCTCATGCGGAGGCAAGAAGTGCGTGAGAAAGCCCGAAAACTCATCCCATCTGCTGAGTGCATGCTCTCCCGAAAGCTCCGTGAATCAAACCAATCGATCGCGGTATCACGCAGCCGATGCGAACCAAAGGTCACAGACTCGGTCTCAAGCCTTGATCACCCGCGTGATCCGTCAGAATCGCCGGATGAACTCCTGCGGATCATCCTCGTGCCTCGACCCATAAAACTCGCGGGCTAACTCGTAAAGTCCGTAGCCTCAAACTATCTCGCCGGGGTGAACCATCGGTGCTCGAATCGAATCACTGCTGCGTCGGCCTATCCTCATATCGGCCCACGACCACTCGCCAAGAATCGCCATCTCCTTGTAACCCATCTCCTCTGCCCCTGCATCGGGACCGAGGCTCGGTCATGCGGTCTCAGCAGCCATTCTGCGCGGCTAACCTCTTTGGGTGGCGGCGTCCAAAACCCGCCGTCAAGCACAACTCAGTCTTGTCGGGCTGCGCCTCGTACTCCTCAGATCTCACTAGCGGCACCCTCGGCTGCCTTGCCGGGGCTCACTTTGCACTGCGGAGGCATAAGCGGTAAAAACGAGATACGTCGGGGGTCCAACTTACAACACGGCTCTAAGGCACGATCTCGTAATGAGAAGAATGGAAACCAATCCTAAATGTCTGCGACCTCACGATTATAGATGTGGTGCACAACACATCGATAATCAAGACTCTACTAGACACGGTCTGTAGACACTTTCCGAGGATTAACTGCTCTGATACCACTTTTGTAACGACCCGTTCCGGGGCCCGTTACTGGTGCCTTATCCCGGGCACCCTAGTGACACAACATCAGAGAAAACCATCGGAAAATAAAACTTTAAACAATAAACAAGATATATAAACATAAAGCAGGCCAACCCAATGTTACCTTCCAATAACATAAATAAATACAACTCTTTCAAAACGAGCAGTTTAATCCTTTTTACAAACCACGCTTGCAACAATTACTACAGACCTCTAAGATTTACAACAACTATGACGGATGTGGGCCCGCCATACCCACGAATGTACAAGAACCTACAACTCGTGGAACACATACCAAAAGATAAGCCTCGGAGAAACGGAGCTTCCCAAACGCTGAATCGAGATCCTAAGAGCGAGGATCCACGACCGATGTACCTCTACTGCGGCATGAACGCAGCCCAAGGAGAGGTCAAGACAACAGTACCAGTATGTGAAATCGTAAAATCAGAAATGAAATCATACTAGTCTATATAAAGCGGAGAGACATGTATGATAACCAAACTACGATTCATAACATAAAAGCGATCATGTCGATCGAGGACTCACGCCTCAAGTCATCACTCAAATATAACTATGGGTCTCACGCCACAACATCAATCGTGTTCGCATCATGGCCGCGTGCCCCGAATTCGTGATCGGTGTAGACATGTCCATGATGCAACAATAATACCAATGCCCCATGGCCACATGCCCCCGGAATTCTACCTCGGTGTAGACACGTCCATGTGACATTAATAACAATATACTGGGTGATCAACCCTGCCGCATGGCCACATGCCCCCGGAATTCTACCTCGGTGTAGACATGTCCATGTGACATCAACAACAAGACAGTAATCAAAATGGAAACATACCCGTGGAATTCTCCGTCACTGCCAGCACGTCCAAGTAAGTTCTCAACAAGTCAACCGGCCCTCTATCGAGAGACGCGGTAACACAGAAATACAACACTTGTACAACAAAGGCTATCATCACAAACATAGGCAAGTTTCACACAACTCAAAGTACTTTCCCATAAGTCACACAATACCCGTAGTATAAAAATAGAGTGACTATCTTTTTAAGTAAACCAAAATACTTCCCTTTGCAAAAATCAAGTAACCACATTATTTCCAAACGTTCAAGTTTGCCTAATTTCAAGTGCTCAAGTTTCTCATTTTAGAAAGGTTTTATAACTCATAGTCTTAATCCCTTTTAAAACAATTGAGTAACATATGTCATACATGTGAGTAGTTTATTCTTGTTTATAACGATCTTATTACAATGACCATGATCTAGAAAATGTAATATCATTTTGTCTCATCTTAGCTTCTACGCAGATGGAGGTTTCTTTGGTTTTAATACAACACATCATTATTCAATACATTTTCCTTTATTAACGCTGCGGTGGTGCAGTCGATACACATTCGATTCCAAATCGAGAAACATTATCCCTTTAAAAACCAAGTACTCATTACTCACGAATGAGGTTTCACACAACATCCATATTAAAACAAATAAGTTAAGTCTCTTAACTTCTAACATCAGTAAACCATTTTCTTACCTACATAAAGCTATTATAACCAACTTCCCATAAAGCCGTTATAACACTTTATGTTTAAACCAAACAAATACACTTAGTACATGACGTCCACCGTATTACATAGTTACACACATATCATGCTAGAACAGATAGGAAGAGGTTCACATACCTCGCGACGAGTATCGACAATAAGCAAAATGCTCCACAGTACTGTAACCTGGCTAGCCGTTTCCACTCTTCAAGTAGAATACGCTACTCGCAGTACTTCCACCTATAAGGCCACAAACGTCTATTAACTTCTAAATGCGGTTCCATGTTCTCTGAAAATTCGGCACCTCTCCACCCCACATGGCAGCGTAAATCTCTCCTCTATCGAGGCGGCTACCAAGCCAACCGAGGGGTTTACCGTCTAACGGACGTGTACCATTCTCTTACACAACAATGCTACACAAGTCTCATGTCTGATCTATGTAAATCTGATTCGATTCTTTTCTTTAAATTCAGGCTTAAGTCAAAAGACATTGCCGCACAATAATGTTCAGTACTATATATAGTATACTTCAACTATATATTCCTACAATATGTAATCTCCAATTACAACAAGGGGACAAGAATATTTACCTCGACAAGCCCAAAATTATCCAAGTTATAATGTCGATCCTGAGCAAGGTTTAGCTCCTACTCCGTGCGCTCCGATCCGCTCCAAACAACCCTTAGAAGTTCTAACCAACTTCTACACAAATACTTCAACCAACTATGAAGATTTTCTTTAGGGTTTCGGTTTGAGACTAAAAGGACAAAAGGTAGTATTTCCGGGCTCTACGTATAGAGGTAACTTTTGGAATACAACAAGGTAAAGGCTAAGGTATTTTGGGCATTATAACAATACTAGGAGAAGTATTTCAATACCACAAGGGAGGGGTATTATACGAAAACAACTAGGCTAGGGGGGGGGGGTACCCCACGGCTAGCACCACAAAGGGGGGAAGGGGAACCCCTCGGCCAAAGGCCACACGAAAAGGGGGAGGGGGAAGGCTCTCGGCTAAGAGCTCACAACGGGGGAGGAGAGGGTTTCAAGACTTGGAAGTTTTGGATGAATGAAGTCTTCAAGCTTAGGGGGGTATTTATAGCAAAACCAAAAGCCAACCAATGGCCAAGATCAAGCCATGTGCAAGGCAAGTGTAAGGCCTTGATCAAGCCAAGTGCACCTAGCCCTACTCCACAAAACAATGCACAAAACATGGCACCAAACAAGCCACAAACAAGGCCAAAACAAGGAGCCATTGGCCAAGAAAACGCGGAACCAATTCGGCCCGCGTTGCTTGCTTCGATGTGAGGTGACATACGCCACCCTCCCGTTGGTCCAAAATGTTTCGTCTCTCGGAAAAATCCGCAAAAATACAAAACGACATAGCCGGAATTTTCCTTCGCAAGTTACGCAAACGCTTCGTAAAAACGACTCTAACCGTGTTGTGCACAAAGGTAACTTCGCCAAGCCACTGGCGGGGTGACACGTGTCACCTCCTATTGGCCCTCATAAAACGTCTTCCAAAAATATCCACAATGGCCAAAATCTCAAAACAAAGCTTCTACAAAACCGTAAATTTCTCCTGGGCCCCACGTGACCATTTCCAAAATAAAATTCCATAATTCTAATATAATCTAAGAAGCCCAAATTCCAAACTGGGAACTCAATTCCTTCAACGAACATTTTTCCTTACAAAACCGGAAACTTTTTCCGTGGAAGAATCACTCTTTCTTCCTTTCCAATTTTTCTGCGTGCTCTCGCACGTCGCCCTCGCATACATACCACGAGAATACGGGTATAACATTCTCCTCCTTAGAAACATTCGTCCCGAATGTTCCTTCTCAAGACGGATATCGATGAAGTTCCTCTAACAAGTTGTCAACGCCACAACTCGCCACGAAATAACACACGTTCTCTTCCTTCCTTACTCGTGCCCCTTCTCGAACACTTGAACTCTCCCAAGACGTACCATACTTCAGTCATTACTCCGCTCCCAAAAATCTCGGAGTCACTACCTCCAAACTTGGTCATCTTACTAACCTCAAACTTCCTTAAGGCC
This sequence comes from Przewalskia tangutica, assembly GCA_029844215.1. Classification (NCBI taxonomy): domain Eukaryota; kingdom Viridiplantae; phylum Streptophyta; class Magnoliopsida; order Solanales; family Solanaceae; genus Przewalskia; species Przewalskia tangutica. Next base: position 10,312,973 of record CM056725.1, read on the forward strand.
ATTCCCGCCTTTACGAACCGCTCGTCGAACGCGTCCACGAACTCATATGATGATCATACAAACTTGGGCCTAGCATCCTCGTGACCCTACCACCTGGCGGGACCACCCGAACTGACCCACCTTAAAGCCGGCACACGGTTGACCCGTATCACGTCCTCAACCCGACCCACAATCGCTACGCCTTGTTCCCTGACACGGAACAATCCTGCTAAATCACATCATGAAAGCTACCACTTCCATCTCACATTACCCATGGACTGATCACTCACATAAAACCCACGAATACTACGCACTCTGATAAAGGTCAAACATAAAACGAATCTTTTACTCAAGACGACCTTACCTCTAAGGTCTCAATCGTGACAGTCTAGGGTTCACACTTACCACGCCCCCATACTTATCCTCCCAACTAAGCATGTTTTCTAACTCACAATTAACACAACGCCATTCGTACATAGCACATAATAATGAGACCATCATAACAAGCATACCAAAACTCTAGAGGGTTAAGGATATACCTGAAGCTACCACTCCACTCTAATCATAGGCCCACTGCAGGCGCATAATCAGCGAAAGCGAACCAGCCATCGATCCGTAGGTGAGTCGTAACATCCGTATACCCTTGGCCTGATTCCTCGCAAATGGCCCTGCTGGCCGCAAAAATAACAAGCTCCCCGCACCACGACACTCCCAAATGCGGTCTACCACATCGACCACACCGAGGTAGGGTGACCGCATCCGCCAACACTTACTTCCCCGAAACTCGAACTCGAGCCACGACCGCTCCCGAATACTCTGGATGCTCGGAAGGTTGTGGAGGACCACTCTGACCGGGCGGAGGTACAAAATAGTATCTTTCGAGGCGTCCGCCTCGAAAGTCACCAAAGGACCGTTGTTCTCGCCCTTCTCACGATCTTGGTCATTCCGCCGACCTCTCCGTGCCTCGCATCCCAAGATGAGCTGCATGCGGGCAATGTCCATGCCCTGAAGAGCTACTCTGAACATGCCTCGACATGTAATCATCGAGCCCTCAGAACATATCGGTGCACTCGATCCTCCATACTAGCTACCAACGCTGGACGTCACGCCAATGAGTCGAACTCCACATTGTACTCCCAACCGTGACGCCCGCCTCGTCTAAGCATCAAAAATCTGTGCCCGCGTCTCCTCATCCATGGAGGCAAGAAGTGCGTGAGGAAAGCCCCAAAACTCATCCCATACTGCTGAGGTGCATGCTCTCCCGGAAAGCTCCCATGAATCAAACCAATCGATCGCGGTATCACGCGGCCGACGCGAACCAAAGGTCACAGACTCGGTCTCTCAAGCCTTGATCACCCGCGTGATCCGTAGAATCGCCGATGAACTCCTCGGATCATCCTCGTGCCTCGACCCATAAAACTCGCGGGCTACAACTCGGAAAGTCCCGTAGCCTCAAACTATCTCGCCGGGGTGAACCATCGTGCTATCGAATCGAATCTGCCAGATTCCCTATCTCATATCTGCCACGACCGCCAAAGAATCGGGCCATCTCCTTGTAACCCATCTCTGCGCCTGCATCGTGGATGGAGGCTCAGTGTATCGCGTCTCGGCAGCCATTGCTGCGCTCTAACCTCTGCTGGGCCGGGCGGCGCTACAAAACCCGGGCCTCAAGCACAACTCGTAATCGTCCGGCTCGCGCTCGTACTCCTCAGATCTCACTAGCGGCTTCTCGCCGCCTTGCCCTTCTCGGGCTCGTTGCCTTGCGCGGAGGCATAATCGTAAAACGAGATACGTCGGGGTCCAACTTACAACACGCTCTAAGGCACGATCTCGGAATGAGAAGAATGGAAACCAATCCTAAATGTCTCTGAACCTCTCGATTATAGATGTGGTGCACAACACATCGATAATCAAGACTTACTAGACACGATGCGTAGACACTTTCCGAGGATTAATCGCTCACGATACCACTTTTGTAACGACTGCCCGGCCCGTTCATCGTGCCTTATCCTGCACCCTAGTGACACAACATCGAGAAAACCATGAAAATAAAACTTTAAACAAGAAACAAGATATATAAACATAAAGCAGGCCAACCTAACTACGCTTCCAATAACATAAATAAATACAACTCTTTCAAAACGAATGCTTTAATCCTTTTTACAAACCCCGCCCACAACAAGATTTCAGGCACTTAAGATTTACAATAACTATGACGGGACAGGCCGCCATACCCCCGAATGTACAAGAACCTACAACTCGGGAACACATACAAAAGATAAGCCTCCGAGAAACGGAGCTTCCCAAAACGCCAATCGAGATCCTAAGGCGAGGATCCACGGCCGATGTACCTCTACCGCGGATGAACGCAGCCCCGAAGGAGGTCGATAACAGTACCAAGTATGTGAAATCAGAAATATCAGAATGAAATCATACTAGTCTATATAAAGCAGGAGACATGTATGATAACCAAACTACAGTTCACAACATAAAAGCAGTCATGTCCAGTCAGGGACTCACGCCCTCAAGTCATCACTCAAATATAACTATGGGTCTCACGCCCACAACATCAATCGTGTTCGCATCATGGCCGCATGCCCCCGGAATTCTGCATCGGTGTAGACATGTCCATGATGCAACAATAATACCAATGCCCCATGGCCACATGCCCCCGGAATTCTACCTCGGTGTAGACACGTCCATGTGACATTAATAACAATATACTGGGTGATCAACCCTGCCGCATGGCCACATGCCCCCGGAATTCTACCTCGGTGTAGACATGTCCATGTGACATCAACAACAAGACAGTAATCAAAATGGAAACATACCCGTGGAATTCTCCACACCGCCAAAGACGCCCAAGTAAGTTCTCAACAAGTCAACCGCCTCTATCGAGAGACGCGGAATACGTAAATACAACACTTGTACAACAAAGGCTATCATCACAAGCATAGGCAAGTTTCACACAACTCAAAGTACTTTCCCATAAGTCACACAATACGTAGTATAAAAATAGAGTGACTATCTTTTAAGTAAACCAAAATACTTCCCTTTGCAAAAATCAAGTAACCACATTATTTCCAAACGTTCAAGTTTGCCTAATTTCAAGTGCTCAAGTTTCTCATTTTAGAAAGGTTTTATAACTCATAGTCTTAATCCCTTTTAAAACAATTGAGTAACATATGTCATACATGTGAGTAGTTTATTCTTGTTTATAACGATCTTATTACAAAGACCGTGATCTAGAAAATGTAATATCATTTTGTCTCATCTTAGCTTCTATGCAGATGGAGGTTTCTACTGGTTTTAATACAACACATCATTATTCAATACATTTTCCTTTATTAACGCTGCAGTGGTCTGTCGATACACATTCTGATTCCCGAAATCAGTAAAACATTATCCCTTTAAAAACCAAGTACTCATTACTCACGAATGAGGTTTCACACAACATCCATATTAAAACAAATAAGTTAAGTCTCTTAACTTCTAACATCAGTAAACCATTTTCTTACCTACATAAAGCTATTATAACCAACTTCCCATAAAGCCGTTATAACACTTTATGTTTAAACCAAACAAATACACTTAGTACCTGTACGTCCACCGTACTACATAGTTACACACATATCATGCTAGAACAGATAGGAAGAGGTTCACATACCTCTCGACGAGTATCGACAATAAGCAAAATGCTCCACAGTACTGTAACCTGGCTAGCCGTTTCCACTCTTCAAGTAGGATACGCTACTCGCAGTACTTCCACCTATAAGGCCACAAACGTCTATTAACTTCTAACCGTACGGTTCCATGTTCTACAGAAAATTCGCAGACCTCCCCGCAACAACAGAAATCTCCTCCTCTATCGAGGCCGCTACCAAGCCAACCGTGGGGTTTACACGTCTAACCGGACGTGTACCATTCTACTACACAACAATGCTACACAAGTCTATCTGAATACATCTATGTAAATACATGATTCTTTTCTTTAAATTCAGCTTAAGTCAAAAGACATTGCCGCACAATAATGTTCAAGACTATATATAGTATACTTCAACTATATATTCCTACAACATGTAATCTCCAATTACAACAAGGGGACAAGAATATTTACCTCGACAAGCCCAAAATTATCCAAGTTATAATGTCGATCCTGAGCAAGGTTTAGCTCCTACTCCGTGCGCTCCAATCCGCTCCAAACAACCCTTAGAAGTTCTAACCAACTTCTACACAAATACTTCAACCAACTATGAAGATTTTCTTGTGGTTTTGGTTTGAGACTAAAAGGACAAAAGGTAGTATTTCCTGCTCTACGTATAGAGGTAACTTTGGAATACAACAAGGTAAAGGCTAAGGTATTTTGGGCATTATAACAATACTAGGAGAAGTATTTCAATACCAAGAGAGGTATTATACGAAAATAACTAGGCTAGGGGGGGGGTAACCCACGGCTAGCACCACAAAGGGGAAGGGAACCCTCTCGCCAAAGGCCACACGAAAGGGAGGAAGGCTCTCGCTAAGAGCTCACAAAGGGGAGGAGAGGGTTTCAAGACTTGGAAGTTTTGGATGAATGAAGTCTTCAAGCTTGTGGTATTTATAAGAAACCAAAAGCCAACCAATGGCCAAGATCAAGCCATGTGCAAGGCAAGTGTAAGGCCTTGATCAAGCCAAGTGCAACCTAGCCCCTACTCCACACAACAATGCACAAAACATGGCACCAAACAAGCCACAAAACAAGGCCAAAACAAGGAGCCACTTGGCCAAGACAACGTGAACCACCCGGCCCGAGGTTGCCGCGCTTGTTTAATGTGAGGTGACACACGCCACCCTCCCGTTGGTCCAAAATGTTTCGTCTCTAAAAATCCGCAAAAATACAAAACGACATAGCCGAATTTTCCTTCGCAAGTTACGCGAAAACGCTTCGCCAAAACGACTCTAACCAAGTGTCAGACAAAGGTAACTTCGCCAAGCCTTTAAAGGGGGTGACACGTGTCACCCTCCTATTGGCCCTCATAAAACGTCTTCCAAAAATATCCACAATGGCCAAAATCTCAAAACAAAGTGGCCCTACAAAATCAGAATTTCTCCCGTGGGCCCCACGTGACCATTTCCGAAAATAAAATTCCATAATTCTAATATAATCTAAGAAGCCCAAATTCCAAATCTGGGAACTCAATTCCCTTCAACGAACATTTTTCCTTACAAAAACCGGAAACTTTTTCCGTGGAAGAATCACCTCTTTCTTCCTTTCCAATTTTTCTGTCGTGCTCTCGTACGTACGTCCTCGCATACATACCCTGAGAATACGGGGTATAACAAAATGCTTGAATCCTCCCCCTAACATGTACATCCTAATTATTTTGCCTCAAATAACAAGCATGCAGGACATTTTTTTGCAATTGACATACACAGGCTAAGCACACAATATTCCAACTAATCAGGTTTTCATGAATCTTTGGCATATTTAACTTAAGCAACAGATTTTTGCATATCATTCTATTACATTATCCTACTTAATTCACTAGGCGTTTCAAGCAACTACATCATGCATGATAAAAAAAAATTGTGAATCATATAGACACATAAAAGACACAAATCAACGACTCAAAATTATAAGAAAATACAAGTACCCCCCCCCCCCCCCCAAAAAAACTTAACTGACACATTGTCCCAAATGTGTATGACTCAAAGATGAAACAGGGACGACTTACAGACGTACAACGACTCAAAATGGTGGTGGTGGCGGAGGATATTGCATTGTGACGGTATCTGTGGGATGAGATTTGGCGATTCCAGGCCTCTTCATATTTTTGGAGACTGTGAACTGGCACCGCGGTTCTTCCTCTGTGGAACCGTGGTGCATAAAGTACTGAGGCTTTCCTGAAGATTCGGCACCGCGGTGCTGCATATCGGTACCGCGATGCTGACTTGATTTCGTTTCTTTTCGCCCTTTCCTTCATGCTCCATCCTCTGAGTCCTTCACCTGACATCACAACATAACAAACACACCAAAAGTGAGATTGTCCTAATTAAAATAAATTGCAGAATTTAAACATTGGGTTGCCTTCCAAGTAGCGCTGTCTTTAACGTCTTTTAGCCGGACGCAGGTTACTTATCAAAAATCATTGGGGTAATTTAACCCCACAACCTATCCATTTAATAATCATCCTCCTCTTTCTCATTCTATTTTTCTTCTTCATCGGAGGGGTTCAGTAATACTTACCTTTTCGAGGGCTTTCATCTCATCAATTTTTGTCCTGCCACCTTGCTGACCTGTGGGTTTAATGTTGTAGGGATGGTCTCCCTAGATCTGGCCTGCACTGGCTGAATAGTTGTGCTTGCTGCGAAACACTTGTCAATGGCATAGGACTCAATGGCGGATTTGAACACCTTGAACACTATCTCTTCCTCCTGAACCCTGAGTCTCAGTTTTCCCTTTTCCACATCAATCAAGGCTCTCTTAGTAGCAAGGAATGGTCTCCCCAAGATAATTGGTATCTCATCATCTTCTTCCATATCAAGAATAAGTAAGTTTGCAGGGAAGAAGAACTTTCCTACCTTAACCAACACATCTTCGATTATGCCTCTGGGATGCACCACAGTTCGGTCGGCTAGCTGCAGATTTACCGTGGTCGGTTTGGCTTCCCCCAAACCCAATCTCTTGAAGACAGATAGGGGCATTAGATTGATAATAGCCCCTAAATCACACAGCGCCCTGTTGCATGTCACCCTACCAATAGTGCAGGGCAAGGTGAAGCTCCCTGGATCCTTAAGCTTAGGAGGCAATTTCTTTTGCAAGATAACACTGCACTCCTCTGTCAATGACACTATCTCATAATCCGCTAGCCTCCTTTTTTTCCCCAAGTATCTCCTTCATGAACTTAAAGTATGCGGGCATCTGCTCTAGCTCCTCAATGAAGGGAATATTTATGTGTAGCTTTTTGAACACCTCTAAGAACTTGGAGAACTACTTGTCAACTGCCTTCCTTTGTAGCCTCTGAGGGTAAGAGATTTTATCAACATATTCCCTCAAAGGTGTTGGTGGATCTTTTTCAACTGTAGAGCGGTCCTCAGTGACCCCCTCTTTCTCTACTTCAACTACCTTCTCACCCTCATTCTCACTTACCACTGCGGGCAGGGGAGCAACGTGCTCCAACTTCTTTCCATTCCTCAACAATACTTCTTGACATTGTTCTCTAGGATTCACCTCTATATTGCTTGGGAGAGCGCCTTATGGCCTGTTGGTTATTATCTTTGCAAACTGCCCAACCTGTGTTTCCAAGTTCCTAAGAGGAGACATGGTTTCTGACATGAACTGATTCTGTGAGTTGGTCGCGAGCAGCGCAGCCTCTCGCTCATCAGCTTTTTCGCTGCATGTGTGGCCTAAATCTTTGGGATGAAGTGACCTGATTGTGTCTCTGCTGGTTCTGGTAACCACTTTGATATGTATGTTGCTGGGGTTGGTCGCTCCTCCATGAAAAGTTAGAGTGATTTCTCCACCATGGATTGTACGTGTTGGAATTGTAAGGCCTCTGAAAGTTCCCAACCGCCTGAACCTGCTCCATTGGCACATTTTTGGGATCAACTGTTGTGCATCTGTCAAAATAATACGGGCCCCCACAAATCTCACAATTTACAGGCGTCTAGACTATATTCACAGTCATGGTGTTCTGTTGCAGTTGCTTTGTCAGAAGGGCTACCTGTGCATTCAAGGCAGTGATTGTATCTAATTCATGAATACCCATGGCCTTCCTGCTGGTCACTGACCTGTCATCTGCTCCTTGATGATTGTTGGCTGCCATATCCTTTAGTAAATCATGTGCCTCATTGGCACTCTTTTTCATGAAGGCACCCCCTGCTACTGCACCAATGATGGTACGCGTAGTACCACTCAACCAATTATAAAAGATGTGGACCAACATCCACTTCTCTATGCCATGATGTGGGCACTTCCTCTGCAGATCCTTAAATCGCTCTCATGCATAGAGCGACTCACCATCCACCTGGTAATAATTGTTCAACTCTCCTATTAACTTTGCTGCTTTGGAAGGAGGGAAGAACTTCGCTAGAAACTTTTGGGCCATGTCCTGCTAGGTAGTGACGGAGTTGGCAAGCAGTGAGTTCAACCAACTTTTGGCTCTATCCCTCAGTGAGAATGGGAAGAGCCTCAGTCTGATGACATCGTCAGTGACACTATTGTATTTGAAAGTAGCACACAGCTCCAGGAAGTTTTCAATGTGCATGTGGGGATCTTCAGATGGCAGTCCCCCAAACTGTACTGTGTTTTGGACCATGCTCAGGATGACTGGCTTGATCTCAAAATTGTTAGCCTCTATAGCTGGGAGCCTGATGCAAGTCTCAGGCTCCTGGATCGCTGGAAGAACATAGTCCCCCAAACTCATCTCCACAGGTGGTGGGACTTGTCGGGGCAACCGATACCTCATTATTCAACCCCTCTACTGGTATCCCATTGTTGTTCTGCTGATCTCCCATTGCTAACAATTCAGCAGTTCTTTTATCTTTCCTGTTTTGTCTACAAAGTCTCTCAATCTCAGGGTTCAGAGGGATATGAGTGTCTGCTCCTCTCCTACTTCGCATATACTAGATTCCTGAAATAGATCATAATCAACAAACAGATCACGACACACGGTTATACCCCGTATTTCCAGAGTATGTACGTGTGGACGTACGTACGAATTTTGAGCCTTAAGTTAGGCATGTTTCGAAATTTTGGGCACAAGTGCCGAGAGTTAAGTCGATTTTAACGCTTCCACAGCTTCGTAGAGAAAATTCGCTATGTCATTTATAATTTTTGCGGATTTTTCCGAGAGACGAACATTTTGGACCAACGGAGGGTGATGTGTCACCCCACATCGTAGCAAGTGGAGGACTTGGGCGATTGGGACCAAGAGGGATCGGTTGGCCTTGGCCGATTGGTCCCTTGAATTGTGCCTTGTTTTGGCCTTGTTTTGTGGAGTGTTTTGTGGAGTGTTTTGTGGAGTAGGGTTAGGGTGCACTTGGCTTGATCTTGGCCTTACACTTGCCTTGCACATGGCTTGATCTTGGCCATTGGTTGGCTTTTGGTTTTGCTATAAATACCCCAAGTGTGAAGACTTCATCCATTCCAAAACTTCCAAGTCTTGAAACCTCTCCTCCCTTCTTGTTGTGCTAGCCGAGAGCTTCCTCCTCCCCTTTTCGTGAGGCCTTGTGGCCGAGAGCACACCCTCCCCTGTGGTACCTTGGCCGTGGGTACCCCTAGCCTAGTTGTCTTCGTGATAATACCCCTTGTTGTGGTATAGAAATACTCTCCTAATATTGTTATAATGTCCAAATACCTTGCCCAAATACCTTGTAGTATTCCCAAGGTTACACTTATACAAAGCCCAAAATACGATTATACTTCCTTTAGCCACAAAAACGAAACCCTAAGGAAATCTTCACCCGTTGTTGAAGTTGTAAGTAGAAGTTGGTTAGAACTTCTAAGGGTTGTTTGGAGCGCTCGGAGTAGGAGCTAAGCGTTGCTCAGGATCGACTTTATACTTGGATAATTTTGGGCTTATCGAGGTAAACACTACCGTCCTTCTATTGTAATTGGAAATTACATGTTTGAATATATAGTCGAAGTATACTATATATAGAACTATACTTAGTACTGTGGCAATGTCTTTTGACTTAAGCCTGAAGAATTAAGAATCGAATCGAATCAGAATTACATAGGGTATCAGACATGAGACTTGTGTAGTATTACCGTAGTAAAATTGTACACGTCCGTTAGGCGTGTAAAACCCCGGTTGGCTTGGTAGCCGCCTCGATAGAGAAGAGATTTGCGCTTGGCGTGGAGGTCGCCAATTTTCTCGTAGATTATGGAACGTTGAGATCTAGATGTTAATAAGTCGCCTGTGGCCTTATAGGTTGAAGTACTACGCTGGAGTGATCCACTCGCTTAAGGAGTAGCCGCGGTTTGAGGTACTTGAGCGTTTTGCTATTAGTCGACAATCGTCGCGAGGTATGTGAACCTCTTCCTATCTCTTCTAGCATGATATGTGTGAACTATGTAAATGCGGTGACGTACGTGTTAATCGTGTTTGATTGTTCTTAACACATAAAGTGTTATAACGGCTTTATGGGAAGTTGGTTATAACAACTTTATGTAGGTAAGAAAATACTTTGTGGTTTTAAAAAGGTAATCATGAGAATTACAACCGCTTGTTATAATAAAGAATGGATGTATTTCAAAAAGATTTATAAGTCGTTTTGAAGAGAGTAACACTTGGTTTTAAAAGGTTTTAAAAAGAGTTATACTAAGCTTTATGGGGAGTTAGTTATAATGTCTTAAGAGAGGTAAAGAAAATGTTTTACAGATGTTAGAATTTAAGATACTTGATCTTATAAGATAATATAATTAAATTATTTATACTAATATGAATGTTTGTGTGAAACCTCATTCGAGTAATGAGTACTTGGTGTTATTTAAAGGGATAATGTTTTTGATTTGGAAATCGAATGTGTATCGGCAGCATCACCGCAAATAATAAAGGAAAATGTTTGAATAATGATGTATCGTATTAAAACCAGAGAAACCTCCATCCGCATAGAAACTAAGATGAGACAAAATGATATTACATTTTCTAGATCATGGTCGTAATAAGAATGATGTAAACAAGAATAACCTACTCTCACGTGAGACATATATTACTCAATTGTTCTAAAAGGAATCAAGTGATTAAGTTTGGGAACTATGAAACCATTTGAAAATGAAAAGCTTGAGTAATTGAAACTAGGCAAACCGAACTTAGGAAAAGAATGTTGTTACTTGATTTTGAAAAGGAATGTGGGTTGGTCATTCTAATACTACGTATCGGGTGACTTTTATAAAAGTAATGGATCTCATAAAAGAACTTAACGTATGTAGTACTTGGGGTTACAAACCCGACTTTGGCATAAAATGAAAGTACTTTGAGTTGTGTGAGACTTACTATGCTTGTTGTTGTGAAACTTGCCTATGCTTGTTGTTGTGAAACTTGCCTATGCTTGTGATGATAGCCTTGGTTGTGCAAGTGTGGTATTTCGTATTACCGCCTCTGCAGGCCGGTTGACTTGTTGAGAACTTACTTGGGCGTCTTGGCGGTGATGGAGAATTCCACGTATGTTTCCATTTTGATTCTCGCTTGTTGTTGATGTCACATGGACATGTCTACACCGATGCAGATTCCGGCACGCGCCACGCGCCGTTGATTACCCGATATATGGTTATTACCGCAACATGGGCGATATACACCGTCGCGATTCCGGGGCATGTGGCCGTGCGCAGGTTGACCACCGCGATATTGTTATTGAGGTTACATGGGCATGTCTACACCGTCGCAGATTCCGGGCATGTGGCCATGCGCTTGTTATTATTGCATCATGGACATGTCTACACCGTCGCAGATTCGGCATGTGGCCATGATGCGAACATGATGGATGTGGGCGTGAGACCCATAGTTATATTTGAGTGGTGACTTTGAGGCGTGAGTCCACGACTTGATCGCTTATGTTGCGCATCGTATTTTGGTTATCATACATGTCTCCCGCTTTATATAGATCGTTATGATTTAAGCTGCAGATTTCTGATTTCATACTTGGTACTGTTAGATCGACTCCTTCGGGGGGCTGCGTTCATGCCGCAGGTAGAGGTACATCGGTCGTGGATCCCCGCTCTTAGGATCTCACTTCAGCGTGTCGGAAAGCTCCGTTCCTTCGGAGGCTTATCTTTGGTATGTTTCCCTGAGTTGTAGGTTCTTGTACATTCGTGGTATGGCGAGCCCGCCCCGTCATAGTTGTTGTATATCTTAGAAGTGCATGTAGTCTTTTGTGGGTGGGTTGTAAAAGGATTAAACTGCTCGTGTTTTATGTATATACCAAGGCAACTGTTTTGGTTGACCTGTTTATTTACTATATCTCTTGTTTAGTGACTCATGTTTTATGTTCCGCTGATTTTCTCTGATGTATGTATCACTAGGGTGCCCGGGGTAAGGCACCAGTGACGGGCCCGGGTTTCGGGGCGTTACAAAGTGGTATCAGAGCAGTTAGTCCTCGGAAAGTGTCTACAGACCGTGTCTAGTAGAGTCTTGATTATCGGTGTGTTGTGCACCACATCTATAATCAGGAGGCTATAGGACATTTAGGATTGGTTTCCATTCTTCTCATTCTGAGATCGTGCCTTAGAGCTGTGTTGTAAGTTGGACCCTCCGACGTGTTTCGTTTTACCGATTATGCCTGCGAAGGCAACCAGGCCTGAAGGGCAAGGCAGCCGAGGAGCTGCTAGTGTGATTCGTGAGGAGTACGAGGCGCAGCCCGGCCAAGACTGAGACAAGGCTTCCGACGGCGGGTTTCGCGGGCCGCCAAAGACCAAAGAGTTTAGAGCGCGGCGATGGCTGCCGAGACTCTGATACGAGCCTCCACCCCACTGGCAGGCGTAAGAGTTGGGTTACAAGGAGATGGCCCGATCGCCGTGGTCGTGGCCGATATGAGATAGGCTGGATCAGCAGTTCCACCCAAGAGCACCCGTAGTTCACCCCGAGCGCATGGGCTGAGGCTGGTGACTTTCGAGATGTAGCCCGCCGAGTTCTACGTCGAGGCACGAGGATGATCCGCAGGAGTTCATCCGATTCTACGGATCATGAGTGATCAAGGCTTCGAGACCGAGTCGGTGGTCCTAGGTTCGCGTCGGCCGCGTGATACCGCAGCCGATCGTTTGATTCGTGGGAGCTGCCCCGGGAGAGAATGCACTTCCACCGTTTGGGACGAAGTTTTGGGGCCTTCCGGCACATTTCTTGCCTCCACGGATGAGGGCTCGCCGGCGATTTTTGATGTTGAGGCGAGCGCGCATAGCTCGAGTACAATGTGAGTTCGACTCATTGGCGGTATGTTCCCGCATTAGTAGCTAGTATGGAGGATCGAGTGCACCGATATGTTACGAGGCTCGATGATTACCTAGCAGAGTTGTTCGTGTTTCTCTTCACCGCATGGACATTGCCCGCATGCAGCTCATGCACTGTGCGGCGAGCGCGATCGACGGTGGACCGCTTCACAGGAAGGCCAAGACGGCCGGATATTTTGGCGACTTTCGAGGCGGACCGCCTCGTGCAGACTAGTTATGTACCTCCGCCATTGCGAGTGGTCCTCCGCAGCCGGGACCTTGGGATATTCAGGAGCGTCGGGGCTCCTGTGTTTCAGATGTTCGGGAGTAGGGTTTTGGCGGATCGCAATCACCCTACCGGTGTGGTCGATGGTAGACCGCGATTTCGAGAGTGTCGTAGTACGAGGAGCTTGTTATTCTGCGCCAACAGAGCCATATGACGAGAGACCGTCCCGACTGCGGTAGCTGGTAGGATAGCACGCACTACTAGAGCGATTGCATGCCACGAGAGGTCGCGGTGGAAGTTCCGTTTTAGCGGTCCTTGAACCGCCTAGTTTCTGTATATCCTTAACCTCTAGAGTTTTGTGTGTATTGATGTTGTTGATGTGTTTTATGATATGTTTGGATAGCTTTGTGCTAAAATGTGATTTAGAAACCAGTTAGTGAAAAGGGTAAGTCCACAGGTAGTGTGAAATGGAAGTGGTAGCTTTCATGACCTGTAGAGGTAAGATTGTTCTGATCAAGAAACTAGAGAGTTGGCGCTACGAGGTGGTCGGGCCGTGTTGCGGCCAACCCGCCCCGTTTGAGGAAGGGTCACTCTGGTGGTCCCGCCAGTGGCGGTGGTCACGAGGGTGCTAGGCCCAAGTTTAGATGACCATCGTATGAGTTCGTGGATACGTTCGACCGAATCAGCGTGAAGGCCGAATGGCCTTAGGAAATCGAGGTTAGTGAGATGACCAAGTTGGAGGTAGTGACTCGGGTTGGGAAACGAGCGTTGACGGAAGTGTGTACGGACACTAGAACGAGTTCGAGTGTTCGTGGCAGTGCTGCGAGAAAGCGGAGAAGTGGCGTGTGTTTTTGTGACCGGTGTGGCATGATTGTTTTCAAACGTATAGCGGTGAAGACTATCTCGACGCCGTTGTTTTGAGACCTTGAAGGAACATTCGACGAATGTTTCTAAGGAAGAATGTTATACCCGTATTTCCAGTATGTACGTGTGGACGCACGCATTTAATTTTGAGCCTTAAGTTAGGCATGTTTCGAAATTTTGGCACAAGTGCCGATTAGAGTCGTCGATTTTAACGCGTTTCCAGCTTTCGTAGAAAATTCCGCTATGTCATTTATAATTTTTGCGGATTTTTCCGAGAGACGAAACATTTTGGACCAACGGGAGGGTGACGTGTCACCCCACATCGTAGCAAGTGAGGGGACTTGGGCGATTGGGCCCAAGAGGATCGGTGGCCTTGGCGATTGGTCCCTTGAATTGTGCCTTGTTTTGGCCTTGTTTTGGGGCGTGATTGGTGGAGTGTTTTGTGGAGGAGGGTGAGGGTGCACTTGGCTTGATCTTGGCCATACCCTTGCCTTGCACATGGCTTGATCTTGGCCATGGGTTGTCTTTTGGTTTTCCTATAAATACCCCCTAAGTGTGAAGACTTCATCCATTCCAAAACTTCCAAGTCTTGAAACCTCCTCCCTTCTTGTTGTGCTAGCCGAGAGCTTCCCCTCCTCCCCTTTTGAGGCCTTGTGGCCGAGAGCACACCCCTCCTTTGTGGTACCTTGGCGTGGGGTACCCCCTAGCCTAGTTGTCTTCGTATAATACCCGTTGTTGTGGTATAGAAATACTGTCCTAATTTTGTTATAAGGTCCAAATACCTTGGCCCAAATACCTTGTAGTATTCCCAAGGTTACACTTATACAAAGCCAAAATACGATTATACTTCCTTTAGCCACAAAAACGAAACCTAAGGAAATCTTCACCCGTTGTTGAAGTTGTAAGTAGAAGTTGGTTAGAACTTCTAAGGGTTGTTTGGAGCGCTCGGAGTAGGAGCTAAGCGTTGCTCAGGATCGACTTTATACTTGGATAATTTTGGGCTTATCGAGGTAAACACTAATGTCCTTCTATTGTAATTGGAAATTACATGTTTGAATATATAGTCGAAGTATACTATATATAGAACTATACTTAGTACTGTGGCAATGTCTTTTGACTTAAGCCTGAAGAATTAAGAATCCCAGAATCAGTAATTACATAGGGTGTATTCTGATGTAGTATTCTTGTGTAGTAAAATTGTACACGTCCGGTTCGGGGTGTAAAACCCCCCCCCTGGTTGGCTTGGTAGCCGGCCTCGATAGAGACGGAGTTTTGCGGCGTGGGAGAGTCTTTGCCAATTTTACGTAGATTATGGAACGTTGAGATCTAGATGTTAATAAGCGCCTTGTGGCCTTATAGGTTGAAGTACTACGTGTGGAGTGATCCACTTGGCTTAGGAGTAGCGGTTTGAGGTACTTGGGCGTTTTGCTATTAGTCGACAATCGTCGCGAGGTATGTGAACCTCTTCCTATCTCTTCTAGCATGATATGTGTGAACTATGTAAATGCGGTGAGCGTACGTGTGTTAATCTGTGTTTGATTGTTCTTAACACATAAAGTGTTATAACGGCTTTATGGGAAGTTGGTTATAACAACTTTATGTAGGTAAGAAAATACTTTGTGGTTTTAAAAGGTAATCATGAGAATTACAATCGCTTGTTATAATAAAGAATGGATGTATTTCAAAAGATTTATAAGTCGTTTTGAAGGAGAGTAACACTTGGTTTTAAAAGGTTTTAAAAAGAGTTATACTAAGCTTTATGGGAGTTAGGTATAATGTCTTAAGAGAGGTAAAGAAAATGGTTTATTGATGTTAGAAGTTAAGAGACTTGATCTTATAAGATAAGAGACTTAACTTATTTGTTCTAATATGAATGTTTGTGTGAAACCTCATTCGTGAGTAATGAGTACTTGGTGTTATTTAAAGGGATAATGTTTTACTGATTTCGGAAATCAGAATGTGTATCGACAGACCACTGCAGCGTTAATAAAGGAAAATGTCTTGAATAATGATGTATCGTATTAAAACCGATAGAAACCTCCATCTGCATAGAAACTAAGATGAGACAAAATGATATTACATTTTCTAGATCATGGTCTTTGTAATAAGAATGATGTAAACAAGAATAACCTACTCTCACGTGAGACATATATTACTCAATTGTTCTAAAAGGAATCAAGTGATTAAGTTTGGGAACTATGAAACCATTTGAAAATGAGAAGCTTGAGTAATTGAAACTAGGCAAAGCGGAACTTAGGAAAAGAATGTTGTTACTTGATTTTGAAAAGGAATGTGGGTTGGTCATTCTAATACTACGTATCGGGTGACTTTTATAAAAGTAATGGATCTCTTTAAAAGAACTTAACGTATGTAGTACTTTGGGGTTACAAACCGGACTTTGGCATAAAATGAAAGTACTTTGAGTTGTGTGAGACTTGCCTATGCTTGTTGTGAAACTTGCCTATGCTTGTTGTTGTGAAACTTGCCTATGCTTGTGATGATAGCCTTGGTTGTGCAAGTGTGGTATTTACGTGTTACCGTCTCTCGGTAGAGGCGGTTGACTTGTTGAGAACTTACTTGGGCGTCTTTGGCGGTGATGGAGAATTCCACGGGTATGTTTCCATTTTGATTCTTGTCTTGTTGTTGATGTCACATGGACATGTCTACACCGATGCGATATTCGGCATGCGGCCACGCGGCGGGTTGATTACCGATATATGGTTATTATCGCAACATGGGCGTGTCTACACCGTCACGATTCCGGCATGTGGCCGTGCGGCGGGGTTGACCAACGATGATATTGTTATTGAGGTTACATGGCATGTCTACACCGTCTGATGTCCGGCATGTGGCCGTGCGGCCTTGTTATTATTGTTGCATCATGGACATGTCTGCCGACGCAGATTCGGCATGTGGCCATGATGCGAACATGATGGATGTGGTGGGCGTGAGACCCATAGTTATATTTGAGTGGTGACTTTGAGGCGTGAGTCACGACTTACCGCTTTTATGTTGCGTCTTGTATTTTGGTTATCATACATGTCTCTGCTTTATATAGTGTTATGATTTAAGCTGCGATATTCTGATTTCACATACTTGGTACTGTTGTCGACCTCCTTCGGGGCTGCGTTCATGCGCAGTAGAGTACATCGGCCGTGGATCCCGCTCTTAGGATCTCACTTCGTGTCGGAAAGCTCCGTTCCTTCGGAGGCTTATCTTTGGTATGTTTCCACGAGTTGTAGGTTCTTGTACATTCGGGGTATGGCGAGGCCTGTCGTCATAGTTGTTGTATATCTTAAGTGCAGTAATCTTGTTGTGGCGGGGTTGTAAAAGGATTAAACTGCTCGGTTTTATGTATATCTGAAGGCAAGCTGTTTTGGTTGGCTGTTTAATTACTATATCTCTTGTTTAGTGACTCATGTTTTATGTTCACGATTTTCTCTCGATGTATGTATCACTAGGGTGCGGGGTAAGGCACGATGGCGAACCGGGTTTCGGGCGTTACAAGAAAGCCTAATTAAGTGTTTAGTTCTAGACATAGACATGCTACGAACTAACACAATATCGACATAAAGCGAAATAAAAACTAAAGATAGAAAATTACGAAGATTAAAATCTCCAATTGTTGCTCCAAGTGCCTTGTGTTGTTCTTGTGTTCAAGAATGGACTCCCCTCCTAAAAAATGATCCCTAGGGCTTTAAATAGGTATCAATTTCGTTCCCTAGGGACCCTATTACCCTTGACCAATTCCAACTCGGAACTGTTTCTATACCGACACCGCGGTTCTGCAGGTCAGCAACGCAGTGCCGAAACTCCTGTAGCTCTCTGAATAAATGGCACCGCGGTTCTGTCTAAATGCACCCCGGTACTGAAAGTCCTGCGGGTTTCTGCTGTTTTGGCACCGCGATCCTGCCTCTGGGCACCGCGGTGCTGCTGTGGTTTTTCCGAATCATCGATTTTTGACCTTTTTCTGCCTCGGGACCTCCTTTTATGCCCACTTTTTGCTCCTTTTTGTCATTTTGTCTTTTTGAACCGTTGTGACTCAAAAGAAATAAAAACAACTCTAAAAATGTACTAGGCGCAACGAAAATGGGTAAAATATTAATTAAAAATGACTCAAAATAGGTATATAAAATATGTCTAACAACTATCCAACCCGAGCTTTCTTCTTCCGAAGCATCTTAGAATAATCAAGGTCTAACAATTATGAATTTTATGTTAACACAAGATTTAAAGGATACCAATAATAGTCTTAGAAGAATTTTGGGTAGAAAAGTTAGTTCAAAAACTCATTCCCAATCTTGAGGGGCGAAATAGTCATTTCCTAGGAAAATCGGATTCAATAAGGTCAATATATTATTCTAGGAAATCATACGAATCCAATGGTACTCATTTTCAGATATATCAAACAAGGGGGGATGTCACGCTCATTCTATTGATCAACTACATCCATATCATCACTAATTAGAGGTTCATTAACCACATCACAAGATACCTCAACTAGTACATGATAATGTACTATCATTCAAATCATAAGTGTCAACACTAAGTTGACACAAATTAATCTTACAAAAAGAATCAATTCGGTCATCAATAGAATTAACTAGTGTAGGAACTCTCTCAACAATGACATTGTCATTAATGACAAAGAATCATTAAGATCACATAAAGATAAGATATCACTCATACTCAAGGAAACACCATGATCATTCACATTATTTGGAGAGTTAAGGTTAGCTATTTTACCTTGAAGTGCACACACAACATCTTATTTACCGTGATTTTCAATTTTGGAGATATTTGCCCCTTAATAAAGCCTTCAACTACATCATAGACTTTCAAAGCTTGAGATTACTCATTTGGTTTGCTTCCAAGAATATCTGCACCATTATCAAGTTAACTAAAAAAGAAATAAAATTTACATGAGTTAGAATGGGTTTGTGACAACCCTCTCACATCATTCCTCACAACCTCTCATTTTCCCTCTCCAGAGTTGTCACTTTTCTCTCCATCACTCCTCACAATCTTTTCTCTCAAATTTCATGAGAGTTGGGACAAATTCTAAGGATTTATTGAGAATGGTTTGATGAACCCATCACTTTTTATTTTCCTTTGGCTTCACTTGAAATATCATTCTCTTCTTGTGTCGGTTGCTCCTTGGCATAGCGTTGAACAACCATTTGTTGGAGAGTATTTCTTATCTTGTCAATGCATTCCTACATCCTATCAAAACATGAAATATTAGGACCAATCTCTCGAGGAAGCTGTTTACTTGCACTTGCTTCTTCCTTATGGGGTATGAGTGGAAAGAGAAGTCTCCCTTTATTTTTCAGTACAAACGTCAAACGTGTACCATTCTTACGCATATGGAACCCTATGTTCTTTGAATCAAGGATATCCTAAACATTTGTGACAAGTATTTATGGGACGCATATTGTATTGGGGCAGGGTAAATGCAATGGAGACTCGCATCTGGAGTCTTGTGCGATAAAAAAGTTCAGTGTCATCCAAACTTAAAGGCAAGTTCTATAGGGTGGTGGTTAGACCGACTATATTGTATGGAGTGGAGTGTTGACCGGTAAATACTTCACACACCCAAAGATAGAGGTAAGGTTTGCGTACACTCTACCCTTCCAGACCCCACATTGTGGGATTGCATTGAGTATGTTGTTATTGTTGTTGTCATCCATGGGATGCACATCACCAAACCTTCTCTTGGTACTTACCATGTGTAATGAATACTTTCACACTTCTATTAACCAAGTACCCTCTTTGATCATAGTAAGGATCCAATCTCATCACATAAGGTATCCTCAACCATTCAACCGATTGAGGTGTAATGTAGTTTTCATGACTACCATCATCAAGCACAAAAGAGTAACCCTCATGACCAAATGCACTAACCTTCATTTTAAGAATTTGCCTCTTCGGGTCATTTCCTCCTTGAAACATGACATTTCCTCTACTTTCATTGCCTACCGAGGCTTCGCTCCTACCTTCAACATCATAACTATATTGATAAATGACACACTTATTCTAGGATAAGAAGCACCATTCATTGTATTTCTCGAAGTAGGAAATGTATATTTTTTCTTATGACTCCTCTTCTTATACATATAAAACGAGCAAACAAGCTAGTAGTAAAAGCATGTATGTCACTATTTATGCCTACTCACTCCTCACGTCACTCAAGTGTTCTCGCAAGGTTGTAATGAACCTAAGTTCAATCAATCACACAATGAAATAAAAGAGAAAAACTTACGAAGAATTAGCATGAAATGAAAATTCAAACTAAAAAACTAGTTAACAATCAAGTAAGAATAATTATTAATTGTTAATTAACTTAGAGGATTAAAAAAATGAGAGGAAATAAGAAAGAAATCAAATTTCAACACTTAAAACAATTTTGGAAATTTGGAATGAAAAGTTTTGAAATTCAAGAATTAATTAGCAAACAAGTAGGTTTAATTACTTGTTTTTTTATTAATTAGAAGTATTACGAATATGATAAAAATTAAATTGGGAGAAATTTGGGTAAAAACAGGGTAAAAAATTACCCAAAATAGGGTAGAAAATAGGGTAAAACAGGGTTGTCCAGCACTCTGAAAGTGGGCTCCATGCGTTGACAGGGCAAGAGTGGGCTTCCCCTGCGCGCGAGGCAACTGCTGACTGGGACGCTGGCGCTCTGCTGACGATGATGTGGACTGCCAGTTATGCGTTGTGTCAGCTGTTGTGGAGATGACGTGGTGCAAGACTGGACAACCACATATGTTGTTCTACCGACGTGGTGGGGCACTTCCACGTGTCAATATTGATGTGGCATTTTGAAAAAATATATTTTTTGACTTTATTTTTAAAAAAAAATTGAAAAATTGGCTGATATGTGGGCCACAACCAACCTATACTATTTTTCTTTTTGGCCCTACAAACACTTTTCAACCTTCTGACTTGAACCTTTTTGGATCAAATTGCCATTTTGGATGTCTTCTTCATCATAAAGATATGAACATGACTCAATAACATGACGAAGACCAAATTTTTCAATCCACCTCAAACCAACTCCAAATAAATTACAACAAATTTTAAATCTAAGCTCTCCTTGATGTAGAGAACATAACTCAATAGGTTTCATGTTCCAATTTCATCTTATTCAACAAGACCCACTTTCAAGTTCTTCAAAGCTTGAAGATCTTTCAATGATGGATTTTTCAATATTTGTCCAAATGATCTCCAATTGCCATCAAATTTTATATCCAAGCTCCGTTTGATGAGTAGAAAAAAACCCACCAACTTTTGAAGTCAATATCAACTTCCTTCACCAAAACCCACTTTCAATTTTTAAATCTTCAAGGTCCTTCAATGGTAAAACCTTCAATACAACTCCAAATGCCACAAAATTTGAAGTCTAGGAGTTTTTTATATCAAGGAACTCAAATTTGGCCTCAAATCCATCAAAACAACAACAAAATTTTGGATTTTTTTTGGAATTTCAAAATTTTCAATTTGTTTTCGGATTTTTAAAATAAAAGAACCTAGGATTAAGAATTGTAGATACAAACCTTTAGTCTAAAAGCTCTGATATCAAATGATAAGATTCTTAAATGAAACTCTAAGAAATCAAATCGAAACTGCGAAAAATTAAAGGATAGGAGGATAGACACAAAATAGTAATCCAAAGCAACCAATGATATATGAAATCAAAGACCTCAATGAAATTGAACTATAAAAACACCTAAACTATAAAAGTTTTGGAATGATTCCACTAGTTAGCAAAGCTCAAGAGTGAATCATGAACAAAGTCAAGAACAACTTCACAATTACACTACAAATTATGCTAAGAACTAGAGATAGCCTATAAAATACAATACTAATCTCTCATAAGAGTTTTATCATCAAAACAAGCTAAAGATTAATTGCAACAAAGGACCAAAAGTGGTCTTTGCACAAATAACTCAATATCGGCCATTCTTCTCTTGAATTGCAATCCTAGCCTCAAAATTGCACTTCTAACTACGAACTGCATGAATTAAATTCCTAGCCATGAATTGCATTCCATAGTCATGAATTGCACTTCTAGTCACGTTTGCACTTCTAACCACATTGTGTGACTTTCATCAATTGGTCTTCATCTCCATGCTTCTTCTAAGCAATCATCCACATAATGTATGCCCTTGTGACTTGTACTTCCATTATCTCCAAAGGCCCTATCTCCATCACCAAAGGGCATGTGGTATGAAAATGCGCGTTCGAAGCTCCATCACGATTTTTAGCCTTTATAGTCGCTCATGAGCTTCCTAGGATCATATCATCAATGATAAGATTCCCTAAACAAACTCTAAGAAATTGAATTGAAAACGCGAAAATTGAAAGATAGGAGAATAGACACAAGAATAGTAATCCAAATCAACAATTGATATCTGAAATCAAAGACCTCAATAAAATTGAACTGTAAAAGCACCTAAACTATAAGAGTTTTGGAATGATTCTACTAGTGAGTAAAGCTCAAGTGTGAATCATGAACAAGGTCATGAACAACCTTACAATCACGCTATAAATTATGCGAAGAACTAGAGATAACCTATAAACTACAATACTAATTTCTCATAAGAGTTTCATCATCAAAATAAGCTAAAGATGAAAATAAGGCTAAGGGTTCCTTATAGAGTAACCCTATTAAAACAAAGACCAAAAAGTGGCCTTTGCACAAATAACCAACATATGTCATTTTCTTTTGAATTGCAATCCTAGCCTCAAAATTGCACTCCTAACCACGAATTGAATGAATTACATTCCTAGCCACGAATTGCACTCCATAACCATGAATTACACTTCTAGCCACGTTTGCACTTCTACCATATTGTGTGACTTTAATCAATTGGCCTTCATCTACATGTTTCTTTCAAGCAATCATCCACACAATACCTTGTGACTTGTTCTTCCATGGCCTCCAAAGGCCTTATCTCCATCACCAAAGGGAATGTGACATGAAAATACAGGTCCGCAGCTCCATCATAATTTTTAGCCTTCATAATCGCTCATGATCTTCCTAAGATCATATCACATTGACCCTAGGCTGATCAATCACTTGAGAAGGCTTAAGTTCACAACCATTGCAAACTTTTTTGTCCCTTTTATAACTTACTCTAAGTTCAATTGATTTTGTGTAATGGTCCAATACACCCCCTATGACTCCACTAACTACTAGTGGCTCTCTTTCTCTAACCATGTGATGATGATAAAAGAAATCCAGAAACTAGATATATTACTATATATACCTTATAAGTATAAGGAGTACCCTGAAGCTAAGGGTTAGCTGCTTATTAGAGTTATCAAGTATTAATTATATAGGGTTTAGTTATGCAGAATTTAGTTATTCCATCGTTTATCATGCATAATATAGTATCTAAATTGCCTTACAACTTATATACATATCAGACATTGTACTTGATGCGCCGAATTTTATACATTGAAACTAAAATTCTACCAAACATGATATTAGTTATGTTGGTTTTAATACATGAATAATTCACTTCAAATCAATAAACAAACGACGGGTGTATGTGACCTAGTGGTTCCATGAGGTCTATGGTTAAAACCCCAATAAGTATTTTTCTTAAGGGTGTGGCCTAGTCATTCTACGAGGCGGATTCAGGATTTGAAGTTTACGAGTTACCTAAGCGACATCATATTTTTATTATACAATTGAGTTCACACTAAAATATTTATAGATTTTTTGTGAATTTTTTAATACATACTCAGAATTCGGGCAAAAGCTACTGCATTCAGATGAATCCGAAGTTTAGAATAAGCGAGCTAGGTCCGCCTATGGCAGATACAAAAATATTAGATGGTTTCTTCTCACCTATTCAAGACTTACATGAGTTATTTTATACTTGTGTTGGTGGGATAAATATCAGGAGAAAATTCATAAAAGTACACTTGACTGTCTTACATTGCAAAAATATAACTCATAACTTACATTGCAAAAATATAACTCATAACTTACATTGCAAAAATATAACCCAAAACACTTTTATACAATGTTATACACTTATATACAAAGATAAATACATTATATATCAGTATGAAAGTGTAATGTGTGGGTATGTGTACTAAAATATAATTATACAATACTATACATAAAAATACACACTTACACACATTTACACACATTTATACACAATTATACATTATTGTATAAGTAGGTATAAACATAGATATGGATTGATTTTGAATAAGAATTGCACTTTTATACAAGACCGATATAATATGTATATATGTGTATAAAAATGTATAATTGTATATAAGAGGTGTATATACACTCATATACACTATTATACAATATTATACAGTAATATACAAAAACTAACTTCATCTTCTTCCTTGCGTCTCTTATCAAATCTACTCCAAATAAATTTAAATTTAAGTTTTGAACCCCTCTTTGATGTTTCCAATCAATTGAAGCAACACCTAATCCAAACAACAAATAAACTAAAAAAACTCAATTTTCACCACCACCTCCAACAGTTGTGTTAACAACCAGGATATGACTTGAGCTGTTGTTGCATGCAAAAGATCTTAAAGGATCTGGACAATTACACACTGCTCTGTGCTGTGTAGAACAGATCGAAGGGAAGAAGAATAAAGGATTTTGTGGAAGCTTTTCTTTCTATATTTTTTTTGCATGCAATATGAACATTACATTTATGTATACTTGTAGACTAGATTGACTAAGCAACCCATTCTAAACTACTTCTAACAAACTCTAACCACTTCTAACTAACTAACAAACTCAACAACACAAGTTAGAATGGAAATTGTGTTGTGTGAAGTTGTTGCATGATAAGCTATTGTGATGATGCTGCTCCTACTCTCTGCATACTTCAACATCCCCCCTCAAGCTAGGTACTGAAAAAAGATTCTTCAGTCCAAGCTTGGATAATAAATGAGCATGGCTCCCTTGTGTCAAACTCTTTATTAACATGTCTGCAGGTTGTCCTGAAGTTGTTATATACAGAGTAAATACAAGACATTGTTGCACCTTCTCACGAATAAAATGGTAATTAATATCTATATGTTTTGTACGCTCATAAAAAACTAGATTAATAGCAATCTGAATAGCAGATTGTTGTCATTGTATACTAAATTGGAAGTTGAAGCAGACATTTAATTTTGCAAACAAACAAGATATCCAGACCACTTCTGCTACCACTGAGGCCAGACTTCTATATTCTGCTTCAGCAAAACTTTTAGATATGGTAGGTTATTTTTTAGACTTCCAGGAGATGAGTGATGACTTAAAAAACACAAGATACCCTGTAACTGACCTTCTGGTATTAAGACATGATGCTCAACATCACAGTATGTTGTAATGCTGTTGGTGCCCCCTGTAGGCATAAAGATGTTGTTACACCCCGTATTTCTAAGGCATTAATATGAGAACGTACGTAAGGAATTAAGATTTGAATATTCGAAGGAAAGAATTATTACATTTACTTAAGGCAAAAAATTCAGAAAAATGTGACGACGGAAAAATTATTAATGTGGAGTTTAATACTTCTAATTGGATTTATGGGATTAGTATTGGATTATAAGGTTTTGAAATTAATAATATGGGGCCCGCCAAAAGTTTCACAATTTCGCGGGGCCCTTCGATTTTAGGATATTTTGGGATAAATATCTAGATGTTTTCTTGAAGAAGGTTTTTCGGCCAATGAGAAGTTGACACGTTTCCTCATCCACTTGTCTTGAAGATATTTTCTATATAGAGGAGGTGATAGAAGACTAAGCCATTTTTCTCATCTCACAAGATATTTTCATTCTCCAAGCTCTCTTCTCTCTCCTCTTAACCCTAAATTTCGAAATCCAAGGGAAAAATTCCAAGATCAAGAGTGTATTATTTTCCAAGATTAAGGACACTAATCTAGTCCTAAGCTAGTTTAACTCTCCAAGATCCGCCAAAGAGTGAGTTGGCCGAGAGTGGTGTATTGAAACCCTAGGCTTGTTCTTCAACTTTTTTGAAGTGAAACGTGAAGGGAAGTTGGTTATAAGATTGTAGAGGATACATATGTGTGATTGGAACTTGAAGAAGTGGAGCGAAATGAAAACTGCGGGCCAATATCTTGCGGACTGTTTGGACGATTTTTGGGCTATTGTAAAGGTAAAAATTCTTCTTTCTCTTGAGGTAATTGAATATTACTTATTGTTATAATGTATGTATGAACTTGTGCTAAAATTAATGGAGGATAAAAAGTGTTTAGGGCAATTTGGATGTTGGGGCCGAAACTAGGCAGTTTCGGCCATTGAAATTGTTGGCTATAATTGTTGTTGTTAACGTCACCTATTGCATGATATAATGAAGTAATCTTGTTGTTGATAAGTTGATATGATTTGTATAAAAGTATTGGAATTTTAATTGGATTAAAAAGGATTATGGAAAGGGCAATTGTATTGGGGTTGTTTGGCCTTGTATTGTATAAAACTGTGGGGTATTATTGTGAAGTTTTAGGGACTATTTTGTGGTGTTGGAATTCTGGAAATTCAGCCACTTATAAGCATGTTTAAATGTAGTAATTTCTAAGGAAAGTCCTAAGAGATTAAGGGTGTAGAAAGGTGTTAAAAAGGCCTGACATTTCACCCTTGTTATTGTCGAATTTTGTATGATTTTGTGAACTGTTTTACATGGATTAAGGGGCTGAATTTTACACATAAAGTAGGCGTGTAATCCCCTTTGGTTAACTATTGGTTGTGCCCTTAATTGTGGCTTGATTGTTGTTGAAATTGGCCTTCTTGAAAGGTGGAAAACTACGTATAAACAGAGGAAGTGTTGCCCAATTTTTTGTAGAATAAGAGAACCTTTACTTTGTATTAACCTACACTAGTAAGCTTGAAGTTGATAGAAGTGTTATTTTCGTTATAGGTTGAAGTACATTGAGACGTATCCTAGTTATCAAGTTGGTTAGTTCGTCAATAAGGTATGTGAACTATCCATTATTCTTTGGCATGATTTGATTTTATAAAGTGAGTGGATTTGAATCCTTATTGATACTTGATTTTATTTTATAAAGTGAGTGGATTTTAATCCTTATTGATACTTGATTTAAGTTTATAAAGTGAGTGGATTTTTGTCACGACCCGACCCCGGGTCCGCGACTGGTGCCCTACCAGGGCACCCTGTTCAGGTATACGTCAGAGAATAGCAGCGGAACATACATGAAACTTATAAAATAACGAGAATTTAAACCACAGGTTAGCCGATAAGGCTACCTTCCTGGACACATATACATATACATAACAACAGCAGTTACATCCCTTTCTTTTTACAAACCGACCCACAACATGTGACTACAGACCTCTAAGAATTACAACTGCGGCGGGACAGGGCCCCGCCATACCCCTGAATGTACATAAGTCTACCACATCAGGGAAACCGTACCAAAAGATAAGCCTCCGGAGTGAAAGGAGCTTCTTTCCCAAAAACTGAACAGAGATCCTACGAGCAAGGGTCACCGACCTGTGTACCTATCACCTGCGGGCATGAGCGCAGCCAGAAGAAGTCGATAACACAGTGCAGTATGGAACAGAAATAAAATGCAATAACCAAATCATATCTGTATAAAAGAATGTCCTTTTAACTCCTGAAATCAATCATATTTTAATCGTTCCTTTCCTTCTTTCAATAAGATTTACCAACATATTCTTACATACATACTTAAGAGTTTAATCCAGTTTTTTTTTTCCACATAACTTACATATCTTTTCATAACATAATCCGGCCCATTTGCGGGACACGGTGTACTGTGGAATCATATAACATAATCCGGCCCGCCTGTGGGGCTCGGTGTACTGTGGAATCATATAACATAATCCGGCCCGCCTGTGGGGCTCGGTGTACTGTGGAATCATATAACATAATCCGGCCCGCCTGTGGGGCTCGGTGTACTGTGGAATCATATAACATAATCCGGCCTTTGTGGGGCTCGGTGTCTGATGACGTAACCCGCCTATGTGTAGGCTCGGGTAATATGGCGTAATCCGCCTATGTGTAGGCTCGGTGTATCTCATAACGTGTCCAGCCTATTTGTAGGCTCGGTGTATTTCATAACATAATCCGGCCTATTTGTAGGCTCGGTGTAATTTTCCTTACATAACATTTTAAAACCATCTTTTCACTTCTTATTAAGTCGTCATAACAACTTCCCATAAAGCTATTATAACAACCTTCCATTTTAGAGAACTTATGACACTTTTATTCTTACAACACTTAGGAAAACTGGATCCAAAGATACTACGTACATACATACTTAAAAAGAATCGTATCGCTTAAAACTTCATAATCCTTAAAAGACAATTAAAGTTCTTAGTCTTCAAACTTCATAACATACTTCCCTTAAAGCCCAATTACTTATACAAAAACATACAAAGTTCCATACCTTCCAAAACCAAGTAATTTATTCCCTTAAAATCATATAACTTCAAGTCATTTTCGAACATAAAGTCCACTTACTTACTTTAAACAAATCAAGACACAAAGCCTTTAAATCAAATCTCATAAGTTCCTAACCATTCTTACCGACGTCTCCCATAAGACCTAGTAAGGACTTAGGATAATTTAAACATACTCTTAACTTAGATTCAACAATGTAAATACTTCTTAACTTCTAAGAGTAGAAGGAATCTTGAAATACTATCACATGGATATTTCATACGTAGGATCATGCCAAAGAAAGTAGGGGTTCACATACCTCGCGACGACTAGCGACAAGTTGCAAAAAGGCTCCAAAGTACTTCAACCTATAATGGCCACAATACGCCCATTAATCTCTTACTTCAAACGTAGAATATTCTAGGTGCTAAGTCGCTAAATTCTACGGAAAATCGGACAGCACCTCCTTTGTTTTTACTTACTTTGCCACCTTTTTCAAGGCCGAATACAATAACCAAACAGCCCCAATTGGCTCACCACAATCTATAAGGTAGTCCAATACACATAAATAACCATACAGCCCCAATTGGCTCACCACAATATAGAAGGTAGTCCAAAACAAATGAATAACAAACTATACAACTACTAGTCCAAATTTTCGGCCATAATGAATACAACAATACCAATTCTTATCCAATTTCCATTTCAATCCAAATTGTTAACATAACATGATATCAAGTCGCATTTGATTTAAAACTACCACAATCTTCAAATCAATAACATGCGACGATTCTAATAACGACTAAATTGAAATCCAACTTAACATGGCTTACATTTCATTTCGGATTAAGCTACAAGCAATCCATAATACTTATAAACTTCAACATACCAACTTCATGCTATCAACATGTAAAGCTAACAACCACAATATAAATACATAATCTTGTAACATCTTAAAAGACAAGATTATACCTTAACGATTTTTAATCCAAATCCAAATCCGAAGTCGCTCCTTAGTAGTTTAGAGCCTCTCAATATACTTCAATCCGCTTTGAGACCCTTAGAACAACACCAACAACTTTCCTTCCAACTTCCAATCCAAAACCTAGAAAGCCACTAGGTTTTCACTTTGCGACTAATACGAAAACTCTCTTTTTCCGGGATTTTTCTATTGAGATATGTTTACAATACACCTAAGAACCTTGGTTTAAAGTGGGGGCTAAAAGAACAAGGAACAAAGATTTTCTTATTTCTTGCTATGGAACCCGAGAGCCTTGCTCTATGTTCAACCAATTTGTGAAATTTTTAGCTAAGTGTTGACACTAGTAGTGCTACTAGTAGTAATATAAAGGGGCATGGAGGGACAAGATGTAACCATATGGGTGGCTAGGATGAAGTCTAACATAAAAATCAAGACTAATTGACCTAGACTTAGTCAACTTTCTCATGCCACCACTTGCAAGACATTAGTCATCCAAGACTTATGGTAAATGACCATATTGGCCATGCCTAAATTCGACCAAGGCATTACAAGGGGGGGGGTGACACGTGTCGCCCTCCCATTCGTCACAATAATTCGTTTTCCGACAATTCCATAATTCCGATAATTTTTTACAAGTCTCAAATCTTAACACTTGTGAGCTCTTACGTACTACCTTAAAACATGTCTTGTAAGTACGGGGTGTAACATTCTTCCCCCCTTAGAAACATTCGTCCCCGAATGTTCTTTCGGAGCTCAATCTATCATTCTTTGGCATAGCCTCTTAAACTTGCACTTAGCAAAACCTAATTATGCCACATATGGCCCTAATATACCGCACTTGCATATTTATCCATCACCAACCAAACGAGGAAACAATCCATAGTGTGCATCATCACTATATACTCACATTCAAGGCCTAAAAAGATTATCTTTTCGTACTTCCAACTTACTTCTAGCATACGTACATAATTTCAATATTATCCGTTCTTGATACTTAAACATAAAATAACCTTATCATGCATACAGATCTGTAAAGGGCCGAAGATATACCTGAATTCATATAGGCGGTTCAAAGGACCGCTAAAACTGGGAACTTCCACCACGACCCCTGCCACGGCCTGCCGGTGGATGAACATCCTGCCTAGCTACTGAAGGCGAAGAACCCGCAACTGATCAGTAGACTTTTCTATCCCTCCCGCAACTCTCCTACTAGGACAATCCTCAACATATGGCCACGACGGCCACAGAAAAAGCAGGCACCGATGCACGACGACATTCCCATGGTGATGCCGGCCACAGCGTGAACAGAGGAAGAGGGCCCCGATCTAGAACCCATGTGCGATATCTGAATCCAAGCCTGGAGCTCGACCGGCTCCCGATTACCGGTGATCTAACCTCCGCGTAAAATCGGGAAGGAGCACTCAGTGCCGGTGAGCAGAGACCTAACTGCTGCCGAGGCTCTCCGCCTCGAAAATCACCACTGAACTCCCGCCGTCTTGGCCTTCGGGCTGGCCTTGGTCTGGTCGGTCCTCTCTCTCGCCTCTATCCCCAGTGCATATGCGCATCTGGCGATATCCATTCTGGTGAAGGGCCACTCCTGTGCAAGCGGTGATCATATAACGGTCTAGTCCCATAACATAGCGATGGACTCTATCGGCCATGTTAGCCACAATAGTGTCGCATACCTAGCCAACGAGTCAAACTCTAGGGTGTACTCACGATGGTCCTCCCATTCTCGCCTCAATGATAAGAACCTATCAACACGGGCTCTCCTCATCTCGGGAGGCAAAGTGACCAAGAAAGGCCTCGTGAACTCATCCCAAACCGCTGGGCGAGCATCATCACCTCTCAAAGCAACCACGACTCAAACAGTTCAACGCGATATCGCGTAACGGTAGGAGGCTAGCGTAATGCACTCTGTCTCTGAAGCCCTAAGAACTGCGTGGTCCGCAGAGCTGCCGAATGAACTCCTGCGGATCCTCATCGACCTCGAACCATAAAACTCGGTGGATGACATCTAGAAAATCCCTAATCCATGGCAAGCCGGCTTTGGGGTGGGTTGCTGCTCTGTCGGCTTGCCCGACTACTATCTTGGTCAATAATCGGATCTGCTCCCGTAGTCTCTATACTCGGCACCGGCTGCGGGCGAGGCTCGTGCGGAACCTCGGAGCTCTGCCGCTCTCGGCTCCTCTATCTGTGGCGTGGCTGAACTCGCCGACCCGCCTACTACCTCAGGCATAGTGCATGCGACCACAGTAACTCTGCGCCATCGGCTCCTGCTGCTGCCTTGCCCTTCTGGGCCCTGGTCTCCTTTCGTGGAGGCATAGCTGATTCACATACATAAGAACACGTCAAAGACGGATCAACCTATTAACACAGCTCTACTGCACGATCTCATAGTGAGAAGAATGGAAACAAATCCTAAATGTCCTGCAGCCTCCTGATTATAGATGTGGTGCACAACACACCGATAATCAAGACTACATCGACACGATGCGTAGACACTTTCCGAGGACTAACTGCTCTGATACCACTTTTGTCACGACCCGACCCCGGGTCCGCGACTGGTGCCCTACCAGGGCACCCTGTTCAGGTATACGTCAGAGAATAGCAGCGGAACATACATGAAACTTATAAAATAAAATAACGAGAATTTAAACCACAGGTTAGCCGATAAGGCTACCTTCCTGGACACATATACATATACATAACAACAGCAATTACATCCCTTTCTTTTTACAAACCGACCCACAACATGTGACTACAGACCTCTAAGAATTACAACTGCGGCGGGACAGGGCACCGCCATACCCCTGAATGTACATAAGTCTACCACATCAGGGAAACCGTACCAAAAGATAAGCCTCCGGAGTGAAAGGAGCTTCTTTCCCAAAAGCGAGCAGATCCTACGAGCAAGGGTCACCGACCTGTGTACCTATCACCTGCGGGCATGAGCGCGGCCCAGAAGAAGTCGATGCTAACAATTGCAGTATGGAACAGAAATAAAATGCAATAACCAAATCATATTTGTATAAAAAAATGTCCTTTTAACTCCTGAAATCAATCATATTTTATTCGTTCCTTTCCTTCTTTCAATAAGATTTACCAACATATTCTTACATACATACTTAAGAGTTTAATCCAGTTTTTTTTTTCCACATAACTTACATATCTTTTCATAACATAATCCGGCCCATTTGCGGGACACGGTGTACTGTGGAATCATATAACATAATCCGGCCCGCCTGTGGGGCTCGGTGTACTGTGGAATCATATAACATAATCCGGCCCGCCTGTGGGGCTCGGTGTACTGTGGAATCATATAACATAATCCGGCCCGCCTGTGGGGCTCGGTGTACTGTGGAATCATATAACATAATCCGGCCCGCCTGTGGGGCTCGGTGTACGATGACGTAACCCGGCCTATGTGTAGGCTCGGGGTAATATGGCGTAATCCGGCCTATGTGTAGGCTCGGTGTATCTCATAACGTAATCCGGCCTATTTGTAGGCTCGGTGTATTTCATAACATAATCCGGCCTATTTGTAGGCTCGGTGTAATTTTCCTTACATAACATTTTAAAACCATCTTTTCACTTCTTATTAAGTCGTCATAACAACTTCCCATAAAGCTATTATAACAACCTTCCATTTTAGAGAACTTATGACACTTTTATTCTTACAACACTTAGGAAAACTGGATCCAAAGATACTACGTACATACATACTTAAAAAGAATCGTATCGCTTAAAACTTCATAATCCTTAAAAGACAATTAAAGTTCTTAGTCTTCAAACTTCATAACATACTTCCCTTAAAGCCCAATTACTTATACAAAAACATACAAAGTTCCATACCTTCCAAAACCAAGTAATTTATTCCCTTAAAATCATATAACTTCAAGTCATTTTCGAACATAAAGTCCACTTACTTACTTTAAACAAATCAAGACACAAAGCCTTTAAATCAAATCTCATAAGTTCCTAACCATTCTTACCGACGTCTCCCATAAGACCTAGTAAGGACTTAGGATAATTTAAACATACTCTTAACTTAGTGTTATACCCCGTAGTTTCAGGGTATGTATGCGAGGACGTACGTACGAGAATACGACATTGGAATTGGAATGGAAGAAAGAGGTGATTTTTCCACGGAAAAGTTTCCGGTTTTTGTGAAGGAAAAAGATTCGTTAATGGGAATTGGATTCCCAGATTTGGTATTCGGACTTCTGGGAATTTTAGAGAATTATGGAATTTTATTTTCGGAAATGGTCACGTGGGGCCACGGAGAAAATTTCTGATTTTGTGGGCCCACTTTGTTTTCGAGATTTTGGCCATTGTGGATATTTTCTAAGATGAAATATTTTGGGCGAGTAGGAGAGGCGACACGTGTCACCCCCTAGTTGGCTTGGGACGAATTCCACTTTGTACACAACACCGCTGTTTAGAGTCGTTTTTCGACGAAACGTTTCACACAACACCCGTAGGATAAATTCCGGCTATGTCAATTCTAAATTTTTCGGATTTTTGCGAGTGACGAAACACGTTGGACCAACGAGAGGGCGACACTTGTCACCCTCTCATTGATGGATGTCACACGCGTTGGGGACGAAATGGATAGCCATTTTTGTCTTGGAGTTGGTAGGATATTTTGTGTGCAAGTTGGCCAAGGACACTTGCCTAAATCCTCACCCTACACTTGCCTTGCACTTGGCATCATCTTGGCCATTGATTGGCCATCCCTTGACCTATAAATACCCCCCTTGTTGAAGAGTTATTTCATCCTAAATTGAGCAATCTTTCTAAGTCTCAAATCCCTCCCTCTCCCTCTTATTGTTTTCGTCCAAACACACCCCTCCCCTTTGAGAAGCCCTAGCCGAGAGCAACCCCCCCCCCTCTAAAGCTAGCCTAGCCGAAACACTACCCCCCCTCCCTTGGTAGAAAAGTTGCCATCTAGTATTGTTATTATGCCCAAAATACCCTAGCCCAAATCCCTTAGTCATTAGTAGAAGTTGTGAAGAACTTCTAAGGTTTTCTTGGAGCTACCGGAGCGCACAACTTAGGAGCTAAACCTTGCTCAGGCGCGACTTTTATCTAGGATATTATTGGGCTTACCGAGGTAAATAACCTTATCTTCCTTTTGTAAATAGAGTGTATATACTGTAGAAGTATAGGAATAAGTATTAAATACTTAGAAGGGTATTGCAGAATAGAATTGAACTGTTATCACAGTAGAAGGGCTTAAAAGAAGAATAATAGGACTGTTTTCACAGTAGACTTGAGTAGCTCACCGGGTAGGGAAGTGCTGCCCAAATGTCCATAGAATAGCGAACCCTCTGTTTAGAGCTATATACTGATCTGATCTAGACGTTGATAGACATATTTGGTGATATAGGTCGATACTCTGCGCGACATATTCAACTTGGCAAGTGGTTTCAGTAGAAGGTATGTGATTCTTCCTATCCTCTTGAGCATGATATTTTAAAGAATATGTATATAGTACGGTAGACGTACGTGTGTTAACTGAATAATAATTACGGCAATGTCTTCGGACTTAAGCCTGAATAATAAGAATCTGAAGTGGTTCAAAAGAATTAAGAAACCCTTTTTGGAAAGAAGAGTAACACTTGGTTTTAAAAAGCTTAAGAGTCATACTAGCTTTATGGGAAGTTAGGTATAACGGCTTAAGAGTGATAAAAGGAATAATGTTTCTTGATTTGAATCGAATGAATGTCGAACAAACCACGGCAGCGCTAATAAAGGAAAATGTTTTGACTAATAATGTATTTAAACCAGTAGAAACTTCTATCTGCATAGGATCTAAGATGAGACAAAATGATATTACATTTCATAGATCATGGCTGCTGTAATAAGATTTTTATGAACAATAATAAACAACTCACACATAAGGTATATGTTTCACAAATTGTTTTAAAGGATTAAAACTATGAACTACAAACCACTTTGAAAATGAGAAACTTGAGTAATTGAAATTAGGCAAACTTGAACGTTAGGAAAAGAATGTTGTTACTTGATTTTACAAGGAGAAGTGTTTTAATGTACTTCAAAAGATAATTACTCTATTTTTATACTACGGGTATTGTGTGACTTATGTAAAAGAAACAAATCTTTTAAAAGAGTAATACATGAAGTACTTTGGGGCTAACAACCCGAACTTGTTAACATAATGTAGAAAGTACCTTGTGTGAATAACTTGATTGTATTGATTTGTGATAGTCTTGTAATATTTTCTTGTTGACTTGATAAGTAAACATGTTAGGATGCTACGTGAATTAGTATCTTGTGATATTTGTGTAAAGGGGTTTTTCCTTGTTGTGCTTATGTTGTTTAGCAATAAGCGGTTATGTTGATATTATATCATTCATAACTCGGGGTTAAGCTGCCTCCGATGCGGGGTAGACTTCAGCGGTCGATGGACCTATGATTCGAGAATACCTTATGCGGTGCAGCCATGGCCTATCGCGGAGCTGCGGAGTTCCAGTTAGTATCGCGCCGCGTGGTCATGCGGTTCTTGTAGCCGTGCGGACGACGAGTCTAGGGCGCTGCCGGGAGTAGCTACCCTCGATGCGGGGTTATACCTCATGCGGGCCTATCTGTTTGGCCTATGCGGGTGCGGGAAGTTCGGAGACTAGATGCGCATTAGATATGCGCGAGTGGCGGCTTTGATCATGTGACGGTCAGACAGATCTCGTAATACGATTTATGACCTTGTTAGTGCGTGGGTTTTAGTAGTCGGCTATGCCTTCGCACTTACCCGTGCTTTCTATTGTGATGACTTTGAGGGCATGTGTCCCTGACTTGACATGACTGCTTATTTATTTTAAACTGTAGTTTTGGCTTACAATACATGTCTCCTGCCTTATATAGACTACTATGATTTCATTTACTGATATTTTGATTTCACATACTTGGTACTGTTGTGCGACCTCCTTGAAGTGCGTTCATCTGCGGTAAAGGTACTCTACCGTTGATCCGTTCTTAGGATCACCGCCAGCGTTAGGAAAGCTCCGTTTCTCGGAGCTTA
Source organism: Przewalskia tangutica (assembly GCA_029844215.1). NCBI lineage: Eukaryota > Viridiplantae > Streptophyta > Magnoliopsida > Solanales > Solanaceae > Przewalskia > Przewalskia tangutica. The sequence continues at coordinate 10,349,395 of CM056725.1, forward strand.
GCATTTTGGTATGGTCCCCTGCGTTGTAGATATTTGTAGTCGGGGTATGGCGGGGCCCGTCCGCCATTGTTGTTTTAAACTCTTAGAGGTGCATGGAGACTGTTGTAAGGTTGGGATGTATCGCTCATTTTGGGTTGTTTATATACATTATGCCGAAAGGCAACTTTTTCCGTAAACCGTGTCTTATTTATCTTGTTTCATATCTTGGTTGTTTTATATTTGGTTTTTCTCGATGTATGACTACTTGGGTGCCGGGTAAGGTACGATCCACGGGCCGAGCAGTCGTGACAAAAGTGGTATCGAGCGATTAATCCTCGGAAAGTGTCTGAGCCGTATCTAGTAGAGTCTTGATTATCGGTGTGTTGTGCACCACACCAATAATCGTGAGGCTATAAGATATTTAGGATTGGTTTCCATTCTTCTCACTCGAGATCGTGCTTTAGAGTTGTGTTATAAGTTGGACCCTCTAACGTATTCCTTTCCTTTACGATGATGCCTCGCGCCAGCAACTCGGGCCCGAGAAGGCAAGCGGCGAAGGAGCTGCGAGTAAATCTGAGAGATTTAGAAGCACAGCCCAATCATCACTGGGGTGATGCTTCATGCGAGGAGTTACGAGGCGTCGCGGCCGATGAAGTTTGCACGGCGGCCGATTCCTACTGCGGTCATGACATCTGGACTTTCAGTTCCACGACTTGGAGCAGAAAATATGGATTGGAAGGAGACGGCCCTGTTGCTAGCAAAGGACTTGGCAGCCAGAGAGTATTTTATGTACCGGTATTCCAAGGATATTGATGCTTATCTAAAGAAGGGTTGTGAGGGAGTAGCTCTTGATCGAGGAGCAGGCGGGCTTGCGTTCAGGATTATGTGCAGCGGGCTGAGAGAGGTAGAGATCGACAGAGTGACCGAGAGCAGCAGAAGAGGGCCCGATTGGCAGGATCATTTGGTAACTCTCGAGGCGAACCGCCTCAGCAGCAGATTAGACATGCGCCTCCGCCAGTGCAGAGTGTCCCTCCACCAAGTTCAGTTTTTCCTCAGTGTTCGCGATGTGGCAGGCGTCATCCCGGGGGATGTCGTCTCTTCACCGTGCTTGTTTTACTGCGGCCGTCGAGGGCCATGTGCGAGGAATGTTCTATGAGGAAGGATGCAAGTAGGAGGACTCGGCTACGGTCGATGGCAGATTCAGTGGTGCAGAGAGGAAGGGGTGTTAGCCAGGGGAGGCCACCCCCACCTCGGTGTGGCCGTTGTGGTCGATGTCATCGTGGGGAGTGTCGTGCTTCTGCGTCAGCTTGTTATTTTTGCGGCCAGCCGGGCCATTTTGCGAGGTGTCCGGCGAGGGTGGCGCGGATGTAGAGACTCGACGCCGGGATCGGTGGATAGTTCATCACCTTCCCCACTATCGCCCGAGCGGGTTTGATTAGAACGACCTAAGGGAAGTCGGCGTAAATCTGGTATATCCTTAACCCTTTAGAGATTTATATGTGTAGCGAATATCTTAAGTATTATTTTGGATAGCATTGTGTTAATCTTGTGATTGGGAATCATGATTAGTTAATCGGGAAAGATTGGGGATAGAGAGTGGGAGCCTTAGGATGTGCGTAGAGACCTTGAGGCGAGGCCATCTTTGGTAAAAGAATTATTTCGTGGTTGACCCTTATCGAGGTGCATAGTATCGTGAGATATTTTGTGGGATGAATCCACGAGTAATGTGGAATGAAAGAGGGTAGAAGACCGCTAGGTTTTAAACGTGATTGGTGAGATTGTTCCGAATCGGGGAGCTAGTGTTTGCAGCGTTCTGGGTTGGGTTGAGGCCATGTGCGGGTCGACCGTGGCCTTTGGTGGTGGGGTCAGTTTTGGTGGTCCGCCGGGTGGTAGGGTCACTAGGGTGTTAGGCCCAAGTTTAGTTAACCAACGTGCGAGTTCGTGGATACATTCGACCCGATGGTCGGGCCGAGGTCGGCCGTCTTGTCTTCTAGCAAGGCAGTGTACTCGATAGGGGTGATTATATCGAGAAAGGTTGTAAGGTTGCAGGGTGCCTACCTTCACCTTATGACAGATGGAGCCAGTGCAGCTGTTTCCTTTTGGAAAGTTTTACGGCGGGGTTAAGAACTCGTAAGTCTCAGATCGCGTTCGCCTCGGGCGATGTTTGGATTTCGAGTAGTTGTGGGGATTGTTGTCTCTGTAGAGGGAATGTTTAAGCTACCATTTTCAGTATTCGGATGTCGCCTTAGGAAGCCTTGTAGGGGCGGAAGTATAAGTTGCCGATCGATTGGTTCGATGTTGGCAAGGTTCGATAGTTAGTTCGAGTTTGTTCCAGATCGTGGATAGGGTGTGAGTTTTGGAAAATAGAGAAACTTAGCCGTGTTACTTTGGGCTTTTTGAGTTCATGTGAAGATTAGGCCAGGTTGCCTATATGTTAGCATTGCCGTCCGACTTAGAAGGCGGTACGTCCGGTCTTTCGTATTGTTATGTTCGGGAAAGTATCGGAAATCCACCCAGTGTTCCCGATTAATGATGACCACGTTAGAGATAGTAACCGAGATTTGGAAACTAAGCGATATGAAAGGTGGTAAGAGTTCGGCGTACAAGAAGTGTCGACATCCTCGAGGATCGCAAGCGGCGGTACCATTTGTTGGGTCGTCGGAGCAAGGCTCGCGATAAAGTGACAAAAGTGGTATCACGACGAGTAAAGGAAGAACGGCATGTATTACGAGCATAGGTGTGATCATTCGTTTGTAAGAGTAGGGCGAAGGAGTATCTTTTTAGATCTCGAGTAGGAGTTTTTGTGATAGAGGTGATTCCTCGTGGACTTGGAGATAAGTATGTGCGCTTGTTGTGTTGTGACCGGTGTGGCATGGTTGTTTAGTAAGTATAGCGATAAGGACTATCTTGGCGCTGTTTGTTTTGATACCTAGAAGGAACATTCGGACGAATGTTTCTAAGGAGGAGAATGTTATACCGTAGTTTCGGGGTATGTATGCGAGGGCGTGCGTGCGAGAATACGACATTAGGTGGAATGGAAGAAAGAGTGATTTTTCCACGGAAAAGTTTCGGTTTTGTGAAGGAAAAGATTCGTTAATGGGGTGGATTCCCAGATTTGGTATTCGGACTTAGGAATTTTAGAGAATTATGGAATTTTATTTTGGAAATGGTCACGTGGGGCCACGGAGAAAATTTCTGGTTTTGTGGGGCCCACTTTGTTTTGAGATTTTGGCCATTGTGGATATTTTTGGAAGATGAAATATTTTGGGCGAGTAGGAGGCGACACGTGTCACCCCTAGTTGGCTTGGGACGAATTCCACTTTGTACACAACACCGCTTTAGAGTCGTTTTCGAATGAAGCGTTTTACACAACTCGCGTAGGATAAATTCGGCTATGTCATTTCTAATTTTTGCGGATTTTTCCGAGTGGCTTAAACACGTTGGACCAACGAGAGGGCGACACTTGTCACCCTCTCATTGATGGATGTCACACGGCATTGGGACGAAATGGATAGCCATTTTTGTCTTGGAGTTGGTAGGATATTTTGTGTGCAAGTTGGCCAAGGACACTTGCCTAAATCCTCACCCTACACTTGCCTTGCACTTGGCATCATCTTGGCCATTGATTGACCATCCCTTGACCTATAAATACCCCCCTTGTTGGAGAGTTATTTCATCCTAAATTGAGCAATCTTTCTAAGTCTCAAATCCCTCCCTCTCCCTCTTATTGTTTTCGTCCAAACACACCCCTCCCCTTTGAGAAGCCCTAGCCAGAGCAACCCCATAAAGCTAGCCTAGCCGAAACACTACCCCCTCCCATGGTAGAAAAGTTGCCGTCTCGTATTGTGATTAAGCCCAAAATACCTAGCCCAAATCCTTAGTCATTAGTAGAAGTTGTGAAGAACTTCTAAGGTTTTCTTGGAGCTCTGGGAGCGCACAACTTAGGAGCTAAACCTTGCTCAGCGACTTTTATCTAGGATATTATTGGGCTTACGAGGTAAATAACCTTATCTTCCTTTTGTAAATAGAGTGTATATCTGTAGAAGTATAGGAATAAGTATTAAATACTTAGAAGGGTATTGAGAATAGAATTGAAGCTTATCACAGTAGAAGGGCTTAAAGAAGAATAATAGACTGTTTTCACTGAGACTTGAGTAGCTCAGGGTAGGGAAGTCTTTGCCCAAATGTCCATAGAATAGCGAACCCTCTGTTTAGAGCTATATACGCATCTGATCTAGACGTTGATAGACATATTTGGTGATATAGTCGATACTCTGTGCGACATATTCAACTTGGCAAGTGGTTTCACGAGAAGGTATGTGATTCTTCCTATCCTCTTGAGCATGATATTTTAAAGAATATGTATATAGTACGGTGACGTGCGTGTGTTAATCGAATAATAATTACGGCAATGTCTTGGACTTAAGCTCTGAATAATAATTACGGCAATGTCTTGGACTTAAGCACGAATAATAAGAATCAAGTGGTTCAAAAGAATTAAGAAACCCTTTTTGGAAAGAAGAGTAACACTTGGTTTTAAAAAGCTTAAGAGTCATACTAGCTTTATGGGAAGTTAGGTATAACGGCTTAAGAGTGATAAAAGGAATAATGTTTCTTGATTTGAATCGAATGAATGTCGAACAAACCACAACTAATAAAGGGAAAATGTTTTGACTAATAATGTATTTAAACCAGTAGAAACTTCCATCCTGCATAGGATCTAAGATGAGACAAAATGATATTACATTTCCTAGATCATGGTCATTGTAATAAGATTGTTATGAACAATAATAAACTACTCACACATAAGGTATATGTTTCCCAAATTGTTTTAAAGGATTAAAACTATGAACTACAAACCCTTTCGAAAATGAGAAACTTGAGTAATTGAAATTAGGCAAACTTGAACGTTAGGAAAAGAATGTTGTTACTTGATTTTACAAGGAGAAGTGTTTTAATGTACTTCAAAAGATAATTACTCTATTTTTATACTACGGGTATTGTGTGACTTATGTAAAAGAAACAAATCTTTTAAAAGAGTAATACATGAAGTACTTTGGGGCTAACAACCCGAACTTGTTAACATAATGTAGAAAGTACCTTGTGTGAATAACTTGATTGTATTGATTTGTGATAGTCTTGTAATATTTTCTTGTTGACTTGATAAGTAAACATGTTAGGATGCTACGTGAGTTAGTATCTTGTGATATTTGTGTAAAGGGGTTTTTCCTTGTTGTGCTTATGTTGTTTAGCAATAAGCGGTTATGTTGATATTATATCATTCATAACTCCGGGGGTTAAGCCCCTCCGTCGCGGGGTAGACTCGGTAGTCGATGGACCTATGATTCGAGAATACCTTATGCGGTGCAGATGGCCTATGCGGCTGCGGGAGTTCGAGTTAGTATCGGCCCTTGTGGTCATGCGGTTCTTGTAGCCATGCGACGACGAGTCTAGACGCTGGGGAGTAGCTACCCTCGATGCGGGGTTATACCTCATGCGGGCCTATCTGTTTGGCCTATGCGGAGCTGCGGGAAGTTCCAGGACTAGATGCGCACATTAGATACTGCGGGCGAGTGGCCAGCTTTGATCATGTGACGGTCTAGACAGATCTCATGATCTGATTTATGACCTTGTTGGTGCTGTGGTTTTAGTAGTCGGCTATGCCTTCGCATTTACCGTGCATTTCTATTGTGATGACTTTGAGGCATGAGTCCACGACTTGACATGGCTATTTATTGTAAATCGTAGTTTTGGCTTACCATACATGTCTCTGCCTTATATAGACTACTATGATTTCATTTACGATATTTTGATTTCACATACTTGGTACTGTTATCGACCTCCTTGAGGCTGCGTTCATCCGCAGTAAGGTACTCCTCGTTGATCCCCGTTCTTAGGATCACCGCTTCAGCGTTGGGAAAGCTCCGTTTCTCCGGAAGCTTAGCATTTTGGTATGGTCCCCTGTCGTTGTAGATATTTGTATTCAGGGGTATGGCGGGGCCCTGTCCCGCCATTGTTGTTTTAAACTCTTAGAGTGTAGACTGTTGTAAGGTTGGGATATCGCTCATTTTGGGTTGTTTATATACATTATGCGAAAGGCAACTTTTTCCGTAAACTGTCTTATTTATACTGTTTCATATCTTGGTTGTTTTATATTCCGCTGGTTTTTCTCTGATGTATGACTACTTGGGTGCCCGGGTAAGGCACCAGTCACGGGCCCCGGAACGGGTCGTGACACTTAGATTCAACAATGTAAATACTTCTTAACTTCTAAGAGTAGAAGGAATCTTGAAATACTATCACATGGATATTTCATACGTAGGATCATGCCAAAGAAAGTAGGGGTTCACATACCTCGCGACGACTAGCGACAAGTTGCAAAAAGGCTCCAAAGTACTTCAACCTATAATGGCCACAATACGCCCATTAATCTCTTACTTCAAACGTAGAATATTCTAGGTGCTAAGTCGCTAAATTCTACGGAAAATCGGACAGCACCTCCTTTGTTTTTACTTACTTTGCCACCTTTTTCAAGGCCGAATACAATAACCAAACAGCCCCAATTGGCTCACCACAATCTATAAGGTAGTCCAATACACATAAATAACCATACAACCCCAATTGGCTCACCACAATATAGAAGGTAGTCCAAAACAAATGAATAACAAACTATACAACTACTAGTCCAAATTTTCGGCCATAATGAATACAACAATACCAATTCTTATCCAATTTCCATTTCAATCCAAATTGTTAACATAACATGATATCAAGTCGCATTTGATTTAAAACTACCACAATCTTCAAATCAATAACATGCGACGATTCTAATAACGACTAAATTGAAATCCAACTTAACATGGCTTACATTTCATTTCGGATTAAGCTACAAGCAATCCATAATACTTATAAACTTCAACATACCAACTTCATGCTATCAACATGTAAAGCTAACAACCACAATATAAATACATAATCTTGTAACATCTTAAAAGACAAGATTATACCTTAACGATTTTTAATCCAAATCCAAATCCGAAGTCGCTCCTTAGTAGTTTAGAGCCTCTCCAATATACTTCAATCCGCTTGTTGAGACCCTTAGAACAACACCAACAACTTTCCTTCCAACTTCCAATCCAAAACCTAGAAAGCCACTAGGTTTTCACTTTGCGACTAATACGAAACTCTCTTTTTCCGGGATTTTTCTATTGAGATATGTTTACAATACACCTAAGAACCTTGGTTTAAAGTGGGGAGCTAAAAGAACAAGGAACAAAGATTTTTCTTATTTCTTGCTATGGAACCCGAGAGCCTTGCTCTATGTTCAACCAATTGTGAAATTTTTAGCTAAGTGTTGACACTAGTAGTGCTACTAGTAGTAATATAAAGGGGCATGGAGGGACAAGATGTAACCATATGGGTGGCTAGGATGAAGTCTAACATAAAAATCAAGACTAATTGACCTAGACTTAGTCAACTTTCTCATGCTACCACTTGCAAGACATTAGTCATCCAAGACTTATGGTAAATGACCATATTGGCCATGCCTAAATTCGACCAAGGCATTATAAGGGGGGGTGACACGTGTCGCCCTCCCATTCGTCACAATAATTCGTTTTCCGACAATTCCATAATTCCGATAATTTTTTTACAAGTCTCAAATCTTAACACTTGTGAGCTCTTACGTACTACCTTAAAACATGTCTTGTAAGTACGGGGTGTAACAATTTTAATCCTTATTGATACTTGATTTGAGTTTATAAAGTGAGTGGATTTTAATCCTTATTGATACTTGATTTGAGTTTATAAAGTGAGTCGATTTTAATCCTTATTGATACTTGATTTGAGTTTATAAAGTGAGTCGATTTTAATCCTTATTGATACTTGATTTGATTTTATAAAGTGAGTGGATTTTAATCCTTATTGATACTTGATTGGATTTTAGAAAGTGAGTGGATCCTAATCCATAACGATACTTGACTCGATCTTTATAAAGTTCTATTGGAACCTAATCCTTAGTGATATATCCTATTGATAGTACTTTGAGTTTCTAAAATGAAAGTTGTTTGCCTATCCTATTGATAGTACTTTGAGTTTCTAAAATGAAAGTTCATTATATGTGTATGGTACACGAGATGTTAGTACCTAGGTTTATCTAAAATGAAAGTTCATTATATGTGTATGGTACACGAGATGTTGGTACCTAGGTTTATCTAAAATGAAAGTTCATTATATGTGTATGGTACACGAGATGTTGGTACCTAGGTTTATCTAAAATGAAAGTTCATTATATGTGTATGGTACACGAGATGTTGGTACCTAGGTTTATCTAAAATGAAAGATTTTATATGTGTTTGGTACATGATGTTTTGGTATCTTGGCATAGCTAAATGTAAGATTTTATATGTGTTTGGTACATGATGTTTTAATACCTTGGCATAGCTAAATGGAAGATTTTATATGTGTTTGGTACATGATGTTTTGGTACCTTGGCATAGCTAAATGGAAGATTTTATATGTGTTTGGTACATAATGTTTTGGTACCTTGGCATAGCTAAATGAAAGATTTTATATGTGTTTGGTACATGATGTTCTGGTACCTTGGCATAGCTAAATGAAAGATTTTATATGTGTTTGGTACATGATGTTTTGGTACCTTGGCATAGCTAAATAGAAGATTTTATATGTGTTCGGTACATGATATGTTGGTACCTTGACATAACTGAAATAAAAGTTTGTATATGTGATTAGTACATGAGATGTTGGTACCTTGGTTTTTCTAAAAGGAAAGTTCGTTTTAATGGTCGGTACATGAAATGTTGGTACCCTGGTTTTATTCCTTTGAGAGTCAAAAGATGAGTTAAATTACACAAGGTTGCTATGATGCAGATATAGATACCCATAACAGTATATGATTATATGAAAAGGCATTCACGGTTTTAAAATGACTCTCATACTTGTGAAAGGTACAGTTGGCTCTATTTTATATGGCACGGTCAGATCTGGTATTTGATTTTCATACTTGTCTCTGTCATCTTGGCCAGTTATGATCTTATTTATTGTACTTTATGTTTACATACTTAGTACATTGTTGTACTGACCCCCTCTCCGGGGGGCTGCGTTCATGCCCGCATGTATAGGTACTCTGTTGGGTGATCCGCGAGCTTAGGATCTCCATTCATCTTCTATTGAGACAACTCCACTATTTCGGAGTCTTGTCATTTTGGTACGGAGTTTGTATTACACTCTTACGTATTTTCAGAGGCACGGCGGGGCCTTGTCCCGCCATAGTTACTGTCAAACTCTTAGAGGTCTGTATTCATATGTGGGTTAAACTCGTGTACAATGTAGTTTCTTTTTGGTTTATATATATATAATGTCGGTCTTGCCGGCTTTGCCTTTGCCTGCTTTAAAAAAGAGTTTTATTTAGCTTCCGCGTGTTACTTGTGATATATGGGTAGAAGGGTAACCAGGTAGGGCACCAGTCGCGGGCCCGGAGTTCGGGTCGTGACATAGTGGTAGCAGAGCAGTTAGTCCTCGAAATGTCTACAGACCGTGTCTAGTAGAGTCTTGGGTATGGGTATGTGTGCACCATACTTATACCCAGGAGGCTACAAGATATTTAGGATTGGTTTATATTCTTCTTAACTCTGAGATCGTGTCATAGAGCTATGATTTGGATAATCCCCTCTAATGTATTGTGGTGTTGCAGCTATGAGAATGCGATAGCGGCCCGAAGGGGAATATATGGGCTTGGTATACAGGTTGGTAAAATTGTTGTATAGTTGGTATGCTGAGGACATGCATTTATTTGAACGTATTTATTAGGGCCATGTGTGTGTTGCCTAAAATGATTATGGGTTATCATGATGTGTGTAAGCGTTAAAATTTCTTGAAAGGTATGAAACAGTTTAATGAATCCACATCAAGGATATATATGTGCTAATTTGGAATAATTAGGAGATGATGAGATGTCGAAGAGGGTGATGAACCCTTAAGAGATCATGTTTAATTGACTTAATGGCATACCATGTTGTTATATTAAGCTGTGATGTATGCTTAAGTGATATGTACGAATAATATTTGTATGGAGTAGATAGGGTTGTTGTGGTTAAGACAACATGATTTGGAGATTATGAGAAGTTATACTACCCGTATACGGGGAGAGATAATGTAAGCTTGGGACATGAAATAATTGAGAATCTTAAAATATTTTGGGATTATGAAGAGTACGACAAGTAAGAAAAGGAGTGAATAAGTGTCAAAAGAGTTGAAGTTATTTATAATTACGAGTAGTGAAAAGATATGAAAAATAAGAGGAAGATTTATTTCAGAACTTGAATGAGACTAGGTGTTATATTGTGGCCATGCAAGGCATCTTTGGGTTTGTGGAGTATGGTTGGAACTTGTAGAATAAGAAGAGATTAAGCGAAGTGCGTGCAATGAATTTCAGGCACAGCACTGCGGTGCCGACAGGCAGGACCGAGGTACTGAAACTTCAGAGAAGCTGCATAAGTTACGGAACTGCGGTGCCGAAGTGCAGGACCGCGGTGCTGAAGCGTTAGAGGAGTGGCAGTAATTCAAGGTCGCGGTGTCGACTCTAACGAGTAGGTTGGTAGGTATAGCTAAAGGAGACTATGCCGAAGTTTGTATAGCTTGAGACCTTTGATGAACATTCGAGGACGAATGTTTCTAAAGGGGGAAGGATGTTACACCCCGTATTTCCAAGGCATTAATATAAGAACGTACTTAAGGAATTAAGATTTGAATATTCGAAGGAAAGAATTATTACATTTTCTTAAGGAAAAATTTCAAAAAAAATGTGACGACGGTTAAATTATTAACGTGGAGTTTAATACTTCTAATTAAGGTTTTGGAATTGATAATATGGGGCCCGCCAAATGTTTCACAATTTCGCGGGGCCCTTCGATTTTAGGATATTTTGGGATAAATATCTAGATGTTTTCTTGAAGAAGGGTTTTTCGGTCAATGCGAAGTTGACACGTGTCCTCATCCACTTGTCTTGAAGATATTTTCTATATAGAGGAGGTGATAGAAGACTTAGCCATTTTGCTCATTGTCACGACCCGACCGCGGGCCTGCGACTGGTGCCCTACCTGGGCACCCCTTAAAGATATACATCAGAGAATAGCAGCGAAACATACATAAACTCATAAAATACTAGACAGTAAATATCAACAGGCTAGCCGATAAGGCCACCTTTCGAAAAATATACATAACCCAAATAAAAAAATAGTTACATCTTTGTTCTTACAACCCAATCCACAAGATATGACTCTACGACCTTAAGAATAACAAGCGTGTGGACGGGGCCGCCATACCCCTGAATGTACATAAATTTACAACATCAGGGAAACCGTACCAAAAGACAAGCCTCCGGAGAAATGAAGCTTCTGACAACTGATCAGTGATCCTAAGAGTGAGGATCCACAACCTGCTTACCCATACCTGCGGCATGAACGCAGCCCCCGAGGAAAAGGGGTCAGTACAAAATATGTACCAAGTATGTAAAACAGGAAATACTATAATTTATATCATAAGTCTAAAATAAAGCTGGAGACATGTATGATAATCAAATTAACAGTATACTGTGTCTTACAAACAATGAGGCAAATGAGAGTATCTTTTACCGTTTAAAAGTAGGAAGGTTATGATCATTACAGGGCTACCCGCCCGTAATACCATTTGCAATCCTATTCATGGGAATTTAACTAGCAAGGGAATTGAACCCGCATAGTTCACGTGGACCCGCAATGAGTATCTGTAAATACCCGCATCGTGGAGAGCTAGCCCATGGAATAGTCATGGGAATTTAACCCGCATAGGAATTGAACCCGCATAGGTCACGTGGACCCGCAATGAGTATATGTAAATACCCGCATCATGGAGAGCAAATCCATGGACTAAAACAATATCAAGGGAATTTAACCCGTAACATAACATCATGATTGCCGACCCTCAAGGGAGGGACGCGGTGATATGAAAATATAATACTTGCCCGAATATCTATCGAGGGCAACATATGCAACCTAAAATCATTTAGGACTCTCATTAGATTTAATATAAATCACCTATCATTTTATAAGACTCAAGGCACTAGTAGGTCATGTCAAATCCGGGAATTTAACCCCAAGTACTATACCTTTAGAAATTCAAACCCAAGCTTTTAAGAACATCAAGCACTTCTACCTTCACAACCTAGGCAACACATGCCTATAAATTAAGTAGACCAGTCTCTTTACTTTCCATAAAGTAGTTATAACTAACTTCTCATAAAGCCGTTATAACTCTTTATGTTTTAGACAAATTAAGATAGTTTCATCTCTTAAAGACAAGTGAGTTAATTCTCTAACTCAACCAAATTTAGACATTCTTAGATTTAGGCAGTGATATCAAAATGAACCGAATTTCTTTAAAACTCGTATGTCCACCGTACTATATATTTGTAAAACTCATGCTCAAAAGATATGAAAAGTTCTACATACCTCGTCGGTTCAATCCACTTGCTAAGTCCAATATGTCGTACGTAGTATGTCAATCTATAATGACCATAATACGTATATCAACTTCTAGTTTCAACCGTAGAATATTCTAAGTGTAAAGTCACTTATTCTACGGAAAATCGGACATCACTTCCTTTGTTTCTACGTACTTTTCCACCTTTTTCAAGGCCTGAATTTAATAACCAAACATGCCACATTTAAGGCTCAACAATGTAGCTAACAAAAGGGGATTACACACCTAACAGGACGTGTAAAATTCTGCCCCACAATTGATATCAAAATAGTCCAAAAGACAATGCCATTCACGGCTAAAAGGTGCAACAACATATAATCCTTTCCAATTCCTTTTCAATCCAATTTGTTAAGTCTAACATGTCATATAGTCGCAATCGATAATAACAACTACAATCCCTTCTTTATATAACATGCGTCGACTAAAACTAATAACTAAATTGAATTACAATCTTGAAGGCTAAATCATGCTAGTTTCGGATTCCATCCAAATGTTCCATAACATTTCAATCTCCATTATATATATCTCATGCTTGCATATATATATATGACTACAACAATAAGTAATCTTCAATCACTTAAGAGGACAAGATTGTTACCTTGACAAGCCTTAATCCAACTTCAAGATCCAAAGTCGCTCCTTAGCAACTTAGCTCCTTTCCTTCACGCTCCAATCCGCTATTTGAAGCCTTTAGAAGTTCACAAACAACTTTCCTTCAATTTCCAACCAAAACTATGAAAACGACTTAGGTTTTCACCTTGCGACTAATGTAAAAATGTAGTCTTTCTGAAAATTTTCTATTGAGATATCCTTGTAATACCCTTAGGAAACTTGGTTTAAAGTATTGGGATTATTGAACCAAAAATGAAATTTTTTTCTTCTTTCAATAGAGCAAAGCCGAGAGCTCTTCAAGAACAAGAACAAATTTCTCTAAAATTTTTCTAAGTGTTGAGACAAGTCTTGCTACTAGTGTGACTATATAACAAAATGAAGGGTCAAGATCATAACACTTGTTGGGTTTGGATGAAGGATATTTAAATATCTCAAGTCAAGTGGCTCATTGACTTAGTCAATTATGTCAAGCTTGGGCTTGCAAGACTTGATCATCTAAGCTTTGGTCAATTGACCTTTTTTTCCCTTGGTCTATTCGTCCAAGACCATCCAAGGGGGGGGGGGGTGACACATGTCACCCTCCCATTTGTCGTAATATTTCGTTTCCCGATATTTCCGTAATTCCGATAAATTCTACAAGTCTCAAATCTTAACGTCCTGATTTCTTACGTACGTTCTTATATACATGTCCTGGAATTACGGGGTGTAACATTCTTCCCCCCTTAGAAACATTCGTCCCCGAATGTTCTTTCGGAGCCAATCTAATAGATAGCGACAGAGTCTCCTTTTACAATCCCCACATACCAATTATGCCACATTTGGCCACATAACAACTCATAAACAAATACTTCAATTAAAACTGACAAGTACAGGAAATGCATTACCTGAAGGTGTAGGGAATAAGTGAGGATACTTATTCATCATGTCCTTCTCTGCTTCCCAAGTCATCTCCTCTCTATTATCATTCCGCCACAAGACTTTGACGGAAGCCACATCCTTGGTCCGCAGTCGCCTGACCTGGCGATCGAGTATCGTTATGGGACTCTCCTCATACGATAATCCCTCTGTCACCTGGACATCACTAGCTGTGAAAACTCTTGATGGATCTCTGATACACTTCCGCAACATAGAAACATGGAAGAACGGATGCACTGCCTCCAAGTCGGACGGTAGCTCCAACTCATAGGCAACCTTGCCTACTCTACGGATGATCTAATAAGGCCCAATATACCTTGGGCTAAGTTTCCCCTTCTTTCCGAACCATCACCCCCTTCATGGGTGATATCTTCAAGAAGACCCAATCGTCAACCTGAAACTCCAAGTGTCGACACCGATTATCTGCATAAGACTTCTGCCGACTCTGAGCTGCTAACAGTCTCTCCTGGATAAGATTCACCTTATACACAGCCTGCTGAATCAAGTCTGGGCCAACTAACTGAACCTCGCCCACGTCGAACCAACCAATCGGCGACCTACACTTTCTCCCATACAAAGCCTCATATGGCGCCATCTGAATACTAGAATGGTAGCTATTGTTATAAGCAAACTCAACAAGAGGCAAATGATCCTCCCAGCTACCCCTGAAATCAATAACACAGGCCCGCAGCATATCCTCAAGTGTCTGGATAGTACGTTCTGCCTGTCCGTCGGTCTGAGGATGAAACGCGGTACTGAGACTCACCTGTGTCCCTAACCCCTTCTGGAAAGACCTCCAGAAGTTAGCCGTAAACTGGGCTCCTCTGTCTGATATAATAGATATAGGAACTCCGTGCAGTCTCACAATCTCCCTGATATACAGTCTAGCATAATCCTCAGCCGAATACGTAGTCCTGACTGGAAGAAAGTGGGCTGATTTCGTCAGCCTATCTACAATAACCCAAATGGAATCACACTTCCTCTGAGTACGAGGTAACCCTGTAATAAAATCCATGTTGATCACCTCCCACTTCCATGTCGGAATATCAATCGCCTGCAATAGCCCACCGGGCTTTTGGTGCTCAACCTTGACCTGCTGACAATTCAGACACTGAGCAACAAACTCTGCTACGTCCCTCTTCAGGCCATCCCACCAATACACACATCTGAGGTCATGGTACATCTTAGTCGACCCGGATGAATAGAGTAACGAGCACTGTGTGCCTTCCCCAGAATCTGTTGACGAAGTCCTGCAACATCGGGAACACACAATCTACCCTTAAATCTTATGACCCAATCAGGCACTACCTCAAATAAATTCTTCTCCTCTCGAAGAGCCATATCTCGATACCGTATCACAGCTGGATCCTCATATTGTCGCCTCTTCACCTCCTCAACGATGGAAGACTCGGCAACCTCACGAACCCGTACCCCACTATCATCGGTATCGACCAATCGAACCCCAAGGCTCGCCAGCTGATGGATCTCACGGACCATGTCTTGTTTATCTGGCTGTACCTCTGACAGACTCCCCATAGATCTACGACTCAAAGCATCTGCAACCACGTTGGCTTTTCCCGGATGGTAGAGGATATCAACATCATAATCCTTCAGCAACTCTAACCACCGTCTCTTCCGCAAGTTCAACTCCCTCTGCCTGAAGATGTACTGGAGGCTCTTATGGTCTGTATAAATATCCACATGAACCCCGTATAAATAATGTCTCCAAATCTTCAAGGCATGAATAAATGTGGCCAACTCTAAGTCGTGAGTAGGGTAATTCCTCTCATGCTTCTGTAGTTGCTGGGAAGCATAGGCTATCACATTGCCGTGCTGAATCAATACGCACCCTAGCCCGATACCCGAGGCATCACAATAAATCACATAACCCTCTAATCCCTCGGGAAGAGTAAGAACTGGAGTCGTCGTCAACTTTTCCTTCAGTAACTGGAAACCCTTCTCACAAGCTTTCGTTCACTAGAACTTAGCCGCTTTCTGAGTCAGCCTAGTCAATGGTGCTGATATCGAAGCGAACTGCTCCACAAACCTACGATAATAACTCCCAAATTTCTGAAAGGCTGCGCACCGTCGAGTAGTAGGTCTCGGTCAAGTCTTGACTGCCTCAATCTTTGCCATATAATGTGCCCCAAGAATGCCACTGAGGCCAACCAATACTCACACTTAGAGAACTTGGCATACAACTGCCGGCTCCGGAGGACCCCAAGTACCATCCTAAAGTGATCTGCATGCTCCTGCTCTGTGCGAGAATAAACCAGGATGTCATCGATGAATACTATAACAAACGAATCCAAAAATAGCTTGAACACCCGGTTCATCAAATCCATAAATATCGCTGGAGCGTTAGTCAAACCGAAAGACATTACCCTGAACTCATAGTGCCCATACCGGGTCCTGAATGCAGTCTTTGGGATATCTGCCTCCCTAACTCGCACCTGATGATAACTGGACCGCAGGTCTATCTTGGAGAAACACCTCGCACCCTGCAACTGGTCAAACAAGTCATCAATCCTGGGGAGGGGGTATCTATTCTTGATGGTTACCTTATTCAGCTGCCTGTAGTCAACACACATACGCAGCGTCCCATCATTCTTCTTAACAAACAAAACTGGCTCTCCCTAGGGAGAAATACTAGGCCTAATAAAGCCTTTTTCCAGCAAATCTTTCAGCTGGTCCTTCAACTTCCTCAACTCAGCAGGTTCTATCCGGTACAGCGGAGTAGATATAGGCCGAGTGTCTGGCAACATATCAATACAAAACTCAATCTCCCTCTCAGGAGGGATACCTGAGAGATCATCTGGGAATACATCCGAAAACTCTCTAACCACCGGAACTGACTGAAGAATTGGAACCTAAGCCTCTGTATCGAATACCCGAACCAGATGATAGATGTACCATTTCTGCACTATCTTCCTAGCCTTGAGGTAAGAAATAAACCTACCCCTCGGCGACGCTGTATTGCCCTTCCACTCGATAACCGACTCACCGGGAAACTGGAATCGGACCAACCTGTCTCTACAGTCAACGTTGGCATAACAAGAAGTCAACCAGTCCATACCCATAATGACGTCAAAATCTGTCATCTCCAACTCTATCAAGTCTGTTAGGGTCTGACGAATGTATATGAACACCGACAATCTTTGTACACCCGCTCAGCTAACACCGAATCACCCACTGGCGTAGCTACCTCAAAAGGCTCTATCGACACAGGCTCTATTCCCATTCTACCAGCAATAAGAGAGGACACATAGGACAAAGTAGAACCTGGATCTATAAAAACATAAACGTCACAACATGAAATCAATAATTTACCTGTGACGACATCCGGGGAAGCCTCCTGATCCTGCCGGCTGTCTAAGGAATATATGCAGTTCTGTGGACCGCTAGAACTAGGACCTCCACCACGACCTGCCGCGGCTGCCGCGTCGTGAACACCACGCCTCGGCGCATAACCACAGAAGAAGAAGACTCGGTAACTGACCCCGTAGGCTGGATCATACTACCTGTGCCCCCCTTGTACGGACACTCCCTCACCATATGTTCTCGACTGCCGCATGAAAAATAGGATCTCGAAGTAGCATGACACTCCCCAACATGGGACCTCCCACATCGGACACACCGAGGTAGGGGTGGCCTCGTCCGGCTAGTACCTCTGAACCTCTGCGAACCTACTGCCCTGGAGCCTTGACTTGCTCCCGAATAACCCGGCTGATCAGACCTCCTTCCAGAAAACCGAGAAGGGGCACTCTGTGCCGGCTGAAATTTAGACCTAGCCTGCTGCTGAGGCTGTCCGCCTCGAAAGTTACCCTGAAACCCTGTCGTCCTGGCCCTCTTGGGCTAGATTGGGTCTGGCTGGTCCTCTCTCTCTCTATCCTTAATCCCATGTGCATAAGCCTGCATCCTGACAATATCCATACCTGGCTGAAGGGCCACTCCCAGGCATGCAGTAACCATATAACAGTCTAGCCCCATCACATAGCGGTGAACTCTGTCTGCCATGTCAGCCACAATAGTGAGCGCATACTTGGCCAATGAGCCAAACTCCAGGTTGTACTCTCTGATGGTCCTCTCATTCTATCTCAATGTCAAGAACCTATCCACGCGGGCTCTCCTCATCTCAGGAGGCAAAAAGTGATCAAGGAAGGCCTCTGTGAACTCATCCCAAACAGTTGGAAGAGCTCTCACACCTCTAGATAACTCCCATGACTCAAACCAGTTCAACGCAATCTGCGTAGCAGGTAAAGCACAACCGATCGTCTCAGAGGCCCTAAGCACTGCGTGATAGTACCTGCCGAATGAACTCCTGAGGATCCTCCTCAGATCTCGAACCATAGAACTCTGGGGGATTACAACCCAGAAAATCCTGAATCCTTAAGTTGTCGGCTCTAGGGTTAGTTACCTGCTCCTGTCGCGCTGCCCTGCCACTATGCTAGTCAATAACCTGATCTGCTCTCTATAATCTCTATACTCTGCCCCTGGCTGCGGAACTGGAGGCTCAGGTATCGGAACCTCTGGAGCTACGTGTTACACCTCGTAATTCCAGGACATGTTTAAGAGAATGTACGTAAGGAATCAGGACTCTAAATTGGTACGAAAGAAAGAATTGTTTTTCCGAAGGAAAATCTTCCGAACGTCGGAAAGGAAAAATGTTCATTGATGAGAATTAGATTCTCAAAATGCATTATTTGAGGAGTATAGAATTTATTATCATTATGGAAATTTATTTTTACGGATTTAGTCACGTGGGGCCCACCCGAGAAATTTTACGTTTTGTGGGGCCCACGAGGGTTACACAATTTTATGGACGAATGGGATAGCGACACGTGTCACACCCCCCCCCCCCCTCACATGGTCTTGCACGAATTGGTCCAAGGGTAAAATGGTCAATGACCAATGTAGATGAACAAGTCTTGACAAGCTTGATAAAATTGACCAAGTCAACTTGCCACTTGACTAGATATTATGTATTCTTCATCCAAGCCACCCGAGTGTTGTTATCTTGACCCTCCATTGTGTTATATATACTACACTAGTAGCAAGACTTAGCTCCAACACTTAGAAAAATTTCACATGTTCTTGCACATTTCTAGTGCTCTCGACTTTGTCATATTCCCACACAAAAAAAATTGCAATTGTGGTTCATTATTCACAAGACTTTAACCCAAGGTTCCTAGGGGTATTGTAAGGATATCTCAATAGAAATATCTCGGAAAAACGACGTTTCACGTTAGTCGCAAGGCGAAAACCTAAGTCGTTTTCATAGTTTTGATTGGAAATGGAAGAGAAGTTGGTTGTGAACTTCTAAAGGCTTCAAATAGAGAATTGGAGCATAAAGGAAAGGAGCTAAGAATTGCTAAGGAGCGACTTTGAGTCTTGGAATTTTATAAGGGCTTATCAAGGTAACAATCTTGTCGTTAAGTGATTAAAGATTACTTATTGTTATAGTTATGGATATAAACAAGCATGAGATGTATATATTAAAGTTTGATAAGTGTTATGGATATTGGAACCCAAATCCGAAACTAGCATGTTTAGCCTTTGAGATTACAATTCAATTTGGTTATTAGTTTATTCGCCGCATGTTATATAAAGAAGGAATTGTAGTTGTTAAAGTTGTTTACGAGTATATAACATGTTAGACTTAACAACTTGGATTAAAAAAGAATTGGAAAGGACTTTGTGTTGTTGTATATGTTAGCCGAGAATGGCTTTGGATATTGAACTACAAGGTATTAATTGTGGGGCAGAATTTTACACGTATTGTAAGGTGTGTAATCCCCTTTGATTGGTTGATGTATTGAGCCTTAAATGTGGCATGTTGGTTATTGCTTTTCGGGCCTTGTGATCGGTGTATTTTATATACACCTTTTGAGTCATTTTTAGTTAGTATTTTACTCATTTTGTTTATGTTTAGTATAGTATTAGGGTCGTTTTCCTTTCTTTTGTGTCACAACGATCAGAAATGGAGAATTGGCCAAAAGAAGAGAAAATGAGCTTAATTGAGATGGAATTGCACACTAAAAGGGGCCAATAAATGAAGTCTAAGAAGTCCCGGGAAGTATAGACAAGATCAGATGAAGCTTGATGAAAATCGACGACGGTTAAAATCCGCGAAAAATTGCATCGGCGCGCATACTGGATGTTGAAAGATGATTTGACTGCAGGTTTTTCAGCGTAGTGGCGGATGAGGCCACGGCGCCGACGCGGGATTTCTGAGTTTTGGGCCGAATTTGACACATTTTCAGGGTCCAAAAGGGATAACTTTTCCTACCTACATAATCCTAAACCCTTTACCTAAAGGATTCCATAACTTTTCCTAAACCCTTTACCTAAAAAAATTCATAACTTTTCCTACCTACATAATCCCTAACCCTTTACCTAAAGGATTCTTGAGCTATAAATAGTCTCTACATCATTAGAAGAATTCATCCTACATTCCATTCTCCATCCATCACCCATCCAATTCTCCATCCACCATTTCATTCCATCTTGTAAATATTCCACAACACAATCCTTGGATGCTAGAAGGCTTGAAGACTTGTTCTTGAGTATTTTCTTTTCTTTCTTTTTGCTTTGTTTATTTCAGTTCATGTATGGAGATTGTATTAGTTCTTAGCGTGACTATGACTAGGAGCTAATTACTTATTTAGGGATTTCCTTGTAATTCTCTTGAAACTCTTATTCATGAAGTAATACATTAGTTGATTTCTTCTTCACTTGTTTAAGATTTATTCAATAGTTGCTTTGATTGCTTGATAACTAATTGATAACTAGTTATCATCACTTATATGAGTTCTAATCGAAATTCGAAAGGGGAGATTGTGAATATACTATAGTTGAATAAACATAGGTTTAAATCGTGGACGAAAGTACCCCGATACTTGGGTAGCTTAATAGGTTATTGCTCTTAATCCTCCTTTGTAGTCAATCTTGTCACCGAAAGGTAGAAGGGTTCTCCATTGGGGTTGAGTGTTTATATTACCTTAACAGGAGTATAAAACGGTCTAGTTAACCTGCTATCTTAACGTAGAAGAAGAAGTCAGTCTAATTGTATTAATGATTGAATAGAGTGGATAGTTGATGATCTTGGAAGCCCTAATTCTCCATCATAACTGATTTAAATCAAAGTGTTTTCATAATTAGTTTATTTCCTGCATTATTAGTTTAGAATTCCAACTCAATTAACGTTAATCAAATAGAAACTAAAGCATAGATAATCGGTACTTGAAAACCAGTCCCTGAGGACGATATTCGGTCTTACCTAGACTATATTACTTGTCACGATACGTGCACTTGAGTTTAGTGTGTGCATAAATCGCGCATCAAGTTTTTGGCGTCGTTGCCGGGGATTGGCGTACTTTCAATATCGATTTATCTATTCTTATTTCTAATTTGGTTGCTCCAAGAATGAGTTTCTAACTTGTTCTTCGAGCATCTTTTTATCACCTTTTGTTGTTTTTCTTATTTTGCAGGTTAAATTCGAAAAAAATATATATATACAGGTCCATGGACTACTACTTCTATCAGGGGCAGTGGAGTCATCAACAGCAGCTTAACCCACAGGTTCCAGAGGAAGATCTAGATGAGTTGCAGGCAGACATACTCAGGCTCACCAAGTGCCAAGCTCAGTTTATGAATGAGACAAGAGTGTCCCTCAGAAATTTGGAGACACAAATAGGGCAACTAATGGATAGGATGAGCAATACACTTCAAGAAAGTCTGCCTAGTGACACCGTTGTGGAAAGTGATAAGCAAATTGAGGAACCTGAACCACACCCAGCTGTTGAGGAATCTAACGAGATAGTTGGTGTAGAGAAGGAAAATATTACTGAGATCCAATTATTCACCTTTTTGGATTCTTTGGAAATTCTTTTTCCTGTACCTATTGCAAAAGAAATACCACCAGCGATCACTGTTGATCCCCAAATAGGAAGTCCATACCATCAAGGGCACCCCCTAGAGTTGAGATGTGTTGGAAATCTCACTGATCCCTACATTAGAGAGAGCCTAAAAGACAAGCATGTCTTGTGTACTTGAGGGATAATCTTATATCTGAAGCCCTTAGTTAAAAAGATTGTTGTAGGAAAAGTGAGACCTGCAACAATAACTTTGCGGATTGCAAGCAGTTCGCAGAAGGATCCAATGGGCACTCGTAAAGGTTAACTGCGTCCGGCTAAAAGACGTTAAAGACATCGCTTGTTGGAAGGCAACCCAATGTTTTTAATTATGTTAGTTTGATTTTTGTCTTTAGTTTGTTTTATTTTGTCTTGAACAGTCTCACGGTCTTGGGTTCTTGTTTTGTGTTGTTGGATGACAGGTGGACTGAAAGCTAAATCTGAGGATAAAGGAGCAAAAATGCTGAAAAAAAGGAAAAGTCGTAGTCAGCGTCGTGGCGCCGGAAATTTAGAGAGCCGCAGTACTTGGGGCGCCACGACACCGAATCTCAAGGTCGTGGCGCCAGAACTTCATAGAGCCATATTCCGTGCAAATTCCAGAATTTTTCCTCCCAGACCTCCGTTATGACCGCTGTGTTGTGTCAGTAAGTTGTCCCTATTTTTTTTAGTCTTGCACACATTGGGGACAATGTGTGATTTAAGTTTGGGGGGATGTTTTATTGTTTTTGAGTCATAATTTTTTTTTAAGATCATGCATGATGTAGTTACTGGAAACGCCTAGTGAAGTAAAAGTTGAATAATGTAATGGAATTAGAAACAACCATCTGAACACTTAGGATAGATATGCCAAAAATTCATGAAATCGAACTATTTGGGGTATCTTGCTTGATTTATGCATTGTTAGTGATTAAACTTATGTGTCTGCTTGCTTGCTATTTGAGGCGAAATAGTTAGGATATGCATGTTAGGGACATGATTCAGGCATTTCTTTGTTAGCCATTTCTTACCATTCTTTGCCTATCCCTGACATTACAATTGAATCCCTAGTCAGCCCCTTTGAGCCAAAAATAAGATCTTTTCTTTGACACCCTAAAATTCCATATTTGTGCCATAAGTGAAAAAATGGAGTTGTTTGTAATATAAAGTGTTGAAAAAGAGACAAAAGAGAGTGAACAATTTTGATGCACCCCAATGAAAAAGTAATAATAAATAGGCAAAAGCCTAAGTTTGAGGGTGCTTACTATTCATCAGACACCTCATTCTCTCAAAATAAAAGAGTGGCAAGATAGGTATGAGGTTAAAAGGAAAATCAAAAGAAAAGGGAAGAATCGAAAGCAAAAGAGTTTATGGTACGAAAGATTGAGCCTAAAAACCTATTTTTACCTACCCCTGCCTAAGCCTACATTACAACCCTGAAAAGCCCTAAAGATCTCTAATGTGTGTATCTATGATTAGTGGAGAATAACAAGTGAATGGGCCATAGGATTTTGAAATTAACATGCATAGTTAGGTATTCTTACTTCCATTGTGTTATACCCCGTATTTCCAGAGTATGTACGTGAGGGCGTACGTATAAAAATTTAAGCCTTAAAGTTGGCAAGGTTCGAAATTTGTACACAAGTACCGAAAAGAGTCGTTTTTCGACGAAACGTTTTACAAGACTTGCGAAGGGAAAAATACGGCTATGTCATTTATAATTTTTGCGGATTTTTCCGAGAGACGAAACATTTTGGACCAACGGGAGGGTGACATGTGTCACCCTCACATTGGGCGTGATTGTGGGCGGCTTGGACGAAATGGGAGGTCTTGGTTAGGTAGGATATTTTGTGATAGTTGGTGTGGTAGATGGATAAGGTACACATGGCTTAATATACACCTTACACTTGCCTAACACTTGGATTGATCTTGGCCATTGGTTGGCCCTTGCTTGACCTATAAATACCCCCCTTAGTTGATGAACTTCTTCATCCAAAAATCATTTTCTAAGTGTTAAAATCCTCCCCCCCCTCTTTGTGTGAGCTCGTCCAAAGCCATCCCCTCCCTTGAGAAAGGCCCTCACGAGCACCCCCTTGCCTAGTGGTTCTAGCCGAGCCTACCCCTTGGTAGAGAAATACTCTCCAAGTATTGTTGTTATACCAAAATACTTTAGCCCAAATACCTTGTAGTACTTTCCAAAGTTACCTCTATACGTAGAGCCCGGAAATACTATTATACTTCCTTTAGCCACTAAACGAAACCCTAAGGAAAACCTTCATAGTCGGTTGAAGTGTTAAGTAGAAGTTGCGTAGAACTTCTAAGGGTTGTTTGGAGCGGATGGAGCACTCGGAGTAGGAGCTAAACGTTGCTCGTGATAGACTTTAAACTTGGATAATTTTGGGCTTACCGAGGTAAATAATCCTATCCTTCTAGTGTAATTGGAAATTACATACTGTAGTTGTTTAGAAATGAATATAAGATTCATAGAAGAGAATTGAACTGTAATAGAAGGATATTACGTAAAAGACTTAAATCAAATCGCATCGTAAGAATATTACAAGAGAAGATTAAATCAGATTTACATAGGATCGTATTTACAATGACTTATAACCTTTATTGGTTTATCGCTCGCGAGTAGCATGTACTACTTGGAAGGTGGACAAGGCTAGCCGGTTATAGCGATGGAGCGTTTTGCTTATAGTCGATAATCGCCACGAGGTATGTGATTCTTCCTATACTTGAGGATGATATTTTAAAGGAATATATATAGTACGGTAGACGTGCGTGGCAATGTCTTTTGACTTAAGCCCGAATAATAAGAACTCAAGTATTTTAAAAGAATATATAGTACGGTAGACGACGCGTGTGGCAATGTCTTTTGACTTAAGCCTGAATAATAAGAACCTTGAAGTATTTTAAAAGAATATATATATAGTACGGTAGGCGTACGTGTGTTAACTGAATGTAGTGTTACGACAATGTCTTTTGACTTAAGCCTGAATAATAAAGAATCTTGAAGTATTTCAAAAGATTAAGAAACCGTTTTGAAAGAAGAGTAATACTTGGTTTTGAAAACATAAGAGTTATACTAGCTTTATGGGAAGTTAGGTATAACGTCTTAAGAGAGGTAAAGAAAATGGTTTACTGATTTTAGAAGTTAAGAGACTTGATCTTTAAAGATAAGAGACTTGACTTAATTGAATTGATATGAATTTTGTTAAAAGTGTGAAACCTCATTCGTGAATAATGAGTACTTGGTTTTTAAAAGGAATAATGTTTTACTGATTTCGGAAATCAGAATAAGGATCGGGCAAACCACTGCAGCGCTA
The DNA here is from genome assembly GCA_029844215.1 of Przewalskia tangutica. Classification (NCBI taxonomy): domain Eukaryota; kingdom Viridiplantae; phylum Streptophyta; class Magnoliopsida; order Solanales; family Solanaceae; genus Przewalskia; species Przewalskia tangutica. Next base: position 10,374,656 of record CM056725.1, read on the forward strand.
ATAAAAGGAAATGTATTGAATAATTAAGTATTATTAAAACCAGTAGAAACCTCCATCTGCATAGAAGCTAAGATGAGACAAAATGATATTACATTTCCTAGATCATGGCTGCTTTAATAAGATTGATTATAAACAAGAATAACCTACTCACATATAAGACATATGTTTCTCAAATTGTTTAAAAGAGAATTATGTTTTAAAGGATTAAAGCTATGAACTACGAAACCTTTTCAAAAATGAGAAACTTGAGCATTTGAAATTAGGCAAACTTGAACGTTTGGAAAATAATGTTGTTACTTGATTTTACAAAGGGAAGTGTTTTGGTTTACTTAACAATGTTAGTCACTCTATTTTTATACTACGGGTATCGGGTGACCTTTGTAAAAGAAATGGATCTTTAAAAGGAATTTAACGTACGTAGTACTTTAGGGTTAAAACCCGGACTTTGACATAAAATGAAAGTACCTTGAGTTGTGTATAACTTGCCTATGCTTGTTGTTGTGAAACTTGCCTATGCTTATTGTGATAGCCTTTGTTGTGCAAGAATTGTGTTTCTATACTACCGCGTCTCTCGATGGAGGGCCGATTGACTTTTTGATAACTTACTTGGACGTGCCGGCAGTGACGGAGAATTCCACCGCACGCCTCGTTGATAGTGTTATTTTTGTTGTATCCTCTCGACCCATCGACACGATGGGTGGCCCACGTATGGTTCCATTAGGATTGTTATTCCATGGACTAGCTCTCCATGAGGTTTTACCGCTCGCCTTGGTATCCGTGGTCGGCCAGACTTGCCCCGTCTCGTGGCTGATTCGTCCTTGGTACCTGGGAGTTAGCCCTCGCACTTGCCCCGTGGCGTGTAGTGACGAAGTCTCGTGACACGGCCTGGGTACCTGGGAGTTAGCCCTCGTACTTGCCCCGCCACATGTGACACGGCGCGGTATCCGTAGTCGGCCAGACTTGCCCCGTGTCGCCTTCGTGGTTTGGTTGTATAGTATTGTTAGTACGGCTTTGGCATCGTAGGACTTGGTGTTCATATGTACTTTCGTGTTATTATATCATATACCGGCGGTGAGGAAGGTATTCCACGCATGATTGATGCGGGCGTGAGACCCATAGTTATATTTGAGTAATGACTCGAGGCGTGAGTCCACGACTTGCATGATCGCTATTTATCGTGGAATCGTAGTTTGGTTATCACACATGTCTCCCGCTTTATATAGACTACTATGATTTCATTTACGATTTTCGGGCCACATACTTGGTACTGTTGCATCGACCTCCTTCGGGCCGTTCATGCCGCAGGTAGGGGGTACACCAGTGTTGATCCCCGCTTTTAGGATCACATTTCAGCGTATTGGGAAGCTCCTTTCTGAGGCTTATCTTTGGTATGTTACCCGAGTCAGAGGTTGTTATACATTCCGGGGTATGGCGGGGCCCTGTCCCGTCATAGTTGTTGTAAAAATCTTAGAGGTCTGTAGCACTGTTGTGGGCAGGGTTGTAAGGATTGTAACTGTTCAAATGTCGATATATATATATATATATATGCTGAGAGGCAACCGTTTTGGTTGGCCTATTTTCTTTTATCTTGATCCATATCTATTTGTATGTTTAAGTTTTTATTTCCGCTGGTTTTTCTCTGATGTTGTATCACTAGGGTGCCCGAGGTAAGACACGATCCACGCCCGGTTCGGTCGTGACAAAAGTGGTATCGTGAGCGATTAGTCCTCGGAAAGTGTCTACAGACCGTGTCTAGTAGAGTCTTGATTATCGATGTGTTGTGCACCACATCTATAATCAGGAGGCTGCAGGACATTTAGGATTGGTTTCCCTTCTTCTCATTCTGAGGTCGTGCATTAGAGCTTTGTGATAAGATGGACCCCTCTGACGTATTCCTTTTCCTTTACCAGTTATGCCTCCGCGTAAGACAACCCGGGCCCAGAAGGGCAAGGCAGCAGAGGGAGCTGCGAGTAGAACAACGGCAGTCTCTACAGAGACCACAATACCTGAGCCTCCACCCCACACACCGAGCGTAAGAGATGGGTTACGCGAGTGGGCCCGCCATGGCGAGGTTGTGGCGGACTTGAGGATAGGCCGGACGCAGCGGCCTGAGAGCACCGTGGTTCACCTTAGATCATGTCACGACCCGACCCGATCGCGATCGTGCCCTACCCGCACCCTTACAGTAAACATCGAGATAATCACGAACATACACGAAACTTATAAATAAAACAACTAAGTAAAACAACAGTCACCGATAGGCTACCTTCCCGACGACATACATAACCGGCGATTGCCTTTCTTTACAAATGCACTCCACAATATGTGACTACTGCACTTAAGAATTACAATCGTGGACAGGCCCCGCCATACCCTGAACATACATAGCCATGACAACTCCGAACATCGAGCCATCTAAAAACGCCAACCAGATCCTAAGCTCATGATCCACATCGGTACCTAAACTCGGACATGAACGCAGCCCAGGGGTCGCATAACAAAAATTTAGTATGGAACATAAATAAGGTGCAACAATCATATTATAACTGCATAAAAGAATGTCATAGAAACTCCTGAAATCAATCGTATATTAACAGTTCCTTTCCTTCTTTCAATAAGATTTAACAACATGTTCTTACGTACATACTTAAGAGTTCAATCAAGTTTTTCCACATAACTTACTTGTCTTACATAACATAATCCGGCCCATTTGCGGGACACGGTGTACTGACGAATCATGTGACATAATCCGGCCCGCCTGTGGGGCTCGGTGTACTGTGGAATCATGTAGCATAATCCGGCCCGCCTGTGGAGCTCGGTGTACTGTGGAATCATATAACATAATCCGGCCCGCCTGTGGGGCTCGGTGTACTGTGGAATCATGTAGCATAATCCGGCCCGCCTGTGGAGCTCGGTGTACTGTGGAATCATATAACATAATCCGGCCCGCCTGTGGGGCTCGGTGTACTGTGGAATCATGTAGCATAATCCGGCCCGCCTGTGGAGCTCGGTGTACTGTGGAATCATATAACATAATCCGGCCCGCCTGTGGGGCTCGGTGTACTGTGGAATCATGTAGCATGTCCGGCCCGCTGTGGGCTCGGTGTCTTTGTGGAATCATATAACATAATCCGGCCCGCCTGTGGGGCTCGGTGTATTGTGGAATCATGTAGCATAATCCGGCCCGCCTGTGGAGCTCGGTGTACTGTGAAATCATATAACATAATCCGGCCCGCCTGTGGGGCTCGGTGTAAGATGACGTAACCCGACCTATGTGTAGGCTCGGGGTAATATGGCGTAATCCGGCCTATTTGTAGGCTCGGTGTATCTCATAACGTAATCCGGCCTATTTGTAGGCTCGGTGTATTTCATAACGTAATCCGGCCTATTTGTAGGCTCGGTGTATTTCATAACGTAATCCGGCCTATTTGTAGGCTCGGTGTGATTTTCCTTACATAACATTTTCAAACCATCTTTTCACTTCTTCTTAAGTCGTCATAACAACTTCCCATAAAGCTATTATAACAACCTTTCATTTTAGAGAACTTAAGACACTTTTATTCTTATAACATTAGGAAAACTAGATCCAAAAATACTACGTACATACATACTTAAAAAGAATCATAGAACTCCTTTCTCTTTAGAGCCCAAGTCACATACTCTTTTGGAAGCCATCTTCTTATCTTTTGAAATAAATTAAGCCATACTTTGTAAAATTAAGTCATTTCCTTATAAAATCAAGGCTTATAGTCTTAACACCTCGTAGCATACACTCTTTAAAATCATGACGCTTATACTTTAGAAATCAAGTCCCATAACTTGAAAAAATAAAGTTTCATAATCCTTTAAAGAAAATCAAAGTTCATAGTCTTAAAACTTCATAACATACATTCTTTAAAGTCCAATTACTTATACTTGTAAAATCATGTCATCTACACTTTTAAAACCAATCCCCTTTTCACAAATAAATTTCAAGTCATTTTCAAACATAAAATCAACTTACTTACTTTAAACAAATCAAGGCACATAGCCTTTAAATCAAATCTCATAATTTCCTAACCATTCTTACTAACGTCTCCCATAAGACCTAGTAAGGACTTAGGACAATTTAAACATACTCTTAACTTAGATTCAACAATGTAAATAATTCTTAACTTCTAAGAGTGGAAGGAATCTTGAAATACTATCACATGGATATTTCATACGTAGGATCATGCCAAAGAAAGAAGAGGTTCACATACCTCGCGACGACTAGCGACAAGTAGCAAAATGCTCCAAAGTACTTCAACCTTGAGCTATTCCATTCTTCAAGTAGGATACGCTATACTTAGTACATCAACCTATAATGGTCACCATACGTCCATTAACCTCTTATTTCAAACGTAGAATATTCTAGGTGCTAAGTCGCTAAATTCTACGGAAAATCGGACAGCACCTCCTTTGTTTTTACTTACTTTGCCACCTTTTTCAAGGTCGAATACAATAACCAAACAGCCCCAATTGGCTCACAATTTCTATGAGGTACTCCAATACAAATAAAAACTAAACAGCCCCAATTGGCTCACAATTTAGAAAGTAGTCCAATACAAAATGAAAAACAAACTAAAAGTCCAAATTCACCACCGAGTTCAACCTTACCAATTCTTATCAAATTTCCATTTCAATCCTAATTGGTAGCATAACATGATATCAAGTCGTATTTGATTATAATAACCATAATCTTTAAGTAAGTGACATGCGGCGATTTCTAATAAACGATCAATTGTATTCCAACTTAACATGGCTTACATTACATTTCGGATTTTCAAGGCTACAATCAATCCATAATCCTTATAAACTTCAATACATATACTTCATGCTAGCAACAAGTAAAGCTAACAACAATATAAATAATCTTGTAACACTTTCAAGAACAAGATTATACCTCAACGAATCTTTATCCATTCTTCCAATCCGAAGTCGCTCCTTAGCAACTTAGAGCCTCTTCAAGAAACTTCAATCCATTACTTGAGACCTTAGAACCATACCAACAACTTTCCTTCAACCTTCCATTCCAAAACCTAGAAAGCCACTAGGTTTTCACTTTGCGACTAATCTGAAAACTCTCTTTTCCGGATTTTCTATTGAGATATACTTACATAACACTCATGGACCTTGGTTTAAAGTGTGGGGATTATTGGACAAAAATTGGAAATTTTCCTTCTTGAAAAAATCCTCAAAACCGTGAGCTCCCTTAAGAGCAAGAACAAGTTTTTTCAATTTTTTTCTCTAAGTGTAGAATGACAAAGTCTTGCTACTAGTATACTTAAATAACACAAGGAAGGGTCAAGATTAAAACAAATGGGTGGCTTGGATGCATTTCAATTAAATATCAAGCTAAGTGGGGTCATTGACTTGGTCAATGTTGTCAAGCTCTAAGCCTTGCAAGACTTCATCATATATTATGGTCAAATGACCATTCCACCCATGCAATTTCGTCCATGTCCATAAAGGGGGTGACACGTGTCGCCTCCCGTTAAATCGCATAATTCGTTTTCCGACAAATTTCAAATTTCCGATAAATTTTTACAAGTCTCAAATCATAACAATGTGAGTTCTTACGTACGTTCTTAAAACATATCCTGTAAATACGGGGTGTAACAGATCAGATAGTTTGAGGCTACGGGATTTTCTGAGTTGTAGCACTTGAGTTTTATGGGTGAAGTCGAGGATGACCGCGGGAGTTCATCCGAAGCGATTCTGACGGATCATGAGTGATCAAGGCATCGAGACCGAGTTAGTGGTCCTAGGTTCGCATCATTGCGTGATACCGCGATCGTGGTTTGATTCGTGGAGCTGTCGGGAGAGCATGCACTTCCGGCCATTTGGGACGAAGTTCTCGCGGCTTTTCTTACACATTTCTTGCCTCCACGGATGAGGAGGCTCGGGTAAACAGATTTTTGGTGTTGCGGCGAAGCGGACGTCTGGTTGGAGTACAATGTGGAGTTCGACTCATTGGCTCGTCGTCCGCGTTAGTAGCTAGTATGGAGGATCGAGTGCACCGATATGTTCTGAGGCTCGATGGTTACCTAGCGAGAGTTGTTGGTGTAGCTCTTCAGGGCATGGACATTGCCGCACGCAGCTTATGCGATTGGATGTGAGGCGGAGAAATCGACGGAATGACCAAGATCGCGAAGAGGGCGAGCAAGCAGGTCCTTTGATAACCTTCGAGGCGGACCGCCGGCGAACTAGTTATGTACCTCGCCCGATGCAGTGGTCCTCCACACGCCGGGACGCCGGGATATTCGGAGCGGTCGTGGCTCGTGTTTCAGATTTTCGGGAGTAGGAGTGCTCGCGGATGAGGTCGCCTTGTCTCAGTGTGGCCGTTGTGGAAAACTTCATAAGGGAGAGTGTCGTACTAACTTGGGAGATTGTTATTCTTGCGGCCAATAGGGCCATCTGGCGAGAAACTGTCCGACCAGGGGCAGCGCTGGTAGAATAGCACAGACTACGGGATCAGTTGCGGGTTCTTCACCTTCCTTAGCTAAGCAGGATGTTCATACAGCCACGGCGGCAGGTCGCGGTGGAAGTTCCCGATTTTAGCGGTCCTTTGACCGCCTATTTTCAGTATATCCTTAACCTACAGAGACTTGTATGTATTGATGTGATGATAATGTGTTAAGTGTTATGTTCGGATAGCTTTGTGCTAAAATGTGATTTAGAAGCACAGTTAGTAAAAGGGTAAGCACAGGGTGAGAAAATGATGAACCTTAGAATATTACAGTTGAGACCTTAGATGTAAGGCCGTCTTGAGTACAAGATTTTGCGGGTGATCTTTGTCAGAATGTAAGTATACGTGGAGTAATTGTGGGAAAATTCCTTGGGTGGTGTAAAATGGAAGTGGTAGCTTTCATGACCTGTATAGGTAAGATTGTTCCGGATCGGGAAACAAGAGCTTGATGCGTTAAGTGGGTCGGGTTGGGGCCATGTTGCGGGCCAACCCGCGGCCTGTTTCGAGGTGGGGTCAGCTCTGGGTGGTCCCGCCAGGTGGTAGGGTCACGAGGGTGCTAGGCCCAAGTTTAGATGACCATCGTATGAGTTCGTGGATATGTTCGACCAGAAGCGGATCGTGAAGGTCGGGAATGGCCTTAAGGGAGATTGAGGCTAGTAAGATGACCAAGTTTGGAGGTGGTGACTCCAAAGTTTTGGGAACTGAAGCGATGACTGAAGTATGGTACGTATACTAGAGAAGTTCAAGTGTTCGAGAAGAGTACGACGGGTAAGGATAGATGTGAACATGTGCTGAGAGAATAGAAATGATCGTTACCCTTGTGAAGTAAAGGTGCGAAGGAATATCTGTTAGGCCAGGGGTGGAAGCTTTGTAATGCTAGAGGTGATTCCTCGTTGACTTGGGTTAAATCTTTGGGCGTGTGTTATTTTTGTGGCCATATGTGGCATCGGCAACTTGTTTAAGTTAAGAAGAACTTTATCGTTATCGTCTTGAGAAGGAACATTCGGAACGAATGTTTCTAAGGAGGAGAATGTTATACCGTATTTCCGAGTATATGCGTGAGGCGTGCGTATAAAAATATAAGCCTAAAAGTTGGCAAGGTTCGAAATTTGTACACAAGTACCGAAAAGAGTCGTTTTTACACGAAAACGTTTACAACAATTGCGAAGTGAAAAATACTGCTATTTAATTTATAAATTTTGCGGATTTTTCCGAGAGAGGCGAAACATTTTGGACCAACGGGAGGGTGACATGTGTCACCCTCACATTGGAGTGTGATTGTGGGCGCTTGGGACGAAATGGGAGGTCTTTGTTAGGTAGGATATTTTGTGATAGTTGGTGTGGTAGATGGATAAGGTACACATGGCTTAATCTACACCTTACACTTGCCTAACACTTGGATTGATCTTGGCCATTGGTTGGCCCTTGCTTGACCTATAAATACCCCCCTTAGTTGATGAACTTCTTCATCCAAAAATCATTTTCTAAGTGTTAAAATCCCCCCCCCCCTCTTTGTGTGAGCTCGTCAAAGCCATTCCCCCTCCCCTGAGAAAGGCCCTGAAAGCACCACTTGCCTAGCGGTTCTAGCCGAGCCTACCCCCCCCGGTAGAGAAATACTCTCCAAGTATTGTTGTTATACCAAAATACTTTAGCCCAAATACCTTGTAGTACTTTCCAAAGTTACCTCTATACGTAGAGCCCGGAAATACTATTATACTTCCTTTAGCCACTAAACGAAACCCTAAGGAAAACCTTCATAGTCGGTTGAAGTGTTAAGTAGAAGTTGCGTAGAACTTCTAAGGGTTGTTTGCACTCGGAGTAGGAGCTAAACGTTGCTCAGGATCGACTTTAAACTTGGATAATTTTGGGCTTACCGAGGTAAATAATCATATCCTTCTAGTGTAATTGGAAATTACATACTGTAGTTGTTTAGAAATGAATATAAGATTCATAGAAGAGAATTGAACTGTAATAGAAGGATATTACAGAAAAAGACTTAAACTGAAATCGCATCAGAAGAATATTACAGTAGAAGATTAAAGCATTTACATAGAATTTGTATTTCTGATGAACTTATAACCTTTATTGGTTGGATCGCTGCGAGTAGCATGTACTACTTGGAAGGTGGACAAGGCTAGCCGGGTTATAGCCGTGGAGCGTTTTGCTTATAGTCGATAATCGTCACGAGGTATGTGATTCTTCCTATACTCTTGAGCATGATATTTTAAAGGAATATATATAGTACGGTAGACGTACGTGTGGCAATGTCTTTTGACTTAAGCCTGAATAATAAGAACCTTGAAGTATTTTAAAAGAATATATAGTACGGTAGACGTACGTGTGGCAATGTCTTTTGACTTAAGCCTGAATAATAAGAACCTTGAAGTATTTTAAAAGAATATATATATAGTACGGTAGGCGTACGTGTGTTAACTGAATGTAGTGTTACGACAATGTCTTTTGACTTAAGCCTGAATAATAAAGAATCTTGAAGTATTTCAAAAGATTAAGAAACCGTTTTGAAAGAAGAGTAATACTTGGTTTTGAAAACATAAGAGTTATACTAGCTTTATGGGAAGTTAGGTATAACGTCTTAAGAGAGGTAAAGAAAATGGTTTACTGATTTTAGAAGTTAAGAGACTTGATCTTAAAAGATAAGAGACTTGACTTAATTGAATTGATATGAATTTTGTTAAAAGTGTGAAACCTCATTCGTGAATAATGAGTACTTGGTTTTAAAAGGAATAATGTTTCTTGATTTGAAATCGAGAATAAGGATCGCAAACCAACTGCAGCGCTAATAAAAGGAAATGTATTGAATAATTAAGTATTATTAAAACCAGTAGAAACCTCCATCTGCATAGAAGCTAAGATGAGACAAAATGATATTACATTTCCTAGATCATGGCTGCTTTAATAAGATTGATTATAAACAAGAATAACCTACTCACATATAAGGCATATGTTTCTCAAATTGTTTAAAAGAGAATTATGTTTTAAAGGATTAAAGCTATGAACTACGAAACCTTTTCAAAAATGAGAAACTTGAGCATTTGAAATTAGGCAAACTTGAACGTTTGGAAAATAATGTTGTTACTTGATTTTACAAAGGGAAGTGTTTTGGTTTACTTAACAATGTTAGTCACTCTATTTTTATACTACGGGTATCGGGTGACCTTTGTAAAAGAAATGGATCTTTAAAAGGAATTTAACGTACGTAGTACTTTAGGGTTAAAACCCAGACTTTGACATAAAATGAAAGTACCTTGAGTTGTGTATAACTTTCCTATGCTTGTTGTTGTGAAACTTGCCTATGCTTATTGTGATAGCCTTTGGTGTGCAAGAATTGTGTTTCTATACTACTGGCGTCTCGATGGGTAGGTTGACTTGTTGAGAACTTACTTGGGCGTCGGCGGTGGCGGAGAATCTCACAGTGCGCTCGCGCTGATAGTGTTATTTTTGTTGTATCCTCTTGGACCTACTGACACGATGGGTGGCCCACGGGTATGGTTCCATTAGGATTGTTATTCCATGGACTAGCTCTTCATGAGGTTTTACTGTTCGGCCTTGGTATCTGGTGGTCGGCTTTCGTACTTGCCGTCGTGGCCGATTCGGCCTTGGTACACAGTAGTTAGCCCTCGCGCTTGCCCGCTCGGTGTAGTGACGAAGTCTCGTGACACGCCTTGGTACCGGTAGTTAGCCCTCGTGATTGCCCGGTCGACCACGTGACACGGCCTTGGTATCTGGTAGTCGGCTTTCGTACTTGCCCCGTATCAGCTTCGTGGTTTGGTTGTATAGTATTGTTAGTACGTCTTTGGCATCAGGTAGGACTTGGTGTTCATATGTACTCCTTGGTGTTATTATATCATAGACTGCCGGCAGTGAGGAAGGTATTCCACGGGCATGATTTATGTTGCGGGCGTGAGACCCATAGTTATATTTGAGTAATGACTCTGAGGGCGTGAGTCCCTGACTTGCATGACTGCTTATTTATCGTGAACTGTAGTTTGGTTATCATACATGTCTCCTGCTTTATATAGACTGCTATGATTTCATTTCTGATATTTTGATTTCACATACTTGGTACTGTTATCGACCTCCTTGGCTGCGTTAAATCCGCGGTGGGTACACGATGTTGATCCCGCTTAGGATCACATTTCAGCGTATTGGGAAGCTCCGTTCCTTCGGAGGCTTATCTTTGGTATGTTACCCTGAGTCTGTAGGTTATTATACATTCAGGGGTATGGCGGGGCCCTGTCCCGTCATAGTTGTTGTAAAAATCTTAGAAGTGCATGCTTTGTTGTGGGCGGGGTTGTAAGGATTATCGCTCAAATGTCGATATATATATATATATATCTTTGAGAGGCAACCGTTTTGGTCTGCCTATTTTCTTTTATCTTGATCCATATCTATTTGTATGTTTAAGTTTTTATTTCCGCTGGTTTTTCTCTGATGTTGTATCACTAGGGTGCCCGGGGTAAGGCACCAGTCACGGGCCCGGGTTCGGGTCGTGACACATTGAGCATGATTAAATTGAATTTGCGAAATATCTGACTTGAAGTGTTTAGAATGCTAAAAATTCATGCTATATGTTCCTGCATATTATTTTACTAACCTTCATATTTTTCTAAGTAACAATGATGCAGCAATTTGATCAATGTGTTTGAGTCATATTATTTTCCTTTCTTTCGTGTCTTTGTTTATATTTTTGATCTTTGCTCGAGGGCGAGCAAAGGTTAAGTTTTGGGGTATTTAATCGGTGTATTTTATATACACCTTTTGAGTCATTTTTAGTTAGTATTTTACTCATTTTGTTTATGTTTAGTATAGTATTAGAGTCGTTTTCCTTTCTTTTGTGTCACAGCGGTCATAAATGGAGAATTGGCGAAAAGAAGAGAATGAGCTTAATTGAGATGGAATTGCACACTAAAAGGGGCCAATAAATGAAGTCTAAGAAGTCCCGGAAAGTATAGACTAGATCGAACGGCTTGGATGAAAATCCCGGGCGACGGCTAAAATCCGCGAAAAACGCCTCGGCGCCATGCTGAATGTTCGTAAAGATGATTTGATCGCAGTTTTTCAGCCGTGGCGACTGCAGGGCCACGGCGCCGACGCGGGATTTCTGAGTTTTTGGCCGAATTTGACACGTTTTCAGGGTCCAAAAGGGATAACTTTTCCTACCTACATAATCCTAAACCCTTTACCTAAAGGATTCCATAACTTTTCCTAAACCCTTTACCTAAAAAATTTCATAACTTTTCCTACCTACATAATCCCTAACCCTTTACCTAAAGGATTCTTGAGTTATAAATAGTCTCTACATCATTAGAAGAATTCATCCTACATTCCATTCTCCATCCATCACCCATCCCATTCTCCATCCACCATTTCATTCCATCTTGTAAATATTCCACAACACAATCCTTGAATGCTAGAAGGCTTGGAGACTTGTTCTTGAGTATTTTCTTTTCTTTCTTTTTGCTTTGTTTATTTCAGTTCATGTATGGAGATTGTATTAGTTCTTAGCGTGACTATGGCTAGGAGCTAATTACTTATTTAGGGATTTCCTTGTAATTCTCTTAAAACTCTTATTCATGAAGTAATACATTAGTTGATTTCTTCTTCACTTGTTTAAGATTTATTCAATAGTTGCTTTGATTGCTTGATAATTAATTGATCACTAGTTATCATCACTTATATGAGTTCTAATCGAAATCCGAAAGGGGAGATTGTGAATATGCTATAGTTGAATAAACATAGGTTTAAATCGTGGACGAAAGTACCCCGATACTTGTGTAGCTTAATAGGTTATTGCTCTTAATCATCATTTGTAGTCAATCTTGTCACCGAAAGGTAGAAGGGTTCTCCATTGGGGTTGAATGTTTATATTACCTTAACAGGAGTATAAAACGGTCTAGTTAACCTGCTATCTTAACGTAGAAGAAGAAGTCAGTCTAATTGTATTAATGATTGAATAGAGTGGATAGTTGATGATCTTGGAAGCCCTAATTCTCCATCATAATTGATTTAAATCAAAGTTTTTTCATAATTAGTTTATTTCCTGCATTATTAGTTTAGAATTCCAACTCAATTAACTTTAACCAAATAGAAACTAAATCATAGATAATCGATACTTGAAAACCAGTCCATGAGGACGATATTCGGTCTTACCTAGACTATATTACTTGTCACGATACGTGCACTTGCGTTTAGTGTGTGCATAAATCGCGCATCACCTTGAAAAAGGTGGAAAAGTACGTAGAAACAAAGGAAGTGTTGTCCAATTTTCCGTAAAATAAGAGTCGGTATACTTAGTATCATTCTACGTTAGAAACTAGAAATTGATAGTCGTGTTGTGGCCATTATAGGGTGACAATTCTACGTGCGGCGTATTCGACTTAGCTTGGGATTAAGCCGAAAAGGTATGTGAACCATCTCCTCTTCTCCTAGCATGATTTCTTATGATAAAGAAAGTAAATCCTACTCCTTAAATGATCCATTCCTTGATTGTACTTGGATTGCCTAATATAGAAGTTGTTCTATATACTTCCTTGATTGTACTTTGGATGTTTAAATTGGAAGTTGTTATAATCCATTACCTTGACGAAATTTGGATTTTCAAAAGTGAAAGTGTTTTACTTGAAGTACATAGAGTTTTGAAAAGGAAGTGGTTTCCAAATCTTTTGGATAGTGCCTTAGTTCTAAAACCTAAAGGTTGTTATAACGTCTTTAGGGGAGTCAAAAAAGTGATTTACTTAATTGATTTAAAAAAGGATAAATGACATGATTTAAAGAGAAGTAACTTGTTTTAAAGGTGTGAGTTACTTGGTATTTAAAAGTATAAGCTACTTGATTTCTAAAGTTAAGAGACTTAATTTCTAAAGTTAAGAAACTTGCTTTCTAAAGTTAAGAGACTTGAAGTATTTTGAAAGTATATGATACTTGGTTTTAAAAGTATAAGTCTCTTGGTTATAAAAAGAATAAATTTGTCTAAAATCATAAAGGGTTATAACGGCTTTATGGGAAGTTAGTTATAACGGCTTTATGGAAGATTAAGAGAGTTGTCTATTTTGATTAATAGGTATGAGTTGCCTAGGTTGTGTAATTAGAAGTTACTTGGTTTCAAAGTCTTGAAATGGATTTCTAAAGGTGTAGTAACTTAATTTGAAAAATAGACATGCCTTGATACTACGGGTGTTAGTATCTTGGAGTTTTATATAAAAAAGAGTCTCTTGAAAAGAATGGACGTACGTAATACTTTGGCTTGTTTAAATGAGAATTATTATATTTGTGCCTTGATAGTACTTGGGTTTGTTTAAAATGAGAATTATTCTATTTGTGCCTTGACAGCACTTTGGCTTGCTTAAATAAGGATTTCTCTTGGTTTGTGTAAAGGCATGGTATTGTCTTGGTTTATGTAAAAAGGAAATGCATGGTAATTGTCTTGGTTTGTGTAAAGGAATGGTATTGTCCTGGTTTATGTAAAAAGAAAAGGCATGGTAATTGTCTTGGTTTGTGTAAAGGCATGATATTGTCTTGGTTTATGTAAAAAGTAAAGGCATGGTATTGTCTTGGTTTGTGTAAAAAAAAGAAGGAAAGGCATGGTGTTGTCTTAGTTTGCTAAAATGATGGTTTATTCATTATATAAATAAAGGTCAAGAATGGTTTGCTTGCATATGGGTTGCTCATATAGACATTCGTGCAAGTGTCGTATTTCCACATCTCCGCGTCCCTCTATAAAGGGCCGGAAACTTGGTTCAAGAGATATCATGGAGTAGCTCCCCATGGTGGTGAGTGGTACAAACTCACGGCGGGTCGGATAGACTCGGGTGGGTTAAATTCCCGAGATATATATAAGCCATGGATTAGCTATCCGTGATGCGAGTATCGTGTACCGATGACTCATTGCGGGTCCACATGACCTATGCGGGTGAAATAGTCCCTTGCGAGTGAAATAGTCCTATGATAAGTTGCATTATAACACAGAGGGTGGTTGACCACAGCAGCACGACGCCCATGTTTTGAAAGCGGTAGTGATTTCAATAATGAAAAGTGCGGTGTGTTTATGACTTAAAGTGGAACAGTTAATCTCATTGTTAAAGGCATAACTTAAAAAGGTAAAAATGATTGCATTACTCTCATGATTGCAAGGTTCAGTGTGCTTATTGATGTTATATTATATCATGGACTGCCGGCAGTGAAGAAGGATTCCACGGGCATGATTGATGTTATGTGCGTGAGACCCGTGGTTATATTTGAGTAATGACTTTGAGGCATCGTCCACGATTTGACATATGCTTATGTGTTGTGTCTTGTAGTTTGACTATCATACATGTCTCTGTTTTGTATAGGTCATTATGATTTCATTCTGATATTTTGATTTCACATACTTGGTACATTCTTCGTCTTGACCTCCCCGGGTGCATTCATGCCGCAGGTTTAGGTACACAGTTTGGTGATCTGCAGGTGTAGGACCCTGCTCCGAGTTTTTGGATAGCTCCATCTGTTCAGGAGTTTATCATTTTGGTATAGATCCTTCATTACTGTGCTTTTATGCGATTATGGTGCAGCGGGGCCTTGTCCCGTCATAGTTCAGTAAAACTCTTAGAGGTCTGTATTCATATGTGGGATTGGACTCATGTACAGTGTAGTGCCTTTTTATTGTGTATATTTTATGTCAGCCTTGTCGGCTTTGCCCTTGCATGTTCGTTGGTTTAAAAAAAAATGAGGTGTTATTTAATTCCGCGGTTTACTTGTGTCAGTTAGGTAGAAAGGTGCCCAGGTAGGGCACCAGTCACGGGCTCGGGGTTCGGGGCGTGACACTACGGTCGCTCTCGGCTTCTCTGTCTGTGCGGCGTGGGTGAACTCGCCGGCCGACCTGACCTCAGGCATAGTCTGGGCCTGAGTTCTAGTAACCCTCTGCGTACCACTAGCAACTCCTGCTGTTGTCTTGCCCTTCTGGGCCCTGGTCTCCTTCCGTGGAGGCATAATTGATACATAAGAATAGGTCAGAGAGGATTCAACCTAATAAGACAGTTCTACTGCACGATCTCAGAGAGAGAAGAATGGAAACCAATCCTAAATGTCTGCGACCTCCGGTTATAGATGTGTTGCACAACACACCGATAACCAATACTCTACTAGACACGGTGCGTAGACACTTTCCGAGGACTAAGCGCTCGATACCACTTTTGTCACGCGACCAGGCCGGGCTGCGATGCCCTACCTGGGCACCCCTTACAGGTATATATCAGAGAATAGCAGCGGAACATACATAAACTCATAAAATACTAGACAGTAAATATCAACAGGCTAGCTGATAAGGCCACCTTCCGAAAAATATATATAACCCAAATAAAAAAATAGTTACATCTTTGTTCTTACAACCCAATCCACAAGATATGACTACAAACCTCTAAGAATAACAACTGTGATGGAACAGGGCCCCGCCATACCCCTGAATGTACATAAATTTACAACATCAGGGAAACCGTAACAAAAGACAAGCCTCCGGAGAAATGGAGCTTCTAACAACTGATCAGTGATCCTAAGAGTGAGGATCCACAACCTGCTTACCCCTACATGCGGCATGAACGCAGACCCCGAGGAAAGGGGGTCAGTACAAAATATGTACCAAGTATGTAAAACTGGAAATACTGTAATTTACATCATAAGTCTAAAATAAATCTGGAGACATGTATGATAATCAAATTAATAGTATATTGTGCCTTACAAACAATGAGGCAAATGAGAGTATCTTTTACCGTTTAAAAGTAGGAAGGTTATGATCATTACAGGGCTACCCGCCCGTAATACCATTTGCAATCCTATTCATGGGAATTTAACTCGCATGGGAATTGAACCCGCATAGGTCACGTGGACCCGCAATGAGTATATGTAAATACCCGCATCGTGGAGAGCTAGCCCACAGAATAGTCATGGAAATTTAACCCACATAGGAATTGAACCCGCATAGGTCACGTGGACCCGCAATGAGTATATGTAAATACCCGCATAATGGAGAGAAAATTCATGGACTAAAACAATATCAAGGGAATTTAATCCGTAACATAACATCATGATTGTCGGCCCTCAAGGGAGGGACGCGGTGATATGAAAATATAATACTTGCCCGAATATCTATCAAAGGCAACATATGCAACCTAAAATCATTTAGGACTCTCATTAGATTTAATATAAATCACCTATCATTTTATAAGACTCAAGGCACTAGTAGGTCATGTCAAATCCGGGAATTTAACTCCAAGTACTATACCTTTAGAAATTCAAACCCAAGCTTTTAAGAACATCAAACACTTCTACCTTCAGAACCTAGGCAACACATGCCTATAAATTAAGTAGACCAATCTCTTTACTTTCCATAAAGTCGTTATAACTAACTTCTCATAGAGCCGTTATAACTCTTTATGTTTTAGACAAATTAAGGTAGTTTCATCTCTTAAAGACAAGTGAGTTAATTCTCTAACTCAACCAAATTTAGACATTCTTAGATTTAGGCAATGATATCAAAATGAACCGAATTCCTTTAAAACTCGTACGTCCACCGTACTATATATTTGTAAAACTCATGCTCAAAAGATATGGAAAGTTCTACATACCTCGTCGGTTCAATCCACTTGCTAAGTCCAATATGCCGTACATAGTATGTCAACCTATAATGACCATAATACGTCTATCAACTTCTAGTTTCAAACGTAGAATATTCTTAGTGTAAAGTCACTTATTCTACGAAAAATCGGACATCACTTCCTTTGTTTCTACGTACTTTTCCACCTTTTTCAAGGCCCGAATTCAATAACCAAACATGCCACATTTAAGGCTCAATAATGTAGCTAACAAAAGGGGATTACACGCCTAACAGGACGTGTAAAATTCTGCCCCACAATTGATATCAAAATAGTCCAAACGACAATGCCATTCACGGCTAAAAGGTGCAACAACATATAATCCTTTCCAATTCCTTTTCAATCCAATTTGTTAAGTCTAACATGTCATATAGTCGCAATCGATAATGTCACGACCCGATCCCGGGCCCGTTACTGGTGCCTTACCCCGGGCACCCTAGTGATACAACATCAGAGAAAATCAGCGGAAATAAAAACTTAAAAATGAAACAAGATATATGATAAAGCAGGATAACCAAGCGGTCACCTTCCAATAATATATATACAAATCTTTCAAACCGAACAGTTTAATCCTTTTACAAACCACTTGTGAGTACTACTGGACCTCTAAGAGTTTTTATACAACATGACGGGACGGGGCCGCCATACCACAGAATGTACAAGTACCTACGATGAGGACTATACAAAAGATAAGCCTCGAGAAAGCGGAGCTTCCGATATCTTTGAATCGTGATCCTAAGAGCGAGGATCAACGGCGGCGGTGTACCTCTACTGCGGCGTGAGCGGCCCAAGGAGGTCGATCTGGCAGTACCAAGTATGTGGCGAAAATCGTAAATGAAATCATAGTAGTCTATATAAAGCGGGAGACATGTATGATAACCAAACTACGATCCCAATAAATAAGCGATCATGTAAGTCGGGACTCACGCCCTCAAGTCATCACTCGATTATAACTATGGGTCTCACGCCTCAGCATCAATCATGCGTGGAATACCTTCGCCAGCTGCGATCTATGATATAATAACACCAAGGAGTACATATGAACACCAAGTCCTACGAGTTATAAAAACCGTGCGGGGCAAGTACGAAGGCTAACTACGGATACCGTGAGCCATACTAACAATACTATACAACCAAACCACGGGCGTCACGGGGCAATCACAGCCGACTACGGATACCAAGGCGTGTCACGTAATGGCCGGGGCAAATCTGAGGGCTAACTACGGATACCAAGGCGTATCACGAGACTCGCCACGAAGGCGTCTGCGGGCAAGTCTGAAGCCGACTACGGATACCAAGGCGTGTCACGTGGTGAGCAGGCAAGTATGAGGGCTAACTACGGATACGGCGTATCGCGAGACTTCGCCACTAAACCGAGCGGGGCAAGTGCGAGGGCTAACTACAGTACAAGGCCGAATCGACCACGCGAGGCGGGGCAATCTGGCCGACCACGGATACCAAGGCCGAATCGGTAGAAACCTGCGGAGAGCTAGTCCATGTAATAACACTATCAGCGAGGCGTGCGTGGAATTCTCCGTCCGCCGGTGACGTCCAAGTAATATCATAACAAATCAGCCGGCCCTCCATTGAGAGACGCGGCGGTATAGAAATACAATACTAGCACGCCAAGGCTATCACACGCAAACATACACAACTCAAGGTACTTTCATTTTATGCCAAAGTCCAGGTTTTAACCCCAAAGTACTACGTACGTTAAATTCTTTTTAAAAGATCCATTTCTTTTACAAAGGTCACCCGATGCCCGTATTATAAAAGTAGAGTGACTAACATTTTTAAGTAAACCAAAACAACTTCCATACTTTCCTTTTTAAACCACATTAAGACAATACCATGCCTTCTTTTTAGACCAAAACACTTCTCTTTTTTTTTTAAAGTCAAGTTATCACTTTAAAACCAATGATAAAACCATTCTTTTGTTTTCATAAAGTCGTTATAACTAACTTCCCATAAAGCTGTTATAACACTTTATGTTTTAAACCAAAAACTCATCAATTCCTCAAGTCATCTTTTCTTTTAGAAATCAAGTTCCTTACTTTGGAAATTTAAGAAAATCAATGCTTGTTTATCTTGATTCTTATTAAGCGGCCATGATCTAGGACCGTAATACAATTTCGTCTTATCTAAGCTTCTATGCGGATGGAGGTTTCTCTTGGTTTTAATATAATAACTTATTCTTATTTCCAAATCAGAAACATTATTCCTTTAAAAACCAGGTACTCATTACTCACGAATGAGGTTTCATACTTTAACAGACTTTAAATCAATTCAATTTAAGTCAACCGTTCCTTTTATCACTCTTAAGTCGTTATACCTAACTTCCCATAAAGCTAGTATAACATAAGCTTTCAAAACCAAGTATTACTTTTCTTTCAAAAACGGTTCTTAAATCTTTTGAAATACTTCAAGATTCTTATTATTCAGGCTTAAGTCAAAAGACATTGCCGTAAAACTACGTTCAGTTAACACACGTACGTCTACCGTACTATATATATATTCTTTTAAAATATCATGCTCAAGAGTATAGGAAGAATCACATACCTCGCGACGATTTATCGACTATTAGCAAATAGCTCCAAAGTATTGTAATCCTGCTAGCCTTTTCCACCCTTCGAGTAGAATATGCTACTCGCAGTACTTCAACCTATATCGGTCATAAGAGTCTATCAACGTCTAGACTATTCTGTAAAAATACTTCAAGATACAGGTTCCTTTATTCTACGGAAAATTGGGCAGCACTTCCCTACACGTCAAGCTACACAAGTCTCTCAGTAAATACGATCCTATGTAAATGATTTAATCTTCTTCTTTAATATCCTTCTATTACGCTCAATTCTCTTACAGAATATCCTTCTATGTATCTTATATACATTTCTATACAACTACGATATGTAATTTCCAATTACAATAGAAGAATGAGTATTTACCTCGGTAAGCCCAAAATTATCCAAGATTTAATGTCGATCTGAGCAACGTTTAGCTCCTACTCTGGCGCTTGACGCTCCAAACAACCCTTAGAAGTTCTACACAACTTCTTCTTAATACTTCAACTCGCTATGAAGATTTCCTTAGGGTTTCGTTTAGTGGCTAAAGGAAGTATAATAGTATTTCTGGGCTTTTAGTATAAGGGTAACCTTGGAATACTACAAGGTATTTTGGAATAGTAACAATACTTGGAGAATACTTTTCTACCAAGGGGTATTTACGAAAAACAACTCATGTGAGGGGTATTTCTGAAACAACTCAAGGGGTTGGCTTGACAAGGCTCACAAAGGGGAGGACTTGGACGAAACTACACTTAAGGGGAGAGGATTTTTGCCTTGAAATTTCAAGTGAGGATGAAGAATAAGTCTTGCATTAGAGGGGTATTTATAGGACTTTCAAGGGCTAGGATTAAGCCAAGTGGTGGGAAAGTGTAGGGTGAGGATTTGGACATGTGTGTGTGGGTCCCACCTTATCAATCTACCACAAAATATCCTACCAACCCGACTACAAAAACGCCAAGAATGGCCCTTAAATTCGTCGGCGAGGTGACACTTGTCACCCTCTCGTTGATCCAAAATATTTCATCTCTCGAAAAATTCGCAAAAATTATAAATGACATAGCCAGTAATTTTCCCTTCGAAAGTCCGGAAAGCGTTTAGTCGGAAAGCGATTCTTTTAAGCTAGTTGTGCACAAATTTCGCCACTTTGCCTACTTAAGGCTTAAACTTTGATGCGTGCTCACTTACGTACATACTGGAAATACGGTATAACATTCTCCCATCCTTAGAAACATTCGTCCGAATGTTCCTTCTCAAGCAGATAACGATAAAGTTCCTCATAACAAGTTGCGATGCCACACTGGCCACCAAATAACACATACGCAAATACTTATCCCAAGTCAACGAGGAATCACCTCTAGCATTACAAAAAGCTTCCACCCCCGGTCTAAAAGATATCCCCTTTGCACCTTTTCTTCACAAAAGTAATGATCATTTCTATTCTCTCAGCACATGTTCACTTCTTTCCTTACTCGTCGTACTTTTCTCGAACACTTGAACTCTTCAAGTATACGTACCATACTTCAGTCATCACTTCAGTTTCCAAAACTTTGGAGTCACCACCTCCAAACTTGGTCATCTTACTAGCCTCGCTCTCTTTTAAGGCCATTCCCGGCCTTCACGATCCGATTCTGGTCGAACATATCCACAAACTCATACGATGGTCATCTAAACTTGGGCCTAGCACCCTCGTGACCCTACCACCTGGCGGGACCACCTCGAACTGACCCCACCACATTTCAGGCCGCGGGTTGACGCGGTGGTCCTCAACCGGACCGCATTATCGCGCCAAACACTTGTTCCCGATCCGAACAATCTTACCTATCAAGTCGTAGCTACCACTTTCATCTTACACAACCATGAATTATCCCACAATACATTTATACGCATACCAAGTAATTTGACAAAGACTAACCGTAAAATCTTTTATTCAAGCCGGCCTTACATCTAAGGTCTCAACGTGTAATATTCTAAGGTTCATACCTTCCCTGTCCCCATACTTATTCTTTCAACTAACCATGCCTCTAAACCACAATATACACAATGCTATCTGTACATAGTACTCAACATACAATCATCGCATCACGCATGCTAAACTCTAGAGGGTTAAGGATATACCTGAAACGATAGGCGGTTCAAAGGACCGCTAAAGCTGGAACTTATCGCGACCTCTGGTGGCTGCGGTGTATGAGCATCTGCCTAGCTATGGAAGGTGAAGAACCCCATGGCGATCTCGTAACTGTGCTATCCTACAGTGCTACCCACAGTGGGACGATCTCTCGCCAAATGGCCTTGTTGGCGCAAGCATAACAATCTCCCAAATTAGTACGACATTCTCCCATGAAGTTTTCCACAACGGCCGAGACAAGGGTGACCTTATCCGCGAGCATTCCTACACCGCGAAAACACGAAACACGGGAGCCACGACCGCTCGAATATCCCAAACGTCCCGAAGACTGTGGAGGACCACTCTGTACTGGCGGAGGTACATAACTAGCCTGCTGCTGAGGCGGTCCGCCTCGAAAGTTATCGAAGGACCCTGCTGTTCTGGCCCTCTTCTGCTGATCTTGGTCATTCCGTCGACCTCTCCGCTCCTCACACCCAAGTGCATAAGCCTGCATGCGGGCAATGTCCATGCCCGGCTGAAGAGCTACACCCGCGCAACTCTCTGCCAAATAATCGTCGAGCCCTGTGACATAGCGGTGCACTCTGTCCTCCATACTGGCTACTAACGCGGGGACATACCGAGCCAATGAGTCGAACTCCACATTGTACTCACGAACCGTACGCCCGCTCTGCCTCAACACCAAAAATTTGTCGGCCCGAGCCCTCCTCGTCTGTGGAGGCAAGAAATGTGCAAGAAATGCCTCAAGAACTCGTCCCCAAATAGTGGAGCGCGTGCTCTCCGGGACAGCTCGCGAATCAAACGATCATTTGCAGTATCACGCAGCCGATGTGAACCTAAGACCACTGACTCGGTCTCCGAAGCCTTGATCACTCTCATGGTCCGCTGTAACTGTCTGATGAACTCCTGCGGATCATCCTCAGGCCTCGATCCATAAAACACTGGCGGGCTGCAACTCAGAAAGTCCCGCAGTCTCAAACTATCTGCTCTCGGGTGAACTACGGGTACTCTGCAGGAATCGGCTGCATCCAGCTTATCCTCGTGCCTTGCCACTATCCTGGCCAATAACTGGGCCATCTCCTTGTAACCCATCTCTTACGCTCCGGTGTGGGGCGAGGCTCAGTCTTGTGGTCTCGGCAGCTGCTGCGCTTAAACTCTCACGAGGCGGCGTCGCAAAACTTCGCCGTCTCAAGCACTATCTCGAGTAATGGCGGGCTGCGCCCCGTACTCCTCTGTATCCTACCAGCGGTTTCTACTGCCTTGCCCATCTGGGCGGGTTGCACTGCGGAGGCATAATCGTAAAAACGAAATGCGTCGAGGGTCAACTTATAACACAACTCTAAGGCACGATCTCGAATTAGAAGAATGGAAACTAATCCTAAATGTCCGTAGCCTCACGATTATAGATGTGGTGCACAACACACCGATAATCAAGACTCTACTAGACACGATCTGTAGACACTTTCCGAGGATTAATCGCTCGATACCACTTTTGTCACGACCGATCCGGGCGTGGCGGTGCCTTACCTCGGGCACTGGTGATACAACATCGTGAAATAAAAACTTAAAATGAAACAAGATATATGATAAGAACAGGATAACCAAAGCGGTCACATTCAATAATATATATACAAATCTTTCAAACCAACAATTTAATCCTTTTTACAAACCACACTTGCAATGTACTCTGCACCTCTAAGAGTTTTTATACAACATGACGGGACGTGGTCATATACCAGAATGTACAAGTACCTCTGATGTGAGGGGACTATGCTAAAAGATAAGCCTACGGAGAAAGCGGAGCTTCCCGATATCTTTGGCGTGATCCTAAGAGCGAGGATCAACGGCGGTGTACCTCTGCCGCGGCGTGAGCGGCCGAAGGAGGTCGATAAATGTACCAAGTATGTGAACCGAAAATCGTAAATGAAATCATAGTAGTCTATATAAAGCGGGAGACATGTATGATAACCAAACTACGATCCTGATAAATAGCGATCATGTAAGTCGTGACTCGCCTCCAAGTCATCACTCGATTATAACTATGGGTCTCACGCCTCAACATCAATCATGCGTGGAATACCTTCCTCCGGCTGCGGCGATCTATGATATAATAACACCAAGGAGTACATATGAACACCAAGTCCTACGAGTCATAAAAACCGTGCGGGGCAAGTGCGAAGGCTAACTACCGGATACGAGCCATACTAACAATACTATACAGCGAACCACGGGCGTCACGGGGCAAGTACGAAGCCGACTACGAATACCAAGGCGTGTCACGTGGTGGCCGTGGCAAATCTGAGGCTAACTACGGATACCAAGGCGTATCACGAGACTCCACCAAGGCGATACGGGGCAATCTGGCCGACTACGGATACCGCGTAGTGTCACGTGGGGCCGGGCAATCTGAGGGCTAACTACGGATACCAAGGCGTATCACGAGACTTCGCCACTAAACCGAAGCAGGCAAGTGCGAGGGCTAACTACAGTACAAGGCCGAATCAGCCACGAGGCAGGCAAATCTGGCAAACCACGGATACCAAGGCCGAATCGAAGAAACCTCACGGAGAGCTAGTCCATGTAATAACACTATCAACGAGGCGTGCGGTGGAATTCTCGTCCTTTGCCGTGCGTCAAGTAATATCATAACAAATCGATCGGCCTCCATTGAGAGGCGGTGGTATAGAAATACAATACTAGCACGACAAGGCTATCACGCAAACATACACAACTCGAGTACTTTCATTTTATGCCAAAGTCCAGGTTTTAACCCCAAAGTACTACGTACGTTAAATTCTTTTTAAAAGATCCATTTCTTTTACAAAGGTCACCCGATGCCCGTATTATAAAAGTAGAGTGACTAACATTTTTAAGTAAACCAAAACAACTTCCATACTTTCCTTTTTAAACCACATTAAGACAATACCATGCCTTCTTTTTAGACCAAAACACTTCTCCTTTTTTAAAGTCAAGTTATCACTTTAAAACCAATGATAAAACCATTCTTTTGTTTTCATAAAGTCGTTATAACTAACTTCCCATAAAGCTGTTATAACACTTTATGTTTTAAACCAAAAACTCATCAATTCCTCAAGTCATCTTTTCTTTTAGAAATCAAGTTCCTTACTTTGGAAATTTAAGAAAATCAATGCTTGTTTATACTGATTCTTATTAAAGCAGCCATGATCTAGGAACTGTAATACAATTTCGTCTTATCTAAGCTTCTATGCAGATGGAGGTTTCTACTGGTTTTAATATAATAACTTATTCTTATTTCCGAAATCTGTAAAACATTATTCCTTTAAAAACCAGGTACTCATTACTCACGAATGAGGTTTCACACTTTAACAGACTTTAAATCAATTCAATTTAAGTCAACCGTTCCTTTTATCACTCTTAAGTCGTTATACCTAACTTCCCATAAAGCTAGTATAACTTAAGCTTTCAAAACCAAGTATTACTCTTCTTTCAAAAACGGTTCTTAAATCTTTTGAAATACTTCAAGATTCTTATTATTCAGGCTTAAGTCAAAAGACATTGCCGTAAAACTACGTTCAGTTAACACACGTACGTCTACCGTACTATATATATATTCTTTTAAAATATCATGCTCAAGAGTATAGGAAGAATCACATACCTCGCGACGATTTATCGACTATTAGCAAATAGCTCCAAAGTATTGTAATCCTGCTAGCCTTTTCCACCCTTCGAGTAGAATATGCTACTCGCGATTCAACCTATATCGGTCATAAGAGTCTATCAAAGTCTAGACTATTACGTAAAAATACTTCAAGATACGAGTTCCTTTATTCTACGGAAAATTGGCGACTTCCACTGCCGTCAAGCTACACAAGTCTACTATAAATACAATCTATGTAAGTACAGTTTAATCTTCTTCTTTAATATCCTTCTATTACAGTTCAATTCTTTTCTGTAATATCCTTCTATGTATCTTATATACATTTCTATACAACTACAGTATGTAATTTCCAATTACAATAGAAGGACAAAAGTATTTACCTCGGTAAACCCAAAATTATCCAAGATTTAATGTCGATCCTGAGCAACGTTTAGCTCTACTGCTGGCGCGCTTGACCGCTCCAAACAACCCTTAGAAGTTCTACACAACTTCTTCTTAATACTTCAACTCGTATGAAGATTTCCTTAGGGTTTCGTTTAGTGGCTAAAGGAAGTATAATAGTATTTGGGCTTTTAGTATAAGGGTAACCTTGGAATACTACAAGGTATTTGGGCGATGTATTTTGGAATAGTAACAATACTTGGAGAATACTTTTCTACCAAGGGGTATTCTGAAAAACAACTCGAGGGGGTATTTACGAAAACAACTCGAGGGGTTGGCTTCGGCAAGGCTCATGAGGGGAGAGGACTTGGACGAAACTACACTTAAGGGAGAGGATTTTTGCCTTGAAATTTCAAGTGAGGATGAAGAATAAGTCTTGCATTAGAGGGGTATTTATAGGACTTTCAAGGGCTAGGATTAAGCCAAGTGGTGGGCAAGTGTAGGGTGAGGATTTGGACATGTGTGTGTGGGTCCCACCTTATCAATCTACCACACAAAATATCCTACCAACCCTTGACTACAAAAAAATGCTAAGAATGGCCCTTAAATTCGTCCACTTGAGGGTGACACTTGTCACCCTCTCGTTGGTCCAAAATATTTCATCTCTCGGAAAAATCCGCAAAAATTATAAATGACATAGCCGTAATTTTCCCTTCGCAAAGTCCGGAAAACGTTTCGTCGGAAAACGATTCTTTTCGCTAGTTGTGCACAAATTTCGCCACTTTGCCTACTTAAGGCTTAAACTTTGGTACATACGCCCTTACGTACATATTCTGGAAATACGGGGTATAACATTCTCCCCTCCTTAAAAACATTCGTCCCGAATGTTCCTTCTCAAGACAGATAACGATAAAGTTCCTCATAACAAGTTGCCAATGCCACACCTGGCCACCAAATAACACATACGCAAATACTTATCCCAAGTCAACGAGGAATCACCTCTAGCATTACAAAAAGCTTCCACCCCCGGTTTAAAAGATATCCCCTTTGCACCTTTTCTTCACAAAAGTAATGATCATTTCTATTCTCTCAGCACATGTTCACTTCTTTCCTTACTCGTCGTACTTTTCTCGAACACTTGAACTCTTCTAGTATACGTACCATACTTCAGTCATCGCTTCAGTTTCCAAAACTTTGGAGTCACCACCTCCAAACTTGGTCATCTTACTAGCCTCGCTCTCTTTTAAGGCCATTCCCGGCCTTCACGATCAGATTCCTCGAACATATCCACGAACTCATCGATGGTCATCTAAATTTGGGCCTAGCACCCTCGTGACCCTACCACCTGGCGGTACCACCTCGAACTGACCCCACCACATTTCAGGCCGCGGGTTGACCCGCGATCGGTACTCAACCCGACCCGCTATCGCGCCAAACACTTGTTCCCGATCCGAACAATCTTACCTATCAAGTCGAGCTACCACTTTCATCTTACACAACCCACAGAATTATCCCACAATACATTTATACGCATACCAAGTAATTTGACAAAGACTAACCGTAAAATCTTTTATTCAAGCCGGCCTTACATCTAAGGTCTCAACGTGTAATATTCTAAGGTTCATACCTTCCTGTCCCATACTTATTCTTTCAACTAACCATGCCTCTAAACCACAATATACACAATGCTATCTGTACATAGTACTCAACATATAATCATCGCATCACGCATGCTAAACTCTAGAGGGTTAAGGATATACCTGAAACGATAGGCGGTTCAAAGGACCGCTAAAACTGGGAACTTCTATCGCGACCTCTGCCGTGGCCTGCCGGTGTATGAGCATCTGCCTAGCTATGGAAGGTGAAGAACCATGGCCCGATCTCGTAGCTGTGCTATCCTACGGTGCTACCACAGTGGACGATCTCGCCAAATGGCCTTGTTGGCAAGCATAACAATCTCCCAAATTAGTACGACATTCTCCCTTATGAAGTTTTCCACAACGCCTGCTGAGACAAGGGTGACCTTATATGGCGAGCATTCCTACTCCCCTGAAAACCTAAACACGAGAGCCACGACACGCTCGCCGAATATCCCAAGCGTCCCAAGGCGCGGAGGACCACTCTGTCTTGGCGGAGGTACATAACTTCTTCTTTGAGGCGGTCCGCCTCGAAAGTTATCGAAGGACCCTGCTGTTCTGGCCCTCTTCTGCTGATCTTGGTCATTCTGTCGACCTCTCCGCTCCTCACACCCAAGTGCATAAGCTGCGTGGGGCAATGTCCATGCCGGTGAAGAGCTACACCGCGCAACTCTGCCTAATAATCGTCGAGCCCTGTGACATAGCGGTGCACTCTGTCCTCCATACTGGCTACTAACGCGGGGACATACCGAGCCAATGAGTCGAACTCCACATTGTACTCACGAACCGTACGCTCGCTCTGCCTCAACACCAAAAATTTGTCGGCCCGAGCCCTCCTCGTCTGTGGAGGCAAGAAATGTGCAAGAAATTCCTCCGAGAACTCGTCCCAAATAGCTGGAGGCGCATGCTCCCCCCGGGACAGCTCCCACGAATCAAACGATCATTGCGGTATCACGCGCGATCGATGTGAACCTAAGACCACTGACTCGGTCTCCGAAGCCTTGATCACTCTCATGATCCGCTGTAACTGTCTGATGAACTCCTGCGGATCATCCTCAGGCCTCGATCCATAAAACACTGGTGGGCTGCAACTCAGAAAGTCCCGCAGTCTCAAACTATCTGCTCTCGGGTGAACTACGGGTACTACCGGTACCGGAATCGCTGCATCCAGCTTATCCTCGTGCCTTGCCACTATCCTGGCCAATAACTGGGCCATCTCCTTGTAACCCATCTCTTACGCTCCGGTGTAGGGTGGAGGCTCAGTCTTGTGGTCTCGGCCACCGCTGCGGCTCTAAACTCTGAAATTGGCGGCGTCGCAAAACTTCGCCGTCTGAAGCACTATCTCGGGTAATGGCGGGCTGCGCCCCGTACTCCTTTGTATCCTACAGGTTTCCTCATTTGCCTTGCCCATCTGGGCGGGTTGCCTGCGCGGAGGCATAAGCGGTAAAAGCGAAATGCGTCGAGAGGGTCCAACTTATAACACGGCTCTAAGTACGATCTCGGAATGAGAAGAATGGAAACCAATCCTAAATGTCTGCGTCCTCACGATTATAGATGTGGTGCACAACACACGATAATCAAGACTCTACTAGACACGGTGCGTAGACACTTTCCGAGGATTAATCGCTCGATACCACTTTTGTCACGACCGATCCGGGCGTGGCGTGCCTTACCGGGCACCCTAGTGATACAACATCGAGAAAATCGTGAAATAAAAACTTAAAAATGAAACAAGGTATATGATAAAACGGGATAACCAAAGCGGTCACCTTCAATAATATATATACAAATCTTTCAAACCGACAGTTTAATCCTTTTACAAACCACCTTGCAGATTACTACAGACCTCTAAGAGTTTTTATACAACATGTGAACAGGGCCCGCCATACCACGAATGTACAAGTACCTCTGATGTGAGGACTATACAAAAGATAAGCCTCGAGAAAGCGGAGCTTCCGATATCTTTGGCTGTGATCCTAGGCGAGGATCGGCCGGGTGTACCTCTACTGCGGCGTGACGCGACCGCGAAGGAGGTCGATCTGGCCAGTGCAGTATGTGGCCCGAAAATCGTAAATGAAATCATAGTAGTCTATATAAAGCGGGAGACATGTATGATAACCAAACTACGATCCACAATAAATAGCGATCATGTAAGTCGTGACTCACGCCTCCAAGTCATCACTCGATTATAACTATGGGTCTCACGCCTCAACATCAATCATGCGTGGAATACCTTTCCCGCCAGCTGCCGATCATGATATAATAACACCAAGGAGTACATATGAATACCAAGTCCTACCTGAGTCATAAAAACCGTACGGGGCAAGTACGAAGGCTAACTACCAGATACCAGAGCCATACTAACAATACTATACAACCAAACCACGGAACTGATACGGGGCAAGTACGAAAGTCGACTACCAAATACCAAGGCCGTGTCACGTAGCTGACCGGGGCAAGTACGAGGGCTAACTACCAGATACCAAGGCCGTATCACGAGACTCCACCACGAAGGCGTCACGGCAAGTCTGGCCGACTACCGGATACCAAGGCCGTGTCACGTCGGCCGGCAAGTACGAGGGCTAACTACGGATACCGGCGTATCACGAGACTTCGCCACTAAACTGAACGGGGCAAGTGCGAGGGCTAACTACCAGGTACCAAGGCCGAATCAGCCACGAGACGGGGCAAGTACGAAAGCCAACCACCAGATACCAAGGCCGAATCAGTAAGAAACCTCATGGAGAGCTAGTCCATGGAATAACACTATCAATAGGAGCGTACCCGTGGAATTCTCCGTCACTGCCGGTACGTCCAAGTAATATCATAACAAATCAGCCGGCCCTCCATTGAGAGACGCGGCGGTATAGAAATACAATACTAGCACGACAAGGCTATCACACGCAAACATACACAACTCAAGGTACTTTCATTTTATGCCAAAGACCAGGTTTTAACCCCAAAGTACTACGTACGTTAAATTCTTTTAAAAAGATCCATTTCTTTTACAAAGGTCACCCGATGCCCGTATTATAAAAGTAGAGTGACTAACATTTTTAAGTAAACCAAAACAACTTCTATACTTTCCTTTTTAAACCACATTAAGACAATACCATGCCTTCTTTTTAGACCAAAACACTTCTCCTTTTTTTAAAGTCAAGTTATCACTTTAAAACCAATGATAAAACCATTCTTTTGTTTTCATAAAGTCGTTATAACTAACTTCCCATAAAGCTGTTATAACACTTTATGTTTTAAACCAAAAACTCATCAATTCCTCAAGTCATCTTTTCTTTTAGAAATCAAGTTCCTTACTTTGGAAATTTAAGAAAATCAATGCTTGTTTATACTGATTCTTATTAAAGCAACCATGATCTAGGAACTGTAATACAATTTCGTCTTATCTAAGCTTCTATGCAGATGGAGGTTTCTACTGGTTTTAATATAATAACTTATTCTTATTTCCGAAATCTGTAAAACATTATTCCTTTAAAAACCAGGTACTCATTACTCACGAATGAGGTTTCATACATTAACAGACTTTAAATCAATTCAATTTAAGTCAACCGTTCCTTTTATCACTCTTAACTCGTTATACCTAACTTCCCATAAAGCTAGTATAACTTAAGCTTTCAAAACCAAGTATTACTCTTCTTTCAAAAACGGTTCTTAAATCTTTTGAAATACTTCAAGATTCTTATTATTCAGGCTTAAGTCAAAAGACATTGCCGTAAAACTACGTTCAGTTAACACACGTACGTCTACCGTACTATATATATATTCTTTTAAAATATCATGCTCAAGAGTATAGGAAGAATCACATACCTCGCGACGATTTATCGACTATTAGCAAATAGCTCCAAAGTATTGTAATCCTGCTAGCCTTTTCCACCCTTCGAGTAGAATATGTTACTCGCGATTTCAACTATATCGGTCATAAGAGTCTATCAACGTCTAGACTATTACGTAAAAATACTTCAATCTGAGTTCCTTTATTCTACGGAAAATTGGGCGACTTCCTACCGTCAAGCTACACAAGTCTCATCAGTAAATACAATCCATGTAAATCTGATTTAATCTTCTTCTTTAATATCCTTCTATTACAGTTCAATTCTCTTCTGTAATATCCTTCTATGTATCTTATATACATTTCTATACAACTACAGTATGTAATTTCCAATTACAATAGAAGGACAGGAGTATTTACCTCGGTAAGCCCAAAATTATCCAAGATTTAATGTCGATCCTGAGCAACGTTTAGCTCTACTCAAGCGCTTGACCCGCTCCAAACAACCCTTAGAAGTTCTACACAACTTCTTCTTAATACTTCAACTCGCTATGAAGATTTCCTTAGGGTTTCGTTTAGTGGCTAAAGGAAGTATAATAGTATTTCTGGGCTTTTAGTATAAGGGTAACCTTGGAATACTACAAGGTATTTTGGAATAGTAACAATAATTGGAGAATACTTTTCTACCAAGGGGGGGGGGGGGTATTTACGAAAAACAACTCAAGGGGTATTCTGAAAAACAACTCAAGGGAGGGGTTTGGCTTCGCCAAGGCTCACAAAGGGAGAGGACTTGGACGAAACTACACTTAAGGAGAGGATTTTTGCCTTGAAATTTCAAGTGAGGATGAAGAATAAGTCTTGCATTAGAGGGGTATTTATAGGACTTTCAAGGGCTAGGATTAAGCCAAGTGGTGGGCAAGTGTAGGGTGAGGATTTGGACATGTGTGTGTGGGTCCCACCTTATCAATCTACCACACAAAATATCCTACGAACCCTTGACTAAAAAAAAAAAACGCCAAGAATGGCCCTTAAATTCGTCCACTTGAGGGTGACACTTGTCACCCTCTCGTTGGTCCAAAATATTTCATCTCTCGGAAAAATCCAAAAATTATAAATGACATAGCGTAATTTTCCTTCGAAGTCCGGAAAATGTTTCGTCGGAAAACGA
This sequence comes from Przewalskia tangutica, assembly GCA_029844215.1. Lineage (NCBI taxonomy): Eukaryota > Viridiplantae > Streptophyta > Magnoliopsida > Solanales > Solanaceae > Przewalskia > Przewalskia tangutica. The sequence goes on from CM056725.1 coordinate 10,407,091, forward strand.
TTCTTTTCGCTAGTTGTGCACAAATTTCGCCACTTTGCCTACTTAAGGCTTAAACTTTGGTACGTACGCCCTTACATACATACTCTGGAAATACGGTATAACATTCTCCTCGCCCAAAACATTCGTCCCGAATGTTCCTTCTCAAGACAGATAACGATAAAGTTCCTCATAACAAGTTGCCAATGCCACACCTGGCCACCAAATAACACATACGCAAATACTTATCCCAAGTCAACGAGGAATCACCTCTAGCATTACAAAAAGCTTCCAACCCCGGTCTAAAATATATCCCCTTTGCACCTTTTCTTCACAAAAGTAATGATCATTTCTATTCTCTCAGCACATGTTCACTTCTTTCCTTACTCGTCGTACTTTTCTCGAACACTTGAACTCTTCTAGTATACGTACCATACTTCAGTCATCGCTTCAGTTTCCAAAACTTTGGAGTCACCACCTCCAAACTTGGTCATCTTACTAGCCTCGCTCTCTTTTAAGGCCATTCCCGGCCTTCACGATCCGATTCTGGTCGAACATATCCACGAACTCATACGATGGTCATCTAAACTTGGGCCTAGCACCCTCGTGACCCTACCACCTGGCGGGACCACCTCGAACTGACCCCACCACATTTCGGCGCGGGTTGACGCGGTGGTCCTCAACCCGACCGCATTATCGCGCCAAACACTTGTTCCCGATCCGAACAATCTTACCTATCAAGTCGTAAAGCTACCACTTTCATCTTACACAACCCACAGAATTATCCCACAATACATTTATACGCATACCAAGTAATTTGACAAAGACTAACCGTAAAATCTTTTATTCAAGCCGGCCTTACATCTAAGGTCTCAACGTGTAATATTCTAAGGTCCATACCTTCCCTGTCCCCATACTTATTCTTTCAACTAACCATGCCTCTAAACCACAATATACACAATGCTATCTGTACATAGTACTCAACATATAATCATCGCATCACACATGCTAAACTCTAGAGGGTTAAGGATATACCTGAAACGATAGGCGGTTCAAAGGACCGCTAAAGCGAACTTCTATCGCGACCTCTGCGTGGCTGCGGTGTATGAGCATCTGCCTAGCTATGGAAGGTGAAGAACCCATGGCGATCTCAGAGCTGTGCTATCCTACCAGTGCTACCCACAGTGGACGATCTCGCCAAATGGCCCTGTTGGCCGCAAGCATAACAATCTCCCAAATTAGTAGGACATTCTCCCTTATGAAGTTTTCCACAACGGCCACACTGAGACAAGGGTGACCTTATCTGGCGAGCATTCCTACTCCCCTGAAAACCTAAAACACGAGCCACGACTGCTCCGAATATCCCAAACGTCCCAAGGCGCGGAGGACCACTCAGTCTTGGCGGAGGTACATAACTATCTTCTTGAGGCGGTCCGCCTCGAAAGTTATCGAAGGACCTGCTGTTCGCCTCTTCGCTGATCTTGGTCGTGCAGCCGACCTCTCCGCCTCACACCCAGTGCATAAGCTGCGTGGGGCAATGTCCATGCCCGGTGAAGAGCTACACCGCGCAACTCTCGCCAAATAATCGCCGAGCCACCGTGACATAGCGGTGCACTCTGTCATCCATACTGGCTACTAACGCGGGGACATACCGAGCCAATGAGTCGAACTCCACATTGTACTCCCGAACAGTACGCCCGCTCTGCCTCAACACCAAAAATCTATCGGCCCGAGCCCTCCTCGTCTGTGGAGGCAAGAAATGTGCAAGAAATGCCTCAGAACTCGTCCCCAAATACCGGAGCGCGTACTCCCCGGGACAGCTCGCGAATCAAACGATCATTGCGGTATCACGCGGCGATGTGAACCTAAGACCACTGACTCGGTCTCCGAAGCCTTGATCACTCTCATGGTCCGATAGCTGTCTGATGAACTCCTGCGGATCATCCTCAGGCCTCGATCCATAAAAACACGGTGAAATGACTCGTAAAGTCCGCGATCTCAAACTATCTGCTCTCGGGTGAACTACGGGTACTACCGGTACCGGAATCGCTGCATCCAGCTTATCCTCGTGCCTTGCCACTATCCTGACCAATAACTGGGCCATCTCCTTGTAACCCATCTCTTCGCTCCGGTGTGGGTGGAGGCTCAGTCTTGTGGTCTCGGCCCGGCTGCTGCGACTCTAAACTCTGCGAGGCCGGCGTCATGCAAACTCGTCGTCTGAAGCTATCTCGGGTAATGACTGGATCGCGCCCCGTACTCCTCTGTATCCTACCAGCTTTCTCGCTGCCTTGCCCATCTGGGCGGGTTGCACTGCTGCGGAGGCATAATCGGTAAAAATGAAATGAGTCGGAGGGTCCAACTTATAACACGGCTAAGGCACGATCTCGTAATGAGAAGAATGGAAACCAATCCTAAATGTCCTGCGACCTCACGATTATAGATGTGGTGCAACACACCGATAATCAAGACTCTACTAGACGGTCACGTAGACACTTTCAGGATTAATCGCTCTCGATACCACTTTTGTCACGACCGATCCGGGCGTGGCGTGCCTTACCGGGCACCCTGGTGATACAACATCGAGAGAAAATCGGAAATAAAAATTTAAAATGAAACAAGATATATGATAAGAACAGATAACCAAAGCGGTCACCTTCCAATAATATATATACAAATCTTTCAAACCGAGCAGTTTAATCCTTTTACAAACCACCTTGTGATTACTACAGACCTAAGAGTTTTTATACAACATGACGGGACGGGGCCCGCCATACCACGAATGTACAAGTACCTACTGATGGGGACTATACCAAAAGATAAGCCTCGGAGAAACGGAGCTTCCCGATATCTTTGTTGTGATCCTAAGAGCGAAGATCAACGATCATGTACCTACCTGCGGCGTGAACGCAGCCCCGAAGGAGGTCGATAACAGTACGTGAAATGGCGAAAATACGTAAATGAAATCATAGTAGTCTATATAAAGCGGAGACATGTATGATAACCAAACTACATCCACAATAAATAGCGATCATGTAAGTCGGGGACTCGCGCCTCAAGTCATCACTCGATTATAACTATGGGTCTCACGCCTCAACATCAATCATGCGTGGAATACCTTCCTCATGCCGTGATCATGATATAATAACACCGAGTACATATGAACACAAGTCCTACGAGTCATAAAAAGCGATGCGGGGCAAGTCTGAAGGCTAACTACCGGATACGAGCCATACTATCAATATTATACAACCAAACCACGGGCGTCACGGGGCAAGTCTGGCCGACTACAAATACCAAGGTCTTGTCACGTGGTGGCCGAGGCAATCTGAGGGCTAACTACGGATACCAGGTCGTATCATGAGACTCGCCACGAAGGCGTCTGGGCAAGTCTGGCAAGCCGACTACGGATACTCGCGCCGTGTCACGTGGACCGGCAAGTACGAGGGCTAACTACGGATACCAAGTCAGTATCACGAGACTTCGCCACTAAACCGAGCAGGGGCAAGTGCGAGGGCTAACTACGTACCTCGGCGAATCAGCCACGAGACGGGGCAAGTCTGGCCGACCACGGATACCAAGGTGAATCGAAGAAACCTCATGGAGAGCTAGTCCATGGAATAACACTATCAGCGAGGCGTGCGGTGGAATTCTCCGTCACTGCCGGTACGTCCAAGTAATATCATAACAAATCAGCCGGCCCTCCATTGAGAGACGCGGCGGTATAGAAATACAATACTAGCACGACAAGGCTATCACACGCAAACATACACAACTCAAGGTACTTTCATTTTATGCCAAAGACCAGGTTTTAACCCCAAAGTACTACGTACGTTAAATTCTTTTTAAAAGATCCATTTCTTTTACAAAGGTCACCCGATGCCCGTATTATAAAATAGAGTGACTAACATTTTTAAGTAAACCAAAACAACTTCTATACTTTCCTTTTTAAACCACATTAAGACAATACCATGCCTTCTTTTTAGACCAAAACACTTCTCCTTTTTTTTAAAGTCAAGTTATCACTTTAAAACCAATGATAAAACCATTCTTTTGTTTTCATAAAGTCGTTATAACTAACTTCCCATAAAGCTGTTATAACACTTTATGTTTTAAACCAAAAACTCATCAATTCCTCAAGTCATCTTTTCTTTTAGAAATCAAATTCCTTACTTTGGAAATTTAAGAAAATCAATGCTTGTTTATACTGATTCTTATTAAGCGACCATGATCTAAGGCTGTAATACAATTTCGTCTTATCTAAGCTTCTATGCAGATGGAGGTTTCTACTGGTTTTAATATAATAACTTATTCTTATTTCCAAAATCTGTAAAACATTATTCCTTTAAAAACTAGGTACTCATTACTCACGAATGAGGTTTCATACTTTAACAGACTTTAAATCAATTCAATTTAAGTCAACCGTTCCTTTTATCACTCTTAAGTCGTTATACCTAACTTCCCATAAAGCTAGTATAACTTAAGCTTTCAAAACCAAGTATTACTCTTCTTTCAAAAACGGTTCTTAAATCTTTTGAAATACTTCAAGATTCTTATTATTCAGGCTTAAGTCAAAAGACATTGCCATAAAACTACGTTCAGTTAACACACGTACGTCTACCGTACTATATATATATATTCTTTTAAAATATCATGCTCAAGAGTATAGGAAGAATCACATACCTCGCGACGATTTATCGACTATTAGCAAATAGCTCCAAAGTATTGTAATCCTGCTAGCCTTTTCCACCCTTCGAGTAGAATATGCTACTCGCAGTACTTCAACCTATATCGGTCATAAGAGTCTATCAAAGTCTAGACTATTCTGTAAAAATACTTCAAGATACAGGTTCCTTTATTCTACGGAAAATTGGGCAGCACTTCCCTACCCGTCAAGCTACACAAGTCTCACGTAAATACGGTCTATGTAAAATCTGATTTAATCTTCTTCTTTAATATCCTTCTATTACAGTTCAATTCTCTTCTATAATATCCTTCTATGTATCTTATATACATTTCTATACAACTACAGTATGTAATTTCCAATTACAATAGAAGGACAGGAGTATTTACCTCGGTAAGCCCAAAATTATCCAAGATTTAATGTCGATCTGAGCAACGTTTAGCTCCTACTGGCGCTTGACCGCTCCAAACAACCCTTAGAAGTTCTACACAACTTCTTAATACTTCAACTCGCTATGAAGATTTCCTTAGGGTTTCGTTTAGTGGCTAAAGGAAGTATAATAGTATTTACGGGCTTTTAGTATAAGGGTAACCTTGGAATACTACAAGGTATTTGGGCCAAGGTATTTTGGAATAGTAACAATACTTGGAGAATACTTTTCTACCAGGGGGGGTATTTACGAAAAACAACTCAAGGGGGGGGGGGGGTTGGCTTCGGCCAAGGCTCACAAAGGGGGAGGGGGACTTGGACGAAACTACACTTAAGGGGGAGAGGGATTTTTTGCCTTGAAATTTCAAGTGAGGATGAAGAATAAGTCTTGCATTAGAGGGGTATTTATAGGACTTTCAAGGGCTAGGATTAAGCCAAGTGGTGGGCAAGTGTAGGGTGAGGATTTGGACATGTGTGTGTGGGTCCCACCTTATCAATCTACCACACAAAATATCCTACCAACCCTTGACTACAAAAAAATGCCAAGAATGGCCCTTAAATTCGTCCACTTGAGGGTGACACTTGTCACCCTCTCGTTGGTCCAAAATATTTCATCTCTCGGAAAAATCCGCAAAAATTATAAATGACATAGCCGTAATTTTCCCTTCGCAAAGTCCGGAAAACGTTTCGTCGGAAAACGATTCTTTTCGCTAGTTGTGCACAAATTTCGCCACTTTGCCTACTTAAGGCTTAAACTTTGGTACGTACGCCCTTACGTACATACTCTAGAAATACGGGGTATAACAGATAATAACAACTACAATCCCTTCTTTATATAACATGCGACGACTAAAACTAATAACTAAATTGAATTACAATCTTGAAGGCTAAATCATGCTAGTTTCGGATTCCATCCAAATGTTCCAAAACATTTCAATCCCCATTATATATATCTCATGCTTGCATATATATATGACCACAACAATAAGTAATCTTCAATCACTTAAGAGGACAAGATTGTTACCTTGACAAGCCTTAATCCAACTTCAAGATCCAAAGTCGCTCCTTAGCAACTTAGCTCATTTCCTTCACGCTCCAATCCGCTATTTGAAGCCTTTAGAAGTTCACAAACAACTTTCCTTCAATTTCTAACCAATACTATGAAAACGACTTAGGTTTTCACCTTGCGACTAATGTAAAAATGTAGTCTTTCCGGGATTTTTCTATTGAGATATCCTTGTAATACCATTAGGAACCTTGGTTTAAAGTATTGGGATTATTGAACCACAAACGAAATTTTTTTCTTCTTTCAATAGAGCAAAGTCGAGAGCTCTTCAAGAACAAGAACAAGTTTCTCTAAAAAAAATCTAAGTGTTGAGACAAGTCTTGCTACTAGTGTGACTATAGAACAAAATGAAGGGTCAAGATCATAACACTTGTTTGGTTTGGATGAATGATATTTAAATATCTCAAGTCAAGTGGCTCATTGACTTAGTCAATTATGTCAAGCTTGGGCTTGCAAGACTTGATCATCTAAGCTATGGTCAATTGACCTTTTTGCCCTTGGTCTATTCGTCCAAGACCATCCAAGGGGTGTGACACGTGTCACCCTCCCATTCGTCGTAATATTTCATTTCCTGACATTTTCATAATTCCGATAAATTCTACAAGTCTCAAATCTTAACGTCATGATTTTTTACGTACGTTCTTATATACATGTCTTGGAATTACGGGGTGTAACACTCATCTCACGAGATATTTTCATTCTCCAAGCTCTCTTCTCTCTCCTCTTAACTCTAAATTCGAAATCCAAGGGAAAAATTCCAAGATCAAGAGTGGATTATTTTCCAAGATTAAGGACATTAATCTAGTCCTAAGCTAGTTTAACTCTCCAAGATCCGCCAAAGAATGAGTTGGCCGAGAGTGGTGTATTGAAACCCTAGGCTTGTTCTTCAACTTTTTAGAAGTGAAACGTGAAGGGAAGTTGGTTATAAGATTGTAGAGGATACATATGTGTGACTGGAACTTGAAGAAGTAGAGCGAAACGAAAACTGCGGGTCAATATCTTGTGGACTGTTTGGACGATTTTTGGGCTATTTTAAAAGTAATAATTCTTCTTTCTCTTGAGATAATTGGATATTACTTATTGTTATAATGTATGGATGAGTTTGTGCTAAAAATAATGGAGGATAAAAAGTGTTTGGGGAAATTTGGATGTTGGGGCCGAAACTACAATTGTTGGCTATAATTGTTGTTGTTAACGTCACCTATTGCATGATATAATGAAGTAATCTTGTTGTTGATAAGTTTATATGATTTGTATAAAAGTATTGGAACTTGAATTGGATTAAAAAGGATTATGGAAAGGGCAATTGTATTGGGGTTGTTTGGCCGTGTATTATATAAAACTGTGGGGTATTATTGTGCAGTTTTAGGGACTGTTTTGTTGAGTTGGAATGATGGAAATTCAGCCACTTATAAGAATGTTTAAATGTAGTAATTTCTAAGGAAAGTCCTAAGAGATTAAGGGTGTAGAAAGGTGTTAAAAAGGCCTCACATTTCACCTTTGTTATTGTCGGATTTTGGACTGATTTTGTGGACTGTTTTACATGGATTAAAGGGCTGAATTTTACACGTAAAGTAGGCGTGTAATCCCATTTGGTTAACTGTTGTTTGTGTCCTTAATTGTGGCTTGATTGTTGTTGAAATTGGCCTTCTTGAAAGGTGGAAAAGTACATATAAACAGGGGAAGTGCTGCCCAATTTTTTGTAGAATAAGAGAACCTTTACTTGGTATTAACCTACACTAGTAAGCTTGAAGTTGATAGAAGTGTTATTGTCGTTATAGGTTGAAGTACATTGACATGTATCCTAGTTATCAAGTTGGTTAGTTCGTCCATAAGGTATGTGAACTATCCTTTCTTCTTTGGCATGGTTTGATTTTATAAAGTGATTGGATTTTAATCCTTATTGATACTTGATTTGATTTTATAAAGTGAGTGGATTTTAATCCTTATTGATACTTGATTTAAGTTTATAAAGTGAGTGTATTTTAATCCTTATTGATACTTGATTTGAGTTTATAAAGTGAGTGGATTTTAATCCTTATTGATACTTGATTTGAGTTTATAAAGTGAGTCGATTTTAATCTTTATTGATACTTGATTTGATTTTATAAAGTGAGTGGATTTTAATCCTTATTGGTACTTGATTGTATTTTAGAAAGTGAGTGGATCCTAATCCATAACGATACCTGACTCGATCTTTATAGAGTTCTATTGGAACCTAATCCTTAGTGGTATATCCTATTGATAGTACTTTGAGTTTCTAAAATGAAAGTTGTTTACCTATCCTATTGATAGTACTTTGAGTTTCTAAAATGAAAGTTCATTATATGTGTATGGTACACGAGATGTTGGTACCTAGGTTTATCTAAAATGAAAGTTCATTATATGTGTATGGTACATGAGATGTTGGTACCTAGGTTTATCTAAAATGAAAGTCCATTATATGTGTATGGTACACGAGATGTTGGTACCTAGGTTTATCTAAAATGAAAGTTCATTATATGTGTATGGTACACGAGATGTTGGTACCTAGGTTTATCTAAAATGAAAGATTTTATATGTGTTTGGTACATGATGTTTTGGTACCTTGGCATAGCTAAATGAAAGATTTTATATGTGTTTGGTACATGATGTTTTGGTACCTTGGAATAGCTAAATGGAAGATTTTATATGTGTTTGGTACATGATGTTTTGGTACTTTGGCATAGCTAAATGAAAGATTTTATATGTGTTTGGTACATGATGTTTGGAACCTTGGCATAACTAAATGGAAGATTTTATATGTGTTTGGTACATGATGTTCTGGTACCTTGGCATAGCTAAATGAAATATTTTATATGTGTTTGGTACATGATGTTTTGGTACCTTGGCATAGCTAAATGGAAGATTTTATATGTGTTTGGTACATGATGTTTTGATACCTTGGCATAACTAAATGGAAGATTTTATATTTGTTTGGTACATGATGTTCTGGTACCTTGTCATAGCTAAATGAAATATTTTATATGTGTTCGGTACATGATATGTTGGTACCTTGGCATAATTGAAATGAAAGTTTGTATATGTGATTGGTACATGAGATGTTGGTACCTTGGTTTTTCTAAAAGGAAAGTTCGTTTTAATGGTCGGTACATGTGATGTTGGTACCCTGGTTTTATTCCTTTGAGAATCAAAAGATGAGTTAAATTACACAAGGTTGCTATGATGCGGGTATAGATACCCATAACAGTATATGATTATATGAAAAGGTATTCACGGTTTTAAAATAACTCTCATACTTGTGAAAGGTACAGTTGGCTCTATTTTATATGGCACGGTCGGATCTGGTATTTGATTTTCATACTTGTCCCTGTCATCTTTTGGCCAGTTATGATCTTATTTATCAGACTTTATGTTTACATACTTAGTACATTGTTATCGACCCCTCTCAGGGCTGCGTTAAATGCCGCAGTATAGGTACTCGGTTGGGTGATCCGCGGGCTTAGGATCTCCATTCAGCTTCTATTGAGACAACTCCACTATTCCGGAGTCTTGTCATTTTGGTACGGAGTTTGTATTAAAGTCTTATGTATATTCAGAGGTACGACGGGGCCTTGTCCCGCCATAGTTACTGTCAAACTCTTAGAGGTTTGTATTCATATATGGGTTGGACTTGTGTACAGTGTAGTTTCTTTTTGGTTTATATATATATAATGGCGGCCTTGCCGGCTTTGCCTTTGCCTGCTTTAAAAAAGTGAGTTTTATTTAGTTTCTGCGGGTTACTTGTGATGTATGGGTAGAAGGGTGTCCAGGTAGGGCACCAGTCGCGGGCCCGGAATTCGGGTCGTGACAGATGCCTAGTCCTGGTGTCTGTTTGACATATTTGACTATCATCTCTGCTACCACCTGATGAGATATCTTTGGGGCTTGCATGAATTGTCTTAGGCACTGGAGTGCAAAGGCAATGTCTAGCCTTGTGTTGGTCAGATATAAAAGCCTGCTAATTAGCCTTTGATAACTGGTGGGTCCTTTCAAAATAGATTAGTAATCATATTCTCAGTAATTGATGGATTATTTATATGCTGATAAAACACAATAGAAGTCAACTTGGTGTTTAACTCCATTGGGGAGCTGCAAGTTTTGTTCATGTAAGGCTCATATCTGCTATCAATTCAAGAGCATACTTTCTCTGATGCATCACAATACCACTCCTGTTTCTGGCAAACTCAAACCCCAAGAAGTACATCAGCTTCCCCAGATATTTGATCTTGAAATGTTGTTGTAATGTAGCTTTAGTTTCAGCTATCAATTGACATCATTTCTAGTAATGAGAAGATCATCCACATAAATCAGTACTATCACAATTTTATTATTGTCTTTTCTTGTGAGAAGGGAATAATCCAAATGGCTCTGATTGAAACCACAAGACAATAAAGCAGTAGTAAGCTTAATGTTCCACTTTCTGGAAGCCTGTTTGAGTCCATAAAGAGATTTTAACAACCTACATGTCTTCCCTTGCTCATATGCAAAACATTGAGGTAGACTCATGTACAGTTTTTCATGAAGATCCCATTGTAAGAATGCGTTAAACACATCCATTTGGTATATAACCCATCCTTCTGAAGCAGCCACAGAAATGACTGATCTGACAGTCACCATTTTACTATTGGTGAAAATGTATCTTGATAGTCAATACCTTCTCTCTGGTTGTATCCTTTTGCCACCAATATTGCTTTAAACCTCTCTACTTCACCAAATGCCTTATACTTGATTTTTTATACCCACTTGCAGCCTATTGCCTTTTTGTTGGTTGGTAGATCAACTATATCTCATGTGTTGTTGTCTTTCAAAGCCTAAATTTTAGCTTTCATGGCTTTTATCCGTGTCTTATCTTTAGCAGCTTCATAATGACTCTGGTTCATGCTCTTATGATATCTTGGTAATGAAATTGTGATATGAGATAGATACCTCCAGCATAATTGACCACATTAGATAAATGATATAGACATGCCTTTTCACTCCTTGTATGCATATTAGGCTGGATAAAATCTTTCATCCAAGCAGGTGGCCTTCTATCTCTGGTGGACCTCCTAGCTTCCAGCATCTCCTCTGACTGCCTCTGTACAGGATTCCTACCAACAATTTGTGTAGGATCAACACCCTCAATCTCTGTATCTTCAATGTTTGAACTTGGTGATGCTCCTTTTGGAAACTGATCACCAGATGCACTTTCTGGAAACTGATCACCAGTTGACAATCCCACTCCTTCATGTTCTACAACATCTTCAACTATATCCTGTTCTTGCAAGGCTACATCCATATCAACACATGTGTACAGGAATATAATCAACCTCCGATCCTTCAATGTGTGTGTCCACATCACCCTGTTTGATCTGTTCAAAAGGAAAAAATTATTCATATAAGGTTACATCTCTACTGATAAAGATAATCCTGCTCTCCAGATCAAACAATTTATAACCCTTCTGTCTAGATGCATATCCAAGGAGTACTGACTTGATAGCTCTCACATCAAACTTGTCCATTTTCACCAGATTAGTAGCATAACAGAAACATCATATCACTTTCATATGAGATAGTGAAGGTATCCTTTTAAATAGCTTCTCATAAGGTGACACATCTCCCAACACCATAGATGGGATTCTGTTAATCACATAGACTACTGCTTTTACACAGTCTCCTCAAAACCTTGCTGGCAAATGACTTTGAAACTTGATGGCTCGTGCTACCTTCAGAATGTTTCTATGCCTCCTTTCCATCACCCCATTTTTGTGTGGAGTGTATAGACAAGAGCTTTGGTGTACAATTCCATGATGATTAAACAACTCAGCACAAACATTATTTATGAACTTTGAGTCATTATATGTTCTAATATGCTTAACCAATACTTCAAACTGTGTCTTGAATAATGCAAACAGGTTCTTAAGGTTCTTAAGAATGGTGGCTACATCAGACTTAACATGTAATAGAAAAACCCAAGTCCACCTAGTATAATCATCCACCACTGTAAGAAAGTGTCTCATTCCAGAATAGGTGGGGATCTTATAAGGTCCCCATACATCAAGATGTAACAATTGAAAAATAGAATCTGACTTGTTATAACTAACATGAAACTTTCTTGTTTGTCTACCAAAGGACAAATCTCACAGTGTTTTATTGAGAAACTGGACTTCTCACCAATGTGAGCAATCTTACTAAGCACTCTCATTGGCACATGTCCCATTCTTCTATGCTAAAGTCCTGCTTGTAGTTCAACTGCTGAATTTGTGGTTGACATGTGTGCTTTCACTCTTGCTCTTGCATACTTCTTCTTTGAATTTAGCATGTATAATTCATCCACCTCCCTACCAATCTCCTTCACCTTCCCAGTGAAGAGATCATGTAGGACAAAAAAGTCAGGAAAAAACCTTGCACTACAGTTTAGTTCCCTTGTCAACTTTGATACTGAAAGTAAATTGAACTTAAAATTTGGCACACACAACACGTGTTTTATTAGATCACCTCCTGTTAACCTGCAACTTCCTGTTTGAGTGATTGCTGATGTATCACCAGTAGGTAGTTGTACTTGTCCTGCATTATCCATGGGATTAATTTGTTCAATCATGTCCTTATCACTCACCAAATGATTAGTTGCTCCTGAATCTACTATTCAACTATTATGCTCTTTATCAATTACAGGTTTATCTGCCATATGAGCTCTAGATATTGTTTCATTACCATGATGTGCACCACCTATTGTTGTCACATTGCTATTGTATCCACCAACATCTGCCTGATGATTCAGCAATGTGAGCACTTTATCATACATGTCTAGAATGCAACTTCTCAACAAACCATTGAGCTGCTCATGTTGTTCTTAAGACAACTGCCTTATTTCTCCTGCATACTTCTGGTTTGTGTATCCATTTGTAATTTTGATGTGATCCATCAAAGTATTTGTGATGAGCACCCCTTGTCACAACCATATTCACCTTCTTCTTGCCTTTAAAATCAGCAGGATATCCTATAAGCCTATAACAATTGTCTCTGATATGTCCCTTGTTTTTACAGTAATCACAGAACATTAATTTGTAGCATGTGTCTCTGGTATGCCCCTTCATTTGACAAAAAATACATAATGCATTTGGTGTATAAGGCCTCTTTTGTTTAAACTGTGGTGTCCTGCTGAACAAGGCAGTAGGATCAACGTGTTCCCCCTGTTGACACCCAATTTTGACCCTCTCTTCCAATCATTTGCCGTCAATTAAATTATTTTTAAAACACCACAAAATAATTTTAATAATAATAATACATACATATATAAACGTATACATACATAAATAAGGAATTTAATAATGACGTCGTATTTATATAGAGCATTAAACACTCCTTAAATATCATGTTCGCATTTGTTATTTTAAATAATACTCAAAACAATTTTTATTATTTATAATGTAAACCCCATTTTTAATCCTTTTCTCCCTTAAACTAAAAACACCTACAATTATACCCAAAATAAATTAAATACCCGCAACCTACAAGCTTTTTATTTTGTCCAAAAAGAATTCCCCAAGCCCAACCGGATGAAACCCGAGGCCTAGAACCCAGCTCCCCTTATTCATCCACTTCCCCTCAAGTCCAAAAGCCTAAGAACAAACTAAAAGGAGACCTAGAACCCTAAACTTCAAGACCCAGCCACCTCCACCATCTACTACATCCAAATCTGTACAAAATCACCCAAATCTCGCTCTCAAAATCAAGACTTACCATAACCAAAATATTCCCCTATCACAGCCATCAAAATCGTCTCCCCTTTCCGTAAGAAATCATTAGAAACAGTCTTGAATCCTCCCCAAAATCAGAGCTTACCATAACAGAAATCGTGACCCAAATCACCCCGAATCATCTTCCAAAACCCTTCTGAAAACGTATTGAATCTTCCCCAAATCAGTCTGAAATCGTATCAAAAGCTTACCAAAACTTAGAACCCAAAATCATGGCTATAAATACAGATTTATACACATGCAAAGGTATCAATTTCCATAGTAAAAAGCTTCAAAAGATCCTAATTTGCTAGCTCTTGAATCGCAATCCAGATAAAACTCTTAAATCTCTTTCATCTTCAAGGCACCGCTTTCACCTTCAAAACACTTTTTTTCGCAGTTTAAAACACCCTTCGAACGGACCGAACACTAGGAAGAACAGAAAGAGAACACTCTCAAACTTTTATTTTGCATATCGTTAGTCTCCATAGCATAAGACAAAAATTCATTAACAAATCAATCTAAAACTTTGTTCCCTTTCAATCGCATAACAACAAAACTCTCTGAGTGGCTTTGACGACTTGATACGCTGCTTCGGTTCGCTGCCCGGAGAAGATAAAATCAATTTCCTCTAGAGCCTTGTTTGTTTCTGTGTTTTGTGTGCTTGTTGTATCTTCTGCTTATTAATCATTTTAGCTAGGTTTGTTCGTGCGATTGTTGCTATTTATGCTTAAATATGATGTCGGATAGTCTGCTTTAACTAATCTAAGGCCATGTTATATGATGCAAATGAGAGTTTGTTTTCACTGTCAAGAGTCATAATCTATGAATTTGGAGAACTTGATTTATTAAATATAGTTCAGCCCTCCGCACTCTGTGAGATCACATAAATGCTAGTTGTTCTCGTCGGTTTTGTCCATTTTTCATATATCTGATTTAGTTGGAATGCTTCTGTGTATCTAAAATATTGTCCCTTTGTGGCTGTTTGCTTATTTTCTGGTACTCGTGTGTGTTAAATCGACTGTATCCTTATCCCTGCATAATCGGATACAGATCTAAGCCTATTCTTGCACATTTCAAGGGGTTAGTATGTCTGCATATAGGCTCCCAATTGGGTTATATATTTTCTGCTTTAGTTATCTTTGCAGCATGCGAAGAATGTGCGTTCATCTTGCCTCAGTCCTTGGATTGATCCATGTGAGCATGTCTGCTTCCCATAACCGGTGTGTGTGTTTGAAATAAGTATGATACTAGTATACTGATAGATTCGAATATGCTCTCTGTATGAATAAATGGCTAGGATTTCGACCAGCTGCACACACTTGTCTAAACTACTAGAAACACGTTCACTGTGCCTGGTTTTCTTCTGAAATTACCCACGCCTGCTTTAGGATCCTTATCGACACTATATGTCAAGTAGTCATTAACTAATCTGAGTATGTCTCTGCCTCTCTCATATGCCTTACTTATTGCATACTAATATACATGCCTTAGCCATAATACCATGTTCTGATGCCTGCCTTAAAATATGATAGCTTGTCTGCACACTTGTTGAATATTACCCTGTATATGTGTGACCTCCCAGTCTACATGCAACCGACATCCGGTCATAGATCCTTCAAAGAAATTTGCTTGTATCTCCCTAGAGTGTTCCATATTCTTTGAATCTGAAAAAGATATAAGTTATAATATACAAGCCAAGCTACTAATATTAGCACTTGATCAACACTTCAGATGCATACGAGTGGAAAACACCAGTACATCAGACCTATATATTTAGTATAACGCTATGTATATCAGACAAATTACTGGGCCTATCATTGGGCCGATCGGTCCTGCCTTTTAAAGAATCTGAAATTTATTTCTGGGGCCCATCGCACATATTTGGTTGTCCTTTCCTTTTCTTCTTCTTTAAAATCTGAAATTATGTGCCTTTGGGTCCGTTCCTTGCTCCTGTTTGTTGTTTGTATCCTAGGCTGGGTAGAATAATGCTGGGCTTTTATTCGGATTGATATAATAAAAATGAAAATTAAGTGATATGTATGTGTAAATAATCATTTATCTATTTGTGTCTTTGATAAATCCTAAGATATATACTAATCTTTTTCTCTTCTTTTATTTACATGAAATGCATCGGAGCCAAACGAAGAGTTTTATTGCGAGACTCATCGCGACTTTCGCCAAATGAAGACCCACATCTATGTGCATCCTCTCTGCATCGGAAATTCCAAAACTGCCGGAATGACACCGTCATGCCTTCGAGTCATCTTTATTGATTTTCTATCCCGCCCCATTCATTTGTTGTAATTAATTATCTAACGCTACATTAATTAGCAGAACACTTAGAATAGTTAGACCTTGAATCAATAAGTCATAAAGTGGTTTGATATTAGAAATTTGTCCCATTTTACTTAGTCTAGACCCATCATGCATGATCACGATTTTATAAAAACTAATTTGATCATCTCTTGCTCATATTTGTTAATCACGCCATTTTGCCAAAAATGATTCTTGCATTATTTTTATATTCTATGCTATACAATATATATTTTACAATGCCTTATAAATACATACTTGCATCTAGGAATTAATTTTGCATGTATCTTCAGGAAACAAATCTTATACACCCTTTAGGTTATCAAAATGCATCTTTTTACATATAAAACACTTGCAACATCTTTTACTCAAATATTTTCAAACATGCATTGTTCTTTAACATAATAATCAACCTAGGTTTGATAGGACAACCGCAACTTAGCGGATCTTAAAGGATGTCTAACCCCTTTCCTTTAGGATAATAAAGAATTCTTACCCAGAATTTCACATAGTTTTGCAGACCATTTAAATGGAGTTAGTGTTGACTTTATTTAGTTAACATTTAGGTGTCCTAATTCACCCAAAATAATTAGGTAGCGACTCCGCGAACCCCTTGTAGCACCTTTTGCACTTTTCTTTTTATTTTTATTTTTTAACAAAGTAGGATTCGTTGAATAATGCCGCGGTAAAAAAAGGGTGTGACACCCCATGTTTGTGTACTTCCCCGTAGCCTCTGATTTGCTAGATGCTCAATGTATTCCCTAGGACTGTTACAATCACATTTTGTAGGAGGAATAATTGAATCAATCTCATCACATAGATCCTTCATCTTCGAATAGTAGCTGGACACATGCGATACACCTTGATTCGGCATAACCAGTTCCTTCTTCAACTGGTACAATCTATACAAATTGATCTTATCAAATCTCTTCTTCAAATCCTTTCATACTTCATATGCAGTGGACCTGTAAAGTATTCCACTAAGCATATTTTTATTCACATTCCTCGTTATCCACGAAATGACCATCACATTACATCGATCACATTGCTTCATCTGATTAACACCATATGTGTCTCTTTTTACAGTTCCATCAATAAATCCAATTTTATTTTTTTGTTAACAGATTCAGTTTCATTGCTCGACTCCACAAAGTATAATTTTCCATACTTATCAATTGAATTTCCACATGAACTGTTTCAGGTGTATTTGAATCACTTAAGAATAATGAATGATTGCGATCGACAATGTTCAAGTGAGAACTCGAACTATCATCGACAATCAATGATTCATTTGGAGATATGATTTCCATCAATTATCAATTACATTTACACTATACTGTAACATAATTCAAAAAATAGAAACCGACCTGTAAATCTTATCGTAAGAGTTTTCTTAGAACAGCTACGCCTAGTGCGCTCATCCGCTGCTTGTTGGTGGAAAGTTTTGTTAGAAATTCTGCCTTATTCCATGAGATCTAGAAGCACGCCCTAGCTGCAATAAAAAAACAGCGCTAACGATCAAGAAAGGGCCCCTTACTATAGATAGGGCCAACTTCGGATTTGACTGAAGAAAAAGGTACCAAGCAACTCTTCTTATTACGATGACGTGAGTTTTGACAATTTGGATTCTGCCCTTGTTGAGTGAGTAAGGTCCGATCGAGCTTATGTGCTTGCCATGTCTTTCGATACCAGAATACCCGAAGGTGTTAAATGAATGCTAGAAGGAGTCGCTACAATTCTGTACGCAAGGGCCGCTACAATTGCTTTAGCGATGAAATCAGAAAACCAGCTCAAATCGTAGCAGAACCCCTCGATTTCCTGTCTTAATTCGAGCAGGAAATCCTTCGATTCTCCTTGCTACGACTTTGATACCATGTTAACAACCATGATATGACTTGAGCTGCTGTTGCATGCAAAAGATCTGAAAGGATCTGGACAATTACACATTGCTCTGGGCAGTATAGAACAGTTCGAAGGGAAGAAGAAGGATTTTGAGAAAGCTTTTCTTTCTATCTTTTTTTGCATGCAATATGAACATTACATTTATTTGTACTTGTAGACTAGATTGACTAAGCATCTATTCTAAACTACTTCTAACAAACTCTAACCACTTCTAACAAACTTTTAATTAACTAACAAACTCAACAACTCAAGTTAGAATGGAAATTATGTTGTGTGACGGCAGGATAAGTTGTTGTGATGCTGCTGCTCCTGCTCTCTGCATACTTCAACAAGTTGCAACTCCGCCAGTTTCAGAGAGCGACAAAAAGTTTGATTATAACACATTACAAGGACAATTTCTCAAAGCTTGAGCACTGAGATTTTATTTTTATGAGAGAAATATACTTTAATAGAGCAAACTGATTTGACTATTTGGTATTTGCTTTATAATCTGTAGGAACTAAATCCTGCTTCAGAATGGTAAAAGAGAGAACGAAAGACCCATTCTTTTTTCATAAAACACCGAAAACAGATAAACAAATATGTCTCCTTTCATCACTGAAAAAAATCATTTTTGTGTAAATAGATTATCAAATTAGCTCAGATTCTAGTTCTAGAAGCTTTATTATTATGTCCCAAAAAATCTTTATATATTTTCTTTTGGGAACAAGCCTATAATACAGATTACAGACCCCTCAAGCCACAATTTTTTATATTCTCTCCATCTTCTATAGTAAGAAAATTAACTAGGGAGGAAAAATAGGTACTCATGTGAACATGTTGAATCTTGCCATTGATGAGTTTACATAAGCTATCTAAGTTGAGTAAACACAGATATACACATACAGTGGTGTCTGGATGAGCATGCAAGGCAAGAAAGTAGTAGAACAAGGGAGAGAAGGAGGAAGAATAATAATAGGGTTTCTACCCTTTTCAGATTTGTTGAAAACCTAATGTTTACAAAAGTGTTTTTCATCTACCTTTATTCATAGGCTGCCCTTATACAAATATATAAAACTAGTGGGCCTATGGGCTGCCTTATTGGGCTCCCTTAATGGGCTAATAAAAGCAGGCCTTTTCTTTATTTTCATTAACAGGCTCCCTCAAGCTGGATGTTGGAAGATGTTCAACAATCCTAGCTTGGAACAAAGATGAAGATGTTGATATCTATTTAGCCCTTTTGCGAGCAGATCTGCAGGTGGTTCTGAAGTAGGAACATACTCAGTTTTCACCACTCCTTTCTGGATCTTCTCTCTTATGAAGTGTAGATCAATCTCTATGTGTTTGGTCCTTTCATGAAAGACTGGGTTTGCTGCTATTTGTATAGCTGATTTGCTGTCAGTGAAGATTGTGACTGGCTGTCTAATATTGAAGTCAATGTCTCTCAACAGCCCAACAATCCAAGTTATCTCAGCAACAGTACTGGCAAGGCTTCTGTATTCAGATTCTGCAGAGCTCCTAGAGATTGTAGACTGCTTCTTGGACTTCCAGGAAATGAGAGAATCACCAAGTTTCACCAGATAACCTGTAATGGACTTTCTTGTATGTGGGCATGCAACCCAGTCTGCATCACAGAAGGCAGTTAGAGTATTCTGTTGACTACTAGACATAAGTACCCCTTGTCCTGGCTGATTCTTTAGATACCTTATTATTCTTAAAGCAGCATTTAGATGAGATTGCTTAGGTTGTTGTAGAAACTGACTTAGAGTTTGGACACTATATGCTATGTCTGGTCTTGTAATAGTAAGGTATATTAACTTACCAATCAATCTTTGGTAGACCCTAACATTATCTAAGAGTTCATCAGTAGTGGAAGTATTCTTTCCCTGAATATTCTGCTGCTTAGCAGCTAGCTCATCATGTTCTTTAGTAGTCATCTTGGTATTACAATCAGTATGTGTGTTAATAGGCTTAGCTCCAGCTAGTCCTGATTCTGAAATAAGCTCCAATGCATATTTCCTTTGATGCATTAGGATCCCTTTATTAGATCTAGTAAATTCAATTCCTAAGAAGTATCTTAATTCTTCTAGGTCTTTCATTTTAAACACATCTTGAAGAGACTGCTTTGTCTCACTTATCAGCTTCACATTGTTCCCTGTAACTAACATGTCATCTACATAAACTAGTATAATGATAATACTCTGACTGGTTTGTTTTATAAACAAGGAGTGATCATAGTGAGACTGTCTGAATTTCATTTGCACCAGGGCTTCTGTTAATTTAGAATTCCATTGTCTGGGTGCTTGTTTGAGACCATACAAGGATTTATGTAGTCTACACACATGTTTCCCCTCTTGACTAATGAATCCTTGTGGGAGATCCATATAAATTTCATCATACAGATCCCCTTGAAGAAAGGCATTATACACATCCATTTGATGAATATGTCAGCCTTTAGATGCTGCTATAGCTAGCACAGTCCTTACAGTAACCATTTTCACTACTGGAGAGAAGGTTTCTTGATAATCTATCCCTTCTTGTTGATTGTACCCTTTAGCAACTAATCTAGCTTTTAATCTTTCTATCTCACCAGACTCTTTGTATTTTATTTTATAAATCCATTTACATCCTATTGGGTACTTTCCTGTAGGCAAGGGAACAATTTCCCAAGTTTGATTATCTTGTAAGGCCTTTATTTCAACTCTCATGGCTTCCACCCATCTAGGATCTTTTGAAGCCTCATTATAGTTTTGTGGTTCTGTTATTTCAGAAAAGGAAGTTAGAAAGGCTTGAAATCTGTTACTTAAGTGTTCATAGTACATATAGTCCTGAATAGGATAGAGTACACTGTTAACATTGGGAGTGACAAAATCTTTGAGCCATATAGGAGGTTGTCTGGACCTACTAGATTTTCTGATACTTACTGTATTTTCTGGTTGTTGTTGATTCTCAGAAAACTCAGAGTTATTAGTGTTATTATCATCACAGTTAGGAGTTTTATCAGT
Source organism: Przewalskia tangutica (assembly GCA_029844215.1). Lineage (NCBI taxonomy): Eukaryota > Viridiplantae > Streptophyta > Magnoliopsida > Solanales > Solanaceae > Przewalskia > Przewalskia tangutica. The sequence goes on from CM056725.1 coordinate 10,428,184, forward strand.
AGTAGGAATGGTGGTGGTATTTGTAGGTTCATTTTGTGATTCAATTAGTGTGTTCTGAGTAACAGGTTGTGGTATACCATCTGGTTGGGTTATGTGGGTATTATCCTCCAGATTTTTGAAAATAGGTACAGTGGCTATACTGTTCTTAAAGGGATACTCTGTTTTCCTGAAAGTAACATCCCTACTAACAAGAAGAACTTTAGCATTCATGTCATATAAAATGTACCCCTTTTGAGTCTATGAAAAACCCATCAAAAAACAGCATTTAACTCTAGATTGGAGCTTATCAGTGACTGTTAGGTCTTTAGCAAAATACAGGCACCCTATGGTTCTGATGTGACCTATGGAAGGATTTTTTATGTAAATGCTTTCATAAGGTGTCTTTCCAGTAATGGAAGATGACATTCTATTTATCAAGTACACTGCTGCTAGCACACATAGACCCCAAAATTTAATAGGGATATTGGCTTGAAGTCTTATTGCTCTAGTTACCTCTAGTATGTGCCTATGTTTTCTTTCAGCCACACCATTTTGTTGGGGTGTGTAGGCACAAGATCTTTGATGGATTATTCCTAGATTCTGAAAGAGGCTGTTACAAATATCATTAACAAACTCTGTGCCATTGTCAGTCCTAACTACCTTAATAGTTTGTTTGAATTGAGTAGACACATAGCTAAGAAATTGATTAATAACCACACAAGTTTCTGATTTTAATTTCAGCAGGTAAATCCAAGCCATTCTAGAATAGTCATCTACTATAGTTAAGAAATATTTCTTGCCATTATGTGTTTCTATCTTGTAAGGACCCCATACATCCATATGCACCATATCAAATATAGAGTTACTACAAGTATTGCTATTAGTAAAAGGTAGTCTATATTGTTTTGCACAGGGACACACATTACAAGTCCTTATTGTTTTAGCTATACTATCAGCACTAGTATCAATCAATTGACTTAGTACTTTACTAGAGGTGTGGCCAAACCTTCTATGCCACAGGTTTATATCAGCTTCTGAAATTTCTTTAGTTTGTACAGTTAGTGCTGACTTCCTTGGATCCTGTATGGTTCCTGAAGCTAGTACATAGAGGCCATCATGAAGTTTACCAATCTCCTTCACCCTCCCACTGTAGAGATCCTGAAACAGGCAAAAATCAGGATAAAAAACAGCAACACATTTTAATTCTCTAGTGAGCTGAGATACAGACAGCAGGTTGTGTTTAAAATCAGGAAGATATAAAAAATTACTCAGGGTACTTCTGGTAGACAGATTACTGGTACCAGTGTGAGTGACCTTGGCAGTTTCACCATTTGGTAGAAATACATTCTTAGTGCTTGCATTATTCTCACTTAGTTTGGTTACTTTGTCTAGCATACCTAAATCAGATACCATATGGTTTGTGGCACCTGTATCTATTATCCATTTCTTAACTGTATCAACAACTTGTAAGGCTTTGAGTTTAGTCTTACCTGCAGTGTTTGCTAAAGAATTGTCACCTTGAGAGTCAGCATTTGTAGTAGTCTGTCCTTTGTTCTGATTTAGCAGCATGAGTATCTGATCATATTGGTCCTGTGAGAACACTGGTGCTCCTCCAATTTTCCAATTATTTCCAGTCTTTCCAGGTGCAGGCCCCTGAGTGTTGTGTTCATCACCCTCAGCACATGCATTGTTAACTGCATGCTCCTTTCTTTTTGACCTGAAGCCTGGTGGGTAACCAACTATTCTATAGAAAAATTCCTTTATGTGTCCCCTCATTTTGCACACATCACAAAATAGATTTGTATTTCTTTTGAACTGGGCTTTAGCTGTAGTTCCTGTCTTGGAATACATGCCTGAAATGTTATTCTGTCCCATACTGCTGGGCCCTACCCCAAGCAGGCCTGCAGACTTAACACTTATGCCCTTTTGATTTTCATCACTAACAATCATAGAGTAGGCTTTGTTAACTGTGGGAAGTGGTGTCATGAGTAAGATCTGAGACCTAGCCTGCATATAGTTTTCATCCAGGCCCATGAGAAATTGGTACAACTTTTGCTTTTGTAGATAATTTGTGAAGTCTTTGGATGTGGGGAATGCACAGTTAGGGGGTGGCACTAAGGCCTGATATTCTACCCACAGGGTTTTCAATTTAGTGAAGTATTCAGAAACACTATTATTTCCTTGTGTTAGAGTGGCAATTTCCCTATGCAAATCATAGGTTCTTGATTCATCTACCTTATCGAACCTTTCCCTCAAGTCTTCTCATACTTCGAAGGCTGATTCTGCATACAAAACCCCACTCAGTAGACTGCTGGACACTGCATTCATCAGCCATGCTTGGACAATAGCATTGACTCTGTCCCATTGGTCCCATAGTTCCATTTCATACTGATCCTTGACACACATTCCATTCAAAAACCCCAGTTTATTTCTACCAAGCAATGCTATTCTCATGGATTTGCTCCATACAGTATAATTTTCAGATCCCAAGAGTTGAAAAGATATTAATGAGGCTCCACTCACATCAGAGGCTTGGAGAAAAAGGGGGTGGTTATGATAAAAAACAGTGGTGACAGAGGAAGTTGTGGGTAGTATGTTACCCTCGGGGAGGGTTTTGTGTGGAGAGTTGTCTTCAGAACTGGAATCGGTGCCCATTTCACCAATTTGTGCTTCTTTTCAACACAGAATATTAAGCTTCAGATCTGCTCCGATAGAGATCAATACACGAGTTTTCGTTTACGGATATTTCAGATTCTTGTTTTTCAAGACAACCTTAGTATTTACCGAACATAAAATAGGGTTTTTAGACTGAAGAAGAATTTCAGATCTTCTCAGATAAAGAACCCAAAAACTAGGGTTTCGACAGAAACTAGGGTTTCGACAGAAACTAGGGTTTCGACCCAAGATAAGTTTCAGATTTTTTCAGATAAAGAACTTACCCAGGGTTTTGACCCAAGATAAGTTTCAGATTTTTTCAGATAAAGAACTTACGGAAGGAATCTCAGAAAAAAAACAAAAAAAATAACAAGATTTCCTTACAGTGTTTTTTCAGTGATGTGATTTTTTTGACCCATCTATCATAGGCTCTGATACCATGTTGAATCTTGCCATTGATGAGTTTACATAAGCTATCTAAGTTGAGTAAACACAGATATACACATACAGTGGTGTCTGGATGAGCATGCAAGGCAAGAAAGTAGTAGAACAAGGGAGAGAAGGAGGAAGAAGAATAATAGGGTTTCTACCCTTTTCAGATTTGTTGAAAACGTAATGTTTACAAAAGTGTTTTTCATCTACCTTTATTCATAGGCTGCCCTTATACAAATATAGAAAACTAGTGGGCCTATGGGCTCCCTTAATGGGCTAATAATAACAGGCCTTTTCCTTATTTTCTTTAACAGAACATGATTAGTAGTGATTTAATTAAATGTATCTTTCCAGAAAGATTTTGAAAAGCCAGAATAAGCTTATTCGGGAACAAAATAATCTGTTATCTTTGCAACCATTATCACAAGTTAAAAGTGAAATAGCCCGTTTAATTTGGTACTAGACCCCGTGTAGTAGGTGACTTAGTAAGTATTTTTATTAGAATAGGTTAGGTCTATTTATGGTAATATAGAATTCGATAATTATGATAATATATGATGTGTAGTCCTATTAGAATAGGGTAATCCTCTCACATCATTCCTTACAATCTCTCATTTTCCCTCTCCAGAGTTGTCACTTTTCTCTCCCTTACTCCTCACAATCTTTTCTCTCTCAATTTCATGAGAGTTGGGAGAAGTGCTAAGGATTTATTGAGAAGGGTTTGATGAACCCATCACTTTTTATATTCCTTTGGCTTCACTTGAAATATCATTCTCTTCTTGTGTCAGTTGCTCCTTTGCCTAACGTTGAGCACCCATTTGTTGGAGAGCATTTCTTATCTTGTCAATGCTTTCCTCCATCCTATCAAAACATGAAAGATTAGGACCACTCTCTTGAGGAAACATTTTACTTGCACTTGCTTCTTCCTTAGGTGGTATGAGTGAAAAGAGAAGTCTCCCTTTATTGTCCACTACAAACTTGTACCATTCTTGCTCATATGAAATCTTATGTTCTTGGAATAAAAAATATCCCAAACATTTGTGACAAGTATCCATGAGACGCACACCGTATTGGGGTACGGTGGATGAAATGGAGGCTTGCATCTAGAGTTTTGTACGATAAAAAGGTTCCACCAAAACTTAAAGACAAGTTCTATAGGGTGGTGGTTAGACATAATATGTTGTATAGGGAGGACTGTTGGCCGGTCAAGACTCCGAGATAGAGTGGGAGTGGCCTCGGTGGAGGATAAGATGCGGGAAGAGAAAGAATTTTGGATGAGCATCCGAGAACGGTTCGCCGTTATTAACAGCCCACAGATGCAATAACTAAAGGCGAAACTAGCGGAGTTCAAGCAAAAGGGAAGGACCACACTAAGTTATGGGAGGAATTGATGAATTACGAAAAGATCCCTATTTGTACGTGCGGAAAGTGCATGTGAAATCTAGGAACGGTCCTAGAAGCCAAGAGAGAATAAGAAAAAGTGCATCTTTTCCTCATGGGATTGGATAAGGGAATGTATGAAATGGTGAGGTCGAACATACTGGCCCAGGAACCATTTTCATCATTAAACAAGGTCTATTCGAAGTTGGTGTAAAAAGAGCGTGTGAGATGAGTCACACAGAAAATAGAGGACCGGAGTGAAATCATGGTTTTTGCCTCACATGAAAGAAATCCTTACAGTGATCAAGGTAAAGAAAAAAATGATAGTGCGTTATGAACACATTGCAAGAGATCCGGATACATTGTAGACAAATTTTTTTGACTAAGTGATTATCCGGATTGGTGGCTAGAAAATAAAAAAGAAGACAAAAAAATGAAGGCAAAAGATGAGGACAACAACGATAGCAGATGGGTGGATCGAGAGTCTGGTTTACTAGGAGCTAAACCAATCAATACTCTTATGGAATAGAAACGGTTTGGCGTTGGTCAAAGAAGCTACATTAGGAGATTCGAAATCATACCGGCCCCTGGTCGGGTAGACTAATATACCTCAGTTTCACAAGACCCGAGTTGTCATATTGTGTGCATATTCTGTCCCAATTTTGCAGTAATCAAATGAAGCACACTGGAACGCGGCTCTTCGTGTGGTGCATTATTTGAAGAAGAACCAATGACAAGGCATTGTAATGAGAAAAAATTGTGATCTTTAATTGTACGGATGGTGTGACCGAACTGGGTCGGATGTCTGTTGACTTGAAAATTACTTATCGGTTGATTTATATCCCTCTGGAATTCACCCGTATCATGAAAAATCAATAAGCAAACACATTGTCTCTCGCAGGGGCGGACCCAGGGGGCTTCAAGGTATTCATGTGAAGCCCCCATAACATAATAAATGTGTAGTTGAGATGGTAGAAATCTGAATTTTTACCCCAATGAAGTCCGGTTCAATTCTCAGCAAAGACATTATTTTCTTCATTTATCATTTTTTTTCTTTAAAAAAATTACTATTGGGCCATGAAAGATGGATGTACAAGCCCATACCGAAAAAACTCAATCCAAAATTTAAAAAATAATTGACTGAGTCCATTAAAACCAACACAGACTCTCAAGTCCCAAATAAATAGATCTATAAATTAAAAAGAAAAAGACAAAAAAAATGAAAAAGAAGAAAACACCTTTGGCTTGGTGCACATGCCGCAAAAGGGCCAATTAGGCCACTACGACGAGCCCTTCAGGTAAAAATATCTACAAAAGTACACTTCGTTGCCATTGTTATATAACTAGTACTTTTCTCACACAAGGACCTCAACTTCACTTTCTCTTTATTTATTTTTTAAAATAATAATTAATTAGGGTTTTTCTTTTATGTGTATACTTTTATTTATTTATGTATGAATCAAAAGAAGGATTTTGATGCTTTAATTATTGTTGTTTTTGGATATTTTAAAGTGATTATGCTTCTTCTATGTTGTTAGTTTAGTTTTTGTATGAGAAGTACCCGTTTGTATTTACTGTTTGTTTAGTTTTTTATTTATTGTTAGTATAGATTAATTATTCTATTTATTGATATTTGTTATTTTAACCTAATAATTTTATTATTATTTTAGGATGCTTAAGTTTCTAACTAAAAAATCAAGACACATTGAGTCAAGTACTCCACCGAACCTCCCAAATGAAGCTCCAATTCCAATTGAAGCACCAATTCCAATTGAGGCTCCAATTTCAAACGAAACTTATGTGAAAGGGGCATATTTAGAGTCTGATATCGCAAAAAGAAAACAAATTTTGAAATTTCATCCAAATCAGCAAGATGAGGTAAGATGGGCTTACCTTTTGAAAGGTCCAACTCAAATTAGGTTGAAGGAATATCCTCCTGACTATGCTTCAGGGGTAAAGCGTAGTTTTGCCGTAAGTTGGTATAAATATGATTGGTTGGAATATAGTGTAAAAAATAATGTTGTTTTTTGCTTGCCTTGCTATTTGTTCTACAATGGTTCTAGTAGTTGTCAAACATCATTTGTGAAGGATGGTTATAGATCTTGGCATATGAAAAAAAATTAAAGAAGCATGTTGGTAAAAGTCCTACTAGTCATCATAACAATTGTCTGAAAAAGTGTGATACTCTTATGAATCAGGCTCAAAGTATTCAAGCAGCCTATGTAAAGAATATTGAAAAAGAAAAAATTGATTATGTTATTCGTTTGAAAGAATCTCTTGAAGCTGTTAAATACCTTGTTAGAGGCGGGTTGGCCTTTAGAGCACATGATGAAGGAGTGGATTCTGTATACAAAGGTCACTTTGTTGAGTTTGTATCTGTATTGGAAAGGAATTGTGATAAAATAGGTGAAGCAATAAAAAATGCTGGAGGTAATCTTAAGATGACTTCACCTAAGATTCAAAAATATCTTACTAATGCATGTGCAGTTGAAACTGTTAAGAAGATTGTAAAAGAAATTGGGGATGGGTTTTTTAGTGTACTTGTTGATGAGTCTGGTGATTGTTCAGGAAAAGAACAAATGACTGTTGTTGTACGTTTTGTTGATAGTAGAGGATATGTCGTTGAGAGATTAATAGGAATTGTTCATGTTGAAGAGACAAGTGCAATAACACTTAAAGGGGCTTTTGATACTTTGTTGTGTGGATTTGGATTGTGCATTTCTAATATTCGAGGATAGGGGTATGATGGGGCAAGTAACATGAATGGTTGCTTTGGTGGTTTGAAAACACTAATTCAAAAGGAAAATCCACAAGCGTACTATGTCCATTGCTTTGCACACCAACTTCAATTAGCTCTTATTTCAACTGTGAGATGTCATGATGATGTTCATTTATTTTTTACTGAAGTTACTCGCATTGTTAATTTGATTCGGTCATCTAATAAACGTCAAACTTTGCTTCGTAGAAAATAAGTGGCTCATTTGAGGATTTAATTAAAAATAATATGGTGGAAACTGGTAAGGGGTTGAATCAGGAGTTATCTCTTGCAAGAGCTGGTGATACACGTTGGGGTTCCCACTTTAGAGTTCTTGTTAGGTTAAAAAAATTGTTTACTCCCATTATTGAAGTGTTAGAAGAACTGAAATGTGATAGGACTTCAAATGGTGAAGCAAAAGATTTGTTATTGATGATGCAACAATTTGATTTTGTGTTCATGTTGCATTTGATGATTGATATTTTGGCGGTGACAAATGAATTGTCAGAAGCATTGCAAAAAAGTGACCAAGACATTTCAAATGCCATGAACCTTATCCAAGCCAACAAGAATATGTTTCAAAAAATGAGAGAATGTGGATGGGAAAAATTTATGACAAGGTTGTATCATCTTGTGATAATCTCGAGATTTATGTGTCTGACATGGAATTGCGATATGTTAAAGATAATAAGTCCAAACGTAAGACTCCTTTTGTGATCACTTTGCATTATTTTAAACATGATTGCTTCTTTCATATCATTGATTTGATATTGAAAGAGTTGAATGAAAGGTTTACTCCTGAAAACATGGAGTTGTTGAATTGTCTTGCATGTTTGAGTCTTTGTTCATCATTTGAATCTTTTGACACTAAAACACTTGTGAGGATGTCGAGATTGTATCCAAAGGATTTTTGGATGTTGAAGATGAAGAGTTGTCTGCCCAACTAGAATCCTATATTAAGTGTGTACAAATAGATGATAACTTTTCCAATTTGAAAGGACTCTCGGATCTTTGCAAGACTCTTGTGCGAACAAATAAGCACAAGACTTTCAGATTTGTGTACAAACTTGTGAAGTTGGCTTTGACTTTACCAGTAGCAACTGCAACTGTTGAGAGGGCTTTTTCAGAGATGAAATATGTGAAGGATGAACTAAGAAACAAAATGGCGAACCAGTGACTTAATGATTGCTTGGTTACTTTTGTTGAGAAAGATATATTTAGTACAATTGTTAATCGAGATATTATCAGTCGGTTTCAAGGTGTAGGAGCCAGAAGAATGCAAATAGATTTGAAGTTATTTGAGTGACTTATATTTTGATTGTGTAATACGCATCTTTTAATAGACGTTTATCATTATTGTTAGTATTGATTTTTTTTTTAATATAGTAGTATTAATATTGAATGGTTGAATGAATCTCCTGTTTTTGAATCCTGGGTCCGCCCCTGGTCTCTCGCTCGTCAGGAGAGGTGAAATATCAGTCAATGAAATGACAGTCTGAGTTAAAATGGTTAAAGAAAATTTTACATAGTTCGGGTGTTGAACATAAATCTCCGATAAAAATATATTGTGATAGTCAAGCAGCATTGTATATTGCGCAAAATCCGATGTTTCATGAATGGACTAAACACATTGAAGTCGACTGTCACTATGTCGGGGACGCGCTTCAATCCGAAGTAATACTTCTTAGTCATGTGTAAACGAATGAGCAATTGGTTGATGTGTTTATAAAGGCTTTGGGCAAATCACAACATGAATATTTAATTGGCAAGTTGAGCATTCAAGACCCTCATGCTCCAACTTGAGGGGTGTAATTAGAATAGGTTAGGTCTATTTATAGTAATATAAAAATTGATAATTATGGTAATATATGATTTGTATTCCTCTTAGAATAGGATTACCATTTACCCTATTATACTAGGAAAAATAGGATTTTACCTCTATATAAGAATGTCATTATGATAAAGGAAAAGTAGAAAGAATTCTCCCATTATTCTTGTCTCTCCAAATTCTAGTCCCGATCTCGATTTTAAAATTTTTTTTTTTAATTTTTATAATCAGGAAATATTTAAATACTTGTAAAGATTTTCAAAAAAAGAATTGGCTAAGGGCAGATTGGTCCATAGGGCACGAAATTTGGAACATATTTAAGCCCTAGGGATTAATGTTATGGAGGAGGTTGATCATTCTACAACAAAGCACAACACAAGACAACAAGAGAGGCTACAATTGGAGGCTTAGTTCGCAGTAATTTCTTTTCTTTCGTTTTTAAATCAGTTTATGTATGAATTTTGTGTTACTTCTTAGCGTGACTATGGCTAGGAGCTAAAACACTTTATTAGGGCTTTCCTTATGAATTACTTGAAACTTCTAATGCAGTAGTTTGATTTCTTCTTCACTTGATTAAGATTTAGTCAATAATTGGTATGAATGCTTGATAATTAATTGATCACTAATTATCATAATATATATGATTTCGAATCAAGAACCGAGAGGAGAGATTTAGATATGCTGTAATTGACTAGACATAGGTTAAAATCGCGGACGACAGTACCTCAATACTTGTGTAGCATTATAGGTTACTGTTCTTAATCCTCCTATGTGGTAAATCCTATCATAGAAATATAGAAGGGTTCTACACTGGGGTTGAGTGATTATATGTCCTAACCGGAATATAAGACAGTTTAGTTAACCGCTATCTTAGCGTAGAAGAATAAGTCATTCTAGTTGCATTAAGGATTGAATAGAGTGGATAGTCGAGGATTTTGGAAGTCATAATTCATTCATAACTGATTACAACTTAAATAGTTCAATGATTCTTGCAATTATTCTAGTAGTTAAACAAAAACCCAACTCAAATATCGATTGCCAAATAGATAACATAAAATAGATGAACGGTAATTAGAAACCAGTCTGTGAGGACGATATTTGCTCTTATTAGACTATATTACTTGTCAACGATGCGTGCGCTTGCGTGAGCATTCGAAATATCACTAACAAGTTTTTGGCGCCGTTGTTGGGGACTGACGTACTTCTAATATCAAACAATCTATTTTTAATTTCTAATTTGGTCGCTCCCAGAACAAGTTTCTAACTTGTTCGAATAGCATTTTTTTTATCATTTTTTGTTGTTTGTGTATCTTGCAGGTAAGGTCAAGTACAGGTACATGGACTATCACTATCAGGGGCTGCATGACTATGACCTTTTTCCACCGCATCAACTTAGACCGCAGGCTCAGCAAGAAGAGTGAAATGAGCTGCAGGAAGCACTGTTCAGGCTCACCGAGTGCCAGAATCCTCAAGGACTAACTCATCCACCACATAATCAGGCTCCATCAGGAAGGCTAGATGACATGAGAGCAGCTCTTTGGGCACTCTCAAACGCCTAGAATCAGTTCATGGAGGAAACACGATTATCAATCAGGAATCTAGAGATGCAATCGACAATGAAGCTAGCAGTCGAGAAGCGGTATACAAAGGAACCACTAGCATCTTAGTACAGCACTCCACAAGCGCAAAGTGCAAGAAATTGATGTGACGAGTGGTAAACAAATGGAGACAGTTTCATCCCCAATATGTTCAGAAAAAAAAGGGTGAACCTAGTAAGGTGAGGGAGCCAGCAGTCATTGACACACCGCAGGTGAAGATACCATACCCTTCAGAAACTTAGAAAGAATTCTCTTGACAAGCAGTTTTCTAAGTTTCTGGAGGTCTTTAAAAAATTGCACATCAACATTCCATTTGCTGAAGTCTTAGAACAAATGTCGAGTTATGTAAAGTTCATGAAGGAGATCCTCTGTAAAAAGAGGAGGTTGGAGAAGTATGAAATTGTGGTGTTGACTGAGGAATGCAGTGCCATCCTACAGAGAAAGTTACCTTAGAAGTTGAAAGATCCGGGAAGATTCACCATCCTTTGCACTATAGGGAAGTTTGAATGTCAGCAGGCTCTATGTGATTTGGGGGTAAGTATAAAATTGATGCCCTATTCTGTGTTCTGCAAACTTGGAGTGGGGGAAGCAAGACCTACAACCATTACCTTACAGCTAGCAAATCACTCCATCGTCCACCCTAGAGGGATCATCGAGGATGTGTTGGTTAAAGTGGACAAGTTCATCTTCCCCGCTGATTTCATCATCCTAGACATGGAAGAAGATGAAGAAATGCTCATTATCCTTGGCAGGCCATTCTTAGCCACATGACAGACACTCATTGATGTTCAGAAAGGTGAGCTGAGACTTCGTGTTCAGGGAAAAGAAGTGATTTTCAATGTATTCAGGGCAGCAACTTACCCAAGGGCAAGTGATAACTGTTATGCTATTGATGTGGTTGATGAAGCAGTTTCTGAAAACGGGTTTAGGAGTGCGGATGCTCTTAGAACGGTGATGACATTATGGGATAAGGATAGTGATAATGACACAGAATGTAGGGAGTATGCGAATTGGTTGGATTCCCATGAGCCCTGTTATAAGCGAAAATACGAAGAGCTAGGAACCATGCCAGAGAGACCAGTGTCGTCCACAGAACAAGCTCCAGAACTAGAGTTGAAGGCTCTGCCAGATCATTTGCACTATCAGTATCTAGGTGAGAATCAATCCTTACCAGTGATCGGATCATGTCATCTATCCAAAGTGGAGGTTGAAAAATTGTTGAGAGTACTGAGGGCTCACAAGCTCGCGATTGGGTGGACACTAGCATACATTAGAGGGATAAGTCATTCTACAATAATGCACAAAATACGTCTAGAAGCTGAGAGCAGACCATCCATTGAGGCACAGAGGAGACTAAATCCAACCATGAAAGATGTGGTGATAAAAGAGATTCTGAAATGGCTCGATGTTGGGGTGATTTATCCTATCTCTGACAGTGCATGGATAAGCCCTGTGCAAATGGTACCTAAGAAAGGTGGCATGACTGTGGTGACTGATCGGTGTATTTTATATACACTTTTTGAGTCATTTTTAATTAGTATTTTACTCATTTTATTTATGTTTAGTATAGTATTAAGGTCGTTTTCCTTTCTTTTGTGTCACAGCGGTCATAAATGGAGAAATGACGAAAAGAAGATGAAATGAGCATAAATGAGATGGAATTGCACACAAAAAGGGCCAAGAAATAAAGTCTAAGAAGTTCCGGGAATTATAGAGGAGTTCAGACGAAGTCCGGACGAAAAAAGGGCAACGAGACGAAATCTGCCAGAAAAACGTCACCGGAGCCGCAGCGCCGCGGCGCCCATAGTGCTGAAAGTCCCGAGAGTTGCTGAATTTGGTAGCCCGCGCTGATCAGGCCGCGTACGACGCTGGAATTATGAAGTCTTTGGGCGAATTTGACATGTTTTCAGAATCCTAAAGGGATAAATTTTCCTACCTAAAGGGATAACTTTTCCTACCTTAAAACCCTTACCTAAAAGGATTCTAATAACTTTTCCTACCTACAAAATCCCTAACCCTTCACCAAAAGGATTCTTTGGCTATAAATACTCTACATCATTAGAAGAATTATTCATTCTCCACTCCACCATTCACCATTCTACATCCATCCTTCCACCAATCCATCTTGTAAATATTCCACAACACAACCCTTGGATGCTTGGCTTGGAGACTCATTCTTAAGTATTTTCTTTTCCTTTTCTTTTCTTTATTTCAGTTTTTGTATGATGAACATGGGATTAGTTCTTGTCATGTCAATGGCTAGGAACCAATTCCTCTATAGGGCTTTCCATGTTGAATCTATAGAAACTTATGTTATGATTTAATGCATGCTTATGGTTATTCTTCTTCTTGTTGAGATCTATCCAATATTTGAGTTGAATTCTTGGTAATTAATTGACAACTAATTATCACTATATGATTTCTAATCAGATTCCGAAAGGGGGGGATTGTGAATATGCTGTAAGTTGGGTAGACATTCTTGGATTGGGGATGAAAATACCTCAATTATTTATGTAGCATTAATGAGAGGCTTAAAAACCCTAATTTTGCGCATTGTGCATGACGGTTAACTAGGTTCTTGTTCTTAATCCTCCTATAGAGTTATCCTTATCACTGAAAGGTAGGTAAGGTGCAATACTGGGGTTGAGTGTTTATATAACCCTAACGGGAGTATAAAACGATTTAGTGAACCTGTTTTCTCCAAAAGAAGAAGACCATAAGTTATTGCATTAATAAGTAGCATAAGCGGATAGTGAGGAGACGTGGAAGCCCTATTCTCATCATCACTGAAGTAAACCCTTTTAGTTAAAATAGCTTTTATAATTCTTAGTTATAAACAACAAATCCAAAGATCAATTTACCAAATAGATACCAAAAAATAGATAGTTGGTAATTGAACCCTAATCCTTGAGGACGATATTCGGTCTTATCAAGACTATACTACTTGTCACGATAACGTGCACTTGCGTTTAAAGTGTGTGCATCTTACCGCGCATCAGTGACTAACGAATAGAATGAGCTTATTCCATCCAGAACAACTACAGGGTGGAGAATGTGTATTGACTACAGCAAGTTGAACAAAGCAACTAGGAAGGATCATTTTCCTTTCCTTTTCTTGACCAAATGCTTGACAGGTTTGCAGGACACAACTACTATTGCTTTCTGGATGGTTATTCAGGGTATCATCAAATTTCCATCTCTCCATAAGATCGGGAAAAGACAACCTTCACATACCCCTTTGGTACGTTTGCTTTCAGGAGAATGCCATTTGGGCTTTGCAATGCACCCGCCACCTTTCAGGATTGTATGATGGCTATCTTTTCTGACATGGTGGAGAAGACTATAGAAATTTTCATGGATGATTTTTTTATTTTTGGGTCCTCATTTGATGAATGCTTAAAGAATTTGGAAGCAGTGTTGCAGCGGTGCAAGAATTAGAATCTGGTGCTGAACTGGGAGAAGTGTCACTTTATTGTACAAGAAGATATCGTGCTTGGCCACAAGATTTCCATCAAAGGAATTGAGGTAGACAAGGTGAAGGTTTCAGTGATCGAAAATCTGCCACCTCCAGTATCGGTGAAAGGGATCAGAAGTTTCCTTGGGCACGCTGGTTTCTACAGAAGATTCATCAAGAACTTCTCAAAGAATTCTAAACCTCTATCCACCTTGTTGATGAATGAGGTTGCTTTTGAATTCAATGAAGAATGTCTGACTGCCTGGACTGGACACTCCTATTTGAATGTCTAACCTCAGCACCTATAGTCACTTCACCTGACGGGACACTCCCATTTGAATTGATGTGCGATGCAAGTGACTATGCAGTGGGAGCGGTTCATGGACAAAAAATTGACAAGGTATTCAGATCAATTTACTATGCCAGCAAAACCCTCAATGATGTTCAACTGAATTATGCGACGACAGAGAAGAGATGCTAGCCATAGTTGTCACGACCCGAACCTGGGCCCGTGACTGGTGCCTTACCCCGGGCACCCTAGTGATACAACATCAGAGTAATCAGCGGAACATACAACGATACAAGACATATTATGAAATATGAAACAATAATCTAGAAAAACTTGCCTTTCGGCAAATATATAAATAACAACTTTTTCAAAATGAACAGTTTAATCCTTTTTACAAACCCTGCCACAACAAGATTACTCTGCACTCTAAGAATGATACGACAACAATGGCGGGACAGGGCCCCGCCAAACCCCTGAATGTAAACACTTACTACGACAGGGGACCATACCACTGATAAGCCTCCGGAGAAACGGAGCTTCCCAAACGCGTGACCACGAGCTAGGATCAACGATCGTGTACCTCAACTGCGGCATGAACGCAGCCCGGCGAGGTCAAGATAACAGTGCAGTATGTGAAACTAAAAATCAGAAATGAAATCATAATAGTCTATAAAGCAGAGACATGTATGATAAGCAAACTACGATTCACAACAAATAAGCAATTATGTCAAGTCGTGGACTCACGCCTCAAAGTTATCACAATAAAACCGGACGGCAAGTACGAAGGCATAGCCGACTACTAAGACCCACGCATTCAAAAATACCACAAATTGTATCCCGAGGTCTTTCTGCACCGCACATGATCGAAGCCGCCACTCGCCCGCAATATCAATGCGCGTCTATCCTCGAACTCTCGCACTCGCATAGGTCACACACGGACCCGCATGAGGTATTCCTCGAATCATGGTCCTGCATCACCGAGGTATACCGCATCGGCGGCTAACCCTCGGTATCCGCCTAGGCTCCCGCAACCCGCATAGTCTCAAAAGACCGCATAGTCTCAACAGACCGCATAGGAATCCCCGCATCGTGCTAAACACCCGAATGATCAATCCCGAGCTACCGCACTCGCATAGTCACGAGGACCGCATAGCCGTAAAGACCGCGTCAAGGGTGGCAAGCCCTCGGTATAATAAGTCAAAGGGGTATGTGATACAATAATAGTACAACGGGCTTAACGCTTAACAACGTAAGCACAACAAGAATGACCCCTTTACATCACGATCACACAAGATACTAACACACGTAGCATCCTAACATTTTCACTTATCACATCAACAAGAAAGTATTTACAAGGCTATCTCAAACCAACACAATCAAGTTATTCACAAGGTACTTTAAGCTAACAAGTTCTGTATCTACCCCTAAAGTACTTCATACATTAAATCTTTTAAAAGATCCGTTGCTTTCACATAAGTCACACAATACGTAGTATAAAATAGAGTGGTATGTCTTTTAAATAAACCAAAACACTTACCTTTGTAAAATCAAGTAACAACATTATTTTCCAAACGCCCAAGTTTGCCTAATTTCAAATGTTCACGTTTCTTATTTTAGAGAGGTTTCAGTAGCTCATAGTCTTATTCATTTAAGAATATAATTCTCTTTTAAACTATCAGAAACATAAGTCTTATATGTGAGTAGGATATTCTTGTTTATAACAATCTTATTACAATGACCATGATCTAGGAAATATCATTTTGTCTCATCTTAGCTTCTATGCAGATGGAAGTTTCTCGGTTTTAATAATACTTAATCACAAAACATTTCCTTTTATTAACGCCGCAGTTGGTTTGTCGATACACATTCGATTTCAAATCAAGAAACATTCTTAAGCCGTTATACCTAACTTCCCATAAAGCTAGCATAACTCTTAAGTTTTTCAAAACCAAGTATTACTTCTTTCAAAATGATTCAAAATCTTTGAAATATTTCAAGTTCTTTATTAACACATAACAAGCGCTTATAGTTCAAATCAGTTACCTTTTAAAGACCACAAGTATTTTCTTACCAACATAAAGCTGTTATAACCAACTTCCCATAAAGCCGTTATAACACTTTATGTTTTAAATCAATCAAATACGTTTAGCACATGTACGTCTACCGTACTACATAGTTCACACATATCATGCTAGAAGAGATAGGAAGAGGTTCACATACCTCGCGACGAGTATCGACTAATAGCAAAACGCTCCAAGTACTTCCAACCGTCGGCTACTCCTTAAGCCAAGTAGATCGCGCCACACGTAGTACTTCAACCTATAAGGCCACAAGGCGCTTAATAACATTTAGATCTCATCGTAGAACATTCTACCGAAAATTCGGCAGCACCTCCCCCCCCCCCGCAACAGCGTAAATCTCCTCCTCTACCGAGGCCGGCTACCAAGCCAACCAGGGGGGGGTTATACGTCTAACCCTAACGGGTACAATTCTACTCCACGGTACTACTACACAAGTCACTTATGTCTGACCTATGTAATTCTGATTCGATTCTTCTTTAAATTCAGGCTTAAGTCAAAAGACATTGCCGATAACAACGTTCAGTTCTATATATAGTATACCTCAACTATATAGTCTAACAATCATGTAATCTCCAATTACAATAGAGGGACAAGATAATTACCTCGATAAGCCCATAATTATCCTAGTTTAAATGTCGATCCTGAGCAAGGTTTAGCTCCTACTCCGTGCGCTCCGACCCGCTCCAAACAACCCTTAGAAGTTCTAACCAACTTCTACTTATGACTTCAACTACGGTGAAGATTTTCCTTAGGGTTTCGGTTTTGTGACTGACGGAAGTATAATAGTATTTTCTGGGCTTTTCGTAGAGGTATAACCTTAGAATACAACAAGGTATACGGCTAAGGTAATTTGGGCATTATAACAATACTTTTGAGTATTTCTAACAAGAGGGGCATTATACTAAACAACTAGGCTAGGGGTACCCGGCTAGCACCACTAGGAGGAGTGTACCCTCGGCCAAGGCCTCTGGAGAGGAGGCCTCTTGGCGAACTCAACACAAAGGGAGGGAGAAGGAGAGCGTTCAAGACATAGGCAAATTTGTGGATGCATTTGTCTTCCAAAGGGGTGGGTATTTATAGGTCAAGTGAAGGCCAACCTATGGCCAAGATCATGCCAAGTGCAAGGCAAGTGTAGGGCCAAGATTTAGACAAGTGTGTGTGGGTCCACTTATCAATCAACACACAAAAATATCCTACCAACTAATGCACACCTTTCGCCAAGCTACCGCCCATCACTCCACCAACTTGAGGTGACAAGTGTCGCCTCTCGTTGGTCCAAAATGTTTCGCCTCTCGGAAAAATCCGCAAAAATAAGAAATGACATAGCGGAATTTTCCTACGAAAGTGGAAACGTTTTCGAAAAACGACTCTAATCGGGTGTTGTGAACAAAAGAATTCGCCAAGCCTAAATCACAAGTTCAAATTTTCTAAACGCCCCGACGTACATACTGGAAATACGGTATAACATTCTCCCTCTTAGAAACATTCGTCGAATGTTCCTTCTAAGTCTCAAAACAAACGCCGGTATAGTCTTCACCGCTATACTTACGAAAACAATCCCGCCACACCGCCACGTAAACACCGCGCACATACTTCTATCTAAGTCCACGAGGAAAACACCTCTAATCATCACCACAAAACACTTCTCACCGGTCTAAAATATACTTCCTTCGCCTTCTCTTTACAAAAGAAATGATCACATCTATGCTGCTCGCCATACATGCTCGCTTCTCTCTTTACTCGTCGTAGATACCACTTTGTCACTTTGCTCGAGGCATTAACCTTCTCAGGCGACCCAACAAATGGTACCACTTTTGTCACTTTGTCGCGAGCCTTGCTCCGACGATCCAACAAATGGTACCGGGCTGCTTGCGATCCCGGAGGATGTCGTACACTCGAACTCTTACCACATTACGTCGGCCGCTTCCAAAACTCGGCTACTATGTCTAACGTGGTCATCATTAAAGGAACACTGATGGATCTCCGATACTTTCCGATCATAACAATACGAAAGACCGGACGCATCGCCTCTAAGTCGGACGGCAAAGCTAACATATAGGCAACCCGCCTATTCTTCACAAGAACTCTAAAGGGCCCAAGTAACTCAGCTAAGTTCCCCTGCTTTCCAAAACTCGTCGCACCCAAACCGGGATGGTACCTTCAAGAAGACCGACCGTCAACCTGAACTCTAAGCGTCGTCGCCGATTATCCGCACGATTTCTCAGAGCTGCCAGAACTTCTTCTAGACAAGCTTCACTATCCACAATCGGTGGAACAAGCTGAACCAACTATCGAACCTTGCCAACATCGAACCAATCGACCGACAACTTACACTTCCGCCTTACAAGGCTTCATAAGGCGATATCCGAACACCGAAATGGTAGCTTAAACACTCCTTCAACAGAGACAACAATTCTCGCAACTATCCCCGAAATCAAACATCGGCGAGGCGAATGTGATCGAGACTCACGAAGTTCCTATCCTTGCTCGTAAAACTTTTAGAAAACGAAAATAGCCACAACTGGCTTCACTGCGACATAAGGTGAAGGTAGGCACCCTGCAGCCTTTCAACCTTCGGATAACTCAACACCGAGTAAATGGTCCCGATCAAGAACACGATGGGCTGCCCCATCGCCCGACCATCGTCGAACGCATCCACGAACTCGTATCTTTGGTTAACTAAACTTGGGCCTAACACCTCACAACCTAACACAAGCGGGACCACCACAAACTGACCCCACCAAACAGACCGCGGGTTGACCCGCACATGGCCTCAACCCTACCCGATCGCAAAGAAACACTAGTTCCTCGATCCGAACAATTTCACAAATCACGTTTAAAACCTAGCGGTCTTCCTAGCTCGACTACCCTCTTTCAAATCACGCTACTCGTGACTTATCCCACAAACATAGCTCACGTGCACTATGCACTCCGATAAGGATCAAACATAACACTACACCTATACTTGAGATGGCCTTACCTCTAAGGTCTCTACGTATAAAACTCTAAGGCTCCCACCTTCTCTATCCCCCAAAATCTTACTCGGTTAACCCACCATGATTTCTAATCACAACTAACATACTGCTATCAGAACATAGCACTTAAGGTATACTTACCTTATCACACATCTGATCTCTGAGGTTAAGGATAATCTATATCTACCGCTTCACTCCCCTTAGTCGTTCTAATCAACCCTGCCCCGTAGGGCGCATAGCTAAGGAAGGTGACGAACTACCCACCGGTACTGAAGGCAAAGTCCTCCTACTAGGTCACCCATTCGACACATGGCCCTGACGGCCGCAGGTACAACAAGTACCAACTAAAAGACGACATTCCCGGGATGGCGTCATCGCAATGAGCGGAAGCCCGGAGTTCGACCAACTCCTGCATACCCGAACGTCTTGAACCCACGGAGACCTCTTTGCACCGTGGACGTGCATAATCTAATCCACGCGAGGTGACTCGCCAGAAAGTTACCAAAGGACCTTGCTGCTCGCCTCCTCTTCTCGCCCTCCGTTAACCCGTCGATCTCTACGTCTTCTCGGCCTGTTGCGCATAAGCCCGTACACAGGCCATGCTCAAGCCTAACTGAAGAATTACTCTTGCACAACCCTCTCTTAGATAGTCATCAAGACCCGCGGTACATCGGTATACTCTCTGGTCGACAAATCCATAGCTCGTAACAGGGTCGTCTTCTTGCACTCTAAATTCACTGTTCAGTCGTGGGCGAAGGTTCATATATCATGGCCGCAGAGGCATCGCTGCGCCGTATTAAACTCTGCTGGGCTAGTGACGCCGCAGAACTCCCGAATGAAGCACTACCCTAGGTAATGATTGGGCTGTGCCCTCGCCACCCTCTGAACTCTACTCGCCTCGCCGGTGCCTTGCCCTCCTGGGCCAGGGTTGCCCTACGTGGAGGCATAACGGTAAGGGAAAGAAATACGTCAGAGGGTCCAACTTACAACACAGCTCTAAGGCACGATCTCAGAGTGAGAAGAATAGAAACCAATCCTAAATACCCTATAGCCTCCTGATTATTGGTGTGGTGCGCACACCGATAATCAAGACTCTTGGATCGATACGGCTAGACACTTTCCGAGGATTAATCGCTCGATACCACTTTGTCACGACCGAACTCGGGCGTGGATCGTGCCTTACCCCGGGCACCCTAGTGATACAACATCAGAGTAATCAGCGGAACATACAACGATACAAGACATATTATGAAATATGAAACAATAATCTAGAAAAACTTGCCTTTCGGCAAATATATAAATAACAACTTTTTCAAAATGAACAGTTTAATCCTTTTTACAAACCCTGCCCACAACAGTACTACAGACCTCTAAGAATGATACGACAACAATGGCGGGACAGGGCCCCGCCAAACCCCTGAATGTAAACACTTACTACGACAGGGGACCATACCATCGATAAGCCTCCGAGAAACGGAGCTTCCCAAACTGGCTTTGACCACGAGAGCTAGGATCAACGACTGGTGTACCTCACCCTGCGGCATGAACGCAGCCCGGGAGGTCGATAACAGTGCAAGTATGTGAAACTAAAAATCAGAAATGAAATCATAATAGTCTATAAAGCAGAGACATGTATGATAAGCAAACTACGATTCACAACAAATAAGCGATATGTCAAGTCGGGGACTCACGCCTCAAAGTTATCACAATAAAACCGTGCGGGGCAAGTACGAAGGCATAGCCGACTACTAAGACCCAGCACCAAAAATACCACAAATCGTATCCCGGTCTTTCTAGACCGCACCACGATCGGCGCCACTCGCCCGCAATATCAATGTGCGCGTCTATCCTCGAACTCTCGCACTCCGCATAGGTCACACACGGACCGCACGAGGTATTCTCGAATCATGGTCCTGCATCACCGAGGTATACCCGCATCGGGCGGCTAACCCTCGGTATCCGCCTAGGCTCCGCAACCCGCATAGTCTCAAAAGATCGCATAGTCTCAACAGACGCGCATGGAATCCCGCGTCGTGCTAAACACCCGAATGAGCAATCCGGAGCTACCGCTCCGCATAGTCACGAGGACCGCATAGCCGTAAAGACCGCGTCAAGGGTGGCAAGCCCTCGGTATAATAAGTCAAAGGGTATGTGATACAATAATAGTACAACGCTTAACGCTTAACAACGTAAGCACAACAAGAATGACCCCTTACATCACGATCACACAAGATACTAACACGTAGCATCCTAACATTTTCACTTATCACATCAACAAGAAAGTATTTACAAGGCTATCTCAAACCAACACAATCAAGTTATTCACACAAGGTACTTTAAGCTAACAAGTTCGTATCTACCCAAAGTACTTCATACATTAAATCTTTTAAAAGATCCGTTGCTTTCACATAAGTCACACAATACGTAGTATAAAATAGAGTATTTGTCTTTTAAATAAACCAAAACACTTACCTTTGTAAAATCAAGTAACAACATTATTTTCCAAACGCCCAAGTTTGCCTAATTTCAAATGTTCACGTTTCTTATTTTAGAGAGGTTTCAGTAGCTCATAGTCTTATTCATTTAAGAATATAATTCTCTTTTAAACTATCGAGAAACATAAGTCTTATATGTGAGTAGGATATTCTTGTTTATAACAATCTTATTACAAAGACCATGATCTAGGAAATATCATTTTGTCTCTTAGCTTATGCAGATGGAAGTTTCTCTTGGTTTTAATAATACTTAATCTGTCAAAAAATTCCTTTTATTAACGCAGTTGGTTTGTCGATACATTCGATTTCTCAAATCAAGAAACATTCTTAAGCCGTTATACCTAACTTCCCATAAAGCTAGCATAACTCTTAAGTTTTCAAAAACCAAGTATTACTTCTTCAAAATGATTCAAAATCTTTTGAAATATTTCAAGTTCTTTATTAACACATAACAAGCCATTATAGTTCAAATCGATTACCTTTTAAAGACCACAAGTATTTTCTTACCAACATAAAGTCGTTATAACCAACTTCCCATAAAGCCGTTATAACACTTTATGTTTTAAATCAATCAAATCGTTTAGCACGTATGCGTCACCGCACTACATAGTTCACATATCATGCTAGAAGAGATAGGAAGAGGTTCACATACCTCGCGACGAGTATCGACTAATAGCAAAACGCTCAAGTACTTCCAACCGTCGGCTACTCCTTAAGCCAGTAGATCGCGCCACACGTAGTACTTCAACCTATAAGGCCACGCGCTTAATAACATTTAGATCTCATCGTAGAACATTCTACCGAAAATTCTGGCCTCCCACAACAGCGTAAATCTCCTCCTGCAGGCTGGCCACCAAGCCAACCGAGGGGTTATACGCCTAACCCTAACTGTACAATTCTACTCCACGGTACTACTACACAAGTCTCATGTACACCCATGTAATTACAACGATTCTTCTTTAAATTCGGGCTTAAGTCAAAAGACATTGCCGATAACAACGTTGATTCTATATATAGTATACCTCAACTATATAGTCTAACAATCATGTAATCTCCAATTACAATAGAGGACAAGATAATTACCTCGATAAGCCCATAACTATCCTAGTTTAAATGTCGATCCGAGCAAGGTTTAGCTCCTACTCTGCGCTCAGACCGCTCAAACAACCCTTAGAAGTTCTAACCAACTACTTATGACTTCAACTACGGGTGAAGATTTTCCTTAGGGTTTCGGTTTTGTGATCGTGGAGTATAATAGTATTTTCTGGCTTTTCAGATAGTATAACCTTAGAATACAACAAGGTATACGGCTAAGGTAATTTGGGCATTATAACAATACTTTTGAGAGTATTTCTACAAGAGGGGGCATTATACTAAACAACTAGGCTAGGGGTACCCACGGCTAGCACCACTGGGAGGGAGTGTACCACTCGGCAAGGCCTCTAGGAGGGGAGGCCTCGCCGAACTCAACACAGGGAGGAGAAGGAGAGCTTTCAAGACTTAGGCAAATTTGTGGATGAATTTGTCTTCCAAAGGGGTGGGTATTTATAGGTCAAGTGAAGGCCAACCAATGGCCAAGATCATGCAAGTGCAAGGCAAGTGTAGGCCAAGATTTAGACAAGTGTGTGTGGGTCCCACTTATCAATCAACACACAAAAATATCCTACCAACTAATGCACACCTTTCGCCAAGCTACGCCCATCACTCCACCAACTCGAGGTGACAAGTGTCGCCTCTCGTTGGTCCAAAATGTTTCGCCTCTCGGAAAAATCCGCAAAAATAAGAAATGACATAGCGGAATTTTCCCTACGAAAGTCGTGGAAACGTTTCACGAAAACGACTCTAATCGGGTGTTGTGAACAAAAGAATTCGCCAAGCCTAAATCACAAGTTCAAATTTTCTACGCACGCCCCGACGTACATACTGGAAATACGGTATAACATTCTCCTCTTAGAAACATTCGTCCGAATGTTCCTTCTAAGTCTCAAACGAACGCGCCAGGTATAGTCTTCACCGCTATACTTACGAAAACAATCCCGCACTTTGGCCACGTAAACACCCGCGCACATACTTCTATCTAAGTCCACGAGGAAAACACCTCTAATCATCACCACAAAACACTTCTCACCGGTCTAAAATATACTTCCTTCGCCCTCTCTTTACAAAAGAAATGATCACATCTATGCTCGCCATACATGCTCGCTCTCTTTACTCGTCGTAGATACCACTTTGTCACTTTGCACGAGGCATTAACCTTCTCGAGCGACCCAACAAATGGTACCACTTTTGTCACTTTGTCGCGAGCCTTGCTCGACGATCCAACAAATGGTACCGGCCGCGATCCCGAGGATGTCGTGCACTCGAACTCTTACCACATTACGACACGGCGGTTTCAAAACTTCGGCTACTATGTCTAACGTGGTCATCATTAAAGGAACACTGATGGATCTCCGATACTTTCCGATCATAACAATACGAAAGATCGGACGTCTCGCCTCTAAGTCGGACGGCAAAAGCTAACATATAGGCAACCCGCCTATTCTTCACAAGAACTCTAAAGGCCCAAAGTAACTCGCTAAGTTCCCTGTTTTCCAAAACTCGCCGCACCCAAACCGGGTGGTACCTTCAAGAAGACCGGCCAACTCGAACTCTAAGCGTCGCCGATTATCCGCACGATTTCTCGTAGCTGCGAACTTCTTCTAGACAAGCTTCACTATCCACGTACGGAACAAGCCCAACTAACCGTCAACCTTGCCAACATCGAACCAATCGACCGACAACTTACACTTCCGCCTTACAAGGCTTCATAAGGCGATATCCAACACCGAAATGGTAGCTTAAACACTTTCAACAGAGACAACAATTCTCGCAACTATCCTCGAAATTCAAACACCGCCCGAGGCGAATGTGATCTCGAGACTCACCGAAGTTCCTATCCTTGCTCGTAAAACTTTTAGAAAACGAAAATAGCCACACACGGGCTTCACCGTTCGACATAAGGTGAAGGTAGGAACCGCAGCCTTTCAACCTTTCGGATAACTCAACACACCAGTAAATGGTCTCCGAAGAACACGCGATGGGCTGCCCCATCGGCCCGACCAGTCGAACGCGTCCACGAACTCGTCTTTGGTTAACTAAACTTGGGCCTAACACCCTCACAACCCTAACACAAGGCGGGACCACCACAAACTGACCCCACCACCAAACAGACCGCGGGTTGACCCGCAACATGGCCTCAACCCTACCCGGCATCGCGCAAAACACTAGTTCCTCGATCCGGAACAATTTCACAAATCACGTTACGAAAACCTAGCGGTCTTCCTAGCTCGACTACCCTTTTTCAAATCACGCTACTCAGGGACTTATCCCACAAACACAGCTCACGTGCACTATGCACTCCGATAAGGATCAAACATAACACTACACCTATACTTGCGATGGCCTTACCTCTAAGGTCTCTACGTATAAAACTCTAAGGCTCCCACCTTCTCTATCCCCCAAAATCTTACTCGGTTAACCCACCATGATTTCTAATCACAACTAACATACTGCTATCAGAACATAGCACTTAAGGTATACTTACCTTATCACACATACAGATCTCTAGAGGGTTAAGGATAATCTATATCTCGCTTCACTCCCTTAGTCGTTCTAATCAACCCGCCTGCAGGCGCAGCTAAGGAAGGTGACGAACTACCCACCGGTACTGAAGGCAAAGTCCTCCTACTAGGTCACCCATTCGACACATGGCCCTGACGGCCGCAGGTACAACAAGTACCAACTAAAAGACGACATTCCCGATGACGTCACACTGTGTGACCGGAAGCCCGAGTTCGACCAACTCCTGCATACCCGAACGCATCGAACCCATGGAGGACCTTTTTGCACCGTGGGCGTGCATAATCTAATCACGCGGTGAGGTGACTCGCCAGAAAGTTACCAAAGGACCTTGCCGCTCGCCCTCTTCGCCCTCCGTTAACCCGTCGATCTCTACGTCTTCTCGGCTGCTGCGCATAAGCCCGCATACGTGCCATGCCGAAGCCTAATCAAGAATTACTCTTGCACAACCTCTCTTAGATAGTCATCAAGACCGCAGACATCGGTATACTCTCTGTAGCCAAATCCACAATAGTAATGTGGTCGCTTTCTTGCAATCTAAATTCACTGCTCTGTCGTGCGAAGGTTCATATATCATGGCCGCAGAGGCATCGCCGTACTAAACTCTCTGGGCTAGTGGACGCGAGAACTCCCGAATGAAGCACTACCCTAGGTAATGATTGGGCTGTGCCTCGCCACCCTCTGAACTCTACTCGCAGCCTCCGCCGTAACGCCCCGAAATCGGGCGTCGCAGTGCCTTACCCCGGGCACCCTAGTGATACAACATCAGAGAAAACCAGCGGAAATAAAAACTTTACACATGAAATGAGAGATATAATAAATAAACAGGCCAACCAAAACAGTTGCCTTCAGTATATACATAAAACCTGAACAGTTTAATCCTTTTACAACCACCGCCACAACAGATTGCACTTCTAAGATTTATACAACAACTATGACGGACAGGGGCCGCCATACCCCGAACGCATAAGAACTTACAGACTCGGTAACATACCAAAGATAAGCCTCCGGAACGGAGCTTCCCAAAACGCTAAATGAGATCCTAAACGCGGATCGGCGGTAGATGTACCTCTACCGGCGTAACGCACTTCGGCGAGGTCAAGATAACAGTACCAAGTATGTGAATCAGAATATCAGAAATGAAATCATAATAGTCTATATAAAGCAGGAGACATGTATGATGACCAAACTACAGTATATAACATATAACCGATTCAAGACAGGGACTCACGCCGTCCACATTATCACTCGTGCGTGGAATTTCTTCCTCACCTGCAGCTTATGATATAACAATACCAAGGATTATACATGAACACGTGTCCCACTGTGTTATAAAAACCGTCTGAGACAAGTATAACTACCGATCCGACCGTACTAATAATACAATGCAACCAAACACGGTCACGGCAAGTCGCGAGAGCCGACTCACGGATACCAAGGCGGCCACGCACCGACCGGCAAGTACGAGGGTCGACCACCAGAACCAGCGTCAGATCACGAAACTTCGTCACTACTGAACGGGGCAAGTCACGGTGACTCACGGTACCAAGGCCGAATCGGCCATGAGGCAGGGCAAGTACGAGCCGACCACCGTGACCAAGCGCCGAACAGAATAAACCTCATGGAGAGCTAGTCCATGGAATAACACTATCAATGCGAGCATACCCGTGGAACTCTCCATCACCGCCAGACGCCCAAGTAAGTTCTCAACAAGTCGACCGGCCCTCTATCGAGAGACGCGGTAATACAGAAATACCACACTTGCACAACAAAGGCTATCATCACAAGCATAGGCAAGTTTCACAACAACAAGCATAGGCAAGTTTCACCACAACAAGCATAGGCAAGTTTCACACAACTCAAAGTACTTTCATTTTATGCCAAAGTCCGGGTTTTTAACCCCAAAGTACTACATACGTTAAGTTCTTTTAAAAGAGATCCATTACTTTTATAAAAGTCACCCGATACCCGTAGTATTAGAATGACCAACCCACATTCCTTTTCAAAATCAAGTAACAACATTCTTTTCCTAAGTTCCAGTTTGCCTAGTTTCAATTACTCAAGCTTCTCATTTTCAAATGGTTTCATAGTTCATAAACTTAATCACTTGATTCCTTTTTAGAACAATTGAGTAAATTATGTCGCACGTGAGAGTAGGTTATTCTTGTTTACAACATTCTTATTACAGCAGCCATGATCTAGAAAATGTAATATCATTTTGTCTCATCTTAGTTTCTATGCAGATGGAGGTTTCTACTGGTTTTAATACAATTCATCATTATTCAATACATTTTCCTTTATTAACGCTGCAGTGGTCTGTCGATACACATTCTGATTTCCGAAATCAGTAAAACATTATCCCTTTAAATAAAACCAAGTACTCATTACTCACGAATGAGGTTTCACACAAACATTCACTTTTAAAACAAATAAGTTAAGTCTCTTATCTTATAAGATC
This sequence comes from Przewalskia tangutica, assembly GCA_029844215.1. Classification (NCBI taxonomy): domain Eukaryota; kingdom Viridiplantae; phylum Streptophyta; class Magnoliopsida; order Solanales; family Solanaceae; genus Przewalskia; species Przewalskia tangutica. The sequence goes on from CM056725.1 coordinate 10,456,181, forward strand.
AAGTCTCTTAACTTCTAACATCAGTAAACCATTTTCTTTACCTCTCTTAAGACATTATACCTAACTCCCCATCAAGCTAGTATAACTCTTTTTAAAACCTTTAAAACCAAGTGTTACTCTCCCTTCAAAACGATTTAGAAATCTTTTGAAATACATCAAGTTCTTTATTATAACGCCCCAAGCCAGTTATAAATCAAATCAATTATCTTTTAAAAACCACAACCCATTTTCTTACCTACATAAAGCTGTTATAACCAACTTCCCATAAAGCCGTTATAACACTTTATGTTTCAAACCAATCAAATACATTAAACACGTACGCGTCACCGTACTACATAGTTACACACATATCATGCTAGAAGAGATAGGAAGAGGTTCACATACCTCGCGACGATTATCGACAATAAGCAAAAAGCTCCAAGTACTACAACCTTGCTAGCCCTTTCCACTCCTCGAGTAGAATACGCTACTCTTAGTACTTTCACCTATAAAGGCCACAACCGTCTATTAACTTTTAAACACATGTTTTCATCTTTCTACGTAAAATTCTAGGCTCTCCCCATGACAGCGTAAATCTCCTCCTCTATCGTGGCCGGCTACCAAGCCCACCCGGGGGGGGTTTACACCCCTAACCGGACGTGTACAAATCAACACAAGTCTACTGCAATGATCCCTATGTAAATACAGTTCAGTTTTTCTCTATATTCTTCAGGCTTAAGTCAAAAGACATTGCCGCAGTACTAAGCTTAGTTCTATATATAGTATACTTCAACTATATATTCTAACAACATGTAATTTCCAATTACAACTAGAGGGACAAGATAATTACCTCGATAAGCCCATAATTATCCAAGTTAAATGTCGATCCTTAGCAACGTTTAGCTCAACTCCGTGCTCCATCCGCTCCAAACAACCCTTAGAAGTTCTAACCAACTTCTACTTAAATACTTCAATCAATCAACGAAGATTTTCTTAGGGTTTCGGTTTGAGACTAAAGGGACAAAGGTAGTATTTCCTGCTCTACGATAGAGGTATCTTTGGGATACTACAAGGTACAAGGCTAAGGTATTTTGGGCATTATAACAATACTTGGAAGACAACTTTCTACCAAGGGGGTAGGCTCGGCCAGCACAACTAGGCTAGGGAGGGTGTTCTCGGCCAAAGGCCACACGAAAAGGGGAGGGTGAAGGCTCTCGGTTTAGAGCTCACAAAGGGGAGGAGAGGGTTTCAAGACTTGGAAGTTTTGGAATGGATGAAGTCTCCACATCTAGGGGTATTTATAGCAAAACCAAAGGCCAACCAAGGGCCAAGATCCTCCCAAGTGTATAGCAAGTGTAAGGGCAAGATTAAGCCAAGTGCACCCTAAACCCTACTCCACAAAACATGGCACAAGACAAGGCACAAAACAAGGCCAAAACAAGGCACAAAATAAGGGGCCAATAGGCCTCAAACCCGTGACCAATTCGCCAACCCAACGCCACTGAGGGTGACAAGTGTCACCCTCCCATTGGTCCAAAACATTTCGTCTCTCGGAAAAATTCGCAAAAATACTAAATGACATAGCCGGAATTTTCCCTACGAAAGCTGTGAAAACGTTTCGTCGAAAAACGACTCTCTACGGGGGTTGTGCACAAAAATTTCGAAACATGCCTAACTTAAGGCTCAAAATTCGTACGTACGTCCATACGTACATACTCTGGAAATACGGGGTATAACATTCTTCCCCCCTTAGAAACATTCGTCCCGAATGTTCCTTCAAGGTCTCAAAACAAACAGGCGTCAATATAGTCTTCATTGCTATACGTACGAAAACAATCATGCCACACCTGGCCACAAAAACACACGTTCACTTCTCCCCTTTCTCGTAGAACTCGTCACGAACACTCGAACTCGTTCTAGTATCCGTACCACACTTCTGTCAACGCTTCTGTTTCCAACCCTTGGAGTCACTACCTCCAAACTTGGTCATCTTACTAACTTCGATCTTCTCTAAGGCCGTTCCCGGCCTCCACGATCGCCTCGGTCGAACACATCCACCAACTCATACGATGGTCATACAAACTTGGGCCTAGCATCCTCGTGACCTACCACTGGCGGGACCACCTAACCGGCCCCACCCCAAACCGGGTTCTGGTTGACCGCAAATGGTCCTCAACCCGACCCCAACGCGCTAACTCTTGTTCCCGATCCGAACAATCTTACTATTTCACATCATGAAAGCTACCACTTCCATCTCACACTACCGAGGACTTACCCTTTTCACTAACCCGGTTTCTAAATCACATTTTAGCACAAAGCTATCCAAACATAACATTAAACACATCAACATAAACAAAACTCTAGAGGGTTAAGGATATACCTGAAGCTAGGCGGTTCAAGGACCGCTAAACTGAACTCCCATCGCGACCTCTGGGGCCTCGGTGTACAAACATCTGCAGCTACGGAAGGTGAAGAACCCGCAATCGCGCTCTAGTAGTCCATGCTATCCTACCATGCTACCCACGGTCGGACGATCTCTTGCCGATGGCCTGTTGGCGCAAAAATAACAATCTCCCGAAAGTTAGTACGACACTCTCCCTTATGAAGCTTTCCACAACGCCACTGAGACAAAGGGCAACCTCATCCGCGAGCACTCGCTCTCCCGAAAATCAAACACAGGAGCCCCACCGCTCCTGAATATCCCGAAGGTCCAAAGCCGGAGGACCACTCAGACTTGACGGAGGTACATAACTAGTCTGCTGAGGCGGTCCGCCTCGAAAGTCACCAAAGGACCTGCTGTTCGGCCTCTTCGCGACTTTGGTCATTCCGTCGATTTATCCGCTCCTCACATCCAAGTGTATACGCTGCGTGCGCGCAATGTCCATGCCGGTGAAGAGCTACACCGAACAACTCTCTGCAAGGCAATCATCGAGCCAGAACATATCGGTGCACTCGATCCTCCATATCAAGCTACTAACGGGGACGTCTGGGCAATGAGTCGAACTCCATTGTACTCCGAACCGTCGCGGCTTCTGCAGAACACCAAAAATCATCGGCGAGCCCTCTCATCCGGGAGGCAAGAAATGTGCAAGAAAGGCCTCGAGAACTCGCTCCATACCTGGAAGTCATGCTCTCCTGACAGCTCAAGAATCAAACGATCATTGCGGTATCACGCATTGATGTGAACTCTGGCCACCGACTCATCTCCGATGCCTTGATCACTCTCACGATCAGAATCGCTTGATGAACTCCTGCGGATCATCCTCGTGCCTCGACCCATAAAACTCGCGGCTACAACTCGGAAAATCCGTAGCCTCGAACTATCGATCTAGGGTGAACCATCGTGCTCGAACCGCTGCGTCCGGCTATCCTCAAGTCTGCCACAACGGCCATTAATCGGGCCCCACTCAGAACTCATCTCTCTGCTCCGCATCGCGGATCGAGGCTCGTGTCTTGTGGTCTCTGCGCCGCTCTACTCGCGACTCCTCTGCTGCCTTGCCCTTCTGGGCCCGGGTTGCCTTACGCGGAGGCATAACTGGTAAAAAACGAAGTATGTCAGAGGGGTCCAATCTTATCACACAGCTCTAAGGCACGATCTCAGAATGAGAAGAATGGAAACCAATCCTAAATGTCCTATAGCCTCCTGATTATAGATGTGGTGCACAACACATCGATAATCAAGACTCTACTAGACACGGTCTGTAGACACTTTCCGAGGATTAACTGCTCTGATACCACTTGTAACGCCCCGAAAATCGGGCCCGTCACTGGTGCCTTACCCCGGGCACCCTAGTGATACAACATCAGAGAAAAACCAGCGGAAATAAAAACTTTACACATGAAATGAGAGATATAATAAATAAACAGGCCAACCAAAACAGTTGCCTTCAGTATATACATAAAACCTGAACAGTTTAATCCTTTTACAACCCTGCCCACAAAAGATTTACGCACTTAAGATTTATACAACAACTATGACGGACGGGGCCCGCCATACCCCGAACGTCTAAGAACTTACGGACTCGTGGTAACATACCAAAGATAAGCCTCACGGAACGGAGCTTCCCAAAACGCTGAAATGAGATCCTAAACGCGGATCGACGGTAGATGTACTTCTACTGCGGCGTAACGCGGCCCGAAGGAGGTCAAGATAACAGGTACCAAGTATGTGAAACTGTAAATACTGTAAATGAAATCATAATAGTCTATATAAAGCATGAGACATGTATGATGACCAAACTACAGTATATAACATATAACCAGTTACATCAAGACAGGGACTCACGCCCTCCAAATTATCACTCGTGCCCGTGGAATTTCTTCCTCACTTAGCTTTATGATATAACAATACCAAGGATTATACATGAACACGTGTCCCACTGTGTTATAAAACCGTCTGAGACAAGTATAACTACCAGATCCGACCGTACTAATAATACAATGCAACCAAACACGGCCGATACGGCAAGTGCGGCCGACCACGGATACAAGGCGGTCACGCGGTGGCAAGGCAAGTCTGGTGACCACCAGAACCAAGGCAGATCACGAAACTTCGTCACTACTGGAGCGGGGCAAGTCGAGGTGACTACGGGTACAAGGCGAATCAGCCATGAGGCGGCAAGTACGAGCCGACCACCGGGACCAAGGCGAACGGTAATAAACCTCATGGAGAGCTAGTCCATGGAATAACACTATCAGCGAGCATACGTGGAACTCTCCATCACCGCCAAGACGCCCAAGTAAGTTCTCAATAAGTCGACCGCTCTATCGAGAGACGGAATACTGAAATACCACACTTGCACAACAAAGGCTATCATCACAAGCATAGGCAAGTTTCACAACAACAAGCATAGGCAAGTTTCACCACAACAAGCATAGGCAAGTTTCACACAACTCAAAGTACTTTCATTTTATGCCAAAGTCGGGTTTTAACCCCAAAGTACTACATACGTTAAGTTCTTTTAAAGAGATCCATTACTTTTATAAAAGTCACCCGATACGTAGTATTAGAATGACCAACCCACATTCCTTTTCAAAATCAAGTAACAACATTCTTTTCCTAAGTTCCAGTTTGCCTAGTTTCAATTACTCAAGCTTCTCATTTTCAAATGGTTTCATAGTTCATAAACTTAATCACTTGATTCCTTTTTAGAACAATTGAGTAAATTATGTCGCACGTGAGAGTAGGTTATTCTTGTTTACAACATTCTTATTACAAAATGACCATGATCTAGAAAATGTAATATCATTTTGTCTCATCTTAGTTTCTATGCGGATGGAGGTTTCTCGGTTTTAATACAATTCATCATTATTCAATACATTTTCCTTTATTAACGCTGCAGTGGTCTGTCGATACACATTCTGATTTCCGAAATCAGTAAAACATTATCCCTTTAAATAAAACCAAGTACTCATTACTCACGAATGAGGTTTCACAAACATTCACTTTTAAAACAAATAAGTTAAGTCTCTTATCTTATAAGATCAAGTCTCTTAACTTCTAACATCAGTAAACCATTTTCTTTACCTCTCTTAAGACATTATACCTAACTCCCCATCAAGCTAGTATAACTCTTTTTAAAACCTTTAAAACCAAGTGTTACTCTCCCTTCAAAACGATTTAGAAATCTTTTGAAATACATCAAGTTCTTTATTATAACGCCCCAAGCCAGTTATAAATCAAATCAATTATCTTTTAAAAACCACAACCCATTTTCTTACCTACATAAAGTTGTTATAACCAACTTCCCATAAAGCCGTTATAACACTTTATGTTTCAAACCAATCAAATACATTAAACACGTATGCGTCACCGTACTACATAGTTACACACATATCATGCTAGAAGAGATAGGAAGAGGTTCACATACCTCGCGACGATTATCGACAATAAGCAAAGCTCCAAGTACTACAACCTTGCTAGCCCTTTCCACTCGCCGAGTAGAATACGCTACTCTTAGTACTTTCACCTATAAAGGCCACAACCGTCATTAACTTTTAAACACATGTTTTCATCTTTCTACGTAAAATTCTAAGCACCTCCCCGCATAACAGAAATCTCCTCTCTATCGAGGCGCTACCAAGCCAACCAGTGGGGTTTCACGCCTAACCGGACGTGTACAATTCTACAAGTCTCTGCAATACACCCATGTAAATACATTGCTTTTTCTCTATATTCTTCAGCTTAAGTCAAAAGACATTGCGCAAGATTAAGCTTAGTTCTATATATAGTATACTTCAACTATATATTCTAACAACATGTAATTTCCAATTACAACTAGAGGACAAGATAATTACCTCGATAAGCCCATAATTATCCAAGTTAAATGTCGATCCTTAGCAACGCTTAGCTCCAACTCGGTGCTCCATCCCGCTCCAAACAACCCTTAGAAGTTCTAACCAACTTCTACTTAAATACTTCAATCAATCAACGAAGATTTTCTTAGGGTTTCGGTTTGAGACTAAAGGGACAAAAGGTAGTATTTCCTGCTCTACGTATAGAGGTATCTTTGGGATACTACAAGGTACAAGGCTAAGGTATTTTGGGCATTATAACAATACTTGGAAGACAACTTTCTACCAAGGGGGTAGGCTCGGCTAGCACAACTAGGCTAGGGAGGGGTGTTCTCGGCCAAAGGCCACACGAAAGGGGAGGGTGAAGGCTCTCGGTTTAGAGCTCACAAAGGGGAGGAGAGGGTTTCAAGACTTGGAAGTTTTGGAATGGATGAAGTCTCCACATCTAGGGGTATTTATAGCAAAACCAAAGGCCAACCAAGGGCCAAGATCCTCCCAAGTGTATAGCAAGTGTAAGGGCAAGATTAAGCCAAGTGCACCCTAAACCCTACTCCACAAAACATGGCACAAGACAAGGCACAAAACAAGGCCAAAACAAGGCACAAAATAAGGGGCCAATAGGCCTCAAACCCGTGACCAATTCGCCAACCCAACGCCCACTGAGGTGACAAGTGTCACCCTCCCATTGGTCCAAAACATTTCGTCTCTCGGAAAAATTCGCAAAAATACTAAATGACATAGCCGGAATTTTCCCTACGAAAGCTGTGAAAACGTTTCGTCGAAAAACGACTCTCTACGGGGGTTGTGCACAAAAATTTCGAAACATGCCTAACTTAAGGCTCAAAATTCGTACGTACGTCCATACGTACATACTCTGGAAATACGGGGTATAACATTGGCTGCCTTGCCCTCCTGGGCCCGGGTTGCCCTACGCGGAGGCATAACGGTAAGGGAAAGAAATACGTCAGAGGGTCCAACTTACAACACAGCTCTAAGGCACGATCTCAGAGTGAGAAGAATAGAAACCAATCCTAAATACCCTATAGCCTCCTGATTATTGGTGTGGTGCACAACACACCGATAATCAAGACTCTACTGGATACGGTCTGTAGACACTTTCCGAGGATTAACTGCTCTGATACCACTTTGTCACGACCCGAACCTGGGCCCGTGACTGGTGCCTTACCCCGGGCACCCTAGTGATACAACATCAGAGTAATCAGCGGAACATACAACGATACAAGACATATTATGAAATATGAAACAATAATCTAGAAAAACTTGCCTTTCGGCAAATATATAAATAACAACTTTTTCAAAATGAACAGTTTAATCCTTTTTACAAACCCTGCCCACAACAGTACTACAGACCTCTAAGAATGATACGACAACAATGGCGGGACAGGGCCCCGCCAAACCCCTGAATGTAAACACTTACTACGACAGGGGACCATACCACTGATAAGCCTCCGGAGAAACGGAGCTTCCCAAACAGCGTGACCACGAGAGCTAGGATCAACGATCGTGTACCTCAACTGCGGCATGAACGCAGCCCCGGGAGGTCAAGACAAAAGTACCAGTATGTGAAACTAAAAATCGTAAATGAAATCATAATAGTCTATAAAGCAGAGACATGTATGATAAGCAAACTACGATTCACAATAAATAAGCGATGTATGTCAAGTCGAGGACTCACGCCTCAAAGTTATCACAATAAAACCGCACGGCAAGTACGAAGGCATAGCCGACTACTAAGACCCACAGCACCAAAAATACCACAAATCAGATCCCGAGGTCTTTCTGCACCGCACCACATGATCGAAGCCGCCACTCGCCCGCAATATCAATGTGCGCGTCTATCCTCGAACTCTCGCACTCGCATAGGTCACACACGGACCCGCATGAGGTATTCCTCGAATCATGGTCCTGCATCACCGAGGTATACCGCGTCGAAGGCGCTAACCTCGGTATCCGCCTAGGCTCCCGCAACCCGCATAGTCTCAAAAGACCGCATAGTCTCAACAGACCGCGCAGGAATCCCCGTCGTGCTAAACACCCGGAATGATCAATCCCGAGCTACCGCGCTCGCATAGTCACGAGGACCGCATAGGCCGTAAGACCGCATCAAGGTGGCAAGCCCTGGTATAATAAGTCAAAGGGGTATGTGATACAATAATAGTACAACGCTTAACGCTTAACAACGTAAGCACAACAAGAATGACCCCTTACATCACGATCACACAAGATACTAACACACGTAGCATCCTAACATTTTCACTTATCACATCAACAAGAAAGTATTTACAAGGCTATCTCAAACCAACACAATCAAGTTATTCACACAAGGTACTTTAAGCTAACAAGTTCGTATCTACCCCTAAAGTACTTCATACATTAAATCTTTTAAAAGATCCGTTGCTTTCACATAAGTCACACAATACCCGTAGTATAAAATAGAGTGTATCTTTTTAAATAAACCAAAACACTTACCTTTGTAAAATCAAGTAACAACATTATTTTCCAAACGCCCAAGTTTGCCTAATTTCAAATGTTCACGTTTCTTATTTTAGAGAGGTTTCAGAGCTCATAGTCTTATTCATTTAAGAATATAATTCTCTTTTAAACTATCCGAGAAACATAAGTCTTATATGTGAGTAGGATATTCTTGTTTATAACAATCTTATTACAAATGACCATGATCTAGGAAATATCATTTTGTCTCATCTTAGCTTCTATGCAGATGGAAGTTTCTACTGGTTTTAATAATACTTAATCTGTCAAAACATTTCCTTTTATTAACGCTGCAGTGGTTTGTCGATACACATTCTGATTTCCGAAATCAGTAAAACATTCTTAAGCCGTTATACCTAACTTCCCATAAAGCTAGCATAACTCTTAAGTTTTTCAAAAACCAAGTATTACTTCTTCTTTCAAAATGATTCAAAAATCTTTTGAAATATTTCAAGTTCTTTATTAACACATAACAAGCCAGTTATAGTTCAAATCAGTTACCTTTTAAAGACCACAAGTATTTTCTTACCAACATAAAGCTGTTATAACCAACTTCCCATAAAGCCGTTATAACACTTTATGTTTTAAATCAATCAAATACGTTTAGCACATCTACTTCTACCGTACTACATAGTTCACACATATCATGCTAGAAGAGATAGGAAGAGGTTCACATACCTCGCGACGAGTATCGACTAATAGCAAAACGCTCCAAGTACTTCCAACCGTCGGCTACTCCTTAAGCCAAGTAGATCGCGCCACACGTAGTACTTCAACCTATAAGGCCACAAGGCGCTTAATAACATTTAGATCTCATCGTAGAACATTCTACCAAAATTCAGCGACCTCCCGCAATGCGTAAATCTCTCCTCTACCGAGGGCTACCAAGCCAACCAGGGGGGGTTATACGTCTAACCCTAACGGGTACAATTCTACTCCACGGTACTACTACACAAGTCTACTGTAATACAGCCCTATGTAATTACAGTTCAGTATTCTTCTTTAAATTCAGGCTTAAGTCAAAAGACATTGCCGATAACAACGTTCAGTTCTATATATAGTATACTTCAACTATATAGTCTAACAATCATGTAATCTCCAATTACAATAGAGGGACAAGATAATTACCTCGATAAGCCCATAATTATCCTAGTTTAAATGTCGATCCTGAGCAAGGTTTAGCTCCTACTCCGTGCGCTCCGACCCGCTCCAAACAACCCTTAGAAGTTCTAACCAACTTCTACTTATGACTTCAACTACGGGTGAAGATTTTCCTTAGGGTTTCGGTTTTGTGATTGACGGAAGTATAATAGTATTTTCTGGGCTTTTCGTATAGGTATAACCTTAGAATACAACAAGGTATACGGCTAAGGTAATTTGGGCATTATAACAATACTTTTGAGAGTATTTCTAACAAGAGGGGGGGCATTATACGAAACAACTAGGCTAGGGGGGGGGTACCCCACGGCTAGCACCACTAGGAGGGGGGAAGTGTACCCCTCGGCCAAGGCCTCTAGGAGAGGGGGAGGCCTCTTGGCCGAACTCAACACAAAGGGGAGGGAGAAGGAGAGCTTTCAAGACTTAGGCAAATTTGTGGATGAATTTGTCTTCCAAAGGGGTGGGTATTTATAGGTCAAGTGAAGGCCAACCAATGGCCAAGATCATGCCAAGTGCAAGGCAAGTGTAGGGCCAAGATTTAGACAAGTGTGTGTGGGTCCCACTTATCAATCAACACACAAAAATATCCTACCAACTAATGCACACCTTTCGGCCAAGCTACCGCCCATCACTCCACCAACTTGAGGGTGACAAGTGTCGCCCTCTCGTTGGTCCAAAATGTTTCGTCTCTCGGAAAAATCCGCAAAAATAAGAAATGACATAGCCGGAATTTTCCCTAAAAAAGTGTTGCAACCGTTTCGTCGAAAAACGACTCTAATCGGGTGTTGTGAACAAAAAGAATTCGGCCAAGCCTAAATCACAAGTTCAAATTTTCTACGTACGTCCTGACGTACATACTCTGGAAATACGGGGTATAACAATAGTATATGCATTTGAAAAATTCAGGCTATACCTCATTGGGAATAAGGTGATAGTGTACACTGACCACTCAACCATTAAGTATTTGATGACTAAGAAGGATGCAAAACCTCGGCCTATACGATGGGTGCTGCTACTACAAAAATTTGACATGGAGATCCGCGATAAAAAAGGGACTAAGAAAGTGGTAGCAGACCACTTGTCAAGGCTTGAAGTGGAAGAGAGCCAGAACACTAAGGATGTGCAAATAAATGACTACTTCCCAGACGAGCAACTGCTCAAGGTAAGTACCAGTGCAAATTTACCTTGCTTCGCTGACTTTGTTAATTTTCTTGCGGCAAAAGTATTACCTTCAGGAATGATAAAGCAACAGGTGAAAAAGTTCTATTCAGAGGTAAAACATTACTACTGGAAGGAGCCAATTCTCTACAAGCACTGTGCTGATCAAGTCATACGAAGGTGCGTACCCGAGGATGAAATGCCCCAAATTCTCACTCATTGCCACACCATGCAATGTGGTGGGCATTTTGGAGCATCACAGACAACAGCCAAGGTATTGCACGCATCGTTGACAAGTAATATAATCTGATAAGACCGAATATCGTCCTCAGAGACTGGTTTCTAATTACAGTTCATCTATTTTATGTTATCTATTTGACAATCGATATTTGAGTTGAGTTTTTGTTTAACTACTAGAATAATTGCAAGAATTACTGAACTATTTAAGTTGTAATCAGTTATGAATGAATTAGGTCTTCCAAAATCCTCGACTATCCACGCTATTCAATCCTTAATGCAACTAGAATGACTTCTTCTTCTACGATAAGATAACGGTTAACTAAACTGTCTTATATTCCGGTTAGGACATATAATCACTCAACCCCAGTGCAGAACACTTCTATATTTATATGATATGATTTACCACATAGGAGGATTAAGAACAGTAACCTATAATGCTACACACGTATCGGGGTACAGTCGTCCGCGATTTTAACCTATGTTTAGTCAATTACAGCATATCCAAATCTCTCCTCTCGGTTCTTGATTTGAAATCATATATATTATGATAATTAGTGTTCAATTAATTATCAAGCATTCATACCAATTATTGACTAAATCTTAATCAAGTGAAGAAGAAATCAAACTACTGCATTAATTCATGAATAGAAATTTCAACCGATTCATAAGGAAAGCCCTAATAAAGTGTTTTAGCTCCTAGCCATAGTCACGCTAAGAACTAACACAAAATCCATACATAAACTGAATTAAAAATGAAAGAAAAGAAATTACTGCGAACTAAGTCTCCAATTGTAGTCTCCCTTGTTGTCTTGTGTTGTGCTTTGTTGTAGAATGACCAACCTCCTCCATAGCATTAATCCCTAGGGGTTAAATATGTTCCGAATTTCGTGCCCTATGGACCAATATGCCCTTAGCCAATTCTTCTTCGGAACTGAGATTTTCCGCACCGACACCGCAGTTCTGCATAACTGCACCGTGGTGCCGAAACTCCTGCAGTCTCTCAGTAATAATGGCACCGCGGTTCTGCATATTGGCACCGCGGTGCTGACAATCATTCGTCCTGATTTGCCAACTTTCGTCTTTTTTGCCTCGGGAGCACCTTTTCTGCCCAGTTCTCACTCTTTTTCGTCATTTTACCTTTTTGCACCGCAATGACTTAAAAGAAAGAAAGACAACCTAATACGACACTTATTTGAACGAAAATGAGAAAATACTAACTAAAAATGACTCAAAAGACGTATAAAAAATACACCTAATAAACACCTCCAAACTTAACCTTTTCTCGCCCTCGAGCAAAGATCAAAACAAAAAAAAATAAAGAAACAAAATCAAAGAGACTCAAAGACTAAAATCAAGCAGTTGTACAAGATTACTTAGAAACACATGAACATCAGTCGGGATAATATGTAGGAACAGATATAATATGAATTTAGCAATCTAGAATTTCAAGTCAGATATTTCGCAAATTTCATTTCAGTCATAATCAATGGAAGCATGAATACCTAACCTATGCATATCACTTTCATTTAGTTCTATGAGCTTGTTTACTTGTTATTCTCCACTAATTATAAACATACATTCTAGAGATCATCAGGACTTTTCAGGGTTGTGATGTAGGCTTAGGCACGGGTAGGTAAGATTAGGCATTTAGGCTCAATTTACGTACCATAACCATTTTTCTTACTCAACCATTTTGTTCTTCTTTTTGGTATTCTTTTTAGTTCATACCTATATCTCCCTTTCTCTTTTTGAGAGCATGAAACAATTCACATAGGTACCCCCAAACTTAAGCTTTTACATTTTTTTTCATTGGAGTGCATCACTTTTTCACTCTCTTTTTGTAATTCTTTTTCACTCTTTTTCATCCCAATTTTTCAATTACCGCTTATGGCACACGAGGGAATCATGGGGTGTCAAAGAAAACCACTTATTTTAGGCTCAAAGGGACTGACTAGGGATATAGTTTATTGCAAGGTAGGTAATGAATGGTAAGAAGGGCTAACAAAGAAATGTCTGAATCATCTCCCTAACATGTACATCTTAACTATTTCGCCTCAAATAACAAGCAAACAGACATCACAGACATTTTTCAATTGACAGCACATAGGCTAAGCACCAAATATTCTAAATAATCAAATTTTCATGAATTTTTGACATATCTAACTTAAGCACATAAATTTTTGCTTCTCATTCCACTACATTATCCCACTTAGTTCACTAGACATTCCAAATAAGCACAGCATGCATGATCATAAAAAAACCACAAAAACAAACAAAAGACTAAAAAATTGACACAAAAATAAAATAAAATAAGAACTCCCCCAAAACTTAAACTACACATTGTCCCAAATGTGTAAAAGAATAAAAAATTAAAGGGACGACTTACAGACATACAACGGCTCAAAATGATGGTGGTGGCGGCATATACTGCATTGACCATTAAGTGAACATGAAACTTAAATTATCAACGCGTTGGGTCAGGTCCTGATGTTCTTGCATCATCTGCTGCTGATTTTGCACCATCTGCTCCTGGTGTCGCATCATGCTCTCATGGTTTCGCAGCATCTGTTGTTGATTTAGGAGCATCTGCTCCATCATTGGCATTGGAGGCTCCAAGGACAGGGGAGGTTGATGGCTGCTTTCGTCTGCATCATTGTGTGCCTCTGCCTCAGGCTCTTCATCATCCATGGCTGCTGCGTCTGCTGCTGCTGGGCCCCTTCTTGATACGGGTCCTGGATTTGGGTCAAGGAAAGACCGCACTAAATTGTAGGTCACAGGAGACTGACTCTTCTCAAGAATATACGTGGTGAATGTTGGAATTCCATGTCTATCACATAAGGTAGAAATGAGTGACCCATGTCCCAGTCCGCCCGTAGTAGTCAGCCTGCTAATCTCCTTTATGCTTTGCACTATTTCTCTCCTAACATCAATTGTCATTCCCGTCATGATTTCATAGATGAGGTTGATTCTGTTTATGGGTACATTGGTGAAATAAGTTGACGGAATCAAGCGAGCACTTACAAAATATAGCCATCCTCTGTCTGTTTTGTTAAATTGGCACCGTGCAAGCCTCCTGGATCCGTTTCAGACAAAATTAAACTCAGCGCCTGGGTAGCATAATGTATCCGCCACCACCTTCCACATGATGTGGTTGATGTCTCTTGACCAACTTCTGAAGTGGTTTGGGTTATAGCCTTGGTCCTCAACATCATAGGTTCTTAGTAGCGCATTCACAACTTCAGAACTCACGGGCACATATTTCTCTCTAACAAAGCATCTCTCATCCTCTTGCTCGGGATAATTCACATAGAATTCCCTTACAAGGCTAGAATTCTGAAGTGGGATCCTCTCTGAATTGGTGAACCTTCTCCACTCATTTGCCTCGATCATGGCCCTAATAGGCTCATAGTCATCATCATCATCAAATGGCATGGCCTGGTAGTCCATGCCTCTTTCTGGTATCAATGCCCTAGTACTAATCTTATTGTATCGATCCTTCGTCTGTTTGTTGATGAATCGAGTCACATCATACTCTGGGGCTGATGAAGATGGGGAAGCTCTTGAAGTTCGTTTCCTAGAGGCCATTGTGAGAATTGTTGGAAAATTTTCGGTAGTGTTTCCTTTTTTTCTTTGAAGTTTCCCAACAACTATCATTCACATAATCAACAATAACCAACCAAAAATTAGTCCACCGCAGCAAACACAACAACTACACCACAATACGCCTCAATCCACACAACTACACAACGAACAACCAACGAAGAAAACACCCAGACTACACAACACCCTACCACTACAGTACGTACCACTCCCAAACATGCAAGTTACTTTCCCTACTAGTCTTGAAATTGCAAGAACAATGATGAAGATTACCTTTTTGAAGAGTCGTTATTCACCAATTTATTGACCAAATGGAAGGAATGATGATGGTGTAAGATATGAGGGTTCTTAATGGGGTTTTGTGTAGGGATTTTTGAAGAATTTTGTGGAGTTTGTGGGAATTATTTTTTGTGGATAGAAAGAGAGGAATTTCGGAATTTGTAGAGATAGGAAGGGTTTGTGTTTGTGTGGGAAATGATTTGGGGATTTAGGGCTTTTAATTCGGAAATCTCATCCCAAGACCGCGATCTTGCTGATACCGCGGTCTGAAATAGTGTGGCCCTCGGTTATTAAGACCGCGGTTCTGCATAATGGCACCACGGTGCTTCCCCGATTCCGTGTTTTCCATCCTTTTCGTCGTGCTTAGTATCCCATTCCTTCACCTGGCTTCACAACACAACAAAAATATACCAAACGTGAGACTGTTCTAATTAAACTAAATTGCATAATTTAAAAATTGGTTGCCTCCCAAGTAGCGATGTCTTTAACGTCTTGTAGTCGGACGCATGTTCTTTATCAAATCATTGGGGGTAAATTAACCCCACAACCTATCTATTTCAAAATCATCTTCCTCTTCCTCACTCTATTTCTCTTTTTCTTTTCATTGGGTTCAGTGGGACTTACCTGTTTGTCAGCCTTCATGTCATGAACGTTTGTTGCAGCTTTCAAACTAGCCGGTGGGTTCACAGCTGTAGGAATGATCTCCAAAGTTTTTGTCTGTGCTTGCTGATCTGATGTGTCAGTTGTGTTTACTGCGAAACACTTGTTGCTAGCCTAGGACTCAATGGTGGATTTGAACACCCTGAATACCATCTCTTCTTCCTGAACCCTTAGTCTCAATTCCCCCTTCCCCACATCAATTAGAGCTCTTCCCGTTGCAAGGAATGGTCTTCCCAAAATGATGGGTATTTCATCATCTTCCTCTATGTCATGAATGAGGAAGTCTGCTGGGAAGAAAAACATTCCCACCTTGACAAACATATCTTAAACTATGCCTCTGGGGTGCACCACGGTTCGGTCAGCTAGTTGCAGATTAACTGTGATTGGTTTGGCTTCTCCCAAACCCAATCTCTTGAATACAGACAGAGTAATGAGATTGATACTAGCCCCTAAGTCACACAGCGCCCGGTTGCATGTTACGTTTCCAATAGTGCAGGACAGGGTGAAGCTTCCTGGATCTTTCAACTTATGAGGCAATTCTTTTATAGGATGGTGTTGCACTCCTCTGTCAGCGCTACTGTCTCATAATCCGCCAACCTTCTTTTCTTCCCAAGTATCTCCTTCATGAATTTAAAGTATGCGGACATTTGTTCTAACGCCTCAATGAAGGGGATATTAATGTGCAACTTCTTAAATACCTCCAAGAACTTGAAGAACTATTTATCTATGGCCTTCTTCTGGAGTCTCTGAGGGTAAGAGATTCTATTAGTGTATTTCCTCACAGGTGTTGGTGGAGCTTTCTCAACTGTAGGGGAGTCCTCAGTGACCCCCTTCTTTCCTTCATCAACTGCTTTCTCACCCCCTTTCTCATGAACCACTGCGGGTTGGGGAGCAACCTGCTCCAACTGCTTTTCACTCCTTAACAACACTGTCTGACACTACTCTCTTGGATTGACCTTTGTATTTCTTGGGAGAGTACCTTGCGGCCTGTTGGTTACCATCTTCGCTAGTTGCCCAACATGCATTTCCAGGTTCCTGAGAGATGACCTGGTTTCAGACATGAACTGATTCTGCGAATTAGTGAGTGTAAGCAATGCAGCCCTCAGCTCATCAGGCTTTTTCTGATGTGTAGGTGGTCTAAACTGCTGGGATGAGGTAGCCTGATTCTGTCTTTGCTGGTTCTGGTAACTACCTTGATATGGTTGCTGCTGGGCCTGGTCGTTCCTCCACGAAAAGTTAGGGTGATTCCTCCACC
The DNA here is from genome assembly GCA_029844215.1 of Przewalskia tangutica. NCBI lineage: Eukaryota > Viridiplantae > Streptophyta > Magnoliopsida > Solanales > Solanaceae > Przewalskia > Przewalskia tangutica. The sequence continues at coordinate 10,473,315 of CM056725.1, forward strand.
CTGGATTGTATGTGTTGGAATTATAAGGCCGCTGAAAGTTCTCAACTGCCTGAACCTACTCCATTGGCACATTATTAAGGTCCACCACTGTGCATTTGTCAAAGGAATGCGGTCCACCACAAATCTCACAATTTACAGACATCTGGACTGCATTCACAGACATGGTGTTCTGCTGCAGTTGCTTCGTTAGAAGGGCCACATGTGCATTCAGGGTAGTGATGACATCTAATTCATGTATGCCCATAGTCTTCCTGTTATTCACTGACCTGTCATCTGCTCCTTAATGATTGTTGGCATCCATGTCTTCTAATAACTCATGTGCCTCATTGGCACTATTTTTCATAAAGGCTCCCCCTGCTGCAGCATCAATGATGGTACGAATAGTACCACTCAGCCCATTATAAAAAATGTGGACTAACATCCACTTCTCTATGCCATGATGCGGGCATTTCCTTTACAGGTCCTTAAATCGCTCTCATGCATCATAGAGCGACTCACCATCCACCTGGTAAAAATTGTTTAACTCTCCTCTTAACTTTGCCGCTTTTGAAGGTGGGAAGAACTTTGCAAGAAACATTTGGGCTAGGTCCTGCTAGGTAGTGACATATTTGGCAGGTAGTGAGTTCAACCAGCTTTTGGCTCTATCCCTAAGTGAGAACGGGAAGAGCCTCAGTCTAATGGCATCATCAGTAACCCCATTGTACTTGAAAGTGGCACACAACTCCATAAAGTTGGCAATGTGCATGTGGGGGTCTTCAGATGGCAATCCCCCAAACTGTACTGTGTTCTGGACCATGCTCAGGATGGCTGACTTGATCTCAAAGTTGTTTGCCCCTATTGCTGGGAGCCTGATGCATGTCTGTGCACCAGTAACCGTGGGCAAAACATAATCTCTCAAGCTCATTTCTGCAGGTGGTGGGACTTGTCCCATGGCAGCCGGTACCTCATTATTCAACCGCTCGTCAGGTACCCCGTTGTTGTTCTGCTGATTTTTCATGGCTAGTAAATCAACAATTCTTTTCTCACGCCTGTTTTGTTTGCACAATTTTTCGATTTCAGGGTTGAAGGGAACAAGTGTATCTGCTCCTCTCCTTCTTTGTATGCACTAGATTCCTGAAATAGACCAAAATCAACAACAAAATCAAGGCAACAAGGTTCTAATAGTAAAAATAAAAAATAAAAATAAGGCCAAATTATAAATAAAAATAGATAATTCGATATTAGAAGTACACCAGTCCCCGGCAACGGCGCCAAAAACTTGTTAGCGATATTTCGAATGCTAACGCAAGCACACTGATCGGTGTATTTAATATACACCTTTTGAGTCATTTTTAGTTAGTATTTTACTCATTTCATTTATGTTTAGTATAGTATTAGGGTTGTTTTCCTTTCTTTTGTATCACAGCGGTCAAAATGGAGAAATGGCGAAAAGAAGATGAAATGAGTTTAATTAAGATGGAATTGCACACTTAAAGGGGCCAATAAATGAAGTCTAAGAAGTCCCGGGAAGTATAGAAAAGATCAGACAAAGCCCGGATGAAAACTGGACGATGAAGCGAAGAACCGCCACCGGCGCCGGCGCTGGAAAGCGCCATGTGCCGCCACTGAAGTTGTCCAAACTCTCGATTTTCAGCGCCGTGGCGCCCGATCGCAGAACGCGCCGACGTGGTATTTTTGACGTTTTGGGCCGAATTTGACACGTTTTCAGGGTCCAAAAGGGATAACGTTTCCTACCTACATAATCCTAACCCTTGACCTAAAGGATTCTGGGGCTATATATATTTTCTACATCATTCTCTAGAGGGGGGATTCATTCCATCCATTGTACATACAACACAACTCTAGAAGGCGGAGATTTGAGACCTAGTTCAAGTATTTTCTTTTCTTTCTCTTTTCTTTGTTTATTTCAGTTCATGTATGGAGATTGTATTAGTTATTAGCGTGACTATGGCTAGGAGCTAATTACTTTATTAGGGATTTCCTTGTGATTCACTTGAAACTCTATTCATGAATTAATACATTAGTTGATTTCTTCTCCACTTGCTTAAGATTTATTCAATAATTGCTTTGATTGCTTGATAATTAATTGATCACTAGTTATCATCACTTATATGAGTTCTAATCGAAATCCGAAATGAGAGATTTTGAATATGCTATAGTTGAATAAACATAGGTTTAAATCGTGGACGAAGGTACCCCGATACTTATGTAGCTTAATAGGTTATTGCTCTTAATCCTCCTTTGTAGTCAATCTTGTCATCGAAAGATAGAAGGGTTCTCCATTGAGGTTGAGTGTTTATATTACCTTAACAGGAGTATAAAACGGTCTAGTTAACCTGTTGTCTTAACGTAGAAGAAGAAGTCAGTCTAATTGTATTAAGGATTGAATAAAGTGGATAGTTGATGATCTTGGAAGCCCTAATTCTCCGTCATAACTGATTTAAATCAAAGTATTTTCATAATTAGTTTTTTCCTGCATTATTAGTCTAAAATTCTCAATCAATTAATGTTAACCAAATAGATACCATATGATAGATAATCGGTACTTGAAAATCAGTCCCTGAGGACGATATTCGGTCTTACCCAGACTATATTACTTGTAACGATATGTGCACTTGCGTTTAGCGTGTGTATAAATCGCACATCAAGTTTTTGGCGCCGTTGTCGGGGATTGACGTACTTTTAATAACGATTTATCTATTCTTATTTCTAATTTGGTTGCTCTCTAACTTGTTCTGCGAGCATCCTTTTATCACCTTTTTTTGTTTTTCTTAGTTGCAATTAAAGTTCAGAAAAAAAAACGAAAAAAAAAAGAAAAGAAGAAGAAATATATACAGGGCTCATGGACTACTACTTCTATCAGGGGCAACAGATTCATCAGCAACAGCCTAAACCACAGGTTCTAGAGGAAGATCTAGATGAGTTGCAGGCAGACATAATCAGACTCACCAAGTGCCAGACTCAGTTTGTGGCTGAGACAAGGGTGTCCCTCAGAAATTTGGAGACACAAATAAGGCAACTAATGGATGGGATGAGCAATACACTTCAAGAAAGTCTGTCTAGCGACACCGTTGTGGGAAGTGATAAGAAAATTGAGGAACCTGAACCACACCCAGCTGTTGAGGAATCTGGCGAGATAGTTGGTGTAGAGAAGAAAAAGATTACTGAGATCCAATTATTCACCTTTTTGGATTCTTTGGAATTTTTTTTCCTGTACCTATTGCAAAAGAAATACAACCAGCGGTCACTGTTGATCTCCAAATAGGAAGTCCATACCATCAAGGGCACCCCCTAGAGTTGAGAGATGTTGGGAATCTCACTGATCCCTACATTATAGAGAGCCTAGAAGACAAGCATGTCTTGTGTACTTGGGGGATAATCTTATATCTGAAGCCCTTAGTTGAAAAGATTGTTGTAGGAAAAGTGAGACTTGCAACAATAACTATGCGGATTTCAAGCAGTTCGCAGAAGGATCCAATGGGCACTCGTAAAGATTAACTGCGTCCGGCTAAAAGACGTTAAAGACATCGCTTGTTGGGAGGCAACCCAATGTTTTTAATTATGTTAGTTTGATTTTTGTCTTTAGTTTGTTTTATTTTGTCTTGAACAGTCTCACGGTCTTGGGTTCTTGTTTTGTGTTATTGGATGACAAGTGGACTGAAAGCTAACTCTGAGGAAAAATGAGCAAAAACGCTGAAAAAAAGGAAAAGTCGTAAATCGCCACGGCGCCAGATCAGCGTCGTGGCGCGGAACTTGAGAGCCACGATTGGCGCCACGGCGCCGAATCTCAGGGTCGTGGCGCTGAAAGTTCCGAGAGCCAGACGCAATGCAAATTCCAGAATTTTCCTCCCAGACCTCCGTTATGACCGCTGTGTTGTGTTAGTAAGTTGTCCCTATTTTTAGTCTTCACACATTGGGGACAATGTGTCGATTAAGTTTGGAGGGTGTCTTATTTTGTTTTATTGTCTTGTTTTTTAGTCTTTTTTATTTGTCTTTGTGTTGTTTTTATGTGTTTTTTAGTCATAATTTTTTTTTTGGATCATGCATGTTGTAGTTACTAAAGATATTGAGTGGATAAAGTGGGATAATATAATGAAATTAAAAGCGACAATCTGTGTGCTTAAGTTAGATAAGCCAAAAATTCCTGACATATAATTATTTGGAATATTTGTGCTTCACTTATGTGTGTCAATTATGGAAAGAACGATTGAAAAATGTCTAAAAAATTTGTTTGCTTGTTATTTGAGGCGAAATAGTTAAGACGTACATTTTTAGGGAGATGATTCAGGTATTTCTTTGATAGCTCTTCTGACCATTCATTACCTACCCTGACATAAAATGTATCACTAGTCAGCCCCTTTGAGCCTAAAATAAATATCTTTCTTTGACACCCTATGATTCTTTTGTTGTGCCATAAGTAATAATGGAAAAGTATTGGGATGAAAAGCGTGAAAAAGAGACAAAAAGAGAGTGAACAAACTTGATGCACCCCAATGAAAAATATGCAAAAGTCTAAGTTTGGGGGTGCCTGTTATTTATAATACATATCATTCTCTCAAAAGAAAAGAGGGGAGAAAGTGGGTACGAAACTAAAAAGGAAATCAAAAAGAAGGAAAAAGAGTTTGAATGAAAAGTACTAATGGTACGTAATTGAGCCTAAATGTCTATTTTTACCTACCCCTGCCTAAGCCTACCTTACAACCCTTGAAAGTCCTGATGATCTTTAATATGTATGTCTATGATTAGTGGAGAATAGCAAGTAAACAGGTCTATAGCATTTGGAAAATATGAAATGAAATTTACATGCATAGGTTAGGCGTTTGTATTTCCATTGAACATGATCTAAGTGAATTTGCGAAATATCTAACTTGAAATTCTAGATTGCTGATTATTCATGCTATATATGTTCTAATATATTATCTCATCTTTCATCCATGATTTTGAAGAAGCAATATTATAACTACTTGATCCATCTCTTTGAGTCTTTGTTCGTTTTGTTTTATTTTTGTTTTGTGTTTTACTAGAGGACGAGCAAAGTTTAAGTTTGGAGGTGTTTTGATCGGTGTATTTTATATACACCTTTTGAGTCATTTTTAGTTAGTATTTTACTCATTTCATTTATTTTTAGTATAGTATTAGGGTTGTTTTCCTTTCTTTTGTGTCACAGCGGTCAGAAATGGAGAAATGGCGAAAAGAAGATGAAATGAGCTTAATTGAGATGGAAATGCACACTTAAAGGGGACAATAAATGAAGTCTAAGAAGTTCCGGAAAGTATAGAAAAGATCGAGCTTGGATGGATGAAAAGACGACAAAGCGAAGCGAAAACGCCACGCGCCGACGCCGACCAGAAGTTGTCCAAACTCTCGATTTTTCAGCACCGTTGCGCCATCGCGGCCACGCACGACGCGGTATTTTTGACGTTTTGGGCCGAATTTGACACGTTTTTAGGGTCCAAAAGGGATAACTTTTCCTACCTACATAATCCCTAACCCTTGACCTAAAGGATTCTGGGGCTATAATATTCTCTACATCATTCTCTAGAGGGGGGATTCATTCCATCCATTGTACATACAACACAACTCTAGAAGGCGGAGATTTGAGACCTAGTTCAAGTATTTTCTTTTCTTTCTCTTTTCTTTGTTTATTTCAGTTCATGTATTGAGATTGTATTAGTTCTTAGCGTGACTATGGCTAGGAGCTAATTACTTTATTAGGGATTTCCTTGTGATTCACTTGAAACTCTATTCATGAATTAATACATTAGTTGATTTCTTCTTCACTTGCTTAAGATTTATTCAATAATTGTTTTGATTGCTTGATAATTAATTGATCACTAGTTATCATCACTTATATGAGTTCTAATCGAAATCCGAAAGGGGAGATTGTGAATATGCTATAGTTGAATAAATATAGGTTTAAATCGTGGACGAAGGTACCCCGATACTTGTGTAGCTTAATAGGTTATTGCTCTTAATACTCATTTGTAGTCAATCTTGTCATCGAAAGATAGAAGGGTTCTCCATTGGGGTTGAGTGTTTATATTACCTTAACAGGAGTATAAAACGGTCTAGTTAACCTGTTGTCTTAACGTAGAAGAAGAAGTCAGTCTAATTGTATTAAGGATTGAATAAAGTAGATAGTTGATGATCTTGAAAGCCCTAATTCTCCGTCATAACTGATTTAAATCAAAGTATTTTCGTAATTAGTTTATTTCCTGCATTATTAGTCTAAAATTCCCAATCAATTAATGTTAACCAAATAGATACCATAAAATAGATAATCGGTACTTGAAAACCAGTCCCTGAGGACGATATTCGGTCTTACCTAGACTATATTACTTGTAACGATACGTGCACTTGCGTTAAGCGTGTGTATAAATCGCACATCACGCACGCATCGTTGACAAGTAATATAGTCTGATAAGACCGAATATCGTCCTCAGAGACTGGTTTCTAATTACCGTTCATTTATTTTATGTTATCTATTTGGCAATCGATATTTGAGTTGGGTTTTTGTTTAACTACTAGAATAATTGCAAGAATCACTGAACTATTTAAGTTGTAATCAGTTATGGATGAATTAGGGCTTCCAAAATCCTCGAATATCTACTCTATTCAATCCTTAATGCAACTAGAATGACTTCTTCTTCTACGTTAAGATAACGGTTAACTAAACTGTCTTATATTTCGGTTAGGACATATAATCACTCAACCCCCAGTGTAGAACCCTTTTATATTTCTATGATAGGATTTACCACATAGGAGGATTAAAAATAGTAACCTATAATGCTACACAAGTACGGGGTACTGTCGTCCGCGATTTTAACCTATGTCTAGTCAATTACAACATATCCAAATCTCCTCTCGGTTCTTGATTCGAAATCATATATATTATGATAATTAGTGATCAATTAATTATCAAGCATTCATACCAATTAGTGACTAAATCTTAATCAAGTGAAGAAGAAATCAAACTACTGCATTTATTCATGAATAGAAGTTTCAAGCGATTCATAAGGAAAGCCCTAATAAAGTGTTTTAGCTCCTAGCCATAGTCACACTAAGAACTAACACAAAATCCATACATAAACTGAATTAAAAATGAAAGAAAAGAAATTACTGCGAACTAAGTCTCCAATTGTAGCATCTTTTGTTGTCTTGTGTTGTGCTTCGTTGTAGAATGACCAACCTCCTCCATAGTATTAATCCCTAAGGCTTAAATATGTTCCAAATTTCGTGTCCTATGGACCAATCTGCCCTTAGCCAATTCTTCATCGAAATGAGATTTTCCGCACCGGCACCGCAGTTTTGCATAACGACACTGCGGTGCCGAAACTCCTGAAGTCTCTCAGTAATAATGGCACCACGGTTCTGCATATTGGCACCGCGGTGCTGACAATCCTTCGTCCTGATTTGCCAACTTTTGTCTTTTTTGCTCCGGGAGCATCGTTTTTGCCAAATTCTCGCTCTTTTTCGCCATTTTGTCTTTTTGCACCGCTGTGACTTAAAAGAAAGAAAAACAATCTAACACGACACTTATTTGAACGAAAATGGGAAAATACTAACTAAAAATGACTCAAAAGACGTATACAACTGTGATCGTTGCCAAAGAACGGGGAACATGACAAGGCGAAATGAAATGCCCCTAATTGGGATCTTAGAAGTGGAACTGTTTGACGTGTGGGGGATTGATTTCATGGGCCCGTTCCCAACGTCCTTTGGGAACCAATACCTTCTTCTTGCAGTGGATTATGTGTTCAAATGGGTCGAGGCAGTGGCTACTAAAGATAATGATAGTAAAACTATCTTGAAATTCCTGCAGAAAAACATATTCACAAGGTTTGGTACTCCAAGAGCCCTCATCAGTGATGAAGGGAGTCATTTTTGCAACAAGCAGCTTGATACCTTACTGGCACGTTATAGAGTCTACACAGATCGCTTGCCATACCACCGCAGCCAACGCGGCGTAAATTTCAAACTGGGCAGTGAAAAGCATACTGGAAAAGACAATGGATGGCTCCAGGAAGAATTGGTCTACAAAGCTGGATGATGCACTATGGGCCTATAGGATAGCTTTCAAGACTCTCATTGGGATGTCACCATACATGATGTTCTATGGGAAGGCATGTCATCTACCGGTGGAGTTGGAACACACGGCATACTGGGCAACGAGAAAGCTGAACATGGATACCAAAGCAGCAGGGCAGAAGAGGCTGCTGCAATTGAATGAGTTAGATGAATTTCGGAACAACGCTTATGCGAATGCAAAAATCTACAAGGAGAGGGTCAAAGCATGGCATGACAAAAACTTGATACGTAAAGAACTACAACCTGGGCAACAAGTACTCCTATTCAATTCACGGCTGAGATTGTTCCCAGGTAAGTTGAAGTCCAGATACTCAGGGACATTTGTTGTGGAAAAAATGTTCCCCTATGGTGCAGTCGAGTTGAAAGGAAAAGAGGGCGTACCATTCAAAGTGAACAGACAGAGAGTGAAGCCATACTTGTTGAATGACATAGAACAAATCAACTCTGTGGTCTGTCTCAAGTCATAATGAAGAGGAACCGGCGTCCGGCTACAAGACTTTAAAGACAATGCTACTTGGGAGGCAACCCAATGTTTAAATTATGCAATTTAGTTTAATTAGAACAGTCTCACGTTTGGTATTTTTGTTGTGTTGTGATGCCAGGTGAAGGAATGGGACATGAAGCAGGGAAAAATGCTGGAAAACACTGAATCAGGAGTTTCAGCATCGCGGTGCCAATATGCAGAACCGCGGTGCCAGAAGATCAGAGAGGCTCCAGTACTTTAGGCACCGCGGTGCCACTATGTAGAACCGCGGTATCGATAGCGATTTCCGAAAAATAAAAAGGCCCTGAATCGCCAAATCTCCTCCCACAGATACCGTCTCAGTGCAATATCTGCCGCCACCACCACCATTTTGAACCGATATATGTCTGTAAGTCGTCCCGTTTTTAATTATTGAGTCTTTTACACATTTGGGACAATGTGTTGTTTAAGTTTGGGGAGAGTTTTTATTTTATTTTTGTGTCTATTTTTGAGTCTTTTGTTTGTTCTTGTGTTTTATGTGAGTCAATTTTTTTTTATGATCATGCATGTTGTGCTTATTTGGAACGCCTAGTGAACTAAGTGAGATAATGTAATGGAATGAGAAGCTAAAATCTGGGTGCTTAAGTTAGATATGTAAAAAATTCATGAAAACTTGATTATGTGGAATATTTGATGCTTAGCCTATGTGTTGTCAATTGAAAAAATGTATGTGAAGTCTGCTTGCTTGCTATTTGAGGCGAAATAGTTAGGATGTACATGTTTAGGGAGATGATTCAGACATTTCTTTGTTAGCCCTTCTTACCATTCATTACCTACCTTGCAATAAATTGTATCTCTAGTTAGTCTCGTTGAGCCTAAAATGAGTTGTTTTCTTTGACACCCCATGATTCCCTCGTGTGTCATAAGCGGTAATTGAAAAATTTGGATGAAAAAGAGTGAAAAAGGAATACAAAAAGAGAGTAAAAAAGTGATGCACCCCAATGAAAAAAATGTAAAAGCTTAAGTTTGGGGGTACCTATGTGAATTGTTTCATGCTCTCAAAAAGAGAAAGGGGGATATAGGTATGAACTGAAAAGAATACCAAAAAGAAGGACAAAATGGTTGAGTAAGAAAAATGCTTATGGTACGTAAATTGAGCTGAAATACCTAATCTTACCTACCCCTGCCTAAGCATACATTACAACCCTGAAAAGTCCTGATGATCTCTAGAATGTATGCCTATGATTAGTGGAGAATAACAAGTAAACAGACTCATAGAACTAAATGAAATTTATATGCATAGATTAGGTATTCATGCTTCCATTGATTATGACTGAAATGAATTTGCGAAATATCTGACTTGAAATTCTAGATTGCTAAATTCATGCTATATATGTTCCTACATATTATCCTAACTGGCGTTCATGTGTTTCTGAGTAACCTTGTGCAGCTGCTTGATTTGAGTCTTTGAGTCTGTATAATTTTGTTTATTTGTTTTTTGTGTTTTGATCTTTGCTCGAGGGCAAGCAAATGTTAAGTTTAGGGGTATTTGTTAGGCGTATTTTGTATACGTCTTTTGAGTTATTTTTAGTTAGTATTTTCTCATTTTTGTTCAAATAAGTGTCGTGTTAGGTTGTTTTTTTTTCTTTGGAGTCACAGCGGTGCAAAAAGGCAAAATGGCGAAAAGGAGCGAGAATTGGGCAGAAGAGGTGCTCCCGAGGCAAAAGGATGAAAGTTGGCAAATCAGGACGAAATATTGTCAGCACTGCGGTGCCAATATGCAGAACCGTGGTGCCATATTTACTGAGAAGCCACAGGATTTTCAGCACCGCGGTGCCAACATGCAGAACCGCAGTGCCATTATTACTGAATGAGACTGCAGGAGTTTCGGCACCGCGTTGCCGTTATGTAGAACCGCGGTGCCGGTGCGAAAAATCTCAATTATGGAGGAGGTTGGTCATTCTACAACAAAGAACAACATAAGACAACAAGGGGGGCTACAATTGGAGACTTAGTTCGCAGTAGTTTCTTTTCTTTCGTTTTTAATTCAGTTTATGTATGGATTTTGTGTTAGTTCTTAGTGTGACTATGACTAGGAGCTAAAACACTTTATTAGGGCTTTCCTTATGAATCGCTTGAAACTTCTATTCATGAATTAATGCAGTAGTTTGATTTCTTCTTCACTTGATTAAGATTTAGTCAATAATTGGTATGAATGCTTGATAATTAATTGATCACTAATTATCATAATATATATGATTTCGAATCAAGAACCGAGAGGATAGATTTGGATATGATGTAATTTACTAGACATAGGTTAAAATCGCGGACGACAGTACCCCGATACTTGTGTAGAATTATAGGTTACTGTTCTTAATCCTCCTATGTGGTAAATCCTATCATAGAAATATAGAAGGGTTCTACACTGGGGTTGAGTGATTATATGTCCTAACCGGAATATAAGACAGTTTAGTTAACCGCTATCTTAACGTAGAAGAGGAAGTCATTCTAGTTGCATTAAGGATTGAATAGAGTGGATAGTCGAGTATTTTGGAAGCTCTAATTCATTCATAACTGATTACAACTTAAATAGTTCAGTGATTCTTGCAATTATTCTAGTAGTTAAACAAAAACTCAACTCAAATATCGATTGCCAAATATATAACATAAAATAGATGAACGGTAATTAGAAACCAGTCTCTGAGGACGATATTCGATCTTATCAGACTATATTACTTGTCAACGATGCATGCGCTTGCGTGAGCATTCGAAATATCGCCAACACCTACCAATGTAGAGGTAAGGTCTGCGTACACTCTACACTCTCCAAACCTCATGTTATAAGATTTCACGGGGTATGTTATTTTTGTAACATGTATTCTACCATTTATCACAAAAGTCCATTCAATCCAAAAAGATATACAACCCATCCTTTATATAATACTTTTAGTATCATTATCATCATCATCATCATACAATATAAAATTTCAAAATAAAAATAATAATGTTTAAATTTCAACATATATAAAAGACTTGTTCAAAAAAGGAAAAAACAGAAGTATATATATCTCAAGCCAACAAGAACTTATGAAAATAGGATTCAAATTTCTCCATCAGTTTGGAAGGAAGTGCAACCAAAATATGTGGTAAATCCAATCATAGAAATATAGAAGGGTTCTACACTGGGGTTGAGTGATTATATGTCCTAACCGGAATATAAGACAGTTTAGTTAACCGTTATCTTAACGTAGAAGAAGTCATTCTAGTTGCATTAAGGATTGAATAGAGTGGATAGTCAAGGATTTTCGAAGCCCTAATTCATTCATAACTGATTACAACTTAAATAGTTCAGTGATTCTTGCAATTATTCTAGTAGTTAAACAAAAATCCAACTCAAATATCGATTGCCAAATAGATAACATAAAATAGATGAACGGCAATTAGAAACCAGTCAGGATGATATCCGGTCTTATCAGACTATATTACTTGTCAACGATGCATGCGCTTGCATGAGCATTCGAAATATCGCCAACACCTATCAAGGTAGAGGTAAGGTCTGCGTACATTCTACACTCTCTAAACCCCACATTATAAGATTTTACAGGGTATGTTATTGTTGTAACATGTATTCTAACATTTATCACTAAAGTCCATTCAATCCAAAAAGATATACAAACCATCCTTTATATAATACTTTTAGTATCATTATCATCATCATACACTATAAAATTTCAACACCAACATCATCATGTTTACATTTCAACATATATAAAAGACTTGTTCAAAAAAGGAGAAAACAGAAGTATATATATCTCAAACCAACAAGAACTTATGAAAATAGGATTCAAATTTCTCCATCTGTTTGGAAGGAAGTGCAACCAAAATATTAACCCCATCATTTATGCTGCTTATACCATCATCAATATTAGGGAAGAGCAAAATTATATCTTTTCGATGACTAACCACTGGACAACTATACTTAGGTTTTCCCCAAGGGTATTCAACTTGAGAAAACCCTAATTTCCACCATGAAGAAATCAAGAATTCGCCATTTGGGAATCCCTTATAAATTTCCCCCCAATCAATTGCACTTCTAGCATATTCATCAGTCATTCTCATACCCCCTTGTGACACCATATCAACAATTTTACTAAAAGGCCCTTCTTCGAGCTCGTGACATGTGGCGGACGCGTAGGACGTCAGCACAGCGTTGCCGGTGTAAGATTGTGGCAACACCGGATTTAGCCTTGGCCTAATGTCTACTGCAAATAAAACAGTTGAAATCCTCTCTGAATTGTTCTCTGCATCAAACGATAGCGCCTTGCACCTCCATACATAAGAAGTCACCACATTAAAACTCGTAATTTTCGCATTAGGGGTATTTTCGTCTTTCGCCTTTTCCTTCAAGGAACTAATGTCACTTGAATTGAGCTTAAAGATTTTGATGTCAAGTTCTTCTTGTAGGGTTTCAAATACTGTAGGGTTTAATTCTTCACCATTGGGGACTTTTAATTTGAGTAATTCGAGATGCGGGAACGAGACACGTGGTGGCGTACGAGCAGCTAGAAGAGTACGGTCGTTGCATGGGACAATGGCTAAGGGCTTACTATTATTGTTGTCATCATCAAATGCTTGAGAAGCTAAGTTTTGTAAGAAAATCTTGAAGCTTATTCCATCAAAGGTTATGTGATTTGTTGAAAAGCCCATTGCAAAACCACCACACTTAAATGATGTCACCTAAAAAGGTCAACAATTAAATGGTTATAGTTGTCATGGATCAAATTAAACTTTAATACACCGACTATATAAAAAAAGTTTTACATTATCGGGTTATTTATAATTAAGTTATTAATTTTAAAAATAATACAATATTACCTATTATAACAAGTAAAAATACAATAATAATAAAATTATTCCATTATCAATATTGTATTTGTTCTATGTAAAAAGTAAACAATTTTGTGCACTTTTCCTTTCTAAATAATGGATAAAAACAAGTTTAAAGACTAGAAATTAAATTTCACATAGTTTAGAACTCTCTCTTTGAGAAAAGACTAGTACAATTAGATCAAGTCTTCATAAATTAATTAAATGAATTATCTATAGCTCTTTTTATAATTAGCTGGTTATGCAAGACACTTAACCTTGACCAAATCAATAGTAATATATAACTAGCAAAAAAAAACACTAGAAAACAACTGAAATAGAAATTAATGCTACTCTGTCCGTTCCAGTATTAGTCGTTTAGCAAATTGTATTTGTTTCAAAAGGCTTCAAGAAATCATTTGTTAATTGTTAAATTGTTTCCCGCAGTGGCGGATCTACGAGTCAACAAGTGGTTATTCGAAATATATAGAAAACAAATTCACAGCGTTGATAAGAGAATGAGGATGTTGTGCTTGTTCAAAAATAGAAAATAGTTTTGCAAAAAAAAAAACACGCTTGTTCACGTGAATAAGAGTGCACAAGGGAGGTTTGCCCCTGGTTTCACGTGTCAAATATGATCACATACATTAATGTCGTAATAACTTCAAGATCTACTCTTATAGGCCTATACCATGGTAATAACTATAATTGGGAAAAAATCTACCCTTTTTGCACCAATTAATGGATGTTAATTAAGTGACACATTTAAAGGAAAGATAAAATGTAATTCAACAAATATTTTTATGATTATCCGAGGTGGATTCATAATTTATACTTCATGAATTCAAGTTTAAACCTGCTGAAATTTTAGTAGTTTTTCATTCATGTGTATACATATAATGTGTGTGTACGCACGCACACATGTGTGGCTATGTTTGTGTCCAAAACCTACATCCGTCTATTCATATGATTAAGGACAATAAATGTCTTTTCGAAGAAGAGCGCAAAAACCTTAAAAGACACATTATATGACCAAATTGATAAGTAATTAAAGGATTGAGTATCATGTTTTATACCTGGATAATGCAAAGTGGTTTATCATCTTTTTCCAGGTGATCAATTCTCTCATGTTGAATAAGTTTTCTAAAAGTAGGATTAGGGTAAACTAAATCACCAATGTCCTTTAATGTTAATTCACTTGAAGCAACCAAAAATACAGCCCCTGCACAATTACAATCAAATTCCAGCCTTTTTGATTCTTGATTCATCTTAAGTCTCCCAGCCAAAAAATCATAAGGGACTAAAACTTTCGATAACGCGATTCGGAGCCTTTCCGTCACAATTTCTGGTGAAAATTTAGGATTTGCATTGAAAAAATGTAGTGTTTGGACATCAAAATTTAGGACTTGATCAATATTTGATAAGAACATAGGTTTTTTTTGAGTTTCTTCTGAAGGGAAAACTAAGCTAGTGTCATTGATTGTGACTTTTAGGTCTTTGATAGTAGATTCTTGGGGTTGATAAATGGTTCCCATGTTGAATATAGTGATACAAGTTTGTGTTTCTTTGGTTTGGTGTGCTTTGTTTTGGTAGCTAGGAGGTGTATATTTATACTAAAATTTCAAAGGGACCACCAACATATGGGATCGGTAGTTTGGATCCTCCACAGGTTCGAGTCCGAGAATTTATGGTGGAGCAAAGTTTTTTACTAAGAGAGTTCAAAATATTAAAAAAATCGACATAAAGAAGTCAAGGACATTCAATATCTACTGACTACTATATATACAAAAGTAATTTAAACTTTATATATACAGTGTAATTTTCCAACGAGTAAAATTCAAATAACCCTCCTTGTGCCATCTAGCTCTGGCCTTATGTGGGAATGGAAATATTTTTGGTAGTGGGCATATTTTACTCCCTTAGTGAATCTATTCTATGCGAATGTGGATTACTTGATCAGTGAGTATCAAATGTCGGTAAAAGGGCAGTTCGGTGCATGAAGTATTCCGTATTAGCAGGGTTCGGGGAAGGGTTGCACCCCAAAAAGCGTGATATAGACATCTACGTTAATGCAAATATTAGTGACTGCTTCCACGACTCGGCCAAGTGATCTATAGGTAATTTCTCAAAAAGAAAAGAAAGGGGAAATGAAGTGATTTTGGTGAGGTTTTACAGTCAAATGGTTGCACATTTTTAGGTAAGAATAAGATACATAGAGATAAAGCTAGATGTGTGACAAGCGTAAGAAGAGTACTGGTTTAAATCTAATATAGCTACATTTATTTTGTTTGGTACATAATATAGTTACATTTATGTGCTTTCAGTATCAATACAACTGGCCTTCTCTAGGGATAACAATTGCCTATAACTTTTTATTACTAATACTGTGCTGTAGAATTGAATTCATTTTAGTAGAGATAAAAAGGATATCTCCTTTATACCATTTTTATTGTAAGTTTTCTTTGCATATATAATCAACTAGCAAAAGATCTCATGTATCGATTCCTCCCTTACTAAATAAAAGTTTCAACTTTTTTAGAAAAAAATATTGGAAGAGCAATTCCCCCTTAATTAATAGATTTTATGTAATATGAATCTGAATTAATCAAGTCAATACATTTCGAATACCAAATTGAAAAAAAAAATCTTATACTCATACACGATTCATTTAAAGGCTTCTTTTTATCCCTCTTTTGCTTTTTCTCTTTTACCTTATGCATGTTGTTAGACATATTTTATATATCCTTTTTGAGTTATTTTTAATTAGTATTTTACTCGTTTTCGTTGTGTTTAGTATAGTATTAGGCTTGCTTTTCTTTCTTTTGAGTCACAGCGGTCCAAAATGGCGAAAAGGAATGAAAAAGGGGCATAAAAGGAGGAATCTGAGGCAGAAAAGGGCAGAAATTAAAGACCCGGACGAAAGCCAAGCGGCATGACATGATCGATAGGGGCCTTGAACTCACGAGCACCCGCAGAACATTGGGCGTCGCGGCGCCGGTATGAAAAATCTAGTTCCGAGTTCTGGTTGGCAAAGGACAACGTTGTCCATAGAGCACGAAAATTGGAAGACGAAAGTATACTTGTGTAGCATAATAGGTTACTGTTCTTAATCCTCCTATGTAGTAAATCCTATCATAGAAATATAGAAGGGTTCTGCACTGGGGTTGAGTGTTATGTATCCTAACCAGAATATAAGACAGTCTAGTTAACCACTATCTTAACGAAGAAGGAGAATCAATCTAGTCGCATTAAGGATTGAATAGAGTGGATAGTCGAGGAAATTGAAAGCCCTAATTCATTCATAACTGATTACAACTTAAATAGTTTAGTTAATTCTTGCAATTATTCTAGAAGTCAAACAAAAACCCAATTCAAATATCGATTGCCAAATAGATAATATAAAATAGATGAACAGTAATTAGAAACCAGTCTCTGAGGACGATATTCGGTCTTGTCAGACTATATTACTTATCAACGATGCGTGCGCTTGCGTGAGCATTCGAAATATCGCCTGACAAGTTTTTGGCGTCGTTGCCGGGGACTGACGTACTTTTAATATCGAACTATCTATTCTTATGTCGAATTTGGTTTGTATATATTTAGACATGTTATTTTATTTCTAATTTGGTTGCTCCAAGAACAAGTTAGAAACTTGTTCTGCGAGCATCTTTTTATCACTTTTTGTTGTTTTCTTATTTTGTAGGTAAAGTTAGTAAATTAAAAAAAAAGGACACATGGACTACTACTACTATCAGGGACAGTTGAGTCATCAACAACAGCTTAACCCACAGGTTCCACAGGAAGATCGAAATGAGCTGCAGGAAGCCAAGCTCACCAAGTGTCAGACTCAATTTATGGTTGAGACCAGCGTGTCACTCTGAAATTTGGAGACACAAATAGGGCAATGATGGATATGGTGATCAATACACCTCAAGAAAATCTGCCTAGCGACACCATTATGGGAAGTGGTAAGCAAAGTGAGGAGCCTAAACCACACCAAGTTGTTGAGGAGTTGAGAAAGGTGGTTGGTGTAGAGAAAGAAGGGGTTACTGGAATCCAATTTTTCACCTTTTTGGATTCCTTGGAGTTCCTTTTTGTTGTATCCATTGCAGAAGAAACACCACCAGATGTCTTTGCTAATCCCCAAACAGAAAGTCCATACCCTCAAGAGAACCCCCAGAAGTCTAGAAATCCATGGAGCTTCATTATTCCTTGCATTATAGGAAATTTTGAATGCAAGCAAATATTGAGCAATTTGGGGGGCAAGCATAAAAGTACTACCCTTTTCTGTGTTCTATAGAAATGGTGTAGGTGAAGTGAGGCCGGCAAAAATAACTATTCGGATTGCAAGCCGTTCGCAGAAGGATCCACCAGGCACTCCGCACTAGTAAGGTGTCACGCCCCGAACCCCGGGCCCGTGACTGGTGCCCTACCTGGGCACCCTTCTACCTTAACAACTAAGTAAAACTGCGGAATTTAAATAACACCCTTTTTTTTTCTTGAAAACCAATCGTACGTGCAAGGGCAAAGCCGACAAGGCTGCCATATACAATACATAACAAAAGACACTACACCGTACATGAGTCCAATCCCACATATGAATCTGCACCTAAGAGTTATCTTGAACTATGACGGGACAAGGCCCCGCCGTACCCATGCGTACAAAAGCACATCTTGAAAGAACTTATACCAAAAGATAACTCCGACGAAGGAGCTATCCAAAACTACGGCGGTCCTACACACTGCGATCACCAAACAGCGTACCTAAACTGCGGCGTGAACGCGGCCAAGGAGGTCGATCTGAAGAATGTACCAAGTATGTGAGCGATGAAATCGTAATGAAATCATAACCGTCTAAACAAAGCGGGAGACATGTATGAAAGCCAACCTACGATTACCTGATACATGGCGATCATATCAAGTCGGGGACGCAGCCGCCAAAGTCACTATTCAATTATAACTATGGGTCTCACGCCCATAATATCAATCATGCGTGGAATCCTTCCGCCATTGCGATCCGATATAACATAGCACAATAGGCGTACATGAACACCAAGTCCCACTGTGTTCTAAAAGCGCTCTGCAGGCGAGTAAACGAGCAGTGGTATAACGTCTTGGGGTTTACCGCTATTTATACTCGACCACGAAGGAGGTGGTAAAGCGAGGGTATAACGTCTTGGGGCTTGCCCGCCATTTATACTCTTACCTATCTCAACGCCGTCAAACAACACATAAAGCGGTGGTACAGTCTTGGGGTTTACCCTCACTTATACTCTTACCACGGAGAAGGTGGTGCAGCGTCTTGGGGTTTACCACTCACTTATACTCTTACCTATCTCGACCGACCATGAACAAGACATAAGCACTACCATGTCTTCTATAAAAATCCGAATTTAACCCAGTACTACAAGTAGCGAAGCATGCCGTGGAATCCATCATCGTCGATGCGTTCGAAGAACTTCTGACAAGACGGTAGACCATTCAACCGAGAGTCGCGGCAACTTAATAAAACATAATACTTGCACTCAAAGGCTATTACCCGCATACGTATAGGCAAGTTCTCAATTAACCAAGCCAAAGTACTTATCAAGGCACACATAGGATAAATTCTCATTTAACAAGCCAAAGTACTTATCGGGGCACAATTAGAATAAATTCTCATTTAACAAGCCAAAGTACTTATCGGAGGCACAAATAGAATAATTCTCAATTTATCAAGCCAAAGTACTTATCGAGGCACAATTAGAATAAATTCTCATTTAACAAGCCAAAGTACTTATCGGGCACAAATAGAATAATTCTCAATTTATCAAGCCAAAGTACTAATCAAGGCATACATAGAATAATTCTCTTTTAACAAGTCAAAGTACTTATCAAGGCACACTTAGACAAATTCTCAATTTATCAAGCCAAAGTACTACGTGCGTCATTCTTTTATAAAGACTCCTTTTATGTAAAACCCCAAGATACTAACACCGTAGTATCAAGGCATGTCTATTTTTCAAAGTAAGTTACTACACTTTTAGAAAACTCATTTCAAAGCTTGAAATCAAGTAACATCAAATTTTTACAATCTAGGCAACTTATGCCCATTAATCAAAATAGACAACTTTCTTAACCTTCCATAAAGTCGTTATAACCAACTTCCCATAAAGCGTTATAACCCTTTATGGTTTTTGACATATCCATTCCTTTTATAACCAAGAGACTTATACTTTAAAAACCAAGTATCACATACTTGCAAAACAAGTTCTTATCTTTCAAATTACTTCAAGTCTCTTAATATAAAGAAAAGCGAGTTTCTTCTACTTTTAAACTTCAAGTAACTCACACCTTTAAGACAAGTTACTTCTCTTAAACCATGTACTTTCTCCTCTTTTAAATCAAATAAGTAAACCACTCCTTTGACTCCCAAGTCATTATAATGACCTTTAGGTTTTGGAACTAAGGCACTAGCCAAAAGATTTGGAAACTACTTCTTTTCAAGACTACATGTACTTTAAGTAAAATACTTTCACTTTTAAGAATCCAAACTTCACTACGAAAATGGATTTTACAACTTACAATTTAAACATCAAAGTACAATCAAGGAAGTACATAGAACAAATTCTATTCTAGGCAATCCAAATACAACAAGGAATGGATCATTTAAGGAGTAGAACATACTTTCTTAATCTTAAGGAATCATGCTAGAAGAGGAGATAGTTCACATACCTTTCGCTAAATCCACAAGCTAAGCCGAATCGCGTGCGTAGAAGTGTCAACCTATAATGGTCACAACAAGACTATCAACTTCTAGTCTCTAACGTAGAATAATACTAAGTATACGACTCTAATTCTACGAAAAATCGGGCGAGACTTCCTTTGTTTCTACTCACTTTGCCACCTTTTTCAAGGCGAATACAATAACCAACAAGCCACATTTAAGGCTCCAAACAACAACCAAACAAAGGGGATTACACGCCTTACAATACGTGTAAAATTCCGCCCACAATTCATACAGTAGTACAAAAATCCAAGCCATTCTCGGCGATCTTATAACCAACAATACTAAGGTCTTTTCCAATTCTTCCTAATTCCAAGTTCTAAGGTCAACATGTTATTTAGTCGTAAACAACTTCAACTACAATTTCCTTCTTTATACAACATGTGACGACTTAAACGAATAATCAACTTGAAATGTACTCTTAAGGCTAACATGCTAGTTTTGGATTAGGGTTCCAATAGCCAACATAATAATCAAACTTCGTAATATATAACTCATGCTTGCTAATAACCATAGCTACAATCAATAAGTAAGCTTAATTGCTAAAGCGACAAAATTTATACCTTTCAAGCCCTTAAAATTTCCAAGATCCAAAGTCGCGCCTTAGCAATTCTTAGCTCCTTTCCTTAGGTTCCAATCGCTCAAGCACTCCAGAGGCCTATGAAGAACCC
This sequence comes from Przewalskia tangutica, assembly GCA_029844215.1. Classification (NCBI taxonomy): domain Eukaryota; kingdom Viridiplantae; phylum Streptophyta; class Magnoliopsida; order Solanales; family Solanaceae; genus Przewalskia; species Przewalskia tangutica. Next base: position 10,494,169 of record CM056725.1, read on the forward strand.
ATCTTCAAGTTCCAACTTCAAAGTTGAAGAACTCCGATAGTTTCCGCTGCGACTAACGTGAAAACTCCGTTTTTCCGAAATCTTTCTATTGAGATAACCTTATAATACCCTTGGGGACATTGGGTTAAAGTCTTGTGGCTAATGGATCAAAATCACAAATTTTTTGTGTGGGAGAGGGCTTGAACCCGAGAGCAATGTTGCTAGAACAACAATGTTTCTAATTTTTCTAAGTGTTAAAATGAGCTAGTCTTGCTACTAGTTAGTATATAACACATATTGGAAGGCTTAGACATTAACAAATGTGAGGCTAGGATGATTATCACAAGGATCAAGCTTATGTGGCAAGTTGACTAGTCAATTATGTCAAGCTTGCAAGACTTATCATCTACATAGGTCAAATGACCATTTTACCCTTAACATTTTCCTCCAAGACCACTAGTTGGGGTGACACGTGTCGCCCTCTCATTTGTCCATAAAATTCCGTAACCCTCGTGGGCCCCACAAAAATGTAAAATTCCTCGGGTGGGCCCCACGTGACCAAATCCGTAAAAATAAATTTTCATAGTGTTAATAAGTTCCATACTTTACAAATAATGCCTTTTGAGAATCCAATTCTCAACAACGAACATTTTTCCTTACCGACGTTCGGAAGATTTTCCGTCGGAAAAACAATTCTTCCTTTCGTACCGATTTCCAAGTCTTGTTTCCTTCCGTACATTCTCCTTTACATGTCCTGGACTTACGGGGTGTAACATAAGGATTAATTGTGTTCGGCTAAAAGACGTTAAAGACAACGCTACTTGGGAGGCAACCCAAGGTTTTAGTTATGTTATTTAAATTTTTTGTTTTAGTTTGTTTTATTTTAAATTGAACAGTCTCACTTTTGGTATTTTTGTTTGTGTTGTGATGACATGTGAGAAAAGTGGACATGAAGCACGGAAAAATGCTGGAAAGCAAAAAAATCGGTGCAGCGACGTGGTGCCGATTAATTAGAGGGAGTGCAGAAATTGGGCGACGCGGCGCCGAAAAGCAGGGTTGCGGCGCCAATGAGAAATTTCCCCGAAATGCAGTTTCCGCCTCCACCACCGTCATTTTGAACCGCTAATCTCTATAAGTCATCCCTTTTATTTATTGAGTCTTACACATTTGGGACAATGTGTAGTTTAAGTTTGGGGGGGGGGGGGGGTTATTCTATTTTATTTGATTTATGTTTTTGAGTCTTTTTGTTGTTTTTGTGTTCTATATGAGTCAATTTTTTTTTAGGATCATGCATGCTGTGTTTACTTGGAACGCCTAATGAATTATGTGGGATAATGTAATGGAATGAGAAGCTAAAATCTGTGTGCTTAAGTTAGATATGCCAAAGATTCATGGAAACTTGATTATTTGGAATATTCTGTGCTTAGCCTGTGTATTGTCAATTGGGAAAAACATCTATGATGTTTGCTGCTTGTTATTTGAGGCGAAATAGTTAGGATGTACATGTTAGGGAAATGATTTAGATATTTCTTTGTTAACCCTTCTTACCATTCATTGCCTACCCTGAAAATAAATTGTATCCCTAGTCAGCCCCTTTGAGCCTAAAATAGAAGTTATTTCTTTGACACCCCATGTTCCTTTGTGTACCATAAGCAGTAATTGAAAACAGGGATGAAAAAGAGTGAAAAAGAAATACAAAAAGAGAGTGAAAATTGATGCACCCCAATGAAAAAAAATATATATATGTAAAAGCTTAAGTTTGTGGGTGCCTATATCAATGTATTTCATGCTCTCAACCAAAAAGAAAAGAGGAAAATGACAGGTATGAGAAAAACGCTTATGGTACGTGTATTGAGCCTAAATGCATAATCTTACCTACCTTTTCCTAAGCCTACATTACAACCCTGAAAAGTCCTGAAGATCTCTGGTATGTACGTCCATGATTAGTGGAGAATAGCAAGTAAACAGACACATAGAACTTTGAGAAAAATGAAATTGACATGCATAGGTTAGGTATTCATGCTTCCAGTGATTGTGACTGAAATGAATCTGTGAAATATCTAACTTGAAATTCTAGATTGTTAGATGCATGCTACATCTATTCCTGCATATTATCCTGACTAACATTCATGTGTTTCTAAGTGACATTGTGCAGCTGCTTGACTTGAGTCTTTTGATTTTTGTTTCTTTGTTTTGTTCTTTGCTCGAGGGCGAGCAAAATTCAAGTTTGGGGGTTTGTTAGGCATATTTTATATACCCTTTTTAGTAATTTTTAATTAATATTTTACTCGTTTTTGTTGCGTTTAGTATAGTATTAGGCTTGTTTTTCTTTCTTTTGAGTCACAGCTGTCCAAAATGGCAAAATGGAGAAAAAGAATGAAAAAGGGGGCCTAAAAGGAGGAATCTGAGGCAGAAAATGGCAGAAATTAAAGACCCGGACGAAAGCCAAGCGTGACTGCGACACGATCAGCCAGTCCATTGTCTTGGAACTCACGAGCACCCAGAACATTGGCGCGCCGCGACGCCCGATCAGCGAGCGCGGCAGCCGTCTGGAAAATCCGATTCAAGTTACGGTTGGCAAAGGACAACGTGGTCCATAGAGCACGAAAATTAAAAGTTACAAAAGCCCTAGGGATTATTCTTTTAAGAAATGGGGGGGTCATTCTACAACAGAGCATCACACAAGACAAAACGGAGGCTACAATTGGAGACTTAGTTCACAGTAATTTCTTTTATTTCGTTATTAATTCAGTTTATGTATGAATTTTGTGTTAGTTCTTAGCGTGACTATGGCTAGGAGCTAAACACTTTATTAGGGCTTTCCTTTGGAATCACTTGAAATTTTATTCATGAATTAATACATTAGTTGATTTCTTCTTCACTTAGATTAAGATCTATTCAATAATTTGTTTGAATGCTTGATAGTTAATTGATCACTAATTATCATAACTCATATGATTTCGAATCAAGAACCGAGATGAGGATTTGAATATGTTGTAATTGAATAGACAAAGGTTAAAATCGCGGACGAAAGTACCCCGATACTTGTGTAGCATAATAGGTTAATGTTCTTAATCCTCCTATGTAGTAAATCCTATCATATAAATATAGAAGGGTTCTGCATTGGGGTTGAGTGATTATATATCCTAACCGAAATATAAGACAGTGTATTTAACCGCTATCTTAACGAAGAAGGAGAATCAATCTAGTCGCATTAAGGATTGAATAGAGTGGAAATTCGAGGAAATTGAAAGCCCTAATTCATTCATAACTGATTACAACTTAAATAGTTTAGTTAATTCTTGCAATTATTCTAGAAGTCAAACAAAAACCCAATTCAAATATCGATTGTCAAATAGATAACATAAAATAGATGAATGGTAATTAGAAACCAGTCTCTGAGGACGATATTCGGTCTTATCAGACTATATTATTTGTCAACCATGTGTGTGTTTGCGTGAGCATTCGAAATATCGCCTGACACATGTTTTGTGTAGTAATTTTTTTCAATTTTTTTTCATTCGGCCTCTTCATTATCCATTTTGAAGTCCGACTAATTCGAATTATATTTATAGGTCTCTTATATATGATATACTATTGGTTATTGATTGGGTTTATGCCAGTTGTTAACTTATTGGAATCCTCCTCATTTTTCAAGATATGGGACCATCAATGTGAGGTCAAAGCTCTTAGAGTATTTATGGGGATATCCCGTAATTACCTCTCATTTATTATAATTGATTTGTATATATTGTAATTAGTATGATTGTAATTAGTATCTCTTATATTATGTAAGATAGATTAGTCTTTCATGATTCAAGGCTAGCTTTATTATATATATATTGTATCTTTGGAATACGATTAATCAAGGGAATCATTTCCTACATGGTATCAATAGCAAAAGGTCATTTTCCCTAAAATTCTCTCTTCTCTTCTAACCCTACCCGAAATTCTTCCTCTTTTCTAGTGTTTTTTTCGGTCACCTTCTAAGGTTTAGTAACCAATATCCTAATTCTAAATACTCCCTCAAAACCTAAACACACAACTAAACCCTAGCCGAATAGTTCATCCCTTACCCCCCCCTCCCCCAGCTAGACTTTCACAAAGTTTAGGCTTCTTTCATCCACTTCCATCAAAACATCACTTCATTCTCCTCTTCCTTTGATTCTAAGTGGAACCAATGGCCGAAAAACAAATCTTTCATCCCGCCATTGTCGTTAATAATGTCAAGAACTTCATCTCCATAACTCTTGAAATAGAGAAAGGGCAGTATACCTCATGGGTAGAACTATTCAAAATTCACTGTCGTGCGTATGAGGTGATTGACCATATTTTTCCGTCTGAGTCACCGTTAGATTTCACTATGGTGGACACGAAATTATGGTCTCTATTAAACGCTATTGCCCTTCAATAGATTTATGGCACTATTTTGAATAATTTTCTTCATACCATATTACAATCCAATTCTACGTCTCAAAATGCGTGAGAAAGATTATAAAATATTTTTCAAAATAATAAAATGTCTAGGGACATTTATCTTGAACACCAATTTACGAATATTAATTTGGATGACTTTTCCAACATCTCAGCCTATTGTCAAGAATTGAAAGTAGTTGCGGACCAACTGTTCAATGTTGGTTCGCCCGTGACGAATCAAAGGTTGGTACTTGAATTGATTATGGGGTTGAATGAGCAATATGATGGTGTTGCTACGTTCATTCAGCAAAGCAATCCATTACCTCTCTTTTACGAGGCCCGTTCAAGATTAATTCATGAGGAAATAAAGAAAGCAAAACAGGCATCCTCGGGAACAACCACCGCCGGAATCGCTCTCATCTCCACCAACTCTTCTTACACTGATTTGGAGCCCCAAAATTATAGTTCAGGGGACACGATAATCGTTCAAATAATGGTAAAAAACGGGGTCCAAATTAAAATAATAAAGGAAAAAATAATAGTGGAAAGGCATTGGGCGGGGCGACCGCCAGCGGCAATATCGGCTGGCGATGGCGGGCGGCGGTGAACAATTCAGCAGCGGCGTGACGATGCCATACCCATTCCCAACGTCTTCATTGGTCCGACCTCCTCATTCTTCAAATCGCCAACCCGGTATTTTTGGATCTCATCCACAACATGCATTTGCAGTTCAGGCACCATCTTTTGTCGGATATGCCCCTACGAATATTGAACAAGCCATTAGTCACATAAATCTAAATATTCCAGATGAATCGTGGTACATGGATACAGGGGCTACGTCACATATGACAGTATCTCAAAGTAATCTTTCATTTTATTTTAATACGAGCGGTAATAAAAATATTGTTGTCGGCAGTGGGCAGAAAATTCCAATTCGTGGTATTGATCAGATAACACTACCATCTCCGCACCCAGCTTTACACTTGAAAAATGTCTTACATGTACCACAACTGAATAAAAACTTGATCTATGTTAGACGTTTTACAACTATAAACAATGTTTTTGTGAATTTTGATCCTTTTGTTTTTTATATTATGATTTTCATACGGGGATGTCACTCATGAGATGTAATAGCACGGGGAATTATATACCATCACCTTTGTTTCCATCAATTGCAGGGTCACACCTTCCACCTTTGCAGCCATCTGTCTTAGTATATGGCACAATAGGTTGGGACATCCAGGAGCATCGATTTTTAATCAATTTAGGAAGAATAATCTTGTAATAAAACTTTGGACTCTTCTGTTTTCCAAACCTGTGTGTTTAGTAAACATATTAAACTTCCATTTTCTGCGTCTACTACTACTACTGTTATGTCATTTGATTTTGCATTGTGATTTGTGGACTTCATTTGTTTTAAGTGTTGCAGGTCATAAGTACTATTTACTCATTCTTGATGATTTTTTGATTTGTTTGTGGACATTTCCCTTATGACAAAAATCACAAATCTATAACATTTTGAAACAATTTAGGGGGCGTTTGGTTCGGGGTAAACAAGAAAGGGAAAGAGAATGGAGGAATATAATTCCCTTTGTTGCTGTTTGTTTGGCCTTATTTTTTCATTTCCTTTACCCCTTTCCACTTTCATTAACTTTACTTGATTCCCCCCACCCCCTAGGTATTTGGATTCCCTTTCCATACTATCTCGATCGAGTGTAGAGGCAGAATACCGAGGGATGGCCAATGTTGTTGCTGAATCTTGTTGGCTTCGTAATCTGCTACTAGAACTTCATTATCCGATTGAAAGGGCAACCATGATTTATTGTGACAATAGTGCGATATACTTATCTGGCAATCATGTTCAGCATCAACGCACGAAACACATTGAAATGGATATCTTGTTTGTTCGAGAAAAAGTTGCCTGTGGTCAAGTCCGTGTTCTCCACGTTCCTTCCCGTTATTAGGTAGCTGACATCTTCACCAAAGGTCTTCCGCGCGTATTTTTTGATGACTTCAGGGACAGTGTCAGCATCCGAGAATCTCCAGCTAAGACTGTGGGGGACTCTTAGAGTAATTATGGAGATATCCCATAATTACCTCTCATTTATTATAATTGATTTGTAATATATTATAATTAGTATAATTGTAATTAGTATCTTTTATATTAGGTAAGGTAGATTAGTCTTTCATAATTTAAGCTTAGGTTTATTGTATACATATTGTATCTTTGGATTAAGATTAATCGAGGGAATCATTTCCTACAAAAAGACTCTAATAGAATGTGCTTACCAATAACTCCTAATTTGTGATCTTAAAAGACAAATTATTGAGTATTGTAATTACGGATCCTAGTGACCAATATGAATATAGCCGGCTCATATTATCAATTCCTACTAGTTTAAACATAGAAATATTAGGACAAAATGAAAAGAAAAACACATGTAGCTTTTAATAAATAGTCACTTTAAACAAAGAAGCTTGCATATACTTCATCGTTTAATATTGTCACTCTTTACTTGAAATATTAGTCTTGCTTTAAACGTAGATTACCAATTCTAGTTCAATTTAGATGTTTGAAAATATACCATTTCTAAACCATATAATGTCTCCACGTGCACCTACTTTAGCAACGTAGTAATGGAGTATGGCTTTATGGTGATTTTGCATATCTATTTTTTTTTTTAATAAATAAATAATATATTACTAGAAATCGGAAAGTACAATCGATCATTGAGGATTCTCAAGCCTCAATGTAAAGCACAAAAATACAATACAAGAAAATAAAATAAACGCAATACAAATAAATTCAATCTTGGAGGGATGGAATACTCTTCCACTTCTCAAACTTGCTGCTTGACTTTGTTCTTAATAAAATTCTTCCTTGAAGTAACCTCTTGCCATCCATCATTATCCGCACAAAGTGGTGCCTGCATGTACACACTCGGCGTATTCTCAACACTCGTAGCACTTCTAAAGGACCCCGAGACGAAAGGAGTGCTAGACCCCCCTCGTGTTGCCTCGGCAAAGGTCCTGACTTGATTAAAATCCCTATTTCCCACCCCTGTTGCGTTGGGAACATCATGTGCATCCCGCAAACAGTGTTCATCAAATTGATTCTCACCCGAAGCTCGATCAAGATTCGAAGCTGCATCGACACTTCCGGGCATAGAGGGCATACTCGTATCCTCGCCATTCTGAGGCAAAACATTCGAACTTATTATTGATTAAACTTATTTGTTTACGTGCAAGGTTTTCAGCTTTAATTATATAAATACTTAGAGAATTGAGCCTAATTTTGTAGCCTTTGTGTTGGCAATTACTCCATCCGTTCCATAATAAGCGTTTCTTTTAGCTTGTGCACAATCCTTAAAAAAGTATTCGCTTCTAGAAAATTAGGAGTGAGAAACTAATTTACCCACTAATCAATGTCTAAAAAAATATAATTAATAAATGTTAATTATTAAAATAAGGACAATTTTGAAAGAACGTGTTTAAAGTATTCTTGAAATTCTAAAGAATTACTTATTTTAGAAAAAATTAAAAGACCTAAATAATCACTTATTATAGAACGAATGGAGTATAATATTTGATTCCCACATCACAAAAAGTGATGAGAACTCCACCACCCTTCTACTTTACAATTAATTACTCGGTGCAATAACATTTATGAATTGGTTGAGTGGTTACTTATCAAAATTGATTGTGTATTAAACAGCTCGAGAAGTTAGTTGAAAGAATAATGCTATTAGGAGTGAGACATATTACAAAATTGTATTCAAGTTATATATATACTTGATATTATATAGTTTTTTCATGATCAGTGTTCTTCAGCCTATTATAGTAGGTTAGTCACCAGATTATCAGAGAGACGGTTTACTAATAAATTAGCCTACTAGTAGTTAGCTTAAAAAATTAAGTTATATACACCAATGAGTGTGGAGATTCTTTTTAGTGAATTTAAACCTATGTCCTATGGTAGTAGGTCAACATTTTTATTAGATTACAAATTTAGTTCTTATCATGAGATTTATCTATAATTATCTAATAAAATGACATGATTGTATAATACTTTCAATTTACACTGCAGGTCAATGCATAAATTTGAACTCTTGCTTTATAAGTAATATAATTGTGTAAATATTTTTCACAACAATTATCGTATATAAAAACTATTTTTTCACCCATATCTTTACTTTTGTTAATAAATTAGTGATATTTAGCCTAAAGTTCATTTATTAGGTCAACCTTTTTTTTTTTTTTGTGTGAAGAACCATGATCATTTCTTCGAGTGTGCAGGTAAAACCGGGTGACGCAGCACCGCAAACCACGTCGGTAGATTAACCACACTTTGGCCAGTGTGTGAGCTCAACCAAGAAAGTTTATGCGGGGATCGAACTCGTTCATGCGGTCGTATTCTCTTCTTCGTCCAACTTAGCTACCCTTGCGGGTATTTATTAGGTCAACCTGTCAAATAAGCTAGTGGTAACTGGTAACCGCTTTTGTAGTTCTCACTCATTTCAGTCGCTACATGGCTAAGATCATCGACATTAACTGAGATTAAGTAAAATTTCGAATATCTTAAAATCTTACCGTTATTTGAGTTGTCTCTTGTCCAGGCACTCGAATGGATCATTCTAGGAGCCCGTTGTCCCGTGCGAATGAAGCAGGTACTAGTATATTATTCTTCATGCTAATTATGATCTCTCGTAGCATTGCAATTATGATTTGAAAGGAAAGTCAGTGATTAGAGAAAGGCTATTTCGACCAACTTCTCCTCTCTAAATCTAGCGTTGTCCTTCCTAATTTTGGACATACAGTTATCTCTTTAATTAATTTGACATATACCACCAAGTTTTGTATAATGACCCTCTTTTGTAGTATTAGTCAATGACTAGTTTGATTTTTTAAACTATTGACGTTTCCTTTATATATATTATTTTTTAGGAGAGTGGATCCCCTAATAGGCTTATAGGAGGGAAAATTAAAGTTGAACCCTGCACCACTACTAGTTATCGAAATTCATTGCACGATTAATTCAGCTTCACACCATATATAATTATTTTAAAAGAAAATGCTTTCTATAAAAAAAAATCTTTGTTAATAGGGCTGGGGCTCGAGCTTTAACTTTAAAAATAGAGGTATTTTATTCATCCCACCGCATTCTTGATAGTGAGGACGAATAAAGCAACACTACCATTCTACTCATCATCTTTTTAAGTTTTGTTTGTATATCAAAACGGTTGAAATTGGTTTGTCAGAAATGTTTCGACGAATTTTACCTTGGAATTTCCATATTTTCTACGACATTCTGAAATAAATGTTTGTGGGAAATTTACGTTTTTAGTAGTGACCTTTTAATTCAATGATTGTAAAGAATGGATCTTGGACCTAACTCAACCCCAAAATCTAGCTTGTAGAGTGATGACTGTCCAAGTCCATATAAGGAGTTCATGTTCTCATTCCATATTCAATGTGAGACTCTTAACACTCCCCCGCACGCCCAGACCTTGTTAACTGGAGCGTGGACAATATAATTTGGAGGCCCAATATCGGTGAACAAAGAATCCGAATAGGTCTGGCTCTGATACCATGTAAAGCATGGATCTTGGGTCTAACTCAACCCCAAGTTTTTGGGGTTGAGTGAGGTCCAAGATCCATTCCTTTTGGGGTTGAGCTAGGTCCATTCACTACTACAGATTTCAGCTTGCGTAACGCAGCTTAGATAGCGTTTTTCCAAAGCGCTATCTAAGTAACAACTTGCATAGCGCTTTTTCAAATTTTCAAATTAAAAAAAAAATCTAACAAAAAATACTTGCATAGCGCTTTTCGAATTTTTTTACCGAAGCGCTATGCAAGTTACTCCTTGCATAGCGCTATTACAAGCGCTATTATAATTAATATAAATATTCCACTTAGCGCTTGTGGAAGCGCTATGCAAGTCCATTTTACCAAATAATAAAGGACTTAGCCAAACTTGTACGTGTATGAAGTCCAAAATTCTCTTTAGAATGCGTCGGTGAACAGTGATTCCGGCGGCGAATCGTCGATTACGGCCACCACATGACTACACTGGAGACGAGACTCATACCATTAGTTTCGTCTCTTCAAGCCCGTCATTTCCATACCAACCACAATCGTCGATTCTACCTACATCGTCGACAATCTCAGATCGAAAAATCCCCCTATTTTCCGATCGTCGTTCTTGATTTTCGGTCATATCCGGTCGATTCGAGGGTCAACTGTGGTTCCAAAAGGTTCGTCTTCATCAGACCTACAGTTTGCACCTAACAACACCCTTTGCTTCGACCCCTACATCTACATCTATAATGTGTTCTTCATGCTCATTTGTTCTTGTTCATGTTCTTATTTTTAATTGTCTGAGTTCCTCTCTTTGATCTGTTCTTGAATTTTATCCTTCAATTTTCTTGTTGATTAGGTATTAATATCATATTTGATCTTGATGTATAGCATTCGTGTATATTAGTGTGTCTGATCTTTGAGAACTAATGCTTCTTGTGACTGAACACAAACATCTTCGAGCGAGTTCGACGAGTCGAGACGACGCCTCGGTTATGGAAGAGGGTTATGACAAACGCTTATTTGGTTGGCTTCTTGACAGTTGTGGCAACAGATGATGAAAAGATAGCTGAGTGATGTCGGGGTTTTGGTGCTGAAGTGATAATGACTGCTGAATCATGTAGAAATGGTAAACACAATGCCATTTTTCTCTCGAAACTGTTTTTGCATCTTCTGGAAGTTCAGTTTATGAATAGCTGATGTCCTGATGCTTAGTTGTTAATTTGTAGGAACTGAGCGTTGTAATGAAGCTCTTCAAATCGATAAACACCTCAGATTCATTTCTCATCAGTTGCATATACTCTCAATATCTCCGAGCGGATTCGACGAGTCGAGGCGACATTCGGTTCGCCACCCGAGAAGCTAAACACGATTTCATCTTTAACTTTTTGTTTAAATTACTTAATATGATCTGTATGAATGTGTTTGTGTGTTTTATAAGCCTATTAATTGAGATCAGTGCCTGTGTACGTCTGTTTCGGTTGGTTACTAAACCTGTTTAGTTTAATGATGACTGTTAAGATTATTTAAGGAGCTATTAAGCATGTTCAGTCACAGATGAATCACTGTTAAGAGCTATAATGACTTATCTTGTTAGTTTAGGCTTAAATTAATCATACATGACTACGCTAAGTCATCTAATTGACTTGGAACCTGTTTTGAGATCTATTTAACCTGCTTCTGTGAGTGGGTATATCTTTGGGATCTATAGCCTCACATATCCGCAATGTACACTTGGATGATCTATTTAACCTGCCCGATTTTTTAAAAAAATTGAATTTCCAATACTGAAATTGACATTCTCGGACATGTTACCACGAAATTTGAACGTTGAAATGTATTGTATATCGCGAGATATTTAGCTTTGAAAAGGGAAAAAACGTAATAATTTGAGGAAAAAGTGAAATTGATTGCCAAGAAGGACGTTTTTTGGAGAAATATGTTGGATTGGTCCATTTGGGATGGCTCCGTCTAAAATAATACGTGAAATCAAAAAACAATTAGATCAAACGGACGTCCGAGCGCAAAGTTATGACCATTTAAAGTTTCACTAATTTACAACCTACATTTGATATGTCAATACGTCCGAGCTGGCTGGGGGGAGGGCTGATAGTCGATATGAGCCTTATGTATGTTTGATAAGTTTATAAATGAATGGATTATCCATGGATTAAGGAATATGGAAGTATGTTTATCTCTGTCGAGTTTTTGTTTAGTTTATCATGTCTATTAAAGTTGCTAAATGATATACTTTAAATATTTCAGTTGTGAAGCTGCTGGATAGGACTGCAGTTTGTCGATTTAGAAAATGATCAAAATGTGGCATTTGAAGTGTCCATCCATTGCTATTTGTTTTGCTGCTATCCTTTGCTGCTGCAACTTTGAGATGTTAGTTTGGAGCATTTTAAACAATGGGTTGTTGCACTTTGAGAGTAAACAATTGCTACACCTGTGTATTATTATGTTTTATGCGAATGATTATATTATATTATATTATATTATATTTTGAATGAGTATTCTTTTTGTTATCTTTTTGATATTTTATTTATTAGATGAAAAACGGGGGGGAGGGGAATAGGTACCAAAACAATAAATAAAAAGTAAAAAAAAAACAGATAAAAAGCTTGCATAGCGCTTTTTTAAGCGCTATCTAAGAGTTATGCAAGCCTTAAAAAAAGCTCTATGCAAGCGCTTTTCTGTACTAGTGATTCCAATTATTTTTAGTTGATCTTGGGCCTAACTCAATCCCAAAAGCTATCTTTTAGGGTTGAATTAGGCCCAAGATCCATTCTTTACATGATATCAGAGCTAGACACATTCCAATTCTTTGTTCATCGATGTTGGGCCCCCAAATTATATTATCCACGTTCCAGTTAACAAGGTCTGAGCGTGCAGGGGAGTGTTAAGAGTCTCACATCGGATATGGAATGGAAACATAGACTCTTTATATGGACTTGGACAATCCTCACCTTACAAGCTAGCTTTTGGGGTTGAGTTAGGTCAAAGATCAATTTTTTACAAATTTGATATCTAAAAGTATCCAATTCGGATAATATCGTTCCTTCATAATATACAGTATATCTTTGTGCAACTTACGAATTAAAGACTGTTGGGGTCTCGTGTATTATACTATAGATTAATTAAAATCAAACAGTAAAACAATCACAAACAATGTCGAATGTCAGCAAATATGTCGTCTGACACATGTGGCGACACTAAGATAAAACTTAAGAAAAACTTTTGTAAGAGTTTAAAATGCAGCAGAATAAACTAAAGAACACAAAGGTTTAATTCTCGTGTATTATACTATAGATTAATTAAAATCAAACAGTAAAACAATCACAAACAATGTCGAATGTCAGCAAATATGTCGTCTGACACATGTGGCGACACTAAGATAAAACTTAAGAAAAACTTTTGTAAGAGTTTAAAATGCAGCAGAATAAACTAAAGAACACAAAGGTTTAATTTTCATAGGTTATATATTAATATAACCCATGATGGTCAATGATCAAAGATATTGTATATATTTATATACAATTGAAATATCTCTTTTTTACAATGTTACAAGAAGATACAAAAGGAATAAAAAAGGTTAAGTCGCAGATGACTTATGTCTGAAAAATCTATCTAAAATAGAAGTGATCAACACATCATTACAATTGCTTCAATGAAAGAACAAATCTAGAATCTAAGAAGCACTTGTAATGTCGTACAGAATGTCGTCACAAATACAGACAACACTTGTTGATCCAGTTTTCGATCTTAAAATCTGGAAAGTTCTCTCGATCTTTTCTCTTCTAATTTTCTGGACGTCGAATCCTTGAAGTGATCTCTCTATTTATAGTAGAGAGTTCACTTGAAAGGTTCCTCAATTTGTTGTGGAGGTTGAGCCAAATATGGAGCACGTGGCAGTGGCTTACGGCTGAAAACTCTCCAATAGCGTGGATTGTTTCTTCCATGTCTTGCTCCTCAAGTTATGCTCGCTTTGGACTTAGTCTTCATCGATCCTAATCATCTCCAATTACTCCTTGCTAAGTCAATTTGCCATGTGATAAATAAATCACAGTTACCTGAAAACTGTCCATGAAGATAAGCAAAACTGTTGCCAGAAAGTCAGTCCAAATGTCAAGACATTTGCTCTGACATTTTCTGAAAAATGATATGTTAGGGAAAATGTCATAACACCAATCATGACATTAACATTCTCCTCCTTTTTGTCTTTCTTCACAAAACTTAAACAACTAAGTATAGGTGATCTAACAATGGCAATTTTTTACAACTGCTCCCCCTCAACCTGAAATTGGCATAATGCCAACTTATATAATCAACATGACTCATCATCCAAGAAAAACAAATAAAAACGGATTAGTGTCATTTGCATTCCAATTTAAGAAAATGAAAATATTATCCCATAGTACAGAACAAAACACATTTCCAGTAACCCTATTTCAGCAAGCATCATCATCACAGCAGCAACTTCTCAGCATCAGCACGTCGTCGGCAAGCATCTTAACAGAAGTTGATAAATAGTAGATTCCGGCCTCTTTCTACTTTTTCCAGCTTCACTGCCTTGCTCCCCCTGCACCAGCTCCAGGTCTTCGACGAGAACTTTTTTTTTGTGTTGCTGCTCTGCTGCTTTCGGGTTCTTCAGTCTGTCCAGCTTCAGCTTTCCCTGCTTCCCTCTGTTCAGGATCAGCTCATTCAGCACCCATATCATCTTCCCCTTTTTGGGAAGAAAGCAAACTCAGAAAGTGATCCCTGGCTTCGAGTAGAGATAGTCTCGCATTGTCAATTTTAAACAGTTGTTCATTGATCCTAGCAATTTGTCTTACAATCCAATCAGCTGTCATAGGATACGTTCATGATTCAGTGTTGCCAAAAATGTTGGGAAAATTTTTGTCAACATTTTCTTTCCAATGGAGATCAATTACTCTGTTGGGGCTCCTTAAAACTGTTTTGCTGACTACATACACCTCAGGCTCCTTTCTGGGCATATCTTGTCTTGGTGTTTTGAAATATTGAGATGTGAGCACTTTAAAAATCAAATAGGGGAAAGGTAGGATCAGGCTTGAGTCCTTTTCGGCTAGGTTCACGACCTGTTGGAAGATTGTTTTTCCCATATCAATTTTTAGCCCTTTTCCTATCTTATACAATAGAATTGATTGCTCTATTATAACAATCGACTCATTCATAGAGGGAAGCCAATTGTATATGAGTATCTTGTGTACAATTGCATACAATGCCGTGAGCTTTGATGCTGGAACTCTTGCTACCCATTTCTTCAACATACCACCAGTGATATAGTTTATCACTTCATCCTTGTTATTCACAACATCTTGTTCTTCTTTTTCCACCATTTCACTGGTTAATCATGGCAGGTGTGAAGTCATAGAACCTATTATAGAGATAAACTTTGTCAAATTTCTTTGACTTGATTTTCTCCATTTTTGTGTCTGGATTTGCATAAAATAACCTCACAATCTCTTCAACATACGGACATTTGTTATTAACGAAGCCCAGTAGATTTCTTTTGGTAAAGAAATTCATCAAGCCGTATTCTGTACATGACGCGATGTCCACAACTTTTTCAGTTCTGATTAACCTATTTTTGTACCATGACCAATTTACAAATTTCTTTTGGGTCAAAAATTTGTCCGAGAAAGGACTTACCTCATTCTCTGAATCTGCTGATTTGCTAGATGAGGTTGGAGAAGATACAGGACGTGATGTCATATGAGATGTTGTGACATTTTCGGCAATATTTGGTATTTCTGCAGAGGATTCTTCAATCACTGACTTTTCACTTCTTTTCTGGACCGAAACCTCTTAAGTGGTGTATCATCTGAAATTTCCATTTCTTCACTTGAGTTCATAGTGTTGGGAACTAAAAGTTTGGAGTATGATGGTGAATTTGGGGATTCTTTAGTCTGTTCGACTGATGGTGTTCTCTCAACATCATCATTGCTGGTCCAACTGAAGTCGAAACTCCTCCACTCACTGCTCGAAACTTCAGGGGCAGTGGGATCGACGGAGGGAGTGGAATCGACCTTTGGTCGTTTTGTTGTTGGTTCATCCTTGCCGAATTCCTTCTCAAACTGTCGATAGGACCTTCTCGTGGGAAATTTTGAAGTCTCTTCCCTCTTCGGTAACTCGGTAGCATCGGGGGTTGCATCTACATCTATTGGTTATTTGTTTCCCCTGGGTAAGTTGTAGCAAATGGATCTTGAAACTCACTCACTATTATTTTTCTGTATTGCGGTGGACTTGTACTCATGGGGGTTGGTTCCGGAATGTTTGGTGACATTTTTGGTGACATAGGTGATATATCCATGGGTGAAAAAGGTGAAGAAGATGAAGAAGGATTTATGTTAGGGTTATTGAGAAATTGGGAAAGTAGAGTGTATTGGGTTCTTTGAGACTTATCAATTGATTCCATCGGGTTTCTTATACAACCCGAGATGATGGTTTCCCCCTAATTTTTTTTGTTTTTGTTTTTGGACGGGAAAAAAACTTAGACTAGAAAAAAATAACAAATGAAGCTACATTTATACACTTGACAAAATATTTTTGTTCCTTGAATTTAGGAATTTGAATTCTATTCCAATACCTGTTCCTAAATTTTAGAAATAAAATGATAGACATCATGATTTTACACTTATCAACAAAAACATTTTTTTAATTAAAGAAAACCGCGACACATCTACAGGGAAAAAATAACTGAATTTTCAAAAATTAGTTACACACTGCATCCCAAAAATATCATAATCTGAGAATGTCATCAGTAATGTTGGCAACAATTGGACAACACAGGTATCATTATTTCTTAAGAACACATTTCTATCGGTAACAAATCAAGACACGTTTTGTACATGATTTCGTGAGTTTAATCTTTAGACCAATATAGCATTTTTCCATTGAGTCCTAAATCTAATCACAAAATACATACAAAATAATTTTCGTGCCAAAAATACAAAAATACTTATTTAGTATTCTCATAATATCTTTTTTGATTAAGCACTTTGATACTCTTATATAATAGGAACAGTTTCAACTCTCAAGGGTTTTACCCAAAGTTTTTTTTCCCAGTTGCCGAGACTTGAACAAAGGATTTGCCTTATTTTTGATACTCCCTTTTTATGACATTAAAACCACGTTCTTACTTAAAAATACGCCTGTGTGAACACAAATCAGCCATTACAAAATACTGAAAATCAGATTCTGATATTACAAGGGTAAATGTCACCTAAAATGTTAGTGACATTTCAGACGACATTCGCCCAACAATGCCGAATTTAAATAGAACAGAGACCAAAAGATCTTTTCAAATTGGAAAATCTCTCATGATCCAAAGCTTTTGTAAAGATATCAGCTAGTTGATGAAGTGTGTCAACATAATCGATTCGCACTAGCTATTTTTCAACCACATCTCTTAGAAAATGATGCTTAATATCTATATGTTTTGTACGAGAGTGTTGAACTTGATTTTTTGAAATGTTATTGGAACTCATATTATCACAATACAAAACTAAGACATTATTTGAAAATCATAGTCGTCTAACATGTGTCTTAACCATATCAATTGAGAACAACAACTCTCAGCTGCTACATATTCAGATTCAGCAGTTGAGAGTGAAACACAGTTTTGTTTGCGACTATACCAAGAAATCAGATTATTGTCAAGGTAAAAACATCCTCCACTAGTACTTTTTTTGTCCTCCACATCACCGGACTAATCCGAGTCACTATATCCTATTAGATTAGGATTAATGTCTTTGGAATATCAAATTCCTAACTCACATATGCCGACGACATATCTGATGACACATTTAAAGGCATTTAATTTAAGTGGGAGATTTTGGGACAGACTTGGAATCGAGCATACACACACACACTAAACATTAGATCAGGACGACCCGCGGTGAGATACAAGAGACTACCTATCATAGAACGATATAAAGTTGGGTCGACATTTTCCCCAACCTCATCTTTGCATATAGTCTGTGTTGATCTCATTGGAGTCTTCATATGTTTAGCATTCTCCAATCCAAACTTCTTGACCAAATTCTTGGCATACTTGATTTGGGAGATGAAGATCCCCTCTTCATTTTGCTTTATCTGCAAGCCTAAGAAAAAGGTTAATTCACCTATCATGCTCATCTCAAATGTTGAGGACATAGCTTCGATAAAAGTCTTAAGGTGGGACTGTGAGGTCGAACCAAAAACTATGTCATCTACATAGATTTGAGAAATGATCATATCTACTCCATGGTGTTTAATAAACAATGTACAATCAGCTACACCACGTTTGAAACCAAATTCACGAAGAAATTGAGTTAAACGACCATACCATGCACGTGGAGCTTGTTTTAATCCATACAAGGCCTTTTTCAGCTTGTATACAAATTGTGGATGGTGGGGATCTTCGAATCATTTAGGTTGTTCAATGTACACTTCCTTATCAATATATCCATTCAAGAAAGCATCTTTATATCCATTTGATGCAGAGTGATCTTTAAACAACAAGTTATGGCAAGCAACAATCTAATTGACTCTATTCTAGCAACTGGGCGAAGGTTTCCTCATAGTCAATCCCTTACACTTGAGAGTATCCTTGAGCAACTAGTCTAGCCTTATTTCTCACAACAGTTCCAAATTCGTCTGATTTGTTTTTGAAGATCCATTTAGTTCTAATAACATTAGTATTGTTGGAGCGAGGAACTAAATCCCAAACTTTATTTCTAGTGAACTGTTCTAATTCTTCTTGTATATCTTGTATTCACCAACTATCTTTTAGTACTTCATTGACATTCTTAGGTTCCAAGGTAGATATATAATAAGAAAGACTTACCTTAGGATATATGGTAGACATACACACATATCTCACCATGTCTCGGTAATTCAGTAGTTATTTCCTTCTTGTTCTCATTCATTCATGTACTTTTCCTATTGCTTGCCCAGTTGGATGATTCTTCCTGATTTTGGATGTGGGATCCCGACGCACTAGGTCGTGAATTTCAACTTCTGTTTCCTCATCCGAGACTGTAGTGTCCTCCGGTTCTGCTTCAGGTGTTGCTGCAGATGTCGTGACATTTGGGGAAACATTTGAATTTCCTGCATTCTGCGGCTCTTCCACAGTAATTATAACATTGTTTTCTGGATTGTTTCCTGTAAGATCAGCATAGTCATCGAAAATAATGTTAACAGATTCTTGTATGGTTTTGGTTCTAAGGTTATACACTTGGTAAGCGTGGCTATTTTGAGAATAGCCTACAAAAATCCCCTTATCACTTTTAGAGTCAAACTTGGCTAGGTGTTCTCTATCATTCAAGATGTAGCACACACACCCAAAAACATGAAAATAGTGCACAGTTGGTTTCTTCCCATTAAGTATCTCACAGGGTGTCATTTTAGTTCCTGGCCTAAGATAGACTCTATTGGAAATGTGACTTGCAGTATTTAGAGCTTCTGCCAAAAAACGTTTAGACAACTTCTTAGAACTAAACATTACTCTAGCCATCTCTTGTAAAGTCCTATTCTTCCTCTCTGCTACACCGTTTTGTTGTGGGGTTATGAGTGTTGACACCCAATTTTGTCCCATCTTTACTGAACATTTCATTTAGATCGTCCTTTTATCCCCAATTAATTTTACTATGCTTCTTAGACTTGAAAATCGTCAAAAAATAAGTAGTTTTAATATTTTTCACTAATTATCGCATCATTTTACAATATCGAGTATTACATTTTTTTTTATATAATTAAAATATAAGCAAAACAATTTTAATATCTCGTCGTCAGTATTGATGATCAATTTTCTCTTAATATGTTCTTCAATTACTAAATTAATCATTTTTATGAATATTATATTCAAAATTAAATACATATATTAAATCTTTTGTATCATATTTTATGCGTGTGCATTTTTAAATTAATTAAGTTGAAGGAAGCATATTTTAATTAATTGAGAGATTGGACTAATTATCTATTAATCTTCCAACAATAAAACACCTATTTTTTACCCAATTCTCATTCCCTAAATTAAATAACTAAATCTACCCACAACACATATTTTCTTTTCCTCAGATTGAGCCCACTTTTTAATTCATAGCCCACAACTCATTCCTCCACCTTAGCCCAACAGCCCACAACGCAGTCCAAGAACCGGCTCGGCCCACATCTATTATCACTGTCGATCGTCCATTTCCAACCCTCTTCAAACAAAACCAGTCGACTTTCATCCCAACTAAACCCAAAACCGATGAACATCCTAAAAAAAACCAGCGGCCCCTTTAAATGACCACCCTCGACCCGTCGGATAAACGCCATCACTACTGCCCTTTCTCTATCACCAATTCACCATCATCACCCGTCCTTTTTCCCTTTTTCGTCAGAATCGCAAAGCTTTGAACATCTCGTCCAAGTCGAAGCGACCTGCAAATCGCGAAGCATGCAGGATGAACCTTCGAAGACTTGATGGGTAAAGGCGTGAATCCAACCCCAATGACTCCCTCTCTTTCAAATCATTCTGAAAAGGGGTGAATTTCAGACCCCCTTTTCACCTTTTCCTTTCGGTCACAGAGAAAACCGTCACTTTTTTCCTTTCCTTTCAAATTCGAATTTCGAATTGTGGCTGTTGGAATCCTCAAATCCCAACTATAAATACAAACCTTTTGAGTTGTGTAAAGGGATCGAACTTTTCATTTTTTAAAGCTTAGAACCAATATCCAGTTCGTTCATTATCAGAAAATCAATCTTGAAAGTCCAAGAACAAAACCCAATAGAAAAATCATCTTTTTACTCTCAGTCCCGACTCGAAAAGGTCACAAATATATTCAATCTCATATTCTTCTTAAATCGTATAGCAAAAAAAAAAACTCCGAGCGAACTCGACAACTCGAGACAGCGCTTTGGTTCGTCACTCGGAGAAGGTAACCTCTTCCCCTTTTAATTTTTCCATTTAACTAGCCTATTGCAATTTGTGTTATGTATTTATTCAGACGTGTTGGTTGGTTATTTGAATCTGTTAAATTAATTTTGAACATATTGGGTTAAGTTAGATGTTTATTCGTGTTTAACTAGTGTGACTATTAAACGTGATTAGATATGGTTTACGTTTATTTAAATAAAAAAACAGGCAAGATTATTGACTGATTATGACTATTAAATTTAAATGCTAGCATATCTTGATTATAACCAGTAAACATGTTAAGCTACTGTTGGGTGTTTGGTGTGAGATATCCAGTATATGGTCTTATTATGTGTTGTTAATGCTTCATCGTTATGATTGTCGAAGCTTATTGGAAGGATTGTTAATCATGTCTAAACAACGTTAGTATTTTGGCATGTTTAAAATGAGTTTTAGCCATTGTTTGCTTACTTACTAGAATGTTCATTAACTGTTTAGTTAGATTAAGTATTCATTACGTTAGTCTAAGATAATTTAAGCGAAGCTCGTAAAGGTTGTATAATTTGTCTACGGTTTGCTCGTAGTAATCGATTTCATGTTTGTTCATGTGGAATTTATTCACTATTATTGGTGATAGGTGTAAAAATGCTTTCATGTTAAATTGGGGAACTGTTTAATCACATATCTCTTGTGCGATGGCTTCAAACTCACCTCAATCCTTTTACTTCCTTTGTGTTTTATATATTTTTTCTTTGCTAATTAAGTAAGGAGATAATGGTTGTGCTTAATGTACAAGTATGTTAGTGTGTTTCAGTTAAATAATGTGTAGCAATATTGTCCTTAGGCTATTAGATTGATGTTCGACTATATGATATGACGTTAATTAGTGTCTGTTAGAAGGTTTAAGATGTGAATTAGTTTGATTATATCATAATGCCTCATTGATTAAAATAAATGGTTGTTTGTTAGTCTATTATTTGTTAATGCTTAAAAAAGATGTGTTGAGTTCACACTTAGGATTGTGTGATATGCCCATTGTTTTAAGATTTATAGTAGAAACTATGATATTGTATTAACTAGGTTTCTAGTATGTTACAAGGGATTCGGTTAAATGCCTTAGGACACCTGCCTGTTTAGTTTAATGTTGATGCTTAAGTATGTTATATTAGGTCTATATTTAGAGTCGTGTGATATACATGTTATTTTAGTACTTGTCTGATAGACATCATGATTAATGGGAAAGTTTTGTGTATGTTCGGGTCTCTTAGATCCTTGTTTGTTTAGCTATAGGTTAAAGATGTGAAACTTGCCTAGCTTGACTAAGTTCTTTCAATCGGCTCATTACTGTAGTTGTTGTTAACTATTATATGTAGTTATTTTACTTATAATGTGTTGTGGAGCCTTATCCTAAAAAGGTTATTGTGTCTAGATGCAATATAAATGTGATTCTGATGCGTCTTGGTCTAGATGGCCCTTGCATAGTTTAAAATATTTTCTGCAAGTGGTTGTCTAGTCATTTATGTCTGTGTCTTATACCTGTTGAATTGATTACATGCTTGCCCTTCTCGTCTAAGTGTAAAATTGTCTCCATAATTAGTGCAACATCACTTTATTTCCCCATTAGGTCAACTTTCCTTAAGTTGGGTGCTAGTAATGCTAATGTTTTATAAAAAAAACCTGTTTAGGGGTAGGTCCTTTATGTTAATTTAATAACAAGTTTGCACATTAAAGATTAAAATGATGACGAATAGTGGTCAGTGGAAACATTCGTTATTTAGAATGCTATTTAGATTTTCATCTTATTTTCGTATTCCGATACTAATCCTTTTCTTTTCTTTGTTTTACATGAAATACATCGGAAAGCAACAAATAGTCTCATTACGAGACTCGCGACGAGATCCACATCTGTATTCCACATTTCTTGCATCCTCCAATCTCGGGACCTTCGAAACTAATAAGGCAGGATAATATCTTCACCTGCCCTAGCCATTTTATCTCCTTTCTTTAACTCTGTCACTTTACTTTTATTTGTATTTTTGTTAACTAACCTTATACGATTATTGAAAATGCTTAGAATAGTTAGGCCTAGATTAACAATTAAAAAGGGGGTAGTTATAAAATCGGAAACCCAACGCTAGATTATTTTAGGCTCGTTATACATGTCTAAGCTTTCAAAACAATTTGGACACCTTTTATTTGTATGATTAATCATAGGAAAAAATAAGGTTTTACTTTTACCTAATTTGCTAAAAAATAAACTTTCACAAAAAATCATCTCTTGGTATTATAAATAAAATTGTTTTCTCTTTACTTTCAATTGCCAAAACATAAGTATTTTACAAATAAAATAAATGCATATTTTTACCTATACATGTATTTTTATAAACAAGTCTTACAACTCTTTTATGTTGTCAAGAATGCGTCTTCTGTTATTAAAAACTTGCAACGTCTTTTATTTAACATTTATAAAAGATTACATGTTAGCACAATAATATTAAACCTAAGTTTGAACGGACAACCGCAAGTTAGCGGATCCTTTTGGGTGCCTAACCCCTTCCCTTTAGGATAATAAAGAACCCTTACCTAGAATCTCACATAGTTTCACAGACCTTAAAAATGGAGATCATCCGTAGTATTTTATGCTACATTTTCAGTGTCCTAATTCACTATAATAATTAGGTGGCGACTCCTTTAAAATGCATTTTAGGAATCCAACCATGCGCAGCAGTAATCCCGTTTCCGACTCCGGTTGAAAATGGGGCGTTACAGCATGGCGACTCCACTGGGGATTTTAGGTTCTTAACCACAACAAACATATGTTAATTTATTGTGCTTTATTTTCTTTATTTTGCTTAAATTGCTTCCTTTATGTTTTACACTTATTTGCCTTTATTGTTTTACCTAAATTATTCTGCTTTACATATAAATATTTGCATATTGTCTTAACTGCTATTTGTTACCGCTTTCCTTAAACTGACATTCCGCTCATATTTTCTCCCTTATGGAAAATTAACACTATCACACACTACAAGTGTGTTATGCACTTACCCATGAAATTTCTTTCAATTACCCAATTCTAGGAGAGTTGGCAAAGGCGCGGAGCAGCCGGACCATCCGGTGGCCGCGTAGTCTTCTCACTCGAGTGTCCGCTCGGGAACCTTGCGTCTAGTAAAGCCAAATCTTAGAAACTCAGGATAGAGCTATACCACTCTTTATTTTAAGGCATGCATGCATTTACCTTAGGTGGGTCGGTCCTTGGTATCGACATCACAATTAGGAAAACACCAAACTTGTCGACGGGTTCCTCAACCCAACGACCAACCAGCATACTATGTGTAGCGTGACAATGATAGACAAATCCAAGTCTAAACCTGACATGCCGAATTGGAAAAAGTGCACCATCATTTGGTCGCCATTTCCAACAAAACATTGCAGTTTAACGACGTGGACCTATTTATCATAATCTCACATATTTGGCGTTTAGGCCCACCTCTGGCATAAAGAGGTCCCAAACATATTAGAGCACACGCTTGATTTGCAATTTTCTTATTATTATTGCCTGCAATTCTTTGCATATTATACTAACTTGGTTTGCTTCATTTATTAGAAGGTTATTTTTGCCTAGCTTATCCCCAAAAGGTTGATTCGCGTTGACTGGTAGAAGCACAATCATAAATGACTAATCCAGAAACACCAGAACGAAACAACTTAGGACTCGTCCCCGTTCCTGTAGAGGATGCAGAGGCATTAGAAAGGAGAAACACCAATGATCAACACCTCGCCAAACTATTGCAGCAAATGGAAATCATGCAAGCCGAAATAGAAAGGCTCCGAAATATGACAAACCTGTCTATTAGCTTGAATGCACCACTCACAGAGCAAAGGACAAATGCAATCGTATCACAAGCCCTTGAGCCTCCATTTCCCCAAAGCTCCCATGAGCGCAACATACCATTTCGCGCAAAATGTCACTCACCCGGTCAATTTGCAAACCGACCTCCAAAATGATCCGTTTATTACATACATATCTCATCCTCCACCTACCTATATCTCCCCACTCAGTCCAAATTTTCAAGCCACCCAATACAAGCAGAGGACACACATCACTGGTCCTAACAAACAATATGGGGGATTAGCACATCCGATCGAAAGCCAACCATTTATTATGCGTCATCCTCTCGAGAACGGTCAACACAGGAAGTGGAGCGGCGTACTCGAGCTAGAGCTGATGAAAATATGGCAAAAGAAATTTGTAGCTTGAAAGAGGCATTCAAAAGCATTCAAATGAACAAGGGGGAGGAATGTTTAGAATACGAAAACTTATGTATGCACCCCGACGTTGAATTACCTATGGGGTACAAGGTGCCCAAATTTGACATGTTCGATGGAAAGGGGAATCCTCGAGCTCATCTAAGGTCATATTGCGATAAATTGATTGGAGTTGGGAAAAATCAAGCAATCATCATGAAATTATTCATCGAGTCTAACCGTAGGCGGTGGTACACATGCCAAGACCCTCGAAAATGGGGCGGTTGGAATGCCGTGGCACAAGATTTCATGGATAGATTCGATTCAACACCGACATCTGCACGATAGATTTTATCTTATGAAACTCGAAAAGAAATCACCGAAACTTTCGAGAATACGCCCGAGGTGGCGGTCGAAGCGACAAAGGTCCAACCTCCAATGACAGAGCGAGATGACCACCGTTCGTGCAATCGTTAAAAGCGCGGCGTATTATGAAAAGATGATCGGTGTAATTGGCGAAGTTTTGCGAAGTCGTGAGAATGGCGACCGTGGAAGAAGGCATTAAGACGGCGGGATTACAAACTTGATGCCTACAAGCAACTAGCGAGCAATGCGATCGATTCCATGGAGGTACCTCACGGAGGAAAGGGATCGTCACCTCTGTCATGGTCATTCGGGAACATAGGCGGAAACAACTTCCGGTGTATCAAAGCCCACCGTTCTTACTATAACCAAAACACTCAAAATCCACGATCATACTATCGACCTTTGCGCTACCCATATCCTGTTTACCATACCCAACAAGCATATCCAAAATACTCACCACAATCACGAACGTACACCAAAGCGGACCCAAAGCCGCGTAAATCTTTGAAAGAAAGCCAACCAGAACCTATACACCTTTAGCCGAACCTATAGCCCAAGTGTATGAAAAGTTGAAAGCCGCGAGAATACTCGGCCAATTCCGAAATACCCGGGCCTATATCACGAGGCACGATGAAACCAAACATTGTGCATACCACTCCGGTGTCGAGGGCACGACATAAATTGTTATACACTCGAGGACAAAATAGAGGAGTTAATCGAAGAGGGAGTCATTCAGCTGAAAGATGCCCCTCTCAGGGTAAACAATAACCTTCTTCCCGGCTATGAAGATGCCCATGTGAGCATGATAGCTAAAGATGGAAAAAACAGTCTGAAAGGGACTATTACGCCAGCCCGAAAAGGGAAGAAAATTGAATCATCGACCAACCGTCAGAGAAGAGGAGGTGCTCCTTGCCGGAGATTGTTTAACCATTGAATAAATCATTCATTTAGTTGTGTGTTGCAAGAGATGATCTTGTTGAAGACTCAGCCATTGAAGACTCAGAGCAAGAAGACAAGTGGACCCGTGCCCCTGCCCTGGTCCGCCGAGTCTAGAAATAGTTAGTTTAATATATTTTTGCCCTTTATATGTATTGGAACTACGTTTGACCTGATTCCCTTGGAGGATACGTAGGCGGCCGTTCCGGCTTCGGTCCCACCTTTAGAAATTTTAATTTCACCCAATTTCGCTTGTAATGAACTACGTCATGACCTGATTCCTCGTGGGGATCGTGGCGGCCTAAATCGGCCGGTCACACCATTAGGAAACTTTCCGCCGTTATGAAAATACGAGAATACACATAATATACAAACAACCCCATTGAGACCACTTTGGTAAACGCCTTTGCATATTCAAAGCGGGACAAGGTAGGAAACGAGCGGGGTTATGAGTCCAAACAAAGCGACGTCAGAGCATCAAGAGTCAAAACTACAAAGTCAATGCGAATCAACCACCAAACTCACAAATTTTCTTTGGCGCGAGTTCTTCACGTGTTAGCGACGGTGACATCAACAATCAAATCCACAACAAAGTCTAGCGCGTCGGCTCGGGCCTGAAGTCAAATTGCAATCCATGCGATTGCACAAACGCACAACAAAGACATCATTACAACAACATCTCGGCGTTCACATCATCGACATATCGGGGCGGCATCTCTACCCGTATAGTTGCCTTTCTCAAAATATTTATCATTCTGTTTTACTTGATTATACACTAACTTTTTCTCAAGCTTAGCTTGCGGGAGCATTTATTCTACGGGAGCGGCGCACACGTCCGAAAGCGGCGCAAGTCAAGCGGCGCCACGTCCGAAAGCGGCGCCCACGTCAGAAAGCGACGCCACGTCGAAAGCGACGCCACGTCAAAGCGACGCCAAGTCAGAAAGCGCCACGCGTCGAAAGCGGCCAAGTCAGAAAGCGACGCCACGTCGAAAGCGGCGCCACGTCCAACGACGCCCAAGTCAGCGGCGCCAGTCGAAAGCGGCCTTGAGTCAGAAAGCGGCGCCAGTCGAAAACGCGCCAGTCAAGCGGCGCCAAGTCGAAAGCGGCCTTGAGTCAGAAAGCGGCGCCAAGTCAGAAAGCGGCGCGTCCGAAAGCGGCGCCACGTCAAAGCGGCGCCACGCGTCAGAAAAACGCCGCGTCGAAACGGCGCCACGTCAGAAAGCGACGCCCACGTCAGGCGGCGCGTCCGGCAGCGCCACGTCAGAAAGCGACGCCACGTCCGAAAGCGGCCACGTCGAAAGCGGCGCCACGTCCGGCGCCACGCCCGCGTCGCAGCGTCCGAAAGCGCCACGTCAGAAAGCGGCGCCACGTCAGAAAGCGACGCCACGTCAGCGGCGCCAGTCAGAAAGCGACGCCAGCGCGTCAAAGCGGCCTTACGTCGAAAGCGGCGCCAAGTCCGAAAGCGGCGCCACGTCGAAAGCGACGTCAGAAAGCGGCCACGTCGGCGGCGTAAGTCAGAAAGCGGCGCCCGAGTCGGCGCGTCCAAACGACGCCAGTCAGAAAGCGGCCACGTCCGAAAGCGGCCTTAGTCAGAAAGCGGCGCCACGTCCAAAGCGACGCCACGTCAAAGCGACGCCAAGTCAAAGCGGCGCCACGTCCGAAAGCGGCGCCAAGTCAGAAAGCGACGCGTCGAAAGCGGCGCTAAGTCGAAAATGGCGCCCGCGTCAGAAAGCGACGCCACGTCAGAAAGCGGCGCCACGCGTCCGAAAGCGACGCCAGTCGAAAATGACGCCAGTCGAAAGCGGCGCGTCGAAAGCGGCGCCACGTCAGAAAGCGGCGCCCGCGTCCGAAAGCGACGCCACGTCAAGCGGCGCCATCAGAAAGCGGCGCGAGTCAGAAAGCGGCGCGTCCGGAGCGGCGCCACGCGTCGAAAGCGGCGCCAAGTCAGAAAGCGGCGCCACGTCCGAAAGCGGCGCCAAGTCAGAAAGCGACGCCGCGTCAAAGCGGCGCCACGTCAAAGCGGCCTTGAGTCGAAAGCGGCGCCACGTCAGCGGCGCCAAGTCAAACGGCCAAGTCGAAAGCGGCCACGCGTCAGAAAGCGGCGCCAAGTCCGAAAGCGGCCAGTCGAAAGCGACGCCACGTCCAAAGCGGCCGAGTCCAAAGCGGCGCCACGTCCGAAAGCGCCGTCAGAAAGCGGCGCCACGCCCGTCAAAGCGGCGCCAAGTCGAAAGCGACGCCGCGTCCGAAAGCGGCCAAGTCCGAAAGCGGCGCTAAGTCAGCGGCCTTGTCGAAAGCGGCGCCACGTCGAAAGCGGCCGTAGTCGAAAATGGCGCCACGTCGAAAGCGGCCTTAAGTCGAAAATGGCGCCACGTCAGAAAGCGGCCACGTCGAAAGCGGCGCCACGTCCGAAAGCGCGAGTCGAAAATGGCCAAGTCAAAGCAGCGCCACGTCAAGCGGCCTTGAAAGCGGCGCGCGTCGAAAGCGGCCAAGTCGAAAGCGACGCCACGTCGAAGCGACACCAAGTGCGAAGCGACGCCACGTCGAAAATGGCGCCACGTCCAAGCAGCGTCGTAGGCGTATCACGTCTACGAGGACACTTTCTACTAAAAATTGCATTCTTGTTGTTTTATTACTCTGTCTTAGCGGTTATGCACTAACTCTTTCTTGAGCTTTAGTCTGAGGCGGTTGGAGTAAGGACAACATATCCGCATTCACGATCGCAGCGCGTGCGAAGCGAAAATCACAACATTCTGTGAGCATCACATTTTCGCAAGATAGCATTTTCTACTCGCACAGTTACATTGCTTATAAATTCATGCGTTATCATTTGCCTTAACAGTTATGCACTAACCGTTTAAGTCTTAGCATACAGGAACAGGAGAACAATGTGGAACTACCTCTTACGGCGAACCGAAGCAATTTGTACCTCGAATGTCGATCCACTCTCCTCGGCGTCTGCAACGCCAATGACCCCAGTGTCATCATAATTCGACACTGGGACAAATTTTAAATCTGCTCCCGTTTTGGTTTTAATTTTCTAGCGTCACAGAACCCAGTGTCATCATAATTCGACACTGGGACAAATTTTTAAATCAGCATCCGCCCTGCTTTAATTTTTCAGCATCACCATGGTAGCCCAGTGTCGTCATAATTCGACCTTTGGGACAGAAGAATCTACGTGCATCGCGCCTTAAATTTTGCAGCATCACCATGGTAGCCCAGTGTCGTCATAACTCGACACTGGGACAAAATTTTGAATTTTGCGTCAGTCTCGTCTTAATCGCCCAACATTTTTAATTCTAAGGATCGAGACTAAATTGGCTTTAAGTCAACGTCTTTGTCCGAAGATTCTTCCATCATCTCCATACAAAGAGGGACAAGCTGTTGACACCCAATTTTGTCTCATCTTTACTGAACATTTCATTTAGATCGTCCTTTTATCCCCAATTAATTTTACTATGCTTCTTAGTCTTGAAAATCGTCAAAAAATAAGTAGTTTTAATATTCTTCACTAATTATCGCATAATTTTACAATATCGAGTATTACATTTTTTTTATATAATTAAAATATAAGCAAAACAATTTTAATATCTCGTCGTCAGTATTGATGATCAATTTTCTCTTAATATGTTCTTCAATTACTAAATTAATCATTTTTATGAATATTATATTCAAAATTAAATACATATATTAAATCTTTTGTATCATATTTTATGCGTGTGCATTTTTAAATTAATTAAGTTGAAGGAAGCATATCTTAATTAATTGAGAGATTGGACTAATTATCTATTAATCTTTCAACAATAAAACACCTATTTTTTACCCAATTCTCATTCCCTAAATTAAATAACTAAATCTACCCACAACACATATTTTCTTTTCCTCAGATTGAGCCCACTTTTTAATTCATAGCCCACAACTCATTCCTCCACCTTAGCCAAACAGCCCACAACGCAGTCCAAGAACCCCGACTGACTCGGCCCACACATCTATTATCGATCCTGTCGATCGTCCATTTCCAACCCTCTTGAAACAAAACGATCGACTTTCATCCCAACTAAACCCAAAACCGATGAACATCCTAAAAAAAACCAGCGGCCCCTTTAAATGACCACCCTCGACCCGCCGGATAAACGCCATCACTACTGCCCTTTCTCTATCACCAATTCACCATCATCACCCGTCCTTTTTCCCTTTTTCGTCAGAATCGCAAAGCTTTGAACATCTCGTCCAAGTCGAATCGACCTGCAAATCGCGAAGCATGCAGGATGAACCTTCGAAGACTTGATGGGCAAAGGCGTGAATCCAACCCCAATGACTCCCTCTCTTTCAAATCATTCTGAAAAGGGGTGAATTTCAGACCCCCTTTTCACCTTTTCCTTTCGGTCACAGAGAAAACCGTCACTTTTTTCCTTTCCTTTCAAATTCGAATTTCGAATTGTGGCTGTTGGAATCCTCAAATCCCAACTATAAATACAACCCTTTTGAGTTGTGTAAAGGGATCGAACTTTTCATTTTTTAAAGCTTAGAACCAATATCCAGTTCGTTCATTATCAGAAAATCAATCTTGAAAGTCCAAGAACAAAACCCAATAGAAAAATCATCTTTTTACTCTCAGTCCCGACTCGAAAAGGTCACAAAAATATTCAATCTCATATTCTTCTTAAATCGCATAGCAAAAAAAAAAAAACTCCGAGCGGACTCGACAACTCGAGACAACGCTTCGGTTCGTCACTCGGAGAAGGTAACCTCTTCCCCTTTTAATTTTTCCATTTAACTAGCCTATTGCAATTTGTGTTATGTATTTATTCAGACGTGTTGGTTGGTTATTTGAATCTGTTAAATTAATTTTGAACATATTGGGTTAAGTTAGATATTTATTCGTGTTTAACTAGTGTGACTATTAAACGTGATTAGATATGGTTTACGTTTATTTAAATAAAAAAACAGGCAAGATTATTGACTGATTATGACTATTAAATTTAAATGCTAGCATATCTTGATTATAACCAGTAAACATGTTAAGCTACTGTTGGGTGTTTGGTGTGAGATATCCAGTATATGGTCTTATTATGTGTTGTTAATGCTTACTGTTATGATTGTCGAAGCTTATTGGAAGGATTGTTAATCATGTCTAAACAACGTTAGTATTTTCGGCATGTTTAAAATGAGTTTTAGCCACTGTTTGCTTACTTACTAGAATGTTCATTAACCTGTTTAGTTAGATTAAGTATTCATTACGTTAGTCTAAGATAATTTAAAGCGGGAAGCTCGTAAAGGTTGTATAATTTGTCTGGTTTGCTCGTAGTGTCTGATTTCATGTTTGTTCATGTGGAATTTATTCACTATTATTGTGATAGGTGTAAAAATGCTTTCATGTTAAATTGGGGAACTGTTTAATCACATATCTATTGTGCGATAAACTCAAACTCACCTCAATCCTTTTACTTCCTTTGTGTTTTATATATTTTTCTTTGCTAATTAAGTAAGGAGATAATGGTTGTGCTTAATGTACAAGTATGTTAGTGTGTTTGATTAAATAATGTGTAGCAATATTGTCCTTAGGCTATTAGATTGATGTTCGACTATATGATATGGCGTTAATTAATTATGCATTAGAAGGTTTAAGATGTGAATTAGTTTGATTATATCATAATGCCTACTGTTGATTAAAATAAATGGTTGTTTGTTAGTCTATTATTTGTTAATGCTTAAAAAAGATGTGTTGAGTTCACACTTAGGATTGTGTGATATGCCCGTTGTTTTAAGATTTATAGTAGAAACTATGATATTGTATTAACTAGGTTTCTAGTATGTTACAAGGGATTCGGTTAAATGCCTTAGGACACCTGCCTGTTTAGTTTAATGTTGATGCTTAAGTATGTTATATTAGGTCTATATTTAGAGTCGTGTGATATACATGTTATTTTAGTACTTGTCTGATAGACATCATGATTAATGGGAAAGTTTTGTGTATGTTCGGGTCTCTTAGATCCTTGTTTGTTTAGCTATAGGTTAAAGATGTGAAACTTGCCTAGCTTGACTAAGTTCTTTCAATCGGCTCATTACTGTAGTTGTTGTTAACTATTATATGTAGTTATTTTACTTATAATGTGTTGTGGAGCCTTATCCTAAAAAGGTTATTGTGTCTAGATGCAATATAAATGTGATTCTGATGCGTCTTGGTCTAGATGGCCTTGCATAGTTTAAAATATTTTACGCAAGTGGTTGTCTAGTCATTTATGTCTGTGTCTTATACATTGAATTGATTACATGCTTGCCCTTCTCGTCTAAGTGTAAAATTGTCTCCATAATTAGTGCAACATCACTTTATTTCCCCATTAGGTCAACTTTCCTTAAGTTGGGTGCTAGTAATGCTAATGTTTTATAAAAAAACCTGTTTAGAGGTAGGTCCTTTATGTTAATTTAATAACAAGTTTGCACATTAAAGATTAAAATGATGACGAATAGTGGTCAGTGGAAACATTCGTTATTTAGAATGCTATTTAGATTTTCATCTTATTTTTATTAGATACTAATCCTTTTCTTTTCTTTGTTTTACATGAAATACATCGGAAAGCAACAAAGAGTCTCATTACGAGACTCGCGACGAGATCCACATATGTATTCCACATTCCTTGCATCCTCCAATCTCGGGACCTTCGAAACTAATATGGCAGGATAATATCTTCACCTGCCCTAGCCATTTTATCTCCTTTCTTTAACTCTGTCACTTTACTTTTATTTGTATTTTTGTTAACTAACCTTATACGATTATTGAAAATGCTTAGAATAGTTAGGCCTAGATTAACAATTAAAAAGGGGGTAGTTATAAAATCGGAAACCCAACGCTAGATTATTTTAGGCTCGTTATACATGTCTAAGCTTTCAAAACAATTTGGTCACCTTTTATTTGTATGATTAATCATAGGAAAAAATAAGGTTTTACTTTTACCTAATTTGCTAAAAAATAAACTTTCACAAAAAATCATCTCTTGGTATTATAAATAAAATTGTTTTCTCTTTACTTTCAATTGCCAAAACATAAGTATTTTACAAATAAAATAAATGCATATTTTTACCTATACATGTATTTTTATAAACAAGTCTTACAACTCTTTTATGTTGTCAAGAATGCGTCTTCTGTTATTAAAAACTTGCAACGTCTTTTATTTAACATTTATAAAAGATTACATGTTAGCACAATAATATTAAACCTAAGTTTGAACGGACAACCGCAAGTTAGCGGATCCTTTTGGGTGCCTAACCCCTTCCCTTTAGGATAATAAAGAGCCCTTACCTAGAATCTCACATAGTTTCACAGACCTTAAAAATGGAGATCATCCGTAGTATTTTATGCTACATTTTCAGTGTCCTAATTCACTATAATAATTAGGTGGCGACTCCTTTAAAATGCATTTTAGGAATCCAACCATGTAGCAGTAATCCCGTTTCCGACTCCGGTTGAAAATGGGGCGTTACAATGAGAGCATAAAACTCATGGAAAATATCCCTTTTATCACAAAATGTAGAAAATTGACTATTCTCAAACTCTTTTCCATGGTCGGATCTAATCCGAAAAATAGAGGAATGATATAGATTTCTTATCCTAGAGTGTAGTACTTTAAACATGACAAACGTTCGAGACTTTTCATTCAAAAATAATATCCAAGAATACCTAGAAAAGTCATCCACAATTACATAAAAATACCGCATACCTCCTAGGGTGTCTACCTCAATTGGGCCCATAAGATCCATATGTAAAAGTTGAAAACAGTGAGACGTACTTGAATGTTGCCCGTCATTTTGGACAACATAGACACGAGTTTGCTTACCTTTGAGACTTTCTTCACAAACCATTGTTTTATCTTTAGGACTGAGTTTAGGGATGTCTCGTATAGCCTCATGAGAAATTAATCTTACAAGATTGCGGTAGTTAACATGCCCTAATTTTTTATGCCATAAGGTCGTGTCATCTGTCCTAACATTATTGCAAATCTCTTGTTCTCCAACAAGATAACAATTATCGTCTGTTCTTGTACCTGACATTACACATTGGTTAGATTCATTTGTAACTGTACAAGCATACTTATTGAACTTCACCTCTAGATCGTCATCACACAATTGACTTATGCTAACAAGGTTACCCATTAAACCATCGACATGCAAGACATTCTTCAAGGCCAAGATCCCTGGAACCTTCAAGGTTCCCTTGCCTATGATTTTACTTTTGCCCCCTCCTCCATAAGTAACATTACCTCCATTTAGAGTCTCGTAGTTTTTTAGACACTCTTTTGTCCCCGTCATATGACGAGAACATCCACTGTCGAAGTACCACAAACCTGAAATATTAGTCCTCAAAGCAATTAAAGCAACATTACATTGTACATTCATTCTGGGCCTCTAAGCTTTCTTTACCTTTTTGCGGTTTCTGGAATGTCGCTTCGAGTGCTGTCTGAAATGTCAGACAACATTTTCGACGACATTTTTCTCTTGGACTTGTGCAACTTAAAGTAGTAAGGTTTTAAATGGACAGCCTTCTTACAGTGATGGCACACATAATTCCTTTCTTTTATGAAGCCTATTATCTCGTTTTTGTCAAACAAGTTGGAGCATATCGCATTGAGGGAGTTCTTGTAACCAAAACCTGCATATTGTGGTTGACTAACACTTAGGATTTCATCTAGTTTGGAAGTACCTGTGTTCAGCTTTCGAAAGGTAGCTTCGGCGGATCGACTTAGCGACCTTACGAGTTCAAGATCCTTCTTGGTAAGGGTAACCTCTAGTCGGGTTATTGTGTCTTTCAAACCTGCATTCTCAAGAGTTAAACTTTTTACCTTTGAGTCAAGTTGTGTGGATTCAACAATTAATTCCTTGCAAAGTTCTTGCAATTCTTTAATCATGTCGTCCTTCGAGTCGACTTGAGTCTCAAGGTCAGATTCACAATTAGAAATAAAACCACTAAAGCAATTGACATCGGGATAGTTAAAAAATTCATACCTGTCGGATGTTACTGGATCTGCAGATGTCATCGCTGATGTTGCCAAAAATGTTGTGACATTCGATGCAAACGATCGACATTTTCATCATCCGATAGTATTTGTTCAGCGATGGCGGCGTAGCTTGTGACTCCATTTCTGGATCCTTTTCACCTTCATCGTCACTTAGAGAAATCCATAGACTTTTCCTAGCTTTCCTTAACGTGTTTGCGCACTCGTTGGCATAATGGCCCCATCCCGAACACGCATGACATTGTACACTTTCGAACTACTTGGGATCAAACCTTGTTCGGTCTGAGCTGGTTCTCCTAAGTTAGTTTCCTTTTTGGGTTGTAGGAAGGGTTTTAGTGAGTCGTGGATTGAAGCCTTGACTTTGGTGCTCTTTGGTTTTAGATTTATTATTGTCACCGTTGATCCTTCTTAACATCGTATTGAATTTTCGAGTGAGAAGGGCAACGTTAGCATCATCCCCAATCTCTTCAAGATTTTCGTCCTCTTCATTGACTTGCATCTCTAAGGATTTTGCTTGAAGTGCAACATTTTTGCCTCTATACAATGTTTTTTGGTTTTCCATATTCATCTCATATGTTGTGAGAATTCTCATTAGCGTATGGAGGTCCATTATAGCGAGGTTGTGGGCTTCTTCAATCGTACATATCTTAATATTGAATTTTTCAGGAAGAGATTGAAGTGCCTTTTCAACAAGTTGATTGTTGGTCAGTGGAGACCCAAGTACTTGACATTCGCTAGAAATGTCGATCAACTTTTAAAAATAAGTTTTGATATCCTCCGTCTCTTCCATCCTTAAACGTTCGTATTTACTCATGAGCATGCGGAGCTTCGTTCTACGAACACTTGAGCTACCTTCACAATGAATTTGTATGGTATCCCAAGCATCCTTGGCAGTTGAGAAATTTTGGATGAGTTTGAATAAATAAATATCTATCCATCCAAAAATAGCATTAAGAGCCTTTTCATTGAAGCATGCACTATTGATTTCTTTCACACTCCATTCGGTCTCAGGCTTAGGTAATATGTCGCCTTACTCATCCGGTGGGAGCATATGAACAGTATATCCATTGATAATTGATCTCCATGCTCTCACATCAATGGTTTTGATATGAGAACGTAGACGAATTTTCCAATAAGGATAATTTGATCCATCTAGAATAGGAAGTCTACCAATATTTGGATTAGCCGGATTCATAGTTAAAGTAAAAAGGACCTTAGCACTTATTATGTTAAGTGTCAACTCTGATACCACTTGTTGGGGTCCCGTGGTGTTATACCCCGTATTTCCAGAGTATGTACGTGAGGGTGTACGTATTAAATTTTTTGCCTTAAGAATTGACAAGTTTCGAAATTTGGGCACAAGTGCCGAAAGGAGTCGTTTTTCGACGAAACGTTTCCACAGCTTTCGTAGGGAAAATTCCGGCTATGACATTTTTAATTTTTGCGGATTTTTCCGAGAGACGTAACATTTTGGACCAACGGGAGGGTGACATGTGTCACCCTCACATTGGAAGAAGTTGGACGGCAAATGGGCTAGTCTTGCACGTTTTTGGTGTTGAAATTTTGGTCAAGGGTTAGGTAGGATATTTTGTGTAGATGGATAAGGTAGCACATGGCTTAATCTTGGCCTTACACTTGCCTAACACTTGGATGGATCTTGGCCATTGGTTGGCCATTCCTTGACCTATAAATACCCCTCTAAGTTGAAGAGTTATTTCATCCAAACTTGAGCAATCTATCTAAGTCTCAAAAATCCCTCTCCCTCAACCTTGTTCTCGTCCAAACACCACCCCTCTCCCCCCCTCTTGAAGGCCCTCGGCCGAACCCCCCCCTTGCCTAGTGGTTCTAGCCGAGAACCCCCTCCCCCTAGCCTAGTTGTGCTAGTCGAAATACTACCCCCCCCCTTGGTAGAAATGTATTCTACAAGTATTGTTATAATTCCCAAAATACTTTAGCCAAATACCTTGTAGTACTTTCCAAAGTACCCCTTTATACGAAAAACCCGGAAAAATACGATTATACTTTCCTTTAGCCACAAAACGAAACCCTAAGGAAAAACCTTCATAGTCGGTTGAAGTGTTAAGTAGAAGTTGGTTAGAACTTCAGGGTTGTTGGAGGCGGGTTGGAGCGCACGGAGTAGGAGCTAAACCTTGCTCGGGATCGACATATAAACTCGGATAATTTTGGGCTTATCGAGGTAAACATTCTTGACATACATTTGTAATTGGAAATTACATGTTGTAGGAGTATATAGTTAAGTATACTATATATAGAACCGAACATAGTTGTGCGGCAATGTCTTTTGACTTAAGCCTGAATAATACTTACGCCAATGTCTTGCGACTTAAGCCTGAATTTTAAGAAGTGAATCGTAATTACATAGGACGTATTCTGAGACTTGTAGTATTCTTGTGAAGTAGAATTGTACACGTCCAGGTTAAGCGTATAAACCCCACTGGTTGGCTTGGCGTAGCCTCGATGAAGGAGGAGAATTACGCCATTGCGGGAGGTGTCTTGAATTTTACGTAGAATATTCGTCGGGATCTAAAGATATTAATAGGCGCCTTGTGGCCTCTATAGGTTGTAGTACTACGTGTGGAGTGATCCGCTTGGCTTAGAGTGTGGCCAAGCGGTTTGAGGTACTTGGAGCGTTTGCTATTAGTCGATAATCGTCGCGAGGTATGTGAACCTCTTCCTATCTGTTCTAGCATGATATGTGTATAACTATGTAGTACGGTGAGCGTACGTGTGTTTAATGTATTTGATTGGTTTGAAACATAAAGTGTTATAACGGCTTTATGGGAAGTTGGTTATATGACTTTATGTAGGTAAGAAAATGCTTTGTGGTTTCAAAGGATAACTGATTTGACTTATAACAGATTTGATGTGTAGTAACAAAGAACTTGAAGTGTTCCAAAAAAGACCCTTTTTAAAGAAGAGTAATACTTGGCTTTGAAAACATAAGAGTTGTACTAGCTTTATGGAAAGTTAGGTATAACGTCTTAGAAGTGATAAAAGAATGGTTTCTTGATTTTTAAGAAGATAAGAGACTTGACTTAATGGTATTAATATGAATTTTGTTAAAAGTGTGAAACCTCATTCGTGAGTAATGAGTACTTGGTTTTAAAAGGAATAATGTTTCTTGATTTGGAAATCGTAATAAGTATCGACAAACCACTGCGGCGTTAATAAAGGAAAATGTATTGAATAATGAAGTATGGTATTAAAACCGATGAAACCTCCATCTGCATGAAGCTAAGATGAGACAAAATGATATTACATTTCTGGATCATGACTGCTTAATAAGATTGTTTATAAACAAGAATAACCTACTCACCTATAAGGCCTATGTTTCTCAAAACGTTTAAAGGAGAATTATGTTTAAAGGATTAAAACTATGAACTACGAAACCTTTTCTAAAATGAGGAACTTGAGCATTTGAAATTAGGCAAACTTGAACGTTTGAAAAATAAGGTTGTTACTTGATTTTACAAAGGAAAGCATTTTGGTTTACTTAACAATGTTAGTCACTCTATTTTTATACTACGGGTATCGGGTGACCTTTGTAAAAGAAATGGATCTTTAAAAGTAATTTAACGTACGTAGTACCTTAGGGTTAAAACCCGGACTTTGGCATAAAATGAAAGTACTTCGAGTTGTTGTGAAACTTGCCTATGCTTGTTGTGATAGCCTTTGTTGTGCAAGAATTGTGTTTCTATACTACCGTGTCTCTCGATGGAGGGTCGGTTGACTTGTTGAGAACTTACTTGGGCGGGGCCGTGATGGCGGATAAATTCCGCAGTGCGTTCTGTTGATAGTGTTACTTTGTTAATCGCTTTGGACATCTTCGACGCGATCGTAGCTGCGGGTATGCTTCCACTTTGATTACCTTGTTGTCTTATTGTTTTCCCTTTGGACATACCGACACGATCGTAGTGCGGGTATGCTTCCATTTGGAATCTTTGTCTTATTGTTTCCCTTTGGGACTCTCGACACGATGCGTAGCGCGGGTATGCTCCCATTTGGAATGTTGTCTTATCTGCTCCGCTTTGGACATACCGACACGATGCGTGGCGCGCGGGTATGCTCCCATTTGGATTCTTTGTCTTGTTGTTATCATATCATGCATGCCGCGATGGGAAGGTACTCATGAGCGAGATTGATGTTGTGGGCATGAGACCACTGAATTGATATAAGCATTATGTGTGTGTCTTGTAGTATGGTTATCATACATCTCTCGCTTTTATAGACTATTATGATTTCATTTACTGATTTTCTGATTTCACATACTTGGTACTGTTATCGACCTCCGGGGCTGCGTTCATCTGCAGTAGAAGTCATCAGTGTCGATCCGCATTTAGGATCTCATTTCATTTTGGGAAGCTCCGTTTCGTCGGAGGCTTATCTTTGGTATGTTACCACAGTCCGTAAGTTCTTGTGCGTTGGGGTATGGCGGGGCCACTGTCCGTCATAGTTGTTATATAAATCTTAAGTGCATGCTTTGTTGTGGCGAGTGTAAGGATTATGGTATTCAAATGTTTATATATATATGTTGGAAGGCAACCGTTTTGGTTGGCCTATTTGCTTTTATTTAT
This sequence comes from Przewalskia tangutica, assembly GCA_029844215.1. Classification (NCBI taxonomy): domain Eukaryota; kingdom Viridiplantae; phylum Streptophyta; class Magnoliopsida; order Solanales; family Solanaceae; genus Przewalskia; species Przewalskia tangutica. The sequence goes on from CM056725.1 coordinate 10,534,203, forward strand.
CATGTCTCTTGTTTCATATTTATGCTTTATGTTTCGCTGATTTTCTCTGATGTTGTATCACTAGGGTGCCCGGGGTAAGACACCAGTCACGGGCCCCGGTTCGGGTCGTGACAAAAGTGGTATCAGAGCAGTTAGTCCTCGGAAAGTGTCTACAGACCGTGTCTAGTAGAGTCTTGATTATCGGTGTGTTGTGCACCACATCTATAATTAGGAGGCTATATGACATTTAGGATTAGTTTCCATTCTTCTCATTACGAGATCGTGCCTTAGAAATGTTGTAAGTTGGACCCTCCGCGTATCTCGTTTTACGATTATGCCTCGCGCAGCAACCCGGGCCCGAAGGGCAAGCGGCAGAGGAGATCTGAGTAGCAAGCGGCGATCTCTGAGAGACCACATGCACGAGCCTCCATCCTACAGTGGCGAGAGAATGGGTTCTGAGAGATGGCCCGATTAATGGCGAGTTGTGGCGAACTTGAGATAAGCCGACGCAGCAGTTCGATCCAGAGCACCGTAGTTCAACCCCGAGCAGACTAGTTATGTGCCTCCGCCCGATGCAGTGGTCCTCTACAATCTTCGAGCGTCGAGAGCGGTCGTGGCTCGAGGTTGATTTTCGGAGAAGCGAGGTGTTAACGGTGAAGCCACCCTACCTCGTTGTGACGTGGTAGACTCGCGGTGGGGTGTGTCGTGCTAGTCCGGAGTTTGTTTTACATGCGGCGTGAGGCCATTTTGGGAGAAATTGTCCGACCAGGGTAGCGCTGGTAGGATAGCACTGATCTGACGGATTCGGGTTCTTCACCTTCCATAGCCAGGGATGTTCATACACCGTGGGCCACGGTAGAGGTCCGGTGGAAGTTCCCGATTTTAGCGGTCCTCTGATCGCCTATTTTCAGTATATCCTTAACCTCTGAGTTTTGTATGTATTGATGTTGTGATGATGTGTTTAGTGTTATGTTCGGATAGCTTTGTGCTAAAACGTGATGTAGAACCTGGTTAGTGAGAAGGGTAAGCTTGAGGGTGAGAAAATGATGAACCTTAGAATATTACAGTTGAGACCTTAGATGTAAGGCCGTCTTGAGTACCAGATTTTGCAAGTGATCCTTGTCGGAGTGCATTTTTATGCCTAGAACGTTTTGTGTGATAAAGTCTCTGGGTAGTGTGCAATGGAAGTGGTAGCTTTCATGACCTGTAGAGGTAAGATTGTTCCGAATCGGGGAACAAGAGCGTGATGCGTTAAGTGGGTCGGGTTGGGGCCATGTTGAGGGCCAACCCGCGGCCTGTTTCGAGGTAGGGTCAGCTCTGGGTGGTCCCGCCAGGTGGTAGGGTCACGAGGGTGCTAGGCCCAAGTTTAGATGACCATCGTATGAGTTTGTGGATATGTTCGACCAGAATCGGTTCGTGAAGGCCGGGAATGGCCTTAGAGGAAAGTAAAGCTAGTAAGATGACCAAGTTTGGAGGTTGTGACTCCAAAGTATTGGAAACTGAAGCAATGACTGAAGTATGGTGCGTATACTAGAAGAGTTCAAGTGTTCGAGGAGGGCACGACGAGTAAGGAAGGAAGAGAACGTGTGTTAGTTCGTGGCCAGGCGTGGCGTTGGCAACTTGTTAGAATATCTTCTTCGTAATCCACCCTGAGAAGGAACATTCGGGACGAATGTTTCTAAGGAGGGGAGAATGTTATACCCCGTATTTCCAGAGTATGTACGTGAGGGTGTACGTATTAAATTTTTTGCCTTAAGAATTGACAAGTTTCGAAATTTGGGCACAAGTGCCGAAAGGAGTCGTTTTTCGACGAAACGTTTCCACAGCTTTCGTAGGGAAAATTCCGGCTATGGCATTTTTAATTTTTGCGGATTTTTCCGAGAGACGTAACATTTTGGACCAACGGGAGGGTGACATGTGTCACCCTCACATTGGAAGAAGTTGGACGGCAAATGGGCTAGTCTTGCACGTTTTTGGTGTTGAAATTTTGGTCAAGGGTTAGGTAGGATATTTTGTGTAGATGGATAAGGTAGCACATGGCTTAATCTTGGACTTACACTTGCCTAACACTTGGATGGATCTTGGCCATTGGTTGGCCATTCCTTGACCTATAAATACCCCTCTAAGTTGAAGAGTTATTTCATCCAAACTTGAGCAATCTATCTAAGTCTCAAAAATCCCTCTCCCTCAACCTTGTTCTCGTCAAACACCACCTCTCCCCTCTTGAAGGCCCTCGGCGAACCCCACTTGCCTAGTGGTTCTAGCCTAGAACCCCTCCCCTAGCCTAGTTGTGCTAGTCGAAATACTACCCCCCCTTGGTAGAAATGTATTCTACAAGTATTGTTATAATGCCCAAAATACTTTAGCCAAATACCTTGTAGTACTTTCCAAAGTACCCCTTTATACTAATAACTTAAAAATACGATTATACTTTCCTTTAGCCACAAAACGAAACCCTAGGAAAAACCTTCATAGTCGGTTGAAGTGTTAAGTAGAAGTTGGTTAGAACTTCTAAGGGTTGTTTGGAGCGGGTTGGAGCGCGGAGTAGGAGCTAAACCTTGCTCAGGATCGACATATAAACTCGGATAATTTTGGGCTTATCGAGGTAAACATTCTTGACCTTATGTTGTAATTGGAAATTACATGTTGTAGGAGTATATAGTTAAGTATACTATATATAGAACCGAACATAGTTGTGCGGCAATGTCTTTTGACTTAAGCTGAATAATACTTACGCGATGTCTTGCGACTTAAGCTGAATTTTAAGAAGTGGAATCAGTAATTACATAGGGTCAGTATTCTGATGAGCTTGTGTAGTATTCTTGTGAAGTAGAATTGTACACGTCAGGTTAAGCGTATAAGCCCCACTGGTTGGCTTGGTAGCCGCCTCGATAGAGGAGGAGAATTACGCCATGCGGGGGAGGAGGTCTTGCGAATTTTTACGTAGAATATTCTACGTCGGGATCTAAAGATATTAATAGGCGCCTTGTGGCCTCTATAGGTTGTAGTACTACGTGTGGAGTGATCCGCTTGGCTTAGAGTGTAGCGGTTTGAGGTCTTGGGGCGTTTTGCTATTAGTCGATAATCGTCGCGGTATGTGAACCTCTTCCTATCTGTTCTAGCATGATATGTGTATAACTATGTAGTACGGTGAGCGTACGTGTTTAATGTATTTGATTGGTTTGAAACATAAAGTGTTATAACGGCTTTATGGGAAGTTGGTTATAACGACTTTATGTAGGTAAGAAAATGCTTTGTGGTTTCAAAGGATAAGCGATTTGACTTATAACGGATTTGATGTGTAGTAACAAAGAACTTGAAGTGTTCCAAAAGACCCTTTTAAAGAAGAGTAATACTTGGCTTTGAAAACATAAGAGTTGTACTAGCTTTATGGGAAGTTAGGTATAACGTCTTAAGTGATAAAAGAATGGTTTCTTGATTTTTAAGAAGATAAGAGACTTGACTTAATGGTATTAATATGAATTTTGTTAAAAGTGTGAAACCTCATTCGTGAGTAATGAGTACTTGGTTTTAAAAGGAATAATGTTTTATTGATTTCGGAAATCAGAATAAGTATCGACAAACCACTGCAGCGTTAATAAAGGAAAATGTATTGAATAATGAAGTATGGTATTAAAACCAGTAGAAACCTCCATCTGCATAGAAGCTAAGATGAGACAAAATGATATTACATTTCCTGGATCATGACTGCTTAATAAGATTGTTTATAAACAAGAATAACCTACTCACCTATAAGGCCTATGTTTCTCAAAACGTTTAAAGGAGAATTATGTTTAAAGGATTAAAACTATGAACTACGAAACCTTTTCTAAAATGAGGAACTTGAGCATTTGAAATTAGGCAAACTTGAACGTTTGGAAAATAAGGTTGTTACTTGATTTTACAAAGGAAAGCATTTTGGTTTACTTAACAATGTTAGTCACTCTATTTTTATACTACGGGTATCGGGTGACCTTTGTAAAAGAAATGGATCTTTAAAAGTAATTTAACGTACGTAGTACCTTAGGGTTAAAACCCGGACTTTGGCATAAAATGAAAGTACTTCGAGTTGTTGTGAAACTTGCCTATGTTTGTTGTGATAGCCTTTGTTGTGCAAGAATTGTGTTTCTATACTACCGTGTCTCTCGATGGAGGGTCGGTTGACTTGTTGAGAACTTACTTGGACGGGGCCGTGACGGATAAATTCCACAGTGCGTTCGCTGATAGTGTTACTTTTGTTAATCGCTTTGGACATCACACGATCGTAGCGCTGCGGGTATGCTTCCACTTTGATTACCGCCTTGTTGTCTTATTGTTTTCCCTTTGGACATACTGACACGATGCGTAGTGCACGGGTATGCTTCCATTTGGAATGCTGTCTTATTGTTTCCCTTTGGGACCTACTGACACGATGCGTAGCGCACGGGTATGCTCCCATTTGGAATGTTGTCTTATCTGCTCCCTTTGGACATCGACACGATCGTAGCGCTGCGGGTATGCTCCATTTGGATTGATGTCTTGTTGTTATCATATCATGCTGCCGCGATGAGGAAGGTACTCACCGCGGGATTGATGTTGTGGGCATGAGACCACGAATTGATATAAGCGTTATGTGTGTATCTTGTAGTATGGTTATCATACACATCTCCGCTTTTATAGACTATTATGATTTCATTTACGATATTTTCTGATTTCACATACTTGGTACTGTTATCGACCTCGCCGGGCTGCGTTTATCTGCGGTAGAAGTACATCATTTGTCGATCCCGCGTTTAGGATCTCATTTCAGCGTTTTGGGAAGCTCCGTTTAAATCGGAGGCTTATCTTTGGTATGTTACCACAGTGCATGTAAGTTCTTATGCGTTCGAGGTATGGCGGGGCCACGTCGTCATAGTTGTTATATAAATCTTAGAGTGCATGTATTTGTGGGCGAAGTGTAAGGATTATGCTTGTTCAAATGTTTATATATATATGTTGGAAGGCAACCGTTTTGGTTGGCCTATTTGCTTTTATTTATCATGTCTCTTGTTTCATATTTATGCTTTATGTTCCGCTGATTTTCTCTGATGTTGTATCACTAGGGTGCCCGGGGTAAGGCACCAGTCACGGGCCCCGGTTCGGGTCGTAACACGTGGATTATACTATAGATTCATTAAAATCAAACAGTAAAACATCGCAAATAGTATGCTGAAACAGTGTCGAATGTCAGCAAATATGTCGTCTGACACAAATGGCGACACTAAGATAAAACTTAAGAAAAACCTTTGTAAGAGTTTAAAATGCAGCGGAATAAACTAAAGAACACAAGTTTAATTTTCATAGGTTATATATTAATATAACCCATGATGGTCAATGACCAAAGATATTGTATATATTTATATACAATTGAAATATTCCTTCTTTACAATGTTACAAGAAGATACAAAAGGAATAAAAAAGGTTAAGTCACAGATGACTTATACCTGAAAAATATATCTGAAATAGAAGTGATCAACACCTCATTACAATTGCTTCAATGAAAGAACAAATCTAGAATCTAGGCAGCACTTGTAATGTCGTTCAGAATGTCGTCACAAATACAGGTGATGCGCGGTAAGATGCACACACTCAAACGCAAGTGCACGTTATCGTATCAAGTAGTATAGTCTTAGATAAGACCGAATATCGTCCTCTGGGATTAGGGTTCAAGTACCAACTATCTATTTTCTAGTATCTATTTGGCGAATTGATAATTGATTTGGTTGTTTATAACTACGAATTATAAAAGCTATTCAATTATAAAGGTTTACTTCAGTTGTGATGAGAATAGGGCTTCTATGTATCCTCACTATCCGCTTATGCTACTTGCTAATGCATTACTTATGGTATTCTTCTTTTGGAGAAAGCAGGTTTACGAAATCGTTTATACTCCCGTTAGGTTATATAAACACTCAACCCGATGTCGTTCCTTACCTAACTTTTTGATAAGGGTAACTTTATAGGAGGATTAAGAACAAAAACCTAGTTGACCGTCACGCACAATGCGCAAAATTAGGGTTGTTAAGCCTCTCATCAACGCTACATACTAATTGAGGTATTTTCATCCCCAATTCAAGAATGTCTACCCAACTTACAGCATATTCACAATCCCCCCTTTTCAGAATCTGATTAGAAATCATATAGTGATAATTAGTTGTCAATTAATTACCAAGAATTCAACTCAATTATTGGATAGATCTCTCAATAAGAACAATAACCATAAGCATGCATTAATTTATAACATAAGTTTCAAGAAGTTCAACATAGAAAGCCCTATAAGAGAATTAGTTCCTAGCCATAAAGATGACAAGAACTAATTTCATGTTCATCATGCAAAACTGAAATAAAGTAAAGAAAAGGAAAAGAAATTACTAAACTAAAGGTGTCCAATCTCCAAGCAAAAAGTCTTGTGTTGTGTAAGAAGGGGAACCCTTAAAAACTGCCTAGGGTTCTCCTTTTATAGGCTGCAAACCGCCTCCCTCTTTTCCTTCAGGCCTGGCCCAGAAATTCGTCCAAAAACCTAATTTTTCCGCGTCGGCGCGCGCGCGCCTGGCAGCAGCCGCGGCGGAAGTTCAATCCGTCCGGGTGTTTTGGCGCGCAGCCACGCTATCTGGCATGCGAGGCGCGCGTACGATCTTTGTAGCTCGCCGGATGTTTAGGCGCGCCCGCTTCGGTCTCTGAGGCGCCGCGTACTGGATCTTCTGCACCTTCTGAATGATGGCGCCGCGCCCTCGCAGTGCGAGGCGCCGCTGGTCTGGATTTTAGCCTTGTTCGCCACTTTCTCTGTTTTCAGCTCTGGCATCTCCTCTTTTGCCCTCTTTTTGCTCCTTTTCCGCCATTTGGCCATTTTAACCACTTTGACTCAAAAGAAAGAAAAACTATCCTAATACGACAATTATATGTGCAAAATGGGACAAAAGACTAACTAAAACTGACTCGAAATGTGTATATAAAATACACCGATCAAATACCCCCAAACTTAACCTTTGCTCGCCCTCGAGCAAAGATAGAAAGAAATAAAATAACAATACTCAAAGAACGAAAAATAAAAGGACTCCCTTCCATTGATCACTTTTGCTGCATAAATGTTAACTAGAAAAACATGAAGGTTAGCTGAATAATATGCAGGAATCATATAGCATGAAATTTTCAGCACACTAACCACATGAAGCTAAATATTTCGCAAACTCATATTCATCATGCTTAATGGAAGTCAATATACTAAATCATGCATATAAATTCAAGAATTCCTATGGCTTGCTTACTTGCTATTCTTCACTAATTCTAGATATGCATAAAAGAGATCTTCAGGACTTTAAGGGTTGTAATGTAGGCTTAGGTAGGGGTTGGTAAAGATAGACATTTAGGCTCATTTTTCTGTACCATAAGCTCTTTTGGCTTTTCAATTTTTCCCTTTTTCTTTTGATTCTTTCCTTCACTTCAATTCTATCATTCCCCTCTTTTGTTTTGGGAGAGTGAAGTGTATTATACTAATAGGCACCCCCAAACTTAGGCTTTTGCCTCTTTCTTATTACTTTTCCATTGGGGTGCATCAAACTTGTTCACTCTTTTTGTTTCTTCTTTTTAACACAATGTACTCCATTATTTCATATTTTCACTTATGACACAATTTGTGGGAATATATGGTGTCAAAGAAGAAGTTTCAAATTTAGGCTCAATGGGGCTGACTAGGGATATTTTTAAAGTCCGGGATAGAAAAGAGTGGTAAGAATTGGCTATCAAAGAAGTGCCTGAGTCATTTCCCTAACATGCATATCCTAACTATTTCGCCTCAAATAACAAGCAATCATAACACATAAGCATTTATCATTTAGTATGCGTAATTCGAGCAAGAAACTCCAAATAGACAGATTCTATGAGTTTTTGGCATATCTAACCTAAGTGTTTAGATAGTTGCTTCAATTCCTTTACATTATTCCACCGTACTTCACTAGGTGTTTCTAGCAACTATAGCATACATGATCTTTGACAAGCAATTATGACTCAAAAAAGAAAAATTTTTGGTGACTCAAAATAAACATAAAACAAATAAAAAGACTTAAATAAAACATAACATGACACACAAATAAAACACCCCCAAACTTAAATCACACATTGTCCCCAGTGTGTGCAAGACTCAAAGAAAATAAAAGAAAAAGACACTTACATACTTTGGCTAAAATGGTGGTGGTGGTGGTGGATAATGCGTCGACCATTGGTGGAACAAGACACTCAGCTCGTCGATTTGTTGCCTTGTTTCTTCTTTGTCGCTTGTACTCTGTTTGCAAAGTGCATCATCTCCCTCGATGTTGGTATAATTGCCCCATTGTGGGCTCACGAGGTTCTGCTCTTGTGGTTGGCGGTGGCTGGGGCCTTGTTATACCCGTAGTTCTGACCCTACGTGTGAGGCGTCTGAAGCATGTAAGACTTAAAATTTTCAAAGGATAGGTTGACGGATTATTAGGACGGGTTTTAGTCAACTTTGTTGCGGGTTATGACCCGATTCATTGCGAGTTCCTAAGTATTTTAAAGGCCTAGGGCGTAGTTCGTTGAGTCTAGATTCCAACGCAACCAACCGTTCGTCGATAGGACGTCGGAGTAGAAAGTTATGAGTTACAAGTTCAGTGCGATCGGGCGTAAATGCGTTTGAGCAAAGCGGCGGGCGCGGCGCCTAAATCTTGAGGGTCGCTGAAGTTTCAGCGGCTGGAGACAGCAGGCGCGGCGCGAAAGTCGAGAGCCGGGAGGTTTGATGTGCATGGCGCGGCGAGGCGGCGGGATTTTGGGCGGAAAAACTTAGAAAAGTCAGATTTTTCTTTTAAAAGACCTTGGGAGGGTGACAAGTGTCCCCCCCCATCTGATTTCTTGCATGCAATATATTGACCAAGTCTTGAAGACTTGGTCATCTTCTAATTTCCCTCTCTCTCTAAAGCTTTAGCTCTCCCTTCTCTCTAAGTTTCCAAGAGGAATTCTAAGCCTAAGGAAAATCGAAAGTGTGATAGGAAGGAAAGGTTATTACAAGCTTGTGAAGACTATTGTGGTGATATTCTTGGAGTAGAGGCTAGCAATTGTTGGAATAAATTGGCTAAAAGCTCTAAGGTAACCATTCTTCTTTTATTGATGGTATTTGGTATTGCATGTTGAGTAGGAAGAACTTTTAGTTGGAAATAAGGCCCTTAGATTGATTGCATGTGAGAAATGTGGTTGGGATATGAAAGGATTGGTTAAAAGAACAAGTGAGCATGTTGTAGCCTAAAAACTACCTTAAACTTGTTAAAATGAATTATTGTACCTTGTGGGCAGAATTAGTTTGGGTGTGTAATCCCCTTTGCATTGTTGGATTGTTGAGCCTTGAATGAGGCATTTGGGTGATAAATTCGGCCTTGAAAGGTGGCAAAGTATGTAGAAACAAAGGAAATGCTTGATTTTCCGTAGAATTTAGTGGCTTTGAGTTAGATTATTCTACATTGAAATTAGAGGTTAATGAACATATCATGGTTATTATAGGTTGAAATATTACTTGCGGTAGTTGGACCTAGCAAGTGGATTGACTAAAGAGGTATGTGAAGTTTTCCTATCTCTTGAGCATGAATAGATTAAACTATGTAGTACGGTAGACGTACAAGATTTGGTATTCTTACTCATTTTAAGCATATAATGACTTGTTTCATTTTAAGAATGTATAATTCCCTTAGTTAAGGAAAAGTATGATTTTACTAAAGCATAAGAGTTAATATAACAACTTTATGGGAAGTTGGTTTATTAGCTTCATAAAAGGTTAATGAGAAGAGATTTACTCTAAATAAGATAAGTATATGGGGAGGCAAATTGATTTTAAGGTATCAATTGCCCAAAGGTTTTATGTATAAAGAAGAGTCATTTTCAAAAGAGTTGAAGTATGTAGTACTTGGGTTAAACTCCCGGTGTTCTTTTACTATAGATATGGTTAAGTGCCTTAAGTAAACTAAAATGAGAGGGTATATGAACAAGACTAATAAGAAGTTACAAGTTTTCTTAACTTATTTATGATTATGATATGATGTGATTTGAGCTAGGGTAAGAGTATATCGAGGCAAGCCCCAAGATCGTTATACCACCTTCTCCGGGGTAAGAGTATATGCGAGGCACGCCCCAAGATCGTCATACCACCTTCTCCCGTGTAAGAGTATATCTGAGGGGCAGTTCCTAGTTCGTTATACCATCTGCCCCAGTGTAAGAGTCGATCTGAGGGGCAAGCCCCAAGCTCGGTATACCATCTGCTCCAGTGTAAGAGTATATCCGGCGAGTCTGACCCAAGATCGTTATACCATCCGCTTGGGGTAAGAGTATATCGAGGAAAGTCCCAAGATCGTTATACCACCTGTTAGTGGATTTGCTACCCATGATCACGAGGAATACCTCATGCGAGTCCTTATGGGCTTATGCGGGTGAAATAGTCCCACGCCGTGGTACGGCCGATGCGAGAGTACCTCATGCGGGTCCACATGACCCGTGCGGGTGAAATAGTCCCGTGAGTAGGATGGTTTTATTGATACTACGGGCGAGGTACCTGTTTGATCATGAGCCTCTACTTTATGCAGATTATACATATATACTTGTCACTCTCATTGTTAGTAAGGCCTGATAAAAGGTATTTTATCGTCTTTCATGACTCGACTTGCTTTTAGACTTATGATATCATATTACGGATTTTTCCCGGCTTTACGCACTTGGTACATATTGTGTCGACCCACTTCCCGAGGCTGCGTTAAATGCAGGTAAGGGTAGCGATTGAGGATCCTCGTTCTTAGGATCACTATTCCTGTCGAAGCTCCATTCCTCCGGAAGCTTATTTATTAGTACGGATATTTCCCTGATGCTATAGGTATTTTGTACATTCAGGGGTATGGCGGGGCCTTGTCCCGCCACAGTTGTTATCTTTAGAGGTATGTGGCCACCTATGTGTTTTGGGCTATAAGAACCAATTGTTTTATAAATACATTGGTTAAGTATGTTTATGGAAGGCAGCCTTATCGGCTGGCCAGATATGTATTACCCTTTTTATGATGTTATGTGTTGTGTTATGTTCATTGCTATTCTCGACATATACGGCGAGTACCCAGAGGGTACTAGTCGCGGCCGGTCAGTCGTGACAAAAGTGGTATCGAGCGATTAGTCCTCGAAAGTGTCCACGCCCGTGTCTAGTAGAGTCTTGATTATCGGTGTGTCGTGTACCACATCTATAATCGTGAGGCTGCGAGATATTTAGGATTGGTTTCCATTCTTTCACTCTAAGATCGTGCAATAGAATTTGGGTTATAGGTTGAACCTCCTCGATGTTTTCCTTTATGTACGATTATGCCTCACGCAAGGCAACCGCGGCCCGAGAAGGGCAAAGCGGTGAGAGTCTTTGCTAGTGGGGCCGGAGAGTCACGAGGCGAGCCCGATCCTTACGGAGATGATGTTTAGGCGGCGAGTTCCACGTCGTCGCCCGGCCTTAGCGAGTTCGAGCGGCGGGCGCTCACGAGACCGCTGATCGGAGCCTCGATCCAGCGATCGAGAACTGTCACGAAGATTACGAGAGCAGTTCGCTCTCGACCAACATAGTGGCGAGCGGCAAGCGAGCGGCGCCAACCCAAGCGATTTCTGGTTCGGATTTCTTGGGTTGTCACCCACGAGTTCTATGGTTCGAGATTTGATGAGGATCCGCGAGTTTGTCCGGCGATTCAATGGACCATGCAGTTCTTAGGGAATCGGTAGAGTCTGTTATACTAGCTTCTACGGTTCGCGATATTGCGTTGAACTGGTTTGAGTCATGGGTATTGTCGAGGTGAGGATGCTCCCGGTGATTGGGAGGAGTTCACAGAGGCGTTCTAGACCACTTCTTGCCTCCGAGGTGAGGAGAGCCAGCGTAGATAGGTTCTTGACCTTGAGACGGGGCGGGAGGACTATCGGGAGTCTGCTGAGTTTGACTCCTTGGCGGATATGCACACACCATCGTAGCGGACATGGCGAGCAGGGGTTCATAGATACGTGATGGGGCTGGGCCGTCACGCATTCTGCTGATTAGGAGTGGCTCTTCACGAGGATGGATATTTCGGAGATGCAGCATACGCGAGATTGAGGGCGAGAGCGGGATCGATTAGATTTGGGCGGCCAGAGGCGAAGACATCGTGTTCGAGGCGATTTCCGGCGGCGGCCTCGGCGTGAACTAGGTCCACCTTCCGGCCAGACTGAGTGCTCCTTCACGCGATTTCCGGCGGGAGTCCGTCAGCGAGGTTATTGAGAGCGGTCGTGGCTCGGGACGTCGAGTTTTCGAGGCGAGACCCGGCGCTAATCGAGACCACCTACCTCGGTGCGTTGGATGCGGTAGGTCTCATCCGGCGAGTGCCGTATGGGTTCGAGATCATGTTACTCTTGTGGCGGCGGGGCCATCCGAAGAAGTTATGCGTCCAGGCGGCGGGAGCATTACGGTTCGGCCGGCGAAGTGCATTCTTTGGATCTTCATCTTCGATGGTTAGACGCCCGTAGGCGAGGTACTTATGGGCAGCGGCCGCGGCAGGTCGTGGTAGGGGTTCGATTCTAGCGGTCCTCGAGCGCATATATGCTATGTCGGTCAGCGGGACCGGGGCGTCGCGGATGTCGCAGTGTACATTATTGGTTTCTTCTTTGTGATGTATATGCTTTGATAGATCCGGGTTCTACCTTGTCCTACATATCTCCTCATATTGCCGTAGAATAGGGATAGAGCGAGTCCATAAGACCTTTTGAGGTGGCTACGCCGATGGGTGATTCGATGGTAGCCGGCGAGTGTATAAGGCTTGTCACGTGACTATAGATAGCCGTCGGACTCTGCCGACTTGATAGAGTTGGATATGGCACTTCGATGTGATTATGGGTATGGATTGGCTAGCATCTTGCTATGCTAACGTGGGTATGAGAGATTAGTTCGGTTTGGTTTCCGTGGCGGTTATCGAGTGGAAGGGAATCTGCACGCCGAGGGTAAGTTTATTTCTTACCTCGGGGCTAGGAAGATGGTGCGGAAAGGGTACATCTATCATATGGTTGGTATTCGACATCGAGGTAAGTCACGGACCTTCATCGATTCGGCCGTTAGAGAGTTTCGGGCGTATTCCCGGATGAGCTTGGGTATCCTCTCACGAAAGGAGATTGAGTTTTGCATTGACTTGGCGCGGATACTCGACCGATATCTATTCCGCCATACCGGATGGCACCTACCGAGCTGAAGGAATTGAAGGACCAGCTGAAAGATTTGCTGGAGAAAGGCTTTATTAGGCGAAGTGTTTCTCCTTGGGGAGCACCAGTGTTATTTGTAAAGAAGATGGATGGGGCCAGCTGCGTATGTGTATTGATTCTGAGCGGTGAACAAGGTAACTATCAAAGCAGATATCCCCTCCCGGGATTGACGATTTGTTTGACCATTGCGAGTGCAAAGTGTTTTCCAAGATAGACTGCGATGCAGTTATCATCAGTGCGAGTTAGAGAGATAGATATCCCAAAGACGCATTCGGGACCGGTATGGGCACTATGAGTTGAGTGATGTCTTTCGGTTGACAACGCCCAGCAGTATTCATGGATTTGATGAATAGGGTGTTCAGGCCATTCTTGGATATGTTCGTTATAGTGTTTATTGATGATATCTTGGTGTATTCGCGCACAGAGCAGGAGCATACAGATCATTTGAGGACGGTTTTGAGAGTCCTCCGAGACCGGCAGTTGTATGCCAAGTTCTCGAAGTGCGAGTTCTGGTTAGCTTCAGTGGCTTTCTTAGGGCATGTCATCGGGGCCGACGGTATTCGGGTTGATACAGCTAAGATTGGCGATCAGACTTGGCGCACCAGCTACACCGACGGAGGTGCGCGGCTTTGGGCCTTGCAGGTTATTATCGGAGGTTTGTAGAGAAGTTTGCTTCTATTTCAGCACCTTTGACTAAGCTGACCCAGAAGGCAGCTATGTTCCGGTGGACGGATACTTGTGAGGAAAGTTTCCAGTTGCTAAAGGAGAAGTTGACGACCGCCCCAGTTCTTACTCTTCCAGAGGGCTTAGATGGATATGTGGTTTATTGTGACGCATCAGGTGTCGGGCTTGGGTGCGTGCTGATGCAGCACGGCAGAGTTATAGCTTATGCATCTCGACAGCTTAGGAAGCATGAGAAGAACTATCCCACGCATGACTTGGAGTTGGCAGCGGTGATTCATGCCTTAAAGATCTGGAGGCATTATTTATATGGAGTTCATGTGGACATTTACGGACCACAAGAGTCTCGGACATCTTCGGCCAGAGGAGTGAACTTGCGGCGAGAGGCGGTGGTTGGAGCTACTTGGGATTACGATGTTGATATTCTATACCACCGGGGAAGGCCAATGTGGTTGCGGATGCCCTTAGTCGAAGGTCGATGGGTAGTCCATGCGATGTTCACCGCAGAAGAGGATATGGTCGAGAGTTACATCATTAGCGAGCCTTGGGGTTCGTTTGGTTGATTCGATAGTGAGGAATTCGGGTTCGAGAGGTTGCGAGTCTTCTATCGTCGAGAGGTAAAGAGGCGACATATGAGGATCCGATTTTGGTGCATGTAGAGATGCCTGTTCGAAGGAGAAGAGTCTGTTTGAGGTAGCACCGATGGGGTGCTAAGATTTGAGGGCGGTTGTGTGTTCCGATGTGAACCGTCGGCCAGATTCGTGAGGCACACGGTGCTCGTTATTCTATTCATCCGGTCGACTAAGATGTACCATGACCTCGAATCGTGTATTGGTGGGATGGCCTAAAGAGGGGCGTTGCGGAGTTCGTGGCACGATGCGGGTGTCGGCGAGTTAAGATTGAGCACGAAGCGGTGGGCATTGCGAGCTATTGATATTCCGACTTGGAAGTGGGAGGTGATAAATATGGATTTTATTACGGGGCTACCTACCACTCGGAGGAAGCATGATTCCATTTGGGTGATTGTCGATGGTGGCGAAATCAGCCCATTTTCTTTCTGGTCGAGCGACGTTCTCGGTGAGGACTATGCGATTATATATTAGAGATTATGAGGCGCACGAGTCGGTGTCGATTATATCGGATAGAGAGCCCGGTTCTCGGCTAACTTCGAGGTCTTTTCGGAAGGGATTAGGGACACAGTGAGTCTCGATGCGGCATTTCACCCTCGGTGACGGACGGCGAGCGCACTATCCGGAACTCGAGGATATCTTTGCGGGCTTGTGTTATTGATTTCGTGGTAGGGAGGATCATTTACCTCTTGTAGTTTGCTTATAACAATAGCTACCATTCCAAAGATTCGGATGGCGCGCCTTATGAGGCCTTATACGGGAGGAAGTGCAGTCACCGATAAATTTGGTTCGAGTGGGTGAAGTTCGATTAGTCGGTCGGACTTAGTTCAGTGAGCGATGGATAAGGTGAAGCTTATCCGGGAAGCGATTGTTAGCGGCTGAGTCGGCAAAAGTCATATGCAGATCATCGGCGTCGACACTTGGAATTCGAGATAGATGATTGGGTTATTCTAAAGTATCACCCATGAAGGGCGTGATGAGATTTGGAAAGAAGGAAGCTTAGCCCAGTACATTGGGCGTGTCAGTTGTCCGTAGGGTAGGCAAGGTTGCCTATGAGTTAGATCTTCCGTCCGATTTGGAGGCGGTGCATCCAGTTTTTCATGTGTCTATGTTGCGGAAATGTATTGGAGATCCATCTAGAGTGCACCCAGTTCAGGATGTCCAAGTGACAGAGGAGTTATCGTATGAGGAGAGTCCCATAGCGATACTCGATCGTCGAGTTAAGCGACTTGAGCGAAAGATGTGGCTTAGTCAGGTGCTATGGCGGAGCAACGAGGAGGAAATGACATGGGAAGCGGAGGAGGACATGATGAAGAAGTATCCTCACTTATTCCCTATACCTCCAGGTAACCTACTTTCCTGCTTGTTAGTTTTGATTTAGTAATTTCGCTTAAGTCTGTTGTGGCTCGTGGAGCTTCCTTATTTTTTTGCAAAAGAGTAGTTGAGGGGGTCTATGCCGATAATATGATTTGAGTAAGCCTAGAAGGAACATTCGGGACGAATGTTTCTAGAGAGAATGTTATACCCGTAGTTCTGACCCTACGTATGAGGCGTTTAAAGCATGTAAGACTTAAAATTTTCAAAGGATAGGTTGTGGATTATTCGGACGGGTTTTAGTCAACTTTGAGGCGGGTTATGACCCGATTCATTGAGAGTTCCTAAGTATTTTAAAGGCCTAGGCGTAGTTCGTTGAGTCTATATTCCAACGCAACCAACCGTTAAATCGATAGGGACGTCGGAGTCGAAAGTTATGAGAGTTACAAGTTCAGCGCAATCGGGCGAAATGCGTTTGAGCAAAGCGGCGGCGCGGCGCCTAAAATCGAGGGTCGCTGAAGTTTCAGCGCCGCGCGCCAGGACAAGCGAGGCGCGGCGCCGAAAGTCAAGAGAGCCGGCGGAGGTTTCAGCGCCGCGGCGCCGAGGCGGGATTTTTGGGCGGAAAAACTTAGAAAAGTCAGATTTTTCTTTTAAAAGACCTTGGGAGGGTGACAAGTGTCCCCACCCATCTGATTTCTTGCATGCAATATATTGACCAAGTCTTGAAGACTTGGTCATCTTCTAATTTCCCTCTCTCTCTAAAGCTTTAGCTCTCCCTTCTCTCGAAGTTTCCAAGAGGAATTCTAAGCCTAAGGAAAATCTGAAAAGTGTGATAGGAAGGAAAGGTTATTACAAGCTTGTGGAGACTATTGTGGTGATATTCTTGGAGTAGAGGCTAGCAATTGTTGGAATAAATTGGCTAAAAGCTCTAAGGTAACCATTCTTCTTTTATTGATGGTATTTGGTATTGCATGTTGAGTAGGAAGAACTTTTAGTTGGAAATAAGGCCCTTAGATTGATTGCATGTGAGAAATGTGGTTGGGATATGAAAGGATTGGTTAAAAGAACAAGTGAGCATGTTGTAGCCTAAAACTACCTTAAACTTGTTAAAATGAATTATTGTACCTTGTGGGCGGAATTAGTTTGGGTGTGTAATCCCCTTTGCATTGTTGGATTGTTGAGCCTTGAATGAGGCGTTTGGGTGATAAATTCGGCCTTGAGAAGGTGGCAAAGTATGTAGAAACAAAGGAAATCTGCCCAATTTTCCGTAGAATTTAGTGGCTTTGAGTTAGATTATTCTACATTGAAATTAGAGGTTAATGAACATATCATGGTTATTATAGGTTGAAATATTACTTGCGGTAGTTGGACTGCAAGTGGATTGACTAAAGAGGTATGTGAAGTTTTCCTATCTCTTGAGCATGAATAGATTAAACTATGTAGTACGGTAGACGTACAAGATTTGGTATTCTTACTCATTTTAAGCATATAATGACTTGTTTCATTTTAAGAATGTATAATTCCCTAAGTTAAGGAAAAGTATGATTTTACTAAAGCATAAGAGTTAATATAACAACTTTATGGGAAGTTGGTTTATTAGCTTCATAAAAGGTTAATGAGAAGAGATTTACTCTAAATAAGATAAGTATATGGAAGGCAAATTGATTTTAAGGTATCAATTGCCCAAAGGTTTTATGTATAAAGAAGAGTCATTTTCAAAAGAGTTGAAGTATGTAGTACTTGGGTTAAACTCGGTGTTCTTTTACTATAGATATGGTTAAGTGCCTTAAGTAAACTAAAATGAGAGGGTATATGAACAAGACTAATAAGAAGTTATAAGTTTTCTTTACTTATTTATGATTATGATATGATGTGATTTGAGCTAGGGTAAGAGTATATCGAGGGCAAGCCCCAAGATCGTTATACCACCTTCTCGTGGTAAGAGTATGTCCGAGGGCAAGCCCAGATCGCCATACCACCTTCTCCGGTGTAAGAGTATATCGAGGCGGATCCAAGATCGTTATACCATCCGCACGATGTAAGAGTATATCGAGGGCAAGCCCCAAGATCATTATACCATCTGCTCGGTGTAAGAGTATATCCCGAGTCTGACCCAAGATCGTTATACCATCCGCCGGGGTAAGAGTATATCTGAGGGGAAAGTCCCCAAGATCGTTATACCACCTGTTCCGTGGATTTGCTACCCATGATGCGAGGAATACCTCATGCGAGTCCTTATGGGCTTATGCGGGTGAAATAGTCCCATGCCGGCGGGTACAGCCGATGCGAGGAGTACCTTATGCGGGTCCACAGGACCCGTGTGGGTGAAATAGTCCCAGGAGTAGGATGGCTTTATTGATACCACGGGCGAGTACCTGTTTTGATCATGAGCCTCTACTTTATGCAGTATTATACATATATACTTGTCACTCTCGTTGTTAGTAAGGCACAGTAAAAGGTATTTTATCGTCTTTCATGACTCCAGCTTGCTTTTAGACTTATGATATCATATTACGATATTTTCCCGACTTTACGTGCTGGTACATATTGTGTCTTGACCCCTTCCCTGGGGTTGCGTTCATGCCGCGGTAAGTGTAGCAGATTGAGGATCCTCGTTCTTAGGATCACTATTCCGGTGTCAGAAGCTCCATTCCTCCGGAAGCTTATTTATTGGTACGGATATTTCCCTGATGCTATAGGTATTTTGTACATTCAGGGGTATGGCGGGGCCTTGTCCCGCCACAGTTGTTATCTTTAGAGGTCTGTGGCCACCTATGTGTTTTGGGCTATAAGTGTTACAACCCGTAATTACAGGACATGGTGTAAGAATGTACGTAAGAACTCACAAGTGTTAAGATTTGAGACTTGTAAAAATTTACCGGAAATTTGAAGATTGTCGGAAAGCGTATTATTGTGACGAATGGGAGGGCGACACTTGTCACCCCCCCTTATTTATGCCTTGGACGAAAATGTCATGGCCAAAATGGTCATTGACCATAGCCTTAAGATGACTAAGTCTTCCAATTAATTAGCTTGACAAAATTGACTAAGTCAAAGGGTTCAAAGTCTTGATATTTTAATTAGAGCTCATCCTAACCACCCAATTGTGTGTATCTTGACCCTCCATGTCCCTTTATAATACTAGTAGTAGTATGACAAGTTCCATACTTAGCCAAAATTCACAAAAATTTGAAGACCACATTGTTGAGCTCTCGGGTTTACTTGAGGAAGGAGGAAAAAATTTGTTTCTTGTCGATAATCTCCCACTCTAAACCAAGGTTCCTAAGTGTTATGTAAGTATATCTCAATAGAAAAATCCGGAAAAAGAGAGTTTTTCGTATTAGTCATGGCGAAAACCTAGTTGCTTTCTAGGTTTTGGATTGGAAGCTTGAAGGAAGTTGTTGGTGTGGTTCTAAGGGTCTCAGTAGCGGATTGAAGTGTCTTGGAGAGGTTCTAAACTACTAAGGAGCGACTTGGTTGGAATTGGATTAAGAATCGTTAAGGTAAAATCTTGTCTTTTAAAGTGTTACAAGGTTATATATTTATTTTGTGTTGTTAGCTTTTCGTGTTGCTAGCATGAAGTTGTTATGTAGAAGTTTATAAGGATTGTGGATTGATTGTAGCCTTGGAAATCAGGAATGTAATGTAAGCCATGTTAAGTTGGATTTCAATTTAGTCGTTATTAGAATCGTCGCATGTTATTGATTTGAAGATTGTGATAGTTTTAATCAAATACGACTTGATATCATGTTATGCTACCAATTTGGATTGAAATGGAAATTTGATAAGAATTGGTAAGGTTGAACTCAAGGTGGCCGAATTTGGACTTTTTAGTTTGTTTTTCATTTGTATTGGACTACTTTCTAAATTGTGAGCCAATTGGGGCTGTTTAGTTAGTCATTTGTATTGGAGTACCTTATAGAAATTGTGAGCCAATTGGGGCTGTTTGGTTATTGTATTCGACCTTGAAAAAGGTGGCAAAGTAAGTAGAAACAAAGGAGGTCTTTGTCCGATTTTCCGTAGAATTTAGCGACTTAGCACCTAAAATATTCTACGTATGAAGTAAGAAGTTAATGGACGTATGGTGACCATTATAGGTTGACGAACTAGGTATAGCGTATCCTACTTGAAGAATGGAATAGCTCAAGGTGGAAGTACTTTGGAGCTTTTTGCTACTTGTCGATAATCGTCGCGAGGTATGTGAACCTCTTCCTTCTTTAGACATGGTTCTATGTATGGAATATACATGTGGTATTATTTCATGATTCCTTCTATTCTTAGAAGTTAAGAAGTATGTATGTTGATTTACTCTACGTAATGGTTATGTCTAAGTTATCCTAAGTTATAAGTATGTTAAATTGTCCTAAGTCCTTACCAAGTCTTATGGGAGATGTTGGTAAGAATGGTTAGGAAAATATGAGATTTGATTTAAAACTATGTGTCTTGATTTATTTAAAGTAAGTGAGTGGATTTTACGTTCAAAAATGACTTGAATTTATATGTGAAAAGGGGATTGATTTTTAAAAGTGAAAGTTATATGGTTTTAAGAGAATAAGTTACTTGGTTTTGGAAGTGTATGGAACTTTATATTTGCTTTGTATAAGTATAAGTAAGTGGATTTTAAAGAATGTATGATATAAGGTTTTAAGACTATGAACTTTGGTTGTCTTCTAAGGATTATGAAACTTTATTTTTC
Organism: Przewalskia tangutica; assembly: GCA_029844215.1. Lineage (NCBI taxonomy): Eukaryota > Viridiplantae > Streptophyta > Magnoliopsida > Solanales > Solanaceae > Przewalskia > Przewalskia tangutica. The sequence continues at coordinate 10,554,753 of CM056725.1, forward strand.
AAGTTGTGGACTTGATTTCTAAAAGTATTGATGACATGATTTTAAGAGTATGTGACTTGAGTTTTAAAAAGAAAGAAGTTTATGATTCATTGAAATGCATTATGCGTGGTATTTTTGGGTCTAGTTTCCCTAAAGTTGTAAGAATAAAAGTGCCTTGAGTTCTCTAAAATGAAAGGTTGTTATAATAGCTTTATGGGAAGTTGTTATAACGACTTAAGAAGAGGTAACAATACGTTTTAAAATGTTACGTAAGGAAAATACAGAGCCTACAAATAGGCGGATTACGTTATGAAATACAGAGCCTACAAATAGGCGGATTACGTTATGAAATACAGGAGCCTACAAATAGGCGGATTACGTTATGAGATACAGAGCCTACACATAGGCGGATTATTCCATATTACCCAGAGCCTACATGCGTAGGTTACGTCATCTTACAAGGCCCAGCGGGCGGATTATCTTACATGATTCCACAAGACACCGAGCCCCACAGCGGGCGGATTATGCTACATGATTCCACAAGATGCAGGCCCACAGCGGGCGGATTATGCTTACATGATTCCACGATGCAAGGCCAGCGGCGGGCGGATTATGCTACATGATTCCACAAGAGCCCGGCGGGCGGATTATGTTATATGATTCATCAAGACACCGTGTCCCATAAATGGGCGGATTATGTTATGTAAGATATGTAAGTTATGTGAAAAAGGTGGATTAAGCTCTTAAGTAAGTATGTAAGAATATGTTGTTAATCTTATCGAAAGAAGGAAAGGCGGTTAATATATGATTGATTTGAGGAGTTAAAGGGGCGTTCTTTATGCGATTATGATTTGATTCTTGCACGTTATTTACATTCCATATTCAAATTTTTGTTATGCGGACCCCGCCGAGCTGCGTTAAATGTCGCATGATTTAGGTACAGTGTGGATCGCGAGCTTAGGATCCCAGTTGGCATTTTAGATGGCTCAGGGTTCCGAGTTGTCATGGCTATGTATATTCGAGGTATGGCGGGGCCTGTCCGCCACGATGAGTTATGTTAAAACTCTTGAAGTGCATAGTCACATATTGTGGGTCATTTGTAAAGAAAGGAGGCAAGCTAGCCGTTCGTGTATGTATGCGTCCGGAAGGTAGCCTGTCGGTGACACATTGTTTATTCTGTTGTTTTATTTTATAAGTTTCATGTATGTTCATTGCTATTTCTCGATGTATACGAGCAGGTGCCGGGTAGGGCACGATCGCGAGCCTGGTCGGGTCGTGACAAAAGTGGTATCGAGCGATTAGTCCTCGGAAAGTGTCTACTGACGTGTCTAGTAGAGTCTTGATTATCGGTGTGTTGTGCACCACATCTATAATCGGAGGCTGCGGGACATTTAGGATTAGTTTCCATTCTTCTCACTCTGTGATCGTGCGATAGAGTGTGTTGTTAGGGTCGTCCCTCCTAACGAGTTATGTTGTTTGCGAACGAGAAAGGCGTGATGACCGGGAATGACTATGTGGATTGCGTATCCGGGTTGGTAATGATTATAGTATAGTCGGTATTGTGACATACATCTATACGGAGTTATGTATGAAGTCGGGCAGCGTGTTGCCTAGAATGATGTTAGATTTCGGGAATTGGTAAAGACTAACTAGATCTGGGAAGGTATGGAATAGTTAATGAACTCGCCAAGATCTTATGTTTTATTTGAGATAGTTGGGAAAGGATGAGGTCATGCGATAGGGTAGTGAACCCTTAAGAAGCCATGTTAAGGAACTAACGGAATGTCATGTTAATAGATTAAAGGCTGCGTATTAGGCTTAAGAGAATTATACGGATGAGGTGCGGATAGAGTTAGTAATGGTTGTTGTGATCGGACAACATGGTTATGGTTTTATGAGATGTTTTTGTACCAGATTCTTGGGTGGTGGTAAGGTAGGCGTGGAGCATGGAAATTGCGAGCCTAAGAATATTGATTACTTGAGACCTTAAGTATATAAGGTTTTCTCTGTGATAAGATTTTAAGTCGGACCGAGGATAAGAGTTAAGTCGCGACCGAGTGGTTGATGACTGTTACGGGTCTCCCCATGGCCTGGAATGGAGTGGGATCAGTTGGTAGTAGTTCCGCTCGTGACGAGTCCACAGTGCAAGGCCCAAGTCTAGTTAATTGTTTTACGGGTTCGTGGGCGCGTTCCACCGAACCAGTCGTGGCGGAAATGGCCTTATATTGTTTTATAGAGTGACTCAGATTTGAGGCGAGTGGTATGGAAGTTATGTATGTATGCTAGTATGAATTGGAAATGCGAAAGGATAATCTCTTTTGGGCTTATGATGGACAAGTATGCGTGTGCAAGGTATTAGGGCCATGTGTGGCATTGTTGGTATGTGAGGATGTGAAAGGAAACTATGTCGCTAATTATAAGTTTGACTCAGAAAGAACATTCGAGGGCGAATGTTTCTAAGGGGAAGAATGTTACACCAGTAATTACAGGACATGGTGTAAGAATGTGCGTAAGAACTCACAAGTGTTAAGATTTGAGACTTGTAAAAATTCTAGGAAATTTGAAGATTGTCGGAAGCGTATTATTGTGTGAATGGGAGGCGACACTTGTCACCCCCCCTTATTTATGCCTTGGACGAAAATGTCATGGCCAAAATGGTCATTGACCATAGCCTTAAGATGACTAAGTCTTCCAATTAATTAGCTTGACAAAATTGACTAAGTCAAAGGGTTCAAAGTCTTGATATTTTAATTAGAGCTCATCCTAACCACCCAATTGTGTGTATCTTGACCTCCATGTCCCTTTATAATACTAGTAGTAGTATGACAAGTTCCATACTTAGCCAAAATTCACAAAAATTTGAAGACCACATTGTTGAGCTCTGGGTTTACTTGAGGAAGGAGGAAAAAATTTGTTTCTTGTCAATAATCTCCCACTCTAAACCAAGGTTCCTAAGTGTTATGTAAGTATATCTCAATAGAAAAATCCGGAAAAAGAGAGTTTTTCGTATTAGTCAGAGCGAAAACCTAGTTGCTTTCTAGGTTTTGGATTGGAAGCTTGAAGGAAGTTGTTGGTGTGGTTCTAAGGGTCTCAGTAGCGGATTGAAGTGTCTTGGAGAGGTTCTAAACTACTAAGGAAGCGACTTGGTTGGAATTGGATTAAGAATCGTTAAGGTAAAATCTTGTCTTTTAAAGTGTTACAAGGTTATATATTTATTTTGTGTTGTTAGCTTTTAGTGTTGCTAGCATGAAGTTGTTATGTAGAAGTTTATAAGGATTGTGGATTGATTGTAGCCTTGGAAATCGGAATGTAATGTAAGCCATGTTAAGTTGGATTTCAATTTAGTCGTTATTAGAATCGTCGCATATTATTGATTTGAAGATTGTGATAGTTTTAATCAAATACGACTTGATATCATGTTATGCTACCAATTTGGATTGAAATGGAAATTTGATAAGAATTGGTAAGGTTGAACTCAAGGTGGCGAATTTGGACTTTTTAGTTTGTTTTTCATTTGTATTGGACTACTTTCTAAATTGTGAGCCAATTGGGTCATTTAGTTAGTCATTTGTATTGGAGTACCTTATAGAAATTGTGAGCCAATTGGGGCTGTTTGGTTATTGTATTCGGCCTTGAAAAGGTGGCAAAGTAAGTAGAAACAAAGGAGGTCTTTGTCCAGATTTTCCGTAGAATTTAGCGACTTAGCACCTAAAATATTCTACGTATGAAGTAAGAAGTTAATGGGACGTATGGTGACCATTATAGGTTGTGAACTAGGTATAGCGTATCCTACTTGAAGAATGGAATAACTCGAGGTGGAAGTACTTTGGAGCTTTTGCTACTTGTCGATAATCGTCGCGAGGTATGTGAACCTCTTCCTTCTTTAGACATGGTTCTATGTATGGAATATACATGTGGTATTATTTCATGATTCCTTCTATTCTTAGAAGTTAAGAAGTATGTATGTTGATTTACTCTACGTAAGGGTTATGTCTAAGTTATCCTAAGTTATAAGTATGTTAAATTGTCTAAGTCCTTACAAGTCTTATGGGAGATGTTGGTAAGAATGGTTAGGAAAATATGAGATTTGATTTAAAACTATGTGTCTTGATTTATTTAAAGTAAGTGAGTGGATTTACGTTCAAAAATGACTTGAATTTATATGTGAAAGGGGATTGATTTTTAAAAGTGAAAGTTATATGGTTTTAAGAGAATAAGTTACTTGGTTTTGGAAGTGTATGGAACTTTATATTTGCTTTGTATAAGTATAAGTAAGTGGATTTTAAAGAATGTATGATATAAGGTTTTAAGACTATGAACTTTGGTTGTCTTCTAAGGATTATGAAACTTTATTTTTCAAGTTGTGGACTTGATTTCTAAAAGTATTGATGACATGATTTTAAGAGTATGTGACTTGAGTTTTAAAAAAGAAAGAAGTTTATGATTACATTGAAATGCGTATGCGTGGTATTTTTAGGTCTAGTTTCCCTAAAGTTGTAAGAATAAAAGTGCCTTGAGTTCTCTAAAATGAAAGGTTGTTATAATAGCTTTATGGGAAGTTGTTATAACGACTTAAGAAGAGAGGTAACAATACGTTTTAAAATGTTACGTAAGGAAAATACAGAGCCTACAAATAGGCGGATTACGTTATGAAATACAGGAGCCTACAAATAGGCGGATTACGTTATGAAATACACCGAGCCTACAAATAGGCGGATTACGTTATGAGATACAGGAGCCTACACATAGGCGGATTATTCCATATTACCCAGAGCCTACATGCATGTAGGGTTACGTCATCTTACACCGAGCCCCACAAAGCGGGCGGATTATCTTACATGATTCCACGATGCAAGGCGGGCGGGCGGATTATGCTACATGATTCCACACGATGCAAGCCGGGCGGGCGGATTATGCTACATGATTCCACGATGCACCGAGCCCCTGGGCGGGCGGATTATGCTACATGATTCCACGATGCAAGGCCCACAGCGGGCGGATTATGTTATATGATTCATCAATGCAGTGTGTCCATAAATGGGCGGATTATGTTATGTAAGATATGTAAGTTATGTGAAAAAGTGGATTAAGCTCTTAAGTAAGTATGTAAGAATATGTTGTTAATCTTATCGAAAGAAGGAAAGGAGCGGTTAATATATGATTGATTTGGAGTTAAAGGGGCGTTAACTTTGTGCGATTATGATTTGATTCTTGCGTTATTTTTGTTCCATATTCCAAATTTTTGTTATGCGGACCCCGAGGCTGCGTTCATGTCATGATTTAGGTACCAGTGTGGATCATGAGCTTAGGATCTGGTTGGCATTTTAGATGGCTCAGTGTTCGGAGTTATCATGGCTATGTATATTCGAGGTATGGCGGGGCCTGTCACGATGAGTTATGTTAAAACTCTTAAGTGCAGTAGTCACATGTGTGGGTGCATTTGTAAAGAAAGGAAGGCAACCGTTCGTGTATATGCGTCGGGAAGGTAGCCACTATCGGTGACTGTTGTTTATTTCGTTGTTTTATTTTATAAGTTTCATGTATGTTCATTGCTATTTCTCGATGTATACGAGCAGGTGCCCGGGTAGGGCACGATCGCGAGCTTGGTCGGGTCGTGACAAAAGTGGTATCGAGCGATTAGTCCTCGGAAAGTGTCTACGGCCGTGTCTAGTAGAGTCTTGATTATCGGTGTGTTGTGCACCACATCTATAATCGGAGGCTGCATGACATTTAGGATTAGTTTCCATTCTTCTCACTCTGTGATCGTGCGATAGAAATTTGTGTTGTTAGGGTCGTCCCTCCACAACGAGTTATGTTGTTTGCGAGCGAGAAAGCGTGATGACCGGGAATGACTATGTGGATTGCGTATCGGGTTGGTAATGATTATAGTATAGTCGGTATTGTGACATACATCTATACGGAGTTATGTATGAAGTCGGGGCGCGTGTTGCCTAGAATGATGTTAGATTTCGTGAATTGGTAAAGACTAACTAGATCACAGGAAGGTATGGAATAGTTAATGAACTCTCGCCAAGATCTTATGTTTTATTTGAGATAGTTGGGAAAGGATGAGGTATGCGATAGGGTAGTGAACCCTTAGAAGCCATGTTAAGGAACTAACGGAATGTCATGTTAATAGATTAAGGCTGCGTATTAGGCTTAAGAGAATTATACGGATGAGGTGCGGATAGAGTTAGTAATGGTTGTTGTGATCGGACAACATGGTTATGGTTTTATGAGATGTTTTTGTGCAGTTCTTTGGGGATGGTAAGGTAGGCGTGGAGCATGGAAATTGCGAGCCTAAGAATATTGATTCTTCGAGACCTTAAGTATATAAGGTTTTCTCTGTGATAAGATTTTAAGTCGGACGAGGATAAGAGTTAAGTGCGTGCCGAGTGGTTGATGACTGTTACGGGTCTCCCATGGCTGGAATGGAGTGGGATCAGTTGGTAGTAGTTCCGCCACGTGGCGGTCACGAGTGCAAGGCCAAGTCTAGTTAATTGTTTCTGGGTTCGTGGGCGCGTTCCACGAACCAGTCGTGGCGGAAATGGCCTTATATTGTTTTATAGAGTGACTCAAAGATTTGAGGCCAGAATTGGTATGGAAGTTATGTATGTATGCTAGTATGAATTGGAAATCTGAAAGGATAATCTCTTTTGGGCTTATGATGGACAAGTATGCGTGTGCAGTATTAGGGCCATGTGTGGCATTGTTGGTATATGAGGATGTGAAAAGGAAACTATGTCGCTAATTATAAGTTTGACTCAGAAAGAACATTCGAGGGCGAATGTTTCTAAGGGGAAGAATGTTACACCAGTAATTACAGGACATGGTGTAAGAATGTGCGTAAGAACTCACAAGTGTTAAGATTTGAGACTTGTAAAATTCTAGGAAATTTGAAGATTGTCGGAAGCGTATTATTGTGTGAATGGGAGGCGACACTTGTCACCCCCTTATTTATGCCTTGGACGAAAATGTCATGGCCAAAATGGTCAATGACCATAGCCTTAAGATGACTAAGTCTTCCAATTAATTAGCTTGACAAAATTGACTAAGTCAAAGGGTTCAAAGTCTTGATATTTTAATTAGAGCTCATCCTAACCACCCGATTGTGTGTATCTTGACCCTCCATGTCCCTTTATAATACTAGTAGTAGTATGACAAGTTCCATACTTAGCCAAAATTCACAAAAATTTGAAGACCACATTGTTGAGCTCTCGGGTTTACTTGAGGAAGGAGGAAAAAATTTGTTTCTTGTCGATAATCTCCCACTCTAAACCAAGGTTCCTAAGTGTTATGTAAGTATATCTCAATAGAAAAATCCGGAAAAGAGAGTTTTTCGTATTAGTCATAAGCGAAAACCTAGTTGCTTTCTAGGTTTTGGATTGGAAGCTTGAAGGAAGTTGTTGGTGTGGTTCTAAGGGTCTCAGTAGCGGATTGAAGTGTCTTGGAGAGGTTCTAAACTACTAAGGAGCGACTTGGTTGGAATTGGATTAAGAATCGTTAAGGTAAAATCTTGTCTTTTAAAGTGTTACAAGGTTATATATTTATTTTGTGTTGTTAGCTTTTAGTGTTGCTAGCATGAAGTTGTTATGTAGAAGTTTATAAGGATTGTGGATTGATTGTAGCCTTGGAAATCCGAATGTAATGTAAGCCATGTTAAGTTGGATTTCAATTTAGTCGTTATTAGAATCGTCGCATGTTATTGATTTGAAGATTGTGATAGTTTTAATCAAATACGACTTGATATCATGTTATGCTACCAATTTGGATTGAAATGGAAATTTGATAAGAATTGGTAAGGTTGAACTCAAGGTGGCGAATTTGGACTTTTAGTTTGTTTTCATTTGTATTGGACTACTTTCTAAATTGTGAGCCAATTGGGGCTTTAGTTAGTCATTTGTATTGGAGTACCTTATAGAAATTGTGAGCCAATTGGGGCTGTTTGGTTATTGTATTCGGCCTTGAAAAGGTGGCAAAGTAAGTAGAAACAAAGGAGGTCTTTGTCAGATTTTCCGTAGAATTTAGCGACTTAGCACCTAAAATATTCTACGTATGAAGTAAGAAGTTAATGGATGTATGGTGACCATTATAGGTTGACGAACTAGGTATAGCGTATCCTACTTGAAGAATGGAACAGCTCAAGGTGGAAGTACTTTGGAGCTTTTGCTCTTGTCGATAATCGTCGCGAGGTATGTGAACCTCTTCCTTCTTTAGACATGGTTCTATGTATGGAATATACATGTGGTATTATTTCATGATTCCTTCTATTCTTAGAAGTTAAGAAGTATGTCTGTTGATTTACTCTACGTAAGGGTTATGTCTAAGTTATCCTAAGTTATAAGTATGTTAAATTGTCCTAAGTCCTTACCAAGTCTTATGGGAGATGTTGGTAAGAATGGTTAGGAAAATATGAGATTTGATTTAAAACTATGTGTCTTGATTTATTTAAAGTAAGTGAGTGGATTTTACGTTCAAAAATGACTTGAATTTATATGTGAAAAGGGGATTGATTTTTAAAAGTGAAAGTTATATGGTTTTAAGAGAATAAGTTACTTGGTTTTGGAAGTGTATGGAACTTTATATTTGCTTTGTATAAGTATAAGTAAGTGGATTTTAAAGAATGTATGATATAAGGTTTTAAGACTATGAACTTTGGTTGTCTTCTAAGGATTATGAAACTTTATTTTTCAAGTTGTGGACTTGATTTCTAAAAGTATTGATGACATGATTTTAAGAGTATGTGACTTGAGTTTTAAAAAGAAAGAAGTTTATGATTACATTGAAATGCGTATGCGTGGTATTTTAGGTCTAGTTTCCTAAAGTTGTAAGAATAAAAGTGCCTTGAGTTCTCTAAAATGAAAGGTTGTTATAATAGCTTTATGGGAAGTTGTTATAACGACTTAAGAAGAGGTAACAATACGTTTTAAAATGTTACGTAAGGAAAATACAGAGCCTACAAATAGGCGGATTACGTTATGAAATACAGGAGCCTACAAATAGGCGGATTCGTTATGAAATACACCGAGCCTACAAATAGGCGGATTACGTTATGAGATACACGAGCCTACACATAGGCGGATTATTCCATATTACCCGAGCCTACACATAGGCGGGTTACGTCATCTTACACCGAGCCCACAGCGGGCGGATTATCTTACATGATTCCACGATGCCGAGGGGCGGGCGGATTATGCTACATGATTCCACGATACCGAGCCCAGGCGGGCGGATTATGCTACATGATTCCACGATGCAAGGCCGCGGGCGGGCGGATTATGCTACATGATTCCACGATTGCAAGGCCCGGGCGGGCGGATTATGTTATATGATTCATCGATGCACCGTGTCCATAAATGGGCGGATTATGTTATGTAAGATATGTAAGTTATGTGAAAAAGGTGGATTAAGCTCTTAAGTAAGTATGTAAGAATATGTTGTTAATCTTATCGAAAGAAGGAAAGAGCGGTTAATATATGATTGATTTGGGAGTTAAAGGGGCGTTCTTTATGCGATTATGATTTGATTCTTGCGTTATTTACATTTCCATATTAAATTTGTTATGCGGCCCCGAAGTGCGTTAAATGTCATGATTTAGGTACCAGTGTGGATCATGAGCTTAGGATCTGGTTCATTTTAGATGGCTCAGGGTTCGGAGTTGTCATGGCTATGTATATTCAGGTATGGCGGGGCCTGTCCCGCGATGAATTATGTTAAAACTCTTAGAAGTGCAGTAGTCACATATTGTGGAGTGCATTTGTAAAGAAAGGAAGGCTAACCGCTTCGTGTATGTATGCGTCGGAAGGTAGCCACATCGGTGACATTGTTTATTTCTGTTGTTTTATTTTATAAGTTTCATGTATGTTACGCTGCTATTTCTCTGATGTATAACTGAACAGGGTGCCCAGGTAGGGCACCAGTCGCGGGCCCGGGGTCGGGTCGTGACAAAAGTGGTATCGAGCGATTAGTCCTCGGAAAGTGTCTGACGTGTCTAGTAAGTCTTGATTATCGGTGTGTTGTGCACCATCTATAATCGGGAGGCTGCGGGACATTTAGGATTAGTTTCCATTCTTCTCACTCTGTGATCGTGCGATAGAATTTGTGTTGTTAGGGTCGTCCCTCACTGCGAGTTATGTTGTTCTGCGAGCGAGAAAGCGTGATGACCGGGAATGACTATGTGGATTGCGTATCGGGTTGGTAATGATTATAGTATAGTCGGTATTGTGACATACATCTATACGGAGTTATGTATGAAGTCGGGCAGCGTGTTGCCTAGAATGATGTTAGATTTCGGGAATTGGTAAAGACTAACTAGATCACAGGGAAGGTATGGAATAGTTAATGAACTCGCCAAGATCTTATGTTTTATTTGAGATAGTTGGGAAAGGATGAGCTATCTGATAGGGTAGTGAACCCTTAAGAAGCCATGTTAAGGAACCTAACGGAATGTCATGTTAATAGATTAAGCTGCGTATTAGGCTTAAGAGAATTATACGGATGAAGTGCGGATAGAGTTAGTAATGGTTGTTGTGATCGGGACAACATGGTTATGGTTTTATGAGATGTTTTTGTACCGATTCTTGGGGATCGTAAGGTAGGCGTGGAGCATGGAAATTGCGAGCCTAAGAATATTGATTCTTGAGACCTTAAGTATATAAGGTTTTCTCTGCAATAAGATTTTAAGTCGGACCGAGGATAAGAGTTAAGTGCGGCCGAGTCGGTTGATGACTTTATTACGGGTCTCCCATGGCCTGGAATGGAGTGGGATCAGTTGGTAGTAGTTAAAGCTCGTGGCGGTCACGAGTGCAAGGCCCAAGTCTAGTTAATTGTTTTACGGGTTCGTGGGCGCGTTCCACCGAACAGTCGTGGCGGAAATGGCCTTATATTTTTTATAGAGTGACTCAAAGATTTGAGGCCAGAATTGGTATGGAAGTTATGTATGTATGCTAGTATGAATTGGAAGTACGAAAGGATAATCTCTTTTGGGCTTATGATGGACAAGTATGCGTGTGCAAGGTATTAGGGCCATGTGTGGCATTGTTGGTATGACGGGGATGTGAAAGGAAACTATGTCGCTAATTATAAGTTTGACTCCGAAAGAACATTCGAGGACGAATGTTTCTAAGGGGGGAAGAATGTTACACCCCGTAATTACAGGACATGGTGTAAGAATGTACGTAAGAACTCACAAGTGTTAAGATTTGAGACTTGTAAAAATTTACCGGAAATTTGAAGATTGTCGGAAAGCGTATTATTGTGACGAATGGGAGGGCGACACTTGTCACCCCCCCTTATTTATGCCTTGGACGAAAATGTCATGGCCAAAATGGTCATTGACCATAGCCTTAAGATGATTAAGTCTTCCAATTAATTAGCTTGACAAAATTGACTAAGTCAAAGGGTTCAAAGTCTTGATATTTTAATTAGAGCTCATCCTAACCACCCAATTGTGTGTATCTTGACCCTCCATGTCCCTTTATAATACTAGTAGTAGTATGACAAGTTCCATACTTAGCCAAAATTCACAAAAATTTGAAGACCACATTGTTGAGCTCTCGGGTTTACTTCAAGGAAGGAGGAAAAAAATTTGTTTCTTGTCGATAATCTCCCACTCTAAACCAAGGTTCCTAAGTGTTATGTAAGTATATCTCAATAGAAAAATCCGGAAAAAGAGAGTTTTCGTATTAGTCATGGCGAAAACCTAGTTGCTTTCTAGGTTTTGGATTGGAGCGTGAAGGAAGTTGTTGGTGTGGTTCTAAGGGTCTCAGTAGCGGATTGAAGTGTCTTGGAGAGGTTCTAAACTACTAAGGAAGCGACTTGGATTTGGAATTGGATTAAGAATCGTTAAGGTAAAATCTTGTCTTTTAAAAGTGTTCTGAGTTATATATTTATTTTGTGTTGTTAGCTTTTAGTGTTGCTAGCATGAAGTTGTTATGTAGAAGTTTATAAGGATTGTGGATTGATTGTAGCCTTGGAAATCCGGAATGTAATGTAAGCCATGTTAAGTTGGATTTCAATTTAGTCGTTATTAGAATCGTCGCATGTTATTGATTTGAAGATTGTGATAGTTTTAATCAAATACGACTTGATATCATGTTATGCTACCAATTTGGATTGAAATGGAAATTTGATAAGAATTGGTAAGGTTGAACTCAAGGTGGCCGAATTTGGACTTTTAGTTTGTTTTTCATTTGTATTGGACTACTTTCTAAATTGTGAGCCAATTGGGAACATTTAGTTAGTCATTTGTATTGGAGTACCTTATAGAAATTGTGAGCCAATTGGGGCTGTTTGGTTATTGTATTCGGCCTTGAAAAAGGTGGCAAAGTAAGTAGAAACAAAGGAGGTGCTGTCCGATTTTCCGTAGAATTTAGCGACTTAGCACCTAAAATATTCTACGTATGAAGTAAGAAGTTAATGGACGTATGGTGACCATTATAGGTTGACGAACTAGGTATAGCGTATCCTACTTGAAGAATGGAATAGCTCGAGGTGGAAGTACTTTGGAGCTTTTGCTCTTGTCTATATTCGTCGCGAGGTATGTGAACATATTCCTCATTTAGACATGGTTCTATGTATGGAATATACATGTGGTATTATTTCATGATTCCTTCTATTCTTAGAAGTTAAGAAGTATGTATGTTGATTTACTCTACGTAAGGGTTATGTCTAAGTTATCCTAAGTTATAAGTATGTTAAATTGTCCTAAGTCCTTACCAAGTCTTATGGGAGATGTTGGTAAGAATGGTTAGGAAAATATGAGATTTGATTTAAAACTATGTGTCTTGATTTATTTAAAGTAAGTGAGTGGATTTTACGTTCAAAAATGACTTGAATTTATATGTGAAAAGGGGATTGATTTTTAAAAGTGAAAGTTATATGGTTTTAAGAGAATAAGTTACTTGGTTTTGGAAGTGTATGGAACTTTATATTTGCTTTGTATAAGTATAAGTAAGTGGATTTTAAAGAATGTATGATATAAGGTTTTAAGACTATGAACTTTGGTTGTCTTCTAAGGATTATGAAACTTTATTTTTCAAGTTGTGGACTTGATTTCTAAAAGTATTGATGACATGATTTTAAGAGTATGTGACTTGAGTTTTAAAAAAGAAAGAAGTTTATGATTACATTAAATGCATGTATGCGTGGTATTTTAGGTCTAGTTTCCTAAAGTTGTAAGAATAAAAGTGCCTTGAGTTCTCTAAAATGAAAGGTTGTTATAATAGCTTTATGGGAAGTTGTTATAACGACTTAAGAAGAGGTAACAATACGTTTTAAAATGTTACGTAAGGAAAATACACCGAGCCTACAAATAGGCCGGATTACGTTATGAAATACAGGAGCCTACAAATAGGCGGATTACGTTATGAAATACAGGAGCCTACAAATAGGCGGATTACGTTATGAGATACACCGAGCCTACATAGGCGGATTATTCCATATTACCCGAGCCTGCATAGTAGGGTTACGTCATCTTACACCGAGCCACAGCGGGCGGATTATGCTACATGATTCCACGATGCAGGCCCGGGCGGGCGGATTATGCTACATGATTCCACAATGCAAGCCGCGGCGGGCGGATTATGCTACATGATTCCACGATGCACCGAGCCCAGCGGCGGGCGGATTATGCTACATGATTCCACAAGATGCCGAGCCCAGCGGGCGGATTATGTTATATGATTCATCGATTGCGTGTCACGCAAATGGGTCGGATTATGTTATGTAAGATATGTAAGTTATGTGAAAAAGGTGGATTAAGCTCTTAAGTAAGTATGTAAGAATATGTTGTTAATCTTATCGAAAGAAGGAAAGGCGGTTAATATATGATTGATTTGAGAGTTAAAAGGGGCGTTCTTTGTGCGATTATGATTTGATTCTTGCACGTTATTTACATTCCATATTCGATTTTTGTTATGCGACCCGCCCGAAGTGCGTTCATGTCCATGATTTAGGTACAGTGTGGATCATGACTTAGGATCTGGTTGGCATTTTAGATGGCTCAGGGTTCCGAGTTGTCATGGCTATGTATATTCGGGGTATGGCGGGGCCTGTCCACGATGAATATGTTAAAACTCTTAAGTGCAGTAGTCACATATTGTGGGTCTGTTTGTAAAGAAAGGAGGCAAGCTTGCCGTTCGTGTATATGCGTCGGAAGGTAGCCCTATCGGTGACATTGTTTATTTCTGTTGTTTTATTTTATAAGTTTCATGTATGTTCATTGCTATTTCTCGATGTATACAGGCAGGGTGCCCGTGTAGGGCACGATCGCGAGCTTGAGGGTCGGGTCGTGACAATAAGAACCAATTGTTTTATAAATACATTGGTTAAGTATGTTTATGGAAGGCAGCCTTATCGGCTGGCCAGATATGTATTACCTTTTTTATGATGTTATGTGTTGTGTTATGTTCCGCTGCTATTCTCTGACATATACCTGACAGGGTACCCCAGTAGGGTACTAGTCGCGGCCCCGGGGTCGGGTCGTGACAGGCCTGCCTCATATTGAGCCCCTATTTCAGGCTCATCTTCATCCATGGCGGCCTCTGCTGCTGCTGGTGGTTGTACTCTCCGTCTGGCTGCTGGGGGGCTTGGGTCTGGGAAAGAGTGCACTATCCCATAGGACACCGACAGTTGGTTCCTCTCATGAGTGTCAGTGGGTAGTTGTGGGACCGCACTCATGTGACATAGCTTGGTGATAACTGAGCCATGTCCCAATCCGCCTGTCGTCGCCAACCTGCTGATTTCTTCGATGCTCTGCACTATTTCTTTCCCCACATCAATTGTCAGCCCCCTCATAATTCCATAAATCAACTTAACCCTATCTTCTGGCACTCTGGTGAAGTGCGTGGATGAAATCATGCGGCATCGACAAAATCTGACCAAGTCTTGTTGCGCTTGTTAGTGCTTTGCTCAGTGCTCTCGATCAATTTCTTCCAATCTCAAAAGCAGCTCCAGGGTAGTTGACGGTGTTTGCAACGGTATCCCAGTTGATGTTGTCGGTGCTCCTAGACCATGTTCTAAAGTGATTCTAATCACTTCCTTCTTCAACATCAACTGTTTTCAATTGTATATTAATATTTTTACGTCGAGCACATAGCTTTCCACTTACAAGCATCCCTTTCCACCTTCTCCGAAAGTTGGCATAAAATTCTCGCACTATTGTTGTGTTTCTTTGGTGTTATTTTCTCGGGTTCACAAATTTTCTCCACTCCCTTAACTTTCAATCATCGCGAATGGGCTCATAAACATCTCATTCTCCAAATGACGCCTCAGTAGTCCATTCCCTTTACGGTATTAAAGTGCAGTATCAAGCTTTTGTATCTTTGAGAGGCTTCGTGGCTTACAAACCTACTTTCGTCATATTGTGGGGTTGGGGTGGATGTGGAGCCTCTTCTTTTCTCGTGGCCATGGTTAAAGCTTTTCGAATTTACAATTTAGTGGCACAATGTCTCTCTACAAAATCAACAATCGGCGTGAACACAACACCCCAAACTTCAACCTTTCTACTCAATACCCACAACCTTCAAAGTCACTTTTTGACCCAAACTACTCCAACTACAATACTCCTCCAAACTACTACTTCCTATGGCTTGAGAAAAGGATTCAAGAACAAAGAAGGATTACCTTTTATGAGAGCTTCACTGTTCTTGTTTCAATTGGTTGGCTTGAGGGTATGGAATGAAGCTTTGTTGTTTGGGATAGTTGGGGTTTTGAGGAATTTAAGAGTTTAGGTTGTGGTTGTGTTGGATTTGTGGAGGATTTGTGGGCAAACTTACGGGATTTCGTGGGTTTTGGAGAGGAAAGTTAGGTTTTGATTTTTGAATTGGGAAAATCTGATTTTTGGGCGTTTTAAGTTTACGGATTCCCGCAGCCCTAGCTTTTAGGCGCGCTGATCTTCTGCGCCCGCCCGGGATTTCTGCGCCTCGGCCTGATTGCAGGCACCGCGCTCTAGACTTGGCAAATTTTCACTCTTTTTGGCGCCGGATCTTAAACCTGCGCTGTTGATTCTTTTAGCGCCATGCCTCGCTGGCGTATGGCGCTACCCGTTTTCTCAGAATTCTTACTTTTCTTCGATTTATTTCCTGTGCACTGTCACTCACAGACAAACACAAAACCCCAAGACCAGTGAGATCGTTTTAGACAAAATAAAATTAACTAAAGACCGAAATTAAAATAACAAAATTGAAAGTGTTGGGTTGCCTCCCACGTAGCACTGTCTTTAACGTCTTTTAGCCGGACGCAAGTTCCTTAACCTTAATAACCTTGCGGAGGATTAAGCCCCCAACCTATCCATTTCCTCCACATCTGGCGTTTTCTTTTTCTTCTTTTCTTTTTGGCATTATCAGTAATAGGGAGTTCAGGAACACTTACCTCCTTTAGTGACATTTCGGCAAACCATGCTTGCTTTCTTGGGCTCATCGCTCTTTGGTTGACTTGTAATGGCTGGCATGGGGGTTTGATGGTGCTGATTGCAAAGCACCCACTTATTGTTGGTGGCTCAATGATGTGTTTAAAAACTTTAAACACCATTTCTTCAGTCTCCACCCTTAATGTTAGTTCCCCTCTTTCAACATCAATCAAATCTCTCCCCGTTGCTAGGAATGGCCTCCCCAATATGATCGGGATTTCCGCGTCTTCTTCCATATCGAGGATGAGGAAATCTGCAGGAAAGAAGAATTTCCCTACTTTCACAATTACGTCCTCGATCTTGCCTCTTGGATGAACCACTGTCCTGTCGGCTAGCTGCAGGCTTACTGTGGTTGGTTTGGCCTCACCCAACTCCAATCTCTTGAATACTGATAGGGGCATTAGATTTATACTTGCCCCTAAATCACATAGCGCTCTGTTGCAAGTTACCCTGCCCACTGTGCAAGGTAGTGTGAAGCTGCCAGGATCCTTTAGCTTGGGTGGCAACTTCTTTTGCAGGATAGCACTACACTCTTCTGTTAGTGCTACTATCTCATATTCCGCCAGCTTCTTCTTTTTCCCCAAGATTTCTTTCATGAACTTGAAATAGGAAGGCATCTGCTCCAAAGCCTCTATAAAAGGTATGTTGATATGCGACTTCTGAATACTTCAAAAATTTGGAAAATTGTTTATCGACCGCCTTCCTCTGTAATCTCTGGGGAAAGGGATCTTTTCGATACTCTTCTCCGGAGTTTTCTCTATCACCGGCTAGGCTCAATCACCTTCTATTTTTCTAACTCTTATTTCTTCTCAACTCTTGGTGAGGTGGTCTTTGCTCCACCGCTTGCGCTTCTCAATTGCTTGCTGACATCGCTCTCTTGGATTTACCTCGTGTTACTTCGCAATGCCCGCGTGGTCGATGTTTGCTTGCTTTGCCGACCAGCAAGTTTCGAGGTTCTGAATGAGGATCTAGCTTGTCATGAACTGGTGCAGGCATTGGCAAGTCTTTGTCAATCGCTTCGGCTCGTCTAGTTTTTCTTTATGGTAGTGCGTTGAGCGTTGATCTTTGTGGGAGCTTGAGTGAAGGGTGTTGATTCTCGATCTGCTGGTTACGTCTATCGCGGTCTGCGCCCCACGATATTGGTTCTGCTGCCCC
Source organism: Przewalskia tangutica (assembly GCA_029844215.1). Taxonomy (NCBI): domain Eukaryota; kingdom Viridiplantae; phylum Streptophyta; class Magnoliopsida; order Solanales; family Solanaceae; genus Przewalskia; species Przewalskia tangutica. The sequence continues at coordinate 10,572,295 of CM056725.1, forward strand.
TGGTACTGGTTCTGCTGCCCCTGATACTGATTCTGCTGCCCCTGATCTCCTTTCCATGAGAAATTTGGGTGATTCCTCCACCCTGGATTATAAGTGTTTGAGTAGGGGTTGTTCTGTTGCCTCGCTAATTACCTCTTGCTGACACTCTCTGCTGCTCCATTGGTATATTGTTGGGATCATTTGAAGGACACCTATCAAATGTATGTGGGCCACCACATATCTCACGCCTTTAGGCATCATGCGGCATTTCTCGACATGTGTTCTTTGCTGCAACTGTTTCGCTAGAAGAGCCACTTGGGCATTCAAGGCAGCAATAACATCTATCTCGTGGACTCCCACAGTTCTTCTCCCACTAGTCGCCCTCTCTTCAGTGACATGGTTGTTAGTGGTCATATCTTCTAATAATTCATGAGCGTCGGGTCTGTTTTCCTCACGAAGGCTCCACTGCTTTGCATCTATGATGGTTACGGTTGTCTTTGCTCGGCCGTTGTAGAAGATGTTGACCAAGTTCCACAACTCAATGCAAAGGTGTTGACACTTCCTTTGTAGATCCTTGAACCTTTCCCAATCTTCATATAAGGACTCTCCATCAGATTGGTAGAAGATGTTCAACTCCTCATGATTTCTTTGCTTTACATGGGGAAAGAACTTGGCTAGGAATTTATGTGCCAGCTCGTGCCATGTGAATATCGAATCGGCTGGCAGGGAATTCAACCATACTTTTGCTCTATCCCTGAGTGAGAAGGGAAAGAGCCTCAATCTGACGGCATCATCAGTAACGCCGTTATATCTGAAAGTGGCACATAGCTCCAAGAAATTAGCTATGTGCATATGTGGATCCTCCGATGGCAGTCCTCCGAATTGCACTGTGTGCTGTACCATGCTCAGAATCGCCGGTTTTATTTCGAAATTGTTGGCTCCTATTGTAGGGAGCCTAATGCAAGTCTGTGCTCCATTCACTCTTGGCAGCACATAATCTCCCAAACTTCTTTCTGGCTGGATTTGGACTCTCTCCTCCACGTCTATTGGCGCTTGCCTAGGTATTCCTGGATGGGGTTGATTCTCACCTAACCCTTCTCCCATCCCGTTGTTGTTTTGAACGCCGTTCATCTCTAACAAAGTTGCAATCCGCTGATTCTTTCTGTTCTGTTTGCAGGTTTTCTCAATTTCTGGATTGAAGGGAACGAGAGTGTCTGCTCCTCTTCTCCTTCGCATAAACTGACTTCCTGAAATAGATCAAAAACAGACAACAAATCACGGCACCTCGAATTTTCAAAAGAAAAAAAACGTAAAAATTAAACGAAAAATTAAAACCAAATTAGAAATTAAAAATAGATCACTTTGATATTGAACTATGCCTAATCCCCGGCAACGGCGCCAAAAACTTGATGCGCGGTAAGATGCACACACTCAAACGCAAGTGCACGTTATCGTATCAAGTAGTATAGTCTTAGATAAGACCGAATATCGTCCTCTGGGATTAGGGTTCAAGTACCAACTATCTATTTTCTAGTATCTATTTGGCGAATTGATAATTGATTTGGTTGTTTATAACTACGAATTATAAAAGCTATTCAATTATAAAGGTTTACTTCAGTTGTGATGAGAATAGGGCTTCTATGTATCCTCACTATCCGCTTATGCTACTTGCTAATGCATTACTTATGGTATTAACTTCTTTTGGAGAAAGCGGGTTTCTGAAATCGTTTTATACTCCGTTAGGTTATATAAACACTCAACCCGATGATCGTTCCTTACCTAACTTTCACGATAAGGGTAACTTTATAGGAGGATTAAGAACAAAAACCTAGTTGACCGTCACGCACAATGCGCAAAATTAGGGTTGTTAAGCCTCTCATCAACGCTACATACTAATTGAGGTATTTTCATCCCCAATTCAAGAATGTCTACCCAACTTACAGCATATTCACAATCCCCCCTTTTCAGAATCTGATTAGAAATCATATAGTGATAATTAGTTGTCAATTAATTACCAAGAATTCAACTCAATTATTGGATAGATCTCTCAATAAGAACAATAACCATAAGCATGCATTAATTTATAACATAAGTTTCAAGAAGTTCAACATAGAAAGCCCTATAAGAGAATTAGTTCCTAGCCATAAAGATGACAAGAACTAATTCCATGTTCATCATGCAAAAACTGAAATAAAGTAAAGAAAAGGAAAAGAAATTACTAAACTAAAGGTGTCCAATCTCCAAGCAAAAAGTCTTGTGTTGTGCAAGAAGGGGAACCATAAAAAACTGCCTAGGGTTCTCCTTTTATAGCTGAAACCGCCTCCTCTTTTCCTTGTGCCCGCCTAAATTCGTCAAAAACCTAATTTTTCGCGTCGGCGCCCGCGCTGACACAGCGCCGCGGTAAAGTTCTGCAATCCGTCGGGTGTTTTGGCGCGCCACGCTATCTGTCATGCGAGCGCGCCGCGCTGAATCTTCTGTAGCTCCTCGGATGTTTAGGCGCCGCGGCGCTGGATCTTCTGCACCTTCTCTGAATGATGGCGCGCCCTGCTGACGGCGAGGCGCCACGCTGGCCGGATTTTAGCCTTGTTCGCCACTTTCTCTGTTTTCAGCTCTGGCATCTCCTCTTTTGCCCTCTTTTTGCTCCTTTTCCGCCATTTGGCCATTTTAACCACTTTGACTCAAAAGAAAGAAAAACTATCCTAATACGACAATTATATGTGCAAATGGGACAAAAGACTAACTAAAACTGACTCGAAAGGTGTATATAAAATACACCGATCAAATACCCCCAAACTTAACCTTTGCTCGCCCTCGAGCAAAGATAGAAAGAAATAAAATAACAAGACTCAAAGAACGAAAAATAAAAGGACTCCCTGCCATTGATCACTTTTGCTGCATAAATGTTAACTAGAAAAACATGAAGGTTAAATAATAATATGCAGGAATCATATAGCATGAAATTTTCAGCACACTAACCACATGAAGCTAAATATTTCGCAAACTCATATTCATCATGCTTAATAGAAGTCAATATACTAAATCATGCATATAAATTCAAGAATTCCTATGGCTTGCTTACTTGCTATTCTCCACTAATTCTAGATATGCATAAAAGAGATCTTCAGGACTTTAAGGGTTGTAATGTAGGCTTAGGTAGGGGTTGGTAAAGATAGACATTTAGGCTCATTTTTCTGTACCATAAACTCTTTTGGCTTTTCAATTTTTCCCTTTTTCTTTTGATTCTTTCCTTCACTTCAATTCTATCCTTCCCCTCTTTTGTTTTGGGAGAGTGAAGTGTATTATACTAATAGGCACCCCCAAACTTAGGCTTTTGCCTCTTTCTTATTACTTTTCCATTGGGGTGCATCAAACTTGTTCACTCTTTTTGTTTCTTCTTTTTAACACAATGTACTCCATTATTTCATATTTTCACTTATGACACAATTTGTGGGAATATATGGTGTCAAAGAAGAAGTTTCAAATTTAGGCTCAATGGGGTTGACTAGAGATATTTTTAAAGTCCGGGATAGAAAAGAGTGGTAAGAATTGGCTATCAAAGAAGTGCCTGAGTCATTTCCCTAACATGCATATCCTAACTATTTCGCCTCAAATAACAAGCAATCATAACACATAAACATTTATCATTTAGTATGCGTAATTCGAGCAAGAAACTCCAAATAGACAGATTCTATGAGTTTTTGGCATATCTAACCTAAGTGTTTAGATAGTTGCTTCAATTCCTTTACATTATTCCACCGTACTTCACTAGGTGTTTCTAGCAACTATAGCATACATGATCTTTGACAGGCAATTATGACTCAAAAAAGAAAAAATTTTGGTGACTCAAAATAAACATAAAACAAATAAAAAGACTTAAATAAAACATAACATGACACACAAATAAAACACCCCCAAACTTAAATCACACATTGTCCCCAATGTGTGCAAGACTCAAAGAAAATAAAAGAAAAAGACACTTACATACTTTGGCTAAAATGGTGGTGGTGGTGGTGGATAATGCGTCGACCATTGGTGGAACAAGACACTCAGCTCGTCGATTTGTTGCCTTGTTTCTTGCTGTCCTTGTACTACTGTTTGCAAGGTCTGCATCATCTCCCTCTGATGTTGGTATAATTGCCCCATTGTGGGCTCTGAGGGTTCTGCTCTTGTGGTTGGCCGGTGGCTGGGGCCTTGTTATACCCCGTAGTTCTGACCCTACGTATGAGAGCGTACGAAAGCATGTAAGACTTAAAATTTTCAAAGGATAGGTTGACGGATTATTCCGGACGGGTTTTAGTCAACTTTGAGGCGGGTTATGACCCGATTCATTGAGAGTTCCTAAGTATTTTAAAGGCCTAGGGCGTAGTTCGTTGAGTCTAGATTCCAACGCAACCAACCGTTCGTCGATAGGACGTCGGAGTAGAAAGTTATGAGAGTTACAAGTTCAAGGCAATCGGGCGTAAATGCGTTTGAGCAAAGCGGCATGCCGCGGCGCCTAAAGCATCGAGGGTCGCTGAAGTTTCAGCGCGCCAGATGGACAGCAGGGCGACAGCGCCGAAATTCCAGAGAGCCGGCGGAGGTTTCAGCGCCGCGGCGCCGAGGCGGGATTTTTGGGCGGAAAAACTTAGAAAAGTCAGATTTTTCTTTTAAAAGACCTTGGGAGGGTGACAAGTGTCCCCCCCCATCTGATTTCTTGCATGCAATATATTGACCAAGTCTTGAAGACTTGGTCATCTTCTAATTTCCCTCTCTCTCTAAAGCTTTAGCTCTCCCTTCTCTCTAAGTTTCCAAGAGGAATTCTAAGCCTAAGGAAAATCTGAAAAGTGTGATAGGAAGGAAAGGTTATTACAAGCTTGTGGAGACTATTGTGGTGATATTCTTGGAGTAGAGGCTAGCAATTGTTGGAATAAATTGGCTAAAAGCTCTAAGGTAACCATTCTTCTTTTATTGATGGTATTTGGTATTGCATGTTGAGTAGGAAGAACTTTTAGTTGGAAATAAGGCCCTTAGATTGATTGCATGTGAGAAATGTGGTTGGGATATGAAAGGATTGGTTAAAAGAACAAGTGAGCATGTTGTAGCCTAAAAACTACCTTAAACTTGTTAAAATGAATTATTGTACCTTGTGGGCAGAATTAGTTTGGGTGTGTAATCCCCTTTGCATTGTTGGATTGTTGAGCCTTGAATGAGGCATTTGGGTGATAAATTCGGCCTTGAGAAAGGTGGCAAAGTATGTAGAAACAAAGGAAATGCTGCCCAATTTTCCGTAGAATTTAGTGGCTTTGAGTTAGATTATTCTACATTGAAATTAGAGGTTAATGAACATATCATGGTTATTATAGGTTGAAATATTACTTCAGTAGTTGGACTAGCAAGTGGATTGACTAAAGAGGTATGTGAAGTTTTCCTATCTCTTGAGCATGAATAGATTAAACTATGTAGTACTGAGACGTACAAGATTTGGTATTCTTACTCATTTTAAGCATATAATGACTTGTTTCATTTTAAGAATGTATAATTCCCTTAGTTAAGGGAAAAGTATGATTTTACTAAAGCATAAGAGTTAATATAACAACTTTATGGGAAGTTGGTTTATTAGCTTCATAAAAGGTTAATGAGAAGAGATTTACTCTAAATAAGATAAGTATATGGAGGCAAATTGATTTTAAGGTATCAATTGCCCAAAGGTTTTATGTATAAAGAAGAGTCATTTTCAAAAGAGTTGAAGTATGTAGTACTTGGGTTAAACTCCCGGTGTTCTTTTACTATAGATATGGTTAAGTGCCTTAAGTAAACTAAAATGAGAGGGTATATGAACAAGACTAATAAGAAGTTATAAGTTTTCTTAACTTATTTATGATTATGATATGATGACAGTTTGAGCTAGGGTAAGAGTATATCTGAGGGGCAAGCCCCAAGATCGTTATACCACCTTCTCCAGGGTAAGAGTATGTCTGAGGGGCAAGCCCCAAGATCGTCATACCACCTTCTCCAGTGTAAGAGTATATCTGAGGGGCAGATCCAAGATCGTTATACCATCCGCACTGTAAGAGTATATCGAGGGCAAGCCCCAAGATCATTATACCATCCGCTCCGGTGTAAGAGTATATCGCGAGTACTGACCCCAAGATCGTTATACCATCCGCCTGTGGTAAGAGTATATCCGAGGAAAGTCCCAAGATCGTTATACCACTGTTCGTGGATTTGCTACCCATGATGCGAGAATACCTCATGGGAGTCCTTATGGGCTTATGCGGGTGAAATAGTCCCATGCCGGCGGTAGTGCGGCCGATCAGAAGTACCTCACGCGGTCCACGACCCATGCGGTGAAATAGTCCCAGGAGTAGGATGGTTTTATTGATACTACGGGCGAGGTACCCTGTTTTGATCATGAGCCTCCTACTTTATGCAGTATTATACATATATACTTGTCACTCTCATTGTTAGTAAGGCACAGTAAAAGGTATTTTATCGTCTTTCATGACTCCAGCTTGCTTTTAGACTTATGATATCATATTACGATTTTTCCCACTTTACGTGCTTGGTACATATTGTGTCGACCCCCTTCCCGGGTGCGTTCATACGCGGTAAGGGTAAGCAGATTGAGGATCCTCGTTCTTAGGATCACTATTCCGGTGTCAGAAGCTCCATTCCTCCGGAAGCTTATTTATTGGTACGGATATTTCCCTGATGCTATAGGTATTTTGTACATTCGTGGTATGGCGGGCCTTGTCATACAATTGTTATCTTTAAGTGCATGGCCACCTATGTGTTTTGGGCTATAAGAACCAATTGTTTTATAAATACATTGGTTAAGTATGTTTATGGAAGGCAGCCTTATCGGCTGGCCAGATATGTATTACCCTTTTTATGATGTTATGTGTTGTGTTATGTTCCGCTGCTATTCTCTGACATATACGGCGAGTACCCCAAGAGGTACTAGTCGCGGCCGGTCGGTCGTGACAAAAGTGGTATCGAGCGATTAGTCCTCGAAAGTGTCCACGCATCGTGTCTAGTAGAGTCTTGATTATTGGTGTGTCGTGCACCACATCTATAATCAGGAGGCTGCAGGATATTTAGGATTGGTTTCCATTCTTTCACTCTAAGATCGTGCAATAGAGCTGGGTTATAGGTTGAACCTCCTCTGATGTTTTTCTTTATGTAACAGTTATGCCTCCACGCAAGGCAACCGCGGCCCGGAAGCGGCAAAGCGGTGAGAGTCGCTAGTGGAACGCGGAGAGTCACGAGGCACGTGCCCGATCACGGAGATGATGTTTAGGCGGCGAAGTTCCACGTCGTCGCCGCCTTTAGCAGAGTTCGAGCGGCGGACGCGGCCATCGAGACCGCGATGCGAGCCTCCATCCCACCGATCGGGCACGTACGAAGATTACGAGAATGATTCGCCATCGACCAAGATAGTGGCGGCGCCGACGAGAGCGGCGGCCAACCTGAGCCAAGCGATTCTTGATTCGATTTCTTGGGTTATCACCCACGAAGTTCTATGGTTCGAGATTTGATGAGATCCGCAGGAGTTTGTCCGGCGATTCTGACGGACCATGCAGTTCTTAGGGAATCGGTGAGTCTGTTATACTAGCTTCTTACGGTTCTGCGATATTGCGTTGAATGTTTGAGTCATGGGTATTGTCGAGGGGTGAGGATGCTCTCCCGGCTGATTGGGAGGAGTTCACAGAGGCGTTCCTAGACCACTTCTTGCCTCCGGAGGTGAGGAGAGCCCGCGTAGATAGGTTCTTGACCTTGAGACAGGACGGGAGGACTATCAGGGAGTACAGCTTGGAGTTTGACTCTTTGGCCAGATATGCACACACCATCGTAGCAGACATGGCAGACAGGGTTCATAGATACGTGATGGGGCTAGACCGTCACATGATTACTGCTTGCTTAGGAGTGGCTCTTCACCGAGGATGGATATTTCGGAGATGCAGCATACGCACGAGGATTGAGGCAGAGAGGCGGGATCGCTTAGATTTGGGCCACCCAAGAGGCCAAGACATCGTGTTCTCGGGCGCTTCAGGCGGGCAGCCTCGGCGAACTAGGTCCACCTTCCACCGGCCAGAGTGCTCCTTCACGCGATTTCGGCGGGAGGTCCGATCGCCAGGTTATTCAGAGGCGGTCGTGGCTCCGGGGCGCCGAGTTTTCGCGAGGCAGAGACGGCGCTAATCGAGACCACCTACCTCTCGGTGCGTTCGATGCGGTAGGTCTCATCCGGGCGAGTGCCGTCTGGGTTCGAGATCATGTTACTCTTGTAGCGCAGGCCATCCAAGAAGGATTATGTCGCCCAGGCGGGGAGCATTACGGTTCAGCCGACGGTCCGTCTTTGGATCTTCATCTTCGATGGTTAGACGCCCGTAGGCGTGGTACTTATGGGCCAGCGGCCGGCGCAGGTCGTGGTAGGGGTTCGATTCTAGCGGTCCTCGAACCGCATATATGCTATGCCCGACAGCGAGACCGAGGCGTCGCGGATGTCGTCACAGGTACATTATTGGTTTCTTGCTGTGATGTATATGCTTTGATAGATCCAGGTTCTACCTTGTCCTACATATCTCCTCATATTGCCAGTAGAATAGGGATAGAGCCCGAGTCCATAAGACCTTTTGAGGTGGCTACGCCAGTAGGTGATTCAGTGGTAGCTGAGCGAGTGTATAAGGCTTGTCCTGTGACTATAGATAGCCGTCAGACTCTAGCCGACTTGATAGAGTTGGATATGACAGACTTCGATGTGATTATGGGTATGGATTGGCTAGCATCTTGCTATGCTAACGTGGACTGTAGAGAGAGATTAGTTCGGTTTCAGTTTCCCGGCGAGCCGGTTATCGAGTGGAAGGGGAATACTGCACCGCCGAGGGGTAAGTTTATTTCTTACCTCAGGGCTAGGAAGATGGTGCGGAAAGGGTACATCTATCATATGGTTCGGGTATTCGACATAGAGGTCAGGGACCTTGATCGATTCCGGTCGTTAGAGAGTTTCCAGACGTATTCCCAGATGAGCTTCCGGGTATCCCTCCTGAAAGGGAGATTGAGTTTTGCATTGACTTGGCGCCAGATACTCGACCGATATCTATTCCGCCATACCGGATGGCACCTACCGAGCTGAAGGAATTGAAGGACCAGCTGAAAGATTTGCTGGAGAAAGGCTTTATTAGGCCAAGTGTTTCTCCTTGGGGAGCACCAGTGTTATTTGTAAAGAAGATGGATGGGACGCTGCGTATGTGTATTGATTACAGGCAGCTGAACAAGGTAACTATCAAGAACAGATATCTTGATTATTGGTGTGTCGTGCACCACATCTATAATCAGGAGGCTGCAGGATATTTAGGATTTGTTTCCATTCTTTCACTCTAAGATCGTGCAATAGAGCTGGGTTATAGGTTGAACCTCCTCTGATGTTTTCCTTTATGTAACAGTTATGCCTCCACGCAAGGCAACCGCGGCCCAGAAGGGCAAGGCAGCTGAGGGTGCTGCTAGTGGAACGCGGAGAGTCACGAGGGCACGAGCCCGATCCCACGGAGATGATGTTTAGGCGGCGAAGTTCCACGTCGCCGCCACTTAGCGAGTTCGAGGCGGACGCGCTCATCGAGACCGCGATGCCGAGCCTCCAGTCCACGATCGTGGCACGAGTGCAGATTACGAGAACAGATTCGCCATCGACCAAAGATAGTGGCGAGCGGCAAGCCGATGAAGCGGCGCCAACCCTGGAGCGATTTCTGATTCGGGATTTCTTGGGTTGTCACCCACCCGAGTTCTATGGTTCGAGATATGATGAGGATCCGCGAGTTTGTCCGCGATTCTGACGGACCATGCGAGTTCTTAGGGAATCGTGATCGAGTCTGTTATACTAGCTTCTTACCGGTTACGCGATATTGCGTTGAACTGGTTTGAGTCATGGGTATTGTCGAGGGGTGAGGATGCTCTCCCAGCTGATTGGGAGGAGTTCACAGAGGCGTTCCTAGACCACTTCTTGCCTCCGGAGGTGAGGAGAGCCCGCGTAGATAGGTTCTTGACCTTGAGACAGGACGGGAGGACTATCAGGGAGTACAGCTTGGAGTTTGACTCCTTGGCCAGATATGCACACACCATCGTAGCAGACATGGCAGACAGGGTTCATAGATACGTGATGGGGCTAGACCGTCACATGATTACTGCTTGCTTAGGAGTGGCTCTTCACCGAGGATGGATATTTCGGAGATGCAGCATACGCACGAGGATTGAGGACAGAGCGGGATCGATTAGATTTGGGCCAGCCAAGAGGCGAGACATCGGGTTCTCGAGCGATTTCGAGGCGGCCTCAAGGCAGACTAGGTCCACCTTCCAGCCAGCACAGAGTGCTCCTTCACGCTTTTTCGGCGAGGTCCGATCGCGAGGTTATTCGAGCGGTCGTGGCTCCGGGGCGTCGAGTTTCGAGGCGAGACCGGCGCAATCGAGACCACCTACCTCTCGGTGCGTTCGATGCGGTAGGTCTCATCCGGGCGAGTGCCGTATGGGTTCGAGATCATGTTACTCTTGTGGCGGCAGGCCATCCGAAGGATTATGCATCGCCAGGCGGCGGGAGCATTACGGTTCAGCCGACGGTGCATTCTTGGATCTTCATCTTCGATGGTTAGACGCCCGTAGGCGAGTACTTATGGGCCAGCGGCCGCGGCGATGGTCGTGGTAGGGTTCGATTCTAGCGGTCCTCGAACCGCATATATGCTATGTCGGTCAGCGACAGACCGGAGGCGTCGCGGATGTCGCCAGTACATTATTGGTTTCTTCTTTGTGATGTATATGCTTTGATAGATCCGTGTTCTACCTTGTCCTACATATCTCCTCATATTGCGATAGAATAGGGATAGAGCCCGAGTCCATAAGACCTTTTGAGGTGGCTACGCCGATGAGTGATTCAATGGTAGGCGAGCGAGTGTATAAGGCTTGTCTGTGACTATAGATAGCCGTCGGACTCTGGCCGACTTGATAGAGTTGGATATGACGGACCGATGTGATTATGGGTATGGATTGGCTAGCATCTTGCTATGCTAACGTGGATCGTATGAGAGATTAGTTCGGTTTCGATTTCCGTGGCCGTTATCGAGTGGAAGGAATACCGCACCGCCGAGGTAAGTTTATTTCTTACCTCGGGGCTAGGAAGATGGTGTGGAAAGGGTACATCTATCATATGGTTCGTATTCGACATCGAGTAGAGGTACCGACCTTGATCGATTCGGCCGTTAGAGAGTTTCGCACGTATTCCCGGATGAGCTTAGGGTATCCCTCCGAAAGGAGATTGAGTTTTGCATTGACTTGGCGCGGATACTCGTAGATATCTATTCCGCCATACCGATGGCACCTACCGAAATGAAGGAATTGAAGGACCGGTGAAAGATTTCTTTGGAGAAAGGCTTTATTAGGCCAAGTGTTTCTCCTTGGGAGCACCGATGTTATTTGTAAAGAAGATGGATGGGGCCAGCTGCGTATGTGTATTGATTACGACGGTGAACAAGGTAACTATCAAGAACAGATATCCTCCCGGGATTGACGATTTGTTTGACCGATTGCGAGGTGCAAAGTGTTTTCAAGATAGACTGCGATGCAGTTATCATCAGTGCGAGTTAGAGAGATAGATATCCCAAAGATCGCATTCGGGACCGGTATGGGCACCATGAGTTGAGTGATGTCTTTCGGGTTGACAACGCCCAGCGATATTCATGGATTTGATGAATAGGGTGTTGAGCCATTCTTGGATATGTTCGTTATAGTATTTATTGATGATATCTTGGTGTATTCGCGCACGCAGCGAGCATACTGGTCATTTGAGGCGGTTTGAAGTCCTCCGAGACCGCGATTGTATGCCAAGTTCTCGAAGTCACGAGTTAGTTCAAAGTGGCTTTCTTAGGGCATGTCATCGGGTAAGCGGTATTCGGGTTGATACTGACTAAGATTGAGGCGATCAAGACTTGGCCTGCACCAGCTACTGCAGCGGAGAGTGCGCAACTTTGGGCCTTGCGAGTTATTATCGGAGGTTTGTAGAAGTTTGCTTATTTCAAGCACTGACTAAGTGACCCGGTAAGCGGCTATGTTCGGTGGGCGGATACTTGTGAGAAAGTTTCCGTTGCTAAAGGAGAAGTTGGCAGCCGATTCTTGCTCTTCCAGAGGGCTTAGATGGATATGTGGTTTATTGTGACGCATCAGTGTCGGGCTTGGAGTGCGTCTTTGATGCGGCAGCGAGTTATAGCTTATGCGTCTCGGCGGCTTAGGAAGCATGAGAAGAACTATCCCACGCATGACTTGGAGTTAGCGGTGATTCATGCCTTAAAGATGCGGAGGAATTATTTATATGGAGTTCGTGTGGACATTTAACGGACGCGAGTCTCGGTACATCTTCGGCCGGAGGAGTGAACTTGCGGTAGAGGCGGTGGTTGGAGCTACTTAAGGATTACGATGTTGATATTCTATACCACCCGGGGAAGGCCAATGTGGTTGCGGATGCCCTTAGTCGCAGTCGATGGGTAGTCCGTGCGATGTTCAGCGGAGAAGAGGATATGGTCAGAGTTACATCACCAGCGAGCCTTGGGGTTCGTTTGGTTGATTCGATAGTGAAATTCGGGTTCGAGAGGTTGCCGAGTCTTATCGTCGAGGAGGTAAAGAGGCGTGATATGAGGATCCGATTTTGATGCGATGCAGAGATGCCGCTGCTCGAAGGAGAAGAGTTCATTTGAGGTAGCACGATGGGGTGCTAATATTTGAGGCCGGTTGTGTGTTTCGATGTGAGAACCGTCGGTGATTCAGGGAGGCACATAGTGCTCGTTATTCTATTCATCCGGTCGACTAAGATGTACCATGACCTCGATCGTGTATTGGTGGGATGGCCTAAAGAGGGCGTTGCGGAGTTCGTGGCACGGTGCGAATTGTCGTGAGTTAAGATTGAGCACGAAGCCGGTGGTCATTGCGAGTTATTGATATTCCGACTTGGAAGTGGGAGGTGATAAATATGGATTTTATTACGGGCTACCTACCACTCGGAGAAGCATGATTCCATTTGGGTGATTGTCGACGGTGGTGAAATCAGCCCATTTTCTTCCGATCGAACGACGTTCTCGGTGAGGACTATGCAGTTATATATTAGAGAGATTGTGAGGCACGAGTCGGTGTCGATTATATCGAGATAGAGCCCAGTTCTCGGCTAACTTCGGAGGTCTTTTCGTGAAGGATTAGGGACACAGTGAGTCTCGATGCGGCGTTTCACCCTCGGTAGCGGACGGCCGAGCGCACTATCCGGACACGAGGATATCTGCGGGCTTGTGTTATTGATTTCGTGGTAGGCGGGAGGATCATTTACCTCTTGTAGTTTGCTTATAACAATAGCTACCATTCCGGTATTCGATGGCGCGCCTTATGAGGCCTTATACGGGAGGAAGTGCAGTCACCGATAAGTGGTTCGAGGTGGGAGAAGTTCGATTAGTCGGGCCGGACTTAGTTCAGTGACGATGGATAAGGTGAAGCTTATCCAGAGCGATTGTTGGCGGCTCGAGTCGGCAAAAGTCGTATCACAGATCATCGGCGTCGACACTTGGAATTCGAGATAGATGATTGGGTTTTCTAAAGTATCACCCATGAAGGCGTGATGAGATTTGGAAAGAAGGAAGCTTAGCCCAAGGTACATTGGGCGTGTCGGTGTCGTAGGGTAGGCAAGGTTGCCTGAGTTAGATCTTCCGTCCGATTTGGAGGCGGTGCATCCGATTTTCATGTGTCTATGTTGCGGAAATGTATTGGAGATCCATCTAGAGTGCACCCGGTTCGGGATGTCCAAGTGACGGAGGAGTTATCGTATGAGAGAGTCCCATAGCGATACTCGATCGTCGAGTTAAGCGACTTGAGCGAAAGATGTGGCTTCCGCAGTGCTATGCGAGCAACAGGAGGAAATGACATGGGAAGCGGAGGGCGATATGATGAAGAAGTATCCTCACTTATTCCCTATACCTCCGTGTAACCTACTTTCCTGCTTGTTAGTTTTGATTTAGTAATTTCGCTTAAGTGCATTTGTGGCTCGTGGAGCTTCCTTATTTTTGCAAAAGAGTAGTTGAGGGTCTATGCCGATAATATGATTTGAGTAAGCCTAGAAGGAACATTCGGACGAATGTTTCTAAGGGAGAATGTTATACCCCGTAGTTCTGACCCTACGTATGAGAGCGTACGAAAGCATGTAAGACTTAAAATTTTCAAAGGATAGGTTGACGGATTATTCCGGACGGGTTTTAGTCAACTTTGAGGCGGGTTATGACCCGATTCATTGAGAGTTCCTAAGTATTTTAAAGGCCTAGGGCGTAGTTCGTTGAGTCTATATTCCAACGCAACCAACCGTTCGTCGATAGGACGTCGGAGTAGAAAGTTATGAGAGTTACAAGTTCAGCGCGTGATCGTAAATGCGTTTCAGCAAAGCGGCGGGGCGCGCGCCTAAAAATCTTGAGGGTCGCTGAAGTTTCAGCGCCGCGGCGCCAGGACAGCAGGGCTGCAGCGCCGAAAGTCCAGAGTGGTATTGCATGTTGAGTAGGAAGAACTTTTAGTTGGAAATAAGGCCCTTAGATTGATTGCATGTGAGAAATGTGGTTGGGATATGAAAGGATTGGTTAAAAGAACAAGTGAGCATGTTGTAGCCTAAAAACTACCTTAAACTTGTTAAAATGAATTATTGTACCTTGTGGGCAGAATTAGTTTGGGTGTGTAATCCCCTTTGCATTGTTGGATTGTTGAGCCTTGAATGAGGCATTTGGGTGATAAATTCGGCCTTGAGAAAGGTGGCAAAGTATGTAGAAACAAAGGAAATCTTGATTTTCCGTAGAATTTAGTGGCTTTGAGTTAGATTATTCTACATTGAAATTAGAGGTTAATGAACATATCATGGTTATTATAGGTTGAAATATTACTTGCGGTAGTTGGACCTAGCAAGTGGATTGACTAAAGAGGTATGTGAAGTTTTCCTATCTCTTGAGCATGAATAGATTAAACTATGTAGTACGGTAGACGTACAAGATTTGGTATTCTTACTCATTTTAAGCATATAATGACTTGTTTCATTTTAAGAATGTATAATTCCCTTAGTTAAGGGAAAAGTATGATTTTACTAAAGCATAAGAGTTAATATAACAACTTTATGGGAAGTTGGTTTATTAGCTTCATAAAAGGTTAATGAGAAGAGATTTACTCTAAATAAGATAAGTATATGGGGAGGCAAATTGATTTTAAGGTATCAATTGCCCAAAGGTTTTTATGTATAAAGAAGAGTCATTTTCAAAAGAGTTGAAGTATGTAGTACTTGGGTTAAACTCCCGGTGTTCTTTTACTATAGATATGGTTAAGTGCCTTAAGTAAACTAAAATGAGAGGGTATATGAACAAGACTAATAAGAAGTTATAAGTTTTCTTAACTTATTTATGATTATGATATGTTGTGTGATTGAGCTAGGGTAAGAGTATATCTGAGGGGCAAGCCCCAAGATCGTTATACCACCTTCTCCAGGGTAAGAGTATGTCTGAGGGGCAAGCCCCAAGATCGTCATACCACCTTCTCCAGTGTAAGAGTATATCGAGGCGGATCAAGATCGTTATACCATCTGCACCATGTAAGAGTATATCGAGGGCAAGCCCCAAGATCATTATACCATCTGCTCAGGTGTAAGAGTATATCGAAGTCTGACCCAAGATCGTTATACCATCCGCCTTGGTAAGAGTATATCGAGGAAAGTCCCCAAGATCGTTATACCACCATTAGTGGATTTGCTACCCATGATGCGAGGAATACCTCACGCGAGTCCTTATGGGCTTATGCGGGTGAAATAGTCCCGTGCCGGTACATGCCGATCACGGAGTACCTCACGCGGTCCACGCACGACCCTGCGGGTGAAATAGTCCCGGAGTAGGATGGTTTTATTGATACTACGGCGAGGTACCTGTTTTGATCATGAGCCTCCTACTTTATGCAGTATTATACATATATACTTGTCACTCTCATTGTTAGTAAGGCACAGTAAAAGGTATTTTATCGTCTTTCATGACTCCAGCTTGCTTTTAGACTTATGATATCATATTACAGTATTTTTCCCAGCTTTACGTGCAGTACATATTGTGTCGACCCTTCCCAGGCCGCGTTAAATGCAGCGGTAAGTAGCGATTGAGGATCCTCGTTCTTAGGATCACTATTCCGGTGTCAGAAGCTCCATTCCTCCGGAAGCTTATTTATTGGTACGGATATTTCCCTGATGCTATAGGTATTTTGTACATTCAGGGGTATGGCGGGGCCTTGTCCATACGCTTGTTATCTTTAAGTGCGTGGCCACCTATGTGTTTTGGGCTATAAGAACCAATTGTTTTATAAATACATTGGTTAAGTATGTTTATGGAAGGCAGCCTTATCGGCTGGCCAGATATGTATTACCCTTTTTATGATGTTATGTGTTGTGTTATGTTCCGCTGCTATTCTCGACATATACGGCGGTACCCCAAGAGGGTACTAGTCGCGGCCCGAGGTCGGGTCGTGACAGCTGCCTCATTGAGCCCTATTTGGGCTCATCTTCATCCATGGCGGCCTCTGCTGCTGTGGTGGTTGTACTCTCCGTCTCTTTGGGGGCTTGGAGTGCAGGAAAGAGTGCACTATCCCATAGGACAAGCAGTTGGTTCCTCTCATGAGTGTCGGTGGGTAGTTGTGGGACCACACTCGTGTGACATAGCTGCTTAGATAATCGAGCCATGTCCCAATCACTTTGTCGTCGCTAACTGCTGATTTCTTCGATGCTCTGCACTATTTCTTTCCCACATCAATTGTCGCCCGCCATAATTCCATAAATCAACTTAACCCTATCTTCGGCACTCGTGAAGTCGTGGATGGAATCACGCGCATCGACAAAAATCTGACCAAGTCTTGGTGCGCTTGAATGGCACTTTCGGTGCTCTCGATCCATTTCTTCCAATCTCAAAGCGGCTCGGGGTAGTAGACGGTGTTTCTGTGGTATCCCAGATTGATGTTGTCGGTGCTCTAGACCGTGTTCTAAAGTGATTCCAATCACTTCCTTCTTCAACATCAAGCTTTCAATTGTATATTAATATTTTCTCACTCACAGCACATAGCTTTCCCTTACAAAGCATCCCCTTTCCACCTTCTCCGGAAAGTTGGCATAAAATTCTCGCACCATTGTTGTGTTTGCTGGTGTTATTTTCTCCGGGTTCACAAATTTTCTCCACTCCCTTAACTCAATCATCGCCCGAATGGGCTCATAAACATCTCATTCTCCAAATGACGCCCTCTGGTAGTCCATTCCCCTTTCTGGTATTAAGGGTCTGATATCAAGCTTTTTGTATCTTTGAGAGGCTTCGTAGCTTACAAACCTACTTTCGTCATATTGTGGGGTTGGGGTGGATGTGGAGCCTCTTCTTTTTCTGGTGGCCATGGTTAAAACTGTTTCTGGAATTTACAATTTAGTGGCACAATGTCTCCTACAAAATCAACAACTGGCAGCGAACACAACACCCCCAAACTTCAACCTTTCTACTCAATACCCACAACCTTCAAAGTCACTTTTCAGCACCCAAACTACTCCAACTACAATACTCCTCCAAACTACTACTTCCTATGGCTTCAGTAAAAGGATTCAAGAACAAAGAAAGGGATTACCTTTTTATGAGAGCTTCACGCTGTTCTTGTTTCAATTGGTTGGCTTGAGGGTATGGAATGGAGCTTTGTTGTTTGGGATAGTTGGGGGTTTTGAGGAATTTAAGAGTTTAGGTTGTGGTTGTGTTGGATTTGTGGAGGATTTGTGGGCAAACTTCTGGGATTTCGTGGGTTTTTGGAGAGGGAAAGTTAGGTTTTTGATTTTTGAATTGGGGAAAATCTGATTTTTGGGCGTTTTAAGTTTCTGGATTCCCGCCAGCGTGGCGCTTTTAGCCGCGGCTGATCTCTGCCCGCCCGGGATTTCTACGCCTCGGCTCCTAGACTTGGCAAATTTTCACTTTTTAGCCATGAGCTTAAACTTCTGCGCTGTTGATTCTTTTAGCGCCGCATGCTCACAGGCGCGCTACCGCTTTTTCTCGAATTCTTACTTTTCTTCAGTTTATTTCCCTGTACCTGTCACTCACAGCACAAACACAAAACCCCAAGACCGTGAGACTGTTCTTAGACAAAATAAAATTAACTAAAGACCGAAATTAAAATAACAAAATTGAAAGCGTTGGGTTGCCTCCCACGTAGCACTGTCTTTAACGTCTTTTAGCCGGACGCAAGTTCCTTAACCTTAATAACCTTGGGGAGGATTAAGCCCCCAACCTATCCATTTCCTCCACATCTGGCGTTTTCTTTTTCTTCTTTTCTTTTTGGCATTATCAGTAATAGGGAGTTCAGGAACACTTACCTCCTTTAGTGACATTTCGGCAAACCATGCTTGCTTTCTTGGGCTCATCGCTCGTTGGTTGACTTGTAATGGCTGGCATGGGGGTTTGATGGTGCTGATTGCAAAGCACCCACTTATTGTTGGTGGCTCAATGATGTGTTTAAAAACTTTAAACACCATTTCTTGATCTCGCCACCTTAATGTTAGTTCCCCTCTTTCAACATCAATCAAATCTCTCCCCGTTGCTAGGAATGGCCTCCCCAATATGATCGGGATTTCCGCGTCTTCTTCCATACCGAGGATGAGGAAATCTGCAGGAAAGAAGAATTTCCCTACTTTCACAATTACGTCCTCGATCTTGCCTCTTGGATGCACCACTGTCCTGTCGGCTAACTGCAGGCTTACTGTGGTTGGTTTGGCCTCACCCAACTCCAATCTCTTGAATACTGATAGGGGCATTAGATTTATAGTTGCCCCTAAATCACATAGCGCTCTGTTGCAAGTTACCCTGCCCACTGTGCAAGGTAGTGTGAAGCTGCCAGGATCCTTTAGCTTGGGTGGCAACTTCTTTTGCAGGATAGCACTACACTCTTACATTAGTGCTACTATCTCATATTCCGCCACTCTTCTTTTTCCCCAAGATTTCTTTCATGAACTTGAAATAGGAAGGCATGCTCCAAAGCCTCTATAAAAGGTATGTTGATACGCACTTCTGAATACTTCCAAAAATTTGGAAAATTGTTTATCGACCGCCTTCCTCTGTAATCTCTGGGGAAGGGATCTTTCTGTATACTCTTCTCTGCAGGTTTTCTCTATCACCGGGCTAGGCTCAATCACCTTATTTTTCTAACTCGATTTCTTCTCAACTCTTTTGAGGTGGCTTCTTCTCATTGTTTGCGACACCGATTACCTTTGCGACATCTCTTGGATTTACCTCTGTGTTACTTCGCAATGCCCGCGTGGTCGATGTTTGCTTGCTGCGAGCTGACCAGCGAGTTTCGTGTTCTGAATGAGGATCTAGCTTCGTGAACTGGTGCAGGCATTGGCGTCTTTGTCCTCGCTAACTTCGTCACAGTTTTTCTTCTGAATCGTGCATTGAGCTGTTGATCTTTGTGGGGCTTGAGTGAAGAGTGTTGATTACGATCTTCTTTGGTTACGATCACGGCCTATACCGTCTGCGCCCACGATATTGGTTCTGCTGCCCTGCATGCGGATTCTGCGCCACGATATTGATTCTGGCCCCGATCTCCTTTCCATGAGAAATTTGGGTGATTCCTCCACCCTGGATTATAAGTGTTTGAGTAGGGGTTGTTCTTGTCTCGCTAATTACCTCCGCTTGACACTCTGCTGCTCCATTGGTATATTGTTGGGATCATTTGAAGGACACCTATCAAATGTATGTGGGCCACATATCTCACAACTTTTAGGCATCATGCGGCATTTCGACATCGTGTGTTCTTTGTTGCTTTGCTAGAAGAGCCACTTGGGCATTCAAGGCAGCAATAACATCTATCTCGTGGACTCCCACAGTTCTTCTCCCACTAGTCGCCCTCTCTTCAGTGACATGGTTGTTAGTGGCCATATCTTCTAATAATTCATGAGCGTCATGGGCTGTTTTCCTCATGAAGGCTCCACCTGCTGCTGCATCTATGATGGTTCTGGTTGTACTGCTCAGCCCGTTGTAGAAGATGTGGACCAAGTTCCACAACTCAATGCAATGGTGTGGACACTTCCTTTGTAGATCCTTGAACCTTTCCCATGCTTCATATAAGGACTCTCCATCAGCTTGGTAGAAGTTGTTCAACTCCCCTCGCAATTTTGCTGCTTTACATGGGGGAAAGAACTTGGCTAGGAATTTCTGTGCCAGCTCGTGCCATGTGAATATCGAATCGGCTGGCAGGGAATTCAACCATTCTTTTGCTCTATCCCTGAGTGAGAAGGGAAAGAGCCTCAACTGACGGCATCGATGCGCCGTTATATCTGAAAGTGGCACATAGCTCCAAGAAATTAGCTATGTGCGTATGTGGATCCTCAGATGGCGGTCCTCCCGAATTGCACGTGTCGTACCATGCTCGAGAATCGCGGTTTTATTTCGAAATTGTTGGCTCTATTGTAGGGAGCCTAATGCAAATCGTGCTCCATTCACTCTTGGCGACATAATCTCCCAAACTTCTTTCGCTGGATTTGGACTCTCCTCCACGCCTATTGTGCTTGCCTAGGTATTCTGGATGGGGTTGATTCTCACCTAACCCTTCTCCCATCCGTTGTTGTTTTGAAACGCCGTTCATCTCTAACAAAGTTGCAATCCGATTCTTTACGCTCGCTTTGAGTTTTCTCAATTTCTGGATTGAAGGGAACAAGAGTGTCTGCTCCTCTTCTCCTTCGCATAAACTGACTTCCTGAAATAGATCAAAAACAGACAACAAATCACGGCACCTCGAATTTTCAAAAGAAAAAAAACGTAAAAATTAAATGAAAAATTAAAACCAAATTAGAAATTAAAAATAGATCACTTTGATATTGAACTATGCCTAATCCCCGGCAACGGCGCCAAAAACTTGATGCGCGGTAAGATGCACACACTCAAACGCAAGTGCACGTTATCGTATCAAGTAGTATAGTCTTAGATAAGACCGAATATCGTCCTCTGGGATTAGGGTTCAAGTACCAACTATCTATTTTCTAGTATCTATTTGGCGAATTGATAATTGATTTGGTTGTTTATAACTACGAATTATAAAAGCTATTCAATTATAAAGGTTTACTTCAGTTGTGATGAGAATAGGGCTTCTATGTATCCTCACTATCCGCTTATGCTACTTGCTAATGCATTACTTATGGTATTCTTCTTTTGGAGAAAGCAGGTTTCTGAAATCGCTTTATACTCCGTTAGGTTATATAAACACTCAACCCAAAGATCGTTCCTTACCTAACTTTTTGATAAGGGTAACTTTATAGGAGGATTAAGAACAAAAACCTAGTTGACCGTCACGCACAATGCGCAAAATTAGGGTTGTTAAGCCTCTCATCAACGCTACATACTAATTGAGGTATTTTCATCCCCAATTCAAGAATGTCTACCCAACTTACAGCATATTCATAATCCCCCCTTTTCAGAATCTGATTAGAAATCATATAGTGATAATTAATTGTCAATTAATTACCAAGAATTCAACTCAATTATTGGATAGATCTCTCAATAAGAACAATAACCATAAGCGTCGTTAATTTATAACATAAGTTTCAAGAAGTTCAACATAGAAAGCCTATAAGAGAATTAGTTCTAGCCATAAAGATGAGAACTAATTTCATGCTCATTCATCATCTAAATAAAGTAAAGAAAAGGAAAAGAAATTACTAAACTAAAGGTGTCCAATCTCCAAGCAAAAAGTCTTGTGTTGTGTAAGAAGGGGAACCCTTAAAAACTGCCTAGGGTTCTCCTTTTATAGGCTGCAAACCGCCTCCCTCTTTTCCTTCCCCGCCTGTAAATTCGCCCAAAAACCTAATTTTTCCGCGTCAGCGTTCGCCTGTAGCGCTGCGGCCGGAAGTTCTGCAATCCGTCGGGTGTTTTGGCGCCGCACCGCTATCTGGCTGCGGCGCGCGGCGCTGAATCTTACGTAGCTCGCCGGATGTTTAGGCGTCGCGGCCTCGCCAGTTCGGTAGCCGCTACTGGATCTTCTGCACCTTCTTCGAATGATGGGCGCGCCCCGCTGATCGCGAGGGCCATGTGCTGGTCTGGATTTTAGCCTTGTTCGCCACTTTCTCTGTTTTCAGCTCTGGCATCTCCTCTTTTGCCCTCTTTTTGCTCCTTTTCCGCCATTTGGCCATTTTAACCACTTTGACTCAAAAGAAAGAAAAACTATCCTAATACGACAATTATATGTGCAAAATGGGACAAAAGACTAACTAAAACTGACTCGAAAGGTGTATATAAAATACACCGATCAACAGGCAACACTTGTTGATCCAGTTTTCGATCTTAAAATCTGGAGAGCTCTCTCGATCTTTTCTCTTCTAATTTTCTGGATGTCGAATTCTTGAAGTGACCTCTCTATTTATAGTAGAGAGTTCACTTGAACGACTCCTCAATTTGTTGTGGTGGTTGAGCCAAATATGGAGCACGTGGCAGTGGCTTACGGCTGAAAACTCTCCAACAGCGTGAACTGTTTCTTTCACGTCTTGCTCCTGAAGTTATGCTCGACTTGGACTTAATCTTCATCGATCCTAATCAGCTCCAATTACTCCTTGCTAAGTCAATTTGTCATGTGATAAATAAATCACAGTTACCTGAAAACTGTCCATAAAGATAGGCAAAACTGTTGCCAGAATGTTAGTCCAAATGTCAAGACATGTGCTCTGACATTTTCTGAAAAATGATATGTTATGGAAAATGTCATAACACCAATCCTGACATTAACAAAGACTATTTTCTTTCAATTTTACTCTTAAAATTGGTAATATTACCATTTACGCAAGAAAACCCAAAACTATTAAATCAAGATGAGAAAAAAGAAAAAAACATTTACGTACACAAGACAAACTATGATAGAAGGGGGGTTTAGGATGTGACCTCTTTTGCAATGGCACATGGCTGTATGGCGAGGACAAGAAACTTTCACTTCTTGAATTTAATTAGAGCTAATAAGTTGAGGGCACAAAGTTCAACTATATTCTTAAATACTCTAATTAATGATTGTGACGGCCACTTGCTAGTAGTAATGTTTTGGACCACAATTTAGGTTAATACTGTTTTCCTTCTCTCTTTTTTTCATCCGATATCTGCATTTGAGTTCAATTATATTTAAATTCGCGTCACGTAGGGCTCAGTCGGAGGAAACTCTCCCTACCAAGGATTTTTTCATACTCAAGACTCGAATCCGAGACATCTAATTAAGGAATGAATAGTCTGACTGCGCCACATCCTTTGATGGTGCTATTTAATTTCCTTCTCATTTACTCCCCCTTTCCCTATTGCTTATCCTTATACTGAAAATAATGTTTTCTATTTACTTTAGTAAAGCAAACCCATGATAAAAGTTCAATTTGTTGCAGATATTTGACATTTAAGTTATTTTCATGTGTGAAGATATAATTTTGTGACATTTAAGTTCATGGTAAATCAATAAATGTGTGATAAACATATTTTGCATAGTGACTTCATACTTATTCATGATTAATTAATATTTTATGAAATTACTTAATAACGATAATAATAAAATGATATAATTTAATAAAATTAAATATTTGGTGCCAATAATTTTTTACCCCTATCCTTCTGAATATAATCTTAAGCTTTGACATTGAAATATACCAGTCTATTTGGGACCCTTTTTCAACAAACTTATTAAGTGCTAGACTTGAGCATAGGTTATTATTATAAATAGTAATTATATCCCACACTGGACGTACATCTGCTATAACAACATGAACTATAATTATTTGATGTATCAATTAATCTTCAACGTAACAGCTACTTCGATAGAGACAAGTGATGTTTGTGGTTATCACAAAAAATAGTGGTAAAGAAGGTATGGATCATTAATATTTTTCTGAACTTATCAGTGAGTTCAAAGATTGAAACCTAATATTGGAGAGCATTGAGGAAGAAGGAATAGAGAGTATAGCCGTTAGAGAGATATATTTTGTATTCAACTTAATGAGCAATATACACATGAATGTTGTATTTGTACACATGTCAGTAACAGTTAACTACTTTAACTAACTACTTAAGTAATGACTAATCTACCCTTCTTATCTAATCACATCATACTTCTACACTCCTCCTCGAGCTAGGTGGTATAAAGATGTTCAATAAACCTAGCTTGAAAACAAGATACTCATGTTGAACCTTGTTCAAGCTCTATGTGAAGATGTATGCAGGCTGTAATTTGTATGCAAACATTCAATTTTGATCAGACCTTGTTAAATCTTCTGTCTTATGAAATGACAGTCAATCTCTATATGTTTTGTTCTTTCATGAAATACAAAATTAGTTGTTATTTGTATACCAACTTTGCTATCACTATAATTGCAGACATATAGTTGAAGTTGTATACCTAAATTCTTGGTCAAACCAGTTAACCAGATCAGTTTTGAAATTGTATTTGGTAAGCTCTTGTACTCAGCTTCTGATGAGATTCTAGAAATCGTTGATCGCTTCTTAGACTTTCATGAAACTGGTTACAAATTTTCTGAAAAATAAGCATGCAGCCCAATCCGTATCACAATATGCAGTGACTATATTTTCCTTGTTACTTGACAGTAGAACCCATTTATCATGAAACTGGTTACAAATTTTCTGGAAAATAAGCATGCAGCTCAATCCGCATCACAATATGCAGTGACTATATTTTCCATGTTACTTGACAGTAGAACCCCTTTACCAGGATGAGTTTTTATATGCCTGACAATTCTTAATGCAACATTCATTATGTGATCTCTTAGGCTGTTATAAAAATTGACTTAAGTGTTGAACACTATAAACTATGTCAAGCTTAGTAACTGTTAAGTAAACAATTTGCATATTAACCTTTGATAGACACCTTGATCTTGTATTAGTTCATCTTTTATGAATCTGTCTTCATTTCCATTCTCTTTGCTCTGCTGGTCATTGATATTTTTGATATATTGATCATATTACCTAGTGGTGAGTGTAACACTCCATTTTAACCGGAGTCGAAACGGGAGTACCACGTATGGTTGATTCCTAGATGTATTTAAAGGAGTCGCCACCTAATTATTTAAGTGAATTAGGACACTTGATTTATTGCAATAAAAATACTGCAATTAATCTCCATTTAATGGTCTGCGAAATTAATGAGATTCTGGATCAGGGTTCTTTATTATCCTAAAGGGAAGGGGTTAGGCATCCTCTAAGATCCGCTAACTTGCGGTTATCCGTTCAAACCTAGGTTAATTATATATTGACTTTCATTCTACCTATTCTAAGCATTTTTACATAATTTACAATTAAAATAAAATGCAATGCAAAATAATAAAAATTAAATTAAATACGGCATAGAATAAACTCCGGGACATTCTTTTTGAAATGCATCTCCGGATACCTGCATAAACACTTAGTAACAGTATTAGTAATAGAATAAATAATTTTAAAATAATAGCAGGAATTAATAAATAAAGCAAAAAAATAAATTCGTCTTTTGTACAGGGAAGGCCTTGGAAATCAGACGGAGATTCCTTCATCGGCCGATATTGCTAAAAAATAATAAAATAAATAAAACATTCGGATCCGCGCCAAAACAGTAATAGTTTTAAACACGGAGGGCTCAGATATATATAAAAATAAAGTAGGACAGCCTAAACAAGTGCGGCTCCGAAAATTCGCCTTGCCAGCGCATGTTGGTTATCCGGTGTAAGTGGAAGAAATCATCATTGCCCAGAAAGCTTCATTTATTTTATTTTCCGTCTTTGCAATTGTGGAGGCCTCAAAAATCGACGGATAACTTTTTCATTGGCCAAAAGTGTAGTATCATGTTCAAGTCAGTCAGTACCAATATTGTAGTATTTATCCTAAATCAGTTTAATAGAATGATGGGTAAAATCGTCCAAAAATCAGTGCGGGACGAATAAGCGATGCAAGACGGTAGAAGCCATATCGGAAACAAATGAACAACGATAGTCCACTAAAGCGATGGAGATCGAACAAAGCGAAAATGGCCCAGAATATCAGTAGCAAAATGGCCAGAAGTCGGTCCAAAATCAGTAGCAAACATGGCCTAAAATCAGTAGCAAATATAGCCGAAAATTAGTCCAAAAACCAGTCCAGAACATGGCTAAAATCAGCCAACAAAACATAGCAAAAATCAGTCAAGAGCATGGCTAAAATCAGCCCAACAAATAACCAAAAATTAGTAGCAACGACTGAAAATCAGTCCATTAAAATGGCGAAAATCAGTAGCGAAAAATGGCTGAAAATCAATCCAGCAAATAGCGAAAATCAGTCCAACAACAATGGCCGAAAACCAGTCCGGTAACTTGGCTAAAATCAACCGACAAAAATGGCAAGAATCAACCAACAAACATGGTAAAAATCAGCTAACAAACATGGCGAAAAATCAGTGGTGGTAGCTCATTGTGCTTGTCGGCGAAGGGGTGTGGATGACGGGAAACGAGGTGTGGGCGACGGGGTGATGTTAATGGCAGCGGGACAGTGGCGTATCGACGTGAGCAGTGAGTGATGGTGAGGTGTTGGTTCGAAGGCGGGGAGAGGCGGCGGGATTGCGAGTGAATGCATGATGGTGTTGTGCGGTTGGGGGGGGGTAGTAGGTTGCTGCTTAGGTTTTAGAGAGAGAGGGGTAGACGGATGGGGTCCTTTTAAATGGGGGGTAAGGTTTTTATTTATAGGGGTATTTAGGTTTAGGGTTTAGGGTTTTGGGTATTGGTATTGGGTATTGGGTATTGAAGGGAAAAGATGAAAGGTGTATTGGGCCTCAGTTTGGGCTTCGGTTATTGGCGGATTGGACTGGTCCAGATTGTGTCTTGGACTGGACTGGTTTGATGAAATGCAAAACGGGTTAATAATTAAAAAGAAAAATTATTTAAAAAGATGCAAAATTATTAAAATGCAAATGCCGATACAATAATAATAAAATACAATATTTAGCAAATATTTAATGTCTGATTAAAAGTAAAGACGGGATGTCAGTTAATTATTTAAAGAGATGCAAAATTAGTAAAACAAAATGATCGCACAACAATAATAACATAATATTTAAAAATGTTTAATACCTAATTAAAGTAAAAACATGATGTCAATTTACAAAAAAATAAAACAACATAGAATGTTAAGTAAAAAATATACAAAAATGTCAAAAATGGTGATAAAATGCGGTGTCCTAAAATGCTTAAAATTGCAAGAAATGACTAAAAGATGGGTCAAAATTGGGTGTCAACAGTTGTCCCTCTTTGACCGAAGACGATGAAAGAGTTTACGGACAAAGACGTTGACTTGTAGCCAATTTTGTTCCATCGTCAGAATTAAAACAATGATCAAGAAAAAGAATGGACAAAAGCTGATGCAAATTCAAAATTTGTCCCAGTGTCGAATTATGATGACACTGGGCTGCTGCGATGCTAGAAAATTATAGCAGACAGACGCCGATTCAAAATTGTCCCAGTGTCGAATCATGATGACAGCTTTGGGAACAACGATCTTTGCAAAATTAAAGACAATGCCGACGCAAATTCAAAATTTATCCCGATGTCGAATCGATTGACCGGTTGCAGTGATGTGGTCTTTGAAAAGACATGGTGTTTGTAGATGTAATGAAGTGGGTGATGATCTGGCCGTCTTGTATAGGCGAGATCTGAGATGGCGCCTTGTGTGGGCATTTCGTCTTGTATGGGCGAAATGCAAATGACGCCTTGTGTAGGCGTTATAAATGCTGTATGGGCGAAATGCAAATGACGCCTTGTATGGGCGTTGTCGTGTATGGAGCGAAATGTGAATAGCGCCTTTTATAGGCGTTGTAAATGCTGTATGGGCCGAAATGCAAATGACTCGCTGTGTGTGCGTTATCGTCTTGTATGGGCGAATCAGATGGCGCCTTGTGTGGCGTTGTAAATGCTTATATGGACGAAATGCAAATGGCGCCTTGTGTGGGCGTTGTAAATCTTGTATGGGCGAAATGCAAATGGCGCCTTGTGTGGCGTTGTCGTCTTGTATGGACGAAATGCAAATGGCGCCAGTATGGGCGTTGTAAATGCTTGTATGGGCGAAATGCGAATGGCGCCTTGTATGGGCGTTGTAAATGCTTGTATGGACGAAATGCAAATGACGCCTTGTGTATGCGTTATCGTCTTGTATGGGCCGAAATACAAATGGCGCCTTGTGTGTGGCGTTGTAAATGCTTGTATGGGCGAAATGCAAATGACACACTTGTGTGGGTGTTGTCGTCTTGTATGGACGAAATGCAAATGGCGTCTTGTGTAGGCGTTGTCGCTTGTATGGACGAAATGCAAATGACGCCTTGTATGGGCGTTGTCGTCTTATATGGACGAAATGCGAATGACGCCTTGTATGGGCGTTGTCGTCTTGTATGGACGAAATGCAAATGACGCCTTGTGTGTGCGTTATCGTCTTGTATGGACGAAATACAAATGACGCCTTGTGTGGGCGTTGTCATCTTGTATGGACGAAATGCAAATGACGCCTTGTGTGGGCGTTGTCGTCTTGTATGGACGAAATGTAAATGACGCCTTGTGTGGGTGTTATCGTCTTGTATGGACGAAATGTAAATGATGCCTTGTATGGGCGTTGTCGTCTTGTATGGACGAAATGCAAATGACGCCTTGTGTGAGCGTTATCGTCTTGTATGGACGAAATGCAGAAGTTGCCTTGTATGGACGTTGTCGTCTTGTATGGACGAAATGCAGAAGTTGCCTTGTATGGACGTTGTCGTCTTGTATGGACGAAATGCAAATGACGCCTTGTATGGGCGTTGTCGTCTTGTATGGACGAAATGCAAATGACACCTTGTGTGGGAGTTATCGTCTTGTATGGACGAAATAAAAATGACGCCTTGTGTGGGCGTTATCGTCTTGTGTGGACAAAATGCAAATGACGCCTTGTATGGGCGTTGTCGTCTTCTATGGACGAAATGCAAATGACGCCTTGTGTGGGCGTTATCGTCTTGTATGGACGAAATGCAAATGACGCCTTGTATGGGCGTTGTCGTCTTGTATGGACGAAATGCCAATGTCGCCTTGTGTGGGCGTTATCGTCTTGTATGGACGAAATGCAAATGACGCCTTGTGTGGGCGTTATCGTCTTGTATGGACGAAATGCAAATGACGCTTTGTCTGGGCGTTATCGTCTTGTATGGACGAAATGCAAATAACGCCTTGTATGGGCGTTGTCTTCTTGTATGGACGAAATGCAAATGACGCCTTGTATGAGCGTTGTCGTCTTGTATGGACGAAATGCAAATGACGCCTTGTGTGGGCATTATCGTATTGTATGGACGAAATGCAAATGACGCCTTGTATGGGCGTC
The DNA here is from genome assembly GCA_029844215.1 of Przewalskia tangutica. Classification (NCBI taxonomy): domain Eukaryota; kingdom Viridiplantae; phylum Streptophyta; class Magnoliopsida; order Solanales; family Solanaceae; genus Przewalskia; species Przewalskia tangutica. Next base: position 10,601,655 of record CM056725.1, read on the forward strand.
GTCGTCTTGTTTGGACGAAATGCCAATGTCGCCTTGTGTGGGCGTTATCGTCTTGAATGGACGAAATGCAAATGACGCCTTGTGTGGGCGTTATCGTCTTGTATGGACGAAATGCAAATGATGCCTTGTATGGCGTTTTAAATGCTTGTATGGGCGAAATGCAAATGACGCCTTGTATGGCGTTGTCGTAAATGTATGGGCGAAATGCAAATGGCGCCTTGTGTAGGCGTTATAAATCTTGTATGGAGCGAAATGCAAATAGCGCCTTGTATAGGCGTTGTAAATGCTGTATGGGCGAAATGCAAATAGCGTCTTGTGTGTAGGCGTTGTAAATGCTTGTATGGACGAAATGCAAATGACGCCTTATGTGGGCGTTATCGTCTTGTCTGGACGAAATACAAACGACACCTTGTGTGGGCGTTATCGTCTTGTCTGGACGAAATACAAACGACACCTTGTGTGGGCGTTATCGTCTTGTATGGACGAAATACAAATGACGCCTTGTGTGGGCGTTATCGTCTTGTGTGGACGAAATGCAAATGACGCCTTGTATGGGCGTGTCGTCTTCTATGGACGAAATGCAAATGACGCCTTGTGTGGGCGTTATCGTCTTGTATGGACGAAATGCAAATGACGCCTTATATGGGCGTTGTCGTCTTGTATGGACGAAATACCAATGTCGCCTTGTGTGGGCGTTATCGTCTTGTATGGACGAAATGCAAATGACGCCTTGTGTGGGCGTTATCGTCTTGTATCGACGAAATGCAAATGGCGCCTTGTATGGGCGTTGTCGTCTTGTATGGACGAAATGTCAATGTCGCCTTATGTGGGCGTTATCGTCTTGTATGGACGAAATGCCAATGTCGCCTTATGTGGGCGTTATCGTCTTGTATGGACGAAATGCAAATGACGCCTTGTGTGGGCGTTATCGTCTTGTATGGACGAAATGCAAATGACACCTTGTATGGGCGTTGTCGTCTTGTATGGACGAAATGCAAATGACGCCTTGTATGGGCGTTGTAAATGCTTGTATGGGCCGAAATGCAAATGACGCCTTGTATGGCGTTGTAAATGTATGGGCCGAAATGCAAATGACGCCTTGTGTGGGCGTTATTGTCTTGTATGGACGAAATGCAAATGACACCTTGTATGGCGTTGTAAATGCTTGTATGGACGAAATGCCAATGTCGCCTTGTGTAGGCGTTATCGTCTTGTATGTGAAATGCAAATGGCGCCTTGTGTGGCGTTGTAAATGTATGGGCGAAATTCAAATGGCATGCCTTGTGGGCGTTATCGTCTTGTATGGGCGAAATGCAAATGGCGCCTTGTATGGCGTTGTAAATGTATGGACGAAATGCCAATGTCGCCTTGTGTGGCGTTATCGTCTTGTATGGGCCGAAATGCAAATAGCGCCTTGTGTGGCGTTATCGTCTTGTATGGGCGAAATGCAAATGACGCCTTATGCAGGCGTTATAAATGCTGTATGGACGAAATGCAAATGACGCCTTGTATGAGCGTTGTATGCTTGTATGGGCGAAATGCAAATGGCGCCTTGTATGGCGTTGTTGTCTTGTATGGGACGAAATTCAAATGGCGCCTTGTGTAGGCATTATCGTCTGTATGGATGAAATGCAAATGGCGCCTTGTATGGCGTTGTAAATGCTTGTATGGGCGAAATGCCAATGTCGCCTTGTGTGGCGTTATCGCTTGTATGGGACGAAATGCAAATGGCGCCTTGTGTGTGGCGTTATCGTTTTGTATGGGCGAAATGCAAATGGCGCCTTGTATGGCGTTGTAAATGCTGTATGGACGAAATGCCAATGACGCCTGGTGTGGGCGTTATCGGCTGTTATGGACGAAATGCAAACGACGCCTTGTGTGGGTCTTGTATGGACGAAATGCCAATGTCGCCTTGTGTGGGCGTTATCGTCTTGTATGGACGAAATGCAAATGACGCCTTGTGTGGGCGTTATCGTCTTGTATGGATGAAATGCAAAAGACGCCTTGTCTGGCGTTGTAAATGCTGTATGGGCGAAATGCAAATGGCGCCTTGTGTGGCGTTGTAAATGCTGTATGGGCCGAAATGCAAATAGCGCCTTGTGTGGCGTTATCGTCTTGTATGGGCGAAATGCAAATGGCGCCTTGTATGGCGTTGTCGTCTTGTATGGATGAAATGCAAGCGGCGCCTTGTGTGGCGTTATAAATGCTTGTATGGGCGAAATGCAAATGGCGCCTTGTGTGGGCGTTATAAATGCTTGTGTGGGCCGAAATGCAAATGAAGCCTTGTATGGGTGTTGTAAATGTCTTACATGGGCCGAAATGCCAATGTCGCCTTGTGTGGCGTTATCGTGCTTGTATGGGCGAAATAAAAATGGCGCCTTGTGTGGCGTTATCGTCTTGTGGACAAAATGCAAATGGCGCCTTGTATGGCGTTGTATGCGTCTTATGGGCGAAATGCAAATGACGCCTTGTGTAGGCGTTATAAATGCTTGTATGGGCCGAAATGCAAATGGCGCCTTGTATGGCGTTGTAAATGCTGTATGGAGGAAATGCCAATGTCGCCTTGTGTGGCGTTATCATCTTGTATGGGCCAATGCAAATGACGCTTTGTGTGGCGTTATCGTCTTGTATGGGCGAAATGCAAATGGCGCTTTATGCAGGCGTTATCGTCTTGTATGGGCGAAATGCAAATAACGCCTTGTATGGCGTTGTCTTCTTGTATGGGCGAAATGCAAATGGCGCCTTGTATGGCGTTATAAATGCTTGTATGGACGAAATGCAAATGGCGCCTTGTGTGGGCATTATCGTATTGTATGGGCCGAAATGCAAATGGCGCCTTGTATGGCGTCGTCGTGCTGTTAGACGAAATGCCAATATCGCCTTGTGTGGCGTTATCGTCTTGAATGGGCGAAATGCAAATGACGCCTTGTGTGGCGTTATAAATGCTTGTATGGGCGAAATGCAAATGATACCTTGTATGGCGTTGTAAATGCTTGTATGGGCGAAATGCAAATGACGCCTTGTATGGCGTTGTAAATGCTTGTATGGGCGAAATGCAAATGACGCCTTGTGTGGCGTTATCGTCTTGTATGGGCCGAAATGCAAATAGCGCCTTGTATGGCGTTGTAAATGCTGTATGGGCGAAATGCAAATGGCGCCTTGTGTGGCGTTGTAAATGCTTGTATGGGCGAAATGCAAATAGCGCCTTGTGTGGCGTTATAAATGCTTGTCGGGCGAAATACAAGCGACACCTTGTGTGGCGTTATCGTCTTGTATGGATGAAATGCAAATGACGCCTTGTGTAGGCGTTATCGTCTTGTGTGGGCGAAATGCAAATGGCGCCTTGTATGGCGTTGTATGCTTATGGGCCGAAATGCAAATGACGCCTTGTGTGGCGTTATCGTCTTGTATGGGCCGAAATGCAAATGGCGCCTTATAGGCGTTGTCGTCTTGTATGGGCCGAAATACCAATGTCGCCTTGTGTGGGCGTTATCGTCTTGTATGGGCCGAAATGCAAATGACGCCTTGTGTGGCGTTATAAATGCTGTATGGGCGAAATGCAAATGGCGCCTTGTATAGGCGTTGTAAATCTTGTATGGGCGAAATGCCAATGTCGCCTTATGTGGCGTTATCGTCTTGTATGGGCGAAATGCCAATGTCGCCTTATGTAGGCGTTATCGTCTTGTATGGGCGAAATGCAAATGGCGCCTTGTGTAGGCGTTATCGTGCTGTATGGGCCGAAATGCAAATGACACCTTGTATGGCGTTGTAAATGCTTGTATGGGCGAAATGCAAATAGCGCCTTGTATGGCGTTGTCGTCTTGTATGGGCGAAATGCAAATGGCGCCTTGTATGGCGTTGTAAATGCTGTATGGGCCGAAATGCAAATAGCGCCTTGTGTAGGCGTTATGCTTGTATGGGCGAAATGCAAATGACACTTGTATGGCGTTGTAAATGCTTGTATGGACGAAATGCCAATGTCGCCTTGTGTGGCGTTATCGTCTTGTATGGGCCGAAATGCAAATAGCGCCTTGTGTGGCGTTGTAAATGTCTTATGGGCGAAATGCAAATGACGCCTTGTGTGGCGTTATAAATGCTTGTATGGACGAAATGCAAATTTTGCCTTGTATGGGCGTTGTCGTCTTGTATGGACGAAATGTCAATGTCGCCTTGTGTGGGCGTTATCGTCTTGTATGGACGAAATGCAAATGACGCCTTGTGTGGGCGTTATCGTCTTGTATGGACGAAATGCAAATGACGCCTTGTCTGGGCGTTATCGTCTTGTATGGACGAAATGCAAATGACGCCTTATGGCGTTGTATGCTTGTATGGACGAAATGCAAATGACGCCTTGTATGAGCGTTGTCGTCTTGTATGAACGAAATTCAAATGACGCCTTGTGTGGGCATTATCGTCCTGTATGGATGAAATGCAAATGACGCCTTGTATGGGCGTTGTCGTCTTGTATGGACGAAATGTCAATGTCGCCTTGTGTGGGCGTTATCGTCTTGTATGGACGAAATGCAAATGACGCCTTGTGTGGGCGTTATAAATGCTTGTATGGGCGAAATGCAAATGACGCCTTATATGGCGTTGTCGTCTTTGTATGGACCAGAAATACCAATGTACTTGTGTGGCGTTATAAATGCTTCTATGGACGAAATGCAAATGACGCCTTGTGTGGGCGTTATCGTCTTGTATGGACGAAATGCAAATGACGCCTTGTATGGGCGTTGTCGTCTTGTATGGACGAAATGCCAATGTCGCCTTATGTGGGCGTTATCGTCTTGTATGGACGAAATGCCAATGTCGCCTTATGTGGGCGTTATCGTCTTGTATGGACGAAATGCAAATGACGCCTTGTATGGCGTTGTAAATGCTTATGGGCGAAATGCAAATGGCGCCTTGTGTGGCGTTATAAATCTTATGGGCGAAATGCAAATGACACCTTATGTAGGCGTTGTAAATGCTTGTATGGACGAAATGCAATGTCGCCTTGTGTGGCGTTATCGTCTTGTATGGGCCGAAATGCAAATGGCATGCCTTGTGTGGCGTTATAAATGCTGTATGGACGAAATGCAAATGACGCCTTGTCTGGGCGTTATCGTCTTGTATGGACGAAATGCAAATGACGCCTTGTATGAGCGTTGTCGTCTTGTATGGACGAAATGCAAATGACGCCTTGTATGAGCGTTGTCGTCTTGTATGAACGAAATTCAAATGACGCCTTGTGTGGGCATTATCGTCCTGTATGGATGAAATGCAAATGACGCCTTGTATGGGCGTTGTCGTCTTGTATGGACGAAATGTCAATGTCGCCTTGTGTGGGCGTTATCGTCTTGTATGGACGAAATGCAAATGACGCCTTGTGTGGGCGTTATCGTCTTGTATGGACGAAATGCAAATGACGCCTTGTATGGGCGTTGTCGTCTTGTATGGACGAAATGCCAATGTCGCCTTGTGTGGGCGTTATCGTCTTGTATGGACGAAATGCAAACGACGCCTTGTGTGGGTCTTGTATGGACGAAATGCCAATGTCGCCTTGTGTGGGCGTTATCGTCTTATATGGACGAAATGCAAATGACGCCTTGTGTGGGCGTTATCGTCTTGTATGGACGAAATGCAAATGACGCCTTGTGTGGGCGTTATAAATGCTTGTATGGGCGAAATGCAAATGGCGCCTTGTATGGCGTTGTAAATGCTATATGGGCGAAATGCAAATGCAACGCCTTGTGTGGGCGTTTTCGTCTTGTATGGCCGAAATGCAAAGGACGCCTTGTGTGGGCGTTTTCGTCTTGTTTGGACGAAATGCAAATGAAGCCTTGTATGGCGTTGTCGTCTTATGGGCGAAATGCCAATGTCGCCTTTGTGGCGTTATAAATGCTTGTATGGACGAAATGCAAATGACGCCTTGTATGGCGTTGTCGTTTTGTATGGGCGAAATGCCAATGTCGCCTTGTGTGGCGTTATCGTCTTGTATGGGCGAAATGCAAATGGCGCCTTGTGTGGGCGTTATCATCTTGTATGGGCGAAATGCAAATGGCGCCTTGTATGGGCGTTGTAAATGCTTGTATAGGAAATGCCAATGTCGCCTTGTGTGGCGTTATCGTCTTGTATGGGCGAAATGCAAATGGCGTCTTGTGTAGGCGTTATCGTCTTGTATGGGCGAAATGCAAATGAAACCTTGTATGGGCGTTGGCGTCTTGTATGGGCCGAAATGCAAATGACGCCTTGTATGGCGTTGTAGTCTTGTATGGGCGAAATGCAAATGGCCTTGTATGGCGTTGTCGCCTTGTATGGGCCAATGCAAATGACGCCTTGTGTAGGCGTTATAAATGCTTATGGGACGAAATGCAAATGACTTGTATGGGCATTGTAAATGCTTGTATGGACGAAATGCCAATGTCGCCTTGTGTGGCGTTATCGTCTTGTATGGGCGAAATGCAAATGGCGCCTTGTATGGCGTTGTAAATGCTGTATGGGCGAAATGCCAATGTCGCCTTGTGTGGCGATATCGTCTTGTATGGGCGAAATGCAAAGCGACGCCTTGTGTGGCGTTATCGAAATGCTATGGGCGAAATGCAAATGACGCCTTGTGTGGCGTTATGCTAAATCTTGTGGACGAAATGCAAATGGCGCCTTGTATGGCGTTTTCTTATGGGCGAAATGCAAATGGCGCCTTGTGTGGGCGTTATCGCCTTGTATGGGCGAAATGCAAATGACGCCTTGTATGGCGTTGTCGTCTTGTATGGGCGAAATGCCAATGTCGCTTGTGTAGGCGTTATACGTGCTTGTGGGCGAAATGCAAATAGCCTTGTATGGCGTTGTCGTCTTGTATGGGCGAAATGCCAATGTCGCCTTGTGTGGCGATAAATGCTGTATGGGCGAAATAAGCAGCTTGTGTGGGCGTTATCGTCTGTATGGGCGAAATGCAAATGACGCCTTGTGTGGCGTTATCGTGCTGTGTGGGCGAAATGCAAATGACGCCTTGTATGGCGTTTTCTTCGCATGGGCGAAATGCAAATGGCGCCTTGTGTGGCGTTATAAATGCTGTATGGGCCAATGCAAATGGCCTTGTATGGCGTTGTCGTGCTGTATGGGCGAAATGCCAATGTCGCCTTGTGTGGCGTTATAAATGCTGTATGGGCGAAATGCAAATGGCGCCTTGTGTGGCGTTATCGTCTTGTATGGGCGAAATGCAAATAGCGCCTTATGCAGGCGTTATCGTCTTATATGGACGAAAAGCAAATGACGCCTTATGGGCGTTGTCGTCTTGTATGGGCGAAATGCAAATGGCCTTGTATGAGCGTTGTCGTCTTGTATGGGCGAAATTCAAATGACGCCTTGTGTGGCATTCCGTCTTGTATGGGACGAAATGCAAATGACGCCTTATGGCGTTGTCGTCTTGTATGGGCGAAATACAATGTCGCCTTGTGTGGCGTTATCGTCTTTTATGGGCGAAATGCAAATGGCGCCTTGTGTGGCGTTATCGTCTTGTATGGGCGAAATGCAAATGACGCCTTGTATGGGCGTTGTCGTCTTGTATGGGCGAAATGCAAATGGCCTTGTATGGGGTTGTCGCTTGTATGGGCGAAATGCAAATGACGACTTGTGTGGGCGTTATAGTCTTGTATGGACGATATGCAAATGACGCCTTGTATGGGCGTTGTCGTTTTGTATGGGCGAAATGCAAATGGCTTGTGTGGCGTAAATGCTTGTATGGACGAAATGCAAATGGCGCCTTGTGTGGCGTTATCGTCTTGTATGGACAAAATGCAAGCAGCGCCTTGTGTGGCGTTATCGTGCTGTATGGGCGAAATGCAAATGACGCCTTGTGTGGCGTTATAAATGCTGTGTGGGCGAAATGCAAATGGCGCCTTGTATGGCGTTGTCGTCTTATGGGCGAAATGCAAATGACGCCTTTTGTGGCGTTATCGTCTTGTATGGGCGAAATGCAAATGACGCCTTGTATGGAGTTGTCGTCTTGTATGGGCGAAATGCCAATGTCGCCTTGTGTGGCGTTATCGTCTTGTATGGGCGAAATGCAAATGACGCCTTGTGTGGCGTTATCGTCTTGTATGGGCGAAATGCAAATGACGCCTTGTATGGGCGTTGTCGTGCTATACGAAATGCCAATGTCGCCTTGTGTGGCGTTATCGCTGTATGGGCGAAATGCAAATGGCATGTGTGGCGTTATCGCTGTATGGACGAAATGCAAATGACGCCTTGTATGGGCGTTGTCGTCTTGTATGGACGAAATGCAAATGACGCTTGTATGGCGTTGTCGTCTTGTATGGACGAAATGCAAATGGCTTGTATGGCGTTGTCTTGTATGGGCGAAATGCAAATGACGCCTTGTGTGGGCGTTATCGTCTTTGTATGGGCGAAATGCAAATGGCGCCTTGTGTGGCGTTATCGTCTATATGGAATAAATGCAAATGACGCCTTGTAGGCGTTGTCGTCTTGTATGGGCGAAATGCCAATGTCGCCTTGTGTGGCGTTATCAATGTATGGGCGAAATGCAATGACGCTTGTGGGCGTTTTAAATGCTGTATGGACGAAATGCAAATGACGCCTTGTATGGGCGTTGTCGTCTTGTATGGACGAAATGCAAATGACGCCTTGTATGGGTGTTATCGTCTTGTATGGACGAAATGCAAATGTTGCCTTGTGTGAGCGTTATCGTCTTGTTTGGACGAAATGCAAAACGCCTTATTGTGTGGCGTTGTAAATGTATGGACGAAATGCAAATGACGCATTGTATGGGCGTTGTCGTCTTGTATGGACGAGATGCAAATGACGTCTTGTGTGGGCGTTATCGTCTTGTATGGACGAGATGCAAATGACGCCTGGTGTGGTCGTTGTCGTCTTGTATGGACGAGACATAGATGTTCGTCGTTGCATAGACGTGATACAGATGTTCGTCGTTGCATAGACGTGATGCATATGGTCGTCGTTGCATAGACGAAACATAGATGAAGTTGTTGCATAGGCTTACAATGAAATTGTGTCATTTTATGGACGTACCTGCTTTGTGACTCGCCTGGGTTGAGATAACGTCATTGCATAGACGTTGTGCGTTTGTAACCCGCATGGGCTTTGTTGTGCTCCCGCCTTTGCTGATATGAAGATCCTGTAAAACATGATGGCGGTTGTATTGATGTGATGCTGCAAATTCTGAGATTTCATCCTTGCACGGACGTATTGAATGTTGTGTGCTTGAATCTTTGCGAGTCTTGTCGATCTGTCGCGGACTTCTTTGAATGCTTCGATTGCTGATTGCTTTTGGAATCCTTATTATTATCTATTCATGGTGCATTTTCCAAAATTGTCCTAGTTTTCGTTATGCGGGGCGCATGGGCAAGACTTAACTCTGGCGGAAATTGCTCATATCTCTTTTCAGAATAATCTAACGCGTTACACTTTACGAGCCAATGTGAAGATTTCTAATGGTGTGGCCAAACCGATTTAGGCCGCCACGATCCGTGAGGAATCGTGTCGAGCGTAGTTCGTGATGCAAAAAATGACTGTATAATTTTCAAAAAAATGAGACCGAAGCCAGTGTGGCTGCCTACGTATCCCGCTGAGGGAATCAGGTCAAGACGTAGTTCATGATGCAAAGAATAAGGATTTTTATGGGTTTTCAAACAATGTGGACCGAAGCGATGTGGCGCCACGATCCGTCGAGGGAATCGGTCAAGCGTAGTTCATGATGCAAAAATAAGGATTTTTATGGGTTTTTCAAACAATGTGGACCGGCCAATGTGGCGCCACGATCCGTGAGGAATCAGGTCAAGACGTAGTTCGTGATGCAAAAATGATTGTACAATTTTCAAAAAATGAGACCGAAGCCAATGTGGCCGTCTACGTATCCCACTGAGGGAATCAGGTCAAGACGTAGTTCGTGCAAAGAATAAGGATTTTTTAATGTATTTTCAAACAATGTGGACCGAAGCCAATGTGGCCGCCTACGTATCCCGCTGAGGGAATCAGGTCAAGACGTAGTTCATGCAAAGAATAAGGATTTTTTTATGTATTTTCAAACAATGTGGACCGAAACCAATGTGGCCGCCTACGTATCCCGCTGAGGGAATCAGGTCAAGACGTAGTTCATGATGCAAAAAAATGAGAATTTTTATATATGCATTTTTTGAAAAGTGGAAAAGACAAAGATCGCGTTCGACAATTGATACCAACAATTAGTATTGTGCTTAGGAATTCTGTTATTCACTTCCAGTCTAACCAAGACTGACTTCTGGGTAATTCCTATAGTTTCAAATGGTACCTCAGACACATAAGTATCGACACACTTTCTTGCAGCCAAGATTTCGAACTACATGTAATCTCACGTTTCAAATGCCCTTACTGAAAGAAGGTCCCATTTCTCACATATATTCAAGTATTTTGAATTTTGGACGTTTAGAGAAGTACACTCACACTCAAAAGAACGTTCAATGCATGCAATTGTGATACTATAGGCTTGACCGTCATGTAAGTATCCACTAATGTGAGAACCCTCAGTATAAGATCATGTAGGGCTTGTCACGGGCTTGTAATATAGGTTTGGGGAAAGGGATGGATATCATTTGGGTAAAAAGTGACTAATCCTTCCTCGAGCGTTTGGACCACATCTGTTCTTGATATTTGTGTGTTTTAATGCTGATCTGTTTTTTTTTTGTCCCAGTTTTTCTGTACTGACTTCCTTTTGAATCTTTCGTTTGGAGCCCGCTTTTCCAAAGCTATTCTCTCATTTCATTCATTTTTGTTTATAATGTCGGGGCTTTTGATTTCTTCTTTTGTGAAGTCGTCATATGTGTTTTCTTTTCCCTTTTGGGACTTTGACAACTTTTGTCTTTGCAAACTTCGACGCAAAATTTCATCAGCCACTTGCACATTTCCAAAGCGCTCAAGGAGGTCGGACCAATAGATGGATAGTGCGTACGCACTTAGAAAGGGTATAGGTGTAATATGCGGTTGTCAAAAGAATAGGCTTTAGGCTCAAAAGGGGTGTACTACGGATAATGTTATTTGGTAGGCTGAAAAAGGCTCAAACGGATCAAAGAAAGCCTACGATCATTTCCCACACCAAGTGTTACTCAGGATTTCGCCTCAACAAACACACGGGCCAAGTTCTAGATCACAATGCAATGCAATTAAACTTATTCTAAAACTCACCACACAATGCATATGAAACGATGATGTTGGTTTCGTTCTTATCTTGAAAGCATGTGAGGCAATGTCATTTACGGGTGAATAAGAGGTACCAAAAGAATCTACGGTTTACCACGAAGTCAATCCATATTGATTATTACTCGTTCTTTCCTATGCACACTCCCAACTGTGTTGGTATCAACCAAGTCAAACAATGATACTAAAAAAAATGTTTTTTGTATTTTGGATAACATTTTTTTTGTATTATGGTAAAAAAAAAAATTGTATTTTTTGAATAAACGGTACCGAACCCGAGTAGGGCTGCCTACGTATCTCATCTTTGACGAGAATCAGGTGTGCGTAGTTCGTTCAAATATGTTATAAAACGTATGATTCAAAAGAATTTATTCATGAAAGAAATGCAAAAGTAAAGCTGTACAAAACAAATGATTGTTCACTATAAGACTAATGCAAAGTAAAAGAATGTAATGAAAAAAATGAATGGTTGTGATAGAATGAATGAAATGCATGAATGAATGTGATAGAATAATTGAAATGCAATAATTGAATGTCCGTGATTGGATAAATGCAATAAGTGGGTGAACCAAATATGTCTCCCCTTTTTTTTTTTTTAAATTTATTTTGTGGTGGTGTCGAACCCTAAATGGGTTGCCTACGTATCACACCGTATGGTGAGAATCAGACACGCGTAGTTCGGAATGATTATGTTGTAAAATGCATGATAAAGAATTATGTAATCAATACCAGACATATCAATTAGACTTGCAAATATGTATAAAAATGCAAAATATAAGACCCAGAGCGATGCTTTGTTGAATCTGGTATAATTTGTCTTCTTTCCGTCAATATAACTCAACTCATTCTTGGGATGATTTTTTTTTTTTTGTTGTTGTTGTCCGCCCTCGACTATTTGCAAGGACGGCCTTCCTGCAAAAATATGACAAATGGGTGAGAGTAGGCAAGCCACAAAAAATAAAATGTAAAGACGTGGAAATATAGTCAAAGACTCCCCTGCTCGGTTTGACCGTACTGGTGGTTGATGCTTCACAAAGTCCAAATCGTGTTGTTCAAGAGCGATTTATGCAGTAGAAGTCCTGATTGCAATGTGACAACAAAAAGTGCAAAAAATGCAAATGCTCGTGGCCGGAATTTATAAGCATGATATGTACAGGGGTTAAAAGGGTAATTATTGCATTAAATAATATGTACAGAATTGCTAGCGACAACAATAGTAAACAAAAACCTGCAAATCAAGTGCGCGCCTAATATGCATGGGACCTCTCTTATGCCAGAGGTCGGCTAACGCCGAATATGCGAGATTATGATAAATAGGTCCAAGCCGTTAAAGCGCAATGTTTTCTTTGGAAATGGCGACCAAATGACGGTGCACTGTTCCCACGTTCGGTGTATCATGAGCAGGCGTGGATCCGTCCCTCATTGTCACGCTACACATAGTCTGCTAAAGTGCGTTGGGTTATGAAACCCGTCGACAAGTTTGGTGGATTTCTAATTGTGGCGTTAATACCAAGGATTAACCCACCTAAGGTTTATGCATGCATGACTTAATATTAAAAGGGTGGTATAGCTCTATCCTAAGTTTCTAAGATTTGGCTTACTAGACGCAAGGTTCCCGAGCGGACAACTCGAGTGAGAAGGCTACGCGGCCACCGGTTGGACCGGACACTCCGCGCAAAATGCCAACTCTCTTAAATTTGGGTTTTGAAGAAAGAATTTTGCTGATGCACCAAGCGCACCTCGCGTGTAGTGTGTGACAATATGAATTTTTCAGAGTGGAAGAAATATGAGCGGAATGCCAGTTTAAAGAAAGCAGTAAAAGCAAATAGCAATTAAAACAGTTAAGCATACAAGATTAAAGCAAACAATTTTAAGGCATTTAAAAATAAAAATAAAGCCAAGCAATAATAAACCTAGGTTTGCTATGGTCAAGTACATGGGGTTTTCCCAGCAGAGTCGCCATCTGTAACACCCCATTTTAACCGGAGTCGAAACGGGAGTACCACGTATGGTTGATTCCTAGATGTATTTAAAGGAGTCGCCACCTAATTATTTAAGTGAATTAGGACACTTGATTTATTGCAATAAAAATACTGCAATTAATCTCCATTTAATGGTCTGCGAAATTAATGAGATTCTGGATCAGGGTTCTTTATTATCCTAAAGGGAAGGGGTTAGGCATCCTCTAAGATCCGCTAACTTGCGGTTATCCGTTCAAACCTAGGTTAATTATATATTGAATTTCATTCTACCTATTCTAAGCATTTTTACATAATTTACAATTAAAATAAAATGCAATGCAAAATAATAAAAATTAAATTAAATACGGCATAGAATAAACTCCGGGACATTCTTTTTGAAATGCATCTCCGGATACCTGCATAAACACTTAGTAAAAGTATTAGTAATAGAATAAATAATTTTAAAGTAATAGCAGGAATTAATAAATAAAGCAAAAAAATAAATTCGTCTTTTGTACAGGGAAGGCCTTGGAAATCAGACGGAGATTCCTTCATCGGCCGATATTGCTAAAAAATAATAAAATAAATAAAACCTTCGGATCCGCGCCAAAACAATAATAGTTTTAAACACGGAGGGCTCAGATATATATAAAAATAAAGTAGGACATCCTAAACAAGTGCGGCTGCGAGAATTCGCCTTGCCAGCGCATGTTGGTTATCCGGTGTAAGTGGAAGAAATCATCATTGCCCAGAAAGCTTCATTTATTTTATTTTCCGTCTTTGCAATTGTGGAGGCCTAAAAAATCGACGGATAACTTTTTCATTGGTCAAAAGTGTAGTATCATGTTCAAGTCAGTCAGTACCAATATTGTAGTATTTATCCTAAATCAGTTTAATAGAATGATGGGTAAAATCGTCCAAAAATCGGTCTTGGACGAATAAGCGATGTGAGCGGTAGAAGCCATAGCGGCAAAGCGATGAACAACGATAGTCCAAAGCGATGGAGATCGACAAAGAACGAAAATGGCAGAATATCGATGGCAAAATGGCGTAAGTCGGTCCAAAATCAGTAGCAAACATGGCCTAAAATCAGTAGCAAAAATAGCCGAAAATCAGTCCAGAACATGGCTAAAATCAGCCAACAAAACATAGCAAATATCAGTCAAGAGCATGGCTAAAATCAGCCCAACAAATAACCAAAAATTAGTAGCAACGACTGAAAATTAGTCCATTAAAATGGCGAAAATCAGTAGCGAAAAATGGCTGAAAATCAATCCAGCAAATAGCGAAAATCAGTCCAGCAACAATGGCCGAAAACCAGTCCGGCAACGTGGCTAGAATCAACCGACAAAAATGGCGAGAATCAGCCAACAAACATGGTAAAAATCAGCTAACAAACATGGCGAAAAATCAGTGGTAGCTCATTGTGGTTGTCGGCGAAGGGGTGTGGATGACGGGAAACGAGGGTGTGGGCGACGGGGTGATGTTAATGGCAGCGGGACAGTGGGGTATCGACGTGAGCAGTGAGTGATGGTGAGGTGTTGGTTCGACGAGGGGAGGCAGGGAGAGGGCGACGGGATTGACAGGGGCTGTGAATCTGTGATGGTGTTGTGCGGCTGGGGGGTAGTAGGTTGTTGCTTAGGTTTTAGAGAGAGAGGGGTAGACAGATGGGGGGTAAGGTTTTTATTTATAGGGGTATTTAGGTTTAGAGTTTAGGGTTTTGGGTATTGGTATTGGGTATTGGGTATTGAAGGGAAAAGATGAAAGGTGTATTGGGCCTCAGTTTGGGCTTCGGTTTTTGGCGGATTGGTGGTCAGTTATTGCCTTAGGTGGGTGGTTTGATGAAATACAAAACGAGTTAATTATTAAAAAGAAAAATTATTTTAAAAGATGCAACATTATTAAAATGCAAATGCCGATGCAATAATAATAAAATACAATATTTAGCAAATATTTAATGTCTGATTAAAAGTAAAGACGGGATGTCAGTTAATTATTTAAAGAGATGCAAAATTAGTAAAACAAAATGATCGCACAACAATAATAACATAATATTTAAAAATGTTTAATACCTAATTAAAGTAAAAATATGATGTCAATTTACAAAAAAATAAAACAACATAGAATGTTAGGTAAAAAATATACAAAAATGTCAAAAATGGTGATAAAATGCGGTGTCCTAAAATGCTTAAAATTGCAAGAAATGACTAAAAGATGGGTCAAAATTGGGTGTCAACAGTGAGCTTGACATTAGTATACATGGTTGTAGGGTGTAGTAGTAGGTCTAGGAGCACATAAATCAGTTTCTGACATCAACTCTAATGCATACTTATTTTGATTTATTAGTATCTCTTTTTCTGATCTTTAAAATTCAATATCAAGAAAATATTTGGCTCCCCTATATCCTTCATCTTAAAAGCTTCTTATAATGCAGTTTTGGTCTCAGTTATTAACTCTAGGCTATCTCCGGCAATTAACATGTCATCCACATATACTAATATAGTAGTGAACCCTTAGTTAGTCTTTTTTGTGTAGAGTGAATGATCATATTGACTCTGAGTGAATCTAAACTTGATGATCTCAAGAATGTGTCTATATTTTCTATAAGCTACCTCATTATGATGAGGGGTATAAGGATAGATTTTGTGATGAATAATACCTAAACTTGTGAACAACTCACTACATGAAAAGTTTACAAACTGTCTCATTATCAGTCTTAATCACTTTGACATTTAGATCATATTAATTTTTAATAAGTGACATGAAGTTCTTTATATGCAAGAACACATCAGACTTTAATTTCAACAAAAAATTCATGTAAATCTTGTGAAATCATCTATAACAGTTAAAAATGATTTATAGCCTTCAAATGTAGCAGTTTTATATTGTCCCCAAATATTCATATGTACAAGTTCAAATGGCCTTGAACTAATAGTAGTACTCTTAGAGAATTATAATCTAGTTTGTCTTGTACAAGGGCATACAGTGCAATTATTTAATAAGGAAGTAATACTTGACAGTTTTGTAGGAAATATTTTTTGCAAAATAATAGCAGGAATCTAATTTGTCTTCCACCAATTTGATCTTTTGTAAGTCTGATTGTTGATCTTATGAGATAGTGCAATCCATCATCTTCTTTATCAATCTCTTTCACATTCCCAGTGAAGAGATCCTGAGAAACACAAAATCAGGATAAAATTTGGAAGAACTACTCCTTTTTCTATATTTTGTTGTGTTAATGTATTTTTATCTAATAAATTTATATTAGAGGTCATATGATTAGTAGCCCTTGAGTCTATGATACTTCTTTTAAATCATTTGAGACTAGCAGAACACTACATTTACTTGTCATATTAGCAGCATGTGTTGTGTTTGATGATTATGTAGTAGTCATCTGACTGTTCTCTAACATTTGATACATTTCTGCATATTGAGATAGTGTGAAATTTGATTCTTCGGTCTTTCAAAATTGTGTCAACTGTTGTTGAAAGCTTCGATAGCTTGAATTTTCTTGATAGTTATTGTTGACACCCAATTTAGATCATCTCGTCCAAATATTAACTATAAAATTACACTAATTTTTTAAGATAATTTTTAATAATTTTGTAATAATAAAATGCAACAATAAAACATTAATGCAGACACAAATAAGCAATTTAATAATGGCACCGCATTTTACGAAGAGTATTAAACACTTTGAGTCTCGCGCCCACATTTATCAATTTTAAGCCCTATTCTATTTCCATTAATTCTTAATAATTTTAATAATAAATACGTAAATAAATAAATAATTTAGCAATGACGTCGCGTCAAATAGCATAGTCGCATTTATTAATACGAAAAACAATTCCATAATTATTGTAATAATTTAAACTCAAGCTAAAATTGATAAAGCACCTAAAGTCATATTAAGATAATTTAATTTTAACTTAAAAATTGATAAATATGCACAATAAATAAGATTTTAAATAATAGCTTCGCATTTATAAAAGCATTAAGCAATCCTTAAACATCATATCAGCATTTAGCATTTAAGTAATTTAATCATAACTTAAATTCCATTTATTTACCACTAATTAAAATTAATACCTAGAATTTAATAGCCCACAAACCCCTTAATTTCGCCCAGCCCAACTCCCCAACCCGCGGCCCATTTCCTATTTTTACCTAAAGCCTACCAGACCCCATACCTTTCTTCATCCTTCTCCATCACTAAAAAAACCTAAAAAAAGACGAAACCTAAACCTAAGAAACTCCAAGTCGCCGCACCTTTCCCTGCCAAAATTCTCGCCTGAGAATCCGGCGACCTTTCTTTACTTATGCACACACAGCCAGCAAACCCAAAACAAAACCTAAAAAGCTTACCTACCCCCCAAATCGCCTCACCTCCTTTACCCAGCAACACCCGCAAGTATCGCCTGAAAATCCGATTGTCACTACACAAATCAGAACCAAAATATAAACTTACCAAAAGCTTACCAGATGAATACCCAAAAATCGCACCAAATCAGAAAAGAATCTTGCAAAATCAGCAACTCAAATCACCTTTAAAGCTTACCAACATTAGAACCCAATGGGAGCTATATAAACCAACAAACCTACACATGCAAAGGGGGGGGGGGGGGGGAGAACATTCGAAAACTAACAGTAAGGCGGGTCAGAAATGGGAAAGCATAGGAGAAACCCTTAGAACAGATAGGCACCGATTTTACATAGAAGAACTCCTTAGAATCAAGGAAAGATTAACATCGAGGAAGAAGCAAATCGATTCAAGAAATAACACTCACGCAGCCATAACCACAAGTTAAAACCCTTTCCATTCAATTCGCATAGCAATACACCCCCGAGTGGATCGACGACTTGATCTGTTGCCGGTTATTTGTCGGAAAAGGTAAACCCGAATTCTTCTCAGTTCATTTTGTATTGCTGCGTGTTTTTTTGTGATTAAACATGTATTTGTTCATTCGTATTTGTGTTCATTGATGCGTGAAGATGATGCTGGCCATTGTTAAAATTATTTGTTAATCTGTTCGCTGGGCTGTTGATGCCTAAATACGCTGAGTCATATATTCTATGTCCCTTATGCATTTGTTGTGTTCTATGTTGGTTAATCCCGTTAAACTCAGCCTTGTCGTGTTGCTGTTTCTTCCTTCCTGTTAATGCCTAAATATTATGTCATGTTAATCAGTTTCAGTTAGCCCAAGTTTGTCGTCGCTTATTAAAATCACGAAATGGATTCACGCTTACTGTAATCACTCGCTTAATAGAACATGATATTGGAATGGTGAAATTCTTTCGATTTGGTATGGTTTGGCGACTTGCCCGCTGGTTTTGCTAGCCGTCAATACCTGAACATGCGATGTTAGGCTTACCTCCAATATTATCGTATATATGTGTTATTATTCTTAATATTGGTTCAACAAAGATTTGTGCCATTAGTAGTAGGTATAAAGTTAAGCGCAGTCTGCATCGATCGAAGCTCGTCGCCTTCCCATATTGTCTGTATGATTTTTGTCGCTTGAGGAATATGTTAGTATAACGTGGTTCGACGTATGTGCATATTGAACTAATATGAAGCATGTTTTGATGGATTCATTCGCTATTGTTATTTGACTAATATGTGACTGACTTGATAAATGCTGATCAGGTTAGAACCGACTTAATTATATGGATATTGTTTAGACAATTTAACTTTTAATTATGTGCAAGTATGATTAACATGAGTTCTGATCACTGTGAGGGCCATGCGATGCGATATTTGATATAGTGTACATATACTGGACTTCAATCTGTATAACTTTCCCATGCTGTTCTAATCATTTAGTTGGTTCTAAATTATGATAGCTACTAGGTATACATCTTCCTTCAAACTGACCCTACTGGATTGATAATGGGTTTAATAAATTTCTCATGTTAAGTTGTGCCTTGCTTTTAAATGTAATAATGTTTGTCTGTCCTTAATCAAAATACATTCAATATATGTAGGATGCACAAATCATATGGCCAGTATACCAGACCTATGTTTGGTATATGACTTTGGGCCTGGCCCCTTTGTGTTACATTTCCTTGCTGTCTTCCGCATGTCAATAGAAATTGGGCTAAGCCCATCAACTTGACTGCTTCTTGACTATTGCCAACTGATATGAGCCTCCCGATTAAATATCTTTTCCCTGTTTAAATTTGCTTGAATTTGTGGTGTCTCCAGCATTTGATTTTAAACTTTAACCACTGCATATATTTTAACTTACGTGCACATGTGTGCTAATTTATACATACGAATATTTCAAAAGTTAGGATGTTTACTAATTCCTTATCTTCTCTTATTTTTACATGAAACGCACCGGAGCAACAAAGAGTCCCATGGTGAGACTCATCGTGGCAAGCAGGAAGACCCACATCTATGTGCATTTATCTTTGCTCCAGAAATTCCAAGCCGCAGACGAAATTACATCGCCATCCTTCGAGTCATCTTTATTGTTTTCCTATCCCGCTGATCGGTGTATTTTATATACACCTTTTGAGTCAGTCTAGTTAGTCTTTTGTCCCGTTTTGTACATACAAAGTGTCGTATTAGGATAGATTTTCTTTCTTTTGAGTCAAAGTGGCTAAAGTGGCCAAATGGCGGAAAAGGAGCGAAAAGAGGGAAAAAGAGGAGGTACTAGAGCTGAAAACGGAGAAAGTGGCAAACGAGGCTGAAATCGGACTGCTGGCGGCCTCCTGCGATCGAAGCGGCGCGGCGCTATTATTCGAAGAATGCAGAAGATTCGGCGCGCTCTCGAAGACGAAAGCGAGGGCGCGCGCTAAACATCCGAGAAGCCACAGGAGTTGCGGCCGCGGCTCTCAGCAGCGAATATCGGGCGGCGCCAAAACACCAGTATTGCAGAACTTTAGCGCGCTCGCCAACGCCAGCGCGGAAAAATTAGGTCTTTTGACGGATTTTTGGGCGGGCACAGGAGGAAAAGAATGGGCGTTTAAAACTATATAAGAGAACCCTAGGCGCTTTTGGGGTTCCCTTTCTTGCACAACTCAAGATTCTTGATTTGGAGTTTGGATACCATTAGCTTAGTAATTTCTTTTTCCTTTCCTTTATTTATTTCGGTTTTGCATGATGAACTTTGAATTAGTTCTTGTCATATTCATGGCTAGGAACTAATTCTCTTATAAGGCTTTCTATGTTGAATTCTTGAACCTTATGTTATAAAGTAATGCATGCTTATGGTTATTATTCTTATTGAGAGATCTATCCAATAATTGAGTTGAATTCTTGGTAGCTAATTGACAACTAGTTATCACTATATGATTTCTAATCAGTTACGAAAAGGAGGATTGTGAATATCTTTGTAAGTTGGGTAGACGGTCTTGAATTGGGGATGAAAATACCTCAATTAGATTTGTAAGCGTTGATGAGAGGCTTAACAACCCTAATTTTGCGCATTGTGCGTGATATCAACTAGGTTTTTGTGCTTAATCCTCCTATAGAGTTACCCTTATCGTGAAAGTTAGGTAAGGAACAATCACGGGTTGAGTGTTTATATAACCCTAACGGAGTATAAAGCGATTTCAGTAAACTGCTTTCTCCAAAAGAAGAACACCATAAGTAATGCATTAACAAGTAACATAAGCGGATAGTAAGGATACATAGAAGCCCTATTCTCATCACACCTGAAGTAAGTCTTTACATTTAAATAGCTTTTGAAATTCTTAGTTATAAACAACCAATCAAATATTAATTCGCCAAATAGATACTAGAAAATAGATCACTGGTACTTGAACCTAATCCTAGAGGGCGATATTGGTCTTATCTAAGACTATACTACTTGATACGATAACGTGCACTTGCGTTTAAAGTGTGTGTGCATATTACGCGCGTCAAGTTTTTGGCGCCGTTGCCGGGGATTAGGCAATAGTTCAATATCAAATTATCTATTTTTAATTTCTAATTTGGATTTAATTTTTTTTTTTTTTTTAATTTTTTTTTTAGTTTCTACGAAAATCAGGGTGCCGTGATTCTTTGTTTGTTTTTGATCTTTCTCAGGATATCAGTTTATGCGAAGGAGAAGAGGAGCTGACACTCTTGTTCCCTTGTCCGGAAATTGAAAGCACAAGCGAGCGAAAGAATCGGCCAATTGCAACGTTGATAGAAATGGGCCGGTGCTCCCAACAATAACGAGGATGAGAGAAGGGTTAGGTGAAAATCAACTTAACCCGGAGATCCTCGGCAAGTGCCAATAGATATGGAGGATGAGGTTCGAATCGGCGGAAAGAAGTGCAGGAGATTATGTGCTACCAAGTGAATGGAGCCGCAGACTTGCATTAGGCTCCTCTGATAGAGCCAACAATTTCGAGATAAAACCAGATTACGAGCATGGTGCGGCCTGATGCGATTCGGGAGCCATCTGAGGATCACATATGCATAGCAAATTTCTTGGAGCTATGTGCCACTTTCGAATATAACGGCGTTCGCGATGATGCCGTCAGTTGAGGCTCTTTCCCCTTCTCACTCGAGGATAGAGCAAAAGTATGGTTGAATTCCTGCCGGTGATTCGATATTTACATGGCACGGTATGCACGAAATTCCTAGCCAAGTTCTTTCCACCTGTAGCGGCAAAATTAAGAGGAGTTGAACAACTTCTATCAAGTGATGGAGAGTCCTTATATGAAGCATGGGAGAGATTCGAGGATCTACATAGGAAGTGTCCACACCATTGCATTGAGTTGTGGAACTTGGTTCATATTTTCTACAACGTGCTGAGCAGTACAACCAGAACCATCATATATGCAGCCGCAGGTGGGGCATTCATTAGGAAAAGCGACCACGCGCCGAGTTATTAGAAGATATGGCCACTAACAACCGTATCGAAGAGAGGCAACCAGTGGGAGAAGAAGCGTGGTCCATGAAGTAGATGCTATTGCTGCTTTGAACGCACAAGTGGCTCTTCTAGCGAAACAATTGCAGCAACATCTTGTGTCGGTGAATCTTTGTCTGCGCTGAAAAAGCTGTGAGATATGTGGCGGCCCCCATACATTTGATAGGTGTCCTTCCGCGGTTCCCAACAACATCCCCATGGAGCGGCGAGTGTCAGCGATGAGGTAACTACGGAGGCAACGAACAACCCCTACTCAAACACTTATAATCCAGGGTGGAGGAATCACCCAAAATTCTCATGGAAAGGAGATCGGGGCGGCAAAATCGATGCAGGCGGCAAAATCGATGCGGGGCCAGCAGAACCAATATCGAGGCGGCGAGAATCGGTATAGGGCGATGCAGAACCAGCAGTACAGAATCAACAGCCCTTCACTCAAGCCCCCCAGCCTCAACAGCTCAATGCACCAGGTCATCAAGAAAAACCAGATGAGCTTAGCGGCCATGACAAGACGCACGCCGCCCGGGCAGCGATTTATAACAGAATCTAGATCCTCGTTCAGAAACTTGGAAACACAGTAGGGCGGTAAGCGAGTGCAAACATCGTGCCACGGGGACATTGCCAAGCAATGCGAGGTAAATCAGGGAGCAATGTAAGCGATGCGGTTGAGAAGTGGAAAACAATTTGAGCAACAATGCTCGGCCCAATAGTTGAGAGAGAGCGAGTTAGAAAACGATAAGGTGGCTGAACCTAGCCCAGTGATAGAGAAAACTCCGGAGAAGGAGTATACAGAAAAGATTCCTTTCCCCCAGAGATTACAAAGGAAGGCGGTCGATAAACAATTTTCCAAATTCTTGGAGGTATTCAGGAAGTTGCACATCAACATACCGTTTATAGAGGCTTTGGAGCAGATGCCATCTTATTTCAAGTTCATGAAAGAAATCTTGGGAAAAAGAGAAGCGGCGAATATGAGATAGTAGCACTAACAGAAGAGTGTAGTGCTATCTTACAAAAGAAATTGCCACCAAAGCTAAAGGACCCTGGAAGCTTTACACTACCATGCACAGTGGGCAGGGTGACTTGCAATGAGCCTTGTGTGATTTAGGGCAGTATAAATTTGATGCCCCTATCAGTTTTCAAAAGATTGGAGTTAGGAGAAGCCAAACCCACCACTGTGAGTCTGCAACTAGCCGACAGGACAGTGGTTCATCCACGAGGGAAGATCGAGGATGTGATTGTGAAGGTAGGAAAATTTTTCTTTCCTGCAGATTTCCTCATTCTGGATATGGAAGAAGATGCAGAAATCCCGATCATATTGGGAGGCCATTCCTAGCAACGGGTAGAGCCTTGATTGGCGTTGAAAGAGGAGAGCTAACGCTAAGAGTGGAGAAGCGAAGAGATGGTGTTTAAAGTCTTTAAACACGTCATTGAGCCAAGAAGCGTAAGTGGGTGTTTTGCAATCAACACCACCAAACCCCATGCGAGCCATTGCAATGCAACCAAAGAGTGATGAGCCCGAAAGCAAGCATGGTTTCTTTGAGATGACACTAAATGAGGTAATTGTTCCGGAACTCCCTACTACCGATAATGCTAAAAAGAAAAGGAGAAAAAGGAAACACCAAATGTGGCGGAAATGGATTGGTTGGGGACTTAATCCACCCCAGGGCTAGTAAGTCTAAGGAACTTGCGTCCGGCTAAAAGACGTTAAAGAACGCTTGTTGGGAGGCAACCCAGCGTTTTCAATTATGTTATTTTAATTTACGTCTTTAAGTTTATTTTATTTTTGTCTCGAAACGATCTCACGGTCTTGGAGTCTTGTGTTTTGTGATGGGATTGGCAGTGCGAAATAAAGCGAAAAGCGAGGATTTCGAAAAAGCGGGTAAGCGCCCAAAATATCTGAAAAGGTCTTTGAAGTTTAAGAGCCTTGGCGCCAGAGCGAAGGCGGCAGAAATCAAAAAAAAAAAAAATGTGCAAGATAGCGCGTATTTCCGAAATAGCCATGGCGCATGAAATCCGATGGAGCGCGAGTTTAAGCGCTTGCGCCATGTGCGCGGCGCGCGGCGGGCGAAAACTTAAAACGCCCAAAAATCAGATTTTCCCCAATTCCAACTTCAAAACCCTAACCTTCCCTCTCCAAAAACCCACGAAATTTCAGAAACTTTCTCACAAATCCTCCACAAATCCAACCCAACCACAACCTAAACTCTTAGATTCCTAAAATCCCCAACTATCTCAAACAACAAAAGCTCCATTCCATAGCCTCAACCCACCAATTGAAACAAGAACAAGCTTGAATCTTCTCATCAAAAGGTAATCCCTATCTTTGTTCTTGAATCCTGTTACTGAAGTTATAGGAAGTAGTAGTTGGGAAGAGTATTGTAGTTGAAATAGTTTGGGCCTTTGAAAAGTTTGTTGTGAAGTTGGAGAAAAGAGTAGAAAAGGAGGTTGTGGGCATTGTTGAAGTTTGGGGTGTTGTTTTTCATTGCTAGTTGTTGAGTGTATAGGAAACATTTGTGCACTTAAAATTGAAAGCCCAGAACCATGGCCACCGGGAAGAGAAGAGGCTCACATCTACCCCAACCCCACAATACGATGAAAATAGGTTTGTGAGCTATCAAGCCTACCAAAGATACAAAAGGCTTGATACGGACAAGTAATTCGAGAAGGGAATGGATTACCAAAGGGATCATATGGGGAAGAAGGCGTTTATGAGCCCATCCGGCTATGATTGAGCTAAGGGGATGGAAGAGATTTGTAAATCTTGAGAAGATAGTACCGATGAATACAACAATGATGCGTGAATTCTATGCCAACTTTCGAGAGAATCGAAAGGGTGCTTCGTAAAGGGCGGATATATGCATAACGACAAGCGCGATAAATGCAGATCTCAAGCGGTTGATGTTGAAGAAGGAAGTGATTGGAATCACTTTAGAACATGGTCTAGAAGCACCAACCACATCGATGGAATGCGTTGCAAAACACGATAAGCTACCAGTGCTTTTGAGATAGGAAGAAATGGGTCGAGCACCGAGCGGTGCCAATTCAACAAAGCGACAAGGCTTGGTGTATTTTGTCGATGCCGCATGATTCCATCCACGCACTTCACGAGTGCGGAAGGCGAGATTAAGGCGGATTTATGGAATTATGAGGCCGCAAATTGATGTTGGGAAAGAAATAGTGCGAGCATTGAAGAAATCAGCGAGGATGGTGACAACGGTGGGTTGGGACATGGCTCACTTATCACAAATTTGTGCGGCATAAATGCGGTCCCAATCCTACCCAGCGACACTCATGAGAGAAACCGGTGCCGGTGTCCTATGGGATAGTGCACTCTTTTCGCACCTCGGCCCCGTGACGGGCGAAGAGCACCACCACCAAAGCGGCGGCAGCAGAGGCAACCATGGATGAAGATGAGCACGAAATAGGGGCTCAATATGGCGAGACCCGGCCGGCCAACCACAAGCGAGTAACCTTGAGCCCACAAGGGACAATTGTACCAACATCGGAGGAGATGATGCAGACGCGCAAACATTAGTACAAGGGCGCAAGAAACAAGGCAACAAATCGGCGGTGAGTGCCTTGTTCAACCAATGGTCGATGCATTATCCACCGCCACCACCACCATTTTAGCCAAAGTCTGTAAGTATCCTATTTTCGTTCATTGTCTTTGAGTCTTGCACACATTGGGGACAATGTGTGATTTAAGTTTGGGGGTGTGTTTTGTGTTTTAGTTTTATTTGTGTGTCATGTTATGTTTTATTTAAGTCTTTTTATTTGTTTCATGTTTATTTTGAGTCACCAAATTTTTTCTTTTTTGAGTCATAATTGCCTGTCAAAGATCATGTATCTTTGTAGTTGCTAGAAACACCTAGTGAAGTAAGGTGGAATAATGTAAAGGAATGGAAGCAGCTATCTAAACACTTAGGTTAGAGATGCCAAAAACTCACAGAATCTGTCTATTTGGAGTCTCTTGCTTGAGTTATGTAGGCTAAATGATAAATGCTTATGTGTTATGACTGCTTGCTATTTGAGGCGAAATAGTTAGGATATGCATGTTAGGAGATGACTGGGCATTTCTTTGATAGCCAATTCTTACCATTCTTTTCTATCCGTACTTTAAAAATATCACTAGTTAGCCCATTGAGCCTAAAATTTGAAACTTCTTCTTTGACACCTATATTCCCACAAAGTGTACCATAAGTGAAATTATGAAACAGTAGGAGTACATTGTGTTAAAAAGAAAACAAAAGAATGAATAAAGTCTGTTGCACCCCAATACAAAAGTAATAAGAAATAGGCAAAAGCCTAAGTTTGGGGTGCTTGTCATTATTATATACTTCATTCTCCCAAAACAAAGAGGGAAGGATAGAATTGAAGTGAAGTAAAGAATCAAAAGAAAAGGGAAAATTGAAAAGCCAAAGAGCTTATGGTACAGAAAAATGAGCCTAAATGCCTATCTTTACCAACCCCTACCTAAGCCTACATTACAACCCCCAAAGTCCTGAAGATCTCTTTTATGTATATCCAGAATTAGTGGAGAATAGCAAGTAAGCATGCCATAGGAATTTTTGAATTTATATGCATACTTGAGTACACTGACTTCCATTTAAGCATGATAAGTATGAGTTTGCGAAATATCTAGCTCAATGTGTTGAAATTCCATGCTATATGTTCCTGCATATTATTCTGCTAACCTTCATGTTTTTCTAGTTAACATTCATGCGACAAAAAGTGATCAATGGCAGGGAGTCTGTTTATTTTCTTTGTTGATTTTCTTATTTATTGAGTCTGTCATTTTATTTCTTTCTTTTTATCTTTGCTCGAGGGCGAGCAAAAGGTTAAGTTTGGGGGTATTTGATCGGTGTATTTTATATACACCTTTTGAGTCAGTCTAGTTAGTCTTTTGTCCCGTTTTGTACATACAAAGTGTCGTATTAGGATAGATTTTCTTTCTTTTGAGTCAAAGTGGCTAAAGTGGCCAAATGGCGGAAAAAGGAGCGAAAGAGGAAAAAGAGGAGGTCTTAGAGCCGAAAGCGGAGAAAGTGGCAAGCGAGGCTGAAATCGGACTGCGCGGCGCCTCCTGCGATCGAAGCGAGGGCGCGGCGCTATTATGCGAGAAGCTGCGAAGATTGGCCGCGGCTCGAAGACAACGAGCGCGGCGCGCTAAACATCCAGAAGCCACAGGAGTTGCGGCCGCGGCTACCGCCGAGCAGCGAATATCGAGGCGCGGCGCCAAAACACCGTATTGCAGAACTTTAGCGCCCGCTGGACAGCAGCGCGCCGACGCGGAAAAATTAGGTCTTTGTGGATTTTTGGGCGGGCACAGGAGGAAAAGAATGGGCGTTTTAAAACTATATAAGGAGAACCTAGGCGGTTTTGGGGTTCCCTTTCTTGCACAACTCAAGATTCTTGACTTGGAGTTTGGATACCATTAGCTTAGTAATTTCTTTTCCTTTCCTTTATTTATTTGTTTTGCATGATGAACTTTGAATTAGTTCTTGTCATATTCATGGCTAGGAACTAATTCTCTTATAAGGCTTTCTATGTTGAATTCTTGAACCTTATGTTATAAAGTAATGCATGCTTATGGTTATTATTCTTATTGAGAGATCTATCCAATAATTGAGTTGAATTCTTGGTAGCTAATTGACAACTAGTTATCACTATATGATTTCTAATCAGTTACGAAAAGGAGGATTGTGAATATCTTTGTAAGTTGGGTAGACGGTCTTGAATTGGGGATGAAAATACCTCAATTAGATTTGTAAGCGTTGATGAGAGGCTTAACAACCTAATTTTGCGCATTGTGCGTGACGGTCAACTAGGTTTTGTGCTTAATCCTCCTATAGAGTTACCACTTATCGTGAAAGTTAGGTAAGGAACAATCACGGGGTTGAGTGTTTATATAACCCTAACGGGAGTATAAAACGATTTCGTAAACCTGCTTTCTCCAAAAGAAGAACACCATAAGTAATGCATTAACAAGTAACATAAGCGGATAGTAAGGATACATAGAAGCCCTATTCTCATCACACCTGAAGTAAGTCTTTACATTTAAATAGCTTTTGAAATTCTTAGTTATAAACAACCAATCAAATATTAATTCGCCAAATAGATACTAGAAAATAGATCACTGGTACTTGAACCCTAATCCTAGAGGACGATATTCGGTCTTATCTAAGACTATACTACTTGATACGATAACGTGCACTTGCGTTTAAAGTGTGTGCATATTACGCGCATCACCCGCCCCATTCATTTATTGTAATTTAATTGTCTAACATTACGCTGCTAGTAAGACACTTGGGGTAGTTAAACATTGAAGCAATAAATTAGAAGATAGCTCCCCCCTCTTAAGTTATAGGAAACCATTTAATAATTTTCACTTGCATAATTATTTAGCTAATATATTATTTCAACATGAGAAACTCATTTTGCTATAAATCCTTATTAGCGTTCACGTAAGAAAATTATTTAAATCATAGGTTGCTAGCATGATAGCCATTTTACATCCTATCTCATAAGTAAATATTTTGTCATAATAAATTTTGCATTATTACTCCCATTATACACAACATATAGCTAGTATAGTATTTAGGTACCTTAATGGCATATTTTTTCAAAATTAACTTTGTCTTTTATACACAAATCTTGTAATTTTTTAAAAAGAATATATCTTATACCTTCAAATTTCTTTTACTTAAATACTTTTGAACATGCCTTTTCTTAGCATAATAATTAATCTAGGTTTGAAAGGACAACCACAAGTTAGCGGATCTTAGAGGGTGTCTAATCCATTCCCTCTAGATTAATAAAAAACCCTTTCCCAGAATCTCACACTAGTTTTGTAGAACCAAAAAATGGAGTTAATGTTAACTTTAACATAGTTAACATTCAGGTGTCCTAATTCACCCAAATCAATTAGGTGGCGACTCCGCGAACCCTAGCACTACTTTTAGCACTTTTAACCCATTTTTAGCATTTTATTTTTATTTCTAACAAGTAGCAGGATTCGCTAAGGAAAGTCGCGGTCGAAAAAGGGCGTGACAGAAATGACGACTCCGCTGGGGATTTAAGGTTCTTGACCATAGCAAACCTAGGTTTATTATTGCTTGACTTTATTTGATTTTATTTGTTTTAAATGCCTTAAAATTGTTTACTTTAATTTTGTATGTTTAATTGTTTTAATTGCTATTTGTTTATTGTTTCCCTTAAACTGGCATTTCACTCATACTTCTTCCACTCTGGAAAAATCACACAATCACACACTCACGCGCTGGTGTGCTTCGCGCACCCGCAAATTTCTTTCAAAATATCCAAATTTTAGGAGAGTTGGCGCCTGCGCGGAGTTAGATTGGTTTGTCTGATTAGCCGCGTAGCCTTCTCACTCTAGTTGTCCGCTCGGGAACCTTGCGTCTAGTAAATCCAAATCTTAGAAACTCAGGATAGAGCTATACCACCCTTTATGTTAAGGCATGCATGCATTTACCTTATGTGGGTCGGTCCTTGGTATCGACACCACAATTAGGAAAAACACCAAATTTGTCGACGGGTTTCTCAACCCAACGACCAACCAGCATATTACGTGTAGCGTGACGATGATAGACAAATCCATACCTAATCATGACATGCTGAAATTGGAAAAAGTGCACCGTCATTTGGTCGTCATTTCCAACGAAAGCATTACAATTTGACGGCTTGGACAAATCTATCATAGCCTCGCATATGTGATGTTTAGGCATACCTCTGGCATAAAGGGGTCCCCACGCATGTTAAGACTCGCTTGCAATGTGACAATTTATGTGCAACATATACTTGCTAAATGTTATTTACACCTTTGCAAAATCACGTGCTTTACACTAACGCAGTTTGCTACATTTTGTTTAAAAGGATTTATCATCTTCCCCAAAGGTCGATTTGTATTTGACTAAGCAATGATAGAGCATCGATATTTCACAAGATCAAAGACACGATCTAGCGACATGACTGATTCAAGGGCATTAGAGCAGAACGAGTCGGAACCCGTCTTGGTTCCTATAGACAAAGCAGAGGTCTCAGAAAAGAAAAGCAGTGTAGATCCGATCGAACACCTCGCCCAATTACCGCAACAAATGGCAACCCTGCAGGCCGAAATTAAAAGGCTCCGAAACCTCACTAAAGCACTCGTCACTTCAAATAACCAAAACAATCAAAATCCTCCAAATTATTACCAATACCCTCTTACTATATATCCCATTTACCACACTCAGCCAATATACAATGCACCCATATATCCCACACAAAACCAAATGCCTACCATACCCCAGCCAAACACAAACCAAGATAAAAAGCCACCACAAACCTATTTTCGTAATACATACGACAAGCCCTTACGATACCCACCCGTGTATACGCCACGGCCAAAGGCCCGTCCACTAAACATCTTCACACCCGACCTAAATGTCATAGAAAGGCCAGCCAAAATATACACCCATTTGCGTAAGGCGTCTGTGGTTTAGTGTGATAACATATCCACCATAAATTTATCTCATAATCCGGTTCAGCATCAGCGAACCAAGCATATTGAGATGGATATATACTTTGTTCGTGACAAGGTTGCTCTCGGTCATGTTAAGGTATTGCATGTGTCTTCCTCATATGAGTATGCAGATATCTTACGAAAGGTCTTTCTAGACAGTTATTGCTCGACTTCAGATCTAGTCTCAGCGTCCGGTCTTCTCTCGCTCCGACTGAAGGGGCGTATTAACGTGTACTAGAATCCCTATTCAATCCTACCACCATAATTAGAATATATCTCATATATTGTATAAATATTTAGTGATGTAGAATTATGGTAAGTAGATGATTTTTATTGTATCAGGGTTCTACAGATTGTACACTATATATATTTGTATTAATGAGAAAGTCTCCTCAAGGGAGATTAATACAATCATACATTACATTTGCTTATTTTTAATAATCCAGAATTATGAAAAGTTCATTTCATATTAAAATAAATAATATTTTACATTTAAGTTGAATTTACAACAAGAATAGAATTATAAATTTACTATTTTTTGTTTATGACCGCTGATGTACCGTAAAATTACGGTACATTTTTACTCTTTATCATTCCTTACTACTCCTCAATTCTCATCAACAAGTGTCTTATTTCCCATGTCACTGCTCAATCCTCCTTTTCTGTTGATTGAAAATATAATGTCATTTACTTGAGCTTTTATTTATCTTAGAGTACATTTTACGTCGTTTCTTACATATATGTGTTGTTTTGTAGGACAAGGAGTGCAGAGATAAAAAATAAGTGAAAAGGAGCAAAAATGCCTGAAAACATGACTTTGCGAAGCGTAGGTCATGCCTGCAGACTGCAGTTCAATCGCAGAGTGCCGCAGAGATTTGGAAAAGTTGAACAAAATAGGCAGGTCATGTCTGTGAACCACATACCAATCACATACCATGTCACTGAAGACTTGTTGTTTAATGAAGTCTGCGGTACATTTGCAAGGCCTGCGAATTGCAGGTCATGTCTGCGACATGATCTGCGGTTCGCCAACTGTGATGCGGAGGTATTTTTGTCCAATATATGTGCACGATTTTTGAAGATTATAAATAGACTTCTAAGATTTTGGGAAATACATTCCATATCATATTTTGTCCCCTTTATTTCAAGCACTCCATAATTAATGTTTTGAAGCTTTTGAGGAGAGATTTACATCAATTTGATTCCAATTTTAATTCATCTTTCAACTACTTTGTAAGTGATAATGAATTCTTATTTATTTAGTGTTTTTATTCATGTATTATGAGTAGCTAATCATTTAGATAGAATTTAGGACCTCAATGGTGATATTAATGTAATTGTGTGCTTAAATATTTGATTAGGTTATTTACCATTATTATACTCCATTAACGCTTCAATTTGTAATGACATCAATGATGATCAATATTGATAGTGCCTATAGTCTTTTATTGCTTGGAAAATAATATTGGGTAGAAAAAACATTAATGGCAAAGATTTGAGAATTTAACTCACATCTAATAACCAAAGCTAGGAATATAATGGTTAATTTGAGATTAAAGTGGGTGTATTAAATTTCACATCCTAGGGCTTGAAAATCCTAGTGATGACATTCATCATCTAGGTTGAAAAACTAGTGATAAACTCTTAATTAGCTCATAGCCTAGTATGATAGGTATTTAATTAACATCAAGCATAGCCCCAATTATATTGATACCTAGAGGGATCATAATTCTAGTCCTTCCATAACTTAAATTACCAATTTGCAATATTTTCTTCTTGAAGTAATTAGTTGATTAACTTTAAAACAATCAATATTTTCCCAATCCCTTTTGAAATCTAGACAAAGTGTCGAGGTTTACAATTAAATTATATTTTTCTTATCGTATTCCCTGTGGTATTTGACCCCAACCTTAGTTACATTTTATTTTTGTCAACAATCATCTTATATCCATTTCGAAGGTGTAATTTGAGTTTATCAAATTTTGGCCCCGTTGTCGGGGAATACGATTTAGAAATTTGTATATTAGTGCAATTCTTTACCTTTAGTCTATATTTCTCACATCACTCCTTTTGTTGTTTATTATTGTGTAGGTGTAATGGCTTCGGATTCCGAATTGGAGGATGAACTCATGGGGAAACGAGCCACCACTATTCAACCCCTACCACTTCAAGAAAATGCAAGTTCTCACCTCAAGACTACTCTACTACACCTACACAGCACCAAGGGCATATTTGTGGTCTTGTAACTGATGACCCAAATAGACACCTTCAAAATTTTCTTGGGGTATGTGCTACCAACCATCAACCCAACGTCTCAAATGCGACCGTCAAGTTGAGGCTCTTCCCGTTCTTTCTTACAAGGAAGGCCACCCACGTCTTGGATGGATGATCTTTCGACCGGTTTGATCACAACATGGGTAGAATTGACCGATGCATTCCTCAAGAAGTATTTCCCTCCATCTAGGATGTTGCAAATCCGTGATGAAATCAACAACTTTGATCAACTTCCTAATGAGCCACTGTAACGATCCTTCCGGTTGTTTTTAGCTAAAAACACTTATTTGCTTGTTTGACTCTTTCCGTAGTCTCTATGTGAGATTTATGATGTGTAGGAATGAGTGACATGGATTCCGAGGTCTATTTATATGAGTTTCGGATAGAAAAATCCAAAATTAGAAACTTAAAGTTGGATAGTTTGACTTAAAGTTGACTTTTAGCTAGATGGGTTCGTTATCAGGTTTCATCACTTTTAGTAGTTCCAAAGGCTTATTTATGACTTAGTAGAGTCATTGGTTTGCTTCCCGAGGTAATCGAATGTGTTGTGTGGCTTATTTGTGAAATTTGGATATTTAGTTTCCTTGGACGATTTGTTAGAAAAGTATGTCTTAGCTCGGTTATTTGTAAACTCCGAGGGTGCAAGAAAGTTTGTAGAACTGTTTACCATAGACGAGAATAACTGGTTTGTGTGCGGGGGATTTCAGAAGTGTTTCAGGTGTTTGGTAGAGGTTTGTGGTTGTTTTCATGATCTGGTGTCCGGTGTCCGCTTCGGCGGCACCTGTTTTCGCTCCGGCATGTCCACATCAGTGAGAGGTTGACTCATTGAAGCGGGATCTTGAGAGATGGGGATTTCTGTTGTGGCAGATCATCTGTCCTCAGGGTCGAGTCCGCTCCTGTAGATTCAAGCTCGCTTTGGCATTGAGGTGAGGTGTCATATGACACTACCTTAGTTGGGTATTATCCAAAGCAACTAGTCCACTACAATGGAGTCAATATTTCTAGGGCGGAAGTAATGTTCATGTGTCATATATATATTCTTTAGGTTAGAATTTTATTTCCCCAAATAGCGAACCTCAAAACCAGCGCCGCCTTAGGGTATTTTCATAATCTTGGGAGCAATTTCAACTTTGGGGTAATAGTTTCTTTCATTTATTGTTAAGTTTATGATTCTAAGTCCATTAATGGTGGTGTAGTGTGTTATTATGTTGGAGGAAAATAATTGTAAGTTTCTATAAGAATAAGAGAGTTATGTTATTGATTTTAATGGAGGTTTACAGATCAAATTGTGTTAATATCATGAATTATGATTGAATTATGTTATATTATCATGTTATAAGTCTTAATTTGGTTGTACGAACCTATTTTCAATTGGAAAAAATTCTAGGGTTTTAAATTGGGGTTTTTCGATTGTTGTCCAATTAGGGGTTCAATTTTGGATAGTTTTTCACTTAACTTAAGGATATGACTATTTAAAATGTGTTCTTGGTATTTGAGTATTAAAGTTCGAGTCTTGGTGAAGTGGGCTCGAGATCGATATTTGTAGTCTTACTTTGTTAAAGATTATGTCCTTATTATTGTGTACGTCTTCTATTAACGAATAGTATATGCATGAATAGACTTTGATTAACACGAGGCGCAAAGAATGGGCAAGGCTATCACTGAGGTTTGATTGTTGGCACACCTGTTCGGCATATAGGTAGGCTATGATTTAGTTTTTCAAGACTCCGATAAAAGTGCATAATTAATTATAAATATTAAAGAGTATTAGATGTGTTTGAGGGTCCACTCAAACAATTGTGATGAACGTCTGAGTGAGTACCGGTGTTGAATTGTGATGATGGGGTTGGGGAATCAGCCTCCTGCTAGTTCAGATTACTGATTATTTGGTCTTGTCACCATATGTGGGCTTGTCGCCATAATTGCTTGATATATCTATTCATCACAAGTTCTTTTGATATGATATCTTGAATTATTCTTTGATTGTGTATGTGTATTGAATTCTTGAAAGCATAAGATATCACATCTCTATACTCGTTGCATCTCATTATATCACGATTCCTACCTTATAATATGTCATTTGTATTCATACACTTATGTCTATGTGATATTGATATTGGAGTGGTATGATTATATTGTGAGTTCAAGGATCGAAAAAGGTAAGGACATTGTTGATATTATGGAAACACTGAGATGATATTTATACACAGAAATTGGAGTTGCATTCCTGCAATATGATATTATTACAACCAAGAGTTTGTGATCTGATGAGTTATTCCGGAGCGTAGGGGTATATAAACTTTGCGGGTCCCCTGAGGGTCACTTTTATATGTCAAACACCTGTAAAGTGTGTATACCGATTGATGGAAATGTACATGGCTATGCATTGCATTCATATCATACATCTATGTTATTATCATTGATTTCTTATGAATGGACTTGTATATTAAAGTGATTTGTTGATTACTTGACTAAGTTATGGACATGAAAAGTTTATACTTGTTTCTTCATACATGAGCTTTTGTAGAACTCTTAGAACTGGTTAACGTGAGTAATTATGGACTATTATTGAAATAAGGAAAAATGTGAACTTTGTGACTCTTTATATGGAATATGTGACTTATTTGGATTATTGGGTTGTGTAGCATATGATTATTTGGTGTCAATTTGATATTTATCTCTGATTATGTACCTTCCGTTGTTGTCGGACTATGATGTCTATGGGGGTACATTATATACGCATGTTATACTTGCTGCATCTTTTCTGATGTAGATACAGATCCAACGACTAGCTCGAGACCACATGGTGGAGTTATCTCCAACTATCAGGGTGAAGATACCTTCTCCAACATGCCCTGGATTGCTTATCTCCTTTACTGTCTTTACATTTTAACCTAGAGATATGTCTTTAGATTTCAATATTATTTATTCGTTTTGGCACTTGATGCCATTGATTTTCAGACTATATTGTTGTATTAGAGCTCTTGTACTCACATACTATATCAGTGGGGTTATTTTGAATGTATCAAACTTATTATTTTCTTCCGTATTATATTATCAAATAACTTTTAAAGTATTATATTTCTTCTGATTTTACTTATATTATATCATATTCAATGAGTTAGGAGTGGTTCACCTGCGTGGTGGAATTATGTAGTTGCCACCACGATTCCTGAAAAGGAGTTACGACAAAGTTAGTATCAGAGCCCTAGGTTAAACGGTCTTAAGTATAAGAGCAATGTCTAGTAGAGTATCGCGGATTGGTGTAGAGACGTATGTACTTATCTTCGGGAGGCTATGGGAATTTAGTAGATTTCACTTCCTTCATTCCTTTCATGCTAAGTTGAATCAAATGGGTATCTGACTTTTGTTTCTATTCTCTCACAAATGGTGAGAACTCGTTCCAACACAGTGAGAGATGAGACAAAGGCACTGGCTATGCGTGCTCATAGTAGAGCACCTGCTTGGGGCCGCGATAGAGCTACAACAGCTACACTAGTTCTGGATGGAGCACGGAGATCCAGTCAGGATCTTGCTAGTTCAGATTCCGTAGAGCCTCACATTGAGCCTCAAGATGATATGTTAGATGAGGAGATGGGGCCAGCCTAGGACCAGTCTATATTTATTACTACTTCGATTTTATAGGACACGCTGGTCATCTTATTGAGTGTTCTCAATGGTTTTGCTCAGATGGACGCATATCCAACTCCCCCAGGTTGTTCTCAGACCCGTGTGGAAGGGGGGCAGACTCAGACCCTCGAGTTTCATACACTTGGTATTCAGCCTGGTGCGATGTCAGTGACTTGTATAGATGAAGTTCATGCTCTAGAATTTGGTCCCCGGCCTATTGGAGGGACAATTATAACCTGTGATGAGCGGAAGATTTGCGAGCACTCTTTGACATGAAGCCTCTAGTATTTTATGGTCAGTCCGAGGAGGATGCGTATAAGTTCATCGTGATCAGTCATGAGAAGTTGCATTCTCTTGGTATTTTTTAGACTCATGGAGTTAGTTTCGTGGCCCTTTAACTTTTGAGGGATGCAAATAAGTGGTGGAGGGAATATGTTGATTGTTTTCCCACGGGGATGCCTCTATCAATTAGGTTTAATTCTGCAGGGTTTCCTTAGAGAAGTATATACCATTGAGCCTGCATCTGTGCAAGCGTGATGAGTTTCAAAATATTGGTTAGGGTAATTCTTCAGTTGCACAGTATGAGACTCGCTTATCTTATTATGTGGAAGCATTATTACCTATCAAGGTAGAGCGCGTGGAATGTTTTGTTAGAGGATTGTGTATTCCGCTTCAGTTGGCCACATTGCAGTTGGTGGCTTCAGGAGCTTCCTTTGAGAGTACTAGAGAACGCCATGATGGTAGAGTCTGTGAGAGGTGATTATATGAGCCCGATAAGAGGGCTAGGTGACATATTCAATTCAGTGGTTCTACTTCCCATAGTTATAGGTATCAAGTGAGATATCAACAATCATACTTCAGTCGATCGGTTCAGGCAGCTCTACAAATTTATGATGGTTATAGTGGGGGCATTCGTCAAGGGGTTCTCAGTCTAGATATTCCGACCATGGTGGTTTGGGTTCTTTGATATCTATTCATCAACCTTCAGTGGCCATGATCTGTTTTGAGTGTGGAGAGGTTGGGAATTTCAAAAGGGATTTCAACATACTTATATCGAGTGCATCCCGTGCACTTCATCACGACCGATCCGGGCATGGCGGTGCCCTACACTGGGCACCGCTTCTGATATCATCCCGAGAATAACAATGAACATACATAAAACTCATAAGGTACAAGTCATGAAATATCAACAGGCTAGCCGATAAGGCCACCTTCCGGAAAATATACATAACCCAAAAAGCAGTTACATTCTTTTTCATTTACAACCCAAACCACAAGATATGACTACATACCTGTTATACCCCGTATTTCCAGAGTATGTACGTAAGGGAATACGTACAAAAAGTCTAGCCTTAAAGTTTAGGCTAAACGTTTTTTTTGGGCACAACTCTCAAAACGAATAGTTTTCCGACGAAACGTGTTACACCCCGGAAATTTCAGGATATGTTTCTAAGAACGTACGTAAGAACTCAAATGTTAAGGTTTGAGACGAGTAAAAATTTATCGGAATTTTGGAATTTGTCGGAAAACGAAATATTACCGAGCGGGAGGCGACACGTGTCACCCTTAATGGTCTAGGACGAAAATGACATGGAGGAAATGGTCATTTGACCACAATTTAAAAGACCAAGTCTTGCAAAGACAATTAGCTTGACATTGTTGACTAAGTCAATGCCACTTGGCTTGATCCTTGTGAAATGAATCCAAACCACCCAATTGTTCTAATCTTGACCCTCCATATATTTATATAAGCTCCTTAGTAGCAAGACAAGGCATAACACTTAGAAAATTTTCAAGAAAACTTGATGAAACCTTGAGGAAGCTCTCGGCCAAGGCTAGGGTTCCAAGGAAAAAATTTCAATTCTTGTCCAATAATTCCCCACTTTAAACCAAGGTACCTAAGGGTATTGTAAGGTTATCTCAATAGAAAGATCCGGAAATGTGGTGTTTTCGTATTAGTCATGGCGAAAACCTAAAGGGTTATTCAACTTTGAAGTTGGAACTTGAAGATGAGTTATTCTTAAGCTTCATGGGTTGCTTGGAGTGGATTGGAGCGTCGAAAGGAGGAGCTAAAGGTGCTAGAGATCGACTTGTACTCTTGGATCATAATTGGGCTATTTGAGGTATAATCTTCGTTTTACTTTAGTAATTGAAGATTTCATGTTTTGATAAGTTATAAGTGGTCATGTGATATGTATTATGAAGTTTGCTAAATGTTATGGAATTGGAAGCTAAAAATCCGAAAATGACTTATGTAGCCATTTGAAATTGAAATCAATTTGATCGATAAATTGAATTGTCGCATGTTACCTACTTGGAGAATGTAGTAGCTAGAATCAATTGCGGCTTGATATCTTATTATGCTACCAATTTGGATTGAAATGGAAATTGAATAAGATTTGGTATTGTTATATAATTGTGAGCCAATTGAAATCATTTAGTTAGTCATTTGCATTGGACTACTTTCTATATAATTGTGAGCCAATTGGGGCTGTTTAGTTAGTCATTTGCATTGGACTACTTTCTATATAATTGTGAGCCAATTGGGGCTGTTTGGTTATTGTATTTTCGCCTTGAAAAGGTGGCAAAGTGAGTAAATACAAAGGAGGTCTTTGTCAGATTTTACGTAGAAAATGGAGACTTTACACTTATAATATTCTACATTAGAAGTAAGGCGTTAATAGGCGTATTGTGAATATTATAGGTTGACATACTACGTCTGACGAAATGGACTTAGCAAGTGGATTAAGCGAAGAGGTATGTGGAACTTTCTTATCTCTTGAGCATGATTAAGTTGTAAATGTATAGTACGGTAGGCGTCTGGATTGTGACAATCTAGTCTATTTGATATCCTTGGCTTATTTTAAAGAATGTCCAAGTTGTTTGAGTTAGGAATTAACTCACTTGTTTAAATATTAAGGATATCGTGGTTTTTAAAGTTAAGAGACTTTAAGTATGTTGAAAGTATTTTGATACTTGTTTTTATGGAAAGTTTAAAGAGTGGTTTACTCTAAGTAATTTAAGTATGTTAAGGGTCTTGAAGAGTTTTAAAGTATGCGATACTTGTTTCGTTTTAAGCGTATAAGTCCACTTGGATAGAAATTGTACTTGACTAATGCATAAAGTCAATATAACGACTTTATGGGAGTTGGTTATATTGGCTTTATGGAAAGATAAATGGCTTGATTTATTGAAAGGCAATTTGATTTAAGGCATCAATTGCCTAAGGTTTTAAAGAAAAAGTCACTTGATTTAGAAGCCTAAATGTATTTCTAAAGGTATCGTGACTTGTCTTGAAAAATAGTTATGACTTGATACTACGGTTATTAGTATCTTGGAAGTTATATATGAAAAAGAGTCATTTTTAAAAGAATAGAAGTACGTAGTACTTTGGGTTAAATTCCCGGATTTTATAATGACATGTTAGTGCCTTAAGTAAACTAAAATGATAGTGTATATAAACAAGAATAATAAGAAGTTAGGGGATTTCTTAACTTGCTTATGTATTATGCGATAAGCGGTAGTGCTTATGTTATGTGTAATGCGGAATTGGGCTAGTGATATATTATTCGTTGCGGGTCATTCCCGGGTTTGTGGCATTGCATAGTTAGTGGATTTGCTACCACGATCGAGGAATACCTAAATGCGAGTCCGTAGGGCTTATGCGGGTGAAATAGTCCCGTGCGGGCGGGTCCGACCTATGCGAGGAATACCTCATGCGAGTCGTAAGGGCTTATGCGGGTGAAATAGTCCCGTGCGAGGAATACCTCATGCGGGTCCACTGGATCTATCACGGGTGAAATAGTCCCGGGAATAGGATTGCTTAATGACCTTTGCGGGCGGATGGTCTGCTTTGATCGTGAGCTTTCCTACTTTATATTGTAAGTATACTCCTATTTACTCTCATTGTTAGTAAGGCCACGATGTCTTTAATTGAGTTATCATCATGTGTCTCGATTTTATTTTAGACTTATGATTTCATTCTGATGCTTTGATTTCACATATTTGGTACATGTTGTCTTGACCTCCTTGAAGTGCGTTAAATCCGCGGTAGAAGTCTGAGTTGTTGATCCTCGCTCTTAGGATCTCTGTTCAGCTGTTGAGAAGCTCCTTCATTTCGGAGGCTTATCCCTGGTATTTGTCGGTTGTTGTACATTCGGGGTATGGCGGGGCCACTGTCACTTGAGTTGTTGTTCTTAGAAGTGCAGTAGTCACATTGTGGATTGGTTTGTAAAGAAAAGAAAAATGTCTTTGTTCTATTTGGATTGAGTATATTTACGGAAGGTGGCCTTATCGGCTAGCTTTGTTGTTAGTTCTTGTCTAAGTTTTTATGTATGTTGTGTATGTTCATTGCTATTCTCGATGTATACAGCGGGGTGCCAGGTAGGGCACCGATCGCGAGCTTGAGTGGTCGTGACAAAAGTGGTATCGAGCGATTAGTCCTCGGAAAGTGTCTGAGCCGTGTCTAAGTAGAGTCTTGATTATCGGTGTGTTGTGCACCACATCTATAATCGGGAGGCTGCGGACATTTAGGATTGGTTTCCATTCTTCTCACTCTAAGATCGTGCGATAAATTTTGTATGGTTAAGTCGTCTCCCTAACGAGGTTATGTTGTTTGCAGTACGAGAAAGCGTGATGACAGGGAAAGATTATGCGGATTGCGTATCCGGGTTGGTAATGTTGTAGTATAGTTGGTATTGGGACGCACAACTATACGGATTTATGTATGGGGGTCACGTATGTGTTGCCTAGGATGATTTTAGATTTCGAGGATTTGGTAAGGACTAAATAAATCAGGGAAGGTATGAGCGATTAAGGAACTCTCATGAGTTTTACGTGCTAATTTGAGATAATTAGGTGATGATGAGTTGTGTGAGAATGAAATGGACCCTTAAGAAGTTAATTAAGAGACTAAGTGGAAGACCGTGTTGTGACTTAAGCTCGTGGTATGCTTAAAGGAATTATGCAGGCGAGATCGGACGAAGAAAGTATGGTTGTTGTGGTGAGACAAGGACTATGGTATTACGAGAAGTTTTTGTACGATTCTGGGGGTGATAAGATAGGCTTGGAGCATGGAAATTGCGAGCACGAGAATGTGATAACCACCGGACCTTAGATATATAAGGCCTTCTCGGGTAGTAAAGTTAAGGCAGACGAGGAAAAGAGTTAAATCTGGCCTTGAGTCGGGATTGGGGTCTATTTAGGGTCGCCCCATAACTTGAAAGGAAATGGGATCAGTTGGTAGTAGTCAGCTCGTGGCGAGTCCGCGGTGCAAGGCCCAGATTTAGTAAATCATTTTATGGGTTCGTGGGCGTGTTCCACCAGTTCAGTGTGAAGCAGGCGGCCTTATGTTGTTTAATTTAGTAACTCCAGTGGAGGCGAGTTGGTATGGAATCTATGTATGTAAGCTAGAATAAGTTTGGGAGTGCGGAAAGAATGCGACCCGATGAAAGAGAGCAACAAAGTAAGGAAATGGAACTGAATCCATGAGGACCTTTCAAGGTGACTACACCGTGAGTGTTGGGTGGTAGTGAGCGGTTAGATAATAATTGTCGGTAATGATAAAGTCGTTGGACCCAGAGTATTGTTATGTGAACATTGAGGTCATTATGAGTTGGGCTAGTTGGCCTCTTGTTATGCCAACGTGGACTACATAAGAGAAATTGATTGGTACGGTTCCGTGGCGGTTATCGAGTGGAAAGGAAGAGAAGTGGTGGTAACGATGAATTATCCTTCCTTCTTTGACATTGTTTTCTTTTTAAGTCTGTGTGACTTGTTCACTTGGAGTAAATTGACGAGGAAGTATGTAATAATTGAATTTGGAGGAAGTTATTTTGAGTGCCCTTGGAGGTACTTGGAGTTGGTTTGGTGTGGCGGTCGGGGCCACGACGCCGGATAATTTCGGAAAGCGTGCAAGGTAAGAATAAAAATAAATCACGAATCTTTTGCGTGGAAAGTGAGGCATCTTTGGTAGGTTGGAAAATCTACGAACTTAAAGCGGTGCGTGATGATTTGCTAATTCTTTGGACATGAAGGACCACGTGATTAGGGTTGTGACTCGAGAAAGTTCAAGAGAGGAGATAAGTTCTCTTCCCCATGAAAAAGGGCGATTTGCGTATTATGGGGTTGCGTGTACTCATGTTGTTAGGCGAGGATATGACCGAATAATAAAGGAGAATCGACTATGGTTAAAGATAGATTTCACGAGTTATGATTACCCAGGCGAGTGTAAAGACCATTAGTAGATAATGGGCGATAAGAACGTTTAGGAAATGTGGTAACACTGTCTTGACAAGAAAGATTGCAGAAGTTACGGGATAAGGGATCCCGAGACAACGTG
The DNA here is from genome assembly GCA_029844215.1 of Przewalskia tangutica. Classification (NCBI taxonomy): domain Eukaryota; kingdom Viridiplantae; phylum Streptophyta; class Magnoliopsida; order Solanales; family Solanaceae; genus Przewalskia; species Przewalskia tangutica. The sequence continues at coordinate 10,644,429 of CM056725.1, forward strand.
AATTGAGGTTGAATACAGACAATAAGCTCTGCGAGGCGGGAAGGAAAACCGGGTTACTACTTGTGAGATCAGAAACCTCCCACAGAATGTGATTGTGATGAAGTCTTAGCGTGAGACAAGCAAAGGAATCAAATCTAAGTTTAGTGACCAAGTTTGGTTGCAGTGAGAGAAAAGAAGCAGGAACCATGGTGAAATTAAGGACACAGAATATTTCGCAAGAATGAGAAAGGTTTCGATTATGGGAAGATAAGTTGATTCGACTATAGTTGTAACCCCTCACTGTGAGACTAGAGGTTAGGTTATTATGATAAAGCGTTGGGTGTTGGGCTGGGTTGTGTCTTTGGCGCAACCATATCGAGATATAGCCTACGTTTCCCGGTAGTTAGGGAAGCAGGAGAAGAAATTGCGCCACTCACGATTTAGAGTTGGCGGCAGTTAAATCGTGCCTTGAAGATTTGGGGGCATGGCGTATTTATAGACTTCATGTGGATATTTGTGCAGACCACAAAAGCCTCCGGTATATCTGCGGTGAGCGGTAGAATTTGCGGCGAGGATGGTGGTTAGAGTTACTCGATTGTGATATTGATATCTATACCATCAGGGAAAGCCAGAGCGATTCTGAATACTCTTTGTCGTGGACCTGGGTAATCTTCGGATGGGCAGCGGATAGACAGGATGTGGTCGTGAGTTCTTGATTCACGAGCCTAGGGGTTCGATTATTTGTTTCAAGGTTAATGAAGTTCAGATCAGAGAGGTTCTTGAGTCTTCCATTGTTGAGGAAGTAAAGAGGCGTGATATGAGATCTAGTTACGATCTGATATCGAGATCTGGCTCTCAGAGAGAAAGAGCACATTCGAGTAGCAGGATAAGTCTTTGTGAGATGGGGATAGATTGCGTGTACCGATGCAATGGGGACTATTGAGAAGGTCTTAGGAGAGGCACGCAATGCTTATTGTCCTAATTGTTGAGTCGACTAAGTTGTGTCGTGACCTCGGATGTGTGTATGGGTAAGATGGCCAGGAAAAGGGACATAGCGGGGTTTCTTGCTTAGTGTCGAGTTAGTAGCAGTCATGGTTGTGCACGAAGCCAGTGGGCTATTGCGGCGATTGAAATCCCAACCTAGATATGAGAAGTATTTATTATGGATCTTGTTACGGTGGCATCGTACTTTCGGAGGAAGTGCGACTCCTGGAGGTCATGGTAATTAAATTTTGGCGAAACCAGTAGTGTTCTTTCATTTGGGACCACTTACTGGTGAGGATTATGCTAGCTTGTATAGCGAGAGTATTGTGAGACTGCACGGGGTTCCTACGTTTATGATGTCAGACAGATGAGCTCGATTACAGATAACTTCTGGAGGTTTTTCAGAAGGGTTTTAGGGACAGGTGAGTCTCAGTGTTGCATTACACCCTCGAGCCAAGCGGACGGCGAGCGTACTATCCGAACGCGAGGATAGGTTGCGGGCTGTGTTCTTGATTTCGAATGGCGGGAGGGTTATTGGCCTCTTGTTGTGTTACGTCGATAACGAATACCCTTCCAGATATTGGATGGCCTGTATGAGGCCTTGTATGTAGAAAGTGTAGATCGCCGGTTGGTGGGTTTGACATAGGCGAGGTTCGGTTATTTGGTCGGACTTGATTCAGCGGCATGGATAAAGCGAAGCTTATCAGGAAAGATTATTTGTAAGCAGAGTCGTGAAGCTTAAATGCGGATAACAAGCGTTGTGGCGTGGGGTTCAGTCGGCATTTTAGCTTGAGCATTGTTATGAGGCCACCGTGGCATTATTGATATGTAGGGGTTGTAAGGAGACTATGTCGCTATCTTTAAGTTGTACTCGAAAGAACATTCGGGGCGAATGTTTCTAAGGGGAAGAATGTTACACCGGAAATTTGGATATGTTTCTAGAGCGTGCGTAAGAACTCAAATGTTAAGGTTTGAGGCGAGTAAAAATTTATCGAATTTTGGAATTTGTCGGAAAGCGAAATATTACCTGAGCGGGAGGCGACACGTGTCACCCCTTAATGGTCTAGGACGAAAATGACATGGAGGAAATGGTCATTTGACCACAATTTAAAAGACCAAGTCTTGCAAAGACAATTAGCTTGACATTGTTGACTAAGTCGATGCCACTTGGCTTGATCCTTGTGAAATGAATCCAAACCACCCAATTGTTCTAATCTTGACCCTCCATATATTTATATAAGCTCCTTAGTAGCAAGACAAGGCATAACACTTAGAAAATTTTCAAGAAAACTTGATGAAACCTTGAGGAAGCTCTCGGCAAGGCTAGGGTTCCAAGGAAAAAATTTCAATTCTTGTCAATAATTCCCCACTTTAAACCAAGGTACCTAAGGGTATTGTAAGGTTATCTCAATAGAAAGATCCGGAAATGTGGTGTTTTTCGTATTAGTCATGGCGAAAACCTAAAGGGTTATTCAACTTTGAAGTTGGAACTTGAAGATGAGTTATTCTTAAGCTTACATGGGTTGCTTGGAGTGGATTGGAGCGTCGAAAGGAGGAGCTAAAGGTGCTAGAGATCGACTTGTACTCTTGGATCATAATTGGGCTATTTGAGGTATAATCTTCGTTTTACTTTAGTAATTGAAGATTTCATGTTTTGATAAGTTATAAGTGGTCATGTGATATGTATTATGAAGTTTGCTAAATGTTATGGAATTGGAAGCTAAAAATCCGAAAATGACTTATGATTAGCCTTTTGAAATTGAAATACAATTTTGGTCGTTAATTAGAATTGTCGCATGTTACCTACTTGGAGAATGTAGTAGCTAGAATCAATTGCGGCTTGATATCTTATTATGCTACCAATTTGGATTGAAATGGAAATTGAATAAGATTTGGTATTGTTATATAATTGTGAGCCAATTGGGGCTGTTTAGTTAGTCATTTGCATTGGACTACTTTCTATATAATTGTGAGCCAATTGGGGCTGTTTAGTTAGTCATTTGCATTGGACTACTTTCTATATAATTGTGAGCCAATTGGGGCTGTTTGGTTATTGTATTTTCGGCCTTGAAAAAGGTGGCAAAGTGAGTAAATACAAAGGAGGTCTTTGTCAGATTTTACGTAGAAAATGGAGACTTTACACTTATAATATTCTACATTAGAAGTAAGGCGTTAATAGGCGTATTGTGAATATTATAGGTTGACATACTACGTCTGACGAAATGGACTTAGCAAGTGGATTAAACCAGAGGTATGTGGAACTTTCTTATCTCTTGAGCATGATTAAGTTGTAAATGTATGAAATGCGGTGAGCGTCTGGTGTGACAATCTAGTCTATTTGATATCCTTGGCTTATTTTAAAGAATGTCCAAGTTGTTTGAGTTAGGAATTAACTCACTTGTTTAAATATTAAGGATATCTTGGTTTTCAAAGTTAAGAGACTTTAAGTATGTTGAAAGTATTTTGATACTTGTTTTTATGGAAAGTTTAAAGTGGTTTACTCTAAGTAATTTAAGTATGTTAAGGGACTTGAAGAGTTTTAAAGTATGCGATACTTGTTTAGTTTTAAGCGTATAAGTCCTTGGATAGGAAATTGTACTTGACTAATGCATAAAGTCAATATAACGACTTTATGGGAGTTGGTGATATTGGCTTTATGGAAAGATAAATGGCTTGATTTATTGAAAGGCAATTTGATTTAAGGCATCAATTGCCTAAGGTTTTAAAGAAAAGAAGTCACTTGATTTAGAAGCCTAAATGTATTTCTAAAAGGTATCGTGACTTGTCTTGAAAAATAGTTATGACTTGATACTACAGTTATTAGTATCTTGGAAGTTATATATGAAAAGAGTCATTTTTAAAAGAATAGAAGTCGTAGTACTTTGGGTTAAATTCGGATTTTATAATGACATGTTAGTGCCTTAAGTAAACTAAAATGATAGTGTATATAAACAAGAATAATAAGAAGTTAGGGATTTCTTAACTTGCTTATGTATTATGCGATAAGCGGTAGTGCTTATGTTATGTGTAGTAATGCGGAATTGGGCTAGTGATATATTATTCGTTCATGGGTCATTCCCGGGTTTGTGGCATTGCATAGTTAGTGGATTTGCTACCCACGATGCGAGGAATACCTCGTGCGAGTCCGTAGGGCTTATGCGGGTGAAATAGTCCCGTGCGGGCGGGTCCGACCTATCGAGGAATACCTCATGCGAGTCGTAAGGGCTTATGCGGGTGAAATAGTCCCGTGCGAGAATACCTCATGCGGGTCCACTGGATCTATCGGGTGAAATAGTCCCGGGAATAGGATTGCTTAATGACCTTTGCGGGCGGATGGTCTGCTTTGATCGTGAGCTTTCTACTTTATATTGTAAGTATACTCTATTTACTCATTGTTAGTAAGGCACGATGTCTTTATTAATTGAGTTATCATACATGTCTCGGTTTATTTTAGACTTATGATTTCATTCTGATACTTTGATTTCACATATTTGGTACATGTTATCTTGACCTCGCCGAAGTGCGTTAAATGCATGGTAGAGTCTGAGTTGTTGATCCTCGCTCTTAGGATCTCTGTTAATTTGTTGAGAAGCTCCTTCATTTCGAGGCTTATCCACAGTATTTGTCGGTTGTTGTACATTGGGGGTATGGCGGGGCCACTGTCACTTGAGTTGTTGTTCTTAAGTGCAGTAGTCACATTGTGGATTGGGTGTAAAGAAAAGAAAAATGTCTTATTCTATTTACGGATTGAGTATATTTTACGGAAGGTGGCCTTATCGGCTAGCTTTGTTGTTAGTTCTTATCTAAGTTTTTATGTATGTTGTGTATGTTCATTGCTATTCTCGATGTATACCGGCGGGGTGCCCGGGTAGGGCACGATCGCGGGCTTGGGTCGGAGTCGTGACAAAGCGTTTCCACGACTTTCGTAGGGTAAATTCCCATGCCATTTCTAATTTTGCGGATTTTTCCAGAGACGAAACATTTTGGACCAGCGGGAGGCGACACTTGGCACCTCGATTTGTGGACTTGAAATCGTCCGTTGGGCGAATTGAAGACCAATGGCACGTTTTGTGCCTTGTGCACAAGTCGAGGAGTTGGTAGGATATTTGTGTTTAGTTAATCCTCACTTTACACTTGCCTTGCACTTGTCTTAATCTTGGCCATTGGTTGGCCAACTGACCTATAAATACCCCAGAGATGAAGAGTTCTTCATCCACAAATCTTTCAAGTCTTGAAAATCCTCTCCTCTCCCTTTGTAGCCTTTTAGTCCACCTCCACTCCCCTTGGCGAATACCCACATAGCCTAGTAGTTTGGCGAGGCCACTGCCTAGCCAAAAATCTACCCCCTCCCTTGATAGAAAAGTTGTCTTCTAGTATTGTTATAATGCCCAAAATACCTAGCCCAAATCCCTTAGTCCTTAGTAGAAGTTGTGAAGAACTTCTAAGGTTTCTTAGACTCTGGAGCGTACAACCTAGGAGCTAAACCTTGCTCAGCGCGACTTTATCTAGGATATTATTGGGCTTACAGGGTAACTAATCCTAACCCTCTTTTGAATTAGAGAATACATCTTTGTAGTAGTATAAGAATAAGTATAATACTTAGAAGAATATTGCAGAATAGAATTGAAGCTGTTATCACAGTAGAAGGGTTTAAAGAAGAATAATTGAACTATGCTTATATAGGACTGTTTTCACAATGAGACTTATATAGCTCACCGGTAGGAAGTCTTGCCCGACTTTCCATAAATTGTGAACCCTCTGTTTAGAATGACCTTGAGTAGTCTTTGATAGATGTCGTGACTATTATAGGTGACTCTGCGCGACATATTGACTTGGCGGTGGTTTTATTTGAGAAGGTATGTGATTCTTCCTAAAGCATGATATTTTACAATATATATAGTGCGGTGAGCGTCGTGTGTTAAGCGAATAATAACTACGGCAATGTCTTTGACTTAAGCCTGAATAATACTTATGGCAATGCCTCACGACTTAAGCCTGAATAATACTTATGGCAATGCCTCACGGCTTAAGCCTGAATAATACTTACGGCAATGCCTCACGGCTTAAGCCTGAATAATACTTACAGCGATGCCTCACGCTTAAGCACGAATAATAAAGATCTGAAAGCATTTCATAAGAATACTGAATCATTTTTAACAGAAGAGAACTAATTGGTTTTTAAACAGAAGCTTAAGAGTTATACTAGCTTTATGAGAAGTTAAGTATAACCACTTAAGATTGATAAAAGAAACAGTTTGCCTATGTGTTATAACGGACTTATATTGAATTGTGAAAAGAATAATAAGATGGTTTGATAAGTAGACATGATATGATGCTATGTGTGTTAGTGTCTTGTAACGTTTGTGTAAAGAGTATTCTTGTTGTGCTTATGTTGTTAACGATAAGGCTGTTAGGTTAGTGTAACATCACTCACCTCTTGACATGCAGGGGTTAAGCGCCTCCGATGCGGGGTAGACTCGGTGATGCAGGACCGTGATTCGAGAATACCTCATGCGGGTCAAGGACCTATGCGGAGCTACGGGAGTTCGGGTTAGTGTGCGGGGTTATACCTCATGCGATGCATGTGGCCGTGCGGACGACGAGTCGGGGCGATGCGGAGTAGCTACCCACCGATGCGGGGTTATATACCCTATGCGGGCCTATGTGATTGGCCTATGCGGACTCTGAGAGTCCGAGATTAGGCTTGCATGGTGATACTACGCAATTGGCCTGCTTGATCATTCGCGGCCTAGAAAAGACACATTACTGATTTACCTATTCTGCTCTTGTTTGTGATGTGACACTATGCGGTTTCCTTGGTTGTTTTATACATACTTGCAAAACTGTTTTAAAATGATATGTTTCATTTAAGTATTTCTGATTTCATATACTTAGTACACTGTTGTAATGACCTCCTTGGGCTGCGTTCATCTGCAGTAAGGGCGGCAGTGCTAGGTCCACATTCCTAGGATCTACGTTGGTGTCGGGAGCTCCATCCTTTCGGAGGCTCTACTTTTGTGTATGATCTCCTGTTGTAGATAGTTTTATCTGATCGAGGTATGGCGGGCCCTGTCCGCCATAGTTGTATATTTCCTTAAGTGCGTAGTCATGTTATGCGATGTCGGATGTATCGCTAAACCATGTTTATATATATATCTTGAAAGCGATGTTTCTCACTTAAGCGTATCTTATTTTATAAACTGTTTCATGTCTTGCTTTATATTTCGATTACTCGATGTATGACTACTTGGGTGCCGGTAAGGCACGATCCACGAGCCTGAATGGGTCGTGACAAAAGTAGTATCGAGCGATTAATCCTCGGAAAATGTCTCTGACCGTATCTAGTAGAGTCTTGATTATCGGTGTGTTGTGCACCACCAATAATCGAGAGGCTATAGGATATTTAGATTGGTTTCCATTCTTCTCATTACGAGATCGTGCTTTAGAGTCATGTTATAGGTTGGACCTCTAACGTATTCCTTTCTATGCGATTATGCCTCGCGTAAGCAGCAGGGCGAAGGCAAAGCGTAGGAGGCGCTAGCGAGACACCCCAGTCACGAGGCTCGAGCCCGGATCTATACGAGGCAGCGAGTTCTATGACGCCGCCCCCAGCGAGACCACAGTACCCACACTCGTCCCCGGCACAGGCGGAGAGTTAGGTAAAGGAGATGCCCGACTATTGGCTAAAGTTGTGGCCCGTCGAGAGAAATTTGGATCGCGGCGATTCGATTCGGCTCGGCTCGGTCGCACCGTGGTGCACGAAGCGAATAGTTTGAGACTACGAGACTTCTTGAGTTGTAGCCGCCAGAGTTTCTGGTCGAGGCGGAGGATGATCGCGAGGAGTTCATCCGTCGGCTCTGAAGGATCGTAGGGTGATCAAGGCCTCGGAGGCAGTCTGTGACCTTTGGTTCGCGTCGGTGCGTGATACGCGATCGATTGGTTTTGATTCATGGAGTTATCCGGGAGAGCACGCGTCCCGGTACAGGATGAGTTCTCGAGGCTTTCCTCACTCACTTCTTGCCTCCACAGATGAGGAGGCGCGGTGATAGATTTTTCTTGCTGGCGAGAGAGGGCCTTGTCGGGAGTACAATGTCGAGTTTGATTCATTGGCTCGATATGTCCCAAAGATTAGTAGCGATTATGGAGGATAGGGTGCACCGCTACGTCACCGGCTAGATGACTATATGGCCGAGTCGTGTGCGGGTGTTTCTCTCGGCCGTATGGACATTACCGCATGCGAGCTCATGCTCTTGGATGTGAGGCGTAGAGATCGCCGGGTTGTGACAGCAGAAGAAGACCGGGGCGGCAGGTCGTTTGGTGGCTATCGTGGTGGCGGCCTCGGCGATCTGGGTGCACCACGGCCCGGCTCGAGCACTCTGCCGCGTCCTCGGCCGGCGGAGATATTCGAGGCGGGCCGGGGCCCGGGACTTGAACATCGAGGCGGCGAGGTTACGGCGTCGGGACCACCCGCCGGTGTGGCCGTCACGGTAGATCCCACCGGGAGTTGTGGTACAGGAGTTTGTTTTAGTTGTAGCGGCAGGTCACTATGCGGCTTGTCAGGCGAGGCGATCTTGATGGTAAGTCGGCTACGAGTTCTTTCGCCGGTCTTCATCCCGAGCGATTACTCGCCTGGAGGCAAGGTACTCGTGGACCGGCGGTGCGCGCAGGTCGTGGCGCGGGTCGATTCTAGCGGTCCTCGAACCGCATTTATGCTTTGTCCGGTAAGCGGATCGGGAGGCCTCGCGGATGTCGTCGGTACCTTATCGGTTTAGGTTTGATGTTTATGCCTTGATAGATCCGGTTCTACTCATCTATATATCTCCCTTGTTGCTAGTAGGATAGGGATAGAGCACGAGTCCATAGACCCTTTCGAGGTGGCTACGCCGATGGTGATTCGATGGTAGCTCGGCGGGTATATAGAGCTTGTCCTGTGACCATTTACGATCGTCGGACCACTGGCGACTTGATAGAGTTGGAGATGATTGACTTCGGCGTGATCATGGGGATGGATTGGCTAGCTTCTTGCTACGCCAATGTAGACTGCAGAGAGAATAATGCAGTTCGATTTCTGAGGCCGGTTGTTGAGTGGGAGAGCGCGGTATCGGAGAGGTAGGTTTATTTCCTACCTCAAGGCTAGGAAGATGGTGCGAAGGGTATATCTACCATCTCGTTCGGGTGTTTGATCTTGAAGGCTGCGGTACCAGATTTTGATCGATTCGATGTAAGCGAGTTCCCAGACGTGTTTCCAGATGACCTCCCGGGTATCCCTCCTGAGAGGGAGATCGAGTTTTGTATAGATGTGTTGCCAGATACTCGGCCTATTTCCATCCCGCCATACAGAATGGCACCTGCCGAGTTGAGAGAGTTGAAGGATCAGCTTAGAGATTTGCTGGAGAAGGGCTTCATCAGGCCTAGTGTTTCTCCCGGGAGCGCGGTATTATTCGTGAAGAAGAAGGGCGGACGGCCAGCGCGTGTGTGTTGATTCTGAGCGGTGAACAAGGTGACCATTAAACGAATACCCCCTTCCCGAGATTGATGATTTGTTCGACGGTTGCGAGTGCGAGATGTTTCTCAAGATTGATCTGCGATCGGGCTATCATCAGTGCGAGTCGAGAGAGGTGGATGTCCCACAGATCGCATTCGGGACGTGCGGGCATTATGAGTTCAGTCATGTCTTTTGGGTTGACCAATGCTCGGTAGTATTCATGGATTTGATGAACCGAGTGTTCAAACCATTTTTGGACACGTTTGTGATAGTGTTCATTGATGATATCTTGGTTTATTCGCTCGAGCGGCGAGCATGCGGAGCATTTGAGGCTATCTTGTGATTCTCCAGACCAGCGATTATCGCCAAGTTTTCCAAATGTGAGTTTTGGTTGACTTGATGGCGTTTCTTGGGCATATTGTCGGGTGATGGCATTCAGTGGATACGGCGAATCGAAGCGATCGAGACTTGGCCTGAACCTACTACTCGGCGAGGTTCGCGATTTTAGGCCTTGCGAGGATATTATCGGTTCGTGGAGAAGTTTGCTTCTATCTTCGCACCATTGACTAGGTGACTCGAGCGGCCAAGTTTGATGGTGATGCTTGTGGCGGGGTTTCGATTCTTGAAAGAGGCGACGGCCGCCCCGTTCTTACTCTTCCGGAGGTCGGATGGTTATGTCGTGTATTGTGATGCGTCGGGCATCGGGTTGGGATGTGTGTTGATGCAGCATGGCGGGGTTATAGCATATCATCGACGGTGAAGAAACACGAGAGGAACTACCCATCCATGATTTGGAGTTGGCGGTGTGATTCACGCCTTGAAGATCTGGAGGCACTATTTGTATGGGGTTCACGTGGATATTTTTACGGACCACAAGAGCCTCGGTATATCTTCACGGAGGAGTGAACTTACGGCGAGAGCGGTGGTTAGAGTTGCTTAAGGATTACGATGTTGATATCCCTGTACCACCCGGAAGGCAATGTTGTGGCGGATGCTCTTAGTCGTAGGTCGATGGGAGCCTATCGGATGTGCGGCTAGAGAGGAGGGACACTGGTTCGTGATTTGCATCGGATTAGCGAGCCTTGGTGTCCGCTTGATTGATTCGATAGCGGTGGGGTTAGAGTTCGTGAGGTTGCGAGTCTTCCATCGTTGAGAGGTGAAGAGCAGCGATTCGAGGATCGGCTTTAATTCGATATCGTGTGTCTGACTCTTCGTGAGGCAAGGTCCTTTTGGGGTAGCACGGATGAGGTGCTAAGGTTTGAGGCGGTGTGTGTTCCGGATGTTTGTGACTTGGCGCGAGTTCTTGGGAAGCACACGGTCGCGTTACTCTATCCATCGGTCGACCAAGATGTACCACGACCTTAGATCGTGTATTGGTGGGATGACTTGAAGAGGGGCGTTGCGAGTTCGTAGCTCGATGCAGTGTTGTCGGCGGTGAAGGTAGAGCACGAGGCACGGTGGTTTATTACGACGATTGAGATCCGACACGGAAGTGGGAGGTAATCAACATGGACTTCATCACGGGATTACCTCACACTCGGAGGAGACATGATTCTATATGGGTTATCGTCGGCGGTGTGAAATCAGCCACTTTCTTCCGTCGGGGCGACTTTTACCGAGGATTATGCGGACTTTACATCAGAAGATCGTCGTGCATGAGTCCTACTTCGATCATATCGCAGCGAGAGCCCGTTTACGGCTAACTTCCGGAGGTCCTTCCAGAGGGTTTAGGGGCGAGTGAGCCCGAATCGCATTTCATCCACGTATGACAGACGGGCAGAGCGCACTATCCGCACTCGAGGATATGTTGCGAGCTGTGTTATTGACCGATGGTAGTTGGGAGGATCATTTGCCTCTAGTTGAGTTCCCGTATAATAATAGCTACCACTCCGGTATTGGATGGCTCCTTATGAGGCCTTGTATGGGAGGAAGTGCGGTCGCCTATAGGTTGGTTCGATGTGGGCGAGTGCGGCTAGTGGGACCAGATTTGGTACAGCGATGAATAAGGTGAAGCTTATCCGAAGCGGCTATTGACGGCTGAGTCGGCCAAGTCGTATCGAGATCATCGTCGTCGGCATCTTGAGTTCGAGGTTCATGATTGGGTTTTCTAAAGGTGTCACCATGAAGGGTGTGATGAGATTCGGGAAGAAGGAAACTCGGCCCAAGGTACATCGGGCGTTTGGATTGTCGCGAGGTAGGCAAGGTTGCCTATGAGTTGGATCTGCCGTCCGATCTGGAGGCAGTGCATCCGGTTTTTCACGTATCTATGCTGAGGAGATGTATCGGGGATCCATCTAGGGTACACCCGATTGACGATGTCAGTGGCCAGGGGTTATCGTATGAGGAGGTTCCCATGGCGATAGTCGATCGTCGAGTTAGGCGTCTGCGGACCAGGGCGTGGCTTAGTCAAAGTCTTGTGGCGGAACGAGCTCAGGGAGGAGATGACGTGGGAAGCTGAGGAGGACATGAGGCAGAAGTATCCTCACCTATTCCCCACACCTCCAGGTAATTCACTTTCCTACTTGTAAATTTTCATTATCGTTTACGCTAAGTGTTGTTACGTGGCGTGTGTGGCATTTGCAATTGTTTTAGTTATGAAGAATCTTATCGTTAATCGTCTTGGGAAGGAACATTGGGACGAAGGTTTCTAAGGAGGAGAATGTTATACCCGTATTTCCGAGTATGTGCGTGGGAATACGTGAAAAGTCTAGCCTTAAAGTTTAGGCTAAGCGCTTTTTTGGGCACAACTCTCAAGCGAATAGTTTTCCGACGAAACGTTTCCACGGCTTTCGTAGGGTAAATTCGGCTATGCCATTTCTAATTTTTTGCGGATTTTTCCGAGAGACGAAACATTTTGGACCAACGGGAGGGCGACACTTGGCACCCTCCAATTTGTGGACTTGAAATCGTCCATTGGACGAATTGAAGACCAATGGCACGTTTTTTGTGCCTTGTGCACAAGTCAAGGAGTTGGTAGGATATTTGTGTTTAGTTAATCCTCACCCTACACTTGCCTTGCACTTGTCTTAATCTTGGCCATTGGTTGGCCACTTGACCTATAAATACCCCTTAGAGATGAAGAGTTCTTCATCCACAAATCTTTCAAGTCTTGAAAATCCTCTCCTCTCCCTTTGTAGCCTTTTCGTCAACACCTCCCCTCCCCTTGGCCGAATACCCCCACTCTAGCCTAGTAGTTTGGCCGAGGACCCCTGCTAGCCAAAAATCTACCCCCTCCTTGGTAGAAAAGTTGTCTTCTAGTATTGTTATAATGCCCAAAATACCTAGCCCAAATCCCTTAGTCCTTAGTAGAAGTTGTGAAGAACTTCTAAGGTTTCTTAGACTCTGGGAGCGTACAACCTAGGAGCTAAACCTTGCTCAGTGCGACTTTATCTAGGATATTATTGGGCTTACCAGGGTAACTAATCCTAACCTCTTTTGAATTAGAGAATACATCTGTAGTAGTATAAGAATAAGTATAATACTTAGAAGAATATTGCGAATAGAATTGAACTATTATCACAGAGAAGGGTTTAAAGAAGAATAATTGAACTATGCTTATATAGACTGCTTTCTGATGAGACTTATATAGCTCACCGGTAGGGAAGTCTTTGACTTTCCATAGAATTGTGAACCCTCTGTTTAGAATGACCTTGAGTAGTCTTTGATAGATGTCGTGACTATTATAGGTGACTCTGCGCGACATATTGACTTGGCGGTGGTTTTATTTGAGAAGGTATGTGATTCTTCCTAAAGCATGATATTTTACAATATATATAGTACGGTAGACGTACATGTGTTAACTGAATAATAACTACGGCAATGTCTTTGACTTAAGCCTGAATAATATTTACGGCAATGCCTCACGACTTAAGCCTGAATAATACTTACGGCAATGCCTCACGGCTTAAGCCTGAATAATACTTACGGCAATGCCTCACGGCTTAAGCCTGAATAATACTTACGGCAATGCCTCACGGCTTAAGCCTGAATAATAAAGATCTGAAAGCATTTCATAAGAATACTGAATCATTTTTAACAGAAGAGAACTAATTGGTTTTTAAACAGAAGCTTAAGAGTTATACTAGCTTTATGAGAAGTTAAGTATAACCACTTAAGATTGATAAAAGAAACAGTTTGCCTATGTGTTATAACAGACTTATATTGAATTGTGAAAAAGAATAATAAGATGGTTTGATAAGTAGACATGATATGATGCTATGTGTGTTAGTGTCTTGTAACGTTTGTGTAAAAGAGTATTCTTGTTGTGCTTATGTTGTTAACGATAAGTTGTTAGGTTAGTGTAACATCACTCACTCTTGACATATTGGCGGTTAAGTCGCCTCCGATGCGGGGTAGACTCGAGCGATGCAGGACCATGATTCGAGAATACCTCATGCGGGTCAAGGGACCTATGCGGAGCTACGGGAGTTCGTGTTAGTGTGCGGGGTTATACCTCATGCGGTCTATGTGGCCATGCGGACGACGAGTCGGGGCGATGCCGAGAGTAGCTACCCTCGATGCGGGGTTATATACCCTATGCGGGCCTATGTGATTGGCCTATCACGGACTACGAGTCGAGATTAGGCTTGCATGGTGATACTACGGGCAATTGGCCTGCCGATCATTCGCAGCCTAGAAAAGACTGCTACGATTTACCTATTCTGCTCTTGTTTGTGATGTGGCACTATGCGCGGTTTCCTTCGTTGTTTTATACATACTTGCAAAGCTTTTTAAAATGATATGTTTCATTTAAGTATTTCTGATTTCATATACTTAGTACTGTTGTCGACCTCCTTGGGTGCGTTCATGCCGCGGTAAGAGCGGCAGTGCTAGGTCCACATTCCTAGGATCTCTACGTTGGTGTCGTGAGCTCCATCCTTTCGAGGCTCTACTTTTGGGTATGATCTCCTGTTGTAGATAGTTTTTATCTGATCGGTATGGCGGGGCCCTTTCCCGCCATAGTTGTATATTTCCTTAGAGTGCAGTAGTCATGTTATGCGAAGATCGGATGTAATCGCTAAACCATGTTTATATATATGCGAAAGGCGATGTTTTCTCACAAAGCGTATCTTATTTTATAAACTGTTTCATGTCTTGCTTTATATTTCCGCTGATTACTCTGATGTATGACTACTTGGGTGCCCCGGTAAGGCACCAGTCACGGGCCCCGGAATGGGTCGTGACAATACCTCTAAGAATTGACATAACAACTGTGACGGGATAGGGCCCCGCCATACCCCTGAATGTATATAAATCTACAACATCAGGGAAACCGTACCAAAAGACAAGCCTCCGGAGAAATGGAGCTTTCTGACAACTAATCAGTGATCCTAAGAGTGAGGATCCGCAACCTGCTTACCCCTACCTGCGACATGAACGCATCCCCCGAGGAAGGGGGTCAGTACAACAGATGTACCATGTATGTAAAACTGAAAGTACTTAAATGAAATCATATAGTCTAAAATAAAGCTGGAGACATGTATGATAACCAAGATAACAGTACACTGTGCCTTACTAATAATGAGAGTAAACAAGAGTATACTTTACTGCGTAAAAATAGGAAGCTCATGATCAAATTAGGGCCACCCGCCCGTAGTATCATTAAGCAATCCTACTCCTGAGACTATTTCACCCGCATAGGTCCTGTGGACCCGCAATGGAGCAATTTGCTCCGCATGGGACTATTTCACCCGCATGGGCCCGGTGGACCCGCAATGAGTACAAATGCCGCACTCACATCGTGGGGAGCAAATCCACGGAATATGTAGTAACCCGGGGATTTACCCCGCAAGAATAACATAACACTAGCACAACCGGCTATCATACATAACATAAGCAAGTTAAGAAATCCCTTAACTTCTTATTAGACTTAATTATCATGCACTCTCCTTTTATTTAACTTAAGGCACTAACATGTCAAGAAAAATCCGGGAATTTAACCCAAAGTATTACGTACCTTTATCCTTTTTTTAAAAATGACTCTTTCTCGTATAAAACCCCCAAGATACTAACACCCGTAGTATAAAGGCTTGTCTACTTTTCAAAACAAGTCACTACACCTTTAGAAATACATTTCTAGGCTTCTAAACCAAGTGACTTCTTATTTTAAAACTTTAAGCAATTGATGCCTTTAAATCAAATTGCCCTTCTTCATTTCAAGTCATTTATCTTTGTTTACCTTACTAGAGTAAACCATTCTTTTAACTTTTCATAAAGTTGTTATAACCAACTTCCCATAAAGCCGTTATACTAACTTTATGCTTTAGAAACTAAGACATTTTTATCCTTTAAAACAAGTGAGTTAATTCTCTAACTCAACCAACTTGGACATTCTTAAAACAAGTCAAGGATATCAAAATGAAACTGAATTCATTTAAATCTCGTACGTCTACCGTACTATACATTTATAACTACTCATGCTCAAGAGATAAGAAAAGTTCCACATACCTCTTCGGTTCAATCCACTTGCTAAGTCCAAATGCCGCACGTAGGATGTCAACCTATAATGACCATAATACGTCTATCAACATCTAGCTTTCAACGTAGAATATTCTAAGTGTAAAGTCACTTATTCTACGGAAAATTGGGCAGCATTTCCTTTGTTTCTACATACTTTTCCACCTTTTTCAAGGCCCGAAATCAATAACCAATATGCCACATTTAAGGCTCAACACATCAACCAATCAAAGGGAATTACACGCCTTACAGGGCGTGTAAAATTCTGCCCCACAATTAATACCAAGTAGTTCAATAGTCAATGCCATTCTCGGCTAATATGTGCAACAATGTAAAGTCTTTTCCAATTCTTTTTCAATCCAAGTTGTTTAGTCTAACATGTTATATAGTCGCAATCGACTATAACTACTATAATCCTTCTTTTATATAACATGCGACGATTATAACTATCGATCAAATTGTATTTCAATTTCAATGGCTAATAAGCACATTCTCGGATTTAGGCTTCCAATATTCCATAACCCTTATCATTCTTCATCATATAATTCACATGATCAAATATCAACTACTAAAACATGTAATCTTTAATTACATAAGTAAGATGAAGATTATTACCTTGTTAAGTCCAAATATAATCCAAAACCTAAAGTCGATCCTTAGCAACTTTAGCTCCTTTCCTCCATGCTCCAATCCGCAATTTGAAGCCCTTAGAAGTTCATAAACAACTTCCCTTCAATTTCCAAACAAAACTTATGAAAACAACTTAGGTTTTCATCTTGCGACTAATGTAAAAATGTAGCTTTTCCGGGATCTTTGTATTGAGATACCCTTATAATACCCCTAGGAACCTTGGGTTTAAGTATTGTGAATTATAAACAACAAATGGAAAAAAATTCTTCTTCTTCAAGAGCTTAGCCGAGAGCTCACTTTAGTGCACACAAGTTTTTCTTGAAATTTCCTAAGTGTTAGAACTTGTCTTGCTATTTGGGTGTATATATAATTAAATGTAGGGTCAAGATTAAAACACTTGTGTGGTCTTGGATGAAGAAAATTGAAATATCAAGGGTCAACTTGACTAGTTGACTTGGTCAATTTTCTCAAGCTTTGATCATCCACATTAGACTACTTAATCTTGGTCACTAGACCACTTAACCTTGGTCCATTATTCGACCAAGACCATGTAAGGGGGTGACACGTGTCACCCTCCCATTCGTCATAATATTTCGTTTCCCGACATTTCCATAATTTCGATAATTTCTACAAGTCTCAAATCTTAACGTCCCGATTTCTTACGTACGTTCTTATATACATGTCATGGAATTACGGGGTGTAACATTCTTCTCCCCTTAGAAACATTCATCCCTGAATGTTCTTTCGGAGTCAAACTAATTAGATAGCAACATAGTCTCCTTTTACTACACCCTTCATACTAAATATGTCACCCATGACCACATAACAATACTTAAACAACTACTTCAATTAAAACTGACAAGTAAGGGAAATGAATTACCTGAAGGTGTAGGGAATAAGTGAGGGTACTTCTTCACCATGTACTCCTCTGCTTCCTAAGTCATCTTCTCTCTATTATCTCCTCTCTATTATCATTTTGGGACACGTGGTGTCTAAGGAGGGGATTACAATTTACCCTAAAAAGATAGACGCAGTTAGGGATTAGCCTAAACCGACTTCTGTGATGGACATTTGGAGATTTGTGGGTCATACTAGCTATTGTCGCCTGTTAGTTAAGGATTTCTCTTCTATTAGAGGTTCCGTTCCAGTGGTCTAATGAGTGTGAGGGGAGCTTCCAAAATCTCAAGACTCTATTGACCACAACTCTAATTTTATCTCTTCAGGTGAAGGGGAAGGACTTTACTATGTATTGTGATGCTTCTAGGATTGGGTTAGGTTGTGTGTTTCTTCATGAGGGTAAGGTTATTGCTTATGAATTGAGGCAGTTGAAGGTGCATGAGAAAAATTACCCTGTTCGTGATTTGGAGTTGGTTGTCGTTGTGTTTGCTCTGAAAATTGGAGGCATTATCTTTATGGTGTTCTGTCACACCCCGAACCCCGGGCCCGTGACTGGTGCCCTACCTGGGCACCCTTCTACCTTAACAACTAAGTACATTGCGGAAATTAGTAACAGCTCATTTTTTTTTTTTAAAATAAACGTACGTGCAAGGGCAAAGCCGACAAGGCTGCCATATATACATAAACAACGAACATGACATACGTGAGTCCAATCCCACATATGAATCTGCACTTAAGAGTTATATCAACTATGACGGACAAGACCGCCGCACCCAAAGCGTATAAAGCATCTTGAAGGATATATACCAAAAGATAAACTCACGAGCAGAGGAGCTATCCAAAACCCCGGCGAGGATCCTACGCCGCCGATCACCGAACAACGTACTAAACTCGCGGCGTGAACGCAGCCCGAGGAGGTCGATGCGAAGAATGTACCAAGTATGTGAGCGAGAAATCGTAATAAAATCATAACGATCTAAACAAGCGGGAGACATGTATGATAGCCAACCTACGATACATAATACATAGCGATCCACATCAAGTCGTGGACGCAGCCCTGAGTCATTACTCAAATATAACCATGGGTCTCACGCCCATAACATCAATCATGCCCATGGAATCTTTCCTCACTGCCGACAGTCCATGATATGGTACAACACCAATAGGCATACATGAACACCAAGTCCCACCGGTGGTATAGCATCTTGGGGGTTTACCCCTCACTTATACTCTTACCCTGGAGAAGGTGGTAAAGCAGGTGGTATAGCATCTTGGGGGTGTACCCCTCACATATACTCTACCCTGGAGAAGGTGGTAAAACAGGTGGTATAACATCTTGGGGGTGTACCCCTCACATATACTCTACCCTGGAGAAGGTGGTAAAACAGGTGGTATAGCATCTTGGGGGTTTACCCCTCACATATACTCTACCCTGGAGAAGGTGGTAAAACAGGTGGTATAGCATCTTGGGGGTTTACCCCTCACTTATACTCTTACCCTATCTCGACCGACCATCAAACAAGACATAAGCACCACCATGTCTTTTATAAAAAGAATCCGGGAATTTAACCCAAGTACTACAAATAACGGAAGCATACCCGTGGAATCCCACATCACCTGTCGGTGCGTCCGGTAACTTCTGACCAGACGGTAGGCCATGGTAGTCGCGACAACGTAATTAAACATAGTACTTGCACTCAAAGGCTATTACCCGGCACATATAGGCAAGTTCTAAATTAACCAAGCCAAAGTACTTATCAGGCACAAGTAGAATAAATTCTCATTTAACAAGCCAAAGTACTTATCCGCACAAATAGAATAAATTCTCATTTAACAAGCCAAAGTACTTATCCGCACAAATAGAATAAATTCTCATTTAACAAGCCAAAGTACTTATCCGCACAAATAGAATAAATTCTCATTTAACAAGCCAAAGTACTTATCCGCACAAATAGAATAAATTCTCATTTAACAAGCCAAAGTACTTATCCGCACAAATAGAATAAATTCTCATTTAACAAGCCAAAGTACTTATCCGGGCACAAATAGAATAAATTCTCATTTAACAAGCCAAAGTACTAATCAAGGCATACATAGAATAATTCTCTTTTAACAAGTCAAAGTACTTATTAAGGCACACTTAGACAAATTCTCAATTTATCAAGCCAAAGTACTAATCAAGGCATACATAGAATAATTCTCTTTTAACAAGTCAAAGTACTTATTAAGGCACACTTAGACAAATTCTCAATTTATCAAGCCAAAGTACTAACCAAGGCATACATAGAATAATTCTCTTTTAACAAGTCAAAGTACTTATCAAGGCACACTTAGACAAATTCTCAATTTATCAAGCCAAAGTACTACATAATGCATTCTTTTATAAAAGACTCCTTTCTATGTAAAGCCCAAGATACTAACACGTAGTATCAAGGCGTGTCTATTTTTCAAAGTAAGTTACTACACTTTTAGAAAACTCATTTCAAAGCTTGAAATCAAGTAACTCCAAATTTTCACAATCTAGGCAACTTATGCCGATTTAATCAAAATAGACAACTTTCTAAACCTTCCATAAAGCCGTTATAACCAACTTCCCATAAAGCGTTATAACCCTTTATGGTTTTAGACGTATCCATTCCTTGATAACCAAGAGACTTATACTATTAAAACCAAGTATCACATACTTACAAATCAAGTTCTTAACTTTCAAAATACTTCAAGTCTCTTACTAGTTAGAAAACAAGTTTTCTTCTACTTTTAAACCTCAAGTAACTTCACCCTTAACGCAAGTTACTTCTCTTAAATCATGTCATTTCTCCTCTTTTAAATCAAATAAGTAAATCACTCCTTTGACTCTAAAGTCATTATAATGACCTTTAGGTTTTAGAACTAAGGCATTAGTCAAAAGATTTGGAAAACCACTTCCTTTTCAAGTCTCTATGTACTTTAAGAAAAATACCTTCACTTTTAAGAATCCAAACTTCCCTAAGGAAATGGATTATACTACTTACAATTAAAACATCAAAGTACACCCCAGGACGTACATAGAACAAAGTCTATCTTAGGCAATCCAAATACAAGCAAGGACTGAATCATTCAGGAGTAGAACTTACTTTCTTTATTCTAAGGAATCATGCTAGAAGAGGAGATAGTTCACATACCTTTCTGCTAAATCCACAAGCTAAGCCGAATACACGTGCGTAGAAGTGTCAACCTATAATGGTCAACAAGGCTATCAACTTCTAGTCTCTATGTAGAATAATACTAAGTATTTAGTCTCTAATTCTACGGAAAATCGGCAAAGACTTCCTTTGTTTCTACTCACTTTGCCACCTTTTTCAAGGCCGAATACAATAACCAACATGCCACATTTAAGGCTCCAAACAACAATCAAACAAAGGGGATTACACGCCTACTATACGTGTAAAATTCCGCCCCACAATTCATACGAAATAGCCTAAGGCACACTAGCCAATTCTCGGCCAACTTCCATAGCAACACTAAGTCCTTTCCAATCCTTTTCCAATTCCAAGTTCTAAGGTCTAACATGTTATATAGTCTAAACAACTTCAACAACTACAATTTCCTTCTTTATACAACATGCGGCTTAGACTAATAATCAACTAAATTGAAATCTTAAAGTTAAACATGCTAGATTTGGATTAGGGTTCAATAACCAATATCCTTATCAATACTCATACTATATATCTCATGCTTGCTAATAACCATAGCTACAATCATAAGTAAGCCTTAACTATTAAAACGACAAAATTTATACCTTTCAAAGCCCTTAAAATTTCCAAGATCCAAAATCGCGCCTTAGCAATTCTTAGCTCCTTTCCTTAGGTTCCAATCAGCTCAAAGCACTCATTAGAGGCCTATGAAGAACCCATCTTCAAGTTCCAACTTCATAGTTTAATAACTCCACTAGTTTACGCTTGCGACTAACGTAAAAATACGTTTTTTCCCGAAATCTTTCTATTGAGATATCCTTACAATACCCTAAGGGACATTGGGTTAAAGTCTTGTGGCTAATGGATCAAAACTATAAATTTTTTGTGTGGGATACAAGGTGAACCCGAGAGCATGTAGTGAAGACAACAAGGTTCTCTAATTTTTCTAAGTGTAAAATGAGCTTGTCTTGCACTAGTAGTATACTTATAACACAATGGAGGGTCATGACTTAAACAAATGTGAGGCTAGGATGAGTTTCACTTGGATCAAGCCTAGGTGGACAAGTTGACTTGGTCAACAAACTCAAGCTAGCAAGACTTATCTTCCAAAGTGGTCAATGACCATTTTACCCTTGTACAAATTTCGACCAAGCCATGTGGGGGTGCCACGTGTCGCCCTCTCATTCGTCCATAAAATTCCGTAACCATCGTGGCCGCAGAAACGTAAAATTCCTCGGGTGGGCCCCACGTGACCAAATCCGTCAAAATAAATTTCCAAAAAGTTAAGAGTTCCATACTCTTCAAATAATGCATTTTGAGAATCCAATTCTCAACAACGAACATTTTTCCTTTCCGACGTCCGGAAGATTTTCCGTCGGAAAAACAATTCTTCCTTTCGTACATATTTCCAAGTCTTGTGTTCCACACGTACCTTCACTTACACCTGTCCTGAACTTACGGGGTGTAACATGTTCATTATGAGGTGTATACCGACCACCACAGTCTTCAGCATGTTTTTAATCGAAGAGACTTGAATTCTAGGCAGCATCGATGGATGAAGTTGTTTAAGAATTATGACATGACCATTTCATATCATCCCGAGCAAGGCCAATGTGGTGGTGGATGCCTTGAGACAAAATATGGTCAGTATCGGGAGTTTAACTTGTTTGGTTGTTTCTGAGTGTCCTTTGGCATTAGAGGTTCAATCTCTAGCCAACCATTTTGCGAGACTTGATATTTTGAATTAGGGTAGGATTTTGGCGTGTGTGGAGACGAGGTCATCTCTTTTGGTACATTTCCTTTGTTCGTTTCTCTCTGTTAAAGGATGAACGATTATTTCATTGGTATCTGATGTAATGACACATCTAATTATTTTAAGCTAAAGACCCTTATTTTCTTGTTTGACTCTTCCCATAGTCTCTATGCGGGATTTTTGATGTGCGGAGATGGGTGACATGGATTCTGAGGTCCATTTATATGACTTTCAGATAGAAAAATCCAAAACTAGAAACTTAGACTTGGATAGTTTGACTCAAAGTTGACTTTGGGCTAGATGGGTTTGTTATCGGGCTTCGTCATTTCTGGTAGTTTCGGAGGGTTATTTATGACTTAGTAGAGTTATTGGTTCACTTACCAAGACAATCTATTGTGTTGTGTGGCTTTATTTGTGAAATTTGGATATTTGGTTTTCCTAGACGATTCTTTAGAAAAGTATGACTTAGTTCGGTTATTTGTGAAATACGAAGAAAAGAGCGAGTTTGTAATATTATTTACCATAGACGAGCATATCTAGTCTGTGTTCGGGGGTCTCGAGAGTGTTTCGGGTGTTTGGTAGAGGTTTGTAGTTATTTTCATGATCTGGTGTCTGATGTCTGCTTTGGAGGCACCAGTTTCCGCTCCAACGTCTCGGTGAGAGGTTGGCGCGCTAAAATGGGATCTTGAGAGATGGGGATTTCCGTTGTGCTGGAGCATTTGTCCGTAGGGGCGAGTCCACTCATGCAGAGTTGTTACACCCCGAAATTACAGGACATGTATACGAGAATAGACGTGAGAACACGAGACTTAAAGGTTTGAACGCAAGAAAGAATTGTTTCCCAAAGGAAAAATCTTCCGAACCTCGGGAAGGAAAAATGTTTGTCGGTAAGAATTGGGTTCTCAGAATTATTATTTGAGACTGATGGAATTTATCGGAACTATGGAATTTTATTTTCGAATTTGGACACGTAGGGCCCACCCGAGGAAATCTTACATTTTATGGGGCCCACAAGGTTTCCGATATTTTGACCAATTATGGAATTTTTGAGAAATGAAATTTTATGGATGAATGGGAGGGCGACACGTGTCACCCCCCCCCCCCCCCCACATGGGCTTGCTCGAATTGGACCATGGTTAAGTGGTCAAGTGACCAAGGTTAGTAGTAAAGTGGATGATCAAGTCTTGAAGACAAGCTTGAGATAATTGACTAAGTCAACTTGCCCACTTGACTAGATATTTAGATTTCTTCATCCAAGCCACACAAATGTTTTAATCTAGGCCCTCCATTGTGTTATATAGTCGTCCTAGTAGCAAGACTTATCTCCACACTTAGAATTTTTTTAGAGAAACTAGAGCTTGAGTAGAGGAGCTCTCGGCATTGAGCATCTATCCATACACAAAAAATTCGTTTGTGGTTCATAATTCACAATACTTTAACCCAATTTCCCTAAGGGTATTATAAGGATATCTCAATAGAAAGATTCCGGAAAAACGACGTTTTTACGTTAGTCACAAGGCGAAAACCTAAGGTGTTCTTCAACTTTGAAGTTGGAAATTGAAGGGAAGTTGTTTGTGAACTTCTAAGTGCTTCAAATAGAGGATTGGAGCGTAAAGGAAAGGCATGGTAATTGTCTTGGCTTGTGTAAAAAGGAAAGGCATGGTAATTGTCTTGGCTTGTGTAAAAAGGAAAGGCATGGTAATTGTCTTGGCTTGTGTAAAAAGGAAATACATGGTAATTGTCTTGGCTTGTGTAAAAAGGAAAGGCATGATATTGTCTTGATTTGCTAAAATGATGGTTTATTCATTTTATAAATAAAGGTCAAGAATGGGTTGCTTGCATATGGGTTGCTCATATAGACATTCGTGCAAGTATCATATTTCCACATCTCCGCGTCCCTCCATAAAGGGTCGGCAACTTGGTTCAAGAGATATCATGGAGTAGCTCCCAATGGTGTGAGTGGTACACACTCACGGCTGGTCGGATAGACTCGGGCGGGTTAAATTCCCGGGATATATAAGTCATGGATTAGCTATCCGTGATGCGAGTATCGTGTACCGATAACTCATTGCGGGTCCACGTGACCTATGCAGGTGAAATAGTCCCTTCCGGGTGAAATAGTCCCATGATAGGTTGCATTATAATACAGAGGGTGGTTGACCCTGGCACTGGCACGACTTTCATGTTTTGAAACGGTAGTGATTTCATTAATGAAAGGGTGCAGTGTGTTTATGACTTAAAGTGAAACAGTTAATCTCATTGTTAAAATCATAACTAAAAAGGTAAAAAGGATTGCATTACTCTCATGTTTGCAAGGTTCAGTGTGCTGTTGTTTTGAGTTATTATAATTGCTTCCTGTTATATGTGGACTGTGTGATCTCCTTTACAGTACTTGTTGTTTCATATACTTGGTATATTCTTCGTACTGACCCCCTTTATCCGGGGGGCTGCGTTCATGCCGCAGGTTTAGGTACACAGTTCGGTGATTGATGCGCGGTAAGATGCACACACTTTAACGCAAGTGCACGTTATCGTGACAAGTAGTATAGCCTTGATAAGACCGAATATCGTCCTCAAGGATTAGGGTTCAATTACCAACTATCTATTTTTTTGGTATCTATTTGGTAAATTGATATTTAGATTTGTTGTTTTTAACTAAGGATTATAAAAGCTATTTAACTAAAAGGGTTTACTTCAGTGATGATGAGAATAGGGCTTCCACGTCTCCTCACTATCCGCTTATGCTACTTATTAATGCAATAACTTATGGTCTTCTTCTTTTGGAGAAAGCAGGTTCACTAAATCGTTTTATACTCCCGTTAGGGTTATATAAACACTCAACCCCAGTATTGCACCTTACCTACCTTTCGGTGATAAGGATAACTCTATAGGAGGATTAAGAACAATAACCTAGTTAACCGTCACGCACAATGCGCAAAATTAGGGTTTTTAAGCCTCTCATTAACGCTAAATAAATAATTGAGGTATTTTCATCCCCAATCCAAGAATGTCTACCCAACTTACAGCATATTCACAATCCCCCCTTTCGGAATCTGATTAGAAATCATATAGTGATAATTAGTTGTCAATTAATTACCAAGAATTCAACTCAAATATTGGATAGATCTCAACAAGAAGAAGAATAACCATAAGCATGCATTAAATCATAACATAAGTTTCTAGAGATTCAACATGGAAAGCCCTATAGAGGAATTAGTTCCTAGCCATTGACATGACAAGAACTAATCCCATGTTCATCATACAAAAACTGAAATAAAGAAAAGAAAAGGAAAAGAAAATACTTAAGAATGAGTCTCCAAGCCAAGCATCCAAGGGTTGTGTTGTGGAATATTTACAAGATGGATTGGTGGAAGGATGGATGTAGAATGGTGAATGGTGGAGTGGAGAATGAATAATTCTTCTAATGATGTAGAGTATTTATAGCCAAAGAATCCTTTTGGTGAAGGGTTAGGGATTTTGTAGGTAGGAAAAGTTATTTAGAATCCTTTTAGGTAAGGGTTTTAAGGTAGGAAAAGTTATCCCTTTAGGTAGGAAAATTTATCCCTTTAGGATTCTGAAAACATGTCAAATTCGGCCCAGCACTTCATAATTCCATGCGCCGCAGATCAGCCATACGCCCAAATTCAAAGCAACTCTCGGAACTTTCAGTACTATGGGCGCCGCGGCGCTGCTTCCAGGCGCCGCGGCTCCGGTGACGTTTTGAAAGTGATTCTGCTTGCCGTCATTTTTTCCGTCCGGACTTCGTCGGATCTCCTCTATAATTCCCGGAACTTCTTAGACTTCATTTTTTGGCCCTTTTTGTGTGCAATTCCATCTCATTTATGTTCATTTCATCTCCTTTTCGTCATTTCTCCATTTATGACCGCTGTGACACAAAAGAAAGGAAAACAACCCTAATACTATACTAAACATAAATAAAATGAGTAAAATACTAACTAAAAAAGACTCAAAAAGTGTATATAAAATACACCGATCAGTGATATGCAAGTGTAGGACCCTTGCTCAGAGTTTTTGGATAGCTCCATCTGTTCAGGAGCTTATCATTTTGGTATAGATCCTTCAAGATGTGCTTTAAAGCGATTATGAGTACGGCGGGGCCTTGTCCCGTCATAGTTCAGTAAAACTATTAGAGGTATGTATTCATATGTGGGATTGGACTCATGTACAGTGTAGTACTTTTTGATTATGTATATTATATGGCAGCCTTGTCAGCTTTGCCTTTGCATGTTCGTTGGTTTTAAAAAAAAGGTGTTATTTAGTTCCGTGGTTTACTTGTGTCATTTAGGTAGAAGGGTGCCCAGGTAGGGCACCAGTCACGGGCCCGGGGTTCGGGTCATGACAAGAGTCAAGCTTGTCGTGGGGCTAAGGCGAGGTGTCAAGTGACACCACCGCAACGATGGCATTGTCCACTGCAGCGGGTCCTCTCTAGAGGAGTCGATTCCTCTAGGGCGGAAGTACTATTTAGGTGTCCTATATATATTCTTTAGGTCAAAATTTTATCTCACCAAATAGAAAACCTCAAAATCAGTACTGCCTTGCAGTATTTTCAGAACCTTGGGAGTAATTTCATCCTTCAGGTAAGAGTTTCTTTCATTTATTCGCTTAAGTTTATGATTTTGAGTCCATTAATGGTGGTGTAATGTGTTATTACGTTGGGGGAAAATGATTGTAAGTTTCTATGAGAATACGAGAGTTATGTATTTATTTTAATGTAGGTTTATGGATCAAACTGTGTTAATATCGCGAATTAGAATTGTATTATGTTAGATTATCATGTTATAAGTCTTAATTTGCTTGTACGAACCTATTTCCAATTGGGAAAAATTCTAGGGTTTCAAATTGAGTTTTTTTTATTGTTGTCCAATTAAGGGTTCAATTGTGGATAGTTTTTCAATTAACTTAAGGATATGACTACTTACAATGTGTTCTTTGTATTTGAGTATTAAAATTCGAGCTTTGGTGAAGTGGGTTCGGGGTCAATATTTGTAGTCTTGCTTTGTTAAAGATTACGTCCTTATTGTTGTGTTAGTCTTATATTAACGAGTAGTATATGCATGAATAAACTTTGATTATCACGAGGTGCGAAGGAATGGCAATGCTATCACAGAGGCTTGATTGTTGGCACACATGTTCGGCACAAAGGTAGGCTACGGTTTAACGTATTTATACTCCGATAGAAATGCATAATTAGTTATAAATATTAAGGAGTATTGGGTGTGCTTGGGGGTCCCACTCAGACGGTTGTGATGAACGTCTGAGTAGGTACCGATGTTGAACTGTGATGATGAGGTTTGTAGAATCAGCCTTGTGCTAGTTTCGACTACTGATTAGTTGAGTGTGTCGCCATAGATACTTGATATGTTTATACATCACATATGCTTTCGATTTGATATCTTAGATTTTTATTGGATTGTGTATGTGTATTGAATTCTTGAAAGTATGTGAGATCTCATCTCTATACTCATTACACTCATTATATCACGATTTTTGCCTTATATATGTCATTTGCATTCATACACTCATGGCTATGTGATATTAATATTGGAGTGGTATGATTATGTTGTGGGTCCAAGGGACCGAAAAAGGTAAGGACAATATTGAAATTATGGAAACACTGAGATGATATTGATACACGGAGATCAGAGTTGCATGCCTGGAATATGATATTACTACTGCCAAGATCCGGACTCCGTGATCCGATGAGTTATTCTGGAGGGAAGGGGTATATGGACTTGACGTGTCCCCTATGGATCACTTTTATACGGTAAACTCCTATAAAATATGTATATCGATTGATGGAAAGGTACCTGACATATGCATTGCATTCATAGCATGCATATATATGTCATTATCATTGATTACTTGTGAATTGACTTGTATATTGAAGTGATTTATTGATGACTTGACTATGTTCTAGACATGAAAAGTTTATACTTATTTCTCCATACTTGAGCTTTCGTATAACTCTTGAAAATGGTTAACGTGAGTAATTATGGACTATTATTGAAATAACGAAACATGTAAACTATGTGAATCTTTATATGGAATATGTGACTTATTTGGATTATTGGATTGTGTAGCATATGATTACTTGGTGTCAACTTGATATTTATCTCTAATTATGTACCTTCCATCATTATCGACTTATGATGTCTACGGGGGTACGTTGTGTACTCATGTTACACTTGATGCATTTTTTCTGATGCGGATACAGATCCAACGACTAGCTCGAGACCGCGTGACGGAGTTTGAGTGGTTGATCCCCATCTATCTGGGTGAGGATGTCTTCTCTAGCATGCCATGAATTGCCTATCTCATTTATTGTCTTTACATTTTGACCTAGAGATATGTCTTCAGACTTCAGCATTATGTATTTGTTTTGTCCCTTGATGCCATTGATTTTTAGACTATTATTATATTAGAGCTCTTGTACTCACAAACTAGATCGCTGGGGTTATTTTGGATGTATCATACTTATCATTTTCTTCCGTATTATATTATCAGACAACTTTTATAGTATTATGTTTCTTCCGATTTTAAATATATCTTATCATGTTTAATGAGTTGAGAGTGGTTCACTTACGTGGTGGGATTATGTAGGTGCCACCACGATTCTTGAAAAGAGGTCGTGACAACCACATCATGAGGTTTGGACTTGGTTTAAAAAGAAGGTTAAAAGTTGTCCAAATCAAGGGTTTTTGGATAGTGTGCTTCTCCAAATATTCTATAGGTCAATTGATTCGGTCAACAAGTCTATTGTGAACAATATAGTGGAGGGGTCCGTCATGGATAATTCATACGATGTGGTAAGTGTTATAGCTGACAAGCTAACTGAAACAAATGAAGATTGTCATACTAGAAAGGCAGAAGTGGTTGGTGGAATTTTTTCCAAATCTTTGTTGTCTTGGAGGAAATTAGGAGGGAAGAAGAGAGATGAAACAATGGCTAAATAGATCACGCAAATGGATTTTCTTACGAAACATGTTATGGTAGTGGGATCTAAGAAGGTTACTATGGTCTGGTCTTATAAAGGGCACTCACTGGATGAACAAAGTTACCAAGTTTTTGATGAAGAAGCGCATTTTGTGAATAATCAAGGGGGTTCCCGACCTAACTACCAAGGTCCCAATCAAGGGGCTTGGCAGAAAAGTCAAGGGAACCAAGGTTGGAATAAGGAAAATGGAGGCTCAAATTGGGGGAACAACAACCAAGGGGGTTACAACAACAACAATTACAATAATCATCGAAGCAACAATCCATATGTTCCACCAAAGAGGAAACTGTTACACCCCGTAATTCAGGTCATGCTTATGAGAACGTACGAAAGGAATTAAGATTTAAATTTTTGGAAAGATAGGTTGACAGAATGTTTTGGACAGGTTTTAGTCAACTTTGGGGCGGTTTATGACCAGTTATATTAGGAGTTCTTAGGTGTTTCAAAAGCCTAGTATGAAGTTCGTTGAGTCTAGTTCCTAACGCAACAAACCACTCGCCGATAGGACCTCGGAGTAGAAAGTTATGGAAGTTACAAGTTCAGTGCGCAGATGAGCAGGAAAGTATTTTCAGTCAGGTGACACAGCGCCGCGGGGCCGGATTCAGGGCTGCGACGCCGGATGTACTGATGTATTCTGAAGTTGCAGCGCCGCGGCGCCGTATGTACTGAAATGTTCAGAAGTTTCAGCGTCGCGGCGCCGGCTGCAGGGCCGCGGCGCCAAGGAGGGATTTTTCGCGAAAAAGGGGGAAAAATCAGAAGATATTTTTGTAAAGGCCTATGGGAGGGTGACAAGTGTCCCTCCCATCTTTTTGACCAAGAGGAAGTCTTATTTATTGACCAAATCTTGAAGACTTGGTCATTTTTCAAAGAACCACCCTTAAAAATTCCTCTCCCTTCTCTCTAAAAATACAAGAAAAAACCAAGGCCTAATAAAATTTCAGAAAGGCGGCAAGAAGGAAATATGTTGGCAAGCTTGTAGGAGGTTCGTAGAGGTGATTTTAACGAAGAGGAATTGTGGAAAGAGGGCAAGTGAGCGATTTATTGGACTGTTTTGGGCGAATTCCAAGGTAACAATCTATTCTCTTTTTTAAGTAAATTGTGTCGCATGTTGAGGACGAAAGGACTTGTAATTGTCGATATTGCTATTAGGTATATAACATGTAGGAATAACGATTTGGATTTGAAAGGATTGGATAAGGATGATATGAGAGCATGTTATAGCCGAGATATTACCTTAAAATTATTGGATTATTTAATATGAAGTGTGGGACAGAATTTTACACGTCCGGTTAGGCGTGTAATCCCCTTGTATTACTGAATTGTTAGGCCTTGAATATGGCATGTTGGCTATTGATATCGGACCTTGAAAATGTGGAAAAGTAAGTAGAAACAAAGGAAGTGCTATCCAATTTTTCGTAGAATAAGGAACTTTATACTTAGAATATTCGACGAAGAAGTCTAGACGTTAATAGACGTATTTGATTATTATAGGTTGATACTCTACGCGCAGCATATTCGACTTGGCAAGTGGATTTAGCCGAGGAGGTATGTGATTCTTTCTATCCTCTTGAGCATGATTATTGTGAAATATATAGTACGGTAGACGTACGTGTGTCAAATGAATTTGGTTTCACTTTGATGTCCTTGACTTGAGTTCTAAATGTTAAGAATCTTACATTATATCACTTACCCCCCTGACTTGTTACGTGCCGCGGGTTAGCTACCCCCGATGCGAGGAATACCTCATGCGGGTCCATGTGACCTATGCGGGCTACGGTAGTCCAGGAATCACTCCGGGTGTGTTACGCCGATGCGAGGAATACCTCATGCGGGTCCATGTAGCCTATGCGGATTGCGGGAGTCCAGGAAATGTCGCGGGTTAGCTACCCCCGATGCGAGGAATACCTCATGCGGGCCCAGGTGGACTATGCGGGCTACGGAATTCCAGGATTAGGATTCGCACAATGATACTATGGGCGCATGGCTCTACTTCGATCATTGGCGTCCTAGAAAAGACCGGTTGCGTTACACCTATTTGCTCTTGTTTATACTGTGGCACTATGTGCGGTTAATTGGTTTTTCATACATATCTGTGGATTTGTTTTGGGAATGTTATGATTTCATTACAGTACGTTTCAGTTTCACATACTTGGTACCTGTTGTACTGACCTCCTTCGGGGGGCTGCGTTCATGTCGCAGGTAGAGGTACATCGGTCGTTGATCCTCGCTCATAGGATCACCGCTCGCTGGGAAGCTCCGCTTTCTCGAGGCTTATCTTTTGGTATGATTTCTGTCATTGTAGGTTTATGTACATTCGTGGGTATGGCGGCCCCGTCCCGTCATAGTTGTTATAAACTCTGTAGAGTCCTGTAGTCTGTTGTAAATTGGGGGTTGTAAAGGATGTAACTGTTCAGGTTTTGTTATATATATATCCAGAAAGGTAACCATTTTGGTTAGCCTGTTTCTTATTTTATATTGTTCTATGTTTGTAAGTTTATTTCCGCCGGTTACTCTGATGTATATCTACTAGGGTGCCCAGGTAAGGCACCAGTCATGGGCCCGGGATCGGGTCGTGACAGAAACAACAAATATCAAACCAACCATCTACAAGTGACCCTGCTAGTTCAAATATCAATGACATGTTTGCCAAAGTATTGTGAAAATGGAATCAACTGAAACCTTTGTTAAAGAGGTGAATGATAATATGAAGAGTATGCGGGATGGCATAATACTATGGGACAAGTGGTGAGTTCTCATTCAACTTCAATCAAGCAACTTGAGTCCTAACTTAGTTAAATTTTGGCTACCCTCAATCAAAGGCAAAAAGGTACACTCCCTAGTGATATAGTGGCAAATCTAAGAAATAATGGTGATCATACTTGTAAGGCCGTTACTACTAGGAGTGGAAAGGTACTTGGGGGAGATAAGTTGGTGAATAAACACGATATTATTGATGATGAAATACATATTGTTGAACCTATAGTGGTTGATGAAGAATATTTTGCTATGAAGAAGAGGGCTAGGATTGAAAAGACCATTGTAATTGAAGAAGAACTTGTAAAAGATGAGATCTCAGAAGTGATGGCACCTATTACAAAGCCCCCACCTCAGTTTCCTCAAAGGCTAGATAAGAACAAATGTAACGACTTGTTCAATCGTTATGTGCGTTCTAACTATTTTACCCCTGTTGACCCAATTTCCGAGGTTATCAGGTGGTTCTAGTGAAAATCTAAAAAATTAGAACCTTTAAGTAAAGGAATTTGACCAATAGTTGACTTTTGGGTAAGTAGACTTTTTTTGACATTTTGTCGATTCCATGAGGTCCGGAAGGTCGTTTATGACTTGGTGGGATGGTTGGTTCAGTTTTCAAGACTCTTGGAAGCGTTTTAGGTTATTGGTTGGAAAGTTGGTTTTAGGCCATTGAGGGTTGACTCGATTAAATAGATCTCCGATGGAAATTCCGAGACCATCAGTGAGTTCGTAGCATGTTTTTATATGTATGTAAGCATGTCTTGCTTTCGTCTGGGAGGTTTTGGGTGATTATCATATTTTGGGGTTGAATTTGTGAAAATAGGAATATGTTGGTGCCTTATACCATCACTGGCTAGTGTATGGTCGTTGGCGTAGTGCTGGGATTGTTGTTTGGACCGTAATAGCGGATAGTTGACTGCTATGGCGTGGTGTTGGTCTTTGTGGTGAGTTGCTGTAGCGAGCGACTTGAGTGTGGGCGTGGGCCCCGCTACAATGGGCCTTTGACTGCTGCAGCGGACGACGGGAAACAAAAACCCTTTTTCAGCGTTAAATTAAACCCTTCATTTACCATTCCCAAAACAATTCCTCCATGGAATCTCAAGGATGATTTCAAGTGTTTTTATCTGAATTTTTCTTGGGGTAAGTCTCCTTAACCTTGTTGTACTTTATTTACCTTTCCTAAGCTTGAATCCATGGTGGAAAAACCCTAGAAAACTAGTTAACGAGGATGAGTTCTACTTAAATAGTGTTAATTGATTATTAAGCCTAAATGTGAGATTAATTGATGGGCTTGACTAATCTAAGCATGGATTCCATTATTTAGTAATTATTAGGCTTGAATCTTACATTATTATTGAGAAATTGAATATGAAAAATCTAGGGTTTATACCTAATTTGAGAGTTTTGCATTAAATGATGAAATTGATCAATATTTTAGCTAATTTAGCAATTGGAGAGTAGATTTGAACTTCTAGAACGTTGGATTACCTATTTCACTCTCAAAGTAATGTTTTACCCTTGTGCGCCTGTTTTTTCCTTTTTCTATAGTTAGTTTTGGATTCAAGGAATAGTCTAGCGATATGGGTATTGTTAGTTTCCATTTCTAACTTAGATTTCAATAATACCTAGACTACGATTATAACCAAGACCCACAGAAAGGCAAGGCTTTTATGTGATTATTTTTGGCTCTCGCTCGACATTCAGGTAGGTTACAACTTACCTTCTTGGTTAGACTCCCGTTAGCGAAGCATATGTATAGTCAGTAATTATTGGAGAACGCTCGTAGCCACGTGTATGATACTAGACGTGACTGTATTTAGAGGGAGGATTGATTCACTCTTGAGATGATGATTATGTGTTTATGTGTGTCACAGTTAACTTGATATATTCTTTTTATCATTTGATATCATTCATACATATATGATCATGCATTTGGATTGGGTTAAGCATTATATATATATATATATATATATATATATATATATTGGATAAGGTTGCGCGTTCCGCAACGTATACATATGTTGGATTGGGTTACGCATTCCACAACATATATTTATATTGGATCGGATTACGTATTCCACAAAATATACTTATATTGGATCTGGTTGTGTGTTATGCAATATAGGTATATGAACTTCGCGGGTCCCCCATGGGTCATGACTTCCAGGACGTAGAAATATTCCGCTCGGAGCATGTATGTATCATTGCATTGCATATGCATTCATATTCTCATATTCATACATATTTGATTCAGACTTGGTATTTGAACATGTGATGCTATTCTTGGAATGTGTAGTATTTATATCTGATTGTGAGCATGCCTATCTTTTAGTCTATTTCTGTGTATATGTTATCTAACTATTTTCGGCCTATGATACTTACCGGTATATAGTGTTTGTATTGATACTACCTTGTTGCATGCTTTTATGAGTGCAGAGCTTGTGACATATTTCACTTTCTCTCCTCAAGACTAATCCCCGAAGCATGACTTTCGAGCATCTAGGGTGAGTACATGAGCGGATCCGCAGCCCAGATAAATATCTTATCATTTACTTAACTTATTGTTATTCTGAGATAGTATCGTACTATTCATACTTATATTTCTATTCAGACTCACATTTTGTAGTAGAGGCTCTTATACTGACTTACACCAGATTCTGTATTATTTCGTACTCTTCCTTATTCTATCCTAGACTTGTTATTATTATTATTATTATTATTATTATTATGGGTTTGGGTTTACTTTATTGTTGATCAAATTATGATTAAGGAACAGATTCGCCTACCAGGTAAGAAAAAGGGTCGGTGTCCGCACGTTCCTCAATTTGGGACGTGACAAGTTGGTATCAGAGCCCTATGTTACCCAATCTATAAGGACAAGAGCATGTCTAATAGAGTCTTGCATATTGGTATGATAAGCTCCGTACCTATCTGCGAGAGGCTATGAAACATTTAGGAAACTTTAATTTCTTCATTCCTTTTGTGTTAAGTCGAATCAAATTGGTATATGAACTTCTTCTCCATATTCTATCACCGATTATGGTAACACGCTCTTAATTTCATGCGTGAGTGGTTCAATATAATGTCATGTGGTAGGGTATGAGTTGTTCTACCATGATACGGGCGCGTGACCAAGTTTAGTCTTTAGCGATAATTTGAGGGTACGGTTGATTGTGGTTATGTTTGTGACTCTTCAACTCGGTGGTATCTTTGGAAAGTGGGAATGACAATTCGGAGATGCAAGAGAAAGAATTTGGATGGATCAATCTCCACTGTATGAAGAGAAAAATTGGTTCGTGATGTGTCTATTGGGATAAGTTGCAAGGTGTAAGGGGGGCGGATGTCGTATATGCTATGAATTGTTGAGTTGGCTTCAATTTTTCAGTATTGTGATAGCAGAGTAGAATTAGTTGTTGTAAGTTATTTCAAGGTATGATTTTCTTATCAAAATTAGGTGGAATTATTACTTGTGATGAGTGAAGCTTAGTCGAATAGACAGTCGTGTTTCTTTACCTAAAGTGTGTTCGTGGGTTCACTTGGCATTTTCGAGGTAAGTGATGATATGGGATTGTTAAAATCAAGAGATTTTTTATTTTTTGAGTATTTCATAGTTGTTTAGTATTGAGTGAGTGTGAAAGTCGTATATGTTTTGGTAAGTTGACTCGTCATAGGCTAATGGGAGCCAATGCTCGACTTATAGGAATAACTCTTGCGCTAGACAAGTGTGGAGGTATATTTAAAGGATTATCAGGTGTTGCATTTAATTTTTGGATGAGATTTGTGGGCATTGGTATGTAAATATTAATACTTGAGAAGTTCTATAATTATGGGTAGAATGACTTTAGAGTTGACCGAAGGACAGAGAAAAATTACACGGTTAATTGGATGTGTATGATTCGACAAAATAAGGTAAGGGTTGGTTCTACACGGGTGAGCATCATTTAAGGACTATCAAATAAGGTGTTGGTCAATGGGGTATTTACGGTAACAGAGTGATGACAATTTGAATAATACTAGTGGCGAAGAGCTTTTTCAGATATCTATGATCAGGTTAGTGAAATGAACCAATATAGAAGAAGGATTATTTCGGTTAGGGGTTTCTGACAAGGGTACTTCAACGAAATGATATGAGAATATTAGCAGGTTTGAGTAGTGATCGGTCATCAGTGAAACAATGAAAATTCTTGAGATGGATGTGGATTACGGTGGCGTTTCAGATGGGGTAAAATTGTTATTACGCTCGAAGGAGTAGGTCTACGGTAATTGACTAAGTGTTATGACGAATGTTCCATGGGGGTTGTGATTGGCGATTGGAGAGAAGTGAATTTCGGGTGACAGATGTGCTAAGATTTATGGATTAGAGATTGACATTGTATCAAAATGGGTAATCTGAAGACGTTCTTGAATGAATGGTCTAGAGTGGATTAATAAGAGGGAATCTTGAGAATCTCTTCAGTTTAAAGGTAAGGAGAGGTTGTGATTGGCGATTGGAGAGAAGTGAATTTTGGGTGACAGATGTGCTAAGATTTATGGATTAGAGATTGACATTGTATCAAAATAGGTAATCTGACGACGTTCTTGAATGAATGGTCTAGAGTGGATTAATAAGAGGGAATCTTGAGAATCTCTTCAGTTTAAAGGTAAGGAGTGTTGACACCCAATTTTGACCCTCCCGTCCAGTCATTAACTATAAAATTACACTGATTTTCAACAATAATTCTAATAATTTTAAAATAATAAAATGCAGCAATAAAACATTAATACAGGCATAAATAAATAATTTAATAATGGCATCGCGTCTTACGTAGAGTATTAAGCACTTAGAGTCCCGCGCACACATTAATTAATTTCAAGCCCTGTCATGATTCTTAATTAATAATAAATACATAAAATAAATAATTTAGCAATGACGTCGTGTCAAGTAGCATAGCCGCTTTTATTAATACGCAAATCAATTTCATAATTTATTAAATAATAATGCACAATAAATAAGGTTTTAATAATAGCGTCGCATCCTAAAAAATTAAGCACTAATTAAATAGCACGCCCGCATTTATTTTTATAACAATTAGATTAATAAAGCACCTAGATAATTTAATCACAATTAATTAATTTATCACTAATAATTATAACACTAACCTAAAATTAATACCCTAATTTAACTACCCAGCCCAAACCTGCGGCCCATTATTTTCCCTGACCCGAGGCCCAATCCCCCACAGCCTTATATCGACCCAACCCTTATTATCCTCAGCCCAGTCGCCCTCTTCCCTCATCGCCCAAACCTAAACCTAGAAACCAGCAGCCATTCACACGCACCTCGCCCCATCGCCGCACCTTCCTTGCCGTGATTCTCGCCTGAGAATCCGGCGAATCGAACCCAAATCTTCCTCCTTTCTCCAACGATTGCTTACCATAACCAGCACCCAAATCTTACTTCAAAATCAGTAACAAATCGCCCGATTCAAGGGCGAATCAACACGAATTATCAGTCCAAAATCAGCCTTGATTACTTGCTAACTTAGAACCCAAAATCGTAGCTATAAATACAGAACCACTGTACATGCAAGAGGGGGTCAGAGATTCGTTCAGGATTCATTCAGAGATTCATTCAGAGATTCATTCAGAGATTCAGAAATCGGGGGGGCACCCAAAACCGATAGGCATCGATTTGCATCCCCTAGCAGCAGTCATCGATTCAGAGCATAGCATGGTATAGACGGCAGCAGTCTGATAGAGCATAGTAGAATAGGAAGTTCGAACCCTTCTCTTTCAATTCCAGCCAAGAAATCAGCAAACAAACCTTGCCCCTTCATTCGCATCGCAAACCCAAAACCCGTCAAGTGGACCGACGACTTGATACGCTGCCCCGGGTCGCTGTCCGGAGAAGGTAATTTATCATCCCTTTCGTATTTGATTTCCTTTGGCGTGAAATGTGTGTTATTGTGACAGATTCTGTTTAAGTTGGTAGGTGTCGACGACTGTCTATGTATGCGTATGGTATATGTCTCTTGCAATGGCTTATGTCTATTAAACTGATTATTGAACCTGTTTTAATAGATATTATCTGCTGTTAATGTCCGCGACTGTACTTGTTAATGTGTTTTAATAACATTTGCGAGGAAAACTTAGTGTGTTTTGGAGAAGCATGCCTTGTGGTGTATTAAATGGATGCATTGTCTATACTAACCTCGACTGAAGGATGTTCTGGATACCTGATAGTCATAGTAGGATTAAGTAATACAGAACCAGGCCCCTTGTTGTTTTTCTACTAATCTTCTTACTTGGTCCACCCCAGGAAGATGTGAAGATGTTATATGTTAAACTAATTAAACTTGCCATATGGTTTAGGACCTCCAAACTCCACTACGTCATGTTAAGGTGTTAATACGATGTGTGCTTTTGTGGCCATACAATAAGCTTGAAACATTGGACATGGTGAACATATCTCTCTTGAGTTTTAAAATTGCAGTAAGGTTTATGGATTTTTTTTGCAAAAAATGTCAAATTTGACTATACCGGTGTGTTGTACTCCCTGTTAGCATTCAGTGACCATGC
Source organism: Przewalskia tangutica (assembly GCA_029844215.1). NCBI lineage: Eukaryota > Viridiplantae > Streptophyta > Magnoliopsida > Solanales > Solanaceae > Przewalskia > Przewalskia tangutica. The sequence continues at coordinate 10,683,110 of CM056725.1, forward strand.
AGTATACTAAGAATGCAGTCTTGTCTTAGAAAGCATTAAGCAAGTAGAATTATCTCATCCCTGATTGGAACTAGATCTGTTCACTATTACTAAACATGATTGATGTCTGCTCTTAGCCTTGAAGTATTGTTCTCTCTTGCTTGTGATCTGAATTTGCTCATGACTGCCAGGCTTTCTTGTGCTTTTCTATCTTGGAAGATACAACAAAAGTTCTTCATATTAGCAAAAGCAGAAAGAAACAACATAAGCAGATAGGGGCACCGACAATCAACAATCAGAATTCAAAAGTCCGCAACAAAATCTAGCGCATCAGCTCGGGCATAAAGCACACAACAAAGGCATCATGGCAATTCGCCAGTTGCAAGGAAACATCTCAGGGACGACATCTCTACCCACATAATTGCCTTTCTCAAATATTTATCATTTTGTTTTAACAGTTATACACTAACGTTTTCTCAAGCTTAGCTTGCAGGAGCATTTATTCTACAGAGCAAAGAACAACACGCCCAGTAACGGCGTTATCGATTATGTCCAAAGCGGCGACATATATCCGACTTCGGCCACCAAAACTGGGACAATTTTTAAGGACTTCGCCACGAAAGGACACCGACAAATATGATTCCATATGCTCGAAAGATCGACATAAACTGGGACAAATTTTAAAAGAAAGAGCCTGACGGCAGCGGAGCACCAAGAGTATGGGAGAATATACCGCCGATTTCGGATAAGGATGTTCGCTTTGTTTCATAATATATCACTATTCAAAAATCGACATAATTTCCTACTAGTACATTTTCTCAAGGTCAACAGGAACAAGGAGGACGATAACATTCCAATACAACATCCGCTTCGTCCATACAACGACGAACATCTGCATTTCGTCCATACAACGACGAACATCTGCATTTCGTCCATACAACGACGAACATCTACATTTCGTCCATACAACGACGAACATCTGCATTTCGTCCATACAACGACGAACATCTACATTTCGTCCATACAACGACGAACATCTGCATCTCGTCCATACAACGACGAACATCTGCATCTCGTCCATACAACGACGAACATCTGCATTTCGTCCATACAACGACGAACATCTACATTTCGTCCATACAACGACGAACATCGGCATCTCGTCCATACAACGACAAACATCGGCATCTCGTCCTTACAACGACGAACATCTACATTTCGTTCTTACAATGACGAACATCTGCATTTCGTCCATACAACGACGAACATCTGCATTTCGTCCATACAACGACGAACATCTGCATCTCGTCCATACAACGACGAACATCTGCATTTCGTCCATACAACGACGAACATCTGCATTTCGTCCATACAACGACGAACATCTGCATTTCGTCCATACAACGACGAACATCTGCATCTCGTCCATACAACGACGAACATCTACATCTCGTCCATACAACGACGAACATCTGCATCTCTTCTACACAACGACGAACATCTGCATTTCGTCCACACAACGACGAACATCTGCATTTCGTCCACACAACGACGAACATCTGCATTTCGTCCATACAATGACGAACATCTGCATCTCGTCCATACAACGACGAACATCTGCATCTCGTCCATACAACGATTTAACATCTGATTCGTCCATACAACGACGAACATCTACATCTCGTCCATACAACGACGAACATCCGCATCTCGTCCATACAACGACGAACATCCGCATCTCGTCCATACAACGACGAACATCCGCATCTCGTCCATACAACGACGAACATCCGCATTTCGTCCATACAACGACGAACATCCGCATCTCGTCCATACAACGACGAACATCTGCATCTCGTCCATACAACGACGAACATCTGCATCTCGTCCATACAACGACGAACATCTGCATCTCGTCCATACAACGACGAACATCTGCATCTCGTCCATACAACGACGAACATCTGCATCTCGTCCATACAACGACGAACATCTGCATCTCGTCCATACAACAATGAACATCTGCATTTCGTCCATACAACGACGTCATCTGCATTTCGTCCATACAACGACGTCATCTGCATCTCGTCTATACAAGACGGCGTATCATCACACCATTTCATTATATAGTATATACGATTTGACTACAACCACAACACAAAACTTACATTCTTACATTATTTTGCCTTAACAGTTATGCACTAACCGTTTGCTTAAGTCTTAGCATGCAGGAGCAGGAGCACAACGTGGATTTTCTCTTACAGCGAACCGGGGCAATTTGTTGGGGGGCCAACATTCCCAATGAACGGCAGAAGCGACCTCAAGCGTCGGTCCACTCATTCCACAGCACCATAAGCCATAGCGGTACACCCCAGGTTCAAGCCCGTTTATTTTATTTTTATTCCTTACACCACAGCCCAGTGTCGTCATAACTCGACACTGGGACAAATTTTGAGTCCGCATTAGCCCACTTTGGTGTTTTGACCAGGGTAGCCCAGTGTCGTCATAACTCGACACTGGGACAATTTTTGAGTCCGCGTCACCCTCGCCTAAATTGACCAACATTCTAGTTCTGAGGGTCGAGACAAAATTGGCTATGAGTCAACGTCTTTGTCCGAAGATTCTTCCATCATCTCCATACAAAGAGGGACAACTGTTGACACCCAATTTTGACCCTCCCGTCCAGTCATTAACTATAAAGTTACACTGATTTTCAACAATAATTCTAATAATTTTAAAATAATAAAATGCAGCAATAAAACATTAATACAGGCATAAATAAACAATTTAATAATGGCATCGCGTCTTACGTAGAGTATTAAGCACTTAGAGTCCCGCGCCCACATTAATTAATTTCAAGCCCTGTCATGATTCTTAATTAATAATAAATACATAAAATAAATAATTTAGCAATGACGTCGTGTCAAGTAGCATAGTCGCTTTTATTAATACGCAAATCAATTTCATAATTTATTAAATAATAATGCACAATAAATAAGGTTTTAATAATAGCGTCGCATCCTAAAAAATTAAGCACTAATTAAATAGCACGCCCGCATTTATTTTTATAACAATTAGATTAATAAAGCACCTAGATAATTTAATCACAATTAATTAATTTATCACTAATAATTATAACACTAACCTAAAACTAATACCCTAATTTAACTACCCAGCCCAAACCTGCGGCCCATTATTTTCCCTGACCCGAGGCCCAATCCCCCACAGCCTTATATCGACCCAGCCCTTATTATCCTCAGCCCAGTCGCCCTCTTCCCTCATCGCCCAAACCTAAACCTAGAAACCAGCAGCCATTCACACGCACCTCGCCCCATCGCCGCACCTTCCTTGCCGTGATTCTCGCCTGAGAATCCGGCGAATCGAACCCAAATCTTCCTCCTTTCTCCAACGATTGCTTACCATAACCAGCACCCAAATCTTACTTCAAAATCAGTAATAAATCGCCCGATTCAAGGGCGAATCAGCACGAATTATCAGTCCAAAATCAGCCTTGATTACTTGCTAACTTAGAACCCAAAATCGTAGCTATAAATACAGAACCACTGTACATGCAAGAGGGGGTCAGAGATTCATTCAGGATTCATTCAGAGATTCATTCAGAGATTCATTCAGAGATTCAGAAATCGGGGGGGCACCCAAAACCGATAGGCATCGATTTGCATCCCCTAGCAGCAGTCATCGATTCAGAGCATAGCAGGGTATAGACGGCAGCAGCCTGATAGATCATAGTAGAATAGGAAGTTCGAACCCTTCTCTTTCAATTCCAGCCAAGAAATCAGCAAACAAACCTTGCCCCTTCATTCGCATCGCAAACCCAAAACCCGTCAAGTGGACCGACGACTTGATACGCTGCCCCGGGTCGCTGTCCGGAGAAGGTAATTTATCATCCCTTTCGTATTTGATTTCCTTTGGCGTGAAATGTGTGTTATTGTGACAGATTCTGTTTAAGTTGGTAGGTGTCGACGACTGTCTATGTATGCGTATGGTATATGTCTCTTGCAATGGCTTATGTCTATTAAACTGATTATTGAACCTGTTTTAATAGATATTATCTGCTGTTAATGTCCGCGACTGTACTTGTTAATGTGTTTTAATAACATTTGCGAGGAAAACTTAGTGTGTTTTGGAGAAGCATGCCTTGTGGTGTATTAAATGGATGCATTGTCTATACTAACCTCGACTGAAGGATGTTCTGGATACCTGATAGTCATAGTAGGATTAAGTAATACAGAATCAGGCCCCTTGTTGTTTTTCTACTAGTCTTCTTAATTGGTCCACCCCAGTAAGATGTGAAGATGTTATATGTTAAACTAATTAAACTTGCCATATGGTTTAGGACCTCCAAACTCCACTACGTCATGTTAAGGTGTTAATACGATATGTGCTTTTGTGGCCATACAATAAGCTTGAAACATTGGACATGGTGAACATATCTCTCTTGAGTTTTAAAATTGCAGTAAGGTTTATGGAATTTTTTTGCAAAAAATGTCAAATTTGACTATACCGGTGTGTTGTACTCCCTGTTAGCATTCAGTGACCATGCAGTATACTAAGAATGCAGTCTTGTCTTAGAAAGCATTAAGCAAGTAGAATTATCTCATCCCTGATTGGAACTAGATCTGTTCACTATTACTAAACATGATTGATGTCTGCTCTTAGCCTTGAAGTATTGTTCTCTCTTGCTTGTGATCTGAATTTGCTCATGACTGCCAGGCTTTCTTGTGCTTTTCTATCTTGTTCTCTATGTGTTTCATGCTTGCTGTCTAAATTTCTATGTGTTTCCTGCCGGCTGCCTCCTCTTAGCATTGCAATAGTGTTCCCTTTTGCATTTCTGCTCAACTGTCTGCTCCCAGGGCCCAGCGACTTCCCTGGGCCAGTTTTCCTTTTAGTTCCCAGTTATTGTGACATGTTATATGCTCGTCCTAATTATTTGTATCAATTATTATTTGGGCTCGTACTAATCCTTATCTTTCATTATTTTTACATGAAATGCACCGGAGGTAAATAAAGAGTCTCCCGGCGAGACTCATCACGAGCTACTTCAAATGGCAACCCGCGTCTATGTGCATCCGCATTCGCGTCGCCTGTAAATTCCTAGAAGAACAAATAGGACGGAGTCATCCGCTCCAATCCCTTCACCCTCTTAACCTCCTTATCTCATTTTATGCCTTTATTTGTTTATTGTAATTTTATTATTTAATTTGTAATTAATAGGCTGTCTAGAATAATTAATCCTTGAATACATGAACTGGGGTGGGTAGTTTTAAAATTGGAAATGCACTTCTAATTATTTATCTTAGGCTTGTCATTCATATCTAATCTTTGCCTAATCATTAAATTGCACAGCTAAAACTAACGCATCACCTCTTTGATTTCGCAGATAAATGCATATCCATAGTCCACAAATCAACTCTGCATCGCTTACACCGTAAAGAATACAAACGCACACTTTAAAACTTTATATATTTTTATAGTATTAGTCTTACAAACTTTATATATTTTTATAGTATTAGTCTTACAAACTTTATAGCATGCCTCTTTCTACAAAATATTTCAAAGCATCCTTTATATTTCAAAACATGCATTTTACATAATAATTACCCTAGGTTTGGCAGGACAACCTCAAGTTAGCGGATCTTAGAGGGTGCCTAACCCCTTCCCTCTAGATTAATAAAGAACCCTTACCCAGAACCTCATTAAGTTTAGCAGACCATTAAAATGGAGTTAATGTTTTACTTTAAACTAGTTAAACATTTAGGTGTCCTAATTCACCCAAACTAATTAGGTGGCGACTCCGCGAACCCTTAGCACCTTAGCATTTCTAGCACTTTAGCATTTTAAGCACCTTTTAATATTTAAGCAACCTTTTTAACATTTAACTCTTTTAGCATTTTTATTATTTATTTTCTAACCTCTTTATTAAGCAGGGTTCGCTTAGAATAAAGTCGCGGTCGAAATCGGGCGCGACAACGAGAGGTTGTGATTGTGGTGGTAGACTATGTTGAAGTGTTGTTCACTAAATAGAATGGGTGAGTATTTCAGGTCTTAAAGACTTGGAAGTAATTGTGTAAGGTAAGGTGCATGAGAGTTGCGAGATTCGTACTTTGTGGATTGATAAAGGTATAGCGAGGTATTACTATTAGAGACCCGATGGGTGGAGGTTTAGTAAATGAGGTCGCAGGCTTTACGTCGAAATTGTCATAATTTTGAGCGAGTTAAGAGAAGGCACAAGGAGAATTTGGTGTTCTAGAGTTCATGGGGTTTTATCAGGATTGTGTGACGAGTGAAAAATGAGGAACATGAGAATTTAAGTCACAATGTATAGCTTCTCAATATTAGGTTGATGAGTTGGGTGGAATTTAACCTTTGGGGTCGAGGGTGACAACATCAAATTGTTTGTTTATGACAAAAAGATTAGGATCGGCTGCCACAGATTTATGAAATGATTATGTTTGGTTTCGTGAAGGTTGGAGTCGGTTTGGGCGACTATTGGTGGTATTTGGTGGGGTTGTGCATTTACTTCTGGGTAAGAATTCTATGTTTATATTACCAGAAACATTATGAGTATTCTAATAAATCAGTTTTATGGATTTGATGGGTTTCAGTTCATAATGAAGGTATGGTAGAGTTACTGAGTCTCATTGAAGTTTGCAAGTAGGATCAGAGTCGTCCCTGGGGCGGTCGAGGCGGCGCCATCGCACTGGGGCCCCCGGCCGGTGGGATCCCCGCCCCAGAATTTTCATTTTTTTATTGGTTTTATATATTAAAATATGTATTAAAAATACCTCCAATCTTATCAGTGAGAGTTGTAACCTAGCGGTTGAGGGCTCCTTTCAAAAGTCCTTCCCCAGTGGGAGGTCGCGTGTTCGAATCCAATGAGCAGGAAAGTGTTTTTTTTAAACACAAAATCATATTTTGCCCATGTGCCAACCAGTCGGCCCAAGTCCCAAAAGTCGCCCCCTCTTTAAACAATTAGTTATTTTCATGTGAATAAAAAGGACCTCTTTTGTTTCTCTCACCGGGCCCTTAAAAGTATAGGAACGACCCTGATTCATGACATTTTTTGGATGACATGATTCAGACAGTTCTAATGGTTCACACGAGTATTTGGTGATACATTGATGAGGTACAAATGGTTATGGAAAGTCTTTAGAGCGATCAATTGATTTTCTACGTATTAGACATGACAAGGTAATCAATAGGCATTCTCATAGTATGGCGATTTGGATATTTGAGAAGAATTGGGAAATGAAACTAACGAGATCAGAACTAGTGCAATCGGCTTTGGGTAAGATCAATTTTGATGGAATTGCTTAGAGTTTTCTCGGGTAAAGCAAGGATTTTTTTCTGATGAAAGAAAGCCATAATTTGGGCTTGTGGTGTGTGTTTGAGTGTTCTAAGGAATCCTTGCAACGGACAACTTTGGAAGGGGTGGAAGAAGGACTAGTAGAATCAAAATATTTTATCGGTTCGAGTTGGATACTCAGTTGGATCTTAGTATCTCTTTTCATCATTGATAGATAGTCCGAGAGGAATATTCAGTTACTTGAGGATATCTTGAGAGCTTGTGTCAATGATTTTGGTGGTCATTGGGATTAGTTATTACCCTTGGCAGAGTTCGCGTACAATAATAACTATCATTCCAGCATTGATATGGCGCTGTTTGAGGCTTTATATGATAGGAGGTATAGTTCTCCTATTGGGTGATTTGATGTTTCTGAGGTTCGACCTTGGGGTACGTATTTTTTGAGAGAGTTGTTAGACAAGGTGAAGCTTATTCAGGAAAAATTTATGGCTGCTCAGAGTCGGCAAAATAATGCTGACTGGAAGGTCCGAGATCTACAGTTTATAGAGGGTGATCAATTTATGCATAAACTATGTGTTATGCTAGATCTAATTGTTAGTTACGTTGATCAGTCAATCTATTTTAATGTGATGGTATGATAGATATGCAACTATTATGATAACTAGGAGCAGTTTTACATGATAGTTTCATTGTAAGAGGTTGATTTTTCTCTCAAAACTCTTTGAGAAGTCTACAATATATTTTAGACATTTATGTTTCTTTTAAAGTAGTAGATGTTGATATCCATGTGCGGACCTAAAAAATAGGTAAGTTGAATACATATCCATTGCCACTTTCAACAGATAACACCAATGTAGTCCCATAAGTGGGGTCTGGGGAGGGAATCAGTAGGATGTACACAGACGTTACCCCTATCTTTATGGTAGATATGATGTTTCTGATAGACCATCGGCTCGAAAAAATCCACTTTCAAAATGGTACGTTCCAAAATAGTTTAACTTTATATATAACTGAATGTGTAGTTATATTTATGTTTAGTTTTTCCTTTTGAACAAAGCATGTTCTGCAGTTAGAGTCTTTAATAGCGAGATATGACATGAAAATGTTGTGTACCCTAAATTTCTATTTTATCCACTTAAACAGTCTTAGCACAAGATGCTATTGCGAAAGCTTTATCACAATTTGTATTTCTTTCCTTTTAGGCATACAATAGGTCATCGACGAAGCATGGTGACCCCTGCTATCAGAATTTTGGATGGTGTTGGATCTTCCCATGTTCTTTCTTCCTAAGAGAGAATAACATGTTTTATATAGAGACTCCGATCTAATTTCTGAAAGTACATAAGATTTACTACAAAATGGAATACTATTGAATTTTAGCTTCTATTGTTTGTGGTAGTTGCATTAGGATATATGTTACGAGTACTATGTGAAAGAAATTAGATTATGTTGGGGAAATGATACGGGAATAGTAAATAACTATTACAATGATCGAAAGGATAAACTTCAAAGATTACAACAATGAGTTTTTAATCTTTGACAATCTTGAACTAGAACTCCAATTCTGGATTTTGTATTCAGAAATACAAAAGCATGAACTGCTGCAACTATGACTTGTATGTCCGCTAAGAATCTAACTTGGTTAAAGTTCCTTGATAGCAAGATCCAACTTGAAACACTTAGCAATAAATTAGAGAATCATAACACCACTGGCTGAGTCGAGAGATGGTTCTCTTTCTTTAAGACAAGATTGCCCTGTATATCTCCTTTTACGTTGATTGACAATAGTCTCTCAAGATAAAACAGTTACTAACACAATTGAGCAAATGTAACTCAAGTGTTTCTCTTGAAGAACTTTGAGTATTGAAAGGATGCTAGAGAGGAAGAAAATTTTCAGAATTTCTGATTTTTCCAAGTGTTTAACAATTGAGCCAAAAGCCCCAATTTATAGTATAATAATTGTCTCTTCAAGTGCCAAGTAATGGCATTGAATCACTCATGTAATGACAATAAATTTCCCAAGTAATGACATCCATTTATTAGCATTGAATCACCCATGTAATGGCAATAAATTGCCCAAATAATGACACTCATTCATTAGCCCAAATAATGGATTATTAATGCTGAAATGAATGTCATTGAGGGCAACCCAAAAGTCTCAAGCGCCCCAGCGTCGCGCTGACGGCGCGACCCTTCTCGGCTCCGCGACCCTTTCCGACACAATTCATATTTACAATATGCACACTTTTTCCTTTGTTTACCAACGTGGAGCACTTGTCATTTGGCCAATGACCGTCAATCACTCTATGTCTCAAACACTTTACTTACGTATCAATATCTCTTTCAGTAATGAAATTTATGTTCCTTGGTACAATATATGCACGTGTGTGAAAATGACATTTTCGATGTGTGGGGCCCCAATTATTCGAGTCATAAATAATGGGATAAACTTTATTCCACATTAATAAATTTCCAACAATCTCATCTTGAAAGAGATTTTGGCACTCACAAGGTGCTTATTTCCAGTAATTTTTCAGCGGACTGATGTTGCATCAGGAGAGGTAGCTTCCACTTTCAACCTTCCTTAGAATACCATCGGAGTTACTTACTGTGCGATCAATGTGATGTCTTAAACCGTTAGTGTTTAGTGTAAGCCAAGTCAACGACACCAACACAACAACTTCCCTTACTATGTTCTTCTTAATATTTTGTCTGTTGTGGCTGTGGACACTCTTGGATTCTTAAGTGCGTTCATTTAAGACGGTCTATCCTCGCACTTAAATAGGTGGTATCCTACAAGGTATACTTCTATAGCCCACTTCACAAGTGTTAGGAACCATTAAAAATTTCCCCAAACCTAACCTCAACCGTTAGGGATCATTAAAGGTTTTGAAAACTTAACCTCTACCCATACTGCAGATAGCACTTAATGTCTATCGCGGGAACAACTTTGGGTTTATGTTCTTTACATAAATCATAACCCAAAATGCTCTTGCTTTCACCGAAGTGCTCAACTTGTTATACCCCATATTTCCGGAGTATGTACGTGAGGGAATACGTACAAAAGTTTGGCCTTAAAGTTTAGGCATGGCACGTTTTTTTGGGCACAACCCTCACAAAGAATCGTTTTCCGACGAAACGTTTTACACAACTCGCGTAGGATAAATTCCGGCTATGCCATTTCTAATTTTTGCGGATTTTTCCGAGAGACGAAACACTTTGGACCAACGGGAGGGCGACACTTGTCACCCTCCAATTGATGGATGTGTGGCGTCCATAGGGCCGAATGGATGTCCAATTTTGTCAAGTAGTTGGTAGGATATTTTGTGTGCAAGTTGGCTAGGTACACTTGCCCTAATCTTGGCCTTACACTTGCCTAGCACTTGGCTAAATCTTGGCCATTGGTTGGCCATCCCTTGACCTATAAATACCCCCCTTAAGATGAAGAGTTCTTCATCCACAATTACTTTCCAAGTCTAAAAATCCTCTCCTCTCCCTTAAAGCCTTTTCGTCCAAACACCCCCCCCCCCCTTTGGAGAAGCTTAGCCGAGGCTACCCCCCCTAGCCTAGCCGAAACTTACCCCCCTCCCTTGGTAGAAAAGTTGTCTTCTAGTATTGTTATAATGCCCAAAATACCCTAGCCCAAATCCCTTAGTCCTTAGTAGAAGTTGTGAAGAACTTCTAAGGTTTTCTTGGAGCTATCGGGCGTCTGACTTAGAGCTAAGCCTTGCTCGGATCGACTTTTATCTAGGATATTGTTGGGCTTACCGAGGTAAATAATCCTAACCTCTTTTGAATTAGAGAATACATCTGTAGAAGTATAAGAATAAGTATGAATACTTAGAAGGATATTAAAGAATAGAATTGAATCATTATCACAGTAGAAGGGTTTAAAGAAGAATAATCAAATCAGATTTACTTAGAATTTGTTTTCACAGAGACTTGAGTAGCTCACCGGGTAGGAAGTGCGCCCAATTTTCCGTAGGATAGAGAACCCTCTGCTTAGAACTGCTGAGTAGTGCGAACGTTGATAGACATGTCGACTATTATAGGTTGATTTCTCTGCGCGACATATTCAACTTGGGTGGTTTTGAGAAGGTATGTGATTCTTCCTAAAGCATGATATTTTAAAATATATATGTAGTACGGACGCGTACGTGTTAATCGAATAATAACTACGGCAATGTCTTTTGACTTAAGCTCGAATAATACTTACGGCAATGTCTTGCGACTTAAGCCTGAATAATAAGGATCTGAAAGCATTTCAAAAGAATACTGAATCATTTTTAAACAGAAGAGAACAAATTGGTTTTTAAAACAGAAGCTTAAGAGTTATACTAGCTTTATGGGAAGTTAGGTATAACCACTTAAGCATGATAAAAGAAACAGGTTGCCTATGTGTTTATAATGCACTTATATTGATTTATGAAAAGAATAATAAGATGGTTTGATAAGTAGACATGATATGATGCTATGTGTGTTAGTGTCTTGTAACGTTTGTATAAGAGAGTATTCTTGTTGTGCTTATGTTGTTTAACGATAAGTTGTTATGTTAGTGTAATATCACTCACCTCTTGACATATTACCGGGGGTTAAGTCGCCTCCGTCGCGGGTAGACTCAGCGATGCAGGACCATGATTCGAGAATACCTCATGCGGGTCCAGGACCTATGCGAGCTACGGAGTTCCGTGTTAGTGATGCGGGTTATACCTCATGCGGTCTATGTGGCCATGCGGACTACGAGTCCAGGACGATGCCGAGGAGTAGCTACCCTCGATGCGGGGTTATGTACCCTATGCGGGCCTATGTGAGTGGCCTATGCGGACTACGGGAGTCCATGATTAGGCTTGCATGGTGATACTACGGGCAATTGGCCCTGCTTCGATCATTCGCAGCCTAGAAAAAGGCCTGTTACAGTTACCCTTGGTTGTTTCATACATACTTGCAAAACTGATTTTAAAATGATATGTTTTCATTTAAGTATTTTTACAGTTTCATATACTTAGTACCTGTTGTACTGACCTCCTTCGGGGGGCTGCGTTCATGCCGCAGGTAAGGGCAAGCAGGTGCTAGATCCACATTCTTAGGATCTCTACGTTGGTGTCAGGAGCTCCATCCTTTCCGGAGGCTCTACTTTTGGGTATGATCTCCCTGTTGTAGATAGTTTTGTATACAGGTGGTATGGCGGCCCCGCCATAGTTGTATTTTTCCTTAGAGGTCTGTAGTCATGTTGTACAGTATCGGATGTAACTGCTAAACCATGTTTATATATATATGCCGAAAGGCGCTATTTTCTCACTTAAACTGTGTCTCACTTTACAACTGTTTCATGTCTTGTGTTTATATTCCGCTGATTACTCTGATGTATGACTACTTGGGTGCCCGGGTAAGGCACCAGTCACGGACCCCGGAATGGGTCGTGACACAACTGAACCTTTACAACTTAGTTTTCCCATTGAACCTAATTCTTGGGATCTCTAGTCAGTAAGGTTGGGTTACCACCGTATCAGTCCTTATTGTTTGGGTTTTAAGCTTGTTCCCCTAGACATGCAGAACATCTGATCTCTGGGTATGCCTTTAGTCAAAGGGTCTGCTATGTTATCATTTGATTTTACATAATCAATGGAAATAATACCTGTGGTGATCAGCTGCTAACGGTCTTATGTCTCTGTCGAATATGACGAGACTTACCATTATACATAGAACTACATGCCCTTCCTAGAGCCAACTGGTTGTCGCAGTGGATCATTACAGAAGGTACGGGTTTGTCCCAACACAAAACGTCTTCTAAGAAGTTATGAAGCCACTCAACTTCTTCTCCTGCTTTGTCTAAAGTAATAAACTTCGACTCCATCGTAAATCGGGCGATTCAAGTTTTCTTAGAGGATTTTCAAGACACAACCCCACCACTAATTGTAAATGTATACCCACTGATGGACTTGGTGTTCTATATATCAGATATCCAGTTTGCATCACTGTACCTCTGATTAGCAGTAATATTCGAGTGAATTAGCGTCGCGGCGCTGACAGAGGAAATTGGCGAGAAAAACCTATTTTTAACGAAGGTAAAAAGGTCCAAGAATGGTTTTTCGGTATATAAGCAGTAGGATGCTTATTTTAGGGATAATCATACTTTGGGAGGCAAGAAACAAGAGGGTATGAAGCAATTAGAGACACGAATTGTTCAAGTTCTTTTCCTTTTCTTTACTTTAATTCAGTTTATGTTGGATATTGAGTTAATTAGCGTTCTTAGCATGTCTATGAGCTAATTACTTTATTAGGATTTTCTGTCGAATCGCTTGAACCTATATTATGCTTAATGCATTATTAATATTTCTTCTTCATCTATCATTATCTAATCAACTTATGTTTATTGAATGAGAATTGACTGACCATTAGTTTTCATTACTTATATGATTTCAAATCAAGATCTGAAAAGGGAGATTTGAATATGCTATAGTTGATTAGACATAGGTTTAATCTTGAATGAAAGTATCACAATTACTTGTGTAGCGTGTAGGTTATTAATCTTAATCCTCCTATGTGGTAGAATTTATCATAGAAATATAGAAAATTCTCACTTAGATTGAGTTTTTATATATCCTAACCGGAATATAGAACACCTCAGTTAACCTGTTATTTTGATAAGAAGAAAGATTGATAGTCTTGCATTAACGAATAATAGAGGGGATAGTTGATGAAATTGGAAATCCTAATTACCTCCATTACTGAATTAAAATCCAAGTATTTTCATTCTTAGTTCATTCGTACTATTACTTTAGTTGTTCTTAGTTTAGAAATCTCAATCTATAATTGTTTACCAAATAGAAATCAAAGATTAATTAGTTGGTAATTGATAATTCAGTCTCTGAGGACGATACTCGGTCTTACCAAATTTTATTATAAATTGTGGTACGTACACTTGCGTAGCATATAGAAATTTCACAATAAGTTTTTAGCGCTGTTGCCGAGGACTGAAATATTATCAATATCAAAGTAATTAATCTTATTTATAATTTAGTTTTTTTGTTAGAACATATTGTTTGTCTTGATCTGCGTGTATTGTTTTTGATCAATTTCAGGTAGCTTTGCTTTATGCGAAGCAGGAGAGGAGCAGATAACCTTGTTCATCTGTATTCGGACATTGAGAAAGAGTGCAAACAGAATAAGAGGAACAAATGAACTGTTGATTCAACCGCGATGGAAAATTAACAGAATGTTAACGAGTTGAATAACGGGTTCAATGGAGTGGTGCCAGGATTCGTGCAGGCACAAGCTCATTGTCAATTGTTACTGGTGTACAGACATGCATAAGGCTACCAGCTGTGGAAGCCAACATTTTTTAGATTAAGCCAGTAATCTTGCATATGGTTCATGGCACAGTTCAGTTTGGGGGGTTGCCTGCAGAATATCCGCACATGAATTTAGTGAACTTCTTGAAATTATGTGCGACTTTTAAATACAATGGTGTTGCTGATGATGTCATTAGGTTGAGGCTCTTCCCATTCTCACTCAGGGACCGAGCTAAAAGTAGGTTGAATTCTCTTCAAGCGAATTCAATTACTACTTGGAAAGATTTGGCACATAAATTTCCTGTCAAATTCTTTCCTCAATCAAATGCTGTGAAGTTAAGAGGAGAAATGAATATTTTTTATCAGTTTGATGGGGAGTTCTTATATGATACTTGGGAGAGATTTAAGGAGCTGCAAAGGAGATGTCCTCACCATGGGATTGAACAATGGATGTTAGTCCATAATTTTTACAATGAGTTCTAATATGCAACGTCAAGCAGTTCCTCTTTCTCGCTCCGAGTGGTACTAATCGTACCATAATTGATGCTACTGTTGGGGAACATTCATGAGCAAGAGTGCTAATGAGGCACATAAGTTATTGGAGGACATGGCAATGAATAATCATAAGTGGTCCGATGAAAGATCGACTAATAGCAGAAATGTGGCTGGAGTTCATGAGTTAGATATTATCAATGCGTTGCCTGCTCAGGTTGCTTCATTAACAAAGCAATTGCAGCAGAGTACTATGACTGCAAATGTTGTTCAAACACAGGTTCGATGTGAAATTTGTGGGGGACCACATACTTTTGATCATTGCACAGTTGTGGATCCCAACAATATACCAATGGAGCAAACACAGGTTCAGGAAGTTGGAAATTTTTAGAGCCCTTACAACAATCCAATCTCCAGCACTTATAATCCTGGGTGGAGGAATCACCCTAATTTTTCATGGAGAAACGACCAAGGCCAGCAGCCACAGTACCAACAGAGTAGTCCACAACAGCCTATGAGTCAAGCTACATCTTCTTAGCAGCTCAGACCACCAGTTCAACAAGTAGAGTCAAGTGAATTGCAAACAGCCTTGTTGACTCTCACCAATTTCCAAACTCAGTTCATGACAGAGACAAGATCCTCTATTATTAACTTGGAGACACGGGTGGGACATTTGGCAAATATGTTGAATAACAAAATACAATGGAATATCCCTTAGCAATACTGTTGTAAATCCAATGGAGCAATGTCAGACCATCGCTTTGAGAAGTGGTAAGCAAGTTGAACCAATTGCACCTCTACCATCTGTAGAGAAAACAGATAAATCATGTGAAGCATTCGAGTAAGAAAGGGTAGTGGTTACTGAAGACCAGTCCGCATCAAAAGAAGCACCACTAACGGTTAGTGATGCTCCGCAGATCAAAATTCCATACCCCTATAGGCTAAAAAAAATTCTCTTGATAAACAATTTGTTAAGTTTTTGGAGGTTTTCAAGAAACTGCACATCAACATCCCGTTTGTTGAAGCTCTAGAACAGATGCCCAACTATGTCAAGTTTATGAAGGAAATCCTCTTTAAAAAGAGGAAGCTAGAAGAGTATGAGACAGTGGCATTAACTAAAGAATGCAGTGTTATTTTGCAGAGGAAGCTGCCCCAAAAGTTGAAAGATCTAGGAAGCTTCACCATCCCGCGAACTATAGGGAACTTTGAGTGCCAGCATGCTCTATGCGATTTGGGGGCAAGTATTAATTTGATGTCCTATTCTGTGTGTCGTAGACTTGGGTTAGGTGAAGCAAAGCCTACAATCATTTCCTTGCAGTTAGCAGATCGCTCAATCAAGCATCCACGAGGTATCATTGAAGATGTGCTGGTGAAAGTGGATAAGTTCATATTTCCTGCTGATTTCATTATTCTAAATATGGAAGAAGAAGAAGAAAATATGTCCATCATCCTAGGGAGACCCTTCTAAGCTACAGGGCGAGAAATTATAGATGTTGAACAGGGTGAACTAAAACTTTGAGTCCAGGGGGAAGAAGTGAGTTTCAATGTTTCAGGGCAACAACTGATCCAAGAGCAAGTGCCGATTGCTTCTCATTGACGTGATTGTAAAAGTTGTGTCTGAGAAAAACTTTGAGAGTACTGAGGCTCTTAAAGTAGTAGTAACACAATATGGGAAAATTAATATTGAGGACATTGAGAGTGTGGAATATGCCAAGTGTGTTAACCCTTTTGAAGCCCTCTACGGGAGAAGAAAAAGGGAAAAAAGAGGTCCTGAAATGACAATGTTGCGGGGGTAAATTAGCCTCTTGAATGAGGAAGAAATCTGTGTCCGGCTAAATGACGTTAACGACAGCTCTATTGGGAAGCAACCCAACGTTTTAATTATCTTATTTTATTTTGTTTTATTTTTTTTGAACAATCTCACAGTATTATGCTTCTTGATCTATGTTTTTATGTCAGGTAATGTGGGGGCTAACTCCGAGAGAAAAAGGACCAAAATGCAGAAATTTGAAGATTTTTTTTATAAGGTGAAGCACCGCGGCGCCCAAATGAAGTGTCGCGGCACTTGATTGACAGAGTGCCTGAATAATTTCTGGGTTAAAAGAGTCGCGGCGCCCGGGTCATTTTCTGATCCATAATACCAGCCTTATCAACCACAGCCGCAGCCACCACCATTTTGAATTGCTATTAGGTTTTTGTAAGTCTTCGTTCATTTGATTTACTTCTTCACATTGGGGACAATATGTTGAATAAATTTGGGGGGAGTCTTATTGTTTTGTGTCAGTTGTTGTTTTGAGTTAGTCGTGTTTAAATTATTTATGTTTAGTCGTTTGTTTATTGTTCATGTCTTTGTTTTAGTGTCTTGTGTCAATGAATCAAGTTAAAAATAATAGCCCATGAGATTGAGTGAATGCATGTGATAGAATTTGATATTATTGATAGTCATGAAATGCATAAATATGTGTGCTTAAGTTGGATAGTTTTTGAGTTTGCATTCTGTTATTAACAAAGATGAAAATTTGATCATGACTGTTGATTTTCTTGTACTCAATGGTTTGGGTTATGCATGATTGAATTTTGGTTTAAGGAAAGAAGGTGGAAAATTTTACAACTTGCTTGCTACTTGAGACGATATCCTAGATAATGAATGCTTAGGAAATGATTTAGGTCATCTTTAGAACGTTTGAGTCTTTCAAGTCACTCTTGATTACATTAATCTCTAGTTATCCCTTTTGAGCCTTAATTAATCCTTCTTTGTTGATTAACACCTATCGTTGAGCCTACTTGAAACACTTTACTATTTTTCCATCCCCTTGAATTACCATAAGTATAGAAGCATATACGTTTGGGGGTTGAATCATAGTAAATGATATTTTAGACTGGTTACTATCAATAAGAAGTGTAAAAGGATTAAGAAAAAACATCTAAAAATAAACTACACAACTCTTGTACATACAATGAAAAACAAGTTTGGGGGAGTATTGTAGTTCGGGGAAAAAATGGAAATTCTCAATCTAAAAAAGAAGAAAAATGGGGGATTGTTGTGAATTGTAATGTGATATCAAGTTTGAATTGGTTGATTCCTATTCTTATGGTAATCTTGAGCCTAAATGATATTTTATCTACTCATGTCTAAGCCTAACGATACAACCTATAAAAGTCCTATTGATTCTTAAGCATGGGTCTCTACATTAGGGGAGAGCAGCAAGTTAGCAAGCTTATAGAATTTTGGCCTCATGGACTATTAGAAAGAATTCATTATGCATAGGTTGATATTGAATACATGTTTGAGTCAGTAATCATGGTTGAGTGATCATATGCCTTAATAACTCTAAGCAAACTTGATGATTATCTGACTTGAAATTCTACATAGCAAATTAGTGGCTAGAATGTTTCTGAAAATGATATCGCAAGTATTCATGATCTTCGAGGCATAATCTATTGTAATTGACTTGATTCATGTTTAGAGTGTTTATGTGTTTTTCTTTTTAGGGTGTTTAGAGTTCTTTACTCGAGGACGAGTAAAGTTTAAGTTTCGGGTGTTTGTTGAGTCTATTTTTAGTACTATTTTATATTGTGTTTTAGGGAGTCTTTTGTTGTCCTTTAATTGTTTAGTACAGTATTATGCGTGCTATGTTGTGTTTTCAGGTTTTAAGAGATTCATAAGGTTCGAGGCGAATTCAAAGGAAATATGCGGTTATTGAGGATAAAAATACATATCTGTTCACAAGAGATAAGTCAAAGAAGCCATGAGAAGCTCGGTAAGCAATTTAAACAAAATTAAACTATCAACTGTACAGGGTCTACAAGGCTAATTTCTGAAGTTGCTCGGATTTAGAGTCGCGATGCTTGAAATAAAGAATCGTGGCACTTGGAGTGAAGAGTCGCGAAGCTTGGAGTGAAGAGCCACGACGCTTGAGGTGAAGAGTTACGGCGCTTGAAGTGAAGAGTCGCAGCTCCTGATTGACAATAACATTCGAGTGAATTAGCGTCGCGGCGCTGACGACAAAAATTGGTGAGAAAATCCTATTTTTAACGAGGATAAAAAGGTCCAAGAAGGGTTTTTCAGTATATAAATTGTGGGAGGCTGATTTTAGGGATAATCATACTTTGGGAGGCAAGCAACAAGAGGGCAGGAAGAATTTAGAGACACAGATTGTTCGAGTTCTTTTCCTTTTCTTTACTTTAATTCAGTTTATGTTGGATATTGAGTTAATTAGCGTTCTTAGCATATCTATGAGCTAATTACTTTGTTAAGATTTTCTGTCGAATCGCTTGAACCTCTATTATGACCTAATGCATTCACTATATAAAAAAAGGACCTACCGTGACAGTTTGGGTGTGCCGGTTTTTAAAACCGTCACATGTTATGACGGTTTTAGCATTGACTTTCTGGTGCGTTCGTGACAGATGTGTGACGGTTTTATTAACCGTCGCAGCTTTATGACAACGGTGTGACGGTTATGTCACGACCCGACCTCGGGCCCGTTACTGGTGCCTTACCCCGGGCACCCTTGTGATACAACATCAGAGAAAACCAGCGGAAGTAAACTCATAAACAAGAAACAATATAAAATACGAAACAGGCTAACCCAAAATGGCTACCTTTCTGTAAATATAAATATAACAAAAACTGAACAGTTACATCCTTTACAAACCCAATTTATAACATGACTACAGGCCTCTAAGAGTTGTAACAACTATGACGGGACAGGGCCCCGTCATACCCCTGAATGTACATAATATCTACAATACCAGGGAGAACCGTACCAAAAGACAAGCCTCCGGAGAAATGGAGCTTCTGACACCTGATCAATGATCCTAAGAATGAGGAACCACCACCTGCTTACCCTTACCTGCGGCATGAACGCAGCCCCCGAAGAAGGGGGTCAGTACACAATATGTACCAAGTATGTAGAACTGGAAAATACTGTAATTATATCATAAGTCTAAATAAAGCTGGAGACATAGATGATAATCAAATTACAGTGCACTGTGCCTTACTAACAATGAGAGTAACAAGTATAACTTTACTGCATAAAAATAGGAGGCTCATGATCAAAGTAGGGTCACCCGCCCGTAGTATCATTAAGCAATCCTACTCCTGGGACTATTTCACCCGCATAGGTCCTGTGGACCCGCATGAGGTCATCCGCCTCGCATGAGACTATTTCACCCGCATAGGACTATTTCACCCGCATGGGCCCGGTGGGCCCGCAATGAGTACAAACGCCGCACTCGCATCATGGGTAGCAAATCCATGGAATAAGTAGTAACCCGGGGGTTTACCCCGCAAGAATAACATGACCTAGCACAACCGGCTATCATACATAAAATAAGCAAGTTAAGAAATCCCCTAACTTCTTATTACATTATTAATATATCCTCTCATTTTAGTTTACTTAAGGCACTAACATGTCATTTAGAAGAAAATCCGGGAATTCAACCCAAAGTACTACGTATTTCTAACCTTTAAAAAAATGACTCCTTTTCATATAAAACTTCCAAGATACTAATAACCGTAGTATCAAGTCTCAACTACTTTTCAAGACAAGTCACATTTCCTTTGAGAAATATAATAGGCTTCTAAATCAAGTGACTTCCTTTCTTTTAAAACCTTAGGCAATTTATGCCTTAAAAATCAATTTGTCTTTCATTAACTTAAGTCATTTATCCTTACTTACATTACTTAGAGTAAATCTCTTTTTTTATCCTTCCATAAGGTTAATATAATCAACTTCCCATAAAGTCGTTATATTAACATTATACATTAGTAAATTACACTTTCCTATATCCAAGGGACTTATATGTTTAAAACGAAACAAGTACCATATACTTTAAAACTCCTTAAGTCCCTTAACTTTGAAAACCAAGACATCCTTACTACTTTTAAACAAGTGAGTTAATCTTCTAACTCAACCAACTTGGACATTCTTAAAACAAGTAAAGGATATCAAAGTCGTGTACGTCTACCGTACTATATAGGTACAACCATTCATGCTCAAGAGATAGGAAAGTTCCACATACCTCTTTGGTTCAAACCACTCGTAAGTCCAATATACCGCACGTAGTATGTCAACCTATAATGACCATAATACGTTCATTAGCTTCTAGCTTCAACGTAGAACATTCTAATTGAAAAGTCCCTTATTTTACGGAAAATTGGACAGCACTTCCTTTGTTTCTACATACTTTTCCACCTTTTCAAGGTCCGATATCAACTACTAAACGCCACATTTAAGGCCCAACAATTCAGCAATACAAGGGGATTACACGCCTAACTTGGATGTGTAAACTTCTGCCCCACAATATAAAATAAACAATCCAATGAGTTTAAGGTATTATCTTGGCTATAACATGTTCACATATCATCCTTATCCAATCCTTTCAAATCCAAATTGTTATTCCTACATGCAATATACCTAAAAGAAATATTGACAACTACAAGTCCTTTTTTCCTCACATGCAACACAATTTACTTAAAAAGGAGAAATGGATTGTTACCTTAGAGTTTTCCCAATTTAGTCCAACAAATTTCACTTGCCTTCTTTCCACAATCACCACCACAAACCTCCTACAAGTTTGTCAACATGTTTCCTTCTTGTTACCTTTCCGAAATTTCTCTAGGCCTTGGTTTCTTCTTGAATTTCTAGAGAGAAGGGAGAGGAATTTTTAGAGAGAAGGAAGAGAGATTTTTAGAGAGAAGGAGTTTTGTAAAGAATGACTAAGTCTTCAAGACTTGGTCAATATATAGTGATTCCACACAATCATATGGGAGGGACACTTGTCACCCTCCCATGGCCCTTTTTAAAAGAAAACTTCTGATTTTTCCCCCAGATTTCGCAAAAATCCTGCCTCGGCGCCGCGACCCTGCAACCGGCGCCGCGACGCTGAAACCTCCGAGAATTTCAAGATTTCCGCGCGACCCAGCATTCGGCGCGCTGCAACTGTGGAACATTCAGTATCTCGGCGCGCTGACCTCAGATCCGGCCACATGCTGGACTTCGACCGAAAATACTTTTCTGCTCGACCGCACACTTAACTTGTAACCTCCATAACTTTCTACTCCGATGTCCTATCGACGAACGATTTATTGCGTTGGGAACTAGACTCAGCGAACTACATACTAGGCCTTTGAACCACCTACGAACTCCTAATGTAACGGGACATAAACCGCCTCAAAGTTGACTAAAACCCCATCTGAAACATTTCGTCAACCCATCATTCTAAAATTTAAGTCTCAATTCCTTTCGTACGTTCTCAAAAGCATGACCTAAATTACGGGGTGTAACATTCTCCCCCCCTTAGAAACATTCGTCCCGAATGTTCCTTCTAGGCTTACTCAAATCACAATATCGACATAGACCCTCTTAACTATTCTTCTTGCAAATAAGGACGCTCCACATGGCCACAACAATACTTAAGCATATATGCCAAATTAAAACTAATAAGCAGGAAAGTGGACTACCTAGAGGTGTAGGGAACAAGTGAGGATACTTCTTCATCATGTCCTCCTCTGCTTCCCATGTCATTTCTTCCCTGTTCTCGTTCCGCCATAAGACCTTGACGGAAGCCACATCCTTGTCCGTAGTCGTCTAACCTGACGATCGAGTATCGCTATGGGACTTTCCTCATATGATAACCCTCTCACACCAGACATCACAAATCGTGCACTCTAGATGGATCTCCAATACACTTTCGCAACATAGACACATGAAAATCGATGTCTTGCCTCCGGATCGGACGCGGATCCAACTCATAGGCAACCTTTCCTACCCTACGGACAATGCCGTAAGGCCCAATGTACCTTGGGCTAAGTTTCCTTCTTCCCAAATCTCATCACGCCTTCATGGGTGATACCTTCGTGAAGACCCAATCATCCACCTCAAACTCCGTGTCGACGCCGATGATCCAGATCGACTTCGCCGACTCAGCCGACAATAACCGCTCCTGGATAAGCTTCACCTTATCCACTGCCTGCTGAATCAAGTCTGGCCCGACTAACTGAAC
Source organism: Przewalskia tangutica (assembly GCA_029844215.1). NCBI lineage: Eukaryota > Viridiplantae > Streptophyta > Magnoliopsida > Solanales > Solanaceae > Przewalskia > Przewalskia tangutica. Next base: position 10,706,210 of record CM056725.1, read on the forward strand.
TCCTCCCACCTCAAACCAGCCTATCGGTGACCTGCACTTCCTCCCATATAAGGCCTCATAAGGCGCCATCTGGATACTAGAATGGTAGCTGTTGTTATATGCAAACTCCACAAGAGGTAAATGATCCTCCCAGCTACCCCTGAAATCAATAACACAGGCCCGCAGCATATCCTCGTTGTCTGGATAGTGCGCTCGCCCGTCTGGCTCCCGAGGATGAAACGCAGTACTGAGACTCACCTGTGTCCCTAATCCCTCCTGGAAAGACCTCCAGAAGTTAGTCGTGAACTGGGCTCCTCTGTCTGAAATAATCGATATAGGAACTCCGTGCAGTCTCACAATCTCTCGGATATACAATCTAGCATAATCCTCGGCCGAAAAAGTCGTCCTGACTGGAAGAAAGTGGGCTGATTTCGTCAGCCTGTCGACAATAACCCAGATGGAATCATGCTTCCTCTGAGTGTGAGGTAACCCTATAATAAAGTCCATATTGATCACCTCCCACTTCCATGTCGGAATCTCTATCATCTGCAACAACCCACCAGGCTTCTGGTGCTCCACCTTGACCTGCTGACAATTCGGACACTGCGCCACAAACTCCGCAACGTCCCTCTTCAGGCCATCCCACCAATATATACACCTGAGGTCATGGTACATCTTAGTCGACCCCGGATGAATAGAGTAACGAGCACTGTGTGCCTCCCCCAGAATCTGCTGATGAAGTCCTGCTACATCGGGTACACATAACCTGCCCTCAAATCTTAGCACCCCATCAGGTGCTACCTCAAATAGACTCTTCTCCTCCCGAAGAGCCGTATCTCGATACCGTACCATAATCGGATCCTCATACTGTCGCCTCTTCACCTCTTCGACGATGGAAGACTCGGCAACCTCTCGAACCCGAACCCCACTACTATCAGAACCAACCAAACGAACCTCAAGGCTCGCTAGCTGCTGTAACTCGCGGACCATGCCCCTCTTCTCTCTGCGCACACCGGCGGACTACCCATCGATCTGCGACTAAGGGCATCTGCAACTACATTGGCCTTCCCTGGGTGGTATAGGATATCGACATCATAATCCTTAAGTAGCTCTAACCACCGTCTCTGCCGCAAGTTCAGCTCCATCTGGCTGAAGATATACTGGAGGCTCTTGTGGTCTGTGTAAATATCCACATGAACTCCATATAAATAATGTCTCCAGTAAGAAGTACCTTGAGATAAGAGAGATTTTGTACGTGTACTAGATAAGTTTGAAAGTACGAAAAGGTATGACAAGTAAGGAAAGAAAGAAACCTCTAAGGAATCCCGTGTTTGGGGAAGACTGTAACCTTCGAGTATTGTGAGCAGGGACCACGGACGGAAGGTCCATTGTTATGTTTACGTATGTTGTGGTTGCCATGTGTGGCATCGTTGGTCTTGTGCAGTTTTGATTGATAGGCATAGTATAGAGATTGTGCCGGAGTGTGTATAGCTTGGCAACCGACTAAGAACATTCGGGGACGAATGTTTCTAAGGGGGGAAGAATGTTACACCCCGTAAGTCCAGGACATGTAATAGAGAATGTACGAAAGGAAACAAGACTTGGAAATTGATACGAAGGAAGAATTATTTTTCCGACGGAAAATCTTCCGAACGCCGGAAAGGAAAAATGTTCGTTGTTGAGAATTGGATTCTCAAAAGGCATTATTTGAAGAGTATGGAACTCTTAGCATTATGGAAATTTATTTTTTACGGATTTGGTCACGTGGGGCCCACCCGAGGAATTTTACGTTTTGTGGGGCCCACGAGGGTTACAGAATTTTATGGACGAATGAGAGGGCGACACGTGGCACCCCCACATGGCTTGGTCGAAATTTATGCAAGGGTAAAATGGTCATTGACCATGGTAGAAGATAAGTCTTCTAAGCTTGATTTTGTTGACTAGTCAACTTGTCCACATAGGCTTAATCCAAGTGATTTTTATCTAAGCCACACAATTGTTATAATCTAGACCCTCCAATGTGTTATATGTATCATACTAGTAGCAAGACTTGCTCTTCTAACACTTAGAAAATTTCACAACATTTTTCTTGTCCACTAAAGAGTGCTCTCGGCCAAGGCCCCTCTTGGAAGACAAAATTTTGTAGTTTTGATCCTTTGTTCACAAGACTTTAACCCAATGTCCCTTAGGGTATTGTAAGGATATCTCAATAGAAAGATTTCGGAAAAAAACGTATTTTTACGTTAGTCGCAAGGCGGAAACTAAGGGAGTTCTTCAACTTTGAAGTTGGAACTTGAAGATGGGTTCTTCATAGGCCTCTAAGGAGTGCTTGGAGCGGATTGGAACCTAAGGAAAGGAGCTAAGAATTGCTAAGGCGCGACTTTGGAATCTTGGAAATTTTAAGGGCTTATAAAGGTATATTTTGTCATTTTAATAGTTAAGGCTTACTTATTGTTGTAGCTATGGATTTTAGCAAGCATGTGTTATATAGTATGAAGTTTGATATGTTTATTGGCTATTGGAACCCTAATCCGAAAACTAGCATGTTTAGCGTTAAGATTACAATTCAAGTTGATTATTAGTCTAAGCGTCGCATGTTGTATAAAGAAGGAAATTGTAGTTGTTGAAGTATTTTGAAGGTTAAGAACTTGAATTGTAAGTATGTGATACTTGGTTTTAATAGTATAAGTCTCTTGGTTATTGAAGGAATGGATACGTCTAAAACCATAAAGGGTTATAACGGCTTTATGGGAAGTTGGTTATAACGGCTTTATGGAAGGTTTTGAAAGTTGTCTATTTTGATTAATCGGCATAAGTTGCCTAGATTGTGAAAATTTGGAGTTACTTGATTTCAAGCTTTGAAATGAATTTTCTAAAAGTGTAGTAACTTACTTTGAAAAATAGACACGCCTTGATACTACGGGTGTTAGTATCTTGGGGCTTTACATAGAAAGGAGTCTTTTATAAAAGAATGTACGTACGTAGTACTTTGGCTTGATAAATTGAGAATTTGTCCAAGTGTGCCTTGATAAGTACTTTGACTTGTTAAAAGAGAATTATTCTATGTATGCCTTGATTAGTACTTTGGCTTGATAAATTGAGAATTTGTCCAAGTGTGCCTTGATAAGTACTTTGACTTGTTAAAATAGAATTATTCTATGTATGCCTTGATTAGTACTTTAGCTTGATAAATTGAGAATTTGTCCAAGTGTGCCTTGATAAGTACTTTGACTTGTTAAAAGAGAATTATTCTATGTATGCCTTGATTAGTACTTTGGCTTGATAAATTGAGTGTTATACCCCGTATTTCCAGAGTATGTACGTAAGGGAATACGTACAAAAAGTCTAGCCTTAAAGTTTAGGCAAAACGTTTTTTTTTTTGGCACAACTCACAAAACGAATAGTTTTCCGACGAAACGCTTCCACGCCTTCGTAGGGTAAATTCCGCTATGCCATTTCTAATTTTGCGGATTTTTCCGAGAGACGAAACATTTTGGATCAACGGAGGGCTTACACTTGTCACCCTCCAATTGATGGACTTGAAATCGTCCATTTGGACGATTTGGACTAAGGAGAACACGTTTTTTGTGCCTTGTGCACAAGTCAAGGAGTTGGTAGGATATTTGTGTATAGTTAATCCTCACCCTACACTTGCCTTGTACTTGTCTTAATCTTGGCCATTGGTTGGCCACTTCTTGACCTATAAATACCCCCTTAGAGATGAAGAGTTCTTCATCCACAAATTACTTTCCAAGTCTTGAAAATCCTCCCTTCTCCCTTGTTAGCCATTTCGTCCAAGCCCTCTTCCCCCTCTAGCCTAAGTGACCCTTGGCCGAGGCTTCCTCCCCCCCTAGCCTAGCCGAAATCTACCCCCCCTCCCTTGGTAGAAAAGTTGCCTTCTTGTATTGTTATAATGCCCAAAATACCCTAGCCCAAATACCTTAGTACTTAGTAGAAGTTGTGAAGAACTACTAAGGATTCTTCGAGCATACAACTTGTGAGCAAAACCTTGCTCAGCGACTTTTCTAGGATATTATTGGGCTTACCGAGGTAACTAATCCTAACCCTCTTTTGAATTAGAGAATATATACTTGTAGTATAAGAATAAGTATAAATACTTAGAAGAATATCACGAATAGAATTGAACTCATACCACGCAGAAGGGTTTAAAAGAAGAATAATCAAATCAGATTTACATGGGATCGTTTCACATGAACTTATATAGCTCACCGGGTAGGGAAGTGCTGCCCGACTTTCCATAGAATTGTGAACCCTCTGTTTAGAATGACCTCCAGAGTAGTCTTTGATAGATGTCTGTGACTATTATAGGCTGACTCTCTGCGCGCGACATATTCAACTCGCGGTGGTTTTCACGAGAAGGTATGTGATTCTTCCTAAAGCATTATATTATACAATAGATATAACTAAGGCAATGACTAACGGCTTAAGACTGAATAACACTTACGGCAAATCCTCACGGCTTAAGCCTGAAGAACACTTACGGCAATGCCTCACGGCTTAAGCCTGAATAATAAAAATCTGAAAGCATTTCAAAAAGAATACTGAATCATTTTTAAGGAGAACTAATTGGTTTTTAAACAGAAGCTTAAGAGTTATACTAGCCTTATGGGAAGTTAAGTATAACCACTTAAGATTGATAAAAGAAACAATTTGCCTATGTGTTTATAACAGACTTATATTGAATTGTGAAAAGAATAATAAGATGGTTTGATAAGTAGACATGATATGATGCTATGTGTGTTAGTGTCTTGTAACGTTTGTGAAAAAGAGTATTCTTGTTGTGCTTATGTTGTTTAACGATAAGTCATAGGTTAGTGTAGCATCACTCACCTCTTGACATATTACAGGGGTTAAGTCGCCTCCGACGCTGGTAGACTCGCGTGATGCAGGACCATGATTCGAGAATACCTCATGCGGGTCCAAGGGACCTATGCGAGCTACGGAGTTCCAAGTTAGTGTGCGGGGTTATACCTCACGCGTCTATGTGGCCATGCGACGACGAGTCCAGGCGATGCCGAGGAGTAGCTACCTCGACGCGGGTTATGTACCTTACGCGGCCTATGTGATTGGCCTATGCGGACTACGGAGTCCGTGATTAGGCTTGCATGGTGATACTACGCAATTGGCCTGCCGATCATTCGCAGCCTAGAAAAGACCTATTCGATTTACCTATCACGCTCTTGTTTGTGATGTGCACTATGCGGTTTCCTTGTTGTTTTATACATACTTGCAAAACTGTTTTTAAAAATGATATGTTTCATTTAAGTATTTTACGCTTCATATACTTAGTACTGTTGTCTCGACCTCCTTCGGGCCGTTCATGCCGCAGGTGGGCAAGCAGTGCTAGATCCACATTCTTAGGATCTCTACGTTGGTGTCGTGAGCTCCATCTTTTCCGAGGCTCTACTGGGTATGATCTCCCGTTGTAGATAGTTTTGTATGCGAGGTATGGCGGGCCCTGCCCCGCCATAGTTGTATATTTCAGAGGTCTGTAGTCATGTTGTACAAAGGTTTGATGTAAATCGCTAAACCTCGCTTATATATATATGCCGAAAGGCGATGTTTTCTCACATAAAGCGTGTCTTATTTTATAAACTGTTTCATGTCTTGCTTTATATTTCCGCCGATTACTGATGTATGACTACTGGGTGCCGGTAAGGCACGATCACGCCCCGAACGGGTCGTGACAAAAGTGGTATCGAGCGATTAATCTCTGAAAGTGTCTGACGCATCGTATCTAGTAGTCTTGATTATCGGTGTGTTGTGCACCACACCAATAATCGTGAGGCTATAAGATATTTAGGATTGGTTTCATTCTTCTCATTCCGAGATCGTGCTTTAGAGTCATGTTATAGGTTGGACCCTCTAACGTATTCCTTTCCCGCATGCTTATGCCTCCACGTAAGGCAACCCGCCCGTAAGGCAAGGCAAATGCGGAGTCGCTAGCAGACACCCAGAGTCACGAGGGCTCGTGCCCGTCTATACCGAGACGGCGAGTTCTATGACGCCGCCCCAAAGAGACCACAGCACCCACACCTCCCGCCCCACACCGGGGCGAGGAGTTAGGTACAAGGAGATAGCCCGCCTTTGGCTAAAGTCAGGCCCGACACGAGGAGAGATTGACGCGGCAGCCTGGGCCTCAGCCTCGGCCGCACCCGTGGTACACCCGAGGCGTATAGTTTGAGGCTACGAGATTTCTTGAGTTGTAGCCCGCCGCAGTTTTACGGTCGAGGCCGAGGATGATCCGCAGGAGTTCATCCGTCGCCTTGAGGATCATGAGGTGATCAAGGCCTCGAGACAGTCCGTGACCTTTCGCGATCGGCCGCGTGATACCGCAATCGATTGGTTTGATTCACGAGTTATCCCGGGAGAGCACGCGTCCCAGCCTACTGGGATGAGTTCTCGAGGCTTTCTCACTCACTTCTTGCCTCCACAGATGAGGAGGGCGCGGCCGATAGATTTTTACCATCGAGGCGAGAGGACGACCGCCGTGAGTACAATGTCGAGTTTGATTCATTCGCTCGATATGTCCCAAGATTGTAGCAGATATGGAGGATAGGTGCACCGCTATGTCACCGGCTAGACGACTATATGGCCGAGTCATGCGCGGTGTTTCTCCACCGGGTATGGACATTACCCGCATGCAGCTCATGCTCTTGGATGTGAGGCGTAGAGACCGCCGTTGACAGCGGCAGGAAGACCAGACGGCAGGTCTTTTGGTGGCTATCGTGGGCGGCCTCGGAAGCGGCCTAGATTTGCACCACGCCCAGCCCAGAGCACTCCTCGCCGTCCTCGGACACCTGTGGTATTCGAGGGCGCACTGGCCCTGTGACTTCGGGACGCCCGTAGCGGCAGAGGTATCGCCGACGGACCACCCTCACAGGCCGATGCGTAGACCCCACTCGAGTTGTGGTGCTACGGGAGTTTGTTTCGCCAGGCGCAGGTCACTATGCGAGGAACCGTCCAAGGGCGCGGCTTGATGGTGGGTCACCATGAGTTCTTTCACGGGTCTTCTTCATCCCCGACAGCTTTCGCCTCGAGGGCAAGGTACTCATGGACCGGCAGGTCGCGCAGAGGTCGTGGCGCGGGTCCATTCTAGCGGTCCTCGAACCGCATTTATGCTTTGTCCACCGACAGATCGTGAGGCCTCACCGATGTCGTCACGTGTACCTTATCGCTCGGGTTTGATGTTTATGCCTTGATAGATCCGGTTCTACTCCCCATATATCTCCCCTTGTTGCTAGTAGGATAGGGATAGAGCCCGAGTCCATAGATCCTTCGAGGTAGCTACGCCAAATGGTGATTCGATGGTAGCTCGGCGTATATAGAGCTTGTCCTGTGACTATTTACGTCGGACCCTAGCCGACTTGATAGAGTTGGAGATGATTGACTTCGACGTGATTATGGGGATGGATTGGCTAGCTTCTCTACGCCAATGTAGACCGCAGAGAGTAGTACGGTTCCAGCTTCAGAGAGCCGGTTGTTGTGTGGGAGGAGCACGCAGACGCCGGTGGTAGGTTTATTTCCTACCTCAAGGCTAGGAAGATGGTGCGAAGCGGTATATCTACCATCTCGTTGGGTGTTTGATATCAAGTCTGCGGTACCAGATTTTCATCGATTCGATGAGTCGTGAAGTTCCCGACGTGTTTCCGGATGACCTCCCGTATCCTCCCGAGAGGAGATCGAGTTTTGTATAGATGTGTTGCGATACTCGGCTATTTCCATTCCGCCATACGTAATGACACCGCCGAGTTGAGAGAGTCAAGGACCACCGAGGATTTGGCTGGAGAAGCGGCTTCATCAGCCTAGTGTTTCTCCCCGGGAGCGCCGATTGTTCGTAAAGAAGAAGGACGGACGCTGCGCATGTGTGTTGATTACGGTGAACAAGGTGACCATTAAGAACGAATACCCCTTCCGTGATTGATGATTTGTTCGACCGATTGCGCGAGTGCGAGATGTTTCTCCAAGATTGATCTGCGATCGGCTATCATCAGTGCAGTCGAGAGGTGGATGTCCCTAGATCGCATTCGTGACCCGCAGACGCATTATGAGTTCGTGGTCATGTCTTTGGTTGACCAATGCTCCGCGGTATTCATGGATTTGATGAACCGAGTGTTCAAACCATTTTGGACACGCTTGTGATAGTGTTCATTGATGATATCTTGGTTTATTCTCGCCGAGAGGAGCACGCGGAACATTTGGCGGTCGTGGCCGACGCTTCTCGGGACTCAGCTTATACGCCAAGTTTTCCAAATGTGAGTTTTGGTTGACTTCGATGGCGTTTCTTGGGCATATTGTCGGGCTGATGGCATTCGAGTGGATACGCCAAGATCGAGGCATCGAGACTTGGCCTAGACCTACTACTCCGGCGAGGTTCGCAGCTTACGGGCCTTGCAGATATTATCGGTTCGTAGAAGTTTGCTTCTATCTTCGCACCATTGACTAGGCTGACTCGTAAGGCGCCAAGTTTGATGGATCGATGCTTGTGGCGTGGTTTCCAGCTTTGAAAGAGAGACCGACGACCGCCTCGTTCTTACTCTTCCGCAGGTCCGGATGGTTATGTCGTATTGTGATCGCCGTGCATCGGGTTGGGATGTGTTGATGCAGCATGGCAGGTTATAGCATATGCATCCCGACACCAAGAAATACGAGAGGAACTACCCCACCCATGATTTGGAGTCGCACCGTGATTCACGCTTTGAAGATCTGAGGCACTATTTGTATGGGTTCACGTGGATATTTATACGCACCACAAGAGCCTCTCAAGTATATCTTCACCGGAGGAGCTGAACTTACGGCAGACGGTGGTTAGAGTTGCTTAAGGATTACGATGTTGATATCCTGTACCACCCGAAAGGCCAATGTTGTGGCGTATGCTCTTAGTCGTAGGTCGATGGGAGCCTATCGATGTGCGCTAGAGAGGAGGGACATGGTTCGTGATTTGCATCGCCAGCGAGCCTTGGTGTCCGCTTGATTGATTCCGATAGCGGTGGGGTTAGAGTTCGTGAGGTTGCCGAGTCTTCCATCGCCGGCGAGGTGAAGAGGCAACAGCTCGAGGATCCACTTTGATTCGATATCGTGATACAACTCTTCGTGAGGCAAGGGTCCTTTGAGGTAGCACCATGGGGTGCTAAGGTTTGAGGGCGCATCGTGTTCCGGATGTTTCAGACTTCGCAGTAGGGTTCTCGGGAAGCACACGCAAGCGTTCTATCCATCCGGTCGACCAAGATGTACCACGACCTTAGACCTGTGTATTGGTGGGATGGCTTGAAGAGGACGCTGCGAGTTCGTAGCTCGCCCGTGTTGTCGCGAGTGAAGGTAGAGCACCGAGGCCCGTGGTTTGTTACGCATTTATCGAGATCCCGACCGAAGTGGGAGGTAATCAACATGGACTTCATTACGATTACCTCGCACTCGGAGGAGACATGATTCTATATGGGTTATCGTCGACAGTCGATTTAAATCAGCCCACTTTCTTCCGTCGGGACGACCTTTCTACCGAGGATTATGCCGCACTTTACATCCGAGAGATCGTCGACCGCATGGAGTCCCTACTGATCATATCGCATGTGGAGCCCGGGCCATTTACGACTAACTTCGGAGGTCCTTCCGAGGGGTTTAGGGACGCAGTGAGCACGAGTAATCGCATTTCATCCACGCATGCACGACAGCAGAGCGCACTATCCGCACTGCGAGGATATGCCGCGAGCCTGTGTTATTGACTTCAGTAGTTGGGAGGATCATTTGCCTCTAGTTGAGTTCGCGTATAATAATAGCTACCACTCCAAGATTCGATGGCGCCTTATGAGGCCTTGTATGGGAGGAAGTGCAGATCGCCTATAGGTTGGTTCGATGTGGGCGAGTGCGCTAGTGGGACCAGATTTGGTACAGCAGTGATGGATAAGGTGAAGCTTATCCGAGAGCGCTATCGACAAACTCGTAGTCGACAGTCGATGCAGATCATCGCCGTCGGCATCTTGAGTTCGAGGTTCATGATTGGGTTTTCCTAAAGGTGTCACCCATGAAGGGTGTGATGAGATTCGGGAAGAAGAAACTCAAATTTCAGGTACATTGGGCCGCTTCGATTATCCGCAGGTAGGCAAGGTTGCCTATGAGTTGATCTGCCGTCCGATCCGGAGGCGCAGATCCGGTTTTTCACGTATCTATGCCGGCGAGATGTATCGGGATCCATCTAGTGGTACACCCGATTGACGATGTCCAGTGACCGCGGGTTATCGATGAGGAGATTCCCATAGCGATAGTCGATCGTCAGTTAGGCGCCCGCGACCAAGGACGTGGCTTCCGCAAGGTCTTGTGGCGAACGAGCTCGTGAGGAGATGGCGTGGAAGCCGAGAGGACATGAGGCGAAGTATCCTCACCTATTCCCTACACCTCCGTGTAATTCACTTTCCTACTTGTAAATTTTCGTTATCGCTTACGCCAAGTGTTGCTTCGTGGCCGTGTGTGGCATTTACAATCGCTTAAGTTGAAGAATCTTATCGTTAATCGTCTTGGGAAGGAACATTCGGACGAATGTTTCTAAGGAGGATAATGTTATACCTCGTATTTCCGCAGTATGTACGTGGAATACGTCTAAAAGTCTAGCCTTAAAGTTTAGGCAAAACGCTTTTTTGGGCACAACTCACAAAACGAATAGTTTTCCGACGAAACGCTTCCACACTTTCGTAGGTAAATTCCGCTATGCCATTTCTAATTTTTGCGGATTTTTCCGAGAGACGAAACATTTTGACCAACGAGGGCGACACTTGTCACCCTCCAATTGATGGACTTGAAATCGTCCATTTGGATGATTTGGACTAAGGAGAACACGTTTTTTGTGCCTTGTGCACAAGTCAAGGAGTTGGTAGGATATTTGTGTATAGTTAATCCTCACCCTACACTTGCCTTGCACTTGTCTTAATCTTGGCCATTGGTTGGCCACTTCTTGACCTATAAATACCCCCCTTAAGATGAAGAGTTCTTCATCCACAAATTACTTTCCAAGTCTTGAAAATCCTCCCTTCTCCCTTGTTAGCCATTTCGTCCAAGCCCTCTTCCCCCTCTAGCCTAAGTGACCCTTGGCCGAGGCTTCCTCCCCCCCCTAGCCTAGCCGAAATCTACCCCCCTCCCTTGGTAGAAAAGTTGCCTTCTTGTATTGTTATAATGCCCAAAATACCCTAGCCCAAATACCTTAGTACTTAGTAGAAGTTGTGAAGAACTTCTAAGGTTTCCTTGGAGCATACAACTTATGAGCAAAACCTTGCTCAGGCGCGACTTTTTCTAGGATATTATTGGGCTTACCGAGGTAACTAATCCTAACCCTCTTTTGAATTAGAGAATATATACTGTTGTAGTATAAGAATAAGTATAAATACTTAGAAGAATATCACGTATAGAATTGAACTGCTACGCAGAAGGGTTTAAAAGAAGAATAATCAAATCAGATTACATAGGATCTGTTTCACAAGAGACTTATATAGCTCACCGCAGGGAAGTGCTGCCCGACTTTCCATAGAATTGTGAACCTCTGCTTAGAATGACCTCCAGTAGTCTTTGATAGATGTCTGCGACTATTATAGGTGACTCTCACTGCGACATATTCAACTCGCGTGGTTTTCACGAGAAGGTATGTGATTCTTCCTAAAGCATGATATTTTACAATATATATAACTACGGCAATGCCTCACGCTTAAGCCTCGAATAACACTTACTAAGAATGCCTCACGCTTAAGCCCGATAACACTTACGGCAATGCCTCACGCTTAAGCCCGAATAATAAAAATCAAAGAATTTCAAAAGAATCTTGAATCATTTCTAAGGAGAACTAATTGGTTTTTAAATGAAGCTTAAGAGTTATACTAGCCTTATGGGAAGTTAAGTATAACCACTTAAGATTGATAAAAGAAACAATTTGCCTATGTGTTTATAATGACTTATATTGAATTGTGAAAAGAATAATAAGATGGTTTGATAAGTAGACATGATATGATGCTATGTGTGTTAGTGTCTTGTAACGCTTGTGAAAAAGAGTATTCTTGTTGTGCTTATGTTGTTTAACGATAAGTTCGTTAGGTTAGTGTAGCATCACTCACCTCTTGACATATTACACGGGGTTAAGCCGCCTCCGATGCGGGTAGACTCAGTGATGCAGGACCATGATTCGAGAATACCTCATGCGGGTCCAAGGGACCTATGCGAGCTACGGAGTTCCGTGTTAGTGTGGGTTATACCTCACGCGGCCTATGTGCGCTACGCGACGACGAGTCCAGGGCGATGCCGAGGAGTAGCTACCTCGATGCGGGTTATGTACCTATGCGGCCTATGTGATTGGCCTACGCGACTACGGAGTCCGTGATTAGGCTTGCATGGTGATACTACACGCAATTGGCCCTCGCTGATCATTCGCACCTAGAAAAGACTGCTACGCTTACCTATCACGCTTGTTTGTGATGTGGCACTATATGCGCTTTCCTGGTTGTTTTATACATACTTGCAAAACTGCTTTTTAAAAATGATATGTTTCATTTAAGTATTTTACGCTTCATATACTTAGTACTGTTGCATCGACCTCCTTCGGGCTGCGTTCATGCCGCAGGCGGCAAAGCAGTGCTAGATCCACATTCTAGGATCTCTACGTTGGTGTCGAGCTCCATCTTTTCCGAGGCTCTACTTTTGGGTATGATCTCCCGTTGTAGATAGTTTTGTACAGTCGGTATGGCGGGCCCCGTCCCGCCATAGTTGTATATTTCCTTAGAGGTCTGTAGTCATGTACAAAGGTTTGATGTAATCGCTAAACCTGTTTATATATATATGCCGAAAGGCGATGTTTTCTCACATAAATCGTGTCTTATTTTATAAACTGTTTCATGTCTTGCTTTATATTTCCGCGATTACTCGATGTATGACTACTGTGCCCCCAGATGCACTCAACACGGCCCGGAACGGGTCGTGACATTGAGAATTTGTCCAAGTGTGCCTTGATAAGTACTTTGACTTGTTAAAAGAGAATTATTCTATGTATGCCTTGATTAGTACTTTGGCTTGATAAATTGAGAATTTGTCCAAGTGTGCCTTGATAAGTACTTTGACTTGTTAAAAGAGAATTATTCTATGTATGCCTTGATTAGTACTTTGGCTTGATAAATTGAGAATTTGTCTATTTGTGCCCGGATAAGTACTTTGGCTTGTTAAATGAGAATTTATTCTATTTGTGCCCGGATAAGTACTTTGGCTTGTTAAAGGAGAATTTATTCTATTTGTGCCCTGATAAGTACTTTGGCTTGTTAACTGAGAATTATCCTATGTGTGCGTTGATAAGTACTTTGGCTTGGTTAATTGAGAACTTGCCTATATGTGCTGGTAATAGCCTTTGAGTGCAAGTATTATGTTTTATTAAGTTCACGCGACTCTCGGTTGAAGCGGTCTACCGCCTTGTTGTAAGTTTCTTGGGACGCATCGACGTGATGTGGGATTCCACGTATGCTTCCGCTACTTGTAGTACTTGGGTTAAATTCTGATTTTTATAGAAGACATGGTAGTGCTTATGTCTTGTTTGATGGTCGGTCGAGATAGGTAAGAATATAAGTGAGGGTAAACCCCAAGACGCTGCACCACCTTCTCCGTGGTAAGAGTATAAGTGAGGGTAAACCCCAAGACGCCATACCACCGCTTTATGTGTTGTTTGTGACGGTTGAGATAGGGTAAGAGTATAAATGAGGGGCAAGCCCGAAGACGTTATACCACCTTCTCTAGGGTAAGAGTATAAATGAGGGGCAAGCCCCAAGACGTTATACCCCCTGCTTTACCACCTCCTTCAGGGTCAGAGTATAAATGAGGGGTAAACCCCAAGACGTTATACCACCTGTTCGCTTGCCTACTGCGCAGCGCTTTTTAGAACACAGTGGGACTTGGTGTTCATGTATGCCTATTGGTGCTATGTTATATCATGGATCGCAGCGGTGAGGAAGGATTCCACGCATGATTGATATTATGGGCGTGAGACCCATAGTTATATTTGAGTAGTGACTTTGAGGCCTGCGCCCCCGACTTGATATGATCGCTATGTATCAGGTATCGTAGGTTGGCTATCATACATGTCTCCCGCTTTGCTTAGATCGTTATGATTTCATTACGATTTCACTGTTCACATACTTGGTACATTCTTCGTACTGACCTCCTTCGGGGGGCTGCGTTCATGCCGTAGGTTTAGGTACGCAGTTTGGTGATCGGCAGGTGTAGGACCCTGCTCAGGGTTTTTGGATAGCTCCCTCTGTTCAGGAGTTTATATCATTTTGGTATAGTTCCTTCAGTACAGGCTTTTGTACAGTTATGGGTACGGCGGGGCCTTGTCCCGTCATAGTTCAGTTTGACTCTTAGAGGTCTGTATTCATATGTGGGATTGGACTCATGTACGTTGTAGTGTCTTTCGCTTATGTTTAATTATGGCGGCCTTGTCGGCTTTGCCCTTGCACGTACGTTGGTTTTAAGAAGAAAAAAAAATGAGGTGTTATTTAATTTCCGCAGTTTACTTGTATTGTTAAGGTAGAAGGGTGCCCAGGTAGGGCACCAGTCACGGGCCCGGGGTTCGGGGCGTGACAAGCACGCACCCAAGCCCGACACCCGACGCATCACAATAAACCACATATCCGTCTAAACCTCTGGAAGAGTAAGAACTGGGGCGGTCGTCAATCTCTCCTATAGTAACAGGAAGCTCTCCTCACAAGCATCCGTCCACCGGAACATAGCTGCTTTATGGGTCAGCCTAGTCAAAGGTGCTGAAATAAAAGTAAACTTCTCCACAAATCTCCGATAATAACCCGCAAGGCCCAAAAAGCTACGCACCTCCGTTAGTGTAGTGGGTCTAGGCCAAGTCTTGACTGCCTCAATCTTTGTTGTATCAACCCGAATATCCTCGGCGCCGATAACATGCCCTAAGAAAGCCACTGAAGCCAACCAAAACTCGTATTTCGTGAACTTGGCATACAACTGCCGGTCCCGGAGGACTCTAATACCGCCTCAAATGATCTGCGTGTTCTCGATTGCGTGCGCGAATAAACCAGATATCATCAATGAATACTATAACGAACATATCCAAGAATGGCTTGAACACCCGCTCATCAAATCCATGAATACTGGGCGTTGGTCAACCCGAAAGACATCACCTCGAACTCATAGTGCCCATACCGGTCCCGAATGCGCTTTGGGATATCTCGCCTCTCTAACTCGCACTGATGATAACTGCATCGCAGTCTATCTTGGAGAAACACCTCGCACTCGCAACTGGTCAAACAAATCATCAATCCCGGGAGGGTATCTGCTTCGATAGTTACCTTATTCAACCGCTCAGTAATCAACACACATACGTTGGCCCCATCCTTCTTTCTTTACAAATAAATCGCGCTCCTGTGGAGAAACACTAGGCTTGATAAAGCCTTTTCCAAAGAAATCCTTCACCGGTCTTTCAATTCCTCAACTCAAGAGTGTCATCCTGTATGGTGGAATAGATATAGGTCGAAGTTTCGCGACATGTCAATGCAAAACTCAATCTCCTCTCGTGAGGATACCCGAGATCGCTCGGGAATACGCCCGAAACTCTCTAACAACCGAATCGATCAAGGTCCGTATCTCGCCTCGATTTCGAATACCCGAACCATATGGTAGATATACCCCTTTCGCACCATCTTCCTAGCCTTGAGGTAAGAAATAAACCTACCCCTCGGCGACGCAGTATTCCCCTTCCACTCGATAACCGGCTCCCCATGAAACTGGAACCGTACCAATCTCTCTCTACAGTCCACATTGGCATAGCAAGACACTAGCCAATCCATACCCATAATCACATCAAAGTCCGTCATATCCAACTCTATCAAGTCGGCTAGGGTGTGACGACTGTAAATAGTCACTGGGCAAGCTTTATATACCCGCTCAGCTACCACCGAATCACCTACTGGTGTAGCCACCTCAAAAGGTTTTATGGACTCGGGCTCTATCCCTATTCTACCAGCAATATGAGGAGATATATAGGACAAGGTAGAACCTGGATCTATCAAAGCATATACATCACAACATGAAACCAATAATGTACCTGTGACGACATCCGTGACGACATCCGTCCTCGACGGACATAGCATAAATGCGATTCGAGGACCGCTGAATCGGGACCCCACCACGACCCCTGTCGCGGCCTGCTGGTCCGTGAACACCCTGCCCTCCGGGGCGCATGACCACCGAAGACGAAGATCCAGCAACTGACCCTGTCGGTTAAACCATAACACTCCTGCCGCCTCTGGTCGGACAATTTATCTTCAAATGGCCCTGCTGTCCACAAGAGTAACAAGCTCCTGGAGGAACACGACACCCCCCATGATGGTAATCACCGCATCGACCACACCGAGGTATAGGTGGCATCGTCGATCGAACTCGTTCCTCCGGGAACCGAAGCCACGAGCCCTCACGCCTGAATACCCTGGATGTCCGGAAGACGGTGGAGGAGTGCTCTGAACCGGCTGAGGTACAAATCCGGTCTGCTGCTGAGGTCGTCCGCCTCGAAAACTACCAGAGGACCCTGCTGTCCTGGCCCTCTTCTGATGGTATCTATCAATCCGTCGGCCCCTACGTTCCTCACACCCAAGTGCATAAGACTGCATGCGGGCAATGTCCATGCCCGGCTGAAGAACTACTCCCGTGCAACCCTCTGCTAAGTAATCATCGAGCCCTGTGACATAGCGGTGCACTCTGTCCTCCATGTCTGCCACTAAAGTGGGGATGTACCGAGCCAACGAGTCAAACTCTACGTTGTACTCCCGGACCGTCCGCCCGCTCTGTCTCAACGTCAGAAATCTATCGGCTCGAGCTCTCCTCATCTACGGAGGCAAGAAATGGCTAAGAAACGCCTCTGAGAACTCCTCCCAAATAGCTGGAAGCGCATGCTCCCCCCGGGACAGTTCCCATGAATCAAACCAGTCAACTGCAGTATCACGCAGACGATGTGAACCCAATACTACCGACTCTGTCTCCGAGGCCTTGATTACTCTCATGATCCGTCAGAATCGCTTGGATAAACTCCCGAGGATCATCCTCGCCCGACCCATAGAACTCGGTGGCTGCAGCTCAAAAAGTCCCGAGTCTCAAGTTATCGACAGGGTGAACTACGGTACAACCGAAACCGCTCTGCCTCCGTCTCCTGCCTTGCCACGATCCTGGCCAATAACTGGGACATCTCCTTGTAGCCCATATCCTCTGCTCCAGGCTGTGTAACTGGAGGCTCAGGTACCACGGTCTCAGTAGCCGCTGCTGCTGCTCCGAACTCTGCTGGGGCTGGCGACGTCGTGGAACTCGCCGTCCGAAACATCACCTCAGGTAAAGACTGGGCATGTGCCCTCGTAACCCTCTGCGTCCTACTAGCAGCTCCCTCAACTGCCTTTCCCTTCTGAGCCGCGGTTGCCTTGCGTAGAGGCATAAATGATACATAAAAATATGTCAGAGGGAGTTCAACCTATAACACAGCTCTATTGCACGATCTTAGAGTGAAAGAATGGAAACCAATCCTAAATATCTTGTAGCCTCATGATTATAGGTGTGGTGCACAATACACCGATAATCAAGACTCTACTAGATACGGCCTGTAGACACTTTCTGAGGATTAACTGCTCTGATACCACTTTTGTCACGACCCGACCTCGGGCCCGTGACTGGTGCCTTACCCCGGGCACCCTTGTGATACAACATCATAGAAAACCAGCGGAAGTAAACTCATAAACAAGAAACAATATAAAATACGAAATAGGCTAACCCAAAATAGCTACCTTTTTGTAAATATAAATATAACAAAAACTGAACAGTTACATCCTTTACAAACCCAATTTATAACAGGACTAAAGGCCTCTAAGAGTTGTAACAACTATGATGGGACAGGGCCCCGTCATACCCCTGAATGTACATAATATCTACAACATTAAGGAGAACCGTACCAAAAGACAAGCGGAGAAATGGAGCTTCTGACACCTGATCAATGATCCTAAGAATGAGGATCCACCACCTGCTTACCCTTACCTGCGGCATGAACGCATCCCCCGAAGAAGGGGGTCAGTACACAATATGTACCAAGTATGTAGAACTGGAAAATACTGTAATTATATCATAAGTCTAAATAAAGCTGGAGACATAGATGATAATCAAATTACAGTGCACTGTGCCTTACTAACAATGAGAGTAACAAGTATAACTTTACTGCATAAAAATAGGAGGCTCATGATCAAAGTAGGGTCACCCGCCCGTAGTATCATTAAGCAATCCTACTCCTGGGACTATTTCACCCGCATAGGTCCTGTGGACCCGCATGAGGTCATCCGCCTCGCATGGGACTATTTCACCCGCATAGGACTATTTCACCCGTATGGGCCCGGTGGGCCCGCAATGAGTACAAACGCCGCACTCGCATCATGGGTAGCAAATCCATGGAATAAGTAGTAACCCGGGGGTTTACCCCCCAAGAATAACATGACCTAGTACAACCGGCTATCATACATAAAATAAGCAAGTTAAGAAATCCCCTAACTTCTTATTACATTATTAATATATCCTCTCATTTTAGTTTACTTAAGGCACTAACATGTCATTTAGAAGAAAATCCGGGAATTCAACCCAAAGTACTACGTACTTCTAACCTTTAAAAAAAATGACTCCTTTTCATATAAAACTTCCAAGATACTAATAACCGTAGTATCAAGTCTCAACTACTTTTCAAGACAAGTCACATTTCCTTTGAGAAATATAATAGGCTTCTAAATCAAGTGACTTCCTTTCTTTTAAAACCTTAGGCAATTTATGCCTTAAAAATCAATTTGTCTTTCATTAACTTAAGTCATTTATCCTTACTTACATTACTTAGAGTAAATCTCTTTTTTTATCCTTCCATAAGGTTAATATAATCAACTTCCCATAAAGTCGTTATATTAACATTATACATTAGTAAATTACACTTTCCTATATCCAAGGGACTTATATGTTTAAAACGAAACAAGTACCATATACTTTAAAACTCCTTAAGTCCCTTAACTTTGAAAACCAAGACATCCTTACTACTTTTAAACAAGTGAGTTAATCTCCTAACTCAACCAACTTGGACATTCTTAAAACAAGTAAAGGATATCAAAGTCGTGTACGTCTACCGTACTATATAGGTACAATCATTCATGCTCAAGAGATAGGAAAGTTCCACATACCTCTTTGGTTCAAACCACTCGTAAGTCCAATATACCGCACGTAGTATGTCAACCTATAATTACCATAATACGTTCATTAGCTTCTAGCTTCAACGTAGAACATTCTAATTGAAAAGTCCCTTATTTTACGGAAAATTGGACAGCACTTCCTTTGTTTCTACATACTTTTCCACCTTTTCAAGGTCCGATATCAACTACTAAACGCCACATTTAAGGCCCAACAATTCAGTAATACAAGGGGATTACACGTCTAACTTGGACGTGTAAAATTCTGCCCCACAATACAAAATAAACAATCCAATGAGTTTAAGGTATTATCTTGGCTATAACATGTTCACATATCATCCTTATCCAATCCTTTCAAATCCAAATTGTTATTCCTACATGCAATATACCTAAAAGCAATATTGACAACTACAAGTCTTTTTTTCCTCACATGCAACACAATTTACTTAAAAAGGAGAAATGGATTGTTACCTTAGAATTTTCCCAATTTAGTCCAACAAATTTCACTTGCCTTATTTCCACAATCACCACCACAAACCTCCTACAAGCTTGTCAACATGTTTCCTTCTTGTTACCTTTCCGAAATTTCTCTAGGCCTTGGTTTCTTCTTGAATTTCTAGAGATAAGGGAGAGGAATTTTTAGAGAGAAGGAAGAGAGATTTTTAGAGAGAAGAAGTTTTGTAAAGAATGACCAAGTCTTCAAGACTTGGTCAATATATAGTGCTTTCACACAATCAGATGGGAGGGACACTTGTCACCCTCCCGTGGCCCTTTTTAAAAGAAATCTTCTTATTTTCCCCCCAGATTTAGCAAAAATCCGCGCGCCATGGGCGCCAGTCACTGAAACCTCCGAGAATTTCAAGATTTCCGCCATGCCCTCAGATTCCGGCCAGCGGCTGCAACTTCAGAGGAACATTCAGTATCTACGGCGCGCGGCCTCGCATCCGTGGCCACACTGGACCGACCGAAAATACTTTTCTCGCTCGATCAGACCGAACTTGTAACCTCCATAGCTTTCTACTCTGATGTCCTATCGACGAACGATTTGTTGCGTTGGGAACTAGACTCAACGAACTACATACTAGGCCTTTGAACCACTTACGAACTCCTAATGTAACAGGACATAAACCGCCTCAAAGTTGACTAAAAACCCGTCCGAAACATTCCGTAAACCCATCATTCTAAAATTTAAGTCTCAATTCCTTTCGTACGTTCTCAAAAGCATGACCTGAATTACGAGGTGTAACAGGTTATTTCAACCGTCACATATTTTTGTGATGATTTTTAAAATACTAATTTAATTTTTTTTTTTAAAGTTATACCCGACCCGACCCATTTTATTTCTAAATCCGCGATTCTAATTTTAAACATATTTCTTCATATATGCACTTGTTCTCTCCCAAAACGACGATTTGAGCGATTTAGCCCTAATTTCTCTGATTGTCGGGCTCAATGGCCTCTCAGGCCACCGGCCGACCACCCACGGTGGTCGGCTGTCACACCACAACACCCTGCACCTTCCAATCCCAACAAACTTCAAGTTTTAGACCCAAAAAATCCAAACCCAACAATTCTTAAATCAAACCCAAACGATGCTTCAACGCATCTAAGCATTATAAAAGGTTCGACTAAGACTTCTTACCGACGACACACCAACAACCTTCCCAAACCAATAATTTTCTAAGTTTAAACCCAAAAAAACCTAAAATCTCTAAGACACGATTTGGGCAAAAATTACAACAATTTCGATATCAGGAAAGAAGGTATGATTGGACCACCGACAGGCCTACATCTGATGATGCTTCATCTCTAAGTTATATCTGATGATGCTTCATCTCGAGTAGCTGCTACATATGTTGGTGTTGATAATGAAGAAATGGTTATAGCCACTGGAAATGTAGCCTATAAGTTTGCTGAACTACAAACCACAGCAGTTGATGTTGCAAATTATGGAAACAACACAGCAGCTTCTGTTACCTTCAATTCCAATCCGACAAGGCAGAATACTTAAGTTTTTGTTCCTTTTAAATCGCACACACACACAACATCTCCGAGTGGAGTCGAAACGTCGCCTCAGTTCGCTGCCCAAAAAAGGTCGGCAAATACATATCCTTTCACCTAGTATTCTAATCTTGACCATTGGAAGTAGTATATCATCACACTAGTAGCAAGACATTCTACACTTAGAAAAATTAGCCAAGAACTTGTTGTTCTTTTATGAAGCTCTCGGGTTTGAGCAATAAGGAACAAGAAAAAATTTCAATTGTTGTCCATAATTCACAAGACTTTAACCCAAGGTTCCTAGGGGTATTGTAAGGATATCTCAATAGAAATGTCCCGGAAAAATGACGTTTTCACGTTAGTCGCAAGGCGAAAACCTAAGGTGTTCTTCAACTTTGAAGATGGGACTTGAAGAGGAGTTCTTCATGAGCTTCTAAGGAGTACTTGGAGCAGATTGGAACATAAGAAGATGAGCTAAAATTTGCTAAGGATCGACTTTTACGCTTGGACATTATTAGGGCTTATTGAGGTAAAATCTTCATCTTCTTAATGTAATTAAAGATTACATGTTATAGTAGTTAAGAAATGAGCATGTGGTATATAGAATGAAGTTTGAAAAGATTTGGATCATGTCGACATGTTAAAACCGAAAATGGACAAGTTAGTCATTTATGTTATAATCAATTTGGTCGATAGTTACAATCGTCGCATGTTAAGGAAGAAAGGATTTATAGTTGTTGTAAATTGTTATTATGTATATAACATGTTGGAATAACAACTTGGATTGAAAAAGAAAATTGAAAGACAATTGATATTGTTATGGATAGTGTTATTGCCGAGAATGTGCCTTAAGGAATGAACAGTTTTATATTGATTGTGGGGAAGAATTTTACACGTCCTATTAGGCGTGTAATCCCCTTTGTATTTGCTGAATTGTTGGGCCTTAAATGTGGCGTTTGGTTATTGAATTCGGGACTTGAAAAAGGTGGAAAAGTACGTAGAAACAAAGGAAGTGCTGTCCGATTTTCCATAGAATTTGGTGACTTTACACTTAGTATGATTCTACGTTAAGAAGTGAGGAGTTGATAGACATGTTATGATTAATATAGGTTGAAGTACTACGAGTAGAGTATTCTACTTAAAAGATGAAATAGCTATCAAGGTTGAAGTACTTTGGAGCATTTTGCTACTTGTCGATAATCGTCGCGAGGTATGTGAACCTCTTCCTCCTTTTGGCATGGTTCTATGTATGAAGTATACATGGGGTGTTATTTCGTGGTTCCTTCTACTATTAGAAGTTAAGAGGTATGTATGTATGATTTACTCTATGTAAAAGTCATGTCTAAGTTATCCTAAGTTCTTACCAAGTCTTATGGGGGATGTTGGTAAGAGTCGTTAGGAAGTATTTGGAGTCGAGTTGACTTTGCTAATTTACTGCACGAATGAGAATAAGTATCGAACAAGCCATTGCAGCGTTAATAAAAGAAAATGTATGGACAATCAATTATATTAAAATGAGTAGAATTCTCCGTCTGCATAGAACCTAAGATAAGACAAAATTGTATTACATTTTCTAGATCATGGTTGTTTTAATAAGATCGTTATAAACGAGTATAACATATTCACAACGCATAAAAGTATATGTTACTTAATTTAAAGAGTTTACGTTATGAAGTTTTAAGACTATGAACCTTGAATTCTTAAAAGGTTAAGAGACTTTATTTTCAAGTTATGGGACTTGATTCTTAAAAGAAGGAATGACTTAATTTAAAAGTATAGAATACTTGATTTGGGAAAAGCATTGATAACTTGATATTCTAAGTTAAGAAACTTGATTTCTTAAAAAGTAAGAGACTTGAAGTATTTTGAAAGCTATGTAACTTGATTTGAAAGTATAAGTCTCTTGGTTATAAAAAGAATGAATTTGTATAAGACATAAAGAGTTATAACGACTTTATGGGAAGTTGGTTATAACAACTTTATGGAAGGTTAAAAGAATGGTTTTCTCTAGTAATGTAAACAAAGAAATGACTTGAAATAAAGAAGGGCAATTTGATTTAAAGGTACCAATTGCTTAAAGTTTTAAAGTAAGGGTCACTTGATTTAGAAGCCTAGAAATGTATTTCTAAAAATGTAGTGACTTGTTTGAAATGTAGACATGCCTTGATACTACGGGTGTTAGTATCTTTGGGTTTTTATATGAAAAGGAGTCTTCTGAAAAGAATGGAGGTACATAATACCTTGGGTTAAATCCCCGAATTTTTAATGACATGTTAGTGCCTTAAGTTTGAATAAAATGAGAATGCTTAATAATTAAGGCTAATAAGAAGTTAAGGAATTTCTTAACTTGCTGATATTTATGCTATGTATGATAAGCCGGTGGTGCTTATGTTATGTATGATAAGTCGGTGGTGCTTATGTTATGTATGATAAGTCGGTGGTGCTTATGTTATGTATGATAAGTCGGTGGTGCTTATGTTATGTATAATAGCCGGTTGTGCTAGGTTATGAAATTCTTACGGGGTAAACCCCCGGGCTACTACTTATTCCATGGATTTGCTACCCATGATGTGAGTGCGGCGTTTGTACTCATTGCGGGCCCACCGGGCCCATGCGGGTGAAATAGTCCTATGCGGGTGAAATACTCCCATGCGAGGCGGATGACCTCATTGCGGGTCCACAGGACCTATGCGGGTGAAATAATCCCAGGAGTAGGATTGTCAAATGATACTATGGGCAGGTGGCCCTAAGTTGATCATAAACTTCCTATTTTTATGCAGTATACCTTTATGGGCAGACTTATGTGACTTTATCGCGTCCCAGAATGGGCCAGGCAGTATACCTTCGTGGGAAGGCTTTTGTATGACTTCGCCGTGTCCCACAAATAGGTCGGGTTACGTTATTACGTTGTATAATCAAAGTGAACTCCAAAATGAGGCGTCCCTCCATAAAGGGCCGGATTATGTTATGCAACATAAGTAAGTTATATGGTTATGAACTTGATGATTTTTCCTAAGTATGTACGTAAGAATTTGACTATAACTTTTATTGAAAAATGGGAAAAGATAATGATGTACGACTAAGTTCATGAGTTGTAATGGCATGGTAGGATCTGGTATTTACTTTTTATACTTGCCCCTGTCATTCTTTTGTACAATTATGATCTGCATCGCACTTATTTCCGCTCCATATTCTGCACTGTAATCGACTTCTTCGGGCCGCTCATGTCCGCAGGTTTAGGTACACATTTGTGGATCCGCGGTCTTAGGATCCTAGTTCAGCATTTTGAGATGGCTCCAATGTTCCGGAGCTTGTCATAATGGCTATGTATATTCAGGGGTACGGTGGGGCCTTGTCCCGTCATAGTATTTGTCCAAAATCTTAGAGGTCTGTATTCATATGTGGGCTGGACTGGCTAGAGTTGTAATTACATTATTAAATAGTGTAGGCCCTTTTGGGTGATTTATATTATGGCAGCCTTATCGGCTTTGCCCTTGTTTTAAAAAAAATGTGTTACTTATCTTCCGCGATTATTTTGTTTTGTATGAATAGAAGGGTGCCTAGGTAGGGCACCAGTCGCGGGCCCGGGGTCGCGTCGTGACAAAAGTGGTATCAGAGCAGTTATTCATCGGAAAGTGTCTACAGATCGTGTCTAGTAGAGTCTTGATTATCGGTGTGTTGTGCACCACATCTATAATCAGGAGGCTGCAGGACATTTAGGATTGGTTTCCATTCTTCTCACTCTGAGATCGTGCGATAGAGCTGTGTTATTAGGGTCGTCTCTCCCTAACGAGTTATGTTAATCGCGGTATGAAAGGCGTGATGACCCAGGAAGGGCTATGTGGATTGCGTATCCAGGTTGGTAATGATTGTAGTATAGTTGGTATTATGACGTACAGCTATACGGATTTATGTATGAGGGTCATTTATGGGTTACCTAGAATGATTTTAGATTACCAAGAGTTGGTTAGGACTAACTAGATACCGGAAAGGTATGAAACAGTTAATGAATTCTCATCGAGGTTTTACGTATTATTTTGAGATAATTGGGAAATGATGAGCTGCTTGAGAAGGTATTGAACCCTTAAGAAGTCATGTTAAGGAACTTAACGGAATGCCATGTTAATAGATTAAGTTGCGTGGTAGGCTTAAAGAGAATTGTACGGATGAGATCTGTATGGAGTGAGTAATAGTTGTTGTGATCAAGACAACACGATTATGGTAGTATGAGAAGTTATTGTACCCGTTTACGGGGGGACTGGTAAGGTAGGCTTGGAGCATGGAAATTGCGAGCCTAAGAATATTGATAACCGCCGAGACCTTAGGTATATAAGGCCTTCTCGGACAATAAGATTTTATTCAGACTAAGGGTAAGAGTTAAGTGCGACGGTGGGTCGGGTTGAGGACCTAGTACGGGTCGCCCCATAGCCTGAAATGGAGTGGGATCAGTTGGTAGTAGTTCCGCTACGTGACAGGGTCACGAGGGTGCAGGGCCCAAGTCTAGTAATTGTTTTACGGGTTCGTGGACGCGTTCCACCGAAAACAGGTTGTGAGAGCCGGAAATGGCCTTATATTGTTTAATAGAGTGACTCCAAAGATTGGAGGCCAGAATCGGTATGGAGGTTATGTAAGTATGCTAGTATAAGTTGGAGGTACGAAAAGCATACAACCAGTAAGAAGGTGTTGAATCACCGATTGGTTGGTTCCACGTAGGCGAGGTTCAGATAATTGGCCCAGACTTGATTCAGCGGGCTGTGGATAAGGCGAAGCTTATCCAGGGGAGATTATTAGTAAGCTCAAAGTCAGCAGAAACTTTATGCAAATGAACGACGTCGACACTTGGAGTTCAGGTTGACGTTTTAATATGAGTATTGTTATGTGGTCGTGGGTGGCATATGTTGTATGAAGGGTGTAGTAAAAGGAGACTATGTCGCTATCTAATTAAATTGGACTCCGAAAGAACATTCGGGGACGAATGTTTCTAAGGGGGGGAAGAATGTTACACCCCGTAATTCCAGGACATGTGTTTAAGAGAATGTACGTAAGAAGATACAACTTTAAGTTTGATACGAAAGAAAGATTGTTTTTTCCTACGGAAAATGATTTCGAGCCTCGGGAAAGATTAATGTTTGTAAATTGAGACTCGTAAAATTTATCGGAATTATGGAAATGTCGGGAAACGAAGTGTATGGACGAATGGGAGGGCGACATGTGTCACCCCCCCCCCCCCCTCCCCTACAATAGGCTTGGACGAAATGGTCATTAGAATTGGTCAAGTCTTGAACAAGCCAAGGCTTGACATTATTGACTTAGTCAACTTGCCAACTTGACATTACATCTTTTAACCCCAATGAATCTAGGCAACACAAGTGTTCTAATCTTGACCATTGAAAGTAGTATATCATCACACTAGTAGCAAGACATTCTACACTTAGAAAAATTAGCCAAGAACTTGTTGTTCTTTTATGAAGCTCTCGGGTTTGAGCAATAAGGAACAAGAAAAAAATTCAATTGTTGTCCATAATTCACAAGACTTTAACCCAAGGTTCCTAGGGATATTGTAAGGATATCTCAATAGAAAGATCCCGGAAAAATGACGTTTTCACGTTAGTCGCAAGGCGAAAACCTAAGGTGTTCTTCAACTTTGAAGATGGGACTTGAAGAGGAGTTCTTCATGAGCATCTAAGGAGTGCTTGGAGCAGATTGGAACATAAGAAGAAGAGCTAAAAGTTGTTAAGGATCGACTTTTACGCTTGGACATTATTAGGGCTTATTGAGGTAAAATATTCATCTTCGTAATGTAATTAAAGATTACATGTTATAGTAGTTAAGAAATGAGCATGTGGTATATAGAATGAAGTTTGAAAAGATTTGGATCATGTCGACATGTTAAAACCGAAAATGGACAAGTTAGTCATTTATGTTATAATCAATTTGGTCGATAGTTACAATCGTCGCATGTTAAGGAAGAAAGGATTTATAGTTGTTGTAAATTGTTATTATGTATATAACATGTTGGAATAACAACTTGGATTGAAAAGGGAAATTGAAAGACAATTGATATTGTTATGGATAGTGTTATTGCCGAGAATGTGCCTTAAGGAATGGACAATTTTATATTGATTGTGGGGCAGAATTTTACACGTCCTATTAGGCGTGTAATCCCCTTTGTATTTGCTGAATTGTTGGGTCTTAAATGTGGCGTTTGGTTATTGAATTCGGGTCTTGAAAAAGGTGGAAAAGTACGTAGAAACAAAGGAAGTGATGTCCGATTTTCCATAGAATTTGGTGACTTTACACTTAGTATGATTCTACGTTAAGAAGTGAGGAGTTGATAGACATGTTATGATTAATATATGTTGAAGTACTACGAGTAGCGTATTCTACTTAAAGGATGGAATAGCTATCAAGGTTGAAGTACTTTGGAGAATTTTTCTACTTGTCGATAATTGTCACGAGGTATGTGAACCTCTTCCTCCTTTTGGCATGGTTCTATGTATGAAGTATACATGGGGTGTTATTTCGTGGTTCCTTCTACTCTTAGAAGTTAAGAGGTATGTATGTATGATTTACTCTATGTAAAAGCCATGACTAAGTTATCCTAAGTTCTTATCAAGTCTTATGGGGGATGTTGGTAAGAGTCGTTAGGAAGTATTTGGAGTCGAGTTGACTTTGCTAATTTACTGCACGAATGAGAATAAGTATCGAACAAGTCATTGCAGTGTTAATAAAAGAAAATGTATCGACAATCAATTATATTAAAATGAGTAGAATTCTCCATCTGCATAGAAACTAAGATAAGACAAAATTGTATTACATTTTCTAGATCATGGTTGCTTTAATAAGATCGTTATAAACGAGTATAACCTATTCACAACGCATAAAAGTATATGTTACTTAATTTAAAGAGTTTACGTTATGAAGTTTTAAGACTATGAACCTTGAATTCTTAAAAGGTTAAGAGACTTTATTTTTCAAGTTATGGGACTTGATTCTTAAAAGAAGGAATAACTTAATTTAAAAGTATAGAATACTTGATTTGGGAAAAGCATTAATAACTTGATATTCTAAGTTAAGAAACTTGATTTCTTAAAAAGTAAGAGACTTGAAGTATTTTGAAAGCTATGTAACTTGATTTGAAAGTATAAGTCTCTTGGTTATAAAAAGAATGAATTTGTATAAGACATAAAGAGTTATAACGGCTTTATGGGAAGTTGGTTATAACAACTTTATGGAAGATTAAAAGAATGGTTTTCTCTAGTAATGTAAACAAAGAAATGACTTGAAATAAAGAAGGCAATTTGATTTAAAGGTACCAATTGCTTAAAGTTTTAA
Source organism: Przewalskia tangutica (assembly GCA_029844215.1). Taxonomy (NCBI): domain Eukaryota; kingdom Viridiplantae; phylum Streptophyta; class Magnoliopsida; order Solanales; family Solanaceae; genus Przewalskia; species Przewalskia tangutica. The sequence goes on from CM056725.1 coordinate 10,734,775, forward strand.
AGTAAGGGTCACTTGATTTAGAAGCCTAGAAATGTATTTCTAAAAATGTAGTGACTTGTTTGAAATGTAGACATGCCTTGATACTACGGGTGTTAGTATCTTGGGGTTTTTATATGAAAAGGAGTCTTCTGAAAAGAATGGAGGTACATAATACCTTGGGTTAAATCCCCGGATTTTTAATGACATGTTAGTGTCTTAAGTTTGAATAAAATGAGAATGCTTAATAATTAAGGCTAATAAGAAGTTAAGGGATTTTTAACTTGCTGATATTTATGTTATGTATGATAAGCCGGTGGTGCTTATGTTATGTATGATAAGTCAGTGGTGCTTATGTTATGTATGATAAGCCGGTGGTGCTTATGTTATGTATGATAAGTCGGTGGTGCTTATGTTATGTATAATAACCTATCAGGCCGGGTTATGAAATTTACTGGTAAACCCCACATTACTTATTCCATGGATTTGCAACCCATGATACGAGTGCGGCGTTTGTACTCATTGCGGGCCCACCGGGCCCACGCGGGTGAAATAGTCATATGCGGGTGAAATAGTCATATGCGGGTGAAATAGTCTCATGCAAGGCGGATGACCTCATTGCGGGTCCACAGGACCTATGCGAGTGAAATAGTCCCAGGAGTAGGATTGCCAAATGATACTATGGGCAGGTGGCCCTAAGTTGAACATAAGCTTCCTATTTTTATGCAGTATACCTTTATGGGCAGACTTATGTGACTTTATCGCGTCCCAGATTGGGCCGGAAAGTATACCTTTATGGGCAGACCTATGTGACTTTATCGCGTCCCAGATTGGGTCGGGCAGTATACCTTTATGGGCAGACTTATGTGACTTTATCGCGTCCCAGAATGGGCCAGGAAGTATACCTTCGTGGGAAGGCTTTTGTATGACTTCTCCGTGTCCCGCAAATGGGTCGGGTTACGTTATTACGTTGGATAATCAAAGTGAACTCCAAAATGAGGCGTCCCTCCATAAAGGGCCGGATTATGTTATGCAAGATAAGTAAGTTATATGGTTATGAACTTGATGATATTTCCTAAGTATGTACGTAAGAATTTGACTATAAATTTTATTGAAAAATGGGAAAAGATAATGATGTACGATTAAGTTCATGAGTTGTAATGGCATGGTAGGATCTGGTATTTACTTTTTATACTTGCCCCTGTCATTCTTTTGTAAAGTTATGATCTGCTTACTGTATCTTACTTCCGTTCCATATTCGGTACCTGTGTACTGACCCCCTTCGGGGGCTGCGTTCATGTCCGCAGGTTTAGGTACACAGTTGTGGATCCGCGGGCTTAGGATCCTGGTTCAGCATTTTGAGATGGCTCCAATGTTCCGGAGCTTGTCATAATGGTTATGTATATTCAGGGGTACGGCGGGGCCTTGTCCCGTCATAGTATTTGTCCAAAATTTTAGAGGTCTGTATTCATATGTGGGCTGGACTGGCTAGAGTTGTAATTACATTATTAAATAGTGTAGGCCCTTTTGGGTGATTTATATTATGGCAGCCTTATCGGCTTTGCCCTTGTTTAAAAAAAATGTGTTACTTATCGTCCGCGGATATTTTGTTTTGTATGAATAGAAGGGTGCCCAGGTAGGGAACCAGTCGCGGGCCCGGGGTCGGGTCGTGACAGTACTTCTTCCCCCTCTAGTTTGTGCAAACTTCAAATCACATATAGCTGTATGAATAAGTTCTAGAGGAGCGGTATCCCTTTCGACGAATCTAAAAGAAGTCTTATTGAGTTTTGCCTCTACGTACACCTCACATTTATGTTGAGTGTTTACGTCGATAGATGGAAACAACTCCAACTCTACTGATTTTGGGAATTAGCGTCGCGACTCAGGCTAACTGGCACCGCGATGCTGGGGTGGTAGTGATCTCTGTCACATTTTTGGACCGCGAGTGTCGTGGCTTTAATTCAGGCACCGCGACCCTTTCCCAAAATCAGACTATCTTTATGTTTAGGATGTGAAGAATCACACGACCACTCCTGCTCGCGATCGTGCCCTACCCGCACCTTACTGTATACATCGAGATAATCACGAACATACATGAAACTTATAAAATAAACAACAGAATAAAACAACAAAGTTAGCCGATAGTGGCTACCTTCCCGACATATATACATATACATAAACAAATGCGCTCCATCCCTTTTTCCGCTTACAAACCGACCCACAACACGTGACTACTGCACCTCTAAGAGTTTTAACGAACAATCGTATGGACAGGCCCGCCATACCCCGAATGTACATAAGTCTACCACATCGTGAAACCGTACCACAAGATAAGCCTCCGAGCAATTGGAGCTTTCTCCCAAAATCAACCGAGATCCTAAGAGCAAGGATCACCAACCTGCACCTAACACCGCGGCATTGAACGCAGCCTCGGCGGGCCGCATAACAAAAATTTGTGCATGGAATGTAAATAAGGTGCAACTATCATATCATAAATCGCATAAAAGAATGTCATATGAACTCTCAAATCAATCGATATTAATCGTTCCTTTCCTTCTTTCAATAAGATTTAACAACATGTTCTTACATACATACTTAAGAGATTTATCAAGTTTTTCCACATAACTTATTAATCTTACTTAACATAATCCGCCCATTTGCGGGACACGGTGTCGACGAATCATGTGACATAATCCGCCCGCCGCGGGCTCGGTGTCGTGGAATCATGTAGCATAATCCGCCCGCCGTGGAGCTCGGTGCATCGTGGAATCATGTAGCATAATCCGCCCGCTGTGAGCTCGGTGTAAGATGACGTAACCCTATGTAGGCTCTGGGTAATATGGCGTAATCCGCCATGAGTAGGCTCGTATCTCATAGCGTAATCCGCCTATTTGTAGGCTCGGTGTATTTCATAACGAATCCGCCTATTTGTAGGCTCGTGTATTTCATAACGAATCCGCCTATTTGTAGGCTCGGTGTATTTTCCTTACATAACCTTTTACATCGTATAATTACTTCTTCTTAAGTCGTCATAACAACTTCCCATAAAGCTATTATAACGTTCTTTCATATTAGAGAACTTAAGGCATTTAATTCTTGCAACATTAGGGAAACTAAACCCAACCATACTACGTACATACGTACTTAAAAGAATCATAAAACTTCTTCTTTTTAAAACTCAAGTCACATACTCTTTAAAATCATGTCACAATACTTTAGAAATCAAGTCCACAACTAAAAAAATAAAGTTTCATAATCCTTAGAAGACAACCAAAGTTCATAGTCTTAAAACCTTATAACGCATATTCTTTAAAGTCCACTTACTTATACTTATAAACAAATATACAAAATTTCATACACTTCCAAAACCAAGTAACTTATTCTCTTAAAACCATATAACATCCACTTTTAAAATCGATCCCCTTTTCACATATAAATTATAGTCATTTTCGAACAACAAAATCCACTTACTTTAAATAAAATCAAGATACATAGCTTTGAGTCAAATCTCATAATTTCCTAATCCTTTCTTACCAACACCTCCCATAAGGCTTGGTAAAGACTTAGGATAACTTTGACATAAACTTAACATAGAGTAAATCACACGACTACCTCTTAACTTCTAAGAGTAGGAGGAAACATGAAATAATATCACGTGGATATTTCATACGTAGGATCATGCCAAAGAAGAAGAGGTTCACATACCTCGCGACGATTGTCGACAAGTAGCAAAATGCTCCCAAGTACTTCAACCTTGAGCTATTCCATTCTTCAAGTAGGATACGCTAAACTTAGTACTTCAACCTATCATGGCCACAATACGTCCATTAACCTCTTACTTTAAACGTAGAATATCCTAAGTGTCAAGTCACTAAATTCTACGGAAAATCTGACAGCACCTCCTTTGTTTTTACTAACTTTGCCACCTTTTTCAAGGCCGAAATACAATAACCAAACAGCCCCAATTGGCTCACAATTATATAGAAGGTAGTCCAATACAATTAAATAACTACACAGCCCCAATTGGCTCACAATTTATGGAAAGTAGTCCAATACAAATGAATAACTACACAGCCCCAATTGGCTCACAATTATATAGAAGGTAGTCCAATACAATTAAATAACTACACAGCCCCAATTGGCTCACAATTTATGGAAAGTAGTCCAATACAAATGAATAACTACACAGCCCCAATTGGCTCACAATTATATAGAAAGTAGTCCAATATAATTGAATAACTAAACAATACAAACTACATTCCAAATTCGGCCACCTTGATTCAACAAATCCAATTCTTATCCAATTTCCATTTCAATCCAATTTAGTAGCATAACATGATATCAAGTCGCATTTGAGTATCATAACCATAATCTTTAAGTAAGTAACATGCGACGATTTCTAAAACGACCAATTAGTAATCCAATTTCCAAGTCATTGTATAACATTTCTGGATTTAACTACAAGAAATCCATAATACTAATAAACTTCAACATACCAACTTCATGCTATCAACATGTAGAGCTAACTACAACAATATAAAAATAATCTTGTAACACTTTCAAAGAACAAGATTATACCTCAACGATTCTTAATCCAAATTTCCAATCCAAGTCGCCTCTTAGTAGTTTAGAACCTCCAAGACACTTCAATCCTCTTGTTGAGACCCTTAGAACCACACCAACAACTTTACTTCAAACTTCCTATCCAAAACCTAGAAAGCCACTAGGTTCTCACTTTATACTAACCCAAAAACTACCTTTTTCCGGGATTTTTCTATAGAGATACACTTACAATACACTCAAGAACCTTGGTTTAAAGTGTGGAGCTTATTGGACAAGGAACAAAAAATTTCTCTTCTTGAAGTGAGCTTGGCCGAGAGCTTCAAGCTTGAGTTCATCCAATTTTTGTGATTTTGGCTAAGTATGGAACTCTCTCTTGCTACAAGTAATATATATGGGGACACTGAGGGTTAAGATATAAACATTTGGGTGGCTAGGATGAAGTCTTACTAAATATCAAGACTATCATGGGACCTTTGACTTTAGTCAATATTATCGTTTCAAGTTGCAAGACTTGTCTTGCAACAAAGGTCCAATGACCCTTTTGCCCTTGCACATTTCGACCAAGGCATCACATAAGGGGGGTGACACGTGTCGTCCTCCCATTCATCACAATAATACGTTTTCCGAAAATTTCATAATTCCGATAAATTTTTACAAGTCTCAAAATCTTAACATTGTGAGTTCTTACGTACGTTCTAAATATGTCCTGTAAATACGGGGTGTAACAAGAACACCGCTGACTTGGATCCTCCCATCCACAACCTTGTTGTCAAGATCTGATGGATTACCCTCGTCTTGTACAACGATAGCCTCAATCTTGCATTTGTTCTTGGCTTTGGCCTTCAGGATTTATGTCACGACCCGACCCCGGGCCCACGACTGGTGCCCTACCTGGGCACCCTTACAGGTACACATCAGAGAAAATCAGCGGAACATATACAAACTTAATAATGAAATAAATATTAGGTCAGCCGATAAGGCTACCTCCCTGGATATAAACAAATCCAACAGCAGTTACCTCAATTTTTTTTTTTTTTTTTATAAAGCGACCCACAAGATATGACTACAGACCTCTAAGAGTTTACATAACATATGTGACGGGACAGGGCCCCGCCATACCCCTGAATGTACAAAAGTCAAACACTTCAGGGAACCATACCAAAGACAAAGCCTCCGGAGAAAAGGGAGCTTCGAGAATCAACCGTGATCCTAGGAGCGGATCAACAAGCTATGTACCTCAACTGCAGATGAACGCAGCCTCAAGGAGGTCAGTACAAAATATGTACCAAGTATGCAAAACTGAAAGTACTGTAATTTAAATCATAATAGTCAAAAATACAGCTGAAGACATATATGATAACACAATTAACAGTACACTGTGCCTTACTGAAGTGAAAGTAATGAAATTCAGTCTTACCTTGTACAACCTATTTCAACATATGAACCATAGCCACACCAGGGCTATGAACACCAGCCCTCAAATATCACAAATACTACCGCTGGATTCCCCATCACTGCCGACCGCTAGGTGTACAATCTAACCATGTGTCGCGCTCGTGGTATCCCACCTCACTGTCAGCGTACACACATACAACACGTATATACCTATATCCTCTGCCTGTGGAATCCCCCGTCACGGCCGACATCCGTAAGAGTAAAATACAGCAATATGACGCACCCGTGGCATCCTACCTCACTATCGGCGTACACATACACAACACATACATATATATATATATATATCATGCCCGTGGAATCCCTCATCTCGGGTACATGACTTCATGAGGTGTCCCTCACATCGTGGGTAGCAAATCCACGGAACCAGGTGGTATAATGATCTTGGGGATTTACCCCTCATTTATACTCTTACCCTGAAGAAGGTGGTATAACGATCTTGGGGGTGTACCCCTCATTTATACTCTTACCCCTCAAACTACTCCGCCTAATCCTCATCGTAAGCATGTCCCCGGTGCATACCCGTGGAATCCCACATCACTGACGGTATGTCCCGGTAACTCATACTAAGACCATGGAAGCATACCCGTGGAATCCCACATCACTGTCGGTACGTCCAAGTAAACTCATACTATGACCAGGGAAGCATACCCGTGGAATCCCACATCACCGCAGACGTCCCAGACTCATAAGGAGGCAATGGAGGCATACCCGTGGAATCCTCCATCACTGACGGTATGTCCAAGTAAACTCCTAACTTCATTAGACTTTCATTAACATACAAAATGGATCTCATTTTATGACCTTAAGGCACTTTCCATATCACTTAACAAGTCCTGGGAATTTCAACCCAAAGTACTATGTATTTCTATTCTTTCCAAGATCCCTTTTTCCACATAAGACCCCAAGATACTAACACCCGTAGTATCAAGGCTTATTCACCTTTCAACCAAGTCACTATACTATTAGAAATATGCTTCGGCTTCTAAACCAAGTGACCCTCATTTAAAACTTTAAGCAAATGATGCCTCTAAATCAAATTGCCTTTCTTAGCTTCCATTATTTTATCTAGGTTTTACCTTATTCGAGAAAAACCACTTCTTTAACCTTCCATAAAGTTATTATAACCAACTTCCCATAAAGCCGTTATACTAACTTTATGCTTAAGAAACTAAGACAATCTTATCCTTTCATAAGGCCGTCATAACTAGCCTCCCATAAAGCCGTTATAACTCCTTATGTCTTAGACAACTCCGTTCTTTTTATGACCAAGAGACTTGTACTTCAAATCAAGTTACACAACTTTCAAAATGCTTCAAGTCTCTTTACTTAGAAGACAAGAGTTCTTAACTTAGACAACAAGTTCTTATCTTTATAATAGTTCCAGAATCAATACTTTCAAATCAAGTATTCCATACCTTTCACATCAAGAAGTCCTTGTCTACCCCATTAGCATAACCCATTCCTATAACCTTTTCTCAAGGACAAGTGATTTAATCCTCTAACTCAACCGACTAGGCATCTTTAAAACAAGTCAAGTATATCAAATGACTTTACCTTATTTAAATCACGTACGCTCACCGCACTCATACAGTTATAACTACTCATGCTCAAGAGATAAGAAAGTTTCTACATACCTCTTGTGTTTAATCCACTTGACAAGTCCAGTATGCCGTCCGAAGATGTCAACCTATAATGACCATAATTCGTCTATTAGCTTCTAGCTTCAACGTAGTATATTCTAATGAAAAATCCCTTGTTCTACTGAAAATCGACAAGACTTCCTTTGTTTCTACTTACTTTTCCACCTTTTTCAAGGTCCGAATTCAATAACCAAACGCCGCATTTAAGGCACAACAATTCAGCTAACCAAAAGGGGATTACACGCCTTTACAGGACGCGTAAAATTTTGCCCCACAATAATACAAAACAACCCAATAATTCCAAGCCCCATTCGGCTACAATATCACTTTCCTTTCAATTTCCTTTCTAATCCAATCTCGTTATTCCAACATGTTATATAAGTCATAACCAATTATATAACCCCCTATTTGTAACATGCAACGATTTTTAGCTAACAACCGAATTGATTACAACATGAGTGGCTAACATTCCCCTTTTCGGTTTTCAACAAGACAACAAGATCCAAATCTTTTCAAACTTTAATATAACAGCCTCAGGCTCATTTCTTAACTACTAAAACTTGAAAACTTCATTTACACAAGAAGGAGAAGATTTTTACCTCAAGAAGCCCTCTTTCCGAAATCTTCTTCACTTTAAAATTACCCACACGAACCCTCTACAAGCTTGTCAACACTTTTCCTTCTTGAAGCCCTTCCAAAAATCTCACCGGGGTTCATCAATTTGAGAGAGAGGAGAGGGATTTTTCTTAGGAAACCCTTGCAAATGGTCAAGTCTTGAAGACTTGGCCCTAAATTAAGACCCTCCTTTGGTCAAAAAGATGGGAGGGACACTTGTCACCCTCCCATAGGCCTTTTATCAAAATATCCCCTGTTTTTCGCCCCTACCGTCAAAAATCCGCTGGCGCCATGCCCGGCCGCGGCGCTTCCACTTCTGAGAATTTCCTGCATTCCGGCGCCGCGGCCCTGCATTGCGGCGCTACAACCTCAGAGGACTTTCGGAAATATCGGCGCCGCGGCGCTGCGACGCCTGCTGGGAAGCCTGTCCTCTACATCAGCCCACAAAACTTCTAACGCCCGATGTCTAATCGACGAGTGATTTGTTGCGTTGAAAACTAGACTCAACAACCTTCATACTAGTCTTTTAAAACTCCTCAAAACTCCTAAGGAACTAGGAGATATACCGCTCCAAAGTTGACTGAAAGTCTGCCCACAACCTTTTTCCAACCCAACTTTCCAAATTCAAAACTTATTTTCTTTCATACGTTCTTAACTTAACCTCTTGAATTTACGGGGTGTAACAATTTAAGACCTGGATACTCTGGTCCACCTCATTAGGTGTCCATTACAATCATATCAAATTAGGGATCTTCTTCTAAAGCTTCTCCCACAGCTCTTTGTGGTGCCTACGGTACACACTGTGTAGAGCGGGTCTGACAAACAGTTCAGGATATAGTTCTTACACATGAAATCATTATGAGTCCATGCATCAAGAGTCATTTTCAGGCGAGCCTAGAAACCCTAGCCCCCTTCAGTTGTATCAATAGGCTGAGGGTCTGCACCATCTCCTATTTTAGGAGGGTCTTCTGTGACACAGTGTGCCAGTCCCATCACGGTTAGGAAAAATAACATTTCTGCTTTGTTTTTAAAATCCAATATTTAAATGGGAAGTAGGTGAAATTAAATCTCTGATTTAAAGTGTAAGGAACATAATTTTTCTAGGAAAACATTTTCATATTCCTAGCCTTAGTTTACACACTTTAATCAGTCATCATTTAATCTCATTATTGACAAGGAAGAAAGTTAACTTATCCCAATTTCGAATTCTGGCCCACGTCAGTTCCTTTGTTGGACTGAGTGTCCATTCCTCCTTACCATAATTCAGATCCTTTGTCTGGGACAAATATAGGTATTCTGCTACAAGATAGAACAACATCTTCAGCCTCATCCTCTTGTTCCAGTTGACATCCTCAACCTCTCGTGGGCGCTTGCTTCCCCAACTCTTGGGAGCGGTAACACCATCACTACCTTGACCGTCAATAGCATGACCAACATAGGCGCTCTGAACCTCAGCATCAGAACTATTGTCACGACCCGAACCCCAGACCCGTGACTGGTGCCCTACCTGAGCACCCTTATACCCACACATGACATATAACCAGCGAAAGCTTTAAGAAAATTCATAATCTCATAAAATAAAAATAGGCAAGCCGACAAGGCCACCACTTTTCATAGAATTGTCCAAACGGACTACAACCGTACACCCGTCCAACCCACACATGACTACAGACCTCTAAGAGTTTACAGTAACTATGACAAGGCCCCACCGTACCCCTGAATATACACAAGTCAAAATGGAAGACCTGTACCAAAATGACTAGGCTCCGGAACAATGGAGCTATCCCAAAACGCTGAGCAAGGATCCTAAGCTCGAGGATCACCAAATTGTGTACCTATACCTGCGGGCATGAACGCAGCCCCCCGAAGGGGGTCAGTACAATAAGGTACCAAGTATGTAAACATAAAGTACAGTAAATAAGATCATAACTGTACAAAAGAATGACAGAAACAAGTATGAAAATCAAATACTATATCCAACCGTGCCATATGAAATAAGAGTCAACTGTATCTTGTAAAAATAGTGAGTCGGCGGTGCCTTTTTTAAAAAGTGAGAGTCATATCAAAATCATGGATGTATGTTCATAGAACCATCATGTCTATATACATATAACGTGTCTCGACCCATTCTGAGACTCTGTGGAATCATAAACATATAACGTACCCTGGCCCATTCTGGGGCTCGGTGGAATCATAAACATATAACGTACTCTGGTTCATTCTGGGCTCAGTGAAAGCATACACACATAACGTACCCTGGCCCATTCTGAGACTCAGTGAAAGCTTAAACATATAACGTATCCTGACCCATTCTGGGACTCAGTGAAAGCATAAACACATAACGTACCCTGGCCCATTCTGGGACTCAGTGAAAGCTTAAACATATAATGTACCCTGGCCCATTTTGGGACTCAGTGAAAGCATAAACACATAACGTACCCTAGCCCATTATGGGACTCAGTGAAAGCATAAACACATAACGTACCCTGGCCCATTCTGGGACTTAGTGAAAGCTTAAACATATAATGTACCCTGGCCCATTCTGGAACTCAGTGAAAGCTTAAACATATAACATACCCTGGCCCTTTCTGGGACTCAGTGAAAGCTTAAACATCAGGAGCAACCTTGTGCAATTTAAATCATCTTTTGACCCTCAATAAAGTCATCTTTAAAATGAACTTTCATTTTTGAAAAACCAAGGCACTATCATACCTTCCTTTTAGAAAATCCAAGGCACTATCATACCTTTCTTTTTAGAAACCAAGGCACTATCATGTCTTTCCTTTTAGAAACACCAAGGCAATACCATGCCTTTATTTTTAGAAAAACCAAGGCAATACCATGCATTCCTTTTAGAATAACCAAGGCAATATCATGCCTTCCATTTTCGGATTAAGATCCAATAAAACCTTGTACGTCCGCCGTACACTTACTTTATAAAGTCAACTTTCATTTTTGAAAAACCAAAGTACCATCATATCATTAAGGATTAGGATCCAATAGAACTATGTACGTCCGCCGTACACTTACTTCATATAAACATGCCAAAAGAAGAAAGGGTAGTTCACATACCATTTGTCGTTTTGTACCAACTCGGTTATCTATATTCGTCTCGCTCCTCTGACTAACATTATGAAAACATTTGCATGGTGATAACCGATCCGAATTGTCAAATTAATTCATTTTATGAGCCGTTAGTAGGTTATATATTATAATGATCTTATCTAATCAGCTGTGAACTAGAAAATGTAAAACGAACTGGTTATATCTTAGTTTCTATGCAGATGGAAGTCTAATCATTTCAATATAATTGATTGTCGATACATTTTTCATTTAACACTACAATGGCTTGTTTTAATACGCTGCAATGGCTTGTTTTAACACGTTTATCAAAATCAGTCTCAACGCTTAACACTTATTAGTGTTGTAACTTAGCAAGATCAACTCGACTCCAATGCTTACTAAAACCTCTTACCAACATCTCCCATAAGACTTGGTAAAGACTTAGGAATAATTTTGACATGCCTTTAGCATAGAATCAAGAACATGAATACTCCTTAACTTCTAAGAGTAGAATAACTTTTGAAATAATACCATTGTTATGATTCATACGTAGAACATGTCAAAAGAAAAAAGAAAGAGGTTCATATACCTTATTGACGACTAACCAACATGATAAGTATAATACGTCTCAATGTACTTCAACCTATAACAACAATAACACGTCTATCAACTTCATGATACTAGTATACACTTATACCACATAATGAATCTTTTTTCTTATAAAAATTTGGGCAGCACTTCCCATATTTATACATACTTTTCCACCTTATAAATAAGGCCAATAACATCAATAACCAAAAGCCAATTAAGGGCACAACCAAACAGTTAACCAAGATGATTCGCACACCTATTTCTCACGTAAAACAACCCCTTAATCCTTACTAAAAAAACAGTCCATAATCCAACAACAATGAGGGTAGAATGTGAAGTCATTCAACACCTTTTTATACCCTTAATCCTTTAGGACTTACATTAGCTTTTACCACATTTAAACATGCATAATGGCCGCTGAATTCCCAGCATTATAATGCCACAAAACAGTCCCTAAAACTGCACCACAATACCCCACAGTTTTATACAGTTTCGGCCAATCAAGACTCCAAACCAAAGCCCTTTTCATAATTCCTTATAATTCAATTCAAGTTTCAACACTTTTATATAAACCATAACAATTTGTAATAACAAGATTTACTTCAATCTAACATGCACTTAGTGACGATAATAACAACCAACGAATCCAATATATACAAAACTGTCCATTAAATCGGCTAACATGTCAAATGTCACATGCACTTCTTATTCTCCATTTTTCTTAACACAAGTTCATCTCTTAACTATAACAACATGTAATTTCCAATTACTTTAAGAGGAAGAAGAATTATTACCTTATTTTCTTAGCCAAAACAGTGCACTAGTTTCGGCACCACCACTTCCTTTTGCACCACTTCTTCAAGTTACACAACAAACATGTATCCTCTACAAGCTTGTAACCATCTTACTTTCTTTTTTTTCTTCCAACAAGTTCATCTCCAAGCTAAAGGTTTCAATTCATTCTTTTGGCCCAAAAATCGTGACCAACTATTGATGTATTAATCTTGGCTTAGAACTTGGTTAAGGTGCTTAATCTTGGAAGAGAAACTAATCTTGTTCTTCACTTTGACATGTTTTTCGAGAGCTTCAAGGAGAGAAAGAGATATGAGGGTTTGAAGATGAAGATATTTGTGAGTTAAGTCTTGCAAGACTTGAATATAAGGTGTATGTAGCACAAGTGGAGGGGGACTCGCTTGTCCACTTGTCTTCACTATAATATCTCTCACACTTAGTCAATCTTGCAATACATATACATATATATAATTAGAGCTTTGTTACACAAGTGGGGAAGGACACATGTCACCCTCTTATTCGCCCGTAATTCTCTTAACAAAAATAATTCCAACACTTACCGGGTTACCGGTCCGGCTCCTTATCGGTCCGGGTATTTTTTTGGTACTCGTATCCGGACCGTTAAGGTTTCGGTCCGAGTATCGGTCCGGGTTTACCGGTCCAGTTCTCGAGTAATTACCGGGTGTATCCGAACCACTAACAGCCCTAGTAACAACTATAGTCTAGTTTGTTGACACAAATAGAGATACTGTCAACATAACTATCAATGGAAATGTCTTCAACCAGAAAATCACAATCATAACCAGATTTGGTCACACAACTGTTGACCGACATCTTTCGAACACTACTACAATCTTGTCTTAAAATTGTTGGGGAAATGATACGGGAATAGTAAATAACTATTACAGTGATCGAAAGGATAAACTTCAAAGATTACAACATTGAGTTTTTAATCTTTGACAATCTTGAACTAGAATTTCAATTTTGAATTTTGTATTCAGAAATACAAGAGCATGAACTGCTACAACTGTGGATTGTATGTCCACTGAGAATCTGACTTGGTTAAAGGTCTTTGATATCAAGATCCAACCTGAAACACTTAGCAACAAATTAGAGAATCACAACACCACCGGCTGAGTCGAGAGATGACTTTCTGTCTTTAAGACAAAATTGTCTCATATATATCTTTTTACGTTGCTAGGCAATAGTCTCCCAAGATAAAACAACTACTAACACAATTGAGCAAAGTAAACTCAAGTGTTTCTCTTGAAGAACTTTGAGTATTGAAAGGATGCTAGAAAAGAAGATTTTCAGAATTTCTGATTTTTCCAAGTGTTTAACAATTGAACCAAAGGCCTCAATTTATAGTGTAAGAATTGTCTCTTCAAGTGTCAAGTAATGACATTGAATCACTCATGTAATGACAATGAATTGCTCAAGTAATGACACTTATTTATTAGCATTGAATCACTCATGTAATGGCAATGAAGTGCACAAGTAATGACATCCATTCATTAGCTCAAATAATAGACACTACAACAAAAACATCCTACGGTGACGGGTAAAACCGTCACCTAACCCTTAGGATGACGATTCATGTAAGTGTCATCTTTGTCACTGTCACGAACAGATGACAGTTCTAAAACCGTCACACAACATGTGACGATTTTTACATGTCACAAACGTCACAAACGGATGACGATTTTTACCCGTCACACAAACGTCACAAACTTTTTACTTGTCACACAAAACTCATATAAATTTAAATTTTGTTCAATTTTTTTTAAAAAAAATCTATTAAATTAATAATTTATTTTAATATGGCGAGAAAATTAAATTTGGCAGATTGTTTTTTTGCAATTTAATTTCAATATTGCAAATTGACTGCACCGATGAAATTGACTAAAAATTTAAATAACACCAAAAATATACATTGAATAGCTAGAATCTGTTATACAAAGTCTTTCCAAAATGGATAATCATTCAAAGCGTTATTAAAGTGTTTAATTCAAGACTAAAACATTGTTAATCAACTATCTTATCAATCTAAAATGTTCATTCATCAACATTTAGTTTATCAACTTCTGTTTCAGCAAGTATCTTCGAAAAATGCAATCCCCACTCGACACGAATGTCATCAAGTTCCTCTTGTGAGTACATGTATTTGTCATAGAACTATAAACTAGGGGTGCACAAAAGGTTAAAACCGGACAGAACCGGACCGAACCGGACCGAAGACCGAAAATCGAGATTACTAGGACCGAAGATCGGACCGAATTTCTCAGTCTGGTCCGGTCCAGGTCATTTTCGGTCCGGTCCGGTCTATTGGACCGAATTTGCCAACCCACCCACCACCAACCCACCACCATTTGACCCCCCCCCACACCCCCGCCACTGCCGGACGTATTGACATATCAAATATAGGTTGTAAATTGATCAAACATTATATGGTCATAACTTTGCGCTCTGACGTCCGTTTTACCTAAAAAAAAAAAATTGATTTCGCGTATTTTTTCGATACGGGGGTGGCCAAACTGCTGAAGCGGTTTGATTCCGCCGATTTCTCCAAAAACGTTCATCATGCCCCTCAATTTCACTTTTCCCCCAATCGTTACGTTTTTCCCCTTTTCAAATCTAAATATCTCGCGATGTACAATAGATTTCAACGTAAAAATTTCGTGGCACCGCGTCCGAGAATATCAATTTCAGTATTGAAAATTCAATTTTAAAAAAAAAAAACGGGCTCGGAACCCGACCCGGAATTATATATAAAAATTAGAAATTATATATATTAGGAATTATATAATTCAATATATATTATAAATTATATATATATTTTAAAAAAATTAAAATTTTCGGTCCGGACCGGATCGGACCGAAAACCGAAATCTCGAAGCACAGGGACCGAAGACCGGACCGAATTTCTCGGTCTGATCCAATTTTTCGATCCGGACCGATTTTTGTGGAGCCCTACTATAAACCACAAAAAGAAAATAATTAGTAATGCTTGAAATGATGTAGCAATTAACATGGTTAATGATCTATTATTTAAGTATAGAAGTACTTACATTATTTGTCATTAAAATCGAGTCTAGCATCAAGTCTTTCATGGAACGCATCACATAATAGCTATACTCGGTACCACCAGGTTATAGTGATGTCTGCCATTGAATTAAATATCAACATGTAAATATAACTTAAAACAAAATTGTAAAGATTCACTAAATATATAATCACTCAAGTATGTAGACCAAATAAAACAAAATACATTTCAAATATAACTGACTTAAATTAAAAAGCTTAAATTTGAGCCTAAATTTGACTTAACTCCGACACTTAAATCATAATGGTTTGGACCTGTACTAGTCCGAGAAGTGAGAGCACCAGGTTAGAAGATGCTGGTTCGAGAGGACTTGAAAAAATGCTAGAATTAAGCAAATTTTTTTAAATTAAACAAAAATGATTTGAAATTGAGAGTCAGTGAAGTGGGGAAGCAAAACCTAATTGTGTGAGCGTGAAAACACTTAGTATTTTTACAAAGGTTTTGATCTTTTATTTTTTATAATGTTAAAATGACAACGTTTAATTTGTTTTTATTAAAAATAATTTTAAAAAAGAAATAAAAATCGTATAAGTCTTAATTTGAATTAAAAAAGTGCTAAATAATAGTAAAAACTGTGTCATTTTAATCAGTCAAACGCGTCATTTTTTGTTAATTTAAAACACAAGTCACTTATTTATGTGATATTTCACAAAACCGTCACACAAACGTCATAAATAAATGACACTTAAAAAAACCGTCACACAAATGTCATAATTATATGACACTTAAAAAACTTGTCACATGAAAGTCAAGAAAAAAGCATAAATTTAGTAAAAAAAATGTGACACTACCTCTATTCCTCTTCTTCCGCTTATTCATCTTCTTTGGTGGATACATATATAGAGATAGAGTAGTTGCATTTCTGTCACATGTGAATTGTCATTGTAGCCTGTTTTTCTTGTAGTGGGATGATTAATGTTGAAATGGATGTCATTGAGGGAAACCCATAAGTCTCCAAAATCAGATTTTTGTCTAAGACTTTCTGCCAGGGAAGCGCCCCGGTGTCACGGTCCTTCTCGGCTCCGCGGCCCTTTCTGACTCGTTCCATCTTTACACTATGCACACTTCTTCCTTCGTTTACCAACGTGGAACACTTGTCATTTGGTCAATGATCATCCATTATTCTATGTCTCAAACACTTACTTACGTACCAATATCTCTTTCACTAATGAAATTTACGATATTTGGTACAATGTGTGCACGTGTGTGGAAATGACGTTTCCCACGTGCGGGGCCTCAATTGTTCGAGTCATAAATAATGGGATAAACTTTATTCCACATTAATAAATTTCCAACATATTCCTCCATGCTTATTCTGTTTTTATTTTTACATCGTTCATTATAGCGTAGAACCATGTCAAGCAAAATGATGCAATTGTTGGCTTTCTTGTTGTAAAGCTACTTTTTTATTTTTTGCATCTTTAAATGGTCTTGCAGAAGGTGGAGAACCAAATCCATTTCTCGTATTTTTCTTGTGATAATCTCAAGTGTTATAATTTATAGCAATAAATATCGTACACTTAGACACATGAAAACCGGCCATCTTAAGATTATTGTGTATTAAGTATATGATTGTGTGAAGCTTCATGAGCAAGGAGAGCTTCTGGAAGGCCATATACAGGCTGTGCCACTTTGAATGGCAGTTCCAAAATGCCAGAGGAGATTCAAGCCCATCGTCAAGCAGCTTGAAAAGCCATTTAACTTCCCATTACGGACACCTTTATTCGAACAATTTGTCTTCTTTTTACCTCTTGCATTGATTTCTCACATTCCAGGGGACGATCAATAGCCACACTGTGATTTCTTTTTGAAGTGATGATGTTCCTGCGTTGTATGCATAAATAAAATTGTGCCCCTTTTATCTCATTGTACTTTTCCTGTTAGAACTTCCATAATAGGGGTCATAAGATAATTTACGCAGATAGAATGAAGCTGAACAAGTTTAGGTGTTTTTGGATCAGCTGTGTCCAGGATCTGAAAATTAGATGAGCAGTTTTATTGTCATTTTATGTTACTTTGTTTTGATACGTGGAACGTCTATATTAGCTATGAAGACATTATTCAGTGTAAGATAAGTCCTTAGAAATGCTTTTTCATCAATATATCTGCAAATGTGTATGTTGTTGTGCCTTCAGTACAAAGCTTGCTTTTTATTAGTTGCATTTTTAGGTTATGCAGATATGATGCATGCTCTCGATGATCCCTTCAAATGTGAAGGTATCACTTCTCAGTTGGACACAGAGATGAGAAACGTACATGTATTCTACAACAGACATGTAATTTCTGTTAGGATATTAATGTATGGAAATAGTATATAACTATCACTAATGCTTAGAAAAGATAAACAATTACAATTCCAATATAATAGGCTTGAAGCCTAACATCAGTTGTGACAACATCAACAGGTATTGATGATCTTGATCTTCGGTCTTTGATCTTCCTTCGAATCTTGTGATTCTTGTAGAAACTGCAGCAAGTCCCTTGAGAACAACAACAACAATATGTTTAGTAATCTGAAAATATGACAAGATACTTGGCTTGCTGAGTTGATCGAATTCTCGATCTATCCTTAAGATAATATTACCTCGTATATCCTTTCAACGGTGTAATGACAACTTATCTCCCAAGATAAAACAACAATCAAACAAATGAGCAAAGGGAACTCAAGTGTTCGCTATATAGAAGGATCTTTGAGTGTGTAAGATTGCAAGAAAAGAAGAGATTTCATGAACTAGGAAGAACTTATAGAATATGTATTTTATGTGTGTTCTTCCTCTATTTTATGTTCTGTATATATTCTCATATATTGTGTGTTCAATGTATTATATTGTACGTCTCTTCTCAAATCTGGAATAAGGCTTGATTATATAGTGTTTATGGATGAAGGAGGTGTTAATGGGGTTAATGACTATTAAGAGGACTGTTAAGAGGCTCAATGAAGAGCCAAAACGTTAAGGAGTAATAGCCCAACGTTCCACCACTTAATGTGACATTAAACCTCTGAAACGCCCTTGCCGCCGATGTGGTAGATTTGTCCCTTATTCAGTTTAGAGATATAACATGAACAATTCTTCCCTTTCCTACCGATGTGGTAGATTTGTCACACACAACTCTTCCATGTCTCAAACACCTTACTCGTGGACCAATATCTCTTCCATTTCTCAACGGAATTTGATGATTCTTGGCTCTACGGTCATCTACTCACTTAGTAGATTAAGCACGTGTAAAGAACCAGGTTCTCCAACATGTGGAACTATGATGTTTAAGTCATTGAAGATGGGAGGACCCAACCACCACCAAAGGCAAATTTCCAACAATTTCTGCACATATGTCGAGAGAAATCACATAAAATGTTTATTCACATCAACCAATATTACAAACATTCTGTAGGTAAAAATATGGGTAATGTCCGAAAGGTTAAACAAAAAAAACGTTGAGTCGAAAGATTACTCTCTGTCTTTAAGACAAAATTGTCCCGTATAAATGTTTTTACTGTATTTGGGCAATAGTCTCCCAAGATAAAACAACAACTAATCAATTGTACAAAGTAAATACAGTTGATTCTAGCGAAGAAGAACAAATTTCTTGTTTGAGTTTTTGATTCTCTGTTTATTCTGAATAGAATAAACTGAAGGGAATTTGTGTTGGGTGTTCTGTTTGTCTCTCGAATTGAACAGAAACGTTCAATTTATAAGAGTCAAAAGGGAGGCAAACAGTCATGTATGTTGGTGTCTTCAACGCTCTGTTCTCTTGAACAGTCACGCCTGTTGGTATCTTCAAGAACCGTTGTAACGTTCTGAAACCTTTTGGGACCAAAATATAAATAGTTGATATTTTAAGGACCAAAAATAAAGTTTCAGAACAGCCCACAACCCATGACCCGAGCCCAGACCAGACCGGACCTAACGGGACGGGCGAGCGGCGGCGGCGCGCGTGTGGGGCTTAGCCCCAAACCCAAGCTCACCTAGGTCATCTCTCTTCTAAACACATGGGTTACCCCTTGGGGTCCCAAACCCTTACTCAAATTTAGAGTTTATATAATGCATAAACTCTCCCTGTTCTACCAATGAGGGAAATTTGTCATTTTTGGCCAAAAACACTCCATCTTTTCATGTCTCAAACACCTTACTTTATGTACCAATATCTCTTTCATTTCTTAACGAAATTTGACGATATTTGGCACTAACACCATCTACTCACTTAGTAGATTAGACATGTGCGAAGAAACGATATTTTCGATATGCGGCCCCACGTGTTTAAGTCATTAAAGACGGGATAAACTCAATCTCACGTTAGTAAAATTTCCAACAATCCCCTCTTGAAAGAGAATTGGTGCACACAGGGTGCGAAAGTTCAGCAATCTTTCATCGGAAAGATATATTGCATCAAGAAAGGTAGATTTCGGCTTTGAACCTTCCTTATTCGATTACCATCAGATTTACTTACTGCGCGGTGAACGCGATGTCTTGAACTGTTAGTGTTAGTGTAAACCAAGATAATGATATCAACACAATAACTCTCCTTATTCATTTCTTCTTATTGTTTTGTCCGTTATGGCTATAGACAACGCTTGGATTCTTAAGTGCGTACATTTGTAGCGGTTTGTCTTCGCACTTAAATAGGTGATCTCCTATAAGGTATATTGCTCTACCCCACTCGCAAGTGTTAGGAATCATTAAAAGTTTCATAAACTTATCTTTTACCCATTATGCAGATAACACTTAATGTCTATCGCGAGAACGGCTTTGGAGTTATAAGTATTTAAAGAATGATAATCTGAAGTGCTCTTACTTCAAGTTAAGCGCTAAACTGAATCTCTATAGTTTAGTTTTTCCATTGAACCAAATTCTTGGGATCTCCAGTCAGTAAGGTTGGGTTATCACCATAAAGATTCTTATTGTTTGGGTTTTAAGCTCATTCCCCTAGATGAGCAGAATATTTGATCTTTGGGTAGGCTTTTCGTTAATGGATCTGCTAAGTTATCCTTTGATTTGACGTAATCAATGGAAATAACACCCGTAGTGATCAACTGTCTAACGATCTTATGCCTCCGACGAATGTGTCTGGACTTGTAGTTGTACATATTACTATGTGCCCTTCCTAAAGCCGAATAGATGTCATAGTGAATCATCACCGAAGGTACGGATTTATCCTAACAAGGGATATCCTCTAAAAAGTCGTGAAACCACTCTGCTTCTTCTTCTGCTTTGTCTAAAGTGATAAACTCTAATTCTATCGTGGATCGGGCGATGCATGTTTGTTTAGAGGATTTCCAAGACACATCCCCACCACCAATAGTAAAACACATACCCATTGGTGAATATGGTGTTCTTTATGTCTGATATCCAGTTTGCATCACTATATCCTTCCAATACAACTGGATATCTTGAATAATGTTATTCGTAAGTCAGCGAATATTTCAGATATCGTAGTATCCGATTTAGCGCCTTCCAGG
Organism: Przewalskia tangutica; assembly: GCA_029844215.1. Taxonomy (NCBI): domain Eukaryota; kingdom Viridiplantae; phylum Streptophyta; class Magnoliopsida; order Solanales; family Solanaceae; genus Przewalskia; species Przewalskia tangutica. The sequence continues at coordinate 10,756,031 of CM056725.1, forward strand.
ATTATGAGTGAATCTAACTAACTTATTGACTAGATAAGCGATGTCAGGTCGAGTGCAGTTTGTAATGTGCATTAAACTCCTAATGACCTGTGGATAACGCTCTTGAGATACGGGTGCACCACGATTTTTATCAATTTTATGATTCATATTCATTGATAACTTCATAGGGGGACTGTCAAATACATTAAACATCCTCAAAACATATTCAATGTAATGAGATTGAGATAAGACCAGCCCGTTAGATGTCTTAGAAATCTTAATTCTTAATATTACATCTGCAATACTCATATTTTTCATGTCAAAACATTATTTCAACATATTCTTGGTTTCCAGGATCAGGTTTATACTACTCCCAATGATGAGCATGTCATCTACATAAAGGCATATTATGACAAATGAGTCAGAGTTCCTTTTGATAAAGATATATTTATCACATTTATTAATGGAGAAACCTTTTGATAATAAAGTATTATCAAAATTTTCATGCCATTGTTTCGGGGCTTTTCCTGAAACCATATACCCCTCGAATTGTTCCATGTATATTTCCTCTTCCAACTCTCTGTTTAGGAATACTGTCTTAGCATCCATTTTATATATCTCAAGGTCACGCAAAGCTGCAATGGTTATGAATACCCTTATGGACGTTAATTTAGACACAAGAGGGTATGTGTCGAAGTAATCAAAGTCTTTCTTTTATATGTAGCCTTTGACTACTAATCTGGCCTTATACTTGTCGATAGTTCCACCTGCTTTGTACTTTCTTTTGAGTATCCACTTTCAACTCAAAGGTTTGTTTTCCGGATGAAGATCAACCATTTCCCAAGTATGATTTTGCATGATGGAATCTATTTTGCTTTCTATAGCTTCTTTCCAGAGTGGTGCTTCTGGAGTTGACAATGCTTCCTTAATTGTCCTCGGTTCATTTTCAACCATATAGGTTAGAAAATTTGGACCAAAGGCTTTGTCCTTTCTCCCTTTTGCTCCATCTTGGTTCAACCTCTGGAACCTCCAAGTTTTGTAGATCTGGAACATTAAGTTACGGATAGTCAGTAACTTCTGAGTCCTGTAGGTATGAAATGTCTAGTTACAGATAATCAGAATCTCCTGGGTCTTGTTGACTTTGAGCATTTTGTTCATAACTCTCGAAATTATTTCTTTTTCCTTTCTAAGAAAGACCTCTTCAAAGAATGCAGCATTCCTTGATTCCATGATAGTACCCTCGCGGATATCAGGTATCTCCGACTTATACACTAAGAAGTGATAAGCACTACTGTTATTTTCATATCCGATGAATATGCAATCTACAGTCTTAGGTCCAATTTTGACCTGCTTCGGTTTATGTACTTCGACCTTTGTCAAACAGCCCCTCACTTTCAAATATTTGTAAGTGGGTTTCTTTCCTTTCCATAATTCTTATGGAGTTTTATCCTTACGCTTATGCGAAACTCTATAAAGAATTGTATTAGCGGTAATAATCGTTTCACCCCACATATTTTGGGCTAAACCGGAATTGATAAGTAAAGCATTCATCATTTTCTTTAACGTACATTTTTTGCGCTCGGCAATACCGTTAGACTGAGGCGATAAGGTGCGGTCGTTTGATGAATAATGCCGATTTGAGCACAGTATTCCTCAAATTGTGCTACGTATTCTCCCCCTCTATCACTACAAATTGCCTTAATATGTAAGTTTAGTTGATTTTCAACTTCTACTTTGTAACGTTTAAATGCCTCAAATGCTTCATCTTTACTTTTCAACAAGTAAACGTAACAATACCTTGTACTATTATTAATGAAAGTCACAAAGTACTTGTTCCCTCCTCTAGTTTGTACAAACTTTAAATCACATATGTATGTGTGAATAAGTTCTAGAGGGGAAGTATTTCTTTCAACTGAATGAAAAGATGACTTGGTTAATTTTGCCTCTACGCATACCTCACATTTATGTTGAGGGTTTACGTCGAAGGAAGGCAACAATTCCAACTTTACTAACTTTTGAATGGATTTGTAGTTAATATTGTCACGCCCCGAACCTCGGGCCCGCGACTGGTGCCCTACCTGGGCACCCTTCTATTCATACAACACAAGTAAACTGCAGAAGATAAATAACACTCATTTGTTTTCTTTAAACAAAGGCAAAGCCGATAAGCCTGTCATAATATATAACGCCTGAATGGGCCTACAACCGTACAACAAGATAAATACAACTCTCACCAGTCCAGCCCACATATGAATACAAACCTTTAAGAGTTTTGGACAAATACTATGACGGGACAAGGCCCCGCCGTACCCCTGAATATACCTAGCCATAATGACAAACTCCGGAACATTGGAGCTATCCCAAAATGCTGAACAAGGATCCTAAGCTCGCGGATTCACAACTGAGTACCTAAACCTGCGGGCATGAGCGTAGCCCCCCGAAGGGGGTCAGTACAACAGGTACCAAGTATGGAACGGAAATAAAGTACAGTAAACAAGATCATAACTGTACAAAAGAATGACAGAGACAAGTATAAAAATCAAATACCAGATCCTACCGTGCCATATAAAATAAGAGTCAATTGTACCTTGTATTAATGTACGCCTGTACTACTGTATCATTGTATCAGTGTACTTCTGTAGATGAGATTATAACAGGCCAAACAAATAACAAGAGACAAGTATAATAATCAACTACTAGTACACTGTGCCTTTTTAAAAGTAGACTAATGAGAGTCACATCAAAGACAGGGACACCTGCCCAAAATTAATATGTATATCTATTTCATGGGAATCGAACCCGCATGAGAATCGAACCCGCATAGGTAATTACACCCGCATGAGTATCTCTACTCGCATCACGGATCTTGTCCGTGGAGAATATATGGGAATCGAACCCGCATAGGAATCGAACCTGCATAGGTAATTATACCCGCATGAGTATCTCTACTCGCATCACGGATCTTGTCCGTGGATATTATTCATGGGAATCGAACCCGCATAGGTAAATATACCCGCATGAGTATCTCTACTCGTATCATAAAAGCACATCCATGGAGCAAATATACACAAATACTGTCAAGGAAATAAACCAAAGTACCAACGCATCAGATAAAAAATATTAAAATAAACTTTCCTTTTATAAATGTCAAGGTACCAACACCTCATGTACCAAACGCATATAATGAACTTCATTTTATAAACTCAAGGCACTTTCATTTCATGTACTATGTTAAGGATTTAATCATGGACATTCTCACATGATTTCTATATAACATTTTAAACCATCTCTTGACTTTCCACAAAACTGTTATAACAACTTCCCATAAAGTCATTATAACAAACTTTCATTTTTAGAAAAACCAAGACAATACCATGCCTTCTTTTTAGAATAATCAAGACAATTACCATGCCTTCCTTTTAAAATAATCAAGACACTAACACCCGTAGTATCAAGACACTTCCATTTTTAACAATCAAGTTACTACACATTTTAAACTCAAGTAAGTTATACCTTTCAAATCAAGTCAAGTATACTTTTAACACCAAGTAATTTATACCTTTCAATTAAACAACCCAAGGTGTTATCAAGAGAATAGATAGAACTTCTATTTACAAACTCAAGTACTATTAATGAAATAGATAGAACTACTTCCTAAAACTCTTACCAACATCTCACATAAGACTTGGTAAGGACTTTTAGGAACCATTCAGACATCATTTAAACACCGAAACCACAACATGAATACCCTTAACTTCTAAGAGTAAAATAACTTCCCTTTTTATAAAATCCAAAGATACTAGCATTGGTAGCATCAATGCACTTTCACTTTTAAATCAAGTATTTTACACTTTTTAAACCAAGTGACTTATACTTTTAAAACCAAGTGACTCTTGATGCGCGACTTATACACACGCTAAACGCAAGTGCACGTATCGTGACAAGTAATATAGTCTAAAAGACCGAGTTATCGTCCTCAGGGATTAATGTCCAATTACCAACCTCTATTCTGTAGTATCTATTTGGTAACCGATAATTTGAAGATTTGTTTATAGCTATGATTATAGATGCTAACTAAATTACTTTACTTTACTTCAGATATGGTGGAAATTAGGGCTTCCAAATCTCCTCGACTATCCGCTCGCTTTACTCGTTAATGCAAATAATTAAGGTTCTTCTTCTATGTTGAGATAGCATGTTAACTAAGCCGTTTTATACTCCTGTTACGGTAATATAAACACTCAACCCCAATGTAGAATCCTTTTATCTTTTGATGACAAGATTGACTACAAAGGAGGATTAAGAGCAATAACCTATCAAGCTACACAAGTATCGGGGTACTTTCGTCCACGATTTAAAACTATGTTTATTCAACTATAGCATATTCACAATCTCCCCTTTCGGATTTCGATTAGAAATCATATAAGTTATGATAATTAGTGATCAATTAATTACCAAGCAATCAAAACAATTATTGAATAAATCTCAACAATAATAAGAAGAAACCAAAATCTTGCATTAATTCATAAAACGAGGTTCAAGCGATTCGACATGGAAAGCCCTAAATTAAGTTAGTTCCTAGCCATAGACATGCCAAGAACTAAAATAGTATCCAACATATACTAGAAATAAATAAAGTAAAGAACAAGAAATTACTCAAAAATAAGTCTCCAATCTTGATCTAATGTTGTGATGAATGGTAAGGTATGGAGCTCCTCAAAACTGACCTAAAAGGCCCTATTTATATCCTCAAAAACGTACAAAACCTTTTTCTCTTTCGCTTTGGCCCAATCCTATTCGGATTTGTCAATTTTCACGTCGCGCGCGACCACCAGCCGGCGCGGCCTGGCTACTGGTTCGCTTCTTGGCGCCGTGGCTTTTACTCGTTGATGATGGTCCGCCGCGCTTTCTCGCCCGGGTTGCCAACGTTTTAGCTTTTTGAGCTCTGGAACCTCTGTTTCTGCCCTCTTTTCGCTCATTCTCACCAATATGCCACTTTAAACCATTGCGACTCAAAAGAAAGAAAATCTATCCTAACACGACACATATTTGTGCAAAAATGGGCAAAATACTAACTAAAAATGACTCAAAAGGTGTATATAAAATACACCGATCAACTCTACACTTTTTAATATCAAGACAAGTATACTTTTAAAATCAAGTTACTTATTCCTTTCAAACCAAGTAACTTATACTTTTAAATCTCAAGTAACACCTTTAAATCAAGTTACTTCTCTTTAAATCAAGTCATTTATCCTCTTTTAAATCAATCAAGTAAGCCATTCTTTTGACTTCCCTTAAAGCCATTATAACAAACTTCCCATAAAGCCATTATAACAAACTTTAAGTTTTGGAAAACTAAGGCACTTGTATCCGTTAAATTCAAGTTACTACACTTTTAAACTCAAGTACTATTTAAGAGATTAGGAACAACTTCCTTTTTAAGACTCTAAGTACTATAAGTAGAACCACTTTCGCTTTTAAAGCCCAAAGTACTACAAGGGAAATAGATATAAAAATCTCCATTTTATAAACTCAAATACTATCAAGAATAATGGATTTTAACAACTTCCATTTTGGAAACCCCAAATTACTATCAAAGAAGTATATATACCAACTTCTAGTTTAGGAAATCCAAAGTATTAGCAAAGAAGTATATCACTAAGGATTAGGTTCCGATAGAACTCTATCAAGATCAAGTCACGTATACTTCTAAAATCAAGGCAAGTATACTTCAAGAAATGAGTCATGTATACTCCAAATAACAAGGCAAATATACTTTAAATAACAAAGGGCGTGTACTTCAAGAATCAAGACAAGTACACTTCAATAATCAATCATGCCAATAGAATGAAGTAGTTCACATACCTCGTTGATGACTAGCCAACACGACAAATAGCATACGCCTCAATGTACTTCAACCTTTATCGGCTATTCCTCAAGTCACTATGCTACATGTAGTACTTCAACCTAAAATGGCAATAACACTTCTATCAACATCAAGCTTACTAGTGTAAGACTTATACCAAATAATGACCCTCTAATTCTACGGAAATTTGGGCAGCACTTCCTTTATTTCTACGTGCTTTTCCATCTTTTCCAAGACCCAAATTCATCAACCAACAAGCCACATTTAAGGCACAACCAACAGTTAATCAAAAGGGATTACACGCCTAACTTGACGTGTAAAATTCTGCCCCACAATCTATACAAAACAATCCGCAAAAAGTCCATAAAACAGTCCACTAATAAACCAACATTAAGGGTACAATGTGAAACTTTTAACACCCTTATTCCTTAGGAATTTCTTTAGTAATTTTACCACATTAAACAAGCATGTTAGGGGCTGATTTTTCAGCATATATGCACCCCAAAACAGTCCATAAAACGACATCACAACGTCTAACAATTTTGGGTAGTTTCGTCCAACAATAACTACAACAATCCAATGTCCTTTTTCTTAATTCCTTTTATTCCAATTCAAGTTCCAACATGTTATACAAGTTATATAATATATCAACTACAATATCTCATTCATTATATAATATGTACCAAGTGTAAATAACGACAATAACCAACGAAATCCGAAAACCTCAAAATTAGTCTAGCTCTCGGCCAAGTCTTAAAAAATTGTCAGAACACTTTTTAATCCTCATTCTTTTTAGTACAAGTTCATCCATACATTATAACAATAAGTAATATCCAATTACTTTAAAAGAAGAAGGACTTTTACCTCATTTTGTGCCCAAAAACGCCCCAAAACAGTCCGGTCTTTATTGGTCCGCAGTTTTCGTTTCGATCCACTTCTTCAAGTTCCAATCACATATATGTGACCCCTATGAGCTTATACACAACTTCACTTCACGTTTCGCTTCCAAAAAGTCGATAAATCTTAGGGTTTTCTCCACCTCATTCTCGGCCAAAACCAATAAAAACTTGTGGAATAATGATCTTAGCTTAGCACTTGGTTTAGGGGCTTAATCTTGGATGAAATAAATTAACCAACACTAGGTGTTCTTGGTGTTCTTGGTGCTCTCGGTTTTGAGCTCAAAGGAAGAATAAATTTGTGAGATATGGCTAAGTATAGAAGACAAGTCTTGCAAGCCCTTTCTATATATAGATATTTATGGACAAGTGGGTATCTACCACTAGTCATCTTAGAAAGACAAGGGGTGCCACGTGTCGCCCTCCGATTAGTCCAAATTATTTCTTCCTCCAAAATATCTATATTTGGCCAAAATATCTCAAAAAATTGTGGGCCCCACAAAACCGTAAAATTTTCTGGGGGCACATGACCAAATCCGGAACTTAAAATCCAAAATTCTAATATAATCTATAAGTCTCAAATACCAAATTTGAGAACCAAATTCCAATTAATAAACCTTTCCTTCACAAAGTTTCCGGAATTTTTCCTTAAGAAAAAGTAATTTTCTTTCTTTCCAAAATTCAAATCTCAATTTCTCACGCACGTTCTCATCTCATTGTCTTGGAAATACGGGGTGTAACAAATATGTCCTAATCTACTCAAGCAAATATGTAGAAGGTTTTATTTCATTAAATGAACTGACCGCTAGACGGAAGTTTCCCGCCTTCCACATTTACAAACATAACATTCATTTTGAAAAGGTTGTCACACGCGAAGCCTCTTCCTATAAATATACCATTCTTAGTTATTACAAATTTGAGGGACGTGCATCACTTTCTTCAAAATAAGCTCTTTATTTGAGGTCATTTTTAGGAAATCTTTTCCAACCTCTTGCACTTCAGAGGTGTCGTTGTTGCCCATGAACAACTTCTTGTCTGTGACTGGGGCGTAAAAAGAGAATGCATTTTTGTCAGAGCAGATGTGACGGGTTGCTCCCGTGTCTATCCACCATTGTCTTAGGTTCTCTACTAGATTTGCCTCCAGCACCCTGCCGAGAAATCCATATTGTTGCCATCAAGATCCAGAGGATAACCCTCGTCTTGTACAACATTACCCTCTACCTTGCGTTTGTTCTTGGCCTTCAGGTCATTTGAGACCTGGATATTCTAGCCCGTTTCAGTCATTGTGTTAGAGTGAGTGTTTGTTGCATCCCCACCAGAAGGTGGATCTTCGTCTGAGATCGTGACAGACTCAACGCAGCAAGATAGAACATCATCTTTAGTCTGCTTCTCTTGTTGTAATTGTTATCCAGAACCTTACTTGGGTGTTTTTCAGGAGCAGGGACAACAACATTTCTTTGAACAACGACAGTGCTTTGAACAGCAGCAATAGAACCATTGACAAAATTGTCGTCAGTAGTAGAACCAGAACTATGAACGAAATTGTTCACAGATCTGTCAACAGAACAGTCGGCAAAAACATAGCCAAACCCAGAGTTAGAGCCAGAACTCGCAAAACAACTATTGATAGACATCTTTCGAACACTTATAAAATGAATTTTTTTCTTAAAACTGTAGGTAAAAATATGGGTAATGTCCGAAAGATTAAACAAAAGAAAGCCTGAGTCGAGAGATTAATCTCTATCTTTAAGACAAAATTATCCCGTATAAATGCTTTTAAGGTATTTGGGAAATAGTCTCCTAAGATAAAACAGCAACTAATCAAATGTACAAAGCAAATACAGTTGATTCTAGCAAAGAAGATGAATAAGAACAAATTGCCTGTTTGAATTTTTGATTCTCTGTTTATTCTGAACAGAAGAAACTGAAGGGAATTTGTGTTGGGTGTTCTGTGTGTCTCTCGAATTGAACAGAAACGTTCAACTTATAAGAGCCAAAAGGGAGGCAAACAATCATGTTTGTTGGTGTCTTCAACGCTCTGTTCTCTTGAACAATCACGCTTGAACAATCACACTCTATTTAATAATAGACATCGCAAAAAATACGTGAATTTTACAGTTAACATGTCTGTCATCCATACTCTAAAAAACAATCACATAAAGTACGAGAATTCCAATTTATTTCCAAGGTCATTGTGCTATTTTTTTCATTTTAAATTTTTTCTTTATTAACTATGTTCCTTTTTAAAAAAAATATCTTTGTCAAAAATAGTACTCTACACCTTTGTTTATTATCTATGGTTAATTTAGTAGGCCTTATATCACCGTTTGTTTATGTAATTTGGATATATTTTCAACTTCGTGTCATTATTTGAAATTCCAAATCATCCAAAAAGTGTAATTTGAGATTTCAAATCATGATTTCAATTTTTTTAAATTTAAAACTTGACCCATAAATTTATATTTTGTAAAAAGATTCATAAGTTAGTAGATATATACCAATTGATCGATCTTTTGCGGGAATATCAAAGAGTGATGAAATATTCACGGAATATGAACATGATGATACAGTTGCTAATGATATTGATTAACAACCGATTCAAAGTAACAATCTAGCTTCGTCTTCTCGGTCATCTGATCGGGAAATGCATGCTCGATGTGAAGAGATTGTTCATACTATGTGAGAAAATTATATTAAAGAGTAGTTACACTACTATTCATGTTCAATTTCCTTTATATTGAACTACAGTTCGATCAATTGATGTTGTATTTTTAAAAAAGGTCTTCTATTAATTTTGTCATGCACTATAACTTGCTCATTTGGTAAGATTGCATAAGAATTAATTAATTTTTGATGATTTTCACAACTTGTGAAATTTTTATGTCAGTGAGAAAAAATACAACTTAAAAATCAAAATTGCATGTCCAAACAAAACTTTTACTTCAAATCATGTCCATACGGTTCCTTAATTGAGGTGGATGCATACACTCGACGCGGGTAAGTTTTTTCCATATAATACTAACTATTTTTATCCACACATTTCCACGTCAGCTCCAATTTTCAGTTTATATAAAAATTTAATTATTTTACCATTTATTTGTTTTCTATATTTATTTTAGGTGACAAAACAACCTCAAATCAGTTATTGCTGTACAGAAGGAAAAATAGAAATGTTAAGCAGCAGAGTAACAGCAACCATTTCTTCTTCATCTACAGCTTCAACTCTTTTATTTAGTAACCACAAAATATTATTTCCTTACATTACTAACCCATTGAATAATTCTACAAAATCAATTCAATGGAATTGTAAGAATTCAAGAATGCAGGCATCAAAATCAAGTTTTGTTACAAGAGCTTCATCACAGCCACTTACAAATCCTGGAGAACTCATTGATTCTGTTGAAACCTTCATCTTTGATTGTGATGGTTTGAATTTCTCTCTATACTTTTTTTTATTTGCTTCATTTAATGTTAATTTGGATGTTGTGTATTTGCTTAATTATGATGGGTTGTGTGTCTAAGTGGTGTTTGTTTCAGTGTTTTAGATATTTTTTCATTTTAAGTGTGTATTGGCTTGTTTCATCATATTGACAACTTAGGATTAGTGGGTTTAATGGGCTAATAGTAGCATGTTTAGCTAAGTTTCCGGGAAGCCAAAAGTGCTTATTTCAGAGAATTGACGTGTTTGGCCAAGTTTTTAGAGGGACAATAATGCTTTTGAGTGGTAGCAGAAGTTGTTTTCATAAGCTAAAAAAATAGTTTTTTCCCCGAAGCATTTTTGGAACCTTGGCCAAGCACAAATTGCAGTTCTAATATTAGCAAAATTGCTTTCTAAAATGATTAGCCAAAACACAAGTTGCTACTCTCGAAAAGTACTTTTAATTTAAAAAAACACTTTTCAACATAAAGCTGATTTTAGCAGTTTGGCCAAAAAGACTAAAATCAGCCCAATGATACTCGTAACATGGTGTCTCAATATGGTGTGATATTGTCAGCTTCGGGCCCAGATCGGTTTTTTCCCAAAGAGTATTCTTGCACATTATATGTAGCTTCCTAATCTTTTCAGCTACGAATGTGGAACTTTGTTCACACACCCAACAAATTTGATGTCATTCAGAAGGTGGAGAAATATAGATTAATCATAAAAGAATAAATCAAAGTGAGGAACTTAAAGCCAGAACTTCTTATAAAGGATACATCCTTAACACTCATTTTAAGTAGCCAAATTATGGCATCTGATATAAAGTGCATTGAATTAATTTTTTTTATACATAGTGACAATCTAAAATGAATATCCCTAGAGTATGATACATTGTAACCTTTTTTAATGTAATAGTGGCATGACCTAAATGAAATAATTTTAGAAGAATGTGAATTAAGATTTTTCCTGATACATTCAATCCTCTTTATAGTGGCGTCGTTTCTCTGGATAATTTTGGTTGTTATAGTGAAATGTTGTTTTAAAGAACACACAATATAACATTATGTAGATCCTTTTAAGTGAAAAATAATTTGATTGGTTATATCCAAGAGACCCCTTCTCTTTCAGATAGTCAAGACTCAAGAACATCTAATTGTAGATTATCATGTTCAAACTTTGGCCTATCATAATACATAGATGGTTGGAAACAAATGCTTAACTTGTGACACTTCCACGGAAAAAAATGAGAAGGAAATAGCAGAAAAGCTTTGGTAATTTCCCTTATTCTCTTAGCATTTTTAACAGAGATGACAGTCTGGTTTCTTTTCCTTTCCCTCATCATGTTTTCTCTTAATTATCCCGAAAAGAAATGTTTGTTATGTGTTCCTAATATTATAAGCAAAAAAGTTGAATAAGTTACTTAAACAAGGTCCTTTTTTCCCCTCCATTATCTACAGGAGTCATATGGAAAGGAGATAAACTGATAGACGGGGTCCCAGAAACTCTGGATTTGCTCAGGGAAAAGGTTAATGTTTCTAACGTTTCAAGATTGCTTGTATCATTCAATTTATAGTGATTCCAACCAAAACTACTGTGTCTTTAGAAAGACGGTGCCAATAAAATCATCTATGCGTGAACTGGCTGCTCCATCTAACTTTTGAGTAACTTCATTCTCCAGGGGAAAAAATTAGTTTTTGTTACCAACAACTCAACAAAGTCGAGAAAGCAGTATGGTAAAAAATTTGAAACACTTGGTCTTAGTGTCAGCGAGGTAATTTATGGCTCTTCTCGTTCATATTATATGACTATGGATCAATAGTTCTAATGGCAAGTCACTTTCCAGGAGGAAATTTTTGCTTCTTCCTTTGCTGCAGCTGCTTATTTGAAGTCTATTGACTTCCCAACAGATAAAAAGGTAAGTCACAATGAAATTCATAGTGTATTACCAAAAAAAAAAAAAATCAGTAGTATGGATTTAGACACTGCTAAAAAACTAAAATGTTTCTTAAGAAGCTGAGATCCATCATCAGCATTTTAATTTTTACCTACTCATTTAATTGGTGTGCATTTTTAAGGTGTACGTTGTTGGTGAGGAAGGCATCTTGAAGGAGCTTGATTTAGCTGGCATTCAACATCTTGGGGGACCGGTATGTACAAACAAATAACAGTCCTTTCTACTTTATGAATAAGCTCTGATATATCTTACAGCTGTTACTAGCTTTTGGCTTATGATAATTTTTCACCTCAAATAAATCTACCAATTATTAAAATTGGTTTGATGGTTTACGGATGGATGTTTCTATTCTCGTTGTACCTAACTAACCTATGGAGCTAGAGATATGTTGTGTTCTCTTATTTACCATGACCATTGTTTTTAATTGAATGTATATCTTTCATTTTGTACGTCTTTATTATGTCTTTTTTTTTGTCGAGCATAAAAAACTTGTACTTGACAAGAAGAATGAGATAACAGTTGGAAAAAAAAGAAAGAGGGCGGGGGGGGGGGGGGGGTAAACAAATTAATGAGATAACAGTTGAAAAAAAAAACAAAGAAGTATAAAGACTCTTTTAAAAAGAGGCAAATGACATAAAGAGAAAGAACAAGTGCATCTTGTTGTATTTTGTTTTATCATTCCAACAGTAAGGGGGGGGGGTCAACAAGTTAATAAAATACGCGAACAAATTAATAAAATACGCAACCTAGCATTTCCCTGTGTGGAAACACCCGATTTTAGTTAGGAAAGGTACAGAACAACTGACCTTTTAGAATAAAAAGAGAAAAAAAATGTATATCTGGGAAAATTAGGTGCCATATGGATTTATATGGCTTCAATCAGTAGGTTTACTCACAAAAATAAATCCATACGTTTACTTGCAAAATAGTTACTTCATGCCTAAAGTAACATGAGTTGTTACTTTAATGATGAATATCTGAGCACGTTATGATTATATTCAGCCGGATATCATCAAACTTTTGGTATTAATTGAAGTCCAGATGGTTGTAACTTGTAACTGTATAGGTGTAAATAAATAGATTCTAAAACATTAACTGAATGGTGTCTTTTCTTTTTTAACAGGAAGATGGTGACAAGAAAATAGAGCTAAAGCCAGGATATATGATGGAGCAGGATAAGAATGTATGCTTCAATTCGGCTTCCTATTTATTTGTTCTACGTTTAAAGTTGTTGCCATGTGACCAGGAGGTCATGGGTTCAAGCCGTGGAACAGTCTCTTGCAGAAATGTGAGGTAAGGCTGCGTACAATAGACCCTTGTGGTCCAGCCCTTCCCCGGACCTCGCGAATTGGGAACTTAGTGCACCGGGCTGCCCTATTTTTACGTTTAAATTGGGACCAAATTCTACAATCTTTCAAATATATTGTGCTGAGTTGTGTCTACACCTTTCAGGTCGGAGCTGTTGTTGTTGGATTTGACCGCTATTTCAACTACCACAAGATTCAGTGAGTTTTCCTTTTTACCTTTTCTGTATTAATATTCCCTGCCGCATAATATCTAACAATGTAATTACTTTGTTTCGGGAAATGTGGATGCCATAATGGAGTTTTACGCTTAACCAGTAGTGTGCTTAGGAGCTTTTCTCATGCATTTGCGGATTTTATATACTTAACGACTCATATAGTACCTTTTTTAGCTATCCCACGCTAAAATATTCCTTTCTAGAGGACCTGATTCAGACTAGAATTACTACCTGCACGTACAAACCCTCTATTCAAGACAAGATACGGGCAAAAGTGAAGGGTATTTTGCTGGCTGTAAGACTATAACTGTATAGGCTTCCTATTGGTGCATTCATCTGTCTGTATAAATCTTCTCTGACCTATTGAATTCACATCTCTAACTTGCTTTTTGTAATGAAGGTATGCTACCCTGTGCATACGTGAAAATACAGGATGTCTCTTTATTGCTACAAACCGTGATGCTGTTACCCATCTTACAGATGCTCAGGAATGGGCAGGTTATTCTCATCTGATGCTTTAATGTTAGTTTCATATGTTTGTCATGTGAGCTAACCGATCATTGTAGAAGTTAGTTGTTGAACCCATTTTCTGTTGAACTTAGTCTTATTGTCCAACAGAGAATTATCATGTGATAATTGAACTGCAATTTGTGAATTCTGACTTGCTGACCATTTCCTCACAATCATTTATCTAATCCGTATAAATTGAGTCCTTGCAAACAGAGACTGTTGTAGTGTGGATACATAATTATCAAGTTGTGTTAGATCTACTTAGCACCAATATTATTATTTTTGTATCGTCATGTTTGACTCACACTATTATTTACAATAAGAACTTTTTCGTGCAATCAGAATTTACCACATGTTATTGTGATGTACACTTCAATCTTTTTCCCTCTTTTACCATTTGATGCTCAGGTCCAAGTCATTATTCTATATAGCCTTTCTGAGCCATGTCATTTGCTTTTGCCTCTGTAAGAAATGTTGATGTGTCATTACTGAACTAATTTGGAGAAACCTTGTTACTTGTTAAACTCGAGGAATTCAATATAGTTAGAACGATGATGAGATATATTCAACTAGCATTTACATAGTCATCAACTTAATGTCATGTTAAGATGCTACTGTAGTTAATTTTGTTTCTAAAGTTTATATGGTTTCAACTTTGATCATCTTAACATAGTCATAGCCATTAAAGACTTTTGCCATATTAAACTAAGCTACATTCTTTCTGTTCTGTTGCTTCAGGTGGTGGCTCAATGGTTGGTGCGATCCTAGGCTCTACAAAACGTGAACCACTTGTTGTAGGAAAGCCATCAACCTTCATGATGGACTACGTGGCTAATGAGTATGGCACTTACTTTCTAGTCATCAAGGTTTTATACATTAGTGCATTGGCAAAAACAAAATTAAAATGGAGGTTGATTATGTTGGATTTGCTATAATTTAGTAAATTAAACAAATTTAAAAGTTGATGCTGCTCTAAAATCTTGTGATGCCCATAAGTGAACTTTTAGCTATAAAGATTACAACAACATACCAGTGTAATCCCACGCCGTGGGGTCTGAGAAGGGTAGAGTGTACACAGACCTTATCTCCACCTTGGTAGGTAGAGCGGTTGTTTCCGGGAGACCTTCCACTCAAGACAAAGCATAATCACAAGCAGGACAATCAAAACAAAGCAAGAGTAAAGAAAAAGCAAGAGCAAGAGTAAAGCAAGAGAAACGTTCAGACTCAGATACAAAATTAAAGCAGTATAAAGTGCATTCGAACACAAGGGAGCAGTAGCTAACAAAACTAAATAAGCAAAACAAAATACACAAAATACACTAAAGGATACATAGCAGTAGAAATAGTAGATTATAAAGCAATAATGTGCCTATAAGTGTGATAGGCTAATCGGGCCTACAGTATTAACACTACAACTATCAATTTGTAAGCATAAGTAGGACTACGCTTGAGTACCTACTACTCTTCTACCTTAATTTGTGTCCTCCACAACCCCGTATCTAAGGTCATGTCCTCAGTAAGTTGTATATGTGTCATATCACGTCTAATCACCTCTCCCCAATACTAATTTTGGCCTACCGCTACGCCTCCTGAATCCGTCCATACCCCACTCTCACTTTCTCTCGGATATCATCATTTCTAATCCTATCTCTCCTTGTATGCCCACACATCCATCTCAGCATTCTCATCTCTGCAACTTATTTTAGCTATAAAGATTGAATAGCATAAATGCAGGATTTTCACATTACCAATACATGTAAACGAAACTTGTAACTTTAGCAGTGGCGGAGCCAGGAATTTCAAAAGGGAATTCAAGATATACAAGAATGTCATACCCAGGGTTTTAACTTATGACCTAAAACAATTTCTGAACTGCCTTTGCCATATGCTAAAATCTTACCTTATATCAAGGAGATTCAACAATTTATATAGAGTATATGTGAAAATTGGTTTTCTGCACAAAATAATTTTTTGACTGGGATTTCAATTGAACTGTTGTGCGTCCACCTAGCACCACCCCTGCTCTTCACTACCGTTATATAATCGCCATCGTTCTTAATTATTTCAGATGTATACTTGTTTGGTTGGTGATGAAACTTTATCATCCTATGATGAATGTTTTTGTTGGAAATTTATTAATGTGGAATAAAGTTTATCTCATTATTTATGACTCGAACTTGGGGCTCCGCACGTCGGAAACATCGTTTTCACACACGTGCACACGTTGTACTAAGGATCGTAAATTTCCTTAGTGAAAGAGATATTGGTACGTAAGTAAAATGTTTGAGACATAGAATGATGGACGGTTGTTGGCCAAATGACGAATGTTCCACGTTGGTAAGTGAAGGAAGAAGTGTGCATAGTGTAAAGATTGGAACGGGTCGGAAAAGGGTCGCGGCTCTACCTCGGGAGCCGGAGCGCCACACCCTTGCGGGCCGCCGCGGCACCTCCGAGGCGGGCCGCGACACTAATTCGGTCCCGAGCTACTGGAGTCGCAGCGCCGCGATGCCTCCGAGGCCCAGCCTTGGTGCTTCCGAGGCAGTGTCAGTCCGACGGAATTCCAAAAGTTTGGCTGATTGTGGAGACGTATTGGGGCATTAATATATTCGTTTTTTCTTTCATAAATCAGCCATTATTTGGCTGCATTACTTAGTGGATTGAATGGTCATTACATGACATTTAAAAGGCCACTTCATGGGCACGTGAAGAGACCCCTCTTACACTACTATAAATTGAGAATTAGCTCAACTGGAATATACACTCAGAAATTTTCAGAACTTCTTCCTCTCTAGCAACCTTCACACACTCAAAGTTCTTCTCTAGAAACACTTGAGTTTCCTTTGCTCATTTGTTAATTGTTGTTTTATCTTGGGAGACTATTGCCCGTTAACGTAAAAGGATATATATGGGGAAATCTTGTCTTAAAGACAAAGTGTCATCACTCGACTCAGCGAATTCTCAAAAGCTTGATTTTGTTCTTGGTTCCAGTTTTGTAATCTTTGTAATATTTACTTCCTGTTCCTTTGCAATTGTTGTACTAACAGCTTTCTCACGAGACTTATCACAATTATGATTATACAATTATACTACCTTACGTCTAGTCTCTAGATCAAGTTTGATTAGTACTCTCAAATTGCATGTGAAGTAATTATACTTTTAACCTTGACCAGTTGACTTAAATGTTTGCATCATGCTTATGTAGGTAATATGTGTGTCTCATAAAAGAAATTGAAAGAGTGATGTTGAACTTTTTCTGCTCATATTTAGACATTCAAACCGCCTCATCAAACATTTCAGACATTTTTCTTTGACTATGAACATTTGAAGATTGATCAGGGATCGACACGATTAGTTGTTAAAATATGTTTGTGAAATGAAGCACTATTAACATTGTGGTCGACCAAGCAGATTTTCTTGATCTACGTAGACCGGTTTCTTCTATCATTTTGGTTCACCTTCACGAAAAACAATATTTTAACTTCAATCTGCACAAAACGGGCATTCTGTTGAACGATTGGAAGTTTTAGAGAAAATGGACTAGTTTTTATTAAACATTTTTCCAATGTGTATAAGGCAGTATAGACAGGGGCGGAGGGAGGAAGGGCCAAGGGGGTTGAACCCCTTCGGCGGAAAATTACATTGTTTATACATGGTTAAAATTATCTTTTATGTATATATAGTAGGTTGAACCCTTTGACTTCTTCGTGTGTTTACTTTATCATATTTTGAACCCCTTTAGTGAAATCCTGGCTCCGCTACTGAGTATAGATGCAATTAACCTAACATTCAATAACTTCTGTCTTAATCTTCTTTAATGTTATCACAACAGGTTTAACATCCAGAAGGCCCAGATATGCATGGTTGGTGACAGATTGGATACGGATATACTGTTCGGACAAAATGGTGGCTGCAAAACTCTTCTGGTTCTCTCAGGTATCAGAAGGAAAATTTGTTCTTTTTAGGCATATGCTTCAAAGATTGTCATCCAATACTATCTTTTAATTGTGTTTTTAGGTGTGACATCTTTATCGATGCTTCAAGATCCCAAAAACTCTATACAACCGGATTTCTATGCCAACAAGATTTCTGATTTCCTCTCTATCAATGCGCCTGCGGTTTGAGCAAGTCCACTGATTACATATGGTGATTCCATTCTTTGTATCTGATATGTATTTACAAATGCACTTCATTTGTGCATCCAGTTTCCCTTTTAGCTAAAAGATGGGAGGTTGAAATTAGGCATATGAGAAACTACATAATGCAATGTAAAGAATACCAATTTAAACTTTCTAGATATAATAATGGTTCTTGAAAAAATGAAGTGTAAGCTCAAGTACTTCCATCATTAATCATGATGTAGTGACTTATCTTTCTTCTTGGTGCCTAATGATGCAAAACAATGGAATATCATGAGCATATGGTTCAATTTTATGAAGGTAAAATGCAGAGACTATTGTAAAATATGTACTTTTGTCCCATATTTTCTATTTCGGAGTTTATTGTTACTAGTGATAACGATATTCAAAATACAAAAAAACTTACAAGCAAAGAGGAACATTTTCGGTGTCCGCTTCAGGCCCGATTGATTTAGATTTGCATTGCATAAGTCTTATCAAAGCTCATTAAGGATTAAGGAATTCTACCTAGGACACCGAAAATGGATCATACATGTTCAAGTCAATAGTTGTGATACTAAGGCTGGCCAGTGGGCCGGGTCGGCCCGGTCTCGACCCGATCCCGGTCCCCCTAAAAAAATGGGGATGGGACGGGACCTGGGCTCGTCCCGCCCGTCCCTGTCCCGCTCCAGGCCCGACCCACCTCGATCACACCCGCTCCCCTCGCCTTTGCAAAAATGATATTACACAACGACCATTTTATGTTTTGGTCATTGTGCAACGACTATTTTTGGTCTCCCCCACCTCACACCCCCCTTAATATTTATTTTTAACCCCTAAATTAATATATTTACACTTTAACCCTATTTCTCATCTATAAATATCTCATTTTCCTCTTCATTTTTTCTCACAAATCTTCCTACAATCTCTCAATCAATCTCTTTACAAGTTTACATTGCCTACTAAATAATATATTTTGTTTATTCATTTGTATAACTGTATCAAAGTTAAAAAATTGGGAGTGAAGTTGACAACTAGCTTGAGGATCATCCATCGAGCAAAATTTCAATTTTCAACCTCGTAGTCGACGTTACGTCGGCGTTTGAAGCATTCGTTCCTTCTTTAAATTATTATTGTTACTTTACTTTAATTATCGCACTTAATTTCATTATCTTTAATTATTTATTTGCATAACTAAAATAGAAGGATTAAGAGGTATGTTTAAGGTTAAGGGTGCTTCTTCTAGTAGGGGTAACAAGAGCAGGGGTACTTATTCTAGTCATTCTATTCCTAGACAGGATGATTTGATTAATTACACTCATGTAGATGAAACTGATATTTTTAATGATGTACCATTAGATGATGAGATATATTCTGCAACTGAACTAAACTTTAATTTAGAAGATAATATTGATGACACACCCACTAGTGCACCTCAAACTGAAACTGAAACGCCTCATATTCTCCCTAGTATGAGACAAGGCCCAACACAACAAAAATTAAAATCAGCCCATGAGATTTTTTTGATAGGGACCAAGAAAATCAAGTAGTTAGATGTCTATTTTGTAAAAATGTTTATAAATTTAAAATGGGAAAAAGTCAGAGTAACGGGAGGTTTATTGAGACATGTACAAAACTTTCACAAAGCTAGGTGGGATGAATACGAGGCTACAAAATCGGGTGCGCCAATGCGCTCTCAGTCGGGAAAAGGTTCACATAGTGTCTCAGACCAAGTATAGGGTTAAATTAACCCGATGACGGGGAAATTATAGGCCCTAAATAAGATAAACATAGAGATAGGGAAGCAATAACAAAATTAGTTGCGGTGGAGGGTTTGTCTTTTTAATTTCCTTACTCTCCTGGTTTTACTCATTACATTAGACAAATGTATAATCTTGCTTTTAACGATTTTCCTAGATCAACTGTTAGGAGAGACGTTTTTAAATTTGCGCATGAATATCAATAATATTTACGTTTTCAGAACTTATTATATTTTTAGAGAAATTTTTTCAAGCAACTAAAGAATTTTCTGGTATATATTATCCTACTATTTCAAATATGTTATTTTATATAGCTCTAATATTTTTGTTACTTAGTGAATATATGGTAAAATCATCTTATAAGGCACCTATTAAAAAAATGTTTATCAAATTTAAAAAATATTTTTTTCCAATTCCCACTATTATATTATTGGTGATGTATTAAATTCGACTATTAAAATAGATGATTGTAAAACACTTATTGAAACTATTTATGATTGTATAGCAGTACTTCCACCTCCAACTACAAAAAATCCAAATGAACAACCACCACTAAAGAAAAAGTTTTGTCTAGCATACACAATAAATGCAAAAAAGTATATACGCATTACCAACAAGAAAGTGTTAGCAACCAACTGACTTCTATACCATCTTCTTCTTCTTCTTCATACAACATAATAAACAATATGATGTTTCTGCAACTAGTATTGAAAGTCTTAGAAATAGAATGTTTAGTGGTACCACTACTAACCAAGAAGGACGTGAAGACTTGCTTAAATAATGGAGGGAAAATGAGAAAACATTTCCAACAATAGCACTGATGGTCCGAGATGTGTTGAACATTCAACAGTCATCAACCGTCTGAAAGCG
This sequence comes from Przewalskia tangutica, assembly GCA_029844215.1. NCBI lineage: Eukaryota > Viridiplantae > Streptophyta > Magnoliopsida > Solanales > Solanaceae > Przewalskia > Przewalskia tangutica. Next base: position 10,776,927 of record CM056725.1, read on the forward strand.
TTTTTTCTGCTGAAAGATTTCAAATAATAGAGAACAGACACTCATTAGTAGGAGACATCTTGGAGATTGCAGTTTTATTTAGATATTGGATACGAGCGGAGCGTAGAAGGTGCGGTCAACCAGAGATCAACGAAGAAGACGACGAAAACTACAACAAAATCTTGTCCGACAAAACTGAAAGTGACGTCGACCAATTTGACCAATAAATTTCAATTTCAACCGAAGAACCACAAGACATTGTGAAGAAACTAGAAAATGTGTTTATAAAAATGTAATTTTTTAATTGCAATTTTACTATGTTATTTGCAACTTTCAAGACAAAGTTGCAATTTTGAAATTGTATTACAAAAAAAATCATATTTCTATTAAATAATATAAGAGACACAAAAACAGTCTTGAGATATTTTATTACACTATCTTGTTCAATTATTGAGGTGTTTGTATATATTATTTTTTTTAAATTAAGTGCCAAAAAAATATCGGAAATCTCGATACCGACCCAACACCGCTAAGACTGGTCCCCTTTTTCGACGGGACCGGAAATGGAATGGGACATCAGTGGATCCCGCCAATCCCACACGGAGGACCGGTCCCGCCCTTCCCCAATCTCGTCGGGTCCCGTCCACCAAGCCCCGCCCCGACCCACTGGCCACCCCTATGTGATACTACAAATTATATCTACTAGTGAATACGTTGTTTTTGCCTTAAAGTTTGTACCCTGCTAAATATGCAAATTGTAATCTTGTTATCTCTAAATAGAAGTAGGTGGACAAGAGATTAGCCTCACTTTCCTCATAACACAATCGTAAACAAGATTATTAAGTATTAAGTACTATAAAGGTTGTAAGATAGATCTTGACAAATGTCTAAAGCTAACAAAATCACACAACTTTTATAACTACTAAAACATGACTACAAGAAAAACACCCTACGTTGACGGGTAAAAATCGTCATCTAATCCCTAAGATGTCGGTTCCTGTAAGTGTCATCTTTGTCACTATTACAAACGGATGACGGTTTTAGAACCGTCACACGACATGTGGCGGTTTTTACCCTCACACAAATGTCACATTACATGTGACGGTTTTTCCCGTCACACAATTGCCACTTAAATTAAATTTTGATTCAATTTTTAAAAATAAATTCTATTAAATTAATAATTTATTTTAATATGGCGGGAAAATTAAATTTGGCATTTTTTTTTGCAATTTAATTTCAATATGGCAAATTGAGTGCACCAATGAAATGGACTAATAATTTAAATAACACCAAAAATATACATTAAATAGCTAGAATTTGTACAAAATCTTCCCAAAATGGATATAAGCATTCAAAGTGTTAAATTAAAGATTACAAAATTATTAATTAACTATCGTATCAATCTAAACAGGTCACCCATCAACATTTAGTTTATCAACTTCCGTCTCGCCAAGTATCTTTGAAAAATGCAATCCCCACTCTACACGAACATCATCAAGTTCCTCTTGGAAGTACATGCGTTTGTCATAGAACTATAAACCACAAAAAGAAAATAATTAGTAATGTTTGAAATGATGTAATAATTAACATGGTTAATGATCTATCATTTAAATATAGAAGTACTTACATTATGGGTCATTAAAGTTGAATCTAACATCAACTCTTTCATAAAATGCATAACATAATATCCACACTTCGTACCACCCGGTTATAGTAGTGCTTGTCATTGAATTAAATATGTAAATATAACTTAAAACAAAAATTGTAAAGATTCACTAAATATATAATCACTAAATATATATCACTCTAGGTTTATATATATGCACACAGAGACTACAAAGATTGCAGTGGTTTGCCTTTCAAATGGACTGGTCTTCAATTTCTGAACTTTTTTGAAATTACAGTGGTTTGCCTTGTAAACACTAGAACTTTTCTGAAATTGCAGAGACATGTTTCATGTCTTGGAAAAACCAGACCACTACAACTCACAACTGGCATATTGCATTTGTGGGAAATTATACACCAAATCATACCAGACCAGACCACTACAACTGGTTTATGTGTGAATAATCATAAACAGTGAACAAAATAAACCAGAACACTACAGCTGGTTTATGTGTGAATAATCATAAACAGTGAACAAAACAAACCAGACCACTACAACTCAGTTCAGAAATATAGCCCATGATAAATTGCAGTTAATTTAAAACATGTATTCTGCTCAAATAGCTACAAGTAATGAGAAATGGTAGAAATTGCAGTGGTTTGCAGTGGGAAAAAACACTAGAACTGAAGAAATTGCAGTGGTTTGCCTTTCAAATGGACTGGTCTTAAATGAAATTGCAGTCGTTTGCAGTGGGAACAAACACTAGAATTGAAGAAATTGCAGTGATTTGCCTTTCAAATGGACTGGTCTTAAATAAGATCAGACTGAGATATGCATATGTCCATCATAACATCAGCCTTAAATGAAAACTTCAAAATGTAGACATAGGAAATTCATAAAACCAAAGTAGACATGTGTTAGATGATTAGAACCTATTTAGGGACATTCCACGGGTGGGGAAGACAACTAGAAAAGTCTGCATATTAATCAAAACAGAGGTGAGGCAAACAATGAAAAATGGCATATAAAATAAGTCATACTTTAACATATTTCACCATATTCTTGTAAGCCCACTTTTGCCTTTGACCCATTGTAGTTGTATACATTTGAAGGCCGCTGCGAGAAATTTGATGAATAATTTCATATTCAAAACAGTTAACTATAGAAGCATATTTCAATAAAAAGTGTGACGTACATGTTTAGTAGTCTTTCCAAATCAGTGTCCGGAGCATTACCCAGAGAATCTAAATAAAACACCTCATTGTTCTTCATGTTAAAGACTATCAAAATCCAGCGATTCCTAAAGGTGAAATTCCATTAAATTCTAGTAGTAATGCATTCTTAAAATTAAAATGACATATACATATAATGTGACTATCTTACTTTGGATTATATGGCATGAAAAGATATTGTCCCTTGTCCCCCTTCCGAAGTCGGTCACAAAGTGTGTGCCCTTACATTAACTGGACTCGCAGGTTTGCCTTTGTCATTACTGTTAGCACAAACAAGACTAGGATGCACAAAACCAAATTGCGACACTCCTTCACTGACCGAGTTATACTTTGCATGCAACAAGCTGAAGATGTACATAAACATATCAAACAAGAAAATAGAAATACAAATACACATATGGGGATCAATGAAATGACAAATAACTTACCACATATAAACAGTAATGACATTGATATCTAACCAATCCATGGATAGTAATTCCTCATACATTTTTCTAGTAATGTGAGCCTTAACAGAACTGTTAGTCTTGTAAACTGAATCATCAATAAGGTAAGGAAAGACATAATTATCTTGAAGCTTTAACTGACAAAGTCCGTGAAGAATTATGAGAGTATCACAGCTGGTTTGGTGAGTTTTTCCTGATTGCCTTATTCTTTTCTTTTGTTCCATTGGGACATCAACAACAATGTTTTTCCCATTGTTTTTTATCTACGCCCGACTTCTTTGGTTCCTTCAACTCATCATCAAACTTCAGTGTTTTCTTTGTGTTTGGTTTATTCATACTATCTTTTCCAGTTGTATACATCTTTGGTGTCTCATTTACAAGCTGTGGATAAATCCTTGGACTTTTTCTGGGCATGGCAACATATGGGGATTGTGACTGGTCCTGTAACAAGTGTTTGTACTATAATATATAATATACAAAATAAAATACGGATATAGGTATAACATAGGATTTGTAAGCCATAAAGACAGAATTAGTTACCCGAATTCCTTTCTTCTTATTGATGTAAGGACCATTAACACTCTTTTTCCCATTGATAAGCAATTGCATCTTTTGCTTGACAATTATCCTCATTCAACGGAGGTTGGAATGAGCAACTGGCCACATCAGAATGTCGTGGTTTATTTTTGGCCAATTTATTTGTCAAGTCCTCTAACCGCTTCTCGATAGTGTCCAACCTCTCACAGAATTCTGTACTTTTGCTAGACCCTAGAGACCCATCACATAAATGGAAGTACAAAGATTATGGGACATACTTTCCTGTTCCTTGCATATGACCTTTTCTTGGAAGTTTTTTTATTACCCTCGCAAGAATATCATTTTTCTCTTCAATCCTTAGCCTACCATCTCGAACTTCTTTTTTTAACAACTCCTATTAATGATTACATATGAAATATAAAAAGCATGGCTAACCAACTCAAAAGAAAGAAATTAAGATGAATATTTAACACTTACAATTTCATCGACGATAGGTTGTACATCCGAAGGATATTTCCCATCTTTCAACCTTCGTGCTCTTTTCCAAAGCTCGGATCTGTCAATCTCATCCTCTGTGATGCCAGTTTCAGAGCACTATTAAGGTTCATTGATGGAATACCAACAATACGTTAATTAACTTCCAAAAAATAAAGCACTACGTCGAGAAAAATGTCTAACTTACCAAATCTTACATCACTTTTTATACCCTCTTCTACTTAAACGATGATTCAAATTGTTCTTCGCCCTCCTCGCTTTTGCCGCTTCATTTTTTGCCTGTAAAGAAAGACTTGTAAAACATAGACTTATCTAAATCATGGAAAATCATCAAACTGCATGCTGTTAAGTTTAGAAAAAATAATAGATCATTCAATGTCGGCACAACACCTGAAAATCTTTCGAGAGACGTGACTTAACAAATTCTTCCCAAATTGGTTTCTTTATATGATTGTACTTCTCAGGAGGCATGTACAACCTCTTTCGATCATGTACATGAGGGACAATGTACTTTTTCTTCAGCCTGTACTTAAAATTATGGAACGATTGACCGATCCCTTGTAGAATTTGCTTTTGACTTCGTGGATGGACAACAAACTTTGCCTTCAATCATACATATAAATTGGTTAAAATTTCATGTGAATAATCAAATAAAGCTAACAAAAAAACTAATAATTTCGATCTTACATTTACTGATTTCCATAACCGTTTCTTAATGGCACCAAACGCCAATCATCAATGAGTATTGGAATTGTTGTGCGAGCCAAAACTCCTACATGCGTGCACAAGTCGTCTCATGCCACCATTTTTCTTCCTTCTCTTATGTTGCTTGTGTCCAATAGATGCTCCTCTACTTCGACTACTTTCTGGTCCGTTTTCTTCTTCCTCATCACTGTCTTCGTCACGTTCAGCAGCATCTTCATCTTCGTCTTCACCAGCAGAAAAATCTGGTATTGGTTGTAGTTTACACATAATTTTACGACCATCTTCATCTAAAAAACTGTCACCTTCAGCGTTCAGCTCATCATCTGATTTGGGTTCATATTGATCTTCATCACCATATTCTATTTTCTTACTCATATTTGTACCTGCACAGTAAGTAAATACACTCACAGTTAGCTAAAGAATGGTACACTAATAAGTATTATCTCCAACAAACAAATAGTTATACTCACAATATTTAAAACCAAAATTACACCTAAAGTCCTTCTGTCCCAATTCCTGTGTATGCATTATCTCCATCATCAATATATTCAACTCGTCAGATTTATGCAGGTCAGATATAATATGAGGGTGCTCAGTCACATCCTCTAACTCATCATCTAATAAGTTTCTTGGCATATGACACACAATTGATCATGTAGTTGCACTTGGATCGGGTACGAAAATAAACTCGTCTAGCTTGCGAAGCCAAAATGAAGGGTTCCGACTTATGCCCTAACCATTTCAGATCTACTAGTGTAAATCTAAGTCCATCATTAGCTACCACACCAGCACCAGAATCTACCCAATCACACTTAAAGACGCCAATCCTAAACGTATGATAATCAACATCCCAAATCTCCTTTACCGTTCCATAATAAGTCATATCATCAGTGTGAGGCTTTGACTCCTTAGAACCCGTTACTTGCTGATCGGTGTATTTTATACACACTTTTTGAGTCATTTTTAGTTAGTATTTTACTCATTTTGTTTATGTTTAGTATAGTATTAGGATCGTTTTCCTTTCTTTTGTGTCACAGCGGTCAGAAATGGAGAAATGATAAAAAAGAGATGAAATGAGCATAAATGAGATGGAATTGCACACAAAGGGGCCAATAACTGAAGTCTAAGAAATCCCGGGAAGTTTAGAGGAGATCAAATGAAGTCCGGACGAAAAAAGGACGACGAAACGAAAATCCGCCAGAAAAATGCCTCGGCCATGTACCAATGTTCCGGAAGTTGATTTCACGCAGTTTTTCAATGCGTGGCGCCATCATAGGCCACGACGCCGACGCGGGATTTCTGAGTTTTGGGCCGAATTTGACACGTTTTTAGGGTCCAAAAGGGATAACTTTTCCTACCTACATAATCCCTAACCCTTGACCTAAAGGATTCTTGGGCTATAAATAGTCTCTACATCATTAGGGGATTCATTCCATCCATGGTACATACAACACAACTTAGGAGGCTAAGATTGGAGGCTTTTCAAGTATTTTCTTTTCTTTCTTTTTGCTTTGTTTATCTCAGTTCATGTATGGAGATTGTATTAGTTCTTAGCGTGACTATGGCTAGGAGCTAATTACTTATTTAGGGATTTTCTTGTGATTCTCTTAAAACTCTTATTCATGAAGTAATACATTAGTTGATTTCTTCTTCACTTGTTTAAGATTTATTCAATAGTTGCTTTGATTGCTTGATAATTAATTGATCACTAGTTATCATCACTTATATGAGTTCTAATCGAAATCCGAAAGGGGAGATTTTGAATATGCTATAGTTGAATAAACATAAGTTTAAATCGTAGACGAAAGTACCCCGATACTTGTGTAGCTTAATAGGTTATTGCTCTTAATCCTCCTTTGTAGTCAATCTTGTCATCGAAAGATAGAAGGGTTCTCCATTGGGGTTGAGTGTTTATATTACCTTAACAGGAGTATAAAACGATCTAGTTAACCTGCTATCTTAACGTAGAAGAAGAAGTTAGTCTAATTGTATTAAGGATTGAATAGAGTGGATAGTTGATGATCTTGGAAGCCCTAATTCTCCATCATAACTGATTTAAATCAAAGTATTTTCATAATTAGTTTATTTTCTGCATTATTAGTTTAGAATTCCAACTCAATTAACGTTAACCAAATAGAAACTAAAGCATAGATAATCGGTGATTGAAAACCAGTCCCTGAGGACGATATTCGGTCTTACCTAGACTATATTACTTATAACGATACGTGCACTTGCGTTAAGCGTGTGTATAAGTAGCGCATCAAGTTTTTGGCGCCGTTGCCGGGGACTGGCATACTTTCAATATTGACTTATCTATTCTTATTTCTAATTTGGTTGCTCTAAGAACAAGTTTCTGAGAGCATCTTTTTATCATCTTTTGTTGTTTTTCTTATTTTGCAGGTAAAGTTCGTGTGTTTTATCAAAAAAAAAATCAAAAATCAAAAAAATCAAAAAATCAGGATACATGGACTACTATTTCTATCAGGGGCAGCAAACTCATCAACAACAACTTAACCCATAGGTTCTGGAAGAAGATCTAGATGAGTTGCAGGCAGGCATACTCAGGCTCACCAAGTTCCAGTCTCAGTTCATGGATGAGACAAGAGTGTCCCTCAGAAATTTGGAGACACAAATAGGGCAACTAATGGATAGGATGAGCAATACACTTCAAGAAAGTCTTCCTAGCGACACCGTTGTGGGAAGTGATAAGCAAATTGAGGAACCTGAACCACACCCAACTGTTGAAGAATCTGGCGAGATAGTTGGTGTAGAGAAGGAAAAGATTACTGAGATCCAATTATTCACCTTTTTGGATTCTGTGGAAATTCTTCTTCCTGTACCTATTGCAGAAGAACACCACCAGCGGTCACTGTTGATCCCCAAATAGAAATTCCATACCATCAAGGGCACTCCCTAGAGTTGAGAAATGTTGGGAATCTCACTGATCCCTACATTATAGAGAGCCTAGAAGACAAGCATGTCTTGTGTACTTGGGGGATAATCTTATATCTGAAGCCCTTAGTTGAAAAGATTGTTGTAGGAAAAGTGAGACCTGCAACAATAACTATGCGGATTGCAAGTAGTTCGCAGAAGGATCCAATGGGCACTCGTAAAGGTTAACTGCGTCCGGCTAAAAGACGTTAAAGACATCGTGTTGACACCCAATTTTGACCCTCTCGTCCAGACAGTAGCTATAAAATTACACTAATTTTGTAAAATAATTTTTTAGGGATTTTTATAATAAAATGCAGCGAATAAAACATTAATACATGCATAAATAAGCAATTTAATAATGGCACCGCGTCTTACGTAGAGTTTTAAGTACTTAGAGTCTCGCGCCCGCATTAATTAATTTTAAGCTCTGTCAAACAATTCTTAAGTAATTAATAAATACATAAAATAAATAATTTAGCAATGACGTCGCGTCAAGTAGCATAGCCGCGTTTATTAATACGCAAGAGAATTTCATAATCATTTGTAATTTAAAATCAATTTTAATACATGCATTTAATAGAGTCGCGTTTATAAAGCTTTAAATAATTCTTAAATATCATACTTGCATTTAGCATTTAATTAATCTAATCTAAACTCTATTCAATTTTAATCTAACTTCGCAATAATGCATAATAATAAGATTTTAAAAATAGCGTCGCAGTCTAAAGTATTAAGCATTAATTAAATGACACGCCCGCATTTATTATAACAATTAGATTGATAAAGCACCTAAGTAATTTAATCACATTTGTTATCACTAATTAATTAATACACTTGCCTAGAATTAATTAGCTAATTAATTAACTAGCCTAACTAATTAACTCCTAAGACTAATCATCCCATCAGCCCTTCCTTTAGGCAACCCACGCCACTAACGCACTTCAACCCGCGACCCGCCGCCCCACGTTTTTTCTTATCGAGGCCCAACGCCTACCTTTATTTTCCTTCTCTTCAAAGCACTTTCCATCGTCCTCAACATAAACAAAACGCTAAGAACCCTAAACCTAAGCTTCCAATCGCCGCAACAGCACCTCACAGTCGCCGAGATTCTCGCCTGAGAATCCGGCGACTTTCCTTTCCCTTTACCTGCACACACGTCTCCAACGATTTCTTACCATAGATAACCAAATCCCTTCAAATCAAAACCCGTTCGAATCACTTACAAATCAGCACGAATCTCTTACGAAATCTCAGCCTAGAATCAGCCTTAATTGCTTACCATTATTAGAACCCAACGAGGGCTATATAAGCACATGCAATAGACCAACCAGAGCAAGGGTAGAGGGACAGAGAAGAGAGCTCAGTTGAGAGTCAGACGACAATACAGAGCTAGAGAGGGTACCCATAGCATCGATGAAGGGCTCAGTAAGATAGCAATCATTTTACACCTTAGCAGCAGTTAGGAACCACATAGCAATTTAGGGGAGAGTAAGGCAGAGCAGCACGCACCCATAGCAATTGACGGATACCTCTAGCGGCCAACACCTGCATAATCAAAGATCGCAAAGAGTAGGAGTCCGAACTTTTCCTTCGATATCACCAGAAACCAAAGAAACAAGCCTACCCCTTTCGCATCGCAAACCCAAAACCCGTCGATTGGACCGACGACTTGATACGCTGCCCCGGGTCGCTGCCCGGAGAAGGTAAAAATCCACTCCCTCTTGACCTCTGTTCATGTTGTATTTTTCGTGCGAATTTGTGTTAAACAGGTGTTAGTTCATTCATGTTGTCGTATTCATTAATGTAGGAATCTGATATTGAATAAGCTTGCTTTAATTAATAGGGATGCATAATATCTAAATTGTTAAGATACTCTTCTGAGGTGTGATTTTCAGTCGACTCCCGATTTAATCGCTCAGTCGTGTGTTTATTCAGACATAAAGATCATGTCCTGTGGAACTATTTTGATGGTTGTTCGCTTAAATATATGTTAGTTTGATTCGATTAACTATTTATGTATGTTTGGCTGTGTCTAAAGGGCTGATTATACCTCTGCTTTTTCTGCTTGAGTATAAACTGCCTCCATGCTAGCATGTTAAATCCATATTGCATCATACCTTGACTGTTAAGTTGTCTGCATGCTGTGGAATCTGTCCTGCAATGTCTATCAGTAAAATCATGTAAGGATGTCCTCCTTTTTCTTTAGAATAACTGAACATAAGAATGCTGGAATTCTATCTTTCCCTTTATAACTATCCTGTGTCTAATCCATCAAGAGCATATGTACATATTTCTAACACACATATAGTATACATGACAGCTTAAACTACAGCAGGTCTTTTTTTAGGCATTCTGTGTGTATTTTGGGTCTTTTTTTTTATATATATTATTACAATGTGTGTGCTGATTGGCTTTAATTATTGGGTTTGTTGAGGCCCATTGCTTGTCCGTACAGTTTCTTATAGCTTGCAGCCCATTAATTCAAATTGTTATGGGTCCAATTGTTGATTCCAAATTGCTGGAACATAAACTGATTCAAATATGTGTTAAATGCTTACTCATTTTGAATAGAATTTGAACATGTTAAGTAATGTCACATGCTCCTATCCTATGCAGATCTTAACACCAGTTTCGAGTAAAATAATGTTGTTAATCGCTTGGGCAATTGCCTTTCCAAAGTTCACTCTCTAATTAAAATCGTTGGAATGTTGGCCTATATTATATATGGATCCGTTTCATAGACTTGAAATATAATGGGCCTGTGGAATTTTCTTGTTTGCTTATTGTTTGCTCTCTCCTCTCGCCTTGTGTGCTACTTGACCTGGGCCCATAAAATACTCATTTCTGCCTCTGTTTTGACCCATGAATGTGTTAGATCTAGTCCATTCTTATCCAGCTCTCGTTGATAGCTGTCTGTTGCTCACCACTGTTTGTATGGCATGTATCGATTCTTATGCTGAGGGCTTATTTATTAGTGGATAAAGTTAGGACATCTGTGATATTTAGCACTGAATTATTTATGTCTAATATTATTTGGACGGATGCTAATCCTTATCTTTCTTTTTTTACATGGCACGCACCGGAGCAACAAAGAGTCTCATAATGAGACTCATCGTGGCAAGCATAAAGGCATGCATATACATCCATCGAGTCCCTCTTCGGCCATTCCTAGACAAACAAATAGGACGGGGTCATCCGCTTCAATCCCTTGCTCTCTTATCTCTTCCTTATCTTACTTTATTTGTTATTGTAATTTATAACTTTGTAATTAATAGGAAACCAAGAGCAATTAGCATTTCGAACGCATAAGGGGAAGGTAATTTATAATTGGAAACGCATTTCTACTTTACGCGTCTTTTACGATTATTATATCTAAATTTTACCAAAGCAATCTAAATGATTTAACTTGCCTTATAAAATCAACAATTTGTTTCTTATTAAACCCATAATAAATGTCCTCCTAAACTCTCAACAAAAAATCATCTTTTACTTTGCATTTTTAAAATATAATAATTACCCTAGGTTTGGCAGGACAACCGCAAGTTAGCGGATCTTAGAGGGTGCCTAACCCCTTCCCTCTAGATTAATAAAGAACCCTTACCCAGAATCTCATTAAGTTTAGCAGACCATTAAAATGGAGTTAATGTTTTACTTCAAACTAGTTAAACATTTAGGTGTCCTAATTCACCCAATTAATTAGGTGGCGACTCCGCGAACCCTTAGCATTCTAGCAACCCTTTAGCATTTTAGCACCCTTTTAAACTTTAGCATCTTTTTGCACTTTTAGCACCTTTTTTATATTTTAGCATTCTTTTAAATATTTTAGCATTTTATTATTTATTTTCTAACATTGCATTTTAAGCAGGAGTTTAGAAAATAAATGTCGCGGTCGAAAAAGGGCGCGACACATCGCTTGTTGGGAGGCAACCCAATATTTTTAATTATGTTAGTTTGATTTTTGTCTTTATTTGTTTTATTTTGTCTTGAACAGTCTCACGGTCTTGGGTTTTTGTTTTGTGTTGTTGGATGACAGGTGGACTGAAAGCTAACTCTGAGAAAAAAGGAGCAAAAACGCTGAAAAAAAAGAAAAGTCGTCGTCAGTGCCACGGCACCCAGAATCAGCGCCGTGGCGCCGGAACTTCAGAGAGCCGCAGTACTTGGGGCGCCACGGCGCCGAATCTCAAGGTCGTGGCGCCGAAAGTTCCGAGAGTCAGACGCAGTGCAAATTCCAGAATTTTTCCTCCCAGACCTTCATTATGACCGCTGTGTTGTGTTAGTAAGTTGTCCCTATGTTTAGTCTGCACACATTGGGGACAATGTGTCGATTAAGTTTATGGGGGTGTCTTATATTTTGTTTTATTGTTTTGACTCTTTGTGATTTGTTTTGTGTGTTTTTGAGTATTTTTGAGTCATAATTTTTTTAAGATCATGCATGCTTTAGTTACTTGAAACGCTTAGTGGAGTAAAGTGAAATAATGTAATGGAATTAGAAGCGACCATCTGAACACTTAGGTTAGATATGCCAAGAATTCATGTAATTAAACTATTTGGGGTATCTTGCTTAATTTATGCATTGTTAATGATTAAGCCTATGTGTCTGCTTGCTTGCTATTTGAGGTGAAATAGTTAGGATATGCATGTTAGGGAGATGACTCAGACATTTCTTTGTTAGACCTTTCTTACCATTCATTGCCTATCCCTGACATTAAAATTGTATCCCTAGTCAACCCCTTTGAGCCTAAAATAAGATCCTTTCTTTGACACCCTATAATTCCATATTTGTGCCATAAGTGGAAAAATTGAGTTGTTTGGAATATAAAGTGTTGAAAAAGAGACAAAAGAGAGTGAACAATTTTGATGCACCCCAATGAAAAAGTAATAATAAATAGGCAAAAACCTAAGTTTAGGGGTGCCTGCTATTCATCATACACCTCATTCTCTCAAAACAAAATAGGGGAAAGATAGGTATGAAGTGAAAAAAAGAATCAAAAGAAAAGGGAAGAATCGAAAGCAAAAAGAGCTTATGGTACGTAAGTTGAGCCTAAATGCCTATTTTTACCTACCCCTGCCTAAGCCTACATTACAACCCTGAAAAGCCCTGAAGATCTCTAATATGTGTATCTATGATTAGTGGAGAATAGCAAGTAAACATGTCATAAGATTTTAAAATTGACATGCATAGTTAGGTATTTTTACATCCATTGAGCATGATTGAATTGAATTTGCGAAATATCTGACTTGAGTGCTTAGAATGCTAAAAATCCATGTTATATGTTCCTGCATATTATCCTACTAACCTTCATGCTTTTCTAAGTGACAATTGTGCAGCAAATTGATCAGTGTCTTTGAGTCATTTTATTTTCTTTTCTTTTCTTTCGTGTCTTTATTTCTATCTTTTTTATCTTTACTCGAGGGCGAGCAAAGGTTAAGTTTGGGGGTGTTTGATCGGTGTATTTTATACACACTTTTTGAGTCATTTTTAGTTAGTATTTTACTCATTTTGTTTATGTTTAGTATAGTATTAGGGTAATTTTCCTTTCTTTTGTGTCACAGCGGTCAGAAATGGAGAAATGACAAAAAGGAGATGGAATTGCACACAAAGGGGCCAATAACTGAAGTCTAAGAAATCCCGGGAAGTATAGAGAAGATCAGACGAAGTCCGAACGAAAAAAGTACGACGAAACGAAAATCCGCCGTAAAACGCTTGGCCATGCGCTACAATGTTCGGAAGTTTATTTCACGCAGTTTTTCAACGTGGCGCCATCATAGGCTACGCGCCGACGCTGATTTCTGATTTTTGGGCCGAATTTGATTCGTTTTCAGGGTCCAAAAGGGATAACTTTTCCTACCTACATAATCCCTAACCCTTGACCTAAAGGATTCTTGGGCTATAAATAGTCTCTACATCATTAGGGGATTCATTCCATCCATGGTACATACAACACAACTTAGGAGGCTAAGATTGGAGGCTTTTCAAGTATTTTCTTTTCTTTCTTTTTGCTTTGTTTATCTCAGTTCATGTATGGAGATTGTATTAGTTCTTAGCGTGACTATGGCTAGGAGCTAATTACTTATTTATGGATTTTCTGTTGATTCTCTTGAAACTCTTATTCATGAAGTAATACATTAGTTTATTTCTTCTTCACTTGTTTAATATTTATTCAATAGTTGCTTTGATTGCTTGATAATTAATTGATCACTAGTTATCATCACTTATATGAGTTCTAATCGAAATCCGAAAGGGGAGATTGTGAATATGCTATAGTTGAATAAACATAAGTTTAAATCGTGGACGAAAGTACCCCGATACTTGTGTAGCTTAATAGGTTATTGCTCTTAATCCTCCTTTGTAGTCAATCTTGTCATCGAAAGATAGAAGGGTTCTCCATTGGGGTTGAGTGTATATATTACCTTAACAGGAGTATAAAACGGTCTAGTTAACCTGCTATCTTAACGTAGAAGAAAAAGTTAGTCTAATTGTATTAAGGATTGAATAGAGTGGATAGTTGATGATCTTGGAAGCCCTAATTCTCCATCATAACTGATTTAAATCAAAGTATTTTCATAATTAGTTTATTTCCTGCATTATTAGTTTAGAATTCCAACTCAATTAACGTTAACCAAATAGAAACTAAAACATAGATTATCGGTGCTTGAAAACCAGTCCCTGGGGACGATATTCGGTCTTACCTAGACTATATTACTTGTAACGATACGTGCACTTGCGTTAAGCGTGTGTATAAGTAGCGCATCACTTGCATAGTTGAAGCTACTACAGTAACCCCACTATTCTGAGTAACATGACTCGAGTCACCCTCGTATGTTTGAAAGTGAAACTCGTTGACATCATAACCAGAATATTTATACATATAAGGAGATGGACCATTAGATAGCCAGCACAAAATTTCAGACACATGCTTATTTTCCTCAATTAAGTCAAATACCTAGAAAACAAAATCAGAAGCAATCACTTACTGTCTACAAATTAAATAAATATAACTTAAAATTTATTTGCAATATTAAAAACCTTATTTCGCAGTCAATCAGGAAATCGTTTATTGTGTTCTTTCTTATACCAAACTTTTTTTTTGGATCCTGAGATCGTAACAGTTCCATCACTATAAAAGAAAGAGCAGATTATTATAATTCAATCAATAAAAAAAAGTTTTAAAAAAAACAAAAAACATGTTATCAAATAATACGATTACATAATGAATGGTTGAATTTCTTCTGTGTTTTCTAAAATCCACAAGTGGACTTGGTTTAGAGAAGATGGATCAGGTTCGAACATTTCCCCATCACCAGTCGGTTCATCAACAAATGACTTACCTTCTGAGACACCACATGTTTTCATGTTTGTCATGTACTCGGAGCACAATTCCAAGGCTTCCTCAGCTAGGTAGCACTCTGCGATGCATCTCTCTAGACGGTTTCAGTTTCTTACCTAACCTTTTAAGATTTTCATGTTTCTATCAAAAGGATACATCCATCGGAGATATACCGGACCATGTTGTCTCAGTTCACTTACTAAGTGCACAAGTAAATAGATCATTATGTCAAAGAAATATGAAGGGAAATATTTTTTAGCATACACAAAGTCACTATAACATCCTTCTCTAACTGATCAAGTGTTGATTCATCTACCACTTTGGAACACAAAACATTAAAGAAGAAACGTAACTGATCGGTGTATTTTATATACACTTTTTGAGTCATTTTTAGTTAGTATTTTACTCATTTTATTTATGTTTAGTATAGTATTAGGGTCGTTTTCCTTTCTTTTGTGTCACAGCGGTCATAAATGGAGAAATGACGAAAAGGAGATGAAATGAGCATAAATGAGATGGAATTGCACACAAAAAGGGCCAAGAAATGAAGTCTAAGAAGTTCCGGGAATTATAGAGGAGATCCGACGAAGTCCGGACGGAAAAATGACGACGAAACAGAATCCGCCTGAAAAACGTCACCGGAGCCGCGACGCCTGGAAGCAGCGCCGCGGCGCCCAAAGTGCTGAAAGTCCCGAGAGTTGCTGAATTTCAGGCGCCGCGCCAGTCACAGGGCATACGCCGACGCTGGAATTATGAAGTCTTTGGCGAATTTGACATGTTTTCAGAATCCTAAAGGGATAAATTTTCCTACCTAAAGGGATAACTTTTCCTACCTAAAGGGATAACTTTTCCTACCTTAAAACCCTTACCTAAAAGGATTCTAATAACTTTTCCTACCTACAAAATCCCTAACCCTTCACCAAAAGGATTCTTTGGCTATAAATACTCTACATCATTAGAAGAATTATTCATTCTCCATTCCACCATTCACCACTCTACATCCATCCTTCCACCAATCCATCTTGTAAATATTCCACAACACACCCTTGGATGCTAGAAGGCTTGGAGACTCATACTTAGTAATTTGCTTTTCTTTTTCTTTTCTTTATTTCAGTTTTTGCATGATGAACTTTGAATTAGTTCTTGTCATATTTATGGCTAGGAACTAATTCTCTTATAGGGCTTTCCATGTTAATTCTCTAGAAACTTATGTTATGAATTAATGCATGTTTATGGTTGTTATTCTTCTTTGAGAGATCTATCCAATAATTGCGTTGAATGCTTGGTAATTAATTGACAACTAATTATCACTGTATGATTTCTAATCAGACTCCGAAAGGAGGGGATTGTGAATATGTTGTAAGTTGGGTAGACATTCTTGGATTGGGGATGAAAATACCTCAATTATTTATGTAGCGTTAATGAGAGGCTTAAAAACCCTAATTTTGCGCATTGTGCGTGACGGTTAACTAGGTTCTTGTTCTTAATCCTCCTATAGAGTTATCCTTATCACCGAAAGGTATGTAAGGTGCAATACTGGGGTTGAGTGTTTATATAACCCTAACGGGAGTATAAAACGATTTAGTGAACCTGCTTTCTCCAAAAGAAGAAGACCATAAGTTATTGCATTAATAAGTAGCATAAGCGGATAGTGAGGAGACGTGGAAGCCCTATTCTCATCACAACTGAAGTAAACCTTTATAGTTAAAATAGCTTTTATAATTCTTAGTTATAAACAACAACTCCACATATCAATTTACCAAATAGATACCAAAAAATAGATAGTTGGTAATTGAACCCTAATCCTTGAGGACGATATTCGGTCTTATCAAGACTATACTACTTGTCACGATAACGCACTTGCGTTTAAAGTGTGTGCATCTTACCGCGCATCAAGTTTTTGGCGCCAGTTTGGGATTAGGCATAGTTCAATATCAAATTTATCTATTTTTAATTTCTAATTTGGTTTTTATTTTTGTTTCTTTAAATTATTTATTTTCTTTTCTTTTGAAAAAAAAAAAAAAAAGTGTGTCGTGATTCGTTGTTGGTTTTGATTCATCTCAGGGATCCTTAAGACATGGATTTCTACTGTCAATATGATCGAGCTCCAACCATAGAGGAAGAGAGGGAGGAATTACGAGAAGCTATACTCAGTCTCATGAGGTACCAAAATCAGTTCATAGACGAAACGAGAATGACCATGAAGAAGTTGGAAACGCAAATAGCAGAACTCGCGATCATATTCAACAGCGAAATGCAAGAAGAGCAATCTGCACCTGGGGTAGGCAATTAGGAAACACAATGTCAGGCAATTGACCCGGCGATGCCGAATCGGGGATATAGAGAGTTCGCAGCAGTTAGTACGCCGATGGCGTGGTCGCGGCACAAGATTCTCGAGACAAGCAGAGAGAGTGGCGCGCCGTAACCCAGAAATCGAGGTGATTTTGAACAGCGAACAACAAATTGAGGAGTCTGAACCACACCCAACTATTGAGGAATCTGGTGAGATAGTTGGTGTAGAGAAGGAAAAAATTGCAGAGATCCAATTATTTACCTTCTTGGATTCTGTGGAATTTTTTTTTCTTGCACCTATTACAGAAGAAACACCACTAGCTATCACGGCTGATTCCCAATTAGGAAGCCCATACCATCAAGGGTACCCCCTAGAGTTTAGAGATGTAGAGAAGTTCACGGATTCCTACATTATAGAAAGCATAAAAGACAAGCCTACTTGGGGGATAATTGGATATGTAAGGCTCTTGTTTGAACAAATGGTCGTAGGGAAATTGAGACCTACAACAATAACTCTGCGGATTGCAAGCAGTTCGCAGAAGGATCCAATGGGCACTCGGAAAGGTTAATTGCGTCTGGCTAAAAGACGTAAAAGACAGCGCTTGTTGGGAGGCAACCCAATGTTTTTAATTATGTTATTTTAATTTCTGTCTTTAGTTTATTTTATTTTGTCTTGAACAGTCTCACGGTCTTGGGTTCTTGTTTTGTGTTGTTGGATGACAGGTGGACTGAAAGCTAAAATCGAGGAAAAAGGAGCAAAAACGCTGAAAAAAGGGAAAGCAGTCGTCAGCACCGCGACGCCAAAATCAGGGCATGGCGCGAACTCCAGAGCCATCAGACTAGTGGCCAGCGCTGAATCTCGTGGCGCGGAACTTCAGAGGACCATATTCCGTGCAAATTCCAGAAATCTTCCTCCTAGACCTCCGTTATGACCGCTGTGTTGTGTCAGTAAGTTGTCACTAATTTTTTTTTTTTTGAGTCTTGCACACATTGGGGACAATGTGTGATTTAAGTTTGGGGGGATGTTTTATTGTTTTTGAGTCTTGTTGAATTGTTTTGTGTAGTTTTGAGCCATTTTTTAGTCATAATTTTTTTTTACGATCATGCATGATGTAGTTACTTGAATTGCCTAGTGAAGTAAGGTTGAATAATGTAATGGAATTAGAAGCAACCATCTAAACACTTAGGTTAGATATGCCAAAAACTCATGAAATCTGTCAATTGGGAGTATCTTGCTTGATTTGTGCATTGTTAAAAGATTAAAACCTATGTGTTATGATTGCTTGCTATTTGAGGCGAAATAGTTAGGATATGCATGTTAGGGAGATGACTCAGACATTTCTTTGTTAGCCAATTCTTACCACTCTTTTCTATCCCTGACTTTAAAAATATCCCTAGTCAGCCCCATTGAGCCTAAAAACATGAAACTTTTTCTTTGACACCATATATTCCTACAATTGTGCCATAAGTAAAAATGTGAAATAGTTGGAATAAATTGTGTTAAAAAAGAGACAAAAAGAGTGAATAAGTTTGATGCACCCCAATGAAAAAGTAATAAGAAAGAGGCAAAAGCCTAAGTTTGGGGGTGCTTGTTATTATAATACACTTCACTCTCCCAAAACAAAAGAGGGGAAAGATAGAATTGAAGTGAAGGAAAGAATCAAAAGAAAAGGAAAAAATTGAAAAGCTAAAGAGCTTATGGTACACAAAAATGAGTCTAAATGCCTATTTTTACCTACCCGTGCCTAAGCCTACATTACAACCCTTAAAAGTCCTGAAGATCTCTTAGATGCATAGCCATGATTAGTGGAGAATAGCAAGTAAACATACTATAGGAATTATGAAATTAACATGCATGATTCAGTGTTTTGACTTCCATTAAGCATGATAAAAATGAGTTTGCGAAATATCTAGCTTAATGTGTTTTGAATGCTGAAATTTCAGGCTATATGTTCTTGTATATTATTCTGCTAATCTTCATGTTTTTCAAAGTAACACCAATGCAGCAAAGTGATCAATGTCATTGAGTCTTTTATTTTCCTTTTTCTTGAGTCTTTATTTCTTTCTTTTATCTTTGCTCGAGGCGAGCAAAGGTTAAGTTTGGGGTATTTGATCGGTGTATTTTATATACACTTTTGAGTCATTTTTAGTTAGTATTTTACTCATTTTATGTATGTTTAGTATAGTATTAGGGTCGTTTTCCTTTCTTTTGTGTCACAACGGTCATAAATGGAGAAATGACGAAAAGGAGATGAAATGAGCATAAATGAGATGGAATTGCACACAAAAAGGGCCAAGAAATGAAGTCTAAGAAGTTCCGGGAATTATAGAGGAGATCCGACGAAGTCCGGACGAAAAATGACGACGAAACAGAATCCGCCTGAAAAACGTCACCGGAGCCGCAGGCGCTGAAGCAGTATGCGCGCCCAAAGTGCTGAAAGTCCCGAGAGTTGCTGAATTTCAGGCGCCGCGGCGCCGACGCGGGAATTATGAAGTGCTGGGCCGAATTTGACATGTTTTCAGAATCCTAAAGGGATAACTTTTCCTACCTAAAGGGATAACTTTTCCTACCTTAAAACCCTTACCTAAAAGGATTCTAATAACTTTTCCTACCTACAAAATCCCTAACCCTTCACCAAAAGGATTCTTTGGCTATAAATACTCTACATCATTAGAAGAATTATTCATTCTCCATTCCACCATTCACCACTCTACATCCATCCTTCCACCAATCCATCTTGTAAATATTCCACAACACACCCTTGGATGCTAGAAGGCTTGGAGACTCATACTTAGTAATTTTCTTTTCTTTTTCTTTTCTTTATTTCAGTTTTTGCATGATGAACTTTGAATTAGTTCTTGTCATATTTATGGCTAGGAACTAATTCTCTTATAGGGCTTTCCATGTTAATTCTCTAGAAACTTATGTTATGAATTAATGCATGTTTATGGTTGTTATTCTTCTTTGAGAGATCTATCCAATAATTGCGTTGAATGCTTGGTAATTAATTGACAACTAATTATCACTATATGATTTCTAATCAGACTCCGAAAGGAGGGGATTGTGAATATGTTGTAAGTTGGGTAGACATTCTTGGATTGGGGATGAAAATACCTCAATTATGTATGTAGCGTTAATGAGAGGCTTAAAACCCTAATTTTGCATTATGCGTGACGGTTAACTAGGTTCTTGTTCTTAATCCTCCTATAGAGTTATCCTTATCACCGAAAGGTAGGTAAGGTGCAATCTTGGGTTGAGTGTTTATATAACCTAACGGAGTATAAAACGATTTAGTGAACCTGCTTTCTCCAAAAG
Source organism: Przewalskia tangutica (assembly GCA_029844215.1). Lineage (NCBI taxonomy): Eukaryota > Viridiplantae > Streptophyta > Magnoliopsida > Solanales > Solanaceae > Przewalskia > Przewalskia tangutica. The sequence goes on from CM056725.1 coordinate 10,797,797, forward strand.
AAGAAGACCATAAGTTATTGCATTAATAAGTAGCATAAGCGGATAGTGAGGAGACGTGGAAGCCCTATTCTCATCACAACTGAAGTAAACCTTTATAGTTAAAATAGCTTTTATAATTCTTAGTTATAAACAACAACTCCACATATCAATTTACCAAATAGATACCAAAAAATAGATAGTTGGTAATTGAACCCTAATCCTTGAGGACGATATTCGGTCTTATCAAGACTATACTACTTGTCACGATAACGTGCACTTGCGTTTAAAGTGTGTGCATCTTACCGCGCATCAGTAACCTCATTATTGTTGTTTTAACATGCTTATTCTTCACACACCTGACTACAATAGGCAAAAGTTATTGCATTAAGACATGACAGTCGTGGGACTTCAAACCTTGAAGTTTCAATTGTCTTAAACAAACGAGGTTCATAATATTAGACGGATATCCTTTGGAACCTTAATGCTTCTCACATCTTTACAAAAGTTTTGTTTCTCTTCTTTTGAGAGTGTGTGACAAGCCGGAGGAAGCCAAGTCCGACCGTTTCTTTTTTGTGATGCTAATTTATCCCTAATTTTCATCTCCACAAGATCCTCCCTTGCCTTCAAGCCATCTTTGGACTTACCCGGGATGTTTAGCAAAGTGTCGTATATGCTTTCACACACATTTTTTTCAATGTGCATTACATCTAATTGACGCCTCACTAGCAAATGCTTTCAATACTTTAAATTATAGAATATTGACTTCTTTTTTCACCACACTTTGTTATTACCATCCCCACGTTTATGCTTTTTTACATTATGCTTCCCCCACTTGTCATCAATATATTTAACTAACCCTAATATTTCCTCACCGTTCAATAGTCTAGGGGCTGCCTCCTTTTCTATTTTCTTATTAAAACAACTTTTTTGATTTCTGAATTCATGATCCTTAGGAAGCCATCGTCGATGGCCAACATAAACAGTTTTCTTACTATGTTTAAGCCAACAATTAGGAGTATTTACACCACAATATGGACATGCATGGTAACCCTTAACAGTACAACCCGCTAGATTCCCATAAGCCGGATAATCATTTATGGTCCACATTAAAACAACCCGTAAATTAAATGACTCTTGTTTATAGGCATCAAAACACTCAACCCCTTTTTCCCGTAACAGTTGTAAATCTTCAATCAAAGGTGCTAAGTAAACATCTATATCATTGCCCGGTTGTTGTGGACCAGAAATTAAAAGGGATAACATTAGAAATTTTCTTTTCATACAAAGTCGGGGGGAAGGTTATAGGTCATAAGAATAATTGGCCAACAACTATAATTAGTGCTAAGAGAGCTATGTGGATTGATTCCATCTGCTGATAAAGCAAGGAGAAGGTTTCTAGGGTCAGAAGCAAAAGTAGGCCATTTGTCGTCAATTAACTTCCAAGCTTTTGAATCAGCTGGATGTCGGAGCATTCATCGTGGACTTTCTCATTTTCATGCCATGTCAAGTCTTTGGCTATTTGCGAATATTGAAACATTCGCCTAAATCTAGAGATGATAGGAAAGTACCACAAAACCTTTTCAGGAACCCCCACTCTATCTTCATCACTACCATCTTTTTTCTTCCATTTAGAAACACCACAAGTAGGACATTTAGAAAGCCCTGCATACTCATTTCAGTATAATATGCAATCATTTGGGCAAGCATGGAACTTCACATATTCTAATCCTAAAACTGACATGGTCTTCTTGGCATAATATAAAGAAACTGGCATTTCATTTTCATTTGACAGCAACTTGGATAAAAGACTCAATAACTCCGAAAAGCTATTGTCCGACCACCCAAACCTACCCTTGATGCTGAATAGTTTAACTACAGCACTTAATTTAGTGAAATTTATGCATCCAGGGTATAATGGTTTCTCAGCTTGTTCAATTAACTCTCTAAAAGAATTATTATCTCCACAACTCTTATACGCATCAGTTACCATGTCAACGGTACGACCAATATCACAACCCGTAAATTGGGGGCCAAACTGATCATCAGTCCCAGGAGGAGATTCTTTAGAACCTTCACCATGCCAAATCCATGTTTTATAATCACCATCTATCCCATAAAAAAAGATGTTCAGACACAATCTTTGGTGAGTGATATGAAATGTTCCACCTAAGCGAACTACGGTCTTCGGCATTTTTAACTGCAAATTTTAAAAATTGCTTAACACCTTCATCATATTCGAGTGACACTCGAGAACATTCCATCCAAGACTTATCTATTAATAATTAAAGGACTTGAAATAAATAAAATCAAGACACAACAAGCATTTAACAACACATGACAACAACAAATAAAAAAAGCAGTCACAATTCCTTGCTCAATTAGTTTAATAACCACATTAAGAACTTGTAAAATGAGAAAAAGTACCTGAGACCGTTTGTGTTTGTGTGTGCCCTGCCAAAATTCCTTTGTATCTTTAACAAAACTCAATAAACAAAACTTTATTGATACAGAGAAAACAAAAACCAAGTATTTATGCTTATTGATTCATGCATGCAGTCAAATAAAAATAAAGAAAAAAAATCACAAAATCGTTTTTCTCTAGGGTTAGGTTGTAGAATGAGGAGAGGATTTATGCTTATTATATATCAAATCCCTAAAACAAGTATTTATGCTTATTATATATCAAATCCCTAAATATACTGACCAAAAATTGAAAAAGTGACAAACATAATCAGAGGATTCCACGGAAAAGCACGAGATATAAAGGGGAAGCACGAGAATGAGTGAAAGAGTGAAAGAGTGAAAGAGTGAAAGAGTGTGAATATAGTGAAAGAGTTGGTTCTGGAAGTGAAAGGGTTCTAGGAGAATGAAGAAGAGTGAAAGGGTTTTGGACTTCAATTTTTTCTACGGGAGTGATATTTTCTATATGAAGAGTGTTGAAGACTAGTACATTGATCGATATTTTCAAAGGGTTCTGGGCATATACAGTGATCGATATTTTCTATGAAGACTAGTACCCATTGATATATATATATATCATCTTATTCCTTATTTTATAGTATCTATTTAGGTCTTTTTATTCCAATATATTAATAAATTAAAGTGCAAAAATTTAAAGGAATTTAATTGAGGTGGCTCGGCCAACCATAAATGCATAATTTAAACTATTCATCCGAGTGCTGAATGAGGTCATGCATGACCTCGGTATTTTTATTTAATCCCTTATATGCCAGTTCCTTCCCTATTTATTATCCCCTTTAGATCCTCGACCTAACTTGGTATCAAAGCCATAAAGGGTAAATTCTAAAGAGATATATGAGTTCAGATCAGGTGAAATCCTTGTTCGTTTTCCCCGATAAACTTGGCTACGGCTGAGCCTTCCGAGTTGGTTAAATCCTGTTTAGTCGAACGATCAGATCGCAGGGTCATAGTAAGTCCCCGTGTGTAGGGCCGATAAGAACCCATTGATATATTGTTCGCATAAGGATTGTAGGAAGGTAAGGGTCTTCGAACTAGGATTCCATATACATGGATCCTTTTTCTCAATAGAATTACTTCTTATGATTTTGGAATCATCTCCTTCCATGGATTCAAAGAAGATAATAAATTCCGAAGAAATCGATATATAGGTTTTTGAATAGTAGATTGATAATTAATTATACAAAAGGTAAATAGAGACTACTTCTACAAAATCTTAAACCATACATGGATCCGTTTTTAGACAGAACTACTTCTTATAATTCTCGATCATCTTCTTCTTTTGATTCAAAGAAGATAATTAATTCTGAAGAAATCGTTATACACGATTTCGAAAAATCAATTGACAATTGGGAAATCCCAAAAGTCAATAGAGACCAAATTTACAAAAATTCCAAATATCAATTCTTCAAAACAGATTTCACAATCAAAACAGAAGAAAGAGATATTCAATTAACAAAACCCTTTGAAACAATTCAATTACTTTCTCAAAATTCCTTGAAAAAAGCATAGAGAAAGAAATTATAAATACATACACATTGGTTTAGTCCAAGTAAGGATAAAACCCCTTACTAAAGAAGGATTAAACACTCCAATCCTTGCTATCTTAAGAGATGCAAGATTCACAGATTTCGAAGATTCCTTGTTAAGTTCGGTTGAGTCCAGTCTCTGCACAGGACCAATCTCTTTTGATTGTTACCCAAACTTTTCAGTTTCTTTGAATGATAAAAATATCCAAAAATTCATCGTCTTACAAATCAAGACGCACAATTATCAAATGCTTGAAGGATCTATTCATGTAACATTAATTTTTAGAATTCATTATAAAGCTATGACTTCTGCTTTTGCAACAAAAGTCAAATACCATAGTAAGAAATGTGAAACCCTTCTTTTACAAACATACCTTTCCAAATCTAACACGGTAATACCGCGACCCATTAGATGGAAAGATATTACCCTACCAGAAGAATGGATCCTGGAAGGCGTAACAAAATCTGAACCCTTAGAATCTGAGCAACCAAATACCCATCTTAGAGAAATAACTCAATACCAAGATGGTAGGGTCAGTCTCTCATTTTTAAGAAGATCTATGAGTAATAGATACGAAGATACAAGTTCCGAAGAGACCCTAGACTTAGGAAGAGTCTCACAAATACCTTCAATAATAAATACACCGGTCAAAATAAAGCCTAGGTATTCTACATCAGATCTACCAAATTTGACAAACGTAGATTACACAAATCAAATACCCAGAGCAGTATATATAAATCCCGTGGTTAGAGAAAAGATGGACGACCAGGAACCTACTAGTCCAACATACTCTTCGATAACCCACAATGACCTAGCAAATGAAATTAAAGTTCTAGAAAGAGAATTCCAAGTAGATAAAAAGCTACTACAAAAAGAATTCTATGAAGAACATAATTCAGAAAAAAGAATTTGGTTCTTTAAAAATTTCCTTAATACAAGAAAACAAATACAAGAAAAATTCTATGAATTTGTCCAAGATAATAAAATTAATATTCCTTTTTTCAAATGGTTTGAGATATATTCCTCTCAAAACTCCATAAAATACCCCTTTCTCAAAACAATAGACTCCACTATCGAGAATAGTGTAACCATGTTAACACACAAATCCGATAGCAGTGATAACCTAGAAGAATTAGGAAAACCCCTAATCAACAATATGAATTGGGAACAACAACCCGTACAAGGAATACAAATAGCTTCAGGGTTACAAATAATCCCTGCTCAAGATCTAGAAATAATTAAACCGCTAGCTCAGTCCCGTTACAATGTCGCTTCAATTTATGATTGGAATCTCGATGGAATGACTGAATACAATATCCTCAGCTTCCTCCAACAAATGACAATGGCAGCAAATGACTACCAAACACAAAAAGTTCCTTGATAAAACCTCTGCAGAACTGATAATCGCAGGATTCTCAGGTCAATTAAAAAGATGGTGGGATCATTATCTCACTGACCAACAAAAAGAAAATATTCTAAATGCCATAAAAACCGATGAAGAAGGAATACCAATATTAACTGATATGAGAGAACATACAAGATGCAGTATCAACCTTGATACTGACAATATCTTTAAATTTCATAGGTGATTCTACACATCTTAAAAATAAAAATGTTGAATTACTTTCAAATCTAAAATGTAAAAAATTAAGTGATTTTCAATGGTATAAAAATACATTCTTAACTAGAATAATGATTAGAGAAGACTCTGGTCAACCATTCCGGAAAGAAAAATTCTTAGCCGGATTACCAAGCCTCTTGGGAGAAAAGGTTAGGAATAAAATTAAAGAAAATTGTGGAAAACAAATAATACCTTATGATGAGTTCACATACGGAGAATTAGTCTGTATAACTCAACAAGAAGAATTAAAAATCTGTCAAGATCTAAAAATACAAAAACACCTTAAAAAGAATTAAAAAGAACAAAATGTGAATTAGGAACATTTTGCAAACAATTCGAACCAGCTACCATAGAAAATTCCAAAAGCTGCGAAAGAGATTGTAGCAAAACTAATAAATCCCACAGAAAATCCCCAAAAGATTATAAGTCTAATAATGATTATTATAAGAATCCTTACAAAAATAATCGTTATAAGAATAATAGAAATACAAAAAAGAATTTCAATTCCAAATACAAAAACATAACTTGTTACAAATGTAATAAGAAAGGACATACATCAAATAACTGTAGAATGAATAAAAAGCTACAAGAATTAAATCTCGACAAAGATACCACTAAGAAAATCTCTAATCTACTACTTGATTCCTCTGATTCTGAAACAGATCAGTCAGATCCTGACTATTTCTCTCTTTTATCAGAAGACAATAAACCCCTCCAAGTAGACGAATTACTCACAAGTAGTTCAACAGAAAAACCTGAAAAGGCTAAAGAAAAACGAATATGTGTGTTAACCAAAGATCAAGAAAACATGATAGATATGATTAAACACATAGATACCCAGCACCAAAAAGAATATTTGAATAAACTCCTTAAAACCTTTACCCCAGAAAAGAAAGAAATAAAAAATAATATATTACCATGTACTTCTACAAAATACGATTTAACAAAAATTCTGGAAAAAGGTAAGAAAATTAAAGAAATAAAAATTCAAGAATTACAAAAACAAATAATTCAAGTAAAATTAGAAGTAAAAGAATTAAAAGAAAAACAACAAAAGAATTGAGAACTAATCAAAATTATACTTTCAGATAGAGCAAAACAAAACTCCGCTCCAAAGGATGATGACTCATCTGATTCAGAGAATCCCGAAAATGATAACCAAATAGAAAATCTAGAAGAAATCCCAGAAAATTTTCTAACAGTGTTAAGACAAATAACAACGAAGAAATACTGTCACGCCCCGACTTTTCCTAAGTCTTTACTTAGGGCGTGATGGCACCTGGACAATTATTTTCCACCAGGAGCACCATTTAATTCTCTTTATTTAGAAATTTAAACTTATATTTAAATACAGAGCTATTAATAAAAATAACAATAAAGAAATTTATTTATGACTTTATTGAAAATATAACGCGAGCCCATGCTCGTGCAAATATTGTTTCTACATAGACATACTGACAAATATTATTCTAAGTTGGAAGGGAGACCATTCCACACGGGCATTTTCCGAGACATTAGAACTGACATTCTGAACCTGACGAGTACCAAGCCCGAAACAATGGACTTGGTATGACAAGAGGCTGCGGGACGATCGCTAGCCTTGGCGTGGAGCCTTTCCTCTATCACGCTTTCCTGAAACATGTTAAATAAAGAGTCACCTACCATCCAATGAGTGAGAACCTTACCTCGCAATTCAAAGTAACACCACAATATTCCAAGTGCAATCACATTATAACGTAATAAGCATATTGCAAAACATATCGTTACAACATTTTTAAATATGCAACAACTCCTCATAGGAAATTCTCGCTTAACTAACACTTCATTTTATCTCGTATTATACGTTAAGACATTCCCCTGCATTTTCACATGTTTATTACATTTATATATTTGTGAACGCGTATTCACTTTTCATATTTATATATAGGTGAACATGTATTCATCTTTCATATTTGTTGCGTGCGCAACCCGATCCATTATATTTACGTATTTGTGAACACGTATTCACTTTACGCTTTGTTGCGCGCATAACCCGATCCATTATGTTTACGTATTTGTGAACGCGTATTCACTTTACGCTTTGTTGCGCGCAACCCGATCCATTATATTTACGTATTTGTGAACGCGTATTCACTTTACGCTTTGTTGCGCGCGCAACCCGACCCATTATATTTACGTATTTGTGAACACGTATTCACTTTACGCTTTGTTGCGCGCAACCCGATCCATTATGTTTACGTATTTGTGAACGCCGTATTCACTTTACGCTTTGTTGCGCGCAACCCGATCCATTATATTTACGTATTTGTGAACACATATTCACTTTACGTTTTGTTGCGCGCAACCCGATCCATTATGTTTACGTATTTGTGAACGCGTATTCACTTTACGTTTTGTTGCGGCGTGCAACCCGATCCATTATATATTTATATATTTATGTGAACACGTATTCACTTTTCATATTTTTCAGAAGATCGAATAAATACTATTCTCTTTTCTAACATTCTGTCATTCATACTTGTAACGATTATAATTTTTTAACCATAACTCCAACTAAGGTGTTTCTCAAGCGGAAACTAAGGTAAGACGGGGATCTTTCACTGTACCAAATTTCATTTAAAACTACTTTGGGTAACTAACACAAATTTATCCTCAAAACAGTCACATGAAATTTGTTTCGGCAGAATTTTTATTAAACAACACCCAATCTTATAATAGTCATAACTCCTAATATGTAAACCCGTTCAATCCCTATAAATTCTCAAAACGACGAGAACAGAGAGCTACACGTCTCCATGTGAACCATTCTTTCATATTCTGTACCATTTGGTACAGTTTTACACTTTTATTCGCTGCCCTTCCTGGATATCGATAGATCCGAGGCAGACACTTTAAACAGCGATAACTCTCAATCCGTAAGTCATATAGACCCCCGTAAGGTCTCAAAATGTCCAAAACAAAGAGATATAGAACTTTCATTTAGCAACAATTTTCATATTCCCCACATATTAGTACAGTTTTACGTTTCAACGTCCTGCCCTTCTGGATTCCGACGAATCCGAGGCAGCAACTTCAAACTACAATAACTCTCAACTCGTAAGTCCGTTTTAATAAATATTTATATATATCTGTCCGTAACAGAGATATTTACAACCATGTAAATTTTCATATAATTCTAATAAGTAAAACTCAATAAAAACAGTCCGTAATTATGCCTTTCCGAATTTCGATCAAATCTAAGGCAGAAACTTTGAACTATGATAACTTTCAAACCGTATGTCCATTTTACCTCATTTTTGGTTCTATATGATCATATTAGAGAGGTGTACAATTCTTACGAATTTCATCAAATTCTAACAATTATAACTCAGTGAGAACAGTTCGTAAAGGTCATGACGCAACTGGTTATCTAAACCATCAAAAATTCAATATTTCTTTTCAACACTCAATTCTTATTCCAACATGTATTGAACTAAAAATAAAGGATGTTACCAAGAATTTCTGAGTGAGAAAGCTCACCTTGTAAGTGTGAGAAAGATTGTGGTTCGGTTGCTACAACCACCCTTGCTCCTTAGTGTTCCCTAATTTTCTTGTTCTCCTTCCTCCCTTGATATTTTCTTGATTTTTTCCTTCTTGTTCACTTGTTTTTTTTCTGATTTTCTAACCTTTATGTTATGTACTTTGTTTGTGTGTAAATACCATGTATAAATGGAGGAGTTTTCTATAACCTATGGGATGGGAAAAGCCAAGGGATTGAAGGGAAATGAAAAGGAGGGGGAGGGGAAGGGTAAGGAGTATACGTGAAATGCATGCTGCATTTTGTTTTTTTGTTTTTTTTTTTTTTTGTTTTTGTTTTGTTTTTCTTTTGTTTTCTTATTTTCATTTCATCTATCTATTTATCCAACTTTAACACTAACTCTATCCCATACAATTTATTCTTTATTTTCTTATATATATGTATTTTTATTAACTCAACCAACAACTATATATTATTATTATTTTTTTCCGGATTTTACATTCTCTCCTCCGTAAGCAACATTCGTCCTCGAATGTGAATAAGGTCGTAACATAATCACATAGACACAATAATAACATAATCACATAGTCCCAATAATGTTTATTGTTATTGTAACAAATTTGGGGCTTCACATTCTCCCTTCCTTAAGAAGCATTCGTCCTCGAATGAGAATAAGGTTGTAACACATGCATAAAAACACGCAAATGACACACATATAAAGTACTATGTAATGCATTTTTTTTTTATTACCTTAGTCAAATAGGAACGGATATTTGACTTTCATCGCCTCTTCCGCTTCCCAGGTGGCTTCCTCGGTGGAGTGGTTCCTCCATAGGACCTTCACGGAAGCAATATCTTTATTCCTAAGGCGCTTAACCTTCCTATCAAGTATTTCCACCGGAACTTCTTCATATTGAAGCTCCTCATTAAGAATTATCTCCTGGGGAAGGATGACGTGACTTGGATCGTGCAAGTATTTTCGTAACATTGACACATGAAATACCGGATGCACTGCTTCCAGCTCTTGTGGGAGTGCTAATTCTTAAGCCACATTCCCCACTCTTCGCAAGATCTCATATGGCCCAATAAACCTTGGGCTCAATTTCCCTTTCTTACCAAAGCGCATAACTCCCTTCATTGGGGACACTTTTAAAAATACTTTCTCCCCCTCTTGAAATTCAAGATCTTTTTTCCGATGATCCGCATAGGACTTATGACGGCTATGAGCTGTTTTGATCCTCTCCCGAATCATCTGTACCTTATCATTTGTTTCTTGAATGACTTCAGGTCCGAACAGTTGCGTCTCACCCACCTCGAACCATCCAAGTGGAGATCTACATTTTCGTCCATATAATGCTTCAAACGGGGCCATTTGTATGCTAGAGTGAAAACTATTGTTGTAGGCGAACTCAATTAGACATAGATGGTCCAACCAGCTTCCCTGAAAATCTAACACACAAGATCGCAACATGTCCTCAAGTGTTTGAATTGTTCGCTCAGCTTGCCCATCTGTTTGCGGGTGGAAAGCCGTGCTTAACTTAACTTTTGTCCCGAGACCCTGCTGGAAACTTTGCCAAAAGTGTGAGGTGAACTGGAAACCCCTATCTGAAATAATTTGTAAGGGAATCCCGTGTAACCGCACAATCTCCTTCAAATAAATCTGTGTGTACTGTGGTGCGCGATACGTAGTCTTGACCGGTAAGAAATGGGTTGACTCTGTAAGTCGATCAACAATCACCCAAATAGAATCATACCCTTCTCGAGTTTTCGGTAGACCAGTTACAAAATCCATATGAATCGCCTCCCATTTCCACATGGGGACCCCAATGTCCTGAATTAATCCGCCAGGTTTTTGATGTCAGCTTTCGCCTGCTGACATATAAGACACCTCCCGACAAACTCCGCAACCTCCTTCTTCATCCCGTCCCACCAGTAATTTGTCTTGAGGTCCTGATACATTTTTATTGACCCTGGATGAATGGAATATCTTGTGTTGTGACCCTCATCTAATATCTTCCTCCTTAGATCCTTTACCTTAGGAACACATAACCTACCCTTATACCGAAGGGTTCCGTCATTATCTCCCAATGTAAACTGTGAAGGTTTTCCCTGTTGGATCCTCTCCCGAAATCCAACAAACTCCGTATCCTCAAACTGACTTTCTTTTATTTCTGAAGCTAAGGCAGACTGCGATGTATCATGTACCACCACCCTACCTTCACCGATCTCAGTTAAGCTAACCCCGAGGTTTCCCAATCTTTGTACCTCCCGTACAATACCCCTCTTTTGTATTGCCAAATGAGCCAAGCTGCCCATTGATCTCCTACTGAGTGTGTCAGCCACCACGTTGGCTTTCCCAGGATGGTAAAGAATACTAAGGTCATAATCCTTAAGCAACTCTAACCATCTTCTTTGTCGGAGATTCAAATCCTTCTGCGTGATTATGTACTGCAAACTTTTATGATCTGCAAATATGTCCACATGCACACCATGCAAATAATGTCTCCATATTCGTAAGGCAAACACCACCGCAACTAATTCCAAGTCATGAGTTGGGTAATTCTTCTCATGTATCTTCAATTGTCTAGATGCATACGCAATAACCTTTCCAAACTGCATCAAGACACATCCTAACCCAACTCTAGAGGCATCGCAATAGACTGTGAACCCTTCTTGTCCCGATGGTAAGGTTAGGACTGGTGCAGTAGTCAACAATTCCTTTAGTTTCTGAAAACTGGCTTCACATGCTTCCGACCACTGGTACTTAACCGCTTTTTGAGTCAACCGGGTCAAGGGAGCAGCAAGACTAGAAAAACCTTTTACGAATCTTCTATAATACCCAGCCAAACCCAAGAAACTTCTAACCTCTGTCGGAGTGGTCGGTTTTGGCCAGTTCTTCACTGCTTCTATCTTCTGGGGGTCTACCATAATTCCATCCCTTGACACAACATGGCCCAAAAAGGCTACCTTTTCCAACCAAAATTCACACTTTGAAAAATTAGCATATAGTTTCTCCTGTTTCAAGACTTGAAGCACTACACTCAGATGCTCTTCATGTTCTTCAACACTCTTACTGTAAATTAGGATATCATTCACTGCTGGGGATTCTTTAGGGTATCCACTATATTAGCCAGATATGCGTACTCCACTCTGTGACTTCTCAATAACTTTTGAGCCCCAAGGTAGGAAATAAACTGACCTGAGGATATTCCAATCCTACCCCTTATAACAACTTCTGGTTCTCCGGGAAAAGTTAATCTCACTATCTTTCGCCGACAATCTAACATGGCATAACATGCCGACAACCAATCCATACCCAAAATGACGTCGAAGTCTACCATATCAAGTAGTACTAGGTTCACCATTGTTCCCCTGCCATTCACTTCTAATGGGAAATTATTTACCACCCGAGAGGCCCAAATTGAGGCCCCTACTGCTGTCATAACCTCAAAAGGTTCACTTAAATAAGAAGGTTCTACGTGTAAATTCTTAGCAAAGCCCATTGACACATATGAAAATGTAGAGCCGAGATCGTATAATACAAATGCAGGAATACTCGAGACTAGCAAAATACATGTGACCACCGCATTAGATGCTTCTGCCTCATTCCTCTGGGCAAAGCGTAGAGCCGATTAGAATTGTTGGGTTGTTGACCTCCCTAACTCTGGCGGGGTTGGTTTCCCTGATTTCCCCTGTAGGCAGCTGTGGTTGCTTCTGACCTCCCCTGAATAGATTGAGTTTGGGTCCTCTTCTTGCAATCCCTGGCATATGATCGGTGTATTTTATATACACATTTTGAGTCTGTTTTAGTTAGTCTTTTATCCCATTTTGCACATATAAGTGTCGTATTAGGATAGTTTTTCTTTCTATTGAGTCAAAGTGGTTGAAATGGCCAAATGGCGGAAAAGGAGCAAAAAGAGGGCAAAAGAGGAGATGCGAGTGAAAATGCAGAAAGTGGCGAACGAGGCTAAAATCTGGACCAGCACGCGCCTCGCAGCCTAAAGCGAGGTCGCGCGCCCATTATTCGAAGAGGCGAAGACTGCACGCGCTTCTAAGACAGATGCAGGTCGCGGCGCTAAACATCCGAGGAGCTACAGAAGATACAGCACGCGCCGCATGCAGATATCAGGGCCGCGGCGCCAAAACACCCGACGGATTTCAGAACTTCCGGCGCCGCGGCGCCCATCAGCAGGGCCGCGGCACCGACGCGGAAATTTTAGGTCTTTTGACGGATTTTTGGTCCAGGCCTGCAGGGAAAAGAGGGGAGACGTTTTAAACCTATAAAAGGAGAACTCAGGCGCTTTCAAGGTTCCTTTCTTGCCAAACACAAGGTTTTCTTGCCTAGGAGATTGGAGACCTAAACATTAGTAATTTCTTTCCTTTTTCTTTTCTTTAATTCAGTTTTTGCATGATGAACTTTGAATTAGTTCTTGTCATATTCATGGCTAGGAACTAATTCTCTTATAGGGCTTTCTATGTTGAATTTCTTGAACCTTATGTTATAAATTAATGCATGCTTATGGTTATTATTCTTATTGAGAGATCTATCCAATATTTGAGTTGAATTCTTGGTAGCTAATTGACAACTAGTTATCACTATATGATTTCTAATCAGATTCTGAAAAGGGGGGATTGTGAATATGCTGTAAGTTGGGTAGACAGTCTTGAATTGGGGATGAAAATACCTCAATTAGATTTGTAGCGTTGATGAGAGGCTTAACAACCCTAATTTTGCGCATTGTGCGTGGCCAACTAGGTTTTTGTGTTTAATCCTCCTATAGCGTTACCCTTATCAGTGAAAGTTAGGTAAGGAACAATCTGGGTTGAGTGTTTATATAACTAACGGAGTATAAAACTATTTCTTAAACCTGCTTTCTCCAAAAGAAGAATACCATAAGTAATGCATTAGTAAGTAACATAAGCGGATAGTAAGGATACATAGAAGCCCTATTCTCATCACATCTGAATTAAATCTTTATACTTTAAAATAGCTTTTATAATTCTTAGTCATAAACAACCAATCACTCATTAATTCACCAAATAGATACTAGAAAATAGATAATTGGTACTTGAACCCTAATCCTAGAGGACGATATTCGGTCTTATCTAAGACTATACTACTTGATACGATAACGTGCACTTGCGTTTAAAAGTGTGTGCATATTACGCGCACCAAGTTTTTGGCGCCGTTGCCGGGGATTAGGCATTAGTTCAATATCAAAATTATCTATTTTTAATTTCTAATTTGGTCCTTAATTTTTAATTTTAATTTTAATTTTCTTTTTTTTTTACGTTTTTCGCTATTTTTCGGAAAATCAGGTTGCCGTGATTCGTTTTCTGTTTTTGATCTATTTCAGGCAATCAGTTTATGCGAAGGAGAAGAGGAGCAGACACTCTTGTTCCCTTCAATCCAGAGATCGAGAAACTCGCAAAACGAATGTAAAGAATCAACGGGTTGCAACATTGATAGAGATGGACGGTAATCTAAATAATAACAGGATGAGAGAAGGGTTAGGTGAAAATCACCCTAACCCAGAAAATCCTCATCAAGTGCCTATAGATGTGGAGGATAGAGTCCGAATCCAGCCCGAAAGAAGTTTGGGAGATTATGTGCTGCCAAGAGTGAATGGGGCACAGACATGCATTAGGCTCCCCGCACAGAGCCAACAACTTCGAGATAAAACCAGCATTTTGAGCACGGCATACAAAGACACTGTGCAATTCGGGGGACTGCCATCGGAGGATCCACACATGCACATAGCTAATTTCTTGGAGCTATGTGCCACTTTCAGATATAACGGCGTTACTGATGATGCCGTCAGGTTGAGGCTCTTTCCCTTCTTACTCAGGGATAGAGCAAAAGTATGGTTAAATTCCCTGCCAGCCGATTCGATATTCACATGGCACGAGCTGGCACAGAAATTCCTAGCCAAGTTCTTTCCGCCTTGTAAAGCAGCAAAACTGAGAGGGGAGTTGAACAACTTCTACCAAGCTGATGGAGAATCTTTATATGAGGCGTGGGAGAGGTTCAAGGATCTACAAAGAAAGTGCCCACACCATTGCATTGAGTTGTGGAACTTGGTCCACATCTTCTACAACGGGCTGAGCAGTACAACCAGGACCATCATAGATGCAGCAGCAGGTGGAGCATTCATGAGGAAAACAGCCCACGATGCTCATGAGTTATTAGAAGATATGGCCACTAACAACCATGTCACTGAAGAGAGGGCGACAAGTGGGAGAAGAACTGTGGGAGTCCATGAGATAGATGATATTGCTGCCTTGAATGCCCAAGTAGCTCTTCTAGCAAAACAATTCAAAGAACATACAAATGTCGATGAACGCAGACAAATGCCTAAAGTCATGAGATATGTGGTGGCCCACATACATTTGATAGGTGTCCTTCAGCGGATCCCAATAATATACCAATGGAGCAGGCGGAATGTCAAGCAGTGGGTAATTACCAGAGGCAACAAAACAACCCCTACTCAAACACTTATAATCCAGGGTGGAGGAATCACCCAAATTTCTCATGGAAAGGAGATCAGGGCAGAATCCAGCAGATCGGGCGCAGAATCCGCACTACGGGCGCAGACCGTGATCAAGGGCAATGAATCCAATACAGGGCGAACCAGCAGAATCCGTAACTAACCAGCAGCCCTTCATTCAAGCCCCACAGCCTCAACAGTTCAATGCACCGGTTCAGCAAGAAAAGCCAGATGAGCTTAAAGCAGCTTTGACAACACTTGCCAACGCCCAGACGCAGTTTATGACAGAAGCTAGATCCTCGTTCAGAAACTTGGAAACACAAGTAGGACAGCTGGCAAAGCAGGTCAACGTCAGGCCACAGGGGACACTGCCAAGCAATACAGAGGTGAATCCGAGGGAGCAATGTAAAGCAGTGCAGTTGAGAAGTGGAAGACAATTGGAGCAATGTACCACCTCAACCAATAGTTGAGAAGGAAGCAGAGTTAGAAAAGGAGAAGGTGGCTGAACCTAGCCCAGTGATAGAGAAAACTCCGGAGAAGGAGTATACAGAAAAGATTCCTTTCCCCCAGAGACTACAAAGGAAGGCGGTCGATAAACAATTTTCCAAATTCTTGGAGGTATTCAGGAAGCTGCATATCAACATACCTTTTATAGAGGCTTTGGAGCAAATGCCGTCCTATTTCAAGTTCATGAATGAAATATTGGGGAAAAAGAGGAAACTGGCGGAATATGAGATAGTAGCACTCACAGAAGAGTGTAGTGCTATCCTACAAAAGAAGTTACCACCAAAGCTAAAGGATCCTGGAAGTTTCACACTACCGCACAGCAAGGTGGTAACTTGCAACAGAGCCTTATGCGATTTAGGGGCAAGTATAAATCTGATGCCCTTATCAGTTTTCAAAAGATTGGAGTTGGGAGAGGCTAAACCAACTACTGTGAGTCTGCAACTAGCCGACAGGACAGTAGTTCATCCACGAGGCAAGATTGAGGATGTGATTGTGAAGGTAGGAAAATGTTTCTTCCGTGCAGATTTCCTAATCCTTGATATGGAAGAAGATGCGGAAATCCCTATCATATTGGGGAGGCCATTCCTAGCAACGGGTAGAGCCTTGATTGACGTTGAAAGAGGAGAGCTAACGCTAAGGGTGGAGAATGAAGAAATGGTGTTTAAAGTGTTTAAACATGTCATCGAACCACCACCCATGAGTAGGTGTTTTGCAATCAACACCATCAAACCCCCATGCGAGCCCTTACAGTGCAACCAAAGAGTGATGAGCCCCAGAAAGCAGGCATGGTTTGCTGAAATGACACTAAATGAGGTAAATGTCCCGGAACTCCCTACTACTGATAATGCTAAAAAGAAAAGAAGAAAGAGGAAACGCCAAATGTGGCGGAAATGGATTGGTTGGGGACTTAATCCACCCCAAGGCTATTAAGTCTAAGGAACTTGCGTCCGGCTAAAAGACGTTAAAGACAGCGCTACTTGGGAGGCAACCCAATGTTTTTAATTATGTTATTTTGATTTCTGTCTTTAGTTTATTTTATTTTGTCTAGAACAATCTCACGGTCTTGAGGTCTTGTGTTTGAGCTGTGATTGACAGTGCAGAGAATAAAGCGAAAGAAAAGCGATTTCGAGAAAGCGTAGCCATACGCGCTAAAAGAGCTGAATACGTGTCTTAAGTTTAGCCGCGCGCCAGCGAGCAGGCACGCGAAATCGAAAATTGTGTCAAGATAGGCGCCGCGGCACCCATGAGCAGGGCCGCGGCGCATAAAATCCCGAAGGAGCGCAGATGATTAGGCGCCGCGGCGCCAAAAGCAGGGCCGCGGCGCCACAACGGATACTATGAGTTATGGAGGATACCCTGATCCGAAGGCCCTATTGCCAAATCAAAACACCAAGAATACTCCTCCCCTCACGGAATTCAAAGCATTATCCACCGCCACCACTGCCATTTTAGCCAAAGTTTGTAAGTGTCGTTTTTCTTTTATTGTCTTTGAGTCTTGCACACATTGGGGACAATGTGTGATTTAAGTTTGGGGGTGTTTTATTTGTGTGTCATGTTATGTTTTATTTAAGTCTTTTTATTTGTTTTATGTTTATTTTGAGTCACCAAATTTTTTTTTTTCTTTTGAGTCATAATTGCCTGTCAAAGATCATATATGCCGTAGTTGCTAGAAACACCTAGTGAAGTAAAGTGGAATAATGTAAAGGAATTGAAGCAACTATCTAAACACTTAGGTTAGATATGCCAAAAACTCACAAGAATCTGTCTATTTGGAGTTTCTTACTTGAGTTATGCATGCTAAATGATAAATGCTTATGTGTTATGATTGCTTGCTATTTGAGGCGAAATAGTCAGGATATGTATGTTAGGGAGATGACTCAGGCATTTCTTTGATAGCCAATTCTTACCATTCTTTTCTATCCTGTACTTTAAAAAAAAAAAATCCCTAGTCAGCCCCATTGAGCCTAAATTTGAAACTTCTTCTTTGACACCCTATGTTCCCACAAATTGTACCATAAGTAAAAATGTGAAATAGTGGAATCAATTGTGTTAAAAAAAAAAGAAACAAAAAGAGTGAATGAGTTTGTTGCACCCCAATAAAAAAAAGTAATAAGAAAGAGGCAAAAGCCTAAGTTTGGGGGTGCCTATTAGTATAATACACTTTACTTTCCCAAAACAAAAGAGGGGAAGGATAGAATTGAAGTGAAGGAAGGAATCAAAAGAAAAAGGGAAAAATTGAAAAGCCAAAGAGCTTATGGTACAGAAAAATGAGCCTAAATGCCTATCTTTACCAACCCCTACCTAAGCCAACATTACAACCCTCAAAGTCCTGAAGATCTCTTTTATGCATATCCAGAATTAGTGGAGAATAGCAAGTAAGCATGCCATAGGAATTCTTGAATTTATATGCATGATTTAGTATATGAACTTCCATTTAAGCATGATAAGTATGAGTTTGCGAAATATCTAGCTCAATGTGTTGAAATTCCATGCTATATGTTCCTGCATATTATTCTGCTAACCTTCATGTTTTTCTAGTTAACATCTATGCAAAGAAAAGTGATTAATGACAGGAGTCCTTTATTTTTCATTCTTTTGAGTCTTTTATTGTATTTCTTCTATCTTTGCTCGAGGCGAGCAAAGGTTAAGTTTGGGTATTTGATCTGTATTTTATATACACCTTTGAGTCTGCTTTAGTTAGTCTTTTATCCCATTTTGCACATATAAGTGTCGTATTAGGATAGTTTTTCTTTCTATTGAGTCAAAGTGGTTGAAATGGCCAAATGGCGGAAAAGGAGCAAAAGAGGGCAGAGGAGATGCGAGTAAACAGAGAAAGTGGCGAACGAGGCTAAAATCCAGACTCGGCGCCGCCTGCAGCAGCGAGGGCATGCGCGCCATTATTCAGAGGCGAAGACTGGCACATGGCGCCTAAGACAAAGATGCAGTCGCGGCGCTAAACATCCGAGAGCTAGAAGATACAGCGCATGGCTACCGAACAGCAGATATCAGGGCCGCGGCGCCAAAACACCCGACGGATTTCAGAACTTCCGGCGCCGCGGCGCCCATCAGCAGGGCCGCGGCACCGACGCGGAAATTTTAGGTCTTTTGACGGATTTTTGGGCCAGGCCTGCAGGGAAAAGAGGGGAGACGTTTTAAACCTATAAAAGGAGAACCCTAGGCAGTTTTCAAGGGTTCCCTTTTCTTGCCAAACACAAGGTTTTCTTGCCTAGGAGATTGGAGACCTAAACATTAGTAATTTCTTTCCTTTTTCTTTTCTTTAATTCAGTTTTTGCATGATGAACTTTGAATTAGTTCTTGTCATATTCATGGCTAGGAACTAATTCTCTTATAGGGCTTTCTATGTTGAATTTCTTGAACCTTATGTTATAAATTAATGCATGCTTATGGTTATTATTCTTATTGAGAGATCTATCCAATATTTGAGTTGAATTCTTGGTAGCTAATTGACAACTAGTTATCACTATATGATTTCTAATCAGATTCTGAAAAGGGGGGATTGTGAATATGTTGTAAGTTGGGTAGACAGTCTTGAATTGGGGATGAAAATACCTCAATTAGATTTGTAAGCGTTGATGAGGCTTAACAACCCTAATTTTGCGCATTGCGTGACGGTCAACTAGGTTTTTGTGCTTAATCCTCCTATAGCGTTACCCTTATCGTGAAAGTTAGGTAAGGAACAATACTGGGTTGAGTGTTTATATAACCCTAACGAGTATAAAACGATTTTCAGAACCTGCTTTCTCCAAAAGAAGAATACCATAAGTAATGCATTAGTAAGTAACATAAGCGGATAGTAAGGATACATAGAAGCCCTATTCTCATCACATCTGAATTAAATCTTTATACTTTAAAATAGCTTTTATAATTCTTAGTCATAAACAACCAATCACTCATTAATTCACCAAATAGATACTAGAAAATAGATAATTGGTACTTGAACCCTAATCCTAGAGGACGATATTCGGTCTTATCTAAGACTATACTACTTGATACGATAACGTGCACTTGCGTTTAAAAGTGTGTGCATATTACGCGCATCAGCATAGTGGCCTGACTCTCCACAGTTATAACATGTCTTCGTTAAGAGCCGACATTCTCCAGTGTGTTTTCTTTGACAAATCTTACAAATCGGTTTGTCACCTCATGTGTTAGGGTTGGTGGCCTTGTCCTTGCTACCTTGATAATTAGACCAACTGTGCCCCCTAGGCTTGAAATAAGATCGCCTACGATTGGTTCGGTCCTGAAGATCCCTTACTAAACTCCTGCTTCTGATTTTGACTCTGGTTAAATGATCCTGACGTCCGAAATCTCTTCTGCGAATATTCTCTCTTTGCTTTAGCGAAACCTTCTACCCTCAAAGACATATCGACAATCTGAAGATAAGTTCGATCGTTGGCTAACACCACCACCTTCTCTGCTATGTTCGGGTTTAAACCCTCTACAAATCGCTTGACTCTATCCATTTCTGTAGGGACGACATGTGTGTTGTATGTCGATAACCTCACGAACTGTGTATCATATTCTTGTACACTGCGGTCACCTTGCTTCAATTGTTCAAACTCTCGTCTGAACCATGTGTGGAACTGCAGCTGTCATTAACTCTATGAGTCTATCTAGTTTTTGTCCCACCGTTTCTTGGGTCATTTGACTCTCGTTCTCTCCAACATTTTCTCCGACATTTTCTCCGCTCCCTTCAGACACCACTACGTCAACTGGAGGTACATGAGCTTCGTGATGAACCTCCTCTTGAGCCCCCGGGATTTGTGAATTCACCATTTTCTTCTGAGTCCATCTTACGACGCATGAACTTCATTTGAGCTCTCATTCCCTTTGCCTGTTCCATGAGTACTTCCCTCTTTGTTGGAACTCGCCTTATAATCGCCATCCACACAAATCATATTAGTCAGTATAACGTTGTACAATCCCCTTTTCTAACCCGTGTGAAGGAGGTAGTACGAGAAATCAAGTCTTTCAAAAGACTCAAGGTAGGCACGAGAAGAGTACGAAAGAAGGGAAACTTTAGGATGTTATTCCTTTCACTTATTAATAAGGTGGCGCGCACACCGTCGCAATAAGTAACCGTTCAAACACCCGACTCGAAGAAACTTCCTAGAATCTCCTAACCTGGTTTAGCTTTGATACCAACTTGTCACGCCCCGACTTTTCCTAAGTCTTTACTTAGGGCGTGATGACACCTGGACAATTATTTTCCACCAGGAGCACCATTTAATTCTCTTTATTTAGAAATTTAAACTTATATTTAAATACGGAGCTATTAATAAAAATAACAATAAAGAAATTTATTTATGACTTTATTGAAAATATAACGCGAGCCCATGCTCGTGCAAATATTGTTTCTACATAGACATACTGACAAATATTATTCTAAGTTGGAAGGGAGACCATTCCACACGGGCATTTCCCGAGACATTGGAACTGACATTCTGAACCTGACGAGTACCAAGCCCGAAACAATGGACTTGGTATGACAAGAGGTCATGGACGATCGCTAGCCTTGGCGTGGAGTCTTTCCTCTATCACGCTTTCCTGAAACATGTTAAATAAAGAGTCAGTCCTACCATCTGGGGCTGAGTGAGAACCTTACCCTGCAATTCAAAGTAACACCACAATATTCCAAGCGCAATCACATTATAACGTAATAAGCATATTGCAAAAACATATCAGGTTGCAACATTTTTAAATATGCAACAACTCCTCATAGGAAATTCTCGGTTTAACTAACACTTCATTTTATCTCGTATTATACGTTAAGACATTCCCCTGCATTTTCACATGTTTATTACATTTATATATTTGTGAACGCGTATTCACTTTTCATATTTATATATAGGTGAACATGTATTCATCTTTCATATTTGTTGCGGCGTGCAACCCGATCCATTATATTTACGTATTTGTGAACACGTATTCACTTTACGTTTTGTTGCGGCATTCAACCCGATCCATTATGTTTACGTATTCGTGAACGCGTATTCACTTTACGTTTTGTTGCGGCGTGCAACCCGATCCATTATATTTACGTATTTGTGAACGCGTATTCACTTTACGTTTTGTTGCGGCGTGCAACCCGACCCATTATATTTACGTATTTGTGAACACGTATTCACTTTACGTTTTGTTGCGGCGTGCAACCCGATCCATTATGTTTACGTATTTGTGAACGCGTATTCACTTTACGTTTTGTTTCGGCGTGCAACCCGATCCATTATATTTAGGGATTTGTGACCTCATATTCACTTTACGTTTTGTTGCGGCGTGCAACCCGATCCATTATGTTTACGTATTTGTGAACGCGTATTCACTTTACGTTTTGTTGCGGCGTGCAACCCGATCCATTATATATTTATATATTTATGTGAACACGTATTCACTTTTCATATTTTTCAGAAGATCGAATAAATACTATTCTCTTTTCTAACATTCTGTCATTCATACTTGTAACGATTATAATTTTTTAACCATAACTCCAACTAAGGTGTTTCTCAAGCGAAAACTAAGGTAAGACGGGGATCTTTCACTGTACCAAATTTCATTTAAAACTACTTTGGGTAACTAACACAAATTTATCCTCAAAACAGCCACATGAAATTTGATTCGGCAGAATTTTTATTAAACAACACCCAATCTTATAATAGTCATAACTCCTAATCTGTAAACCCGTTCAATCCCCATAAATTCTCAAAACGACGAGAACAGAGAGCTACACGTCTCCATATGAACCATTCTTTCATATTCTGTACCATTTGGTACAGTTTTACACTTTTATTCGCTGCCCTTCCTGGATATCGATAGATCCGAGGCATAAACTTTAAACAGCGATAACTCTCAATCCGTAAGTCGGATAGACCCCCGTAAGGTCTCAAAATGTCCAAAACAAAGAGATCTAGAACTTTCATTTAGCAACAATTTTCATATTCCCCACATATTAGTACAGTTTTACGTTTCAACGTCCTGCCCTTCTGGATTCCGACGAATCCGAGGCAGCAACTTCAAACTACAATAACTCTCAACTCGTAAGTCCGTTTTAATAAATCTTTATATATATCTGTCCGTAACAGAGATATTTACAACCATGTAAATTTTCATATAATTCTAATAAGTAAAACTCAATAAAAACAGTCCGTAATTATGCCTTTCCGAATTTCGACCAAATCTAAGGCAGGAACTTTGAACTATGATAACTTTCAAACCGTATGTCCATTTTACCTCATTTTTGGTTCTATATGATCATATTAGAGAGGTGTACAATTCTTCCGAATTTCATCAAATTCTAACAATTATAACTCAGTGAGAACAGTTCGTAAAGTCATGACGCAACTGGTTATCTAAACCATCAAAAATTCAATATTTCTTTTCAACACTCAATTCTTATTCCAACATGTATTGAACTAAAAATAAAGGATGTTACCAAGAATTTCTGAGTGAGAAAGCTCACCTTGTAAGTGTGAAAAAGATTGTGGTTCGGTTGCTACAACCACCCTTGCTCCTTAGTGTTCCCTAATTTTCTTGTTCTCCTTCCTCCCTTGATATTTTCTTGATTTTTTCCTTCTTGTTCACTTGTTTTTTTTCTGATTTTCTAACCTTTATGTTATGTACTTTGTTTGTGTGTAAATACCATGTATAAATGGAGGAGTTTTCTATAACCTATGGGATGGAAAAAACCAAGGGATTGAAGGGAAATGAAAAGGAGGGGGAGGGGAAGGGTAAGGAGTGTACGTGAAATGCATGCTGCATTTTGTTTTTTTTGTTTTTTTTTTTTGTTTTGTTTTTGTTTTGTTTTTTTTTTGTTTTCTTATTTTCATTTCATCTATCTATTTATCCAACTTTAACACCAACTCTATCCCATACAATTTATTCTTTATTTTCTTATATATATGTATTTTTATTAACTCAACCAACAACTATATATTATTATTATTTTTTTCCAGATTTTACATTCTCTCCTCCTTAAGCAACATTCGTCCTCGAATGTGAATAAGGTCGTAACATAATCACATAGACGCAATAATAACATAATCACATAGTCTCAATAATGTTTATTGTTATTGTAACAAATTTGGGGCTTCACAAATACTTAATTAAAATAACACTGAAATTTTCAGATAATTTCAAAATAACAACTGTTGCCCTCTTTGACACAGGAGCAGACTTAAACTGCATAAAAACTGGTATAATACCAGAAAAATTCCTAAAAGGGACACAGGACTCATTAGCAGCTGCTAACAATTCTAAATTAGAAATTAAATACAAAACCAAGGCATCAATTATAAATGATGGAACTTCAATAACAACATCATTTGTCCTGGTAGAAGAAATTCACAATACCGTAATACTAGGAACACCATTTATGAATTTAATCACTCCTTATGAAGTGTTTAATAAATAAATATCTTTTAATTTCAAAAACAAAAAACTAAAATTCCAGTTCATATCAACACCAAAAACAAAAGATCTCAATCTCATAAAAAGATGCTCAATACATAAAGAAAAATTGTATTTACAAGAATTAAAAAATATTTTTTCTAAACCAATTGATAATAAGATCAAATTCCCTCTTCAACATGAATTTTCAAATCATGCATATTTTCAAAACCCTGCATTAAAATTAATTTTCTCCAAATTAATATTTAAAGAATTTTTTCCAGGAATCCTGGTCCGTGATTATTTCAAAATGTCCTATCATTGCCCGAATAACAGGTGTATAGCCTACAATCACAAAATATCAAGGAAAAATATGCGTGAATGTGGACAATACTGTATACAGACAGTATGTGGATCTTTTCTCCAAAAAAGAAAGGAAGAAACCCTTCACTCGATAAATACTCCAGCTACTGCACCACAACAAGAAGAAGAAAATTTCATGGCTCCCAAAAAACCCCCAAAATACAAATTCCAAGACAGTGAAAATAGAAAAAGAAAAATCCCCAGAAAAACCAATGTCCTGGTATGATGCAGTTATGATAGAAGAACGAGAAAATTCCAAAGAAAGACAGACTGCAGAAAACACCTAATAATCACAAGAAGAATTAACCGCTGAAAATCTCTTTCAGCTCCTTACAAAATCACCAGAATTACAGAAGGCACTAAGGCAACTGCAAATTCTGAAAGAGGAAATGATCCCGGAAAAACTAGAGGAAAAAACCTCTAGAATTGATACAAAAACCGAGAAAGGGAAATCTTCAAAAACCCTTTCTCAAAATGAATTTTCAAATACCAAAATCGAGAAAGATGAATTTTCAAAAAACATTTCTCAAAAACAATTTTCCAAAAATCAGCTTGTGACGCCACAAGTACCCAAAACATCCGCTCCTGAATTTTTCGTAAAATCATTTTTTCAAAACATTGTAACTCTCGAAAAAGGATACTTTGATAAAGAACCTTTTTTGGCACTACAAAATTATTTTGGACCAAAATGGTTTTATAAATCATGGGACAATTTAAAAACTCCATACTTTTACCAGGCTATCCTTGACATAACAAGATCGGCCACAACAAAAGTTAATTTTTCAATGACAATCCAGATCCCACTTAGTCGATCTGCAAAAAATACTCCGAGTAATTGCTCCAATTCATTGGGGGAATGACTTGTCAAAACTAATAAATTTTCCAAATTCTCACAAAAATGAGCCCTTTTGTTATATTCCTTTTAATTACTGGGACTACCAACAAGCTTGATTTAATTCATTTTTAATTCAAAATTCAAAATTATCACATACTTGGCTTTTTCATTTTGATACTTCATGTGATGCTTCGCAATTTCCTACTTGGTGGAATTCATGGTGGGAACAATTTGGATCTACACTTGATATACAAAAACCCGAAATAATTAAATCTTTTAGCCTCTTCAAATCCCAATTCACTCCATCAGAAGAAGAAAAAAAAAAAGATTTATACCATTACACCTTTTCCACACAAAATTCCATCTACCATGGGTGTTCACATGGTTTGTAGACTATTCAGATGACAAAATACCAGTCATCCGAAGAAGATTCAAAATTCGATGGTGGGACAGCTTTAAAATACCAAGGACCCTCGCACCACCAAATGTTCAACAATGGTTAGACAATAATAAACCAATTCCTTTACAGGCACCTCCCCTGAAACCACAGGCGCCATTTCAATCAAAGGAACACACTCAATTCCTTTCCCAAAAATCCCAGATGGCCTCAATGCTGGCTGCAGCGAAAACTCCGGAAGAGATATAGGAAATATTCCAGAAATTTGCACCGTCCTCATCCAAACATAGGTCTTCAAATGATGAGGAAGAACCCGGAATTGAAAATGAAAATATTCCAATTTTCGGCAACAGTGGATTCTAAGATGCTGCCAAAAATACCGAAAATTCCGGAGGAATAATTGACGAATTGACGACAAATCTCAGTGCTCAAAATAGTGAAAGCATAATTCGATATGAAGACAAAAATACCGAGGTCATGCATGACCTCATTCAGCACTCGGATGAATAGTTTAAATTATTAAAATATTCTTGTAATAGTGAATTCCCACTTTGTAATTCTCTTATAAAAAGAGAACCCCTCTCCCTTAGTTTCTCAAGCTTTTTCTTCCCTTAGTTTAAAATTCTCTTCCTTCTCCCTAGAAGTTGAAGATCATCAAAGTTTTTCCCCTTAGTAGAATAGGTTACTAAAATATTCCAAGTTCATAAGACCTCGGGGAGTCTATGAACTAATATTCCCAAATATTTCTTACCCGATAATTTACCAAAAAATTATCCAAATTGATATGATTCAGTTCACTTACTGATTCATACCAGATAATCACCAAATACTCCGTTCCAAATTAAACTCCTTGTAAGTACTTTAAAGTTTGAATAAAAACGATAATGGAAGGCACTGCCTCCTATATCTTTTAAATATTCATGCTCTTTAAATTCTTGCATTTAAATTCACGTTTTAAAATTATTTAAATTTTGCATTTATGGTTGGCCGAGCCACCTCAATTAAATTTCTTTAAATTCCTGCACTTTAATTTATTAAATTCCTGCAGAACCTTACTCTCTATGGCTTTCTTCATGAGGAACCTTAGCTAAGTAAGTTACTCTCTATTTACATGTCGTATTCTTTAATTATCTCTATATTATTAAATCCCTTATATGTCAGTTCCTTCCCTATTTATTATCTCCTTTAGATCCTCGACCTAACTTGGTATCAAAGCTTGGTATATATATATTAATCCAAACTAATTTGAAACAAATGACCCTTAAACAAACGGTCACACAAATGTCATAATTTTATGACACTTAAAAAAACCGTCACATGAATGTCAAGAAAAGGCTTAAATTTAGTAAAAAGGGTCGCGGCTCTACCTCGGGAGCCGGAG
The DNA here is from genome assembly GCA_029844215.1 of Przewalskia tangutica. Taxonomy (NCBI): domain Eukaryota; kingdom Viridiplantae; phylum Streptophyta; class Magnoliopsida; order Solanales; family Solanaceae; genus Przewalskia; species Przewalskia tangutica. The sequence continues at coordinate 10,825,296 of CM056725.1, forward strand.
CGCCGGAGCTCCACACCCTTGCGGGCCGCCGCGGTGCCTCCGAGGCGAGCCGCGGCACTAATTCGGTCCCGAACTACTGGAGCCGCGGCGCCGCGATGCCTCCGAGGCCCAGCCTTGGTGCTTCCGAGACAGTGTCTGTCCGACGGAATTCCAAAAGTTTGGCTGATTGTGGAGACGTATTAGGGCATTAATATATTCGCTTTTTTCTCCATAAATCAGCCATTATTTGGCTGCATTAATTGGTGGATTGAATGGTCATTACATGACATTTAAAAGGCCACTTCATGGGCACTTGAAGAGGCCCATCTTACACTACTATAAATTGAGAATTAGCTCAATTGGAATATACACTCAGAAATTTTCAGAACTTCTTCCTCTCTAGCAACCTTAAAACACTCAAAGTTCTTCTCTAGAAACACTTGAGTTTCCTTTGCTCATTTGTTAATTATTGTTTTATCTTGGGAGACTATTGCCCGTTAATGTAAAAGGATATATACGGGGCAATCTTGTCTTAAAGACAAAGTATCATCACTCGACTCAGCGAATTCTCAAAAGCTTGATTTTATTCTTGATTCCAATTTTGTAATCTGTGTAATTTTACTTCCTGTTCCTTTGCAATTGTTATACTCACAGCTTTCTCACGAGACTTATCACAATTATGATTATACAATTATACTACCTTACGTCTAGTCTCTAGATCAAGTTTGATTAGTGCTCTCAAATTGCATGTGAAGTAATTATACTTTTAACCTTGACCAGTTGACTTAAATGTTTTCATCATGCTTATGTAGGTAATATGTGTCTCTCATAAAAGAAATAGAAAGACTGATGTTGAATTTTTTCTGCTCATATTTACACATTCAAACCGAATGACCTCATCAAACATTTCAGACATTTTTCTTTGACTATGAACATTTGAAGATTGATCAGGGATCGACACGATTAGTTGTTAAAATATGTTTGTGAAATGAAGCACTATTAACATTGTGGTCGACCAAGCAGATTTTCTTGATCTACGTAGACCGATTTCTTCTATCATTTTAGTTCACCTTCACGAAAAACAATATTTTAACTTCAATCTTCACAAAACGGGCATTCTGTTGAGCGATTGGAAGTTTTAGAGAAAATGGACTAGTTTTTATTAAGCATTTTTCCAATGTGTATAAGGCAGTTTATACAGGGGCGGAGGGAGGAAGGGCCAAGGGGGATGAACTCCTTCGGCGGAAAATTACATTGTTTATACATGATTAAAATTATCTTTTATGTATATATAGTAGACGTTGAACCCTTTGACTTCTCCCTGTGTTTACTTTATCATATTTTGAACCCCTTTAGTGAAATCATGGCTCGGCCACTGAGTATAGATGCAAATAACCGAACATTCAATAACTTCTGTCTTAATATTCTTTAATGTTATCACAACAGGTTTAACATCCAGAAGGCCCAGATATGCATGGTTGGTGACAGATTGGATACGGATATACTGTTCGGACAAAATGGTGGCTGCAAATCTCTTCTGGTTCTCTCAGGTATCAGAAGGAAAATTTGTTCTCCTTTAAAGGCATAAGCTTCAAAGATTGTCAACCAATACTATCTTTTAATTGTGTTTTTAGGTGTGACATCTTTATTGATGCTTCAAGATCCCAAAAACTCTATACAACCGGATTTCTATGCCAACAAGATTTCAGATTTCCTCTCTATCAAAGCGCCTGCGGTTTGAGCAAGTCCACTGATTACATATGGTGATTCCATTCTTTGTATCTGATATGTATTTACAAATGCACTTAATCCAGTTTCCCTTTTAGCTAAAAGATGGGAGGTTGAAATTAGGCATATGAGAAACTACATAATGCAATGTAAATAATACCAATTTAAACTTTCTAGATATAATAATGGTTCTTGAAAAAATGAAGTGTAAGCTCAAGTACTTCCATCATTAATCATGATGTAGTGACTTATCTTTCTTCTTGGTGCCTAATGATGCAAAACAATGGAATATCATGAGCATATGGTTCAATTTTATGAAGGTAAAATGCAGAGACTATTGTAAAATATGTACTTTTGTCCCATATTTTCGATTTCGGAGTTTATTGTTAGTAGTGATAACGATATTCAAAATACAAAAAACTTACAAGCAAAGAGGAACATTTTCGGTGTCCGCTTCGGGCCGATTGATTTAGATTCGCATTGCATAAGGCTTATCAAAGCTCATTAAAGGGGGAAACACTTCTTACTAGAATTTTTTTCATTCCTAGAGCTCGAACCGAAACATCTGATTAAGATTAAGGAATTCTACCTATCCCATAACACAACTCTTGATGGTGAACTAGTGGATATGGATCATACATGTTCAAGTCAATAGTTGTGATACTAAGGCTGTCCAGTGGGCCGGGTCGGCCCGATCTCGACCGACCAGGTCCTCCTAAAAACGGATGAGGCGGGACTGGCCTGCCCCGCCCGCCCCTCGTCCGCTCCAAGCCCGACCCACCTCGATCACGCCCGCTCTCCTCCCCTTTGCAAAAATGACTATTGCACAACGGCCATTTTATATTTTGGTCGTTGTGCAACGACTATTTTTGGCCTCCCCCACCTCACAACCCCCTTAATATTTATTTTTAACCCCTAAATTAATATATTTACACTTTAACCTTATTTCTCAACTATAAATATCTCATTTTCCTCTTCATTTTTCTCACAAATCTTCCTACAATCTCTCAATCAATCTCTCTACAAGTCTATATTGCCTACTAAATAATATATTTTATTTATTCATTTGTATAATTGTATCAAAATTAAAAAATTGAGAGTGAAGTTGACAACTAGCTTGAGGATCATCCATCGAGTAAAATTTCAATTTTCAACCTCGATTACAAGTCGACGTTACGTCGACGTTTGAAGCATTCGTTCCTTCTTTAAATTATTATTGTTACTTTACTTTAATTATCGCACTTAATTTCATTATCTTTAATTATTTATTTGTATAATTAAAATGAAAGGATTAAGAGGTATGTTTAAGGGTAAGGGTACTTCTTCTAGTAGGGGTAACAAGGGCAGGGGTACTTATTCTAGTCATCCTATTTCTAGACAAGATGATTTGATTAATTACACTCAAGTAGATGAAACTGATATTTTTAATGATGTACCATTAGATGATGAGATATATTCTGCAACTGAACCAAACTTTAATTTAGAAGATAATATTGATGACATACCCACTAGTGCACCTCAAACTGAAACGCCTCATATTCTCCCTAGTATGAGACAAGGCCCAACACAACAAAAATTAAAATCAGCCCATGAAATTTTTTTGATAGGGAAGAGAATCGAGTAGTTAGATGTCAATTTTGTAAAAATATTTATAAATTTAAAATGGAAAAAAGTCATGGTGACGGGAGATTTATTGAGACATGTACAAAACTTTCACAAAGTTAGGTGGGATGAATACGAGGCTACAAAGTCGGGTGCGCCAATGCGCTCTCAGTCGAAAAAAGGTTCACATAGTGTCCCGAATCAAGTATAGGGTTAAATTAACCCGATGATGGGAGAATTGTAGGCCCTAAATAAGATAAACATAGAGATAGAGAAGAAATAAAAAAATTAGTTGTGGTGGAGGGTTTGTCTTTTTAATTTCCTTACTCTCCTAGTTTTACTCATTACATTTGACAAATGTATAATCTTGCTTTTAACGATTTTTCTATTAGGAGAGACGTTTTTAAATTTGCGCATGAATATCAATAATATTTACGTTATCAGAACTTATTATATTTTTAGAGAAATTTTTTCAAGCAACTAATGAATTTTCTGGTATATATTATCCTACTATTTCAACTATGTTATTTTATATAGCTCTAATATTTTTGTTACTTAGTGAATATATGGAAAAATCATGTTATAAGGTACCTATTAAAAAAATGTTTATCAAATTTAAAAAATATTTTTTTCCAATTCCCACTATTATTGTCACGACCCAATCTGAATGGCCGCGACGGGCGCCCGGGTCTCACCCGTCGGGTACCCCAAATCACATCATCACAATAAACACGGACTAAGCCAAAAAGGATTATGAAGGCTCTTGACCAGAAAATTGATTTATACATATATACATGACCACGTCAAGGCCGATAAGGCCATACAAAATCACTATCCACATGACACCTGTCTACAAGCCTCTAAAGAGTATACGACATCAAAATATCATACCAAGACTAGACTGCAACTCTGGAACAAAGAGTGCTCCGACATCAGCTGAACCAGCAACTTACCAGCGTGAACCAAATCACCCTCTACTGAACCTGCAGGCATAAAACGCCGCCCCCGAAGAAAGGGGGTCAGTACGAAAAATATACCGAGTATGTAAAACATGTAATACAGTAAAGGTGATCATAGCTGGTCAAAAGATGACGGAAGACAAGTATGATAATCAAAATACCAATACAACTGTGCCATATAAAAATGAGAGTCAACTGTGTCTTATAAAAATGAGAGTCATAGCAGTAATCATGAATGTTTAACCATATAATCATCATATATAAATAAACTGCCCGGCCCTCAGGTGAGGGATGCGGTGAAATATACTATCCTGGGTATCTATACCCGCATCATATGTATATAAATTGCCCGGCCCTCTAATGAAGGACGCGGTGAACATATAAGGTATACTGTCTGGCCCATTCTGGGAAGCGGTAAAGTCATATAAGGAATTTGCGCACGTATCTGTCCGGCCCTCTAGTGAAGGACGCGGTGAAGTATCATATATACATAAACTGCCCGGCCTTCTAGTGAGGGGCGCGGTGAAGTGGAATAGTAACACTTTGCACGAGTAGATATCATGAGCAACCATATGCTATTTAAATCATCATTTGACTCTCAATCAAATCATTAAAATGAACTTTTTACTAGAAAATCAAAGCACTTCTCATAACTCATATTACTAGGATTTAGACTGTGTAGAAATCATGTACGTCCGCCGTACGTTCACTTTATATAAATCATGCCAAAAGAAAGAAATGATAGTTTCACCTACCTCTTGTCGTCTATACCAACTCAATAATTAAAATACGTATCGTTTAGCACTTCAACCTATAATAATGGTAACATGTCTATCAACTTTATGGTTACTAGTATACGTTATATATATCGAATAATAACTCCTTTTTATATACAAGTTCGGGCAGCACTTCCCCTAGTTATATACATATCGTACCCAACCCATCACGAACATCTAATCCACAAGAACATAGTACCATAACTCTCCTCATAATTCCACAAAATCCAATTCATATTTCAACAGGTGACATATTACCTTTTGACGATACTGTGAATCTCATTATCATCTTTTTCATATGCCTTTTTTAAGAACTTATAAACAATTTAGACATGCTTTTAGCATAGGAATCAATAGCATGATTATTCTTAATTTCTAGGAGTAGAATAAATTTTGGAACAATACCACGGTAATATTTCATTTTATGAAACATGCCAAAAGAAAGAATTAATTTGCCTTCACATACCTCAAATCTGAGCTAACGATAGTCCTGCATGTTCCAAATGACCCTAAATATGCTAATCTTGACTCCACGTTTAACAACTTGACACAAGAGATATTATACTCGGCCACCCTAATGATGAGAGTGATCCTAGTTTTGAGGACCCGAAATCAAACTTGGAAAATAAAATCCCCCAAGTGAAAGAATCAGCTTGAAGTATTTTGTATCCAAATCGTACATGTAAACATTGAGTGATGTGATAGAGTAGTGCATGGTGTAGAGTTAGTTGGTGAGGATGAGAATACTACACTTACACTCATGCCTTCTTTTATTCTTTATTACCCATGGGAATTTGAGAATGAGATTGCCCTTTCCGAGTCTTAATCGTGGACATTTAGTGTCCACACAATATTTGCTAAATACTCTTAATTAATTTTTCGATCTCAATTCACTTAAATCCTAAAAATTTATAAGATCTTCGTATACTCAATGTCATAATTTATAATATGACACTAGTCCATCACCTCTTTTGGAATATATAACTATTATTATTAATCATCACCGTCACACTTGTTGCATCCAAAATTACTTCGGGATCGCATTCCTTGTATACTAATTTCCTTATTAGCATACGTAAATATAATAAAATTTTCCCAACACTCGGATCTATTTTTCTTCGTTTACATGCTCAAAGTGTCGTCCAAAATTACGAGTCGTTACAATTATATTATTGGTGATGTATTAAATTCGACTATTAAAATAGATGGTTGTAAAACACTTATTAAAACTATTTATGATTGTATAGCAGTATTTCCACCTCCAACTCCAAAAAATTCAAATGAACAACTCCACTAAAGAAAAAGTGTTGTCTAGCATACACAATGAATGCAAGAAAGTATATACGCATTACCAACAAGAAAGTGTTACCAACCAACTCACTTCTATACCATCTTCTTCTTCTTCTTCATTACAACCTTATAAACGACATGATATTTCTGTGACTAGTATTGAAAGTTTTAGAAATAGAATGTTTAGTGGTACCACTACTAACCAAGAAGGACGTGAAGACTTGCTTAAATAATGGAGGAAAATGAGAAAACATTTCCAACACTAGCACAGATGGCCCGAGATGTGTTGAACATTCAACGGTCATCAACATCGTCTGAAAGCGCTTTTTCTGCTGGAAGATTTCAAATAATAGAGCACAGACACTCATTAGTGGGAGACAACTTGGAGATTACAGTTTTATTTAGAAATTGGATACGAGCGGAGCGTAGAAGGTGAGGTCAACCAGAGATCAACGAATAAGACGACGAAAACTACAACGAAATCTTGTCCGACAAAACTGGAAGTGACGTCGATCAATTTGACCAATAAATTCAAATTCCAACCGAAGAACCACAAGACATTGTGAAGAAACTAGAAAAGGTGTTTATAAAAATGTAATTTTTTAATTGCAATTTTACTATGTTATTTGCAACTTTCAAGACAAAGTTACAATTTTGAAATTGTATTACAAAACAAAAATCATATTTCTATTAAATAATATAAGAGACACAAAAACAGTCTTGAGATATTTTTATTACACTATCTTGTTCAATTATTGAGGTGTTTGTATATATTATTTTTTAAAATTAAATGCCAAAAAAATATCGGAAATCTCGATACCGACCCAACACCGCTAAGAATGGTTCCCTTTTCTGACGGGATCGGGAATGAAATGGGACATCAGTGGATCCCTCCAATCCCACCGGAGGACCGGTCCCGCCCTTCCCCAATCTCATCGGGTCCCGTCCCACCAAGCCCCGCCCCGACCCCGACATACTGGCCACCCCTATGTGATACTACAAATTATATCAACTAGTGAATACGTTGTTTTTGCCTTAAATTTTGTACCCTGCTAAATATGCAAATTGTAATCTTGTTATCTCTAAATAGAAGTAGGTGGACAAGAGATTAGCCTCTCTTTCCTCATAACTCATAACACAATCGTAAACAAGATTATTAAGTATTAAGTACTATAAAGGTTGTAAGATAGATCTTGACAAATGTCTAAAGCTAACAAAATCACAACTTTTATAACTACTAAAACATGAGTAATTATTACTACTCGCTAAACATTTCATAAAGACAATTGCCAAACATATTAGATTCATGGTCATTTAAGGGAATCGAGAAATTGATAACGATTCGTATTGGGTAGGGTGGATGAAATATAGGCTCGTATTTGGAGTCTTGTTCGACAAAAAAGTGTCACCAAAACTTAAAGGCAAGTTCTATAGGGTGGTGGTTAGACCGACTATGTTGTATGGAGCGGAGTGTTGACCAGTCAAAACTTCACACATACAAAAGATGAAAGTTGTGGAAATGAGGATGTTGAGATAGATGTGTGGGCATACAAGGAGAGATAGGATTAGAAGTGATGATATCCGAAACAAAGTGAGAGTGGCCAACGAGGTTGAGATGGTTCGGGCATGTGCAGAGGAGAGACACAGATACCCCAATGTGGAGGTGAGAGAGGTTGGCAATGGACGAGTTCAGAAGGGGTAGAGGTAGGCCAAAGAAATAGTGGAAAAAGGTGATTAGACGGGATATGGCGCAGGTGCAACTTACTGAAGACATGACCTTAGATATGGGGTTGTGGAGGACACGAATTAGGGTAGAAGGGTAGTAGGTAGTCTAGCGTAGTTCTATTACGCTTATAAAGTGATAGTTGTAGTGTTCTTACTGTAGGCCTGATTAGCCTATCACACTTATAGGTGCAATATTGTTTTATAGTCTCATGTAGTTTAATTTTTGTTGTTATGTGTTGTTAGTGTACTTTGTTTATCTTATTTAGCTGTGTTAGCTATTGCTTTCTTTTGTTAGAATGCGCTACCATGGCGTATTCGATTTTGTTATCATCATGTTCATACTGCTTTAATTTTGTTGTGTGAGTTTGACTGTTTCTCTTACTTTGTTATGCTTGCTTTGTTTGTGATTATGATTTGTCTTGAGCCGATTGTTTCCCGGAAACAACCGCTCTACTTACCGAGGTGGAAGTAAGGTCTGCGTACTTTTTATCCTTCTAAGACCCACGTTTTGAATTTCACTGTTGTTGTTTTATTAGAATCATGATCATGTTCACGTTTACTTTTAGATTCTGAACGAATCGACATGCATCCTAAACGTGTTGTTTGCAATGTTTTAGCATGACATCATTCTCATGTTACTCTTTCTATACCACGACGCACTTCCTATTCAAATTAGAAATAACTCTTTGTTAAAGCTATTATTATGGTAAGTATTGAGTGATAGTAAAATAAATTTACTATTGTGATAAAATAAGTAAGAAAACAACATAAAATCAAAGCAATTTAAGAGGAAAATTAGAAAAAACGAAGTAAAGTAGATAATAGGACAAATGTATCCTCCTCAATCCCGCATGCCCTGCAGGCCGCATCCAATCAAGTTTCACTAGTGCCATTTTATATTGACCAACCTACTCTCCAACATACCTCATTTTTACCCAAGCCCTATAGCCCATATCCCATCATCCCACACCTCATGTAATATTTATCTAAATTATATATAAATATTTTTAGAATAATATAAAACGTACATACCGAACATAACAAACACAATCTAAGTAAGAAAACAACTAAAAATGAATGCATTTTTAAGAGGAAAATAAAATACTAGATAGTAGGACAAATGTACCCTCCTCAATCCCGCATGCCCCGCAGGCCGCATCCAATCAAGTTTCACTAGTGCCATTTTATATTGACCAACCTACTCTCCAACATACCTCATTTTTATCCAAACCCTATAACCTCTATCCCATCATCCCACACCTCATGTAATATTTATCTAAATTATATATAAATATTTTTAGAATAATATAAAACGTACATACCCAACATAACAAACACAATCTAAGTAAGAAAACAACTAAAAATGAATGAATTTTTAAGAAGAAAATAAAATACTAGATAGTAGGACAAATCTACCCTCCTCAATCCCGCATGCCCAGCAGGCCGCATCCAATCAAGTTTCACTAGTGTCATTTTAATTGACCAACCTACTCTCCAACATACCTCATTTTTATCCAAGCCCTATAGCCCCTATCCCATCATCCCACACCTCATGTAATATTTATCTAAATTATATATAAATAATTTTAGAATAATATAAAACTTACGAACATAACAAACACAGTCTAGGTAAGAAAACAACTAAAAATGAATGCATTTTTAAGAGGAAAATAAAATACTAGATAGTAGGACAAATGTAGCCTCCTCAATCCCGCGTACCGCCAGGACGCATCCAATCAAGTTTCACTAGTGTCATTTTAATTGACCAACCTACTCTCCAACATACCTCATTTTTACCCAAGCCCTATAGCCCCTATCCCATCATCCCACACTTCATGTAATATTTATCTAAATTATATATAAATATTTTTAGAATAATATAAAACTTACGAACATAACAAACATGGTCTAAGTAAGAAAACAACTAAAAATGAATGCATTTTTAAGAGGAAAATAAAATATTAGATAGTAGGACAAATGTATCCTCCTCAATCCGCGTGCCGCAGCCGCGTCAATCAAGTTTCACTACTAGTGACATTTTATATTGACCAACCTACTCTCCAACATACCTCATTTTTACCCAAACCCTATAGCCCCTATCCCATCATCCCACACCTCATGTAATATTTATCTAAATTATATATAAATATTTTTAGAATAATATAAAACTTACGAACATAACAAACACAGTCTAAGTAAGAAAACAACTAAAAATGAATGCATTTTTAAGAGGAAAATAAAATATTAGATAGTAGGACAAATGTACCCTCCTCAATCCCGCATGCCCCGCAGGCCGCATCCAATCAAGTTTCACTAGTGCCATTTTATATTGACCAACCTACTCTCCAACATACCTTATTTTTACCCAAACCCTATAGCCCCTATCCCATCATCCCACACCTCATGTAATATTTATCTAAATTATATATAAATATTTTTAGAATAATATAAAACTTACGAACATAACAAACACAATCTAAGTAAGAAAACAACTAAAAATAAATGCATTTTTAAGAGGAAAATAAAATACTAGATAGTAGGACAAATGTACCCTCCTCAATCCCGCATGCCCCGCAGGCCGCATCCAATCAAGTTTCACTAGTGTCATTTTAATTGACCAACCAACTCTCCAACATACCTCATTTTTACCCAAGCCCTATAGCCCCTATCCCATCATCCCACACCTCATGTAATATTTATCTAAATTATATATATAAATATTTTTAGAATAATATAAAACTTACGAACATAACAAACACAGTCTAAGTAAGAAAACAACTAAAAATGAATGCATTTTTAAGAGGAAAATAAAATATTAGATAGTAGGACAAATGTACCTCGCCGATCCCGCGTGCCGCAGTCGCATCCAATCAAGTTTCACTAGTGCCATTTTATATTGATCAACCTACTCTCCAACATACCTTATTTTTACCCAAACCCTATAGCCCCTATCCCATCATCCCACACCTCATGTAATATTTATCTAAATTATATATATAAATATTTTTAGAATAATATAAAACTTACGAACATAACAAACACAGTCTAAGTAAGAAAACAACTAAAAATGAATGCATTTTTAAGAGGAAAATAAAATATTAGATAGTAGGACAAATGTACCCTCCTCAATCCCGCATGCCCCGCAGGCCGCATCCAATCAAGTTTCACTAGTGTCATTTTATATTGATCAACCTACTCTCCAACATACCTTATTTTTACCCAAACCCTATAGCCCCTATCCCATCATCCCACACCTCATGTAATATTTATCTAAATTATATATAAATATTTTTAGAATAATATAAAACTTACGAACATAACAAACACAGTCTAAGTAAGAAAACAACTAAAAATGAATGCATTTTTAAGAGGAAAATAAAATATTGGATAGTAGGACAAATGTACCCTCCTCAATCCCGCATGCCCCGCAGGCCGCATCCAATCAAGTTTCACTAGTGTCATTTTAATTGACCAACCTACTCTCCAACATACCTCATTTTTACCCAAGCCCTATAGCCCCTATCCCATCATCCCACACCTCACGTAATATTTATCTAAATTATATATATAAATATTTTTAGAATAATATAAAACTTACGAACATAACAAACACAGTCTAAGTAAGAAAACAACTAAAAATGAATGCATTTTTAAGAGGAAAATAAAATATTAGATAGTAGGACAAATGTACCCTCCTCAATCCCGCATGCCCCGCAGGCCGCATCCAATCAAGTTTCACTAGTGCCATTTTATATTGATCAACCTACTCTCCAACATACCTTATTTTTACCCAAACCCTATAGCCCCTATCCCATCATCCCACACCTCATGTAATATTTATCTAAATTATATATATAAATATTTTTAGAATAATATAAAACTTACGAACATAACAAACACAGTCTAAGTAAGAAAACAACTAAAAATGAATGCATTTTTAAGAGGAAAATAAAATATTAGATAGTAGGACAAATGTACCCTCCTCAATCCCGCATGCCCCGCAGGCCGCATCCAATCAAGTTTCACTAGTGTCATTTTATATTGATCAACCTACTCTCCAACATACCTTATTTTTACCCAAACCCTATAGCCCCTATCCCATCATCCCACACCTCATGTAATATTTATCTAAATTATATATAAATATTTTTAGAATAATATAAAACTTACGAACATAACAAACACAGTCTAAGTAAGAAAACAACTAAAAATGAATGCATTTTTAAGAGGAAAATAAAATATTAGATAGTAGGACAAATGTACCCTCCTCAATCCCGCATGCCCCGCAGGCCGCATCCAATCAAGTTTCACTAGTGTCATTTTATATTGATCAACCTACTCTCCAACATACCTTATTTTTACCCAAACCCTATAGCCCCTATCCCATCATCCCACACCTCATGTAATATTTATCTAAATTATATATAAATATTTTTAGAATAATATAAAACTTACGAACATAACAAACACGATCTAAGTAAGAAAACAACTAAAAATGAATGCATTTTTAAGAGGAAAATAAAATATTAGATAGTAGGACAAATGTACCCTCCTCAATCCCGCATGCCCCGCAGGCCGCATCCAATCAAGTTTCACTAGTGTCATTTTATATTGATCAACCTACTCTCCAACATACCTTATTTTTACCCAAACCCTATAGCCCCTATCCCATCATCCCACACCTCATGTAATATTTATCTAAATTATATATAAATATTTTTAGAATAATATAAAACTTACGAACATAACAAACACAATCTAAGTAAGAAAACAACTAAAAATAAATGCATTTTTAAGAGGAAAATAAAATACTAGATAGTAGGACAAATGTACCCTCCTCAATCCCGCATGCCACGGCCAATTGAGTCTTTTCACCCATACTTTCATGAGTAACCCAGGAAAAACTGATAAATTATTGACATATGACCGGAGAACTGCCTCTTGCATCTGAGTAGAATAGACCTTGTGTCCTGCCCTTCCCGACCCGCGCTCAGAGTGGACCGGGGCTGTTTTTTTTGTTACTGTTCGTTCATCTCCTCTCTCAATTCATCAATTCAAAATCTTTCATATCCAACAACACAATCAAATTCCAAGCCTAATCTCTTCACTAATCGATCGATCATTCATTCATTCATCAATTTCACACAAAAGTTACACCTATATAGATACGCGCATTGACGCGTATATATAAATTCGAGAGAAAATGAACGGAGTGGCGGAATGCAGCGTTTGCCATTCGAAATTACAAGTTTCGCCTAACAAACGAACAGTTTCTAAAGCATATGATCGTCATCGCACTGATGTATCCATTAAAACACGCGCTTTCAACGTATTATTGGTTGTCGGTGATTGCATTTTGGTTGGTTTACAGGTATATTATATTTTTCGCTCTTTGATTACTTATTAAGCTAGAAATAATGAGCTGAAAAACGATTATATTTGTGAATTTTGCGGTTCGAATAGTGTGATCGTCATCGCACTGATGTATCTGTGAAAATTCAGGGTTTTAATGTGTTTTTGGTTGTGTGTGATGTGATTGCGTTTTAGTCGGTTTACAGGTATTATATTATTAAGCTAGAAATTGTTAAATATGGTAATAATTGTACACGGTTTTAGTTCCTAATTTAGTGTAAATAATGTATTAATTAGTATTGTACACTTACCATAATTATAGGAGTCTTGTACTACTAGAATAAGGTTTTGGGATTAGAATAGGAAGAGAATTCTACTATTATGGAAATTGTAACTTGTGTATATTCTCTTTCATTAATGAAAATAATCAAAAGATTGTTTATATCAGAAAACTAGGTTCTTTTTCTCTCTTGCTTCCGTCGACTTCTCACATCGGTTTCTGAGAGTCTATCCTCGGTTTCCGTGCTTTTTTCGATCCCATATTTTCTCTTCCAAATCCCTCAATCACATATTGTTATGTCTACATCAAAGAACACGTTTCATCATGCCCTTACAATTTCTAACATCAAGAATTACATCCATCTTATTCTTGAAATAGAAAACGTCCAATATGCGACGTGGGCCGAACTGTTCAAAATCCGCGCACGCTCGCATAAGTCATCCATCACATAATCCCTGCGGCTCCTAGGGATACGGAGGTGCCAAAACGCGAGGATGATCCTAAGTTTTGGACGACTCTTGATGTCACCGTTCTTCAGTGGATTTACTCCACTACATCTATCGACCTGTTGCAGACGATTATTGAGCCAGACGCTACGACAATGGCTGTTTGGGATAGACTGCGTGACATATTCCAAGATAATCGAAATTTCAGAGCTGTTACCCTTGAGCAGGAATTTTTCCACGTCAATATGAAAATTTCCTGAACGTATTAGCTTATTGCAAAAGGTTGAAAGAATTGACAGACCAACTCCGCAACGTTGGTGCGCCCGTTAGTGACTACCATCTGGTTCTACAGAATTGGCCTGTCCGAGGCCTATAGTGGCGTGGGAACTCTCCTTCGTTAAAGTAACCTTTCCCAAAGTTCTATCAAGCCCGCTCCATGCTTACTTTGGAAGAAGCCGGCTTGGCTAAGAAGGCGGCTACAAGTGCGAATCTCGTGGCCATGATGACGTCCTCCACTACTTCTCCAAATTTTGGTGGCAATTCGGGCCAGAACCGTTCTCAAGGAGGCGACAAAAATAGTCGGAAAAATAATAGCAAAAATCGCGGGGGAAAATGCGGTAGTTCGGGCAGTTCCGACAGTGGGCCCCGTCTTAGAAGCAGTGGGCCAGCCATGGACCCCTTGGAAGTGGGCAGTGGCCCAACAACCCTTATTTTTCGGGACAACTTGTTCCAGTGGGCTGGCCACCCTTTCAAGCCCAATTCTGCGCAGCCCAGTGATTTCCGATGCCAAGATGGGTCGGGGCAGCAAGCCGGGGTGCTTGGGCCTCGGCCTCCGCAGGCCCACTATGCAGCGGGCCCCACCCAAACCGACATTGAAGCCGCGATGCACACGCTTAGATTGAATCCTCCGGATCCGAATTGGTACATGGATACCGGAGCCACTACCCACATGACGTCCGACCAAGGTACTTTCTCGTCTTATTCCAATTTAAGCAGTAATCGTGGTATAATTGTTGGTAATGGTAATTCAATTCCAATTCGTGGTTATGATCATAAAACTGTCCCCTCCCCATCCACCTCTTGTCTTGAAAAATACCTTTCATGCCCCTAAATTGATTAAAAATTTGGTGTCTGTCCGTAAATTCACCACTGATAATTCTATTTTTATTGAATTTGATCTGTTTGGGTTTTTTGTGAAGGATTTCAAGACGAGAATTCCTCTCATGAGGTGTGATAGTAGGGGAAATCTTTATCCTATCACGTCAAGTTCCGGTCTCTCGAGTCAAGCCTTGTCATCAACTTTTGCAACCCTTGCTCCTTCCTTGTGGTATGCTCGTCTAGGTCATCCGGGGTCGTCAATTTTGTCTTCCTTAAATAAAAAATAATTTTATTTCTTGAAAGGGTACGCATAGTACTCTGAATTATCAACCTTGTTCTTTCGGAAAAATTGTTAAGTTGTCATTTGTAGACTCCAATTCTCATACTTTAATGTCATTCGATATTATTCATAGCGATTTATAGACATCTCATGTTCTCAGTTCTTTGGGTCATCGTTATTATGTTCTATTTTAGATGATTATTCTAATTTTTATGGACTTTTTCGATAGCAAAAAAATCTCAAGTGTTTTCCACTTTCTTAAAATTTAGAGCATTCATTAGAACTCAATTCGAACGAGAAATAAAAAATATTCAATCTGATAATGGCAAAGAATATGATAATGGGGTGTTTCGGGAATTTTGTGCTAATAATGGGATCAATTTTCATTTTTCTTGTCCTGATACGTCTTCGTACCATTAATAACATTATCCGAACTTTATTGATTCATGCTTCCGTACCCCCGCCTTTTTGGCACCATGCTCTACAAATGACTACATATCTCTTTAACATACTTCCTCTAAAAGCCTTGACGTATTCCTCCCCTCTTCATATCTTATATAATAAGACCCCTTTGTATTTCCATCTTAGGATCTTTGGGGGCTTGTGTTATCCACTCTTTCCGTCCACCATAATTAACAAACTTCAGGCTCGGTCTACCCCTTGTGTGTTTTTGGGTTATCCGTCTAATCATCGTGGTTACAAATGGTTTGATTTATCGTCAAATAAATCACCATTAGTCGCCATATTATTTTTGATGAGTCTCAATTTCCATTTTCCAAAGTAAGTAATCTCGTTCCTAGTTCGTATAATTTTTTGGACGACGGTGTCTCCCCATATATTATTCATCATTAATCGGAACTGTCCCGTACCTAAAATCCGCCAGCGGGCCCACTGGTCCTCCCGTCACAACATCACATCCAGTTCTGGGTCCAGCAACTGGGCCATCTATCCAGCCCGGTTCTGGCCCAATTTCGATTTCGGTTCACGAGTCCAGTACAGGTCCATTTCGTGCTTCCAGTTGTGGTTCGATTCTGATGTTGGCGATACCACTATTTCTTGCCGATCACCAATCCAGATAATTTCCAAAATCCGCTCAATTCTTCCTCGAGTCATAGACCGGTCACTCGTAGTCAACAGGGTATTTTTAAATCAAAAAGACATTTTAATTTAAATTCTAATGCTCTTAAATCCCCTCTACCCCGTAATCATGTGTCTGCATTAAATGACCCGAATTGCTATGACCGACGAATATAATGTTCTTATTGATAATAAGACGTGAGAGTTGGTGCCCCGTCAATTTGGTGTTAATATTGTTCGGTCTATGTGGATTTTTGCTCATAAAGACAATTCTAACGGTTATTTTGTGAGGCATAAGACTCGTCTTGTAGGTAATGGTAAGACTCAGCAGGTTGGTGTGTATTGTGGTGAGCCGTTTAGTCCGGTGGTCAAGCCGGCTACCATCCGCACTGTGCTCAGCTTGGCTCTTTCGAAAGTATGGCTCATTCATTAGTTAGATGTAAATATGCTTTCTTACGTGGTGATCTCAAGGAGATAGTTTATATGCATCAGCCCTTGGGGTTTTGGGATCCCCAATATCCTCATCATGTCTGTTTATTGAAGAAGTCCTTGTATGGGCTTAAGCAGTCCCCACGGGCTTGGTATAAATGGTTGCAGACTATGTTTCGACTATTGGGTTCTTCCATAGCAGGTCTAATAATTCATTGTTCATATATCGATGTGGTTCTTTCATGGCTTATATAATATTATATGTGGATGATATTATTTTGACAGTCTCTTCTGATGCATTACACCAGTCTATCATGACAATGCGCAGTTCTGAGTTTGCTATGAAAGACTTGGGGCCCTTGAGTTACTTTCTGAG
The DNA here is from genome assembly GCA_029844215.1 of Przewalskia tangutica. Classification (NCBI taxonomy): domain Eukaryota; kingdom Viridiplantae; phylum Streptophyta; class Magnoliopsida; order Solanales; family Solanaceae; genus Przewalskia; species Przewalskia tangutica. The sequence continues at coordinate 10,842,693 of CM056725.1, forward strand.
GATTGTTGTCACTCGTCATGTAGGTGGGTTGTTCTAATCACAAAGAAAGTATGTCGATGAGATCATTGAGAGGGCTGGGATGTTATCCTGTAAGTCCACTTTCACTCCTGTTGACACTAAACCCAAATTGGGTGTTGCGGCTGGCTCCCCTTACGAGGATCCGACACGCTATCGCAGTCTTGCAGGGGCACTTCAGTATCTTACTTTCACGAGACCAGATATTACGTATGTTTTACAGCAGGTATGCTTGTTTATGCATGATCCCAGGGTTGAGCATATGAATGCGCTCAAACACATCATTCGGTACATCCAGGGGACACTTGACTATTGCTTATATTTATATCCTTCGTCGACATCTACACTTGTATCGTATACAGATGCTGATTGGGTGACTGTCCGGACACCAGACGCTCTCTATTGTATGTTTCTTGGTAATAACTTGGTCTCATGGTCTGCGAAATGTCAGTCGACTTTGTCCCGCTCCAGTGCAGAGGCCATAAGATCTCAAATATCTGGAATTTCATTTTGTATATTATATGGATGATCCGATCCTTTATTTTCAGACCAAGAACAGGGAAGAGTGAATTCAGGAAAAAACTAAATTTGCAAAATTTGGCATTGTTGCAACCTATGAATGTCAGGAAAGTGCTAACATGCTAACACCGGTAATGGATAATGCCGCATCTGAGACCGGAAAAGCAGCTATTTGTCTAATTCTTATCGACGGAGTCGTTTGGCACCTCGATGTCATTCGATAGTAGTCAGTCACTCGGAGCCGGACGTTCTTGAACCGATAACCATCTTTCGGCTAACCTAGCCTCCTCCGTCCCTCTAACGTTCCGTGAATAGCCGGGACATTGAGGAATATCCAGGAAGTAATTTCGGGAATCGGCGGCTAATGTGGAAGTGGGTCGAAACCTAGCTCCGAATTCTCCCTCCGACGACTGGCTCCTTACTTACTTTGTTGTAAAAGTGATGGAAAACAAAGAATATCTTTTACAACATGATGGCTCCTTCGGGGGCCTCTGGCTCAGGATCAGGTGTCATTTTCACTCTTAAGACTATAAGGAAAGAGAGGCGCTCCAGCCACTTGCTTGACTATAAGGAAGGATGCTTCGCTCCTTTCAATGAGAATAGTGAAAGCCTTCAGCTCCTCTCACATTCGTTCGAGGTTGGTTAAATGCTGTTAATGAAAATAGTAATTCATTATTCTTAACAATAGGTCTTGTAGCAGGTTGTTTCGGACGTTTTCTAGAATCCCTATGTCATCTGCCCATAGAGAAAACAACCAATGTGGTCTCTGAATTATGTTGGTTATGTAATCTGCTTTTAGAGCTTCATTGTCCTATTCAGAAAGCGACCTTGATTTATTGTGATAATGTTAGTGTCATCTACCTTTCTGGTAATCCGGTTCAGCACCAACACACTAAACATATCGAGATGGACATTCACTTTGTTCGAGAAAAGGTCGCTTGTGGACAAGTACGCGTCTGCTATGTCCCTTCCAGGTATCAAATTGCAGACATCTTTACAAAGGGTCTTTCCTCGGTCCTTTTTGAAGATTTTATAGTCGCAGCGTACGAAGACCGCCCGCTATAACTGCGGGTGTGTGTTAAATATGGTAATAATTGTACACGGTTTTAGTTCCTAATTTAGTGTAAATATTGTATTTATTAATTAGTATTGTACACTTACCATAATTATAGGAGTCTTGTACTACTAGAATAAGTTTTTGGGTTAGAATAGGAATATGATTCTCTTATTATGGAAATTGTAACTTGTATATGTTCTCTTTCATTAATAAAAATAATCAAGGTATTATTTCTTTCAGAAATAATGAGCTGAAAAACGATTTTATTTGTTAATTTGTTTGATTAAAATATGTAGGTAGACGGTTAAAACTTGTCTGAAGCAAAATTTTCATTGTTAATTTTGCGGTTCGAATAGTGTGATCGTTATCGCACTGATGTATCCGTGAAAACTTGCGGTTTTAATGTATTTTTGGTTGTCTGTGATTGCGTTTTGGTCGGTTTACAGGTATAAATTTATGTTTCTGTAGTATGTGAAATTTTCATTGTGAATTTTGCGGTTTGAATAGTATTACTACTTGCTCTTCAACTATTAAGCTAGATATAATTGAATTTGTTGGATAAAATATGCACACAGACGGTTAACTAGTGAGGTGTCATTGAGAACTCGCGCTTTCAACTTACTTTTGATTGCCGGTGATTGCATTTTGGTTTACAAGTATACATTTTCGCTTCTGCATTGTGAATTTTGCGATTTGTATAGTATTATTACTTGCTATTCAACTATTAAGCTAGAATTAATCAGCTGAAGAACAATTTTATTGTGAATTTGTTTGATAAAATATGCACGTAGACGGTTAAACTGGTAGTATTGTATTTTCTCTTCTGTATTATGTGAAATTTGCATTTTAAATTTTGCGGTTTGAATAGTATTACTATACATGCTCTTCAACTATTAAGCTAGAAATAGTCAGCTGAAGACATTTTTTGTGAATTTGTTAGATAAAATATGCATGTAGACAGTTAACTTGTAGGAAACAAATCCTATGAGCTAGAAAAGTGAGTTTTTTTGGTAAATTAAAAGGCCACAAAGTAAATAAGACGTTTGCATCACTGGCTAGAAGATGAACAGATACAAAAGCCTGTGATCGTCATCACACTGATGTGTCGTTGAAAACTCGCGCTTTTTGGTTGTTGGTGATTGTGTTTTGGTCGTTTTACAGGTATAAAGCTGCTGTAGCCTATGTGAAACTTGCATTGTGAATTTTGCGGTTTGTATAGTATTCTACTTGTTCTTCAACTATTAAGCTAGAAATAATTTTATTGTGAATTTGTTGGATAAATATGCATGTTGACTCTTAACTAGTGTTAAGAGTCCCACATCGGATATGGAACGGGAACATGGACTCCTTATATGGGCTTGGACAATCCTCACCCTACAAGCTAGCTTTTGGGGTTGAGTTAGGCCATGATCCATTCTTTATAACTAGTATGAAGCAAATCGTATGAGCTAGAAAAAGTGAGTTTTTTTGGTAAAAGAAGACGTTTGCATCAGTGGCTGGAAGATGAAAAGATACAAAAGCATGTGATCGTCATGGCACTGAAAACTCGCGCTTTTAACGTCTTTTTGGTTGTCGGTGATTGCGTTTTCGTCGGTTTACAGGTATAAATTTTCAGTGCTGTAGCTTATGTGAAACTCGCGTTGTTGATTTTGCGGTTTGGATAGTATTACTACTTGCTATTCAACTATTAAGCTAGAAATAATCAGCTGAAGAACAATTTTCTATTTATTTATGAATTTGTTGGATCAAATATGCATGTAGCTGATTAACTGGTATGAAGCAAATCCTTTGGGCTAGAAAAAGCAAGGTTTTCTGGTAAATTGAAAGGCCACAAAGTAAAGAAGACGTATGCATCACTGGTGGAAGACAAGTCGATACAAATTCATCTGCTAAAAGATATTGTAGAAGCAAAAGTATCAGGAACTCAAACTTAAGCATCTGCATTAAGAAAACGGGAGTTAGGTGGTAAAATAAAGTAGGAGAGGCAATTTCTAGCCGAATCACCTTCTTTCCTTTTCATTCTAAGGTGTGAGCGGGGGAGGGAAGGTGGCATTTTTTTTTTTTTTTTAAACTGGGAAAGCTGTTGTTTTGGCTTTGGAACTCGGGGATAATGGACCAGTCCCTCTGCCCTTCTCCCCTAAATACTAAACTTGGTTCGAACTCAGTAACACACCTACTACACATCTTGTGCTGTACTACCTTTGTTGTTGAATCAAAGCCCTAAGGGTCTTAGTTTAGAATGATATAAGTCTAAAAGCTCAAAAGTATCCCATTTCTCTATGTTAATACATTAAGAGCAATACCTAGGCATGTTGGTTTTTTCGCTTGATTGAGGTAATTGTGATTTTTCTATTAAAATCTCTGCTTAATTGTGCAAAAATACTGATATTAATAAAACTGAGTCATCTTGGAATGTAGAAGGTAAAATGGCTCAAAAGAGTAAATTGATGGGTAAATCTAAGTTTCATTTTTGAATGTCATCAATTTTCTCATGATTTTACAAAATCATCTTTGAAACACTTTCCATGGGAAACACTTACAGAGGTTTATGCCAATAAAAGTACCTCATAGTTAAATATCCTACTTAATAGAGGTTTATGCCAATAAAAGTACCTCATAGTCTAAATATCCTCTTTTAGTGAAGGTTGGTTGTTGGTATGACCTTGAGCTTTTGATTTGCTTATTTTTTTCATGTTAAATATTGAATATTGTTGGAAATTTATTAACGTGAAATAAAGTTTATCCTATTATTTATGACTCGAACAATTGGGGCCCCGCCCGTCGAAACGTCGTTTCCACACACGTGCACACGTTGTACCACAGATCGTAAATTTTCGTGAAGAGATATTGGTACGTAAACAAAATGTTTGAGACATGAAATGATAGACGGTTGTTGGCCAAATGACGAGTGTTTCGCGTTGGTAAATCAAGAAAGAAGTGTACGAAGTGTAAATATCGAAACAGGACGAAAAAGGGCCGCGACGTCTCCGCGGTGTCGGGGAGCCGCGGCTCAACAGCCGCAAGGGCCGCGACGTCTCCTCGGAGTCGGGGAGCCGCGACGCTAATGCACTCTCCAGCTACTGGAGCCGAGGCACCGCGGCGCCTCCGAGGCTGAGCCGCGGCGCTTTCGAGGCAGTAACTACGACGGAATTCCAACCGTTGGGCTGATTTTGGAGATGTTGTGAGGCATTTAGTTGTCAGGTTTTCCTCCATAAATCAGTCATTACTTGGCTGCATTAGTTGGTAGATTGAATGGCCTTTACATGGCATTTAAATGACCATTATTTGGCTCTTGAAGAGGTCCTCTTTACACTACTATAAATTGAAGCTTTTGGCTAAATTGTAACACACTTGCAATCAGAAATTTCTGAACACTTCTTCTTCTCTAAGCAATTTCTCACACACTCAAAGGTTCTTCTTTTAGTAAACATTTGAGTTTCCTTTGCTCACTTGTTTGTTGTTGTTTTATCTTGGGGGACAAGTTGCCAATTACCGTAAAAGGATATATACGGGGCAATATTGTCTTAAGGACAGAGTGTATATCACTCGACTCAACAAACCTTATTTTTGTAATTCACTTGCCCTAGAACCTGCTTTTTATTGATATTGATCTAGAATCAGCTATTCCTAGTTTTTTTTTGTTCTCATTTCCAGATTGTAATCTTTGTAATAGTTACTTACTTCCCGTTCATCCAATTGTTGTACTACAATTTTACTCACAAATATTACGAATTTGTATTTATTTAAACAAAAATGCGTATTGGTATATTTATTTCTTTGATGAAGAAAGCAAAGGTAAATGCTGCATGGTGAATCGCACTATTAGAGTAGTTATTTCTTAGAACTTGGTTATAAAAAAGTAGTTGTTTTGAACTGTGTACTACTGGAATATTTCGTGTTTCTTCATGTAAGTTTATAATTTATGCTATATAGGTATATTGAATAAAATATATTTTCTTGTCTTTCTTTTGTGCAGCCTATATCCCTCTATTTTGTTTTTGTTCTCTTTCAACGTAGATAGTTTAATCACCCTTGCTAAATCTACAAAGAATGTTAGCTTTCTTTTCTATATTTCTCTTTTGTTTTCCAGTATACAATTAACGAAGATGCAATGACAAAAAATGATGATGACTACTGGCTACTAATAGTATGTATTGAATGGTTCACGGGGCCTCAATAAATTGGGGGCCTAAAACAGTTGCTTCAGCTGCTTGGCCCTTCAGCCGGCGCTGACCTCACCCGGTAATAGGTGGAACCTATCTGGCCACAGAGGAAGAGTAATAGGTGTCTACTTCACCGAGTTAATTTTTTCTAATTAATATGTGAATGGACTTGGTTCTTTAAAACGTAGGCCAACCTGAACTTTGAAATTAATGAATCTAACTGTTCAGAAGTTCTTTTTCTGATATTCCTCTACTTCTTAATACACAAGTGGGATGTTAAGAATTATAGGAAAGTATGTTCATGGAAACTTTTGTTACAAACTGTTTTTCCTTTATTAATTGCAGGCTGCTCGGAACAATGTGCTTCTGGCTGTTCCAGCTCTGCTTTATGCTATTAATAACTACTTGAAGTTTATCATGCAGGTAAAAAAATTCTGGCGTTCTTCATTTGGATATTAAAAGGTTATTTGTGAGATGCTTATCAAATTCTCATGACTTACTGCCCTTATCTTAGATGGGAACGAATAGAAGGAATGAGTTACAAAGAGATTCATAAGCCCAACCTCAGCTAGCTTGGGGTTGAGGCATATTGATTGATATGGCTGTTATCTTTTTTTTTCTCCCAGTAGTGTACTATTCTAGTATTATCAAGAATTATCATGTTCTTTCCAAGCTATAGATATATATATACATACAACTCAAAAATTGCATTACAAGAAGATTTTCTTTTATAACCTCTTTTATTGTTTTAGATCAGAACGTAAGTTGAGTATCTTCCCTGAAAGTTGAGAACTTCGCCTGAAGAAATTTGGTTGTCATTTCAAGTGGAATTGTATATCCTTCTGGACTTCTTATATTCTCTATCTGTTGTGATTATTTTCTTACAAGTTTATGTTAAGACTATTGGTAATTCAGACTTCATGTCCTCTCTTTGTACTTTGTCTCTGCTTTTAACTTTAGGACTCGCTTTCTTGTCTAGTCCCTAACGTTTTGCAGTGTTGGTGCATGTTATTGAGTTCAACTATCCTCTCACACTTCCTAATGACACTTCTGTTACTTCGTGCAGTTATATTTTAACCCTGCTACTGTAAAGATGCTGAGTAACTTGAAGGTATCCATTTGCTTATAGTTATTGCTAACACTTTCAGACTTTGCAATTTACTTGTTAGAATTCTAATGTAATTTTGGTTCATAAAGTTATATCTCCTTGATGAATCTGCAAGTAGCTGATTACCAGGTGGATCTTACAGGCTAGATTATGTACAAACTCTGTTTAGCTTTGAGTATCCACAGTCAAAATGTCGGAAATTTGTAACTTTAAAGGTTTCTCTAGTTGGTGTTAAAGTTTCCACATATGTGCACTCAAGATTTAATGGGAGATAAACAACTATGAGCTTATTTCTCTTCAGCTGGTTGAGACGGGTAGTCCTTTTTTTTCCTTTGTGATACCGGTGGTGCCCGGGACAACCTGTGTGCACCTTGGTTGATCCACCAGGCAGCCTGTCCAACTAACAAGCGCGGGTTTCCATGGGTAATCCTGCCCTCCAAAGATGGAACCGATGGGCTCACATCAAGTGTTGTAGTTGGGATTTGGTGGTGAGCTGGTTAGTCTTTTAATTGCAGCTTGTATTCAAGGATGATGTGATTACTCTTGTGATGCCTAATGTGAGGATTGACATATTTCGTGTCATACTTGTACCAGATCTTTCCTCTTCTTCTGCAGGTCGATTATCTTCTCAAATTTTCTGTTGGAGATCGTTTTTCCTTTTTAATTCTTAAAACATGCAGGTTTTGGTAATTGCAATCTTGTTAAAGATGATTATGAAACGTCGATTTTCCATAATTCAGGTTGGTTAAGCTAACAGAGGTTTGTTTATTAACTATAGTCAACTGTATTTAATTGATTTATAGATTTGTCCATGCTGTGTTTATGCATCTTGGAGCCTGAAAGAATGATAGCTGTATATGACTGTCTAAACTAATTGGTCACAGTGAGAGGCTCTTGCACTATTGCTTATTGGCATCAGTGTGAATCAGCTGCGCTCTCTGCCGGAAGGTACAACAGCTTTGGGTCTTGCAGTGACAACAGGGGCATATTTGTATACCTTGATTTTTGTAAGTATTAATATTAAGATAATTCTTAATGACTACTCACATTCTTTGCTTGGGTGATCCACCAGATATTGCAGCTTTGAGTATTACTGAATTCAACAATTATTTTACCTTTGGGTGATCTGGGCGTCAATTCACAATGTTACATGTTCACACATGTTCCCCTTCTTTTTCTTTTTTGTGTCCTAAGAATATATGTGGTTCACAATATAGTGCCACTTGTACTGGACAAAACTTTATGCCATACTTTCTTGATTTTACACCTGGTTGCCTTATTTAATGGATAGAAACTGATGCAATGTAATAATTCAGGTCACTGTTCCTTCACTGGCTTCTGTCTACAATGAATATGCTTTGAAAAGCCAATTCGAGACCAGCATTTATCTTCAGGTATACTTTTGCTGTTGATTACTCCTAAAATGCTTTAAAAGCTGCTGCAGTGGGTTTGACTTCATTCAACTGGATCCCAGGCAAAACAATAGACATCTTCTCTTCTATAGCCTCTTTTTCTTTCATTCCCATATTTCTTCACTGCCCGTTTGAACCATCACATAGAATTTTATATTGATTTGCTAATAATCAGATTTTCTCTGAGCAATATCTTTGTTTGGTGTAATTATACAAAGCTATTAGTATGATAATCAAGATCTTCCAAGTAGTGAAATGCTTGCAACCTCTAGGTGTGGTTTGTTTGATGGGTGTCTATGACTTTATTAACGATCCTTACAAACAACTAAACTGCTCTTTGCAGAATTTGTTTTTGTACGGATATGGTGCAATCTTCAACTTCCTAGGCATACTTGGAACAGTCATTTACAAAGGTATGAATGAGAAATCTTATCCTTTTATGTGTTGCCTAAGAATGAAGCTCTCTTGGCATTGATAAACATGTGATTAATGCATAATATCTGAAAAAATTCCCATTGTTGAGAATGTGTTTCTACTTCTGGTTGTTGGTTTATGCACAGAACTTATTTTCTCCCTTTACTCGTGGCTAATTCTGTCTCAAATGCTCTTCAGGACCTGACAGTTTTGATATTTTACGGGGACACTCACGAGCAACAATGTTTTAATATGCAATAATGCTGCTCAGGGAATCCTGTCTTCGATTTTCTTCAAGTATGCAGGTGAGGCCTCTCTCACTAATTTGGCTTCCCAAGTAGAGTTTTTGCTATTATCAATGAAGGTAATAGAATATTTTTTTCGAAGAATTGATTGAGTTATTACAAGGAACCTCTTATTATTTGAGCTCGACAAGATGCTTCATGTTTACATCCCGTCTAACCATCCCATTTATATTCCATAAAGTTTTGGTCCCCGGACCCTGCGCATGTGGGAGCTTAGTGCACCGGGCTGCCCTTTTTTTTTGGGACTCGAGCTTTTTTCTCCTTAAATTTGTCCAATTTCTGCGTGCCAAAAATGGATCACTTCAATTTCTTAATTATTCTGCTGTGCTATTGAATTTAGATTCCTAGCTCTTACAAGGTAGGTCCAATTTCTGGTAGTGAGCAACATGCAGATTTCATTTTTCCACGGTGGTTTGTATTGTCTTAAAAGCATTAACTAATCATAGCTTCATTTTTACATTTGCAGATACAATTCTGAAGAAGTATTCATCAACTGTTGCCACTATTTTCACTGGAATAGCATCTGCTGTTCTGTTTGGGCATCCCCTTACTATGAACTTTATCTTAGGAATCTCCATTGTGTTTATCTCGATGCATCAGGTTATATTTGGATGCTGTTATCTATTTTGAGTGGCATGCTTAATTTTTTGCTTGGACTCACGTCAAGCTTCAATTTTTCAGTTCTTTTCACCTCTTGCAAAGGTCAGGGATGAGACCCAAAACAGCAATCTGGAAATGGATTCTCAGAAAAACTACAGGTGCACTTCTCTTTCAAGTTTCAAGCTTTGTGAAAGCCAAACTGATATAGACAAAAGATCGGGGTTACGCAATGTCTTTTCTCAACAGGTTTCCAGATGCTTATGTCTAGATTTGCCCTTTAGGTTTTTTTGGATCAAGTACTTATCGTTCGTAGGAGTCGCAAGTGTCAAAAGACTTTCTAAAATCCAACAGTATGGGGGGATATTGGACTCAGGTTACAGTGTATACATATGTATGTTTGCAGACATTATTAAAGAATTGGAAATATGCAAGTCCTGTACACTATGATGGTGTATACCAATTGATCTGGTGTGAGAATATCTAGGATTCAGATGTTAAGAAAGTTAGTCCCCTTCGTATGCTAGTTGCAACTGGGTGAATCTTGGAGGGCCAATGGCGGAGCTCTTCCTTTGATCACAAAACGTCAAGATATCTTTCATGCAGCCAAGTGAGTTAATTTGGTATTTTTTCCTTAGATATGGAGCCCTTGCAATTTCATTAGCTCTTTATTTCCCAAAAAGAGAAAAAGCTTTGCAACCTTAAAGGGTAGTTTGCGAGCTTTCTGGGTCGAGCTCGTCGCACGGGGCTTGCCTAGTGCGGGTTACCTCTCCTGTGTGGTTTGCGAGCTATTGCACATGAGCTGGGTTTACCCTGTGCGCACCCAAAAGGGTAGCGGCTGCGGGTTCCCATGTCATAAAAAAATATATGCAAATTATTACTGTTTTTTACTTTCCTGATTAAATGGTCCGCTTACTGAATAGAAAGTAAAACAAACGATGAAGAAGGTGCTTGACTGAATGACACCTCAAATTTGTGACTGTCTTCTCAGGTTGTCAGAACTCAGAATGGATAAAAATGAGAGGAAGGATCCAACAATTTTCAAACGAAGAAACCTGTTAATCACTGCTAGCAAAGCCTACAAAATGAGAAGTGATAGGCAAATGAAGCATGAAAAAAGGTGTTTTCATGTCAAAAACGTTAGAATTAGGGAATACCCCCCAGTTCAGAATTGGAAAAAGGAAAAGAAAAATAGAGGAAGCATATGATTCAGAAACCCTATTCATAAGATCAAGAGCTGTTCTTTGTTTGTTATCAGATTTTGGGCTTATGGGAGTATTTCCATCTATGTTGATGCAGTACTAGTGGCCTGACCTAGTTTGTAATCATTTCTTCGCACTGCCTTGGTACCTTCCTAATAATATTCTCTGAATTATGGAAGTAAAATAGGAGTTCCATCAGGTCCCTCGTTTCCAAGAGCAGAAAGGGCTTGATGTTTTATTTGGAGTGGACGTGAAATTAGACAGAGTAAAGATAAAATAATTGCTTTTTCTGGTCCAATGGAGAGCCCGCCTTTTTTTCCCTTTAGTTTCCATTAAACTATTACCTTTCTATATATGGTCTTATTAACTATGCAGGTGTTGTAGCTAATCTCAGTTATCACTTTGATAGTTTGATGCATGTTGTGTGAAATCTTTAGTTATTGTGTTGCCTTTCTTACAACATTTGATAACATCATTCTAGTTTCTTTTCTTTGGAAGAAAATTTGAGTGCTTGATTTCTACAGGTCAAAGGATGGATCCTTCATAAATATGGCGGCTGGGGCAAATGAAGATGTAAGACTCTGATCGACTTGTAAAACAAAAAAAGGGCCTCGGTGCACTAAGCTCCCGCTATGCGCGGGGAACGGGGAAGGGCCGGACCACAAGGGTCTATTGTAGGCAGTCTTACCTTGCATTTCTGCAAGAGGCTGTTTTCACGGCTTGAACCCAAGACCTCCTGGTCACATGACAACAACTTTAACAGTTACTCCAAGTCCCCTCTTCGATTATGCCTGCATGTATTTCTTTCATCTTTTTATGACGTTTACAGGCTAGCCATCGCATTGGACCTGAGGAGAAAGAACCCCTTCTTCGACGTTAGTTATTATAGGTATGCATTCTCCTGGCACTCTTTTGCGCTGTTGAATGATATCTGCAATAAAATGTGCAGTCTCAGTTTTGTCAGACAGGACATAGTGGACTTTCAATAATTAGTTGATGTGTTTCAGCGTACTTGATAGATGGTTTTAGAGAAGCAAGGTGTTAAGCTTTTTGCATGCACATTCGCTGTAACTCTGGTCTGTGAATTCAAGTTTATGAATAATGGTAATAGAGCGTAGCTACGGTTGTCTCTCTCTCTCAGCTTGTAATTTCTCAACGAGGCTTATTTGAAAACGAGCTACGAAAAAGAGTGTTTTTAACGTGAATATAAATGAAGTAGGAGTAAGGGATGAAAGTTTCCTAGCTCCGCTTTACAATAACATCCATGAGAAGAACCTAAGAAAGGAAAAAAATGAAACTTTAGTTTTGAAAGATTATGGTGCCATTGAACAACTTCTAGAAAAGTACGCTAAAGGGATTTGTATAAGTTTGTACAAAATAAAGGCATCTTTGGAATTCTTCTTTTATAATTATTACATACACCTCGATTAGATGACTCTTTTTGTGGTATTTTGGTAGTTTCATAAAAAAGTGTTTTTTTTGGGGGTGGGGTGTGATAAAATCTTAGTATATATGGTAGGTAGTACAAGATTATATTAGGAAGATAATATTTCAAATTATTAGGCATGATTTTCTCTTCTACATTAATGTATATTGTATGTATATATTCTTTTCTTATGAGATGGAGATAATTGACGAAAACATTTTCAAATTATTTCAGGGTGAATGGATAAGTGTATCAAATGAAAATTCTGGTGGAATACGTCAAAACGTGAAATCGACTTGTCTAATTGGTAATATGAATTATGATTATAAGTCAAAAACCATTTCCTTTTTTTTTTGGTTATTGCTTTTCGTAGGATACTAAGTATGACTTTCACTTCAGACCAAAAAAAGTTTCTTTTTTTTTTTTGCTCATTTTTTCGTTGTTTCTTTTCGTAGGAAATGTCTTTATTATAACTTTCACTTCAGACCAAAAAACTCTTAATGTAGACTTACCGACCCTTCCATTATTGTTCAATGGTTAGCTAAGATTATGCCACATCATATATAGAATCTGTGAAATAATTGTAACGAACGGAAAGTAAATAAATATTACAAAGATTACAAAACAGAAACAAGAACAAATATAAGTTTCTTGAGAATTCGTTGAATCGAGTGATGTCACTCTGTCTTTAAGACAAGATTGTCCCGTATATATCTTTTTACGTTAACAGACAATTGTCTTCCAAGATAAAACAACAACTAATAAATGAGCAAAGGAAACTCAAGTATTTCTAGAGAAGAACTTTGAGTATAAGAAGGATGCTAGAGAGGAGGAAGTTCAGAAATTTCCGAGTGTGTTTTTCAATTGAGGCAAAATCCTCAATTTATAGTGTTAAGGAAGATGACCTCTCAACTAGCCAACTAATGACTTTCAATAGTCATGTAATGACGCTTATTGAGAGCTTACAATCAGTCAAATAAATGAGATAAACTTAATTCCACATTAGTAAATTTCCAACAGAATTCAGTGTCTATTATTTATTGATACTAAAAATATAAAATAATAATTCATTGTCATTGTTTCTCTTTCTTTTGTTGCCTTCGTACCCAGCTTTCGCATCTTCCATTATGAAGAAAGAAGATAGTGGCAACCCCGTTTTTTCTTTTCTTCTCAATAATTTCAAGTTTGCATTCTTTTTCATTAATAATTTAAGAAAAAACTCTAGTTTAAAAGTTCGACCAACCTCTTTAACCTTTTTTTTATTACAAAGCTAGGCTACTGCTTTCTAAAAGAGATGTTGGGCGCTGTTTTGAGAGTGAAATAAATAATCTCTTCATTATTTTCATTAATGAATATAATATATATATATAATGTACAATCATCAATTATGAATATTGTATTCTTATTATATATTTAATATCCTAATTGTACTTGTATAAGAATTTTACAACTATGTTAAGTTTGTACACTAATTTTATTACAACAATAAGCCCATTGTTTCCGTGATATACAATGCCGTGTATATTACGGGTACTGTCATACCCCCGCAGTCATAGCAGGTGGTTGTCATACGCTGAGACTATGTACGGGGCGAGGTCTGTCGCCGTCCCGATCCCGAGGTGTCGGGGTGGGGGTGGGTCATTTTTTTTCTACCCTTAAATTAAAAAAATAACACACACAACAAGATAGTTTAAGGTTATTTTTGTGTCTCTTATATTATTTAATAGAATTATGATTTTTTTTTGGTAATACAATTTCAAAATTGCAACTTCGTGATATTGAAAGTTGCAAATAATTAACATAGTAAAATTACAATTAAAAGAATTACATTTTAAGAAACACGTTTTCTAGTTTCTTTATAATTTCTTGTGGTTCTTCGGTTGGAATTGATATTTGTTGATCAAATTGGTCGACGTCGCTTCCACCTCCGTCGGATAAGATCTCGTTGTAGTTGTAGTCTTCTTCTTCGTTGATCTTCGGTTGACCACACCTTCTCTGCTCCGCTCGTATCCAATCTCTGAATAATACTGCAATCTCCAAGCTGTCTCCCGCTAATGAGTGTTTGTGCTCTCCTATTTGATATCTCCCGGCCGAAAAAGCTCCTTCAGACGCCGTTGATAACGATTGAATGTTCAACACTTTTTCGAGAATTTTTCTGTAAGGTAATTGAAAATCGTTACAAGTTTTCTATATTCTTTTATTCGTTGTATTCTATTACTTTTAAATATAAAATTTATAGCAAATTGTATTTTTCCAAGAATGTCTTCAAAAAGTGATAGACCGTATTTTACAACTAAGTTATAAATATGACATACACATTTTATATGAAAATGATCTGAAAAAGATGGAGTTAAAACATTTTTTTAATAATCTAACAGCAGTAACATTAGAAGAAGTGTTATCTAATGTAATAATCATGATCTTATCAGTTATGTCATAATAATCGCAAATTGAAAAAATATTTTCTGAAATAAAAATACATGTGTGCCTACTATCTATATATCTATACGCTAAAATACGTTTTTGCATACTCCATTTATAATCTACCCAATGACATATTATCGTTAAATAATCATGGTCGTTAGTACTACGACCTATATCAGATGTGATAGATATTTTTCCATTAAAATTATATAATAAATAATGTAAATAATGTAAATACTGTTGATATTCGTGTGCAAATTTAAAAATATATCTCCTAACAGTTGATCTAGAAAAACCGTTATAAGCAGAATTGTACATTTATCTTATATACTGAATAAAATCAGGAGATTCAGGAAATGAAAAAAGGCAAACCCTCCACTGCAACTAATTTTGATAATGCTTTCCTATCTTTATTTTTATCGTATTTAGGGCCTATAATTGCCCCCGTCATAGGGTCAATTTGACCCTGTACCTGGTCCGGAACAATATATGAACCTTGTCCCGACTGAGAGGACATTGACGCACCCGCCTTTTTAGCCTTATATTCCTCTCACCTAGCTTTGTGAAATCTATTCAAATGCGTAGTTAAACCTCTTGTCCCACTCTGACCTTTTCTTATTTTAAAATTATAAATATTTTTACAAATTGTGCATCTAGCAACTTGATTTTCTACGTCTCTATCAAAAAAGCTCATACATCTGATGTTAATTTTCGTTGTGGTGGGTCTCGTCTCATACTAGGGGGAATATGAGGCGGTTCAGTTTGAGGTGCATTAGTGGGCGTGTCATCTAGATTAGTGGGTGTGACATCTAGATTATCTTCTAATTTAAAGTCTTGTTGAGTTCCAGAAAATTGCTCCTCGTCTAAATCTAATGGTACTTCAAGAAACAATTCAGTATCAACAAAATCGTCATGTCTAGGAGGAATAGGATGACTAGAAGAAGTACTCTTACCCTTATTACCTCTACTAGTAGAAACACCCTTACCAGTAATCATATGTTTAAGTCCTTCCATATGATTGTGCAAATAAATAATTAAAGATAGTGAAATTAAGTGCGCTAAATAAAATGAATAAACAATAATAATTTAATGAAGGAACGAATGTACCAAACGCCGACGTAACGTCAACGTGTAATCGAGAGGTTGAAAATTGAAACTTTGCTCGATGGATGATCATCAAGCTAGTTGTCAACTTCACTCCCAAGTGAATAAATAAAATTGAATATTTAGTAGACAATGTAGATAAAATGAGAGATTATTAGAGAGATTGTAGGAAGATTTGTGAGAAAGAATGAAGAGAAAATGAGGTATTTATAGTTGAAAAAATTGGGTTAAAGTGTAAAGATAATAACTTAGGGGTTAAAAATAAATATTAAGGGGGTAGGAGGGTTGGGGTTGGGGATTTGGCCGTTGAACAATGGTCAAATTGTGTATAGTCGTTGCGCAACGGTTGGGGAAGGGTCGGGGCCGGGTCGGGGTTGGGTTGGGGAAAATTCCTGATCCCGTACCGAAATCGATATCAAATGCCGGTATTCGATCCCGGTACCGGGTCAGGCGGGGTCGGGGTTGGGTCGGGTAGCCCCACCCCGTTAGACAATCCTAGCTGAGAATGTCCCTAAAATCTTCAAATAGAACTGAAGGAAGACCCTTAGTAAAGATGTCAGTAATTTGGTACCTGGAAGGGATATGCAAGACACGTACTTGTCCACGAGCTACCTTTTCGCTAATAAAATGAATATTCATTTCGATATGTTTAGTGTAATGATGTTGGACCGAATTCTCCGATACCATGAAAGAGATAATTTCTTGATTATTTTCATTAATAAATAGTGTATGTATACAATTTACAATTTTCAAATATGATAAATTTGTACACTTATTTGATTACAACAATAGATATACAATGACGAGTTCTATCAGAGAGCTTTGAAATGAAGCTAACAAAGCAGATATATAGCAGAGAGAGAAAATGATAACGGATTATTATTCATATTTTTAGTATCAATAAATAGCAGCCATTGGATTTTATATAGATGATGTGGCATGATCTTAACTAACCATTAAACAATAATGGACCAAAAACTTACGGAGAGGGGATGAAAAGAGCAAAATTTTATATTAGTTTATGTGCAGTGAAATTGATTATATTCCTATTTAACTTACCATTATAAAATGATATTGGGTGCAGATAAGTTTTTATCGCTAAATAATAGTGCGGAATAACCAGTTTTTGCACCACTTATTGATATTTTAGCCATCATTTGAAACATTATTGAAATATAACCACTTTTTATATTAGTTTATGTGCAGTGAAATTGATTATATTCCTATTTAACTTACCATTATAAAATGATATTGGGTGCAGATAAGTTTTTATCGCTAAATAATAGTGCGGAATAACCAGTTTTTGCACCACTTATTGATATTTTAGCCATCATTTGAAACATTATTGAAATATAACCACTTTTTATATTAGTTTATGTGCGTGAAATTGATTATATTCCTATTTAACTTACCATTATAAAATGATATTGGAGTGCGTATAAGTTTTTATCGCTAAATAATAGTGCGGAATAACCGCTTTTGCACCACTTATTGATATTTTAGCCATCATTTGAAACATTATTGAAATATAACCATTTTTATATTAGTTTATGTGCGGTGAAATTGATTATATTCCTATTTAACTTACCATTATAAAATGATATTGGAGTGCAGATAAGTTTTTATCGCTAAATAATAGTGCGGAATAACCAGTTTTTGCACCACTTATTGATATTTTAGCCATCATTTGAAACATTATTGAAATATAACCACTTTTTATATTAGTTTATGTGCAGTGAAATTGATTATATTCCAATTAAACTTACCATTATAATATGATATTGGGTGCAGATAAGTTTTTATCGCTAAATAATAGTGCAGAATAACCAGTTTTTGCACCACTTATTGATATTTTAGCCATCAGTTGAAACATTATTGAAATATAACCACTTTTTATATTAGTTTATGTGCAGTGAAATTGATTATATTCCTATTTAACTTACCATTATAAAATGATATTGGGTGCAGATAAGTTTTTATCGCTAAATAATAGTGCGGAATAACCAGTTTTTGCACCACTTATTGATATTTTAGCCATCATTTGAAACATTATTGAAATATAACCACTTTTTATATTAGTTTATGTGGAGTGAAATTGATTATATTACAAGCAAATCGTTTCCTTTTTGTTATTGCTCTACGTGGGATGTATCTTTCTTATGACTTTCACTACAAACCAATGAATTCATAGTGCATTCCGGAGAAGAAAAGAGCAAAATTGTAGCTCAAGATTAAGAAAAATACTAATTTTATATTACTAAATTTTTCAAACTTAAGTTGAAGATCAAACTTATTCACATTTAATGTTTACATCAACTCAACTAATATTAAAAATACACTCATTTTGATTTATCAAAATCTGTATTTCTGTTAACAAAACTCACTAATATGTATAAATAATTTATCCAGAACTCAGAAAGCTATATTTTCTAAGATTTAAAATTTCTAAATTTAAAATTTTGAATTCGCCTTTACGAATTAGGTAGGGTTTTGGCTTATTCTTAAGAACTTCAACCATGAAGAAGGGCTCAATTCATTTGGGGAAATGGTCAAATGATCCAAGGAATAATTGAAGATAATAAAGCTTTAAAGTGTAAAATTGTATCACATACTTAATGATAACATAAAGTTAAAATTGAACTCTTTGACTTCAAAAAAAAAAAATGTAGACATTTAATTATCGCTTAATGTTGCATTGTGCGGAAAAATGTACTCTACATGTTATATTTTTTATGATGGTATTTGATTGAAAAACGAGTTTAAGATATTCACTTAAGTTATATTTATATTAGTGATAGTCCAGAGGAAAAATAACTATGGTCAGTTGAAACTTGAAAGTTAGTTTAATAGAGAAAATACACGTATCTAAATCGAAACTGAGAATGGTTTAGGAAATTTGAATGTTAAAAAATTGTAGAATTTTTGTCGAGATAGAATGATAAGCTCACGATATATTATGACAAGAGTATCATACAACTTGAACTAGGAAAATATAATTTTTCAATAATGTATACGATAAAATTCGTATAAGATATATGTATTAATTATGACACGACACGTAGCATATGATGCTGAGTCAGGTCCAGGTCATTCTGAGACGCTACCGGTAAGTCGCGAGCAAGGTCGAAAGCGTCGTACTTATACTTGGTATCGGAAATTGAGAAGGTTAGGTGAACCGTTCAAATTACAACGGGCGGCCGTTACTAGGTCAGTCATACATCTTCATACATAGCATTAATGACATTTATAGACACTAATTGTCCAATTATTACATCATTTATTCTCTTGTATTAATGAGACATATTTCGTGGGGTTTGTACCCGTGAGCTCATGTATAAATAGGGCACATAGTTCCATTGTAAATCATCATTTTCAAGCTATTACAATATACTCTCTAACATTTCTCTCGATTATAGTGATTTTATACTAGTCACCGAGATTTTGCCCAAAGCTTGTTTACTCATAGCGGTAATTTGCGCCCACAAATTTTGTATCACTTTCTCAAGCGTCTCGTCATTGGGGACATCCTCCTGTCGAGTCTGTCCATCTCTGGAAGTGGCTCCGTCTGTCTCCATCAGGTCCTTTGGTGCTAGAAATTCTATCGATAAATCATCTAGTCTGAGCGGGGTGTTGTTAGTATTGTCCCCGATGTTGCGGCTGCTTCCGTGTTCTCCTACTCCTATCATTTGTTTGTTCTGAATAAAAAACAAGACTTGAAAAAAATTAGGTTAGCAGAAAGAGGGGTCACTTGTGACACCACAATTATTCAGGACCCATGGTGGGCGCCAAACTGTTTACCCGTAAAATGGTACAGTTGAATTTATATACGTGACCAAAGACACGTGGATCTCAAATGACTGATTTAGCTATAATACTAGACAAAATATTATGCAACTAAATAATATCAAGACAAAGTAAAGAGATAATTAGTCTGAGCCTTGTGTCAGTTGGACTACATAATGCAGTTTTACTCGGAATACATGTCCAAAAATATTGACAATACCCCGACAGACGAACTGACACCTCCACCAAATACCAAAGGAGATACCGGGAATGATCTGAATAGACAAATGATGGTGCTTCACAAAGCGAAGTCGTTCCTGAAAATCCATTTCAGGAATAAGTTTTGAAATTTATGAAAGATATGACGAACAAGTAGACACCAACTCAGAAAAGGCGGAGAAATGCCACAGAGTTTCAGCACCGATTAAATCAAATACAGGGAGCCCATACTGTGGTTGAAGGACCAGGCACAAGGAGATATATTTAGTTGGCGTATAATCTAGAGGTTGTGCCCAAACTGATCCTCAAAAGGTTTAAAATGTCATTTATACCCAAGTATGATGGGACTACTGATCTACAAGAGCACATAACAACATATATTACGGCCGTAAAAGGAAATACGAGATATAATTAGTTCTGATCAAGAAGTTTGCTGAAACACTTGCTAAGGGAGCCTTGACATGGTATTCACTCCTCCCTGAACATTCAATTGAATCTTTCTCCCAGTTTACCAACATGTTCATAAAAGCTCATGAGGGGGTAAATACGCACTAGGCGGATATCTTTTGCATTATTCATGGAGAAACAAAACTCCTTAGGGACTTTATTTCACAATTCCAGAAGGAGCGGATGATGCTGCCCGCAGTCCCGAACGAATGGGTTGCAGAGGCTTTCACAAATGATTTGAATCTTTTGAGTTCAGACGCTTCACGAAAACTCAAAGAAAATCTCTTGGAGTTCCAGGCTACAACCTGAGAAGACATGCATAACCGGTATGAGTCCAAGATCTAGATATAACATGATTTGCTGGGGACTCAGGCCGAAAGTATTTTTCAAAAGTCAGATAAATAATCCGGAGAAAATCGAAACTCTTCAAAAAGCCGTTTCTAACCTTATTTTACTCCCTGAAAGCAAGGAGGTGGATAGGATTTGTGTTCCCTTGAGAAAACAAACAATAAGGGAAGATCCAGATGAAATAATTAGGGATTGATAAATTTTTTTGACAAAGAAAATTCATCTAACTCTTCTACCAAGGGTACCGGATAACCAAAATTATCTGAGTACAACTTCGACATCAATGAGGATCAAATGTTGGCGGTACTGAGAACTCATCCAGTGTCCCGACCTTCGAAGTCATTACAATCTGATTTTAGTAAAAGAGATTAGTTTATTTGGTGCGATTTTCATGGAACTCATGGACATATAACTATAGATTGCAGACATCTATGATAGGAGACAACAAGAATGCTAAGCAAGGCCACCATAGAGAATATTTGAGCGAAAGAGCTCATAATAACTATGAGCAGGGACTACCCGCCGAAGACAAATCTAATCTGGTTGTACCATCCCATGTTATAAATATAATCTTTTGTGGGTCAATGATTGTCTCTATGTCTTTCACAACGGCTAAGAAGACAAAAATTTCGGTAACTCGAGAGATACCAGATAAATATATCATCACTTTCACAAAAGAAGACGATGTTGGTGTAAACTTCCCTCATAACGATGCATTAGTGATTTTGGTACCTATTGATTGCTTCCAGGTGAAGAGAGTTCTGATCGATCCCGAGAGCTCTGCTAACATTATCCGGCTAAAGGTCGTAGAAGAGATTAATATGGCAGACAAAATTGTTCCAACTGCCAAAACCCTCTCAGGTTTCAACATGTCCAGTGAAACCACAAAGAGGGAGGTAGATTTATTGGTGGATGTTATGGGATTCATTAAGATGACTAAATTTTATTGTCATTGACGGTGACATGAGATATAATGCTATACTAGGGAGGTCATGGATACATGATATGAAGGCAGTCCCATCAACATTGCATCTATTAGTAAAATTCCCAACACCGGAAGAGATCCATCAACTTCGGAGAACAACCCGCTGCTAGGGAGATGTTCGCCATAGAGGAACCGGAGTCAGTAGAAGATTCTAAATAGCAATTACAAAAAGTGGAGCCCGCATCGGTAGATGTCCATAAGGTTCCACCGACGGAAGCAGAATCAACAAATCTGGAATACCAAGTACCTATATATTTTCAGGTACCGAATGAGTCAGATGTCACCAATTCCACTGTAGAAGAACTTAAACAGATTGCTCTGCACTAGGAAACTCTCGATAAAAAGGTATACCTGGGCACGGGATTAATCCTGGGGCTCAGGGATTTAATTCTTAAATATCTTGCAGTTAACGTTGATTGTTTTGCATAGTCACATAAAGATATGACAAGCATACCTTCAGATGTCACAACTCATAAGTTGGGCCTGGATCTCAATTTCTCTCCCGTGCGGCTGAAGAAGCGACTGACCGTCAAACTCCGCAACATGTTTGTTAAAGAAGATGTAGCTAGATTACTTAATATAGAGTCAATCTGGGAGGTAAAATACCCGGATTTGTTAATGTAGTCGTAGTACCTAAGATGAGTAACACATTTAGAATGTGCATTGATGATAAAGATTTAAACAAAGCATGTCTAAAAGACTCGTTTTCATTATCGAACATAGATCAAATGATCGATACTATGTCCGAAAATGAGATAATGAGTTTTCTCGATGCATATTTCGGGTATAATCATATAAGGATGCACTTGGAAGACCAAGAGAAAATATCTTTTTAACTACTTTCGGCACTTATTGTTATAATGTTATGCATTCGGACTAAAAAACGTCGGAGCTACATATCAAAGGTTGATAAACAAAATGTTTGAAAAACAAATAGGAAAAACTATGGAAGTATATATAGATGATATGCTTGTTAAGAGTCTTCGTGTAGAGGACCATTTAAGTCAATTGTAGGAAACCTTTGAAGTGCTGAAAAAGTTTAATATGAAACTCAACCCCAAGAAATGTGCTTTCGGGATGGGCTTCAAAAATTTCTTGGGCTTCTTAGTTTCTCATAGAGGAATCGAGCTAAACCCTGACAAAATAAAAGCTATTGAAGACATACCAAACATGCTTGAAGACGTAAAAGCGGTATATCGGCTGACCGGGCGAGTGGCAGCTTTGAGCAGATTTATCTCTCGGTCATCTGAAAAATGTCGCAGGTTCTTCTCACTTCTAAAAAAGAAGAATGATTTTTTTGGACGCCCAATTTATAGTAGGCCCTACGGGACCTGAAATCTCACTTTTCCGGTTTTCCGCTCATGTCAAAGCCAAAGGACAGAGAACAATTACTTATATACCTCGCGGTCTTAGAGGTAGCGGTAAGTGCAATATTGGTATGGAAATAAAATGGTAAGCAATTTTCTATTTATTTCATAAGTAGAGTAATGTTAGGGGCCAAAACCTGGTACTCGGGGACTTATTGCTCCAGAGGGTAACTCAGATTACCCGGGAGCATAATGCATGAAAATTAGGCGTAAACTGGGAAGGTCCGTACACCGTTACCAGTATCGCCAGTAAAAGAGCTTACCAACTGACAGACCAAAAAGGAAACAAACTTCCTAGTAATTGAAATGTAAGTCATTTGAAGAAGTATTACGTGTAGTAAGTTAAACATGCGTTGCACTCTTTTTCCCTTCGTCTGATTTTTATCCCAATTGAATTTTTCCGACAAGGTTTTTAATGAGGCAACACCAACAAATAAGAATGTTGATACTCTTGCTACCGAGGAGAGTTATCTAGTGTTTGAGTCTTCATAACATGAACTCCCAGACACTGGGGACCATATACACCCGAGTAGGGGTGAAGAAGATTCGAAAATTACAACGCTTCAAGGAAAAGCACCCGATACTGGGACTTTCCAGATGTTGGAGACTATCTAGATATTTAAATTAAATGTAACCAGACTGACCACACTAGATGGCAGCCAAATTTTTCTTACACTTGTCTTCACATTTATAAGTTAGAGGAATCAATAAAATTTTCCTTTTATGATTAATAAATATTTGCCATCACGAGCATTCAAACGCATTTTGTCATAAACATATTGAAAATTCCATGTCATAATGAACAGGAGACTTCCTCTTTTACAACACCATTAAAAATAAGAGTGCTCTCTTATTAAAAACCTTAACAAAAATAAAAGTTAAGACCCCGAATACTAAAAGTACTAGAGTTTTAAGTTTGTTGGAACCAAGGCAAGTCCGAAACAAACTATAAAGGCCACGTGAAGCCCCAATATAGATGGAATAAATTCAAGTTTGATGAAAAAATGTTAAAAGACTTTCAAAACTAAGAATTTGTTAATTACGAAGTAAGATTTAAGGTTAAGACTCAGTTTATGAAGGGAAGAAGTCAAAATCAACAGATACACTTATGAAAGGAATAGAAATTTGATTCCAAAAATAAAAGCACAAAATGGGAACATTGACCAAAATTGCGGAAAAGAAAATTCTTTCATTCATATTTTTATCGGGCTGAAACCAATCTAGTTACAAAAAGGCCCAAAAGTGACCCGGTAACATTCAAAAATAAAACAAAAATAAAATTCATGTGAAAGGTTACAATTTGCTCGCTTCATAGTCTGTCGGGGGTGTTTCGAGTAATACTAACAAAATAAAAAAACCAAAAGGTTAGGGGGGGCTCATTACCAGCTTCAACATCTGAATTCTCTCTATCACCACGAGTGCTTCCAAGGATAGCTCTGTATCATGGAGGTCAATCTCTGCATCCAGGATTTCAGAAGGGATGTCAAATCCTGGTTTGCTGGCTTCTTCGATGGTGTCCACAAGACTCTTCAAAACGGCTAGATCCCTACAAAATTTCCATATTTGGCATTGAACTAGAGCTCAACAATGGTATGTTATGAGGTATTTAGTTTCTCTTGGGCCGCGTTCAAGTATATTATCAATCTAAATATTCTCCCTTAGAGGTCACATATGAAGAGGTTAAGACCTAAAGAAATTCTCCCGATCTTTCAATGAATCAACGACATCTTGCTAACATAACCTAAGGGAAGCTTGAATAGAGTCTAAATCCCTGAGATCTGAGGTCTTCTACTTTGACCCGAAGGTGCTGAAATTCCTCTGTTAAATTTTTTTCCTCTTGAGAAGGACCCATTTTCCTAGCTAAATCTGCGGTAAAAGAGAGCAATGTCGTGTCCCAAATAAATCTGCAAGATGTGCAAGGAAAGCCTCTAAAGTGGAGTTGGGAGACTTTCGGGAAGAAGAAGCGGATGTCCCGTCCTCAGTATCGGAAGTCGGAACTGAGATGTCCTTAGAAGAGTCAGTCAGAGGAACAGTGGTTTCAGTCTTCGAAATATCACGTAGGGGGCTCACGAGGGTAGTACCTTCATTGTCTACTCTCTCCTCATCGTCAAGTTGAATGACACCCACTTGTGATTTCTTCCAAAGCTTAGTGAGCCGACAACGATTTCTAACCCTGGAACCAATTCCCACTGGGGTCACAGGATTCTCTTCTTGAGCTTTTCACTTTGATTACTGGAGGCGGATTGAAGTATATTGGCTAAAAGGCGGTTGTCCATGAAGGTACCTTTTGGGCTATGGATTTTCTTGTTAGGAGCCCTGTAGAAAGAGTAAATACAATAAAAAAGGAATCTCGGGGAATAAACCTATGTAAGGGGTCGTATTAGAGTTAATCTTACTATGATATTTTCCCTTCCACCACTTGGAAGATATACTTTTCCACGACCGGGTAATATCGGGGGAAGCACGAAAAAGGCTAACAACACACTCGAAAATCCCTTCAATCTGTTATGGCTAAACTAAAATGATTGTAAAAATACAATAATTATATGAGAGAGGGTAATTCCCTTATTCAGAGCAAATAAATGAGTTTGTGGCTAAAGATACTCATGTGTGGGGTTCCACTCTTCTGGGAAAGGATCAGAAGAAGGTTGATGGATTTGATCGGTCGTAATCAATATAAATTGGGTTAACCAACCTCAATCGAATTCGTCTTCAACGCTGATAAGGCTACAAACTCCACAGGGGTACAAGTGGATACTACCACCCCAAAAAACCCTAGGGTAGTAGAGAAAGAAATAGGGGAGCAGAGAAAGAAAATATGGTCAATAGTGAATGGTGCGTTGGCATTGTCGGCCAGCATCTATATGGAGTTCATCAATCTCCAAATTTGAGGGGCGACTTACCCCAAGCAAACTTTGTATCGACGACAAATGTCTTCGATAATTTTTTAGATAGGGAGTTTAAAACCAATAGTAAAAGGGATGTATAAGCCATAGAAAATCCTTCAACATGATGGTGCATCCTGTCAATTGGATCAACTATTCTAATGATTGTACTAAAGTCGAAGTTATAGTCTTTGATCACATGTTCTTAAAATTCATGTGTTCTTGATCACATATACAAATTCAATTGTACCGTTTTACGGGTAAACAAATTACAAGATGATGGTAGAGAAATATCAGGATACTCTTATTTGAGGGGACAAATGTATTAAAGAAACTACTAACAAAGAAGCATATCATAGTAAACTCAAGATAACTAAACTTAAAAGCCTAAAATATTTTAGAACTGGTTGCATATAAAATTCATAATATAAAGTAGTATAATATAAAGTCCGATCCTTTCTTCTCTCTTTTCCTTTAGGTTAGTTTCGTCATACATATTACTCTAATTAGCCGGCAATTAATTAAATATAAGTTTGTTCCAAGATGGGCAGCATATAATTTTTTATAGCTAATCTTGTACCATTATTAGTTCATTAAATTGCTGTCAAGAATGAAAGGTGTAGATTTTATTAACAATAATTAGTCACTAAGGGCAATAATTTAGTTTTACTAATTGATAAGGAAATGAAGAGCATAACTAGAACTAAGACATTGTATGTTTTTGTCTATTCAATTAAATAAGTGATCAATCAACAAATATTTATCCCAGACATATTTTGTTCTTTTTAAAAAACAAAAATACATAGAAGATGATGAAGAATAAGAATTTATTGACAAGAGGGTTGCTCAGATGGTAAGTGTCCTCCATTTTCAATTCGAAGGTTGCGAGTTCGAGTCACCAAGGGAGCAAGTGGGAGCTCTTAGGGGATGAGATAAAAAAATAAAAAGAAGAAGAATTTATTTGCTACATAAAATTCTTTGGAATAATCAACAAAATTCATAACCTCGTTGGATTTGTGAGGCTAATATCATAAAAAGTCTATATGTAATTCCATTAATGTAGAAACAAAAGTAGAAAACATGTATTTTTTTGGCGTATTTTTAGCAAATGTTTAATCCATCAAATTAATTAATTGAGTTTAGGTTATATATCATTTGATGATAAGGAATTCTTACACCATCAGATTATTTATATTTACTGTAACAGGTAACATATATTTTCTTTTTAAAATTATAAATTTCAAATTTTAGGAAGACTTACGGTAAACGTGTAGTATATAGTATCAATTGTATCCCTACCCATAATTAGAATATATTCCATATATTGTGTAAATATAATTATGGTAAGACTAAGATTCCTCTTCTATATATGCTTAGGATTCCTATTGTATAAGGGATGAATATTGTACTCTATATATACTTTGATATTAATGAGAAGACTCCCTAAGGGAGATTAATATCATCTAACATGGTATCAAGAGCCTAACACAAAATCATAGAATTTTTTTTTGTGTGAGCCGCCGCCGCCCAATCCCCCCCTCTCGGGCAGTTCCGCCACTGCTCCACCCCATTTCCTCCCAAAATTCTTGGTTTTTCTTCTTCTTTCCTCTCTTCTCTAAATGGATACTCAGGATTCCTCCAATACTTCTGACGTTTCGACCTCCACAAATCCCACCACCACGTTGTCATCCTCTTTTCATCCTGCCCTAACTGTTACCAACATCAAGAATTATATTCGCATTCTTCTTGATCAAGATAACAATCAGTATTCTCCTTGGGTTGAACTGTTTCGTAATCATGCATGTCTCTATAACGTACTTGATCACATCTGTTACACCCAGTAATTCTAAGCCATTAAGTTGGAAACGTAATTAAGAAAATAAGATTCAGATATTGGATATACAGTATATTTAAATATGCTAACATGGAACTTAGTATACAAAGAATGTAATTCCGGAAAAAAAAAATTGAATACTACAAGTGTGACGATGAAAATTAGTACTTATAGTTGTATATTCCTAATAAGGTTGGACTAAGTGACGTGTATTATGAGATTATGACATGAAATTTTCAGATTTTATATATAGATTGATTATGTGGGAGATTAATTAATTGTGGGATTAATTTTATTGGAGGGAATGATGATAAGTGGACAAAATATGAGAACTTGTGTTTCTCTCTCTCGATTTTTCAGCCCATGCTCACTAAGACCAATACTCCACTTAATTCTCTACACTTTAGTTCAAACTTCATCTTCACCTATCCCTTCTCTCCCCCCCCCCCCCCCCCAACCGATTCTCACCATTTTCATAGCCAAGAGAAGCTCTAATTAACTCCCCCTTCCAAGAGCAAGTTCTACTAAGTTCCAAGCCATAATAAACTCCCCAAAATAGTGGGTAAATCGGCAATGCTGGACCGAATTGGCTCCAACAACTTTGAGTTTTGAAGATGAACATTTTGGAAAAAAAACAAGTAAGTAAGATGGTCTCAAACTTGTAAAATGCATGCATGTCATTATAAGTTGAAGGAATGGTGAAAATGGTGAAGAAATTGGAGCAGTGAATGTCGTGACTTGTAGGGACTGCTTTGGCTAAACTAAGGTAAGATTTCTTCTTCTTATTTGAATTATTGGAGTTAAATGGTGTTGTAGTTAAGAGATAGACTTATATTAAGAAGAATTGGAAGTAAGAAAATGCATGTGGTTGTTGTTGATGTTGTTGAGCCGATTTTGGGGGCTGTTTTGTATACATTGGGTTTGATTGTTATTGTTGTTATTATCGTCACTAATTTCATGTTAAAAATTTAAGGAAGTCTTGAAAGAAATCTTGATATTTAAAGTTGTAGTTGTTCATATGAAATTGTTGAAATGTGAATTGGATTTTAAGACTTCAATTGGATTTTAAGGAATTATGAGAAGAGATATGGTATTGTGTGTTGTGGCCGAGACCTTCATGAATTTATTGGACATGTTGTGTTGTATTTAGGGGTTGTTTTGTGGAGTTAGAATGCTGGAAATTTAGTTATGAATATGCATGTACATTGTGGTAATTGCTAACGTATGTCCTAAAGGAAATAAAGATGTAAAAAGATGTTACTTTGTATTCTCGTTGTTGTTGGTATATGGACTGTTTTAGGGGTTGTTTTGATATGGATTAAGGGGGTGGATTAACATGAGAAATAGGTGTATTAATCATCTTGGTTGTTGTGATTGTTGTATTACATGAAGGTAAAGAGAAAGAATGTATAACGATGGTGAATATGGAGTATATGGGACTGTTTTGGTTGTCCTTGAAGTTGTGTCTTGTTAATGATGTTGTTTAACCCTGTTTGTGAGTTGTGCATGTGTATATAAGTAGGGGAAGTGCTGCCCAATTTTATATAACAAGAGAGTTGTCATTCGATACATATAAAGTATACTAGTAATCAATAGAGTTGACGGACATGTTATTATTATTATAGGTTCAAGTGCTAATTGAGACGTATTCTAAATATTGAGTTGGTTAGTTCGACTATAAGGTATGTGAAACTATCCTTTCTTCTTTTGACATGATTTATATAAAATGAGTGTACGACGGACATACCTGATTTCATTGAATCCTAATTCCTAGTGATATTTGTTATGATGGTTGCCTTGATTTTACAAGTGATAGTTCATTCTATTTATTCCATTGAGAGTCAAATGATGATTTAATTTGTATAAGTTACTCATGATATTCTATTCGTGCTTGATGTAATTATATCATTTTACCGAGTCCCACATTGGGTCGGGTACGGTGTGTATATATATATGATGATCTTACTGAGTCCCATAATGGGCCAGGTACGACATATGTGGACAGACATCCACATATATGATTATTTCACCGAGTCGCGATGGTAGATGCGGTATGTGCAGCGGACGATATCATGGATATGATATATGTAGACAAGCATCCACGAATATGACTTTATTCACTGAGTCTCAGAATGGGTCGGGTACGGTATATGTGGACAGGTATCCATGGATATGGTATATTATATGGACTTACATGACTCTCATTTTATAAGGCATAGTTGCATTGATATCTTTGATTATTATACTTGTCTCCTGTTATCCTTTGGCCAGATATGATCTTCTTTACATTACTTCATGTTTTATATACTCAGTATATTATTTCGTACTGACCCCCTTTCCCCGGGGGGCTGCGTTTCATGCCCGCAGGTACAGGTACTCAGTTTGATGATCCTCCAGTCTATGATTTCCACTCAGCTGTTTGGAGAGCTCCATTGATCCGGAGCCAAGTCATTTGGTACAGACCCTTTTGTTATAGACTTAAGTATATTCAGGGGTACGGCGGGGCCCTGTCCCGTCATGTTTCACTATCATACTCTTAGAGGTTTGTAGGCAGGTGTGGGTGGTAGATGTGTTTTGGGGTTGTATGGATTGTATATTTGTTTTGGTCAGTTGTATTGTTGTACTTCATTTTGGGATGTTTCCGTATATAGTGGCAGCCTTGTCGGTTTGCCTATTTTGATATGGTGTACCGATTTCTACATTATCTTTGATATCTATGTGATTATATGTGACAGATGGGTATAAGGGTGCCCAGGTAGGGCACCGGGTCGCGGCCCATCGAGTCGGGTCGTGACAACATCGATAACACTATTTCGCGCCCTCCGGAGGTTGATGAGTCTACTTGGCGTCGTCTAGACGCCGGCGTCAAACAGTGGATTTATGGTAGTATTTCTCAGGATCTTCTTCTTACTATCATGAAATCTGGCACCACAACCTTTGATTTATGGAATCGCTTGAAGGAAATCTTCCAAGATAACAAGCATACTCGTGCGGTGTATTTGAAGGAACAATTTAACAATACACGCCTTGAAAATTTCTCCAACATGACTGAATACTGCATACAGTTGAAACTACTGGCGGATCAACTCTCCAACGTCGACACGCTTGCCTCGAATACTAAAATGGTGTTGCAATTTATTGCGGGACTTCCAAAGGCGACTATGATACGTTAGACACCATGATTCAACAGGCAGATCCACTTCCCAATTTTAACAAAGCTCGCTCGCAGTTGTTGCTCGAAGAGACTCGACGTGCTAAGCAGGATGAGCACAATCAGAAGGTGTTAGCTGTCGAAACGCGCCCTCAAAATCCAATGCCGCAAGATAACTCTCAACCGCAGCAGGAACGTGGTGGCAAGGGTGGCAAGGGCCGCGGCAGAGGAGGCCGTGGTCGTGGCAAAGGTCGCGGACATCAGAATCAGCAGCAGCAATAACAGGGCCCGCAGAATCAGTTCAGCATCGCGGCGCCGCCGCAGTTCCAGTACCATCAACCATTCAAAACCAGTACTCTCACCACGGGTTGTTGGGCCCTGCTCCAGCCCCTCGGCAAGTCCAGTACCCGCAGCAAGCCCACTTACGCAGTCGGTTCAGCGGCCCCGACGCCAGACACCCATCGAGTTGGGTCGGGCCTTGGCCGATCTCAATATGCAACAGCCTGACAATAACTGGTACATGGACTCCGGAGCCACTTCTCACCTCACCCGGTCTGCAGTTAATATTCCCAAACTGTTTGGTTTAAAGCATCCTCAATTTGTGACAGTTGGTAGTGGCCACCACATTCCAGTAAAGGGTTATGGTACATCCTACACACCACCTCTTAATTCATTCCCTCTTAAAAATACCCTATATGTCCCACATGTAATTAAGAATCTAATCTCTATCCGCAAATTCACTCGTAATAATTCTGTCTCTGTTGATTTTGACCCTTTTGGTTTCACTGTGAAGGATCTTCATACGGGGACACCTCTTATGAGATGCAATAGCACGGGAGATCTCTATCCCTCACTCCCACCTCAACATGGCATAATAGGCTTGGTCATCCAGGAGCCTTAGTTTTAACTTTCTTAGAGGCAATAATTTCATTACTTTCAATGGGAAACTTGCCCAAAACTGTGTTTCTTGTTCTTTAGGCAAACATACTCGTCTTCCGTTTAAATCATCTACTAGTGTTACTTTTGCACCTTTTGATATTATACATGCCGATTTATGGACATCACTTGTTGCTAATTCTCTCGGTCATAAGTATTATCTTATCTTACTAGATGATTTTTCTCACTTTGTTTGGTTGTATCCTCTCAAGTTTAAATCGAAAGTGTTTGCTAAATTTCTTGAGTTTCGAACATTCATTCAAACACAGTTTACAAAAGGCATAAAATCTTTTCAGTGCGATAATGGTCGTGAATTCAATAACTCTATGTTTCACCATTTTTGTACTAATAATGGCATGGTATTTCGCTTCTCCTGCCCACACACCTCCCCACAAAACGGTAAAGCTGAAAGAATCATCTGCTCCATTAACAATATGATTCGCACTTTATTGATTCATGTCTCCCTACCTCCATCCTTCTGGGTCTATGCTGCTAAAATGTCAGAATACGACCTTAATATTCTCCCAACTAGCACTCTTCACAATATGACCCCTACCGAAATCCTCTATCATAGAGTCTCATCTTATGATCATCTCCGGATATTCGGTTGTCTATGCTATCATAACCTTACCTTTACTTTCACTCACAAACTAGCTCATCGGTCCACTCCATGTGTCTACCTAGGCATCCCGCCGAACCATATGGGTTATCTATTCTATGAATTGTCCACTCATCAGATCTACATCTCTCGTCACAGTCACATTCGACGAGACCACATTCCCGTTTTCGAATCTTAAAAAGTTCCAAAATCCAGATTACTCTTTTCTTGACGAGTCTGTCATCTCTCTCATCATTCTCAGTCAACTAGATCATAGCACTACCATAGAATCACCTTCTCTGCCCAGTAGTCATTCTTCAGCGTCAGCGCCGCGGCGCCAAAACTCCTGTGAGCAAAATTCTGAATTATCGTCGACAAAGCCGCCACCAGTGATTTAGCCGCGCCTAAACTTCAGAAGGATCGGCACCGACATTACGGCCTTGTTATTTGGCGCCACGGCACCAAAACTCATGCGAGCAGATTTCCTCCAGCCCTGCGGCGCCTCAGACGGCGTCACCTCCTCCTTCTCTCTATCCAACCAATCCCCCAGTCTCGGCTCTTGGCCTTGGAAGCCATCCATTCAAGCCTTCTCATTCCTTTTTTCGAGTTTTTTTATCGGAATTTCTAAATCCATATGATATCATATGGCTTTCAAGCTTCCTAGCCTGGGTTTGTGTGAAGAAGCCCAGGTTTGCCTGGACTGGAGTTCCTTCATCCCTTCCTTTTAGTCTATAAGGTTAGATTAAACTAACATGCTAAGTCAATACACGTAGGAATAGGGATATCTTATCCAATAAAAAAGCATCTCTCGGAGATAGACAAGAAGTATCTTCCCTAGAACCTGTTTTTTATTGATATTGATCTAGAATCAGTTATTCCTAAAAAAAATTATTATTCCTAGCCAGAGAAATGAAACGAATCTCGAGATCCAGAAACCTATATATACGCCTAGCCTCAAGCAAAATAAATCTCTCATCGGATCTGGCATTATTCCGCGGGTATTTAGTTTGTTCCCGGAAACCCGGGTTCGACGGGGAACGCCTTAGTTAGCAGGTAGTTCCGGAATAGATAGACAAGAGTGCTTGTCTCATCCCCTTTATCTGAAAAGTATGTGGCTGCTGCTGAGCTAGTGAAGGGTTGATCGGTGTATTTTATATACACCTTTTGAGTCATTTTTAGTTAGTATTTTACTCATTTCATTTATGCTTAGTATAGTATTAGGGTCGTTTTCCTTTCTTTTGTGTCACAACGGTCAGAAATGGAGAAATGGCGAAAAGGAGATGAAATGAGCATAAATGAGATGGAATTACACACAAAAAGGGCCAAGAAATGAAGTCTAAGAAGTTCCGGGAATTATAGAGGAGATCAGACGAAGTCCGGACGAAAAAAGGACGACGAAACGAAAATCCGCCAGAAAAACGCCTCAGGCGCCGCGGCGCCCAATGTTCTGAATGTTCCGAAAGTTGCTAATTTTCAGGCGCCGCGGCGCCGACGCGGGATTTATGAAGTTCTGGGCTGAATTTGACATGTTTTCAGAGTCCTAAAGGGATAACTTTTCCTACCTTAAAACTCTTACCTAAAAGGATTCTAATAACTTTTCCTACCTACATAATCTTTAATCCTTCACCTAAAGGATTCTTGGTCTATAAATAGTCTCTACATCATTAGAAGAATTCATTCCCCACCATTCCCCACAATTCACCATTCTTCATCCACCATCCTACATTTCATCCACCATTCCATCTTGTAAATATTCCACAACACAACCCTTGGATGCTAGAAGGCTTGGAGACTCGTTCTTGAGTATTTTCTTTTCTTTCTTTTTGATTTATTTATTTTAGTTCATGCATGGAGAGTGTATTAGTTCTTAGTGTGACTATGGCTAGGAGTTAATTACTTTATTAGGGATTTCCTTGTGATTCAGTTGAAACTCTATTCATGAATTAATATATTAGTTTGGTTTCTTCTTCACTTATTTAAGATTTATTCAATAATGTTTTGATTGCTTGATAATTAATTGATCATTAATTATCATAATTCTTATGATTTCTAACCGAAATCCGAAAGGGGAGGTTGTGAATATGCTGTAGTTGGATAAACATAGGTTAAATCGTGGACGAAAGTACCCCAATACTTGTGTAGTATTAATAAGGTTTTTGATCTTAATCCTCCTCTATAGTCAATCTTATCACCGAAAGGTAGAAAGGTGTTAAACTGGGGTTGAGTGTTTATATAACCTTAACATGAGTATAAAACGGCTTAGTTAACCTGCTATCTTAACGTAGAAGAATAAGTCAGTCTAATTGTATTAAGGATTGAATAGAGTGGATAGTTGATGATCTTGGAAGCCCTAATTCTCCATCAAAACTGATTTAAATCAAAGTATTTTCATAATTAGTTTATTTCTGTCACGACCCGTTCCCGGGCCCGTGACTGGTGCCTTACCCGGGCACCCAAGTAGACATACATCAGAGTAACCAGCGGAATATAAACTTGCAAACATGAAACAGTGCAAAACAAGAACAGTCTATCCAAAGAAAAGTCACATTTCGACATGTATATATATACCAAAACTTGAACAGTTACATCCTTTACAACTCTGCCCACAACAGTACTACAGACCTCTAAGAATTTCTATAACAACTATGACGGGACAGGGCCCCGCCATACCCCTGAATGTATAAGTACCTACAATCTCAGGGAATCATACCAAAAGATAAGCCTCCGGAGAAACGGAGCTTCCCAAAACGCTGAACTATGATCCTACGAGCGAGGATCAACGACTGATGTACCTCTACCTGCGGCATGAACGCAGCCCGGGAGGTCGATAACAGTACCAAGTATGAAATCAAAAATCGTAAATGAAGTCATAATAGTCTATATAAAACATGAGACATATATGATAACCAATTTACGATATACAATATGTAAGCAGTCATGTCAAGTCAGGGACTCACGCCCTCAAAGTCATCACTCAAATATAACCATGGGTCTCATGCCCACCATATCAATCATGCCCGTGGAATTCCTTCCTCACTGCCGACAGTCCATGATATAAAACACCAAGGAATACACATGAACACTAGGTCCCACCTGTGACATAATAAAACCGTACGGGGTAAGTACGAAGGCATAGCCGACTACTAGAACCCACCGTACCAACAATGCTATAAAACTGTATCACGAGGTCTTTCTACACCGCCAAATGATGAGCGAGCCACTCGCCCAGATATCATTGTGCGCGTCAGTCCTGGAACTCCGCGATTCCGCATATGACACATAGGCCCGCGTGAGGTATTCTCGCATCGCAGGCGCTAACCCTCGGCGTCGCCACGGACTCCGCGATCCGCACGGCCACATAGACCGCGTGAGATATTCCTCGCACCACAATCACGAACTCCGCGACTCGCGTAGGTCCCATGGACCCGCATGAGGTATTCCTCGCATCGGAGCGACTTAACCCCGCGTCATAACAAGTCAGGGGGGGTAAGTGATATAATACCAGCACAACGGGCTTATCGTTAAACAACATAAGCACAACAAGAAAACCCCCCTTACACAACATCACAAGACACTAACGCACGTAGCATCATAACATGTTCACTTTATCAAGCCAACAAGAAAGTATTACAAGGCTATCACAAAACATAGGCAAGTTACTCACACCAGGAACTTTCATTTCATGTCAACAAATCCGGATTTTAACCCCAAGGTACTACATACTTTAACTCTTTAAAAGATCCATTTCTTTCACAAAAGTCACACGATACGTAGTATCACAATAGAGTAACTATCTTTTAAGTGAGCCAAAACAATTTCCATACCTTCTTTTAAACCAACTTAAGACAAAAGCATGCCTTCTCTTTTAAACAAAACACTTCAAATTCTCAAGTCTCTTTTCTTTAGAAAACAAGTTCCTTACTTTGGAATTTAAGAAAAATCAATACTTGTTATTAATGACCTTATTAAAGCAACCATGATCTAGGAAATGTAATACAATTTTGTCTTATCTTAGCTTCTATGATGGAGGTTTCTACTTGTTTTAATAATATTAATTATTTGTCAATATATTTTCCTTTATTAACGCTGCAGTGGTTTGTTCGATACTTATTCTCATTTCCGAAATCAATATAACATTATTATTCAAAACCAAGTACTCATTACTCACGAATGAGGTTTCACAACTTTCCACACAATTCAAGTTCTTCACATATCAAATCAAGTCAAATATAAGTCAAGTCTCTTATCTTTTTAAAAATCAATAAACCATTCTTTTACCTACATAAAGTTGTTATAATTAACTTCCCATAAAGCCATTATAACACTTTATGTTTTAAACCAACCAAATTCGTTTAGCACACGTACGTCTACCGTACTACATAGTTCAAAATAATCATGCTAGAAAGGATAGGAAGAGGTTCACATACCTCGCGACGATTATCGACAATTTAGCAAAACGCTCCAAAGTACTATAACCTTGCTAGCCCTTTTCCACCCTTCAAGTAGAATACGCTACTCGTAGTACTTTCACCTATAATGGCCATGAAACGTCTATTAACCTCTAGATCTCTTCGTAGGATATTTCTAAGAACAAAGTTCCATTTCTTACGGAAAATTCGGCAGCAGCTCCCCCGTTTCTACTCAATTTTCCACTTTTTTTCAAGGCCCGATAACCGTAATTAACATACTATAATTAAGGTGCAATAATACCGAAATTTAAAGAAGGGGATAACACGCCCAAACGGAACGCGATTAACAATATCTCCTTCATAACAACAATAACTAAAGAAGGGGATAACACGCCCAAACGGAACGCGATTAACAATCTCTCCTTCATAACAACAATAACTAAAGAAGGGGATAACACGCTCAAACGGAACGCGATTAATAATCTCTCCTTCATAACAACAATAACTAAAGAAGGGGATAACACGCCCAAACGGAGCGCGATTAACAATCTCTCCTTCATAACAATAATGTAAATATAGTCCAAAGTAAATACGGTCCAAAGTAGATACGGTCCAAAGTAGATACGGTCCTTAAGTTGGGGTCCTTGGCCAACTTTTACAATTTTACTTATCCAATTACTTCATTAGTCCTTCAACTTATATTCCAATCTTATAATAAGTTATAGTTCCTTTGTTGTTAACCTATTAGTAAGTAATGAATACATTTTTACCATTTTAATGGATGATATGCCAATTCTCTTTTTAACATCTTAACAAGATCCAAATCTTTCTTTATATCTTATAGTCCATAATATACTTCCAATATATGTATAATATTCATATATACATAATAATCAACTTCACAAAGAGGTTAAGGTTCATTACCTCTAAATAGCCCAAAAAAAACGTGACTGTCCAGATTTTTAGCCACTGCTTCGTCAGCTGAACTTGTAACGTCGATAACTCTCTACTCCAGTATCCTATCGACGAGCGGTTTGTTGCGTTGGAAACTAGACTCGACAAAATTCATTTTAGACTTTTGAAACAACCAAAAACTCCTAATATGCTAGAATATATTCCCTTCCAAATTTGACTAAAAAATCTGTCCAAAACAGTCCCGAAAATCTGCCCACTCTCGGCCAAGGGGGGTTTTTTTGAGGCTAGGGGTGTGAAATTTGTCTAACTCTTGGTTAATAATCTTCCTAATACATTAAGGAAGAACACTTAGAAGTTTAAGAATTTTTGGACAACATTTGGCTAGGGGATGGAGCAATTGACGAGAGCAAAATAAGAAGGAGGGAGAGGGAAATATTTTCAAGTCTTGAAATATACTAAGTGTGGAAGATTTTCATCAACTAAAGGGGTTTATATAGCACAACCAAGGGTTAGGATTGAAACATGTGTATGGTATAGATTGTTTGTGTAGGTTCCTTTCTACACTTGTTCTACAAAAGTCATGCAAGACTTTGACCATTTGACTTGTCCACTAATTGCCCCAAAACCGTGTACCACCATGCAAATGCCATGCAAGACTTTTGGCCACTTGTCTTGCCCACTAACTCTAAAAAAACGTCCAACTATGCATCTTGGGGTGACACATGTCGCCCTCCTATTGGTCCAAAATATTTATCTCTCGGAAAAAATTCCATAATCGGTTCAAATTTTGAAAACGTAAAATAATTTCCTTCACAATGTTCGGAATATTTTCCGTCGGAAAACAATTCTTTCATTCTTACCTAATTAGGGTTTATACATACGAACGTACGTCCTTACATACATACTCCGAAACTACGGGGTATAACATTCTTCCCCCCTTAGAAACATTCGTCCCGAATGTTCCTTCCAAGTCTCTAAACATACCTGTGCCGGTATAGTCTTCCCTACTATACTTACGAAACCAATTATGCCACTCATGGCCATAATACAACGTACGCGCAAAAACTCACATCCGAGCCAACGAAGAATCATCTCTAAAGCGTATAACAATACTATTAGCTCCACCCATGGTCCAAAGGATACTTTCTTCACATCTTTTCTTCATAAAAAAAAAAGGACACTTCCATCTTCTTAACACATCTTCGCCTCTTTTCTTACTCGTGCACCTCGCCGAACACCCGAACTCTTTCCAGTACACGTACCATACTTCCGTCATTGCTTCAGTTTCCAAAATCTTGGAGTTACTACCTCCAACCTTGGTCATCTTACCAGCCTCACATTCCTCTAAGGCCATTCCCGGCCTTCACGATCCGATTCTGGTCGAACACATCTGCGAACTCGTACGATGGTTACCTAAACTTGGGCTTAACACCCTGGTGACCCTATCATCTGGCGGGACCACCCCAAACTGACCCCACCTCATTCCGGGCTGCGGGTTGACCCGCGACCTTACCTCAACCCGACCCATTATCGCTCTAAATTCATGTTCCCCGTCCGGGACAATCTTACTTATTCTCGTCATGAAAATCACCACTACTATCTTGCTCGACCTATGGAATTATCCTACAATACATTTCACGCATACCAAGTACTTCGAAAAAGACTAAATGTAAAATCTTTTACTCAAGATGGCCTCACATCTAAGGTCTCAACTGTTATAATATTCTAAGGCTCACAATTTCCCTGCCCCTAAACTTACCTTCTCAACTAACCATGTTCTCTAAATCACAATTTTTCACAGTGCTTATCTAAACATAACACTTTAACATAAAATCATCATATCACGCATACAAATCTCTAGAGGGTTAAGGATATACATGTAACTACTGCTTCACTCTAATCATAGTCCTGCCCTGCAGGGCGCATAGCAAAAGAAGGCGATGAACCAACCGCTGATCCCGAAGGCTGAGTCATAACATCCGTGCCACCTCTGGTCGGACAATTTCTCGCAAAATGGCCCTGCTGGCCGCAAGCATAACAAGTTGTCGAAGTAGTACGACACTCCCCACGATGACACCTACCACAACGGCCACACGTGGGGTGGCCTCTGCAGCTAACACCCCTTTCTACGAACCACCGACCAGAATCGACTGGTAGGCTGAGTCATCCCACCTGTATCCCTCCTACTAGGACATTCTCTCCTCACATGGCCCTGCCGACCGCAGGTAAAACAAGCATTGGTGAAAAGACGACATTTCCCTGAATGACGCCTACCACCTAGTGAACACTGAGGGAAAACTGAATCTGGCTGGCTAGAACCTATGTAAATCTGTGAACCAAAAACCCTGGAGCTCTGACCAACTCCTGCATACTCCGAACGCCCCAAGCTCGCGAGGACCACTCAGATCTTGGCGAGGCGCATAACGATCTGGCTGGCGAGGTCCGCCTAAAGTTACCAAAGGACCTGCTTTGCTACGCCTCTTCTGCTGATCTTGGTTAATCCATCGATCTCTATGTTCCTTAGTCTGCTGCGCATAAGCCTGTACGCGGGCAATGTCCATGCCTGACTGAAGAGCTACTCTTGTACACTCCTTTACTAGATAATCGTCTAGGCCCGTGATATATCGGTGCACTCTATACTCTCTGTTTGCTAAAATCCTAGCTAGTAACTGGGCCATCTCCTTGTAACCCATATCCTTTGTTCCTGGCCGTGGGGCTGAAGGCTCAGGTGTCGTGGCCTCAGTAGCCGCTGCTGCGGCTCTAAACCCTGCTGGGGCCGGCGACGTCGTGGAACTCGCCGTCTGGGGTATCACCTCGGGTAAAGGTTGGGCCTGGGCCCTCGTGACCCTCTGTGCTCTACTCGCAGCTCTCTCTGCTGCCTTGCCCTTCTGGGCTCTGGTTGCCTTGCGTAGAGGCATAACTGGTAAAAAGAAGTACGTCAGAGGGGTCCAACTTATAACACAGCTCTAAGGCACGATCTCAGAGTGAGAAGAATGGAAACCAATCTTAAATGTCCTGCAGCCTCCTGATTATAGATGTGGTGCACAACACACCGATAATCAAGACTCTACTAGACACGGTCTGTAGACACTTTCCGAGGACTAACTGCTCTGATACCACTTTTGTCACGACCCGTTCCCGGGCCCGTGACTGGTGCCTTACCCGGGCACCCAAGTAGACATACATCAGAGTAACCAGCGGAATATAAACTTGCAAACATGAAACAGTGCAAAATAAGAACAGTCTATCCAAAGAAAAGTCGCATTTCGGCATGTATATATATACCAAAACTTGAACAGTTACATCCTTTACAACCCCGCCACGGCAAGATTACTGCACTCTAAGAATTTCTATAACAACTATGACGGGACAGGGCCCCGCCATACCCCTGAATGTACAAGTACCTACAATCTCAAGGAATCATACCAAAAGATAAGCCTCCGGAGAAACGGAGCTTCCCAAAACGTTGAACTATGATCCTACGAGCGAGGATCAACGACTGATGTACCTCTACCTGCGGCATGAACGCACTTCAAGGAGGTCGATAACAGTACCAAGTATGTGAAATCAAAATATCAGAAATGAAGTCATAATAGTCTATATAAAACAGGAGACATATATGATAACCAATTTATGATATACAATATGTAAGCAGTCATGTCAAGTCAGGGACTCACGCCCTCAAAGTCATCACTCAAATATAACCATGGGTCTCATGCCCACCATATCAATCATGCCCGTGGAATTCCTTCCTCACTGTCGGCAGTCCATGATATAAAACACGAAGGAATACACATGAACACTAGGTCCCACCTGTGACATAATAAAATCGTACGGGGTAAGTACGAAGGCATAGCCGACTACTAGAACCCACCGTACCAACAATGCTATAAAACTGTATCACGAGGTCTTTCTACAACGCCAAATGATCGAGGCTGAGCCACTCGCCCGCAGTATCATTGTGCGCGTCTAGTCCAAGAACTCCCGCAGTTCCGCATAGGCCATCTAGGCCCGCATGAGGTATTCCTCGCATCGCAGGGCAGCTAACCCTCGGCATCGCCCCGACTCGCATCGCACGGCCACATGCATCGCGTGAGGTATTCTCGCACCACAATCCTGGAACTCCCGCAGCTCCGCATAGGTCCCATGGACCCGCATGAGGTATTCCTCGCATCGGGGGGCAGCTTAACCCCCGGCATCATAACAAGTCAGGGGGGGGTAAGTGATATAATACCAGCACAACGGGCTTATCGTTAAACAACATAAGCACAACAAGAAAAAACACCTTACACAACATCACAAGACACTAACACACGTAGCATCATAACATGTTCACTTTATCAAGCCAATAAGAAAGTATTACAAGGCTATCACAAAACATAGGCAAGTTACTCACACCAGGTACTTTCATTTCATGTCAACAAATCCGGATTTTAACCCCAAGGTACTACATACTTTAACTCTTTAAAAAGATCAATTTCTTTCACAAAAGTCACACGATACCCGTAGTATCACAATAGAGTAACTATCTTTTTAAGTGAGCCAAAACAATATCCATACCTTCTTTTTAAACCAACTTAAGACAAAAGCATGCCTTCTCTTTTAAACAAAAACACTTCAAATTCTCAAGTCTCTTTTCTTTTAGAAAACAAGTTCCTTACTTTGGAATTTAAGAAAAATCAATACTTGTTATTAATGACCTTATTAAAGCAACCATGATCTAGGAATTGTAATACAATTTTGTCTTATCTTAGCTTCTATACAGATGGAGGTTTCTACTTGTTTTAATAATATTAATTATTTGTCAATATATTTTCCTTTATTAACGTTGCAGTGGTTTGTTCGATACTTATTCTCATTTCCGAAATCAATATAACATTATTATTCAAAACCAAGTACTCATTACTCACGAATGAGGTTTCACAACTTTCCACACAATTCAAGTTCTTCACATATCAAATCAAGTCAAATATAAGTCAAGTCTCTTATCTTTTTTAAAATCAATAAACCATTCTTTTACCTACATAAAGTTGTTATAATTAACTTCCCATAAAGCCATTATAACACTTTATGTTTTAAACCAACCAAATTCGTTTAGCACACGTACGTCTACCGTAATACATAGTTCAAAATAATCATGCTAGAAAGGATAGGAAGAGGTTCACATACCTCGCGACGATTATCGACAATTTAGCAAAACGCTCCAAAGTACTATAACCTTGCTAGCCCTTTTCCACCCTTCAAGTAGAATACGCTACTCGTAGTACTTTCACCCATAATGGCCATGAAACGTCTATTAACCTCTAGATCTCTTCGTAGGATATTTCTAAGAACAAAGTTCCATTTCTTACGGAAAATTCGGCAGCAGCTCCCCCGTTTCTACTCAATTTTCCACTTTTTTTCAAGGCCCGATAACCGTAATTAACATACTATAATTAAGGTGCAATAATACCGAAATTTAAAGAAGGGGATAACACGCCCAAACGGAACGCGATTAACAATCTCTCCTTCATAACAACAATAACTAAAGAAGGGGATAACACGCCCAAACGGAACGCGATTAACAATCTCTCCTTCATAACAACAATAACTAAAGAAGGGGATAACACGCTCAAACGGAACGCGATTAATAATCTCTCCTTCATAACAATAATAACTAAAGAAGGGGATAACACGCCCAAATGGAGCGCGATTAACAATCTCTCCTTCATAACAATAATGTAAATACAGTCCAAAGTAAATACGGTCCAAAGTAGATACGGTCCAAAGTAGATACGGTCCTTAAGTTGGGGTTCTTGGCCAACTTTTACAATTTTACTTATCCAATTACTTCATTAGTCCTTCAACTTATATTCCAATCTTATAATAAGTTATAGTTCCTTTGTTGTTAACCTATTAGTAAGTAATGGATACATTTTTACCATTTTAATGGATGATATGCCAATTCTCCTTTTAACATCTTACCAAGATCCAAATCTTTCTTTATATCTTATAGTCCATAATATACTT
Source organism: Przewalskia tangutica (assembly GCA_029844215.1). Classification (NCBI taxonomy): domain Eukaryota; kingdom Viridiplantae; phylum Streptophyta; class Magnoliopsida; order Solanales; family Solanaceae; genus Przewalskia; species Przewalskia tangutica. Next base: position 10,886,325 of record CM056725.1, read on the forward strand.
CCAATATATGTATAATATCCATATATACATAATAATCAACTTCACAAAGAGGTTAAGGTTCATTACCTCTAAATAGCCCAAAAAAAACGTGACTGTCCAGATTGTTAGCCACTGCTTCGTCAGCTGAACTTGTAACGTCGATAACTCTCTACTCCAGTATCCTATCGACGAGCGGTTTGTTGCGTTGGAAACTAGACTCGACGAAATTCATTTTAGACGTTTGAAACACCCAAAAACTCCTAATATGCTAGGATATATTCCCTTCCAAATTTGACTAAAAAATCTGTCCAAAACAGTCCCGAAAATCTGCCCACTCTCGGCCAAGGGGGGTTTTTTTGAGGCTAGGGGTGTGAAATTTGTCTAACTCTTGGTTTATAATCTTCCTAATACATTAAGGAAGAACACTTAGAAGTTTAAGAATTTTTGGACAACATTTGGCTAGGGGAGGGAGCAATTGACGAGAGCAAAATAAGAAGGAGGGAGAGGGAAATATTTTCAAGTCTTGAAATATACTAAGTGTGGAAGATTTTCATCAACTAAAGGGGTTTATATAGCACAACCAAGGGTTAGGATTGAAACATGTGTATGGTATAGATTGTTTGTGTAGGTTCCTTTCTACACTTGTTCTACAAAAGTCATGCAAGACTTTGACCATTTGACTTGTCCACTAATTGCCCCAAAACCGTGTACCACCATGCAAATGCCATGCAAGACTTTTGGCCACTTGTCTTGCCCACTAACTCTAAAAAAATGTCCAACTATGCATCTTGGGGTGACACATGTCGCCCTCCTATTGGTCCAAAATATTTATCTCTCGGAAAAAATTCCATAATCGGTTCAAATTTTGAAAACGTAAAATAATTTCCTTCACAAGGTTCGGAATATTTTCCGTCGGAAAACAATTCTTTCATTCTTACCCTAATTAGGGTTTATACATACGAACGTACGTCCTTACATACATACTCCGAAACTACGGGGTATAACATTCTTCCCCCCTTAGAAACATTCGTCCCGAATGTTCCTTCCAAGTCTCTAAACATACCTGTGCCGGTATAGTCTTCCCTACTATACTTACGAAACCAATTATGCCACTCATGGCCATAATACAACGTACGCGCAAAAACTCACATCCGAGCCAACGAAGAATCATCTCTAAAGCGTATAACAATACTATTAGCTCCACCCATGGTCCAAAGGATACTTTCTTCACATCTTTTCTTCATAAAAAAAAAAGGACACTTCCATCTTCTTAACACATCTTCGCCTCTTTTCTTACTCGTCGTACCCTCCTCGAACACCCGAACTCTTTCCAGTACACGTACCATACTTCCGTCATTGCTTCAGTTTCCAAAATCTTGGAGTTACTACCTCCAACCTTGGTCATCTTACCAGCCTCACATTCCTCTAAAGCCATTCCCGGCCTTCACGATCCGATTCTGGTCGAACACATCTGCGAACTCGTATGATGGTTACCTAAACTTGGGCTTAACACCCTGGTGACCCTATCATCTGGCGGGACCACCCCAAACTGACCCCACCTCATTCCGGGCTGCGGGTTGACCCGCGACCTTACCTCAACCCAACCCATTATCGCTCTAAATTCCTGTTCCCCGTCCGGTACAATCTTACTTATTCTCGTCATGAAAATCACCACTTCTATTTTGCTCGACCTATGGAATTATCCTACAATACATTTCACGCATACCAAGTACTTCGACAAAGACTAACTGTAAAATCTTTTACTCAAGATGGCCTCACATCTAAGGTCTCAACTGTTATAATATTCTAAGGCTCACAATTTCCCTGCCCCTAAACTTACCTTCTCAACTAACCATGTTCTCTAAATCACAATTTTTCACAGTGCTTATCTAAACATAACACTTTAACATAAAATCATCATATCACGCATACAAATTTCTAGAGGGTTAAGGATATACCTGTAACTACTGCTTCACTCTAATCATAGTCCTCACTGCAGGCATAGCAAGAAAGCGATGAAACCAAATCGATCCCGGGCGTCGAGTCATAACATCCGTGCCACCTGGCCTGACAATTTCTCGCAAAATGGCCCTGCTGGCAGCAAGCATAACAAGTTGTCGAAGTAGTACGACACTCCCCACGATAACACCTACCACAACGGCCACACCGAGGTGGGGGTGGCCTCCTCTGGCTAACACCCCTTTCTCTCCGAACCACTGAATCTTCAACCGACCTGGTAGGCTGAGTCATCCCACATGTATCCCTCCTACTAGGACATTCTCTCCTCACATGGCCCTGCCGACCGCAGGTAAAACAAGCATTGGTGAAAAGATGACATTTCCCTGAATGACGCCTACCACCTAGTGAACACTGAGGGAAAACTGAATCTGGCTGGCTAGAACCTATGCAAATCTGTGAACCAAAAACCCTGGAGCTCTGACCAACTCCTGCATACTCCGAACGTCCTGAAGCCTGTGGAGGACCACTCTGTACTGGCGGAGGCGCATAACCGCCGGCGAGGTCCGCCGAAAGTTACCAAAGGACCTCGTTGTTCGCCTCTTCGCTGATCTTGGTTAATCCATCGATCTCTATGTTCCTCGATCACGCGCATAAGCTCGTGACGCGGCAATGTCCATGCTCGATCAAGAGCTACTCTTGTACATTCCTTTACTAGATAATCGTCTAGGCCCGTGATATATCGGTGCACTCTATACTCTGTTTGCTAAAATCCTAGCTAGTAATCGCCATCTCTTGTAACCCATATCCTTTGTTCTGGCCGCGGGCAGGCTCGGTGTCGTGGCCTCGTGAGCTGGCCGCGCTCTAAACCTCGTTGGGGCCGCGACGTCGTGGAACTCGCCGTCGAGAATCACCGGGTAAAGGTTGGGCACAGGCCTCGTGACCCTCTGTTTCTACTCGCAGATCTATTCACGCTTTGCCCTTCGGGCTCGTTGTCTTCACGAGGCATAACTGGTAAAAAGAAGTACGTCAGAGGGGTCCAACTTATAACACAGCTCTAAGGCATGATCTCAGAGTGAGAAGAATGGAAACCAATCTTAAATGTCCTGCAGCCTCCTGATTATAGATGTGCTGCACAACACACCGATAATCAAGACTCTACTAGACACGGTCTGTAGACACTTTCCGAGGACTAACTGCTCTGATACCACTTTTGTAACAACCCGTTCCCGGGCCCGTGACTGGTGCCTTACCCGGACACCCAAGTAGACATACATCAGAGTAACCAGCGGAATATAAACTTGCAAACATGAAACAGTGCAAAATAAGAACAGTCTATCCAAAGAAAAGTCGCCTTTCGGCATGTATATATATACCAAAACTTGAACAGTTACATCCTTTACAACCTCGCCACGCATACAGCATGTAACTCTAAGAATTTCTATAACAACTATGACGGGACAGGGCCCCGCCATACCCCTGAATGTACAAGTACCTACAATCTCAGGGAATCATACCAAAAGATAAGCCTCCGGAGAAACGGAGCTTCCCAAAACGCTGAATTGTGATCCTACGAGCGAGGATCAACGATCGATGCCTCTACCGCGATGAACGCGGCCAAGGAGGTCGATAACAGGTACCAAGTATGTGAAACTGAAAATACTGTAAATGAAGTCATAATAGTCTATATAAAACAGGAGACATATATGATAACCAATTTACGATATACAATATGTAAGCAGTCATGTCAAGTCAGGGACTCACGCCCTCAAAGTCATCACTCAAATATAACCATGGGTCTCATGCCCACCATATCAATCATGCCCGTAGAATTCCTTCCTCACTGCCGGCAGTCCATGATATAAAACACGAAGGAATACACATGAACACTAGGTCCCACCTGTGACATAATAAAATCGTACGGGGTAAGTACGAAGGCATAGCCGACTACTAGAACCCACCGTACCAACAATGCTATAAAACTGTATCACGAGGTCTTTCTACAACGCCAAATGATCGAAGCTGAGCCACTCGCCCGCAGTATCATTGTGCGCGTCTAGTCCAAGAACTCCCGCAGTTCCGCATAGGCCATCTAGGCCCGCATGAGGTATTCCTCGCATCGCAGGGCAGCTAACCCTCGGCATCGTCCTGGACTCCCGCAGTCCGCATGGCCACATAGACCGCATGAGGTATTCCTCGCACCACAATCCTGGAACTCCCGCAGCTCCGCATAGGTCCCATGGACCCGCATGAGGTATTCCTCGCATCGGGGGGCAGCTTAACCCCCGACATCATAACAAGTCAGGGGGGGTAAGTGATATAATACCAGCACAACGGGCTTATCGTTAAACAACATAAGCACAACAAGAAAAAACCCCTTACACAACATCACAAGACACTAACACACGTAGCATCATAACATGTTCACTTTATCAAGCCAACAAGAAAGTATTACAAGGCTATCACAAAACATAGGCAAGTTACTCACACCAGGTACTTTCATTTCATGTCAACAAATCCGGATTTTAACCCCAAGGTACTACATACTTTAACTCTTTAAAAAGATCCATTTCTTTCACAAAAGTCACACGATACCCGTAGTATCACAATAGAGTAACTATCTTTTTAAGTGAGCCAAAACAATTTCCATACCTTCTTTTTAAACCAACTTAAGACAAAAGCATGCCTTCTCTTTTAAACAAAAACACTTCAAATTCTCAAGTCTCTTTTCTTTTAGAAAACAAGTTCCTTACTTTGGAATTTAAGAAAAATCAATACTTGTTATTAATGACCTTATTAAAGCAACCATGATCTAGGAAATGTAATACAATTTTGTCTTATCTTAGCTTCTATGCAGATGGAGGTTTCTACTTGTTTTAATAATATTAATTATTTGTCAATATATTTTCCTTTATTAACGCTGCAGTGGTTTGTTCGATACTTATTCTCATTTTCGAAATCAATATAACATTATTATTCAAAACCAAGTACTCATTACTCACGAATGAGGTTTCACAACTTTCCACACAATTCAAGTTCTTCACATATCAAATCAAGTCAAATATAAGTCAAGTCTCTTATCTTTTTAAAAATCAATAAACCATTCTTTTACCTACATAAAGTTGTTATAATTAACTTCCCATAAAGCCATTATAACACTTTATGTTTTAAACCAACCAAATTGCTTAGCACACGACGCCTACCGTACTACATAGTTCAAAATAATCATGCTAGAAAGGATAGGAAGAGGTTCACATACCTCGCGACGATTATCGACAATTTAGCAAAACGCTCCAAAGTACTATAACCTTGCTAGCCCTTTTCCACCCTTCAAGTAGAATACGCTACTCGTAGTACTTTCACCTATAATGGCCATGAAACGTCTATTAACCTCTAGATCTCTTCGTAGGATATTTCTAAGAACAAAGTTCCATTTCTTACGGAAAATTCGGCGTGACTCCCGTTTCTACTCAATTTTCCACTTTTTTTCAAGGCCCGATAACCGTAATTAACATACTATAATTAAGGTGCAATAATACCGAAATTTAAAGAAGGGGATAACACGCCCAAACGGAACGCGATTAACAATCTCTCCTTCATAACAACAATAACTAAAGAAGGGGATAACACGCCCAAACGGAACGCGATTAACAATCTCTCCTTCATAACAACAATAACTAAAGAAGGGGATAACACACTCAAACGGAACGCGATTAATAATCTCTCCTTCATAACAATAATAACTAAAGAAGGGGATAACACGCCCAAACGGAGCGCGATTAACAATCTCTCCTTCATAACAATAATGTAACTACAGTCCAAAGTAAATACGGTCCAAAGTAGATACGGTCCAAAGTAGATACGGTCCTTAAGTTGGGGTCCTTGGCCAACTTTTACAATTTTACTTATCCAATTACTTCATTAGTCCTTCAACTTATATTCCAATCTTATAATAAGTTATAGTTCCTTTGTTGTTAACCTATTAGTAAGTAATGTATACATTTTTACCATTTTAATGGATGATATGCCAATTCTCCTTTTAACATCTTAACAAGATCCAAATCTTTCTTTATATCTTATAGTCCATAATATACTTCCAATATATGTATAATATCCATATATACATAATAATCAACTTCACAAAGAGGTTAAGGTTCATTACCTCTAAATAGCCCAAAAAAAACGTGACTGTCCAGATTTTTAGCCACTGCTTCGTCAGCTGAACTTGTAACGTCGATAACTCTCTACTCCAGTATCCTATCGACGAGCGGTTTGTTGCGTTAGAAACTAGACTCAACGAAATTCATTTTAGACTTTTGAAACACCCAAAAACTCCTAATATGCTAGGATATATTCCCTTCCAAATTTGACTAAAAAATCTGTCCAAAACAGTCCCGAAAATCTGCCCACTCTCGGCCAAGGGGGGTTTTTTTGAGGCTAGGGGTGTGAAATTTGTCTAACTCTTGGTTAATAATCTTCCTAATACATTAAGGAAGAACACTTAGAAGTTTAAGAATTTTTGGACAACATTTGGCTAGGGGAGGGAGCAATTGACGAGAGCAAAATAAGAAGGAGGGAGAGGGAAATATTTTCAAGTCTTGAAATATACTAAGTGTGGAAGATTTTCATCAACTAAAGGGGTTTATATAGCACAACCAAGGGTTAGGATTGAAACATGTGTATGGTATAGATTGTTTGTGTAGGTTCCTTTCTACACTTGTTCTACAAAAGTCATGCAAGACTTTGACCATTTGACTTGTCCACTAATTGCCCCAAAACCGTGTACCACCATGCAAATGCCATGCAAGACTTTTGGCCACTTGTCTTGCCCACTAACTCTAAAAAAACGTCCAACTATGCATCTTGGGGTGACACATGTCGCCCTCCTATTGGTCCAAAATATTTATCTCTCGGAAAAAAATTCCATAATCGGTTCAAATTTTGAAAACGTAAAATAATTTCTTTCACAAGGTTCGGAATATTTTCCGTCGGAAAACAATTCTTTCATTCTTACCCTAATTAGGGTTTATACATACGAACGTACGTCCTTACATACATACTCCGAAACAACGGGGTATAACATTCTTCCCCCCTTAGAAACATTCGTCCCGAATGTTCCTTCCAAGTCTTTAAACATACCTGTGCCGGTATAGTCTTCCCTACTATACTTACGAAACCAATTATGCCACTCATGGCCATAATACAACGTACGCGCAAAAACTCACATCCGAGCCAACGAAGAATCATCTCTAAAGCGTATAACAATACTATTAGCTCCACCCATGGTCCAAAGGATACTTTCTTCACATCTTTTCTTCATAAAAAAAAAAAGGACACTTCCATCTTCTTAACACATCTTCGCCTCTTTTCTTACTCGTCGTACCCTCCTCGAACACCCGAACTCTTTCCAGTACACGTACCATACTTCCGTTATTGCTTCAGTTTCCAAAATCTTGGAGTTACTACCTCCAACCTTGGCCATCTTACCAGCCTCACATTCCTCTAAGGCCATTCCCGGCTTTCACGATCCGATTCTGGTCGAACACATCTGCGAACTCGTACGATGGTTACCTAAACTTGGGCTTAACACCCTGGTGACCCTATCATCTGGCGGGACCACCCCAAACTGACCCACCTCATTCCGGGCTGCGGGTTGACCCGCGACCTTACCTCAACCCGACCCATTATCGCTCTAAATTCCGGTTCCCCGTCCGGGACAATCTTACTTATTCTCGTCATGAAAATCACCACTTCTATCTTGCTCGACCTATGGAATTATCCTACAATACATTTCACGCATACCAAGTACTTCGACAAAGACTAACTGTAAAATCTTTTACTCAAGATGGCCTCACATCTAAGGTCTCAACTGTTATAATATTCTAAGGCTCACAATTTCCCTGCCCCTAAACTTACCTTCTCAACTAACCATGTTCTCTAAATCACAATTTTTCACAGTGCTTATCTAAACATAACACTTTAACATAAAATCATCATATCACGCATACAAATCTCTAGAGGGTTAAGGATATACCTGTAACTACGGCTTCACTCTAATCATAGTCCTGCCCTGCAGGGCGCATAGCAAAAGAAGGCGATGAACCAGCCGTTGATCCCGAAGGCTGAGTCATAACATCCGTGCCACCTCTGGTCGGACAATTTCTCGCAAAATGGCCCTGCTGGCCGCAAGCATAACAAGTTGTCGAAGTAGTACGACACTCCCCACGATAACACCTACCACAACGGCCACACCGAGGTGGGGGTGGCCTCCTCTGGCTAACACCCCTTTCTCTCCGAACCACTGAATCTGCAACCGACCTGGTAGGCTGAGTCATCCCACCTGTATCCCTCCTACTAGGACATTCTCTCCTCACATGGCCCTTCCGACCGCAGGTAAAACTAGCATTGGTGAAAAGACGACATTTCCCTGAATGACGCCTACCACCTAGTGAACACTGAGGGAAAACTGAATCTGGCTGGCTAGAACCTATGTAAATCTGTGAACCAAAAACCCTGGAGCTCTGACCAACTCCTGCATACTCCGAACGCCCCAAGCACGTGGAGGACCACTCAGATCTTGGCGAGGCGCATAACCGATGGCTGGCGAGGTCCGCCGAAAGTTACCAGGACCTCATTGTTCGGCCTCTTCGCTGATCTTGGTTAATCCATCGATCTCTACGTTCTCGCCACGCGCATAAGCTCTGACGCGCAATGTCCATGCCCGATCAAGAGCTACTCTTGTACACTCTTTACTAGATAATCGTCTGGCCCGTGATATATCGGTGCACTCTATACTCTCTTGCTAAAATCCTATCTAGTAATCGCCATCTCGCGTAACCCATATCCTTTGTTTCGACCGGTCCAAGGCTCAGTGTCGTGGCCTCGATGGCGCCGCTGCGGCTCTAAACCCTGCTGGGGCCGGCAACGTCGTGGAACTCGCCGTTTGGGGTATTACCTCGGGTAAAGGTTGGGCCTGGGCCCTCGTAACCCTCTGTGCTCTACTCGCAGCTCTCTCTGCTGACTTGCCCTTCTAGGCTCTGGTTGCCTTGCGTAGAGGCATAACTGGTAAAAAGAAGTACGTCAGAGGGGTCCAACTTATAACACATCTCTAAGGCACGATCTCAGAGTGACAAGAATGGAAACCAATCCTAAATGTCTGCGGCCTCACGATTATAGATGTGGTGCACAACACACCGATAATCAAGACTTACTGCACACGGCTGCAGACATTTTCCGAGGACTAAGCGCTCGATACCACTTTTGTCACGACGTTCTGCCCGTGGATCGTGACTTACCCGGGCACCCAAGTAGACATACATCAGAGTAACCAGCGGAATATAAACTTGCAAACATGAAACAGTGCAAAATAAGAACAGTCTATCCAAAGAAAAGTTGTCTTTCGGCATGTATATATATACCAAAACTTGAACAGTTACATCCTTTACAACCCTACCCACGACAGATTACATGCACTTAAGAATTTCTATAACAACTATGACGGGACAGGGCCCCGCCATACCCCTGAATGTACAAGTACCTACAATCTCAGGGAATCATACCAAAGATAAGCCTCCGGAGAAACGGAGCTTCCCAAAATGCTGAACTGTGATCCTACGAGCGAGGATCAACGACTGATGTACCTCTACATGCGGCATGAACGCATCCCCCCGAAGGAGGTCAGTACAACAGGTACCAAGTATGTGAAACTGAAAATATTGTAAATGAAGTCATAATAGTCTATATAAAACAGAAGACATATATGATAACCAATTTACGATATACAATATGTAAGCATTCATGTCAAGTCAGGGACTCACGCCCTGAAAGTCATCACTCAAATATAACCATGGGTCTCATGCCCACCATATCAATCATGCGGTGGAATTCGCCCTCACCGCTTCGATCCATGATATAAAACACGAAGGAATACACATGAACACTAGGTCCCACCTGTGACATAATAAAATCGTACGGGGTAAGTACGAAGGCATAGCCGACTACTAGAACCCATCGTACCAACAATGCTATAAAACTGTATCACGAGGTCTTTCTACAACGCCAAATGATCAAAGCTGAGCCACTCGCCCGCAGTATCATTGTGCTCGTCTAGTCCAAGAACTCCCGCAGTTCCGCATAGGCCATCTAGGCCCGCATGAGGTATTCCTCGCATCGCAGGGCAGCTAACCCTCGGCATCGTCACGGACTCCGCGATCCGCATGCCACATAGACCGCGTGAGGTATTCCTCGCACCTGATCTGGAACTCCGACTCGCGTAGGTCCCATGGACCCGCGTGAGGTATTCTCGCGTCGGGGCGACTTAACCCGGCATCATAACAAGTCAGGGGGGTAAGTGATATAATACCAGCACAACGGGCTTATCGTTAAACAACATAAGCACAACAAGAAAAAACCCCTTACACAACATCACAAGACACTAACACACATAGCATCATAACATGTTCACTTTATCAAGCCAACAAGAAAGTATTACAAGGCTATCACAAAACATAGGCAAGTTACTCACACCAGGTACTTTCATTTCATGTCAACAAATCCGGATTTTAACCCCAAGGTACTACATACTTTAACTCTTTAAAAAGATCCATTTCTTTCACAAAAGTCACACGATACCCGTAGTATCACAATAGAGTAACTATCTTTTTAAGTGAGCCAAAACAATTTCCATACCTTCTTTTTAAATCAACTTAAGACAAAAGCATGCCTTCTCTTTTAAACAAAAACACTTCAAATTCTCAAGTCTCTTTTCTTTTAGAAAACAAGTTCCTTACTTTGGAATTTAAGAAAAATCAATACTTGTTATTAATGACCTTATTAAAGCAACCATGATCTAGGAAATGTAATACAATTTTGTCTTATCTTAGCTTCTATGCAGATGGAGGTTTCTACTTGTTTTAATAATATTAATTATTTGTCAATATATTTTCCTTTATTAACGCTGCAGTGGTTTGTTCGATACTTATTCTCATTTCCGAAATCAATATAACATTATTATTCAAAACCAAGTACTCATTACTCACGAATGAGGTTTCACAACTTTCCACACAATTCAAGTTCTTCACATATCAAATCAAGTCAAATATAAGTCAAGTCTCTTATCTTTTTAAAAATCAATAAACCATTCTTTTACCTACATAAAGCTGTTATAATTAACTTCCCATAAAGCCATTATAACACTTTATGTTTTAAACCAACCAAATTCGTTTAGCACACGTACGTCTACCGTACTACATAGTTCAAAATAATCATGCTAGAAAGGATAGGAAGAGGTTCACATACCTCGCGACGATTATCGACAATTTAGCAAAACGCTCCAAAGTACTATAACCTTGCTAGCCCTTTTCCACCCTTCAAGTAGAATACGCTACTCGTAGTACTTTCACCTATAATGGCCATGAAACGTCTATTAACCTCTAGATCTCTTCGTAGGATATTTCTAAGAACAAGGTTCCATTTCTTAACAATCTCTCCTTCATAACAACAATAACTAAAGAAGGGGATAACACGCCCAAACGGAACGCGATTAACAATCTCTCCTTCATAACAACAATAACTAAAGAAGGGGATAACACGCCCAAACGGAACGCGATTAACAATCTCTCCTTCATAACAATAATGTAAATACAGTCCAAAGTAAATACGGTCCAAAGTAGATACGGTCCAAAGTAGATACGGTCCTTAAGTTGGGGTCCTTGGCCAACTTTTACAATTTTACTTATCCAATTACTTCATTAGTCCTTCAACTTATATTCCAATCTTATAATAAGTTATAGTTCCTTTGTTGTTAACCTCTTAGTAAGTAATGGATACATTTTTACCATTTTAATGGATGATATGCCAATTCTCCTTTTAACATCTTAACAAGATCCAAATCTTTCTTTATATCTTATAGTCCATAATATACTTCCAATATATGTATAATATCCATATATACATAATAATCAACTTCACAAAGAGGTTAAGGTTCATTACCTCTAAATAGCCCAAAAAAATGTGACTGTCCAGATTTTTAGCCACTGCTTCATCAGCTGAACTTGTAACGTCGATAACTCTCTACTCCAGTATCCTATCGATGAGCGGTTTGTTGCGTTGGAAACTAGACTCAACGAACTTCATTTTAGGATTTTGAAACACCCAAAAACTCCTAATATTCTAGGAGATATTCCCTTCCAAATTTGACTAAAAAATCTGTCCAAAACAGTCCCGAAAATCTGCCCACTATCGGCCAAGGGGGGTTTTTTTGAGGCTAGGGGTGTGAAATTTGTCTAACTCTTGATTAATAATCTTCCTAATACATTAAGGAAGAACACTTAGAAGTTTAATAATTTTTGGACAACATTTGGCTAGGGGAGGGAGCAATTGACGAGAGCAAAATAAGAATGAGGGTGAGGGAAATATTTTCAAGTCTTGAAATATACTAAGTGTGGAAGATTTTCATCAACTAAAGGGGTTTATATAGCACAACCAAGGGTTAGGATTGAAACATGTGTATGGTATAGATTGTTTGTGTAGGTTCCTTTCTACACTTGTTCTACAAAAGCCATGCAAGACTTTGACCATTTGACTTGCCCACTAATTGCCCCAAAACCATGTACCACCATGCAAATGTCATGCAAGACTTTTGGCCACTTGTCTTGCCCACTAACTCTAAAAAAACGTCCAACTATGCATCTTGGGGTGACACATGTCGCCCTCCTATTGGTCCAAAATATTTATCTCTCGGAAAAAATTCCATAATCGGTTCAAATTTTGAAAACGTAAAATAATTTCCTTCATAAGGTTCGGAATATTTTCCGTCGGAAAACAATTCTTTCATTCTTACCCTAATTAGGGTTTATACATACGAACGTACGTCCTTACATACATACTCCGGAACTACGGGGTATAACAATTTCCTGCATTATTAGTTTAGAATTCCAATTCAATTGACGTTAACCAAATAGATACCATAGGATAGATAATCGGTACTTGAAAACCAGTCCCTGAGGACGATATTCGGTCTTACCTAGACTATATTACTTGTAACGATACATGCACTTGCGTTAGTGTGTGCATAAATCGCGCATCAAGTTTTTGGCGTCGTTGTCGGGGATTGGCATAGTTCAATATCATTTTATCTATTCTTAATTTCTAATTTCGTTTTTATTTTTGCTTTTATTTATTACCTTTTTTTTTATTTGTGAAAAACAAAATAGTGCGCCGTGATCCGTTGTTGGTTTTGATTCATCTCAGGGATCCTGAAGACATGGAGTACTACTATCAACAAGGTAAACCTCCAGCCCCACAAGAAGAGCAGGATGGGTTACGAGCAGCCATACTCAGGTTGACTAGGCACCAAACTCAATTCATGGACGAAACGAGAGTGTCCTTGAAGAATTTGGAAACGCAAATAGGACAACTCGCGGGCATGCTGAGCAGCGGAATGCAAGAAAAGCACTCTGCACATATGGGAGGAAATATGAAAGCGCAATGTCAGGCGATTGACCTGAAGAATGCCGAATCAGTGGAAACAGAAAATTCGCAGCAGCTGCAGCGCCGCGGCGCCGTCGATCAGCGCCGCGGCGCCGAAGATTCTGGGACAGTGCAGAACTTTAGGCGCCACGGCGCCGAGTTGCAGGGCCGCGGCGCCCAGAGCCCAGAAGCCGAAATAATGGTGGAAGCTGTTGTGAACGCACCCCAGGTGAAGATACCATACCCCTAGAGGCTAAAATCATGTGTTCTTGACAAGCAATTCTCTAAATTTGTGGAAATTCTCAAACAATTGCAACTCAATATCCCGTTTGCTGAAGCACTAGAGCAGATGCCGAGCTATGTAAAGTTCATGAAGGACATTCTTAGCAAAAAGAGGAGGATAGAGGACTACGAAACAGTGGTGCTGACTGAAGAATGTAGTGCCATCCTACAGAGAAAACTACCTCAGAAATTACAAGATCCAGGGAGCTTCACCATCCCATGCACTATTGGAAAGTTCGAATGTCAGAAAGTGTTGTGCGATCTGGGGGCAGACATAAATTTGATGCTCTATCTAGTTTTTTGCAAACTTGGAATGGGAGAAGTCAAACCTACAAACATCACTTTGCAGTTAGTTGACCGCTCCATAGTCCATCCTAGAGGAGTCATCGATGATGTGTTGGTAAAGGTGGACAAGTTCATCTTTCCCGCTGATTTCGTCATCTAAGACATAAAAGATAACGACATAATCCCCACCATACTCCCTTTCTAGCCACAGGACAGGCTCTCATCGATGTTCACAAAGGGGAGTTGAAACTTCGGGTGGAAGAAGAAGAGGTGATTTTCAATGTTTTTCGGGCAGCAACCTTCCCAGATGCAAGTGACAACTGTTCGGCCATTGACATAATCGAAGATGCAGTGTCAGACAGGGGGTTCAGAAATGACGATACGCTTGAAGAATTACTGACCAGATGGGATGATAGTAGTGGAAATGACCCAAGGCTGATGGAGTATGAAAATTGGATGAATTCTTATGAGAAATGGGATAGGAAGAGATATGAAGAGCTTGGGAAGATGCCAGAAAGATCAATACCATCCACAGAGAAGGCTCCAGAGTTAGAGGTAAAAACTATACCCAATCATTTACAGTACCAATATCTAGGTGAAGATCAATCCCTACCAGTGATCATCTCATGCCATCTATCCACAGTAGAAATTGATAAGTTGTTGAGAGTACTGAGGGCTCACAAGCGCGCCATTGGGTGGACATTAGCAGACATAAAGGGGATAAGTCCGTCAACAGTAATGCATAAGATCCGTCTAGATGAGGAGAGCAGACCCTCCATTGAGGCACAAAGGAGACTAAACCCAAACATGAAAGAGGTAATCAGAAAAGAAATCATGAAATGGCTCGATGCTGGAGTAATTTATCCTATATCTGACAGCGCATGGGTGAGTCCAGTACAAGTGATACCAAAAAGGGTGGTATGACAGTAGTGACCAACGAAATGAACGAACTCATTCCTTCTAGAACAGTTACTGGATGGAGAATCTGCATTGACTATCGCAAGTTGAACAAGGCAACCAGAAAAGACCACTTCCCGTTGCCATTTCTAGATCAGATGTTGGATAGACTTGTGGGGCACAACTACTACTGCTTTTTGGATGGTTACTCAGGGTATCATCAGATTGCGATAGCGCCAGAAGATCAGGAAAAGACGACATTCACCTGCCCTTTTGGTATATTTGCATTCAGAAGGATGTCATTTGGGCTTTGTAATGCACCTGCGACCTTTCAGAGGTGCATGATGGCAATTTTCTCAGACATGGTGGAGAGGACTATAAAGATTTTTATGGATGATTTCTCGGTCTTTGGGGCGTCATTCGACGAATGTTTGAGGCACTTGGAAGCAGTGTTAAACCGATGTGAAAAATCTAACCTTGTGCTAAACTGGGAGAAGTGTCATTTCATGGTAACAGAAGGGATTGTCCTGGGATACAAAATATTGAATCAAGGTATTGAGGTGGACAAAGCAAAAATTTCAGTAATCGAAAATCTACCACCCCCAGTATCAACAAAAGGAGTCAGAAGTTTCCTTGGGCATGCCGGTTTTTATAGAAGATTCATCAAGGATTTCTCAAAGGTTTCAAAGCCCCTCTCCACATTGCTAATGACGGGGGTTGCTTTTGAATTCAATAAGGAATGCATGACCGCTTTTCAGACACTCAAGGAGAAGCTTATCTCAGCACCCATAGTCATTGCACCAAACTGGGAGCTCCCATTTGAACTAATGTGCGATGCAAGTGATTATGCAGTGGGAGCAGTGCTTGGACAGAGAATCGATAAGGTATTTAGATCCATTTACTATGCTAGTAAAACTCTGAATGACGCACAGTTAAATTACGCGACTACAGAAAAAGAATTGCTAGCAATAATGTACGCATTTGAGAAATTCAGGCCATACTTGATTGGAAATAAGGTGATAGTATACACTGACCATTCTGCCATAAAGTACTTGATGACAAAGAAGGATGCAAAAACCTCGCCTCATTCGATGGGTCTTGCTACTACAAGAATTCGACGTGGAAATTCGTGACAAGAAGGGGACAGAGAACTCAGTTGCAGAACACTTGTCAAGGTTGAGAACACAGAGAGCCAGAACACCAAGGATGTGCAGATAAATGATCACTTCCCAGATGAGCAATTGTTTCAAGTAAGTGCGGTTTTTAATTTACCTTGGTACGCTGATTATGTTAATTTTCTTGCAGCTAAGGTAATACCCCCAGGATTGACAAGACAACAAGTGAAGAGGTTTTACTCTGAAGTAAAACACTACTATTGGGATGAGCCGATGTTATACAAACACTGTGCCGATCAGGTCGTCAGGCGATGTATACCAGAGGAGGAGATGCACCAGATTCTCACTCATTGTCATACCTTACCATGTGGTGGACACTTTGGGGCATCAAGAACAGCGGCAAAGGTACTGCAAAACGGGTTCTATTGGCCAACACTTTTTAAAGACGCCCATGCCTTTGTGAAGAGATGTGATAGTTGTCAAAGAACAGGGAACATTTCAAGACGAAATAAAATGCCTTCGCATGGGATATTGGAAGTAGAACTATTTGATGTATGGGGGATCGACTTCATGGGTCCATTCCCGCCATCCTTTGGGAATCAGTATATCCTTCTGGCAGTGGATTATGTGTCCAAATGGGTAGAAGCAGTAGCCACGAAAGAAAACGATAGTAAGACTGTTCAAAGATTCCTTCAAAAGAATATTTTCACAAGGTTTGGCACTCCGATGGCCATCATCAGTGACGAAGGAAGTCACTTTTGCAACAGGAAGCTGAATACATTGCTTTCCCGATATGGAGTATACCATCGCACCACACTTGCCTACCACCCTCAAGCGAATGGGCAAGTAGAAGTGTCAAATAGGGAAGTGAAGAGCATATTGGAAAATACGGTGGATAGCTCAAGGAAAGATTGGTCCATCAAACCGATGACGACCTTGTGGACGTCTGAGCAAAGATTCAAAACACCAATTGGAATGTCACCATATAAGTTAGTTTTTGGTAAAGCATGTCATTTGCCAGTAGAGTTGGAACATAGAGCTTATTGGGCAATGAGGAAGCTAAACATGGATTCCAAAGCAGCAGGGCAGAAGAGGCTGCTACAGCTGAGCGAGTTGGATGAATTCAGGCATAACGCCTATGAGAATGCAAAGATCTACAAGGAACGAACGAAAGTATGGCACGACAAGATGTTGATGCCAAAAGACTTCCAAGAAGGACAATAAGTGCTTTTATTCAACTCAAGGTTAAGGTTGTTTCCAGGCAAGTTAAAATCGCATTGGTCAGGACCATACACTGTGGTAAGAGCATTCCCCTATGGTGTAGTTGAAGTAAAAGGGAGAGAGGGAGCCTCCTTCAAGGTAAACGGACATAGGTTAAAACCTTATTTGATCAATGAAATGGAATATATGAGCCTAGTAACCTCTCTCACCCTCAAATGATAAGGAACTTGCGTCCGACTAAAAGACGTTAAAGACAGCGCTACTTGGGAGGCAACCCAAGGTATTTTAATTTATTTACTTTAATGTAGTTAGTCTTTACTTAGAACAATCTCACGAAGGTATTGTTGTGTGTTGTGATGACAGGTGCAGAGCCAAGAATTTGGAGGGCGGAAACTGAAAAGAAGCCAAAAGAAGATTTCCAGAAAATCGGCTTAGCGCCGCGGCGCCCATTTGCATGCGCGCAAAGTTCGTAAGAGCGTTAATTTGGGCGCCGTCGCGATGCCAGGCCGCGGCGCCACGACGGAAAATCTGAATTTTTTTGAAGACGCCCTAATCCGACGGTCCTTTCTCCAAATCAAAAATCCAGAGTCATGCCCCTCTCACGGGATTCAATGCATTATCCACCGCCACCGCCACCACTTTAAACCAAGTCTGTAAGTTGTCCTGTTTCTTTTATTTTCTTCGAGTCTTGCACACATTGGGGACAATGTGTGATTTAAGTTTGGGGGGTGTCTTAGTGTTTTTGATATTGTTGAGTCTTTTTGAATTGTTTTGTGTATTTTTGAGTCATAAAAAAATTTTGAGTCATCATTTTCTGTCAAAGATCATGCATGTTGTAGTTACTAGAAACACCTAGTGAAGTAATGTCACGCCCCGACTTTTCTTAAGTCCTTCCTTAAGGCGTGATGGCACCTGGACAATTATTTATTTTCCAGGCGAACCGTTGTCGCGCCCTTTTTCGGCCGCGGCATTTTTTAAATAAAAACTCCTGCTCAAATAAAAGGTTAGAAAATAAAAATAAAAGCTAAAAAAAGCTTAAAAGGTTAAAAGTATTAAAAGTGCTAAAATAAATTGCTAAAATGTTTTAAAAGAATGCTAAAATTGCAAAAGGTGCTAAAGTGCTAAAATTTAAAAGGGAAAGTGCTAAAGGGTTGCTAGAATGCTAAGGGTTCGCGGAGTCGCCACCTAATTAGTTTGGGTGAATTAGGACACCTAAATGTTTAACTGGTTTAAAGTAAAACATTAACTCCATTTTAATGGTCTGCTAAACTTAATGAGATTCTGGGTAAGGGTTCTTTATTATCCTAAAGGGAAGGGGTTAGGCACCCTAAAGGATCCGCTAACTTGCGGTTGTCCGTTCAAACCTAGGGTTAATTATTTATTGCTAAGAATGCATGTTTGAAAGATATTTAATAGAAAGTATTTTTTGGCAAAAAGATTGATAAGATTAGTGATGTAAAACACATATAGAGTTTAAAGCATGCCCTATATTATTTATGAAAAATATGTCATGCAAAGTGGACTTATTGATTAAATGTATACATTTGCCTATCTTGATTAGTATACTACATGCTTAAAAGGGGCTTCCTTAGTATATATGTATAAATAAAATTTATATATGGATTTTATAGCAAATGGTTTAGGGATGTTGAAAAATAATATCCTAGCTACATGATTAATTATGCAAGTTAGGATTATTAGGTGATTTAATAGGGCTTAAGCTATGTATGGATAATCTAAAATATAATTCGAAGGGAAACAAATTGCTAATTAACTACCTTCTAATCTATTGACTTAAGGTTTGGCATTCTAAGAGTTCTACTAATAACGTAATGTTAGACAATTAATTACACAAATAAACGGGGCGGGATAGGATATAAAGGACTCGACAGAGTAGAGGTGTTATTCGCCGGCGGGTTGGAATTCCCCAATGTTGATAGAGAAATGCACATAAATGCGGGTCTTCGCTTGTCAGAGCTTGTGATGAGTCTCGCCATGAGACTCTTCATTTTGCTCCGATGCATTTCATGTAAAATAAGATAAAGATAAAGAATTAATACATGTTCAAATCAAACTGATAGTACAAGTAAACACGATAATTCACGTAAAACTAAAATACACGTATGGCTCATTCTTCCCCAAAGATGGCGACCCAAGGTCAAATAGGAAAGTCCACTTTAAATGATTCACGGATAGGCAAACAAACAGTGGGCCTCGGAAGGCCCAGTAATATATGAAGGACAGTAAACCAATCATCTTCCGATAAAAGAGAAAGGTCGGCCCAAGTCACTCAGCACACAAACAGACAGCAGAGGAGAGCAAACAATGGACTAGGCCCAATACTCAATTATGAAGAAAATAGATTAAAGGCTATCGTGAATACGTCAAGCCCAGCGACACCTTTGAAAATATTTTTAGCTGATACACAAGGGAGATATACACGGAATTGAGGATATGTTACAGAATATATGTGACCTCGACATACATCAAATGTATACTGAAGCATACATACATCACGAAATATGCCCACGGATGGTCTACTGAAGAATGCAAAAAATCAGAGGGAGGGAAAGGCGATTCAGCGGTTAATACGGACAGGGACTAGATTGAATACATAAGGCCCTCTAATACTAAACAGACTTACAGATTCCAAAGACTATGTTTTTCGAAGAATAAAGGACATATCCAGCAGATTATTTAGTCTATTAGCTTGCGTGAATTCATACATACCGGAAGATAAACAGACAACTTCAAATCGAGAATTACTAGTCACGTTCTAAAAAAAGCATTGAGCCAAACTACTATAGCCAAACATTGTCAAGGTATAACCGATAAGCAGGACAAGCAATGGACCAAGTAGACATCAAGCAACTATAAGAGTTCAATTTCAGATTCCGAATTCTCTTTAATTGAGTT
Source organism: Przewalskia tangutica (assembly GCA_029844215.1). Lineage (NCBI taxonomy): Eukaryota > Viridiplantae > Streptophyta > Magnoliopsida > Solanales > Solanaceae > Przewalskia > Przewalskia tangutica. The sequence goes on from CM056725.1 coordinate 10,906,445, forward strand.
GTGACTCTTTGGGAGTAATGCTTTGAATGCACAGAACCATGGATGTCAAACCAAGTGCATAAGATCATATTTGGTACAACATGTTGGTTACAATAACACTCCGGGATATGGCATAACATAATCGACTGATATATATATACCAGCATTCTGCTTGAGCCCGAACCAATCCCAACAGATATATGATGGACCTAACAATGAACTAAGACAGATTTATTAACACTACAATGGATATTCGAACCATGCTTTGCCTTATTTTAAATGTAACTAGTTCCAAGCTCACAGATTTAGACATTTAACTACTTTAACATGACAGATATTTAATACATACATACAACCATTATAACACCTACAATGATCATAGATTTTGACGAGCATTAATAATACAACTCAGGTGTTTCATAGAAAACAGAATCATGTTGTAGGTATGCTATAGAGTTCTAAATCAAATCTACTCGGCCATTTAGTATCCAAGCAAAGACCAAAAGCATTAAACTTTCCCCAGGTTTCTTTAGACATTACTCTAATCCTAATCGAGCACTCAGACACGTAATCATAGCAAAAACAAACGCTTAAAACAACACATATATATCATATAACACAGGCTTAATCGATCACATAAAACACATCACACACATTAATATTCAACAAAATCAAAGACGGAAAGGATGATGAATTTACCTTCTCCGGCAAATAACCGGCAACAGATCAAGTCGCTGCTCACTCGACGTTTCGGTTTTGCGAGGCGAAAGCAGGGAAGGCTTAACTTGCTGGTTTCTTGGCTTAGCGTTTGCTATTGCTTTTCGATCAATCCCCGGATGCTAATTTTGAATGCCTTTAGATGTAAATCGATTGGTATTTGTAGCCTTGATTTCCGTTCCTCTTTTGGTAAGTTTTAGATGGCTTTTGAGACTGATTTTTGTGCGATTTTGGTATTGATTCGATATTGATTTTTAGACGATTATTTGGTTGTAAAATCGATTAAGGAGATTTTTTATGATTCTTGCCATAAAATGGGCGATTTTATTGTAAGATTTTCGGGTTGATTTAGTACTGATCTTGTAGATTCGAATGGGTTCTGATTTTAAGGGATTTCTGGAAGATTCGTTTGGTTAGGTGCCTGGGTAAGGAAAGCTGGCTTCGTGCATGGGTGAGGAAAGGAAAGTCGCCGGATTCTCAGGCGAGAATCGCGCGACGGCGTGAGCGTGAAGCGCGCGATCTAGGTTTAGGGTTCGTTTTTTTTTGTGGGAGAGACGAAGTGAAAGGGAAAGCATAAGGCTTAGGCGTGGGGGCTTCTGGGCTGATATGGTAGAGGGAGAGTTGGGGTGTTGGGCTGACGGGTTTGGGCTTCTGTGGGTAGTGAAAGAGAAGGGCTTGCGGGTAGATGGGCTAGAGATTTGAATTGCGGGTTGTTCAGTATCGGTCAATTAATTAAGGGTAGTTAGTATTAGGTAATTAATTTAGGTGGGCTATTAGTGTTAGGTTAGTTAATTAATTAGCTTTTAACAAATGTGATTGAATTAATTAGGTGCTTTATTATAATTATCTAGGTGCTACATTAGTCTAATTATTTAGGTGCTAAATTAGTCTAATTATTTAGGTGCTAAATGCGGGCGCGTTATTTAATTAATGCTTAATACTTTAGAATGCGACGCTATTATTTAAAATCTTATTATACGCATTATTGCGGTTAAATTAAAATTGAATTGAGTTTAGATTAAATTATTTAAATGCTAAATGCAAGTATGATATTTAGGAATTGTTTAGAGCTTTATAGACGCGAAGCTATTAAATGCATGTATTAAAATTGATTTTAAATTACAACTGATTACTAATAAATGCGGCTATGCTACCTGACACGATGTTATCGCTAAATTATTTATTTTTATGCATTTATTAATTATTTAAGAATTACGACAAAGCTTAAAGTTAGTTAATGCGGGCGCGGGACTCTAAATGCTTAAGACTTTACGTGAGACGCGATGCCATTATTAAATTAATTATTTATGCCTGTATTTATGTTTTATCGCTACACTTTATTATAAAAAATCCTAAAAATTATTTTACAAAATTAGTGTAATTTTATAGTTAATGGCTGGATGGGAGGGTCAAAATTGGGTGTCAACAGATGTCCCTCTTTGTATGGAGATGATGGAAGAATCTTCGGACAAAGACGTTGACTCATAGCCAATTTTGTCTCGATCTTCAGAATTGCAAAAATGTTGGGCGGATAGACAAAGCTGACGCAAAAAATCAAAATCTGTCCCAGTGTCGAGTTATGACGACACTGGGTTACCATGGTCAAAACACCAAGGCGGGCTAATGCGGGCTTAAAGATGTCCCAGTGTCGAGTTATGATGACACTGGGCTATGGTGCAAAAAGTAAAAGAATATAACTGGCTTGAACCTGGGGTGTACTGCTATGGCTTGTGGTGCTGGGTTCTATGGTGATGTGGAGCGAGTGGACCGACGCTTGAGGCCGCTTCTGCCAATCGTTGAGAAGGTTGGCCCCCCCAACAGATTGCCCCGGTCACAGAAGAGAAAATCCACGCCAGGCTCGCCACGCTGCATGCTAAGACTTGAACAAACGGTTAGTGCATAACTGCTAAGGCAAAATAATTTTAAAAACAATGTAACTGTGAATAGAAAAGGTTATCCTGCAAAACGCGATGCCTGTTGTGTTGATGCGATGTTGCGAATGCTGTGATTTTCGCCCCGCACGGGCGTGTTGCGATTGTGAACGCGTATGTTGTCGCTTGCCGCGATTGTCCTCAGAGACTAAAGCTCAAGAAAGAGTTAGTGCATAATCAAGGCACGAATATTAAAGCACGCGTAAGAAATGCAATTTCGGAGTATAGAAATCGCCCTGCGTGATACGCCGATGATGGCGTCGTTTCGGACTTGTTGGGCGTGTTCTTTCCGGGCGTCGTTCGTAGACTTGCTGCGGCCGATAACGCCATCGCCGGACGTATTCTTCCGGGCGTCGTTGCGTGGACTTGCCGCGGCCGATTACGCCGTTATGCGGACGTGTTCGCCGGGCGCCGTTGCATGGACTTGCCGATTACGCCGTTATGCGGGCGTGCCGCCGGGCGCCGCATAAACTTGATGATTACGCCGTTATGCGGGCGTGTTCCGCCGGGCGCCGTTGCTCGACTTGCCGACACGTCGTTGTATGGACGCGTTGCTGCCGGGCGCCGTTGCACGGACTGCCGACACGCCGTTATCCGGACGTGGCCGCCGACGCCGTTGCGTGGACTTGCCGACACGCCGTTGTCTTGGCGTGCCGCCGGGCGCCGTTGCGTGGACTTGCCGACACGCTGTCCGACGTGTTGCCGGGCGTCGTTGCGTAGACTTGTTGTCGGCCGATAACGCCGCCGCTGGACGTGTTGCCGCGCCTCGTAGAATAAATGCTCGCAAGCTAAGCTTGAAAACGTTAGTGTATACCGCTTAAACAAAATGATAAATATATGTGAGAAGTGCAATTTTATGGATAGAGATGTCATCCCCGATGTTGTCTTTGCACCGACACGCCGAACGCCGCACGATTTAATTGTTGTGTCGCGATCGTGGGTTGCCAATTTGACTTTATGCCCAGTTGATCGCTAGGTTTTGTTGCGAATTCAACTTTGATCACGATTGTTGATGCCTTTCACTGCTGCCGCTTTTGCCGTGGACTTTGGATTGTTGTCATCCTCTCGCCTTTGGTCGCTCGCTTCTGCGAAGAGACTTTCGTCGTATTTTCTGCTTCGGCTGTTGCACTTTCTGCTTCTGTTAAAAAGACCTGCGTTCAAAGAAAATTTGTGAGTTTTGGGGGGGGTCGATTCATATTTGACTTTGCCTTGTTCGAGATATCGCGCGTTCGCTTGTTTGGACTTGCAACCCCGTGCAGTTTCCTACACCGCCCCGCTTTGAAAAGGTGTCCGCCTAAAATGGGTCTCAATGCATTGCCAGTAGGCTATGTGTATTCTTGTCATTTTCAAAGCAAAGGAAAGTTTCCTAACGCGTGACCGGCCGATTTAGGCCGCCACGTATCCCCACGAGGAATCAGTCGAACGTAGTTCATTACAAGCGAATATTGGGAAAATTAAAATTCTAGGTGTGGGACCAAGCCGAGACTACGCCTATGTATCCACTAAGGAATCGAGTCAAACGTAGTTCATTACAAGCAAAACGAAGAAAACATTATTAAAGCTTAAATATGAGTCTATAAATTATTCTCGCTAAAATAAATCGCTTTTCCTATCCGTGCTCTAGCGGACCAAGACAGTGGATGCAAATCCAATCAATATGCCTTCATGCTCGCTTCGGATGGCCGGGTCTTCATGCTCGCTATCTCCTCTTCCGCCTCTGCGTGATGCTCGGATAAATGACCGATTCGAGGGCGGAATGGGCATAGCGTGGAGTGTATTCTCATCTAAGGTTATCAGTGCACATTGACGCGGGCCGTGGTTTGGCAAGGGGTTATCATGCACATTTGGGGCGTGATCCTTTAGCCGAATTACCCTTCTCCGATCGGTTTCGATTCTCGCCCCCGGAGGAGTGGCAACCTTCGTCATGTCCCCGGCTATTGGAGTGATACGCCGCAGCCGCTTGTTCTCATCATACCATCTTGGGATAGGTCGGGATCCTTCCCGAATCGGTTGGATTAGGCCCGCACCGCAATCTTTCATATATTTGAGGTATGGGTTCACTAGCGGTGCGAACTTTGGGTGGTTTTCCTTCAAATTCTTATTTGCTCGTGCATTGGGTGCTCTATTCTGGCGGGTTTGATGGGTGGATCTACGCGGCGTGATAAACGTGCTTGTGAAGTGTTATATATAGCCGTGTGGTAGTGGGGTAGTATGATGGGTTTTGGTATGTCATAAATGCTTCGTTTTGCGTTCAGACAAACATGGAAGGGAAAGCGCTCTTTCTTCCTCTCGAAGTACTCCCAGTGTCCTCGATCAATCGCCTTATTAGTTGCTGTAATGCCGCCATTTGTAATCCTACCGCTTTAATACCTTCTTCTACGGTCGCCCATTCTAATAACTTCCGCAAAATTCACCACGACGCTTATCATCCGCTCATGTAGGTTGCATCCTTCAAAGATTGTACAAATAATGTGGTCATCTCACTCTCCACCACGGGTGGTTGCACTTTCGCCTCTCAACGCCACCTCATGGCGTATTCTCCGAATGTTTCGTAGTCTTCTTCTCCAACTTCATTAAATAACCCGCCCACAACGGTTTCGTGTTGAACCTGAACCGCCCACAAAATCTGGGCCAATGCATTCCGGTATGCCATTTCCGGATCTTGGCCGGTATACCAATCTAGTGCCTCGCTCGGCCAAGCTCCGAATGAACAACTTCATAATGGCCATGGTTCTTCCTTACCCCGATTAGCTTGTCGCAATATGACCTCGGTGTGCACGGGGTTCCTTTTCCATCAAATAGTTCAAACTTCGCACCTTGTACCCATGGCGCTCCACGTCCGACGCATGCAAAGATCCTCGTAGTCTAGTCCTTCGTGACCTTTGTCCGATCGCATGCCCCGAACCGCTTCTTTCGACTATGAATTTTGGCCACGCCTCGCCCATTTTGGCTCGGACTTCCTCTCCATCTCTTCATAATGATCCCTTCGCGAAGCACGGGGACGTAAAGGCCGGGTTTCGCTGCATAAGTCACCGTATCAGGTTGTTTTTGAAATGGTAAATGGTGTGCGCGTGGGTATTGGTTGGCTTGGTTAGGGCTGATTATGGTGAAGTAAGCGGGGCCGAGGTATATGGGTAGTAGGAGGATCATTTTCGGTGGGGTTGAGGGTCGGTAGGCGGCGGCGGTTTGTTCGATCGTGGCCTTTGTGGAGAGTTTTGGGAGATATGTGCGTGGAGGTTGATGCGGGATGGTTTGTGAAGTAGGCCCTTTGATCCGCATAGAGGTATTCAAGCTAATGGATAGGTTGGTCGATTCCGTAGCCTCTCCATCTCAACTCGCATATCGAATTTGTTGCAGCACTGCAATACATTCTTCCCGATCGTGATATTCCTCCCTTCCAAGGTTCTGTTTACCGACAGAATAATTCCCAAACTATTTGGCTCAGACGCCCGAGCCGCCATATCATCATTTCTTGCCTTGGACTCGTGAAGTGTGGATGCTCACATTGTTGAGTCAAATACGAACCGACTTTTGGGAGGATGATAAATTTTCTTCTAAAAAAATGCAACAAACGGTGTTAGCATAAAACACATAATTTGCAGGCATGTAGCAGATATATCACACATAGTACATTCAAACGTTTCCTAACATGCAGGGGGACCTCTTTATGCCGGGGGTAGGCCTAAACGCCACTTATGCGAGATTATGACTGATTTGTCCAAGTCGCCCAATCAGTAATGCTTTTGTTGGAAATGGCGACCAAATGACGACGGCACTTTTTCCAATTTCACCGACATGATTAGGTTTGGATTTGTCTATCATCGCCGCTACACATAATACGCCGTTGGTCGTTGGGTTGAGAAACCCGTCGACAAGTCCGTGTCTTCCTAATTGTGGTGTCAATGCCGGATTGACCCACCTAAGGTAAATGCATGCATGCCCTAAAATAAGGGTGGTATAGCTCTATCTTAAGTTTCTAAGATTTGGCTTTTCCGACGCAGGTTCCCGAGCGACAACTCGAGTGAAGGCTATGCGGTGATCGATTTAACCGATCTAACTCACGCAGGCGCCAACTCTCCTAAAATTTGGATATATTTTGAAAGAAATTTGCGGGTGCGCGGAGCACACCAGCGCGTGAGTGTGTGATTGTGTGAATTTTCCAGAGTGGAAGAAATATGAGCGGAATGCCAGTTTAAGGAAAGCAGTAAAGCAGGTAGCAAAAAATAACAAAATATAATACACAAAAATTAAATGCAAAATAATTGCCAAATAATTATCCTAGGTCTGTTGTGGTTAAGAACCTAAAGTCCCCAGCGGAGTCGCCATTTCTGCTTTTTTCGCCATGCATTTTTAAATAAAAAACTCCTGCTCAAATAAAAGGTTAGAAAATAAAAATAAAAGCTAAAAAAAGCTTAAAAGGTTAAAAGTATTAAAAGTGCTAAAATAAATTGCTAAAATGTTTTAAAAGAATGCTAAAATTGCAAAAGGTGCTAAAGTGCTAAAATTTAAAAGGGAAAGTGCTAAAGGGTTGCTAGAATGCTAAGGGTTCGCGGAGTCGCCACCTAATTAGTTTGGGTGAATTAGGACACCTAAATGTTTAACTGGTTTAAAGTAAAACATTAACTCCATTTTAATGGTCTGCTAAACTTAATGAGATTCTGGGTAAGGGTTCTTTATTATCCTAAAGGGAAGGGGTTAGGCACCCTAAAGGATCCGCTAACTTGCGGTTGTCCGTTCAAACCTAGGGTTAATTATTTATTGCTAAGAATGCATGTTTGAAAGATATTTAATAGAAAGTATTTTTTGGCAAAAAGATTGATAAGATTAGTGATGTAAAACACATATAGAGTTTAAAGCATGCCCTATATTATTTATGAAAAATATGTCATGCAAAGTGGACTTATTGATTAAATGTATACATTTGCCTATCTTGATTAGTATACTACATGCTTAAAAGGGCTTACTTAGTATATATGTATAAATAAAATTTATATATGGATTTTATAGCAAATGGTTTAGGGATGTTGAAAAATAATATCCTAGCTACATGATTAATTATGCAAGTTAGGATTATTAGGTGATTTAATATGGCTTAAGCTATGTATGGATAATCTAAAATATAATTCGAAGGGAAACAAATTGCTAATTAACTACCTTCTAATCTATTGACTTAAGGTTTGGCATTCTAAGAGTTCTACTAATAACGTAATGTTAGACAATTAATTACACAAATAAACGGGGCGGGATAGGAAATAAAGGACTCGACAGAGTAGAGGTGTTATTCACGGCCGGTTGGAATTCCCAATGTTGATAGAGAAATGCACATAAACGCGGGTCTTCGTTTGTCAGAGCTTGTGATGAGTCTCGCCATGAGACTCTTCATTTTGCTCCGATGCATTTCATGTAAAATAAGATAAAGATAAAGAATTAATACATGTTCAAATCAAACTGATAGTACAAGTAAACAAGATAATTCACGTAAAACTAAAATACACGTATGGCTCATTCTTCCCCAAAGATGGCGACCCAAGGTCAAATAGGCAAGTCCACTTTAAATGATTCACGGATAGGCAAACAAACAGTGGGCCTCGGAAGGCCCAGTAATATATGAAGGACAGTAAACCAATCATCTTCCGATAAAAGAGAAAGGTCGGCCCAAGTCACTCAGCACACAAACAGACAGCAGAGGAGAGCAAACAATGGACTAGGCCGAATACTCAATTATGAAGAAAATAGATTAAAGGCTATCGTGAATACGTCAAGCCCAGCGACACCTTTGAAAATATTTTTAGCTGATACACAAGGGAGATATACACGGAATTGAGGATATGTTACAGAATATATGTGACCTCGACATACATCAAATGTATACTGAAGCATACATACATCACGAAATATGCCCACGGATGGTCTACTGAAGAATGCAAAAAATCAGAGGGAGGGAAAGGCGATTCAGTAGAATACTTGACAGGGACTAGATTGAATACATAAGGCCCTCTAATACTAAACAGACTTACAGATTCCAAAGACTATGTTTTTTCGGAGAATAAAGGACATATCCAGCAGATTATTTAGTCTATTAGCTTGCGTGAATTCATACATACCGGAAGATAAACAGACAACTTCAAATCAGTAATTACTAGTCACAGTTCTAAAAAAAACATTGAGCCAAACTACTATAGCCAAACATTGTCAAGGTATAACCGATAAGGGGACAAGCGATGGACCAAGTAGACATCAAGCAACTATAAGAGTTCAATTTGATTCGAATTCTCTTTAATTGAGTTGTGACTCTTTGGGAGTAATGCTTTGAATGCACGTAACCATGGATGTCAAACCAAGTGCATAAGATCATATTTGGTACAACATGTTGGTTACAATAACACTCCGTGATATGGCATAACATAATCGACTGATATATATATACCAAGCACTTCGCTTTCGTGCGAACCAATCCCAACAGATATATGATGGACCTAACAATGAACTAAGACAGATTTATTAACACTACAACAGATATTCTGAACCATGCTTTGCCTTATTTTAAACAGAACTAGTTCCAAGCCTGCCAGGATTTAGACATTTAACTACTTTAACATGACAGATATTTAATACATACATACAACCATTATAACACCTACAATGATCATAGATTTTGACGAGCATTAATAATACAACTCAGGTGTTTCATAGAAAACAGAATCATGTTGTAGGTATGCTATAGAGTTCTAAATCAAATCTACTCGGCCATTTAGTATCCAAGCAAAGACCAAAAGCATTAAACTTTCCCCAGGTTTCTTTAGACATTACTCTAATCCTAACTGAGCACCTGTACTACGTAATCATAGCAAAAACAAACGCTTAAAACAACACACATATATCATATAACACAGGCTTAATCGATCACATAAAACACATCACACACATTAATATTCAACAAAATCAAAGACGGAAAGGATGATGAATTTACCTTCTCCGCAAATAACCGGCAACAGATCAAGTCGCTCACTCGACGGGTTTCGGTTTGCGAGTAAATGTAAGGGAAGGCTTAACTTGCTGGTTTCTTGGCTTAGCGCTATTGCTTTCGACCAATCCCCGGATGCTAATTTTCGAATGCCTTTAGATGTGCAAATCGATTGGTATTTGTAGCCTTGATTTCGGGTCCTCTTTTGGTAAGTTTTAGATGGCTTTTGAGACTGATTTTTGTGCGATTTTGGTATTGATTCGATATTGATTTTTCGACGATTATTTGGGTGTAAAATCGATTAAGGAGATTTTTTGCGATTCTTGCCATAAAATGGGCGATTTTATTGTAAGATTTTCGGGTTGATTTAGTACTGATCTTGTAGATTCGAATGGGTTCTGATTTTAAGGGATTTCTGGAAGATTCGTTTGGTTAGGTGCCTGGGTAAGGAAAGCTGGCTTCGTGCATGGGTGAGGAAAGGAAAGTCGCCGGATTCTCAGGCGAGAATCGCGGCGACGAAGGCGTGAGGTGAAGGCGGCGATTGCTAGGTTTAGGGTTCGTTTTTTTTTTTGTGTGGGAGAGACGAAGTGAAAGGGAAAGCATAAGGCTTAGGCGTGGGGGCTTCTGGGCTGATATGGTAGAGGGAGAGTTGGGGTGTTGGGCTGACGGGTTTGGGCTTCTGTGGGTAGTGAAAGAGAAGGGCTTGCGGGTAGATGGGCTAGAGATTTGCTGGGCTGCGGGTTGTTCAGGGCTGGGTCAATTAATTAAGGGTAGTTAGTATTAGGTAATTAATTTAGGTGGGCTATTAGTGTTAGGTTAGTTAATTAATTAGCTTTTAACAAATGTGATTGAATTAATTAGGTGCTTTATTATAATTATCTAGGTGCTACATTAGTCTAATTATTTAGGTGCTAAATTAGTCTAATTATTTAGGTGCTAAATGCGGGCGCGTTATTTAATTAATGCTTAATACTTTAGAATGCGACGCTATTATTTAAAATCTTATTGTTACGCATTATTGCGAAGTTAAATTAAAATTGAATTGAGTTTAGATTAAATTATTTAAATGCTAAATGCAAGTATGATATTTAGGAATTGTTTAGAGCTTTATAGACGCGACGCTATTAAATGCATGTATTAAAATTGATTTTAAATTACAACTGATTACTAATAAATGCGGCTATGCTACCTGACACGATGCTATCGCTAAATTATTTATTTTTATGCATTTATTAATTATTTAAGAATTACGACAAAGCTTAAAGTTAGTTAATGCGGGCGCGGGACTCTAAATGCTTAAGACTTTACGTGAGACGCGATGCCATTATTAAATTAATTATTTATGCCTGTATTTATGTTTTATCGCTACACTTTATTATAAAAAATCCTAAAAATTATTTTACAAAATTAGTGTAATTTTATAGTTAATGGCTGGATGGGAGGGTCAAAATTGGGTGTCAACAACCGTCAACTCCTTTTCTTCCTAGATTAAACATGTATTTAAGTATGGAAATAATATATATATATAATAATAAGCAATTCAAAGCTTACAAAGAACAATCTTGTGTGGGGCATTTCCCGAGATAATGGAACCTAGTTCTTAAAACATAATTTATGAGAATAACTTTCACCAAATCCGAAATAATGGATTGGTGGGTCAAAGAGGTTGCGGGACGATCGCTAGCCCTGTTGCGGAGCTTTTCCTCTATCACGCTTCCCTGAAATATGTTAAATAAAAGAGTCAGCCCTACCATCCGGGGCTGAGTGAGAACCTCACCCTATAATTCAAAGTAATCTCACAATATTTTAAGTACAAACATATTAGGACACAATAACCATGTTATGAGACAAACTTCAACATTTTCAATGTATCATAATCAAGTATTCACACAATAATATTCTCTTTCAATTCGTTTCAGGATGTACTCAGCTTAACTCACATACATGTTTTATCTCATGTTACATATTAAGGTATTCTTTTGTATTTACATATTTGTTGCGGCGTGCAACCCGATCCGATGCATTTACAAATGCATTTACATATCCGTTGCGGCGTGCAACCCGATCCATTATGTTTACGTATTTGTGAACGCGTATTCACTTTACGTTTTGTTGCGGCGTGAAACCCGATCCATTATGTTTACGTATTTGTGAAGGGTGTATTCACTTTACGTTTTGTTGCGGCGTGCAACCCGATCCATTATATTTACGTATTTGTGAACGCGTATTCACTTTACATTTTGTTGCGGCGTGCAACCCGATCCATTATGTTTACGTATTTGTGAATGCGTATTCACTTTACGTTTGTTGCGGCGTGCAACCCGATCCATTATATTTACGTATTTGTGAACGCGTATTCACTTTACGTTTTGTTGCGGCGTGCAACCCGATCCATTATGTTTACGTATTTGTGAACGCGTATTCACTTTACGTTTTGTTGCGGCGTGCAACTCGATCCATTATGTTTACGTATTTGTGAATGCGTATTCACTTTACGTTTTGTTGCGGCGTGCAATCCGATCCATTATATTTACGTATTTGTGAACGCGTATTCACTTTACATTTTGTTGCGGCGTGCAACCCGATCCATTATGTTTACGTATTTGTGAACGCGTATTCACTTTACGTTTTGTTGCGGCGTGCAACCCGATCCATTATGTTTACGTATTTGTGAATGCGTATTCACTTTACGTTTTGTTGCAGCGTGCAACCCGATCCATTATATTTACGTATTTGTGAACGCGTATTCACTTTACGTTTTGTTGCGGCGTGCAACCCGATCCATTATGTTTACGTATTTGTGAACGCGTATTCACTTTACGTTTTGTTGCGGCGTGCAACCCGATCCATTATATTTACGTATTTGTTTTGTATGTGTTATATGTTCAAAAGGCTCAATTAATATATCCTTCTTTCAATATTTCGCCCTGCCCACTTGTACGGGCTACAACTCTCAAACCGTAAGTCGGATTTATGTACGCAAAGTCTCAAACTGTCGAGAACAGAATAACCTAGAACTTCTATTCAACACAAAATTTTAAATTCCCCACCGAAACATTCAGTTTTTCAGTTTTAACAAATGCATTAAGAACTGTTTGCCGAATTTATTATCAGAACGACACACGATCTTAAAACAGTCATAACTTCTTATCCGTAAGTCGGAACAAGCCCCGTAAGATCTCAAACTGACGAGAAAAGACAAATCTAGGACTTTCATTTGAATCAACATTTCATATTATGTACCAATTGCTACAGTTTTACCATTTTACCCACTGCTTTACGGACTTTCCACCGATCCGGCGCAGAAATTTTAAAATACAATAACTTCTAAACCGTAAGTCCATTCTACCTCTTCTTTAGTTCAATCTGTTCGTAACAAATTGATTTACAACCATACCAAATTTCGTCTAATTCTAACAAGTTAAAATCGGGAAAAGCAGTTCATAATTCTACTTGCTCTCAGATTTCGTCCAAATCTGTGGCAGAAAGTTTAAACTATGATAACTCTTAAACCGTAAGTCCGTTTTATCTCTTCTTTAGTTCAATATGTTCGTAACAAAGTGATTTACAACCATACCAAATTTCGTCTAATTAAAACAAGTATAACTCCGAAAAACAGTTTGTAATGTTCATGTACCGAACTAGTTGTTTAAGAAATCTAAATTCATAATTTTTCTTTTAACATCAACATTATATTCTAACATGTATAAAACTTAAAATACAGGATTTCACTAAGAAATTTGAGTGAGGAAAACTCACCTTTGTTGTTTCGTGATTGTGGATGAAAATCTCAAACTCTTTTGCTAACACTCCTTTCTTCCAGATTTCTTTTGGCTTTCTATTTATGCCCCTCTTTGATGTGTTTTCTTGTGGTTTTTTCTTTTTCTGAAAATCTTTTTGTGAGGTGTGTTTATGGGAAGATTTAATGTGAGAGTTGAGGGGAGTTGAGGGGAGTTGAGGGAGGTTGAGGGAGATTGAGGGAAGGAAGTGTTTTGGAGATTGAGGGAAGTTGAATAAGAAAAGGGGGAGGGGGAAAACTGCAACATGCAGTTTTTTTTTTTGTTTTTTTGTTTTTATTTAATTATTATTGTTATTTATTTGTTAATAGTTTATGGGATTTTACAAGTAAGGTTGAATAATGTAATGGAATTAGAAGCAACTATTTAAACAATTAGGTTAGATATGCCAAAAACTCATGAAATCTGTCTATTTGGGGTTTCTGCTTGAATTGTGCATTGTTAAATGATTAAAACCTATGTGTATGATTGCTTGCTATTTGAGGCGAAATAGTTAGGATATGCATGTTAGGGAGATGACTCAGGCATTTCTTTGATAGCCCTTCTGACCATTTATTACCTACCCTGACATAAAATGTATCACTAGTCAGCCCCGTTGAGCCTAAAATAAATATCTTTCTTTGACACCATATGATTCCTTTGTTGTGCCATAAGTAATAATGGAAAAGTATTGGGATGAAAAGCGTGAAAAAGAAACAAAAAGAGAGTAAAACAAAGTTGATGCACCCCAATGAAAAATATGCAAAAGTTTAAGTTTGGGGATGCTTGTTATTTATAATACATATCATTCTCTCAAAAGAAAAGAGGGGAGAAAGTGAGTACGAAACTAAAAAGGAAATCAAAAAGAAGGAAAAAGAGTTTGAATGAAAAGTGCTTATGGTACGTAAGTGAGCCTAAATGCCTATTTTTACCTACCCCTGCCTAAGCCTACCTTACAACCCTTGAAAGTCCTGATGATCTTTAATATGTATGTCTATGATTAGTGGAGAATAACAAGTAAACAGGTCTATAGCATTTGGGAAAGATGGAATGAAATTGACATGCATATATTAGGTGTTTGTATTTCCATTGAACATGATCTAGGAGAATTTGCGAAATATCTAACTTGAAATTCTAGATTGTTGATTATTCATGCTATATATGTTCTAACATATTATCCCATCTTTCATCCATGATTTTGAAGAAGCAATATTATAACTACTTGATCCATCTCTTTGAGTCTTTGTTCGTTTTGTTTTATTTTTGTTTTGAGCTTTGCTCGAGGGCGAGCAAAGGTTAAGTTTGGGGGTATTTGATCGGTATATTTTATATACACCTTTTGAGTCATTTTTAGTGAGTCTTTTGTCCATTTTTGTACAAATACGTGTCGTCTTAGGATAGATTTTCTTTCTTTTGAGTCATATTGGTTTAAAGTGGCTCATTGGCGGAAAAGGAGCAAAAAGAGGGCAGAAACGGAGGTTCCAGAGCTCGAAAAGCGAGAAAGTGGCGAACCAGGAACAGAACAGGCCAGCGCCGCGACGCCTCCAGCTAGCAGGGCCGCGGCGCCGAAGCGGGAAAAATCAGAATTTCGAATGGACAATGGGTCAGGCCTGAAGGAAAACCTGCATCACATTTTGGAGGCTATAAAAAGAGAACCCTAGGTCAGATTTAAGGGTTCCTCTTCTTGCCAAATCACAAGACTTTTGGAGATCAAGATTGGAGACTTTTTCTTAGTAATTTCTTGTTCTTATTTTACTTTCTTTACAGTTTATGTTGGATATTGAATTAGTTTTTGTCATGTCTATGGCTAGGAACTAAATCTACTTAGGGCTTTCCATGTCAATTCACTTGAACCTTATCTTTATGAATTAATGCATGTTTTGGTTCTTCTTCTTGTTATTGAGATTTATTCAATATTTGTTTTGATTGCTTGGTAATTACTTGATCACTAATTATCATAATACTTATGATTTCTAACCGAAATCCGAAAGGGGAGGTTGTGAATATGCTGTAGTTGGATAAACATAGGTTAAATCGTGGACGAAAGTACCCCGATACTTGTGTAGCATTAATAAGGTTTTTGGTCTTAATCCTCCTCTAGAGTCAATCTTATCACCGAAAGGTAGAAAGGTGTTGTACTGGGGTTGAGTGTTTATATAACCTTAACAGGAGTATAAAACGGCTTAGTAAACCTGCTATCTCAAAATAGAAGAAGAACCATAATTAATTGCATTAATAAGTAAGTTAAGCGGATAGTTGAGGAGATTTGGAAGCCCTATTTCCACATTACTGAAGTAAAACAACATAGTTTAATTAGTTTTCATAATTAGAGTCATAAACAACAAATCAATCATCGGTCACCAAATAGATCACAAAGAATAAAATTTGGTACTTGAACACTAATCCCTGAGGACGATAACTCGGTCTTCTAAGACTATATTACTTGACACGACACGTGCACTTGCGTAAGTGTGTGCATAAATCGCGCATCAAGGGTGCTTGATAATATTTCATTCCTTGAAAGCTTATCTTTTTGCTTTAGAAAAGATCTTAGGAGGCTCGTTATCCCGATTTATTCGGAAGTGCGGGCGGGATAAACTAGTCAGAGCGAGGACTATTTTCAATCTATTTGCTGCAGATTTTGCAGACCCAACAATTTGACTTACTGAAGTCTTTCGGGAAGAGGGACTGAGAATGCGATCAATTGCTTCCTCCTGCTGCAGCAGGGATTTTCACTCTTTTGTCCGATTAGAAAAACGAGGTTTTTTTCTCCCGTTCCTCCAAACCCACAACATTCTCCTTATAGGATACCTAGAAAAATGTACCCAGAGAAGGGCAAAAGCCATTTTCCTGCTAAGGAAATGAGCTGAAAAAAGGAGAGGCGTTCCAAGTTACTTGCATTTGCTTGACTATAAAGAAAGAAGGAGCATTGAACTCATCCTGCATGGATGCACGCCATTCTGGTACCTTCGAAGCCTGATCTTATACACGTCACGTAGGTCCATATCTTCGCCCCAGTCTTTTAGTACCCTATCCTATAGCCATACTCAATGAGATAGATGTAGCTTCAAATTTCTTAGAGAAAGCTCGTTCCGCTTCCCACTCAACTGACACAGCCTCCCAATGTCTCCACTCACCAAATGGAAACTCATGCCCAGCATGTAATCTTCAAATCCAAAGTCCAATTTAACTTATTTGCCCAAACCATTTCTTCAATTTCCAAGAACCCTATATTGGCTAAACAAGACCCTAATTGGAATATGGTTATGTCTGTGGAATTCAATGCTTTAACTAAACAAGACACATGAGATCTTGTACCTAGACCTGAGGGGATGAATGTGATTCATTTTCTGTGGCTATTTCGTCACAAATTCAGAGACAGTGGAGATCTTGAGAGATATAAGGCACGACTTGTGGCTAATGGCACAAATCAGCATGAGGGCATTGATTGTGGTGAGACCTTCAGCCTGGTTGTCAAACCGGCTACCATCCACATAATTTTGAGCATTGTCATGGGCAACCACTAGCCAATCCATCAGCTTGATGTGAAGAATGCATTTCTAAATGGGGATCTGAGAAAAACAGTCTACATGCATCAGCCGTCTGGGTTCACCCATCCAACAGTTCCTCACTATATGTGTTGTCTCCGTAAGTCACTATATAGCCTGAAACAGGCCCCCCGTGCGTGGTATGATCGATTTGCCAGGTATATCTTGCAGATTAGGTTTGTATGCAACAAGAGTGATACATCACTCTTCATTTTTCATCGAGGTAGTAGCACTGTTTACTTATCACTTTACGTTGATGATATTGTTCTTACTTCTTCCTCCGACGGGTTGAAAAATGAGATTATTGCCTTGCTTAAGTCCGAATTTGCAATGATTGATTTGGGGAAGCTTAGTTATTTTTTGGGGATATTAGTGACCAGGTTTGCCGACCACATGTTCTTGTGTCAATTTAAGTATGCAGAGGAGATTGTGTACAAAACTAAGATGGCGAATTGCAAAGTTTCACCTACTCTAGTTGATTCAAAATCTAAGCTCAGTGCTATGGATGGTTCTCCAGTCTCCGATCCTACTCTGTATAGGAGCCTTGCAGGTGCACTTCAGTATCTCACATTCTGAGGCGGACATTGCTTATGTTGTTGGCGGTATGCTATTCATGCATTCCATGTGAGTCTCATTTCATCTTTCTTAAGTGTATCATCTGATACATTAAGGGCACACTTGATTATGGTTTGCACCTATACCCTCTTCACCAAACAGGTTGCTCTCTTATACGGATGAAGATTGGGCAGGATGTCCGAACACGCGACGCTCCACCTTCGACTTTTGTGTATATTTAGGGGATAATCTGATTTCTTGGTCTGCCAAGCGACAGGCTACCCTATCTCGTTTGATCTGCAGAAATTTGAGTCTGAGGCGTTGCAAATGTGGTAGCTGAGATTTGTTGGCTCAGAAATTTACTGTTAGAACTTCAGTGTCCTTTGCGTCAGACATCTATTATGTACTGTGATAACATCTCTGCCATCTATCTTTCTCATAATCCGGTTCAACAATAGACCTACACTTCGTTTCGTGAGAAAGTTGCGCTAGGCCATGTCAGAGTGTTACATGTTCCATCATCCTATCAGTATGCAGATATATTTACCAAAGGACTCCCCAGACAGTTATTTCTTGACTTCAGATTCAGTCTCAGCGTCCGGCCTCCTCCCGCTCCGACTGAGGGGGTGTGTAAACGTGTAGTATATAGTACTAATTGTATCCCTACCCATAATTAGAATGTATTTCATATATTGTGTAAATATAATTATGGTAAGACTAGGATTTCTCTTCTGTATAGGCTTAAGATTCCTATTATATAAGGGATGAATATTGTACTCTATATATACTTTGATATTAATGAGAAGACTCCCTAAGGGAGATTAATATCATCTAACACTTACTGATAAATATCTTTTAGGTGACTTAATAATATATTTAAAAAATTACATTAACGGTATATATAACTTAAACCCAACTAATAATAATAGCACATTGACATATTCTCAACAATATTCTCTAAAATAACTATATATAAAAGCCCTAAAACTAAAAACTTCTAACTTGAAACAACCTTTTTTCCCAAAAGAAATAAGAAAGACTTGGTCTTAACTCTTAATCAACCTGACAAGAAATGATTAGTTGGGTAAATCATTAAGCATTTGGCTATGACTCTATACTTTATCATAAACTAATCAAACTTTCATTAATTAATCCCTTAGGAATATTCTTCGATGTAACCAATCAAACCTTAATATCATTACACAAAATTAAAAAATTGACATAAATTTCCAACAAAGAATTGTTAAAAAAAACATTGACCAAAAAGGACAAAATTTAGGGGTAATTTTTTTTTATGTTGCTCATAAGTTTAATCTATTGAACTAACAAGGACAAAATTTGAATAGTGACTTCAAGAATGACCATTTGTGCAAACACCACATAATATGACTTAGTCCACCTCAGCCTTACTATATATACACACACCTATAACCCCTACCCACCCAAAGAATAAAACCAACAAACAATCAACACAATCCACAAAGCAAGTACCCTTTTATCCATTTTTCTCTACATTCTTCTTCAACAATTAGAAAAAAACACAAACACAAAACAAGAAACAACAACAACAACAACAGCAGAACAAATTGTTTTTTGTTTAGTTCAACTCAAAAATAAGGATGGAGAATTGGTCATTGATAGGAAAGCTAAAGAGGGCAGTAAAAAAAATCACTTTTTTGCTAAATTTTGATCTCAACAAATGGAAATTAGCATCATATATGATTGGATCATCATCAAGAAGATTGCAAAAACAGCCAACTGGATTGAATGTAATATGTTATGAGAATGATCAAGATTTGGTCAATAATGCAAATGATCATTATTCATCATGTACTTCTAGTTCATTTAAAGGACTTCAAAGAACTATGAGTTATCCATCATCAGAAGAAGATATTGATAAAAGAGCAGAAATGTTTATAGATAATTTTTACAAGCAGCTTAGGCTTGACAGGCAAATTTCATTGGAGCTTCGTTATTATAGAGGGAATAGTTTTGGATCTTCGACGTCTCCATGAGAAGTATTGATATTATCAGAGTTCAAGATTTTAATTTGATGGATTCAAGATTCTGCATTCGTCGAAAAATATGAGTTCAGAACTTAATATTTATGTTACATGTATAGATTTTGTGAAGAAAGGATTCAGAAAAGCTAGCAAATGGAGTCTGGTTTTCTGAAGATAATTTCCATTGCTTAAAACTTGTAAAACAAAGCATACAGTTTTTCATTTGTATGCTTTCTTTTTCTTTTTTCCTTTGCTTCTGGATTTTTTGTGTGGGGGGGTGGGGAGGGGAATAGGGGGGCTCTTGTTGGGTTGAAGAATTCTGTATAGATTATTGAAGGTGTGAATTTTTTATTTTATTTTTCAATTATGTACACTGTACATATCAAAAGTATACATGCACATTGAATAAAGGTTTAATTTTGTAGCATTTTTTCGTGTAGCTTGTTGAGTTTATTATTTGACCACATTATGATTTTGTTTCGAACTACTGATTCAACAATTAGAAATGGCAAGTAAATTACTAACTTGTTGGATAAGCAAAGCGTTTGTAATTATCTTATTTTCTAGCTTCAGAGGAATCCTTCTAATTGATGAAAGAGATGAGTATTCATCGAAGCTACTATTCGAGTTTCTTTGATTTTTGCCATTAGAAATTTGCTGAAATGTAGTGTAATGTATCAAAGATAAGCGTCAGTTTTGGTATGATGTGTGAGTTCAGCACACAAAACCCTGGCGCAAACTAAAACACCTAGTATTTAAGTGGATAAAGGTAAATGAGCGAATCCATTGTCCACCGCATTTCAAACCGTACACCAACTAACCTTCGAGAATTTCACGGGTTATCAGAAAAATATAGGCAGGACCAAGAAAAAATCGAAGCTAATGTACATAATAAAATAGGCGTGGATTTGAAATAGAGAAGTTTCATTCGTATTGGATGCTGCGTTAGACTAGCAGCAGATACAACAAAGATGGTTTAATGCTGGATGTAAGATGAACCAGGACTTAATTAACTACGCAATTTAATACATAAACAATTATCAACAACAATGCACATTGGACAGGAACTTATTGTCCAAATTGCTATTACAATACACTAGTCCATAATTACATTTGAAAAGGTAAAAAGATGTTCATGAAATTATGCACCAGGTCAAATGTATCGTGGTACAAAGTGGAGTATTCTATTGTCCGGGACTTGTTGCCTTGCACTAATAACATCATCTACTTCACATACCTAATACCTACCTTTCATGGTGCAATAAGCACTGCTATTTGAATTCAGAATTGAAACAACACCTTGCTAGTGCACGTAGGCGGGATTTTTAACATGATGAGATCATCTAGTAGCCGAGAGAAGTATCTTGCGGTCCCAAATTTAAATGCCAACTCCACTCCAAGGATAAATACAGGGCCAACTCTTAAGCTGCTGTTAGGAGAAGTAGTTATCTGCTAACACTTTTGGCAAGAAAGAAATCGCACAGAACTTGGAGTAGGATGGACGCCTATGGATATTACCAAGAGAACTCAGAAGGTGAACTCATTAGTTATCTTCGGGCTTTGCCAGTAGAGTGCAAGTATATTGCTACAGAAACAACACTGCAAAGAAGAATAAAATTCCTATTCAGTTATGTGCCTTGTCAAATTTGTGGAATTTTCCCCAAAGGTCAAAACATAGCGGGGTAAAACAAACATTCACCTTTTTTTAATAAGATAAAGTAAAACAAATCTTAACACTTACGTGGAACCAAGGAAAAAGGCAAGTGAAAGGTGAAAGCCAAATAGAAATACAGAAACAACTGCAGTCAGTAGCATTGCAACTGAAGTTGAATAGACCTGCAAACAATTACAAGCTATATGAAAATGGTATCTTGTAAGCTCTCAGTTCATAGGCAGATTGTTTGTGCGAGAGACTAAAACTTCCCTCCTTGTGAAGCTAATTATTCTATATCTGCATATGATCAATATCAACCACTCTTGGATGGCAAATTTACCAGTTTCAAAAAAAATCAACAGCCCTTAGGACCAAGCACTAGTCCAAAGAATGGCTATATCTCCTCAAAATCACCCCAACTTAAAGCAAAAAAGGAAGAGCAAATCTCATTGTCAACTGCACCATAATAATCTTTATACTCTAAAGACATGTGGACATGAGTGCCCCCTAGAACTTCATAAGAGGAATCTAAGAGGCTGTTTAAATGGTAGCTAAACCTCATGCCTGACCAATGTTTTAGCTCTCCCAAAATTAGTTTCCTAACCGTTGATATCTTAAATATTTTGAAATATCTGTTTTCTCTGTACTAACATATCAAGCAATAAGTTAGCAGCTTAGTATACATCATTTCAATCTCTAGCCCAGTTTACCTTCATTGATTTACTCTTCAATTAGAAAAACAACATAGCCTAGGAAAGATCAAGCATGTCAGACATTGTGCTCACAACATAGATATTCTAGGGTGATCTCCACATGTATGATACTTTGGCACTAGATTGATGAACCCATTTAACACAAACTAATGCAGATGCACAACCAGATAAAATGAAGAATGTCATCCCTACCTTCACAATATTGTCAGCATACTTCATCACCATTGATACTGCAATACCACTGCAGAGACAAGTCTTGGTCAGCAAACAATTGAAATGCCGCTGATCCATGATGCAATCAACCCAATTTAAAAGAGTTGAATGACAGAAATGTTAAACCAAAAACCACAGGAAAAAGCAAAATAAGGAATAATGCAGCAGATATGAAACTTACACCCAACGTTACTCTATCTACAAAACCCAGTGAAACAGCTTAAATTGGAGGGGCTGCTAAATGGTGTTCAGTAAATAGACAAATCATGCTGAATGGTTAACTAGGATTGCAAATGAACAAAATAAGAGGTGAGTGTGCACAGTATAACTAATTAAAAAGACAGCACATTGAGTAAACACAGCAAACAAGCAATTTAGGAAAAAATGAAACATGGCTGCTTGTACCTAGTGGAACTGTATTTTACCTAGAGTATCGTTTATGTCATTAACTCAACCAATATTGAATAGTTCCTTTAATTTGATGCTTATCAAGAGAACTGAAACGACTAAACTAAGCAACTGCAAAACACAGAATTTTCCGACTAAGTTTATGCCTCAGGAACATGAAATAGCTAGGCACAAGAAAAGCAGTACTCCCCAATGATCTTGTATTATTAGATAATGTATCCATAATCTTGAAATGTATAAACTACCACTAAAAAGATTTAGAGGAAATCAAACCTTAGTGCGTGGTTGAGAATCATGAGAACCGTAATCAGTGAATATCCATGGAAGAAACCACTGCAGAAGATAAGGTCAAATTGTAAAACTTTACATAGATCACAAAACATGAATCCCAATCTGATTAGATAATCGTCCTTTCAAGAAGAGCTATTGTCTGTGGTCACTGAAACTGTGGTGCGAAACCTAATATTAAAAAGGGGTCTCCTTAAATCCATTTGTGAATGAAAGCATCGTACAATAACGATTGGAACTGATAGGAAAAGATCCAAAAGAAAACCTTTGGAAATGGCAATAAGTACTGAGAAAAAACAAGGTATGCCTGTGATAATATTCCCACAAGTTAACTACAAATAAACTCCAAAAACAAGATATTGGAATGATCTCTATTCCAATGTACAATTAATTCACTAAGCTAGCTCAAAATACCTGCAGTCATAGCATATTACCACTGTTCTATTAGAGAAAAAAGAGCCATCCAATATCGGTTCTTTTAATATTTACTCCACAAGTGGTTACTAAACCACTAGATCGAGAACAATCAGTTCTTACACACGGAACAAAATGCAAACATTTACATTGTAAATGAAAGGAAGGAGTGATATCAACTTACTCATTCATGACGGCGTCAAAATCTTGAGTCATTATTGCAAAAGCATTGAAGATCATCCCAAAGACATACAACCAGAAGTTCTGAACATTAATATTTCTTGAAGGTCTCTTCTTAATTATAGCCTGCAAAGTTAAAAGAAACTTATGCACATGGTATCTGAGTTTAGTTTACTTTAACATTAGGATGAGCATTGTTCTTTCTTTTTTTTCTTTTTTTTTTTGATAAGGATTAGGATGAGCATTTTTCCATTGCTGACGAAGCCTGAGATGGTAATTTAAACACTTAAGTCAACAGGCACAACACTGGTAAAGCAAAATTTAGTCAGAAGCAGTTCTGAGGTCATTTAAAGTGCATATCTTTAAACTACTAATCTAATAGAATGTATCTGAAAAGACATACCTCTGTGTAAACTCCTGCAAAACCACTCAAAAGGGCCATTACCTGAAATCAAACAAAGAGGTACTTCAACCATTAGAAGAAATAGTCTTAACCTTAATGTTGTATAGTCCCTGGAATATCTGCAACTTACAATAGCCATAACCCAACCTTGTAAAGGAGCCTGAAGAACATGATCGGAACTGTACAGAAAACATCATTTCATTAGAAAAATCCATCGCAATAGTTTCATTTCTCTATTCATATAAAATCAACAGAATATAAGCAGTAAACCATGATTCTCATCTTTTATTATCCAGGCTGAAACACAAAAATATATAACACCTATCCATCTATATAAACTGTTCTAGAGATAACATGTGGAAACTACTATCATTAACCTCACCTAGGATTAATCTGTGTAGTGGTGCACCCAGCACAAAGTAGAATGAAAGCAGCCCATTGAATTTCAGTTAACCTGAAAGTGCATGTTGCTTTGAGCGTGACAAAAGACAGAAGATCAAAATAGGTAAACAAGTAGGAGCACATTCTTATAACATTATCCAGAAAGATGGCAAAGTAAATGTACAAAACCTGACTATCATTCACCTTGAGGTTACTAGCTTCCTATCGTCATATCAGTCTATCAGATTTCTTTGTAATAGGAAAAGCTTTTCCCCTGAAGATTACCTTTAGTGGAACCTTTTTCTTTTTTTACATTTTTGGAATACATACAATATTATTGATGACCAAAGCATATAGTAGAAAAATTTAAGATACTCAATTATTGTGAAAAGTGAGGTAGATCATCGAAGAAATGTCAATCAAGTTTAATTTTTATATATATAAATATGAGTGTGCGCACATATATATACATACACACACACACACAAACACAAAAATATACTCTGTTGGTGCAATTTTATATGGCACTATTACCATTTTGAAAGTCAATTTCTTAGCTACAACTATTTCACGCACTCTATAAATATATTTACCTATAAAAGATCGTGATTTATGGTATGCGTATGTAGCTTCTAATATCATAAACAAAGGAATCAATATTCAAATTTAGACCGAAAATCAATGTTTGAGCCACGTACTTTGAAACCCAAATTCATTGTGAATTTTCCTAGGTATTTGCGATGTACAGTGAGTGGGTAATGCATCCGAGTGTTAGAAGCTTATTGGAATGCTGGCAGAGTCAAAAGAGTAAACAACAACAGATTGAAGCAGATCTGGAAACCCACTCTGTTTTATTTTTTAGAAGGAAACCGCTTCTCGTTTTCAATTATGCATCACGTGGACCATCCGATTAGAAAGAAATAGGAGATGCTTTGAAGGCCAAAGACTTCATATTTCTTTTGTTAAAATAGATATTTAAAGACTTGTATTTTTGGTGTAGCGATTGCATGATTGAAATCTTGTCATACTACTTAGATTTTTTGGACCTACTGAGGATGAAACTATAGTCCCTTGTGGTCCGGCCCTTCCCCGGACTCCGCGCATAGCGGGAGCTTAGTGCACCGGGCTGCCCTTTTACTGAGGATGAAACTATAGCGGCAATGTTGTAGTGCTTTGATTGTATTTTGTACTACCTCCTTGGTACTTTACTAATGAAAGTAACCTTATCTTAAAAAAAGTACCCCCAATTCATTGTGAAACAGAGGGAGTGTGTATTAAATTACTCATAAGTCATAACCCACAGACAAGCACAACATATAATTATCTAAAGCAGCATTAGAGTACATTAAAGTTGGAGTTTTTCCTGCTAACAGAAGTCAAACTCAAATTAGTTAGGGCCAAATGGAGTATTCGCAGCAAAACTATCCTGGTGTTTTTTTTGTCTGTCATTTGAATGTATTTACCCAGACAACAAGAAGTCTGTTCGCCGAAACTTGCACCATAAGTCCAACACCATTATCCTTAATTAGTGAAAGGACTTACTTCCTTTTAAGAATAATTTGATACAATATGCCGGTGCTGATAATATTCAAGTTCTTCAATATCTGATATCCAGGAGCATCTACATACGTAAAAATGTAATACTGCAAAGACCCATGCGATTTCAATCAATAACATGTGAGATAGAAGGCCTAATCAAGTTTGGGAACAAAGAAAAGAATAACCAAAAAGAAATCTAAACCTGCCTGAAGTAGATTCTTGACAAGGTAAAGTGCAGCAGGAATGGGATACACTTTAACTTCATCCCACGTAGTGCTCAACCTAAAAACAGCAACATGTTAGTTGGGCAGGACACAAAACCAGCCTACTTATAACTGAAAACAACCCTCAGTATGCAAACTTTTATTCAACCTACTAGTTTAACATAAAGTTTGATGATATGTAGTGCTAATCCACCAAGGAAATCTTCCAAATAACTCATTCTATCATTCATTAGTCATCATTTGACTGACAGATTAAGGAGTGAAAATTCGAAAAGTTAATAGTAAATGGTTTAATAAAACCAAAGCTAATTCATATACATAGGAAAAATCATACAGTAAGATGAAATAAACACCAAAGGTTTGGATCTAAATTCTCTGCCTAAGTTAACCATGATCCTTGCTCAAATACCCCTAAGATCTTACAAGGTAGGGTATCCAACTGAATTTGCTAATATGTAAAACTACATTTTTTTCACCGCAATCAAGGGTGTCGCCTAGTGGTCAGTGAGGTGGGTACAAACCTTCGAAACCATGGTTCAAATCTCAGTTGAGACAAAAAATACAAGGTATTTCTTCTCATCAACCCAAGTCATAGTTTAGTTACCCAGTACTTGTGCTAGAGAGGTAGGTGTGAATAGTCGAGGAGTGCGCAAGTTGGACTATACACCACCGTTATTACAAAACTACTATGCCTAGGTCATGGGCGGAGCCACCTTAGGCGAAGGGTGGTCAGGTGCACAACCTTCGTCGGAAATTTACGCGGTGTAGATAGATTAAATGTTAGCATTATGAGTATATATTTAATTTTGCATACCCTTAATACAAGTGAGAAGAAAATTTGCACACCCTTCGCCAAATGTTTTGCTTCACCACTGGCCTCGTTCCCAAACAATTGGCTCGGCTATATGAATGCGTCATTTTCTCTTTCTCCGTTTAAACTCATTTCAAGCAAACAATACACAAAATAAAAGTAAAAATGAAGAGTAGTAGAATTTCTCTATATTTTCTCTAATAGGGCTAAAAACAACTCCTAGAAAAGCACAAGACATGCAGTGCTCAAGTAGATATTCATAATACAAACAGAAAAGGCAGAAATAGCAATTCCAGCTCCGTAACCCCTGGAAGAGAAAATTTAATGATAAAAATAGTGTTACAAACCTGTTATCATCAGTAACGCCGTCCTTTCTCCAGATTCTTACCAAGGCCGCAAGTGACAATGCGCATTTCAATGCCTCTACCTAATTACACAGAAGTTTGAAGTCAATTACACTAAAAGTAAAAATTGAGCCGTTGTTTATGACTATCAAAAAACAACAACACAGAGAGGCAGTAAAGGAACTATTCTGCCAGTTCACTAACCAGAAAATTTGCAGTTGTTACGCTGTACTCATACTTCCCAGCTCTCTTCGACCACACAATGAGAATCGATTGTGAACTCGTAAGAATTGTCAGAATAAGTGTTACAAATGACCTGTTCCAACCAGTAGAAAACCAAAATAACAAATAAAACATAAGCAATTCTTCTCATTATCTCACACTCTAACTATATAGTAGACTCTAATTAGCTAATAATGCATAGCATAGTTCAGAGTGAGTGCAGTCTACTATATATACATTCTGTTAAAAAAGCCAGACACGTGATCAGGCAAAAGTAGTGGATTCAATTAAACTATATAGATCGATAATGGCAGTATAGTCTAAATTTCTGGTGGGGGAACCGGTTTAACATTGATAATTCACGAACTTTTCAACTGATTAGCTACAAAGTAGACTCTAATTAGCTAATAATGCAGAGCTAATGTAATTCAGAGTGGCAGTCTACTATATATACATTTTGCAAAAAACAAAATCATATAGACATGTGATTAGGCAAAAGCAGTGGTTCAATTAAACTATCTAGATCAATAATGGCACTATAAGACTCAATTTCCGGTGGTAGAACCAGTTTAACATGGATAATTCACAAATAAACTCTAATTAGCTAATAATTTAGAGCGGATGTAGTTCGCAGTAAGTGCAGTCCATTATAAATACATTTTTAACAAAAAAAGTCATACGGATACATGATCAGGCAAAAGCAGTGGTTAAATTAAACTATCTAGATCGATAATGACACTATAAGCCTCAATTCTAGTAGCGGAACCGGTTTAACACGATAACAAACAAAACATGAACAATTAATCTCATTATCTCATAGAATTAGCTAATAATGCATAGTTATGTAGTTCACAGTAAGTGCAGTCTATTATATATACATTTTTAACAAACAAAACTCATACAGATACGTGATCAGTCTATTAGATCGATAATGACAGTTATAGGCTCAATTTTTTGTTACGGACCGGTTTAACATTGATAATTAGCGAATTTTTAGCTGAAATGAGGAATTAAGAGAGTAAAAACCTTCGGCTTTTCTGTCGGAGGCCGTTAATTACCGGCATTGCTCCGATCGCCTCCATGATTTATTTATGCTTCGTGCACTTGTTTGATCTCGAATATCTAGGTTTTCATGAGGTGATTCGTCGAAATTGTTCCGAATCACAGTTGTTGCTCGGAGATTTGCAGATTCCCAGTGATGAAGTGTGAAGAAGTGGAATGGGCTTGGACGGTTCTATTCTTTTGTGGACTGGGCTGCAGTATTTTTATCCCATCTATAAGTTTCTTTTGGGGAAACTTCAAATGGACCGGTACTCTCTAATTTTGTCCCTATTGCGTATTTAATGAAAATATTCAGATATGTCTCTCTCGACATAAATTCTGTAATATTTTTATTTAAAAAATCTGAACTTTGACCTCTCTCAACGCAAGTTCTGTAGAAAATTAAGTTATGTGGCATAAGTTGTAAAGTGTTTTTCAGATTATGTTGAGTGTTGAAAGTTTTTTCTTTTCTAGTAACTTGTGTGGAAGTGATGATACATATGTCTAAGCTAAACGTTAACTATGTCGGCCGAAATCTAAAGTTATGTCTTTTTTAGATATGTTGAATGTTGAAAGTTATGCATTGTCTCACATAACTCGTGGGATGTTATGATACATATGCCGAAGCTAAATGCTAATTATGTCGGCTGAAATCTGAAATTATGCCTCGTCAAAAGTGCTAAAAGAAAAAAAATGAAAATCCACAAATTTGGGTGGGGTGGGGGATTAAAGAATAGGGACGTGTGTGCGAGAAAAACCCAATGAACTTGCTTAACGGTCCGCACAAATAAATAGCCGATAGAAGTACGGTATATGTATAATTAGTATATAAATATAATATATGTATATTGAATGGTAATGTAAATATTTTTTGACGGCCAAATATGTAACTCTTGTATTTTTCTCTTTTGTAAGTGAGATCTTTTTTATGCAACTCTCTTTTACCGTGAAGAAAAAAATTATGTTGGCCCCCTCTCGTTTATACAATAGTATAATTTTTACATGGCCAGAATAATTAAGGGTCATTTGGTATGATGTATAGTTATACTGTGGCAGTGGATTTTGGACTCGGTCCGAATCAAGATCCGTTTTATAGGATATGGATCTTCAAAATTTGGACGCGACGGACCCGGATCCATTTCTGACGGATCTGATCTGGATCTGGATCTGGATCTGGATCTTGTATATGAGATCTGTATTCAGTCCAGATCCGACTCGTGGATCTGTTTTTTATTAAATATATGATCGATGTATTTTATATACACCTTTTGAGTCATTTTTAGTTAGTCTTTTGTCCATTTTTGTACAAATATGTGTCGTGTTATGATAGATTTTCTTTCTTTTGAGTCACGATGGTTTAAAGTGGTACATTGGTGAAAAGGAGCGAAAAGAGGGCAGAAACAGAGGTTCCAGAGCTCAATAAGCTGAAAAGTTGGCAACTCGGGCGAGAAACAGGGCGGCGCAGTGGCGCCAACCCATCAGCAGCAGTGGGGCCACGGCGCCAGAAGCGGTCGGCGCGAAGTTTAGCGCGCCGCGCCGTCTGGCCGTGACCGTGCGGGAATTTAGTCAAATCCGAATAAGATTGGGCCAAGCCCAAGAAGGAAAAGGTTTTGCACGTTTTGGGTGATATAAAAGGACATTTTAGGTCAGATTTGAGGGGTTCCACACCTTACCATTCATCACAACATTAGATCAAAATTGGAGACTTATTTTTGAGTAATTTCTTGTTCTTTACTTTATTTCTTTCTAGTATATGTTGGATATTATTTTAGTTCTTAGCATGTCTATGGC
Organism: Przewalskia tangutica; assembly: GCA_029844215.1. Classification (NCBI taxonomy): domain Eukaryota; kingdom Viridiplantae; phylum Streptophyta; class Magnoliopsida; order Solanales; family Solanaceae; genus Przewalskia; species Przewalskia tangutica. The sequence continues at coordinate 10,936,544 of CM056725.1, forward strand.
TAGGAACTAACTTAATTTAGGTCTTTCCATGTCGAATCGTTTGAACCTCGTTTTATGAATTAATGCAAGATTTTGGTTTCTTCTTATTATTGTTGAGATTTATTCAATAATTGTTTTGATTGCTTGGTAATTAATTGATCACCAATTATCATCACTTATATGATTTCTAATCGAAATCCGAAAGGGGAGATTATGAATATGCTATAGTTGAATAAACATAGGTTAAAATCGTGGACGAAAGTACCCCGATACTTGTGTAGTTTAATAGGTTATTGCTCTTAATCCCCCTTTGTGGTAAATCTTGTCATCGAAAGATAGAAGGGTTCTACATTGGGGTTGAGTGTTTATATTACCTTAACAGGAGTATAAAACGTCTTAGTTAACATGTTATCTCAACATAGAAGAAGAACCTTAATTATTTGCATTAACGAGTAAAACGAGCGGATAGTCGAGGAGATTTGAAAGCCCTATTTCCACCATATCTGAAGTAAAGTAAAGTAATTTAGTTAGCGTCTATAATCATAGTTATAAACAAACCATCAAATTATCGGTCACCAAATAGATACTATAGAATAGAGGTTGGTAATTGGACACTAATCCCTGAGGACGATAACTCGGTCTTCTAGACTATATTACTTGTCACGATACGTGCACTTGCGTTTAGCGTGTGTATAAATCGCGCATCAATATATCTATAACCTAGAATGTAATTTTATAAGTATTTTAAAGAACTTTGAGTATTTTGGATATACGGGGTAGTTTCACTTTTTTCTTTCCAAATAAAGGCAATTTCTGTTGTGCACTATCAATTGTCATCGATGTACTGGGTAAGTATTTTTTATTTGGCTAAGCCATTATTAGTAAAATGACGGTGAAGAACTGCTATTATGAATGTAAGATGATATTAATTTCTCTTAGGGAGTCTTCTCATTAATATCAAAGTATATATAGAGTACAATATTCATCTCTTATACAATAGGAATCATAAGTTTATACAAAAGAGGAATCCTAGTCTTACCATAATTATATTTACATAATATATGGAAATATTCTAATTATGGGTAGGGATACAATTGTTTCTATAATATACACGTTTACACACCCTCACGGGATGAGGAGGCGGACGAGGCTGGATCTGAAGTCAAGAAATAACTGTCTGGGAAGTCCTTTGGTAAATATGTATGCATACTGATAGGATGATGGAATATGTAACACTCTGACATGGCCTAGCGCAACTTTATCACTAACGAATTGTAGGTCTATCTCAATATGCTTGGTTCGCTGATGTTGAACCGGATTATGAGAAAGATAGATGTCAGAGATGTTATCACAATACACAATAGATGTCTGACGCAAAGGACACTGAAGTTCTAACAGTAAATTTCTGAGCCAACAAATCCCAGCTACCACATTTTCAACGCCTTTGTACTCAGCTTCGGCACTGGATCGAGATAGGGTAGTGTGTCGCTTGGCAGACCAAGAAATCAGATTATCCCCTAAAAATACTCAAAAACCGGAGGTGGAGCATCGCGTGTCCGGACGCCCTGCCCAATCTGCATCCGTATAAGATAGCAATCTGTTTGGTGCAGAGGGGTATAGGTGCAAACCATAATCAAGTGTGCCCTTAATGTATCGAATGATACGCTTAAGAGAAGTGAAATGAGATTCCCTGGGGACATGCATGAATAGGCATACCTGCTGAACATCATAAGCAATGTCTGGCCTTGTGAATGTGAGATACTGAAGTGCACATGCAAGGCTCATATACATAGTAGGATCGGAGACTGGAGCACCATCCATAGCACTGAGCTTAGATTTCGAATCAACTGGAGTTGGTGAAACTTTGCAATTCGTCATCTTAGCCCTGTACACAATCTCTTCTTCATACTTACGCTGACACAAGAACATGTGGTTGGCAGACCTGGTCACTGATATCCCCTAAAAGTAACTCAGCTTCCCCAAATCAGTCATTGCAAATTCGGACTTAATCAAGGCAATAATCTCATTTTTCAATCCGTCGGAGGAGGCAGTAAGAACGATATCATCCACGTAAAGTAATAAGTAAGCAGTTCTACTACCTCGATGAAAAATAAAGAGTTTTGTATCACACTTGCTGCATACAAACCTAATCTGCAGGATATACCTGGCAAAACGATCATACCACGCACGGGGGGCCTGTTTCAGGCCATATAGTGACTTACGGAGATGACACACATAGTGAGGAAATGCTGGATGGGTGAACCCTGACGGCTGATGTATGTAGATTGTCTCTCTCAGATCCACATGTAAGAATATATTTTTCACATCAAGCTGATGGATCGGTCAGTGTTTGCCCATGGCAATGCTTAAAACTGTGCGGATGGTAGCCAGTTTGACAACCGGGCTGAAGGTCTCACCACAATCAATGCCTTTCTGCTGATTTGTGTCATTAGCCACAAGTCGTGCCTTATACCTCTCAAGATCTCCATTGTCTCTGAATTTGTGACGAAATAGCCACAGACAACGAATCACATTCACCCCCTCAGGTCTAGGTACTAGATCTCATGTGTGTTATTTAGTTAAAGCAATGAATTCCTCAGACATAGCCGCATTCCAATTAGTGTCTTGTTTGGACAATATAGGGTTCTTGGGAATTGGTGAAATGGTTTGGGCAGACAAGTTAAATTGGACTTTGAGTTTGAAGATTCTATGTTTTGCACGAGTTTCCATTTGGTGAGTGGGGATAGTGGAAGGCTCCAAGGCGGAGGGATTTATTAGATATGGAGAAGGAGAGTGGCCGTGGGAGAGCTGCGGTCTTTGGAAGGAGCCGTCGGCCGCAGTGATCAAGGTCGCGGCTGGAGAGGTGACAGAACCTCTCAAGTTTTAGCCGCGTATTTGGCAGATGCCGTCGCCAGTGAAGCGAGAACTCGATCGCAAGAGTTTTGGCGCCGCGACACTGACGATGATTCTGCGACAGTGTTATGCTCTAGTTGACTGAGGATGATGGAATAGATGGCAGGCTCGTCAAGAAAAGAGTAATCCGGTTTTTGGAACTATTTAAGATTCGAAAACGGGAATGTGGTCTCATCGAATGTGACGTGACGAGAGATGTGGATTTGACGAGTGGACAAGTCATAGCATAGATAGCACCTATGGTTCGGCGGGAAGCCTGGGTAGACATATAGAGTGGACCGGGGGGCTAGTTTTGAGGGGAAGTAGAGGCAAGGTTAAGATAGCATAGACAACCGAATATCCGGAGATGATCATAAGAGAGGACTGATCGGTGTATTTTATATACACTTTTTGAGTCGTTTTTAGTTAGTCTTTTGTCCCTTTTTGTACAAATAAGTGTCGTATTAGGATAAATTTTCTTTCTTTTGAGTCAAGTTGGTTAAAATGGCCCAATGGCGGAAAAGGAGCTAAAAGAGGGCAAAAGTGGAGGTTCCAGAGCTTAAAAGACGAGAAAGTGGCGAACGAGGCAGAAGCACGGACCGGCACTACGCGCCATCGCAGATAGGTTCGGCGCGCGCGCTAATATCCGTAGGCGCGCAGGTTGCAGCCGCGGCGCCTCGCATGCCAGAGAGCGGTCGCGGCGCCAAATCATCCGGCGATCGCAGAACCAGCGCCACGCGCCGATAGCGATGGCCGCGACGCGGAAAATCAGTTTAATGACGATTTTCGGGCCAGCCTGGCGGAAAAGTTAGAGGCGGTTTTTAACCTATAAAAGGAGAACCCTAGGCAGTTTTTAAGGATTCTCTTTCTTGCACAACACAAGGATTCTTGGATTGAAGATTGGAGACCTTAATTTAGTAATTTTCTTTTCTTTTCTTTCCTTTATTTCAGTTTTTATGATGAACCTTGAATTAGTTCTTGTCATGTCAATGGCTAGGAACTAATTCCTTTATAGGGCTTTCCATGTTAAATCACTAGAAACTTATGTTATGAATTGATGCATGTTTATGGTTATTCTTTTTCTTGTTGAGATTTATCCAATAATTGTTTTGAATGTTTGGTAATTAATTGATCACTAATTATCATTATTTATATGATTTCTAATCAAACTTCAAAAGGAGGAGGTTGTGAATATGCTGTAAGTTGGGTAGACATATTTTGGATTGGGGATGAAAATACCTCAATTACTTATGTAGCGTTAATGAGAGGCTTAAAACACCTAATTTTACGCACGGGCGCCGTGACTGCTAACTAGGTTTTGGTCTTAATCCTCCTATAGAGTCATCCTTATCACCGAAAGGTAGAAAGGAGCAATACTGGGGTTGAGTGTTTATATAGCCTTAACGGGAGTATAAAACGATTTAGTAAACCTGCTAGCTCCAAGAGAAGAAGAACCATAATTCATTGCATTAATAAGTAACATAAGCGGATAGTTGAGGAGACATGGAAGCCCTATTTCCATCACTACTGAAGTAAACACATTAGTTAAATTAGTATTTATAATTGTTAGTTATAAACAACAAAATCAAATATAGGTTACCAAATAGATACCAAAAGATAGATAATTGGTACTTGAACACTAATCCTTGTGGACAATATTCGGTTTTACCAAGACTATATTACTTGTCACGATAACGCACGTTAAAGTTAAAGTGTGCATCTTTCACAAAGAAATTTTTGGCGCCGTTGTCGGGGATTAGGCATAGTTCAATATCAAATTTATCTATTTTTAATTTCTAATTTGGTTTTGAATTTTTATTTTAATTTTTACGTTTTTTTTAATTTTTCGGTAAAAATCAGTTGTCGTGATCAGTTTGTCTGTTTTTGATCTATTTCAGGAAATCAGTTTATGCGAAGGAGAAGAGGGGCAGACACTCTTGTTCCATTCAATCCAGATATTGAAAAAACCTGTAAACAGAACAGAAAGAATCAGCGGATCGCAACCTTGATAGAGATGGACGGTGTTCAAAACAACAATATGATGAGAGAAGGGTTAGGTGAAAATTAACCTAATCCAGGAATTCCTCGGCAAGTACCTATGGATGTCGAGGAAAGAGTTCAAGTCCAGGCAGAAAGAAGCTTGGGAGACTATGTGCTGCCGAGGGTGAATGAAGCACAGACATGTATTAGGCTCCCTGCAATAGGAGCAAACAACTTTGAGATAAAACCGTCGATTCTGAGCATGGTGCAGAACACAGTGCAATTTGGAGGACTGTCATCAGAGGATCCACATATGCACATAGCTAACTTCTTGGAGCTATGTGCAACTTTCAGATATAACGGTGTCACTGATGATGCCGTCAGATTGAGGCTATTTCCCTTCTCACTCAGGGATAGAGCAAAAGTATGGTTAAATTCCCTGCCAGCTGATTCGATTTTTACATGGCAAGAACTGGCACAAACATTTCTAGCCAAATTCTTTCCCCCATGCAAAGCAGCAAAATTGAGAGGGGAGTTGAATAACTTCTACCAAGCAGATGGAGAGTCCTTGTACGAAGCATGGGAAAGGTTCAAAGATTTGCAGAGAAAATGCCCACACCATTGCATTGAGTTGTGGAACTTGGTCCACATCTTCTATAACAGGCTCAGCGGAACAACCAGAACCATTATAGATGCAACAGCAGGTGGGACATTCATGAGGAAAATAGTCCACGACGCTCACGAGTTATTAGAAGATATGGCCACCAACAACCATGTCACAGAAGAGAGATCAATGAGTGGGAGGAGAACAGTGGGAGTCCACGAAATAGATGTCATCACGCTTGAATGCCCAAGTGGCCTTGTTGGACTAAACAATTTGCAACAACATACAATATCGATGAATGCGCATGCGGATGCCTAAGAGTCATGAAATACGTGGTGGCCCACATACATTCGATAGTGTCCTTCACCGATCCTAATAATATGCCAATTGAAGCGGCAGAGTGTCGGCCGTGGTAATTATCGAGGCCACGAACAACCCATACTCCAACACATATAATCCGGTGGAGGAATCACCCAAATTTCTCATGGAGAGGAGACCACTGCGAGATTCAATATAGGGGCCGATGCAAAACCAGCAGAACCAAAACCAGCAGCCCTTTACTCAGGCCTCACATTCTCAACAATTTAATACACATGTCCAGCCAGAAAAGCCAGACGAGCTGAGAGCAGCTTTGTTGGCACTCACCAACGCCTGCACCCAGCCGGATGTGAAGCTAGATCCTCGTTCAGGAACTTGGAAACACAAGTGGATCAGCTAGCAAAGCAAGCAAACAGCAGGCCACAGGGTACACTGCCAAGCAACACAGAGGTGAACCGGCGAGCAATGCCAGCAAGACATTGAAGTGGCAAACAATTGAGCGAGAATCACCTCACGATAGTTGAGCAAAGGTCAGAGATAGAAAAAGAGAAGGTGGTTGAACCTCAACCAGTAGTAGAGAAAACTCCAGAGAAGGAGTATACAGAGAAGATCCCATTCCCACAGAGATTGCAGCGGAAGGCAGTTGATAAACAATTCTCTCAATTTTTGAGACGCTCGTAGAAGTCGCATATCAACATACCTTTATAGAAGCGTTGAGCAGATGCCTCCTATTTCAAATTCATGAAGGAGATCTTAGGAAGAAGAAGAAAGCGGTGAGTATGAGATGTCAAGACTAACGGAGGAGTGCAGTGCTATCCTCGCAGAAGTTGCCCTCAAACTAAAAGACCTGCGGAGTTTTACACTACCTTGCACGATTGCGAGGTGACATGCAACAGGCTCAGGCGATTTAGGGCAAGTATAAATCGATGCCTTTATCGGTATTCGATGGAGTTGGGTGAGGCCAAACCAACCACTACAGCCCGCACCGGGCCGATAGATGCTGGTTCATCCAAGAGGGAAGATTGAGGACGTGATTGTTAAAGTAGGAAAATTCTTTTTTCCTGCGGACTTCCTCATTCTTGACATGGAAGAGGATGCAGAAATCTCTATCATATTTGGGAGACCATTCCTAGCGACAGGGAGAGCCTTGATCGATGTAGAAAGAGGATAGCTGACATTGAGGGTGAAGAAGGAAGAAATGGTGTTTAAAGTATTTAAACACATCATTGAGCCACCAACCATGAGCATGTGCTTTGCAATCAGCACCATCAAACCCCCCTGTAAGCCATTACAAGTCAAACCAAGGGAGATGAGCCCACGAAAGCAGGTATGGATTGCCGAACCTCCACAAAAGCAGGTATGTGTTCCTGAACTTTCCCTTAACGATAATGCTAAGAGGAGAAGAAGAAAAAGAAAACGAAAAATGTGGAGAAAATGGATTAGTTGTGGGGTTAATCCACCCCACATTTATTGAGTTAAGGAACTTGCGTCCGGCTAAAAGACGTTAAAGACAACGCTACTTGGGAGGCAACCCAAGGTATTTTGATTTATTTTACTTTAATATAATAGTTTTTATTAAGAACGGTCTCACGGAGGTAGTGTTTGTGTTGTGATTGACAGGTACAGACCAATAAATTGAAGGGCGAAAAACTGAAGAACAACCAGGATTTCCAGAAAAACGGGTAAGCGTGGCTAAAAATCCGTAAAAATTGCCAAGTCTAGCCATACTACCAGTAGCAGGCCGCGCGCAGAAATTCCCGGCAAGCAGAACATTGGGCGCCCCGGTGCCAAATGCAGCATGCAACTGGGCTTTAAAACCGAAAGTAATAAAACGCCCAAAAATCAGATTTTCCCCAAATTCAAAACCAAAACCTAACCCCTCTTCTCCACAAAACCCACGAAAATCCACAATTTACCCACAAATCTTCCACAAATCAAACCCAACCACAACCAAAACTTCTAAATCCCTAAAACCCTTAGCCATCTCAACCAACAAAACTCCATCCCATTGCCTCAAATCACCATTAGAAGCAAGAACACCTTGAAGAACACCATCAAAAAGGTAATCTTCACCTTTTCTTGAAAGTTTTCAGTAGTCAAAGGAGGTAGTAGTTTGAAGAAGTTTTGCATTGTTGAAGTAGTTGGGGTGATGAAAAATTAGTTGTGAAGTTTAGAGGGGGAGTATACAAAGAGGGTGTGGGGATTGTGTAGTACAGGAGTTGGAGTTTGGAGGTGTGGGAGTTATGCAGAAATTGAAGTTTTTGAGGGTGATAGTGTTGGGTAGTGTTGTGGATACGAAGGAAAAGCTGCAAAAAGTTATCTAACATGTCTGCCAGAAAGCGAAGAGCCTCTGCATCTACATCAGCCCCGCAATATGATGAGACTAGGTTTGTCAGCCGAAGTGCTCAACATAGATACCACAAACTCGGTACAAGGCCCTTAATCCCTGAAAGGGGAATGGATTATCAAAGGGACTCGCTGGAAGAGGGAGATGTCTATTAGCCCATTCGGGCGATGATTGAGATGAGGGGGTGGAAAAGATTTGTAAAACCGGGAGAGATAGCACCAATAAACACAGTGATGGTGCGTGAATTTTATGCTAATCTTCCGGAGAAGGGGGAAAATATGTGCATGTGACGGCAGAAGCGGTAAATGCGCAATTTGAAACAGATGATGTTGAAGGAGGAGATGGTGATTGGAACTATTTTAGAACATGGTCTAGGAACACCAACAACATCGACTGGTATGCCGTCGCAGACACAGTGAGCTACCCTGGGGCTGCATTTGATATTGCCAGAAATGGATCAAGAGGACTAGCGGTGCAGTTCAACAAAGCGACGAGGTTGGTCAGATTTCGTCGATGCTGCATGATTCCATCCACGCACTTTACCAGAGTGCTAGAAGACAGAATCAAACTGATATATGGAATTATGACGGGAAAGACGATTGATGTGGGAAGGGAGATAGTGCAAAGTATTGAAGAGACGAGCCGGTTGGTAACAACGGGTGGGTTGGGACATGGCTCAATCATTACAACTCTATGTGCCTTCAATGGGGTCCCAACCCTACCCAATGACAGTCGAGAGAGAAACCAACTGCCTGTGTCATATGGGATAGTGCACGCCTTCCTGCACTCCAATTCCCCAAAGAATGACAAGAAGAAGAGCACCAAAGACCACCACCAAAGAATGCAGAGGCCGCAATGAACGAAGATGAGCCTGAAATAGAGGCTCAATATGCGGCAGGGCCTAGCCACCAGCCAACCACAGAATCAGAACCTTCAGTGCCCATGATGGAGAAGTTACTCCAGAATCAGATGAGGATGATGCAGAGTTTGGACACGGTGATACAAGGACAACAGGAAACGAGGCAGCAAATTAACGAGATGAGTTCCTTTTTCAACCAGTGGTCCATGCACTATCCAATGCCACCGCCACCACCATCATTTTAACCAAGTCTGTAAGTGTCTTGTCTTCTTTTATTATTTTTGAGTCTACACACATTGGGGACAATGTATGATTTAAGTTTGGGGGTGTTTTATTTGTGTCTTATTGCTGTTTTATGTGAGTCTTTTTTATTGTTTTGTGTATTTTTGAGTCACAATTTTTTTTTCTTTTGAGTCATAATTGTCTGTCAAAAGATCATGTATGTTGTAGTTACTAGAAACACCTAGTGAAGTAAGGTGGAATAATGTAACGGAATTAAAAGCAACTATCTAAACACTTAGGTTAGATATGCCAAAAACTCAAAAAGAAATCTGTCTATTTGGAGTTTCGTGCTTGAATTGTGCATACTAAATGATTTAAACCTATGTGTTATGATTGCTTGCTATTTGAGGCGAAATAGTTAGGATATGCATGTTAGGGAGATGACTCAGGCGTTTCTTTGTTAGCCAATTCTTACCAATCTTTTCTATCCATGACATTAAAAGTATCCCTAGTCAGCCTCATTGAGCCTAAAAATTGAACTCTTTCTTTGACACCCTATATTCCCACAAATTGTGCCATAAGTAAAAATGTGAAATAGTGGAATAAATTGTGTTAAAAAAGAGACAAAAAGAGTGAACAACGTTGATGCACCCCAATAAAAGAGTAATAAGAAATAGGCAAAAGCCTGAGTTTGGGGGTGCTTGTTATTATAATACACTTCACTCTCCCAAAACAAAAGAGGGGAAAAATAGAATTGAAGTGAAGGAAAGAATCAAAAGAAAAGGAAAAAATGGAAAAGCTAAAGAGCTTATGGTACACGAAATGAGCCTAAATGCCTATTTTTACCTACATATACCTAAGCCTACATTACAACCTTTAAAAGTCCTGAAGATCTCTGAGATGCATAGTCATGATTAGTGTAGAATAGCAAGTAAACATGCCATAGGAATTTTGAAATTAACATGCATGACTCGGTATGTGATTTCCATTAAGCTTGATAAAGATGAGTTTGCGAAATATCTAGCTTAATGTGTTTAGTGTGCTAAAATTTCATGCTATGTGTTCCTGCATATTATTTTGTCAATCTTCATGTTTTTCTAAGTAACGCCAATGCAGCAAAAGTGATCAATGTCATTGAGTCTATTTATTTTCTTGTTTTTCTTGAGTCTTTATTTCTTTCTTTTTATCTTTGCTCGAGGGCGAGCAAAGGTTAAGTTTGGGGGTATTTGATCGGTGTATTTTATATACACTTTTTGAGTCGTTTTTAGTTAGTCTTTTGTCCCTTTTTGTACAAATAAGTGTCGTATTAGGATAGATTTTCTTTCTTTTGAGTCAAGTTGGTTAAAATGGCTCAATGGCGGAAAAAGAGCTAAAAGAGGGCAAAAGTGGATGTTCCAGAGCTTAAAAGACGAGAAAGTGGCGAACGAGGCAGAAGCACGGACCATCGCGCGCCGCCATCGCAGATAGGTTGGTCATGGCGCTATGTTATACCCCGTAGTTCGACCCTACGATGAGAGCGCATTTAAAGCATGTAAGACTTAAAATTTTCAAAGGATAGGTTGACGGATTATTCCGGACGGGTTTTAGTCAACTTTAAGGCGGGTTATGACCCGGTACATTGAGAGTTCCTAAGTGGTTCAAAGGCTTAGGGCATAGTTCGTTGAGTCTAGATTCCAACGCAAACAACCGTTCGTCGAAGTAGAAAGATATGAGAGTTACAAGTTCAAAGGCGCAATGGACGAAATATGTTTCTGACAAAGCGCGGCGCGAAAGTGCCGAGAGGTCGCTGAAGTTGCAGCGGAGGCCAGATGTTAGGCGCGCGCTGAAAGTTCGTAGGTCATGGGGTTTCAGCACATGGCCGCGGTGCCGAGGCGGGATTTTTGGGCGGAAAAACTTAGAAAAGTCAGATTTTTCTTTTAAAAGACCTTGGGAGGGTGACAAGTGTCCCCCCCATCTGATTTCTTGCATGCAATATATTGACCAAGTCTTCAAGACTTGGTCATCTTCCAATTTCTCTCTCTCTAAAGCAAAAGCTCCTCCTTCTCTCTACATTTCCAAAGGAAATCCAAGCCTAAGAAAATCTGAAAAATTAAGAACAAGAAAAGGAAGCTTGTGGCTAGCTTGTGGTGGTGTTCTTGGCAAGGAAGCTAGCAAAATCTTTGGAATAAGTTTGACTAAAACTTTAAGGTAACATTTCTTCCTTTAGAATTAGTTCTAGTGTTGCATGCTTAGAAGAAAGAACTTGTGGTAGTAAAATAATGCTCTTAGAGTCATTGCATGCTAGAAAATGTGGTTTGGATATGAAGAATGGGTTAAGAAGAGATTATGAGCATGTTGTAGCCTAAAAACTACCTTAGAATTGTTAAGTGAATTGTTGTAAACTTATGGGGCAGAATTTTGGGTGTGTAATCCCCTTTGAATTGTTGGATTGATTGAGCCTTAAATGTGGCAATTGGATGATAAATTCGGCCTTGAGAAAGGTGGCATAGTGAGTAGAAACAAAGGAAATGCTGCCCAATTTTCCATAGAATTTAGTGACTTTGAACTTGGATTGTTCTACATTAAGATTAGAAGTTAATAAACGTATCATGGTTGTTTTAGGTTGACATATTACTTGCGGTAGTTTGGACTTAGCAAGTGGATTGACCAAAGAGGTATGTGAAGCTTTCCTATCTCTTGAGCATGAATAGATGAAACTATGTAGTACGGTAGTCGTACAAGATTTTGTATTCTTACTTGTTTGAGTATATAATGACTTGTTTCGTTTTAAGAATGTATAAATCTCTTGGTTAGGGAAAAAGTATGATTTACTAAAGTATAGAGTTAATATAACAACTTTATGGGAAGTTGGTTTATTAGCTTCATAAAAGGTTAATGAGAAGAGATTTACTCTAAAAGTAAGATAAGTATATGAAGAGGCAATTTGGTTTAAGGCAGCAATTGCCCAAGAGTTTTATGTATAAAGAGTCATTTTTAAAAGAGTTGAAGTATGTAGTACTTGGGTTAAATTGCCGGTTTTCTTTTATTAAAGATATGATTAAGTGCCTTAAGTAAACTAAAATGAGAGGGTATATGAACAAGACTAATAAGAAGTTATAAGTTTTCTTAACTTATGTATGATTATGATATGATGTGATTTGAGCTAGGGTAAGAGTATATCGAGGCAAGCCCCAGATCGTTATACCACCTTCTCCGGGGTAAGAGTATGTCCGTCGGGTCCCAAGATCGTCATACCACCTTCTTCAAGGTAAGAGTATATCGAGGGCAAGCCCCAAGATCGTTATACCACCGCTTGTAAGAGTATATCGAGGAAAGTCCCAAGATCGTTATACCATCTTCTTGGGTAAGAGTATATCGAGGTAAGTCCCAAGATCGTTATACCACCTGCTCCGTGGATTTGCTACCCATGATGCGAGGAATACCTCATGCGAGTCCTTATGGGCTTATGCGGGTGAAATAGTCCCGTGCGGTAGTCTGACTATGCGAGGAATACCTCATGCGGGTCCACGGGACTATCACGGGTGAAATAGTCCCGGGAGTAGGGTGCTTATTTATACTACAGGCGAGTACCTGTTTTGATCCTAAGGCCCCTATTTTATGCAGATTGTATATATATACTTGTCACTCTCATTGTTAGTAAGGCACGATAAAAGGTATTTTTATTGACTTCCATGACTCACTACTTTTAGACTTATGATATCATTATTATAGTATTTTCCGACTTTACATACTTGGTACATATGTGTCGACCCTTCCTGGGATGCATTCATGCGCGGTAAGTAAGCGCGATTGAGGATCCTCGTTCTTAGGATCACTACTCCGATGTCGAGCTCCATCCCTCCGGAAGCTTGTCTATTAGTACGGATATTCCACGATGCTATAGGTATTTTGTACATTCGTGGTATGGCGGGGCCCTGTCCATACGATTGTTATCTTTAAGTGCATGGTCACCTATGTGTTTTGGGCTATAAGAACCAGTTGTATTACTATACTTTTGTTTAAGTATGTTTTATAGAAGGCAGCCTTATCGGCTGACCAGTGATGTTTACCCTTTTCTCTAAGTTATGTGTTATGTATGTTCCGCTGCTATTCTCTGACATATACCTGACAGGGTACCCCGGTAGGGTACCAGTCGTGGTCCCGGGGCTGGGTCGTGACAAAAGTGGTCTTTGAATTGTTGGATTGATTGAGCCTTAAATGTGGAAATTGGATGATAAATTCGGCCTTGAGAAAGGTGGCATAGTGAGTAGAAACAAAGGAAATGCTGCCCAATTTTCCATAGAATTTAGTGACTTTGAACTTGGATTGTTCTACATTAAGATTAGAAGTTAATAAACGTATCATGGTTGTTTTAGGTTGACATATTACTTGCGGTAGTTTGGACTTAGCAAGTGGATTGACCAAAGAGGTATGTGAAACTTTCCTATCTCTTGAGCATGAATAGATGAAACTATGTAGTACGGTAGTCGTACAAGATTTTGTATTCTTACTTGTTTGAGTATATAATGACTTGTTTCGTTTTAAGAATGTATAAATCTCTTGGTTAGGGAAAAAGTATGATTTACTAAAGTATAGAGTTAATATAACAACTTTATGGGAAGTTGGTTTATTAGCTTCATAAAAGGTTAATGAGAAGAGATTTACTCTAAAAGTAAGATAAGTATATGAAGAGGCAATTTGGTTTAAGGCAGCAATTGCCCAAGAGTTTTATGTATAAAGAGTCATTTTTAAAAGAGTTGAAGTATGTAGTACTTGGGTTAAATTGCCGGTTTTCTTTTATTAAAGATATGATTAAGTGCCTTAAGTAAACTAAAATGAGAGGGTATATGAACAAGACTAATAAGAAGTTATAAGTTTTCTTAACTTATGTATGATTATGATATGATGTGATTTGAGCTAGGGTAAGAGTATATCCGAGGCAAGCCCCAGATCGTTATACCACCTTCTCCAGGTAAGAGTATGTGCGAAGTCACCCCAAGATCGTCATACCACCTTCTTCAGTGTAAGAGTATATCTGAGGGGCAAGCCCCAAGATCGTTATACCAGCTGCTTCAGTGTAAGAGTATATCTGAGGGGAAAGTCCCCAAGATCGTTATACCATCTGCTTCGGGGTAAGAGTATATCTGAGGGTAAAGTCACCAAGATCTATATACCACCTGATCCGTCGATTTGCTACACAAGATGAGAGGAATACCTCATACGATTACTTATTGGCTTATGCGGGTGAAATAGTCCCGTGCGGTAGTCACTATCTGAGGAATACCTCATGCGGGTCCACAGGACCTATGCGGGTGAAATAGTCCCAGGAGTAGGGGTGCTTATTGATACTACGGGCGAGGTACCCTGTTTTGATCCTAAGGCCCCTATTTTATGCAGTATTGTATATATATACTTGTCACTCTCATTGTTAGTAAGGCACAGTAAAAAGGTATTTTTATTGACTTCCATGACTCCAGCTTACTTTTAGACTTATGATATCATTATTATAGTATTTTCCAGCTTTACATACTTGGTACATATTGTGTACTGACCCCCTTCCTCGGGGGATGCGTTAAATCTGCGCGGTAAGGGTAAGCGATTGAGGATCCTCGTTCTTAGGATCACTACTCCGAGGTCGAAGCTCCATCCTCGGAAGCTTGTCTATTAGTGCGGATATTCCACGATGCTATAGGTATTTTGTACATTCAGGGTATGGCGGGGCCTGTCCCGCCACGATTGTTATCTTTAAGTGCATGGTCACCTATGTGTTTTGGGCTATAAGAACGGTTGTATTACTATACTTTTGTTTAAGTATGTTTTATAGAAAGCGACCTTATCGGTGACGGTGATGTTACCCTTTTCTCTAAGTTATGTGTTATGTATGTTCATTGCTATTCTCGACATATACGACGGTACCGGTAAGTACGATCGTGGTCCCGGGGCTGGGTCGTGACAAAAGTGGTCTTTGAATTGTTGGATTGATTGAGCCTTAAATGTGGAAATTGGATGATAAATTCGGCCTTGAGAAAGGTGGCATAGTGAGTAGAAACAAAGGAAATGCTGCCCAATTTTCCATAGAATTTAGTGACTTTGAACTTGGATTGTTCTACATTAAGATTAGAAGTTAATAAACGTATCATGGTTGTTTTAGGTTGACATATTACTTGCGGTAGTTTGGACTTAGCAAGTGGATTGACCAAAGAGGTATGTGAAGCTTTCCTATCTCTTGAGCATGAATAGATGAAACTATGTAGTACGGTAGTCGTACAAGATTTTGTATTCTTACTTGTTTGAGTATATAATGACTTGTTTCGTTTTAAGAATGTATAAATCTCTTGGTTAGGGAAAAAGTATGATTTACTAAAGTATAGAGTTAATATAACAACTTTATGGGAAGTTGGTTTATTAGCTTCATAAAAGGTTAATGAGAAGAGATTTACTCTAAAAGTAAGATAAGTATATGAAGAGGCAATTTGGTTTAAAGGCGTGATTGCCCAAGAGTTTTATGTATAAAGAGTCATTTTTAAAAGAGTTGAAGTATGTAGTACTTGGGTTAAATTGCCGGTTTTCTTTTATTAAAGATATGATTAAGTGCCTTAAGTAAACTAAAATGAGAGGGTATATGAACAAGACTAATAAGAAGTTATAAGTTTTCTTAACTTATGTATGATTATGATATGATGTGATTTGAGCTAGGGTAAGAGTATATCGAGGCAAGCCCCAAGATCGTTATACCACCTGCACCTGGGTCAGAGTATGTCTGAGGGTCAACCACCAAGATCGTCATACCACCTTCTTGGTGTAAGAGTATATCCGAGGCAAGCCCAAGATCGTTATACCACGCCGGTGTAGAGTATATCGAGGAAAGTCCCAGATCGTTATACCATCTTCTTCGGGTAAGAGTATATCCGAGGGTAAGTCCCAAGATCGTTATACCACCATTCCGTGGATTTGCTACCCATGATGTGAGAATACCTCATGCGAGTCCTTATGGGCTTATGCGGGTGAAATAGTCCCGTGCGGTAGTCTGACTATGCGAGGAATACCTATGCGGGTCCACAGGACTATCTGGGTGAAATAGTCCCAGGAGTAGGGGTGCTTATTTATACTACGGGCGAGGTACCCTGTTTTGATCCTAAGGCCCCTATTTTATGCAGTATTGTATATATATACTTGTCACTCTCATTGTTAGTAAGGCACAGTAAAAAGGTATTTTTATTGACTTTCATGACTCCAGCTTACTTTTAGACTTATGATATCATTATTATAGTATTTTCCAACTTTACATACTTGGTACATATTGTGTACTGACCCCCTTCCTCGGGGGATGCGTTCATGCCGCAGGTAAGGGTAAGCAGATTGAGGATCCTCGTTCTTAGGATCACTACTCGATGTCGAAGCTCCATCCTCCGAAGCTTGTCTATTAGTGCGGATATTCCACGATCTTATAGGTATTTTGTACATTCGGGGTATGGCGGGGCCTGTCATACGATTGTTATCTTTAGAGTGCGTGGTCACCTATGTGTTTTGGGCTATAAGAACAGTTGTATTACTATACTTTTGTTTAAGTATGTTTTATAGAAAGCGACCTTATCGGTGGCGATGATGTTACCACTTTTCTCTAAGTTATGTGTTATGTATGTTCATTGCTATTCTCGACATATACTGGCAGGTACCGGTAAGTACGATCGTGGCCGGCTGGGTCGTGACAAAAGTGGTATCAGAGCCAAGTTGTCCTCGGAAAGTGTCTACAGACCGTGTCTAGTAGAGTCTTGATTATCGGTGTGTCGTGCACCACATCTATAATCAGGAGGCTGCAGGATATTTAGGACTGGTTTCCATTCTTTCACTCTAAGATCGTGCAATAGAGCTGAGTTATAGGTTGAACCTCCTCTGATGTTTTCCTTTATGTATCAGTTATGCCTCCACGCAAGGCAACCGCGGCCCAGAAGGGCAAGCGGTGAGAGTCTTTGCTAGTGGGGCGCGGAGAGTCACGAGGCGAGCGATCCTTACGAGAGATGATGTTTAGGCGGCGAGTTCCACGTCGTCGCCCGGCCTCGGCGAGTTCGAGCGTGCGCGCGGCATCGAGACGCGATGCGGAGCCTCGATCCGCGAGCAGTGCGATCCGAAGATTACGAGAGCAGTTGATTCTTCGACCAACATAGTGGCGAGCGGCAGCGAGAAGCGGCGACCAACCCTGTGAGCCAAAGCGATTTCTTGATTCGGGATTTCTTGGGTTGTCACCCACGAAGTTCTATGGTTCGAGATTTGAGGAGGATCCACAGGAGTTTGTCCGGCGATTCTGACGGACCATGCAGTCCTTAGGGCATCGAGGGTGATGCATTATACTAGCTTCTAGGTTCTGCGATATTGCGTTGGCTGGTTTGAGTCATGGGTATTGTCGAGGGGTGAGGATGCTCTTCCAGCTGATTGGGAGGAGTTCACGGAGGCATTCCTAGACCACTTCTTGCCTCCTGAGGTGAGGAGAGCCCGTGTAGATAGGTTCTTGACCTTGAGACAGGACGGGAGGACTATCAGGGAGTACAGCCTGGAGTTCGACTCCTTGGCCAGATATGCACACACCATAGTAGCTGACATGGCAGACAGGGTTCATCGGTATGTGATGGGGTTAGACCGTCATATGATTACTGCATGCTTGGGGGTGGCTCTTCAGCCAGGGATGGATATTGCCAGGATGCAGGCGTCTGCGAGATTGAGGGCAGAGGCGGGATCGGCTAGATTTGGGCGGCCAAGAGGCGGGGCAATGAGCTCGGGCGATTTTCGAGGCGGCCTCGCAGCGAACAGGTCCACATTCCAGCCAGCACAGAGTGCTCCTTCTCAGTTTTCCGGCGGAGGTCGATCAGCGAGGTTATTCGAGGCGGTCGGGCTCGGGACTTGAGTTTCGCGAGGCGAGACCGGCGACTAATCGAGACCACCTACCTCTCGGTGCGTTCGATGCGGTAGGTCTCATCCGGGCGAGTGTCGTATGGGTTCGAGAGCATGTTACTCTTGTGGCCAACAGGGCCATCTGAAGAAGGATTGTCCGTCCTTAGGCGGCGGGAGCATTACGGTTCAGCCGACGGGGTCTGTTGCTGGATCTTCATCTTCGATGGTTAGACGCCGGCGAGTGGTACTTATGGGCAGCAAGCGCGGCGCAGGTCGTGGTAGGGTTCCGATTCTAGCGGTCCTCGAACCGCATATATGTTATGTCGGTCAGCGGGACCGGGCGTCGCCAAATGTCGCCACAGTACATTGTTGGTTTCTTCTTTGTGATGTTTATGCTTTGATAGATCCGAGTTCTACCTTGTCCTACATATCTCCTCATATTGCGGTAGAATAGGGATAGAGCCCGAGTCCATAAGACCTTTTGAGGTGGCTACGCGATGAGTGATTCGATGGTAGCCAGGCGAGTGTATAAGGCTTGCCTGTGACTATAGATAACCGTCGGACCCTAGCCGACTTGATAGAGTTGGATATGACGGACTTTGATGTGATTATGGGTATGGATTGGCTAGCATCTTGCTATGCCAACGTGGTATGAGAGAGATTAGTTCGGTTCGATTTAGGGTGAGTCGGTTATCGAGTGGAAGGGAATCTTTGCATCGCCGAGGGTAAGTTTATTTCTTACCTCAAGGCTAGGAAGATGGTGCGGAAGGGTATATCTACCATCCGGTTGGGTATTCGACATCGAGTGAGTCTGGACCTTGATCGATCCGGTTGTTAGAGAGTTTCAGACGTATTCCCAGACGAGCCCGTATCCTCCGAGAGAGATTGAGTTGTATTGATTTGGCGCCAAACACTCGACCGATATCTATTCCGCCATACAGGATGGCACTGCCGAGTTGAAGGAATTGAAGGACCGATTGAAAGATTTCTTTGGAGAAGAGGGCTTTATTAGGCCAAGTGTTTCTCCGCAGGAGCACGGTGTTGTTTGTAAAAAGAAGGATGGGGCAGCTGCGTATGTGTATTGATTACGAGCGGCTAAACAAGGTAACTATCAAAACAGATATCCCCTCCCGGGATTGGCGATTTGTTTGACCGATTCTGCGGGGTGCAAAGTGTTTTTCAAGATAGACTGCGATGCAGTTATCATCAGTGCGAGTTAGAGAGCAGATATCCCAAAGATCGCATTCGGGACCGGTATGGGCACTATGAGTTGAGGTGATGTCTTTCGGGTTGACAACACCCCGGTATTCATGGATTTGATGAATAGGGTGTTCGCACCATTCTTGGATATGTTCGTTATAGTGTTTATTGATGATATCTTGGTGTATTCGCGCCTGAGCGAGAGCATACTGAGCATTTGAGGCGGTTTTGGAGTCCTCGAGACCAGCGATTGTATGCCAAGTTCTCGAAGTGCGAGTTAGTTAGCCGGTGGCTTTCTTAGGGCATGTGATCGGGGCGACGGTATTCGGGTTAATCTGACTAAGATTGAAGCGATCAAGACTTGGCGGACTGCTACCAAGCGGAGTGCGCGCCTTTTGGGCCTTGCGAGTTATTATCGGAGGTTTGTAGAAATTTGCTTCTATTTCAAACCTTTGACTAAGTGACTCGAGAGCGGCCATGTTCGATGGACGGATACTTGTGAGAAAGTTTCCGATTGCTAAAGGAGAAGTTGGCAGCCTTGATTTTACTCTTCCGGAGGGCTTAGATGGATATGTGGTTTATTGTGGCGTCAGTGTCGGGCTTGGAGTGCGTCTTTGATGCGGCGCGGCAAGGTTATAGCTTATGCATCTCGACAGCTTAGGAAGCATGAGAAGAACTATCCCACACATGACTTGGAGTTGGCAGCATTGATTCATGCCTTGAAGATCTGGAGACATTATTTATATGGAGTTCATGTGGATATTTTTACAGACCAGAGTCTCGGTATATCTTCACGGAGGAGTTGAACTTGCGGCAGGCGGTGGTTGGAGCTACTTAAGGATTACGATGTTGATATTACGTACCACCCGGGGAAGGCGATGTAGTTGCGGATGCCGCCAGTCGCAGATCGATGGGTAGTGCATGCGATGTTCACCAGAGAAGGGGATATGGTCAGAGTTACATCATTAGCGAGCCTTGGGGTTCATTTGGTTGATTCGATAGTGACGGAATCGGGTTCGAGAGGTTGCGAGTCTTCCATCGAGGAGGTGAAGAGGCAACGATATGAGGATCCGATTTTGGTACGATCGAGATGCAGCTCTCCGGAAGGAGAAGAGTCTATTTGAGTAGCGCTGATGGGGTGCTAAGATTCGAGCGGTTGTGTGTTCCGATGTGACGAGACTTTGTCGGCCAGATGCAGGGAGGCACACGGTGCTCGTTATTCTATTCATCCGGGTCGACTAAGATGTATCATGACCTCGAATCGTGTATTGGTGGGATGGCCTAAAGAGGGGCGTTGCGGAGTTCGTGTACGCGATGCGGGTGTCGTGAGTTAAGATTGAACACGAAGCGGTGGTCATTGCGAGCTATTGATATTCCGACTTGGAAGTGGGAGGTGATAAATATGGATTTTATTACGGGGCTACCTACCACTCGGAGGAAGCATGACTCCATTTGGGTGATTGTCGACAGTGTGAAATCAGCCCATTTTCTTCCGATCGAGCGACGTTCTCGGTGAGACTATGCGGATTATATATTAGAGAGATTGTGATCGCACGGAGTCGGTGTCGATTATATCGAATAGAGAGCCCGGTTCGGCTAACGGAGGTCTTTCCGAAGGGATTAGGACGCAGTGAGTCTCGATGCGGCGTTTCATCCTCGTGCCGACGGACGGGCGGCGCACTATCGGACAACGAGGATATCTGCGTGCTTGTGTTGTGATTTCGGGTAGTGGGAGGATCATTTGCCTCTTGTAGGTTTGCTTACAACAGCCTACCATTCCGGTATTCGGATGGCGCCTTATGAGGCCTTATACGGGAGAAGTGCGAGTCACCGATAGGCTGGTTCGAGTGGGAGAAGTTCGATTAGTCGGGCGGACTTAGTTCGTGACGATGGATAAGGTGAAGCTTATCCAGGAAGCGGTTGTTAGCGGCTCAGTCGGCGAAGTATGCGAGATCATCGCGTCGACACTTGGAATTTGAGATAGATGATTGGGTTTTTCTAAAGGTATTGCCCATGAAGGGCGTGATGAGATTGGGAAAGAAGGGGAAGCTTAGCCCCAGGTACATTGGGCCGTATCGGATTGTCGTAGGGTAAGCGGGGTTGCCTATGAGTTAGATCTGTCGTCCGATTGGGCGGTACATCGATCTTCCATGTGTTCATGTTGCGGAAATGTATTGGAGATCCATCTAGAGTGCACCCGGTTCATGATGTCCAAGTGACGGAGGAGTTATCGTATGAGAGAGTCTCATGGCGATACTCGATCGTCGAGTTAGACGACCGGACGAAAGACGTGGCTTCGTCGAGGTTATGGCGAACGAGCGAGGAGGAAATGACGTGGGAAGCGAGAGGATGACATGATGAAGAAGTACCTCACCTATTTCCTATACCTCCGTGTAACCCACTTTCCCCTTGTTAGTTTTGACTTGGCATTTACGCTTGAGATGTTGTGGCTCGTGGAGCTTCCTTATTTGCAAAATGATAGTTAAGAGGGTCTATGTCGATGTTGTGTTTCGAGTAAGCCTAGAAGGAACATTCGACGAATGTTTCTAAGGAGGAGAATGTTATACCCGTAGTTCTGACCACTAGGTATGAGCGTCTGCAAGCATGTAAGACTTAAAATTTTCAAAGGATAGGTTGTGGATTATTAGGACGGGTTTTAGTCAACTTTAAGGCGGGTTATGACCGGTACATTGAGAGTTCCTAAGTGGTTCAAAGGCCTAGGGCATAGTTCGTTGAGTCTAGATTCCAACGCAACCAACCGCTAAATCGATAGGGCGTCGGAGTAGAAAGATATGAGAGTTACAAGTTCGGTCGCAATGGACAGAAATATGTTTGGACAAAGCGGCGAGGCATGGCGCCGGATGCGAGGCAGCGCGAAAGTCTTGAGAGGTCGCTGAAGTTGCAGCGCAGGCTGAGCAGAGGCGCGAAAGTTCGAAGAGGCTGCGGGGTTTCAGTGCGCCCGAGGCGGGATTTTTGGGCGGAAAAACTTAGAAAAGTCAGATTTTTCTTTTAAAAGACCTTGGGAGGGTGACAAGTGTCCCCCCCATCTGATTTCTTGCATGCAATATATTGACCAAGTCTTCAAGACTTGATCATCTTCCAATTTTTCTCTCTCTCTAAAGCAAAAGCTCCTCCTTCTCTCTACATTTCCAAAGGAAATCCAAGCCTAAGAAAATCTGAAAAATTAAGAACAAGAAAAGGAAGCTTGTGGCTAGCTTGTGGTGGTGTTCTTGGCAAGGAAGCTAGCAAAATCTTTGGAATAAGTTTGACTAAAACTTTAAGGTAACATTTCTTCCTTTAGAATTAGTTCTAGTGTTGCATGCTTAGAAGAAAGAACTTGTGGTAGTAAAATAATGCTCTTAGAGTCATTGCATGCTAGAAAATGTGGTTTGGATATGAAGAATGGGTTAAGAAGAGATTATGAGCATGTTGTAGCCTAAAAACTACCTTAGAATTGTTAAGTGAATTGTTGTAAACTTATGGGGCAGAATTTTGGGTGTGTAATCCCCTTTGAATTGTTGGATTGATTGAGCCTTAAATGTGGCAATTGGATGATAAATTCGGCCTTGAGAAAAGTGGCATAGTGAGTAGAAACAAAGGAAATGCTGCCCAATTTTCCATAGAATTTAGTGACTTTGAACTTGGATTGTTCTACATTAAGATTAGAAGTTAATAAACGTATCATGGTTGTTTTAGGTTGACATATTACTTGCGGTAGTTTGGACTTAGCAAGTGGATTGACCAAAGAGGTATGTGAAGCTTTCCTATCTCTTGAGCATGAATAGATGAAACTATGTAGTACGGTAGACGTACAAGATTTGGTATTCTTACTTGTTTGAGTATATAATGACTTGTTTCGTTTTAAGAATGTATAAATCCCTTGGTTAGGGAAAAAGTATGATTTACTAAAGTATAGAGTTAATATAACAACTTTATGGGAAGTTGGTTTATTAGCTTCATAAAAGGTTAATGAGAAGAGATTTACTCTAAAAGTAAGATAAGTATATGAAGAGGCAATTTGGTTTAAGGCAGCAATTGCCCAAGAGTTTTATGTATAAAGAGTCATTTTTAAAAGAGTTGAAGTATGTAGTACTTGGGTTAAATTGCCGGTTTTCTTTTATTAAAGATATGATTAAGTGCCTTAAGTAACCTAAAATGAGAGGGTATATGAACAAGACTAATAAGAAGTTATAAGTTTTCTTAACTTATGTATGATTATGATATGATGGATTTGAGCTAGGGTAGAGTATATCCGGAGGCAAGCCCCAAGATCGTTATACCACCTTCTCCGGGGTAAGAGTATGTGCGAGGGCCAGCCAAGATCGTCATACCACCTTATTCAGTAAGAGTATATCGAGGCAAGCCCAGATCGTTATACCAATTTCTTGATGTAAGAGTATATCTGAGGGGAAAGTCCCCAAGATCGTTATACCATCTGCTTCGGGGTAAGAGTATATCTGAGGGGTAAGTCCCCAAGATCGTTATACCACTTGTTCCGTGGATTTGCTACCCATGATGCGAGGAATACCTCATGCGAGTCCTTATGGGCTTATGCGGGTGAAATAGTCTCATGCGGTAGTCTGACTTCACGAGAATACCTCGTGCGGGTCCACGGGACTATCACGGGTGAAATAGTCCCAGGAGTAGGGGTGCTTATTGATACTACGGGCGAGGTACTCTGTTTTGATCCTAAGGCCCTATTTTATGCAGTATTGTATATATATACTTGTCACTCTCATTGTTAGTAAGGCACAGTAAAAAGGTATTTTTATTGACTTCCATGACTCCAGCTTACTTTTAGACTTATGATATCATTATTATAGTATTTTCCAGCTTTACATACTTGGTACATATTGTCATGACCCCTTCTCGGGGATGCGTTAAATCTGCAGGTAAGGGTAAGCGATTGAGGATCCTCGTTCTTAGGATCACTACTCGGTGTCGAAGCTCCATCCTCCGGAAGCTTGTCTATTGGTGCGGATATTCCACGATGCTATAGGTATTTTGTACATTCGTGGTATGGCGGGGCCTGTCATACGATTGTTATCTTTAAGTGCATGGTCACCTATGTGTTTTGGGCTATAAGAACCGGTTGTATTACTATACTTTTGTTTAAGTATGTTTTATAGAAAGCGGCACTTATCGGTGGCGATGATGTTACCCTTTTCTCTAAGTTATGTGTTATGTATGTTCCGCTGCTATTCTCTGACATATACCGGCGGTACCCGGTGAGTACGATCGTGGCCCTGGTGGGTCGTGGACCTAATATCGAAGGCGCGAAGTTGCAGCGCGTCGCCTCGAACAGCGAGAAGCGGGCGCGGCGCCAAATCATCCAAAGGATCGCAGAACTTCATGCGCCACGGCGCCGATAGCGAAGCGGCTCACGGCGGAAAATCGAGTTTAATGACGATTTTTACAGGCGAGCTGAAGGGAAAAGTTAGAGGCGATTTTTAGCCTATAAAAGGAGAACCCTAGGCAGTTTTTAAGGGTTCCCTTTCTTGCACAACACAAGGATTCTTGGAGTTAAGATTGGAGACCTTAATTTAGTAATTTTCTTTTCTTTTCTTTCCTTTATTTCAGTTTTTATGATGAACCTTGAATTAGTTCTTGTCATGTCAATGGCTAGGAACTAATTCCTTTATAGGGCTTTCCATGTTAAATCACTAGAAACTTATGTTATGAATTGATGCATGTTTATGGTTATTCTTCTTCTTGTTGAGATTTATCCAATAATTGCTTTGAATGCTTGGTAATTAATTGATCACTAATTATCATTATTTATATGATTTCTAATCAAACTTCGAAAGGAGGAGGTTGTGAATATGCTGTAAGTTGGGTAGACATATTTTGGATTGGGGATGAAAATACCTCAATTACTTATGTAGCGTTAATGAGAGGCTTAAAACACCTAATTTTACTCATGGCGCGTGATGGTTAACTAGGTTTTTTGTCTTAATCCTCCTATAGAGTCATCCTTATCACGAAAGGTAGAAAGGATCAATCTGGGTTGAGTGTTTATATAGCCTTAACGGGAGTATAAAACGATTTAGTAAACCTGCTAGCTCCAAGAGAAGAAGAACCATAATTCATTGCATTAATAAGTAACATAAGCGGATAGTTGAGGAGACATGGAAGCCCTATTTCCATCACTACTGAAGTAAACACATTAGTTAAATTAGTATTTATAATTGTTAGTTATAAACAACAAAATCAAATATCGGTTACCAAATAGATACCAAAAGATAGATAATTGGTACTTGAACACTAATCCTTGTGGACGATATTCGGTCTTACCAAGACTATATTACTTGTCACGATAACGTGCACTTGCATTAAAGTGTGTGCATCTTTTCGCGCAGCAAGGACTCTATGATAGAGGATTTTGGTATGTGTCATATTGTGAAGGGTGCTAGTTGGGAGAATATTGAGAATGTATTCTGACATTTTAGCAGAATAGACCCAGAAGGACGGAGGTAGGGAGACATGAATCAATAGAGTGCGAATCATATTGTTAATGGTGTAGATGATTCTTTCAGTTTTACCTTTTTGTGAGGAGTTGTGGGGGCAGGAGAAGTGAAAGACCATGTCATTATCGGTTCAAAACCGGTGAAACATAGAGTTATTGAATTCACGACCATTATCGCACTGAAAAAGATTTTATACCTTTTTCAAACTGTGTTTGAATAAATGTTCGAAACTCAAAAATTTGACAAACACTTCCGATTTAAATTTGAGATGATACAACAAAACAAAGTGAGAAAAATCATCTAGTAAGATAAGATAGTATTTATGACCAAGAGAACTAGCAACAGGTGATGTCCATAAATCGACATGTATAATATCAAAAGGTGCAAAAGTAACACTAGTAGATGATTTAAATGGAAGACGAGTATGTTTGCCTAAATAACAAGAAACACAGTTTTGGTCAAGCTTTCCATTACAAGTAATGAAATTATTGCCTCTAAGAAAACTAAAAACTGGAGCTCCTGGATGACCAAGCCTATTATGCCATGTTGAAGAAGAAATAGCCGCTAGAGAGATCGGAGAGCTAGATCTGGCAGCGGAGGTGGGAGTGAATGGATATAGATCATCGTGCTATTGCATCTCGTAAGAGGTGTCCCCGTATGAAGATCCTTCACAGTGAAAGGGTCAAAATCAACAGAGACAGAATTATTACGAGTGAATTTGCGGATAGAGATTAGATTCTTAATTACATATGGGGCATATATGGTATTTTGAAGTGGGAATGGATTAGGAGGTGGTGTGTATAATGTACCAAAACCCTTTTACTGGAATGTGGTGACCACTACCAACTGTCACAAATTGAGGATGTTTTAAACCAAACAGTTTGGGAATATTACCTGCAGACCGGGTGAGGTGAGAAGTGGCTCAGGAGTCCATGTACCAGTTGTTGTCAAGTTGTTGCATATTGAAACTGCTGAAGGCCTGACCCAACTCATTGGGTGTCATCCTGGGCGAGGGCTGCTGGAACTGACCGTGCATGAAGTGGGCTTGCTGCGGGTACTGGACTTGCCGAGGGGCTGGAGCAGGGCCCAACGACCCGTGGTGGGAGTACTGGTTGAAGGGTTGATGTGCTGGGCTGCGGCGGCTCGCCGGCCGACGGTCTGCGGGCCACATTATTCTGCTGCGATTCGATGTCGCGACCGCACGCGAACACGGCCTCCTCTGCCATGGCCATTGCCACCCTTGCCACCGCGTCCCTGCTGCGGTTGAGAGTTTTCTTGCGGCGTTGGATTTTGAGGGCGCGTTTCGACAGCTAACACCTTCTGATTGTGCTCATCCTGCTTAGCACGTCGAGTCTCTTCGAGCAACAACTGCGAGCGAGCTTTGTTAAAACTGGGAAGTGGATCTGTCTGTTGAATCATAGTGGCTAAGTATCATAGTCGCCTTTGGAAGGCCCGCAATAAATTGCAACACCATTTTAGTATCCGAGACAGGCATGTCGACGTTGGAGTTGATCGCCCGATGGTTTCAATCTGCGGATTCATCATGTTGGAGAAATTTTCAAGGCGTGTATTGTTAAATTGTTCCTTCAAATACACCGCACGAGTATGATTGTTATCTTGAAAGATTTCCTCCAAGCGGTTTCATAAATCAAGGGTTGTGGCACCAGATTTCATGATAGTAAGATGAAGATCCTGAGAAATACTACCATAAATTCATTGTTTGACGCCGGCGTCTAGACGACGCCAAGTAGACTCATCAAACTCCGGAGGGCGCGAAATAGTTTTATCGATGTTGTCATGACTCGACCCGACGGGCCGCGACCCGGTGTCCTACCTGGGCACCCTTATACCCATCTGTCATATGTAATCACATAGATATCAAAGATAATATAGAAATCGGTACACCATATCAAAATAGGCAAACCGACAAGGTTGTCACTATATACGGGAACATCCCAAAATGAAGTACAACAGTACAGCTGACCAAAACACATATATAATCCATACAACCCCAAATCACATCTACCACCCACACCTGCCTACAGACCTCTAAGAGTATGATAGTGAAACATGACGGGACAGGGCCCCGCCGTACCCCTGAATATACTTAAGTCTATAACAAAAGGGTCTGTACCAAATGACTTGGCTCCGGATCAATGGAGCTCTCCAAACAGCTGAGTGGAAATCCTAGACTGGAGGATCACCAAACTGAGTACATGTACCTACGGGCATGAAATGCAGCCCCCCGGGGAAAGGGGGTCAGTACGAAATAATATACTGAGTATATAAAACATAAAGTAATGTAAAGAATATCATATCTGGCCAAAGGATAACATGAGACAAGTATAATAATCAAAGATATCAATGCAACTATGCCTTATAAAATGAGAGTCATGTAAGTCCATATAATATACCATATCTGTGGATACCTGTCCACATATACCGTACCCGGCCCATTCTGAGACTCGATGAATAAAGTCATATTCGTTGATGCTTGTCCACATATATAATATCCGCGGATGTCTGTCCGCTGCACACATACCGTATCCGGCCCATCGTGGGACTCGGTGAAATAATCATATATGTGGATGTCTGTCCACATATGTCGTACCCGGCCCATTATGGGACTCAGTAAGATCATATATATATATATATACACGCCGTACTCGGCCCAATGTGGAACTCGGTAAAATGATATAATCACATCAAGCACGAATAGAATGTCATGAGTAACTTATACAAATTAAATCATCATTTGACTCTCAATGGAATAAATAGAATGAACTATCACTTGTAAAATCAAGGCAACCATCATAATAAATATCACTAGGAATTAGGATTCAATGCAATCAGGTACGTCCGTCGTACACTCATTTTATATAAATCATGCCAAAAGAAGAAAGGATAGTTTCACATATCTTATAGTCGAACTAACCAACTCAATATTTAGAATACATCTCAATTAGCACTTGAATCTATAATAATAATAACATGTCTGTCAACTCTATTGATTACTAGTATACTTTATATGTATCGAATGACGACCTCTTGTTATATAAAATTGGGCAGCACTTCCCCTACTTATATACACATGCACAACTCACAAACAAGGTTAAACAACATCATTAACAAGACACAACTTCAAGGATAACCAAAACAGTCCCATATACTCCATATTCATCATCGTTATACATTTTTTCTCTTTACCTTCATGTAATACAACAATCACAACAACCAAGGTGATTAATACACATATTTCTCATGTTAATCCATCCCCTTAATCCATATTAAAACAGCCCCTAAAACAGTCCATATACCAACAACAACGAGAATACAAAAGTAACATCTTTTTACATCTTTATTTCCTTTAGGACATACGTTAGCAATTACCACAATGTACATGCATATTCATAACTAAATTTTCAGCATTCTAACTCCACAAAATAACCCCTAAATAAAACACAACATGTCCAATAAGTTCATAAAGGTCTCGGCCACAACACACAATACCATAACTCTTCTCATAATTCCTTAAAATTCAATTGAAGTCTTAAAATCCAATTCACATTTCAACAATTTCATATGAACAACTACAACTTTAAATATCAAGATTTCTTTCAAGACTTTCTTAAATTTCTAACATGCAATTAGTGACGATAATAACAACAATAACAATCAAACCCAATGTATACAAAACAGCCCCAAAATCGGCTCAACAACATCAACAACAACCACATGCATTTTCTTACTTTCAATTCTTCTTAATATAAGTCCATCTCTTAACTACAACACCATTAAACTCCAATAATTCAAATAAGAAGAAGAAATCTTACCTTAGTTTAGCCAAAGCAGTCCCTACAAGTCACGACATTCACTGCTCCAATTTCTTCACCATTCCTTCAACTTATAATGGCATGCATGCATTCTACAAGTTTGAGACCATCTTACTTACTTGTTTTTCTTCCAAAATGTACATCTTTAAAATGGTCGTGCATGAAGTGGGCCTGCTGCGGGTACTGCACTTGCCGAGGGGATGGAGCATGGCCCAACATACCGTGGCGGGAGAACTGGTGGAAGGGTTGCTGGTACTGGAACTGCAACGGCGCCGCGACGCTGTATGTGTACTGTTGGGTCGCCGCGGTGCTGAACTGAGTCTGTGGGCCCTGTTGTTGTTGCTGCTGATTCTGCTGTCCACGACCCCTGCCACGACCACGACCTCCTCTGCAGCGACCCTTGCCACCGCGTCCCTGCTGCGGTTGAGAGTTTTCTGGTGGCGTTGGATCTTGAGGGCGTGTTTCGACAGCTAACGCCTTCTGATTGTGTTCATCCTGCTTAGCACGTCGAGTCTCTTCGAGAAACAACTGCGAGCGTGCTGTGTTAAAACTGGGAAGTGGATCTGCCTGCTGAATTATGGAAGCTAACGTATCATAGTCGCCTTTGGGAAGGCCTGCAATCAATTGCAACGCCATTTTAGTGTCCGAGACAGGCGTGTCGACGTTGTAGAGTTGATCCGCCAGGAGTTTCAACTGTCTGCAGTACTCAGTCATGTTGGTGAAAGTTTTAAGACGTGTATTATTAAACTGTTACTCCAAATACACCGTACGAGTGTGCTTGTTATCTTGAAAGATTTCCTCCAAGCGATTTCATAAATCAAGGGTTGTGGCGCCAGATTTCATGATAGTAAGAAGAAGATCTCTGATAAATACTACCATAAATCCATTGTTTGACGTCGGCGTCTAGACGACACCAAGTAGACTCATCAACATCTGGAGGGCGCGGAATAGTGTCATCGATATGATCAAGCACGTTATAGAGACATGCATGATTACGAAACAATTTAACCCATCTAGAAGAGAGGAATATTAAGAGAAAAAACCACGAAATTTGGGAGTGGAACCGTGGCGGAGAAGGGGAGTGCCGGCGGCTTTGAGAGAGAATTTTCTAGGGTTTTTCTCTACTTGGCTCTGATACCATGTAAGATGATATTAATCTCTCTTAAGGAGTCTTCTCATTAATATCAAAGCATATATAGAGTACAATATTCATCTCTTATACAATAGGAATCCTAAGCCTATACAAAAGAGGAATCTCAGTCTTACCATAATTATATTTACATAATATATGGAAATATTCTAATTATGGGTAGGGATACAATTGTTTCTATAATATACACGTTTACAATGAAAGTATTCCCAAATTATGTGATGTGTACCACTTAAGGTGTAAATAGCCAGTTGGTGATTGGGACACAAGGAAGTTAAACAATGACTTATCCCACTTATAGCAATGAAAAGTTGTATTATTGCACTATTGTTAATCTTCTATTAGCCCCATTACTACAATTCTTGTTCCTAGTTCATTGTATATTTATCATTTTTCTATATGGTACAAGATAAAAAAAAATAATGTTCTCTTGATTAGGCAATTACAATAAATCAAATATGCTATGGTGGGGATATGTCACAGATCCTTGCTTAAAATAATCAGAATTTTCTGTAGTACAACATAGTTGTCTTTGTTTTTCTTACCAATTTCTTAAAATGAGCAGGAGGTTATAGAAGATGTTGCTAACATTTTAAAGAACATTGTTGTAAAATTTAATTTTAAGACCTTTGTAATTGCAGCATTTTTCATGATGTTGTTATTTACTTACTTTGCTTTATCGTCTTTATTTTCTTATGATGCTAAAACGTCGTTAAGTAGTTTGGAAGAATGGTGTCATGTTTGTGTAGGTTGATTGAATGAACTCAAACATTTTTTTCAATCAGATTGGGTTTCATTTTGTCAAAAAAGTTTCAGCAGGTGGGAATATTATTCAAGCCAAAAATTTTACATGTGGATCCAGATCTGATCTGTGGACTCCGATGGATCCGGATTTGAATTTGATTTTTATGAACCCGATGGATCTGAATCCGAATATGGATCCAGGTATGAAAAACGGATCTGGATCTAGTACGATCCGGTCCAGATCCGATCCATTGCTATATACATGGATTATAATGCAGAGATTAAATATGTAAAAATTAGTTATGTGGAGATTAGTAATACATAAATTATTTTTTATTGGGTGTTTGGTTCATTGCATTAAATTGGATATGCAAGATCTCGTCTAAAATATTTATTTATTTTTAAAATAAATAGTAATGAGTTTATAATTATGCCTTGAATGCTTGACATTCAATGGTTTCTAAGAAAAAAATAAAAGGCAATTTTATCTTTTTGTTACTTCAAATTAATTAGTTATTCTATATTGTTTGTGGTATAAAATAATACACCAATTGATATATTAAGTTACGAAAGAATTAAGTTATACATGATTCTAATTATAATCAAATATTGAATAAAATTATACCAAATTATATACCACAATTATTTTTCTTATACTTCATACCAAACGACTGAGAGTAATTTCTTAAACTAGTGACACTGCGTTTTGAATTGAGCCCTTTTGATGGATAAAGGAAGAAATTGTATTTATACTAAATAGTTACCATAGGAGGTATTGTGCATCACTGTCATAGCTGGTACTAGGATCATTGGACACTATATTAATTTGAAGGGTAATACAGTTAAAACCTAATTTAGTGAAAATATATCATTATTATATATGTTAGTCATTATTAAGCAATATATAAATACAATCTTCACCCTATAAGCTATGAAAACATGAACTCATTATATGGACTTGGACAATCTTCACCCTATAAGCTAGCTTTTGAGGTTGAGTTAGGCTCAAGATTCATTCTTTACAACATTACTTAATATCCAGCCTATACAAAAATCCTAACCATACACAACTAAAAGATTGCCATTATTTAAGGTGCCTCCCAAACAATAAGGCTCCTTTTTCTGTTAGAAATTCGAAAACATGGCATTCTATCTATCGACTGCTAATAGACCTGAGACTTGTGCTGAAAGTTCTTTTAGAAGTGTTATACAGTTTGTTGCTGGCTGAATAATGGCTTAAAGAGGCTAACTTATCCGCAATCTTGTTTGTCTCTCTACATCAGTGTTGTAAGATGAAACCAGTTTGAAGTAGGGCTGTCCAACGGGGCGGGGCTACCCAACTCCAACCCGACCCCACCCCGACCTCGCCTGACCCTGTACCGGAATCAAATACTGGTATTCGGTATCAGTTTTGGTACGGGGTCAAGAAATTTACCCCACCCCACCTCCGTCCCGACCCCACCCCCGACCCCTTTACATTGAATATCATATTTGCACTTCTCCTTGTTTTTCTTTTCAAGTCGTGGGATACTTTTGTATTCATATCTCCTTATATTGACCATTTGAATTTTTGCACCCCTGTGTTTTATCTGTACCACTTATACTTATCTTATTATACTCTGCGCATCCACTTGAGACTTTTCGGAATGTCATGGCCATGACTGCCACACTAAACCAACTCCAAGTTCCTCCAAAGGATTCTTTACATAAAATCCTTCAAAGATCTTATTTCTAGTTTCAACATTATCACCAACTTTTAATCGCACAAGTGGTTTATACTCAAACCAAGGAATCATCACAACTAATATACTTTACGTATACTACGTACTTTACCCAAGATCAAACATATAATATTTTACTCAAGACGGTCTTGTATATCTAAGGTCTCAACGATTATCCAATATTCTAAGATTCTCAATTATCATGTCCCAAACTTCCATCATCTCACCCCGTATACGGGTAAGGTAGCTTCCCATAAATCTCAAAATCATGTTGTCTTAACCATAACAAACCTACTTACTCCATACCAATATTATCCGTGCATATCACTTAAGCACAACATAGCTTAATTTAACAACATGGTATGACATTAAATCAATTTAACATGATCTTTCGAGCGTTCATCCCAATCTTAGACAGTTCATCACCTCCTAAGTGTTCCAAATTAGCACATATATAAAGCCTTGATGTGGATTCATTACACGGTTTCATACATTCCAATCCATTATCAAAGCTTAACCAACTCATGATAACTCATAATCATTTCAGGCAACACACATATGACCCTAATAAATATGTCCGTATAGATGTACATCATCATACCAACTATACAACAATTTTACCAACCTGTATACCAAGTCCGTATATTCCCTTTCGTGGCCGATGTCGCTTTCTTTGGAGGCATAGCTGCAACCACAATAATACGTTAGGGAGGGACTACCCTAACAACATAGCTCTATCGCACGATCTTAGAGTAAGAAGAATATAAATCAATCCTAAATGTATTGTAGCCTCCTGTTTATGGGTGTGGTGCACAACACACCGATAACCAAGACTCTACTGCACACGATCTGTAGACATTCCGAGGACTAACTGCTCTGATACCACTTTTGTCATGACCCGAACCCCGGGCCCGCGACTAGTGTCCTACCTGGGCACCCTTATATCCGTACCTCCCATATAACCAACGGAAGCAAATAAAACTCATATAATAAAACAACTCACGTGATAAAATAGACAAGCCGAGAAGGCCGCCACTGTATATAGAAATATCCGAATAACTGTGACTGTGCATATGTCCAACCCACACATGACTACAGACCTCTAAGAGTATAACAGTAACTATGACGGGACAAGGCCCCGTCGTACCCCTGAATATACATAAGCCGGTAACAGCAAAACTGTACCAAAATGATAAACCCCGGAACAAAGGAGCTATCCCAAAGTCGAGCAATGATCCTAAACTCGCGGATCACCAAACTGGGTACCTACACCTGCGGGCATGAACGCAGTCCCCCGAAAGTCGATAACAGTACCAAGTATGTAAACATAAAGTCTGATAATTAAAATCATAATCGCCAAAGAATGACAGGACAAGTATGAAAATCAAATACGGATCAAACTGCCATATAAAAAGTGGTCAATCACTTTTAAAAATAGAGAGTCAACTGTGCCTTTTTAAAATAGAGAATCAATTGTACCCTCATTTTCTTTTAAATGAGAGTCATGTCAACATCATGGGACGCCGGACCATATACTTATCATATGCATATATATATATATATCAGTGTTGCAGATCGTGCAATCCATCCCAATATATGCTAGTGTTGCGGATCGTGCAATCCGTCCCAATATATAATAGTGTTGTGGATCGTGCAACCCGTCCCAATAAATATATAAGTGTTACGGATCGTGCAACCCGTCCCGATATATATATACAAGTGTTGCAGATCGTGCAACTGATTGGTGTATTTTATATACACTTTTTGAGTTGTTTTTAGTTAGTCTTTTGTCTCTTTTTGTACAAATAAGTGTCGTATTATGATAGATTTTCTTTCTTTTGAGTCAAGTTGGTTAAAATGGCCCAATGACGGAAAAGGAGCTAAAAGAAGGCAAAAGTGGAGGTTCCAGAGCTGAAAAGACGAGAAAGTGGCGAACGAGGCAGAAACACGGACCAGCGCCATGTGCAGACAGTCCAGCGTCGCGCACCCAATATCCGTAGCGCGAAGTTGCAGCGCTACGGCGCCCACACACAGCAGAGAGCAGGGCCGCGGCGCCAAATCATCCGAAGTATCGTAGGACTTCCGGCGCCGCGGCGCCGATAGCAGGGCCGCGGCGCCGACGCGGGAAAATCAGGTTTAATGACGATTTTCTGGGCCAGGCCTGAAGGGAAAAGTTAGAGGCGGTTTTTAGCCTATAAAAGGAGAACCCTAGGCAGTTTTTAAGGGTTCCCTTTCTTGCACAACACAAGGCTTCTTGGATTGAAGATTGGAGACCATAATTTAGTAACTTTCTTTTCTTTTCTTTTCTTTATTTCAGTTTTTATGATGAACATTGAATTAGTTCTTGTCATGTCAATGGCTAGGAACTAATTCCATTATAGGGCTTTTCATGTTAAATCACTAGAAACTTATGTTATGAATTGATGCATGGTTATGGTTATTCTTCTTCTTGTTGAGATTTATCCAATAATTGCTTTGAATGCTTGGTAATTAATTGATCACTAATTATCATTATTTATATGATTTCTAATCAAACATCGAAAGGAGGAGGTTGTGAATATGCTGTAAGTTGGGTAGACATATTTTGGATTGGGGATGAAAATACCTCAATTACTTGTGTAGCGTTAACAAGAGGTCTAAACACCTAATTTTACGCATGGCGCGTGACGGTTAACTAGGTTTTTGGTCTTAATCCTCCTATAGAGTCATCCTTATCACCGAAAGGTAGAAAGGAGCAATACTGGGATTGAGTGTTTATATAGCCTTAACGGGAGTATAAAACGATTTAGTAAACCTGCTAGCTCTAAAAGAAGAAGAACCATAATTCATTGAATTAATAAATAACATAAGCGGATAGTTGAGGAGACGTGGAAGCCCTATTCCCATTACTACTGAAGTAAACATATAGTTAATTAACCTTTATAATTGTTAGTTATAATCAACAAAATCAATATCGGTTACCAAATAGATACCAAAAGATAGATAATTGGTACTTGAACACTAATCCTTGTGGACGATATTCGGTCTTACCAAGACTATATTACTTGTCACGATAACGTGCACTTGCGTTAAAGTGTGTGCATCTTTTCGCGCATCAAGTTTTTGGCGCCGTTGCCGGGGATTAGGCATAGTTCAATATCAATTTTATCTATTTTTAATTTCTAATTTGGTTTTTAATTTTTTTTATTTTATTTTTATGTTTTTTTTTTCCTGTTATTTTTAGGTAAAAATCAGGGTGTCGTGATCTGTTTGTCTGTTTTTGATCTGTTTCAGGAAATCAGTTTATGCGAAGGAAAAGAGGGGCAGACACTTTTGTTCCCTTCAATCCAGAGATTGAGAAAACCTGTAAACTGAACAGAAAGAATCAGCGGATTGCAGCCTTAGTGGAGATGGACGGTGTCCAGAACAACAATATGATGAGAGAAGGGTTAGGTGAAAATCAACCAAACCCAGGAATGCCTCGGCGAGTACCTGTGGATGTCGAGGAAAGAGTTCAAGCCCAAGCAGAAAGAAGCTTGGGAGACTACGTGCTTCCAAGGGTGAATGGAGCACATACATGTATTAGGCTCCCTGCAATAGGAGCAAACAACTTTGAGATCAAACCGGCGATTCTGAGCATGGTGCAGAACACAGTGCAATTCGGAGGACTGCCATCATAGGATCCACATATGCACATAGCTAATTTCTTGGAGCTATGTGCAACTTTCAGATATAACGGCGTTACTGATGATGCCGTCAGATTGAGGCTTTTTCCCTTCTCACTCAGGGATAGAGCAAAAGTATGGTTGAATTCCCTGCCAGCTGATTCGATTTTTACATGGCAAGAGCTGACACAGAAATTTTTGGCCAAATTTTTTCCTCCGTGCAAAGCAGCGAAATTGAGAGGGGAGCTGAATAACTTCTACCAAGCAGATGGAGAGTCATTGTACGAAGCGTGGGAAAGGTTCAAATATTTGCAGAGAAAATGCTCACACCATTGCATTGAGTTGTGGAACTTGGTCCACATCTTCTATAACGGGCTGAGCGGAACAACCAGAACCATTATAGATGCAACAACAGGTGGGACATTCATGAGGAAAACATCCCACGAAGCTCACGAATTATTAGAAGATATGGCCACCAACAACCATGTCACAGAAGATAGACCAATGAGTGTGTCACGACCCGTTCCGGGGCCCGTGACTGGTGCCTTACCCCGGGCACCCTAGTGATACAACATCAGAGTAATCAGCGGAACATAAAGACAATACATGAAACCAATGTAATAAGAAAGGAAATAAAGACAGCTAACCAAAAGCGGTTATCACAAGTATATATAAATAACAATTTGAATAGCTACATCCCTTTCTACCACTCGCCCATAACGATTTACGCACTTAAGAATGATATGACAACAACGACGGACAGGGGCCGTCATGCCCCTGAATGTAAGCACCTACAATCAATGAGGACTATACCAAGATAAGCCTCCGAGGAACGAGCTTCCCAAACGCTGAATCGTGACCCTAAGAGCGAGGATCAACGATTGGTGTACCTTTACTGCGGCATGAACGCAGCCGGGCGAGGTCAAGACAACAGTACCAAGTATGTGAAATCAAAATACATACTCGTAAATGAAATCATAGTAGTCTAAATAAAGCGGAGACATGTATGATAACCAAACTACGATTCACAATAAATCAAGAATATGTCAAGTCAGGGACTCACGCCCTCAAGCCATCACAATAGAACCATACGGGGTAAGTACGAAGGCATAGCCGACTACTAAGACCCATAGTACCAAAAATGCCATAAATTATATCACGAGGTCTTTCTAGACCGCACCACATGATCGAAGCTGGCCACTCACCCGCAATATCATTGTGCGCGTCTATCCCTGGAACTCCCGCAGCTCCGCATAGGTCACACACGGACCCGCATGAGGTATTCCTCGAATCATGGTCCCAGACCGCCTGAGGTATACCCCGCATCGAAGGCAGCTAACCTTCGGTATCCGCCTAGGCTCCCGCAGCCCGCATAGTCTCAAAAGACCGCATAGTCTCAACAGACCGCATAGGGAATCCCCCGCATCAGGCTAAACACCCGGAATGATCAATCCTGGAGCTCCCGCACTCCGCATAGTCACGAGGACCGCATAGGCCGTATAGACCCGCATCAAGGGTGGCAAGCCCTCGGTATAATAAGTCAAGGGGGTATGTGATACAAAAACAGTACAACGGGCTTAACGTTTGACAACGTAAGCACAACAAGAGTGACCCCCTTACATAATAATCACAAGATACTAACACACGTAGCATCCTAACATGCTTACTTATCAAATCAACAAGAAAGTATTACAAGGCTATCACAAACCAATACAATCAAGTTATTCACACAAGGTACTTTCTACTAACAAGTTCGGGTACCTATCCCCAAAGTACTTCATACATTAAATCTTTAAAAGATACGTTACTTCACAAAAACCACACAATACCCGTAGTATATGAAAATAGAGTGATTATCTTTTTAAAGTAAATCAATTACTTCTCTTTGTAAAATCAAGTAGCAACATTCTTTTCCAATGTTC
The DNA here is from genome assembly GCA_029844215.1 of Przewalskia tangutica. Lineage (NCBI taxonomy): Eukaryota > Viridiplantae > Streptophyta > Magnoliopsida > Solanales > Solanaceae > Przewalskia > Przewalskia tangutica. The sequence continues at coordinate 10,975,291 of CM056725.1, forward strand.
AAGTTTGCCTAATTTCCAATGTTCAAGTTTCTCGTTTTAGAAAGGTTTCGTAGTTCATAGTCTTATTCATTTAAGAATATAATTCTCCTTTAAAAAAAAATCTGAGAAACATAAGCCTTATATGTGAGTAGGATATTCTTGTTTATAACAATCTTATTACAGCAACCATGATCTAGGAAATATCATTTTGTCTCATCTTAGCTTCTATGCAGATGGAAGTTTCTACTGGTTTTAATAATACTTAATTATTAAAAACATTTCCTTTTATTAACGCTGCAGTGGTTTGTCGATACACATTCTGATTTCCAAAATCAGTAAAACATTCTTAAGCCGTTATACCTAACTTTCCATAAAGCTAGTATAACTCTTAAGTTTTCTAAAAAAATCAAGTATTACCTCTTCTTTCAAAATGATTCAAAAATCTTTTGAAATACTTCAAGTTCTTTATTAACACATAACAAGCCAGTTATAGTTCAAATCAGTTACCTTTTAAAAGCCACAATTATTTTCTTACCAACATAAAGCCGTTATAACCAACTTCCCATAAAGCCGTTATAACACTTTATGTTTTAAACCAATCAAATACATTTAGCACATGTACGTCTACCGTACTACATAGTTCACACATATCATGCTAGAAGAGATAGGAAGAGGTTCACATACCTCGCGATTTAGTATCGACTAATAGCAAAACGCTCAAGTACTTCCAACCGCGCTTACCTTTAAGCCGTAGATCGCGCCACACGTAGTACTTCAACCTATAAGGCCACAAGCGCGCTTATTAACATTTAGATCCCTTCGTAGAACATTCTACGTAAAATTCGGCAAAGACTCTCCCCGCATGACAGCGTAAATCTCCTCCTCTATCGGGCCGCTACCAAGCCAACCGGGGTTATACGTTAATCCGACGCACAATTCTACCTCACGTAAAATCTACACAAGTCTCATCTGAATACACCCTAAGTAAATACAACAAGACTTTCTTTCAAAAGGTTTCTTATAATTCGGGCTTAAGTCAAAAGACATTGCGATAACAACGTTCGATTCTATATATAGTATACTTCAACTATATAGTCTAACAATCATGTAATTTCCAATTACAATAGAGGACAAGATATTTACCTCGATAAGCCCATAATTATCCGAGTTTAAATGTCGATCCCGAGCAAGGTTTAGCTCCTATCTGCGCTCCGACCCGCTCCAAACAACCCTTAGAAGTTCTAACCAACTTCTACTTATTACTCCAACTAACCATGGAGATTTTCCTTAGGGTTTCGGTTTGTGGACTGACGGAAAGTATAATAGTATTTCGGCTTTTCAGATAAGTATAACCTTAGAATACTACAAGGTATACCTAAGGTAATTGGGCATTATAACAATACTTTGAGTATTTCTACCAAGAGGGGTATTATACGAGAACAACTAGGCTAGTGGGTACACTCTCTGCTAGCACCCCTAGAGGGGGTGCTCTCGGCCATGGAGGCCCTCACGAACTCAACACAAGAGGAGGGAGAAGGAGAGCTTTCAAGACTTAGGCAAATTTATGGATGAATTAGTCTTCAAAGGGTGGGTATTTATAGGTCAAGTGAAGGCCAACCAATGGCCAAGATCTTGCCAAGTGCAAGGCAAGTGTAGGCCAAGATTCACCCATGTGTCCTTGACCAACTAACACACAAAAAATATCCTACCAACTCCCCTTGACCAACAAGGCCAATCGTCCAACCCTCTCTTTACCGCCCATTCACGTCCGCCAATGAGAGGGTGCCAAGTGGCGCCTCTTGTTGGCCCAACACGCTTCGCCCCTAAAAATCCGTAAAATTAAAAATGACATAGCCGAAATTCCCTACGAAAGTCTGGAAACGTTTCGTCGAAAAACGACTCTAATCGGGTGTCAGGCACAAAAATAATTCGCCAAGCCTATTCTCAAGTTCGAATTTCCTACGACGCCCCACGCATATACTGCAATACGGTATAACATTCTCCTCCTTAGAAACATTCGTCCGAATGTTCCTTCTAAGTCTCAAACAAACGCGCAGATAGTCTTCACTACTATACTTACGAGAACAACTCGCCACACCGCCACGTAACACCCGCGCAAATACCTCCATCCAAGTCCACGAGGAAACACCTCTAACATCACCACAAATACCTCTCCCGGGTAAAAATAATACCACTTTTGTCACTTTGTCGCGAGCCTTGCTGACGACCCAACAAATGGTACCGGCCGCATCGCGATCCACGAGGTCGCCGTGACACTTCTTGTACACTCGAACTCTTTCTCATAACCTACCACATTTCGAGCATCGCTTGATTTCAAAACTCTGGTTACTATCTCTAACGTGGTCATTAATAATCGAACACTGTATGGATCTCCGATACTTTCCCGAACATAACAATACGAAAGACCGGACGCATTTCTCCTAAGTCGACGGAATGCTAACATATAGGCAACCCGCCTATTCTTCACATGAACTCGTGCGGCCCAAAGTAACTCGGGCTAAGTTCCTCTGTTTTCCAAAACTCGTCATACCCAACCCGTGGTACTTTCAAGAAGACCGACCGTCAACCTGAACTCTAAGCGTCGTCGCCGATCATCCGCACGATTTCTCTGAGCTGCCAGAACCTCTTCTAGACAAGCTTTACCCTATCCACAGTCTGCTGGAACAAGCCTGAACCGACTATCTGAATCTTGCCAACATCGAACCAATCGACCGGCGACTTACACTTCCGCCCCTACAAGGCTTCATAAGGCGACATCCGAACACTGAAATGGTAGCTTAAGCACTCCCTCCACAGGAGACGACAATCCCCACAACTACCCCTGGAATCCACACACTGGCCCGAGGGCGAATGCGATTCTGAGACTCACCTGAGTTCCTAACCCTGCCTGGTAAAACTTTTAGAAAACGAAAATAGCCACAACCTGGGCTTCACTGTCTGACATAAGGTGAAGGTAGGCACCCCGTGCAGCCTTACAACCTTTCTGATAAAACAACACTGCCGAGTGAACGGTCCTGACCGAAGAACACGGATGGCTGCCCCATCGCCCGACATCGTCGAACGCATCCACGAACTTCGTGACAAGTTAATCCGAACTGGCGACACCGCGATCCTATCACGCGCGGAACCATCATAAACCGACCACCACCAAACATGCCGCGGGTTGACCCGCAACGCGGCCTCAACCCGACCCGAACGCCGCACAATACTAGCTCCCGATCCTAACAATCTCACTAATCACGCACGAAAACCTAGCGGTCTTCTTAGCTCAACTACCCTCTTTCATTCCACACTACTCAGGGACTTATCCCACGAACATAGCTCACGTGCACTATGCATTCCTATAAGGGTCAAACATAATATACGTCTTTTACTCGAGATGGTCTTACCTCTAAGGTCTCTACGTATAAAGCTCTAAGGCTCACACTTTCTATCCCCAAATCTTACCGGTTAACTAACCAAGATCTCTAATCACAACTGACACACTGCTATCAGAACATAGCACTTAAGGTATACTCACCTTATCCCATAAACAAAACTTAGAGGGTTAAAGATATATCTATATCTACTGCTTCACTCCCCTTAGTCGTTCTAATCAAACTCGCCTGCAGGGCGATAGCTAAGGAAGGTGACGAACTACCCACCGATCCTCGGCCAAGTCCTCCTACAAGGACACTCTTCGACACTGCACTCGACGGTCATGTACAACAAATACCAACCAAAAGACGACATTCTCGATGGCGTGCATACATCTGTGAACCGGAAGCCCGGAGTTCTCACCAACTCTCGTGATACCCCGAACGCCCCGAACTCGCGGAGGACCTCTGCACCGCTGGACGCGTGCATAATCTAATCTCGCGAGGTGACTCGCCGAAAGTTACCAAAGGACTTTGCCGCTCGCCTCTTCTCGCCCTCGTTAACCCGCCGATCTTTACGCTTTCTACCTGCGTGCATAAGCCCGCATACGTGCCATGCTCGCTTAATCAAGAACTTACTTTGCACAACCTTCTCGTTGATATTCATCAAGACTCGCAGACATCGGTATACTCTCCGGTAGTCAAATCCATAGTTAGTAACAAGCGTCGCCTCCTTGAAATCTATATTCTTTGTTCCCTGGCCGCGAAGGTTCAAATATCATGGCCGCAGAGGAATCGCCGCCGTGCTAAACTCATTGGGCTAGCGACGCCGCAAAACTCCCGAATGAAGCACCACCCTGGTGATGATTGGGCCTGTGCCCACGTAACCTCTCAGATTTACTCGCAGCCTCCTCGCCGCTTGCCTCCCGGGCGGGTTGCTCACGCGGAGGCATAGCGGTAAGGGAAAGAAATACGTTAGAGGTCCAACTTACAACACGGCTCTAAGGCACGATCTCGAGTGAGAAGAAATAGAAACCAATCCTAAATATCCTATAGCCTCCGATTATGGTGTGGTGCACAACACACCGATAATCAAGACTTCATCGATACGGCTCAGAGACACTTTCCGAGGATTAATCGCTCGATACCACTTTTGTCACGACTGCCCGGCCCGTGGATCGTGCCTTACCCCGCACCCTAGTGATACAACATCGAGTAATCACGAACATAAAGACAATACATGAAACCAATGTAATAAGACAGTTGAAATAAGACAAAGCAACCAAAAACTGCTATCACAAGATATATAAATAACAATTTGAACAATTACATCCCTTTCTACCACTCGCCCATAACAGCATTACTGCACTTCTAAGAATGATATGACAACAACGACGACAGGTTCGCCATGCCCCCGAACGTAAGCACCTACAATCAATGCGGACTATACCAAGATAAGCCTCCGAGGAACGGAGCTTCCCAAACGCCGAATCGTGACCCTAAGAGCGAGGATCAACGATCGTGTACCTTTACTGCGGCATGAACGCAGCCCAAGGAGGTCGATAACAGTACCAAGTATGTGAAATCAAAATACATAATCGTAAATGAAATCATAGTAGTCTAAATAAAGCAGAGACATGTATGATAACCAAACTACAATTCACAATAAATCAAGAATATGTCAAGTCGTGACTCACGCCTCAAGCCATCACAATAGAACCATACGGTAAGTACGAAGGCATAGCCGACTACTAAGACCCATAGTACCAAAAATGCCATAAATTATATCACGAGGTCTTTCTGCACCGCACCACATGATCGGCCGCCACTCACCCGCAATATCATTGTGCGCGTCTATCCTGGAACTCCGCGACTCGCATAGGTCACACACGGACCCGCATGAGGTATTCTCGAATCATGGTCCTGCATCACTGAGGTATACCTCAGATCGGCGCAGCTAACCTTCGTATCCGCCTAGGCTCCCGCAGCCCGCATAGTCTCAAAAGACCGCATAGTCTCAGCAGCATCGCATAGAATCCCCGCGTCGTGCTAAACACCCGAATGATCAATCCCGAGCTCCCGCGACTGCGTAGTCACGAGGACCGTGATAGCCGTATAGACCGCATCAAGGGTGGCAAGCCCTCGGTATAATAAGTCAGGGGTATGTGATACAAAAACAAGATAACCGCTTAACGTTTGACAACGTAAGCACAACAAGAGTGACCCCCTTACACAATAATCACAAGATACTAACACACGTAGCATCCTAACATGCTTACTTATCAAATCAACAAGAAAGTATTACAAGGCTATCACAAACCAATACAATCAAGTTATTCACACAAGGTACTTTCTACTAACAAGTTTGGGTACCTATCCCCAAAGTACTTCATACATTAAATCTTTAAAAGATACGTTACTTCACAAAAAAACACACAATACCCGTAGTATATGAAAATAGAGTGATTATCTTTTTAAAGTAAATCAATTACTTCTCTTTGTAAAATCAAGTAGCAACATTCTTTTCCAATGTTCAAGTTTGCCTAATTTCCAATGTTCAAGTTTCTCGCTTTAGAAAGGTTTCAGTAGTTCATAGTCTTATTCATTTAAGAATATAATTCTCCTTTAAAAAAATCAGAAACATAAGCCTTATATGTGAGTAGGATATTCTTGTTTATAACAATCTTATTACAAAGCCATGATCTAGAAATATCATTTTGTCTCATCTTAGCTTCTATGCAGATGGAAGTTTCTCTACCGGTTTTAATAATACTTAATTATTAAAAACATTTTTTATTAACGCCGCAGTTGGTTTGTCGATACACATTCTCGATTTCCAAAATCAAGAAACATTCTAAGCCGTTATACCTAACTTTCCATAAAGCTAGTATAACTCTTAAGTTTTCTAAAAAAATCAAGTATTACCTCTTCTTTCAAAATGATTCAAAATCTTTTGAAATACTTCAAGTTCTTTATTAACACATAACAAGCCGCTTATAGTTCAAATCAGTTACCTTTTAAAAGCCACAATTATTTTCTTACCAACATAAAGCCGTTATAACCAACGTCCCATAAAGCCGTTATAACACTTTATGTTTTAAACCAATCAAATACATTTAGCACCGTGACGCCTACCGTACTACATAGTTCACACATATCATGCTAGAAGAGATAGGAAGAGGTTCACATACCTCGCGACGAGTATCGACTAATAGCAAAACGCTCAAGTACTTCCAACCGTAGCTACCTTTAAGCCAAGTAGATCGCGCCACACGTAGTACTTCAACCTATAAGGCCACAAGGCGCTTATTAACATTTAGATCCCTTCGTAGAACATTCTACGTAAAATTCGCAAAGACTCTCCCGCCCGCAATGGCAGAAATCTCCTCCTCATCTGGCCGGCTACCAAGCCAACCCGGGGTTATACGCTTAATCCGACGCACAATTCTACCTCACGTAAAAGCTACACAAGTCTATCAGAATACACCCTAAGTAAATACAAGATTCAAGACTCTTCTTCAAAAGGTTTCTTATAATTCGTGCTTAAGTCAAAAGACATCACGATAACAACGTTCATTCTATATATAGTATACTTCAACTATATAGTCTAACAATCATGTAATTTCCAATTACAATAGAGGACAAGATATTTACCTCGATAAGCCCATAATTATCCGAGTTTAAATGTCGATCCCGAGCAAGGTTTAGCTCCTACTCGTGCGCTCGACCCGCCTCCAAACAACCCTTAGAAGTTCTAACCAACTTCTACTTATTACTCCAACTAACCATGGAGATTTTCCTTGTGGTTTCGGTTTGTGACCGACGGAAAGTATAATAGTATTTCGGCTTTTCAGATAAGTATAACCTTAGAATACTACAAGGTATACTACTAAGGTAATTTGGGCATTATAACAATACTTTCGAGAGTATTTCTACCAAGAGGGGTATTATACGAGAACAACTAGGCAGTGGGTACACTCGGCTAGCACCCCTAGAGTGGGTGCTCTCGGCCACAGGGAGGCCCTACCGAACTCAACACAAGTGAGGGAGAAGGAGAGCTTTCAAGACTTAGGCAAATTTATGGATGAATTAGTCTTCAAAGGGGTGGTATTTATAGGTCAGTGAAGGCCAACCAATGGCCAAGATCTTGCCAAGTGCAAGAAGTGTAGGCCAAGATTCACCCATGTGTCCTTGACCAACTAACACACAAAAATATCCTACCAACTCCTCACCAACAAGGCCAATCGTCCAACCCTTCCTTTACCGCCCATTCACGTCCGCCAACGAGAGGTGCCGTTGGCGCCTCTGTTGGCCCAACACGCTTCGCCCCTAAAAATCCGTAAAAATTAAAAATGACATAGCCGAAATTCCCTACGAAAGTCGTGGAAACGCTTTCGTCGAAAAACGACTCTAATCGGGTGTTGTGCACAAAATAATTCGCCAAGCCTATTCTCAAGTTCGAATTTCCTACGCACGCCCCACGCATATACTGGAAATACGGTATAACAGTGGGAGGAGAACAGGGAGTCCACGAAATAGATGCCATTATCGCCAATGCCCAAGGCCTTGTTGATTGAAACAACCGCAGAACACACGAGATCGCTGAATGCAGTCAGATGCCAAAGAGTCGTGAAATATGCGTGGCCCATATACATTCGATAGGTGTCCTTGGTGATCCTAATAATGTGCCAATCGAAAGCAGCAGAGTGTCGTGCCGTGGTAATTATCGAGGCCACGAACAACCCATACTCCAACACATATAATCCAGGTGGAGAATCACCCAAATTTCTCATGGAGAGAGACTAGGCGCAGAATCAATAGGGCCAAGACTAAAACCAAGCAGAACCAAAATCAGCACCTTTCACTCAGCCTCACCTTCTCAATAATTTAATACACATGTCCAGAAAAAGCCGTGACGAGCCGAGAGCCTTTGTTGGCACTCACCAACGCCTGCACCAGGGCCAGGATGTGCTAGATCCTCGTTCAGAACTTGAAACACAAGTGGGTCACTAGTAAAGCAAGCAAACAAAGAAAGCAGTGGTACACCGCCAAGCAACACAGAGGTGAATCCGAGGAGCAATGTCAGCAAGACAATTGAGAAGTGGCAAACATGGAGCGGCGATACCTCGCCTAGTAGTTGAGCAAAGGGCGTAGATAGAAAAAGAAGGTGGTTGAATCTCGCCAAGTAGAGAAAACCTGCAGAAGGAGTACACAGAGAAGATCCCATTCCCACAGAGATTGTAGCGGAAGGCGGTTGATAAACAATTCTCTAAATTTTTGAGACATTGAAAGTCGCATATCAACATACCTTTTATAGAAGCGTTGGAGCAGATGCCCTCCTATTTCAAATTCATGAAGGAGATCTTGGGGAAGAAGAAGAAACTGGCAGAGTACGAGATGGTAGCACTAACGGAGTAGTGCAGTGCTATCTTACAGAAGAAGTTGCCCCCTAAACTAAAAGACCCAGAGAGCTTTACACTACCTTGCACAACAAGGTGGTGACATGCAATGTATTTGGCGATTTAGGGCAAGTATAAATCGATGCCTTTATCGGTATTTAAACGGTTGGAGTCAGTGAGGCCAAACCAACCACGGTGAGCCCGCGGTGGCCGACAGACAGTGGTTCATCCAAGAGGGAAGATTGAGGACATGATTGTTAAAGTAGGAAAATTCTTTTTTCCTGCGGACTTCCTCATTCTTGACATGGAAGAGGATGCATCAATCCCTATCATATTGGGGAGATCATTCCTGGCGACAGGGAGAGCATTGATCGATGTAGAAAGAGGAGAGCTGACATTGAGGCTGGAGAAGGAAGAAATGGTGTTTAAAGTATTTAAACACATCATTGAGCCACCAACCATTAGCAGGTGCTTTGCAATCAGCACCATCAAACCCCTCTGTGAGCCAATACAAGTCAAACCAAGGGAGATGAGCTTACAAAAGCAGGTATGTGACGCCAAACCTCCACAAAAGCAGGTATGTGTTCCTGAACCTTCCCTTGATGATAATTCTAAAAAGAGAAGAAGAAGAAAACGAGAAATGTGGAGAAAATGGATTGGTTGTAGGGTTAATCCACCCCACACTTATTGAGCTAAGAAACTTGCGTCCGGCTAAAAGACGTTAAAGACAGCGCTACTTGGGAGGCAACCCAAGGTATTTTGATTTATTTTACGTAATATAGTAGTTTTTATTAAGAACGGTCTCACGGAGGTAGTGTTTATGTTGTGAATGACAGGTGTAGGCCAATAAATCAAGGCCAAAATCGAAGAACAACAGGATTTCGAGAAAAGCGTAGGCCATGCGCCAGGAGCAGCGCGCCAAAAACCCAGAAAAATTGCCAAGTCTAGCGCGCCCAGAGCAGAGTTCGCGCAGAAACTCCCGAAGTAGTGCAGAACATTGGGCGCCGCGGCGCCGAAGCAGAAATCCAGAAAGTAATAAAATGCCCAAAAATCCGATTTTCCCCAAATTCAAACCAAAACCTAACCTTTCTTCTCCACAAAACCCACGAAAATTCAACCCTCACCCACAAATCTTCCATAAAATCAAACCCAACCACAACCAAAAACTCCTAAAGTCCCTAAACCCTTAACCATTTCAACCAACAAAACCTCATCAAAGTGCCTCAAATCGCCATTAGAAGCAAGAAAACCTTGAAGAACACCGTAAAAATGTAATCTTCATCTTTTCTTGAAAGCTTTCAGTAGTCAAAGGAGGTAGTAGTTTGGAGAAGTTTTACATTGTTGAAGTAGTTGGGTGATGAAAAATTGGTTGTGAAGTTTAGAGGAGGAATATACAAGGAGGGTGTGGGTATTATGTAGTACAGGAGTTGGAGTTTGGGGGTGTTAGTGTTGTAGCTGCTAGTGTTGTGTGATTGTGTTGGGAAACATTTGTGATACTAAGTTTGTAAGCTGCAAAAAGTGATTTAACCATGTCTGCCAGAAAGAGAAGAGCCTTCACATCCACCTCAGCCCCGCAATACGATGATACTAGGTTCGTTAGCCACCAAGCTTATACAACGTACAAAAAGCTTAGTACTAGGCCTTTAATCCCTGAAAGGGGAATGGACTACCAGAGGGATTCGTTTGGGGAGGAGGATGTCTATGAGCCCATTCGGGCAATGATTGAGATGATGGGGTGGAAGAGATTTGTAAACCCGGACAAGATAGCACCAATGAACACAGCGATGGTGCGTGAATTCTATGCTAACTTTCCAGAGAGGGTGGACAACAAATGCTTTGTGAGGGGAAGATATATGCCTGTGACGGCAGAAGCGATAAATATGTCTCTAAAAACAGCAGAGGTTGAAGGAGGAGATGGTGATTGGAGTTACTTTAGAACATGGTCTAGAAGCACCTCCAACATCGACTGGAACGCCGTCGCAGACACTGTGAGCTACCCTGGGGCTGCATTTGATATTGCCAGAAATGGGGCAAGAGGACTGAGCAGGTGTTAGTTCAACAAAGCAGCAAAGGGTTGGCTGTATTTCGTCAGTGCCCGTCTGATCCGATCAACGCACTTCACCAGAGTGCCAGAAGATAGGATTAAACTGATATATGGAATCATGACGGGGAAGACGATTGATGTGGGGAAAGAGATAGTGCAGAGCATTGAATAAATCAGCAGGTTGGTAACAACAGGTGGATTGGGACATGGCTCACTTATCACTAATTTATGCCACATGAATGGGGTCCCAATCCTACCCACTGACACTAATGAGAGAAACCAATTGCCTGTGTCTTATGGGATAGTGCACTCCTTCCCAGACCCAAGTCCCCCAGCAGCAAGAAGAAGAGCACCACCAGCAGCAGCAGCAGAGGCCGCCATGAACGAAGATGAGCCTGAAATAGAGGCTCAATATGCGCAGAAGCGACCACCACCAACCACAAAATCGTAACCTTCATTGCCCGTGATGGAGCGATCTCGAATCAGATGAGGATGATGCAGAGTTTGGACACGGTGATACAAGGACAACAAGAAACGAGGCAGCAAATTAACGAGATGAGTTCCTTGTTCAACCAGTGGTCAATGCACTTTCCAATGCCACTGCCACCACCACCATTTTAACCAAAGTCTGTAAGTGTCTTGTTTTCTTTTATTGTCTTTGAGTCTTACACACATTGGGGACAATGTGTGATTTAAGTTTGGGGGGTGTTTTATTTGTGTCTTATTGTTATAAGTATGTTTAAGTCTTTTTGTTGTTTTTGTGTATTTTTGAGTCATAAATTTTTTTCTTTTGAGTCATAATTGTCTGTCAAAAGATCATGTATGTTGTAGTTACTAGAAACACCTAGTGAAGTAAGGTGGAATAATGTAACGAAATTAGAGCAACTATCTAAACACTTAGGTTTGATATGCCAAAAACTCACAAAATCTGTCTATTTGGAGTTTCCTGCTTAAATTGTGCATGATAAATGATTAAAACCTATGTGTTATGATTGCTTGCTATTCGAGGCGAAATAGTTAGGATATGCATGTTTAGGGAGATGACTCAGGCGTTTCTTTGCTAGCCAATTCTTACCACTCTTTTCTATCCCTGACTTTAACAATATCCCTAGTCAGCCCCATTGAGCCTTAAAAATTGAACTTTTTCTTTGACACCCTATATTCCCATACTTGTACCATAAGCAAACATGTGAAATAGTTGGAATAAAGTGGGTTAAAAAAGAGATAAAAAGAGCAAGAAAAATTGATGCACCCCACTTAAAAAGTAATGAGAAATAGGCAAAAGCCTAAGTTTTGGGGTGCTTGCTATTATGATACACTTCACACTCTCAAAACAAAAGAGGGGAAAGATAGATTTGAAGTGAAAGAAAAGAATCAAAAGAAAAGGGAAAATTGAAAAGCTAAAAGAGCTTATGGTACACAAAAATGAGCCTAAATGCCTATTTTTACCTACCCGTGCCTAAGCCTACATTACAACCCTTAAAAGTCCTGAAGATCTCTTAGATGCATAGCCATGATTAGTGGAGAATAACAAGTAAACATGCCATAGGAATTTTGAAATTAACATGCATGATTCAGTATTTGACTTCCATTAAGCATGATAAAAATGAGTTTGCGAAATATCTAGCTTAATGTGTTTTGAATGCTAAAATTTCATGCTATATGTTCCTGCATATTATTTTGCCAACCTTCATGTTTTTCTAAGTAACGTCAATGCAGCAAAAAGTGATCAATGTCATTGAGTCTGTTTATTTTCTTTTTTTTCTTGAGTCTTTACTTCTTTCTTTTTATCTTTGCTCGAGGGCAGGCAAAGGTTAAGTTTGGGGGTATTTGACCGGTGTGTTTTATATACACTTTTTGAGTCTTTTTTAGTTAGTCTTTTGTCCCTTTTTGTACAAATAAGTGTCGTATTAGGATAGATTTTCTTTCTTTTGAGTCAAGTTGGTTAAAATGGCCCAATGGCGGAAAAGGAGCTAAAAGAAGGCAAAAGTGGAGGTTCCAGAGCTGAAAAGACGAGAAAGTGGCGAACGAGGCAGAAACACGGACCAGCGCCGCGGCGCCTACTGCAGACAGGTCCAGGGCCGCGGCGCCCAATATCCGTGGCGCGAGGTTGCAGCGCGCGCCTACGCATGCCAGAGAGCGTGGCGCGGCGCCAAATCATCCGAAGTATCGCAGGACTTCCGGCGCCACGGCGCCGATAGCAGGGTCGCGACGCCGACGCGGAAAAATCAGGTTTAATGACGATTTTCTGGGTCAGGCCTGAAGGGAAAAGTTAGAGGCGGTTTTGAGCCTATAAAAGGAGAACCCTAGGCAGTTTTTAAGGGTTCCCTTTCTTGCACAACACAAGGCTTCTTGGATTGAAGATTGGAGACCATAATTTAGTAACTTTCTTTTCTTTTCTTTTTTTATTTCAGTTTTTATGATGAACATTGAATTAGTTCTTGTCATGTCAATGGCTAGGAACTAATTCTATTATCGGGCTTTCCATGTTAAATCACTAGAAACTTATGTTATGAATTGATGCATGGTAATGGTTATTCTTCTTCTTGTTGAGATTTATCCAATAATTGCTTTGAATGTTTGGTAATTAATTGATCACTAATTATCATTATTTATATGATTTCTAATCAAACTTCGAAAGGAGGAGGTTGTGAATATGCTGTAAGTTGGGTAGACATATTTTGGATTGGGGACAAAAATACCTCAATTACTTGTGTAGCGTTAACGAGAGGTCTAAACACCTAATTTTACGCATGGCGCGTGATGGTTAACTAGGTTTTTGGTCTTAATCCTCCTATAGAGTCATCCTTATCACCGAAAGGTAGAAAGGAGCAATACTGGGGTTGAGTGTTTATATAGCCTTAACGGGAGTATAAAACGATTTAGTAAACCTGTGAGCTCCAAAATAAGAAGAACCATAATTCATTGCATTAATAAATAACATAAGCGGATAGTTGAGGAGACGTGGAAGCCCTATTCCCATCACTACTGAAGTAAACATATAGTTAATTAGCATTTATAATTGTTAGTTATAATCAACAAAATCAATATCGGTTACCAAATAGATACCAAAAGATAGATAATTGGTACTTGAACACTAATCCTTGTGGACGATATTCGGTCTTACCAAGATTATATTACTTGTCACGATAACGTGCACTTGCGTTAAAGTGTGTGCATCTTTTCGCGCATCAGCAACTCGTCCCAATAAATACACATATAACTATCATTGCAACCTTGTGCAATTTAAATCACCTTTTGACTCTCAATAACATCATCTTGAAAATGAACTTTCATTTTAGAAAAACCAAGGCACTATCATACCTTTCATTTATAAAACACCAAGGCACTATCACATCTTTCATTTTAAGAAAAAAAATGAAGCACTATCATGTCATGTAATATTAGGGACTTGAACCCAAAAATACTATGTACGTCCACCGTACATTCATTTTATAAAAAAGAGTCATATCATGTATCATTAGGGACTTGAACCCAAAAGTACTATGTACTTCCACCGTACATTCATTTCCAGTAAATCAATCACTTCGATTCTCAATGGAATAAAATAGAATGTCTTTCATTTATAAAATCAGGACACTTTCACTTTTAACATCAAGACACTTACACTTTTAAAATCAAGTCTCTTACACTTTCAAAATCAAGTCACTTACACTTTCACAATCAAGTCACTTACACTTATCAAATCAAGCCACTTACACTTATCAATCAAGTCACTTACACTTATCAAATCAAGCCACTTACACTTATCAATCAAATCACTTACATATCGTGTATCATAAAGGATTCAGTGGAATTATGTACGTTCGTCGTACACCCATTTCATATAAATAATCATGCCAAAAGAAAAAAGGATAGTTCACATACCTTATGGGCTATACCAACTTGACAACTAGAATACGTCTCAAGTAGTACTTCAACCTATAATGACAATAACATTTCTATCAATTCCGTGATACTAGTATACACTTATACTACATAATGACTCTCCTTTCGGATAAAAATTCGGGCAGCACTTCCCCTATTTATACATATTTTTCCACCTTATAAATAAGGCCATTAACATCAATAACCAAGCACCACTTAATGGCATAACCAAAACAGCAACCAAGGTGATTCACACACCTATTTATTATGTAACTCCGGCCTCTTAATCCACATAAAAACAGTCCATCAAAATAGTTCATACTTCTACAACAATGAGGGTAAAATGTGAAGCTTACAACACCTTTATATACCCTTATTCCTTTAGGACTTACGTTAGAAATTTACCACATTGAACATGCATAATGATAATTGAATTTTCAGTATTATAACACCCCAAAACAGTCCCCCAACTGCACAACAATATCCAACAGTTTTAGGCAGTTTTCGGCCAACGCCACAACTAAAGCCCTTTTCACAATTCCGTATAATCCAACTCACATTCAAACATGTTTATATAAACCATAACAACTTGTAACAACATGATTTTCTTCATTTTAACATGCGATTAGTGACGTTAAATAACAACTATAACCAACGAATCCAACATTACCAAAACTGTCCAGTTTCGGCTATCATGCCCAAAACTGTGACATGCATTTCTAATTCTCTTTTTTACTTATCACATGTTCATCTATCAATTATAACATCATGTAACTTCTCATTTCTTCAAGAGGAAGAACAAATCTTATCTCAAATATTAGCCCAAAACAGTCTACTAGTCTCGACCAAACCGTGACCAATATTCACCTTTGCACCACTTCTTCACGTTACAATCACACACACGTATCCTCTACAAGCTTGTAACCATCTTACTTTCTTGTTTTTCTTTCAAAAAGTTCATAAACAAGCTTAGGGTTTTAAGACATGTTCTCGCCCAAACCATGATCACCAACTTTGGAAGGTTAACTTGGTTTAGAACTTAGTTTATGTGCTTAATCTTGGAAAGAAAATAAGTTGATCTTGTTCTTCTCTTTTTCTATGGTGATTTCGAAAACTCAAGGTGGAGAAGGACCCATGAAGCTTCACTTGTCCACTTGTCTTCACTCCACATAAAATATCTCAACACTTAGCCAATTTTCTTGTCATTTTCGATGGACGTACCTTCCATAATATCAAGACTTAATAATTTAACACTTAGTCCATAATTCTATTGGAAAGAATTCACTTACTAGAATTAATTATTGTCATCACAATAATCTCGAAAAAAATTCATATAAGAAAATGTAAAAATCCTTTCCTTCCAACATTCAAATCTAATTTTCATAATCATGTTCTCACTTAGTAGCTATGGAATTACGGGGTGTAACAAAATACCTCATTTCTCTTCATTCTTTCTCACAAATCTTCTTACAATCTCTCTAATAATCTCCAATATATCTTTCATTTTCTTTACATTGTCTACTAAATATTCAATTTTATTTATTCATTTGGGAGTGAAGTTGACAACTAGCTTGAGGATCATCCATCGAGCAAAGTTTCAATTTTCAACCTCTCGATTACACGTCGATGTTACGTCGACGTTTCGTACATTCGTTTCTTCATTAAATTATTGTTGTTTCTTTACTTTAATTAGCGCACTTAATTTCATTATCTTTAATTATTTATTTGCATAATTATAATGAAATAATTTAAACGTATGATTACGGGTAAGGGTATTGCTTCATCTAGTAGGGGTAATAAGGGTAAGAATACTTCTTCTAGTCATACTATTCCTCCGAGATATGACAATTTTGTTGATACTGAATTATTTCCTGAAGTACCATTAGATTTAGACGAGGGGCTATTTTCTGAAACTCAACAAGACTTTAATTTAGAAGATAATCTAGATGACACACCCACTAATCTAGATTACACGCCCACTAATGCACCTCAAACTGAACCGCCTCATATTTCCCCTAGTATGAGACGACGCCCACCAGAACGAAAATTAACATCAAATGTATGGGCTATTTTTGATAGGGACGTAGAAAATCAAGCTGTTAGATGCATAGTTTGTAAAAAAAAATTATAAATTTAAAACGGGAAAAGGTTAGAGCGGAACGGAAGGTTTAACTACGTATTTGAATAGATTTCACAAAAATATGTGGGAGGAATATAAGGCTAAAAAGATGGGTGGGCCAATGCCCTCTCAGTCGGGACAAGGTTCACATACTGCCCCGGACCAGGTACAGGGTCAAATTGACCCTATGACGGGGGAAATTGTAGGCCCTAAATACGATAAAAAAAGATATGGAAGCATTATCAAAATTAGTTGCAATGGAGGGTTTGCCTTTTTCGTTTCCTGAATCTCCTGATTTTATTCATTATATAAGAGAAATGTACAATCCTGCTTATAACGGTTTTCCTAGATCAACTATTAGGAGAGACGTTTTTAAATTTGCATACGAATATCAATAATATTTATGTTAGTCATTATATCATTTTCCTGGCAAAGTATCTATTACGTCTGATATAGGTCGTAGTATTAACGATCATGATTATTTAACCGTAACATGTCATTGGATATACTGTAAATTTTCTATGCAAAAACGTATTTTAGCATATATATATATTGATAGTAGGCACACTGTCTTTTTATTTCAGATAATATTTTTTCAGTTTGCGATTATTATGGCATAACTGATAAAATCATGACTATTACATTAGATAACGATTCTTCTAATATTTTTATTGTTAGATTATTAAAAAATGTCTTAACTCCATCTTTTCCAGATCATTTTCATATAAAACGTGCATGTCATATTTATAACTTAGTTGTAAAGGATGGTATATCACTTTTTGAAGACATTCTTGAAAAAATACAATTTGTTATAAACTATTTTTTTTTTAAATAATAGAATACAACGAATAAAAAAATATAAAAAACGTGCCACGATTGCCAACTACCTTAAAGAAAAATTCTCAAAGAAGTATGCACTAGATGAAATTCTTTATACAACCAACTACATGTTGCTTATGAGTATAGAAGACCTATAACACAATTTTTAACGCCCGTAATTCAAATCTTACTGATATGCTTATAGATTTCGATTGTGGTACAATTTTTGAAATTATTACATTTTTAGAGAAATTTTATGTAGCTCAAAGAATTTTTCGGTATTTATTATCCTACTATTTTATCAATGTTATTTTATATAGCTCTAATATTTATATTACTTAGTGAATATATAGATAAACCAGCTTATAAAGCACCTATTAAAAAATGTTTCTATAAATAAAAAAATATTTTATTCATATTCCCCCAATTTATATTATTAGTGTTGTATTAAATCCGTCTATTAAAATAGACGGTTGTAAAGCACTTATTGAAATTATTTATGATTGCATAGATAAACTTCCACCTCTATCTCCTAAAAATCCAAATGACTCATCACCTATTGAAAAAATAGAGAAGAAGTGTTGTCTAGCATATCAGTTGAATGTAAAAAAAATATACGCATTACCAACAAGAAAGTGCTAGCAACCAATCGACTTTCATGTCATCATCTTCTTCTTCTTCAATACAACCTAAAAAATGACATGTTATTTCTGCAACTAGTATTGAAAGTCTCAGACATAGAATGTTTAGTGGTAACATTTCTAACCAAATTAGCGTGTTTGATGTTTTTATTTTGCAGGGTGTTGTACCGTACGAAGCAATTGAAAATGAAAAGGGACGTGAAGACATGCTAAAATACTAGAGGGAAAATGAGAAGAATTTTCCAACATATCTAAGATGACCCGAGATGTGTCAAGCGTCATCAACAACAACGGAAAGTGCATTTTCTACGGGAAGATTTCAAATAGGGGAACACAAACATTCATTGGCAGTAGACTCATTAGAGATTTGCAGTTCTATTCAGAGACTGGATTCGTGCGGAGTGTAGGAGATGCGGCCAACCGGAGATCAACGAAGAAGAAGACTACAACTACAACGAAATCTTATCTGACGGATGTGCAAGCGACATCGACCAATTTGACCAACAAATATAAATTCCAACCGAAAAACCACAAGAAATTATAAAGAAACTAGAAAATGTGTTTCTTAAAATGTAATTCTTTTAATTGTAAATTTACTATGTTATTTATTTGCAACTTTCAATATCACGAAGTTGCAATTTTGAAATTGTATTACAAAAAAATAATACTTCTATCGAATAATATAAGAGGCACAAAAATAATTTTGGGATGTTTTTATTAAACTATATTGTTGTGTGTGTGCGTTATTTATTTAATTTAAGGACAAATAAAAAATGATCCAACTCCGACCCCATCCCGACCCAACCCCAACCCCCGACCACTCGGGATCTGGACGGGACGGTGGCAGACCCTGCCAGCCCCGCCAAACCCCGACCCGCCCTACCCCCAGCCCCGCCGGACCTGAGCCCCAGGCCCGCCCCGACCCCGCCCCACCCCCGCCCCGTTGGCCACCCCTAGTTTGAAGCATACACTTTTTCAGTTCTTCCACTTTTTTGTCAATCCTCCAATATTCACCTCATTACACAGTCCACAAGTATTTTTGAGTCAATTTATGCACTAATATATTCATATTCACAGGCTATACACCATCGAACTCTATATAGAAGGGCTGAAGCTTCAGCCCAGTTGCTAGTTCCAGGGCCTAGATTAAGGGAATAAGCAAATAGCACTTGGCCCTGACTGTTTCTGATCACACCTCCTGTTACACCCCGTAATTCAAGGACATGTTTAAGAGAATGTAAGTAAGGAACACAAGACTTGAAATTGGTACGAAAGGAAGAATTGTTTTTACGACGGAAAATCTTCCGAACATCGGAAAGGAAAAATGTTCGTTGGTGAGAATTAGATTCTCAAAATGCATTATTTGAAGAGTATGGAACTTATTAGCATTATGGAAATTTATTTTTATGGATTTGGTCACGTGGGGCCCACCCGAGAAATTTTACGTTTTGTGGGGGCCACGAGGGTTACGAAATTTTATGGACGAATCGGAGGGCGACACGTGGCACCCCCCCAATGGTCTTGGACGAAATACTATAAGGGTAGAATGGTCATTTGACCATTGTAGATGATAAGTCTTCAAGCTTGATATTATTGACCAAGTCAACTTGTCCACTTGGCTATTATCCATGTGTTCTTCATCCTAGCCACACATTTGTTATAATCTTGACCCTCCATTGTATTATATATACACACTAGTGCAAGACTTGTCTTCCAACACTTAGAAAATTTTAGAGAAACTTGAGTGAGGCTTATGGTGCTCTCGGGTTTGGTCATCTCCCCACACAAAAATTTTGTAGTTTTGTTCCATTATTAACAAGACTTTAACCCACGGTCCCTAAGGGTATTGTAAGGAAATCTCAATAGAAAGATTTCGGAAAAATGGCGTTTTCACGTTAGTCGCAAGGCGGAAACTTAAGGGGTTCTTCAACTTTGAAGTTGGAACTTGAAGATGGGTTCTTCATAGGCTTCTAAGGAGTGCTTGGAGTGGATTGGAACATAAGGAAAGGAGCTAAGAATTTCTAAGGAGCGACTTTGAATCTTGGAAAGATTAAGGGCTTGTAAAGGTATAATTCTTGTCGTTTTAGTATTTACGATTGCTTATTGTTGTAGCTTTGGATATTAGCAAGCATGAGGTATATATTATGCAGTTTGATAAGTGTATTGATTATTGGAACCCTAATCCAAAAACTAGTATGTTAGCACTTAAGATTGTAATTCAATTTGGTTACTAGTTTAGTCCCCACATGTGATATAAAGAAGGAATTATAGTTGTTGAAGTTGTTTATGACTATGTAGCCTATTGGAATAACAACTTGTATTGAAAAAGGAATTGAAAGAGAAGTAGTGTTGTTGTAGCCGAGAATTGGTTTGTTTTGTATCATTTGTGGGGCGGAATTTTACACGTCTTGTAGGCGTGTAATCCCCTTTTGATTGGTTGGAATGTTGAGCCTTAAATGTGGCGTGTTTGGTTATTGTATTCGGCCTTGAAAAAGGTGGCAAAGTATGTAGAAACAAAGGAAGTGTTGTCCGATTTTCCGTAGAATTTAGTGACTTTGCACTTAGAATATTCTACGTTCGAAGCTAGAGGTTAATGGACGTATTATGGCCATTATAGGTGGAAGTACTAGTATAGCGTATTCTACTTGAAGGATGGAATAGCTATCAAGGTTGAAGTACTTTGGAGCATTTTGCTACTTGTCGATAATCGTCGCGAGGTATGTGAACCTATTCCTTCCTTAGACATGATTCTACGTATGGAATATACACGTGGTATTATTTCATGATTCCTTCTACTCTTAGAAGTTAAGAAGTATGTATGTTGATTTACTCTATGTAAATGTTATGTCTGAGTTATCCTAAGTTCTTACCAAGTCTTATGGGGGATGTTGGTAAGAGTCGTTAGGAGGTGTTTGGAGCCAAGTTGACTTGGATAATTTACGGCACGAATGAGAATAAGTATCGAACAAGCCATTGCAGCGTTAATAAAGGAAAATGTAATGACGATAAATTATATTAAAACAAGTAGAATTCTCCATCTGCATAGAAGCTAAGATAAGACAAAATTGTATTACATTTTCTAGATCATGGTTGCTTTAATGAGATCAGTATAAACAAGTATAACCTATTCACACATATAAGGCATATGTTTCTTAATTTAAAGAGTTTACGTAATGAAGTGTTAAGACTATGAACTACGAAACTTGATTCTAAAAGATAAGAGACTTGAAGTATGTTGAAAGTATACGATACTTGGTTTTCGAAAGTATAAGTCTTTTGGTTATAAAAAGAATGTATTTGCCTAAGGTATAAAGTTAGTATAACGACTTTATGGGAAGTGGGTTATAATAGCTTTATGGAAAGTTAAAAGAGTGGTTTACTCTAAGTAAGGATAAATGTTTTGAAATAAAGAAAGGCAAATGGATTTAAAAGCATCAATTGCTTAAGTTTTAAGGAAAGAAGTCACTTGATTTAGAAGCCGAAAAATGTATTTCTAAAAGTGTAGTGACTTAGGTAAAATGTAAACAAGCCTTGATACTACGGGTGTTAGTATCTTAGGATTTTATATGAAAAAGAGTCTTTTGAAAAGTATGTAAGCACGTAGTACTTTGGGTTAAATTCCCGAATTTTTATGTGTGAAACGAAAGTGCCATGAGTGTATAAAAATGGAAGTCTAAAGGTTTAATGAACTTGCCTATGTTTGCTTGTGATAGCTTTGTGTGCAAGTATTATATGTTTACGTTGTCGTGACTCTCAGTTGGAGGGCCGGCTGTCTTGTTGTAAGTTTACTTGGACGCGTCGGCAAAGTGATGTGGGGTTCCACGGGTATGCTTCCATTATGATTGATCCTTGGACATGCTTATAGGATGTGGGATTCCGGGGCATGTGACCAGGAGGCGGGTTAGATTCCCGGATTTGTTTTATTACCCATGGCCATGCTTATACGATGAGGGATTCCGGGGCATGCGACCATGTTATGTAAGACTATTTACTCCATGGGCTAGCTCCCCATGAAGACATGTACCCACGATGAGGGATTCCGGGGGCATGTTATATTATTACTCCATGGGCTAGCTCCCCATAAAGACCTGCACCTACGATGAGGGATGTCGAGGGCACGTTATGGCCATGCTTATACGATGAGGGATTCCAGGGCATGCGGCCACGTTATATATATATATATATATATATATATATATATATATATATATATATATGTTGTATATGTATGTGCACGACAGTGAGGTGGGATGCCACGGGCGCGTCACATGGTTATATGTTACACCTACGACTGTCGGGAGTGATGTGGGATTCCACGGGCAGGAGATATATATATATGTATTGTGTATGTGTACGCCGACAGTGAGGTGGGATGCCACGGGCGCGTCACATGGTTATATTTTAAACTTATGACTGTCGGCAGTGATGGGGGATTCCACGGGCACGCATTGATATTTGTGTGACTTGATCGCGTCCCAGATTGGGCCGGGTAGTATATGTGTCCCTCCATAAAGGGCCAGATTATGTTATGAAAGATAAGTAAGTTATGGTAATGAACTTAATGATTTCTCCTAAGTATGTACGTAGGATTTGGCTATAACTCTTAATGGAATGGAATAGATAATGATGTGAAATTAAGTTCATGAGTGGTAATGACACGGCAGGATCTGGTATGTACTTTTTATACTTGCCCCTGTCATTCTTTTGTACAGTTATGATCTGTTTACTGTACTTTATTTCTGTTCCATATTCGGTACCTGTTGTACTGACCCCCTTCGGGGGGATGCGTTCATGTCCGCAGGTTTAGGTACACAGTTGTGGATCCGCGAGCTTAGGATCCTGGTTCAGCATTTTGAGATGGCTCCAATGTTCCGGAGTTGTCATGGCTATGTATATTCAGGGGTACGGCGGGGCCTTGTCCCGTCATAGTATTTGTTCAAATCTTAGAGGTCTGTATTCACATGTGGGCTGGACTGGTTAGAGTTGTAATTACTTTTTTTGGATAGTGTAAGCCCTTTTTGGGTGATTTATACTATGACAGCCTTATCGGCTTGGCCTTGGTTTAAAAAAAAAGGAGTGTTATTTATCTTCCGCAGTTTTATTATGTTGTATGATTAGAAGGGTGCCCAGGTAGGGCACCAGTCGCGGCCCGGGTTCGGGTCGTGACAAAAGTGGTATCAGAGCAGTTAGTCCTCGGAAAGTGTCTACAGACCGTGTCTAGTAGAGTCCTGATTATCGGTGTGTTGTGCACCACATCTATAATCAGGAGGCTGCAGGACATTTAGGATTGGTTTCCATTCTTATCACTCTGAGATCGTGCGATAGAGCTGTGTCGTTAGGGTTGTCTCTCCCTAACGAGTTATGTTGATTGCATTTCTGAGAAAGCGTGATGACCGGGAAGGACTATGTGGATTGCGTATCCACGTTGGTAATGATTGTAGTATAGTTGGTATTGTGACATACGGCTATCTGAGTTATGTATGAAGTCGGGCGCGTGTTGCCTAGAATGATTTTAGATTACGGGAGTTGGTAAAGACTAACTAGATACCGGGAAGGTATAGAACAGTTAATGAATTCTCGCCAAGGTCTTATGTTTTATTTTGAGATAATTGGGGAATGATGAGTTGTCTGATAGGGTAGTGAACCCTTAAGAAGTCATGTTAAGGAACTTAATGGAATACCATGTTAATATATTAAGCTACGTGGTAGGCTTAAGAGAATTGTACGGATGAGGTCCGTATAGAGTAAGTAATGGTTGTTGTGATCAAGACGACACGATTATGGTATTATGAGAAGTTTTTGTACCCGTTTACTGGGGGACTGGTAAGGTAGGCTTGGAGCATGGAAATTGCGAGCCTAAGAATTTTGATGACCGCTGAGACCTTAGATGTACAAGGTCTTCTCGGGTAGAAAGATTTATTATAGACGAGAATAAGAGTTAAGTGCGGCGGTCGGGGTGAGGACCTATTACGGGTCGCCCCATAGCCTGAATTGGAGTGGGATCAGTTGGTAGTAGTTCCGCTACGTGACAGGGTCACGAGGGTGCAAGGCCCAAGTCTAGTTAATTGTTTTACGGGTTCGTGGACGCGTTCCACCAGAACCAGGTCGTGAAAGCCGGAAATGGCCTTATATTGTTTTATAGAGTGACTCCAAAGATTTGAAGCCATAATCGGTATGGAAGTTATGTATGTATGCTAGTATGAGTTGGAAGTATGGAAAGAGTACGACCAGTAAGAAAGATAGCAACCAAGTGTAAAGGAGTAGAGCCTGAATCCATAAGAACCTTTCGAGGTAACTACACCCGTAAGTGTGTGGGGTGGTAGCTGAGCGGGAATATGAGATTTTCCCGGTGATGATACAGTCGTCAGACCCTAGTAGACCTAGTAGAGAGGATTATGACAGACTTTGAGGTCATTATGAGTATGGACTAGTTGGCTTCGTGAGTGTCAAGGTTGACATCTTAGCATAAGTATTGTTATGTGGCCATGGGTGGCATATGTTGTATGAAGGGTGTAGTAAAAAGGAGACTATGTCGCTATCTAATAAGATTGGACTCCGAAAGAACATTCGGGGATGAATGTTTCTAAGGGGGGAAGAATGTTACACCCCGTAATTCAAGGACATGTTTAAGAGAATGTAAGTAAGGAACACAAGACTTGAAATTGGTACGAAAGGAAGAATTGTTTTTCCGACGGAAAATCTTCCGAACATCGGAAAGGAAAAATGTTCGTTGGTGAGAATTAGATTCTCAAAATGCATTATTTGAAGAGTATGGAACTTATTAGCATTATGGAAATTTATTTTTATGGATTTGGTCATGTGGGGCCCACCCGAGAAATTTTACGTTTTGTGGGGGCCACGAGGGTTACGAAATTTTATAGACGAATCGGAGGGCGACACGTGGCACCCCCCAATGGTCTTGGACGAAATACTATAAGGGTAGAATGGTCATTTGACCATTGTAGATGATAAGTCTTCAAGCTTGATATTATTGACCAAGTCAACTTGTCCACTTGGCTATTATCCATGTGTTCTTCATCCTAGCCACACATTTGTTATAATCTTGACCCTCCATTGTATTATATATACACACTAGTGCAAGACTTGTCTTCCAACACTTAGAAAATTTTAGAGAAACTTGAGTGAGGCTTATGGTGCTCTCGGGTTTGGTCATCTCCCCACACAATTTTTTTTTAGTTTTGTTCCATTATTCACAAGACTTTAACCCACGGTCCCTAAGGGTATTGTAAGGATATCTCAATAGAAAGATTTCGGAAAAACGGCGTTTTCACGTTAGTCGCAAGGCGGAAACTTAAGGGGTTCTTCAACTTTGAAGTTGGAACTTGAAGATGGGTTCTTCATAGGCTTCTAAGGAGTGCTTGGAGCGGATTGGAACATAAGGAAAGGAGCTAAGAATTTCTAAGGAGCGACTTTGAATCTTGGAAAGATTAAGGGCTTGTAAAGGCATAATTCTTGTCGTTTTAGTATTTACGATTGCTTATTGTTGTAGCTTTGGATATTAGCAAGCATGAGGTATATATTATGAAGTTTGATAAGTGTATTGACCATTGGAACCCTAATCCAAAAACTAGTATGTTAGCCCTTAAGATTGTAATTCAATTTGGTTACTAGTTTAGTCCCCACATGTGATATAAAGAAGGAATTATAGTTGTTGAAGTTGTTTATGACTATGTAGCCTATTGGAATAACAACTTGTATTGAAAAAGGAATTGAAAGAGAAGTAGTGTTGTTGTAGCCGAGAATTGGTTTGTTTTGTATCATTTGTGGGGCAGAATTTTACACGTCTTGTAGGCGTGTAATCCCCTTTTGATTGGTTGGAATGTTGAGCCTTAAATGTGGCGTGTTTGGTTATTGTATTCGGCCTTGAAAAAGGTGGAAAAGTATGTAGAAACAAAGGAAGTGCTGCCCGATTTTCCGTAGAATTTAGTGACTTTGCACTTAGAATATTCTACGTTCGAAGCTAGAGGTTAATGGACGTATTATGGCCATTATAGGTGGAAGTACTAGTATAGCGTATTCTACTTGAAAGATGGAATAACTATCAAGGTTGAAGTACTTTGGAGCATTTTGCTACTTGTCGATAATCGTCGCGAGGTATGTGAACCTCTTCCTTCTTTAGACATGATTCTATGTATGGAATATACACGTGGTATTATTTCATGATTCCTTCTACTCTTAGAAGTTAAGAAGTATGTATGTTGATTTACTCTATGTAAATGTTATGTCTGAGTTATCCTAAGTTCTTACCAAGTCTTATGGGGGATGTTGGTAAGAGTCGTTAGGAGGTGTTTGGAGCCAAGTTGACTTGGCTAATTTACATCGAATGAGAATAAGTATCGAACAAGCCATTGCAGCGTTAATAAAGGAAAATGTAATGACGATAAATTATATTAAAACAAGTAGAATTCTCCATCTGCATAGAAGCTAAGATAAGACAAAATTGTATTACATTTTCTAGATCATGACTGCTTTAATGAGATCAGTATAAACAAGTATAACTTATTCACACATATAAGGCATATGTTGCTTAATTTAAAGAGTTTACGTAATGAAGTGTTAAGACTATGAACTACGAAACTTGATTCTAAAAGATAAGAGACTTGAAGTATGTTGAAAGTATACGATACTTGGTTTTCGAAAGTATAAGTCTTTTGGTTATAAAAAGAATGTATTTGCCTAAGGTATAAAGTTAGTATAACGACTTTATGGGAAGTGGGTTATAATAGCTTTATGGAAAGTTAAAAGAGTGGTTTACTCTAAGTAATGATAAATGTTTTGAAATAAAGAAAGGCAAATGGATTTAAAAGCATCAATTGCTTAAGTTTTAAGGAAAGAAGTCACTTGATTTAGAAAGTTTAAAAATGTATTTCTAAAAGTGTAGTGACTTAGGTAAAATGTAAACAAGCCTTGATACTACGGGTGTTAGTATCTTAGGGTTTTATATGAAAAAGAGTCTTTTGAAAAGTATGTAAGCACGTAGTACTTTGGGTTAAATTCCCGAATTTTTATGTGTGAAACGAAAGTGCCATGAGTGTATAAAAATGGAAGTCTAAAGGTTTAATGAATTTACCTATGTTTGCTTGTGATATCTTTGAGTGCAAGTATTATATGTTTACGTTGTCGTGACTCTAAGTTGGATGGCCGGCTGTCTTGTTGTAAGTTTACTTGGACGTACCGACAGTGATGTGGGGTTCCACGGGTATGCTTCCATTATGATTGATCCTTGGACATGCTTATACGATGTGGGATTCCGGGGCATGTGACCAGGAGACGGGTTAGATTTCCGGATTTGTTTTATTACCCATGGTCATGCTTATACGATGAGGGATTCCGGGGCATGCGACCATGCTATGTACGACTATTTACTCCATGGGCTAGCTCCCCATGAAGACATGTACCCACGATGAGGATTAGGGGCATGTTATATTATTACTCCACGGGCTAGCTCCCGTGAAGACTGCACTACGATGAGGGATGGCGAGGTCACGTTATGGCCGTGCTTATACGATGATGGATTCCGGGGCATGCGACAACGTTATATATATATATATATATATATATATATATATTGTATATGTTTACGCCGACAGTGAGGTGGGATGCCACGGGCGCGTCACATGGTTATATGTTACACCTACGGCTGTCGGGAGTGATGTGGGATTCCACGGGCAGGAGATATATATTTATGTATTGTGTATGTGTACGTCGACAGTGAGGTGGGATGCCACGGGCGCGTCACATGGTTATATTTTACACTTATGACTGTCGGCAGTGATGGGGGATTCCACGGGCACGCGTTGATATTTGTGTGACTTGATCGCGTCCCAGATTGGGCCGGGTAGTATATGCGTCCCTCCATAAAGGGCCGGATTATGTTATGAAAGATAAATAAGTTATGGTAATGAACTTAATGATTTCTCCTAAGTATGTACTTAAGATTTGGCTATAACTCTTAATGGAATGGAATAGATAATGATGTGAAATTAAGTTCATGAGTGGTAATGACACGGCAGGATCTGGTATGTACATTTTATACTTGCCCCTGTCATTCTTTTATCTGATTATGATCTATTTCGTACTTTATTTCATTCCATATTCGCAATTTTTGTTATGCGGCCCCGCCCGAAGTGCGTTAAATGTCATGAGTTTAGGTACCGATTGTGGATCCGCGAGCTTAGGATCTGGTTCAAGATTTTGAGATGACTCAATGTTCCGAGTTGTCATGGCTATGTATATTCGAAGTGCAGCGGGGCCTTGTCCTGTCATAGTATTTGTTCAAATCTTAGAGCTCTGTATTCACATGTGGGCTGGACTGGTTAGAGTTGTAATTACTTTTTTTGGATAGTGTAAGCCCTTTTTGGGTGATTTATACTATGGCAGCCTTATCGGCTTGGCCTTGGTTTAAAAAAAAAAAGTGTTATTTATCTTCCGCAGTTTTATTATGTTGTATGATTAGAAGGGTGCCCAGGTAGGGCACCAGTCGCGGCCTGGGGTCGGGTCGTGACACCTCCTCTTCCACATAAAGCATTCTTACAACTCCCATCCGAATTGATCTTTACAAAGCTGGAAGAAGATTTAATCCACTTGACCATTGAGGAAGTTTTGAAGAAAATGTTACTCAGCAGGAGGTGTCAATTTGGAGTAGCTTTGACATTACAAAAATGGTTGTTAACTAACTGAGCAGCTTTGAAGGCAATATTTCTCACAGATTTTTGTACATTTGGTCTTTCATGGCCATATTTGGCTCCACACCTTGACCTCCATAATTCCCAGCATGTAATTGCTGAAAGAATTTTGAGAACAAAAGCAAACACTGGATTAGCAGCTTTCTTTTTCCACCAGTGAATCAATAGTTGTCTAAAGGGCACATTACAATATTGAATCCCAGCTGGTCCACTTATTATTTTTCATACCGCTTGTGCAAAGTCACCATTATATATTAGATGATCTACATCCTCTAGGACTTCTACAGCAGCAACACCTTGAAGGAATGGAAATTTCCTTTCTGAAACTCTTTCATCAGTTGGGATTTTGTTCCTTAGAGCTCTCCACAGCATAAAGTTCATTTTGAAATGAACTTTTTTTTGCCAGGTCATGTTATTCAGTCACAATACATCCTTTTTCTCTCTCTTAATATCTGCCAAGCTGAAGCCACCTGGAAGATTCCTCTTTGATCAGCTGTCCATATTGCTCTGTCCAGCTTCTCTGGATTTAGTATAACCTGTAAATTGTAAATTTCATCAATAATATGTCTAGATAGGAAAACATCCCACCCCATCTCCATTGGCCATAAAGTAAAATCTCATTTTGCTTGGTTTTCCGTCTGTAGGTGTTTAATTCGGGTTCGTACACGCAGCGGAACTTGAAAATTTATGTTTCAAACCCGACGACGGTCGAACTGCAGTATGATAAGTAATGAAAACACAAAGCACATAGTAAATATAATACTTCGATAGAAGACTTACATTTTGAGATAATCAGCCAAGCAGTTGATTCTGGATGTTTTGTGTAGTCCGAGGGTGCACACGCAAATGTCCCTCGATTTGTAAGTTATGGAAACTGTGATGTAATTGCTAAGTCAGGAATGCTAGGGATTCTGACAGAGCTTTAGAAGAGATTTACATCTCTTAGATTTTCAGTGTCTTTGGAATGGGAGGTAAGCCTCCTATTTATAATTGAGAATAGGAGCTTTAGGGTTTTAGTTGGACTAGGCCCAACCGAAATAGACTGGGCAAAAATTCGGACTGTCAGGCCACGCCATGGCACCGCGGTCCTGGCATGTGTTCCTGAATCAAGGCACTGCGGTCCCGTCCTATTTTCTGCCCATTTTCCCATTTTAATGTCCCGGTCATCAACCGAACATTTAGGTATAATCTCCTTCTAATTACATTTTTCAATCGACGAAACACTTGACTTAGTGTTACCATTCAGGCCTTTACATATCGTCACTAATAACATTAGCATCTTCACGGAACTCCTAGACTGCGCCGGAAGACGAACCCAATATGTAAAGTTTAGCTACACAAAATATGTGAACTGAACCTATATATGAGAAGATAAAATCCCTTCATTCATGACACACTCAATCAAACTTAGGATTTGTCAAGTGTCTATCCAAATGGCTTGATTATTATAGCTCATCTATATTAGTTGACAACAGGACCGTATCACGTATATGTCGATGCATTGTGATGACTTAGTCAACCTAATACCATATGAGTACCTGAGTGTTCACTAGAGTATAAATTCAAGGAATGAATCATTTCTTGGCTCACATACCACATTTAATCTACTTCGTAATGCACTCAAAATAAGTCGTGTCTCAACCTATAAGGTATTTGAGCTTAGGACAGGATCAAAGTACATTACTCCGTAAATAAGATGATATTGACCTCAAGTCTAAGGACTTTTATCTCCCACACGCCGATGACATTATAGACATATAACAAAACAGTACATCAGCAGGGCATACCAATACTTCAACAAGTATCCATGTGTCCATCACGAGTTGCCATAACTCGTAGCAAGTGAGACATACTACATTCCCTAAGGATATGATGCAGATCATATGTCCACATATCACATATCATCGATATCCTAATTTCGATGATCATTAGTCGAGGTAATTTAAGAGTTATGTTATAACATTAACTCTCACATCATTAATAAACACGTAAACTCCAGGGATGCATTTATAGAATATTATAAACAATCAACTAATAATTCAACAAATGCAAATGTCATAATATTAATCATCATTAATATAAATATGAATATGTATAAAATACATTGTGTCTTAATACATATTATCTCTAGGACATACATATACTTTCACTGTCTTCAGAAAGATAGTTACATAGGGCACCTAAGTTTGTCTAATTATTAAACTAAAATGATAAATCCCCATTTTCGATTTTCCATAAGATATGACTATCCATGTACCTCTTGATTTTACACAGTTTCAGGAGTGAGAATTCCCAGAATACCACTTCTTCATCAAGGGATGAATTCTATGGCAATATTTAGCCATAAGAAAATATTTTCATAAGGATTGCTTAGTCCTGAAATTCCATCGCTGTTTAGTAGTGAAAGTTGTTGAAGTTATTCATAAGTAATAGTTATGTTAGTTAGTGAAGTGGTGAAGTGGGCCCCGTTAGTTTCGTTATTTTCCTTTGCAATCCTTTTCTTCATTTTAGCTTAAACACAGACTTGTATACATTTTCTCATTTGAGCTTTCATAATTGAAGATCCAGAAAAGCTTCCACAAAGTTCTCTTATCTTAATCACTAATTGATATAACTACAATTAACATGGTATCAAAGCTTGTTAACGCTTGTTGTTGAAAATCGAAGCAGGTGAAAGATCGAGGCAGGCGATTGAACTGATCGAAGATCGATTCTGGAAAAATGAAGATTGAGAATTGTTCGTGATTCTATTCGAGAACAATCTGACACATGCAACACATTTTATAGCATAAATATTACAATTGATAGGTGAAGATCTAATTTCTGGTTCAGTTCATATGCAATATTATATTATTATTTTTAAATTGAAATTCTGAAGATCGATTTGTGGAAATTGAGATTCTGAAGATCGATCGGTCAATTGTAGCCATCACGAGTATCAATTTGTTGCTTATATAGCTATTGATTGATCTCATTGTTGTTTGAGTTTTGTTAATAATTGCTTACAATGGAGAATACTTCACAAAATATATCAGCCGTCACTGAGGAGATTTCGAACCTCTGTTCAAACATAGTGGATCACAATAATCCATTATTTTTAGCTCATCTGATACTTTCGGAGCTGTGCATGTCGAGATACAGCTGACGGGAATGGAAAATTATACCTTATGGAGTCGTGCGATGAAGCTAAACTTGTTGACGAAGAATAAAATCGGATTCATTGATGGTACAGTGAGACGAGATATGTATGAAGGGAACTTGATGAAGCAGTGGGATCGTTGTAATGCAATGGTGATATCGTGGATCATGAAAAGTGTTAGTCGAGATTTACTGAGTGGCATTCTGTATCGATCTACTGTTTTAGCTGTTTGGAGGGATTTAAAGGAGAGATTCGACAAAATCAACTTGTCTCGAGTGTATCAATTGAAGAATGAACTGAGTATGTTGCAGCAGGGATGTCACGCCCCGAACCCCGGGCCCGCGACTGGTGCCCTACCTGGGCACCCTTTTCTATTCATACAACACAAGTAAACTGCGGAAGATAAATAACACTCATTTTTTTTCTTTAAACAAAGGCAAAGCCGATAAGCCTTCCATAATATATAACGTCCGAATGGGCCTACAACCGTACAACAAGGTAAATACAAATCTCACCAGTCCAACCCATATATGAATACAGACCTCTAAGAGTTTGGACAAATACTATGACGGGACAAGGCCCCATCGTACCCCTGAATATACCTAGCCATAATGACAAGCTCCGGAATATTGGAGCTATCCCAAAATGCGGAACAAGGATCCTAAGCTCGCGGATCCACAACTGAGTACCTAAACCTGCGGGCATGAACGCAACCCCCCGAAGGGGGTCAGTACAACAGGTACCAAGTATGGAACGAAAATAAAGTACAGTAAACAAGATCATAACTGTACAAAAGAATGACAGGGGCAAGTATAAAAATCAAATACCAGATCCTACCGTGCCATATAAAATAAGAGTCAACTGTACCTTGTATTATTGTACCCCTGTACTACTGTATCATTGTATCATTGTACTTCTGAAGATGAGATTATAACATGCCAAACAAATAACAAGAGACAAATATAATAATCAACTACTAGTACACTGTGCCTTTTTAAAAGTAGAGTAATGAGAGTCACATCAAAGACAGGGACACCTGCCCAAAATCAATATGTATATCTATTTCATGGGAATCGAACCCGCATGGGAATCGAACCCGCATAGGTAATTACGCACGCATGAGTATCTCTACTCGCATCACGGATCTTGTTCGTGGATTATTCATGGGAATCGAACCCGCATAGGAATCGAACCCGCATAGGTAATTATACCCGCATGAGTATCTCTACTCGCATCACGGATCTTGTCCGTGGATATTATTCATGGGAATCGAACCCGCATAGGAATAGAACCTGCATAGGTAATTATACCCGCATGAGTATCTCTACTCGCATCATCCGTGGATATTATTCATGGGAATCGAACCCGCATAGGTAAATATACCTGCATGAGTATCTCTACTCGCATCATGGAAACACATCCATGGAGCAAATATACACAAATACTATCAAGGAAATAAACCAAAGTACCAACGCATCAGATACAAAATATTAAAATAAATTTTCCTTTTAGAAATGCCAAGGTACCAACACCTCATGTACCAAACGCATTTAATGAACTTCACTTTATAAACTCAAGGCACTTTCATTTCATGTACTATGTTAAGGATTTAATCAGGGACATTCTCACATGATTTCTATATAACATTTTAAACCATCTCTTGACTTTCCACAAAATTGTTATAACAATTTCTCATAAAGTCATTATAACAAACTTTCATTTTTAGAAAAACTAAGACAATACCATGCCTTCCTTTTTAAATAAACCAAGACAATATCATGTCTTCCTTTTAGAATAATCAAGACAATTACCATGTCTTCCTTTTAAAATAATCAAGACACTTACACCTGTAGTATCAAGACACTTTCACTTTTAACAATCAAGTTACTACACATTTTAAACTCAAGTAAGTTATACCTTTCATATCAAGTCAAGTATACTTTTAACACCAAGTAATTTATACCTTTCAATTAAACAACCCAAGGTGTTATCAAGAGAATAGATAGAACAACTTCTATTTAGAAACTCAAGTACTATTAATGAAATAGATAGAACTACTTCCTAAAACTCTTACCAACATCTCCCATAAGACTTGGTAAGGACTTTTAGGAACTGTTCAGACATGCTTTAAACACCGAAACCACAACATGAATACCCTTAACTTCTAAGAGTAAAATAACTTTCCTTTTTATAAAACTCAAAGATACTAGCACTGGTAGCATCAAGACACTTTCACTTTTAAATCAAGCATTTTACA
Source organism: Przewalskia tangutica (assembly GCA_029844215.1). NCBI lineage: Eukaryota > Viridiplantae > Streptophyta > Magnoliopsida > Solanales > Solanaceae > Przewalskia > Przewalskia tangutica. Next base: position 11,009,659 of record CM056725.1, read on the forward strand.
CTTTTTAAACCAAGTGACTTATACTTTTAAAATCAAGTGACTCTACACTTTTTAATATCAAGACAAGTATACTTTTAAAATCAAGTTACTTTACCTTTCAAACCAAGTAACTTATACTTTCAAATCTCAAGTAACTCACACTTTTAAATCAAGTTACTTCTCTTTAAATCAAGTCATTTATCCTCTTTTAAATCAATCAAGTAAACCATTCTTTTGACTTCCCCTAAGCCGTTATAACTAACTTCCCATAAAGTCATTATAACAAACTTTAGGTTTTAGAAAACTAAGGCACTTGTATCCGTTAAAATCAAGTTACTACACTTTTAAACTCAAGTACCATTTAAGAGATTAGGAACAACTTTCTTTTTACGACTCTAAGTACTATAAGTAGAACCACTTTTGCTTTTAAAGCCCAAAGTACTACAAGGGAAATAGATATAAAAATCTCCATTTTATAAACTCAAATACTATCAAGAATAATGGATTTTAACAACTTCCATTTTGGAAACCCCAAATTACTATCAAAGAAGTATATAGACCAACTTCTAGTTTAGGAAATCCAAAGTATTATCAAAGCCCGATAGAACTCTATCAAGATCAAGTCAAGTATACTTCTAAAATCAAGGCAAGTATACTTCAAGAAATGAGTCATGTATACTCCAAATAACAAGGCAAGTATACTTCAAATAACAAGGGGGCGTGTACTTCAAGAATCAAAACAAGTACACTTCAATAATCAATCATGCCGATAGAAGGAAGTTGTTCACATACCTCATTGATGACTATCCAACACGACAAGTAGCATACGCACCAATGTACTTCAACCTAAAATGGCAATAACACTTCTATCAACATCAAACTTACTAGTGTAAGACTTATACCAAATAACGGCCCTCTAATTCTACGGAAATTTGGGCAGCACTTCCTTTGTTTCTACGTACTTTTCCACCTTTTCCAAGGCCCGAATTCATCAACCAACAAGCCACATTTAAGGCACAACCAACAGTTAAACAAAGGGAATTACACGCCTAACTTGACGTATAAAATTCTGCCCCACAATCTATACAAAACAGTCCGCAAAATAGTCCATAAAATAGTCCACTAATAAACCAACATTAAGGGTACAATGTGAAGCCTTTAACACCCTTATTCCTTAGGACTTTCATTAGTAATTTTACCACATTAAACATGCATGTTAGGGGCTGATTTTCCAGCATATATGCACCCCAAAATAGTCCATAAAACGACATCACAACGTCTAACAGTTTTGGGCAGTTTCGTCCAACAATAACTACAACAATCCAATGTCTTTTTCCTTAATTCTTTTTATTCCAATTCAAGTTCCAACATGTTATACAAGTTATATAATCTATCAACTACAATATTTCCTTCATTATATAACATGCACCAAGTGTAAATAACGACAATAACCAACAAAATCTGAAAACCTCAAAATTAGTCTAGCTCTCGGCCAAGCCTTAAAAAATTGTCCAAACACTTTTTAATCCTCATTCTTTTTAGTACAAGTTCATCCATACATTATAACAATAAGTAATATCCAATTACCTTAAAAGAAGAAGGACTTTTACCTCATTTTGTGCCCAAAATTGCCCCAAAACAGTCCGGTCTTTATTGGTCCGCAGTTTTCGTTTCGCTCCACTTCTTCAAGTTCCAATCACATATATGTGACCCCTATGAGCTTATACACAACTTCACTTCACGTTTCGCTTCCAAAAAGTCGATAAAACTTAGGGTTTTCTCCACCTCATTCTCGGCCAAAACCAACAAAACTTGTGGAATAATGATCTTGTCTTAGCACTTGGTTTTGGGGCTTAATCTTGGATGAAATAAATTAACCAACACTAGGTGTTCTTGGTGCTCTCAGTTTTGAGCTCAAAGGAAGAAGAAATTTGTGAGATATGGCTAAATGTAGAAGACAAGTCTTGCAAGCCCTTTCTATATATAGATATTTATGGACAAGTGGGTAGGTGTAACACCCCATTTTAACCGGAGTCGAAAACGGGAGTACTACGTATGGTTGATTCCTAAATGTATTTAAGGAGTCGCCACCTAATTATTATAGTGAATTAGGACACTTATTAAATAGCATAAAATGCTATAAATGATCTCCATTTAAAGGTCTGCGAAAGCTATGTGAGATTCTGGATCAGGGTTCTTCATTATCTTAAAGGGAAGGGGTTAGGCATCCTTTAAAATCCGTTAACTTGCGGTTATCCGTTCAAACCTAGGTTAATTATGTATTGGCTTTTATTCTACCTATTCTAAGCACTTTTACATAATTTACAATTAAAATAAAATGCAATACAAAAATAGTAAAACTAAAATTTAAATGAGACATAAGATAAAACTCCGGGACATTTTTAGCCCTTTTTAGGCTTTCTGCACAAGATGATCTCCGGGTACCTGCATAAATACTTAGTAAAAGTGTTAGTAATAAAATAAATAATTTTAAAGTAATAGCAATAATTAATAAATAAAGCCAAAAATAAATCTGTCTTTTGTACAGGGAAGGCCTTGGAAATCAGACGGAGATTCCTTCATCGGCCATTATTGCTAAAAATAATAAAATAAATAAAACCTTCGGATCCGCGCCAAAACAGTAATAGTTTTAAACACGGAGGGCTCAGATATATGTAAAAATAAAGTAGGACAGCCTAAACAAGTGCGGCTGCGAGAATTCGCCTTGCCAGCGCATGTTGGTTATCCGGTGTAAGTGAAAGAAATCATCATTGCCCAGAAAGCTTTATTTTATTTTATTTTCCGTCTTTGCAATTGTGGAGGCCTCAAAAATCGACGGATAACTTTTTCATTGGCCAAACAAGTGTAGCATCTTGTTCAAATCAGTCAATACCAACAGTGTAGTATTTGTTCTAAATCGGTTTAATAAAATAATGACCGGCAAAATCGCCGAAAATCAATCCGAAACCAGCGAAAATCAATCCAACAAACACCAGAAAGTAGAAAAACAGTGGCCAACAACATCGCTAAAAATTCCAAAAAATGGTTCAAAAATCAGTTAGTAAAATGGCCAAAACAGTAACAACATTGCAGAATCAGTCCGCCCAAAATCAACACCCATCAAGAGCAGTGATAAACATAGCCACGGTCGATACAATATCACTGGAAACACAAAGTCCGTAGATTAAACATCACAGATCTGATTCGCCATAAACTCCCAAATAACCATAACAATACCAACACAAAAATGAAACAGTGAGTCAAATTAACAGCAGTCTGAACTGTAAAGTTCACGGAAATAGTAGAGTTCGCCGGAGTTCTAGAAACTCCGGCCAGATTCAAAAGTCGAGAAAATCATGCCAAATTTGTCCAACAAACCACAATATATATATAATAGCAATGAAAGAGAAACAAACAGTGATTTCAACCACAAAAGGCAGCGGGCAGCGGCGGTAGCGTCACTTCTACGGATAGGTCACCGGAGCGACGCCACCACAGTAGTGAGGTTCGACGGTGAGCAGTGGGGTCAATGAGGTAGGGATGATGGAACAGTGGTGTGTTCGCCACTAGTGGGTGTGACGGGAGAGCAAGGGGATGGTGTTTCGCCGGTGAGTAGCGGCGGTGTGGGGGCAATGGGTGTTGTTGGTGTTCGCCGGAGATATAACTCCGGCGAGGGCAGCGGCGACAGTGTGAGAGAGAGGAGAGTCTTAGTTGGGGGGCTGAAGGGGTGAGGTTGTGATTTTAGGGTCACAGGGGGGTGAGACGTGCGGTGGTGGTGTGATGGTTCGCCAGTGAGACTGGCGGCGACGGGAGAGGGGAGAGGGAACAGGTGAAGGGAGAGAGGGTGAGGGTCGGTTGTGAGGGTTGCCGCTGATGTTGAAGTGTGCTCGGGTATATGTCGGGTAGGGTGTGCGACTGAAATGATAAAGTAGGGTAATGTAGGGTAGGTTTTTTAAATGGGGGGTAAGATTTTATTTATATGGGGTATTTAGGTTTAGGGTATTGGGTTTTGGGTATTGGGTATTGGAGGAAAAAGATGAAATGTGTATTGGGCCTCAGTTTGGGCTTCGTTTTTCGGCGGATTGGACTGGTCCAGATTGCGCCTTGGACTGGACTGGTTCGGCAAAAATGCAAAATGGGTTAATTATTTAACAGAAAAATTATTTAAAAAGATACAAAATTATTAAAATGTAAATGTCGATGTAATAGTAATAAAAATACAATATTTAAAAAAATGTTTAATACCTAATTAAAAGTAAAAAACATGATGCAAATTTACAAAAAATAAAACAACATAGAATGTTAAGTAAAAAATATGCAAAAATGTCAAAAAATGGTGATAAAATGCGGTGTCCTAAAATGCTTAAAATTGCAAGAAATGACTAAAGATGGGTCAAAATTGGGTGTCAACAGTAGGGACCCACTTGTCCACTTGTCCCCTTAAGTCTCAAAATATCTACTACTAGTCATCTTAGCAAGACAAGGAGTGCCACATGTCGCCATCCGATTAGTCCAAATTATTTTTTCCTCCAAAATATCTATATTTGGCCAAAATATCTCAAAATATTGTGGGCCCCACAAAACCGTAAAATTTTACCGTGAGCCCACATGACCAAATTCGGAACTTAAAATCCAAAATTTCAATATATTCTATATGGCCCAAATACCAAATTTGATAACCAAATTCCAATTAATAAACTTTTTTCTTCACAAATTTTCCGGAATTTTTCCTTAAGCAAAAGTAATTTTCTTTCTTTCCAAAATTCAAATCTCAATTTCTCACGCACGTTCTCATCTCATTGCCTTGGAAATACGGGGTGTAACAAGGTAGTGTCCCCAATATCCAGTTATTACTCTCGAATGAAGGATTTGTGGATTGAAATCGATTCCATTATCCCTCCACCTACCTGTGAGTGTGATAGTCATCGGGCTTATTGATCGGTGTATTTTATATACACTTTTCGAGTCAGTTTTAGTGAGTCTTTTGTCCCTTTTTGTACGAATAAGTGTCGTATTAGGATAGTTTTTTCTTTCTTTTGAGTCAAAGTGGTTAAAATGGCCAAATGGCGGAAAAGGAGCTAAAAGAGGGCAAAAGAGGAGGTTCCAGAGCTAAAAACAGAGAAAGTGGCGAACGAGGCTGAAACCCAGATCAGCGCCACGGCGCCTCCTGCGATCGAAGCGGTGGGCGCCAACATCCGAAGAGGCTGCAGAAGACCAGCTGCGGCTACGCCAACGATAGCGGCGCGCTAATCATCGAAGAGGCTACGAAGAAGTAAGCGCGCCTGCGAGCAGCAGAGAATCAGGGCCGCGGCGCCAAATCACCCGGGACCACGAGTTCCGGCGCGCGGCTAAAAGGTCGCGGCGGCGGGAAAAATCGAGTTTTGGGCGAAATTGGCCAGGCCTGAAGGAAAAGAGAGGCGGTTTTCAGCCTATAAAAGGAGAACCCTAGGCAGATTTTAAGGGTTCCCCTTCTTGCACAACACAAGGTTTTCTTGCTTGGAGATTGGAGACCATAGTTTAGTAAATTTCCTTTCCTTTTCTTGTTTTTATTTCAGTTTTATGAAGAACATGGAATTAGTTCTTGTCATGTCAATGGCTAGGAACTAATTCCTCTATAGGGCTTTCCATGTTGAATCTCTAGAAACTTATGTTATGATTTAATGCATGCTTATGGTTATTCTTCTTCTTGTTGAGATCTATCCAATAATTAATTGAATGCTTGGTAGTTAATTGACAACTAATTATCACTATATGATTTCTAATCAGACTCCGAAAGGAGGGGATTGTGAATATGATGTAAGTTGGGTAGACATTCTTGGATTGGGGATGAAAATCCCTCAATTATTTATGTAGCGTTAACGAGAGGCTTAACAACCCTAATTTTACGCATTGTGCGTGACGGTTAACTATGTTCTTAGTCTTAATACTCCTATAGAGTTATCCTTATCACCGAAAGGTAGGTAAGGTGCAATACTGGGGTTGAGTGTTTATATAACCCTAACGGGAGTATAAAACGATTTAGTGAACCTGCTTTCTCCAAAAGAAGAAGACCATAAGTTATTGCACTAATAAGTGACATAAGCGGATAGTGAGGAGACGTGGAAGCCCTATTCTCATCACAACTGAAGTAAACTCATTAGTTAAATTAGCCTTTATAATTCGTAGTTATAAACCACAAAATCAAATATCAATTTACCAAATAGATACCAAAAGATAGATATTTGGTACTTGAACCCTAATCCTTGTGGACGATATTCGGTCTTGCTAAGACTATATTACTTCTCACGATAACGTGCACTTGCGTTTAAGTGTGTGCATCTTTTCGCGCATCAAGTTTTTGGCGCCGTTGCCGGGGATTAGGCATAGTTCAATATCAAATTTGTCTATTTTTAATTTCTAATTTGGTTTTTAATTTTTATTTTTATTTTAAATTTTTACGTTTTTTTTATTTTCAAAAAAAAATTCGAGGTACCGTGATTGGTTGTTTGTTTTTGATCTATTTCAGGAAATCAGTTTATGCGAAGGAGAAGAGGAGCAGACACTCTTGTTCCCTTCAATCCAGAAATTGAGAAAACACATAGCGAGCAGAAAGAATCAACGGATTGCAACTTTGATAGAGATGGACGGTGCTCAAAACAATAACATGATGAGAGAAGGGTTAGGTGAAAATCAACCTAACCCAGGAATGCCTCGACAAGTGCCAATAGACGTGGAGGAGAGAGTCCAAATCCAGCCAGAAAGAAGTTTGGGAGACTATGTGCTGCCAAGAGTGAATGGAGCACAGACATGCATTAGGCTCCCTGCAATAGGAGCCAACAACTTCGAGATAAAACCGGCGATTCTGAGCATGGTACAGCACACAGTGCAATTCGGAGGACTGTCATCGGAGGATCCACATATGCACATAGCTAATTTCTTGGAGCTATGTGCAACTTTCAGATATAACGGCGTTACTGATGATGCCGTCAGATTGAGGCTCTTTCCCTTCTCACTCAGGGATAGAGCAAAAGTATGGTTGAATTCCCTGCCGGCCGATTCGATTTTTACATGGCAAGAGCTGGCACAGAAATTCCTAGCCAAGTTCTTTCCCGTGTAAGCGACAAATCGAGAGGGAGTTGAACAACTTCTACCAAGCGGATGGAGAGTCCTTATATGAAGCTTGGGAAAGGTTCAAAGATCTCTGAGAGAAAGTGCCCACACAATTGCATTGAGTTGTGGAACTTGGTCCACATCTTCTACAACGGTGAGTAGTACAACGTAACCATTATAGATGCAGTGAGTGGAGCATTCATGAGGAAAACAGCCCACGACGCTCATGAGTTATTAGAAGATATGGCCACTAACAACCATGTCACGGAAGAGAAGTCGACAAGTGGGAGGAGAAACGTGAGTCCACGAAATAGATGCTATTCTTTGCCTTGAATGCCCAAGTGGCCCTTTTGGCGAAACAGTTGCAGCAACATACAGTGTCAGTGAATGCGGTGCAGATGCCTAAAAGCTGTGAGATATATGGTGGCCCACATACATTCGATAGGTGTCCTTCATCTGATCCCAACAATATACCAATGGAGCGAGAGCGTCGAGCGATGAAGTAATTATCAGAGGCAACAGAACAACCCCTACTCCAACACTTATAATCCAGGGTGGAGGAATCACCCAAATTTCTCATGGAGAGGAGACCAGGGGCAGCAGACTCAATACAGGGCCGATGCAACAAGCGTAACCGTAATCAGCCTTCATTCAAGCCCCATAGCCTCAAGCGGTCAATGCACCGGTTCAAAGAAGAAAATCCAGACGAGCCGAGTACCGTGATAAAGACTTGCCAACGCCCAGACGCAGTTCATGACAGAAGCTAGATCCTCGTTCAGGAACTTGGAAACACAAGTGGGTCAGCTAGCAAAGCAAGCAAACAGCAAGCCGCAAGGTACATTGCCAAGCAATATAGAGGTAAATCCGAGGGAGCAGTGTCAGGCAGTGCAGTTGAGAAGTGGAAGACAGTTGGAGCAGCAGTCACCTCAGCCAGTAAGTGAGAAGAAGGCAGAGATAGAAAAAGAGAAGGTGATTGAGCCTAGCCCAGTAGTAGAGAAAACTCCAGAGAAGGAGTATACAGAGAAGATCCCTTTTCCCCAGAGATTACAGCGGAAGGCGGTTGATAAACAATTCTCCAAATTTTTGGAGACATTCATGAAGCTGCATATCAACATACCTTTTATAGAGGCTTTGGAGCAGATTCCTTCCTATTTCAAAATCATGAAGGAGATCTTGGGGAAGAAGAAGAAGCTGGCAGAATACGAAATAGTAGCACTGACAGAAGAGTGTAGTGCTATCTTGCAGAAAAAGTTGCCACCAAAGCTAAAAGATCCAGGGAGCTTTACACTACCTTGCACCGCAAGGCGGTGACATGCAATGAGCTCATGTGATTTAGGGGCAAGTATAAACTGATGCCCTTATCGTATTTAAAAGATTGGAGTCATGAGGCCAAACCAACCACAAGAAGCCCGCAACCGCCGACAGGACAGTGGTTCATCCAAGAGGCAAGATTGAGGACGTGATTGTGAAAGTAGGAAAATTCTTCTTTCCTGCAGATTTCCTCATTCTTGATATGGAAGAAGATGCGGAAATCCCTATCATATTGGGGAGACCATTCCTAGCAACGGGAAGAGCTTTTATTGATGTTGAAAGAGGAGAGTTAACATTAAGGGTGGAGAATGAAGAAATGGTGTTTAAAGTTTTTAAACACGTCATTGAGCCACCAATCATGAGTGGGTGCTTTGCAATCAGCACCATCAAACCCCCCTGCGAGTCAATACAAGTCAACCAAAGGGAGATGAGCCCAAGAAAGCAGGCATGGTTTGCCGAAATTCCACTAAAGGAGGTATGTGTTCCTGAAACTTCGCTTGATGATAATGCTAAGAAGAGAAGAAGAAGAAGAAAAAAAAGAAAACGAACAATGTGGAAAAAATGGATTTGTTGTGGGGTTAATACACCTTACATTTATTAAACTAAGGAACTTGCGTCCGGCTAAAAGACGTTAAAGACAACGCTTGTTGGGAGGCAACCCAACGTTTTCAATTATGTTATTTTAATTTTTGTCCTTAGTTTATTTTATTTTGTCTAAGAACAATCTCACGGTCTTGGGTTCTAGTGTTTGTGCTGTGATTGTGAGTGCAGCCAATAAAGCGAAGGCGGAAGATCAAGAAAAGACAGATTTCGAAAAAGCGGGTAAGCGTCGCGGCGCCCGGGAAGCGGCGCGGCGCAAAAATCGAAAAAAATGTCAAGTCTAGGCGCTATGCGAACATGGCGCGTAAAAGCTGAAGGAATGCAGAAGATTGGGCGCGTAGCCAGCGGCCGAAGCGGAAATCCAGAAACTTAAAACGCCCAGAAATCAGATTTTCCCCCAAATCCAATTTCAAAAACCTAACCCTTCTTTTCCAAAAACACACGAAAATCCAAAAATCTACCCACAATTCCTCCACAAATCCAACCCAACCACAACCAAAACTCTTAAATTCCTAAAAACCCTTAGCTATCTCAAACAACAAAGCTCCATTCCATAGCCTCAAACCACCATTAGAAACAAGAACAGCTTGAATCTTCTCATAAAAAGGTAATCTTTTTCCGTTCTTGAGATCTTTACTAAAGTCACAGGAGGTAGTAGTTTGAAGGAGTATTGTAGTTGTGAAGTAGTTTGGGTGCTGAAAAATTGATTGTGAAGTTTGGAGAAGGAGTAAAAAAGGAGGGTGTGGGTATTGGGTAGAAGAGTTGAAGTTTGGGGGTGTTGTGTTAGCTGCTAGTTGTTGATTGTGTTGGGGAACACTTGTGCTAATAAGTTGTAAGCTGCAGAAAGTATTTTTAACCATGTCCGCCAGAAAAAGAAGAGCCTCCACGTCCACCTCAGCCCCACATTACGATGATACTAGGTTTGTGAGCTACGAAGCCTTCCAAAGATACAAAAAGCTTAGTACTAGGCCCTTAATCCCTGAAAGGGGAATGGACTATCAGAGGGAGTCGTTTGGGGAAGAGGATGTTTATGAGCCCATTCGGGCAATGATTGAGTTGAGGGGGTGGAGGAGGTTTGTAAATCCAGAGAAAATAGCACCAATGAACACAACAATGGTGCGTGAATTCTATGCCAACTTTCCGGAGAAGGTGGAAAGGGGATGCTTTGTAAGGGGAAATTATGTGCCTGTAACAGCAGAAGATATAAATATACAATTGAAGACGGTTGATGTTGAAGAAAGTGATGATTGGAACCTCTTTAGAACATGGTCTAGAAGCACATCCAACATCGACTAGAATAACATTGCAGACACAGTGAGCTACCCTGGGGCTGCATTTGATCTTCCAAGAAATGGGTCAAGAGGACTGAGCAGGTGCCAGTTCAACAAAGCAGCCAAGGGTTGGCTATATTTCATCAGTGCCCGTCTGATCCCATCAACGCACTTCACCAGAGTGCCAGAAGATAGGATCAAATTGATATATGGGATCATGACGGGGAAAACAATTGATGTGGGGAAAGAAATAGTGCAGAGCATTGAGGAAATCAGCAGGTTGGTAACAACAGGTGGATTGGGACATGGCTCAGTTATCACCAAGCTATGTCACATGAATGCGGTCCCAATCCTACCCACTGATACTAATGAAAGAAACCAACTGCCTGTGTCCTATGGGATAGTGCACTCTTTCCCAGACCCAAGCCCCCCAGCAGCCAGAAGAAGAGTACAACAAGCAGCAGCAGCAGCAGCAGAGGCCGCAACGAACGAAGATGAGCCTGAAATAGGGGCTCAATATGCGGCAGGACCTAACCATCAGTCAACCACAGAAGCAGAACCTTCGGTGCCCATGATGGAGCGATTGCTTCAGAATCAGATGAGGATGATGCAGAGTTTGGACACAGTGATCCACGAATAACAAGAAACGAGGCAACAAATCAACGAGATGGGTTCCTTGTTCAGTCAGTGGTCCATGCACTATCCCATGCCACCGCCACCACCACCGTTTTAGCCAAAGTCTGTAAGTGTCTTATTTCTTTTATTGTCTTTGAGTCTACACACATTGGGGACAATGTGTGATTTAAGTTTGGGGGTGTTTTATTTGTATCTTGTTTTATTTGTGTCTTGTTATGTTTTATTTAAGTCTTTTTATTGTTTTTATGTATTTTTGAGTCACAATTTTTTTTTCTTATTGAGTCATAATTGTCTGTCAAAAGATCATGTATGTTGTAGTTGCTAGAAACACATAGTGAAGTAAGGTGGAATAATGTAATGGAATTGAAGCAATTATCTAAACACCTAGGTTAGATATGCCAAAAACTCACAAAATCTGTCTATTTGGAGTTTCTTGCTTAAATCGTGCATGCTAAATGATGAAAACGTATGTGTTATGATTGCTTGCTATTTGAGGCGAAATAGTTAGGATATGCATGTTAGGGAGATGACTCATGCATTTCTTTGATAGTCAATTCTTACCATTCTTTTCTATCCCGGACTTTAAAAGTATCCCTAGTCAGCCCCATTAAGCCTAAAAATTGAAACTTCTTCTTTGACACCCTATATTCCCACAGATTGTGTCATAAGTAAAAATGTGAAGTAGTGGAATCAATTGTGTTAAAAAAGAGACAAAAAGAGTGAATGAGCTTGTTGCACCCCAATGAAAAAGTAATAAGAAAGAGGCAAAAACCTAAGTTTGGGGGTGCTTGTTATTATAATACTCTTCATTCTCCCAAAACAAAAGAGGGAAAAAGATAGAATTGAAGTGAAGAAAAGAACAAAAAGAAAAGGGAAATACTGAAAAGCTAAAGAGCTTATGGTACACGAAATGAGCCTAAATGCCTATTTTTACCAACCTCTGCCTAAGCCTACATTACAACCCTTAAAGTCCTGAAGATCTCTTATATGCATACCCATGATTAGTGGAGAATAGCAAGTAAAAATGTCATAGGATTTTTGAATTTTCATGCATGATTTAGTATATTGACTTCCATTAAGCATGATAAATATGAGTTTGTGAAATATCTAGCTTAATGTGTTTAGTGTGCTGAAATTTCATGCTATATATTCCTGCATATTATTCTGCTAACCTTCATGTTTTTCTAGTTAACACTAATGCAGCAAAAGTGATCAATGTCAATGAGTCTTTTATTTTTCGTTTCTTGAGTCTTTTATTTCTTTCTTTCTATCTTTGCTCGAGGGCGAGCAAAGGTTAAGTTTGGGGGTATTTGATCGGTGTATTTTATATACACTTTTTGAGTCAGTTTTAGTGAGTCTTTTGTCCCTTTTTGTACAAATAAGTGTCGTATTAGGATAGTTTTTCTTTCTTTTGAGTCAAAGTGGTTAAAATGGCCAAATGGCGGAAAAGGACCTAAAAGAGGGCAAAAGATGAGGTTCCAGAGCTAAAAACAGAGAAAGTGGCGAACGAGGCTGAACCTGCACAAGCCGCTCGCCCGATCGAAGCGGCGGCGCCCAACATCGAGAGGTTGCGAAGACCAGCGTCGGCGCGCCATGCCAACGAGCAGTGGCCGCGCGCTAATCATCGAGAGGCTACAGAAGAAGTGGCGGCGCCACAGCCAGAGAATCGGGCGGCGCCAAATCACCCGAAGGACCACAGTTCCGGCGCGGCTAAAAGCGAACGCGGCCGACGCGGAAAAATCGGTTTTGGATGAAATTCGGTCAGCTGAAGGAAAAGAGAGAGCGGTTTTGACCTATAAAAGGAGAACCCTAGGCGATTTTAAGGGTTCCCTTCGCACAACACAAGGCTTTCTTGCTTGGAGACCATAGTTTAGTAAATTTCCTTTCCTTTTCTTGTTTTTATTTCAGTTTTATGAAGAACATGGAATTAGTTCTTGTCATGTCAATGGCTAGGAACTAATTCCTCTATAGGGCTTTCCATGTTGAATCTCTAGAAACTTATGTTATGATTTAATGCATGCTTATGGTTATTCTTCTTCTTGTTGAGATCTATCCAATAATTAAATTGAATGTTTGGTAGTTAATTGACAACTAATTATCACTATATGATTTCTAATCAGACTCCGAAAGGAGGGGATTGTGAATATGCTGTAAGTTGGGTAGACATTCTTGGATTGGGGATGAAAATACCTCAATTATTTATGTAGCGTTAACGAGAGGCTTAACAACCCTAATTTTACGCATTGTGCGTGACGGTTAACTAGGTTCTTAGTCTTAATCCTCCTATAGAGTTATCCTTATCACCGAAAGGTAGGTAAGGTGCAATACTGGGGTTGAGTGTTTATATAACCCTAACGGGAGTATAAAATGATTTAGTGAACCTGCTTTCTCCAAAAGAAGAAGACCATAAGTTATTGCATTAATGTCACGACCCGTTCCGGGGCCCGTGACTGGTGCCTTACCCGGGCACCCAAGTAGTCATACATCAGAGTAATCAGCGGAACATAAAAACAAGACATGAAACAATTGTAAAATGAGACACATTTTATCTGAGAGACAGTCGCTTTCTATATATATAAATACAAAGTTTGAGCAGTTTAATCCTTTTTACAAACCCCGCCACAACAAGATTACTGCACTTAAGAATGTAACGACAACTATGGCGGGACAGGGCCCCGCCATACCCCTGAATATACAAGAACCTACAGACTCAGGGTAACATACCAAAAGATAATCCTCCGGAGAAATGGAGCTTCCCAATACGCTGATTTGTGATCCTAGAAGCGGGGATCGACGACCGATGTACCTCTACCTGCGGCATAAACGCAGCCCCCCGAAGGAGGTCAGTACAACAGGTACCAAGTATGTGAAACTGAAAATACTGTAAATGAAATCATAGTAGTCTAAAACAAAACAGGAGACATGTATGATAACAAAACTACAGTTCACAATATAAAAGCAGTCATGTCAAGTCAGGGACTCACGCCCTCAAAGTCATCACTCAAATATAACCCGCACAACGGCCGCATGCCCCGGCATCTCACCTCGGTATAAGCATGGTCATGGAACCATCCTAATGGAAGCATACCCGTGGGCCACCCATCGTGTCAGTATGTCCAAAGGAAATAACAAGATAACCATCAGAATGGAAGCATACTCGTGGGCCACCCATCGTGTCAGTATGTCCAAGCCGATAACAAGATAACTCTCCTAATGGAAGCATACCCGTGGGCCACCCATCGGGTCAGTCTGTCCAAATTGAAATAACAAGATAATCATCATAATGGAAGCATACTCGTGGGCCACCCATCGTGTCAGTATGTCCAAGACGATAACAAGATAACTCTCCTAATGGAAGCATACCCGTGGGCCACCCATCGTGTCAGTATGTCCAAAAGGAAATAACAAGATAACCATCAGAATGGAAGCATACTCGTGGCCACCCATCGTGTCGGTATGTCCAAGCCGATAACAAGATAACTCTCCTAATGGAAGCATACCCGTAGCCACCCATCGTGTCGGTATGTCCAAAAGGAAATAACAAGATAATCATCGAATGGAAGCATACTCGCGCCACCCATCGTGGTCGTATGTCCAAGCCGATAACAAGATAACTCTCCTAATGGAAGCATACCCGTGGCCACCCATCGTGTCGTATGTCCAAAAGGATCGATTAGTGGAAGCATACTCGCGCCACCCATCGTGTCGATGTCCATCAATCAATCGGATAGCCTACTCCAACGAGACGCCAGAGTACGTAAATACAACACTTGCACAACAAAGGCTAATCACCACAAGCATAGGCAAGTTTAATCATACTCACGACATTTATTCTATTACAACCAATCCGGTTTTAACCCCAAAGTACTACATACATCTATCCTTTCAAAAGACCTCTTTACGTAAAAACAACTCGATACTATTATCCGTAGTACCAAATATGTTCATGTTTTGAAATCAAGTAACAACATTCTTTCCGAAAGTTCGGTTTGCCTAATTTCGGATACTCGAGTCTTTTAGTTTCGAAAGATTTCATAGTTCATAGTCTTAATCAAATAACGTACTCTCTTTTAAACAATTGAGTAATGTATGCCTTATGTGTGAGTAGGTTGTTCTTGTTTATAACAATCTTATTAAAGCAGCCATGATCTAGGAAATGTAATCTCATTTTGTCTCATCTTAGCTTCTATGCGGATGGAGGTTTCTACCGGTTTTAATAATACTTAATTATTCAATACATTTCCTTTATTAGCGCCGCGATGGTTTGTTCGATATTTATTACGATTTCAAATCAGTAAACATATTCCTTTTAAAAACCAAGTACTCATTTCTCACGAAATGAGGTTTTACACTTTTTAACAAAATTCATATTAATTCAATTAAGTCAAGTCTCTTATCTTCTACAATCAATAAACCATTCTTTTTATCTCTCTTAAGTCGTTATACCTAACTTCCCATAAAGCTAGTATAACTCTTAAGCTTTCAAAACCAAGTATTACTCTTTTCAAAACGATTCTTAATTCTTTTGAAATACTTCAAGATTCTTATTATTCAGGCTTAAGTCAAAGACATTGCCGTAGAACTACGTTCAGTTAACACACGTACGTCTACCGTACTATATATATATATATTCTTTTAAAATATCATGCTCAAGAGGATAGGAAGAATCACATACCTCGCGACGATTATCGACTATTAGCAAATAGCTCCAAAGTACTGTAATCCTGCTAGCCTTCTTCACTTCTTCGAGTAGAATACCCTTCACCCTATAATGGTCATTCAAGTCTATCAACGTCTAGACTACTCTGTAAAATAATTCTAGATACAGATTCCTTTATTCTACGGAAAATTGGGCAAAGACTTCCTACCCACCAAACTACACAGTCTCATCAGTAAATACAATCTATGTAAGTACAATCTGATTCGATCTTCTTCTTTAATATTCTTCTGATGTGATATCAATTCAAATCTCTTCTTTACTATCCTTCTATGAATCTTATATTCATTTCTATACTACTACGATGTAATTTCCAATTACAATAGAAGGGCGAGTATTTACCTCGATAAGCTCAAAATTATCCAAGTTTAATGTCGATCCTGAGCAACGTTTAGCTCCTATTCTGAACGCTCCAATTCGCTCCCAGAAACCCTTAGAAGTTCTACACAACTTCTACCTAACACTTCAACCGACTATGAAGATTTTCCTTAGGGTTTCGTTTAGTGGCTAAAGGAAGTATAATAGTATTTCTGGGCTTTTAGTATAGGTATAACCTTGGAATACTACAAGGTATTTGGGCCAAGGTATTAGGGAATAGTAACAATACTTGGAGAGTATTTTTCTACCAAGGGGGGGGAGTATTATACGAAAACAACTAGGCAATGGGGGGTAGTTTCGGCCAAGGCTCACAAAGGGGGGAGGGGTTTCGGCTAGCATAACTAGGAAGGGGGGGAGAGGTGCTCTCGGCTAGAGCTCTCAAGAGAGGGGGGGGTGGGAAGGGATTTTAAGACTTAGAAATGTCTAAGTGTGGATGAAGAAGTTCATCAACTAAGGGGGTATTTATAGGCCAACCAATGGCCAAGATCAAGACAAGTGTGGTGCAAGTGTAGGGTGAGGATTTATCCATGTGTCTTTATCCATCTACTACACAAAATATCCTACCTAACCCTTGACCAAAAATCAACACAAAAAACGTGCCAAGACTCCCATGGTTTTGCCGTCCACTTGAGGGCCAAGTGTCGCCCTCTCGTTGGTCCAAAATATTACGTCTCTCGGAAAAATCCGCAAAAATAATAAATGACATAGCCGTATTTTTCCCTTCGCAAAGTTTGGAAAACGCTTTTAAAAAACGATTCTTTTCGTGTGTTGTGCACAAAATTTTCGGTCCTTGCCTAACTTAAGGCTTAAACTTTTATACGTACGCCCTCACGTACATACTCTGAAAATACGGGGTATAACATTCTCCCCTCCTTAGAAACATTCGTCCCGAATGTTCCTTCCACGACGGATAACGATAAAGTTTCTCTTAACAAGTTGCCAATGCCACACCTGGCCACAAAATAACACAGGCGCAATTACTTAACCCAAGTCAACGAGGAATCACCTCTAGCATTACAAAAGCTTCCACCCCCGGTCTAAAAGATATTCCCTTCGCACCTTTACTTCACAAAAGTAATGATCATTTCTATTCTCTCAGCACATGTTCACTTCTTTCCTTACTCATCGTACTCTTCTTGAACACTTGAACTCTCCTAGTATACGTACCATACTTCAGTTCCCAAAATTTCTGGAGTCACTACCTCCAAACTTGGTCATCTTACTAGCCTCGATCTTCTTTAAGGCCATTCCCGGCCTCCACGATCCGATTCTGGTCGAACATATCCACGAACTCATACGATGGTCATCTAAACTTGGGCCTAGCACCCTCGTGACCCTACCACCCGGCGGGACCACCTAACCGACCCCACCACAATACAGCGCGGGTTGACCCGCGACGCAGATTAACCCGACCCGCTATCGCGCCAAACACTTGTTCCCCGATACGGAACAATCTTATTAATTCACGTCATGAAAGCTACCACTTCCATCTCACACTACCCAAGGACTTATCATGCTAATATACCCGAGGCATATAGAGCACTCCGACAAGGATCATTTGCAAAATCCTTTACTCGAGACGACCTTACATCTAAGGTCTCAACATGCAATATTCTAAGGTTCATACCTTCCCTGTCCCCATACTTATCCCTTCAACTAACCATGTTTTCTAACTTACAATTAACACAACGCTATCCGTACATAGCACACAATAAGATCATCATATCAAGCATACAAAACTCTAGAGGGTTAAGGATATACCTGTATCTACCGCTTTACTCTAATCACAGTCCTTCCCTGCAGGGCGCATAGCTGTAGAAGGTGATGAACCAGCCATAGATCCCGTAGTCTGTGCTGCCCCACCAGTGCTACCTCCGGTCGGACAGTTTCTCGCAAAAAATGGCCCTGCTGGCCGCATGTAAAACAAACTCCCGAACTAGCACGACACTTCCCAAAATGGAGTCTACCACATCGGCCACAACGAGGTAGGGGTGGCTTCAGCTGGCTAACACCCCTGCTCTCCCGAAAATCAACCTCGAGCCACGACCGCTCCGAATACTCTGGATGCCACGAAGATTGTGGAGGACCACTCAGATCGTGGAGGCGCATAACTAGTCTTGGCTGAGGCGGTCCGCCTCGAAAGTCGCCAAAGACCTCGCCTCGCCCTCTTCACGATCTCGGTCATTCCGCGACCTCTCCACTCCTCACATCCCGATGCATAAGCTCAGATGCGGCAATGTCCATGCCCCAAGAGCTACACCCGAACAAGCCTCGCCAAGTAGTCATCAAGCCCGGTGGCGTGGCGGTGCACTCGTCCTCCATGTCGGCTACCAATGCGGGGACGTACCGAGCTAATGAGTCAAACTCCACATTGTACTCCCGAACCGTACGCCCGGCTTGCCTCAACGTCAAAAATCTGTCGGCCCGAGCCCTTCTCATCTGTGGAGGCAAGAAATGTGCAAGAAATGCCCCTGAGAACTCGTCCCAAACTGCTAGAAGTGCATACTCTCCCCGGGACAGCTCCCACGAATCAAACCACGATCGGCGGATCACGCAACGACGCGAACCTAAGACCACCGACTCGGTCTCAAGCCTTGATCACTCTCGATCCGTCAGAATCGCTTGATGAACTCCTGCGGATCATCCTCAGGCCTCGACCCGTAGAACTCTGGCGGGCTACAACTCAGAAAGTCCCGTAGCCTCAAACTATCCAATCTCGAGTGAACCATGGGTACTACTGGAACTGCTGCGTCCAGCCTATCCTCATGTCTGGCCACGATCCTGGCCAGTAACTGGGCCATCTCTTTGTAACCCATCTCCTCTGCTCCAGGCTGTGGGACTTGAGGCTCAGGTACAGTGGTCTCAGCAGCCACTGCTGCGGCTCTAAACTATGCTGGGGCTGGCGGCGTCACAAAACTCGCCGTCTGAAGCACTATCTCAGGTAATGTCCGGGCCTGTGCCCTCGTACTCCTCTGTATCATACTAGCAGCCCCCTCGACTGTCTTGCCCACCTGGGCCCGGGTTGCCTTGCGCGGAGGCATAACTGGTAAAAACGAGATACGTCAGAGGGGTCCAACTTACAACACAGCTCTAAGGCACGATCTCAGAATGAGAAGAATGGAAACCAATCCTAAATGTCTCTGACCTCCGATTATAGATGTGGTGCACAACACACCGATAATCAAGACTTACTAGACACGGTCGTAGACACTTTCCGAGGATTAATCGCTCGATACCACTTTTGTCACGACCGCCTGGCCCGTGACTGGTGCCTTACCCGTGCACCCAAGTAGTCATACATCAGAGTAATCAGCGGAACATAAAAACAAGACATGAAACAATTGTAAAATGAGACACATTGTATCTGAGAGAAAGTCGCCTTTCGGCATATATATAAATACAAAGTTTGAACAGTTTAATCTTTTTTACAAACCCTGCCCACAACAAGATTACTGCACTTCTAAGAATGTAACGACAACTATGGCGGGACAGGGCCCCGTCATACCCCTGAATGTACAAGAACCTACAGACTCAGGGTAACATACCAAAAGATAAGCCTCCGGAGAAATGGAGCTTCCCAATACGCTGATTTGTGATCCTAGAAGCGGGGATCGACGGCCGATGTACCTCTACTGCGGCGTGAACGCAGCCCGGGCGAGGTCAAGACAACAGTACCAAGTATGTGAAATCGAAATATCAGAAATGAAATCATAGTAGTCTAAAACAAAACAGAGACATGTATGATAACAAAACTACGATTCACAATATAAAAGCAAATATGTCAAGTCGTGACTCACGCCTCAAAGTCATCACTCAAATATAACCCGCATTAACGCATGCCTCGGCATCTCACCTCGGTATAAGCATGGCCATGGAACCATCCTAATGGAAGCATACCCGTGGGCCACCCATCGTGTCAGTATGTCCAAAGGAAATAACAAGATAACCATCAGAATGGAATTAGTTCTTGTCATGTCAATGGCTAGGAACTAATTCCTCTATAGGGCTTTCCATGTTGAATCTCTAGAAACTTATGTTATGATTTAATGCATGCTTATGGTTATTCTTCTTCTTGTTGAGATCTATCCAATAATTAAATTGAATGTTTGGTAGTTAATTGACAACTAATTATCACTATATGATTTCTAATCAGACTCCGAAAGGAGGGGATTGTGAATATGCTGTAAGTTGGGTAGACATTCTTGGATTGGGGATGAAAATACCTCAATTATTTATGTAGCGTTAACGAGAGGCTTAACAACCCTAATTTTACGCATTGTGCGTGACGGTTAACTAGGTTCTTAGTCTTAATCCTCCTATAGAGTTATCCTTATCACCGAAAGGTAGGTAAGGTGCAATACTGGGGTTGAGTGTTTATATAACCCTAACGGGAGTATAAAATGATTTAGTGAACCTTCTTTCTCCAAAAGAAGAAGACCATAAGTTATTGCATTAATGTCACGACCCGTTCCGGGGCCCGTGACTGGTGCCTTACCCGGGCACCCAAGTAGTCATACATCAGAGTAATCAGCGGAACATAAAAACAAGACATGAAACAATTGTAAAATGAGACACATTTTATCTGAGAGAAAGTCGCCTTTCGGCATATATATAAATACAAAGTTTGAACAGTTTAATCCTTTTTACAAACCCTGCCCACAACAAAGATTACAGCACCTCTAAGAATGTAACGACAACTATGGCGGACAGGCCCCGCCATACCGAATATACAAGAACCCGGACTGCGTGGTAACATACCAAAAGATGATCCTCCTGAGAAATGGAGCTTCCCAATACGCTGATTTGTGATCCTAGAAGCGGGGATCGACGACCGATGTACCTCTACCATGCAGATAAACGCAGCCTCGAAGGAGGTCAAGATAACAGTACCAAGTATGTGAACCGAAAATACGTAAATGAAATCATAGTAGTCTAAAACAAAACAGAGACATGTATGATAACAAAACTACGCTCACAATATAAAAGCGATATGTCAAGTCGTGACTCACGCCTCAAAGTCATCACTCAAATATAACCCGCACAACGGCCGCATGCCCCGGCATCTCACCTCGGTATAAGCATGGTCATGGAACCATCCTAATGGAAGCATACCCGTGGGCCACCCATCGTGTCAGTATGTCCAAAGGAAATAACAAGATAACCATCAGAATGGAAGCATACTCGTGGGCCACCCATCGTGTCAGTATGTCCAAGCCGATAACAAGATAACTCTCCTAATGGAAGCATACCCGTGGGCCACCCATCGTGTCAGTATGTCCAAAAGGAAATAACAAGATAATCATCAGAATGGAAGCATACTCGTGGGTTCGATATTTATTCTGATTTCCGAAATCAGTAAACATATTCCTTTTAAAAACCAAGTACTCATTTCTCACGAAATGAGGTTTTACACTTTTTAACAAAATTCATATTAATTCAATTAAGTCAAGTCTCTTATCTTCTACAATCAATAAACCATTCTTTTTATCTCTCTTAAGTCGTTATACCTAACTTCCCATAAAGCTAGTATAACTCTTAAGCTTTCAAAACCAGGTATTACTCTTTTCAAAACGATTCTTAATTCTTTTGAAATACTTCAAGATTCTTATTATTCAGGCTTAAGTCAAAGACATTGCCGTAGAACGACGTTCAGTTAACACACGTACGTCTACCGTACTATATATATATATTCTTTTAAAATATCATGCTCAAGAAGATAGGAAGAATCACATACCTCGCGACGATTATGAAATATCATGCTCACCCTATAATGGTCATACAAGTCTATCAACGTCTAGACTACTCTGTAAAATAATTCTAGATACAGATTCCTTTATTCTACGGAAAATTGGGCAGCACTTCCCTACCCACCAAACTACACAAGTTCATCAGAATACAAATCCTATGTAAGTACAGTTCAGTCTTCTTCTTTAATATTCTTATGATGTGATATCAATTCAAATCTCTTCTTTTCTATCCTTCTATGTATCTTATATTCATTTCTATACTACTACAGTATGTAATTTCCAATTACAATAGAAGGACAGTAGTATTTACCTCGATAAGCCCAAAATTATCCAAGTTTAATGTCGATCCTGAGCAACGTTTAGCTCCTATTCTGAACGCTCCACCCGCTCCCGAAACCCTTAGAAGTTCTACACAACTTCTACCTAACACTTCAACCGACTATGAAGATTTTCCTTAGGGTTTCGTTTAGTGGCTAAAGGAAGTATAATAGTATTTCTGGGCTTTTAGTATAGGTATAACCTTGGAATACTACAAGGTATTTGGGCCAAGGTATTAGGGAATAGTAACAATACTTGGAGAGTATTTTTCTACCAAGGGGGGGGGGGAGTATTATACGAAAACAACTAGGCAATGGGGGGTAGTTTTGGCCAAGGCTCACAAAGGGGGGAGAGGTTTCGGCTAGCATAACTAGGAAGGGGGGGAGAGGTGCTCTCGGCTAGAGCTCTCAAGAGAGGGGGGGGGGGGGGAAGGGATTTTAAGACTTAGAAATGTCTAAGTGTGGATGAAGAAGTTCATCAACTAAGGGGGTATTTATAGGCCAACCAATGGCCAAGATCACGACAAGTGTGGTGCAAGTATAGGGTGAGGATTTATCCATGTGTCCTTATCCATCTACTACACAAAATATCCTACCTAACCCTTGACCAAAAATCAACACAAAAAACGTGCCAAGACTCCCATGGCTTTGCCGTCCACTTGAGGGCCAAGTGTCGCCCTCTCGTTGGTCCAAAATATTACGTCTCTCGGAAAAATCCGCAAAAATAATAAATGACATAGCCGTATTTTTCCCTTCGCAAAGTTTGGAAAACGTTTCGTCGGAAAACGATTCTTTTCGTGTGTTGTGCGCAAAATTTTCGGTCCTTGCCTAACTTAAGGCTTAAACTTTTATACGTACGCCCTCACGTACATACTCTGTAAATATGGGATATAACAATTAATAAGTGACATAAGCGGATAGTGAGGAGACGTGAAAGCCCTATTCTCATCACAACTGAAGTAAACTCATTAGTTAAATTAGCCTTTATAATTCGTAGTTATAAACCACAAAATCAAATATCAATTTACCAAATAGATACCAAAATATAGATATTTGGTACTTGAACTCTAATCCTTGTGGACGATAGTCGGTCTTGCTAAGACTATATTACTTGTCACGATAACGTGCACTTGCGTTTAAGTGTGTGCATCTTTTCGCGCATCACTTATGTTGATCACCTTGCTAATCAGAGATTATTAGAATTTTTGATGGGATTAAATGATAGCTATAATCAAGCACGAAGCCATATTTTGTTGCTATCACCTACACCTAGTGTCAATCAAGCATATGCTATGATTACACAAGATGAAAGTCAAAAATCCATTTCTGGAAGATTTGGAGGCATCGACTCAACTGAATATGTGGCTATGTATAGCAAGTCCACACAGTACCAACAAAGGAAACCAAATCAATCTAACTTCTGTGATTATTGTAAGATGAAAGAGCACACTAGAGTGAATTGTCGCAGATTGCTGTTGTTCTGTGATTACTGTAAGAAACAAGGCCACATTGTAGAAAAGTGTTATAGGCTGGTTGGATATTCAGCAAATTTTAAGGAGAAAAAGAAGGTGAATGTTGCAGTGATGGGAACTCAAGCTGATGCAGCTGTTGATCATGCACACAACAAGGACATGAGGCAACTGTCTACAGAGCAACACGACCTTCTCCAAAGCAGGTTGTCTCAGTGTACTCCAAACAGATATGAACTGGTGTTGCAGGTGCTGGATCAGCAAGAAAGAGGTAATGGCAAGGCAGTAGCCAAGGCTCACATGGCAGGTAACCTTATGTCTCATGAACATAGGGATACAATCAACTCAGACTGCATAGTAGATACAGATGCAACTAACTATATGGTTAGTGATAAGAACATGATTGAAAGAAAATATAAGGACAATGCAGGGCAGGTACAACTCCCTACAGGTGATGTGGCTGAAATTACACAAGTTGGCAACTGTAGATTAAAGAATGGTGACATTATTGAGCATGTGTTATGTGTCCCTACATTTAAGTTTAATTTGCTCTCAGTATCGAAGTTAACCAGAGAATTGAATTGTTGTGTAATGTTCTTCCCTGATTTCTTTGTCCTGCAGGATCTGTTTACTGGGAAGGTCAAAGAGACTGGTAAAGAAGTCGATGGACTGTACATACTGGAATCAGGTAGAAACTACAAAGTAGCAATAAAGGAACATGCTCATATGTCGATTGTGATCTCTAAGGATGAGCTGGAAGCTGAACTCTGACACAAAAGAATGGGGCATGTCCCATTAAGTATGATTAGGAAAATTACTGCTTTTGGACTTAAGTCAAATTTCTCAATAAGGCATTGTGATGTTTGTCCATTAGCTAGGCAAACAAGAAAGCCCTTTCCTAATAGTCTAAGAAGGACTGAAGTATCTTTTCAGCTTTTACACCTTGATGTATGGGGACCTTACAAAGTGTCATCTTATAATAACATGCGATATTTCCTTACTGTGGTGGATGATTGTACTAGGTGGACATGGGTCTTCTTGATGCATCTTAAATCTGATGTAGTGACTGTACTTAAAAATCTGTTTATACAGATTAGAACTCAGTTTGGTATGGTTGTTAAGGGTGTTAGGACAGACAATGGGGCAGAGTTTGTCAATTCTACATGTCTAGATCTCTTCAATAGATTAGGGATCATACATCAAAAGTCTTGTCCCTATACTCCACAACAAAATGGAGTGGTTGAAAGAAAGCATATGCATATATTGGAGGTTGCTAGGGTAATTAAATTGCAAGGCCATTTGCCAGATAAATTTTGGAGTAAGTGTGTTGAGACTGTTATGTATGTCATTAACAGGATCCCTTCTGTTATATTAGTAAACATTCTCCCTTATGAGAAGTTGTTCAAAAGGATACCATTATTCTCACACTTGAAGGTGATATGATGTTTATGCTATGCATCAAATTTGGTGAGGAAGGACAAGTTTGAGCCCATAGCCATCAAGGTTGTATTGCTGGGTTGAACAGGAAATGTTACAAGCTGTTGGACTTGTCCAGTGAGACAGTATTTGTCAGCAGAGATGTAACTTTCCATGAAGATATATTTCCCTATCAACAATTCAAGGAGAATGGAGACTTAGCTGCTCTGACTCCATGCTCTGAAAATAATTTGTTTGTTGATAATGTACAGGTTCGTTCACAGCATATCCCAGTGGAGAATGTGAGAACTATGTCTCATGTACAGATTCCTGAAGATGGACCAGTAGATGCAGATGTTGTGACAGCAGATGTTATACCCCGTATTTCCAGAGTATGTACGTGAGGGCGTACGTACAAAAGTCTAGCCTTAAAGTTAGGCATAGGATGAAAATTTGTGCACAACGCACGAAAAGAATTGTTTTCCGACGAAACGTTTTCCAAGACTTGCGAAGGGAAAATTACGGCTACGACATTTATATTTTTTGCGGATTTTTCCGAGTGACGAAATATTTTGGACCATTAGGAGGGCGACATGTGTCACCCTTAGTTGGCTTTGGTTGGACGAATTGGGGGGCCTAGTGGGCAAGTCAATTGGTCAAGTCTTGCAAGTTGGTTTTGTGTGAGTGGGAGTAGGTAGGAGGTGGACGGTTTTTGTGAGGTAGTGGAGTCCACATGGCTCATTGTTGTGGTGGGCATGTGTTCCAATATTGTGGTGGACATATGTCCTAATTTTGTGGGAGACACTTGGTTGGAAGACCTCATCTTTCACATGGATCCTAATCCCAACCCTCCACTTGTTTTAATCTTGTCCCTTGAGTGTTCTATAAATACCCCCCTTGAGTGAAGACTTCTTCATCCACTCCACACTTTCTAAGTCTCAAAATCCTCTCCCTTGTAGTAGTGTTCTCGTCCCAACTCCCTCCCCCCTTCCTTGTGGCTTCGGCCGAGACCCCCCCCCTTTTGTAGAAAGTTGCCTTCTAGTATAGTTACTATTCCAAAATACCCTAGCCCCAAATCCCTTATAGTATTTAAGTAGAAGTTGTTTAGAAACTTCTAAGGGGTT
Source organism: Przewalskia tangutica (assembly GCA_029844215.1). Lineage (NCBI taxonomy): Eukaryota > Viridiplantae > Streptophyta > Magnoliopsida > Solanales > Solanaceae > Przewalskia > Przewalskia tangutica. Next base: position 11,035,713 of record CM056725.1, read on the forward strand.
CTTGGAGCTTTCGGAGCGTGCAATTAGGAGCTAAACCTTGCTCAGGATCGACATTTAACTTGGATAATTTTGGGCTTATCGAGGTAAATACTCTTGTCCTTCCATTGTAATTGGAGATTGCATATAAATAGTTAAGAGTTGAGTATAAGATATAGAAGGATATAAAAGAATAGAATTGAACTGTAATCACAGTAGAAGGGTATAAAAGAAGAAGAATTGAACTGTACTTACATAGGACTGTATTTACAGTAGACTTGAGTAGTTTGATGGGTAGGGAAATGCTGCCCAATTTTCCGTAGAATAGGATACCCTCTGTTTAGAATATCCTACAGAGTAGTCTAGACGTTGATAGACGTATTTGACTGTTATAGGTTGATACTCTGCGCGCGACATACTCGACTTGGCAGGTGGATTTCGCCGAGAAGGTATGTGATTCTTCCTATCCCCTTGAGCATGATATTTTAAAATATATATAGTACGGTAGACGTACGTGTGTTAACTGAACATGGTTTTACCGACGTCGCTGACTTGAGTCTAAATAATAAGAACCTTGAAGTATTTCAAAAGAATTATGAATCATTTTTGAAAGAAGAGTAATACTTGATTTTTAAACAGAAAGCTTAAGAGTTATACTAACTTTATGGGAAGTTAGGTATAACGACTTAAGAAAGATAAAAGAAACGGTTTTACTTATTTGTTTATGAAAATCTTGTATTGATTTCTGAAAAGTGTAGTAAGATGGTTTGATAAGTAAACATGTTATGATGCTACGCGTGTTAGTGTCTTGTGATGTTGTGTAAGGGGGTTATTCTTGTTGTGCTTACGTTGTTAAACGTTAAGCTGTATCGTGTTCTTATATCACATACCCTCGACTTGTTATACCGAGGGCTTTCCACCCTTGATGCGGTCTATACGCTATGAGGTCCGTGTGACCACGCGGAGTCAGCGGAGTTCCAGGATTGATCATTCGGTGTATTATCCCGACGCGAGGAGTGCCTTATGCGATGCGTGACTACGCGGTCTATGTGACTATGCGGATCGCGGAGTCCAGAGGATACCGCGGCTAGCTACCCCGATGCGAGAATACCTACGCGTGCAGTGTGTGACTATGCGGACTGCGGGAGTTCCAGGATTAGGCTCGCATAATGATACTATGGGCGATTGGCCTTGCTTCGATCATTAGCGGCCTAGAAAAGACCAGTTACGTTATATCTATTTTGCTTTTGGTTATGTTGTGGCACTATGTGTGGTTACATTGGTTGTTTCGTACTTATTTGTAGAATTGCTTTTAAAATGGTATGATTTCATTTAAAGTACTTTACAGTTTCACATACTTGGTACCTGTTGTACTGACCTCCTTCGGGGGGCTGCGTTCATGCCGCAGGTAAAGGGAAGCAGGTAGCGGATCCTCAGTTTTAGGATCTTTTCTTTGGTGTCAGGAGCTCCATCTTCTCCGGAGGCTCGACTTTTGGGTATGATCTCCCTGTTGTTGTAGATAGTTTTGTACATTCAGGTATGGCGGCCCCGTCCCGCCATAGTTGTTTACTTTCTTAGAAGTGCAGTAGTCCTATTGCATACTGGGATGTAATCGCGGACTTGGTTTATATATATATGCCAAAGGCGACTTTTCTCAAATAAAGCTGGTCTCATTTTACACTTGTTTCATGTCTTGTTTTTATATTCCGGGATTACTCGATGTATGCCTACTGGGTTCCGTAAGGCACGACCACGCCCGGATCGGTCGTGACAAAAGTGGTATCGAAGCGATTAATCTCTGGAAAGTGTCTACAGCATCAGATCTAATAAGTCTTGATTATCGATGTGTTGTGCACCACACCAATAATCGTGAGGCTATAGGATATTTAGGATTGGTTTCCATTCTTCTCACTCCGAGATCGTGCCTTAGAGCCGCGTGTTATAAGTTGGACCTCTAACGTATTTCCTTTCTTTAACGATTATGCCTCCACGTAGGCAACCCGCCTGTATGGCAAGGCAAATGGCGGAGCTGCTAGTAGGACACCGAGAGTCATGAGGCTCGTGCCCGCCTATACCCGAGACGAGAGTTCCACGACGCCGCCAAAGCAGGTTTAGGGTCGCAGCAGCGTCGATGAGACCACAGCACTGCACCTCCACCCCACACCGGAGCAGAGGAGATGGGTTACGAGAGATGGCCCGCCATCGCCGTGATCGTGGGCATACGGTGATAGGATCGACGCAGCAGCGGCCAGTGGCACCCGTGGTACATCCTAGATCGGACACCGAGACTACGGATTTTCTCGAGTTGTAGCCCGCCGCAGTTCTATCGTCGAGGCACGAGGATGATCCGCAGGAGTTCATCCGTCGATTCTGAGGATCATGCGAGTGATCAAGGCTTCGAGACCGAGTCCGTGATTTTCGGTTCGCGATCGGCCGCGTGATACCGCATGATCGGTTTGATTCACGAGCTATCCCGGGGAGAGCACGCGCCTCCAGCTGTTTGGGACGAGTTCTCGGAGGCTTTTCTCACTCACTTCTTGCCTCCGCAGATGAGGAGGGCACGGGCCGATAAGTTTTTGATCCGAGATGCAGAGAGCGCACTGCGTGGAGTATAACGCCAGTTCGATTCGTTGGCTCGATATGTCCCTGCTCTAGTAGCAGACATGGAGTACCGAGTGCACCGCTAAGTCACTGGGTTAGATGATTATCTGGCAGAGTCTTGCTCATGCGTGGCTCTTCAGCCGGGCATGGACATTGCCCGCATACAGGCTCACGACTGATGCGAGGCGTAGAGGCCGACGGTCGATGATATCGCCAGCAGGCAAGGCCGTGACGGCAGGATCTTTTGGTAGCTCTCGGTGGACGGCCTCGCAGCTAGCCTAGATTTTCACCACGGCCGGCTCGAGCACTCCGACACCGCCTTCAAGATACCAGAGTATTCGGGGCGTGTCGAGCCCCGGACTTCTGACTTCCGGCGCAAGGGTGCTAACCGATCGAGGTACGCCAGGTGTCCGATGGTAGATTCCATTCAGGAGTTGTGGTACTACTTCGAGTTTGCTATACTTGTAGCCGCAGGTCACTACGCGAGCCCGTCCACTGCGGGCAACATCTTGATGGGAGGGTCACCACAGGTCTGCTGGTCGTCTTCATCCCCTACCGTTACTCGCCCCGGAGGGCAGGGTACTCATGGACCAGCAGGTCGCGGCAGAGGTCGTGGCGCAGGTCCCAGTTCTAGCGGTCCTCAGAACCGCATATATGCCTTGTCCAGCCGGCAGGACCAGGAGGCGTCGCCTGATGTCGTCACAGGTACTTTATCAGTTTCTGGTTGCGATGTGTATGCCTTGATAGATCCGGGTTCTACATTCTATATATCCCCTTATCGCTAGTAGGATAGGGATAGAGCCTGAGTCCATAGACCCTTTCGAGGTAGCTACGCCAGTGGGTGATTCGGTGGTAGCTCGGCGGGTATATAGAGCTTGCCCAGTGACTTTATGCAATGCCGACCTAGCCGACTTGATAGAGTTGGACATGACCGATTTCGATGTGATCACGGGCATGGATTGGTTAGCTTCGCTACGCCAAGTAGATCGCAGGAGAGAGTGGTACGGTTCCGCTTTCTGGGAGCCGGTTATTGAGTGGGAGGGGAACACTGTGTCGCCAAGGGGTAGGTTTATTTCCTACCTCAAGGACAGGAAGATGGTGCAAAAGGGGTATATCTACCATCTCATTCGGGTGTTTGATAATCGAGGTCGCGGTACCAGATTTTCATCGATTCAGAGTCGAGAGTTCCCAGATGTGTTTCCAGACGACCTCCCGGGTATCTCTCCTGAGAGGGAGATAGAGTTTTGTATCGATGTGCTGCCCGACACTCGGCCTATTTCCATTCCGCCATACAGAATGGCACCTGCCGAGTTGAGAGAGTTGAAGGACCAGCTGAGAGATTTCTTTGGAGAAGCGGCTTCATCGTGCCTAGTGTTTCTCCCCGGGAGCACCAGATTGTTCGTGAAGAAGAAGGGCGACGCCGCGCTGCGTGTGTTGATTACGGTGAACAAGGTGACTATTAAGAACAGATACCCCCTTCCCAGGATTGATGATTTGTTCGACCAGCTGCAGGGTGCGAGATGTTTATCCAAGATTGATCTGCGATCGGGCTATCATCAGGTACGAGTCAGAGAGGCGGATGTCCCCAGATCGCATTCCGGACGTGACGCACTATGAGTTCGTGGTTATGTCGCTCGGTTTGACCAATGCTCCGGCGCTTTTATGGATTTGATGAATCGAGTGTTCAAACCATTTTTGGATACGTTGTGATAGTATTCATCGATGACATCTTGGTTTATTCTCGCCCGGCGGAGCACGCGGAGCATTTGGCGATCAGGCCGAGAGTTCTCCAGACCACGGTTAGACGCCAAGTTTTCGAAGTGTGAGTTCTGGTTGACTTCGATAGCTTTTCTTGGGCATATTGTCGGGGCTGATGGTATTCAGGTGGATACGGCCAAGATCGAGGCAGTCAGGAGTTGGCCTAGACCTACTACTCCGATAGAGGTGCGCAATTTTCTGGGCCTCGCAGGTTATTATCGGCGGTTCGTGGAGAAATTTGCTTCTATCTCTGCACCATTGACTAGGCTGACTCGTGGCGGCTAAGTTTGATGGACTGATGCTTGGAGCGTGGTTTCGCCATCGGAAGGAGATCGACGATCGCCTCGTTCTTACTCTTCCAGAGGGTCCAGATGGTTATGTAGTGTATTGTGATGCGTCAGGCATCGGGCTAGGATGTGTGTTGATGCAGCAGGGCAAGGTTATAAGCGTCACGATCCCGACTTAAGAAGCATGAGAGGAACTACCCCACCCATGATTTGGAGTCGCGGCGGTGATTCACGCCAAGATCCGAGGCACTATTTGTATGGGGTTCATGTGGATATTTATACGCACCACAAGAGCCTCAAGATATCTTAAGCCGGAGGAGCCGAACTTACGGCGAGACGGTGGTTAGAGCTGCCAAGGATTACGATGTCGACATCCCGTACCACCCGGGAAGGCCAATGTTGTGGCGTATGCCCCAGTCGTAGGTCGATGGAGTCTATCGGATGTACCCAGAGAGGAGGGCATGGTTCGCGTGTTGCATCAGCTAGCGAGCCTGAGTCCGATTGATTGATTACGATAGCGATGGGTTCGAGTTCGAGAGGTTGCCGAGTCTTCCATCGTCGGCGAGGTGAAGAGGCAACAGCTGAGGATCCGGTTTTGACGTGGTACCGTGATACGGCTCGTGAGGAAGCGGTCCTTTGAGGTAGCACCATGGGGTGCTAAGGTTTGAGGCGGTTGTGTGTTCCAGATATTGCGAGACTTGGCAGCAGGTTCTCGGAAGCACACAGCGCGTTTCTATCCATCCGGGTCGACCAAGATGTACCACGACCTCGCATCGGTGTATTGGTGGGATGGCTTGAAGAGGACGCTGCGAGTTTGTGGCTCGCCCGTGTTGTCGCAGTGAAGATAGAGCACCGTGAGGCCCGTGGATTATTGCAGACGATAGAGATCCCGACCTGGAAGTGGGAGGTGATCAACATGGACTTTATCACAGGGTTACCTCGCACTCCGAGGAAACATGATTCTATTTGGGTTATCGTCGACAGGCTGACGAAATCAGCCCACTTTCTTCCCGTCAGGACGACCTTTTCGGCTGAGGATTATGCCAGACTTTACATCCGAGAGATCGTCAGACTGCATGGGGTCCCTATTTCTATCATATCAGACAGAGGAGCCCAGTTTACGGCTAACTTCTGGAGGTCCTTCCAGAAGGGATTAGGGACGCAGGTGAGCCTGAGTACTGCATTCCATCCTCAGACAGACGGACAGGCAGAGCGCACTATCCAGACTCTTGAGGATATGCTGCGAGCCTGTGTTATTGACTTCAGGGGTAGCTGGGAGGATCATTTGCCTCTAGTTGAGTTTGCGTATAATAATAGCTACCACTCCAGTATTCAGATGGCGCCTTATGAGGCCTTGTATGGGAGGAAGTGCGCAGACGCGATAGTCTGGTTTGATGTAGGCGAGGTGCGATTAGTAGGACCGCACTGATCTGGCAGCGATGGATAAGGTGAAGCTTATCCAGAGCGCTATCGATACTCAGAGTCGATAAAGTCATACGCAGATCATCGCCGTCGGATCCGAGTTCGAGGTTGATGATTGGGTTTTCTCAAGGTGTCACCCATGGCGGTGTGATGAGATTCGGAGGAAAGGGAAACTCACCGAGGTACATCGGGCCGCTTCGCATTGTCCGCAGGTAGGCAAGGTTGCTATGAGTTGATCTGCCGTCCGATCCGGAGGTTGTGCATCCGGTGTTTCATGTTTCTACGCCGGAGAGATGTATCGGATCCATCTAGGTGCACCCGATTGACGATGTCCAGTGACCGAGGGTTATCGTATGAGAGATTCCCATAGCGATAATCGATCGTCCGTTAGGCGCTCGCGACCAAGGACGTGGCTTCCACAAAGTCTTGTGGCGGAACGAGCTCGGGAGGAGATGACGCGTGGGAAGTCGAGGAGGACATGAGGCGTAAGTATCCTCACCTATTCCCACACCTCCGTGTAACTCACTTTCCTACTTGTAAATTTTCATTGTCATATTTGCTTAAGTCTTTGTATTGTGGCCATGTGTGGCATTTGCAACTGTTTAAGTTATAAAGAACCTTATCGTTATCTGTCTTGGGAAGGAACATTCGGGATGAATGTTTCTAAGGAGGGGAGAATGTTATACCCCGTATTTCCAGAGTATGTACGTGAGGGCGTACGTACAAAAGTCTAGCCTTAAAGTTAGGCATAGGACGAAAATTTGTGCACAACCCACGAAAAGAATTGTTTTCCGACGAAACGTTTTCCAAGACTTGCGAAGGGAAAATTACGGCTACGACATTTATAATTTTTGCGGATTTTTCCGAGTGACGAAATATTTTGGACCATTAGGAGGGCGACATGTGTCACCCTTAGTTGGCTTTGGTTGGACGAATTGGGGGGCCTAGTGGGCAAGTCAATTGGTCAAGTCTTGCAAGTTGGTTTTGTGTGAGTGGGAGTAGGTAGGAGGTGGACGGTTTTTGTGAGGTAGTGGAGTCCACATGGCTCATTGTTGTGGTGGGCATGTGTTCCAATATTGTGGTGGACATATGTCCTAATTTTGTGGGAGACACTTGGTTGGAAGACCTCATCTTTCACATGGATTCTAATCCCAACCCTCCACTTGTTTTAATCTTGTCCCTTGAGTGTTCTATAAATACCCCCCTTGAGTGAAGACTTCTTCATCCACTCCACACTTTCTAAGTCTCAAAATCCTCTCCCTTGTAGTAGTGTTCTCGTCCCAACTCCCTCCCCCCTTCCTTGTGGCTTCCTACGAGACCCCTCCCCTCAGAAAGTTGCCTTCTAGTATAGTTACTATTCCAAAATACCCTAGCCCCAAATCCCTTATAGTATTTAAGTAGAAGTTGTTTAGAAACTTCTAAGGGGTTCTTGGAGCTTTCGGAGCGTGCAATTAGGAGCTAAACCTTGCTCAAGATCGACATTTAACTTGGATAATTTTGGGCTTATCGAGGTAAATACTCTTGTCTTTCTATTGTAATTGGAGATTGCATATAAGAATAGTTAAGAGTTGAGTATAAGATATAGAAGGATATAAAAGAATAGAATTGAACTGTAATCACAGTAGAAGGGTATAAAAGAAGAAGAATTGAACTGTACTTACATAGGACTGTATTTACAGTAGACTTGAGTAGTTTGACGGGTAGGGAAATGCTGCCCAATTTTCCGTAGAATAGAGAACCCTCTGTTTAGAATATCCTACAGAGTAGTCTAGACGTTGATAGACGTGTTGATCATTATAGGTTGATACTCTGCGCGCGACATACTCGACTTGGCAGGTGGATTTCGCCGAGAAGGTATGTGATTCTTCCTATCCCCTTGAGCATGATATTTTAAAATATATATAGTACGGTAGACGTACGTGTGTTAACTGAACATGGTTTTACTGGACGTCTGTTGACTTGAGTCTAAATAATAAGAACCTTGAAGTATTTCAAAAGAATTATGAATCATTTTTGAAAGAAGAGTAATACTTGATTTTTAAACAGAAAGCTTAAGAGTTATACTAACTTTATGGGAAGTTAGGTATAACGACTTAAGAAAGATAAAAGGAACGGTTTTACTTATTTGTTTATGAAAATCTTGTATTGATTTCTGAAAAGTGTAGTAAGATGGTTTGATAAGTAAACATGTTATGATGCTACGCGTGTTAGTGTCTTGTGATGTTGTGTAAGGGGGTTATTCTTGTTGTGCTTACGTTGTTAAACGTTAAGCCCGTTGTACTGTTCTTATATCACATACCCCCTTGACTTGTTATACCGAGGGCTTGCCACCCTTGATGCGGGTCTATACGGCCTATGCAGTCTGTCTGACTATGCGCTGCGGGAGTTCCGAGATTGATCATTCCGTGTATTATCCGTCGAGGAGTGCCTTATACGATGCATGTGACTATGCGGTCTATGTGACTATGCGGACTGCGAGTCGAGGATGATACTGCGGGCTAGCTACCCCGTCGAGGAATACCTCATGCGCGTGTGACTATGCGGTGCGGGAGTTCGAGGATTAGGCTCGCATAATGATACTATGGGCGATTGGCCTTGCTTCGATCATTAGCGGCCTAGAAAAGACCGGTTATGTTATATCTATTTTGCTTTTGGTTATCTTTGTGGCACTATGTGTGTTACATTGGTTGTTTCGTACATATTTGTAGAATTGCTTTTAAAATGGTATGATTTCATTTAAAGTACTTCTGATTTCACATACTTGGTACTGTTATCGACCTCCTTCGGGGGGCTGCGTTCAAGCCGCAGGTAAAGGGAAGCAGGTAGCGGATCCTCAGTTTTAGGATCTTTTCTTTGGTGTCAGGAGCTCCATCTTCTCCGGAGGCTCGACTTTTGGGTATGATCTCCCTGTTGTTGTAGATAGTTTTGTACATTCAGGGTATGGCGGGGCCCTGTCCCGCCATAGTTGTTTACTTCCTTAGAGGTGCAGTAGTCTATTGTATGCAGTTGGGATGTAATCGCGGACTTGGTTTATATATATATGCCGAAAGGCGACTTTTTCTCAAATAAACTGTGTCTCATTTTACACTTGTTTCATGTCTTGTTTTTATATTTCGCTGATTACTCTGATGTATGCCTACTTGGGTGCCCGGGTAAGGCACCAGTCACGGGCCCGGGATCGGATCGTGACAGCAGAGATGCCATCACCTACTGCCACCAGTGCTGACAATAATATGGACCCTCTGGATGCTGATGTGAACAATATGGGCATTTTGGATGATGATGGAGCTGCTGTAGGTGTTAGAAAGTCTAACAGAATAAGGAGAACTCCAATTTGGTTAAATGATTTTATGCATTCATGGACAGCAGGCTGTGCTTATCCAATGTCAAAGGCAGTATATTACATTGGGGTGTCTGATCAATATCACAGCTTTCTGGTCAAAATTTCAGCAGAACATGAGCCACAGTCATTTCATGAGGCAGCCAAGGATCCAAGGTGGGTGGAAGCCATGAATTCAGAAATTCAGGCTCTAGATGACAATAAAACTTGGGAGGTAGTTGATTTGCCTCACAACAAGAAAGCTATTGGATGCAAGTGGGTGCTTAAAATTAAATATAAGGCTACTGGAGAGGTGGATAGATTCAAGGTCAGGCTTGTAGCTAAGGGGTACAATCAAAGAGAAGGTGTCGATTACCAAGAGACCTTTTCTCCAGTAGTGAAGATGGTCACTGTTAGGAGTGTGATCTCTGTCGCAGTTGCTAAAGGTTGGGTTATTCAACAAATGAATGTATTTAATGCATTCCTACAAGGGGACCTAGATGAAGATGTGTATATGACTTTGCCACAAGGGATTGCACATGAGCAGGGACAGGTCTGTAGGCTACTTAAGTCACTATATGGACTCAAGCAAGCCTCCAGACAGTGGAATATCAAACTGACTACTGCACTTGTATCATCTGGTTTTTTCCAGAGCCATTTTTACTACTCTCTACTTATCAAGAGGGATGAAGATAAACTAGCTATAGTGTTGATATATGTGGATGATCTCCTTCTGACTGGAAATGATCAAGGGATTATTGATGAGACGAAGACCATTTTGCAGCATCATTTCGGAATCAAGGACCTTGGTGAGCTTAGGTATTTTCTGGGCTTTGAATTTGCAAGGAATAAGGAGGGGATGGTGATGCATCAACGGGAGTATTCATTGGAGCTAATTGAGGATATGGGGTTAACTGGTTCCAAACCAGTGACTTCACCAATGGAAGCCAATATGAAGCTTACATCTACTGAATATGATGCACACATAAAAAAAACAGGCAAATATCGGAAAATAGGCAAAGATGGCAGTGCAGATGCTCCTCTGAAGAATCCAGCAGCATACCAAAGATTGGTTGGACGAATGTTTAGCTGACTAACACCAGGACAAATATCGCATTTGCGGTCCAATGCTTGAGTCAATTCATGCAAGCTCCCAAACACTCGCACATGGTCGCAACAGAAAGAGTTGTCAGGCATGTGAAGCAAGCACCAGGTCTGGAGTGTTGATAGCATCAGAGGGCAGCAGCATTCTATCAGCTTATTGCGACGCAGATTGGGCTTCCTGTCCTATTACCAGGAGATCCGTGTCGGGATACTTAGTATATTTTGGTTCCTCTCTTATTTCCTGGAAATCCAAGAAACAACAGACAGTTTCTCGGAGTTCGGTAGAGTCTGAATACAGAGCTTTAGCATCTGTAGTGGCTGAGATTGTCTGGATTAAGGGGTTATTTTTAGAGCTTGGTGTGTCCTTGCAGCTCCCCATCTTGACTCACTGTGACAGCAAGTCCGCAATCCAGATTGCTACTAATCTAGTTTTCCACGAGCGAACCAAGCACATCGAGATTGATTGCCACTTTATCAGGGAGAAGGTGCAATCAGGACTGATTTCTACAAAATTTGTCACGATTGACGAGCAACCGGCGGATATATTGACTAAAGCTTTGCTACCGGGACAACATGCTTACCTTCTTTCCAAGCTAGGATTGAAAAATTTGTTCTTAACCCCTAGCTTGCAGGGGGTGTTGAAGTTATTCATAAGTAATAGTTAGTTGAGGGTTAATTAGCTAAATGGTGGTTATGTTAGTTAGTGAAGTGGTGAAGTGGGCCCCGTTAGTTTCCTTATTTTCCTTTGCATTCCTTTTCTTCATTTTAGTTTAAATACAGACTTGTATACATTTTCTCATTTGAGCTTTCATAATTGAAGATCCAAAAAAGCTTTCACAAAGTTATGTTATCTTTATCACTAATTGATATCACTATAATTAACAAAAGCATTGCAAACATCCTTGAGTCTCCTGAAATTTGCACCCCCCTCATCATAAGGAAAACACAATATATCTCAAGAAGCCCAATGATGTTTCTTCTTCTCAGCAAATCCTCCCCAAAAGAAACTAGCAACCATCTTCTCAATTTGGTTCAATACTCCCATAGGAGGGTGGATAGCTACTAATAAATGAACAGGAAGAGCCGGCACACATGTCTGATCAAGATTGATCTTCCCTCACTGGACAAAAGTTTAGAATGCCAACCAGAAAATTTGTTAAGGACTCTGCCAATCATTTCAGAGAATATAGCAAACTTCTTTCTTCTCACTTATAGAGGGCAACCAATATATTTAATAGGGAATTATTTATGCTCCATTTCAGTGATAGCTTGGACTCTTGAGATAGCATGATCGATTTCATTTGGTGCTAAAGCCACACATGATTTCTGTTTGTTGACAAGCTGGCTAGAAACCTTCTCATAGGTGTTCAAAGTGTCCATGATCATTCTTAAAGAATCCCTGCACCTACTGGAAAACAAAATAATATCATCAGCAAAGGCAAGATGATTAATAAAAGGACCATTTTTACTCAACCCACTGATAGTGAACATTTTGAACTTTATTGATGCTGAGCCTTCTTCTATCTTTCAAAATACTATGAAAGTAGGCAGAATTGGAGTCTCATTTTGTTAACCATTTAACCCTGACTTTCTGTTTCAAACTCCATTTTACGCATTATATGTTGGCATAAGAGCCTCAAACAACATACTAAGAAAATGGAATATATTAAAAAGTATGTGAACCGATTATCAAATGTCCAAAATACGTTAATAGACCAAAATCCCGTGACATGATATGGTGATTGTCATTAAAAGATGAAGTTTGAGAAGATCCTCAAACATTTTAGTGGTCATGTTATAATTCGTAAAAGTGTGCTCTTAATTAGGCTAATACCTGCGAATTATGGGTTTTTACAGTAAATTTTGGTTAATATTACTTAATAAAAATGAAAAAAGGAGCCCTAAAAATTTTCATTTTTCGGAGAGTCATGTGCGGTATCACACCTCGCACGAATCCAAAGACCGCCCTAGAGTAGATGAAAAGAAAAGTAAGTTAAACAATTATAATAAAATATAAGTTAATAAATATATACGGACAAACTAAGATCAAGCAACGGAAAGGGTGATTACAGGATGAGCTAAATAGATACGGTTGATGCGACCATCCTATCAAGACCCTACATTGTGAGATAATAATACATATTGTGTAATCTCATTAGGATATATATCTATATATTAAAAGTCCAGACCCTACGTTATGAAATTTCACTGGTTATGTTCTTGTTGTATATACAATATATTATAATTAAAAGTGAGAAGGATCTAAGGGCAAAGTAGAATTACCAAAATGTCCCTAAAAATTAAATACTTATTCCTATGATATGTTTGTACAAAAATATAAATCCATATTTTAATAATAATTAGATATAAATAGTATATACCCTACAAGTTTAATCCAACGGTTGGAATTCTGAATTTTAAAGTTTTAGATGTGCATTAAAGAATTTTAAAGAAAATTATGACAAGTCTCTTCCACTACTTACGTTTCTAAAGCAAAAATTTGACTTAATAAATAGGATGCACACGTCGTATTCCATCTATTTAATTTAATCTGAAAATTTAATAAATAAAAGAAGAGAAATAGACGAAAAATAGCAGGATCCGCGGAGATTATGTGATGTATGACTTGATGTGAGCGTGCGTGAATCTTGAACAGTTCGGCCCACGTCGCATATAGGACGTTTTCTATTTCAAGAACAAAAGTAATTTGATTCTTGATGTTAGAAACTGTAAGGGCACGATGTAACATGTTCTTTGATATAAACATATTGATAGAACAATATGTGATTGAGGGATTTAAGAGAAAGAATTTTGAAGGGAAGGTATTGTTTTTGGCCGAGAAAGTGGCACAAAAATCGAGAGGTATTTTTGAGAGAAGCGGAAGCAAGGAAGAAAAAAATACCTAGACTTCTAATACCATGAAAAAAATAATCCATTGACTATTTTTATTGATGAAAGGTGTATCTGATACCATGAAAGAAATAATCTATTGATTATTCTTTTTGATGAAAGGTGTATCTATACAAGTTACAATAGGAAAATCATTTTCTTATTCTACATCTAAATTCCTATTACAAAACTAATTAATATACAGATCTATTATACAAAATATACCATAACTAAATCTTACACGTGATGGGTATATTTAACAATACATGGAAATTCTAAAAACATGAACGAACTGTTATATTTATTATACGCAGACTTACCTTACATTTTTTTATAGGATTTACTCTAACAATCTATACAATTGTTAGAATAAATTGTATAGATTTACACGAGAAAAGTTAATTCACCCATCAAGATCTTCTTTCTCATTGATGAAACTACTGTTCGGCTTAAGTTATTCAACCTATGCCAAATAAATCGTGGTGATGGAGTTTTAATTAATTTTTTGTGAGTTAAATAATTATTTTATTTGACAACAATTTTTTTATCGTTATAACAGAGAAAGCGATGCTTGAATGTTATTTTGTTAAATTCTTATAGAATATTTTATGCATACAAAATGTATACTTAATTTGCTCGAGAGTCAAATTACATAAATTTTAATTAATATTTTTGAGATATATTTTTACCATATTGATAAGAGAGAATTGTAACTTATAGTTTTTTTCGTATAATTTTTTAATAACTAATTATTCTTAAAATAGTAAATTAATTTAATCCACTTTAACTCCAAAGATTAATCAAATTGACTCGAAAAAAGTGAAACGTACAAATATTCTGGGAAGGACCGAGTAACTAATACGAAATTTAACGTGCAACATACGTTTCGCGAAACTAGTTATATTAAAAACATGAATCCTAAACTTTAAAATTAAATTACCTAAATACCCTTCTTAAAAATCTAATTACCTTGTTTATTAAAACAAAACAAAAAATCATGAAGAAACACCCAAAATTGTTAGTAAAAATGGAAGCAACAACAAACGGGAAATAGTAAACTCCTATTACAAGAACTAGGAAAGTGAAGAACAAAAGATTACAATAAAAGAAATAATCTTAACCAACAACTGGAAATAAGAACCAACACTTAATCTGAATTCTGCTGAATCGAGTGATGGCATTCTGTCTGTAAGACAAGATTGCCCCGTATATATCTTTTTACGTTTCTAGGCAATAGTCTCCCAAGATAAAACAGCTACTAACACCTGAGCAAAGGAAACTTAAGTGTTCCTCTTGAAGAACTTTTAGTATTGAAAGAATGCTAGAGAGGAAGAAGTTTTCAGAAATTTTGCAAGTGTTTTTCAATTGAGTCAAAGGCCTCAATTTATAGTGTGTAAGATTTGTCCCTTCAAGTGCCAATAAATGGCATTGAATCACTCATGTAATGACAATGAATTGCCCAAGTAATGACACTCATTTATCAGCCAAATAATGGTTGAATAATGATGAAATGAATACCATTGAGGGCAGCCCAAATCGGATCTCATGATTCAGTGTAGAAAAAGCCAACTTCACACCGTAACAACAGTTAGTGACTCACAAAGTAACAAATATTCTAATTACACTATATCGAATCTCATTAACACCCTTTTATGTCTAACAGCTAATGTAGGTTCTAATTTAGCATATTCAGAATTATATTTTCATCTAAGTAAGTCACACATAACAGAACTGATCCTAAATTAAAATACTAAGCATCATATTCGTTTAATCATACCAGTAGTCACATACCACATATGAAAACAGTTAAAATTTAAACAAAGCTTAAAGGAAAGAAATTTACGGACCTTTTTGGGGTGCAACGAACTGAGGCAGGGGTCTTTAAGTTCAAATCGACTTACCCGAAGGAAAAGGAACTTGTTTTTAAAATCTGTATTTGAAAGTTTGAATCAGAAATGAGAAATATTTTAGGCTTTTGAAAGGTAAGAACGGAGGTTGCCAGTTCTCCAAGTTTGAATGAAAAATGCAAAGTATTTTTAGGATTTTCTATAGTGCAAGGCGGCGGCCGGAAAAGGGTATCTCCCAATATGAACTCCAATGTTAATATTTTATAGCCCGATTTTAGGGTTTTGAGGGGGGATAATGCGGCGGCCAGAGGTGTTCTCAGACCACGAAATTACTAAACAACAAAAGTAGTTTTAGTCTTGTGTTTTTAAGAAGATTTAAGGAAGAAAACAAGAGGTTTGTCACAATATTATAATTGTGACATTAATTATTAATACCATTTAAGTCCCCAAGTTGTACTAGCTACATATTCAGTCCCCATATTTTAATTATTGCACTTTTAATTCCTGTAAGGCTTAAAAGCCATTTGCTACATTTTATGGAGTATTCAGAATATAACACAATTTCCTTTCTCTCTCTATCCTCTCTCTCTCCCTTCTCCTTCCCTGCGATCCAAATCGGGTAACAGGCACGAGCTCCTGTTACAATGGCATCAGAGCCACCTCCGACGACGGGAATCGACGCTCCACCAAATCTGCAGACCATTTATGACGATGTAAGGATATTGAAGGCTCAGTTAGCAGTAGTGGTGGAAGAGACCGGCAGAAGAGTCGACGAGACTAGCAGAAGACTCGAGGCTATCGATCTGAAACATTCGGAAGAGAATCGTGAGTTAAATAGAAAGCTCGACCTACTATTATCAGGTGCATATCAGAATCAGTCTGGAGGCTCGACTCCGGCGACACCAGCAGTAGCGGCAACACAAGTACCCTTCACCATCGGAACTGTTCCGACAAACATGCAAGCAACACCATCGGGGCATGACTTCGAACAGACGACAGGTAACAGAACTACTAACCCTTATTCTCAAACCTTTGCATCTTCGAACCATAGCGTTGGCAGAGGGTTCACATTTCCTCCAGCACCACTGTTGACAAGTCCTCCAATTTTTAGAAACCCTAATTATTCTTCACCACTCTCAACTCTAACTGGAACCATTGTTCACACCCCAGAAACCCCAAATAACCCAAGAACCCTAAAACCTAAAATCAATTTTCCTGAATTTGACGGTATTAATCCGAGGAGCTGGTTGAGAAAATGCGAAAAGTTTTTCGAGTTATACAGTATTTCAGAGGAAGAAAAACTGGGGTATGCGTCAGTACACATTGGAGACAAGGTTGATTTATGGTTGGATTGGTATACTTTGCACCTGAAAGGGGCTATGACTTGGAGCAGGTTCTGCGTTGAAGTGTGTCGAAGGTTTGGGCGATTGAGACCTCAAGATATTGTTGAAAAATTCAATAAGATAACTCAACATGACACTATCGACCAATACCAAAACATGTTCGATGAGTTACTTAGCCATATGGCAATATTGAACCCTTTACTTAATGAAGAACATTATGTTGCTAGCTTCATTAGTGGTCTCAAACCTGAAATCAAACCCTTAGTTAAACTATCCAATCCCGCGACTGTTTTGGATGCCTATGAAGTAGCCAAATTGTATGAAGAATCATTTAAAGCCCTCACACCTTCATTACCACCAGATATGTGTCACAAAGTGCCCCAAAACCAATAGTCACTACATACCCAAAATACCAAACCAATCTTACAAACAAACCACCTCAGAATCAAAACCAACAGAACCCCCTCAAACTAACTTATCCCACTCACAAACTACCAGTCAGACCCCATATAAACCAAACAACCTTCCCCTTCATTTGGAAACTTTGAGAGAACAAAGATTGTGCTACAGATGCAAAGAAAAGTAACCTCTGGTCATCAATGCAAGAACAGAGGGTTACATGCTATGGAGGGCATAGAGATAGATGAAGAAGAGGAACAACAAGAAGAATTTGTGGATGTGAAGGAAACATTAGAAGAACCAGTGGATGAACAGGCTGAGATCTCTGTGAATGCTCTTTTTAGTTTAAATACCACGAAAGGGAAAGTGTCTACCATTAAGATCATAGGGCATGCTGGAAAGGTATCCTTGATTGTACTCATAGACAGCGGTTCCACCCATTCGTTTATAGATCTCTATATCATTAAAAGGTTAAGCTTACCAAGACAACCTCTAAAAAAGCCACTAAAAGTGAGAGCAGCCAGTGGACATGAAATGACTTGCCATTTCGAAAGTTCTGCATTCAAGTGGCAGATGCAGGGTAAAAAATTCTGTTACAAACTAAGCCTTCTAAGGGTAGGAGGTTATGACATGATACTTGGCATGGATTGGATAGATGAAGTGGCACCAATTATACTACATATTAGGTCACACAGCTTAAGCTTCTTATACAAGGGTGAGATGATCACATTATATGGAGATCAGGAGGAAACTGAAGTTACACATATTGGAGTGGAGAAACTGAAGAGATTATTACTACAATGTGGCACATGTGAAATAGTAGCTGAAGTTGCAGTAATGAGAGCAGATAAAGGGCTACTGCTATTGACAGGTTACTGCAAAAATATAAAGAAGTGTTCCAAGAGCCTACTAAACTACCACCAAAGAGGGGGTGTGATCATAGGATTAACCTTATCCCTAGAGCCCAGCCTTTCAACCTGAGACCCTATAGATATTCCTTTGACCAGAAAAATGCTATTGAATCCATAATCACTGGAATGTTGAAAGCTACAACTGTGGTTCCTAGTCACTCAGTGTTTGCCTCACCTGCACTACTGGTGAAGAAAAAAGATGATACTTGGAGGTTATGTATTGACTACATAAGACTTAACAGCTTAACAGTCAAGAATAAATACCCTATTCCCATGATAGAAGATTTGTTAGATGAGTTGTTTGGGGGCCATATCTTCTCAAAGGTGGACCTGAGGGCTGGATATCACCAAGTAAGAATGAAAGAAGAAGAAGAATACAAAACTGCATTCAGAACACGCCATGGGTTATGGGAATTCAGAGTAATGTCTTTCGGTTTAACTAATGCACCTGCCACCTTTCAGTCACTCATGAATGAGGTGTTCAAAGATCAATTAAGGAAGTTCATATTGGTGTTCTTTGATGATATACTGATATACAGCAAGACCATGGAGGAGCACTTGATCCATTTGGAAACTGTTCTGCAGATACTTCAGGAAAACCAACTGTATGCTAAGATGAGTAAATGTGAATTTGGGCAATCACAGATAGAATATTTGGGGCATCTCATTACAAACCAAGGGGTGAGTACTGATCCCAATAAGGTCAGTGCAATGCTGGAATGGCCACAGCCACACACTATCAAGGAGTTGAGAGGATTCTTGGGAATAACTGGGTACTATAGAAAGTTTGTAAGGAATTATGCACATATCAGCAAGCATCTGACAAATTTGTTAAAGAAAGGAGAGTTTGGATGGAACATGGAAGCAGAAGCAGCATTCAATGCCCTCAAAACAGCTATGTCAAGCACCCATGTGCTGGCATTACCAGACTTCACCAAACCTTTCACATTAGAGGTTGATGCTTGCAACACTGAAGTTGGTGTTGTGTTGATGCAAGACAGAAGGCCCTTAGCTTTTATGAGTCAAGTGTTGAGTAAAAAGCACCAAGGGTCATCCACTTATGAAAAAGAACTGATAGCACTATTACAAGCAGTGGATAGATTGAGGCATTACTTACATCCCCACCATTTTATCATAAAGACTGACCATTTCAGCCTGAAATTCTTGCAAGAGCAGAAGATAACTACTTCATTACAACACAAGGGACTCACTAAGTTGATGGGGCTAGACTTTGAGATTCAATACAAAAAGAGAATTGAAAACATAGTAGATGATGCATTGTCCAAAAAGGATAATCAAAAGGGGCCAAGTATGGGGACAGATACAAAGCAGTGCCTAGTTTTAACACAAGTACAACCAAAGTGGGTAGAAGAAATACTGGATAGCTACACAGGAGATCTTCAGGCGCTTCAGAAAATCACTACTCTTAGCACAAATCCAGATTCTGAATCGGAGATGTCACTACAAACAGGGTTGCTGAGGTACAAAGAAAGAGTTTGGGTGGGTCAGAATGGACCCTGAGACAGGACCTAACAAAGAATCTACACAAGTCAGGACTGGGAGGACACTCAAGAGTATGGGCCACTTATCAAAAGCTTAAAGCAATCTTTTATTGGTCAGCCATGATAGAACATGTGAAAGTCGTGGTACAAGAATGTGAAGTCTGTCAGAGGTGTAAAAATGAACAAATTGCCTACCCGGTCTTGCTGCAACCACTACCAATACCAGAAGGAGCATGGGAACACATCTCCATAGATTTTATTGAAGGGCTACTCAAATCAGAAGGAAACGATACTGTGTTAGTGGTGATTGACATGTATAGCAAGTATGCTCATTTTATTGCATTGGTACATCCCTTCACAGCACCTCAAGTAGCCAAATCATTCTTGGATAACATATACAAGTTGCATGGGCTACCTAAGAGTATAGTATCTGATAGGGATAAAGTGTTCCTTAGTAATTTTTGGAAGGAAATGTTTAGGCTATTACAAGTGCAGCTATGTTTCAGCTTAGCTTACCATCCTCAGACAGATGGCCAAACTGAGAGATTAAACAGGTGTTTGGAAAATTACTTGAGATGTATGACAAGCCACAAGCCAAAAGAATGGCACAAGTGGTTGGCACAAGCTAAATTCTGGTATAACAGTAACTACCATTCAGCACTGAAAATGACTCCTTTCAAGGTTTTGTATGGCTATGATTCTCCACAGTTAAACTTCGAACTCATTGCCAAGACCAAGGCGGACACTGTTGATCAAATGCTTAGAGAGAGACAACTGATGGCTAAGATATTGAAGGAAAATCTGACCAAAACACAAAACATGATGAAGGTAAATGCAGACAAAAAAAGAACTGAGAGGGAATTCACTGTTGGTGATTGGGTGTTTTTGAAGCTACAACCTTATCGGTAAACATCCATAGCCTTAAGGAAGAACCTCAAGCTTGCATCTAGGTTCTATGGCCCTTACCAAGTGATCCAGAAACTGGGGCCAATGGCTTATAAATTGGCACTCCCAATTGGGGCCAAAATACATCTTGTGTTCCACATCTCACAGTTGAAGAGAAGGATTGGAGATCATCATATCCCATCGATTGATCCCCCATATTGCTCAGATGAAGGGCAACCCCTGGTAGCACCAGTAGCAATATTGGATAGGAGAATGGTAAAAAGAGAAAACAAGGCTACCACACAAGTGCTGATTCAATGGGCCAACCTACTACCGGAAGAATCCACTTAGGAGGATTATCAATTTATCAAGTCCCAGTTTTCAGAGTTTGAAGCGGATTAGAGCAAGCAATGTTTGAAGGAGCATGGAGTGTCACAATACTATAATTATGACATTAATTATTAATACCATTTAAGTCCCCAAGTTGTACTAGCTACATATTTAGTCCCCATGTTTTAATTATTGCACTTTTAATTCTTGCAAGGCTTAAAAGCCATTTGCTACACTTCCGGGAGTATTCAGAATATAACACAATTTCCTTTCTC
Source organism: Przewalskia tangutica (assembly GCA_029844215.1). NCBI lineage: Eukaryota > Viridiplantae > Streptophyta > Magnoliopsida > Solanales > Solanaceae > Przewalskia > Przewalskia tangutica. The sequence continues at coordinate 11,056,561 of CM056725.1, forward strand.
TCTCCCTTCTCCTTCCCTGCGATCCAAATCAGGTAAAAGGCACGAGCTCCTGTTATAAGGTTCTAGGGTTTTTCAAAGGTAAGAGCGGCGACCTCTAGATCTGGTCCGAAAAATGGACTGTATATGCTAATATTTATAGCACGAAATTAGGGTTTTATAGGGCTGAAGATTTTGGGCGGCATTTGTTGTTTTGATTTCGAAATGGTTGTTCAAAAATCTGAACGTTAGGCATCTTTACCACGCCTCACGTGGTTGACAATGACTTAGCATGAAAATGGAGCATGCCATTTCTGTGTATGGAGGAAAGAAATTTGTTACCGTTCCAAAAATGGAAGAGGGAAAGGGAGGGTGCACTGCGGCGTGTATTGGGGTCTCTTTTGGAATGGGACCAGAACTTTTAGGGTTTTCATTTTGTTATTTTGGGAGGAAATAACGATGGGCTAGGGTCAAATAGCCAAATAAGGCCTCTGTTTTTAGGGGACTAAAGGTTGGGTAATTATTTGGGCCAGCTGAAGAGTTTGGGAAATTAATGTTTGGGCTTCAGGTAGAGTTTTAGGTAGTTTATTTAAATAGTGGTTTGTGATATAAAAATGATTTATAAAATTATAAATTATAAGGATAAAAAATACTAATAAATGATGTAATAATATTTTGAAAAATGTTTTAGTGCTTAATATAAAATGCGATATCGTTTTATGAATGACATAGAATATTAGAATAAAAAATTATGATTGTGATAAAAATGTCACGATAGTAAAAAGACGAGGAAAGATACTAATAATAATAAAATTATTTTGAGAATATTAGAATCTTTATTTATGTAGGCATATGTATGTATTTATTAGAAATTAAAGTTGTTTTGCGTTGTTTAAAATAGTTTGATTTTGGATGAATAATGAGAAGAGAGGGACAAAATTGGGTATCAACATGAAGAACAAAAGATTACAATCAAAATAAATAATCTTACCAACAACTGGAAAAAAAGAACCAACACTTAATCTGAATTATGCTGAGTCGAGTGATGACACTCTTTACTTAAGACAAGATTGCTCCGTATATATCCTTTTACATTTCTAGGCAATAGTCTCTCAAGATAAAACAACTACTAACATTTGAGCAAAGAAAACTCAAGTGTTTCTCTTGAAGAATTTTTAGTATTGAAAGAATGCTAGAGAGGAAGAAGTTTTCAGAAATTTTGCAAGTGTTTTTTAATTGAGTCAAATGCCTCAATTTATAGTGTGTATGATTTGTCCCTTCAAGTGTCAAGTAATTGCATTGAATCACCCATGTAATGATAATGAATTGCCCAAGTAATGACACTCATTTATCAGCCAAATAATGACTTAATAATGCTGGAATGAATGCCATTGAGGGCAGCTCAAACATCTCAAAATTAGATTTTTATTTCAGACTTTCTGCCTGGGTAGCGCTGCGGCTCGTCTCGGAGGCTCCGTGACCCTAAAGAGGGTGGCGTCGCGGCGCTCCCCGGCTCTGCGGTGGCGCCGCAACCCTTTCCGACCCTTTTCAATCTTTACACTATGCACACTTCTTCCTTCATTCACCAACGTGGAACACTTGTCATTTGTCCAACGACCGTCCATCATTCTATGTGTCAAATATTTTACTTACGTACCAATATCTCTTTCACTAATGAAATTTACTATCATTGGTACAATGTATGCACGTGTGTGAAAACGACATTTCCGACGTGCGAGGCCCCAATGGTTGGTTAGAAATTTATTAACGTGAAATAAAGTTAATCATATTATTTATGACTCGAATAATTGGGGCCCCGCACGTCGAAAACGTGGTTTCCACACTCGTGCACACGTTGTACCAAGGATCGTAAATTTCTTTAATGAAAGAGATATTGGTACGTATACAAAATGTTTGAGACATGAAATGATAGACGGTTATTGGCCAAATGACAAGTGTTTCACGTTGGTAAATGAAGGAAGAAGTGTACGATGTGTAAAAGATGAAATGAGTCGAAAAATGCCACGGAGCCTCTAAGGGCCGCGGCGCCTCCAGCCAGCGCCCCAGTGCTAATTGAGCAGGAAAATCACTGGAGCTCACTGGTCGTCAGGCGCCGCAGCGCCTCCAGGAAGGGTCGCGACGCTTCGATAGCAGAATGTTTGACGAGAGCTGAAAAGTTTCTGACTTTTTGGCTGGTTTGGGCATTGATTCCCCACGAATTTGCTCATGAATTCAACAATTATTTGGCTGAATTGTAACCTCATATTAAGTGTCATTACATGGTCATTCAATGTCATTACTTGGCTAGATGGGAAGTCATATTCATCACACTATAAATTGAGACTCAAAGCTCCATTGAAGAACATACATTTGAAATATGAAACTTCTTCTTCGCTTGATATCTTTCATACACTCAAAAAGTACTTCTTTTTAGTAAACACTTGAGCTATCCATTGTTCAATTATTTGTTGTTGTTTTATCTTGGGAGATAAGTTGTCAATAGCCATTAAATGATTAATACAGGGCAATATTATCTTAAAGAAAGATTGAATATCAATCGACTCAGCAAATCATTCTCGTACTCATTTCCAGATTTGTAATCATTTGTTGTTGTTGATACTTTTCCATTTCCTTGTAACCGCATTTTATACTCACATTGTTCGAGTCATAAATAATGGGATAAACTTTATTCCACGTTAATAAATTTCCAACAAAAACTTCCTCGGTTGTAAACCATTCTATGTGACGAATCTACCCTCAAACCACGAACGTACAAAGAATTTGGAAGAAACAAATGTTGTCCTATACTTGTAACTTGTAAGTTCTTTTATAATGTAAGTAATAAATTTCCACTCAATTCTATACAGTTATTATATGGTGCACTGATTATTATGAAGCATTTAAAATCTATCTATATTTATTAAAAATTGAAATCCCAAAATTTAGAAGTTGAATTATAATAATATCCTTCTAATTCAATTTATAACTTTAGTTACAGAAAAAGAGATAAATAATTTCATGAACATACATACAAAAATTAGTCATATATATTGATAAAATCACAACATAAAATTAAAAAGTAGAATTGAAGTATAGATGCAATTTCATTATTAAATTGTTTCAAAAACTAAACATTATAAAATATTTCAAAGAAGTTTTCGTTGTATTTGAATGCATACGCAGAGCCAACGCAGCGAAAAACTAAACAGGAACTTATCTTCAGCCATAGTTGTTCAAGTGTCGTGGAGAATCGTCTTTCTTCTAGCGCCGACTTGTAGCCATGAGAATAATGGTAAAGGAGGTGAACTTAAAATCCAGCTGGAGGTCTGCAATGTGGGTTCGAATCCTGGTGGGAGCATGTTGTTCTCTTTTGGGATAAGACCCTGTAAGTGATATCAATTGCTCTATTCTCAAACTCTGGTCATTCAGGTATATCCCGCGATTTATTGAAAGTAGTGTTGAGGGACCGGTATTACTATCTCCAGGAATAGTCTGGCGTAAGTCAGGAAGCTGGATATAAAAAAAATGGTAAAACCCCTAGAGCCTTCTAGCATATGCATATCACAAAGAGTATGTTGGACTGATTGAGTCACATGTGTATTTATAGGTAGGCTAGAGACTTTTAGGTAGAAAACTTTAATCCTAGGGACTACTTCATAAAATATGGTTGCCCTAAGGACTCCTAATAAAAAGTTTTCTCCCATCAAGAAAACTTCTGGATATGCATAACTTAATAATATTATCTGCCATATATTATTTACTTGAAAGACAAGGTAAATAATTTGTTACCATAACATATGGGCCACATTAAATGTCATCAAATGAGACATTATTCTTACATTCTCCCACTTGGCCCGCATATTATAATCAGATAATTGTTTGAGTGATAATCATGGCCATAAATTTTATTCACTCGACTAAACTGTTATGCAACGATCATTTCAACTATAACATATTACTACACGAATCATGTTGGTCATGCTCTTAGTCAAACAATTTCTTTCATGTATTACGATGTGTAATATATTCTAATAAAGTATCCACCAACTTTATGAATAAACTTAATATAAGTCATTCAGAGTCCAACTTTATTGATCCAGTGATCACAACATAATAAATGAAAATCAAATGTGCACTGTCATATATAATAAAGAAACGATATTGTCTAGACAAAGTGTTAGAGAATAAGCAAGACTTAAAACGTGTTACTAAGACCCATACGGGTTACATGATCCTTGAAAATGTTAATTGGTAAATCATTAGTCACAAGATCAACAATCATTAAAGTAGTACTAATATGTCCAAAACTCACATCTTGCTTATTGACATTATTTATAACCATCAAATATTTTATGTGGATGTGCCTGCTTCGGCTGCCATTTTTATTATTATTTGAAAAGAATATAACAGCTGAATTATCACAAAAAATTTCAATGGCCTTGTAATAGAATCAACAACTCTAAGGCCCGAAATGAAATTCTTCAATCAAAACGCTTGTGATGTAGCTTCAAAACATGCTATAAATTCAATTTCCATTGTGGATGTTGCAACAATGGTTTGTTTAACACTCCTCCAAGATACAACACCTCTAGCAAGAAGGAAAATGTATCTAGAAGTAGATTTACTAGAGTCTTTGCATCCACTCAAATCAGAGTCTGAATATCCAATAATCTCCAATGAATCATAATATATATATGTGAGCTTAAGATCCTTGGTTCCTTGCAAATATCTCTAAAAGCACTCCTACTGCAAAAGCTATATCAGGTCTAGTGCAGACATGTGCATACATAAGGCTCCCAACAAGTGAAGCATAGAGAATGCCTTTTATTTGCTCTTGTTCCAATGCATTCTGTGGACATTGATTCAATGAGAATTTGTCACCTTTAATGATGGCTGCTATAGATGAACAATTCTTCATTCCGAATCTTTCCATAATTTTTTCAATATAGGCCCTTTGAGATAGTCCAAGTAATCTTTGAGATATATCTTTGTGAATATATATGCCAATGACACGGGAAGCTTCACCCATATCCTTTATCTCAAAATTCTGAATAAAAAACTATTGTCTCATGCAACAATATCAAATCACTACTAGCAAGTAAAATATCATCCACATATAGGAAAAGAAAAATATATTTGCTCCCACTTATCTTAAGGTATATGCTCTGATCAATGATGTTCTCTATAAATTCAAATGAAGAAACAACATTATGAAATTTAATATATCATTGGCGATAAACCTGTTTTAGTCCATAAATAAATTTATTTAACTTGAAAACAAGGTGAATTTTATCCTTATCACAAAAACCTTCAGGCTGACGCATGTATATTTCCTCTTCGAGATGTTCATTCAAAAACGTCATTTTCACATTCATTTGATGTAGCTCTAAATAAAAATAAGCTACTAATGCCATGATTATAATGAATATTCTTTTAAACTGGAGAACAAGTTTCATGGCAGTCAATGTCTTATTTTTGAGTAATTTTTTTGGCTACAAATCTAGCTTTATATCATTCAATATTACCATATGAGTCTCTTTTGATTTTATAAACCCATTTGGATAACTATAGTAGAGACTCCTTCATGTAATTCAACGAGATTCCAGACTTTATTCTTTGCCATAAATTCCAACGCTTCTTTCATGGCATCATTTCAAGTGTGGAGTTTGTAACACCCCATTTCAACCGGAGTCGGAAACGGGATTACTGCTACGTATGGTTGATTCCTAAATTGCATTTAAGGAGTCGCCACCTAATTATTATAGTGAATTAGGACACTGAAAATGTAGCATAAAATACTACGAATGATCTCCATTTTAAAGGTTTGCGAAAGCTATGTAAGATTCTAGATAAGAGTTCTTTATTATCCTAAAGGGAAGGTGTTAGGCACCCTCTAAGATCCGCTAACTTGCGGTTATCCGTTCAAACTTAAGTTTTAAAATTTACGCTAAGAAATGCATGCTTTTATAAATGTTAAATAAAAGACGTTGCAAGTATTTAATAACAAAAGATGCATTCTTGACAACATAAAAGAGTTGTAAGACTTGTTTATAAAAAATACATATATAGGTAAAAATATGCATTTATTTTATTTGTAAAATACTTATGTTTTGACAATTGAAAGTAAAGAGAAAACAATTTTATTTATAATACCAAGAGACGATTTTTTGTGAAAAGTTTATTTTTTAGAAAATTAAGTAAAAGTAAAACCTTATTTTTCTATGATTAATCATACAAATAAAAAGGTGACCAAATTGTTTTGAAAGCTTAGACATGTATAACGAGCCTAAAATAATCTAGCGTTGGGTTTCCGATTTTAGAACTACCCCTTTTTTTTAATTGTTAATCTAGGCCTAACTATTCTAAGCATTTCAATAATTATACAAGTGCAATAAATTAAATTACAACAATATAAAATAAGTGTAATTAAAGAATTAAAAAGCAGCGACTCTAGAACGGATGACGATATCATTCCGTCCTATTTGTTTGGAAGTCCCGGGACCAAAAAATGCAGGGAATGTTGATACGGATGTGGCGAGTCTCGTAGCGAGACTCTTGTTGCTCTCCAATGTATTTCATGTAAAAGAAGAAAAAGATAGGGATTAGTAGAATTTAATTTGATAGTTGGCAAGACAAGGAATGAAATGAAAATACACACATAAGAAAATATAAATAAATAATTCATGAAAGGTAATATGTTATTGGCCCTCAGGTTTGCTACACAACATAGATAACATGAAAAGGAAAGAGAACAGGGAAATGTTTGCATATTTAGGTCTAGAAAGCACATTCACAGTACGAGGTTAACACAGAATACGATAACAACCCAACCAACTCATGGTAGCTACCGAGAACAATATTATATCAGATGATTCTCAAATATAAACCTAACACAATGACGATCATTTCAACACATTTCAAGACTTCATAAATTGACGTCACAGCCACTCTAATCCTATTTGAGACTTAACTGATCCTATATCATAATTTCTATCACTAAAGAGACAACACACCAACATTTCATCACATAATATATTTTACCTAATCAACCACAGTCAACTAAATATTATGAAAGCAATTTACCCAACTACAGCTCTTTCAAACATGTATTGATCTCATATGACTTGTAGTATCATATTCAAACACAAACAACACACTCTAATAGCCAAGCAGAGTAACCAGTTAAATTAACTAAACATATAAAATAGTAACAATTTGTCCTTGGATCATTTCTTAATCATAGATAACTAAACAACATACGTGCAGTTAACTAACTCCACAGATTTATCACTTAGCCCATAGGAATATATTTTTAGTATACATGTTATCAACTACAACAAACTAATCATGTTTAGGGAGTCCAAACTAATTTAAATAGCTAATCTACTACAAACACACATCATAGACTCTTCCAGTATTTATATATGACTAATATAACCTTAACATCAGTAGAAAAATAGGCCAAACCAATAGCGAAAAATAGCCAAAACCAAAGGTAAAGGACCAAAACTAGTTCAAAATCTGCCAAAATCAGTCAAAACGATCCAAACAGAGCAAAATAGCGGAAAATCGATCGAAAACCAGCAACAACAAGGCCAAAAATCAAGCCAAAAAATAGTCGAAATCAGTAGCCGAAATGGCTAAAAATCAGTCCAGAACCAGTCTGAAAACAAAGCTAAAATCAGCAGTGAAACACCCCCCCATAAACTAAATCCGATAGACGGTAATATCGTCCCGACAACAGTGAGCGACACTTGATAAATGCACTTAAGGACTCAAAATAGCCGAAGTATAGCCGACGTACATAATAACTAACCTAATAAACTCCAGTAACACTTAACATTTATTTAAACATGATTTGAACCGAGTTAAACAGTTTCAAAAATTAACCAACACATAATCAAATCATATCGACCACATAATGCACCTTGGATAACTAAAAATAACTTAAGAACATAAAAGAAGTGAGTTACCTTCTCCGGGCAGCGAACCGAGGCTTCGGCTCGACTCGTCGATTTTGCTCGGAGGTGTTTTGTTTTTGTTTATGAGATAAGAAAGTATATAAGTTTAGAGATGTTGCGATTTTCTGGATTCGAAACCGAACTGAGAGTAAAAAGGGAAGATTTTCTTTTTATGATTTTTTTGCAATAATTTAAAGATAATGAGAATCTGGTTTTCTTTTCTTTTTGTTCTTGGTCTTTCGAAATCCGAAAAATCCTCTCCTAAGCACAAACTCAAGGGCTGTATTTATAGCCAACCTTTGAGGGGTTTAGTTTGAAATTTGAATTAAAAAGAGAAGGGGGGGGGGGAACACTCTCAAATTAGAGCTGTTGAACGGATGTATGATTTTGTTTGGTGAGTAGAACGAAGGTATGAAGGTGATGGTGTTTGTTCGATGGATAAAAGGGGGTGTGAAGATGATGGGTGATGGTATAGCCTCTGCCATTCGCAGGTATTAGGGGTAAAGGTGCAGGTTTTCGGGGATGTCAGGTAGTAGGGCGTCGACGGGAAGTTGGGCTGCGTGGAGAGGGAATTAAAATGGGCTTAGAGAAATTAAAATTGGGAGTATGGGCTGGACGAACTGGGCTGGTTTGATGGGAATTGGGCTGTGGGGAATGAATTAAAAAGTGGGCTCAATCTGAGGAAAAAGAAAATATGTGTTGTGGGTAGATTTAGTTATTTAATTTAGGGAATGAGAATTGGGTAAAAAATAGGTGTTTTATTGTTGGGAGATTAATAGATAATTAGTCCAAATCTCCCAATTAATTAAAATATGCTTCCTTCAACTTAATTAATTTAAAAATGCACACGCATAAAAAACACGATACAAAAGATTTAATACATGTGTTCAATTTTGAATATAATATTCATAAAAAATGATTAATTTAGTAATTGAAGAACATATTAAGAGAAAATCGATCATCAATACTGACGACGAGATATTAAAATTGTTTTGCTTATATTTTAATTATAAAAAAATGTAATACTCGATATTGTAAAATTATGCGATAATTAGTGAAGAATATTAAAACTACTTATTTTTTGACGATTTTCAAGACTGAGAAGCATAGTAAAATTAATTGGGGATAAAAGGACGATCTAAATGAAATGTTCAGTAAAGATGAGACAAAATTGGGTGTCAACAGAGTTCTTTCCACTCATGGCTTGTGAAAGGAGCGTGAATTATCTTTCAGTCCAATATCATGATCAGACTCTTGAAGGTATACAACATAGTCACTAGAAATTATTGATTTGTGAACTCTTGAGGATATTCTTACTTTCACTGGTTCGGACACTCCTTCAATGATTCAAGTAAAGCGGGTTAATATTCATGTGGCTCTTTATATGATGGCAGCTCTTGAACTTCTTGCTCTTCGGGCAATTCATGAGAATTTATCTGAACAACATTCAAGTTCTCAATATATAAAGGTACCACAGGTGGTTCTCTTGTTTCTTTCAATTCCACCACTTGAGTCGAACCACTCTCACTTACTTCATGTTCCTCAAGAAATTTAACATTTCTAGCCTCAACAATTTTAAGAGAATGAGAAGGACAATAGAACCTGAATGCCTTAGAGTTAACTGCATAGCCTATAAAGAAACAACTAATTATTCTTTCATCCAACTTTTTCAAATGTAGGTTATAAACCCTCACCTCAGTTGGATATTTTCAAATGTGTAAATGGCTTAAACTAGATTTCCATCCTTTCCATAATTCAAGACGTCTTTGGAACAACCTTTTAGATGAAACCCTATTTACAATATACACAATGGTTTTTAAGGCTTCACTCCATAAGGATAAAGGTAAACTCGATATGCTAATCATGTTTCTTACTATGTCCATTAATATCCGGTTTCTTCTTTCTGCCACATCATTTTGTTGTGGTATTCCTGGCACGGTATATTGAGAAATTATAATTTCACTTTCAAGGAACTTAACAAATGAGCCCTTAACTTGTCCCTTATCCGTTTACCTACCATAATATTCTTCACCCCTTTTAGACCTTACAATTTTTATCTGAGCTCCTGCCTGTTTCTCTACTTCTGTTTTGTAAACTTTAAAAGCATCAAGTGTTCTGATTTGTTAAACATAAAATAGAGATACATGTATCTCGCATAGTCATCGATAAAAGAGATAAAATACCTCTTACCATTCACGCAAGAGTAGGAAAAAGTCCACAAATATTTGTATGTATGATCTCAAGCAATTGTGAACTCCTTTTGGCACCTTTAATGAATTTGTTGGTCTGCTTATCCTTTACGCAGTACACATAAGTCCCAAAGTCGGAAAAATTAAGAGCGCCTAGAACTCATTCATTAACCAACCTTTTGATTATTTTAATAGATATATGTCCCAATCTCTTGTGCCTAGGACTTGATGAGTTCTCATTGATAATACATCACTTAGTACCAACTTCTTTATCATGCGGAGTTAAAATATTACATTCAATCATGGGGTCTAGCTCAAATATAAATAATCTTCCATCCAAATTTTCAAAATCAATAACTTTATTATCTTTTAAAAGTTTTACTGAAAAAAATGAAAATTGAAATCATAACCAACAACTGATAGTCTTGAAAGAGAAATTAAATTTCTAGAATACGATGAAACATAAAAAGTTTTTTCTAAATCTAATTGAAAATCATCTTTCAAAATGAGCCTAGAAGTCCCACGCCTTCCACGTGTGATGGCATCCCATTGCCATAATAAACGTTTTGTTCACTTTCTATCGATTTTCTTAGAGTTAGAAAACCCTTCATAATTTTGGTTATGAGTTGTGGAACCAGAATTGATCCACCATGTATTATCATAAACTTTGAGTAAAATTAGATCCATAACATACAAAGGTAAAATTACATTTCTTATCTAGCCGTTTCTTATATTTCGGGCAATCTTCCTTCCAATGCCCCTTCTTTCTACAGAAACGACAAACATCTTTATTAATAATGTCTTTCTTCTTCATGGGAACACTTCTGCTCTTCTGTGCACTTCTATTATCATGTGTCATCAAATTAACACTTTCAGGTATCTCATGCTTCAACCTCTCTCTTCTTGAACACACATGATCAAGAGTACATTAATTGATCATTTATATTTATGTGTTGTAAGATATCTTGAACGAATCATATTCCGCAGGAAGAGAGTTAGAGAATAAAATAAACAAAAAATGATGCAGACATATCAACATCAAGGGACTTGAGTTTAGAACCGATGTCTCTCGCCTTCATAATGTGCCCGATGTATGACTTCTATCTAAGGTCATACTTGAGAGCCTCTTCATAAGGGTGCTCGCCAGCGTCTTGTCAGAGCTTACAAATTGTTCTTCAATTGCCTTCATGTAAGCTTTGACCTTATCGATAACGGGATGGAACCCCTAGTGCTTTGGCTTATATGAGCCTTTATGAGCATCAAGCTCAAGCGATTGGATCGCTCCCACCGCTCATAATAAGTCTTATTCTCTGGCGTACTTGATTCCATGTGTTTAGGGTGGTTCTTCCACACGGAGGCCCAAATTCAAGTCTGAGCATCCTAAAGTGAGAAGGACTTTCTCCTTCCGTTCAATAAAGTTGTCACCATAAAACATCGGAATTCGAGCATTCTCGTTAAAAATAACAGTAGGAAAAGCTATATAAACTGCAAAACAAGGATGCACACATAAGCTATGAAGTACAAACCATCAAAGTGAATCGTGTTGATTCTAAGTAAATTTAAAACCTTCCTGTGGGCAGATGTTGCAATACATGCACATAATTTTTACTTTATTAGACTAGTAAACCGAAATAAAACTATAAAACAACCCATACCTGTGGGTATAGGACAATTTTCAAATTAAAAGGTTTACTATGTTGTTCCAATTAATCTCACTAAAATAGTTACCTCCATGTGGGGCCGAATTACCATTTTAATGAGATAACTGGACTAAATGGATGTCATTACTGTAATTTGATCTTAATAATCAACTTAAAGCATATGTGGATTAGGATCACAGTAAGCTTATAAAACCTCAATAGTACGTAGTAAAGTAATTCTTATAATTATAATCAGAATATTATAAGAATCTATTTTACTAGTAGCAGAATTATTTATGATCCCAAAGCATCTTTAAAACAAATAGATATGTTCAGCCATATTTTCTATAGTTCTCAACTAGCTAAAAAACAAAAACTTTGAGTTTGAACCAAACAACCGGAAGGTGTATTCTGTTTTCAATATATGCCTCCAATATATTCATTTGTTACGGCAGAAATGCAAGGTAAGACTGCGTACAGACTTTTGTGGTCCGACCCTTTTTCGAACTCTGTGTATAGCGGGAGCTTAGTGCACCGGGCTGCCCTTACGGCTCAACTCAATACTTAGTGAACTGAGGGAAGGTACATGGACATAACTGTATTTGGCTAGATTATTTGGGTTTAAAACTAATAACGTCTCAATAACCCAACTGTAAGAATGGATCGTGGGCCTAACTCAACCCCAAAAACTAGTCTGTAGGTTGAGGATTATCCAAGTGCATATAAGGAGTCCATGTTTTCATTCAATTACCGATGTGGAACTACGCCCAAATCCCGTTATCTGGAGCATGAATAATATAATTTGGGGGTCCAACATCAGTGAACAAAGAATTGGAATAACATACCATGTAAGAATGGATTTTGGGCCTAACCCAACCCAAAAGCTAGCTTGTAAAGTGAGAATTGTCCAAATCGAGTCATGTTCCTATTTCATTACCGATGTGAGACTCTTAACAACAACCACTTATCTTAAACTCATATCTAGAAGATAAATCTTCAAATGTCGTGAACATGATTGCTAGAATTTCCAAATAAGAAACCTTTTACTGTGAACATGATTGCAAGGCGACGAGTAATTGCGAAGGTATCTACATAATCTGCATGTATTCGCACTAGTATTGAATCACAATCGTTGAAGTAATTGAGTCGTAATTGTTGAAGTATTGAATCACAGTTGTTGAAATTTTATAAACCAAAATTATGGAGGAAACTTTGCCAACTGTGTTGTCTAATGATGAAGAAAACTCGACTACGAACATGAATATTGTGGATCACAATCATCCACTTTTCTTAAGTGCTTTCGATACGTCGGGAGCAGTACAAGTAGAGATACAGTTAATTGGAATGGAAAACTACACCTTATGGAGTCGAGCGATGAAATTGAATCTTCTAACAAAGAACAAAATTGGTTTTATTGATGGTTATGTGAAATGTGATACTTACGGTGTAAATCAGATAAAACAGTGGGATAGATGCAATGTAATAGTAATTTCGTGGATAATGAGGAATGTGAATAAAAGTCTACTCAGTGGTATACTGTATAGGTTCACTGCCTATGCAGTATGAAAGGATCTAAAGGAAAGGTTTGATAAAATCAACCTTTCGAGAGTCTATCAACTGAAAAAAGGAACTGACAATGTTGCACCAGGGAGTTCTACCGGTGTCCAGTTACTATTCCAAAATGAAAGATCTATGGGATGAAATTGACTCAATCGTACCACCACATACATGTGACTGTAACAGTCCTAGAGAATATATACTATATCTGTCCAATCAAAGATTGCTTGAATTTCTTATGGGACTAAATGATGGTTACAATCAAGCGAGAAACCACATACTGTTGATGTCACCTACACCTAGTGTGAACCAAACTTATGCTATGATATCACAAAAGAAAAACCAGAAGTTGATGACAGGAGGAAGCACGATTGGAGGAGAGCCTGGTCATCCAATGACTATGGTGAGTAGGTTTTCTCAATACAAATCAAGGAAGGGTTTTGTGACAACTGTCAGATGAAAGGGCATACCAGGGAGATTTGCTACAAGCTGATGTATTGTGACTATTGCAAAAAACAAGGACACATCAAGAAAAAGTGCTACAAGTTGATAGGATATCTCAGTGACTTTAAAGACAAAAGGAAGGTGAATGCAGCAATGACATGTGGTGTATGGGGTGATGGATACAATGCAAAACAGCAATACAATGCAAATCAACAATCACACAATCAGAAGGCAGTGGGAATATTGACACAAAATCAGCAGGATCATCTCAATTCAATACTAAAAATATGTACACCAGGGAAATATGAGGAGCTGGCCGCAATGATGAATCAAGCATTGGAAATAGGTGCTTATCAGAATAATGAAGCATGTAAAGTAATATTAAATAAGGAAGGTAACTACAGTTGGATAATAGACTCAGGAGCAACTAATCATATGATGAATGACAAACATATGATTGAGAAGAGTAATTTAATAGATAATGCAGGACAAGTCCAATTACCTACTGGTGATACAGCCACTATCACTCAAACAGGAAGTTGTAAACTGTCATAAGATGATCTCATTAGACATGTATTATGTGTGCCCAATTTTAAGTTTAATATTTTATCAGTATCAAAACTGACTCAATTTAGGAATGACCCTTACTGCCTCATAAAAGATCAATCTTTCTAAGTTACAGTAGTTTACATGTCCTAACTTTTGTCATTTGTCCATTGCATATTTCTTTTCTTCCAACAAGATATCAATTATCACTTGTTCTTGTACATGTCATAACACACATGTTACCTTCATTTGTAATTTCACATGCATTCTTATTAAATTTTACATCAAGATTGTCGTCACATAATTGACTTATACTAATCAAATTAATCATTAACCCCTCAACATGTAAGACATTCTTTAAGGCAGGAAAACCAGGAACATTTAAGATCCCCTTTTCAATTATCTTGCTTTTAATGTCACCTCCATAAGTTACGTTACCTCCACTGAATGACTCATAGTTCTTTAGAAACTCCTTTGTACCTGTCATGTGGCGAGAACATCCACTATCAAAGTACCAAGAACCTGCAATGTTAGTCCTTAAAGTCGTTATCACAACATTACAAGTTACATCCATTTTAGGAACCTAAACTTGTTTAAAACATTCTTTTACTTTTAGGCTAAAAAATGTTGCTTCGAATGTTGTCCGAGATGTTGGACCACTTTTTAGGCAACATTTTGCTCACATAATTTTGAAGTTTGAAATAGTATGATTTTAAGTGTCCGGGGAAGTTACAATAATGACACACAAACTTCATATTCCTTGACATATATGAGAACTTATTATTTAATCTTTTTTCCTTTATAAAGTATATTTTCTCATTTTTGTCAAACAAACTAGAACATATTGTTTTAAGAGAGTTTCCATACCCAATACATGTATGTGTAGGTTTACTAAAGCTGAGTATCTCATTCAATTTAGAAGTTCATGAGTTGAGCTTATGGAAGGTTGTTTCAGCTAGATCCAACTTTGTACTTATCTTACCAAATTCAACGTCTCTTTTGGTAAGTGCAACCTCTAAACGGGTTACCGTGCCTTTTAAATCTGCATTCTCAAGATTTAAAATTTTAACTTTGTGTCAAGTTGCTTAGATTCTATGATTAAGTTTTTACAAAGTTTTTGTAATTCCTTAATCATGTCATCTTTGGAGTCAACTTGATTTTCAAAGTTAGTCTCACTACTAGAAACAAAACCACTAAAGTAATTAATATCATGATATTTTAAGTATCCATACCTCTCGAATGTTCCTGGAAATATAGATGTTGTTGTTGATGTTGACGCAAATGTTGTGACATTTGGGACAACACTGTCGACGATATTTTCTTCATCTGATAAGGACTGTTTGAAAACAGTAGTCAACATTGCTTGTGCCTTTATCTCTTGATTTCCTCCCTCTTCTCCTTCGTCGTCACTAAGGAAAACCCACACTTTTATCAAATTTCATCAAGGTATTTGCACATTCATTAGCAAAATGACCTCACCCCGAGCATGCATGACATTGCACAGTTTCAAGTTGTTTGGGATCAAATTTGGTACGATCTGAGTTGATTCTCTTTAGTTGATTTGCTCTTTGTACTATTGGAAGAGGTTTAGTGGACTTTTGATTGAAGCATTGACTTTGGTGCTCTTTGGATTTGAACTTATTTCTATCATCGTTGAACTTCCTTACCATCGAATTGAATTTTTGAGTAAGGAGGACAATATTTGCACCATCACCAATTTCTTTAAATTTCTCATCCTCTTCTTCGATTTGACTCTCCAAGGATTAGACTTGAAGTGCTACATCTTTATTCTTATACGATCTCCTTTGATTCTCAATATTCATCTCATAGGTTTTGCGAATACTCATTAAGGTATGAAGGTCCATTGTAGAAAGATTATGAGCTTCTTCAATCGCACAAATCTTTATATTGAACTTTTCAGGAAGAGAACAAAGTGTTTTTTTCACAAGTTGAGTGTTGGTCAAAGGAGCACCAAGCACTTGACATTCATTAGAGATGTCAATCAACTTTTCAAAAATAGGTTTTAATGTCCTCCGTTTCTTCCATCCTTAAACGTTCATATTTACTCATGAACATACAAAACTTCGTTCGACGAACACTAGAGCTACCTTCACAATGAGTTTGTAAAGTATCCATGCGTCTTTGGCTGTGGAGCAGTTTTGTATGAGTTTGAACATGTAAAGATCAACCCATCTAAAAATGACATTTAAGGCATTTTTGTTGAAGCTTGCATTGTTGGTTTCTTTTGTAGTCCATTCGGATTCAGGTTTAACAAGTATCTCACATTCCTCATCCGGTGGTAGCATCAGAACAACATATCCATTGGTGATAGATCTCCATGCCCTAACATCAATTGATTTGATATAAGAGCGTAGGTAAATCTTTCAATAGGCATAGTTTGAACCATCTCAAATAGAAAGCCTACCAATTATTGGATTAACCGAATCCATAGTTGTAGATAACAAGACCAAACACTTATTGTGTTAAGTGTCGGTTCTGATACCACTTGTTAGGTCCCGGAGGTATACTATGGTACAGTACAAAACAAACTGAAAGTAAAATAAATTAAACGCTAATACAGTTTGCAAATGTCAGCGATAATGTCGTCTGTCACAAGTGATAACACTTCAATAAAACATAAAAAAACTTTAAGAGTAAATGCAGCGGAAAATTAAAGAACACAAATGTTTAATAGTTACATATGTTATATTGATTATATAATCTATGGCGGTTAGTGACCGAAAGTATTGTATATATTTATATACAATTGAATAAATTTCTTCTTTTATAATATTACAAAATAATACAAAAGGAATTAAAAGGTTGAAATCGCAGATGACTTCTGTCTGAAAAATTTACCTAAATAGACATAGACATCATCTCATTACAATTGCTTCAATAAAGAACAAATCTAGAATCTGGGCAACAATTATAATGTTGTCGACACGCTCAAACAACATTTGTGATCCAGTTTTCTGACGAATATATCGGAGAGCTCTCTTGATATTTTTTCTAAATTTTTCTGGATATCGATTCACTGAAGCAACCTCTCTATTTATAGTAGAGGGTCTTCCTTGAAAAGCTCCTTGAATCGCTGTAGAGGTTGAGGGAAAGGTGGGACGCCGATAAGGTTTGTTGGAGAAGATTATGGAGCAAGATCTTCTAACTTCTTGGATTTGTTCCCCAAGCTTAGCAATGACTTTGTGTGAAATTCCAAATTATTGTTACAAGAATGTATGTAAAATCCCGAAATTTGTTGGGTGTCTATGAGATTATGTTATAACCTTATTCACATTCGAGGACGAATGTTGCTTAAGGAGGAGAGAATGTAAAATCAAGGGAATTTCTTTTATTGTAAATAAGAATAAAAGATTATATATATATATATATATATATATATATATATATATATATATATACACACACGTACATTAATTAGTTCCAACAAATGGATTAATTATCTGTACTTGCAAAGTCTAGAAACTTAATATGGGTAACTTCTATACATTTTGTAAAAGAGATATAGTATTAAAATTTAACCAATAGTTGGAAACTGTTAGTGAGTTAAATATCTATTCTTCTAGTGTAATAATTGGTGGGTAGCAAAACGTTGGTGTTCGTAACGTGGTGTTAAAAGCAGAAATATGGGGTGGTCTTTTAAGTCACTTTGCATTGATTTTCTAAAGTATCAAGATTGAAAAAAAACTTCCACTCCCCTAACCCCTACCCTTTTAATTTCCCTCAAATCCCTTGTCCTTCCACCTCCCATAAGTTATACAAACATTCCTAGTTATATATGTTACTTATACAAAATATCTAACACAAAGAATAGAAAATCAGAAAAAAACAAGTGAACAAGAAGAGGAAAAATCTGGAAAAAAAAATCAAGAGGGCAAGAAGAACAAGAATCGAAAAATACTAGGGAGCAAGGATCACGTTTAGCAACCGAACAACAATTCTTTTCGCGCTTAGAAGGTGAGTTTTCTCACTCAGAAATTCTTGGTAAAATCCTATTTTAAGTTCAATACATGTTAGAATAAGAATCAGGTGTTGAAAAGAAATCATGAACTTTTGATCGTTTAAACAACTAGTTGAGTCATGAACTTTACGAACTGTTTTCACTAAGTTATACATGTTAGAATTAAGTGAAATTTGGAAGTGTTGTACACCTCTCTGTGATGATCATATTAAACCAAATAATGGATGAAACAAACTTACGGTTTAGGAGTTATCATAGTTTAAAGTTTCTGCCTCGAATTTATCGAAATCTAGAAGGGCAGGACGCTAAAACGTAAACCTATACAAATCGGTGAAGAATATGAAAATTTGTTCTAAATAAAAGTTCTATATTTCTCTGTTTTGGACATTTTGAGACTTAACAGGGGTCTATCCGACATACGTATTGAGAGTTATCGCTGTTTAAAGTCTGTGCCTCGGATTGAATGAAACTCGGGAAGGCAGAACTTTACAACCTGTTTTCACTAGGTTATACTAGTTAGAATTTGGTGAAATTTGGAGGTGTTATACATTTATATGTGAAGGTAATATTGAGCCAAGGCGAGGATAAAATGGACTTACGGGTTGAGAGTTATGGTAGTTTGAAGTTTCTTCCTCGGACCTATCAGAATCCGGAAAGACAGCTCATAAAAGTGAAAAACTGTACCAAATGGTACATAATATGAATGGATGGTTCACATGGAGACGTATAAATCTATGTTCTCGTCCTTTTGAGATTTTACGGGGCTCAAACGGGCTTACGAATTAGAAGTTATGACTATTTTATAATTTGGTCCTGTTTAACAAAGATCATGGCGAAACAAATTTCATGTGGCTGTTTTGCGGATAAATTTGTGCTAGTTACCCAAAGTATTTTCAAATAAAATTTGGTATAGTGAAAGGTCCCCGTGTTACCTTAGTTTAAGCGTAAGAAACACCTTAGTTAGAGTTACGGTTGAAAAGTTATAACCATTAAAAGTATAAAAGACAGAATGTAAAAAAAAAAGGAAGAATATTATTTATTTGACCTTCTGAAAAATATGTAAATATAATGGATCGGGTTGCACGACGCAACAAATACGTAAAGTGAATACGTGTTCACAAACATGTAAATATATTGGATCGGGTTGCACGCCGCAATAAATATGTAAAGTGAATACGTGTTCACAAATATGTAAATATAATGGATCGGGTTGCACGCCGCAACAAAACGTAAAGTGAATACGTGTTCACAAATACGTAAATACATTGGGTTGGGTTGCGCGCCGCAACAAATATGTAAAGTGAATAAGTGTTCACAAATATGTAAATATAATGGATCGGGTTGCACGCCACAATAAATACGTAAAGTGAATACGTGTTCACAAATACGTAAATACATTGGATCGGGTTGCGCGACGCAACAAATATGTAAAGTGAATACGTGTTCACAAATATGTAAAGTGAATACGTGTTCACAAATATGTATATACATTGGATCGGGTTGCACGCCGCAATAAATATGTAAAGTGAATACGTGTTCACAAATATGTGAATACAACAAGTGTATAAATGTAAGGTAATGCCTTAACGTATGATACGTGATAAAGTAAAATGTTGGATAAGTTAAGAATTTCTATAAGTAGTGGAGATGAGATGTTGCATACTTGCGTGATAAAGGTGTTGTAACCTAATATGTTTTTGCAACATGCTTATTATGTTATAATGTGAATGCACTTGAAATATTGTGAGTTTACTTTGAATTGCATACTTGCGTGATAAAGGCGTTGTAACCTAATATGTTTTTACAACATGCTTATTATGTTATAATGTGATTGCACTTGGAATATTGTGAGGTTACTTTGAATTGCAGGGTAAGGTTCTCACTCAGCCCCGAATGGTAGAGCTGACTCTTTATTTAACATTTTTCAGGAAAGCGTGATAGAGGAAAGACTCCACATCAAGGCTAGCGATTGTCCCGCAGCCTCTTTGTCGTACCAAATCTATTGTTTCGGACTTGGTACTTGTCATGTTTAGAATGTCAGTTTCAGTAGCTCGAGCAATGCCCATATGGGATTGTCTCATTTCAAACTTAGAATAATCACTGTCATTATGTTTATGTAGAAACAATATTTGCACGAGCATATGCTCACGTTATGTTTTCAATAGATTCATAAACAGAGTTCTTTACTTCCATTGTTATTAATAGTTCCGCATTTAAATATAAGTCTAAATTTCAAAATAAAGGGAATTAAATGGTGCTCCTGGTGAGAAATAATTATCCAGGTGCCATCACACCCTAAGGAAAGACTTAAGAAAAGTCGGGGCGTGACACTTTGACTTGTTCTTCCCACGTTTTTTCATCAGCTCCTAATCACTTTGTCAAGTCACTTTACCATCGTGGTGAAAATCCCACGAAATTTGCTTCAGTTCCGTGAAGTAAGACAAAATTATTTTACAGAATGTTGGTCCGAATGTCAAGACATTTATTCCAACATTTTTGAATTTTAACTTAGTACTAAAAATGATATGTTGGGCAAAATGTCACAACACCAAATCCAGCATTAACAATTTGACATAGTTTCTTTACAACCGCACGGATAAGTTTATTAGTTTATTCTAATAAACCGAAAAGGAGTATAGAATTATTTTTCGAATTTATAGGGTCAATACTATAATAAATTGTGGTTATAGTAATTTACTCTAATTTTAAAGAAAAAATGAGTGTAGATATATTTTATCTGGGTCATTCACACAAATGTCCTTATTTCGGTTCATCTTTAATTGTTGCCCTTTAATATTTGGCGTATAATTTAAATTTCGTAATACATATTTACGCTTAACTTCAATATATGTATCATGACATCTACATCAATTATGATGGACAAGACAAAATTTTCAATACTCAACATAATTTAAAAAATATATAATTTTAAATTTCGCTCGACATAGTTCAAGTTTAACTTCGGCATATGTATTATAATTTCCACACAAATTATACCAGATAAAATAAATTTCAACACTCAATATAATCTGAAAAATACTATAAAATTTATGACGCAAAACTTAATTCCTACAGAATTATATCGAGAAAGACAAAAATTTAATTATTAAAGATAAAAATGTTACCAAAATTGTGTTCTGCAAACAAATAAATAAAATTTTGACGTAACGTCAATCTAAGGGAAAAGAATAAAATTTATCGTTTCTTAATACTACTCCATCCTTATGATAATAAGTGTTTTTTTTAATTTTTAATTTCTTCCAAAATTATCCTTATTTAAATAATTATAATTCATTAGCAATTTTTCTTTTTCTAAAAAATAGTAAAACTTAATTAGGAATAAATTAATAATATTAAAATTGGAATTTAACAATTTCTTAAGGACATGAATGAGCCTAAAAAATCACTCGTTATGAAACGGAGGAAGGGAGTAACATGTACTGCTAGTCTATCGGATTTAACTTCTTTTTACAATTAATGATTTAACTTCTTTTTACAGATCTATCGGATCGGAGTGTGTACTCATAAGTTGGAATCGGAAGATTACACCTTTTGGAGCCGTAATAAGCCACTAATAACATTGTTGTTGATGTCTTTTCCTAACAATACAAGTCCCCTTTTCCATTTTCTCTCAAACAAACAAAGCATTTCTCTTCATAATAAGTTATAACCTATACATACACAACATATATATATATACAAGGGAGGTGGTGGGGGAGATATGGCATTGGACGATGAATTGATGATGCACGACGCCGCTACCGATGACGACGGCGAGGAGTCCTTCGACGATGATTTCTACAGCGGCGGCGACGCACATGACGACAACTCCGATGATGATGACGTCATGGATTACGATTTCATCGATAATGATTCCGATGATTCCGATACCGTCATCGCACATCATCGCTCTCAAGTACAATTGAATTTTTTATGAGATTTTTGAGTTTATTATTTTATTTGATTTTTTTGAGCTGTTATTATTTATTTATTGATTATTACTGGAAATAGTTTAGTGATAGTTAAGAAGTTTAATGGATTATTGTTTTATTAGCTGCTAATTATTGTTTTCATTAAAATGATTTGTCTATTAGATTTACCGACATATCTATTGTTTAGGTTGAAGATTTATTTTTTGATTTTTTTAATCTTGTTTCGTTTATTTTGTCAATGTAATGTTAAATTTAGGAACTTTTTGAATTTGGAGCTGTTATTTTTTATTATTATTGATTACTGGAAATAGTTGTGTGCTAGTAAAGAAATTTAATGGATGATTGTTTTTGCTGCTAATTATTGTTTTCATAAAAATGATTTGTCTATTAGATTTCCAGTGTCTTTACCGACATATTTATTGTTTCCAAAATTTGTTTTTGGCTTTTGAAACATAGATTTGTAACAAAAAACAACACCAACAATATACCCAGTGTAATCCCACAAGTGGGGTCGGGGAGGGTAGGATGTGCATTGATCTTATCCCTACCTTTGTGTTGTGAGGTAGAGTGGCTGTTTAAACTTAGATTTGTAACAATAGGGGGACATATCTAGTCTACGAGTTAGAGTTGATTCACACGGAATGAAAATGAGGAATGATTTGGTCAGATTAATCCGTTTTTCTTTCATATTTAGTAGAAGGGGGAAAGGAAAAAGAAGAAATTTATAAGAATAATTGGGGTTTCGTTAGGAATACATTTTACTCCTACAAGACAGACAACAATAAACAAGAGAGTGCTTTTAATAAGACTGATAAGGCATAATGATGGGTCTGCTCAAGGAATTGATAAGGCTACTAGAGTGTCATATTTGTGACAGTTCAAATAGAAAAAGAGATCCAGCATGCCGTGAAACCTAAATGTAATCCATCACTAGGTCCCGAGCAATTCTGCCTTCTTTCCATTATCCAACGCCCATGCGTCCCTTTTCTCTCACTCTTTTAAAGCTTTCCCAACAAGCCCTTTTTTATTTGGAAAACGGACCTTGCTTTCGGTTCGAAAGGCATGGTTTTCCGTATGTATCCAGATAGGACATCCACTAGTCCGGCTAGTTAGTGAGTGGTTATTTAGGGCAGGAAGCAGGCCGGGCCCTATGGGCGGGCAAACCCAAATGTATTATGGATTGTGGAAGGAAAAAGTATTTTTGGGCTGAATCTCTACCTTTTTCTTTTAAAATAGTATTTTTGGGTTAAATATGGTGCTCCAAGGAATGCTTGAGTAATGTTGTGGAACCTCTTGCGAGCACCTGGTAAGAAATACCACTTACAACAACATACCCAGTGTAAACCCACAAGTGGGGTCTGGGGTGGTAAGAAATACCACTTACTAAACCAAATTGCAACACGTGTCTCTTTTGATGCCAAAACTGTAGAAGAACAGGTCTTTATGGAGAAGAAGCATCTCTTTGGCCACCTTCTAGTTGGAGGTATTATAAATATGATTAGGCAGGAAAATGTTAGTTCGGCTGTTGTTTCCGGTTCTCAATGTTGATGTTTTACCACTTCAAGTGCTGAATTCTCAGATTCTTGATATACTCTGACGATTGAAGAGTAGTACCTTGACAAGGGACCTTAAATCACCTCATACCGAGGTATTATAGATCCACATAAGAAATAATAGAAGGATAGAGCAGAAGATGTTGTGGAGTAAGTTCAATAAAAAGCCTTTAAGGATGAATTCTGTTTACAGAGCAGTATTTCTTGGTGCTGCTCATCCCCTTTGGTTGACTTCTGAAAACATGTTATATGGAATATGGATAAGAAAACAATTTTTAGACTTTGTGTGGTTCCCTCCTCCTTTGGGGGCCTATTGGAGTGAAACTTATTTCTCAGAAGGAAGGGATTTAATTGTTATTGGGTCTTGTTGACCGGTGTAAGATATTTCTAATGTTTAAGTGGATATAGAAGAAGAGAGGGGGTTGGGTTTGGGGGGTGGAGGGGATTTTAACAGGGAGGGAAGGCCCTATTTTTCTCGCATTTAATAATTTTAATGTAGTTGTTGAGCAACTGTATGCTTACAATTTATAAGCTTTGATGGGGTATTGGTGTCTACAATTACAAATATGTTGTAATGGAGGTTTGCTCGTAGAGGAGCAAGCTTGTGGAGTAGAGTGATCTCTATTAAATATGTGCTTGAAGGATACTGGTGTACTAAATCTGTCGAAAAACTTAAAGGTGTCAATGGGGAGAAGCATAAGAGATCTACGGACTGAGTTCAAGCAACTTACAAGTATTAGAGTTGGAAATGGAAGCAAAGCTGTTTTCTGGCAGCATGAATGGATTGTTCATGGTCCTTTGAAGGACCAGTTCCCGATTTGTATGATGTTTGTCGCCTTCTAATGCTAATGTGTCTGAATCTAGAGTTAATGGATTAACTTTAGGAGAAATAAGAATGATCAAGAATGCCTGAGTATATGAAATTCGAATAGCTTTGGGAAGTTGTCAGGCTGCACTTCTGTTTTTGACAGACTGCAATGGCAATGCTGCTGCAAAGGAGATTTATCAGTAAAGTCATTTTTCAGGATTTTGAACAAAGAAGAACAACATCTGAAACCATGGTCTTGGAAACTAATCTGGAAGTCAAGAACTCCCCATAAAGTAATGTGTTTCTCTTGGATTGTGGCAAATGAGGCTTGCCTCACTATTGATAATCTCCAAAGAAGAGGGCTCCATTTATGTAGCATTATGCCGCAGCCAAACCTAAACCATTAATCATCTTTTTTTTTTTTTGTATTATCCTATCACTGATCCGCTATGAGAGCTATTTAGTCAACTTTGCTTGCATCAAATTGCCCTGGGAATACACATCATCTTTTGTGTTGCTCGTATAGGCAGGAGCTGGACAAAGCAACAAATAGATGGTGGCACATGATTTCATCTTGTATCTTGTGGGTGATTTTGAAAGAAAGTATTTCCGGATGTGTTGAAGAGAAGCAAAAATCAGTAAAGAGGATTAACGTAGATCGTATCTTGTTGTTTCATTTTGGTGTAGAAAGGAATATGCTAATGAGGTAGAAACTTTATTAAATTTCATAGAGCCCCTTTAAGATTAAAAGAGGATTATACTTTTGGCTCTTTTGCTCACTTGTTGAGAAACTCCAACACTATCTTTGTGCTGTTTATGAATACAATTATTTCCTTATAAAAAATGAAATGTTGAAATGTGTTAATAATACCGGAATACTAGGTATTAATACATTAGTTACCGCCAAATTTTGCATAATTATCCCAGTATTTGATAAAGTGTATTAACTATTGAATTCCTATGTTGTAGCGATGGTTCTCCAGTTTTTGTGACCTTTATCATACTATTTCCTCCACTAGATGCTCGCTTACAGAAAGTTCTCATGTTTTTTTGATTTTCCTTTTCTGTAGTCAAATTATAGCATCTTGAATGAAGCTGATATTCACAAATGTCAAGAGGAAAGTATTACAAAGATATCTACAGTGCTCTCCATTCCAAGGGTAGCTGCTGGCATCCTGCTTCGCCATTATAGCTGGTAAATTCTTTTCATAAGCATTATTTTGTAGTTATGATTACAAATGTTAGATGTTGATGTACAATGGGTATCGAAGTAGAAGTTCTTTAGGTTTGGGCATCAATAAGTTTGTCGTCTATGCAAGTCGTTGTAGTCATATAGTATTGAAGTTATGGCAACTACATTGGCTTCTGGGATCTTGAATCTTATGCACATTGCTCTCACTTACCCTATATGTACAATCTCATAAGCATTATTTTGTAGTTATGATTACAAATGTTAGATGTTGATGTACAATGGGTATCGAAGTAGAAGTTGTTTAGGTTTGGGCATCAATAAGTTTGTCGTCTATGCAAGTCGTTGTAGTCATATAGTATGCTTGTATTTGTTCTTATAAAAGAAAAATATGCTTGAAGTTATGGCAACTACATTGGCTTCTGGGATCTTGAATCTTATGCACATTGCTCTCACTTACCCTATATGTACAATCTTTTTAAAGGTTTTTAGGGCTTATATGCTAAATATCTTAGCCTTTTTGGACTGACAGGAGTGTCAGCAAAGTGAATGATGAATGGTTTGCAGATGAAGGAAAGGTCCGGAGGATTGTTGGTTTGTTAGAGAATCTCGTGCCGCTCCCTGATGAGGAAGAGGTAATTAAATTTCATAGGTTTGGATTGGATTGAAGCTAGAGGTTTAGGGCTGATCACTACTATTTCCTTGAATTCAAGATGTGCACTTTCTTTGTTGCAGCTTACATGTGGGATCTGCTTTGACATTTATCCTCGTAAGGAGATCAGTGCCGCTGCTTGTGGTCATCCTTTCTGTCTCACATGTTGGCAAGGTTAGTTTCTTCATAATATTGCAACTTCTTTGATGGAAGTCTGAAAGACATTTGGGTCAAACATTCCCTCTCCTTGAGAAACTTGGTGTTCTTGATGAATGAAACTAGCATTTTCCGGCAGACAGATCTACATGAGAAAATCTTTTAGTTACTTCATACAGTTTTATGCATGCTTTGCTTGTGATGGTTGAGGCTTGCTTCAAAGCTCATCCAACTCGTTGACAAATAAAAGATGTTGGAAAGAAGAAGATAACAATATACCAATGGGAGGATTATACCTTTTGTACTCCTTTTTTTTATCAAGTAAGGTATTTCATTAGTAAAAACAAGGCCGAGATGGCCATATACAAAAGATGTATAAAAGGAGAAACCTACAAAATATGGTTCTCTCCAAAAGACACCCAATCCTCTATACAAGTAGGAACTACATCGGTGTAAGGGAGCGAAGACTACTCCTAAGTTGAGCAAAGCTCATCTCCATCTCTTCTAAAGCCCTCCTATTTCTCTCTTTCCAAATGATCGACATTAACGCGAGATGAGTAACATTCTAAGACTTTTGCCTTCTTCTCTTAGCACTAGTCTTCCAAAAGTACATCAACTCCTTTATGGATCTAGGCATCACCTATGAAATGCCAAACCATCTAAAGATATCCCACCATAACCTCGAAGCTAAGTTACAGTGTAACAAAATATGATCCACGTCTTCACCTGCCTCCATACAAAGGAAGCACCAACTAACACAAACAACCTTCTGTTTCCTCGAAAAATCACCCCTCTAGCAGCTAATCAAGTAAAGAAGCCCACCTTCCTCAGCACCTTAGGAATCCAAACTGAAC
This sequence comes from Przewalskia tangutica, assembly GCA_029844215.1. Taxonomy (NCBI): domain Eukaryota; kingdom Viridiplantae; phylum Streptophyta; class Magnoliopsida; order Solanales; family Solanaceae; genus Przewalskia; species Przewalskia tangutica. The sequence goes on from CM056725.1 coordinate 11,083,997, forward strand.
CAAAAGAAAACTAACTTCTGACCTAACTAGCAACTTTTCGTAGAAAGGCTTGACTAAGAACATTTTTTTACTCCCTACCTCCCAACACAGCATCAGATCTGCCGACCGGCAAGCATTGCTGATGAAGTAAGGTAAGCAATCTCTGTCACCTCCCAATCCTGAAAATCCCTCCTGAATCTCATATCCCAGAAAGTCCCAATCCCTTGTGTCCCCCTAACTTGTTGAACAGTCCCGTCCCTTTGGCAAGAGACCCTATACAAGCCGGGGAAATCATCCTTTAGCATCGAACCTCCGCACCACTTTTGATCCCAAAAAATAAGGTTGTCCAATGGGGCGGGTCCTGGTGGGACGGGACCATCGGGACGCGTGATCCGGCGGGCCGGGATTGGTGGGACGGAAGAGGTCCCGTCCCACGTTCCGTCGGAAGGGGGGCCGGGATTTGGCGGGGCGGGACGGGTCAGGTCGCGCATTTCAGGTTTTTTATTTGCCACTTAATTTTAAAAAATAATGTATATAAACACAAATAATTGAACAAGATTGTGTAATGAAAACATCCCAAGACTGTTTTTGTGCCTCTTATATTATTTAATAGAAATATGATTTTTGTAATTAATTTCAAAATTGCAACTTTGTGGTGTTGTTCAAAAATTGCAAATCATATAGTAAAATTACAATTAAAAAATTACATATGCAATCATATTTTTTCGAATTTCCTCACAATGTCTTCTGTTGAAATTGGAATTTGTTTGTTAAATTGTTCAACGTCTCTTCCTGCTCCCTCGGACAAAATTTCGTTGTAGTTGTAGTCTTCTTCTTCGGTGATCTTCGGTTGACCGCACCTTCTACGTTCCGCTCGAATCCAATCTCTGAATAAAATTGCAATCTCAAACTGTCTGCCGCCAATGAATGTCTGTGCTCTCTTATTTGAAATCTTCTAGCAGAAAAAGCACTGTCAGACGCTGTTGATGACGCTTGAATGTTCAACACATCTCGGGCCATCTTTGATAGTGTCAGAAATGTCTTTCTCATTCTCCCTTCAGTATTTCAGCAAGTCTTCCTGTCCTTTAGCATTGTCAATTAATTCGTATAGTACAACACCCTGCAAAACATAAACATCAAATTCGCTAACTTGTGAAGAAGTTGAACCACTAAACATTTTGTTTCTAAGGCCTTGAATACTAGCAGCAGAAATCACATATTTTTTATAAGGTTGTAGCGAAGTAGTAGAAGATGGTATAGAAGTCGGTTGATTATTACCGTTAAAATACGTTTTTGCATAAACCAATTTTGATCTATCCAATGACATGCTACCGTTAAATAATCATTACCGTTAGTACCACAGCCTATGTCAGAACCTCTTTCAGATATGAATCTATCTGATTCAGAAGGGAAGAACTTGCATCAGTGATAACCACTTTGCCATTAAAATGATACAGTGCATAACATAAATATTGTTGATATTCACTTGCAAATTTAAAAACATCGCTTCTAACAGTTAATCTAGAAAAAACATTAAAAGCAGGATTATATGTTTCTCGAATGTAATGAATAAAACCAGGAGAGTAAGGACATGAAAAAGGCAAACCCTCCACCGCAATTAATTTTGTCATATTTTCCCTATCTTTGTTTTTATCATATTTAGGACCAAAAATTCCCCCGTCATCAGGTTAATTTGACCTTGTACTTGGTCGGAGAGACTATGTGAACCTTATCCCGACTCATATGGCATTGACATACCCGATTTTTAGCCTGATATTGATTCCACCTAGCTGTGTGCTCGCCTTGTACATGTCTCAATAAACCTCCCGTTTCACCTTGACCTTTTCCGGTTTTAAATCTATAAACATTTTTACAAATTTTACATCTAGCTAGTTGATTCTCTTGGTCCCTATCAAAAACATCCCATGCAGGTAATTTTAATTTCGTTGTGTGGGGCCTTGACTCATACTAGGGGGAATAGAAAACATTCCAATTTGAGTTTTAGGCTGAGATTCAGTCTGAGCTTGAGGTGCACTAGTGAGTGTGTCATCTACATTATCGTCTAAATTAAAGTCTGCTTCATCTACCTCATTTGGTGATGGTATATCATTAAAAAACGCAGTATCATGTATATGACTTAAATCAATCAAATCATCGGGACTAGGAATATGATTACTAGAAGAAGTACCCTTACCCTTGTTACCCCTACTAAAAGAAGTACCCTTACCCTTGTTACCCCTACTAGAAGAAGCACCCTTACCGTTACCCTTAAACATACATCTTAATCCTTCCATTATAATTATACAAATAAATAATTAAAGTAAATGAAATTAAGTAACAATAATAATTTAAAGAAGGAACGAAAGTACCAAACACCGACGTAACGTCGACGTGTAATCGATGTTGAAAATTAAAACTTTGCTCGATGAGTGATCCTCAAGCTAGTTGCCAACTTCACTCCCAATTTTAGAACTTTGATATAAATGAGCACAAAAAATGTAATAATTAGTACTTATGTAGAATTGTAGAGAGATAAATTGAGAGATTAGAGAAATGGTTGGAAGATTTGTGATAAAAAATGAAGAGGAAAATGAGGTATTTATAGTTGAGAAATAAGATTAAAGTGTAAATATATTAACTTAGGGGTTAAAAATAAATATTAAGGGGTAGGGGGGTTTATGGGGTGGGGGGCAAAAATGGCCATTATTGCCGTTGCACAACGGTTATTTTTGCGACGGGGGTTATTAAAAACTTCCCAATCCCTTCATTATGTTCCTCCGCACACCACACCCGAAAGGCATAGTAATCGTATTAGTTCTCCATCCCCCTACCATCACTCCATACTTGTCCGCTATCACCTCCCTCCACCCCGAATCTCCACAACCACTTTCCCTAAAGAGCTTTATTAAAAACCTTCAAATCTTTAACCCCAAGTCCTCCCCATTGTTTAGGCGATGTAACGGTTTCCCACCGAACCAAATGAAATTTCTTTGCTCCATCCGCCACATCTCATAGGAAATTTCTTTGCAATCTTTCTAATTTTCGGAAACGGAACTAGGAGCATTGAATAGGGACATACAATAAGTAGGGATATTCGACAAAGTGCTCTGAATAAGCACTTCATTCCCTCCTTTGGACAAGTATCTTTTCTGCCAACCAGCTAACCTCTTCTCTACCCCCTGAATGACCGGATTCCACACGCCTAAATCCTTATTTGACGTGCCTAGAGGTAATCTCAGGTAGGTGGTTGGGAGAGTCCCAACTCTGCAAAACCTGAGGAAGCATGTCAATGTTATCCACTACTTCAACGGGTATGATCTCACATTTTCTGAGATTAATTTTAAGCCCTGACCCCACCTGGAACCAAGTTAATACTTGTCCAAGGTAGTCCAACTGGATTCGGTTTGCATCACAGAATACCAAAGTATCATCTGCAAATAAGAGATGGGTAACCGACACAAGAGATGGGTAACCAACACAGTACCAACACCAACTGTAACCTTGAACCCCTTGATATGCCCGCCTGCAACAGCTCTATCCATCATCCTGCTCAAAGCTTCCATCACCAAGATAAAAAGCATAGGTGATAAGAGATCTCCCTGCCTCAAACCCCTTGAGCTACCAAAGAAACCACACGGATTTCCATTCACAAGTACCGAATATCTCACTGAAGAGATGCAAAAACTGACCCACTTCCTCTTGTACTCCTTTCAAGATGTTCTTGATTTCTGAGTTTTAAAATAGGTTCCTAGAAGCTGTTCTGAGTGTTATTAAAGGGGTATGGCTCCTTTGGTTCTTATTTTACTACTCGGGTGAATCAGTAGAGCTTTTTAGGGGGTAGACATGTTTTGCATATCTAAGGGATACTCTGCTGTTGTTGGTTAATTTTTTGTGCACCCACGAAGTTTCCGTTAACACAGTTTATTCACTGTCTTTCATGGAGGACAATACTTTTGTCTAGGTTCTGAAATACTGCTTGTGTACGGGGATTTTTCTCGCTTTAAATAAATTTTTACTTGATTTAGAAAAATATAGGTACCAAAAGTTGATTGAAGAACTTGTGGATATGGGAAGCTAAAGAGAAAAATTATAGTTAATTCTCTGAGACATTTACTGGTTAATCTTGTCATCATAGAACAATTGTGTGGTAAGAGTGCAACACGTGATCTGTGGGTTAGGTGCACATCACATGTTCGAAACTTGTCGCAGACAAAACCTGGTATTTAAGTGGAGAAGGGTAGAGGGGCTGGTCCCAATATCTACCGATTGTTTGTGGTATGGTTAGTTCTTTCTCATTTTCCTATTAGGCATCCCATAGAGCTTCTCATTGTCTCTCTATTTGGTGCAGGGTATATTAGCACAGCCATCAGTGATGGTCCTGGATGCTTGATGTTGCGGTGTCCTGATCCATCTTGTAATGCTGCTATCGGTCTAGATATGATAAACAAATTGGCAAATGACGATGACAAAAAGAAGTATAACCGCTACTTTATCAGGTCATTTGTGGAGGACAATAAAAAGGTAATTGTTCGCATAAAGCTTTTATTATTTGCTTTGTAAATCTCTTCTCCACCCCTTCCCCCCTCTCCCCAAGTGATACTTTTTGTTATTTGTCTTTTGGAAGAATCTTTACTATATCCTTGTGTGTATAAGTTCCTAAAGGTTGTTCTGGTTTTCTTTAGACAAAATGGTGTCCTGCTCCAGGATGTGATTATGCAGTTGACTATATTGTTGGTAGCGGAAGCTATGATGTTACTTGCGGGTGCTCATATAGTTTCTGCTGGAACGTGAGTTGCAATGTTTGAACTTAACTACTTTACTTACTGATGGTTGTTCTGTTTATGCATTTCTGTAATCACTACAAGTTACATATTTGCAGTGTACCGAGGAAACTCACCGCCCTGTTGATTGTGGAACTGTGTCCAAGTGGATTTTGAAGAACAGTGCGGAGTCTGAAAACATGAACTGGTATGCAGTATCAGATTTTATTATCCTGCCCTTTTTCTTTTCTTTTGTATTGGTTTAGCTGGCTTCCTTAAATTAGTCTTGGAAGAGATAAAATAACTTGAGGAAGGAGCTATCCAAGTTAGTAAGGGTCTGTTTGGCCAAGCTTCTAGAAAAGTGTTTCTGTTTCTTAAAAGTAGTTCAGCAGAAACTGAATTCGTTAGGGTGTTTGACCTATAATTATAGAAGTACTTCTGAGAAACAGTGTTTGGCCCACATTTATGCAAATTTACTAGAATATTCTTTTTAATAGATTTGAAACTATTTAAAATATTCTTTTCTATCCTATGTTTCTAAAAATTAGTATATCTCTACAATTTAATAATTTTTTTAAAATTATTTAATTGCACACATTTAATAAAAAAATAATATTATATTGTACATAAGAAATGTAACGACAATATGATAGTCAATGACTCAAATATGTCTAAACCTACCCCGCCCTACCCACCCCTACCCCCTCCACCCCCACCCCATCCTCAAATTTCTATGTCATATTTTTTTTACTTTTATAAAAAATATGAATTTTTTACCCCCCACACCTCCCTAACCCCACATACCCCCTCCACCCCCACCTCATCATCAAATTTCTATTTCATATTTTTTGTTAGTTTTATAAAAAATGATTGAAAATATGAAATTTTTTCTTACCTCCCCTACCCATTCTCAAATTTCTATTTTATATATTTTTTTACTTTTATAAACAATTTATAAAAATTATGAATTTTTTTCTTACCCCGCCTTACCCCCACCCCACCCCAATGCCCAAACCCATCCTCAAAATTCTATTTCATATTTTTTGTTACTTTTATAAAAAATGATTGAAAATATGAAATTTTTTCTAACCTCCCCCTACCCCGTCCACCTACCCCATTCTCAAATATCTATTTTATATATATATTTTTTTACTTTTATAAACAATTTATAAAAAAAATATGAATTTTTTTCTTACCCCCCGCGCCCTACCCCACCCCATTCTCAAATGTCTATTTCATATTTTTTGTTACTTTTATAAAAAATGATTGAAAATATGAAATATTTTCTTACCTCCCCTGTCCACCTACCCCATTCTCAAACTTTTATTTTATATATATTTTTTTACTTTTATAAACAATTTATAAAAAATATGAATTTTTTTCTTACCCCCACCCCATCCTCAAATTTCTATTTCATATTTTTTGTTACTTTTATAAAAAAAAATTAAAAAATATGATTTTTTTCTCTTCCCCACCCTACCCCCTCCCTCCGCCCTACCCCATTCTCAAATTTCTATTTTATATGGGGATATTATATGAGATTAAAAGGAATTTTGTGAAAAGGGTAAATGAGAAAAAAAATTCATTTAATGGGCAAAAAGGGCTTCTCGAGAAGCACCAAATTGGTGTTTCTGCTTCTCTTCCTATCTAGAAACACTTTTTGATTTTTTAAAAAAGTGTTTCTACTTCTGGATAAGTACCTGTTTGACCTAAGAAGTGTTTCTCAAGTTGAGAAACACTTCCAGAAGCTTGGCCAAACAGGTACTAAGTTCTCTGGTCAAATTGTTGCACCGTAGATGGGTTTTAACCATCTTGGAGACGTAGGTGGAATTGGCTCATAATTTCAAATGGAATATACTGTAACCTTGATTGTCTTCCTTTTGTTGGGAAGATAGTGATTGTGGGAACAAAAGATATCAAGGTAAAGTTGGAGCATTAAAACTTTGAAATTCCTAAAGGGCTATAATGCAGCCATTTTGCTGTTTGGAACTTCTAAGAAAATATTAGAAAAGGTTTCTATTGTTCTTTTCGTAAGTTTTGGTTCCAAATTTGCTTTCTCCGTGTTGGTAGTTTTTGTGTCATAGTGAAGTTTGAATACATCTGGGAGTAAGGAGGAGGTTTTATCTTTTCGTAAGAAGCAACTCTCTGTGACGGTCACAAAGAGAACACGGAAGTAGAATTTTAACCAGGCTCATTTGTTGGAGAGAACATACGGTTAATGTTGATGTGTTCTTTTGATTTGAATATGTAAGCCTTTGGTGATGAATTTCGTTACTAGTTACTACTTGGATGTCCCTGGTAAAGTTGATCAAGATGCTACCCAGGAAAATTAGGGTAGTATCACATGTCACGGGTCCGAACCTTGCCGCAAACAACAGCTTGATATTTAAGTGAAGAAGGGTAGAGGGGCGAGCCCATTATACATAGTTTTTCGAACCTTGCGCCACTGCCCTCGGGGATTCCTCGGTTATTAAAAATTTATAATTAGTACATGGTAGACCTTCATCAAGTGAGGTAAGAGTATAACACTACCAAAAAAGAGTATACCATTAGTTTTCTTGAGCTATTGCCAAAAACTCAGTCTTTTTTGGGCTTTTTGGCACATTGTTATTTTTTTTTTTGGGATAAAGTAATAAATTTTATTTATAGAAGGGCAAAAATGTGCAATATAATACCAGAAAATAGAAAACCATGAATAACACCCAATCTTCTATACATATAGGAACCTCGTGGGTGCACCAATAGGAAATAGGGGAAAAGAGGCTATTCCTCAAGTGTACAAAATCTTTTTCTACTCCATCAGAAGCTCTCCAATCCATCTCTCTCCCTATAGTCTACATAAGTGTCAGGAGCAACATCCCACGTCTTCTAAAGGCCCATTGTTGCTTTCAGAGTGCCTGGCATCAGTCACTCTAGTCCTAACTATCTTAGAATTTTCCACCACAAACAAGCCGCAATCCAGCAATTTATAAGGATGGCCCATTGTCTACTCTATGTTTTGTGTCTCAATTAGGCTCATATTTCAGTAGTTACTGCTTTCCTATTTTTGTTAGACTCCAGTTCTTACCATCCTTGATGTTGTCGAATCAGTAGCATTTTGAGGTTTTTGAGTTTTGTGTTTTTGCAATTTTAATTGCTGTATGGTGCCAACATATACCTGATCTTTTTTTGTTTTTTGTATAACAGTTCATGCTTCAAAGCAGAGATACATTTGGTGTAGTTAGAGCTGTTATTCAATCATTTTTCAACTATGTACTTGTGTTAGCTTGTCCCCCGACAGTCTAGCTAACTTTTTATACAATTATATTTATGTTTCATCTAAGCCTAATTCAAGTCTGAATTAAAGCTGCATTTCTGGATATGCATACTGACTACTGTAAATACTTTTTACTTTCAGTGCGTGATACTAAACGTCATTATCTTGGTGACATTGCAGGATATTAGCTAATTCTAAGCCTTGTCCGAAATGCAAGCGGCCAATTGAGAAGAATCAAGGGTGCATGCATATCACATGCACACCACCCTGTAAATTTGAGTTTTGCTGGTAAGTGTATCAGCTATTTCCATGAAATTTTAACGGTTCCTGTTCCTAGAATATGCTGTAGTGCGAGCCATTCTTTCAGCCACAGTTCTGCTACCGTTTTTAACTTCCCTTCGTTTATCATGCACACACAAGCAGCAGGATTCCCCTGCACACACACACAGAAAAAAGAAAAGAATAACTGCAGAATTTGTTTGTGATTCTTGTGAACTAAGATGATATCTTTGCAGGCTCTGCCTTGGCCCTTGGACGGATCACGGTGAGAGAACTGGTGGTTTTTACGCGTGCAACCGTTACGATGCAGCAAAGCAAGAGGGGGTGGTAAGATCTTTGCTCTTTTAGTATTTTCTATTTTCAAGATTTATCTGCTAATTCAGTTCTTTTAGTCATAAGTTAACTAATGTTTATTTGATGTTTTTCTTCCAGTTTGATGAATCTGAAAAGAGAAGAGAGATGGCAAAAAATTCATTAGAAAGATATACACATTATTATGAACGATGGGCCACCAACCAGTCGGTAGGTTGAGGTTTTAGGACACCTTGATTTGGTTGTTCATGATCTTCTCTGTTCCAGACTTCCAGTAGTTAAAACTTCTGTGCATGTCTTCATTGCCTCACATATATTTCATGTTGGAACTGGACGAAGACTGCATCCTGGATAGAGACTAAGTATTTACAATTATGCTTCTTTGTCCCAGAACGCCATTGCTTTTGTTTCTGATTCTTTTATTTATGAGAGAGGTCTTACTCTGTGATGCTGAAGGATCCTTGTTGTTTTATTTTTATAATGTTAACATTTATTCATCAGCAAAATGGCTATGCTGGCAGCAATATTTACAGTTTAAAGCCCTTGTGTACTTTAAAGGCTTCCAAAAATTGTAGCACAGATTCAGTATCCTCTAAACTGCAGGGTCCTTGTTTAACTTCTTATCTAATGTCAGTAAATGTCTTCTTTATGTCTTATTTTAGTCTCGGCAAAAGGCACTTGCAGATCTTCAGCAAATGCAAACAGTACATGTAAGAAAATTTCTTTTACATACAGTAGTCTTTTGCTATTTGCTGATACACTTGAATTTTAACTAGCAAACTGCTTGAAGTGTTTGTTTCTCTTTGCTGAAGAATTTGAAAATATTCATAAGTAGAAGAACACAGATTTTGAATGAACATATTCGAACTTGAAAAGAATTTCATTATATGTGCAGAATATTTTCCCTGGGAAGTCTTGTGTCACTGAGTTATTGAGTTTAATTTCGTTGTTTCCTAGTCTGTGCTTCTCTGAAAGTTTTTCAACCGAATTTGCTTGTTATCTACCAATTTACATTCATGTACGAGCAGCGTATTCTATCCTGATCTTTGTGTGTGTGGTATATCTCATTGTGATAATATAAAACGTTGGAGGAGAAAGAAAAGCTTTTTTGTTATCTTTCATGTTTCCTACATTGCTTACATCCTTTCAGCAACCCATACAAAAGTGGTCAAGTACAAATCAAAAGAGTACTTGGCCATCGTTCTCTTTCAAGTTGTCATTATCTGATTGTATTTCTGAATTTCCGGAAAGCATTTATAGTGATTGCATTTTGCAGCTTGAGAAGCTGAGTGACAAACAGTGTCAACCCGAATCACAGCTCAAATTTATTATAGAGGCCTGGTTGCAGGTAATGTGAATCTTCTATATCAATATGGAGTGATCTTACTCTCTTGATTCATGTATATATGTTGATTATGACGGCTAAATCATTGCAGATAGTTGAATGTAGGCGTGTGCTAAAATGGACATATGCATATGGTTATTACTTACCTGATCATGAACATGCCAAGAGGCAGTTCTTTGAGTATTTACAAGGTTTTGCCTTTGCTTCCCTTTTGAAGAATCACATTTAGAGAGGGTTTCCTTGATTTATTGAGGCGCTGATCCTTAATGCCGTAGGTGAGGCTGAGTCTGGACTTGAACGGCTTCATCAGTGCGCGGAGAAGGAACTCCAGGGGTACCTTGATGCAGAAGGTCCATCAAAAGAATTTAATGAGTTCCGAACAAAGCTTGCAGGGCTTACAAGGTAATCTAGATTTGTCATTAATCCTAGAGGTCTAGTCTTTAGTTTCTATTAGCAGCTAGTGCATATGATAGTTCAAGTGCTGCTCTGTTCTTTGCGAGAGATTTGGAGATTTCTGCCTCTTGAAATGCCAAATAGAAGACTACTAGTTGGCTAAATCTTTTACGTTTAACCGTTTTTATTCTAAATGGATGTGTGGAAAAGAATAAAAGTGTCTTGCTTTTCATCTCCGTAGGAGCAGACGAACAGATATAGCATTTGACTATTAATAGAAAGACATTACGTTTATCCCTCTGCTGAAATGAGGTTGCAAGTGAACACAAAAGGACGTGTCATGTTGACATTTCTTGAGAAGGCTAAAATCTTTCTGACGATATTACCAACTCTTATAGCAGACGAGATTTCTATCATTGCTAGTTTCTTTCGAACGAGTAGGCTTCTGCGCTTCTTTTTATTGGATAAGTAGGATTTTTTTTAATTTTGTTTTTTGCATTTATGCGAGGGTTTATGATATTCCACCAAAATGCTTAACCTATTTTTAACTTTTAAGGTTAGGCTCAAATTTTAGATGATCCTGTTATTTGGAATCAACTAATAGAAAAGGCAAGTTGAATGGGCAACTATTCGGTGTTGACTAAACTCTCCATTCACAATGTTCTTATTCTATCACAGGACCAGCAAGTAGTGCATATCTCCAAGTTTTCAGTTGTATCAGCAAGTTGTTTTAGAAAGCATTCTTTAAATGCAACATATGCCAATTTATTTTCACAAGAGTATTTTATTTTCCAGTTAGGGCACTTACCCATATAGGAGTGTATGCAATCATCTGATAAACTTAAAATGGATTAGTGCTAGTGTAGCAGCCTAGTTTCTTGAGAGTCACACTCAAGCTGGGGTTTCTGAAGCATGTCCACCGTTGAATAATATATGATATCTTCTGTGTTAGCTAATGATTCCAACATGAAAGCTGGCATAACATCGCTTGTGATTCATAGTTTCAGTAAAGAGAAAACTAGTACAGATGTTGTAATGCATTAACAAAATCTTTACAATCAGGGTTGATTAGCTTTAGGGTCTGTACGTGTCTCTTGCTGAAATACAGGGATATCCCATCTGTTATAATTGTAGAGATGAGTTTGGAGAGTACTAATGTTGTTTTGTTCTGTTCAAATGATGGCAGCGTAACTAGAAACTACTTTGAGAACCTGGTTCGAGCTTTAGAGAATGGTCTCTCGGATGTGGACGCTCATGGTGCTTACAGCAGGGCAGCTAGCTCGAAAAGTCTGGGAGGTGGGAGCATCAAGGGAAAGGGCGGTAGAGGGAAGGGAACCACATCAAGATCAAGCAGTTCTAGAAACAATGATGATTCAGGACATTGGTCTTGTGAGTATTGTACATATGCCAATGTTAGGTCTGCTACCGCGTGCCAGATGTGCCAGCAGCGCCGTTGAAGCCATTTTTGGAGTTACTACTTCAGATTGCGAAAATCCTCATTATCTGCGGATTGCTATAACTGAGGTCCAGATCCAGACGAAGACACGGTTTTCAAGCCGCTGACATGCTGGAGTAAAACGGAACCTAACAGTCGAGAGAAGTATGATGATGGAGAAGGATGAAAAAATGGCCATGAGTTGGAAAACCAATCATACCTGTGGAGATGAATATGTACATAATGTTTGTTGTCATCTTTGTAATCTGTATCTGACTTGTGCCAGAAAAATGTTCTAAAATATTTAACTCCCTGATTATACAAAGCTGCTGTGTTAGTCAAGTGCTCCATTGGCTCCTACAGTTATATATAATATAAATATGCTCACAAGTGTAGACCAGAAGCTCCTTTCTGGTGTTTTCTCCTGGATTAGTCATTGCTAATCTTTTATAAAACCCAAGCTAGGAAGTTTTTAGGGCATATCACAATAATATGAATTATAAAGTCCAATAAGAAAACAATGGGGAAGGATTGAATAGATAGATAATAGGGGCTCTTGTTCTTGCACGATGCTAATATTTGTTTCACTCACTAAAGTTCACTCTCAAATGTTCGAATTGTGAAAAGAGTGAAGGGATTTTTACTACACAACAATCCAACAAGATGCTAGCATCGTGCTAGTTAATTGTTTCACCTTATCATGCTAGTTAACTTCCTCAATTGACTCTTATGATATAATTAATACATTTACATGGATCTGAAGTTCTACATTGCTGCAACAAGATGTTGCTTTTAATGATTGTAAAACTACGTAAAGATCGAACTCTTGTATGAGCATTTCAATGTCTAAAACAAAGAACATTCAATGCTTCTACTAGTCTATCAACTGTAATTTGAAGTCTTCATGTTTTTTCTTTTTGATGACCGTAAGAGATTGAAATAATTTCCCTTGGGGATTTCTTTCATTAATCACAATATATATAGTTGTACAAAGGAGATTCCTCATACAGTAAGAATCCTAAACTGCCTTAAATACATGTAATAATAAATACAATATATACTGTGAATATTTGAAGAATATTCGCTAATACTCCCCCTCAGACGGAGCGGGAGGAGGCCGAACGCTCAGGCTGGATCTGAAGTCTATGAACAACTGTCTGGGTAGTCCCTTTGTGAAGATGTCTGCATACTGATAGGAGGAGGGCACATGCAGTATTTTGACTAGACCAAGTGCTACCTTCTCACGTACAAAGTGGATATCCATCTCAATATGTTTGGTCTGCTGATGCTGAACCGGATTATGAGACATATATATGACAGATATGTTATCACAATAGACTATAGACGCCTTACGGAGTGGACAACTGAGCTCCAAGAGAAGATTTGGGCAGCGGACCTCGGAACTACATTAGCACACTCTATACTGCTTGGCGTTGGAGCGGGATAAAGTGGCTTGTCGCTTGGCAAACCAAGAAATAAGGTTATCCCCTAAAAAAACACAATAACCGGAAGTAGAGCGTCGCGTGTCTGGGGGGCTAGTTTGTGAGAGGCGGTGGAGGCAAGGTTAGAATAACAGAGACAACCGAATATCCGTAAGTGATCGTAAGAGGGGACTTTGCGATAGAGAATTTCGGTAGGGGTCATATTGTGAAGGGTACTAGTCGGGAGAATGTTTAGAATGTATTCTGACATCTTAGCGGTATATACCCAAAATGACGGAGGGAGAGACGCATGAATCAATAAAGTACGAATCATATTATTAATGGTACGAATGATTCGTTCAGCTTTACCGTTTTGTGGGGAAGTGTGAGGGCAGGAGAAGCAAAAAACCATGCCATTATTCGTACAAAAACGGTGAAAGGAGGAGTTGTTAAATTCACGACCATTATCGCACTGAAAATATTTTATACCTTTTTCAAACTATGTTTTGATAAAAGTGCGAAACTCAAGAAATTTGGCAAACACTTCCGATTTAAATTTAAGAGGATATATCCAAATATAGTGAGAAAAATCATCTAGTAATACAAGATAGTATTCATGACCGAGAGAACTAGCAATAGGGGATGTCCATAAATCGGCATGCATAATATCAAATGGTGCAAAAGTAACACTAGTAGATGATTTAAATGGAAGACGAGTATATTTACCTAGAGAACAAGAAACACAGTTGTGGGCAAACTTCCCATTATTTCATAGAATAAAACTATTGCCTAGAAAATTGAAAATTGGGGCTCCTGGACGACCAAGCCTATTACGCCATGTGGAAGGAGAGATAGTCGCGAGAGAGACGGCAGAGCAAGATCTGGCAGCGGAGGTGGATGAGAATGGATAGAGATCCCTCGTGTTATTGCATCTCGTAAGAGGTGTCCCCGTATGAAGATCCTTCACAGTGAAACCAAAAGGGTCAAAGTCAACAGAGACAGAATTATTATGAGTAAATTTGCGGACCTAAATTAGGTTCTTAATGATGTTTGAGGCATATAGGACATTCTTAAGGGAGAAGGGTGGATGAGGAGGTGATGTGTAGGATGTACTATAGCCCTGTATTGGAATGCGGTGACCATTGCCAATATATTAGGGATGCTTTAAACTGAACAGAATATTACTTGCAGACGAGGGTGAGGTGAGATGTGGCGCCGGAGTCCATGTACAGCGCGAGGGGTCCTTGCCCTCTCAACCCTTTTATCAGCTAGAGAAGGTGTAATGTAATATATACACCTCTCATTCCTTCTCTTTTTTCGATGTGGGACAAAAGAACCTTATACCCCCTTTAATTTTCATCCCACCATTTCCCATTCACCAATATCAAAACCCAACAGTATGCAGATGCCCGCATAAGTAAGCTGTCAAGTTATATGTCAGAAATGTATCTTTCAGGACGTGATGCTGCAGAAAATGAAAGGGAGAAATGCCCATAAGTGATCTTGATAACAGGTTTGGCGGGTCGAGAGCTCAGAGCTTATTTCATCTAATAGTTGATCAAACCCGACTAACTGAATTGGTTAAAAATGTAATGCTGTCAAACCGAACTAACTGAATACTGCGTTCACTAGTCTGGATCACAGAGCACATGCTTTAAAGAATGATAAAATGCTGATAATATAAAGAAGTTTGTGTATACAACAAAAGAAGCTAACAGATAAGATGTATAACGGACCTGAATAGTGACACTATTGACCAGTCCACTTCTTTTTAGCTGCCCATTAATGCTATATTTTGAGTAACAATCAAATGAACCTCCAATGTCTGGTACACCAAAAGTATCATGATTTCCTTGGACCTTCTTCTTCAGTCCTCTTCATCTTGCTTCATGGTTAGTAAATCCTTGCTCTTTCCATCTAGTGACAGTTCAAATTATCAGTGGTGCACAAGCAATGTAACTACTTAATCTTTTACAAATACTTTATACAAACATGAATAGCAACCAACAAGTTGGAAAGTAATTTAGAGTGGAAATGCATTATAGCTAAGAAGCATTTGAACATTTTACAGGTCACTGAGTATGTCAACAACACTAAGTATCAAAATATCGCGCTTAGTTCTAGAACTACCTTGTGGTAACTTCTTTTCCCTTCAGGAACTACCTTGTGTGATATTTAACATAGTACCAGACACATAGGAGAGGAGATACAAAAACCAAGCTAATTTTGAAACTACACCTTAATATTGTATCAAACATATCTTACAAACCAACATTTTCAGTAAGATCACCGGTGAGAAGACTAATGAATGGTTGATCATGGAAAGAGTAGGACCCACAATATGGGAGAAGGAAATGGCACGTTGAGGATGATGAACACTGAAATGGAGATCAGATAACTGAACTACCCATATTACATTATCGTTCAATTCTATTACATCTCTTTCTTTATTCAAAGGTTCACCTGAACTGTAATGCAATAAAAAGAACAAAACTAACAGATCCTGGACCAATTCCCATTCTCAATTTGGACAAAAATGTACGTTCAAACTTATTTATCAATATAGTCGAAGCAGATACTCCATCCGCCTCAAAATACTTATCGATCATACTTAAGATAACATTTAAAATAACTAATTTTATATTTTCTAATATTCATAAAAGTGGGTCCTTAATTGGGCTAAGACCTGTGAATTATAAGATTTTACAGTAAATTTTGACTAATATTACTTAATAACAAATGAAAAAAGAACCATTAATTTTTTTCATTTTTCGGGGACCGTGTGCGATAGCACACATCGCACGGGCCAAAAAATGGTCATGGCAGGGACAATCAACAAATCAATCTTTGCATAAATTTTGGACTTATAATAATATATACTATGAAAAGAATATGATAAAATAACATTTTTCCTTTTATATTTCCTTTTTTAGTAACACTCTTTTAGATGGTTAAAGGTGCTCCAAGTTACCCGCAAGGGTAGCCAAGTTGGTGTAGTAGTAGAGCGCGGGACCGCAAGGTCACGAGTTCGATCCCCTGCATAAACCTTCTTGGTTGAGCCTGTCACACATGGCTTGCCAAGTGTGGTTTACATGACTGACGTGATTTGCGATTTCTGCGTCGTCGGGAGTTTACTGTCACTCGAAAGAGTAGCGGCTGCGGGTTCCTTCGTCAACAAAAAAAAAGGTGCTCCAAGTTGAAAATCTTCTAATATTATGCAGTCGAAAGTTATTATACTCCTATAGCGTATAAATTTACGTTGAGAATTGTTTTATTTGATTATTAAAAAGGTTAAATTATTAGAGAAATCACATGATTATATTATACGTCAATACTTTCTTTTCTATTAAACCATCTTCCTTTTTACTGCAATTGTAATTTCTTTTAGTATAAATTTACGTTGAGAATTGTCATATTTCGCTTTTCGAGAGTTAAATTATATAAATTTTGATTTGAGTAGTTGTAATTCTATTAGTAGGGTTTTGATAAACATATTAATTTTAGAGTATCAGAAACCAAGAAAGAAAGAAACAAATGAGTATTCCTATGCATTTGTTTTTGTTTTCGAAACCATATATATATAGACAGACAGTCACAGACACGCATGCATGGTAACACTAGGTTGGCTTTTTACTACTTTAATGTATCTTCTACTAGTACTCCTCCCACTTAAATTATCCGTCGTGATTTTTAAAAATAGTCATCTCAAATATTTATCATTGTAGAAGTTCAAAATAAAATTAATTATTTTTTTCTCATTTTATTCTTAATAGTGGAGGAATTATTTGTGAAAACTACAAACACATGAAATATTTAATGAAGAACGATTATATCGTAAGACATAAATGAGGGTCAGACTCCCGATTAATATTTTTTTAAGAGTCGTGTAAAAAAGATACACGACAGATAGAGGAAGTAATTTGGTTTTGTTTTGAGTTACTGCATGCAAAATCATTTTTGCTTTAATACATATATAGGCATTATCAACTGAAAAGATAAAGATCATATTTATTTTCCTTCTTTCCAAAAAGTTTTATCTTTTCGATTTCAAGAACCCTTTAGAATCGAAGATGAAGAAAGGCAAAGACCCTCAAAGTTAAATACTGATTAAATTTTTTGGGGAAGTAGAAAAGGCTTTTGGACGGGGGGGGGGGGGGGTTGAGAGTAGTTCAATCGTAGAAATACATCATCATCTTACTTTAAAAATAATACTTTACTCTGTCCTATATTATTTGGACACATTACTAAAAATATCTGTCCCAAATTATCTGGTCACTTTTTAAAAACAAGATAAAATTAATTAAGTTTTTCCTACTTTTCTATTAACATTAATTGTTTTTTAGAGTAACCAATATTGATTACAACAACAACAGTAACATACTCAGTACAATCCCACAACATGGGGTCTGGGGAGGGTAGAGTGTACACAGACCTTACATCTACCTTGGTAGGTAGAGCGGTTGTGTCACGACCCGACCCCGGGCCCGCGACTGGTGCCCTACCTGGGCACCCTTACAGGTATACATCAGAGATAATCAGCGGAACATACACAAACTTAATAATGAAATAAAATAAAATATTCGGTTAGCCGATAAGGCTACCTCCCTGGATATAAACAAATCCAAAAGCAGTTACCTCAATTTTTTTTTATAAGTGACCCACAAGATATGACTACAGACCTCTAAGAATTTACATAACAACTGTGACGGGGCCCGCCATACCCACGAATGCACAAAAGTCAACAACTTGAGGAACCATACCAAAGACAAAGCCTCGGAGGAATGAAGCTTCGAGGCGAACCGTGATCTAGGAGTGCGGATCAACAAGCTATGTACCTCAACTGCGGCATGAACGCGGCCCAAGGAGGTCGATTACAAAATATGTACCAAGTATGCAAAGCGAAATCTTGTAATTTAAATCATAATAGTCAAAATACATGAAGACATATATGACCGATTAACGATGCGTGCCTTCTTGAAATGAAAGAAATGAAAGTCGGTTTTACCTTGTACAACTGTTTCAACATATGAGCGATAGTCATACGGGGCTATGAACACGACCTCAAATATCACAATGGCGCTGGGATTCCCATCACCGCCGACCGCCAGGTGTAAAATCTAGCCATGTGTGGCGCGTGACATCCTACCTGTTGTCGGCGTGCATACACAATACAAACATATATATATATATATATCTCGTACGCGTGGAATCCTCATCTCGTACATGACTTCATGGGAGCTAACTTTATGGGGTAATAGTCGTATCAGAATTTAACCCGCATCCGTCGCGTGCCTCGGAATCCTCATCGTAAGCGTGTCAGCGCGTGCCGAGAATCCTCATCGTAAGCGTGTCGAGGATCAACCACGGCTGGATGCGTACGTGGAATCCCACATCACCGCCGATGCGTCGGGTAAGCTCATACTATGACAATGGAAGCATGCCGTGGAATCCCACATCACTGCCATGCGTCGGGTAAACTCATCTGCGTGCCTCGGAATCCTCATCGTGGCATGTCGAGGTGTATGCCTCGGAATCCTCATCGTAAGCATGTCCGGTCGACCACCGTGGAAGCATACGTGGAATCCCACATCACGCTGCAGATGCGTCGGGTAAACTCATACTAGGACAATGGAAGCATGCGTGGAATCGGCATCACTGCAGACGCGTCAAGTAAGTTCTCGATAAGACAATGGAAGCATACCGTGGAATCCCACATCACTGCAGATGCGTCGAGTAAGTTCACAACTTCTTTAGACTTTCATTAACATACAAAATGGATCTCATTTTATGACCTTAAGGCCCCTTTCATATCACTTAATAAGTCCGGGGAAATTCAACCCAAAGTACTATGCATTTCTATTCATTCCAAAGATCCCTTTTCCACATAAGACCCCAAGATACTAACACCCGTAGTATCAAGGCTTATCTACATTTCAACAAGTCATCAGATTTTAGAAATATGCTTGAACTAAATCAAGTGACCCTCCTTTTAAACTTTAAGCAATTGATGCCTTTAAATCAAATTGCCCTTCTTAGTTTCAATTCCTTCATCTAGGCTTACTTATTCGAGAAAAACCATTTCTTTAACCTTCCATAAAGTTATTATAACCAACTTCCCATAAAGCCGTTATACTAACCTTATGCTTTAGACAACTTCGTTCTTTTTATGACCAAGAGACTTGTACTTCAAAACAAGTTACACAACTTTCAAAATGCTTCAAGTCTCTTTACTTTAGAAGACAAAGTTCTTAACTTAGAAAACAAGTTCTTATCTTTATAATAGTTCCATACTTTTTCACATCAAGGAGACCTTGTCTACCCCATTAGAATAACCCATTCTTATAACCTTTCCTCAAGGACAAGTGAGTTAGTCCTCTAACTCAACCGACTAGACATCTTTAAAACAAGTCAAGTATATCAAAATGACTTTACCTTATTTAAATCACGTACGTCTACCGTACCATACATTTATACCTACTCATGCTCAAGAGATAAGAAAGTTTCTACATACCTCTTATGTTTAATGCACTTGCCAAGTCCAAAATGCCTTCCGTAGATGTCAACCTATAATGACCATAATACGTCTATTAGCTTCTAGTTTCAACGTAGAATATTCTAATGTAAAGTCCCTTGTTCTACGGGAAAAATTGGACAACACTTCCTTTGTTTCTACGTACTTTTTCACCTTTTTCAAGGTCCGAATCCAATAACCAAACGCCGCATTTAAGGCACACAATTCAGCTAACCAAAAAGGGGATTACACGCCTTTACAGGACGCGTAAAATTCTGCCCCACAATAATACAAAACAATCCAATAATTCCAAGCCACATTCGGCTACAATATCACAACAATTATCAATTTCCTTTCAATTTCCTCTTAGTCCAACTCGTTATTCCAACATGGTATATAAGTCATAACCAATTATATACCCTCCTATTTATAGCATGCAACTATTTTTAGCTAACAACCGAATTGATTACAACATGAGTGGCTAACATGCCCATTTTCGGTTTTCAATAAGACGACAAGATCCAAATCTTTTCAAACTTTAATATAACAACCACATGCTCATTTCTTAACTACAATAACTTGAAATCTTCACTTACACAAGAAGGTAAGGATTTTACCTCAAGAAGTCCTCTTTCCGAAATCTTCTTCACTTTAAAATTACCCACACGAACCCTCTACAAGCTTGCCAACACTTTTCCTTCTTGACGCCTTTCCAAAAATCTCACAGGGGTTCATCAATTTGAGAGAGGAGAGGAATTTTCTTAGAAACCACTTGCAAATGGCCAAGTCTTGAAGACTTGGTCCTAAAATAAGACCCTCCCTTGGTCAAAAAGATGGGAGGGACACTTGTCACCCTCCCATAGGCCTTTTATCAAAATATCCCCTGTTTTTCGCCCCTTTCCGCGTAAAAATCCCGCCTTGGCGCCGCGGCCCTGCAACCTCAGAGGATTTTCAGAATTATCGGCGCCGCGGCCCTGCTGTGGCGCAGCGCGCTGCGGCGCTGGGAAATCTGTCGCCTCGGCCCACGTAACTTCAGCGCGTAACTTCCACCCCGATGTCAATCGGCGAGTGGTTTGTTGCGTTGGAAACTAGACTCAACGAACTTCATACTAGTCTTTTAAAACACCTCAAAACTCCTAAAGAATTAGGGGTATACGCTCCAAAGTTGGTGAGCGTCTGCTCTGACATTTTGCCAACCCAACATTCCAAATTCAAATCTTATTTCCTTTCGTACGTTCTTAACTTATCCTCTTGGATTTACGGGGTGTAACAGGTTGTTTCCGAGAAACCCCCGGCTCAGGACAAGAAAAGACAAAAACAAAAACAGGAAAATGTCAGACCCGATCAAAAAGTTAAAGATATAAAGCAGTAAAACAGTAAAGCAATGCTAATAGCAAACTCGAATACGCCGTGGTGGCACATCCTGAAAAGTAATCAGTAATTACGCAGATAAATGAAATAAATCAAGTACGTTAAGGAGCGTATATCAGGAGAAATAAGGCTACAAAAGACTATTAACGCAAAACTACGCCTATTCGTTTGATATGCTAGGCATGCCTATCGTAATAACCCTACCCCTACCAGATTGTGGGCGTAAGCATGACTACACTCAACTACCTACTACCCTTCTACTCTAATATGTGCCATCCACAACCCCCTATATAAGGTCATGTCCTCAGTAAATCTCGCCTGCTCCATGTCCCGTGTAATCACCTCTTCCCAATATTTCTTCGCCTCTACCCCTCCTGAACCCGTCCATAGCCAATAGCTCATACCTCCGTACTGGGGCATTTGTGTCTCTCCTCCGCACATGCCCAAACAACCTCAACCTTGCTTCTCGCATGTTATCCTCCACCGAGGCCACTCCCACTCTGCCCCGGATATCTGCATTTGTAATTTTATCCTTTCTCGTGTGCCCACACATCCATCTTAGCATTCTCATCTCCGCCACTCTCATCCTTTGGGTGTGCGGTCATCTTAGCATTCTCATTTCCTTAGTAACCAATATTGATTAGAGTAAAATTAATTAGAAAGATATAAGGATAATATACTAAAAATATCCTTCTTATTTATGATTTTTTAAGGAGCGTATAAAATAAAAAGTGATCAAGTAATATGGGACGGAGGAAATATTATAGATAATTATTCATAATAAATGACATTAGTAACTTGAAAAAGCAAATATTGGGTAGTCAAATACAAAGCAGATAATTTTTGGATCCGAAGCATCTAAGTAAGCCCAAACCTAAGATGAGTGCTTCTCTACTCCGACTTTCTCAAAGCCTCATGGTAACACAACAACGGGTTTTCTTTCTTTGAGGCCTTGAGGGGATGGATCGATATTTTTTTTGAGAATTGAAGAGAGTATTCAAGGTGAGACGAGCTGTTTATCGTTTTGATTGGTGTGAGGTGTGTAGTGATGTATGCAAAACTAAAATTTCGATTTTCAAATAAGTTTTTTTAAAAAAAATTAATTCACCCACCTCCAAGAGTCGATGCCTTTTCATATATATGAAACTAAAGTACAGAACAAAGGAGAAAACTCCCTGTACCTATTTAGATTGGAACATGCTCCAATCTGTGGAACAATTAGGCTTTCTAATAAGCTCACAAAAATAGGGAATAGAAAGTTTAGATTTTCAAATAAGTTAGAGATAACTATATGAATTCTTACTAATCATATTTCTTTTTTCAATATGTTAAAATATACTGATAGAAAAAAGTTATTTATACTATCCGTATATATGAGTTAAATATGATTGACCAACGTAACAGTGTTGTGGTGGGATGGTTGGGATCCCAAATCCTATTGGAGCGCTAATGCGCGAATCCAGACTTAATTGAATCTCAATATAGATACTGAACACCGTAGGAAAAATAAAATAAAAAGTTAATTGAATCCCACTTCTCATTTCCCACTACTAATTACTTTTGTTTCCTTCTTCTATTTTTCATACTGTTTATATTTATGTGTGCGTGCATGAATATTAGTAGTACATATGTTTTTGTGTTTATAATTGGGCTTGATTCCCACATGAGTTCTTGTGCTACAACACATGATCTTTTGTGCTAATTATCTATTTGTAACCAACAAGGAGGGTGGAAGAGTGACAAGCCCCCTTAGGTATTTTGCAAGTATTCAATTGTATGTAACACACAAATTTCTCACCTGCATGTATTCACTTAGAGGTGGATGGTCCACGATTCACGAACCAGTAACGCAATGATTAAATACAAGGGCACAATACATGGGATAATAAATATCCAGAAATTAACTATAAATATTGCTACAACTTAAGTTAACAATTTATCCCATAAATTATAGATGCTTTTGGGATGAAATTTGGACATTAATTGTAATCTAGTTTAATTGTAAATTAATTTGAACTTGTATAGCCTTTTGGAGAGAGCATTTCACCTCATCCAATCTGAATTGCAACGTATAGGAAATTTCTCGTATGTCGAGACACTTGATAGGGCGTCCATGATGGTTGTGAACCGGAAGGTTGTTCAGCTTTCTAGCTCCCTTGAAGCGCTATAAGAAAATATATTTGTCAACAACATTTTTGTTGTCGTATGTTGGATATTGTTGACAAAAGTACTTTTCACAACAACAAAAATTATTGCATGCTGTTGCAATAACCTACGACGCGAAAAGTTTTTGCAACAGATTTTTTTTGGTTGTCATTTACGTTTTTTTAGCAACAATGTATTAACTTTTTGTTGTCATATACGTTTTTAGCAACAATATATTTATTATTGCTAAAGTTTGTTAGTGTCAATCTAGACTCATCAATGAATAAGCACAATAATATTAAAGTAATTCAATATAACTTTAATTTCAACATCAATAAGTACAACAAATATGTAAACACATACTAACTTGGTGTAGATAGAGGCCTGCTTGATGCAGTGTCCTAAGACAAAAATTCGTCCCCACTTGTGTTGTAGTTCTACGGACGTCTGCCTTGAGAATACAACTACCTAAGTGAGAGTTCTAGCAAAAGAACTTCACTTCTGGCGAATTTACTTTATGTGTTTTTCCAGAAAATATCTCTTAATGAAGAAGATGAAGATAGAGCAACAATCTTAGATCATTAGTTGTGTTTAATGATAGATTGTAATGTAATGAGTATTGTGTTTCTTCAAACAAGTGATCCACATGCTTTTATAGCATGAATTTTCGTCCATGACAGCTTTCCATTCCAAAGGTTGTGACCCATGAGAAGAGACATAACTTTTGGCTTCCTGGAAATTTTCCCGTTGGGGATTAGCGCCGCGGCGCTAAATCATTTTGAATTTCCAGAATGTTACTGGAATTCATGCGTCGCGGCGCTCCAATTCTATCAGACCTCTATGAAGTTTTGGCGCTGTGGCACTGTTCCCGATCTTAGTGGCGCTGATCACAGAGAATTTTTAACGTTCGCCGTCGCGGCCACATCGCCTTGGCGCGTACTGCTCCTCAAAATCGCAACACTTTTGATCACTTTTTACTCTTCTTCTGTAAGTTCCAACAATACCCCATATTTTCTATTCAAACATCTCACAATGCCCCACATGTGGATAAAAAATAAGATACTTAGGAACTTATCGTTATTTCTGTCAAACGCGATATGACATGCATCGGAAACAGTGTCTTTTGGACTTGAACCGTTCGTAGTGAATACCTATCGGATCTACTTGTGAAGTAGTGGACGAGGAGCCTTGAACTATTCACGTTTTGTAGTAAATCGAGACAAAAAGTATCACACACATCATATCAATATATTTCAATTCTTACAGTTTTGTTCTTTTCGATCATGAACAACTCCTTCTTCATGAGAATTTCTAGAGAACGTAGTCATCTCGGTTCTCCCAGATGCGACCCCACATCAATCTCATATAGGTAATACCAAACAAGAATATTCTGTACTATCCTACCATAAAGGCTTTTGAGTATTATTAAGAATAATATATTCATCCCTTAAAACATCAACGGATTAACACACTTATTACACCATAAGAATGAACATATGTGTGTTTTATGCTCCTTGAGTCTTCTCCAGCTAGTGTTCCTATTGAACCTAAACCATGGAATCTCTAATTATGATAGGTTAGGTTTCCACCAGTTAACGACTCATTGTATTGGCTTTAAGCTCATTCCTCTCGATGTAAATACGACTTGCTCTCTTGTAAGGCCTTTTGTCAAAGGATCCGCTATATTGTCCTTTGACTTTACATAATCAATGGAAATAATTTCATTCTTCAGCAAGCTTCGTATTGTATTATGACGTCGCCTTATATGTCTTGACTTGCCATTGTAT
Organism: Przewalskia tangutica; assembly: GCA_029844215.1. Taxonomy (NCBI): domain Eukaryota; kingdom Viridiplantae; phylum Streptophyta; class Magnoliopsida; order Solanales; family Solanaceae; genus Przewalskia; species Przewalskia tangutica. Next base: position 11,108,991 of record CM056725.1, read on the forward strand.
ATTTGATTCTTTGCCCTCGTCAGGGCAGCCATACTATCACAATGTATGCAAATGGCTGTCACAGACTTTGTCCACAACGGAATATGTTATACCCCGTAGTTCCAGAGTATGTACGTGAGGACGTACGTACAAAAGTCTAAGCCTTAAGTTAGGCATAGGACGAAAATTTGTGCACAACCCACGAAACAAATTGTTTTTCGACGAAACGTTTTCCGAACCTTGCGAAGGGAAAATTATGGCTATGTCATTTATAATTTTTGCGGATTTTTCCGAGAGATGGAATATTTTGGACCAACGAGAGGGCGACACTTGTCACCCTCAAGTGGACGGTTGTGGTGGCCGAAAGTTGGGCGTTTTCTTGGCATTTTTTGGGGCCTAAAACATGGGTCAATGTTTGGAGTGATTTGTGGAGTAGAGGGCTAGGGGGCACTTGGGCAAATCCTCACCCTCCACTTGCCCCCCACTTGTCTTGAACTTGTCCATTGGTTTCCCTATAAATACCCCCCCTTTGTTGAAGACTTCTTCATCCACTCCACACCTTTCTAAGTCTTGAAAATCCTCCCCCCCTCTTGTAGAAGCTCTCGTCCAAAGAGCCTCCCCCTCCCCCTTTGTGAGGCCTTGTGGCCGAGAGGTACCCCCCCTTCCTAGTGGTGCTAGCCGAGGGTACCCCTCCTACCTTGAGTTGTTCTCGTAAATATACCCCCCCCCTTGGTAGAAAAGTATTCTCCTAGTATTGTTACTATTCCAAAATACCTTAGCCTTATACCTTGTAGTATTCCAAGTTACCTCTATACGTAGAGCCCGGAAATACTACCTAATGTCCTTTTTGTCTCAAAACGAAACCCTAAGGAAAATCTTCATAGTTGGTTGAAGTGCTAAGTAGAAGTTGTTTGGGAACTTCTAAGGGTTGTTTAGAGCGGGTTGGAGCGCCCAGAGTAGGAGCTAAACGTTGCTCAGGATCGACATTTAAACTTGGATAATTTTGGGCTTATCGAGGTAAATACTTTTGACCTTCTATTGTAATTAGAGTTTACATACTGTTGAAGTATAAGAATTAAGTATAAGTTATATACAAGGAAGGTATATAAGAAGGGAATTGAACTGTACTTACATAGATGTATTCTGATGAAACTTGTGAAGCTTGACGGGTAGGGAAGTGCTGCCCAATTTTCCGTAGAATCTTGTACCTAGATTTATTCTACAGAGTAGTCTAGACATTGATAGACTTGTATAACCGGTATATGTTGAAGTACTGCGAGTAGCGTGTTCTACTTAAAAGGTGGACAAGGCTAGCCGGGTTATAGCGGTGAAGCATTTTGCTAATAGTCGATAATCGTCGCGAGGTATGTGATTCTTCCTATCCTCTTGAGCATGATATTTTAAAAGAATATATATATAGTACGGTAGACGTACGTGTGTTAACTGAACGTGATTCTACTCCGATGTCTTTTGACTTGAGTTTTAAATAATAAGTATCTTGAAGTATTTCAAAGAATTAATAATCGTTTTTAAAAGAAGAGTAATACTTGGTTTTGAAAGCTTAAGAGTTATACTAGATTTATGGGAAGTTAGGTATAACAACTTAAGAGTGATAAAAAGAATGGTTTATTGATTTTAGAAGTTAAGAGACTTGATCTTAAAAGATAAGAGACTTGACTTAATTGAATTAATATATATTTTGTTAAAAAGTGTGAAACCTCATTCGTGAGTAATGAGTACTTGGTTTTTAAAAGGAAGAATGTTTTACTGATTTCAGAAATCAGAATAAGTATCGAACAAACCACTGCAACGCTAATAAAGGGAAATGTATTGAATAATTAAGTATTATTAAAACCAGTAGAAACCTCCATCTGCATAGAAGCTAAGATAAGACAAAATGATATTACATTTCCTAGATCATGGCTGTTTTAATAAGATTGATTATGAATAAGAATAACCTACTCACACATAAGGCATATGTTACTCAATTGTTTTAAAAGAGAGTATATTATTTGATTAAGACTATAAACTATGAAAGCTTTCGAAACTAAAAGACTTGAGTATCTGAAATTAGGCAAACTTGAACTTTTGGAAAAGAATGTTGTTACTTGACGTTGTTCTAAAAAGTGTAAGCCACTTGGTTTAAAATAGTGTAAAGTACTTGATTTTAACATGAACGTTTTTGGTACTACGGATAATAGTATCGAGTTGTTTTTACATAAAAAGAGGTCTTTTTGAAAGGATAAATGTATGTAGTACTTTGGGGTTAAAACCCGGATTTGTTGTAATAAAATAAATGTCTGTAAGTATGATTGAACTTGCCTATGCTTGTGGTAATAACCTTTGTTGTGCAAGTGTTGTATTTCTGTGCTACCGCGTCTCTCGTTGGAGGGCCGGCTATCTGATTGATTGATGGACATCTTGACGATGGGTGGCCCGGGTATGCTTCCACTATATCGATCCTTTTGGACATACCGACACGATGGGTGGCCGGGTATGCTTCCATTAGAGTGTTATCTTGTTATTTGCTTTGGACATACCGACACGATGGGTGGCCACGAGTATGCTTCCATTATGATTGTTATCTTGTTACTTCCTTTTGGACATCTTGACACGATGGGTGGCCGGGTATGCTTCCATTAAGTGTTATCTTGTTATTTGCTTTGGACATACCGACCACGATGGGTGGCCACGAGTATCTTATTATGATTGTTATCTTGTTATTTCCTTTGGACATCGACACGATGGGTGGCCAGGTATGTTTCCATTAGGATGGTTCCATGGCCATGCTTGTGCAGGAGTAAGATCTTGGGGCGTGCGGCCGTTTGCGAGTTAAATTCGAGTTATATTTGAGTGATGACTTTACGGGCGTGAGTCACGACTTGATATGTGTGCTAGATTATATTGTGATCGTAGTTGGTCATCATGCATGCCTCGCTTTATATAGTATTATGATTTCACTTACAATATTTTTGATTTCACATACTTGGTACTGTTATCTTGACCTCCTTGAAGCTGCGTTCATCTGCGCGGTAGAGTACACGATCGTTGATCTCGCTCATGGGATCGCATTGTAGCGTTAGGAAGCTCCGTTTCTCGGAGGCTTATCTTTTGGTATGTTTTCCCGAGTTGTAGGTTCTTGTACATTCGGGGTATGGCGGGCCTGTCCGTCATAGTTGTTAATATAAAAATCTTAGAGTGCATAGCATTGTTGTGGCGGGGTTGTAAAGGATGTAACTATTCAAACTTTGTATATATATGCGAAAGCGACTTTATCTCGATAAAATGTGTCTCATTTACATTTGATTCATGTCTTGTTTTATGTTCGCTGATTTCTCCGATGTATGACTACTTGGGTGCGGGTAAGGCACGATCCGAACCGGGCAGTCGTGACAAAAGTGGTATCGAGCGATTAATCCTCGGAAAGTGTCTACTGACCGTGTCAGTAAGTCTTGATTATCGGTGTGTTGTGCCACATCTATAATCGTGAGGTCGCAGGACATTTAGGATTAGTTTCCATTCTTCTCATTCCGAGATCGTGCCTTAGAGCCGTGTTGTAAGTTGGACCCTCCGGCGTATTTCGTTTTCACGATTATGCCTCCGCGGCAACCTGTGCCCGGATGGGCAAGCGGCCGATGGGCGCTAGTAGAGTACAGAGAAATGCGAGCGCGAACCGGTCATTACACGAGATAGTGCTTGACGGCGAGTTTTGCGACGCCGCCCGGCCAACAGAGTTTAGAGCGCGGCGGTGGGCGATGAGACCACAACACTGCACCTCCGGTCCACGGCTGGGCGAGAGGTTGGGGTACAAAGATAGCCCGATTCTTGGCGGGATCGTGGCGAACGTGAGATAGGATGGATCACGGCAGTTCGATTCGAGAGTACCCATGGTTCACCCGAGATCGGATAGTTTGAGGCTACGAGACTTTACGAGTTGTAGCACTTGATTACGGGTCGAGGCGGAGGATGATCGCGAGTTCATCCGAAGCGATTCTGACGGATCGTAGAGTGATCAAGGCGGAGACCGAGTCGGTGTTCTTAGGTTCGCGTCGGTGCGTGATCTGCGATCGTTTGATTCGTGGGAGCTGTCGGGAGAGTATGCACGTCGGTAGTGTGGGACGAGTTCTCGAGGCATTTCTTGCACATTTCTTGCCTCGCGGATGAGTAGGGCTCGGTAGCCATTTTTGATGTTGAGGCGAGCGAGCGTCTGATTCGGGAGTACAATGTGGAGTTCGACTCATTGGCTCAGTATGTCCCCATTGTAGCCGATATGGAGGGCCAGTACACCGCTACGTTACGGGCTAGATGACTACTTGCGAGGCTTGTTGGTGTAGCTCTTCAACCGGCATGGACATTGCCGCGTGCGAGCTTATGCACTGGTGCGAGGCGGAAGGTAGACGGAATGGCGAGATCGTGAGAAGAGGCGAGCAGCGGGTCTTTTAGCGACTTTCGAGGCGGACCGCCTCGGCAGCGAACTAGTTATGCGCCTCGCCCGATCTGAGTGGTCCTCCACAATCTTCGAGCCATCAGTATTCGGGAGCGGTCGTGGCTCGAGGTTCAGATTTTCGGGAAGCGAGAGTGTTATCGGTGAAGCCACCTACCTCGTTGGCCGTTGTGGTAGACTCCATTGTGGGAGTGTCGTGCTCGTTCGGGGTTTGTTTTACATGCGGCCAGCGAGGCCATTTGCGGCTGTCGGCCAGGAGGTAGCACTGGTGGGATAGCACAGACTACGGGATCTATGGCTGGTTCATCACCTTCTACAACTATGCGCCCTGCAGGACAGGCCTATGATTAGAGTGAAGCGGTAGATCCTAAACCCTCTAGAGTTTTGTATGCTTGATATGATGATCTTATTATTATGTGCTATGTACGGATAGCGTTGTGTTATATTGTGAGTAGAAAACATGGTTAGTTGGAAGGACAAGTATGGGGGCATGGAAAGTGTGAACCTTAGAATATTTCACGATTGAGACCTTAGATGTAAGGTCGTCTTGAGTAAAGGATTTTGCAAATGATCCTTGTCGAAGTTCATTATATGCCTAGGGTGTATTAGTGTGATAAGTCCATGGGTAGTGTGAGATGGAAGTGGTAGCTTTCATGATGTGAATTAGTAAGATTGTTCCGGATCGAGAAACAAGAGAGTTTGGCACGATGGAGGGTCGGGTTGAGGACGTATTGCGGGTCAACCCGTAGCCCGGAATGAGGTGGGGTCAGTTCGAGGTGGTCCCGCCAGGTGGTAGGGTCACGAGGGTGCTAGGCCCAAGTTTAGCTGACCATCGTATGAGTTCGTGGATATGTTCGACCAGAATCGGATCGTAAAGGCCGGGGAATGGCCTTAAAGGAATTTGAGGCTAGTAAGGTGACCAAGTTTGGAGGTAGTGACTCCAAAGTTTTGGGAACTGAAGCAATGACTGAAGTATGGTACGTATACTAGAAGAGTTCAAGTGTTCGCGAAGAGTACGACGAGTAAGGGAAGAAGCGAGCATGTGTTAAGAGCATAGAAGAGATCATTTTGTCGTAAAGTGAAGATGCGAAGGGAGTATCTTTTAGACCAGGGTGGAAGCTTTTGTGATGTAGGAGTGATTCCTCGTTGACTTGGGTTAAGTAATTGCGCGTGTGTTATTTTGTGGCCAGGTGTGGCATCGGCAACTTGTTTAAAGTTATGAGGAACTTTGTCGTTATCTGTCTTGAGAAGGAACACTCGGGACGAATGTTTCTAAGGGGGGGAGAATGTTATACCCCATAGTTCCAGAGTATGTACGTGAGGACGTACATACAAAAGTCTAAGCCTTAAGTTAGGCATAGGACGAAAATTTGTGCACAACCCACGAAACGAATTGTTTTTCGACGAAACGTTTTCCGAAGGGAAAATTATGGCTATGTCATTTATAATTTTTGCGGATTTTTCCGAGAGATGGAATATTTTGGACCAACGAGAGGGCGACACTTGTCACCCTCAAGTGGACGGTTGTGGTGGCCGAAAGTGGGGCGTTTTCTTGGCATTTTTTGGGGCCTAAAACATGGGTCAATGTTTGGAGTGATTTGTGGAGTAGAGGGCTAGGGAGCACTTGGGCAAATCCTCACGCTCCACTTGCCCCCCACTTGTCTTGATCTTGTCCATTGGTTTCCCTATAAATACCCCCCATTTGTTGAAGACTTCTTCATCCACTCCACACCTTTCTAAGTCTTGAAAATCCTCCCCCCCCTCTTGTAGAAGCTCTCGTCCAAAGAGCCTCCCCCTCCCCCTTTGTGAGGCCTTGTGGTAGGTACCCCCTTCCTAGTGGTGCTAGCCGAGGTTACCCCCCTACCTTGAGTTGTTCTCGTAAATACACCCCCCCCCTTGGTAGAAAAGTATTCTCCTAGTATTGTTACTATTCCAAAATACCTTAGCCTTATACCTTGTAGTATTCCAAGTTACCTCTATACGTAGAGCCCGGAAATACTACCTAATGTCCTTTTTGTCTCAAAACGAAACCCTAAGGAATATCTTCATAGTTGGTTGAAGTGCTAAGTAGAAGTTGTTTGGGAACTTCTAAAGGTTGTTTGGAGCGGGTTGGAGCGCCCAGAGTAAGAGCTAAACGTTGCTCAGGATCGACATTTAAACTTGGATAATTTTGGGCTTATCGAGGTAAATACTTTTGACCTTCTATTGTAATTAGAGTTTACATAGTGTTGAAGTATAAGAATTAAGTATAAGTTATATACAAGGAAGGTATATAAGAAGGGAATTGAATCAGACTTACATGGGATTGTATTTACTGATGAACTTGTGAAGCTTGTGGGTAGGGAAGTCTTGATTTTCCGTAGAATCTTGTACCTAGATTTATTCTACAGAGTAGTCTAGACATTGATAGACTTGTATAACCGGTATAGGTTGAAGTACTGCGAGTAGCGTGTTCTACTTAAAAGGTGGACAAGGTTAGTCGGGTTATAGCGGTGGAGCGTTTTGCTAATAGTCGATAATCGTCGCGAGGTATGTGATTCTTCCTATCCTCTTGAGCATGATATTTTAAAAGAATATATATATAGTACGGTAGACGTACGTGTGTTAACTGAACGTGATTCTACTCCGATGTCTTTTGACTTGAGTTTTAAATAATAAGTATCTTGAAGTATTTCAAAGAATTAATAATCGTTTTTAAAAGAAGAGTAATACTTGGTTTTAAAAACTTAAGAGTTATACTAGCTTTATGGGAAGTTAGGTATAACAACTTAAGAGTGATAAAAAGAATGGTTTATTGATTTTAGAAGTTAAGAGACTTGATCTTAAAAGATAAGAGACTTGACTTAATTGAATTAATATGAATTTTGTTAAAAAGTGTGAAACCTCATTCGTGAGTAATGAGTACTTGGTTTTTAAAAGGAAGAATGTTTTACTGATTTCAGAAATCAGAATAAGTATCGAACAAACCACTGCAACGCTAATAAAGGGAAATGTATTGAATAATTAAGTATTATTAAAACCAGTAGAAACCTCCATCTGCATAGAAGCTAAGATAAGACAAAATGATATTACACTTCCTAGATCATGGCTGTTTTAATAAGATTGATTATGAATAAGAATAACCTACTCACACATAAGGCATATGTTACTCAATTGTTTTAAAAGAGAGTATGTTATTTGATTAAGACTATAAACTATAAAAACTTTCGAAACTAAAAGACTTGAGTATCTGAAATTAGGCAAACTTGAACTTTTGGAAAAGAATGTTGTTACTTGACGTTGTTCTAAAAAGTGTAAGCCACTTGGTTTAAAATAGTGTAAAGTACTTGATTTTAACATGAACATTTTTGGTACTATGGATAATAGTATCGAGTTGTTTTTACATAAAAAGAGGTCTTTTTGAAAGGATAAATATATGTAGTACTTTGGGGTTAAAACCCGGATTTGTTGTAATAAAATAAATGTCTGTAAGTATGATTGAACTTGCCTATGCTTGTGGTAATAACCTTTGTTGTGCAAATGTTGTATTTCTGTGCTACCGCGTCTCTCGTTGGAGGGCCGGCTATCTGATTGATTGATGGACATACTGACACGATGGGTGACCCACGGGTATGCTTCCACTATATCAATCCTTTTGGACATACTGACACGATGGGTGGCCCACGGGTATGCTTCCATTAGGAGTGTTATCTTGTTATTTGCTTTGGACATACTGACACGATGGGTGGCCCACGAGTATGCTTCCATTATGATTGTTATCTTGTTACTTCCTTTTGGACATACTGACACGATGGGTGGCCCACGGGTATGCTTCCATTAGGAGTGTTATCTTGTTATTTGCTTTGGACATACTGACACGATGGGTGGCCCACGAGTATGCTTCCATTATGATTGTTATCTTGTTATTTCCTTTGGACATACTGACACGATGGGTGGCCCACGGGTATGTTTCCATTAGGATGGTTCCATGGCCATGCTTGTACAGGAGTAAGATCTTGGGGTATGCGGCGTTCATGGGTTAAATTCCCGAGTTATATTTGAGTGATGACTTTACGGGCGTGAGTCCCTGACTTGATATGTGTGCTAGATTATATTGTGAACTGTAGTTGGTCATCATGCATGTCTCCTGTTTTATATAGACTGTTATGATTTCACTTACAGTATTTTTCAGTTTCACATACTTGGTACCTGTTATACTGACCTCCTTGAAGTGCGTTCATCCGCGGTAGAGGTACACGATCGTTGATCCTCGCCATAGGATCACGATTGGCGCGTTAGGAAGCTCCGTTTCTCCGGAGGCTTATCTTTTGGTATGTTTTCCCTGAGTTGTAGGTTCTTGTACATTCAGGGGTATGGCGGGGCCCTGTCCCGTCATAGTTGTTGTATAAAAATCTTAGAGGTCTGTAGCATTGTTGTGGGCAGGGTTGTAAATGATGTAACTGTTCAAACTTTGTATATATATATGCCGAAAAGCGACTTTCTCTCAGATAAAATGTGTCTCATTTTACATTTGATTCATGTCTTGTTTTATGTTCCGCTGATTTCTCTGATGTATGACTACTTGGGTGCCCGGGTAAGGCACCAGTCACGGGCCCCGGAACGGGTCGTGACAGAATACCTTCTAGGAAGTGTCTTAGCCATTCTGCCTCTTGGATAACTTTATCCAAGGCTACAAACTCTGCTTCCATAGTTGATCTCGTATTTATCGTTTGCTTTGATGATTTCTAAGATACCGATGCTCCACCAAGTGTAAATACATACCCACTTGTGGACTTACTTTCTGAATGGTTGAAAATCCAATTAGCATCACAATATCCTTCTAACACGGGAGAATATTGTATAATGCAACCCATAGTTCATTGTATGTTTTAGATATCGTAGTGCCCTTATTAGCGCTACACAATGATCATTTCCAGAATTATGTGAGTATCGACTGAGTCGACTCACTGTATATGCTAAATCCGGTCTTGTACAATTCTTTATATACATCAAGCTTCCAAGAACTTGTGTATACTCCAATTGAGACACACTATCACTTGCATTCTTCTTAAGGTGTCTAGCGGGATCAAATGAGGTAACAACCAGTCTATCATTATAGTGTCCAAATTTTCTAAGGACCTTCTCAACATAATGAGATTGAGTTAATATATAACCCTCAGAATTCCTTTGAATTCTAATACCAAGAATGACATCCGCTATTCCCATATCTTTCATATCGAAAGCGGCATGCAACATCTTCTTATTTTGGTTAATTATATCCTTACTTGTTCCCATAATTAGCATATCATCCACATACATTCATATAATGACATATGCATTATTACACTCCTTAATGTAGACACATTTGTCACATTCATTTATTTGAAAACCATTTGATAATAATGTATTATCAAACTTTTCATGCCACTGTTTTAGAGTCTGTTTAAGTCCATATAAAGACTTAATCAACTTACGGACTTTCTTCTCTTGACCTTTAATAACAAACCATTCGGGCTGTTTCATGTAAATTTCTTCATCTAGTTCACCATTTAGGAATGTAGTCTTTACATCCATTTGGTGTATTTCCAAATTGTGAATCACTGCTATATCAATTAACGTCCTTATAGACGTAATTCTAGATACTGGTGAGTAGGTATCAAAGAAATCTACACATTCCTTTTGTCTAAACCTTTGGCTACTATACGTGCTTTATATTTTTCTATAGTACCATCAGGCCTTAGTTTCCATTTGAAGATCCATTTATGGCCTATTGGTTTTTGTCCCGGAGGGAGATCAACCAATTTTCATGTATTATTTTGTACAATGGATTCTACCTCACTTTGGATAGCCTCCTTCCAATAAGGTGCTTCGGATGATTCCATAACAGCCTTATATGTTTGAGGTTCTCCTTCAACGAAAAAGGTCATAAATTCCGATCCAAAATTTTTGGCGACTTTTCCACGTTTACTTCTCCTTGGTTCAGAATTTTCTTCTTGAACCGATGAAGTAAGATTATCATCATTTTGGGTTGTCTCATTTTGAGGCAGTGTCATCTTCTTATTATTAGGAACACTTTTATCCTTGTCTTTGTAAGGAAAAATCTCCTCTAAAAAATTCTGCTTCAGCAGATTTCATTAGTGTGATCTTGTGAATACCTTCAACATCGGAATGATACACCAAAAACTTATATGTTGCACTATTATTGGCATGACCAATATATATGCAATCCACCGTGTTTGGTCCAAGTTTAGTTCTCTTTGGTAAAGGAACCTGAACTTTCGCTAGACAACCCCACATTTTCATCATTTTGAAAGTAGACAATCTTCATTTCCACAATTCATAAGGAGATTGATCATTTTTCTTTTGAGGAATTTTGTTCAATATCATATTTGCAGTCATTAACGCCTCACCCCATAGACCGAGGGGTTCCCCCGAACTAATCAACATAGAATTTATCATATTTTCCAATGTTCTATTCTTACGTTCGGCAACTCCATTTTGTTTTGGAGTATATGGCGCAGTGATTTGATGAACTATACCATGAGTAGAACAAAATTCTTTAAACTTATTCGATTGATATTCACCACCTCGGCATGACCTTAGAATTTTAATTCTTTTGTCAAGTTGGTTTTCCACTTCTGCTTTATATGTTTTAAACATGTTCAAAGTCTCATCTTTGGTATGTATTAAGTATACATAGCAAAATTTACTGCAGTTATCGATAAACAATATGTAATAATTCTTTCCTCCACGAGATGGGGTTGCTTGGTAATCACACAAAGCATTATGAATTAAATCAAACATTTCATTTGATTTCACAACTGATTTATGAGGATGACTTGCATATTTTAATTCTATGCAAACCCCACATTTAGTCATTTTGTTCATAGGACACTTTGACAACATGTCTATCTTTACCATTCTTTGTAAGAAACGATAATTAACATGACCTAATCGAGAATGCCATAAATAAAGGGAATCAACCATATACATAGAAGTAGTGCTAGTGCCTGCGTTTTCATTAATAATGACAATTGTCTGAGTAGGTACAATACTTAGTTTGAAGAGCCCCTCACTGAGGTAAATCCTACATACACCCCACCTTTGGTGAATACAAATTTGTCAGATTCTATTACAATTTTGAAGTCTTTGTTGCTAAGAACTGGCCCAGAAATCAGATTCTTACAAATTTTTGGCATGTGCAACACATTTGTGAGCACAAGATCATTCCCGGAAGTGAGCCTCAACGTCACCTTCCCCTTTTCCTTCTACCTTCACATCAACGACATTTCCCACGAACAGTGGTTCTCCATCCTTGATGTCTCGGTAAGATGAAAACATGTCTTTCTCTGAATATACATGCCTTGTAGCACCCGTGTCCATTGTTAGGATATTTCCGTATGCTCAACGTAAGTGTACGTATCGTTCACAAGTAATATAGTCTGGTAAGACCGAATATCGTCCTCAGCGACTGGTTATCAAGTACCGATTATCTAAGCTTTAGTTTTTATTTGGTGAACGTTAATTTGTTTGTATTTTTATCTAATAACTACGACTAAGTAATTGCAGAGAATAAACTAATTATGATAATACTTTGGTTTAAATCATTTATGAAGGACTTAGGGCTTCCAATATCTTCAACTATCCACTCTTTTCAATCCTTAATGCAACTAGAATGACTTCTTCTTCTACGTTAAGATAGCGGTTAACTAGACTGTCTTATATTTCGGTTAGGATTTATAATCACTCAACCCAGTTCAAAACCTTTCTATATTTCTATGATAGGATTTACCACATAGGCGGATTAAGAACAGTAACCTATAATGCTACACAAGTATCGGGATACTTTCGTCCGTGATTTTAACCTATGTTTATTCAATTACAGCATATCCAACTCTCTCATCTCGATTCTTGATTCGAAATCATATAGATTATGATAATTAGTGATCAATTAACTATCAAACATTCATACCAATATTGAATAAATCTTAATCAAGTGAAGAAGAAACCAATTAATGCATTAATTCATGAAACGATGTTCAAACGATTCAAAAGAAAAGCCCTAATTAAGTAATTAACTCCTAAATATTGTCATGTCAAGAACTAATACAAACCAACATAAACTGAAATAAATAAAGGAAAGAAAATGAAACTTTAACCAAAGTTGACCCCAATCTTGTGTTGTAGCCTCCTTTCTAGCCTCCAAAGTAGAATATAAAATATGTACAACATGCCTCCCTTAGGTAAGGGTTTTAGGAATTATATACTGCAAAAATTGTGTGCCTTGGACCCTTCTGCCCCTGACCAATTTCGCCTCGGATCTGGAAAAATGCGCCTCAGCACCGCGGTCCTGCAGAATGGCACCGCGGTGCCGGTGGCTTCCCATTCTGGATTTTCTGTCTTTTCGTTATTTTCTCGTCCGGACTTCGTCTGATTTCTTCTATACTTCCCGGGACTTCTTAGGCTTCATTTCTTGGCCTTTTATTATGCAATTCCATCTCAAATGCGTTCATTTCATCTTCTTTTTGACATTTCTCCATTTATGACCGCCGTGACTCAAAAGAAAGAAAAACGACCATAATATTATACTAAACACAAACAAAATGAGTAAAATACTAACTAAAAATGACTCAAAAAGTGTATATAAAATATGCCTAACATCCATCCACCAATCGGTTGAATTTGTAACTATATTTGCTTGAGCAACCACAACCCCAATGAATTGGTTCTTAGTTTCAGTCCGGTTGGTTTGGTTGACATTACTCGAACCTCCAATACCACCACCTTGACTTTTGCGAAGACGACAATCTTTTGCCCTATTCCCAGGTTTTCCACATACCTAACATAGTCCTGGTTGTGGTTTCTTGAATACATTGGTACTTTGTGGGGCTAGTGCATTCCTCCCGGTTGCAAAAGATGGCTTGGCACCAACAAATTTGCCTTTGCCTTTCTGAAACTTGGCCTTTGAAGCATTGCCTTCTATCATGTTGGCATTAGGCTCCAATGAAACTGCATCAACCTTTTCATTCTTCCGGTTGTCCTCTTCAACATGAATTTTCAGAACCTGTTGTTCAAAACTCATCTCCTCCATTAGTTGCTTCAAATAAACCTTAAAATCCTTCCAAGAAGGAGATAATTTTTCAATAATAGCACCAATAAGGAAATATTGGTTAAGGCCCATACCTTCAACCTCTAGTTCATGAAAAATGACTTGGAGTTCATACACTTGCTTGACAACTGCCTTTGCATCGCTCATCTTGAAGTTTAGAAACTTTCCGATGATGAACTTCTTGGAACAAGCAACTTCAGTTTTGTACTTGTTTTCCAATGACTGTCATAACTTCCGTGCTGATCCGAACGTGGAGTATATATCATAGAGAGTATCATCAAAGGCGTTGAGAATGTAGTTCTTGCAAAGAAACTCTTGGCTCCACCAAGTCTTAATAACCTTCAGCCTTTCAGCTTTCTCCGCATCAGTAGGAGAATTCTCCCCTTCTCCTTCCGGCAATGTCGTTAGAGCAGTCAGTACATTTGCCACATGAAGAGTGGTAAAATAAAACAACATCTTTTGTTGCCAGCGTTTGAAATCAGAACCCTTGATTTTCTCGGGTTTCTCCACATGATTTTTCACCATTGATGATCCAGATTGATCCATATTTGCAAATTAGGAAATAGTATTCTCTGAAAATTTTACAAACTCAATAATCAGAAAAATAAATTTTCTGAGAATTTTTGTCTTAGATTGTTAATGTCAATCTAGACTCATCAATGAATAAACACAATAATATTAAAATAATTCAATATAACTTTACTTTCAACATCAATAAGTACAACAAATATGTAAACACATACTAACTTGGTGTAGATAGAGGCCTGCTTGATGCAGTGTCCTAAGACAAAAATTCGTCCCCACTTGTGTTGTAGTTCTACGGACGTCTGCCTTGAGGATACAACTATCTAAGTGAGATTCTAGCACAAGAACTTTACTTCTGGCGAATTTACTTTATGTGTTTTTCCATAAAATATCTCTTAATGAAGAAGATGAAGATAGAGCAACAATCTTAGATCATTAGTTGTCTTTAATGATAGATTGTAATGTAATGAGTATTGTGTTTCTTCAAACAAGTGATCCACATGCTTTTATAGCATGAATTTTCGTCCATGACAACTTTCCATTCCAAAGGTTGTGACCCATGGGAAGAGATATAACTTTTGGCTTCCTGGAAATTTTTCCGTTGGGGATTAGCGCCGCGGCGCTAAATCATTTTTAATTTCCAGAATGTTACTGGAATTCAGGTGCCGCGGCGCTCCAATTCTATCAGGCCTCTCTGAAGTTTTGGCGCCGTGGCGCTGGGGACGGGGAATTTTTTAACGTTCAAGCACCGCGGCGCTGCGCCTCAAAATCACAACGTTTTTAATCACTTTTTACTCTTCTTCTTTTACAAGTTCCAACAAAGTTTTATTGTCAATTTTATACTTTCTTATAGTGAGCGGCAGAGGCCAGAGAGGCGTAGGGCTTAGTAGGTAAAACGGTTTCAGGTTCAAGCGAGAGCTCTCCTTGCTATGAGCATTTTCATTGCCCCGGTCTCGTGAGGCTACACCCCTGTACTCCACGCGATCGTTTGTCCTCATGATGATGAAGGATCTTTCAGTAGTGGAGATGATGTTGTGGAAAATACTCTTTAATGAGAAGTTGAATGAAATACCTTTATGAATATTGTTATTTAACTATTGTTGAACTATTGTACATGTTATTGTTGATACTTATTAGACTAACTATTTGATACTTGTTTTGTTTTGAGTGGTGTTATTAATCTTGAATGTTAAGTTGGTGTGATTTAGTTGGATACTGATGTTGTTTTGATTAGGGATTGTTGTAGCATTGTGTTGAAGATTGTTGAATGTTGTAGTGTTGAGTGATTGGCGGGTAGTGTAGCTCATGAGCACACTGTGTGCTATCCCCCCTCCCCCCCAAAAAATTGACGGAATTTTAGTAGTGTTTTTTTATTTTTTTATTTTATTTGAAGGCGAACATGCTACTCTTTCAGTGCAAGACAGTAAATCCCGCCGACGCAATAGCACGCAAACCACGCCGCCGATTAACCACACTTGGCAAGCCACGTGTGATGACTCAACCAAGAAGGTTTATGCAGGATCGAACTCGCGACCATGGCCCCGCGCCATCACACCATCCTCTGCTACTCATGTGAATTTTAGTAGTGTTGACCCATAAATAAATTGAACTTATTTAGGTTAAATTGTTTGATATACTTGGTCTTGACAAATAAAAGAATTTTCTTATAAGTTTGATTGGTAATTGAACAAACTAAAAAAAATAAAATAAGTGCGCAAATATATAGTGATTTTAATTTTTCTATTATATATTTAGCCTCGATTAACTTGGTTTATCTTGAGTCAAGCAAATAGTGAGCGGGTTATGATCCAAACCTATTTATTAGTTTAACCCGTTTAAATTCGGCTAAAATTACAAGTTACGAGTATATCGTGTTCGTCCGTTCTATGGTGCTTGGACTCTCCAATAATATTATCACATTCATGTCGAATTCTTCAAAAATCACTATTTTTAAAGGATCTGACACACATATAATCCGAGTAACACAGTCGGCTGGGCCCACATCAGCTGAATGTCCGTGCAAGACATGCTCCGCCTGATGTGCTTTTTATAATCTGTTATTAGCTGGATATATGCTGCAGTATTTTTGCATGGCAGCATATTGAATTAATGGTCACATATGAAGAGGGGGCCATTTTTCACATGGGTCATTGACAGTATATATACATGATCCCCACTGTATGCTACAGAAGATGATGATATCATCTGTCATGGTTCAGAGACAAGTCTAAAAAATTAGCTGATAAATCAATAATTTTTTAAATTTGTTAGTAAATTTTATTTAGATGTTTGAGTTAATTATAGTCTATTCTCATTAAACACCTCAATATATAATAAAGTATTCTTATTAATTAAACACGCCCTTCACAAATTTTGAAAAACTTTTTACGCGTATTCTTAAATGCCAGTTACGTAGTTGCATAAAGTGTAACACCTCCTTTAATTATATAGATCAACGCATCATTGATTGGAACAACCCTCAGGTTTTACGCGTTATTAAGGCTACTGTGTATAATTAACAAATGTAACATATTTTAGTTATTAACTTGCCTAGGTAATGGACGCTTGAAAACACGAATAAAAACGTTTTCAAAATTTGAGTCGGAAGTGTCCAATAAAATACTTTATTATGTGCATATTCCAGGTGTTCAATTGAAACAGACCATCATTTGAGTATATAAATGAAATTTATTGGCAAGCTTAAGAAACCGATGTATACAACCAATATTTTTTAATTTATGACTTCTAAATTTTAGGACATTGCACGTTTACGGAATATGAAGTACATTATTTGTACATTTTGAGCGAATATTTTAACATTGTTGGGTCTCGGGGGTAATACTATGGAATAATTAAAAACAAACCGAAAGTAAAATAGCTTGTATGCTGAAACAATTTGCAAATGTCGTTGACAATGTCGTCCGACACAAGTAACAACACTTAGATAAAAACAGAAAAACCTTTGAAGAGTAAAATGCAACAGAAATTATAAAGAAACACAAAAGTTTATATTTACATAAGTTATATATTAATATAACCTATGACGGTCAATGAATGAAAGTACTGTATATAGATATATACAATTGAATTTATTCTTTCTTTTACAATATTACAAGATAATACAAAAGGAATAAAAAAGTTAAGTCGCAGATGACGTATGCCTGAAAAATCTACCTAAATAGACATAGACAACATCTCATTACAATTGCTTCAATAAGGAACAAATCTAGAATCTAAGCAGCAATTATAATGTTGGGCAGAATGTTGTCGACACGCTCAGGCAACACTTGTGATCCAGTTTTCTGATCGTTATATAGGAGAGCTCTCTTGATATTTTCTGGATATCGATTTCTTGATTTAGCCTCTCTATTTATAGTAGAGAGTCTTCCTTGAAATGCTCAATGAATCGTTGTAGAGGTTGAGAGAAAAGTGGGCAGCTTGATGGGATTTGTTGTAGAAGAATGTGGAGCAAGATCCTCTAACTTCTTGGACTTGTTCCCTAAGTCTAGCAACGACTTGGACTTGGTCTTCCCACGTTCTAATCATCTCCAAAACTCCTTGCCAGATCATTTTACCATCGTGGTAAAAATCCTACGAGATCAGCTTTAGTCCGTGAAGTAAGGCAAAACTGTTATCAGGATGTTGGTCCGAATGTCATGACATTTGTTCCAATATTTTCTGATTTTAACTTAGTACTGAAAATGATATGTTGAACAAAATGTCATAACACTAAACCCAACATTAACATTCTCCCATTTTTTGCCTATTTTACAAAACGAATCTTTTCAGTGTAGGTGACCTAAGGTAATGAAATGACTACACAACTGCTCCCCCTCAACCTATAATGGCATACAAAAACATATATACCAGTGAATACCATAATATACATTTAAAGACAATGTTAGCACAAACATAGATATACACACATCAAATAGGATCAGGAATACTTAAAGCATTATACATTCACAACATCATCCACAAAAAAAAAAATTTGTTAGAACATCCTTACTTCCCAAAGATTAAAATAGTAACCATGAAATTGTCTTATACAACCCAATTCATAATTAACCAAAATAAATCATTCACCAACACAACAACATATCATCAACAACAACATAACATTTACAACCAGCAGTCTTCTCTGCAAGTCTAGCACAAATATTAGCTTCCAGCCGCTTTATACTTTACTCGACTTCAACACTGCATCCTCCCTCTGCATCAGTACCAGGTCCACGAGCAGCAGCAACATTGCTAGTCTCTGCCTCCCCCTGCACAGAATCATCTTCCCCTTTTGGGAAGAAAGCAACAATAAGATATGGTCCCTGACTGTAACTAGTGCATTTCTAGCATGATCAAACTCACCAATTTGTGAGTTGATTTTGGCAATTTATTCCACTAGCCAGTTTATTGATAACTCAGAGTGTCGGGAACTAATGCTGCCCTGAATGTTGGAAACATTCTCACACTGTGCTTCTTTTCTCCAAGGGATATCAATTACTCTATCTTTGCTCTTCAAGATTTCTTTGGGCACTGTGTATGTCTTTGGTTGTTTCCCTAATTTCTCATCACTTAAAGGCTCAAAGCCCTGGTTAATTAAGATCTTATAAATCAGTGAGGGATAGGGCAGTACCAAAGTTTATTCTTTCTCAACAAGATTGGTAACTTGGTAGAATATTACATTTCCCAAATCAATTCTTAATACTTTACCAATCTTGTACAACAGTGAAGCTTGTTCAGCAGTGACTATTAACTCATTTAAAGAAGAGAGCCAATTGTGAATATCAATCTTGTGTAAGGTGGAGAACAATGCTGTCAGCTTTGAGGCATGGCACCTGGATGTCCACTTCTTGAGTATACCTCCTGTGAGGTATTCTATCATAGCATCCTTATCTGCCACTCCCCTTTATGTTTCTTTTACATTCTCCTCAGTAAGATCCAACCATTGATTAATGATTGAAGGGGTGAAACGATAAACTTTTTTATAAAGGTAAACCTTACCATATTTCTTGGAAGAGGTGTCCTCTACAGAAGAGTCTAAGTTTGCATAAAACAGTCTCACTACCTTATCAACATAAGGTTGTTTACCACTAACAGAACCTATCAACTGTCTATCCTTAAGAAACTCAACTACACCGTACTCAGCACAAGCAACAACATCTAATTCTTTTTCTGGCCTAATCACCCTATTTCTAAAATTATCCCAATTATCATGCTTTGCTTTAGAATAAAATTTGTTAGAAAAAACATCTACCTCACTATCTGACTCAGACAGGTCTGGTCTCTTGGAATCTGAGCTATTGGAGGAAATAAGGGAACCTATTTCTGCAGAAGTTGACTGAAATGTTGCCGGGGAAGTTGTGACATCTGGTGCGACATCTATATCAGCACGTGGTCTGGTTTTGTGAGCCATTCCCTTGTGATAGAATTTCTTCAGTGGTGTGTCATCATGAATGTCTTCTTCTTCAGACGACTTTTGAGAGTAAAAAACAAAGGGCTCGGTAT
Source organism: Przewalskia tangutica (assembly GCA_029844215.1). NCBI lineage: Eukaryota > Viridiplantae > Streptophyta > Magnoliopsida > Solanales > Solanaceae > Przewalskia > Przewalskia tangutica. The sequence goes on from CM056725.1 coordinate 11,128,529, forward strand.
GAGAATGAGAGACTTGTGCTTCATCTTTCTCTTCGACAATAGGGGTCTCTTCTACATTATCTTCAGATGAGAAATTGAAATCTGAGTCATCAGTGTTGCTACTTGAGCAAGAAGGGACTTGTGTCTCGAACCTTGATTTCTTTACTGCAGGCTGAGGATCAACAATTCTTTCATAGATTCTACTCGACCTCCTTATTGGAAACATAGATGTGTTGTCCCTCTTTCCTAACATTGACACATCAGGGGTTGCATATCTGTCGATGGGATTTTTATCATCCACTGTATAGCTGATTTGAAGTGGTTCTTGAAATGCACTAAGTACCATGTCTGTGCAAATAAGAGGGCTGATACTCATGGGAGTGGTTTCAGAAATGTTGGTTGACATTGGGGGTTGGCATTGGGCTTGTATCCATTGGAGAGTAAGGTGAAGAAAGTTGTAAGGATTTAGGATTTTGAGGGGTTTTTGAAGATAAATGGATTGAGGGTTCCATTGGTTGTATAGACCGAGATGATGTGATTTTTTTTTTTAAAATTTCGGAAAAGACAAAAGACAAGATGAAGAACAAATGAAGTAAAATTTATACACTTGGTAGAATATCATATTTCTTGATTTTGAGAGTTTGTATTGTATTGCAATACTTGTTCCTAAAATTTAGAGAGAGACATCAATATTTGATCTTAGCACAATTTATTTTTTAAAATCAACGACACAAAATTAGGAAAAAAATAACTGAATTTTCAAAAATCAGTTACAAACAGTATCCCAACAAATATCATTATCTGAGAATGTCAACAGTAATGTTGACAACATTTTGGACAACACAAGTCTTATGATCCCACAAGAACTTTTTCACTTTGGCAACAAATCAATACACTTTTTATATATGTTTTTTATAAGTTTAACTACCAGACCAATGTAATATTTTTCCATTGTGTCCTTGATCTAATCATAAAAACACAAAAAAATTATTTTCGTGTAAAAAAAAAATAAGAATACTTATTTAGTATCCTCATAATTTTTTGTTTAAGCACTTGATACTCCTATAGTATAGGAACATTATCATTTTCAAGGGCTTTTCCCATATTGCACAATTGCCAAAAGATTAATAAAAGGCTTTACCTTATTTTTATACTCCATTTTTATGATATCTAATATCATCGCAGAGAACGCTATCACTTTTGAATCATGTTCTTATTTTAGGATCATACTTGTGTGAACACAAAATTTATGCCAATAAACAGTAACAAAAATCAGATTATGATATTACATAGGTAAATGTCACCAAAAATGTTAGAGACATTTCAGCCGACATTCACCACACAATGTCGATTCAGAGATTACAGAGACCAAGATAATTTTTCAGACTAGAAAATCTCTCATGATCCAAAGCTTTTGTAAAAATATCAATTAGTTGATGAAGAGTGTCAACATGATTAATTTGGACTAGCTGTTTTTCTACCAAATCTCTTAAAAATGATGCCTAATATCTATGTGTTTTGTACGAGAGTGTTGAACTGAATTTTTGGAAATATTTATAGCACTAAAATTGTCACAATACAAAACTAAGATATTACTTGAAAAACTATAGTCGTCTAACATGTGTCTTAACCATATTAATTGAGAACAACAACTCCCAGCTGCTTGATGCGCGAAAAGATTCACACACTTTAACGCAAGTGCACGTTATCGTGACAAGTAATATAGTCTTGGTAAGACCGAATATCGTCCACAAGGATTAGGGTTCAAGTACCAACTATCTATCTTTTGGTATCTATTTGGCAATCGATATTTGATTTTGTGGTTTATGACTAAGAATTATAAAAGCTAATTAACTATAGGTTTACTTTAGTTGTGATGGGAATAGGGCTTCCATGTCTCCTCAACTATCCGCTTATGTTATTTATCAATGCAATGAATTATGGTTTTCTTCTCTCGGAGCTAGCAGGTTTACGAAATCGTTTTATATTCCCGTTAAGGATATATAAATACTCAACCCCAATATTGCACCTTTCTACCTTTCGGTGATAAGGATAACTCTATAGGAGGATTAAGCACAAAAACCTAGTTAACCGTCACACACCATGCGTAAAATTAGGGTTGTTAAGCCTCTCATTAACGCTACATAAATAATTGAGGTATTTTCACCCCCAATCCAAAATATGTCTACCCAACTTACAGCATATTCACAACCTCCTCCTTTCGAAGTTTGATTAGAAATCATATAATGATAATTAGTTGTCAATTAATTACCAAGCATTCAAAGCAATTATTGGATAAATCTCTCAAAGAAGAATAACCATAACATGCATCAATTCATAACATAAGTTTCTAGTGAATTAACATGGAAAGCCCTATAAAAGAATTAGTTCCTAGCCATTGATATGACAAGAACTAATTCAAAGTTCATCATACAAAACTGAAATAAAAGAAAGCAAAGAAAAGAAAATTACTAAGTTTAGGGTCTCCAATCTTCAATCCAAGAAAACCTTGTGTTGTGCAAGAAATGGAACCCTTAAAATCTGCCTAGGGTTCTCCTTTTATAGGCTGAAAACCGCCTCAATCTTTTCCTTCGTGCCCGCCTGTAAATTCGTCTAAAAACTGATTTTTCAGCGCTGCCATGCGGCGAAGTCTGCAGATGCCGGGTGATTTGGCGCCGCGGCCCTGATCTCTGCTGTCTGTGGGCGCCGCGGCGCTGGAACCTCTGCAGCCTCTCTGGATATTGGGCGCCGCGGCCCTGCTACTGTTGGCATGAGGCGCCGCGGTGCTGACCTGCCTCGTTCGCCACTTTCTCTGCTTTTAAGCTCTGGAACCTCCTCTTTTGCCCTCTTTTAGCTCCTTTTCCGCCATTTGGCCATTTTAACCACTTTGACTCAAAAGAAAAAAAATATATCCTAATACGACACTTATTTGTACAAAAAGGGACAAAATATTAACTAAAAATGACTCGAAAAGTGTATATAAAATACACCGATCACAAAAACTTGATGCGCGAAAAGATGCACACACTTTAACGCAAGTGCACGTTATCGTGACAAGTAATATAGTCTTGGTAAGACCGAATATCGTCCACAAGGATTAGGGTTCAAGTACCAACTATCTATCTTTTGGTATCTATTTGGCAATCGATATTTGATTTTGTGGTTTATGACTAAGAATTATAAAAGCTAATTAACTATAGGTTTACTTTAGTTGTGATGGGAATAGGGCTTCCATGTCTCCTCAACTATCCGCTTATGTTATTTATCAATGCAATGAATTATGGTTTTCTTCTCTCGGAGCTAGCAGGTTTACGAAATCGTTTTATATTCCCGTTAAGGATATATAAACACTCAACCCCAGTATTGCACCTTTCTACCTTTCGGTGATAAGGATAACTCTATAGGAGGATTAAGCACAAAAACCTAGTTAACCGTCACGCACCATGCGTAAAATTAGGGTTGTTAAGCCTCTCATTAACGCTACATAAATAATTGAGGTATTTTCATCCTCAATCCAAAATATGTCTACCCAACTTACAGCATATTCACAACCTCCTCTTCAAGTTTGATTAGAAATCATATAATGATAATTAGTTGTCAATTAATTACCAAGCATTCAAAGCAATTATTGGATAAATCACGCCCGAACCCCAAGCTCGGATCGTGTGCCCTACCAGGCACCCTTCTACCTTAACAACTAAGCAAATCATGGAATTTAAATAACACCTCATTTTTTTAAAACCAACGTGACGCAAGCGGCAAAGCCGAAGGCTGCCATATAATATACATAATAAAAAGAAACTACACTGTACACGAGTCAAATCCCACATATGAATACAGACCTCTAAGAGTTATACTGAACTATGACGGGACAAGGCCCCGCCGTACCCATAATCGCATAAAAGCCTGCATCGAAAGAACTTATACCAAAAGATAAACTCCAATGAAGGAGCTATCCAAAACTCGAGCGGTCCTACACCTGCAGATCACCAAACAGCGTACCTAAACCTGCGACATGAACGCAGCCCCCCGAAGGAGGTCAGTACGAAGAATGTACCAATTATGTGAAATGAAGCATCAGAATGAAATCATAACACTAAACAAAACAGAGACATGTATGATAGCCAACCTACAATACAATACATAAGCGGTCATATCAAGTCGTGGACGCGTGCCCTCAAAGTCACTACTCAAATATAACTATGGTCTCACACCCATAATATCAACCATGCCCGTGGAATCCTTTCTCACCGCGATCCATGATATAACAATATCCTCGTGGTCGCGTGCCCTAATCCCACATCGTATAAGCATGACCGTGGGTAATACAAACAACCGGAATCTAACCCGCCTCGGTCACACGCCCAAATCCCACATCGTATAAGCATGTCCAAGGAGTATCCCTCGTGGTCGCATGCCCCGGAATCCCACATCGTATAAGCATGACCATTGGGTAATATAAACAAATCCGGGAATCTAACCCGCCTCGGTCACGTGCCCGGAATCCCACATCGTATAAGCGTGTCGAGTATCCTCGTGGTCGCGTGCCGAATCCCACATCGTATAAGCATGACCGTGGGTAACACAAATAATGGAAGCATACCCGTGGAATCCCACCTCACCGCTTGCGTCCAAGTAAACTTACAACAGCGTGACCCTCCAACCGAGAGTCGCGTCAACGTAATAAAACATAATACTTGTACTCAAATGCTATCACCAGCACACATTGGCAATTCTCAATTAAACAAGCCAAAGTACTTATCAAGGCACACATAGAAAAATTCTCAATTAAACAAGCCAAAGTACTTATCAAGGCATACATAGAATAATTCTCAATTAAACAAGCCAAAGTACTACGTACGTACATTCTTTTCAAAAGACTCCTTTTTATGTAAGACCCCAAGATATTAACACCCGTAGTATCAAGGTGTGTCTATTTTTCAAAGTAAGTTACTACACTTTTAGAAAACTCATTTCAAAGCTTGAAATCAAGTAACTTCAAATTTTCACAATCTAGGCAACTTATGCCTAATAATCAAAATAGACAACTTTCTTAACCTTCCATAAAGCCGTTATAACCAACTTCCCATAAAGCCGTTATAACCCTTTATGGTTTTAGACATATTCATTCCTTTTTATAACCAAGAGACTTATACTTAAAACCAAGTTCTTAACTTTCCAAAATACTTCAAGTCTCTTAATATTTAGAAAACAAGTTTCTTCTCTTAAATCATGTCATTTCTCCTCTTTTAAAACAATTAAGTAAATCACTCCTTTGACTCCCCTAAAGTCATTATAACAACCCTTAGGTTTTGGAACTAAGGCACTAGCCAAAAGATTTGAAAACCCCTTCCTTTTCAAGACTCTATGTACTTTAAGAAAAATACTTTCACTTATAAGAATCCAACTTCACTAAGGAAATGGATTATACAACTTACAATTTAAACATCAAAGTACAATCAAGGAAGTACATAGAACAAATTCTATTTTAGGCAATCCAAATACAACCAAGGAATGGATCATTTAAGGAGTAGGACATACTTTCTTTATCTTAAGGAATCATGCTAGAAGAGGAGATAGTTCACATACCTTTTCGGCTAAATCCACACGCTAAGCCGAATACGCCGTACGTAGAATTGTCAACCTATAATGGTCACAACATGACTATCAATTTCTAGTCTCTAACGTAGAATAATACTAAGTAAGCGGTCTCTAATTCTACGGAAAATCGGGCAGCACTTCCTTTGTTTCTACTTACTTTGCCACCTTTTTCAAGGCCGAATACAATAACCAAACATGACACATTTAAGGCTCAAAACAACAACCAACCAAAGGGGATTACACGCCTTACAATACGTGTAAAATTCCGCCCCACAATTCATACCAAGTAGTTTAAAATCCAAGTCATTCTCGGCTAACTTATAACCAACAACTCAAAAGTCTTTTCCAATTCTTTTCCAATTCCAAGTTCTAAGGTCTAACATGTTATATAGTCATAAACAACTTCAACAACTACAATTTCCTTCTTTATACAACATGCGACGACTTAAACGAATAATCAACTTGAATTGTAATCTTAAGGCTAAACATGCTAGTTTTCGGATTAGGGTTCCAATAGCCAAAACACTTATCAAACTTCATACTAAACATCTCATGCTTGCTAATATCCACAACTACAATGATAAGTAATCTTAATTACTAAAACGACAAGAATTATACCTTTACAAGCCCTTAAAATTTCCAAGATTCAAAGTCGCGCCTTAGCAATTCTTAGCTTCTTTCCTTATGTTCCAATCCGCTCCAAGCACTCCTTAGAAGCCTATGAAGAACCCATCTTCAAGTTCCAACTTCAAAGTTGAAGAACTCCTTAAGTTTCCGCCTTGCGACTAACGTGAAAACACCGTTTTTCCGAAATCTTTCTATTGAGATATCCTTACAATACCCTTAGGGACCTTGGGTTTAAGTATTGTGAATAATGGATCAAAACTACAAATTTTTCTTGTGAAAAGGACCTCAAACCCGAGAGCTATTTGTTGAAGAACAAAGTGTGTGATTTTTTTCCAAGTGTTGAAGAGCTAGTCTTGCACTAGTAGTATGCTTATATAACACATTGAAGGGCCAAGACTTAAACAAATGGGTGGCTAAGATGAGTTTCACTAGGATCAAGCCCAAGTGGCAAGTTGACTTTGGTCAATAATATCAAGCTTTGAAGACTTATCTTCTACCATGGTCAATGACCATTTTATCCTTGTAAAAAAACGTCCAAGACCATATGTGGGGGTGCCACGTGTCGCCCTCTCATTCGTCCATAAAATTTCCGTAACCCTCGTGGGCCCGACAAAACGTAAAATTCCTCGGGTGGGCCCCACATGACCAAATCCGTAAAAATAAATTTCCATAATGTTAATAAGTTCCATACTCTTCAAATAATGCATTTTGAGAATCTAATTCTCCTTAACGAACATTTCTCCTTTCCGACGTTCGAAAGATTTTTCCGTCGGAAAAACAATTCTTTCTTTCGTACCAATTTCCAAGTCTCGATTCCTTACGTACATTCTCTTATACATGTCCTGGACTTACGGGATGTAACAAAATCTCTCAAAGAAGAATAACCATAACATGCATCAATTCATAACATAAGTTTCTAGTGAATTAACATGGAAAGCCCTATAAAAGAATTAGTTCCTAGCCATTGACATGACAAGAACTAATTCAAAGTTCATCATAAAAAACTGAAATAAAAGAAAGCAAAGAAAAGAAAATTACTAAGTTTAGGGTCTCCAATCTTCAATCCAAGAAAACCTTGTGTTGTGCAAGAAAGGGAACCCTTAAAATCTGCCTAGGGTTCTCCTTTTATAGGCTGAAAACCGCCTCAAACTTTTCCTTCACTGCCCGTAAATTCGTCTAAAACACGATTTTCCGCGTACGCGCGTTCGCTATCGGCGCCATGGCGCTAAGTCTGCGGATTCGGGCGATTTGGCGCCGCCCCGATCTCTCGCTGTGGCCGCGCTACTGGAACCTCTGCGACTTTGGATATTGGGCGCGACTGCCATCGTTGGCATGAGGCGCGCGCGACTGTCTCGTTCGCCACTTTCTCTGCTTTTAAGCTCTGGAACCTCCTCTTTTCCCCTCTTTTAGCTCCTTTTCCGCCATTTGGCCATTTTAACCACTTTGACTCAAAAGAAAGAAAATCTATCCTAATACGACACTTATTTGTACAAAAAGGGACAAAAGATTAACTAAAAATGACTCGAAAAGTGTATATAAAATACACCGATCACAAAAACTTGATGCGCGAAAAGATGCACACACTTTAATGCAAGTGCACGTTATCGTGACAAGTAATATAGTCTTGGTAAGACCGAATATCGTCCACAAGGATTAGGGTTCAAGTACCAACTATCTATCTTTTGGTATCTATTTGGCAATCGATATTTGATTTTGTGGTTTATGACTAAGAATTATAAAAGCTAATTAACTATAGGTTTACTTCAGTTGTGATGGGAATAGGGCTTCCATGTCTCCTCAACTATCCGCTTATGTTATTTATCAATGCAATGAATTATGGTTTTCTTCTCTCGGAGCTAGCAGGTTTACGAAATCGTTTTATATTCCCGTTAAGGATATATAAACACTCAATCCCAGTATTGCACCTTTCTACCTTTCGGTGATAAGGATAACTCTATAGGAGGATTAAGCACAAAACCCTAGTTAACCGTCACGCACCATGCGTAAAATTAGGGTTGTTAAGCCTCTCATTAACGCTACATAAATAATTGAGGTATTTTCATCCCCAATCCAAAATATGTCTACCCAACTTACAGCATATTCACAACCTCCTCCTTTCGAAGTTTGATTAGAAATCATATAATGATAATTAGTTGTCAATTAATTACCAAGCATTCAAAGCAATTATTGGATAAATCTCTCAAAGAAGAATAACCATAACATGCATCAATTCATAACATAAGTTTCTAGTGAATTAACATGGAAATCCCTATAAAAGAATTAGTTCCTAGCCATTGACATGACAAGAACTAATTCAAAGTTCATCATACAAAACTGAAATAAAAGACTCTATTTGTGATGTGACTTGCAGTATTCAAGGCTTCAGCCCAAAAATATTTTGACATTTTCTTAGAACTAAGCATGACTCTAGCCATCTCTTGTAGAGTTCAATTCTTCCTCTCTGCTACACCATTCTGCTGAGGAGTTTTGGGAGCAGAAAATTCATGGAAAATACCTTTTTTCTCACAAAATGTTGAGAACAGATTATTCTCAAACTCTTTTCCATGATCGGACCTAATCCGAAAAATAGAAGAAGGATACAAATTTATTATTCTAGAGTACAATATATTGAACATGCCAAAAGTTTGAGATTTTTCCTTTAAAAAGAATATCCATGAATACCTAGAAAAATCATCTACAATTACATACGAGTACCTCATGCCTCCTAGGATATCTACCTCGATTGGACCCATAAGATCTATGTGCAATAACTGAAAGCAGTGAGACGTACCTGAATATTGTTCGTCATTCTGGGCAACATTATGGGTGACACGGGTTTGCTTACCTTTTAACAATCTTCACAAACCACTGTTTTATCTTTAGGACTTAGTTTAGGAATGCCTTTTATTGCCTCATAAGAAATTAATCTTTCTAAGTTACGATAGTTGACATGCCCTAATTTTTTATGCCATAAAGTTGTGTCATCAGTCCTAACATTATTGTAGATTTCTTGTTCTCCAGCAAGATAGCAATTGTCGCATGTCCTTGTACCTGACATTACATATTTGTTAGCTTTATTTGTAACTATACAAGCGTACTTATTAAACTTTACCTCAAGATTGTCGTCACACAATTGACTTATACTAACTAAGTTAGCCATTAATCCATCAACATGTAAGACATTTTCCAAGGAAGAAACACTAGGAACATTTAAGGTTCATTTTCCTATGATTTTACTTTTGCCGCCACCTCCGTAAGTTACGTTACCTCCACTGAGTGACTCGTAGTTCTTTAGGCACTCCTTTGTCCCCGTCATGTGGTGTGAGCACCACTGTCAAAGTACCAAGAACCTTAAATCTTAGTCTTTAAAGCAACTATAGCTACATTACATTTCACATTCATTTTGGGAATCCAAACTCTCTTAGAATATTTTTCCTTTCTGGACTGAGAAATGTTGCTTCGAGTGTTGTCCGAGATGTTGGACAGTCATCTTGACAATATTCTGCTCCTGGAATTCTAAAGTTTGTGACAATATGGTCTTATGTGTCTAGGGGAGTTACAATGATGACACACAAACTTCATATAATTTGACGAGACCGAGAACTTTTCTTTTAATCAATTTTCTTTTACAAAAACTATTCTCTCAATTTTGTCAAACAAATTAGAGCATATTGCATTAAGAGAGTTCTTGTACCCAATACCTGCATATGGTGGTTGACTAACACTTAGTATCTCATTCAGTTTGGAAGTACATGTATTGAGCTTACGGAAGGTTGCTTCAACTAGATCCAACTTTTCACTTATATTACCAAATTCAAGTTCCTTTTTGGTTAGTGCAACCTTTAAACGGGTTATTGTGCCTTTTAAACCTGCATTCTCAAGAGTTAAAGATTTTATCTTTGAGTCAAGTTACTTGGATTCTTGGATTAAGTCTTTACAAAGTTTTTGCAATTCCTTAATCTTGTCGTCCTTGGGGTAAACTTGATCATCAAAGTTAGTCTCACTACTAGAAATAGTACTACTAAAGCAATTACCATAAGGATAGTTGAAATATTCATACCTTTCGGATGTTGCTGGATATGCAGATGTCGTTGCAGATATTGAAGCAAATGTGGTGACATTCGGGACAACACTGTCGATGACATTTTCTTCGTCTGAATAGGACTGCTAAAAAATAGTGGTCAACATTGCTTGTGACTCAATTCTTGATCTCCTTCTTCTTCTCCTTCGTCATCACTAAGAGAAACCCACAGACTTTTACCAATTTTTCTCAACGTGTTTGTACATTCATTGGTATAATGACCCCACCCTGAAAAAGCATGGCATTGGACATTTTCAAATTGTTTGGGATCAAATTTGATTCGGTATGAATTGGTTCTCTTTAGTCGATTTTCTCTTTGTACTATAGGAAGAGAGTGAGTGGACTTTTGATTGAAGCCTTGGTTTTGGTGCTATTTGGATTTAAATTTATTTTTTTATCATTGTTGAACTTTCTTACCATCGAATTGAACTTTTGAGTAAGGAGGGAAACATTTGCACCATCACCAATTTCTTCAAGATTCTCATACTCTTCATTGATTTGATTCTCTAAGGATTTCACTTGAAGTTCTACATCCTTGATTTTATACAATGTCCTTTGATTCCCCATATTCATCTCATACGTTTTGAGAATATTCATTAAGGTGTGTAGGTCCATTGTAGCAAGGTTGTGAGCTTCTTCAATCGCACAAATCTTTATGTTGAACTTTTCAGGAAGAGAACGAAGTGCTTTCCACAAGTTGAGTATTGGTCAATGGAGAACCAAACACTTGACATTCATTAGATATGCCAATAAACTTTTCAAAATATGTTTTAATATCATCCGTCTCTTCCATCCTTAAACGTTCATATTTACTCATGAGCATACGAAGCTTCGTTCGACGAACACTAGAGCTGCCTTCACAATGAGTTTGTAAAGTATCCCATGCGTCTTTGGTTGTAGAACAATTTTGTATGAGTTTGAACATATAAAGATCAACCCATCCAAAAATGACATTTAAAGCCTTTTCATTGATGCTTGCATTGTTGGTTTCTTCCGCATTCCATTCGGATTCAGGTTTAACAAGTATGTCACCTTCCTCATCCGGTGGAAGCATTGGAACAACATATCCATTGGTAATAGATCTCCATGTCCTGACATTAATTGATTTGATATGAGAGCGTAGACGAATCTTCCAATACTTATAGTTTGAACCATTTAAAATAGAAAGCCTACCAATTGTCGGATTAGCCGGATCCATAATTTAAATAACATGACCAAACACTTTATATGTCAAGTGTTGACTCTGATACCACTTGTTGGGTCCCGGAGGTAATATTATGGAATAATTAAAAATAAATCGAAAGTAAAATAGCTTGTATGCTGAAACAGTTTGCAAATGTCGTTGACAATGTCGTCCGACACAAGTGACAACACTTAGATAAAAATAGAAAAACCTTTGAAGAGCATAATGCAGCGAAAATAATAAAGAACACAAAAATTTATATTTACATAGGTTATATATTAATATAACTTATGACGGTCAATGACCGAAAGTATTGTGTATAGATATATACAATTGAATATATTCATTATTTTACAATATTACAAGATAATACAAAAGAAATAAAAAAGTTAAGTCACAGATGACTTATGCCTGAAAAATCTACCTAAATAGACATAGACAACATCTCATTACAATTGCTTCAATAAGAAATAAATCTAGAATCTAAGCAGCAATTATAATGTTGGGCAGAATGTTGTTCACACGTTCAGGCAACACTTGTGATCCAGTTTTCTGATCGTTATATCGGAGAGCTCTCTTGATATTTTCTCTTGATTTGTCTGGATATCGATTCCTTGATTTAGCCTCTCTATTTATAGTAGAGAGTCTTCCTTGAAATGCTCAATGAATCGTTGTAGAGGTTGAGAGAAAAGTGGGCAGCTTGATATGATTTGTTGTAGAAGAATGTAGAGCAAGATCCTATAACTTCTTGGACTTGTTCCCTAAGTATAGCAACGACTTGGACTTGGTCTTCCCACGTTCTAATCATCTCCAGAACTCCTTACCAGGTCATTTTACCATCGTGGTAAAAATCCCACGAGATTAGCTTTAGTCCGTGAAGTAAGGCAAAACTGTTATAAGAATGTTGGTCCGAATGTCATGACATTTGTTCCAACATTTTCTGATTTTAACTTAGTACTGAAAATGATATGTTGGGTAAAATATCATAATACCAAACCCAACATTAACAAACATGAATATATAATTTTAGTCAATTTTATTTGCAGAACTCGTAACTAAAACTTTAACTCCCCTGTTTTCATGGCCCTGCTGCAAGGCTGGTGAACTTGAGCCTGGGGAATGAAGAGAAAAAGATTGATCATACACACAACTGGGACTTAATTTACTGTACACAGACCTTAAATTCATTTATTCAAACTATCAGTGTTTATTCTCCTCATGGGGTTGATATGGCCTATCTGATCAACCAGTATTTATCCAGTTATGCATCTGCATGCATCACTCTTCCATAACTGACTCATTTACCTTGTTTTTCCCATTAGTATACCAATCCTATCTTTTTTTTTCTTGGACAATGATAGTGTCATCGTCAATTTACGCGCAATACATCAATTATTTTATCAATTATTTCTCACCAACACAAAATAGCAGATCGAGAATTATATCCACCATCCATGGTTGGGATCAGAATAAAACACAATTCTTCATTGAGAGAAGCACGTTAAATGATCAGTTCTTTTTGAATTTCCTTCTTGATCAATAACGCTGTGACATTGTCACAATATCATGTTATTATATACCACACCATGATATGAACATACGTCGGGGAGTTCAATAAGTTATATATTTAAACGTTATTTTGACAAAGGAAAGTCAATTGTATTAACGTGTACATATTCTATATATTGTGTAATAATTAGTGATGTATAATTATGGTAGATTTATGATCCTTATTGTAATAGAGTTCAATATTGTACACTACATATATTTATATTAATGAAAAAGACTCCCCAAGAGAGATTAATACAATCTTACATGATATCAGAGCCAAGCTCATTCTAATTTTATGTTCACCGATGTTGTGTCTCCAAATTATATCATCCACGCTCCAGTTAATGGGGTTTGGGCATGCGGGGGAGTATTAAAAGGCCTTTATCGGAAATAGAATGGGAACATGGACTCCTTATATGGACTTGGACAATTCTCACCCTACAAGCTAACTTTTGGAGTTGAGTTGAGCCAAAACCCTCTTCTATTCTCACATTTTGTTCCGATCAGCGGAGGCTACCTGCCTGTTTTTTCCATTGTGCTACCTGTCTATTTTTTCTCTGCTTTTCAGAAGGTCATTGTGCTACATGTCTGCTCTTTAGCCCCCCCTTTTTGTTTTTTCCCTTCTCGTATTGTGTGGCGGCTAATTGCCAACAAATTTTCTGTCGTTCTCTACTATCAGAAGACCATTCTCGGAAATTGTATGTTCCTTTTTCATTATTTGTTTTCTTTCCAGAAAGTCCTTTTCCATATCTACTCTAATGACTCCTCCCACATCTTAGGCAACCTACCAATCCACCATAGACCAGTCCTTGTGCCACAACAATCCGACCTTATTTCATGGAGCCCAGAAGTCCACTCCATGCCTCTCCCAATTCAATTTGGGCCAGAATTTAGTCATATTAACTTCTAGGCAACTAGATAACGTGTGGTATATGAATACGGGCGCCTCGTCTCACCTCACAAATAATTCTTGTAATCTTACTCAACTGCGAAATATAAATACTCCACAATATATTATGGTCGGTAACGGTTACCACATTCCAATTCAAGGACTTGGCCACACTCTTACCCTACCATCGCATCCTCATTTCTCTTTTAAAAATGTCTTTTATACCCTACACATCATCAAAAATCTAATTTCTGTTAGAAAATTTGCCACCGATAATTCTGTCTTAATTAATTTTGACCATTTGGTTTTTCTATAATGGACCTCCGTACTGAAAAACTCTTTACATGATGCAATAGTGAGGGGAACCTATATCCTTTCCTACCCACATCCGCTTCTAGTGTCAACCCTCCCCTATCTCTAACTTCTCATGTCTATCATCCCATCACTTTAGTAACAATCTCTCCGTCAACCTGGTACAATATACTTGGACACCCAGGAGCTCATGTTTTTAATTTTCTTAGAAACAATAATTTAATTCGTTGCAATAATGGAAAACTTGCCCAACAATGCTTTCCTTGTCCTTTAGGCAAACATGTTCGCCTTCCGTTTCAGTCGTCTTCAAGTATTACGTTTTCTCCCTTTGACATCATTCATGCAGATTTATGGACATCTCCCATCACTAGCTCACTGGGTCATAAATTTTATCTCATCTTATTGTTGCGATTTTTCTATATACTACGCAAGTGTACGTATTATAATGAGTAATAAAATTCGGTAAGACCGAGTATCATCTACATAGATTGAATTATCAAGTACCAACGAATTAATCTTTGGTTTCTATTTGGTAAACAATTTTAGATTGAGATTTCTAAACTAAGAATTAACAACTAAATTAACAAGCAGGAAAAAGAATGAAAATACTTTGGGTTTAATTCAGTAATGAAGGTAATTAGGATTTCCAATCTCATCAACTATCCCCTCTATTGTTCGTTAACGCAAAACTAACAATTCTTCTTCTTATCAAAATAGCAGGTTAACTGAGGTGTTCTATATTCTGGTTAGGACATATAAAAACTCAACCGAAGTGGGAATTTTTTATATTTCTATGATAAATTCTACGACGTAGGAGGATTAAGATCAATAACGTAAACGCTACACATTCAATCGTTATACTTCCGTTCAAAATTAAACATATGTCTAATCAACTATAGCATATTTAAATCTTCATTCTCAGATCTTGATTTGAAATCATATGAATAATGACAACTAATGGCCAATCAATTCTCATTCAATAAACGCAAGTTGATTAAATAATGATAGTTGAAGAAGAAATACTAATAATGCATTAAGTCATAATAGTGGTTCAAGCAATTAGACAGAAAATCCTAATAAAGGAATTAGCTCATAGACATGCTAAGAACTAATCCACTCAATATCCAACATAAACTGAATTAAAGTAAAGAAAAAAGAAAGAACTTGAACAATCCGTGTCTATAATTGCTTCTCAGCCTCTGTCTCTTGCCTCCAAAGATCTCCCCTCTCATAAAATATGCCTCCTAGGGTTTTATACCACGAAAATTACCCAAATAGACCATTTCACCCTCGTAGGATTTTTGATTTTTTCGCGTTTTTCCGCCATCAGCGACGCGACGTAGCTTCCAAACGCCGCGATGCTAATTCCTTGGATTGTCACTGCCAATCAAGCAATGCGGCGCCTCTGCCAGGCGCTGAGGCGCTTTAGCGCCGCGACTCTTTTCTTCCTTGCACCGCAACTCTTCGTTTTCTCTGAGTGGATTTCGTTTAAACTGCTTCATGGGCTTCCCGGGGCTCCTTTGATTAATTTCTTGGGACTCGATGTGTACTTTTGTCCTCAAAACTAGCCTATTTCCTCTTGAATTCGCCTTATCTTAGCTGAATCGCTTAAAACCTGAAAATACAAAACAAAACGCATAATACTGTACAAAACAACTAAAACACACATAAACGACACCCTAGAACACACTCTAAAACAATACTAAAAATAGACTCAACACTTATTAGATGACTTTTCTCACTTTGTCTAGGTCTATTCGCTTAAATTCAAGTATGAAGTATTTGCCAAGTTTCTTACATTCCATATCTATGTTAAAACATAATTTGAAAGTGACAAAATGTTACACCTCGTATGTTTAAGACGAGGGTTAAGAACGTCATTAGGAATAAAGATCCGAATTTAGGAAAGTAAGTATATTCTTACGTATTAATACGTAATAATTTAGGTTACAACGAGGGGATCAATGTAAATGGAAAAGGATAGTCATATATATATTCTCGTTAAGAATACGAGACCTTATGGAATGTCCGGGAATTTAAGGAAACAGAAAGCAAGATTTAAAGGAATAGACTTAGGTTTACTACTTGGAGGATTTATTTAGCCTAATAAGAACCTAGAGGGTTAAAGTGTAAAAATAAAAGGGACCTAAATGCATTTCTTTAAAATAATTATAAATCTGAAAATTTAGACTTAAAATGCCCTAACAATTCATTTTCCTCTTCAACACAAAAATCAAAACCCCTCTTCTTTTCTTTCCCTAGCTTGATCGAAAAACACCCCCCTTTGCAAGAGAAAAATCCAAGCTTTTACTCCACTTTGTTAGACCAATTATCCTACACAAGTAAGTCAAGAACTAGAGCAATTCTAGCACCCGAAAACAGTGGGTTTGGCCACCCCACTGCTGCCGATTTTGGAGCAGTTGTTTTAAGAGTTTTAGGTAAGTTTTAGCATGGTAAGCATGTTTAGATGATGGGTTAACATTGTAGAACACATGCATGTCAATTTGGAGTTGAAAGAGTGAAGAATTGGGCAAGAAAAGGACCAAAACAGTGGCATTTTTCGCTGGGACAGTGAGCAGATTTTCGGGACTGCTGGACAGATTTTTAGTCAAATTTGAAAGGGAATATATCCTAGTATATTAGGAGTTTTTGGGTGTTTTAAAAGCCTAAAATGACGTTCGTCGAGTCTAGTTTCCAAATCAACAAACCACTCATCTATAGGACACCGGAGTAGAGAGTTATGGACGTTACAAGTTCAGCTGACGAAGCAGTGTCTAAAACTCGGGACTGTTTTGGAGATTTAATTAAGGTATGAAAATTCTTCAATCTATGCTATAATTGAAGTTGCATGTTGTTGTAGTTGAAGTATTGGGTTATGGTCGATAATTGCATGTTGGGAATTGGAAGGAAAGCTTAATGTTAATGCACTTGTGATATGGAATTGTTGATAGAGAAGTTGGATTAAGAAGTAAGAAAAAGAATTAGAGAATTGTAACATGTTAGGGCCAACTTTTATGAAATTGTTGAGCATGATTGTCCCGCTTTAAAGGCCGTTCTTGTTAGATTATAATATAAGTTATGAAATTGTAAATACATTGCGATGATCGTCAATACATATCTTAAAAGAAGTTAGAAGTAATATATTGCAAACTAGAAGACTTGAGTTCCTGTTACTAATTGTTAGACTTGGTGGATTGCCTTAATGGACTATTTTCTTATTATGAATTAAGAGTTGGTGGAATATGATAGATAGGTGGTTTAATCACCTAAATTGTTGTTGGGATTAAATTCCATAAAGGTGGGAAGAAAGGTTGTATAGATGGTATGTGCCAAGTATATGAGCTATTATGGTCATACTCTTAAGTAATGACTTATTGATTGGTTGGTTAGATTGTTGGTTGGAGTTGAATTGTTGGCTGATTTGGATTGTTGGAAAATTGTGGATACGCACATAAACAAAGAAAATGCTGCCCAAATTTTTATAGAAATAAGAGAGCCGTTATTCATATAACTTACATTAAAAAAATCAAAATTGACGAGCGTGTTATTCCTTAGTATAGGTTGAAGTACTAGACGAGGCATACCTTAATATCGAGTTGATTAGTTCGCCTAAGAGGTATGTGAGACCTTTCCTTCTTTCTTTTGGCATGATTTTTATGAAAGTACGGCGGACGTACTTAACTCCTACCAGTTCAGTTTTAAAAATGATTATTTACTGGTGATTATGATTTCAGTAACAGAGTTTATGGTAATAATTTTATTGAGAGTCACATAATGATTTTAATTGCATACAGTTGCTCATGATATCTACTCGTGCTAAGTGTTACTATTTCACTCCACTGAGTCCCGGGCCAGGTCATGTTCGTGCGCAGCCATGCATCATTCATCGAGTCCCTCACTAGAGGGCTGAGACACGTTATATATGTATATATACAGATTACATCGAGTTCCTCCATAGAGGGCCGAGACACGTTACGCGCGCAGATACAGATTCCATCGAGTCCCTCCATAGAGGGCCGAGACATGTTATACAATTTTATATTCCAATAGTTGTTTTGATTGCTTGATAATTAATTGAGAATGAATTAATGCACACACTTTAACTATTGAATTAATGCACACACTTGAAAACCAATCCTTGAGGACGATATTCGGTCTTACCTAGACTATATTACTTGACTCGACAACGTGCACTTGCGTTAAAGTGTGTGCATTAAATCGCGTATCAAGTTTTTCAAGTACCGATTATCTATCCTATGGTATCTATTTGGTTAACGTAAATTGAATTGGAATTCTAAACTAATAATGCAGGAAATAAACTAATTATAAAAATACTTTGATTTAAATCAGTTATGATGGATAATTAGGGTTTCCAAGATCATCAACTATCTACTCTTATTCAATCCTTAATACAATTAGACTGACTTTTTCTTCTACGTTAAGATAGCAGGTTTACTAATCTGTTTTATACTCCCGTTAAGGCTATATAAACACTCAACCCCAGTAGCGCTCCTTTCTACCTTTCGGTGATAATGATGACTCTATAGGAGGATTAAGAACAAAAACCCTGTTAACGTTTTACGCAAGTAATTTAGGTATTTAAACCCCCGTTAACGCTACACAAGTAATTGAGGTATTTTCA
Organism: Przewalskia tangutica; assembly: GCA_029844215.1. Classification (NCBI taxonomy): domain Eukaryota; kingdom Viridiplantae; phylum Streptophyta; class Magnoliopsida; order Solanales; family Solanaceae; genus Przewalskia; species Przewalskia tangutica. Next base: position 11,147,394 of record CM056725.1, read on the forward strand.
TCCCCAATCCGACCTATGATTACCCAACTACAACATATTCACAACCTCCTCCTTTCGAAGTTTGATTAGAAATCATATAAATAATGATAATTAATGATCAAGTAATTACCAAACATTCAAAACACTATTGGAATAAATATTAAATAAGTGAAGAAGAAACCAAACTAATATATTAATTCATGAATAAGAGTTTCAAGAGAATCACAAGGAAATCCCTAACAAAGTAATTAGCTTCTAGCCATTGTCATGCTAAGAACTAATATAATCTCCATACATGAACTGAAATAAATAAAGCAAAAAGAAAGAAAAGAAAAATACTCAAGAACGAGTCTCCAAGCCTTCTAGCATCCAAGGATTGTGTTGTAGAATATTTACAAGATGGAATGGTGGATGGATGGATGTAGAATGGTGAATGGTGGAATGGAGAATGAATTCTTCTAATGATGTAGAGACTATTTATAGACCAAGAATCCTTTTGGTGAAGGGTTAAGGATTATGTAGGTAGGAAAAGTTATTAGAATCCTTTTAGGTAAGGGTTTTAAGGTAGGAAAAGTTATCCCTTTAGGTAGGAAAAGTTATCCCCTTAGGATTCTGAAAACATGTCAAATTCGGCCCAGAACTTCATAAATCTCGCGTCGGCGCCGCGGCCCTGCAGACTGGCGCCACGGCGCCTGAAAATCAGCAACTTTCGGAACTTTCAGCACATTCGGCACCGCGGCGCCTGAGGCGTTTTTCTGGCGAATTTTCGTTTCGTCGTCCGGACTTCGTCTGATCTCCTCTATAATTTTAGGAACTTCTTAGACTTCATTTCTTGGCCCTTTTAGTGTGCAATTCCATCTCATTTATGCTCATTTCATCTCTTTTTCGCAATTTCTTCATTTTTGACCGCTGTGACAAAAAAGAAAGGAAAACGACCCTAATACTGTACTAAACATAAATGAAATGAGTAAAATACTAACTAAAAATGACTCAAAAGGTGTATATAAAATACACCGATCAAATACCCCCAAACTTAACCTTTGCTCGCCCTCGAGCAAAGATAAAAAATATAAACAAAGACGTGAAGGAAAAGAAAATAAAATGACTCAAAGACATTGATCAAATTGCTGTATAATTGTCACTTAGAAAAGCATGAAGGTTAGTAGGATAATATGTAGGAACATATAGCATGGATTTTTAGCATTCTAAACACTCAAGTCAGATATTTCGCAAATTCAATTTAATCATACTCAATGAAAGTAAGAATACCTAACTATGCATGTTAATTTCAAAATCCTATGACATGTTTACTTGCTATTCTCCACTAATCATGGATACACATATTAGAGATCTTCAGGGCTTTTCCGGGTTGTAATGTAGGCTTAGGCAGGGGTAGGTAAAAATAGGCATTTAGGCTTAATTTACGTACCATAAGCTCTTTTGCTTTAAATTCTTCCCTTTTCTTTTGATTCTCTTTTTAACCTTATGCATATCTTTCCCCTCTTTTGTTTTGAGAGAATGAGGTGTATGATGAATAGCAGACACCCCCAAACTTAGGCTTTTGCCTATTTATTATTACTTTTTCATTGGGTGCATCAAAAATTGTTTACTCTCTTTTTTTCTCTTTTTCAACACTTTATATTCCAAACATCTCAATTTTTCACTTATGGCACAAGTATGGAATTATAGGGTGTCAAAGAAAGGTCTTATTTTTAGGCTCAAAGGGGCTGACTAGGGATATAATTTGACTGTCAGGGATAGGCAACGAAGGTAAGAAAGGGATAACAAAGAAATGCCTGAGTCATCTCTCTAACATGCATATCCTAACTATTTCGCCTCAAATATCAAGCAAGCAAACACATATGTTTAATCACTAACAATGCATAAATCAAGCAAGATACCCCAAATAGTTCGATTTCATGAATTTTTGGCGTATCTATCCTTAGTGTTCAGATGGTTGCTTCTAATTCCATTACATTATTCCACTTTACTTCATTAGGCGTTTCAAGTAACTACAGCATGCATGATCATAAAAAAAAAATTATGACTAAAAAATGATTAAAAAATGACTCAAAAATACACGAAACAATTCAAAAAGACTCAAAAATAATAAAACATCCCCCAAACTTAAATCACACATTGTCCCCAATGTGTGCAATACTAAAAAAAAAATAGGGAAAATTTACTGACACAACACAGCGGTCATAACGGAGGTCTAGGAGGAAAAATTCTGGAATTTGCACGGAATATGGCTCTCTGAGGTTCGCGCCATGCACGAGATTCAGCGCCATGGACTGATTCAGCGCCCAGCGGACTTCTTTTCCTTTTTTTAGCGTTTTTGCTCCTTTTTCCTCGGTTTTAGCTTTCAGTCCACCTGTCATCCAACAACACAAAACAAGAACCCAAGACCGTGAGACTGTTCAAGACAAAAATAAAATAAACTAAAGACAGAAATTAAAATAACATAATTAAAACATTGGGTTGCCTCCCAACAAGCGCTGTCTTTAACGTCTTTTAGCCGGACGCAATTAACCTTTACGAGTGCCCATTGGATCCTTCTGCGAACTGCTTGCAATCCGCAGAGTTATTGTTGCAGGTCTCACTTTTCCTACAACCATCTGTTCAAACAAGGGCCTCAAATATAAAATTATCCCCCAAGTACACAAGACATGCTTGTCTTTTAGGCTCTCTATAATGTAGGGATCAGTGAAATTCCCTACATCTCTTAACTCTAGGGGGTGCCCTTGATGGTATGGACTTTCTTTTTGGGGGTCATTATTGACAGCTGGTGGTGTTTCTTCTGCAATAGGTACATGAAAAAGATTTTCCAAGGAATCCAAAAAGATGAATGATTGGATCTCAGTAACTTTTTCCTTCTCTACACCAATTATCCCACCAGATTCCTCAACAGTTGGGTGTGGTTCAGGCTCCTCAATTTGCTTGCCACCTCCCATAATGATGTCGCTAGGCAGATTTACTTGAGGTGTATTTCTCATCTCATCCATCAGTTGCCTTATGCGGGTCTCCAAATTTTTTAGAGACTCCCTTGTCTCAGCCATAAACTGAGTATGGCACTTGGTGAACGTAAGTATGTCTGCCCGCAACTCATTTCGATCTTCCTCTGGAACCTGTGGGTTAAGCTGCTGTTGATGACTCCACTGTCTTTGATAGTAGTAGTCCATATAATTTTTTTTTTCGATTTTTTTTTTCCGAATTTAACCTGCAAAATAAGAAAAACAAAAAAAAAGTGATAAAAAAAATGCTCGCAGAACAAGTTCTTGGAGCAACCAAATTAGAAATAAGAATAGATAAGTCGATATTGAAATACGTCAATCCCCGGCAACAGCGCCAAAAATTTGATGCGCGATTTAATGCACACACTTTAACGCAAGTGCACGTTGTCGACTCAAGTAATATAGTCTAGGTAAGACCAAATATCGTCCTCAAGGATTGGTTTTCAAGTACCGATTATCTATCCTATGATATCTATTTGGTTAATGTAAATTGAGTTGGAATTCAACTAATAATGCAGGAAATAAACTAATTATAAAAATACTTTGATTTAAATCAGTTACGATGGATAATTAGGGCTTCCAAGATCATCAACTATCTACTTTTATTCAATCCTTAATACAATTAGACTGACTTCTTCTTCTACGTTAAGATAGCAGGTTTACTAATCCGTTTTATACTCCCGTTAAGGCTATATAAACACACAACCCCAGTAGCGCTCCTTTCTACCTTTCAGTGATAAGGATGACTCTATAGGAGGATTAAGAACAAAAACCCTGTTAACGTTTACGCAAGTAATTTTGGTATTTAAACCCCCGTTAACGCTACACAAGTAATTGAGGTATTTTCATCCCCAATTCTACCTATGATTACCCAACTACAGCATAGTCACAACCTCCTCCTTTCGAAGTTTGATTAGAAATCATATAAATAATGATAATTAGTGATCAATTAATTACCAAACATTCAAAACAACTATTGGATAAATCTCAACAAGTGAAGAAGAAATCAACTAATATATTAATTCATGAATAGAGTTTCAAGTGAATCACAAGGAAATCTCTAATAAAGTAATTAACTCCTAGCCATAGTCACAGTAAGAACTAATATAATCTCCATACAAGAACTGAAATAAATAAAGCAAAAAAAAAGAAGAGAAAATACTCAAGAACGAGTCTCCAAGACTTCTAGCATCCAAGGGTTGTGTTGTGGAATATTTACAAGATGGATTGGTGGATGGATGGATGTAGAATGGTGAATGGTGGAATGGAGAATGAATTCTTCTAATGATGTAGAGACTATTTATAGACCAAGAATCCTTTAGGTGAAGGGTTAAGGATTATGTAGGTAGGAAAAGTTATTAGAATCCTTTTAGGTAAGGGTTTTAAGGTAGGAAAAGTTATCCCTTTAGGTAGGAAAAGTTATCCCTTTAGATAGGAAAAATTATCCCTTTAGGACTCTGAAAACATGTCAAATTCGGCCCAGAACTTCATAAATCCCGCGTCGGCGCCGCGACCCTGCAACTGGTGCCGCGGCGCCTGAAAATCAGCAACCTTCGGAACATTCAGAACATTGGGCGCCGCCGGTGACATTTTTCTGGCGGATTCCGTTTTGTCATCCTTTTTTCGTCCGAACTTCGTCTGATCTCCTCTATAATTCCCGGAACTTCTTAGACTTTATTTCTTGGCCCTTTTTGTGTGTAATTCCATCTCATTTATGCTCATTTCATCTCCTTTTTGCCATTTCTCCATTTCTGACCGCTGTGATACAAGAGAAATGAAAACGACCCTAATACTATACTAAACATAAATGAAATGAGTAAAATACTAACTAAAAATGACTCAAAAGGTGTATATAAAATACACCGATCATATACCATGTTGTTTGACTATGTGAAGGTAGGGAACTGCAAAAGAATATTGTTGCCATGTAAGAATGAGAATGGGCTATTATTTCTGGAATAATAAGATTGATATATAAGGATGAAAACATTTTTCTTACTTTGGATCGAATGTTGGGAAGTATTGGACATAGGGATTAATTGAGTTTCTTTCGCAAATGACTTAAAACTTGAGAATGATGAGTATCCTATTAGTGTATAGTTGTGTCAAGCATTTTAAATATTGTAACCTCTGGAGTTCATATTTTCGGTTAAGAAGTTATTTGAAGGACTGGTAACCGAAGTATGTATTTGTGCACAGTTTCAATGCATTGGTTCATGCAGAATGCTAAGATGATGTTATTTGATCTCTTGGAAGCCTCATCTCGACGAGGTAGATATTAAAAGCTATACAGAATAGTTGGAACACTGCGGGGTGACATATAGGGGTATAAATAAAAGTTCTCATATGACCTTGGTGAATACGTTTAATGATGTGGCTCTTAAAAAGGAATTGTGGATAGATATTGGAAGGTTACATGGCCAGATGCAAGGACCATAGACAATAATGAGTGATTTCAACTGGACATTAATATGGAATAGAAGAGTGAAGTGTCATGTCACTAAGACTGAGATAAGGGATTTTAAGCAGTAGGTAGCGGATTATGGTGAAATGAGTGGCAAGCAGGGTGTATAGCAGCACTTACTAATTAAGAATGAGATGATAACCTACCTGCTTCTAAGGTGTCTTTCATGAAACCAGACCTATATGAACATTCTTTTGAGTTAATTAAGTGAGAAGTAGGCATAAAGACTTAGTATAAGTTCAGATACTTTAATAGGTGAAGGTTGAATCCGGAATTTCTACAGACCATAATAGAATGATGGAAAACAGATAAGAGAGGTACAAAGATATAGATGAATTCAACAAAGTGACAATATAAACTTAGTGTGATGTAGCCAAAGAGACAAATGTTGACGTAGCCAAAGACACCACTGAGTTAGTAAGTCCAACGAGAGGATAAAACAAATGCCACTTGAGGAGACAAGTGGTAATAATGCAAATAAGGAGGAACAAGGAGATACTGGAGAAGAATATGGAAATAAATAGAATAAGGAAGACGACGATGGTAAGGTGGTAGAAGTAAAACAACTCATTAAGGACCCACAATTGATAGAAGAATCAAAAGTAACTCTTACTACTAAAGAACAGGTTGAAGGATCTTTTGTAGCAGCAAAAGTTAATGAGGAGCGGAATGTCGACAAGGGTCAGGAAGTGTGTACCAATGGTAACAACTCTAATAATAGTAACACAGTGATATTAAATGGAAGAGGGACAATAGGCGGTCTTCATATATATCTGTTTGAAACTGAATTTAAAGGGAGTCTTTTTAAGTAATAGAATGGAAGAGCCGATAATGACTGTACTTTTAAGAGGTTCGATAGAATGTTGACAAACATTTATTTTAGCTTGGTATGGACAAGTGGAAGTGGAACATGTAATAAGAACAAGTTTAGATCATGTCCCTTAGTTGTTAACTTAGGGTGGTCAATCTATGCATGTGAGTAGACCATTTAGATTCCTCAAGTTTTGGACAGAATATGAAGCATTATTTTAAGCACTAAATCAAAATTGGCACACTGTTGTTGATTGAGATGATTTCGTTTCTTTTATACCGAAACTGAAGAATGTCAAGACTGCCCTATTATTATGGAGTAAGGAAACTTTTGGAGATATTTTTAAGAAACTAAGTTTTAGGGAGGATATTGTTAGATTTAAAGAGGAATTTTGAAGAATTTCCAACAGAAGCAAATAGAATGATTTTACAAAGAGTTAAGACAGACTTCGAAAAAGTATGAAAAAGTTTCTGGCCATTTGATTAATAAAAGGAGAGTTCTGTTTATATGCATGTTAAGACTCCTAGTAACTTGATTCAGCAAGAAAAAGGTATTACTGGTTTCCCAAGGAGAACATTTCCATTCATGTATTTATGATATCCAGTATTTCATGTTAGAAAGAGGAAGATAAACTATGCTGAATTAATTAAGAAGATTAAAGACAAGTTACTGGCTTGAGAAGAAAAATTGTTGTCACCATGAGGTAAAGCAGTGTTGATTACTAGTGTGTCACAAGTGTGCCTATACGCATACTTCCTGCTATAAGACTTGCAAAATGTGTGATCAAAGATATACATACAAATAGTTGTAATTTTCTTCTGGTGTATAGTAAGGATGATGTTAAGGCTAAGCACTGGTTTACATGGTTAAAATGTACTTGCCTAAGGATGATAGTGGATTGGAATTCAGACCTCATTTTGGATATATTAAATGCATTGTGTAAAAAACTATGATGTAAATCTAAGACCACCAACTCTCTATGGGTTAACTTTCTAGGGAACATGTACTTTGAAGCATTACCCTCAATATGTGCAACGGGAAGATGATTCTCAGGCCTTGGAGATGGGTGTTGAGGTAAAGGATAACATTAAACAAGGAATTTGGTGGGAAAACAAAGAGTGGTTGAATTGATAATCGTACCAAATTGGTAACATTACACGATGTAATACTATCAGAGTTTCCAAGAAAGAGTGGAAGAGGTCAAAGAACTACTACGTGGGGATTGATGAGGTTTGTCAAGGCTAGGGAAGTATCTTCCAGATGACATTGTCTCATATGTCACTACATTCTTGGTATATATCCTGTGGATAATCCTTGTTGGATAATGAGAAGTTCTAGTAAATTATTGTGTCAAGTGCATGAGATTTGTTGAGATAAAGATCCTATCCTTCTGAGGTATATAGGTAAATGTGGGTTAAAAGAATGTCATTTAAGGTATATTTCTTTCTATGGACGATGGAAAATCTAAAATTCCAGTGGTTAAAATGTTGCAAAATATTGGAATTAATATAGTATCAAGATGTTGCTGATATATGTTTTACATCAAGAAATAATAGATCACTCGTTCTTACAAGAGAATTGGTCAATCTAATATGGAGATATTTTAACAATGCAGCAGGTATATGATGCACGATTTATGCACACACTAACGCAAGTGCACGTGTCTTGACAAGTAATATAGTCTAGAAGATCGAGTTATCGTCCTCAGGGACTGGTTTTCAAGTACCGATTATCTATGCTTTAGTTTCTATTTGGTTAACGTTAATTGAGTTGGAGTTCTAAACTAATAATGCAGGAAATAAACTAATTATGAAAATACTTTGATTTAAAACAGTTATGATGGCGAATTAGGGCTTCCAAGATCATCAACTATCCACTCTATTCAATTCTTAATACAATTAGACTAACTTCTTCTTCTACGTTAAGATAGCAGGTTAACTAGACCGTTTTATACTCCTGTTAAGGCAATATAAATACTCAACCCCAATGGAGAACCCTTCTACCTTTCGGTGACAAGATTGACTACAAAGGAGGATTAATAGCAATAACTTATTACGCTACACAAGTATCGGGGTACTTTCGTCCACAATTTAAACCTATGTTTATTCAACTATATCATATTCACAATCTCCTATTTCGGCTTTCGATTAGAACTCATATAAGTGATGATAACTAGTGATCAATTAATTATCAAGCAATCAAAACAACTATTGAATAAATCTTAAACAAGTGAAGAAGAAATCAACTAATTTATTACTTCATGAATAAGAGTTTCAAGAGAATCACAAGGAAATCCCTAACAAAGTAATTAGCTCCTAGCCATAGTCACGCTAAGAACTAATATAATCTCCATACATGAACTGAAATAAACAAAGCAAAAGAAAGAAAAGAAAATACTCAAGAACAAATCTCCAAGCCTTCTAGCTTCCAAGGATTGTGTTGTGGAATGTTTACAAGATGGAATTGTCAAGTGTGGGATAGAATGTAGGATGGAGAATGGGATGGGTGATGGATTGTAGGATGAATTCTTCTAATGATGTAGAGACTATTTATAGCCCAAGAATCCTTTAGGTAAAGGGTTAGGGATTATGTAGGTAGGAAAGATTATGGAATCCTTTTAGGTAAAGAGTTTAGGAAAAGTTATGGAATCTTTTAGGTAAAGGGTTAAGGAATTTGTAGGTAGAAAAAGTTATCCCTTTTGGACTCTGAAAACGTATCAAATTCGGCCCAAAACTCAGAAATCCCGCGTCGGCGCGCTGTCGGGCACCACGGCGCTGAAAATCGAGAGCTTCCTGACGACTTGATGGTAGCTGCCAGGCCGGTGACGGCATTCTTCCGAATTTTTCGTTTCCTTGTCCTTTGTTCGTCCGGTTTTCATCTGATTTCTTCTATATTTCCCGGACCTTCTTAGGCTTCATTTCTTTGCCCTTTTAGTGTGCAATTCCATCTCATTTATGCTCATTTCATCTCCTTTTCGTCATTTCTCCATTTCTGACCGCTGTGACACAAAAGGAAGAAAGACGACCCTAATACTATACTAAACATCCACAAAATGAGTAAAATACTAACTAAAAATGACTCAAAAGGTGTATATAAAATACACTGATCAGTATACACATGAATTGTCTTCATGTTAAGAATGCAGTACAGATATGGTGGAACACTATATGCCATTACAAATTGAAGCAAGTGTACAAGGTAGTACCAGCGAGAATATTGTGGCAAGTTTGAAAATGAAGGAATATAGTACTTCATGGAGGCTCTTTAACATTGTTCAAGGTGTTACAGGAGATTCAGTTGAATATTCACGGGTAATTTGATTCCTTACTTAACTATTATTTGGTGAATGATATATGTGATGCATATTGGGGCCCTGTCCGGTATCTGTTGGTTTGCTGAATATAGGTGGATAGGCATAATTATAAAGGAGACTCTGCCGAAATTATTCTAGCATGAGACCTATGATGAACATTCGAGGACGAATATTTCTAAGGGGTGAAGGATGTTACACCTCGTAAGTTTAAGACGAGGGTTAAGAACGTCATGAGGAATAAAGATCCGAATTTAGGAAAGTAAGTATATTCTTACGTATTAATACGTAATAATTTAGGTTACAATGAGGGGATCAATGGAAATGGAAAAGGATAGTCATATATATATTCTCGTTAAGAATACGAGACCTTATGGAATGTCCGGGAATTTAAGGAAACGGAAAGCAAGATTTAAAGGAATAGACTAAGGTTTACTACTTGGAGGATTTATTTAGCCTAATAAGCACCTAGAGGGTTAAAGTGTAAAAAGAAAAGAGACCTAAATGCATTTCTTTAAAATAATTACAAATTTGAAAATTTAGACTTAAAATGCCCTAACAATTCATTTTCCTCTTCAACACAAAAATCAAAACCCCTCTTCTTTTCTTTCCCTAACTTGATCGAAAAACACCCCCCTTTGCAAGAGAAAAATCCAAGATTTTACTCCACTTTGTTAGACCAATTATCCTACACAAGTAAGTCAAGAACTAGAGCAATTCTAGCACCCGAAAACAGTGGGTTCGGCCACCCCACTGCTGCCGATTTTGGAGCAGTTTTTTTAAGAGTTTTAGGTAAATTTTAGCATGGTAAGCATGTTTAGATGATGGTTTAACATTGTAGAACACATGCATGTCAATTTGGAGTTGAAAGAGTCAAGAATTGGACAAGAAAAGGACCAAAACAGTGGCATTTTTCGCTGGGACAGTGAGCAGATTTTCGGGACTGCTGGACAGATTTTTAGTCAAATTTGGAAGGGAATATCTCCTAGCATATTAGGAGTTTTTGGGTGTTTTAAAAGCATAAAATGAATTTCGTCGAGTCTAGTTTTCACAGCAAGAAACCACTCGTCGATAGGACACCGGAGTAGAGAGTTATGGACGATACAATTTCAGTTGACGAAGTAGTGACTAAAAATCGAGACTGTTTTGGGGATTTAATTAAGGTATGAAAATTCTTCAATCTATGCTATAATTGAAGTTTCATGTTGTTGTAGTTGAAGTATTGGGTTATGGTCGATAATTGCATGTTGGGAATTGGAAGGAAAGCTTAATGTTAATGCACTTGTGATATGGAATTGTTGATAGAGAAGTTGGATTAAGAAGTAAGAAAAAGAAATAGAGAATTGTAACATGTTAGGGCCAACTTTTATGAAATTGTTGAGCATGATTGTCCCGTTTTAAAGGTCGTTCTTGTTAGATTATAATATAAGTTATGAAATTGTAAATACGTTGCGATGATCGTCAATACATATCTTAAAAGAAGTTAGAAGTAATATATTGCAAACTAGAAGACTTGAGTTCCTGTTACTAATTGTTAGACTTGGTGGATTGCCTTAATTGACTATTTTCTTATTATGAATTAAGAGTTGGTGGAATATGATAGATATGTGGTTTAATCACCTAAATTATTGTTGGGATTAAATTCCATAAAGGTGGGAAGAAAGGTTGTATAGATGGTATGTGTCAAGTATATGGGCTATTTTGGTCATACTCTTAAGTAATGACTTATTGATTGGTTGGTTGGATTGTTGGCTGAATTGGATTGTTGGTTGGAGTTGAATTGTTGGCTGATTTGGATTGTTGGAAAATTGTGGATACACACATAAACAAAGAAAATGCTGCCCAAATTTTTATAGAAATAAGGGAGCCGTTATTCATATAACTTACATTAAAAAAATCAAAATTGACGAGCGTGTTATTCCTTATTATAGGTTGAAGTACTAGACGAGGCATACCTTAATATCGAGTTGAATAGTTTGCCTAAGAGGTATGTGAGACCTTTCCTTCTTTCTTTTGGCATGATTTTTATGAAAGTACGGCGGACGTACTTAACTCCTACCAGTTTAGTTTTAAAAATGATTATTTACTAGTGATTATGATTTCAGTAACAGAGTTTAAATAGAGAGGCTGCATCAGTGAATCGATATCCAGAAAAATCAAAAGAAAATATCAAGAGAGCTCTCTGATATAACGATCAGAAAACTGGATCACAAGTTTTGCCTGAGCGTGTCGACAACATTCTTCCCAATATTATAATTGCTGCTTAGATTCTAGATTTGTTCCTTATTGAAGAAGTTGTAATGAGATGTTGTCTATGTCTATTTAGGTAGATTTTTCAGGCATAAGCCATCTGCGACTTAATATTTTTATTCCTTTTGTATTATCTTGTAATATTGTAAAAGAAGAAATATATTCAATTGTATATAAATATATACAATACTTTCGGTCATTGACCTGTTATCGGTTATATTAATATATAACCTATGTAAATATAAATCTTTGTGTTCTTTATTATTTTCTTTGCATTTTACTCTTCAAAAGTTTTTCTATTTTTATCGAAGTGTCGTCACTTGTGTCAGAAGACATTATCGTTGATATTTACAACTGGTTTAGCATACAAGCTTATTTTACTTGTAGTTAATTTTTAATTGTTCCATAGTATTACCCCCGGAACCCAACAAAAGTAATCAGTTTGTAGCAAGCAAAACATAATATGCAATCCAATTATGTTAACTCTTATCAAAAGTAAGGTTTTTTCTTTGAGCTCTGAATCTGAAGGAAGGAACTCCTGGATATCACTCTTCAACCTGTTTTTAACCCTCAAAAGAAGAGCTAAATAAAGTGTGAAGAGAGTGTTGTGTTTGTTGTGTTTCCCATGATTGGCCAAGCAATCAGCAATAGTGTTCACCTCCTTGTAGCAGTGACTGAACTTGAAATTGTCATGTCCCTTTAATTCTTCAATTTGTCCTAGAATGTGCAAAATAAGTCAGTTGGTGGAAATTTTGTCATTGATCATGTGGCCAGAAAGGAGTCTGATTCCAAAAGCTAGCTTGTAAGGTGAGGATTGTCCAAGTCCATATAAGGAGTCCATGTTCCTTAAGACTCTTAACACTCCCCTGCACGCCCAGACCTTGTTAATTAGAGCGTGGATAATATAATTTAGGGGCCCAACATCGGTGAACAAAGAATTGGAATGAGTTTGGCTCTGATACCATGTAAAGAATGGATATTGGATCTAACTCAACCCCTAAAGCTAGCTTGTATGAGGAAGATTGTCCAAGCTCATATAAGGAGTCCATATTCTCATTTCATATCCGATGTGAGACTCTTAACAAACTTCATAAAAGTCATTGGTGACGCACCATTGCATTCCATAGAGAATAGCTTTAGCCTTTGCAAAATTGTTAGTACAAACTCCATAATAGTTTGTACAAGCCATGATTAACTGCACGTTATCACTTCTAAGAATGTCTCCTCCCCCTGAGCTGCCTGGATACCCTTTGCTACAACTAACAGAGTTGAGTTTAAATCTTCATGGGCTAGACTTGGTTCATCTAAGGCATTTGATATTAATTCAGAGGCCTAATCACACTAATCTCTTTTGTGACTTGTTATATTGTGAGTTACAATTGCGGTTACAAGGAAATGAGAAAGTAAGCAACAAAACTTTGTTTACAATCTGGGAATGAGAAGAAGAAAGAACTACTTCAAAGATTTGATGAGTCAGGTGTTAGCACCCTGTCCTTAATATAATATTGCTCCGTATAAATCCTTTAACATCGTTTGACAACTTGTCTCCCAAGATAAAACAACAACAAATAATTGAGTAAAGAATAAATCAAGTGTTTACTAAAAAAAAGAACCTTTTGAGTGTGTGGAAGAATGCTAGAGAAGAAGAAGAACTTAGAAAAATCTGAAGTTTTTTTTGTGTCCTTCAAATGAGCCAAAGGCTTCAATTTATAGTGCAAGAAGATGACTTCCCATCTAGCCAAGTAATGGCCTTCAATGACCATGTAATGACACTTAATATGGGTTACAATTCAGCCAAATAATGGTTGAATTCATGAGCTAATTCGTGGGGAATTAGTGCCCCAAACCAGCCCAAAAGTCAGAAACTCTTCAGCTCCCGTCGAACATTCTGCCATCGAAGCGCCGCGGCCCTGCATGGAGGCACCGCGGTGCCTGACGACCAGTGACTTCAAGTGGATTACTGCCTAATTAACACTGCGGAAATGTCTGGAGGCGCGGCAGCGCTCCGACGCCGCGGCTATGATGTTGTTGCGCCGTGGCCCTTCACAGCTCCGCAACGATTTCCGACTCGTTTCATCTTTTACACATCGTAAACTTCTTCTTTATTTACCAATGTGAAACAATTGTCATTTGGCCACTAACCGTCTATCATTTCATGTCTCAAATATTTTATATACGTATCAATATCTATTTCACTAAGAAAATTCACGATCTTTGGTACAGCGTGTGCACGTGTGTGGAAATGATGTTTTCGACATGCGGGGCCCAAATTGTTCGAGTCATAAATAATGGGATTAACTTTATTTCACGTTAATAAATTTTTAGCAATCCCCTCTTGAAAGAGATTTTGGCTCACACACATGGTGCCTTTCTAGCAATCTTTCGGCGGATTGATGTTGCATCTGGATAGGTAGCCGTGGCCTTGAACCTTTCATAGTAGAATACCATCAGACTTACTTACTGCGGTGAACGTGATGTCTTGAACCGTCAGTGTTTAGTGTAAGCCAAGACAATGGTACCAACACAACACTTTTCCTTACTTCGTCATTCTTTAAGGTATTGTCAGTTGTAGCCATGGACACGTCTTGGTTTCTTAAGTGCGTTTATTTGAGGCGGCCAGTCCTCGCACTTAAATAGGTGGTCTCCTACAAGTTATCCTGCTATACCTCACTCCACGAGTGTTGGGAACCATTAAAAGTTTCACCAAACGTTGAGGATCATAAAATGTTTTGGAAACTTAACCTTTACCCACTATGCAGGTAGCACTTAATGTCTATCGGGAACGGCCTTGGATGAATGTTTCTTTATAGGAATCATTATCTAAAGTGTTCTTTCTTCCACCGAAGTGCTTCAACTGAACCTTTACGATTTAGTTTTCCCATTGAACTTAATTCCTGGGATCTCCAGTAAGGTTGGGTGTCCACGGTATCAGTTCTTATTGTTTGAGTTGTAGGCCCATTCCCCTAGATAGACAGACTGTTTGATCTCTGGGTATGCCCTACGTCAAGGGATCTGCTATGTTTTCCTTGATTTTATGTAATTGATGGAAATAATACCCGTGGTGACCAGCTGCCTAACGTTCTTATGTCTCCATCGAATATGACGAGATTTGTCATTGTACATAGAACTTCATGCCCTTTCTAGAGCCGACTGGCTGTCGTAGTGGATCATTATAGAAGGTACGGGTTTATCCTAACATGGGATATCCTCTAAGAAGTCATGAAGTCACTCAACTTCTTCTCATGCTTTGTCTAAAGCGATAAACTCTGATTTCATCGTAGATCGGGCGATGCAAGTTTGCTTAGAGGATTTTCAAGACACAGCCCCGCCACCAATTATAAATATATACCCACTGGTATACTTGGTGTTCTCAATATTAGATATCCAGTTTGCATCATTGTACCCCTCTAGTACAGCTAGATATCTCGAATAATGTAACCCGTAAGCTAGCATGTATTTCAGGTACCGTAGTACCCGATTTAATGCTTTCCAGTGATAATCACTCAGATTACGGGTGAACCTAGCCAACTTATTGACTGCATAAATGATATCAGGTCGAGTGCAGTTTGTGACGTACATCAAACTACCAATCACATGCGCATACCGCTCCTGGCGTATGGGCGCATCATGATTTTTATCAATATTTTGATTTATATCCAATGGTGTCGTTATCGACGAACTGTCGAACATCCCAAACTTCTTCAACACATCCTCGATGTAGTGAGATTGAGATAAGACCAGCCCGTCAGATGTCTTAGAGATCTTGATCCCTAAGATGACATCTGCAATACCCATATCTTTCATGTCAAAACATTATTTCAACATGTTCTTAGTCTCTAGGATCATCCTAGGAATGCTACCCGTGATCAACATGTCGTCTACATAAAGACATATCATGTGAGCAGTCGAGAATTTGTCACGACCGAACCGGGCGTGGTGATGCCTTACCGGGCACCCAGTAGACATACATCGAGTAATCGGAATATAAAACAAGACATGAAACAAAAGCAGTTTATCGGAGAAAAGTTGCCTTTCGGCGTATATATATATATAAACTTGAGCGATTCATCCCTTTTACAAACCACGCCCACAGCGATTACTACGGACCTAAGAATGATATGACAACAATGGCGGGAGAGGGCCCCGCCATACCCCTGAATGTAAGTACCTACAACGACATGGGACTATACCACTGATAAGCCTCCGGAGAAACGGAGCTTCCCAAACGCTGAACTGTGACCCTATGACCGAGGATCAACACTGGTGTACCTCACTGCGGCATGACGCGGCCCGAAGAGGTCAAGATAACAGTACCAAGTATGTGGCGAAAAATCAGTAAATGAAATCATAGTAGTCTATATATAAAGCAGGAGACATGTATGATAACCAAACTACAGTTCACAATAAATAAGCAGTCATGTCAAGTCAGGGACTCACGCCCTCAAAGTCATCACTCAAATATAACTATGGGTCTCACGCCCACAACATCAATCATGCCCGTGGAATACCTTCCTCACTGCCGGCAGTCCATGATATAAACACACTAAGGAATACACATGAACACCAGGTCCCACCTGTGTCATAATAAAACCGTACGGGGTAAGTACGAAGGCATAGCCGACTACTAAAACCCACAGTACCAACAAGGTCATAAACTGTATCATGAAATCTGTCTAGACCGCCACATGATCGAAGCTGGCCACTCGCCCGCAGTATCTAATGTGCGCGTCTAGTCCTGAAACTTCCCGCAGCTCCGCATAGGCCACTCACATAGGCCCGCATGAGGTATTCCTCGCATCGAGGGTAGCTACTCCCCGGCATCGCCCCGACTCGCGATCCGCATGGCCACATAGACGCGTGAGGTATAACCCCCACTAACACGGAACTCTCGTAGCTCGCGTAGATCCCTGGACCCGCATGAGGTATTCTCGAATCATGGTCCTGCATCACCGAGTCTACCCGCGTGGAGGCGACTTAACCCCCGGTATCATGTCAAGAGGTGAGTGATATAATACTAACATAATAGCTTATCTTTAAACAACATAAGCACAACAAGGGAAACACCTTTACACAAACATCACAAGATACTAACACACGTAGCATCCTAACATGTTTACTTATCAAATCAACAAGAAAGTATTACAAGGCTATCACAAACCAACACAATCAAGTTATTCACACAAGGTACTTTCTACTTTATGTTAACAAGTTCGGGTTTTTATCCCCAAAGTACTTCATACATTAACTCTTTAAAAGATCCGTTTCTTTTACAAAAGTCACACAATACCCGTAGTATAAAAATAGAGTGACTATCTTTTTAAGTAGATCAAAAAACTTCCCTTTGTAAAATCAAGTAACAACATTATTTTCCAAACGTTCAAGTTTTCCTAATTTCAAATGCTCAAGTTTCTCATTTTCGAAAAGTTTCGTAGTTCATAGTTTTAATCACTTAAATATATAATTCTCCTTTAAAACAATTTGAGAAACATATGCCTCAGGTGTGAGTAGGTTATTCTTGTTTATAATAATCTTATTAAAGCAGCCATGATCTAGGAAATGTATTATCATTTTGTCTCATCTTAGCTTCTATGCAGATGGAGGTTTCTACTGGTTTTAATAATACTTTATTAGTCAATACATTTCCCTTTATTAAGCGCTGTGGTTTGTTCGATACTTATTCTGATTTCCGAAATCAGTAAAACATTATTCCTTTTAAAAACCAAGTACTCATTACTCACGAATGAGGTTTCACACTTTTTAACAAAATTCAGATTAATTCAATTAAGTCAAGTCTCTTATCTTTTAAGATCAAGTCTCTTAACTTCTAAAATCAATAAACCATTCTTTTATCTCTCTTAAGTCGTTATACCTAACTTCCCATAAAGCTAGTATAACTCTTAAGCTTTTAAAACCCAGTATTACTCTTCTTTCAAAAACGGTTCTTAATTCTTTTGAAATACTTCAAGATTCTTATTATTCAGGCTTAAGTCAAAAGACATTGCCGTAAAACTACGTTCAGTTAACACACGTACGTCTACCGTACTATATATATATATTCTTTTAAAATATCATGCTCAAGAGGATAGGAAGAATCACATACCTCGCGACGATTATCGACTATTAGCAAATAGCTCCAATCGTAGTCAGGCTAGCCTTTTCCACCGCCGAGTAGAATATGCTACTCGCGATTTCAACCTATAAAGGTTATACAAGTCTATCAATGTCTTGACTACTCGGTAGAATAAATCTATATACAAGATTCTACGGAAAATTGGGCGAGACTTCCTGCACAAACTTCACAAGTCTCAGTAAATACATCCTATGTAATCTGATTCAATTCCCTTCTTATATACCTTCCTGGTATATAACTTATACTTAATTCTTATACTTCAATAGTATGTAAACTCAATTACAAAAGGGAGACAAGATATTTACCTCGATAAGCCCAAAATTATCCAAGTTTAAATGTCGATCCTGAGCAACGTTTAGCTCCTACTCTGGGCGCTCCAACCCGCTCAAAACAACCCTTAGAAGTTCTACACAACTTCTACTTAACACTTCAACCGACTATGAAGATTTTCCGTAGGGTTTCGTTTTGAGACAAAAAGGACAAAAGGTAGTATTTCCGGGCTCTACGTATAGAGGTAACTTTTGGAATACTACAAGGTATAAGGCTAAGGTATTTTGGTATAGCAATGATACTTGGAGAATATTTTCTACCAAGAGGGGGGGAGGTATTTTACGAGAACCATTTGGGCAAGGGGGTGTCTCGGCCACACCACTAGGAGGGGGAGAGAGATCTCTGCCAGGGGCCTCACGAAAGGGGAGGGGAGGCTTGGACGAAACCATAGAGAGGGAGGGAGAGGGATTTCAAGACTTAGAGATTTGTGGAGTGGATGAAGAAGTCTTCAAAGGGGGGGTATTTATAGGGGAACCAATGGCCATGATCAAGCCAAGTGGGGGGCAAGTGGAGGCAAGATTTGCCCAGTGCCCCTATCCCTACTCCACAATTCCTCACAAACATTGACCCGTGGATTAGGCCACAAGACATGACACAAAACGTCTGACCAATCGGCCATCAAGATCGCCCGGCAGGGGTGACAAGTGTCGCCTCTCGTTGGTCCAAAATATTTCATCTCTCGGAAAAATCCGCAAAAATAATAAATGACATAGCCGTAATTTTCCCTACGCAAGCTTTGGAAAACGTTTCGTCGGAAAACGATTCTTTTCGGGGGTTGTGCACAAAATTTTCGGTCCTATGCCTAACTTAAGGCTCAAACTTTCGTACGTACGTCCTTACGTACATACTCTGGAAATACAGGGTATAACATTCTCCCCTCCTTAGAAACATTCGTCCCGAATGTTCCTTCTAAGCCTCAAAACACACAAGTGCCTGTATAGTTTTCACTACTATACTTACGAAAACAATCATTCCGTACCTGGTCATAACATAACACACGCGCAATTACTTAACTTCAAGTCTATGAGGAATCACCTCCATCACTACAAAAGCTCCCACCCGAGGTCTAAAAGATACTCCCTTCGCACCTTTTCTTTACGAACGCAATGATCACTTTTATTCTCTTACTCGTCGTACCCATCTCGTACACTCGAACTCTTTCTCATAACTTACCACATTTCTGTTACTGCTTCATTTACTAAAATCTCTGGGTTACTACCTCCAACTTGGTCATCATTACTGGGAACACTCTGGATGGATCTCCGATACTTTCCGAACATAGCAACACGAAAGACCGAACATACTGCCTCCTACGTCGGACGGCAATGCCAACTATAGGCAACCTGGCCTACTCTTCACATGATCTGAAAGGCCCAAAGTAACTCGGGCTAAGTTTCCTCTGTTTCCCAAACTCGTCACACCCTTTTCCGGGGTGGTACCTTCAAGAATACCGACCGTCAACCCGACTTCAAGTGTCGACGTCGATTATCTGCACGACTTCGGTGACTCGGTGCCAATAACCTCTTACGGATAAGCTTCACCCTATCCACATCCTTGAAACAAGTATGAACCAACTATCTGAACCTTGCCAACATCGAACCAATCGGCCGTGACTTACACTTCGCCCCTACAAGGCGTCATAAGGCAATATCCGAACACTAAATGGTAGCTAAAAACACTCCCTCAACAGGAGGCAACAATCCTCACAGCTACCACGAAAACCAAACACCGGCGAGGATGAATGCGATCGGAGACTCACCGAGTTCCTAACCTGCTGGTAAAACTTCGAGAAAAAGAAATAAGCGTAACACAGGCTCCATTGCTGTCATAAGGTGAAAGTAGGCACCTCGTGCGACCTCACAACTTTCGTAAATAACATCTCGCATAACCTCCGCCGAGTAAACGGTCTGACTAAAGACAAGAGGTCGACCTCATCGGCGACCATCGGGTCGAACGCATCCACGAACTCGTCGATGGTTAACTAAACTTGGGCCTAACACCCTCGTGACCCCACCACTGGCGGGACCACCGCATCGACCCGCACCAAAGCGGGCGCGGGTTGACCGCGATCGGTCCTCAACCCGACCGCTATCGTGCCAAACTCTTGTTCCCGATCCTAACAATCTCACGTGTACTATGCACTCCGATAAAGTGGTCAAACATAAAAATATAAATATATAAATCTCTTACTCGAGATGGCCTTGCCTCTAAGGTCTCTACGTATAAAACTCTAAGGCTCACTTTCCTTATCCCCAATCTTACCTGGTTAACTAACCATGATTTCTAATCACAACTAACACAATGCTATCTGAACATAACACTTAAGGTATACTCATCTTATCACACATACAAATCTCTAGAGGGTTAAGGATATACTGCGTCTCGCTTCACTTCCCTTTGTCGTTCTAATCAATCACCTTACTGTTGGGCGCATAGCTAGGAAGATGATGAATTAGCCCGATCCGAAAGGTGAGTCTCTACATCCGCGCCACCTCTGGTCGGACAATTTCTCGCAAAATGGCCCTGCTGGCCGCAAGCATAACAAGCTGTCGAAGAAGCACGACACTCCCCACCATGTCATCTACCACAACGGCCACACCGAGGTGGGGGTGGCCTCTGCAGCTAATACCCTTCCTCTCGTAACCACCGAATCGGTGTTTGGGCAACTGCGTGTATCTGTGAATCAAGCCACGAGCTCGACCAACTCCTGCGTACCGAGCGTCCCGAACCGGTGGAGGACCATTCTGAACTAGCGGAGGCGCATATCTAATCTGCTGCTGAGGCGGTTCGCCTAGAAAGTTACCAAAGGACCCTGTTACGGCCTCTTGCGATCTTGGTTAATCCGTCGATCTCTGTTCCTCTGCGTCTGCGCATAAGCTGTCTGCGGGCAATATACATGCTGATCAAGAGCTACTCTTGCACAACCTTTCTTTAGATAGTCATCAAGACCGTGTCACACCCGAACCCGGGCGTGGTGGTGCCACTACACAGGCACCTTCTACCTTAACAACTAAGTACATTGCGGAAATTAATAATGCTCATTTTTTTTTAAAAAAAAAAAGCGTGCGTCTGAAGGCAAAGCCGACTAGGCCGCCATATATACATAAACAAAAGACACTACACCGCATACGTGAGTCCAATCCACATATGAATACGGACCTGCAGGAGTTAAAGCGAACTATGACGGACAAGGCCATTGTACCCATAATCGTACAAAGCTTTCATCTTGAAGGATATATACCAAAAGATAAACTCACGGGCGGAGGAGCTATCCAAAACCACGAGCGAGATCCTACACTGCCGATCACCAAACAGCGTACCTAAACTGCGGCGTGAGCGGCCCGAAGGAGGTCGATGCGAAGAATGTACCAAGTATGTGAGCGATGAAATCGTAATGAAATCATAACGATCTAAACAAAGCGGGAGACATGTATGATAGCCAACCTACGATTACCTGATACATAAGCGGTCATATCAAGTCGGGGACGCAGCCCTCAAAGTCACTACTCAAATATAACTATGGGTCTCACGCCCATAATACCAATCATGCGTGGAATCCTTCCGCCACGGCGATCCATGATATAGTACAACACCAATAGGCATACATGAACACCAAGTCCACCGGTGGTATAGCATCTTGGGGTTTACCCTCACTTATACTCTTACCACGGAGAAGGTGGCAAGCGGTGGTATAGCATCTTGGGGTTTACCTCACATATACTCTACCGTGGAGAAGGTGGTAAAGCAGGTGGTATAGCGTCTTGGGGTTTACCCTCACATATACTCTACTGAGAAGATGGTAAAGCAGGTGGTATAGCGTCTTGGGGTTTACCACTCACATATACTCTACTGGAGAAGGTGGTAAAGCAGTGGTATAGCGTCTTGGGGTTTACCCTCACATATACTCTACTGGAGAAGGTGGTAAAGCAGTGGTATAGCGTCTTGGGGTTTACCCTCACATATACTCTACCCTACCTCGACCGACCATCAAACAAGACATAAGCACTACCATGTCTTCTATAAAAATCCGAATTTAACCCAGTACTACAAGTAGCTAAGCATACCGTGGAATCCCACATCACCGCTTGCGTCGAAGAACTTCTGACGGACTGTAGACCGCTTCAACAGAGTCGCGGCAACTTAATAAAACATAATACTTGCACTCAAAGGCTATTACCAGCACATATAGGCAAGTTCTCAATTAACCAAGCCAAAGTACTTATCAAGGCACACATAGGATAATTCTTATTTAACAAGCCAAAGTACTTATCCGGGCACAAATAGAATAAATTCTCATTTAACAAGCCAAAGTACTTATCCGGGCACAAATAGAATAAATTCTCATTTAACAAGCCAAAGTACTTATCCGGGCACAAAATAGAATAAATTCTCATTTAACAAGCCAAAGTACTTATCCGGGCACAAATAGAATAAATTCTCACTTAACAAGCCAAAGTACTTATCCGGGCACAAATAGACAAATTCTCAATTTATCAAGCCAAAGTACTTATCCGGGCACAAATAGAATAAATTCTCATTTAACAAGCCAAAATACTTATCCGGGCACAAATAGAATAAATTCTCATTTAACAAGCCAAAGTACTTATCCGGGCACAAATAGAATAAATTCTCACTTAACAAGCCAAAGTACTTATCCGGGCACAAATAGACAAATTCTCAATTTATCAAGCCAAAGTACTTATCCGGGCACAAATAGAATAAATTCTCATTTAACAAGCCAAAGTACTTATCCGGGCACAAATAGAATAAATTCTCATTTAACAAGCCAAAGTACTTATCCGGGCACAAATAGAATAAATTCTCATTTAACAAGCCAAAGTACTTATCCGGGCACAAAATAGAATAAATTCTCATTTAACAAGCCAAAGTACTTATCAAGGCACACATAGACAAATTCTCAATTTATCAAGCCAAAGTACTACGTACGTACATTCTTTTATAAAAGACTCCTTTCTATGTAAAGCCCCAAGATACTAACACCCGTAGTATCAAGGCGTGTCTATTTTTCAAAGTAAGTTACTACACTTTTAGAAAACTCATTTCAAGGCTTGAAATCAAGTAACTCCAAATTTTCACAATCTAGGCAACTTATGCCGATTAATCAAAATAGACAACTTTCAAAACCTTCCATAAAGCCGTTATAACCAACTTCCCATAAAGCCGTTATAACCCTTTATGGTTTTAGACGTATCCATTCCTTCAATAACCAAGAGACTTATACTATTAAAACCAAGTATCACATACTTACAATTCAAGTTCTTAACCTTCAAAATACTTCAAGTCTCTTAATAGTTAGAAAACAAGTTTTCTTCTACTTTTTAAACCTCAAGTAACTTCACCCTTAACGCAAGTTACTTCTCTTAAATCATGTCATTTCTCCTCTTTTAAATCAAATAAGTAAATCACTCCTTTGACTCCCCTAAGGTCATTATAATGACCTTTAGGTTTTAGAGCTAAGGCACTAGCCAAAAGATTTGGAAACCACTTCCTTTTCAAGTCTCTATGTACTTTAAGAAAAATACCTTCACTTTTAAGAATCCAAACTTCCCTAAGGAAATGGATTATACTACTTACAATTTAAACATCAAAGTACACTCAAGGAAGTACATAGAACAAATTCTATTTTAGGAAATCCAAATACAAGCAAGGAATGGATCATTTAAGGAGTAGAACGTACTTTCTTTATCTTTAGGAATCATGCTAGAAGAGGAGATAGTTCACATACCTTTTCGGCTAATTCCTCAAGCTAAGCCGAATATGCCGTACGTAGAAGTTTCAACCTATAATGGTCACAACAAGACTATCAATCTTCTAGTCTCTAACGTAGCATAATACTAAGTATTTGGTCTCTAATTCTACGGAAAATCGGGCAGCACTTCCTTTGTTTCTACTCACTTTGCCACCTTTTTCAAGGCCGAATACAATAACCAACAAGCCACATTTAAGGCTCCAAACAACAATCAAACAAAGGGGATTACACGCCTTACACTACGTGTAAAATTCCGCCCCACAATTATATACAAAGTAGTTCAAACTTCACTAGCCATTCTCGGCCAACATACTAACAATTCAAAGTCTTTTCCAATCCTTTTCCAATTCCAAGTTCTAAGGTCTAACATGTTATATAGTTATAAACAACTTCAATAACTACAATTTCCTTCTTTATACAACATGCGACGCTTATACGAATATTCAACTTGAATTGTAGTCTTAAGGCTAACATGCTAGTTTTCGGATTAGGGTTCCAATAACCAATATCCTTATCAAAATTCATACTATATATCTCATGCTTGCTAATAACCATAGCTACAATCATAAGTAAGCCTTAACTAATAAAACGACAAAATTTATACCTTTCCAAGCCCTTAAAATTTCCAAGATCCAAAGTCGCGCCTTAGAAATTCTTAGATCCTTTCCTTAAGTTCCAATACGCTCCAAGCATTCCTTAGAGGCCTATGAAGAACCCTTCTTCAAGTTCCAACTTCAAAGTTGAAGAACTCCCTTTGTTTCCGCCTTGCGACTAACGTAAAAATACGTTTTTTCCGAAATCTTTCTATTGAGATATCCTTACAATACCCTAAGGGACATTGGGTTAAAGTCTTGTGGCTAATGGATCAAAACTACAAATTTTTCATGTGGGAAAATGCACTTAGCCGAGAGCTACTCCATGAAGAACAACTAGTGTGATTTTTTTCTAAGTGTTAAATGGCAAGTCTTGCACTAGTAGTAAGCTTATAACACACAATGGAGGGTTTAGATAAAAACACTTGTATTAATTGGATGATAGGGATCAAGCCAAATGGCCCTTGACTTGGTCAACAATCTCAAGCTCTTAATTAGCAAGACTTATCTTCCACCATGGTAAATGACCATTTTACCCTTAACATTTTCGTCCAAGACCACTTGTTGGGGTGCCACGTGTCGCCCTCTCATTCGTCCATAAAATTCCGTAACCCTCGTGGGCCCCACAAAAATGTAAAATTCCTCGGGTGGGCCCCACGTGACCAAATCCGTAAAAATAATTTCCATAGTGTTAATAAGTTCTATACTTTACAAATAATACATTTTGAGAATCCAATTCTCAACAACGAACATTTTTCCTTTCCGACGTCCGGAAGACTTTCCGTCGGAAAAACAATCCTTCCTTTCGTACTAATTTCCAAGTCTTGTGTTCCTTACGTACATTCACTTACACATGTCCTGAACTTACGGGGTGTAACAACCCGTGATATATCGGTACATCATATACTCTCCGGTAGCTACATCCTTAGCTAGTAACAGGGTCGTCTCTTTGCAATCTATACTTTCACGCTCGGTGCGTGGGCGAAGGTTCAACTATCATGGCATGATGAAAGCTACGCCATTGCTAAACTCTCTTTGAAATTTGGCGGCGTCGCAGAACTCCCGAATGAAGCACCACCCGGTGATGATTGGGTGCGTGCCCTAGTAACCCTCTGTACTCTCTTCGCGGCTCGCCATTTTGCCGCCACGGGCGGGTTGCCTTACGCGGGCATAAGCGGTAGGGGAAGAAATACGTTAGAGGTCCAACTTATAACACGACTCTAAGCACGATCTCGAGTGAGAAGAATGAAACCAATCCTAAATATCCTATAGCCTCACGATTATTGGTGTGGTGCACAACACCGATAATCAAGACTACTAGATACGATCTGTAGACACTTTCCGAGGATTAATCGCTCGATACCACTTTTGTCACGACCGAACCGGGCCCATGGTCGTGCCTTACCGGGCACCCAGTAGACATACATCGAGTAATCGCGGAATATAAAACAAGACATGAAACAAAAGCAGTTTATCGAGAGAAAAGTTGCCTTCGACATATATATATATATAAACTTGAACAGTTACATCCCCTTTTACAAACCCTGCCCACAACAGTACTACAGACCTCTAAGAATGATATGACAATAATGGCGGGACAGGGCCCCGCCATACCCCTGAATGTAAGTACCTACAACGACATGGGACTATACCACTGATAAGCCTCCGAGAAAGCGGAGCTTCCCAAACGCTGACTGTGACCACATGAGCGAGGATCAACAACGGTGTACCTACTGCGGCATGAACGCGGCCGAAGAGTCGATACAACATGTACCAAGTATGTGGCGAAAAATCGTAAATGAAATCATAGTAGTCTATATAAAGCGGAGACATGTATGATAACCAAACTACGATTCACAATAAATAGCGATCGTGTCAAGTCGGGGACTCACGCCTCAAAGTCATCACTCAAATATAACTATGGGTCTCATGCCCACAACATCAATCATGCCGTGGAATACCTTCCTCACGCCGTGATCCATGATATAAACACACTAAGGAATACATGAACACGAGTCCCACTGTGTCATAATAAAACCGTCTGGGTAAATGCGAAGGCATAGCGACTACTAAAACCCAGTACCAACAAGGTCATAAATCGTATCATGAAATCTGTCTAGACCACCACATGATCGGGCGGCCACTCGCCGCGATATCTAATGTGCGCGTCTAGTCTGGAACTTCCGCACTCGCATAGGCCACTCGCATAGGCGCGTGAGGTATTCCTCGCGTCGGTAGCTACTCCGGCGTAAATCGCCCCGACTCGCGATCGCGTGGCCACATAGACGCGTGAGGTATAACCCCGCACACTAACACGGAACTCTCGTAGCTCGCGTAGATCCCTGGACCCGTATGAGGTATTCTCGAATCATGGTCCCGCATCGCTGAGTCTACCCGCGTGGAGGGCGACTTAACCCCGGTATCATGTCAAGAGGTGAGTGATATAATACTAACATAACACTTATCGTTAAACAACATAAGCACAACAAGGAAACCCTTTACACAAACATCACAAGATACTAACACACGTAGCATCCTAACATGTTTACTTATCAAATCAACAAGAAAGTATTACAAGGCTATCACAAACCAACACAATCAAGTTATTCACACAAGGTACTTTCTACTTTATGTTAACAAGTTCGGGTTTTTATCCCCAAATTACTTCATACATTACCTCTTTAAAAGATCCGTTTCTTTTACAAAAGTCACACAATACCCGTAGTATAAAAATAGAGTGACTATCTTTTTAAGTAGATCAAAACACTTCCCTTTGTAAAATCAAGTAACAACATTATTTTCCAAACGTTCAAGTTTGCCTAATTTCAAATGCTCAAGTTTCTCATTTTCGAAAAGTTTCGTAGTTCATAGTTTTAATCACTTAAATATATAATTCTCCTTTAAAACAATTTGAGAAACATATGCCTCAGGTGTGAGTAGGTTATTCTTGTTTATAATAATCTTATTAAAGCAGCCATGATCTAGGAAATGTATTATCATTTTGTCTCATCTTAGCTTCATGCGGATGGAGGTTTCTCTGGTTTTAATAATACTTTATTAGTCAATACATTTCCCTTTATTAGCGCTGCTGTGGTTTGTTCGATACTTATTCTGATTTCCGAAATCAGTAAAACATTATTCCTTTTAAAAACCAAGTACTCATTACTCACGAATGAGGTTTCACACTTTTTAACAAAATTCAGATTAATTCAATTAAGTCAAGTCTCTTATCTTTTGAGATCAAGTCTCTTAACTTCTAAAATCAATAAACCATTCTTTTTATCTCTCTTAAGTCGTTATACCTAACTTCCCATAAAGCTAGTATAACTCTTAAGCTTTTAAAACCCAGTATTACTCTTAACAAAAGCGGTTCTTAATTCTTTTGAAATACTTCAAGATTCTTATTATTCAGCTTAAGTCAAAAGACATTGCCGTAAAACTACGTTCAGTTAACACACGTACGTCTACCGTACTATATATATATATTCTTTTAAAATATCATGCTCAAGAGGATAGGAAGAATCACATACCTCGCGACGATTATCGACTATTAGCAAATAGCACCAAAGTACTGTAGTCCGGCTAGCCTTTTCCACCCTTCGAGTAGAATATGCTACTCGCAGTACTTCAACCTATAAAGGTTATACAAGTCTATCAACGTCTAGACTACTCGGTAGAATAAATCTAGATACAAGATTCTACGGAAAATTGGGCAGCACTTCCTGCACAAACTTCACAAGTCTCATAAATACATCATATGTAAATCTGATTCAATTCCCTTCTTATATACCTTCCGGTATATAACTTATACTTAATTCTTATACTTGATAGTATGTAAACTCAATTACAAAAGGGAGACAAGATATTTACCTCGATAAGCCCAAAATTATCCAAGTTTAAATGTCGATCCTGAGCAACGTTTAGCTCCTACTCTGGGCACTCCAACCCGCTCAAAACAACCCTTAGAAGTTCTACGCAACTTCTACTTAACACTTCAACCGACTATGAAGATTTTCCTTAGGGTTTCGTTTTGAGACAAAAAGGACAAAAGGTAGTATTTCCGGGCTCTACGTATAGAGGTAACTTTTGGAATACTACAAGGTATAAGGCTAAGGTATTTTGGTATAGCAACGATACTTGGAGAATATTTTCTACCAAGAGGGGGGGAGGTATTTTACGAGAACCACTAGGCAAAGGAGGGGGGGGGTGTCTCGGCCACACCACTAGGAGGGGAAGAGAGATCTCTCGGCCAAGGGGGCCTCACGAAAGGGGGGAGGCTTGGACGAAACTATAGAGAGGGAGGGAGAGGGATTTCAAGACTTAGAGATTTGTGGAGTGGATGAAGAAGTCTTCAAAGGGGGGGGGGGTATTTATAGGGAAACCAATGGCCATGATCAAGCAAGTGGGGCAAGTGGAGGGCCAAGATTTGCCCAAGTGCCCCCTATCCCTACTCCACAATTCCCTCACAAACATTGACCCATGGATTAGGCCACAAGACATGGCACAAAACGTGCAACCAATCGGCCATCAAGACCGCCCACTTGAGGGTGACAAGTGTCGCCCTCTCGTTGGTCCAAAATATTTCATCTCTCGGAAAAATCCGCAAAAATAATAAATGACATAGGCGTAATTTTCCCTACGCAAGCTTTGGAAAACGTTTCGTCGGAAAACGATTCTTTTCGGGGGTTGTGCACAAAATTTTCGGTCCTATGCCTAACTTAAGGCTCAAACTTTCGTACGTACGTCCTTACGTACATACTCTGGAAATACAGGGTATAACAGAATTTCCTTTTGTGTAAACACATTTGTCACACTTATTAATGGCGGACACTTTTGATAGTAAAGTACTATAAAAATCTCGTGCCATTGCTTTGGGGCCTGTTTCAGCCAGTACAGAGATTTGACATGCCGACAGACTTTCTTCTCTTGTCCTGTAACCACATACCCCTCAGGTTGGTCCATATAGATTTCTTCTTCCAAATCACCATATAGGAATGCTGTCTTGACATCCATTTGACGTATCTCAAGATCCCGCAATGCGGCGATAGCTACGAACATACGTATGGATGTCATCCTATACACCGGAGAATAATTGTCAAAGTAATCAATGCCCTCCTTTTGTCTATAGCCCTTGACTACCAACCTAGCCTTGCACTTGTCTATAGATCCATCTGCTTTCAACTTCCGTTTGAGTATCCACTTACAACCCAACGGTTTGTTTCCCGGAGGAAGATCAACTAACTCCCATGTATGGTTGTACAGGATGGATTCTATCTCACTCTCTATAGCTTCTTTCCAAAACGGTTCTTCTGGAGTCGACAATGCTTCAGTAATTTTCTTTTTTGCTTCACTTTGGTTCCATCTCCAGACCCTTCAAGTCCTAAGAATATGGAATACTGGATTCCGGATAATAAACCACTTCGCAGTTCACTAGATCTAAACCGCTTAGATCCAGACAGTCACCGACTCCTGGATCTTGAGAGTGTTGTTCATAACTTAATTTGTGAGAGGTTATGTCTCTTTCCTTTCTAAGAAATGAGTCTTCAAAGAAATTAGTGTTTCTTGATTCCATGATTGTACCCACATAAATGTCTGGTATATCTGACTTATGCACTTAGAAGTGATAAGCGCTACTGTTATTTGCATATCCGATGAATATGCAATCTACAGTTTTAGGCCCAATCTTTACCTGCTTTGGCTTAGGTACTTCTACCTTGGCCAGACAACCCCACACCTTCAAGATTTATAGGTGGGTTTCTTTCCTTTCCATAGCTCGTATGGAGTTTTGTCCTTACCCTTATGTGGGACTCGATTAAGAATCTTATTGGCGGTAAGGACAGCTTCTCCCCACATTTGTTAGGGAAGACCTGAATTGATGAGCATTGAATTCATCATTTCCTTTAACGTACGGTTCTTGTATTCAGCAATACCGTTTGATTGAGGTGAGTAAGGAGCTGTCGTTTGATGAACAATGCCCGATTGGGCACAATATTCTTCAAGAGGCACTGCATATTCTCCTCCTCTATCGCTACAAATTGATTTAATCCGTCCGCTTAGTTGGTTCTCAACTTCTGCTTTGTAGCGTTTGAACGCTTCAAAGACTTCATCTTTACTTTTTAGTAAGTAAAGGTAACAATACCTTGTGCTATCACCTATGAAAGTCACAAAGTATTTGTTCCCCCCTCTAGTTTGTGCGAACTTCAAATCACATATATCAGTGTGTATGAGTTCTAGAGGAGCGGTTTCCCTTCGACAGATCTAAAGGGACTCTTCGAAAGTTTTGCCTCTACGCACACCTCACACTTACGTTGAGGGTTTACGTCAATAGACGACAACAACTCCAACTTTACCAATCTTTGGATAGATTGATAGTTTACATGTCCTAATCTATAATGCCATAAATTAGAAGACTCAAGCAAATAAGTAGAAGACTCAATTTTATTAATAATAGAAGCAAGCATTACAGATGAAGTATTAACTTTAAAGAGGCCTTCACAGATGAAGACCCTTCCTACAAATGTTCCATTTTTCGTGATTACAAATTTATTGGCCTCAAACACTAGCCTGCATTCACCAACAAAGGTCCATAAATTAAATTTCTTTGAATTTCTGGGACATGCATCACATCCTTCAGAGCAAGCTCCTTTCCGGATGTCATCTCAGGATTACCTTTCCTACCCCTAGCACCCCTGAAGAAGCATTGTTGCCCATGAACAAATTTTTATCCGTGACAGGTGTATATGTGGAGAAGGCATCTTTGTCGGAACAAATGTGACGTGTAACACCCGTGTCCATCCACTATTGTATAGGATTCTCAACGAGGTTGGCTTTAAGTACCACCGCTGAGAACTCCCCAATCATATCGTCTAGAAGCGTGTCTTCGATGATGTTAGTCTTAGCCTTACCCTTGGCCTTCTCTTTATTCTCATTCTTGAGTTTGCGGCAACCCTTGACCATATGACGAGTTTCTCAAAGGTCATCTCATTTGTCTTGAGTTTTAAATAATTCATAAACTCATTCCACGAGGGAGGTAACTTTTCAATTGATACCGCAACCAGAAATTTACCGTTAGGCTTCATTCCTTCCAAATCCATGTGATGTAAAATCATTTGGAATTCCTAGACTAGGGACATCACAGTTTTGTTGTCCACCATTTGAAATTTCAGAAATTTCGCAACGATGAACCTTTTGGTACCCGCATCTTGGGCATTGTACTTCTTCTGAAGTTTATCCCACTACTCTTTGACAGTGCCAACGGTGCAATACACCGTGTAAAGAGGATCAGACAAACAATTCAGGATATAATTTCTACAGGCGAAATCACTATGACTCCATGCACTTCATGCCATTAATGACATGGATATCTTGCCCCCCTGCCGCCGATTCATTCGGCTGAGGGTCCACTTCATCTCCAGCTTGTGGAGGGTCTTCAGTTAGAAAATGAGAAATTCCCATAACCGTCAGGAAGAATATCATCTTCTGCGGCCATCTCTTAAAATTATTCCCCATTAACTTCTCAGGGAGTTCATGATGGAATTCGGCGAGTGGTGGAAAAGTAGTATTCCCATGAGTAGTGGAAAAGGCGTTGTGAACGGCTTGATCAGCAGTGGGGTTGGCACTGGTTGTGCCTTGAGCAGCGGTGGTGAAGGCATTTTGATTGCCTTGAGCAGTGACAGATGTTTGAGAATTGAATTGTTGTCCTCCAGTCATCTTGTTGTTGCTAACAACAAATATTGTCTTAAGATTGTGAGTTACAATTACGGTTACAAGGAAATGGGAAAGTAAGCAACAACAACTTTGTTTACAACCTGGAAATGAGAACAAGAAAGAATTACTACCAAGATTTGTTGAGTCGAGTGTTAGCACCCTATCCTTAAGACAATATTGCCCCGTATAAATCATTTAACGGCGTTTGACAACTTGTCCCCCAAGATAAAACAACAAAAAACAATTGAGTAAAGGATAAATCAAGTGTTTACTAAAAAGAAGAACCTTTTGAGTGTGTGGAAGAATGCTAGAGAAGAATAAGAACTTAGAAAATCTGAAGTTTCTGGTGTGTCCTTCAAATGAGCCAAAGGCTTCAATTTATAGTGCAAGAAGATGACTTCCCATCTAGCCAAGTAATGTCCTTAAATGACCATGTAATGACACTTAATATGGGGTTACAATTAAGCGAAATAATGACTAAATTCATGAGCCAATTCATGGAGAATCAATGCCCCAAATCAGCCTAAAAGTCAGAAACTCTTCAGCTCCGGTCGAACATTCTGCCATCGAAGCGATGCGGCCCTGCCTGGAGGCGCCGCGGCGCCTGACGACCAATGGTTTCTAGTGGATTATTGCCCAATTAGCGTCGTGGCATTGGTTGGAGGCACTGCGGCACTCCGACGGTGTTACGCCGCGGTCCTTCACGGTTTCGTGGCGATTTCTGACTCGTTTAATCTTTTACATATTGTACACTTCTTCCTTCATTTACCAACGTGAAACACTTATCATTTGGCCAATAACTGTCTATCATTTCATGTCTCAAACATTTTGTATACATATCAATATCTCTTTCACTAAGAAAATTCACAATCCTTGGTACAACGTGTGCACGTGTGTGGAAACGATGTTTCCGACGTGCGGGACCCCAATTATTCGAGTCATAAATAATATGATTAACTTTATTTCACGTTAATAAATTTCCAACAAATATTACGTTTATCTTTCTTATTTTTATTTTCTGTAACAAGTATTTTAATCTATTTTTCATTAATAGAAAAATATACTCCGACTAGTTTGCCCTTCCTAACATTTTTCTCTTTTAGTTAACTTATTTTAATGGACATTTTAGTAACGAATCTTTTTATTAGTTACCAAGTGAATAATTACAAAGTTACAACTAAGTTATACCCAACTTATTGTTCATCTTCTTCTTTTTTTCACGAGATAAATATCTTCTTCAATATTAATGCATAGGAGCTTTCACGTAATCTTTGCCAACTTCCATTTACATTGAAATTAAAAAAAGATAAAGGGAAAAGAAGTACGTAATCTCTCAGCCCATGCAATTTGTTTCTCCAATTTTATACTCATTCTGTTATATTCTTAATAAATGAAAATGACAGATACAAGAAATTTTACTAATAAGCAATATTAAAAATAATAGAATAAGAGGCATATTAAAACCAAAATAGCTAAATCATATTTATTTAATATTATTAATAATTAGGTTTTTTATTTTTAAAAATAAAATAAAATAAGAGAGACAAACATAACCACGAAGAAAGTAAGTGGTACAAATCAAACTTTAGGAAAAGTTTATATAATTATTCCTTTAGTTTTGTGGTTGTAATGACTTTGTTGATAAAATAGACTAGCTTGAGTGACTTTGTTGATACAATATAAACAAGAGTTACTTTTGAGAAGAATTTGCTATAGTTGGATGATTAATTAAGTTATTCACTAGACTAAACATTATACTTGATTAATCGCACAAAAAAGTTTCATTTTTGTGAGATTTCTTTGTGAGTACAAAATTGCAAAGAAATGGGAAGTAAGTAAATATTATAAAGATTACAAATCGAAAACAAGAACAAAATCAAGCTACATTATACTTGATTAATCGCACAAAAAAGTTTCATTTTTGTGATATTCTTTGTGAATACAAAAATTGCAAAGGAACGGGAAGTAAGTAAATATTACAAAGATTACAAACTGGAAACAAGAACACAATCAAGCTTTTGTGGATACGCTGAGTCGAGTGATGGCACTCTGTCTTTAAGACAAGATTGCCCCGTATGTATCTTTTTACGTTAACGGACAATAGTCTCCCAAGATAAAACAACAACTAACAAATGAGTAAAGAAAACTCAAGTGTTTCTATAGAAGAACTTTGAGTGTTTGAAGGTTGCTAGAGAGGAAGAAGTTCTGAAAATTACTGCGTGTATGTTCCAATTGAGCTAAGTGCTCAATATATATTACTGTAAAAAGAGTCTCTTCAAGTTCCCATGATGTGGCCATTTAAATGCCATGTAATGGTCATTCAATTCACCAAGTAATGGCTGAATTATGGAGGAAAAACTGACATCTTAATGCCAAAAAATGTCTCCACAATCAGTCAAACATTTGGACTTCCGTCGCACAAATGTCTCCTGCAGGGTGTAGCACCGTGACGCTCCGGTCTCCGTGGTGGAGCCGCGACCCTTCTCGGCTCCGTGACTCTTTTCCAACTTGTTCCAACTTTTACATTATGCACGCTTCTTCCTTCATTTACCAACGTGGAACACTCATCATTTGGCCAAAAACCATCCACCATTCTATGTCTCAAACATTTTACTTACGTACCAATATCTCTTTCACTAAGAAAATTTACGATCCTTGGTACAACGTGTGCATGTGTGTGGAAACGACATTTGCGACATGCGGGACCCGAATTGTTCGAGTCATAAATAATGGGATAAACTTTATTCCATGTTAATAAATTTCTAAAAATCCTCTCTTGAAAGAGATTTTGGCGCACTCACAAGGTGTCTTTCTAGCAACATTTCAGCAGACTGATGTTGCATCAGGAGAGGTAGCTTCCGCTTTGAACCTTCCTTAGTTGAATACCATCAGAGTTACTTACTGCGCGGTGAACGTGATATCTTGAACCGTCAATGTTTACTGTAAGCCAAGTCAACGGTACCAACACAACAACTTTCCTTACTCCATTCTTCTTTAATGTTTTGTTTGTTGTGGACGTGGACACTTCTTGGATTCTCAAGTGTGTTCATTTGAGGTGGCCTGTCCTCGTACTTAAATAGGTGGTCTCCTACAAGGTATCCTGCTATATCCCACTTCACAAGTGTTAAAAATCATTAAAAGTTTTCCCAAGCCTAACCTCAATCGTTGAGGATCGTTAAAGGTTTTGGAAACTTAGCCTCTACCCACACTATAGATAACACTTAACGTCTATCACGGGAATGACTTTGGATTTATGTTTCTTTACAGAAATCATAATTCGAAGTGCTTTTGATTCCACCGAAGCGCTCAACTGAACCTTTACAACTTAGTTTTCCTATTGAACTTAATTCCTGGGATCTCGAGTCAGTAAGGTTGGGTTACTACCGTATCAGTCCTTATTGTTTGAGTTTTAAGCACATTCCCCTAGACATGTAGAACATCTGATCTCTGAGTATGCCCTAAGTAAAATGGTCTGCTATGCTTTCCTTTGATTTTACATAATCAATGGAAATAATACCCATGGTGATCAGCTGCCTAACAATCTTATGTCTCCGTTGAATATGATGAGATTTACCATTGTACATAGAACTTCGTGCCCTTCCTAGAGACGACTGGCTATCGCAGTGGATCATTACAGAAGGTACGAGTTTGTACCAACAAGGGACATCCCATAAGAAGTCATGAAGTCACTCAACTGCTTCTCCTGCTTTGTCTAAAAGCGATAAACTCTGACTCTATCGTGGATCGGGCGATGCAAGTTTGTTTAGAGGATTTCCAAGACACAACCCCACCACCAATCGTAAATATATACCCACTGGTGGACTTGGTGTTTTCTATATCAGATATCCAGTTTGCATCACTGTACTCCTCTAGTACAGCTGGATATCTCGAATAATGCAACACGTAAGTTAGCGTGTATTTTAGGTACCGTAGTACTCGATTCATTGCTTTCCAATGATCATCACTTGGATTACGGGCAAACCTAGCCAACTAGTTGATTGTATAAGCGATATCAGGTCGGGTGTTATTTGTTATGTATATCAAACTACCAATCACCTGCACATATCGCTCCTGGCATACAGGCGCAACATGATTTTTATCAATCTTTTGTTCATATCCAGTGGTGACTTAATCGGCGAACTGTCTAACATCTCAAACTTTCTCAACACATCCTCAATGTAGTGAGACTGAAATAAGACCAGTCCGTCAGACGTCTTAGAGACATTGATCCCTAAGATGACATCTGTGATACCTATATCCTTCATGTCGAAGCATTGTTTCAACATTTTCTTAGTCTCTAGAATCAAGCTACGACTGCTTCCTGTGATCAACATGTCGTATACGTAAAGATATATCACGATGAACGAGTCAGCATTACCTTTCATGTAGACATATTTGCCCTGGAACAGACTTTTTTCTCTTGCCCTGGAACCACATACCTCTCGAGTTGTTCCATACAAATTTCTTCTTCCAAATCACCATTTAGGAAGACTGTCTTGACATCCAGTTGATGTATCTCAAGGTCACACAACATTGCATTCAAAATGAATACTCGTATGGATGTCATCTTAGACACCGGAGAGTTCGTGTCAAGTAGTCAAGGCCTTCCTTCTGTCGATAGCCCTTGAATACTGTTACACCCCGTAAGTCCAGGGCATGTTAAAGAGAATGTACGTAAGGAATCATGACTTAAAAATTTGAACGAAAGAAAGAGTTGTAGTTTCTAAGGAAAATATTCCGAACCTCGGGAAGGAAAAATGTTTGTTAGTAAGAATTGGGTTCTCAAATTCGTTATTTGAGACTTAGGGAATTTATCGGAATTATGGAATTTTTTTTTCGAATTTTGTCACGTGGGGCCCACTCGGGAAATTTTACGTTTTGTGGGGCCCACGAAGTTTTCGATATTTTGACCAATTATGAAAATTTTGGAAAATGAAATAGAATGGACCAATGGGAGGGCGACACGTGTTACCCTCCACATGGGACATGTTGGACGAAATTGGACAAAAAAATATGGTCAAGTAGTGCAAGTTGAAGCTTGACATAATTGACTACATTTGACTAAGATCCTAGCCTTTCATTTGGTTTAATCCATGCCCTTGATTGTAGTGTATATCTATACTAGTAGCAAGATGAATTTCATACTTAGAAAATTTTCAAGAAACATTGTGCTAGGCTAGAGAGGCTCTCGGCATTGGCACCATTACCACACAAAAATTTTGCAATCTTACTTCATAAATCATAATACTTAAACCCAAGGTCCCCAAAGGTATTCTAAGGATATCTCAACACAAAAATTCCGGAAAAACTACGTTTTTACGTTAGTCGCAACATGAAAACCTAAGGTGTTCTTCAACTTTGAAGTTAGAACTTGAAGAGGAGTTCTTCACAAGCTTCTAAGGGTTGCTTGGAGTGGATTGGAACGTCGAGAAGAGGAACTAAAGTTGCTAAGGATAGACTTTAGGTTTTGGATTGTATTTGGGCTTAAAGAGGTAATAATCTCCGTCTTGCTATTGAAATTCAAGATTTCATGTTGTAGTAGTTGACAAGTGAGCATGTGTTATATAGAATGAAGTTTGAAAAGATTTAGATCATGTTGAGATGTTAAAACCGAAAATTGGCATGCTAGTCATTAAAGTTGTTAGTTATAATCGTCGCATGTTATTTAAGGAAAGGGATTATAGTTGTTATAATTGATGCGACTATATAACATATTAGAATAAAAACTTGAATTGAAAAGGAATTGGAAAAGAATAGATGTGGTGTTATCCTTGTGATTGCCGAAAATGGCCAAGAATATTGGACAGTTTTACTTTAATTATGGGGCAGAATTTTACACGTCCTGTTAAGGCGTGTAATCCCCTTTGAATTGTTGATTTGTTGCGCCTTAAATGTGGCATGTTGGTTGTTGATTTCAGGCCTTGAAAAAGGTGGAAAAGTACGTAGAAACAAAGGAAGTGATGCCCTATTTTTCGTAGAATTAGAGGGCAATTATTTGGTATAAGTCTTACAATATAAGTATGATATTGATAGAAGTACTATGGCCATTTTAGGTTGAAGTACTACGTGTAGCAGAGTCTACTTGGCTTAAGGAATAGCCGATGAAGTTGAAGTACTTTGGAGCATTTTGCTACTTGTCGTATTGGTTAGTCGTCACGAGGTATGTGAACCTCTTCCTTCTTTTGGCATGATTCTACGTATGAAATATACATGTGGTGTCATTTCATGATTCCTTCTACTCTTAAAAGTTAAGAGGTACGTATGTTGATCTACTCTATGTAAAAGGTATGTCTAAGTTATCCTAAGTTCTTACCAAGTCTTATGGGGGATGTTGGTAAGAGTCGTTAGGAAGTATGTCGATTCGAGGTGACCTTGCTAATTTACTGCACTAATGAGAATATGTATCGAAGAAGCCATTGCAGCGTTAATAAAAATGTATCGACAATCAATTATATTAAAATGAGTAGAATTCTCCATCTGCATAGAAATTAAGATAAGACAAAATTGTATTACATTTTCTAGATCATGGCTGCTTTAATAAGATCGTTATAAATGAGTATAACCTAGTCACAGCTCATAAAAGTATATGTTACTTAATTTAATGAGTTATATTATGAAGTTGTAAGACTATGAACCTTTATTTTTAAAAGGTTATGATACTTTATTTTTCAAGTTATGAGACTTGATTCTTAAAGAAAGGAATGACTTGATTTAAAAAATATGGTTTCCATGATTTATTTCAAAAGTTAAGAGGCTTGATTTCAAAAGAGAATGTAACTTGAGTTTTCAAAAGAAGAAGTTTATTGATTTAAAATAGAAGGCGTGGCATGATTCCTTTATAAGTATGCATGTACGTAGTACTTTTGGCTTTAGTTTTTCCTAATGTAATTAGAAATGAAAGTGCCTTAAGTTCTCCAAAATGAAAGGTTGTTATAATAGCTTTATGGGAAGTTGTTATAATGACTTAAGAAGGAGTAAGAAAAGATGGTTTAAATTATTATGGATACAATACACCGAGTCCTACAAATTGTTCGGGTTATGTTATGAGATACACCGAGCCTACACATCGGCCGGGTTACGTTATGTGACTTTACCGCGTCCCAGAATGGGCCGGGCAGTATACCTTTATGGGCAGACGTTTGTGGAACTTTTCTTATCTCTTGAGAATGAGTAGTTATAATGTATAGTACGGTAGACGTACGGGATTTAAATGAATTCAGTTTCATTTAGATGTCCTTGACTTGTTTTAAGAATGTCCAAGTTAGTTGAGTTAGAGAATTAACTCACTTGTTTTAAAGGAAAAAAATGCCTTAGTTTCTAAAGCATAAAGTTATTATAACGGCTTTATGGGAAGTTGGTTATAACAACTTTATGGAAAGTTAAAAGAATGGTTTACTCTAGTAATGCAAACAAAGATAAATGACTTGAAAAATGAAGAAGGACAATTTGATTTAAAGGCATCAATTGCTTAAAGTTTTAAAGTAAAAGTCACTTGGTTTAGAAGCCTAAAAATGTATTTCTAATGGTGTAGTGGCTTGACTCGAAAAGTAGACTTACCTTGATACTACGGGCGTTAGTATCTTGTGGCTATTTTATGAAATAAGTCATTTTCAAAAGCTTAGAAGTACGTAGTTGTCACGACCCGAACCCGGGCCCGTGACTGGTGCCTTACCCCGGGCACCCTAGTGATACAACATCAGAGTAATCAGCGGAACAT
This sequence comes from Przewalskia tangutica, assembly GCA_029844215.1. NCBI lineage: Eukaryota > Viridiplantae > Streptophyta > Magnoliopsida > Solanales > Solanaceae > Przewalskia > Przewalskia tangutica. The sequence goes on from CM056725.1 coordinate 11,187,469, forward strand.
AAAACAAGACATGAAAATATTATGAAGTAAGCGATGTCGGAGAAAACTTGCCTTACGACATATATATATAGATCAATTTAAAACCGACGATTACATCCCATTACAACTCGCCTGCGATTACTCTGCACCTCTAAGAAAGATCGACAACAATGGCGGGACGGGGCCCGCCAAACCCCGAATGTAAACACCTACTACGAGGACTATACGTGATAAGCCTCGAGAAGCGGAGCTTCCCAACGCCGAATGTGACCACGAGAGCTAGGATCAACGGCGGTGTACCTCGACTGCGGCATGACGCGGCCCGAAGGAGGTCGATAACAGTACCAAGTATATGAAACTGTAAAGTACTTAAATGAAAACATATCATTTTAAAATTAGTTTTTCAAGTATGTATGAAACAATCAAGGTAACCGCACATAGTGCCACATCATAAACAAGAGCAACAATAGGTAAACTGTAACAGGTCTTTTCTAGGCTGCGAATGATCGAGCAGGCCAATTGCCCGTAGTATCACCATGCAGCCTAATCACGACTCCGTAGTCCGCATAGGCCACTCATATAGGCCCGCATAGGGTATGTAACCCCGCATCGAGGGTAGCTACTCCTCGGCATCGTCCTGGACTCGTAGTCCGCATGGCCACATAGACCGCATGAGGTATAACCCCGCATCACTAACACGAACTCCGTAGCTCGCGTAGGTCCCTTGGACCCGCATGAGGTATTCTCGAATCATGGTCCTGCATCACCGAGTCTACCCCAGACGGAGGCGCTTAACCCCGGTAATATGTCAAGAGGTGAGTGATATTATACTAACATAACAACTTATCGTTAAACAACATAAGCACAACAAGAATACTCTCTTACACAAACGTTACAAGACACTAACACACATAGCATCATATCACGTCTACTTATCAAATCAACAAGAAAGTATTGCAAGGCTATCACAAACCAACACAATCAAGTTATACACACAAGGTACATTCTAATATATGATTAACAAGATCGGGTATCTATTCCCAAAGTACTTCATACATTATCTTTTAAAAGATACGTTACGTTTACAAAAGTCACACAATACCAGTAGTATATGAAAATAGAGTGATTATCCTTTGAAGTAAATCTGAACACTTCTCTTCAGAAATCAAGTAACAACATTCTTTTCCAAATGTTTCAAGTTTGCCTAATTTCAATTACTCAAGTTTCTCATTTTCGAAAGGTTTCGTAGTTCATAATTTTAATCACTTAATGATATAATTCTCCTTTAAAAGCAATTTGAGAAACATATATCTGATACGTGAGTAGGTTATTCTTGTTTATAACAATCTTATTTAAGCAGCCATGATCTAGGAAATGTAACATCATTTTGTCTCATCTTAGTTTCTATGCAGATGGAAGTTTCTACTGGTTTTACTAATACATTATTAGTCAAAACATTTCCCTTTATTAGCGCTGCTGTGGTTTGTTCGATACTTATTCTGATTTCCGAAATCAGTAAAACATTATTGCTTTTAAAATCAAGTACTCATTACTCGCGAATGAGGTTTTACAACATTTTTAACAAAATGTTAATTACCAAGTAAAACAAGTTAAGTCTCTTATCTTTTAAGATCAAGTCTCTTAACTTTTAAAATCAATAAACCATTCATTTTACCATTCTTAAGACGTTATACCTAACTTCCCATAAAGCTAGTATAACTCTTATGTTTTCAAAACCAAGTATGATTCTTCTGTTAAAAATGATTCAGCATTCTTTTGAAATACTTCAAGATTCTTTATTATTACACATTAAGTCAGTTATAAGTCAAATCAGTTACCTTTTAAAACCATAAAACATTTTCTTACTTACATAAAGCTGTTATAACCAACTTCCCATAAAGCCGTTATAACACTTTATGTTTCAAACCAATCAAATACGTTTAACACACGTACGCTCACCGTACTACATAGTTATACACATATCATGCTAGAAAAGGTAGGAAGAGGTTCACATACCTAGCGACGATTATCGACTAAATAGCAAAACGCTCCAAGCACCTCAAACCATCAGCTACTCCTTAAGTCAAGTAGATCGCGCCACGCATAGTACTTCAACCTATAAGGCCACAAGGCGCTTATTAACATCTAGGTCTAATCGTAGAACATTCTACGTAAAATTCGCAAGACTCTCCGCAACATGCGTAAATCTCCTCCTCTATCTGGCCGCTACCAAGCCAATCGGGGTTATACGCCTAATCCGGACGTGCACAATTCTACCTCACGAAAAGCTACACAAGTCTCATCTGATACACCCTATGTAATTACTGATTCAGACTCTTCTTTCGAAAGGTTTCTTATTATTCAGCTTAAGTCAAAAGACATTGCCGATAACTACGTTCAGTTCTATATATAGTATACTTCAACTATATATTCTAACAACATGTAATTTCCAATTACAATAGGAGGTCAAGAGTGTTTACCTCGATAAGCCAAAAATTATCCGAGTTTAAATGTCGATCCTGAGCAAGGTTTAGCTCCTATCTGCACGCTCCGACCCGCTCAAACAACCCTTAGAAGTTCTAACCAACTTCTACTTAATACTCCAACCAACTATGGAGATTTTCCTTAGGGTTTCGGTTTTTGTACTGGAAAGTATAATAGTATAACTGGGCTTTTAGTATAGGTATAACCTTAGAATACTATAAGGTATACGGCTAAGGTAATTTGGGCATTACAACAATACTTTTGAGAGTATTTCTACCAAGAGGGGGAGGGTATTTACGAAAACCACTAGGCTAGTGGGTACCCTACGGCTAGCACCACAAGGAGTGGGAGAGGGCTCTCGCCAAGGGGGAGGATGGTGTTGGACGAGAACACTTATAAGAGAGGGGGAGGATTTTAACACTTAGAGATTTGTAGAATGGATGAAGAAGTCTCCAAAGAGGGGGGGTATTTATAGGTCTAGTAAAGGCCAACCAATGGCCAAGATCTTGCCAAGTGCAAGGCAAGTGTAGGGCCAAGATTCACCCATGTGTCCTAAACCAACTAACACACAAAATATCCTACCTACTCCCACTCTCCATTCGTCCAACATCACCGCCCAACGTGTTCCAATGAGAGGGTGACAAGTGTCGCCCTCTCGTTGGTCCAAAATGTTTCATCTCTCGGAAAAATCCGCAAAAATTAAAAATGACATAGCCGGAATTTTCCCTACGAAAGCTGTGGAAACGTTTTGTCAAAAAACGACTCTAACCGGGTGTTGTGCACAAAGAATAAATCGGCCAAGCCTATTCTCAAATTCAAATTTTTCTACGTACGTCCTTACGTACATACTCTGAAAATACGGGGTATAACAGTAGTACTTTGGGTAAAATCTCCGTATTTCACGTAAAATGAAAGTGACTTGAGTTTATAAAATGAAATTCATTTTTGGTATGATAATGAAAGTCTAAAGATTTTATGAACTTGCCTATGCTTGCTTGCGATAGCCTTTGAGTGCAAGTATTATATTTTTATGCTGTCGTGACTCTCAGTTGGAGGGCCGGCTGTCTTGTTGTGAATTTACTTGGACGTACCGACAGTGATGAAGGATTCCACGGGTATGCTTCCATTGTGATTGTTCCATGGACATGCTTATACGATGAGGGATTCCGGGGCATGCAACCTTGATGCGGGTTAAACTCCCGCATGTTATTATTATTCCATGGACTAGCTCTCCATGAAGACATGTACCCGAGATGAAGGATTCCACGGGCATGTTATATGCTATTATTATTCAATGGACTAGCTCTCCATGAAGACATGTACCCGAGATGAGGGATTCCACGGGCATGTTATATTCTATTATTATTCCATGGACTAGCTCTCCATGAAGACATGTATCCGAGATGAGGGATTCCACGAGCATGTTATATACTATTATTATTCAATGGATTAGCTCTCCATGAAGTCATGTACCCGAGATGAGGGATTCCACGGGCATGAGATATATATATATATATATATATATTGCATATGTGCACGCCAACAGTGATGTAGCATTCCACGGGCGTGTTACATATATATATTTTATACTTGCGACGGTCGGCAGTTATGGAGGATTCCACGAGCACGCGTTGATGTTTGCGGGCTTGAGACCCTTACTGGACTGTGTGATGATTTTGAGGGCTTGTGTCCCTAGTCTTGGTATGACTATTGATTATGTGTTGAAATAGTATTTAAAAGGTAAAACTGACTTTCATTACCTTCATTTCGACAAGGCACGGTTGTACTGTTAATTTGGTTATCATACTTGTCTTCAGCTTTATGTCTAGACTTATGACTTAAATTGCAGTACTTTTAGTTTCATATACTCGGTACCTGTTGTACTGACCCCATTCGGGGGTCTGCGTTCATGCCCGCAGGTGTTAGGTACACAGGTTGGTGATCCTTGCTCTTAGGATCTCTGTTCAGTTTTTGGGAAACAACTCCATTTACTCCGGAGGCTTATCTTTTGGTACGGATCCCTGCTGATGTAGATTATGTATATTCAGGGGTATGGAGGGGCCCTGTCCCGTCACAGTGGTTATGTCAAAACTCTTAGAGGTCTGTAGTCATATCTTGTAGGTCAGTTTGTAAAGAAAAATGATGTAACTGCTTTTGGCTTTGTATATATATATATATATATGTCCAGGGAGGTAGCCTTATCGGCTAGCCTATTGTTTATTTTCCTGTTAATGTACGTTATGAGTTTCATGTATGTTCTGTTGATTTTCTCTGATGTATACCTGTAAGGGTGCCCAGGTAGGGCACCAGTCGCGGGCCCGGGGTCGGGTCGTGACAAAAGTGGTATCAGAGCAGTTAGTCCTCGGAAAGTGTCTACAGACCGTGTCTAGTAGAGTCTTGGTTATCGGTGTTTTGTGCACCACATCTATAACCAGGAGGCTACAGGACATTTAGGATTGGTTCCCCTTCTTCTCACTCTGAAATCGTGCGATAGAGCTGTGTCGTTAGGGTAGTCTCTCCCTAACGTGTTATGTTGATTGCAGCTATGAGAAAGGCAGGAGTGACCCAAGAAGGATGATGTGGATTGCGTATCCAGGTTGGTAATAATTGTTGTATAGTTGGTATAATGACATACATCTATACGGATTTATGTGTGAGGGTCGGATGCGTGTTGCCTAGAATGATTTTAGATTACCAAGAATTGGTAAGGACTAAATAGATACCGGGAAGGTATGAAACAATTTAATAAATTCTCATCAAGGTTTTACGTGTTAATTTGAGATAATTAGGAGATGATGAGCTGTCTGAGAAGGTAATGAACCATTAAGAAATCATGATAAGAGACTTAATGGAAGACTATGTAGTAAATTAAGCTATGTGGTAGTGGTATGCTTAAGAGAATTGTACGGATGAGATCTGCATAGAGTAATTATGGTTGTTGTGATTGAGACAACACAATTGAGAGTTTATGAGAAGCTATTTACTCGTATACGGGGGGGAGGCTGATAAGGTAGGTTTGGAACATGGAATAATTGGGAACCTTAGAATATTGATAACCGCTGAGACCTTAGAGGTATAAGGCCTTCTCGGGTAGTAAGATTTATTTCAGACCAAGAATGAGAATTAAGTGCGACAATGGATCGGTTTGTGGGCTGATTACGGGTCAACCCGTAGCCTGCAATAGAATGGGGTCAGTTGGAGGTAGTCCTGCTATGTGATAGTGTCACGAGCGTGTAAGGCTCAAGTTTAGTTAGTCGTTGTACGAGTTCGTGGACGCCTTCCACCGGAATCGGGTCGTGAGAACCAAAAAAATGGCCAAGTTGGATATAGTAACTCCAAGGATTAGAAAAACAGAAGCGATGATTGAGATTATATACGTATGCTAGAATACGTTTGGAAGTACGAGAAGAATACGATAAGTAAGAAAAAGAGAGAACAAGGGTTGAAAGAATTGAAGTGCTTATAGTTATGACTAAAGGAAAGTACAAAAATATAATCCTTTTTTACCATGAATGGGAGTAAATAGTGATGATGCACACTTTGGATTTGATTCCTCGTTTGGCTTATGATGTATGGATATGCATGTGCGATGTATTAGGGCCATGTGTGGCATATGTGATTATGTTGGGGGAAGTTAAAAGGGCTATTCGATATCTGTTTAGATTGAACCTCGAAAGAACATTCGGGGACGAATGTTTCTAAAGGGGGGGGGGGGAGAATGTTACACCCCGTAAGTCCAGGGCATGTTAAAGAGAATGTACGTAAGGAATCAGGACTTAAAAATTTGAACGAAAGAAAGAGTTGTAATTTCTAAGGAAAATCTTCCGAACCTCGGGAAGGAAAAATGTTTGTTAGTAAGAATTGGGTTCTCAAATTCGTTATTTGAGACTTATGGAATTTTATTTTCGGATTTGGTCACGTTGGGCCCACTCAGGAAATTTTACGTTTTGTGGGGCCCACGAGGTTTTTGATATTTTGACCAATTATGGAAATTTCGGGAAATGAAATAGAATGGACCAATGGGAGGGTGAAACGTGTCACCCTCCACATGGGACATGTTGGACGAAATTGGACAAAAAAAATATGGTCAAGTAGTGCAAGTTGGTGCTTGACATAATTGACTACATTTGACTAAGATCCTAGCCTTCCATTTGGTTTAATCCATGCCCTTGATTGTAGTATATATCTATACTAGTAGCAAGATGAATTCCATACTTAGAAAATTTTCAAGAAACATTGTGCTAGGCTACAGAGGCTATCGGCATTGGCACCATTACCACACAAATTTTTTGCAATCTTGCTTCATAAATCACAATACTTAAACCCAAGGTCCCCAAAGGTATTCTAAGGATATCTCAACACAAAAATCCTGGAAAAACTACGTTTTTACGTTAGTCACAACATGAAAACCTAAGGTGTTCTTCAACTTTGAAGTTGGAACTTGAAGAGGAGTTCTTCACAAGCTTCTAAGGGTTGCTTGGAGTGGATTGGAAAGTCGAGAAGAGGAACTAAAGTTGCTAAGGATCAACTTTAGGTTTTGGATTGTATTTGGGCTTAAAGAGGTAATAATCTCCGTCTTGCTATTGAAATTCAAGATTTCATGTTGTAGTAGTTGACAAGTGAGCATGTGTTATATAGAATGAAGTTTGAAAAGATTTGGATCATGTTGAGATGTTAAAACCGAAAATTGGCATGCTAGCCATTAAAGTTGTTAGTTATAATCGTCGCATGTTATTTAAGGAAAGGGATTATAGTTGTTATAATTGATTGCGACTATATAACATATTAGAATAACAACTTGGATTGAAAAGGAATTGGAAAAGAATAGATGTGGTGTTATCCTTGTGATTGCCGAAAATGGCCAAGAATATTGGACAATTTTACTTTAATTGTGGGGTAAGGCGTGTAATCCCCTTTGAATTGTTGATTTGTTGCGCCTTAAATGTGGCATGTTGGTTGTTGATTTCGGGCCTTGAAAAGGGTGGAAAAGTACGTAGAAACAAAGGAAGTGCTGCCCGATTTTCCGTAGAATTAGAGGGCAATTATTTGGTATAAGTCTTACAATAGTAAGTATGATATTGATAAAAGTACTATGACCATTTTAGGTTGAAGTACTACGTGTAGCAGAGTCTACTTGGCTTAAGGAATAGCCGATGAAGTTGAAGTACTTTGAAGCATTTTGCTACTTGTCGTATTGGTTAGTCGTCACGAGGTATGTGAACCTCTTCCTTCTTTTGGCATGATTCTATGTATGAAATATACATGTGGTGTCATTTCATGATTCCTTCTACTCTTAAAAGTTAAGAGGTACGTATGTTGATCTACTCTATGTAAAATGTATGTCTAAGTTATCCTAAGTTCTTACCAAGTCTTATGGGGGATGTTGGTAAGTCGTTAGGAAGTATGTGGAGTCGAGGTGACCTTGCTAATTTACTGCACTAATGAGAATAGGTATCGAACAAGCCATTGCAGCGTTAATAAAAATGTATCGACAATCAATTATATTAAAATGAGTAGAATTCTCCATCTGCATAGAAACTAAGTTAAGACAAAATTGTATTACATTTTCTAGATCATGGCTGCTTTAATAAGATCGTTATAAACGAGTATAACTTATTCACAGCTCATAAAAGTATATGTTACTTAATTTAAAGAGTTATATTATGAAGTTTTAAGACTATGAACCTTGATTTCTTAAATGGTTATGAGACTTTATTTTTCAAGTTATGAGACTTGATTCTTAAAGAAAGGAATGACTTGATTTAAAAAGTATGGTTTCCATGATTTATTTCAAAAGTTAAGAGGCTTGATTTCAAAAGAGAATGTAACTTGAGTTTTCAAAAGAAAAAGTTTATTGATTTAAAATAGAAGGTGTGGCATGATTCCTTTATAAGTATGCATGTACATAGTACTTTTGAGTTTAGTTTTCCCTAATATAATAAGAAATGAAAGTGTCTTAAGTTCTCCAAAATGAAAGATTGTTATAATAGCTTTATGAGAAATTGTTATAACGACTTAAGAAGGAGTAAGAAAAGATGGTTTAAAATATTATGGATACAATACACCGAGTCCTACAAATAGGCCAGGTTATGTTATGAGACACACCGAGCCTACACATAGGCCGGGTTACGTTATGTGACTTTACCGCGTCCCAGAATGGGCCGGGCAGTATACCTTTATGGGCAGACGTATGTGGAACTTTTCTTATCTCTTGAGCATGAGTAGTTATAAATGTATAGTACGGTAGACGTACGAGATTTAAATGAATTCAGTTTCATTTTGATGTCCTTGACTTGTTTTAAGAATGTCCAAGTTAGTTGAGTTAGAGAATTAACTCACTTGTTTTAAAGGATAAAAATGCCTTAGTTTCTAAAGCATAGAATTATTATAACGGCTTTATGGGAAGTTGGTTATAACAACTTTATGGAAAGTTAAAAGAATGGTTTACTCTAGTAATGCAAACAAAGATAAATGACTTGAAATGAAGAAGGACAATTTGATTTAAAGGCATCAATTGCTTAAAGTTTTAAAGTAAAAGTCACTTGGTTTAGAAGCCTAAAAATGTATTTCTAAAGGTGTAGTGGCTTGACTCGAAAAGTAGACTTACCTTGATACTACGGGTGTTAGTATCTTGTGGTTATTTTATGAAATAAGTCATTTTCAAAAGCTTAGAAGTACGTAGTACTTTGGGTAAAATCTCCGTATTTCACGTAAAACGAAAGTGCCTTGAGTTCATAAAATGAAATTCATTTTTGGTATGATAATGAAAGTCTAAAGATTTTATGAACTTGCCTATGCTTGCTTGCGATAGCCTTTGAGTGCAAGTATTATATTTTTTCGCTGTCGTGACTCTCAGTTGGAGGGCCGACTGTCTTGTTGTGAATTTACTTAGACGTACCGACAATGATGAAGGATTCCACGGGTATGCTTCCATTGTGATTGTTCCATGGACATGCTTATACGATGAGGGATTCCGGGGCATGCAACCATGATGCGGGTTAAACTCTCGGATGCTATTATTATTCCATGGACTAGCTCTCCATGAAGACATGTACCCGAGATGAAGGATTCCACGGGCATGTTATATGCTATTATTATTCCATGGACTAGCTCTCCATGAAGACATGTACTCGAGATGAGGGATTCCACGGGCATGTTATATGGTATTATTATTCCATGGACTAGCTCTCCATGAAGACATGTACCCGAGATGAGAGATTTCATGGGCATGTTATATACTATTATTATTCCATGGATTAGCTCTCCATGAAGTCATGTACCCGAGATGATGGATTCCACGGGCATGATATATATATATATATATATATATATATATATATATATTGCATATGTGCACGCCGACAGTGATGTATGATTCCGCGGGCGTGTTACATATATATTTTATATACTTGCGACGGTCGGCAGTGATGAAGGATTCCACGGGTACGCGTTGATGTTTGCGGACTTGAGACCCTTACTGGAATGTGTGATGATTTTGAGGGCTTGTGTCCCTAGTCTTGGTATGACTATTGATTATGTGTTGAAATAGTCTTTAAAAGGTAAAACTGACTTTCATTACCTTCATTTCGACAAGGCACGGTTGTACTGTTAATTTGGTTATCATACTTGTCTCCAGCTTTATGTCTAGACTTATGATTTAAATTGCAGTACTTTCAGTTTCATATACTCGGTACCTGTTGTACTGACCCTCTTCGGGGGTCTGCGTTCATGCCCGCAGGTGTTAGGTACACAGGTTGGTGATCCTTGCTTTTAGGATCTCTGTTCAGTTTTTGGGAAAAGATGCATTTACTCCGGAGGTTTATCTTTTGGTACGGATCCCTGCTGATGTAGATTATGTATATTCAGGGGTATGGCGGGGCCCTGTCCCATCACAGTGGTTATGTCAAAACTCTTAGAGGTCTGTAGTCATATCTTGTGGGTCAGTTTGTAAAGAAAAATGATGTAACTGCTTTTGGCTTTGTATATATATATATGTCCAGGGAGGTAGCCTTATCTGCTAGCCTGCTATTTATTTTCCTGTTAATGTACGTTATGAGTTTCATGTATGTTCCGCTGATTTTCTCTGATGTATACCTGTAAGGGTGCCCAGGTAGGGCACCAGTCGCGGGCCCGGAGTCGGGTCGTGACAAATACCAACCTGTACTTTTACTTGTCTATAGACCCAGCTGCCTGATACTTCCGTTCGAGTATCTACTTACAACCCAATGGTTTGTTTCCCGTAGGAAGATCAACCAACTTCCAAGTATGGTTGTGTTGGATGGAGTTTGTGTCACTCTTAATAAATTCTTTCTAGAGCGGTGCTTCTGGAGTTAACAATGTTTCAGCAATTGTTCATGGTTAGTCATGAACCATATAAGCCACAAAGTCAGGACCAAATGATTTGTCCTTCCTAGCCCTTTTGCTTCGTCTTGGTTCCATCTCTGGAGTCTCTAAGTTCTAAGAATCTGGAACACTAGATTCTAGATATTCAGCCACTTTGGAGTCCACTAAATCTGAACCACCTAGATCCGGGCAGTCAAAAGCTCCTGGATCTTGAGAGCTTTGTTCATAACTTCGTTTGCGAAAGATTATGTCTTTTTCCTTTTTAGGAAACATATCCTCAAAGAATTGGGCATTCCTGGATTCCATGATTGTACCCTTGTGGATATCTGGTACATCTTACTTATGCACTATGAAGCGATAAGTACTACTGTTATTTGCATATCCGATGAAAATACAATCTATAGTCTTAAGCTCAATCTTGACCTGTTTTGGCTTAGGTACTTCAACATTTTCCAAACAACCCCACACCTTCAAGTATTTGTAGGTGGGTTTCTTTCCCTTTTATAGCTCGTATGGAGTTTTGTCCTTACCCTTATTTGGGACTCTATTAATAATCGTATTAGCGGTAAGGATAGTTTCTCCCCACATATTTAGGGAAGATCAGAATTGATGAGCAAGGCATTCATGGACTAAAACAAAAATTGAAATAACATAATTAAAAATATTGGGTTGCCTCCCAAGTAGCGTTGTCTTTAACGTCTTTTAGCCGGACGCAGGTTACTTACTATATCAAGGGGTAGAGTGTCCCCTCCGCATATCCATTTTAGCATCATTCTCTTTCTCCTCCTCCTCTTCTTTTTCACAGTTCTGATTTCAGAGGAGTTCAATTCTTTTTTATCAATAGCTAGTTTAGAAATCTTACCATCAGGTTCTCCATGCTACTTTGGTGGTACCCCACGAGCATCAGTGCTTGTGAGGCTTTTTTCAGGCACAAACTTATCAACTACCCCAATAGCAAAATATCTAGCATCGACTTGAGGTTCAGTGGTCTGCTTGAAAACTTTGAATAACATTTCCTCACCTTGGACTCTGAATACCAGTTCGATAAGCCCATAGTGCATCATCAATTTACCTATTGTCCGTTCACCAAGATAGATTCTTCGAAATCGGGCTTTCAGAGTTCCACCGCTCCATGTTGTGTCATTCTTACTACCTCAAAGGGGACTGACCATTTGGACCTAAGATTTCTAAGAAATAAATTTAGCCTCGAGTTGAACAACAACACTTGTTGTCATGTGATCGGTGTATTTTATATACATCTTTTGAGTCATTTTTAGTTAGTCTTTTGCCCATTTTTGTACAAATACGTGTCGTCTTAGGATAAATTTTCTCTCTTTTGAGTCATATTGGTTTAAAGTGGCTCATTGGCGAAAAGGAGCAAAAAGAGGGCAGAAACAGAGGTCCCAGAGCTCAAAAAGCGAGAAAGTTGGCGAACCGGGCACGAAACAGGGCGGCGCCGCAGTGCCTCCAGCCAGCAGAATCAGAGCGCCACGGCGCCCAAAATTCAGAGACTTGTAGCAGTTTCGGCGCCGCGACGCCAGTTGCAGGACCGCGGCGCCGAGGCGGGAAAACTGTCAAATTCGAATGGGAATGGGCCAAGGCCTAAAGGAAAACCTGGAAAACAAATTGGAGGCTATAAAAAGCAGCCTTTAGGTCAGAAGTAAGGGTTCCAAACCCTTGCAATTCATCACAACCTTGAAGATCAAGATTGGAGACCACTTCTTAGTAATTTCTTGTTTCTTGTTTTATTTCTTTATAGTTTATGTTGGATATTAGTTTAGTTCTTGTCATGTCTATGGCTATGAACTAACTTAATCTAGGGATTTCCATATCAAATCACTTGAACCTTATTCTTATGAATTAATGCATCTTTTGGTTTCTTCTTATCATTGTTGAGATTTATTCAATAATTGTCTTGAATGTTTGGTAATTAATTGATCACTAATTATCATAATCTATATGATTTTTAATCGAAAGCCGAAAGGGGAGATTGTGAATATGCTATAGTTGAATAAACATAGGTTAACTCGTGGACGAAAGTACCCCGATACTTGTGTAGTTTAATAGGTTTTTGCTCTTAATCCTCCTTTATAGTCAATCTTATCACCGAAAGGTAGAAGGATTCTATATTAGGGTTGAGTGTTTATATTACCTTAACAGGAGTATAAAACGGCTTAGTTAACCTGCTATCTCAAAATAGAAGAAAAACCATAATTAAGTGCATTAACAAGTAAGATGAGCGGATAGTTGAGGAGATTTGAAGGCCCTATTTCCATCATATCTGAAGTAAAACAAAGTAGTTTAGTTAGCATTCATAATTATAATTATAAACAATTTATCAATTATCGGTTACCAAATAGATACCATAGAATAGAATTTGAGAATTGAACATTAGTCCCTGAGGACGATAACTCGGTCTTCTAGACTATATTACTTGTCACGACACGTGCACTTGTGTTAGTGTGTGCATAAATCGCGCATCAAGTTTTTGGCGCCGTTGCCGGGGATTGGCGTAGTTCAATATCATTTTATCTATTCTTAATTTCTAATTTGGTTTATTTTTGTTTTTTTTCTATTTATTACTATATTTTTTCTCTTTTATTCGTGAAACCAGTGCGCCGTGATCCATTTGTTGATTTTGATCTGTTGCAGGCATCTAGTTTATGCGAAGGAGAAGAAGAGCAGATACACTTGTTCCCTTCAACCCGGAAATTGAAAAGACTTGCAAACAGAACAGGAGAAACCAACGAAGTTTGGTCTTAATAGCAATGGGGGGCTTGCAGAATAACAATGAGATGAACGAAAGGTTAGGTGATCATCAACCTAACCAAAGGATGCCCCGGAGATTGCCAATGGATGTAGAAGAGAGGGTCCAGGTCCAAGCTGAGAGAAGCTTGGGAGATTATGTGCTGCCAAGGGTGAATGGAGCACAAACTTGCATCAGACTCCCAGTAATAGTAGCAAATCATTTTAAAATCAAGCTTGAGATCCTGAGTATGGTGCAGAACATTGTTCAGTTCGGAGGGTTGCCATCGGAAGATCCTCACATGCACATAGCGAACTTCTTGGAGTTGTGTGCAACTTTCAAGTACAATGGCGTTACTGACGCCACCATCCGATTGAGGCTCTTTCCCTTCTCACTCAGGGATAGAGCGAAAGTTTAGTTGAATTCCTTGCCTACAGATTCGATATTCACATGGCAGGAGCTGGCACAAAAGTTTTTAGAAAAGTTCTTTCCACCGTCCAAAGCCGCTAAGCTGAGAGGGAAGTTGAACAATTTTTATCAAGCTGATGGAGAGTCACTCTATGAGGCTTGAGAGAGATTTAAAGATTTGCAAAGGAAGTGTCCACATCATAGCATTGAGTTGTGGAATTTGGTCCATATTTTCTACAATGGGCTAAGCGGGACCACCAGAACTATCATTGACGCAGCCGCAGGTGGAACTTTCATGAGAAAGACAACACACGAAGCCCATGATTTATTGGAAGACATGGCCACCAATAATCATGTAACAGATGACAGAGGGGTGAGTGGAAGAAAAGCAATTGGAGTTCATGAGATTGATGTCATCACAACATTGAATGCACAAGTTGGTCTCTTGACCAAGCAACTGCAACAAAACACAGTGTCAGTGAATGAAGTTCAAATGCCATTGAGTTGCGAGATGTGTGGAGGTCCACATACATTTGATAGGTGCCCATCAGCAGATCCTAACAACATCTCGATCGAGCAAGCAGAATGCCAAGCAGTAGGGAATTATCAAAGGCCTCAGAACAACCCCTATTCAAATACCTACAATCCAGGGTGGAGGAATCACCCTAAATTTTCATGGAGGGGTGATCAAGGGCAGCAGAACCAATTTCGAGGCCGCACTAAAATCAAGAACCATTCACTCAGCCTCATCTTCACAACACAACACTGCACCGCTCAACAAGAGGCCATATGAGTTGAGAGCACCACTGACACTCACCAACTCACACCCAGCCATGGCAGAGACCAGATCCTCTATCAGGAATTTGGAGACACAGGTGGGACAACTAGCGAAGATGGCAAACAACAGGCCACAGGGCACTTTGCCTAGCAATACATAAATTAACCCCAGAGAACAGTTCCAAGCGGTGCAGCTGAGGAATGGAAAATAGTTAGAACAGCCTACACCCAAACATGTGGTTGAACAGAGAGTAGATTCAGAGAGGGAGAGGGCTACTAAAGATCGCCCGATGTTAGAGAAAGCTCCAACAGTCCCAGTAAAGGAATACACTGAGAGGATTCCTTTCCCGCAGAGGTTGCAAAAGAAAGTGGTTGATAAACAATTCTCCAAGTTCTTGGAGATATTCAGAAAGCTACACATTAACATTCCATTCATTGAGGCATTGGAGCAAATGCCCACTTATTTTAAATGCATGAAGGAAATTCTGGGGAAGAAGTAGAAGTTGTCGGAGTATGAGACGGTGGCACTGACAGAGGAATGCAGTGCCATCCTGCAGAAGAAATTGCCCCCCAAACTCAAGGATCCAGAGAGCTTCACATTGCCTTGCACAGTTAACAGGGTGACATGTAATAGGGCCCTTTGTGATTTGGGGGCTAGCATAAATCTTATGCCCTTGTCTGTTTTTAAGAGGTTGGGGTTAGGTGAAGCCAAACCAACCACTGTGAGCTTGCAGTTAGCAGATAGGACAGTGGTGCATCCCAGGGGAACGATTGAAGATGTCTTAGTTAAGGTGGGAAAATTCTTCTTTCCTGCGGACTTCCTCATCCTGGATATGGAGGAAGATGATGAGATCCCCATCATATTGGGAAGACCATTCTTGGCAACCGGGAGAGCCCTGATTGATGTGGAGAAGGGTGAGCTGACACTTAGAGTGAAAAGTGAAGAGATGGTGTTCAAAGTGTTCAAACACATCATTGAACCCCCAGTCAAGAGCAAGTGCTTTGCAGTTAGCACTGTCAGCACATCGGTTGAGCCAGCACAAGCAATAGCAATGGAAATATGCCCGCCAAAACAGGTAAGTAATGTTAAACCTCCTCTTGAAAAAAAGAGAAAAAGAAAAACAGAAGGAGGAAGCGAAAAATGTTGATGAAATGGATAGGCTGTGGGGTTAATCTACCCCACGCCTCTTGATTAAAGAACTTGCGTCCGGCTAAAAGACGTTAAAGACAGCGCTACTTGGGAGGCAACCCAATGTTATTTTATTTTATTCAATTTAATGCAATTTAGTTTTTTTACTTAGAACAGTCTCACGTAGGGTATTATTTATATGTTGTGATGACAGGTGCAGGGCCAAAAATTTGGAGGACGAAAACTGAAAAGAAATCAAAAGAAAATCGGCTCAGCGTCGTGGCGCCATTTGCAGGGCCGCGACGCCAAAAGTCCAGAAGAGCGCTGAAGTTTGGGCGCCGCAGCGCCAAATCAGAGCGCCACGACGCTGGAAGTTCAGAGGGTCGCAGAAGTTTGGGCGCCGTGGCGCCAGTTGCAGGGCCGCAACGCCACGACGGAAAATCTGAATTTTTGAAGAAGCCCTAATCCGATTTTCCTTTCTCCAAATCAAAAAAATTCAAAGCCCTTCCACTCTGACGGGATTTCTGACATTATCCACCATGAATTAGCCACCACCACCACTTTAAACCAAGTTTGTAAGTTGTCCTGTTTTTTTTTTTTGAGTCTTGCACACATTGGGGACAATGTGTGATTTAAGTTTGGGGGGGGGGTCTTATTGTTTTTGAGTCTTTTTGATTTGTTTTAAATATTTTTGAGTCATAATGTTTTTTTTTAAGATCATGAATGCTGTAGTTACTGGAATCGCCTAGTGAAGTAAAGTAGAATAATGTAAGGGAATTAGAAGCAACCATCTAAACACTTAGGTTAGATATGCCAAAAATTCATGAAATCAGATTATTTGGGGTATCTTGCTTGACTTGTGCATTGTTTATGATTAAACCTATGTGTATGCTTGCTTGCTATTTGAGGCGAAATAGTTAGGATATGCATGTTAGGGAGATGACTCAGGCAATTCTTTGTTAGCCCTTTCTTACCACTTTTGCTTATCCCTGACATTCAAAATATCCCTAGTCAGCCCCTTTGAGCCTAAAAATTAGACTTTTTATTTGACACCTTATAATTCCACACTTGTGTCATAAGTGAAAATTTGAGATGATTGGAATAGAAAGTGTTAAAAAAGAGACAAAAAGAGTGAACAATTTTGATGCACCACAATGAAAAAGTAATAATAAATAGACAAAAGCCTAAGTTTGGGGGTGCCTGTTATTCATAATACACTTGATTCTCTCAAAACAAAAGAGGGGAAAGATAGGTATGAAGTGAAGAAAGAAAATCAAAAGAAAAGGGAAGAATTTAACGCAAAAGAGCTTATGGTACATAAAATGAGCCTAAATGCCTATTTTTTTACCTACCCATGCCTAAGCCTACATTACAACCCTGAAAAGCCCTGAAGATCTCTTACATGTGTATCTATGATTAGTGGAGAATAACAAGTAAACATGCCATAGAATTTTGAAATTGACATGCATAGTTAGATATTCTTACTTCTATTGAGCATGATTAAATTGAATTTGCGAAATATCTAACTTAATGTGTTTAGAATGCTAAAAATTCATGTTATATGTTTCTGCATATTATTCTGCTAACCTTCATGCGTTTCTAAGTAACAATGATGCAGTAAAGTGATCAGTGTCTTTGAGTCAGTCTATTTCTTTTTTCCTCTTGTCTTTAATTCTTTCTTTTGATCTTTGCTCGAGGGCGAGCAAAGGTTAAGTTTGGGGGTGTTTGATAGGTATATTTAATATACACCTTTTGAGTCATTTTTAGTTAGTCTTTTGCCCATTTTTGTACAAATACGTATCGTCTTAGGATAGATTTTCTCTCTTTTGAGTCATATTGGTTTAAAGTGGCTCATTGGCGAAAAAGGAGCAAAAGGAGGGCATAAACAGAGGTCCCAGAGCTCAAAAAGCGAGAAAGTTGACGAACCGGGCACGAAACAGGGCGGCGCCACGGCGCCTCCAGCCAGCAGTATCAGAGCGCCACGGCGCCCAAAATTCAGAGACTTGCAGCAGTTTAGGCGCCGCAGCGCCAGTTGCAGGACCGCGACGCCGAGGCGGGAAAACTGTCAAATTCGAATGGGAATGGGCCAAGGCCTGAAGGAAAATCTGGAAAACGAATTGGAGGCTATAAAAAGCAGCCTTTAGGTCAGAAGTAAGGGTTCCAAACCCTTGCAATTCATCACAACCTTGAAGATCAAGATTGGAGACCACTTCTTAGTAATTTCTTGTTTCTTGTTTTATTTCTTTATAGTTTATGTTGGATATTAGTTTAGTTCTTGTCATGTCTATGGCTATGAACTAACTTAATCTAGGGTTTTCCATATCAAATCACTTGAACCTTATTCTTATGAATTAATGCATCTTTTGGTTTCTTCTTATCATTGTTGAGATTTATTCAATAATTGTCTTGAATGTTTGGTAATTAATTGATCACTAATTATCATAATCTATATGATTTCTATTCGAAAGCCGAAAGAGGAGATTGTGAATATGCTATAGTTGAATAAACATAGGTTAAATCGTGGACGAAAGTACCCCGATACTTGTGTAGTTTAATAGGTTTTTGCTCTTAATCCTCATTTATAGTCAATCTTATCACCGAAAGGTAGAAGGGTTCTATATTGGGGTTGAGTGTTTATATTACCTTAACATGAGTATAAAACGGCTTAGTTAACCTGCTATCTCAAAATAGAAGAAGAACCATAATTATGTGCATTAACAAGTAAGATGAGCGGATAGTTGAGGAGATTTGGAAGCCCTATTTCCATCATATCTGAAGTAAAACAAAGTAGTTTAGTTAGCATTCATAATTATAGTTATAAACAATTTATCAATCATCGGTTACCAAATAGATACCATAGAATAGAATTTGAGAATTGAACACTAGTCCCTGAGGACGATAACTCGGTCTTCTAGACTATATTACTTGTCATGACACGTGCACTTGCGTTAGTGTGTGCATAAATCGCGCATCATCCTGACATATACGAACATTGTTAGATATGCTTATTATGTTATCTCTTGGTCTTATCCTTGTATAACATAGCATTTTAGTAGGCATACAATCAAAATTCCTCAAGTTCATGCAGCAACATCCACTTATTTCTTTCCAACTCTAAGTCCAAGTTGAGCTTCTTGATAGCCTAGTATGCCTTGTGTTCCATTTCTATAGGTAGATGTCACGCTTTTCCATAGAACATTCTATAGGGAGAAGTCCTTATAAGTGTCTTGTACGCAGTTCGATAATCCCATAGTGCATCATCAAGTTTCACATAAACATGATCTTCTAAGGGTTCATCACCCTTTTCGACAGCTCATCACCTCATAATTCTTCCAAATTAGCACATATATAACCCTGATGTGGATTCATTAAACTGTTTCATACCTTTCCAGCAATTTATAAAGCTTAGCCAACCCATGATGACCCACAATCACTTCAGGCAACACACACATGGCTCTAACAAATATGTTCGTATATATGTACATCATCATACCAACTATACAATAATGTTTACCAACCTGCATACCAAGTCCATATATTCTCCTTTTGGGCCGATGTCGCTTTTTCATAGCTGCAACCACAATAATATGTTAGAGAAGGACTACCCTAACGACATAGCTCTATCACACGATCTTAGAGATGAAAGAATAGAAACCAATCCGAAATGTATTGTAGCCTCCTGTTTATGGGTGTGGTCACAACACATCGATAACCAAGACTCTAATGCACACTGTCTATAGACATTCCGAGGACTAACTGCTCTGATACCACTCTGTCATGACCCGAACCCCGACCCGCTACTGGTACCCTACCAGGGCACCTTTTTACCCATACAACACAAGTAACCCGCGAAAGCGAAATAACACTCATCATTATTTTTTTTTGCAAGGGCAAAGCCGGCAAGGCTGCCATAATATATAACACCCGAATGAGACTACAACTGTACAAAAATATAAATATAACTCACGAAAGTCCAGCCCACATATGAATGCAGACCTCTAAGAGTTTGGATAATAAACTATGACGGGACAAGGCCCCGCCGTACCCCTGAATATACCTAACCATAATGGAAGACTTGTGTCAAAATGACGAGCTCCGGAATATTGGAGCTATCCCAAAACGCTGAACAAGGAGCCTAAGCTCACCGATCACCCAACTGAGTACCTAATACCTGCGGGCATGAACGCAGCCCCCCGAAGGGGGTCAGTACGACAAGGTACCAAGTATGTAAACATGAAGTACAGTAAACAATATTATAACAGGCCAAAAGGATAACAAGAAATAAGTATATTAATCAAATACCAGTATACTGTACCTTTTCAAAATAGAGTAATGAGAGTCATCTTTACCTTTTTAAAATACTGTTTCAGATGTGGAACCAATTATACCTTGTATCACCGCACTCGTACTCATCAGACATCAGACATCGCACCATCGCACTACTATATCACTGTATCTTTTTAGAATAAGATTCAACCGTGCCCACGATACTTCCTTTTAAAATGAGAGTCATGTCAAAATTAAGAACGTCTGGCCAAATAAAAAAATACCGTTATGCGACGTACGACATGTCCCGGCCCAATCTGAGACTCGGTGTAACGCTCTATAAGTTATGCAAGGTACGACATGTCCCGGCCCATTCTGGGACTCGATGTAACGCTCTATAAGTCATGTAAGGTACGACATGTCCCGGCCCATATCAGAGAATCGGTGTAACGCTCTATAAGTCATGCAAGGCACGACATGTCCCGACCCATTCTGGGACTCGGTGTAACGCTCTATAAGTCATGCAAGGTACGACATGTCCCGACCCATTCTGGGACTCGTTGTAACGCTCTATAAGTCATGCAAGGTACGACATGTCCCGGCCCATTCTAGGACTCGGTGTAATGTGCTATAAGTCAAATAAGGTACAACATGTTCAGACCCATTCTGGGACTCGGTGTGAATATAAAGCAATGTACTCCTATAGCTATCACAAGCAACTATGTACAATTTAAATCATCTTTGACTCTCATTAGCACAATTAGAATGAACTATCTTTTTAGAAAAACTCAAGGCATTATCAAACGAATAGGTAAACAACTTTCCTTTTATAAAACCCAAAGTACTATCAAGGTAAATATCACTAAGGATTAGGATCCGCTCAGTTTATAAAGATCAAGTCAAGTATAGGATCCACTCGTCGTTTGTACCAACTCGATAATCTAATTCGTATCGCTCCTTTGGCTAACAATATGGGAACATTTGCATGGTGATAACTGATCTGAATTGGAAAATTAATACATTTTATGGGCCATTAGGTTATATATTAATAATGATCTTATCTAATCAGATGTGAACCTAGAAAGTATAAAATGAACTGGTTATATCTTAGCTTCTATACAGATGGAAAATTCTACTCATTTCAATATAATAGATTGTCGATTCCTTTTTCATTAATGCTGCAATGGCTTGTTCGATACCTTTTCTCATTAGTGATGTAACTAGCAAGATCAATTCGACTCCAACGTTTACTAAAAGCTCTTACCAACATCTCTCATAAGACATGATAAGGACTTAGGAATAATTTAGACATGCCTTTAGTATAGAATCAATAACGTGAATACTCCCTAACTCCTAAGAATAGAATAACTTTTGAAATAATACCACAGTTATGGTTCACACAAAGAACATGCCAAAAAAGAGAAGGAAGAGGTTCACATACCTCATTGACGACTAACCAACACGACAAGTAGAATACGCTCCGAATAGGTACTTCAACCTTATCAGCTATTTCACACGCCAAGTAGAATATGCCACAAGTAGTACTTCAACCTATAACAACAATAATACTTCTATCAACTTCATACACACTAGTATAAGACTTATACCAAGTAATGGTCCCCTTATTCTACGAAAATTTGGGCAGCACTTCCCCCGTTTATACGTACTTTCCACCTTTTCCAAGGCCCAAATTCAACAGCAATCAAGACCCATGTAAGGCACAACCAACAGTTAACCAAAGGGGATTACACGCCTACTTGTCGTGTAAAATTCAGCCCCTTAATCTACCAAAATAGTCCAATATCCAACAACAACAAGGGTACAAAGTGAAGCCTTTTAATACCTTTCTACACCCTTAATCTCTTAGGACTTCCATTAACAATCCCCATACTTAATCATGTAATAAGAGGGCTGAATTTTCAGAATTCCAAAGCCCTAAAACAGTCCCTAAAAACTGTATAATAACGTCCAACCGTTTTATAGATTCCACGGCCAACAACTACAATCCGAGAACTCTTTCCTTAATCCATTATATTCCAATTCAAGTTCCAACACTTCTATATATGATATATCAACTTATCAACAACCATATTACTTTATTTTAACATGCAATAGGTGAAGATAACAACAACAATAACCAACAAACTCCAAAGACCCGAAAATGGGCTATTCTCGGCCCAACCACCAAAATTGGTCCAAACACTTTTTAATCTTCATTCTTCTTAATACAAGTTCATCTACTAACTATAACAACATGTAATATCCAATTACTTCAAGAGGAAGAAGAATTTTGCCTTAAAAATGACCCAAAACTTCCAAAACAGTCCACACCAATTTGGCCCACCGTTTTCGTTTTGCTCCACTTCTTCAAGTTCCAATCACACACAAGCATCCACTACAAGCTTATAACCAACTTACCTTCACGTTTTACCTCCAAAAAGTCGACGAACAAGCTAGGGTTCTAATGGTCATTCTCGGCCCAAATGGTTTCTTGGAGGGTTTTGGAGAGTTAACTTGGTTTAAGACTTGATTAGGGTGCTTAACCTTGGATAATAATCAACTCTTATTCTTGGAAAAATCTTGGGATTTTCGAAAATTAAGCAAGGAGAAGAGAGAAAAGAAAGTCTTGGAAGATAATGAAATAATGAGCTAAGTCTTCAATCTCTATCTCTAATATAGATATTTTCCTTTCAAGACAAGTGGATGAGGACACATGTCACTCTCCCATTGGCCAAAATTTCCTTATTTAGAAAAATATCTAGATATTTCCAAAATATCTTAAAATCAAAGGGCCCCGCGAAATTGTGAAATTTTCGGCGGACCCCATATTATTAATTCCAATTCTTCGTAATCCAATACTAATCCCATAAATCCAATTAGAAGTATTAAAATCCAAGTTAATAATTTTTTCGTCGTCATATTATTCCGAAATTTTTCTTAAGAAAATGTAATAATTTTTTCCTTCCAAAATTCAAATCTTAAATCCTTAATCACGTTCTCAATTAGTAGCCCTGGTATTACGGGGTGTAACAATTGCTCTCTCATCGGGGCCCTGATGGTTGTTTGTGGTTATATCCTCTAGCAAATCATGTGCCTCATTGACACTATTTCTCATGAACGTACCTCCTGCTGCAACATCAATGATGGTACGAGTTGTACCACTCAGCCCATTATAAAATATGTGGACTAGAATCCACTTCTCAATCCCATGACGTGGACACTTCCTCTGCAAATCTTTGAACCGCTCCCATGCATCATAGAGTGACTCTCCATCCATCTGATAGTAATTATTAAGCTCTCCTCTGAGCTTTACTGCTTTGGATGGAGGCAAGAACTTGGCAAGGAACTTCTGGGCTAAGTCTTGCCATGTAGTGATGGAGTTCGCCTATAATGAATTCAACCGGCACTTTTCTCTCTAGTGAGAGTGGGAAGAGCCTCAACCGAATGACATCATCAGTAACGCCATTATATTTAAATATTTCATACAACTCCATGAAGTTTGCTAGATGCAGATGGGGATCTTCTGTTGGTAATCCCCCAAACTGGACTGAACCTTGGATCATGTGCAAGATTGCTGGTTTGATTTTGAAATTATTGGATTCAACAGCTGTAGGGATGTCAATGGGGCGGGGCGGGGACGGGGGAAGGGTATCCCATACCCGTACCCACCACCTAAAACACATCCCCACCCCCCCCCCCCCCCCCAAACCGGTAGGAATTCTTCCACCCGCCCGCCCCACTTACTTCACGCGGATACCCACTTACGTGGTACCCATTAATAAAATGCTCAAATAATGTCTAGCAATTGTTTTAGTCACCAAAATGAAAGTTATATAAGAAAAAGGGAAAAAGGAACATTTCCACTATCAGGTATCGAATATCAATTCTAAAACCTTGTCAAAATAGTATGAATATTAAAAAACATTAAAGATGAAAATATTTAACAAAAAAAGGAGAACAAAGAGAATAAGAAAAAGAAACGTGGTGCATTACGGTGCGGGTTAACTCAAGTCACATTTTAAATCAAGAAAAGGCCAAATAAATTCGTAAATAAACTAATAGATGATACGGATATGGGCGGTGCGGGTACGGTCGGTGTGGGTTTGTGCGCGGTAGGGGCGGGCGGCGCGGACGGGTCTTATATGAAATCCACCCCCGCCCACTACCCATGGCGGGTAGCACTTTTGATACCCATACCCGCCCCACCACCCACCAAACCATCCCCCATACCCGCCCCAATTGGAGCGGGTGCGGGGCGGTACCCGTATTTACCCGCCCCACTGACATCCCTAAACAGCTGAAAGCCTGATGCAAGTCTGCACCCCTGTAATAGTAGGTATCACATAGTCCCCCAAACTCCTTTCTGCATGGACTTGTCCTAAGACAGACGGTAACTCATCATCCATCAAATTATTGTTTCGTTGATCTCTCATTGCGAAGGAATCATCTGCTCTTTTCTCTTTCTTGTTCTGTCTGCACAATCTCTCAATCTCAAGGTTCAGAGGGATAGGAATGGCGGCTCATCTCCTACTTCGCATAAACTAAGTTTCTGAGATTAATAAAAAACAGCAAACAGATCACGACAAACAGCACTAAAGCAAAATAAAAATAAAAACTGAAAATAAAAACCAAATTAGAAATAAGAATAGATAAATCGATATTAAAAGTACGCCAGTCCCCGGCAACGGCGCCAAAAACTTGTTGCGATATTTCTAAGTGCTTACGCAAGTGTACGTATTATTCAAGTAATAAAGATCTGTAAGACCGAGTTTATAGTCCACAGAGACTGGTTTATTAAGTACCGGTTATCTATCCTATGGTATCTATTTGGTTGACGTTCTTTAGTTTGAGATTTATAACTAAGAATTATGACTAAGTGCAGAAAATAAACTAAAGATTATGATACTTTGAGTTTATAACAGTTATGAAGGGAATAGGGCATTTCAATCTCCTCAACTATCCACTCTTTCACGTGTTAATGCAATGCTAATGAATCTTCGTCTTATTAAGATAGCAGGTTAACTAATCTGTCATTATATTCCGGTTAGGACATACAAGAGCTCAACCTAGTGCAAAAACCTTCTATATTTCTATGATAAGTTTTACCACACATGAGGATTAAGAACAATAACCTTTAAATAATACACAAGTATCGGGGTACTTTCGTCCACGATTTTAACCGATGTCTAGATAATTACAACATATTTTCAAATCTCACCTTTCATACTTTTGATTCGAAATCATATAAGTGATGACAATTAATAGCTAGTTAATTATCAAGCAATCATAACACTATTGAATAGATCTTAATATGATGAAGAAGAAATCAATAATCAATGCATTAACTATATGAAAGAGTTTCAAGAATATTCGATGGAAACCCTACTAAAGTAATTAGCTACAAAACATTTTCATGTCAAGAACTAAATTACAATCCAACATAAACTGAAATAAAATAAGGGAAAGAAAATAACTTGAACAATAAGATGTCTCCAATTGTAGCTTGTAGCCCTCGTTCTCCTCTCCAAAAGTCGTCCCTAATAATGACAGGGTTTAGGGTATTTATATCTGAGAAAAATTGTATTTCGGACCATAAAAACACTGTCCAATTCGGCCCAGGAAACCTGAAAATTACGCGTCGGAACCGCGGTGCCAATGCCTAGCACCGCGGTGCTAATTCATCACAAAATTGCTGGTTATCGGAATGGCCGCATCATGGCACAGTACCGCCAGCACCGTGGTGCCTTCGACGGTGATTTATTTTTCAGACTTTCTGGAAATTTTACGCCGCGACCCTAAACATCTTTACCGCGATTCCATGGCACTGCAGTGCTACCTGGCCAGGCACCACGGTGCCTCTTTGATTTTTGTCCGGCTCCGCCTGATTTGTTCTATTCTTCTTGGCACTTCTTAGGCTTCATTCCATGGGTTGTGCTTGTGCAATTATCATCTCAATTAAGCTCATTTCATCCTCAAAAGTGGTATTTCTCCTTTATGACTGTTGTGACACAAAATGAAGGCAAAACACACCTAACACTATATTAAACGTAGAATAAAATAGTAAAATACTAACTAAAAAGGACTCAAAAGTGTATACAAAATACACTTAACAATCTTCTGCTGCCATCTTGAAGTTGGAGCCCATGAACTTTTTAGGCGCTAATGGTGGAATCCGGATGGTGGAAGAACTGTAACGTTCCCTTGAACATCAGAAAAAGTGTTGTGTGAGCCTTGAGCAGCATAAAAGGCGTTGTGTGAGCCTTGAGCAGCTGTAGAGAAGGTATTGGAAGTGCCTTGAGCAGCAGTGGGTAATGCATTGGGTGTGCCTTGAGCACAACAAATCTTGTCTTAAAATTGTGAGTACAACAATTACAAAGGAACGAAAAGTAAGTAAATATTGCAAAGATTCCAAAGTGGAAACAAGAACAAAATCAAGCTTTTATGGATTCACTGAGTCGAGTGATGACACTCTGTCTTTAAGACAAGATTACCCCATATGTATCCTTTTACGTTAACGGGAAATAGTCTCCCAAGATAAAACAATAACTAACAAATGGGCAAAGAAAACTCAAGTGTTTCTATAGAAGAACTTTGAGTGTTTGAAGGTTGCTAGAGAGGAAGAAGTTATGAAAATTTCTGAGTGTATGTTCTAATTGAGCTAAGTCCTCAATTTATAGTAGTGTAAAATGGGTCTCCTCAAGTGCTCATGATGTGGCCATTTAAATTTCATGTAATGGTCATTCAATCCACCAAGTAATTAATGCAGTCAAATAATGGCTGATATATGGAGGGAAAACTGACATCTTAATGCCCCAAAATGTCTCCACAATCAGCCAAACTTTTGGACTTCCGTCGCTCAGACACTGCCTCATAAGCGTCGCGGTTGGGCCTCGGAGGCATCGCGGCTCCAGTAGCTCAGGACCGAATTAGCGCCGCGGCTTGCCTTAGAGGCATCGTGGTCCTGCAGGGTGTAGCGCCGCGGCGCTCCGGTCTCCGTGGTGGAGCCGCGACCCTTCTCGGCTCCGTGACTCTTTTCCGACCTTTTTCAACTTTTACAATATGCATACTTCTTCCTTCATTTACCAACGTGGAACACTCGTCATTTGGCCAACAACCGTCCACCATTCTATGTCTCAAATATTTTACTTACCTATAAATATCTCTTTCACTAAGGAAATTTACGATCCTTGATACAACGTGTGCACGTGTGTGGAAACGACGTTTCCGACGTACGGGGCTCCAATTATTTGAATTGTAAATAATGGGATAAATTTTATTACACGTTAATAAATTTCCAAACATTCTTTTCTTTCAATATTCTTACTTTTTATGCCTTTTGTTATTGCAAATGCACATGCTGATAGCATAAGTCGTAAGAAGAATGGCGTTGAAAGAAATTTTCATATATCATTGTGGAAATATCTCTTTAATTATTTAATGCTCAAACATGTCGCAATTAGGTACACGTGGATTAATTTAGATACACTCAGTAAATAATAGAATCCAGTTTCAATATATTCTGCAGTCAGTAAATTTATTTATTAGTGACATTTGTACGTGTAAAGCTCAAAAGACTAGCATTCGTTAATTTAATTTAGTTAACCGACATTTAAAAGAGAGTGGAAACGGGAGAAAAATTAACTCTTCATTAGGTGGTTGTAAAGAGGGTAGCTTATTATAAGTTCATATGACCAGTTATACGTTGAATGAAAAAAAATCCAACAAAAAGAATTATGTTTTATTTACCAATCTTTTATATTTATGTTATTAGTTTCCCAAGAAAATGATCATAAAAGTAAAAATATTTATTGAAAAAATTAATCTGTTGATTATTCTTATTAATGAAATGTTATATATACAAGTTACAATAGAAGAATCATATTCCTACTTTATATCTAAAACCTTATTCTCTAAGGAGACTACAATACAATTATGGTAATATTACAATTGTAATTAATGTAAAAGACTAATTCTAATATATATACCAAATATACACAAAACTGGAACACTGTTCACGGTCAAGGGCCGCGGCGCTGCTGACTATTTTCAGAAACTATTTAACACACCCCCGCAGTCATAGCGGACGGTCTTCGTACGCTGAGACTATCTCTAAAATCTTCAAAAAGGACTGAGGGAAGACACTTTGTAAAGATGTCTGCAATCTGATATCGGAAGGGACATGGCAGACGCGTACTTGTACTTTAGCTACCTTCTCTCGAACAAAGTGAATATCCATCTTTATGTGTTTAGTACGCTGATGCTGAACTGGATTACCAGAAAGGTAGATGACACTTATATTATCACAATACACCAAGGTAGCTTTGTCAATAGGACAATGGAGCTCTAACGTTAGATTATGTAACCAACATGACTCGGAAACCACATTGGTTACCCCTCTATACTCGACCTCTGCACTTAAACGTGAAAGCGTGGATTGACGCTTGACAGACCATGAGACCAAGTTATTGTCACGACCCGACCCCGGGCCCGCGACTGGTGCCCTACCTGGGCACCCTTACAGGTATACATCAGAGATAATCAGCGGAACATACATAAACTTAACAGGAAAATAAATAACATGTTAGCCGATAAGGCTACCTTCCTGGATACATAAACTACGTACACCAAAAGCAGTTACCTCTTTTTTTTTCTTTACACAACTCAATCCACAAGATATGACTACAGGCCTCTAAGAATTTTTTTGACATAACAACTGTGACGGGACAGGGCCCCGCCATACCCGTGAATGTACATAAAACTACAACCTCGGGGAACTGTACCAAAAATACAAAGCCGCCGAAATAATGGAGCTTTCCAACAGCTGAACAGTGATCCTAAGAATGAGGATCAGCAAGCTATGTACCTCAACCTGCGGCATGAACGTAGCACTCGGGCGAGGTCGATTTAAATATGTACCAAGTATGTGAAATCGAAAATATCAGAATGAAATCATAATACCATATAAAGTTGGAGACATGTATGATAACCAAAATAATAAAGATAATCGTGCCTTACCGAAGTGAAAGTGATGAAAGTCAGTTTTACCTTGTACAGACTATTTCAACACATGAACAATAGTCACACCAGGGCTATGGACACAAGCCCTCAAATACCAAAGTATGCCCGTGGAATCCCCCATCATTGCCGACAGCTACAAGTGTAAAATATAACTATGTGACGTGCCCGTGGCATCCTACCTCACTGTCGGCGTACACACATACAACACATATATATATATATATATATATCCCCTGCCCGTGGAATCCCCCGTCACTGTCGACAGCTATAAGTGTAAAATATAACCATGTGACGTGTCCGTGGCGTACACATATACAACATATATATATATATATATATATATATCTCATGCCCGTGGAATCCCTCATCTCGGGTACATGACTTCATGGAGAGCTAATCCATGGGGTAATAATCGTATATAACATGCCCGTGGAATCCCACATCTCGGGTACATGTCTTCATGGGGAGCTAGTCCATGAAGTAATAGTACATAACATGGTCGCATGCCCCGGAATCCCTCATCGTATAAGCATGACCATGGGGTAATAATCGTATATAACATGCCCGTGGAATCCTCATCTCGGGTACATGTCTTCATGGGGAGCTAGGCCATGGAGTAATAATCGTATATAACATGGTCACATGCCCTGTAATCCCTCATCGTATAAGCATGGCCATGGGGTAATAAAACAAATCCGGGAATCTAACTCGCCTCCTGGTCGCATGCCCCGGAATCCCACATCGTATAAGCATGTCCAAGGAGTAATAAAGACAATCCGGGAATCTAACCCGCATCCTGGTCGCATGCCCCGGAATCCCACATCGGATAAGCATGTCCAAGGATCAATCACAATGGAAGCATACCCGTGGAAACCTCCGTCACTGTCGGTATGTCTAAGTAAATTCACAACAAGACATCCGGCCCTCCATCTGAGAGTCACGGCCGCGTAAACATATAATACTTGCACTCAAGGCTATCACAAGCAGCATAGGCAAGTTCATAAAATCCTTAGACTTTCATTATCATACAAAAATGAATTTCATTTTATCAACTCAAGGCACTTTTCGTTTTACATAAAAATCCGGGAATTTAACCCAAAGTACTACGTACTTCTATTTTTTTCAAAAGACTCCTTTTCATATAAAATCCCAAGATACTAACACCCGTAGTATCAAGGCTTGTTTACATTTCACATTGTTATACCCCGTAGTTCCAGGGTATGTATGTGAGGACGTACGTACGAGATTACGACAGAAATTTTGGAAAGAAAGAAAGATGTGATTTTTCGACGGAAAAGTTTCCGGTTTTTGTGAAGGAAAAAGGTTCGTTAATGGGAATTGGATTCCCAGATTTGGTATTTGGACTTCTTGGATTATATTAGAATTATGAGATTGAGATTTTCGATATTTTGGATATTTTCGGAAGACGAAATATTTTGGACGAGTCGGGGGGCGACACGTGTCACCTTGGCCGAATTGGAGGGACAAGTCCCCTTGGCCGAAATGGCCACTACACTTGGCACCAAAAAATCGTTGGCCATGTGGTGTGGTGGGACCCACACACACATGGCCCAATATTGACCACCCACTTGCTATGATCTTAACCCTTGAATTCTCTATAAATACCCCCTTAGTGCAAAAGTAATTTCATCCCACACTTGAAGCTTTCCAAAGCAAATACTCCCTCCCTTTAGCCTTGTTTTTCGTCCCTCCCCCCACTTGTGTGGAAAAATACTCCAAGTATTATTGTATAATCCCAAATACCTTAGCCTAGTATCTCTAGTTGTATTCCAAGTTATTTCAATACGAGGAGCCCGGAAATATTACTTTATTCCAATAGTCGCAAAGTGAAACCCTAGGAAAATCTTCCTAGCTTGGTTGAAGTGTTAAGAGAAGTTGGTTAGAAACTTCTAAAGGTCGCTTGGAGCGGGTTGGAGCGTAAGGAGTTGGAGCTAAACGTTGCTCAGTATCGACTTATAAACTTGGATAATTTTGGGCTTATCGAGGTAATGATCTATGTCCCCCTATTGTAATTGGATATTACATGTTGTAGTAGTTATACTTGAGTATATTATATGAGGATAAAAGATTGGACGGTATTTACAGTAGACTTGTAGTATTATTGTGGGGCAGTGTTGTACACGTCCGGTTAGACGTGTAACCCCCTTGGAGTTGTTGGCTTGGTAGCGGGCCTTGATAGAGGAGGAGATTTATGTGGTTTCGGGGGGGGGGGGGGGGGAGGTGCTGCCGAATTTTCCGTAGAATAAGGAACCTTGTACTTAGAATTGTTCTACGAAGAGATCTAGAGGTTGATAGACGTTTTGTGGCCTTTATAGGTTGAAGTACTACGAGTAGCGTATTCTACTTGAAGGGTGGAAAAGGCTAGCAGGGTTACAGTACTTTGGAGCTATTTGCTAATTGTCGATAATCGTCGCGAGGTATGTGAACCTCTTCCTATCTTTTCTAGCATGATTGTTGTGAACTATGTAGTACGGTAGACGTACGTGTGCTAAACGAGTTTTGGTTGTTTTAAAACATATGGTGTTATAATAGCTTTATGGGAAGTTAGTTATAACGACTTTATGTAGGTAAAAGAATGGTTTATTGATTTTAGAAGTTAAGAGACTTGATCTTAAAAGATAAGAGACTTAACTTATAAGGGACGTTTTATGAAATGTTAAGGACTTGAATTTTGTTTAAAAAATTGTGAAACCTCATTCGTGAGTAATGAGTACTTGGCTTTTAAAGAATAATGTTTTACTGATTTCGGAAATGAGAATAAGTATCGAACAACCACTGCAGCGTTAATAAAGGAAAATGTATTGACAAATAATTAATTATATTAAAACCAAGAGAACACTGCATCCCATGTAAGCTAAGATAAGACAAAATTATATTACATTTTCTAGATCATGGCTGCTTTAATAAGATTGTTATAAACAAGAATAACTACTCACACATAAGGCATATGTTACTCAATTGTTTTAAAAAGAGATTACGTTATTTGATTAAGACCATGAACTATGAAATCTTTCGAAAATAAAAGACTTGAGTATTTGAAATTAGGCAACTTGAACTTTTGGAAAAGAATGTGTTACTTGATTTTAAAAAGGAAAGTGTTTTGATTTAAAAGGAAAGTATGGTATTATCTTAATCTGTCTTAAAAAGAGAGTTTAAATGTTATGGCCGATTTGATACCGAGTCCATGGGATGGACCGGGAATGTATTCCACCCGATTTGATACCGAGTCCATGGGATGGACCGGGAATGTATTTCACCCGATTTGATACCGAGTCCATGGGATGGACCGGGAATGTATTCCACCCGATTTGATACCGAGTCCATGGGATGGACCGGGAATGTATTTCACCCGATTTGATACCGAGTCCATGGGATGGACCGGGAATGTATTCCACCCGATTTGATACCGAGTCCATGGGATGGACCGGGAATGTATTCCACCCGATTTGACACCGAGTCCATGAGATGGATCGGGAATGTATTCCATACGATCCGACACCGAGTCCATGAGATGGCCGGGAATGTGACCATGCGATTCCACCTCGAGTCCCATGGGATGGGCCGAGACATGTTATACGTATCACACGATTTATACCTAGACTGCCGGCAGTGAGGAAGGAGTACCACAGGCATGAGGGATGACTTTGAGGGCGTGAGTCCCTGACTTGACATGACTACTTTTATGTTGTGAACTGTAGTTTGGTTATCATACATGTCTCCTGTTTTGTATAGACTGTTATGATTTCATTTCTGATATTTTGATTTCACATACTTGGTACCTATTGTCGACCTCCTTCGGGCTGCGTTCATCTGCAGAGATAGGTACATCGGTCGTGGATCCTCGCTCATAGGATCACAGTTCAGCGTGTTGGGAAGCTCCGTTTCTCCGGAGGCTTATCTTTGGTATGATTCCCTGAGATTGTAGGTTCTTGTACATTCAGGGGTATGGCGGGGCCCTGTCCCGTCATAGTTGTCGTTACATTCTTAGAGTGCAGTGTAATCTTGTTGTGAAATTTGGGTTTATAAAGGATATAACTGTTCGGGTTTTATGTTTATATACAGAAAGGTGACCGTTTTGGTTAGCCAGTTTCTTTTCATATGCTTAAGTTTTTATTTCCGCTGATTTTTCTCTGATGTTGTATCACTAGGGTGCCCGGGGTAAGGCACCAGTCACGGGCCCGAGGTCGGGTCGTGACACACATAAGTCACTACACTTTTAGAAATACATTTCTCGGCTTCTAAATCAAGTGACCCTTACTTTAAAACTTTAAGCAAGTGATACCTTTAAATCAAATTGCCCTTCCTTATTTCAAGTCACTCTTTGTTTACATTACTAGAGAAAACCATTCTCTTAACCTTCCATAAAGTTATTATAACCAACTTCCCATAAAGCCGTTATACTAACTTTATGTCTTAGACTAATTCATTCTTTTTATAACCAAGAGACTTATACTTTCAAATCAAGTTACATAACTTTCAAAATACTTCAAGTCTCTTAACTTTATAAATCAAG
Source organism: Przewalskia tangutica (assembly GCA_029844215.1). Lineage (NCBI taxonomy): Eukaryota > Viridiplantae > Streptophyta > Magnoliopsida > Solanales > Solanaceae > Przewalskia > Przewalskia tangutica. The sequence continues at coordinate 11,221,153 of CM056725.1, forward strand.
TTTCTTAACTTAGAATTTCAAGTCTCTTATCTTTAGAATGTCAAGAAATCCATACCTTCCAAATCAAGTATTCTATACTTTTAAATCAAGTCATTTCTTCCTTTAAGAATCAAGTCTCATAACTTGAAAAATAAAGTCTCTTAACTTTTTAAGAATTCAAGGTTCATAGTCTTAAAACTTCATAACGTAAACTCTTTAAATTAAGTAACATAAACTTTTATGCGTTGTGAATAGGTTATACTCATTTATAACGATCTTATTAGAGCAGCCATGATCTAGAAAATATAATACAATTTTGTCTTATCTTAGTTTCTATGCAGATGGAGAATTCTACTCATTTAAATATAATTGATTGTCGATACATTTTCTTTTATTAACGTTGCAATGGCTTGTTCGATACTTATTCTCATTCATGCGGTAAATTAGCAAAGTCAACTCGACTCCAAATACTTTCTAACGACTCTTACCAACATCCCCCATAAGACTTGGTAAGAACTTAGGATAACTTAGACATAACTTTCACATAGAGTAAATCAACATACATACCTCTTAACTTCTAAGAGTAGAAGGAATCATGAAATAACACCACATGTATAATTCATACATAGAATCATGCCAAAAGGAGGAAGAGGTTCACATACCTCGCGACGATTATCGACAAGTAGCAAAATGCTCCAATGTACTTCAACCTTAGTAGTTATTCCATCCTTTAAGTAGAATACGCTACTCGTAGTACTTCAACCTATATTAATCATATCATGTCTATCAACTCCTCACTTTTTAACGTAGAATCATACTAAGTGTAAGGTCTCTTATTCTACGGAAAATCGGGCAACACTTCCTTCGTTTCTACATATTTTTCCACCCTTTTCAAGGCCCGAAAATCAATAACCAAACGCCACATTTAAGGCCCAACAATTCAGCAAATACAAAGGGGATTACACGCCTAATAGGACGTGTAAAATTCTGCCCACAATCAATATAAAACTGTCCAATAATTCCAAGCCATATTCGGCTACAATGTCACAACAATTATCAATTTCCTTTCAATTCCTTTTTCAATCCAAGTTGTTATTCCAACATGTTATATACATAATAACAATTACAACAACTATAAATCCTTTCTTTCTTAACATGCGACGATTGTAACTACCGTCCAAATTGATTACAACATTAATGGCTAACTTGTCCATTTTCGGTTTTAACATGTCGACATGATCCAAATATTTTCAAACTTCAATATATATACCACATGCTCATTTCTTAACTACTATAACATGTAATCTTCAATTACATTAAGAAGATGAAGACTTTACCTCAACAAGCCCTAATAATGTCCAAACATAAAAGTCGATCCTTAGCAACTTTTAGCTCCTCTTCTTATGTTCCAATCCGCTCCAAGCACTCCTTATAAGCTCATGAAGAACTCCTCTTCAAGTTCCATCTTCAAAGTTGAAGAACACCTTAGGGTTTCGCCTTGCGACTAACGTAAAAACGTCGTTTTTCCGGGATCTTTCTATTGAGATATCCTTACAATACCCCTAGGAACCTTGGGTTAAAGTCTTGTGAATTATGATCCACATTTGCAAATTTTTTGTGTGGGAAAGAGGGCTAACCCGAGAGCAACATTAAGAGCACAAGGTTTTCTCAAATTTTTTTCTAAGTGTTGGAAGACTTGTCTTGCTACTAGTGTGCTTATATAACACATTAGAGAGTCTAGATTATAACACTTGTTAGGTTGGGATGAAAGAGATCAAGCCAAGTGGCTCTTTGACTTAGTCAATTATCTTAAACTCTTAGCTTGCAAGACTTGATCTTCTACATAGGTCAATGACCATAATACCCTTGGTCAATTTCGTCCAAGACCATGTGGGGGGTGCCACGTGTCGCCATCCCATTCGTCCATAAAATTTCGTAACCCTCGTGGGCCCCACAAAACGTAAAATTTCTCGGGTGGGCCCCACGTGACCAAATTGGTAAAAATAAATATCCATAATGATAATACATTCTATATTCCTCAAATAATGCATTTTGAGAATCTAATTCTCATCAACGAACATTTTTCCTTTCCGACGTTCGGAAGATTTTCCGTCGGAAAAACAATTCTTCCTTTCGTACCCTTTTTCAAGTCTTGTGTTCTCACGTCCATTCTCTTATACATGTACTGGACTTACGGGGTGTAACATTCTTCCTCCCTTAGAAACATGCGTCCCCGAATGTTCTTTCGGAGTCCATTCTAATTAGATAGTGACATAGTCTCCTTTTACTACACCCTTCATACAAAATATGCCACCCTTGGCCATATAACAATACTCATACTAAAACGTCAACGTGAACTCCAAGTGTCGACGTCGTTCATCTGCATAAAGTTTCTGCTGACTCCGAGCTTACTAAAAATCTGTCCTGTATAAGCTTCTCCTTATCCACAGCCCGCTGAATCAAGTCTGGGCCAATTATCTGAACCTCACCTACGTGGAACCAACCAATTGGCGATCCTACACTTTCTTACTGGTTGTATTCTTTCCGTACCTCCAACTTATACTAGCATACTTACATAACCTCCATACCGGTTCTGGCCTCCAATCTTTGGAGTCACTCTATAAAACAATATAAGGCCATATCCGGCTCTCACGACCTGGTTCCGGTGGAACGCGTCTACGAAACCGTAAAATAATTAACTAGACTTGGGCCTTGCACCCTTGTGACCCTGTCACGTAGCGGAACTACTACCAATTGACCCCACTCCATTTCAAACTATGAGGCGACCCGTAATAGGTCATCAACCCTACCCACCGGCGCACTTAACTCTTACCCTTAGTTTGAATAAAATCCTATTGCCCGAAAAGGCCTTATATACCTAAGGTCTCGACGGTTATCAATATTCTTAGGCTCGCAATTTTCATGCACCAAGCCTACCTCATCAGTCCCCCCGTAAACGGGTACAATAACTTCTCATAATACCATAACCATGTTGTCTTGATCACAACAACCATTACTTACTTCATACAGATCTCATCCGTACAATTCTCTTAATCCTACCACGTAGCTTAATCTATTAACATGACATTTCGTTAAGTTCCCTAACATGACTTCTTAAGGGTTCAATACCTTCTGAAGCATCTCATCATTTTCCATTTATCTCAAAATAATACGTAAAACCTCGATGAGAATTCATTAATTCTTTCATACCTACCCGGTATCTAGTTAGCCCTTACCAACTCTTGGTAATCTAAAATCATTCTAGGCAACTCATAAATGACCCTCATACATAACTCCGTATAGATGTATGTCATAATACCAACTATACTACAATCATTACCAACCTGGATACGCAATCCACATAGCCCTTCCTGGGTCACTGCTGCCTTTCTCATAGCTGCAATCAACATAACTCGTTAGGGAGAGACGACCCTAACAACACAGCTCTATCGCACGATCTCAGAGTGAGAAGAATGGAAACCAATCCAAAATGTCCTGCAGCCTCCTGGTTATAGATGTGGTGCACAACACACCGATAACCAAGACTCTACTAGACACGGTCTGTAGACACTTTCCGAGGACTAATCGCTCGATACCACTTTTGTCACGACCCGACCGAACTGCGGCAGTGCCCTACCAGGCACCCTTACATGTATACATCAGAGATAATCAGCGAAACATACATAAACTTAACAGGAAAATAAATAACAGGTTAGCCGATAAGGCTACCTTCCTGGATACATAAACTACGTACACCAAAGGCAGTTACCTCTTTTTTTTTCTTTACACAACCCAATCCACAAGATATGACTACAGACCTCTAAGAATGTACATAAAACTACAACCTCAGGGAACTGTACCAAAAATACAAAGCCTCCGAAATAATGGAGCTTTCCAACCAGCTGAACAGTGATCATAAGAATGAGGATCAGTGTCACGACCCGACCGGTCGCATCGTGCCCTACCGGCACCCGCCGTATACATCAGAGAATAGCAGCGGAACATACATAATACATAAGCCCGTAAAATAGTAAACATCACCGGCTAGCCGACAAGGCCGCCTTCCATAGAATATACTTAATCCAAAGTAAAACAGTACAACTTGTTTTCACAGCCCAAACCACAAATGTGACTACAGACCTCTAGGAATAACAACTGTGACGGGACAGGGCCGCGCCATACCCCCTGAATGTACAAAAGTCTACAACCTCAGGGAATCGTACCAAAAGACAAAGCCTCCGGAGAAATGGAGCTTTCCAAGAACTGAACAGTGATCCTAAGAGTGCGGATCAGCAAGCTACGTACCTCAACCTGCGGCATGAACGCAGCCCCCCGAAGGAGGTCAGTACAACAGGTACCAAGTATGCGAAATTGGAAAAATACTGAAAATACCTCATAAGTCTAACATAACTTGAGACATGTAAAATAATCAGTTTACAGAACAATGTGCCTTATAACAATGAGAATATCAAGTATATACCATACTGCATGAAAATAGGAAACTCATGATCAAAGCCAGGTCACCCGCCCGCAGTATCATTAAACACTCCTACTCCTGGGACTATTTCACCCGTATGGGTCATGTGGACCCGCATGAGGTATTCCTCGCATAGGCTGTACTCACCCGCATGGGACTATTTCACCCGCATAAGCCTCAACGTACTCGCATGAGGTATTCCTCGCATCGTGGGTAGAAAATCCACGGAACAGGTGGTATAACGATCTTGGGGATTTACCCCTCATTTATACTCTTACCCTGAAGAAGGTGGTATAACGATCTTGGGGGTGTACCCCTCATTTATACTCTTACCCCTCATACTGCATGCCTCGGAATCCCTCATCGTAAGCATGTCCAAGGTGCATACCCGTGGAATCCTCCATCACTGACGGTACGTCCACGTAAACTCATACTAAGACAATGGAAGCATACCCGTGGAATCCTCCATCACTGACGGTACGTCCACGTAAACTCATACTAAGACAATGGAAGCATACCCGTGGAATCCTCCATCACTGACGGTACGTCCAAGTAAGCTCATAACTTCATTAGACTTTCATTTCTATGTTTACTTATTCAAGAAAAACCGACTCTTTAACCTTTCATAAAGTTATTATAACCAACTCCCCATAAAGCCGTTATACTAACTTTATAAAACTTTAGACATTCTTATCCTTTCATAAGGCCGTTATAACTAACCTCCCATAAAGCCGTTATAACTCCTTATGTTTCAAAAGATTGCGTTCTTTTATTAACCAAGAGACTTATACTTCAAATCAAATTTACACAATTTTCAAAATACTTCAAGTCTCTTACCTTTAGAAAACAAGTTTCTTATCTTAAAAATTAGGTCTCTTATTCTTATAATAATTCAATACTCAATACTTTCACACCAAGTACTCTATACTTCTTCATGTCAAGAAATCCTTGTCTACCTTATTTAGGATAAACCATTCCTCAAGAACAAGTGGGTTAACTCCTTAACCCAACCAACTTAGATATTTTCTTAAAACAAGTCAAGTATAACAAATGGATTTACTTCATTTAAAACACGTACGTCTACCGTACTATATAGTTATAACTACTCATGCTCAAGAGATAAGAAAGTTTCCACATACCTCTCCGGTTAATCCACTTGCTAATTCCAAAATACCGCATGTAGTATGTCAACCTATAATGACTATAATACGCTTATTAACCTCTAGTTCAATGTAGAATAATCCAAGTTCAAAGTCACTAAATTCTATGGAAAATTGGGCAGCATTTCCTTTGTTTCTACATACTTTGCCACCTATTTCAAGGCCGAATTCAACATCCAAACGCCACCTTTAAGGCCCAACAATCCAAACATTTCAAGGGGGATTACACACCTAATCTTGAATGTGTAAAATTCTGCCCCACAATGTATAACAACTAACTTAACTAGTTTTAAGGTGGTATTTAGGTTACAACATGCTCACATAACCTTCTTATCCAATCCTTTCATATCCAAACCATATTTCTTACATGCAATGTATCTAAGAGCAATATTTACTACTACAAGTTCTTTCTTTCTCACATGCACACCAAAAACTAGCTACAAGAGAAAAATTGTTACCTTAGAGTTTTAGCCAAATTAATCCAACCAATTTGCTAGCCTCCTTTCCACAATCACCACCACAACAACTCCTACAAGCTTGCCAACAAGTTTCCTTCTTGCCACATTTTCAGATTTTTCTCAAACCTTGCTTTCTTCTTAATTTTCTAGAGAGAAGTGAGAGCTTAATTTTCTAGAGAGAGGGATGAACTTGAAGAATGACCAAGTCTTCAAGACTTGGTCAATAAGTAGTGCATGCAAAATCAGATGGGGGAGGACACTTGTCACCCACCCATGGCCTCTTTAAAAGAAAAAATCAGATTTCCTCAATTTTCCGCCAAAAGTTCCGAATCGGCGCCGCGGCCCTACTTTCCGGCGCCGTGGCGCTGCAACTTCAGCGATGCTCCCATTTATCCGGCGCCGCGACCCTGCATACGGCGCCGCGGCCCTGTGGCTCCTGACCGAAACACTTTTCTGTCCAACTGCGCATTGAACTTGTAATTCCCATAACTTTCTACTCCGATGTCCTATCGACGAACGGTTGGTTGCGTTGAAAACTAGACTCAACGAACTACGTTCTAGGCCTTTTAAACACCTGGAAACTCTCAATGTAACGGGTCATAATCCGCCTCAAAGTTGACTAAAACCCGTCTGAAACAATCCGTCAACCTATCTTTCGAAAATTTTAAGTCTTAACCCCTTTCGTACGCTCCCCCTAAGCATGACCCGAACTACGGGGTGTAACATTCTCCCCCCTTTAGAAACATTCGTCCCCGAATGTTCTTTTGGAGCCAATCTAATATTCCTCGGTACATCCTCGTACTTTACACTAATGGAACTTCATTATGCCACCTATGGTCCTAAGATATCGCACACGCATATCCATCCATCACTATCAAACAAGAAAACAGATCTCAAAGGTGCACCAACACTATCTTACTCCCATTCAAGGCCTAAAAGAATTCTCTTATCGTACTTCCAACCTACTGCTAGCATACATACTTAACCTTAATATTATCCATTCATGACATTCCATCATACAACAATCCAATCATGCATACTAATCTCTAAAGGGTCAAAGATATACCTGACGTCACATAGGCGGGTCAAAGGATCGCTAAAACTGAGAACTGCTACCACGACCTCTGTCGCGTCCTGCCGGTGCATGAACATCCTGCCTAGAAATTGAAGGTGAAGAACCCGCAACTGATCCAATAGACTGTGTCATCCCACCAGTGCCACCTCTGGTCGGACAGTCTCTCGCCAAATGGCCCTGTTGGCCGCAAGCATAACAAGCTGTCGATCTAGTCCGACACTCCCCAAAATGAGATCTACCACAGTGACCACACCGAGGCAAAGGTGGCCTCCCCTGAATACTATCTTCGGACACCTGTGAACCTGCCGCCCCGGAGCCTTGACCTGCTCCTGAATATCCACGGCGGTCAAACCACCCGCCGGAAGACCGGGAAGGGGCACTCTGCGTCGGCGAAAATGTAGACCCATCCCGCCGAGGCCGCCCACCCCGAAGCTATCCGAAATCTCGCCGCCCCGCCCTTTGGTCGGGCCGACTGGATGGCCCTACTCTCCCGCCTCACCTCGCGGCATACGCCTGCATCCTGGCAATATCCATACCTGACTGAAGAGCCACTCCCAGACATGCAGTAATCATATAACGGTCTAGCCCCATCACATAGCGGTGAACTCGGTCCGCCATGTCCGCCACAATAGTGGGCGCATACCTGGCCAATGAATCAAACTCCAGGTTGTACTCCCTGATGGTCCTCCCATTCTGTCTCAATGCCAAGAACCTATCCAAGCGAGCTCTCCTCGTCTCGGGAGGAAACAAGTGACCGAGGAAGGCTTCCGTGAACTCATCCCAAACAGCTGGAGGAGCACCCACACCTCTAGACAACACCCACGACTCAAACCAGTTCAACGCAATATCGCGCAACCGGTAAGAAGCTAACACAACGGACTCCGTCTCCGAGGCCCTAAGCACCTGCATAGTCCGTCGCACCTGCCGAATGAACTCCTGAGGATCCTCCTCAGACCTCGACCCATAGAACTCGGGTGGATTACAACTCAGAAAGTCCCGAATCCTTAAACTGTCGGCTCTAGGGTTAGCTACCGGCTTCTGGCGGTGTTTCCCTACCACAATGCTAGTCAACAATCTAATCTGCTCTCCGTAATCCCTATACTGCCGCCGTGGAACTGAGGCTCGTGTACCGCGGTCTCGATGGCCGCCGCTGCCTCGAACTCGCCAGCCGGGCGACGTCGTAGAACTCGCCGCCCGAAACATCACCTCTGGTAAGGACTGGGCCTGCGCCATCGTAACCCTCGGCGTCCTACTTGCAGCTCCCTCAGCTGCCTTGCCCTTCTGGGCTCTGGTTGCCTTACGTGGAGGCATCACTGCTATAAAAAGAATACGTCAGAGGGAGTCCAACTTATAACACAACTCTAAGGCACGATCTCAGAGTGAGAAGAATGGAAACCAATCCTAAATATCCTGCGACCTCACGATTATAGATGTGGTGCAACACACCGATAATCAAGACTTACTAGATACGGTCTGTAGACACTTTCCGAGGACAACCTGGCTCTGATACCACTTTTGTCACGAACCGACCAGGCCGGGCGCGGCCAGGTGCCTGCAAGGCACCCGCCATACATCGTGAGAATAGCAATGAACATACATAATACATAAGCCCGTAAAATAGTAAACATCACTGGCCAAATGCCGCTTCCATAGAATATACTTAATCCAAAGTAAAGCAGTACAACTTGTTTTCTGACCCAAACCACAAATGTGACTACGCACTTCAGAATAACAAGCGTGACGGGACAGGCCGCCATACCACTGAATGTACAAAAGTCTACAACCTCAGGGAATCGTACCAAAAGACAAAGCCTCCGGAGAAATGTAGCTTTCCAAGAACTGAACAGTGATCCTAAGAGTGCGGATCAACAAGCTACGTACCTCAACCTACGGCATGAACGCATCCCCCCGAAGGAGGTCAGTACAACAGGTACCAAGTATGCGAAACTGGAAAAATACTGAAAATACCTCATAAGTCTAACATAACTTGAGACATGTAAAATAATCAGTTTACAGAACACTGTGCCTTACTAACAATGAGAATATCAAGTATATACCATACTGCATGAAAATAGGAAGCTCATGATCAAAGCCAGGTCACCCGCCCGCAGTATCATTAAACACTCCTACTCCTGGGACTATTTCACCCGCATGGGTCATGTGGACCCGCATGAGGTATTCCTCGCATAGGCTGTACTCACCCGCATGGGACTATTTCACCCGCATAAGCCTCAACGGACTCGCATGAGGTATTCCTCACATCGTAGGTAGCAAATCCACGGAACAGGTGGTATAACGATCTTGGGGATTTACCCTTCATTTATACTCTTACCCTGAAGAAGGTGGTATAACGATCTTGGGGGTGTACCCCTCATTTATACTCTTACCCCTCATACTGTATGCCTCGGAATCCCTCATCGTAAGCATGTCCAAGGTGCATACCCGTGGAATCCTCCATCATTGACGGTACGTCCACGTAAACTCATACTAAGACAATGGAAGCATACCCGTGGAATCCTTCATCACTGACGGTACGTCCACGTAAACTCATACTAAGACAATGGAAGCATACCCGTGGAATCCTCCATCACTGACGGTACGTCCAAGTAAGCTCATAACTTCATTAGACTTTCATTTCTATGTTTACTTATTCAAGAAAAACCGACTCTTTAACCTTTCATAAAGTTATTATAACCAACTCCCCATAAAGCCGTTATACTAACTTTATAAAACTTTAGACATTCTTATCCTTTCATAAGGCCGTTATAACTAACCTCCCATAAAGCCGTTATAACTCCTTATGTTTCAAAAGATTTCGTTCTTTTATTAACCAAGAGACTTATACTTCAAATCAAATTTACACAATTTTCAAAATACTTCAAGTCTCTTACCTTTAGAAAACAAGTTTCTTATCTTAAAAATTAGGTCTCTTATTCTTAGAATAATTCAATACTCAATACTTTCACACCAAGTACTCTATACTTCTTCATGTCAAGAAATCCTTGTCTACCTTATTTAGGATAAACCATTCCTCAAGAACAAGTGGGTTAACTCCTTAACCCAACCAACTTAGATATTTTCTTAAAACAAGTCAAGTATAACAAATGGATTTACTTCATTTAAAACACGTACGTCTACCGTACTATATAGTTATAACTACTCATGCTCAAGAGATAAGAAAGTTTCCACATACCTCTCCGGTTAATCCACTTGCTAATTCCAAAATACCGCATGTAGTATGTCAACCTATAATGACTATAATACGCTTATTAACCTCTAGTTCAATGTAGAATAATCCAAGTTCAAAGTCACTAAATTCTATGGAAAATTGGGCAGCATTTCCTTTGTTTCTACATACTTTGCCACCTTTTTCAAGGCCGAATTCAACATCCAAACGCCACCTTTAAGGCCCAACAATCCAAACATTTCAAAGGGGATTACACACCTAATCTTGAATGTGTAAAATTCTGCCCCACAATGTATAACAACTAACTTAACAAGTTTTAAGGTGGTATTTAGGTTACAACATGCTCACATAACCTTCTTATCCAATCCTTTCATATCCAAACCATATTTCTTACATGCAATGTATCTAAGAGCAATATTTACTACTACAAGTTCTTTCTTTCTCACATGCACACCAAAAACTAGCTACAAGAGAAGAATTGTTACCTTAGAGTTTTAGCCAAATTAATCCAACCAATTTGCTAGCCTCCTTTCCACAATCACCACCACAACAACTCCTACAAGCTTTCCAACAAGTTTCCTTCTTGCCACATTTTCAGATTTTTCTCAAGTCTTGCTTTCTTCTTAATTTTCTAGAGAGAAGGGAGAGCTTAATTTTCTAGAGAGAGGGATGAACTTGAAGAATGACCAAGTCTTCAAGACTTGGTCAATAAGTAGTGCATGCAAAATCAGATGGGGGAGGACACTTGTCACCCACCCATGGCCTCTTTAAAAGAAAATATCAGATTTCCTCAGTTTTTCCGCCAAAAGTTCCGCCTCGGCGCCGCGGCCCTGCAGCCGGCGCCGCGGCGCTGAAATCTCCGCCACCCCTCTGAACTTCCGGCGCCGCGGCCCTGCTTTCCGGCGCCGCGGCGCTGCAACTTCAGCGATGCTCCCGTTTATCCGGCTCCGCGGCCCTGCAACCGGCGCCGCGCCGTGGCTCGACAAACACTTTTTCGTCGATCACGACCGAACTTGTAATTCCCATAACTTTCTACTCCGATGTCCTATCGACGAACGGTTGGTTGCGTTGGAAACTAGACTCAAAGAACTACGTTCTAGGCCTTTGAAACACCTGGAAACTCTCAATGTAACGGGCATAACCCGCCTCAAAGTTTACTAAAACCCGTCCGAAACAATCCGTCAACCTATCTTTCGAAAATTTTAAGTCTTAACCCCGTTCGTACGCTCCCCCTAAGCATGACCCGAACTACGGGGTGTAACAATCAGCAAGTTATGTACCTCAACATGTGGCATGAATGCATCCCCCCGAAGGAGGTCAGTACGAAATATGTACCAAGTATGTGAAACTGAAAATACTGTAATGAAATCATAACAGTCTATATAAAGTTGGAGACATGTATGATAACCAAAATAACAGTACAATGTGCCTTACCGAAGTGAAAGTGATGAACGTCAGTTTTACCTTGTACAAACTATTTCAACACATGAACAATAGTCACACCAGGGCTATGGACACAAGCCCTCAAATACCAAAGCGTGCCCGTGGAATCCCCCATCACTGCCGACAGCTACAAGTGTAAATATAACCATGTGACGCGCCTGTGACATCCTACCTCACTGTCGGCGTACACACATACAACACATATATATATCCCCTGTCCGTGGAATCCCCCGTCACTGTCGACAGCTATAAGTGTAAAATATAACCATGTGACGCGCGCGTGACATCCTACCTCACCGTCAGCATACACATACAACACACACACACACATATATATATATATATATATATATATATATATATATATATATATATATATATATATATATATCATGCCCGTGGAATCCCTCATCTCGGGTACATGACTTCATGGAGAGCTAATCCATGGGGTAATAATCGTATATAACATGCCCGTGGAATCCCTCATCTCGGGTACATGTCTTCATGGGGAGCTAGTCCATGGAGTAATAGTACATAACATGGTCGCATGCCCCGGAATCCCTCATCGTATAAGCATGGCCATGGGGTAATAATCGTATATAACATGCCCGTGGAATCCCTCATCTCGGGTACATGTCTTCATGGGGAGTTAGGCCATGGAGTAATATTCGTATATAACATGGTCGCATGCCCCGGAATCCCTCATCGTATAAGCATGGCCATGGGGTAATAAAACAAATCCGGGAATCTAACCCGCCTCCTGGTCGCATGCCCCGGAATCCCACATCGTATAAGCATGTCCAAGGAGTAATAAAGACAATCTGGGAATCTAACCCGCATCCTGGTCGCATGCCCCAGAATCCCACATCGGATAAGCATGTCCAAGGATCAATCACAATGGAAGCATACCCGTGGAAACCTCCGTCACTGTCGGTATGTCCAAGTAAATTCACAACAAGACAGTCGTCCCTCCATCTGAGAGTCACGGCCGCGTAACCATATAATACGTGCACTCGAGGCTATCACAAGAAGCATAGGCTAGTTCATAAAATCTTTAGACTTTCATTATCATACAAAAATGAATTTCATTTTATCAACTCAAGGCACTTTTCGTTTTACATAAAAATCCGGGAATTTAACCAAAAGTACTACGTACTTTCATTCTTTTCAAAAGACTCTTTTTCATATAAAATCCCAAGATACTAACACCCGTAGTATCAAGGCTTGTTTACATTTCACATAAGTCACTACACTTTTAGAAATACATTTCTCGGCTTCTAAATCAAGTGACCCTTACTTTAAAACTTTAAGCAAGTGATACCTTTAAATCAAATTGCCCTTCCTTATTTCAAGTCATTCTTTGTTTACATTACTAGAGAAAACCATTCTCTTAACCTTCCATAAAGTTATTATAACCAACTTCCCATAAAGCCGTTATACTAACTTTATGCCTTAGACTAATTCATTCTTTTTATAACCAAGAGACTTATACTTTCAAATCAAGTTACATAACTTTCAAAATACTTCAAGTCTCTTAACTTTATAAATCAAGTTTCTTAACTTAGAATTTCAAGTCTCTTATCTTTAGAATGTTAAGAAATCCATACCTTCCAGATCAAGTATTCTATACTTTTAAATCAAGTCATTTCTTCCTTTAAGAATCAAGTCCCATAACTTGAAAAATAAAGTCTCTTAACTTTTTAAGAATTCAAGGTTCATAGTCTTAAAACTTCATAACGTAAACTCTTTAAATTAAGTAATATATACTTTTATGCGTTGTGAATAGGTTATACTCGTTTATAACGATCTTATTAAAGAAGCCATGATCTAGAAAATATAATACAATTTTGTCTTATCTTAGTTTCTATGCAGATGGAGAATTCTACTCATTTTAATATAATTGATTGTCGATACATTTTCTTTTATTAACGCTGCAATGGCTTGTTCGATACTTATTCTCATTCATGCGGTAAATTAGCAAAGTCAACTCGACTCCAAATACTTCCTAACGACTCTTACCAACATCCCCCATAACACTTGGTAAGAACTTAGGATAACTTAGACATAACTTTCACATAGAGTAAATCAACATACATACCTCTTAACTTCTAAGAGTAGAAGGAATCATGAAATAACACCACATGTATATTTCATACATAGAATCATGCCAAAAGGAGGAAGAGGTTCACATACCTCGCGACGATTATCGACAAGTAGCAAAATGCTCCAATGTACTTCAACCTTGGTAGATATTCCATCCTTTAAGTAGAATACGCTACTCGTAGTACTTCAACATATATTAATCATAACATGTCTATCAACTCCTCACTTTTTAACGTAGAATCATACTAAGTGTAAGGTCTCTTATTCTATGGAAAATCGGGTAGCACTTCCTTTGTTTCTACGTATTTTTCCACCTTTTTCAAGGCCCGAAAATCAATAACCAAACGCCACATTTAAGGCCCAACAATTCAGAAAATACAAAGGGGATTACACGCCTAATAGGACGTGTAAAATTCTGCCCCACAATCAATATAAAACTGTCCAATAATTCCAAGCCATATTCGGCTACAATGTCACAACAATTATCAATTTCCTTTCAATTCCTTTTTCAATCCAAGTTGTTATTCCAACATGTTATATACATAATAACAATTAAAACAACTATAAATCCTTTCTTTCTTAACATGCGACGATTGTAACTACCGTCCAAATTGATTACAACATTAATGGCTAACTTGTCCATTTTCGGTTTTAACATGTCGACATGATCCAAATCTTTTCAAACTTCAATATTTATACCACATGCTCATTTCTTAACTACTATAACATGTAATCTTCAATTACATTAAGGAGATGAAGATTTTACCTCAACAAGCCCTAATAATGTCCAAACGTAAAAGTCGATCCTTAGCAACTTTTAGTGTTACACCCCATAAATTCAAGAGGTTAAGTTAAGAACGTATGAAAGAAAATAAGATTTGAATTTGGAAAGTTGGGTTGGAAAAAGGTTGTGGGCAGACTTTCAGTAAACTTTGGAGCGGTATATCTCCTAGTTCCTTAGGAGTTTTGAGGAGTTTTAAAAGACTAGTATGAAGGTTGTTGAGTCTAGTTTCCAACGCAAAAAACCACTCGTCGATTGGACATCGGGGTAGGAAGTTACGGGCGTTAGAAGTTACGTGGTGGCCGACGCAGACAGCTTCCAGAAGCGTCGCAGCTGCGCGCTGCCGTCAGCGGCCGCGGCACCGATATTTCCGAAAGTCCTCTGAGGTTGCAGCGCGCGGCTGGAATGCAGCGCGAACGCAGGAAATTCTCGAAGTGGGCGCGCTGGCGGGATTTTTGACGCGGTAAGGGGCGAAAACAGGGGATATTTTGATAAAAGGCCTATGGGAGGGTGACAAGTGTCCCTCCCATCTTTTTGACCAAAGGAGGGTCTTATTTTAGGGCCAAGTCTTCAAGACTTGACCATTTTCAAGGGTTTCCTAAGAAAAATCCCTCTCCTTTCTCTCAAATTGATGAACCCCAGTGAGATTTTTGGAAGGCTTCAAGAAGGAAAAGTGTTGGCAAGCTTGTAGAGGGTTCGTGTGGGTAATTTTAAAGTGAAGAAGATTTCGGAAAGAGGGCTTCTTGAGGTAAAATCTTCTCCTTCTTGTGTAAATGAAGTTTTCAAGTTTTAGTAGTCAAGAAATGAGCCTGAGGCTGTTATATTAAAGTTTGAAAAGATTTGGATCTTGTTGTCTTATTGAAAATCGAAAGGGGGCATGTTAGCCACTCATGTTGTAATCAATTCATTGTTAGCTAAAAATCGTTGCATGTTATAAATAGGAGGGTATATAATTGGTTATGACTTATATAACATGTTGGAATAACGAGATTGGATTAGAAAGGAAATTGAAAGGAAAGTGATATTGTAGCCGAATGGGGCTTGGAATTATTGGGTTGTTTTGTATTATTGTGGGGCAGAATTTTACACGTCCTGTAAAGGCGTGTAATCCCCTTTTGGTTAGCTGAATTGTTGTGCCTTAAATGCGGCGTTTGGTTATTGAATTCGGACCTTGAAAAAGGTGGAAAAGTAAGTAGAAACAAAGGAAGTGATGTCCAATTTTCCCGTAGAACAAGGGATTTTTCATTAGAATATACTACGTTGAAGCTAGAAGCTAATAGACGTATTATGGTCATTATAGGTTGACATCTACGGACGGCATATTGGACTTGGCAAGTGGATTAAACAAAAGAGGTATGTAGAACTCTTCCTATCTCTTGAGCATGAGTAGTTATAACTGTATGGTACGGTAGACGTACGTGATTTTAAATGAAGTGAAGTCATTTGATATATTTGACTTGTTTTAAGGATGTCTAGTTGGTTGAGTTAGAGAATTAACTCATGTGTCCTTAAGGAAGAGTTATAAGAATGGTTTATCCTAATAAGGTAGACAAGGATTTCTTGACATGATCAAGTATAGAATACTAGATTCGGGAAGTATTGATTCTTGAACTATTCTAAAGATAAGAGACCTGATTCCTAAGTTAAGAAACTTGTTTTCTAAGTTAAGATTTTTGAAGTATTTTGAAAGTAGTGTAACTTGAATTGAAGTACAAGCCTCTTGGTTATAGAGAGAGCAAAGTGGTCTAAGACATAAAGAGTTATAACGGCTTTATGGGAAGTTAGTTATGACGGCTTTATGGGAGGATAAGGATGTCTTGGTTCTAAAGCATAAAGTTAGTATAACGACTTTATGGGAAGTTGGTTATAATAACTTTATGGAAGCTTAAAGAAATGGTTTTTCTCGAATAAGGTAAGCCTAGATAAAAGAATGGATACTAAGAAAGGCAATTCGATTTAAAGGCATCAATTGCTTAAAGTTTAAAATGAGGGTCACTTGAGTTAGAAGCCGAAGCATATTTCTAATAGTATAGTGACTTGTTTGAAATGTAGATAAGCCTTGATACTACGGGTGTTAGTATCTTGGGGTCTTATGTGGAAAAGGGATCTTGGAAAGAATAGAAATACATAGTACTTTGGGTTGAATTTTCCCAGGACTTGTTAAGTGATATGGAGAGTGCCTAAGGTCATAAAATGAGATCCATTTTGTATGTTAATGAAAGTCTAAAGAAGTTAGGAGCTTGCTTGGATGTACCGTCAGTGATGGAGGATTCCACGGGTATGCCTCTATTGTCTCCTTATGAGTCTACCGGGACGTACCGGCAGTGATGTGGGATTCCACGGGTATGCTTCCCTGGTCATAGTATGAGTTTACTTGGACGTACCGACAGTGATGTGGGATTCCACGGGTATGCTTCCATGGTCTTAGTATGGGTTTACCGGGACATACTGTCAGTGATGTGGGATTCCACGGGTATGCACCGTGGACATGCTTACGATGAGGGATTCCGAGGCATGTAGTTTGAGGGGTAAGAGTATAAATGAGGGGTACACCCCCAAGATCGTTATACCACCCTCTTCAGGGTAAGAGTATAAATGAGGGGTAAACCCCCAAGATCGTTATACCGCCTGGTTCCGTGGATTTGCTACCCACGATGCGAGGGACACCTCATGAAGTCATGTACCCGAGATGAGGGATTCCACGGGCATGATATATATACATGTATGTATTGTGTATGTGTACGCCGACAGTGAGGTAGGATGCCACGGGCGCGTCACATGGTTGTATTTACTTTTATGGTTGTCGGTAGTGACGGGGGATTCCACGGGCAGAGGATATAGGTATATACGTGTTGTATGTGTGTCGCCAAGCGGTGAGGTAGAGATACCACGAGCGTCACATGGTTAGATTTGTGTGTCTGTGACGGTGGTAGGATACCACGGCGCGTCACGTGGTTAGATTTATGTACGCAAGCGGTGATGAAAGATGCCACGGGCACGTCACAGAGTTAGATTTTACACCTAGCGGTCGGCAGTGATGGGGAATCCCACGGGCGCGCTTGGATATTTGAGGGCTGGTGTTCATAGCCCTGGTGTGACTACGGTTCATATGTTGAAACAGGCTGTATAAGGTAAAACTGACTTTCATTGCTTCCACTTCAGTAAGGCACAGTGTACTGTTAATTTGGTTATCATATATGTCTTCAGCTGTATCTTTTTGACTATTATGATTTAAATTACTGATTTCTCAGCTTGCATACTTGGTACATGTTTTGTACTGACCTCCTTCGGGGGGCTGCGTTCATGCCGCAGGTTGAGGTACATAGCTTGCTGATCCACACTCGTAGGATCACTGTTCAGTTCTGAAAAGCTCCATTTTTCCGGAGGCTTTGTCTTTGGTATGGTTCCCTAAAGTCGTTGACTTTTGTACATTCAGGGGTACGGCGGGGCCCTGTCCCGTCACAGTTGTTATGTAAACTCTTAGAGGTCTGTAGTCATATATTGTGGGTCACTTTATAAAAAAAAATTGAGGTAACTGCTTTTGGATTTGTTTTATATCCAGGAAGGTAGCCTTATCGGCTAACCCATTATTTATTTCATTGTTAAAGCTTATGTATGTTCCGCTGATTATCTCTGATGTATACTGTAAAGTGCCTGTGTAGGGCACGATCAGCGAGCCCGGGTGGTCGTGACATTTATCTCCTCTTATTATGTTCCAATCCGCTCCAAGCACTCCTTAGAAGCTCATGAAGAACTCCTCTTCAAGTTCCATCTTCAAAGTTGAAGAACACCTTAGGGTTTCCCCTTGCGACTAACGTAAGAACGTCATTTTTCCGGGATCTTTCTATTGAGATATCCTTACAATACCCCTAGGAACCTTGGGTTAAAGTCTTGTGAATTATGATCCACATTTGCAAATTTTTTGTGTGGGAAAGAGGGCTAACCCGAGAGCAACATTAAGAGCACAAGGTTTTCTCAAATTTTTTTCTAAGTGTTGGAAGACTTGTCTTGCTACTAGTGTGCTTATATAACACATTGGAGGGTTTAGATTATAACACTTGTTAGGTTGGGATGAAAGAGATCAAGCCAAGTGGCTCTTTGACTTAGTCAATTATCTTAAACTCTTAGCTTGCAAGACTTGATCTTCTACATAGGTCAATGACCATAATACCCTTGGTCAATTTCGTCCAAGACCATGTGGGGGTGCCACGTGTCGCCCTCCCATTCGTCCATAAAATTTCGTAACCCTCGTGGGTCCCCCACAAAACGTAAAATTTCTCGGGTGGGCCCCACGTGACCAAATCCGTAAAAATAAATTTCCATAATGATAACACATTCTATATTCCTCAAATAATGCATTTTGAGAATCTAATTCTCATCAACAAACATTTTTCCTTTCCGACGTTCGGAAGATTTTCCGTCGGAAAAATAATTCTTCCTTTCGTACCCTTTTTCAAGTCTTGTGCTCTCGCGTCCATTCTCTTATACATGTCCTGGACTTACGGGGTGTAATAGTTATTACCTAAAAACATGTAATAGCCAGACGTAAACCGTATGGTGTCAGGACAACCACCCCAATCAGCATCTGTATAGGAGACTAGTGTAGATGTCGACGAAGGATACAAATGCAAGTCATACTCAAGTGTTTCCTGAATGTACCTAAGAATGAGTTTGAGCGCATTCATATGTTCAACTATGGGATCATGCGTAAACAAACACACCTGTTGTACGACATATGTAATATCAAGTCGCGTGAACATCAGATACTGAAGGGCACCTGCAAGACTACGATAGCGGGTAGGATCATCATAGGGAGAGCCAGCTGCAGCACACAACTTGGGTTTAGTATCAACTGGAGTAGAAGTGGACTTACAGGATGACATCCCAACCCTCTCAATGATCTCTGCTGCATACTTCCTCTGTGATAAGAACAATCCACCTGCATGACGAGTTACAGCAATCCCCAAAAAGTAACTCAATGGGCCCAAGTCCTTCATGACAAACTCATAACTGAGCATTGTCATAATGGACTTTCGCAACGCATCAGAAGAGGCAGTCAAAATAATATCATCAACATATAATAGAATGTACGCCATGGAAGATCCCTAACGATATATGAATAATGAGTTATCAGACCTGCTGTGAGAGAAACTCATAGTCGAAACATAGTCAACAAACCTCTTATACCAAGACTGTGGGGACTGCTTAAGCCCATACAAGAACTTCCTCAATAAACAGACATGATTAGGATATCTAGTATTCCTAAACCCCAAGGGATGATGCATATACACTGTCTCATGAAGATCACCATGTAGGAAATCATTCTTCACATCTAACTGATGAATGAGCCATGATTTTGAAAGAGTCAAGCTGAGTATAGTGCGAAACTCACCGGC
Source organism: Przewalskia tangutica (assembly GCA_029844215.1). Classification (NCBI taxonomy): domain Eukaryota; kingdom Viridiplantae; phylum Streptophyta; class Magnoliopsida; order Solanales; family Solanaceae; genus Przewalskia; species Przewalskia tangutica. The sequence goes on from CM056725.1 coordinate 11,241,212, forward strand.
TTGACCACTGGGCTAAAAGTCGCACCACAATCCACACCAACCTGCTGAGTCTTACCATCACCTACAAGACGAGCCCTATGTCTTGCAAACAAACCATCAGAATTCTCTTTATGAGCAAAAATAAATATAGACTGAATAATATTAACACCAGATGGATGGGGCACCAACTCCCACGTCTTATTATCAATAAGATCATTATATTCATCGGTCATGGCAATTTTTCAATTAGGGTAATTTAGGGCAGACACAGGATTACGGGGTAATGGTGATTTAAGAATATTAAAATTAAAATTAAAATGTCTTTTTTGGTTTAAGAATACCCCATTGACTACGAGTGATTGGATCATGACTCTGGGCTGGATTGGATGAATTTTGAGAATTTTCGGAAGTGTCGGAAATTTTCGTCGGAGGCTTCGCGGCGCTGGAAGAACTGCAGAGCTCTCTGAAGTTTTGGCTTCGCGGCTCTTCCCCTAAGGGTCATGGCGCTAATGATGGGTGTAAAACTGTCTGTTCACTGGATGGTAGGCGTCGCGGTGCCACCCCTAAGGGTCGCGGCGCTGACGATGTTTTTCTAACAAATCTGAAAAATGACGGAGAACATAGAGGGAGACATAATCATCCAAAAAATCATAAGAACTAGACACGGGTTTTTTTACTTTAGAAAATAGAAATTGGGATTCATCAAAGAGAACATGACGACTAATGATGATTCTTTTAGAGGACAAATCAAAGAATTTATAACCACAATGATTTGACGGATAACCCAAAAATACACACGGAGTAGAGCTTGCCTGAAGTTTGTTGATTGTGGTGGATGGAAACAGTGGATAACATAAGCATTCAAAGTCCCTAAGATGAAAATACGTATGAGTCTTTTTGTATAAAACTTGAAGAGGGGAGGAATATGTCAAACCTTTAGAGGGAATAATATTAAGTAGATCGATAGCCATTTGTAGCGTATGATTCCAAAACAATTGAGGGACGGAAGAATGAACCAATAAAGTCTGAATAATGTTATTAATGGTATGAATTTTTCGTTCAGCTTTCCCATTTTGTGAAGACGTATGAGGAAAACGAAAATTTATCCCATTTTGATCACAAAACTCCCTAAACACCCCATTGTCATACTATTACCATTATCACATTGAATGTTCTTTATTTTCCGTTCGAATTGGGTTCTTATGAAAGCTCTAAATTTTACGAAGATGGAAAAAACTTGTGATTTTTTCGCAATTGGAAACGTCCATTAAAATTTAGCGTAATCATCCAAGAATAAAACATAATATCAACCCATAGAATTGAGAATCGGAGATGTCCATAAATCGTTATGAATAATGTCAAATGGCATTGAAGTATGAGAATTCGAAGCTACAAATGGTAACTTAATAATTTTCCCTAACAAACAAGATTTACAATTTGGAGTACTACGAGTACCCTTATAAGAAATAAACTTATTTTTATCTAAAACAGATAAAATTGACGACACTGGATGACCTAGACAAGCATGCCACAAGGAAGAAACAAGAGCTGTAAAACTGGATGACATAACTTGACGCGAGATGCTGAGACTCGGTGTGATTGGATAAATATCTCCTATTGTCACACCTCATGAGATGAATCCCGTCTTGAAATCCTTCATAGAAAATCCAAACGGATCAAAATTAATAGAAACCTAATTATCAGTGGTGAATTTACGGACATACACCAAATATTTAATCAATTTTGGGGCATGAAGGGTATTTTTCAGGACAAGTGGATGAGGAGGGGACAAAGTTTTATTACCATAACCCTTAATTGGAACATAATTGTCATTATCAACAGTTATACCACGATTAGTGCTCAAATTAGAATAAGATGAGAGAGTACCTTGGTCGGATGTCATGTGGGTAGTGGTGCCTGTGTCCATGTACCAATTTGGGTCTGGTTGAGTCAAGCCAAGCGTGTGCATCGCTGCTTCAATGTCAGTCTGAGTGGGGCCCATTTCGTGGTGGGCCTGATGGGGGCGAGGCCCAAGTATACTAGACTACTGGGGTTGCTGTACATACGCCGTCCGAACCCCGAGTGCCCTGGGTAGAAGGCTGGGCGCGCGCTTGACCGCTGATCGAGGCGTCAGAAGGCTAAGTCGCGGCGCTGTAGGGTTGAGCCGCGGTGATGTAATGCGGGGTCGCGGTGCTCTGAGGCTCTGGGACCCACTTCCACTATCCAGGGGTCCCCTATGGGCCCAGAACTGCTGCTACTGACGGTTGTCCCCGTTCTTGTCGCTGCGATTCTTGCCATTATTCTTCCGATTTTGGCCCTTCTTACCATCACCGTTGTTGTGATTTTGGATCACGTTGGTTGGATTGGAAGGGAGAAAATTGGAAGCAGTCATCATGGCGACTGGATTTGCTCCGATCGATGCCTTTTTAGCCAAACCCGCTTCTTCTAAAGTGAGCATGGAGCGGGCTTGATAAAACTCTGACAGGGGGTTACTTTGATGAATAATCGAAGAAACACCTGTATAGGCCTCGGATAGATCGACAACCATCGAAAGAACTAGACGACTATTAGAAACAGGAGAACCCACGTTGCGAAGTTGGTCTGCCAAGTCCTTGAGGCGTTTGCAATAAGAAGAAATGTTTGGAAAATTCACAATAGAAACCTGAGAAAATTCCTGCTCAAGGATAACAATACGAGAATGACTGTTATCTTGGAAGATGTCACGCAATCGATTCCACTCCGCCATAGCTGTGGAGTTGGGTTCCATAATCGTCTGTAAAAGATCCAAGGAGATAGTGACATAAATCCACTGGAGAACCTTGGCATCAAGCATGATTCATAAGTCTGGATCTGTTTCTTTGGTAGGCACAACCGTTGTAGATGTAGATGTCGTTGTATCACCCCCCGTAGGAGTAGTGAGAAGGATGATGTGGTGAAGAACTTTATGTGCCATAACATGAATCTTGAACATTTCCGCCCACGTCTCATATTGGACATTTTTAAGATCAAGAACAATAGGAAGGATGCTATTGATGTTAGAAACTGTTAGGGCAGGATGAAAAGCGTTCTTATCAACCATAGGGAATAGAACAACAAGATTCGGAGAAGGGAATTTGGGAGAGAAGATTTTTTGGAAGAGAAGAGCTAACCCACGGCGCTGGTCACGAAAATCTGAGAGGAGAGAGAAAGTTTTGAGGAGCGGAAGCTGGGTAAAGAGAACCTAGACTCTTGATACCATGAAAGAATTAATTCTTTGATTATTCTTATTAATGAAAGACATATATATATACAAGTTACAACAGGAGAATCATATTCCTACTTTACATCTAAACTCATATTCTATAATGAGACTACAATACAATTATGGTAATATTACAATTGTAATTAAGGTAAAAGACTAATTCTAATATATACCAAATATATACAAATCGAACATCGCCCACTGGCCAAGGATCCGCGTCAGGTCCTAAGGGCGGACGTTCTTGACTATTTTCTGGACAACGCTTAACATTTGTAATGAAATATAAAACTGATGTTCCCTTCACAAGATATTCTTAGGGAAAGCAGCTGAGATAGAGAGAGCAGCTCCCCCAACAAGTCATTTATAGATTTCTAGTCGGGAATAGAGCTGCCATTGGCCATGAAGAAATACCATACTATATTCAAGGAAATTATGGTTGAATATAGTTTCTTATAATTTAAATAAAAGAAAATGATCAACAACAAAACATTGAGTGTAATTTTACGGTTGGGATCAGGTAACCGTAGAGTGTACCTTACCTCTATCTTGAAAAGATATAGATGTTTTCGATAGATTATCGGTTCAAAATCTGCGAAGGTATTTTATATATTATTTTAATTTTTATGTGTAGAAATAAAATAGTTTTAGAAAATATATTATTGAAGTTAAATTTGTAAACAACTACAAAATCAGTTTTTTCACAAAATTACTAATAAAAATTCGTTATTCAAACAAACTAGGGTTAGTCAATGATATAGGTCAAAAGACATAATTTACTCCTCTATCCCATATTAACACATGGAGGCAAAGGCAAAGGCAAAGTTTGAGGCATGATTATGATTATGTTACCGAGATGCATTTATTTAATTTGATTTATTTTTACAGTGGGGATACATACAAGAGGCAGGCTTTTAATAATGGAACACAACAAAAAGTCTTTAATAAATAAATAAATAAAAATAAGAAAACCTATTTAGGGTTGGCAATACCATGTGTTTTTTTACCGTTTTTTGATTCCCTTTCTTGACGGTCAAACTTTGCTGTTGAGTTTTTACATCATTCGAGATGATAATCACCCCCTCCACCCCCAACCCCCAACCCCAATTTTGCACCACCCTTCCTATCTTTTTTGGTTTTTATCACTGGTTTCCTACTTAGTATTAGGATTCGACTAAATTTAAATTTACATCGAAAAATTTCACATTAAAAATAAATCGTTTCTGACAAAAATAACTATGTATCTAAAACTCAAACTCAAAACTTTTAATAAAAAATGAAAGAGTATATACCACTTCTCGGCAACCCTCATCGGTACCCTCTCTATTGTACACTTATTGCATAAGTGAAAACCCCCTCCAAATTTAACTTATCTATTGCAAATGTAAATTTTTTTAAATATATTTTTATTTATTACAACATGTAATTTACTTAAAAGATGTAAGTTTTAATTATCATAAATCTTCTTTCCATCCGGATGACCTTAAACTCAAAAGAAGAAAAAACTAGTATAAAATAACTATGCTAACTTGAATATTTTTCAAAGTTTAGTGCATGCATTAGTCAACCTCTCAAATATCTTGCAACAAGAAGTTAGAGAGCAACTTGATGAAAATGAGCAAGAAGTGTACTAAGTCTATTTAAGATTAAATTTGATGGGTTCAATTTTTAAAAAGTTTATTATTAAATTTCTTACTTTTAAAATTACGAATTCAAATATAGATATTTCTTGAAATTTTACTGAAGGTATATATTGTTGGATATTTGTGTAGTAACAAGAAAATGAGAATGCAATAACAACAATTAATGTAAGTGTCAAGTGTTTTACAAATGAGCCAAAAACCTCATTTTATAATGTTGGAAGATGACCTTCCACATACCAAGTAATGGACTTGAATTGCCATGAATTAGACTTGATTGTGGAGTTACAATTCAGCCAAATAATGGTTGAATTCATGAGCAACATAATGGAGAGTTAATACTCCAAAGTCAGCCCAAAAATCACTTTTAATTCACTTTCAACGTTCAAAACTGTCGCCGCGGTCCTGCAGGTTGACGCCGCGGCTCTGAGGTGGTGGCGCCGAGATGGTTTTCCGGTGTCGCGGTCCTTTTCCGACTCGTTTCGACATTCACACTTTGTACACTTCTTCCTTCATTTACCAACGTGAAACCAACGTTATTTGACCAATAACCGTCTATTACCTTACGTCTCAAACAATTCATATACGTATCAATATCTCTTTTATTAAGGAAATTATGATCATTGACACTATGTGTGCACGTGTGGGGCCCCAATTATTCGAATCATAATTAATAAAATTAATTTTATTTCATGTTTAATAAATATTTCCAACATATATGTTCCACGTTAAATTATTGAGTTTAAATTAAGACTGACAAAATATTTTCTGAGATGACTTTATACTCTTGCTCGAACCTAAAATGGGCGCATGTCACACATTCATTGGACCATATATCTGTGTCTACATCCGTATATATCTAGTAGGTGTGCATCAAGAATTAACTATTTAATTATGCGTTAATCATGACCTAGTTCAGCTAATTTTCTAATAAATGGATTTAACAATTGAAACTATTATAATTTTCATGCACATTAAATGTTTCTCGACTAGATATCTATAGTCACCTGTTTGGAAGAATTTGTTAATAGTCTCACATCGGATATTGAATGAAAACATGAACTCCTTATATGTATTAGTGAATATTCTCCATATATTCGTCATATATTGTGTAATTATAAATATTGTATATTATGGTATATTAGGATCCTTACCGAATTAAGACTCCTCTCTTGTACATACTATATATATTTTGTAATAATGAAAATACCCCCCAAGGGAAATTACTACAATCTTACATGGTATCATAAGCCAAAACCCTAGGGTTTCCTGTCTAAGTCGTCGCACCCCCCTTCCCTCTCTCCCCTCGAGTCCGCCGCCAGCAACCACCACCGAAATTTTCCTTCCCTTGTTCTTTTTTCTCCACTAAAATACAATGACTAATCCTCCTAATCCCAACACTCAAAATCCCACCTAGGCTTCCTCCTCCTCCACCGTCGACACGTCCACCACACTAAAAACATCTTTCTCCCCATATGTTCACCCTGCACTAACTGTTACAAACATCAAGAATTATCTCCCAATCATTCTTGATCAAGAAAACAGTCAGTACACACCATGGGTCAAACTATTCCGCATTCATGCATGTCTATACAACGTGCTTGACCACATAGATGACTCTTTCCCGCGCCCCCTGAAGTCGACGACGCTGCTTGGCTTCGGCTTGACGTAGCTGTTAAACAGTGGATATACGGTAGCATCTCGCATGATTTGCTTCTCACTATAATGAAGTCTGGTGCCTCGGCCCGTGATTTATGGATTCGGTTGGAAGAAATATTTCAAGATAACAAGCACACTCGTGCTGTGTACTTGGAGGAACAATTTAATACCACACATCTTGAAAATTTTCTCCAACATGACTGATTACTGCAAACAATTAAAACGTGTGGTAGATCAATTATCCAACGTCGGCACGCCTGTCTCGAAAACTAAAATAGTGTTACAATTAATTGCAGGCCTTCCGAAAGGAGAATATGATACTTTGGCCACTCTGATTCAACAGACAGATCCGTTACCCAATTTTAACAAAGCATGTTCGCAGTTTTTACTCAAATAAACCCATTGTGCTAAGCAGGAAGAGCACAATCAGAAGGCATTAGTCATCGAAACGCAACCTCCAAATCAAAATCCCGCCGGCCAAACCCCGCCGGAAAATTCTCAACCGCGACAGGGGTTGCAGGGGTCGCGGCGGCAGAGGAGGTCGTGGGCGTGGGAAGGGACGCGGCTAGCAGCACCAGCCGCAACAGCCACAATCCAAAAATTAGCAATACTAGACTGGGCCAACAACTCACACACAATTCCAGAACTGGGCCATGGGACCAACCGAAACGCAGGCCTAATACCCATACACTCAACAAGGGTTGTTGGGCCCTGCTTCAGGTCCTCGGCCAGGCTACTTCCCGCAGTATCAGGCCCACTTCACCCAGGCCCATTACAAGCAGCCTTCAACAGGTCAGGCCTGAACCGACTTGGGCCAGGTGTTTAGCAGTGTGAACTTGCAACAATCAGATGAAAATTGGTACATTGACTCGGGCGCCATATCTCACCTCACCCTCTATGCAGGTAATATTTTCATAATATTTAAATTAAAGCATCCTCAATACATTACTGCTGAAAATGGGCATCGCATTTCAATACAGGGCTATGACACTTCCTACACCAAACCACCACATCACCCATTTTTCCTTCATCATGTCCTGTATGCACCAAATATAATTAAAACCTCATTTATGTACGTAAGTTTACTTGTGATAATTTTGTCTCTGTTGACTTTGACCCATTTGATTTTACTGTGAAGGATCTTCATACGGGGAACCGTCTTATGAGATGCAATAGCACGGGGATCTCTATCCATTCTCATCCACCTCCGCTGCCGGATCTCGCTCTCCCGTCTCTCTAGTTGTTATCTCTCCGTCTGTCTGGCATATTTGGCTTGGCCACCCTGGCAACCCAGTTTTTAATTTTCTTAGAGACAATAATTTCATTAAATGTAATAATGGGAAACTTGCCCAGAATTGTATTTCATGTTCTTTAGGCAAACATATTCGTCTTCCATTTAAATCATCTACTAGTGTTATTTTTGCACCGTTTGATATTATACATGTCGATTTGTGGACATCCCCCTATTTCTAGTTCTCTTTGTCATAAATATTATCTTGTGTTGCTAGATGATTTTTCTCACTATATTTGGTTATATCCAAAATTCAGAGACAGTTGAGATCTAGAGAGATATAAGGCACGACTTGTGGCTAATGACACAAATCAATAGGAGGGTATTGATTTTGGTGAGACTGTTACACCCCGTAATTCTAGGGCATATAAGTGAGAACGTAAGTAAGAAAATAAGATTTGAAGGTTGGAAGGAAAATATATTTACATTTTCTATATGGAATAATTTTGGATGCAACAAATGTGACGACGGGAATTAATATTAGTGGTTGAATTCTCTCCAATGGAGTTATGGACTTAGGATTGTATTATTAAATCTTGACATTAAGAATATGAGCCCATCAAAAATTTCACAATTTTGGGCTAAGTATGGAATTATTTTTGTGAAGAGAATTATGGGCGAATAAGATGGTGACACGTGTCCCTCCCCACTTGTGTAGCAAAGCTCCAATTATATCTATGTATTGCAAGATTTGGATAAGTGTGGGAGATATTATTGTGAAGAGAAATACAAGTGGACAAGTGGGTCTACAAGGGTCCCCCTCCACTTGTGCTACATACACCCATTTTATATACAAGTCTTGCAAGACTTGATCTCACAAATATCTTTTCTCCTTAACCTCTCATCTCCTCCAAGTCTCGAAAAACCATAGCCAAAGTGAAGAACAATATCAACTTATTTTCCAAGATTAAGCTCATTAATTAAGTTCTAAGAAAAGTCGATACTCCATAACAAGTGGTCACGGTTTGGCCGAGACTTAGCACACAAAATCCTAAGCTTGGAGATGAACTCTTTGGAAGAAAAGCATGAAAGTAAGATGGTTACAAGATTGTAAAGGATACATGCATGTTGTTGTGCTTGAAGAAGTGGTGCAAGTGAAGCAGTTTTTGGCCGAGAACTTGGGACTGTTTTGGCTAAAGTTAAGGTAAGATTCTTCTTCCTCTTGAAGTAATTGGAAATTAAATGATGTTATAGTTAAGAGATGAACTTGTGTTAAGAGATGAACTTGTGTTAAGAGATGAACTTGTGTTAAGAGAAATGGAGAATAAGAAGTGCATGTGACAGTTTGGCATGTTAGCCGATTTTGAGACTGTTTTTGTTATATTGGATTCGTTGGTTATTGTTGTAGTTATCGTCACTTATTGTATGTTAAAATAAAGAAATCTTGTTATTGAAAGTTGTTATGGTTTATATAAAAGTGTTGGAATGTGAATTGGATTTTAAGGAATTATGAAAAGGGCTTTGGTTTTGGTTGTTGGCTGAAACTGCATGAAACTGTATGACGTTATTGTGTTGTTTTAGGGACTGTTTTGTAGAGTTATAATGCTAGAAATTTAGTTATAATTATGCATGTTTAAGGTGATAAATTGCTAACGTATGTCCTAAAGGAATAAGGGTATAGAAAGGTGTAGAAAGCTTCACATTTTACCCTCGTTGTTGTTGAAGTATGGACTATTTAGTAGACTGTTTTTATATGATTAAGAGGCCGGATTAACATGTGAAGTAGGTGTGTCGATCACCTTGGTTGCTATTTTGGTTATGTCCTTAATTGGTATTTGGTTATTGATGTTATTGGTCTTGTTTGTAAGTTGCCGAAGTATGTATAAATAGGGGAAGTGCTGCCCAATTTTTATAAGAAAAGAGAACTGTTACACCCCGTACTTACAGGACATGTGTTAAGAACGTACGTAAGAACTCACATTGTTAAGATTTGAGACTTGTAAAAAGTTATCGGAATTATGGATTTTTCGGAAGACGTATTATTGTGACGAATGGGAGGGCGACACGTGTCACCCCCCCTTAGAGTTGCCTTGGACGATTTTAGGCATGGCCAAGATGGTCATTGACCATAGTATTAGATGACAAGTCTTGCAAGTAGTAGCTTGACAATATTGACTAAGTCAATGGGTCCACTTTAGCTTGATATTTAATTAGAGCTCATCCAAATCACCCATTTGTTTATATCATGACCCTCCATTACACTATATAAGACTACTAGTAGCAAGAGGGAGTTCAATACTTAGAGAAATTTCACAAATTTGAAGACTTGCAAGAGCAAGCTCTCGGCTTCACTTACTCTCTAAAGGAAAAAAATTGGTTTCTTGTTCTTTGAGCTCCACATTTTAAACCAAGGTTCATGAGTGTTATGTAAGTGTATCTCAATAGAAAAATATTGGAAAAAGATAGTTTTCGGGTTAGTCGCAAAGTGAAAACCTAGTGGCTTTTCTAGGTTTTGTTTGGAGAGTTGAAGGATAATTGTTGGTGTGGTTCTAAGGGTCTCAAGTAGCGGATTGAAGTGTCTTGGAGAGGTTCTAAACTACTAAGGAGCGACTTCGGATTTGGAATTGGATTAAGAATCGTTAAGGTATAATCTTGTCTTTTAAAGTGTTACAAGGTTATATATTTATTTTGTGTTGTTAGCTTTACGTGTTGCTTGCATGAAGTTGTTATGTAGAAGTTTATAAGGATTTTGGATTGATTGTAGCCTTGGAAATCCGGAATGTAATGTAAGCCATGTTAAGTTGGATTTCAATTTAGTCGTTATTAGAATCGCATGTTATTGATTTGAAGATTGTGGTAGTTTTAATCAAATGCGACTTGATATCATGTTATGTTAACAATTTGGATTGAAATGGAAATTTGATAAGAATTGGTATGGTTGAACTCAAGGTGGCCGAATTTGGACTTTTAGTTTGTTATTCATTTGTATTGGACTACTTTCTAAATTGTGAGCCAATTGGGGCTGTTTAGTTATGCATTTGTATTGGACTACCTTCCATATTGATTGTGAGCCAATTGGGGCTGTTTGGTTATTGTATTTCGGCCTTGAAAAAGGTGGCAAAGTAAGTAGAAACAAAGGAGGTCTTTGTCCGATTTTCCGTAGAATTTAGTGACTTGGCACTTAGGATATTCTACGTTTAAAGTAAGAGGTTAATGGACGTATTGTGACCATTATAGGTTGAAGTACTAAGTATAGCGTATCCTACTTGGAGAGTGGAATAGCTATCAAGGTTGGAGTACTTTGGAGCATTTTGCTACTTGTCGATAAGCGTCGCGAGGTATGTGAACCTCTTCCTTCTTTAGACATGGTTCTATGTATGGAATATACATGTGGTATTATTTCATGATTCCTTCTATTCTTAGAAGTTAAGAAGTATGTATGTTGATTTACTCTACGTAAGGGTTATGTCTAAGTTATCCTAAGTTATAAGTATGTTAAATTGTCTAAGTCCTTACAAGTCTTATGGGAGATGTTGGTAAGAATGGTTAGGAAAATATGAGATTTGATTTAAAACTATGTGTCTTGATTTATTTAAAGTAAGTAAGTGGATTTTACGTTCAAAAATGACTTGAATTTATATGTGAAAAGGGATTGATTTTTAAAAGTGAAAGTTATATGGTTTTAAGAGAATAAGTTACTTGGTTTTGGAAGTGTATGGAACCTTATATTTGTTTTGTATAAGTATAAGTAAGTGGATTTTAAAGAATGTATGATATAAGGTTTTAAGACTATGAACTTTGGTTGTCTTCTAAGGATTATGAAACTTTATTTTTCAAGTTGTGGACTTGATTTCTAAAAGTATTGATGACATGATTTTAAGAGTATGTGACTTGAGTTTTAAAAGAAAGAAGTTTATGATTCTTTTAAGTGCATTATGCGTGGTATTTTTAGGTCTAGTTTCCCTAATGTTGTAAGAATAAAAGTGCCTTGAGTTCTCTAAAATGAAAGGTTGTTATAATAGCTTTATGGGAAGTTGTTATAACGACTTAAGAAGAAGGTAACAATACGTTTTAAAAGGTTACGTAAGGAAAATCACACCGAGCCTACAAATAGGCGGATTACGTTATGAAATACAGAGCCTACAAATAGGCGGATTACGTTATGAAATACACCGAGCCTACAAATAGGCGGATTACGTTATGAAATACAGGAGCCTACAAATAGGCGGATTACGTTATGAGATACAGAGCCTACACATGGCGGATTATGCCATATTACCCGAGCCTACACATGGCGGGTTACGTCATCTTACAAGGCCGCGGTGGGCGGATTATGTTATATGATTCCACGCGATGCAAGGCGGTGGGCGGATTATGCTACATGATTCCACGATGCACAGCTGCGGGTGGGCGGATTATGTTATATGATTCCACGATGCAGAGCCGCGGTGGGCGGATTATCTTACATGATTCCACGATGCAGAGCCCGCGGTGGGCGGATTATGTTATATGATTCCACAAGATGCAAGCCCCACAGCGGGCGGATTATGTCACATGATTCATCGATGCGTGTCCATAAATGGGCGGATTATGTTATGTAAGATATGTAAGTTATGTGAAAAGGCTGGATTAAGCTCTTAAGTAAGTATGTAAGAATATGTTGTTAAATCTTATCGAAAGAAGGAAAGGAGCGGTTAATATATGATTGATTTGGGAGTTAAAGGGCGTTCTTTTATGCGATTATGATTTGATTCTTGCGTTATTTACATTCCATATTAAATTTTTGTTATCGACCCCGCCCGAAGTGCGTTCATGTCGCAGTTTAGGTACAGTGTGGATCCGCGAGCTTAGGATCTGGTTCAGCATTTTAGATGGCTCAGGGTTAGGAGTTGTCATGGCTATGTATATTCGGGGTATGGCGGGGCCTGTCCACACAGCGATTATGTTAAAACTCTTAGAGGTGCAGAGTCACATATTGTGGAGTGCTTTGTAAAGAAAGGAAGCGGCTGCCGTTTATGTATGTACGTTCAGGAAGGTAGCCCTATCGGCTAACCTGTTGTTTTACTTTCGTTGTTTTATTCATAAGTTTCATGTATGTTCATTGCTATTTCTCGATGTATACGAGCAGGTGCCGGGTAGGGCACGATCGCGAGCCGGTCGGGTCGTGACAAAAGTGGTATCGAGCGATTAGTCCTCGGAAAGTGTCTGACCGTGTCTAGTAGAGTCTTGATTATCGGTGTGTTGTGCACCACATCTATAATCGGGAGGCTGCGGGACATTTAGGATTGGTTTCCATTCTTCTCACTCTGAGATCGTGCGATAGAAGCGTGTTGTTAAGTCGTCTCTCACTAACGAGTTATGTTGATTGCATTTCACGAGAAAGCGTGATGACCGGGAAGGACCATGTGGATTGCGTATCCGGGTTGGTAATGATTATAGTATAGTTGGTATTGTAACATACATCTATACGGAGTTATGTATGAGGTCATTTATGGGTTGCCTAGAATGGTTTTAGATTTACCAAGTGGTAAAGATTAACTAGATCTGGAAGGTATGGATTAGTTAATGAATTTTCGCCAGGTTGTGTTTTATTTTGAGATAATTGGGAAGGATGAGGTGTCAGATAGGGTAGTGAACCCTTAAGAAGCCATGTTAAGGAACTTAACGGAATGTCATGTAAATAGATTAAAGGCTGCATAGTAGGCTTAAGAGAATTGTGCGGATGAGGTCAGGTATAGAGTAAGTAATGGTTGTTGTGATCGAGACAACATGGTTTTGGTTTTATGAGAAGTTTTGTACCCGTTTACGAGGGACAGATAAGGTAGGCTTGGAGCATGGAAAGTGCGAGCCTAAGAATGTTAAGACCGCTAGGACCTTAGTTGTATAAGGTCTTCTCGTAGAAAGATTTAGTATAGACCAAGGATAAAGAGTTAAGTGCGGCCGAGTCGGGTTGAGGACTGTTCTGGGTCTCCCCGCTGGAATGGAGTGGGATCAGTTGGTAGTAGTTTCGCTACGTGGCGGGGTCACGAGCGCAAGGCCCAAGTCTAGTTAATTGTTTCTGGGTTCGTGGACACGTTCCACCGTTTCATGTCGTGAAAGCGGAAATGGTCGTATATTGTCTTATAGAGTGACTCAAAGATTTGAGGCCAGAATCGGTATGGAAGTTATGTATGTATGTTAGAAGGAGTTGGAAATGCGAAAAGGTAATCTCTTTTGGGCTTATGATGGGCGAATATGCGTGTCACGAGTATTAGGGCCATGTGTGGCATTGTTGGTATGTCGGGGTTGTGAAAGGAAACTATGTCGCTAATTATAAGTTTGACTCCGAAAGAACATTCGAGGACGAATGTTTCTAAGGGGGGAAGAATGTTACACCCCGTACTTACAGGACATGTGTTAAGAACGTACGTAAGAACTCACATTGTTAAGATTTGAGACTTGTAAAAAGTTATCGGAATTATGGATTTTTCGGAAGACGTATTATTGTGACGAATGGGAGGGCGACACGTGTCACCCCCCCTTAGAGTTGCCTTGGACGATTTTAGGCATGGCGAGATGGTCATTGACCATAGTATTAGATGACAAGTCTTGCAAGTAGTAGCTTGACAATATTGACTAAGTCAATGGGTCCACTTTAGCTTGATATTTAATTAGAGCTCATCCAAATCACCCATTTGTTTATATCATGACCCTCCATTACACTATATAAGACTACTAGTAGCAAGAGGGAGTTCAATACTTAGAGAAATTTCACAAATTTGAAGACTTGCAAGAGCAAGCTCTCGGCTTCACTTACTCTCTAAAGGAAAAAAATTGGTTTCTTGTTCTTTGAGCTCCACATTTTAAACCAAGGTTCATGAGTGTTATGTAAGTGTATCTCAATAGAAAAATCTTGGAAAAAGATAGTTTTGGGTTAGTCATAAAGTGAAAACCTAGTGGCTTTTCTAGGTTTTGTTTGGAGAGTTGAAGGATAATTGTTGGTGTGGTTCTAAGGGTCTCAAGTAGCGGATTGAAGTGTCTTGGAGAGGTTCTAAACTACTAAGGAGCGACTTCGGATTTGGAATTGGATTAAGAATCGTTAAGGTATAATCTTGTCTTTTAAAGTGTTACAAGGTTATATATTTATTTGTGTTGTTAGCTTTACGTGTTGCTTGCATGAAGTTGTTATGTAGAAGTTTATAAGGATTGTGGATTGATTGTAGCCTTGGAAATCGAATGTAATGTAAGCCATGTTAAGTTGGATTTCAATTTAGTCGTTATTAGAATCGTCGCATGTTATTGATTTGAAGATTGTGGTAGTTTTAATCAAATGCGACTTGATATCATGTTATGTTAACAATTTGGATTGAAATGGAAATTTGATAAGAATTGGTATGGTTGAACTCAGGTGGCGAATTTGGACTTTTAGTTTGTTATTCATTTGTATTGGACTACTTTCTAAATTGTGAGCCAATTGGGGTCATTTAGTTATGCATTTGTATTGGACTACCTTCCATATTGATTGTGAGCCAATTGGGGCTGTTTGGTTATTGTATTTGGCCTTGAAAAAGGTGGCAAAGTAAGTAGAAACAAAGGAGGTCTTTGTCCAGATTTTCCGTAGAATTTAGTGACTTGGCACTTAGGATATTCTACGTTTAAAGTAAGAGGTTAATGGACGTATTGTGACCATTATAGGTTGAAGTACTAAGTATAGCGTATCCTACTTGGAGAGTGGAATAGCTATCAAGGTTAGATACTTTGGAGCATTTTGCTACTTGTCGATAAGCGTCGCGGTATGTGAACCTCTTCCTTCTTTAGACATGGTTCTATGTATGGAATATACATGTGGTATTATTTCATGATTCCTTCTATTCTTAGAAGTTAAGAAGTATGTATGTTGATTTACTCTACGTAAGGTTATGTCTAAGTTATCCTAAGTTATAAGTATGTTAAATTGTCTAAGTCCTTACAAGTCTTATGGGAGATGTTGGTAAGAATGGTTAGGAAAATATGAGATTTGATTTAAAACTATGTGTCTTGATTTATTTAAAGTAAGTAAGTGGATTTTACGTTCAAAAATGACTTGAATTTATATGTGAAAAGGGATTGATTTTAAAAAGTGAAAGTTATATGGTTTTAAGAGAATAAGTTACTTGGTTTTGGAAGTGTATGGAACCTTATATTTGTTTTGTATAAGTATAAGTAAGTGGATTTTAAAGAATGTATGATATAAGGTTTTAAGACTATGAACTTTGGTTGTCTTCTAAGGATTATGAAACTTTATTTTTCAAGTTGTGGACTTGATTTCTAAAAGTATTGATGACATGATTTTAAGAGTATGTGACTTGAGTTTTAAAAGAAAGAAGTTTATGATTCTTTTAAATGCATTATGTACGTGGTATTTTAGTCTAGTTTCCTAATGTTGTAAGAATAAAAGTGCCTTGAGTTCTCTAAAATGAAAGGTTGTTATAATAGCTTTATGGGAAGTTGTTATAACGACTTAAGAAGAGAGGTAACAATACGTTTTAAAAGGTTACGTAAGGAAAATCACAGAGCCTACAAATAGGCGGATTACGTTATGAAATACACCGAGCCTACAAATAGGCGGATTACGTTATGAAATACACCGAGCCTACAAATAGGCGGACACGTTATGAAATACACCGAGCCTACAAATAGGCGGATTACGTTATGAGATACACCGAGCACGCATAGGCGGATTATGCCATATTACCCGAGCCTACACATAGGCGGGTTACGTCATCTTACAAGGCGCGGTGGGCGGATTATGTTATATGATTCCACGATGCAGAGCCAGCGGTGGGCGGATTATGCTACATGATTCCCAAGATGCAAGCCCACGGTGGGCGGATTATGTTATATGATTCCACAAGATGCAGGCCCGGGTGGGCGGATTATCTTACATGATTCCACAAGATGCGAGCCCGCGGTGGGCGGATTATGTTATATGATTCCACAATGCGAGCCCCAGGCGGGCGGATTATGTCACATGATTCATCAATGCACCGTGTCCGCAAATGGGCGGATTATGTTATGTAAGATATGTAAGTTATGTGAAAAAAGGTGGATTAAGCTCTTAAGTAAGTATGTAAGAATATGTTGTTAAATCTTATCGAAAGAAGGAAAGGAGCAGTTAATATATGATTGATTTCGGGAGTTAAAGGGCGTTCTTTATGCGATTATGATTTGATTCTTGCGTTATTTACATTCCATATTAAATTTTTGTTATGCGGCCCGCCGAGGCTGCGTTCATGTCCGCAGTTTAGGTACCAGTGTGGATCCGCGAGCTTAGGATCTGGTTCGCATTTTAGATGGCTCAGGAGTTCGGAGTTGTCATGGCTATGTATATTCGGGGTATGGCGGGGCCTGTCCATGCAGCGATTATGTTAAAACTCTTAGAGGTGCAGTAGTCACATATTGTGGAGTCCTTTTGTAAAGAAAGGAAGGCAACCGCCGTTTATGTATGTACGTTCAGGAAGGTAGCCCTATCGGCTAACCTGTTGTTTTACTTTCGTTGTTTTATTTATAAGTTTCATGTATGTTCCGCTGCTATTTCTCTGATGTATACCTGAACAGGGTGCCCAGGTAGGGCACCAGTCGCGGGCCCGGGGTCGGGTCGTGACAAGAACCATCTTGTGGTATATGACTTACACTAGTATCATGAAGTTGATAGACGTGTTATTGTTATTATAGGTTGAAATACTAATTGAGGCGTATTCTACTTATCGAGTTGGTATAGCCGATAAGGTATGTGAAACTATCCTTTCTTCTTATGGCATGTTTGTTATAAAGTGAGTGTACGGCGGATGTACATAGTTCTATTGGATCCTAATCCTTAATGATACATGATATGATAGTGTCTTGGTTTGTCTAAAATGAAAGTTCATTTTAAAGATTTTACTGAGATTCAAAAGATGATTTAAATTGCACAAGGTTGCTCATGATAGCTATTCGTGCAAGTGTTATTATTCCATTTCACCGAGTCCCATGATGGGCCGGAATACGTTATATGTATATATATGAGGATGATCATTCACCGAGTCCCATGATTGACCGGGATATGTTATATTGAGCTCACCGAGTCTCAGAATGGGCCGGGATATGTTATATTATATGGAGAGGTATTCATGATTATATGATTCCACCGAGTCCCAGAATGGGTCGGGATACGTTATATGTAAAAAGACACGATGATCCACCGAGTCCCAGAATGGGCCGGGATACGTTATATGTAAAATAACATGATGATCCACCGAGTCCCAGAATAGGCCGGGATACGTTATATGTAAATAGATACGATGATTCCATGGACATGTATCCATGATGCAGGTATAGATACCTATGACATATATGATTCCATGGACATGTATCCATGATGCGGGTATACCTGTGATAGTATATGATTATATGAGCAGACATTCATGATTTTGATACGACTCTCATTTTTATAAGGCACAGTTGACTCTCTATTTTATATGGCACAGAGGCATGGGTATATGTTGATTATTATACTTCTTAGTATGATCCTCTTTACAGTATTTTATGTGTCCATACTTGGTACATTGTTGTACTGACCCCCTTCTCCGGGGGGCTGCGTTCATGCCCGCAGGTATAGGTACTCAGTTTGGTGATCCGCGAGCTTAGGATCTTTGCTCATATTTTTGGGATAGCTCCATTATTCCGGGTCTTGTCATTTTGGTACTGATCTTGATTATAGGCTTATGTATATTCAGGGGTATGGCGGGGTCTTATCCCATCACATTTCATTATCAAACTCTTAGAGGTCTGTAGATAGGTGTGGGTGGTAAATGTGTATTTGGACATGTGTGAGTTGTAGTTCATTTGAATATCTCTATGTAAAGTGGCGGCCTCGTCGGCTTACCTGTTTTATTATATGAGTTTATTATTACAGTTCAGGGGACAGGATCCCTTTGTTATGATATTATGAGTTTTCTTAAGCTTCCACTGGTTATATGTGATGTGTGGGTATAAGGGTGCCCAGGTAGGACACCAGTCGCGGCCCGTCGGTTCAGGTCGTGACAAAAGTGGTATCAGAGCAGTTAGTCCTCGGAATGTCTACAGTCCGTACGCAGTAGAGTCTTGGTTATCGGTGCGTTGTACATCACACCCATAAACAGGAGGCTACATTACATTTAGGATTGGTTTCTATTTTTCCTTACTCCAAGATCGTGCGATAGAGCTATGTTGTTAGGATAGTCCCTCCCTAACAAATTATTGTGGTTGCAGCTATGCCTCTAAAGAAAGCGACAGCGGCCCAAAAGGGGGATATATGGACTTTGTATACATGTTGGTAAAATTGTTGTATAGTTGGTGTGACGAGGACGTGCATCTATACAGACATATTTATTAGGGTCATGTATGTGTTGCCTGAAGTAATTGTGGGTTATCATGAGTTGGTTAAGCTTTAATAATTGTTGGAAAGGTATGAAACAGTTTAATGAATCCACATCAAGGCATAATATATGTGCTAATTTGGAATATTTAGGAGGTGATGAGCTGTCTGAGATGGTGATGCACTCTTAAAACATCATATTTAATTGACTTAATGACATACCATGTTGTTAGATTAAGCTATGATGTATGCTTAAGTGATATGTACGAATAATATTTGTATGGAGTAAATAGGTTTGTTATGGTTAATACAACATGATTTTGAGATTATGAGAAGCTACATTACCCGTATACGGGAGAGATAATGTAAGCTTGGGACATGGAATAATTGAGGATCTTAGAATATTGGATAATCGTTGAGACCTTAGATATACAAGACCTTCTTGAGTAAAATATTTTATGTGTGATCTTGGTTAAAGTACATAGTATATGTGAAGTATATTAGTTGTGATAATTCCTTGGTTTGAGTATAAACCACTTGTTATTGTTGTTGATGTTGTTGAGCCGATTGAAAATGGTATTACCAATTTTAAGGGACTGCAAAAAGCAGTAGAGGATTTACTCCCAGATGTTGAACACATGAGGTGAACATATCCTTTCAAACTGGCCTAACAATTATAAGGGGATAGAAAGAAGGAATTTATGTTGGAAGTGCAAAAATTCAATGGCTAATATATGGAGGTATGAATACAAAAGTATTCTACAGCTTGATAATAGGGTATTCAATACAAAGGACAAAAAGGGTGATACTCTAAATGATACGTCAGGGATCATGCAAGCTTCTGTGGAATTCTACATTAACTTGTCGAGAACAAAGAGCTTCGAAAGGGATCATGCAACCAGTAATATAGTGAGACAAAAAGCAGTGGTAAGTGAGGAACAGAGAACAATGCTAAAAGGGAAGATTATGAAAGGGAGATACGCCCTCTTCCTCGCGTAAAGGGTGATATTGTGTATTATTAAGAATTATATGTATCAAGGTTAGTAAGCTAAGGTATGATATAGATATTGGACTGGTAAGGTCCTCGGCTTCGGCTACGTTGTGCAATATGTTACAATTCTACATAACCTATGGATAACAATAGTGTGTTGGGGGTAATTGAGGACAACACTATCGAAGAAGTGTTGTAAGAATATGAAAATAGTTAATAAGTATGAATGGAACTGTATGATCGAGTATCAAGGTAGAAATATTTTTTTGTTTAATAATGAGTAGAATGAAGGATTATGACAAGAATGATAAAGATGAATGAAATTATAGTTATGTAGATTTCATAAGATATGATTACTCTGGAACAGTATAAGGACCAATGGTAGAAGAGGGACAGTAAGAACACTTCGGCCAAAGGTGACGAACCTCTGTTGTTCAGGAATATAGTATGAGAAATACTTGAGATAAGAGACCCCCAAGGCAACTTGAAATGGAAATGTAAAGGTAAGACGAATGGGAACTCGGTCGATGAGAGACCTATTAATGATAAGACAAGAAAGCTTGCCAAGCCATTGGATCATGTAACACCGTGAATTGGATCTAAACATGTGAAGCATCAGTTCTACAACATATGCAGTTATACCTTTCAGAAAGTGTGTAAACGGAAGTAACAATGAGTAAAGCTCGAGATTAGCACCTAAACAGTTGAAAAGAGGCCAATGGCGCCTATGGATATAAGTATAAGGTAGACATTAAAGATATATGTCAAGAGATAAGGACATTATAAAACAGATAAATTGTCAGGCAAACACAGATGTCTATGAGCATTTTTGAACTGACCATAAGTTCGACGAGATAGGTAAAGTAATGGGTTTACAGCTTAACGAGATCAAGGAAATATTTTCCTAAAACGCTATTGACAGAAGAGTTAGCCATAAGGCAAGTGGAAGAATTTGAAGCGAAGTATATTGACCAGGTTTGGAGATGGTAGATCAACATCTTGTAATACAATTCTTCAGAGTCTTCTACGTATTGGATAAAAGAATAAGTTATCAATTAATTCCTTAAGGGGTAGTAACGCTAAGGATTGGAATCAGGAGCAATGTTTGAGATTACGTATGTATACCAGGATATTTTGGAAATATGAAGAGTACGACAAGTAAAAAAAGGAGTGAACAAGTGTCAAAAGAATTGAAGTTGTTTATAATTACGAGTAGTGAGAAGATATGAAGAAAAAAAATAGGGATTCATTTCAGACCATGAATGAGAGTTAATTGTGATAATACACACACTTTAGATCCAATGACATTGTCCATAAATTGTTCATGATTGAGATACTACAAATATAAGAATTTTCAGCACGCCAGTTGGTAAACAAAGCTAAGTTGACAATAGGATCATTCACCCACAAACAACTTGACTAATGTAAGGACTAAGGAGAGAAGTTGACATGAGGGAACACATCAGTTAGTTAAGTGGGAGTCCGATTGAAGGATTCAGATAGTGACAGCCCTATGACTCAGAATACATCAGAGTCATCCCTCATATGAGAAGGAAAAAGAACGGCATGATAAATATTCTATTTATAGAATAGATCGGGAAGAGATGACGTGGGAAGCAGAAAACGAGATAAAGAAGAAGTATCCCTACTTGTTCCCTACGCCTACAGGTAATTCGATTCCTTATTTGGCTACATTGATTGGTGAATAATACATGTGTTGTATTGTGGCCATGTGAGGCATCTTTGGGTTTGCTGAGTATTATTGGACCTTGTAGAAAAATAAGAGATTTAAGTGAAAAATGTGTGCTGTGAATTTCAGGCACAACGTCGCGGTGCCAAAGAACAGGACCGCAGTACTGAAACTTCAGAGAGCTGCAGGAATTCCGGCACCGCGGCGCCGACATGCAGGACCGCGGTGCCGATACTAACAAGTATAGGTTGATAGGTTTAGTTAAAGGAGGCTATGCCGAAGTTTGTATAGCTTGAGACCTATTATGAACATTCGGAACAAATGTTTTTAAGGGGAAAGAATGTTACACCCCGTAATTCAAGGGCATATAAGTGAGAACTTAAGTAAGGAAATAAGATTTGAAGGTTGGAAGGAAAGTATATTTACATTTTCTATATGAAATAATTTTGGATGCAACAAATGTGACGACGGGAATTAATATTAGTGGTTGAATTCTCTCCAATGGAGTTACGGACTTAGGATTGTATTATCAAATCTTGACATTAAGAATATGAGTCAATCGAAAATTTCACAATTTTGGGCTAAGTATGAAATTATATTTGTGAAGAGAATTATGGGCGAATAGGAGGGTGACACGTGTCCCTCCCCACTTGTGTAGCAAAGATCCAATTATATCTATGTATTGCAAGATTTGGCTAAGTGTGGGAGATATTATTGTGAAGAGAAAGACAAGTGGACAAGTGGGTCTACAAGGGTCCCCCTCCACTTGTGCTACATACACCCATTTTATATACAAGTCTTGCAAGACTTGATCTCACAAATATCTTTTCTCCTTAACCTCTCATCTCCTCCAAGTCTCGAAAAACCATAGCCAAAGTGAAGAACAAGATCAACTTATTTTCCAAGATTAAGCTCATTAATTAAGTTCTAAGCAAAGTTGATACTCCATAACAAGTGGTCACTGTTTGGCCGAGACTTAGCACACAAAACCCTAAGCTTGGATATGAACTCTTTGGAAGAAAAGCATGAAAGTAAGATGGTTACAAGCTTGTAAATGATACATGCATGTTGTTGTGACTTGAAGAAGTGGTGCAAGTGAAGCAGTTTTTGGCCGAGAACTTGGGACTGTTTTGGGCTAAAGTTAAGGTAAGATTCTTATTCCTCTTGAAGTAATTGGAAATTACATGATGTTATAGTTAAGAGATGAACTTGTGTTAAGAGAAATGGAGAAATGGAGAAATGGAGAATAAGAAGTGCATGTGACAGTTTGGCATGTTAGCCGATTTTGAGACTATTTTTATTATATTGGATTCGTTGGTTAGTGTTGTAGTTATCGTCACTTATTGCATGTTAAAATGAAGTAATCTTGTTATTGAAAGTTGTTATGATTTATATAAAGTGTTGGAATATGAATTGGATTTTAAGGAATTATGAAAAGGGCTTTGGTTTTGGTTGTTGGCCGAAACTGCATGAAACTGTGGGACGTTGTTGTGTTATTTTAGGGACTGTTTTGTGGAGTTATAATGCTGGACATTTAATTACAATTATGCATGTTTAAGGTGGTAAATTGCTAACGTATGTCCAAAAGGAATAAGGGTATAGAAAGGTGTAGAAAGCTTCACATTTTACCCTCGTTGTTGTTGAAGTATGGACTGTTTTTATATGGATTAAGAGGCTGGATTAACATGTGAAGTAGGTTTGTCGATCACTTTGGTTGATGTTTTGGTTATGTCCTTAATTGGTACTTGGTTATTGATGTTATTGGCCTTGTTTGTAAGTTGTGGAAGTATGTATAAATAGGGGAAGTGCTGCCCAATTTTATAAGAAAAGAGAACCATCTTGTGGTATATGACGTACACTAGTATCATGAAATTGATAGACGTGTTATTGTTATTATAGGTTGATGTACTAATTGAGGCGTATTCTACTTATCGAGTTGGTATAGCCGATAAGGTATGTGAAACTATCTTCTCTTCTTTTGACATGTTTGTTATAAAGTGAGTGTACGGCGGACGTACATAGTTCTATTGGATCCTAATCCTTAATGATACATGATATGATAGTGCCTTGGTTTTTCTAAAATGAAAGTTCATTTTAAAGATTTTATTGAGAGTCAAAAGATGATTTAAATTGCACAAGGTTGCTCATGATAGCTATTCGTGCAAGTGTTATTATTCCATTTTACCGAGTCCCATGATGGGCCAGGATACGTTATATTGAGCTCACCGAGTCCCAAAATGGACCGGGATACGTTATATTATATGGAGAGGTATTCATGATTATATGATTCCATCGAGTCCCAGAATGGGCCGGGATACGTTATATGTAAAAATCCATGATGATCCACCGAGTCCCAGAATGGACCGGGATACGTTATATGTAAAATGACACGATGATCCACCTAGTCCCAGAATGGGTCGGGATACGTTATATGTAAATATATACGATGATTTCATTGACTTGTATCCATGATGCATGTATAGATACCTATGACATATATGATTCCATGAACATGTATCCATGATACAGGTATAGATACCTATGACAGTATATGATTATATGAACATACATTCATGATTTTGATACGACTCTCATTTTTATAAGGCACAGTTGACTCTCTATTTTATATGGCACAGAGGCATGGGTATATGTTGATTATTATACTTGTCTATATGATCCTCTTTACAGTATTTTATATTTGCATACTTGGCACATTGTTGTACTGACCCCCTTCTCCGGGGGGCTACGTTCATGCCCGCAGGTATATGTACTCAATTTGGTGATCCGCGAGCTTAGGATCCTTGCTCAGATTTTTGGGGCTTGTCACTTTGGTACCGATCTTGATTATAGGCTTATGTATATTCAGGGGTATGGCGGGGCCTTGTCCCGTCACATTTCATTATCAAACTCTTAGAGGTCTGTAGACAGGTGTGGGTGGTAAATGTGTATTTGGACATGTGTGAGTTGTAGTTCATTTGAATACCTCTATATAAAGTGGCGGTCTCGTCGGCTTGCCTGTTTTATTATATGAGTTTATTATTACAGTTCAGGGGACAAGATCCATTTGTTATGAGATTATGAGTTTTCTTAAGCTTCCGCTGGTTATATGTGATGAGTGAGTATAAGAGTGCCCAGGTAGGACACCAGTCGCGGCCCGTCGGTTCGGGTCGTGACAGAGACATTCATCCCGGTTGTCTAACCGGCTATCATTCACACAATTCTGAGTATAACCATGGGCAAGCACTGGCCGATACATCAACTTGATGTGAAAATGCATTTTTACATGAGGACCTGAAAGAAATAGTCTACATGCATCAGCCATCTGGGTTCGTCCATCCAGCAGTCCCTCATTATGTTTGTCGTCTCCTTAAGTCACTGTATGGCCTGAAACAGGACCCCCGTGCGTGGTATGATCGATTTACCAGATATATTATGCAGATTGGATTTGTATGCAGCAGGTATGATAATTCTCTTTTCATTTTTCATCGAGGTAGTAACATTGCTTACTTATTGCTCTATGTGGATGATATTGTTCTCACTGCCTCATCTGATCGGTTGAAAAATGAGATTATTGCTTTACTTAAAACTAAATTTTCAATGACTGACTTGGGCAAGTTGAGTTACTTCTTGGGTATATCAGTGACCAGGTCTGCCGACCATATGTTCTTGAGTCAGCGTAAGTATGTAGAGGAGATTGTGTACAGGGCTAAGATGGCAAATTGTAAAATCATGTCTACTCCGGTTGATTCAAATCCAAGCTCAGTGCTATAGATGGTGCTACAGTCTCCGATCCTACTCTATATAGGAGCCTAGCAGGTTCACTTCAGTATTTCACCTTCACCAAGAAGTCTCATTTCTCTGCCCTTAAGCGTATCATTCCATACATTAAAGACACTCTTGATTATGGATTGCATCTATACTGTGCACCGACCATGTTGTTATCTTACAAGGATGCAGATTGGGATGGGTGTCAGGACACGCGACGCTCCACCTCCGACTATTGTGTATTCTTAGGAGACAATCTAGTTTCATGGTCTGCCAAGAGACAAGCCACCCTCTCCCGTTCGAGTGCCGAAGCAGAATACAGAGGTGTTGCTAATGTTGTAGCTGAGATATGTTGGCTCTGAAATCTACTTTTAGAGCTCCAGTGTCCTTTGAGTAGGGCGTCTATCGTCTACTGTGATAATATATTTGTCATATATCTTTCTCACAACCCGATTCAACATCAGCGAACCAAACACATTGAGATAGATATATATTTTGTTCGTGAGAAGGTTGCTCTTGGTATTGGTGGGTGGTGGAGCGGGTGTGGATTTAGGAATATACCCACCTAAGCGGGTATGGATGTTGAAAATGTACCCGCCACGGGTGGCGAGTATTAAATTTTCTGGCGGGTACGGGTGCGGGGGAGGGTACCACCCGGGGCACCCAATTGCCATACATATTCACCGATGTTGGGCCCCTAAATTATATTATTCACGCTCTAGTTAACAAGGTATGTGCATGCGGAGAATTGTTAAGAGTCCCACATCAGATATGGAATGAGAACATGAACTCCATATATGAACTTGGACAATCTTCACCCTACAAGCTAGCTTTTGAGGTTGAGTTAAGTCCAATATCTATTCTTTACATAATTGATTAAATACCATAATTGATTAAATGATAATCTTAAATTAAAATCTAATACATTTAACAAAAGGATAGAGAGAGTTACCATCTCTAAGTTAACAATTTTATGAGTAAACTTACTTAGTTATAATTTTAATTTGAGAAATTTTCAGCGAGAAAGGAACACTTTATTATATCATTTTTAAAATTCAATTGTAAAGACAACAATAATATATAAATTACCTCTTATTCGAGGAGACTATATTTAGCCATTGTCAGCTGGCCTGATACAAATTAAATATTATTGTCCATCATACGAAGGACAAAAAACGAAACTGAGATTCTACGACAGAGTGAAAAAATTGAGGAAATATATATTTAAAAATGCAATACTTTTACTTTTTTTTAAAATTGTTTTTGTATTACATCCAAATTGTCCAAATTCCTTAGGAATTAATCAAGATTTTCATCCAAATTGTCCCAAAATGTAACAATTAAATTAACCCAAGACCCGTAAGACAAGGGTTAATATCCTCGTTTAGGGACACACTCTCCCCCCTTAATTATTTATTTTTAATTAATTAGTGTCTCTTTATTCTTTTTAATTACTCTCTCCGTCCAAGTTTATGTAGCACAATTGAAATTTCGAGAGTAAAACAAGTTTTTATTTGATAGAAATTTCTTTACATGCCTTTTCAATATTTAAGTTGCTAATTATTGCGATTTCTAGTACTTTACGTAGTTATTAAATACATAAATTTTATTTCAAAAAACTCAAAGTGAATGTTGAAGTTTGAATCTTGAATTTTTAACTTAGCCACATAAATTGGGAGAGATCGAGGGAGCAATTAGTGTTTTTTTAAAGTTTTGCAGCATTGTTGCCATTGCTATCCTTCCATTTTAGTGACACTGTCCAAGACCTAATTAAGCATGAACAGAAGTATTTTGTTTTTGTTTTTGTTTGGACTTTTACAGTATAACAATGATATTAAAAAGTTGTTGCATGTGAATACCCGAAAGTTTTTGTTGACGAAGAAACCCGCAGCCGCTACTCTTTCGAGTGCGCACAGGGTAAACCCCGGACTGACGCAGTAGCCTGCAAACCACGTCAGCCATGTAAACCACACTTGGCAAGCCATGTGTGACAGGCTCAACCAAGAAGGTTTATGCAGGGGATCGAACTCGTGACCTTGCGGTCCCGCGCTCTACTACTACATCAACTTGGCTACCCTTGCGGGTTTGAATACCCGAAAGTTGATTGTATTAAGTGTATACTTCACATTATTTATTTAATCTATCGCACCATTCACATTATATATCCTGAATTAACTTCATGTTTGACCAATTTTAATACGTACTATAATTAATATTTGCAAGTATTACAATTCTAGGTAGATAAAAGAAAATGTTTGGAAGTACTTTGCGGAAATAATCGGATAATTAAATAAACACCCTTCAATTTGTTTGTGAAGTTTTAGTTACACACTTAAATTTGTAAAACACGTACAATTAACTCATCACAACCAAAAAATTACTGTAAATAAGTTATGTTAGATACGTATTGCTTAGAGACAAACTCAAAATTTAAACTTAATGATCAGTTCTGAATTTTAAGACAATTACCTCATGTGTTAGTAACTATTGTAGAAATTGAGTGTGAACGGAAACGAACTGAAAGGATAGACAAAAGAAAGCTAAATTGTAATGTTTGTCGAGTCGAGTGTTAGCACTCTTTCCTTAAGATAAAATTACCCCCGTATATAATGGCTTACGATAGATGGGTAATAGTCTCCCAAGATAAAACAACAATACTTTCTCAAGCACAAGACAAATACTTGAGAATCATTGTAGAAGAAATAAGAACAAAGGATTGCTAAAAGAAGAAGCAAGGTTCTCAATAAGTTTCGTATTGTGAATGAATGTTTTTAAAATCTGATTTTGAAGCCTCTATTTATAGTTGCAAAATGTGATCCACATGCCATGTGAATGCTTTGAATGGGGTGTATTGATCTCCTCAAAAGTCACCTAGTTCATGCCAAGAGTTGGCTGAACTTTGGCCTTTCCAAGGAGTGTACATTCAGAAAAAAATCCATCTGAATTTTCGTTCACTGTACCGTCAGCGCCGCGGCGCTAATTCGACAGAAATCATCCTCGAGTCAATGGACATTAGGCGATGCGGCGCCTGATCGAAGCGTCGCGGCCCTTGACCATGTAGCGTCGCGGCTTGGCACCGCGGCCCTGTTACGGCGCCTCGGCTCTTCCCCATTTACAGTATTTTGCACATTTCTTCTTTACTTATACCGTCGTGGGAGATACATTAATTTGGCCAATTAAACGTCCATCCTTACATAACTTAAGAACACTTAACATGTGTACCAACATCTTTTTCACAACATGAAATTTAGATAGACGTTGTACGACGTATGCATGTGTATGGAAATCGTATTTCTGACATGCGGGGCCCCATGTGTTCAAGTCATTAAGGACGGGATAAACTCAATCCCACTAATTTTCCAACAATCCCCTCTTGAAAGAGGTGTTGGTGCATGCGAAGTGCCAACTATTAATCACACGACCGAACGGGGCGTGGTCGTGCCTTACCGGGCACCCTAGTGATACAACATCGAGAGAAAAACCCAATGAAATAAAAACTTAAAACATACAATTAGATATGGATCAAGATAAAAGAAAATAGGCCAACCAAAACGGTTGCCTTTCTGCAAATATATAAATATCGACATTTGAACAGTTACAATCCTTACAACCACGCCTACAATTGCTACGGACCTCTAAGATTTTTACAACAACTATGACGGCGGGCCGCCATACCCTTGAATGTACAAGAACCTACTGCACTCGGGTAACATACCAAAGATAAGCCTCGAAGGAAGGCTTTCAATCTGCTGAAATGTGATCCTATGGCGGGGATCGGCGGTAGATGTACTTACTGCGGCGTGAACGCAACCGAAGGAGGTCGATCTGACAACAGTACCAGTATGTGAAGCGAAAATCGTAAATGAAATCATAATAGTCTATATAAAGCGGGAGACATGTATGATAACCAAACTACGATACACATATAAACAGTTATATCAAGTCTGGGACTCACGCCCTCCAAGTCATTACTCAAATGTAACTATGGGTCTCACGCCCACAACATCAATCATGCCCGTGGAATATCTTCCTCACCGCCGGCAATCTATGATATGATAACACCAAGAAGTACACCTGAACATCAGGTCCCACCTGTGTCATAAAAAGACCGTACGGGAAATAATCATAACATGAAGCTGGCACGTGGCAAGTGCGATAGCCTCGCGGATCATCAGCGCCACGTAGGCGCGGGGGCAACTAACCAGGCTATGCACCAGACCACAACCGTAAGTCACGAAGCTTCATCCAAACACTGACTCGCGAAGCTGACACGTGGCAAGTGTAATAGCCTCCACCAGATCCTCCCAGCGCCACGCAGATGACGGGGGGCAAGTAACCAGGCTAAGCACCAGATCACAACCGTAAGTCACGATACTTCGCCGCGAAGCTGACACGTGGCAAGTGCGATAACCTATACCAGATCCACCTGCGTGACGTAGCTGACGGGGGCAAGTAAACAGGCTATGCACCCGATCACAACCGTAAGTCACGATACTTCGCCATAAATAACCATAAGGGTCACATTCCCACAGAATCCATCATCGGTGTAGACATGCTCATGTAACAATAATAATGGAAGCATACCCGTGGAATCTTCCGTCCCTGCCGGTACGTCCAAGTAAGTTATCAACAAGTCAACCGGTCCTCCATTGAGGGACGCGGTAGTATAGAAACACAATTCTTGCACAACAAAGGCTATCATAACAAGCATAGGCAAGTTACACAACAACAAGCATAGGAAAGTTATACACAACTCAAGGTACTTTCATTTTATGCCAAAGTCCGGGTTTTAAGTACTACGTACGTTAAATTCCTTTTAAAGATCCATTTCTTTTACAAAGGTCACCCGATACCCGTAGTATAAAAATAGAGTGACTAAAATTGTTAAGTAAACCAAAACACTTCCCTTTGTAAAGTCAAGTAACAACATTATTTTCCAAACGTTCAAGTTTGCCTAATTTCAAATGCTCAAGTTTCTCATTTTCGAAAAGGTTTCGTAGTTCATAGTTTTAATCTTTTAAAACAATTTGAGAAACATATGCCTTATGTGTGAATAGGTTATTCTTGTTCATAACAATCTTATTAAAGCAGCCATGATCTAGAAAATGTAATATCATTTTGTCTCATCTTAGCTTCTATGCAGATGGAGGTTTCTACTGGTTTTAATAATACTTCAGTATTCAATACATTTTCCTTTATTAGCGCTGCAGTGGTTTGTTCGATATTTATTCTGATTTCCGAAATCAGTAAAACATTATTCCTTTTAAAAACCAAGTACTCATTACTCACGAATGAGGTATCACACTTTTTAACAAACTTCATGTTAATTTAATTAAGTCAAGTCTCTTATCTTATAAAAATAAAATAACCATTTTTTTTATCTTTCTTAAGTCGTTATACCTAACTTCCCATAAAGCTAGTATAACTCTTAAAACCAAGCATTATTCTTCTTTCAAAAAGGTTTCTTATCTCTTTTGAAATACTTCAAGATTCTTTATTATTCAGGCTTAAGTCGAAAGACATTGCCAATAAACTACGTTCGATTAACGCATACGTCGTCTACCGTACTATATATATATATACTTCAAGATTCTTTTTATTGGGCTTAAGTCGAAGACATTGCGATAACTACGTTCGATTAAGCGCGCGTCGTCTGCGTACTATATATATATATATATATACTTTTAAAATATCATGCTCAAGAGTATAGGAAGAATCACATACCTCGCGGCGATTATCGACTATTAGCAAAAGCGCTCACGGCTATAACGGCTAGCCTTGTCCACCTTCCAAGTAGCACATGCTACTCGCGAACATTCAACCTATAAAGGTTATACGATCTATCAAAGTCTAGACTACACCGTAGAATATTAACCGACGTGATTTGATTCAATTCTTTTACGTAATATCCTTCTATTACAGTTCAATTCTCTTCTATGTATCTTATATACATTTCTATACTACTACAATATGTAATTTCCAATTACAATAGAAGGTCAAGAGTATTTACCTCGATAAGCCCAAAATTATCCAAGTTTAAAGTCGATCTGAGCAAGGTTTAGCTCTACTCCGTGCTTCAATTCGCTCGAAACCCTCGGAAGTTCTACACACTTCTACTAAGTACTCCAACCAATTATGGAGACTTTTCCATAGGGTTTCGTTTTGTGGCTAAAGGAAAGTATAGTAGTATTTCCCGGGCTTTTCGTATAGAGGGTACTTGGAAATACTACAAAGGTTTTGGGCTAGAGTATTTTGGCATTATAACAATACTTGGAGAAGTATTTCTCTACCAAGGGGGGGGGGTATTTTCGGCTAGCACAACTAGGAAGGGGGGGGTACTCTCGGCCAAAAGGCCTCACAAAGGGGGAGGGTGTGGCGGACGAAACACTAGAAGGGAGGGAGGGATTTTTGCCTTGGAATTTATCAAGTGAGGATGAAGAATAAGTCTTCAACTAAGGGGGTATTTATAGGGAAATCAATGGCCAAGATCAAGCCAAGTGGTAGGCAAGTGTAGGGTCAAGATTTGGGCAAGTGTAGCTTATCCATCTACCACCAAAATATCACAAAATATCCTACCAACCCTTGACCAAGAACAAGGCCAATTCGTCCAACCATTACCGCCCACTTGTGGGTGACACTTGTCACCCTCTCGTTGGTCCAAAATATTTCGTCTCTCGGAAAAATCCGCAAAAATTATAAATGACATAGCCGTATTTTTCTCTTCGCAAAGTCCGGAAAACGTTTCGTCGGAAAACGACTCTTTTCGCTAGTTGTGTACAAAATTTTCGGCCCTAGCCTACTTTAAGGCTCAAACTTTTCTACGTACGTCCTTACGTACATACTCTGGAAATACGGGGTATAACATTCTCCTCGCCCGAAACATTCGTCCGAATGTTCCTTCCTGGCAGGATAACGATCAAGTTCCTCATAGCTTAACGGTTTGCAAATGCGCGCATGGTCACGCGAGAATAACATGCGCGCAAATATTTAAATCAAGCGGCGAGGAATCACCTCGGCGATGCAAACGATTACCAACTCGCTTCGGTCAAGGATACTCCTTCGCACATTCATTTCACAAAAATGATTACTTCCATCTTTCGGACAAGTTCACTTCTTTCCTTTCTCGTCGTACCGCCTTCGAACACTCGAACTCTTCCTAGTACACGCGTACCACACTGATCAACGTCATTGCCAAAACTTTGGAGTCACTACCTCGACTTGGTCATCTTACTAGCTTCACTTTCCTCTAAGGCCATTCCGGCCTTCACGAACCGATTCTGGTCGAGCGATCCACGAATTCATACGATGGTTACCTAAACTTGGGCCTAGCACCCTCGTGATCCTACCACTGGCGGGACCACCTCGAATGACCCAACCCAATCCGACTCTGGGTTGACCCGCACATGGCTGACCCGACCCACTTAACGCATCGAGCTCTTGTTCCCTGATCCGGGACAATCTTACCTATACAGGTCATGAAAGCTACCACTTCCATTATACACTACCCAAGGAATTTTCCCACAATTACTCCACGTATACTTATACATTCTGACAAGGATCACCCGCAAAATCTTGTACTCAAGACGGCCTTACATCTAAGGTCTCAACTGTAATATTCTAAGGTTCATCATTTTCTCACCCCCAGGCTTACCCTTTTCACTAACCAGGCTTCTAAGTCACATTTTAGCACAAAGCTATCCAAACATAACATTAAACACATCATCATAACATCAATACATACAAATCTCTAGAGGGTTAAGGATATACCTGAAAATAGGCGGTTCAAAGGACCGCTAAAACTGGGAACTTCCACCGCGACCTCTACCGTGGCTGCGGTGTATGAACATCCTGCCTAGCTATGGAAGGTGAAGAACCATGGCCCGATCTAGTAGTCTGTGCTATCACACCGATGCTACCACAGTCGGACGATCTCGTCAAATGGCCTGTCGGCGCAAGTATAGCAATCTCCCAAACCGATGCGACATTCCCACATGGGCTTTACCACAAGCGGCCATGAGATACGGGTGGCCTCGTCCGCGAGCACTTCTACTCCTGCAAAATCTGAAACACAGGAGCCACGACCGGCTCTGAATATCCCAGCGTCCGACGACGGTGGGGACCACTTAATCTTGGCGGGCGCATCGCGGCTTTCTTCGAGGCGGTCCGCCTCGAAAGTCACCAAAGGACACTGCTGTTCTGGCCCTCTTCTGCTGATCTCGGTCATTCCGTCGATCTCTCCGCTCCTCACATCCAAGTGCATAAGCCTGTATGCGGGAAATGTCCATGCGGTGAAGAGCTACGAACAACTCTCTGCTAGGTAATCATCGAGCTCTGTAACATATCGGTGCACTCGATCCACCATACTAGCTACTAACGCGGGGATGTACCGGGCCATTGCGGCGAACTCCACAGTGTACTCCCGAACCGTACGCGGTTCTGCGCAACACCAAAAATCTGCCGGCGAGCCTCTCGCCTGTGGAGGCAAGAAATGTGCAAGAAATGCCACGAGAACTCGTCATATAGGCCGGAAGTGCATTCTCTCCGGGGCGGCTCGCGAATCAAACCCGATCATTGCGGTATCACGCGGCCGATGCGAACCTAGGACTCTGACTCGGTCTCCGATGCCTTGATCACTCTCGCGATCCAGAATGGCGTCGGATGAACTCCTGCGGATCATCCTCAGGCCTCGACCCATAAAACTCTGGCGGGCTACAACTCAGAAAATCCCGTAGCCTCAAACTATCTGATCTAGGGTGAACCACTGGTGCTACTGGAACTGCTGCGTCCAGCCTATCCTCAAGTCGGCCTGACCACGGCCAATAATCGGGCGACTCGCGTAACCCGTCTCTGCTCCGGTGTGGGGCTGGAGGCTCGGTCTTGTGGTTTCTGTAGAGGCGCCGCTCTACTCGCGACTCCTCTGCTGCCTTGCCGCCACGGGCCCGGGTTGCCTTGCGCGGAGGCATAACTGGTAAAAACGAAATGCGTCAGAGGGGTCCAACTTACAACACAACTCTAAGGCACGATCTCAGAATGAGAAGAATGGAAACCAATCCTAAATGTCCTGCAGCCTCCTGATTATAGATGTGGTGCACAACACACCGATAATCAAGACTCTACTAGACACGGTCTGTAGACACTTTCCGAGGATTAAGCGCTCGATACCACTTTTGTCACGACCGAACTCGGGCGTGGTCGTGTCTTACCCCGGGCACCCTAGTGATACAACATCAGAGAAAAACCAGCGGAAATAAAAACTTAAAACATACAATTAGATATGGATCAAGATAAAAAAAAATAGGCCAACCAAAACGGTTGCCTTTCTGCAAATATATAAATATCGACATCTGAACAGTTACAATCCTTACAACCCTGCCCACAACAGTGCTACAGACCTCTAAGATTTTTACAACAAATATGACGGACGGGGCCGCCATACCACGAATGTACAAGAACCTACGGACTGTGGTAACATGCAAAAGATAAGCCTCAGGAAGGAACGGAGCGTCCCAATCCGCAGCAATGTGATCCTATAAGCGGGGATCGGCGGTAGGTGTACTTACTGCGGCATGAACGCAACCCCGAAGGAGGTCGATCTGGCAATTACAGTATGTGGCCCGAAAATACCGTAAATGAAATCATAATAGTCTATATAAAGCGGGAGACATGTATGATAACCAAACAACGATACACATATAAACGATTATATCAAGTCGGGGACTCACGCCTCAGTCATTACTCAAATATAACTATGGGTCTCACGCCCACAACATCAATCATGCGTGGAATACCTTCACCGCCGTGATCTATGATATGATAACACCAAGAAGTACACACGAACATCGGGTCCACGCATGTCATAAAAAGACCGTGCGGAAATAATCATAACATGAAGGCGACACGTGGCAAGTCGATAGCCTCCACGAGATCCTCGGCGCCACGTGGTAGCGGGGCAAGTAACGAGCTATGCACGGATCACAACCGTAAGTCACGGCTTCATCCAAACACCGACTCGCGAAGGCGACCGTGGCAAGTGTAATAGCCTCCACCAGATCCTCTCGGCGCCACGCAGATGGCGGGGCAAGTAACGAGCTAAGCACGGATCACAACCGTAAGTCACGATACTTCGCGCGAAGGCGACACGTGGCAAGTGCGATAACCTATACGGATCCACTGCGTCCACGTAGGCGATGGGGGCAAGTAAGCGGGCTATGCACCGATCACAATCGTAAGTCACGATACTTCGCCATAAATAACCATAATGGTCACATGCCCACAGAATCCATCATCGGTGTAGACATGCCCGTATACAATAATAATAGAAGCATACGTGGAATCTTCCGTCACTCTGATGCGTCAAGTAAGTTATCAACAAGTCAACCGGTCCTCCATTGAGGGACGCGGTAGTATAGAAACACAATTCTTACACAACAAAGGCTATCACAACAAGCATAGGCAAGTTACACAACAACAAGCATAGGCAAGTTATACACAACTCAAGGTACTTTCATTTTATGCCAAAGTCCGGGTTTTAACCCTAAAGTACTACGTACGTTAAATTCTTTTTAAAGATCCATTTCTTTTACAAAGGTCACCCGATACCCGTAGTATAAAAATAGAGTGACTAACATTGTTAAGTAAACCAAAACACTTCCCTTTGTAAAATCAAGTAACAACATTATTTTTCAAACGTTCAAGTTTGCCTAATTTCAAATGCTCAAGTTTCTCATTTTCGAAAAGGTTTCGTAGTTCATAGTTTTAATCCTTTAAAACAATTTGAGAAACATATGCCTTATGTGTGAGTAGGTTATTCTTGTTCATAACAATCTTATTAAAGCGACCATGATCTAGAAAATGTAATATCATTTTGTCTCATCTTAGCTTCTATGCGGATGGAGGTTTCTACGGTTTTAATAATACTTCATTATTCAATACATTTCCCTTTATTAGCGCTATGATGGTTTGTTCGATATTTATTCGATTTCAAATCAGTAAAACATTATTCCTTTTAAAAACCAAGTACTCATTACTCACGAATGAGGTATCACACTTTTTAACAAACTTCATGTTAATTTAATTAAGTCAAGTCTCTTATCTTATAAAAATCAAATAACCATTTTTTTTATCTTTCTTAAGTCGTTATACCTAACTTCCCATAAAGCTAGTATAACTCTTAAAACCAAGCATTATTCTTCTTTCAAAAAGGTTTCTTATCTCTTTTGAAATACTTCAAGATTCTTTATTATTCAGGCTTAAGTCGAAAGACATTGCCAATAAACTACGTTCAGTTAACGCACGTACGTCTACCGTACTATATATATATATATATATACTTCAAGATTCTTTTTATTCAGGCTTAAGTCGAAGACATTGCCGATAACTACGTTCAGTTAACGCACGTACGTCTACCGTACTATATATATATATATATACTTTTAAAATATCATGCTCAAGAGTATAGGAAGAATCACATACCTCGCGATGATTATCGACTATTAGCAAAACGCTCCACGGCTATAACCCGGCTAGCCTTGTCCACCTTCCAAGTAGCACATGCTACTCGCAGAACATTCAACCTATAAAGGTTATACCAGTCTATCAAAGTCTAGACTACACTGTAGAATATTCTTCTGACGTGATTTCAGTTCAATTCTTTTCTGTAATATCCTTCTATTACAGTTCAATTCTCTTCTATGTATCTTATATACATTTCTATACTACTACAATATGTAATTTCCAATTACAATAGAAGGTCAAGAGTATTTACCTCGATAAGACCAAAATTATCCAAGTTTAAAGTCGATCCTGAGCAAGGTTTAGCTCCTACTCCGTGCGCTTCAATTCGCTCCAAGAAACCCTCAGAAGTTCTACACACTTCTACTAAGTACTCCAACCAATTATGGAGACTTTTCCATAGGGTTTCGTTTTGTGGCTAAAGGAAAGTATAGTAGTATTTCCCGGGCTTTTCGTATAGAGGGTACTTGGAAATACTACAAAGGTTTTGGGCTAGAGTATTTTGGCATTATAACAATACTTGGAGAAGTATTTCTCTACCAAGGGGGGGGGGGTATTTTCGGCTAGCACAACTAGGAAGGGGGGGGTACTCTCGGCCAAAAGGCCTCACAAAGGGGGAGGGTGTGGCGGACGAAACACTAGAAGGGAGGGAGGGATTTTTGCCTTGGAATTTATCAAGTGAGGATGAAGAATAAGTCTTCAACTAAGGGGGTATTTATAGGGAAATCAATGGCCAAGATCAAGCCAAGTGGTAGGCAAGTGTAGGGTCAAGATTTGGGCAAGTGTACCTTATCCATCTACCACCAAAATATCACAAAATATCCTACCAACCCTTGACCAAGAACAAGGCCAATTCGTCCAACCATTACCGCCCACTTGAGGGTGACACTTGTCACCCTCTCGTTGGTCCAAAATATTTCGTCTCTCGGAAAAATCCGCAAAAATTATAAATGACATAGCCGTATTTTTCTCTTCGCAAAGTCCGGAAAACGTTTCGTCGGAAAACGACTCTTTTCGCTAGTTGTGTACAAAATTTTCGGCCCTAGCCTACTTTAAGGCTCAAACTTTTCTACGTACGTCCTTACGTACATACTCTGGAAATACGGGGTATAACATTAACAATCTAGTATCGGAAGTATATTGCATCGGAATATGTATCCCGCAGCTTTGAACATTTCCTAGTCAACTACCATCAGACATATTTACTGAGCGGTGAACGTGATGTCTTGAACCGATAGTGTTTAGTATATGCCAAGACAATGATAGAGACACATATAATTGTCCAATCTATCGTTTCTTCTTATGTTTTGTCCTTTGTGGTCATGGACACACTTGGATTCTTAAGTGCGTTCAACTGAGGCGGCCTGTCCTCGCACATAAATAGGTGACCTCCTACAAGATACCCTGAAGTACCCCACTATGTCAGTGTTAGGAGTCATTAAAAGTATCTTTATCTCAACCTCAACTCTCGAGTGTTATGTTAAGACTTTGATACTTAATATGTACCCACCATGCAGGTAGCACTTTAATGTCTATCGCGGGGAAGACTTTGGATTAGAGTTTCCATAAGGAATCAATATCTGAAGTGCTCTTGCTTTTCTATAAGAGCTCAACTGGACCTTTACAACTTAGTTTTCCCATTGAACCAAATTTCTGGTATCTCCAATCAGTATGATTGGGTTACCACCGTGTCGGTCCTTATTATTTGGATTTTAAGCCCATTCCCCTAGAAAGGCAGACCATCTGATCGTTGGGTAATCCCTTAGTCAAAGGGTCAGCTATATTCTCCTTTGATTTTATGTAATCGCTAGAGATTATACCCGTGAAGATCAATTGCCTAACGGTCTTATGTCTCCGACGTATGTGCCAAGATTTGTCGTTGTATATGTTACTTTGTGCCCTTCCTAATGCCGACTGACTGTCACAGTGGATCATCACCGAAGGTACGGGTTTATCCCAACAAGGGATATCCTCCAAGAAGTCATGAAGTCACTCAGCTTCATCACCTGCTTTGTCTAAATCGATGAACTTCAATTCCATGGTGGATCGGGCGATGCAAGTTTGTTTAGAGGACTTCCAGGACACAGCCCCACCACCAATTATAAACACATACCCACTGGTGGACTTGGTGTTTCTTATATCGGATATCCAGTTTACATCATTGTACCCCTCTAGTACAGTTGGATACCTCGAGTAGTTTAATCTGTATGACATTGTATATTTCAAATACCGTAGTATTCGATTAAGAGCTTTCCAATGGTCATCTCCGGGATTGCGTGTAAACCTCGCCAATTTATTGACGGCATAAGGGATGTCAGGATGGGTACAGTTTGTTACATACATCAAACTGTCAATTATCTATGTATATCGCTCCTGGAGCACGGGTGCACCATGATTCTTATCAATGCTTTGATTCATATCCATTGGTGACTTTAATGGCGGACAGTCAGACGTCTTAAACTTTCTCAGGACATTCTTTATGTAATGCGATTGAGACAATACTAGTCCGTCATATGACTTAGAAATCTTAATTCCTAAGATGACATTTGCAATACTCATGTCCTTCATGTCAAAACATTGTTTTAACATGTTCTTTATTTCCAGGATCAAGGCTCGACTACTACCTGTGATTAACATGCCATCTACGTAGAGGCAGATCATGACAAATGAGTTAGAGTTTCCTTTCACGTAGACACACTTATCACACTCGTTAATGGAGAAACCTTTTGATAGTAGTGTACTATCAAATTTTTCATGTCATTGTTTTGGAGCTTGTTTAAGCCCGTACAGGGACTTAATAAGTCCATAGACTTTCTTCTCCTGTGCTGGAACTACTGGTCCCCTCAGGTTATTCCATGTATATCTCCTCTTCTAAATCACCATTTAGGAAGGCTGTCTTGACATCCATTTGATGGATTTTAAAGTCATGCAGTGCTGCAATGGCAATGAACACCTTTATGAAAGTCATTCTCGATACTGAGGAGTACGTGTCGAAGTAGTCAAGACCTTCGGTTTGTCGGTATCCTTTGGCTACCAACCTAGCCTTGTACTTGTCTATATATCTATCAGCTTTGTAATTACGTTTAAGTACCTACTTACAACCTAGAAGTTTATTTCCAGGAGGAAGATCAACCAACACCCATGTGTGATTTTGCATGATGGACTCTATCTTACTTTCCATAGCTTCTTTTTAAAGCGGTGCTTCTGGAGTTGACAATGTCTCTGCAATTGTCCGTGGTTTACTCTCAACCAAGTAAGCTAGAAAGTTCGGCCCAAAAGATTTTTCTTTCCTGGCCCTATTACTTCGCCTAGGTTATGTCTCAGGACCAGTTGGATTCTCATCCACATCTGTATCCATTTGGTCAGAATCGTCAGATCCCGGGAAATCATGACTCATTTTGCGCGAGGCGACTTCATTTTCCTTCTTAGGAAAGATTGTCTCAAAGAATTCAGCATTCATTGACTCTATTATTGTACTCGCGTGAATATCTAGTATATTTGACTTGGGTACCTGTCACGACCCGGCCCCGGGCCCGCGACTGGTGCCCTACCTGGACACCCCTCACAGGTATACATCAAAGAATAGTAGCGGAACATACATACAACTCATTAAGTACAAGTCATGAAATATCAACAGGCTAGCCGATAAGGTCACCTTCCAAAAGTAAATACATAACCCAAAAAGCAGTCACATCCCTTTTTTTATATACAACCCAAACCACAAGATATGACTACAGACCTCTAGGAATTTTTACATAACAACTGTGACGGGACAGGGCCCCGCCATACCCCCGAATGTACATAAATCTACAACATCAGGGATCTGTGCCAAAGACAAGCCTCGAGAAATGGAGCCTTCGACAACCGATCGGTGATCCTAGAGTGAGGATCCACACCTTACCCTACTGCGCGGCATGACGGCCAGGAAGAATTCGATGCAACAGATGTACCAAGTATGTAAAACTGAAAGTACTGAAATGAAATCATATAGTCTAAAATAAAGCTGGAGACATGTATGATATTCCAAATAATAGTACACTGTGCCTTACTAATAATGAGAGCAAACAAGAGTACACTTTATTGCATAAAAATAGGAGGCTTATGATCAAATTAGGGCCACCCGCCCATAGTATCATTAAACAATTCTAATCCTGGGACTATTTCACCCGCATAGGTCCTGTGGACCCGCAATGGAGCAATTTGCTCCGCATGGGACTATTTCACCCGCATAGGCCCGGTGGACCTGCTGATCGGTGTATTTTATATACACCTTTTGAGTCAGTTTTAGTTAGTCTTTTGTCCCGTTTTGCACATATAAGTGTTGTATTAGGATAGTTTTCCTTTCTATTGAGTCAAAGTGGTTAAAATGGTCAAATAGCGGAAAAGGAGCTAAAAGAGGGCAAAAGAGGAGATGCGAGTAGCAGAGAAAATGGCGAGCGAGGTGAAGTCGGACCAGCCGCGACGCCTCCTGCGATCAAAATCGGGGCATGGCGCCACTATTCAGAGAGGCTGCAGAAGACTCAGCGCCACGGCGCCCTCAGACAGCAAATGCAGGGCCGTGGCGCCTAAACATCCGAGGAGCTATAGAAGATGCGGCCGCTCTCGAACAGCGATATGTCCGGCGCGGCCAAAACACCCGACGGATTGCGAACTTCGCGCTCGGCGCTTTGTCTGAGGGCGCGCCGACGCGAAAAATTAGGTCTTTTGTGAAGTGCAGGTCGGGCTGAAGGAAAAGAGAGAGGCGGTTTTCAGCCTATAAAAGGAGAACCCTAGGCAGTTTTTGAGGGTTCCCCTTCTTGCACAACACAAGACTTTTGCTTGGAGATTGGATACCATTAGTTTAGTAATTTATTTTCCCTTTCTTGTTCTTTATTTCAGTTTTTGTATGATGAACATGGAATTAGTTCTTGTCATGTCAATGGCTAGGAACTAATTCTCTTATAGGGCTTTCCATTGTTGAATTGCTAGAAACTTATGTTATAAATTAATGCATGCTTATGGTTATTTTTCTTATTGTGAGATCTATCCAATAATTGAGTTGAATTCTTGGTAATTAATTGACAACTAATTATCACTATATGATTTCTAATCAGTTAGAAAGGGGATTGTGAATATCTTTGTAAGTTGGGTAGACATTCTTGGATTGGGGATTAAAATACCTCAATTATTTATGTAGCGTTGATGAGAGGCTTAACAACCCTAATTTTGCGCATTGTGCGTGACGGTCAACTAGGTTTTTGTTCTTAATCCTCCTATAGAGTTATCCTTATCACCGAAAGGTAGGTAAGGTGCGATACTGGGGTTGAGTGTTTATATAACCCTAACGGGAGTATAAAACGATTTAAGAAACTGCTTTCTCCAAAAGAAGAATACCATAAGTTAATGCATTAGTAAGTAGCATAAGCGGATAATAAGGATACATGGAAGCCCTATTCTCATCACCACTGAAGTAAATCTTTATATTTAAATAGCTTGCATAATTCTTAGTTATAAACAACAAATCAATTATCAATTCACCAAATAGATACTCGAAAATAGATAGTTGGTAATTGAACTCTAATCATTGTGGACGATATTCGGTCTTATCAAGACTATACTACTTGTCACGATAACGTGCACTTGCGTTTAAAGTGTGTGCATCTTACCGCCCATCAAGTTTTTGGCGCCGTTGCCGAGGATTAGGCATAGTTCAATATCAAATTTGTCTATTTTTAATTTCTAATTTGGTTTTTAACTTTTCTTTTAATTTTTAATTTTTAATTTTTACGTTTTTTCTTTTGAAAATTCGAGGTGCCGTGATTCGTTGTCTGTTTTTGATCTATTTCAGGAAGTCAGTTTATGCGAAGGAGAAGAGGAGCAGACACTCTTGTTCCCTTCAATCCAGAAATTGAAAAAACCTGCAAACAGAACAGAAAGAATCAGCGGATTGCAACCTTGTTAGAGATGAACGGCGTTCAGAACAACAACGGGATGGGAGAAGGGTTAGGAGAGAATCATCCCCATCCAGGAATACCTAGACAAGCGCCAATAGACGTGGAAGAGAGAGTCCAAGTCCAGCCAGAAAGAAGTTTGGGAGACTATGTCGCCGAGTAAATGGAGCACGGACATGCATTAGGCTCCCTGCACAGAGCCAACAACTTGAGATAAAGCGACAATTACGAGCATGATGCGCCTGCGGTGCAATTCGGAGGCTAGTCGGAGGATCCACATATGCACATAGCTAATTTCTTGGAGCTATGTGCAGCGTTCGAATATAACGGCGTTCTTGATGATCTTGTCAAATTGAGGCTCTTTCCCTTCTCACTTAGGGATAGAGCAAAGTATGGTTGAATTCCTGCCGTAGATTCGATTTTTACATGGCAAGAGCGCACGAAATTCCTAGCCAAGTTCTTTCCCGTGTAAGCGGCAAAGCGAGAGGGAGTTGAACAACTTCTACCAAGCGGATGGAGAGTCCTTATATGAAGCTTGGGAAAGGTTCAAAGATCTCTGAG
Organism: Przewalskia tangutica; assembly: GCA_029844215.1. NCBI lineage: Eukaryota > Viridiplantae > Streptophyta > Magnoliopsida > Solanales > Solanaceae > Przewalskia > Przewalskia tangutica. Next base: position 11,284,760 of record CM056725.1, read on the forward strand.
AGAAAGTGCCCACACCATTGCATTGAGTTGTGGAACTTGGTCCACATCTTCTACAACTGGTGGCGATACAACGAACCATCATAGATCACGTGCCAGTGGAGCATTCATGAGGAAAAGCGACCCACGCTCGTGAGTTATTAGAAGATATGGCCACTAACAACCATGTCACGGAAGAGAGGTCGACAAATGGGAGAAGAAACGTTGGGAGTCCACAAAATAGATGCTATTCTTTGCCTTGAATGCCCAGTGGCCGCCCTAGCGAAAGCGATTCTGACAACATACGATGTCGGTGAATGCGATGCAGATGCCTAAAAGGCGTGAGATATGTGGTGGCCACATACATTTGATAGGTGTCCTTCAATGATCCAACAATATACGATGGAGCGGCGAGTGTCGGGCCATAGGTAATTATCGAGGCAACACGAAAATCCGGGATGGAGGAATCACCCAAATTTCTCATGGAAAGGAGACCGAGGTAGCGAGAATCGATACGAGCGGCGTGAGAATCGATACCATGGGCGTGAGAACGATGCGAGGCGTGAGAATCGGTATAGGGGCGATGCAGAACGTGAGCGAGAATCGGCAACCGCCATTCAAGCCCACGGCCTCAGCGATTCAATGCCGGTTCGTGAAAAGCGGATGAGTGGCGGTATGGCGGCACTTGCCAACGCCCGAGCGATTCATGACGAAGCTAGATCCTCGTTGAAACTTGGAACACGGTGGGTCGGTAGCAAAAGCAGCAAACAGAGCCACGAGGACATTGCGAAGCAATACAGAGGTAAATCCAGGGGCGATGTCGGGAAGTGCGGTTGAGAAGTGGAAGACGATTGGAGCGATCACCTCGGCCCGATGGTTGAGAAGAAAGCGAGTTAGAAAAGAGAAGGTGATTGAGCCTAGCCCAGGTAGAAAACTCCGGAGAAGGAGTATACAGAGAAGATCCCTTTCCCCAGAGACTACAAAATGGCGGTTTATAAACAATTCTCAAAATTTTTGGATACATTCAGAAAGCTGCATATCATCATACCTTTCATAGAATCATTATAGCATATGCCCTCCTCTTTCTAGTTTATGAAGGAGAGTTTGGGGAAGAAGAAAAAGGCGAGTATGAAATAGTAGCACTAATGTAAGAGTGTAGTGCTATCTTGCGAAAAAGTTGCCACCAAAGCTAAAGGATCTGGAAGCTTTACACTACCTTGCATTAGGCGGGGTGACTTGCATGAGCCTTGTGTGATTTAGGGGCGAGTATAAATCTGATGCCCTTATCAGTTTTTAAAAGATTAGAGTTGGGTGAGGCCAAACCAACCACAGTAAGCCTACAGCTGGCCGACAGGACAGTGGTTCATCCACGAGGCAAGATTGAAGACGTGATTGTGAAAGTAGGAAAATTCTTCTTTCCTGCAGATTTCCTCATTCTTGATATGGAAGAAGATGCGGAAATACCTATCATATTGGGGAGGCCATTCCTAGCAACGGGAAGAGCTTTGATTGATGTTGAAAGAGGAGAATTAACACTAAGGGTGGAGTCTGAAGAAATGGTGTTTAAAGTTTTTAAACACGTCATTGAGCCACCAACAATGAGTGGGTGCTTTGCAATCAGCACCATCAAACCCCCATGCGAGCCAATACAAGTCAACCAAAGAGCGATGAGCCCAAAGCGAGCATGGTTTCTTTGAAATGCCACTAAAGGAGGTAAGTTTTCCTGAACTCCCTCTTACTGATAATGCTAAGAAGAAAAAGAAAACGCCAAATGTGGAGGAAATGGATAGGTTGGGGCTTAATCCACGGGGTTATTAAGGCTAAGGAACTTGCGTCCCGCTAAAAGACGTTAAAGACAGCGCTTGTTGGGAAGCAACAGCGTTTTCAATTATGTTATTTTAATTTACGTCTTTAGTTTATTTTATTTTGTCTAGAACAATCTCACGGTCTTGGGTTCTTGTGTTTGTCTTTGTAATTGATAGGTCTGGAAATAAAGCGGCGAAATCGAAGAAAAGCGAATTTCGAAAAAGCGGGAAGCGCGCGGCTGAGGAAGCGGCGCGGTAGAATTCGAAAGTTTGCGAGTTTAGGCGCGCGGCTAAAGCGAACATGGCGCGGCGGGAATCGAACTTAAAACGCCCGAATCAGTTTTCCCAAATCCAATTTCAAAAACCTAAACCTTCCTTTCCAAAAACCCACGAAAATCCGAAAATTTGCCCACAAATCCTCCATAAATCCAACCCAACCACAATCAAAACTCTTAAATTCCTAAAAACCCTTAGCCATCTCAACCAACAAAGCTCCATTCCATAGCCTCAAACCACCATTAGAAACAAGAACAGCTTGAAGCTTCTCATAAAAAGGTAATTTTTTTTCTGTTCTTGAATCCTTTACTGAAGTCACAGGAGTTAGTTATTTGAAGGAGCATTGTAGTTGAAGTAGTTGGGTACTGAAAAGTTGATTGTGAGGGTTGGAGAAAAGAGTAGAAAATGAGTGTGGGTATTGGGTAGAAAAGTTGAAGTTGGGGGTGTTGTGTTCGCTGCTAGTTGTAAATTGTGTAGGAAACATTTGTGCCACTAAATTGTAAACTCCAGAAACTGTTTTAACCATGGCCACCAGGAAAAGAAGAGGCTCCACATCCACCCCAACCCACGTCTGATGAAAATAGGTTTGTGAGCTACCAAGCCTACCAAAGATACAAAAAGCTTAATACCAGACCCATAATACCAGAAAGGGGAATGGACTACCAGAGGGAGTCATATGGGGAAGAAGATGTTTATGAGCCCATTCGGGCGATGATTGAGTTAAGGGAGTGGAGGAAATTTGTGAATCCGGAGAAGATAGCACCAGTAAACACAACAATGGTGCGTGAATTTTATGCCAACTTTCCGGAGAAGGTGGAAAGGGGATGCTTTGTAAGGGGACACTATGTGCCTGTGACAGCAGAAGATATAAATATACAATTGAAGACGGTTGATGTTGAAGAAAGAAGTGATTGGAATCACTTTAGAACATGGTCTAGAAGCATTGACCACATCGACTGGAATGCCGTTGCAGACACCGTGAGCTACCATGGGGCTGTTTTTGATATTGGAAGAAATGGGTCAAGAGCACTGAACAGGTGCCAATTCAACAAAGTAGCCAAAGGTTGGCTATATTTCGTCAGCGCCCGCATGATTCCATCCACGCACTTCACCAGAGTGCGGAGGACGGATCAAACTAATATATGGAATCATGAGGTTGGCGATTGATGTGGGAAAGAAATAGTCGCGAGCATTGAGGAAATCAGCGGGTTGGTAACGCAGCGGATTGGGACATGGCTCACTTATCACTGCTATGTCACATGAGTGCGGTCCCACAACTACCGACACTCATGAGAGAAACCAGCTGCGGTGTCGTGGGATAGTGCACTCTTTCCCGCACCCAAGCCCACCAAGGCCAGGACGGAGTACAACCACCACCAAAGGCGTGCGGCAGAGTCCGCCATGGACGAAGATTAGACTGAAATAGGGGCTCAATATGAGGCGGGACCTAGCCGACCAACTACAAGCGAGAACCTCCGCGCCCACAATGGAGCAATTATATCAAAATCGGATGAGGATGATGCGGACCTTGGACCACGATGGTACAAGGACAGCAAGAAACAAGGCAACAAATCAACGAGTTGAGCTCCTTGTTCAACCAATGGTCGATGCATTATCCACCGCCACCACCACCATTTTAACCAAAGTTTGTAAGTGTCTTATTTCTTTTACTGTCTTTGAGTCTACACACATTGGGGACAATGTGTGATTTAAGTTTGGGGGTGTTTTATTTGTGTATCATGTTACGTTTTATTTAAGTCTTTTTGATTGTTTTATGTTTATTTTGAGTCACCAAAAAAAATAAAATAAAAAATCTTTTTTGAGTCATAATTGTCTGTCAAAGATCATGTATGCTGTAGTTGCTAGAAACACCTAGTGAAGTAAGGTGGAATAATGTAAAGGAATTGAAGCAACTATCTAACATTTAGGTTAGATATACCAAAAACTCACAGAATCTGTCTATTTGGAGTTTCTTGCTTGAGTTATGCATGCTAAATGATAAATGCTTATGTGTTATGATTGCTTGCTATTTGAGGCGAAATAGTTAGGATATGCATGTTAGGGAGATAACTCAGGCATTTCTTTGATAGCAAATTCTTACCATTCTTTTCTATCCTGTACTTTAAAAATTATCCCTAGTCAGCCCCATTGAGCCTAAATTTGAAACTTCTTCTTTGACACCCTATATTCCCACAAATTGTACCATAAGTAAAAATATGAAATAGTGGAATACATTGCGTTAAAAAAGAGACAAAAAGAGTGAATAAGTCTGCATTGCCCAATACAAAAGTAATAAAGCAGTAAAGCCTAAGTTTGGGGGTGCTTGTTATACTTCACTCTCCCAAAACAAAAGAGGGAAAAGATAGAATCGAAGTGAAGGAAAGAACAAAAAGAAAAAGGGAAATATTGAAAAGCTAAAGAGCTTATGGTACACGAAATGAGCCTAAATTGCTTATTTTTACGTACCTATACCTAAAGCCTACATTACAACCCTTAAAGTCCTGAAGATCTCTTTTATGCATATCCAGAATTAGTGGAGAATAGCAAGTAAGCATACCATAGGAATTCTTGAATTTATATGCATGATTTAGTATATTGACTTCCATTAAGCATGATGAATATGAGTTTGCGAAATATTTAGCTTCATGTGTTTAGTGTGCTGAAAATTTCATGCTATATGTTCCTGCATATTATTTTGATAACCTTCATGTTTTTCTAGTTAACACTAATGCAGCAAAAGTGATCAATGGCAGTGAGTCTTTTATTTTTCGTTTCTTTGAGTCTTTTATTTTATTTCTTTCTATCTTTGCTCGAGGGCGAGCAAAGGTTAAGTTTGGGGGTATTTGATCGGTGTATTTTATATACACCTTTTGAGTCAGTTTTAGTTAGTCTTTTGTCCCGTTTTGCACATATAAGTGTTGTATTAGGATAGTTTTCTTTTCTATTGAGTCAAAGTGGTTAAAATGGCCAAATAGCGGAAAAGGAGCTAAAAGAGGGCAAAAGAGGAGATGTCAGAGCTGAAAACAGAGAAAGTGGAGAACGAGGGTGAAATCCAGGACCGGTAGCGCGGCCTCCTGCCGATCAGCGAGGCGCGGCGCCACTATTCGAAGAGGCTGCGAAGACTTCGGCGCGGCTCTCGAGCAACAAATCAGGGCGCGGCGCTAAACATCCGGAGCTACAGAAGATGCAGCGCGGCGCTAAAACACCGGATTGCGGTAGCCGCGGAAAAATTAGGTCTTTTGACGAAATTAGGCGGGCACGAAGGAAAGAGGAGGCGGTTTCGGCTATAAAGGAGAACCTAGGCGGTTTTGAAGGTTCCCCTTCTTGCACAACACAAGACTTTTGCTTGGAGATTGGATACCATTAGTTTAGTAATTTCTTTTCCCTTTCTTGTTCTTTATTTCGGTTTTGTATGATGAACATGGAATTAGTTCTTGTCATGTCAATGGCTAGGAACTAATTCTCTTATAGGCTTTCCATTGTTGAATTGCTAGAAACTTATGTTATAAATTAATGCACGCTTATGGTTATTTTTCTTATTGTGAGATCTATCCAATAATTGAGTTGAATTCTTGGTAATTAATTGACAACTAATTATCACTATATGATTTCTAATCAGTTAGAAAGGGGATTGTGAATATCTTGTAAGTTGGGTAGACATTCTTGGATTGGGGATGAAAATACCTCAATTATTTATGTAAGCGTTGATGAGAGGCTTAACAACCTAATTTTGCGCATTGTGCGTGACTTCAACTAGGTTTTGTTCTTAATCCTCCTATAGAGTTATCCTTATCACCGAAAGGTAGGTAAGGTGCGATACTGGGGTTGAGTGTTTATATAACCCTAACGGGAGTATAAAACGATTTCGTAAACCTGCTTTCTCCAAAAGAAGAATACCATAAGTTAATGCATTAGTAAGTAGCATAAGCGGATAGTAAGGATACATGGAAGCCCTATTCTCATCACCACTGAAGTAAATCTTTATATTTAAATAGCTTGCATAATTCTTAGTTATAAACAACAAATCAATTATCAATTCACCAAATAGATACTCGAAAATAGATAGTTGGTAATTGAACCCTAATCCTTGTGGATGATATTCGGTCTTATCAAGACTATACTACTTGTCACGATAACGTGCACTTGCGTTTAAAGTGTGTGCATCTTACCGCCCATCACCTGCAATGAGTACAAACGCCGCACTCACATCATGGGTAGCAAATCCATGGAATAAGTAGTAACCCGGGGATTTACCCCGTAAGAATAACATAACACTAGCACAACCGGCTATCATACATAACATAAACATAAGCACCATCGGCTCATCATAAATATCATAAGCAAGTTAAGAAATCACCTAACTTCTTATTAGGCTTAATTAACATGCACTCTCATTTTATTTAAACTTAAGGCACTATCATGTCACATAAAATCCGGGAGTTTAATCCAAAGTACTACGTACTTCCGTTCTTTTCAAAAGACTCATTTTTATATAAAACCCCAAGATACTAACACCCGTAGTATCAAGGCATGTCTACTTTCCAAATTAAGTTACTACACCTTTAGAAATTTATTTCAAGGCTTTGAAACCAAATAACTTCTAATTTCACAACATAGGCAACTCATGCCTATAAATCAAATAGACACTCTCTTAACCTTCCATAAAGCCGTTATAACTAACTTCACATAAAGCCGTTATACCTTTTTATGTTTTAGACAATTACATTCTTTTTGAAACCAAGAGACTTATACTTTTAAAACTAAGTATCATATACTTTCAAGTCTTTTAACTTTAGAAATCAAGTATTCTATACTTTTCAAGTCAAGTAATCCTTCCATGTAACATCAAGTCACATATACTTTTAAAAGCCAAGTTACTTCACTTTTCGAAATCAAGGCAAGGATACCAAAATGAAACCGAATTCATTTTAAACATGTACGTCCACCGTACTATACATTTATAAAACTCATGCTCAAGAAGATAGGAAAAGTTCCACATACCTCTTCGGTTCAATCCACTTGCTAAGTCCAATATTTCGCACGTAGTATGTCAACCTATAATGACCATAATACGTCTATCAACTTCTAGCTTCAAACGTAGAATATTCTAAGTGTAAAGTTACTTATTCTCTACGTAAAATTGGCGAGACTTGATCCACGACCGACCAGGGCATGTGGTGCCACTACAGGCACCCTTTTCAAGTATACATCAGAGAATAGCAGCGGAACATACACATCTCATAAAATACTTAGACATTAAATAACAACAGACTAGCCGATGAGGCCACCTTCCGTAAAAATATACTTAATCCACAAGTAAAACGGTACAACTCTTTTTTTTCTTTACAACCCAAATCCACAAGATATGACTACAGACCTCTAAGAATAACAACTGTGACGGGACAGGGCCCCGCCATACCCCTGAATAAACAACACTCGACAATACCAGGGACCTGAACCAAAGATAAGCCTCCGGAGTAATGGAGCTTCTCAACAGCTGAATCAGTGATCCTAAAAGTGAGGATCAGTAACCTCTATACTCTACCTGCGGCATGAACGCAACCCCTCCCCCCCCGAAGGAGGTCAGTACAACATGTACCGAATATGTGAAACTGAAAGTACTGTAATGAAATCATAAGTCAAAAATAAAGCTGGAGACATGTATGATAACTCAATTAACAGTACACTGTGCCTTACTAACAATGAGAGTAAACTTCTTTGATAGATCTTTCCTCTCAAAATGAGTATACTTTACTGCATAAAAATAGGAGGCTCATGATCAAAGTAGGGTCACCCGCCCGTAGTATCATTAAGCAATCCTACTCCTGGGACTATTTCACCCGCATAGGTCCTACGGACTCGCAATAGAGCGATGCGCTCCGCATGGGACTATTTCACCCGCACAGGACTATTTCACCCTCTTAGGCCTGGTGGGCCCGCAATGAGTACAAACGTTGCACTCGCATCATGGGTAGCAAATCCATGAAATTAATAGTAATCCGGGGCTTTACCCCGTAAGAATAACTTAAACTAGCACAACCGGCTATCATACATAACATAAGCACTACCGGTTTATCATACATAACATAAGCACTACCGGCTTATCATACATAACATAAGCGCTACCGGCTTATCATAATATAAGCAAGTTAAGAAATCCCCCTAACTTCTTATTAGCCTTATTCATATACACTCTCATTTTAGTTTACTTAAGGCACTAACATGTCATTATAAAATCCGGGAATTTAACCCAAAGTACTACGTACTTCTATTCTTTTAAAATGACTCTTTTCATATAAAACTTCCAAGATACTAATAACCGTAGTATCAAGTCATATCTACTTTTCAAGACAAGTCACAATACATTTTAGAAATACATTTATAGGCCTCTAAATCAAGTGACTTCTTTCTTTTAAAACCTTAAGCAATTGATGCCTTCAAATCAATTTGCCTTTCATTAATTCAAGTCATTTACCATTACTTACATTACTTAGAGTAAACCACTCTTTTAACTTTTCATAAAGCTATTATAACCAACTTCCCATAAAGCCGCTATACTAGCTTTATACCTTAGATACTTACATTCTTCTTTATAACCAAGAGACTTAAACTTTCCAAACAAAACAAGTATCATATACTTTCAAAATATTTAAAGTCTCTTAACTTTTAGAAACTAAGATATCCTTAATATTTTTAAACAAGTGAGTTAATTCTCTAACTCAACCAACTTGGACATTCTTAAGATAAGCCAAGGATATCAAATGGACTTGATTCGTCAAAATCCCGTACGTCTACCGTACTATATATTTACAACTATTCATGCTCAAGAGATAGGAAAGTTTCACATACCTCTTCGGTTCAATCCACTTGCCAAGTCCAATATGCCGTACGTAGTATGTCAACCTATAATGACCATAATACGTCTATCAACGTCTAACTTCAAACGTAGAATATTTTAAGTGCAAAGTCACTAAATTCTACGGAAAATCGGACAGCACTTCCTTTGTTTCTACATACTTTTCCACCTTTTTCAAGGCCCGAATTCAATAACCAAACACGCCACATTTAAGGCTCAACAATGTAGTTAACAATAGGGGATTACACGCCTACAAGACGTGTAAAATTTCGCCCCACAATTGATATCAAACTAGTCCAAAAGACAAAGTCACATTCGGCAATTTGAGGGACAACAATACATAGTCTTTTCCAATTCCTTTTCAATCCAAGTTGTTTAGTATAATATGTTATCAAGCCGCAATCGATATATAACTACTACAATCTTCAAGTAGGTAACATGCGACGATTCTAATTATCGACCAAATTGTATTTCAATTTCAAATAGCTAGACATGTCAATTCGGATTTTAGGCTTCCACTATCCATACCACTTATCAATCTTTAATACATATATTACATGCTCATTTCTAACTTATCATAACATGAAATCTTCAATTACAATAGTAAGACGAAGATTATTACCTCATTTAGCCCAAATATAATCCAAGATTACAAGTTGATCCTTAGCAACTCTAGATCCTCTTTTCGACGTTCCAATCCACTCCAAGCAACCTTTAGAAGCTTATGAAGAACTCATCTTCAAGTTCCAACTTCAAAGTGGAAGAATTCCTTAGGTTTTCGTCTTGCGACTAACGTGAAAACGTAGTTTTTCCGGGATATTTCTATTGAGATATCCTTACAATACCCTTAGGAACCTTGGGTTGAAGTATTGTGAATTTTGAACAACAATTGCAAAATTTCCTCCTCCAAAAGGCCTCATTGACGTGAGCTTCAATAGAGAGCAAGAACAAGATTTAAATTTCTCTAAGTGTTGAAAATGACAAAGTCTTGCACTACTAGTGTAGATAAATACTACATTCAAGGGTCTAGATTGGAACACTTGTGAGGCTTGGATGGATTCATTTAAATATCAAGCTATGTGGGCTCATTGACTTAGTCAATGTTATCAAGCTCTTAGCCTAGCAAGACTTTCATCTTAATATTGGTCAAATGACCATTTTATCCATGTCATTTCGCCCAAGACCACTAAGAGGGGTGACACGTGTCGCCCTCCCGTTCGTCGCAATATTTCGTTTTTCCGAAATTTCCATAATTCCGATAAATTTTTACTAGTCTCAAATCTTAACACTTTTGAGTTCTTACATACATTCTTATAAACATGTCCTGAAATTTCGGGGTGTAACATTCTTCCCCCCTTAGAAACATTTGTCCCCGAATGTTCTTTCGGAGTCAATCTTATAAATAGCGACATAGTCTCCTTTTACAACCCCTACACACCAATAATGCCACACGTGGCCACATAACAATACTTATACCAAAACGTCAACCGGAACTCCAAGTGTCGACGTCGGTTATCTGCATAAAGCTTCTGTCGACTCTGAGCTTGCTAATAATCTCTCCTGGATAAGCTTCACCTTATCCACAGCCTGCTGAATCAAGTCTGGGCCAACTAACTGTACCTCGCCCACGTCGAACCAACCAATCGACGACCTACACTTCCGCCCATACAAAACCCCATATGGCGTCATCTGAATGTAAGAATGGTAGCCGTTGTTATAAGCAAACTCAACAAGAGGCAAATAATTCTTCCAGCTAACTCTGAAATCATAACATCGGCCCGCAACCTATCCTCTAGTGCCTGGATAGTACGCTCTGTCTGTCCGTCGGTCTGAGGGTAAACATGTCACACTGAGACTCACCTGTGTCCCTAATACCTTCTGGAAAACCTCCAGAAGTCAGCCGTAAACTGAGCTCATCTGTCTGATATCATAAATGTAGGAACCCCGTGCAGTCTCACAATCTCCTTGCTATATAAGCTAGTGTAATCCTCAGCCGAGTAAGTGGTCCTAACCGGAAGAACACGATTGGTTTCGTCAGCCTGTTTACTATGACCCCTAGGGAGTCGCACTTCCTCTGAGTACGATGCCACCCTGTAACAAAATCCATATTAATCACCTCTCATTTCTAAGTCGGGAATCGCAATCGCCTGTAATATCCCACTGGGCTTCTGGTGCCCAACCCTGACATGCTACTAATTCGGACACTAAGCAACAAACTCTGCTACGTCCCTCTTCAGGCCATCTTACCAATACATACATCTGAGGTCAATACATAACTTAGTCGACCCCGATCAAATAGAGCAATAAGCACTACGTGCCTCCATTAAAACCTGCTGACAAGTCCTGCAGTATCGGGCACACCCAATCTATCCTCATCTCATAGCACCCTATCCGGTGCTACCCAAACGGGTCCTTCTCTTCTTAGAGAGTCGTATCTCAGTTCCCGCACTAGAACTGGATCCTTATACTGTCGCCTCTTCACCTTCTCAACGAGGGAAGACTCGACAACCTCTCGGATCTAAACTCTATTAACCTTGGAAATAAATAATCGAACCCCTCGGCTCGGTAGCTGATGAATCTTATGGACCACGTCCTGTCTATCTAGCTTTCCATCTGACAGACTACCCATAGATCCACGACCAAGAGCATCTGTAATCGTCTCGGCTTTCCCCGGGTTGTATAGGATATTAATATCACAATCCTCGAGTAACTCTAACCACCGTCGTTGTCGCAAATTCAGCTGCCTCTGTCTGAAGATATACCGGAGGCTCTTGTGGTCTGCACAAATATCCACATGGAGTCTATATAAGGAATGCCTCCAAATCGTCAAGGTACAATTAACTGCCGCCGACTCTAAACTGTGAGTAGCGTAATTCCTTTCATGCTTCCTTAACCGCCGGGAAACATAAGCTCTAACCTTATCGTGTTGCGTCAACACACAACCTAGCCCAACACCCAACGTGTTGCAATAATAACCTAACCCCCTAGTCTCTTAGGAAGGGTTAGAACTGTAGTCGTGGTCAACTTATCTTCCAATAACTGGAAGCCTTTCTCATACTTGCGAAATATTCGGGCATCCTTAATCTCAAATATGTCTCCTGTTTCCCTTTCCCTGTTGCAACCAAACTTGGTCACTAACTTAGATTTGATTCCTTTGCTTGCCTCATGGCTAAGACTTCTTGTCAATCACAATTTAGGGGGGGAGATTTCCTTGATCTCGTAAAGTAGTAACCCGATTATTCTCTCCCAGCTCGTAGAGCTTATAGTCAGGTGTTCAACCTCAATTCATGGTATTACATACTCCAATGAATTGTCAAGATTTCTTATCGTTCGAGTGTTTACTCGCCTTTCCTTTATAAGTTATTTCAAGTTGTCCTGGGGTCCATTACCCCTCCATATTTTCTTACTATCATTCTCGTCAGTACAGATGTTACCACATTTCCTCGAGGTGTTCTTACTGCCCATCATCTACTAATGGTCTTTACACTAGTCTGGGGTAATCATATCTCGTGAAACTTACATAACCATAGTTGTATTCTCTTTTATCATTTTGGTCATAACCCTTCCTTATGCTTACTATTAGCAAAAGTATTTTTATCTTGATTCATAATCGTACAGTTTCATACATGTGTACTACCTGCATTTATATCCTTACGACACTTCCTCGACCATTTCCTAACGTCGTTCTCAATTACCCCAACACAATACTTTTCTCACGGTTATCTAAAACTGTAACCTATGGCATAACGATACTGAAGACCTTACCAGTCTCCTATCCTTCGTCTAGCAAGATGGGTAGACATAACCCCATAATACGTAAAACTATCCTTTTTCGTGGGGGAGAGAACTTATCTCCCTTTCCAAATCTTAATCATCAAGCGTCACCTTATAATCGTATAGATTTTCAAAACCTACCGACGATGTCTTTTGTTTTCCGTAGGCAGCACTCGTACTTATTCTTGCTTGCGCACTTTCCTGAACTTATCCGGAAGGTCGTGGCCCTGACCGCCACACCATACCAATTCCAAGTACCCCCAAGGGTACTTAATATTTAAAACTCCTTCAAATTCAAGTATTGCGTACCTTCTGCCTCAATTCACCTCAAATGAACAAGTCACACAGACTTATTAAAAACAATGATGTCAAAGAAGGAAGGATAATTTACTGGTTACCACCACTTCCCTTTCTTTCCACTCGATAATCGGCTTACCGGAAAACTGGAATCGATCAAATCCCTCTCCGCAATCAACGTTGGCATAACAAGAGGCCAACTAGCCCGTACCCATAATGTCCTCAAAGTCTGTCATAACAGCTCTGCTAGGTCTGATAGGGTCCGATGACAGTATCGTCACCGAGCAATAATCATATCCCCGCTCAGCTACCACTCATCACCCACAGGTGTAGTCACCTCGAAAGGTTCTCATGAATTCAGGCTATATTCTTTTACACTAGGTTGCTCTCTTCTTACTGGTCGTACTCTTCCCGTACTTCCAAACTTTTTCTAGCGTACGTACATAACTTCCATACTAATTCTGGCCTCCAATCTTTGGAGTTACTAAATTAAACAATATAAGGCCATTTCCGGCTCTCACAGCCTGGTTCCGGTGGAATGCGTCCACGAAACCGTAACACGATTAACTAGACTTGGGCCTTGCACCCTCGTGACCCTGTCATGTAGAGGGACTACTACCAACTGATCCCATTCCATTTCAGGCTATGGGGCGACCCTTAATAGGTCATCAACCCGACTCGGCGTCGCACTTAACTCTTATCCTTAGTCTGACTTAAATTTTTTTTTACTACCCGAGAAGGCCTTATATACCTAAGGTCCCGACGGTTATCAATATTCTTAGGCTCGCAATTTCCATGCTCTAAGGCTACCTTATCAGTCCCCCCTTAACCGGGTACAATAACTTCTCAAGTTTTTCTAATTTTTCTAATTTTTTTCTAAGTGTTAGAACTAGTCTTGCTATATGGGTGAATATATAATTGAATGGAGGGTCAAGATCAAAATACTTGTGTGGTCTTAGATGAAGGAATTTAAATATCAAGTCAAGTGGGCTTATTGACTTGGTCAACAATGTCAAGCCTTGGCCTTTCAAGACTTGATCATCTTTGCCTTGGTCACTTGACCATTTTACCCTTGGTCCATTTCGATCAAGACCATGCAAGGGGGGTGACACGTGTCACCCTCCCATTTGTCGTAATATTTCATTTCCCGACATTTCTATAATTCCGATAAATTCTACAAGTCTCAAATCTTAACGTCCTGATTTCTTACGTACGTTCTTATATACATGTCCTGGAATTACGGGGTGTAACATTCTTCCCCCCTTAGAAACATTCGTCCCCGAATGTTCTTTCGGAGTCAATCTAATAGATAGCGACATAATCTTCTTTTACAACCCCTACATACCAATTATGCCACATCTGGCTACATAGTAACACTTAAGCAAATACGTCAATTAAAACTGATAAGTAAGGGAAAAAGATTACATGGAGGTGTAAGGAATAAGTGAGGATACTTCTTCATCATGTCCTCCTATGCTTCCCAAGTCATCTCCTCTCTATTATCATTCTGCCACAAGACTTTGACGGAAGTCACATCCTTGGTTCGCAGTCGCCTGACCTGGCGATCGAGTATCGCTATGGGACTCTCCTCATACGATAATCCCTCTGTCACCCGGACATCACTAGCTGGGAAAACTCTCAATGGATCTCCGATACACTTCCGCAATATAGAAACATGGAAGACCGGATGTACTGCCTCCAAATCGGACGGCAGTTCCAACTCATAGGCAACCTTGCCTACTTTACGGAGGACCTGATAAGGTCCAATGTACCTTGGACTAAGTTTCCCCTTCTTTCTGAACCTCATCACACCCTGCATGGGTGATATCTTCAAGAAGACCCAATCGTCAACCTGAAACTCCAAGTGTTGACGTCGATTCTCTGAATAAAGCTTCTGTCGACTCTGAGCTTGCTAATAATATTTCCTGGATAAGCTTCGCCTTATCCACAGCCCGCTTAATCAAGACTGGGCCAACTAACTGAACCTCGCCTACGTCGAACCAACCAACCGACGATCTATACTTTCTTTCATACAAAGCCTCATACAGAGTCATCTGAATACTGAAATGGTAACTGGTATTATATAAAACTCATCGAGAGGCAAAAGACCCTCCCCGCTACCCCTGAAATCAATAACACAGGCCCGTAACCTATCCTCAAGTGTCTGGATAACATGTCCTGCCTGTCCGTCGGTCTGAGGGTGAAATGCAACACTGAGACTCACTTGTGTCCCTAACCCTTCTGGAAAACATCCAGGAGTTAGCCGTATACCGAGCTCATCTGCGTTACATCATAAATGTAGGAACCCCGTGCAGTCTCACAATCTCCCTGCTATATGATCTAGCATAATCCTCAGCCGAGTAAGTGGTCCTGACCGGAAAAAAATGGGCTGACCTCGTCGGCCTGTCTATTATGACCCATAAGGAGTCGCACTTCCTCTGAGTGCGATGCAACCCTATAACATTATCCATATCAAACACCTCTCACTACCAAGTCGGGATCTCAATCGTCGATAATAGCCCACTGGGCTTCTGGTGCTCACCCTTGACCCGCTGCCAATTTGGACACTGAGCAATAACTCTGCTACGTCCCTCTCCAGGCCATCTTACCAATACATACCTCTGAGGTCAGGATAAATTTTAGTCGATCCCGAATAAATAGAGTAACGAGCACTGCGTGCCTCCCCTAAAACCTGCTGACAAGTCCTGCAGCATCGGGCACACATAATCTATCCTCATATCACAACACCCCATCCGGTGTTACTCAAACAGGCTCTTCTCCTCTCGGAGAGCCGTATCTCAATTCCACTTTTATCGGAATCAACCAACCGAACCCCTAGGCTCACTAGCTGATGAATCTCACGGACCATGTCTTGAATATCTGGCTGTCCATTTGACAGACTACCCATAGATCTATGACTAAGAGCATCTGTAATCACATTGGCTTCCCCCGGGTGGTATAGGCTGTCAACATCATAATCCTTAAGAAACTCTAACCACCGTCTCTGTCTAACTATCCACCTGAGCTCCACATAACTAATGCCTCCACATTTTCAAGGCATGTATAACTGCTGCCAACTCTAAATCGTGGCTAGGGTAACTCTGCTCATGCTCCCGTAGCTGCCGGAAAGCATAGGCTATAACCTTACCGTGCAGCATCAGCGCACAACCTAGCCCAACACTCAAAGTGTTACAGTAATAACCTAACCCTCTAGTCCCTCAGGAGGGGTTAGAACTATAGTCGTAGTCAGCTTATCTTTCAATAACTGGAAGCCTTCCTCATACTTTCGAAATATTCGGGCATTACTAATCTCAATTTTGGTTCCTGTTTCCAAATCTCTGTTGCAGCCAAACTTGGTCACTATACTTAGATTCAATTCCTTCGCTTGCCTCATGGCTAAGACTTCCTGCCAATCGCACTTTAGGGGGAGATTTCCTTGACCTCGTCAAGTAGTAATCTTATTATTCTCCCCAGCTCCTAGAGCTTATAATCCGGTGTTCAACCTCCATTCAGGGTATTACTTAATCCAACGGCTTGCCAAGATTTCTTATCTTGATCCTCGGTCATACATTTCTATTCATGCTTATTACTAGCATTTATATCCTTACGACACATCCTTAATTACCCCAACACAATACTTTTCCCACGGTTATCTAAAACTGTAACATATGGCATGACGACACTGATGACCTTACCAGTCTCATATCCATCGCCTAATAACATGGGTACACATAACCCCATAATACGTAAAACTATCATTTTTCGCGGGGGAGGGAGCTTATCTCCCTTTTATAATCTTAATCATCAAGCGCCACCTTATAATCGTATAGATTTTCAAAACCTACCAACGATGTCTTATATTTTCCGCAGGCAGCACTCACACTTATCTTATTCTTGCTTTGCGCGTTTTCCTGAAATTATCTGGAAGGTCGTGGCCCTGACCGCCATACTAAACCAACTCCAAGTACCTCCAAGGGCACTTAACATAAACTCCTTCAAATTCAAGTATTACTTACTTTCTACATCAATTTACCTCAAATGAACAAGTCACACAGACTTATTAAAATCAATGATGTCAAAGAAGGAAGGATAATTCACTTGTTACAATCTCTTCCCTTCATTTCCACTCGATAACCGGCTTACCGGAAAACTGGAATTGAACCAATCTCTCTTTGCAGTAAACGTTGGCATAACAAGAAGCCAACTAGTTCGTACTCATAATGACCTCAAAGTCTTGTCATATCAGCTCTACTAGGTGCATAGGTCCGACGATCGTATCGCCACCGCAATTATTATATACCTGCTCAGCTACCACCCATCACTCACGGGTGTAGTCACCTCGAAAGGTTCTCATGGATTCAGGATCTATTCCTTTACACTTAGTTGCTCTCTTTCTTACTGGTCGTACTCTTTCCGTACTTCTGAACTTATTCTAGCATATGTACATAACTTCCATACTGATTCTGGCCTCCAATATTTGGAGTTACTAACTTAAAAAATATAAGGTCATTTCCGGCTCTCACGACCTGGTTCCGGTGGAATGCGTCCACGAACCCGCAAAACAATTTAACTAGACTTGGACCTTGCATCCTCGTGACCCTGTCACGTAGCGGGACTACTACCAACTGATCTCAATCCATTTTAGGTTATGGGGCGACCCGTAATAGGTCCTCAACCCAACCCACCGTCGTACTTAACTCTTACCCTAAGTCTGAATTAAATCTTATTGCCCGAGAAGGCCTTATATACTTAAGGTCTCGGCGGTTATCAATGTTCTTAGGCTCGTATTTCCATGCTCCAAGCCTACCTTACCAGCCCCCCCCCCCCCCCGTAAACGGGTAAAATAACTTTTCATTAACCCACAATCGTGTTGTCTTAATCATAACAACCATAATTACTTCCATACGGATCTCATCCGTACAATTCTCTTAAGCATACCACGTAGCTTAATCTACTAGCATAGTCTTCCATTAAGTCCTTAAATCATGACTTCTTAAGGGTTCATTACCCTTTCATACGACTCATCATCTCCTAACTAATTCAAATTAGTACGTAAAACCTTGATGAGAATTCATTAAACGGTTTCATACCTTTCCGGTATCTATTTAGTTGTTACCAACTCTTGGTAGTTTATAATCATGCCAGGATATATGACCCTCATACATATATCCGTATAGATGTACGTCATTATACCAACTATACAACAATTCTTACCAACCTGGATACGCAATCCATATAATCCTTCCTGGGTCACTGTCGTCTTTCTCATAGATGCAATCGACATAACTCGTTAGGAAAAGACTACCCTAACAAGACAGCTCTATCGCACGATCTCAGAGTGAGAAGAATGGAAACCAATCCTAAATGGCATGCAGCCTCCTGGTTATAGATGTAGTGCACAACACACCGATAACCAAGACTCTACTAGACACGGTCTGTAGACACTTTTCGAGGACTAACTGCTCTGATACCACTTTTGTCACGACCCGACCCCGGGCCCGCGACTGGTGCCTTACCTGGGCACCCCTCATATGTATAATCAGAGAATAGTAACGGAACATACATACAACTCAATAAGTACAAGTCATGAAATATCAACAGGCTAGCCGATAAGGCCGCCTTCCAAAAGTATATACATAACCCAAAAGGTAGTCACATCCTTTTTTTTTTATACAACCCAAACCACAAGATAAGACTAAAGACCTCTAGGAATTTTCACATAACAACTGTGACGGGACAGGGCCCCGCCATACCCCCGAATGTACATAAATCTACAACATCAGGGATACCGTACCAAAAGACAAGCCTCCGGAGAAATGGAGCCTTCTGACAACTGATCAGTGATCCTAAGAGTGAGGATCCACAACTCGCTACCCTACTGCGCGTGAACGCAGCCCGAGGAAGGGGTCGATAATAGATGTACCAAGTATAAAGCGAAAGTACTGAAATGAAATCATATAGTCTAAAATAAAGCTGGAGACATGTATGATATTCCAAATAACTGTACAATGTGCCTTACTAATAATGAGAGCAAACAAGAGTACACTTTACTGCATAAAAATAGGAGGCTTATGATCAAATTAGGGTCACCCGCCCATAGTATCATTAAGCAATTCTACTCCTGGGACTATTTCACCCGCATAGGTCATGTGGACCCGCAATGGAGCAATTTGCTCCGCATGGGACTATTTCACCCGCATAGGCCCGGTGGACCCGCAATGAGTACAAACGCCGCACTCGCATCATGGGTAGCAAATCCATGGAATAAGTAGTAACACGGGGGTTTACCCCGCAAGAATAACATAACACTAGCACAACCGGCTATCATACATAACATAAACATAAGCACCACCGGCTCATCATAAATATCATAAGCAAGTTAAGAAATCACCTAACTTCTTATTAGGCTTAATTAACATGCACTCTCATTTTATTTAAACTTAAGGCACTATCATGTCACATAAAATCCGGGAGTTTAACCCAAAGTACTACGTACTTCCGTTCTTTTCAAAAGACTCATTTTTATATAAATCCCCAAGATACTAACACCCGTAGTATTTAGGCATGTCTACTTTTCAAATTAAGTTACTACACCTTTAGAAATTTATTTCAAGGCTTTGAAACCAAATAACTTCTAATTTCACAACATAGGCAACTCATGCCTATAAATCAAATAGACACTCTCTTTGTCACGACCCGTTCCGGGGCCAGTGACTGGTGCCTTACCCGGGCACCCAAGTAGTCATACATCAGAGAAAATCAGTGGAATATAAAAACAAGACATGAAACAATGTAAATTGAGACACAGTTTATCTGAGAAAAATCGCCTTTCGGCATATATATATAAACCAAAATCGCGCTACATCCCAATCTGCATAATAGGACTATAGACCTCTAAGGAAGTAAACAACTATGGCGGGACAGGGCCCCGCCATACCCTGAATGTACATATATCTACAACATCAGGGAGAACCATACCAAAAGTCGAGCCTCCGGAGAAGATGGAGCTCCTGACACCAAAGCAAAAGATCCTAAGGATGCGGATCTAGCACCTGCTTTCCCTTACCTGCGGCATGAACGCAGCCCCCCGAAGGAGGTCAGTACAACAGGTACCAAGTATGTGAAACTGTAAAGTACTTAAATGAAATCATATCATTTTAAAGCCAATTTTACAAATATGTATGAAATAACCAATGTAACCGCACATAGTGCCACATCACAAACAAGAGTAACAACAGGTAAACTGTAACAGGTCTTTTCTAGGCTGCGAATGATCGAAGCAAGGCCAATCGCCCATAGTATCATTATGCATGCCTAATCCTGAACTCCCGTAGTCCGCATAGGCCACCTAGGCCCGCATGAGGTATTCCCCGCATCGAGGGTAGCTACTCCTCGGCATCGTCCTGGACTCGTAGTCCGCATGGCCACATAGACCGCATGGCCACATGGACCGCACACTAACCTGGAACTCTCGTAGCTCCGCATAGGTCCCCTGGACCCGCATGAGGTATTCTCGAATCATAGTCCCAGACTGCCTGAGGTATACCCCGCATCGGAGGGCAGATTAACCCCCGGTATATCATGTCAAGAGGTGAGTGATGTAATACTAGCATAACGGCTTATCGTTAAACAACATAAGCACAAATAAGAATAACCTCTTTACACAAACGTTTACAAGATACTAACACACATAGCATCACAATATGTCTACTCAACAAACCATCTCACTGTACTTTCCAGAAATCAATACAAGTCTTTTATAAACACATAAGTAAATCGTTCCTTTTACTTTCTTAAGTCATTATACCTAACTTCTCATAAAGCTAGTATAACTCTTAAGCTTTTGTTTTAAAATCCAAGTATTACTCTTCTTTCAAAAATGATTCATAATTCTTTTGAAATACTTCAAGATTCTTGTTATTTAGACTCAAGTCAAAAGACGTCAAGTAAAACCATGTTCAGTTAACACACGTCGCTCACCGTACTATATATATACTTTAAAATATCATGCTCAAGAGGATAGGAAGAATCACATACCTTCTCGGCGAAATCCACCTGCCAAGTCGAATATGTCGTGCGCAGAGTATCAACCTATAATAGTCAAATACGTCTATCAACGTCTAGACTACTCTGTAGGATAATCTAAGCAGAGGGTTCTCTATTCTACGGAAAATCGGGCAAAGACTTCCTACCCAGAACGATACAAGTCTCATCGCAAATACAAATTATGTAAGTACAGTTCAATCTTCTTTAATATACTTCCTATGTAATTACAGTTCAATTCTCTTCTGTAATACCCTTCTATGTATTACTTATTTCTATACTTATACAGTATGTATTCTCCAATTATAATAGAAGGATAAGATTATTATTTACCTCGATAAGCCCAAAATTATCCAAGATATAAGTCGATCCTGAGCAAGGTTTAGCTCCTAATCTGAACGCTCCAAGAAACCCTTAGAAGTTTCTACACAACTTCTACTACTTCAACCAACTATGAAGTTTCTCCTAGGGTTTCGTTTAGTGACTAATGGAAGTATAGTAGTATTTTCCTGCTCTAAGTATAGAGGTGACTTTGGAATACTACTAGATATACGGCTAGGGTATTTTGGGGATAGTAACAATACTAGAGAGTATTTTCTACCAAAAGGGGGTTAGGCGAGACAACTAGAAAGGGGAGAGGGTGTTTACTTAGCTCCTCAAGAGGGGAGGAGGCTTGGACGAAAGCTCTAGAGGGGGAAGGGAGTTTTCAAGACTTGGAAAATATTTGTGGATGAAGAAGTCTTCAACTCAAGGGGGGTATTTATAGGGCTTTCAAGGGCCAAGATTAAGGCATGTGGAGGGCAAGTGGAGGGTGTGGATTCACCCATGTGTCCTTATCCATCTACTACACAAAAATATCCTACCTAACCTTGACTAATGCAAGGCCACAAAATGTGCCAATGTCGTCCATGGTTCCGCCAACTTGAGGGTGACAAGTGTCGCCCTCTCGTTGGTCCAAAATATTTCATATCTCGGAAAAATCCGCAAAAATTATAAATGACACAGCCGTAATTTTCCCTACGCAAGTCTTGGAAAACGTTTCATCGGAAAACAATTCTTTTCGTGGGTTGTGCACAAATTTTCGTCCTATGCCTAACTTTTAAGGCTAAACTTTTGTACGTACGCCCTCACGTACATACTCTGGAAATACGGGGAATAACATTCTCCCCTCCTTAGAAACATTCGTCCCGAATGTTCCTTCCCAAGACAGATAACGATAAGGTTCTTTATAACTTAAACAGTTTGCAAATGTCACACATGGCCACAATACAACACTTAAGCAAATATGACAATGAAAATTTACAAGTAGGAAAGTGAGTTACCTAGAGGTGTGGGGAATAGATGAGGATACTTCTTCCTCATGTCCTCCTCAGCTTCCCACGTCATCTCCTCCCTGAGCTCGTTCTGCCACAAGACTTTGACGGAAGCCACGTCCTTGGTCCGCAGACGCCTAACCTGACGATCGATTATCGCTATGGGAATCTCCTCATACGATAACCCCTCAGTCACCTGGACATCGTCAATCGGGTGCACCCTAGATGGATCCCCGATACATCTCCTCAGCAAAGAAACATGAAAAACCGGATGCACTGTCTCAAGATCGGACGGCAGATCCAACTCATAGGCAACCTTGCCTACCCTGCGGACAATCTGATACGGCCCAATGTACCTTGGGCTGAGTTTCCCTTTCTTCCCGAACCTCATCACACCCTTCATGGGTGACACCTTCAGGAAAACCCAATAATCAACCTCAAACTCTAGATGTCGACGACGATGATATGCATATGACTTCTGTCGACTCTGAGATGTCAGTAACCGCTCCTGGATAAGCTTCACCTTATCCACTGCCTGCTGCATCAAATCTGGTCCCACTAACTGCACCTCACCCACATCAAACCAGCCTATCGGCGATCTGCACTTCCTCCCATACAAGGCCTCATAAGGCGCCATCTGAATACTGGAGTGGTAGCTATTATTATACGCAAACTCAACTAGAGGCAAATGATCCTCCCAGCTACCCCTGAAATCAATAACACGCTCGCAGATATCCTCGAGAGTGCGGATAGTGCGCTCCGCTTTGTCCGTCTGCATGCGAGGATGGAATGCGATTGTGCTCACTTACGCCCCTAGACCATCTCGAAAGACCTCCAGTTAGCCGTAACCAGGCTCTCATGCGATATGATGGAAATAGGGACTCCATGTAGTCTCGGCGATCTCTGATGTAAAGTCGGCATAATCCTCACCGAAAAGTCGTCTGACGGGAAGAAAGTGGGCTGATTTCACGATCCGACGATAACCCAAATAGAATCATGGTTCCTCTGAGTGCGAGGTAATCCTGTGAAAAAGTCCATGTTGATCACCTCCCACTTCCAGGTCGGGATCTCTATCGTCTGCAACAAACCACCAGGCCTCTGGTGCTCTACCTTCACTGCGACAACACGCACCGAGCTACAAACTCGCAACGTCCTCTTCAAGTCATCCCACCAATACACGATTCGAGGTCATGGTACATCTTGGTTGACCGGATGGATAGAGTAACGCCGCGCCGTGTGCTTCCCTAGAACTCTTGCCAAGTCCCGCAATATCTGGAACACACAACCGCCAAACCTTAGCACCCCATCAGTGCTACCTCAAAAGGACCCTTCCTCACGAAGAGTCGTATCACGATACCGTCAAAACCGATCCTCAAATTGCCTCTTCACCTCCTCGACGATGGAAGACTCGGCAACCTCTAACTCGAACCCCACCGCTATCGTAATCAATCAATCGGACTCAAGGCTCGCTAGCGATGTAACTCGCACCATGCCCCTCTTCTCCGCTGCACATCCGATGGACTCCCATCGACCTACGGCAAGAGCATACGCCACAACATTGGCCTTCCCGTGGTACAGATATCAACATCATAATCCTTGAGTAACTCTAACCACCGTCTCGCCGTAAGTTCAGCTCCTCCGCCGAAGATATACTGCAGGCTCTTGTGGTCCGTATAAATATCCACATGAACCCCATACAAATAGTGCCTCCGGATCTTGGCGTGAATCACCGCCGCTAACTCCAAATCATGGGTGGGGTAGTTCCTCATGCTTCTTAAGCCGGGATCGTATGCTATAACCTTACCCACCGCATCAACACACATCCGAGCCCGACGCCGACGCATCACAATACACTACATAACCGTCTGGACCTCCGAAGAGTAAGAACGGGCGGTCGTCGCCTCTCCTTCAAGAATCGAAACCACCGCCACAAGCATCAGTCCATCAAACTTAGCCGCCTCGAGTCACCTAGTCAATGGTGCGCAGATAGAAGCAAACTTCTACGAACCGCCGATAGTAACTCGCAAGGCCCGAATCTGCGCACTGCCGGAGTAGTAGGTCTAGGCCAACTCTCGATCGCTCGATCTTAGCCGTATCCACCCGAATACCATCGGCCCCGACAATATGCCCAAGAAAAGCCACCGAAGCCAACCAAAACTCACATTTGGAAAACTTGGCGTATAACTGCTGGTCCTGGAGAACTCTCAAAGATCGCCTCAATGCTCGCGTGCTCGCCTCGCTCGGCGAGAATAAACCAAGATGTCATCAATGAACACTATCACAAACGTGTCCAAAAATGGCTTGAACACTCGGTTCATCAAATCCATGAATACTGTCGGAGCATTGGTCAACCCGAAAGACATGACTCTGAACTCAAAATGCCCGTACCGGGTCCGAAATGCAGTCCTAGGGACATCTGCCTCTCTGACTCGCACCTGATGATAGCCCGATCGCAGATCAATCTTGGAGAAACATCTCGCACTGCAGAATCGGTCGAACAAATCATCAATCACAGGAAGGGGGTATTCTTAATGGTCACCTTGTTCACCGTCAATCAACACACATGCGCAGCGTCCCGTCCTTCTTCTTCACGAACAATACCGGCGCTCCCCAGGGAGAAACACTAGGCCTGATGAAGCCCTTCTCCAGCAAATCTCTCAGCTAGTCCTTCAACTCTCTCAACTCGGCAGGTGCCATTCTGTATGGCGGAATGGAAATAGCCGAGTGTCCGCAAAGACATCGATACAAAACTCTATCTCCTCTCGGGAGGATACCCGGAGGTCATCCGAAACACATCCGGGAACTCTTCGACCACAGAATCGATGAAAATCTGGTACCGCAGCCTCAGTATCGAACACCCGAATGAGATGGTAGATATACCCCTTCTGCACCATCTTCCTAGCCTTGAGATAAGAAATAAACTTACCCATCGGCGACACAGTGTTCCCCTCCCACTCAACAACCGGCTCCTCAGGAAACTGGAACCGTACCACTCTCTCCCTGCAGTCTACATTGGCGTAGCAAGAAGCTAGCCAATCCATACCCATGATCACATCGAAATCAATCATATCCAACTCTATCAAGTCGGCTAGGGTCTGACGACTGCATATGGTCACTGGAAAAGCCCTATATACCCGCCGAGCTACCACCGAATCACCCACTGGTGTAGCTACCTCGAAAGGGTCTATGGACTCAGGCTCTATCCCTATCCTACTAGCAACAAGGGGGGATATATAGGACAGAGTAGAACCCGGATCTATCAAGGCATACACATCACAACCAGAAACTGATAAAGTACCTGTGACGACATCAGGTGAGGCCTCCCGTCCCGCCTACCGACAAGGCATATATGCGTTCGAGGACCGCTAGAATCGACCCGCGCCACGACCTCGCCGCGACCTTCTCGCCCATGAGTACCACGCCCGGCGAGTAAATCGTAGGAGATGAAGAAGACCCGACGAAGAACACAGTAGTGACCCTACCATCTGCGCGCCTTGGTCGGACAAGCTCGCAAAGTGACCGGCTGGCCGCAATCAAACAAACTCCCGAGCGCATCACAATTCCGTAATGGGATCTACCGTGACGGCCACATCGGCGGGTGGTCCCGATCGTTAGCACCTCGCTACCGACGCCAAGTCACGGGACTGATCCGCCTCGAATACTCGCCGTCTTGAGGACGGTGTAGGAGTGCTCGAGCCGGCCGTGGCGCAAATCTAGATCGCCGAGGCCGCCCACCCCGATAGCTACCAAAAGACCTCGCCCCGCCTTCTTCGCTGCCGCTGTCACAACCCGTCGACCTCTACGCCTCGCATCCAAGTCGTGAGCCGCATACGTAATGTCCATGCTCGTGAAGAGCCACACCCGCACAAGACTTCGCCATATAATCATCTAGCCCGGTGACATAGCGGTGTACCACCCTCCATATCTGCTACCAACGCAGGACATATCGAGCCAACGAATCGAACTCAACGTTGTACTCCCTAATCGCGGCGCGCTCTCTGCCTCAAGAACAAAAATATGTCGCCCGCGTGCTCCTCATCTGCGGAGGCGAAGTGAGTGAGAAAAGCCTCCGAGAACTCATCCAAAGTAGGCGGGGACGCGTGCTCTCCCGATAACTCCCACGAATCAAACCAATCGATCGCGGTATCACGCAAATTTATGGAACCAAGATCACGGACTCGGTCTCCAAGCCTTGATCACTCGCGATCCTCTATAATCGGCGGATGAACTCCTGCGGATCATCCTCGTGCCTCGACCAGAACTCGCGGCTACAACTCGAAAATCTCGTAGCCTCAAACTATCCGATCTCGGGTGAACCATGTGTATCAGCTGAACTGAATCGCCGATCCGCCTATCTCATGCGCCACGATCACGGCGAATCGGGCCATCTCTTCAGAACCCGTCTCATCCGCCCCAGCCGTGGCCGAGGCAGTATCGTGGTCTCATCACCATCGCTGCGCTCCTAAACTCGCTGGGCCGGGCGGCGTCGTGGAACTCGCCGCCTCGATTATAGATCGGGCTGAGCCTCGTGACTCGGTGTCCTACTAGCGGCTCCCTACGCCTTGCCCTTCGGGCCCGGTTGCCTTACGCGAGGCATAATCATAAAGAAAGGAAATACGTTAGGGTCCGACTTATAACACGCCTCTAAGGCACGATCTCGAGTGAGAAGAATGGAAACCAATCCTAAATATCCTATAGCCTCCTCGATTATTGTGTGCACAACACACCGATAATCAAGACTTACTAGATACTGCTGTAGACACTTTTCGAGGATTAATCGCTCGATACCACTTTTGTCACGACTGCCCGGGTTGGATCGTGCCTACCTGTGCACCCAAGTAGTCATACATCGAGAAAATCAGCGGAATATAAAACAAGACATGAAACAATGTAAATTGAGACACGCTTTATCTGAGAAAATCGCTTTCGCATATATATATAAACCAAAATCGCATTTACATCTCAACTGCATAATAGACTACTGCACCTCTAAGGAAGTAAACAACTATGGCGGGACAGGGCCCCGCCATACCCTGAATGTACATATATCTACAACATCAGGGAGAACCATACCAAAAGTCGAGCCTCCGGAGAAGAAGGAGCTCCTGACACCACAGAAAAAGATCCTCAGGATGCGGATCTAGCACTGCTTTCCTTACTGCGGCATGAACGCAGCCCAGGAGGTCGATAACAGTACCAAGTATGTGAAATCAGAAGTACTTAAATGAAATCATATCATTTTAAAGCCAATTTTACAAATATGTATGAAATAACCAATTTAACCGCACATAGTGCCACATCACAAACAAGAGTAACAACAAGTAAACTGTAACAGGTCTTTTCTAGGCTGTGAATGATCGAAGCAAGGCCAATCGCCCATAGTATCATTATGCATGCCTAATCCTGGACTCCCGTAGTCCGCATAGGCCACCTAGGCCCGCATGAGGTATTCCCGCGTCGAGGGTAGCTACTCCGGCATCGCCCCGACTCGTAGTCCGCATGGCCACATGAGACCGCGTGGCCACATGGACCGCACACTAACACGGAACTCTCGTAGCTCGCATAGGTCCCCGACCCGCATGAGGTATTCTCGAATCATAGTCCCGCATCGCACGAGGTATACCCCGCGTGGAGGCGATTAACCCCGTGATATCATGTCAAGAGGTGAGTGATGTAATACTAGCATAACGGCTTATCGTTAAACAACATAAGCACAAATAAGAATAACCTCTTTACACAAACGTTTACAAGATACTAACACACATAGCATCACAATATGTCTACTCAACAAACCATCTCATCAGACTTTCTTAAATCAATACAAGTCTTTTATAAACACATAAGTAAATCGTTCCTTTTACTTTCTTAAGTCATTATACCTAACTTCTCATAAAGCTAGTATAACTCTTAAGCTTTTGTTTTAAAATCCAAGTATTACTCTTCTTTCAAAAATGATTCATAATTCTTTTGAAATACTTCAAGATTCTTGTTATTTAGACTCAAGTCAAAAGACGTCAAGTAAAACCATGTTCAGTTAACACACGTCGCTACCGCATATATATATACTTTAAAATATCATGCTCAAGAGGATAGGAAGAATCACATACCTTCTCGGCGAAATCCACCTGCCAAGTCGAATATGTCGTGCGCAGAGTATCAACCTATAATAGTCAAATACGTCTATCAACGTCTAGACTACTCTGTAGGATAATCTAAGCAGAGGGTTCTCTATTCTACGGAAAATCGGGCAGCACTTCCCTACCCGGTAAACGATACAAGTCTACTGCAAATACAGTCCTATGTAAGTACAGTTCAATCTTCTTTAATATACTTCCGATGTAATTACAGTTCAATTCTCTTATGTAATACCCTTCTATGTATTACTTATTTCTATACTAATACAGTATGTATTCTCCAATTATAATAGAAGGATAAGATTATTATTTACCTCGATAAGCCCAAAATTATCCAAGATATAAGTCGATTCTGAGCAAGGTTTAGCTCCTAATCTGAACGCTCCAAGAAACCCTTAGAAGTTTCTACACAACTTCTACTACTTCAACCAACTATGAAGTTTCTCCTAGGGTTTCGTTTAGTGACTAATGGAAGTATAGTAGTATTTTCCGGGCTCTAAGTATAGAGGTGACTTTGGAATACTACTAGATATACGGCTAGGGTATTTTGGGGATAGTAACAATACTAGGAGAGTATTTTCTACCAAAAGGGGGGGTTTAGACGAGACAACTAGAAATGGGGGGGAGAGTGGTGTTTCTGCTTAGCTCCTCAAGAGGGGGGGAAAGGGAGGCTTGGATGAAAGCTCTCTAGAGGGGGAAGGGAGTTTTCAAGACTTGGAAAATATTTGTGGATGAAGAAGTCTTCAACTCAAGGGGGGTATTTATAGGGCTTTCAAGGGCCATGATTAAGGCATGTAGAGGGCAAGTGGAGGGTGTGGATTCACCCATGTGTCCTTATCCATCTACTACACAAAAATATCCTACCTAACCTTGACTAATGCAAGGCCACAAAACGTGCCAATGTCGTCCATGGTTCCGCCAACTTGAGGGTGAAAAGTGTCGCCCTCTCGTTGGTCCAAAATATTTCATCTCTCGGAAAAATCCGCAAAAATTATAAATGACACAGCCGTAATTTTCCCTACGCAAGTCTTGGAAAACGTTTCGTCGGAAAACAATTCTTTTCGTGGGTTGTGCACAAATTTTCGTCCTATGCCTAACTTTTAAGGCTAAACTTTTGTACGTATGCCCTCACGTACATACTCTGGAAATACGGGGTATAACACTCTTAACCTTCCATAAAGCTGTTATAACTAACTTTCCATAAAGCCGTTATAACTCTTTATGTTTTAGACAATTACATTCTTTTTGAAACCAAGAGACTTATACTTTTAAAACCAAGTATCATATACTTTCAAGTCTCTTAACTTTAGAAATCAAGTATTCTATACTTTTCAAGTCAAGTAATCCTTCCATGTAACATCAAGTCACATATACTTTTAAAAGCCAAGTTACTTCACTTTTCGAAATCAAGGCAAGGATACCAAAATGAAACCGAATTCATTTTAAACATGTACTTCCACCGTACTATACATTTATAAAACTCATGCTCAAGAAGATAGGGAAAGTTCCACATACCTCTTCGGTTCAATCCAATTGTTAAGTCCAATATGTCATACGTAGTATGTCAACCTATAATGACCATAATACGTCTATCAACTTCTAGCTTCAAACGTAGAATATTCCAAGTGTAAAGTTACTTGTTCTACAGAAAATTGGGCAGCACTTCCTTTGTTTCTACGTACTTTTCCACCTTTTCAAGGCTCGAAAATCAATAACCAAATGTCACATTTAAGGCTTAACAATTAGCATTTCAAAGGGGATTACACGCCTAATAGGACGTGTAAAATTCTGCCCCACAATTAATATAAAATTATCCAACAACTTAAGCTTTTCTCTGCTACAATCAATGCCGCAACAATATCAATTTCCTTTAAATTCCTTTTTCAATCCAAGTTGTTATTCCAATATGTTATATACCCTATAACAATTATAACAACTGCAAATTCTTTCTTTCTAAACATGCGACGATTGTCACTATCGACCAAATTGAATTTCAAACTTAATGGCTAACATGAACTTTTCGGACTTTAGGCTTCTAAAATTCCATAACACTTATCAATCTTCATAACATATATCACATGATCATTTCTAACTTATCATAATATGGAATCTTCAATTACAATAGTAAGACGCAGATTATTACCTCAATAAGCCCAAATACAATCCATGATTAAAATTCTATCCTTAGCAACTTTAGCTCCTCTTATTGACGTTTCAATCCACTCCAAGCAACCCTTAGAAGCTTATGAAGAACTCCTTTTCAAGTTCCAACTCCAACTATGAAAACCCCTTAGGTTTTCATGTTGCGACTAACGTAAAAACGTAGTTTTTCCGGGATCTTTCTATTGAGATATCCTTGCAATACCCTTAGAAACCTTGGGTTGAAGTATTGTGAATTATGAACCACAAACGAAAAAAAATTCTTCTTCCATAAGAGCTTGGCCGAGAGCTCCCTAGCTCACTCTCAAGTTTTTCTAATTTTTTTCTAAGTGTTAGAACTAGTCTTGCTATATGGGTGAATATATTATTGAATGGAGGGTCAAGATCAAAACACTTGTGTAGTCTTAGATGAAGGAATTTAAATATCAAGCCAAGTGGGCTTATTGACTTGGTCAACAATGTCAAGCCTTGGCCTTTCAAGACTTGATCATCTTTGCCTTGGTCACTTGACCATTTTACCCTTGGTCCATTTCGATCAAGACCATGCAAGTGGGGTGACACGTGTCACCCTCCCATTTGTCCTAATATTTCGTTTTCCGACATTTCCATAATTTCGATAAATTCTACAAGTCTCAAATCTTAACGTCCTGATTTCTTACGTACGTTCTTATATACATGTCCTGTAATTACGGGGTGTAACAGCACCAGAAAGCGATAAGCACTACTATTATTTGTGTATCCAATGAAGATACAATCTACAGTCTTAGGTACCTCGAACATGGCCAAACAACCCCATACCCTTAGGTATTTGTAAGAGGGCGCCTTTTCTTTCCACAGTTCATATGGAGTTTTCTCCTTGCTTCTGTGAGGGACTCTATTGAGTACCATGTTGGTAGTAAGAACTGTCTCTCCCCACATATTTTGCGCAAGGCCGAAATTGATAAGCAAGGAGTTCATCATTTCTTTTAATGTACGGTTCTTGCGTTCCGCCACACCGTTTGACTGTGGAGAATATGGTGTAGCCGTTTGATGGATTATGTTGGATTGGGAAAAGTATTCCTCAAACGGAGCTACATACTCTCCCCCTCTATCGCTACTAATCGCTTTAATTCGTAGACTTAGTTGGTTTTCAACCTCGGCTTTATAGCACTTAAAGGCATCGAACGCTTCATCCTTACCTTTGAGTAAGTAAAGGTAGTAGTACCTTGTACTATCATCTATGAAAGTCACAAAGTACTTATTCCCCCATCTAGTTTGAGCGAACTTTAAATCACAGATGTTTGTGTGTATAAGTTCTAGAGGGGCGTTATCTCATTCTACGGAACGGAAAGCCAACTTGGTAAGTTTTGCCTCTACACATACCTCACATTTGGATTGAGGGTTTATAGCATCATACGGCAATAACTCCAACTTTACCAATCATTTAATTGACTGATAGTTTACGTGTCCCAGTCAATGATGTCATAGACTGGACGACTCAAGCAAGTAAGAAGATGCACTTTCATTAATGTTATGAATTACAGACATGACGTTTAATTTAAAGAGGCCTTCACAGGCTAACCCCCTTCCTACAAACACGCCATTCTTAGTAATAACAAACTTACCGGATTCGAACACTACTCGAAATCCGGCTTGAAATAAAACATTAACAGAAATTAAATTCTTCCGGATGTCCGGAACATGCATGACGTTCTTCAACTTGAGGTTCTTACCAGAAGACATCTTGAGTACTACAATGTCTTCTCCCAACACATCTGAGGTAGAATTGTTTCCCATGTATAGCTTCTTACCGGCAACTTCTGCATAGGTAGAGAACATTTCGGTCGGAGCATATGTGACGGATTTCACCTGTATCCAACCACCACTACTTGGAATTTTCAACCAGATTTGATTCTAACACGACGGCCGAGAAGTCTTCACACAGATCGTCAAGGATCTTGTCTTCAACAATATTTGCTTTGCCCTTCTTCTTTCCTCTGGCCTTCTCTTGCTGCTTGCGCTTCAGCTGGCGACAGTCTTTGATCATGCTCAGCCTTGCCACAATGATGACAGTTTCCCTTGAACGTCTCAACGGCCGGAGTCTTTCCATCTTTCAGAAACTTGCATTTCTTACTCGGGTTTCCTTTGTTCTCAACCAAGTTAGCCTTGACCTCAGTTGTCTGCTTGCCTTTGAACTAGGTCTTCTTGTTGTATTCATGGATATGAAGCTTGGTGACAAGTTCTTCAAAACTCATTTCCTTGGATTTGATTTTGAGATAGCTAGTGAACTCACCCCCACGAGGGAGGCAGTTTCTCAATAAGTGAAGCGACCAAGAATGATTCATTGGGCTTCATACCCTCCAGATCCATATCATGAATGATTAACTAGAACTCTTGTACTTGTGACAAGACTGATTTGTCATTTACCATTTGGTATTTCAGAAACTTTCCGACTATAAATTTCTTAGCACCCGCATCATGAGTGTTGTACTTTTTCTGCAATAGATCCCATAACTCATTTGTGGTATTTGTAGTGTAATATACTGTGTAGAGTAGGTCGCACAGGCAATTCAGGATGTAGTTCCTGTACATGTAGTCGTTTTGACTCCAGGAGTCAAATTTCATCATCAGGCCATCAGTAGCCTGGGTATCCTGGCTAGGGGTGCACAAAAGGTTAAAACCGGACCGGACCGGATCGGATCGAAGACCAAAAACCCAGATCACTAGGACCGAAGATCGGACCGAATTTCTCGGTCCGGTCCAGGTCATTTTCGGTCCGATCCGGTTTTTCGGACAGAATGCATTCCCCCCCCCCCCCCGCCAGCCCGGACGTATTGACATATCAAATATATGTTGTAAATCGATCAAACTTTATATGGTCAAAACTCTGCGCTCGGACGTCCGTTTTACCTGAGGTTTTTTTATTTCGCGTATTTTTTCGATACGGGGGTGGGCAATTGCTAAAGCAGTTTGGTTCAGCCGATTTCTCCAAAAACGTCCATCTTGCCCCTTAATTTCAATTTTCCCCCAAATCGTTACGTTTTCCCATTTTCAAATCTAAATATCTCGCGATATACAATAGATTTCAACGTATAAATTTCGTGGTAATGTGTCCGAGAATGTCAATTTCAGTATTGGAAATTAATTGTTTTTTTTTAAAACGAGCCCCGGAACCCGACCGGAATTAAATATATTATATATTAGAAATTAAGAAAATTAGGAATTATATATATTAGGAATTATATATATTATATCAAATTAGGAATTATATAATTCAATATATATTAGGAATTATATATATTATAAAAAAACGGTCCTAATGACCGAACTCGACTAACTTGTACGGGCGGACCAAAACTCAGACATTAGGACCAAGAATCGACCGAATTTCTCGGTCCGGTCTAATTTTTTGGTCCGGACCGACTTTTGTGCAACCCTAATCCTGGCCCGCCTGAACCGTTTTGTCGGTTTGGACGTCCATATCATCTCCAACAATAGGAGGATCTTCAGTTAAGTATTTTGACATACCTAGTACGGTGAGGTAGAACATCATCTTTTGCTGCCACCATTTGAAATTGGTGCCCGCAAACTTTTCGGTCTTTCGGCTTGGAAGTTGGGAGGAATCATGGTATTCCCAACGGTTCCAAAATTAATACCAGCGACAGTAACAGTGCCAGAAGATGTGGCATTATTGGAAACAGATGCTTGTTCTTTTTCATTCACCATCTTTAGTTCTTCGCAATAATAATTGTCTTAAATGTTGTAGAAATTGAGTGTGAACGGGAATGGAATAACTAAAAGAATAGACAAAAGAAAGCTAAAGTGCAATGTTTGTCGAGTCGAGTGTTAACACTCTTTCCTTAAAACAAAATTACCTCCGTATATAATGACTTACGGTAGATGGATAATAGTCTCCCAAGATAAAACGATAATACGTTCTCAAGCACAAGTCAAATACTTGAGAATCCTTGTAGAAGAAACAAGAACAAAAGATTGCTAGAAGAAGAAGCAATACTCTCAATAAGTTTCAGATTTTTTATTGTGAATGAATGTTTTTAAAATCTGATTTTGAAGCATTATTTATAGTTGCAAAATGTGATTCACATGCCATGTGAATGTTTTGAATGGGGTGTATTGATCTCCTCAAAAGTCACCTAGTTCATGCCAAGAGTTGGCTGAACTTTTGTCACGACCCGTTCCGGGGCCCGTGACTGGTGCCTTACCGGGGCACCCAAGTAGTCATACATCAGAGTAACCAGCGGAACATAAAACAAGACAGGAAACAGTTTATAAAATAAGACACAGTTTATCTGATGAAAAGCTTGCCTTTCGGCATAATATAAATAACTCAAGTTTTGCAGTTACATCCCAACTGTACAATAGTACTACTGCACTTCTGGGAAGTAAACAACTATGGCGGGACAGTGGCCCCGCCATACCCTCGATCTGTACAAACTATCTACAATACAGGAGATCATACCAAAAGTAGAGCCTCCTGAGAAGATGGAGCTCGACACCAATGCAAAGAGATCCTAAGGATGCGGATCTAGCACTGCCCTTACCTGCAGATGAACGCGGCCCAGAAGGTCAAGATAACAGTACCAAGTATGTGAAACTATAAAGAATCAAATGAAATCAAAGTATTTAAAAACTTTTTCACAAATACAATCAGTTCAATTGCACCTAGTGCCACATCACAAACAACAACAAGAATAGGAAAATCAGAATGTGTCTATTCTAGGCCGCGAATGATCAAGCAAGGCCAATCGCCCATAGTATCATTCTCAAGGCCTAGTCCCCGACTTCCGCACTCGCATAGTCACACATGCACCCGCATGAGGTATTCCTCGCGATCGGGGCAGCAACCCCAGATCCGCCTAGGCTCCCGCAGTCCGCATAGCCTCAAACGACCGCATAGTCTCAACAGCCCGCATAGGGAATCCCCGCGTCGTGCTAAACACCCGAATGATCAATCCCGAGCATACCGCTGCCCGCATAGTCTCACAGACCGCATAGCCGTATAGACCGCATCAAGCGGGCAAGCCCTGTGATAACAATCAAGGGGTAGGTGATACAATAACAAGACAACGGACTTACTGTTAGCAACGTAAGCCAAAGCAAGAATGACCCTTTACACGATTTCAAGACACTAACACAGTAGTATCATAATATGTCTACTTATCAAACAAATCTTACTACACTTAACAAATCAATACAAGGCTTTTATAAACAAACAAGTAAATTCCTTTTTATCTTTCTTAAGTTGTTATACCTAACTTCCCATAAAGCTAGTATAACTCTTAAGCTTTTGTTTTTAAAACCAAATATTTATCTTCTGTTAAAAATGATTCAAGATTCTTTTGAAATGCTTCCAGATTCTTTATTATTCAGCTTAAGCCAGGCATTCTGTAAGTATTATTCAAAGCTTAAGCCGTGAGGCATTCGTAAGTATTATTCGAGCTTAAGTCAAAGACATTGCCGTAGTTATTATTCGCTTAACACATGTACGCTCACCGCACTATATATTGTAAAATATCATGCTTTAGGAAGAATCACATACCTTCTCAAATAAAACCACCGCCAAGTTGAATATGTCGCGACAGAGTCACCTATAATAGTCACAGCATCTATCAAAGTCTAGACTACTCAAGGTCATTCTAAACGGGTTCACAATTCTACTGGATTGTCGGGCAGCACAACCCTACCCGGTGAGCTATATGAGTTCATCGTGAAAACAAATTCTATGTGAGTACGTTCAATTATTCTTCTTTAAACCCTTCATCGTGATAACATTCAATTCTATTCTTTAATACTCTTCTAAGTATTTATACTTATTCTTATACTTCTACAGATATATACTCTCTAATTATAAAAGAAGGGTAAGTTTATTTACCTCGGTAAGCCCAATAATATCCTAGATAAAAGTCGCTACCGAGCAAGGTTTAGCTCCTAAGTTGTACGCTCAGATAGCTCCAGAAACCTTAGAAGTTCTTCACAACTTCTACTAAGTACAAAGGGATTTGGGCTAGGGTATTTTGGGCATTATAACAATACTAGAAGACAACTTTTCTACCAAGGGAGGGGGTAGATTTCGCTAGCTAGGGGGTAGGCCCCCGCCAAGCTTCTCGGGAAGGGGGTGTTGGACGAATTGCTAACAAAGGGAGAGGAAGGATTTTTAGACTTGAAAGCTTTTGTGGATGAAGAACTCTTCATCTCAAGATGGGTATTTATAGCTCAAGCCTTGGCCAACCAATGGCCAAGATGAAGACAAGTGCAAGGCAAGTGTAGGGTGAGGATTTAGGCAAGTGTCCTTGGCCAACTTGCACACAAAATATCCTACCAACTCCAAGACAAAAGAAGCCAACCCAATCGGCCCTATTGCCGTGTCAAGTCCACCAATTGGAGGGTGACAAGTGTCGCCCTCCCGTTGGTCCAAAATGTTTCGTCTCTCGGAAAAATCCGCAAAAATACTAAATGACATAGTCGGAATTTTCCCTACGAAAAGTCGTGGAAACGCTTTCGCCGGAAAACGATTCTTCTAGTGTGTTGTGCACAAATAAAACGCCCAAGGCTAACTTTAAGGCCAACTTTTATACGTATTCCCTTACGTACATACTCTGGAAATACGGGGTATAACATTCTCCCCTCCTTAGAAACATTCGTCCCGAATGTTCCTTCTCAAGACAGTTATCGAAGAAGCTTAAACAGTTTGTAAGTGCCACACATGGCCACAAAATAACACTTAGGCATAAATGATAATGGAAATTTACAAGTAGGAAAGTGAATTACCTGGAGGTGTGGGGAATAGGTGAGGATACCTCTGCCTCATGTCCTCCTCGGCTTCCCACGTCATCTCCTCCCTGAGCTCGTTCGCCACAAGACTTTGACGGCCACGCCCTTCGTCCGCAGACGCCTAACTCCGACGATCGACTATCGCTATGGGAATCTCCTCATACGATAACCCCTCACACTGGACATCGCCAATCGGGTGTACCCTAGATGGATCCCCGATACATCTCTCAAAGATAGATACGTGAAAACCGGATGCACCGCCTCCGGACGGACGGCAGATCCAACTCGTAGTAACCTTGCCTACCTCGCGACACCAAACGCCCAATGTACCTTGGGCCGAAGTTTCTTCTTCCCGAATCTCATCACACCCTTCATGGGTGACACCTTCAGAAAACCCAATCATCAATCGCGAACTCCGGATGCCGACGACGATGATCCGTGATACGACTGGCCGACTCGAGCCGCCAATAGCCGCCTCGGATAAGCTTCACCTTATCCACTGCTGCCGCACCAAATCTGGTCCCACTAGCCGCACTCGCCCACATCGAACCAACCTATAGGCGACCGCACTTCCTCCCATATAAGGCCTCATAAGGCGCCATCTCAATACCGAGTGGTAGCTATTATTATACGCAAACTCTACTAGAGGTAAATGATCCTCCCAACTACCACTGGTTATAACACGGGCTCGCAAAGATATCCTCAAGAGTCCGGATAGTGCGCTCGCCGCCTGCCTGCTGTGGATGAAATGCAAGACTGTGCTCACCGGCCCCTAAACCCTTCGAAGGACCTCCGAGTTAGCCGAACCGGGCTCTGCCGGATATGATCGAAATAGGGACTCCATGCACCGACGATCTCTCTGATGTAAAGTCCGCATAATCCTCACCGAGAAAGTCGCCCTAACGGAAGAAAGTGGGCTGATTTCGCCACCGCCGACGATAACCCATATAGAATCATGTCTCCTCCGAGTGCGAGGCAATCCCGTGATGAAGTCCATGTTGATCACCTCCCACTTCCAAGTCGGGATCTCTATCGCTGTAATGCACCACCGTGCCTCTCGTGCTCTACCTTCACCGCCGCAACACGGCACCGAGCTACGAACTCGCAACGCCCTCTTCAAACCATCCCACCAATACACGTATCTAAGGTCGTGGTACATCTTGGTCGACCGGATGGATAGAGTAACGCGCTACGTGTGCTTCCTCAAGAACTCCGCCAAGTCCTCAAACATCCGGAACACACAATCCGCCTCAAACCTTAGCACCCCATCGTGCTACCTCAGGACCCTTGCCTCACGAAGAGTCAGATCACGATATCGAATCAAAGCCGATCCTAGAATCGCCTCTTCACCTCCTCGACGGCGATGGAAGACTCAAAGAACCTCACGAACTCTAACCCCACTGCTATCGTAATCAATCAAACGGACACCAAGGCTCGCTAATCGATGCAAATCACGAACCATGTCCCTCCTCTCTAGCCGCACATCCGATAGGCTCCCATCGACCTACGACTAAGAGCATCCGCCATAACATCGCCTTCCCGTGGTACAGATATCAACATCGTAATCCTTAAGCAACTCTAACCACCGCCTCGCCGTAAGTTCAGACTCCTCTCGTCAAGATATACCGAGGCTCTTGTGGTCTCGTATAAATATCCACGTGAACCCCATACAAATAGTGCCTCCAGATCTTCAAAGCGTGAATCACACCGCCAACTCTAAATCATGGGTGGGTAGTTCCTCTCGTGTTTCTTCATTGCCGGGATGCATATGCTATAACTCGCCATGCTGCATCAACACACATCCCAACCCGATGCCCGACGCATCACAATACACGACATAACCATCCGACCTCCGGAAGAGTAAGAACGGGCGCCGTCGCCTCTTTCAAGAATCAAACCCCGCCACAAGCATCACCATCAAACTTGGCCGCTTCTCGAGTCACCTAGTCAATGGTGCAGATAGAAGCAAACTTCTCCACGAACCGATAATAACTCGCAAGGCCCGAAATCGCGAACCTCGCCGAGTAGAGTTCAGGCCAAGTCCCGATCGCTTCGATCTTGGCCGTATCCACTCGAATACCATCACCCCACAATATGCCCAAGAAACGCCATCAAGTCAACCAAAACTCACATTTGGAAAACTTGGCGCATAACCGCTGGTCTGGAGAATCACAAGACAGCCTCAAATGCTCCGCATGCTCCTCGCTCGAGCGAATAAACCAAGATATCATCAATGAACACTATCACAAACGTGTCCAAAAATGGTTTGGACACTCGGTTCATCAAATCCATGAATACCGCCGAGCATCGTCAACCCAAAGACATGACCACGAACTCATAATGCCCGCACGGTCCCGAATGCAGATCTAGGGACATCCACCTCTCTCGACTAGCACTGATGATAGCCCGATCGCAGATCAATCTTGAGAAACATCTCGCACTCGCAACCGGTCGAACAAATCATCAATCCCGGGAAGGGTATTCGTTTAATGGTCACCTTGTTCACCGTAATCAACACACATGCGCAGCGCCCCGCCCTTCTTCTTCACGAACAATACCGCGCTCCTGTGGAGAGAAACACTAGGGATGAAGCCCTTCTCCAAAGAAATCCCTAAGCTGGTCCTTCAACTCTCAACTCGGCAGTGCCATTCGTATGGCGGAATGGAAATAGCCGAGTGTCCGTAATAC
Source organism: Przewalskia tangutica (assembly GCA_029844215.1). Taxonomy (NCBI): domain Eukaryota; kingdom Viridiplantae; phylum Streptophyta; class Magnoliopsida; order Solanales; family Solanaceae; genus Przewalskia; species Przewalskia tangutica. The sequence continues at coordinate 11,324,853 of CM056725.1, forward strand.
ATCTATACAAAACTCGATCTCCTCTCGTGAGGATACCCGAGGTCATCCGAAACACGTCTGGGAACTCACGACCATCGAATCGATCAAAATCTGGTACCGCAGCCTTCAGATCAAACACCCGAACGAGATGGTAGATATACCCTTCTGCATTATCTTTCCTAGCCTCGAGGTAGGAAATAAACCTACCTCTCGGCGATACCGTGCTCCTCCCACTCGACAACCTGGCCTCAGAAAGCTGGAACCGCATTACTTTCTCTCTCAGCCTACATTGGCGTAGCAAGAATCTAGCCAATCCATCCCCATAATCACGTCAAGTCAATCATCTCCACTCTATCAAGTCGCCAGTGGTCCGACGATCGTAAATGGTCACAGACAAGCTCTATATACCCGCCGAGCTACCACCGAATCACCCATCGCGTAGCTACCTCGAAAGTGGTCTATGGACTCGTGCTCTATCCCTATCCTACTAGCAACAAGGGGAGATATATGGGACGAGTAGAACCCGATCTATCAAAGCATACACATCAAACCCGAACCGATAAGGTACCGTGGCGACATCGGTGAGGCCTCCGATCCCGCTTACCGGACAAAGCATATATGCGTTCTCGAGGACCGCTAGAATCGGGACCCGCGCCACGACCTCGCCGCGACCCGGTCCATGAGTACCTTTCTCCGGCGAGTAATCGCCGGGATGAAGAAGCGCAATGCACTCGCATCGGGCCCTACTACAGCGCCGCTCCGGCCGGACAAACTCGCGAAATGACCTCGCCGCCACAAGTATAGCAGTTCCCGAGTACGCCTCCCGAATGGTATTCGCCACAACGGGCACACCGAGCGTATTCAACGTTAGCACCTCGCTACTCGAAATCTGAAGTCCCGCCCCGACCGCCTCGATCGCCTGGGCCAGGCCGAAAATGAGGTAGGAGCGCTCGCCTGGCCGTGGTGCAACCGACTTCACGATGCCGCCCACCTCGAGGACCACTAAAAGAACCGGCCGCTCGCCTTCTTCGCGCTGATATCGCTTACCCGCGGTCTCTACGCCTCACATCCCAACAGCATGAGCTCGCATACGTTATGTCCATGCTCGGTCAAGGGACACACCCGCACAAGACTCGCCATGTAATCATCTAGCCCAGTGACATAGCGATGCACCCGCCCTCCATCTCGCTACCAAGCAGTGGACATATCGAGCCAAAGAATCAAACTCGACATTGTACTCCTCACCATGCGCCCTCCTGCCTCAAGAACAAGAATCTATCACTCGTGCCTCCTCATCCGCGGAGGCAAGAAGTGTGTGAGAAAAGCCTCAAAACTCATCCCATACCGCTGAGGTGCATGCTCTCCCGAAAGCTCCCATGAATCAAACCAATCGATCATGTATCACGCACCGATGCGAACCGAATGTCACGGCCTCGGTCTCAAGCCTCGATCACCCGCGATAATCCTCTCAGGTGACGGATGAACTCTCGCGATCATCCTCCGCCTCGACCAGAAAACTCGCGGGCTACAACTCAAGAAATCTCGTAGCCTCAAACTATTCGCCTCGGGTGCACTACGGTGCGACCGAGCTGAGCCGAACTGCCGTGATCCAGCCTCTCCTCGACGGGCCACAACTTTAGCCAATAGCCGGGCCATCTCCTTGTACCCTAACTCTCCGCCTGTGCCGTGGGACGAGGTGTGGTACTGTGGTCTCGCTGGGCCGGCGGCGCCATAGAACTCGCTGCTCGTATAGACTGGGCCTCGAGCCTCGTGACTCGGGTGTCTCGCTAGCGCCTCCTACCGCTGCCCTTCTGGGCCCGGTTGCCTTACGTGAGGCATAATCAGCATAGAAAGGAATACGTTAGAGGGTCCAACCTATAACACGCCTCTAAAGCACGATCTCGTAATGAGAAGAATGGAAACCAATCCTAAATATCCTATAGCCTCCTCGATTATGGTGTGGTGCACAACACACCGATAATCAAGACTCTACTAGATACGATGCCTGTAGACACTTTCCGAGGATTAATCGCTCTGATACCACTTTTGTCACGACTGCCTCGGCCCGTGGATCGTGCCTTACCGGCACCCAAGTAGTCATACATCGAGTAACCAAATGAATATAAAACAAGACAGAAACAGCTTTATAAAATAAGACACGCTTGTCTGATGAAAAGCTTGCCTTTCGCATAATATAAATAACTCAAGTTTTGCGATTCATCCCAACTGCATAATAGTACTACTGCACTTAAGGAAGTAAACAACTATGGCGACAGGCCCGCCATACCTCGATCGCATAAACTATCTACAATACAGGAGATCATACCAAAAGTAGAGCCTCCTAGAAGATGGAGCTCACGACACCAATGCAAAGAGATCCTAAGGATGCGGATCTAGCACTGCCCTTACTCGCGGATGAACGCACTCGAAGGAGGTCGATAACAGGTACCAAGTATGTGAAACTATAAAGAACTGAAATGAAATCAAAGTATTTAAAAACTTTTTCACAAATACAATCAGTTCAATTGCACAGAGTGCCACATCACAAACAACAACAGTAATAGGAAAACTGTAACAGGTCTATTCTAGGCCGCGAATGATCGAAGCAAGGCCAATCGCCCATAGTATCATTCTGCGTGCCTAGTCCCGACTTCCGCACTCGCATAGTCACACACGCACCCGCATGAGGTATTCCTCGTGATCGGGGGCAGCCAACCCCCGGCATCCGCCTAGGCTCCCGCAGCCCGCATAGCCTCAAAAGACCGCATAGTCTCAACAGACCGCATAGGGAATCCCCCGCATCAGGCTAAACACCCGGAATGATCAATCCTGGAGCATACCGCTGCTCCGCATAGTCTCACAGACCGCATAGGCCGTATAGACCCGCATCAAGGGGGGCAAGCCCTCGGTATAACAGTCAAGGGGGTAGGTGATACAATAACAGTACAACGGACTTACCGGTTAGCAACGTAAGCACAGCAAGAATGACCCCCTTACACAGCATTTCAAGACACTAACACAGGTAGTATCATAATATGTCTACTTATCAAACAAATCTTACTACACTTAACAGAAATCAATACAAGGCTTTTATAAACAAACAAGTAAACAGTTCCTTTTTATCTTTCTTAAGTTGTTATACCTAACTTCCCATAAAGCTAGTATAACTCTTAAGCTTTTGTTTTTTAAAAACCAAATATTTATCTTCTGTTTAAAAATGATTCAGTATTCTTTTGAAATGCTTCCAGTTCTTTATTATTCAAAGTTGCCGAGGCATTCCGTAGTATTATTCGAGCTTAAGCCAGGCATTGCCGTAAGTATTATTCAGCTTAAGTCAAAGACATTGCCGTAGTTATTATTCGCTTAACACATGTACGCTCACCGCACTATATATTGTAAAATATCATGCTTTAGGAAGAATCACATACCTTCTCAAATAAAACCACCGCCAAGTTGAATATGTCGCAAGAGAGTCACCATAATAGTCACAGACATCTATCAAAGTCTAGACTACTCAAGGTCATTCTAAAGCGGGTTCACAATTCTACTGATTGTCTGGCAGACAACCCTACCCGTGAGCTATATGAGTTCATCAGTGAAAACAAATTCTATGTGAGTACGCTCAATTATTCTTCTTTAAACCCTTCTATCGTGATAACAAATTCAATTCTATTTTTAATACTCTTCTAAGTATTTATACTTATTCTTATACTTCTACAAGATATATACTCTCTAATTATAAAAGAAGGGTAAGTTTATTTACCTCGTAAGCCCAATAATATCCTAGATAAAAGTCGCTACCGAGCAAGGTTTAGCTCCTAAGTCAGACGCTCCGATAGCTCCAAGGAAACCTTAGAAGTTCTTCACAACTTCTACTAAGTACAAAGGATTTGGGCTAGGTATTTTGGGCATTATAACAATACTAGAAGACAACTTTTCTACCAAGGAGGGGGTAGATTTGCTAGCTAGTGGGTAGCCCTCGCCAAGCTTCTCAAGGAAGGGGGTGTTGGACGAATTGCTAACAAAGGGAGAGGAAGGATTTTAGACTTGAAAGCTTTTGTGGATGAAGAACTCTTCATCTCAAGAGGGGTATTTATAGCTCAAGCCTTGGCCAACCAATGGCCAAGATGAAGACAAGTGCAAGGCAAGTGTAGGGTGAGGATTTAGGCAAGTGTCCTTGGCCAACTTGCACACAAAATATCCTACCAACTCCAAGACAAAAGAAGCCAACCCAATCGGCCCTATTGCCGTGTCAAGTCCACCAATTGGAGGGTGACAAGTGTCACCCTCCCGTTGGTCCAAAATGTTTCGTCTCTCGGAAAAATCCGCAAAAATACTAAATGACATATTCGGAATTTTCCCTACGAAAGCTGTGGAAACGTTTCGTCGAAAAACGATTCTTCTAGTGTGTTGTGCACAAATAAAACGTCCAAGGCTAACTTTAAGGCCAAACTTTTTGTACGTATTCCCTTACGTACATACTCTGGAAATACGGGGTATAACAACTTTGGCCTTTCCAAGGAATGTACATTCAGAAAAAAAAACTCTCTGAATTTTCGTTCATCAGACCGCCGTCACTTAATCGAGTAGCCGCGCGCTAATTCGGCAATCATCCTCAAGTAACTGGACGTTAGGCACCGCGGTGCCTGACCAAAGCGTTGCGGCCCTTGACCATGTAGCGCTGCGGCGCTGGCCCGTCGTGGTTCGGCGCCGCAGCTCTTCCCCATTTACCGTATTTTGCAAATTTCTTCTTTACTTATACCGTCGTGGGAGACACATTAATTTGGCCAATTAAACGTCCATCCTTACATAACTTAAGAACACTTAACATGTGTACCAACATCTCTTTCACAACGTGAAATTTAGCTAGCGATTGTCTGACGTATTTACGTGTATGGAAATCGTATTTCTGACATGCGGGTCCCCATGTGTTCAAGTCATTAAGGACGGGATAAACTCAATCCCACTAGGTAAATTTTCCAACATTAACTGAATTTTAAATTAAATTTTTATACAAATTTAATGAATTTCTTAGCCATGTTTATAGTGTAGGAACTAAGGTGTCATTTGATAGCTGGTTAGAAGTTAAGTTATTCATGCATTAAATTCTACATAAGTAACATCATATTTGGTAACAATCTTTTGCTATGTATAAAATTTAACACACCTAATATAATATTTGATTTACAATTTAGAAACTCGCATAACTATACATGTATAAGTTTTGAGTGAATTTATATATTATTTATGCATAATAGAAAATGAAATAACTAATATATAAATAACTAAATCCTGCATAAAGTAATATATATATTTTCTTATAATTAATTTTTATATTACTAATATATTTACGTAACTTTTGTGAGTACAATGAAGGTTACAAGGAAATGAGAAGTAAGTAGCGAATACAAAGATTACAATCTGGAACAAGAACAAAAGTGAACTACTACAAAGAATTTGATGAGTCGGGTGTTAGCACCCTGTCCTTAAGACAATATTGCCCCGTATGTATCATTTTACGGTGATTGAAAACTTGTCTCCCAAGATAAAACAGCAACTAACAAGTGAGCAAAGGAAACTCAAATGTTTACTACAAGAAAAACATTTTGAGTGTGTGAAAGAAATCTAGAGAAGAAGAAGATCAGAAATTTGATTTTGATGTGTCTTTAAATTAAGACAAGTCCTCAATTTACGGTATGTAAAGATGACCTCTCATCTAGCCAACTAATGGCAATCAATATCCATGTAATGACACATATTGTGAGGTTTTATTCATCCAAATAATGGTTGAATTCATGTGTCAAGTAATGGAGAATCAATGCCCCAAACCAGCCTAAAAGTCAAAAACTTTTCAGCTTCTCGTCGACCATTCTGTCTCCGAAATGCTGCGGCTCTGCCTGGGAGGCGCCGCGGCGCCTAAATTCCAGTAGGCAAACAACACTTAAGCGTCGCGGCCCTTTGCGGCTCCACAGCGATTTCTGATTCGTTTCATCTTTTACACGTCGTACACTTCTTCCATCATTTACCAACGTGAAACACTCGTCATTTGGCCAACAACCGTCTATCATTTCATGTCTCAAACATTTTGTTTACGTACCAATATCTCTTTCACTAAGGAAATTTACGATCATTGGCACAACGTGTGCACGTGTGTGGAAATGATGTTTCTGACGTGTGGGGCCCTAATTGTTCGAGTCATAAATAATAGGTTAAACTTTATTTCACGTTAATAAATTTTCAACAATCCCCTCTTGAAAGAGATTTTGGCGCACTCACATGGTGTCTTTCTAGCAATATTTTGGCGGATCAATGTTGCATCTGGATAGGTAGCCATGGCTTTGAACCTTCCATGGTAGAAACATTTGACTTACTTACTGCGCGGTGAATGTGATGTCTTGAACCGTCAGTGTTTAGTGTAAGCCAATACAACGGTACCAACACAACAACTTTTCTTACTCTGTTCTTCTTTAATGTTTTGTCCGTTGTGGCTTTGGACACGTCTTGGATTCTTAAGTATGTTCATTTGAGGCGGCATATCCTCACACTTAAATAGGTGGTCTCCTACAAGTTATCCTGTTATACCCCACTTCACAAGTATTTGGAACCATTAAAAGTTTCTCCAAACCTAACCTCAACCGTTGAGGATCATTAATGGTTTTGGAAACTTAACCTCTACCCACACTGCAGATAGAACTTAATGTCTATCACTGGAACGACCTTGGATTCATGTTATTATAGAAATCAGCATCCCAAGTGATCTTGTTTCCACCGAAGCACTCAACTGAACCTTTATGATTTAGTTTTCCCATTGAACCTAATTCCTGGGATCTCCAGTTTGTAAGGTTGGGTATCCATCGTATCAGTTCTTGTTATTTAGGTTTTAAGTTCATTCCCCTAGACAGATAGACTGTCTGATCTCTGGGTATGACTTTAGTCAAAGGATTGGCTATATTCTCTTTTTATTTTACATAATTAATGGAAATAATATTTGTGGTGATCAGCTGTCGAACGGTCTTATGTCTCCATCGAATATAATGAGATTTTCCATTGTACATAGAATTATGTGCCCTTTCTAGAGCCGACTGACTGTCACAGTAGATCATTACAGAAGGTACGAGTTTATCCCAACACGGGACATCCTCTAAGAAGTCATGAAGTCACTCAGCTTTTTCTCCTACTTTGTCTAAAGCGATAAACTTCAATTCCATCGTAGATCGGGCGATTCAAGTTTTCTTGGAGGATTTCCAAGACACAGCCTCGCCACCAGTTGTAAATATATACCCACGGGTGGACTTAGTGTTCTCTATGTCATATATCCAGTTTGCATCACTGTACCCCTCTAGTACAGCTGGATATCTCAAATAATACAACTCGTAAGCTAACGTGTATTTCAGGTATCGTAGTACCTGATTTAACTCTTTCCAATGGTCATCACTTGGATTGCGGGTAAATCTAGCCAACTTGTTGACTACATATGTGATATCAGGTCGGGTGCAATTTGTGATGTACATCAAACTACCAATCACCTGAGCGTATCGTTCCTGGAATACAGGCGCACTACAATTTTATCAATCTTTTGATTTATATCTAATGGTGACATTATCGGTGATCTATCGAACATCTCAAACTTCTTCAACACATCCTCGATGTAGTAAGATTGAGATAAGACCAGTCCGTCAGATGTTTCAACATGTTCTTAGTCTACAGGATCAACCTAGGACTGCTCTCTGTGATCTACATAAAGACATATCATGATGCACGAGTCGACATTTCCTTTCGTGTAGACACATTTGTCACACTCATTAATGGTGAACCCTTTCAATAGTAAAGTACTATCAAATTTTTCGTGTCATTGCTTCGGGGCATGTTTCAGCCAATATCGAGATTTGTCAAGCCGACGGACTTTCTTCTCTTGTCCTGAAACCACGTACCCCTCGGGTTGGTCCATATATATTTCTTTTTCCAAATCACTATTTATGAAGGTTGTCTTGACATCCATTTAATGTATCTCAAGGTCCCGCAATGCGGCGATCGCAATAAATACTCGTATAGATGTCATTCGAGATACTAGAGAGTACGTGTCAAAGTAGTCAAGGCCCTCCTTTTATCGATAGCCCTTAACTACTAACCTGGCCTTGTACTTGTCTATAGATCCATCTACTTTTAACTTCCGTTTGAGTATCTACTTACAACCCAGTAACTTTGTTTCCCGGGGGAAGATCAATGTTACACCTCGTATTTCCAAGAGATGAGATGAGAACGTACGTGAGAAAACAAGACTTTAATTTTGGAACGAAAGAAAGATTACTTTTTCCTAAAGAGAATTTTCCGAACCTCGTGAAGGAAAAAGTTTATTAATTGGAATTTGGTTCTCAAATTTGGTATTTGGGACTTTAATATATTGGAATTTTGGATTTTAAGTTCCGGATTTGGTCATGTGGAGCCCACGGGAAAATTTTACGGTTTTGTGGGGCCCACAATATTTCGAGATATTTTGGCCAAATATGGATATTTTTTGGAGGTGAAATATTTTGGACGAATTGGAGGGTGACATGTGGCACACCCTCCCCCCCCCCCCACCCCCCCCCCCCCCCCTCCACTTGTCTTGGTCTTGCAAGACTTGGATTTTGAGATGTTTTGTGGACATGGGTCCCACACATACTTGTCTCTACTCTTGTCCCTACACTTGTCTTGATCTCACTACTTGGGCTACATTATATATACATAGAGGGAGTGCAAGACTTCATTTTACACTTAGCCAACACTTAGAATTATTTCAAGAATTCTAGCTCCTCATCTTACCTTGCTCTCGGCCATGGTGCAATTTCGAGACCAAAACTTTATAATCTTCCAAGCTTAGTTGATTAAGTGTATGATTAAGGTCCCTAATCAAGTGTTAGCCAAGATTAAACACCCCTAACCCTTAAAAACTCTCTTGGTCGAAACATAGGGGATTGAAACCTAGGGTGTTCTTCAACTTTTGGTGTTGAAACTTGAAGCGAAGTTCATTATAAGCTTATAGTGGTTACATATTGTGGATTGGAATGTGAAGAATAGGAGCTAAGAATATTCTAAGGATCGACTTTGAACTTGGACTATTTTGGGCATATTGAGGTAAGGATCATTTGTCCTCTTAATGTAATGGAAGATTACATGTTATAGTAGTATATAATTGAGTTTGTGATATAAAGAATAAAGAATAAGAAGTACATGTCACAATCTTGGCATGTTAGCCGATTGTGAACAGTTTTGGTATTAACGGATTCGTTGGTTATTGTTGTTATAAAACATTACCTATTACATGTTGACATAATGGAATTTTGTTGTTAACAAGTTAATATAACTTATATGAAGTGTTGGAATATAAGTTGGATTATAAAAATTTATGGAACAGTTATGGCATGCTAGCCGAAAACTGGACAATTTTGGTTGTAGTAGTTGGCCGAGAACACCAACTAAATAAGGGAATGTTTTTACATTGGACTATGGACTGATTTTAGCGGACTAATGGACTGTACTAGTGGACTAATGGACTGTATTAGTGGACTAAATGGACTGTATTAGTGGACTAATGGACTGTATTAATGGACTGTACTAATAGACTGTTTTATGGACTATTTTGTAATGTGATTGTGGGGCAGAATTTTGCACGTCAAGTTAGGCGTGTAATCCCATTTGCTTAACTGTTGGTTGTGCCTTAAATTTGGCGTATTGGTTGTAGAGTTAGGGCCTTGGAAAAGGTGGAAAAATACGTAGAAATAGGGGAAGTGCTGCCCAATTTTCCGTAGAATAAGAGACCTTGTACTTAGTATTATTCTACCTTAGAAAGCTAGAAGTTGATAGACGTATTATGGTCATTATAGGTTGACATTCTACGTGCGGCGTATTCTACTTGGCGTGTGGAATAGCTTAAGAGGTATGTGTTATACCCCGTATTTCCAGAGTATGTACGTAAGGGAATACGTACGAAAGTCTTGCCTTAAAGATAAGCCTTGAACGTTTTTTTTTAGGCACAACTCACAAAACGAATAGTTTTCCGACGAAACGTTTCCACAGCTTTCGTAGGGTAAATTCCGGCTATGCCATTTCTAATTTTTGCGGATTTTTCCGAGAGACGAAACATTTTGGACCAACGGGAGGGCGACACTTGGCACCCTCCACTGTGGACTTGAAATCGCCCATTTGGACGATTTGAAGAAAGCGGCACGCTTTTGGTGCCTTGTTCAAAGTCAAGGAGTTGGTAGGATATTTGTGTATAGTTAATCCTCACCCTACACTTGCCTTGCACTTGTCTAAATCTTGGCCATTGGTTGGCCACTTGACCTATAAATACCCCTTAAGATGAAGAGTTCTTCATCCACAAATTACTTTCCAAAGTCTTGAAAATCCTCCTCCTCCCTTGTTAGCCAATTCGCCCAAAGCCCTCTTCCCTCTAGCCTAAGTGGCCTTGGCCGAATACCCCCCCCTAGACTAGCAAAACTCTACGCCCCTCCCTTGGTAGAAACAGGTATCTTCTGGTATTGTTATAATGCCCAAAATACCCTAGCCCAAATACCTTAGTACTTAGTAGATGTTGTGAAGAACTTCTAAGGTTCTTGGAGCATACAACTTGTGAGCAAAACCTTGCTCAGTGCGACTTTTCTAGGATATTATCGCTTACCGAGGTAATAATCCTAACCCTCTTTGAATTAGAGAATACTTATCGTTATAGTATAAGAATAAGTATAAATACTTAGAAGTATATCACGTATAGAATTGAAGTATTAATCACTTGTAAGGTTTAAAAGAGGAATAATCAACTGTACTTACATAGGACTGTTTTCACAGTAGACTTATATAGCTCACCGGGTAGGGAAGTGCTGCCCGACTTACCGTAGAATTATGAACCCCCCTGTTTAGAATGACCTTCAGAGTAGGCTTTAATAGATATCTGTGACTATTATAGGTCGACTCTGCGCGACATATTCAACTCAAGCGTGGTTTTCACGAGAAGGTATGTGATTCTTCCTAAAGCATGATATTTTACAATATAACTACGCAATGTCTTTGACTTAAGCCTGAATAATACTTACGGCAATGCCTCACGCTTAAGCTCGATAATACTTACGGAATGCCTCACGCTTAAGCCCGAATAAAACTTACTAAGAATGCCTCACGGCTTAAGCCCGAATGATAAAGAATCAAAACACTTCAAAAGACTACCAATCATATAAATGTAAGAGAACTAATTGGTTTTTAAAACAGAAGCTTAAGAGTTATACTAGCTTTATGGGAAGTGAGTATAACCACTTAAGTTTTATAAAAGAAACAGTTTGCCTATGTGTTTATAACAGACTTGTATTGTGAAAAGAATAAAGATGGTTTGATCAATAGACATGATATGTCATGTGTGTTAGTATCTTGTAACGCTTGTATAGGTAGTATCCTTATTGTGCTTATGTTGTTTAAAGATAAGTTGTTATGTTAGTATACTATCACTCATCTCGAGATGATACCGGTTAAGTCCTCCGACGCGGTAGACTCAGCGTCCGGGACCATGATTCGAGAATACCCTACGCGTCCAGGGGCCTATGCGAGCTACGAGTTCCGTGTTAGTACGCGGGTTATACCTCACGCGGCTCATGGCTACGCGACAATGAGTCCGTGATCGACGCCGAGGAGTAGCTACCCTCGATGCGGGTTTTACCTCACGCGCCCACGCGAGTGGCCTATGCGACTCGAGTTCAGATTAGGCTTGCGAATGACGATGGGGCGAGCAGTGGCCCTGCTTTCGATCATTCGCAGCCTAGACAAGACTCATTACGCTACCTATTGTTGCTCTTGTTTGTGATGTGGCACTACGCGGTTTCTCGTTGTTTCATACATATTTGTAAACCGGTTTTAAAATAATATGTTTCATTTAAGTACTTTACGCTTTCGCATACTTAGTACCGTTGATCGACTCCTTCGGGCCGCTCATGCCGCAGTAAGGGCAAGCAGTGCTAGATCCGCATTCTTAGGATCTCTACGCTGCGCGGGAGCTCCATCTCTTCCGAGGCTCTACTTTTGCATGATCTCCCGTGTAGATAGTTTTGTACATAGTGGTATGATGGCGGCCCCGTCCCGCCATAGTTGTATATTTCTTAGAGGTCTCAGAGTCATGTTGTACAAAGGTCGGATGTAATCACGAACTATGATTATATATATGCCGAAAGGCGTGTTTTCTCACATAAACCGTGTCTTACTTTATAAATCGTTTCATGTCTTGCTTTATATTTCCGCCGACACTGATGTATGACTACTGGGTGCCCCAGAAGGCACCACCACGGCCCCGCAGACGGTCGTGACAAAAGTGGTATCGTGAGCGCTTAATCTCTGAAAGTGTCTGCTGCATCGTATCTAGTAGAGTCTTGATTATCGGTGTGTTGTGCACCACGCCAATAATCGTGAGGCTATAGGATATTTAGGATTGGTTTCATTCTTCTCATTCCGAGATCGTGCTTTAGAGTCGTGTTATAGTCGACCCTCTAACGTATTCCTTTCCTTTCCCGTAATGCTATGCCTCCACGCAAGGCAACCCGCCCGTGGGCAAGGCGTAGGAGTCGCTAGCAGACACCCAGAGTCACGAGGCTCGTGCCCGGGCCTATACCGCAGACGGCGAGTTCTATGACGCCGCCATTTCAAAGAGACCACAAGCACCCACACCTCCCGCCCCACACCGGGCGGAGGAGTTAGGGCAAGGAGACGGCCCACTTTGGCTAAAGTCAGGCCCGACACGAGGAGAGATCGACGCGCAGCCCAGCCCAGCCTCCACCTGCATCTGCTCACCCGAGGGCAGAGTTTGAGGCTACGAGACTTCGAGTCAGAGCCCACGGAGTTTTATGGGTCGAGGCCGAGGATGATCCGCAGGAGTTCATCCGCCGCCTTCAGAGGATTTTGAGAGTGATCGTATGCGTCGAGACCGAGTCCGTGATCTTTGGTTCACATAGCCGCGTGATACCGCAGCCGATTGGTTTGATTCACGGAGTTATCCTGCGGAGAGCACGCGCCCCAGCCTACTGGGATGAGTTCTCGCAGGCTTTCTCACTCACTTCTTGCCTCCACAGACGGCGAGGGCGCGGGCCGATAGATTTTTACCGCCGAGGCAGAGGACGACCGCCGTGAGTACAATGTCGAGTTTGATTCTTTGGCTCGATATGTCCCAAAGATTGGTAGCAGATATGAGGATAGGTGCACCGCTATGTCACCTGCCAGACGACTATATGGCCGAGTCATGGCGGGTTTTCTCCACCGGTATGGACATTACCCAGACGCAGCTCACGCCTCGATGCGGCGAGCGCCGGTCGACGAGTCGACGTACAGCAGCAGGCGAGGCCGTGACGGAGGGCCTTCCGTAGTTATCGTGGTGGGCGGCCTCGGAAGCAGCCTAGATTCGCACCACGCCCACCGTGAGCACTCGCACCGCCCTCAAGACACAGAGTTTTCGAGGCGCACGGGCCCAGAGCTTCGTGACGCCCGCAGAGTAGCAGAGGTATCGCCGATCGACCACCCCGCCGTGGCCGATGCGGATCCCATTACGGAAGTGTGGTACTACTTATGGATCTTGTTACGCTTGTGGCCAGCAGGTCACTTTGCGCGGATCGTCCGACCGGGGCGCACGTGGTAGGCCCACCTTCAGTTCTGTGGGCCGCTTCATCATCTCCTACGCTACTCGCCCGAGGCGTGGTGCTCATGGGTCACAGGTCGCGGCAGGTCGTGGCTCGTCCGCTTCTAGCGGTCCTCGTAACCGCATATATGCTTTGTCCACCGACAGATCGTGAGGCCTCACCGATGTCGCCACGCGTACCTTATCGCCTGGTTTGATGTTTATGCCTTGATAGATCCGGTTCTACTGGCCCTATATATCCCCTTGTTGCTAGTAGGATAGGGATAGAGCCCGAGTCCATAGACCCTTTCGAGGTAGCTACGCCAATGGGTGATTCGTGGTAGCTCGGCATATATGAGCTTGTCCCGTGACCATTTACGTCGTCGGACCCTAGCCGACTTGATAGAGTTGGAGATGATTGACTTCGACGTGATTACGGGACGGATTGGCTAGCCTTGCTATGCCAATGTAGATCGCAGAGAGAGTAGTACGGTTCCAGCTCGGCGAGCCATTGTTGAGCGAGGAGCACCAGACGCCGGTGGTAGGTTTATTTCCTACCAAGGCTAGGAAGACGTGCGGCGGTACATCTACCATCTAGTTCGAGTGTTTGATACCGAGGTCGCGTACCAGATTTTCACCGCCTCGTAGTCACGAGTTCCCGCACGTGTTCCTGCATGACTCCCGTATCCTCCCGAGAGGAGATTGAGTTTTGTATTGACATATTGCGATACTCGCCTATTTCCATTCCGCCATACGTAACGGCACCGCCGAAGTTGAGAGAGTCAAGGATCACCTTAGGGATTTGCTAGAAAAGGGCTTCATTAGGCCCGTGTTTCTCCCGGGGCGCTATTGTTCGAAGAAGAAGGACGGACGCCGCGCATGTGTGTTGATTACAGCACCAACAAGGTGACCATTAAGAATGTATACCCCTTCCGTGATTGATGATTTGTTCGACCCGCAGTGGCGCGAGATGTTTCTCCAAGATTGATCCGCGTCGCTATCATCGAGTTCGTGTCGAGAGGTGGATGTCCCTAGATCGCATTCAGACCCGACGCATTATGAGTTCGTGGTCATGTCTTTGGTTGACCAATGCTCCGGCAGTATTCATGGATTTGATGAACCGAGTGTTCAAACCATTTTTGGACACGCTTGTGATAGTGTTCATCGATGATATCTCGTTTATTCTCGCCAGAGCAGAGCACGCGAGCATTTGGCGACCGTGGCCGACAGCTTCTCCAGACCAGCAGCAGACGCCAAGTTTTCCAAATGTGAGTTTTGGTTGACTTCGCATGCTTTCGGGCATATTGTCGGCCGATGGCATTCGAGTGGATACGCCAAGATCGAGGCGCAAGACTTGGCCTAGACCTACTACTCCGGCTGAGGTTCGCAGCTCGGGCCTTGCAGATATTATCGCGTTCGTGGAGAAGTTTGCTTCTATCTCGCACCATTGACTAGGCCGACTCGTAAGGCGCAAGTTTCATGGACCGATGCAGGAGCGTGGTTTCCAGCCTTGAAAGAGAGATCGACGACCGCCCCGTTCTTACTCTTCCGCAGGGTCCAGATGGTTATGTCGGTATTGTGATGCGCCGTGCATCGGGTTGGGATGTGTGTTGATGCAGATGGCAGAGTTATAGCATACGATCCCGACACCAAGAAACACGAGAGGAACTACCCCACCCATGATTTGGAGCCGGCGGTGATTCACGCCAAGATCCGAGGCACTATTTGTACGGGTTCACGTGGATATTTATACGCACCACAAGAGCCTCCAGATATCTTCACCAGAGGAGCTGAACTTACGGCAGACGGTGGTTAGAGTTGCTTAAGGATTACGATGTTGATATCCTATACCACCCGGGAAGGCCAATGTCAGGCGTACGCCTAGTCGTAGGTCGACGGGAGCCTATCGGACGTGCAGCAGAGAGGAGGGACATGGTTCGTGATTTGCATCGCTTAGCGAGCCTTGGTGTCCGCTTGATTGATTCTCGATAGCAATGGGTTAGAGTTCGCGAGGTTGCCGAGTCTTCCATCGCCGGCGAGGCGAAGAGGCAACGCTCGAGGATCCACTTTGATTCGATATCGCGATACGCCTCTTCGAGGCAAGCGGTCCTGAGGTAGCACCGACGGGTGCTAAGGTTTGAGGGCGCATCGTGTTCCAGATGTTTCGTGACTTCGCAGAGGTTCTTGGGAAGCACACAGCAAGCATTTATCCATCCGGTCGACCAAGATGTACCACGACCTTAGATCCGTATTGGTGGGATGGCTTGAAGAGGACGCTGCGAGTTCGTAGCTCATGCCCGTGTTGTCGCAGTGAAGGTAGAGCACCGCAGGCCCGTGGTTTGTTACGCATTTATCGAGATCCCGACCGGAAGTGGAGGTAATCAACATGGACTTCATCACAGATTACCTCGCACTCGTAGGAGACATGATTCTATATGGGTTATCGCCGACAGTCGACGAAATCAGCCCACTTTCTTCCCGTCCGGACGACTTTTTCTACCGAGGATTATGCCGCACTTTACATCCGAGAGATCGCCGATTGCATGGAGTCCCTACTTCGATCATATCGCATGCAGGAGCCCGCCACGCTAACTTCCTGAGGTCCTTCCGCAGGGGTTTAGGACGCAGTGAGCCCGAGCATCGCATTTCATCCACGCATGCATCGGACAGCAGAGCGCACTATCCGCACTCTTCGAGGATATGTCATGAGCCGTGTTATTGACTTTAGTGGTAGTTGGGAGGATCATTTGCCTCTAGTTGAGTTCGCATATAATAATAGCTACCACTCAGATTCGGATGGCGCCTTACGAGGCCTTGTATGGGAGGAAGTGCAGACGCCTATAGGTTGGTTCGATGGGCGAGGGACAGTGGGACCAGATTTGGTACAAAGCAAAGTGGATAAGGTGAAGCTTATCCGAGAGCGCTATCGATACCGTAGTCGATGTAAGTCGATGCAGATCATCGCCGCTTCGTGATCTTGAGTTCGAGGTTCATGATTGGGTTTTCCTAGCGTGCCACCCATGGCGGTGTGATGAGATTCGGAAGAGGAAGCTCACCAAGGTACATCGGGCCGCTTCAGATTGTCCGCAGGTAGGCAAGGTTGCCTACGAGTTGATCTGCCGTCCGACCGGAGGCGGCATCCGGTGTTTCACGATCTACGCCGGCGAGATGTATCGGATCCATCTAGGTGCACCCGATTGACGATGTCCAGTGACCGAGGGTTATCGTATGAGGAGATTCCCATAGCGATAGTCGATCGTCAAAGTTAGGCGCTCATGACGAAGGACGTGGCTTCCACAAAGTCTTGTGGCGAACGAGCTTAGGAGGAGATGACGCGGAAGTCGGCGAGGACATGAGGCAGAGGTACCTCACCTATTTCCCACACCTCCGTAATTCACTTTCCTACTTGTAAATTTTCGTTATCGCTTTTACCTAAGTGTTGCTCGTGGCGCTGTGGCATTTACAATCGCTTAAGCTTCTTCGATAATCGTTTTAAAGGAACATTCGACGAATGTTTCTAAGCGAGGAGAATGTTATACCTCGTATTTCCGCAGTATGTACGTAAGGGAATACGCATTTAAAGTCTTGCCTTAAAGATAAGCCTCAACGCTTTTTTTAGGCACAACTCACAAAACGAATAGTTTTCCGACTAAACGCTTTCCACGCCTTTCGTAGGGTAAATTCCGCTATGCCATTTCTAATTTTTATGGATTTTTCCGAGAGACGAAACATTTTGGACCAACGGAGGGCGACACTTGGCACCCTCCAATTTGTGGACTTGAAATCGCCCATTTGGACGATTTGAAGAAGTTGCGGCACGTTTTTGGTGCCTTGTTCAAAGTCAAGGAGTTGGTAGGATATTTGTGTATAGTTAATCCTCACCCTACACTTGCCTTGCACTTGTCTAAATCTTGGCCATTGGTTGGCCACTTCTTGACCTATAAATACCCCCTTAAGATGAAGAGTTCTTCATCCACAAATTACTTTCCAAAGTCTTGAAAATCCTCCCTCCTCCCTTGTTAGCCAATTCGTCCAAAGCCCTCTTCCCCCTCTAGCCTAAGTGGCCTTGGCCGAATACCCCCCCCCTAGCCTAGCAAAAAATCTACCCCCCTCCCTTGGTAGAAAAGTTATCTTCTTGTATTGTTATAATGCCCAAAATACCCTAGCCCAAATACCTTAGTACTTAGTAGAGTTGTGAAGAACTTCTAAGGTTCTGAGCATACAACTTAGGAGCAAAACCTTGCTCAGCGCCACTTTTCTAGGATATTATTGGGCTTACCGAGGTAATAATCCTAACCTCTTTGAATTAGAGAATACTTAATGTTATAGTATAAGAATAAGTATAAATACTTAGAAGTATATCACGTAATAGAATTGAAGTATTAATCACTTGAAGGGTTTAAAAGAGGAATAATCAAACTGCAGATTTACATAGACTGCTTTCACAAAGAGACTTATATAGCTCACCGGTAGGGAAGTGTCGCCCGACTTACCGTAGAATTATGAACCCCCTGCTTAGAATGACCTTCGAGTAGGCTTTAATAGATATCTGTGACTATTATAGTCGACTCTCTCGCGACATATTCAACTCGCGGTGGTTTTCACGGAGAAGGTATGTGATTCTTCCTAAAGCATGATATTTTACAATATAACTACGGCAATGTCTTTGACTTAAGCTGAATAATACTTACGGCAATGCCTCACGCTTAAGCTCGATAATACTTACGCAGAATCGCTTAAGCCCTAGCTAATAAAACTTACTAAGAATGCCTCACGCTTAAGCCTCGAATGATAAAGAATCAAAACACTTCAAAAGACTACTGAATCATATAAATGTAAGAGAACTAATTGGTTTTTAAAATGTAAGCTTAAGAGTTATACTAGCTTTATGGGAAGTGAGTATAACCACTTAAGTTTTATAAAAGAAACAGTTTGCCTATGTGTTTATAAATGCACTTGTATTGTGAAAAGAATAAAGATGGTTTGATCAATAGACATGATATGTCGCTATGTGTGTTAGTATCTTGTAACGCTTGTATAGGTGAGTATCCTTATCAGTGCTTATGTTGTTTAAAGATAAGTTGTTATGTTAGTATACTATCACTCATCTCGAGATGATACCGGTTAAGCCGCCTCCGACGCGGTAGACTCAAAGTGTCCAGGACCATGATTCGAGAATACCTCATGCGGGTCCAGGGGGCCTATGCGAGCTACGAGTTCCGTGTTAGTATGCGGGTTATACCTCATGCGGTCATGGCGCTACGCGACAATGAGTCCAGGCGACGCCGAGGAGTAGCTACCCTCGATGCGGGTTTTACCTCACGCGCCCATGCGAGTGGCCTATGCGACTCCGAGTCCAGATTAGGCTTGCGAGAATGATGATGGGGCGAGTGGCCTGCTTTCGATCATTCGCAGCCTAGACAAGACTCATTACGCTTACCTATTGTTGCTCTTGTTTGTGATGTGGCACTATGCGCTTTCTCGTTGTTTCATACATATTTGTAAACCGGTTTTAAAATAATATGTTTCATTTAAGTACTTTACGCTGCATACTTAGTACCGTTGTAATCGACCTCCTGGCCGCGTTCATGCCGCAGTAAGGGCGGCAGTGCTAGATCCGCATTCTTAGGATCTCTACGTTGGTGCGGGAGCTCCATCTCTTCCGAGGCTCTACTTTTGGTATGATCTCCCAGTGTAGATAGTTTTGTACAGTCGAGGTATGGCGGCCCGTCCCGCCATAGTTGTATATTTCAGAGGTCCTGTAGTCATGTTGTGCGATGTCGGATGTAATCACGAACTATGATTATATATATACGCCGAAAGGCGTGTTTTCTCACATAAACCGTGTCTTACTTTATAAATCGTTTCATGTCTTGCTTTATATTTCACGATTACTGATGTATGACTACTGGGTGCCCGAAGGCACGATCCACGGCCCCAGACGTCGTGACAGTATGTGGAACTTTCTCTATCTTTCTTTGAGCATGAACCTTCTAAAAATGTGTGTACGGTGTACGTACTTGTTTTAAACGAAATCGGACTCATTATAGTACTTGATTTGAAAAGTAGAAGTTACTTGATGTAAAAGTATAGATGACTTGATATGTGAAGTGACTTGGTGTTAAAAGTGTAGTAACTTGAATTTGAAAGTGAAAGTGTCTTGGTGTAAAAGTATAACTTGATCTCAAAAGAGTGTATAATCTTGAGTTTTAAAAGTAGAAGTTTATTTCTTTAAAGAGAATACATGACTTGATTTGAAAGAAGAAGTAACTTGAGTTAAAGGTATAGGTTACTTGATTTTGAAAGAAGAAGTACTTGGTTTTAAAGGTATAAGTTACTTAAGTTTAAAAAGTGTAAGTAAATTGATTTTATAGAAAAATTATTTTGGGGTTCAACTCCCAAATATTGCATGAAATGATTCTTTTTATAAAGAATAGATGTACATAGTACTTTTGAGTTTATTTCCCTAACATTACATGATTTGAGTATTCTTGTAAAAGATGGATGTACATAGTACTTTGGGCTCATTTCTCTAATGTTACATCACACGATAATGCGTTGGTTTTTATTAAAAATAAAGATGTGTTAGTGCTTTAGTTTTCTAAAATGAAAGTTTGTTATAATGGCTTTATGGGAACTTGTTGTAACAGTTTTATGGAAAGTCAAAAAGATGATTTAAATTATACATGGTTGCTTGTGATAGCTATATGTGTACAGTCCTTTATGGGTGGACCGTGTCCTTGGAAGGGCCGGGCAGTATACCTTAATGGGAAGGGCAGGATATATATCACATGACTAATATCGCGTCCTGGGAAGGGTCGGGCAGTATACCTTAATGGGAAGGGCAGTATATATATATTATATGACTTTATCGCGTCCCAGAATGGGTCGGGCAGTATACCTTTGAGGGCAGACTTTATATGACTTTACCGCGTCCCAGAATGGGCCGGGCAGTATACCTTTGAGGGCAGACTTTATATGACTTTACCGCGTCCCAGAATGGGCCGAGCAGTATACCTTAATGGGAAGGGCAGGATATATATCACATGACTAATACCGTGTCCTGGGAAGGGCCGGGCAGTATACCTTATTGGGAAGGGCAGTATATATATATTATATGACTTTACCGCGTCCCAAAATGGGCCGGGCAGTATACCTTTGATGGCAGACTTTATATGACTTTACTGCATCCCAGAATGGGTCGGGCAGTATACCTTTGAGGGCAAACTTTATATGACTTTACGGCGTCCCATAATGGGCCGGGAAGTATACCTTTGAGGGCAGACTTTGTATGACTTTACCGTGTCCCAGAATGGGCCGAGAAGTATACCTTAATGGGTAGGTTTTACATGGATTTCACACTTTGAAATGGAAATGATTTCATAATTTAAAATGACACAGTCGATCTTACTTTTAAAAGACATATTTTAAAGGGTACGTTGACTCTTATTTCTATCACTTTTTACAAGGCATAGTTGTACTGGTATTCTGATTATCATACTTGCTTCCTGTTATATTTTGGACTGTTATGATTTCATTTACAGTACTTACAGTTTCACATACTTGGTACATCTTTCGTACTGACCCCTTTTCCTCGGGGGGCTGCATTTCATGCCGCAGGCTTAGATACACAGTTTGGTGATCTTCGCTCTTAGGATCTCTGTTCGGTTGTTGGGAAAAGCTCCATTACTTCGAAGGCTTATCTTTTGGTACGGATCCCTGTTGTGGTAGGTTTATGTACATTCAGAGGTATGGCGGGGCCCTGTCCCGTCATAGTTGTTTTTGTCCAAACTCTTAGAGGTCTGTATTCATATATGGGCTGGACTTGCGGGAGTTATATATATATATTTGGTTGGACAGTTGGAAATACTATTTTGTCTTTCATACTTTATTTTGCATGTGTACTAGAAGGGGTGTGAGGGTAAAAGAGAGGGTGTCCAGGTATGGCAACAGTTGCGGGCCCGAGGTTCGGGTTGTGACAAAAGTGATATCATAGCAGTTATTGGGGCCTTACCATCCTTCTGGAACTTTCTCTTCTTGCTCGTGTTCCCTTTGGCCTCCGCCATATTTGCCTTAGCCTCAGCGGGTTGTTTCCCCTTTAGCATGACCTTCTTATTATTTTCCTGAATATGGAGTTTGATAATAAGTTCCTCAAAGGTCATCTCATTTGTCTTGAGTTTCAAGTAAATCATTCCACAAAGGAGGTAACTTCTCAATTAATGAGGCAACCAAATATTGCTTATTTGATTTCATTCGTTCCAAATCCATGTGATGTAAAATCATTTGGAATTCCTGGACTTGGGACATCACAGTTTTGTTGTCCACCATTTGAAATTTCAGAAATTTCCCAATGATGAACTTCTTAGTACCCGCATATTGTGCATTGTACTTTTTCTACAGTTTATCCCACAACTCTTTGGTGGTGCCAACAGTACAATACACCGTGTAGAGAGGGTCGGACAAACAGTTCAAAATATAGTTCCTGCAGATGAAGTCACTATGACTCTATGCATCATGAACCATCTTGATGTCATTAACGACATGGATACCTTGGCCCACTCCAGCTGTTTCATTTGGCTGAGGGTCATTTTCATCTTCAGCTTGTGGATGATCTTCTGTTAGAAACGATGCATTCTCATAACAGTAAAAAAACAGCATCTTTTGCTGCCATCTCTTGAAATTGGTTGCCATGAACTTATGTGGGCGTTCGTGGTGTAATCCAGCGGGAGCAACCAGGTCGTTCCCTTGAGCAGTTGAAAAGGTGTTAGTTGAGCTTTGTGCAACAGTGGGGAAGGCACTAGGTGTGCCTTGAGCAGCGGTGGGAAAAGCATTGGTGTTGCCTTGAGCATCAACGGAAGGTTCTGCAAATTGTTCACCTTCAATCATATTTGTAGTCACTTACAACGAATATTGTCTTCAGATAGTAAGTACAATGAAGGTTATAATGAAATGTGAAGTAAGTAGTGAATACAAAGATTACAATCTAGAACAAAAGTCAGAAACTTTTCAGCTTCCCGTCGACCATTCTGCCTCCGAAGTGTCGCAACTTTGCTTGGGAGGCGCCGCGGCGCCTAAATTCCAGTAGCCAAACAACACTTAAGCACCGCGTCGATTTCCGATTCATTTCATCTTTTACATGTCGTACACTTCTTCCTTTATTTACCAACGTGAAACACTCGTCATTTGACCAACAACCGTCTACCATTTCATTTCTCAAACATTTTGTTTACGTACCAATATCTCTTTCACTAAGAAAATTTACGATCCTTGGTATAATGTGTGCACGTGTATGGAAACTGAAAGAATTAATCTCTTGATTATTCTTATTGATGAAAGACATATATATACAAGTTACAATAGGAAAATCCTTTTCCTATTCTACATCTAAATCCCTATTCTATATGGAGATTAACTATACAATTATGGTAATATTACAATACTAATTATGGTACAAGACTAATTATAATATATACCAAATATACACAAATCCTAATCTGCTCGTGATGGGTCTGGCCCACTGGTTCTGTGATCCGCCAATGTTGAACTGGATCGTGACTTCATCTTCTCAATATACACATAATATACAATAGTATATTGTATATTATGTGTATATTTAACACACACCCGCAGTCATAGCGGACGGTTTTCGTACGCTGAGACTATCTCTAAAATCTTCAAAAAAGATCGAGGGAAGACCTTTTGTAAAGATATCTGTAATTTGATATCAGGAAGGGACATGGCAGACGTGTACTTGTCCTTTAGCTACCTTTTCTCGAACAAACTGAATATCTATTTCTATATGTTTAGTGCGCTGGTGCTGAACTGGGTTACCAGAAAGGTAGATGACACTTATATTATCACAATACACCAAGGTAGCCTTCTGAATAGGACAATGAAGCTCTAAAAGAAGATTGCGTAACCAACATGACTCAGAAATCACATTGGTTACCCCTCGATACTCGGACTCTACACTTGAACGTGAAAGCGTGGATTGACGCTAGGTAGACCATGAGACCAAGTTATTACCTAAAAATATACAATAGCCAGACGTAGAATGCCTCGTATCTAGATAACCACCCCAATCAACATCTGTATAAGAGACAAGTGTAGACGTCGACGAAGGATACAAATGCAAGTCATAATCAAGTGTTCCCTAAATATACCTAATAATGCGTTTGAGCGCATACATATGTTCAATCATGGGATCATGCATAAACAAACACACCTGTTGTACAGCATACGTAATATCAGGTTGCGTGAACGTAAGATACTGTAGGGCCCCTGCAAGACTACGATAGCGGGTAGGATCCTCATGCCAGCTGCAGCACCAAGTTTGAGTTTAGTATCAACTGGAGTAGAAGTGGACTTACATGATGACATCCCAGCCATTTCAATGATCTCAGTTGCATACTTCTTCTGTGATAAGAACATTCCTCCTTCATGACGAGTGACAACAATCCCAAAAAAAAAACTCAATGGCCCTAAGTCTTTCATGGCAAACTCAGAACTGAGCATTGTCATGATGGACTTTCGCAAAGCATCAGAAGAGGCAGTCAAAATAATATCATTCACATATAGTAGTATATAAGCTATGGAAGACCCTCGATGATATATGAATAATGAATTATCAGACCTGTTGTGAGAGAACCCAATAGTCAAAACATAGTCAGCAAACCTCTTATACCAAGCTCGTGGAGACTGTTTAAGCTCATACAAGGACTTCTTCAACAAACAGACATGATGAGGATATCTAGTATCTCTAAACCCCAAGGGCTGATGCATATAGACCGTCTCCTTGAGATCACCATGTAGGAATGCATTCTTCACGTTTAGCTGATGAATGAACCATGATTTTGACAGAGCCAAGCTGAGCACGGTGCGAATGGTAGTCGTCTTGACCACCGGGCTAAATGTCTCACCACAATCTACACCGACCTGTTGAGTCTTACCATCACCTACAAGCCGAGTCTTATGTCTTGCAAAAGAACCGTCAAAATTATCCTTATGAGAAAAAATCCACATAGACCGAATAATATTAACACCAGATGGACGGGGTACCAACTTCCATGTCCTATTATCAATAAGAGCATTATTTTCATCAGTCATGGCAATTTTCCAATTTGGATCATTTAAAGCAGACACGTGATTATGGGTTAAGGGTGATTTAAGAACATTAGAATTTAAATTGAAATATATTTTTGGTTTAAAAATATCCCGTTGGGCTCGGGTGACTGAACCATGACACGGGGCTGTATTGGGTGTAGTTTGAGAATTTTCGGGATACGGAATATGCTAGACAACATGCATTGGGCCTACTGGCCCAGAACTGGAAGCAGGGATCGTCGAAGCTGGACTGGAAACAGTACCGTGAAGTGGAGAGAAATCTGGGCCAGAACTGGGCTGGAGAGAAGGCCCAGTTACTGGACCTAGAACGGTAGGTGCAGTGGGTATATTATGACCAGCGGGAAGTGGGTCCGCTGGTGGATTCGGGGAGCGGGATATATCCGGAAAATGGTGAATTAAATACGGGAAATATTATCGTCCAAAAAATCATACGAACTAGGCACGAGACTTTCTACCTTAGCAAATGAAAAAAATTGAGATTCATCAAAGATAACATGACGACTAATAATGATTCGATTAGAGGAAAAATCAAAACATTTATAACCACGGTGATTTGACAGATAATCCAAAAACACACAAGGGGTAGAACGGGCCTTATATAAGATATGAAGAGGAGAGGAATATGTCAAACCTTTGGAAGGAAGAATGTTAAGAATATATGTAGCCATTTTTAGAGCATGATGCCAAAACGATGGGGGTACAAAAACATGAATTAATAAATTTCGGAGAATATTATTAATGGTATAAATTTTACGTTCGGTTTTCCCATTTTGGGAGGACGTATGAGGATAAGAAAAATAAAAATTGATCTCATTTTTATCACACAACTCCCAAAACTCCCTATTTTTATATTCTTTGTCATTATCACATTGAATATTTTTAATTTTCCATTCAAATTGGGTTCTAATGAAAGCTCTAAATTTTAAGAAGATGGAAAAAACTTGGGATTTTTCGCTATTGGAAATGTCCATAAAAATTTAGGGTAATCATCCAAGAATAATACATAATAATGATGACTCATAGAACTGAGAATGGGAGATGTACATAAATCGCTATGAATAATATCAAATGGCATTGAAGTATGAGAATTCGAATATACAAATGACAATTTAATAATTTTTCCAAGAGAACAAGATTGACAATGTAGAGTACTACGCGTACCTTTACATAAAATAAACTTATTTCTATCTAAAGCAGATAAAATAGACGACTCTGGATAACCTAGACGAGCATGCCACAAGAAATGAGCAAGAGCTGCAAAAGTAGATGACATAGCTTGACGCGAGGAACCAAGATTTGGTGTGATTAGATAAAGATCTCCCCTACTGTCACACCTCAAGAGAGGACTCCCCGTCTTGAAATCCTTCACAGAAAACCCAAAAGGATCAAAATCAATAGAAACTCAATTATCAGTGGTGAATTTACGGACATAAACCAAATTTTTAATTAATTTTGGGGCATGAAGGGTATTTTTCAAGACAAGTGGTGGATGAGGATGAGACAATATTTTATGACCATAACCCTGAATTGGAATTGAATTACCATTACTAACAATTATACCACGATTACTGCTCAAATTGGAATAAGACAAGAGAGTACCTTGGTCGGATGTCATGTGGGTAGAGACGTCTGTGTCTATGTACCAATTTGGGTCTAGTTGAGTCAATTCAAGTGTGTGCATAGCGACTTCAACATATGTCGGAGACGGGATGCAAGTGGGCCCCTCAGCTGAAAAAATCTGCTGTGGACGAGGCCCAAGCAGGCCTGAGGCCTGCCAAGGCCCAACTGGAAAGATTGTTGTTGGCCTATCACTAGACCGTAACATCGCTGACCGAGCATGACCATTGTTGTTCGGACTGGCCGCGCCCAATTCGATTTCCAGAGAATCGCGGGTCGATCGTTGTCGGGCCATCGTAATTGGCCCATGGCTAGTAGGCCCAAGGCTAGTTCGTTGGTACACCAGCTGGCCAGGACCTAGTGGCTTGTCCGCCGCCGCTGCTATTGCCGCCACGTCCAACACCTTTATTTTTATTCTTGTGATTTTGACCCTTCTATCCGCCAACGTTGTTATGGTTTTGGTTTGAATTATCATAAAATGTCGAAGAACTATTCGTTGTGGCCATCATGGTGGTATTAGTGCTAAGAGCTGACTTTTTAGCTAAATAGACTTCTTCCAACGTAAGCATGAAGCGGGCTTGATAGATTCCGGGAGCGGGTTACTCTACGAAGAATTGAATGCTCCCATGTCTAAATATCCCTGCTGTTACGTTCTCTCAGGCTGTCTGGGAATAGCTCCACCAGACATAGAAGAAAGGAGTGTAGAATTGGTAAGCTTTGCCGGAATGAAGCTATTCGACTAATTCAGGAGGCTACTACAAGGCCTGTTAGAGCTCTCTTCAACCTGCTCATGGCTAGATCGATCGGTTTCGGGTCAAATAAGAAGAACTAGAAGATTCCACCTCTGGAAAGCGCCTACACCTAATGTCTTAAGTCGCTGTTCCCATTTCCGGATGAGCACACTAGCGCGAAAGTCGTTGCACGTTAGAAACGTGCATCCATTTTCTTGCTCTCCTCGATTGACAAAAGATGTTTACTTAAGGAATTACTTTCCAAGCAGATCTTCGAAATGACCTCTTCCGAATGAGTGATCCAAAATTTACGGAGTTTAGCAACTCGATAGTACGTCGAATTTTGGATTTCACGAGAAAGTCAAAACTTTTTCATATCTGAATGTCTTTGTCGAGTTGGTTGGCATCATTCGCTTTTTTCTGTCTTTTCATTGTCCGCCTCCGCCCGAACAGATACACACTAACCCAACTGAAATAAAGTAAAAGCCTTCTTTCCAACCCTTTGTATGAGACTCCTTTCTTCGGTTGTATATAATCCAATGTTCAGTGAGATGACTTTATATGTCTTCCCCGGTTCGGGGCTAGCTCTCGCTTTTCTTTCTGTTTTGCTCTGAAATAGACCCTCCATCTGAATGAAAGCCCGAGGGAATATGAAAGTTATCCACCTGATTTGGAAACAAGGCACACAGGCCCCTGAGCTTCACTCATCTCCTTCCTTATAGTAAAGCGAGTGGCTTTCCGCTCCTTTCGCTTCGACCCATGAATCTTTCTATCTGTTAATCTTTATCTTAACCAAAAGGAATTCACTTTTTCTAGTCTTATTTCATAATAATAAAAACAACTAGGAATAGCTGATTCTAGATCAATATCAATAAAAAGCAGGTTCTAGGGCAAGTGAATTTGAAAGCAATCTCTTTTAAAGAGAGTTAGAAAAGCCAATCCAGTTGTTTCCTTGCAGCCAGTGGATGAGAGTGCCCTTACATATAGTTCCCCACAGGTTTCTGATGCCCTACCTGAAGCCCCCCACAGTTTCCCGATGCCCTACCTGAAGCCCCCCCGCAGGTTCCCAATTTGCTTGTTATACGGGATCCGACGCATCCAACAGAGCGAAATAGTGTTCTATTATTTTCGGCGGCATCCTTCCGCATTGGCGGCGAGTGGAGTACCACAATCCCATTCATGTTTTTATCTACATAAGCCAAAGTCCATAACAAACTGCGCGAGCCTCCCAACGAAGCCAACATAAATCCGATCCGAATAAAAAAAAAGTTTGATTATTGTGGTATACCAGCCACCTGTTCTGGAACTTTCAGTTACAATCGCAACATATAGATCCGTAAATAGATGTGTATGTATAGCCACTTCAGTCGTGCTCGTCCTTGCTCGAAAGTATCTTTTTCTGGGAACATGGTCAACCAGAAATTATTATGTTCGCGATTCTTCATCCACCGATGGAAAAAATGCTCCAGTTTTCCATTCTCATATGAGGCCGGAAAGTGGATTGGCAACAGGTCACATAGTAGTCACATCAAGTCCTCCCCCTCTTATTCAGAATAGCTAGCGAGAACTGGCCGAATCTCTGATCGAAGACCTCGGATTGACTGTACGATGGAATGTTCGGATTTGTCAGAGAAAAAGCAACTCGCCTTGTTGGAAGGAGAGGGCGACTGCTAAGGAGGCTCAAAAGAGGACCAGCAAGAAGGAATGTAAACATATCAGATTGAGACACCTAACCCGCTAAGGCCCATCCTAGTCCTTCTAGATATATGTATCTTTCTCATTTAAGTTGGTGAGCCGTGTGATGGGAAACCTTCCCGCACGGTTCAGAGAGCACTAAAAACGTCGTTATACGCCTCGAACAGGCCTGCAACCATTTATAGAATGAGACGACTATTGCTAACCGGAGCACCCACGTTGTGAAGTTGATCCGCCAAGTCCTTGAGTCGTTTACAATAAGATGAAACGTTAGAAAAATTCATCATAGCAACTTGAGAAAATTCTTGTTCAAGGGTAACAATGCGAGAATGACTGTTATCTTGGAAGATATCACGCAATAG
Source organism: Przewalskia tangutica (assembly GCA_029844215.1). NCBI lineage: Eukaryota > Viridiplantae > Streptophyta > Magnoliopsida > Solanales > Solanaceae > Przewalskia > Przewalskia tangutica. The sequence goes on from CM056725.1 coordinate 11,353,985, forward strand.
ATTCCAAACCTCCATAGCTGTGGAGTTGGGTTCCATAATCGTCTGTAAAAGGTCCATGGATATTGTGGCATAAATTGTCACGACCCGAACCCGGGCCCGTGACTGGTGCCTTACCCCGGGCACCCTAGTGATACAACATCAGAGTAATCAGCGGAACATAAAACAAGACATGAAATAATATGAAGTGTAAAACAGTTTTCTGAGGAAAGTTGTCTTTCGGCATATATATATATAAACATGAATCCGAACAGTTACATTTCTTTTACAAACTCGCCACAACAAGCATTTCACTGCACTTAAGAATGATGTAACAACAATGGCGACAGTGGCCCGCCATACCTCGAATGTAAGTACCTACAACGACAGTGGACTATACCATCGATAAGCCTCCGAGAAACGGAGCTTCCCAAAACGCCGAATCGATCCTAAGAGCGAGGATCGACGATCGTGTACCTCTACCGCGGCATGAACGCACTCAAGGAGGTCAGATAACAGTACCAAGTATGTGAAATCAAAATATCAGAATGAAATCATAGTAGTCTATATAAAGCAGGAGACATATATGATAACCAAACTATAGTTCACAATAAATAAGCAGTCATGTCAAGTCAGGGACTCACGCCCTCAAAGTCATCACTCAAATATAACTATGGGTCTCACGCGCACAACATCAATCATGCCCGTGGAATACCTTCTCATCGCCATCTATGATATAAAAGCACCAAGGAATACAAATGAACACCAGGTCCCACCTATGTCATAATAAAACCGTACGGGGTAAGTACGAAGGCATAGCCGACTACTAAGACCCACAAGCACCAACAAGGTCATAAATCAGATCATGAGATCTGTCTAGACCGCCACATGATCGGCCGCCACTCGCCCGCAGATCTAATGTCGCGCGTCTAGTCCTCGAACTTCCCGCACTCGCATAGGCCACTCACATAGGCCCGCATGAGGTATTCCCGCATCGAGGGTAGCTACTCCCGGCATCGCCCCGACTCGCAGATCCGCGTAGGCCACATAGACCGCATGACCACAAAGGCCGCACACTAACACGAACTCGTAGCTCGCGTAGGTCCTGGACCCGCATGAGGTATTCTCGAATCATGGTCCTGCATCACCGAAGTCTACCCCGCGACGGAGGGCGCCTTAACCCCGTGATCATGTCAAGAGGTGATTGATATAATACTAACATAACAAATTATCGTTAAACAACATAAGCACAACAAGGAACCCCTTTACACAAACATCACAAGATACTAACACGCGTAGATCCTAACATGTTTACTTATCAAATCAACGAAAGTATTACAAGGCTATCACAAACCAACACAATCAAGTTATTCACACAAGGTACTTTATACTTTATGTTAACAAGTTCGGGTTTATATCCCCAAAGTAATTCATACATTAAATCTTTAAAAGATCCGCTTTCTTCACAAAAGTCACACAATACCCGTAGTATAAAAATAGAGTGACTATCTTTTTAAGTAAACCAAAACACTTCCCTTTGTAAAATCAAGTAACAACATTATTTTCCAAACGTTCAAGTTTGCCTAATTTCAAATGCTCAAGTTTCTCATTTTCGAAAGGTTTCGTAGTTCATAGTTTTAATCACTTAATAACATAATTCTCCTTTAAAACAATTTGAGAAACATATGCCTTATGTGTGAGTAGGTTATTCTTGTTTATAACAATCTTATTAAAGCAGCCATGATCTAGGAAATGTAATATCATTTTGTCTCATCTTAGCTTCTATGCAGATGGAGGTTTCTACTGGTTTTAATAATACTTTATTAGTCAATACATTTCCCTTTATTAGCGCTGCTGTGGTTTGTTCGATACTTATTCTCATTTCCGAAATCAGTAAAACATTATTCCTTTTACAAACCAAGTACTCATTACTCACGAATGAGGTTTCACACTTTCTAACAAAATTCATATTAAATCAATTAAGTCAAGTCTCTTATCTTTTAAGATCAAGTCTCTTAACTTCTAAAATCAATAAACCATTCTTTTTATCTCTCTTAAGTCGTTATACCTAACTTCCCATAAAGCTAGTATAACTCTTAAGCTTTTAAAACCAAGTATTACTCTTCTTTCAAAAAGGTTTCTTAATTCTTTTGAAATACTTCAAGATTCTTATATTTAAACTCAAGTCAAAAGACATCGGAGTAAAACCACGTTCAGTTAACACACGTCGTGCCCGACTATATATATATTCTTTTAAAATATCATGCTCAAGAGGATAGGAAGAATCACATACCTCGCGACGATTATCGACTATTAGCAAAACGCTCCACGGCTATAATCCGGCTAGCCTTGTCCACCTTTCAAGTAGAACATGCTACTTGCGTAACTTTCAACCTATAAAGGCCATATACGCCTATCAACGCCTAGACTACTCAGAGAATATTCTAAGCAGAGGTTCTCTATTTTACGGAAAATCGGGCAAGACTTCCCTACCCGTTAAACTACACAAGTCTCATCAGAATACACCCTATGTAAATGCGATTCAATCTTCTACTTTAATATTCTTCTGATGTGATTTCAGTTCAAGTCTTTTCTGTAATATCCTTCTATTACAGTTCAAATCTCTTCTATGAATCTTGTATTCATTTCTATACTACAACAGTATGTAATTTCCAATTACAATATAAGGACAAGAGTATTTACCTCGATAAGCCCAAAATTATCCAAGATTTAATGTCGATCCTGAGCAACGTTTAGCTCCTACTCCGGGTTCTCCAACCCGCTCCAAACAACCCTTAGAAGTTCTACGCAACTTCTTCTTAATACTTCAACCAACTGTGAAGATTTTCCTTAGGGTTTCGTTTGTGACTGAAGGGAAGTATAATAGTATTTCTGGGCTTTTAGTATAGGGGTAACCTTGGAATACTACAAGGTATTTGGGCCAAGGTATTTTGGAATAGTAACAATACTTGGAGAATACTTTTATACCAAGGGGGGGTGTATTTACGAGACAACACTCAAGATAGGGGTACTCTCACGAGGCTCACAAAGGGGAGGATTTCAAGACTTAGAAACGATTTGGTGGATGAAGAAGTCTTCAACAAAGGGGGGTATTTATAGGCCAACCAATGGCCAAGATCAAGACAAGTGGTGGGCAAGTGTAGGGTCAAGATTTGGACAAGTGTTTGTGGGTCCCACTTGCTCATCAACTACACAAAATATCTACAAATATCCTACCAACCCTCGACCAAAGTCCTAGCACAAAAACGCGTGCCAAGACCCCTTTAGCTTTGCGGCCCACTGAGGCCAAGTGTCGCTCTCTCGTTGGTCCAAAATATGTCATCTCTCGGAAAAATCCGCAAAAATAATAAATGACATAGCCGTAATTTTCCCTTCGCAAAGTTTGGAAAACGTTTCGTCGGAAAACGATTCTTTTCGGGGGTTGTGCACAAAATTTCGACCCTTGCCTACTTAAGGCTTAAACTTTTATACGTACGCCCTCATGTACATACTCTGGAAATACGGGGTATAACATAAATCCATTGGAGAACCTTTGCGTCAAGTGTGGCCCATAATTTTGGATCGTCTGCTTTGGTGGGCACAGCCTATGTATTCTCCGTATAATCCTCCTTAGGAGTAGGCGGAGGGATGATATGGTGAAGAACTTGATGTGTCATAGCATGAATCTTGAATAATTTCGCCCACGTCCCATATTGGACGTTTTTGAGATCAAGAACAATAGGAAGAACGCTCTTGATGTTGGAAACGGTGAGGGTAGGATGAAATATGTTCTTATCGGTTATGTTGAATATAACAACAAGATTTGGAGAAGGGATTTGTTGGAGAATTTAAGAAAGAACCGAAAAGTGTAGGTTTGGGAAGGGAATGTCTCGGTTTTTGTAAGAACCGAGGGGGGGACACGATTTTTCAAGAGAAAATTGAGAAAGAAGTGAGTAGAGGAAGCAAGGAAAATAACCTGGACTATTGATACCATGAAAGAATTAATCCCTTGATTATTCTTATTGATGAAAGACATATATATACAAGTTACAATAGGAAAAATCTTTTTCTATTCTACATCTAAATCTCTATTCTATATGGAGATTAACTATACAATTATTGTAATATTATAATACTAATTACGGTACAAGATTAATTCTAATATATACCACATATATACAAATCCTAATCTGCCCGTGATGGGCCTGGGCCACTGGTTCCGTGATCTGCCAATGCTGGACTGGGCTGTGACTTCATCTTCTCAATAGTATATTGTATATTATGTGTATATTTAACAAAAACGACGTTTTCGACGTGTGAGACCCTAATTATTCGAGTCATAAATAATAAGTTAAATTTTATTTTACATTAATAAATTTTCAACTAACTTTAACCAGCTATCTAAAATTAGTGAATTTTATTGAATATGTGACTTCAAGCCTACATCTGCTCCGGTACTGCCACGTGTCAAATACTGAGTTCTCTGTGAAGTGATCTGCATAAATTAAAATAGGAGAATAGTAATAAAAGGAGAACTAAGAAGTGTCCGTCTCGTGCAAATAATTTATTTATTTTTTAAATAAGGGGAAAAAGTCGCCCTTTTGTAGCGGGGGAGCAGTTTGATGATTATGGCAAGCATAGAATAATGAATATTTTTGGTATGACAAAAGAATGTGAGAAAGTTATGGGTTTTCAAAAGGCAAAAAAATAAATCAAAGTAGTGGCTTGGTTAGGTTAATGGGTGTGGCAGTGGACAGATATATATAAGATGAAGAGGATTTCTGACACAGATATGACTTATGTCCAACTGCAGAGATAGGTGTTGAGGAGAGAAAGAAGAGGGTCTGAAATGTGTATGCAGTCGCTTTTGTTAGAAAATAATTTATTTTAATTTGAAATATTTTGATGTGAATTAGAATTTAGTTGGACTTTAATATAATATTAAATATTAAATAAAATAACAATAATAATAACATATTTAATGTAATTTTACGAAATAAATTCTAAAAATGATAAAATATATGCAATCTTACTCCTGCCTTAGAGATAGAGAACACATTTTTTGATACATAGACCCTAGAATATCGAACACCGAATGAAAAAAAAAGTTAATAGAGAAGTGGGAAGACATATGTAATGTCAAAGCTAGCCAACAATATCACCAAAAAAAATTAAAATATGAATAAGTAAATATACAAAAAAAAAATTAAAGAGATTTAAATTATAGATTTTGCTGTTTTTTTTTTCTGCAGTACCTCGATGTGGGGCTTGAAACGTTTGAATTAGCAGCTTCCTGACTTTCCTGGTGGTTTAGTTAGGGCAGTAGATTACTTAGAGGTTTACTTTAATATGTATATATTATAATACCTAAGATTCATTATCTAAGGGAATTGAGAGATTAATGACGATGTCATATATTGTATTGGGGCACGGTAGATCAAATGGAGGCTCGCATATGGAGTTTTGTGAGATAAAAAGGTGTCATCAAAACTTAAAGGTAAGTTCTATAGGGTGGTGGTTAGACCGACTATGTTGTATGGGGCGGAGTGTTCGTCGGTCAAGACTATGCACACCCACAAGATGAAAGTTGCGGAGATGAGGATGTTAAGATGGATGTGTGGGCATACAAGGAAGGATGAAATTAGAAATGATAATATCCGGGACAGAGTGGGAGTGACCTCGGTGGAGGATAATATGCAGGAAACGAGATTGAGATGATTCGGGCACGTGTAGAGGAGAGACACAAGTGCCCCAGTGAAGAGGTTTGAGAGGTTGGCTATGGACGGGTTCAAGAGGGGTAGAGGTGGCTGAAAAAGTATTGAAGATAGATGATTAGACGGGATATGGAGCATGTGCAACTCACTGAGGACATGACCTTAGATCGGGGGGTATGGAGGACATGAATTAGGGTAGTAGGTAGTCCAGCGTAGTCCTACATACGCTTACAAACTGATAATTATAATGTTATTAATGTAGGCCCGCTTAGCCTATCATACTAGTAGGCGCGATATTATTTTATAGTCCTATGTCGTTTGATTTATACTGATACGTGTTTTTAGTGTACTTTGTTTGTCTTATTTGTCTGCATTAGTTATTGCTTCTTTTTAAGAATGATATATCATGATTTATTCGCTTGTTTGTCTTACTTTGCTTGTGCTTGTGCTTGTGCTTGTGCTTGTGCTTGTGCTTTGTCTTGAGCCGAGGGTCTCTCGAAAACAACCGCTCTACCTGTCAAGATAGAAGTAAAGTCTGCGTATATTTTACCCTCTTCAGACCCCACGTTATGTGGAAATTATGTGTAGAAACAAGGAAATGAGAAAGTATCAACAATAACTAGTATGTTAGAAATCTGGAAATGATCAAATAAAAGGGCTTGCTGAGTCGACCAAATTCTTGATCTATCCTTAAGATAATATTGTCATGTATATCCTTTCAACGGTTGTAATGGAAACTTATCTCTCAAGATAAAACAGCAATCAAACAAATGAGCAAAGGGAACTCAAGTATTTGCTTAGGAAGAAAGATCTTTGAGTGTTTTGTGATTGCAAGAGAGGAAGACAATTTTAGAGAATTGCTTAGTGAATGTGTGCTTTGCAATTGTGCCAAAGGCACCAATTTATAGGTAGATGAGTTAGTCTTCTCAATTAACCAAATGAATGGTCATCAATGTCAAGTAATGACCATTGATATTGAGGTTAATTCGGCCTAGTAATGGCTGAAATCAACAGCCAAATAATGGAGATAAATTACTCCAAAGTCAGCTCAAGAATCAACCTTAATTCGCCTCCAACGTTACTGAAAAAACGTCGAAGCACCGCGGTCCCTCGGGAGGGCACCGCGGTGCCTAAATTCCAGTAAGTCACTGGAACCGAAAACCGAATTTGCACCGCGGTCCTAGGTGGAGGCACCGTGGTGCCTCCAAGCACCGCAGTCCTGTCCTTGTGGCACCGCGGTGCCTCTTCGTATTTCCGTGGCGATTTTTGATTTGTTTCATCTCTTACCCATTTCTTCCTTTCATTTACCAACGTAAAATCATTTGTCATTTGGCCAATAACCGTCTATTCTTTTATGTCTTAAACAATTTGTATACATACCAATATCTCTTCCATTTAAGGAAATAACGATCTTTGGTACTTTATGAGCACGTGTGTGGAAACTATATTTTTGACGTGCGGGGCCCCAATTGTTCGATTCATAATTAATTTTACTTTATTTCACGTTTAATAAATATTTTCAACAATCCCCTATTGGAAGAAATTTTCGTGCACGCGTATAGTTCCTATTGAGCAATCATTCGGTGGATCGATGTTGCATCTGGAGAGGTAGCCGGAACTTTGAACCTTCCATAGTAGAATACCATCAGACATATTTACTGCGCGGTGAACGTGATGTCTTGAACCGTCAGTGTTTAGTATATGCCAAGACAATATACCAACACAACACCTTTCCTACTCAATCTTTCTAGTGTTTTATCCGTCGTGGGTCGTGGAAACCCTTGGATTCTTAAGTTCTTTCATTTGAGGCGGCCTGTTCTCGTACTTAAATAGGTGGTCTCCTACAAGGTATCTTATAATACCCCGCTACACAAGTGTTAGGAACCATTAAAAAATTTCCCAACCTAACCTCAACTATTGAAGATCACTAAAGGTTTGAAAATTTATTCTTTACCCCTCTTACAGGTAGCACTTTTTTTTTGTCTATCACGGGAACGGCCTTGGATTATGTTTCTTAAGAAAGACACATTATCCAAAGTGCTCTTGCTTCCACCGAAGCGCTTACAGAACCTTTACAGTTTAGTTTTCCCATTGAACCTTATTCCTGGGATCTCCAGTCTGTAAGGTTGGGTGTCCACTATATCGGTTCTTATTGTTTGGATTTTAAACTCATTCCCCTAGACAGGCAGAACAACTGATCTTTGAGTATTCCCTTCGTTAAGGGATCTGCGATATTTTCCTTAAATTTTATGTAATCAATGGAAATAATACCCGAGGTGATCAACTGCCTAACGGACTCATGTCTCCGTCTAATATGACGAGACTTACCGTTGTATATTGAACTTTGTGCCCTTCCTAGAGCCGACTGACTATCGCAGTGGATCATTACAGAAGACACGAGTTTATCCCAACATGGGACATCCTCTAGAAAATCATGAACCTACTCAGCTTCATCTCCCGCTTTATCTAAAGAGATAAATTCCGACTCCATCGTGGATCGGGAAATAAGAGTTTGCCTAGAGAATTTCCAAGACACAGCTCCACCATCGATTGTAAAAATATACCCGCTGGTGGACTTGATGCCGTCGCTATCAGATATCCAGTTTGCACCACTGTACTCCTCTAGTACCGCTGGATACCTCGAATAGTGTAACCCGGAATTTATCGTGAACTTTAGGAACCGTAGTACCCTGTTCAACGCTTTTCAGTGATCCTCACTTGGATTTCGAGTGAACCTAGCCAATTTATTGACTGCATGAGCTATATCAAGTCGAGTGCAGTTTGTGATATACATCAGACTAACAATCACCTGCGCATATCGCTCCTGGCGTATGGGCTTACCAAGATGTTTGTCAATCTTTTGACTTATATCCAATGGTGTCGATACCGGTAAACTGTCGAACATCCCAAATTTCTTCAGTATATCCTCGATGTAGTGAGATTGAGACACGACCAGTCTATTAGATGTCTTAGAGATCTTGATCACTAAGATGACATCTGCAATGCCCATATCTTTCATGTCAAAGCACTGTTTTAACATGTTCTTAGTCTCTAGATTATCCAGTACTGCTTCCAGTGATCATCAAGTCGTTTACATATAGGCATATCATGACGAAGGATTCGACATTTCCTTTCATGTAGACACATTTGTCACCTCCATTAATGACGAACCATTTTAATAGTAAAGTACTATCAAATTTCTCGTGTCATTGTTTAGGGGCCTGTTTCAGACCGTACAATGATTTAACAAGCCGACACACTTTTGTCTCTTGTCCTGGAACCACATACCCCTCGGGTTGGTCCATATATATTTCTTCTTCCAAATCACCATTTAGGAAGGCAGTCTTAAAATCCATTTGATGTATTTCAAGATCCCGCAAGGCGGCGATAGTTATGAACATATGTATGGATGTCATTCCTGACACCGGAGCGTAGGTGTCGAAGTAATCAAGGCCCTCCTTTTGGCGATAGCCCTTGACCACTAACCTAGATTTGTAATTATCGATAGATCCAGCTGCCTTTAACTTCCGTTTAAGGATCCACTTACAATCCAACGGTTTGTGTCCCGGGGGAAGTTCATCCAACTCCTAGTTGTGGTTATGGAGGATGAATTCTATCTCACTTTCTAAAGCTTCCTTCCAGAGCGGTGCTTCTGTAGTTGACAATGCTTCGACGATTGTCCATGGTTCATCCTGAACCAAATAAGCTTCAAAGTCTGGACCGAAGGACTTGTCCTTCCGGGCCCTTTTGCTTCTCCTTGGTTCCATCTATGAATCTTCCAAGTCCTGAGAATCTGGATTACTGAAATCCGGATAATCAACCACTTCAGAATTCACTAGATCTGAACTGTTTGGATCTAGGTAGTCATCGACTCCTTGATCCTCAGAGTTTTGATCATAACCTCATTTGTGAGAGGTTATGTTGTTTTCCTTGTATGGAAATGTGTCTTCAAAGAACCATGTGTTCCTTGATTCCATGATCATACCTTCATAAATGTCTGGTACATCCGACTTATGCACTATGAAGTGATAAGCACTACTGTTATTGGCATATCCAGTGAATATGCAATCCACAGTCTTAGATTCAATCTTTACCTGCTTTGGCATAGGTACTTTTACCTTGGCCAGACAACCCCATACCTTTAAATACTTGTAGGTAGGTTTCTTTCCTTTCCATAGCTCGTATGAAGTCTTGTCTTTACCCTTGTGTGGAACTCTGTTAAGAATCATATTCGCGGTAAGGACAGCTTCTCCCCACATGGTTTGAGGGAAGCCCGAATTGATGATTAAAACATTCATCATTTCCTTTAGTGTTCGATTCTTGCGTTCAACAACTCCGTTTGATTGCGGTGGGTAAGGAGTCGTTGTTTGATGAACTATACCCGATTGGGTACATAATTATTCAAAAGGCGCTACATATTCTCCCCCTCTATCGCTACGGATTGTTTTAATTCGTCCGCTTAGTTGGTTCTCAACTTCTGCTTTGTAGCGTTTGAACGCTCCAAAGGTTTCATCTTTACTTTTTAGTAAGTAAAGGTAACAAAACCTTGTGTCATCATCTATGAAAGTCATAAAGTACTTATTCCCCCCTCTAGTTTGAGCGAACTTCAAATCACATATATCAGTGTGTATAAGTCCTAGAGGAGCGGTTTCTCTTTCGATGGATCTAAAGGGACTCTTGGAAAGTTTTGCCTCTACGCACACCTCACACTTACGTTGCGGGTTTATGTCGATAGACGGCAATAATTCCAGCTTTACCAATCTTTGGATAGATTGATAGTTAACATATCCTAATCTATGATGCCATAAATCAGATGACTCAATCAAGTAAGTAGAAGGAGCAATTTTATTGATAGTTGAAACAGAAGGCATTATAGGTGCAGCATTGAACTTAACGAGTCCTTCACAGACGAAGCCCCTTCCTACAAAGGTTCCATTTTTAGTGATTACAAACTTGTTAGCCTCTAACACTAGCCTAAAACCAGCATTTACTAACAAAGATCCAGAAATTAAATTCTTCGAATTTCTGGGACATGCATCACTTTCTTCAGAATTAGCTGCTTTACGGATGTCATCTTTAGGGTCGTCTTTCCTACCCCCAGCACCTCTGAAGAAGAATTGTTGCCCATGAATAATTTCTTATCTATGACTGGTGTATTTGTGGAAAAGACCTCTTTATTAGAGCATATGTGACGGGTAGCACCCGTATCTAGCCATCATTGCACCGGATTCTCAATGAGGTTAGCTTCAAGAACCACCGCTGAGAACTCCTCGATCATATCGTTGACGAGTGTGTCTTCAACGATGTTAGCCTTGGCTTTGCCTTTGGCCTTCTCTTTATTCTCACGTTTGAGCCTGCGGCAGTCTTTGGCCATGTGACCAACTATACCACAATGATTACAGTTTCCCTTTAACTTTTCAGTTGTTTGGGGCTTGCCTTCCTTCTGGAACTTCCGCTTCTTGCTTGAGTTCCCTTTGACTTCAATCAGGTTCGCCTTAGCCTCAACGGGTTATTTTCCCTTTGGCATGGCCTTCTTATTGTCCTCCTGAATCCGGAGTTTCACAATAAGTTCATCTAAGGTCATCTCCTTCATTTTAAGTTTTAGATAGTTCATAAACTTAGTCCACGAGGGAGGCAGCTTCTCGATCAACTCCCCAACCAAGAATTGTTCGTTGGGCTTCAATCCTTCCAAATTCAGGTGATGTAGAATCATTTGAAATTCCTGGACTTTAGATGACACACTTTTGTTATCCACCATTTGAAATTTCAAGAATTTCCCAATGATGAACTTCTTGCTACCCGCATCTTGGGTGTTGTATTTCTTCTGAAGTTTGTCCCATAATCACAGTAGCTTAACTGCAAAGACACCGTGTAGAGAGGATTGGACAAAATTTTTAGAATATAGTTCCTACACATGAAATCACTATGTTTCCATCCTTTGCGAACCATTCTCATGTCGTCAGCGACATGGTTACCCTGGCCCCCTCCCGCCAAATCATTTGGCTGAGGGTCCACGTCTTCCCCAACTAGTGGAGGGCCTTCAGTTAGGAAACGTGACATTCCCATAACCGTCAGGAAAAACAACATCTTTTGTTGTCATCTCTTAAAGTGAGCACCCATGAACTTTTCAGGACGTAAAACCAGCAGGTGTAGGGGCAGTGGCGGCCCCCTGATCAGTTGCAAAGACGTTGGGAATGCCTCTAACAGGAGCATAGGCACTATAAGTGTCCGGAGCAGCAGTGGAGACATTGGTTGTATCAAAACCAGTGTTGACACTAGTTGTGCCAAAAGCAGTGGAGGCACTTAAAGTGCCAAAAACAGTGGTAGCACTAGAAGTGCCAAAAGCAGTGGTTTGGAAGGCATTAGGAATGCCAGGATTAGTTGGAGTGTAGATAGTGTCATTGCCTTGAGTGGTGGGATTGAAGACAGCAGGATTGCCTTGAGCATTGGCGTTGTTCATAGCGTTGAATTGATCTTCAGCAGACATGTTGTTGTTGAAATAACAGATATTATCTTAAGCTTGTGGGAAGTATGTGTAGAAACAAGGAAATGGGAAAGTATCAACAACAACTAGTATGTTAGAAATCTGGAAATGATCAAATAAAAGGGCTTGCTGAGTCGACCAAATTTTTGATCTATCCTTAAGATAATATTGCCCCGTATATCCTTTCAACGGTTGTAATGACAACTTATCTTCCAAGATAAAACAACAATCAAACAAATGAGCAAAGGGAACTCAATTGTTTGCTTAGGAAGAAAGATCTTTGAGTGTTTTGTGATTGCAAGAGAGGAAGACAATTTTTGAGGTTAATTCAGCCTCGTAATGGCTGAAATCAATAGCCAAATAATGGAGATTAATTGCTCCAAAGTCAGCTCAAGAATCAGCCTTAATTCGCCTCCAACGTTACTGAAAAAACGTCGAAGCATCGCGGTCCCTCGGGAGGGCACCGCGGTGCCTAAATTCCTGTAAGTCACTGGAACCGAAAATCGAATTTGCACCGCGGTCCTGTCCTTGTGGCACCGCGGTGCCTCTTCGTATTTCTGTGACAATTTTTGATTCGTTTCATCTCTTACACATTTCTTCCTTTCATTTACCAACGTGAAACCATTTGTCATTTGGCCAATAACCGTCTATTCTTTTATGTCTTAAACAATTCGTATACATACCAATATCTCTTTCATTTAAGGAAATAACGATCATTGGTACTTTATGTGCACGTGTGTGGAAATCATGTTTCCGACGTGTGGAGCCTCAATTGTTCGATTCATAATTAATATGATTTACTTTATTTCACGTTTAATAAATATTTTCAATACGTTATGAAATTTACTGGGTATATTGTTATTGTTGTAGTAGTAATATGTATATATTAAAAAATAGTTTACATATTTACACGCTATAATTTTCGAACAAAAGTATATTAATTGACATTCCTTGAATAAGGATGGCATATTCGTGTGGGTTTTTATGTCATCACTCTTTATCAGAGGTATCATTTTTCCTCTCTACAGGTGTTCTTGCACCATCACACCCTTCTTTTTAATGGCAACAATTTTTTATATATAGACAGTGAAAATTATTTTAGTTACTTGCTATTCTTAATTAAATACAGTGTATAATGTTTTTATGTCAAGGTATAGCAAGGTTTTTGGGGTCCAAATAGCTAAAGTCTATATTTGTAAAAATCACATTATTATGATTTATGGGCTTAACGTTTTAATTCTGATCTTGGTTTAAGTGAAATACAAGTTGCAGATATGTTAAGCCAACAATATCGGCAAAAAAAATTGTATATAAGAGTACAACTTGGATACACTTTGAACGTTCAAAGAACATTAGTATATTTTTGTTTCAAGATTACGAAACCACATGCCCCCAGAGGATATGCATGACTCCATGTGTTAGACCAATAACTATTTATAGAATATTACCTTTAAATTAATATATACCATTATTTAAGGATTTAAGTTGTATATCTCCACGATTAAGGGCGGACTAACGAAATAATTATAGGGTGAGCCGACTAAAATAAAATAAAAAATATATTTAGCGCTCAAATAACTATATTACAATAGCAATTTACGTTCTTTCGAATCACGAAAGTCATTGATAATAGCATTTATGTCAAAGTAATCGACAATTTCTCTTTCAATATACAATAGCAAAGTATTTGTAAGCTAATCATCTGACATTTGTTGCGGAGTCGACTCTTCACAATTTTTGTAGCTGAAAATGCACGTTCATTTGTTGCAGTGGAAATCGGGAGCGTAAGCACAAGAGAAACCAATCTGAATATCAACGGATAGATTTTCTGTTAAAGTGTATGGGACCCTTTGGGTTTCCTTTGTATATTTGGTGAATATTAGACTTAGGTTTGTACCTTAATTAGTAGTGTAATATTACCATAATTGTAAAATTAGTATTCTTATAGAATAGGAATTCCTAGGTAGAATATGAAGAGTATTTTTCTTGTAACTTGTATATATATGTTTTTCATTAATAAGAATAATCAAGAGATTATTTCTTTCATGGTATCAAGAGTCTAGGTTCTCTTTACCCTGCTTCCGCTCCTCAAAATTTCTTCTTCTAATTCTCGAAATTTTGCTTTATATTCTCAATTTTTTGTGTTCTTCCTCTTTCACAAAAACCGAGTATCTTCTCTTCCAAAAACCTTTCTCACAAATTCCCTTCTCTGAATCTTGTTGGTCTATTCCCTATGGCTGATAAAAACACTTTTCACTCTGCCCTCACAGTTTCTAATGTCAAGAGTGTTCTTCCTATCGTTTTTGACCTAGAAAACATTCAATATGGGACGTGGTCGGAATTATTTAAGATTCATGCTTTGGCACATAAAGTCCTCCACCATATCATTCCTCCAACTCCTCCAAAGGGGGTGATACAGCGTCTACTTCTACGACAATTGTGCCCACTAAAGAAGCAGATCCAGAATTATGGGTCATGTTTGATGCCAATGTTCTTCAATGGATTTATGTCACTTTCTCCTTGGACCTTTTACAGACGATTATGGAACCAAATTCCACAGCTATGGCGGTGTGGATCGATTGCGCCACAAATTCCAAGATAACAGTCATTCTTGAATTGTTATCCTTGAGCAGGAATTCTCCCAGGTGGCTATGGAGAATTTTCCCAACGTTTCTTCTTATTGCAAACGCCTCAAGGACTTGGCAGACCAACTCAGCAACGTGGGTTCTCCTATTTCTCAAAGTCGTCTAGTTCTTCAGATGGTTGAAGGCCTGTCAGAGGCCTATAGCGGTGTTGCTTCGGTGATTCGTTAGAGTAATCCCCTGTCAGGGTTTTATCAAGCCCCTTCTATGCTTACTTTGGAGGAAGCCGGATTGACTAAAAAAGTGGTGATTGGGGCCAGCCTAGTCGTCATGATGACTGCTTACAATTTTACTCCTTCCAATTCAGCCAACATGACTCAAAATCACAATAACGGGGGTGGTAAGAAGGGCCAGAATCAGAAGAATAATGGCAAGAATCGTAGCAGCAACAACGGAGGCAACAGTCAGTAACATCAGCAGTCCTGGAGCCCACAGGGACCCCTTGGAGATTGGAAGTGGGTCCCAGCACCTCACAGCGCCGCGGTTCCACCTTACAACGCTGCGGCACAACCTTACAGCGTCGCGGCTCAGCCTTACAGTGCCACGGCGCCTCAGTCGCGACCTAGCTTCTTCCCGCCTGCACTCGGGTTCGCACCGGTTACGGGCAGCCCAGCATCCAAAGATACTGGGCTCGCCCATCGTGCCCACCACGCAGTGGGGTCCACCCATACCGACATTGAAGCAACGATGCATACGCTTGGCTTGACTCAACCGGACCCAAATTGATACATGGACACCGGCGCCACTACCCACATGACATCCGATCAAGGTACTCTCTCGTCTTATTCCAATTTGAGCACTAATCGTGGTATAACTGTTGGTAATGGAAATTCTATTCCAATTAAGGGTTATGGTCATAAAACGGTGTCCCCTCCTCATCCATCCCTTGTCCTGAAACATACCCTTCATGCCCCAAAATTGATTAAGAATTTGGTGTTTATCCGTAAATTTACCACTGATAATTGGGTTTCTATTAATTTTTATCCGTTTGGGTTTTCTGTAAAGGATTTCAAGACGGAGAGTCATATCATGAGGTGTAACAGTAGGGGTGATCTTTATCCAATCACTCAGAGTCTCAGCATCTCGCGTCAAGCTATGCCATCCACATTTGAAACTCTTTCTCCTTCCTTGTGGCATGCTCGTCTAGGTCATTCAGGGTCGTCTATTTTATCTTCTTTAGATAGACATAAGTTTATTTCTTGTAAGGGTACGCGTAGTACTCCACTTTTTCAATCATGTGCTTTGGGAAAATTATTAAGTTACCATTTGTAGCGTCGAATTCTATTACTTCAATGTCATTTGATATTATTCATAGTGATTTGTGGGCATCTCCGGTTCTCAGTTCTATGGGTCATCGTTATTATGTTTTATTCTTAGATGACTATTCTAAATATTTATGAACGTTTCCAATTGCAAAAAAATCTCAAGTTTTTTCCATTTTCATAAAATTTAGAGCTTTCATAAGAACACAATTTGAACGAGAAATAAAAAACATTCAATGTGATAATGGCAAAGAGTATGACAATGAGGAATTTAGGGAGTTTTGTACTCAAAATGGGATAAATTTTCATTTTTCTTGTCCTCATACATCTTCACAAAATGGGAAACTAAGCGAAAAATTTGTACCATTAATAATATTGTCCACACTTTATTGGTTCATTCTTTCGTTCCTCTATTATTTTGGCATCATGCGCTACAAATGGCTACCGATCTACTCAATATTCTTCCTTCTAAAGGTTTGACATATTCATACCCTCTCAAAGTCTTATATAATAAGTCTCCGTCATATTCTCATCTTAGGGTCTTCGGATGCTTATGTTTTCCACTGTTTCCATCCACTATAATCAACAAACTTCAGACACGTTCTACTCCTTGTGTGTTTTTGGATTTTCCGTCAAATCACCGTGGTTATAATTGCTTTGATTTGTCCTCTAAACGAATCATCATTAGTCGTCATGTTCTCTTTGAAGAATCTCAATTTCCCTTTTCTAAAGTAGAAAAATCCGTGCCTAGTTCTTATGATTTTTTGGATGAGGAAATCTCCCCCTATGTTCTATGTTATTTTTCAGATTTACACGAAAAAACACCGTCAGCGTCGTGGCCCTGAACAGAGGCGCCGCGGCGCCAAAACTCCTGTCAGACAGCGCCGCGACCCTTCACCCCTGGCGTCGCGGTGCCTTCGACGGTAATTCCAGAAATACCCAAAAATTCCCAAAATTTACCCAATCCAGCCCAGAATCTTGGTCCAGTCACTCGCAGTCAACGGGGTATTTTTAAACCAAAAATACATTTCAATTTGAATTCTAATGTTCTAAAATCTCCCTTATCTCGTAATTCTGTGTCTGCCTTAAATGACCTTAATTGAAAAATTGTCATGACCGAAGAATATAATGCTCTTATTGATAATAAGACGTGGGAGTTGGCACCCCGTCCTTCTGGTGTTAATATTATTTGGTCTATGTGGATTTTTGTTCATAAGAAAAATTCTGATGGTTCATTTGCAAGGCATAAGGCTAGACTTGTATGTGATGGTAAGACTCAGCAGGTTGGTGTGGATTGTGGTGATACATTTAGCCCGATGGTCAAGTCGGCTACCATTCACACTGTGCTCAGCTTGGCTCTTTCAAAATCATGGTTCATTCATCAGCTAGATGTGAAGAATGCTTTTCTACATGGTGATCTTCAGGAGACAGTGTATATGCATCAGCCGTTGGGGTTCAGGGATACTAGATATCCTAATCATGTCTGTCAATTAAAGAAGTCTTTTTATGGACTTAAGCAGCCTCCACGGGCTTGGTATAAGAGGTTTGCTGATTTTGTTTCGACTATGGTTTTTTCTCACAGCAGGTCTGATAATTCATTGTTCATATATCGTCGGGGTTCTTCCACGGCTTATATATTGTTATATATTGATGATATTATCTTGACTGCCTCTTCTAATGCTTTGAGAAAGTATATTATGACAATGCTCAGTTCTGAGTTTGCCATGAAAGACTTGGGACCCTTGAGCAATTTTTTGGGAATTGCAGTCACTCGTCATGCAGGCGGATTGTTCTTAACACAAAGGAAGTATGCAGCAGAGATCATTGAGAGGGATGGGATGTCATTATGTAAGTCCAATTCTACTCCAGTTGATACTAAACCCAAGTTGGATGCTGCAGCTGGCTCTCCGTATGAAGATCCGACCCGCTATCGTAGTCTTGCAGACGCCCTTCAGTATCTTACATTCACAAGACCAGACATTACATATGCAGTCCAGCAGGTGTGTTTGTTTATGCATGATCCCAGAGTTGAACATATGAATGCGCTCAAATGCATCCTTAGGTACATTCAGGGTACACTTGATTATGGTTTGCATTTGTACCCTTCATCGACGTCTACACTTGTCTCATATACAGATGCTGATTGGGGTGGTTGTCCTGACATCATACGGTCTACGTCTGGCTATTGTATATTTTTGGGTAATAACTTGGTCTCATGGTATGCCAAGCGTCAATCTACGCTTTCACGTTCAAGTGCAGATGCCGAGTATCGAGGGGTAGCCAATGTGTTTCCCGAGTCATGTTGGTTACGAAATCTACTTTTAGAGCTTCATTGTCCTATTGAGAAAGCTACTTTGGTGTATTGTGATAATATAAGTGTCATTTACCTTTCTGGTAATCCAGTTCAGCACCAGCGCACTAAACACATAGAGATGGATATTCACTTTGTTCGAGAGAAGGTAGCTAAAGGACAAGTACGCGTCTGTCATGTCCTTTCCAGATATCAGATTGCAGACATCTTTACAAAGGGTCTTCCCTCGGTCCTTTTTGAAGATTTTAGAGACAGTCTCAACAGACGACCGCCATGATCATGCAAGTGTGTTAAAGTGTATGGGACCCTTTGGGTTTTCTTTGTATATTTGGTGAATATTAGACTTAGGTTTGTACCTTAATTAGTAGTATAATATTACCATAATTGTAAAGTTAGTATTCGTATAGAATAGGGATTCCTAGGTAGAATAGGAAGAGGATATTCCTTATAACTTGTGTATATATGCTTTTCATTAATAAGAATAATCAAGGGATTATTTCTTTCATTTTCGATCTTCATGTATCTACCATCCACTTACACAACATAATACTACTTGAAAGAGAATTGATACTAAGCTCTCTCGGCCTAGCGCGCTTTGAAGTTTCTCGTTCACTTGAAACCCCCGACATTTGTAACATGTTCATTTACCACAGGTGCATCATTTTCCAAAAGTTTAGTGGGTTCTTTTGTTTTAAAGAACGAACTAATCTTTTTTTGTGGTTTTGACATTTGTATAATATTCCCAAATCTGACAAAAAAATCAAACATTTAAAATAACCAAATCGCCTAACTAAAATTGAATTGGAACCACAATATTACTATCATAAATTAAATATTTCTAACAATTCATCAAACCCAATCAATAAAAGAATTGGTTTAAAATTAATTATTTCCCTAATTTGCAATCATAATTAACAATCCAAATTAAACCCAAAAATTATAGTCAATTTTTTTTAAATGGGGGTGGGCCAGGGCCTAGGCTGGCCCAAGGGTTAGTCCACCCCTGTCGACGATATAACAATTATGCTATATACTCACTACAACAAATCGGCTCAAAGAGGACGATTTTTTAAAACAAAAAAGGGCGACAAAAAAAATGTCATGTTAGTTAGTACCAAAAAGGGTGATATATAGTCGCCTTATTTGGTGAAATTAAAAAGGGCGACTTTAAGTGTCGCCCTATTTGGTGAATAAATGGCTAAATAAACTCCCGTAAAGTTAAAGTTCTAAACTATAAACTAAGTTTGTGAGACAAGTTTAGAGGGAATTTTATGTATTTTCTCATTAAAAATTTGTATATTCTTAAAATATGAAAAACTGATTTTTTTTAAAAATGTGAAAAATCTGTTTCTATTGTATTTTCTTCTTCTTTAAGCTGATATGATTTTCTTTTCTTTATTAGTTATTACCCATTCAATTTAATATTTTTTTGGTAATAACTGAATAAGAAGTTATATATGTTGTTTGAAACTTTGAGATAAATAGAGAATTCATCACGTTTGAAATTTTTAATCTTTAAAAGTAGATTTCAAATTGAACAAAAATTATAATTCTTAGATCAAGAAGGACGATTTTCTCAAGTCGCCCCCTTTGCTAAAGCCAAATAGGGTGAGTTGAGTCGCCCTATTTAGTCCTCATCAAAGGGGGCGACTTGAAAAATCGTCCTTCTTGATCTTACAATTACAAAGCTAACTAAAGTCACATATGTAATTATACAATTAAAAATAAAAATAAAAATTAATACTTGACAAATATGTGTCATTATAAATGATATATTAAATTAGGTATTTAAGATACATATTACTTCTTGAAATATATTAATTAATAATAACATATTTGTAAATAATATTGTAAAAATAATAGTATATTTTCAAATTAGATAGTTTTAATTTAATTAATTATGAAAATTAAAAGCACATATTTGTAAGAACATCATGTGTTGTATATATTATTTAACAAACTATTAATATTAATACATATAATATTGTAAAAATAATAGTATATTTTCAAATTAGATATGTTTTAATTTAATTAATTATGAAAATTAAAAGCACATATTTGTAAGAACAACATGTGTTGTATATATTATTTAACAAACAATTAATATTAATACATATAATGTCATAACACTATTCAAATGTTTGAGAAAAAAATAATCTATCAATTGTAAGTGGAAAATGAATAATATGCAATGTAAAACAAGTGAATAGTACTAAAACAAAATATTAATTGATATTTTTAATCTTTAAAAGTAGATTTCAAATTGAACAAAAATTATAATTCTTAGATCAAGAAGGGCGATTTTCTCAAGTCTCCCTATTTGCTAAGGCCAATTAGGGCGAGTAAACTCGCCCTTTTTGGAGATACATCAAAAAGGGCGAGTTTAGTCGCCCTACTTGGTCCTTACCAAAGGGGGCGATTTGAGAAAATCGTCCTTCTTGATGTATTCTTACTTTCTTTTGGGCAAGTAATTAATGAATTCTCTTTTTAACTCAAAGTCTCAAACAACATATATAACTTCTTATTCGGTTATTCCCAAAACATATTGATTAAAAGCTAAACTTTCGTATAGTATTTTTTTTATTTTTAGAATGATTAGGAGTCTAAAATCTAAAGAGAATAGGGTAATAGTAACAATAATAATTAATAATGTTACACATTGTTGAATTCAAGTGTTTAGTAATTTGGTTTCAATCAAATTAAGTCATACACCACGTTTCGATTTCCCGAATTATTAATTTGATTAAGCATTAAAATCTTCTTTTCTTTTTTTCACCAAATAGGACAACATCTTAAATTCGTCCTATTTAATTTCACCATATAGGGCGACATCTTAAAGTCACCCTATTTGAGTCCCACAAAAAATGGGATTAAATAACTTTTATTTATTACTTAAATTAGTGATTAATAAAGGTTAAACATGTCTTCTTAGAGTAGTTAAAACGATAATTATTTAAAATATCCAATTTAGGATTCGAATCCGATCAGGAAATTTTGGATATCCGATTTTTTAGATATCTGAAATATTCGGATCCGAATCCGATCTGAAATTACGAATATCCGGTTTTTTGGATATCCGAAATATTCGTATCCGAATCCGATCCGAAATTATCCGAAAATTGCGGATATTTTGGATATCCAAAATATTCGGATCCGAATCCTATCCGAAAATTACAAATATCTGATTTTTTGGATATCCGAAATATTCTGATCCGAATCCGATCCGAAATTATCCGAAAATTACGAATATCTGATTTTTTGGATATCCAAAATATTCGGATCCGAATTCAAAAATATCCGAAAATTTCGAATATCCGATTTTTTGGATATTCGAAATATTCGAATCTGAATCCAAGAAATTTATGATTATGAGGAGCATAAATATAACAAGTATTGATGGCTGATTTAGTTGTAGAATGACACAATTCCACAGTGGAGGCCCGTATTCGATTCTTGGCTGGGGATTGTATTTGTGGTGATTTATATTGCATAACTAGTGATCTAGTGGTAGAATAGTACATTGTCACAGTTTAGATCAGAGTTCGAATCCTAGTTGGTGCATTTAATTTTTTCTCTTTTTTTTGACCAACCCAAAAAGGGTGACTACAGTCAGTCGCCTTTTTAGAGTCATATCAAAAAGGGCGACTGTAGTCGCCCTTCTTGATCTAAGACAACGAGCGTAATAAGACGACTTGAAGGGCGACTAAAAATCGTTATCTTTAATCTAAGAGGGCGATATTCCACCTAAAGAAGGCGACTGCTCTTTGAAGCGATTTGTTGTAGTGACTATCAGTCTAATTTTTGACATTTTATACAGAAGATTGTTTTTTAAAAATGACTCGATTAATATTTGTATAGTGAATCCCCTGCAATTATCTTTTAAGAAATAAATTGATAATGTAAATCTTTTTTACACTGTCTGTAATGTATATAGAATTTGTATTCTATTTTCAAACAATGGAGTAGAAGATATGCAAGAATGAAAAAGATAGGGTCAAGTGTCTCAACATGTTATATACCACTTTGCCCTATCTTTAGATTACACAATAAAGAGATTAGATATTACAACTAAAATATTAGGATCTTGCCAAAATAAACAATTAGCTAGTACGTACAGCAGACTATACAAATTCAGATAATATTTTAATTTAGTCCTCGTGTACGCACTTTTAATTATTATTCTTTTATTTTCGATTGATATGTATAGAATTTCATAGCAGCATTAAAGTTCAACTCATGTTTGTAGAGTACATGGAAAAAAATTTAAGTTAAATGTATAATCAATGGCATGGCAGAGCTAGAAATTTGCAGAAAGAAATGCAGAAAAGATTTAAACTATTTATGAGATTTGCCGTCCTATGGAAGGAAGAGATCCTCCTGTCAAGATCTCAAGGAAGAGGGCAAAAAAGAAGTCAACAACTTTGAGGATCCAAGATCGGAAGACTCCTTCCCAAAGTCCATTCCTTCCGTAGGGCAGGAAGTCCCAAGGAACTCGTGATATACAACAATTTTTAGACTATACTAGAATTCCTCTTATGTTACACTATAACAAATCGCCCCAAAGAGGGCGATTTTTTTAAACCAAAGAGAGCGACTAAAATATGCCCTTTTAGTTCGGACCAAAAAGGGCGACATACAGTCGCCCTTTTTAATTTCACCAAAGGGGGCGACTTGAAGTCGTCCTTTTTGGTCCTAAATCTAAAACACAATTTACTTGATGCTCAATGACTAAATGTTGTTCGCCTATATTTTTTTTTTTACAAATATGTTATATTATATAAATCAAAGGAAAGATCTTATATAAAAATAAAAAGTTTCCATTGTTCGGAAAATAACAAAAGAAGATTCGAGTTAGAAATTAAATTTATCTTCAAATGTTTTATGTTTCTAGTGTTTATTGTTATTCTCTAATTAAAACAATAGAAACTTGCATGGCTAGCTTTGTGTTTTAATCAACTATTTTGAAATTAATTGATGTATAACCTAAAAAAATTAAATAGACAATTAAAAAGTTTAGGTAATTTGTTTTGTTGCATCGTTTTTTAACATAAGTTGTTGGAAAAAGTGGATGTGGTATCTTATCCCATGTTATTAGTGTCTTATAAAATAGTGAAGATCGATTTTGTATTTTTTTATAAAATAGTAGGTCCACTTTATATTTTGGTTTTATTATTTATTTTTAATAAAATATAAATAACCGAGACCTATGGAAACAAAATATAAAATACGATGAGAAATATCATCTCTCGTATTTTTTTCATCTCCGTTGCTATCCGTCCTATGATGATTAATCACACATAAATGTTTCGATGTTTAAATTTATCCATCATATTTTGTAGTAATTTATTTTTTTTAATCAAAGGGGACGTTTTGGTTTTTAACCAAAGGGGGCGACTACAATCGCCCTTTATGGTTTTTAACCAAAGGGGGCGACTACAATCGCCCTTTTTGGTTTTTAACCAAAGGGGGCGACTACAATCGCCCTTTTTGGTTTTTAACCAAAGGGGGCGACTACAATCACCCTTTTTGGTTTATTATCAAAGGGGGCGACTACAATCGCCCTTTTTGGTTTTTTACCAAAGGGGAGACTACAATCGCCCTTTTTGGGTTTTTACCAAAGGGGGCGACTACAATCGCCCTTTTTGGTCCGCTTTATATTTTGATTTTATTATTTATTTTTAATAACATATAAATAAATATGTATTTTTCTTTCTTTTGAAATTTTCATTTATTTCTAAACTTTTATTTCACTACCCATAAATATTTCGATGTTTAAATTCATCTATCATATTTTGTTGTAATTTGATTTTGTTTAACCAAAGGAGCGACTACAATCGCCCTCTTTGGTTTTTTACCAAATGGGGCGACTACAATCGCCCTTTTTGGTTTTTGGTTTTTGGTTTTTTAGCTACTCCTTGTCAAGTTATGCCAAGTGGAACATGTATATTAGTTGAAGGGATACTACAACAACCATTGATGAAAGGGAAATATCATGTGATTGAGCTCCAAACAGAGAAAATTCTACATTTGGGACTGTAGACCAAAATAAATATCCATTGTCCAAGAAACGATTGCCTCTTGAATCTTGAATTGAAATATGAAATTAATGTTTTTTTTTATTTTTCAAAGTGACAAATATTATAGATCAAATTTGAGATAAATTTATTTAAAGATTAATCCGGAATTAATTAATTGGATTTTGGAAAACATTTAACAATCTTCCAAAATTATATTTTCGAAAGCTTTATTTTAGCATACTTAAAAACAATTTAACAATTTTTATAGTGACTCATTAATATGCTACAAAGACAAAGAATTCACATTAATGTTGAGCGCCCATAAAGAAATATTTTCAAAATTGGGACAAATGAACATTTTTACTTATTACCAACATTAATTGAGCAGTCTAGTTAGTATTTCCTCATTTTCAATTTATGTATAATAATTTGATTGAATATAAAATTTAAGAAAAATATTTTGAATTTTAAGATCTAAAACATAACATAAACCTGTGTAATATAAATAATACATCCTTAATAATAAATAAAAAATTAAAATTACTATTTATTAATAAAAAATGTGTCGATTTCTTATTACATAAAAGTAATAAAAATCACTTGTAAAAAGGGCGACTTGGAAAAGTCGTCTCTTTTGATTCGGACCAAAAAGGGCGACTTGAAAAAGTCGCCCCTTTTGATTCGGACCAAAAAGGGCGACTTGGAAAAGTCGCCCCGTTTGGTCCTAATCAAAGAGGGCGAGTTCAAGTCGCCCCCTTTACTTAGGACAAAAAATGGCGATTTTTCCAAGTCGTCCTTTTAGACCCATGATGTAAAATACTTTAAAAAAAAATAGTTTTAAGTATGCAAGAAAGAAGAAGTATTAAAGAGGATAAATATTATCGAGATTCATTTTTCTAAGTTTTGAAATTTTGATTTATTTCTAAACTTTTATACCACTGCTCATAAATGTTTCGATGTTTAAATTTATCTATCATATTTTATTAAAAAAATCAAATTACTACAAAATATAAATAGAGATATTAGTAGTATCTTTTAATTTATTATTTTTAGTGATCTTTTAATTTGTCAAAAGAAAAAATCAAGAGGATCAATTAAAGGGGATACTTCGAAATTAAAATATAAATCAATTAAACTATATATCGGATCCGAAATTTATTCAAAAATTACGGATAACCGATTTTTTGTATATCCGAAATATTCGGATCCGATTCCGATCAGAAATTATCCGAAAATTACGGATTTCTGATTTTTCGTATATCCGAAATATTTGTATTCGAATCCGATCCGAATTTTATCCGAAATATTCGGATCCGAATCCAATCCAAAATTTATCCAAAATATTCGGATTCGAATCCGAATCGAAATTATCTGAAAATTAAGGATATCCGAAATATTCGGATCCGAACCCGTTTCGAAATTATCCGAAATATTCGGATCGGAATCCGATCAGAAATTATCCGAAAATTACGGATATCCGATTTTTTGTATATCCGAAATATTCGAATCCAATTTCGATTAGAAATTATTCAAAAATTATGAATTTCCAATTTTTTGTATATCCGAAATATTCATATCCGAACCGAATTTTATCTGAAATATTCGGATCCGATCCGAAATTATCCAAAAATTGCGGATATTCGATTTTTTGGATATCCAAAATATTCGGATCCGGAATTATCCGAAAATTAAGAATATCTGATTTTTTGGATATCCGAAATATTCAAATCCGAATCGAAATTATCCAAAAATTGCGGATATCTGATTTTTTGTATATCCGAAATATTCGAATCTGAATCCAAGGAATTTATGATTATGAGGAGTATAAATCTAACAAGTATTGATGAATGGTTTAGTGGTAGAATGACACAATTCCACAGAGGATACTCGGGTTCGATTTTTGGCAGAGGGTTGCATTTGTGGTGATTAATGTTTTTGCATAACTAGTGGTCTAGTGGTAGAATAGTATCGCCCTTCTTGATAAATCTCAAAAAGGGCGACTCCAGTCGCTCTCTTTGATCCTTACCAAAGGGGGCGACTTAAAAAATCGTCCTTCTTGATCTTAAGACAACGCGACTAATTAGGCGATTTGAAGCGCGACTAAAAATCGCTCTTTTTGATCTAAGGGGACGATATTTGTAATCGCCCTCTTAGAACCAATTTCTTGTAGTGTTACGGAGATTCATCAGTTTATATATAAATAAGAAAACTTCACTTTTACCCTATTTTTTCAATTGAACCATAAATATATATATATATATCATGTTCTTTATATTGAACACCCTCAATTCCGTATTGAACCCATTACTTATATGCTACATATGCTTATGCTGACAATATGATCACTGTTATACTATCGACGTATTTTATTATGAAGAGATATGTTATTACATATCATCTTAATTAATTTGATAGCATAAAAATATTAACCACAGTGAAGAAGAGGGCTATGTTAGTAGAATCAAATAGAAATATCCATCTTATAGCCACACTTGGTTCATAAATTTTACAATCCTACCCCTCATCAACCCTATATTTGCTCTTCATTTTGAACCCTATAGATGTTTTTGGGATCAGACAAAACACTGCCTCTCATTTAGAGGGCACCCCATTTATGACCAACAAGAAATGGAGAGAGAGGGGGGAGGGGGGTGCATGGGGTATCTATGGGGTGGTGGGTGAAAAACTTGAGTTAGAGTTTCATATAAATCATCACCTCATACTTTGGGAAAAATGATTCCTCTTCATATTTTTTTGGACCTTTCCTCTTCTCTCTCTTTTTCTCTCCCTTCTTCAAAGAACTTAGTCTGTCTTTTAATTTCTACTAGTAGAACTTCATGCATGAACTTTAGTGGGAAAATTAATTGTAAGCCATAGTGTTTCAATAGTTATATATAACTAGGAGTATATTTTTTTTTAATTTAACCAAGATTTTGTCTTGATGGCTTCTTCAATGAACAACTGGCTTGGATTTTCACTTTCACCTCATGAAGAAGTACTCACATCACAACAAACATCTCAAGAATGTTTTGATCTTACTTCTCATCATGATGAATCCAGAGTAGTACTTCCTTCTCTTAATGTTATTCCTCATGATACCCCTTTTGGTATTTTTGAAGCTTTCAACAGAAGTCATCATCAATCACAAGGTGAGTTATTAATTGTCTCCTTTTCTTCTTTTTGGCCATTTCTTGATCCAAACTACTAAAAACTCTATAGCAATTGTGCTCGTCTTGGACTTCGTTGACGTCGATGAGGAACTACTAAAATTTTGACGGTCGTGCTCGTCTTGGATTTGACTAGTCAGGCTCATGTGATGCCGATGTTAATGAATAATGACTCAAAACCCTAACTCTTCAAATGAAAAAGAAAGAAGGAGAAAAGATCAAGAATATTAATGGTGTGTGTGTGTTTAAAAAGATGGTATTTGAATCAACCATTTTTCCATTGGTTTTATTGGTTACCAATATTGTGGGGGGGGGGGGGACACCTAGTACCTAAGCTCTCGCTATTTGATGGTGCAATTTTTTTTTTTACCTTTTGTTTCTTAGTATGACATAGATATATGGCTCTTTAAGTTGAATACTAACTTGTTTCATGTTTTTTTGTTGACGAAGGAACCCGCAGCCGCTACTCTTCATGTTGAAAGATGGATATATATGGTCTTAATTTTCTTTGGTTTTTCCTATGTTTGATATTTTTTGTTTTTGTATGCAGATTGGAACTCTCATAATACTGACTACAAGACCACATCAGATATGTCTATGTTTATGGATAGTTCATGCAATAGTCAACATCTTGAAAATAATCAAGAACCACCAAAGCTAGAGAACTTTCTTGGTATTGGTGAACAAAAGCTTCAACAAGTCTGCAGTAACAACAATAATAACAACGGAGACTATGGTATCTACTGTAGCACAACTAGCAATATTAGAGAAAGTAACACTAATAATATTATAGGGCTTTCAATGATCAAAAATTGGTTGAGAAATAATCCTAATACCACAACCACCACCATCCCATCATCACAAGATGATAAAAAAGAGGGGGATGTTGTGGTGGTGGTGGGTAATGCACAATCATTATCACTTTCTATGAACACGGGCGGTGGTGATGGTGGTGAAGAGAACAGTTGTTCGTCTGAAAATAACAAACAAGAGATTACTGTGCATGGAAACAATGATGCTATTGTTGAAGGACAAATAAGTGGTGCAATAGAAGCAGTGCCAAGAAAATCTATTGATACTTTTGGACAAAGAACTTCTATCTACCGTGGTGTTACAAGGTATATCTATAGTAAGTAGTTGATATTGAGTGTGAAGTAAGTTTTTTCTAATCTAAATTATTTTTGAGTGTATAGGCATAGGTGGACTGGGAGATATGAGGCACATTTGTGGGATAATAGTTGCAGGAGAGAGGGACAAACTCGCAAAGGAAGGCAAGGTATATTTCATTTGTCTTCCTCTACGTACTTCTTCAATTTTTCATTTATTTATTTATATATTTTTCATTTTACTTGATTATTAATTAGTGCTTCAAAATTACTAACTTGATTGTGTCTTGTTCATTTTTCTCTCATTCTATTGGATGCTACTGATGGATGGATTCAACGCTTGTATACTTGCTGCAGTTTATTTAGGTAAGTTATAGATTAGTTCCTTCTAATTATCTTGTATATATATACACATTTCAAAATGTTAATATAATGCAAGAACTCACTATTACTTATATACACTGACAATATTAAAGATTTTTACACTAGTTACTAAGTCATAAAAATGATAAATACATGAACATAAGGTACATTATTTGTTATGACAAATTTAAATACACTTGTAGTGAAATTCTTTAGACCATCAATGTATATTTGCTAAATTATTTAAATTTTCAATAAATGTACTTTAATAGTTTGGTTTCTAAATTCAAGGATGGAGCTACAATATTAAGTACACATGTTTGAATGAACCTAACAACTTTTTCTTAGACCTTGTTTTTGTCTGGAAAATCATTAGATATGAATAAATAGAATTGTGAATCTAGTAACTAAAACGAATTATGAATTCAATAGCATGTTCAGAATGTAACCCGTGACTTTAAATCCCGACTCCTCAATTTCTATGTTTGTGTAACTGATTTATTTTTTCATTTTGGTAAGATAATTATGTCATAATCCATAATTATCTCCATCAAATCACATCATATTGTAACTAAATCAATTATTATATAATTAGGATGATTAGCATATCATTAGGATAACTAGATTAATTTTGTATAGATGTGTGTGTGTATATATATATATATATATATATATATATATATATATATATTGTACACTTGGTCTGAAATAAAAGACATGAAATTAATTTCCTTCATGGTATCAAGAGCCACAAATTAACCCCTCCCCAAATTTTTTGCCCTAACCACCGTCGGTCTCTCCCAACCTACCCGAAAACCACCAATTTTCGGCCCACCCCCCAAACCCTAGCCGAAAACCACCTAGTTTTCGGTCTAACCAACCCCTAACTCTAACTAGGGTTTTACATAAATACTACCCTAGCCGAAATACAACCCACCTTCCCCTACCCTTGTTGGCTTCCTCCACACAAATCCTAATTAGGTTTCTTCATATCTCTCACTCTAAAAACCAAAAATATCTTTTCTCTTCCAATATTTTTGAATTTTATTGGGTGACAATGGCCGACAAACAACAATTCCATCATGCTCTTGCCGTGAACAACGTCAAGAACTTTATTCCAATTACTTTTGAAATGAAAAAAGGGCAATACTCTTCTTGGACCGAGTTATTCAAAATTCATTGCCGAGCATACGAAGTAATAGACTATATTATTCCTACCAAGTCTTCATCGGAGACCACTGTTGTTGACAAAAAAATATGATCTCGCTTAGATGTTATAGTCCTTCAATGGATTTATGGCACCATTTCAAATGACCTTTTACACACCGTTTTGAAACTGAACTCTACGACTTAACAGGCTTGGGAGCGTTTGCAAAATATCTCTCAAGATAATAAAATTTCTTGGGCGGTATATCTTGAAAACCAATTCACCAATGTCAAATTGGATGATTTTTCAAACGTTTTCGCATATTGTCAAGAATTGAGAATGCTTGCCGACCAACTATCAAATGTTGGTGCGCTAGTGACAAATCAAAGATTAATTCTCTAATTAATTGCGGGATCGAATGACCATTATGATGGGGTTGCTACGTTCATTCAACAAAGTAATCTGTTGCCACCATTTTATGACGCTCGTTCGAGACTGAAACTCGTAAGGCGAAGTTAACAACCCCGGCGAAAACCACTTCCGGAATAATCCTCATCTCTACCAACTCTTATTCCGCTGATTTTGGGCCACAAAATTCTGTTTAGAGAGGAGTAGTGAATCACAACAATGGTAAAAAAAAAAATAGGGGTCAAATTGCAATAATAGCAAAGGGAGAAATAATGGCGGAAAAGGACGTGGTAGGGGTGGTGGTCAACTAGCCGGTGGAAACAGTAACTATCAGCAGGGCGCCTCGGCCCGACCTAACGATTTGACCAATCCGGTGGCTAGTGAAGCGATACCACCATGAGCTTGGACACCATATTGGGTTGCCCCTCATTTCCCATACCCCAACTCATCGTGGTCCAGACCACATCCTTCGAACTGATAGCTCGGGGTTCTCGGTTCTCATCCACAACAAGCTTTTACATCCCATAGATCATTTTCCGCAAGTTATGCTCCCACAGATATTGAACATGTCATGAACAACATGAATCTGAGTGTTTTCGATGATTCGTGGTACATGGACACGGGGGAAACATCACATATGATGACATCTCAAGGTAATCCCTCGTCTTATTTTAATATGAGCAGTAATAAAAATATTATTATTGGCAGTGGTAGAAAATTCCAATTTGTGGTATTGGTCAAGTAAATCTTCCCTCCCGTGCCCACTTTACATTTGAAAAATGTCCTCTATACACCCAAACTGATTAAAAACTTCATATATGTACGTCGTTTTACAAATGACAATAATATTTCTGTTAATTTTGATCCGTTTGATTTTTTTGTGAAGGATTTCCAGATAGGTATGTTACTAATGAGATGTAATAACACTAGGTATTTATATCCCATCACCGCTCCCAATAACCAAGTCACCAATCAACCTTTGTAGTTATTTCTCCTATTTTATGGCATAATCGGTTGGGACACCCGGGAGCACTGATGTTCAATTTTCTTTAAAATAATAATTTTATTGATTGTAACAAACTTATGGCTCTCATGTTTGTCAAACTTGTGTTTTTGGGAAGTATGTTAAACTTCCTTTTTCGTTATCTGCTTCCAATACACTTATGGTATTTGATCTCATTCATAGTGATTTGTGGACATCATCGATTTTAAGTTCGACAAGTGATAAGTATTATATGATTATTTTGGATGATTATTCGAATTTTTCGTGGACATTTTCCATAGGAAAAAAATTGCAGGTTTCACCGTTTTTAAACAATTTAGTGTTTTTGTCAAAACCCATTTTGAGAAATTCATTAAATGTTTTCAATGTGACAATGGGAGGGAATTCATAAATGGCCAATTTAAGGAATTTTGTCACCAAAATGGAATGTCTTTGCTTCTTTCGTGTCCACATAATTCTCCTCAAATTGGGAAAGTTGAAAGAAAAATCCGAACAATCAACAATCTAATTTCACACACTTCTTGTGCATTCGTCCACACCATCTTCTTTTTGGCATCATGCTATTCAAATGGCCACATATCTTTTAAACATTCTTCCTAGAGAGCTACTCTCAACCTATTACCCGCACAAATGTTGTACCATCGTATTGCTTCCTATACATATTTGAGAATTTTTGGATGTTTATGTTATCCATTATTTCCGTCCACTATCAGAAACAAACTTTAAGCCCGTTTCACTCCTTGTGTTTTTTTGGGATACCCACAAAATCATAAGGGATAAAGTGTTATGAAATGTCTAATTGGAAAATTATAATCTCTTGTCACGTTGTTTTTTTATGAGTCCACATTTCCGTTTGCTAAATCTCACATGACATCCTTGCCTTCATATGCATTTTTGGACGTAGAAATACATCCAATTTAAAACACCATTTAAATGCCCAAACAAATTCTTCTTCGGCTGGACCGGCCCAAAATAACCCACTAAATATAGTGGTCCAATAATGAAATAGGATTGGGCCAGTCCGAGTCGGGAGCCCACTGCTCCCCCCTCTTCGCCCTCGATCCAATCCACTTCTCGTGATTGGCAGACCCAAATGAGGGAGCCTACTTCTCAGGCCACCAGGCCCAGCTCCACCAACCTAAAATATACCTACCTCTCGGCCCAGTCCACAAACTGAAAGTCCACTGCCCCAACCATCTATCTCAGTCCCACTTCGTACTGTTGAAACCCGTGTCATGCACAAGATTTTTCAGCCTGAACGTCATTTTAATCTAACATCTTTGGTCCAACCATCACCACTTCCAAAAAATCCCAAAACAACTATATTAGACACGAATTGAAAAGCTGTCATATTCTACGAAATTGATGCTCTTATTAAAAATAAGACGTGAGAGTTAGTGTCTTGTCTATCTAATGTAAACATAATAAAGTCTATGTGGATTTTTTGTCGTAAAAAGAATTCAGATGGCTCTTTTACGAGACACAAAGCTCGTTTTGCTGGTGATGGCAGGTCTTAGCAGGTTGGTGTGGATTGCGGTAAAACATTTAATTCGGTATTTAAGCCAACAACTATCAGAACTGTTCTTAGTCTGGCCTTGTTCAAATCATGGTCCATTCATCAGTTGGACGTCAAGAATGCCTTTTTACATGGTCACCTACAAGAAACAGTTTACATGCACCAACCTTTGGGTTTTCCAGATTCTATTCACCCTGATTATGTTTGCTTGTTGAGAACAAGGTTCAACCCAGGGCATGGTATAACATGTTTTCAAGGTTCGTATCCACACTGGGGTTCTCACACAGCAAGTCCGATCAATCTTTATTCATTTACAAGAAGGGAAATGACATGACATATATTATTCTCTATGTGGACGACATCATTCTCACATCATCATCTGAGTCACTTTAGTCTATTATGCTCTTCCTTGCCTTGAAATTTTCTATGAAAGATTTGGGCCCTTTAAACTATTTTTTGGGTATTGTTGTAACTCAATATACAGGTGGTCTGTTTCTCTGTCAAAAGAAATATGCCGAAGAAATCATTGACAAAGCTGGTATGTCCTCGTGCAAACCGTCACATTTGAGTAACTCTACAAGCACTCTATACAGTGACCCAACACATTACTGCAGCTTAGCAGGGACATTGCAGTATCTCACCTTCACGATCTGATATCTCCTATGTAGTTCAACACGTGTTGTTTACATATACATGATTCGAAGGAAAAGCATATCAGGGCTCTTAAATGAATTATGCGATATGTTAAGGATACTCTTGATTTTGGGTTGCATCTATTTAAGTCCACAATTTCCGGCCTCACATCTTATACATATGCTGATTGGGGTGACTGTCCGGACACACGATGTTCCACCTCTTGTTATTGTGTATTTCTAGGAGACAACCTCATTTCATGATCGTCGAAACGCCAACCGGCACTATCACGGTCAAGTGCTGAAGCAGAATATCGAGGGGTAGCTAATGTGGTCTCTAAATCATGTTGGCTCCGTAATCTTCTATTAGAACTTCATTGTTCAATCGAAAAAGCAATTGTGATTTATTGTGATAATGTGAGTGCGATATATTTATCAGGTAACCTTGTCCATCATCAACGTACAAAACACATAGAAATGAATATTTTGTTTGTCCGTGAAAAGGTTGCACGTGGACATGTCCGTGTTCTCCATGTACCGTCCCGTTATCAGATTGCAGATATTTTCACCAAAAGTCTTTCGCGCGTACTGTTTGATGATTTCAAGGACAGTCTCAGCATACGAGAACCTCTCGCTAAGACTGCAGGAGACTGTTAAGATAATTATGTCATAATCCATAATTCTATCCATCATATCACATCATATTATAATTAAATCAATTATCATATAATTAGGATGATTAGCATATCCTTAGGATAGCTAGATTGATTTTGTATAGTTATATATATATATATTGTATACTTGGTATAAAATAAAGACATGAAATTAACATTTATATGTTATTGTAGGAGGATATGATAAGGAAGAAAAAGCAGCTCGTGCTTATGATTTAGCTGCACTTAAGTACTGGGGTCCGACAAGTACCACGAATTTCCCAGTAAGTACATGCATATTGGATAACAAATATTAACTCCGTACATATAATTTATATTATTTGAAAATTTTCAGATTAGCAACTATGAGAAAGAGCTTGAGGATATGAAACATATGACTAGACAAGAATATGTTGCGTCTTTACGAAGGTACACTTTAAATGTTTTACATTAAGAAAATAAGTTTGTTATGTTTTTCAAGGAAATTTTTGTGTTCCTTATTATAGGAAGAGCAGTGGGTTCTCTCGTGGTGCATCCATTTACCGAGGTGTTACAAGGTAAATATGCAATTTCATATTTATTTTCTCAATAAAACCATTCACTCAGACTATATTGACTCGAACCGTTATCTTTCTATTATATCATTCAAGAAAATGGTTCTTCTTTTCGAGTTGTGTATCATATGTGACTTCTTGTAGTATTAGTTGTTGGATCGATGATATATATATATAGAGAGAAGATTGTATGTTGTAAATGTACAACATGCTTTGAAGAATTTTTTGTGTAACGATAGCATTAGTTCAATATCAACTTCTCCTTTTGTTTATTTTTTGAGTGCATGATATTATATAATTAAAAAGTTACATTCAATGCATACATTTGTGCACAAGTTGAAATTTTATCTAAAAAATTACCTTTCAAAAATTTGTCTACATATTCAAGACTTATAGTTTAGTACAAGCATGGGCGGGTTCATGGGGACCCCTTCGTCGAAAAATTATGTTATATATACAAAGTCAAAATTTTATATGTATATAATAGATGTTGAACCTTTTTGACTTTTTTGTACGTTTACTTCTTTATATTTTGAATTCCGTTAGTTAAAATCTTTCTCTCATTTAGTTTTAAAACTTTTTGGTGATATATAATAGACACCATCAGCATGGAAGATGGCAAGCAAGAATTGGAAGGGTTGCTGGAAACAAGGATCTTTATCTTGG
Source organism: Przewalskia tangutica (assembly GCA_029844215.1). Taxonomy (NCBI): domain Eukaryota; kingdom Viridiplantae; phylum Streptophyta; class Magnoliopsida; order Solanales; family Solanaceae; genus Przewalskia; species Przewalskia tangutica. The sequence goes on from CM056725.1 coordinate 11,389,606, forward strand.
CACTTTCAGTAAGTGCTCCTTAATTCCCTTAAATTAAACCAATTTCCTGAAAATCATTTGATGATCGTTCCTAGAAGGTGGCAAATCAAATGGGAGGGTAGAGTCAAATTTGGACGGTTCAAAATAGGTCAAATAAAAAAACAAGCATGATTGCATTCAGACCTAAAAAAATAAATAACAAGTCATAACTCAACCTATCCAACACGACTAACATTCCTCTTCTTCTTATTTTTTTTCATTTTGCCTTTTGAAAGTAGGAAAATTAAAACTAATATACTTTTCTTTAATTATTAGCTTAATTTCTTCCAACTTAACTTAATTTTCAAATTTAGATTAAACATTTGGATTGTATTTTGACTCGATTGTTTGATGAATCATTTTGGGTTCAATCTAGTGAGGCAAGTCAACAAACAACAACAACATACCTAGTGAAATCCTCCAACTTGAGGTCTGAGGAGGGTAGAGTGTACGCAGATCTTATCTTTACCTTGGTAGTTAGAGCGACTGTTTCCAAGTTAATGATAACCCAACTCATTTATTTAAACTTGGACAGACAAGACGGATTATTAAATAGTTGGATTGATTTTGGCCACCACCTAATATATTGTTCCCCTTCTAATTTTGTTCTTTTAGGCACACAAGAGGAAGCTGCTGAGGCTTATGACATTGCAGCAATCAAATTCCGTGGACTCAATGCCGTGACGAACTTTGAGATAAATCGATACGACGTAAAAAACATCCTCGAAAGCAGCACATTGCCCATTGGAGGCGCTGCTAAACGTCTCAAAGACGTTGAGCAAGCTGAAATTGCTCTGGATTATCAAAGAGCATGCCAAGAAAATATTGGTACTCATCTCACGAATGGTTCAATTGGTAGCTATGCCGCGAGCTATTGCTGGCCTAACATCGCGCTTCAACAAGCTCAGCCTAACAGCGCTATGCATAGTTACCCTTATAGCCAACAAAGGCTGTGGTGCAAGCAAGAAGTACAAGATTCTTCTGATCATAATATGATTACTCAAAATTTTCAAGATTTTAGTCACCAATTTCAACATGGGAATATTGCTCACAATTTCTTGCAGCCTAGTTCAGCTTTGCACAATCTAATGGGCTTGGATAATTCTTCATCAATGGACCAAAATAATGTTACATATCATCAAGGAGTTGGATATGCAAGTAATAATCCTCATGGTGGTGGATTTGTGTTGCCACAATTGAGCTCAATTATGGCTCATCAAGAAGGAAATCAACAAAGCCAAGCAAATGGATATGGAGAGAATGAAGTGAAGCAATTACAACTTGGTAATGAAAACATATTTGGTTACTATCATTCCCAACAATCAACATCTAATGGCTTGGTCAAGGCCGGTCTTTATGATCATCAGGAGCCCGCTTGTAATAATTGGATGTCATCAGTTGTTCCTGTGGCTCTCGCTTCGAGGAATAGCACCATGGCCGTTTGCCACGGTGCGACCCCCACTTTCACTGTGTGGAATGACACATAGACCTCTCATCACAAGGCCACATGGACTATGGGGAAATCTAGCTAGCTTGCAAGGGATGTATACATAACTAATCTCTAATGGTTCTTTTTTGGTTCTCACTTTATTCTTCTTTTTCTTTTTGGCTGAAAAATCAACTCAAAAATGATATATGGTTCCTTTTTTTGTTGTTGCTTTAATGCAAATGCTAATTTTGTTAATAGGACCTGAAGACTGAAGTTCATGAATAGTCTCTCCTTGGCTATAATTTTGGGAACTTCATTCTTACAGATCCTCGGAAAGTAAATGCTTTGTAATTTTGGATAACATAGTACAATGCAGATAATGGGATTTTTCCAATTATTGTGTATGTATATTTGCTACATATACATAGTTGTATACATGTCACATGCTTATGATTATAAGTTCACTTTTTTCTAATTTTGTAAACCATTTGATCATTATTACAAACAATTAATGTAAAAGAAAATGAAATAGAAATCAAATGCAGTGATGTTTTCCAAGTGCATCCAACCATAAGTTTGGTTCTTATAGTAATTTTAACTTTAGTCCTTTGTACTCGAAAACTCTAATTAATAATGGAAGAACCTTATCCTATTGTCCCTCGTTAGTTTCATTTCTTAGTCATTTTTCTAACATCTTATTTTCCTTCTTTCTTTCGTTTTATTTGGGTGGGGGAGGGGAGTGTTAAAGCGTCCCAGTCTAAATTCTACTTGCAACTTTATCAAATGTTAGGTATGATTTATTAACTACTTGCAACTTTATCAAATGTTAGCGTTAATTTATTGTCTCTGACCGTTTATCTTGCTATGCAACGTTTACTTTGATTGTGATTACGCGGGTCTTGAGCCGAAGATCTCCCGGAAGCAACCTCTCTACCTACCAAGGTAGATGTTAGGTCTGTCTACGCTCTACCCTCCGCAGACCCCACGAGGTGGAATTTTACTGAGTATGAGTATGTTGTTGTTGTTGTAACCAATAAAGGTTGTAGTTAGATGAATAGGATCCTCTACCCTTAGCTAGAAGTCTCATGTTCGAATAGGATCCTCTGCCCTTAGCTAGAAGTCTCATGTTCGAATAGGATCCTCTACCCTTAGCTAGAAGTTTCAGGTTCGAGCACTTGAAATGAAAAAAATCCTAGGGAACACTTTTCCTTATTTATGAGATTATGTACTTGCGAGTATTAAAATAGAGTCCAATAAAACATGTTAAAAATTGAAAGAATGAATAAGAATTTGAGCCTGGACATTACTTCAACACGAAAGAAAGAGACTGGAGTTCTGACAAAACAATCTCATTATGAGGTTTCATTCTTAAATTCTACAAAACTACAGATAGATAAAAGCACTCTTTCATGAAAGAAAGAATTGCAGAAAAGGAGTACAACAATAACATACCCAATGAAATCCCACAAAATGGGGTCTGGGGTGGGGAGGATAGAGTGTACACGGACCTTACCCTCTAACTTGGGAGGTAAAGAGGCAAAAAAGGAGTATGTAACCAAAAAAGAAAAAAACCTCTGGACTCTTGCGTATATATACAACGATAAACATTGTGCTTACAGCAAATGTTGGCTCAATTTTCCAATTTTCTAGAGTGCCTAATAGGTATTGCCACTAACACAGCTACATAATTATTCATGCAGGAACTATTTTCAACATTCTCAAAGAATGTGCGTGCATATATATATTTACAACTACCAACTAATAAAGTGAGGAGAAAAAAGCCAACGCTGATATGCTCGCACTGCCTAACAATGAGCAAAACACATTGTTTACAACTTTTGACCTGAATAAAGGTCCGTTACTCTAGAGGTCCTGGAATGCACCTTCTTTTTATCGGATACGCCAAGCCACTTCTTGATATGCTCGAAAACTTTCTCATCTCTTAGTAGTCCCCTGTGACCAGCCTGAACTCCTACTGTTTCCACTGCTTCGAAATTATCAGCCTGCAGAATTATCAGCAGAGGGTCAACAATCATCCAAGATATTGAATATTTGTCAATAGCATCACCATTGACGCTATTTCCTCAATAAAGGTGAAATATCACTCCTAAAAGCAAGATTTCTCTTATATACGATAATATACCACATAATTTCATTTCATTTGCCTTCCTCTTAAGGCACTAGTTCGGATGGAAACCCAGATCAGGCAGGTGGCCTAGGTGCCTAGCTAACATCAATTTCCCTAACCTCTATTTGGTTTCCTCAAGTGACAACGCAAAACAGTGAGTAAATGCAACAATGAAGTAGTTGGTCAAGAAAAAGGTTATATCAAGATAAACATAATGAAGTTTTAGTTTATATCTGTATAATTCATAGAGAAGGTCAAATCTACCATTTGAGGTAATGATTGCAAATAGTCATTCGTGTGGGACACAAAAGCAGAAGATGAAGGTAATAGCATTGTATCATATTAAATAGTTACATATAAGACTGAATTTCACAAGTACCTATCCAATGTTCATAGTCACAAAGTCAACCATAATATATACAAGCTGTCATATTACTTCATTCCAATGTCGCTGCTGAAAAATTAATTGTGCTATCTTTTTTTCGTTTCTTCATTAGTATCAGATTCTGTCTACATACAGGTGCCAGGATACCATTAATAACCGTGGTTTCGGGGCCACACCTCGACTAATTCCACGGGGTGCTTTTGCCTCCCACCAGCCAAGATACCATTAATCTTCTAATATAAAAGAAGAGTAAGAAACAAAACAGAGAAGTAAAGAATAATACCATTGCTGATTCAGCTGGAACAGTTCCATCACCATCCACGTAGGAATATTGGGGCTAAATCACAATGGAAATAGGTAACAGTAAGTAGAAAAGCTTCAGAAAGCATTATATAACAGTAGAGACATGTAATCTCTAAATACAGAATGAATTTCATCACCATGCACATTTCACACATTAGTCGCTACACACTCCCCTAAAGCACCCTAAATAAGATTGAAAAGGTTGTTGCTTAAATTCTCCCCAGGACCACAACAAAAATCACATGTCATTGCTGATTCTTCTGGAACAAAACGTACTATCCTCCTCAAGGTGTAAGCTTACTTATCGACCAATTGGAGAAAAAGATTACAAACATTGTCTTAGGGAAGCATATGCAGCCGCAGGTTCTCTCGCTAAACATGGCCAATGATTACATGCGCCACATATATATGTCGCAGGTTCTCTTGCTAGACGGGGTTAACGAGTACATGCGCCACAAAATTATCATAATGGTAACAACCTACCTCAGAAAGCAAAAGGCCTTATTAGTCTTAACGATATGCATTATCTTTGTTCCAGATTCTATATAGGAAATAATACATGTATAGGGAAATTAAAATGTGATTCTGCATGTAGTAGAGTTTTGTTGATCACTTGATAACAAATCACAAACCCAGCAAAAAATGCAGAAGAGTTGGAACGTCGTTATATCACTCTTACTCGCAAGGAAAAAAAATGAAGTTAGTTACCACTGTATGGCAGACATTCGTTAGGTCCTCAATTGGAGAAGCTTTTGAACCGTAACTACAAAAGAAACGTTTACACATCAAATAGTGCAGAACCTCAAAGACAAAGTACAAATCTGCTATACACTACCTTGTCCTATTTATATGATAAGATGCAGTTATTTACCTAACATCAAAAGGTGTATCAAAAGATGTCCCATAGATGCTATAGAAAGGAATCCCTTTCGGTAATTGAGCATCATTTAAAATTTTGCGAGTACTTGCTGCCCAATCAAGAATTGATAAGTTGAAAGGTAGAGCCACTGTTTTACCATTTAAGTTGAGCTGCAATTCAGGAAAAGGAAAAAAAAAACGTTAAATCCCTTGCTATGGCACTGCGTTCTAGTCATAGATATGCATAAGAGAAGCAGGTTGTAAACAGTATCATCCAAAACCAATAACGATCGCTGACAAACTCAAAAGGTAATAATAACAAATTATCCATCTATCTTATGTGTGAGACATACGTTTTGGCCATCCTCAAATGGTTGCTGCACTTCCAGATGATGACAGATATATCACCCACAAGTTTCAAAATTTCAAATGCCTAGACCATGTTGATTCATTAAATTGGTGACAAAGCAACTTTTTACAGATCTTGTCCTCTAACAAGACAAATAGAAAAAGGGTAAGTCAAGTTTAATCCTAACCTCTAAACCCTGCCAGCCTTTGTCTCATAAGTAGGGATGGCAATTGGGGCGGGGCAGGGCAGGGCGGGGCAGGGCAAGTTCTTAACGGGACAGGGCAGGGGAAGACTTAAATAGGGTAAAAATTGAAATAGGGCAGGGCAGGTAGTGGGTTTTGAATAAAATTTAGGTTAAATAGATATTTCTCAAACACTGAATTCAATCTCTGCTTGTCGAAGTCGTGAGTTCTATGATTTGTAATTTCCTATGCTTGAGTTGAGATTCTGCTCAGTTATATTTCCTCAAGAATCTTGTTAGAATAGATTACTCGAATCTGTATTTCTGAGTTGAGATTTTGTTCAGTTATCGACTTTGATTCTGCCTTCTTTCATGCTTGCTTCTGCCTTATTTCCTCAAGAACCTTGTTTCTGACTTTTATTACGTCTTCTTTCCTCAAGAAATTTATTACGCAAACGGGACGGGGCAGGGCAGGACATTTTTTTGGACAAAGCTAAACGGGGCAGGGCAGGGAAGGTCAAAATCTAAATAGGTCAAGGCTTGTCCCGCCCTATTGCCATCCCTACTCATAAGTGAGCTTAGTGAGTACTTGATACAAGGCATGCAAGGAAAAGCTCATGGTCATTTGAAGTGTTATACAAACAACATTGAAATACTATAGCACAGATATGAACATATTTTGGCTAGTTATAACTGCACCTAGTAGTAAAGTGAGCATACAGCAGTTACACTCTTGTTTTTGGTTGGATTAAGTTTATCCACTTAAAAGTAAAATTGGTCCAAGTGGCACTTCTCAGCAACATTGGGGCGGCTGCTCTAGAAAAAATGTTACACGTATTTTACTAAAGCCTTATTATTTTAGCTTTGACTAGTTCAAACATGCATGACATCACGAAATGCTTCTAAAAAAGAAACAAGCCTTCTCATTTTAACAGCTAATCGGCGAGTTGGGGAGACGTAGAAGCGTGAAACATAAAACTTGTAATATGAAGTTAATAATTCTAGTGGCTAAAGATAGCTTGGGGATATACCTCATTGCTCTTCAATGCTTCCTTAAAGAGAGTCACACTTGTACTAGCATCATAACGTTCTAACTCAACCACTGTATTCCCATCCTTAGACTTCTTCCGCCACACCAAAATTTCAGGTTGCTTTTCCCACTTGAAGTCAGGATTTGGCAACATCTCGTAGATTGATGGGCACTCAACCAACTTGCAAAAGATTAAACTTGAGAGTAAATTAAATGTCATATTACGAGAACTCTTAGGACAAAAAGGAACTATGACTCTAGTTCGTATCTTAACGATAACAAGATTGACAAACAGATAATTATTTGCAGTATTGATGGAAACCATATCATAAAGTGAAAAACTAAAAAATATTCTTTTATGTGCCCATGCGTATTACCAAAAATAAAATATAAGAACTACCAGGTGAAAAAACAGTCATCCCTATTTCAAATGAGACAGGATTTAAAGCAAGGTGAGAGGCGGAGAGAATGGAATACTACGGAAGAATCCTAGGACTTAAAGAAAGTCAGGAGAGGGGTGCCTACACCTGAAAGCACACAAGCTCGCATTCCAAGACTTTGAATGCAAACTAAATCAAAAGCTAATGGAAGGCTGGAGGACCTGACCGCGTATGGAGTTTCCAGTTTAACTCAATGTATAGATAACCATGGTTTGCAGCACCTAAAACTTGTAAGCATTGGATTGAATATTAATGTTTGTAAATTCCTTATAAAAAAAGATGTATCAGTAAGGTTCAAATTCTTTTGTCAAAGCCTACAACCACACTTTGAAAAATTCACTTCCGGAAGTCTTCTACAGATATACTCTATTAACTATCTAGGACCGGCGAAGATATGATTAAAAATATAAAAATTAAAAATGGCGAAGAAGATCTTTGTACAGGATGATGCATATGAAGTCAGACAAACTTCACGCCTCAAGCGTACTCTATATTTAATAGCTTCACTAGATGAAAAAGTCTCATCTTCAGTAAATAAGGAGGCATGTTGATTAATTTCATCATCAAGGCATATTCGCCAGCCAAATCAACAAATAAGGGGCCATTTGTACAGTTCTTTGTTTTTCTGAGAAGTTATAAATGGGGGCTCTTGCAAAAGTTCCTTGACCAAGAGAGGCTTACCAATTGATGCATTGTCCACCTTGACACGAAAAAGTTGCTTTCAAATCCATCAATGAACTGCACTCCAGTTAAGATAGAATCATTAATGCATCCAGGAGCACCTGTTTACCATAGATGAACAATTAGCATTCTGCGCACTTGTAACTCGCAATCTCAAGGTCCAGGCCATTTATGATAATCAAATTTATTTCACTATCTGAATTATCTATGCATCCCCGGATTGGTAAGAAGGATATCTTAGCTAGTATCCTAGAGATTAAACCTAGATATCATCTGAAAAAACTGCAAAGAGAAGGAAAAAAAGTTACCTTGAAAGGGAGTGGCAATGGTAATCCATTTATTCACATACTTGGAAAATACCTGAAAGGTAATTGTTTGTATTTAGTGATGCCACTTATGAAAGAGTGATAATTCTAAGTCAAGAAGCTAGGCAGGAATGAAGGAGACAGAAAAGCAAAATAGAAAAGATACATGAGCAGAACAAATAAGAAGACGTTATCTTAAATTGGAGAAACATAGGTGACCCAATGGGAACAACAGACCAAACCGACCCCCTGTTGAACTCCACTTATGATACAATAGACTATCTTCTTTTGATTAATACAACTTGATTAAATGATCTAGGTGATTTGCAACTGAATGAATCTCAAGCAATTGCACTTACATCACTATAAAGAGAAATGAAACATTTGATTAACAATCCACCCATGGAATGCGAAATAATATCGACTTTTCTTCCCCCAGAAGCTTTATAAGCTGCAGCCAACTTTTCTTTCAGGTCATTCATTGCCTTGTCAATCCTGCAACCATATGCTAACCAGGTCCCTTAAGTTTTCAGCAGAAGAATCAAATAAGCCAAAATGGAACTTAGCTTGTCTTGTTTGCTACCATCACAAAAACCAACTTATCGAATAGTAAGTTATAATACAGTGTGATATGGCGTAGCGGCAACGGAAATTTCAGCGGTTAAAATAATACCTATTGCTTTGGCGGAAGTCGTAACCAAAACCGAACAGCGTAGTTCCCTTTTTATATCCACATTTGACAAGCATATCAATTATATCATGAAAATGGTATACACCAGTCAAGTGTACACACTTCACCATCTGGAAATCAAAAATCAGTAGAAGAGATTATGATCTCATTAAAAAAAACTGCAGAAAAGGGCAAAAAAACAAAAAAAAGCGAGAAATATATATTTACTTTTCACAGGGCACGTAGAGTGTACTAACCAGAATTATCTTTTTGATAAGTGTACTAACTAGTATTATTTCAAAATTCAAAGAACTTCAATATGTACTTAATTATGCAAGCGAATAATTCTCACTATTCATCATCCATGTTGAACGCCTAATTAGTTAAATTTCATCGTTACTCTGATAACAATAATCAGTTAAAACCTTGTTTAATCAACCAACAAATGATTCGTCTGATAGCAGCGTCTGTGAAAGCAAAATTCATCATAGAGAACAAACACCCTAATGATGCCTAGCATGATACTTTAACAATCTCATTTCTTCCTTGGTCCAAATGACCAGGCAATAACATTTGATCATTTCTTTTCTGCTTCCTTCTGTTATTATTGTTATTATTATGTACGTGTGGAGTAATAATTCACAACTCCAATTTTGTTCTTGAAAGTGTGAGTTTTCAAAAGTTACTGAAAATGCATAATCTAAATAAGACTCATTTTCACAACCAAAGCCTGTACAATATTTCAGCATATAGTTTGCTATCAATTGCCAATTTCCTTTCATAAAAATCTTGATGTGAGGTACAGACAACTACTGAAATGAAACCAGTAGCTGAGAGCCAAGAACCAATATGATGCAAGCCGAGCTTCATCAATATCATGCAAACCAAGCCGAGCTAGGGATGGCTACTTTGGAGGCTTACAAGGTTGGAATGAAGGCTTGAAGCACAAGAATGTGCTAAAGTGGAAGTATAGGCCTCCATTTGGAAGAAGTAGGGAGAAGAAGGCTATTTATACAAAAAGGGGTTATTCCAGAAATGCAAGCCTTTCATCCCTTGAGAAGACTATCAAACAAGGCCCTTACTTCATTAAGGGTATTATTGTGATAGCTATAGTAGTCTACCTATTCTAGTTAGTATAAATACTACCTTAGTTTATTTCATTAGGAAATTATGTTGTATTGAGATATTTTGATACTACTTTGAGAGTTTGAGTGTTGAAGCTAAGGGTTGAACCTTGTTTTTGAGAGGAATGGTTGCTTGGGACACTAGTTCCCTTGAGGGCTTCCTAAGAGTTAGGTGCTTTTGTTAGGTTAATCAATTGAGGTCTTAGCTTTAATATAGCTTTGGTTGCTTTTGATTCCTTCTCTTGTGTCTATCTATCTATCCTTTAATTTATCTTATGTATTTCATTAATGTATCACAATATCTGAGACAAAAGAGAGAGAGTTTTGTAGATAAGGATAGAAACTATCTTCTACAATTAGCCTGACACATTTATCAATTTCTGTCCTTCGAATACTTCTAGAACATTATTGCTCCAGAAATTGGAAAACTAGGGGTTGCTTTCCCTACCTTCCCCTTTTAGCCTCTGGTACTGCGTGAATAAATGTGAAATCCAGTGATGTCTTCTTTAAGAAGAAAAACATTCTAAAATCCAGAATGGTAGTCTTGAAGTTTATTTTACTCACACTTCATGTTCCATTCAGAGTCAAAGGGTCATTTGAGGCGCGCTTAAGCCCTGAAGCTCAGAGAATCTCAGGGCAGGTGCTTCACGTCACCTAGGTTGCACTTCAATGTAGGCAGATTACTAAGGTGTGCGCCTCATCACCAATAAGTTTGTCTTGAATAGAGCGGTACTAAACATAAATATGATTGGCAAAATGATTTTTAAATTGTTAAGGAAGTCATTACGAATGAAGTTGTTACTTTTCTCTTGCACTACACACATTTCTTTTCTTAGTTGTACCTTTTTAAACTAAAGCCCACACTTTGATTGCGCTTCAAGTCCCGATAGACATGGAGCTTTTTGTAGGCTCTTCGCCTTTGACAACACTGGTTCCATTTATTATTTTATTTTTTTTTGGGACAGGTAATTTTACTTGTCACTTAAGTGTAGGGCTGGCCAGTGGGCCGGGCCGACCCGACCCCGTCCCGGTCCCGACCCGACCCCGACACGACCCCGCTATAAAAAAAAAAAAAACGGGACCGGGGCTCGAACCGGGGCGGGACAGGGTATGGTCCCGCCTGACCCGACCCCGCCAGGCCCCGATCCCGCCCCAGTCCCGCCCCAGTTCGACCCTTTGCAGAAAATAGCCGTTGTCCAACGGCCATTTTACATTTTGGCCGTTGGACAACGGCCATTTTAGGCCTCCCCCAACCCCCCCTACCCCCTTTATATTTATTTTTAACCCCTAAGTTATTATATTTACACTTTAACCCAATTTTTCAACTATAAATACCTCATTCCTCTTCTTATTATTTTCACAAATCTTTCTACTCTCTAATCTCTCAATCAATTATCAATCAATCTCTATACAACATTGTCTACATATTCAATCTATTTATTAATTTGAGAATTGGGAGTGAAGTTGGCAACTAGCTTGAGGATTATCTATCGAGCAAAGTTTCAATTTTCAACCTCTCGATTACACGTCGACTCTACGTGTGAGTTCGGTAAATTCGTTCTCTAATTCATTTATTATATTCTCTTTATTTCATTTTGCAGATTTAATTTCATTATCTTTAACTTTTTATTATCATAATTAAAATGAAAGGACTAAGAGGCATGTTGGGTAAAGGGTCGCTTCTTCTAGTAGGGGTGGTAACAAGGGCAAGAGTACTTCTTCTAGTATTCCTGTTCCAGTTATTCCTAGACAAGATGATTTTATAGATCCTGAAATGTTTCCTGAAATACCATATGATCTTGACACAAATGATTATCCTGAAATTGAAGAAGATTTTAATTTAGATGACACTCTAGTTGATGATACACCTACTAATGAAGATGATGATACACCCACTAGTGAAATGCCTCCTATCCCCCCTACTATGAGACGAGGTCCGGCAAAACGACCATTAAAATCAGTTGTATGGAAATATTTTGACAGGGACGTACCGAATCAAGTAACTGTATGTAAAACTTGTAAAAATGTTTATTCTTTTAAAACTGGACAAGGTCATGGTGGGACGGGGGGTTTAGGAAGACACCTATTGCAAAAACACAAAGTCTTGCATGCTCAATACATGATTGAAAAAGAAGGTGAGAAGACGTCCTCTCAATCGGGACAAGGTTCACATACTACTGTCGGAGAAAGTACAGTCAAATTAACCCATGACGTGGAGTTGTAGGCCCTAAATACGATAAACATAAAGATAGGAAGCCTAGCAAAATTAGTTCTTGTGGAGGTTTGCCTTTTTCATTTCTGAATCTCCGATTTTATTCATTATATTAGAGATATGTATAATCCTCGCTTATAAAGGTTTTCCTAGATCAATGTTAAAGAGATGTATTTAAATTTGCACATGAATATCAACGGTATTTACATTATGCATTATATCATTTAAATTGCAAAGTCGCTTTAACTTCGATATAGTCGTAGTACTAACGGCCGTGATTATTTAACGGAACTGTCATCGTTGGATAGATTATAAATGGTCTATGCAAAACGTATTTTAGCATATAGATATATAGATAGTAGGCAATAATGGTGAGTTTATTTACGAAAATATTTATTCAACTGTGATTATTACGGAATAACAGATAAAGTTATGAGTATTACATTAGATAATGCATCTTCTAACAATTACGCTATTAGTATTTTAAGAGATGTTTTAACTCCGCCTTTTCCAAAACATTTTCATATCAAATGTGCGTGTCATATTTATAACTTAGTTGTAAAGGATGGTCTTTCACTTTTTCAAGATATTCTTGAAAAATACAATTTGCTATACACTTTATTTTTAAAAATAATAGAATTCAACGAGAGAAAAGAATATAAAAAACTTGCCACGATTGTGGACTATCTTCTGAAAAATTCAGAAGAAGTACCAACTAGGTGGAATTCTTTATATGACCAACTAGTTGTTGCTTATGACTATAGAAAACCTATTACTTTATTTTTTAACGCCATAATCAAAATCCAAATGATATGATTGTGGATCTTGATTGGGAGAAAATTAGAGAACTTATTGTATTTTTAGAAAATTTTCAACGAGCAACAAAAGAATTTTCTACTTTATATTATCCTACTATTTCAACTATGTTGTTTTATATAGCTATAATATTTTTACTTCTTAAAGAATATATGGAAAAACACCTTATCTCACAAATTATTAAAAAATGTTTATGAAATTAAAGAAATATTTTATTCCTATTCCCTATTTATATTATTGGTCTTTGTATTAAACCCGACTATTAAAGTAGAGGGTTGTAAAAGTCTTATTCAAAATATTTATAACTGTATGGACGTATACCACCTCCAACTCCCAAAAATTTAAATGTTGAGCCACCTATTGAACTAACGCTAGAAGAAGTGTTGAATAGCGTAGAAGATGAATGCAAAAAGTATATCGGCGTTACCGCAAGAAAGTGCTAGTAACCAACCGACTTTTGTACCATCTTCTTCTTCAACACAACCTAAAAAAAGACAAGCAGCTTCTGTGGCTAGGCCTAGTATTAATTCTATTGAAAGCCTCTGAAATATAATTTGCGGTTGTATCAGTGCTAACCAAATTAGTGAGTTAGATGTTTTTGTTTTGCAGGGTAATTTACTTTACCAAGCGATTATCAATGAAGAAGGAAAGGAAGACTTTGAAATATTGGAGCGAATGAGAAGACATTTCCGACACTTTCAATGATGGCGAGATATTTTGAACATTGGCGTCGTCAATCGCTTCGAAGCGCTTTTTCTGTGCAGATTTCAAATAGGAGAGCAGACACTCGTTAGCGGAGACTTGGAGATGGCGGTACTATTCGAGAGATTGGATACGAGCGAGCGAAGGAGGTGCGATCGACCAGAGATTAACGGAAGATGGCGACAACTACAACGACATTTTATCTCAAGGCATGAGTAGCGGCGTGGAACAATTTGATCAAGATATACCAATTCCAACCAAGAACCACAAGAAATTATAAAGAAATTAGAAAAATATTTTCAAATTGGTAATTTATTTCATTGCAATTTTAAAAAATTTCTATGTCTTTCACTCTTTTGCAATTTTTTTCAACAACAGTACACTACAATGTAATTTTGAATCTTGTATATTTGATATTTCAATGAAATTAATAATATAAGAGGCACAAAACCTTGGGATATTTTTTTTACACTATTCTTGTCTTTGTTTAATTATTTAGTTTATAACTTTATACTTTATAGTTTATACTTTATACTTTATAAATATATTATATATATGAGTATAATACTATAATACTATAATTATAAATTATAATACTATAAGTCTATAATATTATAGTATATGTATATGACATTATGACTATATGACAAGTATATGTTAATGTTACTTTGTTAGTACTTAGTAATTTAGTATTTTTAATTTAGTGAAAAATTAAAAAAAAAACACACACAAAACCGTCAACGTCCGTCAACCCGACCGTCCGACCCCACCCAGCGGGGACGGGGCCGGGGCGACCGGACACGGTATGGTCCCGCCCGACGACCCCTCCAGGCCCGCCCCAGCTCGACCCCGCCCATTTTCCCCGCCCCGACCCCGTCCCGCTCCCGCCAAACCCGACCCCGGTGGGCCCGGCCCGGGCCACTGGCCAGCCCTACTTAAGTGTACAGTATACTCAAGTAATTAATCAGCTTCTATATATACAAAGGTGCTTGAGCTATTCTTGAGATTACATCATCACCCCATACAAATTTGTACTTGGCAAAATACACACAAAAAAAGCACATAGATATACACTTGATAATGCAAAACATACCACTGAAGGATCCAAAATGTCAATTGCATACAGTCCATAATCATCTTGTGGCACTACTATTTCTGTGCTATCATCCAATGCCTCAGTATAACCTGAAAATCCCACACAAAAACCAACAATAAATAAACAATTCGCCCAAAAAAAAAAAAAAACTTGAAACATTAATCTAAAAAGTCTTCTAGTTTTTGGTTACTTACAATTTACAATTGTACAAAACAGTTCCCATCACAAGTAGGAAAATCACTCATGTTACTTATCAACAAAATCTTTTGTTTTTCAGATATCCACACACTAATCAAAATCACTTGTTCTAACCAAAATACTCAAAAATTATAGCAAAACACTATACTCATACTCTATACTCCACCTTATAAACTTTAATAGTAGTAGTACTACCTCTGTGGCACAGTTTAAATTTCGAGATTCAAACTTCTAAACTTTGACAATGAATTAGGACATAGAAGCTTTAAGTTTTTGAAATAAAATTTATATATTTGGGAACTACGTAAAAAATACTATAAATCACAATATTTAACAACTTAATATATTTACCCCTGTTTGGATGGTTGTTTCCCGTGGTTCATTATTGTATGATTTTCATTATTCTTAAAATTATATTGTATGGTGTTGTAATTCCGTGGTTATATAACCATGAAAAAATCCAATTTTTATAACCACGGATTTGGTGTTTTTTGCGTGGTTTCTTATTTCATTTACCCATTGTAACCCCCACCACACACCCCACACCACCAACCCGACAACCACCCACAACCCCTCACCACCCCCACCACCCACCCCCACCCCACAACCACCCACCTACGTATTTTCTAAAATTCCTATTTTATCTTTTACTCTAACTTTACAACAACAACAACAACAACATATCCAGTAAAATCTCACCACGTGGGGTTTGGAGAGGGTATAGTGTACACAGACCTTACTTCTATCTTGATAGGTAGAGCGACTGTTTCCGGGAGACCATCGGCTCGAACTTTATTAATATATATATATACTAGTTAGTAATTACGGGTTAAGGGTATTTTAGTAAACTTACATGTTATTATAGTCAAACCAAACAATAAAAATGTTATTAAACCACAACGAACGATACAATCTATCCAAATATTGTATTCATTAATACAATACAATACTATACAATTCTGTACATTATGTAATCATGGGTAACGACCATCCAAAAGAGTGTTAGGAAAATAACTCATGTTACTTACGAACAGAATCATTGGTTTTGCATATATCCAAACACTACTCAAATCACTTGTTTTAACCAAAATACTAAGAAATTACTGACAAAACACTTTTATCATACACCAAAAACCAATTTCAACAACAAGTGTAGTGTGTACGCCAACGGTATCCCTACAAAGGTAGAGAGACTGTTTTATATTAAAAAAATAATGACAACAAAATAAGACAATAATCGAGAAACAATAAATAGTAGTAACCAAAATAATAACAAGAAACTAGCGAGTAATACTACAGCTACGAGTACGGAATATTTTCATCCAAATAATATAAGGCAATGTTTTACCTGTTTTAGGATTGTAAATAGACCATAACTTATTTTTGAACTCAAGTTCAGCAAGTAGAATTCGGACCCAAACCCGGGTTTCAAAACCACCCACTTTCTTGCTCTTAGAATGTAGAATTGACCCGGCAATACCCGTCACTAACAAAACCGGATTCCTATCAGCTACAACATCATTAACGGATTCGGAGACCCGACCCGGAAGGAAACAACAGCAGTAATCTTTGAACATTTTGAAAGTCCGTCGGAGCTCCGAATTGTGACGGTTATAGCTTTATTATCAGGTGTGGTAGTTGAAGTGAATATTATGGCTTATTTGTGGAGTGTCTAATGTGGTTTTATAAAAGTTTGGTGGGACTTATTAAGTTTTTTTATTGAAAGAAGTGTGTAGAGAAGTGTAATAATTCAAAGTTATGGGGTGTGGGGACCTATTTTAAATGTACTACACTGTTCTTTTGCATTCAATTTTTTTTTTTTTAATAATTAATCATCTTGTATTCAAAATTCATTTCTTGGGAGCAAAAAAGGCGAAATCCATTGCGCCACCCTTCAATTCCGATAGAGATTGGTGGAGGAGGTAAATCGTAGACTGCTATAGGTGAGCGCGATGTCGGTGCGCGAGGAGTCATCCTCACAGGAGAAAATGAACTCCACATTCACGCTGCGAGAACATGCTTGGGAATCTGTCATCGCAGGCCGAAATTTCTGGCGTGCGGGGTTTTTCAAAATTCATTTCTAAATAACTCAGTTTCGTGTTGCGTAAGTTTACTAAGGAAAAATAGCTATAATACTTGACTAGTATAACTAGTACTAGTAAATCTAACCAACATACCAACAATGGATATTCATACATGTAAGATGATTTTAATCTCAATTTTTTTCATTAATATCAATATATATAGTGTATAATATTCATCATAATTATCAACATATAAATAAAAACAAAGATCATTAATACTCACACGTGTACTGGATAAAGGAGAAAGCAAAAAAAAAAAAGGGGATTTTGTCAAACTTTGTTGGCAAAATTTTGTCAAATTCAGTTTTACTTTGGCAAGAAAATATAAATTATAACGTGAAAAATGGAGTATACGTAAGAAACAAGGTGGAAAAGAACAGGAACATAGAACCAGTTTTTAATATATATATATATATATATATATATATATATATATATATATATATATATATATATATAACGCACCTCGTATCAAAGAGGACTTGGTTTTCATTAGTAAAATTTGAGATCGCTAATTAAAAGTGAAGAAATCTTAATTGTTTCATTATACCGTTGATAATACAATCTTTTTTTCCCAATATTAAAAAATTATCTCTCAAATGAAAAACTCCACATAAAAGAAGAAAAAATATAGTCTTACTACAAAATTATTATTTGAAAATATTGAAAATTCTTTTTTCTTTTATTTTAAAGAATTCGAACGCATAAATTTGGATAAACTGTAACACGTCGAAAGAAGCATAAGACATGTTATAGCTAGTTAATGGTTAAAACTAGCAAAGTTGGTGTGAATGAGAAATGGAGGGAAAAATAAAATGAAAGGAAAATGAAGTTCAAAGCAAAGTTCATTTTTAAATGAGCGTTGTACCACATCTGTGGTAGAAAGAGAAAGTTATGTGCTTATACTAGAAAACACATCATCTAGCTCTTAAAGGATTGAGAAGAGGGACTCTCATCGCGTTGTCGTCGCTTGGCTCAGCTCGGCTTCGCATCTGATTGATTGATAATCTTTTTGGATCAAATTTATTTAATTTTTTTATGTCCGCCGGAAAAAGATTAATTGATAATTAATTTTCGCGGAAAAAAATTAAATTTCCCAAACGTTTTATTTTCCATTTTCCGAAAAGGCAAAGTGGTCTTTCCGAACAGTCATCAACCTTTCGGAACAGTCACCAACCTTTCCGAATAGGCACCTTCGAGGCTATATAAACTGAGGCAATGTCTCAATTTTAATACACTGAAAAATAATTTCCTTCATTGAAATTCTGCATTCTCTTTCACAAATAAAACTATTGAGTCTTACTGTGGTTCGTTGTCAACTTTGAGTTCGTCGAAGTCGTCGGCGTTTGAATCCGCTTCTCTGCGGCGGTATATCCGTTTTATCCTGGGAGGAAGTAATCTATAACCTCGGGTACAGTGAGGAGATTAAATTCCTTAAGCACACACAGTGAATTTTGTGGTCTCGTATATTTTTCTTACTTTCTGCATTATTCCTTTTTTTTCAGTTTCTGATTTTTCCGTTTTTTGTTTTTTAACACAGGCGTACCAACAAGCGTAAAGAATTTAAAATTATTTATGTGTTCACTTGTTCTTGTTTAACGATTACAGAACATTGTCAGGAAAGAAAAGGAAAAAAAAGGTGTTTTTCCTAGAAAATAAAAAAGGTGTTTTTCCAGAAAGTAAAAATAAAAAAGAAAGGAACGTGTATGTTTGCTGTTTCGGTGTAACGAACTTGTATGTTGTTTGGAGACTAAAGCTTCGGATTTTCTACTCCAGTTGAGATTAAATTTTTCATAACCTTCTACTCATTTGGGTACTTGATTTGAAGATATAAAAACTTTATCAAGTATACAACATACAATTTACTGCATTTCGTTTAAAGTATTTTGATTCGGTTTGAAGAAATAAAATCTTCATCGTTGTGTATTATATTTGTTGCTATCAAAATTGATTCGGTTTGAAGAAATAAAATCTTCACCGTTTATTAAATTTTTCTGTTGTTTCGTTTGCGACAGAAATGGGAGACATGACTCCAGATATGAATGCTACTGCCACACTAGCCCCCGTGGTTGGTTCTACGAGCATGTTGTGTTCTCCAGTCGTACTGCACCAACACTGGCTCCGGCAGAGAAGCCTGGAAAATTCACCGGAATTGATTTCAAAAGATGACAACAAAAAATGTTCTTCTATTTAACTACTTTAAGCCTCCAAAAGTTTATTAAGGATGTCGTTCCAGTTTTGTCGGAATCAACACCTGAGAATGAACGTTTTGTTGTAACCGAGGCATGAAAGCACTCAGATTTTTTGTGCAAGAATTATATTCTTAGCGGATTGGAGGATGATCTTTACAACGTCTATAGTAATGTGGGAACATCAAAAGAACTATTGGATGCGTTGGAAAAGAAATATAAAACAGAAAATGTTGGATTAAAGAAATTCATTGCTGCCAAATTTCTGGACTACAAAATGATAGATGGCAAGTCTGTTGTTACTCAAGTTCAAGAGTTGCAGGTTATCATCCACGATCTCCTCGTTGAAGGTTTGGTGATTAGTGGGGCGTTTCAAGTTGCGGAAGTGATAGAAAAGTTGCCTCCTTCATGGAAGGACTTCAAAAATTACTTGAAACACAAGCGAAAGGAGATGATACTGGAAGATCTCATCGCCCGGTTGAAAATCGAGGAAGATAACAAGGCAGCTGAGAAAAAGACAAAAGGGAGATCAACCATAGGGGAGCACATATTGTTGAAACTGCCCCAACTAATCTGAAAAAGAGGAAAAAAGGCATCGGGACCAAGGAACTATCCTAACAAGAAGAAATTTCAGGGAAACTGCCACAATTGTGGAAAAATCGGACACAAAGTTGCGTACTGTCGTGCTCCGAAAAAGGAAAAGAAGAAGGGTCAGGCTAATATGGTTGAAACAAATGAGGAGGTTGATGATGTGTGCGCTATGTTGTCTGAGTGCAACTTAGTGAAAAATCCGAAAGAGTGGTGGATTGACTCTGGCGCCATGTTAAGCAATTTCCACACGCTTAACGCAAGTGTACGTATCGCTTCAAGCAATACAGTCTCGAAGACCGAGTTATCGTCCTCAGAGACTGATTATCAATTGTCGAACAACTAAACTATGGTATCTATTTGGTGATCATAATTGAGTTTGAGAATTATAACAACGAATTATAATTTATAACTAAGTAAAGTAATTGCTAAAGCTGATAATGCTAATGGGTTTTAAAACAGTTAAGTGGAAAATTAGGGCTTTCAATCTCCTCAACTATCCACTCTTTCACGTGTTAATGCAATACGAATGATTCTTCTTCGTATTAAGATAGCAGGTTAACTAATATGTCATTATATTCCGGTTAGGACATACAATAGCTCAACCATGTGTAGAAACCTTCTATATTTCTATGATAGATTTTACCACACAGGAGGATTAAGAACAATAACCCTAAACACTACACAAGTATCGGGGTACTTTCGTCCATGATTTTAACCTATGTCTATTCAACTATAGCATATTCAAATCTCACCTTTCAGAATTTTGATTCGAAATTATATACGTGATGACAATTAGTGATCAGTTAATTATCAAGCAATCAAAACAATTATTGAATAGATCTTAATATGACTGAAGAAGAAATCACTAATAATGCATTAACTATATGAAAGAGTTTCAAGTGATTCGATGAAAAACCCTAATAAAGTAATTAGCTACTAAACATTGTCATGCTAAGAACTAAATTATAATCCAACATAAACTGAATTAAAGTAAAGAAAAGATAAAGAACTTGAACAAGAGTCTCCAATTGTGTAGCTTGTAGTCGTCGTTCTCCTCTCCAAAAGTCCGATCTTCCTTTGTATGACAGGGTGTAGGGTATTTATATCTGAGAAAAACCTTGCTCCGGACCCTTTTACCCCTGTCAAATTTCGGCCCAAAAATTTGGAAATCCCGTATCGGAGCCGCGGCTCTGCTGCCGAGAGCCGCGGCCCTAAATGGATCGAAATCACCGCGGTTCGCTTCGAGGAGCCGCGACCGCCCAGCGCGAATCACCGGAGCATTCGCTGCGGCGCCGCGACTCTTGGAAAGGTGAATATTTTTCTTGCTCTCTGAAATTTTCACGCCGCGGCCCTAATTCCTTTAGCCGCGGCTTATCTGCGCCGCTGCCCTTCCTTGGCTTGCGCCGCGGCCCTTGACCTGTTTTAGTCCGGATTTCACCTGATTTTTTCTATTCTTCTTGGGACATTTTAGGTTTCATTCCTTGGGCTGTGCTTGTGCAAATTTCATCGTCATTGAGCTTATTTCATCCTCAATTCTGTATTTCCTCCTTTGGCACCGCTGTGACTCAAAAGGAGAAAAAACAACCCTAATACTATACTAAACACAAACGAAAAGAGTAAAATACTAACTAAAAATGTTACACCCCGTAAGTCCAGGACTTGTAAAAGAGAAGGTACGTAAGGAAACAAGACTTGGAAATTAGTACGAAAGGAAGAATTGTTTTTCCGACGGAAAATCTTCCGAACATCGGAAAGGAAAAATGTTCGTT
Source organism: Przewalskia tangutica (assembly GCA_029844215.1). Lineage (NCBI taxonomy): Eukaryota > Viridiplantae > Streptophyta > Magnoliopsida > Solanales > Solanaceae > Przewalskia > Przewalskia tangutica. The sequence goes on from CM056725.1 coordinate 11,411,164, forward strand.
GTTGAGAATTGGATTCTCAAAATGTATTATTTGTAAAGTATAGAACTTATTAACACTATGGAAATTTATTTTTACGGATTTGGTCACGTGGGGCCCACCCGAGGAATTTTACGTTTTGTGGGGCCCACGAGGGTTACGAAATTTTATGGACGAATGTGAGGGCGACACGTGGCACTCCTTCCACATGGCTTGGACGAAATTTAGCAAGGCTAAAGTGGTCATTTGACCTAAGTAGATGATAAGTCTTCAAGCTTGATATTGTTGACAAGTCAACTTGTCCACCTAAGCTTAATCCATGTGAAACTCATCCTAGACACACATTTGTGATAATACAAGCCCTCCAATGTTTTATATAAGCTCACTACTAGTGCAAGACTAAGTTTCCAACACTTAGAAAAATCACAACATTCTTGTTCCTCTTAGAAGCTCTCGGGTTGCTCCCTTTTCCCACACAAAAAAATTTAGTTTGTGGTTCTTTAGCCACAAGACTTTAACCCAAGGTCCCTAAGAGTGTTGTAAGGTTATCTCAATAGAAAGATTTCGGAAAAAACGTATTTTTACGTTAGTCGCAAGGCAGAAACTAAGGGAGTTCTTCAACTTTGAAGTTGGAACTTGAAGATGAGTTCTTCATAGGCCTCTAAGGAGTGCTTGGAGCGGATTGGAACCTAAGGAAAGGAGCTAAGAATTGCTAAGGCGCGACTTTGAATCTAGGAAATTTTTAAGGGCTTTGAAAGGTATAATCTTGTCGTTTTAGTAATTAAGTTTACTTATCATTGTAGCTATGGATATTAGCAAGCATGAGTTATATATTATGTAGTTGGATTAGTGTATTGGCTATTGGAATCCTAATCCGAAAACTAGCATGTTAGCCTTAAGACTACAATTCAAGTTGATTATTCGTTTAAGCGTCGCATGTTGTAAAAAGAAGGAAATTGTAGTTATTGAAGTTGTTTATAACCATATAACATGTTAGACCTTAGAACTTGGAATTGGAAAAGGATTGGAAAAGACTTTGAATTGTTAGTATGTTGGCCGAGAATGGCTAGTGAAGTTTGACCTACTTTGTATATAATTGTGGGGCGGAAATTTTACACGTAGTGTAAGGCGTGTAATCCCCTTTGTTTGATTGTTGTTTGGAGCCTTAAATGTGGCGTGTTGGTTATTGTATTCGACCTTGAAAAAGGTGGCAAAGTGAGTAGAAACAAAGGAAGTGCTGCCCGATTTTCCGTAGAATTAGAGACTAAATACTTAGTATTATTCTACATAGAGACTAGAAGTTGATAGCCTTGTTGTGACCATTATAGGTTGACACTTCTACGTACAGTGTATTCGGCTTAGCTTGTGGATTTAGCCGAAAAGGTATGTGAACTATCTCCTCTTCTAGCATGATTCCTTAGAATAAAGAATGTAAGTTCTACTCCTTGAATGATCCATTCCTTGCTTGTATTTGGATTGCCGAAAATAGAATTTGTTCTATGTACTTCCTTGAGTGTACTTTGATGTTTAAATTGTAAGTAGTATAATCCATTTCCTTAGGGAAGTTTGGATTCTTAAAAGTGAAGGTATTTTTCTTAAAGTACATAGAAACTCGAAAAGGAAGTGATTTCCAAATCTTTTGGCTAGTGCCTTAGTTCTAAAACCTAAAGGTCATTATAATGACTTTAGGGGAGTCAAAGGAGTGATTTACTTATTTGATTTAAAAGAGGAGAAATGACATGATTTAAGAGAAGTAACTTGCGTTAAGGGTGAAGTTACTTGAGGTTTAAAAAGTAGAAGAAAACTTGTTTTCTAACTAGTAAGAGACTTGAAGTATTTTGAAAGTTAAGAACTTGATTTGTAAGTATTTAATACTTGGATTTTAATAAGTATAAGTCTCTTGGTTATAAAAGGAATGGATACGTCTAAAACCATAAAGGGTTATAACGGCTTTATGGGAAGTTGGTTATAACGGCTTTATGGAAGGTTTTGAAAGTTGTCTATTTTGATTAATCGGCATAAGTTGCCTAGATTGTGAAAATTTGGAGTTACTTGATTTCAAGCCTTGAAATGAGTTTTCTAAAAGTGTAGTAACTTACTTTGAAAAATAGACACGCCTTGATACTACGGGTGTTAGTATCTTGGGGCTTTACATAGAAAGGAGTCTTTTATAAAAGAATGTATGTATGCCTTGCTAAGTACTTTGGCTTGATAAATTGAGGATTTGTCTAAGTGTGCCTTGATAAGTACTTTGACTTGTTAAAAGAGAATTATTCTATGTATGCCTTGATTAGTACTTTGGCTTGATAAATTGAGAATTTGTCTAAGTGTGCCTTGATAAGTACTTTGGCTTGTTAAATGAGAATTTATTCTATTTGTGCCTTGATAAGTACTTTGGCTTGTTAAATGAGAATTTATTCTATTTGTGCCCGGATAAGTACTTTGGCTTGTTAAATGAGAATTTATTCTATTTGTGCCCGGATAAGTACTTTGGCTTGTTAAATGAGAATTTATTCTATTTGTGCCGGGATAAGTACTTTGTCTTGTTAAATGAGAATTTATTCTATTTGTGCCCGGATAAGTACTTTGGCTTGTTAAATGAGAATTTATTCTATTTGTGCCCTGATAAGTACTTTGGCTTGGTTAATTGAGAACTTGCCTATATGTGGGTAATAGCCTTGAGTCAAGTATTATGTTTTATTAAGTCTTGCGACTCTCGGTTGAAGAATCCGTCTTGTTGTAAGTTCTTGGGACGCAAGCGGTGATGTGGGATTCCACGGGTATGCTTCCGTTACTTGTAGTACTTGGGTTAAATTCCTGGATTTTTATAGAAGACATGGTAGTGCTTATGTCTTGTTTGATGGTCGGTCGAGATAGGGTAAGAGTATAAGTGAGGGTAAACCCCAAGATGCTATACCACCGCTTACCACCTTCTCGGGTAGAGTATATGTGAGGGTAAACCCCAAGACGCTATACCACCGCTTACCACCTTCTCCGGGTAGAGTATATGTGAGGGTAAACCCCAAGAATCTTTATACCACTGTTTACCACCTTCTCCGTGGTAGAGTATATGTGAGTGGTACACCCCAAGACGCTATACCACCGCTGTACCACCTTCTCCAGGTAGTATATGTGAGGGTAAACCCCAAGACGCTATACCACCGCTTTACCACCTTCTCCGGGGTAAGAGTATAAGTGAGGGTAAACCCCAAGATGCTATACCACCGGTGGGACTTGGTGTTCATGTATGCCTATTGGTGTTATGTTATATCACAGATCACGGCGGTGAGGAAGGATTCCACGCACGATTGATATTATGGGCGTGAGACCTATAGTTATATTTGAGTAGTGACTTTGAGGGCTGCGTCACGACTTGATATGATCGCTTATGTGCTATGTATCGTAGGTTGGCTATCATACATGTCTCTGTTTTGTTTAGATCGTTATGATTTCATTACGATACTCTTTGTTCACATACTTGGTACATTCTTCCGTCGACCTCCTTCGGCTGCGTCACGCCGCAGTTTAGGTACGCAGATTCGGTGATCGGCAGTGTAGGATCCTGCTCGGGGTTTTGGATAAGCTCCTTATTCCGGAGTTTATCTTTGGTATATGTCCTTCAAGATGCTTTGTATAGTTTTGGGTGCGGCGGGCCTTGTCCGTCATAGTTGATTTAACTCCTAGGTCCGTATTCATATGTGGATTGGACTCGTATGCGGTGTAGTGTCTTTTGTTTATGTATATATGGCAGCTTGTCGCTTTCCTCGCACGCACGTTTGTTTTAAAAGAAAAAAATGAGGTGTTATTTCACCCGCACTTACTTGTATTGTTAAGGTAGAAGGTGCCTGTAGGCACCATCCACGCCCGGTTCGGCCGTGACAGAGTTATCGAGCGATCGGTCCTCGGAATGTCTACGCACCGTGTCTAGTAGAGTCTTGCTTATCGGTGTGTTGCGCGCCACACCCATAAGCGAGGCTACGGGACATTTAGGAGTTGGTTTCTATTCTTCTCACTCCAAGATCGTGCCCTGAGCCGTGTTAGTAAGATAATTCCTCTCGACGTATTGTTGTATTACGATTATGCCTCCAAGGAGGGCAACAGCCGCCCAGAAGGGCAAAGGAATAGCAGGAGCTACTAGTCAGACTCAGAGAGTTGATAGGGCTCGTGCCCAGGGTATACTGGATATTGTTCCACAGTCGGCAAGTTCTTCTGCGCCAGGTTTTGAGACCCCAGCACCAGAGCCTACAATTTCTCAGTTAGGAGAAGACTTTAGGGTCATGAGGAAGCGATTATGTTATTGACCAAGTTAGCGATTACAGATTTCCACAAAGAGGAGTTGTTCGGCGGTCACAAGACCGGTGTCTAGAGGAAGAGGCGGCCACGGAGATCACCTAAGAGGGCTAGACCGGTTGGTTATCCCGGTGAGTTTTTGGACGAGCTGCCTCAGCAGCGAGTGACGTATTCGTCCCAGCCTACCCAGTACATACCCCCGCAGCTCACAGGTGGGAGATTTGACCCCACAAGGTATTTAGGAGCCGGTCCAAGCTCCCGGGATCGAGGTTCCCAGGAAGCGAAGGACCTTCTGGTCGAGGCCACCTATTCCTCGATGTATCGGATGTGGTAAACATCATCCAGAAATGCCGTTATGACACGGATGGTTGTTACTATTGTGGCCGTGGCCAAGAAGAGAGAATGCCGGTTAGAAAGAAGCGTCGGTAGGGTGGCTCACCTTTGAGGCGTGGTTGGTTCCCCTTCCTCCGCACTGTCGTCCCCTGCGGTGTTGGATGTCGACCATCGTGGTAGAGGTCGGGGAGTTTATAGTTCGCGGTCCTTGAACCGCATAGATGACGCGTGACTCTTTGGGCGGATCGGAGGCGACATCGCGTGGGTACAGGTATATTTCGACTCTTTTGAATCATACGTGCTTTGATAGATTCAGATTTTGCCTAAAGATATATGTTTTCCACTGTGTTGCTAGCAGTTATAAGTGATAGTACCCCAGAGGTAGGAATACTTTGATTAGTAATGTGAAAAGTAAGAATATTGACAAGAATGATAAGTGAACTGAGACTATAGTTGTGTAGAGTTCACAAGTTGTAATTACCCCGTAATAAGTGTAAGACCGATAGGGAAGATTGTGCAGTAGAAATACTTTGGCTTATGTGACGAACCTCTAGTGAATAGGGGGTAGGGTAAGAAGTACCTTGGGATAAGAGAGAGATTTATTTCAGACTAAGAATGAGAAGTTAAGCGTGACGATGAGTCGGGTTATGGACTCATTTCGGGTCAGCCGATAGTTTGGAATGGGGTGATGTCAGTTAGAAATGGTCCCGTTATGTGGTAGGGCCCTGAGGGTGCCAGGTCCAAGTTTAGTTAATCGTTGTACGAGTTTGTGGACGCGTTCCACCGGAACTAGGTCGTAAGGACCGAGAAGAGCCTTAGCGGAAATTCAAGTAGCAAAATGGCCAAGTTGGTTAGTAACTCCAAGGATTGGGGGAACGCAGAATTTGAGATTTTGTACGTATACTAGATGAGTTTGAAAGTACGAGAAAGTATGACAAGTAAGGAAAGAAAGGAACCTCTAAGGATCCCGCATTTGGGAAGACTGTAACCTTCGAGTTTTGTGAGAGGGACCGCGGACGGAAGGTCCATTATTATGTTTACGTATGTTAGGCGATGGCCAGGTGTGGCATCGTTGATCTTGTGCAGTTTTGATCGATAGGCATAGTATGGAGATTGTGCCGGAGTGTGTATAGCTTGGCAACCGACTAAGAACATTCGGGGACGAATGTTTCTAAGGGGGGAAGAATGTTACACCCCGTAAGTCCAGGACTTGTAAAAGAGAAGGTACGTAAGGAAACAAGACTTGGAAATTAGTACGAAAGGAAGAATTGTTTTTCCGACGGAAAATCTTCCGAACATCGGAAAGGAAAAATGTTCGTTGTTGAGAATTGGATTCTCAAAATGTATTATTTGTAAAGTATAGAACTTATTAACACTATGGAAATTTATTTTTACGGATTTGGTCACGTGGGGCCCACCCGAGGAATTTTACGTTTTGTGGGGCCCACGAGGGTTACGAAATTTTATGGACGAATGTGAGGGCGACACGTGGCACTCCTTCCACATGGCTTGGACGAAATTTAGCAAGGCTAAAGTGGTCATTTGACCTAAGTAGATGATAAGTCTTCAAGCTTGATATTGTTGACAAGTCAACTTGTCCACCTAAGCTTAATCCATGTGAAACTCATCCTAGACACACATTTGTGATAATACAAGCCCTCCAATGTTTTATATAAGCTCACTACTAGTGCAAGACTAAGTTTCCAACACTTAGAAAAATCACAACATTCTTGTTCCTCTTAGAAGCTCTCGGGTTGCTCCCTTTTCCCACACAAAAAAATTTAGTTTGTGGTTCTTTAGCCACAAGACTTTAACCCAAGGTCCCTAAGAGTGTTGTAAGGTTATCTCAATAGAAAGATTTCGGAAAAAACGTATTTTTACGTTAGTCGCAAGGCAGAAACTAAGGGAGTTCTTCAACTTTGAAGTTGGAACTTGAAGATGAGTTCTTCATAGGCCTCTAAGGAGTGCTTGGAGCGGATTGGAACCTAAGGAAAGGAGCTAAGAATTGCTAAGGCGCGACTTTGAATCTAGGAAATTTTTAAGGGCTTTGAAAGGTATAATCTTGTCGTTTTAGTAATTAAGTTTACTTATCATTGTAGCTATGGATATTAGCAAGCATGAGTTATATATTATGTAGTTGGATTAGTGTATTGGCTATTGGAATCCTAATCCGAAAACTAGCATGTTAGCCTTAAGACTACAATTCAAGTTGATTATTCGTTTAAGCGTCGCATGTTGTAAAAAGAAGGAAATTGTAGTTATTGAAGTTGTTTATAACCATATAACATGTTAGACCTTAGAACTTGGAATTGGAAAAGGATTGGAAAAGACTTTGAATTGTTAGTATGTTGGCCGAGAATGGCTAGTGAAGTTTGACCTACTTTGTATATAATTGTGGGGCGGAAATTTTACACGTAGTGTAAGGCGTGTAATCCCCTTTGTTTGATTGTTTGGAGCCTTAAATGTGGCGTGTTGGTTATTGTATTCGACCTTGAAAAAGGTGGCAAAGTGAGTAGAAACAAAGGAAGTGCTGCCCGATTTTCCGTAGAATTAGAGACTAAATACTTAGTATTATTCTACATAGAGACTAGAAGTTGATAGCCTTGTTGTGACCATTATAGGTTGACACTTCTACGTACAGTGTATTCGGCTTAGCTTGTGGATTTAGCCGAAAAGGTATGTGAACTATCTCCTCTTCTAGCATGATTCCTTAGAATAAAGAATGTAAGTTCTACTCCTTGAATGATCCATTCCTTGCTTGTATTTGGATTGCCGAAAATAGAATTTGTTCTATGTACTTCCTTGAGTGTACTTTGATGTTTAAATTGTAAGTAGTATAATCCATTTCCTTAGGGAAGTTTGGATTCTTAAAAGTGAAGGTATTTTTCTTAAAGTACATAGAAACTCGAAAAGGAAGTGATTTCCAAATCTTTTGGCTAGTGCCTTAGTTCTAAAACCTAAAGGTCATTATAATGACTTTAGGGGAGTCAAAGGAGTGATTTACTTATTTGATTTAAAAGAGGAGAAATGACATGATTTAAGAGAAGTAACTTGCGTTAAGGGTGAAGTTACTTGAGGTTTAAAAGTGAAGAAAACTTGTTTTCTAACTAGTAAGAGACTTGAAGTATTTTGAAAGTTAAGAACTTGATTTGTAAGTATTTAATACTTGGATTTTAATAAGTATAAGTCTCTTGGTTATAAAAGGAATGGATACGTCTAAAACCATAAAGGGTTATAACGGCTTTATGGGAAGTTGGTTATAACGGCTTTATGGAAGGTTTTGAAAGTTGTCTATTTTGATTAATCGGCATAAGTTGCCTAGATTGTGAAAATTTGGAGTTACTTGATTTCAAGCCTTGAAATGAGTTTTCTAAAAGTGTAGTAACTTACTTTGAAAAATAGACACGCTGATACTACGGTGTTAGTATCTTGGGGCTTTACATAGAAAGGAGTCTTTTATAAAAGAATGTATGTATGCCTTGCTAAGTACTTTGGCTTGATAAATTGAGGATTTGTCTAAGTGTGCCTTGATAAGTACTTTGACTTGTTAAAAGAGAATTATTCTATGTATGCCTTGATTAGTACTTTGGCTTGATAAATTGAGAATTTGTCTAAGTGTGCCTTGATAAGTACTTTGGCTTGTTAAATGAGAATTTATTCTATTTGTGCCTTGATAAGTACTTTGACTTGTTAAATGAGAATTTATTCTATTTGTGCCCGGATAAGTACTTTGGCTTGTTAAATGAGAATTTATTCTATTTGTGCCCGGATAAGTACTTTGGCTTGTTAAATGAGAATTTATTCTATTTGTGCCCGGATAAGTACTTTGGCTTGTTAAATGAGAATTTATTCTATTTGTGCCCGGATAAGTACTTTGGCTTGTTAAATGAGAATTTATTCTATTTGTGCCCTGATAAGTACTTTGGCTTGGTTAATTGAGAACTTGCCTATATGTGCTGGTAATAGCCTTTGAGTGCAAGTATTATGTTTTATTAAGTTGCCGCGACTCTCGGTTGAAGGGTCGACTGTCTTGTTGTAAGTTACTGGGACGTACCGACAGTGATGTGGGATTCCACGGGTATGCTTCCGTTACTTGTAGTACTTGGGTTAAATTCCCGGATTTTTATAGAAGACATGGTAGTGCTTATGTCTTGTTTGATGGTCGGTCGAGATAGGGTAAGAGTATAAGTGAGGGGTAAACCCCCAAGATGCTATACCACCTGCTTTACCACCTTCTCCAGGGTAGAGTATATGTGAGGGGTAAACCCCCAAGATGCTATACCACCTGCTTTACCACCTTCTCCAGGGTAGAGTATATGTGAGGGGTAAACCCCCAAGATGCTATACCACCTGCTTTACCACCTTCTCCAGGGTAGAGTATATGTGAAGTACACCCCAAGACGCTATACCACCTGCTTTACCACCTTCTCCAGGGTAGAGTATATGTGAGGGGTAAACCCCCAAGATGCTATACCACCTGCTTTACCACCTTCTCCAGGGTAAGAGTATAAGTGAGGGGTAAACCCCCAAGATGCTATACCACCGGTGGGACTTGGTGTTCATGTATGCCTATTGGTGTTATGTTATATCCTGGACTGCCGGCAGTGAGGAAGGATTCCACGGGCACGATTGATATTATGGGCGTGAGACCCATAGTTATATTTGAGTAGTGACTTTGAGGGCCTGCGTCCCTGACTTGATATGACTGCTTATGTGCTATGTACTGTAGGTTGGCTATCATACATGTCTCCTGTTTTGTTTAGACTGTTATGATTTCATTACAGTACTCTTTGTTCACATACTTGGTACATTCTTCGTACTGACCTCCTTCGGGGGGCTGCGTTCATGCCGCAGGTTTAGGTACGCAGTTCGGTGATCGGCAGGTGTAGGATCCTGCTCAGGGTTTTGGATAAGCTCCTTCTATTCCGGAGTTTATCTTTGGTATATGTCCTTCAGTACAGGCTTTGTATAGTTTTGGGTACGGCGGGGCCTTGTCCCGTCATAGTTCAGTTTAACTCCTAGAGGTCTGTATTCATATGTGGGATTGGACTCATGTACGGTGTAGTGTCTTTTGTTTATGTATATATGGCAGCCTTGTCGGCTTTGCCCTTGCACGTACGTTTGTTTTAAAAGAAAAAAAAATGAGGTGTTATTTCAGTTCCGCAGCTTACTTGTATTGTTAAGGTAGAAGGGTGCCCAGGTAGGGCACCAGTCACGGGCCCGGGGTTCGGGCTGTGACAAAAAATGACTCAAAAGAGTGTACCAAAATACACTCAACAAACACCCCCAAACTTAACAATTACTCGCCCTCGAGTAAAGCAAAAAAAATAAAAACAAAAACAAAACAAAAAATAATGATTCTATGAACTGGATCAAGTAGTTGTAGCAATGCTTCTTCAACATCATGGACGGAAGATGAGATACTATGTTAGAACATATAGCATGAATATATAGCAATCTAGAATTTCAAGTTAGATATTTCGCAGATTTACTTAGATCATAATTAATGGAAACATAAACACCTAACCTGTGCATGTCAATTTCATTCAATCTTTCCAAAAATGTTATAGATCTATTTACTTGTTATTCTCCACTAATCATAGATATACACATTAAGGATCTTCAGGACTTCCAAGGGTTGTAATGTAGGCTTAGGCAAGGGTAGGTAAAGATAGACATTTAGTCTCAATTACGTACCATAAGAATTTTTATTCAACTCATTTTCCCTTCATTTTTACTTTCTTTTTAATCTCATACCTATTTTTCCATTCTTTTATTTTGAGAGAATGAGATACATTACAAATAACAGGCACCCCCAAACTTAGGCTTTTGCATATTTTTCCTTGGGGTGCATCAAATTTTCACTCTCTCTTTTATTTATTTTTCAACACTTTTCCTTCCAAGAGTTTTTAAATATCACTTATGACACAACAAAAGAATCATAGGGTGTCAAAGAAAGAACTTATGTTAGGCTCAACGGGGCTGACTAGTGATACATTTTATATCAGGATAGGTAAGAAGGGCTTATCAAAGAAATGTCTGAATCATCTCCCTAAACATGTATATCTTAACTATTTTGCCTCAAATAACAAGCAAACAAGTTTTCTAGATATTTTTCAACTTTTCTTTCCATAATTGACAACACATAGGCTAAGCACAAATACTCCAAATAACTAGATGTCATGAATCTTTGGCATATCTAACTTAAGCACACAGATTTTTGCATTCAATTTCATTACATTATCTCACTTTATCCATTCAATATCTTTAGCAACTACATCATGCTTGATCCATAAAAAAATAAAAAAAATAAAAAAATTGACTCACGAATACATAAAACAAACAAAAAAACAACAAAATGACTCAAAACACATAATACACCCCCCAAACTTAATTGACACATTTTCCCTAATGTAAGAAGATTAAAACTAAAGGGACACTTACAGACACAACACAGCGGTCACAACGGAGGTCTGGAATGGTGGAAAAATCACTGTGCACATAGCCGAAGGAGGAGCCGCGACCCTTGGAACGTGCGCCGTGGCCCTAATTGCCTGGCAGAATTACTGAGGCTACTGCCTCTCTTGCGTCGCGACTCTCTCAACAGGCGCCGCGGCCCTTAATTCCCTGAAGATTTGATTTTTCCAGTTTTCAGCATTTTTCGCACTTTTCTCCTCGGAGTTAGCCCCTACTCTTATCTGTCATCCACAAACACTCAACATACCAGATCGTGAGACTGTTCAAGATAAACTAAAAACAAACTAAAACGAAAATTGAAATAACATAATTAAAACATTGGTTTGCCTCCCAAGTAGCGTTGTCTTTAACGTCTTTTAGCTGACGCAAATACCTGTTCACTCAAGGGGGTAGATTATCCCCTACACATATCCATTTCAGCATCATTCGCTTTCTCCTCCTCTTCTTTTTCACAGGGTTGAGTTCTGTGGACTTTGTTCCTTTTTCATTATTCGTAGCATCATTCACAAGTCCAAAATTCTTGCCATCAAGGGCATCAGTACCCTTGGAAATTTCATGAGGAGTATTTTTGTCAACTACACCAACAACAAAGCATTTATCATTGAATTGTAGATCAGTTGAAGGTTTGAAAACAGTGAAAGTCATCTCCTCATCTTGGACTCAGAGCTTTAATTCTCCCTTTTCAACATCAATAAGAGCTCTCCCTGTCGCTAGGAATGGTCTCCCAAGGATAATGGGCATATTTTCATCTTCCTTCATATCAAGAATGAGGAAATCAGCAGGGAAGATGAATTTGCCCACTTTTACTAACACGTCTTCAATTATACATTTGGGATGCACGACTGAGCGATCAACCAGTTGCAAGTTGACTGTGGTCGGCTTTGCTTCTCCCAACCCAAGTATTTTGAATACGGAGAGAGGCATCAAGTTGATCCTAGCCCCTAAGTCACACAAAGCCCTTTTGCATGTCACATTCCCTATAGTGCAAGGTAAAGTGAAACTCCCCGGATATCTCAACTTTGGTGGGAACTTCTTCTGCAAAATAGCACTGCATTCTTCAGTGAGCACCACCGTATCATAATCTGCCAGCTTTATCTTCTTAAACAGTATGTCTTTCATAAATTTTACATATGCTGACATTTTCTCCAATGTTTCAATGAAGGGAAGGTTAATGTGCAGTTTTTTAAATACCTCAATTTTTTTTGAAAACTGCTTATCTAAGGACTTCTTCTGCCGCCTTTGAGGGTAAGGGATTTTGTCTGTGTATTCTCTTATAACTGCAAGTGAGCTCTCTAAAATAGAGGCGGTCAAGAACCCCTCATTTTCTCTCTCAGCTGTCTTCTCTACCTCATTCTCCTTCTCATTTACTGGTTTAGATCCCACCTGTTCTAACTGCTTCCCACTTCTCAAGCTAACTGTCTGGCATTGCTCCCTTTGGGTTCATTACTGTATTACTGGGGAGATTACCTTGCTCTCTCTTGTTCATTGTGTTTGCTAGTTGTCCCATTTGAACTTCCAGATTTTTAATCAATGACCTTGTTTCCATCATGAACTGAGTCTGGGAGTTGGTCAGGGTCAAAAGTGAGGATTGGGTCTCTGCCATGAATTGGTTTTGGGTTTTGACCATGGCTAACAGTGCTGCTTCCAAGTTATCTAGTTTCTCTTGTGGTGCTGGTTTCCTGAACTGCTGTGAAGATGAGGCTTGAAATTGTGGTTGCTGTCCTTGGTCATTCTTCCATGAAAGAATTAGGTGATTTCTCCACCCCGAATTATATGTGTTGGAGAATTCATTGTTGTAGGGCCTCTGAAAATTCCCCACAGTCTGAACCTGCTCCATAGACACATTATTTGGGTCCACAACTGTACACCTATCAAAAGTATGGGGACCCCCACAAATTTCACAACTCACAGGTGTCTGGACAACTTTGACGGACATGGTATTCTGCTGCATCTGTTTTGTCAAAGTAGCCATCTGCGCAGTCAATGCAGTGATATCATCAAGCTCATGAATCCCAGCTACTTTCCTACCATTCACTGCTCTCTCATCGGCCCCCTGATGGTTGTTTGTGGCCATGTCCTCTAGCAAATCATGTGCCTCATTGGCACCTTTCTCATGAACGTCCCTCCTGATGCATCATCAATAATGGTACTAGTGGTACAACACAACCCATTGTAGAATATGTGGATTAACATCCACTTCTCAATCTCATGATGAGGACACTTTCTCTGCAGATCTTTGAAACGCTCCCATGCATCGTAGAGTGACTCTCCATCCATCAGATAGTAATTATTAAGCTCTCCTCTGAGCTTTGCTGCTTTGGATGGAGGGAAGAACTTGACAAGGAACTTCTGGGCTAATTCTTGCAATGTAGTGATGGAGTTCGCCTGCAATGAATTCAACCAACATTTTGCTCTCTCCCTGAGTGAGAATGGGAAGAGCCTCAACCGAACGCCATCATCAGTAACACTATTGTATTTAAACGTTGCACACAACTCCAAGGAAGTTGCTAGATGCAAGTGGGGATCTTCTGTCGGTAATCCCCCAAATTGTACTAAACCTTGGACCATGTGCAAGATCGCTGGTTTGATTTCAAAATTATTGGCTTCAACAGCTGAAAGCCTGATGCAAGTCTGCACCCTTGTAATAGTAGGCAACACATAGTCCTCTAAGCTCCTTTCTGCAGGATGCGAGACTTGTCTCATCAAAGCCTGTAACTCATCATTCCCCTCATTGTTGTGTCGTTGATCTCCCAGGGATCAACTGCTCTTTTCTCTTTTCTGTTCTGTCTGCACAATCTTTCAATCTCAGGGTTCAGAGGGATATGAGTGTCTGCCCCTCTCCTACTTCGCATAAACTAAGTTCCTGAGACTAATAAAAAACAACAAACAGATCACGACAAACAGCACTAAAACAATAGGCAAAAAAAAAACTGAAAATAAAAACCAAATTAGAAATAAAAATAGATAAATCGTTATTGAAAGTACGCCAGTCCCCGGTAACGGCGCCAAAAACTTGTTAGGCAATTTCCACACGCTTAACGCAAGTGTACGTATCGCTTCAAGTAATACAGTATGGAAGACCGAGTTATCGTCCTCAGAGACTGATTATCAATTACCGAACAACTAAACTATGGTATCTATTTGGTGATCGTAATTGAGTTTGAGAATTATAACTAAGTAAAGTAATTGTTAAAGCTGATAATGCTAATGGATTTTAAAACAGTTATGTGGAAAATTAGGGCTTCCAATCTCCTCAACTATCCACTTTTTCACGTGTTAATGCAATACTAATGATTCTTCTTCGTATTAAGATAACAAGTTAACTAATATGTCATTATATTCAGGTTAGGACATACAAGAGCACAACCATGTGTAGAAACCTTCTATATTTCTATGATAGATTTTACCACACAGGAGGATTAAAAACAATAACCCTAAACACTACACAAGTATCGGGGTACTTTCGTCCACGATTTTAACCTATGTCTATTCAACTACAACATATTCAAATCTCACTTTTCAGAATTTTGATTCGAAATCATATACGTGATTACAATTAGTGATCATTTAATTATCAAACAATCAAAACAATTATTGAATAGATCTTAATATGACTGAAGAAGAAATCACTAATAATGCATTAACTATATGAAAGAGTTTCAAGTGATTCGATGGAAAACCGTAATAAAGTAATTAGCTCCTAAACATTGTCATGCTAAGAACTAAATTACAATCCAACATAAACTGAATTAAAGTGAAGAAAAAAGAAAGAACTTGAATAAAAGTCTCCAATTGTGTAGCTTGTAGTCGTCGTTCTCCTCTCCAAAAGTCCGATCTTCCTTTGTATGACAGGGTTTGGGGTATTTATATCTGAGAAAAACCTTGCTCCGGACCCTTTTACCCCTGTCAAATTTCGGCCCAAAAATCTGGAAATCCCGCGTCGGAGCCGCGGCTCTGCTGTCGAGATCCGCGACCCTAAATGGCTCGAAATCACTGGCAGTTTCTGCTTCTGAGGAGCCGCGGCCCTTCGTCCAAGCGCCACGGCTCTTGGCACGGTGAATATTTTTCTTGCTCTCTGGAATTTTCACGTCGCGGCCCTAATTCCTTCAGTCGTGGCTCATCTGCGCCGCGACCCTTCCTTGTCTTGCGTCGCGTCCCTTCCTTGCCTTGCGCCGCGCCCTTGACCTATTTTCGTCCGGATTTCACCTGATTTCTTCTATTCTTCTTGGGACATTTTAGGCTTCATTCCTTGGGCTGTGCTTGTGCAAATTTCATCGTCATTGAGCTCATTTCATCCTCAATTCTGTATTTCCTCCTTTGGAACCGATGTGACTCAAAAGGAGGAAAAACAACCCTAATACTATATTAAACACAAACGAAAAGAGTAAAATACTAACTAAAAATAACTCAAAAGAGTGTACCAAAATACACTCAACACGCCACTCGCCACTCGCCACATTTGTGTTGTTAGAGAAGCTTTTGCTTCATATGCTCCCGTCGGGCCCAACGAGACCATATATATGGGAAATTCTGCAACGGCTAAAATTGAAGGTTATGAAAAGATACTGCTGAAGATGACCTCTGGAAAGATGGTGACTCTCAACAACGTCTGTCATGTTCCTGAAATTAGGAAAAATCTAGTATCTACCGGACTTCTAGTGAAGAACGGTTTTAAGTGTGTTTTTGTTTCTGACAAGGTAGTAATAAGTAAGAACGAGATGTACATAGGAAAAGGTTACCTCACAGAGGGTCTTTTCAAACTGAATGTAATGGTCGTTGCCGATAATAATAAAGTTTATGCTTTGTCTTACTTACTTGAGTCAAATAATTTATGACATTCACATTTAGGACATGTCAATTATAGAACCTTGCAAAAAATGATTAGTTTGGAAGTATTGTGTCACGACCCGACCCCGGGCCCGCGACTGATGCCCTACCTGGGCACCCCTTACAGGTATACATCAGAGAATAGTAGCGGAACATACATACAACTCAACAATTTCTAGTCATGAAATATCAACTGGTTAGCCGATAAGGCCACCTTTAAAAAAAATATAATACATAAGCCCAAAAGCAGTTACCTCTTTCTATTTACAACCCAATCCACAAGATATGACTACAGACCTCTAAGAATTTTGACATCACAACTGTGACGGGACAGGGCCCCGCCATACCCCTGAATGTACATAAATCTACAACATCAGGGAACTGTAACAAAAGACAAAGCCTCCGGAGAAATGGAGCTTTCCAAGGACTGAACAGAGACCCTAAGAGCAAGGATCATCAACCTGTGTACCTAACACCTGCGGGCATGAACACACCAGCGAAGAAATTCGATCTGACAATCTGAATATGGGCGTAAATAAGTGCGATAACAAGTCATAACTGTACAAAAGAATGACAGAGGCAAGTATAAAAGTAAATATCAGATCCTACCGTGCCATTACCACTCATGAACTTAATCGCACATTATTATCTTTTCCCTTTTTTCAATAAGAGTTATATCAAATTCTTACCTACATACTTAGGAAAAATCATCAAGTTCATAAACACATAACTTACGTCTCTTGCATAACATAATTCGGCCCTTTATGGAGGGACGTCTCATTTTGGAGTTCAATTTGATTATCTATACGTGATAATGTAACCCGACCCATTTGCGGGACACGACGAATTCATAAAAAAAAAATCTTCCCACGAAGGTATACTGCCCGACCCATTCTGGGACGCGATAAAGTTATGTAAGTCTGCCCATAAAGGTATACTGCTCGGCCCATTCCTGGGACGCGATAAAGTCATATAGTCTGCCCATAAAGGTATACTGCCCGACCCATTTCTGGAACGCGATAAAGTCATATAAGTCTGCCCATAAAGGTATACTGCATAAAAATAGGAAGCTCATGATCAAATTAGGGCCACCCGCCCATGGTATCATTTGACAATCCTACTCCTGGGACTATTTCACCCGCATAGGTCCTGTGGACCCGCAATGAGGTCATCCGCCTCGCATGAGACTATTTCACCCACATGGGCCCGGTGGGCCCGCAATGAGTACAAACGCCGCACTCGCATAATGGGTAGCAAATTCATGGAATAAGTAGTAACCCGGGGGTTTACCCCTCAAGAATAACATAACCTACCTCAACCGGCTATCATACATGACATAAGCACTACCGGTTTATCATACATAACGTAAGCACTACCGGCTTATCATACATAACATAAGCACTACCGGCTTATCATACATAACATAATCAAGTTAAGAAATCCCCTAACTTCTTATTAACCTTATTTATATACACTCTCATTTTAGTTTACTTAAGACACTAACATGTCATTATAAAATCCGGGAATTTAACCCAAAGTACTACGTGCCTTTATCCTTTCAAAGATGACTCTTTCTCGTATAAAACCCCCAAGATACTAACACCCGTAGTATCAAGGCTTGTCTACATTTCAAAACAAATCACTATACTTTTAGAAATACATTTTTAGGCTTCTAAACCAAGTGACTTTCACTTTAAAATATTTAAGCTATTGATGCCTTTAAATCCAATTGTCCTTCTTCATTTCAAGTCATTTACCTTTTGATTACCTTACTAGAGTAGACCCTTCTTTTAACTTTCCATAAAGCCGTTATAACTAACTTCCCATAAAGTCGTTATAACTCTTTATGTTTTAGACAATTAAGGCAGTTTCATCTTTTAAAGACAAGTGAGTTAATTCTCTAACTCAACCAAACTTAGACCTTCTTAGATTAAGGCAATGATATCAAACTGAAGTCGAATTCCTTTAAAACTCGTACGTCCACCGTACTACATATTTGTAAAACTCATGTTACATTCTCTTTTGAAATCAAGCCTCTTAACTTTTGAAATAAATCATGGAAACCATACTTTTTAAATTAAGTCTTTACATCCTTTAAGAATCAAGTCCCATAACTTGAAAATAAAGCCTCTTAACCTTTTAAGAATTCAAGGTTCACAGTCTTAACACTTCATAACATAAACTCTTTAAATTAAGTAACATATACTTTTATGAGTTATGAATAGGTTAGACTCGTTTATAATGATCTTATTAAAGCATCCATGATCTAGAAAATGTAATACAATTTTGTCTTATCTTAGTTTCTATGCAGATGGAGAATTCTACTCATTTTAATATAATTGATTGCCGATACATTTTATTTTATTAACGCTGCAATGGCTTGTTCGATACTTATTCTCATTCGTGTAGTAACTTAGCAAAGTCAACTCGACTCCAAATACTTCCTAACGACTCTTACCAACATCCCCCATAAGACTTGGTAAGAACTTAGAATAACTTTTACATAGAGTAAATCAACATACATACCTCTTAACTTCTAAGAGTAGAAGGAAACATGAAATAACACCACATGTATATTCCATACATAGAATCATGCCAAGAGAAGGAAGAGGTTCACATACCTCGCGATGATTATCGACAAGTAGCAAAATGCTCCAAAGTACTTCAACCTTGATAGCTATTCCATCCTCCAAGTAGGATACGCTATACTTAGTACTTCAACCTATAATGGCCATAATACGTCTATTAACCTCTAGCTTCAAACATAGAATATTCTAAGTGTAAAGTCACTAAATTCTGCGGAAAATCGGACAACACTTCCTTTGTTTCTACGTACTTTTCCACCTTTTTCAAGGCCCGAAAATCAATAACCAAACGCCATATTTAAGGCCCAATAATTCAGCAAATACAAAGGGGAATACACGCCTAATAGGACGTGTAAAATTCTGCCCCACAATCAATATAAAACTGTCCATTCCTTAAGGCACATTCTCGGCAATATCACTATCCATAACAAAGTCAATTGTCTTCCAATTTCCTTTTTCAATCCAAGTTGTTATTCCAACATGTTATATACATAATAACAATTACAACAACTATAAATCCTTTCTCCCTTAACATGCGACGATTGTAACTATCGACCAAATTGATTACAACATTAATGGCTAACTTGTCCATTTTTCGGTTTTAACATGTCGACATGATCCAAATCTTTTCAAACTTCAATATATATACCACATGCTCATTTCTTAACTACTATAACATCACATCTTCAATTACATTAAGAAGATGAAGATTTTACCTCAATAAGCCCTAATAATGTCCAAGCGTAAAAGTCGATCCTTAACAACTTTTAGCTCCTCTTCTTATGTTCCAATCCGCTCCAAGCACTCCTTAGAATCTCATGAAGAACTCCTCTTCAAGTTCCATCTTCAAAGTTGAAGAACACCTTAGGTTTTCTTCTTGCGACTAACGTGTAAACGTTTTTCGGGATCTTTCTATTGAGATATCCTTATAATACTCTTAGGAACCTTGGGTTTAAGTTTTGTGAATTATGAGCAACCAACGAAAATATTTCTAGTTCACTCATGGCCATTGCCGAGAGCCTCTTCTCAAGAACAATGAGTTCTTGATTTTTCTCTAAGTGTAGAATTGTCTTGCACTAGTATAAGATATATACTACAACTAAGGGCCTAGATTAAAACACTTGGATGACTAAGATGTGGTCAATTATCTCAAGCTAAGTTGACCCCTTGACTTGGTCCATTATTATTCATCCAACAAGCCCATGTGGAGGGTGACACGTGTCGCCCTCCCATTGGTTTAAAATATTTCGTTTCCCGAAATTTCCATAATTGGCCAAAATATCGGAAACCTCGTGGGCCCCACACAAATGTAAAATTTATTCGGGTGGGCCCCACGTATCCAACTCTGAAAATAAAATTCCATAATTCCGATAAATTCTAAAAATCTTAAATAACAAATTCGGGAACCCAATTCTCACTAACGAACAATTTTCCTTCCCGAGGCTCGTAATCATTTTCCGTAGGAAAAAGCAATCCTTCCTTCCTTTCAAACTTAAAGTCGTATCTTCTCATGTACATTCTCTTAAACACATGTCCTAGAATTACGTGGTGTAACATTCTTCCCCCCTTCGAAACATTCGTCCCCGAATATTCTTTCGGAGTCCAATCTAACTAGATAGCGACATAGTCTCCGTTACTACACCCTTCAAACAAAATATGCCACCCGCGGCCACATAACTATACTTATACTAAAACGTCAACTTGAACTCCAAGTGTCGACGTCGTTCATCTGCATAAAGTTTCTGCTGACTCTGAGCTTACTAATAATCTTGATCATCAAGCGCCACCTTATAATCATATAGATTTTAAAAACCTACCAGCGATGTCTTCTGTTTTCCACAGGCAGCATTCATACTTATCTTATTCTTGGCTTGCGCATTTCCCTGAAATTATTCGGAATGTCGTGGCCCTGACCGCCACACTAAACCAATTACAAGTACCTCCAAAGGCACTTAACGTAAAAATCCTTCAATAATCGTACGTTCTTATCTCCGTCTCTTAACATTTAAATTCGAATCAATCATTTCAAATAAAATAAGTCACATAGACTCCACAATTTCATGTCAAAGAAAGAATGAAGGAATAACTTACATATTACTAACACTTCCTTTCCTTCCCTATCGATGGCAGGCTCGGCGGGGCGGAATCGAACCAACCTCTTTCTACAGTCAACCTTGGCACCCACGCCCAACTAGTCCATACTCATAATGACCTCAAAGTCTGTCGTATTCATCTCTACTAGGTATGCTAGGGTCTGGCGACTGTACCCTCACCGGGAAAATCTTATCTACCGCACAGCTACCACCCAATCATCCACTGGTGTAGCTACCTCGAAAGGTTCTTATGGATTCAGGCTCTATTCTTTTACACTTGGTTGCTCTCTTTCTTACTGGTCGTACTCTTTCCGTACTTCCCAACTTATTCTAATATACGTGCATAACCTTTATACTGATTATGGCCTCCAATGTTTGGAGTTACAATATCGAACAATACAAGGCCATTTCCGGCTCTCACGACCTGGTTCCGGTGGGACGCGTCCACGAACCCGTAAAACAATTAACTAGGCTTGGGCCTTGCGCCCTCGTGACCCTGTCACGTAGCGGAACTACTACCAACTGATCCCACTCCATTCCAGGCTATGGGGTGACCCGTAATAGGTCCTCAACCCGACCCACCGTCGCACTTAACTCTTACCCTTAGTCTGAATTAAATATTATTGCCCGAGAATGCCTTATATACCTAAGGTCTCGGCGGTTATCCATATTCTTAGGCTCTCAATTTCCATGCTCCAAGCCTACCTTATCATTCCCCCCGTAAATGGGTATAATAAATTCTCATAATACCATAATCATGTTGTCTTGATCACAACAATCATTACTTACTCCAGACGGATCTCATTCGTACAATTCTCTTAAGCCTACCACGTAGCTTAATCTATTAACATGACATTCCATTAAGTTCATTAACATGACTTCTTAAGGGTTCACTACCCTATCAAATAGCTCATCATCTCCTAATTATCTCAAATTAGCACGTGAAACCTTGATGAGAATTCATTAAGTTGTTTCATACCTTCCCGGTATCTAGTTTTTCCTTACCAACTCTTGGTAATCTAAAATCATTCTAGGCAACCCATACATGGCCCTCATACATAACTCTGTATAGCTGTATGTCATAATACCAACTATACTACAATTATTACCAACCTGGACACGCAATCCACATAGCCCTTCCTGGGTCACTGCTGCCTTTCTCATAGTTGAAATCTACATAACTCGTTAGGGAGAGACGACCCTAACAATACATCTCTATCGCACGATCTCAGAGTGAGAAGAATGGAAACCAATCCTAAATGTCCTGCAGCCTCCTGATTATAGATGTGGTGCACAACACACCGATAATCAAGACTCTACTAGACACTTTCCGAGGACTAACTGCTCTGATACCACTTTTGTCACGACCAGACCCCGGGCCCGCGACTGGTGCCCTACCTGGGCACCCCTTACAGGTATACATCAGAGAATAGTAGCGGAACATACATACAACTCAACAATTTATAGTCATGAAATATCAACAGGTTAGCTGATAAGGCCACCTTAAAAAAATATATAAATACATAAGCCCAAAAGCAGTTACCTCGTTCTATTTACAACCCAATCCACAAGATATGTCTACAGACATCTAAGAATTTTGACATCACAACTGTGACGGGACAGGGCCCCGCCATACCCCTGAATGTACATAAATCTACAACCTCAGGGAACTGTACCAAAAGACAAAGCCTCAGGAGAAATGGAGCTTTCCAAGGACTGAACAGAGACCCTAAGAGCAAGGATCACCAACCTGTGTACCAAACACCTGCGGGCATGAGCATGACCAGCGAAGTCGATCACAACAAGTACCGAATATGGAGCATAAATAAGTGCGATAACAAGTCATAAGCATACAAAGAATGACAGGGCAAGTATAAAAGTAAATACCAGATCCTACCGTGCCATTACCACTCATGAACTTAATCGCACATTATTATCTTTTCCCCTTTTTCAATAAGAGTTATATCAAATTCTTACCTACATACTTAGGAAAAATCATCAAGTTCATAAACACATAACTTACGTCTCTTGCATAACATAATCCGACCCTTTATGGAGGGACGCCTCATTTTGGAGTTCAGTTTGATTATTCATACGTGATAATGTAACCCGACCCATTTGCGGGACACGACGAATTCATAAAAAAAAATCTTCCCACGAAGGTATACTGCCCGGCCCATTCTGGGACGCGATAAAGTTATGTAAGTCTGCCCATAAAGATATACTGCTCGGCCCATTCCTGGGACGCGATAAAGTCATATAGTCTGCCCATAAAGGTATACTGCCCGGCCCATTCCTGGGACGCGATAAAGTCATATAAGTCTGTCCATAAAGGTATACTGCATAAAAATAGGAAGCTCATGATCAAATTAGGGCCACCCGCCCATGGTATCATTTGGCAATCCTATTCCTGGGACTATTTCACCCGCATAGGTCCTGTGGACCCGCAATGAGGTCATCCGCCTCGCATGGAATTATTTCACCCGCATAGGACTATTTCACCCGCATGGGCCCGGTGGGCCCGCAATGAGTACAAACGCCACACTCGCATCATGGGTAGCAAATCCATGGAATAAGTAGTAACCCGGGGGTTTACCCCGCAAGAATAACATAACCTAGCTCAACCGGCTATCATACATGACATAAGCACTACCGGCTTATCATACATAACATAAGCACTACCGGCTTATCATACATAACATAAACACTACCGACTTATCATACATAACATAATCAAGTTAAGAAATCCCTAACTTCTTATTAACCTTATTTATATACACTCTCATTTTAGTTTACTTAAGGCACTAACATGTCATTATAAAATCCGGGAATTTAACCCAAAGTACTATGTGCCTTTATCCTTTCAAAGATGACTCTTTCTCGTATAAAACCCCCAAGATACTAACACCCGTAGTATCAAGGCTTGTCTACATTTCAAAACAAGTCACTATACATTTAGAAATACATTTTTAGGCTTCTAAACCAAGTGACTTTCACTTTAAAATATTTAAGCAATTGATGCCTTTAAATCCAATTGCCCTTCTTCATTTCAAGTCATTTACCCTTTGTTTACCTTACTAGAGTAGACCCTTCTTTTAACTTTCCATAAAGCCATTATAACTAACTTCCCATAAAGTCGTTATAACTCTTTATGTTTTAGACAATTAAGGCAGTTTCATCTTTTAAAGACAACTGAGTTAATTCTCTAACTCAACCAAACTTAGACCTTCTTAGATTAAGGCAATGATATCAAACTGAAGTCGAATTCCTTTAAAACTCGTACGTCCACCGTACTACATATTTGTAAAACTCATGTTACATTCTCTTTTGAAATCAAGCCTCTTAACTTTTGAAATAAATCATGAAAACCATACTTTTTAAATTAAGTCTTTCCTTCCTTTAAGAATCAAGTCCCATAACTTGAAAATAAAGTCTCTTAACCTTTTAAGAATTCAAGGTTCATAGTCTTAACACTTCATAACATAAACTCTTTAAATTAAGTAACATATACTTTTATGAGTTATGAATAGGTTAGACTCGTTTATAATGATCTTATTAAAGCAGTCATGATTTAGAAAATGTAATACAATTTTGTCTTATCTTAGTTTCTATGCAGATGGATAATTCTACTCATTTTAATATAATTGATTGCCGATACATTTTCTTTTATTAACGCTGCAACGACTTGTTCGATACTTATTCTCATTCGTGTAGTAACTTAGCAAAGTCAACTCGACTCCAAATACTTCTTACCAATATCCCCCATAAGACTTGGTAAGAACTTAGGATAACTTTTACATAGAGTAAATCAACATACATACCTCTTAACTTCTAAGAGTAGAAGGAAACATGAAATAACACCACATGTATATTCCATACATAGAATCATGCCAAGAGAAGGAAAAGGTTCACATACCTCGCGACGATTATCGACAAGTAGCAAAATGCTCCAAAGTACTTCAACCTAGATAGCTATTCCATCCTCCAAGTAGGATACGCTATACTTAGTACTTCAACCTATAATGGCCATAATACGTCTATTAACCTCTAGCTTCAAACGTAGAATATTCTAAGTGTAAAGTCACCAAATTATGCGGAAAATCGGACAACACTTCCTTTGTTTCTACGTACTTTTCCGCCTTTTTCAAGGCCCGAAAATCAATAACCAAACGCCACATTTAAGGCCCAATAATTCAGCAAATACAAAGGGGAATACACGTCTAATAGGACGTGTAAAATTCTATCCCACAATCAATATAAAACTATCCATTCCTTAAGGCACATTCTCAGCAATATCACTATCCATAACAAAGTCAATTGTCTTCCAATTTCCCTTTTCAATCCAAGTTGTTATTCCAACATGTTATATACATAATAACAATTACAACAACTATAAATCCTTTCTCCCTTAACATGCGACGATTGTAACTATCGACCAAATTGATTACAACATTAATGGCTAACTTGTCCATTTTTCGGTTTTAACATGTCGACATGATCCAAATCTTTTAAAACTTCAATATATATACCACATGCTCATTTCTTAACTACTATAACATGTAATCTTCAATTACATTAAGAAGATGAAGATTTTTCCTCAATAAGCCCTAATAATGTCCAAGCGTAAAAGTCGATCCTTAGTAACTTTTAGCTCCTCTTCTTATGTTCCAATCCGCTCCAAGCACTCCTTAGAAGCTCATGAAGAACTCCTATTCAAGTTCCATCTTCAAAGTTGAAGAACACCTTAAGTTTTCACCTTGCAACTAACGTGAAAACGTCGTTTTTCCGGGATCTTTCTATTGATATATCCTTACAATACCCTTAGGAACCTTGGGTTTAAGTTTTGTGAATTATGAGCAACCAACGAAATTTTTTCTAGTTCACTCATGGCCATTGCCGAGAGCCTCTTCTCAAGAACAATGAGTTCTTGATTTTTCTCTAAGTGTAGAATTGTCTTGCACTAGTATAGGATATATACTACAACTAAGGGCCTAGATTAAAACACTTGGATGGCTAAGATGTGGTCAATTATCTCAAGCTAAGTTGACCCCTTGACTTGGTCCATTATTATTCATCCAACAAGTCCATGTGGAGGGTGACACATGTCGCCCTCCCATTGGTCTAAAATATTTCGTTTCCCGAAATTTCCATAATTGGCCAAAATATCGGAAACCTCGTGGGCCCCACACAAACGTAAAATTTCTTCGGGTGGACCCCACGTATCCAACTCTGAAAATAAAATTCCATAATTCCGATAAATTCTAAAAATCTTAAATAACAAATTCGGGAACTCAATTCTCACTAACGAACAATTTTCCTTCCCGAGGCTCGAAATCATTTTTCGTAGGAAAAAGCAATCCTTCATTCCTTTCAAACTTAAAGTCGTATCTTCTCATGTACATTCTCTTTAACACATGTCCTGGAATTACGGGGTGTAACATATTGCCTAAGTTTGAACACAATCAATCAAAATGTCAAATCTGTGTTGAATCTAAGTATGTTAAACACCCTTATAAGTCAGTTGAAAGGAATTCAAGTCATTTAGACTTAATCCATACAGATATTTGTGACATGAAGTCAATCTCATCTCGCGGTGGAAAGAAGTATTTCATAACTTTCATTGACGATAGTACGCGACATTGCTACATTTATTTACTTAATAGTAAAGATGAAACAATTGAAGCATTCAGGCAATACAAAACTGAAGTTGAGAATCAACTTAATAAAAAGATTAAAATGATAAGGAGTGATAGGGGCGGTGAATATGAATCTCCTTTTGAACAAATATGTTTGGAATATGACATTATTCATCAAACAACTACCCCTTACTCGCCACAATCAAACAGAATTGCGAAAATGAAAAATAAAACACTGAAAGAAATGATGAATGCCCTGTTAATAAGTTCTGATTTACCTCAGAACTTGTGTGGGGAAGACATTCTAACAGTTAGCCGAATACTCAATCGAGTGCCCCATAGCAAAACAAAATCTATTCTATACAAAAAGTGAAAAGGAAGGAAACTCAATTTGGGATACTTCAAAGTGTGGGGGTGTTTGGCCAAGGTGCAAGTTCCTAAACCCAAAAGGATAAAAATAGGATCTAAAACCATTGATTGTGTTTTCATAGGATATGCCAAAAATAGTAATACATATCGATTTCTGGTTCACAAATCAAAAAATCCTGACATTCAAGTGAATACGGTAATTGAATCAGATAATGCTGACTTCTTTGAAACCATATATCTGTATAAAAAGGAATGTGAGTCGTCTAGCAAAGAATCTAAACGACCTCCGGAAGAACAAATGAAAATATTCCTGATGAGGAAAATCCAAGACGCAGCAAACGTCAAAGGACGTCTACTTCATATGGACCAGAATTTCTAACATTTTTGTTGGAAAATGAGCCTCGAAGTTTCAACGAAGTTATGTCTTCATCGGAAGCTCAGTGTTGGAAAGAGGCAATCAATAGTGAGATAGAATCCATATTGAACAACCATACTTGGGAATTGATTGATCTTCCTCCAGGGAATAAACCTTTAGGTTCCAAATGGATTTTCAAGCGGAAAATGAAAGTTGATGGTACTATTGATAAATATAAGGCAAGACTAGTTGTTAAAGGGTTTAGATAACGAGAAGGTCTTGATTACTTTGACACATACTCACCAGTAATGAAGATTACATCTATTCGAGTGTTAATAGCGTTAGCCGCCATGTACGGTCTTGAAATTCATCAAATGGATGTGAAAATAACTTTCTTAAATGGAGAGTTAGAGGAAGAAATTTATATGGAACAACCTGAAGGGTTTGTAGTTCCAGGGAAAGAGAAGAAGGTGTGTCGACTTGTTAAGTCTCTTTACGGACTAAAACAAGCACCCAAACAGTGGCATGCAAAATTTGTCCATACAATGCTGTCAAATGGATTCAAGATAAATAAGTGTGATAAATGTGTCTACATTAAGAACACTCTGAACCACGTCGTCATTGTTTGTTTGTACGTGGATGATATGTTGATAATGTTACACCTCGTAAATTCAAGAGAATAAGATAAGAACGTACGAAAGGAATTAAGGTTTGAACTTGGAAAGATAAGTTGGCAAAATGTTGGAGACAGATTTTCAGTCAACTTTGGAGCGGTATATCTCCTAGTTACTTAAGAGTTTTTAGGTGTTTTAAAAGCCTAGTATGAATTTCGTTGAGTCTAGTTTCCAACGCAACAAACCGCTCGTCGATTGGACATCGGAGTAGTAAGTTATGGACGTAGCAAGATCAGCTGGCAGAAGAGGGGGGAAAAGAATTCCAGTCAGGCGTCACAGCGCCGCGGCACCGTAAGACCTGAACCCCTCTGAAGTTGCAGCGCCGCGGCGCCGGCAGCAGGGCCGCGGCGCCAAGGCGGGATTTTCAGCAAAAAATAGGGAAAAATCAGAGATATTTTGGAAAAAGGCCTATGGGAGGGTGACAAGTGTCCCTCCCATCTTTTTGATCAAGAGAGGGTCTTACTTTAGGACCAAGTATTGAAGACTTGGTCATTTGAAAAGGTTCCTCCTAAGAAAAATCCCCTCTTCTCTCTCTAAAATTGATGAACCCCAAGTGTGATGAGATTTTTGTAAAGGCAACAAGAAGGATTTATGTTGGCAAACTTGTAAGGGGTTCGTAGAGGTGATTTTTAACGTGAAGAAGGATTTCGGAAAGAGGGATTACTGAGGTAAAATCTTCACCTTCTTATTGTGATTGAAGATTTCATGTTATAGTAGTTAGAAATGAGCATGTGGTATATATATTAAAGTTTGAAAGGATTTGGATCATGTCGACTTGTTAAAAACCGAAAATGGGCATGTTAGTCACTAATGTTGTAATCAATTCGGTTGTTAGCTAAAATCGTTACATGTTATATATAGAAGGGTATATAGTTGTTATAATTGGTTATGACTTAGATAACATGTTGGGATAACAAGTTGGATTGATATGATTTGAAGAGGGTGATATGTGAGCATGTTATAGCCGAGGAGTCGCCTTAAATTAATTGGGTTGTTTAGTATGAACTGTGGGGAAGAATTTTACACGTCCGGTTAGGCGTGTAATCCCATTTTGTATTGCTGAATTGTTGGGCCTTAAATGTGGCGTTTGGTTATTGAATTCGGACCTTGAAAAAGGTGGAAAAGTACGTAGAAACAAAGGAAGTGATGTCCAATTTTCCGTAGAATAAGGGACTTTACAATTTGAATATTCTACGTTGAAGCTAGAGGCTAATAGACGTATTATGGTCATTATAGGTTGACATACTGCGGACGACATATTGGACTTGGCAAGTGGATTAAGCCGGAGAGGTATGTGGAAACTTTCCTATCTCTTGAGCATGAGTAGTTATAAATGTATAGTACGATAGACGTACGTGATTTAAATGAAGTCAGTTCATTTGATAACTAGACTTGTTTTAAGAATGTCTCAGTTGGTTGAGTTAGAGAATTAACTCACTTGTTCTTAAGGAAAGGTTAAAAGAATGGTTTATTCTAATAAGGTAGACAAGGATTTCTTGACATGAAAAAGTATAAAATACTTGATTTGGAAAGTATTGATTCTTGAACTATTCTAAAGATAAGAAACTTGTTTTCTAAAATTAAGAGACTTGAAGTATTTTGAAAGTTATGTAACTTGATTTTAAAGTATAAGTCTCTTGGTCATTAAAAGAATGAATTTGTCTAAGACATAAAGAGTCATAACGGCTTTATGGGAAGTTAGTTATTACGGCTTTATGAAAGGATAAGGATGTCTTAGTTCCTAAAGCATAAAGTTAGTATAACGGCTTCATGGGAAGTTGGTTATAACAACTTTATGGAAGGTTGAAGGAATGGTTTTCTCGAGTAAGGTAAACAAAGATGAATGACTTGAAATAAAGAAGGGCAATTGGATTTAAAGGCATCAATTGCTTAAAGTTTAACGTAAGGGTCACTTGATTAGAAGCCTAAAAGTATAATTCTAAGTGTAGTGACGTATGTGAAATGTAGATTAGCCTTGATACTACGGGTGTTAGTATCTTGGGGTTTTATATGAAATGAGCCTTTGAAAGAATAGGAGTATATAGTACGATTGGGTTAAATTCCCGGAAATTTGTTACGTGATATGAAAGTGCCTTGAGTTCATAAAATGAGATCTATTTGGTATGTTAATGAAAGTCTAAGGATTTTATAAACTTGCCTATACTCGCTTGTGATAGCCTTGGAGTGCAAGTATTATGTTGATACGTTGCCGTGACTCCCAGTTGGAGGGTCGGCTGTCTTGTTATGAGATTATTTGGACGTACCGACAGTGATGGAGGATTCCACGGGTATGCTGCCATTGTGAATGATCCATGGACATGATTGCGATGGAGGATTCTGGGGCATGCTACCATGATGCGGGTTAAACTCCCGGATACGATTATTATTCCATGGATTAGCTCTCCATGAAGACATGTACCCGAGATGAGGGATTCCACGGGCATGTTATATACGATTATTATTCCATGGATTAGCTCTCCATGAATACATGTACCCGAGATGAGGGATTCCACGGGCATGTTATATACGATTATTATTCCATGGATTAGCTCTCCATAAATACATGTACCCGAGATGAGGGATTCCACGGGCATGTTATATACGATTATTATTCCATGGATTAGCTCTCCATGAAGACATGTACCCGAGATGAGGGATTCCACGGGCATGTTATATACGATTATTATTCCATGGATTAGCTCTCCATGAAGTCATGTACCCGAGATGAGGGATTCCACGGGCATGAGATATATATATGTGTATTGTATGTGTCTACACCGACAGTGAAGTAGGATGCCACGGGCGCGACACATGGTTATTTGTCGGCAGTGATGGAGGATTCCACGGGCAGGGGATATATATATGTATTGTATGTGTGTACGCCGACAGTGAGGTAGGATGTCACGGGCGCGACACATGGTTATTTGTCGGCAGTGATGGAGGATTCAACGGGCAGGGGATATATATATGTATTGTATGTGTGTACGCCGAAAGTGAGGTAGGATGCCACGGGCGCGACACATGTTTATTTGTCGGCAGTGATAGGGGATTCCACGGGAACGCTTTGATAGTTGAGGGCTTGAGACCCTTGCTGGACTGGGTGATGAGGTTGAGGGCTTGTGTCCCTAGCTATGGTGTGACTATTGTTCATGTGTTGAAATAGTCTTTAAAAGGTAAAACTTGACTTTCATTACTTTTATTTCGGCAAGGCATAGTTGTACTGTTAATTTGGTTATCATACATGCCTCCAGCTTTATTTTAGACTGTTATGATTTAAATTACAGTACTTTCAGTTTTACATATGTTACACCCCGTAATTACAGGACATGTTTTAAGAACGTACGTAAGAATCCCAAATGTTAAGATTTGAGACTAGTAAAAATTTATCGGAATTATGGAATTGTCGGAAAACGAAATATTGTGACGAATGGGAGGGCGACACGTGTCACCCCCTTAAGTGATCTTGGATGAAATGGCAAGGGCTTGATGGTCATTTTGACCATAAATTAAGATGACCAAGTCTTGCAAAGTATAGAGCTTGATATAATTGACTTAGTCAATGGGGCCACTTGACTTGATATTTAAGAGAATTTCATCCAAACCACACATTTGTGCAAATCTTGACCCTCCATGATGCTATATATTAGTACTAGTAGGAAGACAACTTTTACACTTAGCCAAATTGTCACGACCCAACCCCGGGGCCGGGACTGGTACCCTACCGGGGTACCCTGTCAGGTATATGTCAGAGAATAGCAGCGGAACATACATAACACATAACTTATAAAAAGGGTAACCATCATGGCGGTAGATAAAGTGTTTCCATAAACATACATAAACAAAGTATAATAGTACAACTGGTTCTTATAGCCCAAAACATATATGTGACCACAGACCTCTAAAGATAACAACTGTGGCGGGACAGGGCCCCGCCATACCCCTGAATGTACAAAATACCTATAGCATCAGGGAATGTCCGTACCAATAAACAAGCTTCCGGAGGAATGGAGCTTACGATCTGGAATAGTGATCCTAGAGCGAGGATCCACAATCGCTTACCACCTGCGGCATGAGCGGCCCAGGAAAGTCGATTACACAACGTACCAAGTATGTAAAACTGGAAAATACTGTAGTAATATCATAAGTCAAAATAAGCTGGAGTCATAGATAAAATCAATTTCTTTGCATTGTGCCTTACTAACAATGAGAGTAACAAGTGTAAATCTTATAGCATAAAAATAGGAGGCTCACGATCAAAACAGGGTACCTCGCCCGTAGTATCATTAAGCAATCCTACTCCTGGGACTATTTCACTGCATGGGTCTGTGGACCCGCGTAGAATCATCCGCGCCGTCGTGGGACTATTTCACCGCGTGGGACTATTTCACCGCGTGGGACTATTTCACTGCATGGATCCCGTGGACCGCATGAGTACCATCGCCGTACTCGCGTGGGACTATTTCACCCGCGTGGATCACGTGGTCGGATCGCGTGAGTGCAAGCGCGCGCTCGCATCATGGGTAGCAAATCCATGGCATAGATAATAACCCGGGGTTTACCCAGTAATAATACAAATATATAACATAGCTCATCCGGCTATCATACATAACATAAGCACTACCGGCCTATCATATCATACATAAGCACTACCGGCCTATCATATCACAACATAAGCACTACCTGCCTATCATATCATACATAAGCACTACCGACTTATCGTAACATAAGCAAGTTAAGAAATCCCCTAACTTCTTATTAACATTATTAATATATCCTCTCATTTTAGTATCCTAAGGCACTAACATGTCTTTTAATAGAAAATCAGAATTCAACCCAAGTACCATGTACTTCTAACTTTTAAGAAAAACTCTTTTATACAAAGATTCCAAGATACTAATCACCATAGTATCAAGTTACAAGTTCTTTTCAAAACAAGTCACATTTCCTTTTAGAAATATAATAGGCTTCTAAATCAAGTGACTTCATTTCCTTTAAAACCTTAGGCAACCAATGCCTAAAACCAATCCACCTTCCATAGTTTGAATCCTTTACGTACTTGTTTTAATTAGAGTAAACCATTCTTTGTGAACCTTTCAAAAACTAATATAACCAACGTCCCATAAAGTCATTATATTAGCGTTATTCCTTCGTCAAATACATTTTCCTAAATCGAGGACTTATACTTTTGAAATGAAACAAGTATCATATACTTTAAAACAAGTGTAAATTATCAACTCTTGTCATTATACCGTACTACATAGATACAACTATTCATGCTCGAGAGATAAGAAAGCTCTACATACCTCTTTTGGTCAATCCACACTAAGTCCAACTATGAGTAATATGTCAACCTATAATAACCATAGTGTGTTGATTAACCTCTAATTTCAATGTAGAAATTCCAAATTCAAGTTACCAATTCCTAAGGAAAATTGGGCAGCATTTCCTTTGTTTCTACTCACTTTGCCACCTTTTCAAAGGCCGATTTTAACACTCAAACGCCTCATTAAGGCCCAAC
This sequence comes from Przewalskia tangutica, assembly GCA_029844215.1. NCBI lineage: Eukaryota > Viridiplantae > Streptophyta > Magnoliopsida > Solanales > Solanaceae > Przewalskia > Przewalskia tangutica. The sequence goes on from CM056725.1 coordinate 11,444,297, forward strand.
ATCCAACCAACACAAAGGGGTTTACATACCTAATCTTGGGTGTGTAAAATTCTGCCCCATAAGTTATAATAATACACTTAACAATTCTAAAGTAGTTTGTAGGCTACAACATGCTCATAATATCTCTTTAGCCAAATCCTTCATACCCAACCCACATTTCTTGCATGTAATGACTCTAATAGCATAATTTACTACCACAAGTACTTCCTTCTTAACATGCAACAATAAAAACTAATAATAGAGGAAGAATCATTACCTTAGAGCTTTAGCCAAATTTATCCAACAATTTGCTAGCCTCTATTCCAAGAACACCACCACAACAACCTTCACAAGCTAGCCCCAAGCTTCCTTCTTGCCTTTTACTTTTTCAGATTTTTCCTAAGGCTAGAATACCTCTTGGAGTTTTAGAGAGAATGAGGAGCTTTTTCTAAGAGAGAGATGAAAGATGACCAAGTCTTTAAGACTTGGTCAATATAATGCATGCAAAAATCAGATGGGGGGGACACTTGTCCCCCACCCAGGCCCTTTTAAAAGAAAAATCTGACTTTTCCTAAGTTTTTCCGCCTGATTTTCCGCCTCGGCGCGGCCGCTTCCCGGCCGCGGGCGCAACTCTGGACCCTCGGATCTTTGGCGCCGCGGCCTGCTTCCGGCGCGCGCTGAAACCAGCGACCCCTCGGGTTTCGGCGCGCGGCCGACTTCCGCGACCTCTGTCACGCGCGCGCGCCTGCCTCGGCCATGCTGAGACCGACCGGTCGGCGAACCACGGGGTATAACATTCTCCCCACGCCGAGAAACATTCGTCTCGAATGTTCGCTAAACTTACTCAAATCACAATATCGGCGTAAACTCAAATAAAGGCGCTTCCACGGCCTGACAAAACTCAAGCATAAATACTAAATTTAAAGACCAACAATTTAGAACGTGGGTTACCTGGAGGTATAGGGAATAAGTGAGGATACTTCTTCATCATGTCATCCTCTGCTTCCCACGTCATTTCCTCTCTGTTCTCGTTCCGCCATAAGACCTTGACGGAAGCCACGTCCTTCGTCCGAAGTCGCCTAACCTGTCGATCGAGTATCGCTATGGGACTCTCCTCATACGATAACTCCTCTGTTACCTGAACCTCATGAACCGGGTGCACTCTAGATGGATCTCCAATATATTTCCGCAACATGGATACATGGAAGACTGGATGTACCGCCTCCAAATCGGACGGCAGATCTAACCCATAGGCAACCCTGCCTACCCTACGGACAATCCGATACGGCCCAATGTACCTTGGGCTAAGCTTCCCCTTCTTTCCAAATCTCATCACGCCGCATGGCGATACGCTAGAAAAACCCAATCATCTATCTCAAATTCCAAGTGTCGGCGCGATGGTGCGCATACGACTTTTGCCGACTCGAGTACGCCAACAACCGTTCTGGATAAGCTTCACCTTATCCACCACCTTGAACTAAGTGCGGCCCGACTAATGAACTTCTCCCACTCGAACCAACTATCGGTGACTGCACTTCCTCTCGTATAAGGCGTCGTAAGGCGTCGTCGAATCTGGAATGGTAGTGTTGTTGTAAGCAAACTCCACAGAGGCAAATGATCCTCCCGGTACCACGAAATCAATAACACAAGCCGCGTATCCTCGAGTGTATGCGGATAGTGCGCTCGGCCTGTCCGTCGATGCGAGGTGAAATGCGATCTTGAGACTCACTGTGTCCTAATCCATACGAAAAGACCTCGAAGTTAGCGGAAGCGGGCTCCTCTATCGACATAATCGACCTTTGGGACTCGTGCGGTCTCACAATCTCTCTAATATATAATCGGCGTAGTCCTCGGTGAAACGTCGTTACGGCCGGAAGAAAATTGGTGATTTAAATCGACTGTCGACAATCACTCAAATGGAATCATGCTTCCTACGAGTGGTAGGTAGTCTGTAATAAAATCCATATTTATCACCTCCACTTCCAAGTCGGAATATCAATAGCTGCAACGGCCACCGGCTTCGTGCTCAATCTTAACTCGCGACAATTCGGGCACTGTGCCACGAACTCCGCAACATCCCTCTTTAGGCCATCCTACCAATACACGCATCTGAGGTCATGATACATCTTAGTCGACCCCGGATGAATAGAATAACGAGCACTGTGTGACTCACCCAGAATCTGGCGGCGAAGTCTGTCCGCATCGGGAACACCTGGCCGGCCCTCGAATCTTAGCACCCGTGACGCTACCTCAAATAGACTCTCTCTTTACGAGCGGCATCTCGTTACCGTACCAAAATCTGATCCTCATCACATCGCCTCTTCACCTCCTCGACGATAGAAGACTCGTGACCTCTCGAACCGAATTCCTTCACTAAGAATCAACCAAAGCGAACCTCGAGGCTCGCTGGCGATGTATCTCTCGGACCATATCCCTCTTCTGCGGTGAACATCGGACGGACTACCCATCGATCTGCGACTAAGGGCATGCGACTACGTTGGCCTTCCTGGGTGGTACAGCATATCAACATCGTAATCCGTAAGTAGCTCCAAACACCGTCTGCATGAGTTCACTCTGCAGGTGAAGATGTCTTGGAGACTCTTGTGGTGCGTGTAAATGTCCACATGAACTCCATATAAATAGTGTCTCGGATCTTGAGGCATGAATCATCTGCTGCTAACTCCAAGTCATGTGTGGGATAGTTCTTCTCATGCTTCCTAGGCATCGAGATCATAAGCTATAACCTTGCCGTCTTTGCGTCGGCCACGCTTGCCCACACTGGCGTCGCGATAAACCACGTATCCATCTAAGCCCTGCGGAAGAGTAAGGCTGAGGCGGTCGTCAACTTCTCCTTTAGCGGAAACTTTCCTCACAAGTATCCGTCCGGCGGAACATAGCTGCGCTCGAGTCGGCTTAGTCAAAGTCTTTGAAATAGAAGCAAACTTTTCTACAAACCTCGATAATAACTGCGAGGCCCAAAAGCTGCGCACTCCGTCGGTGTAGTGGAGTGCAGGCCAAGTCTTGGCCTTCAATCTTGTTGTATCAACCCGAATACCATCGGCCCCGATAACATGTCCTAAGAAAGCCAGCGCTGACGAACTTCGCGCCGAGAACTTGACATCTGTTGCGGTCTCGGAGGACTCACGTCCGTCGCCGAATGATCTGTATGCTCTGCTGCGTGCGCGAATACACCAATATATCATCAATAAACACTATAACGAACATATTCAAGAATGGCACGAACACCTATTCATCAAATCCATGAATACTGTGGGGCGTTGGTCAACCCGAAAGACATCACCTGAACTCATAGTGCCCATACAGGGTCTGAATGCGATCTTTGGGATATCTATCTCTCTAACTACTTTGATGATAACCGGACGCAGTCTATCTTGGAAAAACACTTTGCACCTACTGGTCAAACAAATCGTCAATCACGGGAGGATATATGTTCTTGATAGTTACCTTGTTGCACCGTAATCAATACCACATCTGCGGCGTCCGTCCTTCTTCTTTACAAATAACAGCGCCCGAGGAGAAACACTTGGCCTAATAAAGCCTTTCTCCGGCAAATCTTTCGATTGGTCCTTGATTCCCTCAACTCGGCGGTGTCATCCTGTATGGCGGAATAGATATCGGTCGAGTGTCCGCGCCAAATCGATGCAAACTCAATCTCCTCTCGGGAGGATGCGGGCTTCGTGCGGGAATACGTGGAAACTCTCTAACAACCGGGCGGTGAAGGTCCGGTATCTCACCTCGATGTCGAATACCGAACGAATGGTAAATATACCCCTTCCGTATCATCTTCCTAGCCTTGAGGTAAGAAAGAAACCTACCCCTCGGCGATGCAGTATTCCCCTTCCACTCGATAACCGGCTCACCAGGAAATCGGAACAGAACTAACCTCTCTCTGCAGTCCACATTGGCATAGCAAGACGCTAGCCAATCCATACCCATAATCACATCGAAGTCTGTCATATCCAACTCTAGCAAGTCGGCTGAGTCGGCGACCGTCTATAGTCCTTTGGGCAAGCCTTATATACGCTCGGCTACGGCAAGCACCTACCGGCGTAGCCACCTCAAAAGATTCTATGGACTCGGGCTCTATCCCTATTCTACCAGCAATATGAGGAGATACATAGGACAAGGTAGAACCTGGATCTATCAAAGCATATACATCACAGCAAGAAACCAATAATGTACCTGTGACGACATCGGGTGATGCCTCCTGGTCCTGACGACTGGACATAGCATAGATGCGGTTCTGAGGACCGCTGGAACTAGAACCCCTGCCACGACCCCTGCCGCGGCCTGCTGGCCCGTGAACACCACGCCCTCGGGCGCGACAAGCGAAGATGAAGACCCGGCAAGCCCAGGTCGGTGAGCCATAGCATTTCCGTCGCCTGCAGTCGGACAATCTCTCTTCAAATGGCCTGCGTACAAGAGTAACAAGCTCACGGAGGAACACGACACCCCATAATGGCAATCACCACATCGACCACAGAGGCATAGGTGGCCTCGTCGGCGGAACTCTGGTCCTCTGGAAACCGAAGCCACGGAACCTGTCACGCTCCTGAATACTCATGCGTCCGAAGATGGTGGAGGGCGCTGCGGGCCGGATGTGGTGAAAATCTGGTGCTCTTTGGGGTTGTCTACCTAAAACTACCAGAGGACCTGCTGTCACGGCCTCTTCTGGCGATACACTGTCGATCCGTCGGCCCTGCGTTCCTCGCACCAGTGCATATGCTGCGTGCGGGCAATGTCCATGCCCTGAAGAGCACTCCGTGCAACTCTCGGCCAAGTGATCGCCGAGTCTGTGACATACCGGTGCACCACTGTCCTCCATATGCGCTACCAGCGGGCATCACGAAACGATGAGTCAAACTCACATTGTACTCCCGAACCGTTCGCCCGGCTCTGTCTCGGTGTCAAAAATCTATCGGCGAGCCCTCGCCATCTGCGGAGGCAAGAAATGGCCAAATGCGCCTCGAGAACTCGTCCCCAAAGCAATTTGAGCGCATGCTCCCGGGGCGGTTCCATGAATCATACCGATCCAAGCTGCGGTGTCCGCGGCCGATCACGAACCTAGTACCACCGACTCGATCTCGAAGCCCCGATCACCCTCGCGATCCATTTATGGCGTCGAGATAAACTCCACGATGATCATCCTCGGGCTGGACCCATAAAACTCCGGTGGGCTGCAACTCAAAAGTCCCTCGATCTCGCTAGCGGCTCTGTCTTTGAACTACGAATCTGGCCGGGCTGCATCTCGGCTATCCTCGTATGCGCCACGATCACGGCTAATGGCGGGCCATCTCGCTTGTAGCCCATATCCTGCCCCAGGCTTTGGGTGGAGGCTCAGTGCTGCGGTCTCGATGGCCGGCTTCTTTGCCTCGGACTCTTTGGGGTTGGCGGCGTTGTAGAACTTCGCCGTCAAAACACCTCATCCGTGGGGCGGGCACGTACTGGTAACCCTCGGTGCCTACTAGTAGTTCCCTCTCTGCGCCGCCATACGGGCGCGGTTGCCTTGCGTGGAGGCATAAGCGATACATAAAGGAAAACATCGGAGGAGGTTCAACCTATAACTCGGCTCTATTGCACGATCTTAGAGTGAAAGAATGAAACCGATCCTAAATATCCGCGACCTCCACGATTATAGATGTGGTGCACGACACCGATAATCAAGACTCTACTAGACACGATGCGTGGACACTTTCCGAGGACTAAGCGCTCACGATACCACTTTTGTCACGACCAACCGGGCGCGGCGGTACCTTACCGGTACCTGCCGGTATATGTCGAGAGAATAGCGGAACATACATAACACATAACTTATAAAAGGGTAACCATCATTTGGCGGTAGATAAAGTGCCTTCCATAAAACATACATAAACAAAGTATAATAGTACAAGCGGTTCTTATAGCCCAAAACATATATGTGACCACGGACCTCTAAAGATAACAAGCGTGGCGGGACGGGGCCGCCATACCCACGAATGTACAAAATACCTATAGCATCGTGGAATGTCGTACCGATAAACAAGCTTCCGAGGAATGGAGCTTCGACAGGAATAGTGATCCTAGAAGCGAGGATCCACAATCGCTTACCCCTGCGGCGTGAGCGCATCCCAGGAAGGGGTCGATGCAACATACCAAGTATGTAAAAGCGGAAAATCTTGTAGTAATATCATAAGTCAAAATAAGTGAGTCATAGATAAAATCAATTTCTTTGCATTGTGCCTTACTAACAATGAGAGTAACAAGTGTAAATCTTATAGCATAAAAATAGGAGGCTCACGATCAAAGCAGGTACCTCGCCGTAGTATCATTAAGCAATCCTACTCGCGGGACTATTTCACCGCGTGGGTCTGTGGACCAGCGTAGGTCATCCGCCTCGTCATGGGATTATTTCACCGCGTGAGACTATTTCACCGCGTGGATCCTGTGGACCGCGTGAGTACCATCGCCGTACTCGCGTGGGACTATTTCACCCGCGTGGATCACGTGGTCGGATCCGCGTGAGTGCAAGCGCGCGCTCGCATCATGGGTAGCAAATCCATGGCATAGATAATAACCCGGGGTTTACCCCGTAATAATACAAATATATAACATAGCTCATCCGGCTATCATATATAACATAAGCACTACCGGCCTATCATATCATACATAAGCACTACCGGCCTATCATATCACAACATAAGCACTACTGGCTATCATATCATACATAAGCACTCTGAGCTTATCGTAACATAAGCAAGTTAAGAAATCCCTAACTTATTAACATTATTAATATATCCTCTCATTTTAGTATCCTAAGGCACTAACATGTCTTTTAATAGAAAATCAGAATTCAACCCAAGTACCATGTATTCTAACTTTTAAGAAAAACTCTTTTTATACAAAGATTCCAAGATACTAATCACCATAGTATCAAGTTACAAGTTCTTTTCAAAACAAGTCACATTTCCTTTTAGAAATATAATAGGCTTCTAAATCAAGTGACTTCATTTCCTTTAAAACCTTAGGCAACCAATGCCTCAAACCAATCCACCTTCCATAGTTTCGAATCCTTTACCCGTACTTATTTTAATTAGAGTAAACCATTCTTTGTGAACCTTTCAAAAACTAATATAACCAACTTCCCATAAAGTCATTATATTAGCGTTATTCCTTCGTCAAATACATTTTCCCTAAATCTAAGGGACTTATACTTTTGAAATAAAACAAGTATCATATACTTTAAAACAAGTGTAGATTATCAACTCTTGTACGTATACCGTACTACATAGATACAACTATTCATGCTCAAGAGATAGGAAAGCTCTACATACCTCTTTGGTCAATCCACTTGCTAAGTCCAACTACATGAAGTAATATGTCAACCTATAATAACCATAGTGCGTTGATTAACCTCTAATTTCAATGTAGAAATTCCAAATTCAAGTTACCAATTCCTAAGGAAAATTGGGCAGCATTTCCTTTGTTTCTACTCACTTTGCCACCTTTTTCAAAGGCCGATTTTTAACACTCAAACGCCTCATTAAGGCCCAACATCCAAACCAACACAAAGGGGTTTACATACCTAATCTTGGGTGTGTAAAATTCTGCCCCATAAGTTATAATAATACACTTAACAATTCTAAAGTAGTTTGTAGGCTACAACATGCTCATAATATCTCTTTAGCCAAATCCTTCATACCTGACCCACATTTCTTGCATGCAAGGACTCTAATAGCATAATTTACTACCACAAGTACTTCCTTCTTAACATGCAACAATAAAAACTAATAATAGAGGAAGAATCATTACCTTAGAGCTTTAGCCAAATTTATCCAACAATTTGCTAGCCTCTATTCCAAGAACACCACCACAACAACCTTCATGAAGCTAGCCCAAGCTTCCTCTTGCCTTTTACTTTTGATTTTCCTAAGGCTAGAATACCTCTTGGAGTTTTTAGAGAAGGAGGAGCTTTTTCTAAGAGAGAGATGAAAGATGACCAAGTCTTTAAGACTTGGTCAATATAATGCATGCAAAAATCGGATGGGGACACTGTCCCCACCTGTGCCCTTTTAAAGAAAAATCGACTTTTCCTAAGTTTTTTTCCGATTTCCGCCTCGGCGCCGCGGCCCTGCTTCCGGCGCCGCGGCGCCGCAACTCCTGCGGACCCTCGGATCTTTGGCGCGCCAGCTGCGCCCTTGGCGCACACGAAACCAGCGACCACTCGGGTTTCCGGCGCCGCGACTTCGACTTGGCCGCGGCCTACAATCACCATGCGCGCGGCCACGTTCGCCCGCCGGCCGCTGAACCACGACCCGGTCCCGGCTCGAACCACGGGGTATAATACAAATTTTCAAGAAAATTTGAAGAACTCTCTTAGGGGCTCTCGGGTTCATGAACAAGAAAAGAGAAAAAAATTTGTTTGTTGTCCAATAAGTTCCACACTTTAAACCAAGGTTCATGAGGGTATTGTAAGGGTATCTCAATAGAAAGATCCCGGAAAAATAGCGTTTTCGTATTAGTCGCAAGGTGAAAACCTAGTTGCTTTCCTAGGTTTTGATTGGAAGATTAAAGGAAAGTTGTTTGTGATATTCTAAGGGTCTCAAGTGGCGGATTGAAGTGTCAAGGAGAGGCTCTAAGTTGCTAGAGAGCGTCTTCGGATTTGAAGTTGGACTAAGGCTCGTTGAGGTAACAATCTTGTCCTCTTAAAGTGTTATAAGATTTCATATTGTTGTAGCCCTACATTTTTACTAGCATGAAGTATATGTATTGAAGATTGATAAGTGATATGGATTGTAGTATCCTAAATCCGAAATGACATATGAGCCATTTGAAATTGAAATACAATTTGGTCGTTGATTAGAATCGTCGCATGTTACTTACTTGAACATTGTAGTAGTTGTAATCGATTGCGACTTGATATCATGTTATACTAAACAATTTGGATTGAAAAGGAATTGGATAAGAATTGGTGTTGTTATACCTCAAAGTTTCCGAATTGACCTTGTAGTTTGTACTAGTTTGATATCAATTGTGGGGCGGAATTTTACACGTCTAGTAGGCGTGTAATCCCCTATTGTTAACTACATTGTTGGGCCTTAAATGTGGCGTGTTTGGTTATTGAATTCGAGCCTTGAAAAAGGTGGTAAAGTATGTAGAAACAAAGGAAGTGCTGTCCGATTTTCCGTAGAATTTAGTGACTTTGCACTTATTATATTCTACGTTTGAAGTAAGAAGTTAATAGACTTATTATAGTCATTATAGGTTGACATACTACGTGCGGTATATTGGACTTAGCAAGTGGATTGACCCGAAGAGGTATGTGGAACTTTCCTATCTCTTGAGCATGAATAGTTGTACCTATATAGTGATGACGCGTCTGAGACTTTGATATCCTTTACTTGTTTTAAGAATGTCCAAGTCGGTTGAGTTAGGAGATTAACTCACTTGTTTAAAAGTAGTAAGGATGTCTTAGTTTTCAAAGTTAAGGGACTTGAAGTGTTTTAAAGTATATGATACTTGTTTCGTTTTAAACATATAAGTCCCTTGGATATAGGAAAATGTAATTTACTAATGTGTAAAGTTAATATAACGACTTTATGGGAAGTTGGTTATATTAGCCTTATGGAAAGTTAAAAAAAGAGATTTACTCTAAGTAATATAAGTAAGGATAAATGACTTGAATTAATGAAAGGCAAATTGATTTTAAGGCATCAATTGCCTAAGGTTTTAAAAGAAAAGAAGTCACTTGATTTAGAAGCTTATTATATTTCTAAAAGGTAATGTGACTTGTCTTGAAAAGTAGTTGTGACTTGATACTACGGTTATTAGTATCTTGGAAGTTTTATATGAAAAGGAGTCATTTTTAAAAGGGTAGAAGTACGTAGTACTTTGGGTTGAATCCCCAGATTTTCTTTAAAATGACATGTTAGTGTCTTAAGTAAACTAAAATGAGAGAATATATTAATAATGTTAATAAGAAGTTAGGGGATTTCATAACTTGCTTATGTTATGATAAGTCGGTAGCTCTTATGTTATGTATGATAGCCGGTTGTGCTAGTTCATGTTATTCTTACGGGGGAAAGCCCCGGGTTACTACTAATTCCATGGATTTGCTACCCATGATGCGAGTGCGGCGTTTGTACTCATTGCGGGCCCACCGGGCCCAAACAGGTGAAATAGTCCTGTGCGGGTGAAATAGTCCGATGCGGAGCGCATCGCTCTATTGCGGGTCCGTAGGACCTATGCGGGTGAAATAGTCCCAGGAGTAGGATTGCTTAATGATACTACGGGCGGGTGACCCTACTTTGATCATGAGCCTCCTATTTTTATGCGGTAAAGTTTATACTTGTTACTCTCATTGTTAGTAAGGCACAGTGCACTGTATTTTGATTATCATCCATGTCTCCAGCTTTATTTAGACTTATGATATAATTACAGTATTTTCCAGTTTTACATACTTGGTACATATGTGTCGACCCCCTTCCTGGGCTGCGTTAAATGCCACGGTGAGGGTAGCGGTGGTGGATCCTCATTCTTAGGATCACTGATCAGGTGTCGGAAGCTCCATTCCTCCGGAGGCTTGCCTGTTGGTACGGTTTTTCCCTGATGTTGTGGATATTATGTACATTCAGGGGTATGGCGGGGCCCTGTCCTGCTACAATTGTTATTCCTAGAGGTCTGTAGTCACATTTGGGGTTTTGGGTTGTAAGAACAGAGTTGTACTATTTTACTTTTGGTTATGTATATTTTATGGAAGGCGGCCTTATCGGCTAGCCTGTGATGGTTATAGTCTAAACATGTTTATGTGTTGTGTATGTTCCGCTGCTATTCTTTGATGTATACCTGAAAAGGGTGCCCAGGTAGGGCACCAGTCGCGGCCCGGGGTCGGGTCGTGACAACATACTTGGTACATATTTTGTACTGACCTCCTTCGGGGGGCTGCGTTCATGCCGCAGGTTGAGGTACATAGCTTGCTAATCCGCACTCTAGGATCACTGTCCAGTTCTTGGAAAGCTTCATTTCTCCGGAGGCTTTGTCTTTTGGTACGGTTCCCTGAGGAGGTTGTAGACTTTTGTACATTCAGGGGTATGGTGGGGCCCTGTCCCGTCACAGTTGTTATGTCAAGAATTCTTAGAGGTCTGTAGTCATATCTTGTAGATTGGGTTGTGTAAAGAAAAAAAAATAGGTAACTGTTTTTGGATTTGTATATAGCCAGGGAGATAGTCTTATCGGCTAACCTATTATTTATTTCTTGTTAAGTTTATGCATGTTCTGCTGATTATCTCTGATGTATACCTGTAAGGGTGCCCAGGTAGGGCACCAGTCTTGGGCCCGGGGTCGGGTCATGCCAAAAGTGGTATCAGAGCAGTTAGTCCTCGAAAAGTGTCTACAGACCGTGTCTAGTAGAGTCTTGATTATCGGTGTGTTGTGCACCACATCTATAATCAGGAGGTTTCAGGGCATTTAGGATTGGTTTCCATTCTTCTCTCGTAGATCGTGCGCAGAGTCGCCCTACTAGGTTGAATTCTCCGACCTATTCTTATGTATCGCTTATGCCTCGCGGAGGCGACCGGGCCAGAAGGGCAAGGTGGCAGCAGGAGCTGCTAGTGGTACACAGAGGGTTACTAGGACTCAGGCCCAGAATATGCCTGAGGTTGTGGGCGGGTCAACGAGTTCAGCCACGCTGACAGTATTAGAGGAGCCGAGAGCGGCCGTAGCCCCAGAGATTCTGATACCCGAGCCTCCAGTTCCGCAGCCAGGGGCTGAGTATAGAGATTACGGAGAGCAGATCAGGTTATTGACTAGCATCAGCGAGCGGCAAGACCGACAGAGCGGTGTAGCTAACCCTGGGCCGGCGCTTGAGGATTCGGGACTTTCTGGGTTGTAATCCACCCGATTTCTATGGTTCGAGGTCTGAGGAGGATCCTCAGGAGTTCATTCGGCAGGTACAACGGACTATGCAGGTGCTTAGGGCTTCGGAGACGGAGTCCGTTGTGTTAGCTTCTTACCGGTTAGGCGATATTGCGTTGAACTGGTTTGAGTCATGGAGTTGTCTAGAGGTGTGGGTGCTCTCCCAGCCATTTGGGATGAGTTCACGGAAGCCTTTCTCGATCACTTTTTGCCTCCTGAGACGAGGAGAGCCCGCTTGGATAGGTTCTTGGCATTGAGACAGAATGGGAGGACCATCAGAGTGTACAACCTGGAGTTTGACTCATTGACCAGGTATGCGCCCACTATTGTGGCGGACATGGCGGACAGAGTTCACCGCTATGTGATGGGGCTAGACCGTTATATGGTTACTGCATATCTGGGAGTGGCCCTTCAGCCAGGTATGGATATTTACAGGATGCAGGCTTATGCACAAGGGATTGGGGACAGAGAGGGAGAGGGCCAGCCAGACCACCCGGCAAGAGGCCGTGACGGCAGGCCTCAGATAGCTTTCGAGGCGACAGCAAAGCGAGCTAGGTCTACATTTCAGCCGACGCAGAGTGCTCCTTCCCGGTCTTCTGGCAGGTGGTTTGACCGCCGGGGATATTCGGGAGCGGGTCAGGGCTCCAGGGTTGTAGGTTCACAGGTGTCCGAGGATAGTAGCCAGGGGAGGCCACCTTTGCCTCGGAGTGGTCACTGTGGTAGATCTCATTTCAGGGAGTGTCGTACTACGTCGACAACTTGTTATGCTGCGGCAGGCCATTTGGCGAGATCGACCAGGTGGCGGTGGGATAGCATACCATCTTGGATCGGGCGGGTTCTTCTTCTTCAATAGCTAGGCAGGATGTTCATGCACCGGCAGGCCGCGACAGAGGTCGTGGTAGAAGTTCCCAGTTTTAGCGGTCCTTTGACCCGCCTATGTGATTTCTGGTATATCTTTGACCCTTTAGAGACTCGTATACATGATTAGGTTGTTGTATGATTGAGTGTCATGAACGGTTAATATTGAGACTATGTACATGTGATAGAATAAGTTTGGAAGTACGAAAATACAATCCTTTTAGGCCATGAATGAGAGTAAAATAGTGATGGTGCACCCTTGGGATCTGTTTTCTCGTTTGACAGTGATGGATGAATATGCGTGTGTGATATCCTAGGACCATAGGTGGCATAATTAGGTTCCCTTAAGTGTGGTTTTATGAGACTATACCGAGAAATATCAGATTGCCTCCAAAAGAACATTCGGGGTTCCCTTAAGTGTGGTTTTATGAGACTATACCGAGAAATATTAGATTGCCTCCAAAGGAACATTCGGGGACGAATGTTTCTAAGGGGGGGAGAATGTTACACCCCGTAAATTCAAGAGAATAAGATAAGAACGTACGAAAGGAATTAAGGTTTGAACTTGGAAAGATAAGTTGGCAAAATGTTGGAGACAGATTTTCAGTCAACTTTGGAGCGGTATATCTCCTAGTTCCTTAGGAGTTTTTAGGTGTTTTAAAAGCCTAGTATGAAGTTCGTTGAGTCTAGTTTCCAACGCAACAAACCGCTCGTCGATTGGACATCGGAGTAGTAAGTTATGGATGTAGCAAGATCAGCTGGCAGAAGAGGGGGAAAAGAATTCCAGTCAGGCGTCACAGCGCCACGGCGCCGGCTGCAGGGCCACTGCGCCGTAAGACCTGAACCCCTCTGAAGTTGCAGCGCCGCGGCGCCGGCTGCAGGGCCGCGGCGCCAAGGCGGGATTTTCAGCGAAAAATGGGGAAAAATCAGAGATATTTTGGAAAAAGGCCTATGGGAGGGTGACAAGTGTCCCTCCCATTTTTTTGACCAAGTGAGGGTCTTACTTTAGGACCAAGTCTTGAAGACTTGGTCATTTGAAAAGTTTCCTCCTAAGAAAAATCCCCTATTCTCTCTCTAAAATTGATGAACCCTAAGGCTAAAGAACCACCAGAGAGGCAAGTGCTTTCATGAATGCGGTAAACCAATCAATCAGATTTTTGGAAAGGCAACAAGAAGGATTTATGTTGGCAAACTTGTAATGGGTTCGTAGAGGTGATTTTTAACGTGAAGAAGGATTTCGGAAAGAGGGCTTACTGAGGTAAAATCTTCACCTTCTTATTGTGATTGAAGATTTCATGTTATAGTAGTTAGAAATGAGCATGTGGTATATATATTAAAGTTAAAAGGATTTGGATCATGTCGACTTGTTAAAAATCGAAAATGGGCATGTTAGTCACTAATGTTGTAATCAATTCGGTTGTTAGCTAAAATCATTACATGTTATATATAGAAGGGTATATAGTTGTTATAATTGGTTATGACTTAGATAACATGTTGGGATAACAAGTTGGATTGATAGGATTTGAAGAGGGTGATATGTGAGCATGTTATAGCCGATGAGTCGCCTTAAATTAATTGGGTTGTTTAGTATGAACTGTGGGGCAGAATTTTACACGTCCGGTTGGGCGTGTAATCCCCTTTTGTATTGCTGAATTGTTGGGCCTTAAATGTGGCGTTTGGTTATTGAATTCGGGCCTTGAAAAAGGTGGAAAAGTACGTAGAAACAAATGAAGTGTTGTCCAATTTTCCGTAGAATAAGGGACTTTACAATTTGAATATTCTACGTTGAAGCTAGAGGCTAATAGACGTATTATGGTCATTATAGGTTGACATACTGCGGACGGCATATTGGACTTGGCAAGTGGATTAAGCCGGAGAGGTATGTGAAAACTTTCCTATCTCTTGAGCATGAGTAGTTATAAATGTATAGTACGGTAGACGTACGTGATTTAAATGAAGTCAGTTCATTTGATATACTAGACTTGTTTTAAGAATGTCTCAGTTGGTTGAGTTAGAGAATTAACTCACTTGTTCTTAAGGAAAGGTTAAAGGAATGGTTTATTCTAATAAGGTAGACAAGGATTTCTTGACATGAAAAAGTATAGAATACTTGATTTGGAAAGTATTGATTCTTGAACTATTCTAAAGATAAGAAACTTGTTTTCTAAAGTTAAGAGACTTGAAGTATTTTGAAAGTTATGTAACTTGATTTTAAAGTATAAGTCTCTTGGTCATTAAAAGAATGAATTTGTCTAAGACATAAAGAGTCATAACGGCTTTATGGGAAGTTAGTTATGACGGCTTTATGAAAGGATAAAGATGTCTTAGTTCCTAAAGCATAAAGTTAGTATAACGGCTTTATGGGAAGTTGGTTATAACAACTTTATGGAAGGTTGAAGGAATGGTTTTCTCGAGTAAGGTAAACAAAGATGAATGACTTGAAATAAAGAAGGGCAATTGGATTTAAAGGCATCAATTGCTTAAAGTTTAACGTAAGGGTCACTTGATTAGAAGCCTAAAAGTATAATTCTAAGTGTAGTGACGTATGTGAAATGTAGATTAGACTTGATACTACGTGTGTTAGTATCTTGGGGTTTTATATGAAAATGAGCCTTTGAAAGAATAGGAGTATATAGTACAATTGGGTTAAATTCCCGGAAATTTGTTACGTGATATGAAAGTGCCTTGAGTTCATAAAATGAGATCTATTTGGTATGTTAATGAAAGTCTAAGGATTTTATAAACTTGCCTATACTGCATGATAGCCTTGGAGTGCAAGTATTATGTTGATACGTTGCCGTGACTCCCAGTTGGAGGGTCGGCTGTCTTGTTATGAGATTATTTGGACGTACCGACAGTGATGGAGGATTCCACGGGTATGCTGCCATTGTGAATGATCCATGGACATGCTTGCGATGGAGGATTCCGGGGCATGCTACCATGATGCGGGTTAAATTCCCGGATACGATTATTATTCCATGGATTAGCTCTCCGTGAAGACATGTACCCGAGATGAGGGATTCAACGGGCATGTTATATACGATTATTATTCCATGGATTAGCTCTCCATGAAGACATGTATCCGAGATGAGGAATTCCACGGGCATGTTATATACGATTATTATTCCATGGATTAGCTCTCCATGAAGACATGTACCCGAGATGAGGGATTCCACGGGCATGTTATATACGATTATTATTCCATGGATTAGCTCTCCATAAAGTCATGTACCCGAGATGGGGGATTCCACGGGCATGATATATATATATGTGTATTGTATGTGTGTACGCCGACAGTGAGGTAGGATGCCACGGGCGCAACACATGGTTATTTGTCAGCAGTGGTGGAGGATTCCACGGGCAGGAGATATATATATGTATTGTATGTGTGTACGCTGACAGTGAGGTAGGATGCCACGGACGCGACACATGGTTATTTGTCGGCAGTGATGGAGGATTCCACGGGCAGGGGATATATATATGTATTGTATGTGTGTACGCCGACAGTGAGGTAGGATGCCACGGGCGCGGCAGATGGTTATTTGTCGACAGTGATGGGGGATTCCGCGGGAACACTTTGATAGTTGAGGGCTTGAGACCCTTGCTGGACAGGGTGATGAGGTTGAGGGCTTGTGTCCCTAGCTATGGTGTGACTATTGTTCATGTGTTGAAATAGTCTTTAAAAGGTAAAACTTGACTTTCATTACTTTTATTTCGGCAAGGCACAGTTGTACTGTTAATTTGGTTATCATACATGCCTCCGACTTTATTTTAGACTGTTATGATTTAAATTACAGTACTTTCAGTTTTACATACTTGGTACATATTTTGTACTGACCTCCTTTGGGGGGCTGCGTTCATGCCGCAGGTTGAGGTACATAGCTTGCTGATCGGCACTCTTGGATCACTGTCCAGTTCTTGGAAAGCTCCATTTCTCCGGAGGCTTTGTCTTTTGGTACGGTTCCCTGAGGTTGTAGACTTTTGTACATTCAGTGGTATGTCGGGCCCTGTCCCGTCACAGTTGTATGTCTAAACTCTTAGAGGTCTGTAGTCATATCTTGTGGGTCACTTTGTAAAAAAAAAATGAGGTAACTGCTTTTGGATTTGTATATAGCCAGGGAGGTAGCCTTATCGGCTAACATATTATTTATTTCTTGTTAAGTTTATGTATGTTCCGCTGATTATATCTGATGTATACCTGTAAGGGTGCCCAGGTAGGGCACCAGTCGCGGGCTCGGGGTCGGGTCGTGACAGATAATGAGTAACGACATTGCTAACATAAATGCTACTAAGCGCATTCTTGCTAGTAAGTTTGATATGAAAGACTTAGGAGTTGCCGATTTAATTCTGGGAATTAAAATCCATAAGACTCCTCAAGGTCTAGCATTGTATCAATCTCATTATATTGAAAAAGGTACTTGAAAAGTTCAAGTATTTGGACTTTAAAGTTGCAAAGACGCCAATTGATATGAACCTTGCTCTTGCAAAGAATAAAGGTGAAAGTCATTCTCAATTAGATTATGCCAGAGTGTTGGGAAGTTTGATGTATATCATGAACTGTACACGACCTGATATTGCGTGTGCTATAAGTAAACTAAGGCGCTACACTAGTAATCGGACCAAAATCATTGGCTGGCAATGAAACGAGTTTTGGGGTATTTGAAACATACTCAAAACTTTGCTTTGCATTATAACAGGCATCCTGCAATTATTGAAGGATACAGTGATGCAAATTGGATCACCGGTTCAACTGAAACTAAATCCACAAGTGGATATGTTTTACCATGCGGAGGAGCGATGTTCGAAGTCATCCAAATGCATACGACGCCCGCTCTACAATGGAATATGAGTTCATAACTTTAGACAAAGCCGGTGAAGAAGCTGAATGGCTCCGGAGTTTCTTAGAAGATATTCCATTTTGGCCCAAACCGTTGCTCCTGTATGCATACATTGCGATAGCCAAGCGGCAATAGGAAGAGCCGGGAGCGTTATTGTCACGACCGACTCGGCCGCGATCGTGCCCTACCAGGCACCTGTTCGTATACATCGAGAATAGCAATGAACATACACAACATAAACACAGTTGTAAACAATATAACAACACAAAGCTAGCCGATCAGCCGCCCATAATATAAACAAAGTCAAAAGTACAACTTACAACTCGCTTTTTTCATTTCAACCACATATGTGAATACGCACTTAGGAATAACAATCGTGGGACAGTGGCCCGCCATACCGAATGTACATAATCTACAACATCGTGACAAGATCGTACTCAAAGAAAGACAAGCCTCCGAGGATGGAGCTCCGACGTCCGATAAGTGATCCTAAGAATGTGGATCCGCAACTCGCTACCCTTTCCTCGCATGAACGCAGCCCCCGAGGAAGGGGGTCAGTACACAATATGTACTAAGTATGCAAAACTGGAAAGTACTGTAATTACAACATAAGTTTAAAAGAAAGCCGGAGACATGTATGCTAACAAAATTTCAGTACTCAGTGCCTTACTAATAATGAGAGTATAAGTAGGTGTATACTTACAACGAAAAATAGGATTGGAATCCTACTCACGGGACTATTTCACCCGCATAGGTCCGGTGGACTGCGTGAGGTATTCTCGCGTGGGACTATTTCACCCGCATAAGCCCTTACGAACTCGCGTGAGGTATTTCCTCGCATAGGTCGGACCCGCGCACGGACTATTTCACCCGCATAAGCCCTTACGGACTCGCATGAGGTATTCCTCGCGTCGTGGTTAGCAAATCTACTAAATATACAATGCCACAATCCCTGGAATGACCCATGACGAATAATATATCATTAGCCCAAATCCGGCTATCACACATAACATAAGCTCTATAGGCTTATCATGCAATATATAAGCAAGTTAAGAAATCCCCTAACTTCTTACTATTCTTGTTCATATGCACTCTCATTTTAGTTTACCTAAGGCACTATCATGTCTTTTATGAAAATCCGGGAATTTAACCCCAAAGTACTACGTACTTCTATTCTCTTAAAATGACTCATTTCATTATAAAACTTCCAAGATACTACTAGCCGTAGTATCAAGTGACAATTTCTTTTCAAGACAAGTCACAATACTTTTAGAAATAAAATATGGCTTCTAAATCAAGTGACTCGTGTCTTATAAAACCTTAGGCAATTGATGCCTTAAAATCGAATTGCCTTCCATTAAATCAAGTCATTTATCTTTCCATAAAGTCAATATAACCAACTCCCCATAAAGTCGTTATATTCACTTTATACCTTAGTCCTGTATAATTTCCTATCCAAGGGACTTATACGTTTTTAAAACGACCCAAGTATTACATACTTTAAAATTCTTCAAGTCCCTTATCTTTAACAAGACTTAAGACATCTTTAATATTCTCAAAGAAGTGAGTTAATCTCATAACTCACCCGACTTGGCATTTCATAAAACAAGTAAAGAATGTCAAAGTCTTGTACGTCTACCGTACTATATACGTGAAACTAGTCATGCTCAAAGATAGGAAAATTCTACATACCTTGCCGGGTCAAACCACTTGCCAAGTACGAAGTCCCGCCCGTACTTTGTCAACCTATAATATTCACAATACGTCTATTAAAGCCTTACTTCAAACGTAGAATATTATAAGTGTTAAGTCTCTAAATTCTACAGAAAATCGGACAGCACCTCCTTTGTTTTTACTTACTTTGCCACCTTTTCCAAGGTCGAAATACAATAACCAAACAGCCCCAATTGGCTCACAACAATATAGAAGATAATCCAATGCAAATGACTAACTAAACAGCCCCAATTGGCTCACAACAATATAGAAGATAAACCAATGCAAATGACTAACTAAACAGCCCCAATTGGCTCACAATCAATATAGCAGGTAGTCCAATACAAATGACTAACTAAACAGCCCCAATTGGCTCACAATCAATATAGCAGGTAGTCCAATACAAATGACTAACTAAACAGCCTCAATTGGCTCACAATTATATTTCAACCCAAATTTGTAGCATAACATGATATCAAGTCGCATTTGATTATAATAACCATAATCCTTAAGTCAATGACATGCGACGGTTCTAACAACGATTAAATTGTAATTCAACTTAGTAATGGATTACATTACATTTCGGATTTCCAAGGCTATAATCAATCCATAATCTTTATAACTTCAATATAACAATTTCATGCTTGCAACATACAAAGCTAACAACAACAAAATGAATAATCTTGTAATACTTTCAAAGAACAAGATTATACCTCAATGATTCTTAAACCAACTCCAATCCGAAGTCGCTCCTTAGTAGTTTATAGCCTCTCCAAGACACTTCAATCCGCCATTGAGACCCTTAGAACAACACCAACAATTATCCTTCAAGTCTTCAAATAAAACCTAGAAAGACCCTTAGGTTTTCGTTTGCGACTAACCCGTAAACAATCTTTTTCCAAGATTTTTCTATTGAGATGTGTTTACAATACACCTAGGAACCTTGGTTTAAAGTGGGGAACTAAAAGAACAAGGAACAAATTTTTTTTCTTCTTTTGCTAAGTGAACCCGAGAGCTTAAGCCTATGTTCTTCCAATTTTTGTGTGAAATTTTCTAAGTGTTGGCTCTCTCTAGCACTACTAGTATTATATAGAGTAAAGGATGGTCAAGATATAACCAAATGTGAGGCTTGGATAAGCTCTTAGTAAGTCAAGACTTATTGACTAATTGACTTGGTCAAGATTGTCATGCTACACAAGTTGCAAGACTTGTCTTGCAACAAAGGTCCAATGACCTTCATGCCCTTGCACATTTCGACCAAGGCATCATCTAAGGGGGGTGACACGTGTCGCCCTCCCATTCGACACAACACAATGTTTTTCCGACAATTTCATAATTTCCGATAAATTTTTACAAGTCTCGAATCCTTAACATTTGTGAGTTCTTACTTACGTTCTTAAGGCATGTCCTGTAATTACGGCGTGTAACATTCTTCCCCCCTTAGAAACATTCGTCCCCGAATGTTCTTTCGGAGTCACACTTACAATTAGCGACATAGTTTCCTTTCACAGCCCCGACATACCAAAAATGCCACTCATGGCCACATAAAAGCATTTAAGCAAAAGAAACACTTCAATTAAAACCTGACAAGCAAGGGCAAAATGAAATACCTGAAGGTATAGGAAATAAGTGAGGATACCTCCTCAACATGTCCTCCTCCGCTTCCCAAGTCATCTCTCCTGCTATCATTTCTCCACAGACTTTGACGGAAGCTACATCCTGGTCCGCAGCCGCTCGACCAGCGATCGAGTATCGCTATGGGACTCTCTCATACGATAACCCCTCCACACTGGACCTCACTAGTAGGAAAAACTCGCCGATCTCCGATACACTTCCGCAACATAGCAACATGGAAGACCGGATGTACCGCTCTAACTCGATGGCGATCCAACTCATAAGCAACTCCCCACTCTACGGACGATCCGGTAGGCCCGATGTACCTTGGGATGAGTTTCCCTTCTTACCGAATCTCATCACACCCTTCATGGGTGACACCTTCGAAGACCCAATCGCCTACCAAACTCCAAATGCCGACGCCGATTATCCGCATATGACTTCGCCGACTGAGCCGATAACAATCTCTCCGGATAAGCTTTCACCTTATCCATGCACCGTATCAAGTCCAGGCCAACTAATCGTACTCGCCACGCCGAACCAACCGATCGGCGACTGCATTTCCGCCATATAAAGCCTCGTATGGCGCCATCTCAGTATCGGAATGGTAGCCGCTGTTGTAAGCAAACTCCACAAGAGGCAAATGATCCTCCCACTACCATCGAAATCAATCACGCAGCTCGCAGATATCCTCGTTGTCGGATAGTGCGCTCGCCTGCCGATCGAGGGTGAAATGTTGTGCTGAGACTCACCTGTGTACCTAAACCCTTCTGGAAAGACCTCTGGTTAGCCAGAACCGGGCTCCCTATCGATATAATCGACACCGAACACCGTACCTCACTATCTCTCGAATGTACAATCCGCATAGTCCTCACCAAAACGTCGTCCCGATCGAAGGAAATGGGCTGATTTCACACGGCCAACAATAACCCAAATGGAGTCGTATTTCCTCCGAGTACGAGGTAACCTGTAACAAAGTCCATGTTGATCATCTCCCACTTCCAAGTCGGAATCTCGATAGATCGCAATAAACCATCGGGCCTCTCGTGCTCGACCTTGACTACCGGGCAATTAGACATCGCGTGCAACAAAACTCGCCACGCCCTCTTCGTGCCATCCCACCAATACAAACATCCGAGGTCATGGTACATCTTGGTCGACCGGATGAATAGAATATCGAGCGCCGCCTGCACCGCCGACGAAGTCCTGATACATCGGAACACACAACCGCCCTCAAATCTCAAGACTTCATCAGCGCTACCTCGAATAGACTCCTCTCCCAGAAGAGCTACATCACGCATCGCATCAACACCGGGTCCTCAAACCGCCGCTCTTCACCTCATCAACGATGGAAGACTCGCAACCTCACGAACCCGCATCTACTATCGCTTCGGATCGATCAATCGAACCCCAAGGCTCGCTAATCGGTGGATCTCGACGACCATGTCCCCGCCTCTCCGCCGCACTCGATAGGCTCCCATAGATCTACGACTCAAGGCATCATCAACTACGTTGGCCTTCCCTGATGGTATAGAATATCAACATCATAATCTTTCAAAGAACTCTAACCACCGCCTCGCCTCAAGTTCACTCCTCTCGCTGAAGATATATCAAGGCTCTTGTGGTCTGTATAAATATCCACATGAACTCCGCATAAATAATGTCTCTAAATCTTCAAGGCATGAATAATCGCGCCAACTCTAAGTCATGGGTAGGTAATTCCTCTCATGCTTTCATAATCGCGGGAAGCATAGGCTATAACCTTGCCGTGGCCGCATCAAAACACACCCTAGCCCGATACCCGAGGCATCACAATAGATCACGCATCCATCTAACCCTCCTAAGAGTAAGAACCGAGCCGTAGTCAACCTTTCCTTCAACAACCGAAACCCTTCTCGCAAGCCTCGCCCATCCGGAACTTGGCCGCCTCGAGTCGCCTAGTCAATCTGCCAAATCAAGCAACCGCTTCCACAAACTCGCGATAATAACTCGCCGATCTAAGAAATCGCGCACTTGGCCGGAGTAGTAGGTCTCGCCAAGACTTGATCGCTCGAACTTTGTCGTATCTACCCGAACACCATCAGCCCAATAATATGCCCTGTGAATGCCATCGAGGCCAACCAAAACTCACACTTGGAGAACTTGGCGACAATCGCCGGCCCGAGAATCCCAAGTACCGCCTCAAGTGATTCGCATGCTCGCTCGTCCGTGAATACACCAGATGTCATCAATGAATACAATCACAAATGTATCCAAAATGGCTTGAACACCGGTTCATCAAATCCATAAATACCGCTGAGCGTTGGTCAAACCGAAAGACATAACTCAACTCATAGTGCCCATACCGGTCCCGAATGCGCTTTGGGATATTCGCTCGAACTCGAACTCGATGATAACTGCATCGCAGTCTATCTTTGAGAAACACCTCGCACTCGCAGAATCGTCAAACAAATCATCAATCCCGGGAGGGTACTTATTCTTAATGGTTACCTTATTCACCGCTGTAGTCAACACACATACGCAGCTGGCCCCATCCTTCTTCTTCACAAACAACACCGGCTCCCTGCGAGAGATACACTAGGCCTGATAAAGCCTTTCTCCAGCAACTCTTTCAGCTGGTCCTTCAGCTCCCTCAACTCCGCAGGTGCCATCCTGTATGGCGGAATGGAAATAGGTCGAGTGTCTGGCAACATGTCAATACAAAACTTGATATCCCTCTCAGGAGGGATACCCGGAAGATCATCTGGGAACACTTCCGGAAACTCCCTAACCACTGGCACCGATCAAGAATCGCACTCACCCTCAGACGAATACCGGACGGATGGTAGATGTACCCTTCGCACCATCTTCCTAGCCTTGAGGTAAGAAATAAACCTACCCTACGGCGCCGTGTTCTCCACTCGATAATCGCTCGCCAGAAACTGAACCGAACCAACTCGTTTCTACAATCAACGTTGGCATAACAAGACGCCAACCACCCATACCCATAATGACATCAAAATCTGTCATCTCCACTTATCAAGTTCGCAAGGGTCGACGATCAGAATAAATACCTGACAACCTCTATACACCCGCCACTAACACCGAATCACCCACTGGCGTAGCTACCTCAAACGTCTCTATCGACACCGGCTCTATCCCGATTCTACCCGCAATAAGAGGGGACACATAGGACAAGGTAGAACCTGGATCTATCAATGCATAAACATCACACCAAATCGTGAATGTACCTGCGGACGACGCCGTGGAAGCCTCACGATCCTGGCGGGGCTAGAGAATATATGCGCTCGGGACCGCTAGAATCGAACCACCACCACGCCTCTACCGCGGCTGCTCGTCCGTGAGTACCACGCCCGGGCGCATAACTACGTAAGGAGAAGAAGACCCAAAGAATCGATCCTGCCGATCGTCGTACCACCCATGCTGCCTCTAGACGGACAATCTCTCTTCAAATGGCCCAGCTGGCCACAAGAGTAACAACCTCCTGCAGGAACACGACACTCGCTCTGGGTGAGATCTGCCGCATCGAGCACACCGAGCTGTGGGTGGTCTCGACGGCGAGGATCTTCGCCTCGCGAAACCTCAAGACCGAGCCCGACCGCTTCCCGATCGACCGCTGATCGGACCTCCTGCCAGAAAACCGTGACGGAGCACTCTGTGCTGGCTGGAAAGTGGACCTAGTTCACGAGGCCGCCCGCCGATAATCGCCCCGAGACTGATGTCACAGCCTCTTGGCCGGCTCGCGTCAATCTGGTCCTCCCTTTCTCTATCCTCTATCCCCTGAGCATAGGCCTGCATCCTAGCAATGTCCATACCGGGCTGAAGAGCCACCCCCAAACATGCTGTAATCATATGACGGTCTAGCCCCATCACATAACGATGAACTCTATCCGCCATGCTAGCTACAATAGTGTGAGCATGCCTGGCCAAGGAGTCAAACTCCAGGCTGTACTCCCTAACGGTCCTCCCGTTCTGCCGCAAGGTCAAAAATCTGTCTACCCGGGCTCTCCTCATCTCGGGAGGTAAAAAGTGATCCATAAAGGCCTCTATAAACTCCTCCCAAACAGCTGGAAGAGCATCATCACCTCTCGAAAGCAACCACGACTCAAACCAGTTCAACGCAATATCGCGCAACCGGTAAGAGGCTAGTGTAATGCACTGTCTCAAGCCCTAAGGACTGCAGGTCCGTCAGAGCTGTCGAACGAACTCGCGGATCCTCATCGCACTCGAACCATAAAACTTCGTGGGTGACATCCGTAAAATCCCTAATCCGCAAACCGCCGCCAGGGTGGCTTCGCTTCCCGCTTGCCGCTCGACTACTATATCGTCAATAACCGACCGCCTCGTAGTCTCTATACTCGCACCGGCCGGGAATCGGAGGGTGCTGCACGGAACCTTCGAGCTACCGCCGCTCTCGGCCTTCTAAAATCGCAGCGTGGTGAACTCGCCGACCCGCCTACTACTCGTGCATAGTGCAGGCTCGAGCCCGTAACCTCTCGAGTACCGCTAGCGCCTCGCCGCTTTGCCCTTCTCGGGCCCCGGTAGCTTCGCGAGGCATAGCATTTCATAAGAAGAGGTCGAGAGGATTCAACCTAATAAGACACTCTAATGCACGATCTCGGAGAGAAGAATGGAAACCAATCCTAAATGTCTCGTAGCCTCACGATTATAGATGTGGTGCACAACACACCGATAATCAAGACTTACTAGACACGCCTATAGACACTTTCCGAGGACTAATCGCTCGATACACTTTTGTCACGACCCGACCTCGGCCGCGATCGTGCCCAACCCGGGCACCCTGCTCGTATACATCGAGAATAGCAAATGAACATACACAACATAAACACAGTGTAAACAATATAACAACACAAAGCAGCCGTCAAGCCGCTTTCCATAATATAAACAAAGTCAAAAGTACAACTTTACAACTCGCTTTTTTCATTTCAACCACATATGTGAATACGCACTTGGAATAACAATCGTATGACAGGCCCACCATACCCTGAATGTACATAATCTACAACATCAGGGACAAGACTGTACCAAAAGAAAGACAAGCCTCCGGAGGATGGAGCTTCCGACGTCCGATAAGTGATCCTAAGAATGTGGATCCGCAACCTGCTTACCCTTTCCTGCGGCATGAACGCAGCCCCCGAGGAAGGGGGTCAGTACACAATATGTACTAAGTATGCAAAAGCGAAAGTATCAGAATTACAACATAAGTTTAAAAGAAAGCCGGAGACATGTATGCTAACAAAATTTCAGTACTCAGTGCCTTACTAATAATGAGAGTATAAATAGGTGTATACTTACAACGAAAAATAGGATTGGAATCCTACTCCTGGGACTATTTCACCCGCATAGGTCCCGTGGACCTGCGTGAGGTATTCCTCGCACGTGGACTATTTCACCCGCATAAGCCCTTACGGACTCGCATGAGGTATTCCTCGCATAGGCTGGACCCGCCGCACGGGACTATTTCACCCGCATAAGCCCTTACGGACTCGCATTTAGGTATTCCTCGCATAGGTCGACCCACCGAATGGGACTATTTCACCCGCGTAAGCCCTTACGGACTCGCACGAGGTATTCCTCGCATCGTGGTTAGCAAATCCACTAAATATACAATGCCACAATCCCGGAATGACCATGACGAATAATATATCATTAGCCCAAATCCGCTATCACACATAACATAAGCTCTATCGCTTATCATGCAATATATAAGCAAGTTAAGAAATCCCTAACTTCTTACTATTCTTGTTCATATACACTCTCATTTTAGTTTACCTAAGGCACTATCATGTCTTTTATGAAAATCCGGGAATTTAACCCCAAAGTACTACGACTTCTATTCTCTTAAAATGACTCATTTCATTATAAAACTTCCAAGATACTACTAGCCGTAGTATCAAGTGACAATTTCTTTTCAAGACAAGTCACAATACTTTTAGAAATAAAATATGGCTTCTAAATCAAGTGACTCGTGTCTTATAAAACCTTAGGCAATTGATGCCTTAAAATCGAATTGCCTTCCATTAAATCAAGTCATTTATCTTTCCATAAAGTCAATATAACCAACTCCCATAAAGTCGTTATATTCACTTTATACCTTAGTCTGTATAATTTCCTATCCAAGGACTTATACGCTTAAAACGACCCAAGTATTACATACTTTAAAATTCTTCAAGTCCCTTATCTTTAACAAGACTTAAGACATCTTTAATATTCTCAAAGAAGTGAGTTAATCTCCTAACTCACCCGACTTGGCATTTCATAAAACAAGTAAAGAATGTCAAAGTTCAGACGCTCACCGCACTATATACGTGAAACTAGTCATGCTCAAAGATAGGAAAAATTCTACATACCTTGCCGGGTCAAACCACTTGCCAAGTACGAAGTCCCGCCCGTACTATGTCAACCTATAATATTCACAATACGTCTATTAAAGCCTTACTTCAAACGTAGAATATTATAAGTGTTAAGTCTCTAAATTCTACGGAAAATCGGACAGCACCTCCTTTGTTTTTACTTACTTTGCCACCTTTTCCAAGGTCGAAATACAATAACCAAACAGCCCCAATTGGCTCACAACAATATAGAAGATAATCCAATGCAAATGACTAACTAAACAGCCCCAATTGGATCACAACAATATAGAAGATAAACCAATGCAAATGACTAACTAAACAGCCCCAATTGGCTCACAATCAATATAGCAGGTAGTCCAATACAAATGACTAACTAAACAACCCCAATTGGCTCACAATAAATATAGCAGGTAGTCCAATACAAATGACTAACTAAACAGCCCCAATTGGCTCACAATTATATTTCAACCCAAATTTGTAGCATAACATGATATCAAGTCGCATTTGATTATAATAACCATAATCCTTAAGTCAATGACATGCGACGGTTCTAACAACGATTAAATTGTAATTCAACTTAGTAATGGATTACATTACATTTCGGATTTCCAAGGCTATAATCAATCCATAATCTTTATAACTTCAATATAACAATTTCATGCTTGCAACATACAAAGCTAACAACAACAAAATGAATAATCTTGTAATACTTTCAAAGAACAAGATTATACCTCAATGATTCTTAAACCAACTCCAATCCAAGTCGCCTTAGTAGTTTATAGCCTCTCCAAGACACTTCAATCCGCTTGTTGAGACCCTTAGAACAACACCAACAATTATCCTTCAAGTCTTCAAATAAAACCTAGAAAGACCACTTAGGTTTTCGCCATGACTAACCCGTAAACAATCTTTTTCCAAGATTTTTCTATTGAGATGTATTTACAATACACCTAGGAACCTTGGTTTAAAGTGGGGAACTAAAAGAACAAGGAACAAATTTTTTCTTCTTTTGCTAAGTGAACCCGAGAGCTTAAGCCTATGTTCTTCCAATTTTTGTGTGAAATTTTCTAAGTGTTGGCTCTCTCTAGCACTACTAGTATTATATAGAGTAAAGGATGGTCAAGATATAACCAAATGTGAGGCTTGGATAAGCTCTTAGTAAGTCAAGACTTATTGACTAATTGACTTGGTCAAGATTGTCATGCACAAGTTTGCAAGACTTGTCTTGCAACAAAGGTCCAATGACCTTCATGCCCTTGCACATTTCGACCAAGGCATCATCTAAGGGGGGTGACACGTGTCGCCCTCCCATTCGACACAACACAATGTTTTTCCGACAATTTCATAATTTCCGATAAATTTTTACAAGTCTCGAATCCTTAACATTTGTGAGTTCTTACTTACGTTCTTAAGGCATGTCCTGTAATTACGGGGTGTAACAGTTATGTACAACATAAAGTCTCGTCACATACGACGAAGACATAATACCGTTAGACAACTACTTTCTAGTGGAATTATCACAATTGACTATGTTAAGTCAAGAGATAATGTGCCAGATCCACTAACTAAAGGCTTAACTAGAGAGATAGTTGAAAGATCATCGAGGGGAATGGGACTATGGCCGAGGACAAGTCATCGTGACAGTAACTCTACCTACAAGACTGGAGATCCCAAGATCTAGGTTCAAAGAGATCAAACAAAGTCATTGATGACGGTTCAACATTGTCACTATAATTTTTTGGTCCATTCTCGTGATGAGACAATGTTCAGTACCAGGATAAAACATTACGACTTTTTAATGGTTCCTAAGTTTGGTACGGGTATATCAAATAGTGTATCTACGGGATGACACATTTAGGAATCACCTATGTAAGTGTGAAGTGTAAGCCGATTCAAGGAGAATTCTGTAAGGTCAATTCTCTACGCACTTATGAACCAGGCAGTGTTCATGGCTGAAACGAAGAAAACAATGAGAACCAAAAATGGTTAAAGGGTTAATTGTGTGACATGTGGTTGTCTATGTATACATCTGAGCTCGACGGTTCAAAGATATCAAATCTACCGATTGACCGAGTATATCCGACATATGTTCACTACGGAAAGTTCAAAGAGAAATCTACTTATCCAAATGCGATTAATCCTTGCTTACGAATCACACAGCTTTTTGTCATGCATGTTTTTCATCATATAGCCATTTTCCATTCATGTGGGGGATTGTTATAGATAGTTAATGGTTAAGAAGAGGGACTCCCCTCGCGCCGTCGTCGTCGGTCGGCTCGACTCGGCTTCGGATTTGGATATGATTGATAATCTTTTTGGACAAAATTTATTTAATTTTTTTATGTCTGCCGGAAAAAGATTAATTGGTAATTAATTTTCGCGGAATAAAAATTAAATTTCCCAAACGTTTTATTTTTCATTTTCCGAAAAGGCAAAGTGGCCTTTCCGAACAGTCACCAACCTTTCGGAACAGTCACCAACCTTTCCGAACAGGCACCTTCGATGCTATATAAACTGAGGCAATGTCTCAATTTTAATACACTGAAAAATAATTTCCTTCATTTAAATTATGTCTTCTCTTTCACAAATAAAAACTATCGAGTCTTACTGTGGTTCGTTGTCAACTTTGAGTTCGTCGAAGTCGTCGGCGTTTGAAGTACCGCTACTCCTGCGACAAGTATATCCGTTTTATCCTGTGAGGAAGTAATCCATAATCGGGTACATTGAGGGGATTAAATTCCTTAAGGACACACAGTGAATTCTGTGATCTCAGATATTTTTCTTACTTTCTACATTATTCCTTTTTTTCAGTTTCTGATTTTTTCATTTTCTGATTTTAAACACAGGCGTACCATATATGAAAGACACGAGTAATATTATATTAGAAAAATATATTAGTCTTATATTAGGAAATATAGATTTATTTTCAGTGATTATTTTCATTATTGAAGAGGTATATATATACATGATATACAAAATTAATTAAGGAAATGAAATCTATTTTTTCTAATACAAGTCTAATATTTTTTTATAATACAAGACTAATACCATAATTACACTTGTACAAGAATTCTATAAATATGGAAATAAAATATACAAAACTCGGTCCAATGATATACACGTTTTTGACCATGTATTTCACCATCTTTTACACCCCCGCAGTCATAGCGGGTGATTGTCGTACGATGAGACTATCCCTAAAATCTTCAAACAGAACCAAGGAAAGATCCTTAGTAAATATGTCACGTACTTGTCCACGAGCTACCTTTTCGCGAACAAAGTGAATATCCATCTTGATATGTTTAGTGCGTTGATGTTGGATCGAATTTTCAGAGAGATAGACTGCACTAACAATATCACAATAGACTAAGGTAGCTTTCTTAATAGGAAAGTGAGCTATAATAGAAGATTACGTAGTAAACATGACTCAGACGCTACATTGGCTACCCCTCGATACTCGACCTCCGCACTGGATCGTGATAAAGTAGCCTGACGTTTTGCCGACCAAGAGACCAAGTTATCACCAAGAAACATACAATAACTAGATGTCGAACGTCTAGTATCTGGACATCCACCCCAATCAGCATCTGTATAAGACATGAGAAGAGACGAATGATGTATATAAATGTAAACCATAATCAAAAGTGTCATGTATGTAACGCACAATGCGTTTCAGCGCATGCATGTGCTGTATAAGACTTTAGGAATGTGGAAAAAGCTTGAGACTTTTTAGACAAAGGAAAGGTCCACAAAAAATTAGAATAATCATGCATAAATAAGCACACCAGCTGCACTGCATAAGTAATATCGGGTCTCGTGAAAGTGAGATACTCAAGAGCCCCTACAAGACTGCGATAATGGGTGGGATCCTCGTAAGGTGTTTTAGAAGTAGCGCTCAACTTCGGTTTGGTATCAACCGGAGTAGAAGAGGACTTACAAGATGACATCTCAACTCTCTCAATAATATCATCCCATACTTCCTGTGTGATAAAAATAGACCATCTGCATGATATGTGATAACTATACCCAAAAAGTAACTCAAGGGCCCTAAGTCTTTCATAGCAAATTCTGAACTAAAAAGAGACATGATAGACTTGCGCAGATTATCAGAAGAGACAGTCAATATAATATCATCCACATATAACAAAATGTATGTCAGAGAAGTACCACGACGATATATGAACAGAGAATGATCAGACCTGCTATGAGAAAACCCAATAATAGACATATAATCTGCAAACCTCTTATACCAAACTCGTAGGGCCTGCTTAAGCTCATATAAGGACTTCTTAAGAAAACAAATATGATTAGGATAATTGGGGTCCCTGAAATCTAAGGGCCGATGCATGTATACTGTCTCTTTATGATCACCATGTAAGAAAATATTTTTCACATCCAACTGATGAATGGGTCATGCTTTCGAGAGAGCTAGACTGAGAACCATGCGAATGGTATCCAGTTTGACCACCGGACTAAATGTTTCACCACAATCTTCGTCAATCTGTTGAGTTTTGCCATCAGCTATAAGACGGGTCTTATGCCTCTCAAAACAATCGTCAGATTTTTCCTTATGAGTAAAAATCCACATAAAATGAATAACATTGACACTGGGGGGACGGGTCACCAACTCCCACGTCTTATTTTCAATAAGAGCATTAAATTCATTATCCATGGCCATTTTTCAATTTGGGTCATGAAGGGCATACACCAGGTTACGTGTCAAGGGTGATTTAGTGACATTAGAATTGAGATTAAAATATATTTTAGGTTTAAAATACCACATTGAATACGAGTAACTTGCCCTTGACTCGAAATAGAAATGGACGAATTTTGGGTAGGTGTCGGGTTGGGTCGGGACTGGCCAGTAAGCACTGGGCCTGCCGGCCCAGTAGCAGGACGTATGGATGACAAATGTGGGCCAACAGGAATTGGGCCTGCTGGCCGAAAAACTAGACGCGGGAGAATGTTATTTGGGCCAGGTTGTTGAGAAATTGGGCCTGCTCACCGTGATTCAGGAACTGGGAGGGACAAATTTTGGCCAGCAGGCATGTCACGACCCAAAACGGAGGGCCATGATGGGTACCCAGATCCTACCTGCTGAGCACTTCTAATCACATATTTACCCTCAAACCGTAATTAAGCATGGCTATTAGGGCCGTCACGCGGTAACCTGCTGACACATGGGAATGATAAACTGGAAAGGTACTGTGTAAACTCTTGCAAACGGAAGAACCCAACCTATGCATATATACATACTAAGGCCGACAAGGCCATACATGACTACTATACACAGGACAACTGTCTACAAGCTTCTAAAGAGTACCTGACATCATATGGTCGGGACAAGGCCCCTCCATACCCTACACATATAAAAAATATCATACTACGACTAGACTGCAACTCTGGAACAAGTATAGTGCTCCAATATCAGCCGAACCAACAACTTACATAGCGAACCGTCACCCTGTCTACCTGAGCATGCGGGCATGAAAAACAGTGTCCCTCGACAAAAGGGATGTTAGTATGTTGTATCGAGTATGTCAGGCATGAAAAATAGCATAATAGAGACCTGAAAGTAACATGAGAATAGAAACAACCAACCAGTAGAGAATGACTCTGAGGGCCGCAATATGTATAAGTATCATGTCTGTGCAGAATGCCTATGATGGCCATAATATGCCTAAGTGGCATGCACAATGCGGTCATACACACACACACACACACATACACACACACACACATATATATATGCGTATATAACGCCATCAAGCCTATGTGGGCATCACATCATATCATATCGGCATCTGTGGGCATAATCATCATCATATATACCAGCTGCAGGTGGTGGTGCGTATATAACGTCTTCCCTTTTCCCATCCCCATACATATATAATGCATACATATAGTAGCGTATATAACTCCTTTGAGGTCAAGGGTAATACATGAATATAATGCATGAATGATACTAAGATACTCTGAGCTTATCGGAGTGACGTAATGCTGCTTCACTCCGATTAACATTATGAATACTAACATTTTTTCTATATACCTCAATAAGAAGTTAGGACACATTTAGACATGCTTTGGACATAGAAATGAATAACATGAACATCCTTAACTACTAAGAGTAGAATCATTTATAGGATAGTACTACGTTCACGTTTCGTACTTAGAACATGCCAAAAAAATAAGACATATCTTTAGTGTTGAACCTCTAATAATGATGTCAAAACTCGTTCTATCTACACGTTAATCTAAATAACAAAGCAAACTAACCCACTCATGTTCAAACTTATAGAAATTGAACACATATTTGAAATAAAAGACGCGATTGCTAAAATAGGGTGCCCTTAACTCGTTGCTGCCTCTTCACTTAGGAAATCTCAAATCTAAGAGGTAATTGAGCTTAATCTTTTAGTCACCTGCTTAACCATGAAGTTTCTTTGGTAGCTTTTCAAAGAATCTGCCGTCTCCACTTTGTTTGTACAACTTCACTACTATCCATTCTCTTACTAGCTAATATTCAATATACTCCTATCCGCTGATAGTGGTCCAGTGGCCATTAGTCAAATTTGTGGCCTTAGGGTCACAAGTTCGATTCTCGGCGGATACGTTCTCCGGGGCATATGCCCCGTATTAAAGCTTGATAGTTTAACCGCGCAGGCATGTTGCAGTGTGGGTTTGATTCCCTCCAGACAAGTCCTGTTAGGGGGTCAGACCTTGTAGCATTGATCCGTTGATAGCGATCAGACACTGAATGCGGGGTGCACATCCCGCGATTTACCCGGCGGTGACGGCTAAGGACGGGTTCCATCGCCTCCAGGAGCCTAGTACCAGTACTTGTGCAGGTACTAGCGATATGGGGTACTAAGACCACCCCGAGACCTGAATTATCAAAAATAATAATTCAATATACTCCTAATTTACTAGAATTTGTATTTCTCCACTTAGTAGACAGTGGGGCCCACGTATAAGAACAATACTCAATTGTTAACTAGTGCTTAAGATGCCATCTACACATTTATAAGTCAGTCACTACATAATTCATCTTACTGCCACGTGAAATAGTTATCTTTATCCTTTGCTATCAACTAAACTCCTTTTATCACCCACTTAATTAAACTTATCCCACAATTAATTCCTTGTTCTCAAATCACTTAAATACTAAATTATTTTTTAACACACTCCATGTACTCTACTATTATGATCATTTGACATATCACTATTACATAAACTCTTTTGACACATACCAAGTATTATTTTCAATTCTCATCGTCACACTTATTAAGTTTTAAATTATTTTGGGACTTTATCCTTTTATAGACCAAACTCTTGATGTGAATATGTAAATATAACAAAATGTTCTTACAACTCAGGTCTACTTACATATGTCTAGTGATTCAAACCATGACCCGAAAATACGGATAGTGGGCTGAGAAATTGACGCTGGATCGGAAACTATTGGGCCAGCAGGCAGTGGGCCTGCTAGCGGATATGGGTCACAGGACAACCAGTTAATTGGTGGATAATATATGGTAAGAGCCTATTATCCAACAAATTATAAGAACTAGATACATAATTATACAATTTAGCAAACGGAAATTGAATTTTATCAAAAATAACATTGCGACTAATTATGATTTTATTAGAAGATAAATCAAAATATTTGTAACCACGATGATTAGACGGATAACCCAAAAATACACAAGCGGTAGAATGAGCTTGAAGTTTGATATTTGTAGTGGACGAAAAAAATGGATAGCACAAACACCCAAATACCCTAAGATGAGAATACGAATAGTCTTTATGATAAAGAATTTTCAGGGGAGGCAAGATTCGGGTAGTTGGTGCCCCTCCCCCGGTGTTAATTTTATTCGTTCTATGTGGATTTTTACTCATAAAGAAAAATCTAACGGTTGATTTTTAGAGGCATAATTTCCGTCTTGTAGGGGATGACAAAACTCAGCAGGTTGGCGTGGATTATGAAGAGACATTTAGTTCGCTGGTCAAACCGGCTACCATTCGCACTATTCTCAGTCTAGCTCTCTCGAAAGCACAACTCATTCATCAGCTGGATGTAAAAAATAATTTCTTACACGGTGATCTCAAAGAGACAATATACATGCATCAACCCTTGGGATTCAGGGACCCCAATTATCATATTCATTTATGTTTTCTCAATAAGTCATTATATGAGCTTAAGCAGGCTCCACAGGCTTGGTATAAGAGTTTTGCAGATTATGTATCTATTATTGGGGTTTCTCACA
This sequence comes from Przewalskia tangutica, assembly GCA_029844215.1. Taxonomy (NCBI): domain Eukaryota; kingdom Viridiplantae; phylum Streptophyta; class Magnoliopsida; order Solanales; family Solanaceae; genus Przewalskia; species Przewalskia tangutica. Next base: position 11,479,850 of record CM056725.1, read on the forward strand.
ACAGGTCGGATTATTCTCTGTTCATCTATCATCGTGGTACTTCTTTGGCATACATTTTGTTATATGTGGATGATATTATATTGACTGCCTCTTCTGATAATCTGTGCAAGTCTATCATGTCTCTTCTCAGTTCAGAATTTGCTATGAAAGCCTTGGGACTCTTGAGTTATTTTTTTGTTATAGTTGTCACACGTCATGCATATGGTTTATTTTTATCACAGAGGAAATATGCAGCTGAGATTATTGAGAGAGCAGGCATGTCATCTTGTAAGTCCTCTTCTACTCTGGTTGACACCAAATCAAAGTTGAGCGCTACTTCTAGCACACCTTAAGAGGATCCCATCCCACCCATTATCGCAGTCTTGTAAGGGCTCTTCAGTATCTTACTTTCACGAAGCTCGATATTACTTATGTGGTGCAGTATGTGTGTTTATTTATGCATAATCTGAGGGACGAGCACATGCATACGCTTAAACGCATTATACGGTACATACATGACACACTTGATTATAGTTTGCATTTATATCCATCCCCCATCTCTACTCTCATGTCTTATACAGATGTTGATAGGGTGGATGTCCAGTAACTTGACGTTCGACATCTGGTTATTATATGTTTCTTGGTGATAACTGTTGACACCCAATTTTGACCCTCCGGTCCAGTCATTAGCTATAAAATTAGACTAATAATACAACAATAATTTTTATGATTTTTATAATAAAATGCAGCAATAAAACATTAATACAGACATAAATAAACAATTTAATAATGGCACCGCGTCTTACGTAGAAAATTACACACTTAGAGCCTTGTCATAATTCCTAATAATAAATAATAAATACATAAATAATCTAACACACGCGTTTTAATAATAGCATTCATAAAAGAATTAAGAAGTCCTAATTTTATTTAATAAGTCTTAATAACGACATCACATTATAAACATTAAGAACTAATTAATTAGCACACCCGTATTTATTATTAATAATAGCTTAAACTAATAAAACACCTAAATAATCTAATCACAATTTATTAATTTAATTAAACACTAATAGCACCTAAAACTAACACTTAATTAACTAACCTAACACTTAATACTAACATAACTACTGTACAAACGCATTGAACCCGCGAGCCCACGTCGCCCTCTACCCCCAACCCGCGACCCGGCCCACGCCTTACCCTTTATTTTCCCCCTCAGCCCAGAAGCCACGTTTATTTCCCTAACCCGCGTGGCCCAAACCCCATTCCCTTATCGTGCCCACCACCATTTTTATTTTCCCTTTACCCACACCCGCGCCTTTACTTTACCCTACCCGCATGTCCCTCAGCCTTCGCCCATCCCCATCGTTCATAACGACGAACAAGAACAAAACCTAGCAGCTATAGCTTCAATCGCCGCGCCTTCCCTGCCGTGATTCTCGCCTGAAAATCCGGCGAATCGAACCCTTTCCTTACCCACACACACCCAGCCAACAATTTCTTACCATAACCAAACCAAATCCCTTCAAATCAGTAGCAAATCAATACGAATCATACACATATCAAGCCCAGAATCAACCTTGGTCTACTTACCAACATTAGAACCCAACGAGGGCCATATAAGGCACATGCAAAGGCATCAAAGAAGGAGGACCCTTAGCAGCAGTCAAGAACCACCACAGTAGAGCACAGTAGGCAGCATACCCATAGCATCGAAACAGGGAGATGAGTCGAACATAGAGCATATACGAGGGAGTTCGGGCTCAGCACCTAGGCTATAGCATCATAGGAACCGAAAGTTCGAATCCCTTTCTTTTAGTTCCAGCCAAAACCAACAAACAAAACCTTGCCCCTTTCCATCGCATCGCAATAACCCGTCGAGTGGACCGACGACTTGATACGCTGTCCCGGCTCGCTGTCCGGAGAAGGTAATTCCTTTCCCTTTTAATTTTCAGTTTAATGTGCCTCATATAATCTGTATTATATGTTTATATTTCCATTACTTATCGTTGGAATCAATTAGATTAGTCATTAAATGTGTATGGTCATATTACGACTGCTCAAGATCATTATATGGAGGTATTAAGCATGTTTCATTAAAGTAGACATTATTAATGATTCACTATTAAAGCTGTATATGCTCAGTTAAATCCCCAAACAGATTCATGATTATGGTATTTATATGCTGGAGGGAATACGATATTGATAATGCAATATTTCCATTAATGTTTGTTAATGTCTAATGACTTGTTTGCTTGTCTTATTGGTCATTAATATTGGGATATGCTATGTTGGGTTCATGTCCAGCACTATGTGATAGGTGTTTATTATATTGATTGCAGTATTGGTTCATATCCAGTTTCCTTTAAATGATTACATGTACACTCTGTCTGTCTTGACGATTATGTCTTACTGATATCATGTAACATCTTTTAAGTCATTGTTAGTTTCTTATGGCCATTTGTGTGATTAATTAGGAAAATGCATATCTTATTAGCTTAAACTTAAAATGTCACATGCTAAGTTTAGATGTTCAGTCTAGACGAACATAGAGCATAAGACTAGTTTGTTATTTTCTTCATGATAGAACAAGGATAAAAAATGATTAGTTGTTTAAATGCTTTTGTATAATAGCCTCATCTATTGAAAATTAGACCCGTAGCATATCGGTTATCTCTGTTTTGGTCTCTATATTGTATGAACCCCCTGTATGTAAATACTCTTGTGTCATTAGAAAGCAACCCATTTTTTATCAATAACTCTATGGGATAACACTAACTTAGATAGATTAGGGGATGCATAACCTGATCTTTGTTAAGTGTTTGCCTCATTTGCCTTCTTTCCTCTTAAATTAGACACATCAAGGTGATAAATAGAATCTGGAATATAAGAGAATTTGAGACCATGTACTGTCTGCAGTATGCCTGATATTGTTGGCTTGTTATGAACTTAAACATGATTCAGGGCATTTGTTTTGTTCTAAATACACTGATATACGTGCCCAATTTAGGTATACTTTGTATATTTAAACATGTCTTGTCATATTCCTATCTGTCTAGCTACTTACCCCCATCGATATTATCCTATATTTGGTCTTCCTTTAAAACTGAAAATGTTACGTTTTGAGGCTTATTTCCGTCTACTGTCTACTGCCCTGCATACCCCTGTTTGCTGCGCTATTCATTTGTTTTCTCTGTATGTTGCCTCTCTTGATAAATTACTACATTTTGGGCCAGCATAGTTGTCCCCCTGTTTGCCTTTACTGTTTGCTATTTCCCTGGGCCCAACAGTGCATACATATCTCTTCAATAAATCAGTTTGCTAATGTGGCAGTCATATCCCATATATCTAAAGATTATATGAGTATTCTATCTACTTGCATGGTTAAATAAATTTGGGCTTGTACTAATCTTTATCTTCCTTCTTTTTACATGGCACGCACCGGAGCAAAACAAAGAGTCTCATGGCGAGACTCATCGTGGCAAATTAATACCCGCATCTATGTGCATTTCTCTATCCGCATCGAAATTTCAAAACCACCGGCGAAAAGACATCGTCATCCGTCGAGTCATCTTCTTTTATTTCCTACCCCGCCCCGTTTATTTATTGTAATTAATTGTCTAACGCTATACTAATTAATTAGCACTTATAATAGTTAAACCTTGAATCCATAAGTAGAAATTAATTTAATTTTGCTTCCCTTAAGTTAATTACTCTAGGCACGCCATACATTGTTTAACATTTATAATAAACCACTCAATAATCTTCACTTGCATAATCAATCATGTAGCTAGGATATTATTTCTGATCAAATTCCTAACCCATTTTCAAAATTCATTATCATTCATATATGAAAACTATTTTTGCTTACTAAATAGACACTTTGCATGCTATGATTATTTTATAATGCATATTTTGCCATAATTGATTTTGCATTACTACTTCTATGTTATGCTATACAATCGAATAAATTCATATAAATACCTTATGAATGCATGTTTTCCATCAAAACTAACTTTATATATATTGAAACAAAATCTTACATTTTCTTTTGGTCAAAATACATCTTGCATGTTTTAAATACTTTCTTTTAAATATTTTCTAAAACATGCATTTCTCTAACATAATAATTAACCCTAGGTTTGGCAGGACAACCGCAAGTTAGCGGATCTTAGAGGGTGCCTAACCCCTTCCCTCTAGATTAATAAAGAACCCTTACCCAGAATCTCATTAAGTTTAGCAGACCATTAAAATGGAGTTAATGTTTCACTTTAAACTAGTTAAACATTTAGGTGTCCTAATTCACCCAATTAATTAGGTGGCGACTCCGCGAACCCTTAGCATTTTGCATTTTTTTTTCACTTTAACACTTTACTTTTAAAGTTTAGCATTTTATTATTTCTAACATGTTCTTATTAAGCAGGGTTCGTGGCACTCTCGTTTCGACTCCGGTTTAAAATGGGGTGTTACAGATGACGACTTCACTGGGAATTTTAGGTTCTTAACCATAACAAACCTAGGGTTATTATTTGGCATTTAATTTTGTGTGCTATATTTTGTTTATTTTAATTGCTACCTGCTTTACTGTTTTCCTTAAACTGGCATTCCGCTCATATTTCTTCCGCTCTGGAAAATTCACACAATCACACACTCACACGCGGGTGTGCTTTGCGCACCTGCAAATTTCTTTCAAACACCCACATTTAAGAGAGTTGGTATTTTGAGCGGAGAATCCGGTCCAACCGGTGGTCGCGTAGCCTTCTCACTCGAGTTGTCCGCTCGGGAACCTTGTGTCCAGAAAAGCCAAATCTTAGAAACTTAAGATAGAGTTATACCACCCTTTATTTTAGGGCATGCATGCATTTACCTTAGGTGGGTCGGTCCTTGGCATCGACACCACAATTAGGGAGACACCAAACTTGTCGACGGCTTTCTCAACCCAACGATCAACCAGCATATTATGTGTAGCGTGACAATAATGGACAAATCTAAACCTAATCTTGTCATGTCGAAATTGGAAAAAGTGCACCGTCATTTGGTCGCCATTTCCAACAAAAGCATTACAGTTGAACGGCTTGGACAAATCCATCATAACCTCGCATATGTGACGTTTAGGCCTACCCCTGGCATCAAAGGGTCCCCATGCATGTTAGGACTCGCTTGTAATGCGATAATTTATGTGCAACATGTACTTGCTAAATGCTATTTACACTTTAGCAAAATCACGTGTTTTACACTAACACAGTTTGCTACATGTTGCCTAAAGGATTTATCATCTCCCCCAAAGGTCGATTTGTATTTGACTAAGCAATGGCGGAGCATCGATATCCCACAATATCAAAGGCACGGTCCAGCAACATGACCGATTCAAGGGCATTTGAGCAGAACGAGTCGGAACCTGTCTTGGTTCCTATAGGCAAAGCAGGAGTCTCAGGAGAGAAAGGCAACATAGATCCGATCGAGCGCCGCCCGATATCGCGACAAATGGCAACCCTACGGCCGAAATTAAGGCCGAAACATCAATAAATACAACTTTATTGAGACCCACTTTAGGTCAAACGCCCTTGCATATTCAAAACTGGGACAAGGTAGGAAACCAGACAGGGGTTGCAGGTCCAAGCAGGCCAGGCACGTGGATATCAAGGGACAAGGCGGCGAAGTCAAATACGAATCGACCCCCCCCCCCCCCAAAACTCACAATTTTTCTTTGAGCGCAGGTCTTTTCATATTAACGAGGCGAAAGTGCAATGAAGCGAGAAAATACGGCAAGAAGTTCTTGCGAGAAAAAAGCAGAGCAGAGGATATGACAAAAATCCAAAATTCAAAGTCCGCATCAGAAGCAGCAGAAGCAGAAAAAGGCATCGACAATCAGCGGTCGAACTCAGATTACGCAAGGGCTAAGCGCAGCATCAGCGTGGGCATAAAGTCAAATTTGCAACCAACGCATCGCACCCAACAAAAGCATCGTGGCAATTCGTCAGTTGCGGCATTTAGCATGTCCGTGCAAGGATAACATCTCAGGGATGACATCTCTACCCATAAAATTGCACTTCTCATATGTATTTATCATTTCGTTTAAACAGGTATACACTAACGTTTTTCTCAAGCTTAGCTTGCAGGAGCATTTATTCTACAGGAAGCGGCGGACGCGTCCGAACAACGGCGTTATCGGCGTATGTCGGCGGCGACATATATCCGACTTCGGTTTATCGATCAGCGGGACAATTTTTAAGGACTTCGCCACTAAAGGACACCGACAAATATGATTCCATATGCTCGAGATAGAGGCACGATCAGCGATCGAAATTCAAAAGTCCGACAAAGTCTAGCGCGTCGGCTGGGCATAAAGCACACAACAAAAGCATCATGGCAATTCGTCGGTTGCGAGGAAACATCTCGGGGGCGACATCTCTACCCACATAATTGCCTTTCTCAAATATTTATCATTACATTTTACGATTATACACTAACTTTTTCTCAAGCTTAGCTTGCGAGCATTTATTCCACGGGAAGCGGCAACACGCGTCCGAACGGCGGCGTTATCGGCGTATGTCGGCGGCGACATATATCCGACTTCGGTTTCGTCGATCAGCGGGACAATTTTTAAGGACTTCGCCACGAAAGGACATCGACAGATATGATTCCATATGCTCGAAAGATCGACATAAACTGGGACAATTTTAAGGACTTTACTACAAATGACATCAATGGACATGGTCAATTCACGCTAAGGGTTCCATGTCCCAAAACTGAGACAAATTTTAAAAGAGAGCTTGACGGCAACGGAGCACCGAGAGTATGTGAGAATATACCGCCGATTTCGGATAAGGATGTTCGCTCTGTTTCATAACATGTCACTATTCAAAAATCGACATAATTTCCTACTAGTATTTTCTCAAGATAGAATATTGTCAACAAATGTTTTCGACCGAGACTCGGAATCAGACAGGGGTTACATGGTCCAGACAAGACAACGCGTGCAAATATCAAGAGCCAACACAAATCGGCCGACCCCCTCCCCGAACTCACAATTTTCTTTGAGTGAATTTTGCAGGTCAACAGGAACAAGGAGGACAACGACGAACATCTACATATCGTCCATACAACGACGAACATCTACATATCGTCCATACAACGACGAACGTCTACATATCGTCCATACAACGACGAACATCTACATCTCGTCCATACAACGACGAACATCTACATATCGTCCATACAACGACGAACATCTACATTTCGTTCATACAACGACGAACATCTGCATTTCGTCCATACAACGACGAACATCTACATTTCGTCCATACAACGACGAACATCTGCATCTCGTCCATACAACGACGAACATCTGCATCTCGTCCATACAACGACGAACATCTACATATCGTCCATACAACGACGAACATCTGCATATCGTCCATACAACGATGAACATCTGCATATCGTCCATACAACGAACATCTACATTTCGTCCATACAACGAACATCTACATTTCGTCCATACAACGATTAACATCGCATCTCGTCCATACTGACGAACATCTACATTTCGTCCATCTGACGACGAACATCTCCATTTCGTCCATACAACGACGAACATCTGCATTTCGTCCATACAACGACGAACATCTGCATTTCGTCCATACAACGACGAACATCTGCATTTCGTCCATACAACGACGAACATCTACATATCGTCCATACAACGACGAACATCTGCATATCGTCCATACAACGACGAACATCTGCATATCGTCCATACAACGACGAACATCTGCATATCGTCCATACAACGAACATCTTCATATCGTCCATACAACGACGAACATCTGCATCTCGTCCATACAACGACGAACATCTGCATATCGTCCATACAACGAACATCTGCATTTCGTCCATACAACGATTTAACATCTGCATTTCGTTCATACAACGTTAACATCTGCATTTCGTCCATACAACGACGAACATCGCATTTCGTCCATACAACGTTAACATCTGCATCTCGTCCATACAACGACGAACATCTGCGTCTCGTCCATCTGACGACGAACATCTGCGTCGTCCATACAACGACGAACATGCGTCTCGTCCATACAACGGCGAACATCTGCGTCGTCCATACAACGGCGAACATCTGCGTCGTCCATACAACGGCGAACACTGCGTCGTCCATACAACGGCGAACACATCGTCTCGCCCATACAACGACGAACACTGCGTCCGCCCATACAACGGCGAACATCTGCGTCTATATCTATCTGACGGCGAACATCTGCGTCTACGTCTATACAACGAACATCTGCGTCGTTTATACAAGACAGCGTATCATCACATCATTTCATTTTATAGTATATACAATTTGACTACAACCACAACACAAAATTTACATTCTTACATTATTTTGTTTTGACAGTTATGCACTAACCGTTTGCTTAAGTCTTAGCATGCAGGAGCAGGAGCACAACGTGGATTTTCTCTTACAGCGAACCGGGGCAATTTGTTGGGGGGCCAACCTTCCCAATGAATGGCAGAAGCGGCCTCAAGCGTCGGTCCACTCATTCCAGCACCATAAGCCATAGCAGTACACCCCAGGTTCAAGCCAGTTATTTTTATTTCTTTCCTTTTTGCACCATAGCCCAGTGTCATCATAACTCGACACTGGGACAATTTTGAGTCCGCATTAGCCCACTTTGGTGTTTTGACCATGGTAGCCCAGTGTCATCATAACTCGACACTGGGACAATTTTGAGTCCGCATTAGCCCCTTTGGTGTTTTGACCATGGTAGCCCAATGTCATCATAACTCGACACTGGGACAATTTTTGAGTCCGCGTTAGCCCGCCTTGGTGTTTTGACCATGGTAGCCCAGTGTCGTCATAACTCGACACTGGGACAATTTTTGAGTCCGCGTCGGCCTTGCCCAATTGCCCAACATTTTAATTCTGAGGGTCGAGACAAAATTGGCTATGAGTCAACGTCTTTGTCCGAAGATTCTTCCATCATCTCCATACAAAGAGGGACAACTGTTGACACCCAATTTTGACCCTCCCGTCCAGTCATTAGCTATAAAATTAGACTAATAATACAACAATAATTTTTATGATTTTTATAATAAAATGCAGCAATAAAACATTAATACAGACATAAATAAACAATTTAATAATGGCATCGCGTCTTACGTAGAAAATTACACACTTAGAGCCTTGTCATAATTCCTAATAATAAATAATAAATACATAAATAATCTAACACACGCGTTTTAATAATAGCATTCATAAAAGAATTAAGAAGTCCTAATTTTATTTAATAAGTCTTAATAACGACATCGCATTATAAACATTAAGAACTAATTAATTAGCACACCCGTATTTATTATTAATAATAGCTTAAACTAATAAAACACCTAAATAATCTAATCACAATTTATTAATTTAATTAAACACTAATAGCACCTAAAACTAACACTTAATTAACTAACCTAACACTTAATACTAACCTAACTACCCAGCCCAAACGCAGCCCAACCCGCGAGCCCACGTCGCCCTCTACCCCCAACCCGCGACCCGGCCCACGCCTTACCCTTTATTTTCCCCCTCAGCCCAGAAGCCACGTTTATTTCCCTAACCCGCGTGGCCCAAACCCCATTCCCTTATCAGGCCCAGCTCACCAGCAGCCTTTATTTTCCCTTTACCCACACCCGCGCCTTTACTTTACCCTACCCGCATGTCCCTCAGCCTTCGCCCATCCCCATCGTTCATAACGACGAACAAGAACAAAACCTAGCAGCTATAGCTTCAATCGCCGCGCCTTCCCTGCCGTGATTCTCGCTTGAAAATCCGGCGAATCGAACCCTTTCCTTACCCACACACACCCAGCCAATGATTTCTTACCATAACCAAACCAAATCCCTTCAAATCAGTAGCAAATCAATACGAATCATACACATATCAAGCCCAGAATCAACCTTGATCTACTTACCAACATTAGAACCCAACGAGGGCCATATAAGGCACATGCAAAGGCATCGAAGAAGGAGGACCCTTAGCAGCAGTCAAGAATAGGGATGTCAATGGGGCGGGGTGGGGCGGGGAATAGTATCCCATACCCATACCCACCACCTAAAACACATCCCCATCCCCGCCCCACCACCCATCACGGGTAGTAATTCCTCCACCCGCCCCCGCCCCATTTACTTCATGCGGATACCCACTTACCCGGCGGGTACCCATTAATAAAATGCTCAAATAATGTCTAGCAATTGTTTTAGTCACCAAAATGAAAGTTATATAAGAAAAAGGAAAAAAAAAGAAACATTTCCACTATGGTGTATCGAATATAAGTCTAAAACCTTGTCAAAATATTATGAATATTAAAAAACAGTAAAGATGAAAATATTTAACAAAAAAAAGGAGAACAAAGAGAATGAGAAAAAGAAACGTGGTGCATTTGTGTTTAACAAGCAGGACACAGTGCGGGTTAGCTCAAGTCACATTTTAAATCAAGAAAGGGCCAAATAAATTCGTAAATAGCCTAATTAAACTAATAGATGATATAGATATGGGCGGTGCGGGTACGATCGGTGTGGGTACGGTGCGGGTAGCGGGGCGGGCAGGTGCGGAGCGGGTGCGGGGCGGGTCTTATATGAAATTCACCCCCGCCCCACTACCCATGACGGGTAACACTTATGATACCCATACCCGCTCCACCACCCACCAAACCATCCCCCATACCCGCCCCAATTGGAGCGGGTGTGGGGCGGTACCCGCATTTATCCGCCCCACTGACATCCCTAGTCAAGAACCACCACAGTACAGCACAGTAGGCAGCATACCCATAGCATCGAAACAGGGAGATGAGTCGAACATAGAGCATATACGAGGGAGTTCGGGCTCAGCACCTAGGCTATAGCATCATAGGAACCGAAAGTTCGAATCCCTTTCTTTTAGTTCCAGCCAAAACCAGCAAACAAAACCTTGCCCCTTTCCATCGCATCGCAATAACCCGTCGAGTGGACCGACGACTTGATACGCTGCCCCGACTCGCTGTCCGGAGAAGGTAATTCCTTTCCCTTTTAATTTTCAGTTTAATGTGCCTCATATAATCTGTATTATATGTTTATATTTCCATTACTTATCGTTGGAATCAATTAGATTAGTCATTAAATGTGTATGGTCATATTACGACTGCTCAAGATCATTATATGGAGGTATTAAGCATGTTTCATTAAAGTAGACATTATTAATGATTCACTATTAAAGCTGTATATGCTCAGTTAAATCCCCAAACAGATTCATGATTATGGTATTTATTTGCTGGAGGGAATACGATATTGATAATGCAATGTTTCCATTAATGTTTGTTAATGTCTAATGGTTTGTTTGCTTGTCTTATTGGTCATTAATATTGGGATATGCTATGTTGGGTTCATGTCCAGCACTATGTGATAGGTGTTTATTATATTGATTGCAGTATTGGTTCATATCCAGTTTCCAGATTTCCTTTAAATGATTACATGTACACTCTGTCTGTCTTGACGATTATGTCTTACTGATATCATGTAACATCTTTTAAGTCATTATTAGTTTCTTATGGCCATTTGTGTGATTAATTAGGAAAATGCATATCTTATTAGCTTAAACTTAAAATGTCACATGCTAAGTTTAAATGTTCAGTCTAGACGAACATAGAGCATAAGACTAGTTTGTTATTTTCTTCATGATAGAACAAGGATAAAAAATGATTAGTTGTTTAAATGCTTTTGTATAATAGCCTCATCTATTGAAAATTAGACCCGTAGCATATCGGTTATCTCTGTTTTGGTCTCTATATTGTATGAACCCCCTGTATGTAAATACTCTTGTGTCATTAGAAAGCAACCCATTTTTTATCAATAACTCTATGGGATAACACTAACTTAGATAGATTAGGGGATGCATAACCTGATCTTTGTTAAGTGTTTGCCTCATTTGCCTTCTTTCCTCTTAAATTAGACACATCAAGGTGATAAATAGAATCTGGAATATAAGAGAATTTGAGACCATGTACTGTCTGCAGTATGCCTGATATTGTTGGCTTGTTATGAACTTAAACATGATTCAGGGCATTTGTTTTGTTCTAAATACACTGATATACGTGCCCAATTTAGGTATACTTTGTATATTTAAACATGTCTTGTCATATTCCTATCTGTCTAGCTACTTACCCCCATCGATATTATCCTATATTTGGTCTTCCTTTAAAACTGAAAATGTTACGTTTTGAGGCTTATTTCCGTCTACTGTCTACTGCCCTGCATACCCCTGTTTGCTGCGCTATTCATTTGTTTTCTCTGTATGTTGCCTCTCTTGATAAATTACTACATTTTGGGCCAGCATAGTTGTCCCCCTGTTTGCCTTTACTGTTTGCTATTTCCCTGGGCCCAACAGTGCATACATATCTCTTGCTGAAATCAGTTTGCTAATGTGGCAGTCATATCCCATATATCTAAAGATTATATGAGTATTCTATCTACTTGCATGGTTAAATAAATTTGGGCTTGTACTAATATTTATCTTCCTTCTTTTTACATGGCACGCACCGGAGCAAAACAAAGAGTCTCATGGCGAGACTCATCGTGGCAAATTAATACCCGCATCTATGTGCATTTCTCTATCCGCATCGGAATTTCAAAACCACCGGCGAAAAGACATCGTCATCCGTCGAGTCATCTTCTTTTATTTCCTACCCCGCCCCGTTTATTTATTGTAATTAATTGTCTAACGCTATACTAATTAATTATCACTTATAATAGTTAAACCTTGAATCCATAAGTAGAAATTAATTTAATTTTGCTTCCCTTAAGTTAATTACTCTAGGCACGCCATACATTGTTTAACATTTATAATAAACCACTCAATAATCTTCACTTGCATAATCAATCATGTAGCTAGGATATTATTTCTGATCAAATTCCTAACCCATTTTCAAAATTCATTATCATTCATATATGAAAACTATTTTTGCTTACTAAATAGACACTTTGCATGCTATGATTATTTTATAATGCATATTTTGCCATAATTGATTTTGCATTACTACTTATATGTTATGTTATACAATCGAATAAATTCATATAAATACCTTATGAATGCATGTTTTCCATCAAAACTAACTTTATATATATTGAAACAAAATCTTACATTTTCTTTTGGTCAAAATACATCTTGCATGTTTTAAATACTTTCTTTTAAATATTTTCTAAAACATGCATTTCTCTAACATAATAATTAACCCTAGGTTTGGCGGGACAACCATGAGTTAGCCGATCTTAGAGGGTGCCTAACCCCTTCCCTCTAGATTAATAAAGAACCCTTACCCAGAATCTCATTAAGTTTAGCAGACCATTAAAATGGAGTTAATGTTTCACTTTAAACTAGTTAAACATTTAGGTGTCCTAATTCACCCAATTAATTAGGTGGCGACTCCGCGAACCCTTAGCATTTTGCATTTTTTTTTCACTTTAACACTTTACTTTTAAAGTTTAGCATTTTATTATTTCTAACACGTTCTTATTAAGCAGGGTTCGTGGCACTCCCGTTTCGACTCCGGTTTAAAATGGGGTGTTACAATAACTGGGTCTCGTGGTCGGCAAAACGCCAGACTACTTTATCGTAATCCTGTGCGGAGGCCGAGTATCGAGGGGTAGCCAATGTGGTGTCTGAGTTATGTTGGATGTGTAATATTCTATTAGAGCTTCACTTTCCTATTCATAGAGCTGTCTTGGTCTACTGTGATATTGTTAGTGCAGTCTTTCTCTCTGGAAATATAGTCCAACATCAGCATACTAAACACATCGAGATGGATATTCACTTTGTTCACGAAAAGGTAGCTCGTGAACAAGTTTGTGTCTTACATGTCCCTTCACGGTACCAAATTGCTGACATCTTTATTAAGGGCCTTCCTTTAGTTCTGTTTGAAGATTTTATAGGCAGTCTCAGCGTACGACAACCGCCCGCTATGACTGCGGGGGTGTGAAAGACACGATAATATACATAGTTGGGACCGTGTATATCAATTAAGAATTTTGTATATAATTTACCATATTTATAAATTTTTTGTACAAATGTAATTATGATACCAATATTATATTAGAAAAATGTATTAGTCTTGTATTAAAAAAAAGTAGATTTATTTTTTCATAATTAAATATTATATATCATGTATATATAACTCTTCATTAATGAAAATGAGGGAATTATTCTCTTTTAATATATACTAATTAGTCTAAGTGGCATGCACAATGCGGTCATACACACACACACACACACACACACACACACACACACACACACACACACACACACACATATATATATATATATATATATATATATGCGTATATAACGCCATCAAGCCTCTGTGGGCATCACATCATATCGGCATCTGTGGGCATAATCATCATCATATATACCAGCTGCAGGTGGTGGTGCGTATATAACGTCTTCCCTTTTCCCATCCCCATACATATATAATGCATACATATAGTAGCGTATATAACTCCTTTGAGGTCAAGGGTAATACATGAATATAATGCATGAATGATACTAAAACACTCTGAGTTTATCGGAGTGACGTAATACTGCTTCACTCCGATTAACATTATGAATACTAACATTTTTTCCATATACCTCAATAAGAAGTTAGGACACATTTAGACATGCTTTGGACATAGAAATAAATAACATGAACATCCTTAACTACTAAGAGTAGAATCATTTATAGGATAGTACTACGTTCACGTTTCGTACTTAGAACATGCCAAAAAAATAAGACATACCTTTAGTGTTGAACCTCTAATAATGATGTCAAAACTCGTTCTATCTACACGTTAATCTAAATAACAAAGCAAACTAACCCACTCATGTTCAAACTTATAGAAATTGAACACATATTTGAAATAAAAGACACGATTGCTAAAATAGGGTGCCCTTAACTCGTTGCTGCCTCTTCACTTAGGAAATCTCAAATCTAAGAGGTAATTGAGCTTAATCTTTTAGTCACCTGCTTAACCATGAAGTTTCTTTGGTAGCTTTTCAAAGAATCTGCCGTCTCCACTTTGTTTGTACAACTTCACTACTATCCATTCTCTTACTAGCTAATATTCAATATACTCCTATCCGCTGATAGTGGCCCAGTGGCTATTAGTTAAATTTGTGGCCTTAGGGTCACAAGTTCGATTCTCGGCGGATACGTTCTCCGGGGCATATGTCTCGTATTAAAGCTTGATAGTTTAACCGCGCAGGCATGTTGCAGTGTGGGTTTGATTCCCTCCAGACAAGTCCTGTTAGGGGGTCATACTGTTATACCCCGTAGTTCCTGGGTATGTATGCGAGGACGTACGTACGAGAATACGACAGAAAGATTGGAAAGGAAGAAAGAGGTGATTTTTCCACGGAAAAGTTTCCGGTTTTTGTGAAGGAAAAAGGTTCGTTAATGGGAATTGGATTCCCAGATTTGGTATTCGGACTTCCTGGAATATTAGAGAATTATGGAATTTTATTTTTGGAAATGGTCACGTGGGGCCCACGGGAGAAATTCTGATTTTGTGGGGCCCACTTTGTTTTCGAGATTTTGGCCATTGTGGATATTTTCGGAAGATGTTTTATTTTGGGCCAATAGGAGGGTGACACGTGTCACCCCCGCCTAGGTGGCTTGGCCGAATGGCATTTGTGCACAACACCCGGTTAGAGTCGTTTTTCGACGAAAAGTTTTACATAACTTGCGAGGGGAAAATTACGGCGATGTGGTTTGTTATTTTTGCGGATTTTTCCGAGAGACGGAACATTTTGGACCAACGAGAGGGCGGCACTTGGCACCCTCTCATTGGTGGGCAAGGTGGGCGGCTTGGACGACTTTGGGGTGTCAAGTGGTAGATATTTTGTGTAGATATTTGTGAGGGTTTTAAGGAGTAGGGTCTAGGGGGCACTTGGGTGAATCTTGGCCTTACACTTGCTATACACTTGGCTAGATCTTGGCCATTGGTTGGCCTTGGCTTGTGCTATAAATACCCCTCTCTTTTGATGAACTTCTTCATCCTAAATATTTCCTAAGTGTTAGAATCCTCCCCCTCCCTTCCTTATGGTTCTCGTCCCTCCCCCTTGTGGCCGAGAGCACCCCCCCCTCTAGGGGTGCTAGCCGAGAGTGTACCCCCCCCCTAGCCTAGTTGCTTTCGTATAATACCCCCCTTTGTGGTGTAGAAATACTCTCAAAAGTATTGTTATAATGCCCAAATTACCTTAGCCGTATACCTTGTAGTATTCTAAGGTTATACCTATACGAAAAGCCCGGAAATACTATTATACTTTCCGTCAGTCACAAAACCGAAACCCTAGGGAAAATCTCCATAGTTAGTTGGAGTGTTATGTAGAAGTTGGTTAGAACTTCTAAGGGTGGTTTGGAGCGGGTTGGAGCGCCCGGAGTTGGAGCTAAACCTTGCTCAGGAGCGACATTAAACTCGGATAATTATGGGCTTATCGAGGTAATTATCTTGTCCCCCTATTGTAATTGGATATTACATGTTGTAGGAAATTATAGTTGAAGTATACTATGTATATAACTGAACATAGCTTGTGGCAATGTCTTTGGACTTAAGCTGAAGAATCGAATCAACTGTTTTTACATGGGATTATTCTGATGAGCTTGTGTAGCTTTTCTGTGGAGTAGAATTGTACCCGTTCGGGTTAGATGTGTAACCCCCCCTGGTTGGCTTGGTAGCCGGCCCCGTTAGAGGAGGAGATTTACGCTGTTGCGGGGGGGGGGAGGTGCTGCCGAATTTTCTGTAGAATGTTCTACGATAAGATCTTGATGTTAATAAGCGCCTTGTGGCCTTATAGGTTGAAGTACTACGTGTGGCGCGTTCTACTTGGCTTAAGGAGTAGCCGACAGTTGGAAGTACTTGGAGCGTTTTGCTATTAGTCGATACTCGTCGCGAGGTATGTGAACCTCTTCCTATCTCTTCCAGCATGATATGTGTGAACTATGTAGTACGGTAGACGTACATGTGCTAAATGTATTTGATTGGTTTAAAACATAAAGTGTTATAACGGCTTTATGGGAAGTTGGTTATAACAGCTTTATGTTAGTAAGAAAATACTTGTGGTTTTTAAAGGGTAACTGATTTGAACTATAACTGGCTTGTTATGTGTTAATAAAAGAACTTGAAGTATTTCAAAAGGTTTTTGATTCATTTTGAAAGAAGAGGTAATACTTGATTTGTTTTGAAAACTTAAGAGTTATACTAGCTTTATGGAAAGTTAGGTATAACGTCTTAAGAATGTTTTACTGATTTTGAAAATCAGAATGTGTATCGACAAACCACTGCAGCGTTAATAAAAGGAAATGTTTTGTGATTAAGTATTATTAAAACCGAGAGAAACTTCCATCCGCATGAAGCTAAGATGAGACAAAATGATATTTCCTAGATCATGCATTCTTTGTAATAAGATTGTTGTAAACAAGAATATCCTACTCACATATAAGACTTATGTTTCTCAGATAGTTTAAAAGAGAATTATATTCTTAAATGAATAAGAGTATGAACTACGAAACATTTCTAAATAAGAAACATGAACATTTGAAATTAGGCAAACTTGGACGTTTGGAAAATAATGTTGTTACTTGAGTTTTACAAAGAGAAGTGTTTTGATTTACTTGAAAGATAATCACTCTATTTTCATATACTACGGTATTGTGTGACTTTTGTGAGTAACGTATCTTTTAAAGAGTTAATGTGTGAAGTACTTTGGGGATAAAACCCCGAACTTGTTTAGCATATAGTAGAAAGTACCTTGTGTGTATAACTTGATTGTGTTGGTTTGTGATAGCCTTGTAATACTTTCTTGTTGATTTGATAAGTAAACATGCTAGGATGCTACGTGTGTTAGTATCTTGTGATGTTTGTGTAAAGGGGTTTTTCCTTTGTTGTGCTTATGTTGTTTAACGATAAGCTGTTATGATAGTATTATACATCACTCATCTCTTGAGATGATTAGGGGTTAAGCGCCTCCGTCGCGGGTAGACTCAGGCGGGTCGATGGACCTATGATTCGAGACTACCTCTTGCGGGTCCAGGGGGCCTATGCGGAACTGCGGGAGTTCCAGGTTAGGATGCGGCCCTTGTGGTCATGCGGTCCTTGTGGCCATGCGGACGGCGAGTCCAGGACGCTGCCGGGGAGTAGCTACCCTCGATGCGGGGTTATACCTCATGCGGGCCGATCTGATTGGCCTTTGCGGAGCTGCGGAAAGTTCGAGGCTAGACGCGCATTAGATCTGCGGGCAAGTGGTCGCTTTGATCATGTGGGTGCAGACAGATCTTATGATACGATTCATGACCTTGTTGGTGCGTAGGTGTTAGTAGTCGGCTATGCCTTCGTACTTACCACATGCGTGTTATTATGGCAGTGGGACACGGTGTTCATGTGTGTGTTCCTTGGTGCTTTTATATCATAAAGCTGGCGGTGAGGAAGGTATTCCAGGCATGATTGATGTTGTGGGCGTGAGACCCATTGTTATATTTGAGTGATGACTTGAGGCGTGAGTCCACGACTTGACATGATCGCTTATTATTGTGATCGTAGTTTGGTTATCATACATGTCTCTGCTTTATAGACTATTATGATTTCATTTACGATATTTTTAGTTTCACATACTCTGCACTGTTATCGACCTCCTTGGGGCTGCGTTCATCTGCGCAGTAAAGGTACACCGATCATTGATCCTCGCTCTTGGTCACGATTCGGCGTGTGGGAAAGCTCCGTTTCTCCGAGGCTTATCGATGGTATAGTCCCTGTTGTTGTAGGTGTTTACATTCGGGGTATGGCGGGCCCCTGTCCGCCATTGTTGTCGTATCATTTCTTAAGTGCAGTAATCTGTTGTAAGCGGGGTTTGTAAAAAGGATTAAAGCTGTTCATGTTGAAAAAGTTGTTGTTTATATATATGCCGAAAGGCAAGTTTTTCTCAGATTATTGTTTCATATTTTATAATATGTCTTGTATCGTTTTATGTTCCGCTGATTACTCTGATGTTGTATCACTAGGGTGCCCGGGGTAAGGCACCAGTCACGGGCCCGGAATCGGGTCGTGACACATACCTTGTAGCATTGATCCGTTGATAGCGATCAGACAATGAATGCGGGGTGCACATCCCGCGATTTACCCGGCGGTGGCGGCTAAGGACGGGTTCCATCACCTCCAGGAGCCTAGTACCAGTACTTGTGCAGGTACTAGCGATATGGGGTACTAAGACCACCCCGAGACCTGAATTATCAAAAATAATAATTCAATATACTCCTAATTTACTAGAATTTGTATTTCTCCACTTAGTAGACAGTGGGGCCCACGTATAAGAACAATACTCAATTGTTAACTAGTGCTTAAGATGCCATCTACACATTTATAAGTCAGTCACTACATAATTCATCTTACTGCCACGTGAAATAGTTATCTTTATCCTTTGCTATCAACTAAACTCCTTTTATCACCCACTTAATTAAACTTATCCCACAATTAATTCCTTGTTCTCAAATCACTTAAATACTAAATTATTTTTTAACACACTCCATGTACTCTACTATTATGATCATTTGACATAGCACTATTACATAAACTCTTTTGACACATACCAAATATTATTTTCAATTCTCATCGTCACACTTATTAAGTTCTAAATTATTTTGGGACTTTATCCTTTTATACACCAAGCTTTTGATGTGCATATGTAAATATAACAAAATGTTCTTACAACTTAGGTCTACTTACATATGTCTAGTGATTCAAACCATGGCCCGAAAGTAATGAGTATTACAAGACAGTGGGCTGAGAAATTGACGCTGGATCGGGAACTATTGGGCCAGCAGACAGTGGGCCTGCTGGCGGATATGGGTCACGGGACAACCCAGTTAATTGGTGGATAATATACGGTAAGAGCCTATTATCCAACAAATTATAAGAACTAGATACAAAATTATACAATTTAGCAAACGGAAATTGGGTTTTATCAAAATAACATTGCGACTAATTATGACTTTATTAGAAAATAAATCAAAACATTTGTAACCACGATGATTAGACGGATAACCCAAAAATACACAATCGGTAGAATGAGCTTGAAGTTTGATATTTGTAGTGGACAAGAAAAAAATGGATAGCACAAACACCCAAATACCCTAAGATGAGAATACGAAGGGGTTTTATGATAAAGAATTTTCAGGGGAGGCAAGATTCGGGTAGTTCGTGCCCCTCCCCCGGTGTTAATTTTATTCGTTCTATGTGGATTTTTACTCATAAAGAAAAATCTAACGGTTGTTTTTTAGAGGCATAATTTCCGTCTTGTAGGGGATGGCAAAACTCAGCAGGTTGGCGTGGATTATGAAGAGAAATTTAGTTCGGTGGTCAAACCGGCTACCATTCGCACTGTTCTCAGTCTAGCTCTCTCGAAAGCACAACTCATTCATCAGCTGGATGTAAAAAATAATTTCTTACACGGTGCTCAAAGAGACAATATACATGCATCAACCCTTGGGATTCAGGGACCCCAATTATCATATTCATTTATGTTTTCTCAATAAGTCCTTATATGAGCTTAAGCAGGCTCCACATGCTTGGTATACGAGGTTTGCAGATTTTATATCTATTATTGGGGTTTCTCACAACAGGTCGGATCATTCTCTGTTCATCTATCATCGTGGTACTTCTTTGGCATACATTTTGTTATATGTGGATGATATTATATTGACTGCCTCTTCTGATAATCTGCGCAAGTCTATCATGTCTCTTCTCAGTTCAGAATTTGCTATGAAAGCCTTGGGACTCTTGAGTTATTTTTTTGTTATAGTTGTCACACGTCATGCATATGGTCTATTTTTATCACAGAGAAAGTATGCGACTGCGATTATTGAGAGAGCAGGCATGTCATCTTGTAAGTCCTCTTCTACTCTGGTTGACACCAAATCAAAGTTGAGCGCTACTTTTAGCACAACTTACGAGGATCCCATCCCACCCATTATCGCAGTCTTGTAGGAGCTCTTCAGTATCTTACTTTCACGAAGCTCAATATTACTTATGTGGTGCAGTAGGTGTGTTTATTTATGCATGATCTCAGGGACGAGCACATGCATACGCTTAAACGCATTATACGGTACATACATGACACACTTGATTATGATTTGCATTTATATCCATCCTCCGCCTCTACTCTCATGTATTATACAGATGTTGATAGGGTGGATGTCCAGTAACTTGACGTTCGACATCTGGTTATTATATGTTTCTTGGTGATAACTGGATCTCGTGGTCGGCAAAATGTCAGACTACTTTATCGTAATCCTGTGCGGAGGCCGAGTATCGAGGAGTAGCCAATGTGGTGTCTGAGTTATGTTGGCTGCGTAATATTCTATTAGAGCTTCACTTTCCTATTCATAGAGCTGCCTTGGTCTACTGTGATAATGTTAGTGCAGTCTATCTCTCTGGAAATCCAGTCCAACATCAGCATACTAAACACATCGAGATGGATATTCACTTTGTTCACGAAAAGGTAGCTCGTGAACAAGTTTGTGTCTTACATGTCCCTTCACGGTATCAAATTGCTGACATCTTTATTAAGGGTCTTCCTTCAGTTCTGTTCGAAGATTTTATAGGCAGTCTCAGCGTACGACAACCGCCCGCTATGATTGCGGAGGTATGAAAGACACGATAATATACATGGTTGGGACCGTGTATATCAATTAAGGATTTTGTATATAATTTACCATATTTATAAAATTCTTGTACAAATGTAATTATGGTAGCAATATTATATTAGAAAAATGTATTAGTCTTGTATTAGAAAAAAAGTAGATTTATTTTTTCATAATTAAATATTATATATCATGTTTATATAACTCTTCATTAATGAAAATGAGGGAATTATTCTCTTTTAATATATACTAATTAAGTTACCTTTCACTTTTCTTTGTGACATGGATGCAAGTCAATGTCACTTGGTTTCTGGGAATTATTTATTTAAGTGATTCACAAATGAAACAAGTTAAAACTCCAAGTTTGGTTTTGTAGAAAGAGCATAACTTGTAACGTGTGTGTTAAATTAACATCACGAATTCTTGTCGAGCTCTCTACAAACAAACAAAAAAGAGCGATGTAAAAACGTATTATTTTATCTAAGCTTCTTCCATTCAAAATTTTATGTTGATAACAGTTTATTACGTATTTAAGTAGAGAAGGATTAAAAGGCAGACTCATTATACACCAAATTCCGAACCATGCATCAGTGAGAAGTGATTAAGTAAATTAAAAGTAACAGCCTCTAAAATGAGAAGTTTTTTTGTTTTGTTTTTTTTGTTTACGAAGAATCCATGGCCATTCTTCTTTCGAGTCGCCAGCGAGGTAAATCGGTGTATAATAGCGCAAACCACGTCGGTAGGTTAAACCACACTTGGCAAGCAGTGTGAGACTCCAAGAGCGGCGGACAGACGTTCTGCGAGGTTTCGAACTTGTGATCAAGCTCTCCCACACCACCCAATGAGGATACCCTCTGCCTTCAAGATCAACTGATCTAGGGCTTCGGATAAACAAAAGCTAAAATGAGAAGGTTGAGTTATATTAATTTTGGATTCAAGTACCTTTATTTGTATTTATTTCTCCATTACTGAATCATGAAAGTGAATATAATAATGTTACCCACAAATAAAACTCATCTTTTACTGTTAATATCATGATGAGTTTGTATTTTTTGTATGTTCTTCTTTTCTTTTAATTAAAATTAAAATATTTTTGAGGTCCAAAGGAATATGCACTTTATCTGAATTATCCCAGAAGCACAAAGAATAATAAATAATTGCAGAAGTTTCCTTGTCTTTCACGATCTTTTCAGAATTTGGAATATGCTCTCAAGGTGCTTCTTTCCCATATTTTGAATGATTGATCATCTCTTATTATTTGACAATTTTTTATTTTATATCTACGATCAAACTTCTCGATAATAATGTTAGTTGTCTGAATATTTTTTAGTTGATATAACGAATGTTGTTACACAGAATATATAATATAACATAATATAAAATATTAATTATTAAAAGAACTTGATGATAACTATAAAATGTTATTATAGAAGATAATTGTTATAAAATTAATGATCGACAAGGTAGAAATTATTTCTTAATGAATGTTTAGTTTGATATATTACAAATTCATAAATTATAACAAAAGTAAAAGAAAAACACATAAATTAATGTTAGATTATACGTGAATATTAAATATTATTGTAAGAATGTATTAATCTTCCTTGGAGAGCCTTTCTAATTAATATCAAATATATATAGGTGTAGAACGTGAAATCCTTATACAATAGAGATCCTAATTCTACCATAATTACATATCACTAAATATGGTAAATATACAAAATAGATGTACACGTTAATACTCCCCCCTCAATCGGAGCGTGAGGAGGTCAGATACTGAGACTGGATCTAAAGTCAAGGAACAACTGTCTAGGAAGGCCTTTCGTGAATATGTCCGCATATTGATACGAAGAAGGCACATGCAACACCTTAACATGACCAAGAGCAACATTCTCAGGAACAAAATGTATATCCATCTCAATATGCTTAGTTCGCTGATGCTGAACCGCATTATGAGATAAGTATATGGCGGATATGTTATCATAATAAACCAAAGACGCCTTACGCAAGGGACACTGTCCAAAATAAGGTTTCGGAGCCAACATATCTCATCCACAACATTCGCAATGCCTCTGTATTCTGCCTCTACACTCGAACAGGATAAGGTGGTTTGCCTCTTGGCGGACCATCAAATTAGGTTATCCCCTAAGATCACACACTAGCCGGAGGTAGAGCGTTGCGTATTCAAACAACCTACCCAATCGGCATCCGTATATGACAATAATCTGGTCGGATATTAGGGGTATAAGTTCAATCCATAATCAAGTGTGCCCTTAACATATCGAATGATACACTTAAGGGTTATAAAGTGAGGCTCTATGGGGGCATGCATGAATAAACATACTTGTTAAACTACATATGCAATGTCAGGCCTGGTGAATGTAAGGTACTAAAGTGCACCTGCAAGACTCCTATAAAGAGTGGGATCGACCACGGGATTACCATCAACGACAGTAAGCTTTGACTTAGAGTCAACTGGAGTGGACATGATTTTGTAGTTTGCCATTTTAGCCATGTACATTATCTTCTTTGCATACTTGCGTTGACACAAGAACATAGCACCTGCAGACCGAGTCACTGAAATCTCCAAAACATAACTCAACTTGCCCATGTCAGTCATAGTAAATTCAATTTTAAGCAAGGCAATAATCTCATTTTTCAACAACTCAGAGGAGGCAGCAAACACTATGTCATCCACATATAACAATAAATAAGTAGTGCTACTACCAGGATGAAAAATAAATAGAGAATTATCACATTTACTGCAAACGAACCCAATCTGCATAATATACCATGCAAAGCGATCATACCACCTCGAGGGGCATGTTTCAAACCATAGAGTGACTTACGCAAACGGCATGCATAGTGAGGGGTTGCGGGATGGACAAAACCAGGCAGTTGATGCATGTATACTGTTTCTTTCAAATCCCCATGTAGAAACGTATTTTTCACATCAAGCTGATGAATGGGCCAATGATTACCCATAGCAATGCTCAGAACTGTGTGAATGGTAGTCGGTCTAACAACCGGACTGAATGTCTCACCACAATCTATGCTTCCTGCTGATTCGTGCCATTAGCCACAAGTCTGGCATTATACCTTTCTAACTCACCGATGTCTCTGTATTTGTGAAGAAAGAGCCACATACATCGGATCACATTCACCCCCTCCGATCTAGTAACCAAATCTCAAGTGTGTTGTTTAGTTAAAGCATTAAATTCCTCACACATGGTGGCATTCCAATTGAGATATAGTTTGGCCATTTTTGGGAATTGGGGATATTGTTTGTGTGGATATTGTTACACCCCGTAATATCAGGGCTACTAATTGAGAACGTTATTAAGGATTTAAGATTTGAATTTTGGAAGGAAAGAATTATTACATTTTCTTAAGAAAAATTTCAATAAATAAATGTGACGACGGAAAAATTATTAACTTGGAGTTTAATACTTCTAATTTGATTTATGGGATTAATATTGAATTGTGAAATATCGGAATTAATAATATGGGGCCCGCCGAAAATTTTACAATTTTGCGGGGCCCTTCGATTTTAAGATATTTAGAACAAATATCTAGATATTTATTAAAAAGGAAATTTTGATCAATGGGAGGGTGACATGTGTCCCTCATCCACTTGTCCACTTGTCTTGAAAGGGGAAAAATATCTATATAGAGAAAGAGATGAAAGACTTAGTCATTTTTCACATTTTCATCTTCCAAACTTTTCTCTTCTCGCTCCCTTAGCTCTAAATTTCGAAAATTCCAAGAACAAGAAGTGATTATTATCCAAGATTAAGAACCTTAATCAAGTCTTAAACCAAGTTAACTCTCCAAGAACCAAAAACATTGGGTTGGCCGAAAATAGTGATGGAAACCCTAGCTTGTTCATCGACTTTTTGGAGGTAAAACGTGAAGGGAAGTTGGTTATAAGGTTGTAGTGGATGCATGAAAGTGATTGGAACTTGAAGAACAGGAGCTAAGACTAACCTAAGGACCGACTTTCGCACGAACTATTTTGGACGACTTTGAGGTAAGATTTCGTCCTCCTCTTGATGTAATTAGATATTACATGTTGTAGTAATGTATAGATGAGCTTGTGCTAAAAATAATGAAGATTAAAAAGTGTTTGAACCATTTTTGGGTGTTGGGCCGAGAATGGGCAGTTTTGGTCCCTTTGGATTTTGTTGGTTATTGTTGTTGTTATCTTCACCTATTACATGTTAAAATGGAGTAATATGGTTGTTGATAAGTTTATATGTCATATATAGAGGTGTTGGAACTTGAATTGGAATAAAATGGATTAAGAAAAGAGTTATGGGATTGTAGTTGTTGGCCGTGGAATCTATAAAACTGTTGGTTATTGTCGTGCAGTTTTTATGGACTGTTTTGTGGCATTATTAACCTGGAATTTCAGTGGACATTATGTATGTTTAATGTGGTAAATTGCTAATGAAAGTCCTAAGAGATTAATGGTATAAAAGGTGTTAAAAGGCTTCACATTTTACCCTTGTTGTTGTTGGATTTTGGACTGATTTTGTGACTGTTTTACATGGATTAAGGGGCTGAATTTTACACGTCAAGTAGGCGTGTAATCCCCCTTGATTAACTGTTGGTTGTGCCCTTAATTGTGTATTGTTTGTTATTGAATTTGGGCCTTGAAAAAAGTGGAAAAGTACGTATAAACGGGGGAAGTGCTGCCCAAATTTTCGTAGAATAAGAGGACTTTTACTTAGTATTAACATACTCTAGTAACCTTGAAGTTGATAAAAGTGTTATTGTATTTATAGGTTGAAGTACCTAATCGGGACGTATTCTACTTGTCGTGTTGGTTAGTCGTCAATGAGGTATGTGAACCCCTTCCCTCTCTCTTTTGACATGTTCTTCGTGTGAACCATAACTGTGGTATTGTTTCAAAAGTTATTCTACTCTTAGAAGTTAAGGAGTATTCTTGTTATTGATTCTATGCTAAAGGCATGTCTAAATTATTCCTAAGTCCTTACCAAGTCTTATGGAGATGTTGGTAAGAGCTTTTAGTAAACATTGGAGTCGAGTTGATCTTGCTAGTTACAACACTAATGAGAAAATGTATCGAACAAGCCATTGCAGCGTTAATGAAAACGGAATCGACAATCTATTATATTGAAATGAGTAGAATTTTTCATCTGCATAGAAGCTAAGATATAACCAGTTCGTTTTACACTTTCTAGGTTCACAACTGATTATATAAGATCATTATTAATATATAACCTGCTAATGGCTCATAAAATGGATTAATTTGCCAATTCGGACCAGTTATCACCATGCAAATGTTTTCATACTGTTAGCCAGAGGAGCGAGACGAATTAGATTATCGAGTTGGTACAAACGACGAGTTGATCCTATACTTGACTTGATCTTTATAAACTGAGCGGATCCTAATCCTTAGTGATATTTTCCCTTGATAGTACTTTGGGTTTTATAAAAGGAAAGTTGTTTACCTATTCGTTTGATAATGCCTTGAGTTTTTCTAAAAAGATAGTTCATTCTAATTGTGCTAATGAGAGTCAAATATGATTTAAATTGTACATAGTTGCTTGTGATAGCTATAGGTGTACAATCCTTTATATTCACACCGAGTCCCAGAATGGGCCGGAACATGTCGTACCTTATTTGACTTATAGCACATTACACCGAGTCCCAGAATGGGCCGGGACATGTCGTAGCTTGCATGACTTATAGAGCATTACACTGAGTCCCAGAATGGGCCGGGACATGTCGTACCTTGCATGATTTATAGAGCGTTACACCGAGTCCCAGAATGGGTCGGGATATGTCGTACCTTGCATGACTTATAGAGCGTTACACCGAGTCCCAGAATGGGTCGGGACATGTCGTACCTCGCATGACAGTATTTGTTTATTTGGACAAACGTTCTTAATTTTGACATGACTGTCATTTTTAAAAGGAAGTATCGTGGGCACGGTTGAATCTTATTTTTAAAAGGATACAGTTGAATCATTTTTATAAAGTACAGTGATACAACGGGAAGAATAGGACTTCTGACTCCAAGCCTACCCTACCCGAAATTTGCAGCTATTGATGTAGCCTCTTGTGTAGTACAGTGGTACAGCGATACAGTGATATAGTAGTACAGTGGTACAACGATAAAGTGATACAGTAGTACATTGATACAACAATACGGTGGTACAGGGGTACAGTGATACAAGGTACAGTTGACTCTTATTTTTGGCACAGTAGGATCTAGTATTTGATTTTCATACTTGTCTCTGTCATTCTTTTGTACAGTTATGATCTTGTTTACTGTACTTCATGTTTACATACTTGGTACCTTGTTATCGACCCGCCGGGAGGCTTTCATGCCCGCAGGTATTAGGTACTCAGTTGGGTGATCCGCGAGCTTAGGCTCCTTGTTTAACATTGTGGGATAGCTCCAATGTTCCAGAGCTTGTCATTTTGGCA
Source organism: Przewalskia tangutica (assembly GCA_029844215.1). NCBI lineage: Eukaryota > Viridiplantae > Streptophyta > Magnoliopsida > Solanales > Solanaceae > Przewalskia > Przewalskia tangutica. The sequence goes on from CM056725.1 coordinate 11,508,001, forward strand.
CAGGTCTTCCATTACGGCTAGGTATATTCAGGGGTACGGCGGGGCTTTGTCCCGTCATAGTTTACTGTCCAAACTCTTAGAGGTCTGTATTCATATGTGGGCTGGACTTGCGTGAGTTGTATTTATATTTTTGTACAGTTGTAGTCCCATTCGGGTGTTATATATTATGGCAGCCTTGTCGGCTTTGTCTTTGCAAAAAATGAAAAAAATGATGAATGTTATTTAGCTTCCGCGGGTTACTTGTGTTGTTAGGGTAGAAGGGTGCCCAGGTAGGACACCAGTCGCGGGCCTGGGGTTCGGGTCGTGACAGATAGGTTAAAGTGGACTTTTGGTTTAAAAATCCCATTTTTTTTCATGAATTTCATATGGTGCGATGGGGCAGGGGTTTGTTGTGTGGGTGTACTGGTTTTTGGGTTTGGGTCTGGGATCTGGGTGGTGATAGACGGTGGGTTTTGCAGTGGGGTTAAGTCGGATGGATTGAAAACGATCGATCTGGTTACTGGTTGGGTATGGTAGGTCACCGAGGGTGGTGACTGTGAGGAACTGAGAGACATAGTAGGTAACAAGAGGTGTGGGTGTGATGGTGAACATGCCGAATGTGGGTTGTCAGGACTGTGACTGGTATGCAGTAGTGATTCTATAGCTGACCGGTCGTTTGTAGGTGGATAGTGATGGTGTTTTATGACAGAGATGATGGTGGTAGACTGCCGATAAAGATAGGGACCGGTTGTGAGGATGGGAGACTTGACGACGGTGTGACAGAGGATGTCGTAATCAGCGGGAGTGGCAGGGAGGATGGACCAGGGGACCTTCCGATGGGATATGTCATGACCGGCGGTGATGATGGGACCGTAGTGGCATTTCGTGGAGTTCATGAAGAACAACAGGGCAGGTGTCAGTCTCGTCAAGAAAGGTATAATTTGTGTTGCGGAATTTTTGGATGTTTGCAAACTGAAAAATAGTCTCGTCAAACGTGACGTGATGAGAAACATGAATTTTACGAGTGGACACGTCATAGCACAAATAGCCCTATGGTTCAGTGAGAAACTTAAAAATACACATGAGTGGTCCGGGGATCAAGTTTATGTGGAGCTGTGGAGGCAAGATTCGGGTAGCACAGGCAGCCGAAAATTCGTATGTTGGGATCCTACGAAATAGAATTTCGGTGGGTGTTCTATTTTGGAGAGTCTGAGTGGGAAAAATATTTAGAATATATTCGGCTATTTTCAAAGCATAGACCCAAAAGGGAGGGGGGAGAGAGGCATGAAATAGGATCGTATGAACTATGTTATTGAGAGTGCGAATGATTCTTTCGGCCTTGCCTTTTTGGGAGGAGGTGTGGGGACACGAGAACCAGAAAATCATGCCATGAGTAGAGAAAAAATTATGAAACACGTAATTATTGAACTCGCGACCGTTATCACATTGAAGCGATTTGATGTCTTTTTCAAATTGTGTTTTGACATAGACACGAAATACAAGAAACTTGACAAACACTTCAGACTTGAATTTAAGCGGATATAACCAGACAAAGTGAGAAAAGTCATCTAATAAGACGAGATAAAATTTATGACCCAGTGAGCTAGTGATGGGAGATGTCCATAAATCTGCATGAACAATGTCAAAGGGAGAATACGAAACACTTGAAGATGACTGAAACGTAAGGTGAACATGTTTGCCTAAAGGACAAGAAAGACAATGTTGTGCAAATTTTCCATTATGACAATAAATTAAATTATTGTTTCTAAGAAAATTTAAAATAGGGGCTCCTGGGTGTCCAAGTCTATTGTGCCAAGTTGGCAGAGAAATTATTGCTAAAGCGGTATGAGAAGTGACACGAGCAGTTGGAGATGTGGGATGGTTTATACTAACAGCTGGCGTAGATAAAAAAGATAAAGATCACCCTCATTATTGCATATCGTAAGGAATATCTCAGTACGGAGGTCCGTTACAGAAAATCCAAACGGGTCAAAATTAACTGATACAGAATTATCGGTGGAAAATATTCTAACGAAGATTAGGTTTTTGATAATGTTAAGAGCATATAAGACGTTATTAAGATAGGAGTGGGGATGCGGTGGTGGGGTAAGGGCGTGACCAAATTCTTGAATTACAATGCGATGATCACTACCGACCATAATGGATTGTGGAGTTGGTAACTGACGCAGTTGAAGAATATTACCTGACTTGTTTGTGAGATGAAATTTATTTATGTACGGAGAAAAACAACGGTCCATGTGAGGAAGCAGAGAAAGCAGAGGTCTTTCTGTTTCTTGAGTAGAACAAAGGCTACAAAAGCTACCAAAAATGTAATGTTCTACCAAAACCTACCAACAACTACAAAAGCTACCAAAAAGGAAGATTACAAAAAAGTGAACCAAAGCTACTGTTGATGTTGGATGAGTATTGTGAAAACACGAGTAATCAGTTAGGACAACATCGCTTATGAACATAAGGATGTTGCCTGCAGTGTTGTGACAACATCATATACAACATCTCAATAAACAATTTTGCCTATTCTTCCGGCCAAAACAGTGAGTGTTACTGTGAGGTAAAAATGACCTAGGCAAGCTAACCAGGAAGCTGTGTTTAAAACGTGAGATAAGAAGAAGTCAAGCTTGGAAGGAAGCCGAAATGAAGACCAAGTCAATATAGTTGAGGATTTCATGGAGGCTGAATCGGTCCAAGATGCTACTATTTTCTCTCAACTTCCGCAACCAACCAGTAAGAATTTCAAGAAAGTTTCACACTATAAATAGAGGAGGAACTTCAGAGTATCGGTATCCAGATTACAAAGAAAATAATCACCAAGAGAGCTCTCGGAAATTCACATAGAAGCTGGATCAAACACCAATGCCTAAAGTAGTATAACAACATATTGTCCCTCATTTCAGTTGCTACTCAGATTCTAGATCAAGTTCATTGTTGAAGCAATTGTAATGAAGATGTTGTATGCTTCTTTATAGATGTTTTGTCTTTAGGCTGAAGTCATCTGCGATTTCGTTTTGTTTGTAATTTCTTTTTATTTTATTTCTAAAAATTGTAAAAAGAAATTCACTTGTATTTGTATATGATAAAATCAATACTTCGGTCATTGACCATCAAGAGTTATATTAATATATACCCTTGAAAATATAAACTTGTATCTTTTACTTTTTTCCACTGCATTTAATCGTTAAAGTTTATTATTGTTTTATCTGGTGTTCCTCAAGTGTTGACACAACTCTGAAGGCAACATAAAGAAACTGATTATCTTTTTAAACATTCGAATCTTTAGTTTTTCTACTATTAATTGCTTATCCGTAGCCTCGGACCTATCAAGTGGTATCAGAGCCAACACTTAACACAATAAGTGCTTGGTCTTGTATCTAATGACTATGGACTCAACTATTCAAAATATTGGCAGACTTTCGATTCTTGATGGAACAAATTATGCATATTGGAAGATCCAGCTACGTTCACACATCAAATCTACTAATGTTCGGGCATGGATATCTGTCACCGAAGGATATGTTGTTCCCAAGTATCCAATGAATGAGGATGGTGATATTCTTACCAAACCTGAATCCGAGTGGACTGCGAAAGAGATCAATAATGATAGGTTTAACGAAAAGACCTTGAATGCTATATTCGGATGGGTAGATTTGTACATGTTCAAACTCATTCAGAATTGTACATCGCCTAAGGACGCCTGGGAGAACCTGCAACTCATTGTGAGGGTACCTCGAGTGTGCGACGAACAAAGCTACGCATGCTTTTGAGCCAATATGAGCGCTTGAGGATGGAAGAATATGAGGATATAAAATTCTATTTTGAAAAGTTGATTGACTTTGCAAATCAGTGTCAAGTGCTTGGTTCTCCTTTGACCAACACATAACTTGTAGACAAAGCCCTCAGATCTCTTCCTGAAAGGTTTAACACAAAGATTTATGTTATTGAAGAGGCTCATAATCTTGTCACAATGGATCTACATGTCTTGATGAACATCTTTCAAACTTATGAGAAGAACATCAAGAGCCAAAGGGACTTGTATAGGGACAAGACAATGTCACTCCAAGGACAAACCTCAGAAACAAACATTGAAGACGAGGATAAAAACCTTGAGGAACTAGGTGATGGTACAACTGTTGCCTTACTCACTCAACGGTTCAATTCGATGATGAGAAAGATCAACAATGATCGAAGTAAAGCTAAATATAAGCAGTACCAAAATCCACTCTTCAATAAACAGGCAATAAGATCACCTTCAGGGCGAAAGAAGTGATGATACACCAAGAAAAACAAACTCAGACAATACCAATTTTAACGCTAAACAACTTAAGGGAGTGCAATGCCATGTATGTTTGGGTTAGGGACATTATGCTAATGATTGTGCAAATTCCCTTATAAAAGTTGGTAAAAGTCCGTGGGTATCTCTCAGTGATGATAAAAATGAATAAAATGAAGGAGATCGAGAAAAAGAATCACATGCGATACTGGCAGCAATGTTCGAACATTCACTGTCCGACAATGAAGATATTATTGATAATATTGTTACAACATCTGTGATAACATTTGATACAACATCTAAAATCCCTGCAACATCGGAAAGGTATGTGTATTTTGACTATTCTGATGTTAATTATTTTAGTGGTTTAATATCTTCATGTGAAACGGTAAACTTGGATCTAGTTGACATTAAAAATTAAGTGATAAAGGAATTACAAGATCTTTGTAAAGCCTTGATCACAGAATCTGAACAACTAGATTCAAAAGCAAAATCTTTGGCTCTTGAAAATAACAATCTTAACGGCACAATTACCGGTTAGAGGTAACACTTACCAAGAAGGAACAAGAACTTGGTAAGATCCGTGCAAGATTGAATTTAGCTGAGACCACCTTCTAAAGGCTCAACACGGGGACCTCCAAGTTGGACGAAATTTTAAAATTCAGCAAGCCTACACAGGCTGGGCTTGGGTATCAATCACCTCTTAAACCAAAAAATTCTAAGATCCATAGTACAAGTGAGAAGATAAAGTTTGTTAAAGAAACGCACAATGATAAAAATAACTCACATAACACTAAAGATAGATTGAAATTTGGATGCAGCTACTGTAAGAAGTTAGGTCATTGTTAATTGATTTTTCGAATGCTCACGCAAACGCACACATCGTTCACAAGTAATTTAGTCTGGTAAGACCGAATATCGTCCTCAGAGACTGGTTATCAAGTACCGATTATCTAAGCTATGGTTTCTATTTGATGAACGTTAATTGATTTGTATTTTTATCTAATAACTAAGGCTAAGTTGCAGAAAATAAACTAACTATGATAATACTTTGATTTAAATAAGTTATGAAGGAATTGAGGCTTCCAAAATCCTCTATTATCCACTCTATTTAATCCTTAATGCAACTAAAATGATTATTCTTCTTCGCTAAGATAGCGGTTAACTAGACTGTCTTATATTCCGGTTAGGACATATAATCACTCAAGCCCAGTGCAGAACCCTTCTATATTTCTATGATAGGATTTACCACATAGTAGGATTAAGAACAGTAACCTATAATGCTACACAAGTATCGGGGTACTTTCGTCCGCGATTTTAACCTATGTCTAGTCAATTACAACATATCCAAATCTCTCCTCTCGATTTTTGATTCGAAATCATATTGATTATGATAACTAGTGATCAATTAATTATCAAACATTCATACCAAATATTGACTAAATCTTAATCAAGCGAAGAAGAAATTAAACTACTGCATTAATTCATGAATAACAGTTTCAAGAGATTCTTAAGGAAAACCATAATAGAGTGTTTAGCTCCTAGCCATATTCATGCTAAGAACTAACACAATATACATATATAAACTGAATTAAAAACGAAAGAAAGAGAATTACGTAGAACAAAGTCTCCAATTGTAACTCAAAATCCGCTTTGTGTTGTGGAATATGTACAAGGATTCCCCGCTAGCATGAATAATATGACCTAGGGTATAGAGTTTTATACTTATAAACTATATTGCTTTGGACCCTTATACCCCTGTCCAATTTCGGCTTGGATCTGCAAAATTTCGCGTCGGCACCGCGGTGCCGGAAGTCCTGTAGCCAACCTGAACTCGCGGATCTTTTGGCACCGCGGTGCTGCATAATGACACCGCGGTACCGAAAGTACTGCATCAAATATTTTCCGAAACCTTGTCATTCTTTCGTCCGGATTTCGTCTGATTTATTCTATACTTCTCGGGACTTCTTAGGCTTCATTTCTTGGTCCTTTTAGTGTGCAATTCCATCTCAAATAAGCTCATTTCATCCTCTTTTTGCCATTTCTCCATTTTGGACCGCTGTGACTCAAAATAAAGAAAACGACCATAATACTATACTAAACACAAACGAAATGAGTAAAATACTAACTAAAAATTACTCAAAAGGTGTATACAAATACGCCTAACAAACACCCCCAAACTTAACCTTTGCTCGCCCTCGAGCAAATATCAAAACAAAACAAAGACACAAAAACAAAAGACTCAAATACTCAAATCAAGCAGCTGCACAAGTACTTAGAAACACATGAACGTCAGTTGGGATAATATGTAGGAATAGATATAGCATGAATTTAGCAATCTAGAATTTGAAGTCAGATATTTCGCAAATTCATTTCAATCATAAGTAATGGAAGCATGAATACCTAACTTATGCATATCAATTTCATTTAGTTCTATGGGCCTGTTTACTTGTTATTCTCCACTAATCATAGACATACATACTAGAGATCCTCAGGACTTTTCAGGGTTGTAATGTAGGCTTAGGCAGGGGTAGATAAAAGTTGACATTTAGACTCAAATTACGTACCATAAGCGTTGTTCTCATTCAACCATTTGGTCCTTCTTTTTGGTATTCTTTTTCAGTTCATATCTATCATTCCCCTCTTCTCTTTTTGAGAGCATGAAACACATTCATATAGGCACCCCCAAACTTAAGCTTTAGCATATTTTTTTTATTGGGGTGCATCAATTTTTCACTCTCTTTTGTATTTCTTTTTCACACTTCTTCATTCTAATTTTTTTAATTACTGCTTATGGCACAAAAGGGAATTATAGGGTGTCAAAGAAATAACTTATTTTAGGCTCAAAGGGGCTGACTAGGGATACAATTTATTGCAAGGTAGGTAATGAATGGTAAGAAGGGCTAACAAAGAAATCCTTGAATCATCTCTCTAACATGTACATCTTAACTATTTCGCCTCAAATAACAAGCAAGAAGATTTCACAGACATTTTTCAATTGACAACACATAGGCTAAGCATCAAATATTCTAAATAATCAAATTTTCATGAATTTTTTGCATATCTAACTTAAGCACACAACTTTTAGCTTCTCATTCCATTACATTATCCCTCTCTGATCTTCTGGCACCGCGGTTCTGCATGATGGAACTGCGGTGTTGAACTCCTGATTCGGTGTTTTCCAGTGTTTTTCCCTAATTTATGTCTCATTCCTTCACATGGAATCACAACACAACAAAAACATCAAAAGTGAGACTGTTCTAATTAAACTAAAACAAACTAAAATGAAAAATTTAAATAACATAATTAAAACCTTGGGTTGCCTCCCAAGTAGCGTTGTCTTTAACGTCTTTTAGCCGGACGCAGTTAACCTTTACTAGTTCCCAGTGGATACTTCTGCGAACTGTTTGCAATCCGCACAGTCATTGTTGCAGGTCTCACTTTTCCTACAACAATTTTTTCAAACAAGGGCCTCATATCTAAGATTATCCCCCAATTACACAAGGCAGGATTGTCTTCAAGGCTCTCTATAATGTAGGGATCAGTGAAACTCCCTGTTATACCCCGTAGTTCTGACCCTACGTATGAGAGCGTACGAAAGCATGTAAGACTTAAAATTTTCAAAGGATAGGTTGACGGATTATTCCGGACGGGTTTTAGTCAACTTTGATGCGGGTTATGACCCGATACATTGAGAGTTCTTAAGTGTTTCAAAGGCCTAGGGCGTAGTTCGTTGAGTCTAGATTCCAACGCAACCAACCGTTCGTCGATAGGACGTCGGAGTAGAAAGATATGAGAGATTACAAGTTCAGTGCGCAGTCGGACAGAAATATGTTTTGACAAAGCGCGCAGGCGCGCCGGATGCAGGTCGCGCACGAAAGTATCGAGAGGTCGCTGAAGTTGCAGTACGCGCGCCAAAGTTCAGAGAGGCTGAGGTTTCAGCCGCGCGCCGAGGCGGCCGCGCGCAGGCGGGATTTTCGGGCGGAAAAACTTAGAAAAAGTCAGATTTTCTTTTAAAAGACCTTGGGAGGGTGACAAGTGTCCCCCCCCCCCCATCTGATTTCTTGCATGAAATATATTGACCAAGTCTTGAAGACTTGGTCATCTTCCCACTTCTCTCTATCTCTAAAGCTTGAGCTCCCACTTCTCTCTAAAATTCCAAGAGAAATTCAAGCCTAAGGAAGAATCTGAAAAAGTAAAAGAAAGAAGGAAGCTTGTGGCTAGCTTGTTGGTGTTGTTGTGGTGGTGTTCTTGGCAAGGAAGCTAGCAAAATCTTTGGAATAAGTTTGGCTAAAACTTTAAGGTAACATTTCTTCCTTTAGAATTAGTTCTAGTGTTGCATGCTTAGGAGAAAGAACTTGTGGTAGTAAAATAATGCTCTTAGAGTCATTGCATGCTAGAAAAATGTGGTTTGGATATGAAGAATGGGTTAAGAAGAGATTATGAACATGTTGTAGCCTAAAAACTACCTTAGAATTGTTAAGTGAATTGTTGTAAACTTATGGGGCAGAATTGGTATTTGGGTGTGTAATCCCCTTTTAAATGTTGGATTGTTGAACCTTAAATGTGGTGTTTGGATGATAAATTCGGCCTTGAGAAAGGTGGCAAAGTGAGTAGAAACAAAGGAAATGCTGCCCAAATTTTCCATAAAATTTAGTGACTTTGAACTTGGATTGTTCTACATTAAGATTAGAGGTTAATAAGCGTATCATGACTATTATAGGTTGAAATATTACTTGCGGTAGTTTGGACTTGGCAAGTGGATTGACCAAAGAGGTATGTGAAGCTTTCCTATCTCTTGAGCATGAATAGATGAAACTATGTAGTACGGTAGACGTACAAGATTTGGTATTCTTACTTGTTTGAGTATATAATGACTTGTTTCATTTTAAGAATGTATAAATCCCTTGGTTAGGGAAAAAGTATGATTTTACTAAAGTATAGAGTTAATATAACAACTTTATGGGAAGTTGGTTTATTAGCTTTATAAAAGGTTAATGATAAGAGATTTACTCTAAAAGTAAGATAAGTATATGAAGAGGCAAATTGGTTTAAGGCATCAATTGCCCAAGAGTTTTATGTATAAAGAGTCATTTTTAAAAGAGTTAAAGTATGTAGTACTTGGGTTAAATTCCCGGTTTTCTTTTATTAAAGATATGATTAAGTGCCTTAAGTAAACTAAAATGAGAGGGTATATGAACAAGACTAATAAGAAGTTATAAGTTTTCTTAACTTATTTATGATTATGATATGATGACAGTTTGAGCTAGGGTAAGAGTATATCTGAGGGGCAAGACCCAAGATCGTTATACCACCTTCTCCAGGGTAAGAGTATGTCCGGCGGCCACCCCAAGATCGTCATACCACCTTCTTCAGCAAGAGATATATGAGGCAAGCCCCAAGATCGTTATACCACCGCTTCAGTAAGAGTATATCCGAGGAAAGTCCCCAAGATCGTTATACTAGCCGCCTACAGTAAGAGTATATCCGAGGAAAGTCCCAAGATCGTTATACCATCCGGCCGGTAAGAGTATATCTGAGGGGTAAGTCCCCAAGATCTTTATACCACCTGTTCCGTGGATTTGCTACCCATGATGCGAGGAATACCTCATGCGAGTCCTTATGGGCTTATGCGGGTGAAATAGTCCCACGCGCGGTACATGACCTATGCGAGGAAAACCTCATGCGGGTCCACAGGACCTATGCGGGTGAAATAGTCCCAGGAGTAGGGGTGCTTATAGATACTACGGGCGAGGTACCCCGTTTTGATCCTAAGGCCCCTATTTTATGCAGTATTGTATGTATATATACTTGTCACTCTCATTGTTAGTAAGGCACAGTAAAAGGTATTTTATTGACTTCCATGACTCAAATTACTTTCGCACTTATGATATCATTATTATAGTATTTTCCACTTTACATACTTGGTACATATCATGTCCGACCCCCTTCCTGGGGCTGCGTCATGCCGCAGGTAAGGTAAGCGATTGAGGATCCTCGTTCTTAGGATCACTACTCCAAAGGTCGAGCTCCATCCTCCTAAGCTTGTCTATTGGTACGTATATTCCCCGATGCTATAGGTATTTTGTACATTCGAGGTATGGCGGGCCCCGTCCCGCCACAATTGTTGTCTTTAAGTGCTGTGGTCACCTATGTGTTTTGGGCTATAAGAACCCGTTGTACTACTATACTTTGTTTAAGTATGTTTTATGGAAGCGACTTTATCTACCGCCGTTGATGTTACCTTTTTATAAGTTATGTGTATGTATGTTCCGCTGCTATTCTCTGACATATACCTGACAGGGTACCCCGGTAGGGTACCAGTCGTGGCCCCGGGGTTGGGTCGTGACAAAAGTGGTATCGAGCGCTTAGTCCTCGGAAAGTGTCCACGCATCGTGTCTAGTATGCCTTGATTATAGGTGTCGTGCACCACATCTATAATCGTGAGGTCAGCAGGATATTTAGGGTTGGTTTCATTCTTTCACTCTAAGATCGTGGAATGTAGCCGAAGTTATAGGTTGAACCTCCTCGATGTGTTTCCTTTATGTATCGCTTATGCCTCCACGCAAGGCAACCGCGCCCGAAGGCGGCAAGGCACCGAGGTGCCGCTAGTGGACGCGAGAGTCACGAGGCATAGCCCGGGCCCTTACGAGATGATGTTTAGTGGCGGCGAAGTTCCACGTCGCCGCCACCAGCAGAGTTCGAGGCGCGACGCGCCATCGAGACCGCAGACGAGCCTCCATCCCACGCAGTGGTCCGAGTACAGATATTACGGAATGATTCGGTTTCGACCAAGATAGTGGCGGTGGCAACACGACAGCGAGCAGCGCCAACCTGTAGCCGATAGCCACTTGATTCGGGATTTCTTGGTTGTCACCCACCCGAAGTTCTATGGTTCGAGATTTGGGAGGATCCGCAGGAGTTTGTCCGGCAGTTACAGCGGACCATGCAGGTCCTTAAGGCATCAGGGACTGAGTCTGTTATACTAGCTTACCGTTACGCGATATTGCGTTGAACTGGTTTGAGTCATGGGTATTGTCGAGGGGTGATGATGCTCTTCCAGCTGATTGGGAGGAGTTCACAGAGGCGTTCCTAGACCACTTCTTGCCTCCTGAGGTGAGGAGAGCCCGCGTAGATAGGTTCTTGACCTTGAGACAGGACAGGAGGACCATCAGGGAGTACAACCTGGAGTTCGACTCGCGACCGATATACGCGACACCATAGTAAATGACATGGCGCATGTGGCTCATCGATATGTGATGGGTTAGACCGTCATATGATTATCGTGATGTTTGGGGTGGCTCTTCACCAGGATGGATATTGCCGTGATGCAGCATACGCACGTGGATTGAGACAGAGCGCAAAGATCGCCTAGATTTGGGCCAGCCCCAAGAGGCCAAGACAATGTGTTCTCGTGGCGCTGAGGCGGGCAGCCTCAGCAGCAGACTAGGTCCACATTCCAGCCAGCACAGAGTGCTCCTTCTCAGTTTTCCGGCAGGAGGTCTGATCAGCAGGGTTATTCAGGAGCAGGTCAGGGCTCCAGGACTTCAGGGTTTCGCGAGGCGAGACCAAAGACTAATCGAGACCACCTACCTCTCTGTGTTCGACGCGGTAGGTCTCATCCGGGCGAGTGTCGTATGGGTTCGAGAGCATGTTACTCTTGTGGCCAACAGGGCCATCTGAAGAAGGATTGTCCGTCCTTAGGCGGCGGGAGCATTACGGTTCAGCCGACGGGGTCTGTTGCTGGATCTTCGTCTTCGATGGTTAGACGCCCCGGAGGGCAGGGTACTTATGGGCCAGCAGGCCGCGGCAGAGGTCGTGGTAGGGGTTCCAGCTCTAGCGGTCCTCAGAACCGCATATATGCTATGTCCCAATGACAGACTGAGGCGTCGCCAGATGTCGTCACAGGTACATTGTTGGTTTCTTGCTGTGATGTATATGCTTTGATAGATCCAGGTTCTACCTTGTCCTACATATCTCCTCATATTGCCAGTAGAATAGGGATAGAGCCCGAGTCCATAAGACCTTTTGAGGTGGCTACGCCAGTAGGTGATTCAGTGGTAGCTGAGCGAGTGTATAAGGCTTGCCCTGTGACTATAGATAGCCGCGACTCAGCCGACTTGATAGAGTTGGATATGACAGACTTTGATGTGATTATGGGTATGGATTGGCTAGCATCTTGCTATGCCAACGTGGACGTAGAGAGATTAGTTCGGTTCCGCTTCTGCGAGCCGCTTATCGAGTGGAAGGGAATACCGCATCGCCGGCGGTAAGTTTATTTCTTACCTCAAGGCTAGGAAGATGGTGCGAAGGGTATATCTACCATCCGTTCGTATTCGACATCGAGGTCGAGGTACCGACCTTCACCACCCCGCCGTCGAGAGTTTCCGCACGTATTCCCGCACGAGCTCGCATCCTCCCCGGAGGAGATCGAGTTTTGTATCGATTTGCGCCAGACACTCGACCGATATCTATTCCGCCATACAGGATGGCACCTGCCGAGTTGAAGGAATTGAAGGACCAGCTGAAAGATTTGCTGGAGAAGGGCTTTATTAGGCCAAGTGTTTCTCTCTGGGGGGCACCATTGTTGTTTGTGAAGAAGAAGGACGCACAGATGTGTATTGATTACTGTGCAACTAAACAAGGTAACTATCAAGAACGTATATCCTCCCGTGATTGACGATTTGTTTGACCAACGAGGTGCAAAGTGTTTTTCCAAGATAGACTCGCGTCCGTTATCATCAAAGTGCGAGTTAGAGAGATAGATATCCCAAAGATCGCATTCAGACCCTGTATGGGCACTATGAGTTCAGGGTGATGTCTTTCGGGTTAACCAACGCCCCAGCAGTATTCATGGATTTGATGAATAGGGTGTTCAGGCCATTCTTGGATATGTTCGTTATAGTGTTTATCGATGATATCTTGGTATATTCGCGCACAGAGCAGGAGCATACATATCATTTGAGGACGGTATTGAGAGTCCTCCGAGACCGGCAGTTGTATGCCAAGTTCTCGAAGTGCGAGTTCTGGTTGGCTTCATGGCTTTCTTAGGGCATGTTATCGGGGCCGACGACATTCGGGTTGATACAGCTAAGATTGAAGCAGTCAAGACTTGGCCCAGACCCACTACACCGGCTGCAGGCGCAGCCTTTGGGCCTTGCAGTTATTATCTGGTTTCAGAGAAGTTTGCTTCTATTTCAAAGATTTTGACTAAGCGACTGTAAGGCGCTATGTTCCGGTGGACGGATACTTGTGAGGAGAGTTTCCAGTTGCTAAAGGAGAAGTTGACGACCGCCCCAGTTCTTACTCTTCCAGAGGGCTTAGATGGATATGTGGTTTATCGTGACGCCAGTGTCGGCTTGGGCGCAGGCTGACGCAAAGACGGCAGAGTTATAGCTTATGCATCTCGACAAATTAGGAAGCATGAGAAGAACCATCCCACACATGACTTGAGTCGCGCGACCGATTCATGCCTCAAGATCTGGAGACATTATTTATATGGAGTTCATGTGGACATTTACACGCACTCACAAGAGTCTCCGACATCTTCACCAGGAGCCGAACTTGCGCGAGACGGTGGTTGGAGCTACTTAAGGATTACGATGTTGATATTCGTACCACCCGGGAAGGCCAATGTGGTTGCATGCCCTTAGTCGCAGATCATCGGGTAGCCCGTCTGATGTTCAGCCGCAGAAGAGGATATGGTCCGAGAGTTACATCGCCAGCGAGACTGGGGTTCGTTTGGTTGATTCTCGATAGTGACGGAATTCGGGTTCGAGAGGTTGTCGAGTCTTCCATCGCCGGCGAGGTGAAGAGGTGATGCGATGAGGATCCGATTTTGGTACGCATCGAGACGCAGCTTCCGTAAGGAGAAGAGTCTATTTGAGGCGCGATGGGGTGCTAAGATTCGAGGGCCGGCCAGTGTGTTCCCGATGGACAGACTTCGCCAAGATATTTCGGGAGGCACACAAAGGCTCGTTATTCTATTCATCCGGTCGACTAAGATGTATCATGACCTCGAATCGTGTATTGGTGGGATGGCCTTAAGCGGGATGTCATGAGTTCGTGGCACGCGCCGAATTGTCGTGAGTTAAGATTGAGCACGAAGCCGGTGGTCATTGCGAGTTATTGATATTCCGACCTGGAAGTGGGAGGTGATAAATATGGATTTTATTACAGGGCTACCTACCACTCAGAGGAAGCATGATTCCATTTGGGTGATTGTCGACAGGCTGACTAAATCAGCCCATTTTCTTCCGGCCAGAACGACGTTGTCCGCTGAGGACTATGCCAGATTATATATTAGAGAGATTGTGAGATCGCACGAGTCCCTGTCGATTATATCAGATAGAGGAGCCCGGTTCTGGCTAACTTCGGAGGTCTTTTCGTGGCGGATTAGGGACACAGTGAGTCTCGACGGGCGCTTCATCCTCGACCGACGGACAGCCGAGCGCACTATCCGCACACTCGAGGATATGTTTGCGGGCTTGTGTTATTGATTTCGTGGGTAGCCGGAGGATCATTTGCCTCTTGTGGAGTTTGATTACAACAACGCTACCATTCCAAGATTCGATGACGCCTTATGAGGCCTTATACGGGAGGAAGTGCAGGTCACCGATAGGCTGGTTCGAGGTGGGAGAAGTTCAGTTAGTCGGGCCAGACTTAGTTCAACAGGCAGTGGATAAGGTGAAGCTTATCCAGAGCGATTGTTGGCATCTCGTAGTCGCAAAAGTCGTATGCGCACCATCGGCGCCGACACTTGGAATTTGAGATAGATGATTGGGTTTTTCTAAAGGTATCTCCCACGGCGGCGTGATGAGGTTTGGAAAGAAGGGAAGCTTAGCCCAAGGTACATCGGGTCAGACGGATTGTCCGTAGGTGCGTGGTTGCCTATGAGTTAGATCCCGTCCGACTGGAGGCGGTACATCCAGCTTTTTCATGTGTCCATGTTGCGGAAATGTATCGAGATCCATCTAGTGCACCCGGTTCATGATGTCCAAGTGACAGAGGAGTTATCGTATGATTAGAGTCCCATAGCGATACTCGATCGTCGTTAGACGACTTCGACGAAAGACGCGTGGCTTCCGCAAGGTCCTATGGCGGAATGAGAACAGGAGGAAATGACGGGAAGCAGAGGATGACATGATGAAGAAGTACCTCACCTATTTCCTATACCTCCGTGTAACCCACTTTCCCGCTTGTTAGTTTTGATTTAGAATTTACGCTCAAGATGTCAGGCTCATGAGCTTCTTTATTTGCAAAAGAAGAGTTAAGAGGGTCTATGTCGATGTTGTGATTTGAGTAAACCTAGAAGGAACATTCGACGAATGTTTCTAAGGGAGAATGTTATACCCGTAGTTCTGACCCTACGTATGAGAGCGCATTTAAAGCATGTAAGACTTAAAATTTTCAAAGGATAGGTTGACGGATTATTCCGACGGGTTTTAGTCAACTTTGATGCGGTTATGACCCGATACATTGAGAGTTCTTAAGTGTTTCAAAGGCCTAGGCGTAGTTCGTTGAGTCTAGATTCCAACTCAACCAACCGCTCAATCGATAGGACGCCTAATAGAAAGATATGAGAGTTACAAGTTCGGCGCAATGGACGAAATATGTTTGGACAAAGCGCGACAGGCGGCGTCGGATGCAGGCCGCGCGCCGAAAGTAATCCGAGAGGTCGCTGAAGTGCAGCGCCGCGCCGACAAAGGGTCGCGCGCGCCAAAGTTCGAGAGAGGTCATGAGAGCCTGGCACGCGCCGAGGCGGCCGCGCCGAGGCGGATTTTCGCGAAAAACTTAGAAAAGTCGATTTTCTTTTAAAAGACCTTGGGAGGTGACAAGTATCCCCATCTGATTTCTTGCATGAAATATATTGACCAAGTCTTGAAGACTTGGTCATCTTCCCACTTCTCTCTATCTCTAAAGCTTGAGCTCCCACTTCTCTCTAAAATTCCAAGAGAAATTCAAGCCTAAGGAAGAATCTGAAAAAGTAAAAGAAAGAAGGAAGCTTGTGGCTAGCTTGTTGGTGTTGTTGTGGTGGTGTTCTTGGCAAGGAAGCTAGCAAAATCTTTGGAATAAGTTTGGCTAAAACTTTAAGGTAACATTTCTTCCTTTAGAATTAGTTCTAGTGTTGCATGCTTAGGAGAAAGAACTTGTGGTAGTAAAATAATGCTCTTAGAGTCATTGCATGCTAGAAAAATGTGGTTTGGATATGAAGAATGGGTTAAGAAGAGATTATGAACATGTTGTAGCCTAAAAACTACCTTAGAATTGTTAAGTGAATTGTTGTAAACTTATGGCGTAATTGGTATTTGGGTGTGTAATCCCCTTTTAAATGTTGGATTGTTGAACCTTAAATGTGGTGTTTGGATGATAAATTCGGCCTTGAGAAAGGTGACAAAGTGAGTAGAAACAAAGGAAATGCTGCCCAAATTTTCCATAAAATTTAGTGACTTTGAACTTGGATTGTTCTACATTAAGATTAGAGGTTAATAAGCGTATCATGACTATTATAGGTTGAAATATTACTTGCATGAGTTTGGACTTGGCAAGTGGATTGACCAAAGAGGTATGTAAAGCTTTCCTATCTCTGAGCATGAATAGATGAAACTATGTAGTACGGTAGACGTCAAGATTTGGTATTCTTACTTGTTTGAGTATATAATGACTTGTTTCGCTTTAAGAATGTATAAATCCTCGTTAGGGAAAAAGTATGATTTTACTAAAGTATAGAGTTAATATAACAACTTTATGGGAGGTTGGTTTATTAGCTTTATAAAAGGTTAATGAGAAGAGATTTACTCTAAAAGTAAGATAAGTATATGAAGAGGCAAATTGGTTTAAGGCATCAATTGCCCAAGAGTTTTATGTATAAAGAGTCATTTTTAAAAGAGTTAAAGTATGTAGTACTTGGGCTAAATTCCCGGTTTTCTTTTATTAAAGATATGATTAAGTGCCTTAAGTAAACTAAAATGAGAGGGTATATGAACAAGACTAATAAGAAGTTATAAGTTTTCTTAACTTATTTATGATTATGATATGATGACAGTTTGAGCTAGGGTAAGAGTATATCTGAGGGGCAAGCCCCAAGATCGTTATACCACCTTCTCCAGGGTAAGAGTATGTCTGAGGGGCCAGCCCCAAGATCGTCATACCACCTTCTTCAGTGTAAGAGTATATATGAGGGGCAAGCCCCAAGATCGTTATACCAGCTGCTTCAGTGTAAGAGTATATCTGAGGGGAAAGTCCCCAAGATCGTTATACTAGCTGCTTCAGTGTAAGAGTATATCTGAGGGGAAAGTCCCCAAGATCGTTATACCATCTGCTTCGGGGTAAGAGTATATCTGAGGGGTAAGTCCGCAAGATCGTTATACCACCTGTTCCGTGGATTTGCTACCCATGATGCGAGGAATACCTCATGCGAGTTCTTATGGGCTTATGCGGGTGAAATAGTCCCATGCGGGCGGGTAAAGCCTATGCGAGGAATACCTCATGCGGGTCCACAGGACCTATGCGGGTGAAATAGTCCCAGGAGTAGGGGTGCTTATTGATACTACGGGTGAGGTACCCCGTTTTGATCCTAAGGCCCCTATTTTATGCAGTATTGTATATATATATACTTGTCACTCTCATTGTTAGTAAGGCACAGTAAAAGGTATTTTATTGACTTCCATGACTCCAACTTACTTTCAGACTTATGATATCATTATTATAGTATTTTCCAGCTTTACATACTTGGTACATATTGTGTACTGACCCCCTTCCTCGGGGGCTGCGTTCATGCCGCAGGTAAGGGTAAGCAGATTGAGGATCCTCGTTCTTAAGATCACTACTCCAAAGGTCGAAGCTCCATCCTCCTGCTTGTCTATTGGTACGGATATTCCCTGATGCTATAGGTATTTTGTACATTCAGGGGTATGGCGGGGCCCTGTCCCGCCACAGTTGTTATCTTTAGAGGTCTGTGGTCACCTATGTGTTTTGGGCTATAAGAACCCGTTGTACTACTATACTTTGTTTAAGTATGTTTTATGGAAGGCAGCCTTATCGGCTGGCCAGTGATGTTACCTTTTTATAAGTTATGTGTATGTATGTTCCGCTGCTATTCTCTGACATATACTGACGGTGGTACCTGCAGGTACCGGGCCGTGGCCCTGGTTGGGTCGTGACACTCCCTACATATCTCAACTTTTAGGGGTGCTCTTTAGAGTATGGACTTTATTTTTGAGGGTCAGCAATGACATTTGGTGTTGTCCCTTCTGCAATACGGTGGTCCTCGGTGACCTCTTCTTTCTCTACACCAACTATCTCTCCAAATTCCTCAACAGCTTGTTGTGGGTCAGGTTCCACCATCTGCTCACCACTCATCGTAACTGGGTCACTTGGTGGACTTTCTTGAGGTGTAATGGGTACCATGTCCATCAGTTTCTCGATTTGTGGTTACAAATTCAGAATTTGTCCCACTTGAGTCTCCAAGTTCTGCAAAGAGGATCTTACATCCACCATGAACTGAGTTTGGGCGTTTGTGAGTTCCAATAATGCTTCTCTCAATTCATTCCGCTCCTTTGATGGGGCCTGACTCTGTGGCTGCTGAAATCGCCCTTGAGGAGTCTGGGACTGGGTGAGCCTGAGTAAGACTTCCTGCAGCTCATTTCGATCTTTCTGTGGAACCTGTGGATTAAATTGCTGTTGATGATACTGATGCTGCGGATAGTAGTCGAAGTGTTGATGCACCTGATAGTAGTAGTAGTCCATTTTTTTTACCTGTAAAATAAGAAAAACAACAAAAAGTGATAAAAAGATGCTCGCAGAATAAGTTAAAAACTTGTTCCTGGAGCAACCAAATTAGAAATAAAATAACATAATAAAATATATACAAACCAAATTAGAAATAAGATTAGATAATTTGATATTGAAAGTACGCCAGTACCCGGCAACGGCGCCAAAAACTTGTTAGCGATATTTCGAATGCTCACGCAAGTGTACGTATCGTTCACAAGTAATATAGTCTGGTAAGATCGAATATCGTCCTCAGAGACTGGTTATTAAGTACCGATTATCTAAGCTATGGTTTCTATTTGGTGAACGTTAATTGATTTGTATTTTTATCTAATAACTAAGGCTAAGTAATTGCAGAAAATAAACTAACTATGTTAATACTTTGGTTTAAATCAGTTATGAAGGAATTAGAGCTTCCAAAATCCTCGACTATCCACTCTATTTAATCCTTAATGCAACTAAAATGATTCTTCTTCTTCGTTAAGATAGCGGTTAACTAGACTGTCTTATATTCCGGTTAGGACATATAATCACTCAACCCCAGTGCAGAACCCTTCTATATTTCTATGATAGGATTTACCACGTATGAGGATTAAGAACAGTAACCTATAATGCTACACAAGTATCGGGGTACTTTCGTCCGCGATTTTAACATATGTCTAGTCAATTACAACATATCAAAATCTCTCATCTCGGTTTTAGATTCGAAATCATATAGATTATGATAACTAGTGATCAATTAATTATCAAATATTCATACCAAATATTGACTAAATCTTAATCAAGCGAAGAAGAAATCAAACTACTGCATTAATTCATGAATAAAAATAATAGAGTGTTTAGCGCCTAGCCATATTCACGCTAAGAACTAACACAATATCCATACATAAACTGAATTAAAACGAAAGAAAGAGAATTACGTAGAACAAAGTCTCCAATTGTAACTCCAAATCCGCCTTGTGTTGTGGAATATGTACAAGGATTCCTCGCTAGCATGAATAATATGACCTAGGGTATATGGTTTTATACTTATAAACTATATTGATTTGGACCCTTATACCCCTGTCCAATTTCGGCTCAGATTTGCAAAATTCCGCGTCGGCACCGTGGTCCTGCAGAATGGCACTGCGGTGCCGGAAGTCCTGTAGCCAACCTGAACTCGCGGATCTTTTGGCACTGCGGTGATGCTGCATAATGGCACTGCGGTGCCGAAAGTACTGCAGCAAATATTTTTCGAAACCTTGTCATTTTCTCGTCCGGACTTTGTCTGATTTCTTCTATACTTCTCGGGACTTCTTAGGCTTCATTTCTTGGTCCTTTTAGTGTGCAATTCCATCTCCAATAAGCTCATTTCATCCTCCTTTTGCCATTTCTCTATTTTGGACCGCTGTGACTCAAAAGAAAGAAAATGACCATAATATTATACTAAGCACAAACGAAATGAGTAAAGTACTAACTAAAAATGACTCAAAAGGTGTATACAAAATACGCCTAACAATCATCTAATGCCCTACTGCTACAAACTTCAAAACTATGTTCTTAGATCGTTCTCGAAGATGTCGTTACCAATGTTGTCCAACATTGCTAACAAAATTCAAAGCAGTCAACCTAAGAACAGAAAGAAGAAGAGTTTTGAAAAAATGTGGGTACCTAAACTAAACATGCGTTGTAATGTGTACATAACTACTTTACGTACTAACATTACATGTTCTTAGTATTTTGATAGTGGTTGTTCACGGCACATGATAGGTACCAAAAGCTTACTGAAGGATTATGATGCATTCAACGGAGGATACGTGACCTTTGGTGGGGGAAGCAAGAGTAGGATAATTGGTAGAGGAACCCTCAATGTTCCTGACGTACCAGCCTTGAAGAATGTTCTTCATGTAGAAGGCTTAGTGGCTAATCTACTTAGCATAAGTTAGCTATGCGACGATGATCTCAAGGTAAAATTCAACAAGCATGAATGTAGAGTTACAGATTCTGGAAATAAGTGTGTTATGTCAGGTACCTGAACTGGAGACAATTGCTATCTTATCGGTGGACAAGAATTCTGCAATTTTGTGAGGGTCAGAGACACAATACTGTGGCATCAAAAGTTGGGACACATCAATTATCGCAACTTGGAGAAATTAATCTCTTATGAAGCTGTTAGAGGCATTCCCAAGCTTAACCTAAAGGATAAAATAGTGTGCGAAGATTGTTTAAAAGGTAAGTAGACTCGTGTTCCCTAAAATATGGTCCAACACGACGGACAACACTCATGCACGTCTCATTATTTTCAATTATTACATATGGGTCCTATTGAAGTAGACAACCTAAGGGGTATGAGATATTCCTTTGTGATAGTAGATGATTTTTCTAGATATAAATGGATTTATTTTCTAAAAGAAAAATCACAAACTTTTGACTTGTTTAAAGTTCTATACTCTAGGATTAGGAACTTGTTTTGTTATCCCATTTTTCTGATCAGATCCGATCATGGAAAGGAATTTGAGAACCAATCTTTTGCAAAATTTTGCGAAAAGAAAGGAATCTTCCATGAATTATCGGCACCTAAGACTCCTCAACAGAATGGGGTAGCTGAGAGGAAGAACAAAACATTGCAAGAAATTGCTAGATTAATGTTAAGTTCTAAACAATTGTCAAAAAATGTTTTGGGCAGAAGTCTTAAACACTGCATTTCACATTACTAATAGAGTTTATTTAAGGCCAGAATGACTCCCTATGAACTTTTAAATAGAAAGAAACCAACTCTGCATTACTTTTGTCACGACCCGAACCCCGGGCCCGTGACTGGTGCCCTACCTGGGCACCCTTCTACCTTAACAATACAAGTAGACTGCGGGACTGAAATAACACCTTTTTTTTTCTTTTAAAACAAACGTACGTGCAAGGGCAAAGCCGACAAGGCTGCCGTATATACATAAACAAAAGACACTATACCGTACATGAGTCCAATCCCACATATGAATACAGACCTCTAGGAGTTAAACTGAACTATGACGGGACAAGGCCCCGCCGTACCCATAAATGTACAAAAGCACATCATGGAACTATACCAAAATGATAAACTCCTGAACAAAGGGAGCTATCCAAAAACCCTGAGCAGGATCCTACACCTGCCGATCACCAAACAGCGTACCTACACTGCGGCGTGAGCGGCCCGAAGGAGGTCGATGCGAAGAATGTACCAAGTATGTGGTGAAAATATCGTAAACAAATCATAACGATCTAACAAAAGCGAGACATGTATGATAATCAAATTACAGTTCACAATACATAAACAGTAATATCCAGTCAAGTACGCATGCCCTCAAAGTCTTTAATAAAAAATAACCATGGGTCTCACGCCCATAATATCAATCATGCGTGGAATCGCCCTCACTGTCGGCAATCTATAATATAATATAACCTCAAGTCCCACCGGTGGTATAGCATCTTGGGGGTTTACCCCTCACTTATACTCTTACCCTGGAGAAGGTGGTAAAGCAGGTGGTATAGCATCTTGGGGGTTTACCCCTCACTTATACTCTTACCCTGGAGAAGGTGGTATAACGTCTTGGGGCTTGCCCCTCATTTATACTCTTACCCTATCTCAACCGGCCGTCAAACAACACATAAAGCAGGTGGTACAGCGTCTTGGGGGTTTACCCCTCACTAATACTCTTACCCTGGAGGAGGTGGTATAACGTCTTGGGGCTTGCCCCTCATTTATACTCTTACCCTATCTCGACCGACCATCAAACAAGACACAAGCACAACCATGTCTTTTATAAAAATCCGGGAATTTAACCCAGTACTACAATAACGGAAGCATACCCGTGGAATCCCACATCACTGTTGGTACGTCCATGTAACTTATAACAAGACAGCCGGCCCTCCAACCGAGAGTCGCGGCAACATAATAAAACATAATACTTGTACTCAAAGGCTATCAGCAGCACACATAGGTTAATTCTCAATTAACCAAGCCAAAGTACTTAATCAAGGCATACATAGAATAATTCTCTTTTAACAAGTCAAAGTACTTATCAAGGCACACTTAGACAAATCCTCAATTTATCAAGCCAAAGTACTTAATCAAGGCATACATAGAATAATTCTCTTTTAACAAGTCAAAGTACTTATCAAGGCACACTTAGACAAATTCTCAATTTATCAAGCCAAAGTACTTAATCAAGGCATACCTAGAATAATTCTCTTTTAACAAGTCAAAGTACTTATCAAGGCACACTTAGACAAATTCTCAATTTATCAAGCCAAAGTACTTAATCAAGGCATACATAGAATAATTCTCTTTTAACAAGTCAAAGTACTTATCAAGGCACACTTAGACAAATCCTCAATTTATCAAGCCAAAGTACTTAATCAAGGCATACATAGAATAATTCTCTTTTAACAAGTCAAAGTACTTATCAAGGCACACTTAGACAAATCCTCAATTTATCAAGCCAAAGTACTTAATCAAGGCATACATAGAATAATTCTCTTTTAACAAGTCAAAGTACTTATCAAGGCACACTTAGACAAATCCTCAATTTATCAAGCCAAAGTACTACGTACGTACATTCCTTTATAAAAGACTCCTTTCTATGTAAAGCCCCAAGATACTAACACCCGTAGTATCAGCGTGTCTATTTTTCAAAGTAAGTTACTACACTTTTAGAAAACTCATTTCAAAGCTTGAAATCAAGTAACTCCAAATTTTCACAATCTAGGCAACTTATGCGATTTAATCAAAATAGACAACTTTCTAAACCTTCCATAAAGCCGTTATAACCAACTTCCCATAAATCCGTTATAACCCTTTATGGTTTTAGACGTATCCATTCCTTCAATAACCAAGAGACTTATACTATGAAAACCAAGTATCACATACTTACAAATCAAGTTCTTAACTTTCAAAATACTTCAAGTCTCTTAATAGTTAGAAAACAAGTTTTCTTCTACTTTTTAAACCTCAAGTAACTTCACCCTTAACGCAAGTTACTTCTCTTAAATCATGTCATTTCTCCTCTTTTAAATCAAATAAGTAAATCACTCCTTTGACTCCCCTAAAGTCATTATAATGACCTTTAGGTTTTAGAACAAGGCACTAGCCAAAAGATTTGGAAACCACTTCCTTTTTAAGTCTCTATGTACTTTAAGAAAAATACCTTCACTTTTAAGAACCCAAACTTCATCAAGAAAATGGATTCTACAACTTACAATTTAAACATCAAGGTACACTCACGGAAGTACATAGAACAAATTCTATTTTAGGCAATCCAAATACAAGCAAGGAATGGATCATTCAAGGAGTAAAACTTACTTTCTTTATTCTAAGGAATCATGCTAGAAGAGGAGATAGTTCACATACCTTTTCGGCTAAATCCACAAGCTAAGCCGAATACGCCGTACGTAGAAGTGTCAACCTATAATGGTCACAACAAGGCTATCAACTTCTAGTCACTATGTAGAATAATACTAAGTACTTAGTCTCTAATTCTACGGAAAATCGGGCAGCACTTCCTTTATTTCTACTCACTTTGCCACCTTTTTCAAGGCCGAATACAATAACCAACAAGCCACATTTAAGGCTCCAAACAACAACCAAACAAAGGGGATTACACGCCTTACACTACGTGTAAAATTCCGCCCCATAATTCATACGAAATAGTAATATACTTCACTAGCCATTCTCTGCCAACATACAACCAACATCACTAAGTCTTTTCCAACCCTTTTCCAAATTCCAAGTTCTTAGGTCAACATGTTATTTAGTCATAGACAACATCAACAACTACAATTTCCTTCTTTATTCAACATGCGACGACTTAAACTAATAACCAACTTGAATTCCAATCTTAAAGCTAAACATGCTAGATTTCGGATTAGGGTTCCAATAGTCAAAATACTTATCAAACTTCATACAATATAACACATGCTTGCTAAAATCCATAGCTACAACAATAAGTAAGTCTTAACTACTAAAACGACAAAATTTATACCTTTCCAAGCCCTTAAAATTTCCAAGATCCAAAGTCGCGCCTTAGCAATTCTTAGCTCCTTTCCTTAAGCTCCAATCTGCTCAAGCACTCCTTGAGGCCTATGAAGAACCCATCTTCAAGTTCCAACTTCAAAGTTGAAGAACTCCTTAGTTTCCGCCTTGCGACTAACGTAAAAATCGTTTTTCCAAATCTTTCTATTGAGATATCCTTACAATACCCTAGGGACATTGGGTTAAAGTCTTGTGGCTAATGGATCAAAACTATAAAATTTTTGTGTGGGAATAACATGAAAGCCGAGAGCTTCACTTCTCTCTAAGGGTTCTAATTTTTCTAAGTGTAGAAAATGCCAAGTCTTGCACTAGTAGGATATATATAACACATTGGAGGGTTAAGATTGCAACACATGAGTGGTTAGGATTTAAAATCACATGGATCAAGCCTAAGTGGCAAGTTGACTAGTCAATAATGTCAAGCTAGCAAGACAAATCTTCCAAGGTGGTAAATGACCATTTTACCCTCACTCTAATTTCGACCAAGACCTTGTGGGGGTGCCACGTGTCGCCCTCTCATTCGTCCATAAAATTCCGTAACCCTCGTGGGCCCCACAAAACGTAAAATTCCTCGGGTGGGCCCACGTGACCAAATCCGAACAAAATAAATTTCCATAATAATAAAAAGTTCTATACTTTACAAATAATACATTTTGAGAATCTAATTCTCAACAACGAACATTTTTCCTTTCCGACGTCCGGAAGACTTTCGTCGGAAAAACAATCCTTCCTTTCGCACTAATTCCAAGTCTTGTGCTCCTACGTACATTCACTTACACATGTCCTGAACTTACGGTGTAACATTCTTCCCCTTAGAAACATTCGTCCCCGAATGTTCTTAGTCGATTGTCAAGCTATATAAATTCGGCATAAACTCTATAATATGCTTACAATCAAAGCGCACAAGACTAACGATGCCACACTGCCATCGCCTAACATACGTAAACATAATAATGGACCTTTAAATGCGTGGTCCCTTCTCACAAAACTCAAAGGTTCTGATCTTCCCAAACACGGATCCTTAAAGGTTCCTTTCTTTCCTTACTTGTCATACTTTCTCGTACTTTCAAACTCATCTAGTACACGTAAAATCTCAAATTTTGTTTACGTTCTCCAATCCTTGGAGTTACTATCCAAACTTAGCCATATTGTTACTTACTTTCCGTTAAGGCTCTTTCTCGTCCTTACGACCTAGTTCGTGGAGCAACGTCCACAAACTCGTACCACAATTAACTAAACTTGGGCCTTGCATCCTCGGGACCCTATCACATAACGGGACCCTTTCTAACTGACATCACCCCATTCCATACTACCGGCTGACCCGTAATGAGTCCATAACCCGACTCATCGTCACACTTAACTTCTCATTCTTAGTCGAAATAAATCTTTCTCTTATCTCAAGGTACTTCTTACCCTATCCCTATTTCTGGAGGTCGTCTCATATGCCAAAGTATTCTCTTGCAATCTTCCTAACGGTCTTACACCATCGAGGCAATTACAACTTGAACTTTATACAACTATAGTCTCAGTTCACCTATCATTCTTGTCAACGTTCTTACTTCTCACTTTACTAATCAAAGTATCCCTACCTCTGGGGTACTATCACTTACAACGGCTAGCACCGCTATCTTGGTCAATAACATAACTGCTTCCCTCATGACCCTATAGTCTTCTCCTAACCGAGAAACTGGAGGCTCTGGTGCTGAGGCCTCAAAACCTGGCGCAGAAGAACTTGCCGACTGCGGAACAACATCCGGTATACCCTGGGCATAAGCCCTATCAACTCTCTGAGTCTGACTAGTAGCTCTTGCTACTCCTTTGCCCTCCTGGGCGGCTGCTGCCCTCCTTGGAGGCATAACTGTAACACAACAATACGTCAGAGAGGAATTTTCTTACTAACACGCCTCATGCACGATCTTAGAGTGAGAAGAATAGAAACCAACTCCTAAATGTCCTGTAGCCTCACTGTTTATGGGTGTGGCGCGCAACACACCGATAATCAAGACTCTATAGACACGGTGCGTAAACATTCAGAGGGATCGCTCGATACCACTCTGTCACGACCCGAACCCGGGCGTGGTGGTGCCTACAGGCACCCCTACCTTAACAATACAAGTAGATCGGATGAAATAACACCTTTTTTTTCTTTTAAAACAAGCGTGCGTGCAAGGGCAAAGCCGACAAAGGCTGCCGTATAAACATAAACAAAAGACACTATACCGCATACGAGTCCAATCCATATGAATACGGACCTCAGGAGTTAAACTGAACTATGACGGGACAAGGCCCCGCCGTACCCATAAATGTACAAAAGCCTGTACTGATGGAACTATACCAAAATGATAAACTCCTGAACAAAGGGAGCTATCCAAAAACCCTGAGCAGGATCCTACACCTGCCGATCACCAAACAGCGTACCTACACCTGCGGCATGACGCGGCCCGAAAGGTCGATGCGAAGAATGTACCAAGTATGTGAACTGAAAATACTGTAAACAAATCATAACAGTCTAACAAAACAGGAGACATGTATGATAATCAAATTACGATTCCTGATACATAACAATCATATCGATCAGGGCGCGTACCTCAAAGTCGTTACTAAAACATAACCATGGGTCTCACGCCCATAATATCAATCATGCCCGTGGAATCCTTCCTCACTGCCGGCAGTCCATGATATAATATAACCTCAAGTCCCACCGGTGGTATAGCATCTTGGGGGTTTACCCCTCACTTATACTCTTACCCTGGAGAAGGTGGTAAAGCAGGTGGTATAGCATCTTGGGGGTTTACCCCTCACTTATACTCTTACCCTGGAGAAGGTGGTATAACGTCTTGGGGCTTGCCCCTCATTTATACTCTTACCCTATCTCAACCGGCCGTCAAACAACACATAAAGCAGGTGGTACAGCGTCTTGGGGGTTTACCCCTCACTAATACTCTTACCCTGGAGGTGGTATAACGTCTTGGGGCTTGCCCCTCATTTATACTCTTACCCTATCTCGACCGACCATCAAACAAGACACAAGCACAACCATGTCTTTTATAAAAATCCGGGAATTTAACCCAGTACTACAATAACGGAAGCATGCGTGGAATCACATCACCGTCGATGCGTCCATGTAACTTATAACAAGACAGTACCCTCCGAGAGTCGCGGCAACATAATAAAACATAATACTTGTACTCAAGGCTATCAGCGACACATAGGTTAATTCTCAATTAACCAAGCCAAAATTTAATCAAGGCATACATAGAATAATTCTCTTTTAACAAGTCAAAGTACTTATCAAGGCACACTTAGACAAATCCTCAATTTATCAAGCCAAAGTACTTAATCAAGGCATACATAGAATAATTCTCTTTTAACAAGTCAAAGTACTTATCAAGGCACACTTAGACAAATTCTCAATTTATCAAGCCAAAGTACTTAATCAAGGCATACCTAGAATAATTCTCTTTTAACAAGTCAAAGTACTTATCAAGGCACTTAGACAAATTCTCAATTTATCAAGCCAAAGTACTTAATCAAGGCATACATAGAATAATTCTCTTTTAACAAGTCAAAGTACTTATCAAGGCACACTTAGACAAATCCTCAATTTATCAAGCCAAAGTACTTAATCAAGGCATACATAGAATAATTCTCTTTTAACAAGTCAAAGTACTTATCAAGGCACACTTAGACAAATCCTCAATTTATCAAGCCAAAGTACTTAATCAAGGCATACATAGAATAATTCTCTTTTAACAAGTCAAAGTACTTATCAAGGCACACTTAGACAAATCCTCAATTTATCAAGCCAAAGTACTACGTACGTACATTCCTTTATAAAAGACTCCTTTCTATGTAAAGCCCCAAGATACTAACACCCGTAGTATCAAGGCGTGTCTATTTTTCAAAGTAAGTTACTACACTTTTAGAAAACTCATTTCAAAGCTTGAAATCAAGTAACTCCAAATTTTCACAATCTAGGCAACTTATGCCGATTTAATCAAAATAGACAACTTTCTAAACCTTCCATAAAACCGTTATAACCAACTTCCCATAAAGCCGTTATAACCCTTTATGGTTTTAGACGTATCCATTCCTTCAATAACCAAGAGACTTATACTATGAAAACCAAGTATCACATACTTACTGTTACACCCCGTAGTTCAGGTCATGCGCACGAGGGCGTACGAAAGGGAGTAAGACTTAAAATTTTCAGAAGATAGGTTGATGGGTTGTTCCGGATGGGTTTTAGTCAACTTTAAGGCGGGTTATGACCCGGTACATTGAGAGTTCATAAGTGTTTCAAAGGCCTGGGGGCGTAGTTCGTTGAGTCTAGATTCCAACGCAACCAACCGTTAAATCGATAGGGCGTCGGAGTAGAAAGTTATGAGGTTACAAGTTCGGTCGTGATCGGACAGAAATGTGTTTGGCGAAGCGGCAGCAGCGGCGCGGATGCGAGGCGCGGCGCTAAAGTTCTGAAGTCGCTGAAGTTGCGAGCCGCGCGCCGGAATAAGCGAGCGCGCGAAAGATCGAGAGCTGCGGAGGTTTCAGCGCCCATGGCCAGCCGAAGCCATGGCCGAGGCGGGATTTTTGGGCGGAAAAACTTAGAAAGTCTGATTTTTGTTTTAAAAGAGACCATGGGAGGGTGACAAGTGTCCCCCCCCATCTGATTTTCTGTTGCATGCAATATATTGACCAAGACTTGGACATTTTCTATCTTTCACCTTCTCTCTCTCTCTCTCAAATTGCTCCCCCTTCTCTCTAAAAACCCTTAGAAAAATCTGAATAGTTAAGAACCAAAAAGGAAGCTTGTAGCTAGCTTGTTGGCATTGTTGTGGTGGTGTTCTTGGCAAGGAAGCTAGCAATACTTGGAATAAGTTTTGGCTAAAACTTTAAGGTAATGATTCTTCCTTTAGATTTAGTTTATAGTGTTGCATGTTAAGAAGAAAGAACTTGTGGTAGTAAATAATGCTCTTAGAGTCATTGCATGCTAGAAATGTGGTTTGGTTATGAAGAATGGGTTAAGAAGAGATTATGAGCATGTTGTAGCCTAAAAACTACCTAGAATTGTTAAGTGAATTATTGTAAACTTATGGGACAGAATTTTGGGTGTGTAATCCCCTTTAAATTGTTGGATTGATTGAGCCTTACAATGTGGTGTTTTGATGGTAAATTCGGCCTTGAGAAAGGTGGCAAAGTGAGTAGAAACAAAGGAAATGCTGCCCAATTTTCCATAGAATTTAGTGGCTTTGAGTTTAGATTATTCTACATTGAAATTAGAGGTTAATAAACGTATCATGGTTATTTTAGGTTGACATATTACTTGCGGTAGTTTGGACTTAGCAAGTGGATTGACCGAAGAGGTATGTGAAGCTTTCCTATCCTTGAGCATGAGTATTTGTATCTATGTAGTACGGTGACGTCTGAGATTTAGTATTTTTACTTGTTTAAGTATAAACAAAGACTTGTTTGTTTTAAGAAGTATAAGTCCCTTGGTTAAGGAAAAGTATGATGTTACAAAAGTATAGAGTACTTGGTGTGAAAGTATTGAGTATTGAATTATTCTAAAGATAAGAGGCTTGAAGTATTTTTGAAAATTGTATGAATTTGTTTGAAGTATAAGCCTCTTGGATAGTAAAAGAACGAAATGGTTCATAGGAGTTATAACGGCTTTATGGGAAGTTAGTTATAACGGCCTTATGAATGGATAAGGATGTCGTAAATTTCTAAAGCATAAAGTTAGTATAACGGCTTTATGGGAAGTTGGTTATAATAACTTTATGGAAGGTTATGAAAGTTGTCTATTTTGATTAATGAGCATAAGTTGTCTAGATTGTGAAAAATTGAAGTTACTTGGTTTCAAGCTTTGAAATGAGTTTTCTAAAGGTGTAGTAACTTACGTTGAAAAAATAGACGCTCGCGATACTACGGTGTTAGTATCTTGGATTTTGCATAAAAGGAATCTCTTGGAAAGGATGTGCGTCGTAGTACTTTGGCTTGTTAAAGAGAATTATTCTTTGTGCCTTGATAGTGTTTTGGGCTTGTTCAATTGAGAATTATTCTATGGGTGCCTTGATAAGTACTTTGGCTTGCTTAAATAAGAATTCTCTTGGTTTATGTGAAAAGAAGGCATGGTAATTGTCTTGGTTTATGTAAAGGCATGATATTGAAATTCGAATTAAAAGCGTGTAGTTATGAGTCTATTTGGGCGTCTGGTCGGTGATGGAGGATTCCACGGGTGGCGGCCATGATGAGGTTCGTTTCCTGTTGTGATATTTTGTTCCATGGATTAGCTCTCCACGTGAGGTCTCACGATGCAGGTGGATCTAGTAGTTAGCCCTCATGCCGGTCAGAGACGTGATGCAGGGTGGATCTGGTAGTTGGCTTTCGTACTTGCCCCGGTCAGGGTTAGGGCGAAGTGGTGTGATGCAGGGTGGATCTGGTGGTTAGCCTACGTACTTGCCCCGGTCAGCGATGTGACGCAGGGTGGATCTGGTAGAGGCTATCGCACTTGCCCCGGTCAGCTTCGTGATTTCAGGTATTAGTATTGTTGGTACGGGTGGATCTGGTAGCTGGCTTTCGTACTTGCCCCGGTCAGTTGAGGATGCAGGGTGGATCTGGTAGCTATGCCTTCGTACTTGCCTCGTACGGTTCTTATGATACAGGTGGGATCTAGTATTCATATGTACTCCTTAGTGTTGTTATATCATAGACTGCCGGCAGTGAGGAAGGAATTCCACGGGCACGATTGATATTATGGGCATGAGACCTATGGTTATATTTGAGTGATGACTTAGAGGGCGTGAGTCCCTGACTTGACATGGCTGCGTATATGTTGTGTACTGTAGTTTGGCTATCATACGTGTCTCCTGCTTTATATATATGCTATTATGAATTCATTCTGATATTTTGATTTCACATACTTGGTACTGTTGTCTTGACCTCGCCCGAAGTGCGTTCATCTGCGCAGTCGAGATCGTAACTTCTTTGGTCCGCTCTTAGGATCACCGCTCACTTCTGGAAAGCTCCATCCCTCGGAGGCTTTGTCTTTGGTATGATTCCACGAGGTTATAGACTTTGTACATTCGGGGTATGGCGGGGCCTGTCCCGCCACGGTTATTCTTAAGTGCAGTAGTCACGTTTGTGGTTTGGGTTGTAAGAATAAAGTTATCTTGTTCCTATCGGTTAAGTTATTTTATGAAAGGCGGCCTTATCGGCTTGCTAGTGATGTTTACCTTATACAGATTTGTTTTATGTATGTTCCGCTGCTATTCTCTGATGTATACCTGACAGGGTACCCCGGTAGGGTACTAGTCGCGGCCCCGGGGTCGGGTCGTGACACTTACAAATCAAGTTCTTAACTTTCAAAATACTTCAAGTCTCTTAATAGTTAGAAAACAAGTTTTCTTCTACTTTTTAAACCTCAAGTAACTTCACCCTTAACGCAAGTTACTTCTCTTAAATCATGTCATTTCTCCTCTTTTAAATCAAATAAGTAAATCACTCCTTTGACTCCCCTAAAGTCATTATAATGACCTTTAGGTTTTAGAACAAGGCACTAGCCAAAAGATTTGGAAACCACTTCCTTTTTAAGTCTCTATGTACTTTAAGAAAAATACCTTCACTTTTAAGAACCCAAACTTCATCAAGAAAATGGATTCTACAACTTACAATTTAAACATCAAGGTACACTCAAGGAAGTACATAGAACAAATTCTATTTTAGGCAATCCAAATACAAGCAAGGAATGGATCATTCAAGGAGTAGAACTTACTTTCTTTATTCTAAGGAATCATGCTAGAAGAGGAGATAGTTCACATACCTTTTCTAAATCCACAAGCTAAGCGAATACGCCTGCGTAGAAGTGTCAACCTATAATGGTCACAACAAGGCTATCAACTTCTAGTCACTATGTAGAATAATACTAAGTACTTAGTCTCTAATTCTACGGAAAATCGGGCAGCACTTCCTTTATTTCTACTCACTTTGCCACCTTTTTCAAGGCCGAATACAATAACCAACAAGCCACATTTAAGGCTCCAAACAACAACCAAACAAAGGGGATTACACGCCTTACACTACGTGTAAAATTCCGCCCCATAATTCATACGAAATAGTAATATACTTCACTAGCCATTCTCGGCCAACATACAACCAACATCACTAAGTCTTTTCCAACCCTTTTCCAAATTCCAAGTTCTTAGGTCAACATGTTATTTAGTCATAGACAACATCAACAACTACAATTTCCTTCTTTATTCAACATGCGACGACTTAAACTAATAACCAACTTGAATTCCAATCTTAAAGCTAAACATGCTAGATTTCGGATTAGGGTTCCAATAGTCAAAATACTTATCAAACTTCATACAATATAACACATGCTTGCTAAAATCCATAGCTCTGACAATAAGTAAGTCTTAACTACTAAAACGACAAAATTATACCTTTCCAAGCCCTTAAAATTTCCAAGATCCAAAGTCGCGCCTTAGCAATTCTTAGCTCCTTTCCTTAAGCTCCAATCTGCTCCAAGCACTCCTTAGAGGCCTATGAAGAACCCATCTTCAAGTTCCAACTTCAAAGTTGAAGAACTCCCTTAGTTTCCGCCTTGCGACTAACGTAAAAATACGTTTTCCAAATCTTTCTATTGAGATATCCTTACAATACCCCTAGGGACATTGGGTTAAAGTCTTGTGGCTAATGGATCAAAACTATAAAATTTTTGTGTGGGAATAACATGAAAGCCGAGAGCTTCACTTCTCTCTCTAAGGGTTCTAATTTTTTCTAAGTGTAGAAAATGCCAAGTCTTGCACTAGTAGGATATATATAACACATTGGAGGGTTAAGATTGCAACACATGAGTGGTTAGGATTTAAAATCACATGGATCGCCTAAGTGGCAAGTTGACTAGTCAATAATGTCAAGCTAGCAAGACAAATCTTCCAAGGTGGTAAATGACCATTTTACCCTCACTCTAATTTCGACCAAGACCTTGTGGGGGTGCCACGTGTCGCCCTCTCATTCGTCCATAAAATTCCGTAACCCTCGTGGGCCCCACAAAACGTAAAATTCCTTGGGTGGGCCCCACGTGACCAAATCCGAACAAAATAAATTTCCATAATAATAAAAAGTTCTATACTTTACAAATAATACATTTTGAGAATCCAATTCTCAACAACGAACATTTTTCCTTTCCGACGTCCGGAAGACTTTCCGTCGGAAAAACAATCCTTCCTTTCGCACTAATTCCAAGTCTTGTGCTCCTTACGTACATTCACTTACACATGTCCTGAACTTACGGGGTGTAACAACTTTCATGTCTTTGGGCGTGTCTGCTACATTTTAAATGACAAGGACCAATTGGCAAAATTTGACTCAAAAAGTGATAAAGGGATATTTATTAGCTATTCACAGAATAGTCACGCTTACTGAATATTCAATCTGAGGACTAAGACCATACATGAGTCTGTCAATGTTATCTTTGATGATCTTATGAATATCTCAGGGAAGTCATCAGAAAATAACATTGTGGTAACAGTAGAAAAAGAGCAACAAACTGAAGAAGCAGATGTTGTCACAACATCATAGGAAACATCTGAACCACAAGAAGAGACCACGGAGGTTGAAGTGGAGGAGGAGTCTATAACTGAACCGACTCAGATTTTTTTTCCAAAAAAGGGACTGACTTAATTGCATGACCAAGTAAGACGAGACCCTCCGTCAAGGATTAGAAGGAACCATTCACCTGACCAGGTGATAGGGAGAGTTTTTTAGAGGATGCGTACAAGAGAGAAAGAACCAATCAACTATCGTGAAATGGTAAGGTCTGTGTGTTTGTCCACCATATACCAACAGATTAGTCATTCTTGTCTCATATCTACCTTTGAACCAAAGAATATTAGGGAAGCTTTAAAAGATAATTTTTGGATTCAAGCAATGCAAGAAGAGCTTGAACAATTCACCCGAAGTGAAGTCTGGGACTTGGTCCATGTCCTAACAACACAAATGTTATTGGAACCAAGTGGATTTTCAAGAACAAATCAGATGATTTAGTGACAATTGTTCGAAACAAAGCTCGTCTTGTTGCTCAAGGCTACACACAGGTTGAAGGAATTGACTACGACGAAACATTTTCACCTGTGGCTAGAATTGAGTCAATACGACTATTACTTGCTATTGCTTGCTAATTACCCTTCATCAAATGGATGTTAAAAAAGCATTTCTCAATGGTTATTTGGACAAGGAAGTTTTTGTTGAACAACCGAAAGGTTATGAGGATCCCCATCATCCATATTATGTATACAAGCTTAAAAAGGCTTTGTATGGGTTAAAACAAGCCCCTCGTGCATGGTATAGTCGTCTAACAAACTTTATTCTAGACTTTGGTTTCATCCATGGAGAAACTGATAGAAAATTGTTCATCAAAAGACATAGCGTAGATGTAGTGATTGCTCAAACATATGAGGACACCAATGAGCTCTACATAACAGGTATGCAAAGACGATGTTGGTAAGGATATTGATCCAACATTATACCGATCAATGATAGGTAGTATTCTATACCCTACAACTAATCGCCCTGACATTATGTTTAGTGTGTGTGTTTGTGCTAGGTTCAAAGCCTGTCCCAAATTATCCCACCTAAATGTCATAAAATGTATCATTAGATATGTCTCTGGCACAACTGAGTTGGGTATTTGGTACACCAAGGATACTAATCCTAACCTAATAGGATATAGTGACTCAGATTGGGTCGGTGATATAGATGATATAAAAACCACTAGTGGTGGTTGTTTCTATTTAACATAGTTTCATGGTATAGTCGGAAACAAAACTTTGTCTCTCTTTCGACTGCCGAGTCTGAATATATGGCATCCGGAAGTTGTTATGCTCAATTGATTTGGCTACGACACATGCTAGATAACTATGGCCTATCAAGCAGCTCTATGATGTTGTATTATGATAATCTTAGTGCAATTAATATTTCCAAAAATACTGTTCAGCATTCACGTACAAAACACATATATATACGATATCATTTTTAACTGACTTAGTTGAAAAATATCTAGTTCAGATTGAACATGTTGATATACTTCATCAACTAGCTGACATTTTTACC
This sequence comes from Przewalskia tangutica, assembly GCA_029844215.1. Lineage (NCBI taxonomy): Eukaryota > Viridiplantae > Streptophyta > Magnoliopsida > Solanales > Solanaceae > Przewalskia > Przewalskia tangutica. Next base: position 11,544,198 of record CM056725.1, read on the forward strand.
AAAGCTCTAGATCATGAGAGATTTTCTAGTTTGAAGAAATCTCTTGGTCTATTTTTTCTCTAAAAATAAGACAGTTTAGGTAGATGTTGTCTCAACATTTTGGATAACATTTACTGTTGTGTCAATGTACATGGTAGATGTTGTAGAATTGTGCATAGTTTTGATCACTCAAGTATGATTCCATAAGGACAAGTTCTGAATGCGATATTGTTCTCTGCGATGGTATATATAAATCAATTATATATAGCATAAAAAAGGAATATCATAAGAAGGCAAAGTCTATACATAAGATTGGGCCGTATAAAATTGGTGTCGTTTCTATTTTATAGGAGTACTATGTGCTTCAAAGAAGGTTGAAAATACCTCAAAAATTATTTTCATTTTTTATATAAAAGAATTCTATATGTGGACAAACTAAGTTGACTAAGGACACGATGGAACAATATAACATTGGTCCATGGATCAATCTCATAGAGAATATATACAAAATATGTCTAATATAACTGCCAAATCAGGAAGTCCTTGAAGTTATTACTTGTGTTGTTCAAAATGTTGCTAACAACATCAACCATACAGTATGTTGTTCATTTTGTTTTTTATGTCTTATTTTTTTGAATTTAAATTCATACTATTTTAACTTCAAAATCCCATTAAATCTGGATTGTGATAACTTTTAAAATTCCAAAATTGGATGATATTGTGTGCTATGTTGTCCCTTTGTTTTAGGTGTAAAGAGATTCAATTCATCCACACTATCTAAGTTTAAGGGGGAGGAAGTTGTAATGTGTATAGAGTATGCCATAATTGTGAAACATCCCACTTGCTTTCGTTTAGTCATATTAAGTCACCACTGGTTCAAATCAATGGAAGCCCAAGGATCAAAAATACCTTTTTCAAATCAAATCTTCCATAAAACCCCAAACAAACCCTCTCATATGTATTCTCCAAAATCCTCAAATACCAAAGAAAACACTCCAATGTAGATCAGCCCAATCACAAAATCAAAAGGTATACAAACACTATGTACCAATTGATAATCAAAATTATGACCGGAAGATTTTTCACGAGCAATTATTCTTAGAGGTTCTGATGAACCACTAGATATGAGCTACCTAAGTGACAACGATAATCCTATTGATGTTGATGCAATGTCAAACTTTTCAAACCTAGGTACTAGACCCTCAACATCGACATTTCCATCTCGAAGGTCGAAAAGGGTTTTTTGAAAGCATTATTCGTGAAAATCAGTCTGCTAAGAAATCCAGAGTTGAGTCGACTTTTCCTATTGTTTCAAGCAACAGTAGCAACACTGACTCAGATTTCAATATGTATGACATTCCGACAATACCATCCACAGACAGTCCACCAGCTGCACTTGAAGGTGATGAAGATGAGGTGTCTGATAACACACCCCTAAGCAGGTTTATTCTGAAGCGGGTCCGAAGAACATACAAAAATGTTGTTTCGAATGTTGCCTCAACATCGAAGGCAACAGACAAAAATTCATTAGTGGACCCGGACTATGTTTCCCCAACAACCCAGGCAACATCTGCACACACACCAACTGATGACAGCAATCCAGAATTTGAATCAGATTCTGAGGTAATGACTTACTCTCCCATGTTCCAAGCTAAATCATTTGTTGATAACTGAAAATTGTTTAAAAATAGAATGATTAGAGTAGAGAGAGTCATTGACCTTAATTCATTCACTGACAATGGCCTAGTTAAGGGGGAAGAATGTTACACCCCGTAAGTCCATGGCATATAAGTGAGAACATGATTAAGGAAATTCGATTTGAAGGTTGGAAGGAAAGTATATTTACATTTTGTGATATGGAATTTTTTTGGATAAATAAATGTGACAACGAGAATTAAATTCTTTCCAAATGGAGTTATGGACTTAGAATTGTATTATTAAATCTTGGTATTAAGAATATGAGCCAATCGAAAATTTCACAATTTTGGGGGGTGTCCATCAAAATTTTAAGTATTTTGGCTAAGTATGGAATTATTTTTGTTAAAAGAATTATGGGCGAATAAGAGGGTTACACGTGTCTCTCCCACTTGTGTAGTAAACCCAATTATATAGATATATGTATTGCAAGATTTGGCTAAGTGTGTGAGATATTATATTGAAGACAAGTGGACAAGTGGACAAGAGGGTCCCCCTCCACTTGTGCTACATACACCTCTAATATTCAAGTCCTGCAATACTTAGCTCACAAATATCTTTTCATCCAAACCTCTCTTCTCTATCCCTTAAGCTAAAAGTTTCGAAATTACCATGGCCAAGTGAAGAACAAGTTAAGTTATTTCCCAAGACTAAGTTCCTTAACCAAGTTCTAAGCCTAATTAACACTCCAAAATTGTTGGTCACGGTTTTGGCCAAGAAACTTCTTGAAACCCTAGGCTTGGATATGAACTTTTTGGAAGAAAGACATGAAATTAAGATGGTTATAAGCTTGTAGAGGATACATATGTGTTAGTGTAACTTGAAGAAGTGGTGCTAAAGGAAGTGGTGGTGGCCGAGACTTGGGACTGTTTTGGCTACAAGTGAAGGTAAGATTTCTTCTTCCTCTTGAAATAATTTGAAATTGCATGATGGTATAGTTGATAGATGAACTTGTGTTAAGAGAAAAGGAGAATAAGAAATACATGTGATAGTCTTGGGACTAGTTGCCGATTTTGAGGCAGTTTTGGTGTTGTTGGATTCGTTGGTTATTGTTGTTATTATCGTCACTATTTGCATGTTAAAATGAAGGAAATCTTGTTGTTACAAGTTGTTATGGTTTATATAAATGTGTTGAAATGTGAATTAGATTATAAGGAGTTATGGAAAGGGATTTGGTTTGGTTGTTGGCCGAAAAACTGCATGAAACTGTGGGACATTGTTGGGCAGCTTTAGGGACTGTTTTGTGGTGTTAAAATGCAGAAAATTCAGTTACTATTATGCATGTTTAAGTGTGGTAATTGCTAATGTAAGTCCAAAAGGATTAAGGGTGTAGAATGGTGTAGAGAGGCTTCACATCTTACCCTCGTTGTGTTGGATTATGGACTGTTTTATATGGATTAAGAGGTCGGATTAACATAAGAAATAGGTGTGTGAATCACCTTGGTTGTTGTTTTGGTTGTGCCCTTAAGTGGTGCTTGGTTATTGATGTTATTGGCCTTATTTGTAAGGTGGAAAAGTATGTATAAATAGGGGAAGTGCTGCCCGAATTTTTATATGAAATGAGAGTCATTATGTGGTATAACGTACACTAGTATCATGAAGTTGATAGACGTGTTATTGTGGTTATAGGTTGAAGTACTAATGGGGACGTATTCTACTTATCATGTTGGTTAGTCGTCAATAAGGTATGTGAACCTCTTCCTTCCTTCTTTTGGCAAGTTCTACATATGAATCATAATTGTGGTATCGTTTCAAAGGTTATTCTACTCTTAAAAGTTAAGGAGTATTCATGTTATTGATTCTATGCTGAAAACATGTCTAAATTGTTCCTAAGTCCTTATTAAGACATATATGAGCGGTGTTGTTAAGTATTAAGTGTTGAAACTGGTTTAATAAATAAATGGGTATGTCTTAAGAGACGTGTTAAAATAAGCAATTGCATCGTTAAATGAAAAAGGTATCGGCAATCAAATTATTATATTGAAATGAGTAGAATGTCATCCATCTGCATGTGGGATTGGACTCGTGTACGGTGTAGTTCTTTTTATTATGTATGTTATATGACAGTCTTGTCGACTTTTCCCTTGCATGTACGTTGGTTTTAAAAAAAAGGGTGTTATTTAAATTCTGCAGTTTAATTGGGTTATTAAGGTAGGAGGGTGCCCAGGTAGGACACCAGTCACGGGCCCGGGATTCGGGGCGTGACAATAATACATAGAGGAGTTACGTTTCTTGAAGCCAAAAAGGTCACAAATCTTGGTCATCTACTTGGTATCAAATGGCTTACCATTATTAGTCAAAATATATCAAGGAATGCCAAAATGATAAATAATGTTGACTCAGATGATGTTTGGCACATTCTCCTTCTATACATCTTTAAGCGAAACAACTTTTTCCCATTTTGAAAAGTAATTAGTTGAAGTCAGAATGTATAGATGTCCCACAGAAGACTTTGGCAATGGCCCAACAATATCTAAACCCCAAGCCTCAAATGGCCATGAAACAACAGTTGGGTGTTATACTTTCAGTTGTTGATGTATGAAATTAGCATGGAATTGACAAGCTTTACCCCTTCGAGCATAATCCAAGAAATCCTTCACCGTAGTTTGCCAATAATACCCCATTTTTTAAATATGAAAATGAAGTTTTGGCCTAGATTGATGCACCCAATACATATTCCTGAATGTGTCTCTTGCATGGCTTGAACGGACTCATCTGCCCCAAAACAATGTAAGAGTACTCCATTGAATGATAGTCTGTAGAGCGTATCCTTATAATAAATGAATCGAGGGGCTTGCCGTCGGATTTATGTCTTCCTTCAAAAAAAAAATGGAAATATCCCATAACATAAGTAATCAATTATTGGTTGTCGCCAATCTCAATTTCAACCTCCGTAGTGGTGATGACATGACCAACTTCTTCTTCATAATCATTTGGTGAATGTTCTACCCATCTTTGGCAAACATCGACTTGCATTTGATCAGGCGATACTAATGCAGAAGCAAAAGTTATTAATACATTAGCTTTTTTATTTTCCTTTCTATGAACATGTTGAATAGTCACCTCTCCAAGTCAACCTATCAATTTCTGAGCATAGTTGCGATATGAAGCAACTCTGGTTTCTTGACTTCATAACTACCCAAAACTTGATTGATCATCAAATTGAAATCTCCAAAAACTTGTAGTTGGAATTGTTTCATATCAACATCCATTTCAAGCCCAAGTATGAGTGTTTGATATTCAACAATATTATTGGAGTAGTGTTGCATTAGAGAGAAGAAATATGGCAGGACTTCCCCATAAAAAGTGACAAACACTACTCCAACAACAGCTCATTCACAATGTGCAGCGCCATCAAAGTACATCTTCCAACGAGGCTATATTTCTATAAGCATTGCATTTTCGTCAGGTAGCTCATCGAATAACTCCCAGTCATCTGGAATTGGATGGTTGGCCAAGAAGTCTGCTAGCACTTGTTCTTTAATCGCTTTTTGAGAGATATACACAATTTCAAATTGTTGAAATTAGAAGTACCACCTTGATAATCGATCACTTAGGAAGGGTTTGGACATCACAAACGTGATAGGATTTGCTTTTGAGATGAGTTGCACAACATAAGCTTGGAAGTGATGCTTTATCTTCTGAATTGAGAATACCAGTGTCAGACATAACTTCTCAATAGGTGAATATTGCATCTCATTCGATGTCATCATCCTACTCAAGTAATAAAGGACATTATCTTTCCCTTTATTATTTTCTTAGGCTAGAAGTGGTCCAACTGATCTTTCTTGCGCTGCAATATATAATATCAACGATTTTCTAGGTATGGGAGCTACAAGTACTGGAGGTTTCATTATACAAGATTTGATGCTCTCAAAAGCATTTGTACAAGTCTGGTCCTATTCAAAATGGATATCTTTCTTCATAAGACGACTTAATGGTTGACATCTCCCAGTTAGATTTGAAATGAACCTCCTAAGATATGCTAACTTTCCTTGAAAGCTTTTTAACTCGTGAATATAATTAGGCTCATGCATCTTCAAAATAGTATCTACCTAAGCTTGATCAATTTCAATCCCTCGCTGCTAAACAATAAAGTCGAGGAACTTTCCAGAAGAAACTCCAAAGGTGCACTTCAAAGGATTCATTTTGAGTTGGTATCTTCGAAGTCGTTCGAACACCATTCTTAAATTTTATAAGTGGTCGTCTCTCTTCTTTGATTTCACCATCAAGTAATCAACATAGCACTACGCTTTTATGAAGTATGTTATCGAAAATATTCTACATGGCTCGCTGATAAGTAGCACCAGCATTCTTCAAATCGAAAGACATTACCTTATAGCAATATATACCTTAGGAGTATGGAAAACAGTACGTTCTTCATCATTTGGTGTCATGCGAACTTGATTGTATCCAAACGAACCATCCATGAAAGACATTACCTCATATCCAGTCATAACGTCAATCATAAGCTCAGGGATTGGAAGAGGAAATTCATCCTTAGGGCATATATTGTTAAGATCTCTAAAGTCAACACAAACTCAGATTTGACCATTCTTCTTTCTAACAGGCACGATGCTTGAAATCCCCGTGGAATACTTGACTTCACAAATGAATTTGCCACAATGATCTTATTGACTTCAGTTTTAATCAACAAAACTAGTTCAGGTCTAAAGCGACGTTGATCTTTCTTAATAGGATGAGCACATCGTTTTACAACGAGATGATGGACTGTAACTTTGGGGTCTAATCCTGGCATCTATTTGTAACTCCAAGAAAATACATCTCTGAACTCCATAAGTAGCTCAATATACTTTTTCTCTTCATCAACATTGAGCGAGACAACTATATATATGGGCCTTGGATCTTCAACAGTTCCAAGATTGACTTCCTTTAATACATCAACCGTCGTCTTTATCTCTTCTTCAAACTCAGGTGGTGTGTCTTCATCGTCTTTGTCTTCTTGGGGATCACCATCATTGGAAGATATGTGATGACATGTATGAGTATCAATATAATTTCCCTCAATACTCGCATGATGTGTGGTACTTTTATCATCACATATAGCGATGTGTTATGATGATCCTACACTTTTCTCATCTTCATCACGCTTCTTAGTATGTACTATATTATACATTTTTCCCTTTAGGACCTCTCCACATGAAACTAGAAGTTTCATTTCTCGCCTCATTCTAGAAGGAATTAAACTCGTCCAATCCTCGACAATGTTGTTGCTTTTGAGTATAAATAAGTGCTTTTATCCTTCTATTATTTCTTTGACGCCTGTGTTACTTCTTCAATAGTCCCAACCTATCAAACATGAAAGTTCTTGGAGTTGGGTTGGTAAGCTGATAAAACACATAAATCCTTTTATTAGACGTCATGTACTTTTCTTTAGTGGTAATGTAGTTGTTGTTTGCCCTTTTTATAGAGGTGCCTACAAGTGATGGTTGTTTATAACCCAAACCTTCACGTGATTATTTGACAACATACCCTTTCTCTATCATTATCTTCTGAGTAGGGCTTAGGCAATGTTTTCCCTTTCCAACTGCTGCTGGCAGGAGCTTCCCTAATTTAGAGGGTTTATTGGGATTTTATCAAGCTTTTGACAATAACTTGTAGGTGTTTGGGTCAAAACCCTCATCTATGCACTTTTTAGGAAGTGATTCATATGAATTGTGGTTGGATGATTTCATAAATCCTTCCACCTATTTTGGAGATGACTTGATCGCATTAATTCGCTTTATAGGAAAGGTCAACCCACCTACCATATTATGTTGTAACTCAGAAGATTGGCTTTTAACCTTATTTGTCTTTGGGACATATTGAAGAACATGAGTTACTTTCTTACTTGAAGATGCCACATTTATCTTAGATACACGATCTTCACCTTTCTAGCTGCTATTAGCCTTCACTACAATATCTATTATTTTGATTGGAACTGAGTTATCAAGTTTGATCTCCTAAAGGAGGATTATGCAATGTTTCTCATAACAAAAAATCATCTATAGTGAATGTGATTTTTGCATCACAAAGCATCTACTTCTTTAGAGAGAGTCTTTGTGAGCTTTCGGGCAGTAGAAGTGACGACAATAGTGGATATGCCTTTTTCATCTATTCTTCGTCAATGTTGCAACATGAGGCCTTGGCATCATAGTGAGAATTTTTGCTACGAAACCAACTTGGTAAGAATTCCTCTAGTGTTACCGGACAACGTGACTTTTGATAGTGAGTCTCTTCAATTTTTAATTTCTTCACATTCTTCTTCACCCTTGGCTTCTTGGGTATTTTCATCATCTTTCCTCTTATCACTTATTTACTTGAATCTTTTCATGAGCTCATTTTTCAGCGTCTCCACCGAGTCACTAGAGTCCATCCTTCATCATTAGTGTGATCTTCTCGAGTTTGTTTTTCTTCTAAAGATTTCTCATTCACTATTACTTCATTCATCATAGGAATGTGAAATGTCTTGCTAACAGCAATGGGGTCGAAGTGACCAAATTTAATCATCTTTGATGGTGATGCATTGAGAATATCTCCACATCCATATACTTCGACAAAGTGTTGCAAAAATTCTAGATGCTACGCAAGTGCACGTATCACAATTTGTAAAAATTTCGATAAAACCGAGTATCATCCACAAAGACTGATTTATCAATTACCAATTAACTAATCTTTAGTATCTATTTGCCAAATGAATATAAGTGGTGATTTCTAAACTAAAGAATTAACAAACTAAAATAAACTGCGAGAATAAAATAGCAGTGAAAACACACGAAGTTTAATTCAGTAATGAAGGCAACTAGTGTTTCCAATATCAACAACTTTCCACTCTATCATTCATTAAGGTACTACTAACAATTATTCTTTATTAAGATAGCAGGTTAACTGAGATGTTCTATATTCCAGTTAGGATATATAAAAACTCAACTTAAGTGAGATTTTTTTATATTTCTATGATAAATTCAATCACATAGGAGGTTAAGACCAATAACCTAAAAGATACACAAGCAAGCGTGATACTCTTATTCAATATTAAACCTACGTCAAATCAACTATAGCGTATTCAAATCTCACTTTTCAGATCTTGATTAAAAATCATATAGGTAATGAAAACTAACGGCCAATTAATTCGCATTCAATAAACGCAAGTTGAATAGATCTTAATAGATGAAGAAGAAATACTAGCAATGCATTAAATCATAACAATGTTTCAAGAGATTCAACGAAAAATCCTAATAAAAGTAATTAGCTCATAAACATGCTAAGAAAACTAATTAATGTAATATTCAACATAAACTGAATTATAATAAAGAAAAGGAAAAGAACTTGGACAACGATGTCTCTAATTGCTTCTTGCTCTCTTGTTCCTTGTCTACAATGTGAGATAATCTCTAAAATTCGCCTCCCCCATCATATATAATAAAACAAACTGAATGGACCTTTTTGTCTTTGTTAAATTTAGGTTTTTCACTGCCTAGACATTGTCGGCGTCGCGACACTAATTCTCTTCTGAGCTTTATGCCAGAAAGGCACCGAGGCGCTAATGTTAGGAGTCGCGATACCTTCGACGACGTTTCAAGCATCGCGGTTGTAACCAGGTAGCGTCGCGGCTCTAAATTTGATCAATTTCTTTCAGCCTTCTGCCAGTCAGGAGCCTCGACCCTTGCTTTCTAAGTCGCGACCCTTCAGCGCCACGGCTCCATGCTTGTTGCGCCGCGACTCTTCATCTTTCGATTTTTCAACACTTTTTTGAACCGCTTCTTCTGCCTAGGTAGCCATTTTTATCCTCAGTAGCTGCCTATTTTCTTTAATCTTCGCCTCATCCATCATGAATCACTTCAACTTAAAAGAAAGAAAAAACACGGATAATATTGCACAAAACAACTAAAAAACTTCCTAAAACATATTCTAAAATAGTATTAAAAATAGACTAAACAAACACCCTAAACTTAAACTTTACTCATCTTCGAGTAAAGAACTCTAGATACTCTAAAAAGAAAAAAAACACAAATTCTAAAAATGAATCAAGTCAACCACAATAGATTATGCCTCGAAGATCATGAACAACATGCAATATAATCTTCAGGAACATTCTAGCCACTAATTTGCTATCTAGAATTTAAAGTCAGATATTCCTCAAATTTGCTTAAAGTTATTAATGCATATGAACACTCAATCATGATTATTGACTTAATAAAGTATTCAATATTAGTTCATGCACAATTAATTCTCACCAACAGTCCATTAGGCCAAAATTCTATAGGTTTGCTAACTTGTTAATCTCCACTAATTTAGACAAACATGCTCAAGAATTAATAGGACTTTCATATGTTATAATGATAGGCTTAGACTTGGGTAGGAAAAATTATTTAGGCTCACAATTACCATAAGCGCAGAGATTGATCAAACCAGCCTTTGATATGGAATTTACAAATCGATAATCAATCCCCAATTTTTTTCTCTCTTTTCTAGATTGAGAGAACTTACATTTAGGCAATATATATATATATATATATATTTATTTATTTATTTATTTTACTTTTCAATCTTTTTTCTTTTCTCTTGATGACTCCCAATACATATTACCAATCACAAATAAAATCGATCCTCAATCATATATTCTTATGCTTATGGTAAAATTCAAGGGAAGAGAAATTTTTGTAAAGGATTTCAAATAGGCTTTATCATGGGCATTGATCAACAAAGAAATCAGTTTTAGGCTCAACGGGGTAACTAGGTATTAATGTAATCAAGGGTGGCTTGAAAGGCTCAATAGTTCAAAAAATAGCCTAAATCATTTTCCTAAGCATGCAACATCTATGATTTCATCTCAAATAGCAAGCAAGCAAGTTCTAGAACTTTCCACCATCTTTCCTCAAACAAAAATTCAATCATGCATAAATCAATAATTGAGTACAAGAAATTCACCAATCATGATTAAGTTTTCATACTTATTAATAATTAAAAACAACTCAAGACCTATCCAACTTAAGCACACAGATTTATGTATTTCATGGCTATCAATTTCGTCCAATTTTATCACATGTGTTCACTAAATCTCATGGGCTATTATTATTAACTTGATTCATTGATACATGACACTCAAACACAGACACTAACAATAAACAAACAACTGAACATAAACAATTAAAGACTACTAACACAAGCAGTAACATTCCCCCTCCCCAAACTTAATTAACACATTATCCCCAATGTGAAAAAGGAAAGCAAGGGAACAAAGACTTACATGAACAACGAAAATGATCTCAGTATGGTGGTGGTAGCGGTAGCGGTTGATAGGTCTAGTACTATGTAGGATAGCCAAAGTAGGGCTCATTTGGGGCATCACCCATTGACCAATGATTGACCAAAGAGTTGAGTTGGTCGATGCGGGGGATCTCATAATCATGTCGATGATGCATATAATTGCTCAAATGTTGATTTTGAGCATAGTGCGACTGGATCATGTATTGATTATGTCGGATGATATAGTCCAACTGATCATGAGTCCTTTAGGTGTGTGAGTCAATAGGACCCTCAAGAGAAAATATTGGTGCATTTCTGCTCTGTCCAGGATCACCCACTTCAGATGCTACATTCCCATATCCATCCCCATCTACTGATGCTTTGGCTAGGTTCGACTTCCTTCTTCAGGTGTAGGTGCTGGTGTAGGGTCTGGGTATACAGTGATCATTGTATGGGTTAGAGGTTGCTGCACTTTGCCTTTTACATCACTGCTACCCTCAGGAACTCCATATGCAACACATAGTGTTGTGATCAATGATTCATGCCCCAACCCTGCTGTTGTGTTCAAACTGCATATCCAATTGAGACTATTTCCAACAGCTAGACCCATATCTACTGAAAACACCTTCATGATAGCATAAACCAGCTTTTTGATACGATCTACTGGTATATTAGATAAATGTGTGGAGAAAATCAGGCGGTCACTCACAAATTGGAGTCAAGCTTTGACAACTTTGTTGAATTGGCAGCGGAACATGCCTTTAGGCTCGTCGTATGTACAACGGGCCCCTGGGAATCCTACTCAGCCACATCCACCCAGTCAATTTCTGAACGCTTCCAAATAGTAAAGTCATCTTCCTCATCTTCATCCAAAAAAATTGTAACCCCACATATGACATTTATAGCTTCAGTCCCAACTAGTACATTTCTTTCTCATACGAAACAAATGTTGTGTTGCTTCTATGGATAGTTGGCATAGAATTCGTAGACTAGGGCTATTTGGCTTTGCCAAATAAGGATTGAAAAATTCCCTCCAACCTCTAGAAGAAATCATGGCCCTGATGGGTCCATATACCTCATCCTCGTATGACACAGTCTGTAATTCCATCCCTCTTTCTTGTACCAGAGAATGAGTACATAGCTTGTTATACCTATCTTAGGCAGCCTTGTTGTCAAACCTTCTCGCATCATAGTCTGCCAGTGGTGGTGGAGGACCCCTGGATAAGGATGCTTTGATAGATGTTCTCCTTGGACCCATGTCAAACCTGTAGGCACTTCTTAAGAAAATTTTGGCAGAGTTTCCCCTTAATTCCTCTGTTTCTCGGCAAGCAAATCAACTCAACACTGTGTGGCACAATATCAACAATTTAAACACTCCAAAACGCTAATAGTTAGCATAATAAGCACCCCACAACACCAAATAGTCACCACAACAAGATTATCTTCCCCCTAAACATAATTTCACAAAATAAACTACAACTTTTGAATGAAAATACTTACTGATGGGAGAAACTGTATATGAAGCTCCACTTGCACAAAGAATCTTGAAGTTGGAATTTTTTGGTTTGTGGAAAAGAGAATTGGGGAGTTTGTGGAGTGGGAGTGGTGGAACCTATGTGATATTGAGAAGGGAGAAGAGTGTATTTGGGAAGAAAACTTGAGATTTAGTAACAATGGGGTTGCTTTTCAGATTTTTGGAGAAGGAAAAGAGGATTGTTTTTCAAATTTTTGGAGAAGGAGAAGAGGATTTGTTGGTGAATTGTGAGAGAAAGAGAGAGAGGCTAGGGTTTTTAACCAAGAACCCGACGTGGAGCCACGACCCTAGAGTTAGAGCGTCGCGCTGCTAATTCAACATTACCTTCACTATTTCATAGGGGCCGCGGTGCTTCTCTTGTGGAGCCCCTGCGCAAATTCCTCGACAATTGCCTTTATTCTCTGCCTGCAAGGAATCGTGGCCCTATCCCTCTATGTCGCGACTCTAATTCATCCCATATTTGCATATATTTCTACCAGCACGACGCCACAACGCTCAATCATTGAAAAACATTCTTTGCTTACTGCCTTCAGAGCGCCGCAACTCAAATTCCGGGCGCCGCGACTCAAATTTGTATTCGGACGTTCTAATATTTGCTTCTGATTTCACATCTCGACACTTTTTCACCCCAAAGTTGGCTCACAATTCACCTAATATAAAAATCACAGACCAAGAAACAACAAGACAATGAAATTGTTCAAAATATCACAATTAAAATGTTGGGTTGCCTCCCAATAGCGTTGTCGTAACGCCATTTAGCCGGACGCAAGTTTCCTCTTCATACTGATTTCAAGAGGATAACAGACTTTTCCTGCTCACTAGGACCACCCAAATATGGCTTCAATCTTTGTATGTTCACTTTTAATGGTTCACCATCCTTTCCTCACATCTCGACTGAACCATATGGAAAAACTCTCTCAACAGTAAATAGACCCGACCATCTGGACTTCAACTTTCCTGGAAACAGTCTCAACCTCAAATTGAATAAAAGTACATGTTGTTCATGTTGAAACTCTTTTCGGACCAAGTTCTTGTCATGTCATACTTTAGTGGTTCCTTATAAATCTTGGCATTCTCATAGGATTTATTTCGAAACTCATCAAGCTCATTCAATTGTTGTAGACTCTTCTTTCCGGCGGCTCCCTCATTCATATTCAACTTTCTCATGGCCCAATACGCTCGATACTCCAGCTCTACTAGTAGATGACATGCTTTTTCAAAAACCAACCTATAGGGAGACATTCTAATATTAGTTTTGAATGCAGTCCTATAGGCCCAAAGTGCATCATCCAACTTCGTACACCAGTTATTCCTCGAGCTATCCACCATCTTTTCAAGTATACTCTTCACCTCTCTATTTGAAATTTCAACTTGACTATTAGTCTGGGTGTGATAAAGAAAGTCAATGCAGTGGTAGACTCCATAGAGAGAAAGGAGGTATCAAGCTTCTTGTTACAAAAGTGACTCACTTCATCGCTAATGAGTGCTCTGGGAGTACTAAACCTTGTGAATATATGCTTGTGAAGGAAGTTCAAGATTGTCTTACCATCATTCTCCTTAGTTGCTACTGCTTGGACCTATTTAGACACATAATTCACTACTAGCAAGATGTATTGATTATTGAATGATGGTGGAAAAGGGCCCATAAAGTCAATGCCCCAGACATCAAAGAGTTCAACTTCTAAGATCTTATTCAGCGGCATTTCATTCCTTCTTGAGATGTTCCTAGTGTGTTGACAACGATCACAGGTTTTCGCAAAAGTATTAGCATCTTTGAACAGTCCTGGCCAATAGAACCCGTTTTGCAACACTATAGCAGTTGTCCTTGAAGCCCCAAAATGCCCACCATATTGTAAAGTGTGATAATGAGCGAGAATTTGGTGTATTTTATCCTCTAGCACACAACGTCTAATGACTTGATCAACACAATTCCTATAAAGAATGGGCTTTTACTTGTAGTAGTGCTTCACCTCAGAGTAGAAAATTTTCAATTGTTGCCTTGTCATCTCAAGAGGTACAATCTTTGCTGCAAGAAAATTAACAAAGTCAGCATACCAAGGCACAATTGAACTGGCACTTACCTTAAAAAGTTGTTCGTCTAGAAAGTGGTCATTAATCTGCACATCTTTGGTATTCTGGCTCTCTTCCACCTCAAGTCATGACATGTGATCTACAACCAAATTTTATATTTCCTTATTATCACGAATCTCCATGACAAATTCTTACAGTAATAGCACCCATCGAATGAGACGAAGTTTTGCATTTTTTTTGTCATCAAGTACTTGATAGAAACATGGTCAGTGTACACAATTACCTTGTTTCCAATGAGATATGGCCTGAATTTATCGAATGCATATAATATGGCTAGCAACTCTTTCTATGTTGCAGCATAATTCAATTGTGCATAATTGAGAGTTCTACTAGCATAATAAATGGATCGAAATACATTGTCAATTCGCTGCCCAAGAACTGCTCCCACTGCATAATCACTAGCATCACACATCAGTTCAAATGAAAGCTCTCAATCTGGTGTAATAACAATTGGTGCTGAAATTAACTTCTCTTTAAGTGAACTCGTGGCGGAAGGAAAGAAGCATTACAACTCGTAACTAAAGTCAAAAGGAGGGCGTCGAGCTTCCTAAAAAAAGGCAGGAACTTATTAGCACAGATGACTTGCTTGCATACCTTCTTCGAGATATGGAAATGGGTTTCAGATAGAGTCTTGCTTAAAAGCATTTAGGCACTATTCATTAAAATCAAACGCAACACCATTCATAACCAAGGTCGAAAGAGGCTTTAAAATATTTGAGAAGTCTTTGATAAATATTCTGTAGAAACCCGCATGCCCAAGAAAACTCCTAACCCCTTTGACACTAGAGGTGGTATATTTTCAATAGGAGAAATCATAGCTCGGTCTACCTCAATGCCTTGGCTAGAATTTTTTTGGCCAAGGACAATACCTCACTACTACATTTATGACCTAATGCGACGCCCGTTTCATTAGATAGGCTAATACAATGGCTCATATAGTCTAATGCAACATCCCAACATGGCTGTCGCATTAGCCTATCTAGTGCAACGACTGTCCAAGGCTAATGTGACGGCTTATATCGTCTAATGCAACGCCTACACACGACCGTCGCATTAGCTTATCTAATGCAACGGCTGTCCAAGGCTAATGCAACATTCCCTTAATTTTTTAATTTTCCTTCATAAGTGAAATCACATTTTTAAACCCCAAAAAAACCCAAAATCTGAAATGCTCTCATATTCAGCGATTTCGCCGAGTGAACAGTGAAATCACCCGAGTTTTGCCATTTCCGGCCAATTACAGCATCAATCGGGGACGAGACTTAGTCCAATAGCTTCGTCTCTTCAAGCCAGTCATTTCCATACCAAGTACCCCCCATCGATTCATCCTACATCTCTGTCAATTTCAGATCGAAAAACCCACTGCAAGCCCGTCGATTCCGATCGTTTTTTTTTGCCGATTCTGGCAATTTCAAGGTTCATCATTGGTACCATCATACTCGGCATCACCTTCTCGTCATTTGACACCCCTACATTGTTCTATTCTCACCAAAATGCCACAACACTCAATCGAAAAATCTGAAAACCCTAGCCGCCGCCATAGCATTTTTTGGTTTTCAAAAGGCTAAGAACAAAAATCCGAATTTTATTACTTAGGTTGTGGGAAATCAGAAAATTAAACCTCTGTTTCTCTTTACTCCCAATATGAATCAGAATAGCCACAAAAATCTATAAACCTTCATCTCCATCGCATAAACATAAAACATCTCCGAGCGAGGTCGACGAGTCGAGACGACACCTCAGTTCGCTACCCAGAGAAGGTAAACCCAAGTTCTTCTTAGTTCATTTTGGTATTGTTGTTGTGTTTATGTGTTAAACATGTATTAGTTAATTCGTTCGTATTATTGTGTTCATTGATGCATAAATGTGATGTCAACTATTGTTTAATTATATGTGAGCATATCCAGTCGACTGTTAATATATAAATATGATGTGTTGGATTCATATTCAGCATCATGTGATTGGTACGCTATTTTAGTATTTTCTTAGCAAAGACCAGGATATAAGTGATCGGTTTAAGCTCTGGTTATTTTATTTCCTTCATGTGTCTCAGATTTTCTATAAGTGGAGACAAAAAATTTGGTCCCTGACTTAGATATACATTTGTAACTTTTTTTCTGCGATCTAATGGGTCGTGCATCTTTATGCCTTTGCTAGCAGGCTGGTAAACTTGTGTCTGTAAGTTTAGAATAGTAAAAAAACATTATAAGAGGCATTGTATATGTATGGGTGTGGTTTCTGGATTCTGCTGATTATTTGAGGGACTTAAAATATTAAAACCTGTCATATTCTATCTGATTGCCATAATAAGAGTCTCATATGTATCTAGTGGTTCTATTTGAATATGATTGGCCTAAGCTAAGTAATGCTGAAATATGTTTGCTCCCGGAAAGTTCTTGTTCTTAGTTTATCAGGCTATGAATTTGTTTTCTTTTGTCTGAAGGTAGGAAAGTAGCTGACTTAAGGTCTATTTCATGAACATGTTCGTCCCTCATGCCTGTTTTAAGTTGGTTATGCACCCTTACTTATTTGTCCCAGTATTAGTTTATTCCTATGATAACATGAAGTATTTTTAATGTCTTTTACCTGCGTATAATAATTGTACAGAGTTTCTCTATTAGGATGTATTGTTTTAGTTGTCTTATTATAAGCGGATAACAAGTTTTCATGAAGTTATCCTCTTTGCCTTAGCATTTTATACTTCTCAATTTCTGCATTTTAATATCACTTAAGTAGTTTGGCTTTGAGCATGTTTGTTAGTTGAATATGTCCCAATTGTAGACATAATTAGTTTTGATCATATCTACTAGTCCTTCATCTTTGCTTTAAGTAGGTTTGTGGCTGCTCTTCCTTTTATAATATGTTTAAGTCCCCTAAAAATCAACTCTGATTTTGCCCGTTAAAATCTGTTTCTGAACTTCATTTTTTTTTAACTTAAAGGGAACACCATGTTTACAAATCTCCACATTTGTTTTTTCCTGAGTGTTCTCTGTGTAGTATAATTTAAGCATGAAGTGTTTATCTTCTTTCAATTCCTTCCTCTATTATTTTTACACAAACTGGTTTGTACATTCTTTAAGATATTTTCTCTGATTAATTTGGTTCTTTGCGCATCCTTGACATGTTCCCAAAGAACTGCAATACATTTTCAGCAGAGTGTGCATACACTGGAGGCGGCAGCGGCAATACCAAGCTGCAGCAGTTGCGTCATCGTGAGTCACCTGCAACATTAATACCAAAGAAGCACGCGGTAAATGTTGTTCTGAACCATATCCACCAAGAACACTAGTAGCCTTAGCGGCGTGGTCAAGACCAAGCAGGTGTGCCCAGCAGCCTTGGGTGTTGTTTCCCTCTCTGGCTCAGCATTAGCTGCAGCACCAGCAGCAATAGAAACTTCAGCAGCAACATTTGGTACAACCGCAGGACCCTCAAGACATGCCCCTGCAACTGAGGCATTTTCCTCCACCACAGCAGCAACAACATGACCAGTAGAAGCAAGTTTAGCCCGAGCTAGTGGAATTAATTGATGGTGGATCAGTTACTCCAAGTACTACTGGGTTCTTCAAGTGGAACAAAGGGTCTGACAAGGATGCTACTTCTCTAAAGGATCATGAGTCTATGGGAGATCATATGAGTGTGAATTCTGCTGCTTCGACGCCCAGTGTAGCTGGGAGGAAACCATTTAATAGATTTGTGTGATTATGTTCCCTGTAATATTGTAATATTATAATATTGTAATATTGTACATTTGTGAACAATTAGTAATACAATCCCTTTTTATTATTTATTTTGTAATATTGTGAGCTAATCATTTTGTAATATTGTACATTTTGTAATTTGTGAATAATCTAGCAATCAAACAGGTGCATATCTAATGCGACGGCCAAGGGCAGCCATCGCATTAGGTGTCAAAATAGGCCTCTCAACAGTTGGATATCTAATGCGATGGCTGCCCTGGGCCATCGCATTATGGGGTACTGGCCGTTGCATTAGATGTGCAGCTAATGCGACGACTAAATACAACTATCGCATTAGGTGCATATCTAATGCAACGGCTGTAACAGCCATCGGATTAGGGCATTTTGGCCGTTGCATTAGACCTAATGCAACGCCAACTGATACCACATCTCCAAGCTGTTGCATTAGGTCTACTGCAACGGCCAGAAGGCCCTAATGCGACGATTTTGAGGTGTCGCATTAGCCTAGAAATGTAGTAGTGCATGGCCTCCATTCACCATAAAGTGACACTTCTCCCAATTCAGCACAAGATTTAACTTTTCGCAATGCTGCAACACTGCTTCCAAGTTCCTCAAACACTCATCAAAGGACGACCCAAAAACTGAAAAATCATCCATGAAAATCTCGATAGTTCTATCCACCATGTCAGAAAAAATAACCATCATACATCGTTGGAAGGTAGCAGGGGCATTACAAAGCCCAAATGGGATTCTCCTGAAAGCAAATGTACCATAGAGAAAAGTAAATGTGGTCGTCTCTTGATCTTCTGGTGAAATTGCAATCTGATGGTATCCAGAATAACCATTCATGCAACAATAGTAGTTATGGCCTTCCAGTCTATCAAGCATCTGGTCTAGAAAAGGCAAGAGGAAATGGTCTTTCCTGGTTGTCTTGTTCAACTTGCGGTAGTCAATGCAAATACTATATTTTGTCACTATTCTTGATGGAATAAGATCATTCTTTACCACAGTCACACCACCCTTCTTAGGAACTACTTGCACTGGACTCACCCATGTACTATCAAAAATAGGGTAAATCACCCCAGTATCAAGCCATTTCAGAATCTCTTTTCTCACTACCTCCTTCATAGTTGGGTTTAGTCTCATTTGCGTCTCAATTGAAGGTCTTCTATCATCTTTCAAATGGATCTTATGCATCACTATATAAAAACTTATCCTTCTAATATCCGCCAATGTCCACCCAATAGCAAGCTTGTGAGCCCTTAAGACTCTCAACTTCCTCTTTAGACAGGTAAGCAGACACAATCACTGGTAAAGTTTCATTCTCACCTATATACTTATAGTGCTGATGATATGATAAGGTCTTCAATTCTAACACTGGAGCTTTTTCTATGTAAGGTAATGGTCTCTTGGCATTTTTCTCAACTCCTCATATTTTTTCCTATAGAATGGTTCATAGGAAATCACTCACTTGACATACTCCATAAGCTCCGTATCTTCACTGTCATCCTCCTCGTATTGTGTCAGCTACTTCAAGAGTATCAGTACTCTTTAAACTTTTCTCATAAATAGCTTTTTCAATCACATAAATGGAAAACAGTTGTCACTTGGTCTTGGATAGGTTGCTGCCCTGAATACATTGAAAATCACTTCGTCTCCCTGGAATCTGAGCTTTAACTCGCCCTTCTGAACATTTATAAGTGATTGCCCTATAGCTAAGAATGGTCTCCCTAGGATGATGGGCACATTCTCATCTTCTTTCATATCTAGAATAATGATATCAGTAGGAAATATCAACTTATCCACTTTTACTAGCACATCATCAATGATACCTCGTGGATGCTTGATCGAATGATCTGCTAACTGCAAAGTAATGGTCATAGGCCTTGCTTCTCCCATACCCAGTCTATAAAATACAAAATAAGGCATCAAGTTGATACTTGACCCTAAATCACACAGAGCATGCTGACACTCAAAATTCCCTATAGTGCATGAAATGGTGAAGCTTATTGGGTCTATCAACTTTTGGGGGAGCTTCCTTTATAGAATAGAACTACACTCCTCAGTTAATGCCACCGTTTCCTTCATAAATTTAACATAATTGGGCATATGCTCTAAGGCCTCAGAAAAGGGATATTTATGTGCAGTTTTTTGAAACCCTCCAAAAACTTAGAAATTATTTATCTAGAGAATTTTTCCTAAGCCTATGAGGGTATGTAACTCTGATTTGAGGCTCATTACTCACTGATTGTTGTGATTTTTCAGTTGTGGGTTGTCTTCAGTAACCACCGCCTTCTTTGAATTGGATGTCTCACCTAATTTGCCCGTCTTCTCTGCAGGTAGTAGAGGTCCAGCTAGTTCAACTTGCTAACCGTTTCTCAAATTATAGCCTGACACTGTTGTTTCGAATTTACAACATTATTGCTAGGGAGATTCCTCTGTAATTTGTTGTTTAACATATTTGCTAGCAGGCCCACTTGTGTCTTCAAGTTCCTGGTGGATGATCTCATTTCAGTCAAGAATTGTGTTTGAGAATTGGCGAGGGTCAACAAGGTTGATTGCAATTCATTGGGATCAACTTGTTCAACTTAAGTCCTGGGCTGCTGAGACGACGACGCTTGACCCATGGGTTGTTTTTTATTGCTCTGTTGATACTGCCCTTAGAACTGTTACTGCTGGTTCTGGTTGTTTCTCCATGAAAAATTAGGGTAATTCCTCCACCCAGGATTGTAAGTGTTGGAGAATGGGTTGTTGTATGGTCTCTGAAAATTTCCAATTGCCTGAACTTGTGTTTGATCCATAGGGACATTTTTGGGATCCACTGCTATGCAATGATCAAAAGTATGTGGTCCCCCACAAATTTCACATCCCACCTGCGTCTAAACAACATTTGCTGCCATAGTGTTCTACTGTAATTGCTTTGTCAAAGAAGCAACCTGAGCAGTCAACGCAGTGATAACATCCAACTCATGTACTCCAACCACATTTCTGTTGTTGGTAGATCTTTCATCGGACCACTGATGTTTATTTGTTGTCATATCTTCCAACAGTTCATACGCCTCATTACCACTCTTGTTCATAAAGGTCCCTCCAGTAGCGCAACTCTTTTAATCTTTCCCAAACATCATATATCGATTATCCTTCCATCTAGTAAAAGTTGTTTAGCTCTCCCTTCAGCTTAGCAGCCTTTGATGAAGGAAATAATTTTGCAAGAAAATTCTGAGCGAGGTCTTGCCATATAGTGATAGAGTTAGGTTGCAGAGAGTTCAACCAGCTTTTGGCTCAGTCCCTGAGTGAGAATGAGAAGAGCTTCAACCTAATGACATCATCAGTAACACCATTATACTTAAATATAGCACATAACTCCAAAAAGTTCATCAAATGCATGTATGGATCTTCTGAGGGCAACCCACCAAAATGAACTGTGCTCTGGACCATCTGCAGAATATCTGGCTTAATCTCGAAATTATTTGCTTCCACAGCTGGTGATCTTATGCATGTTTGCACTCTTGTAACAGTTGACAATATATAGTCATGTAAACTCTTCACAACAGGATTCTAAGTTGGGTCAACCATCCCTGCTGGTACTCCTCCATTCAACTCATCATTATCGTGTTGATTTGTCATAGCGGTTGAATCAGCAATTCTTTTGTTCTTTCGGTTCTGCTTGTACGCTTTTTCAATCTCAGAATTTAGAGGAACAAGGTTATCTGCCCCTCTTCTGCTTTGCATATAACAAAGCAACCTAAAATTGATTAAAAAAATAATGCACGCAGATCAAGTAAACAATTGTGTTCTAGGACAACCAAATTAGTATAAGATTAATTATTTTGATATTGATAATATTTCAATCCCCGGCAACAGCGTAAAAACTTGTTGCAAAATTTTTAGATGCTACGCAAGTGTACGTACGCAATTTGTAATAATTTTGGTAAAACCGAGTATCGTCCACAGAGACTGATTTATCAATTACTAATTAACTAATCTTTAGTTTCTATTTGGCTAACGAATATAAGTGGTGATTTCTAAACTAAAGAATTAACAAACTAAAATAGATTGCGGGAATAAAATAGCAGTGAAAACACTCACAAAGTCTAATTCAGTAATGAAGGCAACTAGGGTTTCCAATCTCATCAACTTTCCACTCTATCATTCATTAATGCACTACTAACAATTCTTCTTCTTATTAAGATAGTAGGTTAACTAAGATGTTCTATATTTCGGTTAGGATATATAAAAGCTCAACCTATGTGACATTTTTCTATATTTCTATGATAAATTCAATCACATAGGAGAATTAAGATCAATAACCTAAAAAGCTACACAAGGAAATCGTGATACTCTCATTCAAGATTAAACTACATCAAATCAACTATAGCATATTCAAATCTCACTTTTCAGATCTTAATTTAAAATCATATAGGTAATGAAAACTAACGGTCAATTAATTCTCATTCAATAAACTCATGTTGAATAGATCTTAATAGATGAAGAAAAAATACTAGCAATGCATTAAATCACAACAGAGTTTCAAGTGATTCAATGGAAAACCCTAACAAAAGTAATTAGATCATTGACATGCTAAGAAAACTAATTAACGTAATATCCAACATAAACTGAATTAAAGTAAAGAAAAGGAAAAGAATTTCGACAAATGATGTCTCTAGATTCTTGCTCTCTTGTTCCTTGCCTCCAATGTGAGATAATCTCCAAAATATGCCTTCCCCAACATATATAATGAAAAAAACTCGAATGGACCTTTTTACCCTTGTTAAATTTATGTTTTTTGCTGCCTGGACATCGTCGGTGCCGCGACTTAGCTATTAGAGTGTCGCAACGCTAATTCTCTTCTGAGTTTTCTGTCAGTCAAGCGTCGAGGCGCTAATGTTGGGTGTCGCGGTACCTTCATCAACGTTTCAAGCGCCGATACTGTAACCAGGTAGTGTCGCGGCTCTAAATCCGATAAATTGTTTTCATCCTTTTGCCAGTCAGGCACCTCGGCCCTTACTTCCTCGGCCACAACCCTTTAGTTACGCGGTTCCATGCTTGCTGCGTTGCGACTCTTCATCTTTTGATTTTTCAACAATTCTCTGAACCATTTCTTATGCCTAGGTAGTTGTTTTTATCCTCAGTAGCTTCCTATTTTCTTTAATCTATGCCTCATCCATCATGAATCGCTTAAACTGAAAACAAAGAAAAAATACGCATAATACTACACAAAACAACTAAAAGACTCCTAAAATATATTCTAAAATAGTACTAAAAATAGACTCAACACAAAGCTGCAAAGAAATATGGGATCCAGTGAACCAAATGTGACAGAGACTTGATTCGAGCTTTCCCTCTCATCTTCTAGATATATATTTCCTTCACAGGCCAAGCCCGTGACATTTTCTTTTGAAGATGAAACACTTTTGAATGAGGTAACCCATCAACCAATGATACTTGCAATAATGTGGATAATTAGTCCTCCCAGCTTTATCTGGCTGCTTCATTTCAGGTAAGTCGATACGTTTCAATGCAAGGAATTCTTCAAATATTGCTAAAACATCTGAGTCTAGAAATGGATACTCTTTAGCTTGCACTTCTAACTTTCTATCGGCATTAATTTGGAAAGACTTAGTCTTCACACTTTGCTTCTTGCTTAGCTTTGTGGTGACCTTTAATGGCGCAACATTAACATTCATCGACTATTTGCTCTCTGACTTTGGCACAAACCTGCCCCTTCTTTTCACATCTAATTTATTATGAGGCTCGTAAACGAGCGACCCTTGATTTCCATTTAAGGACATTCTTAACTCTATATCATGAGCATGCATAGATAAATCTTCAAAGGCTAAGCTTTATTCCTTGTAGGATGTAAAAAAGTCCCCAGTGCATTCCTTGGATACATAATTTTATTCCAGAAGCCTTACTAAGTCTATTTTGCAATTGATACTTGCATTCCTCCATCGACTGATGAAACCAATGACATGTTCATCTTTCCACTAAAAAATATTCGTGAGTTCAACCATGCTTTCAGTATGCCTTGTGCTATAGAAGCGGTTGAGAAATTCATATTCAAGTTGCTACCAGCTATCAATGGAACCGACCTCGATGTATACCATTCAAAAGCATTACCTTGCAAGGAGCGCACAAACTAGTTAACAAAATAATCTCTATAGGTTTCGGTGTTAGTGCAAGTTTCGATGAAGTGTCCAACATCTTGGTTCATATTTCCTTTACCATAAAATTATTGAAATTTTAGAGGTTGATAACCTACATGCATCTTTAACCCATCAATCCTTGAAGTGTATGGCTTGGTGTATGTAACAGAAGACTTGGAAACAATATCATACTCGTATTTGATGGTCCCCATAATGAAGTATTTCAATTTATGAATTGGTATTAATCCTTCAGAGGATACTTATAGTTCTTCAGCAACATGTATTTGCTTCGTATACAAATCTTCTTTTTCTTGTTCCATAGAAAGCTTTCCAGGTTCATGCCTTGTATCTCCCTCCATCACACTGTCAAATATGTCTATCAACTTGACAATTTGGTTATCTTGATCTTGTATATATTTTATCAACTCACCAATCGCCTTTGTTAAGCTTTCAAGCTATTCTTCATCAGTTGAGGTGTTATTCATCATTGCTTGATGGCTGTTGTAGATAACGGAGCAAAACATGGATTTTCCCTCAAGTCGAAATCATAGTGTAACATGTTACATAGAGTGGTTAGAGTAGATCTAGTGATCAAGGCGTCGTTATCATCTTGAATGTTGGGATTTTTAGTTTTAAATGCGCTAACTCGAGCCAATGTCTTTTCAACTATCTCAATAATATTCTCTGTTTTTTTCAAATCCATTCGGAAATAATCTTGCCCCCTTTGATGATTGAAGTTAGACGTGGGCACTTGAGATGCTTATTGTCACTGTAAGTTTTCTTTGTTCCTGGTGACAGGTCCCAAACTTCCCATGGTAGTATACAGTATGTTCTCCACGTCAGAGGAAAAATTGGAACTAGTAGCCTTAACATCAGTAGATTTGGAGTTAATATTCTTGGATCCCATTTTAGTGTTCTTGAAATTTGGTGATTAATGTGAAGAGATGAAGGGCAGACTTGGTCCCACTGGACGTGCCAAAATTTGTTTGCAATAAACTTTGATAAGTGGAATATAAACTGCAACCACAAGTAAAATATGAAGAAATAAAATATTTTATTGATAAATATTACGAGTACAATTTCGTTTATTCCCTTGATTCTTCTCTCCTATTTTTCTGTTCCATAATTTGAGGACTGTTAGTGGCATATTTCTCGAATGTAGGATGATTTGTATGTGGACTTTATTGGGGTGTATTTGATCTCCAAGAACATCAAGGCAACACTTCGAGTTGATCTTTGTTGAAGAGCATCCCTTGATCTTTGCGGCTTTGAGAAAAACAGTATTTGATTCCTATCATGCCTTAATCTCTTTATGAACATCCCATGAATTTATGGTATTTTCGAGATATTATTTAATATCTTGATCTATTTATGAATACCCGTGAATTTATGAATATGCGAGATTTGATAAATTAATCTCTTTGTGAATACCCAAGACTTTATGGGATTCGAGATGCCTTTTATGGGGATTATGTGCCCCTTTATAAAGGGGTGAGCTAAGTTCTAGGTTCGAGTGGCCTCCAATAAATCCTAACCGACCTAAGATGGATTGAACCAGTCTTATAGAGTCTCATTCTTCTTGGATGCTATTTCGGTGTTCTTGAAATTTGGTGATTAATGTGAAGAGATGAATGGAAGATTTGATCCCACTGGCGTGTCAGAATTTGTTTGCAGTAAATTTTGATAAGTGGAATATAAACTGCAACCACAAGCAAAATATGAAGAAATAAAATATTTAATTGAAAATAGGATGATTTAGATGTAGACTTTCTTGGGGTTTATTTGATCTCCAAAACGCCAGGGCAACACTTCGAGTTGATCTTGATGAAGAGTGTCCCTTAATCTTTGCGGCTTC
The DNA here is from genome assembly GCA_029844215.1 of Przewalskia tangutica. Taxonomy (NCBI): domain Eukaryota; kingdom Viridiplantae; phylum Streptophyta; class Magnoliopsida; order Solanales; family Solanaceae; genus Przewalskia; species Przewalskia tangutica. The sequence goes on from CM056725.1 coordinate 11,570,445, forward strand.
GAGAAAGACAGTATTTGATGTCTATCATGATTGATCTCTTTATGAATATTTCATGAATTTGTGGACTTTTTGAGATAATATTTGATTTCATAATCTCTTTATGAATATCTATGAATTTATGGATATGCGTGATTTAATATATTGATGTCTTTGTGAATACCCAAGACTTTATGGGATTCGAGATGTCTTTTAACGAGATTATGTGCCCCTTTATATATAGATGAGCTAGAGTTTAAGGTACATTTGCCTCAAAGAAACCTTAACAGATCTAAGATGGATTGAACTCATCTTGTAGAGTCTCACTCTTCTTGGATGCCATTTCGGTATTCTTGAAATTTGGTGATTAATATGAAGAGATGAAGGGCAGACTTGGTCCCACTAGGCATGCCAATTTTTTTTTGCAATAAACTTTGATAAGTGGAATATAAACTGCAACCACAAGCAAAATATGAAGAAATAAAATATTTTATTGATAAATATTGCAGGTACAATTCTATTTATTTCCTTGATTCTTCTCTCCTATTTTTCTTCTCCGTAATTTGAGGGCCGTTAGTGGCGTATTTCTCGAATGTAGGATGATTTAGATGTGGACTTTCTTGAGGTGTGTTTGATCTCCAAGAATGTAAGGAAATCACTACGAATTGATCTTGATGAAGAGTGTCTCTTAATCTTTGTGGCTTTGAGAAAGACAATATTTGATGCCTATCATACGTTGATCTTTATGAATATTTCATATATTTGTGGGATTTTTAAGATAATATTTAATTTCTTGATCTCTTTATGAATACTCATGAATTTATGGATATGTGAGATTTGATATATTGATATCTTTGTGAATACCCAAGACTTTATGGGATTCGAGATGCCTTTTAAGGGGATTATGTTCCCCTTTATATAGGGGTGAGCTAGGGTTTAGGGTATAGTGGCCTCCAAGAAATCCTAATAGGCCTAAGATCGATTGAACTCGTCTTGTAGAGTCCTACAAAGTTTGATGTCTACAAGTACCCCCTACTTCAAGGCTTGTCAGGGTGTAGGCTTGTGAAACTTGATGACGAGACCTGAAGTATCCATAAAACTGTAGCTTTCATCTCTCACTGCGGATTTGGTTTGTGAGATAAGAGATGAAGGGCAGACTTGGTTCCACTGGGCGTGCCAATTTGTTCGCAACATATTTTCAATATGTGAAAAATAATTGCAAACCCCAAACAAAATATGTTGAAATAGAGATATTATTGATGAATATTCTCTCCTAAATGTTTTTTGTAATTCGAGGGCTATTAGTAGCATATTTCTCGAACGTAGAAAATCTCCTTGTGATGTAATTGATCTCCAAGAACGTTGGACAATTTGATAACCACATTATTTGTTGCCTTGATAAAGACAATATTTGTTGTTTTAATATCTTTGTGAATATCCCAGAGATTTATGGGATTTTCATGATGTATGATATCTTTATGAATACCCATGAATTTATGAGATATTCGAGATTTTGATCTCTTTGTGATTATTCCATGAGTTTATGTAACTTTTAAGATAATATTTGATTTCTTGATCTCTTTATGAATACCCATAAATTTATGGATATGGGAGATGCCTTTTCAAGGAAATGTGTGTCCTTTATATAGGCGTGAGCTAGAGTTTACGGTAGAATAGCCTCAAAAAACTCTAACAGACCTTAGAGTTTGAAGAATGATTGAACTCGTCTTGTAGAGTTCCACAAAATTACGATATCTACAAATGCCTCATACTTCAAGACTTGTCGAGGGTGTAGGCTTTCGAAACTCGAAGACGAGACTTGAAGTATCCATAAAAATGGAGCTTCCATCTTTCACTGCGGGTTTGATTTGTGAGAGAAGAGATAAAGGGTAGAATTGGATCCACTAGGCGTGCCAGAATTTATTTGCAACAAATTTTGATAAGTGGAATATAAACTGCAACCACAAATAAAATATGAAGAAACTGAGTATTTTATTGATAAATATTGCGGGTATAATTCTATTTATTCTCTTGATTATCTCCATGATTCGAGGGCTGAAGCAGTGTGTTTCTCAAACTAGGATGATGTAGGCCTCTTTGAGATTTATCTCCATGAAAGAATTTTGTGGATCTTCTTGAAGTATTTGATTGTCAAGAAGAGTCTAGCCGCATCTTGATATCTTTATGATTACTCCATGAGTTTATGGAGCTTTCGAGATAATATTTAATTTCTTGATCTCTTTATGAATATATGTGAATTTATAGATATGTGAGATGCCTTTTCAAGGAAATATCTGTCATTTATATAGTCACGAGCTAGAGTTTAGGGTAGAGTACCCTCTAAAAAACTCTAGCAGGCCTTAGAGTTTGAAGAATGGTTGAACTCGTCTTGTAGAGTTCCACAAAATTTTGATGTTTACAAATGCGCCCTACTTCAAGGCTTGTCGGGATGTAGGCTTGAGAAACTCGAAGACGAGACTTGAAGTATCCATAAAAATGGAGTTTCTATCTTTCACTATGGATTTAATTTGTGATAGAAGAGATGGAGGGCAGACTTGGTCCCACTAGGCGTGCCAGAATTTGTTTGCAGCAAATTTTCAGAACTGGAATATAAACTGCAACCACAAACAAAATATGAAGAAACAAAATATTTTCTTAATAAATATTGCTGGTACAATTCTGTTTATTCTCTTGATTCTTTTCTCTTGATTATCTCCATGATTCGAGGGCTGAAACAATGTGTTTCTCAAATTAGGATGATATAGGCCTCTTTGAGATTTATCTCCATGAAAGGAGGATCTTCTTAAAGTATTTGATTGTCAAGAAGAGTCCAGCTGCATCTTGATCTCTTTGTGATTATTCCATGAGTTTATGGAACTTTCGAGATAATATTTGATTTCTTGCTCTCTCTATAAATACTCACGCATTTATGGATATGCGAGATGACTTTAAGGGAATGTGTGTCCATTTATATAGGCGTGAGCTGGAGTTTAGGATAGAGTAGCCTTCAAGAAATTTTAGCAAGACCTTCGAGTTTGAATATAAATTGAACTCGTCTGGTAGAGTTCCACAAAATTTCAATGTCTACAATCCCATTTATCCCAAATCAGCCATTGTTTCTAGTAATTACTATAGCCTACTTCAGTATTTGTTTTGTTAATCTCATGCTCGATCTGATTTAGGTATTTGTGTGTGCGTGTATGGAGATGCGGATTTGGAGAACTATGAATTTTTGTGTACTCGGAGGAGCCCGAGAATCATACTACAAATCCAAAGGTTTTTCTCTGAATTTCACGGAGAATCCCATGTGTTCTCAACATTAAAATTTAATCATTTGTGTTTACAAAGCTTAAACAAATGTTTAGGGCTTATTTTCAAACTGGCTAATTATTCTTCTAGACTATTTTAAATTCCATATGTATTAAAGCTAACTGTACTAGATGTTCTAACCACTGACAATGTCATTCGGCTACTGTTTATTGCTCATTGTTGTTGACCAAGTCTAAAATTTACAACAACATTGTCCTTTGATATTTCATGTATTATATGTGTAGGGTTTTGTTGGATCTAAAACACGTAAGTAAGGCACATCGAAAGTTTAAAACTTGTTTAACTTACTTACCCCAATAATTCTGTCTCTGGTATGATTACGTTCCAATTGAAACCTGTAAAGACATGAGATATAAACTTACAGTTGATATTCTTAGAGTCTTTACTAAAGGGAGCGCATGCGAGTATCCTTTCGACTACAAGCCTTTCTGTGGTATATTCCTCTGTCAGGAAAGCTAGAAAATCTTGGCAGAGGTTTGAGAGGATTTTATTTTCTAAACTCTGAGTTCATAAAGTAAGAATTGAGTTATCAATTTCAGTAACCAAAATAATGGGGTTAAGTCCTGAATATATAGGGGAGGTTAGGTTACAAATCAGATTAGGATTAGACTTAAAACCTGTCCCAAAATCCGAGATGCAGTGGGCCAGTCAGACTGGGCCCACTGCCATACAGGCGCCACGGCGCTCCTGCCCTGTTTTAATATTTCAATACGTTTTGATTGTTTAAATCCAAAATCCAATTTTGACTTAATTAAATAATTTCCATTAAATAGAAATTATCCATAATTTATTATTGGTTTAAATATATTGATTCTAAATCAAGTATTTTATATTCTCTCAATATACCCTTAGACCGAAAAGACAATCGACTTAGTGTGACCCTTTAGGCCTTCACACATTGACATTAATCAAATTAACACAGAACTCATATACTGTGACATATGACGAACTCAATATGTGAAGTACGTTTACATGACTCCTGTAAACACAACATTTATGCGAGATGATAAATTCCTTTCATTCGCGACACAACGATCAAGCTTAGGATTTGCTATGTGTCTATCCAAATGTCTTGATCACTCTCATATATATTAGTCGGCAACTAGACCATATCGTAAATATGTCTTTTGCATTGGTCGACCTAATATTACTGAGAAGCTGAATGTTCTCTCTCGAATATCCAATCGAAGAATGAATCTTATTCTTAGCTCAATTACCACATTTGTTTCAATCGCAGTGTACCCAACTCAAGTCATCTTATCCTATAAGAAATTTAAGCTTAGGACATGGTCAAAGTATATTACTCTGTAAATTAGGTGTGTATTGACCTCAAGTCAAAGGACCTCTATATCCCACATGATGATAATACTCTAGATATGTATAACAAATAGTTTATCAGCAGGTATACTAATACCCTCTAAGAGTATCCATGTGTTCATCACTAGTAATCACACTAGTAGTAAGTGAGACATACTACATACTCTAAGAATGTGATGCAGCCACATATTGACTTATAATATACATTGATATCACATTCTCAATGACATCAGTCAAGGCTATTTTGAGAGTTACGTTCTATCATTAATATCTCACTTTATCAATGACAACGTAAGCTCAAGGGATGCACATTAATGAATAATCATAATTAATCAAAATCACAATTCAATAATTGCAAATGCCAAATTATATTAATCTCATTAATAATATGAATGTGTTCAAGTACATTTGTCCCTAAAATTATTATTTCTAAGACATACATATTTTCAATCTCCCACTTGGCCTAGAGCTAATCACCAACGTATCTAATGCTCATGTTTTCAAGGTGACCATTATGCTTGACTAAGCTTAATGGTTTAGTAAACGAGTCAGCTAGATTTTCATATGTGGGAACGTAGTCTAATCTTATTTCTTCAGTCTCCACCATCTTCCTGAGTATGTGGTATTTCATTGGTACATGTTTGTTTCTGTTCATTGATCTTGGTTCCTTATCTTGGGCAATCGCACCAGTGTTGTCACAATAAATCATAATTGGACAAGTGGCACTTGGAACAACCCCTAGTTCTTTCAAGAACTCAGATATCGCGACAGCTTCCGATCCAGCAATGTACTCGGCTTCAGTTGTCGAATCAACAGTTGTAGCTTGCTTGGAACTTTTCCAACTCACTACTCCACCATTTAAAATGAAGGCATAACCAGACTGAGATTTGAAGTCATCAAGATATGTCTGGAAGCTAGTATCAGTGTACCCAGTAGCTACTAGCTTCTCTTGTCCACCATAGACTAGGAATATTCTTTAATTCGTCTAAGATACTTAAGAATACTCTTGACTGCTTTCCAGTGTTCCTCCCCAAGATTCTTCTAGAATTTGCAAGTCATACTAAGTGCATAGGCCACATCTGGCCTCATACAGGCCAGGACATACATGATTGATCCAATAGCTGAAGCATATGGAATCCCCTTCATGCGTTCAAGTTCTGCAACAGTAGAATGACTATCCTTCTTTGATAACTTGATGCCTTGACCCATAGGAAGAATTCCTTTTTTGTAAATTTCCATAGAGAAACGTTTTAGCACTTTGTCTATGTATATGGATTGTGACAGCCCCAACAATCTATTAGGTCTATATCTGTAGATCCTAATTCCAAAAATGTAGCAGGTTTCACCTAAGTCCTTCATTATGAAGGTGTTGGATAACCATTCCTTGACTGACTGCATAAGAGTCTTATTATCTCTCATTATTAATATGTCATCAACATATATAACAATGAAGACAATACTCGCATTCATGCGTTTACTATAAACGTATGGATCTTCCTTGCTTCTAACAAAGTCAAACGATTTAACTTCTTTGTCAAAATAAATATTCCAACTCCTTGAGGCTTGCTAAAGTCCATAAATGGACTTCTGTAATTTGCACACTACTTTTGGTTGAATCTTGGATGTAAAACTCTCTGGTTGTATCATATACACCTCCTCAATTAGATTACCATTGAGGAAGACAATTTTAACATTCATTTGCCAAATATTATAGTCATAGTATGCAGCTATTGCAAGCAAAATCCGAATAGACTTAATCTTTGCAACTGGTGAAAAGGTTCCATCATAATCGACCTCAGGTCGTTGATTATAACATTTAACCACCAATCTTGCCTTATAAGTTTGTACCTTGCCATATGCATCAATCTTCTTCTTGAAGATCCATTTACATCATATGGGTCTAACCCCTGTTGGCAAATTAATCAAGTTCCATACTTGATTGATGTACATCGAGTCTATTTCAGATTTCATGACTTCTTGCCATCTTTGCAAATCAATGTCTAATATAGCTTCGCTGTAGGTTTTAGGTTCATCATCATCAGGATTATCTATCTCATTGTGTGTTTCAACAAGGAGATTAAGACTTTCAGGAGGACGATGAGTCCTAGAGGTCCTACAGAGTTGAATATTCTGCGTTTCAGTGTTTGTTGTATTCTGATTGTGAGAAGGTGTTTTTGTGTTGGAAAATCCACTACCTTGAGAGCTTTCAGGAATGTCATTTTCATGTCTTTCATGAATGAGATGATTTACAACTATTGTATGATCCTCCATTGGTTGTGTATGCGAGTCTTTCATTTTTGCACTATCTCTCACAGTACTCCACTGGTTGAAGGGCATACTCTAAGTACCCAATCTTCACCAAATACTCCCACTGAATCCTTGCCTAGGTCATTTGACAAGGGTTCAACCTTTGTGTTATCTTGTGCTTCTTGAATTTCTTCAAGTTCTATTTTGTTGCAACTCTGTTCTTTGTAGACATAGTCTTCTTCAAGGAAAATTGCATTTCTGGAAATAATGACCTTATGTTCTCCAGGAAAATAGAAATAGTATCCCTTAGTTTCCTTTGGATACCTCATAAAATTATACTTCTCACTTTTGGATTCCAACTTGTCAGTAAACAACTTCTTTACATATACAGGGCACCCCCAGGGTCGTATGTGTTTAAGTGCTGGCTTCTTGCCGTTCAATATCTCATATGGAGTTTTCTCTACTGCCTTTGAAGGAACTCTGTTAAGAATATATATTGAGCTTTGTAATGCATATCCCCAAAGGTATGTTGGCAGAGCTGAGAAGCTTATCATGGATCTAACCATATCTAATACAGTTCGATTTCTCCTTTCAGCAACACCATTCATTTGTGGCGTTCCGGGAAGTGTCCATTGTGATTAGACTCCATGAAGCTTCAAGTAATTTAGAAATTCTTTACTTAAGTATTCACCTCCTCGATCTGATCGAATGATTTTGATACTTGTTTCAAGTTGCTTCTCCACTTCTAACCACTCCTTGAATTTCTCAAAAGCTTCAGACTTGTGTTTCATAAGATACATGCCCAAACCTTGTGAAATCATTTGTAAAAGTTATGAAGTAAGGGAAGCCTCCATTAGCTTGAGTCGAAAATGGCCCACATATATCGGTGTGGACTAACTCAAGCATCTATTTGGCACGCACGCCTTTCCCAGAAAGTGGCTTAGTGGTCATCTTTCCTCTCAAGCAAGATTCACAATTACCATATAATTCTAAGTCAAATGGTTCTAGGTAGTCTAACTTCCTTAATCTTGCTATCTTTGATTCATTTATGTGACCAAGTCTACAGTTCCATAAGTAAGTGGGGTTTCTTGGATTAATTATTTTAGCTCGTTTATTTTGTATATTGAAATTGTATGACTACAGTTTAGAACATACAATTCATCCACAAGCGGTGCATTTTCACAAATAAACCATTAAAAGATAGCATATAATTGACATTCATAATAAATGAGGAAAAACCCTCAAAGTCTAACATTGGGACAAAAATAATATTCCTCGTTAACGAATGAACAAAATAACAATTATTAAGTTCTAAACAAATGCCAGAAAGTGAATCTAGTCTATAGGTTCCCACGTGTTCAGCATCCACTCGTGCTTTATTTTCAATGCGCAGATCCACTTCCCACGGTCCAACCCTTTTGATGTCAGTTAGCCCCTGCACATTGTTACAAATGTGAGAGCCACAAGCTGTATCTAATACCCAGCTGTGAGAATTAGTTATAGACATATTTATTTCAATAACAAACATAGTTTGTCCATCAGGGTCAGGAACACTTGGTGCTTTGTCTCCCCCTGGAGTTGAGCAATCCTTCTTCCAATGCCCCTTTCTCTTGCAATTGAGGCAAACATCTGCACCTATTTTCGCCTTTTTCTAAATAACTCCTCGAGGTCTCAAAACTGTGGGTATGGCAGCAACCGCCTTACCTTCTTCTTTTACATGTTCTTACCTTTAGGTTTGAACTTGCTAGAGGAGCCCACCATAAGCACAACCTTACCTTTGGAGGTGGACGATTTGAAGGTCCTCAACATATTGTGAAGCTATAGGAGACTCATCTTGGTTCCATTTATGTTGAAACTTACAATAAAGTTGTCAAACGAACCAGAGGGCGAGTTCAAGATTAGGTTGACAGAAACATTCACGGGCAGCTTCATTCCAATCGAAGTCAACCTCGCTATTAACCCAATCATCTTCAAAACATGTTGTGACACCTAACCCCCTTCATTCAACTTACATTTGAAAAAGTCTCTCAGCAGTTCATACTCCATTGTCTGAGACTATGAGCCATATAGACTCTTCAAATGTTCTAGCATCTCATTGGGGCCCATGTTCTCATGTTGTCTTTGTAACTCTGGAGTCATAGAAGACAACATAACACATTGTGTTGCAATAGCATCATCAAGATATTTTTGATAGGTTGTCTTGTCAAACAGGGAATACACTTCAAAATCTTCAGTGGGATTATTGTGAATGTTTTATCTAACACATACTCAATCTTTTCCAATCGTAACACCAGACGCAGATTTCTTAGTCAGTCATGGATATTTGCTCCAGTCAGCTTGTTTGTTTCGACCAACATTTTAAGTGACAAATTCAGCATTGTAAACTGAAGATAAGATAGATTTGAAAATTAACATCCTAATATATATAATTTCTATTTGAACACATTCGTTAACTAATTAATCGTGGCCTTCAGTTTAATTAGCTCCCACTATTTTAACATATTCTTCCACCCCATGAAAGAATACAGACTTATATCAAATATGGTCATAATGGGCCAAGATCTAGGTTCATGTTATCTCCGCATTTGTTGAGGCTGATAACTTCAACAACACAACCTGGTAGGTCTCTAAACCAATTGCAAACAATTTGCTACTCTTGGTTGACCGAATGTTCTGAACAAAATGATTTGCATCTCTCGTTTTGTCCGACACAGAGGCGCCAAGACAGCCTACTGCAATTATGTATCTAAGTGGGTTTTGCCTTCATAGAGCAAACACTGGGTGTAAATACCCATGAAGGTTTATCACCTACTTCTACATTTAACATGCATCTATGAAAAGAGTCTGAGTCCTCGTAGACTTAGAACAAATGTTGGGACATAAATACTCATCTCGCCGAAAAGGATTTTGCACTACAATCAATTATAACAGACGATGTATTCATTTTAAATGAGACTTGTATTAAAATTTGGGGAACATTTTTATTCAGGGTTTTAATCAAGATCAACTCTAACATGTTTCAAATATCACTCAAAGCATGATATTAAGCAGTTAAACATGTATTTGGGTGCCTCCTATCCAAGCATAATTTACGGACGCTAAACTAGTATTGGCGTCGCCTACCGAAACATTATTTGGGGACGCTATTCTAGTATAATAAATGACGATCATTTAGCACATAAAACAGTATACTAAATATACTGTTTAATAATAATCATAGGTTAACTTTATGAAACTGGTTTTTTTTACTTACTCGACATCTAGCGCCGCGGCACTCCACCATGGAGCCGCGACGCTCCTCCAAGGAGTCGCGACACTTGCGAGGTAGAAACCTTTTGGTTTTTGTTCGGTTTTTTTTTGTGAGTTAGAGTCGCGACTCTCCACCATGGGGCCACGATGCTTCTTGTCCAGTGAGTTCCGAATTTTAAAATGAGGTTTTAATCAAGATTTCGGACTAGAGCCGCGACCCCTGCCTGTTACCGTGACCGGCTCTGTGGCGCTCCACCATGGAGCCGCGACGCCTCCCTGAAACCCAAGTAAGCATCGCGGCACCCTGCAACAGGGCCGCAGCGCTGACGTCCCATCAAAATGATTTCGCGTTGATTTTCAAAAATCGTCCAAATCCTAAATATAATTTAGGAATCAGATTACGAATCCTTTATTATTACCCACCAATATCAATAACGCACATGTCGACCATCATCCATTCCCACTTATTCTTCATCATGCACCATGTTCGCAATGAGCTAGTTTCTGCACTATGCTTAGTTCGAGCTAAACATAATGACTTCCTCTATTTAGCGTAGTTGATAATTTAGGGTGACTACAAAGGTCAATCATTCAGTCAAGGTATGTCGGATATCAAGTGACCTTGTTTTAATTCATATTAAAATCAATTTTTACGTTTAACCTATATTATTATGTCTTTCAATTGTTACGTATCCATTGAACCAGTCTGGGCTCTGATACCACTGTAGGGTTTTGTTAGGTCTAAAACACGTAAGTAAGACACATCGGAAGTTTAAAATTTGTTTAACTTACTTACCCAACAATTCCGTCTCTGTTATTATTACGTTACAATTGAAATCTGTAAAGACATGAGATATAAACTTACAGTTGATATTTTTGGAGTCTTTACTAAAGGGAGTGCACGCAAGTATCCTTTTGACCGCAAGCCTTGCTGTGGTATATTCCTCTATCGGGAAAGCTAGGAAATCTTGGCAGAGGTTTGAGAGGATTTTATTTTCTGAACTCTGAGTTCATAAAGTAAGAATTGAGTTATCAATTTCAGTAACCAAAATAATGGGGTTAAGTCCTAAATATATAGTCCTGACCCAAATTTGATTTGAAAAAGATTTCATAAAACCCCATTTGTCACATCAAGCCGTCACCGGGTACCATAAATCGATGGAAGCCCAAACACCTTTTTCAAATCAAATTTTCTCTAAAACTCCAAATTCTCCAAAACCCTCTCCTATGTCCATTTCCCTAAAATCTTTAAATACAAAAGAATATACACCAATGTCAACTAGCCCTTGTTGCGAAATTTCTAGATGCTTACGCAAGTGTACGTATCATTTAAGTAATAAAGATCTGTAAGACCGAGTTATCGTCCACAGAGATGGGTTTATCAAGTACCGAATATCTAATCTATGGTATCTATTTGGTTACCATTCTTTTGTCTGAGATTTATGAACTAAGAATTAAGATTAAGTAAAGTGCAGGAAATTAACTAAGAATGATAATACTTTGGTTTGAAACAGTTATGAAGGAAATAGGACTTCCAATCTCCTCAATTATCCACTCTTTCACTTGTTAATGCAATTCTAATGATTCTTCTTCTTATTAAGATAGCAGGTTAACTAATATGTTCTATATTCCGGTTAGGATATATAAAAACTCAACCTAGTACAGAAACCTTCTATATTTCTATGATAGATTTTACCACACATGAGGATGAAGAACAATAACCTTAAATACTACACAAGTATCGGGGTACTTTCGTCCACGATTTTAACCTATGTCTAAGTAACTACAGCATATTAAATCTCCCCTCTCAGATCTTGATTCGAAATCATATAAGTTATGACAACTAGTGATCAATTAATTATCAAGCAATCAAAACAATATTGAATAGATCTTAATATATTGAAGAAGAACTCAATAACTATGCTTTAACTATATGAAAGAGTTTCAAGTGATTCGACGGAAAACCCTAATAAAGTAATTAGCTCTTAGACATTGTCATGCTAAGAACTAATTTAATATCCAACATAGGCTGAAATTAAAATAAAGTAAAGAAAAGAACTTGAACAATAGATGTCTCTAGTTGTAGATTGTGCCTCCTTTTCCTCATCCAAAGTATGATCTAAAATAATACAGGATTTAGGGTATTTATAGCTGAGAAAAACCTTGCTTCGGACCCTTTTACCCTTACAGAAATTCGGCCCAGAAACCTAAAAATCTCGTGTCGGCACCGCGGTGCCTCTGCCTAGCACCGTGATGCAAATTGGCTTCGACAACTATTGTAGCCACTGGAATTCATGCGCTGCGGTGCTGCTGCCAGGCACCGCGGTTCCTTCGACCGTGATTTTTCGTCATCAGCTACTGGAATTTTTATACCTCGGCTCAAAATGTTTCGGTCGCGGTTCATCAGCACCGCGGTCCCTCTTGGTCATGCACCGCGGTGCTTCTCTCTATTTCATCCAGAATTCACCTGATTTCTTCTATTCTTCTCGAGACCTCTTAGGCTTCATTTCTTAGGCTTTTTTTGTGTATTTTCATCCTCAAAAGTAGTATCTTCTCCTTTATGACCGATGTGACACAAACGAACGAAAAACACACCTAACACTATACTAAACACAAAATAAAAGAGTAAAATACTAACTAAAAAGAACTCAAAAGAGTGTATAAAATACACTCAACAGCCCATCGCACAATAAGATGGTATATAAACATTATGTACCAATCAATAGTCAGAAACCTGACCAGGATTATTATGCACGAGCAATGATTCTTGTAGGTTCAGATGAACCATTAAAGATAAGCTATTCAGGTGATAATGAAAACCCCATTGATGTTGATGCAACATCAGATTTCTCGAACCTAGGTGCCCGACGCTCAACATCAATATTTCCTTCAAGAAGGTCCAAAAGGGTTATCGACAGCATGTTTGGTGATAATCAGTCTGCTGAGAAATCAAGGATGGAGTCGACTTTCCCTGTTGACTCCAGCAGCAGTAGCAGGAGAACTAACAATGATTTCAGTATGCACAACATACCTGGAATGCCTTCAACACCCACTCCGCAGGCTGAAACTGAAAGGGAAAAAGATGAGGTGTCTGACAGCACACCTCTGTGAAGATTTATACCGAAGAACGCCCGAAGAACTTATAGAAATATTACTTTGAATGTTAACATCGAAGGCAACAGACATCTCAGTGGACCCAGACTATGTTGCCCCAACAACTTAGGCAATACCTGGACCAACTCCATCAGACGACAGGAACACACAATCTGAATCAGATTCTGAGGTAATAGCTTACTCGCCCTTATTTCAGACAAAAGCATTCGCTGATAATTGGAAATGGTTCAAAAATAGAATAGTTAAGGGAGAGAAAGTTATTGACCTAAACTCATTTTCCGAAAATGGTCTTGTTGATTTTCTAAGCAGCAGAAATGTCTTAAATTCAGTAACTGGAAAAAATCCTTATTGTGAAAAAGTGATTATAATGTTTTATGCAAACTTGGCACATGTTGTTAAAGACACTAACTCAAAGAAATTTGGGAAAGTGTACTTATACAACAGAGTATATAATTTTACACCTGAAATCATCAACACCACTCTAGGGATAACCATTAATGAAAGACCCTCTCAATCCAATCTCACTACTGAGGAACTTTATTCTATGATCAAATACCATACTGGAAATTTGATCACAGTCTGGGCACCTCGTAGTCCTGTATCCAAACTCACTGCCCTGTTTACTACCTTGCACAAGCTTGCCATTTTCAACTGGCTACCTTCTCTTAATGAGACAGTAGTAAATCTAGAGCAAGAGACACTGCTTTATAAGATTGGAAGGAATGACAGAGTTAATTTAGGGACTATAATATTTGAACATGTTGCCAATTTGGCAGAAAGAAAGAACGGCTCTGTCCTTCCATACCCCACTTTAATCTATCAAATCCTGCTCAATCAAGGGTTTAAAATCCAAAATAGAGAGAAGTTGAGTCCTGCCTTAGAGGTATACTCAGTACACAGAGCAGTGTTGAACAGCAGAGACAGAATCATTGATCTGCCATGGAAGAAGGAAAACTGGGACACAAAAATAATATTAGATGTTGCCAACACTTCAGGCAATAAATAACAGAGTAAGTTGCCAATGTCCAGAGAATGTCTACAAATGCACGTTGCTGAGCTAAATGGACAGATTGAAGAGCCAGTGCAAGACAGAGACTATTATGTGGACATCTTTTCTTCACAAAAAGAGGGGAGAAGATGCAGAGCCAAGCAAAGGTACAGGGGGAGATGAGAGGAGATGACAGCTGAGCAGGACAGATGAAGAAGGAGAAGGAAGTGGGTGCTGAGTACAGATTGGTTTGTTACAAAAAGCGGCTGGAAGCTACTTTGGCACAATCAATCTAGCTGATGGTGTTATGTCCATGGAAGTGGTGTTAGGTGTCTATGAAGTGAGAATGGTGATTTTGTTGATGTGCTGAAACATTATTGAACATTTATTTATTCATTTTTTTTTGGATTGCTGGTTTGTAATCTTTTTTACTGGAATATGGTTTGTTCGTGTAGATATTGTTTTTACTGTGGAAATAATATGACTGCTAGTTGTTGACTGTCTACGAATGTATTGTATACAAGTCACGACTAATGGACATAAGTTCTTTCTAATCTAATCATCGATACAAAATTACTTGAGATTTGAAACTGCAGGTTGAGGGGGAGCATGGCCCCAATCCTACTGATCTTTAAATTGTTAAGGACAACATCTAGAATTAGTATCCTAGTCATTTTTAGGTTTGTATGGAGTTTTGTGAAAAAAGGCAAAAAAGGGAGATTATTGATGTTGGATGAGTGTTGTGACAACACCAGTTATCGTTTAGGACAACATCGCTTATAAGCATAAGGATGTTGCCTGCAGTGTTGTGACAACATCACAGACAACATCTCTATAAACGATTTTGCCTAGGCAAGCTAACAAGGAAGCTATGTTTAAAATGTGAGAAAAGAAGAAGTCAAGCTTAGAAGGAAAGTGACGTGAAGACCAAGTCAAGATTGTTGAGGTTTTCATGGAGGAAGAATCGGTCCAAGTTGTTACCTCCTTTCTCTCAACTCCCGCAACCAACTAGTGAGAATTTAAAGGAAGTTTTACAGTATAAATAGAGGAGGAACTTCAGAGTATCGACATCCAAATTACAACGAAAATAATCACCAAGAGAGCTCTCGGATAATCACTTTAGAAATTGGATCAATACCATAGCCTAAAGTAGTATAACAACATGTAGTCCAACATTACTATTACTGCTCAGAGTCAAGATTAAGCTTATTATTGAAGCAATTGTAAAGAAAATATTGTATGTTTCTTTATAGAAGTTTTATCTTTAGGCTGAAGTCATCTGCAACTTCATTTTTGTAATTTCTATTTTGTTTCTACATATTGTAAAAAGAAATTCAATTATAATTGTATATATAATATACATTACCTCGGTCAATGACAATCAAGGAATATATTAATATATACCCTTGAAAATATAAACTTTGTGTCTTTTATTTTTGCCGCTGCATTTACTCTTTAAGGTTTATGACTATTTTTATCAAGTGTTGGCACAACACTGAAGGCAACATACAGAACTGTTTAGTTGTTCAAGTTTGTGAATTCTTATTTCTTCTTACTTCTACTTGCTTATCCATAGCTCTGGACCTAATAAGTGGTATCAAAGCCAACACTTAACACAATAAGTGTTTGGTCCTATATCTAAATGTCTATGGACTCATATTCAAAATGTTGGTAGACTCCCAATTCTTGGTGGAAAAATTATGTCTATTGGAAGATCTGTCTACGTTCGCACATCAAGTCCATTGATGTTCAAGCATGGAGATCTTTCACCGAAGGATATGTTGTTCCTAAGTATTCAACGGATGAGGATGGTGATATACTTACCAAACTCGAATCCGAATCCGAATGGACCGTGGAAGAAACCAACAATGCAAGCTTTAACGAAAAATCCGTAAATGCTATATTCAGATGGGTAGATCCGTACATGTTCAAACTCATTCAGAATTGTACAACGGCTAAGGACGCATGAGATACCTTGCAAACTCATTGTGAAGGTACCTCAAGTGTGCGACGAACGAAGCTACGCATGATTTTGAGACAATATGAGCGCTTAAGGATGGAAGAATCTGAGGATATAAAATCTTATTTTGAAAAGTTAATTGACATTGCAAATAGTGTCAAGTGCTTGTTCTCCTTTGACCAACACACAACTTGTGGACAAAACCTTCAGATCTCTTCCTGAAAGATTTAACACAAAGATGTGTGCTATTGAAGAGGCTCATAATCTTGCCACTATGGATCTACATGCCTTGATGAGCATATTTCAAACTTATAAGATGAACATCAAGAGTCAAAGGAATTTATATAAGGATAATAAAATGGCACTCCAAGGACAAACCTCGAAAACTAACATTGAAGACGAGGATGAACACCTTGAGGAACTAGGTGATGGTGCAATTTTTCTCTTACTCACTCGACGATTTAATTCGTTGATGGGGAGATCAACAATGATCGAAGTAAAGCTAAATATAAGCAACACCAAAACCCACTCTTTAATAAACAATAAATAAGATCACCTTTAAGGCAAAAAAGTGATAATTCACTGAAAAAACAAATTATGACAATACCAATTTTAATCCCAAACAACTCGAGGGAGTGCAGTGTCATGCATGCTTGGGGTGGGGACATTATACTAATGAGTGTGCAAACACCCTTAGAAAAGTTGGTAAAATGTGGGTGTCTCTCAGTGATGATGAAAACGAAAAAGAAGAAGATCGAGACAAATAATCACAGCCAATGTTGACAGCAATGTTTGAGAAGTCACTGTCCGACAATGAAGATATTGCTGACAATGTTGGTAAAACATTTGTGACAACATTGGATACAACATCTGAAATTCCAGCAACATCAGAAATGTGTGTGTATTTTGACTATTCTGATGTTAATTGTTTTAGTGATTTAATTTCTTCATGGGAAGCTATAGATCTGGATCTAGTTGACCCTAAAGATGAAGTGATAAAGTAATTACAATATCTTTGTAAAGCCTTGATCACAGAATCTGAGCAACTAGACTCAAAATCAAAATCTCTGGCTCTTGAAAACAACAATCTGAAAGGCACTGTTAACCGATTAGAGGTAGCACTTACCAAGAAGGACCTAGAACTTGGTAAGATCCGTGCAAGATTGAATTTAGATGAGACCACCTTCCAAAGGCTCAACACGGGAACCTCCAAGTTGGATGAAATCTTAAACTTTAGCAAACCTACTCAGGCAGGGATCGGGTATCAATCACCTAGTAAAACAAAGACTTTTAAGATCCATAGTAAAAGTGAGAGGATAAAATTTGTTAAAGAAAATGCTAAGAATAACTCTCATAACACTAAGGATAAGTTGAAATTTGGATGCAGCTACTGTAAGAAGTTAGGTCATCTAATGTCCTACTGCTACAAATTTCAAAACACTGTATTGAGATCATTGCATAAGATGTCGCCACCAATGTTCTCCAACATTGCTGACAACATTAGAAGCAATCAGCCTGAGAATAGAAAGAAGAAAAGTTTTAAAAATGAGTGGTACCTAAACTAAACCTGAGGTGTAATGTGTGCATAACTATTTTACGTACTAACATTACAGGTTCTTGGTATTTTGATAGTGGTTGTTCATGACACATGACATGTACCAAAAACTTACTGAAGGATCATGATACATTTAACGGAGGATATGTGACTTTTAGTGGGGGGAGCAAGAGTAAGATAATTGGTAGAGGGGTTCTCAATGTTCCTGACGTACCAGCCTTGAAGAATGTCCTTCATGTAAAAGGTTTAGTGGCTAACTTACTTAGCATAAGCCAACTATGTGACGACGATCTCGATGTAAGATTAAACAAGCATGAATGTAAAGTTACAGATTCTGCCAATAAATGTGTTATGTCTGGTACCCGAACTGGAGACAATTGTTATCTCATCGGTGGACAAGAATACTGAAATTCTGCAAAGGTAAGTGACACAACACTGTGGCATCAGAAGTTGGGACACGTCAACTATCGCAACTTGGAGAAATTAATCTTTTTTGAAGTTGGTAGAGGCATTTCCAAGCTGAAAACAAAAGATAAGACAGTGTGCGAAGATTGTTTAAGAGGTAAGCAGACTCGTGTTCCCCACAATGTTGTCCAACACGACGGACAACACTCAGGTACGTCTCATTTCTTTCAATTAGTACATATTGATCTGATGGGTCCTTTGGAAGTAGACATCTTAGGGGGTATGAGATATTCCTTTGTAATTGTAGATGACTTTTCCAGATATACATGAATTTATTTTCTAAAAGAAAAATTACAAACCTTTGACATGTTTAAAGTACTATACTCTAGGATTAGGAACTTGTTTTGTTCTCCCATTTTTAGGATCAGATCCGACCATGAAAAGGAATTCAATAACCAATCTTTTGCTAAATTTTGCGACAAGAAAGGTATATTTCATGAATTCTCAGCACCAAAAACCCCTCAACATAATGGGGTAGCAGAGAGGAAGAACATAACTTTGCAAGAAATGGCTAGAGTAATGTTAAGTTTCAAACAATTATCAAAAAGGTTTTGGGCAGAAGCTTTAAATATTGCATGTCATATCACTAATAGAGTCTTTTTAAGGCCAGACACCAGAATGACACCCTATGAACTCTTAAATGAAAAGAAACCAACTCTGCGTTACTTTCATATTTTTGGGTGTGTGCTATATTTTAAATGACAGGGATCAATTAGCGAAATTTGACTCAAAAAGTGACAAAGGAATATTTGTTGGCTACTCACAGAATAGTCATGCTTACCGGATATACAATTTGAGGACTAAAATCATACAGGAGTCTATGAATGTTATATTTGATGATCTTATGGATATCTCAAGAAAATCATCAGAAAATAACATTGCAGTTAGAGTTGAAAAAGAGCAACAAACTAAAAAACAGATGTTATCCCGAATGTTGTCACAACATCACAGGAAATATCTGAACCTCATGAAGAGACACATAGGTTGAAGTGATAGAGGAGTCTGAAACTGAATTGCATGACCAAGTAAGACGAGATCCTCCGTCAAGGATTAGAAGGAACCATCCACCCGACCAAGTGATCGGTGTATTTTATATACACCTTTTGAGTCATTCTTAGTTAGTCTTTTGCCCATTTTTGTACAAATATGTGTCGTGTTAGGATAGATTTTTTTTCTTTTGAGTCACAGTGGTTTAAAGTGGCACATTGGTGAGAAGGAGCGAAAAAAGGGCAGAAACAGAGGTTCCAGAGCTCAAAAGGCTGAAAAGTTGGCAACCTGGGCGAGAAACAGGGTGGCGCCGTGGCGCCAGACCATCAGCAGCAGCGGGTCCACGGTGCCCAAGCGAGCGATCGCGAAGTTTTAGCGCCACGGCGCGGTTCTGCGCGTGGCGCCGATGCGGGAAATCTGCCAAATCCGAATAGGATTGGGCCAAGGCCGAAGAGAAAAAGGTTTTACACGTTTTGGGTGATATAAAAGGACCTTTTTAGGTCAGTTTTGGTAGTTCCACACCTTACCATTCATCACAACATTAGATCAAGATTGGAGACTTATTTTTGGAGTAATTTCTTGTTATTTACTTTATTTCTTTCTAGTATATGTTAGATGTTATTTTAGTTCTTAGCATGTCTATGGCTAAGAACTAACTTAATTTAGGGCTTTTCATGTCGAATCGCTTGAACCTCATTTTATGAATTAATGCAAGATTTTGGTTTATTCTTATTATTATTGAGATTTATTGAATAATTGTTTTGATTGCTTGATAATTAATTGATCACTAATTATCATCACTTATATGATTTCTAATCGAAATCTGAAAGGGGAGATTGTGAATATGCTATAGTTGAATAAACATAGGTTTAAATCGTGGACGAAAGTACCCCGATACTTGTGTAGCTTAATAGGTTATTGCTTTTAATCCTCATTTGTAGTCAATCTTGTCATCGGAAGATAGAAGGGTTCTACATTGGGGTTGAGTGTTTATATTACCTTAACAGGAGTATAAAACGGCTTAGTTAACCTGCTATCTCAACATAGAAGAAGAACCTTAATTATTTGCATTAACGAGTAAAGCGAGCGGATAGTCGAGGATATTTGGAAGCCC
Organism: Przewalskia tangutica; assembly: GCA_029844215.1. Taxonomy (NCBI): domain Eukaryota; kingdom Viridiplantae; phylum Streptophyta; class Magnoliopsida; order Solanales; family Solanaceae; genus Przewalskia; species Przewalskia tangutica. Next base: position 11,590,747 of record CM056725.1, read on the forward strand.
TATTTCCACCACATCTGAAGTAAAGTAAAGTAATTTAGTTAGCGTCTATAATCATAGCTATAAACAAACCATCAAATTATCGGTCACCAAATAGATACTACAGAATAGAGGTTGGTAATTGGACACTAATCCTTGAGGACGATAACTCGGTCTTCTAGACTATATAACTTGTCACGATACGTGCACTTGCGTTTAGCGTGTGTATAAATCGCGCATCAAGTTTTTGGCGCCGTTGCCGGGGATTGGCGTAGTTCAATATCATTCTATCTATTCTTAATTTTTAATTTGATTTTTATTTTTCTTTTATTTTATTTTATTGTGGAACCGTGCACCGTGATCCGTTTGTTGGTTTTGATTCATCTCAGGGACCCTGCAAACATGGATTACCACTATCAAGGGTTACAGAACTATCAACAGCAATGTAACCCCCATGCCCCATAGGAAGAGCAGGATGGGCTACGAGCAACCATGCTCAGGCTAACTAGGCACCAAACTCAGTTCATGGATGAGACGAGAGTGTCCCTAAAGAATTTGGAAACGCAAATAGGACAACTCGCGGGCATGCTAAGCAACAGAATACAAGGGAATCACCCTGTCGTGGGTTTCTAATTGGTAGCTTGTAACTGATAAGACTTGATTATTGAGCAGTGCCCGGTCTAAGTAAGGTGATGTCGATCTGTTGGGGGTTTAGGTTTTGTTTTAGTGAAAAGGTCTTAGGCATCTTTCGATGAGAAGGAAATAGTCAAGGCGGCCGGATCGGGGGTTACCCGCGATTGGTAATGACACAACTAGAAGAAGAGTAGGGGAGACAAGGTTAGGCGCTGGGTAGCGCAGCGCATCTGTTTCGGGTACAGAGGCGACGAGGGGTTCACCACCACCGTGTCCAGAAAAGAAGGGCCCAGATTTCTCGCAGAAGTTGCGGCGCCACGGCGCCGATAATCCTGAGACATTGCAGAAGTTTGGGCGCCACGGCGCCGAATCTCAGGGCCGTGGCGCCCAGGGCTCAGAAGGTACAATGATTTCGGGAGTAGTTGTGGACGCACCCCAGGTGAAGATACCATACCCCCAGAGGCTAAAAACAAGTTCTCTTGACAAACAGCTCTCTAAATTCCTGGAAGTCCTCAAACAATTGCAACTCAACATCCTGTTTGCTAAGGCACTAGAGCAGATGCCGAGTTATGTAAAGTTCATGAAGGATATTCTCAACAAAAAGAGGAGGATAGATGACTATGAAACAGTGGTGTTAACTGAAGAATGCAGTACCATCCTACAGAGAAAGCTACCTCAGAAGTTGAAAGATCCGGGGAGTTTCACCATCCCATGCACTATAGGAAAGTTTGAGTGTCAGAAGGCGTTGTATGATCTGGGGGCAGGTATAAATTTGATGCTCTATCTGGTGTTTTGGAAACTTGGAATGGGAGAAGCCAGACCTACAAACATCACTTTGAAGCTAGTTGACCACTTTATCATCCACCCTAGAGGAGTCATCGAGGATGTGTTGGTTAAGGTGGACAAGTTCATCTTTCCCGCTGATTTCATCATCTTAGACATGAGAGATAATGACATGATCCCCATTATCCTTGGCAGACCCTTCCTAGCCATATGACAGACACCCATTGATGTTCGAAAAGGTGAGTTGAGACTTCGTGTGGGTAAGAAGAGGTGATTTTCAATGTTTTTCGAGCAGCAACCTTTCCAGAGGCGAATGACAATTGTTTCGCCATTGATGTGATCGAAGAGGCAGTGTCGGAAAATGGGTTCAGAAATGCTGATGTGCTTGAAGAAGTGCTGACACGATGGGATGAGAGTAGTGGCAATTACCCGAATCTAATAGAGTATGCAAATTGGATGAATTCTTATGAGTAGGGTGATAAGAAGAGATATGAAGAGCTTGGGCAGATGCCAGAGAGATCAGTACCATCCACAGAAAAAGCTCCAGAGTTAGAGTTGAAGACTCTACCAGATCATTTGCAGTACCAATATCTAGGTGAGAATCAATCTTTACCAGTGATCATCTCATGTCATCTATCCACAGTGGAGGTTGAGAAGCTGCTGAGAGTAATGAGGGATCACAAGAGTGCCATTGGGTGGACATTAGCAGACATAAGGGGGATAAGTCTGTCAACAGTGATGCATAAGATCCGTCTAGATGAGGAGAGCAGACCCTTCATTGAGGCACAGAGGAGACTGAATCCAAACATGAAGGAGGTAGTCAGAAAAGAAATCATGAAATGGCTTGATGTTGGGGTAATTTATCCTATCTCTGACAGTGCATGGGTGAGTCCGGTGCAAGTGGTGCCCAAAAAGGGTGGTATGACAGTAGTGACCAACGAAAGGAAAGAGCTCAGTCCATCTAGAACAGTTACTGGGTGGAGAATTTGCATTGACTATCGCAAGTTGAACAAGGCAACCAGAAAAGACCACTTCCCATTGTCATTTCTAGATCAGATGTTGGATAGACTTGCAGGGCACAATTACTACTGCTTCTTGGATGGTTACTCAGGGTATCATCAGATTGCCATAACACCAGAAGATCAGGAAAAGACAACATCCACCTGCCCCTTTGGTACATTTACATTCAGAAGGATGCCATTTGGGCTTTGCAATGCACCTACGACCTTTCAGAGGTGTATGATGACAATTTTCTCTGATATGGTGGAGAGGACTATAGAGATTTTCAAGGATGATTTCTCGGTCTTTGGGTCCTCGTTCGACGAGTGTTTGAGGCACTTGGAAGCAGTGTTGAAACGGTGTGAAGAGTCCAACCTTGTGCTGAATTGGGAGAAGTGTCACTTCATGGTAAAAGAAAGGATTGTCCTTGGACACAAAATATCCAACCAAGGTATTGAGGTGGACAAAGCAAAGATTTCAGTAATAAAAAATCTACCACCTCCAGTATCAACAAAAGGGGTCAGAAGTTTCCTTGGGCATGCCGGTTTTTATAGAAGATTCATCAAGGACTTCTCAAAAGTTTCAAAACCTCTTTCCACCTTGCTAATGATTGGGGTTGCTTTTGAATTCAATAAGGAATGCATGACCGTTTTTCAGACACTCAAGGAGAGGCTTATCTCAGCACCCATAGTCATTGCACCAAACTGGGAGCTCCCATTTGAACTAATGTGTGATGCAAGTGATTATGCAGTGGGAGCAGTTCTTGGGCAGAGGTTCGATAAGGTATTCAGATCCATTTACTATGCTAGTAAAACTCTTAATGATGCACAATTGAATTATGCCACTACATAAAAAGAATTGCTAGCAATAGTATATGCATTCGAGAAATTCAGGCCATACTTAATTGGGAATAAGGTGATAGTATACACTGACCACTCTGCCATAAAGTATTTGATGACAAAGAAAGATGCAAAACCTCACCTTATCCGATGGGTTCTGCTATTACAAGAATTTTACATGGAGATCCGTGACAAGAAGGGGACAGAGAACTCAGTTGCTGACCACTTGTCGAGGCTTGAAAACATAGAGAGCCAGAACACCAAGGATGTGCAGATAAATGATCACTTCCCAGATGAGCAATTGTTTCAAGTAAGTGTTGTCTTTAAGTTACTTTGGTACGCTGATTTTGTTAATTTTCTCGCAGCCAAGGTAGTACCCCCAGGATTGACAAGACAACAAGTAAAGAGGTTCTACTCTGAAGTAAAATACTACTATTGGGAGGAGTCAATGCTATACAAGCATTGCGCCGACCAAGTCATCAGGCGATGTATACCAGAGGATGAGATGCACCAGATTCTCACACATTGTCACACCTTACAATGTGGTGGACATTTTGGGGCATCAAGAACAGCTGCGAAGGTACTGCAAAGTGGGTTCTATTGGCCAACCCTCTTCAAGGATGCCTACACCTTTGTGAAGAGTTGTGATCGTTGTCAAAGAACAGGGAGCATATCAAGACGAAATGAAATGCCTTCGAATGGGATCTTGGAGGTGGAACTATTTGATGTATGGGGGATCGACTTCATGGATCCATTCCCGTCGTCCTTTGGGAATCAGTACATTCTTCTTGCAGTGGATTACGTGTCCAAATGGGTAGAAGCGGTAGCCACTAAATAAAATGACAGTAAGACTGTCCAAATGTTCCTCCAAAAGAATATATTCACAAGGTTTGGTACTCCCAGGGCCATCATCAGTGATGAAGGAAGCCACTTTTGCAACAAGCAGCTTGATACACTGCTTTCCCGATATGGAGTCTACCACCGCACCACATTTCCCTATCACCCTCAAGCGAATGGGTAAGCAGAAGTTTCAAACAGGGAAGTGGAGAGCATATTGGAAAAGACGGTGAATGGCTCAAGGAAGGATTGGTCTATCAAATTGGATGGCGACTCATACTTATTAGTATTAGTAATGTGCGAACATCGTGTAACCGTCTTTGTAAAGCAGCGGATTGGTAATGAAAGGCAATGTACTAAGAAAGCGCAACTCTATTAGACCTTTATCTGGAAAAAGTACTAAAGAAGAAGACTTACTGAAAGAGGGAGCAAATCCGTCACTGGACGAGGAAGAAAAGGCAAGAACTCTGCCCTTTTTGTTGGGTTAGAGCGAGTATGAAGTCAGGGAGGAAGAAGAAGAGAGGGAAGAAATAATATAGTAATATTTACCTTTCCCAGCTCTCAGAAATGGAGAAGGAATCAAAAATCTAGTGAACCCCTCAAACTCCGTAGGTAATTCGAGACAATTCAAGAAGAATAAGATAAGCTAACACAAAGAACTTGAACATTGACAATAGAAAGTTGAATACTACCATTCTTTCGCGTTGACTCTTCTGCGGACGAGGGCAAAGCTAAAATCACTCTGTGCCGCTTGCTGCGCGAAGTCAAACTTCGTGACGGAAGCAAGAAAAGAAAGAAATTACGACTTCACCAACCACTTCGGCCTAATCATCCCACTTCTTTCCTCAATCCCAATAAAGGATATCGATTTCCGATAACCATTTTCGCCCGATCCAATTCACCTCCATCGAGGCAGCGAACTAGTAGATCATCTTTCCTGAGGAATGGAAGGATGTAGTGGTATTCGAATTCTCCGGCTACACGATGAGAACTTTTTTCAAGTCACGATCAGAATGATGACATTCTTTTTTGCTTTAGAAACTTGATCGAAAAACCAGCGTTTATTGAAGAAGCTATAGAGTCGATTACTAATAGTACTAGTTTGAAAGGCTCGTTGGAATTGATCCGCTACGGGATTAACATTATACGCAACATAAGCACCTGAAGTATCTTTCAAGCCCTACTAAGTAAAGGGGGATGCGTTGTTGGCTGCTTTAACCCCACTTCTGGCCTTAGCGATTCTTCACTCTGTGTTCATAGCTAACCAAGAGTGAGCTTATTCAAGCGGATATGCGACAACTCTCGCTAATCAGTGTTCAGTCCTTTGCCGGGGTTTTCTATCTATCTATCGATGAGGCCCTGGAGAGTAGCCCGCCCAACTCCACTTACTCCCATAATCTCGGTTCCATTCTCTGAAACCTACATTCAAATTCGATGTAGTCAACTGACTTAGAATAAACAGAGGGGCTATAATTGGAGATACCATTGTTTCTGGTACAGAAGTTCCTATAAAAATGGGAAATGCCCTACCTTTGAATGTGGTTTGAACTATTGATTTACGTAATTGGAAATAACCAATTAGGTTTACGACGAAACCTAGAAATCGATCACTGATCCAATTTGAGTACCTCTGCAGGATAGACCTCAACGTAAAGCGAAGAGTAATGCAATGACAAGTGATTGAGTTCATAGTTCCTCATATAAAATTATTGACTCTAGAGATATAGTAATATGGAGAAGACAAAATTGTTTCAAGCAGACAATTCAGGCGACCGCTTCTTTCAAAGAGATGAGGGCGGGTTATTCACATTTCATTTGATGGTCGAGGCAAATTGAAAGTTAAGCGTTAGAATTCTAAAGATTTCGGGGAAAATAGAGATGTCTCCTACGTTACCCATAATATGTGGAAGTATCGACGTAATTTCATAGAGTCATTCGATGCGAATGCTACATGAAGAACATAAGCCGATAATGAGCAGGAAGACCCGGGATGTAGAAGATCATAACATGAGTGATTCGGCAAATTTGGATTCATATATATATCCACCCATGTAGTACTTCATTCTACGATATATAAGATCCATCTGTATAGATATCATCATCTACATCCGTAAAGTCGTATGCTTTGGAAGAAGCATGCGATTTGGGAAGGGGTTTTGATTGATCAAAGAAGAATCTACTTCAACCGATATGCCGCCAGGCACGCCATACATAACATAGAAATCACACTTGGAAAGGGTGGACAATTAGCTAAACGTGGTCTTTATGTGGCCCGATTGCAAGAGAGGAAATCGCCACATTAAAATTACCTTACGGGAGGTCCGTTTGATATCCAAAACTTCTCAAAGCGATCGGACAAGTGGGAATGTTGGGGTGAACCAAAAAGTTTGGGTAGAGCGGATCTAAGCGTTGGCTAGGTGGCGTCTGTAGTAAGAGGAGTAGTTATGAACCACATGGAGCCATCCCGTAGAGGCGGTGAAGGAGAGCCCGATTGGTAGAACAAAACCCTGACCCGGGGGTTATCCTGCACTTGGAAGAAGAAGTAGAAAAAGGAATAAATATAGTGATAATTTGATTCTTCGTCGCCGTAGTAAATAGGAGAGAAAATAGAATTTAATTCTTCATTTTTACATCCAGCGGAGACAAAGAAAGAAGGACTTTGGGCATACAGAACAACATTCAAAACCCCCATTGGAATGTCACCATTAAGTTAGTTTTTCGTAAAGCATGTCATCTGTCAGTAGAGTTAGAACACATGGCTTATTGGGCAATAAGGAAGCTGAACATGGATGCCAAGGCAGCAGGGCAGAAGAGGTTGCTACAACTGAGCGAGTTAAATGAATTCAGACACAATGCCTATGAGAATGCAAGGATCTACAAGGAACGAACCAAAGTATGGTATGATAAGATGTTGATCCCAAAAGACTTCCAAGCAGGACAACAAGTGCTTTTATTCAACTCAAGGTTAAAGCTGTTCCCAGGTAAGCTCAAATCGCGTTGGTCAGGACCGCACACTGTTGTAAGAGCATTCCCCTATGGTGCAGTTGAAGTGAGAGGGAGAGAGGGAGCCCCTTTCAAGGTAAACGCACAGAGGTTGAAACCCTATTTGATCAATGAAATGGAATACATGAGCCTAGTGACCCATCTCATTCCAAAATGAATGGGAACATGCGTCCGGCTAAAAGACGTTAAAGACAGCGCTACTTGTGAGGCAACCCAAGATTTTTAAATTTATGCAATTTAGTTTTAGTTAGAACAGTCTCACGGAAGGTATTGTTTACATGTTGTGATGACAGGTACAAGGCTAAAAAGTGGAGGACAAAAACGTGAGAGAAGAAGGAAATCGGCTCGGCGCCACGGCGCCCAGTAGAGGTCCATGGCGCCGAGAATGCAGAAAGCCGCAGAAAGTTGGGCGCCACGGCGCCAAGTCAGAGCGCCACGACGCCGGAAGTTCAGAGTGTCGCGGATGTTTGGGCGCCACGGCGCCGGTCTCAGGGCTGCGGCGCCGCGATGAAAAATCTGAAAAATAAAAAGCCCTAGAAACGATTTCCCTCTTCCATTCTAACGGGATTTCTGACGTTATCTGCCTTGCATTATCCGCCGCCACCACCACCATTTTAAACCACAAGTCTGTAAGTTGTCCCGTCTTTCTTTTAGTTTTGAGTCTTGCACATATTAGGGACAATGTGTGATTTAAGTTTGGGGGGGAGTTCTTAGTTTATTTTTGATGTGTTTTTGAGTCTTTTTGTGTTATTTTCTATGTATATTTGAGTCTAATTTTTTTTTATATGATCATGCATGCTATAATTACTTGAAACGCCTAGTGAAGTAAAGTTGAATAATGTAATGGAATTAGAAGCAACCATCTGAACACTTAGGTTAGATATGCCAAAAATTCATGAAGTCAAACTATTTGGGGTATCTTGCTTGATTTATGCATTGTTAGTGATTAAACCTATGTGTCTGTTTGCTTGCTATTTGAGGCGAAGTAGTTAGAATATGCATGTTATGGAGATGATTCAGGCATTTCTTTGTTAGCCCTTTCTTACTATTCTTTGTCTATCCCTGACATTAAAATTGTATCCCTAGTCAGCCCCTTTGAGCCTAAAAATAAGATCTTTCTTTGACACCCTATAATTCCATACTTGTGCCATAAGTGAAGAAATTGATGTGTTTGGAATATAAAGTGTTGAAAAGAGACAAAAAGAGAGTGAACAATTTTGATGCACCCCAATGAAAAGTAATCATAAATAGGCAAAAGCCTAAGTTTGGGGGTGCTTACTATTCATCAGACACCTCATTCTCTTAAAACAAAAGAAGGTAAAAATAGGTATGAGGTTAAAAAGAAAATCAAAAGAAAAGGGAAGAATCGAAAGCAAAAAAGCTTATGGTACGTAAGATTGAGCCTAAATTACTATTTTTACCTACCCCTACCTAAGCCTACATTACAATCCTGAAAAGCCCTGAAGATCTCTAATATGTGTATCCATGATTAGTGGAGAATAGCAAGTGAACATGTCAAATGATTTTGAAATTGACATGCATAGTTAGGTATTTTTACATCCATTGAGCATGATTGAATTGAATTTGCGAAATATCTGACTTGAGTGTTTAGAATGCTAAAAATCCATGCTATATGTTCCTGCATATTATTCTACTAACTTTCATGCGTTTCTAAGTAACTATTGTGCAGCAAATTGATCAATGTCTTTGAGTCATTTTATTTTCTTTTCTTTCGTGTCCTTGTTTCTATTTTTTATCTTTACTCGAGGGCGAGCAAAGGTTAAGTTTGGGGGTGTTTGATCGGTGTATTTTATATACACCTTTTGAGTCATTTTTAGTTAGTCTTTTGCCCATTTTTGTACAAATATGTGTCGTGTTAGGATATATTTTCTTTCTTTTGAGTCACAGTGGTTTAAAGTGGCGCATTGGTGAGAAGGAGCGAAAAGAGGGCAGAAACTGAGGTTTCAGAGCTCAAAAAGCTGAAAAGTGGCAACCCGGGTGAGAAACAGGGTGGCGCCGTGGCGCCAGACCATCAGCAGCAGCGGGGCCACGGCGCCCAGCGAGCGGATCGCGAAGTTTAGCGCCACGGCGCGATTCTGCGGCCGTGGCGCCGTCTGGAAATCTGCCAAATCCGAATAGGATTGGGCCAAGGCCGAAGAGGAAAAGGTTTTACATGTTTTGGGTGATATAAAAAGACATTTTTAGGTCAGTTTTGGTAGTTCCACACCTTACCATTCATCACAACATTAGATCAAGATTGGAGACTTATTTTTGGAGTAATTTCTTGTTCTTTACTTTATTTCTTTCTAGTATATGTTGGATGCTATTTTAGTTCTTGGCATGTCTATGGCTAGGAACTAACTTAATTTAGGGTTTTCCATGTCGAATCGCTTGAACCTCGTTTTATGAATTAATGCAAGAATTTGGTTTCTTATTATTATTTTTGAGATTTATTCAATAATTGTTTTGATTGCTTGGTAATTAATTGATCACTAATTATCATCACTTATATGATTTCTAATCGAAATCCGAAAGGGGAGATTGTGAATATGCTATAGTTTAATAAACATAGGTTTAAATCGTGGACGAAAGTACCCCGATACTTGTGTAACTTAATATGTTATTGCTCTTAATCCTCCTTTTTAGTCAATCTTATCATCGAAAGATAGAAGGGTTCTACATTGGGGTTGAGTGTTTATATTACCTTAACAGGAGTATAAAACGGTTTAGTTAACCTTTTATCTCAACATAGAAGAAGAACCTTAATTATTTGCATTAGCGAGTAAAGCGAACGGATAGTCGAGGAGATTTGAAAGCCCTATTTCCACCACATCTGAAGTAAAGTAAAGTAATTTAGTTAGCGTCTATAATCATAGCTATAAACAAATCATAAAATTATCGGTCACCAAATAGATACTACAGAATAGAGGTTGGTAATTGGACACTAATCCCTGAGGACGATAATTCGGTCTTCTAGACTATATTACTTGTCACGATACGTGCACTTGCATTTAGTGTATGTATAAATCGCGTATCACCAAGTGATACAGGAGTTTTAGAGGATACGTACAAGAGAGAAATAACCAATCAATTATCGTGAAAAGGTAAGGTATGTGTTTATGTCCACCATATACCAACAGGTTAGTCTTTATTGTCTTATATCTACCTTTGAACCAAAGAACATTGAAGAAGCTTTAAAAGATATGTTTTTATGGATTCAAGAAATGCAAGAAGAGTTTGAACAGTTTTCCCAAATTGAAGTCTGGGACTTGGTTCCATGTCCTAACAACACAAATGTTATTAGAACCAAGTGGATCTTCAAGAACAAATCAGATGAATTAGGGATAGTTGTTCGAAACAAAGCTTGTCTTGTTGCTCAAGGCTACACACAAGTTGAAGGAATCGACTACGACAAAACCATCGCACTGTGGCTAGGATTGATTCAATAAGATTATTACTTGCTATTGCTAGTTACCTAAAAATTACCTTGCATCAAATGGATGTTAAAATAGCATTTCTCAATGGTTATTTGGATAAGGAAGTTTACGTTAAACAACCAAAAGGATTTGAGGATCCTCACCATCCACACTATCTGTACAAGCTGAAAAAGGCCTTGTATGGGTTAAAACAAGCTTCTCGTGCATGGTATGGTCATCTAACAAACTTCTTTATAGACTTTGGTTTCATCCGTGGAGAAGGTGATAGAACATTGTTCATCAAAAGACATGGTGTAGATATTATGATTGCCCAAATCTATGTTCATGACATTGTTTTTTTTTCGACCTCTAGAACTTATCTAGAGTTATTCATTGAAGCAATGTCGACAATATTTGAGATGATCATGATTGGGGAACTAACTTTTTTCTTAGGCTTGCAGATAAAACAGACTGAACATGGGATCTTTGTATCTCAAAGCAAGTATGCCAAGAATCTGGTTAGAAAATTTGGACTTGAAAATGCTAACATATGAAGATACCAATGGGCCCTACACAACAGGTATGTAAAGACGATGTTGGACAGGATGTCGACCCAACATTATACCGATCAATGATAGGTAGACTTTTATACCTTACTGACAGTCGCCCTGACATTATGTTTAGTATGTGTGTTTGTTCTAGGTTTTAAGCCAGTCCCAAGTTATCCCACCTAAATGACGTTAAACGTATCTGTTACACCCCGTATTTTTAGGACATGCTTTAAGAACGTACGTAAGAACTCACAAGTGTTAAGATTTGAGACATGTAAGATTTTTATCGGAATTATGAAATTGTCGGAAAACGTAATATTGTGATGAATGGGAGGGCGACACGTGTCACCCCCCCTTATGGTTGCCTTGGACGATTTAAGCAAGGATTAAAGGGTCATTTGACCTTTGTAGGATGACTAAGTCTTGCAACTTGAAGAGCTTGACATAATTGACTTGGTCAAAGGGTCCACAAAGTCTTGATATTTAATAAGACCTCATCCAAACCATCCATTTGTTTACATCTTGACCCTCCTTTGTTCTATATAATACTACTAGTAGCAAGAGTGAGTCCAACACTTAGAAAAAAATTCAAGAAATTTGAAGAGCAACAAGAGTGCTCTCGGGTTCACTAAAAAAGAAAAAGAATTTTTTTTGTTTCTTGTTCATTAAGCTCCCCACTTTAAACCAAGGTTCATGGGTGTATTGTGAGTGTATCTCAATAGAAAAATCTCGGAAAAAGATAGTTTTCGTATTAGTCGCAAGGTGAAAACCTAGTTGCTTTCTAGGTTTTGGTTTGGAAGTTTGAAGGAAATTTGTTGGTGTTGTTCTAAGGGTCTCAAGTAGCGGATTGGAGTGTCTTGAAGAGGCTCTAAGTTGCTAAGGAGCGACTTCGGATTTGGAGTTGGATTAAGATTCGTTGAGGTATAATCTTGTCTCTTAAAAGTGTTACAAGATTATTTATATTGTTGTTAGCTTTACATGTTGCTAGCATGAAGTATATGTGTTGAAGTTTATAAGTATTATGAATTGCTTGTAGCCTTAAAAATCCGAAATGTAATGTAAGCCATGTGAAGTTGGATTACAATTTGGTCGTTATTAGAATCGTCGCATGTTACTTACTTGAAGATTATAGTAGTTATAATCGATTGCGACTTGATATCATGTTATGCTAACAACTTGGATTGAAATGGAATTTGGATAAGAATTGGTATTGTTGCATCTCAATGTGTCCGAATTGGCCTAGTAAGTTGTATTAGTTTGATATCGTTTGTGGGGCGGAATTTTACACGTCTAGTAGGCGTGTAATCCCCTATTGTTAATTGCATTGATTGGGCCTTAAATGTGGCGTGTTTGGTTATTGTATTCGGCCTTGAAAAAAGTGGCAAAGTAAGTAGAAACAAAGGAAGTGCTGTCCGATTTTCTGTAGAATTTAGAGACTTTACACTTATAATATTCTACGTTTGAAGTAAGGCGTTAATAGACGTATTGTGGATATTATAGGTTGACATTCTACAGGCGGGGCTTTATACTTGGCAAGTGGTTTGACCCGAAGAGGTATGTAGAACTTTTCCTATCTTTTGAGCATGACTAGTTGCACGTATGTAGTACGGTAGACGTACAAGACCTTGATATCCTTTACTAGTTTTATGAATAGCCAAGTCGGGTGAGTTAGGAGATTAACTCACTTCTTTGAAAGTATTAAGGATGTCTTAAGTTTTATTAAAGTTAAGGGACTTGAAGAGTTTTTAAGTATGTGATACTTGTTTCGTTTTAAACATATAAGTCCCTTGGATAGGAAATTGTATTTGGCTAAGGTATAAAGTGAATATAACGACTTTATGGGGAGTTTGTTATATTAACTTTATGGAAAGATAAATGACTTGATTTAATGAAAGGCAACTTGATTTTAAGGCATCAATTGCCTAAGGTTTTATAAGAAAAGGAGTCACTTGATTTAGAAACCTAACCTTATTTCTAAAGGTATTGTGACTTGTCTTGAAACGTAATTTCGACTTGATACTACGGTTAATAGTATCTTGGAAGTTTTATACTAAAAAGAGTCATTTGTTTTAAAGAGTAGAAGTATGTAGTACTTGGGTTAAATTCCCGGATTTTTATAAAAGATATGCTAGTGCCTTAGGTAAACTAAAATGAGAGTGTATATGAATAAGAAGTTAGGGGGATTTCTTAACTTGCTTACTTTATGTATGATGACCGGTTGAGATAGGGTAAGAGTATATCTGAGGGGTAAATTCCCAAGATAGTTATACCACCTTCTCCAGGGTAAGAGTATATCTGAGGGGTAAATCCCCAAGATAGTTATACCACCTGCTTCAGGGTAAGAGTATAATTGAGGGGTAAATCCCCAAGATAGTTATACCACCTGTTTCCGTGGATTTGCTACCCACTATGCGAGGAATACCTCATGCGAGTCCTTATGGGCTTATGAGGGTGAAATAGTCTCATGCGGGCGGATACAGCCTATGCGAGGAATACCTCATGCGGGTCCACACGACCTATGCGGGTGAAATAATCCCAGGAGTAGGATTGCTTAATGATACGGTGGGCGGATGGTCCTGCTTTGATCGTGAGCTTCCTATTTTTATGTCGTACGTATACTATTAGTTACTCTCATTGTTAGTAAGGCACTGTGTACTGTAATTTTATTATCATACATGTCTCCGGCTTTGTTTTAAACTTATGATGTAATTTACAGTATTTTCCAGTTTTACATACTTAGTACCTATTGTGTACTGACCCCCTTCTTCGGGGGCTGCGTTCATGTTGCAGGTAGGGGTAAGCAGGTGGTGGATCCTCATTCTTAGGATCACATATCAGACGTCAGAAGCTCCATTTCTCCGGAGGCTTGTCTTTTTGGTACAGTTTTTCCCTGATGTTGTAGATTTATGTACATTCAGGGGTATGGCGGGCCACCGCCATCGTTGTTATTCCTAAGTGCAGTAGTCACATGTTGTGGTTTGGGGCTGTAAGAACCGAGTTGTACAGTTTTTCTTGGATTATGCATATTTTATGGAAGGCGGCCTTATCGGCTAGCCTGTGTTATTTTTGTCTAAAATGTTGTATGTTGTGTATGTTCACGCTATTCTCGATGTATACACGAGCAGGGTGCGGGTAGGGCACCGATCGCGGCTTGGGTCGGGTCGTGACAGTATCATTAGATATGTCACCGGCGCAAGTGAGTTGGGTAGTTGGTACACCAAGGACACTAATCCTAACCTAATAGGATATAATGACTCGGATTGAGCTGGTTATGTAGATGATAGAAAAAGTATATGTGGTGGTTGTTTCTATTTAGGCAATAATTTAGTCTCATGATATAGTCGTAAATAGAATTATGTATCACTTTCGACTGCCGAATCTGAATATGTGGCAGCCGGAAGTTGTTGTGCTCAATTGATTTGGTTACGACATATGCTAAATGACTATGGTTTATCAAACAACTCTATGATTTTGTATTGTGATAATATGAGTGCAATTAATATTTCTAAAAATCATGTTCAGCATTCACGTACAAAACACATAAACATACGACATCATTCTTAAGAGACTTAGTTGAAAACAGCTAGTTCAGATTGAACATGTCAATACACTTCGTCAACTAGCTGACATTTTTACCAAAGCTTTAGATCATGAGAGATTTTCTTGTTTGAAGAAATCTCTTGGTCTTTGTTTTCTCTAAAAATAAGACAGTTTAAGGTAGATGAAGTCCTAAATGTTGTCTCAACGATCTGGGTAACATTTACTGTAGTGTCAATGTACATGGGAAATGTTGTGGCGATGTTGCATAGTTTTTTATCACTCAAGTATACTTGTACAAGGACAAGTTCAGAATGTGATATTGTTCTCTGCGATGGTATATATAACTCAATTATATATATCATAAAAATGGAGTATCATAAGAAGGCAAAGCCTCTACATAAGATATGGATGTATACAAAAAGACAAAGCTCTAAGAATGGTATCGTTCTTATTATATAGGAGTACAATGTGCTTCAAGGAAGGTGGATAATACCTCAAAAATTATTTTCAAAAGAATTCTGTATGTGTTCAACTAAGTTGATTAAGGACAATGAAAAAATGTAACATTGTGTCCAGGAATCAATCTCATAAGGGACATATACATAATATAACTATCAAATCCATAAGTCCTTAAAGTTTCACACTACTTGTGTTGATTCAAAATATTTCCAACATCGCTAATAACATCACATTCCAGTATATTGATAATTCTATTTTATTATGTCTTATTTTTATTTTTTTCCATCTCTGTTTTAACTTCAAATCTCGTTAAATCTGGATTGTGATAACTCTTTCTATTTTAAAAAATGGATGATGTTGTGTGCTATGTTATCCCTTTACTTTTGGTGTAAAGAGTTTCAATTTTTTTACACTACCTAAATTTAAGGGAAAGAATTTGAAGTGTATAAAGTTTGCCATAATAATGAAACACCCCATTTGTCTTTGCATTGTTACATCAAGCCGTCACCGGGTACCTCAAATCGATGGAAGCCCAAACACCACAAACACCTTTTTCAAATCAAATTTTCTCTAAAACCCCAAATTCTCCAAAACCCTCTCTTATGTCCATTTCCCCAAAATCTTCAAATACAGAAGAATATACACCAATGTCAACCAGCCCTCACACAAAAAGATGGTATATAAACATTATGTACCAATTAATAGTCAGAAACCTGACCAGGAAGACTATGCACGAGCAATAATTCTTGTAGGTTCAGATGAACCATTAAAAAAAAGCTATCCAGGTGATAATGAAAACCCCATTGATGTTGATACAACATCAGATTTCTCGAACCTAGGTGCCCGACGCTCAACATCAATATTTCTTTCAAGAAGGTCCAAAAGGGTTTTCGACGACATGTTTGGTGATAATCAGTCTGCTAAGAAATCAAGGATGGAGTCGACTTTCCCTGTTGACTCCAGTAGTAGTAGCAGCAACACTGACACTGATTTCAGTATGCACAACATTCCTGGAACGCCTTCAACACCCACTCCACAAGCTAAAACTGAAAGGGAAGAAGATGAGGTGTCTGACAACACACCTCTGAGAAGATTTATACCGAAGAACTTATAGCTTCAAATGTTGCCTCAACATCGAAGGCAACATACACATCAGTGGACCCAGACTATGTTGCCCCAACATCTCAGGCAACACCTGCACCAACTCCATCAGACGACAGCAACACACAATCTGAATCAGATT
Source organism: Przewalskia tangutica (assembly GCA_029844215.1). Lineage (NCBI taxonomy): Eukaryota > Viridiplantae > Streptophyta > Magnoliopsida > Solanales > Solanaceae > Przewalskia > Przewalskia tangutica. The sequence continues at coordinate 11,607,026 of CM056725.1, forward strand.
CTGAGGTAAAAGCTTACTCGCCCTTATTTCAGACAAAATCATTCGCAGATAATTGGAAATGGTTCAAAAATAAAATGATTATGGGAAAGAAAGTTATTGACCTAAACTCATTTTCCGAAAATGGTCTTGTTGATTTTCTAAGCAGTAGAAATGTCTTAAATTCAGCAACTGGAAAAAATCCTTATTGTGAAAAAATGATTAGGGTGTTTTATGAAAACTTGGCACCTATTGTTAAAGACACTAGCTCAAAGAAATTTGAGAAAGTGTACTTATACAACAGAGTATATAATTTTACACCCAAAATCATCAACACCACTCTAGGGATAACCATAAATGAAAGACCCTCTCAATCCAATCCCACTACTAAGGAACTTAATTCTATGATCAAATACCATACTGGGAATTTGATCACAGTCTGGGCACCTCGTAGTCCTGTATCCAAACTCACTGCACTGTTTACTACCTTGCACAAGCTTGTCATTTTCAACTGGTTACCTTCTCTTAATGAGACAATAGTAGAGTAAGCGATACTACTTTATAAGATTGGAAGTAATGATAGAGTTAATTTAGGGACCATAATATTTGAACATGTTGTCAATTTGGCAGAAAGAAAGAACAGTTATGTCCTTCCATACCCATCTTTGATCTATCAAATCCTGCTCAATCAGAGATTTAAAATCCCAAATAGAGAGAAGATGAGTCATGCTTTAGAGGTATACTCAGTACACAGAGAAGTGTTGAACAGCAGGGACAAAATCATTGATCTTCTCTGGAAGAAGGAAAACTGAGACACAAAAACAACATCAGATGTTGCCAACACTTCAGGCAACACAGAACAGGGTAAGTTCCCAATGTCCAGAGAATGTCTACAAATGCACGTTGATGAGCTAAATAGACAGATTGAAGAGCTAGTGCGAGCCATAGACTATTATGTGGACATCCTTTCTTCACAAAAAGGGCGAGAAGATGCAGGGCCAAGAAAAGACATAGGGGGAGATGAGAGGAGATAACTGCTGAGCATGACAGATGAAGAAGGAGAAGGAAGTGGGTGCTGAGTACAGATTGGTTTGTTACAAAAATCAGCTGGAAGCTACTGTGGCACAATCAATCTAGCTGATGGTGTTAGGTCCGTGGAAGTAGTGTTAGGTGCCTATGAAGTGAGAATGGTGATTTTGTTGTTGTGTTGATACATTGTTAAACATTTGTTTATTCATTTTTTTTAGATTGCTGGTTTGTAATCTTTTCTACTGGGAATATGGTTTGTTCGTGTAGATATTGTTTTTACTGTGGAAATACTATGACTGCTAGTTGTTGACTGTATACGAATATATTGTATACAAGTCACGACTAATGGACATAAGTTCTTTCTAATCTAATCATCGATACAAAATTACTTGAGATTTGAAACTTCATGTTGAGGGGGAGCATGGCCCCAATCATACTGATCTTTAGATTATTAAGGACAACATCTAGAATTAGTATCCTATGCATTTTAGGTTTGTATGGAGTTTTGTGAAGAAAGACAAAAAAGGAGAGATTGTTGATGTTGGATGTGTGTTGTGACAACACCAGTTATCGTTCAGGACAACATCGCTTATAAACATAAGAATGTTGCATGCAGTGTTGTGACAACATCATAGACAACATCTCTATAAACGATTTTGCCTATTCTTCCAGTCAAAACAGTGATTGTTACTGTAAGGTAAAAATGACCTAGGTAAGCTAACAATGAAGTTATGTTTAAAACGTGAGAAAAGAAGAAGTCAAGCTTTGAAGGAAAGTGACGTGAAGACCACGTCAAGATTGTTGAGGTTTTCATGGAGGGAGAATCAGTCCAAGTTGTCGCCTCCTTTCTCTCAACTCTCGCAACCAACCTGTGAGAATTTCAAGGAAGTTTCACACTATAAATAGAGGAGGAACTTCAGAGTATCGACATCCAAATTACAACGAAAAGAATCACCAAGAGAGCTCTCGGAAATTCACTTCAGAAATTGGATCAACACCATAGCCTAAAGTAGTATAACAACATCTAGTCCAACATTACTATTGCTGCCCAGATTCTAGATGTTGCACGAGATAACGAAAATGAGATTGAAAGCAGGAAGTCATTGACAAGACTGACCGTTGGGACTGATCGTATTTGAAAGAAAGTTAGCAATCATTGACTTGCAGGACCGAGACCGTGCTACTGGATTGGCTGACTGGGTTGGCTACTCTCTGCGCTCCCAGCTGCTATGGGAAGAAAGCAAGGATTGAGGCTAGTCTGTTATCTCTGGACTTTTCAAACTTAGCGAACTGAAATAAAATAAATTCAATTGTAATTGTATATATAATATACATTACTTCGGTCATTGACCATCAAAGGGATATGTTAATATATACTCTTGAAAATATAAACCTTGTGTCTTTTATTTTTTCCGTTGCATTTACTCTTTAAGGTTTATTACTGTTTTTATCATGTTGAAACAACACTGAAGGCAACATACAGAAACTGTTTAGCTGTTCAAGTTTGTGAATTCTTATTTATTTTTACTTCTACTTGCTTATCCGTAGCCCCGAACCTAACAGATATTATGGTTAAATTCTTGATTATTTGTGAAGAAGAGAGTTTTTGTTCTTGTGATTCCCCATCTTCCATCTCTTATCTCACAATCCTATTGATAAAGGTACACTACATTTATACATCTGTGATTCAGAGAAAAACGAAAATTTGTGAATTTTTCTTTCTGTTTTGCTGATTTTAATGTTTTTTTGTTTCAAAATTTAGCTCATTTTCGTGGATTCGGGGCTTCTCCCCTGTAGGTACATATAATGCAGTTTTGTTTCGTCCCTTCGAAATTAAAATTTTCAGTTTATGCAGTAGAATAGTTCCATTATAATGAAGTATTCATCAATGTCGTGCCAAAAATACTTGTTACACCCCGTAATTACAGGACATGCCTTAAGAACGTAAGTAAGAACTCACAAATGTTAAGGATTTGAGACTTGTAGAAATTGTCGGAAATTATGAATTTGTCGGAAAACATTGTGTTGTGTCGAATGGAAGGGCGACACGTGTCACCCCCCCCCCCCTTAGATGATGCCTTGGTCGAAAGGTGCAAGGGCAAGAGGGTCTTTGGACCAAGTCTTGCAACTTGTGTATAGCATGAGATCTTTGACTAAGTCAAGGTCAATAAAGTCTTGATCTTTTGAAGGACCACATCCAAGCCAACCATTTGGAAGCATCTTGACCCTTAATGACCCTTTATATAATACTAGTAGCAAGGGAGGACTCAACACTTAGAGAAATTTACACAAAAAAATTGAAGAACAAAGGGAGGGTCTCGGGTTCACTAGGAGGAAAAAGAAAGAATTTTTCGTTTCTTGTCCATTTGCTTCCACACTTTAAACCAAGGGTCTTAGGTGTATTGTAAACACATCTCAATAGAAACATCTTGAAAAACGATAGTTTTCGGGTTAGTCGCAAACGAAAACCTAAAGGGTCTTTCTAGGTTTTACTTGGAGCTTTGAAGGATAATTGTTGGTTTTGTTCTAAGGGTCTCAATGGCGGTTGGAGGTGTCTTGAAGAGGTTCTAGTCTACTAAGGAGCGACTTCGGATTGGAGTTGGTTTCATATTCGTGAAGGTATAATCTTGTCTTTGAAAGTGTTACAAGGTTATATATTTATATTGTTGTCGATAGCTTTGTATGTTGCAAGCATGAAGTTGTTATATTGAAGCTATAAAGATTATGGATTGATTATAGTCTTGGAAACCCGAAATGTAATGTAGTCCATTACTAAGTTGAATTACAATTTAATCGATGTAGAACCGTCGCATGTCTTTAGGATTATGGTTATTGTAATCAAAGGCGACTTGATATCATGTTGTGCTACTAGATTGGATTAAAGTGGAAATTTGATAAGAATCGGATTTGTTGAATCAAGGTGGCCGAATTTGGAATGTAGTTTGTGTTGTGTAGTTATTCAATTGTATTGAACTACTTCCTATTTAATTGTGAGCCAATTGGGGCTGTGTAGTTATTCAATTGTATTGAACTACTTCCTATTTAATTGTGAGCCAATTGGGGCTGTTTGGTTATTGTATTTTCGGCCTTGAAAAAGGTGGCAAAGTGAGCAAATACAAAGGAGGTGCTGCCCGATTTTCCGTAGAATATAGAGACTTAACACTTATAATATTCTACGTTTGAAGTAAGGCTTTAATAGACGTATTGTGAATATTATAGGTTGACATAGTACGGGCGGGACTTCGTACTTGGCAAAGTGGTTTGACCCGACAAGGTATGTAGAACTCTTTCCTATCTTTTGAGCATGACTAGTTTCGCGTATATAGTACGGTAGACGTACAAGACTTGACATTCCTTACTAGCCTTATAAATTGCCAAGTCGGGTGAGTTAGGAAGTTAACTCACTTCTTTAAAAATATTAAGAATGTCTTAAGTCTAAGTAAAGTTAAGGGACTTGAAGGAATTTAAAGTATGTGATACTTTCGTCGTTTTAAATCGTATAAGTCCCTTGGATAGGAAAATGTACTTGACTAAGGTATAGAGTGAATATAACGACTTTATGGGGAGTTGGTTATATTGACTTTATGCAAAGGTAAATGGCTTGTGTTAACGAAAGGCAAATTGATTTTAAGGTATCAATTGCCCAAGGCTTAATAAGAAAAGGAGTCACTTGACTTAGAAACCTGCTTTAAATTCTAAAGGTATTGTGACTGGTCTTGAAATGTAATTTGGACTTGATACTAGGGTTACTAGTGTCTTGGAAGCTTTCTACTAAAATGATTCATTTGTTTAAGGAGTAGAAGTACGTGGTACTTGGGGTTAAATTCCCGGATTCTTATAAAAGACATGATAGTGCCTTAAGTAAACTAAAATGAGAGGGTAGAAGAATAAGGCTAATAAGAAGTTAGGGAATTGCTAACTTGCTTAATTATTGTATGACGGCCGGTTGTGAGATAGGGTAAGAGTATCAGTGAGGGACAAGCCCCCAAGACGCTATACCACCTTCTCCAGGATAAGAGTATAAATGAGGGGTAAGCCCCCAAGACGTTATACCACCTGCGTTACTATCTTCTTCAGGGTAAGAGTATAAATGAGGGGCAAACCCCCAAGACGTTATACCACCTGCTTCAGGGTAAGAGTGTAAATGAGGGGTAGGAACCCCAAGACGTTATACCACCTGTTCTTTTTATGGGTTCGCTACCCATGATATGATCGGGAGACTGCTATTGTGATGTTGTACGTATTCTCTTGATGTACTCTCATTGTTAGTAAGGCACTGTGTACTGTAATTTCGTTATCATACATGTCTCCGGCTTTCTTTTAAACTCATGTTGTAATTACAGTACTTTACAGTTTTACATACTTAGTACATATTGTGTACTGACCCCCTTCCTGAGGCCGTTCACGCCGAGAAAGTGGTAGCGAGTCATGGATCCACACTCCTAGGATCACTTATCAGACGTCGGGAGCTCCATTCTCCGGAGGCTTGTCTTTCTTTTGGTACAGTCTTGTCCCTGATGTTGTAGATTATGTACATTCAGGGTATGGCGGGGCCCTGTCCCGCCACAGTTGTTATTCCTGCAAGTGCGTATTCACATATGTGGTCGGGCTATAAGAACCGAGTCGTAAGTTGTACTTTTGACTTTGTTTATATTTTGGAAGGCGCTTGTCGGCCAGCCTGTTGTATATTATTTTACACGTGTTTACGTTGTGTGTGTTCCATTGCTATTCTCTCGATGTATACGAGCAGGTGCCTGTAGGGCACGATCGCGCCGGCTCGGGTCGTGACAAAAGTGGTATCGAAGCGATTAGTCCTCGGAAAGTGTCTACGCAGGTGTCTAGTAGTAGTCTTGATTATCGGTGTGTTGTGCACCACATCTATAATCAGGAGGCTACAGGACATGTAGGATTGGTTTCCGTTCTTCTCTCTCTAAGATCGTGCATTAGAGCTGTCTTATTAGGTTGAATCCTCTCTGACCTCTTCTTATGAAACAGCTATGCCTCCACGGAAAGCTACCAGGGCCCAGAAGGGCAAAGCGGCAGGAGGCTGCCAGCACTCGAGGGTCACACGGGCTCGAGCACGACTATGCCCGAGGTAGTAGCGGTCGTTAAGTTCACCACGCCGACGATTCGAGGAGCCGAGGCGCGGTAGCTCCAGAGGTTCCGTGCAGATCCTCCGATTCCCCACCAGTGCGAGTATAGAGACTACGGGAGCGGATTCCGTTATTGACCAAGATAGTAGCCGGGCAAATACGACAGAGCAGCGGCCACCCAGAGCCGGGTTTGCGGATTAGGGATTTTACGGGATGTAATCCACCCGAGTTTTATGGTTCAAGGTCCGACGAGGATCCGCAGGAGTTCGTTCGACATACTGGACCATGCGAGTTCTTAGGGCTTCAGACAGAGTCTGTTACACTAGCCTCTTACCGGTTGCGCGATATTGCGTTGAACTGGTTTGAGTCGTGGTTGCTTTCGAGAGGTGATGATGCTCTTCCAGCTGTTTGGGAGGAGTTTACAGAGGCCTTTATGGATCACTTTTTGCCTCCCGAGATGAGGAGGGCCCGAGTAGACAGATTTTTGACCTTGCGACAGAACGGGAGGACCGTTAGGGAGTACAGCCTGGAGTTTGACTCCTTGGCCAGGCATGCTCACACTATTGTAGCTAGCATGGCGGATAGAGTTCATCGTTATGTGATGGGGCTAGACCGTCATATGATTACTGAGATGCTTGGGGTGGCCCTTCACCGGTATGGACATCGCCGGATGCGAGCTATGCACGTGGAATAGAGGATAGAGAGAGGAGGACCAGATTGACGCAGCCACCAAGAGGCGTGACATCTGGTCTCAGGCGCTGAGGCGGCCTCGGAAGCAGAGTAGGTCCACGCCCACCAGACAGAGTGCTCCGTCACGGTTTTCTGGCAAGAGGTCTGATCAGCCAGTCGGGGAAGCGGTCGTGGCTCGGGACTACAGGATTTCGCGAGGCGGAACCGTCACCGACGGGACCACCCACACCTCGGTGTGCTCGTCGCGTAGGTTCCACCGGCGAGTGTCGCAGAGCCGGGAGCTTGTTACTCGTGGGCCAGCAGGCCATTTGAAGAGGGATTGTCCGTCTAGAGGCAGCATGGGTAGTACAAAGACAAAGCGGGATCGATTGTTGGGTCTTCTTCTCCTTCAGGTTGGGCGCCCGAGGCGTGGTACTCACGGACAGGCAGGCCGCGGTAGAGGTCGAGGTGGTGGTTCTAGTTCTAGCGGTCCTCAGAACCGCATATACTCTCTAGCCAGCCGCCAGGATCAGGAGGCTTCCCCTGACGTCGTCACAGGTACATTACTTATTTCAGGCTGTGATGTTTATGCATTGATAGATCCAGGTTCTACCTTGTCCTATGTGTCCCCTCTTATTTCGGGTAGAATCGGGATAGAGCCGGTGTCGATAGAGCCGTTTGAGGTAGCTACGCCAGTGGGTGATTCGGTGTTAGCTGAGCGGGTGTATAGAGGTTGTCCGGTATTTATTTACAGTCGTCAGACCCTTGCAGACTTGATAGAGTTAGAGATGACAGATTTTGATGTCATTATGGGTATGGATCGGTTGGCTTCTTGTTATGCCAACGTTGGTATCAGAAACAGTTGGTTCGGTTCGATTCTGGCGAGCCGATTATCGAGTGGAGGCAACACAAAGATCGCCGGCGGGTAGGTTTATTTCTTACCTCAAGGCTAGGAAGATGGTGCAGAAGGGTTACATCTATCATCTGGTGCGGGTATTTGATACAGAGGCTGAGGTGCCGTTCTTCGATGCGATGGTTAGGAGTTTCGGATGTGTTCCCGCACGATCTTCCGTATCCTCCCGATAGGAGATCGAGTTTTGTATTGACACGTTGCGGACACTCGACCTATTTCCATTCCGCCATACAGATGGCACCTGCCGAGTTGAGGAGTGAAGGACCACCAAAGATTTCGGAGAAAGGCTTTATCGGCCTAGTGTATCTCCCCGGGAGCGCCAGATTGTTTGTAAGAAAGAAGGATGGGGCCAGCGTATGTGTGTTGACTACAGCGGTGAATAAGGTAACCATTAAGAATAGTACCCTCCCGAGATTGATGATTTGTTTGACGATTCAGGCAGTGCGAGGTGGTTCTCAAAGATAGACTGCGATGCAGTTATCATCGTTCGAGTTCGAGAGGCGAATATCCCAAAGATCGCATTCGGGACCCGTATGGGCACTATGAGTTGAGTTATGTCTTTCGGTTTTAACAACGCTCCAGCGGTATTTAAGGATATGATGAACCTGGTGTTCAAGACATATTTGGAAACATTGGTGATAGTATACATCGATGACATCCTGGTTTATTCGCGACGAGCAGAGCATGCATCACTCGGCGACGGTACTCGGGGTTCTCCGGAATCGGCAGTTATTCGCCAAGTTCTCCAAGTGTGAGTTTTGGTTGGCCTCAGTGGCATTCCTGGGGCATATTATTGGGGCTGATGGTGTTCGCGTGGATACGGCTAAGATTGAGGCAGTCAAGTCTTGGCCGAGACCTACTACTCCGACCGAGGTGCGCAGTTTCTTAGAAAGTGGCGAGGTATTATCGTAGGTTTGTAGAGCGGTTGCTTGATTTCAGACCGCTGACTAGGTGACTCGAAGGCGCCAAGTTCCGATGGAGAGGCTTGCGAGAAGGGTTTCGATTCTTGAAGGAAAGGTTGACTACCCGATTCTTACTCTTGGGAGGGATTAGATGTACGTGATCTATTGTGATGCCTGGGTATCGGGCTAGGGTGTGTTACGATGCGACGGCAAGGTTATAGCCTATGCTTCCGGCGATTCACAAGCATGAGAGGAATTACCCTACCCATGACTTAGAGTTGGCCGCAGTTATACATGCCTTAAAGATTTGGAGACACTATTTGTACGGGGTTCATGTGGATATTTATACAGACCACAAGAGCCTCCAGTATATCTTCAGGCAGAGAGAGCTGAATTTGAGACAGAGACGGTGGTTAGAGTTGTTGAAAGATTATGATGTCGATATTCTCTACCATCCGGGGAAAGCCAACGTAGTTGCTGATGCCTTGAGTCGTAGATCGATGGGGAGCCTATCAGAGGTACAGCCAGAGAAACAGGACATGCTCCGTCAGATCCACCAGTTAGCAAGCCTTGGGGTTCGATTGATCGATACCGACGATAGTGGGGTACGGGTTCGTGAGGTTGCCGAGTCTTCCATCATTGATGAGGTGAAGATGCGACAGTTTGAGGACCCAGTGTTGGTACGGTATCGAGATGCAGCTCTTCGGGAGGAGAAGAGTCTATTCGAGGTAGCGCCTGATGGGGTGCTGAGATTTGAGGGCCGGTTGTGTGTTCCCGATGTGGCAGGGCTCCGACAGCAGATTCTGGGGGAGGCACACAGTGCTCGTTATTCCATTCATCCGGGGTCGACCAAGATGTACCATGACCTCAGATGTTTGTATTGGTGGGATGGCCTGAAGAGGGACGCGCGTTTTGTTGCCTGATGTCCTAATTGCCAGCAGGTTAAGGTCGAGCACCAGAGGCCCAGTGGATTATTGCAGTCTATTGAGATTCCGACTTGGAAGTGGGAGATGATCAACATGGACTTTGTTACAGGATTACCTCGTACTCAGAGGAAGTGCGACTCCATTTGGGTTATTGTTGACAGGCTGACGAAATCAGCCCATTTCCTTCCAGTCAGGACGACGTTTTCGGCTGAGGACTATGCCAGATTGTACATCAGGGAGATTGTGAGGCTGCACGGTGTCCCAGTGTCGATTATATCTGATAGGGGAGTCGATTCTGACTAACTTCCGAGGTCTTTCCAGAAGGGTTTGGGGACACAAGTGAGTCTCAAAGACATTTCATCCCAGGTCGACGGCAGCGAGCGTACTATCCGCACACGAGGATATCTGCGAGCTGCGTGATTGATTTCGATGGTAGCCGGGAGGATCATTTGCCTCTTGTGGAGTTTGCTTATAATAATGCCTACCATTCCGATACTGGATGGCGCCATACGAGGCTTTATATGGGCGGAAATGATCGCCCGATTGGTTGGTTCGGCGTGGGCGAAATGCTGGTTGGCGGACTTGGTACAAGAGTCGTGGATAAGGTGAAGCTTATCCAGGAGAGACTGTTAGCAGCTCAGAGTCGGCAGAAGTCTTATGCGGATAATCGGCGTCGGCATTTGGAGTTTCAGGTAGACGATTGGGTCTTCTTGAAGGTGTCACCCATGAAGGGTGTGATGAGATTTGGTAAGAAGGGGAAACTCAGCCCAAGGTACATTGGGCCCTACCAGATCGTCCGTAGAGTGGGACAGGTTGCTTATGAGTTGGATCTGCCATCAGAGTTAGAGGCGGTACATCCGGTCTTCCATGTTTCTATGTTGCGGAAGTGTGTTGGTGATCCAGCGAGAGTTTTCCCTACTAGTGAGGTCCAGGTGACAGAGGGGTTATCGTATGAGGAGAGTCCCATAGCGATACTCGATCGCGTGTCAGCGATCGCGGACGAGATGTAACCACAAAGTCCTGTGGAGAAATGATAACCGGGAGGAGATGACTTGGGAAGCGGAGGAGGACATGTTGAGGAGGTATCCTCACTTATTTCCTATACCTTCAGGTATTTCATTTTCCCTTACTGGTCAGGTTTTAATTGAAGCGTTTCTTTTGCTTAAATGCTTTTAAGTGGCCATGAGTGGCATTTTTGGTAGGTCGGGGTTGTGAAAAGAAACTATGTCGTTAATTTAGTTTGACTCCGAAAGAACATTCGGGGACGAATGTTTCTAAGGGGGGAAGAATGTTACACCCCGTAATTACAGGACATGCCTTAAGAACGTAAGTAAGAACTCACAAATGTTAAGGATTTGAGACTTGTAGAAATTGTCGGAAATTATGAATTTGTCGGAAAACATTGTGTTGTGTCGAATGGAAGGGCGACACGTGTCACCCCCCCCTTAGATGATGCCTTGGTCGAAAGGTGCAAGGGCAAGAGGGTCTTTGGACCAAGTCTTGCAACTTGTGTATAGCATGAGATCTTTGACTAAGTCAAGGTCAATAAAGTCTTGATCTTTTGAAGGACCACATCCAAGCCAACCATTTGGAAGCATCTTGACCCTTAATGACCCTTTATATAATACTAGTAGCAAGGGAGGACTCAACACTTAGAGAAATTTACAAAAAAAAAAATTGAAGAACAAAGGGAGGGTCTCGGGTTCACTAGGAGGAAAAGAAAGAATTTTTCGTTTCTTGTCCATTTGCTTCCACACTTTAAACCAAGGGTCTTAGGTGTATTGTAAACACATCTCAATAGAAACATCTTGAAAAACGATAGTTTTGGGTTAGTCAAACGAAAACCTAAAGTGGTCTTTCTAGGTTTTACTTGGAGCTTTGAAGGATAATTGTTGGTTTTGTTCTAAGGGTCTCAATGGTTGGAGGTGTCTTGAAGAGGTTCTAGTCTACTAAGGAGCGACTTCGGATTGGAGTTGGTTTCATATTCGTGAAGGTATAATCTTGTCTTTGAAAGTGTTACAAGGTTATATATTTATATTGTTGTCGATAGCTTTGTATGTTGCAAGCATGAAGTTGTTATATTGAAGCTATAAAGATTATGGATTGATTATAGTCTTGGAAACCCGAAATGTAATGTAGTCCATTACTAAGTTGAATTACAATTTAATCGATGTAGAACCGTCGCATGTCTTTAGGATTATGGTTATTGTAATCAAAGGCGACTTGATATCATGTTGTGCTACTAGATTGGATTAAAGTGGAAATTTGATAAGAATCGGATTTGTTGAATCAAGGTGGCCGAATTTGGAATGTAGTTTGTGTTGTGTAGTTATTCAATTGTATTGAACTACTTCCTATTTAATTGTGAGCCAATTGGGGCTGTGTAGTTATTCAATTGTATTGAACTACTTCCTATTTAATTGTGAGCCAATTGGGGCTGTTTGGTTATTGTATTTTCGGCCTTGAAAAAGGTGGCAAAGTGAGCAAATACAAAGGAGGTGCTGCCCGATTTTCCGTAGAATATAGAGACTTAACACTTATAATATTCTACGTTTGAAGTAAGGCTTTAATAGACGTATTGTGAATATTATAGGTTGACATAGTACGGGACTTCGACTTGGCAAAGTGGTTTGACCACAAGGTATGTAGAACTCTTTCCTATCTTTGAGCATGACTAGTTTCGCGTATATAGTACGGTAGACGTACAAGACTTGACATTCCTTACTAGCCTTATAAATTGCCAAGTCGGGTGAGTTAGGAAGTTAACTCACTTCTTTAAAAATATTAAGAATGTCTTAAGTCTAAGTAAAGTTAAGGGACTTGAAGGAATTTAAAGTATGTGATACTTTCGTCGTTTTAAATCGTATAAGTCCCTTGGATAGGAAAATGTACTTGACTAAGGTATAGAGTGAATATAACGACTTTATGGGGAGTTGGTTATATTGACTTTATGCAAAGGTAAATGGCTTGTGTTAACGAAAGGCAAATTGATTTTAAGGTATCAATTGCCAAGGCTTAATAAAAGGAGTCACGACTTAGAAACCCGCTTTAAATTCTAAAGGTATTGTATCGGTCTTGAAATGTAATTTGGACTTGATACTAGGGTTACTAGTGTCTTGGAAGCTTTCTACTAAAATGATTCATTTGTTTAAGGAGTAGAAGTACGTGGTACTTGGGGTTAAATTCCCGGATTCTTATAAAAGACATGATAGTGCCTTAAGTAAACTAAAATGAGAGGGTAGAAGAATAAGGCTAATAAGAAGTTAGGGAATTGCTAACTTGCTTAATTATTGTATGACGGCCGGTTGTGAGATAGGGTAAGAGTATCAGTGAGGGACAAGCCCCCAAGACGCTATACCACCTTCTCCAGGATAAGAGTATAAATGAGGGGTAAGCCCCCAAGACGTTATACCACTGCATTATCTTCTTCGGTAAGAGTATAAATGAGGGGCAAACCCCCAAGACGTTATACCACCTGCTTCAGGGTAAGAGTGTAAATGAGGGGTAGGAACCCCAAGACGTTATACCACCTGTTCTTTTTATGGGTTCGCTACCCATGATATGATCGGGAGACTGCTATTGTGATGTTGTACGTATTCTCTTGATGTACTCTCATTGTTAGTAAGGCACTGTGTACTGTAATTTCGTTATCATACATGTCTCCGGCTTTCTTTTAAACTCATGTTGTAATTACAGTACTTTACAGTTTTACATACTTAGTACATATTGTCTCGACCCTTCCTCGGGGGCTGCGTTCATGCCGCAGGAAAGGGTAAGCAGGTTGCGGATCCACACTCCTAGGATCACTTATCAGACGTCGGGAGCTCCATTCTCCGGAGGCTTGTCTTTCTTTTGGTACAGTCTTGTCCCTGATGTTGTAGATTATGTACATTCAGGGTATGGCGGGGCCCTGTCCCGCCACAGTTGTTATTCCTAGAGGTCTGTATTCACATATGTGGCTGGGCTATAAGAACTGAGTCGTAAAGTTGTACTTTTGACTTTGTTTATATTTTGGAAGGCGGCCTTGTCGGCTAGCCTGTGTTGTATATTATTTTACACATGTGTTTACGTTGTGTGTGTTCCGCTGCTATTCTCTGATGTATACCTGAACAGGGTGCCCAGGTAGGGCACCAGTCGCGGCCCGGGGTCGGGTCGTGACAATACTACCTCAATGAAAAAGAAAAGTTATGTCTTTCATAAATATTCTTTCTTACTGCATCTGCTTCAACTAAGAATCATTGGTATAATGACTTGCTTGTGCAATAGTTGTGTCCTATGTGTTAGAATACCAGGAATCAACGATTACATTGCTTATTTACAAGTGGAAAGGAAAAGAAAAGAAAAGAGAGGAGATGAAGGGAAGAGGGCGAAGTGTGCGGAGAAGGAGAAGAAGGCGGTGAGAGGGAAGGTGCTGAGAATGATGTGAGAGAGGGAAAAGAAAATTAGGGATCTGTAGTGTTCCCTGTCCCTTTTATTTATTTCCATGTACAAGTATAAAACTAATACAAAATATCTATACTAGTATTCAAAATATCTAACTAGTATATTACAAAATATCTATACTCTACTCTCAACACCCCCCCTCAAGCTAGGAGTGAAAATGTTTGTCATTCCTAGCTTGGAGAGTAAATGATGATGCTGAGATCGACCAAGAGCCTTTGTCAACAAATCTGCAGGTTGCTCATCAGACGCCAGAAACAGAGTGGAAATCAGACCCTGTTGTATCTGCTCACGAATAAAGTGACAATCAATGTCAATATGTTTCGTTCGCTCATGGAACACTGGATTTGCTGCAATCTGAAGTGCGGATTTACTGTCTGTGTGCAGAGAGACTGGTTGAGAAATTAATATTCCAAGCTCCCTATAAAGACCAGTAAGCCACATGATGTCTGCCATCGCCGCCATGCACGGCACTGCATCGCTTCAGCAGAGCTCCTGACATCGCTGTCGCTTGGACTTCCAGGAAACCAAGGAATTTCCAAAGAAGATGAGATAACCCGTCACTGATCTTCTACTATTGACACAGGATGCCCAGTCTGCATCACAGAAAGCTCGCAACTGTTGTGAAGATGAGCTGGACAGAAGAACCCCTATACCAGGCTCACTCTTGATGTACCTTACAAGTCTGAGTGCAGCCTCTAAATGAGATGATTTTGGACACTGCATGAATTGACTCAAGCACTGTACGGAGAATGCAATATCTGGTCGTGTGTTTGTGAGGTACAACAATCTACCAATCAACCTCCTATAGATAGTAGGATCAGGCAATAACTGATCATTCTGTGAAGTAGCAGCAGCAGATATGGAAGTGCTATTGGAAGTAGAAGAGGCTGATCTTCGACTGTCAGTGAGATCAAATTCAGTTGTAGTAAGTTTTATATTTACTTCCATAGGTGAAGGCACAGGTTTACCTCCTGAAAGGCCCATGTCAGAGATAAGCTCTAAGGCATATCTTCTCTGGTGCATAATAATTCCAGTGGAGTTCCTTGCGAATTCAATTCCAAGAAAGTATCGAAGCTCCCCCAAGTCTTTTATCTTGAATGTATTCTGTAGAGTCTCCTTGGTGGACTGAATCAAACCCAGATTGCCCCCAGTGATGAGTAAGTCATCGACATACACCAATATCACCACAATGATATCATGAACATGCTTAGTAAAAAGGGAATAGTCCCTATGGCTCTGCTGAAAACCAGCATTCACTAAGGCAGCGGTGAGTTTGATATTCCACTGTCGGGAAGCCTGTTTCAAACCATATAGGGACTTCAATAATCGGCATACTTGCCTCCTGCCATTGTCTACAACAAAACCATCTGGCACCTTCATATACACTTCCTCATATAAGTCACCTTGAAGGAAGGCATTGTCGACATCCATCTGATGAATCTGCCAACCCTTAGCAGCTGCAATGGAGATGACTGATCTCACAGTGGCCATTTTAACTACGGGGGAGAATGTCTCCTGGTAGTCTAAGCCTTCTTTCTGATTGTATCCTTTCGCAACAAGTCGAGCTTTGTATCTTTCTACCTCACCTGTCGCCTTGTATTTGATTTTGTACACCCATCGACAACCTATAGCTTTCTTGCCATCAGGGAGTGGAACCAGTGTCCAAGTTCCATTGTCCTCTAAAGCCTTTATTTCTGCCCTCATAGCTTCAATCCATCTGGTGTCTTTGGCAGCTTCTAGGTAGGAGTTAGGTTCAACAGTTTCCGAAACTTGAGCTACAAATCTTTGATATGGAAGAGACAAGCCAGTATAATCCATACCAGCAGCAATAGAGTAAAGACATTTTGATGACCCCTGTTGTGTAACATAATCCTTATGCCAGATTGGAGGTTTGCTGGATCTGCCAGACCTTCGAGTTGAGTGGTTTGGCTCATTACCTACTGAAGAGCTATTCCCAGCATCCTTCTGCAGGGTCTCAATGATATGTTGATCTTCCTCATGAGCAGCAACCACCTCCTCCCGCAAAGAACCACCTCCCCGTGTCCTGTGCGAGGCATCTGCAGGAATCAAGGTCGACGAGAAACTCCTTGTGGCAGTCTGGTCACCTGAGAATGAACCAAGTCATCATAACAGAAAATATCATGTGACTGAATGGGAGTAATAGCATCAGCAGTATTCCCTTTGAGAGGAAAACTTTTCTCTAGAAAAACTACATCTCTACTCATAAAAAATGTGTCATTCTCAATGTCATATAGCTTATATCCCTTTTGGGCAGCACCATATCCAAGATGGACAGCTTGTATTGCCCGAGGACCAAACTTATCCTGTCGAACCAAAATTGTAGCATAACACAGACAACCTATCACTCTTAAGTGAGAGAGGGATGGTTGTGTGTTGTATATCAGCTCATAAGGAGTTTTGTTGCCAATAGTTATGGAAGGTACCCTATTGATGATGTATACAGCACCCTCTATGCAGAAATTCCAGAATCTATCTGGCAATCCCCCCTGAAACTTTATTGCTCTAGCTAACTCAAGAATATGCCGGTGCTTCCTTTCCACCACTCCATTTTGCTGTGGAGTGTATGGACAAGAACTCTCATGTATTACCCCATACTGTGTAAACAAGTCCTCGCGAGGATCAAGAATTCGACTCATTATCGACCTCACCTTCAGATACGCACTGAAATTGTGTGCCAACTTCAACAAAGAAATTTTTAAGTGATGTGAATGCATCAGATTTCAAACGTAATAAAAAAACCCATGTCCATCTGGAAAAATCATCAACCACTGTCAGAAAATATCGCATTCCATTATGTGATTCAATCTTGTAAGGGCCCCATACATCAATGTGCAACAATTGAAAAATTGTGGTGCTTCTACTAACACTAACAGGAAAAGGAACTCTGGTTTGCCTAGCTAATGGACAAACTTCACAGTCATGTAATGTAGAAGTAAGTTTGATACATGGTATCTTTTTTAATACACTCATTGGCACATGACACAATCTTTGGTGCCAAGTTTCTGCATCAATTGGTTGGACTGCTATCATGCATTTCTGATAATCCTCTCCTTTATTTTGTGAATCTAAGCACACAGTGTACATCCCTCTTTCTTCTTTACCAATCCCCCTCACCTTCCCAGATGAGAGATCCTGAAATATACAACATGTGGGAAAGAATTTAACACTGCAATTCAATTCCCTAGTTACTTTAGATACCGACATAAGATTGAACTTGAAAGTAGGCACACATAGGACATTTTTAAGAGTGTCACCTCCTCCTAGATGATGATCACCAACATGTGTAACAGTGGCTGAGTCTCCTGTAGGTAGGTGCACCTTTCCTGCATTCTCTGAGACATGTTTATGTTTATTATGTAAATATCTTGGATCACCAATCATATGATTGGTTGCTCCTGAATCGACAACCCACTGCACTAGCTCTTTAACATCGAAAGAACTTTTACCTGCCATATTAGCCATGGCTCTAGATTCTGCCCTTTCATTCAGCATGCTGATAAGCAGTTCTTGTTGGCTGGGAGTTAACTGCAAAAGTGGTGACAACTTGTTATTGAGATAGGGATAATTTTCTTTCCCACCAACCTCAGAGAACATGTCTGCTCCCACTGCAAAGGCCTTCTTCCCTTTAGGTTTCCAATTTTCTGGATATCCATTGAGCCGATAACAATCATCTTGTATATGCCCTGTCTTTTGGCAATAATCACATTTCAGCAACTTGTAGCAATCTTGCTTGAAGTGTCCCTTTACATGGCAGAAGTCGCAATACGCATTTGGATTATATGGCTTTCTCTGCTTTGGAATTCCACTAGTGCCCCTTCCTGTTCCACCTCTTGCTGTGAACATTACAGAAACCTCATTTGATCTCTGAAATCCTCCACTGCTATTTGCCATTATTCTTTGGCTCTCTTCTTGATTCACCATAGCATACACCTGATTAAGGCTCGGTATCTTTTGCATCATGAGGATTTGACTCCTGGCCTGATTATAACTCTCAGTCAGTCCCATTAAGAACTGAAGAACCCTCTGATAATGCAGATGGCTAATGAATTCCTTCGACTTGGGGCAACATGAGGGTGGTGGCATTATTGAGTCATACTCGTCCCAAAGGTCTTTCAACCTGGTGTAGTACACTGAAACCGACATGGACTCCTGCCTTAGAGAAAATATATCTTTGTGGAGTTGAAAGGCACGCGAACTGTTTATTTTATCAAACCGCTCTTGTAGTTCATCCCAAATGACCTGTGCATCGGAATTAAACAACATTCCATTGAGCAGATTTTTGTTCACGTTGGCCATTAACCACGAGACGACGATTGCATTACATCTATCCCACAATCTAGCCGAATCTCCTTGAAAATTATCTCGTCTTACTGTCCCATCCACAAATCCTATTTTATTCTTCCCTAGCAATGCCAATTTCATTGCTCTACTCCATAACACATAGTTATCCATCCCATTCAATGTCACACCTACAGACAATGACCCTGGAGCATCGGATGGAAATAGGTATAGTGGATGATTGTGATCTATATTGAGTGTCATCGCCGGCATTTCACTCGACAAGTCTTCTTCAAAATTCTCCATTACGACTATCTGGATGTTAACTCGAGACTAGTTAATCAACTCAGAGTCTATCGACTAAGAAAGTAAACACTAAACACTATCCAATGTTACAATATCCAGATCTAGAATTTTCTCACCCAATCTTGTTATTTCAACTGCAGATTTCCACTATTGACATGTCGATCCCTCGGATTTCTTGATACATATTGAGAAAATCCCCTCGATCTTCATCACTCTTCAATTTAGGACTCTGCTTGACCGATTGCTTCAGTTGCATGTAGAATCTCCTTCAATTGCTGCGGGAGATTTCACCAACAGAAAACCTGGCTTTGATACCATGTTAGAATACCAGGAATCAACGATTACATTGCTTATTTACAAGTGGAAAGGAAAAGAAAAGAGAAGAGAGGAGATGAAGGGAAGAGGGCGAAGTGTGCGGAGAAGGAGAAGAAGGCGGTGAGAGGGAAGGTGCTGAGAATGATGTGAGAGAGGGAAAAGAAAATTAGGGATCTGTAGTGTTCCCTGTCCCTTTTATTTATTTCCATGTACAAGTATAAAACTAATACAAAATATCTATACTAGTATTCAAAATATCTAACTAGTATATTACAAAATATCTATACTCTACTCTCAACACCCCCCCTCAAGCTAGGAGTGAAAATGTTTGTCATTCCTAGCTTGGAGAGTAAATGATGATGCTGAGATCGACCAAGAGCCTTTGTCAACAAATCTGCAGGTTGCTCATCAGACGCCAGAAACAGAGTGGAAATCAGACCCTGTTGTATCTGCTCACGAATAAAGTGACAATCAATGTCAATATGTTTCGTTCGCTCATGGAACACTGGATTTGCGGCAATCTGAAGTGCGGAGCCCTTTTCCTTTGTATATTTGGTAAATATTAGACTTAGGATTGTACCTTAATTAGTAGTGTAATATTACCATAATTGTAAAGTTAGTCTTCAAATAGAATATGAATTTATAGGTAGAATAGGAAAAGATTTTCTTACGTAACTTATATATATATATGTCATTCATCAATAAGAATAATCAAGAGATTATTTTTTTCAAAATTCTAATCAATTCTCCATGTAACAATAATTATATTGATATGAATAGGTAAGGTTCTGCCAAACCACATACCATTGGTGGCTTTTGTGAAAATAAAATATTTTTACTATCGCGAGTTATAACGACAATTAAAGTTAAAGATGGGAATGGATCCGTAGATGGCAAAGTAGATAGATAAGGATTAGCATTAGGTGGTTGAGAGAAATAAAAATATTAGTCTAAAATTAAGGGACTCCCCATTTGGAAAAATTGCATGGTTTTCCTTTCAAATGGCTGGTCTTTAATTTTTGTTCTTCAAAATTTAACTTATGCCTAGCGGCCATAAGTTTTTTAAGGGCGCGAAACATAATTTGTAAAATATTATGATGTAAAATTATAAACTTATACCTCGCAAAAAAAAATTATTTACTTTGAGGGGTAAAAATTAAAGACCAACACAAAATAGAAGTGTAAATGACCCCTCCCCAGTTGCTGCTTTGACAAAGTTTTGGTATGTTGGGTGATTAGTTGAAAAATATCTTTAAAATTTGTAATCGGGGTCCTTTTCCGTTTGTGAGTATAAAAATTTCTTTTTAAGACCTTTTTAAAATATAAATTTTTTACATTATACAGCCGTCCACCATGACCTTGTCCAGTTTTAAAACTATAAACAGATTTACAAGTTTTACATATAACTATTTGATTCGGTACATCCCTGTGAAAATATTTCAATACAACTGATGTTAATGGTTGTTTTGACGGACCTCGTCTCATACTAGGGGGAATATGAGGCATTCCAATTGGATGTTCACTGGTGGGTGTTTCATTTTCATCTACATTGGTGGGTGTTTCATCATCTAGAACATCTTCTAAATAAAAGTCTTCTTCATTTTGAGAAAATATATGATCGTCTAAATCATATGGTATTTCAGAAAATTGTTCAGTATCAATAAAATCATCTTGTCTAGGAGTAGAAGTAAGAATACTAGAAGAAGTACCCCTACCCTTGTTACCCCTACTAGAAGAAGCTTGAGCCTTACCCTTACTACACGAGCCGAACATATTTCTTACTCCTTTCATTTTAATTATGCTAATAAATAGTTAAAGACTTAAAGATAATGAAATTAAATGTGCTAAATAAAATAAAGACACAATAATAATTTAATTAAAGAACGAATGTACCAAACGCCGACGTAACGTCGACGTGTAATGGAGAGGTTGCAAATTGAAACTTTGCTCGATAGATAATCCTCAAGCTAACTCCCAAGTCCCAAATGAATTAATAAATTGAATATTTAGTAGACAATGTTGTATAGAGAATTAGAGATTGATTGAGAGATCAGAGAGATTGTAGGAAGATTTGTGAGAAAGATGAAGAGAAAATGAGTTATTTATAGTTAGAAAATTGGGTTAAAGTGTAAATATAATAACTTAGGGGTTAAAAATAAATATAAAGGGGGTAAGGGGGGTTAGGGGAGACCAAAAATGGCCGTTGCACAACGGCCAAAATATAAAATGGCCAAAATTTTAAATTATTAATCTTGGTTTAATTTCAACACTCCACTCCATGTAACAATAATTATATTGATATGAATAGGTAAGGTTCTGCCAAACCACATACCATAGGTGGCTTTTGTGAAAATAAAATATTTTTACATCGCTAGTTATAACGACAATTAAAGTTAAAGATGGGAATGGACCCGTAGATGGCAAAGTAGATAGATAAGGATTAGAATTAGGTCATCCTTTGTTTGCAATGCCTTCTCCACTATCTCAATTGTATTTTGATTCAACGACATCTCATATGTCACCAATTCATCTTCTAGATCATCAAGTTTCAAAGTATTAAGATCATGGATAGCCTTAAAAATTGTCTTCTTTGTGTGACACTCTAATCTTAGAGATTTCAATATCTTTTCAACTTCAACTTCTTCCAAAACTTTTCTATTGACCTTCGTACCATTACCAATTTTCGTAATTTTTGAAAAACATTCTTTGACAGATTCCGTTGGTTTCATCTGGGCCAACCCATACTGTCTCTAAAGCTCTTGAAGTTTCTCTCTCTTCACGTCTGCAACACGTTGATATGATTTCACCAATATTGTCCAAGCCTCCTTTACTGATTTTGTATGCAAATATTTATTGTATAAATGCGATTGGACTTTGCTATTGAGGCAGTAGAATGTCTTATGATTCAATTATCTATTTTTTTCAATTGTGTACCGGCTTCACCAGTTAATATTGTGTCTTCTGTAGTTTCCACGATTCTTTTATCAATGATGGACCATAGTCCAACAACTTTGAATAAATTCTTCATCTGATACCAACTCTCAAAATTATTTTTACCGTCAAACACAAAAAAGGCATAATTTGGTAAATATGAAATATCCATACTCTTTTATGTGTTGGATCTCACAACAGACTTTGTCTGAATCTCACACATGCTTTGATCGAATCTCACAGGTTCTGATACCAATTTCAAGAAAATAAAAATACTCGAAAGAATAATATAAGCACAATTGAAAAATTCAACAATGGCTATATATAAAAAAATTATCAAACTAGAGAGAGGATATATGAGATTTTACTCAATAACTCAAACTCTTGAAACTCATTCCAATCTAAGGTACCTCTCAAATAAGAAAATATGTAACAGAGCACTTCTATTTATAATACTAGAAAATCTACATAAACTAGGACTAGAAAATCTATTCCTATATGACTTTGATAAATAAATTCTAAATATACTTGAATTAAATAAACTATCAAATAAATTCTAATCAATTTAAATTATTAATCTTGATTTAATTTCAACACTCCACTCCATGTAACAATAATTATATTGATATGAATAGGTAAGGTTCTGCCAAACCACATACCATAGGTGGCTTCTGTGAAAATAAAATATTTTTAAATCGCTAGTTATAAGTTATAACGACAATTAAAGTTAAAAATTTTAAACGTCTTTCCTTTCCACTAGTGACAATTGAATGTATAATAAATTTCTTATCGTGAGATAAAAATTTGGAAAACAATCTTGTATTATTATATTTTTATGGGGAGTCATTCATGAAAAGGATCTAAAACTATCCAAATAAATATAATTTTTTAATTTTTTCTTTCTTCTTTGTTTTAACAAAAAGAAATTTTATTATTGAAAATTTTAAAATATTGGATATTTTTTATAGCATTAATACAATATCAAATACTTCAACAGAATACCTCCCCTTTTTGCCAGAAATATAATAACTTTTTTACGTCGAGATAAATTTTTTGAAAAACAATCTTATATTATTATATTATTTATAGGAAAGTAATTCATGCAAAGAATTAAAAACCACTCAAATAATTTTTTTTTTTATTCTTTTATTTTCTTTTTCATTTTTTTTACAATAAATCACTTTTATTTTGAATTTTAAAAAATATTTAATAATTTTGCTCACGTGCACTGCACACTCTGAAGTGTGCGTCCGTGTTTCTCCTATTTCCTCGTAACAATGACATGATAAGCGGTCCATTTTCTTTTTATCAAATGACAGAAATACCCTTATCATTATTGTCATCAAACATATTATCAAGGCTAATATAGGAAAATAAATATATGTATATATCAAACAAAAATATATTACTATTGTGTGATTTCCCTAGGTATATTCTAGATATATTGTTGTAAACCAGAAGAGTATATAAAAGTGTTATTGTAAGTTTACTTTAATTGGATTCCTATATAATAGGCCAAAAGATTGTCTTTAATTACCCTCTTTCTCTTTAATTGAAAATAAATAAATTTTGGGTGTATTTAATTACTAATTCTTGTCCCCCCCCCAGGGTGTAAATGGGGGTGTTGTAGAGTTACTTTTTGGGTAATGGGGAGATTTGTTTCCTTGTCATATAAACGAAAAACCTCTATATATATAAAGTCCCCATTTGTATCTCTTATTTGTTCACTCAACACTCAAAAACTGTTGAAAATACACTCTCTTCAAAGTTTTTGCAATTCAACTCTAGCCAGTAAGTTGTCTTGACTATTTTTTTTATTTCTCCATAAAGATTGATCTTTTATGCATTTTTGTGTAATGGGTGTTTACATTTGGGTTAAATCTTTGATTATATGTGCTTTTACTTGCAAAATCTTGTTTTTTATTTGGTTTGATTTGTGTACTTCTGTTGGATTTTCTTGAAATGATAAAAATGGAGTGTATGTTGTGTATCATGATATTTTGCTGCCTTATTTTTCATGCATTGATTAGGTTTCTTTTGCCTTACTCTGTTGGTGTCTTTATGTTTGTTTGGTCTGATGTTAATGTAGATAAGAATCAA
This sequence comes from Przewalskia tangutica, assembly GCA_029844215.1. NCBI lineage: Eukaryota > Viridiplantae > Streptophyta > Magnoliopsida > Solanales > Solanaceae > Przewalskia > Przewalskia tangutica. The sequence continues at coordinate 11,630,928 of CM056725.1, forward strand.
TGATATTTTCCTTTTTCATAAAGATTACTCATTTATGCATCTTGTTTGAAATGGGTGTTTACATTGGGGTTAAATCTTTGATTATATGTGCTTTTACTTACAAAATCTTGTTTTTTCTGGTTTTATTCATATAAGTACTTTTCTTGGATTTTGGGTTTTCTTTGTGTTTATTTGAAATGGTAAAAAGGGTATGTAGATAAATAGGCTGCTTTATGTATGATCACATGTTTGTCATTTTCTTGGAGAGGTTTTATTTTCATTTGTGTTACTCTGTTGGTGTCTTTATGTTTGTTTGGTCTGATGTTAATGTAGATAAGCCAACTGACTTTATTTTTTTGCGTTTCTGTTGGTGTCTTCAAAGTTTTTGTAATTCAACTCTAGCCAGTGAGTTTTCCTGACCATTTTCCTGGTTTGATTTGTATATTTTTCTTGGATTTTGAGTTTATTTGAAATGGTAAAAAGGGTGAGTAGATAAATAGACTGCTTTATGTATGATCACCTGGTTGTCATTTTCTTGGAGAATTTTTTGTTTCATTTTTATTAATTTTTGTTTGATCTGATGTTTATGTAGATAACAATCAATGGAGCCAGCTGATGTTGCAGTCTCTGAAAACCAACAGCTCTCAGCTGACCCTTTGCCTTTTGCAAGAAGGTTGGCTTTTTACATTTATTTTCTCTTTCAATGGAGTTGGAAACAACTGATTGAAAAAATAAAATAAAAATAAAAATGGAATTTTGTAATATATGTGTTCTCTATGTATGATTTTGTAATGTAGTTATGAGTTCGAAGCCCTAGAGACTGCATTAAAGCAGAATACCATTGTTTACTTGGAGACTGGTTCTGGAAAGACACTTATCGCTATAATGCTTCTTAGAAGCTATGCTTACCTTCTTCGGAAGCCGTCTCCGTACATAGCTGTTTTCTTGGTCCCGACTGTTGTTCTGGTGACTCAGTAGTACTTCTAGCTTCTCAATTATTAAGTTTCTCTTGAACTGTTTTTTCCATATTAATGTTTTGAGTTGGTTAGCAAGGAGATTCTGTCAGTATGCATACCGACTTAAAAGTCGGCAAGTATTGGGGCGAAATGGGTGTCGATTACTGGGATGCTGCTACATGGCAGCGACAAGTGGACGACCACGAGGTGTGTATGAACTATATTTTATCTTCAGTGATAAATTATTAACTGTTGCTTGACTTGGCATTAAATATGCCTACAATGTTCTCAAAAGTATTCCAGTCCTAAAGTTACTAGATTACTATACTTCTTTGTTGAGAAAAAAGTGAAAGTGACTGTTTAAGGTATTTTTCCTGCCCAAACCAATGGTTTATGGAGTATATGCTTCTATGCTGAAGTAAGGCTGCAACTTCATAAAGTTGCTCACAGCTGAACGGTTAAACCCACCACAACCTATCTTCGGACCTTTAGGTGTCGTTTGGTAGCATGTATTAGGTAGAGTAATGCCAGTATAAAGTTTTAGTACAATGTTTGGTTGCAAATTTAGGTCTTGTACAACTAATATCAATATTACTTATACACCCTTATACATAGTAAAACTATGGTAAACCATAGCTTTAACAATACCAGTACTATTCTTATACTTGTTATACACCCTATTCAGTACTATTATGCAATGCATGTTATTTTTTATCCAACAAACCAAACAGTCGATAAGAACTAATCCCAACGTAACTTGTCTTCGAACCAAACGACGCCTTAGAGATCAAGATTGCAGTGAACTTGAGAATCAGTTTGTACATATTAGTTCAGGAAAAGAATGTTGTGTAAAAACTATAGAAAGTAGCTGCTCATATTTGCAGTTAAACTTTTGTGAGTTTTATGCAGTCTAGTGACTGGAATTGGGATCTTGTGGAATAGTAATATGCTAATAGCTACTCTCCAAGGGAAGTTGCAAATGAAGATTATGTTGTTTGCTTAATATATTTTTTATTTGGCAGGGCTCTCTTTGAGTATATTAGATCTGACATTCAACATTTATATGCCCGGAATTAAATTAGGCACTGTATATATATTTCTTGGATGCAGGATAAGTAATCACCGCAGGGTTTTTGTCTTTCAGGTACTTGTTATGACACCAGCAATACTCTTTGAGGCATAGCTTTCTAAAAATAGAGATGATAAAAGTTATAATATTTGATGAATGCCACAATGCACGAGGCAAACACCCCTATTCCTGCATAATGATGGTACATTGTTTGTGCTAAGATTGAATTTTTTGTAAAACAGTTTGTGCTAATTGTTGGTTATATTTTATGCCTGGACAATGCTGTTATGTAATACGTGTCACTCTCTCCATTTCAGGAATTTTATCATCGACAGTTAACCCGTGAGAGTGCACAACTTCCAAGAATATTTGGGATGACTGCTTCCCCTATTAAGTCTAAAGGTTGGTGGGATTTGATTTTATAGCTTTGGACATCTTTTGAATTTTTCTACATCGTACTGTTAAGAAGCTGACTTTGTGTGGATTCTCATGTTTATACTTCTTATGCAGGTTCTAGCACGGCAGAAAGTTACTGGCAAATGATTCGCGACCTTGAGAATCTTATGAATTCCAAGGTTCTCTCAATTAATCTTCTCCATTTATTTATTTTTGTCACACACTCTGTGCTTAAACGTATTTCAGAGAAGACAACCATGTTCCCTTTCTTTAATTTTTTTGGTGATGACATCAACATGATTTTTGCATGTGTCTTTCTGTACTTTGAGCTCATTTCTGTGTTGTGCAAGCATTAAACTTTCCATTGCGTGATTGACATTAGTTTCTTGCTGAAAGTTGCATTTATTTTCTTGTTGTCATATCTTTTGTATGAGCAAAAAAGGCATAAACACACGTTTATATATCTCTCTCTCTCTCTCTCTCTCTCATATATATATATATATATATATATTCGGTTCCTCTAATTGTGATCTCCCTTTGTAAATGAATGTATACATGTGTGGCAGTGAATCTGTTCTGGCGGAGTATATCCCATTCTCAAATCCGAAGCTGAAGATATTTCAACATGTAGATATTCCTTGCAAATTATTTCATAGTTTAGCTGAGGACCTGGAAAGGTTGAAAGAAAAGGTAAACATCAATTCTTTAGCCAATGGATTTTGTCTTTCTACTTTACTTTTTTGCTGTTCTAATTGTAGTCGTTTTAAATTTTCTTATCATCGTAGCATGAAGATTCAATTTCAACGTCAAATCTGTCTTATTTGAGTGCTGGATCAGCAAAAGGAAGATTATCAAAACTTTATTCGGCTTTCTTATTTTGTTTGATTGAGATGGGTGCTTGGCTGGTTTCAAGGTAAATTTTGTTTCTTGGTGGTGCATAAAAAACATTATAACGGTTTGGCCTGATCATTTTCCAAACATGACTTTGTTTTGAATCAGGCAGCTGAGTTCTTGTCCTGTGCAGACAATGAATTCTTTTCGTGGGGAGAATTAGATGTATGTGCTCAAACAATTGTTAGAAATTTCAGTTTGGGTGCATCTAAGGTTTTCTCGGCTCACTTACCTTCTGGTATATCATAGTTATCAACATCCATTTCCTTTTCTCCCTGAACTGTACACATGTTTTTTTTAATTTCTTTCTGCTCTCTCACTCTATCTTCCCTGTAAACATAGGGTCACATTGGTCAATTGGTGGCGATATTCAGGCAAATACAAATGTTGGATATTTTTCACCCAAAGTTACTTGTCTTCTAGAGTCTCTTCTAGTGTACTGAGAGCGGTTGAATATTAAATCTAGTATTTAGTCAAAAGCTTTAATGTCAATTCAATCTATTGGAAGTTTGTAGAATAACTGGAAAAAAGAAAGAGTGTTTGGTTAGATTCTCTTAACACTTTGACTTAATCACATTTCATGTTCAAACTAGAATCTCTGGTTTCACTTATTTTAATTGATTGTCCTTCATTTATTAACCCAAAAGTTATATATGTGAGAGAACATAATTTTTTAAAGCCTTTTCTTTTCTTTCCCCCTTTTTATTCCCCCAATTTGGATTGTTTGCGCTGGATCCAAATTATTTTCCCGGATTCTTGAGTTTGAACCTTTTTTTGGCATTCGACATTGTATGTTAGCTTATGGTTTATTTTTCAGTTTTTATTTTAATTATTACTTGCTTATACTTTGTATTGTTTTTGAGCCTGCTTTGGATTCATCAATAATTATATGAACTATTCCTTTTATATACTTGTTGGAACTTCCCCTGGGATTCATCAATATAATTATAGGACTATATATTTAGTGATTTACTGACCAACAATTTTTTAGTTGGTAACATGTAAACTTCTGTTTTTTTCCAATAGGATTCCTGAAGGATTTGAGATGCATCATATTTGTTGAGAGAATTATTACAGCCATTGTTCTTCTGACTCTATTGGATAACTGAGTACACTGCAGGACATGCTTCTGTGGTGCAGTCACAGAGTAGACAAACTCAAAATAAAATTGTCCAAGAATTTCGCAAGGGTCTGGTAAGTCAATTTTTTTTGCTTTCTAAATAATTTCTGAAGATTTAAAATCTGATATCCATGCAAAACGCTGCAGGTGAACATTATTGTAGCGACATCTATTCTTGAGGAGGGCTTGGATGTTCAAAGTTGCAACCTTGTAATTAGGTTCGATCCCTCAGCTACCGTTTGTAGCTTTATAAAATCTCGTGGACGAGCTCGAATGCAGAACTCAGACTTTCTTATTATGATCAAAAGGTATATTTTGTCCATCCATTCTGATTGATATTATGAATGGTTTTGAGAGCTCTGTCAATATTGTTGTGGTGTATTATTTACTTAAACATTCTATTTCTGCTAATCATTGTAAAATTTGGAATATTTAATTATAACTATGGACTGATTATTCTCATTTTTGGCTCAAATCCTAGTGTCGATTCTTCAACCCTCACTCGTATGCAAAACTATATGGCTAGTGGTGAGATAATGCGGCTAGAATCATTACATCATGCTTCTATTCCATGTTCACCTCTAGATGATGAATTGTATGATGAACCTTGCTACAAAGTTGAAAGCACGGGAGCAGTTGTCACCCTCAGTTCTAGCGTGTCATTGTTATACTTCTATTGCTCAAGGTTACCGTCGGATGGGTTTGTACTGCATATTTCTTTCTATGTTTTAAGGATTCTGGTATTTTTGAATATTTCAAGTGTTATATATTGCATTACTGACGCACCCAAGGGTGTGGCTTAGTGGTCAGATGAGACCATGGGTTTCAGGTTCAAATCCTAGTGGAAACAAAAACACTAAACTAATCCTTGATAGACAGAGTTACCTTGTACCTATTGCTGGTGGGAGGTAACAGGTACCCCGTGGAATTAGTCGTGGTGCGCTCAAGCTGGCCCCGGCACCACTGTTATAAAAAATAATTGCATTACGGAGAGACATTCAATTCATTTGTAGGTACTTTAAACCCAATCCTAGGTGTGAGATTAATAAGGAAACAGAAACCTGCACCTTACATCTTCCCAAAAGTTGTCCACTGCAAAGAATTATTAGTGTACGAGGGAATAGCAAAATATTGAAGCAACTTGCATGCCTGGAAGCTTGTAAAGAACTTCATCGTGTGGGTGCCTTGACTGACAATCTTGTTCCTGATATCGTGGAGGAAGAAGCCATCAACAAAGAATTGGGTATCTTAACATCTTTTATGTAATGTTTTTTTCCATAAACTGTGGTACTTTACTTCTAACCTATATATTGTGCAGAAGGTCAAATCCATACTGTTGAAGAATCAAAATGCTTTCCACCAGAATTGGTTAGTCATTGCGGCAATGATTCAGAAGCAGAAGCAGTGTACTACTGCTACCTAGTTGAGTTGCAACATGACTCTTACAACGATTTCCAGCTTCGTGGGATTATACTTGCTGTTAGGACAAGGCTCAAGTTTGATGATGAAATATTGGCTTTTGACTTGGACGTTGATAGGGGACGACGCTTGCAAGTTCAACTATATCATAGTAAAGTTGTTACTCTTACTTCTGAAGAGGTAACTATAATTTTATGGCATTTATCCTCTTTACTCGTCACCTGTAAAATTGGTTGGTGATGCTTTTTGTCTATCTATCTCCTCCTCTCCAGATTCGACGGTGTCAGAGGTTTCAAGTCAAAATATTAAGTAAGGTGTGTTTGACAAGCATGGGATCAACATATGCTTTGAAGGAGAACCACTTCTTAGGGGGAAACATATTTGTAAAGTGCACAATTACCTTCAGAGATCCAGAACTCAGAAGGCTAAAGGTTTTGATCAAATTGTTCTCCTTTTGTTATAATGCTTAGTGTTAAATATTATTTTTAGTCTCAGTTATTGATAAATTTTAATTTTATCTTCAATTACTTGAAATGTGCACTTTTGATCCCTTTGCTTATGAATATTTAATGTTTAATTGCCCATGTTTTATGTTACATTTGTGTTGTTATTCCATATTTTAGAGTAATAAATTTCTAAAAGTAGGCCATATATAATATATTTCCTACGATAAAGGGACCAAAAACACACATTTTAAATATTTGGAAGGTTAAATATATTAAGCCGTATAGCACAAGGACCCTAATCAGGATATATCAATAATTGGAGGACCATTTATCTTATTCTCCCTAATGCTTATATATGATCACTTAGCTTCACAGCTTAATGAATCTCACCTATTCATTTTTGTTTGACCTCTTTGGCCTCCTTTGCAGATTCAACTGATTCATCTGTTGAGTTGCCTCCTGAAGTTTGTTCCCTCATCATGTCACCTGTCTCTATTTCTACCATTTATACCTATTCGTATGTTCCTTCGATCATGCATCGGATTGAATGTTTGATTATGGCCTCAAACTTGAAAAGAATGCATTTGGATCACTGCACATTAAATATATTTATCCCAACCGCTATGGTATGTGCTACTATGATCTCATCAGAGTCTTTCTTAAGCTGTGGGCTTCGTACGTAATCTCGGGTTCGAGTTTCCATCAGTGGGCTAGTGTTCTCACAACTTACTTGTTTTATTATTTTAGGTTTTGGAAGCAGTAACAACAAAGAAATGCTTGGAGAAGTTTCATTTGGAATCACTTGAGACACTTGGAGACTCTTTTCTCAAATATGCTGCCAGTATACAGCTGTTCAAGACTTACGAAAATCATCACGAGGGTCTTCTCACTGTTAAGAAAAACAAAATCATTTCTAATGCTGCACTGTGCAAGCTTGGATGTGCTCGTAAAATACCAGTAGGTATTCCGTTGTGATAATTTTGCTGGGTTCCTAGAGTCTATATTTTATTGGTTTTAACTGCATATTGCTGGATGCAAATGCTATTTGAATTCTTTTTCCCTTTTCTTCTTTTGATTACAGGGATTTATTCGTAATGAACCATTCGATCTTAAAACATGGCTCATTCCTGGTGATAATTCTCAAGTTCACAAATTTGACGAAGAATTCCCGATGCCTTCAGTGAAAATATATAGTAGGAGCAAGCTTAAGATTAAAAGTAAGAGAGTAGCTGACGTGGTTGAGGCACTAATAGGTGCCTACCTCAGCTCGAGCGGGGAGTTAGCGGCTTTATCATTTATGAAATGGCTTGGGCTGGACATTGATTTTGTTGACACACCTATGCCAAGGCACTTCCCCATGAATGCTGAGATGATTGTCAATGTCAGATACTTGGAATCCATGCTACATTATAGGTTCAATGATCCTTCTCTGCTTGTTGAAGCGCTAACTCACGGATCCTACATGCTACCTGAGATTCCACGATGCTATCAGGTTATTCTCGTAAATAAATATTATCTATCTTAATGTTGTTAAATAGATAGATCTATATTTTGCAGTTTGATTACTGAAAGATTTTGCTGCATAGATTGGGAAAGTTGTGAACCTAAACATTTCATTAAACCTAAGGCTGCATAGTATTTGATGGTTCTTCATATAGCCTGCTAGTGACATGGAAATAAAGTGCATTGTTTTATTCATTCAAGGAAGTTTCATGGTTTTATATATGAATGATAATATGTATCATGTCTCGCTCTCTTTGCATCTTATTCTAAGTTCAATATGTGTATCCTTACATTTGGACCAATCTATTGTATGAGCTCAGGATGAGTAATATCATAAAAAGAAAAGCAGTACTTCGTGGCTTGTTGCCTGTTGACTACTGTCTTCCGTTGGACATATTTTTGTTGCCTGTGAAAGAAATGAGCGCAATTGGAAGTTCTTGTGAACATCTACGTTGTTGATATTGCTATATGAACAAAGATACTTAAATGTTATATACTGAAAGAAACATTTTTTGCTACATCGTGGTTTCTTTGGGGTGTGCTAAGACTTCCTTGCATACTTTAGGTTCACATTTGAGTCGATGTAATATTAAGCGCCTATATTCATAGTTTGTTCTTTTATTTCCCAAAGGTATTGCATACTTGCGTCAAAGTTAGACATAATACTTCATTTGAAAAAACCCAAAATTAAGATATAGAAGAATAAGTTTTTGGAAGCTCTTTCTACAATCAAAGTGTAATTCTTTCCCATTGTTAAGAGATTCATCTTAAGATCAGTGCGGATTAATGGTATCATATATAGTAATTTGATTTCGATGACGGGTTTTAACTCATTTTCCTTTTTGGTTCGCTATAGGTGCTTGGAGATGTTATTGAGTCCCTTGTTGGTGCGATCTTTGTTGATTCTGGCTTCAACAAAGATACTACATTTCAGAGAATACGACCTCTTCTGGAACCGCTAATTACACCTCATACACTAAAGCTTCAACCAATAAGAGAGCTAAGTGAACTATGTGACCAGAAAGGTGAAGGGTTTCGTCGTCGAGTTCGTACACGCAGCGGAATTTGAAAATTTATGTTTCAAACCCAATAACGGTAATACTGTAGTGTGATAATGTAATGCAAAGTAAAACACAAAGTTAATGAGAAGACTTACATTATGAAGCAAATCAGCCAAGCAGTTGAAATCTTCAAGCTTTGTGTAGTCCGGGGTGCACACTCAAAGATCCCTTGATTTGCAAGTTCTCAAGAACTTTGATGTAATTTTCTAACTTTAGAAATGCTAGGAATTTCTTCAGAGTATTAGAAGAGATTAACCCCTCTTAGGTTTCAAGTATATCAAATGGAATGAGAAGGCCCTCTATTTATAGTTGAGAGGGAGAACCAGGGGTAAAATAGTCATTTGGACCCCCTGGACGCGCCTCAGAGCCGCGACCCTTTCACGCGCACAGGCGCCGCAACCCTTAATCAATGGAGCCGTGGCCCTCGCCCAGTTTTCAGCCTTCTTCTATTTTTAATGTCCCGGTTATCAATCGAACATTTATATAATCTCTTCTTAATTACATCCTTCAATCAACAGAATATTTAACTTGTGTTTACCCTTCAGGCCTCTACATATTGACACCAATTACATTAGGATCTTCACGGAACTCCTAGACTGCGCTGGAAGACGAACTTCAATATGTAAAGTTTAGCTACACAAAATATGTGAACCGAACCTCTATGTGGGAAGATAAAATCCTTTCATTCACGACACACTCAATCAAGCTTAGGATTCGTCAAGTGTCTATCCAAATGACTTGATCAATCTATTTCATCTACATTAGTTGACAACAGGACCATATCGAAGACATGTCCATTGCGTTGGCCAACGACTTAGTTAACCTAATGTCTTATGAGAACCTGGGTGCTCTCTCGAAGATGCATTCGAGGAATGAATCCTATTCTTGGCTCAACTACCACCTTTAATCTACTTCGCAATGTACCCAAAACAAGCTGCGTCTCAACCTATAAGACATTTGAGCTTAGGACAGGATCAAAGCACATTGCTTCGTAAATAAGGTGATATCGACCTCAAGTCTAAGGGCTTCTATCTCCCACACACTGAATACACTAAAGACATATAAAACAAATAGCATATCAGTAGGGTATACCAATACTTCAACAAGTATCCATGTGTCCATCACGAGTTGTCATAACTCGTAGCAAGTGAGACATACTACATCCCCGAAGGATATGATGCAGACCACATGTCGACATATAACATATCATCAATATCCCAATCTTGATGATCATTAGTCGAGGCAGTTTAAGAGCGTCACGCTCTGATATTAATTCTCACTCCATTAATAACCACGTAGCCTCTAGGAATGCATTTATAGAATATTACAGACAATCAATTAATAATTCAACAAATGCAAATGTCATAATAATAATCAACATTATTATATATCAATACGAATTTGTATAAAGTACATTTGTCCTAATACAGATTGTCTCTAGGACATACATATACTTTCAATCTCCCACTTGGTCTAGAGCCAATCACCAACATATCTAATATCCATATTCTCAAAATGACCATTATGTTTTACCAAGCTTAATGGTTTAGTAACCGGGTCTGCTAGATTATTGTCCGTGGGAATATAGTCTATCTTGATATCTTCAGCTTCCACCATCTCTCTCTAAGGTGTGGTACTTCCTCGGTATATGCTTGTTCCTGATTGTTGATCTTGGTTCTTTTGCTTGTGCAATCGCACCAGTGTTGTCACAATAAATAGTTATTGGACAACTAGCACTCGGAACTACTCCTAGTTCCTTCAGGAACTCAGAAACCGCGACAGCTTCCTTCGCAACTTCCGCTCCAGCAATGTACTCTGCCTCAGTAGTCGAATCAGCAGTAGTAGCTTGTTTGGAACTCTTTCAACTCACTGCTCCTCCATTGAAAACAAAAACGTAACCAGGCTGAGATTTGAAATCATCAACATTTGTCTGGAAACTAGCATCTGAGTAACCGGTAGCAACCGACTTCTCATCACCACCATAGACTAAGAAGTAATTTTTAGTACGTCTGAAATACTTAAGAATACTCTTGACTGCATTCCAGTGTTCCTCACCAGGATTCTGCTGGAACTTGCAAGTCATACTAAGTGCAAATGCCACATCCGCCTAAATGCAGTCATGGCGCATATGATTGATCCTATAGCCAAGAATACGGATCCTCTTCACGCGCTCGAGTTCTACAACATTAGAAGGACAACCCTTCTTAGATAACTTGATGCCTTGACCCATCTAAGACCGCTTTCTTGGAATTTTCCATTGAAAAACGCGTCTAAGCACTTTGTCTATGTAGATTTCTTGTGATTTCAACAATCTATTAGGTCTATCTCTATAGATCCTAATTCCCAAAAATGTAGCAGACTTCACCCAAATCCTTCATCTTGAAGGTGCTGGACAACCACTCCTTAACCGACTGCATGAGAGTGAAGTAAGACAAAACTGTGAAGTAATGTTGGTCCGAATGTCATGACATTTGTTTCAACATTTTATGATTTTAACTTAGTACTGAAAATGATATGTGGGCAAAATGTCATAACACCAAACCCAACATTAACATTCTCCCCTTTTATGCCTTTCTTCACAAAACCGAATCTTTTCAATGCGAGTGACTTAACGACAATTGTATAGTTACATCTATGACTACACGAATGCTCCCCCTCAACCTGTGTTGGCAGATAAACAACAACATATACAAGACAATATATGTATGCCATTCATATATAGGATTAGACGTACAAAAAAAAAATAACTGTTAGATCGCGACATCCCAAATTTACACAGTAACCAATTAGTAACCAACCATTGTTTAGTACATCCCAATTAAAAACAGTAACTAATCATCATTTTAATAACAACAACATTAATAACAACAGTAACCAACATCTATCACACCACCTCCCTTGCATGTCAAGCATTAGTAGTAGCTTCCAGCCACTTTCTACTTTAGCTTGAATTTGCTACTGCCGCAATAGCAGCATCCAAATGATTCTTCCTCAGCCCCCCCTGCATCGTCTCTCTCGGAAGCAACATCAACATCTTCCCTAGCAGCAATAACATTTTCCCCCGTTGTTGTGAAGAAAGTAGTAGAAGTAGACGATCTCTTGTTTGAACCAGTGCTTCTCTCATAGTATCAACCTCGAAAATTTGATGGTTGATCTTTGTAATTTGATTTACAAGCCATTCTATGGTTAATGGAGACTGTCCTGTTTCAGTGTTTGCAGAAATGTTGGTGAAATTTCTTTCAACATCTATACTGCTTCTTTCTAATTTACAGGGTAGATCTATTACTATGTCTTTGCTTTTCAATACTGCTTTGTTGACTGTGTACAACTCTGGATTTTCCCCAAAAATGTCATTCTTCTTTGGTTGAAAGCTTTGTGTAGTAAGGACTTTGAAAATTAAAGAGGAAAAATGAAGAATTGAAGTTAATTCTTTCTGTGCCGAGTTAACAACTTGATAAAAAATTATTCTGCCTAGATCAACTTTCAAATTCTTTGCCAATTTTGTATAGTAGGGTGACTTGTTCTGAAGTTACAATTGACTTATTCATGGAGGGAAGCCAAATGTATATAGCAATTTTGTGTAGAGTTGCAAACAGAGCTGTCAGTTTAGAGGCTGGACATCTAGAGACCCACTTTTGCATTATACCTCCTATGAGGTATTTAATGATTTCATCTCTATTGTCCATTGCAGGGTCTGTTTCTTTATCCTCCTCCTCAGCATTTAGTTCCAACCATTGATTTATAATAGCAGGTGTGAAAGTGTATATTCTGTTATAAAAGTATATTTTCCTAAATTTCTTTGAGCTGGTATCCTCTACAACATATTCTAGATTATCATAGAACAACCTAATTATATTATCAATATAAGGTCCTTTGTTCGTGACAGATCTGAGAAGTTGTCTTTTCTTTAAAAACTCCACCAAGCCATATTGTGCGTAAGAGGCAATGTCTAATACCTTTTCGGACCTAATGATTCTATTTTTGTACCAGTCCCAATTTTCAGAACTAGTTTTAGAATAGAATTTTTTAGAGAAGAAAATTACCTTTTGGTCAGATTCAAATTCTGTTTTGCTGGAGGAGACGGGAGAATGTGAATGTGTCTTTTCAGTAGTTGGCTGGAATGTTGCCTGAGATGTTGTGACATCTGGGGCAACATCTGGGACAACACTGATCTTGTGGTTTTGGGAACTCCTTTTGGATAAAACTCTTCAATGGAGTGTCGTCTGGAATTTCCTCTTCATCAGATGCATATAGGGGTGCACAAAAGGTTAAAATCGGACCGGACTGGACCGAACCGGACCGAAGACCAAAATTCCAGATTACTAGGACCGAAGATCGGACCGAAATTCTCGGTCCGGTCCGGTTCGGTCCAGGTTATTTTCGGTCCGGTCCAGTTTTTCGGACCGAATGGACCGAATGATTTGCCCCCCCAGCCAGCCACCCCCAGCCAGCCCGGACGTATTGACATATCAAATATAGGTTGTAAATTGATCAAACTTTATATAGTCATAACTTTGAGCTCGGACGTCCGTTTTACCTTTTTTTTTATTTCGCGTATTTTTTCGATACGGGGGTGGGAAAACTGCTGAAGCGGTTTGATTTCGCCGATTTCTCCAAAAACGTCCATCTTGCCCCTCAATTTCACTTTTTCCCCCAAATCGTTACGTTTTTCCCCTTTTCAAATCTAAATATCTCGCGATGTACAATAGATTTCAACGTAAAAATTTCGTGGTAATGTGTCCGAGAATGTCAATTTCAGTATTGGAAATTCAATTATTAAAAAAAAAACGGGCCCCGGAACCCGACCCGGAATTATATATATTATATATTAGGAATTTAGAAAATTAGAAATTATATATATTAGGAATTATATAATTCAATATATATTATAAATTATATATATTATATATATTAGGAATTATATAATTTAATATATATTAGGAATTATATATATTATATATATATATATTATAAAAATAAAAAAATTATTCGGACGAACTCGATCGACAGACTGACCAAAACCAAATCTCAAATCACGGATCAAGACGGATCGAATTTCTGGTCGGTTCGATCCGGTCGAATGTGTCGGTCGTCCAATTTTTCGGTCCGGACCGACTTTTGTGCAGCCCTAGACGCATATTGAGGAACAGAGATAGGGGATTCTGGTTGAGGAACAAAGATATATTGTTCATCTTCATAAGTTGATTCTGGTTTTTCTTCATCAGTTTCCTCAAAAAATAGGTTGTAGTCTGTATCACATGTGTCACTGCTTGAACAGGTAGGTACTTGCGACTCAAACCTTGTCTTCTTTACAGCAGGTTCCGGTTGAACTGCTCTTTCAAATCTTCTGGAGGGAAACTGAGACGTGCTTGTTCTTTTTCCCAATGTAGAAACATCTGGAGTTGCATCGACATCTATGGGGTTTGTATCATCTCCTGGATAACTTATTTCCAAAGGTTCCTGAAAAGCACTCAGAACAATGTTTGTACAAATAGGAGGGTTGGTACTCATGGGTGTGTTGTCTGAGATGTTGGAGGTCATGGGTGTTGACATCGGGGATGTATCCATTGGAGAGTAATGAGAAGGAGATTCTAAGGATTTAGGGTTTTTGGGGGGTTTTGAAAGATGAAAAGTGAGATGATGAATCCATCAGTCTTGGTTAAACCAAGATTTATGTGATCTTTTTCCTTTTTTTTTTTAATTTTCGGAAAAGACAAATGACTTAAAAAGAACTAATGAAGAAGATTTTATACACTTGACAAACAAATAAAATATTTTTGGTTTTTAGGTGTTAGTCATAGTCAAATGCTTGCACATAAACTTAAGAAAAAATATAGACATCAAGATTTGGAATTTGATCTAATCATTTAAAAATTTAAATTCCAAAATAAGGCATAAAAATAGGGAAGTTAAAAACAATTTTTTCAAAAATCAGTTATGTATTGTATCCCAACAAATATCATTATCTGAAAATGTCAACAATAATGTTGGCAACATCTTGGATAGCACACATATTATGATCCCTGAAGAACTCTTTCATTTTTAGCAACAAATTAATACACGTTTTATATGTGTTTTTATGAGTTTAACCACCAGACCAATGTAACATTTTTCCATTGTATCCTTGATCTAATCATAAACCACATACAAATTTATTTTTGTGTCAAAAATAAGAATACTTATTTAGTATCCTCATAATTTCATGTTTTAGCACTTGATACTCCTATAGTATAGGAACAATATCATATTTAAGGGCTTTGCCCATTTGCACAGTTGCCAAAAGATTAGTAAAAGACTTTGCCTTATTTTGATACTCCCTTTTTATGATATCTAATATCATCGCAGAGAACGGTATCACCTTTGAATCATGTTCTTATTTTAGGATCATACTTGTGTGAACACAAAATTCATGCCAATAAACAGTAACAAAAATCAGATTATGATATTACATAGGTAAATGTCACCCAAAATGTAAGAGACATTTCAGTCGACATTCACCACACAATGACATTTAAGATATTACAGAGACTAAGAGAATTTTTCAGACTAGAAAATCTCTCATGGTCCAAAGCTTTTATAAAAAATATCAGCTAGTTGATGAAGAGTGTCAATGATCGGTGTATTTTATATACACTTTTCGAGTCGTTTTTAGTTAGTCTTTTGTCCCTTTTTGTACAAATAAGTGTCGTATTAGGATAGATTTTCTTTCTTTTGAGTCAAAGTGGTTAAAATGGCCAAATGACGGAAAAGGAGCTAAAAGAGGGCAAAAGTGGAGGTTCCAGAGCTTAAAAGCAGAGAAAGTGGCGAACGAGGCCGAAACGCAGTCGCGCACGCGCCATGCCAACAGTGCGCAGCGACGCCTAATCATCGAGAGGCTACGAAGTTGCGGCGCGCGCCTCTCGCATAGAGATCGGGGCGCGGCCGACGCGGAAAATCGAGTTTAATGACGACTCGCCAGCCGGGCGGAATAAGGTTGAGGCGGTTTTGAGCCTATAAAAGGAGAACCCTAGGCAGTTTTTAAGGGTTCCCTTTCTTGCACAACACAAGGATTCTTGGATTGAAGATTGGAGACCATAATTTAGTAACTTTCTTTTCTTTTCTTTTCCTTTATTTCAGTTTTGTATGATGAACCTTGAATTAGTTCTTGTCATGTCAATGGCTAGGAACTAATTCTTTTATAGGGCTTTCCATGTTAATTCACTAGAAACTTATGTTATGAATTGATGCAAGTTATGGTTATTCTTCTTCTTGTTGAGATTTATCCAATAATTGCTTTGAATGTCTGGTAATTAATTGATCACTAATTATCATTATTTATATGATTTCTAATCAAACTTCGAAAGGAGGAGGTTGTGAATATGCTGTAAGTTGGGTAGACATATTTTGGATTGGGGATGAAAATACCTCAATTATTTATGTAGCGTTAATGAGAGGCTTAAAAACCCTAATTTTACGCATGGCGCGTGACGGTTAACTAGGTTTTTGTTCTTAATCCTCCTATAGAGTCATCCTTATCACCGAAAGGTAGAAAGGAGCAATACTGGGGTTGAGTGTTTATATAGCCTTAACGGGAGTATAAAACGATTTCGTAAACCTGCTAGCTCCAAAAGAAGAAGAACCATAATTCATTGCATTAATAAGTAACATAAGCGGATAGTTGAGGAGACATGGAAGCCCTATTCTCATCACAACTGAAGTAAATCTATAGTTAATTAGCCTTTATAATTATTAGTTATAAACAACAAAATCAATATCGGTTACCAAATAGATACTAAAATATAGATAGTTGGTACTTGAACACTAATCCTTGTGGACGATATTCGGTCTTACCAAGACTATATTACTTGTCACGATAACGTGCACTTGCGTTAAAGTGTGTGCATCTTTTCGCGCATCAAGTTTTTGGCGCCGTTGCCGGGGATTAGGCATAGTTCAATATCAAATTTATCTATTTTTAATTTCTAATTTGGTTTTTAATTTTTATTTTTACGTTTTTTTTATTGATTTCGGTAAAAATCAGGGTGCCGTGATTTGTTGTCTGTTTTTGATCTATTTCAGGAAATCAGTTTATGCGAAGGAGAAGAGGGGCATACACTCTTGTTCCCTTCAATCCAGAGATTGAGAAAACCTGTAAACAGAACAGAAAGAATCAGCGGATTGCAACCTTGATAGAGATGGACGGTGTTCAAAACAACAATATTATGAGAGAAGGGTTAGGTGAAAATCAACCTAACCCCGGAATGCCTCGGCAAGTACCTGTGGATGTCGAGGAAAGAGTTCAAGTCCAGGCAGAAAGAAGCTTGAGTGACTACGTGCTGCCGAGGGTGAATGGAGCACAGACATGTATTAGGCTCCCTGCAATAGGAGCAAACAACTTTGAGATAAAACCGGCGATTCTGAGCATGGTGCAACACACAATGCAATTTGGAGGACTGCCATCAGAGGATCCACACATGCACATAGCTAATTTCTTGGAGCTATGTGCAACTTTCAGATATAACGGCGTTACTGATGATGCCGTCAGATTAAGGCTCTTTCCCTTCTCACTCAGGGATAGAGCAAAAGTATGGTTGAATTCCCTGCCAGCCGATTCGATTTTTACATGGCAAGAGCTGGCACAAAAATTTTTGGCCAAATTCTTTCCCCCATGCAAAGCAGCAAAATTGAGAGGGGAGTTGAATAACTTCTACCAAGCAGATGGAGAGTCACCGCATGCGAGCGTGGAAAGGTTCAAAGATTTGCAGAGAAAATGCCCACACCATTGCATTGAGTTGTGGAACTTGGTCCACATCTTCTATAACTCGCTCATGAACAACCAGAACCATTATAGATGCAGCAGCAGGTGGGACATTCATGAGGAAAACAGCCCACGACGCTCACGAATTATTAGAAGATATGGCCACCAACAACCATGTCACAGAAGAGAGATCAATAAGTGGGAGGAGAACAGTAGGAGTCCACGAAATAGATGCCATTGCTGCCTTGGATGCCCAAGTAGCCCTTTTGGCAAAACAATTGCAAAGAACATACAAGATCGATGAATGCGCTCAGTTGCCAAAGAGTCGCAAATCATGAGGCCCACATACATTCGATAGGTGTCCTTCAGCTGATCCTAATAATATGTCAATCGAGCAGGCAGAATGTCAGGCCGTGGGTAACTATCAGAGGCCACAAAACAATCCATACTCCAACACATATAATCCAGGGTGGAGGAATCACCCAAATTTCTCATGGAGAAGAGACCGTGGCAGAATCAATACAGCAGGCAAAACCAGCAGCCTCTTTACCTGTGCCCCACATCCCCAACAGCTCAATGCACCGTTCAAGAAGAAAAGCCGACGAGCCGAGAAGCGGCTTTGTTGGCACTCACCAACGCCTGCACTTCGGGCCGTGATGTGCTAGATCCTCGTTCAGAACTTGGAAACACAAGTGGGTCACTAGCAAAGCAGCAAACAAAGAGCCACGTGGTACACTACCAAGCAACACAGAGGTGAATCAGGGAGCAATGTCGAGCGAGACAATTGAGAAGTGGAAAGCGCTAGAGAAGAATACCTCACCAGAGTTGAGCAAAGCGGCGAGATAGAAAAAGAGAAGGTGGTTGAATCTAGCAAGAGGTAGAAAACTCCAGAGAAGGAGTATACAGAGAAGATCCCATTTCCCGGAGATTACAATGAAGGCGGTTGATAAACAATTCTCCATATTTTTGGAGACATTCAGAAAGCTGAATATCAAAATACCAGTTATAGAAGCATTGGAGAAGATGCCCTCATATTTCAAATTCATGAATGAGATCTTGGGGAAGAAGAAGAAATCAAGTGAGTATGAGATAGTAGCACTAACGGAGGAGTGTAGTGCTATCTTCTGAAGAAGTTGCCCTCAAACTAAAAGACCTGTGAGCTTTACACTACCTTGCACACTGGTGGTGACATGCAACAGGCTCAATGCGATTTAGGGGCAAGTATAAATATGATGCCGTTATCGGTATTTAAACGATTGGAGTCAGCAGGCAAAACCAATCACAGTGAGCCTACAACTAGCCGATAGGACAGTGGTTCATCCAAGAGGAAAGATTGAGGACGTGATTGTTAAAGTAGGAAAATTCTTTTTTCCTACGGACTTCCTCATTCTTGACATGGAAGAGGATGCAGAAATCCCTATCATATTGGGGAGACCATTCCTAGCGACAGGGAGAGCCTTGATCGATGTAGAAAGAGGAGAGCTGACATTAAGGGTGGAGAAGGAAGAAATGGTGTTTAAAGTATTTAAACACATCATTGAGCCACCAACCATGAGCAGGTGCTTTGCAATCAGCACCATCAAACCTCCTTGTGAGCCCGTACAAGTCAAACCAAGGGAGATGAGCCCACGAAAGCAGGTATGGCTTGCCGAACCTCCACAAACGCAGGTATGTGTTACTGAACTTTCCCTTAACGATAATGCTAAGAGGAGAAGAAGAAAACGAAAACGAAAAATGTGGAGAAAATGGATTAGTTGTGGGGTTAATCCACCCCACATTCATTGAGTAAGGAACTTGCGTCCGGCTAAAAGACGTTAAAGACAGCCCTACTTGGGAGGCAACCCAAGGTATTTTGATTTATTTTACTTTAATATAATAGTTTTTTTATTAAGAACGGTCTCACGGAGGTAGTGTTTGTGTTTTGATTGACAGGTATAGGCCAATAAATTGAAGGCGGCGAGGAACAACAGAATTTCTGAAAAAGCGGGTAGCCATACGCCAGAGCAGTGGCGCGAAGCGAAAAAGGCGAAGTTTAAGCGCGCGGCTAAAAATCGAAAAATTGCCAAGTCTAGCGCGCGGCGTAAATTCGAAGAGTGCGAGAACATTTAGCCGCGGCTAAAAGCTGGCCATGGCTGCGGAAATCCAGAAATTAAAAGACGCCCAGAAATCAGATTTTCCCCAATTTCAAAACCAAAACCTAACCCCCCCTTCTCCACAAAATCCACGAAAATCCACAATTTACCCACAAATACTCCACAAATCAAACCCAACCACAACCAAAACTCTTAAATTCCTAAAACCCTTAGCTATCTCAACCAACAAAACTCCATCCCATTGCCTCAAATCACCATTAGAAGCAAGAACACCTTGAAGAACACCATAAAAAGGTAAATCTTCATCTTTTCTTGAAAGCTTTCAGTAGTTAAAGAAGGTATTAGTTTGGAGAAGTGTTGCATTGTGAAGTAGTTGGGGTGCTGAAAAATTGGTTGTGAAGTTTAGAGAAGGAGTAGACAATGAGGGTGTGGGTATTGGGTAGTAGAGTTGAAGTTTGGGGGTGTTAGTGTTTTAGCTGCTAATTGTTGATTGTGTTGGGGAACATTTGTGCTACTAAGTTGTAAGCTGCAGAAAGTGTTTTAACCATGTCCGCCAGAAAGAGAAGAGCCTCCACATCCACCTCATTGTCACAATGATGATACTAGGTTTGTGAGCTACCAAGCCTTCCAAAGATACAAAAAGCTTAGTACTAGGCCCTTAATCTCTGAAAGGGGAATGGACTATCAAAGGGAATCGTTTGGGGAAGAGGATGTTTATGAGCCCATTCGGGCAATGATTGAGATAATGGGTGGAAGAGATTTGTAAACCCGGAGAAGATAGCACCAATGAACACAACAATGGTGCGTGAATTCTATGCTAACTTTCCGGAGAGGGTGGACAACAATTGCTTTGTGAGGGGAAGATATATGCCTGTGACGGCAGCATCAATAAATATGTCTCTAAAAACAGTTGATGTTGAAGGAGGAATTGGTGATTGGAACCATTTTAGAACATGGTCTAGGAGCACCAGCAACATCAACTGGAACACCGTCGCAGACACAGTGAGCTACCCTGGGGCTGCTTTTGATATTGCAAGAAATGGGTCAAGAGCACTGAGCAGGTGCCAGTTCAACAAAGCAGCCAAGGGTTGGTTGTATTTCGTCAGCGCCCGCATGATTCCATCCACGCACTTCACCAGAGTGCCAGAAGATAGGATTAAACTGATATATGGAATTATGAGGGGGATGACGATTGATGTGGGGAAAGAGATAGTGCAGAGCATTGAAAAAATCAGCAGGTTGGTGACAACAAGTGGATTGGGACATGGCTCACTTATCACTAATTTATGCCACATGAATGGGGTCCCAATCCTACCCACTGATACTAATGAGAGAAACCAACTGCCTGTGACATATGGGATAGTGCACTCTTTCCCAGACCCAAACCCCCCAGCAGCAAGAAGAAGAGCACAACCACTACCAGCAGCAGCAGCAGAGGCCGCCATGGACGAAGATGAGCCTGAAATAGAGGCTCAATATGCGGCAGGACCTAGCCACCAGCCAACCAAAGATTCAGAACCCTCAGTGCCCATGATGGAGCAATTGCTTCAGAATCAGATGAGGATGATGCAGAGTTTGGACACAGTGATACAAGGACAGCAAGAAACGCAACAACAAATTAATGAGATGAGTTCCTTGTTCAACCAGTGGTCCATGCACTATCCCATGCCACCGCCACCACCACCATTTTAGCCAAGTCTGTAAGTGTCTTGTTTTCTTTTATTGTCTTTGAGTCTACACATATTGGGGACAATGTGTGATTTAAGTTTGGGGGGGTGTTTTATTTGTGTTTTATTTGTTGTCTTGTTATAGTATGTTTGAGTATTTTTGATTGTTTTGTGTATAGTTTAAGTCACAATTTTTTTTCTTTTAAGTCATAATTGTCTGTCAAAAGATCATGTATGCTGTAGTTACTAAAAACACCTAGTGAAGTAAGGTGGAATAATGTAATGGAACTAGAAGCAACTATCTAAACACTTAGGTTAGATATGCCAAAAACTCACAAAATCTGTCTATTTGGAGTTTCTTGCTTAAATTATGCATGCTAAATTGATGAAAACTTATGTGTTATGATTGCTTGCTATTTGAGGCGAAATAGCTAGGATATGCATGTTAGGGAGATGACTCAGGCGTTTCTTTGATAGCCAATTCTTACCATTCTTTTCTATCCCGGACTTTAAAAGTATCCCTAGTCAGTCCCATTGAGCCTAAAAATTGAAACTTTTTCTTTGACACCCTATATTCCCACAAATTGTGTCATAAGTAAAATTGTGAAATAGTGGAATAAATTGTGTTAAAAAAGAGACAAAAAGAGTGAACAACTTTGATGCACCCCAATAAAAAAGTAATAAGAAATAGGCAAAAGCCTAAGTTTGGGGGTGCTTGTCATTATTATACACTTCACTCTCTCAAAACAAAAGAGGGGAAAGATTGATTTGAAGTAAAGAAAAGAATCAAAAGAAAAGGGAAACACTGAAAAGCTAAAAAGCTTATGGTACACAAAAATGAGCTTAAATGCCTATTTTTACCTACCTATACCTAAGCCTACATTACAACCCTTAAAGTCCTGAAGATCTCTTTTATGCATATCCAGGATTAATGGAGAATAGCAAGTAAACATGCCATAGGATTTTTGAATTTTACAAGCATGATTCAGTATGTTGACTTCCATTAAGCATGATAAAAATGAGTTTGTGAAATATCTAGCTTAATATTTTAGTGTGCTAAAAATTTCATGCTATATGTTCCTGCATATTATTCTGCTAACCTTCATGTTTTTCTAGATAACATCAATGCAACAAAAGTGATCAATGTCAGTGAGTCTTTTATTTTTCGTTTCTTTGAGTCTTTAATTTTTTCTTTCTATCTTTGCTCGAGGGCGAGCAAAGGTTAAGTTTGGGGGTATTTGATCGGTGTATTTTATATACACTTTTCGAGTCATTTTTAGTTAGTCTTTTGTCCCTTTTTGTACAAATAAGTGTCGTATTAGGATAGATTTTCTTTCTTTTGAGTCAAAGTGGTTAAAATGGCCAAATGGCGGAAAAGGAGCTAAAAGAGGGCAAAAGTGGAGGTTCCAGAGCTTAAAAAGCAGAGAAAGTGGCGAACGAGGCAGAAACGCAGTCGCAGCGGCCTACTCATGCCAACAGTGCGAGGCGCGACGCCTAATCATCAGAGAGGCTACAAAGTTGCGGCCAGCGCGCTCCAGACGAGATCGGGCGCGGCGCCAAATCTTCCGGCATCTGCAGACTTAGCGCCGCTTGACGCCAGAAAATCGTGTTTAATGACGACTGCAGGCAGCTGAAGGGAAAAAGGTTGAGGCGGTTTTGAGCCTATAAAAGGAGAACCCTAGGCAGTTTTTAAGGGTTCCCTTTCTTGCACAACACAAGGATTCTTGGATTGAAGATTGGAGACCATAATTTAGTAACTTTCTTTTCTTTTCTTTTCCTTTATTTCAGTTTTGTATGATGAATCTTGAATTAGTTCTTGTCATGTCAATGGCTAGGAACTAATTCTTTTATAGGGTTTTCCATGTTAATTCACTAGAAACTTATGTTATGAATTGATGCATGTTATGGTTATTCTTCTTCTTGTTGAGATTTATCCAATAATTGCTTTGAATGCTTGGTAATTTATTGATCACTAATTATCATTATTTATATGATTTCTAATAAAACTTCGAAAGGAGGAGGTTGTGAATATGCTGTAAGTTGGGTAGACATATTTTGGATTGGGGATGAAAATACCTCAATTATTTATGTAGCGTTAATGAGAGGCTTAAAAACCCTAATTTTACGCATGGCGCGTGACGGTTAACTAGGTTTTTGTTCTTAATCCTCCTATAGAGTCATCCTTATCACCGAAAGGTAGAAAGGAGCAATACTGGGGTTGAGTGTTTATATAGCCTTAACGGGAGTATAAAACGATTTCGTAAACCTGCTAGCTCCAAAAGAAGAAGAACCATAATTCATCGCATTAATAAGTAACATAAGCGGATAGTTGAGGAGACATGGAAGCCCTATTCTCATCACAACTGAAGTAAATCTATAGTTAATTAGCCTTTATAATTATTAGTTATAAACAACAAAATCAATAACGGTTACCAAATAGATACTAAAAGATAGATAGTTGGTACTTGAACACTAATCCTTGTGGACGATATTCGGTCTTACCAAGACTATATTACTTGTCACGATAACGTGCACTTGCGTTAAAGTGTGTGCATCTTTTCGCGCATCAGTCAACATGTTCAATTTAAACTAGATGTTTTTCAACCAAATCTCTTCAAAAATAATGTCTTATATCAATGTGCTTTGTACGAGAGTGCTAAGCTGGATTTTTGAAAATATTTATAGCACTCAGATTATCACAATACAAAAATAAGATATTACTTGAAAAACCATAGTCGTCTAGCATGTGTCTTAACCATATTAATTGAGAACAACAACTTTCAGCTGCTACATATTCAGATTCACCAGCAGTTGAAAGTGAGACATATTTTTGTTTACGACTATACCAAGAAACAAGATTATTGCCAAGATAAAAACATCCTCCACTCGTACTATTTATGTCATCCACATCACCAGCCCAATCAGAGTCACTATATCCTATTAAATTATGATTAGTGTCTTTGAAATACCAAATTCCCAACTCACATATGTCGGCAACATATATAATTACACGTTTTATGATATTTAAGTGGGAGACTTTGGGACAGGCTTGGAATTGAGCACACACACAAACACTAATTCGCCAACATCGTCTTTGCATATCTTCTGTGTTGATCCCATTGGAGTTCTCATTTGTTTAGCATTTTCTAATCCAAACTTCTTAACTAAATTCTTGGCATACTTACTCTGGGAGATAAAGATTCCGTCTTCATTTTGCTTTATCTGCAAGCCTAAGAAAAAAGTTAGTTCCCCTATCATGCTCATCTCAAATGTTGATGACATAGTTTCGACGAATGTTTCAAGGTAGGATTGTGAGGTCGAACCAAAGACTATGTCATCTACATAGATTTGAGTAATGACTATATCTACTCCGTGATATTTTATAAATAAAGTACAATCAGCTTCACCACGTTTAAAACCAAATTCAAGAATAAAGTGAGTTAAACGATCATACCATGCACGAGGAGCTTGTTTTAGTCCATATAAAACCTTTTTGAGCTTGTATACAAACTGTGGATGGTGAGGATCTTCAAATCCTTTAGGTTGTTAAACATAGACTTCTTTATCAAGATACCCATTAAATAAAGCACATTTACATTCATTTGATGAAGAGTAATCTTTAGACAACAAGTAACAATCTAATTGACTCAATTCTGGCAACATGAGCAAATGTTTCGTCATAGTCAATTCCTTCCACCTGCGTGTATACTTGAGCAATTAAGCGAGCTTTATTTTACACAATAGTTCCAGATTCATCTGACTTATTTTTAAATATCCATTTAGTTCCAATTACATTGGTATTATTTAGGCGTGAAACTAAATCCCAGACTTCATTTCTAGTGAATTGCTCAAATTTTTCTTGCATAGATTGAATCCAACAATTATCTTTGAGTGCTTCTGAAACATTCTTAGCTTCTAAAGTAGATACATAACAAGAAAGACTGACTTTTTGATATATGGCAGACATGCACACATATCGAACCATATCTCTGTAATTCAGAGGTTCTTTCCTCCTTGTTCTTACACCTTCAAACATTCCCCCTATCACCTGACCTGTAAGGTGGTTCTTTCTAATCCTAGATGAGGGGTCCCTTCATACTTAATATAGCATCTCAGCATTCAGATCCTCATCTGTACCTTCTGTGATCTCGGGTTCAGGTTCAGATGTTGCTTTTCGGATGTGGTAACATTTGGAGCAACATCTGATTCTTCAGCATTCTGCACATTCTCTACTGAAATTGTAAAGGTATTTTCAGATATATTCCCTATAAGGTCAGAAAAATCATCAAAAACAACATTCACAGATTCTTGTACAGTTTTGGTCCTAAGATTGTACACACGATAAACATGGCTATTTTGAGAATAACCGACAAAAAATCCTTTGTCACTTTTAGAGTCAAGCTTTTCTAGATGGTCTCTATCATTTAAGATGTAACAAACACACCCAAACACATAAAAGTAACACAAATTGGGTGTCTTTCCATTAATTATCTCATAGGGTGTCATTTTTGTTCCAGGCCTTAGATAGACTCTATTTGTAATGTGACTTGCAGTATTCAAGGCTTCAGTCCAAAAATGTTTTGACATTTTCTTAGAACTAAGCATGACTCTAGTCATCTCTTGTAGATTTCTATTCTTCCTCTCTACTACACCATTCTGCTGAGGAGTTTTGGGAGCAGAAAATTCATGAAAAATACATTTTTCTCATAACATGTTGAGAACAGATTGTTTTCAAAGTCTTTTCCATGATCGGACCTAATCCAAAAAATAGAAGAATGATACAAATTTATTATCCTAGAGTGCAATATCTTAAACATGCCAAAAGTTTGAGATTTTTCTTTCAAAAATAATATCCATGAATACCTAGAAAATAATCTACATTCACATAAGAATACCTCATGCCTCCTAAACTGTCTACCTCGATTGGACCCATAAGATCCATATGCAATAATTGAAAGCAGTGAGACGTACCTGAGTGTTGTCCGTCATTCTGGGCAACATTATGGGAGACACGAGTTTGCTTACCTTTTAGACAATCTTCACAGACCACTGTTTTATCTTTAGGACTTAATTTAGGAATGCCTCTTACTGCCTCATAAGAAATTAATCTTTCTAAGTTACGGTAGTTGACATGCCCTAATTTTTTATGCCACAAAGTTGTGTTATTTGTCCTAACATTATTGCAGATTTCTTGTTCTCCAACAAGATAGCAATTGTCACCTGTCTTTGTACCTGACATAACACATTTGTTAGCTTCATTTGTAACTATACAAGCATACGTATTAAGCTTTACCTCAAGATTGTCGTCACACAATTGACTTATACTAACTAGGTTAGCCATTAAAACTTCAACATGTAAGACATTCTTTAAGACAGAAACACCAGGAACATTTAAGATTCCTCTTCCTATGATTTTACTTTTATCGCCACCTCCATAAGTCACGTTACCTCCACTGAGTGACTCGTAGTTCTTTAGGCACTCTTTTGTCCCTGTCATGTGGCATGAACACCCACTATCAAAGTACCACGAATCTGAAATGTTAGTCCTTAAAGTAGTTATAGCAACATTACATTTCACACTCATTTTGGGAACCAAATTCTCTTAAAACATTTTCCTTTCTGGACTGAGGAATGTTACTTCGAGTGTTGTCCGAGATGTTGGACAATCATCTTGGCAACATTCTGCTCCTGGACTTCTGAAGTTTGAAACAGTATAGTTTTATATGACCAAGGTTGTTACAATGATGGCACACAAACTTCATATCTTTTGACATATATGAGACTCTATTATTTAATCCTTTTTCTTTCACAAAACCTATTTTCTCATTTTTGTCAAATAAATTAGAGCATATTGCGTTAAGAGAGTTTTTGTACCCAATACATGCGTGTGGTGGTTGACTAACACACAATATCTCATCCAGTTTGGAAGTCTCTGTATTGAGCTTACAGAAGGTTGCTTCAGCTAGATCCAACTTTGCACTTATCTACCAAGATCAATGTCCTTCTTGGTAAGTACAACTTCTAATCGAGTTATTGTGCCTTTTAAATCTGCATTCTCAAGAGTTAAAGATTTTACCTTTGAATCAAACTACTTGGATTCTAGAATTAAGTCCTTACAAAGTTTTTGTAATTTCTTAATCATTTCGACCTTGGAGTCAACTTGAATTTCAAAGTTAGTCTCACTACCAGAAATAACTCCACTAAAGCAATTAATATCAGGATAGTTGAAGTATTCATACATTCCGGATGTGGCTGAAACTGCAGATGTTGTCGCTGATGTTGTAGAAAATGTGATGACATTTGGAACAACACTGTCGACAACATTTTCTTCGTCTGATGAGGGCTGTTCAAAAATAGTGGACATGATTTCTTGTGACTCTATTTCTTGATCTCATTCCTATTCTCCTTCGTCGTCACTAAGAGAAACCCACAATCTTTTACCAAATTTTCTCAAGGTGTTTACACATTCATTGGCATAATGACCCCACCCTGAACATGCATGACATTGCATAGTTTCAAGTTGTTTGGGATCAAATTTGGTTCGATCTGAGTTGGTTCTCTTTAGTTGTTTTCCTCTTTGTACTATAGGAAGGGAGTTAGTGGATTTTTGATTGAAGTGTTTTCTTTGGTGTTGGAAGATATTGTTGTGGATTTTGGAGAAATGGACATAGGAGAGGGTTTAGAAGAGTTTGGGGTTTTATTTAAATTTGGATTTGAAAAAAAGGGTATTTGAGCCTTGGGCTTCCATTGATTGAACTGGTGCTTGATGTGATGTGACTAAAATCAAATGAGATGGCAACACATATACAAATTACAATGACCTCCCCCTAAATTTAGGTAGTGTAGATGAATTAAATCTCGTCACTCCTAAAACAAAGAGGTAACATAACACACAACATCATCTAATTTTGGAATTTTAAAAATCTATCAATATCCAAATTTAACAAGATTTTGATGTTTAAACCTTACGAATTTAAATTCCTAAAAAAATAAATAAGACATAGAAACAGAAAAATAATTTTCTAAAAAATAATCAACATACTGGATGGTGATGTTATTAGCAATGTTGTTAACATTTTGATTTGACATTTACATTAGACATATTCTGTATATACTCCCTATAAGATTGACCCATGTACCAATGTAACATTTTCTCATCATCTCCTTAATCAACTTAGTTGAGCCCATACATAATTCTTTTATGTCTAAAAATAAAATGAAAATAATTTTTGAGGTATTTTCAACCTTCTTTGAAGCACATGGTACTCCTATACATTAGGAACAATTCCAATTTTAGAGCTTTGCTCTTTTTGTAATACAACTAAATTTTATGTAGAGGTTTTTTCTTCTTATGATACTCCCCTTTTATGCTATATATAATTGCTTTATATATACCATCGCAGAAAACAATATCACATTCAGAAGTTGTCCTTCTGGAATCATACTAGAGTGACCAAAAATATGCACAATACTATAACATCTACAATGTACATTGACAAAACAGTAAATGTTACTCAGAATGTTGACAACATTTCAGCCAACATCTCTACCTATACTTCCTTATGTTAAAAAAAACATAGACCAAGAGATTTCTTCAAACTAGAAAATCCCTCATGATCTAGAGCTTTGGTAAAAATGTCAGCTAGTTGATGAAGTGTATCAACATGTTCAATCTGAACTAGCTGTTTTTCAACTAAGTCTCTTAAAAATGATATTGTATATCTACGCGTTTTGTTCGTGAATGCTGAACAAGATTTTTGGAAATATTAATTGCACTCAGATTGTCACAATACAAAATCACAGTGTTTCTTGATAAGCCATCGTCATCTAACATGTGTCATAGCCAAATCAATTGTGCACAATAACTTTCTGTACACATACTCAGACTCGGCAGTCGAAAGAGACACAATTTTGTTTTCGAATATACCATGAAACTATGTTATTGCCTAAGTAGAAATAACCACCAGTAGTGCTTTTTCTATCATCTACATCACCGACCCAATCTGAGTCACTATATCCTATTAGGTGCAGATCGCCTATCGATGGTTCGATGTAGGTGAGGCTAAGTTAATCGGCCCAGACATGATTCAGCAAGCTGTTGACAAGGTGAAGCTTATTCAGGAGAGATTATTGGCAGCCCAAAGTCGACATAAGTCATATGCAGATAATCGACGTCGACACTTAGAGTTTCAGGTTGGTGATTGGGTATTCCTGAAGGTGTCACCCATGAAGAGTATGATGAAGTTCGATAATAAAGGGAAGCTTATCCCGAGATACATTGGGCCTTATCATATTATCCATAGGATAGACAAGGTTGCCTATGAGTTGGATCTACCATCTGATTTGGAAGCGGTACATCCAGTCTTTCTTGTATCGATGCTGCGTAAGTGTGTTGGTGATCCTTCTAGAGTATTCCCTGTAGATGATGTTCAGGTGACAGAGGAGTTGTCTTATGAGGAGAGTCCCATAGCTATACTTGATCGACATGTTAGAAGGTTGCGTACTAAGGATGTGTCTTCCGTCAAAGTGTTATGGTAGAACAATAATAGGGAAGAGATGACTTGGGAAACAGAAGACGAAATGAAGAAGAAGTATCCTCACTTGTTTTCTATGCCTACAGGTAATTCCATCCCTTACATGATTATATTGATTGGTGAATGATACATGTGTTATATTATGGCCCTGTGAGGCACCTATGGTTTGCTGAATATAGGATTGATAGGTATAGTTATTGTCACGACCCGACTCCGGGCCGCGACTGGTGCCCTACCTGGGCACCCCGTTCAGGTATACATCAGAGAATAGCAGCGGAACATACACAACATAAACACATGTGTAAATAATATACAACACATGCTAGCCGATAAGGCCGCCTTCCATAATATAAACAAAGTCAAAAGTACAACTTTACAACTCAGTTCTTATAGCCCAACCACATATGTGAATACGCACTCTAGGAATAACAAGCTGGCGGGACAGTGGCCCCGCCATACCTCGAATGTACATAATCTACAACATCGTGACAAGATCGTACTAAAAGAAAGACAAGCCTCCGAGAATGGAGCTCCGACGTCCGATAAGTGATCCTAAGAATGTGGATCTCGCCACCGCTACCCTTTCCTCGCAGATGACGCAGCCCCGAGAAGTGGGTCGATACGCATGTACTAAGTATGTAAAACTGGAAAGTACTGTAATTACAACATAAGTTTAATAGAAAGCCGGAGACATGTATGATAACAAAATTACAGTACACAGTGCCTTACTAACAATGAGAGTACATCAAGAGAATACGTATAACATCACAATAGCTTCCCGATCATACCATGGGTAGCGAACCCATAAAAACAGGTGGTATAACGTCTTGGGGTGTCTACCCCTCATTTATACTCTTACCCTGAAGCAGGTGGTATAACGTCTTGGGGGTTTGCCCCTCATTTATACTCTTATCCTGTAGAATATAGTAACACAGGTGGTATAACGTCTTGGGGGCTTCCCCCTCATTTATACTCTTATCCTGAAGAAGGTGGTATAGCGTCTTGGGGGTTTTCCCCTCACTGATACTCTTACCCTATCTCAAAACCGGCCGTCATCCAATAATTAAGCAAGTTAGCAATCCCCCTAACTTCTTATTAGTCTTATTCATCTACATTCTCATTTTAGTTTACTTAAGGCACTTTCATGTCTTTTATAAGAATCCGGGAATTTAACCCAAAGTACTACATACTTCTATTCTTTTAAAAACAAATGACTTTTTTTTAGTAGAAAGCTTCCAAGACACTATTAACCATAGTATCAAGTCCAAAGTACATTTCAAGGCAAGTCACAATACCTTTAGAATTAAAGTAGGTTTCTAAATCAAATGACTCCTTTCTTATTAAACCTTGGGCAATTGATACCTTAAAATCAATTTGCCTTTTGTTAACACAAGCCATTTACCTTTGCATAAAGTCAATATAACCAACTCCCCATAAAGTCGTTATATTCACTTTATACCTTAGTCAAGTACATTCTTCTCCTATCCAAGGGACTTATACGATTAAAACGACACAAGTATCACATACTTTAAATCTCTTCAAGTCCCTTAACTTTACTAAGACTTAAGACATCCTTAATATTTCAAAGAAGTGAGTTAACTTCCTAACTCACCCGACTTGGCATTTTATAAGGCTAGTAAAGAATGTCAAAGGCTTCAGACGTCCACCGCACTACATACGCTAACTAGTCATGCTCAAAAGATAGGAAAAAGTTCTACATACCTTGTTTGTCAAACCACTTTGCCAAGTACGAAGTCCCGCCTGCACTATGTCAACCTATAATATTCACAATACGCCTATTAAAGCCTTACTTCAAACGTAGAATATTATAAGTATTAAGTCTCCATTTTCTACGGAAAATCTGACAAAGACCTCCTTTGTTTTTACTCACTTTGCCACCTTTTCAAGGCCAAAATACAATAACCAAACAGCCCCAATTGGCTCACAATTATATGAAGGTAGTCCAATACAATTAAATAACTACACACCCCAATTGGCTCACAATTTTATGGAAAGTAGTCCAATACAAATGAATAACTACATTCCCATTGGCTCACAATTATATAGAAAGTAGTCCAATACAATTGAATAACTAAACAATACAAACTACATTCCAAATTCGCCACCTTGATTCAACAAATCCAATTCTTATCCAATTTCCATTTCAATCCAATTTAGTAGCATAACATGATATCAAGTCGCATTTGAGTATCATAACCATAATCTTTAAGTAAGTAACATGCGACGATTTCTAAAACGACCAATTAGTAATCCAATTTCCAAGCTTGTATAACATTTCTGATTTAACTACAAGAAATCCATAATACTAATAACTTCAACCTATCAACATCATGCTAGCAACAAGTAGAGCTAACAACAACAATATACATATGTAATCTTGAAAAACCTTTATAATACAAGATTTTACCTTAACGATTCTTATTCCAACTCCAATCCGAAATCGCTCCTTAGTAGTTTAGAGCCTCCAAGACACCTCAATCCGCTTGTTGAGACCCTTAGAACAATACCAACAATTATCCTTCAAAACTCCAAGCAAAACCTAGAAAGACCGCTTAGGTTTTCGTTTGACTAACCAGTAAACAATCTTTTTCCAAGATTTTTATATTGAGATGTGTTTACAATACACCTAAGACCCTTGGTTTAAAGTGTGGAATCAAATGGACAAGAAACGAAAATTTCTCCATTTCTTTCAATGAAGAACCCGAGCTTTGCCTATGTTTCTTCCAATTTTTGTGTGAAATTTTCTAAGTGTTGGCTCTCTCTAGCACTACTAGTATTATATAGAGTAAAGGATGGTCAAGATAATTACAAATGTGAGGCTTAGATGTGGTCTTCCAAAATATCAAGACTTATGACCTTTGACTTTAGTCAATAAACTCATGCTACAAGTTGCAAGACTTAGCCTTAGAAGACTTATGGTAAATGACCATATCGCCATGCCATTTTCGCCCAAGGCACTCTAAGGGGTGACACATGTCGCCTCCCATTCACACAATAATACATTTTCCGACAATATCAAAATTCGATAAATTTTTACAAGCCTCAAATCTTAACACCGTGAGTTCTTATTAACGTTCTTAAAACATGTCCAAGAATACGGTGTAACATTCTTCCCCTTAGAAACATTCGTCCCGAATGTTCCTTCGGAGTCAAACTTAAAATTAGCGACCTGGTTTTCTTTCACAACCCCGACATACCAATAATGCCAATCATGGCCACATAATGTCATTTAGGCAAAATAGATACTTCATTTTAAAACTTGACAAGTAAAGGAAGATGAATTACCTGAAGGTATAGGAAATAAGTGAGGAAACTTCCTCAACATGTCCTCATCCGCCTCCCAAGTCATCTCCTCTCGGTTATCATTCCTCCACAGACTTTGACTAAGCTACATCCTTGGTCCAGTCGCTGACCAGCGATCGAGTATCGCTATGGGACTCTCCTCATACGATAATCCTCTCACACCGGACCTCACTAGTAGGGAAAACTCGCCGGATCACCGATACACTTCCGCAACATAGAGACATGGAAGACCGGATGTACCGCCTCTAACTCGATGGCGATCCAACTCGTAGGCAACCTTGCCCACCCGATTTAACGATCTGGTAGGGCCCAATGTACCTGGGCCGAAGTTTCCCTTCTTACCGAATCTCATCACACCCTTCATGGGTGACACCTTCAAGAAGACCCAATCGCTCACCAAACTCCAAATGCCGACGCCGATTATTCGCATAAGACTTCGCCGACTGAGCCGCTATCGCCTCTCGGATAAGCTTCACTTATCCACACCGATGTACCAAGTGCGCCAACTAATCGTACTCGCCACGCCGAACCAACCGATCGGCGACTGCATTTCCGCCATATAAAGCCTCGTATGGCGCCATCTCGTATACCGGAATGGTAGCCGTTATTATAAGCAAACTCCACAAGAGGCAAATGATCCTCCCAATACCATCGAAATCAATCACGCAGCTCGCAGATATCCTCGTTGTCGGATAGTGCGCTCGCTCGCCGCTACCGAGGATGAAATCTTTGTCTTGAGACTCACTGTGTCCCCAAACCCTTCGAAAGACCTCCGAAGTTAGCCAGAACCGGCTCTCTATCTCGATATAATCGACACCGAACACCGCGCACCTCACTATCTCTCGGATGTACAATCCGCATAGTCCTCACCAAAACGCTGTCCCGATCGAAGGAAATGGGCTGATTTCGTCACCACAACAATAACCCAAACGAGTCGCATTTCCTCCGAGTACGAGGTAAACTCAGAACAAAGTCCATGTTGATCATCTCCCACTTCCAAGTCGAATCTCAATAGATCGCAATAAACCACCGGGCCTCTCGTGCTCGACCTTGACTGGCGGGCAATTAGGACATCAGGTAACAAAACTCGCCACGTCCTCTTCGTGCCATCCCACCAATACAAACATCCGAGGTCATGGTACATCTTGGTCGACCGGATGAATAGAATAACGAGCACCGTGTTCCTCCTGCAATCTGCCGACGAAGTCCTCGATACATCGGGAACACACAACCGGCCCTCAAATCTCAAGACTTCATCAGCGCTACCTCGAATAGACTCTTCTCCTCCCGAAGAGTGCATCACTGCATCGCATCAACACCGGGTCCTCAAACTGCCGCCTCTTTACCTCATCAACGATGGAAGACTCGCAACCTCACGAACCCGCATCCACTATCGTCGGTATCGATCAATCGAACCCCAAGGCTCGCTAATCGGTGGATCTCGACGGACCATGTCCTGTCTCTCCGCCGTACCTGATAGGCTCCCATCGATCTACGACTCAAGGCATCAAGAACTACGTTGGTCTTCCCGGATGGTATAGAATATCAACATCATAATCTTTCAAAGAACTCTAACCACCGCCTCTCGCTCAAGTTCAGCTCCTCGCTGAAGATATACTGGAGGCTCTTGTGGTCTGTATAAATATCCACATGAACCCGCATACAAATAATGTCTCCAAATCTTCAAGGCATGTATAATCGCGCCAACTCTAAGTCATGGGTAGGGTAATTCTCTCATGCTTCCAGAATCGCCGAAGCATAGGCTATAACCTTGCCGTCGCATCAAAACACACCCTATCCCGATACCCGAGGCATCACAATAGATCACGTATCCATCTAACCCTCCTAAGAGTAAGAACCGAGTCGTAGTCAACCTTTCCTTCAAAGAATCGGAAACCCTTCTCGCAAGCCTCGCCCATCGGAACTTGGCCGCGCCACCTAGTCACGGTGCTGAAATCGAAGCAACCGCTTCCACAAACTCGCGATAATAACCCGCCATCCTAAGAAATCGCGCACCTTGGTCGGAGTAGTAGGTCTCGCCAAGACTTGATCGCTCTATCTTTGCCGTATCTACCCGAACACCATCAGCCCAATAATATGCCCGGGAATGCCATCGAGGCCAACCAAAACTCACACTTGGAGAACTTGGCGAATAATCGCCGGCCCGAGAATCCTAAGTACCGCCTCGTGATCTGCATGCTCTCGCTCTGTCGCGAATACACCAGATGTCATCAATGAATACAATCACAAATGTATCCAAGAATGACTTGAACACCCGTTCATCAAATCCATAAATACTGGAGAGTTGGTCAAACCAAAAGACATAACCTCAACTCATAGTGCCCATACCGGTCCTGAATGCGCTTTGGGATATCTCGCCTCTCGAACTCGAACTCGATGATAACTGCATCGCAGGTCTATCTTTGAGAAACACCCCACACCCTGCAACTGGTCAAACAAATCATCAATCCTGGAGAGGGGGTACCTATTCTTAATGGTTACCTTATTCAGCTGCCTGTAGTCAACACACATACGCATCGTCCCATCCTTCTTCTTTACAAACAATACCGGCGCTCCCCAGGGAGATACACTAGGCCTAATAAAGCCTTTTTCCAGCAAATCTTTCAGCTGGTCCTTCAGCTCCCTCAACTCGGCAGGTGCCATCCTGTATGGCGGAATGGAAATAGGTCGAGTGTCCGCAACGTGTCAATACAAAATTCAATCTCCTCTCGGGAGGATACCCAAGATCATCCGGGAACACATCCGCAAACTCCCTAACCACCGGCATCGATCAAGAACGGCACCTCACCAGTACAAATACCCGCACTGGATGATAGATGTACCCTTTCTCGCACCATCTTCCTAGCCTTGAGGTAAGAAATAAACCTACCCCTGGCGTCTTTGTGTTGCCCTCCACTCGATAATCGCTCGCCAGAAATCGAACCAACCAACCTCTCCCTACAGTCAACGTTGGCATAACAAGAGGCCAACCAGTCCATACCCATAATGACATCAACATCTGTCATCTCCAGCTCTATCAAGTCTGCAAGGGTCGACGATCAGAATAAATACCGACATCCTCTATACACCCGCCTAACACCGAATCACCAATCGCGTAGCTACCTCAAACGGCTCTATCGACACCGGCTCTACTCCGATTCTACCCGCATAAGAGGGAAACATAGGACAAGGTAGAACCTGGATCTATCAATGCATAAACATCACAGCCTGAAATTAGTAATATACCTGTGACGACGTCAGGGGAAGCCTCCTGATCCTGGCGGCTGGCTAGAGAATATATGCGGTTCTGGGGACCGCTAGAACTGGAACCACCACCACGACCTCTACCACGGCCTGCCGTCCGCGAGTACCTCGCCTCCGGCGCATAACCACGTAAGGAGAAGAAGACCCAACAATCGATCCCGCTTACCAGGTTGCATCACCCATACTGCCTCTAGACGGACAATCTCTCTTCAAATGGCCCAGCTGGCCACAAGAGTAACAAGCTCCCGAAGCTCTGCGACACTCGCCCTGGTGGAACCTACCGCATCGAGCACACTGAGGTGTGGGTGGTCCCGATCGGTGACGTTCTCGCCTCCCCGAAATCTCAGAGTCCCGAGCCACGACTGCTTCCCGATCGACCTGGCCGGTCGACTCTTGCCGAAAACCGTGACGAGCACTCGGCCTGGCCGAACGCGTGACCTACTCTGCTTCGAGGTCCGCCTCGAAATCGCCTGAGACCCCGATGTCTCGCCTCTTGGCCGGCTCGCGTCAATCTGTCCTCCTCTCTCTATCCTCTATCCTCGCAGATAGCTGCATCCGGCGATGTCCATACCGGCCAAGAGCCACCCCAAGCATGTCAGAATCATATGACGGCCTAGCCCCATCACATAACGATGAACTCTATCCGCCATGCTAGCTAGCTACAATAGTGTGAGCATGCCGGCCAAGAGTCAAACTCAGTGTCGCACTCCCTAACGGTCCTCCCGCTCGCCGCAAGGTCAAAAACTGCCTACCGGGCTCTCCTCATCTCGGGAGGTAAAAAGTGATCCATAAAGGCCTCTGTAAACTCCTCCCAAACAGCTGGAAGAGCATCATCACCTCTCGAAAGCAACCACGACTCAAACCAGTTCAACGCAATATCGCGCAACCGGTAAGAGGCTAGTGTAACAGACTCTGTCTCTGAAGCCCTAAGAACCTGCATGGTCCGCTGTAGCTGTCGAACGAACTCCTGCGGATCCTCGCGGACCTCGAACCATAAAACTCGTGGATTACATCCGTAAAATCCCTAATCCGCAAACTGTCGGCTCTAGGGTGGCCGCCGCTCGCTTATTGCGCCGGCTACTATATCGTCAATAACCGACCGCTTCCCGTAGTCTCTATACTCAAGAATGGCCGGGAAATCGAGGGTCAGTATCGGAACCTCTCGAGCTACCGCCGCTCTCGCCTCTAATATCGCCGGCATGGTGAACTCAACGACCGCTACTACCTCGTGCATAGTCTGCGTGCTCGAGCCCGTGTGACCTCTGAGTACCGCTAGCGCCTCCGCCGCTTTGCCCTTCGGGCCCCGTAGCTTCGTGGAGGCATACCGTTTCATAAGAAGAGGTCGGAGAGGATTCAACCTAATAAGACAGCTCTAATGCACGATCTCGGAGAGAAAATGGAAACCAATCCTAAATGTCTCTGACCTCACGATTATAGATGTGGTGCACAACACACCGATAATCAAGACTCTACTAGACACGGTGCAGACATTTTCCGAGGACTAATCGCTCGATACCACTTTTGTCACGACCCAGCCGCGATCGTGCCCTACCTGGGCACCCTGCCTGTGTATACATCGAGAATAGCAATGAACATACACAACATAAACACATGTAAATAATATACAACACAAAGCAGCCGATAAGGCCGCTTTTCATAATATAAACAAAGTCAAAAGTACAACTTACAACTCGCCTTATAGCCCAACCACATATGTGAATACAGACCTCTAGGAATAACAACTGTGGCGGGACAGGGCCCCGCCATACCCTGAATGTACATAATCTACAACATCAGGGACAAGACTGTACCAAAAGAAAGACAAGCCTCCGGAGAATGGAGCTTCCGACGTCCGATAAGTGATCCTAAGAATGTGGATCTGCCACCTGCTTACCCTTTCCTGCGGCATGAACGCAGCCCCCGAGGAAGGGGGTCAGTACACAGTATGTACTAAGTATGTAAAACTGGAAAGTACTGTAATTACAACATAAGTTTAATAGAAAGCCGGAGACATGTATGATAACAAAATTACAGTACACAGTGCCTTACTAACAATGAGAGTACATCAAGAGAATACGTATAACATCACAATAGCAGTCTCCCGATCATACCATGGGTAGCGAACCCATAAAAACAGTGTGTATAACTTCTTGGGGTGTCTAACCATCATTTATACTCTTACCCAGGCGGTGGTATAACGCCTTGGGGTTTGCCCTCATTTATACTCTTATCCCGTAGATAGTAACGCAGTGGTATAACGTCTTGGGGCTTCCCCTCATTTATACTCTTATCACGAAGAAGGTGGTATAGCGTATAGGGTGTTTGACCCTCACTGATACTCTTACCCTATCTCAAAACCTGACGTAATCCAATAATTAAGCAAGTTAGCAATCCCCCTAACTTCTTATTAGTCTTATTCATCTACATTCTCATTTTAGTTTACTTAAGGCACTTTCATGTCTTTTATAAGAATCCGGGAATTTAACCCAAAGTACTACATACTTCTATTCTTTTAAAAACAAATGACTTTTTTTAGTAGAAAGCTTCCAAGACACTATTAACCATAGTATCAAGTCCAAAGTACATTTCAAGTCAAGTCACAATACCTTTAGAATTAAAGTAGGTTTCTAAATCAAATGACTCCTTTCTTATTAAACCTTGGGCAATTGATACCTTAAAATCAATTTGCCTTTTGTTAACACAAGCCATTTTGTTATACCCCGTATTTCCAGAGTATGTACGTAAGGACGTACGTAGAAAAATTTGAACTTGTGAAGTTGGCTTGGCCGAATTAAATTTTGTGCATAACACCCGATTAGAGTCGCCGACGTAAACGCTTTCCACGACTTTCGTAGGGAATTTCCGCTATGTCATTTTTAATTTTATGCGGATTTTTCCGAGAGACGAAACATTGTGGACCAACAAGAGGGCGCCACTTGGCACCTCTCATTGGAAGCGTCTTGGGCGGTGAAGTGGGCGATTGGGTTGGCCATTTTGGTCAAGGGTGGTAGGATATTTTGTGCTAGTTGGCTAGTGTGCACTTGGCAAGATCTGGCCCTACACTTGCTAGGCACTTGGCTAGATCTTGGCCCTTGGTTGGCCTTGGGTTGTGGTATCAATACCCCTATAAGGTTTAAGACTTGTTCATCCAAAATGCCTAAGTCTTGAGAGCCTTCTCCTCCCCTCGTGAGTTCGGCCGAGAGCACCCCTCTAGGGGTGCTAGCCGAGTGTACCCTCCCCTGGCCGAGTACCCCCAGTGGGTAGGCCGAGGGTATACACCCCCTAGCCTTGTTGCTTTCGTATAATACCCCTTTGTGGTATAGAAATACTCTCCAAAGTATTGTTATAATGCCCAAATTACCTTAGCCTTATACCTTGTAGTATTCTAAGGTTATACCTATACTGAAAAGCCCGTAAAATACTATTATACTTCCATCACCACCAAACCAAACCCTAAGGAAAATCTCCATGGTTAGTTGGAGTAGTATGTAGAAGTTGGTTAGAACTTCTAAGGGTAGTTTGGAGCCGGGTTGGAGCGCACGGAGTTGGAGCTAAACGATAGCCCGGATCGACTTTATACTTGGATAATTATGGGCTTATCGAGGTAAATATCTTGTCCTCTATTGTAATTGGAAATTACGTTGTTTGAATATATAGTCAAGTATACTATATATAGTAATCGAACGTAGTTAGTTGGCAATGTCTTTTGACTTAAGCTCAAGAATCGAATCGAATCAGTAATTACATAGACCGTATTACGGTAGACTTGTGTAGTAGTGCGTGGAGTAGAATTGTACCCGTCGTTAGATGTATAACCCCGGTTGGCTTGGTATCCTCGATAGAGGAGATTTACGCTGTTATGGGGAGGTCTTCCAAATTTCAGAGAAAGTTCTACGATGCGACTGAATGTTAATAAAGCGCTGCGTGGCCTTATAGGTGGAAGTACTACGTATGGCGCGATCTGCTTAGCTTAAGGAGTAGCCGACGGTTGGAGCGTTTTGCTATTAGTCGATACTCGTCGCGAGGTATGTGAACCTCTTCCTATCTCTTCTAGCATGATATGTGTGAACTATGTAGTATGTAGACGTACATGTGCTAAATGTATTTGACTGGTGTAAACATAAAGTGTTATAACGGCTTTATGGGAAGTTGTTTATAACAGCTTTATGTTGGTTAGAAAATACATGTGGTTTTTAAAAGGTAACTGATTTGAACTATAACTGGCTTGTTATATGTTAATAAAGAACTTGAAGTATTTCAAAAGATTCTTGAATCATTTTGAAAGGAGAAGTAATACTTGGTGTTTGAAAACTTAAGAGTTATACTAGCTTTATGGGAAGTTAGGTATAACGGCTTAAGAATGTTTTACTGATTTCGGAAATCAGAATGTGTATCGACAAACCACTGCAGCGTTAATAAAAGGAAATGTTTTGACTAATTAAGTATTTTTAAAACCAGTAGAAACTTCCATCCGCATGAAGCTAAGATGAGACAAAATGATATTTCCTAGATCATGGTCATTGTAATAAGATTATTATAAACAAGAATATCCTACTCACATATAGGGCTTAGGTTTCTCGATTGTTTAAAGGAGAACTATATTCTTAAATGAATAAGACTATGAACTACTAAACCGTTCTAAAATGAGAAACTTGAACATTGGAAATTAGGCAAACTTGAACGGGAAAAGAATGTTACTACTTGATTTTACAAAGAGGAGTAATTGAGTTACTTTAAAAAGATAATCACTCTATGTTCATATACTACGGGTATTGATGGTTTCTTTTCATGAGTAACGTATCTTTTAAAGATTTAATGTATAAAGTACTTTGGGGATAAAACCCGATCTTGTTAATCGTATAGTAGAAAGTACCTTGTGTGAACAACTTGAGTGTGTTGGTTTGTGATAGTCTTGTAATACTTTCTTGTTGCTTTGATAAGTAAACGTGTTAGGATGCTACGTGTGTTAGTATCTTGTGATGGTTGTGTAAAGGGGTTTCTTGATTGTGCTTATTAACTATCACCGTTATGATAGTATTGTGGCATTCATCTCGAGATGATTCCGGTTGCCGCCTCCGACGCGGGTAGACTCAGTGGTCGATGGACCTATGATTCGAGATACCTCATGCGGTCCCGGGGCCTATGCGAGCTACGAGAGTTCCGTGTTAGTATCGCGCTTTATGGGCATGCGTCCTCAGGCCACGCGACTCGAAAGTCCGGGGCGATGCCGGAGTAGCTACCGACGCGGGAATGCCATGCGGCCGATGAGATTGGCCTACGCGAGTCGCGGAAGTTCCAGGACTAGACGCGACATCGACATCGCGGCAAGTGGCCGCCTTTGATCATGTGACGGTCTAGACAGATCTTATGATACAGTTCATGACCTTGTTGGTACTGTGGGTGTTAGTAGTCGGCTATGCCTTCGTACTTACCCTGTACGGTTTTATTTGGACACAGGTGGGACCTGGTGATCATGTGTATTCCTTGGTGCTTTTCTATCATGCATCGCCGCAGGTGGGAAGGTATTCCACGGGCATGATTGATGTTATGGGCCTGAGACCCATAGTTATATTTGAGTGATGACTTTGAGGGCGTGAGTCCCTGACGTGACATGACTGCTTATTTATTGTGAACTGTAGTTTGGTTATCATACATGTCTCCTGCTTTATAGACTATTATGATTTCAATTACAGTATTTTTTTTTTTTTTTTTTTTTTTTTTTTTTTTAGTTTCACATACTCGGTACCTGTTGTACTGACCTCCTTCGGGGGGCTGCGTTCATGCCGCAGGTTGAGGTACACCAGTCGTTGATCCTAGCTCTCAGGATCACAGTTCAGCGTGTGGGAAGCTCCGTTTCTCCGGAGGCTTATCAATGGTATAGTTCCCTGTCGTAGTAAGTGTTTACATTCAGGGGTTTGGCGGGGCCCTGTCCCGCCATTGTTGTCGTATCATTCTTAGAGGTCTGTAGTACTGTTGTGGGCAGGGTTGTAAAAAGGATTAAACTGTTCATCTGTAAAGTTGTTATTTATATATGCCGAAAGGCAAAGTTTTCTAAAGATAACTGTTGTACGTTTCTTGTTACTTCATGTTGTGGTTTTATATTCCGCCGACACTACGATGTTGTGTCACTAGGTGCCCGGTAAGGCACCGATCCACGG
The DNA here is from genome assembly GCA_029844215.1 of Przewalskia tangutica. NCBI lineage: Eukaryota > Viridiplantae > Streptophyta > Magnoliopsida > Solanales > Solanaceae > Przewalskia > Przewalskia tangutica. The sequence goes on from CM056725.1 coordinate 11,673,545, forward strand.
GCCCAGTTCGGTCGTGACAAAAGTGGTATCGAGCGCTTAATCCTGAAAGTGTCTACGCATCGTATCGATAGAGTCTTGATTATCGTGTTGTGCACCACACCAATAATCGTGAGGCTATAGGATATTTAGGATTGGTTTCTATTCTTCTCACTCCGAGATCGTGCCTTGAGTCGTGTTGTAAGTTGGACCCTCCGACGAAATTCTTTCCTTATCGTTATGCCTCCGCGTAGGCAACCCGAGCCCGTGAGGCAAGGCACGGCGGAGTCGCGAGTAGAGTTCAGAGGTGGCGAGGGCACAGGCCCAATCATTACCTAGGTAGTGCTTCATTCGGGAGTTTTGCGACGCCACTAGCCCCGCAGAGTTTAGCACGGCGGCGCTCCATCTGCGCCATGACATTTGAACCTTCGCCCACGGCCGAACAGAGAATTTAGATTGCAGAAGCGACCACATTAGCTATAGATTTGGCTACTAGAGTGTATACCGATGTACCGCGAGTCTTGATGACTATCTAAGGCGGTGTGCAAGAGTAATTCTTCGCTAGGCTTGAGCATGGCTCGTGGTCGGGCTTATGCGCAGCAGCCGAGAAACGTAGAGATCGACGGGTTAACAAAGCGACAGAAGAGGCCAGAGCGGAAGGTCCTTTAGTAACTTTCAAGGCGAGCCGCCACCGCCAGATTAGATATGCACCTCCGCCATGCAGTGGTCTTCCACGGATATCGGGACGCTTGGAGTATGCAGGAGTTGGTCGTAACTCCGTGGCTTCCGCTCATTACACATGACGCCATCCCGGGAATGTCGCTTTTAGTTGGTACTTGTTGTACCTACGACCGTCGTGGTCCGATGTCGATAGAGTGTCCTTGTAGAGGACTTAGCCCTCGAGATCGGTGGGTAGTTCGTCATCTTCCCTAGCTATGCGCTTCACGGGCAGTTTGATTAGAACAACTAAGAGGAAGCAAGAGATATAGATATATCTTTAACCCTCTACATGTGTGATAAGGTGAGTATACCTTAAGTGCTATGTTCGATAGCAAGGTGTTAGTCGTGATTAGATTATGGTTGTTTAACCAAGTAAGATTTTGGGGATAGATAAGGTGTGAGCCTTAGAATGTTTTACGTAAAGACCTTGCAGGTAAGGCCATCTCGAGTAAAGGTGTAGTGTTATGTTTGATCTTATCGAAGTGCATAGTGCACGTGAGTTATGTTTGGGATAGGTCCCTAGTAAGTGCGGAATGGCGGGGTTGAGCTAAGACCGCTAGGTTTTCGTAACGTGATTGTGAGACTGTTCCGGATCGGGAACTAGTGTTGTGCTCGTTGACGGGTCGGATTGAGGCCATGATGCGGGTCAACCCGCGGCCTTTTTGGTGGTGGGTCGGTTGTGGTGGTCCCGCCTTGTGGTAGGTCACGAGGGTGTTAGGCCCAAGTTTAGTTAACCAACAGACGAGTTCGTGGACGCGTCGACCGATGGTCGGGCCGATGGGGCAGCCCATCGTGTTCTTCTGGTCAGACCGTTTACTCGTGTTGAGTTATCCGAAAGGTTGTAAGGCTGCACGGTGCCTACCTTCACCTTATGTCGCAGTGAAGCCCGTGTTGTGGCTATTTTCGCTTTCTAAAAGTTTTACCAAAGGATAGGAACTCGGTGAGTCTCGTAATCACATTCACCCTGCCGGTGTTTGGATTTCGTGATAGTTGTGGGGATTGTTGTCTCCAGTGGAGGTAGCGTTTAGGCTACCATTTTAGTGTTCGGATGTCGCCTTATGAAGCCTTGTAGGGGCGGAAGTGTAAGTTGCCGGTCGATTGGTTCGATGTTGGCAAGGTTCAGATAGTTGGTTCAGGTTTGTTCCAGCAGACTGTGGATAGTGAGAAGCTTGTCTAGAAGAGGTTCTGGCAGCTCAGAGATATTGTGCGGATAATCGGCGACGACGCTTAGAGTTCAGGTTGACGGTCGGTCTTCTTGAAAGTACCACCCCGAGTTGGGTATGACGAGTTTGGAAAACTGAGGAACTTAGCCCGAGTTACTTTGGGCCTTTGTGGGTTCATGTGAAGAATAGGCCAGGTTGCCTATATGTTAGCATTTGCCGTCCGACTTAGGAGGAAGGACGTCCGGTCTTTCGTATTGTTATGTTCGGGAAAGTATCGAAGATCCATCCAGAGTATTCCCAGTTAATGATGACCACGTTAGAGATAGTGACCCCGAGTTCTGGAGACTGAAGCAGTATCAGGAATGTGGTAAGTTATGAGAAAGAGTTCGTGTATGCGAGTGTACGACATCCTCAGGGATCGCAAGCAGCCCGGTACCATTTGTTGGGTCGTCGGAGCAAGGCTCGCGACAAAGTGACAAAATGTTAGAGGTGTTTTCCTCGTGGACTTGGATGTAAGTTTTTTTTGTGCGCGGGTGTTTCTGTGGCCAGATGTGGCAGGTTGGTTCTCGTAAGTGTAGTAGTGAAGACTATACTGGCGCACGTTGTTTTGAGACTTAGAAGGAACATTCGGGACGAATGTTTCTAGCGAGGGAGAATGTTATACCGTATTTCCGGTATGTACGTGGGGCGCACGTAGAAAAATTTGAACTTGTGAAGTTGGCTTGGCGAATTAAATTTTGTGCATAACACCCGATTAGAGTCGTTTTTGACTAAACGCTTTCACGACTTTCGTAGGGGAATTTCCGGCTATGTCATTTTTAATTTTTGCGGATTTTTCCGAGAGACGAAACATTGTGGACCAACAAGAGGGCGCCACTTGGCACCCTCTCATTGGAAGGCGTCTTGGGCGGTGAAGTGGACGATTGGGTTGGCCATTTTGGTCAAGGGTTGGTAGGATATTTTGTGCTAGTTGGCTAGGCACTTGGCAAGATCTCGCCCTACACTTGCTAGGCACTTGGCTAGATCTTGCCATTGGTTGGCCTTGGCTCAGGCTATAAATACCCTCTAAGGTTGAAGACTTCTTCATCCAAAAATGCCTAAGTCTTGAGAGCCTTCTCCTCCCCTGTGTGAGTTCTACGAGAGCACCCCCTCTGTGGGTGCTAGCCGAGAGTGTACCCTCCCCTCGTCGAGAGTACCCCACTGGGGTAGGCCGAGGTATACACCCCCTAGCCTTGTTGCTTTCAGATAATACCCCTTTGTGGTATAGAAATACTCTCCAAAGTATTGTTATAATGCCCAAATTACCTTAGCCTTATACCTTGTAGTATTCTAAGGTTATACCTATACTAAAAGCCCGTAAAATACTATTATACTTCCATCACCACCAAACCGAAACCCTAAGGAAAATCTCCATGGTTAGTTGGAGTAGTATGTAGAAGTTGGTTAGAACTTCTAAGGGTAGTTTGGAGCGGGTTGGAGCGCATCGGAGTGGAGCTAAACGATAGCCCGGGATCGACTTTATACTTGGATAATTATGGGCTTATCGAGGTAAATATCTTGTCCTCTATTGTAATTGGAAATTACATGTTGTTTGAATATATAGTTGAAGTATACTATATATAGTAATCAACGTAGTTAGTTGGCAATGTCTTTTGACTTAAGCTCAAGAATCGAATCGAATCAGAATTACATAGACGTATTACGGTAGACTTGTGTAGTAGTGCGGTGGAGTAGAATTGTACCCGTCGGGTTAGATGTATAACCCACGGTTGGCTTGGTATCCGCCTCGATAGAGAGAGATTTACGCTGTTGCGGGGAGAGTCTTCAGAAATTTCGTAGAAAGTTCTACGATGCGACTGAATGTTAATAAACGCCTTGTGGCCTTATAGGTGGAAGTACTACGATGGCGCGACCGCTAGCTTAAGGAGTAGCCGACGGTTGGAGCGTTTGCTATTAGTCGATACTCGTCGCGAGGTATGTGAACCTCTTCCTATCTCTTCTAGCATGATATGTGTGAACTATGTAGTACGGTGAGACGTATATGTGCTAAATGTATTTGATCGTGTAAACATAAAGTGTTATAACGCTTTATGGGAAGTTGTTTATAATACTTTATGTTGGTTAGAAAATACATGGTTTTTAAAAGGTAATCGATTTGAACTATAACGCTTGTTATATGTTAATAAAGAACTTGAAGTATTTCAAAAGATTCTTGAATCATTTTGAAAGGAGAAGTAATACTTGGTGTTTGAAAACTTAAGAGTTATACTAGCTTTATGGGAAGTTAGGTATAACGGCTTAAGAATGTTTTCTTGATTTCTAAATCGGAATGTGTATCGACAAACCATCGCAGCGTTAATAAAAGGAAATGTTTTGACTAATTAAGTATTTTTAAAACCAAGAGAAACTTCCATCCGCATAGAAGCTAAGATGAGACAAAATGATATTTCCTAGATCATGGTCTGTAATAAGATTATTATAAACAAGAATATCCTACTCACATATAGGCTTAGGTTTCTCAGTTGTTTAAAGGAGAACTATATTCTTAAATGAATAAGACTATGAACTACGAAACCGTTCTAAAATGAGAAACTTGAACATTGGAAATTAGGCAAACTTGAACATGGGAAAAGAATGTTACTACTTGATTTTACAAAGAGGAGTAATTGAGTTACTTTAAAAGATAATCACTCTATGTTCATATACTACGTATTGATGGTTTCTTCATGGAGTAACGTATCTTTAAAGATTTAATGTATAAAGTACTTTGGGGATAAAACCCGATCTTGTTAATCGTATAGTAGAAAGTACCTTGTGTGAACAACTTGATTGTGTTGGTTTGTGATAGTCTTGTAATACTTTCTTGTTGCTTTGATAAGTAAACGTGTTAGGATGCTACGTGTGTTAGTATCTTGTGATGGTTGTAAAGGGGTTTCCTTGATTGTGCTTATTAACTATCGATCGTTATGATAGTATTGTGGCATTCATCTCTTGAGATGATTCCGGGTTGTCGCCTCCACGCGGTAGACTCAGCGGTCGATGGACCTATGATTCGAGATACCTCACGCGGTCCCGGGGCCTATCGCGAGCTACGAGTTCCGTGTTAGTATCGTCCTTTATGGGCATGCGGTCTCAGGGCCATGCGGACTCGAAAGTCGTGGCGATGCCGGAGTAGCTACCTCGACGGGAATGCCTCACGCGGGCCGAGATTGGCCTATGCGAGTCGCGGAAGTTCCGTGACTAGACGCGCGACATCGATACATCGCGGGCAAGTGGCGCCTTTGATCATGTGGACGGCCTAGACAGATCTTATGATACGATTCATGACCTTGTTGGTACCGCTGGTGTTAGTAGTCGGCTATGCCTTCGCATTTACCTCAGACGGTTTTATTTGGACACAGTGGGACCCGTGATCATGTGTATTCCTTGGTGCTTTTCTATCATAGATCGCCAGCTGGCGAAGGTATTCCACGCATGATTGATGTTATGGCCCGAGACCCATAGTTATATTTGAGTGATGACTCTGAGGGCGTGAGTCCCTGACGTGACATGACTGCTTATTTATTGTGAACTGTAGTTTGGTTATCATACATGTCTCCTGCTTTATAGACTATTATGATTTCAATTACAGTATTTTTTTTTTTTTTTTTTTTTTTTTTTTTTTTAGTTTCACATACTCTGCACTGTTATCGACTCCTTCGGGGCTGCGTTCATGCCGCAGTTGAGGTACACCCGCCGTTGATCCTAGCTCGGGATCACGGTTCACATGGGAAGCTCCGTTTCTCGAGGCTTATCAACGGTATAGTTCCCCCGTAGTAAGTGTTTACATTCGTGGGTTTGGCGGGGCCCTGTCCCGCCATTGTTGTCGTATCATTCTTAGAGGTCTGTAGTACTGTTGTGGGCAGGGTTGTAAAAAGGATTAAACTGTTCATCTGTAAAGTTGTTATTTATATATGCCGAAAGGCAAAGTTTTCTAAAGATAATCACAGTTACGCTTTCTTACTTCATGTTGTGGTTTTATATTCCGATTACTGACGATGTTGTGTCACTAGGGTGCCCGGTAAGGCACCACCACGGCCCAGTTCGGTCGTGACATTTACCTTTGCATAAAGTCAATATAACCAACTCCCATAAAGTCGTTATATTCACTTTATACCTTAGTCAAGTACATTCTTCTCCTATCCAAGGGACTTATACGATTAAAACGACACAAGTATCACATACTTTAAATCTCTTCAAGTCCCTTAACTTTACTAAGACTTAAGACATCCTTAATATTTCAAAGAAGTGAGTTAACTTCCTAACTCACCCGACTTGGCATTTTATAAGGCTAGTAAAGAATGTCAAAGGCTTGTACGTCCACCGTACTACATACGCTAACTAGTCATGCTCAAAAGATAGGAAAAAGTTCTACATACCTTGTCGTCAAACCACTTTGCCAAGTACGAAGTCCCGCCTGCATTATGTCAACCTATAATATTCACAATACGCCTATTAAAGCCTTACTTCAAACGTAGAAGATTATAAGTATTAAGTCTCCATTTTCTACGGAAAATCGGACAGCACCTCCTTTGTTTTTACTCACTTTGCCACCTTTTCAAGGCCGAAATACAATAACCAAACAGCCCCAATTGGCTCACAATTATATAGAAGGTAGTCCAATCCAAGTAAATAACTACACAATTTCAATTGGCTCACAATTTTATGGAAAGTAGTCCAATACAAATGAATAACTACACAACCCCAATTGGCTCACAATTATATAGAAAGTAGTCCAATACAATTGAATAACTAAACAATACAAACTACATTCCAAATTCGGCCACCTTGATTCAACAAATCCAATTCTTATCCAATTTCCATTTCAATCCAATTTAGTAGCATAACATGATATCAAGTCGCATTTGAGTATCATAACCATAATCTTTAAGTAAGTAACATGCGACGATTTCTAAAAACGACCAATTAGTAATCCAATATCCAAGCGCTTGTATAAACATTCGGATTTAAATACAAGAAATCCATAATACTAATAACTTCAACCTATCAACATCATGCTAGCAACAAGTAGAGCTAACAACAACAATATAAATATGTAATCTTGTAACACCTTTAAAAGACAAGATTTTACCTTAACGATTCTTAATCCAACTCCAATCCGAAGTCGCTCCTTAGTAGTTTAGAGCCTCTCCAAGACACCTCAATCCTCTTGTTGAGACCCTTAGAACAATACCAACAATTATCCTTCAAAACTCCAAGCAAAACCTAGAAAGACCCTTAGGTTTTCGTTTATGACTAACCCGTAAACAATCTTTTCCAAGATTTTTCTATTGAGATGTGTTTACAATACACCTAAGACCCTTGGTTTAAAGTGTGGAATCAAATGGACAAGAAACGAAAATTTCTCCCTTTCTTTCAATGAAGAACCCGAGAGCTTTGCCTATGTTTCTTCCAATTTTTGTGTGAAATTTTCTAAGTGTTGGCTCTCTCTAGCACTACTAGTATTATATAGAGTAAAGGATGGTCAAGATAATTACAAATGTGAGGCTTAGATGTGGTCTTCCAAAATATCAAGACTTATGACCTTTGACTTTAGTCAATAAACTCATGCTACAAGTTGCAACACTTAGCCTTAGAAGACTTATGGTAAATGACCATATTGGCCATGCCATTTTCGTCCAAGGCACTCTAAGGGGGGGGGGTGACACATGTCGCCCTCCCATTCGTCACAATAATACATTTTCCGACAATATCAAAATTCCGATAAATTTTTACAAGCCTCAAATCTTAACACTGGTGAGTTCTTATTAACGTTCTTAAAACATGTCCAGTAAATACGGGGTGTAACAGTTATAGAGGAGACTATGCCGAAGTTTTTATAGCAGGAGACCTATTATGAACATTCGAGGTTGAATGTTTCTAAGGGGGGAAGGATGTTACACCTCGTAATTTTAAGGCAATAATTTGAGAGCGTAAGTAGAAAATTAAGATTCGAGTGTTGAACGAAAAGTATATTTACATATGCTAATACGGAATAATTTTGGATACAACAAATGTGACGGCGGAAATTAATACTAGTAGTTGAATTTTTCCAATGGGGTTATGGACTTAGTGTTGTATTATAAAATATTGGCATTAAGAAACATGGGTCCATTCGAAATTTTAGATTTTTAGCTAAGTATGGGACAAAATTTTAGTAGCAAGAAACATAAGTAGGGGTTAGTGGAATACACATGGCACCTTGAGCCCTCCAAGTGGCAAAAAACATAGCATGCATAGGCTGATTTTCAGCTCAAATGTCCACACTCCTCTCACTTCCCTCTATTTCAAAAATTCACCCCTCAACATCCTCCATCTTCTCTCCTCCTCCTCAAACAGATTTTCTTGACTTACATAACCAAGTTAGAGACAAACCAACTTCCTTCAAAGATTAAGTTTCTCTACAAGTTCTAAGCCATGGTAAACACCCCACTAATCACTGTTTCGGTAATGGACTGGCCGAAAACTGCCCAAAATCTTTAAGTGTTGAAGATGAATTATTTGGAAGAAAAACATGTAAGAAAGATGGATTTAAACTCATAAGGAATACATGCATGTCATTGGAAGTTGTAGAAATTGTGCAAAAATTGGAGAAGTGAAACAGAGAGCTAGGGACTATTTTGGGCTAAATTAAGGTAAGAATTCTTCTTTTTATTGAGTAATTAGAAGTTAAATGATGTTGTAGTTAAGAGATAAACACAAGTTAAAGAGGAATTGAAAATAAGTGGAAGCATGTGATTGTTGTTGATGTTGTTGAGCCAATGGGAATTGTTGTACCGATTTTGGGGCTATTTTTGTATACATTGAATTTGATTGTTGTTGTTGTTATCATTGTCACTAATTACATGTTGAAATTGAAGGAAACCTTGATATTGAAAGTTGTAATTGGTTATATGAAAGTGTTAAAATATGAATTGGATTTTAAGGAGTTAAGAGAAGAGTTATGGAATTATGTTGTTGTGGCCGAGACATTCACATAATTTTTGGACATGTTGTAATGTATTTAGGGACTGTTTTGTTAAAGTTAGAATGCTGGAAATTTAGTTATGAACATGCATATACATTGTTGTAATTGTGGATATATGTCTTAAAGGAATTGAAGTGTAAAAATGTGTTATGTTGCAAACTATAAGACTTGCATTCTTGTTGTTGTTGCTAGAAGTATGGACTATTTTAATGGACTATTTTAAGGGTTGTTTTAATATGGATTAAGGGGCAGAATTAACATGAGAAATAGGTGTATTAATCACCTTAGTTGCTGTTTTGGTTATACTCCATGAATGTAAGGAGAAAAAACATATAATGGTAGCGTATATGGAGTATATATGACTGTTGGTATGACCTTGAGACGTGCCTTATTATTGATGTTGTTGACCTTGTTTGTAAGTTGTGGATATGCGTATAAGTAGGGGAAATGCTGTCCAAATTTTTACATGAAAAGAGTCATCATTCGATACATATAAAGTATACTAGTAATCATAAAGTTGACGGACATATTATTATTATTATTATAGGTTGAAGTGCTAATTGAGACATATTCTAAACATTGAGTTGGTTAGTTCAACTATAAGGTATGTGAAACCATTTCTTCTTTCTTTTGGCATAATTTATATATAAGGAGTGTACGGCGGACGTACATCATCCCATTGAATCTTGATTCCTAGTGATACTTGATATGATATTTGCCTTTGATTTTACAAGTGATAGTTCATTCTATTTATTCTATTGAGAGTCAAAAGATGATTTAAATTGCATATGGTTACTCATGATAATCTATTCGTGCTTGATGTGGTTATATCATTTCACCGAGTCTCGGGCCGAGTATGTTCATGGGCAGCTTTGCATTGTTCACCGAGTCCCTCACTAGAGGGCTGAAACACGTTATATGTATATATATGATAATTCCATGGACAGGCATCCATGATGATGATGAGCTCACCGAGTCCCAGAATGGGTCGGGTATGTTATATGGACAGGTATCCATAATTATGATGATTCCACCGAGTTCCTCACTAGAGGGCCGGGACACGTTATATGTATATAGACATGATGATTTTATGGACAGACATCCATGATTTTGATATGACTCTCATTTTTATAAGGCACAGTTGACTCTCATTTTTATATGACACAGTTGTATTGGTATTTTGGTTATCATACTTGTCTCCTGTTATCTTTTGGCCAGTTATGATCTTCTTAAAGTACTTTATGTTTTATATACTCAGTACATTATTTCGTACTGACCCTCTTTTCCCGGGAGGCTGCGTTTCATGCCCATAGGTACAGATATTCAGTTTGGTGATCCTCCAGTCTAGAATTCCTGTTCAGCTATTTGGAGAGCTCCATTGATCCGGAGCCAAGTCATTTTGGTACAAACCCTTTGTTAAAGACTTATGTATATTTAGGGGTACGACGGGGCCCTGTCCCGTCATGTTTCACCATCACACTCTTAGAGGTCTGTAGACAGGTGTGGGTGTTAGACGTGTTTTGGACTTGTGTGGATTGTATATGTGTTTTGGTCAGTTGTATTGTTACACTTCATTTTGGGGATGTTCCTGTTATAGTGACAGCCTTTTCGACTTGCCTATTTTGATATGTTTTATAGATTTTTACATTATCCTTGGTATCTGTGTGATTATATGTGACCGGTGGGTAGAAGGGTGCCCAGGTATGGCACCATTCGCAACCCGTCTGGTCGGATCGTGACAGTAACAATTGAAAATAATGAGACATACTTGAGTGTTGTCCGTCGTGTTGGATAACAATATGGGGAACACGAGTCTGCTTACCTTTTAAATAATCATCGCACAATGTTTTATCCTTTGAGCTAAGCTTGGGAATGCCTCTAACTGCTCCGTAAGAGATTAATTTCTCCAAGTTGCGGTAATGACGTGTCCCAACTTCTGATGCCATAGTGTTGTGTCGTTGACCCTCGTAGACTTGTAAAATTCTTGTCCACCGAGGAGATAACAATTGTATCCAGTTTGGGTACCTGACATAACACACTTATTGGCAGAATTTGTAACTCTACATTCACGCTTGTTGAACTTTACCTCGAGATCATCGTCACATAGCTGACTTATGCTAAGTAGATTAGCCACTAAGCCTTCTACATGAAGATATTCTTCAAGGCTGGTACTTTAGGAACATTGAGGGTTCCTTTACCAATTATCCTACTCTTTCTTCCCCCACCAAAGGTCATGTTTCTTCCGTTGAATGCATCATAGTCCTTCAGGAAGCTTTTGGTACCTGTCATGTGTCGTGAACAACCACTATCGAAATACCAAGAACCTGTAATATTAGTACGTAAAATAGTTATGCACACATTACAATGCATGTTTAGTTTGGGTACCTACTTTTTCTTAAAACTCTTCTTATTTCTTTTCTAAGGCTTGTTGCTTCGAATGTTTTCAAAAATTTTGGACAACATTGGTGACGACATCTTCGGCAGAGATCTGAGCACAAAGTTTTGAAGTTTGTAGCAGTAGGGCATTAAATGTCCTAACTTCTTACAGTAGCTTCATCCAAACTTCAATATATCCTTAGTATCATGTGAGTGATTTTTAACATTGCGTGTTTCTTTAACAAATTTTATCTTCTCACTTTTACTACGAATCTTAGAAGATTTTGATTTAAGAGGTGATTGATACCCAAACCCAGCTTGTGTAGGCTTACTGAAGCTTAAAATTTCATCCAACTTAGAGGTCCCCGTATTGAGCCTCTGGAGGTGGTCTCAGCTAAATTCAATCTTGCACGGATCTTACCAAGTTCTAGATCTTTCTTGGTAAGTGCTACCTCTAACCGGGTAATTGGGCCTTTAAGATTGTTATTTTCAAGAGCCAAAGATTTTGCTTTTGAATCTAGTTTCTCATATTCTGTTATCAAGGCTTTACAAAGATCTTGTAGTTCTTTTATCACTTCATCTTTAGAGTCAACCAGATCCACGTTTACAGCTTCACATGAAGAACATAAACCACTAAAATAATTAACATCAGAATAGTCAAAATAAACATACATTTTTTATGTTACTAGGATTTCGGATGTTGTATCCAATGTTGTCACAGATGTTGTAACATTAGAGACACCATTGTCAACAACATCTTCATTGTAGGACAGTGAATGTTCGAACATTGCTGCCAGCATCGCCTGTGATTCTTCTTCTCGTTCTCCTTCCCCTTCTTCATCTCATCATCATTAAGAGACACCCACAAACTTTTACCAACTTTCCTAAGGGTGTTTTCACACTCATTAGTATAATGTCCCCAACCCGAGCATGCATGACATTGCACTCTCTCGAGTTGTTTCAGATCAAAATTGTGATTGTTTGAGTTTGTTTTTCTCAGTGTATTACCATTTCTTTGCCCAGAAGGTGATCTTATTGGCTGATTATTGAAGAGTGGGTTTTGGTGCTTCATATATTTAGCTTTATTTCGATTATTGTTGATCTTCCTCATCATCGAATTGAATCGTCGAGTGAGTAAGGCAACATTCGCACCATCACATATTTCCTCTAGATTTGCATCCTCGTCTTCAATGTTTGTTTCCAAGGTTTGACCTTGGAGTGCCATCATCTTGTCTCTATACAAGTCCCTTTGGCTCTTGATGTTCATCTCATAAGTTGAAAGATGCTCATCAAGGAATATAAGTCCATTATGGCAAGATTATAGGCCTCTTCAATATATTAAATCTTTGTGTTGAACCTTTCAGAAAGAGATCTGAGGGCTTTGTCCACAAGTTGTGTGTTGGTCAAAGGAGAACCAAGCACTTGACTGATTTGCAATGTCAATCCACTTTTCAAAATAGGATTTTATATCCTCAGATTCTTCCATCATCAAGCGTTCATATTGGCTCAAAAGCATGCGTAGCTTTATTCGTTGCACACTCGAGGTACCCTCACAATGAGTTTGTATGGTCTCCCAAGCGTCCTTGGCCGATGTACAATTCTGAATGAGTTTGAACATGTATAAATCTATCCATCCAAATATTGTATTCAAGACTATTTCATTAAAGCTAGCATTATTATCCTCCTCCACAGTCCACTCGGATTTGGGTTTGGTAAGTATGTCACCATCCCCATTCGCTGGAAGCTTAGAAACAACATACCCTTCGGTGACATATCTCCATGCCCGAACATCAATTGATTTGATTTGTGAATGTAGAAGAATCTTCCAATAAGCATAATTTGTTCCCCAAAGAATCGAAAGTCTGCCAATATTTTGGATAGCTAAGTCCATTGCCATTAGAAACCAGACCAAGAATTTATTGTGTCAAGTGTTAGCTCTGATACCACTTATAGGTCTGCGAGGTAAAGATGTGAAAGTAGAAATGTGAAACAGTTTCATATGTTGCCTTCAGTGTTGTGTCAACACTTGAGGCAACACCCGATAAAACAATAATAAACCTTAATGAGTAAATGCAGCGAAAAAAATAAAAGAGACAATGCTTATATTTTAAGGGTATATATTAATATAGGTCTTGATGGTTAATGACCGAAGTATTGTATATATTATATACAATTACAAATGATTTTTTTTTACAATTTGTAGAAATGAAGTAAAAAGAAATTACAAAAAACTAAGTCGCAGATGACTTCAGCCTAAAGACAAAACATCTATAAAGAAACATACAACATCTTTATTACAATTGCTTCAACAATGAGCTTAATCTAGAATATGGAAAACAATAGTAATGTGGGACTAGATGTTTTTATACTACTTTAGGCAGTGGTGTTTGATCCAGTTTCTGGAGTGAATTCCCGAGAGCTCCCTTGGTTATTCTTTTCTTTCTAATCTGGATACCGATACAATGAAGTTCCTCCTCTATTTATAGTGTGAAACTTTCTTGAAATTCTCACAGGTTGGTTGCGGAAGTTGAGAGAAACTAGGCAACAACTTGGAGCGATTCAACCTCTATGAAATCCTCAACTACATTGACTTGGTCTTCACGTTGCTTTCCTTCCAAGCATAACTTCTTTTTTTCTCACGTTTTAAACACGGCTTCCTGGTTAGACAAAAAATGTTGCTATCCTAGGTAATTTTAACCTCACAGTAACATTCACTATTTTGGCCAGAATAATAGACAAAAATCATTTATAGAGATGTTGTCACAACACTGCATGCAACATCCTTATATTCATAAGCGATGTTGTCCTGACTAATTACTCGTGTTATCATAACACTCATCTAACATCAACAATCTACCCCTTTTTTGCCTTCTTCACAAAACTCCATACAAATCTAAAAATGCCTAGGATACTGATTCTAGATGTTGCCATAACAATCTAAAATCAGTAAGATTGTGGCCATGCTCCCCCTCAACATGTAATTACAAATTACAAGTATTTTTTGTAGCGATGATTGGGTTAGTTGGAACTTATGTCTATTAGTCGTGACTGGCGTACAACGCGGCTGTAAGCAGTCAAAACTGATAGTCATATAACACCCACAAAGTATCAAAATATTTAGAGACCAAAAACATTTTCTAGTTTCCAAAATAACATTACAAACCAACAGTCATAAAGAAAATATAAAACAAAGTATTTAATTAACATCACATTCACATGATCCTATCACCCTTATCTAGATTGTTTTATGTCATAATAGCTTTCAGCCGCTTTCTGTTCGACAAAACAATCAACAATCAGCTCCACCTTCAACTTTCCACCTTCATCTCTTGACACTAGCTAGCATAGTCATTTTATTCATATCCATCCCTGTCTATACTTGTTCCCTGCTGCTTATTCATCTCCTCCGTTTTGTAAATAAATGATGTCCATGTAGTAATCTCTGGCCCGCACAATTTCTTTAATATATATGTTGAGTTCAGCAATGTGCTTTTGCAGCCATTATTTGTACATATAGAACTAATTTTGTCATGTGTTGCCTTGAATGTTGGCAACATCTGATGAAACATATGTGTTCTAGTTCTCTCTCTTTCAGGACAAATCAATGATTATGTCCCTACTATTCAACACTGTTCTATGGACTGAGTATACTTCCAATGCAGGACTCAGCTTATCCCCCTTTCTGGTCTTAAACCCTTGATTGGCTAAGATTTGATAGATTAAGAAGGGATATGGAAGTACATAGTTGTTTTTCTTTTCTGCAGATTGGCAACATGATCAAATATGATAGACCCTAAATCAACTTTATAACTCTTCCCTATTTTGAATAACAATGTTGTTTGCTCTAATTTCACTACCATCTCATTTAGAGAAGGTAGTCAGTTAAATATGGCAAGTTTGTGTAGGGTTGTGAACATGGCAGTAAGTTTGGATACATGACAATGAGGTGCCCAGACTGTAATCAAACCACCAGTAAGGTATTTAATCATAGCATTCAACTCCTCAGTTGTGAGATTAGATTGAGTAGTTCTCTCACCAATGGCTAATCCTACTGTGGTGTTGATGATATTCGGTGTAAAATCATATACCTTGTTGTACAAGTACACCATCCCAAATTTATGCTAGGTGATGTCCTTAACAACAGGTGAAAAATTAGCATAAAACACTCTAATCACCTTATCACAGTAGGATGTTTTACTAGTTATAGAACTCAGCAAATTTCTACTACTCAAAAACTCGACTAGGCCATTGTTAGAAAATGAATTTAGGTCAATGAATTTCTCTGCTCTATCACTCTATTTGAAATCATTTCTGGTTATCAGCACATGTTTTAGATTGGAACATAGGAGAGTAAATCATTACCTCAGAATTTGAATCAGATTCTGGATTGCTGTTATCTGTTGGTGTGTCTGCAGGTATTGCCCGAGTTGTTGGGGCAACATAGTCCGGGTCTACTGATTGATTTTTTTTCCTGTTGCCTTGGATGTTGAGGCAACATTTATAGCAACATTCATGTATGTTCTTCTGACCAGCTTCGGTATGAACCTGCTTAGAGGGGTGTCATAAGACACCTCATATTCTTCACCTTCTGGTGCAGCTGGAGGACTACCAGTGGGTGGTGTTTTTGGAATGTCGTCCATAGTGAACTCTGTTTCAATGCTTCTACTGCTGCTTGAAGCAACAAGAATAGTCGACTCACATCTGGCCTTCTTAACAGATTGATTTTCACGAACAATGTTTTCACATCACTTGTTTGACAGCTTAAACTAGTCTCCACTTTAGAGATAGGTTTTTGGTCAACATCAAAATAGGTCAAGGGTGCGTCAGAATGGTCGGTAACTTCTTAGTCTCATCCGAGAGTTTAATCTCCTTACTGCTTTTTTTTAAAACCATTTTCGACCTTCGAGATGGAAAGGTCGATGTTGTGGGTCTAGTACCTAGGTTCAAAATTTTTGATGTTGAATCAACATCAATGGGGTTGTCGTTGTCACCTGGGTAACTGATTTCTAGTGGTTCATCAGAACCTCTAAGGACAATAGCTCGTGAAAGGTTTTCCGAGTCAGGATTGTAGTTATCAATCGGTACATAATATTTTTATACCTTTTGATTTTGTGATGCGTTGATCGACATTGGAGTGTTTTCTTTGGTGTTGGAAGATATTGTTGTTGCTTTAGGAGAAATGGACACGGGATAGGGTTTAGAAGAGTTTGGGGTTTTATTGAAAATTGGATTTGAAAAGGGTGTATTTGATCCTTGGGCTTTCATTGATTGAACCGGTGTTGATGTGATGTGACTAAAAGCAAGAAAATAGGTGTTCTCAATTATGGCAACACTTATACAAATTGCAACGACCTCCCCCTTAAATTTAGGTAGTGTAGATGAATTAAATATCTTCACACCTAAAACAAAGAGGTAACATAGCACACAACATCATCTAATTTTGGAATTTTTAAAAACCCATCAATATCCAGATTTAACGGGAATTTGAAGTTTAAACATTATGAATTTAAATTCCTAAAAAATAAATAAGGCATAAAAACAGAAAAACAATTTTCTAAAAAATAATCAAAATACTCATGTCGATGTTGTTAGCAAGTTGACAATATTTTGAACAACATAAGTAATATGAAACTTCAAGGACTTTCGAATTTGACATTTACATTAGACATATTCTGTATATATTCCCTATGAGATTCACCCGTGGACTAATGTAACTTTTTTCCATCGTGTCCTTAATCAACTTAGTTAAACACATATAGAATTCTTTTATGTCTAAAAAAATGAAAATATTTTTTGAGGTATTTTGAACATTCTTTGAAGCACATGGTACTCCTATACAATAGGAACGATACCAATTTTAGAGTTTTGCTCTTTTTGTAATACATTCAAATCTTATGTAGAGGCTTTACCTTCTTATGATCCTCAATTTTTATACTATATATAATTTATTTATATATACCATCCCAGAGAACAATCACATTCAGAACTTGTCCTTCTGGAATCATACTTGAGTGACCAAAAATATGCATAATACTACAACATCTACCATGTACATTGACAAAATAGTAAATGTTACCCAGAATGTTGAGACAACATTTCAGACAACATCTACCTATATTGCCTTATTTTAAAGAAAACATAGACCAATAGATTTTTTCAAACTAGAAAATCTCTCATGATCTAAAGCTTTGGTAAAAATGTCAGCTAGTTGATGAAGTGTATCAACATGTTCAATCTGAACTAGTTGTTTTTCAACTAAGTCTCTTAAAAATGATGTCGTATATCTATGTGTTTTGTACATGAATGCTGAACAGGATTTTTGGAAATATTAATTGCACTTAGATTATCACAGTACAAAATCATAGTGTTGCTTGATAAGCCATAGTCATCTAACATATGTCGTAGCCAAATCAATTGTGCACAACAACTTTCGGCTGCCAAATACTCAGACTCGGCAGTCGAAAGAGAGACACAATTTTGTTTCTGACTATACCATGAAACTAAGTTATTTTCTAAGTAGAAACAACCACCACTAGTGCTTTTTCTATCATCTACATCACCGGTCCAATCCGAGTCAGTATATAATATTAGATTAGGATTAGTGTCCTTCGTGTACTAAATACCCAACTCACTTGTACCAGAGACATATCTAATGATAAGTTTTACGGCATTTAGGTGGGATAATTTGGGACAGGCTTGGAACCTAGCACAAACACACACGCTAAACATAATGTCAGGGCGACTAGCAGTAAGGTATAGAAGACTACCTATCATCGATTGGTATAATGTTGGGTCAACATATTTATCAACATCGTCTTTTCATACCTGTTGTGTAGAGCCTATTGGTGTCCTCATATGTTTTGCATTTTCAAGTCCAAATTTTCTAACCAGATTCTTAGCATACTTGCTTTGAGATACAAATATCCCATCTTCAGTTTGTTTTCTCTGCAGGCCTAAGAAAAAGGTTAGTTTCTCGATCATGCTCATCTCAAACGTTGCCGACATCTCTTCAACAAATGATTCCAAATAAGATTTTGAAGTCGATCTAAAAACAATGTCGTCAACATAGATTTGAGCAATCACAACATATATGTTGTGTCTTTTGATGAACAATGTTCTATCAGTTTCTCCACGGATGAAACCAAAGTCAAGAAGGAAGTTTGTTAGACAACCATACCATACACGGGGGGCTTGTTTTAACCCATACAAAGCCTTTTTAAGCTTGTATACATAATGTGAATGGTGGGGATCCTCAAATCCTTTCGGTTGTTCAACATAAATTTCCTTGTACAAATAACCATTAAGAAATGCTCATTTAACATCCAACATTTGATTCAAGGTAATCTTTAGGAACCAAGTAATAGTCGTATTGACTCAATTTTAGCCACAGGTGTAAAGGTTTCGTCATAGTCGATCCATTCAACTTGTGTATAACCTTGAGTAACAAGACGAGCTTTGTTTCGGACAACTGTCCCTAATTCATCTGATTTGTTCTTGAATATCTACTTGGTCCTAATAACATTTGTGTTGTTAAGACGTGGAATCAAGTCCCAGACTTCATTTCGGGTGAACTTCTTAAGCTCTTCTTGCATTGCCCAATGTTCTTTGGTTCAAAGGTAGATATGAGACAAGAAAGACTAACCTATTGATAAATGGTGGATATACACATACCTTACCATTTTTTGATAGTTGGTTGGTCCTTCTCTATTGTATGCATCATCTCAAAAACTCCCCCTATCACCTGGTTAGGTGGATGGTTTCTTCTAATCCTTGACGGAGGGTCTCGTCTTACTTGGTCATACAATTCAGTTCCAAACTCCTCATCCACTTCAACCTCTGTTGTCTCTTCTTGTGGTTCAGATGTTGCCTCAGGTGTTGTGACAACATTCGAGACAACATCTACTTATTCAATTGGTTGCTCCTTTTCTACTATAACCACAATGTTATTCTCTGATGACTTCCCTGAGATATCAGTAAGGTCATCAAAGATAAAATTGAATGAATCATGTATGGTCTTAGTCCTCAGATTGTATATCTAGTAAGCGTGACTATTCTGTGAATAGCCAATGAATATCCCTTTATCACTCTTTGAATCAAATTTTGCCAATTGATCCATGTCATTTAAAATGTAGCAGACACACTCAAAGACATTAAAGTCACACAGAGTTAGTTTCTTTTCATTCATCAAGATTCAAGAAGCTTGTAACAATTATAAACTTAACTGTTTGTTTATCCTTTCGAACAGTTGTAATATTAATTTAATTCCCGTATATCATTTTTCCAACAAAATTAGTGTACATTGTTCGGGGTAAATATGAATAGTTTTTTTCGGCAATTCGCACAAATTCCTCTCTTATGGGGCATACTTTAATTTTTGCCCCTCAAATTGAATCTTTTTAATTTTTTTCCCTTCGCTTAAAAACCGCTGGACCCAGATCAATCAAAAATTTCAGAGTGTGCCTTAAGGTAACAAACTCTCCCTTAAGGCAGAGTTTGCCTTCGAGAATAAGGTAAACTCTGCCTTATAACGTAGAGTTTGCAGGAAAACTATGTCTTGCGAATCCAAACTCTACCTTGCGATTTTTTAAAAATTTTAAACTGAGTGGGGCTTCAAACCCGAATCCTCGAGATATTTTTACATTAAAGACCAACCATGTAAGGGGAAAAAATTAAAGACCAATGCTTTTGAAGGGAAATTCGCACAAAAAATGGTTTATTTCTAACAACTCAGCCTTGTGATTTTGACTAACTTAGCCCATAAAGTAAGATTGTCAAATAATAATGCCTATCTTGTGCTTTGAACAAAAAACTATCATACTAAATTTTATGGGCGAAATAATATTCCCTGATCACTTCCTTTTTTATTTTTGAAAAATAATCATGTCATAAAAGTTGTTGCTATGTGACCAGTCACGAATTCAAGCTGTGAAAATAGTCTTTTACAAAAATACAGGGTAAGGCTGCGTACAATAGACTCTTCTGGTAGGCTCTTCTCGAGATCCAGCTCATATTGAGAACTTAGTGCATCGAGCTGTCCTTTTTTTAATCATGTCATGAAATGACACTTTAATAGATATTTTTAATTATAATGATCGAAAAGTGATTATATTTAACAAATCATTAATTATTACTCTAGCCATTTCTTGCAATGTTTCGTTCTTCCTCTCAGCTACCCCATTCTGTTGAGGAGTCTTGGGTGCCGAGAATTCATGAAAGATACCTTTCTTTTAGCAAAATTATGTAAAAGATTGGTTCTCAAATTCCTTTCCATGATTGGATCTAATCCTAAAAATGGGAGAACAAAACAAGTTCCTAATCCTAGAGTATAGTACTTTAAACATGTCAAAAGTTTATGATTTTTCCTTTAGAAAATAAATCCATGTATATCTAGAAAAATCATCTACTATCACAAAAGAATATCTCATACCCCCTAGACCGTCTACTTCAATAGGACCCATAAGATCCATATGTAACAATTGATAACAATGAGACGTACATGAGTGTTGTCGTCGTGTTTGACAACATTATAGGGAACACGAGTCTGCTTACCTTTTAAACAATCCTCGCACACTGTCTTTTCCTTTGGGATAAGATTGAGAATGCCTCTAACCGCTTCATAAGAGATTAATTTCTCTAAGTTGCGGTAATTGACGTGTCCCAACTTCTGATGTCATAGTGTTGTGTCGTTGACCCTCGTAGACTTGTAAAATTCTTGTCCACCGATGAGATAGCGATTATCTCCAATTCGGGTACCAGACATAACACACTTATTGGCATAATCTGTAACTTTACATTCACGCTTGTTGAACTTTGCCTTGAGATCATCATCACATAGCTAACTTATGCTAAGTAGATTAGCCACTAAACCTTCTACATGAAGAATATTCTTCAAGGCTGGTACTTCAGGAACATTGAGGGTTCCTGTACCAAATATCCTACTCTTGCTTCTGTTGAGTGTATTTTGGTACACTCTTTTGAGTCATTTTTAGTTAGTATTTTACTATTTACGTTTGTGTTTGGTATAGTATTAGAGTTGTTTTTCTTTCTTTTGAGTCACAGCTGTTCCAAAGGAGGAAATACAGAATTGAGGATGAAATGGGCTCAATGAAGATGAAATTTGCACAAGCACATCCCAAGGAATGAAGCCTAAAATGTCCCAAGAAGAATAAAAGAAATCAGGTGAAATCTGGACGAAAACAGGTCAAGGGTCGCGACGCTGATGAGCCGCGACTGAAGGAATTAGGGCCGTAACATGAAAATTTCAGAGAGCAAGAAAAATATTCACCGTGCCAAGAGCCGAGGCACCTGGACGAAGGGCCGCGGCACCGCAGAAGCAGAATGCTCCAGTGATTTTTACCGATTAAGGGTTGCGGCGCCTGGACTAAGGGCCGCAGCTCCGACGCGCATAATTTCCAGATTTGAGTCGAATTCGGCCAAGGGTAAAAGGGTTCGAAGCAAGATTCTTCTCAGATATAAATACCCTAAACCCTGTCATACTTTACATCATACTTTGGAGAGGAGAACTGTCACGACCCGTTCCCGGGCCCGTGACAGGTGCCTTACCCGGGCACCCATGTAGACATACATCAGAGTAACCAGCGGAATATAAACTTGCAAACATGAAACAGTGTAAAATAAGAATAGTCTATCCAGAGAAAAGTTGCCTTTCGGCATGTATATAAATACCCAAAAGTGAACAGTTACATCCCAACTTACAACAGGACTACATACCTCTAAGAAGGTGTAAACACTATGACGGGACAGGGCCCCGTCATACCCCTGAATGTACAAAACATCTACAACATCGGGGAGAACCGTACCAAAAGTCGAGCCTCCGGAGAAATGGAGCTCCTGACACCTGAGTAAAGATCCTAAGAATGAGGATCTACCACCTGTTTTCCCTTACCTGCGGCATGAACGCAGCCGAAGGAGGTCGATAACAGTACCAAGTATGTGAAATCGTAAAAATCGATATATATATAATTATAACATTTAAAAACCAATTCACAGATATGTACGAAACAACCAAGTTAACCGCATATAGTGCCACATCATAAACAAGAACAAAAATAGATATAATGTAACTGGTCTTTTCTAGGCCGCTAATGATCGAAGCAAGGCCAATCGCCCATAGTATCAGTATGCGAGACTAATCATGGAACTCCCGCAGTCCGCATAGGCCTCTTAGGCCCGCATGAGGTATTCCTCGCATCGGGGGTAGCTAACCCTCGACATCGTCCTGGACTCCCGCAGTCCGCATGGCCACATAGACCGCATGAGGTATTCCTCGCATCGGCGTAACACACCCGGAGTGATCATCCCGAACTCCCGACTCGCATAGGTCCCATGGACCCGCATGAGGTATTCCTCGCATCGGGGGCGGCTAACCCACGGCATCGTAACAAGTCAAGAGGGTGAGTGATATAATACAAACACAACGGCTTATCGTTAAACAACATAAGCATAACAAGAATAACCTCCTTACACAAGTGTCACAAGATACTAACACACGTAGCATCATAACATGTTTATCAAACCAACTAACCATACCTTCAAACATCATTTCAAGCATTTGATAAACAAATAATTAAACCGTTTTTCTTATCTTTCTTAAGTCGTTATAGCTAGCTTCCCATAAAGCTAGTATATCACTTAAACTTTTTATGAAAACCAAGTATTACTTTTCTTCCAAAATGATCATAACTCTTTTGAAATATTCAAGATTCTTATTAATTAGAACTCAAGTCCAAAGACATCAAAGTGAAGCCAAGTTTAGTTTAACACACGTACGTCTACCGTACTATATATATTTCACAAATATCATGCTCAAAGGGATAGGAAGAATCACATACCTCCTCGGCTAAATCCACTTGCCAAGTCGGATATGTCGCGCGCAGAGTGTCAACCTATAATAGTCAAAACACGCCTATCAACTTCTAGTTTTACGTGGGATTCTTCTAAGTAAGACTTCTCTTAGTCTACGAAAAATTGGGCAACACTTCCCCCGTTTCTACTCAATTCTCCACCTTTATCAAGGCCCGATAATAGTAACCAACATGCCATAAATAAGGCGCAATAATTCCGAAATTTAAAGAAGGGGATCACACGCCCAAACGGAACGCGATTAACAATCTCTCCTTAACAATAACAATAATTAAAGAAGGGGATAACACGCCCAAACGGAACACGATTAACAATCTCTCCTTAATAACAACAATAATTAAAGAAGGGGATAACGCCCAAACGGAACGCGATTAACAAATCTCTCCTTAATAACAACAATAATTAAAGAAGGGGATAACACGCCCAAACGGAACGCGATTAACAATCTCTCCTTAATAACAACAATAATTAAAGAAGGGGATAACACGCCCAAACGGAACGCGATTAACAATCTCTCCTTAACAACAATGTAAATACAGTCCAAAGTAAATACGATCCAAAGTAAATACGGTCCAAAGTAAATACGGTCCAAAGTAAATACGGTCCAAAGTAAATACGGTCCTTAAGTTGGGGTCCTTGGCCAACTTTTATAATTTTACTTATCCAATTACTTCATTAGGCTTCCAACTTATATTCCAATCTTTATATAAGTTATAGTTTCTTTGTTGTTAACTTCTTAGTCAAGTAATGGATACATTTTTACCATTTTAATGGCTAATATGCCAATTCTCCTTTTAACATCTTAACATGATCCAAATCTTTCCTTATATCTCATACTTCATAATATACTTCCAATATATGTATAATATCCAATATACATAATAATCAACTTCACAAAGAGGTTAAGGTTCATTACCTCAATAATAGCCCAACAATATCCAAGAACTTAAAGTCGTTCCAAAGCAAGTCTTAGCTCCAAATCTTTGTGTTCCAAACCACCAAAAGTCACCCTTAGAAGTTCCTAACCAACTTCTATTCAAGAATTAACTCCAAAAAGTGAAGAACACTAAGGTTCCAAATAAACTAGCTCTCGGCTTTGTGGGGTTTTTGAGGCTAGGGGTGTGAAATCTTATCTAACTCTTGGTTAATAATCTTCCTAATACATTAAGGAAGAACACTTATAAGTTTAAGAATTTTTGGACAATATTTGCTCAAGAAAGGGGGGGGGGGGGGTTTGGACGAGAACTAGCTAGAAGGGAGAGGGAAATATTTTCAAGTCTTGAAATGTTCTAAGTGTGGAAGATTTTCATCAACTAGAGGTGTTTATATAGGACAACCAAGGGTTAGAATTGAAACATGTGTATGGCATAGATTGTTTGTGTAGGTTCCTTTCTCCACTTGTCCCACAAAATGCCATGCAAGACTTTGACCATTTGACTAGCCCACTTTCTTGCCAAAACCGTGTATATGGCCATGCAAATGCCATGCAAGACTTTTGGCCACTTGTCTTGCCCACTAGTCTTGAAAAAAAACGTCCACCCATGTCCACTTGGGGTGACACATGTCGCCCTCCTATTGATCCAAAATATTTTATCTCTCGGAAAAATTCCATAATCGTAAAAATATTGAAAACGTAAAATTTCCTTCACAAGGTTCGGAATAATTTCCGTCGGAAAACAATTCTTTCATTCTTACCCTAATTAGGGTTTAAACATTCGTACGTACGTCCTTACATACATACTCCGGAACTACGGGGTATAACAAGAACGACGGCTACAAGCTACACAATTGGAGACTTTTGTTCAAGTTCTTTCTCTTTTCTTTACTTTAATTCAGTTTATGTTGGATTGTAATTTAGTTCTTAGCATGACAATATTTAGGAGATAATTACTTTATCAGGGTTTTCCGTCGAATCGTTCATATAGTTAATGCATTATTGGTGATTTCTTCTCCACGCATATTAAGATCTATTTAATAATTGTTTTGATTGTTTGATAATTAACTGATCACTAATTGTCATCACATATATGATTTCGAATCAAAATTCTGAAAGGTGAGATTTGAATATGCTGTAGTTGAATAGACATAGGTTAAAATCGTGGACGAAAGTACCCCGATACTTATGTAGTGCTTAGGGTTATTGTTCTTAATCCTCTTGTGTGGTAAAATCTATCATAGAAATATAGAAAGTTTCTGCCCATGATTGAGCTCTTGTATGTCCTAACCGGAATATAATGACAGATTAGTTAACCTGCTATCTTAATACGAAGAAGGATCATTAGCATTGCATTAACGCGTGAAAGAGTGGATAGTTGAGGAGATTAGAAGCCCTATCTCCATCATAACTGTTTTAAATCCCAAAGTATTTTCAACATTAGTTTAATTTCTGCACTTTATTTTAATTCGTAGTTGTAATTGTCAAACAAAATAACGTTAACCAAATAGATACCATACAATAGATAATCGGTACTTGATAACCAGTCTCTGTGGACGATATTCGGTCTTACAGACTATATTACTTGAAGCGATACGTACACTTGCGTAAGCACTTGGAAATATCCTACCAAATTTTTGGCGTCGTTGCCGGGGACTGGCGTACTTTCATTATCGATTTATCTATTCTTATTTCTAATTTGGTTTTTATTTTCAGTTTTATTTTTTATTTTTTTTTATTTTGTTTTAGTACTGTTTGTCGTAATCTGTTTGCTGTTTTTGATTAGACTCAGGAACTTAGTTTATGAGAAGTAGGAGAGGAGCAAACACTCTTATCCCTCTGACCCTGAGATTGAAAGATTATGCAGACAGAACAGAAAAAAGAAAAGAGCAGCTGATTCCTTAGCAATGGGAGATCAGCGAAACAACAATGAGAGGAATGATGAGTTACCGGCTTTGATGAGACAAGTCTCGCATCCTGCAGAAAAGAGCTTAGGAGACTATGTGTTGCCTACTATTACAGGGGTGCAGACTTGCATCAGGCTTCCAGCTGTTGAAGCCAATATTTGTGAAATCAAACCAGCGATCTTGCACATGGTCCAAGGTTCAGTCCAATTTGGGGGATTACCGACAGAAGATCCCCACTTGCATCTTGCAAATTTCCTGGAGTTGTGTGCAACGTTTAAATACAATGGTGTTACTGATGATGTCATTCGATTGAGGCTCTTCCCATTCTCACTCAGGGAGAGAGCAACATGCTGGTTGAATTCATTACAGGTGAACTCCATCACTACATGGCAAGACTTAGCCCAGAAGTTCCTTGCCAAGTTCTTCCCTCTATCCAAAGCAGCAAAGCTCAGAGGAGAGCTTAATAATTACTATCAGATGGATGGAGAGTCACTCTACGATGCATGGAAGCGTTTCAAAGATCTGCAGAGAAAGTGTCCTCATCATGGGATTGAGAAGTGGATGTTAGTACACATATTCTACAATGGGCTGTGTGGTACAACTCGTACCATTATTGATGCTGCAACAGGAGGAACGTTCATGAAAAAGAGTGTCAATGAGGCACATGATTTTCTAGAAGACATGGCCACAAACAACCATCAGGGGACCGATGAGAGAGCAGTGAATGGTAGGAAAGTAGTTGGGATTCATGAGCTAGATGCTATCACTGCATTGACTGCGCAGGTGGCCACTTTGACAAAGCAGATGCAGCAGAATACCATGTCCATCAAAGCTGTCCAAACACCTGTGAGTTATGAAATTTGTGGGGATCCCCATACTTTTGATAGGTGTAAAACTGTGGACCCAAATAATGTGCTTATGGAGCAGGTTCAGGCAGTGGGGAATTTTCAGAGGCCCTACAACAATGCATTCTCCAACACATATAATTCGGGGTGGAGAAATCACCCAAATTTTTAATGAAAGAATGACCAGGGGCAGCAACCACAGTTTCAAGCCTCATCTTCACAGCAGTTCAGCCAACCAACACCATAAGAGAAACTAGATAACTTGAAAGCAGCACTGTTAGCCATGGCCAAAACCCAAAACCAATTAATGGCAGAGACCCAATCCTCACTTTTGACCCTGGCCAACTCCCAGAATCAGTTCATAATGGAAACAAGATCATCGATTAAAAATTTGGAAGTTCAAATGGGACAGATGACGAGCACACTGAACAAAAGAGAGTAAGGTAATCTCCTCAGTAATATAGTGATGAACCCAAGGGAGCAATGCCAGACAGTTAGCTTGAGAAGTGGGAAGCAGTTAGAGCATGTGGGATCTCAACCAGTGAGGGAGAAGAAGAATGAGGTAGAGAAGACAACTGAGGGAGAAAAGGAGGGGGTTACTGATGACCGCCCTATTTTAGAGAAGGCTCCGCCCGCAGTTAGGAGGGAATACACAGACAAAATCCCTTACCCTCAAAGGCTGCAGAAGAAGTCCTTAGATAAGCAATTTTCAAAAGTTTTGAAGGTATTTAAAAGACTGCACATTAACCTTTCTTTCATTGGAGCAAATGCCAGCATATGTAAAGTTTATGAAAGATATACTGTTTAAGAAGAGAAAGCTGGCAGACTATGAGACAGTGGCGCTCACTGAAAAATGCAGTGATATTTTGCAGAAGAAGCTCCCACCAAAGTTGAGAGATCCGGGGAGTTTCACCTTACCTTGCACTATAGGGAATGTGATATGTAAAAGGAATTTGTGTGACTTAGGGGCTAGTATCAACTTGATGCCTCTCTCTGTATTCAAAATACTTAGGTTGGGAGAAGCGAAACCAACCACAGTCAACTTGTAGTTAGTTGATCGCTCAGTCGTGCATCCAAAAGGTATAATTGAAGATGTGTTAGTGAAAGTGGGAAAATTCATCTTCCCTGTTGATTTCCTCATTCTTGATATGGAGAAAGATAAAAATATGTCTATTATCCTTGGGAGACCATTCCTAGCGACAATGAGAGCTCTTATTGATGTTGAAAAGAGAGAATTGAAGCTCTGAGTCCAAGATGATGAGATGACTTTTACTGTTTTCAAACCTTCAACTGATCCACAATTCAATGATAAATGCTTTGTTGTTGGTGTAATTGATAAAAAGTCTCCTCATGAAATTTCCAAGGGTATTGACGCCCTTGATGGTAAGAAGTTTGAACTTGTGAATGATGATGTGAATGATGAAAAAGGAATAAAGTCCACTGAACTAAACCCTGTGAAAAAGAAGAGGATGAGAAAACGAATGGTGCTGAAATAGATATGTGGAGGGGATAATCTACCCCCTTGAGTGCACAGGTATTTGCGTCCGGCTAAAAGACGTTAAAGACAGCGCTACTTGAGAGGCAACCGAATGTTTTATTTATGTTATTTCAATTTTCATTTTAGTTTGTTTTAATTTTGTCTTGAACAGTATCACGATCTGGTATGTTTAGTGTTTGTGGATGACAGATAAAAAGCAGGGACTAACTCCGAGGAGAAAAAGGCAAAAATGCTGAAAACTGGAAAAATCGAAACTTCAGGGAATTAGAGCCGCGACGCCTGTTGAGAGAGCCGTGGCACAAGAGAGGCAGTAGCCTCAGTGAATTCTGCCAGGCAATTAGGGCTGCGGCGCACGTTCCAAGGTCCGCGATGCATGTTCCAAGGGTCGCGGATCCTCCTTTGTCTTTGTGCACAGTGATTTTTCCATCAACCCAGACCTCCGTTGTGACCGTTGTGTTGTGTCTGTAAGTGTCCATTTATTTTTGGTCTTTACACATTGAGGACAATGTGTCAATCAAGTTTGGGGTGAGTCTATTTGTTTTCTTTTTGTTTGTTTTATGTGTTCGTGAGTCATAATTTTTTTTATGGATCATGTAGGTTGTAGTTGCTAAAGATATTGAGTGGATAACGTGGGATAATGTAATAGAATTAAAAGAGACAATCTGTGTGCTTAAGTTAGATATGCCAAAAATTCATGACATCTAATTCTTTGAGATATCTGTGTTTAGCCTATGTGTGTCAGTTATGGAAAGAAAGGTGGAAAATGTCTAGAAAATCTGTTTGCTTGTTATTTGAGGCGAAATAGTTAAGATGTACATGTTTAGGGAGATGATTCAGGCATTTCTTTGATAGCCCTTCTGACCATTCATTACCTACCCTGACATAAAATGTATCACTAGTCAGTCCCTTTGAGCCTACATTATATCTTTCTTTGACACCCTATGATTCCCTGTTTGTATCATAAGTGATAATTGAAAGTGGGTGGGACGAAAAGTGTTGAAGAATGAACAAAAAGAGAATTAAAAAAAATTGATGCACCCCAATGAAAAATATGCAAAAAAAGTAAGTTTGGGAGTGCTTGTTAATTATAATACATCTCATTCTCTCAAAAGAAAATGATGGGAGAAAATGGGTATGTGATTGAAAAGAAAGTCAAAAGAATGACATGTTGAATGAAAAATGCTTATGATACGTAATTCGAGCCTAAATGTCCACTTTTACCTACCCCTGCCTAAGCCTACATTACAACCCTTGAAAGTCCTGAAGATCCTTAATGTGTATATCTATGATTAGTGGAGAATAACAAGTAAACAGATCTATAGCATTTTGGGAAAGATGGAATGAAATTGACATGCATAGGTTAGGTGTTTATGTTTCCATTAATTATGATCTAAGTGAATTTGCGAAATATCTAACTTGAAATTCTAGATTGCTATATATTCATGTTATATGTTCTAACATATTATCTCATCTTTCATCCATGATGTTAAAGAAGCATTGCTACAACTACTTGATCCAGTTCATAGAGTCATTGTTTTTGTTTTGTTTTTATTTTTTTGTTTAGTGTTTTACTCGAGGGCGAGTAAAGTGTAAGTTTGGGGGTGTTTGTTGAGTGTATTTTGGTACACTCTTTTGAGTCATTTTTAGTTAGTATTTTACTATTTTCGTTTGTGTTTATTATAGTATTAGGGTTATTTTTCTTTCTTTTGAGTCACAGCGGTTCCAAAGGAGGAAATACAAAATTGAGGATGAAATGAGCTCAATGAAGAAGAAATTTGCACAAGAACAGCCCAAGGAATGAAGCCTAAAATGTCCCAAGAAGAATAGAAGAAATCAGGTGAAATCCGGACGAAAACAGGTTAAGGGCCGCGGCGCAAGGCAAGGAAGGGCCGCGGCGCTGATGAGCCGCGGCTGAAGGAATTAGGGCCGCAGCGTGAAAATTCCAGAAAGCAAGAAAAATATTCACCGTGCCAAGAGCCACGGCGTCGCAGAAGCAGAATGCTCCAGTGATTTTTGCCGATTAAGGGCCGTGACGCCTGGACTAAGGGTTGCGGCTCCGACGCGCATAATTTCCAGATTTGAGTCGAATTTGGCCAAGGGTAAAAGGGTACGGAGCAAGGTTTTTCTCAGATATAAATACCCTAAACCCTGTCATACTTTACATCATACTTTGGAGAGGAGAACAACGGCTACAAGCTACACAATTGGAGACTTTTGTTCAAGTTGTTTCTCTTTTCTTTACTTTAATTCAGTTTATGTTGGATTGTAATTTAGTTCTTAGCATGACAATGTTTAGGAGCTAATTACTTTATTAGGGTTTTCCGTTGAATCGCTTGAAACGCTTTCATATAGTTAATGCATTATTGGTGATTTCTTCTTCAGACATATTAAGATCTATTCAATAATTATTTTGATTGCTTGATAATTAACTGATCACTAATTGTCATCACATATATGATTTCGAATCAAAATTCTGAAAGGTAAATATTTGAATATGCTGTAGTTGAATAGACATAGGTTAAAATCGTGGACGAAAGTACCCCGATACTTGTGTAGTGTTTAGGGTTATTGTTCTTAATCCTCCTATGTGGTAAAATCTATCATAGAAATATAGAAGGTTTCTGCACATGATTGAGCTCTTGTATGTCTTAACCGGAATATAATGACAGATTAGTTAACCTGCTATCTTAATACGAAGAAGAATCATTATCATTGCATTAACGCATGAAGGCGTGGATAGTTGAGGAGATTGGAAGCCCTATCTCAATCATAACTGTTTTAAATCCCAAAGTATCTCAACATTAGTTTAATTTTTGTACTTTATTTTAATTCGTAGTTGTAATTGTCAAACAAAATTGTTACACCCCGTAATTCCAGGACATGTGTTTAAGAGAATGTACGTGAGAAGATACGACTTTAAGTTGGAAACGAAAGAAGGATTGTTTTTTCCTACGGAAAATGATTTCGAGCCTCGGGAAGGAAAATTGTCCGTTAATGAGAATTGGGTTCCCGAATTTGATATTTGAGACTTATAGAATTTATCGGAATTTCGGAAGATGAAAAATTTTAGATCAACCGGAGGGCGACACGTGTCACCCTCACATTGCCCATGTTGGGCGAGAACAAGCAAGACAAGTGGGCAAGTTGACCCTTGATATTTTAGTCATCCAAATCCAAGCCACACAAGTGTTTTAATCCTAGCCCTTGATTCTATTATATATCCATTACTAGTGCAAGACTAGTGAACATTTAGAAAATATTTCAAGACTTATTCTTGCTCTTGTGAGCTCTCGGCTTTATGCCCTTATCCACACAAAAAATTTCATTTGTTGTCCATAATTCACAATACTTAAACCCAAGGTTCCTAAAGGTATTGTAAGGTTATCTCAATAGAAAGATTCCGGAAAAACTATGTTTTCTCATGTTATCGCAAGATGAAAACCTACGGTGTTCTTCAACTTTGAAGTTGGAAATTGAAGAGAAGTTGGTTATGAGCTTCTAAGGAGTGCTTGGAGCGTAGTGAAACATAAGAAGAGGAGCTAAAAGTTGCTAAAGATCGACTTTTACGCTTGGACATTTTTTGGGCTTATTGAGGTAAAAGTCTTCATCTTCTTAATGTGATTGAAGATTACATGTTTAGTAGTTGTTAAATGAGCATGTGGTATATATATATTGAAGTTTGAAAAGATTTGGATCATGTCGACATGTTATAAACCGAAAATGGGCAAGTTAGCCATTTATGTTGTAATCAATTTGGTCGATAGTTACAATCGTCGTATGTTGATCGGTGTATTTTATATACACCTTTTGAGTCATTTTTAGTTAATCTTTTGCCCATTTTTGTACAAATATGTGTCGTCTTAGGATAGATTTTCTTTCTTTTGAGTCATAATGGTTTAAAGTGGCACATTGGCGAAAAGGAGCGAAAAGAGGGCAGAAACAGAGGTTCCAGAGCTCAAAAAGCTAGAAAGTTGGCGATCCATGCAAGAAAGCGAGCGGCGCGGCCTCCAAATAGCAGCGTCGAGCCGCGGCACCAAAATACTGAGCTGCGGGAGTTTGTGCCAGTGGCGATTCTGGCAACGCGGCGGGAATTCTGCCAAATTCGAATGGAAATGGGCCAAGGCCTAGAAGGAAAAATTGGGAAACGTTTTGGAGGCTATAAAAAGGACATTCCTAGGTCAGATTAAGGGTTCCAAACCCTTTCCAATTCATCACAAACTTGGAGATCAAGATTGGAGACTACTTTTGTGTAATTTCTTTATTCTTTGTTTTATTTCTTTGTAGTTTATGTTGGATATTAGTTTAGTTCTTGGCATGCCTATAGCTAGGAACTAACTTAATTTAGGGCTTTCCATATCAAATCACTTGAAACTCATTCTTATGAATTAATGCATATTTTGGTTTCTTCTTATCATTGTTGAGATTTATTCAATATTTGTCTTGAATGTTTGGTAATTAATTGATCACTAATTATCATAATCTATATGATTTCTAATCAAAAGCCAAAAGGGGAGATTGTGAATATGCTATAGTTGAATAAACATAGGTTAAATCGTGGACGAAAGTACTCCGATACTTGTGTAGCTTAATAGGTTATTGTTCTTAATCCTCCTTTATAGTCAATCTTATCACCGAAAGGTAGAAGGGTTCTATATTGGGGTTGAGTGTTTATATTACCTTAACAGGAGTATAAAACGGTCTAGTTAACCTGCTATCTTAACGTAGAAGAAGAAGTTAGTCTAATTGTATTAATGATTGAATATAGTGGATAGTTGATGATCTTGGAATCCCTAATTCGCCATCATAACTGATTTAAATCAAAGTATTTTCATAATTAGTTTATTTCCTGCATTATTAGTTTAGAATTTCAACTCAATTAACGTTAACCAAATAGAAACTAAAGCATAGATAATCGGTACTTGAAAACCAGTCCCTGAGGACGATATTCGGTCTTACCTAGACTATATTACTTATAACAATACATGCACTTGCGTTTAGCGTGTGTATAAATCGCACATCAATTTTTTGGCGCCATTGCCGGGGATTGACGTAGTTCAATATCATTTTATCTTTTCTTAATTTCTAATTTGGTTTTTATTTTTGTTTTTTATTTATTACTATTGTTGTCTCTTTTATTCGTGAAACCGTGTGCCGTGATCCGTTTGTTGATTTTGATCTGTTGCAGGCATATAGTTTATGCGAAGGAGAAAAGGAGCAGATACACTTGTCCCCTTCAACCCGGAGATTGAAAAGACTGCAAGCAGAACAGGAGAAACAGATGAATTTTGGCCTTAATAGCAATAGGGGGCGTGCAAAACAACAATGAGATGAACGAAGGGTTAGATGATCATCAACCTAACCAAAGGATGCCCCGGAGGTTACCAATGGATGTGGAAGAGAGGGTCCAGGTCCAAGCTGAGAGAAGCTTGGGAGATTATGTGCTGCCAAGGGTGAATGGAGCACAAACTTGCATCAGGCTCCCAGTAATAGGAGAAAATAATTTTGAAATCAAGCCTGCGATCCTGAGTATGGTGCAGAACACTGTTCAATTCGGAGGGTTGCCATCGGAAGATCCTCACATGCACATAGCGAACTTCTTGGAGTTGTGTGCAACTTTCAAGTATAATGGCGTTACTGACGACGCCATCCGATTGAGGCTTTTCCCTTTCTCACTAAGGGATAGAGCGAAAGTTTGGTTGAATTCCCTGCCTACAGATTGTATATTCACTTGGCAGGAGTTGGCACAGAAGTTTTTAGCAAAGTTCTTTCCACCGTAAAAAACCGTTAAGCTGAGAGGGGAGTTGAACATTTTTTATCAGGCTGATGGAGAGTCACTCTATGAGGCTTGGGAGAGATTTAAAGATTTGCAAAGAAAGTGTCCACATCATAGCATTGAGCTGTGGAATTTGGTCCATATTTTCTACAATAGGATAAGCGGGACCACAAGAACTATCATTGACGCAGCCGCAGGTGGAACTTTCATGAGGAAGATAGCACACGAAGCCCGTGATTTGTTAGAAGACATGGCCACCAATAATCATGTAACAGAGGACAGATGGGTGAGTGGAAGAAGAGCAATAGGAGTTCATGAGATTGATGATATCACAACATTAAATGCACAAGTTGCTCTCTTGACCAAGCAACTGCAATAGAATACAGTGTCAGTGAACGCAGTTCAAATGCCGTTGAGTTGTGAGATGTGTGGAGGTCCACATACCTTTGAAAGGTTCCCATCAGCAGACCCCAACAACATCTCTATCGAGCAAGCAGAATGCCAAGCAGTAGGGAATTATCAAAGGCCCCAGAACAACCCCTACTCAAATTCCTACAATCCAGGGTGGAGGAATCAGCCTAACTTTTCATGGAGGGGTGATCAAGGGCAGCAAAACCAATTTCGAGGCCAGTACCAAAATCAGCAACCATTCACTCAGGCCTCATCTTCACAACAATTCAGTGCACCTGCTCAACAAGAGAAGCCAGATGAGTTGAGAGCAGCCCTGTTGACACTCACCAACTCACAGACCCAGTTCATGGCAGAAACCAGATCCTCTATTAGGAATTTAGAGACGCAGGTGGGACAACTAGCGAAGATGGCAAACAACAGGCCACATGGCGCTTTGCCTAGTAATACAGAGATGAACCCCATAGAACATTTCCAAGCGGTGCAGCTGAGGAATGGAAAACAGTTAGAAACGACTTACACCTAGCTTTGTGGTTGAGCAGTAGATGCAGAGAGGGAGAGGGTTACTGAAGACCCCCTATGTTAGAGAAAGTTCCAACAGTCCCTGTGAGGGAATACACTGAGAGGATTCCTTACCCGCAGAGGTTGCAAAGGAAAGTGGTTGATAAGCAATTCTCCAAGTTCTTGGAGGTATTCAGAAAGCTACACATTAACATTCCGTTCATTGAGGCAATGGAGCAAATGCCTACTTATTTTAAATTCATGAAGGAAATTCTTGGGAAGAAGAAGAAGTTGGAGGAGTATGAGATGGTGGCACTGACAGAGGAATGCAGTGCTATCCTGCAGAAGAAATTGCCACCCAAACTCAAGGATCCAGAGAGCTTCACATTGCCTTGCACAGTTGGCAGAGTGACATGTAATAGGGCCCTTTGTGATTTGGGGGCTAGCATAAATCTTATGCCCTTGTCTGTTTTTAAGAGGTTGGGGTTGGGTGAGGCCAAACCAACCGTGAGCTTTGCGATTAGCGAATGGGACGGTGGTGCATCCCAGGGGAACGATTGAAGATGTCTTAGTTAATGTGGGAATATTCTTCTTTCCTGCGGACTTCCTCATCCTTGATATGGAGGAAGATGATGAGATCCCCATCATATTGGGAAGACCATTCTTGGAAACCGGGAGAGCCCTGATTGATGTGAAGAAGAGTGAGCTGACACTCAGAGTTGAGAATGAAGAGATGGTGTTCAAGGTGTTCAAACACATCATTGAACCCCCAGTCATGAGCAAGTGTTTTGCAGTTAGCACTGTCAGCACATCGGTTGAGCCAGCACAAGCCAAAGCAAGGGAAATACGTCCGCCAAAACAGGTAAGCAACGCTAAACCTCCTCTTGAGAAAAAGGAGAAAAAGAAAAACAGAAGGCGGAAGCGAAAAATGTTGATGAAATGGATAGGCTGTGGGGTTACTTTACCCCATGCCTCTTGATAAAGGTTAATTGCTTCCGGCTAAAAGACGTTAAAGACATCGCTACTTGGGAGGCAACCCAAGGTTATTTTATTTTATTTTTTTTTTTTTTTTTTTGCAATTTAGTTTTAATTAGAACAGTCTCACGGAAGGTAGTGTTTGCATGTTGTGATGACAGGTACAGGGTCAAAAATTTGGAGGACGAAAACGAAAAAATCAAAAGAAAAAAAAATCGGCTCAGCGCCACGACGCCCAGCAGAGGACCGTGGCGCCGGAAGTGCAGAAAGGGCGCAGAAAATTCAGCGCCGTGGCGCCAAAAGTTCAGAAGAGCTCTGAAGTTTCGGCGTCGCGGCGCCAAATCAGAGCGCCACGACGCTGGAAGTTCAGAGGGTCGCAGAAGTTTGGGCGCCGCGGCGCCAGTTGCAGGGCCGCGGCGCCGCGACGAAAAATCTGAATTTTAAAGGAGC
Source organism: Przewalskia tangutica (assembly GCA_029844215.1). NCBI lineage: Eukaryota > Viridiplantae > Streptophyta > Magnoliopsida > Solanales > Solanaceae > Przewalskia > Przewalskia tangutica. The sequence continues at coordinate 11,709,960 of CM056725.1, forward strand.
CCTAATCCGATTTTCCTCTCTCCAAATCAAAAACCCAAACCTTTCCTCTCTCCAAAACCCACGAAATTAACCCTTTTACCTAAAAATCTTCCACAAACTAAACTCAATCACAACCAAAGTACTTATATTCCTTACACATGTAACCATCTTAAACAACAACCCTCATTCCATTGCTTCAATACATCATTAGGAACAAGAAAATCTTGAAGAACACCGTCCAAGGTAACCTTTATCACTTTTCTTGAAATCTTCAATACAATCAGGGGAAGTAATGGGTTTGGGGAGGTGCTTTATTGGTGGATGGTGTGTGGTGTGTTGAAGTTGGGTGTGAAATTTCGCGGAAGATTATACGAAGTGAGCGTGGGGTGTTGTACCGGTGCCTTGAGTGAAGTTTGGGGGTTGAAGAGTGTTGTAGCTTGCTGATTACACTGTGTGTTGATTGGTTTGATTGATAATTGTTGGGTAATATCACTGAAACAAAGGAAACGCTGCCGAATTTATCTAGAAATGTCTGCCAAGAATATGAGAGCTTCCACATCCACCTCCGTCCCTCAATATGATACTACTAGGTTTGTCAGTCAAAAAGCTGAAGATAGATATCACAAACTTAGTACTAGACCCTTGATCCCTGAGAGAGGAATGGAGTACCAAAGGGAGTCATTTGAGGAGGGAGATGCCTATGAGCCTATTCGGGCGATGATAGAGGTCATGGGGTGGAAGAGATTTGTTAACCCAGAAAGAATAGCACCGCAGAACACTGTAATGGTGAAATAATTTTATGCTAACTTTCCAGAGAGGGTAGATGGTAGATGCTTTGTGAGAGGACAGTATGTGCCTGTGACGGCCGAAGTGGTGAATGTGCTATTAAAAACAGCCGATGTTGAAGAAAGAGGTGACGATCGGAGCTATTTCAGAACTTGGTCTAGAGACACCAACAACATCGACTGGGATGTCGTCGCAAGCACATTATGCTACCCTGGGGCTGAGTATGATATTGCAAGAAATGGATCAAGAGGACTGAGCAGATGTCAGTTCAACAAAACAGCCAAGGGTTGGTTATATTTCGTCAGTGCCCGCTTAATTCCATCGATGCACTTCACCAGAGTGCCAGCAGATAGAATAAAAATGATATATGGAATCATGTTAGGGAAGACGATTGACGTTGGGAAGGAAATATTGCAAAACATTGGAGAAACCAGTAGGTTGGTAACGACAGGTGGGTTGGGACATGGATCACTTATTAGCAGCTTATGCTCCAGACATGGAGTCCCAACCCTACCCACTGATACATATGAGAAGGGCCAACCTCCTGTGTCATATGGGATAGTACATGCCTTCCCAGAACCAATCCCTCCAGCAGCAGCACGAAGGAGACCAGCACCAGCAGCAGCACCACCAGCAGCAGCAGCAGAGGCTGCCATGGATGAAGATGAGCCTGAGACAGAGGCTCAAAGGCGCGAAGCGAGCGACCAAAGAACCCTGAATTAGAACCTCCGGTGCCTATAATAGAGCAGTTGCTCATGAACCAGAGGAGGATGATGCAGAGCTTTGACATAATGATACAAGGTCAACAGGACCTGAGGCAAGGACAACAAGAACTAAGGCGGGGGAGCAACAGGTTGCACCAAAGATTTGATGAGATGAGTTCCTTGTTCAACCAGTGGTCCATGCATTATCCGCCGCCACCGCCACCACTTTAAACCAAGTTTGTAAGTTGTCCTGTCTTCTTTTATTATTATTTTTGAGTCTTGCACACATTGGGGACAATGTGTGATTTAAGTTTGGGGAGTGTCTTATTATTTTTGAGTCTTTTTGATTTGTTTGTGTATTTTTGAGTATTTTTTGAGTCAGATTTTTTTTTTAAAGATCATGCATGTTGTAGTTACTGGAAACGCCTAGTGAAGTAAGGTTGAATAATGTAATGGAATTAGAAGCAACCATCTAAACACTTAGGTTAGATATGCCAATAATTCATGAAATCGAACTATTTGGAGTATTTTGCTTGATTTATGCATTGTTAGTGATTAAACATATGGGTCTGCTTGCTTTCTATTTGAGGCGAAATAGTTAGGATATGCATGTTAGGGAGATGGCTCAGGCATTTCTTTGTTAGCCCTTTCTTACCATTTTTACCTATCCCTGACATTCAAATTATATCCCTAGTCAGCCCCTTTGAGCCTAAAAATAAGACCTTTTTTTGACACCCTATAATTCCATTTTTTTTCCATAAGTGACAAATTGAGGTGATTGGAATATAAAGTGTTAAAAAAGAGACAAAGAGAGTGAACAATTTTGATGCACCCCAATGAAAAAGTAATAATAAATAGACAAAAGCCTATGTTTGGGGGTGCCGGCTACTCATAATACACTTCATTCTCTCAAAACAAAAGAGGGAAAAGATAGGTATGAAGTAAAAAAGAGAATCACAAGAAAAGGGAAGAAGTTAAAGAAAAAGAGCTTATGGTACGTAAATTGAGCCTAAATGCCTATTTTTACCTACCCATGCCTAAGCCTACATTACAACCATGAAAAGCCTGAAGATCTCTTACATGTGTATCCATGATTAGTGGAGAATAACAAGTAAACATGCCATAGGATTTTGAAATTGACATGCATAGTTAGATATTCTTACTTACATTGAGCATGATTAAAGTGAATTTGCGAAATATCTAACTTGATGTGTTTAGAATGCTAAAAATCCATGTCATATGTTCCTGCATATTATTCTTCTAACCTTCATGCTTTTCTATGTAACAATGATGCAGCAACTTGATCAATGTCTTTGAGTCATTTTAGTCCTTCTTCTCGTGTCTTTATTTCTTTCTTTTGATCTTTGCTCAAGGGCGAGCAAATGTTAAGTTTGGGGGTGTTTGATCGGTGTATTTTATATACACCTTTTGAGTCATTTTTAGTTAATCTTTTGCCCATTTTTGTACAAATATGTGTCGTCTTAGGATAGATTTTCTTTCTTTTAAGTCATAATGGTTTAAAGTGGCACATTGGCGAAAATGAGCGAAAAGAGGGCAGAAACAGAGGTTCCAGAGCTCAAAAAGCTAGAAAGTTGGCAATCCGGGCAAGAAACAGGGCGGCGTCGCGGCGCCTCCAGCCAGCAGCGTCAGAGCGCCACGACGCCCAAAATACTGAATCGGGGAGTTTAGCTACGGCGCCGATTCACAGCCGCGGCGCGGAATTTCGCCAAATTCGAATGGGAATGGGCTAAGGCCTAGAAGGAAACGTTTTGGAGGCTATAAAAAGGACATTCCTAGGTCAGATTAAGGGTTCCAAACCCTTGCCAATTCATCACAAATTTGGAGATCAAGATTGGAGACTACTTTTGTGTAATTTCTTTATTCTTTGTTTTATTTCTTTGTAGTTTATGTTGGATATTAGTTTAGTTCTTGACATGTCTATGGCTAGGAACTAACTTAATTTAGAGCTTTTCATATCAAATCACTTGAAACTCATTCTTATGAATTAATGCATGTTTTCGTTTCTTCTTATCATTGTTGAGATTTATTCAATATTTGTCTTGAATGTTTGGTAATTAATTGATCACTAATTATCATAATCTATATGATTTCTAATCAAAAGCCGAAAGGGGAGATTGTGAATATGCTATAGTTGAATAAACATAGGTTAAATCGTGGATGAAAGTACCCAGATACTTGTGTAGCTTAATAGGTTATTGGTCTTAATCCTCATTTATAGTCAATCTTATCACCGAAAGGTAGAAGGGTTCTATATTGGGGTTGAGTGTTTATATTATCTTAACAGGAGTATAAAACGGTCTAGTTAACCTGCTATCTTAATGTAGAAGAAGGAGTTAGTCTAATTGTATTAAGGATTGAATATAGTGGATAGTTGATGATCTTGGAAGCCCTAATTCGCCATCATAACTGATTTAAATCAAAGTATTTTCATAATTAGTTTATTTCCTGCATTATTAGTTTAGAATTTCAACTCAATTAACGTTAACCAAATAGAAACTAAAGCATAGATAATCGGTACTTGAAAACCAGTCCCTGAAGACGATATTCGGTCTTACCTAGACTATATTATTTGTCACGATACGTGCACTTGCGTTTAGCGTGTGTATAAATCGCACATCACATGTTAAGAAAGAAAGGATTTATACTTGTTATAATTGTTATAAGGTATATAACATATTAGAATACCAACTTGGATTGAAAAAGGAATTGAAAGGAAATTGACATTGTTGTTGCATTGTAGCCGATAATGGCATTGAAATGTTGGACTTTTTGGATATTAATTGTGGGGCAGAATTTTACACGTCCTGTTAGGCGTGTAATCCCCTTTGAATTACTGAATTGTTGAGCCTTAAATGCGACATTTGGTTATTGATTTCGGGCCTTGAAAAAGGTGGAAAAGTACGTAGAAACAAAGGAAGTGCTGCCCGATTTTCCGTAGAATAAGAGTCCTTATACTTAGAAATATTCTACGTTGAAAGCTAGAAGTTGATAGGCGTATTGTGGTTATTATAGGTTGACATTCTACGTGCGGCATATTCAAGTTAGCAAGTGGATTAAGCCGAAGAGGTATGTGGAATTTTCCCTATCTTCTTGAGCATGAATTTTATAAATGTATAGTACGGTGGACGTACATGGTTAAAAATGAATTTGGTATCCTTGCCTTGTTTTCGAAAAAAGATATGTGACTTGATGTTACGTGGAAGGATTTCTTGACTTGAAAAGTATAGAATACTTGATTTGGAAAGTATTGATTCCTTGATATTCTAAGTTAAGAAACTTGATATTCTAAAGATAAGAGACTTGATTTCTAAGTTAAGAAACTTGATATTCTAAAGATAAGAGACTTGATTTCTAAGTTAAGAAACTTGATTTCTAAAGTTAAGAGACTTGAAGTATTTTGAAAGTTGTGTAACTTGATTTGAAAGTATAAGTCTCTTGGTTATAAAAAGTGAATTTGTCTAAGACATAAAGAGTTATAACGTCTTTATGGGAAGTTAGTTATGACGGCTTTATGAAAGGTTAAAGATGTCTTAGTTTCTAAAGCATAAAGTTGGTATAACGGCTTTATGGGAAGTTGGTTATAATAACCTTATGGAAAGTTAAAAGAATGATTTACTCTAGTAACAAAGATAAAATGACTTGAAAAGTATAGAAAATTGATTTCTAAAGTTAAGAGACTTGAAGTATTTTGAAAGTTATGTAACTTGATTTGAAAGTATATGATACTTGGTTTTAAAAGTATAAGTCTCTTGGTTATAAAAATAATGAATTTGTCTAAAACCATAAAGAGTTATAACGAGTTTATGGGAAGTTAGTTATAACGGCTTTATGGAAGGTTAAGAGAGTTGTCTATTTTGATTGATAGGCATGAGTTGCCTAGGTTGTGAAATTAGAAGTTACTTGGTTTCAAAGTCTTGAAATGAATTCCTAAAGGTGTAGTAACTTAATTTGAAAAATAGACATGCCTTGATACTACGGGTGTTAGTATCTTGGGGTTTTATATAAAAATGAGTCTTTTGAAAAGAATGGAAGTACGTAGTACTTTGGGTTAAATTCCCGGATTTTTATGTGAAACGAAAGTGCCTTGAGTTTATAAAATGAAATTCATTTTTGTATGATAATGAAAGTCTAAAAATTTTATGAACTTGCCTATGCTTGCTTGTGATAGACTTTGAGGGCAAGTATTATATCTTTACGCTGTCGTGACTCTCACCGAGGGCTACTGTCTTGTTGTGAATTTACTCGACGCATCGACGTGATGGGGATTCCACGGGTATGCTTCCATTGTGATGGATCCATGTACATGCTTATACGATGGAGGATTCTGGGGCATGCGACCATGATGCGGGTTAAATCCCCGAATGATATTGTTATTCCATGGACTAGCTCTCCATGACGTTTAGTGACGCAGGATGGATCTGGTAGCTAGCTTTCGTACTTGCCGCCACGGTCGATGCAGCCGGATCCGTAGTTGGCTTTCGTGCTTGCCTCGCCGCCTATGGCACAGTTTGGTACGGTAGAATATGGTAGATGGCTTCCGCACTTGCCCCAATCATATCTCGTGACGCAGGCTGGATCTGGTAGCCGCTGCATTTCGTACTTGCCGCGATTGTTGACGCAGCCGATCCGTAGTTGGCTTTCGTACTTTCCCGATCGCTTTATGACGCAGTGGATCCGTGGTTGGCTTTCCTACTGCCCGCATAGCTTTTATGACACAGGTGGGACCTGGTGTTCATGTATACATATTGGTGTTATATTATATCATGGACTGCCGGCAGTGAGGAAGGAATTCCACGGGCATGATTGATATTATTGGCGTGAGACCCATGGTTATATTTGAGCAATGACTTTGAGGGCATGCGTCCCTGACTTGACATGACTGCTTATATATTGTGTACTGTAGTTTGGTTATCATACATGTCTCCTGTTTTATATAGACTGTTATGATTTCATTACAGTATTTTCAGTTTTACATACTTGGTACATATTTTGTACTGGCCTCCTTCGGGGGGTTGCGTTCATGTCGCAGGTTGAGGTACATAGCTTGCTGATCCTCATTCTTAGGATCACTGTTCAGCTGGTTGGGAAGCTCCATTATTTCGGAGACTTCGTATTTTGGTACAGTTCCATGAGGTTGTAAATTTTTGTACATTCAGGGGTATGGCGGGGCCCTGTCCCGCCACAGTTGTTACGTCAAAACTCTTGGGGAATTGGCTAGTTACCTTCACTCCACGTGGCAGCCTACCTACGTTTTGCCTTTTTCCTATGAGACCTTACAGTTTCCCAGCCTTTATCCGCCTACATGCCCCCCGAAATCATATTGGTAGGTATCCGTAGGACTAGCATTCGTAGTAGGCGAGGCTTGACTATAAGGAAAGAGAGGAGTGAAGGCGGCAGTGTCTGTAGTCATATCTTATGGGTCGCTTTGAAAAAAAAAGAGGTAACTGCTTTTGGATTTATGTATATTTATATATATCCAGGGAGGTGGCCTTATCGGCTAACCTGTTATTTATTTCTTGTTGAGTTTATGTATGTTCCGCTGATTATCTCTGATGTATACCTGTAAGGGTGCCGTGTAGGGCACCGCCGCGGCTTGGTGGTCGTGACAAAAATAACGTTAACCAAATAGATACCATAGAATAGATAATCGGTACTTGATAACCAGTCTCTATGGACGATATTCGGTTACAGACTATATTACTTGAAGCGATAGGTACACTTGCGTAAGCACTTGGAAATATCCTAACAGCTTCCCCCACCAAAGGTCACATTTCCTCCGTTGAATGCATCATAGTCCTTCAGGAAGCTTTTGATACATGTCATGTGTCATGAACAACCACTATCGAAATACAAGGAACCTGTAATGTTGGTACGTAAAGCAGTTATGCACCATTACAACGCATGTTTAGTTTGGGTACCCGCTTTTCTTAAAACTTTTCTTCTTTTTGTTCTTAGGCTTGTTGTTTCGAATGTTTTCAGCAATGTTAGACAACATTGGTGACGACATCTTCGGCAGAGATCTGAGCACAAAGTTTTGAAGTTTGTAGAGGTAGGGCATTAAATGTCCTAACTTCTTACAGTAGTTGCATCCAAACTTCAATCTATTCTTAGTATCATAACATGAGATTTTTAACATTGTGTGTTTCTTTAAAAAACTTTATTTTCTCACTTTTACTACGAATCTTAGAAGATTTTGATTTAAGAGGTGATTGATACCCAAACCCAGCTTGTGTAGGCTTACTGAAGCTTAAAATTTCATCCAACTTGGAGGTCCCCGTATTGAGCCTCTGGAGGTGGTCTCAGCTAAATTCAATCTTGCACGGATCTTATCAAGTTCTAGATCCTTCTTGGTAAATGTTACCTCTAACCGGGTAATTGGGCCTTTAAGATTGTTATTTTCAAGAGCCAAAGATTTTGCTTTTGAATCTAGTTTCTCATATTCTGTTATCAAGGCTTTACAAAGATCTTGTAGTTCCTTTATCACTTCATCTTTAGAGTCAACTAGATCCACGTTTACAGCTTCACATGAAGAACATAAACCACTAAAACAATTAATATCAGAATAGTCAAAATAAACATACATTTTCGATGTTACTAGGATTTCAGATGTTGTATCCAATGTTGTCACAGATGTTGTAACATTAGAGACACCATTGTCAACAACATCTTCGGGCAGTGAATGTTCGAACATTGCTGCCAACATCGCCTGTGATTCTTCTTCTCGATCTCCTTCCTCTTCTTCATCTCATCATCATTAAGAGACACCCACAAACTTTTACCAACTTTCCTAAGGGTTTTTTCACACTCATTAGTATAATGTCCCCAACCCGAGCATGCATGACATTGCACTCTCTCGAGTTGTTTCAGATCAAATTTGTGATTGTTTGAGTTTGTTTTTCTCGGTGTATTACCACTTATTTGCCCTGAAGGTGATCTAATTGGCTGATTATTGAAGAGTAGGTTTTGTTGCTTCTTATATTTAGCTTTATTTCATTCATTGTTGATCTTCCGCATCATCGAATTGAATCATCGAGTGAGTAAGACAACATTCACACCATCACCTATTTTCTCTAGGTTTTCATCCTTGTCTTCAATGTTTGTTTCCGAGGTTTGACCTTTGGAGTTCCATCATCTTGTCCATATACAAGTCCCTTTGGCTCTTATTGTTCATCTCATAAGTTTGAAAGATGCTCATCAAGGCATGAACGTCCATTGTGGCAAGATTATAGGCCTCTTCAATAACACAAATCTTTGTGTTGAACCTTTCAGGAAAAGATCTGATGGTTTTGTCCACAAGTTGTGTGTTGGTCAAAAGAGAACCAAGCATTTGACACTGATTTGCAATGTCAATCAAAATAGGGTTTTATATCCTCAGATTCTTCCATTTTCAAGCGTTCATATTGACTCAAAAGTATGCGTAGCTTTGTTTGTCGCACACTCGAGGTACCCTCACAATGAGTTTGTAGTATCTCCAAAGTGTCTTTGGCTGATGTACAATTCTGAATGAGTTTGAATATGTATAAATCTACCCATCCAAATATTGTATTCAAGGCTTTTTCGTTAAAGCTAGCATTATTGACCTCTTCTGCAGTACAATAGGATTCAGGTTTGGTAAGAATGTCACCATCCTTATCCGCTGGAAGCTTAGGAACAACATAACCTTCGGTGACAGATCTCCATGCCTGACCATCAATGGATTTTTTGTGTGAACGTAGGTGAATCTTCTAATAGGCATAATTTGTTCCATAAAGTATCGGAAGTCTACCAATACTTTGGATAGCTGAGTTCATAGACATTAGATGCATGACCAAGCACTTATTGTGTTAAGTGTTGGATCTGATACCACTTGTAGGGCGCTGAGGCTACGGATAAGCAAATAAAAGTAGGAAAAATAAAGATTCAAAAGTCGAAAAGCTAAACAGTTTCTTATATTGTCTTCAGTATTGTGTCAAAACTTGATGCAATACCCAATAAAACAATAATAAACATTAATGAGTAAATGTAGCGAAAAAAGTAAAAGACATAATGTTTATATTTTCAAGGGTATATATTAATATATCTCTTGATGTCAATGACCGAAGTATTGTATATATTATATACACTTACAAATGAATTTCTTTTTACAATTTGTAGAAATAAAATAAAATAAAATTACAAAAAACGAAATCGCGGATGACTTCAGCCTAAAGAAAAACATCTATAAAGAAACATACAACAAGTTCATTACAATTGCTTCAACAATGAGCTTAATCTAGAATATGGGCAGCAATATTAATGTGGAACTAGATATTGTTATACTACTTTAGGCAGTGGTGTTTGATCCAGTTCCTTGAGTGAATTCCCGAGAGCTCTCTTGGTTATTCTTTTCTTTGTAATCTGGATACTGATACAATGAAGTTCCTCCTCTATTTGTAGTATGAAACTTTCTTGAAATTCTCACTGGTTGGTTACGGAAGTTGAGAGAAAATAGGCAGCATCTTGGATCGATTCAGCCTCCATGAAATTCTCAACTACACTGTTCCTTCCAAGCTTGACTTCTTCTTTTCTCACGTTTTAAACACGACTTCCTGGTTAGCTTGTCTAGGTCATTTTTACCTCACAGTAACATTCACCATTTTGGCCGGATGAATAGGCAAAATCGTTTATAGAGATGTTGTATGTGATTTTGTCACAACACTGCAGGCAACATCCTTATATTCATAAGCAATGTTGTCATGACTAATTACTCGTGTTGTCATAACACTCATCCAACATCAACAAAATCCTTGATTATGGCCTCAAACTTGAAAAGAATGCATTTGGATCACTGCATGTTAAATATATTTATCCCAACCGCTATGGTATGTGCTGCTATGATCTCATCAGTCTTTCTTAAGCTGTGGGCTTCATACGTAATCTCGGGCTCGAGTTTCCATCAGTGGGCTAGTGTTCTCACAACTTACTCTTTTTATTATTTTAGGTTTTGGAAGCAATGACAACAAAGAAATACTTGGAGAAGTTTCATTTTGAATCACTTGAGACACTTGGACTCTTTTCTCAAATATGCTGCCAGTATACAGCTGTTCAAGACTTACGAAAATCATCACGAGGGTCTTCTCACCGTTAAGAAAAAAAAAATCATTTCTAATGATGCACTGAGCAAGCTTGGATGTGCTCTTAAAATACCGGTAGGTATTCCGTTGTGATAATTTTGCTGGGTTCCTAGAGTTGTATTCTATTGGTTTAACTGCATATTGCTGGATGCAAATGCTATTTGAATTCTTTTTTCTTTTTCTGCTTTTGGTTTTTCCTTCAATATATACCCTTTGATTACAGAGATTTATTTATAATGAACTACTTGATCTTAAAACATGGCTCATTCCTGTTGATAATTCTCAAGTTCACAAATTTGACGAAGAATTCCTGATGCCTTCAGTGAAAATATATAGTAGGGAAAAGTAAGAAAGTAGCTGACGTGGTTGAGGCACTAATAGGTGCCTACCTCAGCTCGAGCGGGGAGTTAGCGGCTTTATCATTTATGAAATGGCTTGGGCTGGACATTGATTTTGGTTGACACACCTATGCCAAGGCACTTCCCCATGAATGTTGAGAAGATTGTCAATGTCAGATACTTGGAATACATGCTACATTACAGGTTCAATGATCCTTCTCTGCTTGTTGAAGCGCTAACTCACGGATCCTATATGCTACCTGAGATTCCACGATGCTATCAGGTTATTTCGTAAATAAATATTATCTATCTTAATGTTGTCAAATAGTTAGATCTATATTTTGCAGTTTTATTACTGAAAGATATTGATGCATAGATTGGGAAAGTTCTTGTGAACATCTACATTGTTGATATTACTATATGAACAAAGATACTTAAATGGTTGAAACAGTGTCGAGATTGGGAAAGTCTAATTTGGCCTTTCCTAAATAAATGTTATATACTGAAATTAAAGAAATATTTTTTGCTACATCGTGGTTTCTTTGGTTTGCTAAGATTTCCTTGCATACTGAAGGTTCACATTTGAATCGACGTATATTAAGCGCCTATATTCATAGTTTGTTCTTTTAAATCCAGTATTTATGGCTAACACTCTTAATTCTAATGTTGATGATAACCTGGCTATGCAGCGCTTGGAATTTCTTGGAGATGATTATGTTGTTACAGCACATCTCTATTTCAAATATCTAGGACTAACTCCAGGACTTATTATGGATTTGAGGTCTGCATCTGTAAACAATGAATGCTATGCTCAATCTGCTGTTAAGGCTGGCCTTCACAAGCACATTCTTCATGCCTCGCAAGATCAGCAAAGACATATATTAGATACTGTTGAGGATTTCAAGAATTTGGATCTTGTGTCCACGTTCGGATGGGAGGCCGAAACTACTTTCCCGGAGGTATTGCATACTTGCGTCAAAGTTAGACATAAGACTTCATTTGAAAAAACCCAAAATTAAGATATAGAAGAATAAGTTTTTGGAAGCTCTTTCTACAATCGAAGTGTAATTCTTTGAGACCAGAAAGGTTATAAAAACAAGGATGTCGTCTAGTGAGAATAGTGTGGCTTATATTACAGTTGAGGTTGAAGCATATGATGTTATTCATAAGAGCACGTGCTCGGGACGAGACAAAATAATGGCGAAGAAGGTGGCTACCAAAAATGTGCTCAAATCTCTGAAAGAATGTGCATTCAATGCATAGCATTAGTCTTTTTCTGCTACTTTATATTACAAAATTTCCAGAAATGCTTAATTTTTAAGGATTTGATTTCTATTCTTATTAGGATTGTTTGTATTATGTGCATTCATTGTACTTTGTTGTTATTTTAAGTACAATGTTTGTTTTGTTTGTGCTATTGGCTTTTATATGTAATTTATGTTAATCAATTTGGTGTTGTGATGAAAACAATGTTAGGATTTGAATCTTAATCAGATAAATAAGTGAAGAACAAATAACACACAGATTTATAGTGGTCCACCCTCAATGCGAGAGCTACGTCCACTTTGCCGCTGCAGGTTTTACTATAATCAAATAGGGAGTTTGAGTTTTTACAGTTCTCTCTTACTCGACCTCAAAAGAAAGAAAACGGCGACCCTAGTCTATATATAGCGATGAATTAGGCTCCAAAACTCAACAATCTCCCATTTGGAGACTAATTTCAATCATTTGTCTCCATATGCAGCGACGACTCCGATCCTTATTCAAGAAGTCCAACTGAATTTCCACACAACTTCAGTTTATCATACGACACTACCTTCGTCAGCATGTCTGTTGGATTCTGACTTCCTGGGATCTTCTCCGCTCAGGTCGATCAGCGTTCCACACTCTGCGTAGGGTCTTCATAGTGTCGGCAATGAATTAGGCTCCACAACTCAATAATCAATTATGCAAATTTCATTTTTTTTCAATCATCTATGATAGCTCTAAATCAAACAACACCAAAACCACTGATTTTTGTTATACCCCGTAGTTCCGGAGTATGTATGTAAGGACGTACGTACGAATGTATAAACCCTAATTAGGGTAAGAATGAAAGAATTGTTTTCCGACGGAAAATATTCCGAACCTTGTGAAGGAAATTTTACGTTTTCAATATTTTAACCAATTATGGAATTTTTCCGAGAGATAGAGATTTTGGACCAATAGGAGGGCGACATGTGTTACCCCAAGTGGACATAGGTGGACGTTTTTCAAGACTAGTGGGCAAGACAAGTGGTCAAAAGTCTTGCATGACATTTGCATGGCATAGTGGACGGTTTTTGCAAGGTTAGTGGGCAAGTCAAATGGTCAAAGTCTTGCATGGCATTTGTGGGACAAGTGGAGAAAGGAACCTACACAAACAATCTATATCATACACATGTTTCAATCCTACCCCTTGGTTGTCCTATATAAACACCTCTAGTTGATGAAATCTTCCACACTTAGAACATTTCAAGACTTGAAAATATTTCCTCTCCTCCCTAGTTGCTCTCGTCCCACCCCCTCTTTCTTGAACAAATGTTGTCCAAAAATTCTTAAACTTGTAAGTGTTCTTCCTTAATGTATTAGGAAGATTATTAACCAAGAGTTAGACAAGATTTCACACCCCTAGCCTCAAAAACCCTCACAAAGCCGAGAGTGAGCAGATTTGGAACTTTAGTGTTCTTCACTTTTTGGAATTAATTCTTGAATAGAAGTTGGTTAGAAACTTCTAAGGGTGACTTGTGGTGGTTTGGAACACAAAGATTTGGAGCTAAAACTTGCTTAGGAGCGACTTTATGTTCTTGGATATTTTTGGGCTATTTTGAGGTAATGAACCTTAACCTCTTTGTGAAGTTGATTATTATGTATATTGGATATTATACATATATTGGAAGTATATTATGGAGTATGAGATATAAGGAAAGATTTGGATCTTGTTAAGATGTTAAAAGGAGAATTGGCATATTAGCCATTAAAATGGTAAAAATGTATCCATTACTTACTAAGAAGTTAACAACAAAGAAACTATAACTTATATAAAGATTGGAATATAAGTTGGAAGACTAATGAAGTAATTGGATAAGTAAAATTGTAAAAGTTGGCCAAGGACCCCAACTTAAGGACTGTATTTACTTTGGACCGTATTTACTTTGGACCGTATTTACTTTGGACCGTATTTACTTTGGACTGTATTTACATTGTTGTTAAGGGGAAGATTTTTAATCGCGTTCCATTTGGGCGTGTGATCCCCTTCTTTAATTATTGTTGTTGTTAAGGGGAAGATTGTTAATCGCGTTCCGTTTGGGCGTGTGATCCCCTTCTTTAATTATTGTTGTTGTTAAGGGGAAGATTGTTAATCGCGTTCCGTTTGGGCGTGTGATCCCCTTCTTTAATTATTGTTGTTGTTAAGGGGAAGATTGTTAATCGCGTTCCGTTTGGGCGTGTGATCCCTTTATTTAATTATTGTTGTTGTTAAGGGGAAGATTGTTAATCGCGTTCCGTTTGTGCGTGTGATCCCCTTCTTTAATTATTGTTGTTGTTAAGGAGAAGATTGCTAATCGCGTTCCGTTTGGGCGTGTGATCCCCTTCTTTAAATTTTGGAATTATTGAGCCTTATTTATGGCATGTTGGTTACTATTATCGGGCCTTGAAAAAGGTGGAGAATTGAGTAGAAACGGGGGAGGTGCTGCCCAATTTTTCGTAGACTAAGAGAAATCTTACTTAGAAGAATCCCACGTAAAAACTAGAAGTTGATAGGCGTGTTTTGACTATTATAGGTTGACACTCTGCGCGCGACATATCCGACTTGGCAAGTGGATTTAGCCGAGGAGGTATGTGATTCTTCCTATCCCTTTGAGCATGATATTTGTGAAATATATATAGTACGGTAGACGTACGTGTGTTAAACTAAATTTGGCTTTACTTTGATGTCTTTGGACTTGAGTTCTAATTAATAAGAATCTTGAATATTTCAAAAAGAGTTATGAATCATTTTGGAAGAAAAGTAATACTTGGTTTTCATAAAAAGTTTAAGTGTTATACTAGCTTTATGGGAAGCTAGCTATAACGATTTAATGAAGATAAGAAAAACGGTTTAATTATTTGTTTATCAAATGCTTGAAATGATGTTTGAAGGTATCGTTGGTTGGTTTGATAAACATGTTATGATGCTACGTGTGTTAGTATCTTGTGACGCTTTTGTAAGGAGGTTATTCTTGTTGTGCTTATGTTGTTTAACGGTAAGCCGTTGTGTTAGTATTATATCACTCACCCTCCTGACTTGTTACGATGTCGTGGGTTAGCCGCCCCCGATGCGAGGAATACCTCATGCGGGTCCATGGGACCTATGCGAGTCGCGGAGTTCCGGGATGATCACTCGGGTGTGTTACGCCGTCACGAGGAATACCTCACGCGGTCTATGTAGCCATCCGGATGCGGAGTCGGGACGATGTCGCGGGTTAGCTACCGACGCGAGAATACCTCATGCGGGCCTGGGGGCCTATGCGGATCGCGGAGTTCCAAGATTAGCGCGCATAATGATACTATGGGCGATTGGCCTTGCCGATCATTAGCGGCCTAGAAAAGACCGATTACATTATATCTATTTTTGCTCTTGTTTATGATGTGGCACTATATGCGTTAACTTGATTGTTTCGTACATATTTGTGAATTGGTTTTAAAATGTTATAATTATATATATCAAGATTTTACGCTTTCACATACTTGGTACTGTTATCGACCTCCTTGAGGCTGCGTTCATGCGCCAGTAAGGGAAGCGGTGGTGGATCCTCATTCTTAGGATCTTTACTCGTGTCGAGCTCCATTTCTCCGGAGGCTCGACTTTTGGTACGGTTCTCCCTGGTGTTGTAGATGTTTTGTACATTCAGGGGTATGACGGGGCCCTGTCCCGTCATAGTGTTTACACCTTCTTAGAGGTCTGTAGTCCTGTTGTAAAGTTGGGATGTAACTGTTCACTTTTGGTATTTATATACATGCCGAAGGGCAACTTTTCTTTGGATAGACTATTCTTATTTTACACTGTTTCATGTTTGCAAGTTTATATTCCGCTGGTTAATCTGATGTATGTCTACTTGGGTGCCCGGGTAAGGCACCAGTCACGGGCCCGGGAACGGGTCGTGACAATTTTCTACACTCTGAAAGCACACAAGTTGAAGATTGTTTCTCCACCACCACTTCAGTCTGATGATACTCACGGAAAGAGACATAAAATCATCATATTCAAACGATCTCTTTACCACTTTCTCATGTCACTAGTTTGCCTATTTTCATAAGACCACTGACCCTAAACCACTATAATCTAGGGTTGCCCAGTGGGTCGGGTCAGCATAATCCCGACTCGGCTTGTCCCGCTTACCGCCCCGATCCCCCTTAAAAAATAAAAAAAATATAGAGGGGTTCGAACTCGGGACTAGGATTAGTCCCACCCCATCTGCACCATCCCCCCTACAAAAATAGTTTTTGCTCCCCTCTAAATCCCTTACCCCCTTAATATTTATTTTTAATCCCTAAATTAGTATATTAATAACTTTAACCCTATTTCTCCACTATAAATACCTCATTTTTCTCACAAATCTTCCTACCATCTCTCTAATCTCTCTATCTATCTATAGAGTACCTTGCCTACTAAATAATCTATTTTATTTGCTTATTTATATCAATGTTCAAAAATTGGGAGTGAAGTTGACAACTAGCTTAAGGATCATCCATCGAGCAAAGTTTCAATTTTCAACCTCGATTACACGTCAACGTTACATAGACATTTGGAACCTTCGTTTCTTCTTTAAATTATTATTGTTACTTAATTTAATTATCGTACTTAATTTTATTATATTTAATTATTTATTTGCATAATTATAATGAAATGAATTGAATGTTTTATTTCTGGTAGATGTACTATGGGTAACAGGGGTAAGGGTGCATCTTCTAGTAATGATGATTTCACTCATGTAGATGAAACTTATTTTTTTGATGTTAATATTAATATATCACTAGATCATGACGTATATTTTGCATCTGAACCAGACTATAATTTAGAAAATGAATTAGAAGATAATTTAGATAACACACCTACTAGTGTACCTCCACTTCAGGTTCAGACTGAGTCTCAACCTGAAACCCAAACTGGAATGCCTCTTATCTTATTCCCCCTAGTATGAGTCGAGGTCCAAGTCAACGAAAATTAAAATCACCTGCATGGATTTTTTTGATAGGGACATTGATGATCTACTAGCTAGATGTAAAATTTATCAAGAAAATTTTAAATTTAAACCGAAAAAGTTCAAGGTGGGACGGGAGATTTAACGAGACAAGTATAAAAATCTCACAAAGCAAGGTATA
Organism: Przewalskia tangutica; assembly: GCA_029844215.1. Taxonomy (NCBI): domain Eukaryota; kingdom Viridiplantae; phylum Streptophyta; class Magnoliopsida; order Solanales; family Solanaceae; genus Przewalskia; species Przewalskia tangutica. The sequence continues at coordinate 11,727,261 of CM056725.1, forward strand.
ACCAACACCTGGTTGAAACATCAGGTGTTCCAATGCCTTATGAGTCGGGACAAAGTTCACATAATGTCCCCGACCAAGTACATGGTCCAGATAACCTGATAATGAGGAGGGGGGATTATAGGTCCTAAATATGATAAACACAAAGATAGAGAAAATATAGCAAAATTAGTTATGATGGAGGGTTTGTCTTTTTCATTTCCTTTCTCTCATGATTTTATTCATTACATTAGAGAAGCATATCACCTGTTAGAAAAGACGTTTTTAAATTTGCACATGAATATCAACATTAACTACGTTATGCATTATATCATTTTAATGGCATAATAGTTATCACTTCACACATAGGTCGTAATACTAATGGTAATGATTATTTAACTGTAATTTATCATTAGATAGATCATAATTGGTCTATGCAAAAATAGATTTTAACATATAGATATATTGATGAAAGACACACTAGAGTTTTTATTTCAAACAATATTCATGAAATTTGTGAATATTATGGAATAACTTATAAAATTATGACTGTTATATTAGATAATGCTACTTCTAATGATAATGCTGTAAAATGCTTTCGATCTTTCGATTTGACACTTCTACTTGCTCGCTTGTTTGAGGATGATAGAGTGTAGCCACCTTGTATTTTACTCTATACTTTTCAAGAAAAGCTTTGAACAATCGATTGCAAAAATAGGAACCCCCATCACTAATTATAGCCCTAGGAGTACCAAACCTCGAGAAGATGTGTCTTTCCAAGAATGCAGTGACATTTTTTCCTTCATTGTTAGGAAGCACTAAAGCCTCCACCCATTTTGACACGTAGTCAACTGCCACAAGAATGTACTTATTACAATATGAATTCACAAACAGGCCCATAAAGTCAATGCCCCAAACATCGAACAACTCAACTTCAAGGATGGGTGTTAAAGGTAGCTCATACTTTATTGAAATGACCCATGCCTTTGGCATTGATCACACTCCTTCACAAAATCATAGAAGTTTTGATGGATGGTTGGCCAATAGTAACCACTTTGAAACACTTTTGTCGTGGTTCTTGCACTACTATGGTGACCACCAATGGGAGATGAATGGCAAGCCTCAAGTATGGGTATCATATCAACCTTAGGAATACAATTTCTTATCATGTTATCGGCGCAAAACTGGAAAAGATAGGGTTCATCCCAATAGAGCTTTCGGATATCACTCAAAAACTTCTTCTTTTGATTGGTGGTGAGATCACTTGGCATAATGTCACTTGCATGATAATTTGTGAAATCAGCATACCATGGAATCATAGCATGTGATCCCGCCATTACATACTCATCCAGAAAAGAATCATCCATTTCAATCCCATCACTTGGCTTCCCCCCTTCTTCAAGTCTTGACAAGTGGTCCGCCACTTGGTTTTTACACCTTTTTCTATCCTTCACTTCAAAATTGAACTCTTGCAAAAGTAGGACCCAATGTATCAACCTAGGCTTTGCGTATTTCTTAGACATGAGATAATGACAATCTGTATGGTCGGTGTGTATAATAACATGAGTTCCCAACAAGTACGCTTAGAACTTCTCAAAATCATAGACAATCACAAGCAATTCTTGCTCGGTGACGGTATAGTTCATTTGCACCCCATTGAGAGTTTTAGTTTCATAATAAATGGGATGAGAAATTTTATCTCTCTTTTGTACAAGAACAACCCCCATAGCATCACACATGAGCTCAAATGACTTTGACCAATCCGAAGCAATTATGATCGGTGCCGAAGTGAGGTTCTCTTTCAAACATTCAAACGCTTTGAGACAAGCTTCATCAAACACGAACTTGGTCTCTTTCTCCAATAATTTGCACAAGGTATTTGCCACCTTAGAGAAGTCTTTGATAAACCTTCTATAAAATCCGGAATGGCCTAGAAAACTTCGGACACCTTTGACAAAGATAGGTGGAGGAAGCTTAACAATCACCTCAACTTTGGCTTGATTAACCTCTATGCCCTTTTCCAAAATTTATGCCCAAGAACAATTCCATCTTTGACCATAACAAGCCATTTTCCCCAATTGAGAACTAAGTTGGTATCTTCACAACATTTCAACACCTGAGCCAAGTTCTCTAGACAAACATCAAAAGAGTCTCCAACCACAGAAAAATCATCCATGAAGATTTCAATGGATTCATCTACCATGTCGAAAAATATGGAAATCATACACCCATGAAAAGTAGCGGGAGTATTACATAAATCAAAGGGCATTCTTCTAAAGGAAAATATACCATAAGGGCATGTGAATGTTGTTTTCTCTTGATCCTCGGGAGCAATAGTGATTTGGTTATAACCCGAATAACCATCTAGAAAGCAATAGAAATCCCTCCCCACGAGTCTATCAAGCATTTGATCCATGAACAACATTGGGAAATGATCCCCCATTGTATAATGATTCAACTTTCGGTAGTCCATACACACCCTCCAACCGGTAACCGTACGAGTTGGTATCAAATCATTCTTCTCATTAGACACCACAGTAATACCACCCTTCTTTGGCACACATTGGATCTGGCTCACCTATTCACTATCCATTATAGGGTACACCACACCAGCACCCAAGCATTTGATTATCTTTTTTTCACAACCTTTTACATAGGAGGATTCAATCTCATTTGATTCTCAACACTCAAAATACATTCTTCATCAAGCTTGATTTTATGAGTGCAAATACTGGGAGGAATTCCCTAAATATCCACAATTGACCATCCAATGGCCCTTTTATACCTCTTCAAGATAACCAACAATATTTTACGTTACTCTTTCGTCAATAGGTTTGAAATTATAACGAGCAAAGTGTTGTTTGGACCAAGAAACTCATACCTCAAGTGTGAAGGAAGAGGTTTGAGCTCCACAATGGGTGGTTCAATGATGGATGGTTTAGCAAGAGGAGTTGCACGATTTTCAAGGTCAAGCTCAAGATTCTTGGGATTGTAGTTATATGACCCAATCCAACCAAGACGTTAATCGTCTCCTCAAATTCTTCATAGTTTTCTCCATCATAATTTATCAACACAACCACCAACACTTCACCAACATACTTATTTGCAACGGTAGTCTCCATAGCTTCCTCTATACTATCAATACTCGACACCACACTCATGTCGGCTAGTTGCTTCATTGACTTGTAAATACAAAATGTGATCTCTTCATTGTTCATCCGGAATTTTAGGTCACCTCTCTCAACATTAAGAGCTCGCCCCGTGGCTAAGAATGGTCATCTAATATTATGGGAACTTCAAAATCTACCTCTCAATCTAAAATAACAAAGTCAGTCAGAAATATAAATATATCCACACGAACAAGGACATCAAAAAGAATACTAACAGGCCTTTTAAGGTACGATCTGCCATAAGTAACCTCATAGTTGTAGGACAGAGAGTGCCCAAACCCAACCTGTTAAAAATTACAAGTGGCATCAAGTTAACTCTTGCACCAAGATCACACAAAGCTTTTACAAATTTATAAGCCCCAATGGGGCATGGAATAGTGAATGCTTCGGGGTCCTCATTCTTTTGAACTAGTGCCTTGGTGGCAATTGCACTACACTGATGCATCACATCCATCGTATCAAAGTTAGATTGCCTTTTCTTGGTGACAAGATCTTTCATAAACTTCACATAACCCGATATATTCTTAAAGGCATCAACCAGCGGTATATTAATAGAAAGTTGCTTCAATTTTTCAATGAAATTTATAAACTTCACATCATCCTTCTTTTTGGCTAGACTTTGAGGAAATGTAGGTGGGGGATTTGCAATAGTTGTATCACTTCCGGGGATTCATCTTTTGCAAGCTCTTCTTCAATGACAGTGGGATTTTCAATACTAGCTCGCTTCTTCTTTGTAACACACTGTTAATCAACCAAAATATGCTCAACAATAGGTGGTTCATCATCAACAACCTCTTCTTTATTCACCAACTTGTCACCCCCAAGTACCTTTCCACTCCTAGTAGTAATGGCTTTATAAGAATGATCACCAATATTTCTTGGATACACCACTGTATCACTAGGGAGTGTACTTTTTTATCTTTAGTTGAACGTTGCCGAAATTTGTCTAAGTTGGGACTTAAGTTGCTTGATTGAAGTTGAATGTGAAGTCACCACTTGTCCCATAGTGCTCATGCCATCCCTCATGCTTTTCATATCATCTTTCACCTCTTTGACGAAGGTATTGGTTGATTCCACCATTCGCAAGACTTTAGAAAGCATGTCTTCGATATTTGAACTAGCAGGGTACTTGTGGATGGTTAGTTCATATATTTTTGCTACCCTTCGATGGAACATAGGGATTTTTTGCTTCGATGGTTGTTGTAATTGCTGTTGTAGTAACTCCATTGGTTGTTGTTCCCCTGATATGAGCATTTTTTCTCATTATTCCAACCTTGATTCCCTTGACCTTGCCATCAAGTTCCTTGATTATGACATTGTCGTTATGTCGGAAACGCCCTTTGATTATTCACGAAATTTACCTCCTTACAAACACTTGGTAGCATTGTTGATCCAGTGAGCCCCTTCACAAGATCCAACTGCATTAACCTCTTTCATTCCCACTCACATAACATGTTTCGAGAGAAGATCCATTTGCATGATCAATTTAGACATTGTTTCATCTCCTTCTTCTTCCCTCCTAAGCGCCTCTCTAGAAACAAGGTTTTGGAAGAACTTCCTCCAACCAATTCCAAATATCTAGTATATCAAGCTTCATTTATTTCGGTTAGCTTGTCAAGTAGAGCACTCATCATATCATATGAAGTATCCATTACGACCCCCTCTTCTAGATTATTCGCCACTAACTTATTGACCGAGTCAAGTGACCTATAGAATATTTAGAAGAGCATATTATCCGACAATCTATGATTTTGACAACTTTTAACCTTCTTTTTAAACCTATTCCAAGTATCGTTATATGGCTTATTAGGGATTTAACATAAGTTATTGATTTCATCACAGAATTATAACATCCGGGATGGAGGGAAATACTTCTTAAAGAATGCACCAGTCAACTCTACCAATGTTGTGATTGAACCGGCAGGAAGATCATCCAACAAAGCGATGGTCTCTCCTGTGAGAAAATGGGAAAAGCCTCAACTTCACAGCCGCACTTGAGACATTAGGTTGATGGTTGGTAGTGCATACCCCAAGGAAATTTCAAAGGTGTCTATTTGGGTCATCGGTTGCAAGACCATCAAATAGGCCCTTGGTGTTGAGTAGGTGTAGTAGAGTTGTGTTGAGGTGGAAACTTTCATTTCCTTGAAGTGGTGGGAGGTTGAATAGCGGCGGCTCGTGCCCCCATAAACTCATTATCGAAATTGAAATCTGAAGCCATCACACCTACACAACAATAAACAACAAAAAGAGTTATATGAGAAATATATACTAAATGTAGAGAATTACACTAATTTATAAATTTCTAAACCATATTCCACGCCAACGGCGCCAAAATTTGAAACGCCTAAATTACATGTCACGACCCGACCCCGGGCCGCGACTGGTGCCCTACCTGGGCACCCCGTTCAGGTATACATCAGAGAATAGCAGCGGAACATACACAACATAAACACATGTGTAAATAATAAACAAGACATGCTAGCCGATAAGGCCGCCTTTCATAATATAAACAAAGTCAAAAAGTACATCTTTACCACTCAGTTCTTATAGCCCAACCACATATGTGAATACAAACCTCTAGGAATAACAACTGTGGCGGGACAGGGCCCCGCCATACCCTGAATGTACATAATCTACAACATCAGGGACAAGACTGTACCAAAAGAAAGACAAGCCTCCGGAGAATGGAGCTTAGACGTCGATAAGTGATCCAAGAGTGTGGATCCATGACACTTACCACTTTCTGCGGCGTGACGCAGGCCCAGCGGGGTCAAGACACAATATGTACTAAGTATGTAAAAGCGTAAATCGTAATTACAACATAAGTTTAAAAGAAGGCCGGAGACATGTATGATAACAAAATTACAGTACGCAGTGCCTTACTAACAATGAGAGTACATCAAGAGAATACGTACAACATCACAATAGCAGTCTCCCGATCATATCATGGGTAGCGAACCCATAAAAAGAACCGGTGGTATAACGTCTTGGGGTTCCTACCCCTCATTTATACTCTTACCCTGAAGCAGGTGGTATAACGTCTTGGGGGTTTGCCCCTCATTTATACTCTTATCCTGTAGAAGATAGTAACGCAGGTGGTATAACGTCTTGGGGGCTTCCCCCTCATTTATACTCTTATCCTGGAGAAGGTGGTATAGCATCTTGGGGGTTTGCCCCTCACTGATACTCTTACCCTATCTCAAAACCGGCCGTCATACAATAATTAAACAAGTTAGCAATCCCCCTAACTTCTTATTAGTCTCATTCATCTACACTCTCATTTTAGTTTACTTAAGGCACTTATCATGTCTTTTATAAAAATCCGGGAATTTAACCCAAAGTACCACGTACTTCTATTCTTTAAAAACAAATGACTCTTTTTAGTAGAAAGCTTCCAAGACACTAGTAACCATAGTATCAAGTCCAAATTACATTTCAAGACAAGTCACAATACCTTTAGAATTTAAAGCAGGTTTCTAAATCAAGTGACTCCTTTTCTTATAAAAAAAAACTTAGGCAATTGATACCTTAAAATCAATTTGCCTTTCTTTAACACAAGTCATTTTACCTTTTGCATAAAGTCAATATAACCAACTCCCCATAAAGTCGTTATATTCACTTTATACCTTAGTCAAGTACATTTTCCTATCCAAGGGACTTATACGATTAAAACGACGAAAGTATCACATACTTTAAATTCCTTCAAGTCCCTTAACTTTACTAAGACTTAAGACATTCTTAATATTTTCAAAGAAGTGAGTTAACTTCCTAACTCACCCGACTTGGCATTTTATAAGGCTAGTAAGGAATGTCAAAGTCTTGTACGTCTACCGTACTATATACGCGAAACTAGTCATGCTCAAAAGATAGGAAAAAGTTCTACATACCTCGTAGGGTCAAACCACTTGCCAAGTACAAAGTCCCGCCCGTAGTATGTCAACCTATAATGTTCAACATACGTCTATTAAGGCCTTACTTTAATCGTAGAATATCACAAGTGTTAAGTCCCTATATTCTACGGAAAATCGGACAGCACCTCCTTTGTTTTTACTTACTTTGCCACCTTTTCCAAGGCCGGAAATACAATAACCAAACAGCCCCAATTGGCTCACAATTTATAGAAGATAATCCAATACAATTGAATAACTACACAGCCCCAATTGGCTCACAATTTAGAAAGTAGTCCAATACAAATGACTAACTAAACAGCCCCAATTGGCTCACAATAAAATAACCAACTAAATGCAAACTACAAGTCCAAAATTCGGCCACCTTGAGTTCAACAAAACCATTTCTTTTCCAACTTCCATTTCAATCCATATTGGTAGTACAATATGATATCTAGTCGCATTTGATTATAATAACCATAATCTTTAAGAAGTAACATGCGACGATTCTAACAACGATTAAATTGTAATCCATCTTAGTCATTGCTTATTTTACATTTCGCATTTCCAAGGCTATGATCAATCCATTATTCGTATAACTTCAATATAACAACTTCATGCTAGCAACATGCAAAGCTAACAACAACAATATAGCTAATCTTGTAATACTTTCAAAGAACAAGATTATACCTCAATGAGACTTAATCCAACTCCAATCCGAAATCGCTCCTTAGTAGTCTAGAACCTCTCCAAGCCACTTCAATCCGCTTGTTGAGCCCCTTTGAACAACACCAACAATTAACCTTCAAATTTCCAAACAAAACCTAGAAAGACCATTAGGTTTTCGTTTGCGACTAACCCGTAAACCATCTTTTTCCAAGATTTTTCTATTGAGACGTGTTCTGATACACCTAAGAACCTTGGTTTAAAGTGTGGAATCAAATGGACAAGAAACGAAAATTTTTCTTTTTCTTTCTTGGTGAACCCGAGAGCCTTCAATGTGTTCTTCAAATTTGTGTGATAATTTTCTAAGTGTTAAGTCTCCTCTTGCTACTAGTATCACATATAAAGGGTCATGGAGGGTTTAGATATTAACACATGGGTGGTTTGGATGTGGTCTTGCTAAAAATCAAGACAAAGGTGGGACCTTTGACTTAGTCAAAGTTCTCATGCTTCAAGTTGCAAGACCAAGACTTAGAAGACTTATGGTCAATGACCATATTGGCCATGCCATTTCGTCCAAGGCATAGCTAAGGGGGGTGACACGTGTCGCCCTCCCATTCGTCACAATAATACTTTTTTCCGACAATTCCATAATTTCCGATAAATTATTACAAGTCTCAAATCCTTAACATTTGTGAGTTCTTACTTACGTTCTTAAGACATGTCTTAGAATTACGGGGTGTAACATTTTTCCCCCCTTAGAAACATTCGTCCCCGAATGTTCTTTCGGAGTCAAACTTAAGCGACATAGTTTCCTTTCACAACCCCGACATACTAAAAATGCCACACATGGCCACATAATAGCATTTAAGCAAAAGAGATACTTCAATTTAAAACTTGACAAGTAAGGAAGTGAATTACACGAAGGTATAGGAAATAAGTGAGGATACTTCCTCAACATGTCTCCTCCGCCTCCCAAGTCATCTCTCTCGGTTATCATTCCTCCACAGACTTTGTGGAAGCTATATCCTTGGTCATGATGCTCGACCAGCGATCGAGTATCGCTATGGGACTCTCCTCATCGATAACCCCTCCGCCACCGGACCTCACTAGTAGGAAAACTCTTGGATCACCGATACACTTACGCAACATAGAAACATGGAATCTGGATGTACCGCCTCAACTCGATGGCGGATCTAACTCGTAGGCAACCTTGCCCACTCTACGAACGATCTGGTAGGGCCCAATGTACCTTGGTGAGTTTCCCTTCTTACCGAATCTCATCACACCTTCATGGGTGACACCTTCAAGACCCAATCGCTCACCAAACTCCAAATGCCGACGCCGATTATCCGCGTATGACTTCGCCGACTGAGCCGCTAACAGCCTCTCTGGATAAGCTTCACCTTATCCACGACCGCTGTACCAAGTCCGCCAACTAATCGTACCTCGCCCACGTCGAACCAACCGATCGGCGACTGCATTTCCGCCCATATAAAGCCTCGTATGGCGCCCGTCAGTATCTTTGGAATGGTAGGTTATTATAAGCAAACTCCACGAGAGGCAAATGATCCTCGGCTACCATCGAAACAATCACGCAGCTCGCAGATATCCTCGAAGTGTTCGGATAGTGCGCTCTGCCCGCCGTCGATCGAGGTGAAATCTTTGTCTTGAGACTCACCTGTGTCCCTAAACCCTTCTGGAAAGACCTCCAGAAGTTAGCCGTAAACTGGGCTCCCCTATCAAATATAATCGACACCGGAACACCGTGCAGCCTCACTATCTCTCTGATGTACAATCGGGCATAGTCCTCAGCCGAAAACGTCGTCCTGACTGGAAGGAAGTGGGATGATTTCGTCAGCCTGTCAACAATAACCCAAATGGAGTCGTACTTCCTCTTAGTACGAGGTAACCTGTAACAAAGTCCATGTTGATCGCCTCCACTTCCAAGTCGAATCTCAATAGATCGCAATAATCCACGGGCCTCGGTGCTCGACCTTAACTCGCGGCAATTAGGACATCAGGCAACAAAACTCGCCACGTCCTCTTCGTGCCATCCCCAATACAAACATCGAGGTCATGGTACATCTTGGTCGACCGGATGAATAGAATAACGAGCACCGTGTGCCTCCCGAGAATCTGGCGACGAAGTCTGATACATCGGGAACACACAACCGCCTCAAATCTCAAGACCCATCAGCGCTACCTCGAATAGACTCTTCTCCTCCCGAAGAGCCGCGTCGATACCGCACCAACCGGGTCCTCAAACTGCGCATCTTTACCTCATCAATGATGGAAGACTCGGCAACCTCACGAACCGCACTCACTATCGTCGGTATCGATCAATCGAACCCCAGGCTCGCTAATCGTGGATCTGACGGACCATGTCTGTCTCTCTGGCCGCACCTCGATAGGCTCCCATCGATCTACGACTCAAGGCATCAAGAATTACGTTGGCTTTCCCGGATGGTAGAGAATATCAACATCATAATCTTTCAAAGACTCTAACCACCGCTCTGCCTCGTGTTCAGCTCCTCTGCTGAAGATATCTTGGAGGCTCTTGTGGTCTGTATAAATGTCCACATGAACCCTGCACAAATAGTGTCTCCAAATCTTGAGGCATGTATAATCGCGCCAACTCTAAGTCATGGGTAGGGTAATTCCTCTCATGCTTCGTGAATCGCCGGAAGCATAGGCTATAACCTTACCGTCGCATCAAAACACACCAGCCCGATACCCGAGGCATCACAATAGATCACGTGCCATCTAACCCTCCTAAGAGTAAGAACCGAGTCAGTAGTCAACCTTTCCTTCAAAGAATCGAAACCCTTCTCGCAAGCCTCGTCGGCCATGGAACTTGGCCTTCGAGTCGGCTAGTCAACGGTCTTTGAAATCAAGCAAGCGCTCTACAAACCTACGATAATACCCCGCCACTTCTAAGAAATCGCGCACTGGCCGGAGTAGTAGGTCTTGGCCAAGACTTACTGCCTCAATCTTAGCCGTATCCACGCGAACACCATCACCCCAATAATATGCCCGTGAATGCCATCGAGGCCAACCAAAACTCACACTTGGAGAACTTGGCGAATAAATGCCGACTTCGAGAACCCCGAGTACCGCCGCCGAGTGATCTGCATGCTCGCTCTGTCGCGAATAAACCAGATGTCATCGATGAATACTATCACAAATGTATCCAAAATGGCTTGAACACCGGTTCATCAAATCCATAAATACCTGGAGCGTTGGTCAAACCGAAAGACATAACCTCAACTCATAGTGCCCATACGTCCGAATGCGATCTTTGGGATATCTGCCTCTCGAACTCGAACTCGATGATAACTGCATCGCAGTCTATCTTTGAGAACCACCTCGCACTCGCAAATCGTCAAACAAATCATCAATCCCGGGAGGGTACCTATTCTTAATGGTTACCTTATTCACCGCTCAGTAGTCAACACACATACGCAGCGTCCCATCCTTATTCTTTACAAACAATACCGGCGCTCCCCAGGGGGACACACTAGGCCTGATAAAGCCTTTCTCCAGCAAATCTTTCAGCTAGTCCTTCACTCCTCAACTCAAGAAAGCCATCCTCAGATGGCGGAATGGAAATAGGTCGAGTGTCCGCAACGTGTCTATACAAAACTCAATCTCCTCTCGTGAGGGATACCCAAGATCATCCGGGAACACATCCGAAACTCCCTAACCACCGGCATCGATCAAGAACTGCACCTCACCTGACAAATACCCAACCAGATGATAGATGTAACCCTTCTCGCACCATCTTCCTAGCCTTGAGGTAAGAAATAAACCTACCCTCTGCGACGCCGTGTTGCCCTCCACTGATAATCGCTCGCCAGAAATCGAACCGAACCAACCTGCCCTTTGATACCAACGTTGGCATAACAAGAAGCCAACCAATCCATTCCCATAATGACATCAAAATCATCTCCACTCTATCAAGTCCGCAAGTGGTCCGACGATCAGAATAAATACCGCAACCTCTATACACCCGCCGCCTAACACCGAATCACCCATTGGCGTAGCTACCTCAAACGGCTCTATCGACACCGCTCTATCCCGATTCTACCCGCACAAGAGGGGACACATACGACAAGGTAAAACTCGATCTATCAATGCATAAACATCACACCTGAAATCGCGAATGTACCGCGACGACGCCGTGGAAGCCTCCGATCCTCGGGCGGCTGGAGAGTATATTCGGTTCGAGGACCGCTAGAACTAGAACCACCACTCGACCTCTACCGCGCCTGCTCGTCCGCGAGAACCCTCGCCCGGCGCATAACCACGTAAGGAGAAGAAGACCCAAGAATCGATCCCGCTGACAGGCCGCACTCCCACACCGCTCTAGACGGACAATCCTCTTCAAATGGCCCCGCTGCCACACGAGTAACAAGCTCCCGACGCTCGCGACACTCGCTCGTGGAACCTACCGCATCGAGCACACCGAGGCGGTGGTCCCGACGCGACGTTCTCGCCTCCCCGAAATCTCAGAGTCCCGAGCCCGACCGCCCCGACCGACCGCTGATCGGACCTCTTGCCGTAAAACCGTGACGAGCACTCGCGGCCGGGCCGGAAAGTGGACCTACTCTGGCCGAGGCCGTCGCCGAACACGCCTCGAGACCACGATGTCCTCGCCTCTTGGGCCGGCTCGCGCTAATCTGGTCCTCCTCTCTATCCTCTATCCTCGAGCATAGGCTCGCATCCTAGCAATGTCCATACCGGCCAAGAGCCACCCCAAGCATGTCAGAATCATATGACGGTCTAGCCCCATCACATAACGATGAACTCTATCCGCCATGTTGGCTACAATAGTATGCGCGTGTGGCCAAGGAGTCAAACTCCAAGCTATACTCCCTGATAGTCCTCCCGTTCTGCCTCAAGGTCAAGAATCTGTCTACCCGGCTCTCTCATCTCGTGAGGCAAAAAGTGGTCCATGAAAGCCTCAAAACTCCTCCCAAACACCGGAAGAGCAAAGATCACCTCGAAAGCAACCACGACTCAAACCAGCTTCAACGCAATGTCGCGCAACCGTAAGAGGCTAGTAATGCATCTGTCTCAAGCCCTAAGAACTCGCATGGTCCGTCAGAGTCGCCGAACGAACTCCCGCGATCCTCATCGCACTTCGAACCATAAAACTCGTGTGGATTGCATCCGTAAAATCCCTAATCCGCAAACCGCCGCCAGGTGGCCGCCGCTCGCTTGCGCCGCTCGACTACTATATCGTCAACAACCGAACTGCTCTCGTAGTCTCTATACTCGCACCGGCCGTGGAACGGAGGGTCCGCATCGGAACCTCGAGCTACCGCCGCCTCGCCTCTAATATCCGCTGGCGTGGTTGAACTCAACGACCCGCCTACTACCTCGTGCATAGTCCTGCGGCTCGAGCCCGTGTGACCTTCGAGTACCGCTAGCAGCCTCGCCGCCGCTTGCCCTTCTCGGGCCCCGGTCGCTTTCGCGAGGCATAGCCAAGTTTCATAAGAAGAGGTCGAGAGGATTCAACCTAATAAGACAACTCTAATGCACGATCTCGAGAGAAGAATGGAAACCAATCCTAAATGTCATGCAGCCTCTCCCGATTATAGATGTGGTGCACAACACACCGATAATCAAGACTCTACTGTATTACGTAGACACTTTCCGAGGACTAATCGCTCGATACCACTTTTGTCACGACCGACCGGCCGCGATCGTGCCCTACCCGGGCACCCTGCTCGTGCATACATCGAGAATAGCAATGAACATACACAACATAAACACATGTGTAAATAATAAACAAGACAAAGCTAGCCGATAGTGCCGCTTTCATAATATAAACAAAGTCAAAAGTACATCTTTACCACTCATTTATAGCCCAACCACATATGTGAATACAAACCTCTAGAATAACAATGGCGGGACAGGGCCTCGCCATACCCCGAATGTACATAATCTACAACATCGTGACAAGATCGTACTAAAGAAAGACAAGCCTCCGAGAATGGAGCTTCCGACGCCCGATAAGTGATCCTAAGAGTGTGGATCCGCAACTCGCTACTCCTTTCTCGCAGATGAACGCAAATGGAAGGGGTCAAGACACAATATGTACTAAGTATGTAAAATCAGAAGTAATCAGAATTACAGCATAAGTTTAAAAGAAGGCCGGAGACATGCATGATAACAAAATTACAGTACGCAGTGCCTTACTAACAATGAGAGTACATCAAGAGAATACGTACAACATCACAATAGCAGTCTCCCGATCATATCATGGGTAGCGAACCCATAAAAAGAACCGGTGGTATAACTCCTTGGGGTTCCTATCCCTCATTTATACTCTTACCCTGAAGCAGGTGGTATAACGTCTTGGGGGTTTGCCCCTCATTTATACTCTTATCCTGTAGAAGATAGTAACGCAGGTGGTATAACGTCTTGGGGGCTTCCTCATTTATACTCTTATCTCGGAGTATGGTATAGCATCTGGGGTTTGCCCTCACCGATACTCTTACCCTATCTCAAACCGGCCATATTAATAATTAAACAAGTTAGCAATCCCCCTAACTTCTTATTAGTCTCATTCATCTACACTCTCATTTTAGTTTACTTAAGGCACTTATCATGTCTTTTATAAAAATCCGGGAATTTAACCCAAAGTACCACGTACTTCTATTCTTTAAAAACAAATGACTCTTTTTAGTAGAAAGCTTCCAAGACACTAGTAACCATAGTATCAAGTCCAAATTACATTTCAAGACAAGTCACAATACCTTTAGAATTTAAAGCGGGTTTCTAAATCAAGTGACTCCTTTCTTATAAAAAACTTAGGCAATTGATACCTTAAAATCAATTTGCCTTTCTTTAACACAAGTCATTTTACCTTTTGCATAAAGTCAATATAACCAACTCCCATAAAGTCGTTATATTCACTTTATACCTTAGTCAAGTACATTTTCCTATCCAAGGGACTTATACGATTAAAACGACGAAAAGATCACATACTTTAAATTCCTTCAAGTCCCTTAACTTTACTAAGACTTAAGACATTCTTAATATTTTCAAAGAAGTGAGTTAACTTCCTAACTCACCCGACTTGGCATTTTATAAGGCTAGTAAGGAATGTCAAAGTCTCAGACGCTCACTGCACTATATACGCGAAACTAGTCATGCTCAAAAGATAGGAAAAGTTCTACATACCTCGTAGGTCAAACCACTTGCCAAGTACAAAGTCCCGCGTAGTATGTCAACCTATAATGTTCACAATACGTCTATTAAGGCCTTACTTTAATCGTAGAATATCACAAGTGTTAAGTCCCTATATTCTACGGAAAATCGGACAGCACCTCCTTTGTTTTTAATTACTTTGCCACCTTTTCCAAGGCCGGAAATACAATAACCAAACAGCCCCAATTGGCTCACAATTTATAGAAGATAATCCAATACAATTGAATAACTACACAGCCCCAATTGGCTCACAATTTAGAAAGTAGTCCAATACAAATGACTAACTAAACAAACCAATTGGCTCACAATAAAATAACCAACTAAATGCAAACTACAAGTCCAAAATTCGGCCACCTTGAGTTCAACAAAACCATTTCTTTTCCAACTTCCATTTCAATCCATATTGGTAGTACAATATGATATCTAGTCGCATTTGATTATAATAACCATAATCTTTAAGAAGTAACATGCGACGATTCTAACAACGATTAAATTGTAATCCATCTTAGTCATGGCTTATTTTACATTTCGGATTTTCAAGGCTATGATCAATCCATTATTCGTATAACTTCAATATAACAACTTCATGCTAGCAACATGCAAAGCTAACAACAACAATATAGCTAATCTTGTAATACTTTCAAAGAACAAGATTATACCTCAATGAGACTTAATCCAACTCCAATCCAAATCGCTTCCTTAGTAGTCTAGAACCTCTCCAAGCCACTTCAATCCGCTTGTTGAGCCCCTTTGAACAACACCAACAATTAACCTTCAAATTTCCAAACAAAACCTAGAAAGACCATTAGGTTTTCGCTATGACTAACCCGTAAACCATCTTTTTCCAAGATTTTTCTATTGAGATGTGTTTACAATACACCTAAGAACCTTGGTTTAAAGTGTGGAATCAAATGGACAAGAAACGAAAATTTTTCTTTTTTCTTTCTTGGTGAACCCGAGAGCCTTCAATGTGTTCTTCAAATTTGTGTGATAATTTTCTAAGTGTTAAGTCTCCTCTTGCTACTAGTATCACATATAAAGGGTCATGGAGGGTTTAGATATTAACACATGGGTGGTTTGGATGTGGTCTTGCTAAAAATCAAGACAAAGGTGGGACCTTTGACTTAGTCAAAGTTCTCATGCTTCAAGTTGCAAGACCAAGACTTAGAAGACTTATGGTCAATGACCATATTGGCCATGCCATTTCGTCCAAGGCATAGCTAAGGGGGGGGGTGGTGACACGTGTCGCCCTCCCATTCGTCACAATAATACTTTTTTCCGACAATTCCATAATTTCCGATAAATTGTTACAAGTCTCAAATCCTTAACATTTGTGAGTTCTTACTTACGTTCTTAAGACATGTCCTAGAATTACGGGGTGTAACATTACACCTCCGAAAAGGATGTAAAGTGGTCATTGACAAATATATAACCCAACTAACGTTGTCAATAAACAACAAAAAGAGTGATATGAGAAATATAGACTAAAGGTAGATAATTACACTTATTTGTAAATTTCTAAACCATATTCCCCGCCAACGGCACCAAAATTTGATGCGCCTAAATTACATCTCCGAAAAGGATGTAAAGCGGTCGTTGACAAATATAGAATCCAACTAAGGTTGGAGTCGAATCCCATATGGAATACGATGTGAAAAATACAATTTAAATATAAGCCTCAACAATTGGTCTATATTTCAAAGGTGATTGGGAAAATATTGTTTGTTTTGATAATGATCTACTAATTACTTCAAGAACGAAATAATTAAAATTGGTAATTCAAGTTATGGAAGGACAAGGATTGTGATTCCTCTAGGTGAATCAATGCAATTGGGGCTATGTTTGATGTTAATTAATTGTCTATTATACTAGACTATGGGCCAATTAATAGCTTATCACTAGTTTTCCAAGCCCTAGGATGTGATATTCAATACACCCATTTTAATCTCAAATTAACCATTCTATTCCTAGCTTTGGTTATAAGATGGGAGTTAGATTCCCAAATCTTTTTCATTAATGAGTTTCCTACCCATTATTATTTTCCAAGCAATAAAGGGCTATATGCACTATCAATGTTGGCCACCATTGATATCATTACACAATGAAGCATTAATCAAATATAATAATAATAATAAATAATATAATCAAGCATTGAAGACACCCAGTACACCAATATCACCATTGAGGTCTACAACCCTAGATATATGATTATCTACTCATAGTAATTGAACAAAAAATATTAAATAAATGAGAATTCATTTTCACTCTGAAAGTTGAATTGAAAGTGGATCAAATTGAAATCAATCTTTCCTCAGAAGCTTAAAAGCAATAACTATGAAGTGCTTAGATTATTGGGAACACAATCTGATGATGGAATATCTGACCCAAAACCTTACGAATATATTTATAATCCCTAAAATTCATGTACATAAATCAGACAAAAATACCCTTGCGTCACAGTCGGCGAACCACAGATCATGTTGGACATGACCTATGATTCACAGGTCTTACAAATGCATAGCAGGTTTTGTTGAATCTCAGTCTTTAGTGAAAGGTTTGCGGTTGGTCCGTGGTTCGCAAACATGACATGTGGTTCACAAGTCATGTCACAAACCCTGCTCTTATCTTATTTAGATTTTCTAATTCCCTGTTGCAGTTCGCGGTTCTTTTGTGGTCCGCAGGCATGACCTATGGTTCTCAGGTCATGTTTTCTAGCATTTTTGCTCTTTTTCAGTTACATTTCATCTCTGCACTCTTTGTCCTACAAAACAACACATATACGTAAGAAATGACGTGAAATATACTCTAAGATAAACAAATTCTTAAGTAAACGGCATCAAATGTACCGTAATTTCACGGTACATCAGGGGCCTTGTCTCGGTGAACATTCAATATTCCTTTAGAGGCTTCGTAGACTATAGTTTCAGTCAGTTATAATTTAGCAGGCTTATGTGTTAGTCATGTTGGCTACGTATTATTATTATTAATTTCAAGCTTATCTTAGTATTTTTGCATTTTAATTATTCAGTCATACTTTTAGTACATCAACATGTCTTAGTTTAATCCCTCTTTCGGTATATTTTGATTTCATATATTGATTTAGCCAGCCAGTTGGTTCTCTCAGTCACATGTAGTTAGGAACCGAGTGTCGTGTTACGTCTAGGACATGTTCTGAGGTGTGACACTAGACCACAAGGGTCTATTGTATGCATCATTACCCTGCATTTATGCAAGAGGTTATTCCACGGCTGGAACCTATGATCTCCTTATCACATTGCAACAATTATACTAGTTACGCCAAGGCTCCGACCATTTCTATAGGTTTAGTGGTTCTTTATTGCAAAATATTACATCAAGTTACATAAGGTCTTGAACAACAAGAGTGTTATTTAGTTTAAATCATTCAAATCTTAAAAGAGAGATGAATACAAATTATTATATGCTCAGTTGAGTTAGTATATGAAGATAGGAGAGATGGACTAGAATAAAATGTAGACATTTGAATGGTACATGAATCTTAATAGTACTATTCAAGTTATGACAACAAATTTGTTCATTTCATATTTTCACCAAGGGGATACAAAAAATAAACATGCGAAGAAAACAAGGGGATTCAACAATATACATAGAAAAAGGTTTGAATATGAATTCTCAAAAATATGTTACTAATATATTCTCTCACATCATCGCATTCCTAATTACATTTTCAGCTTCCCTATTAGTCTCTTATATGAAGTCCAGGAATATTAGCAACTTTCCAGTAATCCTCACTACCCTTATGCTGCACAGTGCTTACCAATTTTTCAGGCATTTGTTCGAGCGAAAGATACTGAAGTTTGCTCAAATGCACAATCCCAATGGGCAACTCCTCTATTAATCTACAATCGTGCAATTAAAGCGCATTAAGGCAAGGCATTGCACCTAATTCCAGTTTAATCCATCTCAGTTTTGTAAAATGAAGAACGCTCAAGTCTTTCAGTTTCTCGAATCTACATGTCTTGAACCTCAATTTTCCGCCTTTATAGGCCCGGTCTAGCCTTAGTTTTACAAGCTTGGGCAAATCTTGAAGAGATTCTTCTATTGCATTGTCCACTATCTTGCTCCAGTTTAAATAAACTACGGCTAAGGCGTGAAGAAATGTTATCCATCAGGAAACCTATCTAATCGCCCTTCGAAGACTACTATTCGAAGAATGAGTGTTTAGAAGATATCGGATAGTGAAAAATCAATAATGTCACTCACTTCATAAGATGAGATATATAGTTGTTCAAGATTTATCAACTTGTCCAAGGAAGAAGAACCTTTCTGTGTTTTCTTCTCAGTTTCGTGATGTTTAACATTCATAGTCTCGTTAACTTTGTGCTTGTAGTATCTAGTGACATCATGGTCTCTATATTCTTGGGAGCTTTGAAACCATGCGAAAAACTAGCACTACCCGAATGATAAACAAAAACATGGCGAAGATATTGAAGCCTTAGAATCTCATCAGGAAATTTGTCTATCAATGTCTCCCTTAGGTCCAAACACTCGAGGTTCTCAAGCTTCCGTATTGATCCTGGAAGATTTTTTTATCTTAGTGTTCCTCAAGTTCAAATACTTAAGATGTACTAATTTAAAGAATTCTTCTGATATGTTTGCCAATGGGGCTCCTGAAAGTCTAATTATGACTTTGAATAGCTTGAAACTTCCACTTAACACAATCAATAAGGATGTATTATTGAATGAGTACCCTAAAGATATTAGATATGTTACACCCCGTAATTCTAGGACACGTGTAAGAGAACGTACGTGGGAAGTTACGACTTTAAATTTGAACGAAAGAAAAAATTGTTTTTCAAAGGGAAAAGTCTTCCGAACCTCGGGAAAGAATAATGTTTGTAAATTGAGACTCGTAGAATTTATCAAAATTATGGAAATGTCGGGAAACGAAGTGTATGGGCGAATGGGAGGGTGACACGTGTCACCCCCCTACATAGGCTTGGACGAATTGACATGGAGATTGGTCAAGTCTTGAACAAGCCAAGACTTGACATTGTTGACTAAGTCAACTAGCCAATTTGACATTAGATCTTTTAACCCCAATGAATCTAGGCCACACAAGTGTTCTAATCTTGGCCATTGAAGGTAGTATATCATCACACTAGTAGCAAGACTAGTCTTACACTTAGAGAATTTTTTCCAAAACTTTAGGTGCTCTAAATGTTGCTCTCGGCAATGGCCATGAATAAACAAGAAATTTTTTCGTTTGTGGTTCATAATTCTCAATATTCAAACCCAAGATCCCTGAGGGTATTCTAAGGTTATCTCAATAGAAAAATCCCAGAAAAACCACGTTTTTGCGTTAGTCGCAAGATGAAAACCTAAGGTGTTCGTCAACTTTGAGGTTGGAAATTGAAGAGAAGTTGGTTATGAGCTTATAAGGAGTGCTTGGAGCGGATTGGAACGTAAGAAGAGGAGCTAAAAGTTGCTAAGGATCGACTTTGACACTTGGATATTATTAGGGCTTATTGAGGTAAAATCTTCATCTTCTTAATGTGATTAAAGATTACATGTTATAGTAGTTGATAAGTGAGCATGTGGTATATAGATTGAAGTTTGAAAAGATTTGGATCATGTCGACATGTTGAAAACCGAAATTGGGCATGTTAGCCATTAATGTTGTCATCAACTTGGTTGTTAGTTACTATCGTCGCATGTTAAGGAAGAAATAATTATAGTTGTTGTAATTGTTATTATGTATATAACATGTTGGAATAACAACTTGGATAAAAAAAAGGAATTGAACGAAAATGCATATTGTTATTGTCGAGAATGTGCCTTAAGGAATGGACAATTTTATATAAATTGTGGGGCAGAATTTTACACGTTCGGCTAGGCGTGTAATCCCCTTTGATTAGATGATTTATTGAACCTTAACTATGGCATTTGGTTATTGATTTTCGGGCCTTGAAAAAGGTGAAAAAGTACGTAGAAACAAAGGAAGTGCTGCCCGATTTTCCGTAGAATAAGAGTCCTTATACTAAGAAATATTCTACGTTGAAAGCTAGAAGTTGATAGGCATATTGTGGTTATTATAGGTTGACATTCTACGTGCGGCATATTCAAGTTAGCAAGTGGATTAAGCCGAAGAGGTATGTGAACTCTTCCTATCCTCTTGAGCATGAATCTTATGAAATGTATAGTACGGTAGACGTACGTGTTTTAAATGAACTCGGTTTCATTTTGGTATCCTTGTTTGGATTTTCGAAAGTGTAGTAACTTGTTTTCAAAGAAGTATATGTTACTTGACTTGAAAAGTATTGATAACTTGATATTCTAAGTTAAGAAACTTGATTTCTAAAGTTAAGAGACTTGAAGTATTTTGAAAGTATGTAACTTGATTTGAAAGTATAAGTCTCTTGGTTATAAAAAGAATGAATTTGTCTAAGACATAAAGAGTTATAACGGCTTTATGGGAAGTTAGTTATAACGGCTTTATGAAAGGTTAAAGATGTCTTAGTTTCTAAAGCATAAAGTTAGTATAACGGCTTTATGGGAAGTTAGTTATAACAACTTTATGGAAGATTAAAGGAATGGTTCTCTCTAGTAATGTAAACAAAGAAATGACTTGAAATAAAGGAGGACAATTTGATTTAAAGGTATCAATTGCTTAAAGTTTTAAAATAAGGGTCACTTGATTTAGAAGCCTAAAAATGTAATTCTAAAAGTGTAGTGACTTGTTCGAAATGTAGACAAGCCTTGATACTATGGGTGTTAGTATCTTGGGGTTTTATATAAAAATGAGTCTTTTGAAAAGAATGGAAGTACGTAGTACTTTGGGTTAAATTCCCGGATTTTTATGTGATATGAAAGTGCCTTGAGTTTATAAAATGAAATTCATTTTTTTATGATAATGAAAGTCTAAAGATTTTATGAACTTGCCTATGCTTTCTTGTGATAGCCTTTGAGTGCAAGTATTATATTTTTATGCTGCCGTGACTCTCAGTTGGAGGGCCGGCTGTCTTGTTGTGAATTCACTTGGATGTACCGACAGTAATGGAGGATTACACGGGTATGCTTCCATTGTGATTGATCTTTGGACATGTTTATACGATGAGGGATTCCGAGGCATGCGACCAGGATGCGGGTTAAATTCCCGGATGCTATTATTACTCCATGGACATGCTTATACGATGAAGGATTCCGGGGCATGCGACCATGTTATATACTATTACTCCATGGACTAGCTCCCCATGAAGACATGTACCCGAGATGAGGGATTCCACGGGCATGTTACATATTATTACCCCATGGATTAGCTCTCCATGAAGTCATGTACCCGAGATGAGGGATTCCACGGGCATGATATATATATATATATATTTCATATGTGCACGCCGACAGTGATGTGGGATGCCACGGGCGCGTTACACGGATATATTTTACACTTACGTCTGTCGGCAGTGATAGAGGATTCCACAGGCACGCTTTGATGTTTTGCGGGCTTGAGACCCTTACTGGTCTGTGTGATGGTTTTGAGGGATTGTGTCCCTAGCCATGGTGTGACTATTCTTCATGTGTTGAAATAGTCTTTTAAAAGGTAAAACTGACTTTCATTATTTTCATTTCGGCAAGGCACGGTTGTACTGTTAATTTGATTATCATACTTGTCTCCAGCTTTTTATATCTAGACTTTATGATTTAAATTACAGTACATTCAGTTTTACATACTTGGTACATATTTTGTACTGACCTCCTTCGGGGGGCTGCGTTTATGTTGCAGGTTGAGATACATAGCTTGCTGATCCTCACTCTTAGGATCACTGTTCAACTGGTTGGGAAGCTCCATCATTTCGGAGGCTTGTCCCTGGTTCAGGTCCATGGTATTGTCGGTTGTTGTACATTTAGGGGTATGGCGGGGCCCTGTCCCATCACAGTTTTTATGTCAAAATTCTTAGAGGTCTGTAGTCATATCATGTGGGTCATTTTGAAAAAAAAAAGAGGTAACTGCTTTGTAGTTATATATCCATGGAGGTAGCCTTATCGGCTACCCTGTTGATTATTTCTTATTTGAGTTATGTATGTTCCGCTGATTTTCTCTGATGTATACATGTAAGGGTGCCCAGGTAGGCACCAGTCGCGGGCCCGGGGCCGGGTCGTGACAAGATAGATAAGATGCTTAAACCAATCAATATATGGTATATTGATAGCTAACTCATCGGTACTGGTTACTAGATGTCTAAGTTTTGAGGCTTTCTTGTTTCTTCCCCTGAATTAAAAAGAATGATTTCATAACACAAGTTATATATAGTGAATTATTCTAACCTTCCATCACGGTATTTTTTAGCAACTTGGATCCACCTCATATTTGCAAGTTTATTGAGAATAGGATAGCTTTCAGCAACTTGTGTAATTGATTTTCCTTCTCTTTCGAGGATAAGTTCTTCTGTTTCCCGCAGTTGAATTAGTCTCGTCTTCTCGATGACATGATATTTTGAATATATGCTCAGATATGTGAAACAAGACTTGCAAAGTACATCTTTGTTATTGTCGATGACTACTCCATATTCATATGTACATTGTTTCTAAAATCCAAGAATGAAGCATTTCATGTGTTTGTTGCATTTGTGAAATAAATCCAAGTCAAGTTGAGGAACAAGATTGTGAGTATCATGTTTGATCATAGAACTGAATTTAATAATGTAAAGTTTGATGAATTGTGTACTGACTTACGTACTAGATTTTGGGTGTAAATGCTTTGTCCTTAACAATGGTAAGGAGGCTCTGGAAAAATTTGATGATAAAAGTGATGAAGGTATCTTTCTTGGATACTCATCACACAACAAGGCTTACAAGGTGTCCATCAAGAGAACTCAATGTATTGAAGAAAGTGTGCACATGATCTTTTATGAGTCAAACGTGTTTGGTAATAAAGGCAAGCAATATAATGAATCCGAAGATGGAGAATTTTCAAAGGTTCCTGATGAGGCCATTGAAATTTCAAATGGAAACACGGATCTGATGAGTTAGGTCAAGGAAAATGATGATGCAAAGTCTTTAAGAATCACGTAGGGACCTGGTGTTTCCACTATTTTTTATAAAGTTGAATGTCAAGTCACTGAAGTTGTATTATGTACCCAGGGTCTGGTCAAATCAATAATGAAGATCTGGCCAACATTGAAGAAAATGATAGAGTGCATTATGGGGAACCCGGTTCATCAAATCCTCAAAACGGTGATCAATTTATGGTACGTGGTTCAAATTGGAAGCACAAGGGATCTCATCTATTACATAATGTGATTACTCCTTTGGAGTCTGGTATTCAAACCAGATCTAAGGCGAGAAATATGTTTGCCTTCTCAATTATTGTCTCAAATTGAGCTTAAAAATATCAAAATAGCTTTGAAGGATGCTGACTGTATTGCAGCCATGCAAGAAGAGCTTCATCAATTTGAAAGAAATAAGGTATGACACCTAGTACCCATACATTCAGACAGAAATATCATAGGGACCAGGTGGGTGTTTCGCAACAAGCTTCATGAATTTGGAAACATTACCAGAAATACGAAAAGGGTGGTTGTTCAAAGATACAATTGTTGACACCCAATTTTGACCCATTTTTTCTGATTATTTGTTACAATTCTAAATATATTTTTTTCACTGCATTTTTTATCATCATTTGCATTTTGTTATATATCATAATCATAATTTTACCTAAATATTCTATGTAATTTTATTTTCGCAAAATGGCACCGTATTTTTATTTTTTTTAGCATTAAGCATTTGTTAAATATTATGTTTTCATTATTATCACAACATTATTTTCTATCTTTATAATTTACATCTTTTGCAAAGCATCTCTTATAATAAACTCCATTTATTTTTAACCAACTCCCCATTTATTTCCCCTCACCCAAAACAATATCAACATACAAAAAGGGCCCAAATCCGCAACCTTCATGTCAACCCCAAAAACCAAAGCCCAACCGACCCAGGCCCAATACCGATCGGCCCAAGTCCCTATTTTTCAGCCCCCTCCCCTCTTATTTTCTTTTCCCTAACCCAAACAAAAAAACAACAAAAAGGAAAACCTAAACCTAAATCTTCAAACCCTTTCGACAATTTTACACCTATATTTGTCGCCTCCGCGATCTGCGCCGAATTTTCCGGCCACCAAATCAGGCAGAAAATTCGGTCCATTCTTCTTTTCACCCCATATATCATAACTCCAAAACTCAGCAGCGGCAGATGCTAAAAAAACCTCCCCTTACCCTTTTCGGACTGCTCATCTGCCGTCGTCGTCCACACCGGAGCTTAGAGGTTTGGTGAACCCCCAAACTGTCGAAGTTCAACACTATATCCCTTACATATACCCTAACCTCTGTTTCGATCTGAACACAATGTTTTCCCTTTTACTCTCGTCACCACCGACACCCCAACTCCGGTGAATTCACCACACTGGAGCAGTCACCTCCTTACTACCTCACACCTTTATCGCTGACACCCTCACCTCGTGCCCCCTTTACGCCTCCCCATCTCGACCTCGCGGGAGCTGACCACCGGCGACTGGCAGAGACATTTTCGGTCTGGAATCCCCTTTTTTTTGTATTATGATATATTTATATATTGTGTTGCCCTACTCGATTTGAAATTAGCTCACCAAAAAAAACTTTGTTGACCCCTTTGTCGGTCAGTGTTTTTCCATTTTATTACTATTGTTATTTGGTATTCTTGTTTGGCTGTGGTTTGATGTTTCCGGCGTCATTCTGAGTTTTTCTGATGACCTGGCCCAGATCCGTTACTGTTTCAGTTGGTCTGGCCCGGATCCGTTCGTGTTCGTATTGTTCTGGCTATTTGTGGGTTTCTGGCGAACTATTTCGGGTTGTTGCCGGAGCTCCGACTCCGGGGATCGTTGGCTATTGTCGTATTGTTTTGGCTTTTTTGGACTGATTTTGACATCCCCCCCCCCCCCCCTTATTTGATTTTGCACTATTTTGGGTCGCTCCGGCGACGTTTTGGTTTTCCAGCGAACCGCTACTGTTTTGTTGTTTTCGGGTTGATTTTGAATATTTTGTCCTTATATTTATTTTGGTAAACTGATTGGAACAGACTGTCATTTCAAAAAGAACATGTTGCTATATTTGAATATTGGGTTGATTTGAACAGATACTACTTTGGCTGATGAAAAAATACCCGTAGATTTTTTAGGCCTACACAGTTGGAAAGACGAAAATAAAATCTTATGGGTGATGATGAGACTTAAACTTATTCCACATTTATGAGAACCAACATGCTTTGGCGAGGCAACTAGATTGACTGACGAGTCACTAGTTCGCAGCCACGACATGTTTTTTTATAAAATATAAGTATGAGTCATCCGTAATCAAAACTGCTACTATTTTGGTACGGATCTGAAGGTTTATTTGCATTTAAATTGTTTATAACTGTTTGTATTTGCCATTTTGCGAGGAATACCTACAACAGTTAAAGATTGCCCCAGAGATGACATTACTATTATGTTTTAAATGCTTTAAATTTCGTTCTCTTATCTTGTACTGTAATTTAAATTACTTTGCTTTTAGAATTGTTTAAATGCTTAGAATATTTAGGCCTAGAATTGATAAACTAGAAAAGGTAATAAAAATGGAAATACGCTGCTGGTTTATTTATTTTTAGGATCGCAGTGCAATACTTTTCATCAAAAAAACAATTTTGCATACAAATACATATTTTGAACAAATCAATTTTATATCTATTTTTTTATAAATCATGCCATACAAATGCACGTTTTTATCAAAAGCTCAATTTTACATTGTACTTTTATCAGGCATATCATGCAATACATACTTTTAAACAAATCATACTTTACCTGTATTTTCATAATTTTACATTGTACTTTTATCAGTCATATCATTGCAACATCCTTTTAATTAGCTTCATACTTTCAAAAATATGCATTCTTTAGCATAATTATTAACCTAGGTTTGACCAGATAACCGCAATTTAGCGGATCTTAAAAGATGTCTAACTCCTTTCCTTTATGATAATAAAAAACTCTTACCCAGAATCTCATATTTTCGCAGACCGTTAAATGGAGTTCATTTTGCAGCATTTAGCATTTTTTAGTTGTCCAAATTCACCGTAAAACAATATTAGGTGGCGACTCCTCGAACCCCTAAAAGTTTCATTAATACAGGGAATCACCAAGTAATGTTGCAGTTCCATTACGACCCTGTGGTAAAAAAATGGGTGCGACAGCATGGCGACTCCACTGGAGATATCAGGTTCTTGACCATAGCAAACCTAGTTTATTATTATGGCGCTTCATTCTGATTTATTTGTTCTAATGCTTTAAATTGTCTGCTTTTAATTTGTATGCTTAACTACTTTAATTGCTACTTGCTTCTACTGCTTTCCTTAAATTGGCATTCCGCTCATATTACTTCAAAAAATTGACATTATCACACAGTACACACGAGGTGTGTTTCGAGCACCCGCAAAATTTTCTTTCAAATATCCAAATTTTAGTAGAGTTGGCGTATGTGCGGAGCGTCCGGACCATCCGGTGGCCGCGTAGCCTTCTCACTCGAGTAGTCCACTGGGGAATCTTGCGTCTAGTAAAGACAAATCTTAGAAAATTTAGGATAGAGCTATACCACCCTTTATCTTAAGTCATGAATGCATACATCTTAGGTGGGTCGATCCTTGGTATCAATTTCACAATTAAGAAATCCACCAAATTTCCAACGTGTCTCACAACCCAATGACCAATTCGCATATTGTCTGTAGCGTGATAAGGATAGACGAATTCAAGCATAATCATGACATGCCGAAATTGGGAAATGCGCATTCACTTTGTCGTCATTTCCAACAAAAGCATTACATTTTAGCCCCTAGGATCAATATATCATAGTCTCGCATATTTGACATTTAGGTCCACCTCTGGCATAAGAGAGACTCTCATGCATGTTAGGTCGCGCGCTTGATTTGCATGAAATTTGCTTACTATTTTCTGTCACTTGCAACCCTGTACATATTAGTTAAAGCAATTTCATACTGACTTGGTTTGTTTTATTTTTTGAAGGTTTTCTTTTGCTCAGCTTATTTTCCCAAATGTTGGTTCGTGTTGACTAAAACTGGTAGAACACCCTTAATTCGCAAGATCAAAGGCACGAGCACCCAGTAAAATGACTTATTCATGGGCACATAATTATTTGGGATGCAATTGAACCTGTACCCGACCATGTTTCTCCTGGAAGCTTTTTGAAATTGTATCAGCATTTAATGAAAAATGCGATTCAAATTGAGGCCTGAATCACATTTATGCATTCAATGTGTTTTGCCTTTTTGCCTCCGCCTTCTGAAAGCTTAAAACTCAAACCACTTTTTCCAATTTCAAATTTTATCAGCATTTAATGAAACAATGCTATTCAAATTGAGGCCTAAAACACATTTATGCATTCAATGTGTTTTGCCTCCGCCTTCTGAAAGTTTAAAATTCAAACTGTTTTTGCAATTTCAAATTTTATCAACATTTAATGAAACAATGTGATTCAAATTGAGGCCTAAATCACATATACACATTCAATGTGTTTTGCCTCCGCCTTTTGAAAGCAATTCAAACCGTTTTTTGTAATTTCAAATTTTATCAGCATTTAATGAAATAATGCGATTCAACGTGAGGTCCGAATCACATTTATGCATTCAATGCGTTTTGCCTTAGTTTTTTGAAAGCTTAAAATTCAAATCACTTTTGCAATTTCAAAATTTGTTCTCTTTCGCCATGCATATTAATAAATTTGTCGGTAATGTGATTATGACACGTGATGAAACAAGCGAACAAAGAACCAAAGACTTCAGAGAGAAGAAATACACGAGGGCACGTGCGGGCCTCATATGAAAGGTTTCACTCAAGCAAAAGAAGATTCTGCAAACATGCTATTTTTTGGATGACCATGAAAACAGATTGCATCTGCTTTGTGCAAAAATGCCACCAGCATCAGATTCACGTCGATTTGATCTGAGTACCTCCAAACGAACTCAATATGTCGAGTTCTTCCTGACCATTTGCAGCTTGGGGCATGGATGCCATAGGCCCTATCAAACCTGCATCATCAAATGGGCACAGATTCATTCTAGTATCAATCGACTATTTCACGAAGTGGATAGAGGCATCATTTGACTTTGTTCGGAACAACATCATTTGTCGGTTATAAACAAACAATGGAGTCGATCTCAATAGTAAGGTATGTGGAAAGTTAAATATCACTCACCGCAATTCCACTGCGTACCGACCTCAAATTAATAGAGCAGTCAAAGCAGACAACAAAGGCATCAAAGGAATACCGCGAAATATGATTGACAATTACAAGCATTGGCACAAACATTTCACCCTTTGCACTTTTGGGCTATCGCACTGCAATCAGAACCACTACTGGGGCAACGCCATATCTTTCAATTTATGGAATAGAAGTCGTGTTACCAGCAGAGGGGGGAAATACCGTTTTTAAGAATTATCCAAGAAGCCGAGTTGAGCAAGACCAAATGATACAAAATCGATGTGAGCAATTGATGCTAACTGATAAAAGCGGAGGAACACAGTTTGTCACAGGCAACTTTATCAGAACAGAATGGCCAAAGCTTTCAACAAGAAAGTAAAATCAAGAATTTTCAAACCGGGGAAATTGATATTGAAATGCATATGTACTCACCAAAATGAAGTTAAAGGAAAAATCGCACCTAATTGGAAAGGACCTTACATGGTTCACCGAGTGCTAACTGGAGGAGCACTAATCCTAGCTAAAATGGATGGCGAGGTATGACCAAGAGCTATCAACGCAGATGCAGTGAAGAGATACTATATCTAGGAATTTTTATGTTTCCATGTAATGTATTTCCTATGTTGTAAAAGTTGTGCTCTCTTGGCGGGATACGAAAAGAACCCATGTCGGGTTTCACATCTTTAAAAGCACAAATTTCCCCAAACCTTTTGCCACACGAACTACGTAATGACCTGATTCCTTCGGCGGGATTAGGCGGCCACATCGACTTCGTTCCCATTCTTAGAAAACCTTACAATCCCCTTTTGCTTGTAATAAACTATGTTATGACCTAATTTCCCCGGCAGGATACGTAGGCGGCCTATATCACCTTCGGTCACATCATTAGAATTTTTCATACCTTATGTTTTGCATATAGAAAACTACACGCATTTGATCACCTTTATAGGACATGCAAGCTGCCCACACAAAACTCAATTTTGTCCAGTCGAAAGTTTAGCATCCTCGCATACCAGAAACTGGGGAAATTTTTAACGGTTCACCGCAAGAATACTGATGCGCGGTATATGCACACACTTTTAAACGAAAGTGCACGTTATCGTATCAAGTAGTATAGTCTTATATAAGACCGAATATCGTCCTCTAGGATTAGGGTCCAAGTATCAGTTATCTATTTTCTAGTATCTATTTGGTGAATTAATGATTGATTGTTTGGTTTGTAACTAAGAGTTATGAAAGCTAATTAAATATAAAGATTTAATTCAGATGTGATGAGAATAGGGCTTCTATGTATCCTTACTATCCGCTTATGTTACTTACTAATGCATTACTTATGGTATTCTTCTTTGGAGAAAGCGGTTTACTGAAATCGTTTTATACTCCCGTTAGGTTATATAAACACTCAACCCCATTGTTCCTTACCTAACTTTCACGATAAGTGGTAACGCTATAGGAGGATTAAGCACAAAAACCTAGTTGACCGTCACGCACAATGCGCAAAATTAGGGTTGTTAAGCCTCTCATCAACGCTACAAATCTAATTGAGGTATTTTCATCCCCAATTCAAGACTGTCTATCCAACTTACGGCATATTCACAATCCCCTTTTCGTAACTGATTAGAAATCATATAGTGATAACTAGTTGTCAATTAGCTACCAAGAATTCAACTCAATTATTGGATAGATCTCTCAATAAGAATAATTACCATAAGCGTGCATTAATTTATAACATAAGGTTCAAGAAATTCAACATAGAAAGCCTATAAGAGAATTAGTTCCTAGCCATAAATATGACAAGAACTAATTCCATGTTCATCATACAAAACTGAATTAAAGTAAAGAAAGGGAAAAGAAATTACTAAAATAAATGGTATCCAATCTCCAAGCAAGAATCTTGAGTTGTGCGAGAAGGGAACCTCAAAACTCCCTGTGGTTCTCCTTTTATAGGTTTAAAACGCCTCCTTCTTTTTCCTGCAGCTTGGCCCAAAAATCCGTCAAAGACCTAATTTTTACGTCGGCGCGCTGTTCGCAGCGTGGCGCACGGTTCGCGATCCGTCGGGTGTTTTGGCGCCGCGCCCGATATCTGGCTGTTCGGCGCCATGTACCAGTCTTCGCCTCTACAATAATGGCGCGCGCCCTTCTTTGGCTGCAGGAGCCGCGCTACTGGTCCGGATTTTAGCCTCGTTCGCCACTTTCTGCTTTCAGCTCTGGCATCTTCTCTTTTGCCCTCTTTTTGCTCCTTTTCCGCCATTTGGCCATTTCAACCACTTTGACTCAATAGAAAGAAAAACTATCCTAATACGACACTTATATGTGCAAAATGGGACAAAAGACTAACTAAAACAGACTAAAAAGGTGTATATAAAATACAGATCAAATACCCCAACTTAACCTTTGCTCGCCTCGAGCAAAGATAGAAAGAAATACAATAAAAGACTCAAAAGAATGAAAAATAAAGGACTCTGTCATTAATCACTTTTGTTGCATAGATGTTAACTAGAAAACATGAAGGTTAAGCGGAATAATATGCAGAACATATAGCATGGAATTTCAACACATTGAGCTAGATATTTCGCAAACTCATACTTATCATGCTTAAATGGAAGTCCATATACTAAATCATGCATATAAATTCAAGAATTCCTATGGCATGCTTACTTGCTATTCTCCACTAATTCTGGATATGCCTAAAGAGATCTTCGGACTTTGAGGGTTGTAATGTTGGCTTAGGTAGGGGTTGGTAAAGATAGGCATTTAGGCTCATTTTTCTGTACCATAAGCTCTTTGGCTTTTCAATTTTTCCCTTTTTCTTTTGATTCTTTCCTTCACTTCAATTCTATCCTTCCCCTCTTTTGTTTTGGAAGAGTGAAGTGTATTATACTAATAGGCACCCCCAAACTTAGGCTTTTGCCTCTTTCTTATTACTTTTTTATTGGGGTGCAACAAACTCATTCACTCTTTTTGTCTCTTTTTTAACACAATTGATTCCACTATTTCATATTTGCACTTATGGTACAATTTGTGGGAACATAGGGTGTCAAAGAAGAAGTTTCAAATTTAGGCTCAATGGGGCTGACTAGGGATATTTTTAAAGTACAGGATAGAAAAGAATGGTAAGAATTGGCTATCAAAAAATGCACGAGTCATCTCCCTAACATACATATCCTAACTATTTCGCCTCAAATAGCAAGCAATCATAACACATAAGCATTTATCATTTAGCATGCATAACTCAAGTAAGAAACTCCAAATAGACAGATTCTGTGAGTTTTTGGCATATCTAACCTAAGTGTTTAGATAGTTGCTTTAATTCCTTTACATTATTCCACCTTACTTCACTAGGTGTTTCTAGCAACTACAACATATATGATCTTTGTGAGCAATTATGACTCAAAAAGAAAAAACATTGGTGACTCAAAATAAACATAAAACAAAGAAAAAGACTTAATTAAAACATAACATGACACACAAATAAAACACCCCCAAACTTAAATCACACATTGTCCCCAATGTGTGTAAGACTCAAAGACAGTAAAAGAAAAAGGACACTTACAGACTTTGGCTAAAATGGTGGTGGTGGCGGTGGATAATGCCTCGACCATTGGTTGAACAAGGCACTCAGCTCGTCGATTTGTTGCCTTGTTTCTTGCTGTCCTTGTACTACTGTTTGCAAGGTCTGCATCATCTCCTCCGTGTTGGTATAATTGCCCCATTGTGGGCTCTGAAGGTTCTGCTCTTGTGGTTGGCCGGTGGCTGGGTCCTGCCTCATGTTGAGCCTCTGTTTCAGGCTCATCTTCATCCATGGCGGCCTCTGCTGCTGCTGCTGCTGCTGGTTGTACTCTCCGTCTGGCTGCTGGGGGGCTAGGGTCTGGGAAAGAGTGCACTATCCCATAGGACACCGGCAGTTGGTTTCTTTCATGAGTATCTGTGGGTAGTTGTGGGACCGCACTCATGTGGCATAGATCGTAATAAGCGAGCCGTGTCCCAATCCACCTGTTGTCACCAACCTGCTGATTTCTTCAATGCTCTGCACTATTTCTTTCCCCACATCAATTGTCAGCCCCCTCATAATTCCATAAATCAATTTAATCCTATCTTCTGGCACTCTGGTAAAGTGCGTGGATGGAATCATGCGGGCACTGACAAAATACAGCCAAGCCTTGGCTACCTTGTTGAATTGGCACCGCCGGTGCTCGATCCATTTCTTCCAATCTCAAAAGCAGCTCCCTGGTAGCTCACGGTGTCTGCAACGGTATTCTAGTCGATGTGGTCAATGCTTCTAGACCATGTTCTAAAGTGATTCCAATCACTTCTTTCTTCGACATCAACTGTCTTCAATTGTATATTAATATTTTCTGCCGTCACAGGCACATAGCTTCCCCTTACAAAGCAACCCCTTTCCACCTTCTCCGGAAAGTTGGCATAAAATTCTCGCACCATTGTTGTGTTTGCCGGTGTTATCTTCTCCGGGTTCATAAATTTTCTCCACTCCCTTAACTCAATCATCGCCCGAATGGGCTCATAAACATCTCCTTCTCCAAATGACGCCCTCTGGTAGTCCATTCCCCTTTCTGGTATTAAGGGTCTGGTATCAAGCTTTTTGTATCTTTGAGAGGCTTCATAGCTTACAAACCTACTTTTGTCATATTGTGGGGTTGGGGCGGATGTGGAGCCTCTTCTTTTTCTAGTGGCCATGGTTAGAAATAGCTGGAGCTTTCAATTTAGTGGCACAAATGTCTCCTACACACTCAACAACTAGCAGTGACAACACCCCCAAACTTCAATAATGCCCACAACCTCCTTTTCTACTCTTTTCCCCAACTTCACAACCAACTTTTCAGTACCCAAACTACTCCAACTACAATACTCTTCCCAACTACTACCTCCTATGACTTCAGTGAAAGGATTCAAGAACAAAGATAGGGATTACCTTTTGATGAGACGATTCAAGCTTGTTCTTGTTTCAATTGGTGGGTTGAGGCTATGGAATGGAGCTTTGTTGTTTGAGATAGTTGGGGGTTTTTGGGAATTTAAGAGTTTAGGTTGTGGTTGGGTTGGCTTTGTGGAGGATTTGTGGGAGAGTTTCTGAAATTTCGTGAGTTTTTGGAGAGGGAAGGTTAGGTTTTTGAAGTTGGAATTGGGGAAGGTCTGATTTTTGGGCGTTTTAAGTTCTGGATTTCCGGCCGCGGCCATGACCTGCTTTAGCGCGGGCCACTCATCTGCGCTCCTTCGGGATTTTCTGCGTCGCGGCCCTGCTCCTTGGCGCCGCGGCGCTTAAACTTAGCAACTTTTCTGGAATCTTGTCGCCGCGCCCGCCTCTGGCGCCGCGCTCTTAAACTTCCGAGCTGTTCAGATCTTTTAGCGCCATGCCTCGCTCTGGGCCAAGGCGCTACCCGCTCGAAATCCGGCTTATTCGGCTTTTCGTCCCCCGGTTTAATTTCCTGTACCTGTCAATCACACAAACAACAAGATCCAATACCGTGAGACTGTTCTTAGACAAAATAAAATTAAACTGATGACAGAAATTAAAATAACATAATTGAAACATTGGGTTGCCTCCCAAGTAGCTTTGTCTTTAACGCTTTTAGCCGGACGCAAGTTCCTTAGACTTAATAGCCCAGGGTGGATTAAGTCCAACGATCCATTTCCGCCACATTTGGCGTTTCCGTTTTCTTCTTTTCGTTTTAGCATTATCAGTAGTAGGGAGTTCCGGAACATTTACCTCATTTAGTGTCATTTCAGCAAACCATGCCTGCTTTCTTGGGCTCATCACTCTTTGGTTGCACTGTAAGGGCTCGCATGGGGGTTTGATGGTGTTGATTGCAAAACACCCACTTACGCTTGGTTCGATGACGTGTTTAAAAACTTTAAACACCATTTCTTCATTCTCCACCCTTAGCGTTAACTCTCCTCTTTCAACGTCAATCAAGGCTCTACCCGTTGCTAGGAATGGCCTCCCCAATATGATAGGGATTTCCGCATCTTCTTCCATATCAAGGATGAGGAAATCTGCAGGGAAGAAGAACTTTCCTACTTTCACAATCACGTCCTCAATCTTGCCCCGCGGGTGAACCACTGTCCTGTCGGCTAGTTGCAGACTCACAGTGGTTGGTTTGGCCTCTCCAACTCCAACCTTTAAAAGCGATAGAGGCATCGATTTATACGCCCTAAATCGCATAGAGCTCTGTTGCAAGTCACCCTGCCTACTGTGCAAGGTAGTGTGAAGCTTCCAGGGTCCTTAAGCTTTGGTGGCAACTTCTTTTGCAGAATAGCACTACACTCCTCTGTTAGTGCTACTACCTCATATTCCGCCAGCTTCTTCTTTTTCCCCAATATCTCCTTCATAAACTTGAAATAGGATGGCATCTGCTCTAATGCTTCTATGAAGGGTATGTTGATGTGCAGCTTCTTGAATACTTCCAAAAATTTGGAGAATTGTTTATCCACCACCTTCCTCTGTAACCTCTGGGGAAAAGGAATCTTTTCTGTATACTCCTTCTCTGGAGTTTTCTCTATCACTGGGCTAGGGGCAGCCACCTTCTCTTTTCCTAATTCTGCTTTCTCCTCAACTACTGGCTGAAGTGGCTGCTGCTCCAACTGTTTTCCACTTCTCAACTGCACTGCCTTACACTGCTCCCTCGGATTTACCTCTGTATTGCTTGGCAATGTCCCCTGTGGCCTGATGTTTGTCTGCTTTGCTAGCTGTCCTACTTGTGTTTCCAAATTTCTGAACGAGGCTCTAGCTTCAGCTAAAATCGCGTCTGGCGTTGGCGATCTTTATTCTGACTACTTTCGATCGTCATGCATTCTTTGCTGAATCGCGCATTGCTGTTGAGGCCGTGGGGCTTAGTGAAGAGGTCATTGATTCTGCTTCTTTGGTTCTGATACTGGCCCCTATACTGATTCTGCTGCCCCTGATACTGGTTCTGCTGGCCCTGATCTCCTTTCCATGAGAAATTTGGGTGATTCCTCCACCCTGGATTATAAGTGTTGGAGTAGGGGTTGTTCTGTTGCCTCTGATAATTACCTCTTGCTCGACACTCGCTGCTTCCATTGATACGTTGTTGGGATCCGAAGGACACCTATCAAATGTGGGCCGCCACATATCTCATGACTTTTGGGCATCATCAGACGATTCATCGACATCTTAGATGCCAGAATCGCTTTCGCTAGAAGAGCCACTGGGCATTCAAGGCAAGAATAGCATCTACGTGGACCCACGATTCTTCTTCCACTAGTCGCCTCTCTCGGTGACATGGTTGTTAGTGGCCATATCTTCTAATAACTCATGAGCATCGTGTGCTGTTTTCCTCATGAATGCTCCACCTGCTGTTGCATCTATGATGGTTCGGTTGTCTTTGACCGCCACGTCGTAGAAGATGTGGACCAAGTTCCACAACTCAATGCAATGGTGTGGACACTTCCTCTGTAGATCCTTGAACCTTTCCCATGCTTCATATAAGGACTCTCCATCAGCTTGGTAGAAGTTATTCAACTCCCCTCTCAATTTTGCTGCTTTACAAGGCGGAAAGAACTTAGCTAGAAATTTCTGTGCCAGCTCGTGCCATGTGAATATCGAATCGGCTGGCAGGGAATTCAACCATACTTTTGCTCTATCCCTGAGTGAGAAAGGAAAGAGCCTCAACCTGACGGCATCATCAGTAACGTCGTTATATCTGAAAGTGGCACATAGCTCCAAGAAATTAGCTATGTGCATGTGTGGATCCTCCGATGGCAGTCCTCCGAATTGCACGGTGTGCTGTACCATGCTCAGAATTGCTGGCTTTATCTCAAAATTGTTGGCTCCTATTGCAGGGAGCCTAATGCAAGTCTGTGCTCCATTCACTCTTGGTAGCACATAATCTCCCAAACTTCTTTTTGGCTGGATTCGGACTCTATCCTCCACATCTATTGGCACTTGCTGAGGATCTCCTGGGTTAAATTGATTTTCACATAACCCTTCTATCATCCTGTTATTGTTTAGATTACCGTCCATCTCTATCAAAGTTGCAATTCGTTGATTCTTTCTGTTCTGTTTGCAGGTTTTCTCAATCTCTGGATTGAAGGGAACAAGAGTGTCTGCTCCTCTTCTCCTTCGCATAAACTGATTGCCTGAAATAGATCAAAAACAGAAAACAAATCACTGAACGAATTTTCGTAAAAACTAAAAATAAAAATAAAAAAAAAATTAAAACCAAATTAGAAATTAAAAATAGATAATTTGATATTGAACTATTGCCTAATCCCCGGCAACGGCGCCAAAAACTTGATGCGCGGTATATGCACACACTTTTAAACGCAAGTGCACGTTATCGTATCAAGTAGTATAGTCTTAGATAAGACCGAATATCGCCCTCAGGATTAGGTCCAAGTATCGCTTATCTATTTTCTAGTATCTATTTGGTGAATTAATGATTGATTGTTTGGTTTGTAACTAAGAGTTATGAAAGCTAATTAAATATAAAGATTTAATTCAGATGTGATGAGAATAGGGCTTCTATGTATCCTTACTATCCGCTTATGTTACTTACTAATGCATTACTTATGGTATTCTTCTTTGGAGAAAGCGGTTTCTGAAATCGTTTTATACTCCCGTTAGGGTTATATAAACACTCAACCCCGATTGTTCCTTACCTAACTTTGATAAGTGGTAACGCTATAAGAGGATTAAGCACAAAACCTAGTTGACCGTCACGCACAATGCGCAAAATTAGGGTTGTTAAGCCTCTCATCAACGCTTACAAATCTAATTGAGGTATTTTCATCCCCAATTCAAGACTGTCTATCCAACTTACAGCATATTCACAATCCCCCCTTTTCAGAATCGGATTAGAAATCATATAGTGATAACTAGTTGTCAATTAGCTACCAAGAATTCAACTCAATTATTGGATAGATCTCTCAATAAGAATAATTACCATAAGCATGCATTAATTTATAACATAAGGTTCAAGAAATTCAACATAGAAAGCCCTATAAGAGAATTAGTTCCTAGCCATAAATATGACAAGAACTAATTCCATGTTCATCATACAAAAACTGAATTAAAGTAAAGAAAGGGGAAAAGAAATTACTAAAATAAATGGTATCCAATCTCCAAGCAAGAATCTTGAGTTGTGCAAGAAGGGGAACCCTCAAAAACTCCCTAGGGTTCTCCTTTTATAGGTTTAAAACGCCTCCCTTCTTTTCCCTGCAGGCCTGGACTAAAAATCCGTCAAAAGACCTAATTTTTACGCAGCGCGGCGCGCAGCAGTGCCAGGCGCCGGAAGTTCTGCGATCCGTCGGGAGTTTTGGCGCGCGCCCCGATATTCGCTGTTCGAGGCGCGCGCGCTGAGTCTTCGCCTCTCGAATAATGGGCGCCATGCCACGCTTTGGCTGCGGAGGCGCCCACTGGTCCGATTTTAGCCTCGTTCGCCACTTTCTCTGTTTTCAGCTCTGACATCTTCTCTTTTGCCCTCGTTTTGCTCCTTTTCCGCCATTTGGCCATTTCAACCACTTTGACTCAATAGAAAGAAAAACTATCCTAATACGACACTTATATGTGCAAAATGGGACAAAAGACTAACTAAAACAGACTCAAAAGGTGTATATAAAATACACCGATCAAATACGCCGACAAACACGGAAAAGCGTTGGCTAGCTAAATCTTCAATCAGAAGAAGGATTTTTGATAAAGACGTTTACTTTGTTTCACTGCATGTCACTATTCGAGAATTCGACAGAAATTTTACTAACATGCATACTTTATTATAAGCATATTATTTTCAACCAATATTTTCCCACTAACAACTAGTCAAGACTAGAAACCAGACAGGGATTACAGGTTTGAACCGGTCTGAACATGCAAGCCTCAAGAGCCAAAGCTACAGATTCAACGCGAATCGACTGCTCCATTCCCCAAACTTACAAGTTTTCTTTGAATACAGGTTCTTCATATTAGCAGAAGCAGAGAGGACAACAACAATCAAGGCTCAAATTCTGCAATAAAGCTCAGCACATTAGCTTAGTCATAGAGTTACATTTCAACTCATGTGGGTCGCAAACGCACAAACATCTATGCAACGACGTCACTTCAACTCATACGGGTCACAAACATCTTCCTCCCCATATGACTCCCTCTGGTAGTCCATTCCCCTTTCTGGTATTATGGGTCTGGTATCAAGCTTTTTGTATCTTTGGAAGGCTTCGTAGCTCACAAACCTAGTATTATCGTAATGTGGGGTTGGGGTGGATGTGGAGCCTCTTCTCTTCCTGGTGGCCATGGTTTAAAATAATTTCTGGAGCTTTCAATTTAGTGGCACAATGTTTCTTACACAATCAACAACTAGCAGTGAGCACAACACCCCCAACTTCAACTTTTCTACCCAATACCCACACTCTCTTTTCTACTCTTTTCTCCAACTTCACAATCAACTTTTCAGTACCCAACTACTTCAACTACAATACTCCTTCAAACTACTACCTCCTGTGACTTCAGTAAAGGATTCAAGAACAGAAAAAGATTACCTTTTTATGAGAAGCTTCAAGCTGTTCTTGTTTCTAATGGTGGTTTGAGGCTATGGAATGGAGCTTTGTTGGTTGAGATGGCTAAGGGTTTTTAGGAATTTAAGAGTTTTGGTTGTGGTTGGGTTTAATTTGTGGAGGATTTGTGGGCAAATTTTTGGAATTTCGTGGGTTTTTGGAGAGGAAGGGTTAGGTTTTTGAAATTGGATTTGGGGAAAATCTGATTCTGGGCGTTTTAAGTTCTGGATTCCCGCTTCGGCGCCGCGGCCCTGCTTTTGGCGCCGCGGCGCCCAAACTTCTGCGCTCCTTCGGGATTTTCTGCGCCGCGTCATTCTGGTATGCGCGCGCTAAATTTGGCAAATTTTCTGAATTTTAGCCGCGCGCTGAACTGCTACTGTTCGCTTTTCTGAAATGCGCGGTTACCCGCTTTTTCTGAAATTCGGCTTTTCTTGATTTTCGCCTTCATTTATTTCCACTGCACATCAATCACAGCACAAACACAAGAACCCAAGACCGTGAGACTGTTCTTAGACAAAATAAAATAAACTAAAGATAGAAATTAAAATAACATAATTGAAAACGTTGGGTTGTCTCCCAAGTAGCGCTGTCTTTAACGTCTTTTAGCCGACGCAAGTTTTTTAACCTTAATAACCCTGGGGTGGATT
Source organism: Przewalskia tangutica (assembly GCA_029844215.1). Classification (NCBI taxonomy): domain Eukaryota; kingdom Viridiplantae; phylum Streptophyta; class Magnoliopsida; order Solanales; family Solanaceae; genus Przewalskia; species Przewalskia tangutica. The sequence goes on from CM056725.1 coordinate 11,767,604, forward strand.
AAGCCCCCAACCAATCCATTTCCTCCACATTTGGCGTTTTCTTTTTCTTCTTTTCTTCTTAGCATTATCAGTAAGGGGGAGTTCAGGAATACTTACCTCCTTTAGTGGCATTTCAGCAAACCATGCCTGCTTTCTTGGGCTCATCGCTCTTTGATTGACTTGTATTGGCTCGCATGGGGATTTGATGGTGCTGATTGCAAAGCACCCACTCATTGTTGGTGGCTCAATGACGTGTTTAAAAACTTTAAACACCATTTCTTCATTCTCCACCCTTAATGTTAACTCTCCTTTCAACATCAATCAACGCTTTCCCGCTAGAATGGCCTCCCAATATGATAGGGATTTTCGTCTTCTTCCATATCGAGGATGAGGAAGTCTGCAGAAAGAAGAATTTTCCTACTTTTACAATCACGTCCTCGATCTTTCCTTGGATGAACCATCGCCCTGTCGGCCGGGCGAGCTTCTTGTGGTTGGTTGGCCTCACCCAACTCCAATCTTTTAAAAACTGATAAGGGCATCAGATTTATACTCGCCCCTAAATCACACAAAGCTCTGTTGCAAGTCACCCTGCCACTGTGCAAGGTAGTGTAAAGCTTCCAGGATCCTTTAGTTTTGGTGGCAACTTCTTCTGCAAGATAGCACTACACTCTTCTGTTAGTGCTACTATTTCGTACTCTGCCAGCTTTTTCTTCTTCCCCAAGATCTCCTTCATAAACTTAAAATAGGAGGGCATCTGCTCTAATGCTTCTATGAAAGGTATGTTGATATGCAGCTTCCTGAATGTCTCCAAAAATTTGGAGAATTGTTTATCAACCGCCTTTCGCTGTAGTCTCTGGGGGAAAGGGATCTTCTCTGTATACTCCTTCTCTGGAGTTTTCTCTACTACAGGATTGGGCTCAACCACCTTCTCTTTTTCTAACTCTGCCTTCTTCTCAACTACTGGCTGCGGTGACTGCTGCTCCAACTGTTTGCCGCTTCTCAATTGCACTGCCTGGCATTGCTCCCTTGGATTTACCTCTGTGTTGCTTGGCAATGTCCCCTGTGGCCTGCTGTTTGCCTGCTTTGCTAGCTGACCCACTTGAGTTTCCAAGTTCCTGAATGAGGATCTAGCTTCTGTCATGAACTGGGTCTGGGCATTGGCAAGTGCTGTCACAGCTGCTTTCAGCTCGTCTGGCTTTTCTTGCTGAACCGCATCAATCGTTGATCTTTGTGGGGCTTGAATGAAGGGCTGCTGATTCTGGTTCTGCTGGTTCTGGTACTGGCCCCTGTATTGGTTCTGCTGCCCCTGGTATTGATTTTGTTGCCCTTGGTATTGGTTCTGCTGGATTCGTGCTGGATTCTGCACGCTCGGTCTCTCCATGAGAAATTTGGGTGGTTCCTCCACCCTGGATTATAAGTGTTGGAGTAGGGGTTGTTCTGTTGCCTCTGATAATTACCTATGGCCTGACACTCTGCCTGCTCCATGGGTATATTGTTGGGATCCGCTGAAGGACACCTATCAAATGTATGTGGGCCACCACATATCTCACAGCGTTTAGGCATCTGCACCGCATTTACTGACACTGTATTGTCACACCCCGATCCCCGGGCCCGTGACTGGTGCCCTACCTGGGCACCCTTCTACCTTAACCACTAAGTAAACTGCGGAAATGTAATAACACCTCTTTTTTTTTTCTTTAAAACCAATCGTACGTGCAAGGCAAAGCCGACAAGGCTGCCATGTAATATACATAATAAAATACACTACACTGTACATGAGTCCAATCCCACATATGAATACAGACCTCTAAGAGTTTTACTGAAATATGACGGGACAAGGCCCCGCCGTACCCATAACTGTACAAAAGCCTGCATCAAGGAACTATACCAAAATGATAAACTTACGAGCAGGAGCTATCCAAAACTACGGCGGTCCTACACTGCCGATCACCAAATCGCGTACCTAAACTCGCGGTGACGCACTTCAAGGAGGTCGAGACGAAGAATGTACCAAGTATGTGAGCGATGAAATCGTAATGAAATCATAATAGTCTAAACAAAGCAGGAGACATGTATGATAGCCAACCTACAGTACATAACACATAAGCAGTCATATCAAGTCAGGGACGCAGGCCCTCAAAGTTACTACTCAAATATAACTATGGATCTCACGCCCATATTATCAATCATGCCCGTGGAATCCTTCCTCACTGCCGGCAGTCCATGATGTAACAACACCAATAAGGATACATGAACACCAAGTCCCACCTGTGTCCTAAATACCACGTGGTCTCATGCCCCGGAATCCCACATCGTAAAAGCATGACCATAGGGTAACACAAACAAATCCGGGGACATATATGACAATCAAATTACAACACATTGTGCCTTACTAACAATGAGAGTAAACAGTAGTATCCTTACAATATGAAATAGGAAGCTCATGATCAAAACATGACCATCCGCCCGCAGTATCATTTAGCCATCCTACTCCTGGGACTATTTCACCCGCATAGGCCGCGTGGACCCGCGTGAGGTATTCCTCGCATGGGACTATTTCACCCGCATAAGCCCTTACGGACTCGCATGAGGTATTCCTCGCATAGGCTGGACCCGCCCGCATGGGACTATTTCACCCGCATAAGTCCTTACGGACCCGCATGAGGTATTCCTCGCATCGTGGGTAGCAATTCCACTAAACCGCAAATGCCACAAACCCGGGAATGACCCGAAACAAGCGATATACCAATAGCACACAACCGCTATTTCCGACACATAGGCAATTCTCAACTAATCAAAGCAAGTACTTATCAAGGCACACATGGAAAAATTCTCATTTAGCAAGCCAAAGTACTTACCAAGGCACCCTTAGACTAATTCTCAATTAATCAAGCCAAAGTACTTATCAAGGCACAAATAGAATAATTCTCAATTAACAAGCCAAAGTACTTATCAAGGCACAAATAGAATAATTCTCATTTTATCAAGCCAAAGTACTAATCAAGGCACACTTAGACAAATTCTCAATTTATCAAGTCAAAGTACTAATCAAGGCACACTTAGACAAATTCTCAATTTATCAAGCCAAAGTACTTACCAAGGCACCTTTAGACAAATTCTCAATTTATCAAGCCAAAGTACTAATCAAGGCATCACATAGAATTATTCTCAATTAAGCAAAGCAAAGTACTACGTACGTACATTCTTTTCAAAAGACTCCTTTCTATGTAAAGCCCCACGATACTAACACCCGTAGTATCAAGGCGTGTCTATTTTTCAAAGTAAGTTACTACACTTTTAGAAAAACTCATTTCAAAGCTTGAAATCAAGTAACTTCAAATTTTCACAATCTAGGCAACTTATGCCCTTTAATCAAAATAGACAACTTTCTAAACCTTCCATAAAGCCGTTATAACCAACTTCCCATAAAGCCGTTATAACCCTTTATGGTTTTAGACATATCCATTCCTTTTATAACCAAGAGACTTATACTATTAAAACCAAGTATCACATACTTATAAATCAAGTTCTTAACTTTCAAAACACTTCAAGTCTCTTAATATATAGAAAACAAGTTTCTTCTACTTTTAAACCTCAAGTAACTCACTCCTTTAAAACAAGTTACTTCTCTTAAATCATGTCATTTCTCCTCTTTAAGACAATTAAGTAAATCACTTTGACTCTAAAGGTCATTATAATGACCTTTAGGATTTTGGGACTAAGGCACTAGCCCAAAAGATTTGGAAACCACTTCCTTTTCAAGACTCTATGTACTTTAAGTAAAATACTTTCACTTTTAAGAATCCAAACTTCACTAAGAAAATGGATTTTACAACTTACAATTTAAACATCAAAGTACACTCAAGGAAGTACATAGAACAAATTCTATTCTAGGCAATCCAAATACAACCAAGGAATGGATCATTTAAGGAGTAGAACATACTTTTTTAATCTTAAGGAATCATGCTAGAAGAGGAGATAGTTCACATACCTTTTCGGCTAATATCCACAAGCTAAGCCGAATACGCCGTACGTAGAAGTGTCAACCTATAATGGTCACAACAAGACTATCAACTTCTAGTCTCAACGTAGAATAATACTAAGTATACGGTCTCTAATTCTACGGAAAATCGGGTAGCACTTCCTTTGTTTCTACTCACTTTGCCACCTTTTTCAAGGTCGAATACAATAACCAAACATGCCACATTTAAGGCTCCAAACAACAACCAACCAAAGGGGATTACACGCCTTACAATACGTGTAATATTCTGCCCCACAATTCATACCAAGTAGTTTAACACTCCAAGCCATTCTCGGCCAACTACATACTAACAATTCAAAGTCTTTTCCAACCCTTTTCAAATTCCAAGTTCTAAGGTCAACATGTTATATAGTTATAAACCACTTCAACAACTACAATTTCCTTCTTACCCAACATGCGACGACTTAACGAATAATCAACTTGAATTGTAGTCTTAAGGCTAACATGCTAGTTTTCGGATTTAGGGTTCCAATAGCCAATACACTAATCCAACTATATAATATACATCTCATGCTTGCTAATAACCATATCTACAACAATAAGTAAACTTAATTGCTAAAACGACAAGAATATACCTTTCAAAGCCCTTAAAATTTCCAAGATTCCAAAGTCGCGCCTTAGCAATTCTTAGCTCCTTTCCTTAGGTTACAATCCGCTCCAAGCACTCCTTAGAGGCCTATGAAGAACCCATCTTCAAGTTCCAACTTCAAAGTTGAAGAACTCCAATAGTTTCCGCCTTGCGACTAACGTGAAAACTCCGTTTTTCCGAAATCTTTCTATTGAGATATCCTTACAATACCCTAAGGGACATTGGGTTAAAGTCTTGTGGCTAATGGATCAAAACTACAAAAATTTTGTGTGGGAGATAGGTCAAACCCGAGAGCTACTTGTGAAGAACACAATGTTCTCTAATTTTTCTAAGTGTTCAAGACCTTGTCTTGCTACTAGTAGTATACTTATAACACAATGGAGGGCTTAGACTTAAACAAATGTGAGGTTAGGATGAGTTTCACTTGGATCAAGCCTAGGTGGACAAGTTGACTTGTCAACAATCTCAAGCTCTTAATTAGCAAGACTTATCATCTACATAGGTCAAATGACCATAACACCCTTGCAAATTTCGTCCAACATCAAGTGGGGGAGGTGCCACGTGTTGCCCTCCCATTCGTCCATAAAATTCCGTAACCCTCGTGGGCCCCACAAAAATGTAAAATTCCTCGGGTGGGCCCCACATGACCAAATCCGTACAAGTAAAATTCCATAAAGTTAATAAGTCCCATACTCTTTAAATAATGTATTTTGAGAAGTCAATTCTCAACAACGAACACTTTTCCTTTCCGACGTTCGGAAGATTTTCCGTCGGAAAAACAATTCTTCCTTTCGTACTAATTTCCAAGTCTTGTTTCCTTACGTACATTCTCTTATACATGTTCTGGACTTACGGGGTGTAACATTCTTCCCCCCTTAGAAACATTCGTCCCCGAATGTTCTTAGTCGGTTTTCAAGCCATACAAACTCCGGCATAAACTCTATTCTATGCCTCTCAATCAAAAATGCACAAGACCAACGATGTCACACATGACCACCACATAACATACGTAAACATAATAATGGTCCTTCCGTCTGTGGTCCCTTCTCACAAAACTCAAAGGTTACAGTCTTCCCAAACACGGGATCCTTAGAGGCTCCTTTCTTTCCTTACTTGTCATGCTTTCTCGTGCTTTCAAACTCATCTAGTACACGTACAAAATCTCAAATTTTGTTTCTGTTCTCCAATCCTTGGAGTTACTAACCAAACTTGGCCAAATTGTTACTTACATCCCGTGAAGGCTCTTCTCGGTCCTTACGACCTAGTTCCGGTGGAACGCATCCACGAACTCGTACAACGATCAACTAGACTTGGGCCTAGCACCCTCGGGACCCTACCACATAACGGGACCATTTCTAACAGACATCACCCGATCCCATACAATCGGTTGACCCGAAATGAGTCTACAACCCGACTCATCGTCACACTTAACTTCTCGTTCTTAGTTGAAATAAATCTCTCTCTTATCTCAAGGTACTTCTTACCCTATCCCCTATTCACTAGAGGTTTGTCACATAAGCCGAAGTATTTCTACTATACAATCTTCCCTATTGGTCTAACACCGTTACGGGGTAATTACTACGTGTGAACTCTACACAACTATAGTCTCAGTTCACTTACTACTCCTGTCAATACTCTTAACTTCTCACTTTACTAATCAAAGTATCCCTACCTCTGGGGTACTATCACTTTATAACTCTAGCAATAAAGGGAAAACATATACGCTAAGGCAAAATCTGAATCTAACAATGCACGTATGATTCAAAAGAATCGAACTATACCTGTAACCCCGTGCGATGTCGCCTCCTGATCCTGCCCAGTAGTCACGTCGTTTCTGCGGTTCGAAGGACCGCCAGAACTATAAACTCCACCCTGACCTCTACCACGGCTGGCTAACATCTGTACACCCTGCCCTGGGGAACGCACAGCTGTGGAGGAAAGGGAATCAACTACCGGCCTCATAGGCTGAGCCACCTCACCGGTGCTCCTTCTAAAAGGACATACCCTCAGAATATGGCCCGGACGACCACAATAATAACAAACACCCGTGCCATAACTATAACGGCATTTCCCCGAATGACGCTTACCACATCTGAAACACTGAGGTATAGGTGACCTCGTGAGAAATCCTCGCTCTCCGAGAACCTCGACCTCTGGAGCTCGGACCGGCTCCTAAATACCTTGTGGGGTCAAATCTCCCACCTGTGAGCTGCGGGGATATGTACTGGGTAGGCTGGGACGAATATCTCACTCGCTGCCGAGGCAGCTCGTCCAAAAACTCACCGGAATAACCAACCGGTCTAGCCCTCTTACTCAGATCTCCGCCGCCCTCTACCCTCTCAGACACTGTCTGCATCGCCGAATAACCTCCTGCCGACGAAGCTGCAGACCGCTATCTTGGTCAATAACATAATGGCTTCCTTCATGACCCTAAAGTCTTCCTCAATCGAGAAACTGGAGGCTCGTGCTGGGCCTCAAAACTCAGCGAAGAAGAACTTGCCGATTGCGAACAACATCCGGTATAACACAGGCATAAGCCCTATCAACTCTCGAGTCGACTAGTAGCTCTCGCTACTCCTTTGCCCTTCTGCGGTTGTTGCCCTCCTGGAGGCATAAGCGTAACACAACAACACGTCGGAGAGGAATTATCTTACTAACACGGCTCTAGTGGCACGATCTTAGAGTGAGAAGAATAGAAACCAACTCCTAAATGTCCTGTAGCCTCGCTTATGGGTGTGGCGCGCGCAACACACCGATAATCAAGACTCTACTAGACACGGCATCTGAGACATTCCGAGGATCGATCGCTCGATACCACTCACACCCCGATCCTGCGTGGATGGTGCCCTACCTGGGCACCCTTCTACCTTAACCACTAAGTAAACTGCGGAAATGTAATAACACCTCTTTTTTTTTTCTTTAAAACCAATCGTACGTGCAAGGCAAAGCCGACAAGGCTGCCATGTAATATACATAATAAAAGACACTACACTGTACATGAGTCCAATCCCACATATGAATACAGACCTCTAAGAGTTTTACTGAAATATGACGGGACAAGGCCCCGCCGTACCCATAACTGTACAAAAGCCTGTACTGAAGGAACTATACCAAAATGATAAACTCCTGAACAGAGGGAGCTATCCAAAAACTCTGAGCAGGGTCCTACACCTGCCGATCACCAAACTGCGTACCTAAACCTGCGGCATGAACGCACTTCGAGGAGGTCAAGACGAAGAATGTACCAAGTATGTGAGCAGTAGCATCAGAATGAAATCATAATAGTCTAAACAAAGCGGGAGACATGTATGATAGCCAACCTACGATGCATAACACATAGCGATCATATCAAGTCGGGGACGCAGCCCTCAAAGTTACTACTCAAATATAATTATGGATCTCACGCCATATTATCAATCATGCGCCCGTGGAATCCTTCTCATCCGGCGATCCATGATGTAACAACACCAATAAGGATACATGAACACCAAGTCCCACGCGTGTCCTAAATACCACGTGGTCTCATGCCCTAATCCCACATCGTAAAAGCATGACCATAGGGTAACACAAACAAATCCGGGACATATATGACAATCAAATTACAACACATTGTGCCTTACTAACAATGAGAGTAAACAGAGTATCCTTACAATATGAAATAGGAAGCTCATGATCAAAACAGACCATCCGCTCGCGGATCATTTAGCCATCCTACTCGCGGGACTATTTCACCCGCGTAGCCGCGTGGACCCGCGTGAGGTATTCTCGCATGGGACTATTTCACCCGCATAAGCCCTTACGGACTCGCATGAGGTATTCCTCGCATAGGCTGGACCCGCCCGCATGGGACTATTTCACCCGCATAAGTCCTTACGGACCCGCATGAGGTATTCCTCGCATCGTGGGTAGCAATTCCACGGAAACTGCAAATGCCACAAACCCGGGGAATGACCCCGAAACAATTGATATACCAATAGCACACAACCGGCTATTTCCAGCACACATAGGCAATTCTCAACTAATCAGGCCAAGTACTTATCAAGGCACACATGGAAAAATTCTCATTTAGCAAGCCAAAGTACTTACCAAGGCACCCTTAGACTAATTCTCAATTAATCAAGCCAAAGTACTTATCAAGGCACAAATAGAATAATTCTCAATTAACAAGCCAAAGTACTTATCAAGGCACAAATAGAATAATTCTCATTTTATCAAGCCAAAGTACTAATCAAGGCACACTTAGACAAATTCTCAATTTATCAAGCCAAAGTACTAATCAAGGCACACTTAGACAAATTCTCAATTTATCAAGCCAAAGTACTTACCAAGGCACCTTTAGACAAATTCTCAATTTATCAAGCCAAAGTACTAATCAAGGCATCACATAGAATTATTCTCAATTAAACAGGCCAAAGTACTACGTACGTACATTCTTTTCAAAAGACTCCTTTCTATGTAAAGCCCCACGATACTAACACCCGTAGTATCAAGGCGTGTCTATTTTTCAAAGTAAGTTACTACACTTTTAGAAAAACTCATTTCAAAGCTTGAAATCAAGTAACTTCAAATTTTCACAATCTAGGCAACTTATGCCCTTTAATCAAAATAGACAACTTTCTAAACCTTCCATAAAGCCGTTATAACCAACTTCCCATAAAGCCGTTATAACCCTTTATGGTTTTAGACATATCCATTCCTTTTATAACCAAGAGACTTATACTATTAAAACCAAGTATCACATACTTATAAATCAAGTTCTTAACTTTCAAAACACTTCAAGTCTCTTAATACATAGAAAACAAGTTTCTTCTACTTTTAAACCTCAAGTAACTCACTCCTTTAAAACAAGTTACTTCTCTTAAATCATGTCATTTCTCCTCTTTTAAGACAATTAAGTAAATCACTCCTTTGACTCCCCTAAAGTCATTATAATGACCTTTAGGATTTTGGGACTAAGGCACTAGCCCAAAAGATTTGGAAACCACTTCCTTTTCAAGACTCTATGTACTTTAAGTAAAATACTTTCACTTTTAAGAATCCAAACTTCACTAAGAAAATGGATTTTACAACTTACAATTTAAACATCAAAGTACACTCAAGGAAGTACATAGAACAAATTCTATTCTAGGCAATCCAAATACAACCAAGGAATGGATCATTTAAGGAGTAGAACATACTTTTTTAATCTTAAGGAATCATGCTAGAAGAGGAGATAGTTCACATACCTTTTCGGCTAATATCCACAAGCTAAGCCGAATACGCCGTACGTAGAAGTGTCAACCTATAATGGTCACAACAAGACTATCAACTTCTAGTCTAAACGTAGAATAATACTAAGTATACGGTCTCTAATTCTACGGAAAATCGGGCATCACTTCCTTTGTTTCTACTCACTTTGCCACCTTTTTCAAGGTCGAATACAATAACCAAACATGCCACATTTAAGGCTCCAAACAACAACCAACCAAAGGGGATTACACGCCTTACAATACGTGTAATATTCCGCCCCACAATTCATACCAAGTAGTTTAACACTCCAAGCCATTCTCGGCCAACTACATACTAACAATTCAAAGTCTTTTCCAACCCTTTTCAAATTCCAAGTTCTAAGGTTAACATGTTATATAGTTATAAACCACTTCAACAACTACAATTTCCTTCTTACACAACATGCGACGACTTAACGAATAATCAACTTGAATTGTAGTCTTAAGGCTAACATGCTAGTTTTCGGATTTAGGGTTCCAATAGCCAATACACTAATCCAACTATATAATATACATCTCATGCTTGCTAATAACCATATCTACAACAATAAGTAAACTTAATTGCTAAAACGACAAGAATATACCTTTCAAAGCCCTTAAAATTTCCAAGATTCCAAAGTCGCCTTAGCAATTCTTAGCTCCTTTCCTTAGGTTACAATCCGCTCAAGCACTCCTAGAGGCCTATGAAGAACCCATCTTCAAGTTCCAACTTCAAAGTTGAAGAACTCCAATAGTTTCCGCCTTGCGACTAACGTGAAAACTCCGTTTTTCCGAAATCTTTCTATTGAGATATCCTTACAATACCCTAAGGGACATTGGGTTAAAGTCTTGTGGCTAATGGATCAAAACTACAAAAATTTTGTGTGGGAGATAGGTCAAACCCGAGAGCTACTTGTGAAGAACACAATGTTCTCTAATTTTTCTAAGTGTTCAAGACCTTGTCTTGCTACTAGTAGTATACTTATAACACAATGGAGGGCTTAGACTTAAACAAATGTGAGGTTAGGATGAGTTTCACTTGGATCAAGCCTAGGTGGACAAGTTGACTTGTCAACAATCTCAAGCTCTTAATTAGCAAGACTTATCATCTACATAGGTCAAATGACCATAACACCCTTGCAAATTTCGTCCAACATCAAGTGGGGGAGGTGCCACGTGTTGCCCTCCCATTCGTCCATAAAATTCCGTAACCCTCGTGGGCCCCACAAAAATGTAAAATTCCTCGGGTGGGCCCCACATGACCAAATCCGTACAAGTAAAATTCCATAAAGTTAATAAGTCCCATACTCTTTAAATAATGTATTTTGAGAAGCCAATTCTCAACAACGAACACTTTTCCTTTCCGACGTTCGGAAGATTTTCCGTCGGAAAAACAATTCTTCCTTTCGTACTAATTTCCAAGTCTTGTTTCCTTACGTACATTCTCTTATACATGTTCTGGACTTACGGGGTGTAACATTCTTCCCCCCTTAGAAACATTCGTCCCCGAATGTTCTTAGTCGGTTTTCAAGCCATACAAACTCCGGCATAAACTCTATTCTATGTCTCTCAATCAAAAATGCACAAGACCAACGATGTCACACATGACCACCACATAACATACGTAAACATAATAATGGTCCTTCCGTCCGTGGTCCCTTCTCACAAAACTCGAAGGTTACAGTCTTCCCAAACACGGGATCCTTAGAGGTTCCTTTCTTTCCTTACTTGTCATGCTTTCTCGTGCTTTCAAACTCATCTAGTACACGTACAAAATCTCAAATTTTGTTTCTGTTCTCCAACTCGAGTTACTAACCAAACTTGGCCAAATTGTTACTTACATCCCGAAGGCTCTTCTCGGTCCTTACGACCTAGTTCGGTGGAACGCATCCACGAACTCGCATAACGATCAACTAGACTGGGCCTAGCACCTCGGGACCCTACCACATAATCTGACCATTTCTAATGCACATCACCCGATCCCATACAATCGGTTGACCAAATGAGTCTACAACCCGACTCATCGTCACACTTAACTTCTCGTTCTTAGTTGAAATAAATCTCTCTCTTATCTCAAGGTACTTCTTACCCTATCCCCTCGTCACTAGAGGTTTGTCACATAAGCCGAAGTATTTCTACTATACAATCTTCCCTATTGGTCTAACACCGTTACGGGGTAATTACTACGTGTGAACTCTACACAACTATAGTCTCAGTTCACTTACTACTCCCGCAATACTCTTAACTTCTCACTTTACTAATCAAAGTATCCCTACCTCTGGGGTACTATCACTTTATAACTCTAGCAATAAAGGGAAAACATATACGCTAAGGCAAAATCTGAATCTAACAATGCACGTATGATTCAAAAGAATCGAACTATACCTGTAACCCCGTGCGATGTCGCCTCCTGATCCCGCCATGAGTCACGCTGTTTCGCGGTTCAAGGACCGCGAACTATAAACTCCACCCTGACCTCTACCACGGCTGGCTAACATCGGTACACCCTGCCCTGGGGAACGCACAGCTGTGGAGGAAAGGGAATCAACTACCGGCCTCATAGGCTGAGCCACCTCACCGGTGCTCCTTCTAAAAGGACATACCCTCAGAATATGGCCCGGACGACCACAATAATAACAAACACCCGTGCCATAACTATAACGGCATTTCCCCGAATGACGCTTACCACATCTGAAACACTGAGGTATAGGTGACCTCGACTGAGGAAATCCTCTGCTCCTCTGAGAACCTCGACCTCTGGAGCTCGGACCGGCTCCTAAATACCTTGTGGGGTCAAATCTCCCACCTGTGAGCTGCGGGGATATGTACTGGGTAGGCTGGGACGAATATCTCACTCGCTTCCGAGGCAGCTCGTCCAAAAACTCACCGAAATAACCAACCGGTCTAGCCCTCTTACTCAGATCTCCGCTACCGCCCTCTACCCTCTCATACACTGTCAGACCGCCGAATAACCTCCTGCTGACGAAACTGCAGCACCGCTATCTTGGTCAATAACATAATGGCTTCCTTCATGACCCTAAAGTCTTCCTCAATCGAAACCGAGGCTCGTGCCGGGCCTCAAAACTCGCGAAGAAGAACTTGCCGATCGCGAACAACATCCAGATAACTCGCATAAGCCCTATCAACTCTCGAGTCGACTAGTAGCTCTCGCTACTCCTTTGCCCTTCTTCATGCGGTTGTTGCCTCCTCGAGGCATAATCAGAACACAACAACACGTCGGAGAGGAATTATCTTACTAACACTCTGTGGCACGATCTAGAGTGAGAAGAATAGAAACCAACTCCTAAATGTCCCGTAGCTCTCGCTTATGGGTGTGGCGCGCAACACACCGATAATCAAGACTCTACTAGACACGGCCTCAGACATTCCGAGGACCGATCGCTCGATACCACTCACACCCCGATCCCGGGCTCGGATCGTGCCCTACCAGGCACCCTTCTACCTTAACCACTAAGTAAATCGCGAAATGTAATAACACCTCTTTTTTTTCTTTAAAACCAATCAGACGTGCAAGGCAAAGCCGACAAGGCTGCCATGTAATATACATAATAAAAGACACTACACCGCATATACGAGTCCAATCCTACATATGAATACAGCACTCTAAGAGTTTTATCGAATATGACGGACAAGGCCCCGCCGCATCCATAATCGCATAAAGCACATCAAGGAACTATACCAAAATGATAAACTCAAGCAGGAGCTATCCAAAACTCGAGCGGTCCTACACTGCCGATCACCAAATCAAGGTACCTAAACTGCGGCGTGACGCAGCCCGGCGAGGTCAAGACGAAGAATGTACCAAGTATGTGAGCAAGAAATCAGTAATGAAATCATAATAGTCTAAACAAAGCAGAGACATGTATGATAGCCAACCTACAGCATATAACACATAAGCATCATATCAAGTCGTGGACGCAGCCCTCAAAGTTACTACTCAAATATAACTATGGATCTCACGCCATATTATCAATCATGCCTGGAATCCTTCCTCACCGCGATCCATGATGTAACAACACCAATAAGGATACATGAACACCAAGTCCCACCTGTGTCCTAAATACCACGTGGTCTCATGCCCTAATCCCACATCGTAAAAGCATGACCATAGGGTAACACAAACAAATCCGGGACATATATGACAATCAAATTACAACACATTGTGCCTTACTAACAATGAGAGTAAACAGAGTATCCTTACAATATGAAATAGGAAGCTCATGATCAAACAGACCATCCGCCCGCAGATCATTTAGCCATCCTACTCGCGGGACTATTTCACCCGTAGGCCGCGTGGACCCGCGTGAGGTATTCTCGCATGGGACTATTTCACCCGCGTAAGCCCTTACGGACTCGCACGAGGTATTCCTCGCATAGGCCGGACCCGCCGCGTGGGACTATTTCACCCGCATAAGTCCTTACGGACCCGCGTGAGGTATTCTCGCGATCGTGGTAGCAATTCCACTAAACCGCAAATGCCACAAACCCGGGGAATGACCCCGAAACAATTGATATACCAATAGCACACAACCGGCTATTTCCAGCACACATAGGCAATTCTCAACTAATCAGGCCAAGTACTTATCAAGGCACACATGGAAAAATTCTCATTTAGCAAGCCAAAGTACTTACCAAGGCACCCTTAGACTAATTCTCAATTAATCAAGCCAAAGTACTTATCAAGGCACAAATAGAATAATTCTCAATTAACAAGCCAAAGTACTTATCAAGGCACAAATAGAATAATTCTCATTTTATCAAGCCAAAGTACCAATCAAGGCACACTTAGACAAATTCTCAATTTATCAAGCCAAAGTACTAATCAAGGCACACTTAGACAAATTCTCAATTTATCAAGCCAAAGTACTTACCAAGGCACCTTTAGACAAATTCTCAATTTATCAAGCCAAAGTACTAATCAAGGCATCACATAGAATTATTCTCAATTAAACAGGCCAAAGTACTACGTCGACATTCTTTTCAAAAGACTCCTTTCTATGTAAAGCCCCACGATACTAACACCCGTAGTATCAAGGCGTGTCTATTTTTCAAAGTAAGTTACTACACTTTTAGAAAAACTCATTTCAAAGCTTGAAATCAAGTAACTTCAAATTTTCACAATCTAGGCAACTTATGCCCTTTAATCAAAATAGACAACTTTCTAAACCTTCCATAAAGCCGTTATAACCAACTTCCCATAAAGCCGTTATAACCCTTTATGGTTTTAGACATATCCATTCCTTTTATAACCAAGAGACTTATACTATTAAAACCAAGTATCACATACTTATAAATCAAGTTCTTAACTTTCAAAACACTTCAAGTCTCTTAATATATAGAAAACAAGTTTCTTCTACTTTTAAACCTCAAGTAACTCACTCCTTTAAAACAAGTTACTTCTCTTAAATCATGTCATTTCTCCTCTTTTAAGACAATTAAGTAAATCACTCCTTTGACTCCCCTAAAGTCATTATAATGACCTTTAGGATTTTGGGACTAAGGCACTAGCCCAAAAGATTTGGAAACCACTTCCTTTTCAAGACTCTATGTACTTTAAGTAAAATACTTTCACTTTTAAGAATCCAAACTTCACTAAGAAAATGGATTTTACAACTTACAATTTAAACATCAAAGTACACTCAAGGAAGTACATAGAACAAATTCTATTCTAGGAAATCCAAATACAACCAAGGAATGGATCATTTAAGGAGTAGAACATACTTTTTTAATCTTAAGGAATCATGCTAGAAGAGGAGATAGTTCACATACCTTTTCGGCTAATATCCACAAGCTAAGCCGAATACGCCGTACGTAGAAGTGTCAACCTATAATGGTCACAACAATACTATCAACTTCTAGTCTCAACGTAGAATAATACTAAGTATACGGTCTCTAATTCTACGGAAAATCGGGCAGCACTTCCTTTGTTTCTACTCACTTTGCCACCTTTTTCAAGGTCGAATACAATAACCAAACATGCCACATTTAAGGCTCCAAACAACAACCAACCAGGGGATTACACGCCTTACAATACGTGTAATATTCCGCCCCACAATTCATACCAAGTAGTTTAACACTCCAAGCCATTCTCGGCCAACTACATACTAACAATTCAAAGTCTTTTCCAACCCTTTTCAAATTCCAAGTTCTAAGGTCAACATGTTATATAGTTATAAACCACTTCAACAACTACAATTTCCTTCTACACAACACGCGACGACTTAACGAATAATCAACTGAATTGTAGTCTTAAGGCTAACATGCTAGTTTTCGGATTTAGGGTTCCAATAGCCAATACACTAATCCAACTATATAATATACATCTCATGCTTGCTAATAACCATAGCTACAACAATAAGTAAACTTAATTGCTAAAACGACAAGAATATACCTTTCAAAGCCCTTAAAATTTCCAAGATTCCAAAGTCGCGCCTTAGCAATTCTTAGCTCCTTTCCTTAGGTTACAATCCGCTCCAAGCACTCCTTAGAGGCCTATGAAGAACCCATCTTCAAGTTCCAACTTCAAAGTTGAAGAACTCCAATAGTTTCCGCCTTGCGACTAACGTGAAAACTCCGCTTTTCCAAATCTTTCTATTGAGATATCCTTACAATACCCTAAGGGACATTGGGTTAAAGTCTTGTGGCTAATGGATCAAAACTACAAAAATTTTGTGGGAGATAGGTCAAACCCGAGAGCTACTTGTGAAGAACACAATGTTCTCTAATTTTTCTAAGTGTTCAAGACCTTGTCTTGCTACTAGTAGTATACTTATAACACAATGGAGGGCTTAGACTTAAACAAATGTGAGGTTAGGATGAGTTTCACTTGGATCAAGCCTAGGTGGACAAGTTGACTTGTCAACAATCTCAAGCTCTTAATTAGCAAGACTTATCATCTACATAGGTCAAATGACCATAACACCCTTGCAAATTTCGTCCAACATCAAGTGGGGGAGGTGCCACGTGTTGCCCTCCCATTCGTCCATAAAATTACGTAACCCTCGTGGGCCCCACAAAAATGTAAAATTCCTCGGGTGGGCCCCACATGACCAAATCCGTACAAGTAAAATTCCATAAAGTTAATAAGTCCCATACTCTTTAAATAATGTATTTTGAGAAGCCAATTCTCAACAACGAACACTTTTCCTTTCCGACGTTCGGAAGATTTTCCGTCGGAAAAACAATTCTTCCTTTCGTACTAATTTCCAAGTCTTGTTTCCTTACGTACATTCTCTTATACATGTCCTGGACTTACGGGGTGTAACATGTATGTTGCTGCAACTGTTTCGCTAGAAGGGCCACTTGGGCATTCAAGGCAGCAATAGCATCTATTTCGTGGACTCCCACTGTTCTTCTCCCATTTGTCGACCTCTCTTCCGTGACATGGTTGTTAGTGGCCATATCTTCTAATAACTCATTAGCGTCGTGGGCTGTTTTCCTCATGAATGCTCCACCTGCTGCTGCATCTATAATGGTTCTGGTTGTACTGCTCAGCCCGTTGTAGAAGATGTGGACCAAGTTCCACAACTCAATGCAATGGTGTGGGCACTTTCTCTGTAGATCTTTGAACCTTTCCCAAGCTTCATATAAGGACTCTCCATCGGCTTGGTAGAAGTTGTTCAACTCCCCTCTCAGTTTTGCTGCTTTACACGGAGGAAAGAACTTGGCTAAGAATTTCTGTGCCAGCTCGTGCCATGTAAAAATCGACCTACGCAGGAATTCAACCATACTTTTGTTCTATCCCTGAGTGAGAAGGGAAAGAGCCTCAATCTGACGGCATCATCAGTAACGCCGTTATATCTGAAAGTTGCACATAGCTCCAAGAAATTAGCTATGTGCATATGTGGATCCTCCGATGGCGATCCTCGACTGTAATTGCAGGCCGTATCACGGTCGAATCGCTGGTTTTATCTCGAAGTTGTTGGCTGCTATTGCGGGGAGCATAATGCATGTCTGTGCTCCATTCACTGTTGGCAGCACATAGTCCCCCAAACTCCTTTCTGGCTGGATTTGGACTCTCTCTTCCACGTCTATTGGCATTTGCCGAGGCATTCCTGGGTTATGTTGATTTTCACTTAACCCTTCTCTCATCATGTTATTGTTTTGAGCACCGTCCATTTCTATCAAAGTTGCAATCCGCTGATTCTTTCTGTTCTGTTTGCAGGTTTTTTTCAATCTCTGGATTGAAGGGAATAAGAGTGTCTGCTCCTCTTCTCCTTCGCATAAACTAATTTCCTGAAATAGATCAAAAACAAACAACCAATCACGGAACCTCGAATTTTCCAGAAATAATAAAAAAAATGTAAAAATTAAAAATTAAAATTAAAATTAAAAACCAAATTAGAAATTAAAAATAGACAAATTTGATATTGAACTAATGCCTAATCCCCGGCAACGGCGCCAAAAACTTGATGCGCGGTAAGATGCACACACTTTAAACGCAAGTGCACGTTATCGTGACAAGTAGTATAGTCTTGATAAGACCGAATATCGTCCTCAAGGATTAGGGTTCAATTACCAACTATCTATTTTTTTGTATCTATTTGGTAAATTGATATTTAGATTTGTTGTTTATAACTAAGGATTATAAAAGCTATTTAACTAAAAGGGTTTACTTCAGTGATGATGAGAATAGGGCTTCCACGTCTCCTCACTATCCGCTTATGCTACTTATTAATGCAATAACTTATTGTCTTCTTCTTTTGGAGAAAGCAGGTTCACTAAATCGTTTTATACTCCCGTTAGGGTTATATAAACACTCAACCCCAGTATTGCACCTTACCTACCTTTCGTTGATAAGGATAACTCTATAGGAGGATTAAGAACAAGAACCTAGTTAACCGTCACGCACAATGCGCAAAATTAGGGTTTTTAAGCCTCTCATTAACGCTACATAAATAATTGAGGTATTTTCATCCCCAATCCAAGAATGTCTACCCAACTTACAGCATATTCACAATCCCCCCCTTTCGGAATCTGATTAGAAATCATATAATGATAATTAGTTGTCAATTAATTACTAAGAATTCAACTCAAATATTGGATAGATCTCAACAAGAAGAATAACCATAAGCGTCATTAAATCATAACATAAGTTTCTAGAGATTCAACATGGAAAGTTTATAGAGGAATTAGTTCCTAGCCATTGACATGACAAGAACTAATCCCATGTTCATCATACAAAAACTGAAATAAAGAAAAGAAAAGAAAAGAAAATTACTTAAGAATGAGTCTCCAAGCCAAGCATCCAATGGTTTTGTTGTGGAATATTTACAAGATGGATTGGTGGAATGATGGATGTAGAATGGTGAATGGTGGAATGGAGAATGAATAATTCTTCTAATGATGTATAGTATTTATAGCCAAAGAATCCTTTTGGTGAAGGGTTAGGGATTTTGTAAGTAGGAAAAGTTATTAGAATCCTTTTAGGTAAGGGTTTTAAGGTAGGAAAAGTTATCCCTTTAGGTAGGAAAAGTTATCCCTTTAGGATTCTGAAAACATGTCAAATTCGCCCAGAACTTCATAAAATCCCGCGTCGGCGCCATGCGCAGATCAGCCGCGCGGCAAGACCAACAACTTTCGACTTCACAAAGACATTGGGCGCCGCTGCTTTTTCACGCGCCGTGGCGCCGGTGACATTTTTCTGGCGAATTCTCGTTTCGTCGTCTTTTTCTCGTCCGGACTTCGTCTGATTTCCTCTATAATTTCCGGAACTTCTTAGACTTCATTTCTTGGCCCTTTTTGTGTGCAATTCCATCTCAATTAAGCTCATTTTCTCTTCTTTTCGTCATTTCTCCATTTTTGACCGCTGTGACACAAAAGAAAGGAAAACGACCCTAATACTATACTAAACATAAATAAAATGAGTAAAATACTAACTAAAAATGACTCAAAAAGTGTATATAAAATACACCGATCAAATACCCCCAAACTTAACCTTTGCTCGCCCTCGAGCAAAGATAGAAAGAAAGAAATAAAAGACTCAAGAAACGAAAAATAAAAGACTCACTGACATTGATCACTTTTGCTGCATTTAGTGTTATCTAGAAAAACATGAAGGTTAGCAGAATAATATGCAGGAACATGTAGCATGAAATTTTTCAGCACACTAAACACATTGAGCTAGATATTTCGCAAACTCATATTTATCATGCTTTAATGGAAGTCAATATACTAAATCATGCATATAAATTCAAAAATCCTATGGCATGCTTACTTGCTATTCTCCACTAATCCTGGATATGCATAAAATAGATCTTCAGGACTTTAAGGGTTGTAATGTAGGCTTAGGTAGGGGTTGGTAAAAATAGGCATTTAGGCTCATTTTTGTATACCATAAGCTTTTTAGCTTTTCAGTATTTCCCTTTTCTTTTTGTTCTTTTCTTCACTTCAATTCTATCTTTTTCCCTCTTTTGTTTTGGGAGAATGAAGAGTATTATAATAACAAGCACCCCCAAACTTAGGCTTTTGCCTCTTTCTTATTACTTTTTTATTGGGGTGCAACAAGCTCATTCACTCTTTTTGTCTCTTTTTTAACACAATTGATTCCACTACTTCACATTTTTACTTATGGCACTATCTGTGGGAATATAGGGTGTCAAAGAAGAAGTTTCAATTTTTAGGCTCAATGGGGCTGACTAGGGATACTTTTAAAGTTCGGGGTAGAAAAGAGTGGTAAGAATTGGCTATCAAAGAAATGCCTGAGTCATCTCCCTAACATGCATATCCTAACTATTTCGCCTCAAATAGCAAGCAATCATAACACATAGGTTTTCATAATTTAGCATGCACAATTTAAGCAAGAAACTCCAAATATTGATTTTTGTGAGTTTTTGGCATATCTAACCTAGGTGTTTAGATAGTTGCTTCTAATTCCATTACATTATTCCACCTTCCTTCACTAGGTGTTTCTAGTAACTACAGCATACATGATCTTTGACAGGCAATTATGACTTAAAAAGAAAAAAAATTGTGACTCAGAAATAAACACAAAACAAATAAAAAAAAAAGACTTAATTGAAACATAACAAGACACAAATAAAACACCCCCAAACTTAAATCACACATTGTCCCCAATGTGTGCAAGACTCAAAGAAAATAAAAGAAAAAGGACAACTTACAAACTTTGGCTAAAATGGTGGTGGTGGCGGTGGATAATGCATCGACCATTGGTTGAACAAGGAACTCAACTCGTTGATTTGTTTCATTGTTTCTTGTTGTCCTTGTACTACTGTGTCCAAGGTCTGCATCATCCTCATCTGATTTTGAAACAATTGCTCCATCGTGGGCGTTGGAGGTTCGCTTCCTGGTTGGCGGTGGCTGGGTCTGCCTCATATTGAGCCCCTATTTCGTGCTCATCTTCGCCCATGGCGGCCTCTGCTGCTGCGCTTCTTGGTACTCTTCGTCTGCCGCTTTGAGGGCTTGGGTGCAGGAAAGAGTGCACTATCCCACAGGACACCGGCAGTTGGTTTCTCTCGTGAGTGTCAGTGGGTAGTTGTGGGACCGCACTCATGTGGCAAAGACTGGTAATGAGTGAACCGTGTCCCAATCCACCTGTTGTCACCAGCCTGCTGATTTCTTCAACGCTCTGCACTATTTCTTTCCCCACATCAATCGTCATTCCCCTCATAATTCCATATACCAGTTTAATCTTATCCTCCGCACTCGGTGAAGTGCGTGGATGGAATCATCTGGCGGCGAAATATAGCCAACCTTTGGCCACTTTGTTGAATTGCACTGTTCGGCTCTTGATCCATTTCTCCCAATATCAAAAACAGCCCCATGGTAGCTCACGATGTCTGCAACGACATTCCAGTCGATGTGGTCAGTGCTTCTAGACCATGTTCTAAAGTGGTTCCAATCACTTCTTTCTTCAACATCAACCTTCTTCAATTGTGCATTTACATTCTCTGCTGTCACAGGCACATAAGCTCCCCTAACAAAGCATCCCCTTTCCACCTTCTCCGGAAAGTTGGCATAAAATTCACGCAACATTGTTGAGTTCATCGTGCTATCTTCTCCTGATTTACGAATCTCTCCACCCCCTTAACTCAATCATAGCCCGGATGGGCTCATAAACATCTTCCTCCCATATGACTCCTCTGGTAGTCCATTCCCTTCTCGGTATTATGGAGTGCAGTATCAAGCTTTTTGTATCTTTGGAAGGCTTCGTAGCTCACAAACCTAGTATTATCGTAATGTGGGGTTGGGGTGGATGTGGAGCCTCTTCTCTTCCTGGTGGCCATGGTTTAAAATAATTTCTGGAGCTTTCAATTTAGTGGCACAATGTTTCTTACACAATCAACAACTAGCAGTGAACACAACACCCCCAACTTCAACTTTTCTACCCAATACCCACACTCCCTTTTCTACTCTTTTCTCCAACTTCACAATCAACTTTTCAGTACCCAACTACTTCAACTACAATACTCCTTCAAACTACTACCTCCTGTGACTTCAGTAAAGGATTCAAGAACAGAAAAAGATTACCTTTTTATGAGAAGCTTCAAGCTGTTCTTGTTTCTAATGGTGGTTTGAGGCTATGGAATGGAGCTTTGTTGGTTGAGATGGCTAAGGGTTTTTAGGAATTTAAGAGTTTTGGTTGTGGTTGGGTTTAATTTGTGGAGGATTTGTGGGCAAATTTTTGGAATTTCGTGGGTTTTTGGAGAGGAAGGGTTAGGTTTTTGAAATTGGATTTGGGGAAAATCTGATTCTGGGCGTTTTAAGTTCTGGATTCCCTCTTGGCCAGCTTTTAGCGCGCGGCAAACATCTGCGCCTTCGGGATTTTCTGCGGCCATATTCTGGAAGCATGGCTAAATTTGGCAAATTTTCTGGAATTTTTGGCGCCGCCCTCGCTCTGGGCCGCCGCTTGAACTTCTGCGCCTGTTCAGTTCGTTTGGCGCCACGCTCTGGCGCCTGGCGCTACCCGCTTTTCTCGAAATTACGCTTTTCTTGATTTCGCCGCTTTATTTCCTGTGCACTGTCAATCACAGCACAAACACAAGAACCCAAGACCGTGAGACTGTTCTTAGACAAAATAAAATAAACTAAAGACAGAAATTAAAATAACATAATTGAAAACGTTGGGTTGCCTCCCAAGTAGCGCTGTCTTTAACGTCTTTTAGCCGGACGCAAGTTCCTTAGCCTTAATAACCCTGGGGTGGCTTAAGCCCCCAACCAATCCATTTCCTCCACATTTGGCGTTTTCTTTTTCTTCTTTTCTTCTTAGCATTATCAGTAAGGGGGAGTTCAGGAATACTTACCTCCTTTAGTGGCATTTCAGCAAACCATGCCTGCTTTCTTGGGCTCATCGCTCTTTGGTTGACTTGTATTGGCTCGCATGGGGATTTGATGGTGCTGATTGCATAGCACCCACTCATTGTTGGTGGCTCAATGACGTGTTTAAGAACTTTAAACACCATTTCTTCATTCTCCACCCTTAATGTTAACTCTCCTCTTTCAACATCAATCAACGCTCTCCCAGTTGCTAGGAATGGCCTCCCCAATATGATAGGGATTTCCGCGTCTTCTTCGATATCGAGGATGAGGAAGTCTGCAAGAAAGAAGAATTTTCCTACTTTTACAATCACGTCCTCGATCTTGCCTCTTGGATGAACCACTGTCCTGTCGGCCAGTTGCAGGCTTACTGTGGTTGGTTTGGCCTCACCCAACTCCAATCTTTTAAAAACTGATAAGGGCATCAGATTTATACTCGCCCCTAAATCACACAAAGCTCTGTTGCAAGTCACCCTGCCCACTGTGCAAGGTAGTGTAAAGCTTCCAGGATCCTTTAGTTTTGGTGGCAACTTCTTCTGCAAGATAGCACTACACTCTTCTGTTAGTGCTACTATTTCGTACTCTGCCAGCTTTTTCTTCTTCCCCAAGATCTCCTTCATAAACTTAAAATAGGAGGGCATCTGCTCTAATGCTTCTATGAAAGGTATGTTGATATGCAGCTTCCTGAATGTCTCCAAAAATTTGGAGAATTGTTTATCAACCGCCTTTCGCTGTAGTCTCTGGGGGAAAGGGATCTTCTCTGTATACTCCTTCTCTGGAGTTTTCTCTACTACAGGATTGGGCTCAACCACCTTCTCTTTTTCTAACTCTGCCTTCTTCTCAACTACTGGCTGCGGTGACTGCTGCTCCAACTGTTTGCCGCTTCTCAATTGCACTGCCTGGCATTGCTCCCTTGGATTTACCTCTGTGTTGCTTGGCAATGTCCCCTGTGGCCTGCTGTTTGCCTGCTTTGCTAGCTGACCCACTTGAGTTTCCAAGTTCCTGAATGAGGATCTAGCTTCTGTCATGAATCGGGTGCAGGCATTGCGATCTTTGTCACACCGCTTCAGCTGTTCGCTTTTCTTTGAACCGCAGTATTGAATCGTTGATCTTTGTGGGGCTTGAATGAAGGGTTGCTGATTCTGCTCATTGCCTGCATCGCCTGTATTGGTTCTGCTGCCCCTGGTATTGATTCTGTTGCCCTTGGTATTGGTTCTGCTGGTTCTGGTGCTGGTTCTGCTGCCCCTGGTCTCCTCTCCATGAGAAATTTGGGTGGTTCCTCCACCCTGGATTATAAGTGTTGGAGTAGGGGTTGTTCTGTTGCCTCTGATAATTACCTATGGCCTGACACTCTGCCTGCTCCATTGGTATATTGTTGGGATCAGCTGAAGGACACCTATCAAATGTATGTGGGCCACCACATATCTCACAGCTTTTAGGCATCTGCACCGCATTTACTGACACTGTATGTTGCTGCAACTGTTTCGCTAGAAGGGCCACTTGGGCATTCAAGGCAGCAATAGCATCTATTTCGTGGACTTCCACTGTTCTTCTCCCACTTGTCGACCTCTCTTCTGTGACATGGTTGTTAGTGGCCATATCTTCTAATAACTCATGAGCGTCGTGGGCTGTTTTCCTCATGAATGCTCCACCTGCTGCTGCATCTATAATGGTTCTGGTTGTACTGCTCAGCCCGTTGTAGAAGATGTGGACCAAGTTCCACAACTCAATGCAATGGTGTGGGCACTTTCTCTGTAGATCTTTGAACCTTTCCCAAGCTTCATATAAGGACTCTCCATCTGCTTGGTAGAAGTTGTTCAACTCCCCTCTCAGTTTTGCTGCTTTACACGGAGGAAAGAACTTGACTAAGAATTTATGTGCCAGCTCGTGCCATGTAAAAATCGAATCGGCCGGCAGGGAATTCAACCATACTTTTGCTCTATCCCTGAGTGAGAAGGGAAAGAGCCTCAATCTGACGGCATCATCGATGCGTCGTTATATTCAAAGTTGCACATAGCTCCAAGAAATTAGCTATGTGCATATGTGGATCCTCCGATGGCGATCCGAATTGCACTGTGTGCTGTACCATGCTCAGAATCGCTGGTTTTATCTCGAAGTTGTTGGCTCCTATTGCAGGGAGCCTAATGCATGTATGTGCTCCATTCACTCTTGGCAGCACATAGTCCCCCAAACTCCTTTCTGGCTGGATTTGGACTCTCTCCTCCACGTCTATTGGCATTTGCCGAGGCATTCCTGGGTTATGTTGATTTTCACCTAACCCTTCTCTCATCATGTTATTGTTTTGAGCACCGTCCATTTCTATCAAAGTTGCAATCCGATTCTTTCATTGCATCGTTTGCAGGTTTTCTCAATCTCTGGATTGAAGGGAACAAGAGTGTCTGCTCCTCTTCTCCTTCGCATAAACTAATTTCCTGAAATAGATCAAAAACAAACAACCAATCACGGTACCTCGAATTTTCCAGAAATAATAAAAAAAACGTAAAAATTAAAAATTAAAATTAAAATTAAAAACCAAATTAGAAATTAAAAATAGACAAATTTGATATTGAACTAATGTCTAATCCCCGGCAACGGCGCCAAAAACTTGATGCGCGGTAAGATGCACACACTTTAAACGCAAGTGCACGTTATCGTGACAAGTAGTATAGTCTTGATAAGACCGAATATCGTCCTCAAGGATTAGGGTTCAATTACCAACTATCTATTTTTTGGTATCTATTTGGTAAATTGATATTTAGATTTGTTGTTTATAACTAAGGATTATAAAAGCTATTTAACTAAAAGGGTTTACTTCAGTGATGATGAGAATAGGGCTTCCACGTCTCCTCACTATCCGCTTATGCTACTTATTAATGCAATAACTTATTGTCTTCTTCTTTTGGAGAAAGCAGGTTCACTAAATCGTTTTATACTCCCGTTAGGGTTATATAAACACTCAACCCCAGTATTGCACCTTACCTACCTTCCGGTGATAAGGATAACTCTATAGGAGGATTAAGAACAAGAACCTAGTTAACCGTCACGCACAATGCGCAAAAGTAGGGTTTTTAAGCCTCTCATTAACGCTACATAAATAATTGAGGTATTTTCATCCCCAATCCAAGAATGTCTACCCAACTTACAACATATTCACAATCCCCCCCTTTCGGAATCTGATTAGAAATCATATAGTGATAATTAGTTGTCAATTAATTACCAAGAATTCAACTCAAATATTGGATAGATCTCAACAAGAAGAAGAATAACCATAAGCATGCATTAAATCAAAACATAAGTTTCTAGAGATTCAACATGGAAAGCCCTATAGAGGAATTAGTTCCTAGCCATTGACATGACAAGAACTAATCTCATGTTCATCATACAAAAACTGAAATAAAGAAAAGAAAAGAAAAGAAAATTACTTAAGAATGAGTCTCCAAGCCAAGCATCCAATGGTTTTGTTGTGGAATATTTACAAGATGGATTGGTGGAAGGATGGATATAGAATGGTGAATGGTGGAATGGAGAATGAATAATTCTTCTAATGATGTAGAGTATTTATAGCCAAAGAATCCTTTTGGTGAAGGGTTAGGGATTTTGTAAGTAGGAAAAGTTATTAGAATCCTTTTAGGTAAGGGTTTTAAGGTAGGAAAAGTTATCCCTTTAGGAAGGAAAAGTTATCCCTTTAGGTAGGAAAAGTTATCCCTTTAGGATTCTGAAAACATGTCAAATTCGCCCAGAACTTCATAAAATCCCGCGTCGGCGCCGCGACCTGATGGCGCGCGGCTGAAGATCAACAACTTCGGACTTCGCGACACATTGGGCGCCGGCTCGACTTCCAGCGCGGTGACATTTTCTGGCGAATTCGTTTAAGTCGTCTTTTCTCGTCGGACTTAATCGATTTCCTCTATAATTCCCGGAACTTCTTAGACTTCATTTCTTGGCCCTTTTTGTGTGCAATTCCATCTCAATTAAGCTCATTTTCTCTTCTTTTCGTCATTTCTCCATTTTTGACCGCTGTGACACAAAAGAAAGGAAAACGACCCTAATACTATACTAAACATAAATAAAATGAGTAAAATACTAACTAAAAATGACTCAAAAAGTGTATATAAAATACACCGATCAAAATACTGGGAGGAATTCCCTGAATATCCACAATTGACCATCCAATGGCCCTTTTATACCTCTTCAAGATAACCAACAATATTTTACGTTACTCTTTCGTCAATAGGTTTGAAATTATAATGAGCAAAGTGTTGTGTGGACCAAGAAACTCATACCTCAAGTGTGAAGGAAGAGGTTTGAGTTCCACAATGGGTGGTTCAATGATGGATGGTTTAGAAAGAGGAGTTGCACGATTTTCAAGGTCAAGCTCAAGCTTCTTGGGGTTGTAGTTATATGACCCAATCCAACCAAGACGTTAATCGTCTCCTTAATTCTTCATAGTTTTCTAAATCATAATTTATCAACACAACCACCAACACTTACCAACGTACTTATTTGCAACGGTAGTCTCCATAGCTTCCTCTATACTATCAATACTCGACACCACACTCATGTCGGCTAGTTGCTTCATTGACTTGTAAATACAGAATGTGATCTCTTCATTGTTCATCCGGAATTTTAGGTCACCTCTCTCAACATTAAGAGCTCGCCCCGTGGCTAAGAATGGTCATCTAATATTATGGGAACTTCAAAATCTACCTCTCAATCTAAAATAACAAAGTCAGTCAGAAATATAAATATATCCACACGAACAAGGACATCAAAAAGAATACTAACAGGCCTTTTAAGGTACGATCTTCCATAAGTAACCTCATAGTTGTGGGACAAAGAGTGTCCAAACCCAACCTGTTAAAAATTACAAGTGGCATCAAGTTAACTTTTGTACCAAGATCACACAAAGCTTTTACAAATTTATAAGCCCCAATGGGGCATGGAATAGTGAATGCTCTGGGGTCCTCCTTCTTTTGAACTAGTGCCTTGGTGACAATTGCACTACACTGATGCATCACATCCATCGTATCAAAGTTAGATTGCCTTTGCTTGGTGACAAGATCTTTCATAAACTTCACATAGCCCGATATATTCTCAAAGGCATCAACCAACGGTATATTAATAGAAAGTTGCTTCAATTTTTCAATGAAATTTATAAACTTCACATCATCCTTCTTCTTGGCTAGCCTTTGAGGAAATGTAGGTGGGGGATTTGCAATAGCTGCCATCACTTCCGGGGATTCATCTTTTTCAAGCTCTTCTTCAATGACAGTGGGATTTTCAATACTAGCTCGCTTCTTCTTTGTAACACACTCTTAATCAACCAAAATATGCTCAACAATAGGTGGTTCATCATCAACAACCTCTTCTTTATTCACCAACTTGTCACCCCCAAGTACCTTTCCACTCCTAGTAGTAATGGCTTTATAAGAATGATCATCAATATTTCTTGGATACACCACCGTATCACTAGGGAGTGTACTTTTTTTATCTTTAGTTGAACGTTGCCGAAATTTGTCTAAGTTGGGACTTAAGTTGCTTGTTTGAAGTTGAATGTGAAGTCACCACTTGTCCCACAGTACTCATGCAATCCCTCATGCTCTTCATATCATCTTTCACCTCTTTGACGAATGTGTTGATTGATTCCACTATTCGCAAGACTTTAGAAAGCATGTCTGCGATCTTTGAACTAGCAGGGTACTTGTGGATGGTTAGTTCATATATTTTTGCTACCCTTCGATGGAACATAGGGATTTTTTGCTTCGATGGTTGCTGTAATTGTTGTTGTAGTAACTCCATTGGTTGTTGTTCCCCTGATATGAGCCTTTTTGCTCATTATTCCAACTTTGATTCCCTTGACCTTGCCATCGAGTTCCTTGATTATGACATTGGTCGTTATGTCGGAAACTCCCTTTGATTATTCACGAAATTCACCTCCTTACAAACACTTGGTAGCATTGTTGATCCAGTGAGCCCCTTCACAAGATCCAACTGCATTAACCTCTTTCATTCCCACTCCCATAACTTGTTTCGAGAGAAGATCCATTTGCATGATCAATTTAGGCATTGTTTCATCTCCTTCTTCTTCCCTCCTAAGCGCCTCTCTAGAAACAAAGTTTTGGAAGAACTTCCTCCAACCAATTCCAAATCTCTAGTATACCAGGCTTCATTTATTTCGGTTAGCTTGTCAAGTAGAGCACTCATCATATCATATGAAGTATCCATTACGACCCCCTCATCTAGATTATTCGCCGCTAACTTATTGACCGAGTCAAGTGACCTATAGAATATTTAGAAGAGCATATTATCCTACAATCTATGATTTGGATAACTTTTAACCTTCTTTTTAAGCCGATTCCAAGTCTCGTTATATGGCTTATTAGGGAGTTAACAGAAGTTATTGATTTCATCACAGAATTATAACATCTGGGATGGAGGGAAATACTTCTTAAAGAATGCACCAGTCAACTCTACCAATGTTGTGATTGAACCGGCAGGAAGATCATTCAACCAAGCGATGGCCTCTCCCGAGAGAAAATGGGAAAAGCCTCAACTTCACAGTCGCACTTGAGACATTAGGTTGATGGTTGGTAGTGCATACCCCAAGGAAATTTCAAAGGTGTCAATTTGGGTCATCGGTTGCAAGACTATCAAATAGGCCCTTGGTGTTGAGTAGGTGTAGTAGAGTAGTGTTGAGGTGGAAACTTTCATTTCCTTGAAGTGGTGGGAGGTTGAATAGCGGCGGCTCGTGCCCCCATGAACTCATTATCGAAATTGAAATCTGAAGCCATCACACCTACACAACAATAAACAACAAAAAGAGTTATATGAGAAATATATACTAAATGTAGAGAATTACACTAATTTATAAATTTCTAAACCATATTCCCCGCCAACGACGCCAAAATTTGAAACGCCTAAATTACACCTCCGAAAAGGATGTAAAGTGGTCATTGACAAATATATAACCCAACTAACGTTGTCAATAAACAACAAAAAGAGTGATATGAGAAATATAGACTAAAGGTCCGCCAACGACACCAAAATTTGATGCGCCTAAATTACATCTCCGAAAAGGATGTAAAGCGGTCGTTGACAAATATAGAATCCAACTAAGGTTGGAGTCGAATCCCATATGGAATACGATGAAAAAAATACAATTTAAATATAAGCCTCAACAATTGGTCTATATTTCAAAGGTGATTGGGAAAATATTGTTTGTTTTGATAATGATCTACTAATTACTTCAAGAACGGAATAATTAAAATTGGTAATTCAAGTTATGGAAGGACAAGAATTGTGATTCCTCTAGGTGAATCAATGCAATTGGGGCTATGTTTGATGTTAATTAAATGTCTATTATACTAGACTATGGGCCAATTAATAGCTTATCACTAGTTTTTCAAGCCCTAGGATGTGATATCAATACACCCATTTTAATCTCAAATTAACCATTATATTCCTAGCTTTGGTTATAAGATGGGAGTTAGATTCCCAAATCTTTTTCATTAATGAGTTTCCTATTCATTATTCTTTTCCAAGCAATAAAGGGCTATATGCACTACCAATGTTGGCCACCATTGATATCATTACACAATGAAGCATTAATCAAATATAATAATAATAAATAATATAATAAAGCATTGAAGACACCCAGTACATCAATATCACCATTGAGGTCTACAACCCTAGATATATGATTATCTACTCATAGTAATTGAACAAAAAATATTAAATAAATGAGAATTCATTTTCACTTTGAAAGTTGAATTGAAAGTGGATCAAATTGAAATCAATCTCTCATCAGAAGCTTAAAAGCAATAACTATGGAGTGTTTAGATTATTGGGAACACAATCTGATGATGGAATATCTGACCCAAAACCCTACAAATATATTTATAATCCCTAATATTCATGTACACAAATCAGACAAAAATACCCTTGTGTCACAGTCGGCGAACCACAGATCATGTTGTAGACATGACCTGTGATTCACAGGTCTTACAAATGCATAGCAGGTTGTGTTGAATCTCAGTCTTTAGTGAAAGGTTTGCGGTTGGTCTGTGGTTCGCAAACATGACCTGTGGTTCACAAGTCATGTCACAAACCCTGCTCTTATCTTATTTAGCTTTTCTAATTCCCTGTTGCAGTTCGCGGTTCTTTTGTGGTCCGCAGGCATGACCTATGGTTCTCAGGTCATGTTTTCTAGCATTTTTGCTCTTTTTCAGTTACATTTCATCTCTGCACTATTTGTCCTACAAAACAACACATATACGTAAGAAACGACGTGAAATATACTCTAAGATAAATAAATTCTTAAGTAAACGGCATCAAATGTACCGTAATTTCACGGTACATCAGGGGCCTTGTCTCGGTGAACATTCAATATTTCAATATTCCTTTAGAGGCTTCGTAGACTATAGTTTCAGTCAGTTATAATTTAGCAGTCTTATGTGTTAGTCATGTTGGCTACATATTATTATTATTACTTTCAAGCTTATCTCAGTATTTTTGCATTTTAATTATTCAATCATACTTTTAGTACATCAACATGTCTTAGTTTAATCCCTCTTTCGGTATATTTTGATTTCATAAATTGATTTAGCCAGCCAGTTGGTTCTCTCAGTCACATGTAGTTAGGAATCGAGTGTCGTGTTACGTTTAGGACATGTTCTGAGGTGTGACACTAGACCACAAGGGTCTATTGTATGCATCATTACCCTGCATTTATGCAAGAGGTTATTCCACGGCTGGAACCTGTGATCTCCTTATCACATTGCAACAATTATACTAGTTACGCCAAGGCTCCGACCATTTCTATAGGTTTAGTGGTTCTTTTTTGCAAAATATTACATCAAGTTACATAAGGTCTTGAACAACAAGAGTGTTATTTAGTTTAAATCATTCAAATCTTAAAAGAGAGATGAATACAAATTATTATATGCTCAGTTGAGTTAGTATATGAAGATAGGAGAGATGGACTAGAATAAAATGTAGACATTTGAATGGTACATGAATCTTAATAGTACTATTCAAGTTATGACAACAAATTTGTTCATTTCATTAATGAATATCTTATGAAGTAGAACCCCTGATGAGTCGTGGTAGATATAATATTTTCACCAAGGGGATACAAAAAATAAACATGCGAAGAAAACAAGGGGATTCAACAATATACATAGAAAAAGGTTTGAATATGAATTCTCAAAAATATGTTACTAATATATTCTCTCACATCATCGCATTCCTAATTACATTTTCAGCTTCCCTATTAGTCTCTTATATGAAGTCCAGGAATATGAGCAACTTTCCAGTAATCCTCACTACCCTTATGTTGCACAGTGCTTACCAATTTTTCAGGCATTTGTTCGAGCGAAAGATACTGAAAGTTCTCAGGTCATGCTTTCTAGCATTTTTGCTCTTTTCAGTTACATTTCATCTCTGCACTCTTTGTCATACAAAACAACACATATACGTAAGAAACGACGTGAAATATACTCTAAGATAAACAAATTCTTAAGTAAACGGCATCAAATGTACCGTAATTTCACGGTACATCAGGGGCCTTGTCTCGGTGAACATTCAATATTCCTTTAGAGGCTTCGTAGACTATAGTTTCAGTCAGTTATAATTTAGCAGGCTTATGTGTTAGTCATGTTGGCTACGTATTATTATTATTAATTTCAAGCTTATCTTAGTATTTTTGCATTTTAATTATTCAGTCATACTTTTAGTACATCAATATGTCTTAGTTTAATCCCTCTTTCGGTATATTTTGATTTCATATATTGATTTAGCCAGCCAGTTGGTTCTCTCAGTCACATGTAGTTAGGAACCGAGTGTCGTGTTACGTCTAGGACATGTTCTGAGGTGTGACACTAGACCACAAGGGTCTATTGTATGCATCATTACCCTGCATTTATGCAAGAGGTTATTCCACGGCTGGAACCTGTGATCTCCTTATCACATTGCAACAATTATACTAGTTACGCCAAGGCTCCGACCATTTCTATAGGTTTAGTGGTTCTTTTTTGCAAAATATTACATCAAGTTACATAAGGTCTTGAACAACAAGAGTGTTATTTAGTTTAAATCATTCAAATCTTAAAAGAGAGATGAATACAAATTATTATATGCTCAGTTGAGTTAGTATATGAAGATAGGAGAGATGGACTAGAATAAAATGTAGACATTTGAATGGTACATGAATCTTAATAGTACTATTCAAGTTATGACAACAAATTTGTTCATTTCATATTTTCACCAAGGGGATACAAAAAATAAACATGCGAAGAAAACAAGGGGATTCAACAATATACATAGAAAAAGGTTTGAATATGAATTCTCAAAAATATGTTACTAATATATTCTCTCACATCATCGCATTCCTAATTACATTTTCAGCTTCCCTATTAGTCTCTTATATGAAGTCCAGGAATATGAGCAATTTTCCAGTAATCCTCACTACCCTTATGCTGCACAGTGCTTACCAATTTTTCAGGCATTTGTTCGAGCGAAAGATACTGAAGTTTGCTCAAATGCACAATCCCAATGGGCAACTCCTCTATTAATCTACAATCGTGCAATTAAAGCGCATTAAGGCAAGGCATTGCACCTAATTCCAGTTTAATCCATCTCAGTTTTGTAAAATGAAGAACGCTCAAGTCTTTCAGTTTCTCGAATCTACATGTCTTGAACCTCAATTTTCCGCCTTTATAGGCCCGGTCTAGCCTTAGTTTTACAAGCTTGGGCAAATCTTGAAGAGATTCTTCTATTGCATTGTCCACTATCTTGCTCCAGTTTAAATAAACTACGGCTAAGGCGTGAAGAAATGTTATCCATTGTGGAAACCTATCTAATCGCCCTTCGAAGACTACTATTCGAAGAATGAGTGTTTAGAAGATATCGGATAGTGAAAAATCAATAATGTCACTCACTTCATAAGATGAGATATATAGTTGTTCAAGATTTATCAACTTGTCCAAGGAAGAAGAACCTTTCTGTGTTTTCTTCTCAGTTTCGTGATGTTTAACATTCATAGTCTCGTTAACTTTGTGCTTGTAGTATCTAGTGACATCATGGTCTCGATATTCTTGGGAGCTTTGAAACCATGCGAAAAACTAGCACTACCCGAATGATAAACAAAAACATGGCGAAGATATTGAAGCCTTAGAATCTCATCAGGAAATTTGTCTATCAATGTCTCCCTTAGGTCCAAACACTCGAGGTTCTCAAGCTTCCGTATTGATCCTGGAAGATTTTTTTATCTTAGTGTTCCTCAAGTTCAAATACTTAAGATGTACTAATTTAAAGAATTCTTCTGATATGTTTTCCAATGGGGCTCCTGAAAGTCTAATTAAGACTTTGAATAGCTTGAAACTTCCACTTAACACAATCAATAAGGATGTATTATTGAATGAGTACCCTAAAGATATTAGATATGTTACACCCCGTAATTCTAGGACACGTGTAAGAGAACGTACGTGGGAAGTTACGACTTTAAATTTGAACGAAAGAAAGAATTGTTTTTCAAAGGGAAAAGTCTTCCGAACCTCGGGAAAGAATAATGTTTGTAAATTGAGACTCGTAGAATTTATCAAAATTATGGAAATGTCGGGAAACGAAGTGTATGGGCGAATGGGAGGGTGACACGTGTCACCCCCCTACATAGGCTTGGACGAATTGACATGGAGATTGGTCAAGTCTTGAACAAGCCAAGACTTGACATTGTTGACTAAGTCAACTAGCCAATTTGACATTAGATCTTTTAACCCCAATGAATCTAGGCCACACAAGTGTTCTAATCTTGGCCATTGAAGGTAGTATATCATCACACTAGTAGCAAGACTAGTCTTACACTTAGAGAATTTTTTCCAAAACTTTAGGTGCTCTAAATGTTGCTCTCGGCAATGGCCATGAATGAACAAGAAAAATTTTCGTTTGTGGTTCATAATTCTCAATATTCAAACCCAAGATCCCTGAAGGTATTCTAAGGTTATCTCAATAGAAAAATCCCGGAAAAACCACGTTTTTGCGTTAGTCGCAAGATGAAAACCTAAGGTGTTCGTCAACTTTGAGGTTGGAAATTGAAGAGAAGTTGGTTATGAGCTTCTAAGGAGTGCTTGGAGCGGATTGGAACGTAAGAAGATGAGCTAAAAGTTGCTAAGGATCGACTTTGACACTTGGATATTATTAGGGCTTATTGAGGTAAAATCTTCATCTTCTTAATGTGATTAAAGATTACATGTTATAGTAGTTGATAAGTGAGCATGTGGTATATAGATTGAAGTTTGAAAAGATTTGGATCATGTCGACATGTTGAAAACCGAAATTGGGCATGTTAGCCATTAATGTTGTCATCAACTTGGTTGTTAGTTACTATCGTCGCATGTTAAGGAAGAAATAATTATAGTTGTTGTAATTGTTATTATGTATATAACATGTTGGAATAACAACTTGGATAAAAAAAAGGAATTGAACGGAAATGCATATTGTTATTGTCGAGAATGTGCCTTAAGGAATGGACAGTTTTATATAAATTGTGGGGCAGAATTTTACACGTTCGGCTAGGCGTGTAATCCCCTTTGATTAGATGATTTATTGAGCCTTAACTATGGCATTTGGTTATTGATTTTCGGGCCTTGAAAAAGGTGGAAAAGTACGTAGAAACAAAGGAAGTGCTGCCCGATTTTCCGTAGAATAAGAGTCCTTATACTAAGAAATATTCTACGTTGAAAGCTAGAAGTTGATAGGCATATTGTGGTTATTATAGGTTGACATTCTACGTGCGGCATATTCAAGTTAGCAAGTGGATTAAGCCGAAGAGGTATGTGAACTCTTCCTATCCTCTTGAGCATGAATCTTATGAAATGTATAGTACGGTAGACGTACGTGTTTTAAATGAACTCGGTTTCATTTTGGTATCCTTGTTTGGATTTTCGAAAGTGTAGTAACTTGTTTTCAAAGAAGTATATGTTACTTGACTTGAAAAGTATTGATAACTTGATATTCTAAGTTAAGAAACTTGATTTCTAAAGTTAAGAGACTTGAAGTATTTTGAAAGTTATGTAACTTGATTTGAAAGTATAAGTCTCTTGGTTATAAAAATAATGAATTTGTCTAAGACATAAAGAGTTATAACGGCTTTATGGGAAGTTAGTTATAACGGCTTTATGAAAGGTTAGAGATGTCTTAGTTTCTAAAGCATAAAGTTAGTATAACGGCTTTATGGGAAGTTAGTTATAACAACTTTATGGAAGATTAAAGGAATGGTTCTCTCTAGTAATGTAAACAAAGAAATGACTTGAAATAAAGGAGGACAATTTGATTTAAAGGTATCAATTGCTTAAAGTTTTAAAATAAGGGTCACTTGATTTAGAAGCCTAAAAATGTAATTCTAAAAGTGTAGTGACTTGTTCGAAATGTAGACAAGCCTTGATACTATGGGTGTTAGTATCTTGGGGTTTTATATAAAAATGAGTCTTTTGAAAAGAATGGAAGTACGTAGTACTTTTGGTTAAATTCCCGGATTTTTATGTGATATGAAAGTGCCTTGAGTTTATAAAATGAAATTCATTTTTTTATGATAATGAAAGTCTAAAGATTTTATGAACTTGCCTATGCTTGCTTGTGATAGCCTTTGAGTGCAAGTATTATATTTTTATGTTGTCGTGACTCTCAGTTGGAGGGCCGGCTGTCTTGTTGTGAATTCACTTGGATGTACCGACAGTAATGGAGGATTACACGGGTATGCTTCCATTGTGATTGATCTTTGGACATGTTTATACGATGAGGATTAGAGGCGCGACCAGGATGCGGGTTAAATTCCCGGATGCTATTATTACTCCATGGACATGCTTATACGATGAAGGATTCCGGGGCATGCGACCATGTTATATACTATTACTCCATGGACTAGCTCCCCATGAAGACATGTACCCGAGATGAGGGATTCCATGGGCATGTTACATATTATTACCCCATGGATTAGCTCTCCATGAAGTCATGTACCCGAGATGAGGGATTCCACGGGCATGATATATATATATATATCATATGTGCACGCCGACAGTGATGTGGGATGCCACGGGCGCGTTACATGGATATATTTTACACTTACGGCTGTCGGCAGTGATAGAGGATTCCACGGGCATGCTTTGATGTTTTGCGGGCTTGAGACCCTTACTGGACTGTGTGATGGTTTTAAGGGCTTGTGTCCCTAGCCATGGTGTGACTATTGTTCATGTGTTGAAATAGTCTTTTAAAAGGTAAAACTGACTTTCATTATTTTCATTTCGGCAAGGCACGGTTGTACTGTTAATTTGATTATCATACTTGTCTCCAGCTTTTTATATCTAGACTTTATGATTTAAATTACAGTACTTTCAGTTTTACATACTTGGTACATATTTTGTACTGACCTCATTCGGGGGGCTGCGTTTATGTTGCAGGTTGAGATACATAGCTTGCTGATCCTCACTCTTAGGATCACTGTTCAGCTGGTTGGGAAGCTCCATCATTTCGGAGGCTTGTCCCTGGTTCAGGTCCATGGTATTGTCGGTTGTTGTACATTCAGGGGTATGGCGGGGCCCTGTCCCATCACAGTTTTTATGTCAAAATTCTTAGAGGTCTGAAGTCATATCATGTGGGTCATTTTGAAAAAAAAAAAAGGTAACTGCTTTGTAGTTATATATCCATGGAGGTAGCCTTATCGGCTACCCTGTTGATTATTTCTTATTTGAGTTATGTATGTTCCGCTGATTTTCTCTAATGTATACCTGTAAGGGTGCCCAGGTAGGCACCAGTCGCGGGCCCGGGGCCGGGTCGTGACAAGATAGATAAGATGCTTAAACCAATCAATATCTGGTATATCGATAGCCAACTCATCAGTACTGGTTACTAGATGTCTAAGTTTTGAGGCTTTCTTGTTTCTTCCCCTGAATTAAAAAGAATGATTTCATAACACAAGTTATATATAGTGAATTATTCTAACCTTCCATCACGGTATTTTTTAGCAACTTGGATCCACCTCATATTTGCAAGTTTATTGAGATAGCTTTCAGCAACTTGTGTAATTGATTTTCCTTCTCTTTCGAGGATAAGTTCTTTTGTTTCCCGCAGTTGAATCAGTCTCGTCTTCTCGATGACATGATATTTTGAATATATGCTCAGATATGTGAAACAAGACTTGAGAAGTACATTTTTGTTATTGTCGATGACTACTCCATATTCATATGGACATTGTTTCTAAAATCCAAGAATGAAACATTTCATGTGTTTGTTGCATTTGTGAAATAAATCCAAGTCAAGTTGAGGAACAAGATTGTGAGTATCATGTTTGATCATAGAACTGAATTTAATAATGTAAAGTTTGATGAATTGTGTGTTGACTTACGTACGAGCTTTTGGGTGCAAATGCTTTGTCCTTAACAATGGTATGGAGGCTCTAGAAAAATTTGATGATAAAAGTGATGAAGGTATCTTTCTTGGATACTCATCACATAACAAGGCTTACAAGGTGTCCATCAAGAGAACTCAATGTATTGAAAAAAGTGCGCACGTGATCTTTTATGAGTCAAACGTGCTTGGTAATAAAGGCAAGCAATATAATCAATCCGAAGATGGAGAATTTTCAAAAGTTCCTGATGAGGCCATTGAAATTTCAAATGGAAACACGGATCTGATGAGTTAGGTCAAGGAAAATGATGATGCAAAGTCTCTAAGAATCACGTAG
The DNA here is from genome assembly GCA_029844215.1 of Przewalskia tangutica. Taxonomy (NCBI): domain Eukaryota; kingdom Viridiplantae; phylum Streptophyta; class Magnoliopsida; order Solanales; family Solanaceae; genus Przewalskia; species Przewalskia tangutica. The sequence goes on from CM056725.1 coordinate 11,806,489, forward strand.
GGACCTGGTGTTTCCACTATTTTTCATAAAGTTGAATGTCAAGTCACTGAAGTTGTATTATATTCCCAGGGTCTGGTCAAATCAATAATGAAGATCTGGCCAACATTGAAGAAAATGATAGAGTACATTATGGGGAACCCGGTTCATCAAATCCTCAAAACGGTGATCAATTTATGGTACGTGATTCAAATTGGAAGCACAAGGGATCTCATCTATTATATAATGTGATTACTCCTTTGGAGTCTGGTATTCAAACCAAATCTAAGGCGAGAAATATGTTTGCCTTCTCAATTCTTATCTCAAATTGAGCTTAAAAATATCAAAAAAGCTTTGAAGGATGCTGACTGTATTGCAGTCATGCAAGAAGAGCTTCATCAATTTGAAAGAAATAAAGTATGACACCTGGTACCTAGACATTCAGACAGAACTATCATAGGGACCAGGTGGGTGTTTCGCAACAAGCTTCATGAATTTGGAAACATTACCAGAAATAAGAAAAGGCTGGTTGTTCAAAGATACAATTGTTGACACCCAATTTTGACCCATTTTTTCTGATTATTTGTTGTAATTTTAAATATATTTTTTTCACTGCATTTTTTATCATCATTTGCATTTTGTTATATATCATAATCATAATTTTACCTAAATATTCTATGTAATTTTATTTTCGCAAAATGGCACCGCATTTTTATTTTTTTTAGCATTAAGCATTTGTTAAATATTATGTTTTCATTATTATCACAACGTTATTTTCTATCTTTATAATTTACATCTTTTGCAAAGCATCTCTTATAATAAACTCCATTTATTTTTAACCAACTCCCCATTTATTTCCCTTCACCCAAAACAATATCAACATACAAAAAGGGCCCAAATCCGCAACCGTCATGTCAACCCCAAAAACCAAAGCCCAATCGACCCAGGCCCAATACCGATCGGCCCAAGCCCCTATTTTTCATCCCCTTCCCCTCTTATTTTCTTTTCCCTAACCCAAACAAAAAAAACAACAAAAAGGAAAACCTAAACCTAAATCTTCAAACCCTTTCGACAATTTACACCTATATTTGTCGTCGCCGCGATCTGCGCCGGATTTTCCGGCCACCAAATCAGCTGGAAAATTCGGTCCCTTCTCCTCTTCACCCACTATATCATAACTCCAAAACTCAGCAGCGACAAATGCTAAAAAAACCTCCCCTTACCCTTTTCGGACTACTCATCTGCCGCCGCCGTCCACACCGGAGCTTAGAGCTTCGGTGAACCCCCAAACTGTCGGAGTTCAACACTATATCCCTTACATATACCCTTATCATCTGTTTCGATCTGAACCCACTGTTTTCCCTTTTACTCTTGTCACCACCGACACCCCAACTTCGGTGAATTCACCACATCGGAGAAGTCACCTCCTTACTACCTCACACCTCTATCGCTGACACCCTCACCCCGTGCCCCCTTTACGCCGCCCCATCTCGGCCTCGCCGGAGCTGACCACCGGCGACTGGCAGAGACATTTTCGGTCTGGAATCCCTTTTTTTTGTATTATGATATATTTATATATTGTGTTGCCATGCTCGATTTGAAATCAGCTCACCAAAAAACAAACTTTGTTGACCCCTTTGTCGGTCAGTGTTTTTCCATTTTATTACTATTGTTATTTGGTATTCTTGTTTGGCTGTGGTTTGATGTTTTCGGCGTCATTCTGAGTTTTTCCGATGACCTGGCCCGAATTCGTTACTGTTTCAATTGGTCTGGCCTAGATTCGTTCGTGTTCGTATTGTTCTGGCTATTTGTGGGTTTCCGGCGAACTATTTCGCGTTGCTGCCGGAGCTCCGACTCTGGGGATCGTTGGCTATTGCAGTATTGTTTTGGCTTTTTTGGGACTGATTTTGACATCCCCCCCCCCTTATTTGATTTTGCACTATTTTGGGTCGCTCCGATAACGTTTTGGTTTTCCAGCGAACCGCTACTGTTTTGCTGTTTTCGGGTTGATTTTGAATATTTTGTCCTTATATTTATTTTGGTAAACTGATTGGAACAGACTGTCATTTCAAAAAGAACATATTGCTATATTTGAATATTGGGTTGATTTGAACAGATACTACACTTTGGCCGATGAAAAAATACCCGTCGATTTTTAGGCCTACACAGTTGGAAAGACCAAAATAAAATCTTCTGGGTGATGATGAGACTTAAACTTATTCCACATTTACAAGAGCCAACATGCGTTGGCGAGGCAACTAGATTGACTGACGAGTCACTAGTTCGCAGCCACGACATGTTTTTTACAAAATATAAGTATGAGTCATCCGTAATCAAAACTGCTACTATTTTGGTACGGATCTGAAGGTTTATTTGCATTTAAATTGTTTCTAACAGTTTGTATTTGACATTTTGCGAGGAATACCTACAACAGTTAAAGATTCCCCCATAGATGACATTACTATTATGTTTTAAATGCTTTAAATTCCGTTCTCTTATCTTGTACTGTAATTTAAATTACTTTGCTTTTAAAATTGTTTGAATGCTTAGAATATTTAGGCCTAGAATTGATAAACTAGAAAAGGTAATAAAAAATGAAAATACGCTGCTGGTTTATTTATTTTTAGGCTCGTAGTGCAATACTTTTCATCAAAAAATCAATTTTTTGCATACAAATACATATTTTTGAACAAATCAATTTTATATCTATTTTTTTATAAATCATGCCATACAAATGCACGTTTTTATCAAAAACTCAATTTTACATTGTACTTTTATCAGTCATATCTTGCAATACATACTTTTAAACAAATCATACTTTACCTGTATTTTCATAATTTTACATTGTACTTTTATCAGTCATATCATTGCAACATCCTTTTAATTAACTTCATACTTTCAAAAATATGTATTCTTTAGCATAATTATTAACCTAGGTTTGACCAGATAACCGCAAGTTAGCGGATCTTAAAGGATGTCTAACTTCTTTCCTTTATGATAATAAAAAAACTCTTACCCAGAATCTCATATTTTCGCAGACCGTTAAATAGAGTTCATTTTGCAGCATTTAGCATTTTTTAGGTGTCCTAATTCACCGTAAAACAATATTAGGTGGCGACTCCTCGAACCCCTAAAAGTTTCATTAATACAGGGAATCACCAAGTAATGTTGCAGTTCCATTACGACCCTGTGGTAAAAAAAAATGGGTGCGATAGCATGGCGACTCCACTGGAGATATCAGGCTCTTGACCATAGCAAACCTAGTTTATTATTATGGCGCTTCATTCTGATTTATTTGTTCTAATGCTTTAAATTGTCTGCTTTTAATTTGTATGCTTAACTACTTTAATTGCTACTTGCTTCTACTGCTTTCCTTAAATTGGCATTCCGTTCATATATTCTCCACTTCGAAAAATTGACATTATCACACAGTACACACGAGGTGTGTTTCGAGCACCCGCAAAATTTTCTTTCAAATATCCAAATTTTAGGAGAGTTGGCGTATGTGCGGAGCGTCCGGACCATCCGGTGGCCGCGTAGCCTTCTCACTCGAGTAGTCCACTGAGAATCTTGTGTCTAGTAAAGACAAATCTTAGAAAATTTAGGATAGAGCTATACCACCCTTTATCTTAAGTCATGCATGCATACATCTTAGGTGAGTCGATCCTTGGTATCGATTGTTGACACCCAATTTTGACCCATCTTTTAGTCATTTCTTGCAATTTTAAGCATTTTAGGAAACCGCATTTTAATCATCATTTTTTGCATTTTTTACATAATATTCTATGTCTATTTCTTCACAAAAGGACATGACATTTTTATTTTAAATTAAGCATGATGTCTTTGTTAATATTATGTGTCTATTATTATTACACCGTCGTTTGATTAGTGTCTGCATCTCTTTAAATAATTAATTGACACTGCATTTTTCTTGTAATTAGGCATTAAACATTTGCTAAAATATTGTATTTTATTATTATAGCGTCGGCATTTGCATTTTAATAATTTTGTATCTTTAAATAATTTTTCTTTTAAATAATTAATCCATTTTGCATTTTTTGCCAATCGTCGATCGAGCACAATCTGGATCAGTCCAATCCGCCAAAAACCGAAGCTCAAACTGAAGCCCAAAAAATGAAGTCCAGTACCCCTTTCATCTTTGCCCTCCAATACCCAAAACCCACTACTCAATACCCAAATCCAAAACCCTAAACCTAATCTCACCCTATAAAATAAACCTACCCTACTAGTCATTTCTTGCAATTTTAAGCATTTTAGGAAACAGCATTTTAATCATCATTTTTTGCATTTTTTACATAATATTCTATGTCTATTTCTTCACAAAAGGACATGACATTTTTATTTTAAATTAAGCATGATGTCTTTGTTAATATTATGTGTCTATTATTATTACACAGTCGTTTGATTAGTGTCTGCATCTCTTTAAATAATTAATTGACACTGCATTTTTCTTGTAATTAGGCATTAAACATTTGCTAAAATATTGTATTTTATTATTATAGCGTCGGCATTTGCATTTTAATAATTTTGTATCTTTAAATAATTTTTCTTTTAAATAATTAATCCATTTTGCATTTTTTGCCAAATCAGTCGATCGAGGGCCAATCTGGATCAGTCCAATCCGCCAAAAACCGAAGCTCAAACTGAAGCCCAAAAAATGAAGTCCATTACCCCTTTCATCTTTGCCCTCCAATACCCAAAACCCACTACTCAATACCCAAACCCAAAACCCTAAACCTAATCTCACCCTATAAAATAAACCTACCCTACTACACCTACCCAGCCCACAGAATTCACTCTCAGTCCCCACACTACTTAGCCGCCACCATCATTACCCTCTCTCAAACCTATTATCGCCCCACCCGTCTAACCCTCTATCTCTATCACTCTCATTCCCCTAACTTTAGCCGCACACTACAACATCAGCCCTCTCTCTCAACCTTTCTCCCTCTCTTCTCTCACCTTCCCGTCACCGCCAGTTTCACCGGCGAACCCACTGTTCCCAGCGAACCCCACTCTCGTCGCCGTCGACACTCACCGTCACTGACCCACACTGCACCTCACTGCTCACCGTCGAATCTCACCACTGCGGTGGCGTCGCTCCGGCGACCTCGTCGTAGAAGTGACGCCGCCGTTCCCATGCTACTGTTTGTTTTCGGGTTTTGACACTTTATATTATTGTTGGTTTGGATTGATTTTATGTTTTGGTTCTTGCCGGAGTTCTGAAAACTCCGGCGACCGTTGGTTATTGCTGCTACTGTTTATTTTCCGTCAGACTAATTTTCGGGATTACGATCTTGTTCTTGACGTTATATTCGGATTTGATGCCTGTTTTGGGGTTTGTACCGATTTTCTGATTGTTGGTATATGGCCGGCGATTCGTCGACTTGTCGACTGCTGCGTGTATTGTTTTCGCGAGCCATTCTTGGCCATGTCGCTGTCACTGTTCGTCTCTATTTTGTTTATCTGCTGGACTGATTTTGCTATAATCTTTGGGTGATTTTTATGCTATTTTGCTCACGATTTTAGGTTGGTTTTTCTTGATTTTGAACATGTTACTACACTTGTTGGTATTTTACTGATTTTGAACAAGATACTACACTTGGTATTTTTACTGATCTTGAACAGATACTACACTTTGGCCAATGAAAAAGTTATCCGTCGATTTTTTAGGCCTCCACAGTTACAAAGACGGAAAATAAAATAAATGAAGCTCTCTGGGCAATGATGATTTCTTCCACTTACACCGGATAACCAACATGCGCTGGCAGGGCGAATTCTCGCAGCCGCACTTGTTTAGGATGTCCCACTTTATATATTTTTATATCTGAGCCCTCCGTGTTTAAAACTATTATTGTTTTGGCGCGGATCCGAAGGTTTTATCTATTTTATTGTTTTCTAGCAATATTGGCCGATGAAGGAATCTCCGTCTGATTTCCAAGGTCTTCCATGTACAAAGACGGATCTATTTTTTGGCTTCATTTATTAATTATTGCAATTACTTTAAAAATTATTTATTTTATTACTAACACTTTTACTAAGTGTCTATGCAGGTACCCGGAGATCATCTTGTGCAGAAGGCCTAAAAAGGGCTAAAGATGTCCCGGGTTTTTATCTCATGTCGCATTTAATTTTAGTTTTATTATTTTGTATTGCATTGTATTAATTGTAAAAATGTTTAGAATAGATAGAATAAAAGCCAATATATAATTAACCTAGGTTTGAACGGATAACCGCAAGTTAGCGGATCCTATAGGATGTCTGACCCCTTCCCTTTAGGATAATAAAGAACCCTTACCTAGAATCTCACATAGCTTTTCGCAGACCTTTAAATGGAGATCATTTATAGTATTTTATGCTATTTAAAAAGTGTCCTAATTCACTATAATAATTAGGTGGCGACTCCTTAAAATACATTTAGGAATCAACCATACGTGGTACTCCCGTTTCGACTCTGGAAAATTCACACTATCACACACTACATGCGAGGTGCGCTGGGTGCATCAGCAAAATTCTTTCTTCAAAACCCAAATTTAGGAGAGTTGGTAATATATGTGGAGTGTCCGGTCTAACCGGTGGCCGCGTAGCCTTCTCACTCGAGTAGTCCGCTCGGGAACCTTGCGTCTAGTAAGCCAAATCTTAGAAACTTAGGATAGAGCTATACCACCCTTTTATATTAAGTCATGCATGCATAAACCTTAGGTGGGTTAATCCTTGGTTTTAACGCCATAATTAGAAATTCACCAAATTTGTCGACGGGTTTCGCAACCCAACGACCCATTAGCATACTATGTGCAGCGTGACAATGATAGACGGATCCAAGCCTGGCCATGATACACCAAAATTGGGAAAAGTGCACCATCATTTGGTCGTCATTTCCAGCAAAACATTGCAGTTTAACGGCTTGGACCTATTTATCATAATCTCGCATATCTGGCGTTTAGGCCGACATTTGGCATAAGAGAGGTCCCATGCATATTAGGCGCGCACTCGATTTGCATGTTTTTACTATTGTTGTTGCTAGCAATTCTGTACATATTATTTAATGCAATAATTACTCTTTTAACCTCTGTACATATCATGCTTACAATTCCGGCCACGAGCGTTTCCATTTTTGCACTTTTGTTGTCACATTGCAATCAGAACTTCTACTACGTAAATCGCTCTTGAACAGCACGATTTGGAATTTGTGAAGCATCAACCACCAGTCCGGTCGAACCGTGCAGGGGAGTCTTTGACTATATTGTCACGCCCTCACATTTTACTATTTTTGTGGTTTGCCTACTCTCACTCATTTGTCATATTTTTGCAGGAAGACCGTCCTCGCAAATAGTCGAGGGCGGACAACAACAAAAAAGAGGAAGAAAAAGAAAAAAAATCATCATCCAAGAATGAGTTGAGTTATGTTGTGGAAAGATGTCACTATACGCATTCAACAAAGCATCGCTCTGGGTCTTATATTTTGCATTTTTATACATATTTGTAAATTCAATTGATATGTCTAATATTGATTACATAATTTTTTATCATTCATTTTACAACATAATCATCCCGAACTACGCGTGTCTGATTCTCACCACACGGTGTGATACGTAGGCAACCCATCTAGGGTTCGACACCACCACAAAAAAAAAGGTACATATTTGGTTCACTCATTCATTGCACGGACATTCATTATTGCATTTCAATCATTCTATCACATTCATTCATGCATTTCATTCATTCTATCACATTCATTCATTTTTTCATTACATTCTTTTACTTTGCATTAGTCTTATAGTGAACAATAATTTGTTTTGCACAGCTTTTACTTTTGCATTTCTTTCGTGAATAAATTCTTTTAAATCATACGTTTTATAACATATCTGAACGAACTACGCACACCTGATTCTCGTAAAAAACGAGATATGTAGGTAGCCCTATTCGGATCAGTACCATTTATTCAAAAAATACAAAAAATATCTTGTTCATAAATACAAAAAATGTTATCCAAAAATACAAAAACATTTTTTAGCATCATTGTTTGACTTGGTTGATACCAACACAGTTGGGAGTGTTCATAGGAAAGAACGTGTAATAATCAATATGGGCTGACTTCGTGGTAAACCATAGATTCTTTTGGTACCTCTTATTCACCCGTAAATGACATTGCCTTACATGCTTCTAAGATAAGAACGAAACCAACCTCATCGTTTCATGTGCATTGTGTGGTGAGTTTTTAGAATCAGTTCAATTGCATTGCATTGTGATCTAGAACTTGGCCCGAATGTTTGTTGAGGCGAAATCCTGAGTAACACTCGGTGTGGGAAATGATCGTAGGCTTTCTTTGACCCGTTTGAGCCTTTTTCAGCCTACCAAATAACATTATCCGTAGTACACCTCTTTTGAGCCTTAAGCTTATTCTTTTGACAATCGCATATTACACCTATACCCTTTCTGAGTGCGTACGCACTATCCCTCTTTTGGCCCGACCTCCTTGAGCGTTTTGTAAATGTGCAAGTGGCTGACAAAATTCTGCGTCAAAGGTTGCAAAGACAAAAATTGTCAAAGTTCCAAAAGGAAAAAGAAAACACAAATGATGACTCACAAAAGAAGAAATCAAAAGCCCCGAAGAAAAGAATGCAAGAATAAATTTGGAAAAAGCGGGCTCCAAACGAAATATTCAATAGAAGTCAGTACAGAAAAACTGGGACAAAAAAAAAAGAGGAAAGAAAAAAGAAAGCAGGTCAGCATTAAAGCACACAAATATCAAGCACGGACGTAGTCCAACGCTCGAGGAGGGATTAGTCACTTTTACCCAAATGATATCCATCCCTTTCTCCAAGCCTACATTACAAGCCCATGACAAGCCCTACATGATCTTATCGAGAGTTCACATTAGTGGATACTTACATGACGGTCAAGCCTATGGTATCACAATTGCATGCATTGAACATCCTTTTGAGTGTGAGCGTACTTCTCTAAACGTCCCAAAATTCAAAATACAGGAATATATGTGAAAAATGGGACTTTCTTTCAGTGAGGGCATTTGAAACATGAGATTACGTGTAGTTCGAAACCTTGGCCGCAAGCAAGTGTGTCGATACTTAGGTGTTTGAGGTACCATTTGAAACTATAGGAATTACCCAGAAGTCAGTCTTGGTTAGACTGGAAGTGAATAACGAAATTTCCTAAGCACAATACTAATTGTTGGTATCAACTGAAGTCAGAACGTGATGCTGTCTTTCCACTTTTCAAAAAAAAAAAATGCATATATAAAATTATCATTTTTTGCATCATGAACTACGTATTGACCTGATTCCTTCAGCGGGATACGTAGGCGGCCACATTGGCTTCGGTCTCATTTTTAAAAAAAAATTGTACAATCTTTTTTGCATCACGAACTACGTCATGACCTGATTCCCTCATGAGGATACGTAGGCGGCCTAAATCGGCTTCGGTCACACCATTAGAAATCTTTCCATTGGCTCGCGTGCGACAGAATGCGTTTGATTATTCCGAAAAGAGATATGAGCAATTTCCGCCAGAGTTAAGTCTTGTCCACGCGCCCCGCATAATGAAAACTGGGACAATTTTGGGAAATGCACCGTGAAGAGATTATAATAAGGATTCCAAAAGCAATCTGCAATCGCAGCATCCAGCAAGTCCGTGCAGAGACTACATCAGCAATCGCAGCATTCGCAGCGTCCAGCAAGCCCGCGCAGAGCATTCAACAAGCATTCACAGCATCCAGCAAGTCCGCACAGAGACTGCATCAGCACTCACAGCATTCAGCAAACATTCACAACATTCAACACGTCCGTGCAAGGACGCAATCTCAGCATTTGCAACATCACAACAATATTCTATGTCTATTTCTTCACAAAAGGACATGACATTTTTATTTTAAATTAAGCATGAAGTCTTTGTTAATATTATGTGTCTATTATTATTACACCGTCGTTTGATTTTAATAGTGTCTGCATCTCTTTAAATAATTAATTGACACTGCATTTTTCTTGTAATTAGGCATTAAACATTTGCTAAAATATTGTATTTTATTATTATAGCGTCGGCATTTGCATTTTAATAATTTTGTATCTTTAAATAATTTTTCTTTTAAATAATTAATCCATTTTGCATTTTTTGCCAAATCAGTCCAGTCCAAGGCACAATCTGGATCAGTCCAATCCGCCAAAAACCGAAGCTCAAACTGAAGCCCAAAAAATGAAGTCCATTACCCCTTTCATCTTTGCCCTCCAATACCCAAAACTCAATACCCACTACTCAATACCCAAACCCAAAACCCTAAACCTAATCTCACCCTATAAAATAAACCTACCCTACTACACCTACCCAGCCCACAGAATTCACTCTCAGTCCCCACACTACCTAGCCGCCACCATCATTACCCTCTCTCAAACCTATTATCGCCCCACCCGTCTAACCCTCTATCTCTATCACTCTCATTCCCCTAACCTTAGCCGCACACTACAACATCAGCCCTCTCCCTCAACCTCTCTCCCTCTCTTCTCTCACCTTCTTGTCACCGCCAGTTTCACCGGCGAACCCACTGTTCGCAATGAACCATCGCATACTACATCGTCAAAGCAACATAACGCCACGCGCCGCCATTCCCACTCTCGTCGCCCGTCGACACACCATCGCGACCCACACCGCACGAATCTCACCGCTCGCGTCACGCGGCTGCGCCGTGGCGTCCTCATCGTAAGTGAAGCGCCGGCTCCGTTCATGCTCTTATTTGTTTTCGGGTTTTGACACTTTATATTATTATTGGTTTGGATTGATTTTATGTTTTGGTTTTTGCCAGAGTTCTGAAAACTCCGGCGACCGTTGGTTATTGCTGCTACTGTTTATTTTCCGTCAGACTAATTTTCGGGATTACGATCTTGTTCTTGACGTTATATTCGGATTTGATGCCTGTTTTGGGGTTTGTACCGATTTTCTGATTGTTGGTATATGGTCGCGATTAAATCGACTTGTCATCGCTGCGTGTATTGTTTTCGCGAGCCATTCTTGGCCATGTCGCTGTCACTGTTCGTCTCTATTTTGTTTATCTGCTGGACTGATTTTGCTATAATGCTGGTGTTACACCCCGGAAATTCCAGGATATGTTTATAAGGACGTACGTAAGAACTCAAAAATGTTAAGATTTGAGACGAGTTAGTTTGTCGGAATTTTTGGAATTGGTCGGAAACGAAATATTGCGACGAACGGGAGGGCGACACGTGTCACCCCCCTTTGCTTAGTCTTGGACGAAATATTCATGGATAGGATGGTCATTTGACCATAATTTAAATGGCCAAGTATTGCAAAGACTAGTAGCATGATAAGATTGACTAAGTCAAAGGCCACTTGGGCTTGATCCATGTGAAATGCATCCAAGCCGCCCATTTGTTTTAATCATAACCCTTCCTTGTTTTATATAAGCTTACTAGTAGGATGACTAGTTCCCACACTTAGTTTTTTTCAAGAAATGTTTGAAGAAACTCATAGGAGCTCTCGGCTATGAGGGTTCAAGAAAATAAAAAAAATTAATTGTTGTCCAATAATTCCCCCAGTTTAAACCAAGGTACCTAAGGGTATAGTAAGTGTTTCTCAATAAAAGATCCGGAAATGTGGTGTTTTCATTATTAGTCAAGGCGAAAACCTAAAGGGTTATTCAACTTTGAAGTTGAAACTTGAAGATGAGTTTTTCATAAGCTTCTAAGGGTGGCTTGGGGTGGATTGGAATGTCGAAAGGAGGAGCTAAAGGTGCTAGAGATCGACTTGTACTCTTGGATCATATTTGGGCTAATTGAGGTATAATCTTCGTTTTACTTTTGTAATTGAAGATTTCATGTTATGATAAGTTATAAGTGGTCTTGTGATATGTGTTATGAAGTTTGATAAGTGTTATGGAATTGGAAGCTCAAAATCCGAAAATGACATATTTAGCCATTTGAAATTGAAATCCAATTTGATCGATTAATTGAATTGTCGCATGTTACCTACTTGGAAAATGTAGTAGCTATAATTAATGGCGGCTTGATATCATATTATGCTACCAATTTGGATTGAATTGGAAATTGAATAAGAATTGGTATTGTTTTATACATTGTGGCCGAAATTGGACTAGTAGTTTAGACTAGTTTGTTATCGTTTGTGGTGAGCCAATTGGGGTTGTTTGGTTATTCATTTGCATTGAACTACCTTATAAATTGTGGTGAGCCAATTGGGGCTGTTTGGTTATTGTATTCGGCCTTGAAAAAGGTGGCAAAGTTAGTAAAAACAAAGGAAGTGCTGTCCGATTTTCCGTAGAATTTAGTGACTTGCACTTGGAATATTCTACGTTTGAAACTAGAAGTTAATAGACGTACTATGGTCATTATAGGTTGGCATACTACGTACGGCGATTGGACTTAGCAAGTGGATTAAACCGAAGAGGTATGTGGAACTTTCTTATCTCTTGAGCATGATTAAGTTGTAAATGTATAGTACGGTGAGCGTCTGAGATTTTGACAATCTAGTCTATTTGATATCCTTGGCTTATTTTAAGAATGCCCCAGTTGTTTGAGTTAGAGAATTAACTCACTTGTTTATTTATTAAGGATATCTTGGTTTTCAAAGGTTAAGAGACTTTAAGTATGTTGAAAGTATTTTGATTCTTTTTATATTGTAAAGTTTAAGTCTCTTGGTTAAAAAGAAGTATGTAAGTTGCTAATGTATAAAGCTAGTATAACGGCTTTATGGGAAGTTGGTTATCATAGCTTTATGGAAAGTTAATAAGAGAATGGTTTACTCTTAAGTAATTTAAGCATGTTAAGGGACTTGAAGAGTTTTAAAGAATGTGACACTTGTTTCATTTTAAACGTATAAGTCCCTTGGATAGGAAATTGTACTTGACTTAGGTATAAAGTGAATATAACGACTTTATGGGGAGTTGGTTATATTGGCTTTATGGAAAGATAAATGGCTTGATTTATTTGAAAGGCAATTTGATTTAAAGGCATCAATTGCCTAAAGCTTTTACGAGAGAAGAAGTCACTTGATTTAGAAGCCTAATTTTATTTCTAAAAGTATTGTGACTTGTCTTGAAAAAGAAATTGTAACTTGATACTACAGTTATTAGTATCTTGGAAGCTTTATAATGAAATGAGTCATTTTGAAAAAATAGAAGTACGTAGTACTTTGGGTTAAATTCCCGGATTTTTTTATAAAGAACATGTTAGTGCCTTAAGTAAACTAAAATGAGAGTGTATATGAAACAGAATAATAAGAAGTTAGGGGATTGCTTAACTTGCTTATATATTGTATGATAAGCCGGTAGTGCTTATGTTATGTGTGATAAGCGGATTTGTGCTAGTAGTTCAAGAATAATTGCGGTCATTCCGGGTTTGTGGCATTGCATATTTCCGTGGATTTGCTACCCACGATGCGAGGAATACCTCGTGCGAGTGCAGGGCTTATGCGGGTGAAATAGTCCCGTGCGGGCGGGTCCGACCTATGCGAGGAATACCTCATGCGAGTCCGTAAGGGCTTATGCGGGTGAAATAGTCCCATGCGAGAATACCCAGCGGGTCCACTGGATCTATGCGGGTGAAATAGTCCCGAATAGGATTGCTTAATGACAACTGCGGGCGGGTGGTCCGCTTTGATCGTGAGCTTTCTACTTTATATTGTAAGTATACCCCTATTTACTCTCATTGTTAGTAAGACCACGATTGTCTTTGTTAATTGAGTTATCATACATGTCTCCGCTTTATTTTAGACTTATGATTTCATTACGCACTTTCGGTTTCACATATTTGGTACATGTTGTCTTGACCTCCTTCGAGCCGCGTTCACGCCGCAGTAAAGAAATGCAGTTCTTGATCCTCGCTCTTAGGATCACTGTCAGCTGTTGAGAAACTCCTTTATTCCGGAGGCTTATACCTGGTATTGTCGGTTATTGTACATTCACGGGTATGGCTGGGCCCGTCACTTGAGTTGTTATTCTTAGAGGTGCAGTAGTCACATTGTGGATTGGGTTGTAAAGAAAAAAATGTATTGTTCTATTTTGGATTGAGTATATTTTTACGGAAGGTGGCCTTATCATTGCTTTGTTGTTAACTTATGTTTAAATATTTTTTTAGTTGTGTATGTTCAGCTGCTATTCTCTGATGTTTACCGAGAGGGGTGCCCAGGTAGGGCACCGATCATGAGCCCGGTCGGTCGTGACAAAAGTGGTATCGAGCGATTAGTCCTCGGAAAGTGTCTGAGGCAGGTGTCTAGTAGAGTCTTGATTATCGGTGTGTTGTGCACCACATCTATAATCGAGGAGTTTGCGGGACATTTAGGATTGGTTTCCATTCTTCTCACTCTAAGATCGTGCGATAGAAATTTTGTATGGTTAGGGTCGTCTTTCCCAACAAGTTATGATTGTTTGCAGCCTACGAGAAAGCGTGATGACCCAGGAAGGATTATGTGGATTGCGTATCCAGGTTGGTAATGTTTGTAGTATAGTTGGTATTGTGACATACAACTATACGGATTTATGTTTGGGGGTCACATGTGTGTGCCTAGGATGATTTTAGATTACGAGTTGGGTAAGGACTAAATAAATACGGAAGGTATGAGCGATTAAGGAACTCATCAAGGTTTTACGTGCTAATTTGAGATAATTAGGTGATGATGAGTTGTGTGAGAATGTAATGGACCCTTAAGTTAATTAAGAGACTAAGTGGAAGACTATGTTAGCAACTTAAGCTCGTGGTATGCTTAAAGGGAATTGTCTGGCGAGATCGGACGAAGAAAGTATAGTTGTTGTGGTCAAGACAACACGGCTATGATTTTACGAGAAGTTTTGTACCGGTTGCGGGGTGATAAGTTAGGCTTGGAACATGGAAATTGCGAGCACGAGAATGTGATAACCGTCGAGACCTTAGGTATATAAGGCCTTCTCGGGTAGTAAAGTTAAGTCGGGCCAGGGTAAGAGTTAAGTACGGCCGAAGTCGGGTTGGGGACCTATTCAGGGTCGCCTCATAGCTTGAAATGAAATGGGATTGGTTGGTAGTAGTCCCGCTACGTGACAGGGTCACGAGGGTGCAAGGCCCAAGTCTAGCTAATCGTTTTATGGGTTCGTGGACGCATTCCACCGGAACCGAGTTGCGAGCGGAATGGGCCTTGTATTGTTTAATTTTGTAACTCAAAGATTGGAGACCGGATCGATATATGAGGCTATGTATGCGTCGCTAAAATAAGTTTGGGAGTACGGAAAAATCGACCGATGAAAAGATAACAACCAAGTGTAAAGAAATAAAGCTGAATCCATGAGAACCTTTCGGTGATCACACGTGAGTGATGGGTGGTAGCCGGCGAGTAGATAATAATTACAGTAACGATACAGTCGTTGGACCTTAGCAGACCTAGCAGAGCTGTTATGACAGACGTTGAGGTCATTATGAGTACGGACTAGTTGGCCTCTTGTGATGCCAACGTGGACTACAGAGAGAGATTGATTTCGGTACCAATTTTCCGATAAGCCGGTTATCGAGTGGAAAGGAAGAGAAGTGGTGGTAACCAGTGAATTATTCTTCCTTCTTTGGCATAATTGTTTTTATTAAGTCTGTGTGATTTGTTCATTTGAGGTGGATTGAGGCAGAAAGTAGTAATAATTGAATTTGAAGGAATTTATGTTAAATGCCCTTGGAGGTACTTGGAGTTGGTTTGGTGTGGCGGTCAGGGCCACGACCTTCCAGATAATTTCAGGAAAATGTGCAAGGCATGAATAAATAAGTACGGGTGCTGCCGGCGGAAAGCTGAGGGCATCTTTGGTAGGTTTTGAAAATCTACACTACTTTAAGGCGGTGCGTGATGATTAGATAATTACTGGACCGCGAGAGGACCCTGTGATTAGGGTTGTGACTCCAAGGAAAGTTTAAGTAAGGGAGATAAGTTCTCTTCCCACGAAAAGGACGCTTTGCGTATTATGGGTTACGTGTACCCATGTTGTTAGATGAAGGATATAAGACTGTAAGGTCTTCGTATCATCATGCCAGGTTACGATTGTGGATAACCGTGGAAAAAGTGTTGGGTGGAGTAATAAAGCACGCATTTAACTGGTCGAGAAGTATCGTAAAGATATAAATATAAGTTGCACGAGTCATGATTACCCCAGACGAGTGTAAAGACCATTAGTAGATAATGGGCAGTAAGAACATTTCAAGAAATGTGGTGACACCTAGTTATAGGCTCTACAACCGGGAAAGGAAAACCGGGTTACTACTTGACGAGATCAAGGAAACCTTCCCCCCCAAAAAATGTGATTGACAGTAAGTCTTAGACGTGAGGCAAGCAAAGGAATCAAATCTAAGTTTAGTGACCAAGTTTGGTTGCAACAAAGAAAGGGAAACAGGAACCATAAGTGAGATTAAGGATACCCGAATATTTCGCAGGAATGAGAAAGGCTTTCAGTTATTGGAAGATAAGTTGACCACGACTACAGTTCTAACCCCTCCTGTGAGACTAGAGGGTTAGGTATTATGATAACACGATGGGTGTTGGGCTAGGTTGTGTGCTGACGCAACCCGATAAGGATAGAGCCTATGTTTTTCCGGTAGTTAGGGAAGCAGGAAAGGAAATTACGCCACTCACGATTTAGAGCTGGCGGCAGTTAAATCATGCCTTGAAGATTTGGGGGCATGACGTATATACAGACTTCATGTGGATATTTGTGCAGACCACAAAAGCCTTCGGTATATCTGCAGGCTGAGGCAGTAGAATTTGCGACAGCGATGGTGGCTAGAGTTACTCAGGGATTGTGATATTGATATCCTATACCATCCGGGGAAAAGCCAAGACAGTTACAGATACTCTTTGTCGTGGACCTAAGGGTAGTCTGCCAGATGGGCAGCCAGATAGATGTGATGCGTCCGCGAGATCCTTCGCCAACGAGCCTAGAGGTTCGATTATTTGTTTCTAAGGTTAACGAAGTTTAGATCCGAGAGGTTGCTGAGTCTCCCGTCGTTGGGGAGGTAAGGAGGCGTCAGTATGAGGATCCAGTTATGATACGGTATCGAGATACGACTCTCCGAGGAAAGAAGAGCATGTTTGAGTAGCACCAGATGGGGTGTTGTGAGATGAGGATAGATTGCATGTACCCGGTGCTGCAGGACTAGTCAGCAGGTTTTAGGGGAGGCACGCAGTGCTTATTGCTCTAATTGTTTGGGGCCGACTAAGTCGTGTCGTGACCTCAGATGTATGTATGGGTGAGATGACCGGAAAAGAGACATAGCGGAGTTTACTGCTTAGTGTCCGAGTTAGTAGCAGGTCATGGTTGTGTACCAGAAGCCCAGTGGGCTATTGCAGGCGATTGAAATCCCAACCTAGATATGAGAGGAAATTAATATGGATCTTGTTACAGGGTGGCATCGTACTCGGAGGAAGTGCGACTCCCTGGGGGTCATGGTAATTAGGCTGGCGAAACCAGCTGTGTTCTTTCGGATTGGGACCACTTACTCGACTGAGGTTTATGCTAGCTTGTAAAGCAGAGAGATTGTGAGACTGCACGAGGTTCCTACGTTTATGATTACAGATAGATGAGCTCAGTTGCGGATAACTTCTGGAGGTTTTTCAGAAAGGATTAGGGACACAGGTGAGTCTCAGTGTTGCATTACACCCAGCATCGACGGTCAGTCAGAGCGTACTATCCAGGCACTTGAGGATAGGTTGCGGGCCTGTGTTTTTGATTTCAGGAATAGCCGGGAAGGTTGATTGCCTCTTGTCTTATTGCGTAACGATAACAGATACCCTTTCGCCGTGGACCGCACGAGGCCTTGTGTGTAAGAAAGTGGAGATCGCCGGTCGGATGGTTCGACATAGGCGATGTTCAGTTATTTGGTCCAGACTTGACTCAACGGGCTATGGATAAGGCGAGGCTTATCCGGGGAAGATTGTAGTAAGCTTAGAGTCCGCAGAAGCTTTATGCAGATAACCGATGTTGACACGTGGGTTTCAGTTGATATTTTAGTATGAGTATTGTTATGCGGCCAAGTGTGGCATTATTGGCACGTAGGGGTTGTAAGGAGACTATGTCGCTATCTTAAGTTTGACTCCCGAGAGAACATTCGGGGACGAATGTTTCTAAGGGGGGAAGAATGTTACACCCCGGAAATTCCAGGATATGTTTATAAGGACGTACGTAAGAACTCAAAAATGTTAAGATTTGAGACGAGTTAGTTTGTCGGAATTTTTTGAATTGGTCGGAAACGAAATATTGCGACGAACGGGAGGGTGACATGTGTCACCCCCCTTTGCTTAGTCTTGGACGAAATATTCATGGATAGGATGGTCATTTGACCATAATTTAAATGGCCAAGTCTTGCAAAGACTAGTAGCATGATAAGATTGACTAAGTCAAAGGCCACTTGGGCTTGATCCATGTGAAATGCATCCAAGCCGCCCATTTGTTTTAATCATAACCCTTCCTTGTGTTATATAAGCTTACTAGTAGGATGACTAGTTCCCACACTTAGTTCTTTTCAAGAAATGTTTGAAGAAACTCATAGGAGCTCTCGGCTATGAGGGTTCAAGAAAAGAAAAAAATTCAATTGTTGTTCAATAATTCCCCCACTTTAAACCAAGGTACCTAAGGGTATAGTAAGTGTTTCTCAATAAAAAGATCCCGGAAATGTGGTGTTTTCGTATTAGTCGCAAGGCGAAAACCTAAAGGGTTATTCAACTTTGAAGTTGAAACTTGAAGATGAGTTTTTCATAAGCTTCTAAGGGTGGCTTGGGGTGGATTGGAATGTCGAAAGGAGGAGCTAAAGGTGCTAGAGATCGACTTGTACTCTTGGATCATATTTGGGCTAATTGAGGTATAATCTTCGTTTTACTTTTGTAATTGAAGATTTCATGTTATGATAAGTTATAAGTGGTCTTGTGATATGTGTTATGAAGTTTGATAAGTGTTATGGAATTGGAAGCTCAAAACGAAAATGACATATTTAGCCATTTGAAATTGAAATCCAATTTGATCGATTAATTGAATTGTCGCATGTTACCTACTTGGAAAATGTAGTAGCTATAATTAATGGCGGCTTGATATCATATTATGCTACCAATTTGGATTGAATTGGAAATTGAATAAGAATTGGTATTGTTTTATACATTGTGGCCGAAATTGGACTAGTAGTTTAGACTAGTTTGTTATCGTTTGTGGTGAGCCAATTGGGGCTGTTTGGTTATTCATTTGCATTGAACTACCTTATAAATTGTGGTGAGCCAATTGGGGCTGTTTGGTTATTGTATTCGGCCTTGAAAAAGGTGGCAAAGTTAGTAAAAACAAAGGAAGTGCTGTCCGATTTTCCGTAGAATTTAGTGACTTGCACTTGGAATATTCTACGTTTGAAACTAGAAGTTAATAGGCGTCATGGTCATTATAGGTTGGCATACTACGACGCGATTGGACTTAGCAAGTGGATTAAACCAAGAGGTATGTGGAACTTTCTTACCTCTTGAGCATGATTAAGTTGTAAATGTATAGTACGGTAGACGTCAAGATTTTGACAATCTAGTCTATTTGATATCCTTGGCTTATTTTAAGAATGCCCATTGTTTGAGTTAGAGAATTAACTCACTTGTTTATTTATTAAGGATATCTTGGTTTTCAAAGGTTAAGAGACTTTAAGTATGTTGAAAGTATTTTGATACTTGTTCTGTTGGAGAGTTTAAGTCTCTTGGTTAAAAAGAAGTATGTAAGTTGCTAATGTATAAAGCTAGTATAACGGCTTTATGGGAAGTTGGTTATAATAGCTTTATAGAAAGTTAATAAGAGAATGGTTTACTCTTAAGTAATTTAAGCATGTTAAGGGACTTGAAGAGTTTTAAAGAATGTGACACTTGTTTCGTTTTAAACGTATAAGTCCCTTGGATAGGAAATTGTACTTGACTTAGGTATAAAGTGAATATAACGACTTTATGGGGAGTTGGTTATATTGGCTTTATGGAAAGATAAATGGCTTGATTTATTTGAAAGGCAATTTGATTTAAAGGCATCAATTGCCTAAGGCTTTTACGAGAGAAGAAGTCACTTGATTTAGAAGCCTAATTTTATTTCTAAAAGTATTGTGACTTGTCTTGAAAAAGAAATTGTAACTTGATACTACGGTTATTAGTATCTTGGAAGCTTTATAATGAAATGAGTCATTTTGAAAGAATAGAAGTACGTAGTACTTTGGGTTAAATTCCCGGATTTTTTTATAAAGAACATGTTAGTGCCTTAAGTAAACTAAAATGAGAGTGTATATGAAACAGAATAATAAGAAGTTAGGGGATTGCTTAACTTGCTTATATATTGTATGATAAGCCGGTAGTGCTTATGTTATGTGTGATAGCCGGATTTGTGCTAGTAATTCAGTAATAATTGCGGGGTCATTCCCCGGGTTTGTGGCATTGCATATTTTCGTGGATTTGCTACCCACGATGCGAGGAATACCTCATGCGAGTCCGTAGGGCTTATGCGGGTGAAATAGTCCCATGCGGCGGTCCACCTATGCGAGGAATACCTCATGCGAGTCCGTAGGGCTTACGCGGGTGAAATAGTCCCATGCGAGGAATACCTCACGCGGGTCCACCGGATCTACGCGGTGAAATAGTCCCGGAATAGGATTGCTTAATGACACCATGCGCGGGTGGTCCCGCTTTGATCGTGAGCTTTCCTACTTTATATTGTAAGTATACCTATTTACTCTCATTGTTAGTAAGACACGATTATCGTTAATTGAGTTATCATACATGTCTCCGCTTTATTTTAGACTTATGATTTCATTACAAGCAGTTTCACATATTTGGTACATGTTGTATCGACCTCATTCGGGGCCGCGTCATGCCGCAGTAAGTACAGTTTGATCCTCGCTCTTAGGATCACTGTCACCGTTGAGAAGCTCCTTTATTCCGAGGCTTATTCCTGGTATTGTCGGTTATTGTACATTCAGGGGTATGGCGGGGCCCTGTCCCGCCAGAGTTGTTATTCTTAGAGGTCTGTAGTCACATTGTGGATTGGGTTGTAAAGAAAAAAAAAATATCTTTGTTCATTTTCTGGATTGAGTATATTTTTACGGAAGGTGGCCTTATCGGCTAGTTGTTAACTTATGTTTAAGTATTTTTTAGTTGTGTATGTTCCATTGCTATTCTCTCGATGTTTACCAAAAGGGTGCCCAGTAGGGCACCATGCCTTGAGTCGGTCGTGACAGCTGGACTGATTTTTATGCTATTTTTGCTACTGATTTTAGGCTGGTTTTTACTGATTTTGAACATGTTACTACACTTGTTGATATTTTACTGATTTTGAACAAGATACTACACTTGGTATTTTTACTGATCTTGAACAGATACTACACTTTGGCCAATGAAAAAGTTATCCGTCGATTTTTTAGGCCTCCGCAGTTACAAAGACGGAAAATAAAATAAATGAAGCTTTCTGGGCAATGATGATTTCTTCCACTTACACCGGATAACCAACATGCGCTGGCAGGGCGAATTCTCGCAGCCGCACTTGTTTAGGCTGTCCCACTTTATATATTTTTATATCAGAGCCCTCCGTGTTTAAAACTATTATTGTTTTGGCGCGGAACCGATGGTTTTATCTATTTTATTGTTTTCTAGCAATATTGGCCGATGAAGGAATCTCCGTCTGATTTCCAAGGCCTTCCATGTACAAAGACGGATCTATTTTTTGGCTTCATATATTAATTATTGTAATTACTTTAAAAATTATTTATTTTATTACTAACACTTTTACTAAGTGTCTATGCAGGTACCCGGAGATCATCTTGTGCAGAAGGCCTAAAAAGGGCTAAAGATGTCTCGGGTTTTTATCTCATGTCGCATTTAATTTTAGTTTTATTATTTTGTATTGCATTGTATTAATTGTAAAAATGTTTAGAATAGATAGAATAAAATCCAATATATAATTAACCTAGGTTTGAACGGATAACCGCAAGTTAGCGGATCCTATAGGATGCCCACTTCCTTTAGGATAATAAAGAACCCTTACCTAGAATCTCACATAGCTTTTCGCAGACCTTTAAATGGAGATCATTTATAGCATTTTATGCTATTTAAAAAGTGTCTTAATTCACTATAATAATTAGGTGGCGACTCCTTAAAATACATTTAGGAATCAACCATACGTGGTACTCCCGTTTCGACTCCGGTTTAAAATGGGGTGTTACATCGATTTCACAATTAAGAAATCCACCAAATTTTCAACGTGTCACACAACCCAACGACCAATTCGCATATTGTCTGTAGCGTGATAACGATAGACGAATCCAAACATAATAATGACATGCCGAAATTGGGAAATGCGCATTCACTTTGTCGTCATTTCCAACAAAAGCATTACATTTTAGCCCCTAGGATCAATATATCATAGTCTCGCATATTTGACGTTTAGGTACACCTCTGACATAAGAGAGACTCTCATGCATGTTACGTCGCACGCTTGATTTGCATGAAATTTGCTTACTATTTTCTGTCACTTGCAACCCTGTACATATTAGTTAAAGCAATTTCATACTGACTTGGTTTGTTTTATTTTTTGAAGGTTTTCTTTTGCTCAGCTTATTTTCCCAAATGTTGGTTCGTGTTGACTAAAACTGGTAGAACACCCTTACTTCGCTAGATCAAAGGCACGAGCACCCAGTAAAATGACTGATTCATGGGCACATAATTATTTGAGATGCAATTGAACCTGCACCCGACCCTGTTTCTCCTGAAAGCTTTTTGAAATTGTATCAGCATTTAATGAAAAATGTGATTCAAATTGAGGCATGAATCACATTTATGCATTCAATGTGTTTTGCCTTTTTGCCTCCGCCTTCTGAAAGCTTAAAACTCAAACCACTTTTTCCAATTTCAAATTTTATCAGCATTTAATGAAACAATGCTATTCAAATTGAGGCCTAAAACACATTTATGCATTCAATGTGTTTTGCCTCCGCCTTCTGAAAGTTTAAAACTCAAACTGTTTTTGCAATTTTAAATTTTATCAACATTTAATGAAACAATGTGATTCATATTGAGGCCTAAATCACATTTACACATTCAATGTGTTTTGCCTCCGCCTTTTGAAAGCAATTCAAACCGTTTTTTGTAATTTCAAATTTTATCAGCATTTAATGAAATAATGCGATTCAAATTGAGGTATGAATCACATTTATGCATTCAATGTGTTTTGCCTCAGTCTTTTGAAAGCTTAAAATTCAAATCACTTTTGCAATTTCAAAATTTGTTCTCTTTCGCCATGCATATTAATAAATTTGTCGGTAATGTGAATATGACACGTGATGAAACAAGCGAACAAAGAACCAAAGACTTCAGAGAGAAGAAATACACGAGGGCACGTGCGGGCCTCATATGAATGGTTTTACTCAAGCAAAAGAAGATTCTGCAAGCATGCTATTCTTTGGATGACCATGGAAACAGATTGCATCTGCTTTGTGCAAATATGCCACCAGCATTAGATTCACGTCGATTTGATCTTAGTGCCTCCAAACGAACTCAATATGACGAGTTCTTCCAGACCATTTGCAGCTTGGGGCATGGATGCCATAGGCTCTATCAAACCTGCATCATCAAATGGGCACAGATTCATTCTAGTATCAATCGACTACTTCACGAAGTGGATAGAGGCATCATTTGACATTGTTCGGAACAACATCATTTGTCAGTTATAAACAAACAATGGAGTCGATCTCAATAGTAAGGTATGTGGAAAGTTTAAGATCACTCACCGCAATTCCACTCCGTACCGACCTCAAATTAATAGAGCAGTCAAAGCAGACAACAAAGGCATCAAAGGAATACCGCGAAATATGATTGACAGTTACAAGCATTGGCACGAGCAATTTACCCTTTGCACTTTTGGGCTATCGCACTGCAATCAGAACCACTACTGGGGCAACGCCATATCTTTCGATTTATGGAATAGAAGTCGTGTTACCAGCAGAGGGGGAAATACCGTTTTTAAGAATTATCCAAGAAGCCGAGTTGAGCAAGACCAAATGATACAAAATTGATGTGAGCAATTGATGCTAACTGATAAAAGCAGAGGAACACAGTTTGTCACGGGCAACTTTATCAAAACAGAATGGCCAAAGCTTTCAACAAGAAAGTAAAATCAAGAATTTTCAAACCGGGGCAATTTATGTACGTACCAAAATGAAGTTAAAGGAAAAATCGCACCTAATTGGAAAGGACCTTACATGGTTCACCGAGTGCTAACTGGAGGAGCACTAATCCTAGCTAAAATGGATGGCGAAGTATGACCAAGAGCTATCAACGCAGATGCAGTGAAGAGATGCTATATCTAGAAATTTTTATGTTTCCATGTAATGTATTTCCTATGTTGTAAAAGTTGCGCTCCCTTGGCGGGATACGCAAAGAACCCATGTCGGGTTTCACATCTTTAAAAGCACAAATTTCCCCAAACCTTTTGTCACACGAACTACGTCATGACCTGATTCCTTCGGCGGGATTAGGCGGCCACATCGACTTCGGTCCCATTCTTAGAAAACCATACAATCCCCTTTTGCTTGTAATAAACTATGTTATGACCTAATTTCCCCGACAGGATACGTAGGCGGCCTATATCGGCTTCGGTCACATAATTAGAATTTTTCATACCTTATGTTTTGCATATAGCAAACTACACGCATTTGATCACCTTTATAGGACATGCAAGCTGCCCACACAAAACTCAATTTCGTCCGGTCGAAAGTTTAGCATCTTCGCATACCAGAAACTGGGGCAATTTTTAACGGTTCACCGCAAGAATACGCCGATAAACACGAAAAAGCGTTGGCTAGCTAAATCTTCAATCAGAAGAAGGATTTTTGATAAAGACGTTTACTTAGTTTCACTGCATGTCACTATTCGAGAATTCGACAGAAATTTTAATAACATGCATACTTTATTATAAGCATATTATTTTCAACCAATATTTTCCCACTAACAACTAGTAAGACTAGAAACCAGATAGGGATTACAGGTTTGAACCGGTCTGAACATGCAAGCCTCAAGAGCCAAAGCTACATATTCAACGCGAATCGACTGCCCCCTTCCCCAAACTTACAAGTTTTCTTTGAATACAAGTTCTTCATATTAGCAGAAGCATAGAGGACAACAACAATCAAGGTTCAAATTCTGCAATAAAGCTCAGCACATTAGCTCGGTCATAGAGTTACATTTCAACTCATGCGGGTCGCAAACGCACAAACGTCTATGCAACGACGTCACTTTAACCCATGCGGGTCACAAATGCATAACGCCTAAGAAATGACGTCATTTCAACCCATATGGGTTCCAAATGCATAGCGTCTAAGCAATGACATCATTTCAACCCATGCGGGTCACACATGCATAACGTCTAAGCAACGACGTCATTTCAACTCATGCGGGTCACAAACGCATAACGTTTAAGCAATGACATCATTTCAACCCATATGGGTCACACATGCACAACGTCTAAGCAACGATGTCATTTCAACTCATGCGGGTCACAAACGTATAAAGTCTAAGCAATGACATCATTTCAACCCATACGGGTCACACATGCACAACGTCTAAGCAACGATGTCATTTCAACCCATGCTGATCACAAACGCATAATGTCTAAGCAATGACATCATTTCAACCCATGCGGGTCATACATGCATAGTGTCTAGGCAACTATGTCATTTCAATCCATGCGGGTCACAAACGCATTACGTTTGTGCAAGGATGATATCTCAGAATTCGCATTTACAACACGTCTGTGCAAGAACGACATCTCAACATTTGCATTTACAATACGTCTGGAAAGGACATCATCTCAGTATTCACAGTTACAACACGTTTGTGTAAGGACGTCATCTCAGCATTTACAGTTACAACACATCCATGCAACGACACCATCATCATCACGTCTACACAAACATTAGCATTATGTCTACGCAAACATTAGCATTACGTCTACGCAACGACGTCATCAGTATTACATCCTACAATGACGTTATCAGCATTATATCTACACAACTACATCATCAACATTACGTCTACGCAATGACATTATCAGTATTACATCCATATAACAACGACATCAGCATTACATCCATACAACGATGTTATCAATATTACGTCTACCCAATGACGATATCGTCATTACATCTATGCAACGACGATATCACCATTATGACGTTATCAACATTACGTCTACACAGCGACGACATCAACATTACATTTACGTAATGATGGCATCAACGTTATATTTATGCAACGACAGCATCAACATTATATTTACACAATAACGGCATCAACATTACGTCTATACAATGACGATATCAGCATTACATTTATGCAACTACGAAATCAGCATTACGTCCATACAATGATGACATCATTACATCCATACAACGACATTATCTCAGCCCATGCGGTTCGCAAATGCATAACTTCTAGGCAACGATATCATCTCAGCTCATGCAGTTCGCAAACGCACAATGTTTAGGCAACAACTTTATGACAGCCCATGCGGGTCGCAAACACATAATGTCTAAGCGACGATGTCATCTCAGCATTCACAGTCACGACGTGTCTTTGCAATGACACAGTACTAATACGTCTGTGCAGGGACATCATCTCAGCATTCACAATTACAATATGTTTGTGCAGTGATGTCACTCAATATTCATAGTTATAACGCATATGTGCAATGACGTCACCTCAGCATTTGCAGTTGCAACACGTCTGTGCAATGACGTCATCTCAGCATCCGCAGTTACAATACGTCTATGCAAGGACATCATCTTAGCATCATAGTCATGACATGTCTATGCAAGGACGTCATCTCAGTATCACAATCTCTACACGTCTGTGAAAAGATGTCATCTCAATACATCTATGCGAGGACGCCATCGCATTACTCCTACAGAAGCCTTAATTTGCAGGAGCTAGAGCACAGTGTAGAGCTACCTCGTACATCGGATTTCTCAACAAAAGGCTAAGGTTTCCTCGAACGCCGAGCCACTTTCTCTCAACACCATGTCGCACTTGTAACCCAATGTTATCATAATTCAACGCTGAAGCATTAATTTTTGAATTTGCATCGGCTTTGGAAATCATTATCCTTAATATTCATTTGAATTCTCGATGATCGGGACAAAATTGGCTAATCAGTCAACGTGTTTGCCCGAAAACTCTTTCATCGTCTCCAGCCAAACAGGGGCATCTGTTGACACCTAATTTTGACCCATATTTTCTGATTATTTGTTGTAATTTTAAATATTTTTTACACCATATTTTTTTTATCATCAATTGCATTTTTTTATATATCATAATTATAATTTTACCTAAATATTCTATGTAATTTTATTTTTGCAAAATGACATCGCTTTTTTATTTTTTTATCATCAAGCATTTGTTAAATATTATATTTTCATTATTATCACAACGTTATTTTCTATCTTTATAATTTACATCTTTTGTAAAGCATATCTTATAATAAACTCCATTTATTTTTAACCAACTCTCCATTTTATTTCCCCTCACCCAAAACAATATCAACCCACAATAGGGGCCCAAATCCGCAAGCTTCATGTCAACTCCAAAAAAACAAAGCCCAGCCGACCTAGACCCAATAGCTATCGGCCCAAATCCCTATTTTTCAGCCCCCTCCCCTCTTATTTTCTTTTCCCTAACCCAAACAAATAAAACAAAAAGGAAAACCTAAACCTTCAAACCCTTTCCGCCATTTTACACCCATATTCGTCGCCGCCACGATCTGCGCAGAATTTTCCGGCCACCAAATCAGTCGAAAAATTTGGTCCCTTCCTCTCTTCACCCCCTATATCATAACCCCAAAACTAAGCAGCGGCAGTTGCTAAAAAAACCTCCCCCTTACCCTTTTCGGACTGCTCATCCACTGATGTCGTCCACAACGGAGCTTGGAGCTCCGGTGAACCCCCAAACCGCCGGAGTTCAACACCGTATCCCCTACATCTAACCTCACCATTTGTTTCGATCCGGACCAACTATTTCCCTTTTTACTCCCGTCACCACCGACACCCGAACTCCGGCGAACTCACGATGCCGGAGCAGTCACCTCCTTATTACCTCACACATCTATCGCTGATACCCACACCCCGTGACCACTTTATTCCACCCTATCTCTACCTCGTCGGATCTAACCACCGGCGACTTGCGGTGAGGCTTTCGGTCCGGAATCACCCTTTTTTTGTATTGTGATAAATTTATATATTGTGTTGCCCTTCTCGATTTCAAATTAGCTCATAGGAAAATGAATTTTGTTGACCTCTGTGTCGGTCACTATTATTCCATGTTGTTACTATTGTTATTTGGTATTCTTGTTTGGTTGTGGTTTGATGTTTTCGGGTGTTATTCTGAGTTTCGGTGACTTGGACTGGATCTGTTACTGTCTCATTTTCGTGTTCATATTGTTCTGGCTATTTGTGGGTTTTCGACGAACTATTTTAGGTTGCCGCCGGAGCTCCAACTCCGGGGATCATTGGCTATTGTCGCTACTATTTTTGCTTTTTTGGATTGATTTTGACATCCCCCCCCCCCCCTATTTGATTTTGCTCTATTTTGGGTCACTCTGGTGATGTTTTGGTTTTCCGGCGAACCGCTACAGTTTTGCTATTTTCGGGTTGATTTTGAATATTTTGTCCTTATATTTATTTTGGTAAACTGATTGGAATATACTGTCATTTCAAAAAGAACATATTGCTATATTTGAATATTGGGTTGATTTGAACAGATACTACACTTTGGCCGATGAAAACATATCCGTATATTTTTTAGGCCTACACAGTTGGAAAGACGGAAATAAAATTTTCTGAGCGATGATGAGACTTAATTTTTTTCCACATTTACGAGAAACCAACCTGCGTTGGCGAGGAAATTAGATTGACTGACGAGTCACTAGTTCGCAGCCACGACATGATTGGAATGTTGTTTTTACAAAATATAAGTATGAGTCCTCCGTAATCAAAACTGCTACTGTTTTGGTACGGATTCGAAGGTTTATTTGCATTTAAATTGTTTCTCATTGTTTGTCTTTGGCATTTTGCGAGGAATACCTACAACAATTAAAGATAGCCCCGGAGATGATATTACTATTACGTTTTAAATTCTTTAAATTCAGTTCTCTTATCTTGTATTGTAATTTAAATTACTTTGCTTTTAGAATTGTTTGAATGCTTAGAATATTTAGGCCTAGAATTGATAAACTAGAAAAGGTAATAAAAAATGGAAATACGCCGCTGGTTTATTTATTTTTAGGCTCACAATGCAATACTTTTCATCAAAAAATCAATTTTGCATAAAAATACATATACCAAATCAATTTTATATGTATTTTTTATAAACCACGCCATACAAATGCACACTTTTATCAAAAACTCAATTTTACATTGAACTTTTATAAGTCATATCATGCAATACATACTTTTAAACAAATCATTTTTACATGTATTTGCATAAACAATGCCATTGCAATTTGCAAAAATGCATCTTTTAATACATGCAACATCCTTTTAATTAACTTCATACTTTCAAAAACATGCATTCTTTAGCACAATAATTAACCTAGGTTTCACCGGATAATCGCAAGTTAGCGAATCTTAAAGGATGTCTAACTCATTTCCTTTAGGATAATAAAGAACTTTTACCCATAATTTCATATTTTTGCAGACCGTTAAATGGAGTTCATTTTGCAGCATTTAGCATTTTTAGATGTCCTAATTCACCGTAAAAAATAATTAGGTGGCTACTCCTCGAACCCCTAACAATTTCATTAATTCAGGGAATCACCAAGTAATGTTGCAGTTCCGTTTCGACCCTGTGGTAAAAAACGGGCTCGACAACAACCAAGAAGAAGGAATTGACTATGATGAGACCTTTGATTCAATTGCTAGAATGAAGGCAATCCGAATTCTCATTGTCTTTGCATCTCATATAAAATTCAAATTATTATATATGGGTATAAGAGTGCTTTCTTAAATGGTTATCTGAAAGATGAGGTATTTATCAAGCAACGTCCTGAATTTGAAGATCATGAGCATTCTGATCATGTTTACAAACTTGATAAGGCCTTGTATAGGCCTTGTATGGCTGGAAGCAATCTCTTAAGGCTTGATACGAGAGGTTGTCAAAATTCCTTCTTGAAAATGGTTTCTAGGGGGGAAATTGATAATACTTTATTTTTGAAGAAAAGATGCATGAACCTATTGATTGTTCAGGTCTATGTTGATGATACTATCTTTGGGACAACAAATGATTCTCTGTGTGAGGAGTTAGATAAGCTCATAGGAAGCAAATTTGAAATGAGTATGATGGGTGAGCTAAACTTCTTTCTCGGGCTACAAGTCAAACAAACTCCAAAAGGCACTATGACCAGTCAACATAAGTACATCAAGTAACTGCTAAAAAGGTTTGAAATGGAGAATGCTAAAACTATGGATACTCCTATTGCTACTTCTACTCGACTGGATGCATATGAACTTGGTTATCCGATGAATGAAACCATGTACAGGGGAATCATTGGATCCTTGCTCTACCTCACTACAAGCAGACCTACCATTTTGTTCAGTGTTGGTCCGTGTGCTAAATTTCAATCATGTCCAAAGGAATCTCATCTGAAGGTTGTAAAGAAAATTTTGAGATATCTTAAAGGGACTCTAGACTTGGTCATCTTCTACCCTTCAAGTGATAATTTTGATCTGGTTTGTTATGCTGATGCTGACTATGATGGTTACTTGGTGGATAGAAATAACACTTCTGGCATAACTCATTTACTTGGATAGTGTCTGATCTCATAGGATACAAAGTGTTACATCCCGTAGTTTTACGTCAAATCGTGTCGTTGATAAGTCTAAGTGTTTACAGGTAAGTATTGGACCGTATGTATGGATAACTATTACACCTTGTATTTTAAGACTATGTCTTGAACAACTCAACATATGTAAGTAGACTCGAGCTCTGGATATTTTTGGTCATATTTAAATATGTGGATCAAGAGCTCGATGTATAAAAGGATCAAATCTCGAAATAAGTTACGACTTAAAAGTGTGACGACGGAAATTAAAAATAATATTTTGTATATGCCAAAAAGGCTATGGACAAGTGTTACATCACATGATTATGAATATATAAAGTGCTTGAAAAAAAATGTGTGCGATTAGTTTTAACATTGAAGTGTATAGTGGAGGATTAAAAAATTAAGGATGGATAAGTGGATAAGCTCCATCTTGACACATGGAAGCCACCTAATGAAATGAAGAATGTGACATATTATATATATATATATATATATATATATATATATATATATATATATATATATACATGACAGATGGTGGATTTCTGTGGGATAGACTTTGCCTCTTTGAGGTATTTAATTTAGAGGGCTCTCTTGAGATCTCATGTGAGTTGTAAAAGTTTTCTTTAAGGATACCAATGGCAACAACGAACAACAGCCTCCAGCAACTTCTCCTTCCATTTTAAGGTATGCAAAGCTAAGCTTCTTTAGTTGCTTCTTCCAAAATCATAAGACCTCACCTCCATTTCTCACCTCTTTTAGCCCCAAATCAGATTATAAGCTCTCCTAAGGTCTCTCAAGGTGTTTCACCATAGCCAAATTAAGTTCTTTAAGGTTTAAGCTTAAATCCATCTCGCAAGTCGCGTAGAGCTAACATAACTTCCGTTCTTTCGGCTAGTTGTTGTTTTGGAGGTTTCTCCAGTTGGAGTAAGGGAGAAGAAGGGTTGATACTTGCTATATGAGGTAACAAACTCTCCCCTCTTCATGAATATAAATTTGTGCAAGTTGTGAGTGTGTTTTCATCATAAGAAGAAGTTGTAAATCGATTGTTAGCAACGCAGATGCAGTGAAGAGATACAATAAATTCAATAGCACAACCAAAACAAACATTGTTACTTAAAATAACAACAAAATACAATGGAAACACAATCCTAATAAGAGTAGAAATCAAACCCTTAAAAATTAAGCATTTCCAGAAATGTTGCAACATGAAGTGGGAAAAAAGCGAATACTGCTATGCATTGAATGCACATTCTTTCAGAGATTTGAGCACATGTTTGCTACCCACCTTCTTCGCCATTATTTTGTCTCGTCCCGAGCACGTGCTCTTATGAACAACACCATCTGCTTCAACCTCAACTGTAATATAAGCCACACCATTCTCACGAGAGACGACGTCCTTCTTCTTTATATAACCTTTCTGGTCACATAGTTCACTTAGCTCTCTTACTGGTTGAAACTTTAGTGTATGAGGTGTAATTAGCGGTTCCAGAAGAGGTCGTATGCTCTGAAATGTAGTATCTTTGTTGAAGCCAGAATCAATAGCATTCATGGTTTACAGAGGCAGACCTCAAATCAGTAATAAGTCCTGGAGTTGGTCCTGGATATTTGAAATAGAGATGTGCTGTAATAACATAATCTAGCACTGCATCTCCAAGAAATTCCAAGCGCTGCATAGCTAGGTGATCATCAACATTAGAATTAAGAGAGTTAAAAAACCATAATTACTGAATTTAAAAGAACAAACTATGAATATAGGCGCTTAAGACATCGATTCAAATGTGAACCTTCAGTATGCAAGGAAGTCTTAGCACACCCCAAAGAAACCACGATGTAGCAAAAAATGTTTCTTTCAGTATATAACATTTAAGTATCTTTGTTCATATAGCAATATCAACAACGTAGATGTTCACAAGAACTTCCAATTGCGCTCATTTCTTTCACTGGCAACAAAAAGATGTCCAACGGAAGACAGAAGTCAACAGGCAACAAGCCACGAAGTACTGCTTTTCTTTTTATGATATTACTCATCCTGAGCTCATACAATAGATTGGTCCAAATGTAAGGATACACATATTGAACTTAGAATAAGATGCAAAGAGAGCGAGACATGATACATATTATCATTCATATATAAAACCATGAAACTTC
This sequence comes from Przewalskia tangutica, assembly GCA_029844215.1. NCBI lineage: Eukaryota > Viridiplantae > Streptophyta > Magnoliopsida > Solanales > Solanaceae > Przewalskia > Przewalskia tangutica. The sequence goes on from CM056725.1 coordinate 11,839,475, forward strand.
CTTGAATGAATAAAACAAAGCACTTTATTTCCATGTCACTAGCAGGCTATATGAAGAACCATCAAATACTATGCAGCCTTAGGTTTAATGAAATGTTTAGGTTCACAACTTTCCCAATCTATGCAGCAAAATCTTTCAGTAATCAAACTGCAAAATATAGATCTAACTATTTAACAACATTAAGATAGATAATATTTATTTACGAGAATAACCTGATAGCATCGTGGAATCTCAGATAGCATGTAGGATCCGTGAGTTAGCGCTTCAACAAGCAGAGAAGGATCATTGAACCTATAATGTAGCATGGATTCCAAGTATCTGACATTGACAATCATCTCAGCATTCATGGGGAAGTGCCTTGTCATAGGTGTGTCAACAAAATCAATGTCCAGCCCAAGCCATTTCATAAATGATAAAGCCGCTAACTCCCAGCTCGAGCTGAGGTAGGCACCTATTAGTGCCTCAACCACGTCAGCTACTCTCTTACTTTTAATCTTAAGCATGCCCCTACTATATATTTTCACTCAAGGCATCGGGAATTCTTCGTCGAATTTGTGAACTTGGAATTATCACCAGGAATGAGCCATGTTTTAAGATCAAATGGTTCATTACGAATAAATCCCTGTAATCAAAGGGTATATATTGAAGGAAAAAACAAAAGAAGAAAAGGGAAAAAGAATTCAAATAGCATTTGCATCCAGCAATATGCAGTAAAACCAATAGAATACAACTCTAGGAACCCAGCAAAATTATCACAACGGAATACCTACCGGTATTTTACGAGCACATCCAAGCTTGCACAGTGCAGCATTAGAAATGATTTTGTTTTTCTTAACAGTGAGAAGACCCTCGTGATGATTTTCGTAAGTCTTGAACAGCTGTATACTGGCAGCATATTTGAGAAAAGAGTCTCCAAGTGTCTCAAGTGATTCCAAATGAAACTTCTCCAAGCATTTCTTTGTTGTTACTGCTTCCAAAACCTAAAATAATAAAACAAGTAAGTTGTGAGAACACTAGCCCACTGATGGAAACTCGAACCCGAGATTACGTACGAAGCCCACAGCTTAAGAAAGACTCTGATGAGATCATAGTAGCACATACCATAGCGGTTGGGATAAATATATTTAATGTGCAGTGATCCAAATGCATTCTTTTCAAGTTTGAGGCAATAATCAAGGAACATACGAATAGGTATAAATGGTAGAAATAGAGACAGGTGACATGATGAGGGAACAAACTTCAGGAGGCAACTCAAGAGATGAATCAGTTGAATCTGCAAAGGAGGCCAAAGAGGTCAAACAAAAATGAATAGGTGAGATTCATTAAGCTGTGAAGCTAAGTGATCATATATAAGCATTAGGGAGAATAAGATAAATGGTCCTCCAATTATTGATATATCCTGATTAGGGTCCTTGTGCTATACGGCTTAATATATTTAACCTTCCAAATATTTAAAATGTGTGTTTTTGGTCCCTTTATCGTAAAAAATATATTATATATGGCCTACTTTTAGAAATTTATTACTCTAAAATATGGAATAACAACACAAATGTAACATAAAACATGGGCAATTAAACATTAAATATTCATAAGCAAAGGGATCAAAAGTGCACATTTCAAGTAATTGAAGATAAAATTAAAATTTATCAATAACTGAGACTAAAAATAATATTTAACACTAAGCATTATAACAATAGGAGAACAATTTGATCAAAACCTTTAGCCTTCTGAGTTCTGGATCTCTGAAGGTAATTGTGCACTTTACAAATATGTTTCCCCCTAAGAAGTGGTTCTCCTTCAAAGCATATGTTGATCCCATGCTTGTCAAACACACCTTACTTAATATTTTGACTTGAAACCTCTGACACCGTCGAATCTGGAGAGGAGGAGATAGATAGACAAAAAGCATCACCAACCAATTTTACAGGTGACGAGTAAAGAGGATAAATGCCATAAAATTATAGTTACCTCTTCAGAAGTAAGAGTAACAACTTTACTATGATATAGTTGAACTTGCAAGCGTCGTCCCCTATCAACGTCCAAGTCAAAGCCAATATTTCATCATCAAACTTGAGCCTTGTCCTAACAGCAAGTATAATCCCACGAAGCTGGAAATCGTTGTAAGAGTCATGTTGCAACTCAACTAGGTAGCAGTAGTACACTGCTTCTGCTTCTGAATCATTGCCGCAATGACTAACCAATTCTGGTGGAAAGCATTTTGATTCTTCAACAGTATGGATTTGACCTTCTGCACAATATATAGGTTAGAAGTAAAGTACCACAGTCTATGGGAAAAAAACATTACATAAAAGATGTTAAGATACCCAATTCTTTGTTGATGGCTTCTTCCTCCACGATATCAGGAACAAGATTGTCAGTCAAGGCACCCACACGATGAAGTTCTTTACAAGCTTCCAGGCATGCAAGTTGCTTCAATATTTTGCTATTCCCTCGTACACTAATAATTCTTTGCAGTGGACAACTTTTGGGAAGATGTAAGGTGCAGGTTTCTGTTTCCTTATTAATCTCACACCTAGGATTGGGTTTAAAGTACCTACAAATGAATTGAATGTCTCTCGTAATGCAATTATTTTTTATAACAGTGGTGCCGGGGCCAGCTTGAGCGCACCACGACTAATTCCACGGGGTACCTGTTACCTCCCACCAGCAATAGGTACAAGGTAACTCTGTCTATCAAGGATTAGTTTAGTGTTTTTGTTTCCACTAGGATTTGAACCTGAAACCCATGGTCTCATCTGACCACTAAGCCACACCCTTGGGTGCGTCAGTAATGCAATATATAACACATGAAATATTCAAAAATACCAGAATCCTTAAAACATAGAAAGAAATATGCAGTACAAACCCATCCGACGGTAACCTTGAGCAATAGAAGTATAACAATGACACGCTAGAACTGAGGGTGACAACTGCTCCCGTGCTTCCAACTTTGTAGCAAGGTTCATCATACAATTCATCATCTAGAGGTGAACATGGAATAGAAGCATGATGTAATGATTCTAGCCGCATTATCTCACCACTAGCCATATAGTTTTGCATACGAGTGAGGGTTGAAGAATCGACACTAGGATTTGAGCCAAAAATGAGAATAATCAGTCCATAGTTATAATTAAATATTCCAAATTTTACAATGATTAGCAGAAATAGAATGTTTAAGTAAATAATACACCACAACAATATTGACAGAGCTCTCAAAACCATTCATAATATCAATCAGAATGGATGGACAAAATATACCTTTTGATCATAATAAGAAAGTCTGAGTTCTGCATTCGAGCTCGTCCACGAGATTTTATAAAGCTACAAACGGTAGCCGAGGATCGAACCTAATTACAAGGTTGCAACTTTGAACATCCAAGCCCTCCTCAAGAATAGATGTCGCTACAATAATGTTCACCTGCAGCGTTTTGCATGGATATCAGATTTTAAATCTTCAGAAATTATTTAGAAAGCAAAAAAAATTGACTTACCAGACCCTTGCGAAATTCTTGGACAATTTTATTTTGAGTTTGTCTACTCTGTGACTGCACCACAGAAGCATGTCCTGCAGTGTACTCAGTTATCCAATAGAGTCAGAAGAACAATGGCTGTAATAATTCTCTCAACAAATATGATGCATCTCAAATCCTTCAGGAATCCTATTGGAAAAAACAGAAGTTTACATGTTACCAACTAAAAAATTGTTGGTCAGTAAATCACTAAATATATAGTCCTATAATTATATTGATGAATCCCAGGGGAAGTTCCAACAAGTATATAAAAGGAATAGTTCATATAATTATTGATGAATCCAAAGCAGGCTCAAAAACAATACAAAGTATAAGCAAGTAATAATTAAAATAAAAACTGAAAAATAAACCATAAGCTAACATACAATGTCGAATGCCAAAAAAAGGTTCAAACTCAAGAATCCGGGAAAATAATTTGGATCCAGCGCAAACAATCCAAATTGGGGAATAAAAAGGGGGAAAGAAAAGAAAAGGCTTTAAAAAATTATGTTCTCTCACATATATAACTTTTGGGTTAATAAATGAAGGACAATCAATTAAAATAAGTGAAACCAGAGATTCTAGTTTGAACATGAAATGTGATTAAGTCAAAGTGTTAAGAGAATCTAACCAAACACTCTTTCTTTTATCCAGTTATTCTACAAACTTCCAATAGATTGAATTGACATTAAAGCTTTTGACTAAATACTAGATTTAATATTCAACCGCTCTCAGTACACTAGAAGAGACTCTAGAAGACAAGTAACTTTGGGTGAAAAATATCTAACATTTGTATTTGCCTGAATATCGCCACCAATTGACCAATGTGACCCTATGTTTACAGGGAAGATAGAGTGAGAGAGCAGAAAGAAATTAAAAAAAACATGTGTACAGTTCAGGGAGAAAAGGAAATGGATGTTGATAACTATGATATACCAGAAGGTAAGTGAGCCGAGAAAACCTTAGATGCACCCAAACTGAAATTTCTAACAATTGTTTGAGCACATACATCTAATTCTCCCCACGAAAAGAATTCATTGTCTGCACAGGACAAGAACTCAGCTGCCTGATTCAAAACAAAGTCATGTTTGGAAAATGATCAGGCCAAACCGTTATAATGTTTTTTATGCACCACCAAGAAACAAAATTTACCTTGAAACCAGCCAAGCACCCATCTCAATCAAACAAAATAAGAAAGCCGAATAAAGTTTTGATAATCTTCCTTTTGCTGATCCAGCACTCAAATAAGACAGATTTGACGTTGAAATTGAATCTTCATGCTACGATGATAAGAAAATTTAAAACGACTACAATTAGAACAGCAAAAAAGTAAAGTAGAAAGACAAAATCCATTGGCTAAAGAACAGATTTGTTGTTACTGCTTCCATAACCTAAAATAATAAAACAAGTAAGTTGTGAGAACACTAGCCCACTGATGGAAACTCGAACCCGAGATTACGTCAAAGCCCACAGCTTAAGAAAGACTCTGATGAGATCATAGCAGCACATACCATAGTGGTTGGGATAAATATATTTAATGTGCAGTGATCCAAATGCATTCTTTTCAAGTTTGAGGCAATAATCAAGGAACATACGAATAGGTATAAATGGTAGAAATAGAGACAGGTGACATGATGAGGGAACAAACTTCAGGAGGCAACTCAAGAGATGAATCAGTTGAATCTGCAAAGGAGGCCAAAGAGGTCAAACAAAAATGAATAGGTGAGATTCATTAAGCTGTGAAGCTAAGTGATCATATATAAGCATTAGGGAGAATAAGACAAATGGTCCTCCAATTATTGATATATCCTGATTAGGGTCCTTGTGCTATACGGCTTAATATATTTAACCTTTCAAGTATTTAAAATATGTGTTTTTGGTCCCTTTATCGTAGGAAATATATTATATATGGCCTACTTTTAGAAATTTATTACTCTAAAATATGGAATAACAATACAAATGTAACATAAAACATGGGCAATTAAACATTAAATATTCATAAGCAAAGGGATCAAAAGTGCACATTTCAAGTAATTGAAGATAAAATTAAAATTTATCAATAACTGAGACTAAAAATAATATTTAACACTAAGCATTATAACAATAGGAGAACAATTTGATCAAAACCTTTAGCCTTCTGAGTTCTGGATCTCTGAAGGTAATTGTGCACTTTACAAATATGTTTCCCCCTAAGAAGTGGTTCTCCTTCAAAGCATATGTTGATCCCATGCTTGTCAAACACACCTTACTTAATATTTTGACTTGAAACCTCTGACACCGTCGAATCTGGAGAGGAGGAGATAGATAGACAAAAAGCATCACCAACCAATTTTACAGGTGACGAGTAAAGAGGATAAATGCCATAAAATTATAGTTACCTCTTCAGAAGTAAGAGTAACAACTTTACTATGATATAGTTGAACTTGCAAGCGTCGTCCCCTATCAACGTCCAAGTCAAAAGCCAATATTTCATCATCAAACTTGAGCCTTGTCCTAACAGCAAGTATAATCCCACGAAGCTGGAAATCGTTGTAAGAGTCATGTTGCAACTCAACTAGGTAGCAGTAGTACACTGCTTCTGCTTCTGAATCATTGCCGCAATGACTAACCAATTCTGGTGGAAAGCATTTTGATTCTTCAACAGTATGGATTTGACCTTCTGCACAATATATAGGTTAGAAGTAAAGTACCACAGTCTATGGGAAAAAAACATTACATAAAAGATGTTAAGATACCCAATTCTTTGTTGATGGCTTCTTCCTCCACGATATCAGGAACAAGATTGTCAGTCAAGGCACCCACACGATGAAGTTCTTTACAAGCTTCCAGGCATGCAAGTTGCTTCAATATTTTGCTATTCCCTCGTACACTAATAATTCTTTGCAGTGGACAACTTTTGGGAAGATGTAAGGTGCAGGTTTCTGTTTCCTTATTAATCTCACACCTAGGATTGGGTTTAAAGTACCTACAAATGAATTGAATGTCTCTCCGTAATGCAATTATTTTTTATAACAGTGGTGCCGGGGCCAGCTTGAGCGCACCACGACTAATTCCACGGGGTACCTGTTACCTCCCACCAGCAATAGGTACAAGGTAACTCTGTCTATCAAGGATTAGTTTAGTGTTTTTGTTTCCACTAGGATTTGAACCTGAAACCCATGGTCTCATCTGACCACTAAGCCACACCCTTGGGTGCGTCAGTAATGCAATATATAACACATGAAATATTCAAAAATACCAGAATCCTTAAAACATAGAAAGAAATATGCAGTACAAACCCATCCGACGGTAACCTTGAGCAATAGAAGTATAACAATGACACGCTAGAACTGAGGGTGACAACTGCTCCCGTGCTTCCAACTTTGTAGCAAGGTTCATCATACAATTCATCATCTAGAGGTGAACATGGAATAGAAGCATGATGTAATGATTCTAGCCGCATTATCTCACCACTAGCCATATAGTTTTGCATACGAGTGAGGGTTGAAGAATCGACACTAGGATTTGAGCCAAAAATGAGAATAATCAGTCCATAGTTATAATTAAATATTCCAAATTTTACAATGATTAGCAGAAATAGAATGTTTAAGTAAATAATACACCACAACAATATTGACAGAGCTCTCAAAACCATTCATAATATCAATCAGAATGGATGGACAAAATATACCTTTTGATCATAATAAGAAAGTCTGAGTTCTGCATTCGAGCTCGTCCACGAGATTTTATAAAGCTACAAACGGTAGCTGAGGGATCGAACCTAATTACAAGGTTGCAACTTTGAACATCCAAGCCCTCCTCAAGAATAGATGTCGCTACAATAATGTTCACCTGCAGCGTTTTGCATGGATATCAGATTTTAAATCTTCAGAAATTATTTAGAAAGCAAAAAAAATTGACTTACCAGACCCTTGCGAAATTCTTGGACAATTTTATTTTGAGTTTGTCTACTCTGTGACTGCACCACAGAAGCATGTCCTGCAGTGTACTCAGTTATCCAATAGAGTCAGAAGAACAATGGCTGTAATAATTCTCTCAACAAATATGATGCATCTCAAATCCTTCAGGAATCCTATTGGAAAAAAACAGAAGTTTACATGTTACCAACTAAAAAATTGTTGGTCAGTAAATCACTAAATATATAGTCCTATAATTATATTGATGAATCCCAGGGGAAGTTCCAACAAGTATATAAAAGGAATAGTTCATATAATTATTGATGAATCCAAAGCAGGCTCAAAAACAATACAAAGTATAAGCAAGTAATAATTAAAATAAAAACTGAAAAATAAACCATAAGCTAACATACAATGTCGAATGCCAAAAAAAGGTTCAAACTCAAGAATCCGGGAAAATAATTTGGATCCAGCGCAAACAATCCAAATTGGGGGAATAAAAAGGGGGAAAGAAAAGAAAAGGCTTTAAAAAATTATGTTCTCTCACATATATAACTTTTGGGTTAATAAATGAAGGACAATCAATTAAAATAAGTGAAACCAGAGATTCTAGTTTGAACATGAAATGTGATTAAGTCAAAGTGTTAAGAGAATCTAACCAAACACTCTTTCTTTTATCCAGTTATTCTACAAACTTCCAATAGATTGAATTGACATTAAAGCTTTTGACTAAATACTAGATTTAATATTCAACCGCTCTCAGTACACTAGAAGAGACTCTAGAAGACAAGTAACTTTGGGTGAAAAATATCTAACATTTGTATTTGCCTGAATATCGCCACCAATTGACCAATGTGACCCTATGTTTACAGGGAAGATAGAGTGAGAGAGCAGAAAGAAATTAAAAAAAACATGTGTACAGTTCAGGGAGAAAAGGAAATGGATGTTGATAACTATGATATACCAGAAGGTAAGTGAGCCGAGAAAACCTTAGATGCACCCAAACTGAAATTTCTAACAATTGTTTGAGCACATACATCTAATTCTCCCCACGAAAAGAATTCATTGTCTGCACAGGACAAGAACTCAGCTGCCTGATTCAAAACAAAGTCATGTTTGGAAAATGATCAGGCCAAACCGTTATAATGTTTTTTATGCACCACCAAGAAACAAAATTTACCTTGAAACCAGCCAAGCACCCATCTCAATCAAACAAAATAAGAAAGCCGAATAAAGTTTTGATAATCTTCCTTTTGCTGATCCAGCACTCAAATAAGACAGATTTGACGTTGAAATTGAATCTTCATGCTACGATGATAAGAAAATTTAAAACGACTACAATTAGAACAGCAAAAAAGTAAAGTAGAAAGACAAAATCCATTGGCTAAAGAACAGATTTGTTGTTACTGCTTCCATAACCTAAAATAATAAAACAAGTAAGTTGTGAGAACACTAGCCCACTGATGGAAACTCGAACCCGAGATTACGTACGAAGCCCACAGCTTAAGAAAGACTCTGATGAGATCATAGCAGCACATACCATAGTGGTTGGGATAAATATATTTAATGTGCAGTGATCCAAATGCATTCTTTTCAAGTTTGAGGCAATAATCAAGGAACATACGAATAGGTATAAATGGTAGAAATAGAGACAGGTGACATGATGAGGGAACAAACTTCAGGAGGCAACTCAAGAGATGAATCAGTTGAATCTGCAAAGGAGGCCAAAGAGGTCAAACAAAAATGAATAGGTGAGATTCATTAAGCTGTGAAGCTAAGTGATCATATATAAGCATTAGGGAGAATAAGACAAATGGTCCTCCAATTATTGATATATCCTGATTAGGGTCCTTGTGCTATACGGCTTAATATATTTAACCTTTCAAGTATTTAAAATATGTGTTTTTGGTCCCTTTATCGTAGGAAATATATTATATATGGCCTACTTTTAGAAATTTATTACTCTAAAATATGGAATAACAATACAAATGTAACATAAAACATGGGCAATTAAACATTAAATATTCATAAGCAAAGGGATCAAAAGTGCACATTTCAAGTAATTGAAGATAAAATTAAAATTTATCAATAACTGAGACTAAAAATAATATTTAACACTAAGCATTATAACAATAGGAGAACAATTTGATCAAAACCTTTAGCCTTCTGAGTTCTGGATCTCTGAAGGTAATTGTGCACTTTACAAATATGTTTCCCCCTAAGAAGTGGTTCTCCTTCAAAGCATATGTTGATCCCATGCTTGTCAAACACACCTTACTTAATATTTTGAAACCAAAAGATGATATATGGAAAATCAGTAGGTAATTGTACAAACCGTTTTTTGTAGTAGTCTCTGTAGGTAATGGATTCTCAGGTTCTCATATCCAATAATGAGTTGCAATCCAAATTATCCAAAAACCCGGTAATGCAGTATATATAGCCATTATGAGGTGTACAGACCAATGAGTTCTCCAACATGCAGCTACATACCACCCCAGTTTTGGTGTTCACACTGCGTTTTTTAACTTGTGTAGAACATCAATCCATATGCTTATCTCCAAGAACTTGAGAAGGAAACAGAAAAGAATTCACACATTTCCAATTTATTTCAGGGGTTGAACCCAAAGAAGGGAGCAAAATATAATCAGAAACTGCAGAACCAATAGGCGATTGAACTGCAGCCAAAGCGTCCGGCAGTTTACTCAGATTGCGGTCAAGAAGAGTTCTGAAGATAGTGACTTGAAACCTCTGACACCGTCGAATCTGGAGAGGAGGAGATATATAGACAAAAAGCATCACCAACCAATTTTACAGGTGACGAGTAAAGAGGATAAATACCATAAAATTATAGTTACCTCTTCAGAAGTAAGTGTAACAATTTTACTATGATTAGTTGAACTTGCAAGTGTCACGACCCGACCTCGGGCCCGCAACTGGTGTCTTACCCGGGCACCCTAGTAGATATACATCAGAGAAAACCAGCGAAATAAACTCATAGACATGGAACAATGTAGAATAGGTAACAGGCTAACCGATAAGGTCGCATTTCAACATATATATAAATATCAAAAAGCTCGAACAGTTATATCATTTACAAACCCAACCCACAACAGGACTACAGACCTCTAAGAGTTTTTGACATAACAACTATGACAGGACAGGACTCCGCCATACCCCTGAATGTACATGTACCTACAATGACAGGGAACCATATCAAAAGATAAGCCTCCGGAGAAACGGAGCTTCCCAAAACGCAGAACTGTGATCCTAAGAGCGAGGATCAACAACCGGTGTACCTCTACCTGCGGCATGAACGCAGCCCCCCGAAGGAGGTCGATCTGGCAGTACAGTATGTGGCCAGAAATGCGTAATGAAATCACAATAGTCAAAAAAATAAATCCAGAGACATGTATGATAAACCAATTAACAATACACTGTGTCTTAGTATATATGAGAGTAAATAAGTGTAACTTTGTCGGTTCTAAAATAGGAAGCCGATGATCAAACTAGGGTCATTCGCCCATAGTATCATTGTGCAAATCTTGTTCCTGGACTCTCTAGTCCGCATAGGTCGTGTGGACCCGCATGAGGTACTCCTCGCATCGGGGGAAGCAAACCCGTGGAATGTGACGCATAGGACCCTGTCCCGCATGAGCCCCTTGGACTCGCATGAGGTACTCCTCGCATAGGACCCTGTCCCGCAAGAGCCCCTTGGACTCGCATGAGGTACTCCTCGCATCGGGGGGAGCAAACTCGCGGAATATGAACAACGCAACATGGCCAGGGGGTTGACCCCATAATAATTGATATAATACAAGTGCAACCGGCTATCGTAAACAACATAGGCAAGTTAAGAAACCCCATTAACTTCTTATTAGACTTACGTAACATGTACTCTCATTTTAGTAACTCAAGGCACTATCATGACATGAAAAATCCGGGAATTCTAACCCAAGTACTACGTACTTAACTTCCTTAAAAATGACCCATTTTTACATAAAAGCCACAAGACACTAATACCCGTAGTATCAAGACACGTTTACTTTTCAAACCAAATTACTACACCTAGATAAAATCATTACAAGGCCTTTAAAATCAAGTAAGTAAACTGTTCTTTTATCCTCCTAAAGTCGTTATAACTAACTTCCCATAAAGCTATTATAACACTTATGTTTTAAGCAATTCAAAACAATCACATTCATTTGGGAAACCAAGAGAACTTATTCTTTTAAAACCAAGTATCAATTTCTTTCCGAATAATGATTCACAACTTTTTAAAATAATTCAAGGCTCTTAAGATTTAGAAGACAAGTCAAGGACATCAAAATGAAACCAAATTCATTTAACACACGTACGTCTACCGTACTATATATTTCATAATAATCATGCTCAAGAGAATAGGAAGAGTTCACATACCTCTTCGGCTTAATCCACTTGTCAAATCGAATATGCCGCACGTAGAATATCAACCTATAATAACCATAATACGTCTATCAACTTCTAGTTTTCTTCGTAGAATATTTCTAAGCATAGGGTCTCTTATTCTACAGAAAATTGGGCAGCACTTCCCCTGTTTCTGCGTACTTTTCCACCCTTTTCAAGGACCGAAATCAATAACCAACATGCCACATTTAAGGTGCAACAAAATCATATTTCAAAGGGGATTACACGTCTAACTGGGCGTGTAAAATTCAGCCCCTTAATCTACCAAAACTGTCCATTAAAATTAGTCCATAGTCCAATGTAAAAACAGTCCATTGTCCACTAATACAATCCATTAGTCCAGTCCTTTAGTTGGTGTTCTTGGCCAACTACTGCAATCAAAACTGTCCTGTTTTTTGCTAGCATGCCAAAATTGTTTCATTACTTCTTTATAATTCCAACTTATATTCCACTCTTTATATAAGTTATATTAACTTGTTTATCAACAAGATTCCTTCATGTCAATAAGTAATAGGTAATGTTTTATCAACTTTAATGGCTAACATGCTAATTTCGGTTTTAACATCTTAATAAGGTCCAAATCTTTTCAATCTTCCTTCCACATATCACATACTCATTTATATACTACTATAATATGTAATCTCCAATTACATTAGAAGGACAAAGATTATTACCTCAATAAGCCCACATTATTTCAAGATCTAGAAGTCGATTCTTAGCAACTTTAGCTCCTAATCCTTACGTTTCAATCCACTCAAAGCAACCCTTAGAAGTTCCTAAACAACTTCTCTTCAAGCTTCATCCAAAATATGAAGAAAATGGACCGCTTTTCATGTCACTGTTACGAGGAAATAGGAGATACTTCAGTGTGTAGTGCACGTAAGCAAGAAATAAAAAATATTAAATCTTTTTAAAAATTCAAAATAAAAGTGATTTATTGTAAAAAAAACGAAAAATATTATAAAAGAATAAAAAAAATTATTTGAGTGGTTTTTAATTCTTTGCATGAATTACTTTTCTATAAACAATATAATAATATAAGATTGTTTTCCAAAAAATTTATCTCGGAGTAAAAAAGTTATTATATTTCTGAAAAAAGGGAGTTATTCTGTTGAAGGATGCAATATTGTTTACGTATAAGGAATGCTATAAAAAAATATCTAATATTTTAAAATTTTCAAATATAAAATTCTTATTAAAAACAAAGAAGAAAGAAAAAGAATTTAAAAAAAAATTATTTGGATAGTTTTAGATCCTTTGCATGAATGACTTCCCATAAAAAAAATATAATAATACAAGATTGTTTTCCAAATTTTTATCTCACGGTAAGAAATTTATTATACTTTTAATAAAACGGAATGTATTTTGTCTATGAATTTGATATCCTATTACGATCAAGGAATGCTAATTTAAACAATATCAGTCAAAGAGATCAAAGATTATTAATATCGGACCATTAGATACTATAGTTCAAATGACAAATGACCTTTGTTTACATGTGCTAATATTTTCACTCACCTTGTTTGCACGTGTCAACTTTTTTATACATTTTTGTTTACACGTGCTAATATTTTCACACACCTTTATTTACACGTGCCAATATTTTCACACACTTTTATTTATACGTGCTAATATTTTACGCACCTTTGTTTACACATGCCAAAACCTTCATGTCTTTGTCATCGAGAAATTAATTAGTTACTTTCTACGAAAATGTAAAATTATAATTTCTTAAAATAAAATTTTCAAAATTGGATTCACTAGTTTGCAACCAAATCATAAACGTTTGTTTTAACTAAGAATAAAAAAAAATACTACTCCTCAACAACTTTTGATGGTATGGATGTGTAAGTAGCCGAATATATCTTTAAATGTGAAAGTTGTTTACAGTATGTATCTACTTAAATCAATCAAAATTGCATGAACAGTTCATTTGGTTTGTACCGAGGTAAAATGTCATCTTAGATATGGTATGTTAAAGTAAATATATTAATCAAATTAAAAGGATTGAGAATTTAATTATACTTTCGCAGAAGCCAATGACAATAAATATGAAGCACTAACTTGTTCTTTCGCGTTAAACATTGTCCAAAGCATCAATCATGCCCTTAGGACACAAAGATCACGCTTCAAAGGCTAACACTGTTCTACTTGATGTATATTTGGTATATATTAAAATTAGTCTTGTACCATAATTATTATTGTAATATTACCATAATTGTATAGTTAGTCTCCTTATAGAATAGAATTTTAGATGTAAAGTATGAATAGAATTCTCCTATTGTAACTTATATATATATATATATCTTTCATCAACAAGAATAATCAAGGGATTAATTCTTTCATGGTATCAAAAGTCTAGGTTCTTTTCCTTGCTTCCGCTTCTCAATTTTTTCTCAAAATACAGTGACAAATCCCCACACCCCCTCGGTTTTTTTCCAGAAAATCCGAGCCCCCCCCCCCCCCCTTTTTTTCTACAAATCTTGTCCAAAGTTTGTTCTTTCACCATGACTGATAAGAACGCTTTTCATCATGTCCTCACCGTTTCTAACATCAAGAGTGTCCTTCATATCGTTCTTGACCTAGAAAACGTCTAATATGGGATGTGGGCATCATTATTCAAGATTCATGTTATGGCACATAAAGTTCTTCACCACATCATCCTTCCCACTACTCCTACGGGGTGATACGGCGACGTCTACGTCTACAACGGTTGTGCCTACCAAAGCAGCAAATCCAGACTTATGGGTCATGCTTGATGTCAAGGTTCTCCAGTGGATTTATGTCACTATCTCCTTGGATCTTTTACAGACGATTATGGAAACCAACTCCACAGCTATGGTGGCGTGAAATCGATTGCGTGACATCTTCCAAGATAACAGTCATTCTCGCATTGTTATCCTTGAGCAAGAATTTTCTTAGGTTGCTATGACGAATTTTCCAAACGTTTCCTCTTATTGCAAACGCCTCAAGGACTTGGCAGACCAACTCCGCAACGTGGGTTCTCTTGTTTCTAATAGTCGTCTAGTTCTTCAGATGGTTGTCGGTCTATCTGAGGTCTATACAGGGGTTGCTTCGGTTATTCGTCAAAGTAACCCACTGTCGGAGTTCTATCAAGTCTGCTCCATGCTCACTTTGGAAAAAGTGAGTTTGGCTAAAAGGGCATCGATCGGAGCAAACCCCGTCGTCATGATGACTGCTTCCAATTTTTCCCCTTCCAACCAGCCAACGTGACCCAAAATCACAACAATGGGGGTGGTAAGAATGGCCAAAATCGAAAGAATAATGACAAGAATCACGGCGGCAACAACGGGGCAATCAGCGATGGCAGTGCAGAGGCGCCGAGGGGCCCCTGGACAGTGGCAGTGGGTCCCAGCGCCCCACGAAGCGCGGCTCAAGATGCTGACCGCGGTCTGGCGTACAGACGCGCGACGCCTCGATATCAGCCGGTCTGGCGTCGCGACCGCTTTCTTCCCAGTCGGACTCGAGTTGGACCGGCGTATGGCGACCCGATGGTCCGGTATACTGGCCTCGCCGCAGCCCACCTTGAAATGGGCCCCACTCAGACCGACATTGAAGCAGCGATGCACACGGCAGCTTGACTCACCGGACCACTGGTGATACATGGATACATGTGCCACTACCCACATGACATCCGATCAAGGTAATCTCTCGTATTATTCCAATTTGAGCAGTAATTGTTGGTAATGGCAGTTCTATTCCAATAAAGGGTTATGTTAATAAAACTTTATCCCCTCCTCATCCACCATTTATCCTAAAAAATACCCTTCATGCCCCAAAATTGATTAAAAATATGGTGTATGTCCGTAAATTCTCCACTGATAATTGGGTCTCTATTAATTTTGACAGTTTGAGTTTTTTGTGAAAGGTTTCAAGACGGGATGTCCTCTCATGAGGTGTGACAGTAGGGGAATGTTTATTCAATCACATAGAGTCTCAGCATCTCACGTCAAGCTATGTCATCCACTTTTGCATGGGAGTATCTCACGTTTCACATGCGTGAATACTTCTCCCTCCCTCGCCGCCACTGGAAAGAAAGAGAAAAGTAGGCCGAACTTGGGCAACTGAAACAATAAGCACCATTAATTCACCTAAAGTCATAGGATGAAATTCTTATATGAGACGACTTGCAACTCTTGCTCCTTCCTTGTGGCATGCTCGTCTAGGTCATCCGGGGTCGTCAATTTTATCTGTTTTAGATAATAATAAGTTTATTTCTTGTAAGGGTACGCGTACTACTCCAAATTGTCAATTTTGTTCTTTAGGGAAAACTATTAAGTTACCGTTTGTAGCTTCGAATTCTCATACTTCAATGTCATTTGATATTATTCATAGCGATTTATGGACATCTCTCGTTCTCAGTTCTATGGGTCATTGTTATTATGTGTTAATTTTAGATGACTATTCTAAATTTTTATGGACGTTTCCAATTGCGAAAAAATCACAATTTTTTTCTATCTTCACAAAATTTAGAGCTTTCATCAGAACTCAATTCGAATGGGAAATAAAGAACATTCAATGTGATAATGGTAAAGAGTATGACAATGGGGAATTTAGAGAGTTTTGTGCACAAAATGAGATAAATTTTCGTTTTTTTGTCCTCATACGTCCTCACAAAATGGGAAAGCAGAACGAAAGCTTCGTACCATCAATAACATTATTAGCACTTTATTGGTTCATTATTCCGTCCCTCCATTGTTTTGGCATCATGCGCTACAAATGGCTACCGATCTACTTAATATTCTTCCCTCTAAAGGTTTGACATATTCCTCATCTCTTCAAGTTTTATACAATAAGACTCTTTCGAATTATCATCTTAGGGTCTTCGGATGTTTATGTTATTTACTGTTTCCATCCACTACGATAAACAAACTTCAGACACGTTCTACTCCTTGTGTATTTTTAGATTATCCGTTAAATCACCGTGGTTATAAATGCTTTGATTTGTCGTCTAAACGAATCATCATTAGTCGTCATGTCCTCTTTGATCCCGATTTCCATTTTCTAAAGTAGGACAACTCGTGTCTAGTTCTTATGATTTTTTGGATGATGCTATCTCCCCCTATTCTCTCCGTCATTTTTCAGATTTTTCAAAATACGCCGCCTCCGCTGACCTCGTGGAAGCGCGGCTAAAATTCGAAGAACATGGGCCTCTAATCCCGTCATCAGCATCGTGGCCCTGCAAGGCTGCGCCAAAACTTCAGAGAGCCCTGCAGTTCTTCACGCGCCGCGACGCCTTCGACGGAAATTTCTGAGACTTCTCAAAATTCACCCAATCCAGCCCAGAGTCATGGTCCAATCACTCGCAGTCAAAGGGGTATTTTAAAACCAAAAAAATATTTCAATTTAAATTCTAATGTTCTTAAATCTCTCTTACCCCGTAATCATATGCCTGCCTTAAATGACCGTAATTGAAAAACTGTCATGACCGAGGAATATAATGCTCTTATTGATAATAAGACGTGGGAGTTGCTACCTCATTCATCTGGTGTTAATATTATTCGGTCTGTGTGGATTTTTGTTCATAAGGAAAATTCTGATGGTTCATTTGCGAGACATAAGGCTAGACTTATAGGTGATGGTAAGACTCAGCAGGTTGGTGTGGATTGTGGTGAGACATTTAGCCCGGTGGTCAAGCCGGCTACCATTCGCACTGTGCTCAGCTTAACTCTTTCAAAATCATGGCTCATTCATCAGCTAGATGTGAAGAATGTTTTCCTACATGGTGATCTTCAATCTGATATATCATCGACCACTTGGGGTTTAGGGATACTAGATATCTTAATCATGTATGTCTATTGAAGAAGTCCTTGTATGGGCTTAGCAGTCTCCACGGGCTTGGTATAAGAGATTTGTTTCATATATCGTCGGGGTTCTTCCATGGCTTATATACTGTTATATGTGGATTATATTATCTTGACTACCTCTTCTGATGCTTTGAGAAGGTCTATTATGACAATGCTCAATTTTGAGTTTGTCATGAAAGACTTGAGCCCCTTGAGCTATTTTTTGGAAATTGTTGTAACTCGTCATGCAGGTGGATTGTTCTTATCACAAAGGAAGTATGCAACAGATATCATTGAAAAAAGAGCTGGAATGTAATCATGTAAATCCACTTATACTTCAGTTGAAACTAAACCCAAGTTGGGTGCTGCAGTTGGCTCTCCCTATGAGGATCCTATCACGACCCGACCCGACGTGCTGTGACTGGTGCCCTACCTGGGCACCCTTATACCCACCTATCACATATAATCACACAGACACCAATGATAATATAGAAATCTGTAAATCATATCAAAATAGGCAAGCCGACAAGGCTGTCACTATATATGGGAACATTCCAAAATGAAGTACAACAGTACAGCTGACCAAAACACATCTACAATCCACACATGTCCAACCCACACATGACTACATACCTCTAAGAATATAACAGTGAAATATGATGGGACAGGGCCCCGCCGTACCCCCTGAATGTGTATAGTCTATAGCAAGGATCTGTACCAAAATGACTAAGCTCCGAAACAATGGAGCTCTCCAAATAGTTGAGCGGAAAATCCTAAGCTGGAGGATCACCAAACTGAGTACTTGTACCTGCGGGCATGAAACACAGTCCCCCGAGGAAAGGGGGTCAGTACGAAATAATGTACTGAGTATATAAAACATTAAGTACTGTAAGGAAGCTCATAACTGGCCAAAGAATAGCAGGAGACAAGTATAATAATCAAAAATACCATTGCAATTGTGCCTTATGAAATGAGAGTCATATATGTCTATATCATATACCGTACCCGGCCCATTATGGGACTCGATGAATGAAGTCATATACATATACATACCGTACCCGGCCCCCTAGTAAGGGTCTCGGTGAAATCATATAATGTGCACATATCGTACCCGGCCCATTCTGGGACTCGGTAAAATCATGTTGATGTCTGTCCACATATATCGTACCCGACCTATTCTGAGACTCGGTAAAATCATCATATATATACATACCCGGCCCGGGACTAAGTGAAATAATATAATCACATTAAGCATGAATAGAATATCATGAGTAACTTTATACAAATTAAATCCTTATTTGACTCTCAATGGGATAAATAGAATGAACTATCACTTGTATAATCAAAGACAACTATCATATCAAGTATCACTAGGAATTAGGATTCAATAGAATTATGTACGTCCGACGTACACTCATTTTATATAAATCATGCCAAAAAGAAGAAAGGATAGTTTCACATACCTCTTGTCGTCTACCAACTCAATAATTAAAATACGCCTCGTCTAGCACTTCAACCTATAATAATGGTACATGTCCGTCAACTCTATGATTACTAGTGTAAGTTATATACCAAATGATGACTCTCTTTTCATATAAAAATTTGGGCAGCATTTCCCCTACTTATACACACATCCACAACTTAAAAACAAGGCCAACAATACCAATAACAAGATACAACTCAAGGATATACCGAAACAGTCTCATATACTCCATATACGCTACCATTATACATTCTTTTTCCTTACATTCATGGAATACAATCAAAACAGCAACCAAGGTAATTAATACACCTATTTCTCATGTTAATACAACCCCTTAATCCACATTAAAATAGCCCTTAAAAACACTCCACATTTCAACAACAACGAGAGGTATTCCAACTACAACGAGAGTGCAATGTTCAACCTTTCTAAACTTTAATTCTTTTAGGATATGTATTAACAACTACCACAATGTACATACATGTTCATAATTAAAATTCCAGCATTCTAACTCAACAAAACAACCCCTAAATACAATGACCAACAATTTCATACATGTCTCGGCTTCACCAAGTATAACACCATAACTCTTCTCATAATTCCTTAAAATCCAATTCATGTTCCAACAATTTCATATAAACAACTACACTTTAAGTATCAAGATTCCTCCATTTTTAGCATGCAATTATTAACAACGAGAATAATAACAACAACAACAACCGAACCCAATGTACTTCAAAACAGCCCCCAAATCGGTAAAACAACAATTTCAATCGGCTCAACTACACACCAATAAAATCACATGCATTTTCTTACTTCCAATTCCTTTTGACATGAGTTCATTCCTTAACTACAACATTATTTAACTCCATTTAATCTATAAAAGAAGAAGAAATCTTACCTTAGTTTAGCCAAAGCAGTCCCCACTAGTCTCGGCACCCCTGCTCCTATTTTCACCTTTTCTTCAAGTTTTAATTACATGCATGCATCATTTACAAGTTTGAGACCATCTTACTTGCATGTTTTTCTTCCAAAATCGTTCATCTCCAAAACTAAGGTTGTTGGGTTAATTTCTGGGGCAGTTCTTGGCCAGAATGTCGTGACCCACTGTTGGGAAGTTTACCTTGGCTTGGAACTTTGTAGAGGACTTAATCTTGGAAGAGAAGTTAATTTAGTCTTCAATTTGGCTATGGAATGGAGGAAAATATGTGGGAGAAGAGAGAAGGATAGTGAAGGAGAAGTCTTGAATTGAAGGTAGAGAAATATTGGTAATAGTGAGCATGTGAGCAGATTTTTAGGTGGGGGCAGCCCACTGGTTCGACGAGAGGGGAGGGGAGCACAAGTTCCCACAAAAGTCCACTAATTATTATTGCCTCCACTAAAATTAATCCCATAATTAATAAATCAATCTCCCACATAATCAATCTTATATAAACCTAAAAACTTTGAAATGTTCAACTATTATAATCAATTCTCGTCGTCACACTTATTGGGTCTAAAATTATTCCGGGATCACATCTTTTGTATACTAATTTCCATATTAACATATGTAATTATACTTTATATCCAATGTTCGAATCTTATTTTCTTAATTACGTTCTCAATGTATTGCTCAAATTTACGAGGTGTAACATATCCGACCCGCTATCGTAGTCTTGCAGGCGCCCTTTAGTATCTGACGTTCACGCGACCTGATATTACATATGTCGTACAGCAGGTGTGTTTGTTTATGCATGATCCCAGAGTTGAACATATGAATGGATCAAACGCATTCTTAGGTACATTCAGAGAACACTTGAGTATGGCTTGCATTTGTATCCTTCGTCGACGTCTATACTGGTCTCCTATACAGATGTTGATTGGGGTGGTTGTCCTGACATCAGAAAGTCTACGTCTGGCTATTTCATATTTTTAGGTAATAACTTGGTCTCATGGTCTGTCAAGCGTCAATCCACGCTTTCATGTTCAAGTGAAGAGGTCGAGTATCGAGGGGTAGCCAATGTGGTTTCTGAGTCATGTTGGTTACGAAATCTACTTTTAGAGTTTCATTGTCCTATTGAGAAGGCTACCTTGGTGTATTGTGATAATATAAGTGTCATCTACCTTTCTGGTAATCCAGTTCAGCACCAGCGTACTAAACACATAGAGATGAATATTCACTTTGTTCGAGAGAAGGTAGCTAAAGGATAAGTACGTGTCTGCCATGTCTCTTCAAGATATCAAATTGCAGACATATTTACAAAGGGTCTTCCCTCAGTCATTTTTGAAGATTTTAGAGACAGTCTCAGCGTACGAAGACCGTTCGCTATGATCGTGAAGTGCGTTAACGATGTCCAAAGCGATCAAGAAGCATGCGATCTGTGAAATGTTACACTTGATGTATATTTGGTAATAGATTTCTTGTTGGAGCCTCTCCCCAGATAGGTTGCACCGGCTCTCTTTAGTATATTTTCTTCCGACAAATGGCAGGTGGATTCCCGTGCCTGGATACGAAACTATAAGCTATGATGCGATCTCGAAAGCGCTCGATGAAAGGATCCAGATTCCACACTATGTTGTGGGAGAGAAATGCTCGCTGCCTGGGACGTTGATGTTCTTATGGAGGAAGCATACTAGAAAGAGAATTGAAAGGGCCTTAGGGCGTAGCTCTTTCAACTAATCCATACTTTTCATATTAGAATTAGTCTTGTATCATAATTACTATTGTAATATTACCATAATTGTATAGTTAGTCTCCTTATAGAATAGAGTTTTAGAGGTAAAGTGGGAATAAGATTCTCCTATTGTGACTTGTATATATATATATATGTCTTTCATCAATAAGAATAATCAAAGGATTAATTATTTCAGTTCGCTCAAACTTAAATATTAAAATAATCTAAATACATTCAAGTCTTTTGGGTTTTCAAAGTGGTTCATAAATTTTGAAAATGAATTGGAGAAACATTGATAAGAAAGCATTAACTCCTAAAATCATTGATCAGAAGGCATTAAATTCTAAAATCATTGATCAGAATGAGTTAAATCCTAGAATCATTCTAGGACGTTAAATCCTAAAATCATTTATCAGAATGAGTTAAATCCTAAAATCACTGTTCAGAAGACGTTAAATTCTAAATCATTTATCAGAAGGAGTTAAATTTTAAAATCACTAATCAAAATATGTTAAATCTTAGAATGAAGAATATAAGTTTGACAGTTCTTGAATGTTACCTTATAATGGCTTAGTTAAAATTGTGATGTTACCCGCAACGGTGGCTCAGTTGATTGAGCATGCGGCCTTCATAATAGAAGTCTCAGGTTTGAAAATCCCTGTCTACGACAACAAGGGATTTACAGTTTACCCTGTGTGCACCCAAAAGATAGTGAATGCGGGCTCTCTTATCATAAAAAAAATGTGATGCTACTATTCTTCCATACATTTGTTCGTGTGGAAGATTTCAACTATATTAAGAAAGAAAAATTAATATAATACATTAGCTTTCTTACAATGTTATTATCAATGTTCTAATAACCATTTGACTTTTTTTTTTATAATATTTTTAAAAAATTATCTTGATTCTTAGAGTAAGAGACGACGATTAAAATATCATTACATTTATTTACTAAAAGAGACAACTATATATTTACTGTATTATTAACCATCAATAACATCAATTTTTGAAATTTCGTTCACGGTCATACAAGCATTTGAGGAGAAACAGGGAGAAAATTATGTTGGATATAAATATAAAATTACAAGGAAATGGAAAGCAATAACAACAAGAAGTAAATAATAAATCTGGAAATTAAACAATGAAATGGTCTTGCTGAGTCGATTGAAGTTTCAATCTTTCCTTAAGATAATATTGTCCTCGTATATCCTTTCAACGGTTGTTTTATCAACTTATCTCCCAAGATAAAACAACAATAAAACAAATGAGCAAAGGAACTCAAGTGTTCGCTTGATAAGAAAGATCTTTGAGTGTATTGTGATTGCTAGAGAGGAAGACAATTTTCAGAGAATTGTTTAAGTGTCAATGTGTAATGTTTCAATTGTGCCAAAGGCATCAATTTATAGGTGGATGATTTGGTCTTCTCAATTCACCAAATGAATGACAATCAATGTCAAGTAATGACCATTGATATTGAGGTTAATTCAGCCTAGTAATGACTGAATTCAATAGCCAAATAATAGAGAGTAATTTCTCTAAAATCAGCCCAAGAATCAGTTTCAATTCGCCTACTACGTTACTGAAAAATGTCGAAGCACCGCGGTCCCACGGGAGGGCACCGCGATGCCTAAATTCCAGTAAGTTACTGGAACCGAAAATTGGATTTGCGCGCGGTCCTGTCCTTGTGGCACCGCGGTGCCTTCCAGTTTTTCCGTGGCATTTTTTCTGATTCGTTTCATCTCTTATACATTTCTTCCTTTCATTTACCAACGTAAAATCATTCGTCATTTGGCCAATAACCGTCTATTTTCTTACGTCTCAAACAATTCGTATACGTACCAATATCTCCTCCATTTAAGGAAATAATGATTCTTGGTATTTTATATGCACGTGTGTGAAAACCATGTTTCCGACGTGCGGGGTCCCTAATTGTTCGATTCATAATCAATAGGATTTACTTTATTTCACGTTTAATAAATATTTCCAACAATCCCCTCTTGGAAGAGATTTTGGTGCACGCGTATGGTGCCTTTCTAGCAATCACTCGGCGGAACGATGTTGCATCTGGAGAGGTAGCCGGAGCTTTGAACCTTCCATAGTAAAATACCATCGGACATATTTACTGCGCAGTGAACGTGATGTCTTGAACCGTCAGTGTTTAGTATATGCCAAGACAATGATACCAACACAACACTTTTCCTACTCAATCTTTCTAGTGTTTTTGTCCATCGTGGGCCATGAACACCCTTGATTTCTTAAATGCGTTCATTTGAGGCGGCATGTCCTCGCCCTTAAATATGCGGTCTCCTACAAGGTATCCTGCAATACCCAACTATACAAGCGTTAGGAACCATTAAAAAATTTCTCAACCTAACCTCTACTTTGCAGGATCATGAAAGGTTTTGGAAACTTATCCTTTTACCCCTCTTGCAGGTAGAACTTTATGTCTATCACGGGAACGGCCTTGAATTATGTTACTCAAGAAGAAATCATTATCTGAAGTGCTCTTGCTTCCACCGAAGCGCTCATCTGAACCTTTACAGTTTAATTTTCCCATTGAGCCTTATCCATTGGATCTCCAGTACGTAAGGTTGGATGTCCACTATATTGATTCTTATTGATTTACTTTTAAGCCCATTCCCCTATACAGGCAGTTCATCTGATCTCTGGGTATTCCCTTCGTCAAGGAATCTGCTATGTTTTCCTTAGATTTTATGTAATCAATGGAAATCACATCCAAGGTGATCAGTTGCCTAACGGACTCATGTCTCCGTCGAATATGACGAGACTTGCCGTTGTATATTGAACTTCGTGCTCTTCCTAGAGCAGCCGACTGACTATCGCAGTGGATCATTATAGAAGACACGGGTTTATCCCAACATGGGACATCCTCTAAGAAACCATGAAAAATTTAGCTTTTTCTCCCGTTTTGTCCAAAACAATAAATTTCGACTCCATCGTGGATCGGACAATAAGGGTTTGCCTAGAGGATTTCCAAGACACGGCACCACCACCCAATGTAAAAATATATCCAATGATGGACTTGATGTCATCGCTATCAGATATCTAGTTTGCATCACTGTACCCTTCTAGTACAGCTGGATATCTGTTGAGTGTAGTTTGGCACACTCTTTTGAGTCATTTTTAGTTAGTATTTTACTCTTTTCGTTTGTATTTAGTATAGTATTAGGATTGTTTTTATTTCTTTTGAGTCACAGCGGTTCCAAAGGAGGAAATACAGAATTGAGGATGAAATGAGCTCAATGAAGATGAAATTTGCACAAACACAACCCAAAGAATGAATCCTAAAATGTCCCAAGAAGAATAGAAAAAATCAGGTGAAATCCGGACGAAAATAGGTAAAGGGCCGCGACGCAAGGCAAGGAAGGGTCGCGGTGCTGATGAGCCGCGACTGAAGAAATTTGGGTCGCGACGTGAAAATTCCAGTGAGCAAGAAAAATATTCACCGTGCCAAGAGCCGCGGCGCCGCAGAAGCAGAATGCTCCAGTGATTTTTGCCGATTAAGGGTCGTGGCACCTGGATGAAGGGCCGCGGAGCCGACGCGCATAATTTTCAGATTTGAGTCGAATTTGGCCAAGGGTAAAAGGGTCTGGAGCAAGATATTTCTCAGATATAAATGCCCTAAACCTGTCATACTTTAAATCATACTTTGGAGAGGAGAACGACGACTACAAGCTACACAATTAGAGACTTTTGTTCAAGTTCTTTCTCTTTTCTTTACTTTAATTTAGTTTATGTTGTATTGTAATTTAGATCTTAGCATGGCAATATTTATGAGCTAATTACTTTATTAGGGTTTTCTGTCGAATCGCTTAAAACTCTTTCATATTGTTAATGCATTAGTTAATGATTTCTTCTTCAGGCATATTAAGATCTATTCAATAATTGTTTTGATTGCTTGATAATTAACTGATCACTAATTGTCATCACATATATATTTCGAATCAAAATTCCGAAAGGTGAGATTTGAATATGTTGTAGTTGAATAGACATAGGTTAAAATCGTGGACGAAAGTACCCCGATACTTGTGTAGTGTTTAGGGTTATTTTTCTTAATCCTCCTGTGTGGTAAAATCTATATCATAGAAATATAGAAGGTTTCTGCACATGATTGAGCTCTTGTATGTCCTAACCGGAATATAATGACAGATTAGTTAACCTGCTATCTTAATACGAAGAAGAATCATTAGCATTGCATTAACGTGTGAAAGAGTGGATAGTTGAGGAGATTGGATGCCCTATCTCCATCATAATTATTTTAAATCTCAAAGTATATTGAACATTAGTTTAATTTCTGCACTTTATTTTAATTCGTAATTTTAATTGTCAAACAAAATAACGTTAACCAAATAGATACCAAAGAATAGATAATCGGTATTTGATAACCAGTCTTTGTGGACTATATTCGGTCTTACAGACTATATTACTTGAAGTGATACGTACACTTGCGTAAGCACTTGAAAATATACTAATAATATCTCAAATAGTGCAACCCGAAATGTTGCGTGAACTTCAGGAACCGTAGTAACCTATTCAGTGCTTTCCAGTGATCCTCACTTGGATTACGGGTGAATCTAGCCAATTTATTGACTGCATGAGCGATATCAGGTCGAGTGCAGTTTGCGACATACATCAAACTCCCAATTACCTGTGCGTATCGCTCCTGGCGTACGGGTGCACCAAGATGCTTGTCTATCTTTTGACTTTTATCCAATAGTGTCGTTATTGGTGAACTGTCGAACATCTCAAATTTCTTCAGCACATCTTCGATGTAGTGAGATTGAGACAAGACCATTCCATTAGATGTCTTAGAGATCTTGATCCCTAATATAACATCTGAGACACCCATATTTTTCATGTCAAAATATTGTTTTAACATGTTCTTAGTCTCTAGGATTGTACTAGGACTGCTACTTATGATCAACAAGTCATCTACATAAAGACAAATTATGACGAATGAATCGGCATTTCCTTTCATGTAAACACATTTGTCACATTTATTAATGGTAAAACCTTTTGATAGTATGATACTATCAAATTTCTCGTGTCATTATTTAGGGGGCCTGTTTCAGCCCGTACAACGATTTGACAAGCCGACACACTTTTGGCTCTTGTCCTGGAACCACATACCCCTCGGGTTGATCCATGTATATTTCTTCTTCCAAATCACTATTCAGGAAGGCTGTCTTGACATCCATTTGATGTATTTTAAGATCTCGCAAGGCGGCGATGGCTATGAACATACATATGGATGTCATTCTAGATATTGGAGCGTAGGTGTCGAAGTAGTCAAGGCCCTCTTTTTGGCGATAGCCCTTGAATACCAACCTAGCTTTGTATTTGTCGATGAAACCATCTGCCTTTAACTTCCATTTGAGGATCCATTTACAACCCAAAGGTTTATGTCCTAGAGGAAGGTAAACCAACTCTCAGGTGTGATTGTGCAGGATGGGCTCTAATTCACTTTCTATAGCTTCCTTCTAGAGCGGTGCTTCTGGAGTTGACAATGTTTCAGTGATTGTCTGTGGTTCGTCCTGAACCAAATAAGCTTCATAGTCTGGACCGAAGGATTTATCCTTCCGGGCCCTTTTGCTTCGTCTTGATTCCATCTCTGAATCTTCCAAGTCCTGATAATCTGGAATACTGAATTCCTGATTGTCAACCACTTTAGAATTTACGAGATCTGAACCGTTCGGATCTAGGTAGTCAGCGACTCCTAGATCCTTAGAGGTTTTTTCATAACTTCGTTTGTGAGAGGTTATGTTTTTGTCCTTATATGGAAACGTGTCTTCAAAGAACCATGCGTTCCTTGATTCCATGATCGTACCTTCATAAATATCTGGTACATCCGACTTATGTACTATGAAGCGATAAACACTACTGTTATTGGCATATCCGATAAATATGCAATCCACAGTCTTAGATCCAATCTTGACCTGCTTTGGCATATGTACTTTTACCTTAGCCAGACAACCCCATACCTATAAATACTTAGGTAGGTTTCTTTCCTTTCCATAGCTCGTATGGAGTTTTGTCTTTACCCTTGTGTGGAACTCTGTTAATAATCCTATTCGCGGTAAGGACAGCTTCTCCCCACATGGTTTGAAGGAGGCTCGAATTGATGATTAAAGCATTCATCATTTCCTTTAGTGTTCGGTTCTTGCGTTCAGCAACTCCATTTGATTGAGGTGAGTAAGGAGCCGTCGTTTGATGAACTATACTCGATTGGGCACAGAATTCTTCAAAAGGCGGTATATATTCTCCCCCTCTATCGCTACAGATTGTTTTAATCCGTCCGCTTAGTTGGTTCTCAACTTCTGTTTTGTAGCGTTTGAATGCTTCAAAGGCTTCGTCTTTACTTTTTAGTAAGTAATGGTAACAAAACTTTGTGCCATCATCTATGAAAGTCACAAATTACTTGTTTCCTCCTCTAGTTTGAGCGAACTTCAAATCACATATATCAGTGTGTATAAGTTCTAGAGGAGCGGTTTTCCTTTCGAGGGATCTAAAGGGACTCTTGGAAAGTTTTGTCTCTACGCACACCTCACACTTACATTGAGGGTTTATGTCGATAAACAACAATAATTCCAGCTTTACCAATATTTGGATAGATTGATAGTTAACATGTCCTAATCTATGATGTCATAAATTAGATGACTCAATCAAGTAAGTAGAAGGTGTCATTTTATTGATAGTTGAAACAAAAGGTATTACAGGTGCAACATTGAACTTAAAGAGACATTCACAGACGAAGTTCCTTCCTACAAAGGTTTCATTTTTAGTGATTACAAACTTTTTAGCCTCTAACACTAGCCTAAAACCAGCATTTACTAACAAAGGTCCAGAAATTAAATTTCTTTGAATTTCTGGGACATGCATCACTTCCTTCAGAATTAGCTCATTTCCAGACATCATCTTTAGGGTCACCTTTCCTATCCTCAGCACCTCTGAAGAAGAATTGTTGCACATGAACAATTTCTTATTTATGACTGGTGTATATGTGGAAAAAACATCTTTATTGGAACATATGTGACGGGTAGCACCTGTGTCCAACCACCATTGCACCGGATTCTCAACGAGGTTGTCTTCTAGTACCACCGCTGAGAATTCTTCAATCATATCGTCTAAGAACGTGTCTTCGACGATGTTTGCCTTAATATTGCCTTTGGCCTTCTCTTGTTTGAGCTTGCGGCAGTCTTTGGCCATGTGACCAACTTTACCATAGTGATTGCGATCCTTACGGACCACCTTCACGTCGTCATATACATGGATACCTCGGTTCCCTCCCGCCATATTACTAGGCTGAGGGTCCGCGTCTTCTCCAACTGGTGGAGGGTCTTTGGTTAGGAAATGTGATATTCCCATAACTGCCAGGAAGAGTAACATAGAAGCAAAGATGTTTGGAACATCTTGAGCAGCGAGGTTGAGGCACAGGGAATACCTTGAGTGGTGTTCGAATTTCCAGCGTTGGTTTGTTCTTCAACAGTCATTGTTGTTCTTCAATCGAACTGATCTCGACGAAAATGACGTCTAACAATTTTATAAGAAGAAAAACTTACTAATTTAATTAATTCATATTCATGTTATACATAGACCATAAAGGGAATGGTTTCCCTACCAAATTCTAGATTTTTAATTTGTAAATTTTGGATCAGACTTTTATTTTCTCTATTGAATTCTAAATACAATAATGAAATAGTATTTAAATCAAATCCAATACCTATTGTTTATCACTAGTGAAAAAGTGAGTACTATTTTCGGTGATGTGGAGAAACTGTTGAAATCTTTGTCTCCAAGGAATCAATTATCACTAGTGGAACACTACAATACTTTTATTTTGATGTAGAAAGGGAATACTGTTGAAAACTTAGTCACCAAGGAAAGCTTCAATATATGGGACAAAAACAAATGGACAAGGAACTTTTTATATTAGACTCTAAGGACATCATCCAAAATTAAACTTCAGATAAAAATAATTTCTGCATTACAATTCATATATTATTATTAGTCTTTGCATTATTACATTTTTGTATTATTAAAGGAATATGTTCCTTCATGTTTACTGATGAATGATTATATATATATATATATATATATATATATATATATATATATATATATATATAAGGTTATAAAAATATTTATTTTGTTACAAATTAGAAAACTAATTAAGCAAATTATAAAAAATATATAATTTTATATAAAATAAGAGATATTAAAAGTAAAGGAAGATGTTTAATAAAACTTACAAATTTTATTCAAACTGAAAAGCATAAAGGATACATGAGATCAGGCAAGGGGATAGAGAGAGGGAGAGATATTTCTGAATGCCTTCTACATTACAAGTTGAGAGCCTTAAATAGGCCTCGAATGCATTATCGTCCTAACAGGTGGACGGTTAATATTAAAACATGTGGGAGACTAAGATTCCTTGTCTCCTGCTTTTTTGAAAGGGCGTCTTTTGCTTTTCCGAAAGGGCAAACGTCTTTGTCTTCTTTATGTCTTTGTCTGTTTTATGTCCTCTGCTTTTCTGAAGAGGCAAGTGTCACTATCTGCTTTATTTTAGGCGATGCGTGACGCTTGTGCAATTCCACGTGGGATTAGCATGTCGCTGTTGTCTGCTTCACTGTGGTTAGATGTCACATCTTCATCATCTTCTAACTGCTTTCACAGAACTTCCTTCGCTTCTTGCTTTGGAGGTTTCTTCTGAGGAAGATGATCCCTTCTTCTTAAGTTTTTCCTCTTTAACTTTAGGACTTCATCCTTTGATTTTGATGGTCTTGCTTAAATATTTAATCCTGTCTATTTCTTGGATATCGAACGTCCAATTTATGATATAAGAAATCCGTTTATTAATAAAGAATTTACATAATTTAATGTGCTCTGGCAGAGTAGAGATCTGTTGTTCCTGGATAAAATTTACATACTGATTTTGGAAGCTCGGGGCTACCACCTGTAAATTCCCTCCGAATAGGTTCCACCATTCGTAGAACCACCTGGGGATGACCTTTTCTTTCATGCTCTCGGCATATTTTATAAACCATGTATGGGTGTTTGGACGCACATATAGGAAGTTAAACCATGCGTCTTTATAATCATACCAGTTATAAGTTTGAGGTCTATGAGTCTCTGATAACGGTATCGGTGTTTGTAGGTGATCCACATACCAATTAAAAGGACTTAAAATCTTCTTAATAGTGAATTTGGAATATTCAATTCCTCCTGTTTTATCAAAGTATTTATGTTCTATTTCAATGGAGTCTGTGTCCACTAAAATGAATTCATAATACTTTCTTGTCTTCATCGGATCCTGGTTATCCACGTACTGGTGGTCTGTGTAACAAGGTTTTAGGAGATCCTGAACTCTGAAGTTTTCATATTGCTTATCTAATGCCATTATTGGCAAAACCTGTAGTGGAATGAATTCCCATTTTGGAGTCAGAGCGGGAGGCTCTTTCTTCAGTGGGGTTGCTGGTTTTACTGCTTCTGAATATGATTCTGGGGGAACCATTCTGTAATTACTCTTGCTTTGAGCTTCTGACGGTGTAGCCTTGAAAGGTTGTGCTTGTTTTTTCTGGGTTGGCTCATTTGGGAGAACCGGTACTATTGGGAGGTTTCCAAGAACTGTGAACATATTTTGCCCACTTGGTTTATGATTCTCTCGTCAGAAAATCTGGTAGAGAGTTTTCTTCACCTTTTATAAAATCAATTTTAAAATCAAAACTTGATAACAAGGCTTGCCACCTGGCAAAAATCTGTTTTGATACCAAATTTTTAACATCCTTTTGCAAAATATCTTTGGTTGCTTTGCAGTCGACTCTTAATAAAAATTCTTTGTTGACCAAATCATCTTGGAATTTTGTGATACATAGCACTATAGATAAAATCTCTTTTTTAACTGTGATATAGTTCTTTTGTGCCTGGTTCCAATTTCCAGAAGTGAATCTGACTAATTGTTCAGTAGATTCAAGAGATATTCTTTGTTTAAGGATACCACCGTAACCTATATCGGAGGCATCGGTCTCAACTATCATAAAGGCTTCCGGATTAGGGATACCTAGACATGGGAGTTTCTGGATTATATCATTTACTTGTTTGACAGCTCTAGTCTGTTCATCTGACCAAGGGACTGAGTTCTTCTTAAGCCTTTTATATAAAGGTTCACATATTTGTCTAAATTTTGGGATAAAATCTGCTACGTAGTTAAGGCTTCCTAAGAATCTTTGTAGCTGTGTTTTATCTAAGATTTCATCGGGGAATTTAGTAGAGAACTCTATGGCTCTGCAAATTGGTTTATAAGTTCCTTGATAAAGGTCGTGACCTAAGAACCTGATAGCTGTTTGAAAAAGCTTTATCTTTTTGGAACTTACTGCTAAATCGTTATGTTTTGTAGTTTTAACAAAAGTGTTAGGTGTTTATAATGTTGTTCCATATTATCTGAGAATACTAGATATCGTCGATATAGACAATCATGAACTGACTATAAGGGTTGAATATGTTATTCATGATGTTCTGAAATTCGGAAGGTGCATTTTTAAGCCCGAAAGGCATTACATTCCATTCATATTGTCCGAAAGGGACATTGAAGGCTGTTTTATACTTATCCTTTTCTTCGACCTGGATTTGTCAGAATCCTGACTTCATGTCGAATTTGCTGTAGATATTAGCATTATAAGTTCTTTTTAATAAATCTCTTTTATTAGGGATTGGGTATCTAATCCATTTTAACGCTTGGTTAAGAGGCTTATAATTTATTACAAGTCTTGGAGCTCCTCTTTCTTTTTCAGCGTTTTTGTTAACATAGAAAGCTGAACAACACCATTGAGACTTAGAAGGACTGATGATCCCTTTCTTAAGTAGATCATTAACTTCATTTTTACAATGTTCCATGAGCTCGTGGCTCATCTGGATTGGTCTGACTTTAGTGGGTATTTTTTCCTCACTGAAGTCATCTGTGTAAGGTAGGTTTACCATATGTTTTTTTCTTTCCCAAAAAGTGTTTGGTAATTCTGAGCAAATTTCTTTTTCCATAGAATCCTGTAAAGCTTTTATTTTGTTAATTACCTCCGGGGTTTTTAAAGTAGATTCTATCCTTTTTATTTTAATATCATCTTTTAAGTAGTTAACCTGATTGGTTAATAGTTGTATTCTAAAGATTGTTTTTTGTTTGACGTGATCACTATGATCCGCTGACAGTGGGCTTAAGTATGGGAATACAAGATCTTTTCCCATTGAGGTAGTATAAATACCATCTAATTTTGCGGTATAAGATTTTATCTGTGTTAGGAAAGGGATTCCTAATATGATTTCTTCAGTTATGTTTCTTGTAATGATAAAGTCGTTTGTAAAACAGACTCCATTATTACAAACATGAGCTTTAGAAAGCTTATAATTAATTTTTATACTATCTCCTGTAGCTGAGTACAATTTATGAGTACTTTTGTTTAAATATTTAGTAGGAATTAATCCTTCACAAATATAATTTTGGTATGCTCCTGAATCTAGCAGTGCGATCATTTCTAAAATAAAGTCTTTATTTATAATTACTTTGACGATTCCTTACTTGGAGTCTTACAAAGTAACTTAGCTAGAGAACCAGTTTATTTTAACTGTTACCCAAATTTTTCAGTGGATATTAATGATCAAAACGTTATGGATACCCTAACGTTAAACATTAAAACCAAAAATATGAATAGTAAGATGAACACAAAAGAAATTGCTATAATATACAGGATCTATTACAGGCTAATGAAAACGACCTTAGCTTCAAAAGCTAAATTAGTTAGCAGTAAAGGTGCTACCATGCTTATGGAAGCAAACCAAGAACATAGCAATACCTTTGTTCCTAGAATGTTAAAATGGAATGAAATTTTAACAAAAGATGAGTGGCACTTTGATGCCATCACCCAACCAAAGATAGAACCAGAGAGTTCTAATATTGAACAAATAATTCAGCATTTAGATGGTTCAATTGATTTAAAAAATTTAAAATCTAAATCTAAATCCTCAGGAAGATACTCCCTCGCAGCATCTTCTTCTAAACCCCGGGGGGATGAAGAATGTTCCAGTAGTAACTCTGAAGAAACTATTCTCGAACGAAAAGTCCAGGGAATAGATTATTCGTCGGCCATACCCAAAGTCTACTATCGCCAATCGATAGAAAAGCTGGCAGTCCCACCAGAAGCGAAATGCATGGTGAAGATAGCCTTGGCACTATTAAACAAGACATAGGTTTTAAAATCGATTTTAAAATGCTTGATAAACTATGGGTAAGTCCAGAAAATGCCATTAAAAGAAAATGGTATGTAAGCACCTTCTCGCTCAAAGAAAGAAGGGCGTTTAGAGAACAATGGATTAATGACATGAACAGAATTAATGCTAATATAGAGTTTTTTAGGTGGTTCCAGATCACTGATAAACTCAATAATAACAGAGAATCATTAAGTACTATTGTAAAAAAAATGGTTTACAGGTGAAAAGACCATTGAATCCGTAACTCCACCTTTAGAAAATATAAAAATCCCAGTAGATGGAGAAATCCTAACAGCCTCTCCTTTTAAAAGAGATGTAAAAAGTACTAGGTTAACCCCCCTCGTTGAAGATATCAATAAAATCCTCCAACAAAACAACTACACCAACCAGTTGTTGCATGTTGTTTCTAACCAGATTGCCCAGACAAGTAATACATCCACTTTTAGGAGTACACCAGTCAGGTCGGAAGAAAAATCTCTATCCGGACCACTCTTTAAAATCCCACAATTCTCGATAAATAGCCACCCAAGATTTGGAAAAGAAATTGAAGATAACCTATTAGATAGAATAAGTAGTAAGTTTAAAGAGCTAAAAGTATTCGAAGGATCTACCTCTAAAAAACCTGATAATTCAGTCAAAGTACTAAGCGAAGGTTCTAGTTCAAAAAATAAACAAGAAGTAAATAGGATATCAAAGTTTGTGGGAGAAGGAGCTAAAAACTTCTATAAAGGACCCACATTACCTGATATGTTATTTGAAGAACCCATCCATTTTACGAATGCGTATTCTGGAGATGAAATCCATGAATGGAACATCGACGGAATGTCGGAAGGACAAATTATTAAAGTACTTCATGAAATGGGAGTATGTATTACCAGTTATAAAATAAAAACGCATACAGATGACGCCCAACTAGCCGCAATACTAGTTTAAGGTTTCACTGGAATGTTAAAAAATTTGTGGGACAACTACCTGGTAGAAGCAGTAAGAGTTAGCATCATGAATGCAACCTCCACTATACAAATAAGAAACATCGATAACAGTTATAGTAATGAAGTCCAAAGCGACGCCACAGCAACCTTATTATACTGTATAGGTAAACACTTCATTGGAGAGCCGAAGCTATTCCAAGATAAGAGTTTAGAAATACTTAATAATCTAACTTGCCCAAAGCTACATGACTTTAAATGGTATAAAGATATATTCCTTAACAAAGTTATGCTTAGAAGCGACTGTAATCACGATTATTGGAAAGAAAGATTTATCAGTGGACTGCCTAAACTCTTTGCTGAGAATGTAAGGACCACCATAAGAAATAAGTACAATGGCGAAACTCCCTATAGCCTCATGACATATGGAGACATAGTCAGCTTTATTAATTTAACAGGATTAGAATTATGTAATTCGATAAAGCTTAATAATCAAATACAAAAATCCACTAAAGGAGAACTAGGAAGTTTCTGCGAAGACTTCGGTTATGTAAAAATTTATGCTCCATCAAAGAGCATCAAAAGAATGAAAAAGAGACATAACATATCTCGCCCCAAAAGCTATAAGAAGAACTATACTCCTAAGAAGAACTATAGAAAAAAGAATACCAACAAAACCACCAGAAGGAAAGGTAAATGTTGGAATTGCGGGAAGGCATGCCACATGGCCAATAATTGCAAAGAACCCAATAAAAAGAAAGATAAAATTAATCTATTAGCAATCGATTCCGAGATAAAAGAAAAACTTTATACAATCTTAGATGAAGAACAGTCCAGTGATAACTCTGAAGAAACTTCGGATGATTATTACAGTGATGAAGGGTCATTAGATCTAGAGTACAGCTCGGATAGTTCCACATCTAGTTTCGACTGTGAATGTACGGGGAAAATCTGCACTTGTACAAAACAAACCATTAATGTTATCTCGAGTAGCAGCCAGGAATTTTTCTTTGATATGATCGATCACATCGATGACGATGATGTTAACAGAAAATATTTAACAGAACTTAAAAATCTTGTTATTAACCAGAAAAAGGATAAAAAGATAATCGAACCTTTTGATATGAAAAGAGTTTTTAATAAATTTAAAGAATCTAAGACAGATACTGCAGTACAAGATTTACAAGAAGAAGTATCGCTTTTAAAAGAAGAAATTCTCCATGTAAAAGAAAGGCTCAGTTCTTTGGAAACTGGAGCATTTGCTAGTAGTTTATTAAGAGAATTGGACCCTGTAAAGGATCCCCTGGCACCTTCCACTTCAAAAGAAATAAACATAAATGATCCTGAAGAAGAAGAAACAGAAAACAGTTCTGATTCAGGTTTAAAATTAATATCAAGGGCCAAAGCATTAAGTTATCACGTCCCTATCAAAGTAATTATAATAAAGACTTTATTTTAGAAAAGATCGCACTGCTAGATTCAGGAGCAGACCAAAATTGTATTTGTGAAGGATTAATTCCTACTAAATATTTAAACAAAAGTACTCATAAATTGTACTCAGCTACAGGAGATAGTATAAAAATTAATTATAAGCTTTCTAAAGCTCATGTTTGTAATAATGGAGTCTGTTTTACAAACGACTTTATCATTACAAGAAACATAACTGAAGAAATCATATTAGGAATCCCTTTCCTAACACAGATAAAACCTTATACCACAAAATTAGATGGTATTTATACTACCTCAATGGGAAAAGATCTTGTATTCCCATACTTAAACCCACTGTCAGCGGATCATAGTGATCACGTCAAACAAAAAACAGTCTTTAGAATACAGCTATTAACCAATCAGGTTAACTACTTAAAAGATGATATTAAAATAAAAAGGATAGAATCCACTTTAAAAACCCCGGAGGTAATTAACAAAATAAAATCTTTACAGGATTCTATGGAAAAAGAAATTTGCTCAGAATTACCAAACGCTTTTTGGGAAAGAAAAAAGCATATGGTAAACCTACCTTACACAGATGACTTCAGTGAGGAAAAAATACCCACTAAAGCCAGACCAATCCAGATGAGCCACGAGCTCATGGAACATTGTAAAAATGAAGTTAATGATCTACTTAAGAAAGGGATCATCAGACCTTCTAAGTCTCAATGGAGTTGTTCAGCTTTCTATGTTAACAAAAACGCTGAAAAAGAAAGAGGAGCTCCAAGACTTGTAATAAATTATAAGCCTCTTAACCAAGCGTTAAAATGGATTAGATACCCAATCCCTAATAAAAGAGATTTATTAAAAAGAACTTATAATGCTAATATCTACAGCAAATTCGACATGAAGTCAGGATTCTGGCAAATCCAGGTCGAAGAAAAGGATAAGTATAAAACAGCCTTCAATGTCCCTTTCGGACAATATGAATGGAATGTAATGTCTTTCGGGCTTAAAAATGCCCCTTCCGAATTTCAGAACATCATGAATAACATATTCAACCCTTATAGTCAGTTCATAATTGTATATATCGACGATGTTCTAGTATTCTCAGATAATATGGAACAACATTATAAACACCTAAACACTTTTGTTAAAACTACAAAACATAACGGTTTAGCAGTAAGTTCCAAAAAGATAAAGCTTTTTCAAACAGCTATCAGGTTCTTAGGTCACGACCTTTATCAAGGAACTTATAAACCAATTTGCAGAGCCATAGAGTTCTCTACTAAATTCCCCGATGAAATCTTAGATAAAACACATCTACAAAGATTCTTAGGAAGCCTTAACTACGTAGCAGATTTTATCCCAAAAGTTAGACAAATATGTGAACCTTTATATAAAAGGCTTAAGAAGAACTCACCCGGGTCGATGAATGTATCAGAGTCACAAACAAGTAAAGGATATAATCCAGAAACTCCCATGTCTAGGTA
Organism: Przewalskia tangutica; assembly: GCA_029844215.1. Taxonomy (NCBI): domain Eukaryota; kingdom Viridiplantae; phylum Streptophyta; class Magnoliopsida; order Solanales; family Solanaceae; genus Przewalskia; species Przewalskia tangutica. The sequence continues at coordinate 11,877,390 of CM056725.1, forward strand.
TCCCTAATCCGGAAGCCTTTATGATAGTTGAGACTGATGCCTCCGATATAGGTTACGGTGGTATCCTTAAACAAAGAATATCTCTTGAATCTACTGAACAATTAGTCAGATTCACTTCTGGAAATTGGAACCAGGCACAAAAGAACTATAGCACAGTTAAAAAAGAGATTTTATCTATAGTGCTATGTATCACAAAATTCCAAGATGATTTGGTCAACAAAGAATTTTTATTAAGAGTCGACTGCAAAGCAGCCAAAGATATTTTGCAAAAGGATGTTAAAATTTTGGTATCAAAACAAATTTTTGCCAGGTGGCAAGCCTTGTTATCAAGTTTTGATTTTAAAATTGATTTTATAAAAGGTGAAGAAAACTCTCTACCAGATTTTCTGACGAGAGAATCATAAACCAGGTGGGCAAAATATGTTCACAGTTCTTGGAAACCTCCCAATAGTACCGGTTCTCCCAAAAGAGCCAACCCAGAAAAAACAAGCACAGCCTTTCAAGGCTACACCGTCAGAAGCTCAAAGCAAGAGTAATTACAGAATGGTTCCCGTAATCATATTCGTAAGCGAAAACCAAAGAACCCCACTGAAGAAAGAGCCTCCCGCTCTGACTCCAAAATGGGAATTCATTCCACTGCAGGTTTTGCCAATAATGGCATTAGATAAGCAATATGAAAATTTCAGAGTTCAGGATTTCCTAAAACCTTGTTACACAGACCACCAGTACGTGGATAACCAGGATCCGATGAAGACAAGAAAGTATTATGAATTCATTTTAGTGGACACAGACTCCATTGAAATAGAACATAAATACTTTGATAAAACATGAGGAATTGAATATTCCAAATTCACTATTAAGAAGATTTTAAGTCCTTTTAATTGGTATGTGGATCACCTACAAACACCGATACCGTTATCAGAGACTCATAGACCTCAAACTTATAACTGGTATGATTATAAAGACGCTTGGTTTAACTTCCTATATGTGCGTCCAAACACCCATACATGGTTTATAAAATATGCCGAGAGCGTGAAAGAAAAGGTCATCCCCAGGTGGTTCTACGAATGGTGGAACCTATTCGGAGGGAATTTACAGGTGGTAGCCCCGAGCTTCCAAAATCAGTATGTAAATTTAATCCAGGAACAACAGATCTCTACTCTGCCAGAGCACATTAAATTGTGTAAATTCTTTATTAATAAACGGATTTCTTATATCATAAATTGGACGTTCGATATCCAAGAAATAGACAGGATTAAATATTTAAGCAAGGCCATCAAAATCAAAGGATGGAGTCCTAAAGTTAAAGAGGAAAAACTGAAGAAGAAGAAGGGATCATCTTCCTCAGAAGAAACCTCCAATTCCAAAGCAGAAACCAGAAGGAAGCTCCTAGAAGCTCTAGCAAAGTTAGAAGATGATGAAGATGTGGCATCTAACCACAGTGAAGCAGACAACAGCGACATGCTAATCCCACGTGGAATTGCACAAGCCTACGCAGAAGCGTACCGCCTAAAATAAAGCAGATAGTGACACTTGCCTCTTCAGAAAAGCAGAGGACATAAAGCAGACAAAGACATAAAGAAGACAAAGACGTTTGCCCTTTCGGAAAAGCAAAAGACGCCCTTTCAAAAAAGTAGGAGACAAGGAATCTTAGTCTCCCACATGTTTTAATATTAACCGTCCACCTGTTAGGACGATAATGCATTCGAGGCCTATTTAAGGCTCTCAACTTGTAATGTAGAAGGCATTCGGAAATATCCATCTCTCTCTCTATCCCCTTGCCTGATCTCATGTATCCTTTATGCTTTCCAGTTTGAATAAAATTTATAAGTTTTATTAAACATCTTCCTTTACTTTTAGTATTTTAAATTGTGTTTTCAATTCCGCTTTTATGGTATCAGAGTCATGTTGTTAGAGATCATGAGTAGCTAAACTCATACTACTGTCCTTAGAGCAATATTGTTCTTAAGTTACTAGGAATCTTGTTACTCTGTTCTGGTTCCCTTAGTTACTTTGTCGTTACCCTGTTCCGAATATCTCCACTTAATCTACATTAATAGGCAGGTGCATCCTGGACCGGTTTGGATTAGCACGATAGGTCGGAAGAACCGTCTGGACCATTTGAAGCAAAGATGAACTATAGGATGTTAAGTCGATAACTGCAATAGGATACCTACTTAAGTAACTAATGGAATAGGAACAAGTACTATAGAATCCTAATAGCAGATAGAACGATAGCTCCTAAAGGATAGTAGCCTCCACACATTTTAAACAACCCTCTTTGTTTAAAACATAATAAACTCTATAATGAAGATGCGTCCAGCTTTTTATTACATAAGAAGATATAATTCATCCAAAATAGATTGTGTAATAGAAAGTAATTATTGTAACAGAAGAGTAAAAGCAAATCTTAAAGAATTAGAATATTGATACCATAAAAGCGGAATTGAAAACACAATTTAAAATACTAAAAGTAAAGGAAGATGTTTAATAAAACTAACAAATTTTATTCAAACTGGAAAGCATAAAGGATACATGAGATCAGGCAAGGGGATAGAGAGAGAGAGGGATTTTTCTGAATGCCTTCTACATTACAAGTTGAGAGCCTTAAATAGGCCTCGAATGTATTATCGTCCTAACAGGTGGACGGTTAATATTAAAACATGTGGGAGACTAAGATTCCTTGTCTCCTACTTTTTGAAAGCGGCGCTTTTGCTTTACGAAAGGGCAAACGTCTTTGTCTTCTTTATGTCTTTGTCTGCTTTATGTCCTCTGCTTTTCTGAAGAGGCAAGTGTCACTATCTGCTTTATTTTAGGCGGACGCTCACAGTAGTTTCGCGTAATTCCACGTGGGATTAGCATGTCGCTGTTGTCTGCTTCACTGTGGTTAGATGCCACATCTTCATCATCTTCTAACTTTGCTAGAGCTTCTAGGAGCCTCCTTCGTTCTCGCTGAATCGAGGTTTCTTCTGAGGAAGATGATCCCTTCTTCTTCAGTTTTTCCTCTTTAACTTTAGGACTCCATCCTTTGATTTTGATGGTCTTGCTTAAATATTTAATCCTGTCTATTTCTTGGATATCGAACGTCCAATTTATGATATAAGAAATTCGTTTATTAATAAAGAATTTACACAATTTAATGTGCTCTGGCAGAGTAGAGATCTGTTCTTCCTGGATAAAATTTACATACTGATTTTGGAAGCTCGGGGCTACCACCTGTAAATTCCCTCCGAATAGGTTCCACCATTCGTAGAACCACCTGGGGATGACCTTTTCTTTCATGCTCTCGGCATATTTTATAAACCATGTATGGGTGTTTGGACGCACATATAGAAAGTTAAACCATGCGTCTTTATAATCATACCAGTTATAAGTTTGAGGTCTATGAGTCTCTGATAACGGTATCGGTGTTTGTAGGTGATCCACATACCAATTAAAAGGACTTAAAATCTTCTTAATAGTGAATTTGGAATATTCAATTCCTCCTGTTTTATCAAAGTATTTATGTTCTATTTCAATGGAGTCTGTGTCCACTAAAATGAATTCATAATACTTTCTTGTCTTCATCGGATCCTGGTTATCCACGTACTGGTGGTCTGTGTAACAAGGTTTTAGGAGATCCTGAACTCTGAAGTTTTCATATTGCTTATCTAATGCCATTATTGGCAAAACCTGTAGTGGAATACATTTCCCATTTTGGAGTCAGAGCGGGAGGCTCTTTCTTCAGTGGGGTTGCTGGTTTTACTGCTTCTGAATATGATTCTGGGGGAACCATTCTGTAATTACTCTTGCTTTGAGCTTCTGACGGTGTAGCCTTGAAAGGTTGTGCTTGTTTTTCCTGGGTTGGCTCTTTTGGGAGAACTCGTACTATTGGGAGGTTTCCAAGAACTGTGAACATATTTTGCCCACTTGGTTTATGCAGAACTTTATTTGAACTTTCTGGTTTAAAAGGTTGTTTCAATTTTTCTTCTGGTTTATTCTGGAATGGAGGTCGACGCGTAGACCAGGAAGCCCGCCTCATTGTTTCCCTGTAAAAATTCTCTCATCAGAAAATCTGGTAGAGAGTTTTCTTCACCTTTTATAAAATCAATTTTAAAATCAAAACTTGATAACAAGGCTTGCCACCTGGCAAAAATCTGTTTTGATACCAAATTTTTAACATCCTTTTGCAAAATATCTTTGGCTGCTTTGCAGTCGACTCTTAATAAAAATTCTTTGTTGACCAAATCATCTTGGAATTTTGTGATACATAGCACTATAGATAAAATCTTTTTTGTAACTGTGCTATAGTTCTTTTGTGCCTGGTTCCAATTTCCAGAAGTGAATCTGACTAATTGTTCAGTAGATTCAAGAGATATTCTTTGTTTAAGAATACCACTGTAACCTATATCGGAGGCATCGGTCTCAACTATCATAAAGGCTTCCGGATTAGGGATACCTAGACATGGGAGTTTCTGGATTATATCATTTACTTGTTTGGCAGCTCTAGTCTGTTCATCTGACCAATGGACTGGGTTCTTCTTAAGCCTTTTATATAAAGGTTCACATATTTGTCTAACTTTTGGGATAAAATCTGCTACGTAGTTAAGGCTTCCTAAGAATCTTTGTAGCTGTGTTTTATCTAAGATTTCATCGGGGAATTTAGTAGAGAGCTCTATGGCTCTGCAAATTGGTTTATAAGTTCCTTGATAAAGGTCGTGACCTAAGAACCTGATAGCTGTTTGAAAAAGCTTTATCTTTTTGGAACTTACTGCTAAACCGTTATGTTTTGTAGTTTTAACAAAAGTGTTTAGGTGTTTATAATGTTGTTCCATATTATCTGAGAATACTAGAACATCGTCGATATAGACAATCATGAACTAACTATAAGGGTTGAATATGTTATTCATGATGTTCTGAAATTCGGAAGGGGCATTTTTAAGCCCGAAAGACATTACATTCCATTCATATTGTCCGAAAGGGACATTGAAGGCTGTTTTATACTTATCCTTTTCTTTGACCTGTATTTGCCAGAATCCTTACTTCATGTCGAATTTGCTGTAGATATTAGCATTATAAGTTCTTTTTAATAAATCTCTTTTATTAGGGATTGGGTATCTAATCCATTTTAACACTTGGTTAAGAGGCTTATAATTTATTACAAGTCTTGGAGCTCCTCTTTCTTTTTTCAGTGTTTTTGTTAACATAGAAAGCTGAACAACTCCATTGAGACTTAGAAGGTCTGATGATCCCTTTCTTAAGTAGATCATTAACTTCATTTTTACAATGTTCCATGAGCTCGTGGCTCATCTGGATTGGTCTGGCTTTAGTGGGTATTTTTTCCTCACTGAAGTCATCTGTGTAAGGTAGGTTTACCATATGTTTTTTTCTTTCCCAAAAAGCGTTTGGTAATTCTGAGCAAATTTCTTTTTCCATAGAATCCTGTAAAGCTTTTATTTTGTTAATTACCTCCGGGATTTTTAAAGTGGATTCTATCCTTTTTATTTTAATATCATCTTTTAAGTAGTTAACCTGATTGGTTAATAGCTGTATTCTAAAGACTGTTTTTTGTTTGACGTGATCACTATGATCCGCTGACAGTGGGTTTAAGTATGGGAATACAAGATTTTTTCCCATTGAGGTAGTATAAATACCATCTAATTTTGCGGTATAAGGTTTTATCTGTGTTAGGAAAGGGATTCCTAATATGATTTCTTCAGTTATGTTTCTTGTAATGATAAAGTCGTTTGTAAAACAGACTCCATTATTACAAACATGAGCTTTAGAAAGCTTATAATTAATTTTTATACTATCTCTTGTAGCTGAGTACAATTTATGAGTACTTTTGTTTAAATATTTAGTAGGAATTAATCTTTCACAAATACAATTTTGGTCTGCTCCTGAATCTAGCAGTGCGATCTTTTCTAAAATAAAGTCTTTATTTATAATTACTTTGATAGGGACGTGATAGCTTAATGCTTTGGCCCTTGATATTAATTTTAAACCTGAATCAGAATTGTTTTCTGTTTCTTCTTCTTCAGGATCATTTATGTTTATTTCTTTTGAAGTGGAAGGTGCCAGGGGATTCTTTACAGGGTCCAATTCTCTTAATAAACTACTAGCAAATGCTTCAGTTTCCAAAGAACTGAGCATTTCTTTTACATGGAGAATTTCTTCTTTTAAAAGTGATACTTCTCCTTGTAAATCTTGTACTGTAGTATCTGTCTTAGATTCTTTAAATTTATTAAAAACTCTTTTCATATCAAAAGGTTCGATTATCTTTTTATCCTTTTTCTGGTTAATAACAAGTTTTTTAAGTTCTGTTAAATATTTTCTTTTAACATCATCGTCATCGATGTGATCGATCATATCAAAGAAAAATTTTTGGCTGTTACTCGAGATAACATTAATGGTTTGTTTTGTACAAGTGCAGATTTTCCCCGTACATTCACAGTCGAAACTGGATGTGGAACTATCCGAGCTGTACTCTAGATCTAATGACCCTTCATCACTGTAATAATCATCCGAAGTTTCTTCAGAGTTATCACTGGACTGTTCTTCATCTAAGATTGTATAAAGTTTTTCTTTTATCTCGGAATCGGTTGCTAATAGATTAGTTTTATCTTTCTTTTTATTGGGTTCTTTGCAATTATTGGCCATGTGGCATGCCTTTCCGCAATTCCAACATTTACCTTTCCTTCTGGTGGTTTTGTTGGTATTCTTTTTTCTATAGTTCTTCTTAGGAGTATAGTTCTTCTTATAGCTTTTGGGGCGAGATATGTTATGTATCTTTTTCATTCTTTTGATGCTCTTTGATGGAGCATAAATTTTTACATAATCGAATTCTTCGCAGAAATTTCCTAATTCTCCTTTAGTGGATTTTTGTATTTGATTATTAAGCTTTATCGAATTACATAATTCTAATCATGTTAAATTAATAAAGCTGACTATGTCTCCATATGTCATGAGGCTATAGGGAGTTTCGCCATTGTACTTATTTCTTATGGTGGTCCTTACCTTCTCAAAGAAAGAGTTTAGCGATCATCGATAAATCTTTCTTTCCAATAATCGTGATTACAGTCGCTTCTAAGCATAACTTTGTTAAGGAATATATCTTTATACCATTTAAAGTCATGTAGCTTTGGGCAAGTTAGATTATTAAGTATTTCTAAACTCTTATCTTGGAATAGCTTCGGCTCTCCAATGAAGTGTTTACCTATACAGTATAATAAGGTTGCTGTGGCGTCGCTTTGGACTTCATTACTATAACTGTTATCGATGTTTCTTATTTGTATAGTGGAGGTTGCATTCATGATGCTAACTCTTACTGCTTCTACCAGGTAGTTGTCCCACCAATTTTTTAACATTCCAGTGAAACCTGGAACTAGTATTGCGGCTAGTTGGGCGTCATCTGTATGCGTTTTTATTTTATAACTGGTAATACATACTCCCATTTCATGAAGTACTTTAATAATTTGTCCTTTCGACATTCTAGATGCTGCGAAGGAGTATCTTCCTGAGGATTTAGATTTAGATTTTAAAAAATTTAAATCAATTGAACCATCTAAATGCTGAATTATTTGTTCAATATTAGAACTCTCTGGTTCTATCTTTGGTTGGGTGATGGCATCAAAGTGCCACTCATCTTTTGTTAAAATTTCATTCCATTTTAACATTCTAGGAACAAAGGTATCGCTATGTTCTTGGTTTGCTTCCATAAGCATGGTAGCACATTTACTGCTAACTAATTTAGCTTTTGGAGCTAAGGTCGTTTTCATTAGCCTGTAATAGACCCTGTATATTATAGCAATTTCTTTTGTGTTCATCTTACTATTCATATTTTTGGTTTTAATGTTTAACGTTAGGGTATCCATAACGTTTTGATCATTAATATCCACTGAAAAATTTGGGTAACAGTTAAAATAAACTGGTCCTCTAGCTAAGTTACTTTGTAAGACTCCAAGTAAGGAATCGTCAAAGTTTAAAAGTCTAGCATCTCTTAGTAAGAGACAGATAGGGGTATCTAAACCCAAGCGATACAAAGGCTTAACCGCAATTTGTACCAGTCCTATATGTAGGAAGTTAAAATCTTTTTTATATTTGTTTATGTCTTCGGTAGATAATAGCTTAATAATTTCTTTCGAGTTATTAATAGCTATAGTGGACTCACAAGTTTTTATGTTATAGTTTTTAATAAAATCAAACTTTCCTGTTTCATAAACAGACTTGAAAGATTCTTTTGGAATATTCCAGTTCTGTAGATCTTTTTCAACCTTAGCAATTTTTGAAGTTGCTAAGTTTTCACTGTTGATTTCGTTCATCTTAGTAATGAGCAGTGTGAAGTTCAACCAAAAATCGAGAGATATTTTCTCTTGTTGCTAGATAACGAACCTGTCTTCTTATCCTATCATTCTCTTCGTAGAGTTCAACCATTTTATTAATGATTACTTGTCTGATTATGACTTGGGTGTAATTATCTAAACCTTCTGCAGGTTTCGCAGTTTTATAATATTCTAATTCTTTAAGATTTGCTTTTAATCTTCTGTTACAATAATTACTTTCTATTACACAATCTAATTTGGATGAATTATATCTTCTTATATAATCAAAAGCTGGACGCATCTTCATTATAGAGTTTATTATGTTTTAAACAAAGAGGGTTGTTTAAAATGTGTGGAGGCTACTATCCTTTAGTAGCTATCGTTCTATCTGCTATTAGGATTCTACAGTACTTGTTCCTATTCCTTTAGTTACTTAAGTAGGTATCCTATTCTGGTTATCTGACTTCTTATCCTATAGTTTGATTTTATTAAAAACTATAATATAAAAACTTGCGAGTCCACTATAGCTATTAATAACTCGAAAGAAATTATTAAGCTATTATCTACCGAAGACATAAACAGATATAAAAAAGATTTTAACTTCCTACATATATGACTGGTACAAATTGCGGTTAAGCCTTTGTATCGCTTGGGTTTAGATACCCCTATCTGTCTCTTACTAAGAGATGCTAGACTTTTAAACTTTGACGATTCCTTACTTGGAGTCTTACAAAGTAACTTAGCTAGAGGACCAATTTATTTTAACTGTTACCCAAATTTTTAAGTGGATATTAATGATCAAAACGTTATGGATACCCTAACGTTAAACATTAAAACCAAAAATATGAATAGTAAGATGAACACAAAAGAAATTGCTATAATATACAAAGTCTATTACAGACTAATGAAAACGACCTTAGCTTCAAAAGCTAAATTAGTTAGCAGTAAAGGTGCTACCATGCTTATGGAAGCAACCCAAGAACATAGTAATACCTTTGTTCCTAGAATGTTAAAATGGAATGAAATTTTAACAAAAGATGAGTGGCACTTTGATGCCATCACCCAACCAAAGATAGAACCAGAGAGTTCTAATATTGAACAAATAATTCAGCATTTAGATGGTTCAATTGATTTAAAAAATTTAAAATCTAAATCTAAATCCTCAGGAAGATACTCCTTCGCAGCATCTTCTTCTAAACCCCGGGGGGATGAAGAATGTTCCAGTAATAACTCTGAAGAAACTATTCTCGAACGAAAAGTCCAGGGAATAGATTATTCGTCGGCCATATCCAAAGTCTACTATCGACCAATCGATAGAAAAGTTGGCAGTCCCACCAGAAGCGAAATGCATGGTGAAGATAGCCTTGGCACTATTAAACAAGACATAGGTTTTAAAATCGATTTTAAAACGCTTGATAAACTATGGGTAAGTCCAGAAAATGCCATTAAAAGAAAATGGTATGTAAGCACCTTCTCGCTCAAAGAAAGAAGGACGTTTAGATAACAATGGATTAATGACATGAACAGAATTAATGCTAATATAGAGTTTTTTAGGTGGTTCCAGATCACTGATAAACTCAATAATAACAGAGAATCATTAAGTACTATTGTAAAAAAATGGTTTACAGATGAAAAGACCATTGAATCCGTAACTCCGCCTTTAGAAAATATAAAAATCCCAGTAGATGGAGAAATCCTAACAGCCTCTCCTTTTAAAAGAGATGTAAAAAGTACTAGGTTAACCCCCCTCGTTGAAGATATCAATAAAATCCTCCAACAAAACAACTACACCAACCAGTTGTTGCATGTTGTTTCTAACCAGATTGCCCAGGCAAGTAATACATCCACTTTTAGGAGTACACCAGTCAGGTCGGAAGAAAAACTCTATCCGAACCACTCTTTAAAATCCCACAATTCTCGGTAAATAGCCACCCAAGATTTGGAAAAGAAATTAAAGATAACCTATTAGACAGAATAAGTAGTAAGTTTAAAGAGCTAAAAGTATCCGAAGGATCTACCTCTAAAAAACCTGATAATTCAGTCAAAGTACTAAGCGAAGGTTCTAGTTCAAAAAATAAACAAGAAGTAAATAGGATATCAAAGTTTGCGGGAGAAGGAGCTAAAAACTTCTATAAAGGACCCACATTACCTGATATGTTATTTGAAGAACCCATCCATTTTACGAATGCGTATTCTGGAGATGAAATCCATGAATGGAACATCGACAGAATGTCGGAAGGACAAATTATTAAAGTACTTCATGAAATGGGAGTATGTATTACCAGTTATAAAATAAAAACGCATACAGATGGCTTGACTAAGCGCAATACTAGTTTCAGGTTTCACTGGAATGTTAAAAAATTGGTGGGACAACTACCTGGTAGAAGCAGTAAGAGCATCATGAATGCAACCTCCACTATACAAATAAGAAACATCGATAACAGTTATAGTAATGAAGTCCAAAGCGACGCCACAACAACCTTATTATACTGTATAGATAAACACTTCATTGGAGAGCCGAAGCTATTCCAAGATAAGAGTTTAGAAATACTTAATAATCTAACTTGCCCAAAGCTACATGACTTTAAATGGTATAAGGATATATTCCTTAACAAAGTTATGCTTAGAAGCGACTGTAATCACGATTATTGGAAAGAAAGATTTATCAGTGGACAGCCTAAACTCTTTGCTGAGAAGGTAAGGACCACCATAAGAAATAAGTACAATGGCGAAACTCCCTATAGCTTCATGACATATGGAGACATAGTCAGCTTTATTAATTTAACATGATTAGAATTATGTAATTCGATAAAGCTTAATAATCAAATACAAAAATCCACTAAAGGAGAATTAGGAAATTTCTGCGAAGAATTCGATTATGTAAAAATTTATGCTCCATCAAAGAGCATCAAAAGAATGAAAAAGAGACATAACATATCTCGCCCCAAAAGCTATAAGAAGAACTATACTCCTAAGAAGAACTATAGAAAAAAGAATACCAACAAAACCACCAGAAGGAAAGGTAAATGTTGAAATTGCGGGAAGGCAGGCCACATGGCCAATAATTGCAAAGAACCCAATAAAAAGAAAGATAAAATTAATCTATTAGCAATCGATTCCGAGATAAAAGAAAAACTTTATACAATCTTAGATGAAGAACAGTCTGGTGATAACTCTGAAGAAACTTCGGATGATTATTACAGTGATGAAGGGTCATTAGATCTAGAGTACAGCTCGGATAGTTCCACATATAGTTTCGACTGTGAATGTACGGGGAAAATCTGCACTTGTACAAAACAAACCATTAATGTTATCTCGAGTAGCAGCCAGGATTTTTCTTTGATATGATCGATCACATCGATGACGATGATGTTAAAAGAAAATATTTAACAGAACTTAAAAAACTTGTTATTAACCAGAAAAAGGATAAAAAGATAATCGAACCTTTTGATATGAAAAGAGTTTTTAATAAATTTAAAGAATCTAAGACAGATACTACAGTACAAGATTTACAAGGAGAAGTATCGCTTTTAAAAGAAGAAATTCTCCATGTAAAAGAAAGGCTCAGTTCTTTGAAAACTGAAGCATTTGCTAGTAGTTTATTAAGAGAATTGGACCATGTAAAGGATCCTCTGGCACCTTCCACTTCAAAAGAAATAAACATAAATTATCCTGAAGAAGAAGAAACAGAAAACAGTTCTGATTCAGGTTTAAAATTAATATCAAGGGCCAAAGCATTAAGCTATCACGTCCCTATCAAAGTAATTATAAATAAAGACTTTATTTTAGAAAAGATCGCACTGCTAGATTCAGGAGCAGACCAAAATTGTATTTGTGAAGGATTAATTCCTACTAAATATTTAAACAAAAGTACTCATAAATTGTACTCAGCTACAGGAGATAGTATAAAAATTAATTATAAGCTTTCTAAAGCTCATGTTTGTAATAATGGAGTATGTTTTACAAACGACTTTATCATTACAAGAAATATAACTTAAGAAATCATATTAGGAATCCCTTTTCTAGATGGTATTTATACTACCTCAATGGGAAAAGATCTTGTATTCCCATACTTAAACCCACTGTCAGCGGATCATAGTGATCACGTCAAACAAAAAACAGTCTTTAGAATACAGCTATTAACCAATCAGGTTAACTACTTAAAAGATGATATTAAAATAAAAAGGATAGAATTCACTTTAAAAACCCCGGAGGTAATTAACAAAATAAAAGCTTTACAGGATTCTATGGAAAAAGAAATTTGCTCAGAATTACCAAACGCTTTTTGGGAAAGAAAAAAACATATGGTAAACCTACCTTACACAGATGACTTCAGTGAGAAAAAAATACCCACTAAAGCCAGACCAATCCAGATGAGCCACGAGCTCATGGAACATTGTAAAAATGAAGTTAATGATCTACTTAAGAAAGGGATCATCAGACCTTCTAAGTCTCAATGGAGTTGTTCAGCTTTCTATGTTAACAAAAACGCTGAAAAAGAAAGAGGAGCTCCAAGACTTGTAATAAATTATAAGCCTCTTAACCAAGCATTAAAATGGATTAGATACACAATCCCTAATAAAAGAGATTTATTAAAAAGAACTTATAATGTTAATATCTACAGCAAATTCGACATGAAATCGGGATTCTGGCAAATCCAGGTCTAAGAAAAGGATAAGTATAAAACATCCTTCAATGTCCCTTTCGGACAATATGAATGGAATGTAATGTCTTTCGGGCTTAAAAATGCCCCTTCCGAATTTCAGAACATCATGAATAACATATTCAACCCTTATAGTCAGTTCATGATTGTCTATATCGACGATGTTCTAGTATTCTCAGATAATATGGAACAGCATTATAAACACCTAAACACTTTTGTTAAAACTACAAAACATAACGGTTTAGCAGTAAGTTCCAAAAAGATAAAGCTTTTTCAAACAGCTATCAGGTTCTTAGGTCACGACCTTTACCAAGGAACTTATAAACCAATTTGCAGAGCCATAGAGTTCTCTACTAAATTCCCCGATGAAATCTTAGATAAAACACATCTACAAAGATTCTTAGGAAGCCTTAACTACGTAGTAGATTTTATCCCAAAAGTTAGACAAATATGTGAACCTTTATATAAAAGGCTTAAGAAGAACTCAGTCCCTTGGTCAGATGAACAGACTAGAGCTGTCAAACAAGTAAAGGATATAATCCAGAAACTCCCATGTCTAGGTATCCCTAATCCGGAAGCCTTTATGATAGTTGAGACTGATGCCTCCGATATAGGTTACGGCGGTATCCTTAAACAAAGAATATCTCTTGAATCTACTGAACAATTAGTCAGATTCACTTCTGGAAATTGGAACCAGGCACAAAAGAACTATAGCACAGTTAAAAAAGAGATTTTATCTATAGTGCTATGTATCACAAAATTCCAAGATGATTTGGTCAACAAAGAATTTTTATTAAGAGTCGACTGCAAAGCAGCCAAAGATATTTTGCAAAAGGATGTTAACAGATTTTTGTCAGGTGGCAAGCCTTGTTATCAAGTTTTGATTTTAAAATTGATTTTATAAAAGGTGAAGAAAACTCTCTACCAGATTTTCTGACGAGAGAATCATAAACCAAGTGGGCAAAATATGTTCACAGTTCTTGGAAACCTCAATAGTCTGCTTCTCCCAAAAGAGCCAACCCAGAAAAAACAAGCACAACCTTTCAAGGCTACACCGTCAGAAGCTCAAAGCAAGAGTAATTACAGAATGGTTCCCCCGGAATCATATTCAGAAGCAGTAAAATCAGCAACCCCACTGAAGAAAGAGCCTCCCGCTCTGACTCCAAAATGGGAATTCATTCCACTACAGGTTTTGCCAATAATGGCATTAGATAAGCAATATGAAAACTTCAGAGTTCAGGATCTCCTAAAACCTTGTTACACAGACCACCAGTACGTGGATAACCAGGATCCGATGAAGACAAAAAAGTATTATGAATTCATTTTAATGGACACAAACTCCATTGAAATAGAACATAAATACTTTGATAAAACAGGAGGAATTGAATATTCCAAATTCACTATTAAGAAGATTTTAAGTCCTTTTAATTGGTATGTGGATCACCTACAAACACCGATACCGTTATCAGAGACTCATAGACCTCAAACTTATAACTGGTATGATTATAAAGACGCATGGTTTAACTTCCTATATGTGCGTCCAAACAGAGCATGAAAGAAAGGGTCATCCCCATATGGTTCTACGAATGGTGGAACCTATTCGGAGGGAATTTACAGGTGGTAGCCCCGAGCTTCCAAAATCAGTATGTAAATTTTATCCAGGAACACCAGATCTCTACTCTGCCAGAGCACATTAAATTGTGTAAATTCTTTATTAATAAACGAATTTCTTATATCATAAATTGGACGTTCGATATCCAAGAAATAGACAGGATTAAATATTTAAGCAAGACCATCAAAATCAAAGGATGGAGTCCTAAAGTTAAAGAGGAAAAACTGAAGAAGAAGGGATCATCTTCCTCAGAAGAAACCTCCAATTCCAAAGCAGAAACCAGAAAGAAGCTCCTAGAAGCTCTAGCAAAGTTAGAAGATGATGAAGATGTGGCATCTAACCACAGTGAAGCGTCTAAAATAAAGCAGATAGTGACACTTGCCTCTTCAGAAAAGCAGAGGACATAAAGCAGACATAAAGAAGACAAAGACGTTTGCCCTTTCAGAAAAGCAAAAGACGTCCTTTCAAAAAAGCAGGTGACAAGGAATCTTAGTCTCCCACATGTTTTAATATTAACCGTCCACCTGTTAGGACGATAATGCATTCGAGGCCTATTTAAGGCTCTCAACTTGTAATGTAGAAGGCATTCGGAAATATCCCTCTCTCTATATCCCCTTGCCTGATCTCATGTATCCTTTATGCTTTCCAGTTTGAATAAAATTTGTAAGTTTTATTAAACATCTTCCTTTAGGAGAATGTTGTAACATGAAGTAGGAGAAAAGTGAATACTGCTATGCATTGAATGCACATTCTTTCAGAGATTTGAGCACATGTTTGCTAGCCACCTTCTTCGCCATTATTTTGTCTCGTCCCGAGCACGTGCTCTTGTGAACAACACCATCTGCTTCAACCTCAACTGTAATATAAGCCACACCATTCTCACGAGAGACGATGTCCTTCTTCTTTATATAACCTTTCTGGTCACATAGTTCACTTAGCTCTCTTACTGGTTGAAGCTTTAATGTATGAGGTGTAATTAGCGGTTCAAGAAGAGGTCGTATGCTCTGAAATGTAGTATCTTTGTTGAAGCCAGAATCAACAAAGATCGCACCAGCAAGGGACTCAATAACATCTCCAAGCACCTATAGCGAACCAAAAAGGAAAATGAGTTAAAACCCGTAATCGAAATCAAATTACTATATATGATACCATTAATCCGCACTGATCTTAAGATGAATCTCTTAACAACGGGAAAGAATTACACTTTGATTGTAGAAAGAGCTTCCAAAAACGTATTCCTCTATATCTTAACTTTGGGTTTTTTCAAATGAAGTATTATGTCCAACTTTGACGCAAGTATGCAATACCTTTGGGAAAGTAGTTTCAGCCTCCCATCCGAACGTGGACACAAGATCCAAATTCTCGAAATCCTCAACAGTATCTAATATCTGTCTTTGCAGATCTTGCGAGGCATGAAGAATGTGCTTGTGAAGGACAGCCTTAACAGCAGATTGAGCATAGCATTCATTGTTTACAGAGGCAGACCTCAAATCAGTAATAAGTCCTGGAGTTAGTCCTGGATATTTGAAATAGAGATGTGCTGTAACAACATAATCTAGCACTGCATCTCCAAGAAATTCCAAGCGCTGCATAGCCAGGTGATCATCAATATTATAATTAGGAGAGTTAAAAAGCCATAAATACTGGATTTACAAGAACAGACTATGAATATAGGCGCTTAATATTACATCGATTCAAATGTGAACCTTCAGTATGCAAGGAAGTCTTAGCACACCCCAAAGAAACCATGATGTAGCAAAAAAAGTTTCTTTCAGTATATAACATTTATTTAGGAAAGGCCAAACAAGACTTTCCCAATCTCGACAATGTTTCAACCATTTAAGTATCTTTGTTCATATAGATACAAAAAAATTTCCAACGGAAGACAGAAGTCAACAGGCAACAAGCCACGAAGTACTGCTTTTCTTTTTATGATATTACTCATCCTGAGCAAATACAATAGATTGGTCCAAATGTAAGGTTACACATATTGAACTTAAAATAAGATGCAAAGAGAGCGAGACATGATACATATTATCATTCATATATAAAACCATTAAACTTCCTTGAATGAATAAAACAATGCACTTTATTTCCATGTCACTAGCAGGCTATATGAAGAACCATCAAATACTATGCAGCCTTAGGTTTAATGAAATGTTCAGGTTCACAGCTTTCCCAATCTATGCAGCAATATCTTTCAGTAATCAAACTGCAAAATATAGATCTAACTATTTAACATTAAGAAAGATAATATTTATTTACGAGAATAACCTGATAGCATCGTGGAATCTCAGATAGCATGTAGGATCCGTGAGTTAGCGCTTCAACAAGCAGAGAGGGATCATTGAACCTATAATGTAGCATGGATTCCAAGTATCTGACATTGACAATCTTCTCAGCATTCATGGGGAAGTGCCTTGGCATAGGTGTGTCAACAAAATCAATGTCCAGCCCAAGCCATTTCATAAATGATAAAGCCGCTAACTCCCCGCTCGAGCTGAGGTAGGCACCTATTAGTGCCTCAACCACGTCAGCTACTCTCTTACTTTTAATCTTAAGCTTGCCCCAACTATATATTTTCACCGAAGGCATCGGGAATTCTTCGTCGAATTTGTGAACTTGAGAATTATCACCAGGAATGAGCCATGTTTTAAGATCGAATGGTTCATTACGAATAAATCCCTGTAATCAAGGGGTATATATTGAAGGAAAAACCAAAAGAAGAAAAGGGAAAAAGAATTCAAATAGCATTTGCATCCAGCAATATGCAGTTAAAACCAATAAAATATACACTCTAGGAACCCAGCAAAATTATCACAACGGAATACCTACCGGTATTTTACGAGCACATCCAAGCTTGCACAGTGCAGCATTAGAAATGATTTTGTTTTTCTTAACGGTGAGAAGACCCTCGTGATGATTTTCGTAAGTCTTGAACAGCTGTATACTGGCAGCATATTTGAGAAAAGAGTCTCCAAGTGTCTCAAGTGATTCCAAATGAAACTTCTCCAAGCATTTCTTTGTTGTTACTGCTTCCAAAACCTAAAATAATAAAACGAGTAAGTTGTGAGAACACTAGCCCACTGATGGAAACTCGAACCTGAGATTACGTACGACGCCCACAGCTTAAGAAAGACTGATGAGATCATAGCAGCACATACCATAGTGGTTGGGATAAATATATTTAATGTGCAGTGATCCAAATGCATTCTTTTCAAGTTTGAGGCCATAATCAAACATTCAATCCGATGCATGATCGAAGGAACATACGAATAGGTATAAATGGTAGAAATAGAGACAGGTGACATGATGAGGGAACAAACTTCAGGAGGCAACTCAACAGATGAATCAGTTGAATCTGCAAAGGAGGCCAAAGAGGTCAAACAAAAATGAATAGGTGAGATTCATTAAGCTGTGAAGCTAAGTGATCATATATAAGCATTAGGGAGAATAAGACAAATGGTCCTCCAATTATTGATATATCCTGATTAGGGTCCTTGTGCTATACGGCTTAATATATTTAACCTTTCAAGTATTTAAAATGTGTGTTTTTGGTCCCTTTATCGTAGGAAATATATTATATATGGCCTACTTTTAGAAATTTATTACTCTAAAATATGGAATAACAATACAAATGTAACATAAAACATGGGCAATTAAACATTAAATATTCATAAGCAAAGGGATCAAAAGTGCACATTTCAAGTAATTGAAGATTAAATGTGCTTATAATCAGATATCACAAGGACTAAAATTAAAATTTATCAATAACTGAGAGACTAAAAATAATATTTAACACTAAGCATTATAACAAAAGGAGAACAATTTGATCAAAACCTTTAGCCTTCTGAGTTCTGGATCTCTGAAGGTAATTGTGCACTTTACAAATATGTTTCCCCCTAAGAAGTGGTTCTCCTTCAAAGCATATGTTGATCCCATGCCTGTCAAACACACCTTAATATTTTGAAACCAAAAGATGATATATGGAAAATCAGTAGGTAATTGTACAAACCGTTTTTTGTAGTAGTCTCTGTAGGTAATGGATTCTCCGGTTCTCATATCCAACAATGAGTTGCAATCCAAATTATCCAAAAAACCGGTAATGCAGTATATATAGCCATTATGAGGTGTACAGACCAATGAGTTCTCCAACATGCAGCTACATACCACCCCAGTTTTGGTGTTCACACTGCGTTTTTTACCTTGTGTAGAACAGCAATCCATATGCTTATCTCCAAGAACTTGAGAAGGAAACAGAAAAGAATTCACACATTTCCAATTTATTTCAGGGGTTGAGCCCAAAGAAGGGAGCAAAAGATAATCAGAGACTGCAGAACCAATAGGCGATTGTTCTGCAGCCAAAGCGTCCGGCAGTTTACTCAGATTGCGGTCAAGAAGAGTTCTGAAGATAGTGACTTGAAACCTCTGACACCGTCGAATCTGGAGAGGAGGAGATAGATAGACAAAAAGCATCACCAACCAATTTTACAGGTGACGAGTAAAGAGGATAAATGCCATAAAATTATAGTTACCTCTTCAGAAGTAAGTGTAACAACTTTACTATGATATAGTTGAACTTGCAAGCGTCGTCCCCTATCAACGTCCAAGTCAAAAGCCAATATTTCATCATCAAACTTGAGCCTTGTCCTAACAGCAAGTATAATCCCATGAAGCTGGAAATCGTTGTAAGAGTCATGTTGCAACTCAACTAGGTAGCAGTAGTACACTGCTTCTGAATCATTGCCGCAATGACTAACCAATTCTGGTGGAAAGTATTTTGATTCTTCAACAGTATGGATTTGACCTTCTGCACAATATATAGGTTAGAAGTAAAGTACCACAGTCTATGAAAAAAACATTAGATAAAAGATGTTAAGATACCCAATTCTTTGTTGATGGCTTCTTCCTCCACGATATCAGGAACAAGATTGTCAGTCAAGGCACCCACACGATGAAGTTCTTTACAAGCTTCCAGGCATGCAAGTTGCTTCAATATTTTGCTATTCCCTCGTACACTAATAATTCTTTCCAGTGGACAACTTTTGGGAAGATGTAAGGTGCAGGTTTCTGTTTCCTTATCAATCACACACCTAGGATTGGGTTTGAAGTACCTACAATTGAATTGAATGTCTCTCAGTAATGCAATTATTTTTTTATAACCGTGGTGTCGGGGCCAGCTAGCTTGCGCGCACCGCGACTAATTCCACTGGGTACTTGTTACTTCCCACCAGCAATAGGTACAAGGTAATGCAATATATAACACATGAAATATTCAAAAATACCAGAATCCTTAAAACATAGAAAGAAATATGCAGTACAAACCCATCCGACGGTAGCCTTGAGCAATAGAAGTATAACAATGACACGCTAGAACTGAGGGTGACAACTGCTCCCGTGCTTTCAACTTTGTAGCAAGGTTCGTCATACAATTCATCATCTAGAGGTGAACATGGAATAGAAGCATGACGTAATGATTCTCGCCGCATTATCTCACCACTAGCCATATAGTTTTGCATGCGAGTGAGAGTTGAAGAATCTCCACTAGGATTTGAGCCAAAAAATAGAATAATCAGTCCATAGTTATAATTAAATCTTCCAAATTTTACAATGATGAGCAGAAATAGAATGTTTTAAGTAAATAATACACCACAAACAATAATGACAGAGCTCTCAAAACCATTCATAACATCAATCAGAATGGATGTTCAAAATATACCTTTTAATCATAATAAGAAAGTCGGAGTTCTGCATTCGAGCTCGTCCACGAGATTGTATAAAGCTACAAACGGTAGCTGAGGGATCGAACCTAATTACAAGGTTGCAACTTTGAACATCCAAGCCCTCCTCAAGAATAGATGTCGCTACAATAATGTTCACCTGCAGCGTTTTGCATGGATACCAGATTTTAAATCTTCAGAAATTATTTAGAAAGCAAAAATAAATTGACTTACCAGACCCTTGCGAAATTCTTGGACAATTTTATTTTGTGTTTTTCTACTCTGTGACTGCACCACAGAAGCATGTCCTGCTGTGTACTCAGTTCTCCAACCGGTTAGTTCCGGAAGCAACTCATTCAATAGAGTCCGAAGAACAATGGCTGTAATAATTCTCTCAACAAATATGATGCATCTCAAATCCGTCAGGTCCCTATTGGAAAAAAAAACAGAAGATCACATTTTACCAACTAAAAAATTGTTGGTCAGTAAATCACTAAATATATAGTCCTATAATTATATTGATGAATCCCAGGGGAAGTTCCAACAAGTACATAAAAGGAATAGCTCATATAATTATTCCTCGGAAACAACCGCTCTACCTACCAAAGTCAAACCTCCCCAGACCCCACGGTGTGGAATTCTACTGGGTATGTTGTTGTTGTAGTTCATATAATTATTGATGAATCCAAAGCAGGCTCAAAAACAACACAAAGTATAATCAAGTAATAATTAAAAAAAAAACTGAAAAATAAACCATAAGCTAACATACAATGTCGAATGCCAAAAAAAGTTTCAAACTCAAGATTTCGGGAAAATAATTTGGATCCAGGCAAACAATCCAGATTGGGGAATAAAAAGGGGAAAAGAAAAAAAAAACTTCAAAAAAATATGTTCTCTCACATATATAACTTTTGGGTTAATAAATGAAAGACAATCAATTAAAATAAGTGAAACCAGAGATTCTAGTTTGAACATGAAAATGCGCTTAAGTCAAAGTGTTAAGAGAATCTAACCAAACACTCTTCTTTTTCCCATTTATTCTACAAACTTCCAATAGATTGAATTGACATTAAAGCTTTTGACTAAATACTAGATTTAATATTCAACCGCCCTCACCTGTACTCTAGAAGCGACTCTAGAAGACAAGTAACTTTGGATGACAAATATCCAACATCCGTATTTGCCTGAATATCGCCACCAATTGACCAATGTGACCCTATGTTTTACAGGGAAGATAGAGTGAGAGAACAGAAAGAAATTAAAAAAACATGTGTACAGCTCAGGGAGAAAAGAAAATGGATGTTGATAAGTATGATATACCAGAAGGTAAGTGAGCCGAGAAAACCTTAGATGCACCCAAACTGAAATTTCTAACAATTGTTTGAGCACATACATCTAATTCTCCCCACGAAAAGAATTCATTGTCTGCACAGGACAAGAACTCAGCTGCCTGATTCAAAAAAAAGTCATGTTTGGAAAATGATCAAGGCCAAACCTTTATAATGTTTTTTATGCACCAAGGAACAAAATTTACCTTGAAAGCCAGCCAAGCACCCATCTCAATTAAACAAAATAAGAAAGCCGAATAAAGTTTTGATAATCTTCTTTTTGCTGATCCAGCACTCAAAGAAGACAGATTTGACGTTGAAATTGAATCTTCATGCTACAATGATAAGAAAATTTAAAACGACTAAAATTGGAACAGCAAAAAAGTAAAGTAGAAAGACAAAATCCATTGGCTAAAGAATTGATGTTTACCTTTTCTTTCAACCTTTCAAGGTCCTCAGCTAAACTATGAAATAATTCGCAAGGAATATCCACATGTTGAAATATCTTCAGCTTTGGATTTGAGAATGGGATATACTCCGCCAGAACAGATTCACTGACACACGTGTATACCTTCATTTACAAAGGGAGATCACAATTAGAGGACCCGAGAGAGAGAGAGAGATCTTTTTTGCTCAAACAAAAGATATGACAACAAGAAAATAAATGCAACTTTAAGCAAGAAACTAATGCCAATCACGCAATGGAAAGTTTAATGCTTGCACAAAACAGAAATGAGCTCAAAGTACAGGAAGACACATGCAAAAATCATGTTGATGTCATCACCAAAAAAATAAAGGAAGGGAACATGGTTCTCTTCTCTGAAATACGTTTAAGCACAGAGTGGGTGACGAAAATAAATAAATAAATAAATGGAGAAGATTAATTGAGAGAACCTTGGAATTCATAAGATTCTCAAGGTCGTGAATCATTTGCCAGTAACTTTCTGCCGTGCTAGAACCTGCATAAGAAGTATAAACATGAGAATCCACACAAAGCCAGCTTCTTAACAGTACGATGTAGAAAAATTCAAAAGATGTCCAAAGCTATAAAATCAAATCCCTCCAACCTTTAGACTTAATAGGGGAAGCAGTCATCCCGAATATTCTTGGAAGTTGTGCGCTCTCACGGGTTAACTGTCGATGATAAAATTCCTGAAAGAAAATCAACTCATTTCAGCAAACACACTTATTTATGGAACTCCATAATAATATTAATATGTTCAAACAATTTGCTTTGGATATACGATAACCAAAGTGGGTCAAGTACTTTGGAATGGAGAGAGTGACACGTATTACATAACAGCATTGTCCAGGCATAAAATATAACCAACAATTAGCACAAACTGTTTTACATAAAATTCAATCTTAGCACAAACAAAGTACCATCATTATGCAGGAATAGGGGTGTCTGCCTCGTGCATTGTGGCATTCATCAAATATTATAACTTTTATCATCTCTATTTTTAGAAAGCTATGCCTCAAAGCAGCAAGTAGTATAGCTGGTGTCATAACAAGTACCTGAAAGACAAAAACACTGCGGTGATTACTTATCCTGCATCCATGAAATATATATACAGTGCCTAATTTAATTCCGGGCAAATAAATGCTGAATGTCAGATCTAATATACTCAAAGAGAGCCCTGCCAAATTAAAAAGATCTTAAAGCAAACAACATAATCTTCATTTGCAACATCCCTTGGAGAGTAGCTATTAGCATATTACTATTCCATAAGATCCCAATTCCAGTCACTAGAATGCATAAAACTCACAAGTTTAACTGCAAATATGAGCAGCTACTTTCTATAGTTTTTACATAACATTCTTTTCCAGAACTAATATGTACAAACTGATTCTCAGGTTCACTGCAATCTTGATCTCTAAGGTGTCGTTTGGTTCGAAGACAAGTTACGTCAGGATTGGTTTAGTTCTTATCGACTGTTTGGTTTGTTGGATCAAAAATAACATGCATTGCATAATTGCATAATAGTATGCAATGCATAATAGTACTGAATAGGGTGTATAATAAGTATAAGAATAGTACCGGTATTATTAAAGCTATGGTTTACCATGGTTTTACTATGTACGAGGGTGTATAAGTAATATTGATATTAGTTGTACTAGACCTAAATTTGCAACCAAACATTGTACTAAAATTTTATACCCGCATTATTCTACCTAATACACCCTACGGCCCTACCAAACGACACTTAAAGGCCGAAGATAAGTTGTGGTGGGTTTAACCGTTCAGCTGTGAGCAACTTTATGAAGTTGCGGCCTTACTTCAGCATAGAAGCATATACTCCATAAACCATTGGTTTGAGCAGAAAAAATACAAAGAATTGATAAACATTCACTTTCATTTTATTCCCAACAAAGAAGTATAGTAATCTAGTAACTTTAGGACTGGAATACTTTTGAGAACATTGTAGCCATATTTAATGCCAACTCAAGCAACTGTTAATAATTTATCACTGAAGAAAAAATATAGTTCATACACACCTCGTGGACGTCCACTTGTTGCTGCCATGTAGCAGCATCCCAGTAATCGACACCCATCTCACCCCAATACTTGCCGACTTTTAAGTCGGTATGCATACTGACAGAATCTCCTTGCTAACCAACTCAAAACATTAATATGGAAAAAACAGTTCAAGAGAAACTTACTAGATTATAATTGAGAAGCTAGAAGTTAGTACCTGAGTCACCAGAACAACAGTCGGGACCAAGAAAACAGCTATGTACGGAGACGGCTTCCGAAGAAGGTAAGCATAGCTTCTAAGAAGCATTATAGCGATAAGTGTCTTTCCAGAACCAGTCTCCAAGTAAACAATGGTATTCTGCTTTAATGCAGTCTCTAGGGCTTCCAACTGATAACTACATTACAAAATCATACATAGAGAACACATATATTACAAAATTCCATTTTTATTTTTATTTTATTTTTTCAATCAGTTTGTTTCCAACTCCATTGAAAGAGAAAATAAATGTAAGAAGCCAACCTTCTTGCAAAAGGCAAAGAGTCAGCTGAGAGCTGTTGGTTTTCAGAGACTGCAACATCAGCTGGCTCCATTGATTATTATCTACTTAACATCAGACCAAACAAAAATTAAACACACCCAAAAATTAATAAAAATGAAACAAAAAACTCTCTAAGAAAATGACAAACAGGTAATAAAAGTAAACTTTATGAAAAACAAACACAGAAAAATGGTCAGGAAAACTCACTGGCTAGAGTTGAATTGCAAAAACTTTGAAGAGGGTGTTTTCAACAGTTTTTGAGAGTGAAAAGAAAGAGAGGGAGAAAAAGAGATACAGTGAGACTGTATGTAGAGGTTTTTAGATTCAAAAAACACCCCAAAAAAAGCCTCTGCAACACCCCCCACACCTAGGGAAAAAGCAAAATAATACTATTATTAAGTATTACCAAGTGCCGTACCTTCGATTATCAAAAAAAAAGTATTACCAAGTGCTCCCTCTATCCTCCCCCCCCCCCCCCCAACCTAAACAACTCAGTAACACCGCACACCACCTAGGGAAAAAGCAAAATAGTACTTACTACTACTGCTGCAAGTTATGGTCAAATCAATTTAACCCCAATTATTTTTCTGAGTGAAAGAGAAAAAGGGTCATGAAAGGACAGAATCTTTAAGGCCTACTATAGGAATCCAATTGAAGAAACTTGCAATAAAGACATCAATATCTACACACCCTTTTTACCATTTCAAACAAACGCAAAGAAAACCCAAAATCCAAGAGAAGTATATGAATTAAACCAGAAAAAAATGCATAAAGGAGTAATCTTTATGAATAAAGAAACATAGAAATAGTCAGCTGGCTCCATTGATTCTTATCTACTTTAACATCAAACCAAACAAACATAAAGACACCAACAGAGTAACACAAATGAAAATAAAACCTCCAAGAAAATGACAAACAGGTGATCATACATAAAGCAGCCTATTTATCTACATACCCTTTTTACCATTTCAAATAAACACAAAGAAAACCCAAAATCCAAGAAAAGTACTTATATGAATAAAACCAGAAAAAACAAGATTTTGTAAGT
Organism: Przewalskia tangutica; assembly: GCA_029844215.1. Lineage (NCBI taxonomy): Eukaryota > Viridiplantae > Streptophyta > Magnoliopsida > Solanales > Solanaceae > Przewalskia > Przewalskia tangutica. The sequence continues at coordinate 11,903,079 of CM056725.1, forward strand.
AAAAGCACATATAATCCAAGATTTAACCCCAATGTAAACACCCATTTCAAACAAGATGCATAAATGAGTAATCTTTATGAAAAAGGAAAATATCATTGATTCTTATCTACATTAACATCAGACCAAACAAACATAAAGACACCAACAGAGTAAGGCAAAAGAAACCTAATCAATGCATGAAAAATAAGGCAGCAAAATATCATGATACACAACATACACTCCATTTTTATCATTTCAAGAAAATCCAACAAAGTTACACAAATCAAACCAAATAAAAAACAAGATTTTGCAAGTAAAAGCACATATAATCAAAGATTTAACCAAAATGTAAACACCCATTACACAAAAATGCATAAAAGAGCAATCTTTATGAAGAAATAAAAAAAAATAGTCAAGACAACTTACTGGCTAGAGTTGAATTGCAAAAACTTTGAAGAGAGTATTTTCAACAGTTTTTGAGTGTTGACTGTTGAGTGAACAAATAAGAGATACAAATGGGCACTTTATATATATAGAGGTTTTTCGTTTATATGACAAGGAAACAAATCTCCCCATTACCCAAAAAGTAACTCTACAACACCCCCATTTACACCCTAGGGGTGGGGGAACAAGAATTAGTAATTAATATTACATAATAAATACACCCAAAATTTATTTCTCTTTCCAATATTAGCCTTGATAATATATTTTAATGACAATAATAATAAGGGTATTTCTGTCATTTCATAAAAAGAAAATGGACCGCTTTTCATGTCACTGTTACGAGGAAATAGGAGACACTTCAGTGTGTAGTGCACGTAAGCAAGAAATAAAAAATATTAAATCTTTTTAAAAAATCAAAATAAACGTGATTTATTGTAAAAAAAAACGAAAAATATTATAAAAGAATAAAAAAATTAAATTTATTTGAGTGGTTTTTAATTCTTTGCATGAATTACTATTCTATAAACAATATAATAATATAAGATTGTTTTTCAAAAAATTTATCTCGGGGTAAAAAAGTTATTATATTTCTGAAAAAAGGGAGTATTCTGTTGAAGGATTCAATATTGTATTACGTATAAGGAATGCTATAAAAAAATATCCAATATTTTAAAAAATATAAATATAAAATTCTTGTTAAAACAAAGAAGAAAGAAAAAGAATTTAAAAAAAAATTATTTGGATAGTTTTAGATCCTTTGCATGAATGACTTCCCATAAAAAAAATATAATAATACAAGATTGTTTTCCAAATTTTTATCTCACGGTAAGAAATTTATTATACTTTTAATAAAACGGAATGTATTTTGTCTATGAATTTGATATCCTATTACGATCAAGGAATGCTAATTTAAACAATGTCAGTCAAAGAGATCAAAGATTATTAATATCGGACCATTAGATACTATAGTTCAAATGACACCTTGTTTGCACGTGTCAACTTTTTTATACATTTTTGTTTACACGTGCTAATGTTTGCACGCACCTTGTTTGCACGTGTCAACTTTTTTATATATTTTTGTTTACACGTGTCAATATTTTCACGCACCTTTATTTACACGTGTCAATATTTTCACACACTTTTATTTATACGTGCTAATATTTTACGCACCTTTGTTTACACGTGCTAATATTTTCACGCACCTTTATTTACACATGCCAAAATCTTCATGTCTTTGTCATCGAGAAATTAATTAGTTACTTTCTACGAAAATGTAAAATTATAATTTCTTAAAATAAAATTTTCAAAATTGGATTCACTAGTTTGCAACCAAATCATAAACGTTTTTGATAAAGTTGAAATCAGGATGCATGGAATGTTAGAAACTTGTTACTTTCTAAAACAAGTGATTTCTTAGTCAAATACCGCAAGTTGGAGCCTTAATGCAAAATTTCTTAGTAGGAACAATGTCGGCCTATCCGCGGATAGTGGTCCAGTGGCCATTAGTCAAATTTGTGGCCTAAGGATCACAAGTTCGATTTTCGGCGGATACGTTCTCCGGGACATATGCCTCGTATTAAAGTCTGATAGCTTAACCGCGCAGGCATGTTGCAGTGTGGGTTTGATTCTCCGCATAAGTCCTGCAGGGTCGACTGTAGCATTGATCCGTTGGTAGTGATCAGACACTGAATGCGGTGTGCACATCCCACGATTACCCGGCGGTGGCGGCTAAGGACGGGTTCCATCGCCTCCAGGAGTCTAGTACCAGTACTTGTGCAAGTACTAGCGATATGGGGTACTAAGGCCACCCCGAGACCTGGATTATACAAAAAAAAAAAAAATGCCGGCCTAAACGTGAAGCAAGTAAAATGGACGCTTTAGACCCCTAAACTTGGGGGGCGGGGAACCAATTTTTTTAACAATAATAGGTTTAAAAAGATTCTTTAGGAAAATGTTGAGAAATTTTTACTCGAATGGTAAAACTAAATTCATATAAAAATGTCAAAAGTACACCCAAACAATCACCTTTAAGCGAGTTCCATACCTCAACTTTCCATTGTTCTATTTACCTATCTAACACTCTGTTTGAATGGTTGTTACGTATTGTTTCATAATGTATCGTATTATATTGTATAAGGTTGTATTGTACGTATTGTATTGTTCTGATAAATATAACATTTGGATAAATTATATCATTTTCCGTCGTTAAATAATGCCACACATCAACAATTCACATGAAAAGTATGGTATGTAGTAGAGCTACTATAAAAAAGGTATGATAAATGCTAAAATAAGATTATTAGATGTAATAAATAGAGATAAAAAAAGAGAAAAAAATAAGATAACGACGGGATAACACCAAATCAGTCGTTACATAAAATGGGTCTTTTCATCATTACATAACGATGAATTTAACGATACGATACAATCAAATTTAAGTAACAATCAAAACAAACATTGAGCACAATACAATAGGTAACAATCATCCAAACAAGTTGAAAGTTACCGCTCATTTTGTATTAAGATACACCTTGATGTTGAGTTAACATTCACACGTTTGTTGTCTATTGATTTTAAATATTTATCCAACTCAACATCGGGGTGTGTTTTAATAGAAAGGAAGTGATAGTTTAGGTAGGTAAAGGAAATAATAGATAGTTGAGGTATGAACTCGCGAAAAAGAGATAATTTGAGTGTGTTTTTTATCATTAATTCATTATCAATTAAAAATATTATTATATGAAAAAATAGATTATAAAATAATTATTCAAAATTTTGCATCTCAAAAATCTAGAAAATAGATTTGAAAAAAATATATATGAAAACCTCTCTTTGTCTGAAGAAAAAAATTAAGGTCTCTCATTAAAATTTGATTGTAGGCTCCAATAATGTTGACTCGTCTCTGGTAGGAAAAATCTCCTTTTAAATGGGTCCTATGCGATGACAATTTGGATCAATCAAAATTGCATGAACAGTTCATTTGGTTTGTACCGAGGTAAAATGTCATCTTAGATATGGTATGTTAAAGTAAATATATTAATCAAATTAAAAGGATTGAGAATTTAATTACTTTCGCAGAAGCCAATGACAATAAATATGAAGCACTAATTTGTTCTTTCGCGTTAAACATTGTCCAAAACAGTCAGCAACGCCGCGGCCCTTAGGACACATCATTGCTGCCCAATTCCGAACACTGTTCTGTGAACAGTGTTACACTTGATGTATATTTGGTATATATTTGAATTAGTTTTATACCATAATTACTATTGTAATATTACCATAATTGTATAGTTAGTCTCCTTATAGAATAGGATTAGATGTAAAGTAGGAATAGGATTCTCATATTGTAATTTATATATATATGTCTTTCATCAACAAGAATAATCAAGGGATTAATTCTTTCATGGTATCAAGAGTCTAGTTCTTTTTCTTGCTTCCGCTTCTCAATTTCTTCTCAAAATACCGTGACAAATCCCCACACCCCCTCGGTTTTTTCCCAGAAAATCCGAGCCCTCCCCCCCCCCCCCCTTTTTCTACAAATCTTGTCCAAAGTTTGTTCTTTCACCATGACTGATAAGAACATTTTTCATCCTGCCCTCACCGTTTCTAACATCAAGAGCGTCATTCCTATCGTTCTTGACCTAGAAAACGTCCAATATGGGATGTGGGCAGCATTATTCAAGATTCATGTTATGACACATAAAGTTATTCACCACATCATCCTTCTCACTACTCCTACGGGGGTGATACGGCGGCGTCTACGTCTACAATGGTTGTACCTACCAAAGCAGCAGATCCAGACTTATGGGTCATGCTTGATGTCAAGGTTCTCCAGTGGATTTATGTCACTATCTCCTTGGATCTTTTACAGACGATTATGGAAACCAACTCCACAGCTATGGCGGAGTGGAATCGATTACGTGACATTTTCTAAGATAACAGTCATTCTCGCATTGTTATCCTTGAGCAGGAATTTTCTCAGGTTGCTATGACGAATTTTCCAAACGTTTCCTCTTATTGCAAACGCCTCAAGGACTTGGCAGACCAACTACGCAACGTGGGTTCTCTTATTTCTAATAGACGTCTAGTTCTTCAGATGGTTGTCGGTCTATCCGAGGCCTATACAGGGGTTTCTTCGGTTATTCGTCAAAGTAACCCACTGTCGGAGTTCTATCAAGTTCGTTTCATGCTCACTTTGGAAGAAGCGAGTTTGGCTAAAAGGGCATCGATCGGAGCAAACCCCGTTGTCATGATGATTGCTTCCAATTTTTCCCCTTTCAATCCAGTCAACGCGACCCAAAATCACAACAACGGGGTGGTAAGAATGGCCAAAATCGAAAGAATAATGGCAAGAATCACGGCGGCAACAACGGGGGAAATCGTCAACAGTAGCAGCAGGTATGGGGCCCACAGGCCCTCGACAGGCGATGGCTGGTCCCAAATCCACGTTGTCGCGGCTCAAGAAGACAAAGACCGCATGGCAAAGATACAGCACGCGCGCTCAATATCGGGCCAAGGTGGCGTCGCGACCAACTTCTTCCCGTGTCGACTTGTGGTTCGCATCAAAGATACGGGCAAATTTCAAGAGTCCCAGATACTTAGGCCTCGCCCCCCGCAAGCCCATCATGCAATGGGCCCCACTCAGACCGACATTGAAGCAGCGATGCACACGCTTGGCTTGACTCAACCGGACCCTAATTGGTACATGGATACATGTGTCACTACCCACATGACATCCGACCAAGGTAATATCTCGTCTTATTCCAATTTGAGCAGTAATTGTGGTATAATTATTGGTAATGGCAGTTCTATTCCAATAAAGGGTTATGTTAATAAAACTTTATCCCCTCCTCATCCACCATTTATCCTGAAAAATACCCTTCATGCCCCAAAATTGATTAAAAATGTGGTGTATGTCCGTAAATTCTTCACTGATAATTGGATCTCTATTAATTTTGATCAGTTTGAGTTTGTTGTGAAGGGTTTCAAGACGGGGTATCCTCTCATGAGGTGTGACAGTAGGGGGATGTTTATCCAATCACATAGAGTCTCAACATCTCGCGTCAAGCTATGTCATCCACTTTTGCATGCGAGTATCTCACGTTTCACATGCGTGAATACTTCTCCCTCCCTCGCCGCCACTGGAAAGAAAGAGAAAAGTAGGCCGAACTTGGGCAACGGAAACAATAAGCACCATTAATTCACCCAAAGTCATAAGATGAAATTCTTATATGAGACAACTTGCAGCTCTTGCTCCTTCCTTGTGGCATGCTCGTCTAGGTCATCCGGGGTCGTCAATTTTATCTGTTTTAGATAATAATAAGTTTATTTCTTGTAAGGGTACGTGTACTACTCCAATTTGTCAATTTTGTTCTTTAGAGAAAATTATTAAGATACCATTTGTAGCTTCGAATTGTCATACTTCAATGCCATTTGATATTATTTATAGCGATTTATGAACATCTCCCGTTCTCAGTTCTATGGGTCATCGTTATTATGTGTTATTTTTAGATGACTATTCTAAATTTTTATGGACGTTTCCAATTGCGAAAAAATCACAAGTTTTTTCCATCTTCACAAAATTTAGAGCTTTTATCAGAACTCAATTCAAATGGGAAATAAAGAACATTCAATGTGATAATGGTAAAGAGTATGACAATGGGAAATTTAGAGAGTTTTGTGCACAAAATGAGATAAATTTTCATTTTTCTTGTCCTCATACGTCCTCACAAAATGGGAAGCAGAACGAAAGTTTCGTACCGTCAATAACATTATTCGCACTTTATTAGTTCATTCTTCCGTCCCTCCATTGTTTTGGCATCATGCGCTACAAATGGCTACCGATCTACTTAATATTCTTCCCTCTAAAGATTTGATATATTTCTCCCCTCTTCAAGTTTTATACAATAATACTCTTTCGAATTCTCATCTTAGGGTCTTCGGATGTTTATGTTATCTACTGTTTTCATCCCTTACGATAAACAAACTTCAGACACGTTCTACTCCTTGTGTATTTTTGGGTTATCCGTTAAATCACAGTGGTTATAAATGCTTTAATTTGTCCTCTAAACGAATCATCATTAGTCGTCATGTCCTCTTTGATCCCAATTTCCATTTTCTAAAGTAGAACAACCCGTGCCTAGTTCTTATGATTTTTTGGATGATGCTATCTCCCCCTATGCTCTCCGTCATTTTTCAGATTTTTCAGAAACTACGTCGTCAGCTCCGCGGCCCTCAGGGGAAGCGCCGCGGCGCCAAAACTTCAAAGAACAGGGGCCTCTAATCCCGTCATCAGCACCGTGGCCCTGCGAGGCTGCGCCAAAACTTCAGAGAGCCCTGCAGTTCTTCAAGCACCGCGACGCCTTCGACAGAAATTTCTGAGACTTCTCAAAATTCACCCAATCCAGTCCAGAGTCATAGTCCAATCACTCGCAGTCAAAGGGGTATTTTAAAACCAAAAAAATATTTCAATTTGAATTCTAATGTTCTTAAATCCCCCTTACCCCGTAATCATATGTCTGCCTTAAATGACCCTAATTGAAAAATTGTCATGACCAAGGAATATAATGCCCTTATTGATAATAAGACGTGGGAGTTGGTACCTCATTCATCTGGTGTTAATATTATTCGGTCTGTGTGGATTTTTGTTCATAAGGAAAATTCTGATGGTTCATTTGCGAGACATAAGGCTAGACTTATAGGTGATGGTAAGACTCAGCAGGTTGGTGTGGATTGTGGTGAGACATTTAGCCCGGTGGTCAAGCCGGCTACCATTCGCACTGTGCTCAGCTTGACTCTTTCAAAATCATGGCTCATTCATCAGCTAGATGTGAAGAATGCTTTCCTACATGGTGATCTTCAGGAGACAGTGTATATGCATCAGCCCTTGGGGTTTAGGGATACTAGATATCCTAATCATGTCTGTCTATTGAAGAAGTCCTCGTATGGGTTTAGCAGTCTCCACGGGCTTGGTATAAGAGATTTGTTTCATATATCGTCGGGGTTCTTTCGTGGCTTATATACTGTTATATGTGGATTATATTATCTTGACTACCTCTTCTGATGCTTTGAGAATGTCTATTATGACAATGCTCAGTTCTGAGTTTGCCATGAAAGACTTGAGCCCCTTGAGCTATTTTTTGGGAATTGTTGTAACTCGTCATGCAGGTGGATTGTTCTTATCACAAATGAAGTATGCAGTAGAGATCATTGAAAAAATGGCTGGAATGTCATCATGTAAGTCTATTTATACTCCAGTTGAAACTAAACCCAAGTTGGGTGCTGCAGTTGGCTCTCCCTATGAGGATCCTGTCACGATCCGACCCGACGGGCTGTGACTGGTGCCCTACCTGGGCACCCTTATACCCACCTGTCACATATAATCACACAAACACCAAGGATAATATAGAAATTTGTAAACCATATCAAAATAGGCAAGCCGACAAGGCTGTCACTATATACGGGAACATCCCAAAACGAAGTACAACAGTACATTTGACCAAAACACATCTACAATCCACACATGTCCAACCCACACATGACTACAGACCTCTAAGAATATAACAGTAAAATAGGATGGGACAGGGCCCCGCCGTACCCCTGAATGTGTATAAGTCTATAGCAAGGATCTGTACCAAAATGACTAAGCTCCGAAACAATGGAGCTCTCCAAATAGCTGAGCGGAAAATCCTAAGCTGGAGGATCACCAAACTGAGTACATGTACCTGCGGGCATGAAACGCAGCCCCCCGAGGAAAGGGGGTCAGTACGAAATAATATAATGAGTATATAAAACATTAAGTATTGTAAGGAAGCTCATAACTGGCCAAATGATAGCAGGAGACAAGTATAATAATCAAAAATATCATTGCAACTGTGCCTTATGAAATGAGAGTCATGTATGTCCATATCATATACCGTACCCGGCCCATTATGGGACTCGGTGAATGAAGTCATATACATATACATACCTTACCCGGCCCCCTAGTGAGGGTCTCGATGAAATCATATAATGTGCACAAACCGTACCCGGCCCATTCTGAGACTCGGTAAAATCATGTTGATGCATGTCCACATATATCGTACCCGGCCCATTCTGGGACTCGGTAAAATCATCATATATATACATACCCGGCCCGGGACTCAGTGAAATAATATAATCACATTAAGCAAGAATAAAATATCATGAGTAACTTTATACAAATTAAATCCTTATTTGACTCTCAATGGGATAAATAGAATGAACTATCACTTGTAAAATCAAAGGCAACTATCATATCAAGTATCACTAGGAATTAAGATTCTATAATAATGGTACATGTCCGTCAACTCTATGATTACTAGTGTAAGTTATATACCAAATGATGACTCTATTTTCATATAAAAAATTTGGCAGCATTTCCCCTACTTATACACACATCCACAACTTAAAAACAAGGTCAACAATACCAATAACAAGATACAACTCAAGGATATACCGAAACAGTCTCATATACTCCATATACGCTACCATTATACATTATTTTTCCTTACATTCATGGAATACAATCAAAACAGCAACCAAGGTGATTAATACACTTATTTCTCATGTTAATACATCCCCTTAATCCACATTAAAACAACCCTTAAAAACACTTCACATTTCAACAACAACGAGAGGTATTCCAACTACAACGAGAGTGCAATGTTCAACCTTTCTAAACCTTAATTCCTTTAGGACATGTATTAACAACTACCACAATGTACATACATGTTCATAATTAAAATTCCAACATTCTAACTCAACAAAACAGCCCCTAAATACAGTACAACAATGACCAACAATTTCATACATGTCTCGGCTTCACCAAGCATAACACCATAACTCTTCTCATAATTCCTTAAAATCTAATTCATGTTCCAACAATTTCATATAAACAACTATACTTTAAGTATCAAGATTCCTCCATTTTTAGCATGCAATCAATAACAACGAGAATAACAACAACAACAACAACAGAACCCAATGTACTTCAAAACATTTCAAATCCAGAAACAACAATTCCAATCGGCTCAACTACACACCAATAAAATCACATGCATTTTCTTACTTCCAATTCCTTTTGACATGAGTTCATTCCTTAACTACAACATTATTTTAACTCCATTTAATCTATAAAAGAAGAAGAAATCTTACATTAGTTTAGTCAAAGCAGTCCCCACTAGTCTCGGCACCCCTGCTCCTATTTTCACATTTTCTTCAAGTTTTAATTACATGCATGCATCCTTTACAAGTTTGAGACCATCTTACTTGCATGTTTTTCTTCCAAAATTGTTCATCTCTAAAACTAAGGTTGTTGGGTTAATTTATGGGGCAGTTCTTGGCCAGAATGTCGTGACCCACTGTTGGGAAGTTTACCTTGGCTTGGAACTTTGTAGAGGAATTAATCTTGGAAGAGAAGTTAATTTAGTCTTCAATTTGGCTATGGAATGGAGGAAAATATGTGGGAGAAGCGAGAAGGATAGTGAAGGAGAAGTCTTGAATTGAAGGTAGAGAAATATTGGTAATAGTGAGCATATGAGCAGATTTTTAGGCGGGGGCAGCCCACTGGTTCGACGAGAGGGGAGGGGGAGCACAAGTTTCCACAAAAGTCCACTAATTATTATTCCCTCCACTAAAATTAATCTCACAATTAATAAATCAATCTCCCACATAATCAATCTTATTTAAACCTAAAAACTTTGAAATGTTCAACTATTATAATCAATTCTCGTCGTCACACTTGTTAGGTCTAAAATTATTCCGGGATCACATCTTTTGTATACTAATTTCCGTATTAGCATATGTAATTATACTTTAAATCCAATATTCGAATCTTATTTTCTTAATTACGTTCTCAATGTATTGCTCAAAATTACGAGGTGTAACAGATCCGACCTGCTATCGTAGTCTTGCAGGCGCCCTTTAGTATCTGACGTTCACGCGACCTGATATTACATATGTCGTATAGCAGGTGTGTTTGTTTATGCATGATCCCAGAGTTGAACATATGAATGGCTCAAACGCATTCTTAGGTACATTCAGAGAACACTTGAGTATGACTTGCATTTGTATCCTTCGTCGACGTCTACACTGGTCTCCTATACAGATGTTGATTAGGAAGGTTGTCCTGACATCAGAAGGTCTACATCTGGCTATTTCATGTTTTTAGGTAATAACTTGGTCTCATGGTCTGTCAAGCCTCAATCCGCGCTTTTATGTTCAAGTGCAGAGGTCGAGTATCGAGAAGTAGCCAATGTGGTTTCTGAGTCATGTTGGTTACGAAATCTACTTTTAGAGCTTCATTGTCCTATTGAGAAGGCTATCTTGGTGTATTGTGATAATATAAGTGTCATCTACCTTTCTGGTAATCCAGTTCAGCACCAGCATACTAAACATATAGAGATGAATATTCACTTTGTTCGAGAGAAGGTAACTAAAAGACAAGTACGTGTCTGTCATGTCTCTTCAAGATATCAAATTGCAGACATCTTTACAAAGGGTCTTCCCTTAGTCATTTTTGAAGATTTTAGAGACGAGCCAGACGTAAGGCCGTCGCTATAAGCTGTAAGTGCGTTAAAATGTCCAAAACGATCATGCGGCCATGCTGCCGAACACTGCTTACGTGAGCAGTGTTACACTTGATGTATATTTGGTAAGAGATTTATTGTTGGAGCCTCTCCCCAGATAGCTTGCACCGACTCTCTTTAGTATACTTTCTTCCGACAAAGGGCGGGTGGATTGTCGTGCCTGGATACAAAACTATAAGCTATGATGCGATCTCGAAAGCGCTCGATGAAAGGATCCAGATTCCACACTATGCTGTGGGCTGGGGAGAGAGCTGCTCTGCGAAGCTGGACGTTCAGTGTTCTTATGGAGGAAGCATACTAGAAAGAGAATTGAAAGGGCCTTAGGGCGTAGCTCTTTCAACTAATCCATACTTTTCATATTAGAATTAGTCTTGTACCATAATTACTATTGTAATATTACAATAATTGTATAGTTAGTCTCCTTATAGAATAGAGTTTTAGAGGTAAAGTGGAATAAGATTCTCCTATTGTGACTTGTATATATATATATATGTCTTTCATCAATAAGAATAATCAAAGGATTAATTATTTCAGTTCGCTCAAACTTAAATATTAAAATAATCTAAATACATTCAAGTCTTTTGGGTTTTCAAAGTGGTTCATAAATTTTGAAAATGAATTGGAGAAACATTGATAACATTAAATTCTAAAATCATTGATCAGAATGAGTTAAATCCTAGAATCATTCTAGGACGTTAAATCCTAAAATCATTTATCAGAATGAGTTAAATCCTAAAATCACTGTTCAGAAGACGTTAAATTCTAAATCATTTATCAGAAGGAGTTAAATTTTAAAATCACTAATCAAAATATGTTAAATCTTAGAATGAAGAATATAAGTTTGACAGTTCTTGAATGTTACCTTATAATGGCTTAGTTAAAATTGTGATGTTACCCGCAACGGTGGCTCAGTTGATTGAGCATGCGGCCTTCATAATAGAAGTCTCAGGTTTGAAAATCCCTGTCTACGACAACAAGGGATTTACAGTTTACCCTGTGTGCACCCAAAAGATAGTGAATGCGAGTTCTCTTATCATAAAAAAAATGTGATGCTACTATTCTTCGATACCTTTGTTCGTGTGGAAGATTTCAACTATATTAAGAAAGTGCCTCTAAACCTAGAAAAATTAATATAATACATTAGCTTTCTTACAATGTTATAATCAAAGTTCTAATAACCATTTGACTTTTTTTTTATAATCTTACAAATTTTTTAAAAAAATTATCTTGATTCTGAGAGTAAGAGACGACGATTAAAATATCATTACATTTATTTACTAAAAGAGACAACTATATATTTACTATATTATTAACCATAAATAACATCAATTTTTGAAATTTCGTTCACGGTCATACAAGCATTTGAGGAGAAACAGGGAGAAAATTATGTTGGATATAAATATAAAATTACAAGGAAATGGGAAAGCAATAACAACGAAAAGTAAATAATAAATCTAGAAATTAAACAATGAAATGATCTTGTTGAGTCGATTGAAGTTTCAATCTTTCCTTAAGATAATATTGCCCTCGTATATCCTTTCAACGGTTGTTTTATCAACTTATCTCCCAAGATAAAACAAATGAGCAAAGGAACTCAAGTGTTCGCTTGATAAAAAAGATCTTTGAGTGTACTGTGATTGCTAGAGAGGAAGACAATTTTCAGAGAATTGTTTAAGTGTCAATGTGTAATGTTTCAATTGTACCAAAGACATCAATTTATAGGTGGATGATTTGGTCTTCTCAATTCACCAAATGAATGGCTATCAATGTCAAGTAATGACCATTGATATTGAGGTTAATTCAGCCTAGTAATGACTGAATTCAATAGCCAAATAATGGAGAGTAATTTCTCTAAAATCAGCCCAAGAATCAATTTCAATTCGCCTACTACGTTACTGAAAAATGTCGAAGCACCGCGGTCCCTCGGGAGGGCACCGCGGTGCCTAAATTCCAGTAAGTTACTGGAACCGAAAATTGGATTTGCGCGCAGTCCTGTCCTTGTGGCACCGCGGTGCCTTCCAGTGTTTTCATGGCATTTTTTCTGATTCGTTTCATCTCTTACACATTTCTTCCTTTCATTTACCAACGTGAAATCATTCGTCATTTGGCCAATAATCATCTATTTTCTTACGTCTCAAACAATCCGTATACGTACCAATATCTCCTCCATTTAAGGAAATAATGATCATTGGTACTTTATATGCACGTGTGTGGAAACCATGATTCCGACGTGCGGGACCCCTAATTGTTCGATTCATAATTAATAGGATTTACTTTATTTCACGTTTAATAAATATTTCCAACAATCTCTTCTTGGAAGAGATTTTGGTGCACGCGTATGGTGTCTTTCTAGCAATCACTCGGCGGAACGATGTTGCATCTGGAGAGGTAGCCGGAGCTTTGAACCTTCCATAGTAAAATACCATCAGACATATTTACTGCGCGGTGAACGTGATGTCTTGATCCGTCAGTGTTTAGTATATGCCAAGACAATGATACCAACACAACACCTTTCCTACTCAATCTTTCTAGTGTTTTTGTCCATCGTGGGTCATGGACACCCTTGGTTTCTTAAGTGCGTTCATTTGAGGCGGCATGTCCTCTCACTTAAATAGGTGGTCTCCTACAAGGTATCCTGCAATACCCAATACAAGCGTTAGGAACCATTAACAATTTCCTTGTTTGTAGAGAAGTCGAGTATTGATCCACGCGGAATAAGAAGGAGTTGCTATCCAATGCATGACACTTTTGCTGTTGCCAGGTGGAATGATTCATTCAACCTCGATATCGGCAACCAAGACACCCTTCTCTGTCGAATGAATCTTCAAATCATCATCTTCAAACCACGACTCCGATCACGGTTTCCTCCTCAACCTAACCTCTACTTTGGAGGATCATTAAAGGTTTTGGAAACTTATCCTTTTACCCCTCTTGCAGGTAGCACTTTATGTCTATCACGGGAACGACCTTGGATTATGTTACTCAAGAAGAAATCATTATCCGAAGTGCTCTTGCTTCCACCGAAGCGCTCATCTGAACCTTTACAGTTTAGTTTTCCCATTGAGCCTTATCCCTGGGATCTCTAGTCCGTAAGGTTGGGTGTCCACTATATTGATTCTTATTGATTTACTTTTAAGCCCATTCCCCCATACAGGCAGTTCATCTGATCTCTGGGTATTCCCTTCGTCAAGAAATCTGTTATGTTTTTCTTAGATTTTACGTAATCAATGGAAATCACACCCGAGGTGATCAGTTGCCTAACGGACTCATGTCTCCGTCGAATATGACGAGACTTGCCGTTGTATATTAAACTGCGTGCTCTTCCTAGAGCAGCCGACTGACTGTCACAGTGAATCATTACAGAAGACACGGGTTTATCCCAACATGGGACATCCTCTAAGAAACCATGAAACCATTTAGCTTTTTCTCCCGTTTTGTCCAAACCGATAAATTCCGACTCCATCGTGGATCAGGCAATAAGGGTTTGCCTAGAGGATTTCCAAGACACGGCTCCACTACCCATTGTAAAAATATATCCAATGGTGGACTTGATATCATCGCTATCAGATATCTAGTTTGCATCACTGTACCCTTCTAGTACAGATGAATATCTATTGAGTGTAGTTTGGTACACTCTTTTGAGTCATTTTTAGTTAGTATTTTACTCTTTTCATTTGTGTTTAGTATAGTATTAGGGTTGTTTTTCTTTCTTTTGAGTCACAGCGGTTCCAAAGGAGGAAATACAGAATTGAGGATGAAATGAGCTCAATGAAGATGAAATTTGCACAAGCACAGCCCAAGGAATGAAGTCTAAAATGTCCCAAGAAGAATAGAAGAAATCATGTGAAATCCGGAAGAAAATGGGTCAAGGGCCGCGACGCAAGACAAGGAAGGATCGCGGCGCTGATGAGCCGCGACTGAAGGAATTAGGGCCGCGGCGTGAAAATTTCAGAGAGCAAGAAAAATATTCACCGTGCCAAGAGCCGCGGCGCCTGGACAAAGGGACGCGACGCCGCAGAAGCAGAATGCTCCAGTGATTTTTTCCGATTATGGGTCGTGGCACCTGGACGAAGGGCCGCGGCGCCGACGCGCATAATTTCCAGATTTGAGTCGAATTTGGCCAAAGGTAAAAGGGTCCGGAGCAAGATTTTTCTCAAACATAAATACCCTAAAACCTGTCATACTTTAAATCATACTTTGGAGAGGAGAACGACGGCTACAAGCTACACAATTGAAGACTTTTGTTCAAGTTCTTTCTCTTTTCTTTACTTTAATTCAGTTTATGTTGGATTGTAATTTAGTTCTTAGCATGACAATATTTAGGAGCTAATTACTTTATTAGTGTTTTCTGTCGAATCGCTTAAAACTCTTTCATATAGTTAATGGATTAGTTATTGATTTCTTCTTCATGCATATTAAGATCTATTCAATAATTGTTTTGATTGCTTGATAATTAACTGATCACTAATTGTCATCACATATATGATTTCAAATCAAAATTCTGAAAGGTGATATTTGAATATGCTGTAGTTGAATAGACATAGGTTAAAATCGTGGACGAAAGTACCCCGATACTTGTGTAGTGTTTAGGGTTATTTTTCTTAATCCTCATGTGTGGTAAAATCTATCATAGAAATATAGAAGGTTTCTGAACATGATTGAGCTCTTGTATGTCCTAACCGGAATATAATGACAGATTAGTTAACCTACTATCTTAATACGAAGAAGAATCATTAGCATTGCATTAACGTGTGAAAGAGTGGATAGTTGAGGAGATTGGAAGCCCTATCTCCATCATAATTGTTTTAAATCCCAAAGTATTTTGAACATTAGTTTAATTTCTGCACTTTATTTTAATTCGTAGTTGTAATTGTCAAATAAAATAACGTTAACCAAATAGATACCAAAGAATAGATAATCGGTACTTGATAACCAGTCTCTGTGGACTATATTCGATCTTACAGACTATATTACTTGAAGCGATACGTACACTTGCGTAAGCACTTGGAAATATACTAATAATATCTCAAATAGTGCAACCCGAAATGTTGCGTGAACTTCAGGAACCGTAGTAACCTATTCAGTGCTTTCCAGTGATCCTCACTTGGATTATGGGTGAATCTAGCCAATTTATTGACTGTATGAGCGATATCAGGTCGAGTGCAGTTTGTGACATACATCAAACTCCCAATTACCTGTGTGTATCGCTCCTGGCGTATGGGTGCACCAAGATGCCTGTCTATCTTTTGACTTTTATCCAATGGTGTCGTTACTGGTGAGCTGTCGAACATCTCAAATTTCTTCAGCACATCTTCGATGTAGTGAGATTGAGACAAGACCAATCCATTAGATGTCTTAGAGATCTTGATCCCTAATATAACATCTGAGACACCCATATCTTTCATGTCAAAATATTGTTTTAACACGTTCTTAGTCTCTAGGATTGTCCTAGGACTGCTACATGTGATCAACAAGTCATCTACATAAAGACAAATTATGACGAATGAATCGGCATTTCTTTTCATGTAAACACATTTGTCACATTTATTAATGGTAAAACCTTTTGATAGTATGGTACTATCAAATTTCTCGTGTCATTATTTAGGGGCCTGTTTCAGCCCGTACAACGATTTGACAAACCGACACACTTTTGTATCTTATCCTGGAACCACATACCCCTCGGGTTGATCCATGTATATTTCATCTTCCATATCACCATTCAGGAAGGTTGTCTTGACATCCATTTGATATATTTTAAGATCTCGCAAGGCAACGATGGCTATGAACATATATATGGATGTCATTCTAGATACTAGAGCGTAGGTGTCGAAGTAGTCAAGACCCTCCTTTTGGCGATAACCCTTGACTACCAACCTAGCTTTGTATTTGTCGATGAAACCATCTGCCTTTAACTTCCATTTGAGGATCCATTTACAACCCAAAGGTTTATGTCCTAGATGAAGGTAAACCAACTCGCAGGTGTGGTTGTGCAAGATGGACACTAATTCACTTTCTATAGCTTTCTTCCAGAGCGGTGCTTCTGGAGTTGACAATGCTTCAGTAATTGTCTGTGGTTAGTCCTGAACCAAATAAGCTTCATAGTCTGGACCGAAGGATTTGTCCTTCCGGGCCCTTTTGCTTCGTCTTGATTCCATCTCTGAATCTTCCAAGTCCTGATAATCTGGAATAATGAATTCCTGATCGTCAACCACTTTAGAATTTACGAGATCTGAACCGTTCGGATCTAGGTAGTCAGCGACTCCTAGATCCTCAGAGGTTTGTTCATAACTTCGTTTGTGAGAGGTTATGTTTTTGTCCTTATATGGAAACGTGTCTTCAAAGAACCATGCCTTCCTTGATTCCATGATTGTACCTTCATAAATGTCCGGTACATCCGACTTATGTACTATGAAGCGATAAGCACTACTGTTATTGGCATATCCGATGAATATGTAATCCACAGTCTTAGATCCAATCTTGACCTGCTTTGGCATAGGTACTTTTACCTTGGCCAGACAACCCCATACCTTTAAATACTTGTAGGTAGGTTTCTTTCCTTTCCATAGCTCGTATGGAGTCTTGTTTTTACCTTTGTGTGGAACTCTGTTAAGAATCCTATTCGCGGTAAGGACAACTTCTCCCCACATGGTTTGAAGGAGGCCCGAATTGATGATTAAAACATTCATCATTTCCTTTAGTGTTCGGTTCTTGCGTTCAGCAACTCCATTTGATTGAGGTGAGTAAGGAGCCGTCGTTTGATGAACTATACCCGATTTGGCACATAATTCTTCAAAAGGCGGTACATATTCTCCCCCTCTATCGCTACAGATTGTTTTAATTCGTCCGCTTAGTTGGTTCTCAACTTCTGCTTTGTAGCGTTTGAATGCTTCAAAGGCTTCATCTTTACTTTTTAGTAAGTAAATGTAACAAAACCTTGTGTCATCATCTATGAAAGTCACAAATTACTTGTTTCCTCCTCTAGTTTGAGCGAACTTCAAATCACATATATCAGTGTGTATAAGTTCTAGAGGAGCGGTTTTCCTTTCGAGGGATCTAAAGGGACTCTTGGAAAGTTTTGCCTCTACGTACACCTCACACTTACATTGAGGGTTTATGTCGATAAACGACAATAATTTCAGCTTTACCAATATTTGGATAGATTGATAGTTAACATGTCCTAATCTATGATGTCATAAATTAGATGACTCAATCAAGTAAGTAGAAGATGTCATTTTATTGATAGTTGAAACAGAAGGTATTACAGGTGCAACATTGAACTTAAAGAGACCTTCACAGACGAAGTCCCTTCCTACAAAGGTTCCATTTTTAGTGATTACAAACTTTTTAGCCTCTAACACTAGTCTAAAACCAGTATTTACTAAAAAAGGTCCAGAAATTAAATTTCTTCGAATTTCTGGGACATGCATCACTTCCTTCAGAATTAGCTCATTTCCAGACATCATCTTTAGGGTCACCTTTCCTATCCCCAGCACCTCTGAAGAAGAATTGTTGCCCATGAACAATTTCTTATTTATGACTGGTGTATATGTGGAAAAAGCATCTTTATTGGAACATATGTGACGGGTAGCACCTGTGTCCATCCACCATTGCACCGGATTCTCAACGAGGTTGTCTTCTAGTACCACCGCTGAGAATTCTTCAATCATATCGTCTAAGAACGTGTCTTCGACGATGTTTGCCTTAATATTGCCTTTGGCCTTCTCTTGTTTGAGCTTGCGGCAGTCTTTGGCCATGTGACCAACTTTACCATAGTGATTGCGATCCTTACGGACCACCTTCACGTCGTCATATACATGGATACCTCGGTTCCCTCCCGCCATATTACTAGGCTGAGGGTCCGCGTCTTCTCCAACTGGTGGAGGGTCTTTGGTTAGGAAATATGATATTCCCATGACTTCCAGGAAGAGTAACATAGAAGCAAAGATGTTTGGAACATCTTGAGCAGCGAGGTTGAGGCACAGGGAATACCTTGAGTGGTGTTCGAATTTCCAGCGTTGGTTTGTTCTTCAGCAGTCATTGTTGTTGTTGAAAGCAGCGAATATTATCTTAAGCTTGTTGGATATAAATATAAAATTACAAGGAAATGGGAAAGCAATAACAACAACAAGTAAATAATAAATCTGGAAATTAAACAATGAAATGGTCTTGCTGAGTAGATTGAAGTTTCAATCTTTCCTTAAGACGTATATCTTTTCAACGGTTGTTTTATCAACTTATCTCCCAAGATAAAATAACAATAAAATAAATTAGCAAAGGAACTCAAGTGTTCGCTTGATAAGAAAGATCTTTGAGTGTACCGTGATTGCTAGAGAGGAAGACAATTTTCAGAGAATTGTTTTAAGTGTCAATGTGTAATGTTTCAATTGTGCCAAAGACATCAATTTATAGGTAGATGATTTGGTCTTCTCAATTCACCAAATGAATGACCATCAATGTCAAGTAATGACCATTGATATTGAGGTTAATTCAGTCTAGTAATGGCTGAATTCAATAGCCAAATAATGGAGAGTAATTGCTCCAAAATCAGCCCAAGAATCGCCAATTCGCCACTACGTTCTCGAAACGTCAAAGCACCGCGGTCCCTCGGGAGGGCACCGCGGTGCCTAAATTCCAGTAAGTTACTGGAACCGAAAATTGGATTTGCACCGCGGTACCATGGTGGAAGCATCGTGGTGCCTCCAGGCACCGCAGTCCTGTCCTTGTGGCACCGCGGTGCCTTCCAGTTTTTTCTGATTCGTTTCATCTCTTACACATTTCTTTCTTTCATTTACTAACGTGAAATCATTCGTCATTTGGCCAATAACCGTCTATTTTCTTACGTCTCAAACAATTCGTATACGTACCAATATCTCTTACATTTAAGGAAATAATGATACTTGGTACTTTATATGCATGTGTGTGGAAACCATGTTTCCGACGTGCGAAACCCCTAATTATTCGATTCATAATTAATAAGATTTACTTTTTTCACGTTTAATAAAGATTTCCAACAAATTATTCTCAAATTTTTAATGACAAAAAGGGAAAAGGAAGATATTATACCAATCGAACTGATCTCGACGAAAATGACGTCTAACAATTTATAAGAAGAAAAACTTACTAATTTAATTAATTCATATTCATGTTATACATAGATCATAAAGGGAATGGTTTCCCTACCAAATTCTAGATTTTTAATTTGTAAATTTTGGATCAGACTTTTATTTTCTCTATTGAATTCTAAATACAATAATGAAATAGTATTTAAATCAAATCCAATACCTATTGTTTATCACTAGTGAAAAAGTGAGTACTATTTTCGATGATGTGGAGAAACTGTTGAAATCTTTGTCTCCAAGGAATCAATTATCACTAGTGGAACACTACAATACTTTTATTTTGATGTAGAAAGGGAATACTGTTGAAAACTTAGTCACCAAGGAAAGCTTCAATATATGGGACAAAAACAAATGGACAAAGAACTTTTTATATTAGACTCTAAGGACATCATCCAAAATTAAACTTCAGATAAAAATAATTTCTGCATTACAATTCATATATTATTATTAGTCTTTGCATTATTACATTTTTGTATTATTAAAGGAATATGTAATGAAAGAATATTGAAAAACATTCTATTACAATTCCTCAGTCAAAGAGGGAGGTTCACAAACACTGAGACAGACTCAAAAATCATTAAATAGTATGCGCGGAAGTCCTTTGGTGAAGATGTCGGCAATCTGATATCTGGAAGGAACATAAAGGACACGAACTTGACGAACCTTTTTTTTGCGAACGAAATGGATGTGCATCTCAATGTGTTAAGTGCGCTGATGTTGGACGGGATTGACGAAAAATATATCGCATTAATGTTATCGCATTAGATTAGTGTTGCCTTTTGAATCGGGCAGTGAAGCGCAAGTAGAAAGTTACGGATCCAACAAGACTCAGAGACGACATTGGCGACACCTCTGTACTCTGCTTCTGCACTTGATCAGAATAGTGTGGGTTGTCTTTTGGAAGACCAAGACAATAGGTTATCTCCGAGGAAAACACAATAACCAGACGTGGAGCGTTGGGTGTCAGGATATCCACCCCAGTCAGCATCAGAATAAGCAGTGAGACCAGTGATCGAAGACCTGTATAGATGTAATCCAAAGTGAAATCATAAAATATGTTTAAGTGCATGTATGTGTGCTTCCGTCAGACTGTGCATGTGCAAGCAGATTTGTTGCACGACATAGGATATGTCTGGTCTCGTGACTGTGAGGTACTGCAGGGTCCCAGCCAGGCTACGATAGTGAGTCGGGTTTGAATATGAAGGGCCAAAATTAACGTTGAGCTTGGAATTGGTGTCTACATGTGTGTGGGATGGTTTGTAAGATGACATACCTGCATGGTCAAGGATATCTTCGGCATACTTCTTCTGACATAGAAATAGGCCGCCAGAATGTCGAGTGACAGAGATGCCCAAGATTAACTCAAGGGACCCAAATATTTCATAGTAAACTCAGAGGAAATGTGAGACATAATGGACCGGCGGAGAGCATCAGATGATGTGGTGAAGATGATGTCATCAATATATATTAATAGGTAAGCCATGTATGTACCATTGTTGTAGATGAAAAGGGAATGATCGGATTTGCAGTGTGAAAAATCGATAGATGAGACATAATCGGCGAACCACTGGTACCATGCTCGAGGAGTCTGTTTCAGTTCATTGAGCGAATTCTGCAATAGACACACATAATTCAGATGAATAGGATCCCTAAAATACATAGGCTGATGCATATATATCGTTTCATGAAGATCCTCATGTAAAAAAAATATTCTTGACATCAAGCTGATGAATAGGCCAAGACTTGGATATGGCAATGGAGAGGATGATCCAGATTGTTGCGGGCTTTACAACCTGACTGAACATCTCATCACAGTCTACTCCCACCTGTTGAGACATGACATCACCTACAAGACGGGCTTTGTACCTCTCAAAATAACCATCATATTTCTTTTTATGTCTAAAAATCCACATAGAACGAATAATGTTAACATCAGGTGGACGGGGTACTAGGTCCCATGTATTATTATCAATAAAAGCATTATATTCGTTAATCATTGCGACTTTTCAATTAGGGTCAGACAAGACATCATTCGGTTACGAGGGACATGGGAAGGGACAGCTGAAATAGAAAGATTAAACAATAATTTAAGTTTATGAATTCCATGCATAGCATAGGTTTTCATGGTCCGAGAGTGTGTCCGAGAGGAAGGGCAGGGGTGACGGTACTGGCTGGCAGAACCTTGGTTTGCTGAGAGGTGGCTGCGGAATCACCCTAAAGCGGGCTATTCCGGACCACCATTGGCTGAACCGGGTGGGTAGCTAGTCCCGGACTGGCCGAGGTGGTAGCGGGTGTCAGGGTCTGGGACGTCGGACTATGTAAATGGTGAATTAGAAGAAGGTTTAGACCATCATCTAGAAAGTCGTAGAAATATCGATGTGACGAGTGTAGAGAGACAAATGAGAATTGAGACTCATCAAATAAGACATGACGTGAAATAATAGTTTTATGGCTTGACAAGTCATAGCACAAGTAACCACGATGATTGACATGATAACCTAGAAACATACACGGGAAAGACCGTGGTTAGATTTTATGAGTGGTCGGATAAAGAGGGTAACAAAGACATCCAAAAATATGCAAGTGTTGGTAGGAGGGGTTCCTATGAAACAAAATTTGGGTGGACGACCGTTGAGCTAGAGACTTGTTTGGGATTATGTTTAGGAGGTAAATGGTCATGGATAGTGTGTAATGCCAGAATTGAGGGGGAATTGAGGCGTAAGCAAGTAGGACACGAATGAAGTTGTTTATGGTTCAGATTTTCCGTTTGACTTTACCATTTTGGGAGGATGTGTGAGGGAAGGAAAATCGAAAGGTAAGACCATTTTTGGAGCAAAACAGTTTGAATTGATTATTAACAAATTCTCGGCCATTGTTATATTGAAAATATTTAATGCTCTTTTCAAATTGTGTTTTTACGAAAGCACTAAATGAAGAAAAAATTGGAAAGACCTGAGATTTATTTCCAATTTAAAAAGTCCATAGAAAGTTGAAATAATCGTAAAAAACAACACATAATATCGATGGTCAGCCTTACTTAAAATAAAGGATGTCCACAAATCACTATGTATGAAAGAATATTGGAAAATATTCTATTATGTACATTCATGTGTTATTGATGAATGATTTATAATATATATAAGGTTACAATAATATTTACTTTGATACAAATTAGGTAACTAATTAACCTAATTACAATAAGATTATAATTCTACCTAAAATAAGAGATATATCATTAATGAAAGAATAAATATTCTATTAATTACAACTCTTGTAAATTTGTTTTTAAACCAAATGATTCATTGTTCCTACTATGTCAAATATAGTAATTCGTAAGTGTACTATCAAAGAACAATAGAATTATTGGAATTCATTCACTATTTTGAGAGGTCTAGAATATAAGTTTTAAAAATAAAAAATTTCTTGGTTGGGAGCTTAATTTTCACCCTCTTAGTGGGCCTATTAATGTGCATCTAAATTAATCTGACATTGAAATAACAAATATTACAGGTATAATTAGATGAGCCAAGATAAGTATATTCGATGACCGAGGGTGTCATTAGGCCTGTGCCAACTGTGCTATAGCACAGGGCCCAAAAATTTTAGAGGCCTCCAAAAAATATAACTCATATATATTACTGTGATATACCAGCCCAAAAAATATATCAGCCCAAAAAAATATACCAATGACTTTTTTTTAAGGGCCCACTTTTATGAATTAGAACAGGGTCCCAAAATATTTGAGACGATCTTGTCGATGACCAACAAGAATTGTAGTGGAATGGATAAGATAATTTACCCTTAATTAGAGAGTTCAAATTTAAACCTTAGACATGAAAAAATTCTGGCATTTTCTCCTTAAATGTGCCTTACATGGTGCAGATTCAAATTAATCTGGGATCTAATATTAATATCAAATACCAAATGCAACAACAACAACAAACTCAATGTATTTTTACATGTCGGATTTGAAGAGGCCGGTGGTGAGAACGCAGACCTTACCCTCGTAAAAGAATGGTGATTATTAATATCAGATACCAAATAAAAAACCAAAATGAACATAAGGTGACTTACATGTATCAAATCACTTTTGTTATTAGGTCTAATTCCATGGATCAAAAACTAGTTTCATCCCAAGAACAACCTTATAAATTTGTCTTTTTCCTCCTGTTTTGTGTATAGTGAATTTTTTTTGGGTAGCTGGGTAGTATATATAGTATAGTTTTTGAGAGAGTTGTTAATTTTTGAATCATATGTTTGCTTCATAGTATTATCTGATTATATTTTGACAAACTATTTTATTTATCACAATTAAGTTTA
The DNA here is from genome assembly GCA_029844215.1 of Przewalskia tangutica. Taxonomy (NCBI): domain Eukaryota; kingdom Viridiplantae; phylum Streptophyta; class Magnoliopsida; order Solanales; family Solanaceae; genus Przewalskia; species Przewalskia tangutica. Next base: position 11,927,548 of record CM056725.1, read on the forward strand.
CAATCAAAACATTATTTATTGAATTACTCTCTGTTGGTTGCAAAAGTAGTTATTTGACTTTTTTTGGATTATTTTGCTCCTTTAAATGATAAATATTTACAAGGAAATTGTTTTGTTCCATTTCCTAATTAATTAAATAAACATTCACTCATCTTATAAGCTATAATTACTTGTTTAGTGTAATACTTATATGAACTTGCATATCAATCCCTGTGAAAATAAGAAATTGTTCATATTCTTGGCTTCTTGCTTCCTTAATATTTAGAATTGTTTAAACGGGCTGACTATTAAATTTGACAAACTAGTATGGGTCAGCCTATATTTAAAAGGCTTTTAACATGTTTAGTTGCTTGGCCTAAATAATTGCAATTGCTAGCCGAATATATAATAAATATACATTAATTATACAGAATATGTATATCATACATTAATATATAAATCTGGTAAGACAATCCGGACCGGTAACGTTACCGGTTAACCGGTCCGGTAACGTTAATTAAAAAAAATTGAGTTTTTGGCCAGGTAATGTTACCGTTGGGTGGATGTGGTTAGGGCTGTTAGCGGTCCGGATACTCCCAGTAATTACCTAAGAATCGGACCGGTAAAACCGAACCGATACTCGGACCGAAACCTTAACGGTCCGGATACGAGTACCAAAACAATACTCGGACCGATAAGGAGCGGGACCGGTAACCCGATAAAATACCCGGTAACACCCCCCAACCCCCCACCCCACCCCACCCCCAGTCCCCCTCTTGTCAGCTCTAATTAGTTGTAAATTAATAAAATTTTAAATGGTCATAACTTTGCGCTCGAATGTCCGTTTGACCTAATGTTTTTTTGATTTCGCGTATTTTTTTGAGATAGGGCCGGACAAACAGCTTAAGTAGTTTGGAGCAGCCAATTTCTCAAAAAATATCCGTCTTGCCAATCAATTTCACTTTTACCCCAAATTGTTACCAATTGTCCATTTTCAAATCTAAATATCTCGCGCTATACAATATATTTCAACGTAAAAATTTCGTGGTAATGTGTCCGAAAATGTCAATTTCAGTATTGGAAATTCAATTTAAAAAAAAAATCGGCCGACCCGGAAAATTCTTACCGACCCGGACCGAGAACCGGACCGATAAGATTTCGATCCGGACCGGATCTCTTTCCAGGACCGAAACCTCATCGGTCCGGGACCGGTAAGCTTATCGGACCGGTTCCGATAAGTGGATACCCGGACCGGACCGGACCGATAACAACACTAGGTGTGGTAGGGGCTGGGGGGCAACGGTCCACTGACCGTTGGTCTTTTTTATTTGTTTTTTATTTATTATTTATTATTTATTAATTACATTTTTACCCTTTAAAAAATCTATAAATACTCTATATTCTTCTCATTTTTATTACACAAGTATTTCTACAATTTTCATACTCTCTTAATTCTCTCTATTATCAATTCTCAAGTTATTGTTATTATTATTAATTTTCAAATTAGCAAAACGGAAGATTTCGAGCTTCGAGTTTTAAACTTTCAATTGAATTCTGAATCCCGCAGTTTGGCACACTCGTTTCATTCTCTAATTATTTTATTAAATTGTCATATTTATTTGTTGATTATTTAAATTAAATTTTAAATTAAATATTTTATAATGAATTTGCTAAGGGGAATGCGTAAATCTAGTTCTAGTTCAAGGGGTAAAAAATCTAAAGGTTCATCATCTAATCAAAATATAGATTATGATCAAATGCAAGATGATTTTGGAATAGAAGATAATGAATATAATAATGTTCATATAGATAATATTGTTGAAATTGAAACTCCTACACCTACTAGTGTGCCTTCTGTCAATGTTAGTACTACTAGTAGAGGTAGACCTCCTTTACCAGAAACAGAAGTAGCAATTAGGAGAAAAAGGAGTAAAGTGTGGAAGTTTATGATAGAATTGGGGACACTGATAGAATTAGATGTAATATTTGTGGAAAACTTATAAACATAAGAGAGGGGGTGGTGACGGGGGGACGAGCCCTATAGGTAGACATTTATTGAAAGATTATCTGATACAGTGGGGTTCTGTCCCTGATTTAGAACCCGGTCAACAACAAATTAATCCATTAACGGGGGGCTTGGTAACTACGATCCAAAGAAGAATCACATTGAATTAGCAAAAATGATTGTCGCAGGTTGTTTACCGTTTTCTTTTGCTTCTTCTTCATATTTAATTACATATATTCAAAGAGTATATAATCCTTTATTTAAAGGTGTTCCTCGTACTACTTGTAGAGCCGATATTTTTAGAATTTATACTGAGTATGTATTTATTTGCCATTTGTTCGCTAAACTTCCATGCATATTAGTTTTACTTCATACATTGGACATGCTTTAAACGATATAGATTATTTAACAATTACTTGTCATTGGATTGATGAAAATTTTAGAATGGAAAAACGTATTATTTCTTTTCTGTATGACGAGGATCAAAGTCGTACTGGAAAATATATAAGCGAATCTATTTGTGTTGTTGCAAAATTTATGAATCTTTTTAAAAAAGTACTTACTTTATCATTTGATGATGCATCTAATAATACTGTTGATGTAGATCTTTTAAAAGCGGAATTACAACTGTTACTTCCTGACATATTTCATGTTCGTTGTGCTTGTCATATTTATAATTTAATTGTTCAAAGTGATCTTGATTTATTTGAAACTGAATTAGATCTTGTCCGAAGAGCTGTTGGAGTTATTCAGGGTAATAATAGAAAAAGTAGAATAATAGAATGTAAAGAAAAATGTAAATAATTTAATTTGAGATCAAAATTCATGCCAAGTGAGGTTGTTACACGGTGAAATTATACTTATTTATTTTTAAAAGAATGTTACAAGTATAAATACCCCATAACACATGTTTCAAATGCTCATTGTAAGAACACGATTCATATGCTAACCGACGAACATTGGAAAATCAATTTCTGAACTTTTAAAAAATTTACGTAAATTTTACACTGCTACTGTTTAATTTTCAGGATCTTATTACCCAACAGTTTGTAATGGTTTAGCTCATATAGCAGAAATTTCATATTTACTTTATGATTTAAAATAAAATATAAAATATAAAGTCATTGTTACTGCTAGTGGTCGCATAAAAATGGACCGCAAAAACACCATCGATCGAACCGACCGACCGAATTTTTCGATCCGGTCCTCGGTCCTTTGAAATATTTTTTAGGTTTTCGGTCCGGTCCAGGTTCGGTCCGGTCCGGACCGAATTTTAAATATATATTATATATATTAATATATAATATATATAATTCCTAATTTTCTAAATTCCTAATATATAATATATATAATTCCTAATTTTCGAAATATATATAATTCCTAATTTTCTAAATTCCTAATCGGGTTTCGGAGCCCAGTTTTTGTTTTTTAAAAACAATTGAATTTTCAATACTGAAATTGACATTCTCGGACACATTACCACGAAATTTGAACGTTGAAATCTATTGTATATCGCGAGATATGTAGCTTTGAAAAGGGAAAAAACGTAACGATTTGGGGGAAAAGTGAAATTGATTGCCAAGAAGGACGTTTTTGGAGAAATTGGTGTGGGCTGTTTGGTCCGACTTTGTCTCGAAAATATACGCGAAATAAAATAAATAAATAGATCAAACGGACGTCCGAACGCAAAGTTATGACCATTTAAAGTTTCACTAATTTGCAACCTATATTTGATATGTCAATACGTCCGGCCGGGCTTGGTGGTCAGGGGGGTCAAAGTGGCCGAGGCGCCATGGGGCTTTGTGGTCTGGCAGGGTGTTAATGGTATGTTTTATTGAATTAAATAAAAATACTAATAAAAAAATTTATATTAAATAAAAATACTAATAAATATAGAATTATAATAAAATCGGTCAATTCGGTCCATTTACCCGGACCGGACCAAATTTATCGATCCGGATATTTTTATTTTTCGATCCTCGGCCCGGTCCGGTCCGGTTTTGACCTTTTGTGCAGCCCTAGTTACAGTTATGTTTGAAAAGTTTAAAAAATATTTTTTTTCTATTCCTTATATTTATTGTGTTGGATGCAGTCTTAAATCCTTCTATTAAAAAATACATTGTCATAATTTAATATTTAGTTTATATAATTATATGAAAGTAGGTGCAACAGAAACTCCATCTTCAATTGATTGCATAGGTAAACTTGATACTAATTTAACTAAATTATATGAATATTATGCTACATTACATGATAACAACAACTCTGCTACTAATCTTCCTTCTAGTTCTGCTTCTATGTCTACATCTACAAGATTCAATGAAGATGATGATAATGAATCTTTAGACATTTGGAGCACTTTTACAACAACACAACCAACCACAAGTCGAAATTGTGATGAGCTGCAATTTATTTACAAAAGCCAACGGAGTCGAAGAAGAACTTTCAACCTTTACAATGGTGGCAGGATAACAGAAGACAATTTTCAGTACTTGGAGCTATGGCACGGGATGTTCTTAATGTGCCTATCTCACGAGCCTTCAGTAATGTAAAGTACGAAGAATTGTAAAAGATAAAGGCAAGATAACTTGATGTAAAATACAAAACTCTCAAGTTTTTACCCGAAATTCGACCCATTCGCGATGGGCCAGCGATGCAGGGCCACCGGGGGAACCCCTGAAGGTAGGGGTGGCAAGTGGATCGGGCCGGATTTGGCAGGATCAGGGTCCGACAGGATCGGGACTGGCGGGATTCACCAAAGTCCCGTCCGTGTTCCGGTCCCATCGGATCGGGGGTCAAGGCGGGATCAGGATGGGGCGTTTTTTGTTGTACTTAATTTTAAAAAATCACATATATAAATAACTCAATAATTGAACAAGTGAGTGTAATAAAAATATTCCAAGACTGTTTTTGTGCCTCTTATATTATTTAATAGATTTTTTTTTCTAATACAGTATACAGATACAATTGTCAAAATTATAACTTTGTTGTGTCGTTCAAAAGTTGCAAATGACATAGTAAAATTGCAATTAAAGAAATTACATTTAAAAAAAAAACATGTTCTATTTTCCTTATAATTTCATGTGGCTTTTCAGTTGGAATTGATATTTGTTGATCAAATTGCTCCACGTCGATACTCATACTTTCAGATAAGATGTTGTAATTTTCGTCTTCTTCTTCATTCATCTCTGGTTGACCGCACCTTCTCCGCTTCGCTCATATCCAATCTCTGAATAATACTGCAATCTCCAAACTGTCTCCGGCTAATGAGTGTATGGGCTCTTCTATTTGAAATCTGCCGGCAGAAAAGCACTTTCAGATGCTGATGATGACACTTGAATGTTTAAAACATCTCGGGCCATCATTTAATGTGTCGGAAATTTCTTCTCATTCCTCCTCAAGTATTTCAGCAAGTCTTCATGTCATTCATTGACAACTGTTTGGTACGGTAAAACACCTTCCAAAACAAAAACATCAAACTCGCTAATTTGATTAGTAGTGTTAGCACTACACATTCTATTTCTGAGGCTTTCAATACTAGTCACAAAAACATCATGTCTTTTTTGAGGTTGTGTTGAAGAAGAAGATGATGGTATGGAAGTCAGTTTGTTGCTAGCACTTTCTTGGTGAGCCTCGTATTGGGCATACCTAGCTCCTAGCTGGGTGTTTTTGTGCTATGTGTCTCATTAAAACCCCCGTCCCACCGCTACCTTTTCCAGTTTTAAATTTAAAACATTGTTTACAAATTTTACATATAGCTACTTGATTCTCTACATCCCTAATAAAAACCCGTCATGCTTCTTATTTTAATGATCGTTTTGCTGGACCTCGTCTCATACTAGGGGAAATATGAGGCATTTCAGTTGAAGGCGCACTAGTGGGTGTGTCTTCTAGATCATCTTCTAAATTAAAGTCTTGTTGAGTTTCAGAAAATATCTCCTCGTCTAAACCATATGGTATTTCAAGAAAATCTTTAGTATCAACAAAATCATCCTGTCTAGGAATATGATGACTAGAAGAAGTACCCCGACCCTTGTTACCCCTAGTAGAAGAAGTTTTACCTTTACCCTTAAGCATACCTCTTATTGATTCCATTTTAATTATGCTAATAATTAGTTAAAGATAATAAAATTAAGTGTGCTAAATAAATAAAGAAACAATAATAATTTAATGAAGGAATGAATGTACCAAACGCCGACGTAACATCGACGTGTAATCGAGAGGTTGAAAATTGAAACTTTGCTCGATGGATCATCCTCAAGATAGTTGCCAACTTCACTCCCAAATGAATAAATAAAATTGAATATTTAGTAGACAATGTAGAGAGAATGAGAGATAGATTAGAGATTATTATAGAGATTGTAGAAAGATTTGTGAGAAAGAATGAAGAGAAAATGAGGTATTTATAGTTGAAAAATTGGGTTAAAGTGTAAATATAATAACTTAGGAGTTAAAAATAAATATTAAGGAGGTAGGGGGGTTGGGGGAGGGGGGAGGCCAAAAATGGCCGTTGCACAACTGCCAAAATGTAAAATGGTCGTTGACGCAACGACTATTTTTTGCAAAGGGGGCTTTCGGGCGGGATCGGGATCAGGTCGGGGCTGGAGAGATTGGGGTGGGCCGGGACCGAGCGGGACGAGGCCATGTCCCATCCCGGGTTCGAGTCTCGGTACCATTTTATTTTATAAATGGGTCGGGGCGGGACCGGACTAGGATCGGGTCATCCTGGCCCACTGTCCCATAGTCCAAAGAGGACATTTTTGTGCCACCATCCCATGATGCGGGGTCAACACGCGCGCCCGCACGCTCTGCGTGTGGCCATCGCAGCTGGTCGTGTCATCTTCTGTGTTGTGTAAAATGTCTATAATATTTTTTTATAGAGCTTCGTTCGACCTTCACAATATTCCGTTCGACCTTCACAATATACCGTTGCAAAGGTATTCAAAGATCTACAACTTTCATGCAGGAAGTTCTCTTAAGTCCCTTATATAATATTTCGAATACTCACTTTAAGTGAGGCCTTATGAAAACTCACTTGAAAATATGGCTCGTGTAGTAGTTTCCGCCTATACTTTGCCCAAAGACTCTTTTTATAACTTGATTAATTTTCAAAATATTTCTAAACTACTCATCTTGGTTCCATTACGTTTCCATCATATGTGTCAAACCTTAGGCCAAAGGTATGAGGTATTACAGTATGCTGCTCTTACACCCAAACGGGCACTCTCTAAGGTTTCATCACCCACATCTCTATTTGGCTCGCTCTCACTCTGCCTCTCCAATCTATCATCAGCATCATCTGCATCCTCCACATCATCTCTCAGGGGAGTGGTCAACATATGGCTTAGTGCTAACTCTGGGCTGAGTAGAGAATAACTCTACCGTCAATTGTAGTATAGGTCCCACAAATACAATCTCAGGTGGATCCAAGGCACTAAAATGTGTCTTGACTCGTTGTAAATCTACTTTGATAGCCGGTAGACCTTCACATCCACCTCCCTTAATACGCCCCAGTTGGAGCTCAATAAACTGAAGTTGGGCCCTGATAATCTTCTGCTCCTCTTTCACTATCTCAATGTCAGCCTTGTGAGGTGTTAAGGCTGTCTCTATAGCTTCATTGACATATGCAGTAAACTCCTCCACTAATTTTGTCACCTTAGCCTCAGTAAGTCTAATCAACCGCATACCATGATTAGCAATGCCTTGCCCCGTAGTTTGAATAGAAGAAGTGGCCACACATATGGCAGGAATAGACTCTGTAGTAGAGGATATAACCTCTCAGACTGAAGTAGAAGTCGGGACTGAAGTACCTACCGGGGCAGACTAATCCAATGTGCCAAGAATCTGTGTGTCAAGCACAATCGGAGTAGCCTGAGACTATGATACGATGGTCTTTCTCATTTTACCATATTCCAGTCGAGTGTAATCCACCTTCTATTTTTGTTCAGTGCCTCTGTCAATCCTGTCAATCATGGGCACTCCTACCTTCATGCATAAGGTTGTGATCAACAAAGGTTATGTAAGAGAGGTGTCTCTATATTTCACCCGGTCCCAAATCTCATCCTAAATAATCTATCCCATGTTGACACGTGCCCGGTCATGAGAGCGGTAATCATAATGGTTTTTTCTAACGAAATACAAATGTCGTTAAATGATGGACATACCCTTAAAGATATGATTGCAACCCAAAATTTTGCCTCATTTGTGAGAGTGTTCTTATGTATGTCAATAATTGGATCAATCCAGTCTGGTGTTTCTTTGGAAATAATTGATGCAGCCCACACTCTATGATCATTCAGATTTTTCATTCTTTCATTAAAATCAATGTACTTTAGGGGGGAAGTCATTATCACCCTTCTTTTTTTCTAAAGTAGAAGTTACTAATTTTCTTAGAACGGATATCAACACTCACCCCTCGAATCGTCACAAAATCAAGAGGCTCCATAAAAGCGTTGGCTTGTCACCTGCCTCTCTTGCCATTTAGAATCGCCCATAGGCTGCATAAAATTCTCTCACAATCTTCAGAATGTAGTTACCCTGGGGTTTGTGAAGCGATCCCATCCGACGCCCTCAACTTCCGGATAACATCAGGGATTTCATCCATCAACTTGTTCTAACTTACCCTATTTTACTCATGTATTACCGGGGTAATATTGCCATCATTTTTACCGCAAGGCCAGCTAGACATAATTCCTTAGACCAGGGCTCAGCAAATCAGAGGGTAATTTCTTTTTCCTTTTTCTTCTGGACAATCTCCTTCGTAGTAACCACCTTAGGTAACTTAGAGACCTCAAGAGAAATGGTTGTCTCCTCTTCAGACTTGGGGACATCATCCATAGGTACTTTATTTTTCTAAGATGTCGCCTTTTTAGTACATTTGGGTTTGTTTGTTCGTATCATTCTGTATGTTAAAGAAGAAAATATTTAATGGTTTTTCTTAATATGAAAGCAAATAAGAAAAGAAATATTTTTTAAGGGTTGGCATGATCTGCGACATGACCTGCAATTCGCAAGCATGACATGTGATGTCGCAAGCATGACCTGCGGTTCGCAGGTTGTGTCGCAGATATTGCCTTCAAAAAGATTCAGTGATTAAAAATCATTGTCATACTCTGCAGTTCGCAGGTGATGTCGTGAAGTGTGTCAATGATAAAAAAATCTCCAAATCCTTTTGATACTCCTGTTTTCGTGACATTTATACCAACAACTAGCACACACACACACACAACTAATTCTCTTAAGAAAGTTGTCACGTCATCCATCATCGGGAATTTTAATTTGTACGGGCATACGCAACAATCCATACACAAAACACAACCAATTTATCATTCTTATAAAGCAAACATGAATATTGTTGATGATTAACTCGTGTGATCGTCGGTACTTAGGACTTTCCCAACTTCATCTATAGATCACCAACAATTCATTCAAACATGCGAAAATTCATTCAAACATGCTACCAAGGAATTCATTCAAACATTTCATTGAACACATTGTGAGCATGAATGATTCATGTTAAGATTCATATCATGTGTACTCAAGAATCCCCCTATTTCCTATGGTAACAAAAGTCATAACATAATACATCATGTATTAGGTTTACAAATTTATACCACAATAAAACTCCAAACAAATCCACGCGCTCACAGTTTGCGATTGGAAGAGACGAGTGGGAGTGAGTATACCTGATTCAAAAAGTAATGGGTGCTAGTCCTGATGTGCGACTGCCTTGCGAGACCTTTTTCCAATCAGAATAATGGGGTGCCCAGTGGTGTGTTGAAATCGTAAATAAAAATCTATGAATTTGAAGAGTACAAACGATTTGGAAGAGGAAAAGTGTCACAAGGGTGCTAATTGTTCTTATGGTGTAGGAAAATCAAGTGAAATTTCAACATTTAAAAGTGTTTTCCTTTTTCTTTTAAATTGACGTGGGTCGGGTCGGACCCGAACTTTTTACCTGAAGCACTATCTATGATTCACAAAAAAATAGTGTAGGCAACTATTGCAGGCCACAAATGAACCACCGACCTTGCCCGAGATTTTGAAACTTTTGGAAATTCTTAGACTTGGTCTGCGATTCATAGAATGCAATACAGTCATAGTCTGCGGTTTACAGTCCAACCGCAAACCATGATTGTAGCATATACTTCTGATTTCCCCACTTTTGTCCCATTTCCAATCTTGCACACTTGAACAACCATCAAAACATCAAAATAACCAGAATAAAAAAATAAAAAGTAACAACACTTGGGTTTCCTCCCAAGAAACGCTTAAGCTTACATCACGACACGACATTATTACCAATTTTTCATGGCTCCTTAAGGTAGATCATCTCCTTATCTTCACTTCTTTGGGCATTCTCAAATAGTGCTTCACTCTTTGCCCATTAACTTTGAATAAATTTCCAATCGGTCACACAATTTCAATAGCTCCATGGGGAAACACTTGTGTCACCTCGAAAGGACTCGACCATTTAGACTTCAACTTTCCAAAAAATAAGTGAAGTCTTGAGTTGAACAATAATACCTGATCTCATGGACTAAAATCTCTCTTAAGTATCTTCTTGTCATGGAAGTGATTCATCCGGGTTTTGTAGAGTGTCGAACTCTCATATGCCTTGAGTCAAAATTTATCCATCTCGTTTAATTGCTCCACTCTCAAGTTCGAGGCATCACTAATTATAGCCCTAAGAGTTTCAAACCTCGAGAAGATGTATCTTTTCAAGAATGCAGTGACACTTTTTTCTTCATTGTTAGGAAGTGCTAAAGCCTACACCCATTTGACACGTAGTCAACCGCCACAAAGATGTACTTATTACCATATGAATTCATAAACGGGCCCATAAAGTTAATGCCCCAAACATCGAACAACTCAACTTTTAGGATGAGTGTTAAAGGTAGCTCATGCTTTCTTAAAATTCCCCCATGCCTTTGACATTGATCATACTCCTTCATAAAATCATAGACGTCTTGATGGATGGTTGGCCAATAGTAACCACTTTGAAGCACTTTCGTCGCGGTTCTTGCACTACTATAGTCTAATGGGTGATGAATGACAAGCCTCAAGTATGGGTATCATGTAAACCTCGGCAATACACCTTCTTATCATATTATCGGTGTAAAAATTGAAAAGATATGGCTCATCCAAATAAAACTTTCGGACATCACTCAAAAACTTCTTCTTTTGATTGGTGGTGAGATCACTTGGCACAATGTCACTTGCATGATAATTTGCGAAATCAGCATACCATGGAATCATATCATGCGAACCCGCCATTATATACTCGTCCGGAAAAGAATCATCCATTTCAATCTCATCACTTGGATTCCTCCCTTCTTCAAGTTTTGACAAGTGGTCCGCCACTTGGTTTTCACACCTTTTTCTATCCTTGAGTTCAAAATTGAACTCTTGCAAAAGTAGGACCCAACGTATCAACCTAGGCTTTGCGTCTTTCTTATCCATGAGATAATGAAAATACGTATGGTCAGTGTGTATAATAACATGAGTTCCCAACAAGTACGCCCGAAACATCTCAAAATCATAAACAATCACAAGCAACTCTTGCTTGGTGACAGTATAGTTCATTTTCGCCCCATTGAGAGTTTTGATTTCATAATAAATGGGTGAAATTTTTTGTCTCTCTTCTGGACAAGAACAACCCCCATAGCAAAATCGCTAGCATCACACATGAGCTCAAATGACTTTAATCAATCCGAAGCAATAATGATGGGTGCCAAAGTGAGCTTCTCTTTCGAACATTCAAACGCTTTGAGACAAGCTTCATCAAACACGAACTTGGTCTCTTTCTCCAAAAATTTGCACAAGGTATTTACCACCTTAGAGAAGTCTTTGATAAACCTTCTATAAAACCCGAAATGACCTAGAAAACTTCAGACACCTTTGACAAAGATAGATGGATGAAGCTTAACAATCACCTAACCTTTGGCTTGATTAACCTCAATGCCCTTTCCCAAAATTTTGTGCCCAAGAACAATTCCATCTTTGACCATAACGTGGCATATTTCCCAATTGAGAACCAAGTTGGTCTCTTTACAACATTTCAACACCAGAGCCAAGTTCTCTATACAAACATCAAAAGAGTTTCCAACCACAGAAAAATCATCCATGAAAATTTCAATGGATTCCTCTACCATGTCGGAAAATATGGACATCATGCACCCTTGAAAAGTGGCGGGAGCATTACATAAATCAAAGGGCATTCTTCGAAAGGAAAATATACCATAAGGGCATGTGAATGTGGTTTTCTCCTGATCCTCTGGAGCAATAGTGATTTGGTTATAACCTGAATAACCATCTAGAAAGTAATAGAAGTCCCTCCCCGCGACTCTATCAAGCAATTGATCCATGAAAGGCATTGGGATATGATCCCACATTGTCGAATCATTCAACTTTAGGTAGTCCATACACACTCTCCAACCAGTAACCGTAGTACGAGTTGGTATCAAATCATTCTTCTCATTAGAAACGATAGTAATAACACCCTTCTTTGGCACACATTGGATCAGAATCACCCATTCACTATCCATTATATGGTACACCACACCGACATCCAACCATTTGATTATATCTTTTTTCACAACCTCTTGCATAGAGTCAATCTCCTTTGATGCTCAACACTCAGAATACATTCTTCATCAAGCTTGATTTTATGAAGTAACTCTACAACACCCCCCACACACCCTAGGAAAAAAAACAAGAATTAGTAATTAAATTGTTACACCCCGTAATTCCAGGACATGTATAAGAGAATGTACGTAAGGAATCAAGACTTGAAAAATTGGTACGAAAGGAAGAATTGTTTTTTCGACAGAAAATCTTCCGAACGTCGGAAAGGAAAAATGTTCGTTGATGAGAATTAGATTCTTAAAATGCATTATTTGAAGAGTATGTAACTTATTAACATTATGAAAATTTATTTTTACCGATTTGGTCACGTGGGGCCCACTCGAGGAATTTTACATTTTTTGGGGCCCACGAGGGTTACGAAATTTTATGGACGAATGGGAGGGCGACACGTGGAACCCCCCCCCCCCCCCACATGTTCTTGGACGAAATTTGGCAAGGGTGAAATGGTCGTTGACCTATGTAGATGAACAGGTCTTGCTAAGCTTGAGAAAATTGACCAAGTCAACTTGCCACTTGGATAAATATTAATTACTCTTCATCCTTGCCACCCATATGTTGTTATCTTGACCCTCCATTGTGTTATATATACTACACTAGTAGCAATACTTAGTCTTGAACACTTAGAAAAATTAGAGAACTTGTGCAAGCCTTGTGAGTGCTCTCGGGTTCACCCTTTTTCCACACAATTTTTTTTGCAATTGTGGTTCTTTATTCACAAGACTTTAACCCAAGGTCCCTAAGGGTATTGTAAGGATATCTCAATAGAAAGATCTCGGAAAAACGACGTTTTCACGTTAGTCGCAAGGCGAAAACCTAAGTCGTTTTCATAGTCTTGGATTGGAAATGGAAGAGAAGTTGGTTGTGAACTTCTAAAGGCTTCAAATATCGGATTGGAGCATAAAGGAAAGGAGCTAAGAATTGCTAAGGAGCGACTTTGAATCTTGGAAATTTTTAGGGCTATATCAAGGTAACAATCTTGTCGTTAAGTGATTAAAGATTACTTATTGTTGTAGTTATGGATATAAACAAGCATGAGATGTATATATTATGAAGTTGATAAGTGTTATGGATATTGGAACCCTAATCCGAAACTAGCATGTTTAGCCTTTGAGATTGAAATTCAATTTGGTTATTAGTTTAGTCGTCGCATGTTATATAAAGAAGGAATTATAGTTATTAAAGTTGTTTATGACTATATAACATGTTAGACCTAAGAACTTGGATTGAAAAAGAATTGGAAATGACTTGTGTTGTTGTACATGTTAGCCGAGAATGGCTTTGAATATTGAAGTTACTTAGTATGAATTGTGGGGCAGAATTTTACACGTATTGTAAGGCGTGTAATCCCCTTTGATTGGTTGATGTATTGAGCCTTAAATGTGGCATGTTGGTTATTGATTATCGGGCCTTGAAAAAGTGGAAAAGTATGTAGAAACAAAGGAGGTGCTGCCCGATTTTCCATAGAATAAGAGACCATATACTTAGTATTATTATACGTTAGAAACTAGAAGTTGATAGTCGTGTTGTGGCCATTATAGGTTGACAATTCTACATGCGGCGTATTCGACTTAACTTGTGGATTAAGCCGAAAAGGTATGTGAACCATCTCCTCTTCTTCTAGCATGATTCCTTATGATAAAGAAAGTAAGTCCTACTCCTTAAATGATCCATTCCTTGATTGTACTTGGATTGCCTAATATAGAAGTTGTTCTATATACTTTCTTGATTGTACTTTGGATGATTAAATTATAAGTTGTTATAATCCATTCCCTTAATGAAGTTTGGATTCTCAAAAGTGAAAGTGATTTACTTAAAGTACATAGAGTCTTGAAAAGGAAGTGGTTTCCAAATCTTTTGGCTAGTGCCTTAGTTCCAAAACCTAAAGGTTGTTATAATGACTTTATGGGAGTCAAAGGAGTGATTTACTTAATTGATGTAAAAGAGGAGAAATGACATGATTTAAAGAGAAGTAACTTGTTTTAAAGGTGTGAGTTACTTGGGATTTAAAAGTATAAGCTACTTGATTTCTAAAGTTAAGAAACTTGACTTCTAAAGTTAAGAGACTTGAAGTATTTTGAAAGTTAAGAAAATTGATTTAAAAGTATATGATACTTGGTTTTAAAAGTATAAGTCTCTTGGTTATAAAAAGAATGAATTTGTCTAAAAAAAACATAAAGGGTTATAACGGCTTTATGGGAAGTTGGTTATAACGACTTTATGGAATGTTATGAGAATTGTCTATTTTGATTGATAGGCATGAGTTGCCTAGGTTGTGAAATTTAAAGTTACTTAGTTTCAAAGCCTTGAAATGAATTTCTAAAGGTGTAGTAACTTATTTTGAAAAATAGACATGCCTTGATACTACGGGTGTTAGTATCTTGGGGCTTTGTATAAAAATGAGTTTTTTGAAAAGAATGGACGTACGTAGTACTTTGGCTTGTTAAAATGAGAATTATTCTATTTGTGCCTTGATAGTACTTTGACTTGTGTAAATGAGAATTATTCTATTTGTGCCTTGATAGTATTTTGGCTTGCTTAAATAAGGATTTCTCTTGGTATGTGTAAAAAGAAGGCATGGTAATTGTCTTGGTTTATGTAAAAAAGGAAAGACATGGTAATTGTCTTGGTTTATGTAAAAAGAAAAGGCATGGTAATTGTCTTGGTTTGTATAAAGGCATGGTATTGTCTTGGTTTATGTGAAAAAGAAAAGGCATGGTGTTGTCTTGGTTTACTTGCATATGGGTTGCTCATATAGATATTCGTGCAAGTGTCATATTTCCACATCTCCGCGTCCCTCCATAAAGGGCCGGCAACTTGTTTCAAGGATATCATGGAGTAGCTCTCCATGGTGGTGAGTGGTACACACTCACGGCGGGTTGTATTTGACTCGGGCGGGTTAAATTCTCGGGATATATATAAGCCATGTATTAGCTATCCGTGATGCGAGTATCGTGTACCGATGACTCATTGCGGGTCCACATGACCTAAGCGGGTGAAATAGTCCCTTGCGGGTGAAATAGTCCCATGATAGGTTGCATTATAACACAAAGGGTGGTTGACTCGCACCGCACGACGCCTTCATGTTTTGAAACGGTAGTGATTTCATTAATGAAAGTGTGCAGTGTGTTTATGACTTAAAGTGGAACAGTTGGTCTCATTGTTAAAAACATAACTTAAAAGATAAAAAGGATTGCATTACTCTCATGATTGCAAGGTTCAGTGTGCTTATTGAGGTTATATTATATCATCGCCGACAATGGCGGTGAGGAAGGATTCCACGGGCATGATTGATATTATGGGCGTGAGACTCATGGTTATATTTGAGTAATGACTTTGAGGGCATGCGTCCCTGACTTGATATGACTGCTTATGTATTGTGTACTGTAGTTTGGCTATCATACATGTCTCCTATTTTGTATAGACTGTTATAATTTCGTTACAGTATTTCCTGTTTCACATACTTGGTACATTCTTCGTACTGACCTCCTTTGGGGGGCTGCGATCATGCCGCAGGTTTAGGTATGCAGTTTGGTGATCTGCAGGTGTAGGATCCTGCTCCGAGTTTTTGGATAGCTCCACATGTTCAGGAGTTTATCATTTTGGTATAGATCCTTCAGTTCAGGCTTTTGTACAGTTATGGGTACGGCGGGGCCTTGTCCCGTCATAGTTCAGTAAAACACTTAGAGGTCTGTATTCATATGTGAGATTGGACTCATGTACAGTGTAGTACCTTTTATTATGTATATTTATGTGGCAGCATTGTCGGCTTTGCCCTTGCATGTTCGTTGGTTTTAAAAGAAAAAAAAATGAGTTGTTGTTTAGTTCCGCGACTTACTTGTGTCAGTTAGGTAGAAGGGTGCCCAGGTAGGGCACCAGTCACGGGCCCGGGGTTCAGGGCGTGACAGAGTGGTATCAGAGCAGTCAGTCCTCGGAATGTCTACAGATCGTGTCTAGTAGAGTCTTGATTATCGGTATATTGCGCGCCACACCCATAAACATGAGGCTACAAGACATTTAGGGATTGGTTTCTATTCTTCTCACTCTGAGATCGTGCCATAGAGCTGTGTTGTTAAGATAATTCCTCTCTGACGTATTTTTGTGTTACAGCTATGCCTCCAAGTAGGGCAACACGCCCGTATGGCAAAACAAAGAGCAGAGCTACCGATGACTCGAGAGTTGATAGGGCTCATGCCTGTGGTATACCGGATATCAGGCCGCAGCCGTCGAGTCTTACGCGCCAGTTTTGAGGCCCCGCAACTGAGCCTCCGGTTCCGCCAGGGAAGACTATAGGGTCATAAGGGAAGAAGTTATGTTATTGACCAAGATAGCGGTGCTACCGTTTCATCAGCAGGAGGTTATTCGGCCAGTACAGACAGGTGTACAGAGGGTAGAGGGCCCACGCGGAGATCAGCGTAAGAGGGCTAGAACGGTTGGTTATCCTGGTGAGTTTTGGATGAGCAGCCTCAGCAGCGAGTGAGATATTCGTCCCAGCCAACCCAGTACATACCCCCGCAGCTCACAGGTGGGAGATTGGACCCCACAAGGTATTTAGGAGCTGGTCCGAGCTCCAGAGGTCGAGGTTCTCAGAGGAGCAGAGGATTTTCTCAGTCGAGACCACTTATTCCTCAGTGTTTCCGATGTAGTAAGCGTCATATGGGGAAATGTCGTTATGGCACAGATATTTGTTTTTATTATGGCCATCCGGGCCATATACTGAGGGTATGTACTTTTAGAAAGAGCACCGGTGAGGTGGCTCAGCCTATGAGGCCGGTGGCTAGTTCCCTTTCCTCCACGATGCGCTGAAGGTGGTGTTCGGATGTCACCACCGTGGTAGAGGTCAGGGTGGAGTTTATAGTTCTGAGGGTCCTTCGAACCGCATAGATGACGTGACTACTGGGCAGGTTCAGGAGGCAACATCGCATGAGGTTACAGGTATATTTCGATTCTTTTGAATCATACGTACATTGATAGATACAGATTTTGCCCTAGCGTATATGTTTTCCCTTGTTGCTAGTAGCTGTTATTGATAACACCACCAGAGGTAGGGATACTTTGATTAGTAAGGTGAAAAGTGAAGAATGTTGACAAGAATGATAAAGTGAACTGAGACTATAGTTGTGTAGGGTTCACGAGTTGTATTACCCCATAACAGTGTAAGACCGATAGGGAAGGATTTACAGTTCTGAAGACAATATTCAGGACCCGATACAGACATTATGATTTTATAGTGATGTCTTTTGGGCTGACCAATGCTCCAGCAGTATTTATGGATTTGATGAACTGAGTGTTCAAGCCATTTCTAGATATGTTCGTTATTGTCTTCATTGATGATATTCTGGTTTATTCACGTTCAGAAGAGGAGCATGCATACCATTTGAGAAGCAGATCGAGGTGCTCCGGCCGTGTTGTATGCCAAATTTTGTAAGTGTGAATTCTGGTTGACTTCAGTAGCTTTCTTGGGGCATATTATCAGAGCTGATGGTATTCAGGTAGATACACAGAAGATTGATGCAGTGAAGACTTAGCCCAGACCTATGACCCCTACTGAGGTACGCAGTTTTCTGGGGCTAACGGGATATTACAGGAGATTCGTAGAGAAGTTTGCCTCGATTTCAGCGCCTTTAACAAGGCTAACTCAGAAGTCAGCTAACATCCAATGGACGGATGCTTGTGAGCAAAGCTTTCAGTTGTTGAAAGACAAGTTGACTACAACTCCAGTTCTAACTCTTCATGAGGGACCGGGGGGTTATGTTATTTATTGTGATGCTTCAGGTATTGGACTAGGTTGTGTGTTGATGCAACATGGCAGAGTTATAGCTTATGCCTCCCGACATCTCAGAAAGCACGAGAAGAATTATCCTACTCATAATTTGGAGTTGGCAGCAGTGATTCATGCTTTGAAGATATGGAGACATTATTTATATAGAGTTCATGTTGATATTTATACGGATCATAAGAGTCACCAATATATCTTTAAGCAGAAAGAGCTGAATTTACGACAGAGACGGTGACTAGAGTTACAAAAGGATTATGATGTTGATATCTTGTACCATCCATGGAAAGAAAATATTGTGGCAGATGCTCTTAGGCGTAGATCTATGGGTATCTTGACGGATGTGCAGCTAGAAAGAAAGGAGATGGTTCGTGAGATATACCAGCTAGCTAGCCTTGGAGTCCGGTTGGCTAATTCTGGAGATAATGGAGTGGTTGTTCGAGGAGTTGCCGAGTCCTCTATCATAGAAGAGGTGAAGAGACGTCAGTATGAGGACCCTATTCTGGCACAGTATAGAGACACAACTCTTCGAAAGGAGAAGACCCTATTCGAGGTTGCACCTGACGGGGTGCTATAGTATGGCAGCAGATTATGTGTACCTGTTGTTGCAGGCCACGACGGCAGGTTATGGGAGAGGCACACAATGCCCATTATTCTATTCATTCATGGTCAACAAAGTTGTATCATAATCTCAGATGCTTATATTGGTGGGATGGCATGAAAAGGGACATAGCGGAGTTTGTTGCTCAGTGCCCGAATTGTCAACAGGTTAAGGTTGAGCACCAGAAGCCTAGTGGATTACTACAGGAGATAGAGATCCCAACTTGGAAATGGGAAGTGATCAATATGGATTTCATTACAGGCTTAGCTCGTACTCAGCAGAAGTATGATTCTATATGGGTTATTATGGATAAACTGATAAAATTAGCCTATTTTCTTCTAGTCAGGACTACTTATTGAGCTGAAGACTATGCGAGATTGTACATCAGGGAGATAGTGAGACTTCATGGGGTTCCCACATCTATCATATCGGATAGAGGAGCTCAGTTTATAGCTAAATTTTAGAGATAGTTCCAGAAGGGATTGGGGACACATGTGAGTCTTAGCACAACATTTCATCCTCAGACTGATGGGCAGGCTGAGCGTACTATTCAGACAATATAGTATATGTTGAGAGCCTGTATTATTAACTTCAGAGGTAGCTGGGATGATCATTTACCTGTTACACCCCGTAGTTCCAGGACACGTGTTTAAGAGAATGTACGCGAGAAGATACGACTTTAAGTTTGATACGAAAGAAGGATTGTTTTTTCCTACGGAAAATGATTTCGAACCTCGGGAAAGAATAATGTTTGTAAATTGAGACTCGAAAAATTTATCGGAATTATGAAAGTGTCGGGAAACGAATTGTATGGACGAATGGGAGGGCGGAACGTGTCACCCCCCCTAATTAGGCTTGGACGAATTAGTCAAGTCTTGAAACAAGCCAAGGCTTGACATTATTGACTTAGTCAACTAGCCCACTTGACATTAGATCTTTTAACCCCAATGAATCTAGGCCACACAAGTGTTCTAATCTTGACCATTGGAAGTAGTATATCATCACACTAGTAGCAAGACAAGGCTTACACTTAGAGAAATTTTTGCAAACCTTAAGGTGCTCACAAATGTGCTCTCGGCTTTGTGCAAGGAAGAAGAAGAATTTTTTTAATTTGTGGTTCATTATTCACAAGACTTTAACCCAAGGTTCCTTAGGGTATTACAAGGTTATCTCAATAGAAAGATCCCGGAAAAAACGACGTTTTCACGTTAGTCGCAAGGCGAAAACCTAAGGTGTTCTTCAACTTTGAAGATGGAACTTGAAGAGGAGTTCTTCATGAGCTTATAAGGAGTGTTTGGAGCGGATTGGAACATAAGAAGAGGAGCTAAAAGTTGCTAAGGATCGACTTTTACGCTTGAACATTATTAGGACTTATTGAGGTAAAATCTTCATCTTCTTAATGTAATTAAAGATTACATGTTATAGTAGTTAAGAAATGAGCATGTGGTATATATATTAAAGTTTGAAAAGATTTGGATCATGTCGACATGTTAAAACCGAAAATGGACAAGTTAGCCATTAATGTTGTAATCAATTTGGTCGATAGTTACAATCATCGCTTGTTAAGGAAGAAAGGATTTATAGTTGTTGTAATTGTTATTATGTATATAACATATTGGAATAACAACTTGGATTGAAAAAGGAAATTGATAATTGTTGTGAAAATGGTAGCCGAATATGGCTTGGAAATATTGGACTGTTTTATATTGATTGTGGGGCAGAATTTTACACGTCCTATTAGGCGTGTAATCCCCTTTGTATTGCTGAATTTTTGGGCCTTAAATGTGGCGTTTGGTTATTGATTTTCGGGCCTTGAAAAAGGTGGAAAAGTACGTAGAAACAAAGGAAGTGATGTCCGATTTTCCGTAGAATTTGGTGACTTTACACTTAGAATATTCTACGTTTGAAGCTAGAGGTTAATAGACGTATTATGACCATTATAGGTTGAAGTACTACATATAGCGTATTCTACTTAAAGGATGGAATAACTATCAAGGTTGAAGTACTTGGGAGCATTTTGCTACTTGTCGATAATCGTCGCTAGGTATGTGAACCTCTTATTTCTTTGGCATGATCCTATGTATGAAATAGACATGTGATATTATTTCATGATTCCTTCTACTCTTAGAAGTTAAGAAGTATCCACGTTGTTGATTCTAAGTTAAAGGTATGTCTAAGTTATCCTAAGTCCTTACCAAGTCTTATGGGGGATGTTGGTAAGAAGTGTTAGAAAGTTATGAGGTTTGATTTAAAGCTATGTGCCTTGATTTATTTGAAGTAAGTAAGTTGATTTTATGTTTGAAAATGACTTGAATTTATATGTGAGAAGGGGATTGATTTTGAAAGTGGAAGTTGTATGATTTTAAAGAGAATAGGCTACTTGGTTTTGGAAGTGTATGAAACTTTATTTTTCAAGTTATGGACTTGATTTCTAAAGTATAGATGACATGATTTTATAAGTATAAGTAAATGGACTTTAAAGAATGTATGTTATGAAGTTTTAAGACTATGAACTTTGATTTTCTTTAAAGGATTATGAAACTTTATTTTTCAAGTTATGGGACTTGATTTCTAAAGTATAGATGGCATGATTTTATAAGTATATGCGACATGATTTTAAAGAGTGTATGCTACGAGGTTTTAAGACTATAAGCCTTGTTTTTATAAGTGGAAATGACTAAATTTTAAAAAGTATGGCTTCTTAATTTATTTCAAAAGTTAAGAAGATGGTTTCCAAAAGAGTATGTGACTTGAACTTTAAAAAGAAAGGAGTTTTATGATTCTTTTTAAGTATGTATGTACGTAGTATTTTTGGGTTTAGTTTCCCTAATGTTGCAAGAATAAAAGTGTCTTAAGTTCTCTAAAATGAAAGGTTGTTATAATAGCTTTATGGGAATTTGTTATGACGACTTAAGAAGAAGTGAAAAGATGGTTTAAAAATGTTATGTAAGGAAAATCACACCGAGCCTACAAATAGGTCGGATTACGTTATGAGATACACCGAGCCTACAAATAGGCTGGATTACGTTATGAGATACACCGAGCCTACATATAGGCCGGATTACGCCATATTACCCCGAGCCTACACATACGTCGGGTTATGTCATCTTACACCGAGCCCCACAGGCGGGCCGGATTATGCTACATGATTCCACAGTACACCGAGCCCCACAGGCGGGCCGGATTATGCTACATGATTCCACAGTACACCGAGCCCCACAGGCGGGCCGGATTATGCTACATGATTCCACAGTACACCGAGCCCCACAGACGGGCCGGATTATGCCACATGATTCATCAGTACATCGTGTCCCGCAAATGGGCGGACACGTTATCACGCCCGATAATCAAAGTAAGCTCCCAAATAAGAAGTCCCTCCATAAAGGGCCGAATTATGTTATGTAAGATATGTAAGTTATGTGGAAAAACTTGATTGAATTCTTAAGTATGTATGTAAGAATATGATGATTAATTCTCAGTGAAAGAAAGAAAAGAACGGTTAATGTACGATTGATTTCAGGAGTTAAAATGGCACGGTAGGATCTGGTATTTCATTTTTATACTTACCCCTGTCATTCTTTTATACAGTTATGATTTGGTTATCAGACCTTATTTCTGCTCCATACTCTGCACTGTTATCGATTCTTCTGGGCCGCGTTAAATGCCCGTAGGTGTTAGGTACACAGATTGGTGATCCTTGCTCTTAGGATCTCTGTTCAGTTTTTGGGAAGAAGCTCCATTCACTCCGGAGGCTTATCTTTTGGGTACGGTTTCCCTGATGTTGTAGATTTATGTACATTCAGGGGTATGGAGGGGCCCTGTCCCGCCACAGTTGTAATTCTTAGAGGTCTGTAGTCATATCTTGTGGGTTGGTTTTTAAAGAAGAAGGATGTAACTGCGTTTGGATAAGTATATGTATATGTCCAGGGAGGTAGCCTTATCGGCTAACCTGTCGTTTAATTCTTGTTGATTTATTTTATAAGTTTCATGTATGTTCCGCTGATTATCTCTGATGTTTACCTGTAAGGGTGCCCATGTAGAGCATCAGTCGTGGGACCGGGGTTGGGTCGTGACAAAAGTGGTATCAGAGCAGTTAGTCCTCGGAAAGTGTCTACAGACCGTGTCTAGTAGAGTCTTGGTTATCGGTGTGTTGTGCACCACATCTATAACCAGGAGGCTGCAGGACATTTATGATTGGTTTCCATTCTTCTCACTCTGAGATCGTGCTATAGAGCTATGTTGTTAGGGTCGTCTCTCCCTAACGAGTTATGTTGATTGCAGCTACGAGAAAGGCAGCAGTGACCCAGGAGAGATTATGTGGATTTCGTATCCAGGTTGGTAATAATTGTTGTACAGTTGGTATTATGACATACAACTATACGGAGTTATGTATGAGGGTCAGACGCGTGTTGGCTAGGATGATTTTAGATTACCAGGATTTGGTAAGGACTAAATAGATACCGGAAAGGTATGAAACAGTTAATGAATTCTCGCCAAGGTCTTATGTTTTATTTTGAGATAATTGGGAAATGATGAGCTGTCTGATAGGGTAATAAACCCTTAAGAGGTCATGCTAAGGAACCTAATGGAATGCCATGTTAATAGATTAAGCTACGTAGTAGGCTTAAGAGAATTGTACGGATGGGATCCGTATGGATTAAGTAATGGTTGTTGTGATCAAGACAACACGATTATGGTATTATGAGAAGTTATTGTACCCGTTTACGGGGGGACTGATAAGGTAGGCTTGGAACTTGGACATTGCGAGCCTAAGAATATTGATAACCGCCGAGACCTTAGGTATATAAGGCCTTCTCGGGCAATAAGATTTTATTTAGACTAAGAGTAAGAGTTAAGTGTGACGGTGGATCGGGTTGAGGACCTATTACGGGTCGCCCCATAGCCTGAAATGAAGTGGGATCAGTTGGTAGTAGTCCCGCTATGTGACAGGGTCACGAGGATGCAAGACCCAAGTCTAGTTAATTGTTTTACGGGTTCGTGGACGCGTTCCACCAGAATCAGGTCGTGAGGGCCGAAAATGGCCTTATATTGTTCGATTCAGTAACTCCAAATATTGGAGGCTAGAATCAGTAGGGAGGTTATATACGTATGCTAGAGTAAGTTTAGAAGTACGGAAGGAGTATGACCAGTAAGAAAGAGAGCAACCAAGTGTAGAGGAATAGGGCCTGAATCCATAAGGATCTTTCGAGGTAGCTACACCAGTGGGTGTTTGGGTGGTAGCTGAGCGGATATATGAGATTTGCCGGTGATGATACAGTCGTCAGACCCTAGCAGACCTGGTAGAGCTGAATACAACAGATTTTGAGGTCATTATGGGTATGGACTAGTTGGCTTCGTGGGTGCCAAGGTTCACTGTAGAGAGAAGTTGGTTCGATTCCAGTATCCCGGTGAGCCGGTTATCGATAGGGAAGGAAAGGAAGTGTTAGTAATATGTAAGTTATTCCTTCATTCTTTGACATGAAATTGTGGAGTCTATGTGACTTATTTTATTGAAATGATTGATTTGAATTTGAACGTTAAGAGACGGAGATAAGAACGTACGATTATTGAAGGATTTTATGTTAAGTGCCTTGGAGGTACTTGGAGTTCAGGTTGACGTTTTAGTATAAGTATTGTTATATGGCCAAGAGTGGCCTATTTTGTATGAAGGGTGTAGTAAAAGGAGACTATGTCACTATCTAATTAGATTGGACTCCGAAAGAACATTCGGGGACAAATGTTTCTAAGGGGGGTAGAATGTTACAACCCGTAGTTCTAGGACATGTGTTTAAGAGAATGTATGCGAGAAGATACGACTTTAAGTTTGATACGAAAGATGGATTGCTTTTTCCTACGGAAAATGATTTCGAACCTCGGGAAAGAATAATGTTTGTAAATTGAGACTCGAAAAATTTATCGGAATTATGGAAGTGTCGGGAAACGAAGTGTATGGACGAATGGGAGGGCGACACGTGTCACCCCCTAATTAGGCTTGGACGAATTGGTCAAGTCTTGAAACAAGCCAAGGCTTGACATTATTGACTTAGTCAACTAGCCCACTTGACATTAGATCTTTTAACCCCAATGAATCTAGGCCACACAAGTGTTCTAATATTGACCATTGGAAGTAGTATATCATCACACTAGTAGCAAGACAAGGCTTACACTTAGAGAAATATTTGCAAACCTTAAGGTGCTCACAAATGTGCTCTCGGCTTTGTGCAAGTAAGAAGAAGAAGAAAAAATTTCATTTGTGGTTCATTATTCACAAGACTTTAACCCAAGGTTCCTTAGGGTATTACAAGGTTATCTCAATAGAAAGATCCCGAAAAAACGACGTTTTCACGTTAGTCGCAAGGCGAAAACCTAAGGTGTTCTTCAACTTTGAAGATGGAACTTGAAGAGGAGTTCTTCATGAGCTTATAAGGAGTGCTTGGAGCGGATTGAAACATAATAATATGTGCTAAAAGTTGCTAAGGATCGACTTTTACGCTTGAACATTATTATGTCTTATTGAGGTAAAATCTTCATCTTCTTAATGTAATTGAAGATTACATGTTATAGTAGTTAAGAAATGAGCATGTGGTATATATATTGAAGTTTGAAAAGATTTGGATCATGTCGACATGTTAAAACCGAAAATGGACAAGTTAGCCCTTAATGTTGTAATCAATTTGGTCGATAGTTACAATCGTCTCTTGTTAAGGAAGAAAGGATTTATAGTTGTTGTAATTGTTATTATGTATATAACATATTGGAATAACAACTTGGATTGAAAAAGGAATTGAAAGGAAATTGATAATTGTTGTGAAAATGGTAGCCGAATATGGCTTGGAAATATTGGACTGTTTTATATTGATTGTGGGGCAGAATTTTACATGTCCTATTAGGCGTGTAATCCCCTTTGTATTGCTGAATTGTTAGGCCTTAAATGTGGCGTTTGGTTATTGATTTTCAGGCCTTGAAAAAGGAGGAAAAGTACGTAGAAACAAAGGAAGTGATGTCCGATTTTCCGTAGAATTTGGTGACTTTACACTTAGAATATTCTACGTTTGAAGCTAGAGGTTATTAGACGTATTATGGCCATTATAGGTTGAAGTACTACGTATAGTGTATTCTACTTAAATAGCCATGTGATATTATTTCATGATTCCTTCTACTCTTAGAAGTTAAGAAGTATCCACGTTGTTGATTCTAAGTTAAAGGTATGTCTAAGTTATCCTAAGTCCTTACCAAGTCTTATGGGGGATGTTGGTAAGAAGTGTTAGGAAGTTATGAGGTTTGATTTAAAGCTATGTGTCTTAATTTATTTGAAGTAAGTAAGTTGATTTTATGTTTGAAAATGACTTGAATTTATATGTGAGAAGGGGATTGATTTTGAAAGTGGAAGTTGTATGATTTTAAAGGGAATAAACTACTTGGTTTTGGAAGTGTATGAAACTTTATTTTTCAAGTTATGGACTTGATTTCTAAAGTATAGATGACATGATTTTATAAGTATAAGTAAATGGACTTTAAAGAATGTATGTTATGAAGTTTTAAGACTATGAACTTTGATTTTCTTTAAAGGATTATGAAACTTTATTTTTCAAGTTATGGGACTTGATTTCTAAAGTATAGATGGCATGATTTTATAAGTATATGCGACATGATTTTAAAGAGTGTATGCTACGAGGTTTTAAGACTATAAGCCTTGATTTTATAAGTGGAAATGACTAAATTTTAAAAAGTATGGCTTCTTAATTTATTTCAAAAGTTAAGAAGATGATTTCCAAAAGAGTATGTGACTTGAGCTTTAAAAAGAAAGGAGTTTTATGATTCTTTTTAAGTATGTATGTACGTAGTATTTTTGGGTTTAGTTTCCCTAATGTTGCAAGAATAAAAGTGCCTTAAGTTCTCTAAAATGAAAGGTTGTTATAATAGCTTTATGGGAAGTTATTATGACGACTTAAGAAGAAGTGAAAAAATGGTTTAAAAATGTTATGTAAGGAAAATCACACCGAGCCTACAAATAGGCCGGATTACATTATGAGATACACCGAGCCTACAAATAGGCCGGATTACGTTATGAGATACACTGATTCTACATATAGGCCGGATTACGCCATATTACCCCGAGCCTACACATAGGCCGGGTTACGTCATCTTACACCGAGCCCCACAGGCGGGCCGGATTATGCTACATGATTCCACAGTACACCGAGCCCCACAGGCGGGCCGGATTATGCTACATGATTCCACAGTACACCGAGCCCCACAGACGGGCCGGATTATGCTACATGATTCCACAGTACACCGAGCCCCACAGGCGGGCCGGATAATGCCACATGATTCATCAGTACACCGTGTCCCGCAAATGGGCCGGATTACGTTATCACGTATGGATAATCAAAGTAAGCTCCCAAATAAGAAGTCCCTCCATAAAGGGACGGATTATGTTATGTAAGATATGTAAGTTATGTGCAAAAACTTGATTGAATTCTTAAGTATGTATGTAAGAATATGATGATTAATTCTCAGTGAAAGAAAGAAAAGAACGGTTAATGTACGATTGATTTCAGGAGTTAAAATGGCACGGTAGGATCTGGTATTTCATTTTTATACTTGCCCCTGTCATTCTTTTATACAGTTATGATTTGGTTACTGTACCTTATTTATGTTCCATACTCCTGCACTGTTGTATCGACTTCGGGCTGCGTTCATGCCCCCACGTTTTAGGTACACAGGTTGGTAATCCTTGCACTAAGGATCTCTGTACAGTTTTTGGGAAGAATATCCATTCACTCCGAGGCTTATCTTTTAGATGCAGTTTCCGATGTTGTAGATTTATGTACATTCAGGGGTATGACGGGGCCCTGTCCCGCCACAGTTGTAATTCTTAGAGGTCTGTAGTCATATCTTGTGGGTCGGTTTGTAAAGAAGAAGGATGTAACTGCGTTTGGATAAGTATATGTATATGTCCAGGGAGGTAGCCTTATCGGCTAACCTGTCGTTTAATTCTTGTTGATTTATTTTATAAGTTTCATGTATGTTCCGCTGATTATCTCTGATGTTTACTTGTAAGGGTGCCCAGGTAGGGCACCAGTCGCGGGCCCGGGGTCGGGTCGTGACATTACCACTTATTGAGTTTGCTTATAATAATAGTTATCATTCTAGTATCCAGATGGCACCATACAATGCCTTATATGGGAGGAAGTGCAGGTCACCTATTGGTTGGTTCGATGTAGGCGAGACTAAGTTAATCGGCCCAGACATGATTCAACAAGTTGTTGATAAGGTGAAACTTATTCAGGAGAGATTATTAGCATCCCAGAGTCGACAGAAGTCATATGTAGATAATCGACGTCGACACTTAAAAGTTTCAGATTGGTGATTGGGTATTCCTGAAGGTGTCACCCATGAAGGGTGTGATGAGATTCGGTAAGAAGGCGAAGCTTAGCCCGAGGTACATTAGGCCTTATCAGATTATTCGTAAGGTAGGCAAGGTTGCCTATGAGTTGGATCTACCATATGATTTGAAAGCGGTACATTCAGTTTTTCATGTATCGATGCTACGCAAGAGTATTGGTGATCCTTCTAGAGTATTCCATGTAGATGATGTTCAGGTGACAGAGGAGTTGTCTTATGAAGAGAGCCTCATAGCTATACTTGATCGTCAGGTTAGAAGGTTGCGTACAACGGATGTGTCTTCCGTCAAAGTATTATGGCCCTGTGTGGCATCTTTAGGTTTGCTGAGTATAGGTTGGGAGGTATAGTTATAAAGGAGACAAAAGAGTTGTCTTTATGTTTGCTGAGTATAGGTCTATCTCATATGACCTATTATGAACATTCCAGGACGAATGTTTCTAAGGGGGGAGGGTGTTACACCCCGTAATTTTGAGACAATAATTTGAGAACGTAATTAAGAGAATAAGATTTGGGTATTGGAAATAAAGTATATTTACATATGGTAATGAGGAAATTAGTATACAAAGGATGTGATCCCTGAACAATTTTTTAATACTACTAGTAATTAAATTTTTCCAATGGGGTTATGGATTAGTATCGTATATTATTATATTGTGGGCATCGAATTTTCAGAATTTTAAATGCAGTGGGGTCTAAGATTAATTAGTTGTGGGATTAATTTTAGTGGAGGGAATGATAATAAGTGGACAAAATTTGGGAACTTGTGCCCCTCTTTCTCGATTTTTCAGCCCCATGCTCACTAAGACCAATACTCCACTCAATTATCTACACTTTAATTAAAAACTCATCCTTCACCTATCCCTCCATTCTCTCTCCCTCCAACCGAATCCCCCCATCCTCCATAGCCAAGTTGAAGCTCTAGTTAACTCTTCTTCCTAGATTAAGCTCTTCAACTAAGTTCCAAGCCTTGGTAAACTTCCCAAACAGTGGGTGACGGTGCTGGCCGAGAATCTTCCCCAACAAACTTAAGCTTTGGAGATGAACAATGTTGGAAGAGAAACATGCAAGTAAGATGGATTTAGGCTCATAAGGAATGCATGCATGTCATTAAAAATTGAAGAAATGGTGCAAGAAGTGGAGCAGTGAAACCGTGACATTTAGGGACTGTTTTGGTTAAGTTAAGGTAAGAATTCTTCTTCTCATAGAGTAATTGGAAGTTAAATGATGTTGTAGTTAAGAGATGAACTTGTGTTAAGAGAAATTGGAAGTAAGAAAATGCATGTGGTTGTTGTTGATGTTGTTGTTGCCGATTTTGGGACTATTTTTATTACATTGGATTCAATTGTTGTTGTTGTCATTATAGTCACTAATTGCATGTTAAAGATTGAAGAAAATCTTGATATTTAAAGTTGAAATGGTTTATATGAAAGTATTGAAAGGTGAATTGGATTTTAAGGAATTATGAAAAGAGTTATGGTATTATGGTTGTTGGCCGAGACCTTCATGAAATTGTTGGACATGTTGTGTTGTATTTAGGGGCTGTTTTGTGAAGTTAGAATGCTGGAAATTTAGTTATGAATATGCATGTACATTGTGGTAATTGCTAACGTATGTCCTAAAGGAATAAAGATGTACAAAGGTGTTACTTTGTATTCTCGTTGTTGTTGGTATATGGACTGTTTTAGGGGTTGTTTTGATATGGATTAAGGGGATGGATTAACATGAGAAATATGTGTATTAATCACCTTGGTTTTTGTTGTGGTTGGTGTATTACATGAAGGTAAAGAGAAAGAATGTATAATGATAGCGTATATGGAGTATATGGGACTGTTTTGGTTATCCTTGAAGTTGTGTCTTGTTATTAATATTGTTGACCATGTTTGTGAGTTGTGGATGTGTATATAAATAGGGGAAGTGCTGCCCAATTTTATATAACAAGAGAGTCATCATTCGATACGTATAACGTATACTAGTAACCATAAAGTTGACGAACATATTACTATTGTTATAGGTTGTAGTGCTAATTGAGACGTATTCTAAATATTGAGTTGGTTAGTTCGACTATAAGGTATGTGAAACTATCCTTTCTTATTTTTGGCATGATTTATTTAAAATGAGTGTACGACGGACGTACATAATTCCATTGAATCCTAATTCCTAGTGATACTTGATATGATAGTTGCCTTTGATTTTACAAGTGATAGTTCATTCTATTTATTTATTTTTGATGAAAAGGTAAATGTGTATTAATAATCATCAAATGTACAAGTTTTGTGGGTGAACCCACGGGCATAATAACGATGTAAATATAGTGCATCCCTGCTAGATAGATCAACACAAGATTTAAGCACGTCAAAATCAAAAGCTCAAGCTAGCCCACAAACCGGGTAGTCGTGAGTGCCCAAGCTATGCAAAAGAGAAATGCAACCCGCAAAATAGTCCTGAGAAGAGGAGACCCGCTTGAACTCGCAGAATATGATAATTCCCTTACGTAGAGCATAAGGTTGCAGCTGTGGGCCTCCTTAAACCATTGCCATGGTAAACCCAAATGGGACAAACCCACGGTCAAGGGAAGAGTACCTATTCGGACATGGGTAAAGACCCATCCTCGTCACGTTATGTCGCTGAGAGTAATCGCCATAGTACCTACCTTCCAGACAACCTACTATCTCATACTTTCCCACAGGTCAGGAAGTCATGAGGTATAAAGCAGAAAGGACTCCCGCCAATCCCACATTCCGGGAGGTCGGGAGACTCTAGCTGATCCCACAAGTTGGGTAGTCTAGAAATTTGCAAAAGGAGACCCGTGTAGGCCTCAGGTCCAAACATACTGTCCATTGTCCTAGTTTGTGGCTAGAGCTACAAATATGTCCTGGAAAAGGGGGTATAATAAGAACAAAATTCTGTAGACGCTGGTCTTGATCCTAAAAAGAATAGCATCTCTATCAAGTCTTGACCCGTCAAAAATAATCTTGTTCCTCTCAGTCCAAATGTGGTAGACGGTGGTGGCCAGCCCAACCCGCTTAGCTTTAGCTTGTCAACCTGTACCATGCCCCTCTTTCTTAATATATTTCAAAGCGCTATCGATGGTGGTCATAGCCCTCCGGATGCCAAGCCATGTCTTGACCCTGGACTTAAGATAACTACTAACCGTGCAGTTGAAGAATAGGTGTACTATTGACTCATCAGAATGGCCGCAAATGGAGCACTTTCTATCAATGTCCATATAAGTGACCCTATCCTTCGTACGTAATCTCTTCCTCGCACAAAGCCAAAGTATGAAAGACTGCTTTGGAGTGATACATGAACTCCAAACATCCTTCG
The DNA here is from genome assembly GCA_029844215.1 of Przewalskia tangutica. Taxonomy (NCBI): domain Eukaryota; kingdom Viridiplantae; phylum Streptophyta; class Magnoliopsida; order Solanales; family Solanaceae; genus Przewalskia; species Przewalskia tangutica. The sequence continues at coordinate 11,959,285 of CM056725.1, forward strand.
CCTAAATCACCGCCTGCCCATGTGTCCTGAAGTAATCATAAGGATTGTGATTGCTACTATACCATGCCGTCATTGTAGTAGCCGCCCGATCATGGGACCCTTCACGGACAAGAATGATGTCCCGAATAATGAGAAGTCGTTTGATCAAAGGTGAGTCGTTGTTCTTTGCAACCCACGTCCAAATGTTGTTGTTGCTGCTAAGATACTTGTGATTGATCCATTTAATCCATAGCGTGTCCTTATTTTGATGGATATTCCAAAGGCATTTAGCAAGCAAAACAAGGTTCCAGGCCTTGATATCCCTGATTCCGAGGCCACCCTCGGATTTTGGCCTGGTACACTCCTTCCAGGATACAAAAGGGTGGTTGGAACGCCACAGAAAGGTCCTACAAAGCCCGTAAACTTTCTTACAAACCGCCACAGGCACTGGCAGCATAGATAACCAGAAGCATTCCACACCTTAAAGTAGCTCTCATCCACGAATCAGTGTACCCAACAATTTTGTTCACAAAAGGGTCATAGTGAACCAGCCTCATCCTCTTCGCGGCTAGGGGATTACCGAGGTAGCGGAAAGGCATAGTGCCGATGTCGAAGCTAGTAATCTGCTTAATATCATCAAGGTCTTGTTCCGTAATACCCACTGTGTACAAGCTGGACTTGAGGTCATTAGAACCGAGACCCGAGCAATTCTGGAAGTCTCGAAGGCAATCTATGAGGATCCAGACGGAAATAGTTGTCACGACCCGACCTCGGGCACACGACTGGTGCCCTACCTGGGCACCCTTACATGTATACATCAGAGATAACCAGAGGAATATAACTAAAGCTCGTAGACATGCTTCAATATGAAATAAGAAACATGCTAGCCGATAAGGCCACCTTTCTGTAATACATACAAAACAAGGAAATATATCCTTTACAAGTCCAACCCATAAAACATGTGTCACGACCCGTTCCGGGGCCCGTGACTGGTGCCTTACCGGGGCACCCAAGTAGTCATACATCAGAGTAATCAGCGGAAATATAAAGCAAGACATGAAACAGTTTATAAAATAAGACATACGCTTTATGTGAGAAAACATCGCTTTCGACATATATATAAACATGGTTTAGCGATTACATCCGACATCGCATAACATGACTACGCACTTCTAAGGAAATATACAACTATGGCGACGGGGCCCCGCCATACCCCGATCAGACAAAACTATCTACAACAGGAGATCATACCCAAAAGTAGAGCCTTCGGAAAGATGGAGCTCGACACCAACGTAGATCCTAAGAATGTGGATCTAGACTGCTTGTCCTTACTGCGGCATGAACGCAGCTCGAAGGAGGTCGATAACAGTACTAAGTATGTGAAATCAGAAAGTACTTAAATGAAATCATAACACTTTTTAAAACCGGTTTACAAATATGTATGAAGCAATCGAGGAACCGCATAGTGCCACATCACAAACAAGAGCAACAATAGGTAAACTGTAATAGGTCTTTTCTAGTGCGAATGATTCAAGCAGGCCACTCGCCCGTATTATCACTCTGCAAGCCTAATCTCGACTCCCGAGTCCGCATAGCCACTCGTGGGCCCGCGTGAGGTATAACCCCGCATCGAGGGTAGCTACTCCTGCATCGCCTGGACTCGTTGTCCGCATGGCCACATGGACCGCGTGAGGCATAACCCCGCATACTAACACGAACTCTCGTAGCTCGCATAGGCCCTGGACCCGCATGAGGTATTCTCGAATCACGGTCCTGCATCACTCGAGTCTACCGCGTCGGAGGCACTTAACCCCAGATCATCTCGAGAGTGAGTGATAGTACACTAACATAACGAATTATCTTTAAACAACATAAGCACAACAAGGATACTCTCTTATACAAGCGTTACAAGATACTAACACACATAGCATCATATCATGTCTACTTATCAAACCATCTTATTATTCTTTTCACAATTCAACATAAGTCGTTATAAACACATAGGCAAACTTGTTTCTTTTATCAATCTTAAGTGGTTATACTTAACTTCCCATAAAGCTAGTATAACTCTTAAGCTTCGCTTTAAAAACCAGTTAGTTCTCTTACATTAAAAATGATTGATATTCTTATGAAATGCTTTGGATCTTTATTATTCGTGCTTAAGCGTGAGGCATTCTGCGTAAGTGTTATTCGAGCTTAAGCGTGAGGCATTCCGTAAGTGTTATTCAGCTTAAGTCAAAGACATTGCCGTAGTTATTATTCGATTAACACGTATGCGTCTACCGTACTATATATATTGTAAAATATCATGCTTTAGGAAGAATCACATACCTTCCAATGAAAACCACCGCCAAGTTGAATATGTCGCGCAGAGTCACCTATAATAGTCACGCACATCTATCAAAGACTACTCAAGGTCATTCTAAACGGGGTTCACAATTCTATGGAAAGTTGGGCGACTTCCCTACCGGTGAGCTATATAAGTCTCTTGTGAAAACATTCTATGTAAATCTGATTTGATTATTCTTCTTTAAACCCTTCTACTGTAGTATGAGTTCAATTCTATTCGTGATATTCTTCTAAGTATTTAATACTTATTCTAATACTACAACAATGAAGTATTCTCTAATTCAAAAGAGGTTAGGATTTGTTACCTCAGTAAGCCCAATAATATCCTAGATAAAGTCGCGCCGAGCAAGGTTTAGCTCTAAGTTTATGCGCTCAGTGGCTCGAGAAACCTTAGAAGTTCTTCACAACTTCTACTAAGTACTAAGGGATTTGGGCTAGGGTATTTTGGGCATTATAACAATACTGAAGACAACTTTTCTACCAAGGGAGGGTAGATTTTTGGCTAGGCTAGGGGGCCTCGGCCAAACTACTAGGCTAGAGGGGTTATTCGGCCAGGGCCTTCACAAGGAGGGGAGGTGTTGGGCTTAAAAGGCTACAAAGGAGAGGAGAGGATTTTCAAGACTTGGAAAGATTTGTGGATGAAGAACTCTTCATCTCTAAGAGGGTATTTATAGGTCAAAAGTGGCCAACCAATGGCCAAGATTAAGACAAGTGCAAGGCAAGTGTAGGGTGAGGATTAACTATACACAAATATCCTACCAACTCCTTGACTTGTGCACAAGGCACAAAAAAGCGTGCCAATGGTCTTCAATTCGTCAATGGGCGATTTCAAGTCCACAAATTGGAGGTGCCAAGTGTCGCCCTCCCGTTGGTCCAAAATGTTTCGTCTCTCGGAAAAATCCGCAAAATTAGAAATGGCATAGCGGAATTTACCCTACGAAAGTGTGGAAAGCGTTTCGTCGGATAACTATTCGCTTTGTGAGTTGTGCCAAAAAAAACGCTTTGCCTAAACTTTAAGGCTAAACTTTTTAGACGTATTCCTCACGTACATACTGGAAATACGAGGTATAACATTCTCCCCTTAGAAACATTCGTCTCGAATGTTCCTTCCCAAACGATTAACGATAAGATTCTTCATAACTTAAACGATTTGCAAATGCCACACGGCCCGCGAGAACAACACTTGGCGTAAACGATGAAAATTTACAAGTAGGAAAGTGAATTACGGAGGTGTGGGAATAGGTGAGATACTTCGCCTCATGTCCTCCCGGCTTCCCACGTCATCTCCTCCCCGAGCTCGTTCGCCACAAGACTTTGTGGAAGCCACGTCCTTGGTCCGCGAGCGCTAACTCGGACGATCGACTATCGCTATGGAATCTCCTCATACGATAACCCCTCGATCACTGGACATCGTCAATCGGGTGTACCACTAGATGGATCCCGATACATCTCCTCGGCATAGATACGTGAAAAACCGGATGCCGCCTCGGATCGGACGGCGAGATCAACTCGTAAGCAACCTTGCCTACCTGCGGACAATCTGAAGCGGCCCAATGTACCTAAGTGAGTTTCCCCTTCTTCCCGAATCTCATCACACCCTTCATGGGTGACACTAGGAAAACCCAATCATGAACCTCGAACTCAAGATCTGCCGACGATGATCTGCATCGACTTGCCGACTCGAAATGTCGATAGCCGCCTCGGATAAGCTTCACTTATCACTGCCTTTGTACCAAATCTGGTCCCACTAGCGCACCTCGCCCACATCGAACCAACTATAGGCGATCTGCACTTCCTCATACAAGGCCTCATAAGGCGCCATCCCGAATCTTTGGAGTGGTAGCTATTATTATCGCGAACTCAACTAGAGGCAAATGATCCTCCCAACTACCATCGAAGTCAATAACACGGGCTCGCGGATATCCTCGCAGTGCGGATAGTGCGCTCTGCTGTCCGTGCATGCGTGGATGAAATGCGAGACTCGAGCTCACTGCGTCCCTAAACCCTCGGAAGGACCTCCGGAAGTTAGCGTAAATCGGGCTCCCACATGCGATATGATCGAAGTAGGGACTCCATGCGATCGGCGATCTCTCGGATGTAAAGTCGACATAATCCTCGGTAGAAAAAAGTCGTCTGACGGGAAGAAAGTGGGCTGATTTCGTCGACCGTCGACGATAACCCATATAGAATCATGTCTCCTCCGAGTGCGAGGTAATCTGTGATGAAGTCCATGTTGATTACCTCCCACTTCCAGTCGGGATCTCAATGCGTAACAAACCACCGTGCCTCGGTGCTCTACCTTCACTGCGACAACACGGGCATTGAGCTACGAACTCGCAACGTCCTCTTCAAGCCATCCCACCAATACGGATCTAAGGTCGTGGTACATCTTGGTCGACCCGGATGGATAGAGTAACGCGCTGTGTGCTTCCCAGAACTCGCTGCCAAGTCTCAAACATCTGGAACACACAATCGCCCTCAAACCTTAGCACCCATCAGGTGCTACCTCAAAGGACCTGCGCCTCGCGAAGAGTCAGATCACGATATCGAATCAAGGCTGGATCCTCGAGCTGTTGCCTCTTCGCTCCTCGACGATGGAAGACTCGGCAACCTCACGAACTCTAACCCCACCGCTATCGGAATCAATCAAGCGGACACCAAGGCTCGCCATCGATGCAAATCACGAACCATGTCCCTCCTCTCTAGCCGCACATCCGATAGGCTCCCATCGACTACGACTAGAGCATACGCCACAACATTGGCCTTCCCGGGTGGTACGGGATATCAACATCGTAATCCTTAAGCAACTCTAACCACCGTCTGCCGTAAGTTCGGCTCCCTCGTGAAGATATCTTTGGAGGCTCTTGTGGTGCAGTAAAATATCCACGTGAACCCATACAAATAGTGCCTCGGATCTTCGGCGTGAATCACACCCCAACTCCAAATCATGGGTGGGGTAGTTTCTCGTGTTTCTTGGTGTCGGGATGCATATGCTATAACCCTGCCATGCTGCATCAACACATCCCAACCCGATGCCCGACGATCGCAATACACTGACATAACCATCCGACCTCGGAAGAGTAAGAAGCGAGGCGGTCGTCGATCTCTCTTCGAATCGAAACCACCGCCACAAGCATCAGTCCATCAAACTTGGCGCCTTACGAGTCACCTAGTCAATGGTGCGTAGATAGAAGCAAACTTCTCTGAACGCCCGATAATATCTGCAAGGCCCGTAAAGCTGCGAACCTGCAGCCGGAGTAGTAGGTCTAGGCCAAGTCTGGCGCTTCGATCTTGGCGTATCAACTCGAATGCCATCGGCCGGCAATATGCCCAAGAAACGCCATCAAGTCAACAAAACTCACATTTGGAAAACTTGGCGTAAATCTGGTCTGTAGAATCGCCGGCCACAGTCGCCAAATGCTCCGCGTGCTCGCTCGGCGAGAATAAACCAAGATATCATCAATGAACACTATCACAAACGTGTCCAAAAATGGTTTGAACACTCGGTTCATCAAATCCATGAATACCGCCGGAGCATTGGTCAACCCAAAAGACATGACCCTGAACTCATAATGCCGTCTGGGTCCGAATGCGATCTAGGGACATCCACCTCTCGACTCGCACTGATGATAGCGATCGCAGATCAATCTTGGAGAAACATCTCGCACTTGCAACCGGTCGAACAAATCATCAATCACAGGAAGGGTATATGTTCTTAATGGTCACCTTGTTCACCGCTAATCAACACACATGCGCGGCGTCGCCCTTCTTCTTCACGAACAATACCCGCGCTCCCGGGGAGAAACACTAGGCTGATGAAGCCCTTCTCCAAAGAAATCCCTCGGTGGTCCTTCACTCTCAACTCGGCAGTGCCATTACGTATGGCGGAATGGAAATAGCCGAGTATCCGCAACACATCTATACAAAACTCGATCTCCTCTCGTGAGGACACCGGAGGTCATCCGAAACACGTCGGGAACTCGTGACCATCGAATCGATCAAAATCTGGTACCGCGACTTGATATCAAACACCCGAACGAGATGGTAGATATACCCTTCGCACCATCTTCCTAGCCTTGAGGTAGGAAATAAACCTACCCACCGGCGATCTGGTGCTCCCACTCAACAACCTGGCTCGCCGAGCTGGAGCCGTACTACTCTCTCTGCGGTCTACATTGGCGTAGCAAGCTAGCCAATCCATCCCCATAATCACGTCGGTCAATCATCTCCAACTCTATCAAGTCGGCTGAGGTCGACGACGTAAATGGTCACGGGACAAGCTCTATATACCGTGAGCTACCACCGAATCACCCAGGCGTAGCTACCTCGAAAGGGTCTATGGACTCGTGCTCTATTCCTATCCTACTAGCAACAAGGGAGATATATGGGGCCAGTAGAACCGGATCTATCAAAGCATACACATCAAACCCGAACCGATAAGGTACTGTGGCGACATCAAAGTGAGGCCTCACGATCTGTCGGTGGACAAAGCATAAATGCGGTTCGAGGACCGCTAGAATCGACCCGAGCCACGACCTCTGCGCGACCTGTGACCCATGAGTACCACGCCTCGGCGAGTAATCAGGAGATGAAGAAGCGGCAGAACACGAAGCGGTGAGCCTACCACCGCGTGCCCCGGTCGGACGATCCTGCAGTGACCTGCGGCCCTGGCGTAATAAGCTCCAAAAGTAGTACCACACTTCCCGTAATGGGATCTACCGCATCGGCCACCGGGGTGGTCCGTCGGCGATGCCTCTGCTACTGCGGGCGTCAAGCCACAGGGCCAGTGCGCCCTCGAAAACTCGGTGTCTTGAGGGCGGTGCGAGAGTGCTCTGGTGGCGTGGTGCGAATCTAGGCTGCTGAGGCGCCCACCACGATAACCACCGTAAGACCCTCGTCCCGGCGCCTTCTTCGCCGCCGTCGACTCGCCGACCTCTGCGCTCGCCGCATCCAGGCGTGAGCTGCGTCGGGTAATGTCCATACGGTGGAGAAACACGCACATGACTCGGCCATATAGTCTTCTAGCGGTGACATAGCGGTGCACCTATCCTCCATATCTGCTACCAATCTTTGGGACATATCGAGCGATGAATCAAACTCGACATTGTACTCCCTGACAGTGCGTCCTCTCTGCCTCAGTAGTAAAAATCTATCAGCTCGCGCCCTCCTCATCTGTGGAGGCAAGAAGTGAGTGAGGAAAGCCTCTGAGAACTCATCCCAGTAGGCGGGACGCGTGCTCTCCCGGGATAACTCCATGAATCAAACCAATCAATCTGCGGTATCACGCAGCCGATCGCGAACCAAAGGTCACAAACTCGTCTCGAGGCCTTGATCACCTCATGATTCTCTGTGGTAGCGGATGAACTCCTGCGGATCATCCTCGGCCTCGACCGTAAAACTCGGCGGGCTACAACTCAAGAAATCTCGTAGTCTCAAACTATTCGCCTCGGGTGTACCACGGAGTGCGGCCCGAGCTGAGCTGAACCAGGCTGCCGCGTCAATCTCTCCTCGTGTCGGGCCACAACTTTAGCCAATAGGTGGGCCATCTCGCTTGTACCCTAACTCCTCGCCCGGTGTGGAACAGGAGGTCTGGGTACGGTGGTCTCTGCTGGGGCTGGCGGCGTCATAGAACTCGCCGTCTCAGGTATAGACTGGGCCTGAGCCCTCGTGACTCTGGGTGTCCTGCTAGCAACTCCCTCGGCTGCCTTGCCCTTCTGGGCCCGGGTTGCCTTACGTGGAGGCATAACTGTTACAGGAAAGGAATACGTTAGAGGGGTCCAACCTATAACACAGCTCTAAGGCACGATCTCGTAATGAGAAAATGGAAACCAATCCTAAATATCCTATAGCATCCGATTATTGGTGTGGTGCACAACACACCGATAATCAAGACTCTACTAGATACGGTGCGTAGACACTTTCAGGATAACTGGCTCGATACCACTTTTGTCACGACGTTCAGGGCCGTGGATCGTGCCTCTTAGGGCACCCAGTAGTCATACATCGAGTAATCGGCGGAAATATAAAGCAAGACATGAAACGATTTATAAAATAAGACACGCTTTATGTGAGAAAACATCGCCTTTCGCATATATATATAAACATGGTTTAGCGATTACATCCGACATCGCATAACATGACTACAGACCTCTAAGGAAATATACAACTATGGCGGGACGGGGCCCGCCATACCCTGATCAGCAAAACTATCTACAGGGAGATCATACCCAAAGTAGAGCCTCGGAAAGATGGAGCTCCGACACCAACGTAGAGATCCTAAGAATGTGGATCTAGCACTGCTTGCCCTTACTGCGGCATGAACGCAGCCGAAGGAGGTCAAGATAACAGTACTAAGTATGTGAAAGCGTAAAGTACTTAAATGAAATCATAACACTTTTTAAAACCGGTTTACAAATATGTATGAAGCAATCGAGGAACCGCACATAGTGCCACATCACAAACAAGAGCAACAATAGGTAAAGCGTAATAGGTCTTTTCTAGGCCGCAAATGATTGAAGCGGGGCCACTCGCCGTATTATCACTCTGCAAGCCTAATCCTCGACTCGAGTCGCATAGGCCACTACGTAGGCGCGTGAGGTATAACCCGCATCGAGGTAGCTACTCCTCGGCGTCGCCCCGACTCGTTGTCCGCATGGCCACATAGACCGCGTGAGGCATAACCCGCATACTAACTCGGAACTCTCGTAGCTCGCGCAGGCCCCTGGACCGCATGAGGTATTCTCGAATCATGGTCCCAGACCGCCTGAGTCTACCCCGCATCGGAGGGCAGCTTAACCCCCGGTATCATCTCAAGAGGTGAGTGATAGTACACTAACATAACAGCTTATCTTTAAACAACATAAGCACAACAATGATACTCTCTTATACAAACGTTACAAGATACTAACACACATAGCATCATATCATGTCTACTTATCAAACCATCTTATTATTCTTTTCACAATTCAACATAAGTCTGTTATAAACACATAGGAAAACTTGTTTCTTTTATCAATCTTAAGTGGTTATACTTAACTTCCCATAAAGCTAGTATAACTCTTAAGCTTCTGTTTTAAAAACCAGTTAGTTCTCTTCTGTTAAAAATGATTCAGTATTCTTATGAAATGCTTTGGATCTTTATTATTCGTGCTTAAGCGTGAGGCATTCTGTAAGTGTTATTCGAGCTTAAGTCAAAGACATTGCCGTAGTTATTATTCGATTAACACATGCGTCTGCGTACTATATATATTGTAAAATATCATGCTTTAGGAAGAATCACATACCTTCTCGTGAAAACCACCGCCAAGTTCAATATGTCGCGCAGAGAGTCACCTATAATAGTCACGCACATCTATCAAAGACTACTCAAGGTCATTCTAAACAGGGGTTCACAATTCTATGGAAAGTTGGGCGATTTCCCTGCGGTGAGCTATATAAGTCTCTGTGAAACAATTCTATGTAAATCAGTTTGATTATTCTTCTTTTAAACCCTTCTACTGTGGTAGCAGTTCAATTCTATACGTGATATTCTTCTAAGTATTTAATACTTATTCTAATACTACAACGAGAAGTATTCTCTAATTCAAAAGAGGTTAGGATTTGTTACCTCAAGAAGCCCAATAATATCCTAGATAAAGTCGCGCCTGAGCAAGGTTTAGCTCCTAAGTTGTACGCTCCGGTAGCTCCAAGAAACCTTAGAAGTTCTTCACAACTTCTACTAAGTACTAAGGGATTTGGGCTAGGGTATTTTGGGCATTATAACAATACTAGAAGACAACTTTTCTACCAAGGGAGGGGGGTAGATTTTTGGCTAGGCTAGGGGGCCTCGGCCAAACTACTAGGCTAGAGGGGGTATTCGGCCAAGTGCCTTCACAAGGAGGGGAGGTGTTGGACGAAAAAGGCTACAAAGGGAGAGGAGAGGATTTTCAAGACTTGGAAAGATTTGTGGATGAAGAACTCTTCATCTCTAAGGGGGTATTTATAGGTCAAGAAGTGGCCAACCAATGGCCAAGATTAAGACAAGTGCAAGGCAAGTGTAGGGTGAGGATTAACTATACACAAATATCCTACCAACTCCTTGACTTGTGCACAAGGCACAAAAAACGTGCCAATGGTCTTCAATTCGTCCAATGGACGATTTCAAGTCCACAAATTGGAGGGTGCCAAGTGTCGCCCTCCCGTTGGTCCAAAATGTTTCGTCTCTCGGAAAAATCCGCAAAAATTAGAAATGGCATAGCCGGAATTTACCCTACGAAAGCTGTGGAAACGTTTCGTCGGAAAACTATTCGTTTTGTGAGTTGTGCCCAAAAAAACGTTTTGCCTAAACTTTAAGGCTAGACTTTTTGTACGTATTCCCTTACGTACATACTCTGGAAATACGGGGTATAACAACATGACTACATACCTCTAAGAGTTTTGACATAACAACTGTGACGGGACAGGGCCCCGCCATACCCCTGAATATACATGAATCTACAACAACAATGATCCGTACCAAAAGATGAACCTCCGGAGAAATGGAGCTTCTCAAAAGCTGAACTGTGATCCTAAGAGCGAAGATCAGCAAACTTTGTGTTACACCCCGTATTTCCAGGACATGTTTTAAGAACGTACGTAAGAACTCAGAAATGTTAAGATTAGAGACTTGTAAAATTTATCGGAATTATGAAATTGTCGGAAAACGTAATATTGTGATGAATGGGAGGGCGACACGTGTCACCCCCCTTATGTTGTCTTGGACGAAAATAAGCATGGACAAAAGGGTCATTTGACCATTGTTAGGAAGACAAAGTCTTGCAAGTTGAAGAGCTTGAGAAAATTGACTTAGTCAATGGGACCACAAGTCTTGATATTTAATAGAACTTCATCCAAGCCACACATTTGTGCACATATTGACCCTCCATTGTGCTATATAGTAGTACTAGTAGCAAGACTAACTTCTACACTTAGAAATTTTTTCAAGAATTTGAAGAACACATAGTGCTAGCTCTCGGGTTCACTACCAACAAAAAGAATTTTTTTTTGTTAGTTGTCCATTAAACTACACACTTTAAACCAAGATTCATGAGGGTATTGTAAGTGTATCTCAATAGAAAAATTCCGGAAAAAGATAGTTTTCGTATTAGTCGCAAGTGAAAAACCTAGTTGCTTTTCTAGGTTTTGATTGGAAGATTAAAGGAAACTTGTTTGTGATATTCTAAGGGTCTCAAGTGGCGGATTGAAGTGTCAAGAAGAGGCTCTAAGTTGCTAGGGAGCGACTTCGGATTTGAAGTTGGGCTAAGACTCGTTGAGGTAATAATCTTGTCTCTTAAAGTGTTATAAGATTATATATTGTTGTTAGCCTTACATGTTTGCTAGCATGAAGTATATGTGTTGAAGTTTCATAAGTGTTATGGATTGATTGTAGCCTAAAAACCGAAATGTCATATAAGCCATTTGAAGTTGGATTACAATTTGGTCGTTAATTAGAATCGTCGCATGTTACTTACTTGAAGATTATAGTAGTTATAATCGATTGCGACTTGATATCATGTTATGCTAACAACTTGGATTAAAAAGGAAATTGGATAAGAATTGGTGTTATTGTATCTCAATGTTGCCGAATTGGCCTAGTAGTTTGTATTAGTTTGATATCATTTGTGGGGCGGAATTTTACACGTCTAGTAGGCGTGTAATCCCCTATTTTTAATTACATTGTTGGGCCTTAAATGTGGCGTGTTTGGTTATTGAATTCGGCCTTGAAAAAGGTGGCAAAGTATGTAGAAACAAAGGAGGTGCTGTCCGATTTTCCGTAGAATTTAGTGACTTTGCACTTATAATATTCTACGTTTGAAGTAAGACGTTAATAGACGTATTGTGGACATTATAGGTTGTCATACTTCGGGCGGGATATTGTACTTAGCAAGTGGATTGACCCGAAGAGGTATGTAGAACTTTCCTATCTTTTGAGCATGAATAGTTGCACGTATATAGTACGGTAGACGTACAAGACCTTGATTTAACTCACTTCTTTAAAAGTATTAAGGATGTCTTACGTTTTTAAAGTTAAGGGGCTTGAAGAGTTTTAAAGTATATGATACTTGTTTCGTTTTAAACGTATAAGTCCCTTGGATAGGAAATTGTAATTGGCTAAGGAATAAAGTTAATATCATGACTTTATGGAAAGTTGGTTATATTAGCTTTATGGAAAGATGAATAATAAATGACTTGAATTAATGAAAGGCAAATTGATTTTAAGGCATCAATTGCCTAAGGTTTTATAAGAAAAGAAGTCACTTGATTTAGAAGCCTAATTTTATTTCTAAAGGTATTGTGACTTGTCTTGAAAAGAAATTGTGACTTGATACTACGGTTATTAGTATCTTAGAAGTTTTATATGAAAAAGAGTCATTTTTAAAAGAGTAGAAGTATGTAGTACTTTGGGTTAAACTCCCGGATTTTTATAAAAGACATGTTAGTGCCTTAAGTAAACTAAAATGAGAGTGTATATGAATAAGACTAATAAGAAGTTAGGGGATTTCTTAACTTACTTATATATTGTATGATAAGCCGGTAGTGCTTATGTTATGTATGATAGCCGGTTTGTGCTAGTGGTATATTATTCATTACGGGGTCATTCCTCGGGTTTGTGGCATTTGCATATACCGTGGATTTGCTACCCACGATGCGAGGAATACCTCATGCGAGTACGTAAGGGCTTATGTGGGTGAAATAGTCCCATGCGGTAGTCTGACCTATGCGAGGAATACCTCATGCGGGTCTACCACGACTATGCGGCGGATCTGACTATCACGAGGAATACCTAATGCGGGTCCACACGACCTATGCGGGTGAAATAGTCTTAGGAGTAGGATTGCTTAATGATACTGCGGGCGGGTGGTCCTGCTTTGATCGTGAGCTTCCTATTTTTATGTTGTAAGTATACTCTTATTTACTCTCATTGTTAGTAAGGCACAATGTACTGTAATTTGATTATCATACATGTCACCGGCTTTGTTTTAGACTTATGATGTAATTACAGTATTTTCCAGTTTTACATACTTAGTACATATTGTGTACTGACCCTTCTCGAGCTGCGTTAAATCTGCATGGTAGGGGGTAGCGGTGGTGGATCCTCATTCTTAGGATCACATATCAGGTGTCAGAAGCTCCATTTTCTCCGGAGGCTTGTCTTTTGGTACAATTTTTCCCTGAAGTTGTAGATTTTATGTACCTTCAGGGGTATGGCGGGGCCCTGTCCCTCCAAAGTTGTTATTCCTAGAGGTCTGTAGTTGCATTTGTGGTTGGGATGTAAGGACAGAGTTGTAATGTTTTACTTGTGATTATGTATATTTTATGGAGGGCGGCCTTATCGGCTAGCCTGTGTTGTTATATGTTGTGTATGTTCCGCTGCTATTCTCTGATGTATACGAGCAGGTGCCCGGGTTAGGCACGATCGCGGCCCGGTCGGTCGTGACAAAAAGTGGTATCGAAGCGATTAGTCCTCGGAAAGTGTCTACGATCGTGTCTAGTAAGTCTTGATTATCGGTGTGTTGTGCACCACATCTATGTCGAGGAGTGCGAGACATTTAGGGTTGGTTTCCATTCCTCTCTCTCGAGATCGTGCGATGAAAGTTGTCTTATTAGGTTGAATCCTCTCGACCTATTCTTATGTAACCGTTATGCCTCCACTAAGGCGACGGGGCCCGAAGGCAAGCAAGCGGCGGCGAGGCTGCTAGCGGTGCAGAAGGGTTACGAGACTCGAGCACGGACTATGCTTGAGGTAGTAAGCGGGTCGGCGAGTTCGGCCACGCCGGTATTAGAAGGCGAAGGCGGCGGTAGCTCCAGAGGTTCCGTGCGAGCCTCGATCCCACGGCGAGGCGAGTATAGAGACTACGGGAAGCGGTCGGTTATTGACCAGCATAGTGCGAGCGGCAAACGGCGAGCGGCGGCTAACCAGAGCCGATTTGCGGATTCGGGATTTTTGGGTTGTCACCACCCGAGTTTTATGGTTCGAGGTGCGAGGAGGATCCACAGGAGTTCATTCGGCGATTCTGACGGACTATGCGAGTTCTTAGGGCTTGGAGGCAGTCGATTATGATAGCATCTTCTGGGTTAGCGATATTGCGTTGAACCGGTTTGAGTCCATGGAGTCGCCGAGAGGTGAGGATGCTCTTCCGGTGTTTGGGAGGAGTTCACAGAGGCCTTCATGGATCACTTTTTGCCTCACGAGATGAGGAGAGCCGCGTAGATAGATTCTTGACCTTGAGGCGAGAATGGGAGGACTATCGAGAGTACACTGAGTTTGACTCTTTGGCGGTATGCGCACACCATTGTAGGCGACATGGCGGGCGAGTTCATCATTATGTGATGGGGCTAGGCGTCATATGATTCTGCATGCTTGGGGTGGCTCTTGGCCGGTATGGATATTGCGAGATGCGAGCCTATGCGCGAGGATAGAGGGCGAGAGAGATGGAGGATCGGCTTGACTCGGCCGGCCCAGAGGCGGGGCAATGAAGTCTCGAGGCGATTTTGGCGGGCGGCCTGTGGCGAACTAGGTCCACATTTCAGCGGCCTGAGTGCTCCTTCACGGTTTTTCGCGGGAGGTCCGGCGGCCGGGTCATTCGAGGCAGTCGTGGCTCACAGGACCGGGGTTTCGAGGAGGCATAGGCCGTCACCGTCGAGACCACCACATCTCGGTGTGCTCGATGCGGTAGATCTCACCAGCGAGTGTCCATTCTGCGAGAGCTTGTTACTCTTGTGGCGGTGGGCCATTTGAAGAAGACTGTCAGACGAGGCGGCATGGGTGATGCAGTGCGGCCAAGCGAGGATCGATTCTTTGAGTCTTCTTCTTACGTGGTTATGCGCCGGGGCGGGGTGTTCACGCGGACGGCGCCGCGGCGAGGTCGTGGTGGTGGTTCCAATCCTAGCGGTCCACGAACGCATTTATTCCTTAGCGGCCGCCCGGGATCGGGAGCTTCCACGGCGTCGTCCGGTACATTATTGATTTCATCTTTGTGACGTATATGCTTTGATAGATCCAGGTTCTACCTTGTCCTATGTGCCCCCTCTTATTGCGGGTAGAATCGGGATAGAGTCGGTGTCGATAGAGCCTTTTGAGGTAGTTACGCCAGTGGGTGATTCGGTGTTAGCTGAGCGGGTTTATAGAGGTTGTCCGGTGTTTATTCTGATCGTCGGACCACTTGCGAACTTGATATAGTTGGAGATGGTGATTTTGATGTCATTATGGGTATGGGTGGTTGGCTTCTTGTTATGCTAACGTTGATTGTAGAGCGAGTTGGTCGGTTCGATTTAAGGTGAGCGATTATCGAGTGGAAGGGCAACACATCGTAGAAGGTAGGTTTATTTCTTACCTCATGGTCGGGAAGATGGTGCGAGAAAGAATACATCTATCATCCGTTCGGGTATTCGACCGTCTGGTGAGAGTGCGATTCTTGATCGATACAGTGGTTAGGGAGTTTCGGATGTGTTCCCAGGCGATCTTAGGGTATCACGAGAGGGAGATTGAGTTTTGTATTGATCGTTGCGGATACTCGACCTATTTCTATTCCGCCATACAGGATGACACTGCTTGAGTTGAGGCGAAGGACCGGTGAAAGATTTCTTTGGAAAAAGGCTTTATCGGGCCTAGTGTTTCTCCACAGGGCGCCGGTTTTGTTTGTGAAGAAGAAGGATGGGGCCAGCTGCGTATGTGTGTTGATTCTGACGGTGAATAAGGTAACCATCAAGAATAGGTACCTCCCATGATTGATGATTTGTTTGACCGATTCTGCGAAGTGCGAGGTGTTTCTCAAGATAGACTGCGATGCAGTTATCATCAGTCTGCGAGTTCGAGAGCGGATATGTCACGACCCGACCGGGCATGGCGGTGCCACTACAGGCACCCTTTCAGATACATCGAGAGAATAGCAGCGGAACATACACAACTTATAAAATGCTTAAACATAAAATAACAACAGGCTAGCCGATAAGGCCACCTTCCGTAAAATATACGTAATAGAACAATACATTTTTTTTTCTTTTACAACCCAATCCACAAATGTGACTACAGACCTCTAAGAATAACAACTCTGGCGGGACAGGGCCCCGCCATACCCCTGAATGTACAACAACCGACAATACCAGGGATAAGCCTCCGAAATAAAGGAGCTTCTCAATAGCTGAACAGTGATCCTAAGAGTGAGGATCAACAACCTGTACTCTACCTGCGGCATGAACGGCCCAGGAAGTCGATCTGACATGTACCAAATATGTGGGCGAAATGCGTAATGAAATCATAAGTCTATAATAAAACTGGAGACATGTATGATAGCTCAATTAACAGTACATTGTGCCTTACTAACAATAAGAGTAATCAAGAGTATACTTACAACATAAAAATAGGGAGCTCACGATCAAAGCGGGACCGCACGCGCGGTATCATTAAACAATCCTACTCCAGGACTATTTCACCCGCGTAGGTCGTGTGGACCGCGTGGTATTCTCGCATAGTGTATCTGCCGCGTAGGACTATTTCACCGCGTAAGCCCTTACGGACTCGCATGAGGTATTCCTCGCGTAAGTGTATCGCGCGTGGGACTATTTCACCGCGTAAGCCCTTGGACTCGCATGAGGTATTCCTCGCATAGGTTGTATCCGCCCGCATGGGACTATTTCACCCGCATAAGTCCTTACGGACTCGCATGAGATATTCCTCGCATCGTGGGTAGTAAATCCACGGAATATGCAAATGCCACAAACCCGGGGAATGACCCCGTAATGAATAATATACCACTAGCACAAACCGACTATCATACATAACATAAGCCTTCTGAAACATCATACAATATATAAGCAAGTTAAGAAATCCCTAACTTCTTATTATTCTTGTTCATATACACTCTCATTTAGTTTACTTAAGGCACTAACATGTCTTTTATAAAAATCAGAATTTAACCCAAGGTACTACATACTTCCACTCTTTTAAAATGACTCTTTTTCATATAAAACTTCCAAGATACTAGTAACCATAGTATCAAGTCAAAACTACTTTTCAAGACAAGTCACAATACCTTTTAGAAATACAATTATAGGCTTCTAAATCAAGTGACTTCTTTCTTTTAAAACTTTAAGTAATTGATGCCTTTAAATCAATTTGCCTTTCATTATTTCAAGTCATTTATCATACTTAAATTACTTAGAGTAAATCCCTCTTTTTAACCTTCCATAAAGCTATTATAACCAACTTCCCATAAAGCCGTTATACTAGCTTTATACCTTAGAAACTTACATTCTTCCTTATAACCAAGAGGCTTAAACTTTCCAACAAAACAAGTATCAAAAATACTTTCAACATACTTAAAGACTCTTTACTTTTGAAAACCAAGATATCCTTAATATATAAACAAGTGAGTTAATTCCCTAACTCAACCAACTTGGACATTCTTAAAATAAGCCAAGGATATCAAATGGACTAGATTGTCAAAATCTTGTACGTCTACCGTACTATACATTTACAACTTATTCATGCTCAAGAGATAAGAAAGTTCCACATACCTTTTCGGTTTAATCCACTTGCTAACTCCAATACGCCGTACGTAGTATGTCAACCTATAATGACCATAGTAAGTCTATTAACTTCTTACTTCAAACGTAGAATATTCCAAGTGCAAAGTCACTAAATTCTACGGAAAATCGGACATCACTTCCTTTGTTTCTACACACTTTGCCACCTTTTTCAAGGCCGAATTCAATAACCAAACACGCCACATTTAAGGCTCAACAAAGTAGTTAACAATAGGGGATTACACGCTTAATCAAGACGTGTAAAATTCCGCCCCACAATAAATATCAAACTAGTCCAACATATAAGGTCCATTCGGCAAAAATAGGGACAACAATACAAATTCGTTTCCAATCCCTTTTCAATCCAAGTATTTTAATATAACATGTTATCTAGCCGCAATTGATTATAACTACTACAATCCTCAAGTAGGTAAACATGCGACGATTCTAATTATCGACCAAATTGTATTTCAATTTCAAATGGCTTAACATGTCATTTTCGGATTTGAGCTTCCAAATTTCCATAACACTTATCAATCTTCATAACACATATCACATGATCATTTCTAACTTATAATAACATGGAATCTTCAATTACAAAAGTAAGACGAGGATTATACCTCACTTAGCCCAAATATGATCCAAGATTACAAGTCGATCCTTAGCAACTTTAGCTCCTCCTTTCGACGTTCCAATCCATTCCAAGAAACCCTTAGAAGCTTATGAAGAACTTCTCTTCAAGTTCTAACTTCAAAGTTGAATAACTCCTTAGGTTTTCGCCTTGCGACTAATAAGAAAACACCATTTTTCCAGGATATTTTTATTGAGATACACTTACAATACCCTTAGGAACCTTGGTTTAAAGTATGGGGATTATTGGACAAATATTGAAAAAATTTCTTGCTCCTTGGACCCCAAACCCGAGAGCCTCACAAGAGTTCTTCAAGATTTCATGAAAAATGACTAAGTGTGGGAACTAGTCTTGCTACTAGTATACATATATAACATAATGGAGGGTCAAGATTAGAAAAATGGGTGGCTTGGATGAAGTTCTTTTAAATATCAAGACATGTGGTCCCATTGACTAAGTCAACATTGTCAAGCTTTACTACTTGAAAGACTTGTCTTCCTAACAATGGTCAAATGACCCTTTTGCCCATGCCTAATTTCTTCCAAGGCAACATAAGGGGGGGGGGGGGGGTGACACGTGTCGCCCTCCTATTCGTCACAATATTACGTTTTGCGACAATTCCGAAATTTCGAT
Source organism: Przewalskia tangutica (assembly GCA_029844215.1). Lineage (NCBI taxonomy): Eukaryota > Viridiplantae > Streptophyta > Magnoliopsida > Solanales > Solanaceae > Przewalskia > Przewalskia tangutica. Next base: position 11,978,420 of record CM056725.1, read on the forward strand.
AAATTTTTACAAGTCTCTAATCTCAACATTTTGAGTTCTTACGTACGTCCTTAAAAACATATCCTGGAATTCCGGGGTGTAACAAGATATCCCAAAGACTGCATTCAGGACCCGGTATGGGCACTATGAGTTCAGGGTTATGTCTTTCGGTTTGACCAACGCTCCAGCGGTATTTATGGATTTGATGAACCGGGTGTTCAAGCCATTTTTGGATACATTTGTGATAGTATTCATTGATGACATACTGGTTTATTACCGTATAGAGCAGGAGCATGCATATCACTTGAGGACGGTACTTGGGGTCCTCCGGAGCCGGCAGTTATTCGCCAAGTTCTCCAAGTGTGAGTTTTGGTTAGCCTCAGTGGTATTCCTGGGGCACATTATTGGGGCTGATGGTGTTCAGGTGGATACGAAAAAGATTGAGGCAGTCAAGTCTTGGCCGAGACCTACTACTCCGACCGAGGTGCGCAGTTTCTTAGGGCTGGCAGGTTATTATCGTAGGATTGTGGAGCAGTTTGCTTCGATTTCAGCACCGTTGACTAGGCTGACTCAAAAGGCAGCTAAGTTCCAGTGGACTGAGGCTTGCGAGAAGGGCTTCCAGTTACTGAAGGAAATGTTGACTACGGCTCAAGTTCTTACTTTTCCTGAGGGGTTAGACGGGTACGTGATTTATTGTGATGCCTCGGGTATCGGGCTAGGGTATGTTTTGATGCAGCATGACAAGGTTATAGCCTATGCTTCCCGGTAGTTACGGAAGTATGAGAGGAATTACCCTACCCACGACTTAGAGTTGGCCGCAGTTATTCATGCCTTGAAGATTTGGAGACATTATTTGTATGGGGTTCATGTGGATATTTATACAGACAACAAGAGCCTCCAATATATCTTCAGGCAGAGGGAGCTGAACTTGCGACAAAGACGGTGGTTAGAGTTGTTGAAAGATTATGATGTTGATATTCTATACCATCCGGGGAAAGCCAATGTGGTTGCTGATGCCTTGAGTCGTAGATCGATGGGGATTCTGTCAGAGGTACAGCCAGAGAGACAGGACATGGTCCGTAAGATCCACTAGCTAGCGAGCCTTGGGGTTCGTTTGATCGATACCGACGATAGTGGGGTACGGGTTCGTGAGGTTGCCGAGTCTTCCATCGTTGATGAGGTGAAGAGGCGACAATATGAGGACCCAGTGTTGGTACGGTATCAAGATGCAGCTCTTCGAGAGGAGAAGAGTCTATTCGAGGTAGCGCCCGATGGGTGCTAAGATTTGAGGGTCGGTAGTGTGTTCCCGATGTGACAGGACTTCGTCAGTAGATTCTGGGGGAGGCACACAGTGCTCGTTATTCTATTCATCCGGGGTCGACCATGATGTACCATGACCTCAGATGTATGTATTGGTGGGATGGCCTGAAGAGGGACGTGGCAGGTTTTGTTGCCTGATGTCTAATTGCGGAGTCGGGTCGAGCACCCGAGGCCTGGTGGGCTATGCAGCTATTGAGATTCCGACTTGGAAGTGAGGTGATCAACATGGACTTTGTTCTGAGGTTACCTCTTACTCGGAGGAAGTACAACTACATTTGGGTTATTGTTGTGGTGTGAAATCAGCCCATTTCCTTCCGATCGGGCGGCGTTTTGGTGAGGACTATGCGGTGTACATCGGAGAGATTGTGAGGCCGCACGAGTCCACTGTGTCGATTATATCGAGATAGAGAGCCCGGTTCGGCTAACCACGGAGGTCTTTCGAAGGGATTAGGGACACAAGTGAGTCTCAAGGCGATATTTTATCCTCGGTGCAGGCGGTAGAAGCGTACTATCCGGACAACGAGGATATCTTTGCGAGCTGCGTGATTGATTCGAGTAGGGAGGATCATTTGCCTCTTGTGAAGTTTGCTTATAACAACGGCTACCATTCCGATATCGAATGGCGCCATACGAGGCATTGTATGGCGGAAATGCAGTCGCCGATTGGTTGGTTCGGCGTGGGCAAGGTGCGATTAGTTGGCGGACTTGGTTCAGGTGTGGATAAGGTGAAGCTTATCCAGAGAGATGATAGCGGCTCGTAGTCGGCGAAGTCATACGGATAATCGGCGTCGACATTTGGAGTTTCGTGAGCGATTGGGTCTTGAAGGTGTCACCCATGAAGGGTGTGATGAGATTCGGAAAGAAGGAAACTCAGCCCAAGGTACATTAGGCCCTACCGGATCGTCGTCGGAGCAAAGGTTGCCTATGAGTTGGATCTGCCATCGAGTTAGAGGCGGTACATCCGGTCTTCCATGTTTCTATGTTGCGGACGTGTATCGGAGATCCAGCGAGAGTTTTCCCTGCTAGTGAGGTCCAGGTGACAGAGGGGTTATCGTATGAGGAGAGTCCCATAGCGATACTCGATCGCCAGGTCACGCGACTGCGGACCAAGGATGTGGCTTCCGTCAAAGTCTTGTGGAGGAATGATAACCGGGAGGAGATGACTTGGGAAGCGGAGGAGGACATGTTGAGGAAGTATCCTCACTTATTCCCTACACCTTCAGGTAATTCATTTCCCCCTTACTTTTCAAGTTTTAATTGAAGCATTTTTGTTTAAGTGCTATTATGTGGCCATGTGTGGCATTATTAGTATGTCGGGGTTGTAAAAGGAAACTATGTCGCTAATTATAAGTTTGACTCCGAAAGAACATTCGGGGACGAATATTTCTAAGGGGGGAAGAATGTTACACCCCGTATTTTCAGGACATGTTTTAAGAACGTACGTAAGAACTCAGAAATGTTAAGATTAGAGACTTGTAAAATTTATCGAAATTATGAAATTGTCGGAAAATGTAATATTGTGACGAATGGGAGGGCAACATGTGTCACCCCCCCCCCCCCCTTATGTTGTCTTGGACGAAAATAAGCATGGACAAAAGGGTCATTTGACCATTGTTAGGAAGACAAAGTCTTGCAAGTTGAAGAGCTTGAGAAAATTGACTTAGTCAATGGGACCACAAGTCTTGATATTTAATAGAACTTCATCCAAGCCACACATTTGTGCACATATTGACCCTCCATTGTACTATATAGTAGTACTAGTAGCAAGACTAACTTCAACACTTAGAAATTTTTTTAAGAATTTGAAGAACACATAGAGCTAGCTCTCGGGTTCACTACCAACAAAAAGAATTTTTTTTTGTTAGTTGTCCATTAAACTCCACACTTTAAACCAAGGTTCATGAGGGTATTGTAAGTGTATCTCAATAGAAAAATCCCGGAAAAAGATAGTTTTCGTATTAGTCGCAAGTGAAAAACCTAGTTGCTTTTCTAGATTTTGATTGGAAGATTAAAGGAAACTTGTTTGTGATATTCTAAGGGTCTCAAGTGGCGGATTGAAGTGTCAAGAAGAGACTCTAAGTTGCTAGGGAGCGACTTCGGATTTGAAGTTGGGCTAAGACTCGTTGAGGTAATAATCTTGTCTCTTAAAGTGTTACAAGATTATATATTATTGTTAGCCTTACATGTTTGCTAGCATGAAGTATATGTGTTGAAGTTTCATAAGTGTTATGGATTGATTGTAGCCTAAAAACCGAAATGTCATATAAGCCATTTGAAGTTGGATTACAATTTGGTCGTTAATTAGAATCGTCGCATGTTACTTACTTGAAGATTATAGTAGTTATAATCGATTGCGACTTGATATCATGTTATGCTAACAACTTAGATTAAAAAGGAAATTGGATAAGAATTGGTGTTATTGTATCTCAATGTTGCCGAATTGGCCTAGTAGTTTGTATTAGTTTGATATCATTTGTGGGGCGGAATTTTACACGTCTAGTAGGCGTGTAATCCCCTATTGTTAATTACATTGTTGGGACTTAAATGTGGCGTGTTTGGTTATTGAATTCGACCTTGAAAAAGGTGGCAAAGTATGTAGAAACAAAGGAGGTGCTGTCCGATTTTCCGTAGAATTTAGTGACTTTGCACTTATAATATTCTACGTTTGAAGTAAGACGTTAATAGACGTATTGTGGACATTATAGGTTGTCATACTACGGGCGGGATATTGTACTTAGCAAGTGGATTGACCCGAAGAGGTATGTAGAACTTTCCTATCTTTTGAGCATGAATAGTTGCACGTATATAGTACGGTAGACGTACAAGACCTTGATATCCTTTACTTGTTTTAAGAATAGCCAAGTTGGGTGAGTTAGGAGATTAACTCACTTCTTTAAAAGTATTAAGGATGTCTTAAGTTTTTAAAGTTAAGGGGCTTGAAGAGTTTTAAAGTATATGATACTTGTTTCGTTTTAAACGTATAAGTCCCTTGGATAGGAAATTGTAATTGGCTAAGGAATAAAGTTAATATCACGACTTTATGGGAAGTTGGTTATATTAGCTTTATGGAAATATGAATAATAAATGACTTGAATTAATGAAAGGCAAATTGATTTTAAGGCATCAATTGCCTAAGGTTTTATAAGAAAAGAAGTCACTTGATTTAGAAGCCTAATTTTATTTCTAAAGGTATTGTGACTTGTCTTGAAAAGAAATTGTGACTTGATACTACGGTTATTAGTATCTTAGAAGTTTTATATGAAAAAGAGTCATTTTAAAAGAGTAGAAGTGTGTAGTACTTTGGGTTAAACTCCCGGATTTTTATAAAAGACATGTTAGTGCCTTAAGTAAACTAAAATGAGAGTGTATATGAATAAGACTAATAAGAAGTTAGGGGATTTCTTAACTTACTTATATATTGTATGATAAGCCGGTAGTGCTTATGTTATGTATGATAGCCGGTTTGTGCTAGTGGTATATTATTCATTACGGGGTCATTCCCCGAGTTTGTGGCATTTGCATATTCCGTGGATTTGCTACCCACGATGCGAGGAATACCTCATGCGAGTTCGTAAGGGCTTATGCGGGTGAAATAGTCCCATGCGGGCGATCACCTATGCGAGAATACCTCATGCGGTCTACACGACCTACGCGGCGAATATAGCCTATGCGAGAATACCTCATGCGGGTCCACACGACTATCTGCGGGTGAAATAGTCTCGGGAGTAGGATTGCTTAATGATCTGCAGCGGGTGGTCCTGCTTTGATCATGAGCTTCCTATTTTTATGTTGTAAGTATACTCTTATTTACTCTCATTGTTAGTAAGGCACAGTGTACTGTAATTTGATTATCATACATGTCTCCGGCTTTGTTTTAGACTTATGATGTAATTACAGTATTTTCGATTTACATACTTAGTACATATTGTGTCGACCCCCTTCCTCGGGGCTGCGTTCATGCTCTGGTAGGGGTAGCGGTGGTGGATCCTCATTCTTAGGATCACGGTCGAGTGTCGAAGCTCCATTTTCTCCGGAGGCTTGTCTTTTAGTACGATTTTCCACGAAGTTGTAGATTTTATGTACATTCGGGGTATGGCGAGTCTATCCATACATTTATTATTCTAAGTGCAGTAGTCGCATTTGTGGTTGAAATTTGTAAGGACGAGTTGTAATGTTTTACTTGTGATTATGTATATTTTATGGAGCGGCCTTATCGGCTGCTTTGTGTTGTTATATGTTGTGTATGTTCATTGCTATTCTCGATGTATACACGAGCAGGTGCCCGGGTAGGGCACGATCGCGGCTTTGGGTCGGTCGTGACACTTTGTACCTCTACTGCGGCATGACGCGGCCCAGGAAGAATTCGATCTGAAAATATGTACCAAGTATGTGGCCAGAAATCTTTATGCTTGAAATCATATAGTCTAAAATAAAGATGGAGACATGTATGATCACCAATTTAACAATACATTGTGCCTTATTAATAATGAGAGTAAATATGAGTAAACTTTGCCGATTTTAAAATAGGAAGCTTATGATCAATCTAGGGATACCCGCCCATAGTATCATTATGCAATCATACTCCTGGGACTATTTCACCCGCATAGGTCTCGTGGACCCGCATGAGGTAATTTCCTCGCATAGGACTGTTTCACCCGCATGGAACTATTTCACCCGCACGAGCCCTACATACTCGCATAAACTAGTTTCCTCGCATCATGGGGAGCAAATCCATGGAAGTGCAAAATGCAGCATGACCCGGGGATTGGCCCCGTAATAAATAATATAACACTAGCGCAACCGACTATCATAAATACATATGCAAGTTAAGAAATCCCTTAACTTCTTATTAGACTTAAGTAGCATGTGCTCTGATTTATTTAAACTTAAGGCACTAACATGTCATGTAAAAATCCGGGAATTTAACCCAAAGTACTACGTACTTCTATTTTTTTTCAAAAGACCTTTTCATATAAAACCCCAAGATACTAACGCCCGTAGTATCAAGGCACTTCACCTTTAGAATTTCATTTCAAAGCTTTGAACAAATACTTCTATTTTCAAAACTTGAGTAACTTATACCTTTAAATAAGTTACCCTTCTTTAAATCAAGTCTTTGATCCTCTTTTTAAATCAATCAAGTAAACCACTCTACTAACTTCCCTTAAAGTCGTTATACTGACTTCCCATAAAGCCGATATAACAACTTTATGCTTTAGAAAGGCATTTTCATCTTTTAAAATCAAGTGAGTTAACTCTCTAACTCAACCAAACTTGGTCATTCTTAAATCAAGTCAATGATATCAAAATGAAACCGAATTCATTCAAAGCTCGTACGTCTACCGTACTATACATTTATAAAAACTCATGCTCAAGAGATAGGGAAAGTTTTTTTCCACATACCTCTTCGGCTCAATCCATGTTATACCCCGTGGTTCAGGCCGTGCGTATGGGGCCATGCGGAAGGAGTTGGGACTCGAAATCGAAACCGGTCGGGGGCCTCGGTAGCATGCCGGGCGAACGCGCGCCAAGGCGGAGAATTCATGGCCGCGGCGCCGGAAATCAGGGCCGCGTCGCCTAAAGTTCCGAGAGTCCGCAGGAGTTGCGTGCCATGCGCCATCGCAGCTATGGCGCGGCGGGATTTGCGAGTTAGTGGAAATTTACGCCTTTGTTTTGTTTTAAAAGGCCGTGGGTGGGTGACAAGTGTCCCATCTGAAATGTTGCATGCCTTATATTGACCAAGTCTTGAAGACTTGGTCATCTTTCATCTTTCATCTCTCTCTCTCTCTCTAAGCTAAAAAGCTCTCCTTCTACAGAAAATCAAGAGAAACTCCAAGCTTAAGAAAAATCTGGAAAGGGTGTTAAGAAGGAAAGTTAATTGCAAGCTTGTGGAGGTTGTTGTAGTGGTATTCTTGAAAATGAGGCTAGCAAATTGTTGGAATAATTTTGGCTAAAGCTCCAAAGGTAACATTTCTTCTCTTGTAGCTAGTTATTGGTGTTGCATGTGAAGAATAAGGAATTTGTAGTGGTAAAGAATGCTCTTAGAATCATTGCATGTAAGAAAAATGGTTTGGATATGAAGGATTGTTTAAAGAGATATTATGAGCATGTTGTAGCCTACAAACCACTTTAGAATTGTTAAGTATATTGTTTTACCTATTGGGGCAGAATTTTACACACCTAAGATTGGTTGTGTAATCCCCTTTGAAATATTGGATTGTTGGGCCTTAAATGTGGCGTTTGGTTATTGATTTCGGCCTTGAAAAAGGTGGCAAAGTATGTAGAAACAAAGGAAATGCTGCCCAATTTTCCTTAGGAATTAGTAACTTGAATTTGGAATTTCTATATTGAAATTAGGGGTTAATAAACGTATTATGGTCATTATAGGTTGACATATTACATGCGGTATTTCGGACTTAGCAAGTGGATTAACCGAAGAGGTATGTGGAACTTTCCTATCTCTTGAGCATGAGTAGTTGTATCTATGTAGTACGGTAAACATACAAGATTCGATATCTTTCACTTGTTTTAAAGTATATTGGTACTTGTTTCATTTTAAAAGTATAAGTCCCTTGGATTTAGGGAAAATGTATTTGACAAAGGAATAACGCTAATATAATGACTTTATGGGAAGTTGGTTATATTAGTTTTTGAGAGGTTCACAAAGAAATGTTTACTCTAATTAAAACAAGTACGGGTAAAGGATTTGAAACTAAGAAAGGTGAATTGATTTTTAGGCATTGGTTGCCTAACGTTTTAAAGGAAATGAAGTCACTTGATTTAGAAGCTTATTATATTTCTAAAAGGAAATGTGACTTGTTTTGAAAAGAAATTGTAACTTGATACTATGGTGATTAGTATCTTGGAATTTTTGTATAAAAAGGAGTTATTTCTTAAAAGGTTAGAAGTACATGGTACTTAGGTTAAATTCGGATTTTCTATTAAAAGACATGTTGGTGCCTTAGGTATACTAAAATGAGAGGATATATTAATAATGTTAATAAGAAGTTGGGGATTTCTTAACTTGCTTATGTTATGATATGATAGGCGGTAGTGCTTATGTTATGATATGATAGGCGGTAGTGCTTATGTTATGATATGATAGTAGGTAGTGCTTATGTTATGATATGATAAGCGGTAGTGCTTATGTTATGATATGATAGGCGGTAGTGCTTATGTTATGATATGATAGGCGGTAGTGCTTATGTTATGATATGATAGGCGGTAGTGCTTATGTTATGTATGATAGCGGATGAGCTATGTTATATATATATTATTACGGGTAAACCGGGTTATTCTTGTTATTTCCTTTGGATATACCTTGCGATGGGTGGCGGGTATGCTCGATAGGATGGTTTACTACTTATGCCATGGATTTGCTACCCATGATGCGAGTGCGGCGTTTGTACTCGTGCGGATCCGGTCCACAGGATCCATGCGGGTGAAATAGTCCCATGCGAGTACGGCGATGGTACTCATGCGGGTCCACGGGATCCATGCGGGTGAAATAGTCCCGTGCGGGTGAAATAGTCCCCGTAGCGAGGCGGATGACCTCATGCGGGTCCACAGGACCTATGCGGGTGAAATAGTCCCAGGAGTAGGATTGCTTAATGATACTACGGGCGAGGTACCCTGTTTTGATCATGAGCTTCCTATTTTTATGCAGTATATATATATATATTTGTTACTCTCATTGTTAGTAAGGCACAGTGCAAAGTAAACTGATTTTCGTCTATAACTCCAGCTTATATTTTGACTTATGATATTATAACGATATTTTCGGTTCGCATATTTGGTACATGTTATGCGACCTCGCCGGGGCTGCGTTCATGCCGCAGGTTGAGGTTCATAGCTTGCTGATCCGCACTCTTAGGATCACGGTTCGGTTCTCGGAAGGCTCCATTTCTCCGGAGGCCTCGTCTTTGGTACGATTCCCTGAGGTTGTAGACTTTTGTACATTCAGGGGGTATGGCGGGGCCCTGTCCCGTCATAGTGTTATACCTTCTTAGAGGCTTGTAGTCCTGTCATGAATTGGGGTGTAAGGATGTAACTGTTCGTTTTATTATATTTAGAGGTAGCCACTTGCTTTATTTTATATTCTTATATGGTTCTTGTTTGTGAGTTTATTTCCGCTGGTTTTCTCTGATGTTGTATCACAAGGGTTCCCGGGGTAAGGCACCAGTCACGGATCCGAGGTCGGGTCGTGAAAATCCACTTGCTAAGTTGAATATGCCGCACGTAGAACATCAACCTATAATGACCATAATACGTCTATCAACTTTTAGCTTTCTAACGTAGAATATTTCTAAGTATAAGGTCTCTTATTCTACGGAAAATTAGGCAGCATTTCCCCTGTTTCTACGTACTTTTCCACCTTTTTCAAGGCCCGAAATCAATAACCAATATGCCACATTTAAGGCTCGACAATTCAACTAATCAAAGGGGATTACACGCCTAGCCGGACGTGTAAAATTCTGCCCCACAATTCATATATAACTAGTCCATAAATTAGTCCATTTTTAACCAACTTTTAAGGCCATTCTCTGCTACAATATGTGACAACATAAAGCCCTTTTCAATTCCTTTTTAATCCAAGTTGTTATTCCAACATGTTATATAAGTCACAATCAATTACAACGCCTATATTCCCTTCCTTATATAACATGTAACGATTATAACTAACAACAAAATTGATTAACAACTTTAATGGCTAACATGCCAATTTTGGTTTTAACATCTTAACATGATCAAATCTTTTCAATCTTCATTCTATATATCACATGCTTGTTTATCAACTACTATAACATGTAATCTTTAATTACATTAAGAAGGCCAAGATCATTACCTCAATAAGCCCAAATATAATCCAAGACTAAAAGTTGATCCTTAGTAACTTTAGTTCCTCTTCTTCACGTTCCAATCCACTCTAAGCAACCCTTAGAAGTTCATAACCAACTTCTCTTCAAATTCCAACCCAACATATGAAGAACACCTTAGGGTTTCATGTTGCGACTAATGGATTAACGTAGTATTTCCGGGATTTAGGAGTTTGGTTATGCTTAGTATACTACTAGGGACCTTTGGTTTGAATATTGGGATTTATCATCAACAAATGAAGAATTTTGGTCTTCCAAGAGAGCACAAAACCGAGAGCCTCAAGTGCTTGCACAATGTTCTTGATTTTTTTCTAAGTGTTAAACTTGTCTTGCACTAGTAGTATGAATATATAACACAACCAATGGCTTAGATTAACCCAAATGTATGGCTAGGATTTGGTCAATAATATCAAGCCAACTTGGCTACTTGACTTGGTCAAGTTTTCGTCCAACATACCCATTTGGAGGGTGACACGTGTCGCCCTCCGATTGGTCTAAAATATGTTATCTCCCGCAATTCCAATAAATTCTATAAGTCTCAAATACCAAATTTGGGGACTCAATTCCCATTAATAAATGTTTTTCCTTCACGAGGTTCGGAATATTTTCCGTAGGAAAAGTAATCTTTCTTTCGTTTCAATTTATAAGTCTAACTTTCTCACGTACGTTCTCTTACACGTGTCCTGGAATTACGGGGTGTAACAGTAGTGTCCACTCTTGACATAAGAAGCAAATCATTGGCAAAAGCAAGGTGGGTGATCCTTAAGCTTTTGCACTTGGGGTGGTAGTGGAAAATCGGCGTCTGAGTGTTCTTGTTGATCATCCTCGATAGATATTCCAGGCAAATGAAAAACAAGGTAGGGGAGAGAGGGCCCCCCTGTCTGAGCCCCTTTCGGCCCTTAAAATACCCGTGTAATCTCCCGTTGATAGAAATTGAATATGAAGTCGTGGAGACGCACTCCATAATCAAAGACACCAACCTTTCCTTGAAATTCAAACCAATCAAAATAGCCGTGAGGAATTCCCAATTTACTGAGTCGAAGGCCTTTTGGAGATCAACTTTGAGCATGCATCTACTTGAGACCCTCTTGTGGTTGTAACCCCTCAAAAGCTCTTGAGCAAGGTGTATGTTGTCGGACATACTTCTGCCCTGGACAAAAGCCCCTTGGGCTGGATCAATGAGATAGTCCAAAATCGGCACCAACCGTGAAGCAATAATCTTGGTGATGACCTTGTACAAGATGTTGCAGCACGAAATAGGTCTGTAGTCGCCCACCGTTGAGCAGTGGGAAGACTTAGGAATAAGGGCAATGGTAGTGTAGTTGATCTGTTTAAGGAGCTTTCCCGAGCTGAAGAACTCCTTAACCGCGGCACAGAACTCCCCGCCGACAATATTCCAAGCTTTCTTGAAGAAACCCGAAGAGTAACCATCCGGTCCAGGAGCTTTGTCATCCCCAATACCGAATAATGCCCCTTTAATCTCAGCATCTGTGACATTTCTAATGAGATCATTCCCTTGTTCCGCCGAAAGACAATTTCCCCCGGAGATGACACCAATATCAATAGGATCACAAGCGTCCCTAGTTCCAAGCAACCCTTTATAGTACTTGATGAATTCTGGCGCGACTTGGTCCCCGGAGTCAGTGAGAGAACCATCACTCTTGGTAGTGGCCGCAATGAAATTCCTCTTGGAGTTGCGCTTGACCATTCCATGAAAATACTTAGTACACCTATCACTGTGCTTTAGATGCTCGCATTTGGCAAGTTGTCTAAGGAAACTCATTTCCGCATCAATAAGAACCATGGACTTGTGCCTAAGCTCGGTGACCCGCGTGTGTAAGATGCGGGTTGCTCAAAGTCTCCTATTGAGCAATATCAAGCTCCTCCTTTGCTCTTTTGACCCATGAAGAGATGTGGGAGAAGTCTTTCTCATTGCGTTGTTTCAAGGGTCCTTTGTGGCTAAGTAACTTCCGGCAAAGGCCGAATTGGGCATTGCCATAAACATTCTGCTCCCAAACATCCGTCACAATTCTACCAAAGTTCTCATGAGTAGCCCATATGTTAAAGAACTTGAAGGGTCTATTATGCATTCTCGGACAATCCAAAATAGTGACAATGCACGACGTATGGTCCGAGAAAGGCCCAGACCGACGGAAATGTGCATTGCCATACCAACCAGCTTGTGACCAATGGGCGTTGATGAGGGCCCTATCAAGCTTGCTTATCATATTGCTACGGCTGAACGTGAACTCACAACCCGTCGAGGTCAAGTCCGTAAGGCTCAGATCCCGACAACAATCAACAATATCCTTCGTGTCATAGTTGGAGATGGGCGCCATGTTGAAACATTCATCCTCCTTCATAACCGTGTTGAAATCCCTAAGTACAAGCCACGGCTCAGTCATGGGGGTCCCGTAATCCCTCAACTTCTCCCATAATACCCGTCTGTCGACAATCGTGTGAAGCCTGTAGACGAAGGTGACATGAAGCCTCTTGGAGGAGATAACACAAGTAACACCGAAATGAATGGCTTGCGGGTTGATATCAAGAACTTGTAGCATGACTTTGGTAGGGTTGAATAAAATAAATATCCTCCCCGCCGTATGATAGGCAAAATTATCCAAGATCTCCCAGTTGTGAAATTTAGAAGACCAGAAACGCTCAAGCGTCGTGTTGTTGAGCTTCGATTCCAAGATACTGAAAATGTCAATGTTATTCTCATGCACCACAGAGCAAATCTCCTTTTTCTTAGAGGATCGGTGCAGGCCCCTTATACTCCAAGAAGCAACGATCATTTCGATAACGGAGGGGGAATACCCCTTCGTGCTATCTTCATCAGTGTTGATAGAGATGGTGTCATCATAAGGTCCCTTCTTTTTAGGGGGGGAGGGTCGTCATTCTGCTCAAGGGGATGGGCAAGCTTTGCCCACCCTTGTTAGCCTTAGCTTTTGCCCTCGTCCTCACGCCCACGTGCCCTCCTCCTTTTTGGTACCATCAAAGTTCCCACCTTTCCCAACCTTAGCCGATGGGCCGAAAGGTTGAGCTTCCATATCAGTCCTACCCTTGCCAACTTCGGTCTGTGCCACCGCAAGTTGGCCACCAATATTCGTGTCAAATTGACTACCCGCTCTGTCTGCGGGTTTTCCTACACCTTTGGTATCAATAGGCAGTCCTGTGCCAGCCACGATTTGTGTCCCACTGGCTGGCCCCCTTCTCTGATCGAAAACCCTCCGTCATTTCCCCCATCTATCCTAGTCTTAGTCCAACCTTTGCCAGCCTCGGTTTGGGACCCCGAAGACTGGCCACCATGGGTCTGAGGATCAAGAATATGAGGATGCGCATGCTGATCATTATGGATACAACTCCCAACTGTACCCGCGTCCTTCACAGGAGAGTTCAAATAGGTGTGTACCCTTTGACTATCTCTAAACCTGTACTGGGCTCTTGTTTGCGGTCCTGTACTAGGCACGACTTGTGACCCTGTGCTAGTTTTCCCCTTCCCTCTCTTCTTTACTTCCGTGAATCCATCATCCGTCATAGCCCCCTTTCCTGTGCCCGCCCCTGTCTGTGTCTCTGAAGGCTGGCCTCCCTTGTGCTCATCCAAAATAGTATCATAGACCTGCCCAAAGACTGCCTCAATGGCCGATTTAGCTTTGTCGTCGGCTGCATTTTGTACCAAGATGTTACCGTGCATGTCCACAAGCTTCCGGAAGATGACGGATTGTTTAACGACCAGGCTCATGGTGCCCGGGTCATTAGCCTTTGTAAATTGTGCCTTCATGCCCTTCACACCCTTACCAGACTCGGTATATGTTTTCGACGGTGTGTCATCCGTAAAATTAGGACCAGTTGTATTATGAGTATCCACTGTCGTGTCTTGTCCTTGCTTCCCTTAGATTCTAGGGGACCCCAATGGTCTCCCGGTGCTGAGTTCCGACCTTTGCCAACCCCGTTTTGTGTCCCCGAAGGCTAACCACCCGAATTCGATATCACTCCCAAAGTCATACCTAAGCCAACCTTGCTCAGGATCACGGGTTGGCTATCCATGTTGTGTGTCTCGCCAACACTGCCTTTAGTACCCGCGGGACCCCTAAAATCACCCGCAATAAAGTTCCGACCTTTGTCAACCTCGGTTTGTGTCCCCGAAGGCTGACCACCCGAAATCCCTACCGCCCCCAAACACATACCCAAGCCAACCTTGGCCTGAATCACGGGTTTGCTCTCCAATATGCGTGTCCCGCCAACACTCCTTTTAGTACCCGCATGGTCCCTAGAGACACCCTCCAAAGTTCCGACCTTTTCCAGCCTCGGTTTGTGCCCCGGAAGGCTGACCACCCGCACCCACAACATCCAAAATCTGGCCTGCATCAACCACAGTTTTTTACCCCAATGGTTGACCTCCTCCTTCCGCATCCTCCAAAGTCCGACCTATGTCAGCCCCGGTCTGTGCACCCAAAGGCTGGCCACCACATCTAGCATGGCTACCACCCCCGTTAGCATTCCCGCTTATTAGTGTCGGCATAGTGCTTTTCAAAACCCGTAGTGGAGTTCTCAATCATATGGCATTTCTCGCAATAGTCCGGAAGATTTTCATAAATAAGTTTTTGGTCAATGATGGTGGTGTCGTCCCAAAGCTTGAGTTCAATAGCATCAAGTGTACCTTTGGAGAGGTCTATCTCAACTAAAGCCCGTGCATACGAGAGAAGCTCTTTTTCACTAGTGAGCGTATCGGTCCCAATAGGTTTGCCAATACGTGGCAAGATACAACTCAAAGCATTAACGTTCCAAAGCTCTAATGGGAGGGACGAAAGCCTAACCCATATTGGAATGGTACATATCTCATGCTTGTCAAAGGTGAAGCATTGAGTCATGTCTTTCAGAAGAAGTGGAGTGCTATAAACAAAGTGTGGCCCATTGGCCAAGACCTTATCCTTGTCAATTACCGTATTGAACTTGAAGTCAATCCAACCCGAAGCATGGACATTAAATCGGTATGCAACTCCCCATGAGCGACATAGCTTCCTTAATGCCAAGCTCCCCGGGTAAGACCCCGCAAAATAACCAACCAAAGATGCCCCACAGTTTCCGTAAGATCATCCAAGTCACCCCTAGGTAAGTTTAGAGGTCCCATATTACGGCAATCAGCTACAAAATGCAAACATTTTCCATTCGAAACATCACAGTTTCCTTTGACTATGGACGCATAAGCCTTCTTGTTGGCCTGGTTCACGTGGTACGTAGTCTTGTTCTTTCCATCCGCGACATTTCCTACGACGGGATCACAATTGTTGTTGTTGCCACTCAAAGTCGATGCACTGTCCTTTGAACCAAGGGTGTAAGAGGAGGGAATGAAGTTCGAACTTCCCTCATTGATAGATAACTCAGCATCTCCCGCGTGAGCGTCCCACACTTGAAGACCATTGCTCACAAGCCTGGATGTGGTGGGTTCGTGAGCAATCGGGGGGGGGGGGGGGGAACACAACGGGGTTGGTGATTTCAATAGAAGCTTGCCCATCCGGATGGGCAGTGGCGTGAATTTCTCATGAGTCCGCTTCTTTTTCTTTTTCGCCATCCTCAACGTTACCAAAAACGGTTACAAGCAAGAGATGAATACAATTGAGAAATGCGATAATTTAAATCCGGACAGGCCCAGTTTGTGAATTACAACGCTTCTATTAATTATACAAACACTTGCCTATATCAATATATAAACTAGAAAGATCGTAAATGAATGAAGTCCGGACAGGCCCGGAGTTTAAATTACAAGGATTTCAAATTTATATAATGTTTATCTTATGCGGCAATAAACATTCATTCATACAATAAATCGTAATTCTAGAATTTTCCTATCGATATCTTAGGTTTGCCTAGTGAATATAGATAGTAAAATGCTAAATTAGGGAATGAAATGTAATCAAGCAAGGATTTAGGAATACCTCATTGTCGTCTCGTTGGTTCGAACGGTTTAACCCATGAACAGATAAGGACGTTGAGCTACTGCATGCGTGTAGCTATCCTTGTTCCCTTGCCTCACACTTAGGCAAAAAAGTTTCAAGGTCACTAAGTATAACCCGTCTTACCCTTCCAATAATCTGCAAGGTAAATACACACAGGTCAGTATCACGGAAAATAAGGGGTATATACGTATGTGTATATTTTATATAAGTACCGTGAATAATATATGGTATATATAAGTACAGGTACAAATATATAGGATATAATATGAGGTAATTATATATGATATACAAAGTAACGCAAAAGGACAAGGCTTGATGGTAGTAGCAAAGCCGAGAATGGAAAGGGACAAGACAAGCAAGAAAAGTGAACCTAAAAGGCTATCACAAAAATAGTGAACGTAGGAGCAAATAAGAGCCTATATGCATGCTAGGGAGGTCTCAGTCAAAGACCTTGCACCAAAACGGCAAAAAGGACTGCACGGCAGTCTATGGTCAGCGCCTTTGGCCAAAAATGGCAAGACGCAGTGGCTAGGCAGAGTTTGCAGCCGATTGCTTGCACAAATAAGGCAAAGGGTCAATGTCAAACGTTACAAAACGTAGGAATTCAAAATTTGCATAGAGAAACACAATGCAAGAGAGAGAGTAAGGGTCCTTAGGATCTAAGTGAGTATAATAATGCTATGAACAGGAAGAACACGAAGAACATGCAAGATTAAAATCACTAAACTACAAAGACGCTAATCAACAAGACATGGTAGGAATGTGAGAAAACGGTAAGAAATACTCAAATAACCCTCAAGTAGCAAGTTAACAAGGTCAATAATCACCAAAATAACACTGATAGAGGCAAGGCCTACCCAGAGATTAATCCAAAACTACCCGTGAACTCAAGTGACCTAAAATGTACGATTTTAAGACACTCACGAACACAGAAGAGCATAGGTAAGTCTACGAAGATGCAAGCCTGAAACCAGTGTTAAACAACCTTAACAAACACAGACGAGGTAGTTCCAGGTAAGGAAACTAGTAAAACACCTGTAGGAGGGTAAAAGAAATAATCGCAAGAACAAGAGGAGTGAAATCTTAGTAACAACAAACAAGTACACGGAAGATAAAGCAACAAGGAACACAAAACCAGGGATACCAAAGCTTAAATCTTAATCTAAACAAACATAAAGAAGAAGGGAGGTGTAAGGAAGTCACCCAGATTTGAGATTCCCCTTGCTTCCAGATTGTAGTTGTTGAGAAGCTCAAAGAGAAAATGAGCTTCTTGCACCTCTTGAGAGAGCAATGTGCCATCCCTTCCAAGATGGAGCTTCGACCCCAACCGGGGTGTAAACCCCAAGCCTTAAAGGCTTTTTGCTTGAGCCGAAGAGAGGATATATATTATATGAAGAGGACATGAGGTCAAATCAAGAAATATAACCTTATTCTTTCGTTCACGCGCAATAAATGAACCACAAGTTTGAAATTAGCTCACAATCAAGCACGAATAGATTATCATTTCACCGAGTCCCGGGCCGGGAATGTTCATGCGCAGTTCTTTGCATTATTCACCGAGACCCTCACTAGAGGGTCGGAACACGTTATATGTATATATATGATGATTCCATGGACAGGCATCCAAGATGATGATGAGCTCACCGAGTCCCAGAATGGGCCGGGTATGTTATATGGACAGGTATCCATGATTATGATGATTCCACCGAGTCCCTCACTAGAGGGCCGAGACACGTTATATGTATATAGATATGATGGTTCTATGGACAGACATTCATGATTTTGATATGACTCTCATTTTTATAAGGAACAGTTGACTCTCATTTTTATATGGCATAGTTGTATTGGTATTTTGGTTATCATACTTGTCTCTTGTTATCTTTTGGCCAGTTATAATCTTTTTTACAGTACTTCATATTTCATATACTCGGTACATTTTTCGTACTGACCCTCTTTCTCCGGGGGCTGCGTTTCATGCCCGCAGGTACAAATATTCAGTTTGGTGATCCTCTGGTCTAGGATTCCTGTTTAGCTATTTGGAGAGCTCCATTGATCCAGAGCCAAGTCATTTTTGGTACAGACCCTTTTGTTATAGACTTATGTATATTCAAGGGTACGGCGGGGCCCTGTCCCATCATGTTTCACTATCATACACTTAAAGGTATGTAGACAGGTGTGGGTGGTAGATGTGTTTTGAACTTGTGTGGATTGTATATGTGTTTTGGTCAGCTGTACGGTTGTGATGCGTTTTGGATATTCCTATGTACAGTGGCGGCCTTGTCGGCTTGCCCATCTTGATATGTTTGATTAGATGTGACTCCTCAGGAGACAAGTTTATTACAGATTTCTATATTTCTTTTAGTATTAGTCGGATTATATATGACATGTCAGTATAAGGGTGTCCAATTAGGGCACCAGTCGCGGTCCATCGGGTCGGGTCTTGATATGTTGCCTGTAGTGTTGGGGCAACATACTCCGAGTCTGACGAAGGGACTTCTGGTGTTGCCTTCAATGTGGTGGAAACATTCGAGGCAACATTCATGTAGGTCCTTGTCACGACCCGACCCCGGGCCGCGACTAGTGCCCTACCTGGGCACCCTTCTAATCATACAACATAGTAAACTGCGGAAGATAAATAACACACACTTTTTTTTTTGTAAACTAAGTCCAAGCCGATAAGGCTGCCATAATCATAAAGATTACCCGAAAGGGTCTACACTGTTTAACAATATAAAAAAAACAACTCTAGCCAGTCCAGCCCACAGATGAATATAGACTTCTAAGATTTGAACAAATACTATGACGGGACAAGGCCCCGCCGTACCCCTGAATATACATAGCCATGACAACTCCGGAACATTGGAGCCATCTCAAAATGCTGAACCAGGATCCTAAGCTCGCGGATCCACAACTATGTACCTAAACCTGCGGACATGACGCGGCCCGAAGAAGTCGATAACAACAGTGCAGAATATGGAGCGGAAAATAAGGTGCGATACACAAATCATAACTGTACAAAATAATGACAGGGGCAAGTATAAAAAGGGTACATACCAGATCCTACCGTGTCATTACCACTCATGAACTTAATTGCACATTATTATCTTTTCCATTCCATTAAGAGTTATAGCCAAATCTTACGTACATACTTAGGAGAAATAATTAAGTTCATTACCATATAACTTACTTATCTTTCATAACATAATCCGGCCCTTTATGGAGGCGCGTATCTTACTACCCGATGGGGGCGATCAAATCACACAAATATCAAAGCGTGCGTGGAATCCCCATCACGCCGGCGATCATAAGTGTAACATATAACCGTGTGACGCGCGTGGCATCTTACCTCACCGGCGATACATACATAATACATATATATATCTCGGCCGTGGAATCCACATCACCGCCGACGTCCGTAGGTGTAACATATAACAATGTGGCGCGCGTGGCATCTACCTCACCGTGTCGGCGTACATATACAAACACACATATGTATATATATATATAAAATGTGGCGCGTGCCGGAATCCTCATCGTATAAGCATGGACATAACGTGCCCTCGGCGTCCTCATCGTAGGTGCGGTCTTCGTGGGAGCTAACCCGTGGAGTAATAATATAACATGCCCCGGAATCCTCATCGTGGTACATGTCTTCATGGGAGCTAGCCCGTGGAGTAATAATCGTCATAGCATGGTCTCGTGCCGGAATCCTCATCGTATAAGCATGGCCATGGGTAATAAAACAAATCCGGGAATCTAACCCGCCTCCTGGTCACATGCCCTGGAATCCCACATCGTATAAGCATGTCCAAGGATCAATCATAATGGAAGCATACCCGTGGAATCTCACATCACTGTCGGTACGTTCAAGTAAACTTACAACAAGACAGCCGACCCTCCAACTGAGAGTCACGACAACGTAAACATATAATACTTGCACTCAAAGCTATCACAAGCAAACATAAGCAAGTTCATTAAACCTTTAGACTTTCATTTTTATAAACTCATGGCACTTTCGTTTCACACATAAAAATCCGGGAATTTAACCCAAAGTACTACGTACTTCCATTCTTTTCACAAGGTTCCTTTTCATATAAAACCCCAAGATACTAACACCCGTAGTATCAAGGCTTGTTTACATTTCACATAAGTCACTACACTTTTAGAAATACGTTTCTCGGCTTCTAAATCAAGTGACCCTTATTTTAAAACTTTAAGCAAGTGATACCTTTAAATCAAAATACCCTTCCTTATTTCAAGTTACTCATTTACTTACATTATTAGAGGAAACCATTCTCTTAACCTTTCATAAAGCCGTTATAACCAACTTCCCATAAAGCCGTTATAACCCTTTATGGTTTTAGACAATTTCATTCCTTTTTCAACCAAGAGACTTGTACTTTTAAAACCAAGTATCATATACTTTCAAATCAATTTTCTTAACTTCCAAAATACTTCAAGTCTCTTAACTTTAGAAATCAAGTTTCTTAACTTTTAAATCTCAAGTAACTCACACCTTTTAAAACAAGTTACTTCCCTTAAATCATGTCATTTCTTCCTTTAAGAATCAAGTTTCATTACTTGAAAATAAAGTCTCTCAACCATTTAGGAGTCAAAGGTTCATAGTCTTAAAACTTCATAACGTAAATTCTTTAAGTGAAGTACATATGCCTTATGTGTGTGAGTAGATTATACTTGTTTATAACGATCTTATTAAAGCAGCCATGATCTAGAAAATGTAATACAATTTTGTCTTATTTTAGCTTCTATGCAGATGGAGAATTCTACTTGTTTTACTATAATTTATCGTCATTACATTTTCTTTTATTAACGCTGCAATGGATTGTTCGATACTTATTCTCATTCGTGCCGTAAATTAGCCAAGTCAACTTGGCTCCAAATACCTCCTAACGACTCTTACCAACATCCCCCAGAAGACTTGGTAAGAACTTAGGATAACTTAGACATAACCCTTACGTAGAGTAAATCAACATACATACTTCTTAACTTCTAAGAGTAGAAGGAATCATGAAATAATACCACGTGTATATTCCATACATAGAATCATGTCTAAAGAAGGAAGAGGTTCACATACCTCGCGAAGATTATCGACAAGTAGCAAAATGCTCCAAAGTACTTCAACCTTGATAGCTATTCCATCCTTCAAGTAGAATACGCTATACTAGTACTTCCACCTATAATGGCCATAATACGTCCATTAACCTCTAACTTCAAACGTAGAATATTCTAAGTGCAAAGTCACTAAATTCTACGGAAAATCGGACAGCACTTCCTTTGTTTCTACATACTTTGCCACCTTTTTCAAGGACGAATACAATAACCAAACACGCCACATTTAAGGCCCAACAATTCAGCTAACCAAAGGGGATTACACGCCTTAACAGGACGTGTAAAATTCTGCCCCACAAATTAATACGAAACTAGTTCCATAATTAAAGCCATTCTCGGCTAACATAAACAACAACTTAAAGTCTTTTCCAATTCTTTTCCAATCCAAGTTCTTAGGTCTAACATGTTATATAGTCATAAACAACTTCAACAACTACAATTTCCTTCAATATATAACATGTGACAACTTATACTTATAATCAACTTGAATTATAATCTTAAGGCTAAACATACTAGTTTCGGATTAGGGTTCCAATATCCATAACACTTATCAACTTCATAATATAAACATCCCATGCTTGCTAATATCCATAGCTACAACAATAAGTAATCTTAATTACTAAAACGACAAGAATTATACCTTTACAAGCCCTTAAATTTCCAAGATTCAAAGTCGCTCCTTAGCAATTCTTAGCTCCTTTCCTTTACGCTCCAATCCGCTATTTGAAGCCCTTAGAAGTTCACAACCAACTTCTCTTCCATTTCCAATCAAAACCTATGAAAATGCCTTAGGTTTTCGCCTTGCGACTAACGTGAAAACGCCATTTTTCCAAAATCTTTCTATTGAGATATCCTTACAATACCCTTAGGGACCTTGGGTTAAAGTCTTGTGGCTAATGGATCAAACTACAAATTTTTCTTGTGGAGGGGAGCTCAAACCCGAGAGCAATGTTCCAAGAACAAGTGTTCTTCAATTTTTTCTAAGTGTAAAATAGCCTTGTCTTGCTACTAGTATGTATATATAATACATTGGAGGGTCTAGATTACAACACATGTAAAAATTGGATGAAAGGGATCAAGCCAAGTGGCTCTTGACTTAGTCAACAATGTCAAGCTCAAGCTTAGCAAGACTTTCTCATCTTTACAATGGTCAAATGACCCTTTTGCCCTTGCATCAATTCGACCAAGCCATGTGGGAGGGGTGCCACGTGTCGCCCTCCCATTCGTCCATAAAATTCTGTAACCCTCGTGGGCCCCACAAAACGTAAAATTCCTCGGGTGGGCCCCACATGACCAAATCCGTACAAATAAATTTCCATAATGATAATACATTCCATAATACTCAATTAATACATTTTGAGAATCCAATTCTCTTCAACGAACATTTTTCCTTTCCGACGTTCGGAAGATTTTCCGTCGGAAAAACAATTCTTCCTTTCGTACCCTTTTCAAGTCTTGTGTTCTTTACATACATTCTCTTAAACATGTCCTTGAACTACGGGGTGTAACATTCTTCCCCCCTTAGAAACATTCGTCCTCGAATGTTCTTTCGGAGTCCAATCTAATTAGATAGCGACATAGTCTCCATTTACAACAACCTTCATACAACATATGCCACCCCTGGCCACACAATAATACTTATACTAAAATGTCTACCTTGGCACTCACGAAGCCAACTAGCCCATACTCATAATGACCTCAAAGTCCATCAGAATCATCTCTACTAGGTCTACTTGGTCGACGATCAGATCATCACCGGGAAAACCTCATATTCCCGCTCAGCTACCACCCCAAACACTCTTTTAAACAACATAAGGCCATTTCTGGCTCTCACAACCTGGTTCCGGTGGAACGTGTCCACGAACCCGTAAAACAATTAACTAGACTTGGGCCTTGCACCCTCGTGACCCTGTCACGTAGCGGAACTACTACCAACTGATCCCACTCTATTTCAAAGCTATGGGAGACCGTAACAGTCCTCACCCCACCGTCGCACTTAACTCTTATCCTTGGTCTGACTTAAAATCTTATGGCCCGAGAGAGCCTTATATATCTAAGGTCTCGGCAGTTATCAATATTCTTAGGCTCGCAATTTCCATGCTCCAAGCCTACCTTACCAGTCCCCCAGTAAACGGGTACAAAAACTTCTCATAATACCATAATCGTGTCGTCTTGATCACAACAACCATTACTTACTCTATACGGACCTCATCCGTACAATTCTCTTAAGCCTACCACGTAGCTTAATATATTAACATGGTATTCCATTAAGTTCCTTAACATGACTTCTTAAGGGTTCACTACCCTATCAGACAACTCATCCTTCCCCAATTATCTCAAATTAAAACATAAGACCTTGGCGAGAATTCATTAACTGTTCCATACCTTCCCGGTATCTAGTTAGTCTTTACCAACTCCTGGTAATCTAAAATCATTCTAGGCAACACGCGTCTGACCCTCATACATAACTCCGTATAGATGTATATCACAATACCAACTATACTATAATCATTACCAACCTGGATACGCAATACACATAGTCCTTCATGGGTCACTGCTGCCTTTCTCGTAGCTGCAATCAACATAACTCGTTAGGAAGAGACGACCCTAACAACACAGCTCTATCGCACGATCTCAGAGTGAGAAGAATGGAAACCAATCCTAAATGTCCTGCAGCCTCCTGATTATAGATGTGGTGCACAACACACCGATAATCAAGACTCTACTAGACACGGTCCGTAGACACTTTCTGAGGACTAACTGCTCTGATACCACTTTTGTCACGACCCGACCCCGGGCCGCGACTAGTGCCCTACCTGGGCACCCTTCTAATCATACAACATAGTAAACTGCGGAAGATAAATAACACACATTTTTTTTTTGTAAACTAAGGACAAGCCGATAAGGCTGCCATAATCATAAAGATTACCCGAAAGGGTCTACACTGTTTAACAATGTAAAAAAAACAACTCTAGCCAGTCCAGCCCACAGATGAATACAGACCTCTAAGATTTGAACAAATACTATGACGGGACAAGGCCCCGTCGTACCCCTGAATATACATAGCCATGACAACTCCAGAACATTGGAGCCATCTCAAAATGCTGAACCAGGATCCTAAGGTCGCGGATCCACAACTGTGTACCTAAACCTGCGGACATGAACGCAGCCCCCCGAAGAAGTCGATCTAACAGTGCGAATATGGAACGGAAAATAAGGTACGATAAACAAATCATAATCAGACAAAATAATGACAGGCAAGCATAAAAAGTACATACTGGATCCTACCGTGTCATTACCACTCATGAACTTAATTACACATTATTATCTTTTCCATTCCATTAAGAGTTATAGCCAAATCTTACGTATACTTAGGAGAAATCATTAAGTTCATTACCATATAACTTACTTATCTTTCATAACATAATCCGCCCTTTATGGAGGGGCGTATACTACGACCCAACTGGGACGCGATCAAATCACAAATATCAAAGCGTGCGTGGAATCCCCATCGCCGATACCATAAGTGTAACATATAACCACGTGACGCGCCGTGGCATCCTACCTCACCACCGCTGCATACATACACAATACATATATATATCTCTTGCCCGTGAAATCCACATCACTGACGATAGTAGGTGTAACATATAACCATGTGACGCGCGTGGCATCCTACCTCACCGCTTGTATACACATATACAACACATATATATATATATATATATATATATATATATATATATATATATATATATATATATATATATATATATATATATATATATATATATATATAACGTGGCGCATGCCCCTAATCCTCATCGTATAAGCATGGCCATAACGTGCCTCTGCATCCTCATCATAGGCGCAGTCTTCATGGGAGCTAACCATGGAGTAATAATATAACATGCCCGAATCCTCATCGTGGGTACATGTCTTCATGGGAGCTAGCCCATGGAGTAATAATCGTCATAGCATGGTCGCATGCCGGAATCCTCATCGTATAAGCATGGCCATGGGTAATAAAACAAATCCGAATCTAACCCGCCTCCGGTCACATGCCCGGAATCACATCGTATAAGCGTGTCCAAGGATCAATCATAATGGAAGCATACGTGGAATCCCACATCACCGTGCACGCGTCAAGTAAACTTACAACAAGACATGACCACTCTCCAACCGAGAGTCACGACAACGTAAACATATAATACTTGCACTCAAAGCTATCACAAGCAAACATAGGCAAGTTCATTAAACCTTTAGACTTCCATTTTATAAACTCATGGCACTTTCGTTTCACACATAAAAATCCGGGAATTTAACCCAAAGTACTACGTACTTCCATTCTTTTCACAAGGTTCCTTTTCATATAAACCCCCAAGATACTAACACCCGTAGTATCAAGGCTTGTTTACATTTCACATAAGTCACTACACTTTTAGAAATACGTTTCTACTTCTAAATCAAGTGACCCTTATTTTAAAACTTTAAGCAAGTGATACCTTTAAATCAAAATACCCTTCCTTATTTCAAGTTACTCCTTTACTTACATTATTAGAGGAAACCATTCTCTTAACCTTTCATAAAGCCGTTATAACCAACTTCCCATAAAGCCGTTATAACCCTTTATGGTTTTAGACAATTTCATTCCTTTTTCAATCAAGAGACTTATACTTTTAAAACCAAGTATCATATACTTTCAAATCAATTTTCTTAACTTCCAAAATACTTCAAGTCTCTTAACTTTAGAAATCAAGTTTCTTAACTTTTAAATCTCAAGTAACTCACCCATTTTAAAACAAGTTACTTCCCTTAAATCATGTCATTTCTTCCTTTAAGAATCAAGTTTCATTACTTGAAAATAAAGTCTCTCAACCTTTTAGGAGTCAAAGGTTCATAGTCTTAAAACTTCATAACGTAAATTCTTTAAGTGAAGTACATATGCCTTATGTGTGTGAGTAGATTATACTTGTTTATAACGATCTTATTAAAGCAGCCATGATCTAGAAAATGTAATACAATTTTGTCTTATCTTAGCTTCTATGCAGATGGAGAATTCTACTTGTTTTACTATAATTTATCGTCATTACATTTTCCTTTATTAACGCTGCAATGGCTTGTTCGATACTTATTCTCATTCGTGCCGTAAATTAGCCAAGTCAACTTGGCTCCAAATACCTCCTAACGACTCTTACCAACATCCCCCAGAAGACTTGGTAAGAACTTAGGATAACGTAGACATAACCCTTACGTAGAGTAAATCAACATACATACTTCTTAACTTCTAAGAGTAGAAGGAGTCATGAAATAATACCACGTGTATATTCCATACATAGAATCATGTCTAAAGAAGGAAGAGGTTCACATACCTCGCGACGATTATCGACAAGTAGCAAAATGCTCCAAAGTACTTCAACCTTGATAGCTATTCCATCCTTCAAGTAGAATACGCTATACTAGTACTTCCACCTATAATGGCCATAATATGTCCATTAACCTCTAGCTTCAAACGTAGAATATTCTAAGTGCAAAGTCACTAAATTCTACGGAAAATCGGACAACACTTCCTTTGTTTCTACATACTTTGCCACCTTTTTCAAGGCCGAATACAATAACCAAACACGCCACATTTAAGGCCTAACAATTCAGCTAACCAAAGGGGATTACACGCCTTAACAGGACGTGTAAAATTCTGCCCACAAATTAATACGAAACTAGTTCCATAATTAAAGCCATTCTCGGCTAACATAAACAACAACTCAAAGTCTTTTCCAATTCTTTTCCAATCCAAGTTCTTAGGTCTAACATGTTATATAGTCATAAACAACTTCAACAACTACAATTTCCTTCAATATATAACATGTGACAACTTATACTTATAATCAACTTGAATTGTAATCTTAAGGCTAAACATACTAGTTTCGGATTAGGGTTCCAATATCCATAACACTTATCAACTTCATAATATAAACATCCCATGCTTTCTAATATCCATAGCTACAACAATAAGTAATCTTAATTACTAAAACGACAAGAATTATACCTTTACAAGCCCTTAAAATTTCCAAGATTCAAAGTCGCTCCTTAGCAATTCTTAGCTCCTTTCCTTTACGCTCCAATCCGCTATTTGAAGCCCTTAGAAGTTCACAACCAACTTCTCTTCCATTTCCAATCAAAACCTATGAAAATGCCTTAGGTTTTCGCCTTGCGACTAACGTGAAAACGCCGTTTTTCCGAAATCTTTCTATTGAGATATCCTTACAATACCCTTAGGGACCTTGGGTTAAAGTCTTGTGGCTAATGGATCAAACTACAAATTTTTCTTGTGGAGGGGAGCTCAAACCCGAGAGCAATGTTCCAAGAACAAGTGTTCTTCAATTTTTTTCTAAGTGTAAAATAGCCTTGTCTTGCTACTAGTATGTATATATAATACATTGGAGGGTCTAGATTACAACACATGTAAAAATTGGATGAAAGGGATCAAGCCAAGTGGCTCTTGACTTAGTCAACAATGTCAAGCTCAAGCTTAGCAAGACTTTCTCATCTTTACAATGGTCAAATGACCCTTTTTCCCTTGCATCAATTCGACCAAGCCATGTGGGAGGGGTGCTACGTGTCGCCCTCCCATTCGTCCATAAAATTCCGTAACCCTCGTGGGCCCCACAAAACGTAAAATTCCTCGGGTGGGCCCCACATGACCAAATCCGTACAAATAAATTTCCATAATGATAATACATTCCATAATCCTCAATTAATGCATTTTGAGAATCCAATTCTCTTCAACGAACATTTTTCCTTTCCGACGTTCGGAAGATTTTCCGTCGGAAAAACAATTCTTCCTTTCGTACCCTTTTCAAGTCTTGTGTTCTTTACATACATTCTCTTAAACATGTCCTTGAACTACTTGGTGTAACAGTCCTCCTTACGAGGTATATACCTGCTGAGAGGTGTATCTTCAGATATCTCTTCTTACTCACGTTGAGGAACCGGTGATGGACATTCTGCTGGTGGAGCAGTGGGGGTTTCCTCCATGCTGGTGCTTGTACTTCTGCTACTACTACTGCTGCGGCTGCTGCTTGTAGGAGAAGGGACATAAGATTCAAATCGAGTCTTTTTAGCAATATGATTTCGATCCAAAACATTCTCGAAAACGCGTTTTGATCTTCTGGATGGGAATGACGACTCTTTGGGTGATTTCCCTAGATGTTGTGTAGGTAGGTGTTGCATCAACATCTATGGGATTTTTCATATCACCTGGGTAGCTAATCTTTAATGGTTCGTCAAAACCAGAGATTATTATCGTATTTGAAGAGTCGAATGGTTCAGAGATAGGGTTTTCTATCGGCTAGTAATGCCGGTAAAACTGTGGATTTTGAGATGGACTGGTTGACATGGGTGTGTTATCTCGTTTGTTGGATGAGCTTGCTTTTGATTTAGGGTAAATGAACATGGGAGATGGTTCGGATACTTTGGGGTTTTGATTTAAAATTTGGATTAGAAATAGGGGTACTTGATTTCCGGTCTTCCATGGATTTGATTGGTATTAAGGTGATTTGACATAAAGTGAAGAGGCAAGTGGACACTTACTTAAGGCAACATCCTAACAACTTGTAACAACATTTCATAATTAAAAGATGTTATAATTCAATTAGAATTCTAAACACTCAAAATTAGGAATTAACGACATATAACTTTCAATTTTTTTAAATGTTAAAAACAAAAATTGTCCAGATCTAATCGGGATTTGAGGCTAATGTTTTTAAAGATTTAAGATGAACAAAGATAAATAAGGCATAAAGAATGGAAAGACGTTAACTTTGCTAAAAACAACAATCAATATACGGGATTGTGATGTTGTCAGCAATGTTGGACAATATTTTGGGCAACACAAGAATTATGATACTACTAGAACTTCTGGATTTTGCTTTAACTTTAGACACATTTAGCATATATCCCCTATGAGTTTGACCGCCAGAACAATGTAATATTTTCCATCATGTCCTTAATCAAACTTAGTTGAATATATACAAATGTTTTAATGTCTAAAAAAATATTTTTAAGGTATTTTCAACCTTCTTTGTATGCACTTGGTACTCCTATATAATAGGAACGATACCAATATAGAGTTTTGCTCAAAATCTTGCCAAATCTTTAGTATAGGCTTTGCCTACTTTTGATACTCCATATATATATATATATATATATATATATATATATATAAATTAGTTTATATACATCATCGCAGAGAACAATATCACATTTAAATTCTTGTTCTTGTAGAGTCATACTTGAGTCACCAAAAATGTGTAAAACATGTTGCAACACCGTCTCGGTATATTGACACATTAGTAGATGTTGTCAGGAGTGTTGTGCAACATCTCAGGCAACATCTACCATAAACTGCCTTATTTATACTAAACACAGACCAACAAATTTTTAAACTAGAAAATCTCTCATGATCTAGAGCTTTGGTGAAAATATCAGCTAGTTGGTGAACTGTATCCACATGTTCAATCTGAACTAGTTGTTTTTCGACTAAGTCCCTTAAAATGATGTCGTATATCTATGTGTTTTGTACGAGAGTGCTGAACAAGATTCTTAGAAATATTGATAGCACTCAAATTGTCACAGTACAAAATCATAGTCTTGCTTGATATGTCATAATCATCTAACATGTGTCTTAGCCAAATTAATTGGGCACAACAACTTCCAGTCGCAACATACTCAGATTTTGCAGTTGAAAGACACAATTTTGCTTACGACTATACCATGATACTAAGTTGTTGCCTAAGTAAAAACATCCACCACTTGTGATCTTCCTATCATCAACATCACCGATCCTATCCGAGTTACTATACCCTATTAGATTAGGGTTAGTGTCCTTGGTGTACCAAATTCCCAACTCACCTATGCCAGTAATATATCTGATTATACACTTGACAACATTTAAGTGGGATACTTTGGGACTGGCCTGAAATCTAGTACACACACACACTGAACATAATGTTTGGACGACTAGCAGTAAGGTATAAAAGACTACCTATCATAGAACTAAACAATGTTGCGTCAACAAGTTGTCCAACATCGTATGTACATACATGTTGTGTCGATCCCATTGGTGTTCTCATGTGTTTTGCATTCTCTAGTCCAAATTTTCTAACTAGGTTCTTGGCATATTTAGTTTGGGACACAAATATCCCATCTTCATTCTGTTTAATCTACAAGCCTAAGAAGAAAGTTAGTTCCCCAATCATGTTCATCTCGAATGTTGTCGGCATTGCTTCGACAAAAGACTTCAAAAATGATTCTGAAGTCGAACCAAACACAATATCATCAACATAGATTTGAGCTATTATTACATATACACCGTGTCTTTTGATGAACAATGTTCTATCAGCTTCTCCACGGTTAAAACCAAACTCAACAAGGAAGTTAGATAGACGACCATACCATGCACGAAAGGCTTATTTCAACCCATACAAAGCTTTCTTGAGCTTGTATACATAATGTGGATGGTGAGGATCCTCAAATTCCTTTGGTTGTTCAACATACACTTCTTTGTCCAAGTATCCATTAAGAAAAGCTCATTTCACATACATTTGATGTAACGTAATTTTTAAATAGCAAGAAATAGTGAGTAGCAATCTTATTGACTCAATTCTAGCCACCGGAGCGAAGGTCTTGTCATAATCAATTCTTTGCACTTGTGTATAGCCTTGAGCAACAAGTCGAGCTTTGTTTCTAACAATTTTCCCTAACTCATTTGATTTGTTCTTGAATATCCACTTGGTCCCAATAAGATTTGTATTGTTGGGTCATGGTACCAAGTCCCAAACTTTATTTACGATAGATTGTTCAAGCTCTTCTTGCATTGCTTGAATCCAAAAATTATCTTTTAAAGCTTCCCTAATGTTTTTAGGTTCTAAAGTAGATGTAAGACAAGAAAGACTAGTCTGTTGGTTTATGGTGGACATACACACATACCTTACCATTTCTCGATAGTTAATTGGTTCTTTCTCCATTGTACGCATCCTTTCAAACACTTCTCATAGCAATTGGTCTTGTTGATGGTTTCTTCTAATCATTGATGGAGGGTCTCTTCTTACTTGATCTTGCATTTCGGTTCTAGACTCCTCCTCCACCTCAACCTATGTGATCTCTTCTGTTGGTTCAGGTGTTGCTTCTAATGTTGTGACAACATCTGGGGTAACGTCTGATTCTGCAGCTTGCTTTTTTCTGTCGTAATAACAATGTTATTTTCTAATGATTTCCCTGAAATGTCAGTTAGATCATCAAAGATAACATTGACTGACTCTTGTACAGTCTTAGTCCTCAGATTGTATATCATGTAAGCATTACTATTTTGCGAATAGCCAATGAATATTCCTTTGTCACTTTTTGAGTCGAATTTTGCCAACTTATCCCTGTCATTTACTATGTAGCAGATACACCCAAAAATATGGAAGCAACGTAGATTAGGTTTCTTTCCATTTAAAATCTTATAAGGTGTCATTCTGATACCTGACCTTACATATACTCTGTTAGTGATGTGACATGTAGTGTTTAAGATTTCTGCCCAAAACCTTTTTGATAGTTGTTTAGAACTTAACATTACCCTAGTCATCTCTTGCAATGGTTTGTTCTTCCTCTCTGTTACCCCATTCTGTTGTGGAGTCTTGGGTGCAGAAAATTCATGAAAGATACATTTCTTTTCACAAAATCTTGCAAAAGATTGGTTTTCAAATTCTTTTCCATGGTCAGATCTGATTATGAAAATAGCAGAACAGAACAAGTTCTTAATTCTAGAGTAAAGTATCTTAAACATGCCAAAATTTTGTGATTTTTCTTTTAAAAAATAGATCCATATATACCTAGAAAAATCATCTACAATCACATAGGAATATCTGATGTGTCCTAGGCTCTCTACTTCAATAGAACCCATAAGATCCATGTGTAATAATTGAAAGCATTGAGTCGTACCTGAGTGTTTTCCATCTTGTTGGGCAACATCATGAGAAACACGAGTTTGCTTACCTTTTAAACAATACTCGCACACTGTTTTATCAGTTGCAACCAGTTTGGGAATGTCTTTAACAACTTCATAAGAGATTAATTTCTCTAAAGCGATAATTGACATGTCCCAATTTCTGATGCCAAAGTGTAGTGTCGTTGACCTTAGCAGAATTGCAGGCTAGTTGAGTACCAACTAGGTAGCAATTATCTCCAGTGCAAGTGCCTGGCATAATACATTTGTTAGTAGAATTTGTGACTTTACATTCGTGCTTATTAAATTTTACCTTGAGATCATCATCACAAAGTTGACTAATGCTAAGAAGATTAGCAACTAAGCCATCAACATGAATTACATTCTTCAAGGCTAGTACATCAGGAACATTCAGCGTTCCTTTGCCAATAATCCTACTTTTGCTTCCCCCACCAAATGTCATATTCCCTCCATTGAATGATTCATAATTTTTCAAAAAATTTCTTGTACCTGTCATGTGTCTTGAACATCCACTATCAAAGTACTAAGATCCTGTAATGTTAGTACGCAAGGCAATAATACCCACATTACATTTCAAGTCTAGTTTAGGTTTCCATTCCTTTTCAAAACACTTCTTTCTGTTTCTCAGAGTGTTGCGTGGAATGTTGTCAGCAGAGTTGGGCAACATTGAAGACAACACTTTTGGCAACACTCTGTTTTGGATGTTGTCTGCAATGTTGGACAACACTGGAGACGACATCTTCTGCAAAGTTCTGAAAACAGAGTTTTAAAGTTTATAGCAGTAAGACATTAAGTGTCCTAGTTTCTTACAATGACTGCATATAAACCTCTTTTTCTCCTTAGTAGCATGTGAGTGATATTTAGCATTTTTTTTAACAAATATCTTCTCACTATTACTACGGATTTTAGAAGTCTTCCTTAAAGGTGGTTAATATCCTAATCCAGCTTGTGTGGGTTTACTGAAACTTAAGATTTCATCCAATTTGGAGGTTCCTGTGTTGAGCCTCTGGAAGGTGGTCATAACTAAACTCAATCTAGCACGGATCTTACCAAGTTCTAAATCATTCTTGGTAAGTTATATCTCTAATCTAGTAATTGTGCTCTTAAGATTGTTCTTTTCGTGAGCCAAAGATTTTTCCTTTGAATCTAGTTGCTCAGATTCTGTGATCAAGGCTTTACAAAGGTCTTGTAATTCCTTTATCACTTCGTTTTTAGGGTCAGCTAGATCCATTTCTACAACTTAACATGAAGAAATAAAATCACTAAAACAATTTACATCAGAATAGTCAAAATACACATACATTTCCGATGTTGCTAGAATTTCAGATGTTGTTACAGATGTTGTCAAAACATTATCAATAACATCTTCATTGTTGGACAGTGAGTGTTTGAACATTGCTGCCAGCATTTCCTGGTGATTCTTCTTCTTGATCTCCTACCTCCTCTTCATTTTCATCATCACTGAGAGTTACCCACAGACTCTTACCAACTTTTCTAAGGGTGTTTCCACACTCATTAGCATAATGTCTCTAATACAAGCATGCATAACACTGCACTCCCTCGAGTTATTTGGGATTAAAATAGGTGTTGTCCGAGTTGATTTTTCTCAATGAATTGTGATTCTTTGATCTGAAGGTGATTTAAATGGTTGTTTATTGAATAGTGGGTTTTGGTGCTTCTTATATTTTGTTACACCCCGTAGTTCCAAGACATGTATACGAGATCGTACGTGGGAAAACAAGACTTTAAGTATGGAACGAATGAAAGATTTCTTTTTCCTAAGGAAAATTATCCGAACCTCGTGAAGGAAAAAGGTTTATTAATTGGAATTGGGTTCTCAAAATTTGTAAGTGAGACTTATGGAATTTATTGGAATTATGGAATTTTATTTTTGGATTTGTTCATGTGGGGCCCACCCGGGAAATTTTACGGTTTTGTGGGGCCCACAAGGTTTTCGACATTTTGACCAATTATGGATATTTCGGAGGATGAAATATTTTGTACCAATAGGAGGGCGACACGTGTCACCCCCACATGGGCCCATGTTGGGCGAGAAAATGGTAGCCAAGTGGCTAAAGGTGGGCTTGATATTTGTTGGCCAAGTGGACAAGTGGGACCCACACACACTTGTCCACAATCTCAACCTTACACTTGTTTTAATCCTCTCCCTTGGTTGCATATTATATACACATAGAGGTGCAAGATTTCTTCACACTTAGAAAAATTTCAAGAACTTGTTGTGCACTCTAAAGAGCTCTCGGCCAAAGCATATTTTCCAAGAGAAAAATTCTTCAATCTTTGTTGATAAATCCCCATATTCAAACCTAAGATCCCTATTGGTATACTAAGCATAACCAACCCTTTAAACCTCGGAAATACTATGATGAACCGTTAGTCGCACCTTGAAACCCTAAAGTGTTCTTCATATTTTGAGTTGGAACTTGAAGAGGAGTTCTTCATGTTTATAGTGGTTGCATATTGCGGATTGGAACGTGAAGAATGGGAGCAAGGAATATGCTAAGGATCGGCTTTTAAACTTGGATTATTTTGGGCATATTGAGGTAAGGATCATTGTCTTCTTAAGGTGATTGAAGATTTCATGTTGTAGTAGTATATACATAGCTTGTGATATAAAGAATGAAGTTTTAAAAAGGTTTGGACTATGTTGGAGGGGTGAAACCGAGACATGGCATGTTAGCCATTGAAGTTGTTAATCATTCTTATTGGTATTATCACTTGTTACAAGTTATATAATAAAGGAAATATGGTTGTTGATAGTTAGTATAACTTATATAACATGTTGGAATGAGAATTGGATAAAAAGGAATTAAGGAGAAAGACTTAGGATTTGTTGTTGTTGTGGCCGAATGCCCTTAAAAATATTGGACTGTTTTATATGAATTGTGGGGCAGAATTTTACACGTCCTGTTAGGCGTGTAATCCCCTTTGGTTAGCTGTTGGTTGTGCCTCAAATGTGGCAATTTGGTTGTTGATTTCGGGCCTTGGAAAAAGGTGGAAAAGTACGTAGAAACAAAGGAAGTGCTACCCAATTTTCCGTAGGATAAGAGACCTTATACCTAGTATCATTCTATGTTAGAAACTAGAATTTGATAGTCGTGTTATGGTCATTATAGGTTGACAATTCTACGTGCGGCGTATTTGACTTAGCGTGTGGATTAAGCCGAAAAGGTATGTGAACCATCTCTTCTTCTTCTAGCATGATTCCTTATTGTAAAGTGAGTAAATCCTACTCCTTAAATGATCTATCCCGTGATTGTACTTGGATTGCCTAATATAGAAGTTGCTCTATATACTTCCTTGATTGTACTTGGATTGCCTAATATAGAAGTTGTTCTATATACTTCCTTGATTGTACTTGAATTGCCTACTATAGAAGTTGTTCTATATACTTCCTTGATTGTACTTTAGATGTTTAAATTATAAGTTGTTATAATCCATTCCCTTGATAATATTTGGATTTTCAAAAGTGAAAGTTGTTTTACTTGAAGTACTTAGAGTCTTAAAAAGGAAGTGGTTCCTAATCTCTTAGATAGTGCCTTAGTTCCAAAACCTAAAGGTTGTTATAATGGCTTTATGGGAAGTTAGTTATAACGGCTTTAGGGGAGTCAAATGAGTGATTTACTTAATTGATTTAAAAGAGGAGAAATGACATGATTGAAAGAGAAGTAACTTGTTTTAAAGGTGTGAGTTACTTGGGATTTAAAAGTAGAAGCTACTTGATTTCAAAACCTTGAATTGAAGTTTTAAAAGTGTTGTTTGATTTGAAAAATAGAAGTGAATAGAGTATAAAGAGTGCAAGCCACTTAATTTGAAGAATATGTAACTTGATGTTGCAAGGCTAGGGCCTTGGAATTTTATGAAAACGGTAAAGAACGTGTGGCGGACGTACGTAGTACTTTGGCTTGCTTAAATGAAAATTACTCTAATTGTGCCTTGATAGTACTTTGGCTTGCTTAAATGATAATTGTCTTGGTTTGTTAAAAAGGAAGGCATGGTATTGTCTTGGTTTGTGTAAAAAGGAAAGGCATGGTGTTGTCTTGGTTTGCTAAAATGATGGTTTATTCATCTTTTAAATAAAGGTCAAGGATGGTTTGCTTGCATATGGGTTGCTCATATAGACATTCGTGCAAGTGTCGTATTTTCACATCTCCGCGTCCCTCCATAAAGGGCCGGCAACATGGTTCAAGAGATATCATGGAGTAGCTCCCATGGTGTGAGTGGTACACACTCACGGCGGGTCGGAAAGAATCGGGCTGGTTCAAATCCCGGGATATAATCCATGGACTAGCTATCCGTGATGCGAGTATCATGTACCGATGCTCAATGCGGGTCCACATGACCTATGCGGGTGAAATTGTCTCTTGCGGGTGAAATAGTCCTATGATAGGTTGCATAATAATTCATAGGGTGCATGACCCTGGCACTGACACAGCCTTCATGTTTTGAAACGGTAGTGATTTCATTAATGAAAGGATGCAGTGTGTTCATGACTTAAAGTGGAATAGTGAGTCTCATTGTTAAAAACATAACTTAAAAGGTAAAGATGATTGCATTACTCTCATGTTTGCAAGGTTCAGTGTGCTGTTGTTTTGAGTTATCACACTTCCTTCCTGTTATATTTGGACTTTGTGATCTCTTTTACTGTACTTATTGTTTCATATACTTGGTACATTCTTCGTCGACCCCTTTCTCAGGGGCTGCGTTACATCCGCAGTTTAGATGTAGATTTGGTGATCTACAAGTGTAGGACCCTTGATCAGAGTTTTTGGACAGCTCCATTTGTTCGGGAGCTTATCATTTTGGTATAGATCCTTCATTACAGGCTTTTGTACAGTTATGGGTACGGCGGGGCCTTGTCCCGTCATAGTTCAGTAAAACTCTTAGAGGTCTGTATTCATATATGGGATTGGTACTCGTGTACAATGTAGTACTTTTTTATTATATATATATATATATGGCAGCCTTGTCGGCTTTGCCTTTGCATGCTCGTTGGTTTTAAAGGAAAAAAAGATATGATGTGTTATTTAGTTCTGCGGTTTGCTTGTGTCATTTAGGTAGAAGGGTGCCCAGGTAGGGCACCAGTCATGGTCCCGGGGTTTGGGTCATGACAGAGTAGTATCAGAGCAGTCAGTCCTCGGAATGTCTACATACCGTGTCTAGTGGAGTCTTGATTATCGGTGTGTTGCGCGCCACACCCATAAACAGGAGGCTACATGACATTTAGGATTTGGTTTCTATTCTTCTCACTCTGAGATTGTGCCATAGATCTGTGTCATTAAGATAATCCCTCTCTGACGTATTATTGTGTTATAGATATGCCTCCAAGGAGGGCAACAGTTGCCCAGAAGGGTAAAAAGCGATGGCGAGCTACGGTCAGACTCAGAGAGTTGATAGGGCTCATGCCCAGGATATACCGGATATTGTGCCACAGTCGGCGAGTTCTTCTGCGCCAGGTTTTGAGGCCCCAACACTAGAACCTCCAGTTTCTCAGTTAGGGGAAGACTATAGGGTCATAAGGGAAGCAGTTATGTTATTGACCAAGATAGCGGTGATGCAGTTTCATCAGCAAGAGGTTATTCGACCAGTATAGACATGTGTACAGAGGGTAGAGGGCCAACGCGGAAATCAGCGTAAGAGGGCTAGACCGGTTGGTTATCCCGGTGAGTTTTTGGACGAGCAGCCTCAGCAGCGAGTGATATATTCGTCCCAGCCTACCTAGGACATAGCCCCGCAGCTCACAGGAGGGAGATTGGACCCCACAAGGTATTTAGGAGCCGGTCCGAGCTCCAGGGTTCGACGTTTTCAGAGAAGCATAGAATTTTTTCAGTCAAGGCCACTTATTCCTCAGTGTTTCCGATGTAGTAAGCGTCATTCGGGGAAATTCCATTTTGGCACAGGTGTTTGTTTTTATGGTGACCGTCCGGGCCATATGCAGAGGGAATGTCCTTTTAGAAAGAGCACTGGTGAGGTGGCTCAGCCTATGAGGTCGGTGGTTGGTTCCTTTTCCTCTACAGTTGTGCCCCGGGCGGTATTGAATGTCGGCCGGTAGTGGTAGAGTCGGTGGAGTTTATAGTTCTGGCGGTCCTTCGAACCGCATAGATGTCGTGGCTACTAGGCAGGATCAAGAGGCAACATCGCATGGGGTTACAGGTATATTTCGATTCTTTTGAATCATACCTGCATTGATAGATTCAGATTATCTTTGTTGCTAGTAGTTGTAAATTGATAGCACCACCAGAGGTAGAAATACTTTGATTAGTGGGGTGAAGAGTGAAGAATGTTGACAAGAATGATAAAGTGAACTGAGACTATAGTTCTGTAGGGTTCACAAGTTGTAATTACCCCATAATAGTGTAAAGACCGATAGTGGAGGATGTACAGTAGAAATACTTCGGCCTAGGTGACGAACCTCTAGTGAATGAGAGGATAGGGTGAGAAGTACCTTGAGATAGGAGAGATTTATTTCATACTAAGAATGAGAGTTAAGTGTGACGATGGGTCGGGTTGTGGACCAAATTCGGGTCGACCGATAGCATGGAATGAGGTGGTGCCAGTTGGAAATGGTCCCGCTATGTGATAGGGTCACGAGGATGCGAGGCCCAAGTCTAGTTAATCGTTGTACGAGTTCGTGGACGCGTTCCACCAGAACCAGGTCGTGAGGGCCGAGAAGGGTCTTAACGGAAATTTAATCTAAGTTTAATGACCAAGTTTGGATATAGTAACTCCAAGGATTTGAGAACAAAAGCAATATTTGAAATTTTGTACGTATACTAGAATAAGTTTGGATGTACGAGAAAAGTACGACAAGTAAGAAAAGGAAGGAACAAGGGTTAAAAGAACTAATATGGTTATAGTTATGAGTAATGAAGGTGTGTAAAGAGAATCCTTTTTAGGCCATGAGTGGAAGTTAATTGTGATGATACACACGCCTTAGGTTCAGTAACATTGTCCATAGGTGCTCGTGATTGAGATTCTACTAGTATTAGAGTTTACACCGGTTGGTAAACTAAGTTAGGCAGATTATATGATCATGCCCCAACTAGTAATTTGACTAAGTGAGATAGAGAAGGGAAGTAGCACGAGGGAAAACATCAGTTAGCTGAGTGGGAGTCCGACTGAAGGGTTCAGATAGTGTTAGTGCCATGACTTAGAATACGACAGGGCCATCCCTAATACGGGAAATAAAAAGGAACCTCTAAAGATCCCATTTTTTGAAAAGACTGTAACCTTCGAGTTTTGTGAGAAGGGACCACGGATGGGAGGTCCATTGATATGTATACATATGATATATGGTGGTCGTGTGTGGCATCGTTGGTCTTGTGGAGTATTGATTGATAGGCACAGTTTGTATAGCTTGAAGACCGACTATGAACATTCGGAACGAATGTTTCTAAGGGGGGGGGGGAGAATGTTACACCCCGTAGTTCCAAGACATGTATACGAGAGCGTACGTGGGAAAACAAGACTTTAAGTATGGAACGAATGAAAGATTTCTTTTTCCTAAGGAAAATTATCCGAACCTCGTGAAGGAAAAAGGTTTATTAATTGGAATTGGGTTCTCAAAATTTGTAAGTGAGACTTATGGAATTTATTGGAATTATGAAATTTTATTTTTGGATTTGGTCATGTGGGGCCCACCCGGGAAATTTTACGGTTTTGTGGGGCCCACAAGGTTTTCGACATTTTGACCAATTATGGATATTTCGGAGGATGAAATATTTTGTACCAATAGGAGGGCGACACGTGTCACCCCCACATGGGCCCATGTTGGGCGAGAAAATGGTAGCCAAGTGGCTAAAGGTGGGCTTGA
The DNA here is from genome assembly GCA_029844215.1 of Przewalskia tangutica. Taxonomy (NCBI): domain Eukaryota; kingdom Viridiplantae; phylum Streptophyta; class Magnoliopsida; order Solanales; family Solanaceae; genus Przewalskia; species Przewalskia tangutica. The sequence goes on from CM056725.1 coordinate 12,018,521, forward strand.
TATTTGTTGGCCAAGTGGACAAGTGGGACCCACACACACTTGTCCACAATCTCAACCTTACACTTGTTTTAATCCTCTCCCTTGGTTGCATATTATATACACATAGAGGTGCAAGATTTCTTCACACTTAGAAAAATTTCAAGAACTTGTTGTGCACTCTAAAGAGCTCTCGGCCAAAGCATATTTTCCAAGAGAAAAATTCTTCAATCTTTGTTGATAAATCCCCATATTCAAACCTAAGATCCCTATTGGTATACTAAGCATAACCAACCCTTTAAACCTCGGAAATACTATGATGAACCGTTAGTCGCACCTTGAAACCCTAAAGTGTTCTTCATATTTTGAGTTGGAACTTGAAGAGGAGTTCTTCATAAGCTTATAGTGGTTGCATATTGCGGATTGGAACGTGAAGAATGGGAGCAAGGAATATGCTAAGGATCGGCTTTTAAACTTGGATTATTTTGGGCATATTGAGGTAAGGATCATTGTCTTCTTAAGGTGATTGAAGATTTCATGTTGTAGTAGTATATACATAGCTTGTGATATAAAGAATGAAGTTTTAAAAAGGTTTGGACTATGTTGGAGGGGTGAAACCGAGACATGGCATGTTAGCCATTGAAGTTGTTAATCATTCTTATTGGTATTATCACTTGTTACAAGTTATATAATAAAGGAAATATGGTTGTTGATAGTTAGTATAACTTATATAACATGTTGGAATGAGAATTGGATAAAAAGGAATTAAGGAGAAAGACTTAGGATTTGTTGTTGTTGTGGCCGAATGCCCTTAAAAATATTGGATTGTTTTATATGAATTGTGGGGCAGAATTTTACACGTCCTGTTAGGCGTGTAATCCCCTTTGGTTAGCTGTTGGTTGTGCCTCAAATGTGGCGATTTGGTTGTTGATTTCGGGCCATGGAAAGAGGTGGAAAAGTACGTAGAAACAAAGGAAGTGCTGCCCAATTTTCCGTAGGATAAGAGACCTTATACTTAGTATCATTCTATGTTAGAAACTAGAAGTTGATAGTCGTGTTGTGGTCATTATAGGTTGACAATTCTACGTGCGGTGTATTCGACTTAGCGTGTGGATTAAGCCGAAAAGGTATGTGAACCATCTCCTCTTCTTCTAGCATGATTCCTTATTGTAAAGTGAGTAAATCCTACTCCTTAAATGATCTATCCCGTGATTGTACTTGGATTGCCTAATATAGAAGTTGTTCTATATACTTCCTTGATTGTACTTGGATTGCCTAATATAGAAGTTGTTCTATGTACTTCCTTGATTGTACTTTGGATGTTTAAATTAGAAGTTGTTATAATCCATTCCCTTGATAATATTTGGATTTTCAAAAGTGAAAGTTGTTTTACTTGAAGTACTTAGAGTCTTAAAAAGGAAGTGGTTCCTAATCTCTTAGATAGTGCCTTAGTTCCAAAACCTAAAGGTTGTTATAATGGCTTTATGGGAAGTTAGTTATAACGGCTTTAGGGGAGTCAAATGAGTGATTTACTTAATTGATTTAAAAGAGGAGAAATGACATGATTTAAAGAGAAGTAACTTGTTTTAAAGGTGTGAGTTACTTGGGATTTAAAAGTAGAAGCTACTTGATTTCAAAACCTTGAATTGAAGTTTTAAAAGTGTTGTTTGATTTGAAAAATAGAAGTGACTAGAGTATAAAGAGTGCAAGACACTTAATTTGAAGAATATGTAACTTGATGTTGCAAGGCTATGGCCTTGGGATTTTATGAAAAAGGTAAAGAACGTACGGCGGACGTACGTAGTACTTTGGCTTGCTTAAATGAGAATTACTCTAATTGTGCCTTGATAGTACTTTGACTTGCTTAAATGGTAATTGTCTTGGTTTGTTAAAAAGGAAGGCATTGTATTGTCTTGGTTTGTGTAAAAAGGAAAGGCATGGTGTTGTCTTGGTTTGCTAAAATGATGGTTTATTCATCTTTTAAATAAAGGTCAAGGATGGTTTGCTTGCATATGGGTTGCTCATATAGACATTCGTGCAAGTGTCGTATTTCCACATCTCCGCATCCCTCCATAAAGGGCCGGAAACATGGTTCAAGAGATATCATGGAGTAGCTCCCATGGTGTGAGTGGTACACACTCATGACGGGTCGGAAAGACTCGGGCGGGTTCAAATCCCGGGATATAATCTGTCACAACCCGAACCCGGGCCCGCCCGGTGCCTACTACAGGCACTTTCTGATATACATCAGAGAATAGCAGCGGAACATACACAACTGATAAAATACTTAAACATAAAATAACAACAGGCTAGCCGATAAGGCCACCTTCCGAAAACTATACAAATAAAACAGTACATATTTTTTTCTTTACAATCCAAACCACAATGTGACTACAGACCTCTAAGAATAACAACTCAAGGGACGGGGCCGCCATACCCCTGAATGTACAACAACCGACAATACCAGGGATAAGCCTCCGGAATAAAGGAGCTTCTCAACAGCTGAACAGTGATCCTAAGAGCGAGGATCAGCAACCTGTACTCTACCTGCGACATGAACGCAGCCCCCCGAAGGAGGTCAGTACAACATGTACCAAATATGTGAAACTGAAAGTACTGTAATGAAATCATAAGTCTATAATAAAACTGGAGACAAGTATGATAACTCAATTAACAGTACATAGTTCCTTACTAACAATGAGAGTAATCAAGAGTATACTTACAACATAAAATAGGAAGCTTGCGATCAAAGCAGGACCACCCGCCCGCAGTATCATTAAGCAATCCTACTCCTGGGACTATTTCACCCGCATAGGTCGTGTGGACCCGCATGAGGTATTCCTCGCATAGGCTGTACCCGCCCGCATGGGACTATTTCACCCGCATAAGCCCATAAGGACTCGCATGAGGTATTCCTCGCATCATGGGTAGGAAATCCACGGAAACAAGTGGTATAACGATCTTGGGGATTTACCCCTCATTTATACTCTTACCCTGAAACAGGTGGTATAACGATCTTGGGGATTTACCCCTCAGATATACTCTTACCCTGGAGAAGGTGGTATAACGATCTTGGGGATTTACCCCTCAGATATACTCTTACCCTATCTCAACTGGCCATCATACATAACATAAGCCCTACCAGCTTATCATACATAACATAAGCACTACCGGCTTATCATACAATAAATAAGCAAGTTACGAAATCCCCCTAACTTCTTATTAGCCTTATTCATATACACTCTCATTTTAGTTTACTTAAGGCACTAACATGTCATTATAAATCTGGGAGTTTAACCCAAAGTACTACGTACTTCTATTCTTTTAAAATGACTCATTTTCATATAAAACTTCCAAGATACTAATAACCGTAGTATCAAGTCATAACTACATTTTAAGACAAGTCACAATACCTTTTCAGAAAAATACATTTTCGGGCTTCTAAATCAAGTGACTTCTTTATTTTTAAAACCTTAAGCAATTGATGCCTTTAAATCAATTTGCCTTTCGTTATTTCAAGTCATTTAACATACTTAAATTACTTAGAGTAAACTCACACGACCGACTTAGCTCGCGGATCGGTGCCCTACTGGCACCCCTTTCGGTATACCTCGAGAGAATAGCAAATGAACATACACATCCGATAAAGTACTTAAACATAAAATAACAACAAAGTAGCCGATAAGGCCACCTTCAAAACCATATCAATAAAAGCGACATTTTTTTCCAATCCACAATGTGACTACGCACTTAAGAATAAAAACTCAAGTGCGGGCGGGGCCCGCCATACCCTGAATGTACAATAACCGACCATACCGAGGATAAGCCTCCGAATAAAGGAGCTTCTCAACGGCTGAGCAGTGATCCTAAGAGCGAGGATCAAGACTCAGCACTCTACTGCGGCGTGAACGTGCCCGCGAGGTCGATAAACATGTACCAAATATGTGAAATCAGCGTAATGAAATCATAAGTCTAAAATAAATCGGAGACATGTATGATAACTCAATTAACGATGCGTGCCTTACTAACAATGAGAGTAAATAGGAGTATACTTACAATATAAAGTAGGAAAGCTCACGATCAAAGCGGTACCACGCTGCGCAGATCAATAAGCAATCCTATTCCGGGACTATTTCTCGCGTAGATCACGTGGACACGCGTGAGGTATTCCTCGCATGGGACTATTTCACCCGCATAAGCCCTTACGGACTCGCATGAGGTATTCCTCGCATAGGTGGACCGCCCGCGTGGGACTATTTCACCGCACGAGCCCTACGGACTCGCATGAGGCATTCCTCGCATCGTGGGTAGCAAATCCACGGAAATATGCAATGCCACAACCCCGGGGAATGACCCCGCAACGAATAATATATCACTAGCACAATCCGGCTACATAACATAAGCACTACCGGCTTATCCTACAATACATAAGCAAGTTAAGAAATCCCCTAACTTCTTATTATTCTTATTTATATACACTCTCATTTTAGTTTACCTAAGGCACTAACATGTTCTTTATAGAAATCCGGGAATTTAACCCAAAGTACTACGTACTTCTATTCTTTAAAACCAATGACTCTTTTTGGTAGAAAACTTCCAAGATACTATAAATCCTAGTATCAAGTTCAAATTACATTTCAAGGCAAATCACAACACCCTTAGAAATAAAGTTAAGTTTCTAAATCAAGTGACTCCTTTTCTTATAAAACTTTTAGGCAATTGATGCCTTAAAATTGAATTGCCTTCCATTAAATCAAGCCATTTATCTTTCCATAAAGCCAATATAACCAACTCCCCATAAAGTCGTTATATTCACTTTATACCTTAGTCAAGTACGATTTCCTTTCAAGGACTTATACGTTTAAAACGAAACAAGTATCACGTTCTTTAAAACTCTTCAAGTCCCTTAACATACTTAAGTTACTTAGAGTAAACCACTCTTTAGACTTTCCATAAAGCTATTATAACCAACTTCCCATAAAGCCGTTATACTAGCCTTATACATTAGCAATTTACATTCTTTCCTTATAACCAAGAGACTTAAATTTTCCCACAAAACAAGTATTAAAATACTTTCAACATACTTAAAGTCTCTTAACTTTTGAAAACCAAGATATCATTAATATTTAAACAAGTGAGTTAATTCCCTAACTCAAACAACTTGGACATTCTTTAAAATAAGCCAAGGATATCAAATAGACTAGATTGTCAAAATCTTGTACGTCTACCGTACTATACATTTATAACTTAATCATGCTCAAGAGATAAGAAAGTTCCACATACCTCTTCGGTTAATCCACTTGCTAAGTCCATTTCGTAAATGCGTAATATGTCAACCTATAATGACCATAAGCGCCTATTAAATTCTAGTTTCAAACGTAGAATATTCCAAGTGCAAGTCACTAAGTTCTACGGAAAATCGGACAGCACTTCCTTTGTTTCTACATACTTAACCACCTTTTTCAAGGTCGAATTCAATAACCAAACACGCCACATTTAAGGCCCAACAATGTAATTAATCAATAGGGGATTACACGCCTACTAGACGTGTAAAATTCCGCCCCACAAAGATATCAAATTAATACAACCTACTAGTCCAATTCGGCCACATTGAGTACAATAACACCAATTCTTATCCAATTCCATTTCAATCCAAGTTGTTAGCATAACATGTTATAAGGCCTCAACTGATTATAACAACTATAATCTTCAAGTAGCTAACATGCGACAATTCTAGTTAACGACCAAATTGTAATTCAATTCCAAATGACTAAACATGTCATTTTCGCATTTTAAGCTTCCAAATTTCCATAACACTTATCAATATTCATAACACATCTCACATGATCATTTCTAACTTATAACAACATGGAATCTTCAATTACAAAAGTAAGACGAAGATTATACCTCATTTAACCCAAAAAATGCTCCAAGATTACAAGTCGATCCTTAGCAACTTTAGCTCCTCTTTTTGAAATTCTTCTTCCCGCTAAAATCATCTCTACTAATCCCCTACAAGCTTGCCAACATATTTCCTTCTTGTTGCCTTTCCAAAAATCTCATTTAGGCCTAGGGTTTTTAACCATTTGAGAGAGAAGAGAAGAGAAGAGAAAAATTTGGGTGAAGTCTTGCAAATGATGCAAATCTAGCAAGACATGTCTTATATAGCCTTTATCTTGTTCCACAAGTTGGGGGGACACTTGTCACCCACCTGTGGTCCTTTACAACAAATATCTTCTATTTTACCCTATTTCGCAAAAATCCCGCTGCCCTGCAGCCGGCGCGCGACCTGCAATTTCGCACAATTTCAGCTTTCGCGCCACACTGCAGCCATGCGCTCGACTGTCTGTTCTGTCAGCCGATCTTGTAACGTCCATAACTTTCTACTCTGATGTTCTATTGACGAGCGGTTTGTTGAGTTGGAAACTAGACTCAATGAACTTCATGTTAGGCTTTTGAAACACCTAAAAACCCCAATTATACTAGGAGATATACTGCTTCCAAGTTGACTAAAAACTGTCCAAAAATATTCTGCCAACTTTTTTTCTTTTTCCAACTTCGAATCTTATTTCCTTTCGTACGTTCTCATCTCATCCTCTTGGAATTACGGGGTGTAACATTCTTCCCCCCTAAGAAACATTCGTCCCCGAATGTTCTTTCGGAGTCCAATCTAAATGGATATTGGCATAGTCCCTTGACTACACCCAACATAAACACACTTGCCACACCTGGCCACATAACAATACTTATGCTCTGACGCCAACTCAACTCCAAGTGTCGACGCGGTTATCTGCATAAAGCTTCACGACTCTAAGCTTACTAATAATCCTTCCCGGATAAGCTTCGCCTTATCCACAGCCCGCTGAATCAAGTCTGGACCAAATAACTGAACCTCGCCTATGTCGAACCTTCCAACCGGCGATCTACACTTTCTTACATACAAGGCCTCAAACAGGCCATCGAATCTTGGAAGGGTATCTGTTATCGTACGTAACTCAACAAGAGGCAACTAACCCTCCCGGTTATTTCTGAAATCAAGAACACAGGCCCGCAACCTATCCTCAAGTGCCTGGGTAGTACGCTCTGCCTGTCCGTCGGTCTTAGGGTGTAATGCAACACTGAGACTCACCTGTGTCCCTAAAACCCTTCTGAAAAACCTCCAGGAGTTATCTGTAATCGAGCTCATATGTCTGACATCATAAACATAGGAACCCCGTGCAGTCTCACAATCCCCCTGCTAAAAAAACTAGCACGAACCTCAGCCGAGTAAGTGGTCCTAACCGGAAGAACACGGCTGGTTTCGTCAGCCTATTTACCATGACCCCCAGGGAGTCGCACTTCCTCTTAGTACGATGCCACCCTGTAACAAGATCCATTATTAATTACCTCCCATAACTAGGTTGGGATTTCTATCGCCTGCAATAGCCCACTGGGCTTCTGGTGCTCAACCATGACCTGCTACTAACTCGGACACTAAGCAGTAAACTCCGCTATGTCCCTTCTTCGGTCATCTTACCCATACATACATCTGAGGTCACGACACAACTTAGTCGACTCCGAACAATTAGAACAATAAGCACTGTGTGCCTCCCCTAAGACCTGCTGACTAGTCCTGCAGTACCGGGTACACACAATCTATCCTCATCTCACAAAGACCCCATCCGGTGCTACTCAACTGTGCTCTTCTCCTGAGAGTCGTATCTCGATACCGTATCATAACTGGATCCTCATACTGTCGCCTCTTTACTTCCTCAACGATGGAAGACTCGGCAACCTCTCGGATCTGAACTTCATTAACCTTGGAAACCAATAATCGAACCCCTAGGCTCGGTAACTGAAGAATCTTACGGACTACATCCTGTCTATTTGGCTGCCCGTCGCGCACTACCCTTAGGTCCATCACAAAGTATCAGAATCGTCTTGGCTTTCCTGGGTGGTATAGATATCGATATCACAATCCTTGAATAACTCTACCACCGTCGTTGTCGCAAATTCAATCGCTCTGTCAGAAGATATACCTGAGGCTCTTGTGGCTTGCACACATATTCACATGAAGTCTATATATACGTCATGCCCCCAAATCTTCAAGGCACGATTTAACTGCCGCCAGCTCTAAATCGTGAGTGGCGTAATTTCCTTTCCTGCTTCCCTAACTACCGGGAAAACATAAGCTCTATCCTTATCGGGTTGCGTCAGCACACAACCTAGCCCAACACCCAACGTGTTATCATAATAACCTAACCCTCTAGTCTTTCAGGAGGTGTTAGAACTGTAGTCGAGTCAACTTATCTTCCAATAACTGGAAGCCTTTCACATTCCTGCGAAATATTCGGGTATCCTTAATCTCACTTATGGTTCCTGTTTCCCTTTCTCTGTTGCAACCAAACTTGGTCACTAAACTTAGATTTGATTCCTTTGCTTGCCCCATGGCTAAGACTTCCTGTCAATCACAGTTTAGGGGGGGGGATTTCCTTGATCTCGTAAAGTAGTAACCCGATTTTCCTTTCCCAGTTTGTAGAGCCTATAACTAGGTGTTACCACATTTTCTCGAAATGTTCTTACTGCCCATTATCTACTAATGGTCTTTACACTCGTCTGGGGTAATCATGACTCGTGCAACTTACATAACCACAGTCGTATAGTTTCATACATGCGTACAACCTGCATTTATATCTTTACGATACTTCCTCGACCAATTCGTACGTCGTTCTTAATTTCCCCTAACACAACACTTTTCCCACGGTTATCTACAATCAGAACCTATGGCGTAGCGATACCGAGGACCTTACGGTCATATCCTGCGCCTAACAACATGGGTACACGCATCCCATAAGACGTAAAACTGTCCTTTTACGTGGGGGAGAGAACTTACCTCCCTTTCTTAAACTTTCCTTGGCGTCACAACCCCAATCACAGGGTCCTCTCGCGGGCCAGTAAATATCTAATCATCACGCACCGCCTTAAAGTCATGTAGATTTTCAAAACCTACCAAAGTTGCCTCGCCTTTCCGAGCAAAGACTCGCATTTATTTTATCCTTGCCTTGTACATTTTCGAAATTATCCAAGGTCTTGCCCCGACCGCCACACTAAACCAACTCCAAGTACCTCAAGGGCACTTAACATAAATTCCTCCAAATTTAATTTTTACATACTTTTCCGTCAATTTACCTCAGTGAACAAGTCACACAGACTTAAAAGAAAAACAATGATGCAAAGAAGGAAGGATAATTCATCGATTACTACCACTTCTCTTCCTTTACATCGATAATCGACTTACGTAAATCGAATCGAGTCAATCTCTCGGTCAATGTTGGCCTAACAAGAGGCCAACTAGCCTGACTCATAATGACCTCAATGCGTGGCATAACCTCGCTAGTCCGCTGGGGTCCAAAGATCGTATCGTTATCGGCAATTATCTACCGCTCGCCTACCACCCAACACTCACGGGTGTAGTCACCTCGAAAGGTCCTCATGGATTCGGATTTATTTCTTTACACTTGGTTGCTCTCTTTTCACCGGTCGCATTTCTTTCCGTATTTCCAAACTTATACTAGCATACGCATAAATGCCATACTAATTCTGGCCTCCACTCTTTGGAGTTATTATATTAAACAATATAAGGCCTATTCCGGCTCTCACAACCTGGTTCCGGTGGAACACGTCCACGAACCCGTAAAACGATTAACTAGACTCGGGCTTGTACCCTCGTGACCCTGTCACGTAGCGGGACTACTATCAACTGATCCCACCCCATAAACGGGTACACTAACTTCTCATATACTATAATCGGGTTGTCTTGTCCACAACAACCATACTTACTCCATACGGATCTCACCCGTACCATTCTCGAAATCCCACTACGTAGTTCAATCTATTAACATAGTCTTCCATTAAGTCCCTTAATTAACCTCTTAAGGGTCCATTTCATTCTCACACAACTTATCATCACCTAATTATCTCAAATTAGCACGTAAAACCTTGACGAGAGTTCCTTAACTGTTCATACCTTCCCGGTATTTATTTAGTCCTTACCAAATCCTGTTAATCTAAAATCATCCTAGGCAACACATATGTGACCCCCATACATAAATATGTATAGTTGTATGTCCCAATACCAACTATACTACAAACATTACCAACCTGGATACGCAATCCACATAATCTTTCCTGGGTCACTGCTGCCTTTCTCGTGGCTGCAAACAACAAAACTTGTTAGGGAGAGACCACCACACACTCTATCGCACGATCTTAGAGTGAGAAGAATGAAACCAATCCTAAATGTCCCGCACCTCCGAATATAGATGTGGTGCACAACACACCGATAATCAAGACTCTACTAGACACGGTCTGTAGACACTTTCCGAGGACTAACTGCTCTGATACCACTTTTGTCACGACCCAGACCGGGCATCGGCGGTGCCCTACTCAGGCACCCGCTTCTGATATACCTCGTAGAATAGCAATGAACATACACATCTGATAAAGTACTTAAACATAAAATAACAACAGACTAGCCGATAAGGTCACCTTCTGAAAACCATATCAATAAAACAATACATTTTTTTTCCAGCCCAATCCACAATGTGACTACAGACCTCTAAGAATAAAAACTCTGGCGGGACAGGGCCCCGCCATACCCCTGAATGTACAATAACCGACCATACCAGGGATAAGCCTCCGGAATAAAGGAGCTTCTCAACGGCTGAACAGTGATCCTAAGAGCGAGGATCAAGAATCGTACTTCACTGCGGCATGACGCAGCCCAAGGAGGTCGATAACATGTACCAAATATGTGGCCAGAAATCAGAATGAAATCATAAGTCTAAAATAAACGGAGACATGTATGATAACTCAATTAACGATAATCGTGCCTTACTAACAATGAGAGTAAATAGGAGTATACTTACAATATAAAGTAGGAAAGCTCACGATCAAAGCAGACCACCGCCCGCGATTCGATAAGCAATCCTATTCCGGGACTATTTCTCGCATAGATCACGTGGACCGCGTGAGGTATTCCTCGCATGGGACTATTTCACCGCATAAGCCCTTACGGACTCGCATGAGGTATTCCTCGCATAGGTGGACCGCCGCACGGGACTATTTCACCGCATGAGCCTACGGACTCGCGTGAGGTATTCTCGCATCGTGGGTAGCAAATCCACGGAAATATGCAATGCCACAACCCCGGGGAATGACCCCGCAACGAATAATATATCACTAGCACAATCCGGCTACATAACATAAGCACTACCGGCTTATCCTACAATACATAAGCAAGTTAAGAAATCCCCTAACTTCTTATTATTCTTGTTTATATACACTCTCATTTTAGTTTACCTAAGGCACTAACATGTTCTTTATAGAAATCCGGGAATTTAACCCAAAGTACTACGTACTTCTATTCTTTAAAACCAATGACTCTTTTTGGTAGAAAACTTCCAAGATACTATAAATCCTAGTATCAAGTTCAAATTACATTTCAAGGCAAGTCACAACACCCTTAGAAATAAAGTTAAGTTTCTAAATCAAGTGACTCCTTTTCTTATAAAACTTTTAGGCAATTGATGCCTTAAAATCGAATTGCCTTCCATTAAATCAAGCCATTTATCTTTCCATAAAGCCAATATAACCAACTCCCCATAAAGTCGTTATATTCACTTTATACCTTAGTCAAGTACGATTTCCTTTCCAAGGGACTTATACGTTTAAAACGAAACAAGTATCACGTTCTTTAAAACTCTTCAAGTCCCTTAACATACTTAAGTTACTTAGAGTAAACCACTCTTTAGACTTTCCATAAAGCTATTATAACCAACTTCCCATAAAGCCGTTATACTAGCCTTATACATTAGCAATTTACATTCTTTCCTTATAACCAAGAGACTTAAATTTTCCCACAAAACAAGTATTAAAATACTTTCAACATACTTAAAGTCTCTTAACTTTTGAAAACCAAGATATCCTTAATATTTAAACAAGTGAGTTAATTCCCTAACTCAAACAACTTGGACATTCTTTAAAATAAGCCAAGGATATCAAATAGACTAGATTGTCAAAATCTTGACGCCTACCGCACTATACATTTATAACTTAATCATGCTCAAGAGATAAGAAAGTTCCACATACCTCTTCGGTTAATCCACTTGCTAAGTCCATTTCATCGTACGTAATATGTCAACCTATAATGACCATAGTACGTCTATTAAATTCTAGTTTCAAACGTAGAATATTCCAAGTGCAAGTCACTAAGTTCTACGGAAAATCGGACAGCACTTCCTTTGTTTCTACATACTTAGCCACCTTTTTCAAGGCAGAATTCAATAACCAAACACGCCACATTTAAGGCCCAACAATGCAATTAATCAATAGGGGATTACACGCCTACTAGACGTGTAAAATTCCGCCCCACAAAGATATCAAATTAATACAACCTACTAGTCCAATTCGGCCACATTGAGTACAATAACACCAATTCTTATCCAATTCCATTTCAATCCAAGTTGTTAGCATAACATGTTATAAGGCCTCAACTGATTATAACAGCTATAATCTTCAAGTAGCTAACATGCGACAATTCTAGTTAACGACCAAATTGTAATTCAATTCCAAATGACTAAACATGTCATTTTCGCATTTTGAGCTTCCAAATTTCCATAACACTTATCAATATTCATAACACATCTCACATGATCATTTCTAACTTATAACAACATGGAATCTTCAATTACAAAAGTAAGACGAAGATTATACCTCATTTAGCCCAAAAAATGCTCCAAGATTACAAGTCGATCCTTAGCAACTTTAGCTCCTCTTTTTGAAATTCTTCTTCCCGCTAAAATCATCTCTACTAATCCCCTACAAGCTTGCCAACATATTTCCTTCTTGTTGCCTTTCCAAAAATCTCATTTAGGCCTAGGGTTTTTAACCATTTGAGAGAGAAGAGAAGAGAAGAGAAAAATTTGGGTGAAGTCTTGCAAATGATGCAAATCTAGCAAGACATGTCTTATATAGCCTTTATCTTGTTCCACAAGTTGGGGGGACACTTGTCACCCACCCAGGGGTCCTTTACAACAAATATCTTCTATTTTTACCCTATTTCCGCAAAAAATCCCGCCGCGGCCCTGCAGCCGGCGCCGCGGCTCTGCAATTTCAGACAATTTCAGGCTTTCCGGCGCCCCGGCGCTGCAGCCGGCGCCCTGTCTGTTCTGTCAGCCGATCTTGTAACGTCCATAACTTTCTACTCCGATGTCCTATTGACGAGCGGTTTATTGCGTTGGAAACTAGACTCAATGAACTTCATGTTAGGCTTTTGAAACACCTAAAAACCCCAATTATACTAGGAGATATACTGCTTCCAAGTTGACTAAAAACTGTCCAAAAATATTCTGCCAACTTTTTTTCTTTTTCCAACTTCGAATCTTATTTCCTTTCGTACGTTCTCATCTCATCCTCTTGGAATTACGGGGTGTAACAAAACCACTCTTTTTAACTTTCCATAAAGCTATTATAACCAACTTCCCATAAAGCCGTTATACTAGCTTTATACATTAGCAACTTACATACTTCTTTATAACCAAGAGACTTAACTCTCCAGCAAAACAAGTATCAATAATACTTTCAACATACTTAAAGTCTCTTAACTTTTGAAAACCAAGATATCCTTAATATTTAAACAAGTGAGTTAATTTCCTAACTCAATCAACTTGGACATTCTTAAAATAGGCCAAGGATATCAAATGGACCTAGATTGTCAAAATCTTGTACGTCTACCGTACTATACATTTACAACTTATTCATGCTCAAGAGATAAGAAAGTTCCACATACCTCTTCGGTTTAATCCACTTGCTAAGTCCAATTCGTAAATCGTAGTATGTCAACCTATAATGACCATAGTACGTCTATTAACTTCTTACTTCAAACGTAGAATATTCCAAGTGCAAAGTCACTAAATTCTACGGAAAATCGGACAACACTTCCTTTGTTTCTACATACTTTGCCACCTTTTTCAAGGCCGAATTCAATAACCAAACACGCCACATTTAAGGCCCAATAATGCAATTAACAATAGGGGATTACACGCCTACTAGACGTGTAAAATTCCGCCCCACAAAAGATATCAAACTAATACAAACTACTAGTCCAATTCGGCCACATTGAGTACAATAACACCAATTCTTATCCAATTTCCATTTCAATCCAAGTTGTTAGCATAACATGTTATAAGGCCGCAAATGATTATTGTTACATCCCGTAAGTCCAGGACATGTATAAGAGAATGTACGTAAGGAAACAAGACTTGGAAATTAGTACGAAAGGAAGAATTGTTTTTCCGACGGAAAATCTTCCGAACGTCGGAAAGGAAAAATGTTCGTTGTTGAGAATTGAATTCTCAAAATGCATTATTTGAAGAGTATGGAACTTATTAACATTATGGAATTTTTTTTTTTACGGATTTGGTCACGTGGGGCCCACCCGAGGAATTTTACATTTTTGTGGGGCCCACGAGGGTTACGGAATTTTATGGATGAATGAGAGGGCGACACGTGGCACCCCCACACTTGGTCTTGGTCGAAATTAGTGAGGGTAAAATGGTCATTGACCATCTTGGAAGATAAGTCTTGCAAGCTTGATATAATTGACCAAGTCAACTTGCCATTTGGGCTTGATCCATGTGATCTTCATCTTAGCCACCCATTTGTTTAAGTCTAAGCCATCCAATGTGTTATATAAGCATGCTACTAGTGCAAGACTTGCTCTTCAACACTTAGAAAAACTAGACAACTCTTGTTCCTCACTAAGTGCTCTCGGGTTCACCATGGTATCCACACAAAAATTTTGTAGTTTTGATCCCTTGTTCACAAGACTTTAACCCAATGTCCCTAAGGGTTTTGTAAGGATATCTCAATAGAAAGATTTCGGAAAAACGACATTTTCGTATTAGTCGCAAGGCGGAAACTTGAGGAGTTCTTCAACTTTGAAGTTGGAACTTGAAGATGGGTTCTTCATAGGCTTCTAAGGAGTGCTTGGAGCGGATTGGAACTTAAGGAAAGGAGCTAAGAATTGCTAAGGCGCGACTTTGAATCTTGGAATTTTTTTAAGGGCTTGTAAAGGTATAATATTGTCGTTTTAGTAATTAAGTGTCACGACCCGACCTCGGGCCCGCGACTGGTGCCTTACCCCGGGCACCCTAGTGATACAACATCAGAGAAAAATCAGCGGAAATAAAAACTTAAACATGAAACAAGATAAAATAAGAAACAGGCTAACCAAAACGGTTACCTTTCTGCATAAATATACATGAACAGTTATATCCTTTACAAACCCTGCCCACAATAGTACTATAGACCTCTAAGAATTTAACCACAACTATGACGGGACAGGGCCCCGCCATACCCCTGAATGTATAAGTACCTACAATGACAGGGGACTATACCAAAGATAAGCCTCCGGAGAAACGGAGCTTCCCAAAACGCTGAACTGTGATCCTATGAGCGAGGATCAACAACCGGTGTACCTCTCTGCACTGCGGCGTGAACGGCAAGCGAGGTCGATCTGACAATTACAGTATGTGAAACTGTAAAATAATGTAAATGAAATCATAATAGTCTATATAAAGCAGGAGACATATATGATAACCAAACTACAGTCCACAATATATAAACAGTCATGTCAAGTCAGGGACTCACGCCCTCAAGGTCATCACTCAAATATAACGATGGGTCTCACGCCCACAACATCAATCATGCCCGTGGAATTCCTTCCTCGCTTTAGCCTATGATATAACAACACCAAGGAGTACACTTGAACACCAGGTCCCACCTGTGTCATAAAACCGTACGGGGCAAGTACGAAGGCTAACTACCAGATACCAAAGTCGCATCATCAACTGACCGGGGCAAGTACGAAAGCCAACTACCAGATACCAAAGCCGTACCAACCATACTATACAACTATACCACGAAGGCGACCGCAGGGCAAGTACGAAGCCAACTACAGATACCAAGGCGCGTCACGTGGTGAGGGCAATCTGAGGCTAACTACCAGATACCAAGGCCGTGATCACGGGACTTCGCCACAAAACTGAACGGGGCAAGTGCGAAGGCTAACTACCATATACCAAAGCCGAATCAGCCACGACCGGGGCAAGTACGAGAGCCAACCACCAGATACCAAGGCCGAATCAGTAAAACCCCATGGAGGGCTGGTCCATGGAATGACACTATCAAGAACTGATCGGGGCAAGTACGAAAGCCAACTACCAGAACCAACTGCATCGAACGGCCGGCAAGTACGAGGGCTAGCTACCAGATACCAAGGCCGAATCAGTAAACCTCATGGAGAGCTAGTCCATGGAACAACAATCCTAATAGAACCATATCCGTGGGCCACCCAACGTGTCAGTAGGTCCAAGGATATAACAAGACAACACTCCTAGTGGAAGCATACCCGTGGACCACCCATCGTGTCAGTATGTCCATCAATCAACAATAACATGACCGGCCCTTCATCGAGAGACGCGGTAATCATAAGGATACAACACTTGCACAACAAGGCTATCACACGCAAACATAGGCAAGTTACACACAACTCAAGGTACTTTCATTTTTGTCAAGGTCCGGGTTTTAACCCCAAAGTACTACATACCTTAATTCTTTTAAAAAGACCCATTTCTTTCCCAAACGTCACCTGGTACTAACACTCGTAGTATCCAAAAAAAAGAGTAACTATTGTTTTAAGTAAACCAAAACAATTCCATACCTTCTTTTAAATAAACCAAGACAATACTATGCCTTCTTTTTAAAACCAATTTAAGACAAAACCATGCCTTTTTTTTAAACCATTTTAAGACAAAACCATGCCTTTCTTTTAAACCAAAAACTCTTTAATTCCTCAAGTCCCTTTTCTTTTAGAAATCAAGTTCCTTACTTTGGAATTTAAGAAAATTAATTCTTGTATGTAATGATTCTTATTGAAGTAGCCATGATCTATAAAATGTAATAATTTTGTCTTATCTTAGCTTCTATGCAGATGGAGGTTTCTACTTGTTTTAATATAATTAATTGTCATTACATTTTCCTTTACTAACGCTGCAATGGCTTGTTCGATACTTATTCTCATTTTCGAAATCAATATAACTTATTCCTTTTAAAACCCAATTACCCATTTCTCATAAAAGCGGTTTCACAACTTTTTAACACCAACCAAGTCCTTAATATTTCACATCAAGTCATTTATAAGTCAAGTCTCTTATCTTTTAAAAACCACAAACCATTTCTTTACCTACATAAAGTTGTTATAACAAACTTCCCATAAAGCCGTTATAACACTTTATGTTTTAAACCAACCAAATTCATTTAGCACATGTACGTCTACCGTACTACATAGTTTACAACAATCATGCTAGAAAAGATAGGAAGAGGTTCACATACCTCGCGACGATTATCGACAATTAGCAAAACGCTCCAAGTACTATACCCTTGCTAGCCTTTTCCACCCTTCAAGTAGAATACGCTACTCGTAGTACTTCAACCTATAATGGTCATAAAATGTCTATTAACCTCTAGCTCTCTTCGTAGAATATTCTAAGTACAAGGTCACTAAATTCTACGGAAAATCGGGCAGCACTTCCTTTGTTTCTACATACTTTGCCACCTTTTTCAAGGCCGAATTCAATAACCAAACGCCACATTTAAGGCTCAAATCAAATCAGCAAATACAAAGGGGATTACACGCCTTACAAGACGTGTAAAATTCCGCCCCACAATTGACATCAAAACTAGTCCACAAAAATACAATGTCTACTCGGCAACTTGAGATATAACAACACCAATTCTTATCCAATTCAAGATCTTGGGTCAAACATGTTATATAGTCATAAACAACTTCCACAACTACAATTTCCTTCTTTATATAACATATGACAACTAAACTAATAACCAATTTGAATTACAATCTTAAGGGCTAACATACTAGTTTTCGTATTAGGGTTCCAATAGTCAATTCACTTATAAAACTTCATAATATATACCTCATGCTTGCTAATATCCAAAGCTACAACAAGTAGTAATCTTAATTACTAAAACGACAATAATTATACCTTTACAAGCCCTTAAAATATCCAAGATTCAAAGTCGCTCCTTAGCAATTCTTAGCTCATTTCCTTATGTTCCAATCCGCTCCAAGCACTCCTTAGAAGCCTATGAAGAACCCATCTTCAAGTTCCAACTTCAAAGTTGAAGAACTCCTTAAGTTTCCGCCTTGCGACTAATACGAAAACGCCACTTTTCCGGGATCTTTCTATTGAGATAACCTTACAATACCCTTAGGGACCTTGGGTTTAAGTCTTGTGAACAATGGAACAAAACTACAATTTTTTTGTGTGGAAAAGGGGTGAACCCGTGAGCTATCCCTCAAGAACAAGAAAGTGTGAAAATAATTCTAAGTGTTGAATACTAGTCTTGCACTAGTTGGGTATATATAAAACAATGGAGGGTCAAGATTATAACAAATGTGTGGCTAGGATGAAGATCACATGGATAATAGCCAAGTGGACAAGTTGACTTGGTCAATACACTCAAGCTTGAAGACTTTCATCCACAATGGTCAAATGACCATCCAATCCTTGCATTAAATCGTCCAAGACCATATGATGGGGTGCCACGTGTCGCCCTCTCATTCGTTCATAAAATTCCGTAACCTTCGTGGGTCCCACAAAACGTAAAATTCCTCGGGTGGGCCCCACATGACCAAATCCGTAAAATATAAATTCCATAATTCTTATAAGTTCTTAAAGTCTTAAATACCAAAGTTGAGAATCCAATTCTCAATAATAAACCTCTTTCCTTCACGAAGTTCGGAAACTTTTCCGTCGAAAAAATCACATCTTTCTTCTATTCCAATTTTAATGTCGTATTCTCGTACGTATGTCCTCACGTACATACCCTAGAACTACGGGGTAACATTCTTTCCCCCTTAGAAACATTCGTCCCGAATGTTCCTTCTAAGTCTCAAAACATACACGCGCCGGTATAGTCTTCACTACTATACTTACAAAACCAATTATGTCACACCTGGCCATAATATAACACATGCGCAAAACTCGAATCCAAGCCAACGAGGAACCATCTCTAACGTGTATAAAAAAAACACTAAAACTTCCACCCATGGTCTAAAGGATACTTCCTTCACCTCGTTACTTCACAAAAAGATCACTTCCCTTCTCTTAACACCCGTTCACTTCTTTCCTTACTCGTCGTACCCTTCTCGTACACCTGAACTCTTTCTATTACACGTACCACACTTCAGTCATCGCTTCAGTTTCCAAAACCTTGGAGTCACTACCCCCAAACCCGGTCATCTTACTAGCCTCAAATTCCTTTAAGGCCATTCCCAGCCTTCACGCTCCGATTCTGGTCGAACACATCCACGAACTCATACGATGGTTACCTAAACTTGGGCCTAGCACCCTCGTGACCCTACCACCTGGCGGGACCACCTCAAACTGACCCCACCTCATTCCGGGCTGCGGGTTGACCCGCGATCTGGCCTCAACCCGACTCGCTATCGCGCTAAACTCTCTCGTTCCCCGATCCGGAACAATCTTACTAATTCACGTCATGAAAGCTACCACTTCCATCTCACACTACCCATGGAATTATCCCACAAATACTCCACGTATACTATGCACTCCGACAAAGATCACCCGCAAAATCTTTTACTCAAGACGTCCTTACATCTAAGGTCTCAATTGTCATAATTTCTAAGGTTCACAAATTACCTGACCCCAAACTTACCCTTTTTACTGCCCATGTTTTCTAATCACAATTATCATAATGTTATCTGAACATAACACTTAACATAAAAATAAAATCATCATATCACGCATACTAATCTCTAGAGGGTTAAGGATATACCTGTAACTACTGCTTCACTTTCCTTTTGTCGCTCTAATCATAACCCTGCCCTGTTGGCGCATAGCTATAGAAGGCAATCACCCGCCACTGATCCTGAAGGGTGAGTCTTAACATCTCCTCTACCTCTGGTCGGACAATCCCTCCCAAAATGGCCCTATCGGCCGCAAGTATAACAATCTCCCAAACTAGCACGACACTCCCCCTTATGGAGTTTTCCACAACGGCCACACTGAGATAAGGGTGGCCTCATCCGGCGAGCACTCCTACTCCCCAGAAAATCTGAAACCTTGGAGCCACGACCGCTCACTGAATACCTGGGCCAAGAAGGCGGAGGACCACTTTGTACTGGCGGAGGTGTATAACTAGCCTGCTGCTGAGGCGGTCCGCCTCGAAAGTTACCAAAGGACCCTGCTGTCTTGGCCTCTTATCTGATCCACGGTCCCACGTCGGTCTCTCGTTCCTCCATCCCCGTGCATAAGCTCG
Source organism: Przewalskia tangutica (assembly GCA_029844215.1). Taxonomy (NCBI): domain Eukaryota; kingdom Viridiplantae; phylum Streptophyta; class Magnoliopsida; order Solanales; family Solanaceae; genus Przewalskia; species Przewalskia tangutica. Next base: position 12,038,897 of record CM056725.1, read on the forward strand.
TATACGGGCAATGTCCATTCCGGTGAAGAGCTACACGAGCAAGCCTCGCCAAATAATCATCGAGCCGGTGATGTAGCGGTGCACCTATCCTCCATATCTGCTACTAACGCGAGGACATATCGAGCCAACGAAGTCGAACTCAACGTTGTACTCCCGGCGTGCGTCCTCTGTCTCGGCATCAAAAATTTGTCGGCCGTGATCTCTCATCGTGGCGGCGAAATGGCCAAGGAATGCCTCGAGAACTCGTCCCATACAGTGGGCGCATGCTCTCCGGGACAGCTCCGCGAATCAAACGATCGGCTCGCGGTATCACGCAGCCGATGCGAACCTAAGACCACTGACTCGGTCTCTGAAGCCTTGATCACTCTCATGATCCGCTGTAACTGTCGGATGAACTCCTGCGGATCATCCTCAAGCCTCGACCCGTAGAACTCAGGTGGGCTGCAGCTCAAAAAGTCCCGAAGTCTCCAACTATCAGATCTAAGGTGAACCACTGGTACTACTGGAACCTCCGACTCTCGTCTGTCCTCGTGTCTAGCCACAATCCTAGCTAGTAACTGGTCCATCTCCTTGTAACCCATATCCTCTGCCCCAGGCTGTGGGGCTGGAGGCTCAGGTATCGTAGCCTCAGTAGCTACTGTTGCTGCTCTAAACTCCCCTGGGGCTAGCGGCGTCGCAGAACTCCCCATCTGAAGTACCACCTTAGGTAAAGACTGGGCCTGTGCCCTGGTAATCCTCTGTGCTCTACTCAGCCTCCTCTGCTTTGCCTTGCCATACGGGCTCTGGTTGCCTTGCGTAGAAGCATAACTGGTACAAAAGAATACGTCAGAGGGAGTCCAACTTATAACACAAATCTAAGGCACGATCTCAGAGTGAGAAGAATGGAAACCAATCCTAAATATCTTGTAGCCTCCTGATTATAGATGTGGTGCACAACACACCGATAATCAAGACTCTACTAGACACGGTCTGTAGACACTTTCCGAGAATTAACTGCTCTGATACCACTTTTGTCACGACCCGACCTCGGGCCCGCGACTGGTGCCTTACCCCGAGCACCCTAGTGATACAAAATCAGAGAAAAATCAGCGGAAATAAAAACTTAAACATGAAACAAGATAAAATAAGAAACAGGCTAACCAAAACGGTTACCTTTCTGCATAAATATACCTGAACAGTTATATCCTTTACAAACCCTGCCCACAACAGTACTACAGACCTCTAAGAATTTAACCACAACTATGACGGGACAGGGCCCCGCCATACCCCTGAATGTATAAGTACCTACAATGACAGGGGACTATACCAAAGATAAGCCTCCGGAGAAACGGAGCTTCCCAAAACGCTGAACTGTGATCCTATGAGCGAGGATCAACAACCGGTGTACCTCTACCTGCGGCATGAACGCAGCCCCCCGAAGGAGGTCAGTACAACAGGTACCAAGTATGTGAAACTGTAAAATACTGTAAATGAAATCATAATAGTCTATATAAAGCAGGAGACATGTATGATAACCAAACTACAGTCCACAATATATAAATGATGCGCGTAATATGCACACACTTTTAAACGCAAGTGCACGTTATCGTATCAAGTAGTATAGTCTTAGATAAGACCGAATATCGTCCTCTAGGATTAGGGTTCAATTACCAACTATCTATTTTCTAGTATCTATTTGGTGAATTAATGATTGATTGTTTGGTTTATAACTAAGAATTATTCAAGATAAGTAAATATAAAGAATTACTTCAGATGTGATGAGAATAGGGCTTCTATGTATCCTCACTATCCGCTTATGCTACTTACTAATGCATTACTTATGGTATTCTTCTTTTGGAGAAAGCAGGTTTACGAAATCGTTTTATACTCCCGTTAGGGTTATATAAACACTCAACCCCAGTATCGTTCCTTACCTACCTTTCGGTGATAAGGGTAACTTTATAGGAGGATTAAGAACAAAACCTAGTTGACCGTCACGCGAAATTAGGGTTGTTAAGCCTCTCATCAACGCTTACAAAACTAATTGAGGTATTTCCATCCCCAATTCAAGCCTGTCTACCCAACTTACAAAGTATTCACGGTCCCCTTTTCGAATCTTAGAAATCATATTGTGATAACTAGTTGTCAATTAGTTACCAAGAATTCAACTCAATTATTGGATAGATCTCTCAATAAGAAAAATAACCATAAGCATGCATTAATTTATAACATAAGTTTCAAGAAATTCAACATAGAAAGCCCTATAAGAGAATTAGTTCCTAGCCATGAATATGACAAGAACTAATTCAAAGTTCATCATGCAAAAACTGAATTAAAGAAAAGAAAAGGAAAACAAAGTACTAAGTTAATGGTATCCAATCTCCAAGCCAAAATCTTGAGTTGTGCAAGAAAGGGAACCCTCAAAAACTGCCTAGGGTTCTCCTTATATAGGTTTAAAAACGCCTCCTTCTTTTCCCTGCAGGCCTGGCCCAAAAATCCGTCAAAAGACCTAATTTTTCCGCGTCGGCGCGCGGCCTGCGAGATAGCGTCGCGGCGCAAAGTTCTGCGATCCGTCGGGTGTTTTGGCGCGCGGCCGATATCTGCATGCGAGGCGCCGCGACGCTGTATCTTCTGTAGCTCCTCGGATGTTTAGGCGCCGCGGCCCCTGCTTTTGGCTGCAGGAGGCGCCGCGGCGCTGGTCTGGATTTTAGCCTCGTTCGCCACTTTCTCTGTTTTCGGCTCTGGCATCTCCTCTTTTTGCTCCTTTTCCGCCATTTGGCCATTTTAACCACTTTGACTCAAAAGAAAGAAAAACTATCCTAATACGACACTTATATGTGCAAAATGGGAAAAAAGACTAACTAAAACTGACTCAAAAGGTGTATATAAAATACACCGATCAAATACCCCCAAACTTAACCTTTGCTCGCCCTCGAGCAAAGATAGAAAGAAATAAAATAAAAGACTCAAAGAACGAAAAATAAAAGACTCTCTGTCATTAATTACTTTTGCTGCCTAAATGTTAACTAGAAAAACATGAAGGTTAGCAGAATAAGATGCAGGAACATATAGCATGAAATTTTCAGCACACTAAACATGAAGCTAAATATTTCGCAAACTCATATTCATCATGCTTAATGGAAGTCAATATACTAAATCATGCATATAAATTCAAGAATTCATATGGCATGCTTACTTGCTATTCTCCACTAATTCTGGATATGCATAAAAGAGATCTTCAGGACTTTGAGGGTTGTAATGTAGGCTTAGGTAGGGGTTGGTAAAGATAGGCATTTAGGCTCATTTTTCTGTACCATAAGCTCTTTGGCTTTTCAATTTTTCCCTTTTTCTTTTGATTCTTTCCTTCACTTCAATTCTATCTTTCCCCTCTTTTGTTTTGGGAGAGTGAAGTGTATTATACAAATAGGCACCCCCAAACTTAGGCTTTTGCCTCTTTCTTATTACTTTTCCATTGGGGTGCATCAAACTTGTTCACTCTTATTGTTTCTTCTTTTTAACACAATGTACTCCACTATTTCATATTTTCACTTATGGCACAATTTTGTGGGAATATGGGGTGTCAAAGAAGAAGTTTCAAATTTAGGCTCAATGGGGCTGACTAGGGATATTTTTAAAGTACGGGATAGAAAAGAATGGTAAGAATTGGCTATCAAAGAAATGCCTGAGTCATCTCCCTAACATGTATATCCTAACTATTTCGCCTCAAATAGCAAGCACTCATAACACATAAGCATTTATCATTTAGCATGCATAACTCAAGCAAGAAACTCCAAATAGACAGATTCTGTGAGCTTTTGGCATATCTAACCTAAGTGTTTAGATAGTTGCTTCAATTCCTTTACATTATTCCACCTTACTTCACTAGGTGTTTCTAGCAACTACAGCATACATGATCTTTGACAGACAATTATGACTCAAGAAAGAAAAAAATTTGGTGACTCAAAATAAACATAAAACAAATAAAAAGATTTAAATAAAACATACATGACACACAAATAAAAACTAAAACACAAAAACACACCCCCAAACTTAAATCACACATTGTCCCCAATGTGTGTAGACTCAAAGATAAGAAAATAAGACACTTACAAACTTTGGTTAAAATGGTGGTGGTGGCGGTGGATAATGCATCGACCATTGGTTGAACAAGGCACTCAGCTCGTCGATTTGTTGCCTTGTTTCTTGCTGTCCTTGTACTACTGTTTGCAAGGTCTGCATCATCTCCCTCTGGTGTTGGTACAATTGCCCCATTGTGGGCTCTGAAGGTTCTGCTCTTGTGGTTGGCCGGTGGTGGGTCTCGCCTCATTGAGCCCTATTTCAGGCTCATATTCATCCATGGCGGCCTCTGCTGCTGCTGGTGCTCTCCGTCTGGCTGCTGGGGGGCTGGGGTCTGGGAAAGAGTGCACTATCCCATAGGACACTGGCAGTTGGTTTCTTTCACGAGTATCTGTGGGTAGTTGTGGGACCGCACTCATGTGGCATAGACTGGTAATAAGCGAGCCGTGTCCCAATCCACCTGTTGTCACCAACCTGCTGATTTCTTCGATGCTCTGCACTATCTCTTTCCCCACATCAATTGTCAGCCCCCTCATAATTCCATAAATCAACTTAATCTTGTCTTCTGGCACTCTGGTGAAGTGCGCAGATGGAATCACGCGCATCGACGAAATCTGACCAAGCCTTGGTCGCTTGTCAATTGGCACCTACTCGATTCTAGATCCATTTCTTCCAATCTCAAAAGCGGCTCGGGTAGTGACGGTGTTCTGCAGTATCGATTGATGTTATCGGTGCTCCTAGACCATGTTCTAAAATGGTTCCAATCACCAATTCCTCCTTCAACATCCACTGTTTTTAGAGTCACATTTATTGCTTCCGCCGTCACAGGCATATAATTTCCACCACAAAGCACCCCTTCATCCTCTCCGAAAAGTTTGCATAAAATTCCCGCACCATTGTTGTATTCACTGGTGTTATCTTCTCCGGATTGACAAATCTCTTCCACCCCCTTAGCTCTATCATAGCCCGGATGGGCTCATAAATGTCTTCCTCCCCATATGATCCCCTTTGGTAATCCATTCCCCTTTCTGGAATTACGGGCCTGGTATCAAGCCTTTTGTATCTTTGGAAGGCCTGGTAACTCACAAATCTATTTTCATCGTATTGTGGGGTTGGGGTGGATGTGGATCCTCTTCTCTTTCTGGTGGCCATTTTTAAACAAAATCTGCAGCTTCTAATTTTTGTGGCACAATGTCTCCTACACACTCAATAACTAGCAGCGACAACACCCCCAAACTTCAACAATGCCCACAACCTCTTTTTCTACTCTTTTCTCCAACTTCACAACCAACTTTTCAGTACCCAAACTACTCCAACTACAATACTCTTCCAAACTACTACCTCTTATAACTTCAGTAAAAGGATTCAAGAACACCAAAATAAAGGGATTACCTTTTATGAGAAGATTCAAGCTTTTCTTGTTTCAATTATTGGGTTGAGGCTGTAGAATGGAGCTTCGTTGTTCGTGATAGTTGGGAGGTTTTAGGAATTTAAGAGTTTAGGTAGTGGTTGGGTTGGATTTGTGGAGGTTTTGTGGGCAAATTTCTGGAATTTCGTGGGTTTTTTTTTTGGAGAGGGAAGGTTAGGTTTTGGAAGTTGGAATTGGGGAAAATCTGATTTTTGGGCGTTTTAAATTTACGGATTCCGCCCGGCGCCGCCCACTTTTAGCCGCGGCTGAACATCTGCGCTCGCCCGGGACTTTCTGCGCCATGGCTGCTCTGGCGCGCGCCTAAATTTCTGCAAACTTTCTGGAATTCTACCGCCGCGGCCCTGCTCCTGGGCGCCGCGGCGCCTAAATTTCTGCGCCTGTTCAGCTCTTTTGGCGTTGCGGCCTTACGGCGCGGCCTACCGCTTTTCGAAATCGACTTTCTTTGATTTTCGCCTTGATTCATTCCACAGACTATCACTCACAGCACAACCACACGAACCCAAGACCGTGAGATTGTTCTAAACAAAATAAAATAAACTAAAAACAGAAATTAAAATAACATAATTGAAAACGTTGGGTTGCCTCCCAAGTAGCGCTGTCTTTAACGTCTTTTAGCCGGACGCAAGTTCCTTAGTCTTAATAACCTTGGGGTGGATTAAGCCCCAACCTATCCATTTCCTCCACATTTGGCGTTTCCTTTTTCTCCTTTTCTTTTTAGCATTATCGGTAATAGGGAGTTCAGGAACACTTACCTCCTTTAGTGGCATTTATACAAACCATGCATTCTTTCTTGGGCTCATCACTCTTTGGTTGACTTGTAATGGCTCGCATGGGGGTTTGATGGTGCTGATTGCAAAGCACCTATTCATTGGTGGTGGTTCGATGACATGTTTAAACACTTTAAACACCATTTCTTCATTCTCCACCCTTAATGTCAACTCCCCTCTTTCAACATCAATCAAAGCTCTTCCCGTTGCTAGGAACGGCCTCCCTAATATGATAGGGATTTCCGCATCTTCTTCCATATCAAGAATGAGGAAATCTGCAGGAAAGAAAAATTTTCCTACCTTCACAATCACGTCCTCAATCTTGCCTCGTGGATGAACTACTGTCCTGTCGGCTAGTTGCAGACTCACAGTGGTTGGTTTAGCCTCTCCCAACTCCAATCTTTTGAAAACTGATAAGGGCATCAGATTTATACTTGCCCCTAAATCGCATAGAGCTCTGTTGCACGTCACCCTGCCCACTGTGCATGGTAGTGTAAAGCTTCCAGGGTCCTTTAGCTTTGGTGGCAATTTCTTTTGTAAGATAGCACTACACTCTTCTGTTAGTGCTACTATCTCATATTCGGCCAGTTTCCTCTTTTTCCCCAAGATTTCTTTCATGAACTTGAAATAAGACGGATTCGCCTCCAAAGCCTCTATAAAAGGTATGTTGATATGCAACTTCCTGAATACCTCCAAGAATTTGGAAAATTGTTTATCGACCGCCTTCCTTTGTAATCTCTGGGGGAAAGGAATCTTTTCTGTATACTCCTTCTCCGGAGTTTTCTCTATCACTGGGCTAGGTTCAGCCGCCTTCTCTTTTTCTAACTCTGCTTCCTTCTCAACTATTGACTGAGGTGGTTGTTGCTCCAATTGTCTTCCACTTCTCAACTGCACTGCCTTACATTGCTCCCTCGCCTCTGTATTGCTCGGCAATGTCCTTCGTGGCTCGATGTTTGCTCGCTTTGCTACCGTCCCTACTTGTGTTTCCAAGTTTCAACGAGGATCTAGCTTCGCCATAAATCCGTCGGGCGCGGTGCGTCGCCATAGCCGCTTAAGCTCATCCGCTTTTCTTCGAACCGCATCAATCGCTGAGGCCGGGGCTTGAATGGGCGGTCGCTGATTCTGCTCGCTGTTCTGCATCGACCCGTATTGGTTCTGCGTTCTTGATATCGATTCTGCCGCTCGACATCGTTCTCGCTGCCACGATATTGATTCTGCCGCCCTAATCTCCTTTCCATGAGAAATTTGGGTGATTCTCCACCGGATTATAAGTGTTTGAGTAGGGGTTGTTCGCTGCCTCGTAATCGCTTACCGCTGACACTCTGCTGCTCCATGGTATATTGTTGGGATCCGCCGGCGGCATCTATCAAATGTATGTGGGCCACCACATATCTCACGCCTTTTAGGCATCTGCATCGCTGCCATCGACATCGTATGTTGTCGCAATCGCTTCGCTGTGGCGGCCACTGGGCATTCAAGGCAAGAATAGCATCTACTTCGCGACCCCACGCTTCTTCTCCCACTAGTCGCCTCTCTTCGTGACATGGTTGTTAGTGGCCATATCTTCTAATAGCTCATGAGCGCCGTGGGTCGCTTTTCCTCATGAATGCTCCACCCGCCGCATCTATGATGGTTCTCGTCAGATCGCCACCGTTGTAGAAGATGTGGACCAAGTTCCACAACTCAATGCAATGGTGTGGACACTTCCTCGCAGATCCTTGAACCTTTCCCAAGATTCATATAAGGACTCTCCATCGCCTTGGTAGAAGTTGTTCAACTCCCCTCTCAGTTTTGCTGCATTACAGGGCGGAAAGAACTTGGCTAGGAATTTATGTGCCACTGCGCCATGTGAATATCGAATCCTACGCGTGGAATTCAACCATACTTTTGCTCTATCCCTGAGTGAGAAGGGAAAGAGCCTCAACCTGACGGCATCATCAGTAACGCCGTTATATCTGAAAGTGGCACATAGCTCCAAGAAATTAGCTATGTGCATGTGTGGATCCTCCGATGGCAGTCCTCCGAATTGCACAATATGTTGTACCATGCTCAAAATTGCTGGTTTTATCTCGAAGTTGTTGGCTCCTATTGCAGGGAGTCTAATGCATGTCTGTGCTCCATTCACTTTTGGCAGCACATAATCTCCCAAACTTCTTCTCGGCCGGATTCGACTCTATCCTCCACATCTATCGCACTTGATGAGGATCTTCTGGGTTAGGTTGATTTTCACCTAACCCTTCTCTCATCCTGTTATTGTTTAGATTACCGTCCATCTCTATTAAAGTTGCAACTCGTTGATTCTTTCTGCTCGCTTGCGTTTTTCGATCTCGATTGAAGGGAACAAGAGTGTCCGCTCATCTTCCTTCGCATAAACCGATTGCAAATAGATCAAAAATGTAAAACAAATCACGCAACCCGATTTTCCAAAAGTAGCGAAAAACGTAAAAATTAAAATAAAAATTAAAATTAAAGACCAAATTAGAAATTAAAAATAGATAATTTTGATATCGAACTAATGCCTAATCCCCAAGAATAATACAAAAACTTGATGCGCGTAATATGCACACACTTTTAAACGCAAGTGCACGTTATCGTATCAAGTAGTATAGTCTTAGATAAGACCGAATATCGCCCTTCAGATTAGGGTTCAATTACCAACTATCTATTTTCTAGTATCTATTTGGTGAATTAATGATTGATTGTTTGGTTTATAACTAAGAATTATTCAAGATAAGTAAATATAAAGAATTACTTCAGATGTGATGAGAATAGGGCTTCTATGTATCCTCACTATCCGCTTATGCTACTTACTAATGCATTACTTATGGTATTCTTCTTTTGGAGAAAGCGGTTTATTTAAATCGTTTTATACTCCCGTTAGGGTTATATAAACACTCAACCTCAGATCGCTCCTTACCTACCTTCTGATAAGGGTAACTTTATAGGAGGATTAAGAACAAAACCTAGTCGATCGTCACGCACAATGCGCAAATTAGGGTTGTTAAGCCTCTCATCAACGCTTACAAAACTAATTGAGGTATTTTCATCCCCAATTCAAGCCTGTCTACCCAACTTACAACATATTCACAATCCCCCCTTTTCAGAATCTGATTAGAAATCATATTGTGATAACTAGTTGTCAATTAGTTACCAAGAATTCAACTCAATTATTGAATAGATCTCTCAATAAGAAAAATAACCATAAGCATGCATTAATTTATAACATAAGTTTCAAGAAATTCAACATAGAAAGCCCTATAAGAGAATTAGTTCCTAGCCATGAATATGACAAGAACTAATTCAAAGTTCATCATGCAAAACCGAATTAAAGAAAAGAAAAGGAAAAGAAAGTACTAAGTTAATGGTATCCAATCTCCAAGCCAAAATCTTGAGTTGTGCAAGAAGGGAACCTCAAAACCGCCTAGGGTTCTCCTTATATAGTTTAAAACGCCTCCTTCTTTTCCTCGCAGTTCGCCCAAAAATCCGCCAAAGACCTAATTTTTCCGCTACGCTGCCCTCGCAGATAGCGTCGCGCCGGAAGTTCTCGCGATCCGTCGGTGTTTTGGCGCCGCGCCCCGATATTCGCTGCTCGGTAGCCGCGCCAGATCTTCTGTAGCTCTCTGATGTTTAGCGCCGCGCCCGATATCTGGCTGCGGTAGCCGCCACAGATTCTTCTGTAGCTCCTCGGATGTTTAGCGCCGCGCCCGTGCATTCGCTGTTCGGCGCCCAGCGCTACCAGTCTTCGCTCTCTGAATAGTGGCGCCGCGCCTCGCTGTCGCAGGAGGCCATGCGCCGGTCCGATTTTATTCTCGCCGCTTTTTCTCTGCTTCGGCTCGCATCTCCTCTTTTGCCCTCTTTTTGCTCCTTTTCCGCCATTTGGCCATTTTAACCACTTTGACTCAAAAGAAAGAAAAACTATCCTAATACGACACTTATATGTGCAAAATGGGACAAAAGACTAACTAAAACTGACTCAAAAGATGTATATAAAATACACCGATCAATAAACAGTCATGTCAAGTCATGGACTCACGCCCTCAAGGTCATCACTCAAATATAACGATGGGTCTCACGCCCACAATATCAATCATGCCCGTGGAATTCCTTCCTCACTGCCGGCAGTCTATGATATAACAACACCAAGGAGTACACTTGAACACCAGGTCCCACCTGTGTCATAAAACCGTACGGGGCAAGTACGAAGGCTAACTACCAGATACCAAAGCCGCATCATCAACTGACCGGGGCAAGTACGAAAGCCAACTACCAGATACCAAAGCCGTACCAACCATACTATACAACTATACCACGAAGCTGACACGGGGCAAGTACGAAAGCCAACTACCAGATACCAAGGCCGCGTCACGTAGCTGACGGGGGCAAGTACGAGGGCTAACTACCAGATACCAAGGCCGTGATCACGAGACTTCGCCACAAAACTGAACGGGGCAAGTGCGAAGGCTAACTACCAGATACCAAAGCCGAATCAGCCACGACCGGGGCAAGTACGAGAGCCAACCACCAGATACCAAGGCCGAATCAGTAAAACCCCATGGAGGGCTGGTCCATGGAATGACACTATCAAGAACTGATCGGGGCAAGTACGAAAGCCAACTACCAGAACCAACTCGCATCAAGAACGGCCGGGGCAAGTACGAGGGCTAGCTACCAGATACCAAGGCCGAATCAGTAAACCTCATGGAGAGCTAGTCCATGGAACAACAATCCTAATGGAACCATACCCGTGGGCCACCCAACGTGTCAGTAGGTCCAAGGATATAACAAGACAACACTCCTAGTGGAAGCATACCCGTGGACCACCCATCGTGTCAGTATGTCCATCAATCAAGAATAATATGACCGGCCCTCCATCGAAAGACGCGGTAATCATAAGGATACAATACTTGCACAACAAGGCTATCACACGCAAACATAGGCAAGTTACACACAACTCAAGGTACTTTCATTTTATGTCAAGGTCCGGGTTTTAACCCCAAAGTACTACATACCTTAATTCTTTTAAAAAGACCCATTTCTTTCCCAAACGTCACCTGGTACTAACACTCGTAGTATCCAAAAAAAAGAGTAACTATTGTTTTAAGTAAACCAAAACAATTCCATACCTTCTTTTAAATAAACCAAGACAATACTATGTCTTCTTTTTAAAACCAATTTAAGACAAAACCATGTCTTCTTTTTAAACCATTTTAAGACAAAACCATGCCTTTCTTTTAAACCAAAAACTCTTTAATTCCTCAAGTCCCTTTTCTTTTAGAAATCAAGTTCCTTACTTTGGAATTTAAGAAAATTAATTCTGGTATGTAATGATTCTTATTGAAGTAGCCATGATCTATAAAATGTAATAATTTTGTCTTATCTTAGCTTCTATGCAGATGGAGGTTTCTACTTGTTTTAATATAATTAATTGTCATTACATTTTCCTTTACTAACGCTGCAATGGCTTGTTCGATACTTATTCTCATTTTCGAAATCAATATAACTTATTCCTTTTAAAACCCAATTACCCATTTCTCATAAAAGCGGTTTCACAACTTTTTAACACCAACCAAGTCCTTAATATTTCACATCAAGTCATTTATAAGTCAAGTCTCTTATCTTTTAAAAACCACAAACCATTTCTTTACCTACATAAAGTTGTTATAACAAACTTCCCATAAAGCCGTTATAACACTTTATGTTTTAAACCAACCAAATTCATTTAGCACATGTACGTCTACCGTACTACATAGTTTACAACAATCATGCTAGAAAATATAGGAAGATGTTCACATACCTCGCGACGATTATCGACAATTAGCAAAACGCTCCAAGTACTATACCCTTGCTAGCCTTTTCCACCCTTCAAGTAGAATACGCTACTCGTAGTACTTCAACCTATAATGGTCATAAAATGTCTATTAACCTCTAGCTCTCTTCGTAGAATATTCTAAGTACAAGGTCACTAAATTCTACGGAAAATCGGGCAGCACTTCCTTTGTTTCTACATACTTTGCCACCTTTTTCAAGGCCGAATTCAATAACCAAACGCCACATTTAAGGCTCAAATCAAATCAGCAAACACAAAGGGGATTACACGCCTTACAAGACGTGTAAAATTCCGCCCCACAATTGACATCAAAACTAGTCCACAAAAATACAATGTCTACTCGACAACTTGAGATATAACAACACCAATTCTTATCCAATTCAATATCTTGGGTCAAACATGTTATATAGTCATAAACAACTTCCACAACTACAATTTCCTTCTTTATATAACATATGACAACTAAACTAATAACCAATTTGAATTACAATCTTAAGGGCTAACATACTAGTTTTCGGATTAGGGTTCCAATAGTCAATTCACTTATCAAACTTCATAATATATACCTCATGCTTGCTAATATCCAAAGCTACAACAAGTAGTAATCTTAATTACTAAAACGACAAGAATTATACCTTTACAAGCCCTTAAAATATCCAAGATTCAAAGTCGCTCCTTAGAAATTCTTAGCTCCTTTCCTTATGTTACAATCCGCTCCAAGCACTCCTTAGAAGCCTATGAAGAACCCATCTTCAAGTTCCAACTTCAAAGTTGAAGAACTCCTTAAGTTTCCGCCTTGCGACTTATACGAAAATGCCACTTTTCCGGGATCTTTCTATTGAGATAACCTTACAATACCCTTAGGGACCTTGGGTTTAAGTCTTGTGAACAATGGAACAAAACTACAATTTTTTTGTGTGGAAAAGGGGTGAACCCGTGAGCTATCCCTCAAGAACAAGAAAGTGTGAAAATAATTCTAAGTGTTGAAGACTAGTCTTGCACTAGTTGGGTATATATAAAACAATGGAGGGTCAAGATTATAACAAATGTGTGGCTAGGATGAAGATCACATGGATAATAGCCAAGTGGACAAGTTGACTTGGTCAATACACTCAAGATTGAAGACTTTCATCCACAATGGTCAAATGACCATCCAATCCTTGCATTAAATCGTCCAAGACCATATGATGGGGTTCCACGTGTCGCCCTCTCATTCGTTCATAAAATTTTGTAACCCTCGTGGGTCCCACAAAACGTAAAATTCCTCGGGTGGGCCCCACATGACCAAATCCGTAAAATATAAATTCCATAATTCTTATAAGTTCTTAAAGTCTTAAATACCAAAGTTGAGAATCCAATTCTCAATAATAAACCTCTTTCCTTCACGAAGTTCGGAAACTTTTCCGTCGAAAAAATCACATCTTTCTTCTATTCCAATTTTAATGTCGTATTCTCGTACGTATGTCCTCACGTACATACCCTAGAACTACGGGGTGTAACATTAAGATTACTTGTTGTTGTATCTATAGATATTAGCAAGCATGAGTTAAATAGTATGAAGTTTGATAAGTGTTTTGACTATTGGAACCCTAATCCGAAAACTAGCATGTTTAGCCTTAAGATTACAATTCAAGTTGAATATTAGTTTAAGTCGTCGCATGTTGTATAAAGAAGGAAATTGTAGTTGTTGAAGTTGTTTATGGCTATATAACATGTTAGACCTTAGAACTTGGAATTGGAAAAGGATTGGAAAAGACTTAGTGTTGTTGGTTATTGTTGGCCGAGAATGGCTAGTGAGTATTAAACTACTTCGTATGAATTGTGGGGCGGAATTTTACACGTATTGTAAGGCGTGTAATCCCCTTTGTTTGGTTGTTGTTTGGAGCCTTAAATGTGGCGTGTTGGTTATTGTATTCGACCTTGAAAAAGGTGGCAAAGTGAGTAGAAACAAAGGAAGTCGCCCGATTTTCCGTAGAATTAGAGACCGCTTACTTAGTATTATTCTACGTTAGAGACTAGAAGTTGATAGTCTTGTTGTAACCATTATAGGTTGACACTTTTACGTACGGCGTATTCGGCTTAGCTTGTGGATTTAGCCGAAAAGGTATGTGAACTATCTCTCTTACAGCATGATTCCTTAAGATAAAGAAAGTATGTCCTACTCCTTAAATGATCCATTCCTTGGTTGTATTTGGTTTGCCTAAAATAGAATTCGTTCTATGTACTCCCTTGATTGTACTTTGATGTCAAATTGTAAGTTGTATGATCCATTTCCTTAGTGAAGTTTGGATTCTTAAAAGTGAAAGTATTTTACTTAAAGTACATAGAGTCTTGAAAGGGAAGTGGTTTCCAAACCTTTTGGCTAGTGCCTTAGTTCCAAAACCTAATGGTCGTTTTAATGACTTTAGGGGAGTCAAATGAGTGATTTACTTAATTGTTTTAAAAGAGGAGAAATGACATGATTTAAGAGAAGTAACTTGTTTTAAAGGTGTGAGTTACTTGAGGTTTAAAAGTAGAAGAAACTTGTTTTCTAAATATTAAGAGACTTGAAGTATTTTGGAAAGTTAAGAACTTGATTTATAAGTATGTGATACTTGGTTTTAAGTATAAGTCTCTTGGTTATAAAAGAAATGAATATGTCTAAAACCATAAAGGGTTATAACGGCTTTATGGGAAGTTGGTTATAACGGCTTTATGGAAGGTTAAGAAAGTTGTCTATTTTGATTATTGGGCATAAGTTGCCTAGATTGTGAAAATTTGAAGTTACTTGATTTCAAGCTTTGAAATGAGTTTTCTAAAAGTGTAGTAACTTACTTGGAAAAATAGACACACCTTGATACTACGGGTGTTAGTATCTTGGGGTTTTACATTAAAAGGAGTCTTTTGAAAAGAAGGTACGTACGTAGTACTTTGGCTTGGTTAATTGAGAATTATTCTATGTGTGCCTTGATAAGTACTTTGGCTTGGTTAATTGAGAATTATTCTATGTGTGCCTTGATAAGTACTTTGGCTTGATTAATTGAGAATTATTCTATGTGTGCCTTGATAAGTACTTTGGCTTGATTAATTGAGAATTATTCTATGTGTGCCTTGATAAGTACTTTGGCTTGATTAATTGAGAATTATTCTACGTGTGCCTTGATAAGTACTTTGGCTTGATTAATTGAGAATTGCCTATATGTGCTGGTGATAGCCTTTGAGTGCAAGTATTATGTTTTATTACGTTGCTGCGACTCTCGGTTGGAGGGTCGGCTGCCTTGTTGTAAGTTTACTTGGACGTACCGACAGTGAGGTGGGATTCCACGGGTATGCTTCCATTATTTGTGTTACCTTATGGTCATGCTTATACGATGTGGGATGCCGGGGCATGCGACCACGAGGAATACTCCTTGGACATGCTTATACGATGTGGGATTCCTAGGCATGTGACCAGGAGTCGGGTTAGATTCCCGGATTTGTTTGTGTTACCCTACGGTCATGCTTATACGATGTGGGATGCCGGGGCACGCGACCGCGAGGGATACCCTATGGTCATGCTTATACGATGTGGGATTCCGGGGCATGCGACCACGAGGGATACTCCTTGGACATGCTTATACGATGTGGGATTCCGGGGCATGTGACCAGGAGCGGGTTTGATTCCGGGATTTGTTGGTATACCCTATGGTCATGCTTATACGATGTGGGATTCCGGGGCATGCAACCACGAGGGATACTCCTTGGATATGCTTATTGGTGTTATATTATATCATGGACTGCCGGCAGTGAGAAATGATTCCACGAGCATGATTGATGTTATGGGCGTGAGACCCATGGTTATATTTGAGTAGTGACTTTGAGGGCATGCGTCCCTGACTTGATATAAATGCTTATGTATGGTGTACTGTAGGTTGAATATCATACATGTCTCCTGTTTTGTTTAGACTGTTATGATTTCATTACTGATTTCATCGCTCACATACTTGGTACATTCTTCGTCTTGACCTCCTTGAGGCTGCGTTAAATCCGCAGTTTAGGTACGCTGTTTGGTGATCGGCAGTGTAGGACACCTTTCGAGTTTTGGATAGCTCCTTACGTCGAGTTTATCTTTTGGTATAAGTTCCTTGATACATGCTTTTTATGCGATTATGGATGCAATGGGGCCTTGTCCCGTCATAGTTATGTATAACTCTTAGAGGTCTGTATTCATATGTGGGATTGGACTCATGTACGGTGTAGTGTCTTTTGTTATGTATATTATGGCAGCCTTGTCGGCTTTGCCCTTGCACGTATGTTGGTTTAAAAAAAAAAGGTGTTATTTAATTTCCGCAGTTTACTTAGTTGTTAAGGTAGAAGGGTGCCCAGGTAGGGCACCAGTCACGGGCCCGGGGTTCGGGGCGTGACAATTATAACAACTATAATCTTCAAGTAGCTAACATGCGACAATTCTAGTTAACGACCAAATTGTAATTCAATTTCAAATGACTCAACATGTTATTTTCGGATTTGAGCTTCCAAATTTCCATAACACTTATCAAACTTCATAACACATATCACATGATCATTTCTAGCTTATAATAACATGGAATCTTCAATTACAAAAGTAAGACGAAGATTATACCTCATTTAGCCCAAATATGATCCAAGATTGCAAGTCGATCCTTAGCAACTTTAGCTCCTCCTTTCGACGTTCCAAACCATTCCAAGCAACCCTTAGAAGCTTATGAAGAACTCATCTTCAAGTTCCAACTTCAAAGTTGAAGAACTCCTTAACTTTCCGCCTTGCGACTAATACGAAAACGCCACTTTTCCGGGATCTTTCTATTGAGATACCCTTACAATACTCTTAGGAACCTTGGTTTAAAGTATGGGAATTATTGGACAACAATTGAAAAAATTTCCCTTGAAAACCTAGCATTGCCGTGAGCTTCATAGTGCACAAGAACAAGATTTCAAAATATTTTCTAAGTGTTGAGAATGACAAAGTCTTGCACTACTAGTGTACATATATAACATAATGGAGGGTCTAGATTAGTACATATGGATGGCTTGGATGAGTTTCACATGGATCTTGCCCAAGTGGCCCTTGGACTTTAGTCAACAATGTCAAGCTTCAAGACTTTAGCAAGACTTACTCATCAATTTAATGGTCAAATGACCCTTTTGACCATGGTAAATTTCGTCCAAGACAACCTAAGGGGGGTGACACGTGTCGCCCTCCCATTCGTCGCAATATTCGTTTTCCGACAATTCCATAATTCCGATAATTTTTTACTCATCTCAAACCTTAACATTTTTTAGTTCTTACGTACGTTCTTATAAACATATCCTGAAATTCTGGGGTGTAACATAATCCATGGACTAGCTATCCGTGATGCGAGTATCATGTACCGATGCTCAATGCGGGTCTACATGACCTATACGGGTGAAATAGTCCTATGATAGGTTGCATAATAATTCATAGGGTGGATGATCCTGGCACTGGCACAGCCTTCATGTTTTGAAACGGTAGTGATTTCATTAATGAAAGGGTGCAGTGTGTTCATGACTTAAAGTGGAACAGTGAGTCTCATTGTTAAAAACATAACTTAAAAGGTAAAGATGATTGCATTACTCTCATGTTTGCAAGGTTCAGTGTGCTGTTGTTTTGAGTTATCATACTTGCTTCCTGTTATATTTGGATTGTGTGATCTCCTTTACAGTACTTATTGTTTCATATACTTGGTACATTCTTCATCGACCCCTTTCTCCGGGGATGCGTTACGCCGCAGTTTAGGTCTGTGATTTGGTGATCTGCAAGTGTAGGACCCTTGCTCAGAGTTTTTGGACAGCTCCATTTGTTCGGGAGCTTATCATTTTGGAATAGATCCTTCATTCTGAGCTTTTATGCAGTTTTAGTGCGGCGGGGCCTTGTCCGTCATAGTTCATAAAGCTGTCACACCCCAAAATCGGGCGTGGATCGTGCCTTACCGGGCACCCTAGCGATACAACATCGAGAAAACCGGAAATAAAAACTTTAAACATGAAATGAGACATGATAAATAAACAAAGCAACCAAAAAGCTTGCCTTCGGTATATACATAAAACCCGAACGTTTAATCCTTTTACAACCCCCACACAATGATTCTGCACTCTAAGATTTACAACAACTATGACGGACAGGCCCGCCATACCCCGAATGTACAAGAACCTACAACTCGGGAATACATACCAAAGATAAGCCTCCGAGAAACGGAGCTTCCCAACACGCCGAATGTGATCCTATAAGCGGGGATCGACGGTCGATGTACCTTTACTCGGCAGATTTAACGCAGCCCCGGGCGAGGTCGATAACAGTACCAAGTATGTGAAATCAGAAAATCAGTAAATGAAATCATAATAGTCTATATAAGCGGAGACATGTATGATGACCAACTACGATATAACATATAACCGATTACCTCAAGTCGTGACTCACGCTCCAAATTATCACTCGTGCGTGGAATTTCTTCCTCATCACGCAGTTTATGATATAACAATACCAAGGAGTATACATGAACACCAGGTCCCACCTGTGTCATAAAAACCGTACAGGACAAGTACAACTACCGGATCCGACCGTGCCAATAATACAATGCAACCACAAACACGAAGCTGATACGGGGCAAGTGCGAGAGCCGACTACCGGATACCAAGGCCGGTCACGTAGCTGACCGGGGCAAGTACGAGGGCTGACCACCAGGGACCAAGGCCGTATCACGAGACTTCGTCACTACACTGAACGGGGCAAGTGCGAGGGCTGACTACCAGATACCAAGGCCGAATCAGTCACGAGACGGGGCAAGTACGAGAGCCGACCACCGGGTACCAAGGCCGAACAGTAAGAAACCTCAACCAGTCAACCGGCCCTCTATCGAGAGACGCGGTAACACAGAAACACCACACTTGCACAACAAAGGCTATCATCACAAGCATAGGCAAGTTTCACCACAACAAGCATAGGCAAGTTTCACCACAACAAGCATAGGCAAGTTTCACCACAACAAGCATAGGCAAGTTTCACATCACTCAAAGTACCTTCATTTTATGCCAAAGTCCGGGTTTTAACCCTAAAGTACTACGTACGTTAAATTCTTTAAAAGAGATCCATTACTTATCAAAGTCACCCGATACCCGTAGTATTAGAATGACCAACCCACATTCCTTTTCAAAATCAAGTAACAACATTCTTTTCCTAAGTTCCAGTTTGCCTAGTTTCAATTACTCAAGCTTCTCATTTTCAAATGGTTTCATAGTTCATAAACTTAATCACTTGATTTCTTTTTAGAACAATTGAGTAATATATGTCTCACGTGAGTAGGTTATTCTTGTTTACAACATTCTTATTACAAAGACCATGATCTAGAAAATGTAATATCATTTTGTCTCATCTTAGTTTCTATGCGGATGGAGGTTTCTTGGTTTTAATACAATTCATCATTATGCAATACATTTTCCTTTATTAACGCTGCAGTTGGTCCTGTCGATACACATTCGATTTCCAAATCGAAGAAACATTATCCTTTAAATAAAACCAAGTACTCATTACTCACGAATGAGGTTTCACACAAACATTCACATTAAAACAAATAAGTTAAGTCTCTTATCTTATAAGATCAAGTCTCTTAACTTCTAACATTAGTAAACCATTTTCTTTACCTCTCTTAAGACATTATACCTAACTCCCCATAAAGCTAGTATAACTCTTTTTAAAACCTTTAAAACCAAGTGTTACTCTTCCTTCAAAACGATTATAAATCTTTTGAAATACATCAAGTTCTTTATTATAACAAGACAGTTATAATTCACATCAGTTACCTTTTAAAACCACAAAGTATTTTCTTACCTACATAAAGCCGTTATAACCAACTTCCCATAAAGCCGTTATAACACTTTATGTTTTAAGACAATCAAACACAGTTAACACATGTACGTCTACCGTACTACATAGTTCACACATATCATGCTAGAAGAGATAGGAAGAGGTTCACATACCTCGCGACGATTATCGACTAATAGCAAAACGCTCCGAGTACCTCAAACCGTCGGCTACTCCTTAGTCCGTAAGATTACGTCACACGTAGCACTTCAACCTATAAGGCCACAAGCGCTTATTAAAATCTAGATCTTAACGTAGAACATTCTACGAAAATTGGCGACACCTCCCGCCATAGCGTAAATCTCCTTCTATCGGCTACCAAGCCAACCAGGGGGTTTTACACGCCTAACCTGACGTGTACAATTCTACTACACAGAATACTACACAAGTCTCATGTCAGAATCTATGCAATTCTGATTCGATTCTTAATTCTTCAGCTTAAGTCAAAAGACATTGCCACAAGATTAAGTATAGTTCTATATATAGTATACAACACTATATATTCAACACTTATGTAATTTCCAATTACAATAGGGGGACAAGATATTTACCTCGATAAGCCCAAAATTATCCGAGTATAATGTCGCGCCTGAGCAAGGTTTAGCTCCTACTCGAGTGCTCCAATCCGCTCCAAACAACCCTTAAGTTCTAACCAACTACTCCAAAACTTCAACCAACGGTGAAGGTTTCCTTAGGTTTCGGTTTGAGACTAAAAGGACAAAAGGTAGTATTTCCGGGCTCTACGTATAGAGGTAACTTTGGAATACTACAAGGTATCAGGCTAAGGTATTTTGGGCATTATAACAATACTTGGAGAGTATTTCAATACCACAAAGGGGGTACCACACGAGAACAACACCCTGGGAGGGGGTGTTCTCGGCTTTACTCATGAAGGGAAGGTTTGGCCAAAAGGCCTTCACAAGGAGAGGGGCTCTTGGGCAGAGTCAACAAGAGGAGGAGGGTTCTCAAGACTTAGGCAAGTGAAGAGTGGATGAAGAAGTCTTCAAAGAGAGGGTATTTATAGCAAAACCAAAGGCCAACCAATGGCCAAGATCCATCCATGTGTTAGGCAAGTGTAAGGCAAGATCAAGCCAAGTGCACCCACAAAACACTCCACAAAACACTCCACAAAACAAGCCACAAACAAGGCACAAAGGAGGGACCAATCGGCCAAGGCCAAGCCTCCTCTTTGCCGTCGATAAGGGTGACAAGTGTCACCCTCCGTTGGTCCAAAAATGTTCCGTCGCTCGGAAAAATCCGCAAAAATACTAAATGACATAGCGGAATTTTCCCTACGAAAGTGTGGAAACGTTTACGAAAACGACTCTATCGGGGTTGTGCACAAAATTTCAAACATGCCTAACTTAAGGCTCAAAATTGCGTGCGTCCACATGTACATACTCGGAAATACGGTATAACATTCTTCCCTTAGAAACATTCGTCCGAATGTTCCTTCAAGGTCTCAAAACAAGCGGCGTGATATAGTCTTCACCGCTATCGTCTTAAAACAACCATGCCTCACCGCCACAAAACACACGCTCACTTCTCCCTTTCGTAGTACTCGCCACGAACACTCGAACTCGTTCTAGTATCCGCACCACACTTCGCCAACGCTTCGTTTCCAACCTCGAGTCACTACCTCCAAACTTGGTCATCTCACTAACCTCGATTCCCCTAAGGCCATTCCCGGCCTTCACGAACTGATTCTGATCGAACGTATCCACGAACTCATACGATGGTCATCTAAACTTGGGCCTAGCACCCTCGTGACCCTGCCACCTGGCGGGACCACCCAGAGCTGACCCTACCTCGAAACAGGACGCGGGTTGGCCCGCACACGGCCCCAACCCGACCATCGCGCCAACTCTTGCTCGCCGACGGAACAATCTTACCTATTCAAGCCATGAAAGCTACCACTTCCATCCCACATTACCCATGGACTTATCACACAATTATAACCCACGTACACTACGCATTCTGATAAAGGTCAAACATAAAAATAAATCTTTTACTCAAGACGACCTTACCTGTAAGGTCTCAACATAAAATGTCCTAAAGTTCACACTTTCCATGCCCCCAGGCTTACCCTTTTTCATCAACCAAGCTCCTAAATCACATTTTAGCACAAAGCTATCCGAACATAACACTAAACACATCATCAACATCAATACAATATAAGTCTCTGTAGGTTAAGGATATACCTGAAAATAGGCGGTTCAAAGGACCGCTAAAACTGGGAACTCCCACCGCGACCTCTACCGGGGCCTTCCGGTGTACGAACATCCTGCCTGGCTACGGAAGGTGAAGAACCCGCAACTGCTCTAGTAGTCTTGCTATCCTACCGCTACTCGGCCTGGACGCTTCTGCCGATGGCCCCGCTGGCCGCAAAATAACAATCTCCGAGTTAGTACGACACTCTCCCATGGAGCTTTCCACAACAGCCACACCGAGACAAGGGCAACCTCATCCGGCGAGCACTCCCGCTTCCCGAAAATCTGAAACACAGGAGCCCCGACCGCTCCTCGAATATCCCGGCGTCCCGAAAGCCGCGAGGACCACTCAGATCGGGCGAGGTACATAACTAGTCTGCCACAGACGGTCCGCCTCGAAAGTCACCAAAGGACCTCGCTGCTCGCCTCTTCACGACTCGTCATTCCGCCGATTTATCCGCCTCACATCCAAGTGTATACGCTGCGCGGCAATGTCCATGCCCGAAGAGCTACACCAACAACTCTCTCGCAAGGCAATCATCGAGCCTCAGAACATATCGTGCACTCGATCCTCCATACTAGCTACTAACGCGGACGTCACGCCAATGAGTCAAACTCACATTGTACTTCAACCGCACGCCTGCTCGCCAGAACACCAAAAACTGTTACCCGAGCCCTCCTCATCCGGGAGGCAAGAAATGTGCAAGAAAGGCCTCCGAGAACTCGTTCCATACCGGAAGTGCATGCTCTCCTCGACAGCTCCCAAGAATCAAACCCCGATCGCGGTATCACGCAGCTGATGTGAACTAGGGCCACCGACTCGATCTCCGATGCCTTGATCACTCACGATCCGTCAGAATCGCTTGATGAACTCCTGCGGATCATCCTCGTGCCTCGACCCATAAAACTCGCGCCTACAACTCGGAAAATCCGTAGCCTCGAACTATCTCGATCTAGTGAACCATCGGTGCATCGAATCGCCAAGGCCCTATCCTCAAGTTCCGCCACAACCTCGCCATTAATCGCCCACTTGTAACTCATCTCCTCCGCCTGCATCGCGGATCGAGGCTCAGTCTCGTGGTCTCGCCACGCTTCTACTCGCAGATCCTCATCGCTTGCCCTTCTCGCCCGGGCTTTTTCGCAGAGGCATAACCGTAAAAACGAAACACGCCGGAGGGTCCAATCTTATCACACGCCTAAAGGCACGATCTCGGAATGAGAAGAATGAAACCAATCCTAAATGTCCTATAGCCTCGATTATAGATGTGGTGCACAACACACCGATAATCAAGACTTACTA